>JAZHRO010000024.1:20495000-30495000 GCA_037157565.1 Thalassia testudinum
TCATCAAACGATTTATCATATACCTAAGGTCTAGAATCATCTAAAATCTCAACAGATCCCCTAGGGTACCCTATTTGAGGTAAATGGTTTATACTAGTAACATCGGAGTCCTCAGATAGGACAATTTCTTCATGGTTAGGTTCCCTAAGGGTGGGCTTGAGTTCCATCTCGTGATCAGAAGGGAGGGTAGGATTAACAACTTGACTTCGTCCCACTTCATCAAATGTCATGAAAATACTATCATATGGGTTGAGGTCTTCCAATGGTACCATCATTCCCTTCTTTTGACTCCATTATAATTCAGGTGGATACTCAACCTTATCATCATCTTTCTCTGGTTGCCACCTTTCTTCATCCAATGCATAGCTACTTTCATATGTATCTTCCTCCCACTTAAGGCGTGGATCTCTCAAGGAAGTGTCATCTAACGAGGAGGTTTCAAAATCGATCCTTGAAACTAGGTATTCTCCCTTACATAATCCCCAAAATTTCCCTCCAACTTAAAGTGTAGCTCTTCCACGGGAGATGCATCTATTGTAGCGGGGTGTATGTCATCCTCAATGGGGTAGATTGGGTGGCTAATTTCATCTCTTTCTTGTTGGCCTGCTCTTGAAGATTCTCCTAACAATTCAATCATTTTGTCTTGCATTTTCGGTATTTCCATCTTCAAGGAGGAGAGGTCATTTCTATCAAGAGAGAAGTCAGGCTCAGGCTTATAGTACCCAGGAGTGTCTATCCAACCATTATAATTATTTAGGGAGGGTGGGTTGGGTATTTCTATGGTGTGTGGATATTGGGCAAAGCAAATCCCGCTCCTAGGTTCTGCTCACTGATTTGGGGCTTAACCAGGCCAATACTCCTATAATAGGAGTAAAACGGATCCCAATGATTGTCATTATGTCCATCAAAGGGTAGACCATCTCGGTGTATGGGATTGAAGAGTGCAGAGTGGGGGTAAGGGTGTGGACAAGATGTGAAAGGATGAAAATCAATGTGGTCCATTCTAACTCACACCTTAATCAGAATTCCCCAAGCAAAAAATAATTCAAAAAGGACTTTCTAGGTCTTTCCCAATTTAGGCTTTTGATTTTAAGTCAGATTGTAGCTGACAATACAATTTATTCAATCAATTTATGTGCTTATTGTCGACCTACGGATCGCCTAAGAAGACCTAACTGGGACTTAGGTGATCCTCCCTAATGCCCAAAAAGTTTAGTCACCACCAAACATGGCAAAGAAGGATGCAAGTAGGGTTAAACCCTTCCTTTGAAGCGTTGCTTTCGCGGTGCCTCTTAACTACCCTCAATCCGCAAGGTTTGGAGGCAACTTCACCTCTGAACTAAAGTTTGGGTCACTTTAGACCTCAGTAATAGGAGGCTCTAGTCCTAGCGATTCCAAACCTAAGGAGTGTCTAAAAGTGTGCCATGGCGCAAGAGATATAAGTATGCATACACCGCAAAAGATTTTGAATTTTGAATCGCACGCGAAGTTTGAAAATCAAATCCTTGGTTTTTAAATGTCCCTCCTTTAATTAGTCCTTTTTCCAGAAAATATGTGACCACTTGTTAGATCTATTTAATACAGATTAGGTGGTCTTGAAATTAATCCAAATGCATTTGCATGACAGGTAGAAATGCAAAGTTAGAAGTGCATACCTGATTCCAGCAGTCTTCATGCAATATGCAAGACATGAAATTAGATCTAGATGCTACTCATTCAATCCTAAATGATACGACCTAGGGGCAGGCAGCTTCTAGCAAGTAGCTCATGTTTTTGTTTTTTTTTTATGCACAATCAAGAAAAATAAAATCAATTCACAAAGGAAAGACTAGATCTAAAGAAAAAGGGAACAGGCTCCCAAAAATTACCCAACATGGGCCTAAAACAAAATCGGGGAACAAACCCCTCAACTGTACCCCAGAACAAGGGTTTTCCAAATGAATGTACTAAAATAAAGAGAAGAAAGAAAAATAAAATCTATATATAGCTAAATGGATGAGATGAAGATGTGGTCCTCCGGATATCTCCTCCAGCAGTGGAAACAAGGTCCACCAAGGCGTTGCTAAGGTGGGTATGATGCTCCTTCTCCCAGTGTTGCAACTCCACAGACGATGTCAAGGATCGCCTGATCTTTGAGGCTGGTCTCCAAATACGTGTACCTCGCACTTAATAGAAAATTGAATTTAAATATGCCTCAAATAAAATGTGAACAAATAATTAAATAATTGCGAGTCTAATAGGCCCGTTGCCTACCCAGCAACGGCGTCATTTGATAAGATGATTTTCACTTTGGAATAATGTCATTAAGATGATTTGTCATTGTAGGATCAAAGTGGTGAAAAATCGCTTAACAAAATAATTAAAATTAAAATTAAACCACTCACAGGAGAGCGGGTCATATCCACAGGGAGGAATGACTTATTTAAACTCATAATTATGTAGAAATCAAGTTTGCTAAACTATTCGTCAAATCAAACAATGCCTATGTAGCTCTGAAAGTAAACCTTAAATTTATGGAGAAGTCAAGGGGTGTTAATGTAATTTTTATTTAAGGAAATTATCCATGTGCAAGGGTAAGCCATGTACTATTCACTTGCATGCATACTAAAATGTAATTCAAAATTAAATTCAATGCACATAGAGATGAATGATAAGGTTTAACAATTCTCTAGAAGCATGAGCATGAAGGCATAAATTCACCACAATAAATAATGATAAATCAAAATTCATTTTTGTGGCAATGGTATGAAATGTAAATATTAATGAGAGTGAAAACAGAGGATTCTACCTCTCTCCTCCTTGCGCAAGGGAGAGAGGTTTGTTCAAGGAACTCTTTTGGGAATTAGTTGGCCTGAGCAAGGGCTTTGCAACGGTGGCGGCGGAAGGTTGCGAGACGGCTAGAGTCGGTCGGATGGAGGAGAGAAGCGACGGCAGTGGAGGTTGCTGTTGCTGGCCACGCTTGCTGCAGGCGCAAGGAGGGGCGATGCACAGTGGAGGTTGCTACTACTGGCCACGCTTACTGCAGGCATGAGGTGGCATGGGCACGTGGAGGTGAAGGCGCACGGTGGGGTGATGGCGCGCGTGCAGGTGAAGGCGCTGCTGGAGGACGCACACTAGGCGAGGGTGCACGGGCATGCAGGTGCTGAGGCGAAGGCGCTGGAGGTGAAGGAGCGCGGTGGGGTGCTGACGCGCGCACGCTTGCTGCGGTGGAGGTGCAGGCGCATGGGCGTGCAGGCTGGAGGTGAAGGCGCGCAGTGGTGAAGGCACAGGGGCTGCAGGTGCACGCGGTGGGGTGCTGGCTAGGCTGAGGTGCGGGAAGGAGAGGTTGCAGCTCTTTGTGCTACAACGGGTGTGGCAAGGTTTTGGGATCATTTTGGAGTGGAGGAAGAATAGAGAATGGGGAAGAAGATGGAGGTGGATGCTGGTGATGGTTGATGACGGTGGTAACAAGTCATGCATCAATAGATGCACTCACAGTAGGCGAGCTTCAAGGAGCTCGTGCACGATGGTGGTCAAGTCCATCCTCTTAGTGCGGCGGTCTATCACCCCGCCGCCTACAGTATAACGAAGCTTGGCTATGGAGGCCCACGGTGGTGGAATGCTGCACGGTGGTGGAATGGGTGGTGGCCACCCTTGAACGGCAGCCCTTCCTTTTCTTTTGTAGCCACAGCTACAAAGATTTGAAATTCAAAAGGCCACCGTCGAATCATTGCTAATGTGCAGGAAGCGGAGGTGGAGACGGAGGAGTTACCTGCAAAGGAGAAGAAGAAAAAGAAGAATAAAATAATTAGGATTATTAATACATAACTCCTTAACTTCTATGTTAATTAAAATAGTTTATGTAATGCACCTAATTAATTAACTAATTAAATATATGCAACCCTAGGTTAATTCTAAATGCATGAATTATGCACTTAAGCTAAAAATATGAATTAATTTATTTACATCCTAATGTTTGCTATTTAAATGTTAAAATTAACTTAATGTCTAGACACTTAAATACTTAAATAGCCCACAAATATAGGCTAATCAAATACCCCCATGCCTAGTGTTTGCTAGTCCCTATGTAACGACCCGATTCCCGAGTCCCTACGAGACACGAGAACCGGACCGACTCGACTAATCCCAAGACCCAGTCGTCCAACGAGGAAGTAACCAAAAGACAGTAAAATAAACCACATTCAGCATGAATATAACTAACAGTAAGAAAGTACAGCAGTAAGGAAAGAAACTACTACAGTAGGCACCACCACAACAGTAAAACAACATTAATCATATAACAAAAACTGCAGGTAAAGAAGGTACAGCGGAAACAAAGACTACTCACTAGAACAGAAACAAAAAAGGGGTACAAAGCTGTGGTAACTCTACTGGACCCTACTCGGCCCAGCGTCCTCTGCAGCCGCCGACCCTGGCTGCCCAACACCTGGTCCTGAAAAAGGTAACGAGTGTAACACGTCAGCAAAACGCTGAGTAGAGTGGCAAACTAACTAAAGGCAACAGTAGAGTGTACAGTAGCTGTTATGTTCTATTATTTCCTTTATTTACATCTTTCAATTTTTCTCACTATTTCATTTACTTCTCAGATCCTTTACTTGATCTCGGATGTCCTCGTGGGACGATCTTGATTGCAGTCTTTTCCAAAAGTAGAAGTAGCACGTGGTGCTCTCCTGGCCGGGAGAGTCCCCCGTGGTGATCCTACCCTCAGTCAACCACCCCAAGGTCACTGACAGACGTAACGGTGACTACGGCACGCGCGATAAACGCACAGGTAGCTAGCCCGCACTGGCACGCGGTCAGTCGTTTCCGTTAACGGGTGCGCCCAAAGCACAGCACGGAACCAGGGCAGAGCCCTCTCAGTAACAGGGGTCCAACCCCTCCACAGTAACCAAACCGGGGCCTTGCCCCTCCACAGTCCGCGCACCCTCGCCTGACTACCCTGGTTTGCCCTAGTGGGCCTAACAAGTCGGTGAAGGAGGCTAGCAGAACCCCGGGGCCCGTGGGGTAGCTAGTACTCTCCTAACACTACTAGCTCTCCTCGGTACTACGTACACGAGGGCCAACAAGTCGGTACAGAGCGGCCAATCCTAACCCCGGGTCCCTGGGGCGGCTGGCCCCACTCTGCACTAAAACAGGTACAGGTACTTCCCTTGGTACTGCGTACCCAAGAGACAGTACAAACTACATCTCAGTTCCATTCCTTTTCTTTCCAGGAGTTCCACTCCTAATTCCCCGTAGGGTTCCAGCTCTTTATCTCAGAACATCATATGTTTCACTTTCCAGATTCACGTTCTCAAATTCCATGATCTCAAACATGTTTCTTTATTCATAACAGGCAGCTGTTGATTAAATTTACAGGCAGCTTTATATATTCCTTTCCATTTTTCCAAGACTGCAGTAATATACATTCCACTAGTTTTTCCATCCTAAGATTCATGCCATATCCTAGGATCTATCATACAATCTAGTTTTCCGGCCCTAGGATTCATGCAACACCTAGGAGCTATCATTCCATATATTTCTCATTCCTAGGATTCATGCAATGCCCTAGGTTCTAGTTATGGTTCCATACTTTAACAGATTTTATTAATACTTAAAGCCACTCTACCAGGTACAACGGGAGTAATGGGGGCTTGATCGGGAATCCCGCGCGCCTCCGCGACTCTCAAGACTGCAACCGAACGAGGTCCTATCACAAGGATCAAACACAAGGAGTGTCTCAAAACAGTGTATAGCTACTGTAGGCGGGTAGAGGAATAAATTCTGAAATGAACGCAACTCGAATCGCGGAAAACGGAGCCCAAACGGGTCCTAAACGGGTCGAGAAAGACAATACTGTGCAAAATCAGACGTCTGGAACTCCTTCCAGACGTCTTAAACGGTGGATCAGAGAATTACCTGTTCGGCTTGGTTCCCCGGACGTCCAGAAGTCTGTGGGGACGTCTGCCTAGATCCCAGACGTCCGATGGTCCCTCCGGACGTCTGGGGGTCACTCCCGCCGTCTGGTACAACTTCCAGACGTCTGATTCGCAAGGGATGGCGAATCAGCGAACCTGCGCACAGCCAACCCCCTCCCTCAGTACGGTCAGTCGACAAGAAGGAAGGAGAAAGCGGAAACTCACCTTTCAGACGTCTGTATGATCTCACAGACGTCGACCTTGCCGTCTGGATATCAATCCAGACGTCTGATTCTGGAAATTTTTTCCAGAATCAGAACCTTGCTCGGCCTCCGCTCGCGACGTCGCCCGCGTCGCACCTCGCGCGTCCGCTGCTCCGCCCGCAGCAGGTCCCTCTCCGCGACGCTCTGCGCCCCCTGCGCCCTCCGCCGGCCGGCCAAGCCGCTCCCGGCGAGCTCGCCCTCACGGCAGAGCCCCGCCCTCGCACGCCGCAGCTCCTTCGCGCTTACTGCTGCTGCCGCTGCCGCTGCGCCCTCGCGTCCGCTCGCTCTCGCGCACAGGCAGGAGAAGAAGGAGGAAGATGGTGGAGACGGGAGGGGAGGCGCGCCCCCCCTTTTAACGCCGTGCGGAGAGGAGAGAGAAGGCGATCGCAGCCGCCTGCAGCCGCAGAGAAAGAGGCAGAATCGCAGGTCTGCGCGCACAGGCGCGCAGACGAATATCCCGTGCGAGCATAACTGTTCGCCAGACGTCTGTAAACTATCCCGGACGTCTGGTCAGACGTCTGGATGTGATCCCAGACGTCTTGACAGACGTCTGGGCCACCTCCCAGACGTCTTAAAAGGCGTCTGGGGCACGCGCTCGTTACACCCTAGCATATCCAAGAAAAACCTAGCACTCCAAGGAGACTAACCAACCCAAACGGTCTTCCTTTAGAAACATGTTGAGTTCAGACTTTAGACCTAAGTTTCCCAAGTAGTTGCTAAGTTACAGACTAGGTCGGCTAAAGACGAGTTGCAGGCACAAGTTTCCCTGATTTCTAACTCTACCCTAAGGTTTATTGATCCCTGAGATTAAAGCATCCGTGCATGTGCATTGGTCTGAGTTATTTGAGGTTGGTATGACTGCTAACCTAGAAAGGAAAAAGGATTATATATATATATATATTTTTTGTTTGATTCCTCTAAGTCTAGCCTCGGATCAGCTATCAACACGATCTGTGTCGGATTGTCTGGTATAGTGGTCTACTTCTGTTAATTATATTAAATAGGAATGTGCTTGTGGAATTAGCCAACTGGAACCCCTAGGATGTGGCATGAACCCTAGGACAGTGAAATGAATGAACCAATTGTACTGCATGATTGTGTTTGTACATTATTAAGCTGAACTGCTAGCAATTTCCTGTAATATAGTTATGTGCTGCCTGTTAAAATGAGTTGCCTAAGATAAATGAACAATTACCTGTGAAATCATCAGTTGCATGTATTGAATTTTGGAAACACGAGCTGCCTGTATATAAACGAGAACTAAATTGTGAACGATGGAAATCTGGATCGGAATAATGCGGTGAACATGAGCATGAACCCTACGAGGAATTAGGAGTAGAGCTCCTGTGGTTAGATGGAAAAAATATGGAATGTAGACGGGAAGTGTGTTGGCCCTTGAGTACATGGTACTAAGGAGAGAGACTGCCCCTTTTTGTGTAGAGCGGAGCTAGCCGCCCTTAGGTTGGGACCCGGGGTTATGATTGGCTACTCTATACCGACTTCTGTTGGCCCTCGTGTACACGGTACCGAGGCAAGCTACTAGTGTAGGAAGGGAGCTAGCCACCCCACGGGACTCGGGGTTCAGCTAGCCACCCTACACCGACCTATTAGGCCCTCTGGGCAAACCAGGGTAGTCAGACGAGGGTGCGTGGACTGTGGAGGGGCGAGACCCCTATTTGGTTCTAAGGGGCTAGACCCCTATTTCTGAGAGGGCTAGGCCTTATACTGTTCCGTGCTTACTTTGGGTGTACTCGCTAGAGGAAACGACTGACTGCATACCAATGCTGGATAACTACCCGTGTATTTATCACGCGTGTCGTAGTCGCCGCTATGTCTTGACAGTGACCTCGAGGTGGTTGATTGGATGTAGGATTACCACGGGGGACTCTCCCGGCCAAGAGAGCACCACGTGTACCTTCTACTCTTCGAAAAAGTCTGCAATCAAGATCGTTCCCATGAGAAACATGCAAGATCAAGAGAATATGAAAGTTTGAGAAAAAGGGGTGAAAAGGAAATGCATGTAAAATAAAATAACTAGAAAAGAGAATTAAACATGTTACTTTTACTACTTTAGATAGTATAGATACCACTCTACTCAGCGTTCGCTAACTCTGTCTTTTCATAACACGATTTAGGTCCAGGAAATGAGCAGCTCGAGCTTCCGGCTACGGAGGGTGCTGGGCCCAGTCGAGCCTAGCCGTAGTTTTTTGCACTCTTTGTTGTACCTCCTTACTATTGTAGTGAGTTTTAGACTTTTAGCTACTGTTGTTGTTACTATTACTTTCGTTTCCGTTGTCTCTGTTGTTGTGGTGGTATGTATTAGAACAACAGTTTACTTTTCCTTTACTGCTTTGTACGTTTTTACTGCTTAGTTATATTGCATATGTGAATGTAGTTTACTTTCCTGCTTTTTGGTTATTTCTTATTGGACGACTGGATCTTGGGATTAGTCGAGATGAATCAGTCTCGGGTCCTGTAAAGATCCGGGAATCGGGTCGTAACATTGGGTACTGTGCATGAGCTCGAAGTGAAATGAATCCACTAATTAAAAAGTAGGCTCGAACCCAGTAGGGTCTGATCTCACCCTCTTAGGGTGCTATGTATCCTCTACTGGTTTGAGCCGACAATTAGAAAACCAAATTTTTGTAATTGAAGGCTTAATGGGCTTAAGAATGCTAGAATTTGGCTAAGTGTGGAATTCATTAAGCACAGTAAAGAGGTTAAGGTTAAGGAAAGGAATGAGCTCGAGGAAAAGATAAAGCGAAGAGATAAGGGAATGAAGCTAAGGAAGAGAGTAAAGTAAAAGAGAGAGAGAGCAACGACGCAGCAACAAAGAATACAAGTAAAGAAGAAGAAGAGAGCGCTGAAGATTAAGAAAGAAGAAAAATAAAGAAGGATAATCAGACGTCTGTCCAATCTTTTAGACTTCAAATTTATACTTTTAAGACGTTCAATCTTTTTATTAGACGTCTGATTTGTACTTTTATTGAAATATTCTCTTTTAATATTTTGAGCTTAATTGATATAACAAGGCATTTGTACTCATTTGATTAGCATTTTCTTGCCTTAATCTCTTGAATTTAGAAGTAATTGATATAATAGACATGTTTTCTTGATTCTTAATGAAAAAATTACATGTGTAAATGTGTTTCTTTTTAATGGAATGTTGCATGTACTAATTTGATATATCTCTTTTGTAAGATTCATGTACTTAAAAATTTTAATTATAATCTGATTGATTAATTAATTAGTAATTTATGCTGAGGAATTAAATTGTGAATTAAGCTTACTATTATGCCTCCCAGTGAACGACTTGGACTCAACCAGTTAAAAAGAAATAAAAATCTAAAATGTTAGGTTAACTTGGCCCTATACTACACTCACGACATTAATTCAAGTTAAACTAAGTTACTTACTGATGCAATTAATTAAGCCTAAATAACTAATTAATTGTGTTGAGGATTTTAACAATCAAACACCCCAAAAATAATCCACAGAAAAGGCAACTCATAAGAACATAAACCTAATTGTTCTTTCTAAAAGAGTAATTTAAGGAAGAAAGAAAGAGGATAGGACAAGGCTTTTGAGTAAAAATATATAAAAACCCTCCATATAATTTTTTGCTAATTCTCTTTGATGTAAACATGTTTACACTACATAAGATGTCTATTTATGCATGTTCTTAAGCATAGAATTGCATTGCATACTATAAATATTGCATAGCATGCATTATCTTGCATTTAGATTAGTTTGAATAAAATGGAGGCTACTTGTCTCCTTTTATGTTCAAGGATAGGATAATTTTTTATCGGGGCCTCGGATCGAAGATCCAACCGTATAGATATGATCAGGGTGACGATTGGAGTTCAACGACTCCAAGATCGCCCTAATTAGACATCTGTAGCATCAGATAGAGATCGGGGAATCCTAGAAGATCAAGGGCCAAGATGGTGTGAATCCGCACTTCAAACGACAAATTTGACCGCACGGATGGATTTGGATCGACGATAGTAGCCTAACGGCGCAAAAATTGACTCAATCCGACAATCATGGCACCATCTACATCCAGAAGATGGACGGCCAAGATGGCGCTACGTGGCGCCATCTCAGCCGCCCAACCGATCGCTACACCCGCCGTACCCTCTCCTCTTCGTCGCTTCTCCACCATTGGATGCGCATCCAACGACTATGGGTGTGCGTGCACGAAACGTAAGCGCAACACAAACACCCTTGTAGCACGTTGGTCAAATGCACTTACGCAATGCTGAGGCAAGCGTTCGAGTCTTGTGGAGCGGATCTGAGACACGGGCGAGTGAACGTATCGATCGCTCGATCGCGATCGATCGGTTGCGGGCGCTCAATAGCACCCACGCGCTATTGCACGCTTACGCGTAACGCGAGATCGCACGCGGCCAAGTGCGCGATGAGGAGGCGGGCGAGGACTCATCTCAGCCGTTCGATCTCGCAATCGAACGGCTGAGACTTGATGAACGTGAGCATTCATTTCATGTGCAGAAGGTGAGTGGGCAACACACATCACCCACGACTGAGGCTTTAGCGATGGTTTTATCCATCACTAAAGACCCCTTATTTAATATTTTGAAATTAAAAAGACCAAATTGCCCTCACTCCATGAAACTATAAAAGGAGACCCCCTCGATACGAAATTTTCATCCCTTTTTTCTCTTCTCTCCCTCTCCAAAGCTCAAGAGAAGCTTGTCCCACACCCGAGATGCTTCTCAAGAGGTAAAGTCAAATTTTCACCCCCCCTTTCGGAAGTGGATCTCGCGACAACAATGACGTGATGCCCCGTTCCCGTTCTTCTCGCTTCATCCTCCTTTGTCCTGCTCTGTTCCCCGTCTTCCAGGCGTTATCCCATCCGGCTCGTCCTCCAAGCGACCGTCGAGGAGGATAATTCTCTCTCCATTCTTTTTAATACTTTCTAGAGTAGATTTACTATTTTCTAGTGTAATCGTTTTCTACTTTCTAGTCGTAATGTTTAGTGTAACGAACAATCTCTTCGATAATGAATTCCATGTTCATTCTACATCTCTTTTTGGTTTTTGTTTGTAATATTCTCTTTCTATCTTTTCTATTTATTGTAAATAGATAGATAGTTTCTAATCAATTAATCTACTTCGTGACAAATAAAACAAATGCGTATTTTTAATCAAACGTCCGCCTCCCTGAGTTTGACCCGGGATTTCTATTCCAATACAAATTTTATTTGTTGAACATGAGTTCTTCGCTTTCAAACTACGACGACAGGTTTTTCAAAACCAAATACGCTAGCATAGTAACTCATAGCTTCAACATTTTGGCCCCGTTGCCGAGGAAGCGACGCTCTTTGATTTCTTTCGCATTTTATAACTTACAAATCATTTACCTCACTTCTCTCCTTTCTTATTGTGATTGCAGGTACTCTTTTGAAACAAGCAAAAGCGGTAGTTTTAGTAAAGTGCTGTTGAAGGTTCTATAAGTTTTTCCCTACCTCCCACCCATTAGATTTCATTCCACCATGTAATAACACAAACATAAATCAACCTAGGTGTTCTTATAAACTCTAAGGTTAGTTTTGTTTGTTTGTTTAACACCTACACCCGCCTCAACCTTCACATTTAAAAAGAAAAAAATAAAAAAAAATCTCACAGAGGTACACAACCTCATCTGATTTTCAAACTCAACCGATAAACCGATCTTTGGAACTGGTACACACATCCAAACACATAATTGAGTAGAAATCAGATTAGGTAATCACTTGTGTGTCTAATTAAGTGGTGCAACAGACCAATTGTTTGAGTTGATTGGGCCATACCACTTCAATTAAAATCAACTCATCAAGTATCTGCTGCATAGGTTCAACTCTTAGGGATTTACTAGGCACTCCACATTCTTTTTAAGTTTCAAAGGAAAATATCTTCACCTGTGCTTTCAAAACCTAGTGTGCCAACAAAACTTGTTTGAAAAAACCTAAAGTTGAATCCTAAAAGCTACTAAGCAAGATTTGAACGCTAAAATTCATCGCATCAAAAGTAATCTTGCTTGAAAACCATCAGTTATGCATGCACGTACACATCAATCAATCATTAAGGGCACAACCCAGATAAAGGGCCCATCACATTCCAAAGAACATTCAAACCTAACCCTAAATAAACCAGAGTAGACATTGGCCTTAAGGATTCGACTCGCTCTTCAGAGCCCAGAACGAGATTATTTTTTATTAGTCTGTTTCTACTGTTCAATCTGATGTCTAGCTAGGGGAATAGAATCAAACGATCGTGGCTAGGGGATACACTAGAAACCGAAGGCGCAAGCCGAAGGAAGAATCTTCTCCCTAGTCCCTCCTTTTAACTGGTTGGATTGAACAAACAGAAGTAGATCAAATCGTTTCTTTATCTCAAAATGGGTTTTGGGAGTTAGTAGGTCTTTAGGCTAGCCCACTTAAGGACAGGTTTGATTGCTTATATTTCAGGGCACCTTTCTTCCTCCCGTCTCTCATGAATCCTTCCACATTTTATACGCATTCCTGCTCTTTCCCTCCTGTTTTGAGTTATCCTCAACATGACGATCATCCCGACTCGTACTATAATAAACTATTAGTTAGTTGGGATAACTCGGATTGGGGATATAGTTTTGGACCTCCGTGTTTAGGGTCTAACCCTAATCACTATGATCGTGATTTCTATCCTTCTCAGGGCCACATCGATTATAGATCGTCACCCTTGTATGGACAACCTAATATGATCTACAATTAAGAAGGATATACTGATTCTTACCCATCCTCCGATTACATTTCCTTTAGGCCATCACCACCTTTTGAACAATCCAAAATGACCTATTATCAGGAAGGGTATAACGAATCTCAATTCGTTAACTCCTCTGCACTGATCCCAAACCCACCCAACCCTAAACCAACTCATTTGGTTCAGGTTAACCAGGTTCAAAATAAGGTTTTGGCTAACTTGAGGAATACCATACAATCTTTAGAAGTTCAGCCAATACCTTGCAATGAAAAATTGGAGCCCCTGATTGAGATGATTGATGATTTGAACAAGTATTTGTTGGATTGGCTCCAGGATGTTAAGGATAAGAACTCGAGTGAGTTTCTACTTGGGAGGTTAGCGAAATTGAGAATGAGATTTGTGGTTGCTTTGGTTCAATCGTGGGATGATTTCTAGGATGAACCCCCTTCAGGAGAGCCAAGGTCAGAACCTAATCAGGCACTTGTTGAGGGGGACACATGTTACAAGGCTGACCAGATTGAATTAGAGCAACCAATTAAGGATGATCTGATTTCTTCACCTGAAATCCCTGAGCCAGGGTACGAGGAAATGTATGTCTCCATAGACTAGAAAATGATAGATGATTTGGGACATACATTAATACGGATTGGGATTTCTTTGATTCTGATGGTGAAGATTCAAGTTGCAAAGTCTCACGCGAGTTTACAGAACACGATTTATGTGAGATGATTGGGCCTGAGGAATCTGATAGATCATTTGATATCCCAATAACTAAGGAAACTGATCTTATTGGGGCTCACATTACGGATCCAGAATCACATTTTCTAGAGGATTCAATCCAATGCCCTGATTGTCAGTTACACCCCATTGGGCTTATCGATGATTCTATTTTTGAAATAACTAGACCCAAGTCAATTATGATTCAGCCACATCTTTTAGACTTGGAAATTTCAGACTGGGTGATTAATATGCAGGAGGTCTCAGAATTTGACATTCTGAATGAGGAGGATAGGAGCTGGGAAATTTTAATTTGGGAAGCAAATTCCGGAGGAAATAGAAGACCGAGTCTAAGGGTTCCAATTCATCTGAAACCATCAAACCAGGACCATTACGACATTTGTTCTGAGGATGTCCAACCCAAGTATACATTCATTGATTATCCTTTGGAGCTTCAATTCTCTGTAACCTGACTTTTTGGTCTTGGGTTGCATCCTCATAAATCACAGGCCCAACCCCGCTTGCATACTGATTTTAGGTTTTGGGTAATTTTTATCCAGAACCTTAGATATTCTCGATTATGGGGAATGGGTCTGCACCACAATCTGGTCCACATTTGTGGACATTTGCTGGTAGGTCAGAGGTTTCTTCTTTTTATTCTGATTCTGATCTGCACCTGTGAATTCTTTATTTCTCTTCTTTGTATAGTGTGCCTAACTGAAGGTACTAAATTCAACACATATACAGATTTTGTTTATCTTGGAACAGATCCGACATTCACGCAATTCAGGTGCTTTCTACTCTATTCCACTCTGTTTTATGTCTTTTTAATATAATGAGGACATTGCATTAGATGGGCATGGGGGGGTGGATATTCATCTCTGAATTTATTCGTCAGCTCCATAGATTTATTTTATTTTCTTTTGTTTATATATATATTAAAAAAATGGTGGAATTAGAAAAGAAAACTTAGGTTTAAGAAAATTTTTAATCTTAGGAAATACTACATTATGAACTGAACACAAAGACCTTCAGGTCTTTGGACTTAATTAGCCCGTGTTTCCACTAAAATGTGGATTTATTTTTCGAGTCCTCGCCATCTTAATTCTATTGTAATTGGAGTAAATAATTTTGGGTGATAAGTACACGACTTATCAATCCACCTCTGATTTGAGGGAACTTTGAGTTTTAAGCATCTACACATTTTTTTTGCACTGACTCATTGTTCGACGATTTTAATGGAAATTGGGTAGCTAATGAACCTTCTAGAGTGATATGGCTGACAAGTTATCGTGGGTAACAACCCATAGGTAGGTTGTCCAGAGTCCAGTCACTGGACCATTCTCTTTTTGCTGCCTCTAGGTAAATCTTAGACCATGGAAGCCACCTACTTAAAAAAAAAGAGAGAAAAAGAAATTCGAAAAGAAAAGAAAAAGAAACAGAGAAAAGAAAAAAAAGAAATAAGCCACACTTCACCGCACGAGTATGGCTGGCAAGTTGTCGGTGGTAACAGCTCATCGACCGGTTGTCTAGAACCCAACTCAATAAATGCACTAAAAATTTCCAAAAACATTAGGAAGAAGCGGAGAAGTAGAATAAACCGGGGAGATATACACTGGATTCACCCTTGTGTTGACCCCATAAAAATAAAAGTAGGGAGAAAGCTACCGATTGTAAAGATACACCTTTAGGCAGAATTCTCTTTTTAAGGTCACCTAGAGGTGTAGAAATCCAAAGTCCGTTTTAACTGCCGATTAACGAGTCTATCACATTCACAATAAGATTCTTAGAACTTAGGGTTCTCATCAAATCTTGGGTGAGTTAAATGGCCATAGAAAGCCACTCTTAAACCCTAAAACTCAAAAATCCAAAAAAATTAGAAAAGAAGAAAAAGAGAAAAAGAAAATTTTATTTGAATAAGGAGAGGGCTTGAGGCGGTCTGCATTTTGGTAGATACTCGGGCACTATTGTGTCTTTGAAAGTTCTGATCCTAAGTAAATATTTTCTTAATGATTGAAAATAACTCATACCCAAATAATCTAACCTAAATCTTTTATAAATACATATAGTTTTTGCTAGAGACTAGCAAAAGATAGGAAAGGGGGTGTGATGTAAATATGTTTACACTACATAAGATGTCTATTTATGCATGTTCTTAACCATAGAATTTCATTGCATACTATAAATATTGCATAGTATGCATCATCTTGCATTTAGATTAGTTTGAATAAAATGTAGGTTAATTATCTCCTTTTATGTTCAGGGGTAGAGCAAATTTTTATCGGGACCTCGGATTGAAGATCCAACCATACAGATATAATCAGGGTGACGATTGGATTTCAACGACTCTAAGATTGTCCTAATCAGATATCTGTACCATCAGATAGAGATAGGGGAACCGTAGAAGATCATGGGGCAAGATGGTGTGAATCTGCACTTCAGATGACAAATCCGACCGCACGGATGGATTTGGATCGATGATTGCATCCTAACGGCACGAAAATCGACTCAATCCGACAACCGTGGCACCATCTACATCATCCAGAAGATGGATGGCCAAGATGGTGTCATGTGGCGCCATCTCAGCCACCCAACCGACCGCTACACCTGCTGCACCCTCTCCTCTTTGTCACTTCTCCGCCATTGGATGCGCATCCAACAACTGTGGATGCGCGCGCACGAAACGTAAGTGCGACACAAACGCGCTTGTAGCGCGTTGGTCAAACGCGCTTACGCGATGCAGAGGCGGGCGTTCGAGTCTTGTGGAGCAGATTTGAGGTGCAGGCGAGTGAGAGTATCGATCGCTCGATCGCGATCGATTGACTACAAGTGCTCAATAGCTCCCACGCACTATTGCACGCTCGCGCATAACGCGAGATCGCACGCGGCCAAGCACGTGATAAGGAGGCGGGCGAGGACGCATCTTAGTCGTTCAATCTTGCGATCAAACGGCTGAGACTTGATGAACGTGAGCGCACATTTCATGCGTGGGAGGCGAGCGGGCGGCACACGTCGCCCACGACTGGGACTTTAGCGACGGTTTTATCCGTCACTAAAGACCCCTTATTTAATATTTTGAAATTAAAAAGACCAAATTGCCCTCACTCCTTGCAACTATAAAAGGAGACCCCTCCATACGAAATTTTCATCCCTTCATTCTCTTCTCTCCCTCTCCAAAGCTCAAGAGAAGCTTGTCTCACACCCGGGATGTTTCTCAAGAGATAAAGTCAAATTTTCGTCCCCCTTTCAGAAGTGGATCCCGCGATGATGACGTGCTGCCCTGCTCCCGTTCTCACTTCATCCTCCTTCGTCCTGCTCGGTTCCCCGTCTTCCAGGCATCATACCGTCCAGCTCATCCTCCAAGCGATAGTCGAGGAGGATAATTCTCTCTGCATTCTTTTTAATGCTTTCTAGAGTAGATTTACTACTTTCTAGTGTAATCATTTTCTGCTTTCTAGTCGTAATGTTTAGTGTAACGAACAATCTCTTTGATAATGAATTCCATGTTCATTCTATATCTCTTTTTATTTTTTGTTTGTAATATTCTCTCTCTCTTCTGTTTATTATAAATAGATAGATAGTTTCTAATAAATTAATCTACTTCATGACAAATAAAATAAATGTGTATTTTTAATCAAATGTCCGCCTCCCTGAGTTCGACCTAGGATTTCTATTTCGGTACAAGTTTTATTTGTTGAATACAAGTTATTCGCTTTCAAACTACAACGATATGTTTTTCAAAATCAAATACATTAGTGTAGTAACTCGTAGCTTCAATACTCTTCAAGCATGAGCAACAATTTAATCCTTGCTTTTGAAAAGAAAATTGAACTGAATTACAAGAATTTGGTCCAAGAAACTATTTGAAAAATAAATCATTGACATGACCATGCAAAAATGACAATAAAGCATCAAATCTGTATAGCATCCATAGTTCACCTAAAAAACAACATAACTACATATGTAATTACAACATAACATCCCAATCGAGTTCTTTTTCCAAAAAAAAGGAACATCCAAACATAGAAAAACAATCAACAAAAATGATAATGGATGGTGATTCAAAGCATCTTTTCTAAAGGCCAATTAGGGAAAAATTAAGATAGAATAGGGCTATTCAAGTAAACATATATAGAAACCTACTTGTCAATTTTTACTAATCTACCTTGCCAAGTGGTGCATGTAAATGGGTATCTCAGTGTCGTTGTCAATAGTGGATCTATATATTCTGTATTTCTAACCAATAAAAATTATAAAAAATAAATTTCTAGGTGGTTATCACTTCTTCTTTTTAAAAAAATAGTGCGTCTTAAATGTGAATCTATGACTTACATTGATACTTGAAATATGAGTGATATGGTGGCACTTGAAATGTATGACGGTTGAGAGGACAGGTCAGCTAGTACTTGATGTAGTTGTAGTTTATAATTCTTAGGCTATAACCTATGTCTACGACTTGGGTGTATAGACTCCTGCATGTCATCTTACACTT
Organism: Thalassia testudinum; assembly: GCA_037157565.1. Lineage (NCBI taxonomy): Eukaryota > Viridiplantae > Streptophyta > Magnoliopsida > Alismatales > Hydrocharitaceae > Thalassia > Thalassia testudinum. Next base: position 20,513,113 of record JAZHRO010000024.1, read on the forward strand.
CTTAAAAAAATGTGGAGGCCATCATCACTCTTGACACGACTATCTCGTAGTTGAAAAAAATCAATCATTTATGAGTTCTTTTGATAGGCTGTTTGTTTATGTTGATGGATGGCTCTTGTACAATTCAGAGAACTTTCCTGTTTCTTTTTTATTTTCGGTAGTTGGTATTCATTTGTCGTTTTTTTTTTCAAAGAGTAGTTGTTTACATTATTTCTAGTCTTTTCCTAATTCACTTGCTGTAGGCTCTGTTTTGGTAATAATAAAATAACTTTGGAGTAAATCTTACTGCTTTATAGGGATCCACTTTCCAAGGATATTTTTCTTAGGTATGTCCTTTAACATTTGTTGCTGGTTTCCCTCTCAAAAAAAAAAAAACATTTGCTGTTGGTTTCTGTAAGGTTTTGTTGATTACTCCCTTTTTTTTTAAAAAAAAAGATTTTGTTGAGTACTGAAAAACATTGCCTCTTGTATTGCCGGAGCCCAAAGGCTTATCCCTCTTGGATTAATTTGTAGCTTGACAGATCATGTGACATAGCATACCTCCAAATCTAAATGGTGTTTTTAATATATATTTATTTACAAAAGGGAATCCTCACTGTACAAGCAAGCAGAAAAGGGTGCCATATGATAGTAAGAGTCCAGACATTGAGAAACACTAAGATCAATTATCATATACAAGGGTCTTTTTAGCTATATTTTTCAAAACTACCTTAGTGGGAGATGAAGATTCGAATCCCTAGACATTACCTAAGGAAATAGGAGGAAGTGGAAACCTCACTCCTCTCCCTTAGATGAGGATTATCATCTCTTTCATAGAGGATTCATATCTTGTTGTTGAGCAATGATCTATAATATAGTTTTGCTAACCCACGATGTCCTGGATCCCTGGATGTCACTTTTAATTATGGGGTCTGAATTGTGACACTTACAAGTCTGAGGATAACTAACCCTTGTTTGGACCTTTCCTAGCTTCAGTGGGATCCATCAACCACTGCCTGTTGTCCTTAGCAAGTTAGCATGAGCTAAGCTTGTACAAAGAGAGGAACTTTAGCTATTGTCTCAAGTGATTTAATTATGACAATACCATCCATTAGTGTTCTCATTGTTCTCCACGTCACACACCATTACAACTATAAAGAGATTTACATCCCCACAAACTAATGATTCGTATGCAGTAAAACAACTAGACCACATATATGTATTGACATGGAAGTGTACAAACCTCAGCACAAAAGAAGATTGAACCTACATAGAAAAGTGAGAACCATAGTAGCATCACAAAACTAAAAAAAAATCATTTCTGGACATACTTTCAATACTCTTGTGTAGACAACGATCGAGCGGGATTTGGGGCTAAAACTTTAAGCAATAAATGATCCCTTCTAAAACTAATGATACCAATCAAGTGCCCTCAAACAAGATGACATCTATAGGAAGGTTTTATACTATCAACTTGATTAGGAAAAAAGGCAATTGGATAAATCCAAGCCTTAGAGTCACTACTAGAACATCAATCATCCAAAATTCTCCTTCTAGTAATTCCCAATAGTAGGACTAACAAACTGGACAGCCATAGTACTGACTAGTACATGATGCTTACTGTACATATTCTAGATCACCACCATCATGATACAAATTCGGAATCATGACCAACACAAGTGAGATTATTATGATCTCCACTTACAATAGCCACAAGAAAGATCACGACGAGTACGACTTTAATCACAATCCCACCTATGACTACCACAATTGCAATGTCTTACGAGAGGATTCCTTCCCATCCCTCCTATACTTGGAGCAAGGGAAATGAATTTAAAACTTTGCATTGAAATAAAGGCACAAGAGCAATGAACAATGATTTATGTAGAATGTCATCCATAGTGAGATAAAAACCATAAGAGCACATATTGTAGCACCCATGGCAACGAGGGTTATGCTAACTATCTTAAATAAGACAAAAAATAGTCGGATAGGGTGTGGGTATATTATATAAGCATAAGGGGTAAACAAATCTATCTCCAAGATCCATTTATCCAAATGCAACTCAACATTTTCAATCTTTATTACATAGAAGAAACATGAAAAAGAGCACCTCAGCAATGCAGTTAAATTAAAAAAATGATAACATTATTATTCAACAAATATACACAACTTTTACTCAAATTTTCCATGGTCCTTTGCCAATCTTTAGAAGAGAAGCATAGAGAAGCTCATTCCACGCATCAGGCACACCAGGTAGGCACCAGTGGCCACAGTCTTGGTCTAGAACAGTGACATTCTGCTCTTCCATGCTCCCAATTTTCTGTCTATAAATTGATGGATGACCATCTTTCCTATAACTTGTGAGTCGACTAATGTTGAGGTATGTGACAGGTGTTTTCATTTTCTTCATGATTTTCTCTACGATAAGCATCATAGGATTGTATCTCTCAAGGAATTTTTCATTGTAGATAGGTTCAATTTCATTATGACAGTGCCCGCTAGAGTTCCATCGTCTCCCTCTACAACCAACCAATGAATAAAGCACTTAGATTTTGACAAATCAAAACGTCCTTGATTGAATTACAATAAATACTATCATATCAAAAACTATCTTAAAATAGTAGGCCATGGTTAAATTACTTTGGTGTCTAACGTGCATTCATGTGCTATCACAATCGAAAGCTAATTCAATTAGTGAAGTATCATTTTTAGTGAAAGGAGTTGCTATTAATAGATTGATAGAAATAATAACAATAACCTCTGGTTCCTATTTATTTTCTACCAATGACCCACCAAATATTATTTATTTGAGCGCTTCATTCTTTTCCAAAATTTACCCAAGTTTGCCAAATTGTCTCATTGATTTTTCATCTCTTTCTATTGATCCCTTCTCTATCATTCCTTTTCTCACGTGTGTCAATTTGAAATTTTAGGTATCAAATAATATTCAAGGAAAAGTCATCACTTACATTTTGTGCATTTTAGATAATATACCATACAATACTCCCTGCTACTCAAACTTCACTTCTTGGCACTAAATTTATCAGATTATTTAATGTATAAATATAAAATCTAGGTGTTAATGTAGTTAAGATTTCTCTATGAGCTCTCCAACAAATGATATCTTGCATAGTGGATTAGAATTATGCAGCAAATTTACTTTATATATTTTCGTAGATTTTACCTGGAGTGACTATGAGAGAGACTCCTGAAAAAAACTTGAGTCTTGTCACTATTAATGTTTTTATCTGTCCACCTTGCCCAAGTATCTAGCCCTTTCTCATAGGCTTCCAAGCGTGGAAGATATGGATACACATAATTACCCACCTGAAAAAAATTTTTCCTGTGGCCATTTTGTGGGAGCCAAAGGGATTAGACATCAATTCTACGTGCAACGTGTGTTGCATAAATATCAAAATAGATTTAAATGAAATTCTAGCAATAGGATGATGAAACTCACCCTGTCTCATCATGCCCCCACCAACGGGCTGTATTAAAAACTATGACATTAGCATCACGATACCTAGAAGCAGTTGTTTCCATTATATCCAACCTTAGCCTGCGTGCCTTTACTCCTTTTGATACCTTCGCAGATGTTTGTTTGACGAGGAAGGGTCCTCTTGCATACTCTATAGTACAATTGTAATCCTACAATTTTGTGTGCAAGAATTAAACATGGTTAAAGCTAGGTTGGTCTTCTTTGTGATAAATCGACTTAAACATATATACAATGGATTTTCTATTGTTACATACCATAAATTTAAAGGAAGAATATGGCATAGCCTTGAACTCCGTTGTTCCGGAAATCTCAAAGACTCTTTCCTTCTTGGTAACACTATTGCGAAGAGTACAAACTAAAGATTCCCACATATTTCGATTCATTGAATCCCCAACAAAAACCAATCTTTGCCCACGCATGCGCTCTAAGAAATTAGTTGCATTCATCCTACAGGAAATGGAGAAGAAACATGTATTAAACAAAAGCATCAAGTATAAATGCAATTTTAGTCACTGCCTATAATAACAAAACATTTATATACTTGAATTAAAATAGGAATCATGCAAAAATCCATTTGATTAGATGGATGCATATCGATAATCCGGCTAAAGGAATATACGGTTAGCTGGATAGGTCAAACGAGCGGACTATACAAGCTTGGGATATCTTGCTAAAGATATAGTCGAATAGATGTGGACTTCCCAATCGATTGCAAGGCTAGGTAGATAGACGAGCAAATTCATCTGACAAATGTTTTCCAAGTAGCAATTATCACATCCGTTGTTCCATTATCACGACCCCTAATAATCATGGGCAACGTGCTCTAGAATGTGTACGACGTGCCATCAATTTGATTGGCCCTTACGATCAAATCTCGAGGATCTTATATAACGGTTAATGTCCATGTTACGAACAGATTGCTATTCAAGGGAACATTGCCTCCTTGTAGTGGGTAAGCACGCACAAGGCAAGAGAAAGAAAAAGAGCATTTCTGGATTCTTTTGTTCTGCTTACTTAGTTCAATCGAGGGTTTTACATTCTCTTTCTAAACGTACACTCATACTAGATAGGATCGGATCCCCAAATCTTTATCTTCGTGTGCGATTTTTTATTCTCTTTTGAATTCAAGTGGATCCTTTCCTATCCACAAATTTGATAGAACTTTCAAAAGAAGGGTTCCGATTAGATACTATTTTCGTGAACGCCAAGCAACCAGTGAGGACTTCGACAGCAAAGCATGGAAAACGTCTGAATGATAAAAAAACTACTAAATTTATATCTTTGACCAAATGAGGTATCTGCTAAGATTTCTGTGGAGAACTACCCTATGAAATGGTCGGCTTCTAGCTTGTTCAGGCGATATGCATGTTCTGTGTCATTTAATACTATTTATTAAGATGGTGGACTTAAAAAATGACAAACGAAATTCTCACAACATATTTTAAGTTTTTATCCACACGTCTCCCTCCCCTTCCTGTTTAAAAAAAACAAAAGAGGCCCACTGCCGGACAGCAATATTGACGTCGTCCTTTTCTTTGAATCGGACGGAGGGAATCACCGGCGTCAAATGTGGCATGAGATTTGGCGTGAGGAAACTGCTGCTCCTTAAAAAATAAAAGCATCACTAACTTGAAAATTACAACCTGCTACGAAACCATTCCACGAGGCATTCAGAGATTTAGACAGCCTGTACTACTTATTAGAGTAACAAACTAAATTTGATAACCTTATTTTAAGCTGCTTACATGCAGAAGCAGTTCCGTTCAAAAAATGGAAACATCGGAACAGGAAGAGTTTCCAAGAGAAGGTCAACTTGCTCCAACCTTCAATGAGATTCACACTTATTCCAAAACTTTTGATAACAAGATGGGAAAATTGCAATTGATCCTATTAATCAAGTAATTATATGGAAAACGTGCTACCTTCTCTCCCTTTTCAAGTCATTTCCGATGAGAGATCTGATGAAACTTATGAGCAACTGGAATTTTGCTAACTTATGCCTGGTTTGGGTTGGGGATAGAACTCAGTGGGATACGAATTTTTAGAAAGATTATCTTTCATTTTTATTTAAAAGTCCAAAAGATCATCTTGTTGGATTAACATGATTGTTTGGAATGCAGTATGATACCCTAAAGGATTCTCCTGCTAGTGTAAGAGGATAATCACAGCTTGCTTTGTTTATGTGGGATGAGATGGTAAAGGTTAACCCGTGACATCACTTATCCTACATCAAACCTAAGATAAGTTAAATATCCCAGGGTAATTCCTTGTAACCCAAGTTAATCTATTCTGTCAACCAAACTAGGTTATCTCCATCTTAAAGAGATAACTCACCAAACGAATTTGACCTTATAATTGAACCAACTGCAATCTATTCGGGCTTTTAGCTTCATCAACTGCTATCTTCAACCAATTTGGTGCAGTCACTTAAACTTTCCATCCGAATAAGATGCTCCATCTCAAACAATAGCCACCAAAGGAAAAGAGGTAACAGACCACCAAAAAATAGACGTGCCCCGTACGAAAAGGGAGGTGATGACAAATCGAGTTGAGTGGCTTGGGGGTTAAACAAATGGACTCTCGTCTAATGATCAGCATTCAAATCTAACCTTATCTCAAAAAAAATAAAAAAAATAAAAAGAGAGAGAGACAATGTCTACTACTACGAATATGGGAAATTAAATTACCTGGGAATATCGCAGTGGTTCGGTTGCCATCTCCAATTCAAGTAATCGTAATCGGGTCTCCCATTCACATGACAGTTGATTCTGGTATCCACATATGGGCAAGAGCGAGGGGGATAGAATGGCCCTCTCATGTCTCTCACCCACCTCCCGTCAAATATATCACAGTCCTTTAAGCTTCTCATCTCATGATCAGAAATATTAACGGAATTATGACCAGTACTACTCTCTGCTCCTTGCGAGACAGTTCCATTACTAATGTTGCCAATCGTGGGAGCCATCTGATGATATGCAGTCAAGTTGTTCTCCAAAGAACCAAGATTGGCTCCATTGGAGAATGACGTCGGGAACCACGAGAGAAACGTCGACGTAGCACCAGCAGAGGAGAGTATGCATGGGATAGACACAAAGAAGACGAGGAGGGAAAGAACGAGGAAGAGGCCGAGACCATAGGCAACTCTGCCGCTTGGGTTGCGAAGATTAGATAAGCCATTCACCAGGAAGGACAGCTTCTTCAGAACCATAATAGATAGATATAGATCGATAGAGAATTATATATATTACTCAACAACGAGAGAGAGAGAGAGAGAGAGAGAGAGAGAGAGAGGAGTAAATATGTAGCGACTTGACAAAGAGAAGGGAGGGTGAGGACCTAAGTTAAGCTCCACCTTTTTCTATGATCATCTTCTTTGTTCGGAGGGAAGGGGGGTGGGGGCGGGGGGGAGGGGGGGTGTGGGCATGTTTTGTTAACGAAGAAAGGGGGATTGTTTATTGAAATAGTTAATCTGAAACTTTGTTCGTGGAATATTAGATTTGGAATACAACCCAATCGAAAGCGATCGTGCAAAAAGGGGTTTTGTTTATTAAAATAGTTAATTCGAAACTTTGTCCGTGAGATATTAGATTTGGAATACAACTTGATTGAAAGGGATCAGGATGAAGGGCCATTGTATTGTCAGGATTATGTACAAGATGCTTGTTTGTTGCAGTATGTTTCTTCCATGTAGACTTGCGGAGGACATGAGAGGTTATCAACTATTGGGCTCCACATGTCAGCTTGGTTTCATTTGTTACATTCTTCGCTGTTTTATGTAACCCTCTATGTATAATATAAAGGACATTGCAGTGCCCACAAGTGGTTCAGCTGCATACACAACGCCGCCTTCTGCAGCTTCATCTGAAAGAGGGAAGGCACCTCCAAGGATCACTATAAGAAATATAAAGGCATGGGTATGTGAAGAAAAATGAATTGGACTATTTTATTAATAATGAAAAGGGAGATGAAATTAGAGAAGACCTGGGTGATCGAAACCCATATCTTTAAATAGGTGTTCTACAATTGCAGAAGTTGTAGTTGCTTTCTAGGTGTAGATATTCTTCCACAAATCATTATCTCTGATGAACATGTGGCTTGTTTAAAAGAAAAGCATCTTATATTAACCTTTCAAAAAAAAAGTCTTGTATTAGACTATGTAGAAAATCTTTTTAAGTAGCAGGTATTAATGGCTATTTTTGAGAAGCCGGCCATCCTTTTACCTCTAAAGAAAAAATTACAGGAATGACTACTGTGCTTGAATACCTGCCTACTCTTCTTTTCTGAAAAAGCTGTTTTGTTGATTCATGATAACGGTGTTTCTTTATCGATGTCCTAATACATTTTACGGAAATATTATTTTTCATTTACATATGAATGAGCACATACTTAATGTGGCTTGCCATACTCTTGTTTCCATCTCCCCTGACAATAATTTTTTACATTCTTTGATGCCGTACTACAACTTAGGTGATAATTAACATTAATGTTACAGGTGATTCATTTAGTTTTGGGTACTAAACATTAGATTTACGCGGGATTGGCTCCGATGATAAGTTCTGCGTCAGTTTTTGTACGGTGACAACATAGTGTATGTATATATTGTGATTCAATAGGAGGATGGTTTATCGTCCAGTTCTATTTATGTGCGTGTTCATTTGTAAGTTTAAATTATTGCAAGTTAATTTAAATTAAAAATCAGACAATTTATGTCCATTTGTGTATAGTCCATTGGTTGTTATGCTTACGTGCATGTTTAAAGTAATCTAGGTCGAATGTTACAGCCTATGTGTTCTCATCTCTTGATATGCCATAAAACATTTCTCTCTTGGTTACTGTGCCATGCTAGTAGGTTATTACTTGCTATACTAGTAGATAAGCTGAAGCTTGTTTTTCCATTTCTTAGATGATGGGAGAGAAAGAAAGTTAGACTTATCATAAGCTAACTCACGAAGCAAATAGGCCCAAGGAAAAATCAAGAGGAGAAGAGCCAGCATAGCCTAGAGGCAAGAAAAAACCCCCCACTAGTTGAATCATGGGGAACCACCCAGGGAGGTTGGCTAACCCTCTCACCCATAGACGACCAAAAGTGTCCGACTAGCATGGCTGCTCGATCTTTGAGCAGAAAGAGATTGCACAAAGGAATTAACCTCGCCTCTCATCGCTACCTCGCTCTTAAAGAAGGCGTTAGCAATGCGGAAGCTGAGGCAATAGCAAAGGAATCGAAGTGATGGAGCTGAAACCGAGGCAATGGTATGGGGAGTGAGGTGAAAAGATAGACGTCGAAAAAACTTGCAAAGTGATTGTATTCCTCGAAGAGTAAATAATTACCATCTGGTCAATCGAACGACCCCTTATATTATTGGTATTTTGGTATATTTACATCTCTTATATTAACTGAATTTATTTGAAATAGAATTCTCGTATGGTCACTTTGATAAGAGTTTACAATAAAAAAAATTTAATGTGATGTTTAATTAAATTTAACATCATCATCTTCTATTATATACATAAATTAATATAGCCAAATTAATAAAAATAACATTAATTTTACTTATATTAATTTCTTTCATTAAATATTATTAAAAAAAGCAATACAAACATTAAAAAAAAATTATCATCAAATTTACCACCCCTTCCCGGTAATACTTCGTCGAAGAGAGATAAAATTCCCACCGCCCCCTTACCTTCTCCTCACCGTCACCGTTGATCCCTATCAAAAAGAAAAGAAGGCCCCTACCCACACGAAAACAAGTTTTCCTCCCATGGTGCCCCTTCCTCACGCAAACATAAAACCCTCCCGTCCCTCAACATCCGCCGACCCTCAACATCGATCCCACTTCTCTCAACATCGCCCTCCTCGCCTCGTCGACCTCCTCATCCGCGTCGTTGTCGGCACCCTCGACCTCCTTCGCCTCACCCTATTCGCTTTCCGGTGACTTCCGCCACCCTCTTCGAGGTAGCACTGGCGGAGGAGAGCACGAGAGCCGTGTTGGAGAGTATGCATGCGATAAACACGTAGAAGACGAGGAGGGAAAGAACGATGAAGAGGCCGAAACCACAGGCAACTCTGCCGCTTGGGTTGCGAAGATCATATAAGCCCTTCTCCAAGAAAGGTAGCTTCGTCAGAATCGTAATAGATAGATAGATAGATAGAGAATTATATTACTGGACAACGAGAAAAGGGACGCGTTTGATTGTACGGAGAGAGAGAGAGAGAGAGAGAGAGAGAGAGAGAGAGAGAGAGAGAGAGAGTAAATATGTAGAGACTTGACAAAGAGAAGGGAGGCTGAGTATCCGAAGTTAACCTCTACCTTTTTCTACCATCATCTTCTTTGTTCGGAGTGGAGGTGCATGTTTTGTTAACAAAGAAAAGGGGGAGTGTTTATTAATATAGTTAATCTGAAACTTTGTTTGCGGAATACTAAATTTGGAATACAACTTGATTGAGAGGGATCGAGCTGAGGGGCCATTGTACGGTCGGAATTGTCTACAAGCTGCTTGTTTGTTTTAGTACGTTTCTTCCATGTAGGCTTGTGGAGGACAGGAGGGCTTGTCAACTGCTGGTCTTTGTCTTCCATTGAGATGTTATTAGTTTTTCGTTTGCAATAGGTTGTGTACTATTGGGCTTGACATGTCATCTTGGTTTCCTTTGTTACATTGTTATCTGATTTATGAAATCCTCTTTCCACAACGACGCCCTCCGCAGCTTCGTCTAAGAGAGGGTAGGCACCCCTAAGGCCAGTTTGTTTTTGCGGAATAGAGCAGTATATCCCAGAACGAGTGAAACCTCCTTAATCCCAGTACCATTTAATTCCCTTCGTCCAACACCACCCCGCCGCCCCCACAAACACAGACACATATATGGTGCATGAGAAATAAAAATTAGAAGTTGGACAAATGGAGGTGTGTTATTCCGTTTAAGTATTCGGTTGAATCTGTTGTCTTATCAAAAAGAATTAAGAAGTTTTATTTCACTTAAGGTATTTGTTTGGTGAAATAAAAATAAAATACTTGAAAAGGAATAGGTGAAATTAAGAGGAGGAATTAGATAATTCCAGGAAGTGGTGGAATTATCAAAATCTGGAATTACATCCTCAATTCTAAAATTACGTGATTTCAAAATTATAGATGCCAAACGTGAAATTGAGGACAAAATTAATGTCAGTTCCGCATACCAAACACCCCCAAAAGGAATTGTTTTAACATGTTAGCCCCAATTTCCCTTACCCCGCCCCCACCACTGTGCTCCAATCCCTCTCTCACCTCACAAGTGAGTAACCAATCGACAACCCCCTTTTGATTATCCAGTTCTCCGTTGCTCCAATCAGCCATGTCACTTCTATGAACACTCGTTGTGGATTGATGGCAAGGATCCAACCTCCTCACGGTTGAGAAAAGGAAGCATTTGTCTCATTGTTGCTGTTGAACATATAAGCACTAATGACCTTTCGATTTGATGATTTTCTTTTTGGGTTTTGGGTCGTTTGTGTTCGTGGTCTGTGCTTCGTAGTCTTGATTGTTGGATTTTCTCATGCTAATAAAAATAGTGGATCTAGGGTTTGGTCTTCTCATTTTTAATGTAGCAATAAAGTCAATCATGCTTTTAGGGGTTGTGATCTACCGTGAACACCAACCTTTGTCTTGTGGAAGCAACTTTTTCCTCTTCCAAAATATTCGATGTTGTTAAGGGTTGTGATCCGCCATGAATACCAACCTTTGTCTTGTGATGGCAACTTTTTCCTCTTCCAAGTCTACTGTAGGGGTCTATAGTCTACAATAAAGCCACTGCATCTGTGTCTAATTAAATGAAGCATTGACTCTGTGTTTGTAGGTGCTTGATATTGATGATTGTGTTTGTAGGTGTTGTGGTTGTGTTTCCAATATTGCCTTATTTTTTATGGAGCCGTGTATTCCCAATATGTGTGTATTGTTGAAAGTTGAATCCTAAATTGTTTTCCCAGTGTTGCAGTAGCTTGTGTGTAGTCCTAAGTCTATGCAGTGGCTATTGTTGAAAGCTACATTATATGTGAGGTACCAAGTCTGCGTGTAGTCCAAAGTCCTTTTCAATGAGTTTTCTTTTCAAAGATAAGGCTTGTAAGTCCCAAGTCCTTGTTTTGTGGTTAGATAAGTGATTCAAAGTGGAGGGAGATAAGGAGATATGTGAGGGAGCAACATCAATATAAGGGCGTTGAGTGGGTGCTCTGAGCCATCCTCGATGTGGTTCTTGACTTATTGATCGAGGTGGAAGAGGGTATTCATATTGGTTTCATTTTCATGTCCAATTTAGTTCTATGATCTTGTTGCCTTCATGAGTGCCTTTAATAGTGCTTTTGATATGAAAGTATGAGTGAAAATTCAATTAATAATGCCTTCATGAGTACCTTTAATAGATCAAATCAACCCAAGAGTGGGGTTTATGAGGTTTAATCAAATTCAAGTTCAATGGATTTGGAGATTATTGCACAAAAATTGGATAAGGTTGATTTGGTGAATAGAAAAATTGAAATGGTGGATAAAAAATTGGATGATTTTATAAACCAAATCAAGAACCCCATGGGACCCAACCCTTTTGCACAAACCCTGCACACTACCTCTTCACAAATTCCTATAGGGAGGGAAATTGTAAACAATCTTAACTTAGCTCAATCTATGAGCCACCTAAACCTGGAACAGATGCAACATGTGTTCCAAGGAGGGGCCTTGGCCCCCTCTTATCTTGATTATTCTGCTATTCCCCCTTTTGGCTCACCCTTATCCTTTGAGGATGTCCTGGCTATCCAGGGTTATCCTCTAAATATTCCTTTCTCTACCTACAACCTTGGATGGTGCAACCACCCTAATTTTTCCTGGTCTAACCAAACACAAATGTTGAACCTGACTCAAAATCAAACTAGGATCGCTTATAACTCACCTTCATTTAATCAAAGTCAACTTAGTAGACCAGCCTATAATCAAACCTGACCTGGACCTACCTAAGAAACCCAAATGGACACCTTGAGATGATTTCTGATATGAAGCAACAACATCAGGAGGAAATGGCTGAGATCAAGGAACAGTTGAACCAATTGATGAATTCCTTCCACCCAAAGCCATCCCAAACCCTAGGAACTTGCCTAATAAAGGAAATATTCCTCATGGATTTAACCAACAGTAGGGCCAAGCACATCTGATTAACCCTGCCCTTGTGATTCCTCCTAGCTTCCCTCCCAACCCTCAGCAAGCTCCAATCTTACCTACCTTGCCTCAAGGACCTAACCTGGTTCCATAAGTGGGCCGACACGCGTAGTAAGGTTGCCCACTCAATGTTGAACAAGAGCAATTCCAACACCTTATTCTCCAACTGGAGGACCGCCTACTTGAAGGCATCTTAGTTGTTATGACCCGGTTTCCGAATCCCTACAGGACACGAGACTTGACCGACTCGACTGATCCCAAGACCTAGTCGTCCAACGGGAAAGTAACCAAAAAACAGTAAAATAAACCACATTCACCATGCTAGCAACTAACAGTAACAAAAGTATAGTAGTAAAGAAGTAAACTACTACAGTACACACTACCATAACAGTACCAAGGTAAACGGGTACAGGAATATAAAGTGCAGAACGAAATAGTATAGAATATAAAGGTACAAGAAGCTGCTCACTACTACAAACAAGTACAAAAAGAGCTACAACTACTGGGCTCTATTAAGCCCAGCACCCTTTGCAGCCGTAGGCTCTGGCTGCTCAACGCCTGGACCTGAAAAGGGTTATGAGTACAAAACGTTAGCGAATGCTGAGTAGAGTGGCAACCAACTACTAAAGCAGGAAAGGTGGACAGGTAGCTATTGTTTTTCAATTTCTTTCTTTCTTTAACTAATTATTCTTTCTTTCACCACTTAATTTGATTATCAGGTATCTTTCTTGATCTCGAATATTCCTCATGGGAACGATCTTGATTGCAGTCTTTTCCAAAGAGTAGAAGTAGCACGTGGTGCTCTCCTGGCCGAGAGAGTCCCCCGTGGTGATCCTACACCCAGTCAACCACCCCAAGGTCACTGACAGATGTAACAGTGACTACGGCACATGCAATAAACGCACGGGTAGCTACCCCGCACTGGCACACGGTCAGTCGTTTCCATTAGCGAGTGTGCCGAATGCACAACACAGAACCAGTATATGGCATAGCCCTCTCAGTAATAGGGGTCTAGCCCCTAAGAACCAAATAGGGGTCTCGTCCCTCCATAGTCCGTGCACCCTCGCCTGACTACCCTGGTTTGCCTAGTGGGCCTGACAAGTCGGTGTAAGGTGGTTAGCTGAACCCCGGGCCCTGTGGGATGGCTAGCTCTCCCCGGTACTGTGTACGCAAGTGCCAAGAAGTCGGTACGGAGTGGCCAATCCTAACCCCAAGTCTCAACCCAAGGGCGATTAGCTCCACTCTGCACTAAACAGGGGGACAGTCGCTCTCCTTGGTATTCCGTACTCAAGGGACAACTCACTTCCCCACTCACATTCCCAATTCCATTTCATTTATTTCCAGGAGCTCTACTCCTAATTCCCCGTATGGTTCATACTCATATTTCTTAGGCCAAGCCATACCAGGTTTCATTATTTTTATTTCCATTCTCAGGTTATACACATGCAATTGTGCTCTATTTCATATTCAGTTATATTCACAAATAGCTCGTGTTTCCATCATTCACCTTTCTATTTCCAAATTATATACATGCAACTCATATTACGTCATTTCATGGGTATAACAGAAAGGTTACATTCACAGTTAACTAATACAACTACTATATATTTCGTAGGCAACTGTTATTCATTTACAGGTAATTGTTATCATTCTATCTACTCATTCAAGACTGCAATTCCTTCATTCAATATAGACAATCCAGTATTTCTAGTCCTAGGGCTCATTCCATATCCTAGGTTCTAATCATTCATTCCACACATGCAATTAGGTTGAAATTAAATTAAGGGGAAGCCACTCTACCAGTAAACCCAGGAGCAATGGGGACTTGATCGGCAGGTCCACGTGCCTCAGCAAACCCCAGACCCGCAACGGAACGAGGTCCTATCACAAGGATCAATCATAAGAGACTACTCAGAATAATATAGAAAGTATTCCAACAAGTAGAGGAATTCACATGGGAAAAACAGTATCTTAATTGGGGAAATCGAACCTCAAACAGACCCTAAACGGTCAAAAACAGTAATTCTGACTTAAATCAGATGTCTGGAACACCTTCCAGACGTCTTAAAAGAGTCTAAAGCCATACCTCAAGTCCTGCACCACTCCTCAGACGTCCAAGAACTCGACTGGACCGTCTGGACCCAGTTTCAGACTTCCGACAACCTCTCCGGATGTCTGGAAACGCTTCCCGTCGTCTGGTGCCTCGCCCAGACGTCCGAGCTGCGTGGGAGGGTGTGTCTCGCGCTTTCCCAAAGCAACCTCTACGTAAATTAAGCGAAATCTTCTCAATAAGGCATGAACAGCGCCTTGGCGGAACGGCCTGCATGGCTGTATCCGCAAAGGAGACGTACGTTCGCAAAGCTTACCTCTCAGTCATATGGAATCTCCTCCAGACGTTGGCTACGTCATCTGGATATCGCTCCAGACGTCTGATTCTGGGAAAATCCCAGAACCAGAACCTGCCTTCGCCTCCTCGCGCCGCGCGTGGCCACGCCGTGCTCGCTCGCTTGCTGCTCTAGCTACAGCAGTGTCAAGGAGGACCTCCTCGACGCACTCCACCTTGCGCATGCGTCGACCGGCCATAAGCTCCCCGGCGAGCTCCCACGCGGGCTCGCGAGCCTTCTCTCCTCTCCTTCTCATGCTGCTCCTCCTTTCCTCTCACGACGCTCCTCCTCTCCACCGCTCTCACTCGGCCACACTTGTTGGAGGGTAGAGGAAGGAGTGGCTAGAAGTGGGGTGGTGTGGGGGAGAGGAGGGGGACAATATAAGGTGTGGGGTTAGGGTTTGCGTTGAGCGAGAGGAGAGGAGAAGAAAATGAGGGTCGCATACTATCTGCGAGCAGCACGTGCGCAGACGCGATGACGTATAGAAAAATTTTGATTTTCAGACGTCTGGGAATGAGTCCAGACATCTTACAAGATGTCTGACCTTTAGTACGGACGTCTAACCTAAAGTACAGACATCTTAAAATGGCTTAATGACACGGGTCTTAACAACATAACAAACTCAAAGGAAGTTTCATCCCCGAAACTTGAGCTAGCTAGGGTGCGGAAAAAGAATAACATACGCATAACAAACTCAAAGAGGACCGAAGCCGGTCCGAAAAGGCGTACCCTTAAAGAGCTCCGGGTACCGCTCTCGCATCGCCGCCTCAAGCTCCCAGGTAGCCTCCTCGTACCTCTGGCTCCTCCACAAGACCTTTACCAGGGGTACCTGCTTCCGTCTCAAACTTCGGACGGCTCCGTCTAGTATCTGCACTGGTCGCTCGAGGTAGGTCAGGTCGTCACCCACCTCGACGCTCTCATGGCTCAGAACGTGACTGGGATCGACGACATACTTCCTAAGGTTGGACACGTGGAACATGTCGTGCACACCAGAAAGCTGGGGAGGATGGGCAAGCCTGTAAGCAACAGGTCCAACCTACTCCAGGACCTCAAAGGGCCCCACAAACCTTAGTGTAAGCTTCCCTTTCACCCCAAAACACTGCAGGCCCTTCATGGGAGAAATGCGAAGGAAGACGTGATCCCCAACCTCAAACTACACCTCTCTGAGTTTCCGATCGGATAGCTCTTTTGTCTGGTCCTGACAGTGCGGAGTTGCCTGTGAATCTGCTCAATCACCTCCTAACTCTACCGGATCAGCCTAAGGCCAACCTCCCACTTGGTCCCCACCTCAACCCAACTCAAGGGTACAGTACACCTCCGTTCGTACAAATCACAGGCGTACTCTGTCATAGGGAGATGCTCTTGGGAGGAGCCTCATAGGGTGCCGTCGGTAAAGGAGAAGTCTCTAAGGTCCCCTGACAGTACTCTGTCACACAACGACTACAGGTACGGGTCGGCCATCTGTCTTGTGATGATGCGGTCTATCAGCTCTGGCCTCGTCTGTCGTGTCATAGTCACTACCCCACAGTGTCCCAGTAACTCTAAGGGTCGCCAACTGCCCATCTCCTCCATGAGTCTCCAACTCTGTGCTTGTAAACTGGCCAAGTGGGTGGGCGCCTTCCGGCTCAAGGCGTCAGCCACCACGTTGGCCTTCCCTGGATGGTAGGAAATGCTGCAGTAATTGATGAGAGCCTCATCATGAGCCATAACTAGCTCATTTTGACCCAATAAAGAAGATAAAAGCTCCTACATAACCTAGAAGAAGGCCTAACTGAAGGAACAAGTGCTCTGAGAAGAAAACATGAAATAAAAGTTAAAACTGCAATTTTACCATTGCAGTACGTAAACGGGATTTCTCAGAGGCAAAATAGAGGTCAAATGGTATAAATGAGATAAAAAGTGGGGTGAGTCAATCAGAAATGGGTTCATGTGCAATCTAAGAACTAAATGACACTTGGTAACCCTAAAACAAACCCGCTTAAATTAACAAGGTTCCGATCAGAAAAAAAAGCAAGTAAACCCTCTACAAATCATGGAAAAACATACTCTAGGGTTTAGAACACTTAATTTGGCCTTTGGAACCTAGTTTGACCTAGATTAGGGTCCTAGCTCTTCAATTAACTTAATTTGGGTTTTTACGTAAAATATCCAGTCAAACGAGGTCAAACCTAAAATCCAACTTCACCATTGGATTCCTTAGGTCTAAATTATGTTTGTACCAAAATTTGGACCTAAGGATAGGTCATCTTGACCTACTTTGCAATTTAGTACACCCAAATCACAAATTGGTCCCTATCTTTTGAATACCGTTGCAGAGAACCCCCTAGGTTCTTCGCCTCCTTTGCAAACCGGTCCTGCCGCCATTGCTAGGACAGAACCGAGCTCCGGCGAGGTTCGGAGAGGGATTGCTCTCTAATCCCTCAGAGATTCCCTCCCAGAAATGGAAGGAGGATTATCTGAGGAATTCCCTTCCTTATAAAGTCAATTACAATCGCTGGTGTGAACTCAATCTCTCGTGCGAACGCACGAGAGATTTGGGTATCCTAACTCCTTTCCATCTCCGGTGACCAACCTCAGGCAATTACGTGCCCTTCACGCCCTGCACACCCAGTCCAGCGCCTATATAAGAACCCACAACTCCGGCCGAAGAGGCTAAGCTTGATTTTGACGGAGATCCCTTCCAAATTCCTCCCTCTCCCATCTCCGGCCAAACGACCCACAAGCTCCGGCGACCTCCTTCCCTCCTTCTCGTCGCTCTGCTGCCATACCAGCAGCAGAGTCCTCTCCGCCGCTTCCTCCCGCGTCGCGCTGTACCCCGCGCGCGCGCTTCTGACCTCGTCTTCGTCGCCGCTTCCTCCCTCAGGGTCTTTCTTCCCCGACGACGGCAGTTACGAGCCGTCCTCTCCGCCGCCTCCCTTCCCTCTAGACAACCCCAGATACGTTCTCCACCCTCTCCTCTCTCTTTTCCCCCACCTATTTTACTTGATTACCCCTCGACCGACGCTGACCACCCTCATCTTCCACATCACCGACCGACCTCTGGCGAGCCGCTTCCACCATTCCAGCACTCCACACGGCTCGCCAACCACCTCGGGAGCTCCGCCTCACCACCAGGAACTCGCTCCACCCCACAACTGCCACTCCAGACCTCCATAACCACCCCCCGAACAACCCACCATCTCTGGCCACAGGTTGACCTAGGCATGCACGCCTAGGTCGACCGGCAACCTGCAGCATCACCCACCGCCTTCGCCGTGCTACGGCGAAGGTTTCCAGCTATTCTGATTGGGCCAATAGGCCGTTCTGTGGAATCTCAGGTGAACGCCCCGGCCGCCATTAACAGCCGAAGCAGCAGGAAGCCTGGAGCAGTAGCAGGCGTCAGGCTTCCCAGGCGGCAGGTGCAGCAGACTCTCACAAGTGTTGCGAGGTGACTGAGTTCAGCAAGGAGCACCAGCAGGGCCTTCAGCGTGGGCAATTGCACACGAGAGTTTGCGGGCGCGTGTGAGGGAAGGACGAAACCATTAGTCCCACATCATGGAATCTCAAGGCACAGGTATGGTATAAAGAGTTTTTGTGATATAGCTTTACTGCCTCGAAAGCACAGGGGTGAGGTCCCTCACTGACCCCACACCCGCCTCGTCCGCGACTTGACCACGCGGACTTGGCGGATCCGACCCGACCTAGACCTACGCACTCCTCGCGCATCACACCACCTTCAGGTGCGCCTGGTCCCGGGTACGATCCGACCCGATTAATGCCTGTGGCTCTGGGAGAGCAGCTCTGAGTGAATTGCTTGAGAGAGAGAGACGCGCGGGTAGAGGGAGAAGGGTTAGGTTTTGCTCCTGTGCAGGCAGGCTGAACGCAGGAGAAGGACTTGGCTGCTACAGAAGAAGAAGAAGGAAAGGCAAGGCGAAGAAGAGAAGAAAGAAGGAGCAAGACAGAGAAGAAGAAGAAAGAAGCCTTCGCAGGAGAAGAAGGAAAGCAGAAAGATTAGAAGTCTTCGCAGAGAAGAAGAAGAAGGACAAGGAAGATTGCAAAGAAATCAGAAAGACAAAGCAGAAGAAGGAAAAATACAGAAGCAGAAAGGAGAAGAAGGAAGAGAGAAAGATCACATTTAAGACGTCTGATACATAAATCAGATGTCTAATTCTATTTTTTTTAAAACTCCTTGAATCAATTATATTTGCATTTAACAGTTGTATTCTTGGGTTTTCCAAAGTACTGAGACTGCTCCCTGTGTTCGACCTCGAATACTCCGGTTTTCGAGTAATAAAAATCTTTATTTGTTTTGAACGCTTTCGCGGCTATACTACAACGCGATATTATCTTTTAACAAACCACACAAAAGCGTGACAAACAGTAATAGTCCTTCAAGAGCTCTAACCAACGTCTCTATCTCATGTTGAGCTCCTTCTGATCAAACAAGTACCTGAGGCTCTTATTATCTGTGAAAATCTCAAAAGTCTTACCGTACAGGTAGTGCCTCCAAGTCTTCAGTGCAAAGACGACAGCTGCCAGCTCTAAGTCGTGGGTAGGGTAGCTATGCTCATGGGGCTTCAGTTGCCACGAAACGTAAGCAACAACGTGACCTCGCTGCATGAGCACATCCCCCAACCCCTGTAAGGAGGCGTTCGTGTACACAACGAAACCACCACTGTTGTCCGAAATGGTAAGCACGGGAGCCGAAGTCAGCCTCTCCTTCAGTTCCTTAAAACATGCCTCACAAGCGTCTGTCCAAGAAAAGGGCACGTCAGTTGAACGTGCGAATCGCTACGCTAACGCGTTTGGTTTTGGAAAACCTATCGTTGTAGCTTGAAAGCGAAGAATTCGTGTTCAACAAATAAAATTTATACCGAAAAGAATTCTGGGTCGAACATAAGAAGGCTACGTTGATCTATATTCGCAATTATATATTGTTTTAGGATTTTTGATAAGTAAGGCAATATAATTACAATGGAGCTATCAGACTAAAAGAAAGAGAGAGAGAGAGAGAAAGAGAACATGCATTCAATATTTCAACTGTTTATACAATCAAACTAAATAAAAGTTACACTAGAAAGCGGGAAATCAATTACACTATAAAGCAGGAAAATTCTACACTAGAAAAGCTATAAATAAGAATGGAAGAGAGAAGTTATCCTCCTCGATGATTGCTTGGAGGACGAGCCGGACGAGACGATGTCTGGACAAAGGAAAACGGAGCAGGACGAGGGAGGACAAAGCAAAAGAGCGGAACGGAGCAGCACGCCATCGTAGTTGCGGGATCCACTTCAGAAAGGGGGACGAAAATTTAGACTTTATCTCGCGAGAAGCATCCCGGGTGTGGGACAAGCTTCTCTTGAGCTTTGGAGAGGTAGAGAGGAGAAGGAAGGGATCAGAATTTCGTATGAAGGGGGTCTCCTTTTATAGTTACAAGGAGTGGGGGCAAAATGGTCATTACAACTTTAAAATAATAAATGAGGGGTCTTTAGTGACGGATAAATCCGTCACTAAAGCCCCCAACGTGGGCATAGCTCCTGCGCCCACGTGCGCCTCCTCAGCTGCCCACTTCCTCAACGCCCACGCACGTTCTTTGATTCTCAGCCGTCCGATCGTGAGATCGGACGGCATAAGATGCGCAATCGCCCGCTGCCGCGCGCCTGCCCAGCGCATGCGATCGTGCATCCATGCCGCTCGTTCAATCGCGCGTGATCTCGATTCAGCGCAAACGGCCGTTCGATCAAGATCCGACGCCCGCCCGCACTCGCTCGCTTGCGCCCTCCTCCCCTTCGTTGCGACTCGAACCCGCGCCCGCAGCTCGCGTAAGCGCGCTTGACCGCTGCGCTACGAGGCACGGATGGTCGAGCGGGCGCTTTTAGGCGCGGCTGATCACAGCCGTTGGATCGAGATCCAACGGTGGAGAGGGAGCGGGTGCGGGGTCTTCATAGAATGTAAGCGACCATTTGGGCAACCGAGATGGTGCCATGTGGCGCCATCTTGGCTGTCCATCTTCTGGAAGTTGTAGATGGTGCCACGGATGTCGGATTGACTCGATTTTTGTGTTGTTGGGCTGCGATCGTCGATTCGAATTCATGCATGCTATCAGATTTGTCATCTGAAGTGCAAATTTATACCATCTTGGCCCTTGATCTTCTAGGGTTCTCCGATCACTATCTGATGCTACGGATGCCTGATTCGGGCGCTCTTGGAGTCGTTGAACTCCAGTCGTCATCTTGATCACATCCATACGGTTGGATCTTTGATCCGAGGCCCCGATAAAATGTTTGCCTTGTCCAAGCACATAAAAGGAGACAATTAACCTCTATTTTATTCAAACTACTCTAAATGCAAGATGATGCATGTTATGTAATATTTATATCATGAAATGCAATCCTATGCTTAAGAACATGCATAAATAGACATTTTAAGTAGTGTAAATGTATTTACATCAACGTCCTTCCGGGTCAATTGTGTCATAGGACATGCAATCTGTGAGAAACCCCTGATAAACCACCGGTAGTAGCCTACCAGTCCCAAGAAGCTGTGGATCTCTGTCACTGTACGTGGTCTCTCCCACCTGAGCACTGCCTCAACCTTAGCTGGATCCACAGCCAAGCCATCCCCTGATATCACATGACCTAGAAAAGTCACCTCCCTCAACCAGAACTCGCATTTGTTGTACTTGGCATACAACTTATGTCGTCTCAATGTGTCCAAAATCATCCACAAGTGCTGTCCGTGCTGCGCCTGATCCCGAGAGTAGATGAACACATCATCAATAAATACCACCACGAACTGATCCAGGTATGGTCTGAACACCCGGTTCATAAAATCCATGAAAGCAGTGGGGGTGTTGGTCAACCTAAACAGCATGACCAAAAACTCGTAGTGTCCGTATCGGGTGCGGAAAGTTGTCTTGGAGACATCGGTCTCCTTGATCCTCAACTGGTGGTAGCTTGACTTCAAGTTTATCTTGGAGAATACCATGGCACCTCGCAACTAGTCAAACAAGTCATCAATCCTCGGCAGCGGATACCTGTTCTTGATGGTAACCCTATTTAGATGTCTGTAGTCCACACAAAGATGTAGGGTACCATCCTTCTTCTTCACAAATAATACCAGGGCTCCCCACGGAGACGCACTGGACCTCATAATGCCCTTCTCCAAAAGGTCCTGCAACTGAGACTTGAGCTCTCACAGCTCAAGTGGTGCCACCCTGTAAGGTGCTGTAGAAATGGGGCTGGTCCCTGGTACCAGTGAGATCTCAAACTCGATCTCACGCTCAAGAGGTAGTCCTGGCAGCTCCTCTGGGAACACGTTGGGGTACTCTCTGACCACCGGGATACTCTGAAAATCTATCACGGGGCTGGGCTCTGCCACTACACAAGCTAGAAAGCCCTCACACCCCTGGCCCAAAAGTCTCGCCACCTAAAGTGCAGAAATGCACCTGAAGCCTCCGTCCACTAGCTGTCCGTGAAACTTAAAAGAAGGCATCTCTGGTATGGAGAAGACGATCTTCCTCTCAAAATAGTCCACCAAAGCGTGGTAAGCGGACAACCAGTCCATCCCCAGAATCATGCCAAAGTCCTCCATCGATATCACAATCAAAGCAACGGGGAGATTGTGTCCCCCAACACTGACCTCACAACCTGTGTAAACCTCCTCAGCTACAAATAGCTGACCACCTGGACCTTTGATCACAAATGAATCCTCTAACAATACACAGTCCTGCCCCAAACTGACAGCAAAACTAGCAGCAACAAACAAGTGCGTGGCGCCGGAATCAAAAAGTGTATAAACTAGTCTACCGGAAATTGTAACCATACCTGCCACCACTAAACCTGAAGCTCTGGCGTCTCTGTGTGTCAGGGCGTTAATACGCCCTTTAGCTCTAGGTGAGGATGAAGCAGCCATACTCTACGTCGGACGAGTAGCCGCTGGCTGGTACCCTCCTCGCAACTGCTGTCCTCCCCCACACACTTGGGAACCGCGACCTTCTGCTCGTCCTCCAGTGCTCGGCGCGGGGAGCATTTGCTGACCTCCAGCCCTGGACGAGCAGTCCCTCCTGATGTGGCCGAGCTAGCCACACTGGTAGCAAAGGAAAACTCGACTCCCGCCCTGGGTAGGTCCCTACTGACGGTTGGGCGGGGGTCTAGTGCTGGCAGCTGGCCCCTGTCGGGGGCCCCCAAAGGCCACTGACAGCCCTGCAAAACGTGATGGCTCTCCTGCGGGCGCCACGTGCCTCCTCTCTCACCGGCCCTGTGAGTAGTCTGGTTGGTAGGGTTTCTTCCATCCGCTGTCAGTGTCACGTGCGCCTGGGTTGGTCTCCTCATATGTCATAGCTGCCTCCACCACTTTCGAGAATGTAGGCAGCTTCTGGGGTTTAACATACCCCCGGATAACAGGTTGGAGCCCCTCGGTGAACCTCCACAGGCGCTCCTCCTCAGTAGCTACAGGTGTCACGGCGAAACGAGACAGCTCCAGAAAACGAGTGCGATATGCGCTCACGGTCATCGTCCCCTAGCGGAGAGTGTGGAACTCCCGCCTCCTCTGATCCTGCCACGTCTGAGGAAAGTACTGCTCGCAAAAGAGGGTGACGAACTGGTCCCAAGTCGGCTTAGCCCTCTCCTGACCTCTGACCGCCCTCCACCACCTATGTGCCGTGCTCTCCAGCTGGTACGTGGCAAACGCCATGCGGCACTCCACAGGGGGGCAAAGGGTGTCAAACACCTTCTCGATCTGCTCGAGCCAATCCTCCGCCTCGGTCGGGTCCTCATCCCCCTTGAAGGAGGGGGTTTCAACTTCCGGAACTGTCCGAAAAGCTTGTAATGGCGTTGAAGTGGGGAAACTGGTATGCCTCCAGGCAAGGAGGGCTCGTGCTCAAAAGTGTTAGAGGACGGTGGGGGCGGTGGAGGACCACCCCCTTCCCCACGTCCGGTGCTGTGTTTGTCTCGCGGTCCCATAGAGGACTCCCCCTTTGCAGCCCCAGGGAGAGGCGCTCATGGAGGCGGGTGAAGCTCCTCTCATACGATCTCCCATATCAGTTGGGCGAGGTCCTAGGCCTGAACACTCGGAAGTAGTGGCTGGTTCACTGAGACGTCGGGCTCGACACGTTCGCCCCTCCAACCTCGACCTCGGCCGCGTCCACGACCCGCCTCACTAACTCCATGTCGAGGCATCTCCTGTAAGGAGACGCGAACACAAAATAGAAAGACGTCAATTTCACAGACATTCAACAAAAGAACCTCAGAACAGATTTCGAAAGGCACGTTGTCATGGTTACTCTAGTTGCAAGCACGTGAATTAGTTATTTTCCAGCTAGTTGGTTCACTTCTCGGGACGACCTTGCTTTGATACCATCTTGTTATGACCTGGTTCCCGAATCCCTACAGGACACGAGACCGGACCGACTCGACTGATCTCAAGACCCAATCGTCCAACGAGAAAGTAACCAAAAAGCAGTAAAACAAATCACATTCACTATGCTAGCAACTAACAGTAACAAAAGTACAGCAGTAAAGAAGTAAACTACTACAGTACATACCACCACAACAGTAGCAAGGTAAACGGGTACAGGAATATAAAGTGCAGAACGAAATAATACAGAATATAAAGGTACAAGAAGCTGCTCACTACTACAAATAAGTCTAAAAAGAGCTACAACTACTGGGCTCTACTAGGCCCAGCACCCTCTGCAGCCGTAGGCTCTGGCTACTCAACACCTGGACCTGAAAACGGTGATGAGTGCAAAACATCAGTGAACACTGAGTAGAGTGGCAACCAACTACTAAAGTAGGAAAGGTGGACAAGTAGCTATTGTTTTTCAATTTCTTTCTTTCTTTAACTAATTATTCTTTCTTTCACCACTTAATTTGATTATCATGTATCTTTCTTGATCTCGAGTGTTCCACGTGGGAACGATCTTGATTGTAGTCTTTTCTGAAGAGTAGAAGTAGCACGTGGTGCTCTCCTGGTCGGGAGAGTCCCCCGTGGTGGTCCTACACCCAGTCAACCACCCCAAGGTCATTGATAGACGTAATGGTGACTACGGCACGTGCGATAAACGCACGGGTAGCTATCTCACACTGGCACGCGGTTAGTCGTTTCCGTTAGCGAGTGCGCCCAAAGCACAACATGGAACCAGTATATGGCATAGCCCTCTCAGTAACAGGGGTCTAGCCCCTAAGAACCAAATAGGGGTCTCACCCCTCTATAGTCAGCGCACCCTCGCCTGACTACCTTGCTTTGCCCAGTGGGCCTAACAAGTCGGTGTAAGGCGGCTAGCTGAACCCCGGGCCTCGTGGGGTGGCTAGCTCTCTCCCTACACCAGTAGCTCTCCCCGGTACTGTGTACGCGAGGGCCAAGAAGTCACTACAGAGTGGCCAATCCTAACCCTAGGTCCTAATCCAAAGGCGGCTAGCTCCGCTCTGCACTAAACAGGGAGACAGTCGCCCTCCTTGGTACTCCGTGCTCAAGGGCCAGCTCACTTCCCCACTCAGATTTCCAGTTCCATTTCATTTATTTCTAGGATCTCTACTCCTAATTCACTGTAGGGTTCAAGCTCATATTTCTCAGGCCAAGCCATACCAGGTTTCATCATTTCTATTTCCATTCTCAGGTTATACACATGTGGTCGGGCTTGGATAGGTTGTGTTAATATGGTGAAATTAGCGTTAAAGTGAGTATAGTGGTTAACCTAAATCGAGTCTATCTTTTTACAAAATTTTTAATCTGGCCTACTTGATTTTATCTTGGTCACTTTTAGGCCCAGGGTCGAACTCAGGGAGGCGGGAATTAAAGGTAAATAAGTTTCTACGTCTTTCCTACAACGAATCTCTTTCGTGCGTTTATTATGTTTTTGGTATTTTTCTATTTAAGATTTTTTTTCTGATAATTTTGTCCTTGAGGTACACCCTCAAAATCAGGTCTTTGGCTTAGAGCCAAATTGTTCTTGGCTTTGAGCCAAATTAGGATTCAGAAACGGGCCTTGCTATTCACAAGACCAAGTACCTGCAAGCCAAGGATTATCTTTTCTCTTTTACTATTTTTTTATCTTTTTAATAGCAGGAAAATAGAGGTTGCTTGTAACGAAATAAATATAGTATATATATATATATAGATATATATATTATATGTATAGGGGTGGGGGTGGAGGTGGAAATGGTGTGTAGCACGGTGTCGAGTTGATCGACATCTAGGAAGACGCAACCAACAGGATGAAGTGCTGTGTGGAGTGTAGGATGGATGGGTAGAAGTGTGTGCGAAGACGCTTTCTGTACGCGGGTATCAGGGAATATCAGCAACTGGTGCAGAATTCTCGCGATATAACGCGTGATAGGTGATATGAATGTAAGTGTATATTTATATGTATATATATAGATAGGGTTATAACTATATAGGTGTGTATGTAGTTATATATATATGTATATGTCTATATATATATATAGATATGTAAATATTTGGATAGATGTATGTATATATATTATATATATATATATATATATATATATATATATTTATAACTAGATATATATGTATATATGTCTAACTATATAGATATGGATATATATATATAGTAATATATGTGTGTATATATATATATATACGTATTTATGTATATAGATATATTACTATAAGTATCTATGTATATAGATATATGTAGATAGATATATATATGTATATATATAAGTATGTATATATGTATTTAAAAAAACTGTAGATACATATGTATATATATGTGTATAAATATATGTGTATATATATAAATATAAATATATATGTATATATATTTATATTTAGTTGTATAGGTAATAATATGTATATATATATGTATATATGTATATAAATATATGTACATAAATATTTATGTATATATATATAAGTATATATATAGGCGTGTACAAGTGAGTGTGTGTGTATACACATGAGTGTGTACAAGTGTGGTGTGTGTATGTGTGTGTTTGCTAAGAGTGAGGGAGTGGCTGTGAGAGAGGATGCAAGAGAGAGCTAGAGAGTTAAGTCATCCGGTGCACGTAGCCGACGTCTGATGGCCCAGGCACAGGTGCATGCACGTGCTGGCGCAAGCGTGCACAACTGCGCTTCACGTGGGCGCTGGATGACGCGTGTGGGCGAGATACTGCAGCGCAGCACACTGCGTTGCGCAGTACACCACGCTGCGCGCTGGAACCGGAGTGGGCGAAGAAGCAGGCACGGGCGGGCTCGAGCGTATGCGGGCGCTGATGCTGGGACGGGCTGGAGACGGTTGCGGCGCGGAGAGAGAGTGCACGGTTATCGGATAAGTGAGAAACTTTCCGATCATCGCACTGTAGCTACAGTGTTCCGCAGAAACGCATGAACAGTAGCTATAGTGCGCGGTGCAGACAACCGGTTGTGGCCGGTTCTACGTGCGCGGGCATGCTGGAGCGGGCCTACGCACGCGGAAGGAGCTGCGCCAGCTGCTGCAGGGGTGCGCGGTGACTTGCGCGTGGGCTGGAGGCTGCTGCGCCGTGCTACTGCTGCTGTTGAGCTCCAGAGCTCGGGGCTGCGGCAATGGCGTGAAGGCTTTGAGCGGTGGAAGCAGAGAAATGAACCACCACGCGCACCTGCTCTTGGATGAGCTAGGCGGTGGTGGAGCTCGTAGTGGTGGTCGTGGGACCACTATGAGCTGCTCCTACTCGCAGCGTATCTCTTCAGTGGAAGAGGTGTTGCGTATGGAGGGGAGACGGGGAGGAGATGGCCTGGAGGCGAAGGTTGCTATGTGTCTGGACCAGGCTGCCTGCGCAAGGAAGATGGCTAGGCTTTTTAAAGACGATGGTGCCTGCCACAGCCATGTAGCCGGCCTCGCCTGCCCAGCCATGCTGCTGGCAGAGGCATTGCACGAAGAGAGGCTAGCCCATCCCTGCAGTCGTGCGGGGAAGACGATTTCAAAGCAAACTAAAAAATGAAGATGGTGAAATTTGCAATAAAACCCTTGATGAAGACGTTAATTGCATGGCCAATTATTCACTTTCCTCCTCTCTCAAATAAATGCATGCATGTGTTAATTTTTACAAATGCAACTATGGCTACCTAATATACAATGGCAATGCTGGGAAATAACACAAGATAGCATTTTTATTGGTGTATTTTTGCTGTGCAATCATACCCCCATGCCTATCTTTTGCTAGTCCCTAGCAAAACATTTTGTACTGTATTTAGAAATGATCTTAAGCTGAAGATTTTCTTCTGAGGCGACATAGGTGTATTTATTTGTTGGATATTGTGAGAACCAATTGCAGAGCAAACTACCAGTACTTTAAGTCTTATGTGACAAAGACCATCTCTCGACTAACCTAGACTCTTGATATTTAAACCTTAAGTACGATTTCCAGGATTCAGAAGGTTTTTGCCATACTCGAGAGCTCAAGAGATTATGGCTTGTGCTTAGTGAAGGATCAAGACTGACCAGATGAACATTAAGACTCAATCCCAGGGTTTCACGAATTTTTAAGTGCAGGTTGATCCCAGTTTTATCTCGTGTCTTTGGATTGACCCTTAAAATGATGACGGAAAACTCAACTCCCATTTTATTACATTTGTGACTCAAAGAAAACATGGTGTTTGTAACTTGTCCTGAAGAAATTTTGTAGGGAGAAAACTTTATAGACATTTGCGATATATATTGACTTATTTGCACTTTTTTTTTTGAAACACGTGTCAGTATATCTCTTACAACTTTATTTGGAGGAGCACACTTTTCTTTTGGTGGGAGAGTTCCTTTTTGGTGGAAAGAGTCTCTCTTAAACACAAGACTAAAACCTAGGATAAAATGTCTACCTGCACGCACAGGTAAGGACTCCACCTTCCCTAATGAACACTAGGGTTGGATCTTATGTTCACCTGGTCTTTCTTGATATGTGTAGTGTGAACCAAGATTACTTAGGCTCTCGAGTAGAAGCAAACCAACGGATCCTGTACTGGTGTCTCAGGTACAAGAATACATCCTTAGTTAGGAGAGATTCCGATTTATCTTGTCAATGCTTAAGTGAATTAAGCCGAGCCTGAGTGAATCAAGCTTCTGCGGCTTGGAAAGTCTTCAAAACAGTGGTTGAATTCCATAAACACTTATTGTATTTTTTTTTCAGCCCTCAGATCATTACTAAACACCCTTTTTTTTTATACATATTTATAGATAGATGGAGACTGCATGACACCATAAAATACCCAGATCCTATGGATGCCTATCCACCCCCCCATGCCAAACGATGCTATGTCCTCATATGCATGTAGGGTAGGGTAGAGGAAGGACCAAAGACCGGGGAACAAGAACTGAGGTGCAGGATATACAACAAGGTGGTAGGGTGGGTGGATGGTGGGTGGTGAAGTGTATGTGATAGTGGCGGAGTGTTGCTGGGATGCCTTCCAACGAGCGCTGAATTTAATGTCCCCAGCTGGACTCAGAATGAGGCACGACATTAGTTACACTCCAGTAGGGCAACAGTTTCTTCAACGGGGGCAGGTTCATGAGTAAGATAAGGTTTTAAACGTTGCCCATTGACCGTAAATTTATGCCCAGATTTGGGATCTTCAATTTCAACTGCCCTGTTGGGAAATGGTCTCGACACCAGGAAAGGGCCAGTCCATTTGGACTTCAATTTCCCAGGAAAGAATTTGAGCCGGGCATTGTAGAGCCAAACTTGCTGAGATGGCACAAATTCCTTCCGCGAATACGGTTGTCGTGAAAAGCCTCAGTGCGTTGCTTGAAAGTTAAGGCAGAATCATAGGCTTCACGATGGAGCTCTTCCAGCTCTTAGAGTTGGAGTTTCCTTTCTCGACCACACAGGTCTAGGTTGAGGTTACATTGGCGAACCACCCAATAAGCACGGTGCTCCAGCTCCACGAACAAATGACAAGGCTTCCTGTAAACTATTCTATAAGGAGATATACCAAGGGGAGCCTTGACGGTGGTCCGATATGCCCAAAGTGCGTCAATCAGCTTGTCGGACCAATCCTTACGGTCAGGCTGAACCGTTTTCTGGAGAATTTGCTTGATTTGCCGGTTCGACACCTTTGCCTGGCCATTTGTCTGAGGATGATACGGAGATGCGATATGATGGGGGACTCTGTATTTCCTTAGAAGTGCCCGAAAAGAAGCATGGGTAAAGTGGCTTCCTCCATCCGAGATAATGGCTCATGGGATCCTAAAGCGTGCAAAAATGTGGTCTTTGACAAATCGAGTGGATATAACATGGTCAGCATGGCGAGTGGGAATAGCCTCGATCCATTTTGAAACATAATCAACAGCCACGAGGATATATTCGAAGTCGTTGGAAGGAGGAAAGGGACCCATGAAATTAATTCCCCAAATGTTGAAAATTTCAGCAGCTAGGATGGGTTGCAAAGGCATCATGTCACGACATGACATTGACCCTAACGACTGGCACCTAGTGCAATGTTTGGCATAATTGTGTGCATCCTGGTAAAGGGAGGGCTAAAAGAAACTGCACTGCAACACCTTGGCTGCAGTTTTCCTCCTAGAGAAATGGCCTCCGCAGGCCTGATCATGGCAGAAGGATAGCACACTAGGGAATTTGCTGTCAGGAATACAGTGACGGATGATTTAATCAACACCTATTCGAAAAAGAAGTGGATTATCCCAAAAATAATACTTTGCTTCTGCCATGAGACGCTAGTGCTGGTTTTTAGGCCAGCCACGTGGAAGGGAACCAGAAGCAAGGTAATTGGCAATGTCGACATACCAAGGTCCACTTACCACATTAATTGCTAATAGGTGCTCATCGGGAAAAATCTCATTAATCGGCAGAGTAAGTCCAATATGGTCAGGGTCTAGTCTAGAAAGATGATCAGCCACAACATTCTGGGCTCCGGCCTTATCGCGGATCTCAATGTCAAATTCTTGGAGCAGAAGGATCCAACGAATCAGTCTAGGCTTGGCATCCTTCTTGTGCATGAGATGGCGAATGGCCGCATGGTTAGTGAAAATAATAACATGTGAGCCCAGAAGGTAAGAGCGGAATTTCTCCAGCCCAAAGACGACCACCAGTAGTTCTTTCTTAGTGGTAGTATAATTATGCTGGGCCTCATCCAACGTCTTACTGGCGTAGTACACCACGAAGGGGTGTCTATTGCATCTTTGTCCCAGGATGGCTCCGACAGCAAGGTCGGAAGCATCACACATGAGTTCAAAGTCGAGGGACCAATTAGGTGGCTGGAGAACAAGGGCCTTGGTGATAGCATTACGTAGCTGCGTGAATGCTCGTATGCAATCGGGGCCCATATCAAAGGGCGCATCAGTCGATAGGAGATGAGTTAAAGGTCGAGAAATCTTGGAGAAGTCTTTAATGAATCTCCTATAGAAACCGACGTGTCCCAGGAAGGAGAGGATTTGTTTGACAGAGGCAGGCACAGGTAAATCAGCAATTACATCAAGCTTAGCTCTGTCAACCTTGATACCCTTATCGGAGATGATATGTCCGAGAACAATTCCCTCGTGTACCATAAAATGACTTTTTTCCCAGGAAAGCACGAGGTTCACATCAATACATCTCCTAAGGATACGGGTCAGGTTGGCAAGACAGTCATCAAAAGAGGGTCCAAAGACCGAAAAGTCATCCATGAAGACCTCGAGAAAGTCACCCACCATGTCATGGAATATTGCCAGCATACATCTCTGGAAAGTTGCTGGCACGTTACAAAGTCCGAACGGCATCCTTGTAAATGCAAAGGTACCGAAGGGGTAGGTAAAGGTGGTTTTCTCTTAGTCCCGGGGGTCAATTGCCACCTGGTTATATCCTGAGAATCCATCCAGGAAATAGAAAAATTTATTTCTCGCTAACCGCTCCAGGATTTAGTCAATGAAAAGTATCGAAAAGTGATCTTTCTTAGTTGCAGCATTGAGTTTCCTATAATCTACATACACTCTCCAGGATGTAGGAGTGCATGTAGGGATGGATTCGCCCCTGTCATTGATACGGATGGTGAGTCCCGCATCCAACCACTTAATAATTTCCTTTTTAACGACCTCTCGCATGTTAGGGTTGAGATGTCGCTGCATCTCGCGGGAAGGTCGAGCCTCCTCCTCCGTATATATACGGTGAGTGTAGTAGGAGGGGCTAATGCCAGTTAAGTCTAATAAAGACCATCCAATAGCTTCCTTGTGTTCCATAAGGACCTTTGTTAGTTTTCACTCTTGCTCCTTGGTCAATTTTGAACTAATGATTACGGGGAGTGTTTCATTCGGTCCCAAGAAAACATACTTAAGCGTATCATGCAGCTCTTTCAGCTCAGGAGTGGATGGTGAAAGATTTGGCATTTCTTGGGATGAGAATGTCCCAAGCAGATCAGAAGAAAATGAGTCAGGAGGAAGAAGTTGGCCCTTAGATTGGCCAAGAAGAGGGGCATCTTAGATAGATGGATCCAAAAAGGGATAGCCCCAGTGAGTAGTATGTGGGCTCAAGGTCCTAGTGTGGAGTTGCAAATCCTCCTGATTTGGCAGGAAAGAAAGGGCAATCCGATCTTCAAGAGTGTCGACCGGCGGTGAGTAGCCCAGATATGACTCAGACCACAAGGTATAGGAAGCAGAGAAAACCTCGTCAGAAGTCTGGTCAGGAGAAGGTACGGGAATAGGGAGGGATGGGGGAACGTCATAATATGTTTCGGTCAGGCAATCGTCAGTGTTTAAAGGCAATCCGCAGCAGTTAGAATAGGTCCTAATTAGTCCGATACATGCACTGACGGCCATGTCCTCGTCAGACGTGTCATCCTCGATGCAATCGCAATCAAAGCTTTTGGTTGCCTTGAAGATGTTCAGCTTGAGCTTCTCAGATCCAACGACAATCTCAATACAGCCCGACTCGCAGTCAATATGGGCTCGGGCTATGGCCAAGAGAGGTCGACCAAGGATGATCGGACAATCAGAAAGTGAGCTAGTGATAACGGTTTTTACGCTGTTTGTTAATTATGTCATTGTAACGCGTAAAATCGATCAACTCTTAAATTTATATTCCTAGATAGGGGAGTATCTAGGGTCGTCCAAGGAGGCCAAATGTTTGCAAAATTGATTCTCTTGCTTGGAATACAAATCTCAACTTTCTTTTTAGTATTTTCAATATATCATTTTTTTGTTTTTGAATTAAGACAACATGCGAAATGGTAATGGGAAAGTGATTTACACTTCAAATTCAAATACTACTAAGTGGCAAGTAGAGCCTCTCCCTAAGCTCACTCTAGGCAAGTGGAGGCCTAGAATAATTAGGGAGAGGGAGTGAAGAATGCTAAAAACAAAGCAAGTAGAAATGCAAATAAGAAATTGCAAAGAAGGCAACTAGATTAATGAAAAAGTATTTTACAAAAAGGCCTAGTAGAGGAATGCTTCTACTACTAGAAAAATTGAAATAAAGAAAAGCAAACACAAATCCTCTAGATAGATGGTGAAGAAGAGGGCTTCTTGCTCCAAGGTTGGTAGCTCCCAATCTTGAAAAGAGTCCTCCAACTCCTTCCTTGCTGTGCTTCGCCAAGGTGATGTCCTCCAAGGCAAGCCCTAAGGGGGCGTGCCTTAAGTTTCTCTCCAAGGGTGGACATCCACCCTAGGTCCTCCTTTGCCTAGTCGTCCTCCTTGGCGTGGCCCAAGTTGAAGAGAGTGGGGAGAAGAAGGCACCAAAAGGGCTGGTGATGTGCCCCTTTAATCTCCTTCTCTACTCCTTCTTCTTGGCCGTAGGTATAGGTGGTATAGGTAGCAAAATACACTAATGGAGGATGCTCTCAAATGGTGGTAGGTGGTGGGTTTTTATAGAATAGGAAGGGGGCTAAGGTGACTCTTGGAATGGAGGGCTAAGATGAAGAGATGGAGGTGGTTGGGGATCCAATGGCCAAGGTCAATTGGCGCCAACCCAAGGGACACCTAGGGGGTGGTTATGGGTGGTGACACCCCTTGATGTTGGCACCAAAATGGCTTCTAGAAGGGGGTCTTAGTTGGCGCCAAGAAGGGTTCTAGAAGGAGGGGTAGGTGGATGGCTAGGATGGGTTGTAGGGTTAGGTGTATGGTGGATGTGAGGGTGGATGTTGGCGCCAAAAAGAGGGGTAGTTAGGGTTAGGTTTTGGCGCCAAAATTGGTGCCTTTTGGTGGTGATAATGGGGTGAGGGGGTGGCTAGGAGGTGGCGCTAACTTGAGTAGGATAGCTAGCTTAGGTAGGCTTAAGTTGGTGGAGCTAGCTAGGGTTGAATTTAAAGGTGGTGGATGGCCAAGGAGCTGGTTGCTAGCTAAGCTAAGCTAGCTTAGCTAGCTATGGAGTAGAGGAGGAGGTATTGGAGCTAGGGTTTGAAGAGAGGAGCTGAGGAAGAGAAGTCTGGAGCTGGAACTGGAGCTGGCTGCTGCTGAAGAGGTTGGCATAGAGCTACTCTAGCTGGCTTAGCTTGCTAGTTCTTTGCTAGCTACTAAGCCAAGCTAAAGTGAACTGACTTCTACCATAATGAGCTGAGGTGAGCTGGGTCTGGTGTTCCCGGGGAGGATCAAGCTGGTTGAGGCAGTTAAGGTAGCTTAGCTCAACTGAGTTGAACTAAGCTGAATCCCCGGGAGCTGGACTTGAGCTTCCTGAGCTGAGATGAGTTCTTCTTCAGCTGGTTGGAGTTGAGTGGAGCTGGATGTAGCTGGGTCTGAGATGGGGTGAACTCCTGTCAACTCAGCTGAGCTAGCTAGAGCTCCCTGTGGACTAGTGGGAGCTGAGATGAGCTAGACTCAGCTAAGTTGAGTTGGATCTGAGCTGACTTGAGCTAGGGTGAGCTAAGATGAACTCTCTTGAGCTGCCATTCAGCTGAGATTAGCTGAATGGAGATGGGATGAGCTAACCCTAGTTCAATTGAGCTATGTTCCAGCTGTGGTGAGCTGGATCAAGCTGAGTTCCAGCTAGTCTGAGCTTCTCCTTCACCATTTGCCTTCTTGAGTGCTAGGATTTTAGGGATCTGTATATCTGTTCATCCCTAACACTCACAAAAACATATCAAAAAGACAATAAAAAATGCAATGCATGCCTAACCTATTTTATGCCTAAATGCAGCCCAAAAGCCCATTTGCGGAGTAAAATCCTAAGAGCTAGGTTTATTTTAATGCATAAGAATGATGATAAACTGGCATTTATCGGCTAGGAACTTGCATATCTAAAACAAGAAAGTCAACAGGAAAATAAAGACTATTGACCCTAACCACCACGTCTTCCACCACACCCTTTGGTATTTTGACAGAACGATCTGCCAACTGTAATGTAACAGGGGCGGGTTTTAGATTTCCCAAGGAAAATTTTTCGAGTATGATGGTTGTTATAAGATTGATGGAAGATCCTAGATCAAGCAGGGCACAGTTAAAATTGCAGCCTTGGATGCTACAGGAAATAAGCGGTGTGCCTGGATCTTTCTGCTTCGGTGGTAGATTTGACAGTATAACACAACTCGCATGAGGCGAGAGAACCACGGGATTCTTCGTTTTCTTTGACCGTCGCCTGGGGGTAGTGTAGTCTTTGAAAAATCGGGCAACAGTAGGTATGTGGTCGATAGCCTCTAACAGGGGTACCTTGATTTCAACATCCCTGAATAAATTACGTAGGTTATCAAAGGCCTGCGTATCCTTTCTCTTGCCTTTTGGCTCCCTCAGTAGAGCCTCAGGGAATGGGACTGATTCTGGCACTAGTTTCGATGTATCGTCCTCTCACGAATGCGGTGTGCATCCCGAATGAGAGGGCGATGAAGATGGGCCAGGATCAGGTCGAGGTGGATCGACGGTCTGCTTACTACTCCTCATAGTAATCACATTGGATGTTGCGGGTTCAATGGGATCATAAGGCGGAGGAGGGTTCGCAATAGGGACATAAGAGTGAGGTGCTGCAGCAGGATTAGCCTGAAATCCCGGGGGAATGTTTGGAGCCTGCAGAATTTGATGAACCTGCCCCTGAGAAGGTCGTACATGTGGTTGAGGACCACGGGGTACAAAATTTCGCGGGTTGGGAACAGGTTGGGCTAGAAGAATGCCCTGAGATCGAGTCGCCATGCGTAGTTGACTGATCTCAGCATTCTACTGCGCCAATTGGTGCTGAAGAGAGGTCATGTTCTCTTCATGGCGCTTTGATATTTTCATCATCATTCGCATCAATTTATCAAGAGGACTTGATGCATGTTCTGTTTGCGGTACGCAAGGACCCGATGGCAGATTCGCCACAGGATTAGGCTGGGCCTTTGGGATGACGGGTGCAGACGGTTGCATTGGCCCACCCATAGGATTTTGGCACTGCGGGTTGTTTGACCATGCGAAATTAGGATGATTTCGCCACCTTTGGTTATAAGTGGCAGAGAACGGGTTGTCCCCTAGGGCGCAAGCGTCTTCTAAGCCAGAAGACGAGTCCGCATACAAACACGCATCCGAGCACACGGAGGCTTGGTCCTCCGTGTCAAAATACTGGCTTGCAGAAGCCAGATCCACATGACTTACCGAATCGCTCGGCGCGACACTCGGTAAGGAAGATCTTATGGGGTTTCTGGAGATAAGCCTGGTGTTGGAAGAATTGGGGTTGTGACGAAGTGGTGAGGTGGGGGTGTTTGCCATAGAACAGGCGGGATTGGCTAGAAGCTCGTCCAGCTTCTTGTGCACGACAGAGACTTCATCCAATTTCTGTGTGATGAGACTAAGATCAGTGGATGAATGGGAGGGTCCTGTGTCAACTTCGTGAATGTTACGAGGCAGGCTGGTACGATTAAAGGTGACAATGGAAGCATTGTTCATTGAGTTTTCGCTCATATTTTCAAATAATTCGAATGCTCCATTCTTGTCTTTATTCATGAAATTCCCTCCGCAGGAAGCGTCTACAATCTGCTTCAAAGTCTCATTTAGCACATAGTAGAAAATCTGGGCTATATGCCACTTAGGCAGACCGTGATGCGGACACTTCCTGAGGAGGTCATTATATCTCTCCCATGCCTCATGAAACTGTTCGCCGTTTTGTTGCGTAAAGGAAGTGATAGCACGACGAAGCGCATTGGGTCGCCCGATTGGGAAGAACTTCTTGAGAAACGTTGTTCGCATCTCTTCCCAAGAATGGATGGTTCTCCCAAGGGTGCGTAACCATTGCGACGCTTTATCCCGCAACGAAAATGGGAACATTTTCATGAGGACAATAGGTAACTCGATGTTTCTTGGTTTAACTGTTTCAGCCAATCGGGTTAGGTCTTCCAAATGGAGAAAAGGATCTTCACTTGCAAGACCATGGAAGTGGAAATTAATCAGGCCAATTACATTTGGTTTCAGTTTAAAATCGTCCCCGCCCATGTGGACCCGAATTTGTCTTATTGTCTCTATAGCAGCGAGATTCTGATAGGAGCTAAGAGACCTAGGCTCCTCCCGTTCGGGAGGGTTCTGCATTTCCTCTAAGGTTTCCCTAATGGCTTCAATTTTCTCATTATACATTTCCATTTGGGATTGGAGGTGGGTTATGGGATCCATGGCTCCACCACCTGGTGGGTTTTGAGGGTGGTTTCCTCCCTCGGGATTTAGAGGTGGGCGTGTAGCCATGTTTGTGGAGGAGGGTGATGATTCGGCTTCTTTTCTAAAATTATCAGACAATTCAGACAATTCAAAGTTTTGTGACCTCCTCCCAAACATGCACTACCGCAGGAAGAATTGGGGGGATAAGAAGGGAAAAGGAGATGAGAGAAATGACGCCACAAAGGTACACTTGATGACAAATCAAGACAATCAAATTCCTAACCTCTATAGTGTGCCCTTAGACCTAAAGATCTAAGTTACCTACTATCATGACCTACGGAACCAAATGCGAGCACCGCGGAACCACCGGGCTAGATTGAAAGGCCGTTTGCCCCAATCGTAGACACCTGATAGCACGCGGGAACTCGCACCAGCATGTAGGTGCTACATGCAGTTAGTTAGACCTCCAATCCTTAGTAAGGGTCAAGTTGCTACCAATTTTAATTAGAGGATTAGGATCAAGTGCTTCTGGAATGTGAAGGGCGTTATTTACGGGTAATGCCCAAGTGCGTTGTTTTTAGAGAGTGTGTAAACCAAGCATGCAACGGGGAAATCTCCCCGAATTGAAGTTTTAGATGTTGAATGGTTTTTAGGATTCAGCCTTTAAGTAGTATGGATTTTAAGATTTCGCTGAATTACCAATTCAACCAATCTCCGAGTTTGGAGAAAATATAAGTTTTTCTATGCCCAACAAACCCTTCTTCAATGTGAGTTGGTTAATGCATGCTAAAAATGCAATGGGCTTCCTTAGATGGAGATTTCTATGTGTGGATGCACGAGTCAATTTTAAATTAGTGTGAAAGGGAGCCAAAGCACTTCAATTCAAGTGCTCCCAATCACTAGAATGATGTTCCACACACAAGGCTAAACCACAAGATAAAGAAAATCAAAGTGTTGGGTTGAAATGTTCGGGATCAAATCTAAGGCACGTGAAAGGTCGTGGTGGGGTTGGAATCAACTCAATTCTAAGTCTCCCCACCAAAAGTGTGATCCCGAATTGCGAATAAATGAGGCAAAGAGGGATGGCAATCAATCTATTTATTTTTGCCTCAAAGAATACTTTACATGGCGAAAGATTCAAGAATCAAGATTCTTGGATCTTTGCTATGCGAAGTTTGGCGGGAAATCCCAGGGCGGCGGGAGTGATGGAAAATAATCAAATAAGTGATTTTTAATCCACTTGCCCCAAGAGATCCCAGGAAGTTTTTTTTTTTTATTAAGGTGACTAAGTTGCTAAGAGAGAGAGACTTACCTGTTCAGCAACGTGGGCGAAGCTCCAATGCAGTGTCAGCGACTTCTCGCTCTCGTTCCCACCTTGGATCTTCCCACGTCTCCGACTTCCTCTGCTTGCCTCCTCCTTGCAACTAGTTCACCTGCACACCAGCAAATAAAAACACCCGTGAAGAGAAGGGTGTGAGAAGAGAAAATCAAAGGAATGGGTAGAAACTTTACCTCAATGCGCACCTCCTCGGCAACGGTGCCAGAAAAAGTTTTGGTCGAGCTCGAATAGGTTGTGTTAATATGGTGAAATTAGCGTTGAAGTGAGTATAGTGGTTAACCTAAATCGAGTCTAACCATCTTTTTACAAAATTTTTAACCTGGCTTACTTGATTTTATCTTGGTCACTTTTAGGCCCAGGGTCGAACTCAGGGAGGCGGGAATTAGAGGTAAATAAGTTTCTACGCCTTTCCTACAACGAATCTCTTCCGTACGTTTATTATGTTTTTGGTGTTTTTCTATTTAAGATTTTTTTTCTGATAATTTTGTCCTTGAGGTATACCCTCAAAATCAAGTCCTTAGCTTAGAGCCAAATTGTTCTTGGCTTTGAGCCAAATTAGGGTTCAAAAATGGGTCTTGCTATTCGCAAGACCAAGTACCTACAAGACAAGGATTATCCTTTCTCTTTTACTATTTGTTTTTATCTTTTTAATAGCAGGAAAATAGAGGTTGCCTGTAAAGAAATAAATATAGTATATATATATATAGATATATATATTATATGTATAGGGGTGGGGGTGGAGGTGGAAATGGTGTGTAGCACGGTGTCGAGTTGATCGACGTCTAGGAAGACGCAACCAACAGGATGAAGTGCTGCGTGGAGTGTAGGATGGATGGGTGGAAGTGTGTATGCGGAGACACTTTCTGTATAGGGTATCGGGGAATATCAGCAACTGGTGCAGATATTCCTGCGATATAACGCGTGGTAGGTGATATGAATGTAAGTATATATATATATTTATATAGGGTTCTAACTATATAGGTGTATATGTAGTTATATATATATGTATTTATGTCTAACTATATATATATATATATATATATATATATAGGCGTGTACAAGTGAGTGTGTGTGTGTACACGTGAGTGTGTACAAGTGTGGTGTGTATATGTGTGTGTCTGCTGAGAGTGAGGGAGTGGCTGTGAGAGAGGGCGTGAGAGAGAGCTGGAGAGTTAAGTCGTCTGGTGCATGCAGCCGACGTCTGATGGCCCAAGCACAGGCACATGCACGCGCAGGCGCAAGCGCGCACGGCTGCGCTTCACGGGGGCGCTGGATGACGTGCGCGAGTGAGATACTACAGTGCAGCGCACTGCGTTGCACAGCACACCGCGCTGCGCGCTAGAGCGGGAGCGGGCGAAGAAGTAGGCGCAGGTGGGCTCGAGCATACACAGGCACTGACGTTGGGATGGGTTGGAGACGGTTGTGACGCGGAGAGAGAGCGCGCAGTGACCGGATAAGTGAGAAACTTTCCGATCACCGCACTGTAGCTACAGTGTTCTGCAGAAATGCGTGAACAGTAGCTACAATGCTCGCGCGGCGCGGAAAACTGGTTGCGGCCGGTTCTACGTGTGTGGGCGCATTGCAGCAGGCCTTCGCGTGCGGAAGGAGCTGCGTCTGCTGCTGCAGGGGCGCGCGGTGACTTGCGCGTGGGCTGGAGGCTGCTACGCCGTGCTGCTGCTGCTGAGCTCCAGAGCTCGGGGTTGCAGCAATGGCGTGAAGGCTTTGAGCGGTGGAAGCAAAGAAATGAACCACCATGCCCACCTGCTCTTGGATGAGCTGGGTGGTGGTGGAGCTCGCAGTGGTGGTCATGGGACCACTGTGAGCTGCTCCTGCCTACAGCGTATCTCTTCAGTGGAAGAGGTGCTGCGTATGGAGGGGAGAGGGGGAGGAGATGGCTTGGAGACGAAGGTTGCTGTGTGTCTGGACCAGGCTGCCTACGCAAGGAAGATGGCTGGGCTTTTTAAAGATGAAGGTGCCTGCCACAGCCATGCAGCCGGCCTTGCCTACCTAGCCATGCTACTGGTAGAGGCATGGCGCGAAGAGAGGCCAGCCCATTTAGTGGCGGTATGACTAGGTTTTGTTGTTTTGTTATAGAAATGGCGTTGTAGTACAGATAGTCATTGCCACTATTACAATTTT
The DNA here is from genome assembly GCA_037157565.1 of Thalassia testudinum. Lineage (NCBI taxonomy): Eukaryota > Viridiplantae > Streptophyta > Magnoliopsida > Alismatales > Hydrocharitaceae > Thalassia > Thalassia testudinum. Next base: position 20,554,071 of record JAZHRO010000024.1, read on the forward strand.
TACTCGGAAATAAAAGATCTCCCGAGGTCGAACTCAGGGAGCAAACTGTATTCTAGAGATACAAAGTTTCTATTACAAAAATAAAGAGAGAGAGAGAGAAATTTGTCTTGTTGGCTTCTTCTTCTTTTCTCTTCTCTTTGGTTCTTCAGTTTCTTCCTTCTTCTTGTTCTTCCTCTGTTCTTCTTTTTCTTGCTTTCTTCTTTCTTTTTCTTCAGAGCTTCTTCTTCTTTTCTTCTCGTGTTCTGCTTCTCTTCTTTTGTCTTCTTCCTTCTGTTCTTCTCTTGGGTTCTTCAGAGCTTCTTCTTCTTCTTTTTCTTCTTCCTTGCGGTCCTGTTCTTCTTTTCTTCTCCTTCTTCGTCCTCGGAGCGTCGTCTGATTTTTCAATCAGACGACTTAAGTAACCCGCTGCTACAGTGCGTCCTCCTTCCTTCTTTCTTCTTTTCTCTTGTGCCTACACACTCACAGTTTGGTCAAGGGCAAAAACCTACTCTACCCTCCCCCGCGTCTCTCTCTCTCAGAATTCACTCGTAGGATAGCTCTCCCAGAGCTGCCGAGTAGTGGGTACGGGTCACGCTCGGGTCCAGGCCCACCGGTGTGCGGTGGTGGGCGAGGAGTGCAGGTCGGGTAACGGGTCGAGCCAGGTCCACGTGGGGTGGTCGCGGATGAGGCCGAGTCGAGTGGGTGAGAGGGACCTCACCCCGTGGTCAGGAGGCAAAGAGGCTAAGGCACTTTTTACCTTTATGCGGGTGCACGGCTTTGAAATCCCACGATGTGGGACTAACTTCTGCTGCCTTCGCGCGCGCCCGCAGGACGACTCCACCTCGCCCTCTGATCAGCTGCAGTCGATGTCTGGGCCAACTGAAGAGGCAGAAGCCTTCGCGGACTTCGCCCCAACCTGCAGCACCTGGGAATCTGGGGCTGCAGGGCCTGGAGCTCACCTCGAAGCTGCTTCAGTCATCGCTAATGGCGGCTAGAGCAGCGAACCTGTTAGATAGGAATACGGCCCTTCGGCCTAATCATACACGTGGGGGACCTTCGCCGTGGCAAGGCAAAGGTGGTGATGGGTGTGGCAGGTCGTGGGATGGCGTCTGGTGGCGGGGCTAGGACGGACTGTGGCAGCAAGAAAGGGTTTGTTCGGTGGAGTATGGTGGGGGTGTGGAGTGGTAATGGGTGAGCGGAGGTTGATTAGGGTGAGGAGGCGGAGGTTCTGTGAGGGTCGGCGAGGCATATGGGGCTGTGGAGCGATGGGAACGTCTCGCCGGAGGGTTGCCGGAGATGGAGAAGGTGAGGGTGATTAAGTGCGGTCGAAGGACGGTTGAGCAAATTAAAGTAGGGAAAAGAAAGAGAGGAGGAAAGGGAAGAACTGTACCTACTTGGAGGGACGAGGGGGGGCCGGAGCAGGGCGACAGTCGTATCGACTGTCGCCGGAGAAGAAGGTGCCCAGAGAGAGAGGGCGGCGGCGAGGAGAGAGCGGGAGAGCACGCGTTGGGTACGACGCGACGCGGGAAGAGCAGGTGAAGGCAGCTCTGCTGCTGGTAGTGCGGCAGAGCGACGAGGAGGAGGAGGAAGAATCGCCGGAGCAGGGGGGCTTCTGTCGGAGTGGGAAGAGAGGAAAAGGGGGGGGGTTTCTCCGTTAGATCCGAGCTGGAGAGTGCGGCAGAGCGTCGAGGGCTTTTATAGAGTCGAAATCAGAGAGGAGGGCGGAGGGAGACGACGTGCCTCCCTCGCCGGAGGACGCCGGAAATGGAGACCCATACCTTCCGCGCATTCGCACGGGAGGTATGGGTGGTTGCAGAGACCATGGAGGTGTCCCTGCGACGGCAGAGGTCGCAGGGAACCCCCGGTTGACTTGGCAAAGGGTCCCCTTTACCCTACGCGGCGCCATGCTCCGCGCAAAGTCGCCGGAGCATGGCGCTGCTTAGGGTTTTGCAGGGAGGACCCAAATGAAAAGAACGAAGAAGAGTTAGGGGCCAAAATGCGAGGGTTTCAAAAGTTGAGGGTCAAAAAGTAATGGATGAGGATCAAAATGTAAAGTCGGTCAAGAAGGTCTCTTCTTAGGCTCAAGTTTTTTTGCATGACTAAATGGAACCTAAGGATTCTAATGGTGAATTTTATTTCTAGATCAGACCTTGTTTGACCGATCAATTTACGTAAAAACCCAAATTAAGTCATTAATTGGGCATGGTTCTCAATGTAGGTCAAAATGGGTTCCTAAGGCCAAATTGAAGGTTCTAAACCCTAGAGATTATTTTTCTACGAATTGTAGAGGGTTTAGTCGATTTTTTCTTTTCCTCGAACCTCATGAATTGAAGTGAGTTTGTTTTAGGGTTACAGATTGTCATTTAATTCCTTGGAGTTGCTGTAGCCCTTAACAGATCAAATCATCCCACTTCCCTTCTTATTAGGTTTGTTTGACCTGTGTTTGGATCCTGAATTACCCTGCTTACAGATTGTGCTGGTAAAATTGCATTTTTACCCCTTATGACTTGTTTTCTTCTTAAACTCAGAATTCTCTGAGTTAAGCCTTTCCTTGAGTTATGTAGGAGCTTTTATCCTTTGTATTAGGTCAAAATGAGCTAGTTATGGCTCATGATGAGGTTATCATCACCATTCCCTGCAGCCGCGCGGGGAAGACGATTTCAAAGCAAAATAAAAAATGAAGATGGTGAAATTTGCAATGCAACCCTTGATGAAGACGTTAATTGCATGGCCAATTATTCACTTCCCTCCCATCTCAAATAAATGCATGCATGTATTAATTTTTACAAATGCAACTATGGCTACCTAATATACAATGGCAATGCTAGAAAATAACACAAGATGGCATTTTTATTTGTGTATTTTTGCTATGCAATCAACATGCAATTGTACTCTATTTCATATTCAGTTATATTCACAGATAGCTCATGTTTTTAACATTCACCTTTCCATTTCCAAATTATATACATGCAGCTCATATTACGTCATTTCACGGGTATAACAGAAAGGTTACATTCATAGTTAACTAACACAACTACTATATATTTCGCAGGCAACTGTTATTCATTTACAGGCAATTGTTATCATTCTATCTACTCATTCAAGACTGCAATTCCTTCATTCAATACAGACAATCTAGTATTTCTAGTCCTAGGATTCATGCCATATCCTAGGTTCTAATCATTCATTCCACATATGCAATTAGGTTGAAATTAAATTAAGGGGAAGCCACTCTACTAGTAAACCTAGGAGTAGTAGGGGCTTGATCGGCAGGTCCACGTGCCTCAGCAAACCCCAAACCCGCAATGGAACGAGGTCCTATCACAAGTATCAATCACAAGAGACTACTCAGAACAGTATAGAAAGTATTCCAACAAGTAGAGGAATTCATACGAGAACAACGGTATCTTAATTGCGGAAATCAGACCTCAAACGGACCCTAAACAGTCAAAAGCAGTAATTCTGACTCAAATCAGACGTTTAGAACACCTTTCAGACATCTTAAAAGAGTCTAGAGCCATACCTCAAGTCCTGCGCCACTCCTCAGACGTCCAGGAACTCCGCTGGACCGTCTAGACCCAGTTCCAGACGTCCAACAACCTCTCTGGACGTCTGGAAATGCTTCTCGTCGTCTGGCGCCTCGCCCAGATGTCCGAACTGCGTGGGAGGGCATGTCTCAAGCCTTCCTGAAGCAACCTTTGTGCAAATTAAGCGAAATCTTCTCAATAAGTCATGAATAGCGCCTCGGCGGAACAGCCTGCATGACCGTATCCTTAAAGGAGATGTATGTTCGCGAAGCTTACCTCTCAGTCGTCTGGAATCTCCTCCAGATGTCGGCTACATCATTTGGATTTCGCTCCAGACATCTAATTCTTGGAAAATTCCAGAACCAGAACCTGCCTTCGCCTCCTTGCGCCGCGCGTGGCCACGCCGTGCCCGCTCGCCTGCTGCTCCGACTGCAGTAGTGTCGAGGAGGACCTCCCCGACGCACTCCTCCGCCTTACGCATGCGCCGACTGGCCATGAGCTCCTCGGTGAGCTCCCACGTGAGCTCATGAGCCTTCTCTCCTCTCCTTCTCACGCTGCTCCTCCTTTCCTCTCATGACGCTCCTCCTCTCCACCGCTCTCGCTCGGCTGCACTCACTAGAGGGTAGAGGAAGGAGTGGTTGGAAGTGGGGTGGTGTGGGGGAGAGGAGGGGGGTTATATAAGGTGTGGGGTTTGCGTCGAGTGAGAGGAGAGAGAAGGAGAAGAAAATAAGGGTCGTGTACTGTCTGCACACAGCACGCACGCAGACGCGAGGACGTACACGAAAATTTCAATTTTCAGACGTTTGGGAATGAGTCCAGACGTCTTGCAAGATGTCTGACCCTCAGTCCAGACGTCTGACCTAAAGTACGGACGTCTTAAAAAGGCTTAATAACATGAGTCTTAACATTAGTGAACCTCCAGAACCTTGCAGGACAAACAAGTGCGGCTCACTCTCATAGTTGTCATGTATTCTGAGGAACCTCTGTCGCTTGGTGTTGAACGATTTACGAACCTACGCTAACGTGTTTGGTTTTGGAAAACCCGTCGTTGTAGTTCGAAAGCGAAGGATTCGAGTTCAACAAATAAAATTTATACCGAAAAAAGAATTCTGGGTCGAACACAGGGAGGCGAACGTTTGATTTAAAAACTTTGCATTTATTTTTATTTTGTCACGAAGAAATTCAATTTAAACTATCTAAGTATCTACAACAAATAAAAGAGAGAGAGAAAGAATACTACACATGGAAATCAAAATGAGATGTAGAATAGACAAGGAATTTATCATAAAAGAGTTCGTTCGTTACAACTAGAAAACATAAAACAATTACTCTAGAAAGCATTAAAAGAATGGAGGGAGAAATGTCCTCCTCGACGATCGCTCGGAGGACGAATAGACTACTCTAGAAAGCAGTAAATCTATACTAGAAAGCAGTAAAAAGAATAGGGAGAGAGAATCCTCCTCGACGGTCGCTTGGAGGACGAGCCGGACGGGATGACGCCTGGATGAAGGAGGACGAAGCGGGACGAAGGAGGACGAAGCAGAAGAACGGGAACGGAGCAGCACGCCGTCGTCGTCGCGGGATCCACTTCCGAAGGGGGACGAAAATTTGGACTTTATCTCGCGAGAAGCATCCCGGGTGTGGGACAAGCTTCTCTTGAGCTTTGGAGAGGTAGAGAGGAGAAGGAAGGGATGAAAATTTCGTATGGAGGGGGTCTCCTTTTATAGTTGCAAGGAGTGGGGGCAAAATGGACATTACATCTTCAAAATAATAAATAAGGGGTCTTTAGTGACGGATAAAACCGTCGCTAAAGCCCCGACGTCGCCGTCGCCGCCGCGCCCACGCGCGCCCGCTCGGCTGCCCGCGCGCGTAACGCCTACGCACGTCGCTTGATTTTCAGCCGTCCGATCGCGAGATCGGACGGCTTAGATCGCGTCCGCGCCCGCTGCGTAGCGCACCGCCCGCGTGTGATCGCGCGTTACGCCCGGCGTCCAATCGCGCGTCGTCCTGATTGAGCGCGCGCAGCCGTTGGATCTTCATCTGACGCTCGTCCGCGCCCGCTCGCCCGCGCCTTCCACCCCCTCACCGCGGCTCGAACCCGCGACCTCCGCTTCGCCCGCAGCTGCGTCGCCGCTGCGCTACGCGGGCGAAATGGTCGCGCGGACGCTTTTAAGCGCGAGCGACCGCAGCCGTTGGATCGAGATCCAACGGCGGAGAGGAGACGGTGCGCGGTCTTCACAAGATGCATGCGGCCGATTGGGCGGCTGAGATGGCGCCACGTGGCGCCATCTTGGCCGTCCATCTTCTGGAAGTTGTAGATGGTGCCACGGATGTCGGATTGACTCGATTTTTGTGTCCTTGGGCTGCGATCGTCGATCCGAATTCATCCGTGTGGTCGGATTTGCCATCTGAAGTGCGGATTTACACCATCCTGGCCCTTGATCTTCTAGGGTTCCCCGGTCTCTATCTGATGCTACGGATGCCTGATTAGGGCGATCTTGGAGTCGTTGAACTCCAATCGTCGCCCTGGTCATATCCATACGGTTGGATCTTTGATCCGAGGCCCCGATAAAATATTTGCCCTGTCCAAGCACATAAAAGGAGACAATTAACCTCCATTTTATTCAAACTACTCTAAATGCAAGATGATGCATGTTATGCAATATTTATATTATGAAATGCAATCCTATGCTTATGAACATGCATAAATAGACATTTTAAGTAGTGTAAATGTGTTTACATCATACCCCATGCCTGTCTTTTGCTAGTCCCTAGCAAAAACTATATGCTATTTATAAAAGAATTAGGTTAGATTATTTGGACCTGAGTTATTTTCAATCATTAAGAAATTGTCTACTTAAGAACTGAACTTTCAAAGACACAACAGTGCCCGGGTATTAGCCAAAATGCAGACCGCCTCAAGCCTCGCCTTATTCAAAGAAAAATTTCTTTTTCTCTTTTTACTCTTTTCTAATTTTTTTTTTTTTTCGATTTTCAAATTTTAGGGTTTAAGAGTGGCTTTCTACGGCCATTCAACTCATCCAAGATTTGATGAGAACCCTAAGTTTTAAGCATCTTATTGTGATTGTGATAGACTCGTTGACTGGCAATTAGAACGGACTTCGGATTTCTACGCCTCTAGGTGACCTCAAAAAGAATTCTGCCTAAAGGTGTATCTTTACAACCGGTAGCTTTCTCCCTACTTTTATTTTTTAACGGGGTCAACACAAGGGTGAATCGAGTGTATATCTCCCCGGTTTATTCTACTTCTCCGCTTCTTCCTGAGTGTTTTGGGAATTTTTAGTGTATTTTCTGAGCTGGGTTCTGGACAACCGGTCGATGAGCTGTTACCACCGACAACTTGCCAGCCATACTCGTGCGGTGAAGTGTGGCTTATTTCTTTTTGTTCTTTTCTCCTTTTTGATTTTTTTTCTTTTTCTTTTTTCTTTTTTTTTTAAGTAGGTGGCTTCCCTGGTCTAAGATTTACCTAAAGGCAGCAAAAAGAGAAAGGTCAGTGACTGGGCTCTGGACAACCTACCTATGGGCTGTTACCCACGATAACTTGCCAGCCATATCACCCTAGAAGGTTCATTAGCTACCCAATTTCCATTAAAATCGCCAAATAACGAGTCAGTGCAAAGAAAGTATGTAGATGCTTAAGACTCAAAATTCCCTCACATCAGAGGGCGGGTTGATAAGTCGTGTACTTATCACCCAAACTTATTTACTCCAATTAAAATAAAATTCAAGTTGGCGAGAACTCAAAAAACAAATCCACATTTTAGTGGATATACGGGCTGATTAAGTCCAAAGACCTGAAGGGTCTTTGTGTTCAGAACATAATATAGTATTTCTTAAGATCGAAAATTTTCTTAAACCCAAATTCTCTTTCCTAATTTTGATTTTTTTTTGTTTATATAAAATAAAACAAATCTACGGAGCTGACGAATGAATTCAAAGATAAATATCCATCCCCCCATGCCTATCTAATGCAATGTCCTCATTGTATTAAAAAGACATAAAACAGAGTGGAAAAGCGTAGAAAGCACCTGAATTGCGTGGATATCGGGTCTGCTCCGAGATGAAAATGAAAAAGAACTGTATATGTGCTGAGTTTAGTGCCTTCAGCTAGGCACACTATACAAAGAAAAGAAATGAAGAATTCACATGTGCAGGTCAGAATTAGAATGAACAGAAGAATCCTCCGACCTGTCAGCATAGGTCCACAGATGTGGACCAGATTGTGGTGCAGACCCACACCCCATAATCGAGAATATCTTAGGTTCTGGATAAAAATTACCCAAAACCTAAAATCAGAATGTAAGCGGGATCGGGCCTGCGATTTCTGAGGATGCAACCCAAGACCAAAAAGTCGGGTTACAGAAAATTGAAGCTCAAAAGGATAATCGTTGAATGTGTGCTTGAGTTGAACATCCTCGAAACAAATGTCGTAAGGGTTCTGATTTGATGGTTTCAGCTTAAAAGGAACCCTTCGACTCAATCTTCCATTTCCTCCAAAATTAACTTCCCAAATTAGAACTTCTCCGCTCCTATCCTCCTCATTAAGTGTATCAAATTCCAAGACCGCTTGTATATTCATCACCCCGTCTGGAATCTCCAAGTCTAAATGATGTGGCAGAATCAAAATTGACTTGGGTCTAATTATCTCAGAATTAGAATCATCAATAAGCTCAACAGGGTGTAACTGATAATCAGGGCATTGAATTAATTCCTCCAGAAAATGCGATTCTGGATCCGTATCGTGTGCCCTAATAAGATCAGTTTCCTCAGTTATTGGGCTATCAAATGATCTATCAGATTCCTCAGGCCCAATCGTCTCACAAAAATCGTGATCTGAAAACTCGTGTGAGACTTCGCAACTTGAATCTTCACCATCAGGATCCGTATCAATGTATGTCCCAAAATCATTTGTCACTTTGCGTTCCAAGGAGACATACGTTTCCTCGTAACCCGGCTCAGGGATTTCAGGTGAAGAAATCAAATCATCCTTAATTGGTTGTTTTAATTCAATCTGGTCAGCTTCGTAACACGTGTCCCCCCCAACAGGTGCCTGAGCAGGTTCTGTCATTGGCTTTCCTGAAGAGAGTTCATCCTGGGAATTATTCCAAGATTGAATCAAAGCAACCACGAATCTCATCCTCAATTTCGCTAATTTCCCAAGTAGAAACTCACCCGGGTTCTTATCCTTAACATCCTGGAGCCAATCCAACAAAGACTTATTTAAATCATCAATCATTTCAATCAGGGGCTCCAATCTCTCAATGCAAGGTATTGGCTGAACTTCTAAAGATTGAATGATATTCCTCAAGTTAGCCAGAACCTTATCTTGAACCTGATTAACCTGAACCAAATGAGTTGGTTCAGGGTTGGGCGGGTTTGACATCAATGTAGAGGAATTAACGAATTGAGATTCGTTATACCCATCCTGATAATAGGTCATTTCAGATTGTTCAAAAGATGGAGATGACCTAAAGGCAGTGAAATCAGAGGATGGGTAAGGATCAGTGTATCCTTCTTGATTGTAGATCGCATTAGGTTGTTCATGAAAGGAGGACGATCTATAATCGATGCCACTCTGAGAAGGATAGAATTGAGAATCAAAGTGTTCAGGGTTAGACCCTAAACACGGGGGTCCGGAATTGTATCCACAATCCGAATTATCCCAACTAACTGATGGTCGATTACAATACGAGTTGGGATAATTGTCATGTTGAGGATAATTTACAACAGGAGGGAAAGAGCGGGAATGCGTGAAATATGTGGAAGGATTCATGAGACACGGGAGGAAGAAAGGTGCCCTGCAATACAAACAATCAAACCTGTCCTTAAATGGGTTAGCCTACAGACCTACAGACTCTCAAAACCCGTCTTGAGATAAAGGAACGATTTGATCTACTTCCGTCTGTTCAATCCAACCAGTTAGAAGGAGGGACTGGGGAGAAGGTTCTTCCTTCGGCTTACGCCTCCGGTTCCTAGTGTACCCCCCAGCCGCGATCGTTTGACTCTGCTCCCCTAGCTAGACATCAGATTGAACAGTAGAAACAGACTAATCGAAAATAATCTCGTTCTGAGTTCTGAAGAGCGAGTCCAATCCTTAAGGCCAACGTCTACTCTGTTTTATTTAGGGCTAGGTTTGAATGTGCTTTGGAATGTGATGGGCCCTTTAAATGGGTTGTACCCTTAATGATTGATTGCTTTGTGTGTGCGTGCACAACCAGTGGTTTTCAAGCAAGATTATTTTTGATGTGGTGAATTTTAAGGTTCAAATCTTGCTTAGTAGCTTTTAGGATTCAACTTTAGGTGTTTTCAATCAAGTTTCATTGGCACACCAGGTTTTGCAAGCACAGGTGAAGATATTTTCCTTTAAAGTTTAAAAAGAATGTGGAGTGCCTGGTAGATCCCTAAGAGTTGAACCTAATTGGCAGCTACTTGATGAGTTGATTTTATTTGAAGTGGTGCGGCCCAAACAACTCAAACAACTGGCCTGATGCACCACCTAATTAGGCACACAAATGATTACCCAATCTGATTTCTACTCGATTATGTGTTTGGATGTGTGTACCGGCTCCTAAGATTGGTTTACCGGTTGAGTTAGAAAATCAGATGAGGTTGTGTACCTTTGTGAGATTTTTTTTTTTTTTCTTTTTTTAATGTGGGGGTTGGAGTGAGTATGGATGTCAAACAACAAACAATCTAACCTTAGAGTTTATAAGAACACCTAGGTTGATTGATGTTTGAATTATTATGTGATGAAATAAAATCTAATGGGTGGGAGGTGGGGGATAACTTACAAAACCTTCCACAGCACTTTACTCCGATCTACCGCTTTTGCCTGTCTCGAAAGAGTACCTGCAATTACAATAAGAAAGGAGAAAAGTGAGGTAAATGATTTGTAAGTTACAAAATGCGAAGAGAAATCAAAGAGCGTTGCCTCCCCGGCAACGGCGCCAAAATGTTGAACGATTTACGAACCTATGCTAACGTGTTTGGTTTTGGAAAACCCGTCGTTGTAGTTCGAAAGCGAAGGATTCGAGTTCAACAAATAAAATTTATACCGAAAAAAGAATTCCGGGTCGAACACAGGGAGGCGAACGTTTGATTTAAAAACTTTACGTTTATTTTTATTTTGTCACGAAGAAATTCAATTTAAACTATCTAAGTATCTACAACAAATAAAAGAGAGAGAGAAAGAATACTACACATGGAAATCAAAATGAGATGTAGAATAGACAAGGAATTTATCATAAAAGAGTTCGTTCGTTACAACTAGAAAACATAAAACAATTACTCTAGAAAGCATTAAAAGAATGGAGGGAGAAATGTCCTCCTCGACGATCGCTCGGAGGACGAATAGACTACTCTAGAAAGCAGTAAATCTATACTAGAAAGCAGTAAAAAGAATAGGGAGAGAGAATCCTCCTCGACGGTCGCTTGGAGGACGAGCCGGACGGGATGACGCCTGGATGGAGGACGAAGCGGGACGAAGGAGGACGAAGCAGAAGAACGGGAACGGAGCAGCACGCCGTCGTCGTCGCGGGATCCACTTCCGAAGGGGGACGAAAATTTGGACTTTATCTCGCGAGAAGCATCCCGGGTGTGGGACAAGCTTCTCTTGAGCTTTGGAGAGGTAGAGAGGAGAAGGAAGGGATGAAAATTTCGTATGGAGGGGGTCTCCTTTTATAGTTGCAAGGAGTGGGGGCAAAATGGACATTACATCTTCAAAATAATAAATAAGGGGTCTTTAGTGACGGATAAAACCGTCGCTAAAGCCCCGACGTCGCCGTCGCCGCCGCGCCCACGCGCGCCCGCTCGGCTGCCCGCGCGCGTAACGCCTACGCACGTCGCTTGATTTTCAGCCGTCCGATCGCGAGATCGGACGGCTTAGATCGCGTCCGCGCCCGCTGCGTAGCGCACCGCCCGCGTGTGATCGCGCGTTACGCCCGGCGTCCAATCGCGCGTCGTCCTGATTGAGCGCGCGCAGCCGTTGGATCTTCATCTGACGCTCGTTCGCGCCCGCTCGCCCGCGCCTTCCACCCCCTCACCGCGGCTCGAACCCGCGACCTCCGCTTCGCCCGCAGCTGCGTCGCCGCTGCGCTACGCGGGCGAAATGGTCGCACGGACGCTTTTAAGCGCGAGCGACCGCAGCCGTTGGATCGAGATCCAACGGCGGAGAGGAGACGGTGCGCGGTCTTCACAAGATGCATGCGGCCGATTGGGCGGCTGAGATGGCGCCACGTGGCGCCATCTTGGCCGTCCATCTTCTGGAAGTTGTAGATGGTGCCACGGATGTCGGATTGACTCGATTTTTGTGTCCTTGGGCTGCGATCGTCGATCCGAATTCATCCGTGTGGTCGGATTTGCCATCTGAAGTGCGGATTTACACCATCCTGACCCTTGATCTTCTAGGGTTCCCCGGTCTCTATCTGATGCTACGGATGCCTGATTAGGGCGATCTTAGAGTCGTTGAACTCCAATCGTCGCCCTGGTCATATCCATACGGTTGGATCTTTGATCCGAGGCCCCGATAAAATATTTGCCCTGTCCAAGCACATAAAAGGAGACAATTAACCTCCATTTTATTCAAACTACTCTAAATGCAAGATGATGCATGTTATGCAATATTTATATTATGAAATGCAATCCTATACTTAAGAACATGCATAAATAGACATTTTAAGTAGTGTAAATGTGTTTACATCACTTGGGCTGAGTTCGCTTCAATATTGAAAGCACAGATAGTATCATGCTCCCACTCCTCGGTTACATGAGACTCATGCACCTCCCCTCCAAATGACAGGCGAGAAAGGAGGCTGGCCATGGCCCACCCAAAGTCATCAGGCACTTTCTCCCACTCAGTCAGGGACACCCCATTAAGAGGCAGGAATGAAGAATCCCCTACCTTGGGGGATGGTACTTTCGACCAACATAGAACACAAAGCCTAGATGTCCTACTACCACAGGGACCCAAAATATCCTAACATATTTATCCAATGAGTATCTCTCTTTTTGACATTAACAAAAGGAAATTCTTTTTCATTGGACAAATCTTATCAATAGCAAATACAACTTTCATAAGAACTCCCCCTTAATTCTTGCTTCCCCCTAAGAAAAAGTTGTAATAGAGAATAAGCTACCCTTTTTTATACCAATATCTCCCTTAATCCAAACTCTTGCTTTCAATGACAAATTGATATTTTTGCAAAAAGATAGGAAAGAGTTTTTCTCAAATGGATTTTGTAGAAAAAGAGGAACATTGGCTATTGTCTCAAGTGATTTACGACACTACTATCCATTAATCTACTCATTGTTCTCCACGTCACACGCCATTACAACTATAAAGAGATTTACGTCCCCACAAAATAATAATACATAGTAAAAGAACTAGACCACATATTCATCTTCGCATGCAAGAAAATACAAATGTACAAACCTCATCACAAAAGAAGATCAAACTTCATTAGAAAAGTGAGCCATAGTCACATCACAAAAATCAAAAAATCATTTTTGAACATACTTTCAATACTCTTGTATAGACCACGATTGAGGGGGATCTAGGGCTAAAACCTTAAATAATAGATGATCCCTTCTAAAACTAATGATACCAATCAAGTACCCTCAAACAAAATGCCTTTATAGGAAGGCTTTATACCATCAAGCTGATCAGGAAAAAAGGCAACTAGCTAGATAGAACCAAACCAAGTGATTAACAACAATCAAATTAGCTCGATAAAGCCAAGCCTCAGAGTCACTACTAGAACATCAATTGTTCAAAAATCTCCTTTTAATTAGTCCAATAGAACTCGTAGTTCCCAACACTAGGATTAACTAACTAGACAACCATAGTTCGAACTAGTAAATGATGCTTAATCTACATATTTGTAGATCACAACCGCCATGATACAAACTAGGAATCATGGCCAACACAAATGAGATTACCATGATCTCCACTTACAATAGCCACAAGAAAGATCGTGACAATTATGACTAAAATCACAATCCCACCTATTACTACCACAACTGCAATGTCTTAGGAGAGGATTCCTTCTTGTCCTTTCTATACTTGGACCAAGGGAAACGAATTTAAAATTTTGATACCATGTAGAAAGAATCATATGCATTGAAATAAAGGCACAAGCACAATGGACAATGATTTATGAAGAATGCCATCCATAGTGAGAGATTAAAACTATAAGAGCAAATATTCTGGCACCCGTAGCAACAAATGCTAATCTTAATTATATTAACTAAGACAAAAAAGAATCAAAGGGTATGGGTATATTATATAAGCATAAGGGGTAAACAAATTTATCTCCAAGATCCATTTATCCAGATACAACTCAACATTTTCTATCTTTATTACATTGAAGAAATGTGAGAAAGGCCACCTCAGTAATGCAATTAAATTAAAATAGATATAACATTATTATACAACAAATATACACATAACTTTTACTCAAATTTTCCATGGTCCTTTGCCACTCTTTAGAAGAGAAGCATAGAGAAGCTCATTCCATGTATCAGGCACACCAGGAAGGCACCAATGGGCACAGTCTTGGTGTAGAATAGTGACATTCTGCTCTTCCATGCTCCCAATTTTCTGTCTATAAATTGACGGATGACCATCTTTCCTATAACTTGTGAGTCGACTAACGTTGAGATATGTGACAGGTGTTTTCATTTTCTCCATGGTTTTCTCTACAACAAGCATCATAGGATGGTATCTCTCAAGGAATGCATCATTGTAGATAGGTTCAGTTTCATTATGACAGTGCCCACCAGAGTTCCATCGTCCCCCTCTAAAACCAACCAATGAATAAAGCACTTAGATTTTGACAAACCAAAACATCCTTGATTGAATCATAATAAATACTACACTACAATATCAAAACAAATCTTAACATAGCATGCCATGGTTAAATTTCTTTTATGTGTAACGTGCATTCATGTGCGATCATAATCAAAAGCTAATTCAATTAGTGAAATACCAATTTCAATGAGAAGAATTGCTATTAGTAGATTGATAGAAATCATAACAATAACCTCTAGTTTCCTACCAATGACCCACCAATAAATTATATATATGAGTGCTTCATTCTTTTCGAAAATTTACCCAAGTTTGGCATACTGATTCACTGATATTTCATCTCTCTTTCTATTAATTGCTTCCCTTCTATCTATTCCTTTTCTCAAGTGTGTCAATTTGAAATTTCAGGTAACAAATAACAGTCAATGAAAAGCTATCCCTTATATTTTGTGCATATTTGGTAATACACCATACAATATTCCCTACTACTCAAACTTCACTACTTGGCATCAAATTTATTAGATTCTTTAATGTATAAATATAACATTGAGGTGTTAATGCACTTAATATTTCTTTATCAGCTCTTAAACAAATGATCTCTTGCATATTAGATTAGAATTGTGCAGTGAATTCACTCTATATATTTTCAAAGATTTTACCTGAAGTGGCTATGAGAGAGACTCCTGAAAAAAACTTGAGTCTTGTCACTATTAATGTTTTTGTCTATCCACCTTGCCCAAGTACCCAACCCTTTCTCATAGGCTTCCAAGTGTGGAAGATATGGATACAAATGATCGCCCACCTGAAAAAAGTTTTTCCTGTGGCCATTTTTTGTGGGAGGAAGCCAAATATGGGATTAGATATTAATTCTTGCATGCAACATGTGTTGCACAAATATCACAATAGATCTAAATGAAATTCTAGCAATACGATGATAAATCTCACCCTGTCTTATCGTGCCCCCACCAGCGGGCACTATTAAAAACTATGACATCAGCATCACAAGATCTAGAAGCAGTTGTTTCCATTAAATCCAACCTTAGCCTACGTGCCTTTGTTCCTTTTGATACCTTCACAGATGTTTGTTTAACAAGGAACGGTGCTTTTGCATACTCTACTGTACAATTGTAATCCTACAATTTTTCATGCAAGAATTAAACACGGTTAAGGTACATTGGTCATTTCTATGACAAATTAGCATAAATATAAATATAATGGATTTTCTATTGTTATGTACCATAAATTTAATGGAAGAATATGGCATAGCCTTGAATTCAGTTTCTCCAGAAATCTCAAAGACCCTTTCCTTCTTGGCGACATTGTTGCGAAGAGTGCAAATTAAGGATTCCCACATATTTCGATTCATTGAATCCCCAACAAAAACCAGTCTACGCCCACGCAAGCGCTCTAAGAAATCAGTTGCATTCATCCTGCAAGAAATGGAGAAGAAACATGCATTAAACAAAAATATCAAGTATAGTGTTACAACTTATAATTATTTTGTGGTGTGTTTGTTTATTTTGTCTCTTATATATGGGGTCTATTGTGTAATTTTCCCTAGCATCTTATTGCATGGTGGCAATTGGTTTGGTTGATAAACCTCTTTTGTCTAGATTTTGTCTTGGTAGAATCCATGATGTAGATGTTTTGATGTTGCTTTTTGTTCCCACTTATATGTTACCTTCAATCCTAGAAAATTAGGCTACTAATGTTGAATGCAAAGACATTCTTAGTGACTCTTTGGGGAAGATGTCTACCACGAGTGCACCATCTCATATGCAAGTGACCTCAATTAAGTTGGATGGTTGCAACTTCCTATTATGGTCCATGTCTTTTACTCATTTTGTAGGATCACACTAAAAAAAATATATTCTCCTCAAGGATGAACCTGCGGATATGGACAAAACTGATGATTGAGAGGTAGACAATGATTGAGTAGCTACATGTATGATGATAAGTATGAAAGAATTCTGTTGCAAAGCAGATCATGTCATATTCTTCTGCAAAAAGGATGTGGTATGTTCTACATGAAATTCATTTTCACAAGAGAAACATAGCCCATCTATATTGTGTTAATGAGGACATCCATGCCTTTAAGCAAGGCTCTTTGTCTTTGACTGAATGTTATGGTTCATTGAAGAACCTATGGGATGAGCAAGAATCCTATCAACCTTTCTTAGATGTCTCTGTGATGGTGAAGTAGTGGGAAGCTATCTAATTAATTTTGTTCTTGGAGACACTTGGCCTAAAGTACAATGCTACCAAAGATCAATTCATGACACTCAAGGAAATTCTTACTCCTGCACAGATCTATGCACATCCATCCAAACATGAGATAGCTAAGCCTACAACTTAGTCTAACTCTTTAGTTGTGGCCTCTGTATGTAAGCCAGGGGGAGAGGACGTCCCTTTGTGAGGCGTGCATGAGGTAGGTTGTTCTATGAACAATACCATCAAACAAATCATGCTGCAAATAAGTGCTGGATCAAGGATGGCTATTCATAGGGTAGTCATCCTCCAAGGGCCAACCAAGTCAACTCAAGTTCAGAAGATCCAAAATTTCAAACTGATGTGACGTCCTTTCCTCAGGTTACCATTTCAACGGATGAATATGATCGATTGCTTTTGAACTCCCAAGCCACCTCTTCTATTGGAGCATTTGTTGTGAGATTAACAGGTACTGATGCTCTCTCATCTAAATCCCATAACTCTGAATGGATTGCAAACTCAGGTGTCTCTTCTCACATCACAAGCAATATCTCTTTATTTCACTCTTGATATAGTCTCTCTTAAATCCCTTTATTGTACATGTTGCAAATGGCTCTCTTTCTCCTATTACAGATCTAGAAAATATTCCTCCCACATGATCAATGTCTCTTACTGATGTGTTACATGTACTTAAATTTGAATTAAATCTATTATCTATAAGCCAAATAACCAAAGCATTAAAATGTCGAGCAATTTTTTATAACTTCTTTTTTGTCTTGAAGGATCTCCTGATGATGAGGCAGATTGATAGTATTTGAGAGAGATGGCCTCTACTACCTTAGCTTGCCTTCCCAAAACCTTTCTACTTTTGCAGCTCTTACTACTACAGCCTCACAGTGGCATCTTCAGTTAGGTAATCTGAGTATCCCCATTCTTAGTAATTTCCTGAGTTGGCCTTTCTAGAGTCATTTCAATGTGATGCCTGTCAACTTGGCAAGCATCATCAAGTGCCTTTTCTGTCTAGAAAAAATAAAAGGGAAGCATCTCAATTTGCTTTAGTCCATGCAGATCTTTGGTGACCATGCCATGCCAAAAGTCTGGGGTAGTTTCTATATGTTCTTATTTTGGTTAATGATTGTACAGGTCACTTGGGTGTTTATGTTGAAAAGTCCAAAACTCCTTTTGTTACCAAAAATTTCTTTTTGGAAATAAAGATGCAATTCTCCAATTCTATACGTGTTTTCAGCAATGATAATGGACTTGAGTTTGTTAGCTTTCTTTACTTCTTTAGGGTTAATACATCAAACCTCCTGTGTTAGCACTTCTAAGTAGAATGGGGTTGTAGAGAAGAAATTGCATCATCTACTTGATGATACTCGTACTATGATGTTTCAATTGAATGTACCTTCTCACTACTGGATCAACGTTATTCTTACTATGGCATTCCTCATAAATTAGTTCTCTTCCTCCATTCTTAATGGACAAATTCCCTAATTGTCCCCTTGAAGAGATGTTTTCTCTCTACCACTTAAACTCTTGTCGTGTGTTTACTTTGTCCAATCTCTTCAAGGTGGACAAATTGGCTTCACGTTCGATCAAATGTGTCTTTTTGGGATACTTGAGGACTTAAAAAGGATATCATTGCTATGACCCATTGAAGTATAAATGTTGACGTTCACTTTTTCAAAGATGTCCCATACTTTTCCACTACTAAGAAAGGCATGAAACCACACATTGAAAATGAACTACCCTTACCAATACCTTCTGAGTCACCACCTACTCCTAATCAACCACTACCACCAACCTCACCACCATTGCCATTGCCACCATATATTCCTCCACCTCCCATACGTACCTACCGCTGTCTGTAGCCTCAACCCCAATAGCATCCTTTGCCCAACATTACTAGTGAAGAACCATTAACTACTATTCCTCCATCTGATCCATCAATCCTGCCTCATCGAAAGGAGTTTAACATCAGGTACCACCTCCATCCACTGTTTCTAATTTGGATATTCCCATTGCTCTTCGAAAGGCACATCATTCATGTACCAAATGCTCCATTTCTAACTACATGACTTTTGACAATCTTCCTATTATTGCTAAACAATTTTCACTTTCCGTCGATAGTTGTTAGATTCCCAGGAGTCATATTGAGGCATTAAAGCATCCTTCTTCGAAGGTTGTAATAGGGGAGGAGATGTCTACTTTGCAGTCAAAAAAGATGTAGGACTCCATTAACCTACCCCTAGTTGCTACTTTTGTGGGGTGTATACACCAAAATTCTACCAATGGTTTCCAAACTGTCGGCTATGCTCTAAGTGCTCCTTAGGTTACCTTGATATCAATTTCAACGATGGTTATTAAAATTGCCATATAGTTATCATTAACTATGCTTATGCGAAAATTCTCGTCAGTATCAATTTTTCGATGGTTTTGAAACTGTCATAGATTCATCGATCTGATATTATTAATGGTGGGATATAAGCGACAATTGTTTATTAAAGTCATCACAAAAACATTAGAGCGACACACCTTTCGACAAGGCCACGGGACAATAGTTTATGCACTTATGGCAATGGTTATTAACCATTGCAAAACCCCTTTTTCCTGTAGTGGTAGGTGGGTATCCACCTTGATGTATCTCCTTAATGATTCTATTGAATGGTTTAAGGCTCTCTTAGTGGCTAAAGGATATACAGAAACATATGGTGTGGATTACTTTGAGACTTTCTCCTTGGCTCAAGTTAACTCAATTCACATTCTTCTATCTCTTACTATCAATTATGACAACTGGCCTAATTTTCATCTGAACATAAAAAATGCCTTTTTATATAGTGATCTTCATAAGGAGGTATATATGGATCAACCCTCAGGCTTTGTTCTTCAGGGGGAGTGTTGCAAGGCATTCAAACTTAATAAGGCCATTTATGGGTTAAAGTAAAGCCCAAGAGCATGGCTTGAAAGGTTCAACAAAGCTGTTCGAGATTTTCGATTTACTCGCTCATCTTCAGATCATTCAGTTTTCATTATGCATAGATCTACAGGATAAATTATACTGATTGTCATAATCTATTGACTGGAAGTGACTTGGGTGGCATATGATTTACTATAAAGAAGTTTTTACATTGTTAGTTTGTCATAAAGGATTTGGGACCTATCAGCTACTTTCTTGGCATTGAGGTACATCATGTTGATGGAGGATTTATTCTATCTTAGAGAAAATAAGTACTGGACTTAGTTTGAGAGGCAAGGACAACAGCGTGCAAACCAGCCACCATTCCATTAGATCTTTAACACACACCGGGCTGATCTTGATAATCTAGAATTTGAAGATGAGACACACTATCTTGCAATTATGCAAAAAGTACTTCATCTGACTATCACTTGACTTGACATTTCTCATGTAGTTGGTAGACTCAGTCAATTTATGCTTTATGTAGTTGGTAGACTCAGTCAATTTATGCAACAACCTAAAGGGATAAATTGGGTTGGTGTTTGTCAAGTTTTGAGATAATTAAAGATCTCGCCAGGAAAAGGACTTTCCTTTGTTAAACATGGTCACCTAAATGTATGGGGATACTCAAATGTTTGTTATGCCGGTGCTCATAAAGATCGACGCTCCACAAGTGGTTTCTACACTTTTGTTGGTGGTAATCTGGTTATCTAGCGAAGTAGAAAGCAACATGTTGTATCTAGGTCCAGTGCAAAATCTAAATACTGGGCTATGACACATACTACATGTGAATTATCCTGGGTGCTGTCTATTCTCAAAGATCTTAGTGTCTCTGTCTCATTGTCGATGGCAATGTATTGCGATAACAAGGCAACAACCTTTATTGCAAACAATCCAACCTTTCTTGATCTAGCCAAGCACGTTTAGATAGATCGTCATTTTGTGAGAGATGATGTGATAACGGCAAGATATCAACCCCATACATTGCAATAAAAGAATAGGTGGCTGACATCTTCACTCTCCAATTTAAGGGGGAGTTTACATGTTAATATTGTTTCATGGTGTGTTTGTTTATTTTGTCTCTTATATGGAGTCTACCATGTAATTTTCTCTTGGTATTTCTTTATATAAAAACAGGAAGGGTTTCTTTGAGATGTAGGACTTTTGTTTCCCACTCAACATATAGCAACATTCATTGCAATCAAAGGCAAATAGTGTCTTATTATGTCAGCTAATCTTTGGAAACTCACTATTTTATCCATAGCAAAATATAATACTTTGATTGTATTTTTTGCGGCATCAAATGCACAATCAATTACAAGATTCCCTATATGATTTGGTAAGTGTGACATATCTCATCCTACTTCCCACATTTCTTCTTTTGTAACTTGGCACTCTAGGATGCTTTAATTTGAATAAATATGTTCTCAATTTTTGTCCCTAATAAAAAAAATGAACTACTTGAAAACCTTGTAATTTGGTTATTTAGAAAACAAATGGCTACAAAAGGGTACTACGACATGCCCTTTTGGACTACAAGACAAAGATAAAAAATCAAATCAAAGTCACCTCTCAAAAGAGGAAAAATAATCATTAGGGAATACAATCGTGTGATCGATTTAGAATTTGACAAATTGTTTGACTTCTAGTTATAGAACATCTTCAAAAGAGATTTGGTATCTAGTTGTCCTACAAAAGGAGTAATACGATCAACTCCTCTTGATATTAAGCTCTTATAAATGAATGTTAAATTGTTGAAGACTAAAGGCCCATTAACTTAATCTTCATAAGATATTTTGGGGCAAAAAGAATGGCTTTATCGAGAAGTATTTTAATAACTAAAAATCATTGGTCTATTCTGATGCTCTGAGGCTCTAGAGAAAGAAGATGGTTTTGAAGATATGAAGATTGAATAAGTAATTATCAACATCACTTCATCTTGATCTTATTAGATATCTTAAGTAATAATTGGCATGTCAACAATTTCATGACCAAACTTTAAAAAAACAAAAAAAAAAACCAAGAGATGCTATCAATGACATTGAAAATCTCCAAAGAACATGTAAAAGGTGAATAAAAACCCAATGTGATTAGAAATGTTCAAGCTTCAAATAAGATTAAGCTAACCTTGAAAAAGGCAAAGGCACAAGCCATCCCTCAAGATGAGGGAATAAATGCAAAGTCCAAAATAGTTCGTCCTACAAGCCCACTAGCCCCATAGAGACCTAAACTCAAACTCTAATAGCAGCCATCGAAAGCAAAGATCAGTTGCTTTGCCCCAATAGGAAGCTCGAACTGTTTTAATCCTTAATGAGGGCACTTGCCCTGAGATCCAAGCGGAGCAACACAAGAACCATCTAGATCCTCGACAAGGGTGTTGGCCCTAAGATCCAAGCAAGGTGGAAGCAAGAACCATTTGGATCCTCAACAAAAGCTCCAGATCAAGTTCCAACTGGAAAAGTGTGAAAGCCACCAAGGTTGAACATGACCCTAGATAGGCACCTAGGTGGCAGAGCTTGGCGGAATCACTCGGAAGGTGAAACAACTTGAAGTTAATGCAGTATGTGGAAATTAAGAAGAACGATTGCACTCCCCCAAATCAAATTATTACGTGTAATAATTATGCCCTTAAACACCCTATAAAAGGATCACAATGTACACCTTTTGGGGCTAATTGATCTCACTGTAATCAAAGACACAATGCATGCTTGAAAGTTAAATCTTCTCTTTAGATGTATACCGTACAAGTGAAACTAGGTTACCAATCTCTTATATGTTTTCTGTGTTTGGCTATGTGATTGTTGGCTTGAGTTAAATTCCCAATGGCAATCATGTCATCTTTTGGTTTCACCACCACTAATGTAAACTTATTAGATCCATTTGCTATGGACACTAACCAAGTATTCTACTGTAGGTAAGCATGTTGACTGGTCTAAGTTGGGATATTTCTAAATGTGTTCCCATTAAAAATCCATCTTCATATCTATCCCATTTATCTATTGAATCTTTAAAATTGAGTAGGTATCCAAACCTATTGACATTCTATTAACAATTGTATTCTTGTTACTCGTCTTTTCACCTATTTACATTTATATGTCTTATTTACTTACCCAATTGAGTCGAAAAAAATAATGACGTGATGTGATGATTTGGTACTTTCCAGGAATGGATTTTCTAATCAAGTTAAATAACTCCAACCCATACCTATTCTAAAAATTAATAGGAATGCATTCCTAATTGTAGGTTTCAAAATTATCAAAAGTGCACTAAAAAATCACCTTGCAATACTTACATTGAGGTGTCTTGTAATTTGGGACTCTAGGTGATTTTGAATCTCAATTGACAATTAATGCCCTTGTTATACATATGCCCTATCTGCCATGCAAAAATTTAGTCGTTTGATTGATGTAAGGATAAGATGGAGACCCGGTTGCGTGCAATGAGGACAAATAAGTAAAAGAAAGAAAAGCTGAGAAATATATGGATGCCACCGACTTGCTCTAAATGCCATGGCATATGATCCACCCACGAGGATAATTTTGATGAGAGGTCCGATCGGAAGGAAAGAGTTGACTGTGGAGAGACCAATATTTTAAACATTGAATTAAATCATTTTATTCGATTAAAAATTAATATCTTATCAAGTGAATCGATGATTTAGTGACTAAAAGCCAAAATCGACTTATTTCAATTAAAATCGAATCATCAACCATCTGATTTAACTATTATCTTAAAAGTTAAAAGATAAAAAAAGAAAAATACATATCACTTTAGAACTTAAAACAAAATTCAAAAGATTTATATATATTTCAAAGTTTAACTCATAATTTTGATTATATTTTTTATTTTTTTTAATATTTGATAAAAACATATTCTTTTAGTATAATTAGAATAGTAAAATAATTTTTCCTACTATTTATTTCTAATAATTTTTTATTAAACGGGAAGTTAACCTAATTTAACTTGATTGAATTAATATAAACTAATATAAAAGATTTTATAATTTATTTTTTTTCACACGTTGGTATCATCGATTCAACTGATATAAATCATCAATTAAATTATTAAAAAATTAAATAAACAGGTTAAATAACTGAGTCTATTTTTAAAATATTGGGACGCACGTAAAGTGGTATTTTCGTAATTTCTGCAAGGACCAAGTGAAAATTTATGAAAAAGTTGAACAAAGGCCCTCCACAGATTTTGTGATATGTTAAAATTTCTACTTCCGCCTTAATTTTGAATCTATAATGAAAAAGAATAAGACAAATGTAAAGAGCAGGTCGTTAAATATGATAACGCACAGTTGTTGGATACAGAACAAGTAACACTCAAATGGTTAATTTAGGCTTCCCCAAAATTAAATATATAAAGATACTCGCAAAGCTATTTCAGATACGACTGGTCTAATTAAGCCGCCAGGCAGAGCCTTGCGAAGCCCACGTGAAAAGGACCGTCGGTCCTTCACACCTATTTTGGAAGAAGCCGAAATATCAAGAAAATCGTCTAGATGCCATCTTTGTGGACGTGAAGTAACAGGTGATTTGGATAGGCAAAGCCTTGGAAACGTCTGAATGATGGATAGCCACTGAGGCTCCGATCTACGAGGGAATAAATTTATGAAATAAATAGTTAAATAAATAAGTTAATCAATTGAATATTTTAATAAATTAAAATTATTATATAGAAACAGTGAAATAATTTTACTTCATATTAAATATTCTTTAACTCAACACAAACGGAAGATAGGTTAAGTGATAATTTAAATATTTAGTACGATATAAATTCACTTAACCTGTAAATCAAATACAGTACCTTTCATCAAAGGAGGTGCAGTTTGGTCTCTCTTTTGAAAGGAGGAAATGGCTACCATTACAAAATGCTTTTGTCTAAGGTCAGTCCTTCGTTACCGATCATCACTTTGAAATAGGAAGAAAAGGAAATTGTAGAACGATGAAGGAATATGCGAAAATTACCTGGGAATATCGCAGTGGTTGGGCTGCCATCTCCAATACAAGAAATCATAATCGGGTCTCCCATTCACATGACAGTTGGTGCCGGTATCTGCATACGGGCAAGAGCCAGGGGGATAGAACGGCTCCCTCTTGTCTCTCACCCATCTCCCGTCAAATATATCACACTCCTTAGAGCTTCTCATCTCATGATCAGTTCCATTCTTTCCAGCGTCATAATTAGAAAGAGCTCCCGTCGCGTTCATCTGTGCGGTGGTGCTGTTGTCGCTGCTGGTGGGGGCCATCTGATTATATACAGTCAAGTTGTTCTCCAAGGCACCAAGATTGGCTCCATTGGAGAATGACGTCGGGAACCGCGAGAGAAACGTCGTCGACGTAGCGCCGGCGGAGGAGAGTATGGATGGGATAAACACATAGAAGAAGAGGAGGGAAAGAACGAGGAAGAGGCCGAGACCATAGGCAACTCTGCCGCTTGGGCTGCGAAGATTAGATGAGCCATTCTCCACGAAGGGCAGCTTCCTCAGAACCATGATAGATAGATAGATAGATAGATAGATAGATAGATAGATAGATAGAGAATTATTCTATATTACTCAACAACAAGAAAAGGGAGAGGGAGAGCGAAAGAGTAAATACGTAGAGGCTTGACAAAGAGAGGGGAGGCCGAGGATCTGAAGTTAACGTTCACCTTTTTCTAGAATCAACTTCTTTGTTCGGAGGAGAGGGGGTTGGGCATGTATTGTTAACAAAGAGAAGGGGGATTGTTTATTAAAATAGTTAACTTTGAACAGGAGGTTGCTGAGAGGCCATTGCACGGTCGGGATTGTGCACAAGTTGCTTGTTTGTTTTAGTGGTACGTTTCTTCCGTGTGGGCAAATGAGAGGTTGCCAAACTATTGCTCTTTGTCCTCCAGTGAGGTGCTATTTATTGTTTGAAAAATGGAAAACTTATATCTTTTTTAGATGACTTATTCCACGCGCTCCTCGTCTCGAGACACATTGAGGTGCTTTTCTGTGCTGCTATTGTGGTGGTGAAGTCTGACCTTTCACCTGATCACACGTGATAGCCAATGTACCTTCTTCTCCTCTTTATTCAACTTTTCAAAAATTTAAAGTCTCAATGCATGCAAGAAATGCTATGTGCTGTCACGTGAAACTGTAGCTAAAAATGCAAAAGATAATGAAGAGCCAAAAATGCAACTGATAATATTATAAGTTGTAATTGTTAATAGAGTTTTCATTGCAGTAAAATAAGCCGAAGGAGTGATGGCATGTGGCAAGAAGCTCCAGGGAGATTGACGGGATCGAGTCGCATCCAATGGTGATTGTGGCAAGGAGTGGGATGCTCAAAGCTCACTGGATGGCAAGGAGTAAGGTAGTGGGTGCTACTATAAGAAGCAGTAGTCCACGACCTTGTCGGTGGCGAGGGGCACACTGGGCGACGCGTGGCACACGTGAGGGTGCGTTGGGCAAGTGCTGCACACGATGTCGATGGTCGAGTGCTACGATCACATTACAAGAATGTTGCCATGGCAACACTACAAGAGTTTCAGGCACAGAATTGGGTTTTATCTATTGTGGAAAAAAAAGAGGCTGCAAGGAGGGAGAGCTTGTCTACTTTCTAGAGGTGGGAAAATGGTGCTTGGTGCTCTTTGGGACTCCATCAACTTGTCTCTACTTCTACGAACTCTATTGGTGACACGCCCTCCGAGTCCACCACAACCTTGAGGACAACTTTGATGTGTCACACCCTAGGAGTCCCCCCACAAGCTTGTGGACAACTTCGGTGAGGGAGCAGTGTCGGTGGTTGAGTGTTGCGCGTGGGTGGCATGCGATGTGGGGGAGTTTCAGCTTGCACGGCTATGGGAGGTGTTCACTAGTGGCGGTGGCTACAGTGGCCGCTGGTTGGTGGCCGCTTGTGGCGTGGGAGGGGGCTAATGGCTGCCTGTTGGAGCATGGTCTGCGATGGAGGTGGTGATGGGTTGTTTTCATTTGTAGCAATGATGAAAAAGATGAAGATGGAGAAGGAGATGGTGGTGGTATGTGGAGTAGGTGGCCGCTTGCACTATTACTCAATCGGAGAATGCACACCAGGTGCTCAATGAAATGCCCCATCTTCTTCTAGTTTTGTATTCTTGAATTTGTAGAATAGCACAAAGCACATAGCACATAGCACAAAGTTATTGGCAGTGAATGAGTTCCAACCTGGTAGTAATGTTGTGGTGGTATGTTTTATGCATTATTATTTTTAAAAATGTTGTATGCATTATTTCGTTAATGTTAATAGAGGTCTTCCAATTATTGCTTTCAGAAGAGGTCTTCCCTTAATGGTGTGTTGTGTCGTGTGCTTTAGGATGCGTGTGCCACAACACATGCATCAACAGCACATGGTCTCCAGCTTCACTAGCAATTGGATGTCGCGCCTCCTTGTGGAACAGCACATGGCACATGCACCCACCCAAGCACCTAGCAAACCTCTGTGCTTTGTACTTTGTTGAAGCCTTGTGCATTGTGCTCCACTAAACCTCGACACTCGACACATCAAGCACTCAACACAACAACCACTCCACACAGCTACGTGCACATTGCGCACGGACAGACCTTTAAATAAACCTCCAAGATCGTGTAACATGAAGTGCGTTATATCTTGTATATACTATTACTCTTATAATTGGATTCTAGACTATTGGGCTTGTCGTGCAAGCTGAGTTTCCTTTGTTACGTCTTATCTGATCTATGAAATCCTCTACGCATGATATAATTAGAGCATCGGGGGACCGACGTCGGTTCACACCTGCAAATCCATGCAACCTCATCTCGACCGTCAACGCACCCTCTCTCTCTCTCTCTCTCTATTTTTTTTTTCTTCCAACAGGGTTGTGAAATCGGAGGTACTTTGAGCAGTGCATTTACCATGGTACGTGGAGAAAAAAGAATGCGACTATTTTGTCAATTTCGAAAACAGACATCAAGCTAGAAAAGACATGGGTGAAATCCCTATCTTTAAATAGGCGTGCTTCTAGAGAACTTCTAGGTGAAATCCATTATCTTTCGGTAGGTGTATTTCTATCAACTCCATTGATTAACCTAAGATGTATCTACAATTGCAAAGTGGTATAGCTGCTTTCAAGGTGCAGGGGTTCTTCCACAAACCTATATCTCTGAACGATATATGGCTTATTTAAAGGAAAAATATCTTATATTAACCTTTTGAAAAAAAAAAACCTTATATTAGACAATGTAGAAAATCTTTTTAAGTTACTAATATTAATGACTAATTTTGAGTAGCCAACCATCCTTTTACCTTTCAAGAAAAAGTTACAGTAATGAGTGCTACTAAGCTCGAGCACCTATGTATTCTTCTTTTATGAAAAAGTGGCTTTGTTCATATACGATAAAAGTATTTTTCTATCAATGTCCTTGTATATTTTTCCTAAACACATTCTTTTCCATTCTCATATGAATGAGCATATGCTTAATGTAGCTTGATACACTTGTTTCCATCTCACTTGACATAGATTTTTATATTCTTCATTGATGCCTTACTAAGTAGATAATTAACATTAATATTCACTATTAAAAAAATCTACGTAATAAAATTGACGGTAATATTATTTTTACTGTCACTTATTAAAATAAACGACATTGGTTATTGTTACAACCTGATTTTCGGATCCCTATAGAACTCGAGACTAGCTCGCCTTAACTAATCCCAAGAGCCAGTCGTCCAATAAAAAATAACCAAAAAGTAGGAAAGTAAACCGCATTCACATATGCAATATAACTAAGCAGTAAAAATGTACAAAGTAGTAAAGGAAGGTAAAACTGCTGTTTCATTACATACCACCACAATAACAGAACAACGGAAACGAAAGTAAACAGTAGAGACAACAGTAGCTAAAAGTCTGATACTTACTACAATAGTAAGGAAAACAACAAGAAAGTGCTGAAACTACGGCTGGGCTCGACTGGGCCCAGCACCCTTCGCAGCTGGAAGCTCGCGCTGCTCAACTCCTGGTCTTGAACAGAATTATGAAAAGACAGAGTCAGCGAATGCTGAGTAGAGTGGTATCTATACTATCTAAAAATAATAAAAGCAACAGGTTTAATTTTCTTTTCTATTTATTTATTTTATGTGCATTTCCTTTTCACCCATTTTTCTCAAATATCTAAATATTCTTGATCTAGCTTGTTTTTCGTGGGAACGATCTTGATTGCAGCCTTTTCCGAAAAGTAGAAGGTACACGTGGTGCTCTCTTAGCCGGGAGAGTCCCCCGTGGTAGTCTTACACCCAATCAACCACCTCGAGGTCACTGTCAAGGCGTAGCGGTGACTACGGCACGCATTATAAATGCATGGGTAGCTATCCCGCACTAACACACGGTCAGTCGTTTCCGCTAGCGAGTATGCCCAAAGTACAGCACGGAACAGTATAGGGCCTTGCCCTCTCAGAACAGGGGTCTCGCCCCTCAGAACTAAACAGGGGTCTCACCCCTCCACAGTTAAGTGCACCCTCATCTGACTACCCTGGTTTGCCCAGATGGCCTAACAAGTTGGTGCAGGGTGGCCAGCTGAACCCCAGGCCTCGTGGGGTGGCTAGCTCTCTCCCTACGCTAGTAGCTCGCCTTGGTACTGCGTACATGAGGAACAATAGGAGTCGGTGTAGAGTGGCCAATCCTAACCCCTGATCTCAACCCAAGGGCGGCTAGCTCCGCTCTACACGAAAATGGGATAGTCGCTCTCCTTGGTACCACGTACTCAAGGGCTAGCACACTTCCCGTCTACATTCCAGGTTTCCAACCAACCACAGGAGCTATACTCCTAATTTCCCGTAGGGTTCATGCTCACGTTCACCTCATTTATTCCGATCCAGATTCCACCATTCACAATTCAGTTCTTATTTATATACAGGCAACTTGTGTTTCCATAATTCAATACATGCAACTGGTGATTTCACAGGTAATTGTTCATAAATTATAGGCAGCTCATAATTATAATACAGGCAAGTGCTAGCAGTTTAGCTAAATCATGCATGCAAGTACATTATACAACACAAAAGATTCATTCATTCCTCTATCCTAGGGTTCATGCCACATCCTAGGGTTCCATTCGGCTATTTCCACAAGCACATTCTTATTAAATATTATTAACAAAAGTAAACCCCTCTACCAGATAATCCGGGAGTAATGGGGGCTCGAACTGCAGACCCAGGCGTCTGTTGAACGGGTTTTGCGAATCGCTACGCTTACGAGATTGGTTTTGGAAAACCTGTCGTTGTAGTTCAAAAAGCGAAGAATTCGTGTTCAACAAATAAAATTTATACCGAAAAGAATTCCAGGTCAAACACAGGGAGGCTATGTTGATATATATTCGTAATTATATTTTTTTAGGATTTTTGGTAAGCAAGGCGATATAATTACAATGGGGCTATCAAACTATGAGAGAGAGAGAGAGAGAAAGAGAACATGCATTCAATATTTCAATTGTTTATAAAAGTTACACTAGAAAGCGGAAAATCAATTACATTATAAAGCAGGAAAATTCTACACTAGAAAAGCTGTAAATAAGAATGGGAGAGAGAAGTTATCCTCCTCGACGATTGCTTGGAGGACGAGCCGGACGGGATGACGCCTGGACGAAGGAGAACGAAGCAGGACGAAGGAGGACGAAGCAGAAGAATGGGAATGGAGCAGCACGCCGTCGTCGTCGCGGGATCCACTTCCGAAGGGGAACGAAAATTGGACTTTATCTCGCAAGAAGCATCCTGGGTGTGGGACAAGCTTCTTTTGAGCTTTGGAGGGGTAGAGAGGAGAGAGAAGGGATGGGAATTTCGTATGGAGGGGGTCTCCTTTTATAGTTGCAAGTAGTGGGGGCAAAATGGACATTATAACTTCAAAATAGTAAATGAGGGGTCTTTAGTGACGGATAAATCCGTCACTAAAGCTCCCTTCGTGGGCGACGTGGGCGGCTCGTGCGCGCCCACTCGGCTGCTCGCGCGTGCAACTCCCGCGCACGTCCATTGATTTCCAGCCATCCGATCGCGAGATCGGATGGCTTAAGATGCATCCGCGCCCACGCGCTGCGCGCGTCTGATTGTGCGTTCAATCGCGCGTCCAATTGCGCGTCGACTCTATCGGGTGCGCGCGGCCGTCCGATGTCCATCCGACGCTCCACCCGCACCCAATCGCTCGCGCCTGCCGCTCCTCGCCGCGGATCGAACCCACGCCCCGCGCTCGCGATAGCGCGCTCGACCGCTGCGCTATGGGACGCGGATGGTCGAGTGGGCGTTTTTAAATGCGAGCGCCCACAGCCATTGGATTAAGATCCAACGACGGAGAGCGATTGGGCGCAGGGCTTTCACAAGATGCAAGCGGTCGTTTGGGCAGCTGAGATGGCGCCACGTGGCGCTATCTTGGCTGTCCATCTTCTGGAAGTTGTAGATGGTGCCACGGATGTCGGATTGACTCGATTTTTGTGTTGTTGGGCTGCGATCGTCGATCCGAATTCATCCGTGCGGTCGGATTTATCATCTGAAGTGTGGATTTACACCATCATAGCCCTTGATCTTCTAGGGTTCCCGGGTCACTATCTAGTGCTACAGATGCCTGATTAGGGAGATCTTGGAGTCGTTGAACTCCAATCGTCGCCCTGATCACATCCATATGGTTGGATCTTTGATCCGAGGTCTTGATAAAATATTTGCTCTATCCAAGCACATAAAAGGAGACAATTAACCTCCATTTTATTCAAAGTATTCTAAATGCAAGATGATGCATGTAATGCAATATTTATATCATGAAATGCAATCCTATTCTTAAGAACATGCATAAATAGGCATCTTAAGTAGTGTAAATGTGTTTACATCAGCGTCTCTGCGAGCCCTAAACACGCAACAGGCTAAAACCCTACACCAAGGAATACATCACAAAAGGAGGGTTCATAACAATGTATAAAGGTATCTAGTACGTAGAGAAACTCGCAAGGAAACTACAGGTACTTCATTTGCGTAAAACGGACCCCGATCGGACCCCAAACGGGTCAAAAATCTACCTATTGTCTAAAATTAGACGTCTGGGAATAAGTCCAAACGTCTTAAAAGGTACCAGAACCTTACCTTAAGTCCCTGCGGTGTCCTCAGACGTCTAGGCCTCCTCTGTGATCGTCAGAAGGCAGTTCCAGACATCGGACCACTCCTCCGGTCATCTGGAAGTACCTCCAGACGTCTGGTGATCTGATTAGACATCCAAAAGTGCGTGGGAGAGTGTTATGCGCTCCTTCCCAAGGATGCTCCTACGTATGACAGTCGTAGCCCCCAAATCAGACCCGACATTCACTCTGCGGTGAGGCTTGGGAAAAAGAACGTCTGGCCTACGAAAAAGAACGTACCTTCGCGATAAATGAGTTTTCAGACGTCTGGCCTTAACTTCAGATGTCCAGGTTTTCCATCAGCCGTCTGGACTCCACTCCAGACATCCGATACTGGAAATTTTCTAGTACCAGAACCTGCTCCCAGTGCTCTCCACCGCGCACCTCCTTGCGCCACCGTAGCTTCAGCCGCTACAGATGGACGAGGCTGCCTCCTCGGGATCTCTCCTCCTCCCACACGTGCCCACGGTGGCCGTGCAAGCTCCGCCGAGCTTCCAAAGAAGCTCTCCAACCTCGGCCTCTCCTCCTTCTACCTCTCGCTCTCCTCCTTGCTTATCTCCTCTCGCCACTCCCGCAAGCTCTGAAGGTGAAGGTGGTGGGGTGTGGAGTGGAGAGGAGAGGAGGGGAGGGGCTTAAATAGGTGGCGTGGGGGTTTTAGGGTTCAAGGAAAGGAGGAAGGGAGAGAGAGAGAAGAATATTTTGCTTGCTGCCTGTGCATAGAGCGTAGAGTGCGTACAAAAATTTCATTTTCAGACGTCTGGGAAAGGATCCAGATGTCAGAATAGACGTCTGACTGAGACTCCAGATGTCTTAAAAGGATAAAAGTGTAACGGGTCTTTACATCATAACAAACTTAAAGGAAGTTTCGTCCCCGAAACTTGAACTAGCTAGGGTGTAGGGAAATAAACATAAAATGCATAACAAACTTAAAGAGGATCGAAGTAGGTCTGAACAGACGTACCCTCAAAAAGTTTCGGGTACCGCTCTCGCATCGCCGTCTCAAGCTCCTAGGTAGCCTCCTCGTACCGCTGGCTTCTCCATAGGACCTTCACCAGTGGTACCTACTTCCGTCTCAGACTTTGGATGGCTCTGTCCAGTATCTGCACTAGTCTCTCAGGGTAGGTCAGGTCATCACCCACCTCGACGCTATCATGGCTCAAAATGTGACTGGGATTGGTGACGTACTTCCTGAGGTTGGACACGTGGAACACATCATGCACTTCAGAAAGCTAGGGAGGAAGGGCAACCCGGTAAGCAATGGGTCCTACCTGCTCCAGGACCTCAAAGGGCCCCACAAACCTCGGTGCAAGCTTCCCTTTCATGGGTGAAACATGGAGAAAGACGCGATCCCCAATCTCGAACTGCACCTCTCTACGTTTCTGGTCAGCATAACTCTTCTGCCTACTCCTGATAGTGCAGAGTCGTCTATGAATCTACTCTATCACCTCTTGACTCTACCGGATTAGCCTAGGGCCAACCTCCCACTTGGTCTAAACCTCGGCCCAACTCAAGTGTGTAGTACACCTCCGTCCGTACAGAGCCTCATAAGGTGCCATGCCATTGCTCGAATGGTAACTGTTATTATATGCAAACTTTGCTAGAGGTAAATGCTCCTCCCAAGAGCCTCTCCAGTCTAGTACACAGGCGCGTGAAAGGTCCTCAAGTGTCTGTATGGTGCACTCTGACTGTCCGTCCCAAGTGTCTGTATGGTGTGCTCTGACTGTCCATCCGTCTGTGGATGGTACACGGTACTGAACCTCAACCGTATCCCCAAAGCCTGCTGAAACTCAGCCCAGAATTGGGACATAAATCGGGTATCCCTGTCGGATACAATCTCACGCAGAACTCCATGCAGGCGCACCATATTGTGAATGTATCTCTTTGCCAACTGTGCTGGTCCCAAGGTGACTCGGATCGGCAGGAAACGTGCCGTCTTCGTCAACCTGTCTACTATCACCTAGACTGCGTCGTGTCCTCGCTGGGTAATAGGTAGACCCACTACCAAGTCCATGGTAATGCTCTCTCACTTCCACTTTAGTACAGGAAGTGGCTGCAACAGTCCAGCAGGCCTCTGGTGCTCGGCCTTCACCCGTTGGCACACTAAACACTACTGCACAAATTCACCAACATCCCGCTTCATCCCTCTCCACTAAAAGTCACATTATAGATCATGATACATCTTTGTATTCTAGGGATGTATGGTGAACTTGGATCCGTGCGCCTCAGCCAGGAGCTCTCTCAATAACCCCTCGTCCCAAGGAACGCATAAGCGTCCCCCCATGCGCAGTACCTCGTCTGTAAAGGAAAAGTCTCCTGGGTCTCCTGACAGCACTCTATCCCGTAGCATCTGTAAGTATGGATCTGTCATCTGCCCTGCGATGATGCGGTCTATCAGCTCTGGTCGCATCTGCCGTGTCACTGTCACTGCCCCACAATGCCCTTGTGACTCCCGGGGTTGCCAACTGATGAGAACCTTATCATGAACCCTAGCTAGCAAAATTTAACCTAGATTTGCAAGAAAAAGCTCCTACATAGCTCAAAGAAAGGCTTAACTCAGAGAATTCTGAGTTCAAGAAGAAAACAAGTCATAAGGGGTAAAAATGTAATTTCACCAGCGTAATTTGCAAACAGGGTAATTAAGGGTCCAAACATAGGTCAAACAAACCTAATAAGAAGGAAAGTGGGATAATCTGATCTAACAAGGGCTACAGCAACTCCAAGAAATTAAATGACATTCTGTAACCCTAAAACAAATTCACTTCAATTCACGAGGTTCGAGGTAGGGTAAAAATCAAATAAACCCTTTAAAATTCATAGAAAAATAATCTCTAGGGTTTAGAACCTTCAATTTGGCCTTAGAAGCCCATTTTGACCTACATTGAGAACCATGCCGAATTAATGATTTAATTTGGGTTTTTACGTAAATTGGCCGGTCAAATATCGTCTGACATAGAAAAAAAATTCACCATTAAAATCCTTAGGTTTAACATAGTCATGCATAAAAACTTGAGCCTAAGAAGAGACCTCCTTTACCGACTTTGCAATTTGGTCCTCATCATTTACTTTTTGACCCTTAACTTTCGAAACCCTTGTATTTTGGCCCCCAATTTCCTCGTCGTTCTTTGCATTTTGGTCCCTCCTGCAAGTCTCTACGCAGCACCATGCTCCGGCGACTTTGCGCGGAGCATGGCGCCACGCAGGGTGAGGGGGACGTCCTGCAAAGTGAACGCGGAGTTCCCTGCGACGTCTGCTGTCGCAGGGACTCAGCCATGCCACCTGACGACCCCCACACCTTCCGTGCGAACGCGCGGAAGGTATGGGTCTCGTCTCCTACCATACTCCGGCAAGGGGCGCACGTCGCCAACCTGCATCCGCCTCTCCGCCACCCCCATTATAAGAACTAGCACTCCACGTCGATTCGGGCAGTCTGGTCTTGGCGGAGAAACCCCCAACCCTTCCTCTCTCCCAACTTCGACAGGAAACCCACCAGCTCCGGTGATCGCCCCTCCTCCTTCTCGTCGCTCTGCTGCAATACCAGCAGTAGAGTTTGCTTTGTCTCATCTTCCTGCGTCGCGCCGCACCAAGCACACGCCTCCCTGCCCACTTCCTCGTCGCTGCTCTCTCCCCCTAGGTTCTTCTTCTCCAGCTCCGGCAAGTACAAGCAGGCGGCTCCGCGCTCCCCCCTTCGTTCCTGTAGATAGGTTACATTTACTCCCCTTCTTCCCCTCTTTCTTTTCCCCAATCTATTTTGCTTGATTGCCCCACGACCATGCTTGATCACCCTCACCTTCCCCGCCTCCGGCCACTCTCCGGCGAGTTGTCCCCGTCATCCCACAACCCCATACGACTCGCCAACTGTCCCAAAAGCTCCGCCTCATCATACTAAATGCCCTCCGCCCCTCCATTGCCACTCTACACCTCCACAACACTCCCCCGGTCACACCCACTTTTTCAGCCACAGAACGACCTAGGCACACATGCCTAGGTCGTCCCGCAGCCTGCTACACCTCGCACTACCTTCGCCGTGTCACGGCGAAGGTTCCCCTGTGGTTTGATTAGGCCGATAGGCCGTATTCGTGCACAACAGGTTCTGGAGCCCTGCCGCCATTGTTGACGATTGAAGCAGCTTCCAAGCAGGCTCCAGGCGTCGGGGCAGCTGCGCTCCAGGTGCTGTGGACTGGGGTGAAGTCTGTGAAGACTTTTGCTTCAGCACTTGGCACCAACAGCGGCAGCAGTTGAGCAGATTGCGAGGAGGTTCTCCTGTGGGCGTGCGCGAGAAGGAGCATCAATTTAGTCCCACATCGTGAGTCCTCGAAGTGCCGCACCCATTTAAATTGATTTTGTGTTTTTACCTTATCACCTCAGAACACGGGGTGAGGTCCCCTCGCCCATTTACCCGCCTCGTCCGCGACCCACGCTACACGGACCTGGCCGACCTGTTTACCCTGCACTCCTCGCGCACCACCCATGCCGGTGCGCCTGGTCACTAGTACGCTATCCGACCCGTTAACCTGCGGCTCTGGGAGAAGCTTCCTGTGAGCGGTTCATTGAGAGAGAGAGATATGTGCAGGTAGAGGGAGGGGATAGGTTTTGCTTCCCCCTTGTGTACAAGATAGGAGAGCTGAAGGAGAAGGGCTCAGCACTTAGCCGCAGGAAGGAGAAGAGAAGAAGAAGAAGGCTCGCCAAAGAAGAAGAAGCAGCGAAGGAAGGAAAAGAGGAGAAGCACTGTAGCAGACTGCAGTTAAGTCGTCTGACTGCGGTATCAGACGACGGATGAGCATCCTTCAGAGGAGATAAAGCAGAGAAGAAGAAGAAGACTTTGCAGCTGAAGAGCAGAAGAAGAAGACGATAAGCCAGGAAGAAAAAGAAAGAAGAAGACTTGGCCGCCAGAAAGAAAGAGAGAAAGGCAAAGGAAGAAAAGAGAAAGAAGAGAAGAAGACAGAGACGGGCAGAAGAAAGAAGAGGAGAGAGCACAAAGAGAAGAAGAAGAAGCCAAGACAAAAATCTCTCTCTCTCTCTCTTATTTTTGTAATTCAATAAAGAAACTTTGTACTTCTAGAATTCCAGTAGCTCCCTGAGTTAGACCTCGGGAAAACTATTTCCGAGTAAAAAATTTGTATGGTAATGACAACCGTAGCTGTCTCATCTTATACTATAATGACTGTATTATAATAAATATAAAGGCACAAAGCAGCACCGCGGTTGGCCATCTCACCACCAACTTCCCAACTCCTCCATAAGTCTCCAACTCTGTGCTTGTAGACTAGCCAAGTGGGTGGGCGCCTTCTGGCTTAAGGAATCAGCCACCACATTGGCCTTCCCTGGATGGTAGTAGATGCTGCAGTGGTAGTCCTTTAGGAGCTCTAACCAACGTCTCTGCCTCATGTCAAGCTCCTTCTGATCAAACAAGTATCTGAGGCTCTTATGATCTGTGAAGATCTTGAAAGTCTAACCGTAAAGGTAGTGCCTTCATGTCTTCAGCGGGAAGACAACTGCTGCTAGCTTTAAGTAATGGGTAGGGTAGCTATGCTCATGGGGCTTCAGTTGTCGCAAAGGGTAAGTGACAACGTGACCCCGCTGCATGAGCACACCCCCTATCCCTTGCAACAAAGCGTCCGTGTACACCACAAAACCTCCACTACTGTTTGGGATGGTAAGCACAGGAGCTGAAGTCAGTCTCTCCTTCAACTCCTGAAAACATGCCTCACACTCATCTGTCCAGGAAAAGGGCACGTCCTTCCGAGTCAGCTGGGTCATAAGACAAGCAATCTGAGAGAATCCCTTGATAAACTACCGATAGTAACCTGCCAGTTCCAAAAAGCTGTGTATCTATATCACTATAGGTGGCCTCTCCCACCTGAGTATAGCCTCAACCTTGGCTGGGTCTACAACCAAACCATCCCCTGAGATCACGTGGCCCAAGAAAGTCACCTGTCTCAACCAAAACTCACACTTGTTGTACTTGGCATACAGCCTGCGTTGCCTCAAAGTGTCCAGAATCATCTGTAGATGCTGTCCGTGCTATGCCTGATCTTGCGAGTAAACGAGTACGTCGTCGATGAATACCACCACAAACTGGTTCAAGTACGACTTGAAAACCCGATTCATTAAATCCATAAAAGCAGCAGGGGCGTTGGTCAACCCAAACGGCATGACCAAGAACTCGTAGTACTCGTACTGGATACGGAAAGCTGTCTTGGAGACGTCGGTCTCCCTGATCCTCAACTGGTGGTAGCCTGACCATAGATCTATCTTGGAGAACACTGTGGCATCTCGCAACTGGTCAAAAAGGTCGTCAATCCTCGGCAGCGGATACTTGTTCTTGATTGTGACCCTATTCAGCTGTCGGTAGTCGACAGAAAGTTGCAAGGTATCATCCTTCTTCTTCACAAACAACACAGGTGCTCCCCACAGGGACACACTAGGCCTTACAAAGCCCTTCTCCAACAGGTCCTATAGCTATGACTTGAGCTCTTGCAGCTCAAGTGGTGTCATCCGGTACGGTGGAGTAGAAATGGGGTTGGTCCCTGGTACTAGTGAGATCTCAAACTCTATCTCACGCTTGGGCGGTAGTCCTAGCAACTCCTCTGGAAACACGTTGGGGTACTCGCAAACCACCAGAGTACTCTAAAAGTCAGCCACGGGGCTAGGCTTTGCCACTACACAAGCTAAAAAGTCCTCACACCCCTGGCTTAAAAGCCTCCCTGCCCGAAGTGTAGAGATGCATCTGAAACCTCTGTCCACCGGCTGTCCGTGAAACTCAAAGGGAGGCAACCCTGGTATGGAGAAGACGATCTTCCTCCCGAAATAGTCCACCAGGGCGTGGTAGGTAGACAGCCTGTCCATCCCTAGAATCACGCCAAAATCCTCCATCGGTATCACAATCAGGTCAGTGGGGAGGTGATAAACGCCAGTTTATCGTCATTCTTATGCATTAAAACAAACCTAGCTCTTAGGATTTTACTCCGCAAATGGGTTTTTGGGCTGCATTTAGGCATAAATTAGGATAGGCATGCATTGCATTTTTTATTGTCGTTTTAATGAGTTTTTGTGAGTGTTAGGGATGTACAGATGCACAGATCCCTAAAACCCTAGCACTCAAGAAGGCAAATGGTGAAGGAGAAGCCCAGACTAGTTGGAACCCAGCTTAATCCAGCTCACCACAGCTGGAACCTAGCTTACTTGAATTAGGGTTAGCTCATCCCAGCTCCATTCAGCTAGTCTCAGCTGGATGGCAGCTCAAGAGAGTTCACCTTAGCTCACCCTAGCTCAAGTCAGCTCAGATCCAGCTCAACTTAGCTGAGTCTAGCTCATCTCAGCTCCCACTAGTTCATAGGGAGCTCTAGCTAGCTCAGCTGAGTTGACAGGAGTTCACCCCAGCTCAGATCTAGCTACATTCAGCTCCACTCAACTCCAGCCAGCTGAAGAAGAATTCATCTCAGCTCAGGAAGCTCAAGTCCAGCTCCCGGGGACTCAGCTTAGCACATCTCAGTTGAGCTAAGCTACCGTAGCTGCCTCAACCAGCTTGATTCTCCCCGGGAGCACCAGACCTAGCTCACCTCAGCTCATTTTGGTAGAAGCTAGCTCACTTTAGCTTGGCTTAGCAACTAGCAAAGAACTAGCAAGCTAAGCCAGCTAGAGTAGCCCCATGCCAGCCTCTTCAGTAGCAGCCAACTCCAGCTCCAGCTCCAGACTTCTCCTCCTCAGCTCCTTCCTCCAAACCATAGCTCCAACACCTTCTCCTCTACTCCACCTTTAGCTAAGCTAGCTTAGCTTATCTTAGCTTAGCTTAGCTTAACTTAACTAACAACCAGCTCCTTGGCCATCCATTACCTTAAAAATCAACCCTAGCTAGCTCCACCAACTCAAGCCTACCTAAGCTAGCTACCCTACTTAAGTTGGCGCCACCACCTAGCCACCCCTTCACCCCATTATCTCCATCAAAAGACACTTCAAGTTGGCGCCAAAAACCACCCCTAACCACCCCCATTTTGGCGCCAACTTTCAGCCTCTTCATCCACCCTACACCTACCCATATAACACATCCTAGCCATCCACATACCCCCCTTCTAGAACCTTAAGGTGGCACCACCTAATAGTCTTCTAGAAAGCCCATTTTGGCGCCAACACTAAGGGGTGTCAACACCCATAACTACCCCCTTGGTGTCCCTTAAGGTGGCGCCAACTCTCCTTGGCCATGGGATCTCCAACCACCTCCATCAACTCATCTTGGC
The DNA here is from genome assembly GCA_037157565.1 of Thalassia testudinum. Taxonomy (NCBI): domain Eukaryota; kingdom Viridiplantae; phylum Streptophyta; class Magnoliopsida; order Alismatales; family Hydrocharitaceae; genus Thalassia; species Thalassia testudinum. Next base: position 20,593,918 of record JAZHRO010000024.1, read on the forward strand.
CATCCATTTCAAAGGTCACCATAGCCCCCTTCCTATTCTATAAGAAGCCACCACCTACCACCATTTTGGGGCATCCTCCCTTAATATGTTTTTCTACCTAAACCACCTATACCTACGGCCAAGAAGAAGGAGTAGAGAAGGAGATTAAAGGGGCACATCACCAGCCCCTTTGGTGCCTTCTTCTCCCCACTCTCTTCAACTTGAGCCACGCCAAGGAGGAGGACTCTTCCACTTCAAGGAGGACGGCCAGGAAAGGGAGAAGGACCTAGGGTGGATGTCCACCCTTGGAGAGAAGCTTAGGGCACGCCCTCTAGGGCTTGCCTTGAAGGACATCACCTTGGCGGAGCACTGCAAGGAAGGAGTTGAAGGATTCTTTTCAAGCTTGGGAGCCACCAACCTTGGAGCAAGAAGCCCTCTTCTTCACCATCTATGTAGAGGATTTGTGTTTGCTTTTCTTTATTTTAATTCTTCTAGTAGTAGAAGCATTCCTCTACTAGCCTTTTTTGTAAAACATTTTTCAGTAATCTAGTTGCCTTCTTTGCAATTTTCTATTTTGCATTTCTACTTGCTTTGCTTTTTAGCATTTTTCACTCCCTCTCCCTAATTATTCTAGGCCTCCACGTGCCTAGAGTGAGTTTAGGGAGAGGCTCTACTTAACACTAGAAAATAGTAGTTAAATTGAAGTGTGAATTACCTTCCCGTCACCATTCCACATGTTGTCTTAATTTAAAACAAAAAAAAATGATATGTTGAAAAATACCAAAAAAGAAAGTTGAGATTGTATTCCAAGCAAGAGAATCACTATTGCAAACATTTGGCCTCCTTGGACGACCCTAGATACTTCCCTATCTAGGAATATAAATTTAAGAGTTGATCGGTTTTACGCGTTACAACGACGTATTTTAACAAACCGCGTGAAATCGCTATCACTTTTTGGCGCCGTTGCCGGGGAGGCACGGCTTTGCATTAATTAATTTTCTCTTGCTTGAAGTGGATCTCGTCCCCTTCTCTTTCTTTCTTTTGTATGTGCAGGAACTACAGCGGGAAGGCGAGAATCTGGAAGCGAGAGCTCAAAGTTCCTTTTCTTCCCGCGAAATTCAGGTTGGTTCCTCTTTCTGGTCACATAATTAATTAAAACTACCAAAAATATATTAAACTTGGCTTTCAGGATCCCAAAAAACTTAATTAAGTGGAGTGGTGCATTATAAAATCCATTGTTTGCTTGTATGCTTCTTTAACACCACTCCATTGCAAGTATTGGTGTTCTATTTTTCGGGTCCAGATTTCTGTCCGGACTTGAAAAATCGATTCCTAACATCACAGGCCTCCAAAAATCATAAAATTTCATAGAGTGATTCCCAATTAAGTTTGGAACATCTTTTCCAAAATTCAGATCAATTGGATTTGTATTTAATTTTTAAAAATTCGTGGATTGCAGAGGGGTCACACCCTTTAATCTTCCTGTTTTGCTACTATCTGCGAATTTTTAGAATTTTTATACTCATCCAATTTTAATTTTAGTTTTCTGGAATCCTTGTGAAATTTTACACATCATATAAAATCACAAAAATTTTCTGAGGTCGGTGGTAATACTGAAAAGTCCACAATACCCACGGGTATCATTTCTGGACTTTGACACCAGTACAATTAAAAATTTAAAATAATTATCAAACAAATTCTTAAAATCTTTCAAAAATCTTTTTTGGAATCCTTGTTTGATTTTCTTCAAAGTAGTGGTGTTGTTTGACTTGTTTGGACCACTACTTAATTTTGAAAGCCTAAAAATAATTCATTGGTAGTAAAATTTCTGTCTTAGGGAAAATTGGCTTAGGGTTTCTTCTTTCTTTTTAGAGACTCAATTAAAGGAAATATACAATCACACATACAACTTGTATTTCCTTTGATTGTGAACTTTCAAACTTGTTTGAAAACTTAAAGAGAAAAACATTAAAACTCATTTAATTAAATCAAATCTTAAAAGACAAAAATACATAAAAATAGTGTGACAACTTGATTTTCATTGGAGCCACTCTCCAATTCCTGCACACACACAAAAGAAAATCAAATAACAGGGCAACAACCTAATAAACACCCTCCACATTCCGTGTGCACTATAGCATCCTAGACCTAATTAAAACTTGTAGCAACTTGACCCCTAAGGCTTTATCAACTTAGGCTTGCTATTTAGATCTTAAGTTCTCTTTAGTTAATACCAATTCTGTCATCTGTATCTGGTGTTCAGGCTGAGGGGCTGTGTCAAACGACCAGGCGCGGGTTTGTACAAGCACCTGGGGTCTTCCCTGGGAAACGTTTGGGCCAAAACCTCCCCTTAAGCAACTTGGCTAGATTTGTTGATAGAACGGGTATTCACTATTGACTACTTATTTCCTATATAGACCAAGTCTTAGGTTATTATTAGGGAGTCACATTTAAGTTAGGTCTAGTTTTATTTGTTTGAATTGCACACTTTCTCTCATCTCTTTCTCTTCTCCTCCCCTCCCGTTCTTCCATTTTATGCACGGTGGACGGTCTCAAAATCCTCACTTGGAAGGACCATTTGATTTCGCCCCCCACGCAAAAAGACCACTTTTTCTGTCTTCTTCTCCTGAAAAAATGGAAACACAACAAAATAGGTCCACTGACCCTTCCACGTCCACCTCTAACCCCACCACTAACCCTAATTCTAACCCTTCCACCCAAAACCCAACCACCAGTAACTTCCCACACTTGGAGCTCCCCAATCTTGAGTTGCCCCACACACAACATCAAGACCCCCTACCTGATCTTTTAAAATTGATGGCCGATCAGATTAATAAATTAAATTCCAATCAACAAACATTGACTAGGAACATCCAAAACCTAGCCAATCCAAGGCCAAACCCACCACCCCGTCAGCAGCCTGTTGTTCCTCTAAAAGATTTCTATGATCCGTCTTATTATGAGGAACGACCAGGGGTGGTCATACCGGAGGGGGACTTTCAGATCAAGCCAGCCGTCCTGAACCTGATTAAACACTTTCATGGCCTTCCTAGGGAAGACCCTTTCAGCCACCTTGAAGAACTAACTCTTCTTGCACAGACAACCCATTCCCGAAATGTGCAAGAAGACATATGGCTGATGCGACTTTTTCCATTATCTCTCAAAGATAAGGCCGCTTATTGGTTCAGGACCATTGGCCGACCAATCACAACATGGCCTCAACTCAAGAGCGCCTTCCTCAAGAAATTCTTTCCCATAGGTCGTACCAATTCCTTACGAAGATCTATTACGACCTTTCACCAAAAATCTGGTGAAACTTTCCATGATTCTTGGGAAAGATTTCAAGACCTTTTAAGAAGTTTCCCGCACCACGAGATTCCTTTATGGCAGCTCGTGCAAATCTTCTATCATGGATTAGAAGATCAAATCCGACATTTTGTCGATGCCTCGTGTGGCGGCAACTTTTTAAATAAAGATGCAGAAAGTGCCTATGACCTGTTCGAAGAAATGAGTGAAAACTCATTTAATCAAGCTTCCATGAACACATTTTGCAGAACCCAAAACTCGCAGTTCGGTGTTCATAAAATAGGCACTCAATCTATCCCTGTCACCCAAGACGATCTTCAATTGATTGCTCAAAAACTCGACCAGATGCATATTAATCAAAAGAAAATTGAGGAAAGACTAGCCACATCAACTCAAGCTCCACACCCACATCTAACCCAACCTAACTTTCCACAAAGAGAAAATTTGCACAATCTCAACACTACCTCTGTTGATTATTCTGAGGTTGCCCATGATTCACTGGGGAACTACAACTATCCAGATCTTAACCCCACTCAAAATATTTCTGCCATCCAGGAGCCCTTTAAAAATTCTTCCAATTGGAAAAATTACCCGAACTACTCCTGGAATAATCAAGTTTCCTCCCAACCATATCATTTTAATGGGTATGGGTCGAATCCAAACTTCCATCCTGGGCCATCCCAACAAGATATCAATGCCTAGATGCTGCGAACCCTGCAGGATATGCAAACAAAAATGACGGAAGTAACCCGCAACATCACAAATCTGAACAGTCAGATTGGGGTTACTCCCACGCAAAGACCTGTAGGACATCTTCCGTCCCAACCCATACCCAACCCTAATCACCAAGGAAACCATTATATGGGCAGAAATCCACATTATCCACATCAGCCTCCTCCTAATCCACCACCTCAGCAGCCACCTAGGTTTCTGCAATCACAGGCCCCCCCACCTCCTCTAAATAATAATCCGACTGCACATGCAATTACTTTGAGGAGTGGGAAAACCACCACTGACCCCGGGCCTTCACACGAACCTGGTAAGATACCTGTGCAAATTGACTCCCCACCTCCCCATCAGGAAGAAAAAGAAAAACAAAAATCTCAAGACAAGATTCCTGTCCCTTTCCCACAAGCTCTCTACCCCACCACCAACAAAAAAAATAAATCTGAGCCCACTACAGAAGAACTCATGGAGCTATTTGGGCAAGTTCATATCAATATTCCTCTCCTAGATGCCATCAAATATATACCCGCTTATGCTAAATTTTTGAAGGATATTTGTACTCCTAAAAGGCAGGCTAAAAATCTAGGACAGGTGCATCTTTCAGAGACAGTAAGCTCTGTCATACAGAGTAAGTTGCCTCCTAAGATGAAAGATCCGGGGGCGCCTTTAATTTCTGTAATTATTGATGACACTACATTTAATCGCGCCCTCCTTGATCTTGGTGCCTCAGTTAATATTATTCCCACGAGTTTATTCGAAGAATTTCAGATCGGTGAATTAAAACCCGTTGAGGTTACCCTGCAATTAGCCGACCGATCTACAATCAAACCTCTTGGGATTATCGAGGATGTTTTAGTCAAGGTCCAGAATTGTGTCTTCCCTGCAGACTTTCTGGTTCTTGACATTGAGGCACCTGAATCATTACTGGACTCCCCAATAATCCTTGGACGCCCTTTTTTGGCCACTGCAAAGGCAAATATCAATTGCCACACAGGAAAAATGGATATCACTTGTGCAGGCCAAACTCTCACTTTAGATATTTTCAAATCCTCCAGGAGATTCCATGATGATAACTTCTTTGAGGACTCAGATACTGAAATTTCCAATATGGTGGAGGAGATAATATTAATAGATACTCTTACCGACCATAATTTTTTTGAGGACTCTGATTCAGAATCAGTGGTCGGTGAAATCTGTGATTCGGAAACTTGTCTTGACCCCAAATTTATTCCTGATACCCCCCCTAACCCACCCACTATTCACGCACCTAACTTTTCCACACTAACTTCACCCAATCCTCACCATTCCTTCCCCGACCCCTTTCTTACGGACCTACCACCAACCCCGCCTGAGTTTGGCACGCAACCTAATTTAAACCCATGGCCAGACTCGGGCTACACTTATCATTTTCCATCCAACTTTGATCCCAATATTATTTCTAATTAATTTTCTAGGGATCTAAAAGAAGACACCTTTTTTGCAGGCATCCAAGTGTCCAATTATTTACATGATCTTACGTCTTCCGTGCATACCTTCACGCCCGGCTGAATGGCGTAAAAGATAGCACTGGATGGGAGGTAACCCATCATTTTTTCTTGCTTTCCCTTTTTTTCTTCTTTTTTCCAGGTTTTGTTCCTCCTAAACCCGACCATTCTTCACTAAAGTGATCCCTTTTCCCTCCTAATGCATGAGGACATGGCATATCTTAAGCATGGGGGGGTGTTTTTAAATTTTACGATCGATTTAGGATTTTCAAAACCTAAAAACATGCATTTTTGTTTAATTTATTTCCTGCTTGCATACCCAAAAAAAATAAAAAAAAATGTTCAAAACTTTTTGAGGAAAAATTTTGAAATCGGGACTAAGGTCGAAAAATTCACTTTTGGTACAATGGATTTAATCTTTAACAAACTAAGGATGAGGATATGGATCTGATCATTAGAATTCCAGGGTCTATTTTAGACAAGATCAGATATCTTTCTATAAAATTCCACCTGAACTCATAATAGTTCAGGTGACTTGATCCTATTTTGCAATATGGAAATTATTTGACTTAGCTTCTGATTCAAAAACTTGCATGTTTTGAGAAACTTCTTGTGTCACTCTTCACACACAAGCCAACACTTAAAAATAACTAAAAATTTGAAAAACTCCCTTGTTTGGACTTAGTGAAAGTCTGAAGCAGATCATTGGTTTGAGTTCCCACCGCTGAGAAGAAGGAAAATGCCTCCTTTAAGGACGCGATGTCAACATGTTACCGCCTCGGCGTTGCTCCATATCTATATTTCATATCTTTAGACGGAGCATTAAAGCGCATTTTAGCAGCTCAAGTGTCTTGGACGGTGCTCTACCTATAGTGTCGGAGCAAGAGCTTGAGTTTGTTTGGAGCGCCCCTTTTCACCGCATCGTGTTCTGGGGTTGTGAGCTCCTGGGTGGTGTCATGGACAGTGCTATCTCGAAGTACTGGCGCCAGAGCCCCCTCGAGGAATGGTAACGGGAATGACGATCCCGACACATCTGTTGTAAGACTAAGCTAAAAATAAGCATGGGGGAGAAAAAAAAAAAATATAAATAAATTAACATGCCCTTATAAATGTTGGCTTTTCACAAGCACAGCCACAAGGTTTTAAAGGATTTTGCAAGTTGAGAATCAGATTCATGAGCCAAAAAAATTCCTAAAAACAAACATTTCAAGTCATCTGAATTAACAAGGGGTTAATTTAAGAATTTTTTGGAAGATATATTGATCCCGTTCTATCTAATGGTTGAATCCAAAAACAAATCCCGATGTTTATCTTAAACAAATCCCGTACCTCCAGTGTTTTTAATCTACCAAGGTCCATTGATCTCTTTTTCTCCTCCAAAGTCAAAAAAATTAGATTTCCCAAAAATTTCGTTTTAAGTTTTGCTAAGAGACTAGCAAAAGATAAGCATGGGGGTGTGATAAACGCCAGTTTATCATCATTCTTATGCATTAAAAGAAACCTAGCTCTTAGGATTTTACTCCGCAAACGAGTTTTTGGGCTGCATTTAGGCATAAATTAGGATAGGCATGCATTGCATTTTTTATTGTCGTTTTAATGTGTTTTTGTGAGTGTTAGGGATGTACAGATTCACAGATCCCTAAAACCCTCGCACTCAAGAAGGCAAATGGTGAAGGAGAAGCCCAGACTAGCTGGAACCCAGCTTGATCCAGCTCACCACAGTCGGAACCTAGCTTACTTGAACTAGGGTTAGCTCATCCCAGCTCCATTCAGCTAGTCTCAGCTGGATGGCAGCTCAAGGGAGTTCACCTTAGCTCACCCTAGCTCAAGTCAGCTCAGATCCAGCTCAACTTAGCTGAGTCTAGCTCATCTCAGCTCCCACTAGTTCACAGGGAGCTCTAGCCAGCTCAGCTGAGTTGACAGGAGTTCACCCCAGCTCAGATCCAGCTACATTCAGCTCCACTCAACTCCAGCCAGCTGATGAAGAATTCATCTCAGCTCAGGAAGCTCAAGTCCAGCTCCCGGGGACTCAGCTTAGCTCATCTCAGTTGAGCTAAGCTACCGTAGCTGCCTCAACCAGCTTGATTCTCCCCGGGAGCACCAGACCTAGCTCACCTCAGCTCATTTTGGTAGAAGCTAGCTCACTTTAGCTTGGCTTAGCAACTAGCAAAGAACTAGCAAGCTAAGCCAGCTAGAGTAGCCCCATGCCAGCCTCTTCAGTAGCAGCCAACTCCAGCCCCAGCTCCAGACTTCTCCTCCTCAGCTCCTTCCTCCAAACCCTAGCTCCAACACCTTCTCCTTTACTCCACCTTTAGCTAAGCTAGCTTAGCTTATCTTAGCTTAGCTTAGCTTAGCTTAGCTAACAACCAGCTCCTTGGCCATCCATTACCTTAAAAATCAACCCTAGCTAGCTCCACCAACTCAAGCCTACCTAAGCTAGCTACCCTACTTAAGTTGGCGCCACCACCTAGCCACCCCTTCACCCCATTATCTCCATCAAAAGACACTTCAAGTTGGCGCCAAAAACCACCCCTAACCACCCCCATTTTGGTGCCAACTTTCAGCCTCTTCATCCACCCTACACCTACCCATATAACACATCCTAGCCATCCACATACCCCCCTTCTAGAACCTTAAGGTGGCGCCACCTAATAGTCTTCTAGAAAGCCCATTTTGGCGCCAACACTAAGGGGTGTCAACACCCATAACTACCCCCTTGGTGTCCCTTAAGGTGGCGCCAACTCTCCTTAGCCATGGGATCTCCAACCACCTCCATCAACTCATCTTGGCCATCCATTTCAAAGGTCACCATAGCCCCCTTCCTATTCTATAAGAAGCCACCACCTACCACCATTTTGGGGCATCCTCCCTTAATATATTTTTCTACCTAAACCACCTATACCTACGGCCAAGAAGAAGGAGTAGAGAAGGAGATTAAAGGGGCACATCACCAGCCCCTTTGGTGCCTTCTTTTCCCCACTCTCTTCAACTTGAGCCACGCCAAGGAGGAGGACTCTTCCACTTCAAGGAGGACGGCCAGGAAAGGGAGAAGGACCTAGGGTGGACGTCCACCCTTGGAGAGAAGCTTAGGGCACGCCCCCTAGGGCTTGCCTTGAAGGACATCACCTTGGCGGAGCACTGCAAGGAAGGAGTTGAAGGATTCTTTTCAAGCTTGGGAGCCACCAACCTTGGAGCAAGAAGCCCTCTTCTTCACCATCTATGTAGAGGATTTGTGTTTGCTTTTCTTTATTTTAATTCTTCTAGTAGTAGAAGCATTCCTCTACTAGACTTTTTTGTAAAACATTTTTCAGTAATCTAGTTGCCTTCTTTGCAATTTTCTATTTTGCATTTCTACTTGCTTTGCTTTTTAGCATTTTTCACTCCCTCTCCCTAATTATTCTAGGCCTCCACTTGCCTAGAGTGAGTTTAGGGAGAGGCTCTACTTGCCACTAGAAAGTAGTAGTTAAATTGAAGTGTGAATTACCTTCCCGTCACCATTCCACATGTTGTCTTAATTTAAAACAAAAAAAAGATATATTGAAAAATACCAAAAAGAAAGTTGAGATTGTATTCCAAGCAAGAGAATCACTATTGCAAACATTTGGCCTCCTTGGACGACCCTAGATACTTCCCTATCTAGGAATATAAATTTAAGAGTTGATCGATTTTACGCGTTACAATGACGTATTTTAACAAACCGCGTGAAATCGCTATCAGGAGGCTGTGTCCCCCTATGCTGACCTCACAGTCCGTGTAGACCTCCTCAGCTGCAAACAACTGGCCACCTGGGCCTCTGATCACAAACAGATCCTCTAACAGTAAACTGTCCTGCCCCAAACTGAAGGCAAAACTCACAGCAACAAAAGGTGTGTGGCACCGGAATCAAAAAGTACGTACACTAATTTGCCAGAAACGGTAACCATACCTGCCACCACTGAACCGAAAGCCCTGGCGTCTCAGTGTGTTAGGGCGTTGATACGCCCCTCAATCCTCGGTGCAGATGAAGCAGCTACACTTTGGGTTGGGTGAGCAGCCACTAGTCGGTACCCTTCTTATGACTGTTGCCCTCCCCCATGCGTCTGGGGACCACGATCACCAGCTCAGCCTCCAACGCTTGGTTCGGGGAGCATCTGTTGTGCTCCGACCCTAGATGGGCAGTCCCTCCTGATGTGGCCTGACTGGCCACACTGGTAGCAGAGGGGAACACGACCTCCTCCCTCGGTAGGTCCCTGTTGACGGCTGGGCGGGGGTCCAGTATTGGAAGCTGGCCCCTGTCTGGGGCTCCCAAAGGCCACTAACAGCCCCGCAAAATGAGACAGCTCTCCTGCGAGTGCCGCGTGCCTCCTTTCCCGATGGCCCAGAGAGTACTCTGGCTGGTAGGGCCTCTTTCGTCCACTATCGGTGTCTCGTGCGGCCGGGTTGGTCTCCTCGCAGGTCATGGCTACCTCAACCACTGATGAGAAGGTGGGCAGCTTCAGAGGTTTGACATACCCCTGAATAGCAGGTCGGAGCCCCTCAGCAAACCTCCACAGGCGCTGATAGCGAAATGCGCGTGATTTGTAAAAGCAGTTTTTTAACGTCGTTGTAACACGCGAATCCGCTTTCGCTTTTAAAATTTATATCCTAGATAGGGGAGTATCTAGGGTCGTCCAAGGAGGCAAAAATTGCAATAATGATTCTCTTGCTTGGAATACAATCTCAACTTTCTTTTTAATATTTTTCAATATGTAATTTTTTTGTATTTTGAAAAGACGAGGGCAAACGGCAGATTGTAGCGAAAAGAACTAACACCTACAAATGATTAAAATTCTAAAAGATAGAAATATCTTCTTCCTAAGCTCACTCTAGGCAAGTGTAGGCCTAGGGTAATTAGGAAGAAGAGGTGAAATAAGTGCTAGAACCAAAACAAACAACTGCAATAAAAAGCTTAAAAGAAGGCAATTTTTGATTGAGTAGAATGAGTGTTCTTTTCAAGGACAAGTAGAGGAAAGCTTCTACTAGAATTGAACAATTTAAAAGCAAGAAAAGAAACACAAATCCTCTTGTAACAATGGTGAAGAAGGTTGTCTTCTTGCTCCAAGCCTAGCTGCTCCTTGGCTTGAAAAGAGGGCCTCCTTCTTCTCCTTCCTTGAGAGCTCCTCCAAGGTGGAAGCTACCACCTTTAATGCTCTCTCCAAAGGGGTGGGTGTGCACCACCCTTAAAACTCCTCCAAGGTGGCGTGACCACCTTCAAGATCTCCTCCAAGATCTTCCTTGCCTGGCTTCTCCTTTGGCTGGCGTGACCCAAGAGAGAAGGGAAGAGGGGAAGGCACCAAGGGGACAGAATATCCCCTTAATCTTCTTCTTCTTCTCTCTTGGACGTGGGATTCTTGGTGGAATATGAGAGTGAAATGGCTAGCCAAGGATGGCTTGAATGGTGGTGGGTAGTGGTCTTTTTATAGGGTAGGATGGGGGGTTAAGGTGCCCCTTGAAATGGAGGGCTAGGATGGGAGAATGGAGGTGGTTGGTGATCCTATGGCTAAGGAGAGTTGGCGCCAACCCAAGAGGTGTTAAAGGGGGTAGTTATGGTGGTGTTGGTGTCTTTTGGTGGTGGAGAGACACCACCATGTTGGCGCCAACATGGGGTCTTCTAGAAGGGGGGTTAGGTGGATGGTGGAGATGGGTTCAAGGGAGATTGTGTGGTGGAGATGAGGGGAGATTTTGGAGGGAAAAGTGGCGCCATTAAGGGGTGGTTGTGGGTAGTTTTTGGCGCCACTTTTAGGTGTCTTTTGGAGGTGGTGGGTAGGTTAGGTTGGTGCCAAGTAGGTTAGCTTATGTAGAGCTTAGGTGGAGCTAGTTGGGTGGAGTTGGTAGGTGGGTTTTTGGGGTGGTATAAGCCAAGGAAGTTGGAGCATAGCTAAGCTAAGCTAAGCTAAGCTAGCTTAGCTAATGGAGGAGTAGAGGAGAAGGTGTTGGAGCTAGGGTTTGGAGGAAGGAGCTGAGGAGAAGAAGTCTGGAGTTGGAGCTGGAGCTGGCTGCTGCTGAAGAGGCTGGCATGGGGCTACTCTAGCTGGCTTAGCTTGCTAGTTCTTTGCTAGTTGCTAAGCCAAGCTAAAGTGAGCTAGCTTCTACCAAAATGAGCTGAGGTGAGCTAGGTCTGGTGCTATCAGGGAGAATCAAGCTGGTTGAGGCAGCTAAGGTAGCTTAGCTCAACTGAGATGAGCTAAGCTGAATCCCCGGGAGCTGGACTTGAGCTTCCTGAGCTGAGATGAATTCTTCTTCAGCTGGCTGGAGTTGAGTGGAGCTGGATGTAGCTGGATCTGAGCTGGGGTGAACTCCTGTCAACTCAGCTGAGCTAGCTAGAGCTCCCTGTGAACTAGTGGGAGCTGAGGTGAGCTAGACTCAGCTAAGTTGAGCTGGATCTGAGCTGACTTGAGCTAGGGTGAGCTAAGGTGAACTCTCTTGAGCTGCCATCCAGCTGAGATTAGCTGAATGGAGCTGGGATGAGCTAACCCTAGTTCAAGTAAGCTAGGTTCCAGCTATGGTGAGCTGGATCAAGCTGGGTTCCAACTAGTCTGGGCTTCTCCTTCACCAATTGCCTTCTTGAGTGCTAGGGTTTTAGGGATCTGTGAATCTGTACATCCCTAACACTCACAAAAACAGATTAAAACAACAATAAAAAATGCAATGCATGCCTATCCTAATTTATGCCTAAATGCAGCCCAAAAACCCGTTTGCGGAGTAAAATCCTAAGAGCTAGGTTAGTTTTAAAGCATAAAAATGATGATAAACTGGTGTTTATCACACCCCCATGCTTATCTTTTGCTAGTCTCTTAGCAAAACATTAATTTTTTTTGGAAAACGAAATTTTTGGGAAATCTAATTTTTTTGACTTTTGAGGAGAAAAAGAGATTAAGGGACCTTGGTAGATTAAAATACAGGAGATACGGGATTTGTTGAAGATAAAAATTCAGGATTTATTTTTGGATCCAACCATTAGATAGAACGGGATCACTATATCCTCGGAAAATTCACAAATTAACCCCTTGTTAATTCAGATGACTTGAAATGTTTGTTTTTAGGATTTTTCTGGCTCGTGAATCTGATTCGCAACTTGCAAATTCCTTTAAAACCTTGTGGCTGTGCTTGTGAAAAACCAACATTTATAAGGGCGTGTTAATTTATTTATATATATATATATATATATATTTTTTTTTTCCTCCCCCATGCTTATTTTTAGCTTAGTCTTACAACAGATGTGTTGGGATCATCATTCCCGTTACCATTCCTCGAGGGGGCTCTGGCGCCAGTACTTCGAGATAGCACTGTCCATGACACCACCCAGGAGCTCACAACCCCAGAACACGATGCGGTGAAAAGGGGCGCTCCAAACAAACTCAAGCTCTTGCGCCGACACTATAGGTAGAGCACCGTCCAAGACACTTGAGCTGCTAAAATGCGCTTTAATGCTCCGTCTAAAGATATGAAATATAGATATGGAGCAACGCTGAGGTGGTAACATGTTGACATCGCGTCCTTAAAGGAGGCATTTTCCTCCTTCTCGGCGGTGGGAACTCAAACCAATGATCTGCTTCAGACTTTCACTAAGTCCAAATAAGGGAGTTTTTCAAATTTTTAGTTATTTTTAAGTGTTGGCTTGTGTGTGAAGAGTGACACAAGAAGTTTCTCAAAACATGCAAGTTTTTGAATCAGAAGCTAAGTCAAATAATTTCCATATTGCAAAATAGGATCAAGTCACCTGAACTATTATGAGTTCAGGTGGAATTTTATAGAAGGATATCTGATCTTGTCTAAAATAGACCCTGGAATTCTAATGACCAGATCCATATCATCATCCTTAGTTTGTTAAAGATTAAATCCATTGTACCAAAAGTGAATTTTTCGACCTTAGTCCCGATTTCAAAATTTTTCCTCAAAAAGTTTTGAACATTTATATATATATTTTTTTATTTTTTTTTGGGTATGCAAGCAGGAAATAAATTAAACAAAAATGCATGTTTTTAGGTTTTGAAAATCCTGAATCGATCGTAAAAATTTAAAAACACCCCCCCATGCTTAAGATATGCCATGTCCTCATGCATTAGGAGGGAAAAGGGATCACCTTAGTGATGACGGTCGGGTTTAGGATGAACAAAACCAGGAAAAAGAAGAAAAAAAAAAAAGGAACGCAAGAAAATGATGGGTTACCTCCCATCCAGTGCTATCTTTTACGCCATTCAGCCGGGCGTGAAGGTATGCACAGAAGACGGAAAATCATGTAAATAATTGGACACTTGAATGTCCGCAATAAAAGTGTCTTCCTCAAGATCCCTAAAAAGATGAGTGGTAAAGATAAAGGGATCAAAATAAAATAGAGAAATGGCAAAATGACCCGGATCTGGCCATGGTTTAAGTGCTTGTAAATTGCCAGATTCTGGTGGGTCGAGTGATAGGTCCAATGGAAAGGGATGGGGAATGGAGTCAATGAGATGTAGGGTGTGTGAAGTTAGTGTGGATATTTTTGGTGAAAAATCAGGAAGATGAAAAGGGGGAAAGTCAAACCCTAGTTGATCTGGAAAGTCTTGGACCACATAATTATCCTTAGAATAAGAATCAATAAAATCTAGATCAATAGTGGTCAAAGCTGAATGAGATTGGATCAACATATACTTTTCAAATACTGCTTCCATTTTATTATTAGTATCCTCAAAAATTTTATGATAAGTGGACCTCTTCGAAGCTAGAAATAAATCTAATGAGAAGGTCTGGTTACTACAACTTATATTCATTTTCCCAGAATGAGAATGGATATTAGATGTTGCGGTAATCAAAAGGGGTCTTCCAAGAATGGTATTAATGAGAGCCTTAGGTACCTCTATGTCAAGGACTAGAAAATTTACCGGAAATAGACAATTTCCGACCTTGATAATACTATCCTCAACAACTCCCCGCGGTTGAATGGTAGATCGATCTTCCAATTGAAATTGAACCTTAGGAGGTTTTAAATCACTGAATCGAAATTCCTCAAATAAGACTGGGGGGATGAGATTACTAGAGGTACATAAGTTGAGAGGGGCGCGAAAAAAATTGGTGTCAGTTATGACAACTGAGATGAGCGATGTGCCCTGGTCCTTTTTTGTGAAAGGCAGCATGCTCTGAAAAACTGAGCTGGCTGTCTTAGAAAGGACCAACCTTTCTAGATTCTGATCATGACTTTTTGAAGTAAATTTTTTAGAGGCATGGGGAGAATCTAGGAGGGGAATATTCCTCTTGACTTGCTCAAATAAGTCCAAAGGATTGTGGTCAGAGGGCTCTGATTTTGGATTGTTGGATTGCAGTTTTTGAGAGTGGGAAATAGGGTTTGAATCAGGTGTTTTTGGGATTTCTTTTTCTTCTTCCTTATTGAGGTTAGGGGAGTCAATCTGCATTGGTTAAGAATCAGTTTCATCATTTGAATGTGAAGGCCTTAAATCCATGTTGGTTTCCTCACTCCTCAAAGTCTCTGCATACGCAGCTTGGTGGTCACTGGGAGGAGATGGGGGGGGCTGATTTTGATAGAAACTGGGTTGGTGCTGTGATATTGGGTTAATAGGAGGCTGAACCATGTGGTTCTGATGTTGGTATCCACCTGGGTGTTGGTTCCTGGGATTAATAATGTTTGGTGTGGGTTGGGATGGTGGGTGTCCTGCAGGTTTTTGAGTCGGAATATCCCCAATTTGATCATTGAGATTGTTAATAAGACGGGTTGTTTCCTTTGTTTTTCTTTGTAACTCCTGCAGGGTTTTCATCATCTGGGCATTAATGTCTTCTGGAGATTGCCCAGATTGATAAGTCTGATTAGAATCATACCCTCCAAACGGGTTTTGTTGTTGGTGTGGAACCGGATTGGTCCAGGAGTGAGCCGGATAATTTCCCCTATTAGAGGAATTTTTCAATTTCTCCTGGAAAGTAGGGACATTTTGGGTGGGGTGATGATTGGGATAAACATAATTCCCTATTGAACCATAGAAAGCCTCAGAATAATAATTATACTCAGCACGAGATTTATGCAGATTTTCTCTCTTGCGGGTGTTTAAAGGGGTGAGATGTGGAATGTGTGGAGCTTGGGTAGGTGTGGCAGGACTCCCTTGGTTGGCTAGGTTTGTTAAATCCTTATGCAACTGTTGTTGCTTAACTTGTAGCTGAGCCATGATAGAGTAAAGATTAGGTGGAGGGGCCTGATTAAGTAGCTCCTGGGTGGAAAAATAGGGGAAAGAAAAATTAGCATGCGGGTTAGAGGACCAATTTTGATTTTCCATTTTGAGAGAAGAGGAAGAATGCAGGAAAAGTCTTTTTTTTGGGGAGGCAAAATCAAGTGGTCCCTCCAAGTATGGAGTTTTGGACCGCCGCCCGTGCAAAATGGAAGAAATGGCAGGGGAGGAGAAGAGATGGGGATGAGAGAAGTGTGCACACAAGCAATCAAATTCTAGACCTAACTTAATTGTGACTCCCTAGAATTTAACCTAAGACTTGGTCTACCTAGGAAACAAGTCCGCGCCTGGTCGTTTGACACGGCCCCTCAGCCTGAACACCAGATATAGATGACAGAATTGGTATTAACTAGAGAAAACTTAAATCCTATATAGCAAGCCTAAATTGATGAAACCTTAGGGGTCAAATTGCTACAAATTTTAGTTAGGTATAGGATACTACAGTGCACACGGAATGTGGAGGGCGTTTATTGGGATGTTGCCCTGTTATTTGATTTTTTTTTTTGTGTGTGTGCAGGAATTGGAGAGTGGCTCCAATGAAAGTCAAGTTGTCACACAATTTTTTTGTATTTTTGTCTTTTAGGATGTGATTTAATTAAATGAATTTTAGGGTTTTTCTCTTTAAGTTTTCAAACAAGTTTGAAAGTTCACAATCAAAGGAAAGACAAGTTGTATGTGTGATTGTATATTTCCTTTTAATTGAGTCTCTAAAGAGAAAGAAGAAACCCTAAGCCAATTATCCCTAAGACAGAAATTTAACTACCAATGAATTATTTTTAGCTTTCAGAATTAAGTAGTGGTCCAAAAAAGTTAAACAACACCACTACTTTGAATAAAATCAAACAAGGATTCCAGAAAAGATTTTTTTAAGATTTTAGGAATTTGTTTGATAATAGTTTTGAATTTTTAATTATACTGGTGTCAAAGTCCAGAAATAATACCCGTGGGTATTATAGACTTTTAAGTATTACCACCGACCTCATAAAATTTTTATGATTTTATATGATATGTAAAATTTCACAGGGATTCCAACAAGTTAAATTCCACAAAAATTGGATGAGTATAAAAATTCTGAAAATTCTCGGACAGTAGCAAAACAGGAAGATTAGAGGGTGTGACCCCTCTGTAATCCACGAATTTTTAAAATTTAAATACAAATCCAATTGATCTGAAATTTGGAACAGATGTTCCAAACTTAATTGGGAATCATTCTATGAAATTTTATGATTTTAAGAGGCCTGTGGTGTTAGGAATCGATTTTTCAAGTCTGGACATAAATCTGGACCCGAAAAATAGAACACCAATACTTGCAATGGAATGGCGCTAAAGAAGCATACAAGCAAACAATAGATTTTAAAATGCACCACTCCACTTAATTTAAGTGTTTAGGGTCCTGAAAGCCAAGTTTAATATATTTTTGGTAGTTTTAATTAATTATGTGACTAGAAAGAGGAACCAACCTGAATTTTCGCAGGAAGAAAAGGATCTTTAAGCTCTCGCTTCCAGATTCCCGCTTTCCCGTTGTAGTTCCTGCACACACAAAAGAAAGAAAGAGAAGGGGATGAGATCCACTTCAAGCAAGAGAAAATGAGTTAATCCAAAGCCGGGCCTCCCCGGCAACGGCGCCAAAAAGTGATAGCGAAATGCGCGTGATTTGTAAAAGCAGTTTTTTAACGTCGTTGTAACACGCGAATCCGCTTTCGCTTTTAAAATTTATATCCTAGATAGGGGAGTATCTAGGGTCGTCCAAGGAGGCAAAAATTGCAATAATGATTCTCTTGCTTGGAATACAATCTCAACTTTCTTTTTAATATTTTTCAATATGTAATTTTTTTGTATTTTGAAAAGACGAGGGCAAACGGTAGATTGTAGCGAAAAGAACTAACACCTACAAATGATTAAAATTCTAAAAGATAGAAATATCTTCTTCCTAAGCTCACTCTAGGCAAGTGTAGGCCTAGGGTAATTAGGAAGAAGAGGTGAAATAAGTGCTAGAACCAAAACAAACAACTGCAATAAAAAGCTTAAAAGAAGGCAATTTTTGATTGAGTAGAATGAGTGTTCTTTTCAAGGACAAGTAGAGGAAAGCTTCTACTAGAATTGAACAATTTAAAAGCAAGAAAAGAAACACAAATCCTCTTGTAACAATGGTGAAGAAGGTTGTCTTCTTGCTCCAAGCCTAGCTGCTCCTTGGCTTGAAAAGAGGGCCTCCTTCTTCTCCTTCCTTGAGAGCTCCTCCAAGGTGGAAGCTACCACCTTTAATGCTCTCTCCAAAGGGGTGGGTGTGCACCACCCTTAAAACTCCTCCAAGGTGGCGTGACCACCTTCAAGATCTCCTCCAAGATCTTCCTTGCCTGGCTTCTCCTTTGGCTGGCGTGACCCAAGAGAGAAGGGAAGAGGGGAAGGCACCAAGGGGACAGAATATCCCCTTAATCTTCTTCTTCTTCTCTCTTTGACGTGGGATTCTTGGTGGAATATGAGAGTGAAATGGCTAGCCAAGGATGGCTTGAATGGTGGTGGGTAGTGGTCTTTTTATAGGGTAGGATGGGGGGTTAAGGTGCCCCTTGAAATGGAGGGCTAGGATGGGAGAATGGAGGTGGTTGGTGATCCTATGGCTAAGGAGAGTTGGCGCCAACCCAAGAGGTGTTAAAGGGGGTAGTTATGGTGGTGTTGGTGTCTTTTGGTGGTGGAGAGACACCACCATGTTGGCGCCAACATGGGGTCTTCTAGAAGGGGGGTTAGGTGGATGGTGGAGATGGGTTCAAGGGAGATTGTGTGGTGGAGATGAGGGGAGATTTTGGAGGGAAAAGTGGCGCCATTAAGGGGTGGTTATGGGTAGTTTTTGGCACCACTTTTAGGTGTCTTTTGGAGGTGGTGGGTAGGTTAGGTTGGTGCCAAGTAGGTTAGCTTATGTAGAGCTTAGGTGGAGCTAGTTGGGTGGAGTTGGTAGGTGGGTTTTTGGGGTGGTATAAGCCAAGGAAGTTGGAGCATAGCTAAGCTAAGCTAAGCTAAGCTAGCTTAGCTAATGGAGGAGTAGAGGAGAAGGTGTTGGAGCTAGGGTTTGGAGGAAGGAGCTGAGGAGAAGAAGTCTGGAGTTGGAGCTGGAGCTGGCTGCTGCTGAAGAGGCTGGCATGGGGCTACTCTAGCTGGCTTAGCTTGCTAGTTCTTTGCTAGTTGCTAAGCCAAGCTAAAGTGAGCTAGCTTCTACCAAAATGAGCTGAGGTGAGCTAGGTCTGGTGCTATCAGGGAGAATCAAGCTGGTTGAGGCAGCTAAGGTAGCTTAGCTCAACTGAGATGAGCTAAGCTGAATCCCCGGGAGCTGGACTTGAGCTTCCTGAGCTGAGATGAATTCTTCTTCAGCTGGCTGGAGTTGAGTGGAGCTGGATGTAGCTGGATCTGAGCTGGGGTGAACTCCTGTCAACTCAGCTGAGCTAGCTAGAGCTCCCTGTGAACTAGTGGGAGCTGAGGTGAGCTAGACTCAGCTAAGTTGAGCTGGATCTGAGCTGACTTGAGCTAGGGTGAGCTAAGGTGAACTCTCTTGAGCTGCCATCCAGCTGAGATTAGCTGAATGGAGCTGGGATGAGCTAACCCTAGTTCAAGTAAGCTAGGTTCCAGCTATGGTGAGCTGGATCAAGCTGGGTTCCAACTAGTCTGGGCTTCTCCTTCACCAATTGCCTTCTTGAGTGCTAGGGTTTTAGGGATCTGTGAATCTGTACATCCCTAACACTCACAAAAACAGATTAAAACAACAATAAAAAATGCAATGCATGCCTATCCTAATTTATGCCTAAATGCAGCCCAAAAACCCGTTTGCGGAGTAAAATCCTAAGAGCTAGGTTAGTTTTAAAGCATAAAAATGATGATAAACTGGTGTTTATCAGGCGCTCCTCCTCCGTAGCCATGGCTGTCGAGGCAAAACGTGATAGCTCCAAGAAGCTCGTGCGATATGCGCTAACAGTCATCGTCCCCTGGCAGAGAGTGTGGAACTCCCACCTCCTATGGTCCTGCCAGGTCAGCTGAAAGTACTGTTCGCAGAAGAGGGTCACGAACTGGTCCCATGTTGGCTCTCCCCTCTCCTGGCCTCTGACTGCCCTCCACCACCTATGTGTCGTGCTCTCTAGCTGGTACGTGGCAAAGGTCACGAGGCACTCCATGGGAGGGCGAAGGGTGTTGAACACCTTCTCTATCTACTCCATCCAATCCTATGCCTCAGACAGGTCCTCATCCCCCTTGAAGGAGGGGGGGCTTCAGCTCCGGAACTGTCCGAAAAGCTCATGGTGTAGCTGTAGTGGGGGAACAGGCACGCCTCCAGGCAAGGAGGGCTAGTGCTCAGAAGTGTCAGAGTGCGGTGGGGGTAGTGGAGGACCACCCCCTCCCCCTCCTGCTCGTCTGGCGCTGCGGCGGTCTCTCTGTCCCACCAAGGACTCCCCCTCCACATCCTCAGGGAGAGGTGCCCGTGGAGGCTGGTGGAGCTCCTCTCGTACAATATCTCTGATCAGCTGGGTGAGATCCTGGGCCTGAACGCTAGGGAGAAGAGGTGGGTCAATTGGCACCTTAGCCCCGGCACGTCCACCCCTCCGACCTCGTCCACGGTCGTGACCACGATCTGCCTCGAGAACTCCCCGACGAGGCATCTCCTGCAAGGAGACACGAAAGACAAAATAAAAGGGTCAACGATACTGAAATTCTTCGAGAAAAGACTCGGAATGAACATCAAGGCGATATGTTATGGTGGCTACCCTAGTTACATGCATGTGAACGGTTATTCTCAAGCCAATTGGTTCATTTCTCGAGACGACCTTGCTCTTATATCATCTTGTTACGACCCAGTTTCCGGATCCCTACAGGACCCGAGACCAGCTCGCCTCGACTAATCCCAAGATCCAATCATCCAACAAGAAATAACCAAAAAGCAGGAAAGTAAACCACATTCACATATGCAATATAACTATGCAGTAAAAATGTACAAAGCAGTAAAGGAAGGTAAAACTGCTGTTCCATTACATACCACCACAACAACAGAATAATGGAAACGAAAGTAAATAGTAGAGACAACACTAGCTAAAGGTCTGATACTTACGACAACAGTAAGGGAAATAACAAGAAAATGTTGAAACTACGGTTGGGCTCGATTGGGCCTAGCAGCTTCCGCAGCCGGAAGCTCGGGTTGCTCAACTCCTGGTCTTGAACAATATTATGAAAAGACAGAGTCAGCGAACGCTAAGTAGAGTGGTATCTATACTATCTAAAAACAGTAAAAGCAACAGGTTTAATTTTATTTTCTATTTATTTGTTTTATGTGTATTTCCTTTTCACCCATTTTTCTCAAATATCTAGATATTCTTGATCTAGCATGTTCCTCGTGGGAATGATCTTGATTGTAGTCTTTTTCGAAGAGTAAAAGGTACATGTGGTGCTCTCCTGGCCGGGAGAGTCCTCCGTGGTAGTCATACACCCAGTCAAACACCCCGAGGTCACTGTTAAGATGCAGTGGTGACTACGGCACGCGTGATAAATGCACGGGTAGCTACCCCGTATTGACACGCGGTCAGTCGTTTCTACTAGCAGGCACGTCGAAAGTACAGCATAGAACAGTATAGGGCCTTGCCCTCTCAGAACAGAAGTCTCGCCCCTCAGAACTAAATAGGGGTCTTGCCCCTCCACAGTCTGCGTACCCTCGTCTGACTACCTTGGTTTGCCTAGAGGGCCTAACAAGTCGGTGCAGGGTGGCTAGTTGAACCGTGGGCCCTGTGGGGTGGCTAGCTCTCTCCCTACACTAGTAGCTCACCTCGGTACCGCGTACACGAGGGTCAACAGGAGTCGGTGTAGAGTGGCCAATCCTAACCCCGAGTCTCAACCCAAGGGCGGCTAGCTCTACTCTACATGAAAAGGGGACAGTCGCTCTCCTAGGTACCATGTACTCAAGGGCCAGCACACTTCCCGTCTACATTCCAGGTTTCCAACCAACCACAAGAGCTCTACTCTTAATTCCCCGTAGGGTTCATGCTCACGTTCGCCTCATTTATTCCGATCCAGATTCCATTATTCACAATCCAATTCTTATTTATATACAGGCAGCTCGTGTTTCCATAATTCAATACATGTAACTGGTGATTTCATAGGTAATTGTTCATAAATTACAGGCAGCTCATAATTATAATACAGGCAAGCGCTAACAGTTTAGCTAAATCATGCATGCAAGTACATCATACAACACAAAAGATTCATTCATTCCTCTATCCTAGGGTTCATGCCACACCCTAGGATTCCATTCGGCTATTTCGACAAGCACATTCTTATTTTTTTTTTGAGATGAAAAGGAATGCTATCGAATCACCGATAGCAATCCAGGAGAGCTTTTATTGATAAAAGTATAATGAAAAAGGTTACATGATTGAACCCCATTGGTGTATGAGATTCTAGCAACTATTGACAATATTATCTACATTCACTGAACTCTCCTGAAACAAGCTCTTTCATTTCTAGCTCTCCAAATAGACCATAAAACAACCACCATAGGCAAGTATGTCTTATTCGCCCTCAAGAAAGAACTCCAGAGATTCTCCCACATGGGAATAGATTCCCTACACACCTTCCTCCAAATATAATCTGTAATCACACAAGTAGAACATATATGAACACTGGAATCATTATGCATCCCACACAAGTGGCAAAATTGGGTAGGGGTTCCCATTCTTCTGTGCCTTAGATCTCCAGTAATTAAGCCATCTCTTCTGCATAACCACAAAAAAATTTGTATCTTTAGTGGTACCTTCAATTTCCATAGCTTTTTCCCCACCTGGAAGAGTTGACAAGCTTGTCATAGGCAGCCGCTGAGGAGAATGTACCCTCCCATTTGTATGTGTCATATTCCTCAGGTGTGGGTTTGAAAGTAGCAAGTTCCTGCATGAGACGCCCATTTTCTACTTGTGTTCTTGTTTCATGACCATTCCACATTACATTGTTCAGAGATCAATTTTCAGAGGCTGTCCCAGTAATCACATACCACAGCATTTTTATCAGAAGTGGTTGAGAATGCAAGAGGGTACCTATCTTTTATCACCCCACCAAGCAGCCAATTTTCCAACCAGAATTTGAAGCTTTTCCCATCACCTAAGACAGACTTGAACAGGCTTCAATTATCTGCCAAGGCACACACCACCGATGACCAAAAAAGAGAAGGTTTGTGTGGATTTAGGCAGTTCTTCTCGTCATTGGCAGCCCCATAGCTATCCTGAATGATCTCTGTCCACATTTTTTTTCCCCTTGTAGCAGCCGAACAACCCACTTCAAAAGTAGGGCATCATTAAATTCTTTGAGGGATCTGATTCCCATGCCACCGATCTTCTTTGGCAAACAAACTGATTCCCACTTTACAGGTTGAAGGAAAGCCCCATGATGAGAAGCCCCTTTCCAGAAGAATCTCTTATGCATCACATCGAGTTTTTTCCAAATTGATTTTAGGGCTCTAAGAACAGAGAAGAAGAAAACTGGAATGGATATAATGACCGAGTTCAGTAAAATATACCTCCCACCTTTTGATAAGTAACGGCTACTCCAGCCCTCTAATTTCATAGCCACCTTTTCATATAGGAAGGACCAATCTGCTTTCTACAGTTTAGTGCACTTCAAAGGTATCCCTAGATATTTGACAGGCAGTGAAATCACAGGTGTGCCCAAGATGGTGGAGATGTCATTCTGGACCAATCCGTTCATACCAAAGCGAACCAAGGAGGACTTTCTTCCATTAAGTTTTAGACTAGAAATCTTGCCAAAAATTTTTACCATATAATATAGCGCTTGCGCTTCCCTCTTCCCCCCTTCCACAAAAAGATTAGTGTCATCTGCATATTGGAGAATGGGAGCCAAGGCCTGTTGTTAGACATAGAATACCCCCTTATCAACCCATCAGTTGCTAGTTTGCATGTATATCTTGCCAAAGTATCCACTGCAAAATTGAAAATCAGAGGGCAAGTGGGCACCCTTGCCTTACCCTGCACTGGGGCTGAATCCAGGCTCGACATGGTTTCCCATTTATCAGAGGGGAGTATGAGGTAGTCGTGATACATCTCTTCACCCATTGTATCAACAGAGGGGGGGGAATTTTCTCCTTTTAAGGATTTCCCAATGGTACGGCCAGGAGATTAAGTCATAGGCTTTGGTGAAATGAACTTTCCACAGAAAGGCCTTGGACTTTTGCCTGTGCCACCCCATCACCATCTCTTGTGTCATGATGAAGGATTCTTGTAGAGACCTCCCAGGTAGAAAGGCAGACTGGACAGGCATTATCAAATCTTGTATTACCTCATGCATTCTGCTGACTAAAATCTTGCTGATAATAAGGTAAATAGAATTTGACAAGGCAATGGGTCTATAGTCTGAAAAGTTCTCCGCACTTGACTTCTTTGGTAGCAAGAACAAGTAAGACTTATTTAGTCTCTCAAACCCAAAGTTGCCTAATTCAAATTCATGGATAACATTCATCACATCCTTTTTGATGACATTCCACATTTCTCTATAAAAGAATACCTGAACCCCATCCGATCCAGGAGCCCCCTCATTATTCAAGTCTTTAATTGCTTTCATTGTTTCTTGTTTAGAAATAGGAGCAATTAGCATGGCCATCTGATCATTACTGACACTTGGGAAGTCTGCCGATGCCATTCTCCAAGAACCCCTTGGTGCAACCTTGGCAAGCTCTTTGAAATACCTGCCAGCTTCACATCTGATTTCATTGATAGATGTGATAGTTCTCTCACTTGTTTTAATGGATGAAATGAGATTGAACCTCCTCCTAGCACTGGCCGCAAGATGAAAGCATTTCGTGTTAGCATCACCTTCCTTGAGCCATAATTGTCTAGATCTTTCACGCCAGTCCATTTCTTTTTTCAAGTCCTCCTCCCCAACAACCTGCTGCATCTGCTGCCTGTGTTGCTGTTCCTGATAACTGAGTGGCTGCCTACATTCCTTCAAATCCAGACCTTGGATCACTGCCAGTGCCTCCACCCTCCTCTGCTCCCTGATCAGTGCCACTGTCTGCCCATACTCTTTCAGCATGGATCGCATACCTGCCAACTTGGAAGCCAATTGCTGTGTGGCAAATCCATGCACAACCTTGTTCTTCCACCAACTGGATAGCATCTCAGCAAAGCCCTCCTCCCTAAACCAAGATTTCTTGAGTTTGAAATATGACCCGATGTCAGAATTCACCCCACTGTCCCACACAAGTGGAGTGTGATAAGAAAAAGGCCTATCAAGGCTCATAGTAGATGATAGTTGGTACCTCTCCAGCAAGCTTGGGTTACCAAAGAACCTGTTCAGCTTAGAAGTCTGTCCATTGCCATTTCTCCAAGTGAACTCAACTCCACTGATAGGATACTCATGACACCCAATTCTGCACAGCCATCTGGAAACCTGCAATAGCGCTATTATTTCTACCCCCAGGTCTGTCATCACTTGAAAGAGGACAATTGAAGTCACCTCCTATGAGCCATGGTACCTCCTGCACTCTTTGATGCATTTTTGACAACTAATCCCACAATTCTACCCTATCAGCAGCTGCACATGGGCCATAGATGCAAGAAACATACCACTCCAAATTTCCTTGGAGGTTCTAGCATCTGCAGGTGAGCACATGCTTATCACGAAAGACTTCTGTTACATTGAGACAAGATTTTCTCCACCATATGGCCATTCCACCAGACCTTTCAGCTGCTCCCTTCACCACACAGTTTGCACACCCTAACTATCTAAAAAAATCTCAGACCTGGCCATTCTCCTCCAAATGTGTCTCTTGGATGAGAGCACAATCAATTTCCCACTTAGAGAGATATCTACTTAGAGATGCCCTTCTCACCTTATTGCGTAGCTCACGCACATTCCATGTTAGCACTCTCATTCCTTGCCTGATTGATCCCCTTGAGCCAGACTGGCCACATACTCAACCATGATCGAGTTTTGCGACAGTTTCCTCCACTATAGGGGTTAGGTTCTCCTTCCTTCTCCTTCTGAGCATGTAAGGGGAGTGACCCAGCCCCCTTTTCTGATTTGTCCCACTTCCAAACTTCAAATCACCAGGGATGGTGAACTGCACTTGGTTCACCTCCTTGAGGGCCCTTTTACCATTGCTGAGTACTATTTCCATACCCGATTTCCCCTCCTCTTTTCTACTAGGATTGTCTGAGTTCCTCTCTAAATCATCTGCATCATCCATTGAACCACTGCCTTTGGCCACAAGGGCTTGGCTACTACATCCCATGATAGTAACATCTTCCATGGGCATCAAGCCCCTGTAGAGTCCAGGTGACAATCCTTCCTCTTCTTTGATTTAGGGGCCTCATCTAATGATTCACAACCCATCAGTTCAGCTTGTTGCACCTCCTCAAATCTAGCCACAGATGTCTTAAGATAGCCCTATTTTGGTAGCCCAGAAACCTGCCCAACCACTGCTAAGCGAATGAGCCACGATGAGCCCCCACATCTAAGAGTAATTCTGTCAGGAATTGACCCACTTTTAAGGACTTCAGCCTCAAATCAAAGTAAACGAATATCACCCTCTCCAATCATGATTTCAGAGCCTTCAGAGATAGATGCCCTGCAACCATCTTGACGACAACCCCCTTAGATCTTTAGTGCAGTGGCAATCCATTGATCTCAAGAAGCACCGTCCTAGTTCCCATCCTCTGGGGGGGTCGATTAGGGAGAGCCCCATCGAAGGGGGAAACCATTCTCCAGAGCACATTGACATCTTCGAAGGAACTCGACTGAAATCGCAACCTTTCCACATCCATCATCCCCGGACCAAATACAAGAAAATGAGACTGGGATAGCATTGCCACCTTCCAGCCCAATGACACAAGTTGTAGGGAACTCACCAGTTGTTGAAATCTCTCGATCGAGGGTTTGTCTGTCATGATCTCACCAATCAACGCTCCCCTCAACATCATCTTTACAGAAAGAATCTCCTCAGATAATGGAATCTCCACTTCTATTGAGTGACTACCAAGCGCCAGCGATGGTGGTAGTCGAGGCCCCTTCGCCGCTCCCCGAACTGGGTGCTAAGGGGTCATCTTTGTGTGTGGAAGCTTCACCCTAGGGCATGAATCGCGCTTGTGCCCTTCACCCCCACAAGCCAAGCAGACAAGAGGGTTTCTATAAACCACAGCCATGTGACCCCTTTGTTTGCATCTGAAGCACAAGATCTAACCATTAGCTCTCCTCCAGGGCCATCTTGGGTTGAGTCTAGCCGCCCTACCATCATGCACTTGCCATCCCCTCTCCCTCCTCCTCTAGTTTCTTGATCTCCATGTCTTCCACTCTCCCCCGTCCTCAACCCTAGCTACTTTCATGCCATCGCCCCCTACCGCCTGACGCCATACACCTCTCCCTCTCTCCCTCATTTTTTCCCAAAACCCTCTACCAGACAATTCGGGAGTAATGGGGGCTTAAACCGCAGACCCAGGCGTCTCTGCGAGCCCCAAACATGCAACAGGTTGAAACCCTACACTAGGGAATACAACACAAAAGGAGGGTTCAGAATAGTGTATAAAGGTCTCTAGTACGTAGAGAAACTCGCAAGGAAACTACAGGTACTTCGTTTGCATAAAACGGGCCCTGATCGGACCCCAAACGGGTGAAAAACGTGCCTATTGTCCAAAATCAAACATTTGGGAATAAGTCTAGATGTCTTAAAAGGTACTAGAACCTTACCTTAAGTCCTTGCGGTGTCCTCAGATGTCCAAGCCTCCTCTACGATCATCTGAAGGTAGTTTCAGATGTCGGACCATGCCTCTGGTCGTCTAGAAGCACCTCCAGACATCTGGTGATCTGATCAGACAACCAAAAGTGCTTGGGAGAGCGTTCCGCACTCATTCCCAAGGTTGCTCCTATGTACGACAGTCGCAGCCCCCAAATCAGACCTGACATTCACTCTACGGTGAGGCCTACATGGCCATAATCGTGAAAAAGAACGTACCTGTTAAGAGCGCTTGATTAGGTTTTAAAAAGGTCACGTTGTAGTACAGTCAAAAAAGCGTTCAAAACAAATAGAATTTTATTACTCAAAGTTTAAGTCCGAGGTCGAACACAGGGAGCAAATGGAATTCACGTACTAATCTCAATAATAGATGCAATTTGAACACATGAAACTATTCAAAATCTAATTCAGAATGTAAAGCATGAGTATGTAGAGCATAAAAAGAAATGTAGCCACAAATAATAGAGATTTGATGAAAAATTAGACATCTGATTATAAAATCAGATGTCTTATAAATGTGGTGCTGATGTAAACACATTTACACTACTTAAAATGTCTATTTATGGATGTTCTTAAGCATAGGATTGCATTTCATGATATAAATATTGCATAACATGCATCATCTTTAATTTAGAGTAGTTTGAATAGAATGGAGGTTAATTGTCTCCTTTTATGTGCTTGGACAGGGCAAACATTTTATCGGGGCCTCGGATCAAAGATCCAACCGTATGGATGTGATCAGGGCGACGATTGGAGTTCAACGACTCCAAGATCACCCTAATCAGGCATCCGTAGCATCAGATATAGACCGGGGAACCCTAGAAGATCAAGGGCCAGGATGGTGTAAATATTCACTTCAGATGATAAATCTGACTGCACGGATGAATTCGGATCGACGATCGCAGCCCAACGACACAAAAATCAAGTCAATCCGACATCCGTGGCACCATCTACAACTTCCAGAAGATGGACGGCCAAGATGGCGCCACGTGGTGCCATCTCAGCCGCCCAAACGGCCGCTTGCACTTTGTGAAGGCCCCCGCCCAATCGCTCTCCGCCGTCAGATGGAGATCCAACGGCTGTGGTCGCTCGCGCTTAAAAGCGTCCGCACGACCATTTCGTCCGCGTAGCGCAGTGGCGACGCAGCTGCGGGCGAAGCAGAGGTCGCGGGTTCGAGCCGCGGTGAGGGGGTGAATGGCGCGGGCGAGCAGGCGCGGACGAGCGTCAGATGAAGATCCAATGGCTGTGCGCGCTCAATCAGGACGACGCGCGATTGGACGCCGGGTGTAACGCGCGATCGCACGCGGGCGGGTGCGCTACGCAGCGGGCGCGGACGCGATTTAAGCCGTCCGATCTCGCGATCGGACAGGTGAGACTTCGCGGACGTGCATAGGCGTTACGCGCGCGGGTAGCCGAGCGGGCGCGCGTGGGCGCGGAGGCTACGTCCACGTTGGGGGCTTTAGCGACGGTTTTATCCGTCACTAAAGACCCCTTATTTATTATTTTGAAGATGTAATGTCCATTTTGCCCCCACTCCTTGCAACTATAAAAGGAGACCCCCTCCATACGAAATTTTCATCCATTCCTTCTCCTCTCTACCTCTCCAAAGCGCAAGAGAAGCTTGTCCCACACCCGGGATGCTTCTCGCGAGATAAAGTCCAAATTTTCGTCCCCCTTCGGAAGTGGATCCCGCGACGACGACGGCGTGCTGCTCCGTTCTCGTTCTTCTGCTTCATCCTCCTTCGTCCCACTTTGTCCTCCTTCGTCCAGGCGTCGTCCCGTCCGGCTCGTCCTCCAAGCGACCGTCGAGGAGGATTCTCTCTCCCTACTCTTTTTACTGCTTTCTAATATAGATTTACTGCTTTCTAGAGTAATCGCTTTATGCTTTCTAGTTGTAACGAACGATCTCTTTTATGATAAATTCCTTGTCTATTCTACATCTCATTTTGATTTCCATGTGTAGTATTCTCTCTCTCTCTTCTATTTGTTGTAGATACTTAGATAGTTTAAATTGAATTTCTTCGTGACAAAATAAAAACGAAACGCGAAGTTTTTAAATCAAACGTCCGCCTCCCTGTGTTCGACCCGGAATTTTAATTTCGGTATAAATTTTATTTGTTGAACACGAATCCTTCGCTTTCGAACTACAACGACGAGTTTTTCCAAAACCGAACACGTTAGCGTAGGTTCGTAATCGTTCAACAAGTGCTACAGTGTTTGATTTTTCCTTCTTCTGTTGCCTTCTGTCCTTCTTTCTTTCTCTGTCTTCTTTGCCCTATGATCTTCAACTGCCTTCTTTTTCCTTTCTTCTTCTTCTTTCCTTAGCTTCTCTGTGACTCTTCTTCAGCTCTCTTCTGCCTTTAGCCCTTAGCTTCTTCTTTAGCTTCCTCCTTCAGCCGTGTAGTGCCTTCTCCTTCCTTAGCTACTGTGGCTACCACTCTTTTCTGTTTCCTTCCTCTTTCTTCTTCTTTTCCTTTCCCTGCAAGAGAAAAACCTACCCCCTACCCTCCCCTGCGAACTCTCCTCTCTTTTCTTGCTTAGGCGCACTCTCCCAGAGCCTTCTCGGGTAAACAGGTCGGATCAGTGTGCCCGGGACCAGGCCCACCGGCGTGAGTGGTGGGCGAGGAGTGCACGGGTAGTCGGGTCAAGAACCAGGTCCCCGGAGGTGTGGGTCGCGGACGAGGCGAGTGGGATGAGTGGGACCTCACCCCGTGTTAGGAGGCGATAAGCCCTTAGCACTTTTTCCACCTATGGCGCTCGGCCCGCTCTAAAACTTCTGAGGTGGGACTAAATGTCCCACCTACTTCTCGCGCGCACCCGCAGCAGGTATCACGCTCAATTGCTAAGGCTGCAGGGGTCTGGGACTCCAATTGCTGGCTGGAGTTGTTCGCAAAAGGGAATTCGCGCGTTCTAGGAACCTGATGCCTGAAGCCTGGAGGCTGGAGTGAAGCTTGCGAGCTTCTTCGAGCCTACTTCAATGGCGGCAGAGGCCTAAACCTGCACTCATGCAATACGGCCTTGCGGCCTCATCAAAACACATAGGAGGCTTCCTTGTGGCACGGTAAAGGTGGCTCGGTGGTTGGCGTGGCGTGGGGCGGCCTGGGCGTGCATGCCTAGGTCGGTCTGTGGTCATGGTGATGGGTTTGTTCGGGGGCAGTGTGTGGAGGTTATGGCGATCGATGGAGAGGGGGGAAATGTTCAGTGGAAGGTGGAGGAGCTTCTGAGGGGTTTAGCGAGGTGGATGGGTGCATGGAGTGAGGGAGGCACCTCGCCGGTGGTCTGCCGGAGGTGGAGACGATGGTGGTGGTCTGTGGTTGTCGAGGGGTGGAAACAGAAATAAAGAGAGGGAAAATAAAGAGTAGAGGAAGGGGAAAGTACCTAACCTAGTTTAAGGATCAAAGGGAAGGAGATGGTGGATGGCTTGTACCTACCGTCACCGAAGACGAAAGTCCAGTAGAAGGGTGACGGTGACGACGAGGAGGCTGTAGGCACGTGCGTAGGTATGGCACGATGCGGAAAGCGGAGGTAGAGACAACTCTGCCACCGGTATTGTGGCAAAGCGACGAGAGGAGGAGAAATAGGTCGCTGGAGCTCGCTGGGTGTTTGGCCCGAAGAGAAGAGAATAAATTGGGGGGTTGTCTCCGGCGAAACCAAGCTGAAGAGGAACAGGAGGATTTAGGGACCTTTAAATAGCCTCTAGCAGAAAGCCTTGTGCTTGGAAGGCAAGCTTCCAAGCAAGGCAACCTCGCCGGACTTGGAAGGTCGAAAAGACCCAAATCTCTCATGAGTTCGCATGAGAGATTGGGTAGGATTTGGAGCTCAAGATTGGGTTTACATGAATGAGAATTCCTCAGAGAATCTCCTCTTCAAATTTGAGAGGGATTCTCTGAGGAATCAAGGAGATATCCCCTTAAAATCCTCGCCGGAGTAGGATTCCTTCGCTAAAATGGTAGAGGGACCTAATTGCAAAGAACGACGAGGAAGCTAGGAGGTTTCTGCAAGGGTTTTCAAAAGCTAAGGGTCTAAAAGTAATTGGGTTAGACTATTTTGCGAAGTAGGTCAAGGTGAACTCCCTTTAGGTCCAAATTTTGGTATAAACATAACTTAGACCTAAGGAATCCAATGGTTATGTTGGATTTTAGGTTTGACTACGTTTGACTGGGAATTTTACATAAAAACCTAATTTAGGGTAAATATTTGACTAGGACCCTTATTTAGGTCAAAATAGGTTCTAAAGGCCAAATTGAATGTTCTAAGCCCTAGAGGGTTTTTTCCATGAATTTTAGAGGGTTTAGTTGAATTTTATCTTGACCATAACCTTGTTAAATTATGTAGGCCCATTTTAGGGTTACAAGAAGTCATTTAATTCTCATATTTCACATTAACCCTTTTCTAATTGAACCATCCCACTTTTTATCTTGTTAAGACCATTTGACCTATGTTTAGCCCCTGAGAAATTCCGTTGTTATACTGCAATGGTAAAATTACAGTTTTACCCTTTGTTTCTTGCTTTTCTTTCAAACTGATTATTCCTTGAGTTTGGCCCTTCATTTGGTTATATAGGAGCTTTTGTTCTCTTTTCTAAGTCAAAATGAGCTAGTTAGGGCTTATGATGGTGTTCCCATCATACCCTCATGCCTAGCTTTTGCTAGTCCCTTCGCAAAATTTTAAGGTTTTAACTTCTGTTCTAGACCATGAGTTCCTTTCACGCATTATGATGAGTGCTCTTTCTTTTTCTTTTTGATTAGGCTAGAAAGCCGACAGTAGGTCTGGAGGTACTCAAGTACCAACCAAGATCCAGACCTGACCAGCTCTAGCCTCGATCCTCTATGAAGGTTTTAAAGGCCCACAGGAACTATCCTAAGGATCATTGGACTCCGCGGTTAAAGCACCTATGCTTGAGACATATTTTAGCCTTAGTTCAGTTTGCAGTGCATTTTTTTGTAAGAGAGAGATAGAGGACATATTTGTTAGGAGAGTTTTCTCTCTCTTTTCTTTTTATTTCTAGCTTCGGATTGGCTTCTTAACACGGTCTGTATCGGATTCCTCGTCCCCATCATTAATCCTCAAAAGGTCCTTGGCAATCGATGTTTCGTGATAGCATCGCCCATGGAAACCCCCAGAACCCTAGCTTTCGAGATTTCGAGATAATCCTGCCCATGGCATTCTGTAGCTAAATCCATACCCTAGAAATCGACATTTCGTGATAATGCCGCTCATGGCATCTGAACTAGCAGGGTGCTTACGTGCCCCCAGTAGGATATGTAAATATCCAAGGAGATAAGCACTAAGGAGACAATATGTTGTTACGCATCTTCGAGGGGAATTTCCTGCCTCTCTGCATCAGGAACTTGTCCAAATCAACTTGTGTTGATCGGCCGCTCCTAATCTAGGTAACTTTTTTTTTCAGAACATTTAAATGCTTTCGCATGATTTTGATAGTTATGCGCACTGAACCAGACTGTGTGTGGATTGGGGTGCTTAGGTTACCGAGTCTCGCAAACCAAAGGTCAGTTAACGAGGCCGAATACTCCATAAGCCTTAGACCTAATACTTAAGCTTCGCATTTTCCCCAACCTCTTGAGGATTAACCAGATCTTAGCGGGTACTTGAATTTTTAAGCCTAAGAGTCTAGCCCAAAAGGCCTAAGATCAGCGTTCCTACTAATCGCTTTTGTGTCTCATTAGCACTTTTTTCCTTTTTTCTTTTTCTTGATAAGGATTAGAACTTCGGTTAATCCCTTAATTTCTTACTAATGACTATCTCTTTTTTTCTTTTTCATTTTGTGCTCTATTTTTGACATTTTTCACTTTTCCTCCAATTTTTATGTGGCCTCAAAATTTTCTCCCCTCCAATTTTTTTGTTCTTTTTCACAATTTTCTTTTTTTTTTGGTATTTTTGGCATATGTGATTTTTTTGCGAGAATCCTTCTGACTTTTCTTGATTTCTGTATGTTTGCACTTTACCACCCCTCCATGCCTAAGTTTTGCAATGTCCTCATTGTAAACAGAGGGTGTGAAACAATGTTGGGTTCAAGGACTTAGAACAGGATTTATCGGGTGGGCGACTAGGTCGGGAATGACTGATGCAGACGATTACAAGCTCTGACACGTGTACCAGAGGTGGGATCGACTGTTCTAAGATATCCAAACTTAGGGTGCAATAGACGTGAAGTACCGACGGATAAGCAGACGGATCTCAGGTTTTTGGAATGACCGGTTGCCTCCCGTTAAGCACTAAATTCAACACCTTCTGCCGAGCGGGAAATGGTATGGAGAGGGAGTAGTTAAATCAGCAGAGTTTTGTAGAATAAGCACCTTGATTAAGAGCCTGGTTGGTCCAACCAGGTGTTTGTTCAGATCAATAGGCTGATGATGCAGCCCAAGCCCTATCAATCTGGTGGGTTGATAAATGTAGATCAAGAGATGTGGAACCCACCAAAAGCTTTGGAGCTTGGACGGTTGTGGAAGTGTAAATTCAGGGTTTGGCTGAGTCGAATCGGCCTGGTCAGAGTAGGGATCCATAAAGTAATCAGTAGATGATGCGGAAACCTGATGAGAGCCTCATCATGAGCCCTAACTAGCTTATTTTGACCTAATAAAGAGAATAAAAGCTCCAACATAACTTAGAAGAGGGCTTAATTAAAGGAATAAGTGTTCTGAGAAGAAAACATGAAATAAAGGTTAAAACTATAATTTTACCATTGCAGTACATAAACGGTATTTCTCAGAGACAAAGCATAGGTCAAATGGTCTAAATGAGATAAAAAGTGGGTTGATTCCATCAGAAATGGGTTCATGTGCAATCCAGGAATTAAATGACATCTTGTAACCCTAAAACAGACCCGCTTAATTCAACAAGGTTCTGATCAAGATAAAAATCAAGTAAACCCTCTAAAAATCATGTAAAAATATCCCCTATGGTTTATAACATTCAAATTGGCCTTTGGAACCTAATTTGACCTAGATTAGGGTCCTAGCTCATCAATTGACCTAATTTGGGTTTTTACACAAAATATCTAGTCAAACATGGTCAAACCTAAAATCCAACTTCACCATTGGATTTCTTAGGTCAAAATTAGGTTTGTACCAAAATTTGGACCTAAGGGGAGGTCATATTGACCTACTTTGCAATTTAGTAGACCCAATCACATTTTGGTCCCTATCTTTTGAAAACCATCACATATAACCCCCTATCTTCCTCACCAATCTTACAATCAGTTCCCTCCACCATTATTGGGGAGAGATCCTGCTCCGACGAGGATTAGAGAAGGAATACTCTCTGATCCCTCAGAGATCTCCTCCCAGAAATGGAAGGGAGATTCTCTGAGGAATCCCCTTCCATCTGAGCCCGATCACAATCACTGATTTGCACCCAATCTCTCATGTGAATGCATGAGAAATTTGGGTATCTAACCACCTTCCATCTCCGGCGAGACGTCGGTGACAGAAGGCGTGCCCTCCATGCACCTATAAATTAAACCCTAACTCCGGCCGCACCTCCTCAGCTCGCTCCGGAATTCCACCTCAAATTCCTCTCCTTCTCTGGCCAAGGGGTCCAGCGAGCTCCAGTGAGCCCCCCTCCTCTTCCTCTTCTCTTTGCCACAAAACCAGTGGTAGAGCCATCTTCCTCATCCTCCTCCGCATCGCGCAACACCCACCCGTGCTGCCCTAGCCCCATTGTCGCCGCCGTCTTCCCCCACTGGACGTCTTCTTCTCCGATGACAGCAGGTACTGCCATCCACCTCCTCGTCCCCTTCGTCCCTTTAGTTAGGATAAAACCATTCTCCTCTATCCCCTCTTTCATTTCCCTCATTTTATTTCATCAAAAACCCCTCGACCGTCGCTGTTCATCATCACCTTCCTCATCTCCGGCCACCCTCCGGCGAGACGCTCCCATTGCTCTGCAGCCCCACACACCTCGCCTACCATCGCATAACCTCCGCCTCACCTCACTGAGTAACCTCCGCCCATCCATAGTCCCTCTACACCTACCCAACAGTCCCTCGAACACACCCATCCATCCGGCCATAGGATGACCTAGGCACGGACACCTAGGCCACCCCACGGCCTGCCACCTTGCTCTTTACCTTCGCCGTGACAAGGCGAAGGTCCCCCAGTGATTTGATTAGGTCGCAAGGCTATTTTTGTGTCAGACAGATCTCAAGCTCCGATCGCCATTGACGGCAACTCGAGGAAGCTCCACGCTCGCTCCAGGCCTCAGGACCGCAAGATTCTAGTAGCAGCTGACTCGGGCAGGCCTTGCGAAGACAAGGGGTCCAGCGAGCGATGCTACAGAGTCTGTAGTAGTGGCAATTGCAGGAAGGACTTCTGCAGGTGCGCGCGAGAGAAGGCAGTGAGCAATTAGTCCCACATAGTGAAGTCACAAATTGCTGGAGTGGTTTATAATGTTTTTGTGATATGGGTTGGTTGCCTCCGAACGCACTTGGGGTGAGGTCCCTTACCTATCTCACTGCAACTCATCCGCGAGTTCACCACGCGGATCTGGCGCGACCCGACCCGACCCTATCTTGAGCACACCTCGCGCACCACCCTCACGTCGGTGCACCTGGTCCCGGGCGCGAGATCCGACCCGTTAACCCGGCTCTGGGAGAGCGTGCTGGAGAGTGTGGTTTACACAGAGATAGAGAGATGTGCGGGTGTGGGTAGAGGGTTAGGTTTTGCTTTGCTGTGGTTGTGTAGGGAAGGAAGGAAGAAAGAGGGAAGAAGCCAAAACTTAGCTGCTAAGGAGAAGAAGCAGAAGAAGGAAGCCATCGCAGAGGAAAAAGAGAAGAAAAGGAAGAGGCGAAGGAAAAAGAGAAGAAGAACTGAAGAAGAAAAGGAATTGAAGGCAAAGGAAAACATAACCAAGGAAGGAAGTAGAGCCAAGGAAGAAGAAGAAGACCCGTAGAGAGAAAGCAAGGCAGAAGAAAAGAAGCAACAATACTGCAAGAGAAGAAAGAAGCAAGGCAGAAGAGAAAGAAGAAGCACAAAGAAGAGGAAAGGAAGAAAATCAGAAGAAGAAGAATAAAAGAAGGGAAACATCTTTTAAGACGTATGATCAATGGGATCAGACGTCCAATTCTTCTTTTTACCACAATTACTTTTCGAACTCATGCATTTATATTTGAATTAAAGTTTTGAGTAATTAAAGTGTTCAATTACATTCTTGAGATTAGTAGTAAATTCCAATTGCTCACTGTGTTCGACCTCGGATACTTAGGTTTTCGAGTAATAAAACTTTTATTTGTTGATGATGCTTGATCACCTATACTACGACGTAATTAACTGTTAAAATACAATCGAGAATCACGTCAACAAAACCCTACAGGGGTGATTAGAGAATGATGGAGCATGGTCTTTAGTCTGATCAATGTCCAAAACTCGGTATATATGTGGAGTTAAATCATCTACAATCAGATAATTAAGAGGGGAATCAGAATAGAAATTGAGTCTGGTTGCGGGTCGGGGTTGAAAACAGGTTTGGATAGGTTCTGTATATGCAGAGGAGGTGGCTTCAATAAGAATTGTGTATGAGGGCTCTTCTAGAAAGGAGTTACAGGTGATTTCATTTAGAGAGTCCTCATAGTAGCTTTCAAATTCAAAAGTGAATGCCTGAAGAGTGTCTATAGGATGAGGGAAATCTGAGTCGAGAAAAGATTCAAATTATGGGTTGCAGTCACTCTCGACATTTTCTGGTTTTGATTCCTGAGGATCGAAAAGAAATGATTCCATCTCATTGGAACCTGAATTTAAATTAGTGATCTCGGGATCAGGGACCTCGGAGTCGGAGTTGGGGAATGAATCATGTGAGCTGAGGTCGTAGATTGGCTCATTGTATTTAGGAAACAGAGGTTCTCTGAAATCATGGTAAGATTCGAGATCGTCGGAGATATTGCAAAAATCCAATTCTAAATAAGACTTGAGATCAGGAGTTCCACTACTGAGTAAATCACATGATGTAGACTTAGCAGCCTGACTGGGGTCTCGCCTATATGTAGATTCTGAGCTTAAAAAGGTATCCTTATTTGGTCTAGGCTCAAGTTCTAGGCTTGTAGGAAAAACCCAATCAAAACCCCACTCATCCAACTCCTCAGTTTTTGTATTGTAGATTGACGTGACTTTTGAAAAATCAATTTGTATCTTTGAGGATGTTGGAGAGGGATATTCATCAAATAGAGGCCCAGAATCATACTCTTTATTGAAAATTTGATCTTCGTCATACGGGGCCTTGTAATCTTCCCAATAAGTTTCATATCCAGATTCTAGGCTAAGGATGTGGGTTGAATCACTAGAATCTAGGTTCGAATAACCTTCGAGGGTCACCTTATCAGAATAAGGGGTAGGATTTACACCCTTGAGAGGTTCAGTTCTAATCTCATCATTGCAGGAGTCTTGGAATTCTATGCTTGGTGATCTAGGGTCTAGGGTTGGCTCATCATTGTGTTCTCCTGCAATTTAAAATTTCCAACCTATTTCAAGATCAGGCATGCTGTACTCCATCTGGGTTGGGAATCCACAACAACTTTGTGCCTCAAACCTGGGATTTGGGAAATCGGATTGATCCTCAATACTATTCCAAGATGGTTCATCATTTGTTTGGGGCGTGTACGGATATTTTTGATCGATAATTTGTTTCAATAATCTCATCAACTCTTCCCATTTTTCAAGATCATCTTTGTGTTGTTCCCATAGTACAAGATTTGTCATGCATTCAAGGTATTCAAAGTTATGCAATTTTTCTATCTCAATGTATCCTGTTATGAGAAAGTCTCGGGTTGATCCTTTTGTGGCTTCTGTTAATAGCAATTGGGCACAGTTTATGATGAAGGTTGTTGTTGTTGGTATGTTAACCTGAATGTCTTCTACTGGTTTTAAGGTTTTGTATTCAATTTCATAAAATTCAAGGGCATCCTCAATCATCCTATCTCTCATGGATCTTTGTTACTCAGGTTTCTTGAATGGTAATCCTAAGTAACCAGGCTGCATATTTGGATCGAATGGTGGAATCAAGATGTAGAATCAGAATTCAGAATGAAGTGATTTGATCTGAATAGAGAATCCCACTGAAAATTTATGTGTGTGCTCTAAAGAGAAGGGATGAGGGACGGGATGTGTTTTTGACCCAATCAAGGCACCCAAATATGTTTGGATGACTATGGAGGTTCAGGGAGGATGATACCCCCGGATCGAAAAGTCGTCCACCAGAGAATTACCTGGGCAGCTAGAGAAGGAGAGTCCCACAAAGACCCCTACACGGTAGAGCGTCCTTACCAGTTACAGGGTTTCCCCCACCCGACCTCTCTTGTCACTGAGATTCCAGGTAGACCAGAATGGGGACCTTGACCTCTTAAGTCTACCACTTTTATTTAAGATCAAAGGTGCTTAGGGTTCCACTTGAACTTTAGATGTTTTGAGTGCAAAAGTGACCTAATTTCAAGGTTGGTTGACCCAAGGGGTCAACTTCACCTGTTTGTCCTTTGAGAGCTTTAGGTTTTTTCTTTTAGGGTTCAAGTGAACTTAAGAGCTTGATTTTTAAGATTTTTCTTGGATAAGTCTTTTCAATCAAGGCTTAGGCACTGTTGAGGAGGCGTAATGCACTTTTTTGCTAGGAAAACGTCGTAGTATAGTGTGCAATATGATCCAACAAAGATATTATTTTCTAAAGATAATGAGACTTGAGTCTCGGTCATTTATCTCTGGGAGGCGTTTGTTTTACTTTTGAAATCGATCTTTTTGCCGCTCTACTTTGTTTAAAAAAGCACGACGGTTTTCAATCTCCTAATTAAGATTTCACCACTTCTGTTATGAACTCGGATTACGTGCGCGTGCATTAAGTAAATCACAAAGGTGAACGTGTGAGTTTCTGTGCACACGATTCTAGTGAGTTGGTGACTATTTACAGAGAAAGTGTCTATCGTTAGATTTTCAATATTCTCGGGAAACGACATGCTTGTTGCGGAATGGATAGACAATTGAAAAACAGGCAACTTGAATCACGCAAATATAATAGCAATCAATAAGCTCATTGTGATTTCAAAACATGGAGACGTATATATATATGTATAAAAGCATTTTTCATTCATTCAGTGGGAGAGTTGTTTGTAACAAAAATCGTAGAGGAAAGCTTGTACAGAAATGCTTAGAATTTAAATCTAGCTACCAGAAAACGACTGCATACAAGAATCAACGGGCGAATTTTGCATGCATCATTGGGGGAGAAGTAAGACTATGCTATTAAGCAGTAATAAAAGCAGTAAACTACGAAGAGCATAAACTAAATCTAGCAGAACAAAAGGGCATTCAGGGGTGGTCCCCGATGGCCTTGGAGTGGTCGGGAGGAGAGTGAGGGGTGGCCAATGTAGCTTAGGCCGACCCTTGGAGAGAGGGAGGAGTGATCCAGCATCTCAGCATGATGTCCTTCATGGTGGTGATGAGCTCATGGAGGTGGAGTGACTAACCTAAGTGGAGGTGGGCGTGCATGGAGCCAATGAAGTGAGTGGTGCCAAGAATGTGAATGGAAACCAAGGGATGTGAATGGGTGCACTTGGCTGCCCATGGGGTATTTTTATAGACTCAAGGGCTTCTCTCTAGAGAGGTGTGGAACTCTCTAGAGAGAGTCCAAGATTGGTCGGCCACATGAGGATAGAGGTGGCTTTTGAGATCCAAAAAATGTGGATCTCAATTTGAATGCCTTTTGGTTGCTAAATTTGGCAACCAAGAGGTGGCGCCACTTCAAGAGAGTTCTAGAGAACTCTAGAGAAGTGTGTGTGCATGAATGGGTGTGTGTGTGTGTGGTGTGGTCATGCTCTATGTGGCTAGGTGGCTTAGGTTAGGTCCTAAGAGGTTTGGGTAGCTGTAGGTCTTGAATTAGGGTTACAAACCCTAATTGCTAAGGGGAAAATGCAATTAAACTTAACCTAAGTTTAATTGAATGAGTGTGAACCTAATTGAGAGTGAAATAACTCAATTAGGTTGGGTTTACGTCAATTGGACTCTCACTAAGTCCAATTGAACTTGTGTGGGTTGAGATCTAAGCTCAATTGGACTCAATGAGTCCAATTGACTTAGGTGAAGGTAATTGACTTTGATCTAAGTCAATTGGATTTGGTGAGGACCTAATTAGGTCCCTAGGTAGATCTAGAGGTGATGTACTAGGGTTAGGACACCTTAATTTAGGTTCTTATGGGGTTAGGATTAGGTCTAGGGAGCTAGAGATCCAAGATCAAGACTTAAATCTCAAAACAGGGGCTGGAGACCGGTATTAGACGTCTAATAATGTGATCAGACGACTTATACTCAAAAATCAAAAGTCCAGACTTCAGTTCTGGACATCCAATCTGAGTTAGGGGGAAATCAAGGTTCTGTTTTGGGTATTCTGCAGAAATTGGACATCTGACAAAGTGTCTGGACGTCCAATAACACTGTAGAAGTCGGTTTGAGGTGTGTGGGAGATGGCTAAGGGTCCTGGACATCCTATAACTTATCTAGACGTCTAGATAAGGGCTGGAACTAGGGTTTTAGGGCTTCCTAGGGTGTTGTGACCTAATCTAAGGGTGGCTAAGGCTTGGGGGAAGTCTCTAGGCTATCCTAGGGCTAGGATGGACCTAAGCTCTTCACATTTTACTGCTTTATTCCTACTTAATAGAATAGAAAGCCTTTAACTCCCTTACATTATTATTCCTACATCTAAACTAAGCCTTCTACTCCAGCTCTGCTGCAACTCTCGTTATTCCTGATCCAGCTTTAGATCCTGATCCTGCTCCAGCTCCAGCTCCTGATCAGCTTATTGCCTGCAATTGACATAATGCACTTAATCAGCACATCATAGCATTATTTCATGCATAGCTAAAGAAAAGCAGTAAAGATGCTGATAATGCATATGCATGCATGAATAACCCTAACTTATGCTAAGTCCTAGCTTAATCTAGGTCAATTAAGACCTATGATTGCTGCGCAATCAGGCACACCTCTTTTTGGAATAGTTGATTCTTGCTTAGAAAAGATGTGTTTCTAAAACCTTAGATTGGAATCCTTAAGTTGGCTTTAATTGGTCCAATTTAATTGCCACAAAGATGGTATCTAGGGCTTAATCAAGAAGGTGGTAGCCCTAGTTACCTTAAATGGATGCATAATTAAAAATGAGTTGAAATCAAAATCATGTAACTTTGGTGAATTAGCTAGATATGGAAAGCAGGTAGCCCTAAATTGATTTTTTTCTTTGTTTTTC
Source organism: Thalassia testudinum (assembly GCA_037157565.1). NCBI lineage: Eukaryota > Viridiplantae > Streptophyta > Magnoliopsida > Alismatales > Hydrocharitaceae > Thalassia > Thalassia testudinum. The sequence goes on from JAZHRO010000024.1 coordinate 20,635,626, forward strand.
TTTTTAGAATTGAGGGGATTAAGAGAAAGGGCTAATGAGAGATTACCTTCCCTGGGTGTGGCTGATGTAAACACATTTACACTACTTAAGATGTCTATTTAAGCATGTTCTTAAGCATAGGATTGCATTTCATGATATAAATATTGCATAACAAGCATCATCTTTCATTTAGAGTAGTTTGAATAAAATGGAGGTTAATTGTCTCCTTTTATGTGCTTGGATAGGGCAAACATTTTATCGAGGCCTCGGATCAAAGATCCAACCGTATGGATGTGATCAGGGCGACGATTGGAGTTCAACAACTCCAAGATCACCCTAATCAGGCATCTGTAGCATCAGATAGTGATCGGGGAACCCTAGAAGATCAAGGGCCAGGATGGTGTAAATCTGCACTTCAAATGACAAATCCGACCACACGGATGAATTCGGATAGACGATCGCAGCCAAACGACGCAAAAATCAAGTCAATCCGACATCCATGGCACCATCTACAACATCCAGAAGATGGACGGCCAAGATGGCGCCACGTGGTGCCATCTCAGCCACCCAAACGGCCGCATGCATTCTCTGATGACCCCGCACCCGTTCCCTCTCCGCCGTTGGATCTCGATCCGACGGCTGTGGGCGGCCGCGCCTAAAAGCGCCCGCTCGACCATCCACGCCTTGTAGCGCAGCGGTCGAGCGTGCTTACGCGAGCTGCGGGCACAGGTTCGAACCGTAGCGAAAGGGAGGAAGGCGCAGGCGTGCGGGCGATGGCGGGCTTTGGATCGTCATCGGATTGCTGCCTGAGCTCAATTGAGATCACGCGCTATTGCACGCGCGGCGTCACGTGGCATCGCACACGCCGGGCGGGCGTGCAGCAGCGGGCGATCACGCATTCTAAGCCGTCCGATCTCGCGATCGGATGGCTGAGAATTAAAGAATGTGCGCGGGCGTTGAGAAAGGGCGCAACTGAGGAGGTGCGTGTGGGTGCGGGTGCTACGCCCACGTTGGTGCCTTAGTGACGGATTTATCCATCACTAAAGACCCCTCATTTATTATTTTAAAGATGTAATGACCATTTTGCCCCCACTCCTTGCAACTATAAAAGGAGACCCCCTCCATACGAAATTCTCATCCCTTCCTTCTCCTCTCCACCTCTCCAAAGCTCAAGAGAAGCTTGTCCCACACCCGGGATGCTTCTCGCGAGATAAAGTCCAAATTTTCATCCCCCTTCAGAAGTGGATCCCGCGACGACGACGGCATGCTGCTCCGTTCTCGTTCTTCTGCTTCGTCCTCCTTCATCCTGCTTCGTCCTCCTTCGTCCAGGCGTCGTCCCGTCCAGCTCGTCCTCCAAGCAACCATCGAGGAGGATTTCTCTCTCCCTATTCTTTTTACTGCTTTCTAATATAGATTTACTGCTTTCTAGAGTAGTTCTGCTCATCCTCCAAGCGATCGTCGAGGAGGACATTTCTCCCTCCATTCTTTTAATGCTTTGTAGAGTAAATTTGTCGCTTTCTAGTGCAATTGTTTTATGCTTTCTAGTTATAATGAACAATCTTTTTAATGATAAATTCTTTGTTTATTCTACATCTCATTTTGATTTCTATGTGTAATATTTTCTCTCTCTTACCCTCTCTCTCTCTTCTATTTATTGTAAATAATTAGATAGTTTTTAAATTTAATTACTTAGTGACAAATAAAAAGAAATGCGTAGTTTTTATATCAAACGTCCGCCTCCCTGTGCTCGACCCGGAATTTCAATTTCGGTATAAATTTTATTTGTTGAACACGAGTTCTTCGCTTTCATGCTACAACGATAGGTTTTCCAAAACCAAACACGTTAGCGTAGCGATTCGATGCGTTCAACATTTTGGCGCTGTTGCCGGGGAGGTGACGCTCTTTAGTTTCTCTTAGCGTTTTCTAACTTACAAATCATTTACCTCACTTTTCTCCTTTCTTATTGTGATTGCAGGTACTCTTTCGAGACAGGCAAAAGCGGTAGATCAGAGTAAAGTGCTGCGGAAGGTTCTGTAAGCTATCCCCCCACCTCCCACCCATTAGATTTCATTCCACAATATAATAATTCAAACATCAATCAACCTAGGTATTTTTTATAAACTCTAAGGTTAGATTGTTTGTTGTTTGACATCCATACTCACCCCAACCCCCACATTAAAAAGAAAAAAAAAATTAAAAAAATCTCACAGAGGTACACAACCTCATTTGATTTTCTAACTTAACCGGTAAACCGATCTTAAGAACCGGTACACACATTCAAACACATAATTGAGTAGAAATCAGATTAGGTAATCATTTGTGTGCCTAATTAAGTGGTGCATCAGGTCAATTGTTTGAGTTCATTGGGCAGCACCACTTTAAATAAAATCAACTCATCAAGTAGCTGCCACTTAGGTTCAACTCTTAAGGATTTACCAGGCACTCCACATTCTTTCTAAGCTTTAAAGGAAAATATCTTCACCTGTGCTTGCAAAACTTGGTGTGCCAACGAAACCTATTTGAAAACACCTAAAGTTGAATCATAAAAGCTACTAAGCAAGATTTGAACCTTAAAATTCACCACCTCAAAAAGTAATCTTGCTTGAAAACCACTGGTTGTGCACGCACACACAAATTAATCAATCATTAAGGGCACAACCCATTTAAAGGGCCCATCACATTCCAAAGCATATTCAAACCTAGCCCTAAAACAGAGTAGACGTTGGCCTTAAGGATTGGACTCGCTCTTCAGAACCAAGAATGAGATTATTTTCGGTTAGTTTGTTTCTACTGTTCAATCTGATGTCTAGCTAGGGGAGCAGAATCAAATGATTGCGGCTGGGGGGTACACTAGGAACTGGAGGCGCAAGCCGAAGGAAGAACCTTCTCCCCAGTCCCTCCTTCTAACTGGTTGGATTGAACAGACGGAAGTAGATCAAATCGTTTCTTTATCTCAAGACGGGTTTTGGGAATCTGTAGGTCTGTCGGCTAACCCAATTAAGAGCAGATTTGATTGTTTGTATTGCAGGGTACCTTTCTTCCTCCCGTGTCTCATGAATCCTTCCACATATTTCACGCATTCCCTCTCTTTCCCTCCTGTTGTGAATTATCCTTAACATGACGATTATCCCGACTCGTATTATAATCAACCATCGGTCAATTGGGATAATTCGGATTGGGGATACAGTTCCGGACCCCCGAGTTTAGGGTCTAACCCTGAACACTTTCATTCTGATTTGTATCCTTCTCAAGCTACATCGATTATAGATCGTCTTCCTTTCATGAACAACCTAATATGATCTACAATCAAGAAGGATACACCGATCCTTACCCATCCTTTGATTTCACTGCCTTTAGGTCATCACCATCTTTTGAACAATCTGAAATGTCCTATTATCAGGAAGGGTATAACGAATCTCAATTCGTTAATTCCCCTGCATTGAGCCCAAACCCACCCAACCCTGAACCAACTCATTTGGTTCAGGTTAACCAGGTTCAAGATAAGGTTCTGGCTAACTTGAGGAATATCATACAATCTTTAGAAGTTCAGCCAATACCTTGCATTGAGAGATTGGAGCCCCTGATTGAAATGATTGATGATTTGAATAAGTCTTTGTTGGATTGGCTCCAGGACGTTAAGGATAAGAACCCGGGTGAGTTTCTACTTAGGAAGTTAGTGAAATTGAGGATGAGGTTCTGATGTAAACACATTTACACTACTTAAAATGTCTATTTTTGCATGTTCTTAAGCATAGGATTGCATTTCATGATATAAATATTGCATAACAAGCATCATCTTCCATTTAGAGTAGTTTGAATAAAATGGAGGTTAATTGTCTCCTTTTGTGTGCTTGGACAGGGCAAACATTTTATCGGGGCCTCGGATTAAAGATCCAACCGTATGGATGTGATCAGGGCGACGATTGGAGTTCAACGACTCCAAGATCACCCTAATCAGGCATCCGTAGCATCAGATAGTGACTGGGGAACCCTAGAAGATCAAGGGCCAAGATGGTGAAAATCCGCACTTCAAATGACAAATCCGACCGCACGGATGAATTTGGATCGACGATCGCAGCCCAACGACACAAAAATCAAGTCAATCCGACATCCGTGGCACCATCTACAACTTCCAGAAGATGGACGGCCAAGATGGTGCCATGTGGCGCCATCTCGACCGCCCAAACGGCCGCATGCAACCTCGGAAGATCCCGCACCCGCTCGCTCTCCGCCGTTGGATCTTGATCCAACGGCTGTGGTTTCTACGCTTAAAAGCGTCCACTCGACCATCCGCGCTCCGTAGCGTAGCGGTCGAGCGCGCTTACGTGACTGGCGAGCGTGGGTTCGAGTCGTAGCAGAGGGTTGGAGGCGCGGGCGATTGGGCGCGGGCGGGCGTTGGATCACGATTGGACGGCCGCGCGCCCGATAGCGTTCATGCGTGATTGAATGCACGGCATGGACGCGCGATCACACGCGGGCGGGCGCGCAGTGCAGTGGGCGGAGATGCATCTTAAGTCGTCCGATCTCGCAATCGGATGGATGAGAATCAATGAACATGTGGTGGCGTTGAGCGCGCCGGCAGCTAAAGCGGTGCGCGTGGGTGCGGAAGCTATGCCCACGTTGGGGGCTTTAGTGAGGGATTTATCCATCACTAAAGACCCCTCATTTATTATTTTGAACTTGTAATGTCCATTTTGCCCCCACTCCTTGCAACTATAAAAGGAGACCCCCTCCATACGAAATTCTCATCCCTTCCTTCTCTTCTCTACCCCTCCAAAGCTTAAGAGAAGCTTGTCCCACACCCGGGATGCTTCTCGTGAGATAAAGTCCAAATTTTCGTCCCCCTTCGGAAGTGGATCCCGCGACGACGACGGTGTGCTGCTTCGTTCCTGTTCTTCTGCTTCGTCCTCCTTCGTCCTGCTTTGTTCCTCTTTGTCCAGGCGTTGTCCCGTCCGGCTCGTCCTCCAAGCAACCGTCGAGGAGGATTTCTCTCTCCCTATTCTTTTTACTGCTTTCTAGTATCGATTTACTGCTTTTTAGTGTAGTTTTGCTCGTCCTCCAAGCAATCGTCGAGGAGGATATTTCTCCCTCCATTCTTTTAATGCTTTCTAGAGTAAATTTATCGCTTTCTAGAGTAATTATTTTATGATTTGTAGTTGTAAGAGTGAAATGAACAATCTCATTAATGATAAATTCCTTGTTTATTCTACATCTCATTTCGATTTCTCTGTGTAATATTCTCTTTCTCTCTTACTCTCTCTCTCTCTTCGATTTATTGTAAATAATTAGATAGTTTTAAATTGAATTATTCCGTGACAAATAAAAAGAAACACGTAATTTTTAAATCAAACGTCCGCCTCCCTGTGTTCGACTCGGAATTTTCATTTCAGTATAAATTTTATTTGTTGAACACGAATTCTTTGCTTTCGAACTACAATGACAGGTTTTCCAAAACCAAACACGTTAGCTTAGCGATCCGTAACATTCAACATTTTGGTGCCGTTACCGGGGAGGCAACGATCTTTGATTTCTCTTCGCGTTTTGTAACGTACTAATCATTTACCTCACTTTTCTCCTTTCTTATTGTAATTGCCGGTACTCTTTCGAGACAGGAAAAAGCAGTAGATCGGAGTAAAGTGTTGTAGAAGGTTTTGTGAGTTACCCCCACCTCCCACCAATTAGATTTCATTTCATCACATAATAACTCAAACATCAATCAACCTCGGTATTTTTATAAACTCTAAGGTTAGATTGTTTGTTGTTTGACACCCATACTCACCCCAACCCCCACATTAAAAAAAAAAAAATCTCACAGAGGTACACAACCTCATCTGATTTTCAAACTCAATCGGTAAACCGATCTTAGGAGCCGGTACACACATCCAAACACATAATTGAGTAGAAATCAGATTAGGTAATCATTTGCGTGCCTAATTAAGTGGTGCAACAGGCTAATTGTTTGAGTTGATTGGGCCACACCACTTCAAATAAAATAAACTCATCAAGTAGCTGCCACTTAGGTTCAACTCTTAGGGATTTACCAAGCACTCCACATTCTTTTTAAGCTTTAAAGGAAAACATCTTCACCTGTGCTTGCAAAACCTGGTGTGCCAATGAAACTTGTTTGAAAACACCTAAAGTTGAATCCTAAAAGCTACTAAGCAAGATTTGAACCTTAAAATTTACCACCTCAAAAAGTAATCTTGCTTGAAAACCACTGGTTGTGCATGCACACATAAATCAATCAATCATTAAGGGCACAACCCATTAAAAGGGCCCATCACATTCCAAAGCACATTCAAACCTAACCCTAAATAAAATAGAGTAGACGTTGGCCTTAAGGATTGGACTCGCTCTTCAGAACCCAGAATGAGATTATTTTCGGTTAGTTTGTTTCTACTGTTCAATCTGATGTCTAGCTAGGGGAGCAGAATCAAATGATTGCGGCTGGGGGGTACACTAGGAACCGGAGGCGCAAGCCGAAGGAAGAACCTTCTCCCCAGTCCCTCCTTCTAACTGGTTGGATTGAACAGACGGAAGTAGATCAAATCGTTTCTTTATCTCAAGACGGGTTTTGGGAATCTGTAGGTCTGTCGGCTAACCCAATTAAGAGCAGATTTGATTGTTTGTATTGCAGGGTACCTTTCTTCCTCCCGTGTCTCATGAATCCTTCCACATATTTCACGCATTCCCTCTCTTTCCCTCCTAATGTGAATTATCCTCAACATGTCGATTATCCCAACTCCTATTGTAATCGACCATCAGTTAGTTGGGATAATTCGGATTGGGGATACAATTCCGGACCTTCGTGTTTAGGGTCAAACCCTGAACACTTTGATTCTGATTTCTATCCTTCTCAGAGCTACATCGGTTATAGATCGTCTTCCTTTCATGAACAACCTAATACGATCTACAATCAAGAAGGATACACCAATCTTTACCCATCCTTTGATTTCACTGCGTTTAGGTCATCACCATCTTTTCAACAATCTGAAATGACCTATTATCAAGAAGGGTATAACGAATCTCAATTCGTTAATTCCCCTGCATTGAGCCCAAACCCACCCAACCCTGAACCAACTCATTTGGTTCAGGTTAACCAGGTTCAAGATAAGGTTCTGGCTAACTTGAGGAATATCATTCAATCTTTAGAAGTTCAGCCAATACCTTGCATTGAGAGATTGGAGCCCCTGATTGAAATGATTGATGATTTAAACAAGTCTTTGTTGGATTGGCTCCAGGATGTTAAGGATAAGAACCCGGGTGAGTTTCTACTTGGGAAATTAGGGAAATTGAGGATGAGATTCGTGGTTGCTTTGATTCAATCTTGGAATAATTTCCAGGATGAACCCCCTACAGGAAAGCCAATGACAGAACTCGATCAGGCACCTGTTGGGGGGGACACGTGTTACGAGGCTGACCAGATAGAATTAAAACAACCAATTAAGGATGATCTGATTTCTTCACCTGAGATCCCTGAGCCGGGTTATGAGAAAATGTATGTCTCCTTGGAACAGAAAGTGACAACTGATTTTGGGACATACATTGATACGGATCCTAATGGTGAAGATTCAAGTTGCGAAGTCTTACGCGAGTTTTCTGAACACGATTTCTGTGAGATGATTGGGCCTGAGGAATCTGATAGATCATTTGATAGCCCAATAACTGAGGAAACTGATCTTAGGGCACACATTACAGATCCAGGATTACATTTTCTGGATGAATCAATTCAATGCCCTGATTATCAGTTACACCCCGTTGAGCTTATCGATAATTCTATTTCTACGATAATTAGACCCAAGTCAATTCTGATTCTGCCACATCATTTAGACTTGGAGATTTCAGACAGGGTGATTAACATGCAAGAGGTCTTGGAATTTAACATGCTGAATGAGGAGGGTAGGAGGTGGGAAGTAATGATTTGGGAAGTTAATTTTGGAGGAAATGGAAGATTGAGTCGAAGGGTTCCTTTTAAGCTGAAACCATCAAATTAGAACCCTTACGACATTTATTTCGAGGATGACAAACTCAAGCACACATTCAACGATTATCCTTTTGAACTTCAATTCTCTGTAACCTGACTTTTTAGTCTTGGGTTGCATCCTCATAAATCGCAGGCCCGACCCCGCTTGCATTCTGATTTCAGGTTTTGGCTAATTTTTATGTTCGACGATTCTAACGTAATTTGGGTAGCTAATGAACTTTCTTGGGTGATATGGCTGGCAAGTTATCGTGGGTAACAGCCCATAGGTAGGTTGTCCAGAGCCCAGTCACTGGACCTTTCTCTTTTTCCTCCCTTAGGTAAATCTTAGACCAGGGAAGCCACCTACTTAAAAAAAAAAAAGAAGAAACAAAAAAAAAATCAAAAAGAAAAGGAGAAAAGAACAAAAAGAAATAAGCCACACTTCGCCGCACAAGTATGGCTGGCAAGTTGTCGGTGGTAACAGCTCATCGACCGGTTGTCCAGAACCCAGCTCAGTAAATGCACTAAAAATTCTCAAAACACTTAGGAAGAAGCGGAGAAGTAGAATAAATCGGGGAGATATACACTGGATTTACCTTTGTATTGACCCCGTAAAAAAATAAAAGTAGGGAGAAAGCTACAGGTTGTAAAGATACACCTTTAAGCAGAAGTTTTTTTTTTGAGGTCACCTAGAGGCATAGAAATCCGAAGTCTGTTTTAATTGCCGGTCAATGAGTCTATCACAATCACAATAAGATGCTTAAAACTTAGGGTTCTCATCAAATCTTGGGTGAGTTGAATGGCCGTAGAAAGCCACTCTTAAACCCTGAAATTTGAAAATCCAAAAAAAATTAGAAAAGAGTAAAAAGAGAAAAGGAAATTTTTCTTTGAATAAGGCGAGGGCTTGAGGCGGTCTGCATTTTGGCTAATACCCGGGCGCTGTTGTGTCTTTGAAAGTTCAGTTCCTAAGTAGACAATTTCTTAATGATTGAAAATAACTCAGGTCTAAATAATCCAACCTAATTCTTTTATAAATAGCATATAGTTTTTGCTAGGGACTAGCAAAAGATAGGCATGGGGGTATGATGTAAACACATTTACACTACTTAAAATGTCTATTCTTGCATGTTCTTAAGAATAGGATTGCATTTCATGATATAAATATTGCATAACTTATATCATCTTGCATTTAGAGTAGTTTGAATAAAATGGAGGTTAATTGTCTCCTTTTATGTGCTTAGACAGGGCAAGCATTTTATCGGGGTCTCGGATCAAAGATCCAACCGTATGGATGTGATCAGGGCGATGATTGGAGTTCAACGACTCCAAGATCGCCCTAATCAGGCATCTGTAGCATCAGATAGTGACCGGGGAACCCTAGAAGATCAAGGGCCAGGATGGTGAAAATCCGCACTTTAAATGACAAATCCGATCGCATGGATGAATTCGGATCAACGATCGCAGCCCAATGACACAAAAATCAAGTCAGTCCGACATCCGTGGCACCATCTACAACTTCCAGAAGATGGACGGACAAGATGGCGCCACGTGGTGCCATCTCGACTGCCCAAACGGCCGCATGCAACCTCTGAAGATCCCGCACTTGCTCGCTCTCCGCCGTTGGATCTTGATCCAACGGCTGTGGTCGGCCGCTCTTAAAAGCGTTCGCTCGACCATCCGCACCCCGTAGCATGGCGGTCGAGCGCGCTTACGCGACTGGCGGGCGTGGGTTCGCGCCGCAGTAGAGGGCTGGAGGCACTGGCGATTGGGCGCAGGCGGGCATTGGATCGTGATCGGACGGCCGCGCGCGCCCGATAGAGTTCACGCGCGATTCAACGTGCGGCATGGACGCACGATCGCATGCGGGCGAGCGCGTAGTGCAGTGGGCGGAGATGCATCTTAAGCTGTCCGATCTCGCAATCGGACGGCTGAGAATCAATGAATGTGCGATGGCGTTGAGTGCGCGGGCAGCTGTAGCTACGCCCACGTTGGGGGCTTTAGTAACGGATTTATCCATCACTAAAGACCCCTCATTTATTATTTTGAAGTTATAATGTCCATTTTGCCCCCACTCCTTGCAACTATAAAAGGAGACCCCCTCCATACGAAATTCTCATCCCTTCCTTCTCTTCTCTACCCCTCCAAAGCTCAAGAGAAGCTTGTTCCACACCCGGGATGCTTCTCGCGAGATAAAGTCCAAATTTTAGTCCCCCTTCGGAAGTGGATCCCGTGACGACGACAGCGTGCTGCTTCGTTCCCGTTCTTTTGCTTCATCCTCCTTCGTCCTGCTTCGTTCCTCTTCGTCCAGGCATCGTCCCGTCCGGCTCGTCCTCCAAGCAACCGTCGTGGAGGATTTCTCTCTCCCTATTCTTTTTACTGCTTTCTAGTATAGATTTACTGCTTTCTAGTGTAGTTTTGCTCGTCCTCCAAGCAATCATCGAGGAGGATATTTCTCCCTCCATTCTTTTAATGCTTTCTAGAGTAAATTTATCGCTTTCTAGAGTAATTGTTTTATGCTTTGTAGTTGTAAGAGTGAAGTGAACAATCTCCTTAATGATAAATTCCTTGTTTATTCTACATCTCATTTTGATTTCTCTGTGTAATATTCTCTTTCTCTCTTACTCTCTCTCTCTCTTCTATTTATTGTAAATATTTAGATAGTTTTAAATTGAATTATTCCGTGACAAATAAAAAGAAATGCGTAGTTTTTAAATCAAACGTCCGCCTCCCTGTATTCGACCTAGAATTTTCATTTCGGTATAAATTTTATTTGTTGAACATGAATTCTTCGCTTTCGAACTACAACAACAGGTTTTCTAAAATCGAACACATTAGCGTAGCGATTCGCAAAATGTTCAACAGATTCGTGGTTGCTTTGATTCAATATTGGGATGATTCCCAGGATGAACCCTCTTCAGGAAAGTCAATGACAGAACCCACTCAGGCACCTGTTGGGGGGGACATGTGTTATGAACAGATTGAATTAAAGCGACCAATTAAGGAAGATCTGATTTCTTCACCTGAGATCCCTGAGTCGGGTTACGAGGAAACGTATGTCTCCTGGGAACAGAAAGTGACAACTGATTTTGGGACATACATTGATACGGATCCTGATTTCTTTCATGGTGAAGATTCCAGTTGTGAAGTCTCACGCGAGTTTTCTGAACACGATTTCTGTGAGACGATTGGGCCTGAGGAATCTGATAGATCATTTGATAGCCCAATAACTGAGGAAACTGATCTTATTAGGGCACACATTACGGATCCAGAATTGCATTTTCTGGAGGAATCAATTCAATGCCCTAATTATCAATTACACCCCGTTGAGCTTATCGATAATTCTGTTTCTGAGATAATTAGATCCAAGTCAATTCTGATTCTGCCACATCATTTAGACTTGGAGATTTCAGATGGGGTGATTAACATGCAAGAGGTCTCGGAATTTAACATTCGGAATGAGGAGGATAGGAGCTGGGAAGTTCTGATTTGGGAAGTTAATTTTGGAGGAAATGGAAGATTGAGTCGAAGGGTTCCTTTTAAGCTGAAACCATCAAATCAGAACCCTTACGACATTTGTTTCGAGGATGTCAAACTCAAGCACACATTCAACGATTATCCTTTTGAGCTTCAATTCTCTGTAACCCGACTTTTTGGTCTTGGGTTGATCCTCATAAATCGCAAGCCCGACCCCGCTTGCATTCTAATTTTAGGTTTTGGGTAATTTTTATCCAGAACCTAAGATATTGTCGATTATGGGGGATGGGTCTGCACCACAATTTGGTCCACATCTGTGGACCCCTGTTGACAGGTCAGAGAATTCTTCTGTTTATTTCAATTCTGGCCTGCACTTGTGAATTCTTCACTTCTTTTCCTTGTATAGTGTGCCTAGCTGAAGGCACTAAACTCAGCACATATATAGTTTTTCTTAGTTTTCATCTCGGAGCGGACTTGACATTCACGCAATTTAGGTGCTTTCTACGCTTTTCCACTCTGTTTTATGTCTTTTTAATACAATGAGGACATTGCATTAGATAGGCATGGGGGGTGGATATTTATCTCTGAATTCATTCCTCAGCTCCGTAGATTTGTTTTATTTTCTTTTATAAAAAAAAATTCAGAATTAGGAAAGAGAATTTGGGTTTAAGAAAATTTTCAATCTTAGGAAATACTACATTAAGATCTACACAAATACCCTTCAGGTATTTGGACTTAATCAGCCCGTGTATCCACTAAAATGTGGATTTATTTTTCGAGTTCTCGCTAACCTGAATTTTATTTTAATTGGAGTAAATAAGTTTGGGTGATAAGTAGACGACTTATCAACCCGTCCTCTGATTTGAGGGAATTTTGAGTTTCTAGCATATACACACTATCTTGTCATTGACTCGTTGTTCGACGATTTTAACGAAAATTGGGTAGCTAATGAACCTTTTAGGGTGATATGGCTGGCAAGTTATTGTGGGTAACAGCTCATAGGTAGGTTGTCCAAAGCCCAGTCACTGGATCTTTCTCTTTTTGCTGCCTTTAGGTAAATCTTAGACCAGGGAAGCCACATACTTAAAAAAAAAAAGAAGAAAAGAAAAAAAAAATAAGCCACACTTCGCCGCACGAGTATGGCTGGCAAGTTGTCGGTGGTAACAGCTCATCAACCGGTTGTCTAAAACCCAGCTCAGTAAATGCACTAAAAATTCCCAAAACACTTAGGAAGAAGCGGAGAAGTAGAATAAAATGGGGAGATATACACTGGATTCACCCTTGTGTTGACCCCGTAAAAAAATAAAAGTAGGGAGAAATCTACCGGTTGTAAAGATACACCTTTAGGCAAAATTCTTTTTAGGTCACCTAGAAGCATAGAAATCCGAAGTCTGTTTTAATTATCGGTTAACGAGTCTATCACAATCACAATAAGATGCTTAAAGCTTATGGTTCTCATCAAATCTTGGGTGAGTTGAATGGCTGTAGAAAGCCACTCTTAAACCCTAAAATTTGAAAATCCAAAAAAATTAGAAAAGAGTAAAAAGAGAAAAGGAAACTTTTCTTTGAATAAGGCGAGGGCTTGAGGCGGTCTGCATTTTGGCTGATACCCGGGCACTGCTGTGTCTTTGAAAGTTCAGTTCCTAAAGTAGACAATTTCTTAATGATTGAAAATAACTCAGGTCCAAATAATCCAACCTAATTCTTTTATAAATAGCATATAGTTTTTGCTAGGGACTAGCAAAAGATAGGCATGGGGGTATGATGTAAACACATTTACACTACTTAAGATGTCTATTTATGCATGTTCTTAAGCATAGGATTGCATTTCATGATATAAATATTGCATAACATGCATCATCTTGCATTTAGAGTAGTTTGAATAAAATGGAGGTTAATTGTCTCCTTTTATGTGCTTGGACAGGGCAAACATTTTATCGGGGCCTCGGATCAAAGATCCAATCGTATGGATGTGATCAGGGCAACGATTGGAGTTCAACGACTCCAAGATCGCCCTTATCAGGCATCTGTGGCATCAGATAGTGATCGGGGAACCCTAGAAGATCAAGGGCCAGGATGGTATAAATCCATACTTCAAATGAAAAATCCAACCGCACGGATGAATTCGGATCGACGATCGCAGCCCAATGACCCAAAAATCAAGTCAATCCGACATTCGTGGCACCATCTACAACATCCAGAAGATGGACGGCCAAGATGGTGCCACGTGGCGCCATATCGGCCGCGCAAACGGCCGCATGCATTCTCTGAAGACCCTGCACCCATTCCCTCTCCGCCATTGGATCTCGATCCAACGGTTGTGGGCGGCCCCGGCTAAAAGCGCCCTCTCGACCATCTGCGCCTCGTAGTGCAGCGGTCAGGCGCGCTTATGCGAGCTGCGGGTGCGGGTTCGAACCGCAGCGAAGGGAAGAAAGGCGCTGGCATGCGGGCGATGGCAGGAGTTGGATCGTCATCGGACGGCCGTCTGCACTTAATTGGGATCACGCGTTATTGCACGCGCGGTGTCACGCGGCATTGCACGTGCCTGGCGGGCGCGCAGCAGCGGGTGATCACGCATTCTAAGCCGTCCGATCTCATGATCGGATGACTGAGAATTAAAGAACATGCGCAGGTGTTGAGAAAGGGCGCAACTGAGGAGGCGCGCGTGGGCGAGGGTGCTACGCCCACGTTGGGGCTTTAGTGACGGATTTATCCGTCACTAAAGACCCTTCATTTATTATTTTAAAGATGTAATGACCATTTTGCCCCCACTCCTTGCAACTATAAAAGGAGACCCCCTCCATATGAAATTCTCATCCCTTCCTTCTCCTCTCTACCTCTCCAAAGCTCAGGAGAAGCTTGTCCCACACCCGGGATGCTTCTCGCGAGATAAAGTCCAAATTTTCGTCCCCCTTCGGAAGTGGATCCCGCGACAATGACGGCGTGCTACTCCGTTCCCGTTCTTCTGCTTCGTCCTCCTTCGTCCAGGCGTCGTCTCATCCAGCTCGTCCTCCAAGCGACCGTCGAGGAGGATTTCTCTCTCCCTATTCTTTTTACTGCTTTCTAGTATAGATTTACTGCTTTCTAGAGTAGTTCTGCTCGTCCCCCAAGCGATCGTCGAGGAGGATATTTCTCCCTCCATTCTTTTAATATTTTCTAGAGTAAATTTATCGCTTTCTAGTGCAATTGTTTTATGCTTTCTAGTTGTAATGAACAATCTTTTTAATGATAAATTCTTTGTTTATTCTACATCTCATTTTGATTTCTATGTGTAATATTCTCTCTCTCTCTTACCCTCTCTCTCTCTTCTATTTATTGTAAATAATTAGATAGTTTTTAAATTGAATTACTTAGTGACAAATAAAAAGAAACGCGGAGTTTTTAAATCAAATGTCTGCCTCCCTGTGTTCGACCCGGAATTTCAATTTCGATATAAATTTTATTTGTTGAATACGAGTTCTTCGCTTTCAAGCTACAATGACAGGTTTTCCAAAACCAAACACGTTAACGTAGCGATTCGATGTGTTCAACAGTGGTTATTGTGCGGTTGATCTCCTCGTGGAATACCTCGCAAAATCATAATAAAACAAATTGGGCAAGTTAGTGCTCAAATATAATCAGAGACTAGTGATGAATTACATGTTGCTCCTTGGCAACGACACCAAAATGTTAAGAGCGCTTGATCGGGTTTTAAAAAGGTCGCTTTGTAGTATAGTCGAAAAAGCGTTCAAAACAAATAGAATTTTATTACTCAAAGTTTAAGTCCGAGGTCAAATACAGGGAGCAAGTGGAATTCACGTACTAATCTCAATAATAGATGCAATTTGAATGCATAAAACTACTCAAAATCTAATTCAGAATGTAAAGCATGAGCATGTCGAGCATCATTATGGCGAGGTGGATGGGTGCGTGGAGTGACGAAGGCACCTCGCCGGTGGTCTGCTGGAGGTGGAGACGATGGTGGTGGTCTGTGGTTGTCGAGGGATGGAAACAGAAATAAAGAGAGGGAAAATAAGGAGTAGAGGAAGGGGAAAGTACCTAACCTAGTTTAAGGATGAAAGGGAAGGAGATGGCGGACGTCTCGTACCTATCGTCGTCGGAGACGAAAGTCCAGTAGAAGGGTGACGGTGACGACGAGGAGGATGCAGGCATGTGCGCAGGTATGGCACGACGTGGACGATGGAGGTAGGGACAACTCTGCCACCGGTATTGTGGTAGAGTGACGAGAGGAGGAGAAATAGTTCGCTGGGGCTCGCTGGGTGTTTGGTCGGAGGAGAAGAGAAGAAATTGGGGGGTTGTTTCCAGCCAAACCAAGCTGAAGAGGAACATGAGGATCTGGGGACCTTTAAATAGCCTCTGGCAGAGGGCCTTGTGCTTGGAAGGCAAGCTTCCAAGCACGGCAACCTCGCCGAACTTGGAAGGTCGAAATGACCCAAACCTCTCATGCGTTCGCATGAGAGATTGGGTTCACATGAACGGGAATTCCTCAGAAAATCTCCCTTTCAAATTTGAGAGGGATTCTCTGAAGAATCAAGGAGATATCCCCCTCGAATCCACGTCGGAGTAGGAATCCTCTGCTGAAATGGTGGAGGGATCTAATTGCAAAGAACAACGAGGAAGCTAAGGGGGTTTCTGTAAGGGTTTTCGAAAGCTAGGGGTCTAAAAGTAATTGGGTTGGACTGTTTTGCAAAGTAGGTCAAGGTGAACTCCCCTTAGGTCCAAATTTTGGTATAAACCTAATTTTGACCTATGTTTAGCCCCTGAGAAATTCCATTGCTGTACTGCAATGGTAAAATTACAGTTTTACCCTTTGTTTCATGCTTTTCTTTTAAACCGATTATTCCTTGAGTTAGGCCCTTCATTTAGTTATGTAGGAGCTTTTGTTCTCTTTTCTAGGTCAAAATGAGCTATTTAGGGCTCATGATGGTGTTCCCATCAGTACCTTCACGATAAATGAATTTTCAGATGTCTAGCCTTAACTCCAGACGTCCAGGTGCTCCGTCAGTCGTCTGGACTGCACTCCAGACGTCAGATACTGGAAAATTTCCAGTATCAGAACCTGCTCCCAGCGCTCTCCGCCGCGCAACTCCTCGCACCGTCGTAGCTCCAGCCACTGCAGATGGTTGAGATCGCCTCCCCGTGATCTCTCCTTCTTCCTCACGCGCCTGCGGTGGCCATACGAGCTCCATCGGGCTTCCATCGAAGCTCTCCGACCTCAGCCTCCTCCTCCTCCTCCTCCTCCCGTTCTCTCCTCCTCCCTCTCGCTCTCCTCCTCGCTCACCTCCTCTCGCCACTCCCGTAAGCTCTGAAGGTGAAGGTGGCGGTGTGTGGAGTGGAGAGGAGAGGAGGGGAGGGGCTTAAATAGGTGGCGTGTGGGTTTTAGGGTTTGGGGAAAGGGGGAAGTGATGGGTCGGCCTGGGTAGGTTGTTAATATGATGTTTTTATCGTTGAAATATGTATAGTGGTTAACCTAATTCAGACCTAACCATCTCTTTACAAAATTTTTAACCTGGCCTAATTGATTTTATCTTGTCACTTTTAGGCCCAGGGTCGAACTCAGGGAAGTGGGGTTAAAGTCGAGTTTCTACGTTTTCCTTAAAACGCGTCTCTTCCGTTCGTTTATTGTGTTTTTGGTGTTTTTCTTATTTAGGTTTTTTATGGTAATCCTTGTTCTTGAGGCACACCCTCAAAATTGTGTCCTTGGCTTTTAGCCAAACAGAGTCCCAAAACAAGTCTTGCTACTCGCAAGACGGGGGTACCTGCAAATCAAAGATTATCTTTTCACTTTTATACCTTTTTTTTATCTTTTTACTAAGAAGGAAGATAACAGATAGAAAGTAAATATAGTAGCTATAGATATATATTTATATGTAGTATATATATAAAGGGGTGGGGGTGGAGGTGACTATGGAGTGTAGCACTATGTCGAGTCAGTCGACGTCTAGAGAGACGCAACCAACACGACTAGGTGCCGCGTGGAGTGTGGATGGAGGATGGATGATGTATGGGACCACGCTTTTTTTGTACGCGTGTATCAGGGAATATCAGCAACTGGTGCAGATATTCCCGTGATACAGCGTATAGTAAACAACGTGAAAATATATGTACATATGTATGTATATGAGTAAATATATCTATATGTATATAAATGTATAAGTATATATGTATAGATATATATAGATATATATGTATTATATATATATATATAGGTGTATATGTATATATATATATGTATGTATATATGTATATAGCTATGTATATATGTATATAAGTATATATATATAATACTATATAGATGTATATATATATATATGTATATAAGTATATATGTATCTAGATATATATATATATGTGTGTATACATAAATATATAGATATACTATGTATATAAGTATATATATATATATAAGTATATGTATAAGTATATAGATATATATAAGTAGATATATATATATATATATTATATATATATGTATATATATTATATATATATGTATGTATACATAACTATAGATATTACTATGTATATAAGTATATATATATATATATATATATATATGTATGTATATATTATATATAGATGTATATAAGTATATATATGTTACTATAAGTGTGTGAGTGTGTGTGTATGTGTTGGTATAGGTGTGTGTGCGTCGGTGAATGTGTGTGTGTGTTGCTATGAGTAAAAAAACAGAGAGAGAGAGAGAGAGAGAGCGGGAGAGAGAGAGAATACGTGAGAGAGAGAGAGCGGGAGAGAGAGATCAGCAGAGAGAGAGAGAGCGGGCTGGAGAGATCGAGAGCGCGGACAATGGCAGCGAGTTAAGACGTCTGCTCGCGGCGGCGGACGTCTGACGCCGCGTCGTCTGAAGGCGGAGGCGGACGTCTGAAGACGGCGGGTGCGGGCGCGCCTTCGCGTAGGGTTCTGCAGGCCTGCGCGAAGGCGACGGGCGGGCGAAGGCGTGGAGGAGCGAGCGTGGAGGAGGTCTGCAGGTGGTCGCGGAGGAGGGCAGGGGGCGGCGCGAGGCCGTAGCCGGCCGCTGCAGTGCGTGCGGCGGACGGCTACAGGTGCAACTTCGAGGCGGACAGAACGGAGACGGAGGCGGGGAACGGGCCTGCAGGCGCGCGCGGAGGGTTGCGCGCCTGCGGGGAAGGTCGCGGAGGAGGAGGGGGGTGGCGCGAGGCCGTAGCTGGCCGCTGCAGTGCTGGGCTGCTGCTGGGCTGCTGCTGCCGTGGCTTCAAGCTTCGAAGCTTGGAGCGGCGGCAATGGCGTTAAAGAGAAAAAATGAAGCGAGGGAATGCACCACGCCCACCGGCTCGTCGAAGAGCTGGGCGGTGGTGCTCCCACTGTGGTGGTGTGCACCACAGTGGGTTCTCGTGCTCGCCGGGTGCCTCCTCGACGGAGGGCCGACGTATGGGAGGGGAAAGCGGTGGAGAAGATGGCTGCGGGTTTTTTCAGCAGCTGCAGCAGCTGCGTCGCGAGGATGAAGCTGCAGCTACTTATAGAGGAGGGGAGAGTGGCGTGCCGGCTGCAGCAGGGAGAGGGTGTGCGAGTTGCAGCTATAGGGAGCGGCGTTGGCAGGGAGACGTGACGGGAAGAAGTGCTGCGTGGCTGCTGCATGCAGCTGTGGGAAGAGTGCAGCCGCGGGAAGGATGCAGCCGCGGGAAGGAGAGAAAAGAAGAAATCAAGAGGAAAAATAAAAAGAGGGTGATTTTGCAAGGAGGCACTTGAAGAAAAATGTAACTATGTAGGCGATTGTTTCACTCCTCTTCCTCTCTTGATTAAATGCATGCATGCAAGTGTTTTTACAAATGCGATTGCAGGATCCTATTATGCAATGTTAATGCTAGAAAATAGCACAAGAAGGCGTTATTACAGGCGTGTTTTGAGGTGCAAACATATACCCCCATGCCTATCTTTTGCTAGTCCCTAGCAAAATAGTATTTAGAAATGATCTTAAGCTAAAGATTTTCTTCTGAGGTGATATCGGTGTGTTTATTATCGGATATTGTGAGAACTAATTGTAGAGAAGATTACCAGTACTTTAAGTCTTACATGACAAAGATCATCTCTCAACTAACCAGGACTCTTGATATTTAAACCCTAAATACGATTTCCAAGACCCAGGAGGTTTTGCCGTACTCGAGAGCTCAAGAGGTTATGGTTGTGCATAGTGAAGGATCAAGACTGACCAGATGAACCTTAAGACTCACTCCCAGGGTTTCATGAACTTTTAAGTACAAGTTGGTCCCAGTTTCAGCTCGTGTTTTTGGATTGACCCTTAAGATGATTACGGAAAACTCAACTCCCATTTTCTGATATTTTTTTGTGGCTCACCGAAAAACAAAGTATGCAGACATTTATGAGATATACTGACTCTTTTAAAACATCTCTCTTTTTTTTTTCTTTTCTTTTTTTCTTTTTTTCTTTTTTTTTTTCTTTTTTTTCTTTTTTTTCTTAACAACTCCTTTTTTTTTTTTTGAAACACGTGTCAGTATATCTCTTACAACACATTTTGAAGGAGCACACTTATTTTTCTTTTTGGTGGGAGAGTTTCTTTTTGGTGGAAAGAGTCACTCCTAAACACAAGACTAAATGCTGGGATAAAAAGTCTACCTGCACGCACAGGTAAGGACTCCACCTTCCCTAATGAACACTAGGGTTGGATCTTATGTTCACCTGGTCTTTCCTGATATGTGTAGTGTGAACCAAATTTACTTAAGCTCTCAAGAAAAAGCAAACCAACGGATCCTGTACTGGTGTCTCAAGTACAAGAATACATCCTTAGTTAAGAGAGATTTTGATCTATTTCGTCAATACTTTAAGTGAATTAAGCCGAGCCTGAGCGAATCAAGCTTCTGTGGCCTGGAAATTCTTCAAAACAGAGGTTGAATATCCATAAACACTTATTGAATTTTTTTTGTTTCAGCTTTCAAATCATTACTAAACACCATTTATTATTAATATATATATATATATTTTTTTTTTCTTTTTTTTTCTTTTTCTTTTTCTTTTTCTTGCATATTTATAAATAGGTGGTAATTGTCTGATACCATAAAATACCCAGATCCTATGGATGCCTATCCACCCCCCCATGCCAAACAATGCTATGTCCTCATATGCATGCAGGGAAAGGCAGAGAACGGACGACAGATCGGGTAACAGGAGCTGAGGTTCAGGGTATAAATCAGGGTGGAAGGGTGGGTGGATGGTGGGTGGTGAAGAGAAAAGCGAAGTAATCGCGATAGAGGCGTGAAAAGTAATGGTGGATGGTGAGAGATTTGGCGTTTTCTGGGACGAGAGTGTCCCAGGCGGATCAGAAAACAGATCAGGAAGAGGAAGTTGGCCCTTAGATTGGCCAAGAAGGGGGGCTTTTTGGATAGATGGATCCAAAAGGGAATAGCCCCGGTGAGTAAGATGTGGGCTCAAGGTCCCAGTGTGGATTTGCAAATCCGCCTGATTTAGCGGGAAAGAAAGGGCAATCCGGTCTTCCATAGTGTGGACCGGCGGTGAGCAGCCCGGCGATGACTCAGACCACAAGGTATGGGAAGCGGAAAAAACGTCGTCAGAAGTCTGGTCAGGAGAAGGTACAGGAATAGGGAGGGATTGGGGAACGTCACAGTTTGTGTTGGTCAGGCAGTCGTCAGGTAATTCGCAGTAGTCTGAATCGGCTCCAATTAGTTCGATACACGTACTGACAGTCACGTCCTCGTCAGACGTGTCATCCTTGATGTGATCACTATCAGCATAAGAGTGCGGTGCTACAGCGGGATTAACCTGAAATCCCGGAGGAATACTCGGAGCGTGCAGAATTTGATGAACCTGTTCCTGAGAAGCTTGTACCTGTGGTTGCGGACCACAGGGTACAAAGTTTTGCGGGTTTGGAACAGGTTGGGCGAGAAAAGTGCCCTGAGATCGAGTCGCCATGCTTAGTTGACTGATCTCAGCATTCTGCTGCGCCAAATGCTGAAGAGAGGTCATGTTTTCTTTATGGCGCTTTGACATTTCCGTCATCATTCGCATCAATTTATCAAGAGGTTTTGATGCGTGTTTGGTTTTCTGCACACAAGGGCCTGATGGCAGATTTGCCATAGGATTAGACTGGGCCCTTGGGATGACGGGTGCGGACGATCGCATTGGTCCACCAGCGGGGGGTTTCGACGCTGCGGGTTGTTGGACCATGCAAAATTGGGATGATTATGCCACCCTGGGTTATACGTGGCAGAAAACGGGTTGTTCCCCAGGGTGCAGGCATCTTCTATGCCAGAAGACGTGTCCGCATATGTGTCCGAGTACACGGAGGCTTGGTCCTCCGTGTTGAAATACTGGCTCGCAGAAGCCAGTTCCACATGACTTACCGAGTCGCTTGGCGCGACACTCGATAAGGAAGGCCTTACAGGGTTTCTCGGGATAAGCCTGGTGTTGAAAGAATTGGAATTGTGACGAAGTGGTGAGGCGGGGGGTGTGTGCCATGTTTGTGGAGGAGGAGGATGATTCGGCTCTTTTTCTAGATTTATCAGTCAATACAAGCAATTCAGGGTTTTGTGACCTCCTCCCAAACATGCACTACCGGAGGAAGAGTTGAGGAGATGAGTAGGGAAAAAGAGATGAGAGAAATGACGTCGCAAAGGGTACACTTGATTACAAATCAATACAATCAAGTTCCTAACCTCGACAGTGTTCCCTTAGACTTAAAGATCTAAGTACCTACTATCACGAACTACGGAATCGAATGCGAGCACCGCGGAACCACCGGGCCAGATTGAAAGGCCGTTTGCCCCAGTCTTAGACACCCGATAGCACGCGGGAACTCTCACCAGCACGTAGTCGCTACACGCAGGTAGTTAGACCTCAAATCCTTAGTAAGGGTCAAGTTACTACCAGTTTTAATTAGAGGCTTAGGGTCAAGTGCTTTTGGAATGTGAAGGGCGTTGTTTACGGGTAATGCCCAAGTGATTGATTTTAAGAGTGTGTAAGAACAAGCATGCAACAGGGAAATATCCCCGAATTGAAGTTTTAATTGGTGAATGGTTTTTAGAGTTCAACCTTAAGTAGTATGAATTTTAGGATTTTGCTGAATTACCAATTCAACCAATCTCCGGGTTTTGCAAGAATACAGGTTTTTTTTTTTTTCTGAAGCCCAAGAAACCCTTCTTCAATTATCAGTTAGTTAATGCATGCTAAAATGCAATGGGCTACCCTAAATGGAGATTTCTAAGTGTGGATGCACGAATCAGTTTTATATCAATGTGACAGGGAGCCAAAGCACTTCAATTCAAGTGCTCCCAATCACCAGAAATGATTTCCACACACAAGGCTTCAACCAAAAGATAAAGAAAATAAAATTGTTGGGGTTGAAGTATTCAGGATCGAATCACAGGCAAGTTTGAAAAGTCGTGGTGGGGTTGGAATCATCTCAATTCCAAGTCTCCCCACCAAAAATGTGATCCTGAATTAAAGATAAGTGAGGCAAAAGAGGGATACAAGCAATCTTTTTCTTTGCCTCAAAGAATACTTCCCACGGCGAAAAATCTAAGAATCAAGATTCTCGGATTTTTGCTATGCGAAGTAAGACGGGAAATCCCGGGGCAGTGGGAGTGAAGACAACCAATCAATCAAGTTAATTTTAATCCACTTGCCCTCAAGAAATCCCAAGAAGTTTTTCTAGTTTTAGTTTTAAATTTTTTTTTTTTATTGTGGTGGCAAGTTAACCCTAATTTGATGAGAAAAGAAAACCTACTTGTTCGGCAATGTGTGCGAAGCTCCAATGCGATGTCGGCGTCTTCACGCTCTCGTTCCCGCCTTGGATCTGCTCACGTCCTCGACTTCGTCAGCCTTCTTCTCCTTCCACCAGGTTCACCTGCACACCAAAAACAACAATACCCGTGAAGAGGGAAGAGAGAAATTGAAAGGATTTGGATAGAAACTTACTCGAAGGCGCACCTCCCCGGCAACGGCGCCAGAAAAGTCATGATGGGTCGGCCTGGATAGGTTGTTAATATGATGTTTTTATCGTTGAAATATGTATAGTGGTTAACCTAATTCAGACCTAACCATCTCTTTACAAAATTTTTAACCTGGCCTAATTGATTTTATCTTGTCACTTTTAGGCCCAGGGTCGAACTCAGGGAAGTGGGGTTAAAGTCGAGTTTCTACGTTTTCCTTAAAACGCGTCTCTTCCGTTCGTTTATTGTGTTTTTGGTGTTTTTCTTATTTAGGTTTTTTATGGTAATCCTTGTTCTTGAGGCACACCCTCAAAATTGTGTCCTTGGCTTTTAGCCAAACAGAGTCCCAAAACAAGTCTTGCTACTCGCAAGACGGGGGTACCTGCAAATCAAAGATTATCTTTTCACTTTTATACCTTTTTTTTATCTTTTTACTAAGAAGGAAGATAACAGATAGAAAGTAAATATAGTAGCTATAGATATATATTTATATGTAGTATATATATAAAGGGGTGGGGGTGGAGGTGACTATGGAGTGTAGCACTATGTCGAGTCA
Organism: Thalassia testudinum; assembly: GCA_037157565.1. Classification (NCBI taxonomy): domain Eukaryota; kingdom Viridiplantae; phylum Streptophyta; class Magnoliopsida; order Alismatales; family Hydrocharitaceae; genus Thalassia; species Thalassia testudinum. The sequence continues at coordinate 20,659,540 of JAZHRO010000024.1, forward strand.
GTCGACGTCTAGAGAGACGCAACCAACACGACTAGGTGCCGCGTGGAGTGTGGATGGAGGATGGATGATGTATGGGACCACGCTTTTTTTGTACGCGTGTATCAGGGAATATCAGCAACTGGTGCAGATATTCCCGTGATACAGCGTATAGTAAACAACGTGAAAATATATGTACATATGTATGTATATGAGTAAATATATCTATATGTATATAAATGTATAAGTATATATGTATAGATATATATAGATATATATGTATTATATATATATATATAGGTGTATATGTATATATATATATGTATGTATATATGTATATAGCTATGTATATATGTATATAAGTATATATATATAATACTATATAGATGTATATATATATATATGTATATAAGTATATATGTATCTAGATATATATATATATGTGTGTATACATAAATATATAGATATACTATGTATATAAGTATATATATATATATAAGTATATGTATAAGTATATAGATATATATAAGTAGATATATATATATATATATATATATATATATTATATATATATGTATATATATTATATATATATGTATGTATACATAACTATAGATATTACTATGTATATAAGTATATATATATATATATATATGTATGTATGTATATATTATATATAGATGTATATAAGTATATATATGTTACTATAAGTGTGTGAGTGTGTGTGTATGTGTTGGTATAGGTGTGTGTGCGTCGGTGAATGTGTGTGTGTGTGTTGCTATGAGTAAAAAAACAGAGAGAGAGAGAGAGAGCGGGAGAGAGAGAGAATACGTGAGAGAGAGAGAGCGGGAGAGAGAGATCAGCAGAGAGAGAGAGAGCGGGCTGGAGAGATCGAGAGCGCGGACAATGGCAGCGAGTTAAGACGTCTGCTCGCGGCGGCGGACGTCTGACGCCGCGTCGTCTGAAGGCGGAGGAGGACGTCTGAAGACGGCGGGTGCGGGCGCGCCTTCGCGTAGGGTTCTGCAGGCCTGCGCGAAGGCGACGGGCGGGCGAAGGCGTGGAGGAGCGAGCGTGGAGGAGGTCTGCAGGTGGTCGCGGAGGGTCGCGGAGGAGGGCAGGGGGCGGCGCGAGGCCGTAGCCGGCCGCTGCAGTGCGCGCGGCGGACGGCTACAGGTGCAACTGCGAGGCGGACAGAACGGAGACGGAGGCGGGGAACGGGCCTGCAGGCGCGCGCGGAGGGTTGCGCGCCTGCGGGGAAGGTCGCAGAGGTGGCGGGGGGTGGCGCGAGGCCGTAGCCGGCCGCTGCAGTGCTGGGCTGCTGCTGGGCTGCTGCTGCCGTGGCTTCAAGCTTCGAAGCTTGGAGTGGCGGCAATGGCGTTAAAGAGAAAAAACGAAGCGAGGGAATGCACCACGCCCACCGGCTCGTCGAAGAGCTGGGCGGTGGTGCTCCCACTGTGGTGGTGTGCACCACAGTGGGTTCTCGTGCTCGCCGGGTGCCTCCTCGACGGAGGGCCGACGTATGGGAGGGGAAAGCGGTGGAGAAGATGGCTGCGGGTTTTTTCAGCAGCTGCAGCAGCTGCGTCGCGAGGATGAAGCTGCAGCTACTTATAGAGGAGGGGAGAGTGGCGTGCCGGCTGCAGCAGGGAGAGGGTGTGCGAGTTGCAGCTATAGGGAGCGGCGTTGGCAGGGAGACGTGACGGGAAGAAGTGCTGCGTGGCTGCTGCATGCAGCTGCGGGAAGAGTGTAGCCGCGGGAAGGATGCAGCCGCGGGAAGGAGAGAAAAGAAGAAATCAAGAGGAAAAATAAAAAGAGGGTGATTTTGCAAGGAGGCACTTGAAGAAAAATGTAACTATGTAGGCGATTGTTTCACTCCTCTTCCTCTCTTGATTAAATGCACGCATGCAAGTGTTTTTACAAATGTGATTACCGGATCCTATTATGCAATGTTAATGCTAGAAAATAGCACAAGAAGGCGTTATTACAGGCGTGTTTTGAGGTGCAAACAGGAAGGGAGAGAGAGAAGAACATTCTACGTGTCGCCTGCGGACAGAGTACGTAAAAAAATTTCATTTTCATACGTCTGACTGAGACTCCAGACATCTTAAAAGGCTAAAAGTGTAACGGGTCTTTACAGTTATTAAAATAAGCGATGACGAAGGCCTGTACTCGAACAACTATCGGTTGAAGAAAAGCGATTGGACGCATGGTTATCATTAATATTCAAATATTTTTTTGCCGTCGGTTGATAGAATACGCGATGACAAATATATTTTTACCGTCAGTTAGAGTATTAAGCGACAGGAAAGTAGTGTACAATTATGTACCCCTCCCTCCTCACTAACTCCTCGAAGAGCGACAGAGTTTTAATTGTGTTTTTGCCGTCATTTTTTTCGAGAAGCGACGACGAATGTATTTTTGTCTTCCCAGACGTCCGGACATATTGTCAGATGTCCGGCTTGTTGTCTGGGCAACTTATCTTAGAACCCTATTTTGATCTTGTGAAAATAGGAAGGAAAGTATCTTAGGATTAGACATCTGACATTTATCCCAGACGTCTCATAATTGAATCTTTACCATCGGTTATAGGAAGAAGCGATGGCGAAAGGTCGGTTAAAATTTTCAGCCAAAATTTTGGTGCGAGAGGAGGGATTTAATTTATACTTTACCGTCAGTTTGTGATATAACTAACGGTAAAGATCTGTACACAATACTAGTGTGCAGAGTCGTCTCCTCCCTGCACAACTCACAAAACCCTCATGCTCCTCTCCTTATCCTCCTCGGCGATCGCCCTCCATCGTCTGTGTATCTCTCCTCACCCTTTGTCAGTCGCCAACACTCCTCCCCCTCAGGTAGCTCCTCGCTGCCTCGCCCTCCTCCTCCTCCTGCTCCTCCTACTGACATCGTCCTCTCCGCCCTGACCCCTCCTGCTGCCCCTCCTCCTCCTCCCCAACCCCCTCCTCCTCCTCTTCCTCCCTGACCCCTCTTGCCGGCCTCCTCCTCCACCCTGACCCCATCCTGCCAACTGCCTCCTCCACCCTACCCCCCTCTTGCTGCCCCTCCTCCTCCTCCCCGATCCCCTCCTCCTCCCCCTCCTGCCATCCTCCTCCTCCTCCCTGACCCCTCCTTCTCAACCTCCTCCTATTGCCCCCTCCTCCTCCCCAACTCCTCCTCCTCCTCCTCCAGCCTGAGCCCCTCCTACCGGCCTCCTCCTCTACCTTGCCCCCCTCCTGCCACTCCCTCCTACTGCCTCTCCTCCTCCTCCCCGACCCCCTCCTCCCCCTCCTGCCATCCTCCTCCTCCTCCTTGCCACCCTCCTCATCTTGCAGGGAATGCCACTACCCTCCCTCCTTGGCCTGCCATCCCCCTCCTCCTCCTCCTACTACTGCGCCTTCCCCCATCCTCCTTTCCTTTTTATTGCCACCCTCCTCTTCATCCCCTTCTCATCTTACTTTCCTTATATCAAATTAATATGTTAAGTTATTAATAACATAATGATTTATTATTTAATTTATTGTGTGTTATTGAATTTACAGATTGTTGGTGATGGTCATGCTCGGTCACGCTTAGAGGCTGTAGTACATCGGAGGTATAATTTCATTTCTTTAAATTTATTTTTATGATATTTTAGGACTATATTAGATGTGGGGTGTACCCACATAATGTCATTTGTGTGAATGCATAGTGGGGTGTACCTACATAATGTCATTTGTTTGAATGTATGGTGGGGTGTACCCACTTTTATGCACTTTATATTTTTGTGTGATGTACTATTATTGTAGGGTGTGCCCACTTTTATTGTCTATTATTTTGATATGCAAGTTTATGAAAAAACTTAAAATTTAAGGGGAAACTCTGTCAAAAATTTTAAAATTCTTTAATTTTAAATGTATTGGTTGGTTGGGGATTTAGGGTTAGATTGGGCTTTGGTTAGGTTATGTGCACAGCCTCCGGTTTCCACTACATCATGCACCCCTTGCACCACCATCCTTGTTGTCGCGAAGGGGATCTCTTCTGCCATTGCCATCTCGCGAGTTGTTGTTGAGGTGGATGGTGGGGCGGAAGGCATCGAGGCGAACGTCATCGTCGTGTGGTGAGGGGAAGGGAAGGGGGGAAAGGGAAGGAGAGGAATTGGAGCTCAGTGGAGATGTCTAAGGAGAAGGAGGGCGAGTTAGAGAGGGAGCGACGTCAACGAGGGAGTGAATGACAATAAGGGAGAGATGTGAACATGTTAGCGCTATGATGTTGAGGATCTTATGTCGAGGAGAGATGCCCGAAAGAGCCTCCTCTCCAGTTGCTTCCCTTCTCTACTGCAAGTCATTATACTTTATCAGCTAGCTCTCAAGTGTTGCAATCTACCAGCCAAAGCCCTCTTGGTGGGGGTGATGGAGGAGTGGTCACCCTCAAGCTTACATAGGAGAGCGGTTGAGTCGATGGTGGAGAAAGGACGCGCTCTAAGAGGGAGACGACAATGGTGATGCGGATGGCGAGGAGGCAGTCAGGTCGAAGGAGGGGTGGTGCTGGTGGGAGGAGTTGCCACTGCTGGGGGCATGGGGGAGGGTTCAGAGGATGGAGGTGTCCCTGTTAGGGCTCTGGTGAGGGGGTAGGTGGGGGGGGGGGGGGTCAGAGGGTGGAGGTGTCCTTGTTAGGGCTCTAGTGAGGGGGTGGGTGGGAGGGGTAGAGGAGGGAGGTCCGAGGAGGGATGGGGGTGAAGAGGCGGTGATGGAAGTTGCCTTCGTAGCTGTCAGTCTAGGTGGTGCTTTCTTCTATTTTTCTTGGACTAGGTCCTTAAAGAAGCTCAATTTCGTAAGCCACGATTTTTCAAATTTGAAGTAAATGGACACCTACAAGCATTTGAGATGTTAATCTACAAAAAACTAAGCCCAGAAAATCCATTTCATGTGTATGATTAATCAAAACTAGTTGCAATCTCTAATCAAATTAATTCAAAGTCCATTTAGAAACTCCATCTGAGCTTCTGAACCACTTTTGAACCTTAATCAACACCTTAACCCTTTAAATAAATGCTTGAAATCCATAAATCAGCTCAGACCTGGGTGATGAAAGTGTCCATCCCTGATCTGATTCAAAGTAGTAAATCTCCATTCTAATTTGTCACAAAGAATCTGTGATTATCTAGAATTCAATCCAACTTATATTAGGAATCTTTATAAGATGATTTATTGTACATTTCTTTTTAGCATTTAATAAAAATAATTTTATTACTTATCAAATGATTGCTTATGTTTATGTCAATTTCTTTGCAATTATGAGTATTAGTTTAGATGCACACACTTGTTAAAGAAAATATATGCATGCGAGGCCAAACATTAGGTATTCTAACCCCTAGGGTAAAAGTCCTCCGAGTCAAATTATGTCTAAATTACTCACCCATCGAGACTTATGATCATGTTATATGGACAATGTAGGAAGTGTATGTATACTTTACTTACATGCATAATGTGTTGTCTTTATAGCATGCCATAAGACTCGATCGACTTTAGTTCGGTGAAGTACCGAACTAAAGAAGGTCCTTAAAGATTTGATCACAACTTAGTTTTGCTCGTTACATGTAATCTTGTGTGGTGAAATTTCGGTTGCTTCTTCCTGCTCTTCTCTGGCATACCAACTAATCTTATCTAGTTTCCTGCGGTGCCCGTAATTGGGTGTTAAAGGAAATTTAGCTAAGGTTAGTATTGGGAGGTATACTAGAGAAGTGCAGGGAGATGTTGCCAAAATTTCATCGCACTAAGGTTACATGTAACGAGCAAACCTAAGTTGTGATTAAATATTTGAGGATGGGCTATAAAGTGAAAATCTTAATCAAGATACATATCATTCGGTCCTTTCCCTTCCTAATAAGTGATTTGTTTACATTAAATTTCAGGTTACAATGAATAAATCTTGGATTGGATTGTGAGGTTCAGATTACACCAAATATAAGGATGGAGTAATTTCATTCCTGTATTGGGCCTTTGATGACGATAGGAAGATATTTAGGCAAGGAGGTCAATTTGAGAATATCTTCTACCCATGCAAAAGATGTTTGAATGGTTCCTTGCATGATCATAATACTATGCTTGAGCACTTGATTTGTAATGGGTGGTGGCAGTATTGCACTACTTAGGTAGCTCATGGAGAGAAGTTGACTGAGAAAGTCATAAACAATGAGAACACTATTGACGAAAAGATCGACGAGGAAATTGGTGATAGCAGAGGTGAAGAAATACAGGTCATGTTGAACGAAATGAGAGCAAGAGAGGATATAAATACAGATGAGGAAGATCCGTTTAGTTGTGATCCGTTCTATGATGCTGTTAAGGCGGTTGAGGATCCTATTGCTCCCGGTGTTACGAAAATGTCAAAGTTGTCATTTTTGTTGAAGATGTTTCAACTGAAGGTTATGAATAGAGCTAGTGCTAAATTCATGTCAGAAATACTTCAGTTTATTTCTAAGTTATTGAATAATGCTAATGGTTTTCCGACTTCATGGTATGAGTCAAGGAAACAGATTCGTAAGCTTGGTTTGGACTATCAGAAGATCGATACTTGTTCAAATGACCGTATTCCTTTCAGAAATGAATTCATAAACTTAAGTAACTATCCCAAATGTGGACCTGAGAGATATAAGGAAGGTTAAATGAAAGAAAGAGGAAACAACCTCAAAAGGTTCTTCGTTACTTCCCTCTAACACCTAGGCTTCGATGCCTTTTTATATCAAGTAAAACTGCATGGTTGATGACATGGCACCAGGATTGTAAATCTCAAGCTGGAAGAATACGCCATCCTACTGATTCAGAGGAGTGGAAGAGATTTGACGAAAGAAACAATTCATTCACTTTAGAAGCAAGGAATGTATGGTTGGGCCTTGCAAGCGATGGATTCAATTCATTTAAGAGTATGTACTCGTCGTACTCTATATGGCCAGTGGTAATGGTCACTTATAACTTACCTCCCTGGTTGTGTATGAGATCGTCATTTATGATGCTAACCCTATTAATCCTAGGTCCAAAACAATTAGGAAATGTAATAGATGTTTATCTCCAGCCATTAATTGATGAACCAAAATAGTTGTGGTTCACCAGCATGAAGGCGTATGATGTAGAAAAGAAAGAATTTTATAATATGCATGCAGCATTGTTGTGGACCATAAACGACTTCCCAGCGTATGCAAACTTGTCAGGTTGGAGAACTAAAGGAAAGCTTGCTTGCCCAGTCTGTATGGAAGACACTCATCACCTACGACTGTCGGAAAGTAAAAAATTCTGTTACTTAGGACATCACAGATTTCTACCTATTGAACATAAATGACGAACGTCACAGTTTAAGAGTAAATTTGACGGCAGGAAGTGTCTGTATTCAAAGACAAATCCAAAAAATAAACTTAGTACAGATTCTATCAGGTTGTCGAGTCAGGTTATAATGGAGAGATTACAAGAAATGAGTGAGATACGGTTGAATTGACCATTCAAACATGACTAGACGGCCTCGAGGAATTCTGAATTTCGAAAGAAAAGCATTTTCTCTATGGAGCTATCATACTAGAAAGATCTTACAAAATGTCATAATTTAGATATTATGCACATCGAAAAGAATGTGATGGATAACATCTTAAACATATTAAATCTGACCGATGATCCAAAGGGCACGATGAAAATAAGAAAAGGCATGAAGAGTTTGGGGATACGTCTAGAGTTACATATTCATGAGGATGATGGCTACTTCCCACCTGCTATTTTGAGCTTGAATCAGGACTAGAAGAGTTAACTGCTCTCCTTCTTAAAGGAAATTCGGGTGCTAGATGGATTTTCCTTGCAGCTTTCTCGTTATGTGAATGATGCACATAAAAAGATATCTAGCTTGAAAAGTCATGACTCACATGTTTATATGCAAGTATTGTTTCCATTAGTGATACGAGGGACACTGTCAGAGCCAGTTGTTGATTCAATCACAGAAATGAGCAAGTTTTCCAAAGCTGTTTGTTCGAAGATGCTACAAAATGATACGTTGGATTACTGGGATAAACAAAGTCATTACTCTCTGTAAGATGGAACAGATTCTTCCCTCAGCCTTCTTCAACGTAATGGTTCATCTCACGCTGCATCTTGCAAATGAAACGAGAATCGATAGACCTATACAATTCAGATGGATGTATCCTGTGGAGCGATTTTTGAAAAATCTTAAAGATTATGTTTTAAACAAGGCAAAGTCGGAAGGATCAATTGTAGAAGGCTATCTCGTGGAGGAGTGTATTAATTTTACATCCATGTACATGAATGAAACAAACAACTGCTTTAATAAACTTCAAAGGAATTATGAGGGGGAATATAATGGCAGTGATAAAGAATGTTTGTCAATTTTTGATATCAGAGGAAGGTTGATCCTTCATATGGAGTACAAGGCTATTTCAGAAAATGACAGACGTTACGCGCATCTATATATTTTAAAACAAATTCCTGAAATTGATCTGTTTTACGATGGATTCGAACAATTACCTCTTTGTAGGACAAACAGATTTGGCCTCTTAGATTGGTTTAAAGATCGAGTTCATCAATTGAAAGATGATAATGATCCATAATGGGTATCAAATTTTGATGTAATTGACGATTCACCATTATATTATGCACATTACCACTCTGAGATATAATAAATAGGTTCAGATTCAGAATAAAAGAAATTGATGATAAGAATGCTACACAACAGGCCGGAGTTGTTGATTCAGATATTTCCACCAGTCCAAATGGATACTATGGTAAAATCAAAGAAATTGTGGAGATCAGCTTCAGATATGATTGTTGAGTTGTCCTATTTAAATGTCATTGGTTTGATTTTTTAAAGAGTGCATCGATATCAAAATTCATAAGAAACACAATATCTTGAGTTTAAATCCTAATCATCAAATTCTTCAGTCTGATGAACCATTTACATTAGCATGTCAAGCGACATAAGTTTTTTATGTCCTCGATAATTTTCAAAGGGGATGATGGTTTATATCCATAAGAACAATACCACGTAACCATTTTGATACACAGTTAGAAGCATACCAAGAATTAACAAAAGAAGGTCATATAGATTCAAATGTAGTAGATATGGACATTTAAGATTAGTAATAATTTCTTTACTTTATTTCATTTCTGTTTATATCAAATTCATATTCAAATTTAAGAAACCTAAACTACAACTGGCATTTTCTATACATTATAAATAACTAAACTTAAACCAATCACACACACATGTTTAAATCTTTTTACTCTTGCTCATTGGCATTTTAATTACTTTTGTTTTTCAAATTACAAGCTATCGGTGATGGACAAACTCGAAGATTGTTGTACTTAGAGGTATAATTTCAATGTCTTAAATTTAATTGGATGAAATTATAGATTTTTATTAGATGTGGGGTGTGCCTATATATTATTTTTTATTTCATTAAATAGATGTGGGGTGTACCCACTTGTGTTGCATATTTTATTTGAATGAATGTGGGGGCGTACCCACTTGTGATTTGTCTTTACACTTTTTTTTATGTGGGGTGTGCCCACTTTAATTTTAATATGCAAATTTATAGAGAAACCTCCAAATGTAAGGGGAAACTTTACCAAAATTTTTAAATATTTCTTTTTTGTTTTGTAAAATTTTTTCATTGATGATTTATATATTAATGATTTACAACTGTATTAATTATTTAATTTTATACTTGTTACAGACGAAGTTGTTTAAGAAAAAAATCCAGAAAAAAGGGTCCTCCTGAGACATAGCACTCTACGCAGCCCGATTTGTCTCCTCAGGCTTAGCCAACCCCCCCCCCCCCCCCAACAGTAGGCTCAACCACCTCTTCAATAGTAGGTTCAACCACCTCCCCAGTCATGTTTCGTATGACCCTGGGAGATGGCACATTTACTACATGTGGGGGGAAGGGAAAGGGGAAGGAGATTGCTCAGACCTCCCCAAACTGTGCAGAGGATGATCCAAATTATGGAGGATCAGAGGAGGTTGAGGGGGAGGAGGCAGGAGAGGAGGGAGAGGAGGCAGAGGATGAGATGGTGGGGAGTATGTCCCCATTTCATGTCGACAACTCACCGGTGGGCTCAAGTTTGGGTAAGAAATCATATATCTTTAAGAAGTAAATTATATACCTTCAAAAATATATAATGAATATGATTAGTGTTTATGCAGGTAGACTACGAAGAGGACAGGAGAAGACAAAAAATCTAGACCTCCAGCGTATCCCCGAGAGTGTCAGATTGATGATTAGGCTCAGATCCACAGGGGAGGCAGAGAATTATCCGACCTTTATCAGTTGAGTAGGCACAATTGTTAAGACCATTGTGCCCATTTCCTACTTCGACTGGAGGAAGGTACCCGCAGAACTGAAGAGGCAGTTCATTCCTCAGTTGGAGGTAATTTCATTTACAAAAGTTATTTCTTTTATAACTTTATCTTAAAATTATTTTAAAGTAACATTGACATATACTTTTTTAAAATTAATGTAGCAAAATTACGATTGGGATGATGACCCCAATGCATCCCGATATATTCTTAAGCACGCCACTAAAATCCACAGGTATTGGAGGATGGAGACCAAGAGAACTGTAAAAATTTTTAATCATTTACATTTTTATTATATACATAATTTCTTATATTATTTCTAAAAATTTATATTTGGTATTTAGTTGTTCTCAAACAGGAGTTTACCCGAGGAGGCAATGGGTGATGCTCTTCCCGATGTCATGCCTGACGATTGGAAGAAGGCATGCGAGCATTGGATGAATCCAAAGACGGACGTTAGTAAACGATTACAAATTATTCTATTAATTTCATATATCTTAAATTAATAAAAAAATATTATTATGTATGTCTAATGGAGCAAAGAAAAAAAATAAGGCCAATAGGACTAAAGCTCCACTACAGACCCATTGTTTGGGTTGAAGGAGTATCGAGACAATCAGGAGCTGTTATGTAAGTATTGAAATTACTTTTCAATTAAATATTACTTAATTTTAAATTTATTTTAACCTAATTGTATCATTTTTATTTTTTCAGTCCGCTGCACATGATGAGATGGAAATGACTAGGATGAAAATTTACGAGGTCACCCACAGTAAGCCAGTAGTTGAGGCTACTCATAGGTGGATTCATGAGTTGTACTAGGAGAAACACGTAAGTTTCCTAAACTCAAAAAATTTATAACTTTGTATATATATTATAATAATATTTTTTATTATATTTAGGATCAAATGGTACAATTAGTACATCCTCCGGCTGACGAGACCTCCGACAGCGTCCAGTAGCCTTTGGATGTAGAGGAGGCATTTAGGAGAGTGATGCCACCAGACCACGGTGGTTTCGTTCGTAGTGTGAGGATGGCATACTTGTTATCCACCTGGAATGGGTGGAAAGGTGTCGTCTCATCTAGTGCTGTCGATCAATTGCATCAAAGATCGACACACTAAAGAGATGAGATGAGGAGAGGGAGAAGAGAGAGGTAGAGATGAAGAATAAGATGAATGCCATGGATGATAATCTTCAGATGCTTATAGCCCTTATTCAAAACAAGGGTCAGTCAGAACATTCATCTTCCACAAATCGCAACATCTATAGATGGGGCGATGACGACTCTATGGGTGGTGCAGGTGGAGTGGTGGCATTGGAGCAGCTGTATCTTGATTTATATTCATTTTCTTTTCTTATGTTTTTCATTTAACCTTTTTTTTGTAAATATTTCATTTTCAAACTTTTAATGTACTAGATTTTATATTTATGAAATATAAAATTTTGTTCATTTTCATTACTTCTTTCCTATAAAAGCATGACTTTTAAGTAGGTTAGTAGATAGTTTCCATCATTTGGCAATTAAAAAAAAACCTATACATTTGTCGTCGTTTATTCAGATAAGCGACGGCATATAGGTGACAATATAAATATTTTTACCGTCGTTTATATAATAACTGACGACATAGAAGGTTTGATAAAATCACTATTTCCCATTTTATGCCATCAGTTTGATAAATAAGTGATGGCTAAATTAGTTTTACCGTCACATATCTGCCATCACTTATTTGAATAAGCGGTGGTAAAAATTTTTACCATCGATTATAGAAGCGACGGTAAAGTTATGTAAACGACGACGAAAATAAAAAAGGATGCGTAAAGGTGGGAAAAAATGACTTAATATACCATCGGTTATTTAATAATCGACAGCAAAAACAAATGCCGTCGGTTGTGAAATGACGAAATTTTCAATTTGTTCGATGATCAAACATTATTTTCACGTCGGATTAGCCCAGTATCCGACGGCAAAGTAAAACAGTGACGGTATTAACGACGTTGCTGATTGCCATCGGTTATTTGAGATTTACCGTTGATTTTCAACCGACGGCGAAAGACATGTATGTCATAGTAATTACAAGTGATAAGAAAAGGAAATTATAGAACGACGAAGGAATATAGGAAAATTACCTGGGAATATCACAGTGGATGGGCTGTCATCTCTGATGCAAGAAATTAGAATCGGGTCTCCCATTCACATGACAGTTGGTGCCGGTATCTACATACGGGCAAGAGCCAACGGCTCCCTCTTGTCTCTCACCCATCTCCTATCAAATATGTCACACTCCTTTAAGCTTCTCATCTCATGATCGGAAATATCAACCGAATTAAAACTAGTACTACCCTCTGCTCCTTGTGGTAGGGTTCCATTCTTTCCAGCATCCCGATCAACATCTCGATAATTAGAAAGATTTCCCATCGAGTTCATCTGTGCGGTAGTGATGTTGTTGCTGATGGTTGGAGTCGAGTTCTCCAAAGCACCATGATTGGCACCATTGGAGAATGACATTGGGAACCATGAGAGAAATGTCGTCGACGTAGCACCGGTGGAGGAGAGTATGCATGGGATAAACACACAGAAGATGAGGGGAGAGAGAATGAGGAAGAGACCGAAACCATAGGCAACTCTGCCACTTGGGTTGCGAGGAATATTAGGCAATCCATTCTCCATGAAGGGTAGCTTCTTCAGAACCATAATAGATAGATAGATAGATAAATAGATACAGAATTATTCTATGTTTCTCAACAACAAGAAAAGGGAGAGGGCGAGCGAAAGAGTAAATATGTAGAGACTTGACAAAGACAAGGGAGGCGGAGGATCTGAAGTTAACCTCCACCTTTTTCTACGATCATCTTTTTTGTTTGGAGGGGAGGGGGTTGTGCATGTTTTGTTAACAAAGAGAAGGGGGATTGTTTATTAAAATAGTTAGCCTGAAACTCTGACCGTGGAATATTGGATTTGAAATACAACTTTTGAATAGGAAGGACCTAAGAGGTCATTGTATGATCGGGATTGTACACAAGTTGCTTGTTTGTTTTAGGAAAATGTTTGTTGCACCTTTCTCCCACTTACTTTTGCACCATCATCTGACGTGTGCTTCCACGTGAATGCATTCATGTGTTCGAATGCCATCCTGTTGGACTCATGTGCCACCATGGTAGGTCATTTTCTCGCCTGAAATACCGATGTGACCTTCGACATGAGAGCTACAAGTTGTCACGTTGGTATGGTGCTTGTAGTTGTACTATTTTGGTCTAGCTCTTTGTATAGTGGAGCTCCTCCTTCGGTTTGAAGCTTCTCCTTCCACTCTCGATCTATTGAAACTAATCAAAGGAAACTTCTGCTCGATTCGGAGTCATTTCCTTCAAAGAGAGACCTTTGCTACCATCAAAGATGGGTAACGACTTTTGTATTTCTTATTTACCATTTATTCTTCACACTCATATATTGCTGAGTTCCTTCATTCTTGGAACTGGTAAATGCAGAGATCACTGCTAGTGCTATCGTCGAGAGTCATGATGCTATTCGTCTTTCTTTGGCGAATTCTTGTCAAGATGGTGATGCTATTTGTCTTTCTTTGTTGAATCCTTCTGAACATGGTATGAAGTTATCCTATTCATTTATTTCCTCCATATCTTAATGTATTTTTACTTTTCTATCTTTTCTTTTGTAGTTGATGTTGATGTCGAAGTAGTTCCTGCTATTGACGATGAATGTCTATACAATGATGATAACGAGGAAGTATGATTTTGTGTGGGCTTGTTGTTTCCTTCTTTCAAAGATGTTCGTATTGTGCATGTTAGGTTTGCTGATTGGAGAGGATTTTGTGTTATTGTGCAACATTCTACGGAGAAGAATGGTATTGTTGATTGCACTACACTTGGGTGCTGCAGAAGTGGGTCTGTAAAGACCCGTCTTATTTTTAGCGTTTTAAGATGTCTGGAGTGACAGTCAGACATCTGTCCAGACGTCTCGACTGTTTCCTAGATGTCTGAAAGTTAAATTTTTGTACGACTCTTGCGTTCTGTGTGTGAGCGGCGCGCAAGACTCATTTCTCCCCTTCTCTTTCCTCCCTCCTCCTGCAGAACCCTAGCCCAGCCCTATAAAAGACCCTCCTTCCCTCTCCTCTCCACTCCACCACTCCACCACAACTTCCACCCACTACCGTGAGCAGAGGCACGCGAGAGAGAGTGAGAGAGAGGAGGAGGAGCAGGCGTGAGGAGGAGGAGAGGTCCGAGGTTGCGAGCTTCATGGAAGCTCGTTGGAGGCTCATACGGCCACCGCAGCACGTGTGGGAGGAGGAGGACATTGGGCCATTGTCCCGACCTTCTGTAGCAGTTGAGGCTGTAGCGGAGTGGAAGGAGCCGCGGCGGAGCAAGGCGAGAAGGGCAGGAGCACGATCTAATACTGGAAGTTTTCTAGTATCAGACATCCGGAGTGTCTTTCGAACAACTGGCTGGACGTCTGGCGTCGACACCAGACGTCTAAAAGCAAGTGTATCGCGAAGGTACGTCTTCCTCGCGGTTACGGCCATGCAGGCCACACCACAGTTGATCTGTTTAGGATAAAAGTGGCTACTGCTCTATCGCGCTCAGGAGCAGCTTTGGGAAGGTGCGCGGAATGCCCTTCCACGTGCTTCCAGACATCTGGAGAGCTTCCCAGATGACCAGAGACATTCCCAGATGACTGGAGGACTGGTCAGACGTCTGGAACTGTGTTCAGACGGTCGCGAGGGAGTTCTGGACATCTGAGGTCGTTGCAGGAGCTTGAGGTGTCTCTGTGACTTTTAAGACATCTGGACTTGTTTCCAGACGTTTGATTTGGGTCTGCAGACGCGTTTTGATCCGTTTGGGGTCCGATCGGGATCCATTTTACGCAAACGAAATATCGGTGGTTTCCTTGAGAGTTTCTCTATGTAATAGAAGCATTTATACACTGCTCTAAATCTTCTGTTGTGGTGTGTTCCTTGGTATAGGACTTTGACCTGTTGCATGTCTCGGGCTTGCAGAGGCACCTGGGTCTACATTCAAGCCCCCAGTACTCCCGGATTGTCTGGTAGAGTGGTCCACCCCTGTTATACTTATAAAATATGAATGCATCTATGAAAACTAGACAATTGGAAACCTAGGATGTGGCATGAACCCTAGATGAGAAATGGTTGAACCGATTGTTTGTGTAATTGAAATTGCATTTATAAATGAATGAGCTAAATTGTTAGCAACTGCTAGTTAATGAATACGAGCTGCCTATTAGAATATGAGCTGCCTAAGATAACTAAACAGTTACCTGTGATATCACTTATTGCATGTGTTAAATTATGGAAATATGAGTTGCATGTGTATAAACGAGAATCGAATTATGAATGATGAAACCTGGATTGGAATACTATGGTGAACATGAGCATGAACCCTATGGGGAGTTAGGAGTAGAGCTCTTGTGGATAGACGGAAAAGCCTAGAATGTGGACGGGAAGTTTGCTAGTCCTTGTGTACGTGGTACCCAGGAGAGCAACTGTCCCCTTTGAGTGTAGAGTGGAGCTAGCCTCCCTTGGGTTGTGACCTGAGGTTAGGATTGGCCACTCTACACCGACTCCTGTCGGCCCTCGCGTACGCAGTACCGAGGTAAGCTACTAGTGTAGGGAAGGAGCTAGCCACCCCACGGGGCCCGGGGTTAAGCTAGCCAACCTACACCGACTTTTTTGGGCCTCTGGGCAAACTGGGGAAGTAAGACGAGAGTGTGCGGACAGTGGAGGGGCGAGACCCCTATTTGTTTCTGAGGGGCTAGACCCCTGTTTCTGAGAGGGCTAGGCCCTATACTGTTTCGTGCTGTACTTTGGGTGTACCCGCTCGCGGAAATGACTGACCACGTGTTAGTGCGAGGTAGCTACCCATGCACTTATCACGCATGCCGTAGTCACCACTACGTCTTGACAATGACCTCGAGGTGGTTGGCTGGGTGTAGGGCTACCACGGGGGCTCTCCCGGCCATGAGAGCACCACGTGTACCTTCTACTCTTCAAAAAAGACTGCAATTAAGATTGTTCCCACGAGGAACATGCAAGATCAAGAAAGAAATCTGAAAGTAAACCAATGGGGTGAAATGAAATTACCTGTAAAATAAATAACAGGAAAAGGATAAATATACCAGCTAGTTTTTACTACTTTAGATGGTTTGGTTACTACTTTACTCAGCGTTTGCTGACTCCATTTTCTCATAGCACTGTTCAAGTCCAGGTGTTGAGTAGCCCGAGCTACCGGCTGCATAGGTGATGAGTGCCTACTCATCATAGCTAAAAAGCTGAAGTTAAGCTAGACACTGAGTAAAACAACATCAAATTAACAGATAAAAAGGGTTAAGTGTGGGAATCAAAGAAAAAGACCTAAAACCTTTACTCTCTATTAAAATTTCACAATTAGGTCACAAAATAAGATATTCTGAAAGCAAACAACAAATGGTGATCCATGTTGTAACTGAACACATAAATAAGTTTAAAAGGCCAAATCAAAAGTACAATTAATTTCTTAAATGTTCAATTAAGCACATATAAAAATTTGAAGGAATTTGGACATCATTTAGGCTTTGTAATATGTAGTTTACACTTAGGTCCTTCATGCATCACATTCTTGTCTTTAAAAATCCTTTTTGGACCTACTTGTAAATCGTAGGGACCCCTTTGAAAGGCTGCAAGGTCCATCCTATTGCAACTCTCTTCACTTATGGGCCTGCACGCAACTTTTCTATTTCTTCATGTAGGGGTCTTCCCTGCAATTTTCCTGACATTTCAAGATCAGCCTGCTGCTCTTCGCACACACTGTAGCACGCGAAGAACACGGCAGATCTCGGCCATCTGTTGCTTCTCGCGATTACTATCTGCGGTTGGATTTGAATAGAAGCTTCGCGCGAATCGACACATACGATCACCCCTCTCCCCAGATCCCATCTGACAGTCAGATTTTGAGTTGGCTCGCCGCGCGCTCCTCTCCTCTCATCCCTGCCGTCGGTTGCCCCATAGGATATTCTCACCCACGCGGTGATCTGAGCCACTGAATTTGCTACTTAAGCACCTCAGTGGTCACGCGCGCAAAGGATCGCTCCCTCCTACATCTCTTAGCGATCGTTCGTCCACTCCAGTTTCTCCTCCCCATAAATTCTCTGATTTCATAGCCACCGGCTGTGAAATCGCCACCTTCTTCCCGACCTCCTCGTCGCTAAGGACCTCGTAGCACCTGAGGACGACCCTGGAGCCTCACTAGCAGACTCTTCCCTCCGCTGGAGTCATCTTCCTTCCTTCTTCCTCCTTAGCCACCGGCTAAGGACCCATAGGTCCCATTCTTCCTGTTAGAGTAGATTTATCTTTCTGCAAATTAGTAGTAGCTGTAGTTAAGTAGGTTTAGAGTAGAATTCAAGTAATGTGTAGTGTTTAATTCTGCTGTTATGATAGTGTAGCTGTATTGTAGCAGTAAATTTAGACCCGAATTCCCCCCTCACCTCCTTTGATCATTCCAGATCAGAGGGGATGGTTTCACACAGTCCATAATTACATATTTTCTCCCTCTCCATGTTTCATAATCGCTTCTGATTTTTGCGACTTGTTTCTCGCAAATTCACCCATTCATTCAGACCCAATTTCAGATCTGATTGGTTTTTAACCTCAGATCTGAAATTGGCATCAAAAAGCACATTAGGGGCTTCCCATTCACCTCATTTTTGTTCACAAAAGCTCCTCATCTGGGCTTGAAAATGATCTGTTTGTTGGATTTTTCTTTAACACATATTTCAAGGATTTTTACTTCATTGGGTTTTGACTGTCTTAATCTGACAAACTGAGGAATTCTGTTCTTCATTCATTGTGTGGCAAGGAATCTGAGATGATTCTGATGTTAGAATTCATCTCTGAAGAGCCATAATCTGATCTAAGTTTTCTTGAGGACTTTAATGCATTGGATGCATGATAGAACTAAGGAAAATCATTGTGGTGATTTGAAGTCTATCTTGCATTCATGAGCTTGTGGTTTGTTGAGAGCACTGATACTTTTTTTAACATAAGGAGTTCTCAATACTCCTTATGGTTCCATAATCTGGAATGTGTTTTATGGATTTCAGTTGTCTGATTCAACTCTCTCTACATGCTGTCTATAGCATTAGGAAGAGTTAGATCAGTGTTTCTGCCGATTGGATTCAATGAGAATTTTCTTGACAAGGATTTGTGCTTTGGAATTGAAATATTGAGTATTTTTGATAAGTGAAACCCTTGTCAGTTGGGGTTTAGGGAATTTATGAGTTTGAATTTCTAATTTTGATCCTATAGCCACAGTAAATTGCTGCACTTGTAGCTACATTCCCCTCCTTTCCTTAAGTCTGATTTCTTTCCAAGTGGACTTACTGCAGCTGCAGTAAGCCGTCTGGAGTGAAATCTGATTTGCTGCAGGGTTGGTATTTATTGTTCTTGCTGCTGCTGTCTGATATCTTAATGTGCAGCATAAGTTTTTGATCTAAAAACCCTGTATAAGAAATTTTTGATCAAATAACTGACATGTAGTTGTATTCCATTTCTTGTATACAAGCCTTCCTTTATAAGAAATCGAATTTCAATTCTGTGAATGCTTATTGTTTCCTTCCAATTGTTTGTGAGCTACTTTATTTCAGTTAATTGTCCAAACACATTAACTAAATGAAAAGAAAATGATTAGTGAGCTAAAATGAGTTGAATCCCTGTCAGATTTCACTCTGACTGTAAATACGGCAATCAATTTTTTTTTTTTTAGGTCTTTTAAGATCCATCCTAAGCCTTTTGGAACCCTTTAGAAACCTTTTGAAAGGCTTAGGATGGATGAGATTTGAAATTCAATAAAGATCAGAAAAAAATTCTACAAAATTAAAATAAAACTGTCTGATCAAAGATCAGAAAGTTTCTTAACCACATACCAAGTTACATGGTATGCAAAACCCTTGACTTGGTAGAAGTTGCCAGTCGATGGATTTGTATCTCATGAAACTTAATAAGAAAAGTTATAGCTAACGAACATCGCAAACATTTTTTTTTTCTCCTCATCTACTTCTTCCCTTCTCATCACTTATCTCTATAATATGTATAAAAACCATAAAAAGTGAAAAACTCCAAAAATACCTAAAAAAAGTACTTTGTATATAAAGTATACTCTTGTAAATATAAGCTTTTTATATTAAGTCATCTATGTAAATAAGTAGCATATGTATATAAACTATACAAATAACTTGCGTATATATTGTACACTATAATTTGGGTATTTAAGTTAGATTATACTATACATTTATTAATTATATAACTATTTATTAATTAAACTAACTTATATGTACTCTTAGATTAAATAAATCAATAGACAGTGTAAATAACAGTGTTAAGCTATAAAACTGTATATATATATGTATATGTAGATTATAAACCACTAAAACCCTGTACCTTAATTTAATTCTTTATACATAATAAACAATTAATTTATTAAGTTAATAGCTAAATTATTAGATTAAATTAGATAAATTAGTAATTTAGAGTTAGAATTAAGTTAACTGAATCTGTATACTTAGACTAATGTACTTTAAGTAATTTAAGCTAATTGAAGTATGTTTATATTTTATTGTATTATCTAAACTTAATAGATAAGTAAAATAGTCCAAATTTGCTATTTAAATGTAAATAGAACAGAAATTAAATTCGTAAAATTCAATAAAAATGTTTATCAAATACTTATACATGCATATTAACTCTGTAAATGGTCAATTAGACCATATAGTAGCTAATTTATAAGTAATTAAAGAATTAAACATCAAAATCAGTATGTAAAAATCGTATACTTTAGTTAATTTATTTATATAGTAAATATAAATAAAATTTCAAATCAAGTGTACAATTGTATAGTATTATATAAATACTTTATTTTCCTGTAATTTATTTTTATTTTAAAAAATTATGGCCCTCGAATTGAGGGCCAAAACCCTCTCTGTCGAGCAGCAGCACGCATCTTCAGCGCAGATGCGGTGCTCGAATAGCACCACATCGTGCACTGAAGAGCGCGCGCTGCTCTTTATATTATTTTTGTTCTCTAATGGCGTAATCGTCACGGGCATCAGGCACCCGAAACAACCATGCCTTATACATATGAGCATATCCTTGAGCATTGATTCGAACATTTGGGGGCCGGTGGCCCGTGTGTGTGTGCGTGAGCGGGCTGAGAAGCCCTCTGATCTGAGCTGATAATATACAATTAAGTGGCCTAATGACAATGAGGGCACGCTTAGAGGTCTGGTCCCACCCTCTAGGTGCTGTGTATCCCTCGAAAAGCGTGCCCGCAAATTAAACACATTTTTGATGACTTAAGAGCGTTAATGACAGCAGCTAATTGCTTGTGTGCTGCAGTGTTTCCGAAGACGTATAATGTAGAATAAGATGAAGAAGATGAATAATAGTGTGGAATGAGAGAGAGAGATGTAAATACGTATAGTGAAATCAAAGAGTGAATACAGATACAAAGGACTATTATATATATATATATATACATAGTGTAGCCAATTACTTTTATGTAAATAAATTCGTACCTTTACTAACAGAATAAAACGTCACTTTAACCGTCGCTACAGACCCTAGGTTCCCTCTTTTAGTTTGTATATAGTTTTTCTAGGGTCTAGCGACACTTGCATCTGTCACTATAGCTATTATATGTGTTACTGTAGGTGTCAGTTTAGTAAGTTAAATTAGTATACTATGTAATCTTAGTTGGTAGTATACTTTTATGAAAGTATTAGTAATACCACTTATAAAGAGATAGTTTAGAGTATAGTAATGAAATGTTTGGCGCTTGTTTATAGTTAGTTTTTGCAAGCATGTTGATTAATTCTTTGTAAGCAATCAATCCAAGTATTCATTCATTCATTCTTTATTAGGCGTAAAACTTCTTTCGGAATTAAAGGATAATTTTGGAATTAGAGAGTGATGTAAATCAATAATTGCCTCCTAGTGAACGACCTGGAATAAAATCAGTAAAAATTAATTTAGTAGATAATAATGGTCGTAATGATAGTTATTAATAGTGTGCTGGGCCCAGTCGAGCCCAGCCATAGTTTTCCGTACTGTTGTTGTACTCTCTTTTCTGCTATAGTGAGTTCAGACTTTTGTTTACTGTTCCTGTTACTGTTACTTTTGTTCTACTTTCCTATTGTTGTGGTGGTATGTGCAGAACTAGCAGCTTTTACTTTCCTTTACTACTTGTATGCTTTTACTGTTAGTTTCAATACATATGTGAATGTGGTTTATTTTCTTGCTTTTTGATTATTTTTTGTTGGACGACTGGGTCTTTGGATTAGACGAGACGAGCCGGGCTCAGGTCCTGTAGGGATTCGGGAACCGGGTCATTACAAGATGGTATCAGAGCATGGTCGTCCCAAGAAATGAACCAATTAGCTTGAGAATAACCATTCACGTGCATGTAACTAGGGTAACCACCACAACGTACCGCTTGACATCTGTTCTGAGTCCCTTTTCGTAGAAGTTCATTAGAGTTGACCTCTATTGTTCTGTCTTCCGCGTCTCCTTGCAGGAGATGCCTTGTCGGGAGGTTCTCGAGGCAGGCCGTGGATGCGGCCGTGGATGAGGTTGGAAGGGTGGACGTGCCTGGCCTAAGGTGCCAGTTGACCCGCCACTTCTCCCGCATGTTCAGGGTTAGAACCTCTCTCAGCTAATCAGAGACATAGTGCGAGAGGAGCTCCACCAGCCTCCACAAGCACCTCTCCCTAAGGACGTGGAGGGGGAGTCCTCGGTTGGACTGAGAGGCCACCGCAGCGCTGGACGAGCAGGAGGGGGAGGGGTGGTCCTCCACCGCCCCTACTGTAGTCTGACACTTCTGAGCACGAGCCCTCCTTACTTGGAGGTATGCCCGTTCCCCACTGCAGCTACACCACGAGCTTTTCAGACAGTTCCGGAAGCTAAAGCTCCCCTCCAAGGGGGATGAGGACCCGTCTGAGGCAGAGGACTGGTTGGAGCAGATAGAGAAGGTGTTTGACACCCTTCGCCCCCCTGCGGAGTGCTGTGTGGCCTTTGCCACGTACTAGCTAGAGAGTGCAGCACACAAGTGGTGGAGGTGATATCGCTGGTTTCGGGACAACTGGGTTTTATTGTTATAACGTTGTAGTGTAGCCAGTTATTACCAACATTTCAAATATATAAAATTTTTTTACTCGGAAAATAAAAGAGTTCCCGAGGTCGAACTCAGGGAGCAAGTTGTATTCTAGAGATATACATGTTTCTTTTACAAAATAAAGAAAGAGAGAGGGAAAGAATTTGTTGTTCTCTTTGTTTTCTCCTCGTGATGTTCTTCTTTCTTTCTTTCTTCAGATCTCCTTCTTCTTCTTCCTTGGTTTCTGTCTTGGTCTCTCTTCTTCTTTTTCTGCAGTCTCTTCTGTGAAGGTTTCTTCTTGTTTCTCCTTCCTGCGGCTAAGTGTCAGCTTCTTCTCTTCTTCTTCAGCCAGGGACGTCACTCCTCCTTTCTTCTTTTCCCTTCAGGCCGTCGTCTGATTTCCAAATCAGACGACTTAACTACCTGTCGCTACAGTCAGCTTCCTTCTTCTTCCGCGGGTCTTCTTCGCCTGTGCCTGCACACTTCAGAGTTTTTCGTCAGAGGCAAAACCTACTCTACCCCCCCCCCCCCCGCGTCTCTCTCTCTCTCTGAAACCACTCTTGGGAAAGCTCTCCCAGAGCTACCGGGTAACCGGGTTCGGGTCAGGCCCGGGTCCAGGCCCACCGGCGTGCGTGGTGGGCGAGGAGTGCAGGTCAGTCTTAAGTCGGGTCGGGTCGGGTCAGGTCCGCGGGGCGTGAGCGCGGACGAGACCGGGTAACCGGGCGGGTGAAGGGGACCTCACCCCGTGTGCTGAGGCAGTAAGCCTCCAGCACTTTTGCATATTATATCGCTGCGCCTCTTCAGGTTGTTCCGAGGTGGGACTAAATGTCCCACCTCAATTGCGCGCCCGCAGCGGGGAAATCAGCGGGAGATTGCGGCGTCACGCGATGCTTTCTTCCTTAGCTGCGAACCTGGTGTTTTGCCAAAACTCCTCGCAAGGCCTGGGAGTTGAATCTGGGCTTGGCGCTGAGCGTGGCGCGCCTGTAGCTGCAGGCGGAAGCAGTTCCTCCTGCGCGGCAATGGCGGCGGAGGTCGGGTGATCTGTTCACAAGAAAACGGCCTCTCGGCCTAATCAGAAAGTGCCAGGAGCTTCGCCAGGGTGCGGCGAAGCTCGTGTGGGTGGTGGCGAGGCGCGGGGCGGCGTGCGAGGGCTGCCCTAGGTCGGACTGTGGGTCAGAGGATGGGTCTGTTCGGTGGGGTTGCAGAGGGTGATGTGGGGGAAGTGGCAGGGCGGAGGTTGATCAGGGTGAGGAGGCGGAGGTCCTGCGGTGGTCGGCGAGCCGTGTGGGTCGCTGAGGTGATGGGAGCGGCTCGCCGGAGGGTGGTCGGAGACGAAGGGGATGAAGGTGGTCAGGGTCGGTCGAGGGCTTAATTGAATAAATTGAAAGCGGGGAAAGAAGCAGGAGAAGAAGGGGAGTAGCTCTAGCTTACTTGCAGGGACGAAGGGGGAGGAACAGGGCGACAGTCGTATCGACTGTCGCCGGAGAAGACGATGCTCAGGGATAGGGGCGGCGGCGAGCAGAGAGCCGGAGAGGCGCCAGCTGGGTGCGGCGTGGCGCGGGAAGAGCAGGGGAGGAAGTCTCTGCTGCTGGTATTGCGGCAGAGCGAAGAGGTGGAGGGGGAGGAAACCGCCGGAGCTGGAGAGCGTCTGCCGGAGGAAGAAGAGAGGAAAGTTGGGGATTTTCTCCGTCAGATCCAGGCTGCCCCGGTCGGTGGAGCAACGGGGGGTATTTATAGGGATCAAACAGGGAGGAAGGCGGAGGGAGACGACGTGTCTCCCTCGCCGGAGGATGGCCGGAAACAAGAACCCATACCGTCCGTGCGTTCGCACGGCCGGTATGGTGGGTTACAACGACCAGGGGGGTGTCCCTGCGACGGCTGACGACGCAGGGCACCCCCGGTTTACTTGCCAGGTCCCCCACCTCACCCTGCGCGGCGCCATGCTCCGCGCAAGGTCGCCGGAGCATGGTGCTGGCAGGTTTTGCAGGAGGGACCTGATTGCAAAGAACGAAGGAGAGTTAGGGGCCAAAATGCGAGGGTTCAAAAGTTGAGGGCCAAAGAGTAAATATATGAGGACCAAAGTGTAAAGTCGGTCAAGGAGGTTTCTTCTTAGGCTCAAGTTTTTATACATGACTAATTAGGACCTAAGGAATCTGATGGTGAATTTCATTTCCATATTAAACCTTGTTTGACCGGTCAATTTACGCAAAAACCCAAATTAAGTTATTAATTGGGCATGGTTCTCAATGTAGGTCAAAAAGGGTTCTGAAGGCCAAATTGAAGGTTCTAAACCCTGGAGATGATTTTTCTATGAATTTTAGAGGGTTTATTCTATTTTTACTTTGCCTCGAACCTTGTGAATTGAAGTGGGTTGTTTTAGGGTTACAGATTATCATTTAGTTTCTTGGAATTGCTGTAGCCCTTGCTAGATCATTTCATCCCACTTTTATTCTTATTAAGCTGCTTTGACCTATGTTTGGGCCCTGAATTACCCTGTATGCAGATTATACTGGTAAAATTGCATTTTTACCCCTTATGACTTGTTTTCTTCTCAAACTCAGGGTTCTCTGAGTTAAGCCTTTTCTTGAGATATGTAGGAGCTTTTATCCTTTGTATTAGGTCAAAATGAGCTAGTTATGGCTCATGATGAGGTTCTCATCATACCCCCATGCCTAGCTTTTGCTAGTCCCTTAGCAAAAACTTAAGGTTTCAACCTTTGTTCTAGACCATGAAGTTTTTAATAGTTTTAGATAAGTGCCTTTTTTAGTTGAGCATAGATTAGGTTAGAATGCTGACCATAGGCCTAAAAGGTACTCTAGTACTAATCAAGATCCAAATCTGTCTAGCCTTAGCCTCAGTCTTTTAGCAAAGGTTTTTAAGGCCCACAAGAACTAATCCTAAGGTTTATTGGACCTCGTGGTTAAAGCACCCGTGCTTGAAATGATTTTAGCCCTGGCTCAGTTCGCAGTGCGTTTTGTAAGAGAGAGATAGAAAGTTTTTCTGTTTGGAGAGTTTTCTCTCTCTTTTTCTTTTTAGTTCTAGCCTAGGATTGGCTTTTCAACACGGTCTGTATCAGATTCCTTACTCCCATCATCAATCCTCAAGGGTTCCTGGCGATCGATGCTTCGAGATAGCACCGCCCATGGCAACCCCCGGAACCCTGGCTATTGAGATTTCGAGATAATCCCATCCATGGTATTCCGTGGCCGAATCCAGACCCTGGCAATTGACACTTCGAGATAATGCCATCCATGGAATCTGAACCAGCAGAGTGCTTACATGCCCCCAGTAGGATATGTAAATATCCTAAGAGACAAGCACCGAGGAGATGATATTTTGTTACGCATCTTCGAGGGGATTTCCCGCCTCTCCGCGCTGGGAACTCGTCCAAATCAACTTGTGTTGATCGGCCGCTCCTATTCTAGGTGTTCTTTTCAGATTTTTGCGACGCTTCTGCGTGATTCTGATTTTTACGCTTACTGAACCAGGCTGTGTGTGAGGTTAGGGTGCTTAGGTTACTGAGTCCCGTAAACCAAAAATTAGTTAACGAGGCCGAATACTCCCTAAGCCTTAGACCTAATGCTTTAGCTTTTCATTTTCCTCAACCTCTTGAGGAGTGTCCAGATCTTAATGGGTACTAAGAGTCTATTCAAGAATGCCTAAGGTTTGCATTCTTACTAATCTCATTGTGCACTTTTCAGTTATTTTCTTGAATGAGGTCTAGAACTTAGGTTAATTCCTTAGTTCCTTACTAATGACTATCACCTTTTCTTATAATTTTGTGCTCCTTTTTCATTTTGTTTTTCTTCTCCTTCACAAAATTTCCTTCTCCTCTTTTCCTCTTATTCTTTTTCGAAAAATTTTTTAATTTTTATGGTGTTTTTGGCATATGTGAATTTTTTTTGTTTGAAACCTTTTCTTACAAGTTTTTGTACTTTCCTACCCCCCCATGCCTAAGATTTGCAATGTCCTCATTGTAACCTAGGGGTTTTTATTCAACTAAGTTCATACATTAGGATAGCTGTTTTGATGAGTCTCAGATGCAAGCACCTGAGGTGGAGTTGGCTGCCCTAAAGTGTGAACTTCAAGTGCAAAAAAGCTGTCAGAACAAGTTTCAGGTTTTCAAAGAGAATGACGGGCTGCCTCCCGTTAAGCGCTGAGTTTTACGCCATCGGCTGGGCGCAATAAGCTCAAGGGGAAAGGAGGGTATAAGATGCCTCAGCCAAATTAGTAGAAGTTACATCAATGAACGGCTTGAGTCTCTGACCGTTCACGATGAAAGGTTCAGAATCGTGGCTGAGTGGACTGATTTCGATTGCTCCATTTCCAAAAACCTGTCGGACCAAATATGGTCCGACCCACTTAGATCTCAGTTTTCCTGGGAAGAGTTTGAGTCGGGCATCTAAGAGTAGGACCTTTTGACCAGGATGAAAGATCTTTCTCGAGATGTGTTTGTCGTGGAAGGCTTTAACCCGCTCCTTGTAGATTTGCGAGTTCTCGTACGCGTCTATGCGTAATTCATTGATCTCGCTGATTTGGAGTTTTCTGTGGGTCCCAGCCTTGGAAAGATCTAGATTACAGTTCCGTACTGCCCAATAGGCTTTATGCTCCAGTTCGACGGGAAGGTGGCATGCCTTTCCGTACACCAGTCTAAAGGGAGACATGCCTAATTGGGTCTTGTGGGCGGTCCTATAGGCCCACAATGCTTCCGGAAGTCGGGACGACCAGTCCTTCCTGTCAGGTCGAACAGTGACTTGCAGGATTTTCTTGATCTCCCGATTAGACAGCTCAGCTAGACCATTAGTTTGGGGGTGGTAAGGAGTAGAGATTCGGTGAGACACCCCGTATTTGGTCATCAGTGACCTAAACTGAGCATTTGTGAAATGGGTCCCCCCATCAGAGATTATTGCACGAGGAATCCCGAACCTTGAGAAAATGTGTTGATGAATGAATTTGAGAACGATTTTGTGATCACAGGTTCGGGTCGGTATGGCTTCGATCCATTTGGACACGTAGTCCACAGCCAACAGAATGTATTCGAAACCATCCGAAACAGGAAAGGGGCCCATAAAATCAATCCCCCAAACATCAAAGATTTCGCATACTAGAATCGGTTGCATTGGCATCATGTCGCGATGGCTCATGTTGCCCAAAGTCTGGCAACGACTGCATGCCTTGCAATGGCTGTATGCGTCTTTGAACAGTGTGGGCCAGTAAAAGCCGCACTGGAGGACTTTTGATGCGGTTTTATGTCCGGCAAAATGGCCACCGCATGCCTGGTCATGGCAGAAAGAGAGGATATTGTTGACTTCCCCTTCCGGGACACATCTCCGGATGATCTGATCGGCACCTATGCGGAAGAGGTACGGGTCTTCCCAAATGTAATACTTGGCATCGGAGTGTAATTTGTCTTTCTTGGCCTTCGGCCAATCGGACGGGGTCTGATGAGATGCCAAGTAATTTACAATATTAGCAAACCATGGAAGGCTAGTACCAATAGTCAGCAGGTGCTCATCGGGAAAATGCTCAGTGATGGGTCCGGAAGGGTCAATTATTTCAGAAGGAAGACGGGACAAGTGATCAGCTACCACGTTTTGTTTTCCCGCTTTGTCGCGAATCTCAAGGTCAAATTCTTGCAACAGCAAGATCCATCGGATCAATCTAGGTTTCGCGTCCTTCTTTGCAAGGAGATGCCTCACAGCTGTGTGATCCGAGTATATGATGACATGGGAACCCAGAAGGTATGATCTGAACTTCTCTAGGGCAAATACTACAGCTAGCAGCTCTTTCTCAGTAACCGTATAGTTACGTTGAGCCTCATCGAGTGTTTTGCTGGCGTAGTAAATGACCACAGGTTTCTTGTCATTTTTCTGCCCCAAAACCGCTCCTACAGCGAAGTCGGATGCATCACACATGATCTCAAAGGGTTGAGACCAATCAGGGGACTGTAGGATCGGGGCTTGGGTGACTCGGTCACGCAGGATTTCAAATGCTTGAGTGCATTCCTTGGAGATTTCGAAGGGAACATCCTTGGAGAGAAGAGTGGTCAGGGGGCGTGCGATTTTTGAAAAATCAGGGATAAATCGTCGATAAAAACCGACATGCCCTAAAAAGGATCAGATGTCCCTGATCGAGCTAGGCATAGGAAGGTGAGAAATCAGATTAACCTTAGCTCGATCCACTTGGATACCTTTCTCCGAAATTGAGTGTCCCAGGACAATTCCCTCAGGCACCATGAAATGGCTCTTTTCCCAGG
Source organism: Thalassia testudinum (assembly GCA_037157565.1). NCBI lineage: Eukaryota > Viridiplantae > Streptophyta > Magnoliopsida > Alismatales > Hydrocharitaceae > Thalassia > Thalassia testudinum. The sequence goes on from JAZHRO010000024.1 coordinate 20,688,242, forward strand.
AAAGAACCAAATTCACATCGATGCACCGCCTGAGTATCTGGACCAAGTGTTGGAGGCAATCGTCGAATGATGCTCCGAAAACTGAAAAGTCATCCATGAAGACTTCCAGATAATCACCTACCATATCTGAGAATATGGCAAGCATGCATCGCTGAAAAGTAGCGGGTGCATTGCAAAGACCGAAAGGCATCCTTCGGAAAGCGTATGTTCCAAAGGGGCAGGTGAACGTGGTCTTTTCTTGGTCCTCAGGATGGATTGCCACCTGGTTATAACCGGAGTACCCGTCAAGAAAGCAGAAGAACCTATTTCCCGCTAGTTTTTCGAGAATTTGATCAATGAAGGGTAGTGGGAAATGATCCTTCTTCGTGGAGGAATTGAGTCGACGGTAATCTATACAGACTCTCCACGAGTTGGCTAATCGGGTACGAATGATTTCTCCGGTCTCAGTCGTTATAGTGGTGAGTCCTGCCTTCTTGGGCACGACCTGAATTGGGCTCACCCAACGACTATCGGAGATCGGGTAGATGATTCCGGCATCTAACCATTTGATGATCTCCTTTTTCACGACCTCCTGCAGATTGGGGTTTAAGCGTCTCTGCATTTCACGAGAAGGTCGTGTGCCCTCTTCTGAATAGATATGATGAGTACAATAAGAGGGACTTATTCCAGTCAAATCATCGAGAGTCCATCCGATGGCTCTGCGATGTTGCTGGAGGACAACAATCAAACGGGCTTCCTGTTCAGGATTGAGGTTGGAATTGATAATTACAGGAAGGGTCTGATTAGAACCCAAAAAGACGTATTTTAAGTGAGCAGGAAGGGGTTTCAGTTCGAGGATGGGGTTTTCAGCAGCAGCGGGTGGTTCAGTATAGATGTGAGGTTCAAGGGTGGGAGTTACTGGGTTGTTCACATCTGGATTTGACTCCTCTGTTTGCGGGTCAAGATCCTTCTGTGGTTGATGAGGCATACTCAAGTCATTCTGGAGGTGTGATTCATCAACCAAAGTCTTGATGTCACAAATTTGCTCGATGACGCCGCAATTAATTCCTTGTTGGGCCTTAAATATATCAATTTTCAGTGTTTGATCTCCAAACTTAAGCTCTATTTGGCCCTCCTCACAGCTGATGTTGGCTCTAGCAGTAGCCAAGAAAGGTCTCCCTAGAATGATTGGTGTATCCCTAGGGTTCTCAGGTGCATCCATGTCTAAGACTATAAAGTCCACTGGAAAATAGAAATCCCGCACTCTCACGATAACATCCTCGAGAATCCCTTTTGGTGACTTTATAGATCGATCTGCTAATTGTAATGTCACCTCGGTTGGTTTCAGCTCAGATTCTTCTAGATGGTCAAGTAAGGATGTGGGTATCAGATTTATGGATGCACCCAAGTCTAACAATGCTCTATCAAATTGGGTACCACCTATCTTACAGGAGATCAGGGGAGTTGCAGGATCTTTTGCCTTGGGTGGGAGTCTACTAAGGATTACAGAGCTGGCTTGCTCTGACAGAACAATTGGGCTCCCTCCCTTGGTTCGCGGCTTACGCTGGGGTGTACAAATATTCTTTAGAAATCGTGCGTAAGCTGGTACGTGGCGGATTGCATCCATCAAGGGGATGTTTATGTGGACCTGCTCAAAGAGCTTGACCAGGTCCTCCTCAGGGGCCACGGGTTTGGTGGTCTTCTTTCCCTTGGTCAGGGCCTCGGGAAACGGGATCTTGGTTGGTTCTTCTAGGATAGGTCCAGGTTGTGGATCTGGAACAGCGGTACCTTGGATAACTATCCTAGGGTCATGGTTATCAGGCTTGGAGTGGTTTGGACAATGCGGGTCTTGAGTTGTTTTACCACTACGTGTTGTTACAGAATTTAATCCGGCCTGATTTTGGTTTGGGTTTGGTAGGAGGGGTGGCTGCTGCTGAAATCCCGCACGAGAAGTTGAGGCTTCCATCTCGTCTGGAGATGGAGCAGTAGGGGCCTGATAAATCCATTGAGCGTGGCCTAAATTTGGATTCATAACGCGCTTCTGGGTTGGCACGTTATTTGGGTTAGGAAGGGGTTGGGAAGGGAGTGTGCCTGGCTGGCGAGAATTTGCCAACTGGGCCAGTTGAGTTTTAACTTCAGTAAGCTCGTCCTTGTGCTGTTTTTGAATAGCCGCATTCGATTTTTGAATGTCAGCCAGAGTCTGAAGGATTAAGGACATTTGATCTTGATTTGGCCCTGATGGATAAGTAGGGTTGGGCCGAGGCTGAGGCGGCTGGTAGTGATGAGAGGGCTGTGGGCGGGACTGAAAAGGTGGTCTTTGGGTTTGGGAATTTCCCGCCCACTGAAAATTGGGATGGTTTCGCCATCCAGGGTTGTAAGTGTTGGAGAATGGGTCGTTCTGGATGGCGTTGAGGTCCTCGCAGGTCTGAGGAACCTCCTGAGAATCAGGGAAAGGAGGAATGGAGTTCCCCCGGCTGGTGTAGAAAGGATCGGATGATCTTCCAGTCCAAGAATCAGATGGGGATGGATATGGATCCATCCCAGGGGAGGATCGGTGGAGGATGTTTTGCACAGTCTCCTGTGTGGAAGGAGGTTGTGCAAAGGAGTTACGAGCAGAGGTGGCTCGCAGCAAGTGCTGAGTCAGCTCATCCACCTTCTTCTCAATGATTGAGACCTTGTCCAATCGACTGGCCATTAATTCCAGGTCGACTAATGCGGACAGGCCCTGCGTCTCATGTGCTCCCTTAAGATTCGTCGCTGCGCGGGTATTCGTCCTGTCGAATAATCCCATGGAGTCATTGTTGATGGAGTTCTCGCACATGTTTTCGAGAATCTCCCATACGGTGTCTTCATGTTGACCCATGATGTTTCCTCCGCAAGTTGCATTGACGAAAAGGCGGATGTCCTCATGGAGTCCCTGGTAAAAAGATTGGATTTGTTCCCATTTAGGAACTCCGTGATGGGGGCACTTTCTCATGAGATCCTGAAAACGATCCCATGCCTCATGGAGAGGTTCTCCTGATTGTTGAGTGAAGTGTGTAATCTGATGGCGCAAGGCGTTGGTCCGACCAACGGGAAAAAACTTTTTCAAAAATTCGGATTGAAGTTCTTCCCAAGTGTTGATCGGCCGGGTCTGAGTTTGATACCAATGGGCGGCCTTGTCCATAAGAGAAAAGGAGAACATCTTCATGAGAAGAATATCCCGATTTTGCGCATCTGATCCAAAAGTGTGGGCCAGATGCTTTAGCTGTTTGATGTGCTGGAAGGGATCTTCAGAATTAAGCCCATGGAATTTAGGTATAGCATGAATCATGTTGGGCTTTAGTTCGGAATCAGGTCCTCCAGTCGGGATTCTGACTTGAGGCTCAATGGCCACCGCAGCAGGATTGTAGTGGTCCCGCATCATAGGACGCTGTGGTGGGTGCACGAAGTTTTGGAAGAGGTCATTGAGTCGCTGGAGCTGGTGTTCCAGATTATTTTCTTCCTCAACTGGCTGAGCCATGATGGGGGAAGAAGAAGAACTTGGTTCTGAATCAAAAGAGAGAATAATGTGAGGGTGTTGCTGCAGAAACACGGGCGTCGAGGCTTGGCCTTGACGAGAGTGAATTTCTAATGGAGGTCTTAAGGGTGGTCCTAGGGACCTCCTTCCGTACATGCACAGTTGGGAGAGGTAAGTTTAGAAGGTGCTGGACCTAATCAAGGCACCCAAAAATGTGTTGGGTGACTATAGAGGTACGGGGCAGATGGACCCCTTGATCAGAAAGATCGTCCACCTGAGAATTACCTGGGCAGCCAGAGAGGGAGAGTCCCGCGAAGACCCCTACACGGTAGAGCGTCCCCACGGGTTACAGGGTTTCCCCCACCCGACCTCTCTTGTCACTGCGGTTCCAGGTAGACCAGAATGGGGATCTTGACCTCTTAAGTCTACCAATTTTAAGATCAGGATGCTTAAGGTTTTCACTTGAACTTTAGTCTTTTAAGTGCAAAGAGTGACCTAATTTAAGGTTGGTTGACCCAAGGGGTCAACTTTACCTCTTGTTTTCTTTAAGAGCTTTTAGGTCCTGTCTTTTAGGGTTCAAGTGTTTAGAGAGAGCCAATTGTTTAGGATTTTTCTTGTTAATTATTTTCAATCAATGGCCTGGGCACACCTCTTTTGGATTTCCTCAATTCTTGATTAAGGGGTGTGTCTCTACTGAAATCCTAATGTTTGACCTTATGTTGGCTCTACTTGGTCCATTTAACTCTTTGTTGGGCAATTAGGGCTCAAGCAAGAATGTGTTAGCCCTTAAATACCCTTAATAGTGTGCAGGAGTGATGAGTTGAAAACATGCAACTCTTTATGGTTACTAAGTATGGAAGACAGGTTAGCCCTATATTGCTTGTTCTTTTCTTTTCTTCCTCTTTAGAGTTTAGGGGTTAATAGTGAGAGGAAAAATTTACCTGTCTTCGGAGTGGTTGTCGTGTGGTTGCTTGTCTTCTTGAGTTCCTGTAGCTGCACAAAAGAGAGGAGATTATCAGAAATTAAAAGAAACAGGAATGTTTACCTCTAGAATAGCCGTTGCTCCCCGGCAGCGGCGCCAAAATGATATCGCTGGTTTCGGGACAACTGGGTTTTATTGTTATAACGTTGTAGTATAGCCAGTTATTACCAACATTTCAAATATATAAAATTTTTTTACTCGGAAAATAAAAGAGTTCCCGAGGTCGAACTCAGGGAGCAAGTTGTATTCTAGAGATATACATGTTTCTTTTACAAAATAAAGAAAGAGAGAGGGAAAGAATTTGTTGTTCTCTTTGTTTTCTCCTCGTGATGTTCTTCTTTCTTTCTTTCTTCAGATCTCCTTCTTCTTCTTCCTTGGTTTCTGTCTTGGTCTCTCTTCTTCTTTTTCTGCAGTCTCTTCTGTGAAGGTTTCTTCTTGTTTCTCCTTCCTGCGGCTAAGTGTCAGCTTCTTCTCTTCTTCTTCAGCCAGGGACGTCACTCCTCCTTTCTTCTTTTCCCTTCAGGCCGTCGTCTGATTTCCAAATCAGACGACTTAACTACCTGTCGCTACAGTCAGCTTCCTTCTTCTTCCGCGGGTCTTCTTCGCCTGTGCCTGCACACTTCAGAGTTTTTCGTCAGAGGCAAAACCTACTCTACCCCCCCCCCCCCCCCCGCGTCTCTCTCTCTCTCTGAAACCACTCTTGGGAAAGCTCTCCCAGAGCTACCGGGTAACCGGGTTCGGGTCAGGCCCGGGTCCAGGCCCACCGGCGTGCGTGGTGGGCGAGGAGTGCAGGTCAGTCTTAAGTCGGGTCGGGTCGGGTCAGGTCCGCGGGGCGTGAGCGCGGACGAGACCGGGTAACCGGGCGGGTGAAGGGGACCTCACCCCGTGTGCTGAGGCAGTAAGCCTCCAGCACTTTTGCATATTATATCGCTGCACCTCTTCAGGTTGTTCCGAGGTGGGACTAAATGTCCCACCTCAATTGCGCGCCCGCAGCGGGGAAATCAGCGGGAGATTGCGGCGTCACGCTACGCTTTCTTCCTTAGCTGCGAACCTGGTGTTTTGCCAAAACTCCTCGCAAGGCCTGGGAGTTGAATCTGGGCTTGGCGCTGAGCGTGGCGCGCCTGTAGCTGCAGGCGGAAGCAGTTCCTCCTGCGCGGCAATGGCGGCGGAGGTCGGGTGATCTGTTCACAAGAAAACGGCCTCTCGGCCTAATCAGAAAGTGCCAGGAGCTTCGCCAGGGTGCGGCGAAGCTCGTGTGGGTGGTGGCGAGGCGCGGGGCGGCGTGCGAGGGCTGCCCTAGGTCGGACTGTGGGTCGGAGGATGGGTCTGTTCGGTGGGGTTGCAGAGGGTGATGTGGGGGAAGTGGCAGGGCGGAGGTTGATCAGGGTGAGGAGGCGGAGGTCCTGCGGTGGTCGGCGAGCCGTGTGGGTCGCTGAGGTGATGGGAGCGGCTCGCCGGAGGGTGGTCGGAGACGAAGGGGATGAAGGTGGTCAGGGTCGGTCGAGGGCTTAATTGAATAAATTGAAAGCGGGGAAAGAAGCAGGAGAAGAAGGGGAGTAGCTCTAGCTTACTTGCAGGGACGAAGGGGGAGGAATAGGGCGACAGTCGTATCGACTGTCGCCGGAGAAGACGATGCTCAGGGATAGGGGCGGCGGCGAGCAGAGAGCCGGAGAGGCGCCAGCTGGGTGCGGCGTGGCGCGGGAAGAGCAGGGGAGGAAGTCTCTGCTGCTGGTATTGCGGCAGAGCGAAGAGGTGGAGGGGGAGGAAACCGCCGGAGCTGGAGAGCGTCTGCCGGAGGAAGAAGAGAGGAAAGTTGGGGATTTTCTCCGTCAGATCCAGGCTTTCCCGGTCGGTGGAGCAACGGGGGGTATTTATAGGGATCAAACAGGGAGGAAGGCGGAGGGAGACGACGTGTCTCCCTCGCCGGAGGATGGCCGGAAACAAGAACCCATACCGTCCGTGCGTTCGCACGGCCGGTATGGTGGGTTACAACGACCAGGGGGGTGTCCCTGCGACGGCTGACGACGCAGGGCACCCCCGGTTTACTTGCCAGGTCCCCCACCTCACCCTGCGTGGCGCCATGCTCTGCGCAAGGTCGCCGGAGCATGGTGCTGGCAGGTTTTGCCGGAGGGACCTGATTGCAAAGAACGAAGGAGAGTTAGGGGCCAAAATGCGAGGGTTCAAAAGTTGAGGGCCAAAGAGTAAATATATGAGGACCAAAGTGTAAAGTCGGTCAAGGAGGTTTCTTCTTAGGCTCAAGTTTTTATACATGACTAATTAGGACCTAAGGAATCTGATGGTGAATTTCATTTCCATATTAAACCTTGTTTGACCGATCAATTTACGCAAAAAACCCAAATTAAGTTATTAATTGGGCATGGTTCTCAATGTAGGTCAAAAAGGGTTCTGAAGGCCAAATTGAAGGTTCTAAACCCTGGAGATGATTTTTCTATGAATTTTAGAGGGTTTATTCTATTTTTACTTTGCCTCGAACCTTGTGAATTGAAGTGGGTTGTTTTAGGGTTACAGATTATCATTTAGTTTCTTGGAATTGCTGTAGCCCTTGTTAGATCATTTCATCCCACTTTTATTCTTATTAAGCTGCTTTGACCTATGTTTGGGCCCTGAATTACCCTGTATGCAGATTATACTGGTAAAATTACATTTTTACCCCTTATGACTTATTTTCTTCTCAAACTCAGGGTTCTCTGAGTTAAGCCTTTTCTTGAGATATGTAGGAGCTTTTATCCTTTGTATTAGGTCAAAATGAGCTAGTTATGGCTCATGATGAGGTTCTCATCAGGAGGGCAGTTAGAGGCCAGGAGAGGTGAGAGCCGACGTGGAACCAGTTCATGACCCTCTTCTGCGAGCAGTACTTCCCGCAGACTTGGCAAGACCAGAGGAGGCAGGAGTTCCACACTCTCCGCCAGGGGACGATGACGGTTAGAGCGTATCACATGTGCTTCCTGGAGCTGTCACGTTTTGCTTCGACAGCCGTAGCTACAGAGGAGGAGCACCTTTGGAGGTTCACTGAGGGGCTCCAGCCTACTATTCGGGGGTATGTCAAACCTCTGAAGCTACCCACCTTCTCGAGAGTGGTGGAGGCAGCCATGATCTACGAGGAGACCAACTTGACCGCGCGAGACACCGACAGTGGACAGAAGAGGCCCTACCAGCCAAAGTACTCTCAGGGTCGTCAAAAGAGGAGGCATGCGGCACCTGTAGGAGAGCCATCTCATTTTGCGGGGCTGTGGGTGGCCTATGGGGGCCCCAGACAGGGGTCAGCTGTCAGCATTGGACCCCCACCCAACCGTCAGCAAGGACCTACCGAGGGAGGCAGTCGAGTCCCCCCTGCTACCAGTGTGGCCAGCCGGGCCACATCAAGAGGGACTACCCGTCTAGGGTTGGAGCACAACAGATGCTCCCCGCACCGAGCGTTGGAGGCCGACCTGGTGGTCGTGGTCCCTAAGTGCGTGGGGGAGGGAAGTAGTCACAAGGAGGGTACTGACCAGCGGCTGCTCGCCCAACCCAGAGTGTGGCTGCTTCTTCTGCACTGAGGGCTGAGGGGCGTATCAATGCCCTGACACACAGAGACGCCAGGGCATCCGGTTCAGTGGTGGCAGGTATGGTTACCATTTCTGGCAGATTAGTTTACATGCTTTTTGATTCTGGTGCCACACGCTCTTTTGTCGCTGTGAGTTTTGCTATCAGTTTAAGACAAGACAGTGTGTTGTTAGAGGATCCGTTTGTGATCAGAGGCCCAAGTGGCCAGCTGTTTGTAGCTGAGGAGGTCTACACGGATTGTGAGGTCAGTATAGGGGGACATAGCCTCCCCGCTGACTTGATTGTGATACCGATGGAGGATTTTGGTGTGATTCTGGGGATGGATTGGCTGTCTGCCTACCATGCCTTGGTGGACTATTTCGGAAGGAATATCGTCTTCTCCATACCGGAGATGCCTTCCTTTGAGTTTCACGGACAACCGGTGGATGGAGGTTTCAGGTGCATATCTGCACTTCGAGCAGCAAGACTTTTGAGTCAGGGGTGTGAGGGCTTTCTAGCTTGTGTGGTGGCGGAGCCCAGCCCCATGGCTGACTTTCAGAGCATTCTGGTGGTTAGTGAGTACCCCAATGTATTTCTAGAGGAGTTTCCAGGACTACCGCCTGAGTGTGAGATTGAGTTTGACACCTCACTAGTACCGAGGACCAGCCCCATTTCTACTACACCGTACCGGATGGCACCACTTGAGCTACGAGAGCTCAAGTCACAGCTACAGGACCTGTTGGAGAAGGGCTTTGTGAGGCTCAGTACGTCCCCGTGGGGAGCCCCTGCGTTGTTTGTGACGAAGAAGGATGGTACCGTGTGACTTTGTGTTGACTACAGACAGTTGAATAGGGTCACCATCAAGAACAAGTATCCGTTGCCGAGGATTGATGACCTTTTTGACCAGTTGCGAGGTGCCACGGTATTCTCCAAGATAGATTTGAGGTCAGGCTACCACCAGTTGAGGATTAGGGAGACCGACGTCTCCAAGATAGCTTTCCACACTCGGTACGGACACTACGAGTTTTTGGTCATGCCGTTTAGGCTGACCAACGCCCCCGCTGCTTTTATGGATTTGATGAACTGGGTTTCCAGACCGTATTTGGATCAGTTTGTGGTGGTATTCATCGATGATGTGCTCATTTACTCGCGGGATTAGGCACAGCACAGAAAGCATCTACGGATGATTCTAGACACTTTGAGATGACGCAGGCTATATGCCAAGTACAACAAGTGCGAGTTTTAGTTGAGGCAGGTGACTTTCTTGGGCCACGTGATCTCAGGGGATGGTTTGGCTGTGGATCCAGCCAAGGTGGAGGCCGTACTCAGGTGGCAGAGGCCACATACAGTGACAAAGATATGCAACTTTTTGGGATTGGCTGGTTGCTATTGGCGGTTTATCAGAGGATTCTCGCAGATTGCACGTCCTATGACCCAGTTGACTCGGAAGGACGTACCCTTTGCTTGGACAAATGCTTGTGAGGCGTGTTTTCAGGAGTTGAAGGAGAGACTGACTTCAGCTCCTGTGCTCACCATTCCGGACAGTAGTGGCGATTTTGTGGGCTACACGGATGCTTCGTTGCAGGGGTTAGGGGGTGTGCTCATGCAGCGGGGTCACGTTGTCGCTTACGCTTCACGGCAACTGAAGCCCCATGAGCATAGCTACCCTACCCATGACTTAGAGCTAGCAGCTATTGTCTTCGCGCTGAAGACATGGAGGCACTACGTTTACGGTGAGACCTTTGAGATTTTCATGGATCATAAGAGCCTCAGGTACTTGTTTCATCAGAAGGAGCATAACATGAGACAAAGACGTTGGTTAGAGCTCCTGAAGGACTATGATTGCAGTATCTCCTACCATCCAGGGAAGGCCAACGTGGTGGCTGACGCCTTGAGACGGAAGGTGCCTGCCCACTTGCCCAGTTTACAAGCACAGAGTTGGAGACTTATGGAGGAGTTGGACAGTTGGCGACCTCGAGAGTCACAGGGGTATTGTGGGGCAATGATGGTGACACGACAGATGCGACCAAAGCTGATAGACCGCATCATAGCAGGTACCCTTGGTGAAGGTTTTGTCGAGGAGCCAGTGGTGCGAGGAGGCTACCTGGGAGCTTGAGGCGGTGATGCGAGAGTGGTACCTAGAGCTTTTTGAGGGTACGTCTATTCGGATCAACTTCGGTCCTCTTTAAGTTTGTTATGTGTTTTATATCCTTTTTCCGTACCCTAGCTAGCTCAAGTTTCGAGGATGAAACTTCCTTTAAGTTTGTTATGATGTAAAGACCTGTCCTGTTTTTACCCTTTTAAGACGTCTGGAGTGACAGGCAGATGTCTGTCCAGACGTCTGGACCCTTTTCCAGACGTCTGAAAGTTAAATTTTTGTACGTGTCCAGCGTTCTATGCCCTGGCGACGTGCAGGACTCGTTTCTCCCTTCCTCTTTCCTCCTCCCTCCTCCTACAGAACCCTAGCCCAGCCCTATAAAAGACCCTCCTTCCCTCTCCTCTCCACTCCACCACTCCACCACACCTTCCACTCCACTGCCGTGAGTAGAGGCGTGCGAGAGATAGCGAGAGTGAGGAGGAGGAGCAGGCGTGAGGAGGAGGAGAGGGCCGAGGTCGCAAGCTTCGTGGAAGCTCGTCGGAGGCTCGCACGGCCATCGTGGCGTGTGTGGGAGGAGAAGGACGTTGGGGCATCGTCCCCGACCTTTTGCAGCAGTTGAGGCTGCAGCGGAGCGGAAGGAGCCACGATGGAGCACAGTGAGAAGTGCAGGAGCGCGGTCTGATACTGGAATTTTTCCAGTATCAGACATCCGGAGTGTCTTCTGGATGATTGGCTGGACGTCTGGCGTCGACACCAGATGTATGAAAGCAAGTGTATCGTGAAGGTACGTCTTCCTCTCAGTTACAGCCATGCAAACCGCACCGTAGTTGATCTGTTTGGGCTAAAAGTGGCTGCTGCTCTGTCGTGCGCAGGAGCAGCTTTGGGAAGGTGCGTGGAACGCCCTTCCACGCACTTTCGAACGTCTGAACAGCTTACCAAACAACCGGAGACGTTCCCAGACGATCGGAGGACTGGTCAGACATTTGGAATTGTGTTCAGACGGTCGCGTGGGAGTCCTTAACATTTGAGGTTGCAGCAGGAGCTTGAGGTGAGTCACTGTGACTTTTAAGACATCTGGACTTGTTTCCAGACATCTGATTTGGTTCTACTTTTGATCCGTTTGGGGTCCGATCGGGATTCGTTTTACGCAAATGAAATATCGGTGGTTTCCTCGAGGGTTTCTCTACGTATTAGAAGCATTTATACACTGCTCTAAATCTTCCGTTGTGGTGTGTTCCTTGGTATAGGACTTCGACCTGTTGCATGTGTAGGGCTTGCAGAGGCACTTGGGTCTGCGTTCAAGCCCCCAGTACTCCCAGATTGTCTGGTAAAGTGGTCCACCCCTGTTATACTTATAAAATATGAATGCATCTATGAAAACTAGACAACTGGAAACCTAGGATGTGGCATGAACCCTAGGAAAAGAAATGGTTGAACCGATTGTTTGCGTAATTGAAATATATTTATAAATGAATGAGCTAAATTGTTAGCAACTGCCAGTTAATGAATACGAGCCGCCTGTTAGAATATGAGCTGCTTGAGATAACTAAACAATTACCTATGATATCACTTATTGCATGTGTTAAATTGTGGAAATATGAGCTGCATGTGTACAAACGAGAATCGAATTGTGAATAATGAAACCTGGATTGGAATACTATGGTGAACATGAGCATGAACCCTACAGGGAGTTAAGAGTAGAGCTCTTGTGGATAGATGGAAAAGCCTAGAATGTGGACGGGAAGTTTGCTGGTCCTTGTGTACGTGGTACCCAGGAGAGCAACTATCCCCTTTTAGTGTAGAGTGGAGCTAGCCTCCCTTGGGTTGTGACCCGGGGTTAGGATTGGCTACTCTACACCAACTCCTATTGGCCCTCACGTACGCAGTACCGAGGTAAGCTACTAGGTAGGGAGGGAGCTAGCCACCCCACAGGGCCCAGGGTTAAGCTAGCCAACCTACACAGACTTTTTTGGCCCCCTGGGCAAACCAGGGTAGTAAGACGAGGGTGCGCGGACTGTGGGGGGCGAGACCCCTATTTGTTTTTGAGGGGCTAGACCCCTGTTTCTGAGAGGGCTAGGCCCTATACTGTTCCGTGCTGTACTTTGGGCATACCCGCTAGCGGAAATGACTGACTGTGTATCAATGCGAGGTAGCTACCCGTGCACTTATCACGCAGGCCGTAGTCACCACTACGTCTTGACAGTGACCTCGAGGTGGTTGACTGGGTGTAGGACTACCACGGGGGACTCTCCTAGCCAGGAGAGCACCACGTGTACCTTCTACTCTTCGGAAAAGATTGCAATTAAGATCGTTCCCATGAGGAACATGCAAGATCAAGAAAGAAATCTGAAAGTAAACCAATGGGGTGAAATGAAATTACCAGTAAAATAAATAACTGGAAAAGGATAAATATACCTGCTAGTTTTTACTGCTTTAGATAGTTTAGTTACCACTTTACTCAGCGTTCACTGACTCCATTTTCTCATAACACTGTTCAAGTCCAGGTGTTGAGTAGCCCAAGCTACCGACTGCATAGGGTGGGCCCAGTCGAGCCCAGCCGTAGTTTTCCGTACTGTTGTTGTACTCTCTTTTCTGCTATAGTGAGTTCAGACTTTTGTTTACTATTCCTGTTACTGTTACTTTTGTTCTACTTTCCTGTTGTTGTGGTGGTATGTGCAGAACTAGCAGTTTTTACTTTCCTTTACTGCTTGTACGCTTTTACTGTTAGTTACAATGCATATGTGAAAGTGGTTTATTTTCTTGCTTCTCGGTTATTTCTTGTTGGACAACTGGGTCTTTGGATTAGTCGAGGCGAGTCGGTCTCAGGTCCTGTAGGGATTCGGGAACCTGGTTGTAATAGGGTCACCACTTGCTAATCCTTACAACTTCATCTACAAGGTATCTTCTGTAGTTTAATGTTGTTTCTCTAGGCTTGGGTGCTTTGGTACTTGATGTTAATGCTATTTCAATTTGACAGTTGTGAATGGTCGAACATTGTTTCCGTTGTCTTCTGCTGTGGTTGATAATTTCGGAAACTTCCTTTGTTGGATATTGTAATTCGTTACAATCTTACCATATTGTAGCTTATCCTGTATCTAGAATCGTAACATCTTTCTCTTTTATATAATGGTCGTTTGATTATTATTTTCCTTTACACGTTGCAATTGTCAGGTTACTATCTTTTTGTATAATGTTATTTCTATTTACATTTGATAGGTGTGTCATTTCGTTATTTATTTCTATTGTTGATCTTGCATTAGAGACTACATTTACAAAATGTAATTCTCTTTCATTTTAATAGATGTTACGTTTATTCTTTTGTTCCTCCGTGAGCTTTATGTCTTATATGATGGACACTTCATTGTTAATTTCCTTCACACACTCCACTAGTTAGATTTGTGTCTTTACAACTCAATGTTTTATTGATTCTCTTTGGTTCTTCTTTATGCAATTTACAATCTAAAGAAATTAATCTTAGACAATATATTTTAGACGAAACTTATTGCCGAAATGAATGGCCCTGCAAAGATGCGTACACTTCGTATGAATGGTGGACCTTACCATGTTCAGTTGTGTGATGATGACAATCATGAAATGCCGGATAATAGCAGATGCATTTCTTGACCTCTAAATGTTAGGTTCCGCTCTCAAAGCAATATCGAATTGTGTTAATTTTGGGAACTTCCTTTGTTGGATATTGTAATTCATTACAATCTTAGCAGATTGTAGCTTATCTTGTATCTACAATCATAACATCTTTCTCTTTTATATAATGGACGTTTGATTGTTACTTACCTTTACGCATTGCAACTGTTAGGTTATTGTCTTTTTGTATGATGTTATTTCTGTTTACATTTGACAGGTGTGTAGTTTCCTTATTTGTTTCCGTTGTTGATCTTGCATTAGAAACTACATTTACAAAATGTAATTCTCTTGCGTTTTAACAGGTGCTATGTTTATTCTTATATACCACTGTGACAGCTTCATGTTTTATATGATGGACACTTCATTATTTTTTTTTGAAACAGTGAGGAAAGCTATCGTGAAACGATAGCAATCTGAAGGGCAATATATTTCAAATTAAACAAACATTACAAAACAGATCCCCAACTATGTATGAGGGACTAGCACTCATTTACAATTTTCTCACATCGAACTGGTCTCTCTAGAAAAAGCTTTTCATTTCTCGCCCTCCACACACACCACAAGGTCGCGTCCATACACCTCTACAGCCATCTAGGTGTATCAAACCTCTCCCAAAGGGAGTCCCAGGTAGGTAGAGGTTCCTGGCAAATTTTCCTCCAGAGCTTGTCTGTGACCAGGCATGAAGGAAAAATATGAGACGCATTGTCAGTGTGTAATCTACAGAGATGACAGGTGTTCAGCGTTGTCCCCATTCTTCTATGTCTAAGATCACTCGTGATCAAGCCTTCCCACCTGCAAAGCCACAAGAAGATTTGAACTTTCAATGGAATCTTCAATAGCCAAATCTTCTTGTCAATCGGATCATTCTCCACATTGTGTTTGACCTGATGATCCTTTCATAGGCCTGCTGCACTGAAAAGATCCCATTCTAGCCATAAGTATCATCCGCATCCTACCTAGGATGTATCTGCTACAGTGCAGACAACAAATTCTGCCTGTCCTCCCATTGCCGTGTACCTGTTCTACTGAAATCAGATCCTTCCAACCTCCAGCAGCTCCGTACAGCAGACCACAAGCTGCTAACAGTAGCATCTTTGTGTGCAGCTGCAGCATGTGCCTTTGGGTAGGCATCTCTTAGCATTCCCAAATCTGACCACTGCTCATTCCACAGGTTGAAGTCACAGCCATCTCCAAGTCTAGGCTACATTAGATGCCAGTTGCTTTTGATTGCAAGGATAACTGATCTCCAAAAAGGAGATGGTTTAGCTAGATGTAGCCTCTTCAGTGCACTATTGGAGCCACCATAACAGTCACTGATCAAATCTGTCCAGATTTCATCCTTGCCCTCAAAGATCTTTATGGCCCATTTGATCAAAAGAGCTTCATTAAATTCCTTAAGTGCCTTAATCCCCATACCACCTATTTCCTTTGGCCTGCAGATCTTTTCCCATTTCACAGGCTGCATGAAACTTCCCTCATGACCAGCCCCTTTCCAAAAAAATTTCTTCCGCATTACATCCAACCATTTCCAAATAGATTTCGGGGCCTTAAGGATGCTGAAATAGAAAACTGGGATGGAAGTTATGACTGAGTTTAGGAGAATTAATCTCCCACCCTTAGATAGAAATTTACTACTCCACCCTTTCAGTTTGACAGATAATTTGTCAAATAGAAAATTCCAGTCATTCTTCTTCATTTTTGCAGCTCTCGATGGCAGTCCCAGATATTTCATTGGCAGCTTAGATCGAGGTGAACCCAATGCAGTCTGAAGATCCTTCTGTTCCTGATCATTCATGACAAAGCATATCAAAGTAGACTTTTCTCTATTAAATTTTAGACCTGATATATCTCCAAAAATTTTCACCATATGCCCTAAAGCACGGGCAGCAGAATTGGTCCCTTCCACAAAAAAAACTGTAACATCTGCATATTGCAAAATAGGAGCCAAGGATCTCCTATTGGACAGTGAGTACCCTCTGATGACCCCTACCTCTGTCATTCTACATGCATATCTTGTGAGCCCATCCACTACAAGGTTAAAGATCAAGGGGGCTAGAGGACATCCTTGTCTAACCCCACGTTGAGGTTGAATCCAAGCACCACATGGTTTCCCATTGATCAACGGGGAGAAGGAGGTAGTTGTGGTACATCGCTTCATCCACTAGATCCATAGAGGGGGGAAGCCTCTCCTTTTGAATACCTCCCAGATGTATGACCATGAAATCGAATCATATGCCTCTTGGAAGTCAACTTTCCACATAGATGCCTTGCATTTCCTTCTGTGCAATCCACTCACCATTTCTTGGGCCAAAATGAAGGATTCTTGAAGGGATCTATTGGGTAAAAAGGCAGACTGCACTAGGTGTATTAAGCTCTGTAGAACAGTTCTCAGTCAGTTGCCAATATCTTACTCACCACAAGGTAGATGGAATTCAATAATGAGATCGACCTGAAGTCTGAAAACTTCTCAGCTCCCATAGTCTTTGGCAATAAGAAAAGATATGATTTATTGATCTTATTGAAACCTACATTGCCCTTCTCAAATTCTCTTATGACTCCCATCACCTCCTTGCCAATCACGCTCCACATTTCTTTATAGAAGAACACTTGTATCCCATCAGGTCCTGGGGAGCCTTCCATATTAAGTTCCTTAATAGCATGCAATGTTTCTTGTTTAGAGATGGTTGCTGTTAGTTGAGAGGCTTGATCCCTTGTAATTCTTGGTGCATCATTCCCAGCCATCCTCCATTCCCCTCTCTTTGTTGCCCGAGAGGCTCCCCTGTAATACCTTATAGCTTCAGACCTTATTTCCTGAATAGAAGAAAGTATGTGTCCATCTTTGATAATGGAAGAGATATAATTTACACGACTCCAAGAGCTAGCTGCAAGATGAAAGAATTTCGTGTTGGCATCTCCCTCCTTGAGCCACAATTATCTTGATCTCTCCCTCCAATCAGCCTCCTATTTGAAATCTTCCTCCATTACCACCCCCTGCCACATTTTTCTATCTGCAAGCTCCTCATCAGATAGAGGACCTGCTGCTTCCTTAGAGTCCAGCTCCTGGATGTTGTTCAGAGCCTCTACCTGCCTTTGTTGCCTTAATGTGCTCACAGTAGTACCATACTCTTTCAGAATTGTACGCAGGGCTGCCAGCTTGGATGCCAACCTGATAGTAGCTGAGCCCTCTACTTGTTTAGCTTGCCACCATGAGCTGATCATCTGATGGAATCCAGGTTCACTCAGCTAGGATTTTCTAAATTTGAAGTATGAGCCTACTTGGATCTCTTCCCCACTATCCCAAACCAAAGGAGTATGGTCAGAGAAAGGACAGTCCAGGCCAGCAACACTCGACAATTGGAATCTATCAAGAATAGTCACATTTCCAAAAAATCTATCAATTTTAGATAGAAGACCGTTACCATTGAGCCAAGTAAACTCAACACCTGATGATGGATATTCATTCAGTTTAGGGGATTGAACCACCAACTGAAAACCAATAGCTGAACTGTCTGTGGCACCATGTGGCCTGTCTGTCCCTGTTAGCACATAATTGAAGTCTCCTCTTGTCAGCCAAGCTTCCCCTTGCACCAATTCAGCCGCAGCAGCCCAATCCTCCCATAGTTCCTGCCTCGCAGATGCAGCACAAGGGCCATACACACTAGTAACCCAGATAGTGTCCTACCCCTGGTGAGTCTGGAACTTGCAAGTCAACAAATGTCTAGCCATGTGTACTTCCAAAATGTGTGCCCAGGCCTTTCTCCACCAAATAACAATGCCCCCCGACCTGCCATGTGCACTAAGCATCACACATTCATTCACCCCCGCAGCCATCAAGTGACTCCATATTCTATCATACTCATTCTTAATGTGAGTCTCTTGAATGATCGCACACCCGATCCCCTACTCTCTCAAGTATCTCATCAAAGAAGCCCTCCAGCTTTTGTCGCGCAACCCGCGCACATTCCAAGTGAGGATTCTCATCTACCTTCACGAGATCCCTACCCCCTTTGATTTTGACCTTTGCATACCTGCATAATCTCTGCAACCTTGTCTTCATCCAGAAGCAGATCGGCCTTTGATTTCCTCTGCTTGAGGCTATATGGTGACCTGCCCTTACCAGATTTGGTGCAAGATCTAGCACCAAATTTTAGACCCTCCACCTCTTGCAAACTCTGTTGAACCTTCAAGAAGTTAGGAGAGATCTCTTGCAACACCTGCACCTCACTGTTAGCAACGTCTGGCAGTACACTCCCTGCATCTTCAATCACAGGCCTCATTGTTTCCATCCTTATTGATTCCTCCTTCTCCTCATCCATCATCTCCCCCCTTTCCCCCAAATGATGGTCCTTGCGCTTTTTGATAGAAGGGGACTCTTCAGGAGAAAGCCTACGCAAGACCTACACATTCACCTCTTCAGCAGCTTCAGATTCAGACGGCTTATCCTGCATCTTCTTCATAATAGTGTCACCCACCGTGAAACTCAGCAGAAACAGCCAAGAATTGCCCCTACATCTCAGAATCAGTCTGTCAGGGACCAAACCTGATTTGAAAACATCAACCATCACATTCAGCGTCCGTCCATCGCCCTCCATCAGCCCTACTTCCGCATCTTCTGCCATCAAGGAAAATCCAGATATCATGGTCGCCACAACCTCCCTAGACCTCAAGTGTAGCGGTAAACCCTTGATCTCAAGTCTCCCTGACCTGGATACCAATCTCTGAGGTGGCCTCTTCAGTAAGGCTCCTTCAAAGGGAGAGACCGACCTCCAGATCACCATTAGGCCATCACGGAAGCACGTTTGAAAATGTAGTCTTTCGACATCCATCATCCCCAATCCAAAAAGCACAAAGCGTGTAGGTGACGGGGAGGTGATCTTCCATGAGTTAGTCGATGGGGAAAGAGAGCTTACCAGATTGTGTAGGTTTTCTGAGGTTGAGCTCCCAGTCATAACCTCTCCGATCAGCGCCCCTTGCAATACCAGCTCTGTCGCTCTAATGTTCTCTGTCATAGGGACCTCCATGTCGACCGTATGACCCCCATAGGTACGAGGGAGAGGTGGTGGCAGCGGCTGAGCCCTAGCATTCAAAACTTCAGAACGCGAATTTGGATAGCCTTTCATCTGCCCACCAGAAATCCTACACAAATCCCGCTTGTGGCCATAGCCACCGCACGCCAAGCACACAATGGGAGAATGACAAATAGACGCCATATGGCCCCACCGCCAGCACCGAAAGCACACAATCCTTCTATTATCCCTTGCGCTCCCTCTATCAGTCCTCCTCGACTCCATCACCCTTCTGCCAAATTCATCAGATTCTCTCCTCTCCTTTAGCCTCCACGCCCTAGACCTCCATGTAGTCCACCCCTCGTCTTCCCTGAATCTACCGTCGGCCGCCCCAAGATCGCCTGCTACCGCTAGCATGGTTCCTCCTAGGCTTTTCTCTTGATTTCTCTTTCTGGACACTTCATTGTTAATTTCTTTCACACACTCCACTTGATAGATTTGTGTTTATATAGCATAATGTTTTATTGTTTCTCTTTTGTTTTTCTTCTTTATGCAATTTATAATCTTAAGAAATTAATCTTAGACAATATATTCCAAACGAAACTTATTACCAAATGAATTGCCTTACAAAGATTCATACACTCCATATGAATGGTGGACCTTATTATGTTGTTTAGTTGTGTGATGATCACAATCATGAAATGATGGATACTAGGCAATTGCATTTCTTGACCTCTAAGCGTCAGGTTAAGCTCTCAAAGCAATATCGGATTGCGTTGAATGAAAGGGCAAGTCTTCGAGCGTCAAAGACCATGTAATCTTTATTGCTGAAACAAGTGGTCATAATCTTGCTTTCACAAAAGTTGATGTTCAGAATGTTTTGAAGAAGAGTAGGGTGTTATCTTTCGGTGATGGTGATGCCGAAGCCATTTATTGTTACTTCTACCGGATGCAATTGCATAACCCTCATTTCTTCTATTTGATGGATCTTAATAGTGATGGTTGTTTAAGGAATGTTTTCTGGGTTGATAGCCATTTGAGGTCATATAAGTATTTTGGTGACGTTGACACCTCTAACACTACTTACTTTATAAATAAGTATAGGATGCCCGACCTTTGCACCTTTTGTTGCAGTAAATCACCATGGTCATTCAGTTCTGCTAGGTTGTGCTCACTTATGCGAGGAAACAGTTGATGCTTTTGTTTGGCTTTTCGAGGCTTGCTTGTAGCGTATGGAAGGTACGGCAAATTTCCCCTATTTTGGTTGTCCATTTTAGTACTATGTTATTATTCTTTGTTTGTAATTTCTATTTGTTAGATAATGTGTTGGCACTAGCATTCTGCTTCTTTCTTTATAATGAAGCAGGTGTCGCTCCTGAAGGCATTATTACAGATCAAGCTCAAGTGATTAATGCTGTAGTTGCAAAAGTCTTCCCAAATATGAAGCACATGCTATGTTTGTGGCATATCATGAGAAAGATCCCTGCAAAGATTGTAAAAGATTCAACGACTTGGCATGCAGTGAAGAGAATTGTGCATGAGTGTCTAACAGTAGAGGGGCTTGAGAATGAGTGGAGAAATCCAGTCGTTACTAGGTCTCTTCAGTTGAACACATGGTTGTTGAGAATGTTTGATATACATCATCTGTGGGTTCCTGCATTTGTGACTACCAAAGGTCTAAAGGGTAAATGCTTTTTTTGATGGTTATGTTAACTCAAAAACTACCATTTAAGCATTTTGTGTCGCAATATGAGTTGGCATTAAATAGGAAGGATGAGAAGCAAGCTACGGTTGATTTTGATTGCTTTCACAAGTCCCCCCTGTAGATTTCCCTACCAGGAGGGGGTGACGTAATAATTGCGGAAATAAATATAAACAATCTCACAAAATAGACAATCGCACAAAAGGCACAAAGATTTTTAGGTGGAAACCCAAATCGGGTGAAAACCACCACCTAACCCTCTTGAGTTAGAATTTTTTGATCAACCAAGTTGATCAAAATCCACTAAGCGAATCACTTAAAACGAGGGTGATTCAACCTCAAATACAACCACGCTACAAGTGCGAGGGTAGCATTCCTCAACCCCTTCTCTTCACGAGAAGGATTTTGTCCCTCGAAGGAGACGGGAATTCGCAAAGCGAATACCCAACCAAATAACAAAGATAAAATAAACAAGTAATCCTATAGAGCCAACAAAGTAATTTTTAACCTAAGCTTCTATAGGAATTAGGATGCTTCCCTTTGAAAGGAGTGCGTCGACGACGCGGATGCGTGAGCCACACGACGGCGCAACTTCGCTCTCGTGAACTACGGCGGGAGAGCGGGTGCGCGAAGGCTTGATGCTCTCAAGATGAAGAACTAGAGCTTAGAGAGCAAGAGAGACACAAAATGGTTTGAAAGTGTATTGTAAGGTGTGTCTTGGTGTTTCTAGGTGTGTGTTAGTGTGTCAAAGGCTCCCCTCTATTTATAGAGGCCTTAGGAAGGCTTTGGAAGGCTTAGAAAAGCTTCCATAGCCGTTGGGTACAAAGCCCAAGTGAATCAGCCCGAAATCAGGAACAATCATTGTTCTGACAGGCTTATCAGACGTCTAATTCTGGCATCAGACGTCTGGAAGTTCACTTTAAGACGTTTGATTTTAAGGTCAGACGTCTGATTTTGGGCGAGTCTCTTCCTGACTTGAATCAGATCTAAACAAGGTTCTTGTGCAAGTTCATCAGACGACATATAGGACGTCTGGCACCATGTCTGGACATCTGGAAACCTACTTTTTCGTGGGAATGGATTTGCAACGGCTAGAAAATCTCTGAGAAGAGATTTTTGGGTCAGTCGACGTAAAACGGTCAATTATCAGACGTCTGATAAGGCTCTAACGGTTATATCCTTGAGTGTTTGTTAAGCCAGCCAACGGTCCACTAATTGGATGTCTGGCAAATTCATCAGAGGTCTGGTCTATGGTCTGGACATCTGATTTCATCAGACAGAACTAACTTGTCCAGCCTAACTGTTATCAGACGTCTGAATCAACAGTCAGACGTCTTAAAACACTTTATCAGACGTCTGATTTTGGAATTAGACGTCTGGAAACTCTGTTTGAACCCTATATTGGTTTTCTAAGTTCTCTACAGAAAACCTATGTATCCTAAGGTTGTGCCGGTGTTCTAGGACTACTATTAGGGTACTTTGAGGCTCTTTAACATAATTTTCTAAGGAAATAAAGAGCAAGAAAATAAAGACAAAAGTACATGAAAGGAATAAAATGGAATTCTATCCTATTCTTCTTGTCCTTCCATCTTCAATCTATCGCTCCTCGTGAATCCCCTCTGTTCTCCATCAAGCTCCTCCAATCCGTCCTGGATGCGAGCTCGAATTCCGTCTAAACACGTCTACATTTGCAATTGACCTGAAATCTAAGACTCCAAGTGCAACTATTAAATAACACGTGTTTTGTTATCATCAAAACAAATGATCGTGGTGCTCTAGCACCAACAATCTCCCCCTTTTTGATGATGACAAAATCATAAATAAAAATGCAAAAAAAATCCTCCCCCTTTTTGACATTATCAAAAAGGTTTAATTGATTTCCTATAACTCTCCCTTAAAACATACTCTTCTATAAATTTCTTTTAACAAAGGTGATGTCCTCCCCCTTTTTTTTTCTTTTTATAACAACAAGATAGCTATTATTTTTCTCCCCCTTTCTAAAGGAAATTTAGCTACCTTATATCTCCCCCTTAAAAATTTACAATTAGCTCATAAAATTTTTTAGCTCCCCTTATCTAAATGCTAATGATAAAAAGATAGGGTGAAGAATTTTTACCTCACCTACCATGGCCAATAAAATGGCCAGAATGGTGGTGGAGGATGCCACATCGGATGGGGCTCCCATCCGTAGCTTGGAGGCCTGGGCATCGGCGCCGGTCTCCAGTCTGGCGGTCTACGTGCGGTGGCTCCGTCGCTTGTTTGCCGTCTCATCGATCTTCTTGTTCTCCTCCTTGGTCTACTCCTTGGTTCTCCCAACTCGAGTTGGCCAGCCTTTAGTTTGTAGGTCCAATCCTTTGTGTTGTAGTTATCCCTGAACCCTACAAAACAAGATTCCAAATTTTTCTTCGGTATCCAAGAGAGCTTGGATCCGGATCTGTTAGCGGGTCTCCTTGATGGAGATCCTTTCTCAACCTTAGGGCTATAAAGATTATCTACTTTGTTGATTAATTTGTTAGAATTTTCCCTAAGACATGCAGTTTCTTTTTCTATAATATTCATCTTAGTCTTTAAATCAGAAATTTCTATTTTTAGACAAATATTTTCCTCAATCAATTTATTATTTTCATTGATGAGGTTTTGATTTTCTAATAATAGGTTATCAATTCTAGGACTAGCTTCTATATCCTTAAGTTATTTTTCTAACCTATCATTTTCATTTTTAAGAAAACTAAGGTTCTTTTTAATGCTTTTGTTTTCTATTCTTAATGATTTACTAACATCAAATAATTCATTAAAAGCTTCTTGTAAGTCGTAACTTACCTCATTGTCTGAGTCGCTTCCTCTTTCGCTGTCGCTTCCTCTGGCCATGAAACCGAAGCAAGCGGTTTCTTCTTCTATGGACTTTTCTTCTTCTTCTTCCTCCGAGCTGGAATCGTCCCAAGTGGCTTGGAACGCCTTCTTCTCAGATCTCTTTTCCTTTTCCTTCTTCTCCTTTTTGAGAAGAGGGCACTCTGGTCGTAGGTGCCCTTTCTCATTGCAGTGGTAGCAATGTCTCGGGCTTTCCTTCTTCTCCTTTTTCTCTTTCTTTAATTGTAATTCCTTACAAAACTTGAAAAATTTTTTAAGTAAAATTCTAAAGTCTTCGTCGTCGGAACTTACCTCGCTATCCAACGCGGCTCTGAAGGCGAGAGTCTTCTTCGGTTTAGGCTCCGGTGTATCCTTCTTCTTCTGCTTCAACTTTGTCTCGTAGGCCATTAGATTGCCTAGGAGATCTTCCATGTTGAGCTCCTCCACTTCGTTCGCCTCCTCAATGGCGGTGACTTTCTGTTCCCATTCCGGTCCAAGGGAACGAAGAAGCTTCCCTTGAAGCTCCCCCTTGATGAAAGTCTTCCCTAATGCTTTCAAATTATTTACAATGAGAGTGAACCTAGTGTTCATCTCACTTAAAGATTCGTTAGGCTTCATAGAAAAAGATTCAAATTCTTGAGAAAGTAAATTAATTTTAGAGGTTTTTACCTTAGAGGTACCTTCGTGAGTTACCTCAAGTGTGTGCCAAATCTCGTATGCGGTGGCGCATTGCGAGATTCTGTTGAACTCCTCCGAGCTGAGTGAGCAATACAACGCATTCATTGTTTTCGCGTTGAGTGAGAGTTCACGAATCTGCTACTGCGAGTATCCTTCGACCTGTAATGTTGAAGGGGGTCTCGCACCTGGCCCAGACCGTGAAATCAGTGGCTTGAAGCCACATCTTCATCAGCAGGTTCCACTAAGGGTAGTTGCTCCCGTCGAAGAACGGCGGACGAGTCGTAGACTGGCCCTCGGAGATCCTACTCGTGGAACTGCTTCCCTCCATATATCTTCTTGCTGGGTGTTACTCTGAAGAGCAAGAACCTGCTCTGATACCAACTGTAGATTTCCCTACCAGGAGGGGGTGACGTAATAATTACGGAAATAAATATAAACAATCTCACAAAATAGAAAATCGCACAAAAGGCACAAAGATTTTTTGGTGGAAACCCAAACCGGGTGAAAACCACCACCTAACCCTCTTGAGTTAGGATTTTCCGATCAACCAAGTTGATCAAAATCCACTAAGAGAATCACTTAAAATGAGGGTGATTCAACCTCAAATACAACCACGCTACAAGTGCGAGGGTAGCATTCCTCAACCCCTTCTCTTCACGAGAAGGATTTTGTCCCTCGAAGGAAACGGGAATTCGCAAAGCGAATACCCAACCAAATAACAAAGATAAAATAAACAAGTAATCCTATAGAGCCAACAAAGTAATTTTTAACCTAAGCTTCTATAGGAATTAGGATGCTTCCCTTTGAAAGGAGTGCGTCGACGATGTGGATGCGTGAGCCGCGTGACGGTGCAACTTCGCTCTCGTGAACTACGGCGGGAGAGCGGGTGTGCGAAGGCTTGATGCTCTCAAGATGAAGAACTAGAGCTTAGAGAGTAAGAGAGACACAAAATGGTTTGAAAGTGTATTGCAAGGTGTGTCTTGGTGTTTCTAGGTGTGTGTTAGTGTGTCAAAGGCTCTCCTCTATTTATTGAGGCCTTAGGAAGGCTTTGGAAGGCTTAGAAAAGCTTCCATAGCCGTTGGGTACAAAGCCCAAGTGAATCAGCTCGAAATCAGGAACAATCATTGTTCTGACAGGCTTATCAGACGTCTAATTCTGGCATCAGACGTCTGGAAGTTCACTTTGAGACGTCTGATTTCAAGGTCAGACGTCTGATTTTGGGCGAGTCTCTTCCTGACTTGAATCAGATCTAAACAGGGTTCTTGTGCAAGTTCATCAGACGACATATAGGACGTCTGGCACCATGTCTGGACGTCTGGAAACTTACTTTTTCGTGGAAATGGATTTGCAACGGCTAGAAAATCTCTGAGAAGAGATTTTCGGGTCAGTCGAGGCAAAACGGTCAATTATCAGACGTCTGGAAAGGCCTAAGGACGTCTGATAAGGCTCTAACGGTCATATCCTTGAGTGTTTCTTAAGTCATCCAACGGTCCACTAATTGGATGTCTGGCAAATTCATCAGACGTCTTATAAGACGTCTGGTCTATGGTCTGGACGTCTGATTTCATCAGACAGAACTAACTTGTCCAGCCTAACTGTTATCAGACGTCTGAATCAACAGTCAGACATCTTAAAACACTTTATCTGACGTCTGATTTTGGAATTAGACGTCTGGAAACTCTATTTGAACCCTATATTGGTTTTCTAAGTTCTCTACAGAAAACCTAAGTATCCTAGGGTTGTGCCGGTGTTCCTAGGACTAATGTTAGGATACTTTGAGGCTCTTTAACATAATTTTCTAAGGAAATAAAGAGCAAGAAAATAAAGACAAAAGTACATGAAAGGAATAAAAGGGAATTCTATCCTATTCTTCTTGTCCTTCCATCTTCAATCTATCGCTCCTCGCGAATCCCCTATGTTCTCCATCAAGCTCCTCCAATCCGTCCTGGATGCGAGTTCGAATTCTGTCTAAACACGTCTACATTTGCAATTGACCTGAAATCTAAGACTCCAAGTGCAACTGTTAAATAGCACGTGTTTTGTTATCATCAAAACAAATGATCGTGGTGCTCTGGCACCAACACCCCCAAACTAGTATTGGATTGTGTATGGAGCAATAGATGTTTGAAATGTACATAGTTGGTATATTTAGACGATTTCAGCAGGAGTTATTTGGACTATTGAAATGCTTCACATTTGGAATCGTTAGCTTAGGTCATAGGCAGAAGTGGATTGATGTGGTTGAAAGAAAGATTATTGAATTGGATGGTAGCTCAAGAATAATGAAGAAGCAGTTGTATAGAGTTTGGTTTTCTAGTGACCAATTACTTGTACATTGTTTGTGTAGGTCATTTGAATCTATAGGGCTTCTTTGTAAGTATGCGCTTTTGATCTTGAAAGAGAATTGCGTTGACTTAATTCTAGAGAGATACATAATTGATAGATGGAGGAAATATATTCTTAGAATACCATCTACAGAGGATTTTGGTCAAACCATTCTTTTTGATGATCCCATCGATAGGTATGAGGATATATGCAGGAGATCCACAAGAATAGCAGAGATTGCTTCCTCAACAAAAGATTGTTACAACTATTACTGTTAGTTGTTTGGTAATTGATGAGAGACTCATCATGACTCTTAGATATCTCTAAGTAACTAGAATCCCTAGTTAATTAGTTAGGAATATGCCTAAATATGGTTTAATTATAATATTAGGGACAAAATTCTAAGGACCACAAAAATAAGTTAAAAATATCAAATTAAATGCCAATTAATATTATTAATAATTTAATTAATAATTTGGACTCAAATTATAAACATTTAGCTACTTATTTAATATGTAATTAACTAAAGTAATTTAATTAATTAAATAAATAAAGCTAAAAAGGTCAAAAATGTAAATTCAAGGCATATATATAATATTTATCTAATTTATAATTATATATAAAAAGTTGAAAAAGAGTTAAATTAAAATAAGTCTTGAAAACCTCAGTTTACATTTTAATCCTTAGATTTCTATTCCAATTGAGTCCTTTTATTCACTTTTAGGTCCTTAAGTTTATTTGCAAATGGGTCCCTATGAACACAGCTCTTCTTCTTCGTCTTCTTCTTTAGTGTACTAAACGGCTGAGGGCAGCCAGTGACCGCACCGCCCGATCACCTGTCATCCCACGTCACATCTCAATGTCGCTACCGCCATTGTTCAGCTCACCACCTCCTTCACATCCGACGGTCCAAATGCACCTCTAATCCTAATTAGGTTAGGTGAATAACTTCACCAGCGTCGGAGATGACACCAGTGGTTATCATGAACCTAGACCCTCTTTTGTCCAGGTAAAGGCTCCCTAACCTCCAGCGAAACCTATAAATAGCTACCTACCCCTCCGATCTCAAGGTCGACTCCCTTCGCTCTTCCCCCATCGTAGTCAACGATAGGCTATTCCTCCTTAACCTCCGGTGACCTCTCACCTCTCCTTCGGAGCGTCTCTACCAGAGGCATTTGCCTCCCTCACCTCCTCTTCCTCTCCTGCAACTGTAACAGGGCTTGGGAGCATGCTGCCCCTCCTTCCTCTCTGTTTCCTTTCTCACCGGAGCTCTTTCCCAAATCCTCTGATTTCCTCCATTACGTAGCTTTTGACGGAGATCTCCTTCCCCTACTTCGTCTAGGTAATAGTAGATTAGCTAGGCTTAGTTTAGCTTAGTTTAGGCAACTAGTGTAGAGTAGTTTAGCTCAACTTCAATTCTTCCTTCTCTAACTCCGGCGAGGCCAAGTCTGGCCTTGCTTGGCTTCGATCCACCTTCTCAACCACCTGAACACATTCCTCTACCCTTCATGATCCTCCTCCACTTCTTTCCCTTCTTTTTTAGCAGCTATAATGCCTAAACCACTCCACCTTCACCGGCAACCTCCAATGTCCATGGCGGAGGTCATCAGCATAGATTACCCTCAATTGGGGCTCTCCGTCGCCTTATCACCATCTTAGGGCCTCGTTCAACCTTTTATTTCACCTAATTAATCATCTAAACGACTAACTCACCTCCAACTTCACCTGAACACCTCACCATGTCACTATCCATGGTGAGGTGTTCAGAGCTATTTCACATCCATTTAGATCCTCCATCACCTACACAATAGTATAAGGATCACATTTACATAATTAATTGCTCCTATAATGCACTACATAGCAAACACCCAAAATCCACTTCACCCTCTGAGCTACTGCCAATGGTGAGCTCAGAGGAGTCTTTCACCAAATTGAACACCTAAGCACCATTGCCACACCCTAATCTTCTATTTCCCTTACTCAATTTAGAGGGAGACCGTTTCATGAGTTCTATCGAGCTCAGAGCTTAGGTTTCACTGAGTTCCTGATGAACTTAGTGTTAACTTCATCAATAGAAGTTTCTGTTGTTCTCTAGAGGTTCCTTGTGACCTCAGGATCTTGTCCATACCATTCATGGTATGTTTTGCAAAGGAATTGACTTCTGCATCCATTTCAGTGTTCACCAGAGCTCCAGTGAGCTTCGGCGACACAATTTAGAGCTTTACCCCTTAAAATTCCTTGCAAAGCTCTAGATTGTTTCTCTTGGGCCTCAGGATTAAGAATCTGAGCTCTTAAGTGTGTTTCATTGATTTGAGCTCTAGTTTGATATATGTCTTTTCAACTTCGGCGGAGTTGGAGGAGCAAGTCCTTCATGGTTTAGACCCTAAGATTAGGTCTAGAAGCATGAGATGAATCTGTAGAAGTCATTCATGATCTTTAATTGATCTGACAATCTTTGGAGTTTTCTGATAGACAAGGCCATTTTTGCTCTCAGGCGGCTATGCCTGAGAGTAACTCTAGGATCATTAAAACACATTTTGAGGTGTTGAATTGTTTCCTGAGGGTGAATTAAGTCAAAATAGGACTTTAATTTGATCTGCAAAGTCCTAAATCAGGAAGTTAACTTTTGAATGGCATTTGGTCAACCCAGGGGTTAATTTGAGGAATTCATGCTCAAATTTTTTATTTAATGGGCTGTTTAGGATCCTGGGATGATTTAGAGTTTGATGTGATCGAATTTAATGTGTTTTATTAAGGATTGAGAGAGTTTTGAAGATCTGAGCAGTTTGGGTTCATTTGAACCCAACACTGTTCTTGAGTATTTTTGACAAAATTAGAATTGAATTCCTGCCCAGATCGATTGTTTTTAGCCTCCTGAGTCGGTTTAGACCCCTTCTTGAGGTCTTTTTCTCTCTGTTATATGAATTGGAGCTAAATTTGAGCTCTAAGCTTCCAGAACGAAGCTTCTCAGCTTCTGCTCCTCCTGAAGTACCTCCAGACCTTCAACCTTGTTCCAAACCTCATGGAATGCTTGACTGAAGGCATTCAGTCAAAGGCAATATCTCCTCTGCAGGTCATTTGACCTATTTTCTTCTCTCTACAGGCACTAGCAACCATGGCGAACAGTCATGTTAAATCTCTGAAATAGATGGATCAACTGAGATTCGAGCATCAAATTGATGCTGAAATTGTGTAGAGCTCATCTATAGCTCTTGATTGAGCCTTTGCTCAACTAATTTGGCCCAGTGAGTCACTAGGATTCTGCAAGTGAAGATCGGCCTGGAGTGAAGCATATAGTCCCACATCGGGAACTATGGAGCGCCGACCTTAGTATAAGCTGTTTCCCTATGCTGGACCTCTTGGTCATTAGTGCAGGGTGTAACTAACGAGCATTGGTTACTATGGGCACATGCTTGTGCCTGGGTGTGTGTGCATGCATGTGCCCGAGCGTGGGCATGGATGTGAGTGGACCTAATGGGCCAAGACTGTGCTGGGCTGAAATGAATTAAAATTCACAAATTAAATAACTAGGCATGGGCCTAGTAGGGTCTAGTCCCACCCTTGAGCATGCTGTGTATCCTCGAAAAGCTCGTGTCACCCATTAAACAAATTTTTACAATTGAATGGAATTAATGGGTTAAAGTTGATTGTAAATGTGGCTAAGTGTGGAGGATTTAAGAAGGCACAATAAAGAGAGAAGAGTAAAGAAAGTAAAGGAAGAGATGAAAAGAGTTAAGGAAGAGTTAAGCTTACAGAATAGTAAGAGAAAAATATAGAGGAAGAGAGAAGAGTTAAAGAACTTAAAAGAAGAGAAAAAAAAAGTTTTAAAAAGAAGAGAATTGATAGAGAAATCAAACATCCTCATTACATATCAGAAGTCCAATTTATATTTTTAAGTTGACTAATTCTCTTTTCAAACATCTGATTAAGGGCTGAAGTTGATATATTACATGTTTTTTAGCATTTAACGTTGTAATGGGCATGATAACTTTTGTAATTTCATTTATTTGCCTTATATTCTTGTAAGAAGTTATAACAAACCTGTTTACTTGGTCTTAAATGACAAACTTCTCTTGTAAACTTATTTCTTCTTCAATGGATTATTGCATGTTTTTATTGACAAATATATTGTGCAATTATTCATGTGCTTAAAGTATTGTTAATTATTAATCTAATTGATTAATTAGATAGTAACTAATGCTTAGGGATTAATGGTGAATTAAGCTTACAATTATGCTTCCTACTGAACGATCTGGACTCAACCAGATAAAAAAGAATAAAAATCTAAAATGGTAGGTTAACTTGACCCTATACTACATTCACAACATTAATTCGAGTTAACCTAAGTTACTTTTTGATGCAATTAATTAAGTCTAATTAACTATGTTGAGAATTAACGAATCAGTAATGTTGAATGTAAGTGACGTTTCATTTATTGCATTGACATTGTTATCCCTCTTTTGATGTTTAACTGTCGCCACCGTTGTTTCCATTCTTTTCTTTCTATGAAGCTACCCATTTCGCTAAGATGCACAATGAAGTCCCTAAAGCCTTCCCTATAATGGATCCTCACCATTGTATTCGTCAAGGTAGACCACCTACAAAGAGGAAGAAGCCGATGCATGAGATATGAGTGTAGAAATTGATGGGTATCTATTCGAGCACGAATTAGGAGATTTATGAAATAGTCATCGTAGTGCACTCCTCAAATCACACAACAAACACTTAAATTTATAAACTCGAAATCTAATTAGATTTCGAGGTCATTTGTAGGGAACAAATATGGAATTTACACACTAATCTCTATTTAGAATAAATGGGCACAGTAAATTGAACACAATAAAAAGATATACAATGAATAAATTGCTTAGATTGATATTCAAATATAAAGCAATGTATCTCAAGGAATATAGAGACAAAAAGAATAAAGAAAACAAAAAAGTGGTGATTTAAATCACCATTTAGATCCCTCTAATTAAGCACATATCTCATATTCAAATTACACAAATTTCTCAACAGTAACTTCAATAAATAATCTGTGTCATCTTAAGTTCAGAATAATGTCACAGTGCTTTAGAATCAAATCAGACGTTGCCCCTTACTCTTAAATGACTTAAAGTATTAGGCACAGCATCAGTAAACACACAAGGGTGCTTACTCTTCTTCAAGCCTTCACAAGCACAATACCAGAGCGAACTTCCTCAGAGGCTAGGTTTCAAAGCCTCTTCCTTCAGCACGTGCCTTGAGGCGCTCAATCGCAAAGCAAAACCCTCCCCCTTCCTCCTCACAAATCCTCTTCTTCTCTAAGAACTGGGTTTCACCGGGTCAGGTATCGGGTAATTGGTTATAGGTCCAGGTCCATCGAAGTGTATGGCAAATGAGGGTGCGCAGATCATGTGAAGGGACCTGACCCTCGTGTCTTGAGCGAGGGGTCAGGGGCACAAATTCCTTATATGCATAGCTATCACTCTTTCTATGTACGAGGTGGCACTAAAGAGTGCTTCCTTCTTCATTGTCTTCGTGTATTGCAGCCAATGGATCTTCAGGAAAATTGGAGTCGCTGTAGGGGTAGCTTTGCTCATTTGAAGCTCCAGATAGTATTGCGACCTGAATACGCATCACCTGGGCGTGTTGCTGATGACGATGATGGTGGAATGTAGCGTGACAGCACCGGGGAAGACGACGATGATAGCGAGCCATGACATGACCTGAAATTCTTGATACGGGTGCTAGGCCCCAATCAAATGGTCCATAAGCATCGCTGAAAGATGGCAAAGGTGGTGGTGGTGGCAATTTGGTGTGAGAAGGCTTGTGGAGGTTTGGCGGAGTTGAGAAGGGTGTGAGGAGGAGACGGAGTTCAGTGGGGGTTTTGAGGGTGTGAACCCCTCAATTTCTTGAGGGGTTTTAGTGGGCATGAGGTGGCAAAGGTTTTGGGAGCGTCAGCAGAGCATTTGGCGATCTGTAGCATGTGGAAGGCCATGTCGGAGCATGGCCGGAGTGGAGAAAGACGATGGAGTTGAGTGTGAATTGGTGGTCGAATCTAATACCTAAAGAAAGGGAAATGAAGTAGAGAGAGGGAGGAAGCTAAGGGACCTAAACTAATGGAGGAAAGAGAAGAGATGGCACTGGCTTTGATTAGCTGGCACTGGAGAAGAGAATTCCTCCAGTCATAGAGTAGTGAGGAAGAAGGGGACCTGGGAGCTCCTGATTTGTCCGTCGAGGAGCGGAAGGAGATATAGACAATCCTGCTACCTATGGTATTGTGGCAGCAAGAGAGGAAGCTAGAGAGAAGGACATCATCAGAGCTACGGCGGAGTTGGCCATAGAGAGGGATTTTGTGAAGAAATGCGGCCAAACTGAGCTAAGGAGATAGGCCTCATGTGAGGGATCCTTTTAAAGGCCACAGGGCATGCTCTAAGCAAGGAAGGCAGCTTGGGAAGATCGAAATCTTAGGGAAGAGGATCCTTGAATTCATGGAGTTCGCATGAGATTTTTAGTACAAATCAAGGTCCAAGACTTGGTTCAATTGAAAGATCTCCTGATGATTGTTCCTTCCAATTTTGGGAGGATTTGGTTGAGTATCGAGCGAGAAAACCTCGCTCGAATCTCAGTGAGAAAGCTCTATTCACACCAATGGCGGTAGGGACCTTTTTACAAAAATGCCTATAAAGTTAGGGACCTTATCGCAAATATTTCAGAACTTAGGGGCTTAATTGAGAGGAATAGAGTTTAAATAGAATAAAATTCAAACTAGGTCAGGATGGACTTTGATTGGGTCCAAATTTTGGTACAAAGATAATTTGGACTGACGGAATCTAGTGGTGAAGTTGGATTTGAGTTTTGACCAAGTTTGACTAGGCAATTTGTGTAGAAATCTAATTTAGGGTAGAATTCCGTTTGAGACTCTATTCAAGGTTAAAATAGGTTTAGCTGGTTAAACCAAGGGTACCAAACCTCTCAGAATATTTTTCTATGAATTTTATCTTGACCAAAACCTCTTCAATTCAAGTGATTCTGAATTTAGAGTTTTGGGTATTGATTTGATTCTCAAAACACATGAAACCCCATTTCTGTCTGTATGGACCCACTCATTGGACTTTAATGCTCATTTGACCTTAGATTAACCCCTAGTAAACCCATGGTTACTCTGCTTTCATGATGTGATGTTAAAATTACAGAATTAACCCTATTTTAATGTTTTCTTCTCAGAATGGATTTGTATGGATTTATGACTCTTAAGCGACTATGTAGGAGCTTTGTCACTTGATTATGACTAATTAAAGCTAGTTATAACTCTTGATGGTGTTACCATTAGTACACAATCTGCACCACAAGCTACTCAATGCATTGGATGTTCTACGGAAGGGACTCTCAATGTTTCCTTAGATTTCATACTTGCCATCCAAAGACTTATCAATGGTATCGATAGATTCCCTTCTCCATGTGTTGAGTAATACTGCTCTATGCATTTGTTTCATAATCTGGAACCTAACATATGTTTCTATCCCATTTAGGGAAATGCGGACACTACGAGGTCTGCTAATTGTTCTTATGCTAGCTGTCCAATATTACCATTGACCCGAACTTCTTCCATTATGCGTGGAACTATTGGATCAAATGACAAGTAGTCTATTTTGTTGGTTGGGATGAAGGGTTTGTTATGGTTCGAGTTGTTTACTGTATGTTAATTTATAATGGATATGGTTGGATGATTACACTTCCCCTTGTCCAATATAATGTGAGCGTTTCATGATTTATTAATGTTTTGTGATTACACGCTACATTCATTTTTGCTTAGTGAATGATTACACTACTGCTTTGATGTATGTTACAACATAGAAAGTTGATTACTTGTTATGCATAGTAGTGGTCAACTTCTTATTTTATTTTATTACTATTAAAGATATCTTCTTTCATTGAGCAATTTATTTCTCCCAATTTAATCCTCGCAAAATAGTGATGTTATGAACATTTCCATCAATTGGTTCAATTACTTCAATAATTACTTCTCCCTCCTCTTACATGTCACTTCGTTCCCCTTAACACCCCCTTCTAAGTCCAATGGAAGGGCGATAACTACTTTCCATGGTATGGTTAAGTGGTCTATTAAGCTCATCAATATATATTATTTTTCTGGAAGAAGAAAGGAAAGCTATCTAAATTGATAGCCATCCAAAGATTTTATTAATGAAATAAAGAAAAACCAAATACATCAATTCCTCCAATGCCGTATGAGAGCCTGACACTCATGTGCAATTAGTATCGTATTAACAGGTCTCTCCTGAAAAAGACAATCATTTCTCACATGCCACACACACCATAAAACACCCGCCATGGAACAATGTGGTCTCCCACTCCTAATAAAATCACCCACATGTCCTCCTAAATAGGTAGCCCACTGCCACAGACCCTATTCCACACGTAGTCAATAACCGCACACAAGGAGAAAATGTATCGCCCACTATCTGTCGGAAAACCACATAGGTGACATGTTTGAGCAGCAACACCTATTCTTCGATGTCTCAAGTCACCAATAGTGAGACCATCCCTCCTATAAAGCCATAAAAATATTTGTACCTTCAACAAAATTTTAAGCTTCCATAACCCTGCACATATGACGTCAACTTCTTTATTTTGTATCCTTGTTACCATTTGTTCATAGGCCTTGGCAGATGAAAAATCTCCTACTGATCTATATGTATTAGTACCCCCCATCGGCTTAAAAGCTTGTAGATCTTGGAGCAGGCATGATCTCTCCCCCCATGAGCGACTCCCCTCTCTACAGCCCATCTCCAATATCTCCCATCTATTCTCATCTTCATCCTAGAAGTCTGCAACTTTAGCCTCTCTATCAACAGCAAGACCATAGACACGTGGGTACTTTTGGTGCAGCAGTCCCAACGATAACTAATTTTCCGACTAGAACATAAAGGATCATCCATCCCCACGTACCGGCTGGAACAAATTCCAGTTCTCCTTCATAGCCGCCACCACCAAACTCCAGAAAGGTGACGCTTTTGTGGGAAAAAGTCTATTCGCCACAGAATGTGATTCACCATAAATCCCTCTGATCATCTCTGCCCATAGTTTATTCTCCCCTTGAAAAATTTTTATTGCCCACTTCAACAATAACAAATCATTAAACTCCTTCATGGACCTAATTCCCAACCCCCTGCTCCTTAGTGATAAATGCCTAGTTTATCATTATTCTTATGCATTAAAACAAACCTAACTCTTAGGATTATGCTCCGCAAACGAATTTTTGGGTTGCATTTAAGCATAAATTAGGATAGGCATGCATTTTACCTTTTATTGTCTTTTTGATATGTTGTTGTGAGTGTTAGGGATAAGTAGATCGCCAGATCCCTAGAACCCTAGCACTCAGGAAGGTAACTGGTGAAGGAGAAGCCCAAACTAGTTGGAACTCAGCTAGATCCAGCTCACCATAGCTGGATTTCAGCTCACTTGGACTAGGGTTAGCTCATCCTAGCTCCATTCAACTCATCTCAGTGGAATGGCAGCTCAAGAGAGCTCATCTTAGCTCACCCTAGCTCAGGTCAGCATAGATACAGCCCAACTTAGCTAAATCTAGCTTAGCACCCATTAGTTTACAGGAGCTCTAGCTAGCTCAGCTGAGTTGACTGGAGTTCACCCCAGCTTAGGTTCAGCTACATCCAGCTCCACTTAACTCCATCCAGTTGAAGATGACTTGCATTTACATTTAATTTTTAACAATTCGTGGACTACCGGGGGGTCACACCCTTTAATCTTCCTATTTTTCTACTATTTGGGAATTTTTAGAATTTTTATACTCATCCAATTTTTATGAAATTTAGCTTTCTGGAATCCTTGTGAAATTCTACACATTACATAAAATCACCAAATTTTCTGAGGCTGGTGGTGGTAGTGAAAAGTCCAAAATACCCACGGGTATCATTTTTGGACTTTGACACTAGCACAAAAAAAAATTATTTAAAAATATCAAACAAATTCGTAAAGTCCAAAAAAAATCTTTTCTATAATCCTTGTTTGATTTTCCATAAAGTAGTAGTATTGTTTGATCTGTTTGGACCACTACTTAATACAAAAAGCTTAAAACATATCCATTGGTAGTTAAATTTTTGTCCAAAGATCAATTGATTAGGGTTTCTTTTTTATCAACTAAAAGGAAATTGATCTCAAGCCATACAACTTGTTTTTTTTTGTATTGTCAATCTCAAAACTTGTTTGAAGTCTTAAGAAAGGAAACCCTAAAATGCATTAATTTAAAGCAAATCCTAAAGGACAGAAATACATAAAATTGACCGACAACTTATTTGAAATTGGAACAACTTTCCAATTCCTACACACACAATAAAAATTGAAATAACAAGGCAACAACCCAATCAACGCCCTTCACATTCCATGTGCACTTTAGTATCCTAGATCGAATTAAAATATGTAGCAACTTAACCCCTAAGGTTTCATCAACTTAGGCTTGCTATATAGGTCTTAAGTTTTCTTTAGTTAATACAAATTCTATCATCTATATCTGGTGTCAAACTGAGGGGCCATGTCAAACGACCAGACATGGGTTTGTACAAGCACCTGGGGATTTTCCTAGGAAATGCTTGGGCCCAAACCTCCCCTTAAGAAACTTGGCTAGATTTGTTGACAGAGCGAGTATTCACTATGATAACTTCTTTCCTAGGTAGACCAAGTCTTAGGTTATTTTTAGGGAGTCACAATTAAGTTAGGTCTAGAATTTTGATTGCTTGTGTGCACACTTTCTACCATCTCCATCTATTCTCCTCCCCTCCTATTCTTCCATGTTATGCATGGGCGACGGTCTCAAAATCCACACTTGGAGGGACCTTTTGATTTTGCCCCATGTGCAAAAAGATCGCTTTTTCCTTCTTCTTCTTCTTCTAAAATGGAAAAGCAACAAAATAGGTCCATTAACCCTTCCACTTCCACTTCTAATCCCACCTCTAGCCCCACTACCAACCCTAATTCTGACCCTTCCACCCAAAACCCCCCACCTTTGACTTCCC
This sequence comes from Thalassia testudinum, assembly GCA_037157565.1. NCBI lineage: Eukaryota > Viridiplantae > Streptophyta > Magnoliopsida > Alismatales > Hydrocharitaceae > Thalassia > Thalassia testudinum. Next base: position 20,725,579 of record JAZHRO010000024.1, read on the forward strand.
GCACTTGGAGCTCCCTAATGCTGATTTGCCTTAATCACAACATCAAGCCCCCCCACCTAATCTCTTGACAATGATGGCTGAGCAGATTGCTCAACTGAATGCCAATCAACAAACTTTGACTAGGAACATCCAAAACCTAGCCAATCAAAGGCCAAACCCGCCACCCCGTTAACAACCTATTTTTCCTCAAAAAGATTTTTATGATCCTTTGTATTATGAGGAACGACCAAGGGTGGTCATACCAGAAGGGGATGATGTGCATACATCTTATTAACCTAAAATATCTATTAATGCATGTGCATAACATGCATAATCATGCATTTAGATCAGAGTGTATAAATTATACAATAATTGTCTCCTTTTTATGGTCAGGGATAGGGTGACTTTTTATCGGTGCCTCGGATCGAAGATCCAACCGTACGGATCTAATCAGGGCGACAATTAGAGTTCAACGACTCCAAGATCGCCCTAATCGGATATCTGTAGCACTGGATAAAGATAGAGGAACCCTAAAGATCAAGGGCCAAGATGATGCTAATCCACACCTCAGATGACAAATTCGACCGCACAGATGGATTTGGATCGACGATCGCAGCCTAACGGTGTGAAAATCGATTCAATCCGACATCCATGGCACCATCGACAATACTCAGAAGATGGACGACCAAGATGGCGCCACGTGGCGCCATCTCAGCCGCCCAACCAGGCCCCAAGGAATCGCAGCTACCTTTCCTTCTTCACCTGCCCGCTCAGCCTCAACTGTTGGATGCTCATCCAACGGTTGCGAAGCTGCACGCACAAAACAAGCACGCGACACAAAAGCACCCGTAGTGCATTGGTCGAGTGAACTTTGCAAGAAGAGAAGACGCCCATTCGAGCTGTAGGCGCTTCAAATTGGAGAGCGGGTGAGCGAGTGCATGGGCAAGTGGAGCCGTGCTATGGAGATCGTGCGACGCTGAGCAGCTGATAGAGCCCACGTGCGATTAGACGTGCGGTGCTGACGCGAGATCACACGTGGGCGCGCTGTGCGAGCGGGGATCATTTAAGTTGTCCGATCTCTTGATCGGATGGCCGTAAGCACGTGGACGTGCGCGTGCGTTGCCCGATGCAGAGGCGAGGAGGCGTGCATACACGAAGGCTGTTGAACGTATACGAATCACTACGCTAACATGTTCGATTTTGGAAAACCTGTCGTTGTAGTTCGAAAGCGAAGAATTCGTGTTCAACAAATAAAATTTATACCGAAATTGAAATTCCTGGTCGAACACAGGGAGGCGGACATTTGATTTAAAAACTACGCGTTTCTTTTTATTTGTCACGGAATAATTCAATTTAAAACTATCTAATTATTTACAATAAATAGAAGAGAGAGAGTAAGAGAGAGAGAATATTACACAGAGAAATCAAAATGAGATGTGGAATAAACAAGGAATTTATCATTGAGGAGATTGTTCGTTACAACTAGAAAGCATAAAACAATTACACTAGAAAGCAATAAATTTACTCTAGAAAGCATTAAAAGAATGGAGGGAGAAATATCCTCCTCGACGATTGCTTGGAGGACGAGCAAAACTACACTAGAAAGCAGTAAATCTATACTAGAAAGCAGTAAAAAAGAATAGGGAGAGAGAAATCCTCCTCGACGGTTGCTTGGAGGACGAGCCGGACGGGACGACGCCTGGACGAAGGGGAACAAAGCAGGACGAAGCAGAAGAACGAGAACGAAAATTGGACTTTATCTCGCGAGAAGCATCCCGGGTGTGGGACAAGCTTCTCTTGAGCTTTGGAGGGGTAGAGAGGAGAAGGAAGGGATTAGAATTTCGTATGGAGGGGGTCTCCTTTTATAGTTGCAAGGAGTGGGGGCAAAATGGACATTACAACTTCAAAATAATAAATAAGGGATCTTTAGTGACGGATAAAACCGTCGCTAAAGGCCCTAACGTGGGCGTAGCTTCCGCTCCCAAGTGCGCCCGCTCAGCTGCTCGCGCGCGCAACGCTTGCGCACGTTGGTCGATTCTCAGTCGTCCGATCGCGAGATCGGACGGCTTAAGATGCGTCTCCGCCCGCTCGTTGTGCGCCCGCCTGGCGCGTGCGATCGCGCGTTCACACCGCGCGTTCAATCGCACGTGAATGCTATCGGGCGCACGCGACCGTCCAATCTCCATCTGACGCTCCACGCACCTCAATTGCCCGCGCCTTCTAGCCCCTTGCCGCGGCTTGAACTCGCGCCCACCGCTTGCGAAAGCGTGCTCGACCGCTACGCTATGGGGCGCGGATGGCCGAGCGGACGCTTTTAGGCGCGGTCGACCACAGCCGTTGGATCAAGATCCAACGGCGGAGAGCGAGCGGGTGCGGGGCCTTTGTGAAATGCGTGCATCCGTTTGGGTGGTCGAGATGGTGCCACGTGGTGCCATCTTGGCCGTCCATCTTCTGGAAGTTGTAGATGGTGCCACGGATGTCGGATTGACTTGATTTTTGCGTCGTTAGGCTGCGATCGTCGATCCGAATTCATCCGTGCGGTCGGATTTGTCATCTGAAGTGCGGATTTTCACCATCCTGGCTCTTGATCTTCTAGGGTTCCCCGGTCACTATCTGATGCTAAGGATGTCTGATTAGGCCGATCTTGGAGTCGTTGAACTGCAATCGTCGCCCTGATCACATCCATACGGTTGGATCTATGATCTAAGGCCCCGATAAAATGTTTGCCCTGTCCAAGCACATAGAAGGAGACAATTAACCTCCATTTTATTCAAACTACTCTAAATGCAAGATGATGCATGTTTTGCAATATTTATATCATGAAATACAATCCTATGCTTAAGAACATGCATAAATAGACATTTTAAGTAGTGTAAATGTGTTTACATCAAAGGCCATGTTCAGGCCTTTAGTGACGAATTTATCCATCACTAAAGGTCCTGAATTAATGTTTTTTAAATTGTAATGACCAAAATGCCCCCACTCCTTGCAACTATAAAAGGAGACCCCCTCTATACGAATTTCTCATCCCTTCCTTCTCTTCTCTCCCTTTCCAAAGCTCAAGAAAAGCTTGTCCCACACCCGGGATGCTCCTCAAGAGATAAAATCAATTTTTCGCTCCCATTCCGGAAGTGGATCTCGCGATGACGACGATGTGCTGCCTCGTTCTCGTTCCTCCTACTTCGACCTCCTTCCCGCTTTGTTCCTCGTCTTCCAGGCGTTGTCTCATCCTGCTCATCCTCCAAGCGATCGTCGAGGAGGATAACTTTTCTCTCCCATTCCTTTTTCCTTACTTTCTAGAGTAGAATTTTCCTGCTTTCTAGTTGTGATATTTTTCCTACTTTATAGTGTAATTTCCCGCTTTCTTAGTTGTACAAACATTTTGCAACTTTAAGTGGATATTTTCTCACTCTCTCTTATTGTCTATAGTTATTTCATTTCATTGTGATTACTCCGCTTTTTAAACAAAAACACAAAAAGAATATAATTGCGAATCTTCATCGACGTCGCATCCCTGAGTTCGACTTGGGATTTATATTCTGGTATAAATTTTATTTGTTGAACCCGAGTTCTTCGTTATTCAAACTACAACGACAGGTTTTCAAAACCAACTCTGATAGTATAGTCCTCCAATGTTTCAACATTTTGGCGCGGTTGCCAGGGAGGCAACGATTTTCAATCTTCTTTTCGCATTTCACGCACTTTACTGTCTTCTAACTTGCTTTCTCTTGTGTCTATTGTTTTGCAGAGACCTCCATCAAGGAATCGTCAAGCGATAGATTAGAGTAAAGTGCAGTTGAAGACGACTGTAAGTGCTCCCCATTCTTTCCCCCTCCATAGATTTCATTTCTTCACATTAAATTCAAATTCCAATTAACCTAGGTGTTTGCATAAATCCTAGGATTAGTTTGGTTGTTTGGATTTCCACTCACACTCTCATTTCACCCTCGCATATAAAAAATAATCAAAAGATAATTTTGTGGTGTAATTCAACATACACACAACATACACCCACATTCAAGGTACTTAACCTAATTGATTTTCTTCTACTCAACCAAATTATGATCTGTGGAACCGGTACACATAAATCAACATATAAAAGAGTAGAAATCATTCTAGGTTAATCATTTTTGTGTGCCTAATTAAGTGATGCAACAGGTCGATTTTTTGAGTTGATTGGGTCACACCACTTCAACTAAAATCAACTCATTAAGTAGCTACCACATAGGTTCAACTCTTAAGGATTTACCAGGTACTCCATATTCTTTAAGCTTCCAAGGAAAACATCTTCACCTATGCTTTCAAAACATGGTGTGCCAACAAAACTTCTTTGAAAATACCTAAAGTTGAATCCTAAAAGCTACTAAGTAAGATTTGAACCCTAAAATTCACCGCATTAAAAATAATCTTGCTTGAAAACTACTGGTTGTGCATGCACACACACATCAATCAATCATTAAGGGTACAACCTAGATAAAGGGCCCATCACATTCCAAAGCACATTCAAACCTAGCCCTAAATAAAATAGAATACACGTTGGTCTTAAGGATTCGACTCGTTGTTCGGAGCCCAAAACGAGATTATTTTCGATTAATCTGTTTCTATTGTTCAATCTGATGTCTAGCTAGGGGAGCAGAATCAAACAATCGTGGCTGGGGGGTATACTAGGAATCGGAGGCGCAAGCCGAAGGAAGAACCTTCTCCCCAGTCCCTCCCTTTAACTGGTTGGATTGAACAGACAGAAGTAGATCAAATCGTCTCTTTATCTCAAGATGCGTTCTAGAAGTTTGTAGGTCTTTAGGCTAGCCCACTTAAGGACAGGTTTAATTGTTTGTATTGCAGGGCATCTTTCTTCCTCCCATCTGTCATGAATCCTTCCACATTTTATATGCATTCTTGCTCTTTCCCTCCTATTATGAGTTATCCCCAACATGACGATTATCCCGACTCGTACTATAACCAACCATCAGTTAGTCGGGACAACTCGAATTGGGGATACAGTTCCGGACCTCTGTGTCTAGGGTCTAACCTTGAACACTATGATTGTGATTTTTATCCTTCTCAGAGCCACATCGATTATAGATTGCCACCCTTTCATGAACAACCTAATATGATTTACAATCAAGGAGGATACACTGATCCTTACCCATTCCCTAAATACACTGCCTTTAGGTCATCACTACCTTTTGAACAATCTGAAATGACCTATTATTAGGAAGGATATCATGAATCTCAATTCGTTAACTCCTCTGCACTGATCCCAAACCTGCCCAACCCTAAAACAAGTCATTTGGTTCAGGGTAACTAGGTTCAAGATAAGGTTTTGGCTAACTTGAGGAATACCATACAATCTTTAGAAGTTCAGCTAATACCTTGCATTGAAGAATTGGAGCCTCTGATTGAAATGATTGATGATTTGAACAAGTATTTGTTGAATTGGCTCCAGGATGTTAAGGATAAGAACCCGAGTGAGTTTCTACTTAGGAAGTTAGCGAAATTGAGAATGAGATTTCTGGTTGCTTTAGTTCAATCGTAGGATGATTCCTAGGATGAACCCCCTTCAGGAGAGCCATTGTCAGAACTCGCTCAGGCACCTGTTGGGGGGGACACGTGTTACAAGGCTGACCAGATTGAATTAGAGCAACCAATTAAGGATGATCTGATTTCTTCACCTGAGATCCTTAAGCTGGGGTACGAGAAAACGTATGTCTCCATGGATGATAAAGTGATGGATGATTTTGGGACGTACATTAATAAAGATTTTGATTTCTTTGATTCTGATGGTGAAGATTCAAGTTGCGAAGTCTCACGTGAGTTTACAGAAAATGATTTCTGTGATACGATTGGGCCTGAGGAATCCGATAGATCATTTGATGGCCTAATAACTAAGGAAATTGATCTCATTGGGCCTCACATGATAGATTCAAAATCGTATTTTTTGAAGGATTCAATCCAATGCCCTAATTGTCAGTTACACCCCATTGAGCTTACTGACGATTCTGTTTTTGAGATAACTAGACCCAAGTCAATTCTGATTCAGCCACATCTTTTAGACTTGGAAATTTCAGATGGGGTGATTACTATGCAGGAGGTCCCAGAATTTGACATTACGACATTTGTTCTGAAGGAGGATAGGAGCTGGGAAATTTTGATTTGGGAAGCAAACTCCGGAGAAGGTAGAAGATCGAGTCTAAGGGTTCCAATTAAGCTGAAACCATCAAACTAGGATTCTTACGACATTTGTTCTGAGGATGTCCAACCCAAGCACACATTCATTGATTATCCTTTTGATATTGAATGCACTGTAACCCGACTTTTTGATCTTGGGTTGCATTCTCATAAATCACTGGCCCAACCCCACTTGCATACTGATTTTAGGTTTTGGATAATTTTATCCAGAACCTTAGATATTTTCGATCATGGGGTATTGGTTTGCACCTCAATCTGGTCCACATTTGTGGACATCTACTGGCAGGTCAGAGGTTTCATCTTTTTATTTTGATTCTGACCTGCACCGGTGAATTCTTTACTTCTCTTCTTTGTATAGTGTGCTTAGCTGAAGGCACTAAATTCAGCACGTATACAGTTTTTGCTTATCTCGGAGCGGACCCATAAGTCACGTAATTCAGGTGCTTTCTACTATATTCTACTCTATTTTACGTCTTTTTAATACAATGACATTGCATTAGATAGGCATGGGGGGTGAATATTCATCTCTGAATTATTTCGTTAGCTCCGTAGATTCATTTTATTTTCTTTTATTTATATAAAAAAATTGAATTAGGAATGAATATTTGGACATTAGGATTTTTCAATCTTAGGAAATATTACAATAGGATCTGAATACAAAGACCCTTCAAGTCTTTAGGCTTAAGCAGCCCGGGTATCCACTAAAATGTGGATTTATTTTTTTAGTCCTCGCTATCTTGAATTCTATTGTAATGTGATTAAATAAGTTTGGGTGATAAGCACACAACTTATCAACCTGCCCTCTGATTTGAGAGAACTTTAAGTCTAAAGCATCTACACACTATCTTTTCACTGACTTGTTGATCGGCAATTTTAACGAAAATTGGGTAGCTAATGAACCTTCTAGGGTGATATGACTGGTAAGTTATTGTGGGTAACAACCCATAGGTAGGTTGTCCAGAGCCCAGTCACTGGACCATTCTCTTCTTACTGCCTTTAGGTAAATCTTAGACCAGGGAAGCCACCTACTTAAAAAAAAAAGAAAAGAAAAAGAAAATCAAAAAGAAAAGGAGAAAAGAAAAAATGAAAATAAAAGAAATAAGCCACACTTCGCCGCACGAGTATGGCTGGCAAGTTGTCGGTGGTAATAGCTCATCGACCGGTTGTCCAAAACCTAGCTCAAGAAATGCACTGAAAATTCCCAAAACACTTAGGAAGAAGCGGAGAAGTAGAATAAATCGGGGAGATATACACAGGATTCACCATTGTGTTGACCCCATAAAAAAAAAGTAGGGAGAAAGCTACCGGTCGTAAAGATACACCTTTAGGCAGAGCTCTCTTTTTAAGGTCACCTAGAGGCGTAGAAACCTGAAATCCATTCTAATTGCCGATCAACGAGTCTATCACATTCACAATAAGATGCTTAGAACTTAGGGTTCTCATCAAATCTTGGGTGGGTTGAATGGCTGTAGAAAGCCACTCTTTAACCCTAAACTCAAAAATCCAAAAAAATTAGAAAAGAAAAAAAAGAGAAAAAGAATTTTTTTTTTGAATAAGGTGAGGGCTTGAGGTGGTCCACATTTTGGCTAATACCCAGGTGCTGTTGTGTTTTTGAAAGTTTAGATCCTAAGTAAAGAAATTTCTTAATGTTGAAAATAACTTATGCCCAAGTAATCCAACCTAATTCTTTTATAAATAGCATGTAGTTTTTGCTAGGGACTAGCAAAAGATAGGCATGGGGGTGTGATGTACATACATCTGATTAACCTTAAATGTCTATTAATGCATGTTCTTAGTGTCACATTAGCATCATACATTGTAAATAATGCAGAACATGCATAATCATGTATTTAGATCTGCATGCATTTAGATCAGAGTGTATAAATTGTACAATAATTATCTCCTTTTTATGGTTAAGGATAGGGTGACTTTTTATCGGAGCCTCGGATCGAAGATTCAACCATATGGATCTGATCAGGGCAATGATTGGAGTTCAACGACTCCAAGATCACCTTAATCGGATATTCGTAGCACCAGATAAAGACCAAGGAACCCTAAAGATCAAGGCCAAGATAGTGTTAATCTGCACCTCAGATGACAAATCTAACCGCATGGATGGATTTGGATCGACGATCGCAGCCTAACGACGCGAAAATCGGTTCAATCCGACACCCGTGGCACCATCCACAATACTCAGAAGATGGACGGCCAAGATGGCGCACATGGCGCCATCTCATCCGCCCAATTGGCCCCAAGGAACCGCAGCTGCCTTTCCTTCTTCACCCGCCCGCTCGATCTCGACTGTTGGATGCTCATCCAACGATCGCGAAGTCCTCCGATGTTTCAACAGGGGACTTCGAGATTAAGGTAGCGATTCTGAACCTGATTAAACATTTCCATGGCCTTCCTAGGGAAGACCCGTTCAGCCACCTTGAAGAGTTAACTCTTCTTGCACAAACAACCCATTCCCGAAATGTGCAAGAAGACCTATGACTGATGCAGCTATTTCCATTATCTCTTAAAGATAAGGCTGCTTACTGGTTCAAGACCATTGGTCGACCCATCACCACATGGCCTTACCTCAAGATCGCCTTCCTCAAGAAATTCTTTCCCATAGGTCGTATTAATTCCCTGCAAAGATCTATTATGACCTTTCAATAGAAATCTGGTGAGACTTTTCATGATTCTTGGGAAAGATTTCAAGATCTCCTAAGAAGTTGCCTGCACCACGAGATTCCTTTATGGCAACTCTTGCAGATCTTCTATCATGGATTAGAAGATCAAATCTGATGTTTCGTTAACACCTTGTGTGGTGACAATTTCTTGAATAAGGATACTGAGAGTGCCTATGATCTTTTTGAAGAAATGAGTGAAAACTCATTTAATAAAGCTTCCATGAATACAGCTTGAAAAACTCCAAACCCGCAGTTTGATGTTCATGAAGTAAGCACTCAATCTATTCCTGTAACCCAAGATGATCTTCAAATGATTGCATAAAAACTCAACCAGATACACATTAATCAAAAGAAGATTGAGGAAAGACTTGCCACAACAACCTAAGCTCCACACAGTCCACATCTAACCAACCTAACTTTCCACGAAGGGAAAATTTGCACAATCTCAACACTATTGCTGATTATTACCAGTATTCTGAGGTTGCCCATGATTCACTGGGGAATTACAACTAACTTTCCACGAAGGGAAAATTTGCACAATCTCAACACTACTCCTGTTAATTATTACCAGTATTTTGAGGTTGCCCATGATTCACTAGGGAATCACAACTATCCAGATCTTAACCCCACTCAAAATATTTCTGCTATCCAGGAGCCATTTAAAAATTCTTCAAATTGGAAGAACTACTCGAACTACTCTTGGAATAATCAGGTTCCTTCCCAACCAAATCAATTTAATGGATATGGGTCTAATCCGACCTTTCATCCTAGACCATCCCAACAAGGCATTAATACCCAGATGATGAGAGCCCTACAGGAAATGTAGACAAAGATGATGGAAGTAACCCGCACCATCACAAATCTGAATAATCAGATTGGGGTTACTCCCACTCAAAGACATGCAGGGCATCTACCCTCCCAACCCATGCCCAACCCTAATCACCAAAGGAACCCGTATCCGGGTAGAAATCCACACTACCCAATCAACTTCTTACTAATCCACCACCTCAGTAGCCTCCGAGGTTCCCACAACCACAGGTCCCCCTACCTCCTCCAAATAATAATCCAACTGCACATGCAGTTATGTTGAGGAGTGGGAAACCACCACTGATCCCGGGCCTTACCAAAAACCTGGAGAAATCCCCATCCCTGTGCAAATTGACTCTCCACCTCCCCATTTGGAAGAAAAGGAAACACAAAAATCTCAAGACATGACTCCTATCCCTTTTCCGCAAGCTCTCCACCTTACCACCAATAGAAAAAAGAAATCTGAGCCCACCACAGAAGAACTCATGGATCTATTTGGGCAAGTTTAAATCAATATTCCTCACCTAGATACTATCAAATATATACCTGCCTACGCCAAATTTTTGAAGGAGATCTGTACTCCTAAAAGGCAGGCCAAAAATCTAGGACAGGTACATCTTTCGGAGACAGTAATCTCTGTCATACAGAGCAAGCTGCCTCCTAAGATGAAAGATCCAGGGGCGCCATTAATTTCAATGATTATTGGTGATACTGCCTTTGATTGCGTCCTCCTTGATCTTGGTGCCTCAGTTAATATCATTCCCATGATTTTATTTGAAGAGTTTCAGATTGGTGAATTAAAACCCATCGAGGTTACCCTGCAATTAGCCGACCAATCTACAATCAAACCTCGTGGGATTGTTGAGGATGCTTTGGTCAAGGTCCAGAATTGTGTCTTCCCTGCAAATTTTCTGGCCCTTGACATTGAGGTACCCAAATCTTTACTAAATGCCCCAATAATCCTTAGATGACCCTTTTTGGTCACTGCAAAGGCAAATATCAATTGCTACACAGGCAAAATGGATATCACCTGCGCAGGACAAACTATCACTCTAGATATTTTCAAATCCTCCAAGAGATTCCATGATGACAACTTTTTTGAGGACTCAGATACTAAAATTTCAAATATGGTGGAGGAGACAATGTTGATAGATACCCTTACCGACCACAATATTTTTGAGGAATCAGATTCAGAATTAGTGGTTGGCGAAATTTGTGATTTGGAGACTTGTCTTCAATAACAATCCATTCCTGATGATCCCCCTGATCCTTTCCCTAACCCACCCACTCTTCTCTCAACCCACCCTTCCACTCTAATTTCACCCACCCTTCACCATTCTTCCCGCAAACCCTTTCCATTGGATCTGCCACCAGACCTACCCGAGTTTGGCATTCAACCCAATTTAAAACCATGGCCAGACTCAGGCTACACTTATCATTTTCCATCAATCTTTGATCCCTATATTTCCTCTAATCAATTTTCTCAGGATCCAAAAGAAGACGCCTTTTATGCAGGCATCCAAGTGTCCAACTATTTACATGATTTTCCGTCTTTCGTGCATACCTTCATGCCCAGCCGAATGGTGTAAAAGATAGCTCTGGATGGGTGGTAACCCATCATTTTTCCTGCTTTCCTTTTTCCTTTCTTTTTCCAGGTTTAGACCATCCTAAACCCGACCACCCTTCACTAAGGTGATCCCTTTTCCATCCTAATGCATGAGGACATTGCATATCAGAAGCATGCGGGGGTGTTTTTAAAATTTTGACGATCGGTTTAGAATTTTCAAAACCTAAAAGCATGCATTTTTCTTTAGTCATTTTATTTTCCTACTTGCATACCCAAAAAAGAAAAAATGTTGAAAACTTTTTGAGGAAATTTTGAAATCAAGACTAAGGTTGAAAACTCACTTTTGGTACAATGGGATTTTATCTTTAACAAACTAGGGATGAGGATACGGATCTAATCATTAGAATTTCAGGATCTATTTTTAGACTAGATCAGATATCCTTCTCTAAAATTCCACCTGAACTCGTGATAGTTCAGGTGACTTGATCCTCTTTTATAATATGGAAAGTATTTGACTTAGTTTCTAATTCAAAAACTTGCATTTCATGCGAAACTTCCTGTGTCAAATTTCACACACAAGCCAACACCTAAAAATAACTAAAAATTAGAAAAGTCCCCTTGTTTGAACTTAGTAAAAGTCTAAAGCAAATCATTGGATTGAGTTCCCACCACCTAGAAGGGGGAAAATGCCTCGTTTGAGGATGTGATGTCAACATGTTACCGCTTCGGTGCTGCTCTATATCTATATTACATATCTTTAGATGGAGCATTAAAGCGTATTTTTGCAGCTCAAGTGTCTTGGACGGTGCTCTACCTATAGTTGTTAACGAGCGAAATCGAGGTTATAAAAGCTGTGTCATGGTATAGGTTGAAATTGCTTGAAAACAAATAAAATTTATAACTCCAATTTAAAAGAGTATCCAAGGTCGAACAAAGGGAGAAAATAGGAATTCAAGCGCTAATCTCAATCAAAATATATATGAGCACAATAATTAAGCCAATAATGTTTGCAATGAGCACTAATTACTCAAAATTGATCATCAATATAGAATATGAATATATGAAGAGTTTGTCATGGCAAATAGAATAGAAATATCTCAAAAAGTGGTGATTTGAATCTCCTTTTAGATCCACATTTAAGCATGCATCTGTACCATAATACTTAAATTATTGAATAGTATTATAGATAATGCTCAATTAGGCCAGAGCAACAGTGCAAAGGCACCATTCCTCTTCTTCAATCCTTCTTTCTTCTCAAGCTCTTCTTTCCTTCTTCAGCATGCACAGGCTCTCTTCTCTTCCTTCTCAAGACTTCTTGTCTTTTCACGCACAAGGGCTATGCACCGTTCAGATTTGGCTAAGTGTCACAGGGAAACTTCTTTAGAGAGCAAAACCCCCTCCCTTGCGCTCTCTCTCACTTTCTTTCTTTCCCTTCTTTCTCTCTCAGACGGTCGGGTAACCAGATCATGTGCACCTAGGTCCAGGGCTATCGGCATGGGTAGTAGCCAAGGAGTGCTTAGGATAGGTAATCAGGTCAGGTCGAGTGAGCGTGAGTGGGTGATCGGGGCCCTCACCCCCGGTGTCTCGAGGCGAACTGCTCTATTCAGAAAATCAACTTATGTGCTACCATGTGCCTCTCCGCGCCCGATGTGGGACTAAAAGTCCCCTCCTTCTCTCGTGTGCTTGCAAGTGAAGGCCTTGTCCAATTGAAGCAGCAGCAGGTGGTGATTCCTTCAATTAACCGCTTGCAGACCTGCCTGGAGCTACTCCACGTTGCTTGGGAACTAAATCAGGTGCTATTGATGCCGTGGGAGCCTGAACGTGGTCAGAGATGGTAGTGGCGGCGACGAAGAATGGTGAGACCTAAAAAAATAAAATATGACCTCTCGTCCACGTTAAAACATCTCAGGAGATTTGCTAAGTGATGGCAAAGATGGTTGTGGAGTTTCCATGGCATGGGTGTGTGAGTGGTGGTAGGACGGAGTCAGATATGAAGGTCAGAGGATGGTTTGGTGTTAGAGGTCTTGGGTGTCCAATAGCCCCAAAAATGTTAGGGCTTTTGGTTGCGAGGAGATGGCGAAGCTTTTGGAGGTGGAGCGGATGTGTTTGGTGGTCTGTGGTGGTGGCTCGGACTTGTCGAAGCTCGGCCGATCATGGAGAAGACGGTGAGGGAGATAGGTGGTCGTGGGTCAAATTGAGAAGTTAAGGGGAGGAAAAGAAAGGAGAGAGAAGAGGGGAGCTTTAGGATCTAGAATTGCGAACGAAGGAGGTAGGGCGGCATCGACTGTGGTTGGCTGACCCCATGGATGAAGGATTCTTCGACGAGGGAGATGACGAGGAAGAAGGGGCTAGGGCACCTCTGATGTGATCGTTGAGAGGCGGGGGAAGTCGGGGAGGAAGGAGACGCTCCCAATTTGGCTGTTGGGAGGCCGTAGGATGACAAAGGAGGAGTCCTGCCGAAGCTAGGGCGGAGATGGCCGGGGAAGGATTTGAAGAGGGTTTGTGGGCCAAAACCTAGCTGAGAAGATGCATAATGCCACGGAGGTCCTTTTTAGGGCTCCAAATGAAGTTCCAAGCTTGGAAACTCTGAGCTCCTCACCGACATAGGATATCTATTCAATCAAATCATTCGCATGAGGATTCTAGAGAGATTTAGGATCCCTGGATGGGCTCATTTGGAAGGTAATTTCCTAAGGAATCTTCGTTTCAAATATGAGATTGTTTGATTGAGAATCGAGTGAGAAAACCTCACTCGAAACTCAACGGTGGAGCTTGGACTTTCCAAACATGGTGTAGGGACCTATTTGTGAAGAAGATGACAAAGTTGGGGGACTTGTAAGAAATTCAAAAGTTAGGGGCATGAGTGTGAGATAAAAGAATCAGACAGGACCAAATTGCAAACTAGGTCAAGATAATCTTAGATTGGTCCTAAATTTTGGTACAAACCTAATTTTGACCTAAGGAATTCAATGTGAAGTTGGATTTTGGTTTTGACCATGTTTGAATGGAGAAATTTGCACAACTACCCAAATTAGGGTAAATGTCTGTTTGAGACTGTTTTAGGTCAAGACGGGTTCTGATGGTCAAATCGAAGGTACCAAACCCTAGAGAATATTTTTATATAAATTTTAGAGCATTTAGATAAATTTTATCTTGACCAGAACCTCAGTTATTTAAGCAGGTCTGTTTTTAGGATTTCGGAAGTCATTTAATTCTTGTAACGTGCAAAAACCTTTTTTGTTTGTTCTAACCCTCTTGTTAGACTCTTAAGATCATTTGATCCTTAATTAACCCTTAAGAAAACTCGTGATTATTCTGTATTAATGATATGATGGTAAAATTTCAGTTTTAACCCTGGTTTCTTGTATTTCTCTCAAAATGGATTTGCAGTGAATTACGTCTCTCTAGCGGTTATGTAGGAGCATTTATTCCTTGATAATGACTAATTAAAGCTAGATATGGTTGATGATGATGTTATTATCAATAGTGTCAGAGCAAGAGCTTGAGTTTGCTTGGAGTACCCCTTTGCACTGCATTATGTTTTGGGGTTGTGAGCTCCTAGGTGGTGTAATGGATAGTGCTATCTCGAAGTATTGGCGCCAGAGCCCCCTCAAGGATTTGTAACGGGAATGATGATCCCGACACATCTATTGTAAGACTAAGCTAAAAATAGGCATGGAGGGAGAGAAAAAAAAAAGAGTTTTAAAACAAAAAGACGTCCTTATAAATGTTGGCTTTTTACAAGCATGGACACAAAGTTTTAAAGGTTATTGCAAGTTGCGAATCAGATTCAAGAGCCAGAAAAATCCTAAAAATAAAAATTTCAAGTCATCTGAATTAACAAGGGGTTAATTTGTGAACTTTTTGGAGGATATATTAATCCCATTTTTGTCTAATTTTTGGATCCGGAAATAAATCCTGATATTTATCTTTAACAAATCCCGGACCTCCTGTGTTTAGACCAACCAAGGTCCCATAATCTGTTTCTCCTCAAAAGTCAAAAAAATTAGATTTTCCCAAATTTTCGTTTTGTAAAAATTAAAGTTTTACTAAGAGGCTAGAAAAAGATAAGCATGGTGGTGTGATAAACGTCAGTTTATCATCATTCTTATGCATTAAAACAAACCTAGCTCTTAGGATTTTGCTCTGCAAATGGATTTTTGGGTTGCATTTAGGCATAAATTACGATAGGCATGCATTTTACCTTTTATTGTCTTTTTGATATGTTTTATGAGTGTTAGGGATAAGCAGATTGCCAGATCCTCAGAACCCTAGCACTCAGGAAGGCAACTGGTGAAGGAGAAGCTCAAACTAACTGGAACTTAGCTTAATCCAACTCACCATAGCTGGAATCCAACTCACCTAAACTAGGGTTAGCTCATCCTAGCTCCATTCAGCTCATCTCAACTAAATGGTAGCTAAAGAGAGCTCATCTTAGCTCACCCTAGCTCAGGTCAACTCAGATCCAACTCAACTTAGCTGAGTCAAGCTCATCTCAGCTCCTATTAGTTCACAGGGAGCTCTAGCTAGCTCAGCTAAGTTGACTGGAGTTTATCTCAGCTCAGGACCAGCTTGATCTAGCTCCACTCAACTACAGCCAGTTGAAGATGACTTCATTTCAGCTCAGGAAGCTCAAGTCCAGCGCCCAGGGACTCAGCTTAGCTCAACTTAGTTGAGCTAAGCTACCTTAGCTACCTCAACCAGCTTAATCCTCCCTGGGAGCACCAGACCCAACTCACCTCAGCTCCTTGTGGTAGAAGCTAGCTTACTTTAGCTTTGCTTAGCAGCTAGCAAAGAACTAGCAAGCTAAGCCAGCTAAAGTAGCTCCATGCCATCTTCTTCAGCAGCTGCCAGCTCCATTTCAGCTCCAAACTTCTTCTGTTCAGCTCCTCTCCACAAACCCTAGCTCCAATTGCTGCCTCCTCCACTCCATTACTAGCTAAGCTAGCTTAGCTAGGCCCCAGCTCCCTTGCTATCCACCACCTACAACTTAACCCTAACTAGTTCCACTAACTAAGCCCACCTAGTCCATCCACCTAAGCTCTACCTAGTCCACCCTTGTTTTGGCACCAACCCAAGCCAACCCTTCACCCCTTAACCTCCTCCAAAAGACACCTAAAGTTGGCACCAAAACCTCCCATCCAGAAGCCTCTCTTTTAGCACCAACTTATGACCCCATCATGGCCATGCATCCATCCACCAAATACATCCTGTAACGACCCGATTCCCGAGTCCCTACGAGACACGAGAATCGGACCGACTCGACTAATCCCAAGACCTAGTCATCCAACGAGGAAGCAACCAAAAGAGCAGTAAAATAAACTACATTCAGCATGAATATAACTAGCAGTAACAAAAATACAGCAGTAAGAAAAGGAACTACTACAGCATGTACCACCACAACAGTAGAACAACATTTATAACATACATGAACTACAAGTAAAGAAAAGTACAGAGAGTAACAAGAACTACTCACTACAGTGGAACAAAAAGGGCACAAAAGAACAGTGGTAACTCTACTGGACCCTACTCGGCCTAGCGTCCTCTGCAGCCGCTGACCCTGGCTGCTCAACACCTAGTCCTGAAAAGTAACGAGTGTAACACGTCAGCGAAACGCTGAGTAGAGTGGCAACTAAACTAAAGAAGCAGTAAAGTGTACAGTAGCTGTTTTATTTTCTTTCTTCCTTTATTTACATCTTTCTATTGTTTCACAATTTATCTATTTCTTAGATCCTTCACTTGATCTCGAATGTTCCTCGTGGGAACGATCTTGATTGCAGTCTTTTCCGAAGAGTAGAAGTAACACGTGGTGCTCTTCTGGCCGGGAGAGTCCCCCGTGGTGATCCTACTCTCAGTCAACCACCCCAAGGTCACTGACAGACGTAACGGTGACTACAGCACGCGCGGTAAACACACGGGTAGCTACCCCGCACTGGCACGCGGTCAGTCGTTTCCGTTAACGGGTGCGCCCAAAGCACAGCACGGAACCAGTATAGGGCAGAGCCCTCTTAGTAACAGGGGTCCAACCCCTCCACAGTAACCAAACAGGGGCCTTGCCCCTCCACAGTCCACGCACCCTCGCCTGACTACCCTGGTTTGCCCAGTGGGCCTAACAAGTCGGTGTAGGTGAGCTAGCAGAACCCCAGGGCCCATGGGGTAGCTAGTACTCGCTCTACACTAGTAGCTCTCCTCGGTACTGTGTACACGAGGGCCAACAAGTCGGTACAAAGTGGCCAGACCTAACCCTGGGTCCCTGGGGCAGCTGGCTCCACTCTGCACTAAGCAGGTAACAGGTGCTTCCCCTGGCACTACGTACCCAAGAGACAACACACCTCCACATCTTTCCTTCTCAGTTCCATTTCATTCACTTTCCAGGAGTTCTACTCCTAACTCCCCGTAGGGTTCCAGCTCTTTTAACTCAGCACATTCAGGTTTCACCCTTTCAGTTTCACGTTCATACAACCCATATTCTCAATCATGTTCATTTATTCATAACAGGCAGCTGTTAAATCAATTTACAGGCAGCTATTATTTCCTTTCCACAGTTTCCAAGACTGCAATATCTATATTCATATCACTAGTTTTCCAGTCCTAGGATTCATGCTGTACCCTAGGATCTATTGTTCAATCTAGTTTTCCAGCCATAGGATTCATGCAATGCCCTAGGTTCTATTAATTGTTCCATAATTGTAACAAATTATGTTAATAATTTCTAAAGCCACTCTACCAGCTACAACAGACGTACTGGGGGCGTGGTCGGAAATCCTGCACGCCTCCGCAACCCCCGAGACTACAATGGAATGGGATCCTAACACAAGGATCAAACACAAGGAGTTTCTCAGAACAGTATATAATTACTGGAAAAGGGTAGAGGATCTTATTCCGAAAAGAACGCAACTCGAAATGTGGAAAATGGACTCCGAACGGGCCCTAAATGGGTCGAAAACGATGAAACAGTCCAAAATCAGACGTCTGGAACCTCTTGCATACGTCTTAAAAAGTGGGTCAGATGGTACCTTCGTTCTGCGTAGTCTCTCAGACGTCCAGAAGCCTACGAGGGCGTCTAGCCTAGTTCCCAGACGTCCGATGGTCACCCCAGACGTTTGGAAGTCCTTCCCGTCATCTGGCACTGCGGCTAGATGTCCGATTCGCGTTGGATGGCGAATCTCAGAACCTGCACGTACCCACTCCTCGCTCTCAGTACGAACGGTCGCAGAAAAGGAAGAAGGATGGAAATAACTTACTTGCCAGACGTCTGGACAGTCCTCCAGACGTCTCCACCGTCGTCTAGTTGGAAGCCCAGATGTCTGATTCTGGAAAAATTTCCAGAATCAGGGCTCGACTCGCTCTCCACCCGCGATGCACGACCGCGCCGCGCCTCGTTCGCCTGCTGCTCGAGCTGCAGCAGCCCTCTAGCGACGCTCCACGCCCGCAGCTCCCCCACCGGCCGGCTCTAGCTGCCTCGGCAAGCTCGAGCCCTCACGATCGGGCGTCTCCTCCCTCGCGCAACACCTCCTCCCGCAACTCGCCGCAGCTGCCGCTGCCACCGCTCGCTCACGCTCGCACTCTCGCACCGGCTGGAAGATGAAGAAGGAAGCGGAGGAGATGAGAGTGAGGGAGAGGGCGAGGGCCTTATAAGGCCACGCGGGGAGAGAGAGAGAGCGCAGTTTGCACCTGCAGGAGGAGAGAGGGAAAAAGAGGCCTTCGCAGGTCTGCGCGCACAGGCACGCAGACGCAATCCTGCGTGCCGCAGAAATTAAATCCCAGAGGTCTAGAAGGGGTTCCAGACGTCTGGGCCACCTCCCAGACGTCTTAAAAAGGCATCTTTAAAGCGCGTTCGTAACACATCCCAACCCTTCCTTACATGGCGCCACCTAACCCCCTTCTAGAAGACGAATTTTGGCACCAACTTCAAGGGACACCACCACCATAACTACCTCCCTTGTCACCCCCTTGGTCGGTGCCAACTAACCCTAGCCCTAGGATCAAATTAACTACCCATAACCACCACCTAAACACATCCTAGCCATCCACCTAACCCACGCCTACTAGCCCCCTCTCCACCTCTATAGATACCTATCATATTCCACCAAAAAGTTCATACTCCATTTTAGTTTAGTCTACCATATACCCACCATAATTCAAGGCCAAGGAAGTCGAAGAAGAGAAGAAGATTAAGGGGGCATCCTACCCACCCCCTTGGTACCTTCTTCCCCTTCTTTCTTCTCCCTTGTGCCATGCTAAAGAGGAGGAGCACTCATCCACTAGAAGGACGGCCAGGCAAGGAGGAGCAAGGGTGGTGCACGCCCACCCTTGAAGGAGATCATTGAAGGTGGTAGCTTCCACCTTGGAGGAGCATCTCAAGGAAGGAGAAGGAGGAGCCCTTTTCAAGCCTAGGAGCCACTAAGCTTGGAGCATGGAGCTTCCCCTCTTCGCCAACAATTCAGGAGGACTTGTGTTTTATTTTATTTGTTGCAATTATCTAGTAGTAGAAGCATTCATCTACTAGGGTTGTTGTAAAACACTCCCCCTTTCAATCAAAGTTGCCTTCTTTAATCTTTTTGTTGCATAGTCTTGTAGAATTCTTGTTTAACTTTTTTCACTCCCTCTCCCTAATTACTCTAGGGCTCCACATGCCTAGAGTGAGCTTAGGGAGAGGCTCTACTTTTCACTATAATAGTAGTGTAGTGGATTAGTATAGAGAATTTTCTTGCTATCAACAAACCCGCATTGTCCCCGTTATTTCAAAACCTATAAAAATCATATATATAAAACACCATAAAGAAAGTTGAGTTCCTTTTAAAGCAAGAGATTTGATTTAGCAAACAAATTGGCTTCTTTGGATGATCCTAGATACTCCACTATCTAGGTTACAAATTTTAAAAGCGTATGCGATTTCGCATGTTACAACAACTCTAAAAACCCTAATTACAAATCACGCTAAAATTCGCATCACTTTTTGGCACTGTTGCCGGGGAGGCATGGTTTTGCTTGATTAATTCTTTTGCTTGAAGTGGATCTCATCCCCTTGCCTCTCTTCTTTCTTGTGTGTGTAGGAACTATAGGAAGAAAGTGAGAATTTAGAAGCGAGAGCTCAAAGTTCCTTTTCTTCCCGCGGAATTCCCGGTTAGCATCTCTTTTCTTGTCACACTTAGCCTAGAAACCTACCAAAAAATACTAAACATGGCTTTCAGGATCCTAAATATCTTAATTTAAGTGGAGTGGTGCAAATTCAAATCCATTGTTTTCTTGTTTGCATCATTAAACACCACTCCACCTGAAGTGTTGGTAGTCTGATTTTTGGATCCAGATTTTTGTCTGAATTCCAAAAACCAATCCCCAACACCACAGGCCTCCTAAACTCATAAAATTTCACCCAGTGATTCCAAATAAAATAGGAAACATTTGTTCCAAATTTTAGATTAATTGTTTTGTATTTAATTTTTAAAAATTCGTGGACTACAAAGGGGTCACACCATCTCATCTTCCTATTTTGATACTGTCCATGAATTTTTAGAATTTTTATACTCATCTAATTTTTATGAAATTTAGTTTTTTAGAATCCTTGTGAAATTCTACATGTCACATAAAATCACCAAAATTTTCTAAGGCCAGTGGTGGTAGTGAAAAGTCCAAAATACCCACAGATATCATTTCTGGATTTTGACACTAGGATAAAGAAAAATTCTTTAAAAATATCAAACAAATTTCTAAAATGCTAAAAAAATATTTTCTGGAATCCTTGTTTGATTTTCCTTAAAGTAGTGGTATTTTTTTATTTATTTGGACCGCTACTTAATACAGAAAGCCTAAAACAAATTCATTGGTAGAATTTTTCTATCTTAGGGACAATTGGATTAGGGTTTCGTTCCTTCTTTTTAGAGATCCACTTTAAAGGAAATTAATCTTCACGAATACAACTTATTTTCCTTTGATTGTGGATCTTGAAACTTGTTTGAAAACTTAAAAAGGAAACTCTAAAACACACTAACTTAAATCTAATTATAAAAAAAATAGAAATACATCAATTTGTGTGACAACTTGTTTGAAATTGGAACCACTTTCCAATTCCTGCACACACGATAAAAATTGAAATAATAGGGCAAAAACCCAATCAACGCCCTCCACATTCTGTGTGCACTTTACTATCCTAGACCTAATTAAAATCTGTAGCAACTTGACCCCTAAGGTTTCATCAACTTAGGCTTGCTATATAGATCTTAAGTTTTCTTTAGTTAATACAAATTCTATCATCTATATTTGGTGTCAGGCTGAGGGGCCGTGTCAAACAACCAGGCACGAGTTTGTACAAGCACTTGGGGATTTTCCTGGGAAATGCTTGGGCCCAAACTTCCCCTTAAGTAACTTGGCTAAATTTGCTGACAGAATGGGTATTCACTATTGATTACTTCTTTTCTAGGTAGACCAAGTCTTAGGTTATTTTTAGGGAGTCACAATTAAGTTAGGTCTAGAATTTTGATTACTTGTATGCACACTTTCTATCATCTCCATCCATTCTCCTCCCCTTCCATTCTTCCACTTTATGCATGAGCGACGGTCTCAAAATCCGCACTTGGAGGGACCTTTTGATTTCTCCCCACAACCAAAAAGACCACTTTTTCCTTCTTCTTCTTCTTCTAGAATGGAAAACCAACAAAATAGGTCCACTAACCCTTCCACTTCCACCTCTAATCTCACCTCTAACCCCACTACTAACCCTAATTTTAACCCTTCCACCCAAAACCCCCCCACCTTTGACTTCCCGCACTTGGAGCTCTCTAATGCTGATTTGCCTCAATCACAACATCAAGCCCCCCTGCCTAATCTCTTGACAATGATGGTTGAGCAGATTGCTCAACTGAATGCCAATCAACAAACTTTGACTAGGAACATTCAAAACCTAGCCAATCAAAGGCCAAACCCACCACCCCGTCAGTAGCTTGTTATTCCTCAAAGAATTTTATGATCCTTCTTATTATGAGAAACGACTAGGGGTGGTCATACCAGAAGGGGAGTTTGAGATCAAGCTAGCAGTTCCAAACCTGATTAAACATTTCCATGGCGTTCCTAGGGAAGACCCATTGTTCGCGACATAGATCACGTAGAAAATTAACACATTGTAGTATAGTGAGAAATACGTCTCGAGCAAATAAATTAACGGAACTGGGTGAGTCCCGATCAATCACAGGGAGGCAGAAAGCACTTTTGATTTCATACACTTGTTCTCAAGATGATTACTAAAGATTAAAAATAATCAATAACATTCACATTACAAAGTGATTGAATCTGATATATATGTAATAGAATGAAAACATGAAAATAAACTGCTACTAATCTAACAGAACGAGGGCACCATGGGTAGTTCGTGGTGGCCTTCCGGAGAGGTTGAGAAAAGCAGCAACAATTCATCGGGGTGGCCCAACGAATGCTTCAGACGGAGGTGCAGAGACGGATGCGGAGAAGACAGGAAGAAGAAGAAGAAAGAAAGGTTGAAGAAGGAGGAAGAAGAGAATTATGAGAAGTGCCTTACAAAAGGGGTCCCCTTGGCCTCTTTTTATAGCTTTGGTGGAGGGCAAAGAAGGCATTTGGTCCCTTAAATCCTTGCAAATGCCTTGGATTAATCAGATCCGTTGATCAGGAGATCAACGACCTGGATTAAGCCTTCCAAATCCTTCTTTTATCCCCGGTTGAATCTGGTGTTGCCACATTGCAACCTGTGAAGCGTCGATCCTCCATCGCATGGCCACTGATCGCCCGTGCGCACGCCTTCATTTCTTCTCCTTCGCCGCTTGCCTCTTTTGAGCGTCCAATCGTTACGATTGGACGGCTTAAATGCATGATCCATCATGCCTTTGAATCCTAAAGCGCTCGCACACGCATCTTCTCACGCATCATCGTGCGCATGCTGCATCCAAAGCTCTCGCTCTTCGCCACGCACCGCTTCTCCTAAATCCACACCGGGCGCACTTCGATCCTGTGCCGCCAGTCTCGTAGAAAGAGTGCTAACCAACATGCTACTCCTACAAGTTGGTTGTGTTGAGGATTTGTTGGCGCGTGCTCTCGACCGTTGGATGGGAATCCAACGATCGAGATCTCGTCTCGTTTGATGATTCGGTTGAGGGTGGGCTCGTGGCTGCGATCGCGGCCGTTGGATGATGATCCAACGGCCCGTAGTTTTCCTTCCCAATTGGGGTGCAGTGAGGGGGCGACTGCGATGGCACCACGTGGTGCCATCGTGGCCGTCCATCTGTATCTGGTGATGTAGGCCTCCGATTAAGTTGATTTCTACACCATTGGACTACGAACGTCGATCTAGATCCATCTGCGTGGTTGGATTTGTCATCTTAGGTCCAGATATTCTTTAATTTCCCCTTGGCTCCTGCTTCTTCTATGGACTCCCTAGGGTGCTACAGGAGTTTAATTGATGCACTCTTGGATGCGTTGGACTCCCATCGTTATTCCGAATAGATCCATAAGGTTGGATCGCTCATCCGCAGCCCTAGATTACCTGCAATTAATAATTCCTCTCAAATAGCACATTATTATGTATAAAACATATAACTCATTTAAGATGAGAAGTACTATTTGTATGCATGCAGAATGCCCATGTCAAGCTAGGTTCTACCTTAATTCAGGTGAATTAAGGTTTATGATTGCTACACAATCACCCATTCAGCCACCTTAAAGAGCTAACTCTTCTTGCATAAACAACCCATTTCTGAAATGAGTAATAGGACCTATGGCTGATGCGGCTATTTCCATTATCTCTTAAAGATAAGGCCGCTTACTAGTTCAGGACCATTGGTCGACCCATCACCACATGACCTCACCTCAAGAGAGCCTTCCTCAAGAAATTCTTTCCCATAGGTCGTACTAATTCTCCCTTCGAAGATCTATTACGACCTTTCAACAGAAATCTAGTGAGACTTTTCATGATTCTTAGTAAAGATTTCAAGATCTCCTAAGAAGTTGCCCGCACCACGAGATTCCTTTATGGCTAATTACACAGCAATCATGCAACCTAAAACACTTGAATTGAGCTAGATTCTAGCATAACTTCTAGTCAATGCATGTATAACCATCGTAATTCGCATACTAGTTAGTTTATTAGTCATATAGATAATATCATCATTTTATGGCCTAAAAGGGAGATGATTTTAATCGTAGATGATTCGAAGCCACAGATGTCAGATTAGACCAAATAGATCTGATCAGAACGACATCAGGAGTTAAATGCTTCTGAAATCATCCCGATCAGACAACCAGAGCATCGTATATAGTCCAGAGAAGAATGGAGATCATGGAGCCAAAGGGAAAAGATCTAGACCTTAGATGACAAATCCAACCACACAGATCGATCCGGATCGATGTTCGTAGTCCAACAGTGCAAAAATCAACTTACTCGGAGGCCTATGTCATCATATATATAGGGAAGAAGAACGGTCGGCCATGATGGCACCATGTGGCACCATCGCAGCCTCCCCTCGCCTCGCCCCCAACTCCTGAAGGCACCTCTCCTCGTAGTGTAGGCAGTTGGATCTTCATCTAGTGGCCATGAGCGTGCCACGTCACCACCCAGATTAGAGCAGTATAATATAAACAAGCAAGTATATATGATAAAGAGTTTATGCAGCACATTGGTTCGCACACGCATGCACGTAAGCGTGGGATGCAGGTTCAAGCCCTGCGTTGCACAAAATTGTTGCGGCGTCGGCGAGCGAGTGTGTGCAGGTGTAATTGCGCGATCTGACGGTGCACAATGCGCCACGTGGCGCGATCAGAGCACACCGCGGGCAGGATGCGCTATTGCGCGGGTTGATACGAGATCAGGAAGGTGTGAGAAGCACGCGTAGGATTTGAAATCGGATGGTTGACTATGAGGTGGGATTTGAAGGCATGCGGCGAAGGTGAAAACGCAAAGGCGTGTGCGAGCGGGAACCGTACGATGAAGATCTGAGGGTGCACGGTGCGCCACGTGTCGCCACCAGAACGAATCCGATCATAGGAGGCCTTTTGAAGGTTATTTTTAGGCCAAATCAGAGCTGTTGATCTCCCGATCAACGGATCTGATTAGTTAAAGGGTTGTTGCACAAGATTAAGGGATGAAATGCCCTTTTTGCCCTCCACAAAAGCTGTAAAAGAAGGCCCAGGGCCCCTCAGTTGAAGGCATCCACTTAGAACCTTTCTCTTCCATCAACTCCAGACATATGTCATCTTCTCTGCAACTCTCCATCCCTCTGCAACTCCATCTCGGTGCTTTGGATCTGAGGTGCTGCCGCATCTCGCACAAGCATCCTGCAAGCGACGTCGTTTCTCTGCCACGTATTTTTATCTCTCTCTCTCTCCCTCTCTCTCTTTCTCTCTATCTATCTTTACTTTTTGCACAGTAATTTCTATTATGAAAAACTTTTTATCAATGCAATGAAATCTGATCTTATGAATATTTGATGCATCTCTATACATATATACATATATAAATATCTTGTTAGAACTAGTTTCATCGAAAAGCTTTCGTTAAAAATTGAGATTGCCTCCCTACGAACGACTCGGTACTCACCGATTTTACAAATATTATTTGTCGTCATGTTTTCGTGCTATACTACAACTAAACAACTTTTATAATGCGAATTAGGCGCCGAACAAGTTGGCGTCGTTGCCAGTGAATTATGCACTAAACAAGTTGGCTCCGTCCTTTTTCTTGAGAAGTGACCTCCACAAGACAAGTATGGCAAAATTCTAGTAAACTTGTGATCTCCTCATCTGGAATACAATGGTAGATAACCTGATACGTGCAAACCTTGAATAGCTCTAGGTCTTCCCAAAAGTAGTATTTGGCATTGGCAATCAACTCATCCCACTTATACTTAGGTCAATCCATGGGCAGTTTTCCAATGGCCAAGTAGTTGACAATATCTACAAACCAAGGTAGTTTGCAAATAGTCAAGAGAGTCTCATCAGGGAAAGAATCACAGAGTTGAGGAGTCGTAGAGTCTACCAGGATTCTAGAGAGATGATCTGCTACTACATTTTGGGTACCAATTTTGTCTTTGATTTCTAAGTCAAATTCTTGTAACAGAAGGATCCATCTGATGAATCTCAGTTTTGCATCCCTTTATGACATCAGGTGCCTTAATGTAGTGTGATCTGTGAAGATTGTGACATGAGATCCCAGTAGGTAAGATCTAAACTTCTCCTGAGCAAACACTACGGTTAGCAACTCCTTTTCTGTAGTGGTGTAGTTTCTTTGAGCTTCATCCAGGGTTTTACTAGCATAGTAAAACACAGATGGTTTCTTATCTACCTTTTGTCCCAAGACTGCCCCAATGACAAAATCAGAGGCGTCGGTCTTGATTTTGAAAGGATGATCCTAATTAGGAGGTTGTAAGATGAGAGATTGTGTAATAACCTCCCTCAACTGATTGAAAGCCCTTAAGCAATTGGAGTCAAAATCAAAGGGTTGATCTTTTGCTAGCAAGTTGCTTAAGGGCCTCTCCACCTTAGAAAGTCTTTAATAAATCGATGGAAAAATCCCACGTGTCCAAAGAACGATCTCACTTGCTTAACTGTCGAAGGTGTCAGGAGTTTAGTTATAGTGTCCACCTTGGCCTTATCCACTTCAATCCCCTTTTTAGACACAACATGGCCAAGAACTATGCCATCCTTAACCATAAAGTGACTCTATTCCCAAGATAGAACAAGATTCACCTCAATGCATTTCTGTAGAGTCTTCTCTAGATTGATCAGACATGAGTCAAAAGAGTCCCCGAACACAGAAAAATCGTCCATAAAGATTTCCAAGAAATCACCCACCATGTTTGAAAAGATTGCAAGCATGCACTGGTCGTGTGTGTTTTGCATGTTTAGAAATCGAGGTTACAAGTAACCCATCATCGTAGTTGCAAAACACATCGATCAGATAAAATTTATACTGAAACTCCAAGGGAGCCCAGGTCAAACACAGGGAGGCGACATTTACTTTACTTGAAAATCGTGCTTCATTTTGTTTCTTTTTGGTATTTTGGGGTTTTGTTATTTTTTTGTATTTTTGAAATAAAAGAAAACAAGCAAATGTATCACAGGATAGAGATGTGGAACAAATATAATATATATTACTTCCAATGTCAAGCACAAGAAACTATGAAAGCATATAAAGAGAGGGAGGCGAGAGGAAATCTCCCGAATTGGCTGTTCAGCGAGATGACGGTACCTGGCGGAAGCTCGAACAAAGGAGGTGAGGAGCGGGATGGTGGAGGTGAGATGCTGGAGGACGTCAGGTTGAGGAAAGCTTCGGTGTAGCTTCGGAATGGAGGTGAGAAGACGGAGTTGATTTGCTATCGAAATGGAGGTGGGAGGATGGCTCCAAGGTGACCTATGAAACATGTAGCCCACGGGTAATTGGGTCGGATTTCGCACCTGAGACCAGGCGCACCGGTAGGTGGGGTGATGCGCGAGGTGTGCTCAGGATGGGTCGGGTCGGTGTTCTCAACATTTTTGTGCGAGTTTAAAGCGTATCACGTTGTAGTATAACCGACAAAACGTTTAAACAAATATAAAGAATTTTATTACTCGAAAAACTAGAGTATCCGAGGTCGAACACGAGGAGCAATCTCAGTACTTTTTAAAACCAAAGAATACAACTGTTAAATGAAAAGGATTGATTCAAAGAGAGAATATTAAAAAGGATTTGTGAAAGAAAAATAGAATTGGACGTCTGATTTCTGTATCAGACGTCTTAAATGCAATCTCCTTTCTCTCTTCTTCTTCGTGGCTCTTCTTCTCCTTTGTACTTCTTTCTCTTTCTGCACTTCTTCTTGTCTTGCGATGGCTTCTTCCTGCCTTTGTTTCTTTTCTCTTATTTCTTCTCCTACATTGCCTTTTTTTTTTCTTCTTCTTCTGATCTTTGCACTCTTCACTTGGGCTCTCTTCGTTCTTCTCTTTCTTCTGCCTTGCCTTCCTTCTTCCTTCTCTTTGGTTCTCTACGAAAGCTTCTCCTTTTGCTGCACAGCCTCTTCTTCTTTCTTCTCTTCCTGTTCTGCAGCTGCTAAGTGCTCGCCGCTTCCTTTGCTTCTTCCTTCCTGCACACACCACAGCAAAACCTACCCCCGTCCCTCTACCCGAGCGTCTCTCTCTCTCAAGCAACTCACTCAAGGACGCTCTCCCAGAGCCACAGGTAATCGGGTCGGGATTTGAACCCAGGACCAGGCGCACCGGCAGGTGGTGATGCGCGAGGAGTGCGTAGGTTTAGGTCGGGTCGGATCCCGCCAGATCCGCGAGGTCAAGCCACGGACGAGGCAGGTGAGGGTAGGTGAGGGACCTCACCCCTGTGCTTACGGAGGCAATGGGATTAAAACACAAAAACAATTTATATGATACCTGCGTTTTGCAATCCCACGATGTGGGACTATCTGGTCGGTCCTGCTTTCGCGCCTGCAGATCTTTCATCGTGCGATTGCTCCAGCTGCTGGCCTCTCTGTGCGACTTGCTAGCCTCACTCACTTCGCGACACTCATGCGAGTCTGCTGCACCTGCAGCCTGGGAGTCCTGGTACCTGAAGCTGCTGCAAGCTCCTTGCTGCTTCGGCTGATAATGGCGGCCGGAGCTTAAACCTGTCACACACAAGAACGGCCTATTGGCCCAATCAGATTGGCTAGAAACCTTCACCGTAGCACGGCAAAGATGATGCGCAGTGCTGCAGGCCGCAGGTCGGCCTAGGCGTGCGTGCCGGAGATGTTGGGTTGTTCGGGGGGTGATTGTGGAGGTCTGGAGTGGCAGTGGTAGGGTGAAGTGAGTTCCTGGTGGTGAGGCGGAGCTCACGAGGGGGTTGGCGAGCCGTGTGGAGGGGCGGAGTGGTGTGGGCGGCTCGCTGGAGGTCGGTCGGAGGCGAGGACGATGGAGGTGGTTTGGCACTGTCGGGGGGGGTAATCAGATAAAATATCAGAGGGAAAAGAGAGAGGAGAGGATGGAGAGGATATCTGGGGTGATCTGGAAGGAAGGGAGACAGCGGAGTGGACGGCGCGTAACTGCCGTCGTCGGGGAAGGACCCTGAGGGAGGAAGCGGCGATGAAGATTAGGTCAGGGGCACGCGCGCTTGGTACAGTGCGACGCGGGAGGAAGCGGCGGAGTTGACTCTGCTGCTGGTATGGCAGCAGAGCGATGAGAAGGAGGCGAGGAGGTCGCCAGAGCTTGTGGGTCTTTTGGCCGGAGATGGGAGAGAGGAAATTTGAGGGGATCTCCGTCAAAATTAAGCTTAGGTTCTGCGGCAAGGTATGGGGAGTCTTTTATATGTGCTGGCCGCACCTACTATTGCGTGGAGACCCCGCAATCAACTCTGCCGGCTCGCCGGAGATGGAAGGAGGGTGGATACCCAAATCTCAGAGATTGGGTTCACACCAGGGATCGTGATCTGCTCTAGAAGGAAGGGAATTCCTCAGAGAATCCCCCTTCCATTTCTGGGAGGGAATCTCTGAGGGATTAGAGAGCAATCCCTCTCTAAACCTCGCCGGAGCTTGGTTCTGCCCTAACAATGGCGGCAGGACCGGATTGCAAAGGGGAGAAGAACTTAGGGGGCTCTCTGCAAATATATTCAAAAGATAGGGATCAATTTGTGATTTGGGTGTACTAAATTGCAAAGTAGGTCAAGATGACCTCCCCTTAGGTCCAAATTTTGGTACAAACCTAATTTCGACCTGAGGAATCCAATGGTGAAGTTTTATTTTAGTTTGACCACGTTTGACTAGACATTTTGCGTAAAAACCCAAATTAGGTTAATTGAAGAGCTAGGACCCTCATCTAGGTCAAACTGGGTTCCAAAGGCCAAATTAAGTGTTCTAAACCCTAGAGAATATTTTTCCATGATTTTTAGAGGGTTTACTTGATTTTTATTCTGACCGGGACCTTGTTAATTTAAGTGGGTCTGTTTTAGGGTTACCAAATGTCATTTAATTCATAGATTGCACATAAACCCATTTCTGATTGACTCAACCCACCTTTTATCTTATTTAGACCATTTGATCTATGTTTTGCCTCTGAGAAATCCCGTTTATGTACTGTAATGGTAAAATTACAGTTTTAACCTTTATTTCATGTTTTCTTCTCAGAGCACTTGTTCCTTCAGTTAAGCCTTCTTCTAGTTATGTAGGAGCTTTTATCTTCTTTATTGGGTCAAAATGAGCTAGTTATGGCTCATGATGAGGCTCTCATCAGTCAGATCCCGCCAGATCCGTGAGGTGAAACCGCGGACGAGGCGAGCGTGGGTCAGGTGAGGGACCTCACCCCTGTGCATTCGGAGGCAACGAGCGTATTACACAAAATCAATTTAAAGCATACCTGTGCCTCGTATCTCGCCGATGTGGGACTATCAAGCCTGCCCTGCTCCCGCACGCGCCAGCAGAACCTTCGTGCAATCGCCACGGCTGCAGCCTCTGTTAGCGTTGATTACTGGATCAGATGGCTTTGCAGTGCTTGCCCGAATGCGCAGCACCTGAAACCTGGAGCTGCTGATGCCTGGAACTGGCTTGAAGCTTCTTCACCCATCGTCAATGGCGGCAGGGGCTTCGATACTGTTACACTCAAAACAAGCCTCTCGGCTTAATTAGACCAACTGGGCACCTTCGCCGTGGCACGGCGAAGGTGGTGAGCCATGCGGCAGGCCGTGGGATGGCCTAGGCATGCGTGCCTACGTCAACCTGTGGCCGGGAGTGTGGGTGTGTTCGGGGGACTGTGGTGGAGGCGTAGAGGGATGGTGGATGGGCGGAGGGTGTTCCTTGTGGTGAGGCGTAGCCTCTGAGTTGGTCGGCGAGTCGTGTGGAAGGGCGGAATGGTGGGAGCGGCTCGCCGGAGGTCGGTCGGAGGCGAGGAAGATGGAGGTGGTCAGCGATGGTCGAGGGGCAATTACATGAAATAAAAGGGGGAAAAGAGAGAGGGGAAGATGGAGAATGTATTAAGCCTAAGTACAGGGACGAAGGGGGATGGAGAGGCAGACAGCTGTACCTGCTATCGCCGGAGAAGACGTTGCCCAGTGGAGGAGGACGGCGGCGACGACAGGGCTGAGGCGGCGTGCGCGGGTATTGCGCGACGCGGAGGAGAATCAGGAGGATGTCTCTGCCACTGGTTTTGTGGCAGAGCAAAGAGGGAGGGGAGGGGGGCTCGCCGGAGCTCGCTGGGTACTTTGGCCGGGAAAGAAGAGACGAATTGGAGGTGGAACTCCGGCCAAGTCAAACTAAAAATGAGCGGTCGGGTTTAGAGGTTCTTTTATAGGCACTGGGCTGTGCTTTCAGAGCGTGGAGGGCACGCCTGTGTCTCTGCTGGCTCGCCGGAGAAGGAAAGAGGTTAGTGATAGCGATTTCACGCGGTTTGTTAATTAGGTCGTTGTAACGCGTAAAATCGATCAACTCTTAAATTTATATTCCAAGATAGGGGAGTATCTAGGGTCATCCAAGGAGGCCAAATGTTTGC
Source organism: Thalassia testudinum (assembly GCA_037157565.1). NCBI lineage: Eukaryota > Viridiplantae > Streptophyta > Magnoliopsida > Alismatales > Hydrocharitaceae > Thalassia > Thalassia testudinum. The sequence goes on from JAZHRO010000024.1 coordinate 20,757,250, forward strand.
AAATGTGATTCTCTTGCTTACAAATAGATCTCAACTTTCTGTTTAGTATTTTTCAATATATCATTTTTTTTTCGTTTTTCAATTAAGACAACATGCGAAATGGTGGTGGGAAGGTAATTTACACTTCAATTTAACTACTACTTTCTAGTGGCAAGTAGAGCCTCTCCCTAAACTCACTCTAGGCAAGTGGAGGCCTAGAATAATTAGGGAGAGGGAGTGAAAAATGCTAAAAAGCAAAGCAACTAGAAATGCAAAATAGAAAATTGCAAAGAAGGCAACTAGATTACTGAAAAGTGTTTTACAAAAAAACCTAGTAGAGGAATGCTTCTACTACTAGAAAAATTAAAATAAAGAAAAGCAAACACAAATCCTCTAGATAGATGGTGAAGAAGAGGGCATCTTGCTCCAAGGTTGGTGGCTCCCAAGCGTGAAAAGAATCCTTCAACTCCTTCCTTGCAGTGCTCCGCCAAGGTGATGTCCTCCAAGGCAAGCCCAAAGGGGGCGTGCCCTAAGCTTCTCTCCAAGGGTGGACGTCCACCCTAGGTCCTTCTCCCTTTCCTGGCCGTCCTCCTTGAAGTGGAAGAGTCCTCCTCCTTGGCGTGGCTCAAGTTGAAGAGAGTGGGGAGATGAAGGCACCAAAAGGGCTGGTGATGTGCCCCTTTAATCTCCTTCTCTACTCCTTCTTGGCCGTAGGTATAGGTGGTTTAGGTAGCAAAATACACTAATGGAGGATGATCTAAAATGGTTGTAGGTGGTGGGTTTATATAGAGTAGGAAGGGGGGCTAAGGTGACTCTTGGAATGGAGGGCTAAGATGAAGAGATGGAGGTGGTTGGGGATCCTAAGGCTAAGGGAAATTGGCGCCAACTCAAGTGGTGTTAAGGGGGTGGTGTTGGTGGCTTTTGGTGGTGGAGAGACACCACCATTTTGGTGCCATCCTAGGGTCTTCTAGAAGGGGGGTTAGGTGGATGGTGGAGATGGATTTAAGGAGAGGTGTATGGTGGAGATGAAGGGAATTTTGGAGGGAAAGTTGGCGCCAAAAGGGAAGAGTTCTAGAAGGTCATTTTGGAGGGAAAATAGGTGGCTTTTGGTAGTGGTGATGGGGTGAAGGGGTGTGATGGTGGTGGCGCCAACTTGGAGTAGGATAGCTAGCTTAGGTGAGCTTAGTTGATGGAGCTAGCTAGGGTTGACTTTGAAGGTGGTGGATGGCCAAGGAGCTGGTTGCTAGCTAAGTTAAGCTAAGCTAGCTTAGCTAAAGGTGGAGTAGAGGAGAAGGTGTTGGAGCTAGGGTTTGGAGGGAGGAGCTGAGGAGGAGAAGTCTAGAGCTGAAATTGGAGCTGGCTGCTACTGAAGAGGTTGGCATGGAGCTACTCTAGCTGGCTTAACTTGCTAGTTCTTTGCTAGTTGCTAAGCCAAGCTAAAGTAAGCTAGCTTCTACCATGATGAGCTGAGGTGAGCTAGGTCTGGTGCTCTCGGGGAGACTCAAGCTGGTTGAGGCAGCTAAGGTAGCTTAGCTCAACTGAGTTGAGCTAAGCTAAGTCCCCGGGAGCTGGACTTGAGCTTCCTGAGCTGGGATGAGTTCTTCAGTTGGCTGGAGTTGAGTGGAGCTGGATGTAGCTGGATCTGAGCTGGGGTGAACTCCTGTCAACTCAGCTGAGCTAGCTAGAGCTCCCTGTGGACTAGTGGGAGCTGAGATGAGCTAGACTCAGCTAAGTTGAGCTGGATCTGAGCTGACTTGAGCTAGGGTGAGCTCTTCTTTAGTTGGCTGGAGTTGAGTGGAGTTGGATGTAGCTGGATCTGAGCTGGGGTGAACTCCTGTCAACTCAGCTGAGCTAGCTAGAGCTCCCTGTGGACTGGTGGGAGCTGAGATGAGCTAGACTCAGCTAAGTTGAGCTGGATCTGAGCTGACTTGAGCTAGGGTGAGCTAAGATGAACTCTCATGAGCTACCATTCAGCTGAGATTAGCTGAATGGAGCTGGGATGAGCTAACCCTAGTTCAAGTAAGCTAGGTTCCAGCTGTGGTGAGCTGGATCAAGCTGAGTTCCAGCTAGTCTGGGCTTCTCCTTCACCATTTGCCTTCTTGAGTGCTAGGGTTTTAAGGATCTGTGTATCTGTACATCCCTAACACTCACAAAAACACATTAAAAAGATAATAAAAAAATGCAATGCATGCCTAACCTAATTTATGCCTAAATGCAGCCCAAAAACCCGTTTGCGAAGTAAAATCCTAAGAGCTAGGCTTGTTTTAATGCATAAGAATGATGATAAACTGGCGTTTATCACACCCCCATGCTTATCTTTTGCTAGTCTCTTAGCAAAATTTTAATTTTTTTTGGAAAACGAAATTTTTGGGAAATCTAATTTTTTTGACTTTTGAGGAGAAAAAGAGATTAAGGGACCTTGGTTGATTAAAACACAGGAGGTACGGGATTTGTTAAAGATAAACATCAGGATTTGTTTTTGGATTCAATCATTAGATAGAACGGGATCAATATATCCTCCATAAAATTCACAAATTAACCCTTTGTTAATTCAGATGACTTGAAATGTTTGTTTTTAGGATTTTTCTGGCTCATGATTCTAATTCGCAACTTGCAAAATCCTTTAAAACCTTGTGTCTGTGATTGTGAAAAGCCAACATTTATAAGGGCGTGTTAATTTATTTATTATTACTTTTCTTTTTTTTTTCCCCCATGATTATTTTTAGCTTAGTCTTACAACAGATGTGCCGGTATCATCATTCCCGTTACCATTCCTCGAGGGGGCTCTGGCGCCAGTACTTCGGGATAGCACTGTCCATGACACCACCCAGGAGCTCACAACCCCAAAACACGATGCGGTGTAAAGAGGCGCTCCAAGCAAACTCAAGCTCTTGCTCCAACACTATAGGTAGAGCACCGTCCAAGACACTTGAGCTGCTAAAATGCGCTTTAATGCTCCGTCTAAAGATATGAAATATAGATATGGAGCAGCGCCGAGGCGGTAACATGTTGACATCGCATCCTCAAAGGAGGCATTTTCCTCCTTCTCGGCGGTGGGAACTCAAACCAATGATCTGCTTCAGACTTTTACTAAGTCCAAACAAGGGAGTTTTTCAAATTTTTAGTTATTTTTAGTGTTGGCTTGTGTGAAGAGTGACACAAGAATTTTCTCAAAACATGCAAGTTTTTGAATCAGAAGCTAAGTCAAATACTTTCCACATTACAAAATAGGATCAAGTCACCTGAACTATCATGAGTTCAGGTGGAGTTTTAGAGAAGGATATCTGATCTAGCCTAAAATAGACCCTGGAATTCTAATGATCAGATCCATATCCTCATCCTTAGTTTGTTAAAGATTAAATCCCATTGTACCAAAAGTGAATTTTTCGACCTTAGCCCGATTTCAAAATTTTTCCTCAAAAAGTTCTCAACATTTTTTTCTTTTGGGTATGCAAGCAGGAAAATAAAATAACTAAAGAAAAATGCATGTTTTTAGGTTTTGAAAATCCTAAATCGATCGTCAAATTTTAAAAACACCCCCCCATGCCTAAGATATGTCATGTCCTCATGCATTAGGAGGGAAAATGGATCACCTTAGTGAAGAACAGTAGGTTTAGGATGATCAAAACCTGGAAAAAGAAAAGAAGAAAAAGGAAAACAGGAAAAAAAAATGATGGGTTACCTCCCATCCAGTGCTGTCTTTTACGCCATTTAATCGGGCGTGAAGGTATGCACAGAAGACGAAAAATCATGTAAAAAGTTGGACACTTGGATGCCCGCAAAAAAAGTGTCTTCCTCAAGATCCCTAAAAAGATGAGTGGTAAAGAAAAAGGGATTAAAATAAAATAGAGAAATGGAAAAAGGACCCCGGTCTGGCCATGGTTTGAATTGATGATGAAGGCCAAACTCAGGTGGATCAGGTGGTAGGTCCAATAGAAAAGGGAGGGGAAAGGAGTTAGTGATATGCAAGATGGGTGAAGTTAGTGTGGATATTTTTGGTGAAAAAACAGGAAGATGAAAAGGAGGAAAGTCAAACCCTAGTTGATGTGGAAAGTCTTGGACCACATAATTATCCTTAGAATAAGAATCAATAAAATCTAGATCAATAGTGGTCAAAGCTGAATGAGATTGGATCAACGTATACTTTTCAAATACTGCTTCCATTTTATTATCAGTATCCTCAAAAATTTTATGATCACTGGACCTCTTGGAAGCTAGAAATAAATCTAATGAGAAGGTCTGGTTACTGCAACTTATATTCATTTTCCCAGAATGAGAATGGATATTAGATGTTGCGGTAATCAAAAGGGGTCTTCCAAGAATGGTATTAATGAGAGCCTTAGGTACCTCTATGTCAAGGACCAGAAAATTTATCGGAAGTAGACAATTTCGGACCTTGATAATACTATCCTCAACAACTCCCCGCGGTTGAATGGTAGATCGATCTTCCAATTGAAATTGAACTTTAGGAGGTTTTAAATCACTGAATCGAAATTCCTCAAATAAGACCGGGGGGATGAGATTACTAGAGGTACCTAAGTTGAGAGGGGCACGAAAAAAAATGGTGTCAGTTATGACAACTGAGATGAGTGATGTGCCCTGGTCCTTTTTTGTGAAAGGCAGCATGCTCTGAAAAACTGAGCTGGCTGTCTTAGAAAGGACCAACCTTTCTAGATTCTGATCATGCCTTTTTGAAGTAAATTTTTTAGAGGCATGGGGAGAATCTAGGAGGGGAATATTCCTCTCGACTTGCTCAAATAAGTCCAAAGGATTGTGGTCAGAGGGCTCTGATTTTGGATTGTTGGATTGCAGTTTTTGAGAGTAGGAAATAGGGTTTGAATCAGGTGTTTTTGGGATTTCTTTTTCTTCTTCCTTATTGAGGTTAGGGGAGTCAATCTGCATTGGTTGAGAATCTGTTTCATCATTTGAATGTGAAGGCCTTAAATCCATGTTGGTTTCCTCACTCCTCAGAGTCTCTGCATACGCAGCTTGGTGGTCACTGGGAGGTGGGGGGGCCTGATTTTGATAGAAACTAGGTTGGTGCTGTGATATTGGGTTAATAGGAGGCTGAACCATGTGGTTCTGATGTTGGTATCTACCTGGGTGTTGGTTCCTGGGATTAATAAAGTTTGGTGTGGGTTGGGATGGTGAGTGTCCTGCAGGTCTTTGAGTCGGAATATCCCCAATTTGATCATTGAGATTGTTAATAAGACGGGTTGTTTCCTTTGTTTTTCTTTGTTACTCCTGCAGGGTTTTCATCATCTGGGCATTAATGTCTTCTTGAGATTGCCCAGATTGATAAGTCTGATTTAAATCATACCCTCCAAACGGGTTTTGTTGTTGGTGTGGAACCGGATTGGTCCAGGAGTGAGCCGGATAATTTCCCCCATTAGAGGAATTTTTCAATTTCTCCTAGAAAGTAGGGACATTTTGGGTGGGGTGATGATTGGGATAAACATAATTCCCTGTTGAACCATAGAAAGCCTCAGAATAATAATTATACTCAGCACGAGATTTATGCAAATTTTCTCTCTTGCGGGTGTTTAAAGGGGTGAGATGTGGAATGTGTGGAGCTTGGGTAGCTGTGGCAGGACTCCCTTGGTTGGCTAGGTTTGTTAAATCCTTATGCAACTGTTGTTGCTTAACTTGTAGCTGAGCCATGATAGAGTAGAGATTAGGTGGAGGGGCCTGATTAAGTAGCTCCTGGGTGGAAAAATAGGGGAAAGAAAAATTAGCATGCGGGTTAGAGGACCAATTTTGATTTTCCATTTTTAGAGAAGAGGAAGAATGCAGGAAAAGTCTTTTTTGGGGAGGCAAAATCAAGTGGTCCCTCCAAGTGCGGAGTTTTGGACCGCCGCCCGTGCGAAATGGAAGAAATGGCTGGGGAGGAGAAGAGATGGGGATGAGAGAAGTGTGCACACAAGCAATCAAATTCTAGACCTAACTTAATTGTGACTCCCTAGAATTTAACCTAAGACTTGGTCTACCTAGGAAATAAGTAATCAATAGTGAATACCCATTCTGTCAACAAATCTAGCCAAGTTGCTTAAGGGGAGGTTTGGGCCAAAGTGTTTCCCAGGAAAATCCTCAGGTGCTTGTACAAACCCGCGCCTGGTCGCTTGACACAGCCCCTCAGCCTGAACACCAGATATAGATGACAGAATCGGTATTAACTAGAGAAAACTTAAATCCTATATAGCAAGCCTAAATTGATGAAACCTTAGGGGTCAAATTGCTACAAATTTTAGTTAGGTATAGGATACTACAGTGCACATGGAATGCGGAGGGCGTTATTGGGATGTTGCCCTGTTATTTAGATTTTTTTTTGTGTGTGCAGGAATTGGAGAGTGGCTCCAATAAAAATCAAGTTGTCACACAATTTTTTTGTATTTTTATCTTTTAGGATTTGATTTAATTAAATGTATTTTAGGGTTTCTCTAGTTAAATTTTCAAACAAGTTTGAAAATCCATAATCAAAGGAAAACAAGTTGTATGGTGATTGTATATTTCCTTTAAATTGAGTCTCTAGAGAGAAAGAAAGAAACCCTAAGCCAATTGTCCCTAAGACAGAAATTTAACTACCAATGAGATATTTTTAGGCTTTCTGAATAGATAGTGGTCCAATCAAAGCAACCAACACACTACCTTGAGTGAAATCAAACAAGGATTCCAGAAAAATTTTTTGTAAGATTTTAGGAATTTTTTTGATAATTGTTTTGAATTTTTAATTATACTGGTGTCAAAGTCCAGAAATGATACCTGTGGATATTTTAGACTTTTCAGTATTACCACCGACATTAGAAAATTTTTATGATTTTATATGATTTTTATAATTTCACAAGGATTCCAGTAAGATAAATTTCACAAAAATTGGATGAGTATAAAAATTCTGAAAATTCACGGATAGTAGCAAAATAGGAAGATTAGAAGGTGTGACCCTTATGCAGTCCACGAATTTTTAAAAATTAAATAAAAATTCAATTGATCTGAAATTTGGGATAAATGTTGCTAACTTAATTGGGAATCACTGTATGAAATTTTATGATTTTAGGAGGCCTATGGTGTTAGGAATCAATTTTTAAAGTCTGGACAGAAATCTGGACCCGAAAAGCAGAACACCAATAATTTCAATGGAGTGGTGTCAAAGAAGCATTCAAGCAAACAATGGATTTTATATGGACACCACTCCACTTAATTAATTTGTTTATGGTCCTAAAAGCCATGTTTAATATTTTTTGGTAGTCTTTTAGCCTAAATGTGACAAGAAAGGGGAACCAACCTGAAATCCACGGGAAGAAAAGGAACATTTAGGCTTTCGCTTCCGAATTCCCGCTTTCCCGCTGTAATTCCTGCACACACAAAAGAAAGAAAGAGAAGGGGATGAGATCCACTTCAAGCAAGAGAAACTTAATTAATGCAAAGCCGTGCCTCCCCGGCAACGGCACCAATAAGTGATAGCGATTTCACGCGGTTTGTTAATTAGGTCGTTGTAACGTGCAAAATCGATCAACTCTTAAATTTATATTCCTAGATAGGGGAGTATCTAGGGTTGTCCAAGGAGGCCAAATGTTTGCAAATGTGATTCTCTTGCTTACAAATAGATCTCAACTTTCTGTTTGGTATTTTTCAATATATCATTTTTTTTTTTCGTTTTTCAATTAAGACAACATGCGAAATGGTGGCGGGAAGGTAATTTACACTTCAATTTAACTACTACTTTCTAGTGGCAAGTAGAGCCTCTCCCTAAACTCACTCTAGGCAAGTGGAGACCTAGAATAATTAGGGAGAGGGAGTGAAAAATGCTAAAAAGCAAAGCAAGTAGAAATGCAAAATAGAAAATTGCAAAGAAGGCAACTAGATTACTGAAAAGTGTTTTACAAAAAAGCCTAGCAGAGGAATGCTTCTACTACTAGAAAAATTAAAATAAAGAAAAGCAAACACAAATCCTCTAGATAGATGGTGAATAAGAGGGCATCTTGCTCCAAGGTTGGTGGCTCCCAAGCGTGAAAAGAATCCTTCAACTCCTTCCTTACAGTGCTCCGCCAAGGTGATGTCCTCCAAGGCAAGCCCAAAGGGGGCGTGCCCTAAGCTTCTCTCCAAGGGTGGACGTCCACCCTAGGTCCTTCTCCCTTGCATGGCCATCCTCCTTGAAGTGGAAGAGTCCTCCTCCTTGGCGTGGCTCAAGTTGAAGAGAGTGGGGAGAAGAAGGCACCAAAAGGGCTGGTGATGTGCCCCTTTAATCTCCTTCTCTACTCCTTCTTCTTGGCCGTAGGTATAGGTGGTTTAGGTAGCAAAATACACTAATGGAGGATGATCTAAAATGGTTGTAGGTGGTGGGTTTATATAGAGTAGGAAGGGGGGCTAAGGTGACTCTTGGAATGGAGGGCTAAGATGGAGAGATGGAGGTGGTTGGGGATCCTAAGGCTAAGGGCAATTGGCACCAACTCAAGGGGTGTTAAGGGGGTGGTTATGGTGGTGTTGGTGGCTTTTGGTGGTGGAGAGACACCACCATTTTGGCGCCATCCTAGGGTCTTCTAGAAGGGGGGTTAGGTGGATGGTGGAGATGGATTTAAGGAGAGGTGTATGGTGGAGATGAAGGGAATTTTGGAGGGAAAGTTGGCACCAAAAGGGAAGGGTTCTAGAAGGTCATTTTGGAGGGAAAATAGGTGGCTTTTGGTAGTGGTGATGGGGTGACGGGGTGTGATGGTGGTGGCGCCAACTTGTAGTAGGATAGCTAGCTTAGGTGAGCTTAGTTGATGGAGCTAGCTAGGGTTGACTTTGAAGGTGGTGGATGGCCAAGGAGCTGGTTGCTAGCTAAGCTAAGCTAAGCTAGCTTAGCTAAAGGTGGAGTAGAGGAGAAGGTGTTGGAGCTAGGGTTTGGAGGGAGGAGCTGAGGAGGAGAAGTCTAGAGCTGAAATTGGAGCTGGCTGCTACTGAAGAGGCTGGCATGGAGCTACTCTAGCTAGCTTAGCTTGCTAGTTCTTTGCTAGTTGCTAAGCCAAGCTAAAGTAAGCTAGCTTCTACCATGATGAGCTGAGGTGAGCTAGGTCTGGTGCTCCCGGGGAGACTCAAGCTGGTTGAGGCAGCTAAGGTAGCTTAGCTCAACTGAGTTGAGCTAAGCTAAGTCCCCGGGAGCTGGACTTGAGCTTCCTGAGCTAGGATGAGTTCTTCTTCAGCTGGCTGGAGTTGAGTGGAGCTGGATGTAGCTAGATCTGAGCTGGGGTGAACTCCTGTCAACTCAGCTGAGCTAGCTAGAGCTCCCTGTGGACTAGTGGGAGTTGAGATGAGCTAGACTCAGCTAAGTTGAGCTGGATCTGAGCTGACTTGAGCTAGGGTGAGCTCTTCTTTAGCTGGCTGGAGTTGAGTGGAGCTGGATGTAGCTGGATCTGAGCTGGGGTGAACTCCTGTCAACTCAGCTGAGCTAGCTAGAGCTCCCTGTGGACTAGTGGGAACTGAGATGAGCTAGACTCAGCTAAGTTAAGTTGGATCTGAGCTGACTTTAGCTAGGGTGAGCTAAGATGAACTCTCATGGGCTGCCATTTAGCTGAGATTAGCTGAATGGAGCTGGGATGAGCTAACCCTAGTTCAGGTAAGCTAGGTTCCAGCTGTGGTGAGCTGGATCAAGCTGAGTTCCAGCTAGTCTGGGCTTCTCCTTCACCATTTGCCTTCTTGAGTGATAGGGTTTTAAGGATCTGTGTATCTGTACATCCCTAACACTCACAAAAACATATTAAAAAGATAATAAAAAAATGCAATGCATGCCTAACCTAATTTATGCCTAAATGCAGCCCAAAAATCCATTTGCGGAGTAAAATCCTAAGAGCTAGGTTTGTTTTAATGCATAAGAATGATGATAAACTGGTGTTTATCAGTTAGATACCCAAATCCATCGTGCGTTCGCACGAGAGATTGGGTTCACACCAGAGATTGTGATTGGCCTTAGATGGAAGGAAATTCCTCAGAGAATCTCCCTTGCATTTCTGGGAGGGGATCTCTGAGGAATCAGAGAGTAATCCCTCTCTAAACCTCGCCAGAGGTTGGTTCTGCCCTAACAATGGCGGTAGGACCTGATTGCAAAGGTGGCGATGAAATTAGGGGGCTCTCTGCAAGGATTTTCAAAAGATAGGGACCAAATTATGATTTGGGTGTACTAAATTGCAAAGTAGGTCAAGATGACCTCCCCTTAGGTCCAAATTTTGGTAAAAACCTAATTTGGACCTAAGGAATCCAATGGTGAAGTTGGATTTTAGGTTTGACCTCGTTTAACTGGATATTTTGCGTAAAAACCCAAATTAGGTTACTTGAAGAGCTAGGACCCTAATCTAGGTCAAACTGGGTTCCAAAGGCCAAATTAAGTGTTCGAAACCCTATAGGATATTTTTCTATGATTTTTAGAGGTTTAATTAATTTTTATCCTAACCAGAACCTTGTTAATTTGAGCGGGTCTGTTTTAGGGTTACCAAATGTCATTTAATTCCTAAATTGCACATGAACCCATTTCTGATTGACTCAACCCACTTTTTATCTTATTTAGACCTTTTGACCTATGTTTTGCCTCTGAGAAATCCCGTTTATGTACTGCAATGGTAAAATTACAGTTTTAACCTTTAATTCATGTTTTCTTCTCAGAGCACTTATTCCTTCATTTAGGCCTTCTTCTAGGTTATGTAGGAGCTTTTATTCTCTTTATTGGGTCAAGATGAGCTAGTTATGGCTCATGATGAGGCTCTCATCAAGCCCAAAGATCATCATCTAGCTTTTGGGTCCAATCCTTCCTATCAGGCCTAATGGTTTTCTGCAAAATGTTCTTGATCTCCCGATTGGAGACCTCGGCCTGTCCGTTCATCTAAGGGTGGTAAGGTGCGGAAATCCGATGGCTCACCCCATATTTCCCCAGTAAATTCTGAAACTGGGCATGAGTGAAATGTGTGCCACCATCACTGATAATTGCCCTAGGAACCCCGAACCGACAGAAGATATTTCTCTTCACAAAATCGATGACCACCTTGTGGTCATTGGTCCGGGTGGGAATTGCCTCAATCCACTTGGACACGTAATCAACAGCGATCAGAATATACTGGTGTCCAAATGGAGGGAAGGGTCCCATAAAGTCGATGCCCCAAATGTCGAAAATTTTGATGGAAAGAATTAGGTTCAGGGGCATCATATCTCTCTTAGCCATGTTCCCGAGTGTCTGACATCGGGTGCATGACTTAGAGAATTCCTGAGCATCCTTAAATAATGACGGCCAATAGAATCTGGATTGCAAAATTTTTGCCACCGTCTTTTTCTCAGAAAAGTGTCCACCACACGTGGATGTGGGACAGAACTCAAGTATGCCATGGAATTCGACTTCTGGGATGCATCAGCGAATAATCTGGTCTGCGCAAATGCGGTACAGCTCGGGATCATCCCAAAAATATTATTTGGCCTCAGACACAAGCCTATCCCATTGTTGTTTGGTCCAATCCTGGGGGATTTGACCAATGGCCAAATAATTGACAATATCTGCAAACCAGGGGATTCGGATGCCTGAGCCTGTGAGGATAGTTTCATCCAAAAAAGTATCAGAGATCGGAACATCCGAATGAGGAGAATCGATTAGGATTCTCGAAAGGTGATCCGCCACTACATTTTGTGCCCCGGCTTTATCCCTGATTTCAAGATCGAACTCTTGAAGCAGCAGAATCCAGCGAATAAGTCGGGGTTTGGCATCCTTTTTGGCCAAGAGATGTTTCAAGGCCGAGTGGTTGGTATAGATGATGATGCAATTTTTTAACCTAACAGATAAGCCCTGAATTTTTCTAAAGCGAAAACTACAGCTAGTAATTCTTTTTCAGTAACGGTGTAATTCCTCTAGGCCTCGTCCAAAGTTTTGCTTGAGTAGTAAATCACAAAGGGCTTTTTCTCAATCTTTTGACCCAAGACAGCCCCGATGGCATAATCAGATGCGTCAGCCATAATCTCAAATGGGGCTGTCCAGACTGGTGGTTGCAATACCGGGGCACAGGTGACGGCCATTTTCAATAAATCAAATGCCTTACGACATGATTCATCAAACTCAAATAGTGCGTCTTTGGCTAAAAGGTTACTCAAGGGCCGAGCAACCTTCGAGAAATCCTTAATGAATCTTCTATAAAAGGCCACATGCCCAAGGAAAGAGCGAATCTGTTTTACGGATGTGGGTGGAGGAAGTCTAGAGATAGCATCCACCTTAGCTTTATCAACTTCAATTCCCCGATTAGAAACCACGTGACCTAGGACGATGCCCTCCTGTGTCATAAAGTGGCTCTTTTCCCAGCTAAGGACCAGCCATGTTTTGATGCATCTCTGAAGGATCAATTCCAGGTTAACCAAGGAAGACTCAAAAGAATCTTTGAAAATGGAGAAATCATCCATGAACACCTCAAGACAATCTCCCACCATGTCAGAGAAGATGGCCATCATGCACCTTTGAAAAGTCGTAGGCGCATTGCAAAGGCCGAACGACATTCTACGGAATGCGAAGGTTCCGTAGGGACATGTGAAAGTTATCTTTTCCTGGTCTTTGGGATGGATAGGGACTTGGTTATATCCCTAATAACCATCCAGGAAGCAAAAATATTTTTGCCCAGCTAACCTTTCGAGGATTTGATCGATGAATGGCAAGGGAAAGTGATCCTTTTTAGTGGCAGTGTTCAGCTTCCTATAGTCAATACAGACTCTCCAAGTAGAAGCTGAACAAGTGGTGAAGGTTTTCCCTTTCTCATTAGTCGTAACGATTATTCCCACCTTCTTGGGTACAATCTGAACGGGGCTAACCCATGGACTATCTGAGATTGGGTAAATAATCCTAGCATCGAGCCACTTAATTATCTCCTTGACCACTTCTCGCATATTTGGGTTTAGTCTCCTTTGCATTTCGGGAGAAGGGTGGGATCCATCTTCCATGAAAATATGATGATTACAATAAGATGGCTCGATCCCCCTAAGGTCATGGATGGTCCAACCAATTGCCTCCTTGTTGTTCTTAAGGACCTTAATTAACCTCAATTCTTGCTCCTTAGTCAAATCAGCACTAATAATCATAGAGAGCATGTTTTAAGGTCCTAAGAACTCATATTTCACATTTTTGGGCAATGGTTTTAATTCTAGCTGGGACTGGTTTAGAATAGAAGGAAGGGAGGATGCTGATGAAGATTCATCAGGATGATCTAGTGGAAGACGCTAGGAATGAACAAAATCAACAGCCTCTTCAGGATGTGGTAGGTCTACCATGGAGGAGGGTTGTGGGTTGGGTTCGCTAAGGCTAATGGAGTCCTCGAGTGCATTGATTGTCATACACGTCTCAAGATCCTGATCCTCGAGTTCCTCAATGAATCCACAATCCTCAAATCCTCTTATCACCTTAAAAATATCCAAAGTTAATTTCTTATCCCCAAAGGCGATCTCCATACTACCGCTTTCATAGTTTATGTTGGCCTTGGCGGTAGCTAGAAACAGATGCCCCAGAATGATGGGCATGTTCCTCAAATCATTAGGTACATCCATGTTGAGGACAAGGAAATCTACAGGAAAATAGAAATCCTTGACCTTGACAATTACATCCTCAATAACGCCTCTCGGTGCGGTGACCAATCGGTCTGCTAATTGTAGCATTACTGAGGTTGGCCTGAGTTCACCTAACCCAAACTTCTCATAAATAGAAGTTGGGATTAGGTTGATGGATGCACCTAGGTCCAATAGTGCCCTATCAAAAGTGTATTCCCCAATAATGCATGAGATCAAGGGGGCACTTGGATCTTTCTTCTTTTGAGGAAGGTGATGCAGGATTACAGAACTTGCCTGTTTAGAGAGAATCACCTTCCTCTGAGTGGGTTCTCTCGGCTTACGCTTTTGGGTACACAGTTCTTTCAAGAATTTAGCGTAAGCTGGGATGTGCTTAATAGCATCGAGGAGCGGAATATTGATCTCTACTCTCTTGAATAAATTCAAAAGCTTGTTGTTGCTATCTAGGGTTTTCTTCTTCTTGGTTATCAATAGGGCCTCAGGGGATGGGATATGGGTGGAATTTTCAATTTCCTATCCCTTGGCCTTATTGTCTTCTTCATCCTCCTCCTTCTCTTTCTCAAGCTCCCCAAGATTTTGACTTCTAGAAGGTAATTCTGGGTTCTGGGTCTGCTTCCCACTTCTCAAGGTGACAGAGTTTGCAAAGGCATAAGGGTTTGGGTATTGAGGTGGATTAGTGAAGATTGGAGGGCGTTGGTTGGTCATGTAACCAGAAGAGGAAGAAGAGGGACCCTTCTCAACCACCTGAGCATGTGCATGTGGGTCCCTTTGATTCCCGTACCCTTGGGCTCTATTGCCCTGAATTTGCACATTACGCGAGTTTGGTACGGGTTGAGATGGTAGGGATCCGGGTTTTCAGGTGTTTGCAATTAACCTAGATTGCAAGTTATCCAAGGATGTCTTCATTTGTTGCAAAAGCTGAAGCATGGACCCTTGCATTTCTACCATTTGTCGGTTCAAATCAGCCTACCCCACGGATTGTTGGGCATTCCAAGATGGCTGATTAACTAGTCTCTGGGGCAACTGGCTGTATACTTGACCCTGACCCGTGGGTTTTTGAGATGCATAGTTGCTGGGTCGAGATTGGGTCTGTTGCCCTTGATTTTTCCAAGAGAAGTTAGGGTGGTTCCTCCATCTTGAGTTAAAAGTGTTGGAATATGGGTTGGACCTAACATTCTCTTGCATTGCATATGCATCCTCATAAAATGAGGATGAAGAGAAGGAAAAATCAGAGAAACTAGGATCAAAGGACCCAGTTTGGAACCCATATGGTTCCGAGAAATCCTAGCTCACAGGTTGAGTCGAATCAAGTTGGTTCACGAATTCCTGCCCCATGGGAGCTCATGAGGAATGGAATCCTGAATTCTAGGATTGAGTGGGTAAAGAAGTGTTTCTTGAATTCCCAGACATCCATTCTTCCAATTTCTTAGCAACCAAGTCCATTTTATCCAGTTTATTACAAATTAATTCCATGTCAAATGAATGAGAATCTTGGATCTCATTAGCACTTGACCTAGGTTGTTGGGACTGGTTGAATGCATCCATGGAGGCATGATTAATTGAGTTCTCACTCATTTCCTCAAACAGGTCGTATGCGCTATCTACATCCCTGTTGAGAAAATTCCCTCCGCAGGAGGCATCCACATGATTACGGAGTTGCTCAACCAACCCGTGATAGAAAATCTGCACGAGTTGCCATTTCGACACCTTGTGGTGTGGACACTTCCTCAAAAGTTCCTGGAATCGCTCCCAAGCACCATGAAATAGTTCCCCTGGCCGCTGGGAGAAAGTGGTAATCGCCCGTCGCAAGGCATTGGTCCTTCTGATAGGGAAGAATTTCTTCAAGAAAGCCAACTTAAGAGTAGCCCAAGTTTCAATCGGCCTTCCTATAGTCCGGTACCAATGTGTGGCCTTATCCCTAAGAGAGTGGGGGAAAAGCCTCATGATCATTTGCTCTTCGTTCACATTCCTTACTCTGGTGGTCTGAACCAAAGTGGTCAGATCTTCCAAGTGCTAGAATGGGTCCTCCGAGCCAAGCCCATGGAAATGCTTAATCAAACTTAAGACTTGGGGCTTGATTTCATTGTCTCCAGCGGGAATCATGACGCCGGGACCTTCCCCATAGTTTGAAGGATCGTAAAAATCCTTCAAGGGCGGAGCGCCCTGACCATGCATGCATTGGAACCATTGTTGCATCTACTGCAATTCTTCCAACTGCCTCTGAATCAGCTCTTGCTGGTTCGGAGGTGGGGGAGGTAGTTGTTGATCAGCCATGGGATCTGCTTGGCTATAGCTCAACCTCTGCCTCCTAGAATGGTCTAAAGGTCCCTCCAATCTAGGGTTCAATGACCTCCTCCCAAGCATACACTAGAAGGAAGTCGGAAGGACGGGGAAAAAAAAGGGAACCCTGCAGCACAAGAATACAAGCCTGTCTTAGATGGGGTAGCCTAAGGTCTACTGACTCTCAGAATCCATACTAAGATTATGGACGATTTACTCTACTTATGTCTAGGCAATCCAACCAATTAGAAGGAGGGACTGGGGAGAAGGTTCTTCCTTTGGCTTGCACCTTCGGTTCCTAGTGTACCCCCCAGCCGTGATCGTTTGATGCTACTCCCCTAGCTAGACATCAAATTAACTAGTATAAGCAAGTTAATCGTGAATAATCTCAATCTGGATCCCGATGAGCGAATGAATCCTTAGGGCCAACGTCTAATTGATTTTAGTTAGGCTTGGGAAATTGGTGCTCTGGAATGTGATGGGCCCTTAATGGGTTGTGCCCTTAATGATTTGTTTGAGAACGTGTGAATGTACACAACCAAGATGTTTTCAAGAAAGATTATTAATGATGAGGTGAGTTTCAGGATTTGAATCTTACTTAATAACTTTTAGGATTCAAATATTAGGTGTTTTCAACCAAGTTTTGTGAGGCAAACCAAGTTTGTTGTTGAAAGTACGTGTTCAAGTATTTTCCTTTAAAAATTAAGAAAAATATGGAGTGCCTGACTTGACCTAATTATTGAATCCTATGGGGCAGCTAGAAAATGAACCTCTTTTAAATTAGGTGGTGCGGCCCAAACAATTCACTCAATTGGCTCAAATGCACCACCGATTAAGGCACACAAAAAGATGGTTAACCTAATATGATTTCTACTCTTTTATGTGTTGAATTCGTGTACCAGGTCCACAGGTCGGAAGCCCGGTTGAGTAGATGAAAAATCAAGTCTGATTATGTGCCTTAAATGTGGGTGTATAGAGTGTGTAAATTGATTTGTCCCACAGAAATATCTTTTTTTTTTTTTTTTATATAAGATGTGGGTGAGATGAGTGAAGGTGGTAAACAAGACAAACAAAGTATATCTTAGGGTTTATGCAAACACCTAAGCAGATTAGGTCTTGGTTATGATTGTGGCGAAATGAACTAGTGGGCAAGGAGAAAGTGGGGGACACTTATAGAGTACTCTACCAGCACTTTACTCTGATCTACCGCACTTGGATCTCCATGCTAGGGTACCTACAAGACAGTAGATCAAAGACAAGTAGGGTTAGTGCTATGTAAATGCAAAGAAGCGTAATAAATAATAAAGTAAATTCCGTTGTCTTCCCCGGCAATGGCGCCAAAATGGCCGTGCGTGTTTCGCATGTTTAGAAATAGAGGTTACAAGAAATCCATCATCATAGTTGCAAAACACATCGATCAGATAAAATTTATACCAAAACTCCAAGGGAGTCCCGGGTTGAAAACAGGGAGGCGACGTTTACTTTACTTGAAAATCGCGCTTCGTTTTGTTTATTTTTGGTATTTTGGGGTTTTGTTATTTTTTTGTATTTTTGAAATAAAAGAAAATAAGAAAATGTATCACAAGATAGAGATGTGGAACAAATATGATATATATTACTTCCAATGTCAATTACAAGAAACTATGCAAGCAAATAAAGAGAGGGAGGTGAGAGGAAATCTCCTGAATCGGCTATTCGATGAGACGACGATGCCTGGCGGAAGCTCGGACGAAGGAGGTGAGGAGCGGGACGACGGAGGTGAGATGCTGGAGGATGTCGGGTTGAGGAAAGCTTCGGCGTAGCTCCGAAATGGAGGTGAGAAGACGGAGTTGATATGCTACCGGAATGGAGGTGGGAGGATGGCTCCAAGGTGACCTATGAAGGGAGATGGGAAGTTGGAGGAGTATTTGGTGGGGTAGAGGTTCGCTACACTAATAGGCACCTTGGGAGCTTGAGAACAAGCTCTAATGGAGCGTTGGTAGGCTTGCTAGAGCTTGGGAGTAGGTGGGAGTAGAGTAGGTAGAGATGGCTTGGAAGGGAGGGGGTGTAGGTCCTTTTATAGTGGAGGAGAAGTGGCTAAAAATGGATTAAAGGACTTTAGCGACCTCCAGACCGATGCTGGAAACGTTGTTGTAGACAGCTCACCTCCACCCACACCCATAGCTAGCTCTGCTGGCTTGCAATGAAATAGCGACGACTATAAGCGTCGCTGCAGGTCAGCCCAGCTATCGCTAAAAGCTGGTGCCAATCACCCTTACGCCCGCGCCGTGCTACCCCACTTATCACGTGCGATGACCGCGCGTGCCTGGCTGTGTGTGCTCTTGCTCTGTGCTGGCGTGCGTGCTTTCCTTGCGTTGCCTTGCGCTGGCGCTGCTGCTCATGCGTCCGCCCAATTGCGAATTGGAGGGGCTGCGGGGATTTGAACCCACACCCTCCTTTTGCAAACCAACGCTCCCACCATTGCGGTAAACCTTCCCTTGTGTCGTGTGGAGTGGCTTGGTGCATCCGCTTCCCAGTTGTTGGATCTTGATCCAACTGCTAGGATTGAAGGGTGCAGATGAAGGAGTTGAGCGATGCTGCTGGTTGGTGTTGGGTGGGCTAGATGGTGCCACGTGGTGCCATCTGGGCCGTCCATCTTCTTCTTCTTGTAGAGGGTGCTACAATGCTCAGATCAAGATGATTCCCATGATGCCGAACTACGATCGTCGCTCCGGATCCATCCGTATGGTCGGATTTTCCATCCAAAACCTGTACGGATGTCTCATTGCCCCCTGGCCATATAAAATGGAGGAATTAATATATAAAATATACAACTATCCTAAATGCCATGCAATGGATGTTATGCAATGTTTATAACATGATATGCAATGCTAAGCCTAGGAACTATAAAAAATAAGCAATTTATCATGAATTTATGTGTGTTCATCATGCACCTTTGAAAGGTCGCTGGTGCATTGCATAATCCAAAAGGCATTCTACAGAAAGCAAATGTTCCGTAGGGACATGTGAAGGTGATTTTTTCTTGATCATCGAAGTGGATGGCTACTTGATTGTAGCCGGAATAGCCATCCAAGAACAGAAGAATTTTTGGCCGGCTAGTTTTTCCAAGATTTGATCAATGAAGGGTAGTGGAAAGTGGCCTTTCTTCGTTGTACTATTAAACTTCCTATAGTCGATGCAGACTCTCCATGAGGAAGTTGTGCGAGTTGGAATCAATTCCCCATTATTATTAGTAATCACAATTAGCTCAGATTTCTTAGGAACCACTTGTACAGGACTGATTCAGGGGCTATCAGAGATTGGGCAAATTATTCCTACATCTAACCACTTAATTATTTCTTTTTTCACTACCTCCTGCATGTTGGGATTCAATCGTCTCTACATTTCCCGGGAAGGTCTTCATTCATCCTCAGTGTAGATTTTATGGGTGCAGTAAGTAGGACTAATTCCCCTTAGATCATTCAATGTCCAACCAATTGCTCTACTGTTTCTTCCCAAAACTTGAATTAATTGATTTTCCTAAGTCTCGGTTAAGTAAGAGCTAAGGATTACTGGATAAGTCTGATCAGTTCCTAGGAAAACATACTTTAGATGATTAGGAAGAGGTTTAAGTTCAGGTTTGGGTCCTTGGGATAAGGGTCCAACGGAGGATCAGAGTTACCCTCAAGAGGTCTAAGAATCAAGTCAGTGATTGGTGGGCTAACCTCTTGATTGGTTTGGGTGTCAAGGCTTGTAGGATCAAATTGGGATATTCCTAATTCCATATAATATTCAATAGTATGATCCTCATAATCTTCTATCATTCCACAATCGTCAAATTGTTTAGTGGCCTTAAAGATGTTAATCTTGGTTTTCTTATCCTCGAATTTGATTTCCATATTACCAGATTCACAATCAATGTTTGCCTTGGCAATGGCTAAAAAGGGTCTTCCTAGGATTATTGGGGTATTCTTCAAGTTTTCTGGTACCTCCATGTCAAGGACCAAGAAATCTACCAGGAAATAAAAATCACGGACCTTGACAATTATATCCTCAATAATCCCCCTTGGCGTGGTCACAGATTGATTAGCTAATTGTAATGTGACCTCAATAGGTTTTAGCTCTCCAAAGTTGAATTTTTCATATAACATAGTGGGGATCAGATTTATGGAGGCACCTAAATCTAATAGAGCCCTTTCAAAAGTGGTATCTCCAATAACTCACGAGATTAGAGGGGCTCCTGGGTCTTTTTGTTTTCATGTTGGGTTTCTAAGGATAACAGCATTAGCTTGTTCAGATAACACTTCCCTTTTTGCTATTTTGGCCTGTCGTTTAGGTGTGCCCAAAGCTCTGATTAGTGATGACAGGTCCCATTTCACTCACATTCAATTCAGGACCTTACTAGCCAAGTATGGAGTCACTCATTGAATCTCTACTCCATACCATCCGCAGACCAACAGACAAGCTGAAATCTCCAATCTAGAAATTAAAAAAATCCTTCAAAAGACGGTTAGCCCGGATCAGAAAGATTGGTCTACCAAATTGGATGATGCTCTCTAGGCCTACAGGACTGCGTATAAAACTCTGATTGGAATGTCTCCATTCCATCTGGTCTACGGAAAATCTTGTCATCTGCTTGTTGAACTTGAGCATAAAGCTTATTGGGCAATTAGAACATTTAATCTCAATCTTGATCAATCTGAACGACAAAGAAAACTCCAATTGACTGAATTGGATGAAATTGGAAATGATGCCTATGAAAGTGCAAGAATCTATAAGAATAAGACAAAGGCTTTACATGACAAATACATCTCTAGAAAAAGCTTTGTCCCTAATCAAAAGGTTTGGTTATTTGTTGCATGCTTGAGGCTCTTTCTGGGAAAATTTAGATCAAAGTGGACAGGTCCCTTCATTATAAGAAAAGTCTACCCTCATGGAGCTGTGCTTATCCTAGATCCTAAGTCTGGTCTTGAAACACAGGTAAATGGTTAGAGGCTAAAACCTTATATCACTCAAAATTGTGATCCCATTCTAGATGGTTACATCAACCTTCTGGAATCTTATTGAAGCTAAACAAAGTCTGGCAAATGTGACATCAACCTTCTGGAATCTTATTGAAGCTAAACAAAGTCTGGCAAATGATGTTAAACTTAGTGCTAGCTGAGAGGCAACCCAGTATTCATTATAGGTAGATTTGCATCTTCTGCATCCACACTGACCTAGGATCAACAAGTCAGGTGATATCCCCTCCTCTTGCTTATTATATTTTTGATTTTCATGCATACATTTCAATGAGGACATTGTAATGAATAGGCATGGGGGGTGGACATTGCATGCCTTATCTTTATGTCTAAAATTAATAATAATAATAAATGCATTTAGGCATAAAGAATTTTTATTAAGGTTTTATTAGGGATTTATTCTTAAGTTGATTCCTGAGTTTAGAATCCATTATAATTTCACACTTACACGTAGAATTTGCAATGGATCCTTTGTGCAGATCGATAAACATCTTTAGTTTGTCAAGAAGAAGCAGTGCTTCTTCTCCTAAACCCTTGGATAGTAATTAGGGAGTCAGGCAAACTATCTTCTAACAGATCAACCAAACACGTGTGAGATGAGAGTAGAAGTTTACTGGTGCTCTAAGGCTAGTATGAGGAATCTTAACCTCTGGATAATGAGATAATGATACTCAAAGTTAGGCATAGTTTTCGCTCTCGGTTTCTACGTACAAGTTCTTAGTGCGAACAGCTTTTGAGAGCTACCAAATAAGGCAAAATACGTAGAGAGTGGGTTCTGATAAAACTATGACTAAGGTGGATGGTCACGACCGTCCTTTACGGAAACCTCGGCTGAAGGACGGTATTGTTGAACGTGTATGAACCTACGCTAACGTGTTCGATTTTGGAAAACTTGTCATTGTAGTTCGAAAGCGAAGAATTCGTGTTCAACAAATAAAATTTATACCGAAATTAAAATTCCGGGTCGAACGCAGGGAGGCAGACGTTTGATTTAAAAACTACGCGTTTATTTTTATTTGTTATAGAATAATTCAATTTAGAACCATCTAATTATTTACAAGAAATAGAAGAGAGAGAGAGAGTAAGAGAGAAAGAGAATATTACACAGAGAAATCAAAATGAGATGTAGAATAAACAAGGAATTTTTGTATTGAAGAGATTGTTCATTACAACTAGAAAGCATAAAACAATTACTCTAGAAAGCGATAAATTTACTCTAGAAAGCATTAAAAGAATGGAGAGAGAAATGTCCACCTCGACGATTGCTTGGAGGACGAGTAGATTAATCTAGAAAGCAGTAAATCTATACTAGAAAGCGGTAAAAAGAATAGGGAGAGAGAAATCCTCCTCGACGGTTGCTCGGAGGACGAGCCGGACGGGACGATGCCTGGACGAAGGAGAACGAAGCGGGACGAAGGAGGACGAAGCAGAAGAACGGGAACGAAGTAGCACGCCATTGTCATCGCGGGATCCACTTCCGAAGGGGAACGAAAATTGGACTTTATCTCGCGAGAAGCATCCCGGGTGTGGGACAAGCTTCTCTTGAGCTTTGGAGGGGTAGAGAGGAGAAAGAAGGGATGAGAATTTCGTATGGAGGGGGTCTCCTTTTATAATTGCAAGGAGTAAGGGCAAAATGGACATTACAAGTTGAAAATAGTAAATGAGGGGTCTTTAGTGACAGATAAATCCTTCACTAAAGCCCCTAACGTGGGCGACGTGGGCGGCTCGCGCGTGCCTCCTCGCTTGCTCGCGCCCTCAACGACTTCGCACGTCCGCGAAGTCTCAGCCGTTCGATCGCGAGATCGGACGGCTTAAAATCGCGCCTCCACCACTGCCGCCCGCCGGCCTGTGCGTGCGATCGTGCGTTCACGCACGCGTCCAATCGTGCGTCGGCACTATCGGGCGCGCGCGGCCGTTGGATCGCGATCGTGCGGTCGATTGGAGGCGCGCCACCGCTCCAATTTCTGCATGGCGAGGCTCGAACGCGCATCCCTGCTTCGCGTTAGAGCGCTCGACCGCTGCGCTGCGGTCGTGTTTGTGTCGAGCGCCTGACTTCAGCGCGGGCGCGTTGCAGCCGTTGGATCTCGATCCAACGGCGGAGAGGAGACGGGTGCGCAGTCTTCACAAGATGCAAGTGGCCGTTTGGGCGGCTGAGATGGCACCACGTGGCACCATCTTGGCCGTCCATCTTCTGGAAGTTGTAGATGGTGCCACGGATGTCGGATTGACTCGATTTTTGTGTCGTTGGGATGCGATCGTCGATCCGAATTCATCCGTGCGGTCAGATTTGTCATTTGAAGTGCGGATTTACACCATCCTGGCCCTTGATTTTCTAGGGTTCCCCGATCTCTATCTGATGCTATGGATGCCTGATTAGGGCGATCTTGGAGTCGTTGAACTCCAATTGTCGCCCTGATCATATCCATACGGTTGGATCTTTGATCCGAGGCCCCGATAAAATGTTTGCCATGTCCAAGCACATAAAAGGAGACAATTAACCTCCATTTTAGTCAAACTACTCTAAATGCGAGATGATGCATGTTATGCAATATTTATATCATGAAATGCAATCCTATGCTTAAGAACATGCATAAATAGACATTTTAAGTAGTGTAAATGTGTTTACATCATACCCCCATGCCTATCTTTTGCTAGTCCCTAGCAAAAACTATATGCTATTTATAAAAGAATTAGGTTAGATTATTTGGACCTGAGTTATTTTCAATCATTAATAAATTGTCTACTTAGGAACTGAACTTTCAAAGACACAACAGTGCCCGGGTATCAGCCAAAATGCAGATCGCCTCAAGCCCTCGCCTTACTCAAAGAAAATTTTCTTTTTCTCTTTTTACTCTTTTCTAATTTTTTTGGATTTTCAAATTTTAGGGTTCAAGAGTGGCTTTCTACGATCATTCAACTCACCCAAGATTTGATGAGAACCCTAAGTTTTAAGCATCTTATTGTGATTGTGATAGACTCGTTGACCGGCAATTAGAACGGACTTCGGATTTCTACGCCTCTAGGTGACCTCAAAAAGAATTCTGCCTAAAGGTGTATCTTTACAACCGGTAGCTTTCTCCCTACTTTTATTTTTTAACGGGGTCAACACAAGGGTGAATCCAGTGTATATCTCCCCGGTTTATTCTACTTCTCTGCTCCTACCTAAGTGTTTTGGGAATTTTTAGTGCATTTTCTGAGCTGGGTTCTGGACAACCGGTCGATGAGCTGTTACCATCGACAACTTGCCAGCCATACTCGTGCGGCGAAGTGTGGCTTATTTCTTTTTGTTCTTTTCTCCTTTTTGATTTTTTTTTTTTTTTTTTAAGTAGGTGGCTTCCCTGGTCTAAGATTTACCTAAATGCAGCAAAAAGAGAAAGGTCCAGTGACTGGGCTCTGGACAACCTACCTATGGGCTGTTACCCACGATAACTTGCCAGCCATATCACCCTAGAAGGTTCATTAGCTATCCAATTTCCGTAAAAATCGCCGAACAACGAGTCAGTGCAAAGAAAGTGTGTAGATGCTTAAGACTCGAAATTCCCTCAAATCAGAGGGTGGGTTGATAAGTCGTGTACTTATCACCCAAACTTATTTATTCCACTTATAATAGAATTAAGATGGCGAGGACTCAAAGACAAATCCACATTTTAGTGGATACACAGGCTAATTAAGTCCAAAGACCTGAGGGGTCTTTGTGTTCAGATCCTAATGTAGTATTTCCTACGATTGAAAATTTTCTTAAACCCAAATTCTCTTTCCTAATTCTGAAATTTTATTTATTTATTTTTTTTTATAAAAGAAAATAAACAAATCTACGGAGCTGACGAATGAATTCAGAGATGAATATCCACCCCCCCATGCCTATCTAATGCAATGTCCTCATTGTATTAAAAAGACATAAAACAGAGTGGAAAATTGTAGAAAGCACCTGAATTGCGTGAATATCAGGTCCACTCCAAGAAGAAAACAAAAAAGAACTGTATAAGTGCTGAGTTTAGTGCCTTTAGCTAGGCACACTATACAAAGAAAAGAAATGAAGAATTCACATGTGCAGGTCAGAATTAGAATGAACAGAAGAATCCTCTGACCTGTCAGCAGAGGTCCACAGATGTGGACCAGATTGTGGTGCAGACCCACACCCCATAATCGAGAATATCTTAGGTTCTGGATAAAAATTACCCAAAACCTAAAATCAGAATGTAAGCGGGATCGGGCCTGCGATTTCTGAGGATGCAACCCAAGACAAAAAGTCGGGTTACAGAAAATTGAAGCTCAAAAAGATAATCGTTGAATGTGTGCTTGAGTTGAACATCCTCGAAACAAATGTTGTAAGGGTTCTGATTTGATGGTTTCAGCTTAAAAGGAACCCTTCGACTCAATCTTCCATTTCCTCCAAAATTAACTTCCCAAATCAGAACTTCCCCGCTCCTATCCTCCTCATTCAGCATATCAAATTCCAGGACCTCTTGTATATTCATCACCCCGTCTGGAATCTCCAAGTCTAAATGATGTGGCAGAATCAAAATTGACTTAGGTCTAATTATCTCAGAATTAGAATCATCAATAAGCTCAACAGGGTGTAACTGATAATCAGGGCATTGAATTGATTCCTCCAGAAAATGCGATTCTGGATCCGTATCGTGTGCCCTAATAAGATCAGTTTCCTCAGTTATTGGGCTATCAAATGATCTATCAGATTCCTCAGGCCCAATCGTCTCACAAAAATCGTGATCTGAAAACTCGTGTGAGACTTCGCAACTTGAATCTTCACCATCAGGATCCGTATCAATGTATGTCCCAAAATCATTTGTCACTTTGCGTTCCAAGGAGACATACGTTTCCTCGTAACCCGGCTCAGGGATTTCAGGTGAAGAAATCAAATCATCTTTAATTGGTTGTTTTAATTCAATCTGGTCAGCTTCGTAACACGTGTCCCCCCCAACAGGTGCCTGAGCAGGTTCTGTCATTGGCTTTCCTGAAGAGAGTTCATCCTGGGAATTATTCCAAGATTGAATCAAAGCAACCACGAATCTCATCCTCAATTTCGCTAATTTCCCAAGTAGAAACTCACCCGGGTTCTTATCCTTAACATCCTGGAGCCAATCCAACAAAGACTTATTTAAATCATCAATCATTTCAATTAGGGGCTCCAATCTCTCAATGCAAGGTATTGGCTGAACTTCTAAAGATTGAATGATATTCCTCAAGTTAGCCAGAACCTTATCTTGAACCTGATTAACCTGAACCAAATGAGTTGGTTCAGGGTTGGGCGGGTTTGACATCAATGTAGAGGAATTAACGAATTGAGATTCGTTATACCCATCCTGATAATAGGTCATTTCAGATTGTTCAAAAGATGGTGATGACCTAAAGGTAGTGAAATCAGAGGATGGGTAAGGATCAGTGTATCCTTCTTGATTGTAGATCGCATTAGGTTGTTCATGAAAGGAGGACGATCTATAATCGATGCAACTCTGAGAAAGATAGAATTGAGAATCAAAGTGTTCAGGGTTAGACCCTAAACACGGGGGTCCGAAATTGTATCCCCAATCCGAATTATCCCAACTAACTGATGGTCGATTACAATACGAGTTGGGATAAACGTCATGTTGAGGATAATTTACAACAGGAGGGAAAGAGCGGGAATGCGTGAAATATGTGGAAGGATTCATGATACACGGGAGGAAGAAAGGTGCCCTGCAATACAAACAATCAAACCTGTCCTTAAATATGTTAGCCTAAAGACCTACAGACTCTCAAAACCCGTCTTGAGATAAAGGAACGATTTGATCTACTTCCGCCTGTTCAATCCAACCAGTTAGAAGGAGGGACTGGGGAGAAGGTTCTTCCTTTGGCTTACGCCTCCGGTTCCTAGTGTACCCCCCAGCCGCGATCGTTTGACTCTACTCCCCTAGCTAGACATCGGATTGAACAGTAGAAACAGACTAATCGAAAATAATCTCGTTCTGGGTTCTGAAGAGCGAGTCCAATCCTTAAGGCCAACGTCTACTCTATTTTATTTAGGGTTAGGTTTGAATGTGCTTTGGAATGTGATGGGCCCTTTAAATGAGTTGTGCCCTTAATGATTGATTGATTCATGTGGGAGTGCACAACCAGTGATTTTCAAGCAAGATTGTTTTTGATGTGGTGAATTTTAAGATTCAAATCTTGCTTAGTAGCTTTTAGGATTCAACTTTAGGTGTTTTCAATCAAGTCTCATTGGCACACCAAGTTTTGCAAGCACAGGTGAAGATGTTTTCCTTTAAAGTTTAAAAAGAATGTGGAGTGCCTGGTAAATCCCTAAGAGTTGAACCTAATTGGCAGCTACTTGATGAGTTGATTTTATTTGAAGTGGTGCGGCCCAATCAACTCAAACAATTGGCCTGTTGCACCACTTAATTAGGTACACAAATGATTACCTAATCTGATTTCTACTCAATTATGTGTTTGGATGTGTGTATCGGCTCCTAAGATTGGATTACCGGTTGAGTTTGAAAATCAGATGAGGTTGTGTACCTCTGTGAGATTTTTTTTTTCTTTTTAATGTGGGGGTTGGGGTGAGTATGGGTGTCAAACAACAAACAATCTAACCTTAGAGTTTATAAAAACACCTAGGTTGATTGATGTTTGAGTTATTATGTGATGAAATGAAATCTAATGGGTGGGAGGTGGGGGATAACTTACAAAACCTTCCACAGCACTTTACTTCGATCTACCGCTTTTGCCTGTCTCGAAAGAGTACCTGCAATTACAATAAGAAAGGAGAAAAGTGAGGTAAATGATTTATAAGTTACAAAACATGAAGAGAAATCAAAGATCGTTGCCTCCCCGGCAACGGCGCCAAAATGTTGGACGTGTATGAACCTACGCTAACGTGTTCGGTTTTGGAAAACCTGTTGTTGTAGTTCGAAAGCAAAGAATTCGTGTTCAACAAATAAAATTTATACCGAAATTAAAATTCCGGGTCGAACACAGGGAGGCAGACGTTTGATTTAAAAACTATGCGTTTCTTTTTATTTGTTACAGAATAATTCAATTTAGAACCATCTAATTATTTACAATAAATAGAAGAGAGAGAGAGAGTAAGAGAGAAAGAGAATATTACACAGAGAAATCAAAATGAGATGTAGAATAAACAAGGAATTTTTGTATTGAAGAGATTGTTCATTACAACTAGAAAGCATAAAACAATTACTCTAGAAAGCGATAAATTTACTCTAGAAAGCATTAAAAGAATGGAGAGAGAAATGTCATCATCGACGATTGCTTGGAGGACGAGTAGATTAATCTAGAAAGCAGTAAATCTATACTAGAAAGCGGTAAAAAGAATAGGGAGAGAGAAATCCTCCTCGACGGTTACTCGGAGGACGAGCCGGACGGGATGACGCCTGGACAAAGGAGAACGAAGCGGGACGAAGGAGGACGAAGCAGAAGAATGGGAACGATGCAGCACGCCGTCGTCGTCGCGGGATCCACTTCCGAAGGGGAACGAAAATTGGACTTTATCTCGCGAGAAGCATCCCGGGTGTGGGACAAGCTTCTCTTGAGCTTTGGAGGGGTAGAGAGGAGAAAGAAGGGATGAGAATTTCGTATGGAGGGGGTCTCCTTTTATAGTTGCAAGGAGTGAGGGCAAAATGGACATTACAAGTTGAAAATAGTAAATGAGGGGTCTTTAGTGACGGATAAATCTGTCACTAAAGCCCCTAACGTGGGCGACGTGGGCGGCTCGCGCGCCCCTCCTCGCTTGCTCGCGCCCTCAACGGCTTCGCACATCCGCGAAGTCTCAGCCGTCCGTTCGCGAGACCAGACGGCTTAAAACCGCACCTCCACTGCTGCCGCCTGCCCGCCTGTGCGTGCGATCGTGCGTTCACGACCGCGTCCAATCGCGCGTCGGCTCTATCGAGCGCGCGCGGCCGTTGGATCGCGATCGTGCGGTCGATTGGAGGCGCGCCACCGCTCCAATTTCTGCGTGGCGAGGCTCGAACACGCGTCCCTGCTTCGCGTTAGAGCGCTCGACCGCTGCGCTGTGGTCGCATTTGTGTCGAGCGCCTGACTTCAGCGCGGGCGCGTCGCAGCTGTTGGATCGAGATCCAACGGCGGAGAGGAGATGGGTGCGCGGTCTTCACAAGATGCAAGCAGCCATTTGGGCGGCTGAGATGGCGCCACGTGGTGCCATCTTGGTCGTCCATCTTCTGGAAGTTGTAGATGGTGCCACGGATGTCGGATTGACTCGATTTTTGTGTTATTGGGCTGCGATCGTCGATCCGAATTCATCCGTACGGTCGGATTTGTCATCTGAAGTGCAGATTTACACCATCCTGGCCCTTGATTTTCTAGGGTTCCCCGGTCTCTATCTAATGCTACGGATGCCTGATTAGGGCGATCTTGGAGTCGTTGAACTCCAATCGTCGCCCTGATCATGTCCATACGGTTGGATCTTTGATCCGAGGCCCCAATAAAATGTTTTCCCCTATCCAAGCACATAAAAGGAGACAATTAACCTCCATTTTATTCAAACTACTCTAAATGCGAGATGATGCATGTTATGCAATATTTATATCATGAAATGCAATCCTATGCTTAAGAACATGCATAAATAGACATTTTAAGTAGCGTAAATGTGTTTACATCAGGTATTAATGTCAAGGTTAGAAATATGTTGTCGTATCCATTATTTTCCTGGGGCCGAGAATAGGCAATTCCACCAGATAAGCCACCCGATATCCTCTTGAACACCCACAATCTCGAATAATACCTCGTGAATAAAAGTCACATGTATTACTGTGTTGTGTTAGATGTCTGAAAAAAAAAAAGAAGAGAAGGTATATATGTCTATGCATATAAAAAAAATATACATATACAAAAATGAAGAAAGGAGTCGAAAAGAAAGAAAGAAAAGAAAAAAGAGAAAAAATGTTCATAAGTGTTTTTAGAGTTTATTTCAAGTGTATTGAGGCAACAACACCCATCACCCTCATGATCCACCAAATACAGCCTTGACCTACTTTTCTGTATTTCTGGCCGCCTGAATATAGGTTGAGGAATGCTGACTTAGTCGTAGAGTTATCAGAACCTAATCAAAGTGTTAGTGCTAGGAGAGACCACCAAATATACTGATAAATCTGGTGAGATTGTGAGCTAAAAAAGAAAGAAAAGAAAAAGGAAGAGAAAGAAATAGAGAGAATGAGTATAAAGGAATTAAAGAGAGCACAATTTCTCACCTCTCTTTGAGTTAAATTATTTAATAATCTGGAAATCTAGGTTCTAAAGTACTAGTCTATATGTAGCACCAGATGAGTGTGAGCCACCAAAAATAAACCCACTTGACTCAAAAATCTTCTACCTAACCCAAAAGCTGGGGATGAATATACAGGTTACCTTATAACCCCGAGGGGAGAAGTTTGCCTATCCCAATAGATTTTTACTAAAGATCAAGTATGAGCTTTAGATGTGGATTGACTTTTCACTTGGATCCGCTACATAGACTACAACAAAACACATTCACAATTATCTAGATTACTATATATTGGATAAAAACAAAAGACATAAATCTCTAGCCAAACTCTTCATAGAAATCTGTTATGTAGGACCACTTTGCATTTTATCTTGCATTTGCTAGGGACAAGCAAGATTTAGGGATGGGGTGTGATTACACAGCAACCATGCAACCTAAAACACCTGAATTGAGCTAGATTCTAGCATAACTTCGAGTCAATGCATTCATAAGCATCGTAATTCACATACTAGTTAGTTTGAGTATCGGTATAGATAATATCGTCATTTTATGACCTAAAAGAGAGATGATTTTAATCGCAGATGATTCGAAGCCACGGATGTCAAATTAGACCAGACAAATCTGATCAGAATGACAATGGGAGTTCAACACTTCCGAAATCATCCCGATCAGACAACCAGAGCATCGTATATAGTCCATAGAAGAATGGAGATCATGGAGCCAACGGGCAAAGATCTGGACCTCAGATGATAAATCCAACTACACGGATGGATTTTGGATCGATGTTCGTAGTCCAACGGTGTAGAAATCAACTTAATTGGAGGCCTACATCATCAGATATAAAGAGAAGAAAGGACGACCACGATGACGCCATGTGGCACCATCGCAGCCACCCCTCGCCGTGCCCCCAACTTCTGAAGGCACCTCTCTTCACAGTGTAGGCCGTTGGATCTTCATCCAATTGCCACGAGCGCACCATGCCACCACCCATATTAGATCAGTATAAAAATAAACAAGCAAGTATATACAATAAAGAGTTTGAGCAGCACATTGGCTCGTGCACGCGCGTATGTACGCGGGAGACGCGGGTTCGAGCCCTGTGCTACCAAAATCAATGCAGCGTCAGTGGGTGGGCCTGTGGAGGCACGATTGCACGATCAGAGGGTTGAGGTGAATCCACGTGGCGTGATCAGAGAGCATCGCAGGCAGACATACGATCGCACGGGCCTTTGCGAAATCAGGAAGGTGCGAGAAGCGTGTGTAGGATTTGAAATGTGTAATGAGCACGCGTTTAAGCCATCCGATTGCAAGATCGGATGGCTGACGATGAGGCAGGATTTGAAGGCATGCGGCAAAGGCAAAAATGCAAAGGCACGGGTGAGAGGGAGCCGTGCGATGACAATCTGAGGGCGAACAACATGCCACGTGTCGCCACCAGAACGAATCCGAGCATAGAAGGCCTTTTGAAGATTATTTTTAAGCCAAATCATAGTCGTTGATCTCCCAATCAACAGATCTTCTTAGCAAAGGGGTTGTTGCACAAGATTAAGGGATGAAATACCCTTTTGCTTCTTCATTAAAGCTATAAAAGAAGGCCTAGGGCCCCCCCAATTGAAGGATCCACTTAGAACCTCTCTTCCATCAACTCCACTTCTCTGCAAGTCTCCATCCCTCTGCAACTCTACTCCAACTCCATCCCGACACTTTGGATCTGAGGTGCTGTTGCATCTCGCACAAGCATCCCGTAAGCGACGTCGTTTCTCTGCCACCTTCTTCTATCTCCCTCTCTCCCTTTCTCTCTATCTATCTTTACTTTTTGCATAGCAATTTCTATTATGAAAAACTCTTTATCAGTGCAATGAAATCTGATCTTAAGTATATTTGATACGTCTCTATACATATAAACATATATAAATATCTTGTTAGAACTAGTTTCATTGAAAAGTTTCCGTTAAAAATCGAGATTGCCTCCCTGCGAACGACCCGGTACTCATCTGTTTTACAAATATTATTTGTCATCGTGTTTTCGCGCTATACTACAACTAAACAACTTTTAAAACATTAATTATGTGTCGAACAGGTTGTGTGATTACACAGCAATCATGCAACCTAAAACACTTGAATGGAGCGAGATTCTAGCATAACTTCTAGTCAATGCATTCATAAGGAACATAATTCGCGTACTAGTTAGTTTGAGTAACCGTATAGATAATATCGTCATTTTATGACCTAAAAGAGAGATGACTTTAATCGCAGATGATTTGAAGCCAAGAATGTCAGATTAGACGAGACAAATCTAATCAGAACAACGACGGGAGTTCAACGCTTCCGAAATCGTCCCGATCAGACAACCAGAGCATCGTGTATAGTCCATAGAAGAATGAAGATCATGGGGCCAAATGGCAAAGATCTAGACCTCAGATGACAAATCTAACCGCACGGATGGATCCAGATTGACGTTCGCAGTCCAATGGTGCAGAAATCAACTTAATCGGAGGCCTACGTCATCAGATATAAAGAGAAGAAGAACGGACGGCCACGATGGCTCCATGTGGCACCATCGTAGCCGCAACTCGTCACACCCCCAACTCCTGAAGGCACCTCTCTTAGCAGTGTGGGTCATTGGATCTTCTTCTAATGGCCACGAGCGTGCCATGTCGCCACCCAGATTAGATCAGAATAAATATAAACAAGCAAGTATATACGATAAAGAGTTTGCACAATGCATTGGCTCACGCGCACACGTATGTACGTGGGAGACACGGGTTCGAGCCCTGTGCTGCGCAAAATTGATGCGACGTTGGCGGGCGAACGTGTGGAAACGTGATTGCGTGATAGTAGGGCTGAGGTGCGTCCACGTGGCGCGATCAGAGCGCATCGTGGGAGGATGCACGATCGCGCGAGCTTTTGCGAAATCAGGAAGGTGAGAGAAGCACGTGTGTTGAACACTCGAATTGCTAAGCTAACATGTTTGGTTTTGGAAAACCTATCGTTGTAGCTTGAAAGTGAAGAATTCGTGTTCAACAAATAAAATTGATACCGAAATGAAAATTTTGGGTCGAACACAGGGAGGCAGACGTCTACCTGTTTCTTTTTATTTGTCACGAAGTAATTCAATTTCAAACTATCTAATTATTTACAATAAATAGAAGAGAGAGAGGGTAAGAGAGAGAGAGAGAATATTACACAGAAATAAAAATGAGATGTAGAATAAACAGAGAGTTTATCATTAAGGAGATTGTTCATTACAACTAGAAAGCATAACACAATTACACTAGAAAGCGATAAATTTACTCTAGAAAGCATTAAAAGAATGGAGGGAGAAATGTCCTCCTCAACAAATGCTTGGAGGACGAGCAGAACTACTCTAGAAAGCAGTAAATCTATACTAGAAAGCAGTAAAAAGAATAGGGAGAGAGATATCCTCCTGACGGTCGCTTGGAGGGCAAGCCGAACGGGACGACGCCTGGACGAAGGAGGACGAAGCAGGACGAAGGAGGACGAAGCAGAAGAACGGGAACGGAGCAGCATGCCGTCGTCATCGCGGGATCCACTTCCGAAGGGGAACGAAAATTGGACTTTATCTCGCGAGAAGCATCCCGGGTGTGGGACAAGCTTCTCTTGAGCTTTGGAGGGGTAGAGAGGACAAAGAAGGGATGAGAATTTCGTATAGAGGGGGTCTCCTTTTATAGTTGCAAGGAGTAAGGGCAAAATGGACATTACAAGTTGAAAATAGTAAATGAGGGGTCTTTAGTGATGGATAAAATCGTCACTAAAGCCCCAACGTGGGCGGCGGGCACTACGCCCACGTTGGGGCTTTAGTGACGATTTTATCCGTCACTAAAGACCCCTCATTTATTGTTTTAAAGATGTAATGACTAATTTGCCCCCACT
This sequence comes from Thalassia testudinum, assembly GCA_037157565.1. Lineage (NCBI taxonomy): Eukaryota > Viridiplantae > Streptophyta > Magnoliopsida > Alismatales > Hydrocharitaceae > Thalassia > Thalassia testudinum. The sequence goes on from JAZHRO010000024.1 coordinate 20,791,186, forward strand.
CCTTGCAACTATAAAAGGAGACCCCCTCTATACGAAATTCTTAGCCCTTCCTTCTCTTCTCTACCTCTCCAAAGCTCAAGAGAAGCTTGTCCCACACCCGGGATGCTTCTCACGAGATAAAGTCCAAATTTTCTTCCCCCTTCGGAAGTGGATCCCACGACGACGACGGCATTCTGCTCCGTTCCCGTTCTTCTGCTTCGTCTTCCTTCGTCCTGCTTTGTCCTCCTTCGTCCAGGCGTCGTCCCGTTCGGCTTTCCCTCCAAGCGACCATCGAGGAGGATATCTCTCTCCCTATTCTTTTTACTGCTTTCTAGTATAGATTTACTGCTTTCTAGAGTAGTTCTGCTCGTCCTCCAAGGATTCGTCGAGGAGGACATTTCTCCCTCCATTCTTTTAATGCTTTCTAGAGTAAATTTATCGCTTTCTAGTGTAATTGTGTTATGCTTTCTAGTTGTAATGAACAATCTCCTTAATGATAAATTCTCTATTTATTCTACATCTCATTTTTTATTTCTATGTGTAATATTCTCTCTCTCTCTTACCCTCTCTCTCTCTCCTATTTATTGTAAATAATTAGATAGTTTTAAATTGAATTACTTCGTGACAAATAAGAAGAAACGCGTAGTTTTTAAATCAAACGTCCGCCTCCCTATGTTCAACCCAGAATTTTCATTTCGGTATAAATTTTATTTGTTGAACATGAATTCTTCGCTTTCAAGCTACAACGACAGGTTTTCCAAAACCAAACACGTTAGCGTAGCAATTCGAGCGTTCAACATTTTGGCACCGTTGCCGGGGAGGCAACGATCTTTGATTTCTCTTCGCGTTTTGTAACTTACAAATCATTTACCTCACTTTTCTCCTTTCTTATTGTAATTGTAGGTACTCTTTCGAGATAAGCAAAAGCGGTAGATCAGAGAAAAGTGCTGTGGAAGGTTCTGTGAGTTATCCCCCACCTCCACCCATTAGATTTCATTCCACAACATAATCATTCAAACATCAATCAACCTAGGTGTTTTTATAAACTCTAAGGTTATATTGTTTGTTGTTTGACACCCATACTCACCCCAACCCCCACATTAAAAAAAGAAAAATTAAAGAAAAATCTTACAGAGGTACACAACCTCATCTGATTTTCTAACTCAACCGGTAAACCGATCTTAGGAGCCGGTACACACATTCAAACACATAATTGAGTAGAAATCTAATTAGGTAATCATTTGTGTGCCTAATTAAGTGGTGCATCAGGCCAATTGTTTGAGTTGATTAGGCCGCACCACTTCAAATAAAATGAACTCATCAAGTAGTTGCCAATTACTTTCAACTCTTAGGGATTTACCAGGCAGTCCACATTCTTTTAAAGCTTCAAAGGAAAACATTTTCACCCGTGCTTTCAAAACGTGGTGTGCCAATGAAACTTGTTTGAAAACACCTAAAGTTGAATCCTAAAAGCTACTAAGCAAGATTTGAACCTTAAAATTCACCACATCAAAAATAATTTTGCTTGAAAACTATTGGTTGTGCACGCACACACAAATCAATCAATCATTAAGGGCACAACCCATTTAAAGGGCCCATCACATTCCAAAGCATGTTCAAACCTAGCCTTAAATATAATAGAGTAGACGTTGGCCTTAAGGATTGGACTTGCTCTTCATAACCCAGAATGAGATTATTCTCGATTAGTCTGTTTCTACTGTTCAATTTGATGTCTAGCTAGGGGAGCAGAATCAAACGATCGTGGCTGGGGGGTACAGTAGGAACCGGAGGCGCAAGCTGAAGGAAGAACCTTCTCCCTAGTCCCTCCTTCTAACTGGTTGGATTGAACGGATGGAAGTAGATCAAATCGTTTCTTTATCTCAAGACAGGTTTTGGGAGTCTGTAGGTCTGTAGGTTAACCCAATTAAGGACAGGTTTGATTGTTTGTATTGCAGGGCACCTTTCTTCCTCCTGTGTCTCATGAATCCTTCCACATATTTCACGCATTCTCGCTCTTTCCCTCCTGTTGTGAATTATCCTCAACATGACGATTATCCCGACTCGTGCTGTAATCAACCATCAGTTAGTTGGGATAACTCGGATTGGGGATATAGTTCTGGACCTCCGTGTTTAGGGTCTAACCCTGAACACTTTGATTGTGATTTCTATCCTTCTTAGAGTCACATCGATTATAGATCGTCATCCTTTCATGAACAACCTAATACGATCTCTAATCAAGAAGGATACACTGATCCTTACCCATCCTCTGATTTCACTACCTTTAGGTCATCACCATCTTTTGAACAATCTGAAATGACCTATTATCAGGAAGGGTATAACGAATCTTAATTCGTTAATTCCTCTGCATTGATACCAAACCCGCCCAATCCTGAACCAACTCATTTGGTTTTGGTTAATTAGGTTCAAGATAAGGTTCTGGCTAACTTGCGGAATATCATACTATCTTTAGAAGTTCAGCCAATACTGTGCATTGAGAGATTGGAGCCTCTGATTGAAATGATTGATGATTTGAATAAGTCTTTGTTGGACTGGCTCCAGGATGTTAAAGATAAGAACCCAGGTGAGTTTCTACTCGGGAAATTAGCGAAATTGAGGATGAGATTCGTGGTTGCTCTGATTCAATCTTGGGATGATTCCCAGGATGAACCCTCTTCAGGAAAGCCAATGACAAAACCCACTCAGGCATCTGTTGGGGGGGACACGTATTATGAGGCTGACCAGATTGAATTAAAGCAACCAATTAAGGATGATCTGATTTCTTCACCTAAGATCCCTGAGCCAGGTTACAAGGAAACGTATGTCTCCTTGGAACAGAAAGTGACAAAAGATTTTGGGACATACATTGATATGGATCCTGATTTCTTTGATGGTGAAGATTCAGGTTGCGAAGTCTCACGTGAGTTTTCTGAACACGCTTTCTGTGAGACAATTGGGCCTGAGGAATCTGATAGATCATTTGATAGCCCAATAACTGAGGAAACTGATCTTATTAGGGCACACATTGCAGATCCAGAATCACATTTTCTGGAGGGTTCAATTCAATGCCCTGATTGTCAGATACACCCCGTTGAGTTTATTGATGATTCTATTTCTGAGATAAATAGACCCAAGTCAATGTTGATTCTGCCACATCATTTAGACTTGGAGATTTCAGATGGGGTGATTAATATACAAGAGGTCCTAGAATTTGATATGATGAATGAGGAGGATAGGAGCTGGGAAGTTCTGATTTGGGAAGTTAATTTTGGAGGAAATGGAAGATTGAGTCGAAGGATTCCTTTTAAGCTGAAACCATCAAATCAGAACCCTTATGACATTTGTTTCAAGGATGTCAAACTCAAGCACACATTCAACGATTATACTTTGAGCTTAATTTCTCTGTAACCCGACTTTTTGGTCTTGGGTTGCATCCTCATAAATCGCAGGCCCGACCTCGCTTGCATTCTGATTTTAGGTTTTGGGTAATTTTTATCCAAAACTTAAGATATTCTCGATTATGGGGGATGGGTCTGCACCACGATCTGGTCCATATCTGTGGACCTCTGTTGATAGGTCAGAGGATTCTTCTGTTTATTTGATTCTGACCTGCACTTGTGACTTCTTCATTTCTCTTCTTTGTATAGTGTGCCTAGCTGAAGGCACTAAACTTAGCACATATACAGTTTTTTTAGTTTTCATCTCAAAGTGGACCTGACATTCACGCAATTCAGGTGCTTTCTATGCTATTCCACTCTGTTTTATGTCTTTTTAATACAATGAGGACATTGCATTAGATATGCATGGGGGGGTGGATATTCATCTCTGAATTCATTCGTCAGCTCCGTAGATTTGTTTTATTTTCTTTTATTAAAAAAAATTTCAGAATTAGGAAAGAGAACTTGGGTTTAAGAAAATTTTTAATCTTAGGAAATACTACATTATGATTTGAACACAATGACCCTTCAGGCCTTTGTACTTAATTAGCCCGTGTATCCACTAAAATGTAGATTTCTCTTTCGAGTCCTCGTCATCTTAATTCTATCGTAATTGGAGTAAATAAGTTTGGGTGATAAGTACACAACTTATCAACCCACCCTTTGATTTGAGAGAATTTTGAGTCTTAAGCATCTATACACTTTCTTTGCACTGACTCGTTCGACAATTTTAACGGAAATTGGGTAGCTAATGAACCTTCTAGGGTGATATGGCTGGCAAGTTATCGTGGGTAACAGCTCATAGGTAGGTTGTCCAGAGCCCAGTCACTGGATCTTTCTCTTTTTGCTGCCTTTAGGTAAATTTTAGACCAGGGAAGCCACCTACTTAAAAAAGAAAAAAAAATGAAAAAGAGGAGAAATGAAAAAAAGAAATAAGCCACACTTCACTGTACGAGTATGGCTGGCAAGTTTTCGGTGGTAACAGTTCATTGACCGGTTGTCCAGAACCCAACTCAGTAAATGCACTAAAAATTCCCAAAACACTTAGGAAGAAGCGGAGAAGTAGAATAAACCGGGGAGATACACACTGGATTCACCCTTGTGTTGACCCTATAAAAAAATAAAAGTAGGGAGAAAGCTACCGGTTGTAAAGATACACCTTTAGGCAGAATTCTTTTTGAGGTCACATAGAGGCGTAGAAATCCGAAGTCCATTTTAATTGTCGGTCAACGAGTCTATCACATTCACAATAAGATGCTTAAAACTTAGGGTTCTCATCAAATCTTGGGTGAGTTGAATGGCCGTAGAAAGGCACTCTTAAACCCTAAAATTTGAAAATAAAAAAAAAAATTAAAAAAGAGAAAAAGAGAAAAAGAAATTTTTCTTTGAATAAGGCGAGGGCTTGAGGCGGTCTGCATTTTGGCTGATACTCGGGCGCTGTTGTGTCTTTGAAAGTTCAGATCCTAAGTAGACAATTTATTAATGATAGGAAATAACTCATGCCCAAATAATCCAACCTAATTCTTTTATAAATAGCATATAGTTTTTGCTAGGGACTAGCAAAAGATAGGCATGGGGGTATGATGTACACACATTTACACTACTTAAGATGTCTATTTATGCATGTTTCTAAGCATAGGAGTGCATTTCATGATATAAATATTGCATAACATGCATCATCTTGCATTTAGAGTAGTTTGAATAAAATGGAGGTTAATTGTCTCCTTTTATGTACTTGGACAGGGCAAACATTTTATCGGGGCCTCGGATCGAAGATCCAACCATATGGATATGATCAGGGCGACGATTGGAGTTCAACGACTCCAAGACCACCCTAATCAGGCATCTGTAGCATCAGATAGTTACCGGGGAATCCTAGAAGATCAAGGGCCAGGATGGTGTAAATCCTCACTTCAAATGACAAATCCGAATGCATGGATGAATTCAGATCAACGATCGTAGCCCAACGACACAAAAATCGAGTCAATCCGACATCCGTGGCACCATCTACAACATTTAGAAGATGGACGACCAAGATGGTGCCACATGGTGCCATCTCGGTCGCCCAAACGGCCGCATGCATCCGGTGAAGCTTCCGCACCCGCTCCCTCTACGTTCTTGGATCTCGATCCAACGGTTGTGGACAGTCGCGCCTAAAAGCGCCCACTCGACCATCCGCGCCTCGTAGCGCAGCGGTCGAAGGCGCTATCGCGAGCAGCGGACGCGTGTTCGAGTCGCAGCGAGGAGGCGAAGGGCGCGGGCGAGCGGGCGCAGGCGTGCGTCGGATCTTGATCGGACGGCCGTCTGCGCTCAATAAAGATGACGCACTATTGCACGCCCGCACCTCACGCGGCATCGTACGCGTTGGGGCGGGCGCACAGCAGCAGGAGATGGCGCATCCTAAGCCGTTCGATCTCGCGATCGAACGACTGAGATTTGATGAACATGTGCAGGGGCGTTGAGTGCAGGCAGCTGAGGAGGCGCGCGTGGGCGGCGGGCACTACGCCACGTTGGGGCTTTAGTGACGGTTTTATCCGTCACTGAAGACCCCTCATTTATTGTTTTAAAGATGTAATGACCAATTTGCCCCCACTCCTTGCAACTATAAAAGGAGACCCCCTCCATACGAAATTCTCATCCCTTCCTTCTCTTCTCTACCTCTCCAAAGCTCAAGAGAAGCTTGTCCCCACACCCGGGATGCTTCTCGCGAGATAAAGTCCAAATTTTCGTCCCCCTTCGGAAGTGGATCTCACGACGATGATGGCGTGCTGCTCCATTCCCGTTCTTCTGCTTCGTCCTCCTTCGTCCAGGCGTTGTCCCATCCGGATCGTCCTCCAAGCGACCGTCGAGGAGGATATCTCTCTCCCTATTCTTTTTACTGCTTTCTAGTATAGATTTATTGCTTTCTAGAGTAGTTCTGCTCGTCCTCCAAGCATTCGTCGAGGAGGACATTTCTCCCTCCATTCTTTTAATGCATTTTAGAGTAAATTTATCGCTTTCTAGTGTAATTGTGTTATGCTTTCTAGTTGTAATGAACAATCTCCTTAATGATAAATTCTCTGTTTATTCTACATCTCATTTTTTATTTCTATGTGTAATATTCTCCCTCTCTCTTACCCTCTCTCTCTCTTCTATTTATTGTAAATAATTAGATAGTTTTAAATTGAATTACTTCGTGACAAATAAAAAGAAATGCGTAGTTTTTAAATCAAACGTCCGCCTCCCTGTGTTCGACCTAGAATTTTCATTTCGGTATAAATTTTATTTGTTGAACATGAATTCTTCGCTTTCAAGCTACAACGACAGGTTTTCCAAAACCAATCACGTTAGCGTAGCAATTCGAGCGTTCAACATTTTGGCGCCGTTGCTGGGGAGGCAACGATCTTTGATTTCTCTTCGCGTTTTGTAACTTACAAATCATTTACCTCACTTTTCTCCTTTCTTATTGTAATTGCAGGTACTCTTTCGAGATAAGCAAAAGCGGTAGATCAGAGAAAAGTGCTGTGGAAGGATCTGTGAGTTATCCCCCACCTCCCACCCATTAGATTTCATTCCACAACATAATCATTCAAACATCAATCAACCTAGGTGTTTTTATAAACTCTAAGGTTATATTGTTTGTTGTTTGACACCCATACTCACCCCAACCCCCACATTAAAAGAAGAAAAATTAAAGAAAAATCTTACAGAGGTACACAACCTCATCTGATTTTCTAACTCAACCGGTAAACCTATCTTAGGAGCCGGTACACACATTCAAACACATAATTGAGTAGAAATCTAATTAGGTAATCATTTATGTGCCTAATTAAGTGGTGCATCAGGCCAATTATTTGAGTTGATTAGGCCGCACCACTTCAAATAAAATCAACTCATCAAGTAGTTGCCAATTACTTTCAACTCTTAGGGATTTACCAGGCACTCCACATTCTTTTAAAGCTTCAAAGGAAAACATTTTCACCCGTGCTTTCAGAACGTGGTGTGCCAATGAAACTTGTTTGAAAACGCTACGCGCGCCTCCTCAGCTGCCCGCGCTCAATGCCCCTGCACACGTTCATCAAATCGCAGCCGTTCAATCACGAAATCGGATGGCTTAGGATGTGTGATGTAAACATATTTACACTACTTAAAATGTCTATTCTTGCATGTTCTTAAGCATAGGATTGCATTTCATGATATAAATATTGCATAACATGCATCATCTTGCATTTAGAATAGTTTGAATAAAATGGAGGTTAATTGTCTCCTTTTATGTGCTTGGATAGGGCAAACATTTTATCGGGGCCTCGGATCAAAGATCCAACCGTATGGATGTGATCAAGGTGACGATTGGAGTTCAACGACTCCAAGATCGCCCTAATTAGGCATCCGTAGCATCGGATAGTGACCGGGGAACCCTAGAAGATCAAGGGCCAGGATGGTGAAAATCCACACTTCAGATGACAAATCCGACCACACGGATGAATTCGGATCGACGATCGCAGCCCAACGACACAAAAATCAAGTCAATCCGACATTCGTGGCACCATCTACAACTTCCAGAAGATGGATGGCCAAGATGGCACCATGTGGCGCCATCTCAACCACCCAAACGGCCGCATGCAACCTCTGAAGATCCCGCAGCCGCTCGCTCTCCGCCGTTGGATCTTGATCCAACGGCCGTGGTCGGCCGCGCTTAAAAGTGTCCGCTCGACCATCCGCACCCCATAGCGCAATGGTTGGGCGCGCTTACGCGACTGGCAGGCGTGGGTTCGAGCCGCAGCAGAGGGCTGGAGGCGCAGGCGATTGGGTGCGGGCGGGCGTTGGATCGCGATCGGACAGCCGCGCGCGCCCGATAGCATTCACGCACGATTGAACGCGTGGCATGGACGCGCGATCGTACACAGGCGGGCGCGCAGCGCAGCGGGCGGAGATGCGTCTTAAGCCATCCGATCTCGCGATCGGACGGCTGAGAATCAATGAACGTGCGATGACGTTGATCGCGCGGGCAGCTGAAGCGGCGCACGTGGGCGCGGAAGCTACGCCCACGTTGGGGCTTTAGTGATGGATTTATCCGTCACTAAAGACCCCTCATTTATTATTTTGAAGTTGTAATGTCCATTTTGCCCCCACTCCTTGCAACTATAAAAGGAGACCCCCTCCATACTAAATTCTCATCCCTTCCTTCTCCTCTCTACCCCTCCAAAGCTCAAGAGAAGCTTGTCCCACATCCGGGATGCTTCTCGCGAGATAAAGTCCAAATTTTCGTTCCCCTTCGGAAGTGGATCCCGTGACGACGATGGCGTGCTGCTTCGTTCCCGTTCTTCTGCTTCGTCCTCCTTCGTCCTGCTTCATTCCCCTTCGTCCAGGCGTCGTCCCGTCCGGCTCGTCCTCCAAGCAACCGTCGAGGAGGATTTCTTTCTCCTTATTCTTTTTACTGCTTTCTAGTATAGATTTACTGCTTTCTAGTGTAGTTTTGCTCGTCCTCCAAGCAATCGTCGAGGAGGATATTTCTCCCTCCATTCTTTTAATGCTTTCTAGAGTAAATTTATCGCTTTCTAGAGAAATTGTTTTATGCTTTGTAGTTCTAAGAGTGAAATGAGCAATCTCCTTAATGATAAATTCCTTGTTTATTCTACATCTCATTTTGACTTCTCTGTGTAATATTCTCTCTCTCTTACTCTCTCTCTTCTATTTATTGTAAATAATTAGATAGTTTTAAATTTAATTATTCCGTGACAAATAAAAAGAAACGCGTAGTTTTTAAATCAAACGTCCACCTCCCTGTTGATAAACGCCAGCTTATCATCATTCTTATGCATTAAAACAAACCTAGCTCTTAGGATTTTACTCCGCAAATGGTTTTTTGGGCTGCATTTAGGCATAAATTAGGTTAGGCATGCATTGCATTTTTTATTGTCTTTTTAATATGTTTTTGTGAGTGTTAGGGATGTACAGATATATAGATCCCTAAAACCCTAGCACTCAAGAAGGCAAATGGTGAAGGAGAAGCCCGGACTAGCTGGAACTCAGCTTGATCCAGCTCACCTCAGCTTGATCCAGCTCACCGTAGGTGGAACCTAGCTCACTTGAACTAGGGTTAGCTTGTCCCAGCTCCATTCAGCTAATCTCAGCTGAGTGGCAGCTCAAGAGAGTTCATCTCAGCTCACCCTAGCTCAAGTCAGCTCAGATCCAGCTCAACTTAGCTGAGTCTAGCTCATCTCAGCTCCCACTAGTCCACAGGGAGCTCTAGCTAGCTCAACTGAGTTGACAGGAGTTCACCCCAGCTCAAATCCAGCTACATCCAGCTCCACTCAACTCCAGCCAGCTGAAGAAGAACTCATCCCAGCTCAGGAAGCTCAAGTCCAGCTCCCGAGGACTCAGCTTAGCTCAACTCAGTTGAGCTAAGCTACCTTAGCTGCCTCAACCAGCTTGACCCTCCCTGGGAGCACCAAACCTAGCTCACCTCATCTCATCATGGTAGAAGCTAGCTTACTTTAGCTTGGCTTAGCAACTAGCAAAGAACTAGCAAGCTAAGCCAGCTAGAGTAGCTCCATGCCAGCCTCTTCAGTAGCAGCCAGCTCCAATTTCAGCTCCAGACTTCTCCTCCTCAGCTCCTCCCTCCAAACCCTAGCTCCAACACCTTCTCCTCTACTCCACCTTTAGCTAAGCTAGCTTAGCTTAGCTTAGCTAGCAACCAGCTCCTTGGCCATCCACCACCTTCAAAGTCAACCCTAACTAGCTCCACCAACTTAAGCCTACCTAAGCTAGCTACCCTACTCAAGTTGGCGCCACCTCCTAGCCATCCCTTCACCCCATTATCACCACCAAAAGACACCTTAAGTTGGCGCCAAAAACTACCCCTAACCACCTCTATATTGGCACCAGCTTTCAGCCCTTAATCCACCCTACACCTACCCACATAAGCCATCCTAGCCATCCACCTACCCCTCCTTCTAGAATCCCTCTTGGCGCCAACTTAGACCACCTTCTAGAACCCTTTCTGGTGCCAACATCAAGGGGTGTCAACACCCATAACTACCCCCTTGGTGTCCCTTAAGTTGGCGCAAACTCACCTTGGCCATAGGATCTCTAACCATCTCCATCTCTTCATCTTGGCCCTCCATTTCAAGGGACACCTTAGCCCCCTTCCTATTCTATAAAAACTCACCACCTACCACCATTTTGGGGCATCCTCCATTAGTGTATTTTACTACCTAAACCACCTATACCTACGGCCAAGAAGAAGGAGTAGAGAAGGAGATTAAAGGGGCACATCACCAGCCCTTTTGGTGCCTTCTTCTCCCCACTCTCTTCAACTTGGGCCCCACCAAGGAGGAGGACTCTTCCACTTCAAGGAGGATAGCCAGGCAAGGGAGAAGGACCTAGGGTGGACGTCCACCCTTGGAGAGAAGCTTAGGGCACGCCCCCTAGGGCTTTCCTTGGAGGACATTACCTTGGTGGAGCACAACAAGGAAGGAGTTGAGGGATTCTTTTCAAGCTTGGGAGCCACCAACCTTGGAGCAAGAAGCCCTCTTCTTCACCATCTATCTAGAGGATTTGTGTTTGCTTTTATTTATTTTAATTTTTCTAATAGTAGAAGCATTCCTCTACAAGGCTTTTTTTGTAAAACACTTTTCATCAATCTAAGTTGCCTTCTTTGTAATTTTCTATTTTGCATTTCTACTTGCTTGTTTTTAGCATTCTTCACTCCCTCTCCCTAATTATTCTAGGCCTCCACTTGCCTAGAGTGAGCTTAAGGAGAGGCTCTACTTGCCACTTAGAAATAGTATTTTAAATTGAAGTGTAAATCACCTTCCCGCCACCATTTCGCATGTTGTCTTAATTTAAAACAAAAAAATGATATATTGAAAAATACAAAAAAGAAAGTTGAGATTTGTATTCCAAGCAAGAGAATCACTTTTGCAAACATTTGGCCTCCTTGGACGACCCTATGTACTCCCCTATCTAGGAATATAAATTTAAGAGTTGATCAGTTTTACGCGTTACAACAACTTAATTAACAAACCGCGTGAAATCGCTATCACTTTTTGGCGCCGTTGTCGGGGAGGCACGGCTTTGCATTAATTAATTTTCTCTTGCTTGAAGTGGATCTCATCCCCTTCTCTTTCTTTCTTTTGTGTGTGCAGGAATTACAGTGGGAAGGCGGGAATCTGGAAGTGAGAGCTCAAAGTTCCTTTTTCTTCCCGCGAAATTCAGGTTGGTTCCTCTTTCTAGTCACATAATTAATTAAAACTACCAAAAACATATTAAACTTGGCCTTCAGGATCCCAAACAATTTAATTAAGTGGAGTGGTGCTCATATAAAATCCATTGTTTGCTTGAATGCTTCTTTAGCACCACTCCATTGCAAGTATTGGTGTTCTGTTTTTCGGGTCCAGATTTCTGTCCAGACTTGAAAAATTGATTCCTAACACCACAGGCCTCCTAAAATCATAAAATTTCATATAGTGATTCCCAACTACGTTAGGAACATCTTTTCCAAATTTCAGAACAATTGGATTTGTATTTACTTTTTTAAAATTCGTGGACCGCAGAGGGGTCACACCCTCTAATCTTCCTATTTTTCTACTGTTTGTGAATTTTTAGAATTTTTATACTCATCTAATTTTTGTGAAATTTAGCTTGTTAGAATCCTTGTGGAATTTTACAGATCAAATAAAATCATAAAAATTTTCTGAGGTCGGTGGTAATAGTAAAAAGTCCAAAATACCCACAGGTATCATTTCTGGACTTTGACACCAGTACAATTAAAAATTCAAAACAATTGTCAAACAAATTCCTAAAATCTTACAAAAATCTTTTTGGAATCTTTGTTTGATTTTATTGAAAATAGTGGTGTTATTTGACTTGTTTGGACCACTACTTAATTCAGAAAGCCAAGAATCAATCCATTGGTAGTAATTTTCTGTCTTAGGGATAATTGGGTTAGGGTTTCTCTCTTTCTTTTTAGAGACTCACATTAAAGGAAATTAACCATCACCAATATAACTTGTCTTTCCTTTGATTGTGAGATTTCAAACTTGTTTGAAAATTTAAAGAGAAAAACCCTAAAACACATTTAATTAAATTGAATCCTAAAAGACATAAATACAAGAAAATTGTGTGACAACTTAATTTTCATTGGAGCCACTCTCCAATTCTTGCACACACAAAAAAATCAAAATAATAGGGCAACATCCCAATAAACGCCCTCCACATTCTGTGTGTACTATAGCATCCTAGACCTAATTAAAATTTGTAGCAACTTGACCCCTAAGGCTTTATCAACTTAGGCTTGCTATTTAGGTCTTAAGTTTTCTTTAGTTAGTACCAATTCTGTCATCTATATCTGGTGTTCAGGCTGAGGGGCCGTGTCAAACGACCAGGCGCGGGTTTGTACAAGCACCTGGGGCTTTCCCTGGGAAACATTTGGGCCCAAATCTCCCCTTAAGCAACTTGGCTAGATTTGTTGACAGAACGGGTATTCACTATTGACTACTTATTTCCTACATGGACCAAGTCTTAGGTTTATTATTAGGGAGTCGCATTTAAGTTAGGTCCAGATTTGTTTATTTGAATTGCACACTTTCTCTCATCTCTTTCTCTTCTCCTCCCCTCCAATTCTTCCAAGTAGTGCATGCACGGGCGACGGTCCCAAAAATCACACCTCGAGGGACCATCTAATTTCGCCCCCCGCAGCAGGAAATCATTGTTTTCTTCCCCTTCGTCTTCTAAAAAAATGGAAAACCTAGGAAGCCGTCAAAAAAATTCTGCTTCCACTTCTAACCCGTCAGCCGACCCACAAGCTGACTTCACCCTCCCTTACCTTCCTAACTTGGAGCAACCAGAAATACCAGCAGGGCCAGGTGGCCCTCCAATTATAACCCAAAATACAAATCCCTTTGCATTAATGGTCGACCATTTGGCTCGACTACAACAAAATCAAGAAGATCTAGCTAGGACTGTCACGAACCTAGCTAATCAAGGACAAAATCCACCACCCCGCCAACAGCCTGTCGTCCCTCTTAAGGATTTCTATGATCCTTCCAATTATGAGGAAAGACCAGGGGTGGTCATACCACAAGGGGATTTTGAAATCAAACCAGTCATTCTAAACCTTATCAAGCATTTTCATGGTCTTCCAAGAGAGGACCCTTTTTGTCATCTCGAGGAATTAACTATCCTCACTCAAACCACTCGTTCCCGCAATGTGTAGGAAGACATGTGGTTAATGAGACTCTTTCCTCTCTCTCTTAAAGATAAACCATCGCATTGGTTTAGAACAGTTGGGCATCCTATTACCACCTGGCCCCAATTAAAAAGTGCTTTTCTTAAAAAAAATTTTCCGATTGGTCGAACGAATGCATTAAGAAGATCCATAACGACCTTTCAACAGAAAATTGGTGAACCCCTCCACGAAGCCTGGGAAAGATTTCAGGAACTTCTAAGAAGTTGTCCCCACCATGAAATTCCACAATGGCAGTTAGTGCAGATCTTCTATCATGGATTAGAAGATTAATTAAAATAATTTGTGGATGCCTCATGTGGGGGAAATTTTCTTAACAAAGACGCCGAAAGTGCTTATCTTCTCTTTGAAGAAATGAGTGAAAACTCATTTAACATGACTTCAATGGACGCTTTTGGCAAATCACAAAACCCCAGACACGGAGTCCATGAAATTGACTCCAAATCCACCTTTGTTCCAGTCACACAAGATGATTTATATATGTTAGCTCAACGATTGGACCAGATACAAATTCGCCAAAAGAAAATTGAAGAAAAGCTCACAAACAAACAAGCTCCACACGACCACTCTCCACACACTAACCCCCCACACATTCTCTGAAGAGAAAATCTACACAATATAGATGCCACATCTGTTGGCCAGCAATTTTCGGCTGATTTCCCGCAAGATTTGACCGGGAATTTTGACCAAAATATTTTTGACTCCACCTCGAAAAATATTTATGCTCTCCAGGAGCAATTTAGAAACCCCTCCAACACTTCCAATCAAAATTGGAGGACTAACCCGAATCACTCCTGGAAAAACCCGAATCAGATTCCTTTTCCCAAACAAAACTATTTTGGGAATTATGGGCAACCTTTGTATCAACCTGGACCATCCCAGGATGATATTAATAATCAGGTCATGAAAACTCTGCAAGGAATGCAGACTCAAATGACAGAAGTAACCCGCATGATTACCAATTTACAACACCAAGTTAAGGTGACTCCTGATCATCGACCTATTGGGAATTTACCATCCCAACCTATGCCCAACCCAAACAATAAAAGGAATCAATTCCAAGGTGGATATCCCAGTCAACCTATTCAGCCAGCACATCAGCATCCGTCGGGTTTCAATAACAGCCAGGCACCCCATCCTCATCCTAGAAACAACCAGACTGCAAATGCAGTTACCTTGAGGAATGGGAAAACCACTCACAATACCCTGCCTGTTAAAGAAACCCGCTCTAATGACACACAGATTAACTCTTCTCCTCCTATTGTTCAGGAACCAATTCATGCAAAACAGGGCAACCCTGCCCCGTTTCCACAAGCCCTCCACTCTTCAGAAAAGAAAAAGACAAAATCCGAGCCCACTGAGAAGGAACTAATGGATTTATTTGGGCAAGTAGAAATTAATATCCCTATCCTAGATGCCATTAAGCATATCCCTGCCTATGCAAAATTTTTAAAAGATTTATGTACTCCAAAAAGGAAGCCCAAAAATTTAGGAAAGATAATTCTTCCAGAGACAGTCAGCTCAGTTGTGCAGAGCCGACTGCTTCTTAAGAGAAAAGATCCCGACGCCCCCTAATCCAAGTTATCATTAATGATACCTCATTTGATCGCGCTCTGTTGGATCTTGGTGCCTCAATTAATCTTATCCCCACAGTTATTTTTGAGGAATTTAAGATCGGTGAATTGAAGCCTGTTGAGGTTACTCTCCAATTAGCCGACTGATCTACGATTAAACCAAGGGGAATTGTTGACGATGTTCTTGTTTGGGTCAAAAATTGTCTATTCGCAGTAGACTTTTTAGTCTTGGACATAGAGGTACTTGAAGCACTTAAGTTTGCCCCCATTATTCTTGGAAGACCATTCTTAGCCAGGGCCCGCGCCAATATTGATTGTGATTCCGGAAAGATGAAGATCATGTGTGGCGGTGAATCTGTAACCCTAGACATTTTTTAAGCCTCTAGGCGATTCCAAGAACCAGATTTCTTTGACGATTCGGATTCAGAAATAGAAAACATTGTGGAGGAAACATTGCAGATTTCCCAATTAGGTTCCTATTTTGCTGTAAATACGGTTCCTGAACAATCCACTTTTTCTCACCCTTC
This sequence comes from Thalassia testudinum, assembly GCA_037157565.1. Classification (NCBI taxonomy): domain Eukaryota; kingdom Viridiplantae; phylum Streptophyta; class Magnoliopsida; order Alismatales; family Hydrocharitaceae; genus Thalassia; species Thalassia testudinum. The sequence goes on from JAZHRO010000024.1 coordinate 20,806,928, forward strand.
CACCTCAACCACACGACCAGCTAACATTCCAGCTGACCCTTTCACTCTCACCTCACCTCTAACCCACAAAGCAGAAACTCTTTCGGAACCGGGCTTACAATTGGAATTAAAACCTTTGCCCAATTCCCTTAAATATGTCTTCCTGGGTCCAAATCAGACCCTTCCCCTGATTATAAATTCTGGACTCACCGGGGCACAAGAGCACAAACTTCTCCAGGTCTTGAGTAAATATTGAAAAGCTATTGGCTGGACCCTTTCTGATCTTAAAGGCATTCATCCGTCCTATTGTATGCATCGTATATATTTAGAGGACGATTCTTGCCCCTCCCGCCAATCACAAAGGCGCTTGAATCCTAGTATGTAGGAGGTGGTAAAAAAGGAGATTATTAAGTGGCTGGATGCTGATATCATCTACCCCATTTCTGATAGCTCCTGGGTTAGTCCAACTCAAGTTGTCCCTAAAAAGGCTGGACTAACAGTTGTCACCAATGAAAATGGGGAAAATATAGCCACTCGAACCGCTTCTTCTTGGCGCGTGTGTATAGATTATCGAAAATTAAACACCGTCACCAAGAAGGATCATTTCCCGCTCCCTTTTATTGATCAAATCTTGGAGCGGTTAGCCGGACGGGAATTTTACTATTTTTTGGACGATTATTCTGGCTATAATCAAGTTGCGGTTCATCCTGAGGACCAGGACAAAACAACTTTCACCTACCCCTTCGGAACCTTTGCTTTCCAAAGAATGCCCTTCGATCTTTGCAACGTACTCGCGACTTTTCAAAGGTGCATGCTTGCAATTTTTTCAGACCTAGTAGGTGAATGTTTAGAAGTCTTTATGGATGACTTCTCTGTTTTTGGAGATTCTTTTGACCATTGCCTCAAAAATCTTGAAAGAACTCTCCAAAAGTGCATAGAAGTTAATCTGGTCCTCAGCTGGGAAAAAAGTCATTTCATGATCCAAGAAGGTATTGTCTTGGGCCATGTTATTTCAAAACAAGGAATTGCGGTAGATAAAGCAAAAATAGATGCTATATCTAAGCTCCCACCGCCCACTACTGTCAAACAGATCAGATCCTTTTTGGGTCATGTGGGTTTCTACCGTCGATTCATACAAAACTTTTCCCAAATCTCCAAGCCTTTAAGTCAGCTTCTCACTAAAGACCAGCCATTTGATTTTAATAATACATGCCTGGAGAGTTTTTTGAGGTTGAAGAAAGAGGTTACTGAGGCGCCAATATTGCAGGGACCTGATTGGAATAGTCCCTTTGAATTAATGACATGTGCCTCAGATTTTGCTGTAGGGGCCGTTCTAGGGCAAAGAATTGGAAAGAAGCCCGTTGTGATCTATTATGTTAGCAAAACCCTTGATGATGCACAACGGAATTACACGGTTACTGAAAAGGAACTTCTTGCCATTGTATTTGCCTTAGAAAAATTTAGATCTTATCTATTGGGGTCACATGTCACTGTTTATACAGACCACTCAGCAATTAAATATTTGCTGACAAAGAAAGATGCGAAACCCTGCCTTATCCGTTGGATTTTGCTGCTCCAGGAATTTGACCTAGAAATCAAGGATAAGGCGGGATTACACAATGTAGTGGCCGACCATCTCTCTCGTCTTATGACGAATGACATAATGACCCTGCCAGATTAGTTCCTTGATGAAAGTATTTTAGCTGCTACAACCCTCCCTTGGTTTGCGCCCATCGCAAACTACTTAGCAACAGAACAAATCCTCGCTGATTGGCCAAAAATGAAATGGGATAAGTTCTTTGCTGATATTAAATATTATTTTTGGGAGGAGCCTGACCTTTTTCGCATTTGTGCCGATCAGGTCATTCGACGATGTGTCCCGATTCTGAAATCCATGATATCTTAACACATTGTCACTCAATGGCCTGTGGCGGACATTTTTCGGGCAAGAAAACTGCAGCTAAAATCCTTAATGCGGGATTTTATTGGCCCAGCTTGCACAAAGATGCTCATGACTTCGTTCGGTCCTGTGTGCGTTGCCAGAGCATTGGCAACATGACTCGAAAGGATATGATTCCCCTTAATCCAATTTTAGAGGTTGAAATTTTTGATGTTTGGGGCATCAACTTTATGGGACCGTTCATCAATTCTGGTGGGTATTTGTATATTTTAGTCGCAGTCGACTATGTTTCTAAATGGATAGAAGCAATACCCACCCGCACTAGTGATCACCATGTGGTTGTCGAATTTCTTAAGAAAAATATTTTCTCAAGATTCGGCATACCAAAAGCCATTATCAGTGACGAAGGCTCACATTTCACCCACTCACAATTCCGACACCTCCTTTCTAAATATGGGGTTAATCATAAAATTTCCACGCCATATCACCCCCAAACTAATGGCCAGGCTGAAGTTTCTAACTGGGAAATTAAAAATATTTTACAAAAGACGGTTAGGCCCGACAGTAAAGATTGGTCCACCAAATTGGACGACGCTTTATGGGCCTACCGTACCGCTTTTAAAACTCCGCTTGGCTTGTCTCCCTTCCGTCTGATTTTCGGGAAGGCATGCCATCTCCCGGTAGAATTAGAACATAGGGCTTTTTGGGCAATAAAACAACTCAATATGGATTTATCTGACGCCGGTAACCATAGAAAATTACAATTAACTGAATTGGAAGAATTACGTAATTTTCCCTATGAAAATGCGATGATTTATAAAGATCGAACAAAGAAATTTCACAATAAATATATTGTTTGGAAACACTTTGACGTTAATCAACGTGTTTGGCTTTTCGATGCGAGATTACGTCTTTTTCCTGGCAAATTAAAATCTAAATGGATCGGACCTTTTATTGTCCATAAAACATATCCATACTGCGCTGTTGACCTTTTCGATCCAAAAACTAATTCTACATTTCAAGTCAATGGCCAGCGTTTAAAGCCCTATTTTGACCATACGCCTAAAATTCCGTCTGAATCTTTTAATTTTACTGAGCCAACCACCCTTGATCACTAATGCACATCACGCCCGGCTAAATGGCATAAAAGACAGCACTGGATGGGAGGTAACCCATCATTTTTTTCTTGCTTTCCCTTTTTCTTCTTTTCCCAGGTTTTGTTCATCCTAAACCCGACCGTTCTTCACTAAGGTGATCCCTTTTCCCTCCTAATGCATGAGGACATGACATATCTTAAGCATGGGGGGGTGTTTTTAAATTTTTACGATCGATTTAGGATGTTCAAAACCTAAAAATATGCATTTTTCTTTAATTTATTTCTTACTTGCATACAAAAAAAAAACTTTTTGAGGAAAAATTTTGAAATCGGGACTAAGGTTGAAAAATTCACTTTTGGTACAATGGGATTTAATCTTTAACAAACTAAGGATAAGGACATGGATCTGAACATTAGAATTCCAGGGTCTATTTTAGACTAGATCAGATATCCTTCTCTAAAAATCTACCTGAACTCATGATAGTTCAGGTGACTTGATCCCATTTTGTAATATGGAAAGTATTTGACTTAGTTTCTGATTCAAAAACTTGCATGTTCTGAGAAACTTCTTGTGTCAATTTTCACACACAAGCCAACACTTAAAAACAACTAAAAATTTTAGAAACTCCCTTGTTTGGACTTAGTAAAAGTCTGAAGCAGATCATTGGTTTGAGTTCCTACCGCCGAGAAGGAGGAAAATACCTCCTTTGAAGACACGATGTCAACATGTTACCGCCTCGACGCTGCTCCATATCTATATTTCATATCTTTAGATGGAGCATCAAAGCGCATTTTAGCAGCGCAAGTGTCTTGGACGGTGCTCTACCAATAGTGTCGGAGCAAGAGCTTGATTTTTCTTGGAGCGCCCCTTTTCACCGCATCGTGTTTTGGGGTTGTGAGCTCCTAGGTGGTGTCATGGACAGTGTTATCCCGAAGTAATGGCGCCAGAGCCCCCTCGAGGAATGGTAACGGGAATGATGATCCTGACACATCTGTTGTAAGACTAAGCTAAAAATAAGCATGAGGGAAAAAAAAGTAATAATAAATAAATTAACACGCCCTTATAAATGTTGGCTTTTCACAAGCACAGACACAAGGTTTTAGAGGATTTTGCAAGTTGCGAATCAGGTTTATGAGCCAGAAAAATCCTAAAAACAAAAATTTCAAGTCATCTAAATTAACAAAGGATTAATTTGTGAATTTTCTGGAGGATATATTGATCCTGTTTTGTCTAATGGTTGAATCCAAAAATAAATCATGTTGTTTATCTTTAACAAATCCCGTACCTCCTGTGTTTTAATCTACCAAGGTCCCTTAATCTCTTTTTCTCCTCAAAAGTCGAAAAAAATTAGATTTCCCAAAAATTCCGTTTTCCAAAAAAATTAAAGTTTTGCTAAGAGACTAGAAAAAGATAAGTATGGGGGTGTGATAAACGCTAGTTTATGATCATTCTTATGCATTAAAACAAACCTAGCTCTTACGATTTTACTCCGCAAACGGGTTTTTTGGGCTGCATTTAGGCATAAATTATGTTAGGCATGCATTGCATTTTTTATTATCTTTTTAATATGTTTTTGTGAGTGTTAGGGATGTACAGATATATAGATCCCTAAAACCCTAGCACTCAAGAAGGCAAATGGTGAAGGAGAAGCCCAGACAAGCTGGAACTCAGCCTGATCCAGCTCACCTCAGCTTGATCCTGCTCACCGCAGCCGGAACCTAGCTCACTTGAACTTGGGTTAGCTCATCCCAGCTTCATTCAGCTAATCTCAGCTGAGTGGTAGCTCAAGAGAGTTCATCTCATCTCACCCTAGCTCAAGTCAGCTCAGATCCAGCTCAACTTAGCTGAGTCTAGCTCATCTCAGCTCCCACTAGTCCACAGGGAGCTCTAGCTAGCTCAGCTGAGTTGACAGGAGTTCACCCCAACTCAGATCCAGCTACATCCAGCTCCACTCAACTCTAGCCAGCTGAAGAAGAACTCATCCCAGCTCAGGAAGCTCAAGTCCAGCTCCCGGGGACTCAGCTTAGCTCAACTCAGTTGAGCTAAGCTACCTTAGCTGCCTCAACCAGCTTGACCCTCCCTGGGAGCACCAGACCTAGCTCACCTCATCTCATCATGGTAGAAGCTAGCTTACTTTAGCTTGGCTTAGCAACTAGCAAAGAACTAGCAAGCTAAGCCAGCTAGAGTAGCTCTATGCCAGCCTCTTCAGCAGCAGCCAGCTCCAATTTCAGCTCCAGACTTCTCCTCCTCAGCTCCTCCCTCCAAACCCTAGCTCCAACACCTTCTCCTCTACTCCACCTTTAGCTAAGCTAGCTTAGCTTAGCTTAGCTAGCAACCAGCTCCTTGGCCATCCACCTCCTTCAAAGTCAACCCTAGCTAGCTCCACCAACTTAAGCCTACTTAAGCTAGCTACCCTACTCAAGTTGGCACCACCTCCTAGCCATCCCTTCACCCCATTATCACCACCAAAAGACACCTTAATTTGGCGCCAAAAACTACCCCTAACCACCTCTATATTGGCACCAACTTTCAGCCCTTAATCCACCCTACACCTACCCACATAAGCCATCCTAGCCATCCACCTACCCCTCCTTCTAGAATCCCTCGTGGCGCCAACTTAGACCACCTTCTAGAACCCTTTCTGGCGCCAACATCAAGGGGTGTCAACACCCATAACTACCCCCTTGGTGTCCCTTAAGGTGGCGCAAACTCACCTTGGCCATAGGATCTCTAACCACCTCCATCTCTTCATCTTGGCCCTCCATTTCAAGGGACACCTTAGCCCCCTTCCTATTCTATAAAAACCCACCACCTACCACCATTTCGGGGCATCCTCCATTAGTGTATTTTACTACCTAAACCACCTATACCTACGGCCAAGAAGAAGGAGTAGAGAAGGAGATTAAAAGGGCACATCACCAGCCCTTTTGGTGCCTTCTTCTCCCCACTCTCTTCAACTTGAGCCCCGCCAAGGAGGAGGACTCTTCCACTTCAAGGAGGACGGCCAGGCAAGGGAGAAGGACCTAGGGTGGACGTCCACCCTTGGAGAGAAGCTTAGGGTGCGCCCCCTAGGGCTTGCCTTGGAGGACATTACCTTGGCGGAGCACAGCAAGGAAGGAGTTGAAGGATTCTTTTCAAGCTTGGGAGCCACCAACCTTGGAGCAAGAAGCCCTCTTCTTCACCATCTATCTAGAGGATTTGTGTTTGCTTTTCTTTATTTTAATTTTTCTAGTAGTAGAAGCATTCCTCTACTAGGCTTTTTTTGTAAAACACTTTTCATCAATCTAAGTTGCCTTCTTTGCAATTTTCTATTTTGCATTTCTACTTGCTTGTTTTTAGCATTCTTCACTCCCTCTCCCTAATTATTCTAGGCCTCCACTTGCCTAGAGTGAGCTTAGGGAGAGGCTCTACTTGCCACTTAGAAATAGTATTTTAAATTAAAGTGTAAATCACCTTCCTGCCACCATTTCGCATGTTGTCTTAATTTAAAACAAAAAAATGATATATTGAAAAATACTAAAAAGAAAGTTGAGATTTGTATTCCAAGCAAGAGAATCACTTTTGCAAACATTTGGCCTCCTTGGACAACCCTAGATACTCCCCTATCTAGGAATATAAATTTAAGAGTTGATCGGTTTTACGCGTTACAACGACTTAATTAACAAACCGCGTGAAATCGCTATCACCTGTGTTCGACCCGAAATTTTCATTTCGATATAAATTTTATTTGTTGAACACGAATTCTTCGCTTTCGAACTACAATGACAGGTTTTCCAAAACCGAACACGTTAGCGTAGCGGTTCGTATACATTCTACAATGTGCCATCGCCCGCTGCTGCGCGCCCGCCCCAGCGTGTACGATGCTGCGTGAGGCGCAGGCGTGCAATAGCGCGTCATCTCTATTGAGCGCAGAAGGCCGTCCGATCAAGATCCGACGCACGCCCATGCCCGCTAGCCCATGCCCTTCGCCTCCTCGCTGCGGCTCGAACGCGCGTCCGCTGCTTGCGATAGCACCTTCGACCACTACGCTACGAGGCGCGGATGGTCGAGCGGACCCTTTTAGTCGCGGCTGTCCACAACCGTTGGATGGAGATCCAATGGCAGAGTGGGAGCGGGTGAGGAAGCTTCATTGGATGCATGCGGCCGTTTGGGCAGTCGAGATGGTGCCATGTGGCACCATCTTGGCCGTCCATCTTCTGAATGTTGTTGATGGTGCCACGAATGTCGAATTGACTCGATTTTTGCATCGTTGGGCTGCGATTGTCGCTCCGAATTCATCCGTGCGGTCGGATTTGTCATTTGAAGTGTGGATTTACACCATCCTGGCCCTTGATCTTCTAGGGTTCCCCCATCACTATCTGATACTACAAATGCTTGATTAGGGTGATCTTGGAGTCGTTGAACACCAATCGTCGCCCTGATCACATCCATACAGTTGGATCTTCGATCCGAGGCCCTGATAAAATGTTTGCCCTGGCCAAGCACATAAAAGGAGACAATTAACCTTCATTTTATTCAAACTACTCTAAATGCAAGATGATGCATGTTATGCAATATTTATATCATGAAATGCACTCCTATGCTTAAGAACATGCATAAATAGACATCTTAAGTAGTGTAAATGTGTTTACATCAATGCGTAGGACTTGAAAGGCACAATGAGCGTGCGTTTAAGCCATCCGATTACAAGATCGGATGGCTGACGATGAGGTGGGATTTGGAGGCATGCAGCAAAGGCGAAATCGCGAAGGTGCGGGCGAGCGGGAGCCGTGCGATGAGGATCTGAGGGCGCATAGCGTGCCACGTGTCACCACCAGAATGAATCCGAGCATAGAAGGCCTTTTTAAGGTTACTTTTAGGCCAAATCATAGCCGTTGATCTCTCGATCAATGGATCTTCTTAGCCAAGGGGTTGTTGCACAAGATTAAGGGCTAAAATATCCTTTTTTACCTCCACAAAAGCTATAAAAGAAGTCCTAGGGCCCCCCAGTTGAAGGCATCCACTTAGAACCTCTCTCTTCCAACAACTCCAAACATATTCCATCTGCAACTCTCCATCCCTCTGCAACTCCACTCCAACTCCGTCCTGGTGCTCTGAATCTGAGGTGCTATCGCATCTCGCACAAGCATCTCGCAAGCGGCATCGTTTCTCTGCCACGTTCTTTTATCTCTCTCTCTCTCTCCCTCTCTCTTTCTCTCTATCTATCTTTACTTTTTGCATAGCAATTTCTATTATGAAAAACTCTTTATCAATGCAATGAAATCTGATCTTATGAATATTTGATGTGTCTCTATACATATATACATATATAAATATCTTGTTAGAACTAGTTTCATTGAAAAGCTTCCGTTAAAAATTGAGATTGCCTCCCTGCAAATGACCTGGTACTCACCAGTTTTACAAATATTATTTGTTGTCATGTTCTCTCGCTATACTACAACTAAACAACTTTTAAAACGTGAATTACGCGTCAAACAAGTTGGCGTCATTGCATGGGGGTGTGATTACATAGCAATCAAGCAACCTAAAACACCTGAATTGAGCTAGATTCTAGCATAACTTCGAGTCAATGCATGCATGAGCATCATAGTTCGCATACTAGTTAGTTTGTTAGTCATATAGATAATATCATCATTTTATGACCTAAAAGAGAGATGATTTTAATCGCAGATGATTCGAAGCCTCAGATGTCAAATTAGACCAGACAAATATGATCAGAACGACGATGGGAGTTCAACACTTCCGAAATCATCCCAATCAAACAACTAGAGCATCGTGCTAGTCCATAGAAGAATGGAGATCATGGAGCCAAAGAGCAAAGATCCAAACCTCAGATGACAAATCTAACTGCACGGATGGATCCAGATCGACGTTCGCAGTCCAACAGTGCAGAAATCAACTTAATCGAAGGCTTATGTCAGCAGATATCAAGAGAAGAAGAATGGACGGCCACTATGGCGCCACATCCCCAACTCCTAAAGGCACCTCCCCTTGCAACGTAGGCCGTTGGATCTTCATCCAACGACCACAAGCGCACCATGTCACCACCCAGATTAGATTAGTATAAATATAAATAAGCAAGTATATATGATACATAGTTTGCGTAGCGCATCGATTCGAACACGCGCACACGTAAGCGCGGGACGTGGGTTCGAGCCTTGCGCTTGCAAAATTGATGCGGCGTCGGCGGGCAGGCACGTGCAGGTGCAATTGCGTGATTTGACGGCACACAATGCGCCACATGACACGATCAGAGCGCACCACAGGTGGGACGCGTGATTGCGTGGGTTGTTGCGAGATCAGGAAGGTGCGAGAAGCGCACGTAGGATTTGAAATCGGATAGTTGACGATGAGGTGGGATTTGAAGGCATGCGGCGAAGGCGTAGGCAAGCGGGAGCCGTGCGATGAGGATCTGAGGGCTCACAGCGTGCCACGTGTCGCCACCAGAATGAATTTGAGCATAGAAGACCTTTTGGAGGTTATTTTTAGGCCAAATTAGAGTCATTGATCTCTCGATCAACGAATCTTATTAGACAAAGGGTTGTTGCACAAGATTAAGGGCTAAAATATCCTTTTTACGCTCCACAAAAGCTATAAAAGAAGGCCTAGGGCCCCCCAGTTGAAGGCATCCATTTAGAACCTCTCTCTTCCATCAACTCCAGACATCCCGTCTTCTTTGCAATTCTCCGTCTCCTCTGCAACTCTGCTCTAACTTCATTTCGGCATTCTGGATCTGAGGTGCTGCCGCATCTTGCGCAAGCATTCCGTAAGTGACGTGTTTCTCTGCCATTTCTTTTATCGCTCTCTCTCTCCCTCTCTCTCTATCTATCTTTACTTTTTGCATATCAATTTCTATTATAATAACTCTTTATCAATGCAATGGAATCTGATCTTATGAATATTTGATGCATCTCTATACATATATACATATATAAATATCTTGTTAGAACTAGTTTCATTGAAAAGCTTCCATTAAAAATCGAGATTGCCTCCCTACGAATGACCCGATACTCACTTATTTTACAAATATTATTTGTTGTCGTGTTTTCGTGCTATACTACAACTAAAGAACTTTTAAAATGCAAATTACGTGCCGAACAATGGCAGCTTGTGAAGATCTTCTATCATGGATCAGAAGTCAAATTCGATGTTTCATCGACGCCTCGTGTGCCTGTGATGAGAGCCTCATCATGAGCCATAACTAGCTCATTTTGACCTAATACATAACTTAGAAGAGAGCTTAATTGAAGGAATAAGTGTTTTGAGAAGAAAACATGAAATAAAGGTTAAAACTGTAATTTTACCATTGCAGTACATAAATGGGATTTCTCAGAGACAAAACATAGGTCAAATGGTCTAAATGAGATAAAAAGTGAGTTGATTCAATTAGAAATGGGTTCATGTAAAATCCAGGAATTAAATGACATCTGGTAACCCTAAAACAGACTTGCTTAATTCAATAAAGTTTCGATCAGGATAAAAATCAAGTAAACCCTCTAAAATTCATGGAAAAATATCCCCTAGGGTTTAGAACACTCAATTTGTCCTTTAGAACCTAGTTTGACCTAGATTAGGGTCTTAACTCATTAATTGACCTAATTTGGGTTTTTACGCAAAATATCTAGTCAAACTTGGTCAAAAAGTAAAATCCAACTTCACCATTGGATTCCTTAGGTCCAAATTACGTTTGTACCAAAATTTGGACCTAAGGGGAGGTCATCTTGACCTACTTTACAATTTAGTACACCCAATCACATTTTGACCCTTATCTTTTGAAAACCATCACATAAACCCCCCTAGCTTCCTCACCAATCTTACAATCAGGTCCCTCTTCCATTATTGGGGAGAGAATCCTTCTCCGATGAGGAAGGTAGAGGGAATACTCTCTGATTCCTCAGAGATCTCCTCCCAGATTTGGAAGGGAGATTCTTTGAGGAATGCCCTTCCATCTGAACTCAATCATGATCCCTGATTTGCACCCAATCTCTCGTGCGAATGCACGAGAGATTTGGGTATCTAACTACCTTCCATCTTCGGCGAGATGTCGGTGGCAGAAGGCGTGCCCTCCATGCACCAGAAGCTCAGCCAGCACCTATAAATTAACCCCCAACTCCGGCCGCACCTCCTCAGCTCGACTTGACCGGGATTCCACCTCAAATTCCTCTTCTTCTCCGGCCAAGGGGTCCAGCGAGCTCCGGCGAGCCCCCCTTCTCTTCCTCGTTGCTCTGCCACAAAACCAATGGCAGATCCATCCTCCCCATCCTCCTCTGCGTCGTGCAACACCTGCGCGAGCTGCCCTAGCCCCGTCATCACCGCCGTCTTCCTCCACTAGACACTTACTTCTCCGATGATAGCAGGTACTGCCGGCCACCTTCTTGCCCCCTTCGTCCGTTTAGTTAGGTTAAAACTGTTCTTCTCTATCCCTTCTTTCATTTCCTTCATTTTATTTCACCAAACGCCCCTTGACCGCCGCTGTTCACCACCATCTTCTTCATCTCCAGCCACCCTCTAACAAGACGCTCCCATCACTCTATAGCCCCACACGTCTCGCCGACCATCGCATAACCTCCACCTCACCTCACTGAACATCATCCACCCGTCCACAGACCCTCTACGCCTCCACAACTACCCCCCGATCAAACCCATCCGACTGGCCACAGGGCGACCTAGGCACGTATGCCTAGGCAGCCCCGCAGCCTACCACCTAGCTCCTCACCTTCGTCGTGACACGGTGAAGGTGCTCCTATGGTCTGATTAAGCCGCAAGGCTCTTTTTTGTGTCAGGCAGGTTTCACGCCCCGGCCTCCATTAGCGGTGAATCGAGGAAGCTTCTTGCTTGCTCCAGGTTGCAATTCTTCAGGGCTCCAGGTCCAGCTAGCTCAGGGAGGCATCGCGAAGACATCTGTCCCAACAAGTGACGTCGCAATGCCTGCAGTTGTGGAAATTGAAGGCACGGACTCCTGCAGGAGCACGCGAAATAGAGGTGGAACAATAGTCCCAACTCGGTGGGCTATGAAGCGCTGGAGTGATTTATATTATTTTTGTGATATGAGCCCGTTGCCTCCGAACGCACATGGGGTGAGGTCCCTCACCTATTCTCACCGCCTCATCAGTGAGTTCACCACACGGATCTGGCTACCCGACCCGACACTATCCTAAGCACTCCTCGTGCACCACCCTCACGCCGGTGCGCCTGGACCCGGGCACGCGACCTGACCCATTTACCCGGCTCTGGGAGAGCGTGCTGAAGAGTGGTTTACACAGAGAGAGAGACGCACGGGTGTGGGTAGAGGGGTAGGTTTTGCTTTTCTTTGGTTTGTGCAGGGAAAGCAGAAGGAAGAAGTGAAGCTAACACTTAGCCGCTAAGGAGAAGAAGTAGAAGGAAGGAAGCCTTCACAAAGGAAAAAGAGAAAGGCAAGGCAGAGGCGAAGGAAAAAGAGAAGAGGAATTGAAGAAGAAAGAAGAAATAGAGAAAGGTAAAGACAAGCAGAAGAAGAAGAAGAAGAGAAACTGAAGGGAAAGGAAAATAGAACCAAGGAAGGAAGAAGAGAAAGCAGAGCCAAGGAAGAAGAAGACCCGTAGAGAGAAAGAAATTGCAGAGAGGGAGAAAGAAGCAAGGCAACTGCAGAGAAGAAAGAAGAAGCACAAAGAAGAAAGGAAAAATCACAAGTCAGAAGACGAAGAACAAGAGAGGAGAAAACATATTTTTAAGACGTCTGATCCCATGATCAGACATCCAAATTCTTTCTTTTTGCCTCAATTAATTTTCAAACTCATGCATTTATATATTTTGAATTAAGTTTTGAGTAATTAAGTGTTCAATTACATTCTTGAGATTAGTAATAAATTCCAATTGCTCCCTATGTTCGACCTCGGATACTTAGGTTTTCGAGTAATAAACTTTTATTTGTTGACAACGCTTGATCACCTATACTACGACGTAACTAACTGTTAAAACACGATCGAGACGCCGAAAATAGCCGGCAATTTCTTGAATAAGGACATTGAGAGTTCCTATGACCTTTTTGAAGAAATGAGTGAAAACTCATTTAATCAAGCTTCCATGAATACATCTTGCAGAACTCCAAACTCACAGTTCGGTGTTCTTGAAGTAGGCACTCAATCTATTCCTGTAACCCAAGATGATCTTCAAATGATTGAATAAAAACTCGACCAGATGCACATTAATTAAAAGAAAATTGAGGAAAGACTTGCCACATCAACCCAAGCTCCACACAGTCCACATCTAACCCAACCTAACTTTCCACGAAGAGAAAATTTGCACAATCTCAACACTACTCCTGCTGATTATTACCAGTATTCTGAGGTTGTCCATGATTCACTGGGGAATTACAACTATCCAGATCTTAACCATACTCAAAATATTTCTGCCATCCAGGAGCCATTTAAAAACTCTTCCAATTGGAAGAATTACCTGAACTACTCCTAGAATAATCAGGTTCCTCCCCAACCAAATCAATTTAATGGGTATGGGTCTAATCCGACCTTTCATCCTGCGCCATCCCAACATGACATCAATGCTCAGATGATGAGAACCTTGCAGGAAATGCAGACAACGATGATGGAAGTAACCCACACCATCACAAATCTGAATAATCAGATCGGGGTTACTCCCACTCAAAGACCTGCTAGCACCGTTGCTGATGTTTTTAAAATTTTGACGATTGATTTATAATTTTCAAAACCTAAAAACATGCATTTTTCTTTAATCATTTTATTTTCCTACTTGCATACCCAAAAAAAAATGTTGAAAACTTTTTGAGGAAAATTTTGAAATCGGGACTAAGGTTGAAAACTCACTTTTAGTACAATGGGATTTAATCTTTAATAAACTAGAGATGAGAATACAGATCTGATCATTAGAATTTCAAGATCTATCTTTAGACTAGATCAGATATCCTTCTCAAAAATTTCACCTGAACTCATGATAGTTTAGGTGACTTGATCCTCTTTTGTAATTTGAAAAGTATCTGACTTAGTTTTTGATTCAAAAACTTGCATTTCATGTGAAACTTTCTATGTCAAATTTCACACACAAGCCAAGACCTAAAAACAACTAAAAATTAGAAAAACCCCCTTGTTTGGCCTTTATAAAAGTCTGAAGTAGATCATTAGTTTGAGTTCCCACCACTGAGAGGGAGGAACATGCCTTCTTTGAGGACACGAGGTCAACATGTTACCGCCTCGGTGCTACTCCATATCAATATTTCATATCTTTAGACGGTGCATTAAATCGCATTTTTGCAGCTCAAGTGTCTTGGATGGTGCTCTACCTATAGTGTCAGAGCAAGAGCTTAAGTTTACTTGGAGCCCCCCTTTACATCGCATTGTGTTTTGGGGTTGTGAGCTCCTGGGTGGTGTCACGGATAGTGCTATCTCGAAGTACCAGTGCCAGAGCCCCCTCAAGGATTGGTAATTGGAATGATAATTCTAACACATTTGTTGTAAGACTAAGCTAAAAATAAGCATAGGGGAGAGAAAAAAAAAGTTTTAAACCAAAAATATGCCCTTATAAGTGTCGATTTGTCACAAGCACAGACACAAGGTTTTAAATGTTATTGCAAGTTGCAAATCAGATTCAAGAGCCAGAAAAATCCTAAAAACAAAAATTTCAAGTCATCTGAATTAACAAGGGGTTAATTTGTGATTTTTTTGGAGGATATATTGATCATGTTTTTGTCTAATTTTTGGATCCGAAAACAAATCCTGATGTTTATCCTTAACAAATCCCGTACCTCCTGTGTTTGGAACAACCTATGTCCCATAATCTTTCTTCTAAAAAGTTGAAAAAATTAGATTTCCCAAAAATTCTGTTTTGTAAAAATTAAATTTTTGCTAAGAGATTAGCAAAAGCTATGCATGGAGGTGTGATAAATACCAGTTTATCATCATTCTTATAAATTAAAATAAACCTAGCTCTTAGGATTTTGCTTCGTAAATGGGATTTTGGGTTGCATTTAGGCATCAATTAGGTTAGTGTTGTCAGAGCGAGAGAGATATTTATAAATGCTACATTGTAGTATAGCCGAAATCGCTTTGAAAATAAATAATATTTATTACTCGAATTTGAAGTCCAAGGTCGAACATAGGAAGCAAACAGGAATTCACACACTAATCTCAACAATTAATGTAAATAAGCACAATATATTACTCAAAATCTAATTTGCAATGTATGGCATGAGTATATGAAGAGTAAAAAGAATTCTAGACAAAATAATGGTGATTTGGATCACCAATTATAAGGCTAACACAGAATAATTACTCAAATCCTAATCAAATGAAGGAACTGATGATCAGACATCTGATTTTACAATCAAACGACTTAAAATACATTGCTACAGTGCTCCTTGTCTTTTTCTTCTTCTCTTCTTCCTTCCTTTGCTTTTTGTCTCTTCCTCTTCTTTTCTTTCTACCTTCCAGGCCTTATGATGCATAGGGGGAGACCTACAAAATTGGCTAGGTGGTAGCCAACCCCTTTTAGAGTAAAACCCCTATCCCCATGCACTCTCTCTCTTTCTCTCTCAGGGATCTGCTCTCCCACAGCCTTCCACAGTAACAGGTAATCGGGTATTCGAGTCAAGCGTGCACTCGGGTCCAGGCTCACCAGCAGTGGGTGGTAAGCGAGGAGTGAGGGCTTAGGTGGGTCGGGTGAGTGAGGCTAATGGGACCTCACCCCGTGTTTTGAGGCAATAAGCCCAGAACACAGAAACAACTTATGCGGGTGTAGGTGCTTCTTAGCTTCCGAGGTGGGACTAATCCCACCTCCCTTCCTCTGCGTGCAACTGCAGCTGCTTCTTCGTAGGATTGTGGTCAAAGGCTCAATCAAAGAGCCAATTGGCTCCTTGGTTGAGCTCCTAGAGATGTTTCGCTGCGCTTGGGGATTCGCTTGGGGCCTGTAGGTGCTGGAGCGAGGTTGAAGCTTTGCTTGAAGCTTCGCTAATGGTGGTCGAGGCAGTGAAGACCTGAAAACAAGAATACGGCCTTGCAGCCAAGTTAAAGAGGTTCAGGAGCATCGTAGGGATGCGGCGAAGGTGTGAGTGGTGGAGGCATGTTGCGAAGGTGTGTATAGGTGACTGGTGAAGACAGAATAGGTCGGAGATGATGGGTTTGTTCTGTGGGGAGTTCGGGTGGACGGGAAGGCGAATAGAGATAGGGGTTTTGTGCGTAGAGGGACGGTGGTTGATGGGAACACCATCATGAGCCCTAACTAGCTCATTTTGACCTAGAAAAGAGAACAAAAGCTCCTACATAACCAACTGGAGGTCTTAACTCAAGGAATAACCCTTCTGAAAGAAAAGCAAGAAACAAGGGGTAAAATTATAATTTTACCATTGCAGTGCAACAATGGGATTTCTCATGGAATAAAGATAGGTTAAATGGTCTTAACAATATAAAAAATGCGTTGGTTCAAATGGAAAAGGTTTCATGTAAATTCTGGGAATTAAATGACTTCCTGTAATCCTAAAATAGACCCACTTAATTTAACAAGGTTCTTGTCAGGATAAAATTCACCTAAACCCTCTATAATTCATGGAAAAATATTCTCTAGGGTTTAGAACCTTCAATTTATACCTTAGAACCTATTTTGACCTAAATAGGGGTCCCTATCAAATGTTTGCCCTAAATTGGATTTTTATGTAAATTGCCTAGATAAACGTGGTCAAACCTAAAATCCAACTTTACCATTAGATTCCTTAGGACCAAATTAGGTTTCTACCAAAATTTGGACCTAAGGGGAATTCACATTGACCTACTTTGCAAACAGGTCCAGCCCTATTACATTTCTACCCGTAACTTTTGAAAACTTCTGCAGAAACCCCCTAACTTCCACGTCGTTCTTTGCAATTAGGTCCCTCCGCCATTACAGCGGAGCGAATCCTACTCTGGCGAGGTATCAAGGGAAAGAACTCCCTGATTCCTCAGAGAATCCCTCTCAAAATTGAAAGGGAGATTTTCTGAGAAATCTCCTCTCATGTGAACCCATTATCAAGCCCTAATTCCTACCCAATCTCTCAAGCGAACGCTTGAGAGACTTGGGTCTCTCTGAGTTTCCATCTTCAGCGACATGACTGTGCTTGGAAGCTTGGCTTCCAAGCACAAGACCTCCTGCCAGGGCCTATAAAAGCATACCTAGATCAACTCGTAGCCTCTAAGCTTGAATTTGGCCTGAGATACCCCTAATTCTTCTCTTCCCCCACCGGTCAACCACCCAGCAAGCTCCGGCGACCCTTATCTCCCACTCTCTCGTCACTCTGCCACAATACCAATGTCAGAGTTCCCTTTATCCTCTTCGTCTGCGTCGCGCCTCACCAGCCGACGTCTCTACAACCCCCTTGTCGTTGCCATCCTCCTCCCACTGGGTCCTTCGTCTCCGACGATGGCAGTACGAGTTGGCCGCCTCCTCTGCATCCCCCTTTGTCTATCCACCCTCAGTTAAGTCCTCTCTCTCTTCTCATCATTTTTCTCTCACTTATTTTTGCAAATACACCTCGACGCTCGCAAACCACCACCATCTTCTCCACCTCCGGCCAGACCACCGGCGAGGTGTTCTCGCCGCTCCACACCTTCATCCACCTCTCCAACTACCTCAAGAGCTCCGCCACACCTCACTGACACAAACCCCTCACTCCATCCACCGCGCCAAGCCCCCAGAACGTCCCCCGAACACACCCACCTTCGCATCCACAGGGTGACCTAGGCACGCACGCTCAGGCCACCCCACACCACGTCGACCACCGTACTACCTTCGCCGTGTTCAGGTGAAGCTCCCTGTGTTTTCTGACGAGGCTGCAAGGCCATTTTCGTACTGACAGGCTTGAGACCTTCACCTCCATTGACGAAGCACAAAGCTTGCTTGCAAGCTTGTTCCAGGTCGTCTCGCCCTAGGCTACGAGTCCTAGGGCATGCGGATTCCCTTCGTGCATATCTTCAGCCCAGCAATTGGAGCCGACGACCATGCAGCTGCTACAATTAGCGGAGACCTCTGCTGTGGGCGCTTGCGACAAAGGTGGGACAACATAGTCCCACCTCGTAAGTGTAGGAGTGGGAGCAGTCGAATAAAGTGAAAAAGTGATAGGGGCTTATCGCCTCCTGACCACGGGGTGAGGTCCCACTCGCCCTCACCACCTCATCCATGACCCCACTGCCTACAGACCTAGCTCTGACCCGTATACTCGATTAGCCTACACTCCTTGCCCACCACGCACGCCGGTGGGCCTGGTCCCGGGTGCGCATACCCGACCCGATAACCCGAGAAGGCTCTGGGAGAGTGTGTCTAAGAGAGAAAAAAGAAGATTGCAGGGGAGGGTAGGGATAGGTTTTGCTCTCAGGAGAAGAAGAGGAAGCCAAGGAAAGGAGAAGAAGAGGGAGCCAAGGAAGGAAAGGGTGCCAGCTAGAGAAGCTAAGGAAGGAGAAGGCACGGCTGAAGAGGAGTAAGGATGAAGAGGAGCTGAAGGCAGAAGAGAAGGAAAGAAGAAATCAGAGAAGAAAGAAGAAGAAGACAGGGGCCAGAGCAATCAAAGAAGGAAGTAGAAGAAGTCAAGAAGAAAGAAGGCTATCAGAGATAGAGAATAGAAGAAAGAAAAGAAAGAAGAAGAAAGAGATCATACAGAACAAAGAAGACCACTGTAGCAACCTGATATTTAAGATGTCTGATTTCCAAAATCAAACGTCCATATTATTTTTTGTGCTACTCCCTTATACATTGACATTGTGTTTTTTGCATTATACTTTGATTTTCATTGCACATTATATTCAATCTTGGAATTGTGTTCTTGATTTTGAGACCCCAATTTGCTCCTTGTGTTCGACCTCGGATTTACAATTTCGACTAATAAAATTCATTTGTTTTTGAGTGATTCAACTATACTACGACGCATTGATTTTAACATTGATCTCGCCCCGACAAAACATTTTGGCGCCATTGTCGGGGAGCAACGGGCGATTTAGAAATCTTGATCACAATCTCTAATTTGATACTGACTTGATGCATCTCTTTTGTTGTGATTGTTTCAGGGGAGAAGATTCAAAAGAAGGCGGTCGCACAACAACCACACTCGGGGCAAGTAATCTCTGATTAGCCCTTTCCTTAAGCCCCTCTTTTTGAAAATGAAAAAACAAGATAAAAATCAATTTAGGGCTACTTGCTTTACATATTTAGCTAAGTCACCAAAGTTGCCTGATTTTGATTTCAACAAATATTGATTTGTGCATCCATTTAAGGTAACTAGGGCTACCACCTTCTCGATTGAGCCTTAGATACCATATTCGTGGCAACTAAATTGGACCAAAATTAGAGCCAATTTAGGGTTTTAGAGACACATTTTTCTAAGCAAGCATCAAAATTTCAAAAAGAGGTGTGCCTAAACCTTAGTTGAAAAGACTTATTCAAGAGAAACCCTAAAATTCAAGCTCTTAATTTCACTTGAATCCTAAAAGAAAGGACCTAAAGCTCTCAAAGGACAAATGGGTGAAGTTGACATCTTGTTGGGTCATCCAACCTTGAAATTAGGCCACTTTTACACTCAATACATCTAAAGTTCAAGTGGAATCCTAAGCACCTTTGCTCTTATATAAAAGTGGTAGACTTAAGAGGTTAAAATCCCCATTCTGGTCTACTTAGAATCTCAGTGACAAGAGAGGTCAGGTGGAGGAAACCCTGTAACTCGTGGGGACGCTCTACCATGTAAGGGTCTTTGCGGGACTCTCCCTCTCTAGCTGCCTAGGTAATTCTCAGGTAAACGACTTTCTGATCCAGGGGTATCATCTGCCTCGAACTTCCATAGTCATCCAAACATCTTTGGGTGCCTTGATTGGGTTAAACATCCAGCCCCTCATCCCTTCTCTTCAGAGCACTGTTGAAGCGACTTGCTCGATCGTGTTTTAACAGTTATTACATCGTAGTATAGGTGATCAAGCGTCGTCAACAAATAAAGAGTTTTTATTACTCGAAAACCAGAGTATCCGAGGTCGAACACAGGGAGCAATTGGAATTTACTACAAATCAAAATGTAATTGAACACTCTAATTTACTCAAAACTTAAATTCAAACATAAATGTATGCGGGTAAAGAGTAATTAGGACAAAAGAGTAAAATTGGACGTCTGATCTTGTGATCAAACGTCTTAAAAGTATTTTCCCTTTTTCTTTTGCTTTCTGCAGTCTTCACTTTGCCTTTCTTTTTCTCTTCTGTCTTCTTCTCACTTTAGATTCTGCTTCTACTTCCTTGATCTTCTGCCTTGGCTTTTCTTCTTCTTTCTCTGCCGTCTCTCCTTCTTCCTTCTTGGCTTCTGCGAAGGCTTCTTCTTCTTCCTTGGTCTTCTGTTCTTCCTGCCTTTTCTTCTCTTCTCTGCTTTCTTCTCAGCAGTCTCTCTTCTTTTACTTCTTCTCTTCTTCTTCCTTGCAGCTAAGTCTCTCTTCCTCAATGTTCAGCCTGCCCACACAGAGAGCAAAACCTACCCTTTTCCCTCTACCCAAATGTCTCTCTCTCTCTGCAATTCGCTCAAGGACGCTCTCCCAGAGCCACACAGGTAATCGGGTCGGATTTCGCACCCGGGACCAGGTGCACCTGCAGGTGGGTGATGCGCGAGGAATGCTCAGGTTAGGGTCGGGTCGGATCCCGCCAGATCCGCGAGGTGAAACCACGGACGAGGCGAGTGGGTCAGGTGAGGGACCTCACCCCTGTGCGTTCGGAGGCGAATAGCATATAACACAAAAATAATTTTATATTATACCTGCGCTTTACGTTTCGCCGATGTGGGACTACCCAGCCTACCCCAATCTCGCGCGGGTCTGCTGCGCCTGAAGCCTGGAAGACCTGACGCCTGGAGCTGCTGCGAAGCTGCTTCAACCTTCGTCAATGGCGGCAGGAGCTTTGATACTGTCAAACACAAAATGAGCCTCTCGGCTCAATCAGACCAGCTGGGGACCTTCGCCGTGGCACGGCGAAGGTGGTGAGCCATGCGGCAGGCTGTGGGATGGCCTAGGTGTGCGTACCTAGGTCAACCTGTGGTCGGAAGTGTGGGGTTGTTCGGGGGACTATGGTGGAGGTGTAGAGGGATGGCTGATGGGCGGAAGTTGTTCCTTGTGGTGAGGCAGAGCTTATGAGTCGGTTGGCGAGCCGTGTGGAGGGGCAGAATGGTGGGGGCGGCTCGCCAGAGATCGGTTGGAGGCGAGGAAGATGGAGGTGGTCAGCGACGGTCGAGGGGCAATTAAGTGAAATAAAAGGGGGAAAAGAGAGAGGGGAAGATGAAGAATGTTTTTAGCCTAACTACAGGGATGAAGGGGGACGGGGAGGCGGACAGCTGTACCTGCTGTCGCCGGAGAAGACGTTGCCCAGTGGAGGAAGACGGCGGCGACGACAACGCTGAGGCGGCATGCGCGGGTGTTGCGCGACGCGGAGGAGAGTCAGGAAGATGACTCTGCCACTGGTTTTGTGGCAGAGGGAAGAGGGAGGGGAGGGGGGCTCGCCGGAGCTCGCTGGACACTTGGCCGGAGAAGAAAGAGACGAATTGGGGGTGGAAATCCTGCCAAGTCAAGCTAAAAATGAGTGGCCGGAGGTGTGGGTTCTTTTATAGGCACTGGGCCGTGCTTTCAGAGCGTGGACGGCACGCCTATTGCCTCTGATGGCTCGCCGGAGTAGGAAAGAGGTTAAGATACCCAAATCCCTCGTGTGTTCGCACGAGAGATTGGGTTCACACCAGAGATTGTGATTGGCCGTAGATGGAAGGGAATTCCTCAGAGAATCTCCCTTCCATTTCTGGGAGGGGATCTCTGAGGAATCAGAGAGTAATCCCTCTCTAAACCTCATTGGAGGTTGCTTCTGCCCTAACAATGGCGGTAGGACCTGATTGCAAAGGTGGCGAGGAAATTAGGAGGCTCTCTGCAATGATTTCAAAAGATAGGGACCAAATTATGATTTGGGTGTACTAAATTGCAAAGTAGGTCAAGATGACCTCCCCTTAGGTCCAAATTTTGGTACAAGCCTAATTTGGACCTACGGAATCCAATGGTGAAGTTGGAGTTTAGGTTTGACCTCGTTTCATTGGACATTTTGCGTAAAAACCCAAATTAGGTTACTTGAAGAGCTAGGACCCTAATCTAGGTCAAACTAGGTTCCAAAGGCCAAATTAAGTGTTCTAAACCCTAGAGGATATTTTTCCATGATTTTTAGAGGGTTTAATTGATTTTTATCCTGACCGAAACCTTGTTAATTTGAGTGGGTCTGTTTTAGGGTTACCAAATGTCATTTAATTCCTGGATTGCACATAAACCCATTTCTGATTGACTCAACCCACTTTTTATCTTATTTAGACCTTTTGACCTATGTTTTGCCTATGAGAAATCCCATTTATGTACTGCAATGGTAAAATTACAGTTTTAACCTTTAATTCATGTTTTCTTCTCAGAGCACTTATTCCTTCATTTAGGCCTTCTTCTAGGTTATGTAGGAGCTTTTATCTTCTTTATTGGGTCAAAAAGAGCTAGTTATGGCTCATGATGAGGCTCTCATCAAGCACACACATAGATTTTCTTTGGGAGTCTCTATTTAGATCAAATCACTTCGATCCACACTTGAATTCTGATTCTACATCTTGATTCCACCATCAGATCCAATATGCAGCCTGGTTACTTAGGAATACCATTCAAGAAACCTAAATCACAAAGATCCATGAGAGATAGGATGATTGAGGATGCCCTTGAATTTTATGAAATTGAATACAAAGCCTCAAAGCCAATAGAAGACATTCAGGTTAGTGTACCAACAACAACAACCTTCATCATAAACTGTGCCTAATTGCTATTAACAGAAGCTACAAAAGGATCAACCTGAGACATTCTCATAATAGGATACATTGAGATATAAAAATTACATAACTTTGAATACCTTCAATGCATGGCAAATCCTGTACTATGGGAACAACACCAAGATGATCTTGAAAAATGGGAAGAGATGCTGAGATTATTGAAACAAGTTATCAATTAGAAATACCCGTACATTCCCCAAACAGCTCATGAAACATCTTAGAATAGTATCGAGGACCAATCTGATTTCCCAAATCCTGGGTTCGAGGCACAAGGTTGTTGTGGATTCCCAACCTAGATGGAAAATAACATGCCTGATCTTGAATTAGGTTAGGAAGTCCCAATGATAGGGGAACATGATTTTGAGCCAGCCCTAGAACCTGGGTCACCAAGCATAGAATTCTAACACCCCTGCAATGATGAGATCAAAATCGAATCTCTCGAGGGTGTAAATCCACCCCTTATTCTGATAAGGTGACCCACAAAGGTAATTCTGACCTAGATTCTAGTAATTCAACCTGCATCCTCAACCTAGAATCTGGATCTGAAACTTATTGGAAAGATTACAAGGCCCCATATGACAAAGATCAAAGTTTAAATACAGAGTATGATTTTGGGCCTTTATTTGATGAATGTCCCTCTCCAACATCCTCAGAGATACAAATTGATTTCTTGGAAGTCACGCCAATCTATGATATAGAAATCGAGGAGTTGGAAGAGTGGGGATCTGATTGGGTCTTTCCTACAAGCCAAAAACCTAAGCCCAGACCCTATAAGGACACCTTTTTATGCTCAGAATCTACATATAGGCTAGACCCCAGTCAGGCTACTGAGTCTACATCATATGATTTATTTTGTGGTGGAACCCCTGATCTCGAATCTCATTTAGAACTTGATATTCGCAATATCTCCAACGATTTTGAATCTTACCATGATTTCAGAGAACCTTTGTTTCCTGACTTCGACAAGCCAATCTACGACCTTAGCTCACATGATTCATTCTCCGACTCCGACTCTGAGGTCATGGATCCCGAGATCACTGATTTAAATTCAAGTTCCAGTGAAATGGAATCATTTCTTTTCGATCCTCAGGAATCAAAACCAGAAAATGCCAAGAGTGACTGTAACCCAGAGTTTGAACCCTTTCTTGACTTAGATTTCCTTCAATCCTATAAACACTCTCCAGGCATTCACTTTTGAATTTGATAGCTGCTATGAGGACTCTCTAAATGAAACCACCTGCAACTCCTTTCTAGAAGAGCCCTCGTACACAATTCTTATTGAAGCCACCTGCGCATATGCAGAACCTATCCAAACCTATTTTCAACTCCAACCCGCAATCGGACCCAATTTCTATTCTGATTCCCCTTTTACTGAGCCGATTGCAGATGATTCGCCTCCACACCTTTATCGAGTTTCGGACATTGATCAGATTGCAAATCATGCTCCATCATTCTCTGATCACTCTTGTAGGGTTTCCGCATTATCCATTGATTACTTTACGGGTCCTTACTCTGACCAGGCTGATTCGACTCAGCCAAACCCTGAATTCACACTTCCACATCATTCCGAGCTCCATAGTATATGGTGGTCTCCACATCTCTTGATCTACACTTATCAAACCACCGGATTGATTGGGTTTGGGCTGCATTATCAGCTTGTTGATCTGAACAAGCACCTAGTTGGACCAACCAGGCTCTTGATCAAGGTGCTTATTTGACAAAATTCAGCTGATTTGACCACTCCCTCTCGATACCATTTCCCTCTCGGCTGAAGGAATTGAATTTAGCGCTTAACGGGAGGCAACCCGTCATTCCAAAAACTCAAGATCCTTCAGATTATTCATCTGTACTTCACGACTATTGCACCCTGAGTTCATTTTTCTTAGAACAGTTGACCCCACCTCTGGTACACGTGCCAAAGCTTGAAATCATCTGCAATAGTCATTCCCGACCCGTTTGACCACCCGATAAATCCTATTCTAAATTCCTGAACCCAACACTATTTCACACCCTCCATTTATAATGAGGACATTGCAAAACTTAGGCATGGGGGGGTGGTAAAGTGCAAACATACAGAAATCAAGAAAATTCAGAAGGGTTCTCACAAAAAATCTCATATGCCAAAAATACCAAAAAAATAGAAAATTGTGAAAAAGAACAAAAAAATTGGTGGAGAAAAGAAAATTTTGAGGCCATACAAAACTTGAGGAGGAAAAGTGAAAAATGTCAAAAAAGGAGCATAAAATAAAAAAGAAAAAAGAGAGATAGTCATTAGTAAGAAATTAAGGGATTAACTGAAGACCTAGACCATATCAAGAAAAAGAAAAATGAAGGAAAAAAGGGCTAAATGAGATATTAGTAAGAACGCTGATCTTAGGCCTCATGGGCTAGACTCTTAGGCTTAAAAATTTAAGTATCCACTAAGATCTGGATAGTCCTTAAGAAGTTGGGAAAATGAGAAGCTTAAGTATTAGGTCTAAGGCTTAGGAAGTATTCGACCTCGTTAACTGACCTTTGGTTTGAGGGACTCGGTAACCTAAGCACCCCAATCCACACACAGTCTGGTTTAGTGCGCATAACTATTAAAATCACACAAAAGCGTTTAAATGTTCTGAAAAAGTTGCCTAGATTAGGAGCGGCCAATCAACACAAGTTGATTTGGCTGAGTTCCTAGTGTAGAGAGGTGGGAAATTCCACTCGAAGATGCATAATAACATATCGTTTCCTCGATGCTTGTCTCCTAGGATATTTACATATCCTACTGGGGGCATGTAAGCACCCTGTGCTGCTTCAGATGCCATGGGAGGCATTATCACGAAATGTCGATTGCCAGGGTTTGGATTTAGCTACAGAATGCCATGGGAGGGATTATCTTGAAATCTCGAAAGCCAGGGTTCTGGGGGTTTCCATGGGCGGTGCTATCACAAAGCATCGAAAGCCAAGGACCCTTTGAAAATTGATGATGGGGACGAGGAATCCAATACAGACCATGTTGAGAAGCCAATCCGAAGCTAGAAATGAAAAGAAAAGAGAGAGAAAACTCTCCAAACAAATAAATCTACTATCTCTCTCACAAAAAATGCACTGCAAACTGAACCGAGGCTAAAATACATTATAAGCACGGGTGCTTTAACCGCGGAGTCCAACGAACCTTAGGATAGTTCCTATGGGCCTTAAAAACCTTCGCGGAGGATCGAGGCTAGAGTTGGTCAGGTATGGATCCTGGTTGATACTTGAGTACCTCTAGGCCTACTATCGGAATTCTAACATAAACAAAAAAAAAAAGCACTCATCATAATTTGTGAACATCAAAGGAATTCATGGTCTAGAATAGAAGTTAAAACCTTAAAATTTTGCTAAGGGACTAACAAAAGCTAGGCATGGGGGTATGATGGGAACACCATCATGAGCCCTAACTAGTTCATTTTGACCCAAAAAAGAGAACAAAAGCTCCTACATAACCAACTGGTGGTCCTAACTCAAGGAATAACCCTTCTGAAAGAAAAGTAAGAAACAAGGGGTAAAACTATAATTTTACCATTGTAGTGCAACAATGGGATTTCTCATGGAATAAACATAGGTCAAATGGTCATAACAAGATAAAAAATTGCTTGGTTCAAATAGAAAAGGATTCATGTAAATTCTGAGAATTAAATAACTTCTTATAACCCTAAAACAGACCCACTTAATTTAACAAGGTTCTAGTCAGGATAAAATTCACGTAAACCCTCTAAAATTTATGGAAAAATATTCTTTAGGATTTAGAACCCTCAATTTAGCCCTTAGAACCTATTTTGACCTAAATAGGGGTCCTAGTCAAATGTTTGCCCTAAATTAGATTTTTGTGTAAATTGCCTAGGCAAACGTGGTCAAACCTAAAATCCAACTTCACCATTGGATTCTTTAGGTCCAAATTAGGTTTCTACCAAAATTTGGACCTAAGGGGAATTCACCTTGAGCTACTTTGCAAGTAGGTCCAGCCTAATTACATTTCTACCCCTAACTTTTGAAAACTTCTGCAGAAACCCCCTAACTTCCTCATCGTTCTTTGCAATTAGGTCCCTCCACCATTACAGCGGAGTGAATCCTACTTCGGCGAGGTATCAAGGGAAAGAACTCCCTGATTCCTTGGAGAATCCCTTTCAAAATTGAAAGCGAGATTCTCTGAGAAATCTCCTCTCATGTGAACCCATTATCAATCCCTAATTCCTACCCAATCTCTCATGCAAAAGCATGAGAGATTTCGGTCTCTCTGAGTTTCCATCTCCAGCGACATGACCGTGCTTGGAAGCTTGGCTTCCAAGCACACGACCTCTTGCCAAGGCCTATAAAAGCTTGCCTAGATCAACCCGCGGCCTCAAAGCTTGAATTTGGCTTGAGATACCCCTAATTCTTCTCTTCCCCCTCCGATCAACCACCCAGGAAGCTCCGGCGACCCTTATCTCCCTCTCTCTTGCCGCTCTACCACAATACCAGTGACAGAGTTCCCTTTATCCTCTTTGTCCACGTCACGCCGCACAAGCCGACGTCTCTACAACCCCCTCGTCATCGCTATCCTCCTCCTACTGGGTCCTTCGTCTCTGGAGACGGCAATACGAGTCGGCCACCTCCTCTGCATCCCCCTTTGTCTATCCACCCTCAGTTAAGTCCTCTCGCTCTTCTCATCATTTTTCTCTCACTTATTTCTACAAATACGCCTCGACGCTCACAAACCACCACCATCTTCTCCACCTCCGGCTAGACCACTGACGAGGTGTTCCCGTCGTTCCACGCCTTCATCCACCTCGCCAACTACCTCAAGAGCTCTGCCACACCTCACTGACACAAACCCCTCATTCCATCCACTACTCCAAGCCCCCAGAACATCCCCCGAACACACCCACCGTTGCATCCACAGGGTGACCTAGGCACGCATGCTTAGGCCACCCCACGCCACGCCGACCACCGTAGGACCTTCACCGTGTTCAGGCAAAGCTCCCTATGTTTTTTGAAGAGGCCGCAAGGCCATTTTCTTGCTGACAGGCATGAGACCTTCGCCGCCATTGATGAAGCACGAAGCTTGCTTGCAAGCTTGTTCTAGGTCGTCTCGCCCCAGGCTACGAGTCCAAGGCTTGCGGATTCCCTTCGCTCATATCTTCAACCCAACAATTGGAGTCGACGACCACACAGCTGCTGCAATTAGAGGAGACCTCTGCTGTGGGTGCTTGCAACAAAGGTGGGACAACATAGTCCCACCTCGGAAGTGTAGGAGCGGAAGCAGTCGAATAAAGTGAAAAAGTGACAGGGGCTTATCACCTCCTAACCATGGGGTGAGGTCCCACTCGCCCTCACCACCTCGTCCCTGACCCCACTACCCGGGGACCTGGCTTTGACCCGTATACCCGATTAGCTGCACTCCTTGCCCACCACGCACGCCGGTGGGCTTGGTCTCGGGCGCGCATACCCGACCCGATAACTTGAGAAGGCTCTGGGAGAGTGAGCCTAAGAGAGAAAAAAGAAGAGAGATTGTAGGGAAGGGTAGGGGTAGGTTTTTCTCTCAGGAGAAGAAGAGGAAGCCAAAGAAAGGAGAATAAGAGAGAGCCAAGGAAGGAAAGGGCAGCAACCAGAGAAGCTAAGGAAGGAGAAGGCACGGCTGAAGAGGAGCGAGGCTGAAGAGGAGCTGAGGGCAAAAGAAAGGGAAAGAAGAAATCAGAGAAGAAAGAAGAAGAAGAAGTCAAGAAGAAAGAAGGTCGTCAGAGATAGAGAATAGAAGAAAGAAAATAAAGAAGAAGAAAGAGATCAAAGACAGAGATTAGACAAAACAAAGAAGAGCACTGTAGCAACCTAATATTTAAGACGTCTGATTTCCAAAATCAGACATCCATATTTTTTTTGTGCTACTCCCTTATACATTGACATTGTGTTTTCTGCATTATACTTTGATTTTCATTGCACATTATATTCAATCCTGGAATTGTGTTCTTGATTTTGAGACTCCAATTTGCTCCCTGTGTTCGACCTCAAATTTACAATTTCGAGTAATAAAATTCATTTGTTTTCGAGCGATTTCAACTACACTACGATGCACTGATTTTAACATTGATCTCTCCTTGACAAAATAGCTGTTCTTTTCGGAGTTGTGGCGAGGCATGTGGATGAGTGTAGTGTTCGGAGGACCTCACCAGAGATGAGGGAGACGAAGGTGAGCGACGGCGTCGAGGGCTATTTTTGAGGTTTTTGGGTATAAAACTAAACCTAAGAGCTAAGCTAACTAATCTAACCTAATCTAAACGAACAAACGGGGGGAGAACAGCACCGTCGTTGGTAGGCCGACGCTGGGGAAGAAGGTGCTCCGATGATGGGAACGGCGACGACAACGGAGATAGAGGGGCTCCTGTTAGTACGGCCAAGGGCAAACGAGAAAGAGAAAGAGAATCCGGCCACTGGTTTTGTGGACGGATGACGAAGGAGGTCAGGAGGAGTCACTGTAGCTTGTGGAGCTTCGCGGCCGAAAGAGGAAGGAGGAAAAGAGGGTTTCACATTTGGAATCAAGCTTCAGAGCACGGCCGTGCCCTGGGGATCTCTTTATAGGGCTCAGGAGGGGGTTTGAGCTTGGAAGCTTGGGTTTGAGCTTGGAAGCCAAGCTTCCAAGCTAGGAGTTGCCACCGGAGTACGAAACACAAATCTCTCATGCATTTGCATGAGAGATTTGGAAGGTTATGGAGCTCATAAACGGATTCAAAGGGAAGAGGACTCCTCAAAGAATCTCCCTTCCAATTTTGGAAGGGATTGATTGAACAGAGAAGGAGTTCTGTTCAATTAAAGGTTGCCGGAGAAGGATTCCTCCGGATAATGGTGGAGGGACCTATTTGCAAAGAATTACGACAAAGATAGGACCATTTTGTAAGTATTTCAAAAGTTAGGGGCATGTGTGTGAGAGAAAAGACTTAGACTGGACCAAATTGCAAACTAGGTCAAGATGATCTCAAATTGGGTCCAAATTTTGGTACAAACCTAATTTGTACCCAAGGAATCCAATGGTGAAGTTAGATTTAGGTTTGACCAAGTTTTACTAGGTAATTTATGCAAAAACCTAAATTAGGGCGAATGTCAGTCTGAGACTCTATTTGGGTCAAGAAGGGTTCTGATGGTCAAAATGAGGTTACTAAACCCCAAAGAATATTTTTCTATGAATTTTAGAGGATTTAGGTGAATTTTATCCTGACTAGAATCTCAGTTAATTAAGTGGATATTTTTCAGGGTTTCAGAAGTCATTTAATTCTCAAAATACGTGAAAACCCATTTCTAGTTGTTCTGACCCACTTGTTCGATATTTAAGGCCATTTGACCCTTAATTACCCATTGAGAAAACTTATGATTGTACTGCAATTGAGATATGCTGTTAAAATTGTAGTTTTACCCCTGTTTTACTATTATTCTCTCGGAATGGTTATGCAATGAATTAGGGCTCTCTAGTGGTTATGTAAGAGCATTTAATCCTTGATACTGGCTAAATTAAGCTAGTTATGGCTCATGATGGTGTTCCCATCAGTTAGGCATGCATTGCATTTTTTATTTTATTTTTGATGTATTTTTGTGAGTGTTAGGGATAGACAGATAGTCAGATCCCCAGAACCCTAGCACTCAGGAAGGCAACTGGTGAAGGAGAAGCCCAAACCAACTGGAACTCAACCAGATCTAGCTCACCATAGCTGGATTTCAGCTCACTTGGACTAGGGTTAGCTCATCCTAGCTCCATTTAGCTCATCTCAGCTAAATGGCAACTTAAGAGAGCTCATCTTGGCTCACCCTAGCTTAGGTCAGCTCAGATTCAGCTCAACTTAGCTAAATATAGCTCATCTTAGCTCCCATTGGTTCACAGGGAGCTCTAGCTAGCTCAGCTGAGTTGACTAGAGTTCACCCTAGCTCAGGTTTAGCTATATCCAGCTCCACTCAACTTCATCCAATTGAAGATGACTTCATTTCAGCTCAGGAAGCTCAAGTCCAGCTCCCAAGGAATCAGCTTAGCTCAACTCAGTTGAGCTAAGCTACCTTAGCTACCTAAACCAGCTTGATCCTCCCAAGGAGCACCAGACCCAGCTCACCTCAGCTCCTTATGGTAGAAGCTAGCTTACTTTAGCTTGGCTTAGCAGCTAGCAAAGAACTAGCAAGCTAAGCCAGCTAGAGTAGCTTCATGCCACCTTCTTCAGTAGATGCCAGCTCCAATTCAAGCTCCAGACTTCTCCTCCTCAACTTTTGTCTTCAAACCCTAGCTCCAATACCTCCTCATCTACTCCACTATTAGCTAAGCTAACTTAGCTTAGCTAGGCTCCAGCTCCCTTGGCAATCCACCACCTAAAATCCCTTCCTAGCTATCTCCACCAACTCAAACCTACCTAAGCTCACCTAAGCTAGCTCCACCCTACTCCAAGTTGGCACCACCACCATCACAACCTTTCATCCCACCACCTCCAAAAGCCACCTTCAAGGTGTCACCAACTTTCCCTCCAAAACCAACATAAATCCCCACCATTCATCTCCTTTTGATCCCATCTCCACCATCCACCTCAATACCTTCTAGAAGACCCACAATTGGTGCCAACTTTAGGTGCCTTTTGGTCACCATAACTACCCCCCTTAGCACCCCTTAGGTGGCGCCAATTAACCTTGGCCCTAGGATCAACCTAACCACCCATAACCACCCCTAAAATCAATCCTAGCCCTCCACCTATTCACGCCAACCCTACCCCCTTCCACCTCTATAAAAACCCACCACATTCGACCAAAAAAAGGCATCCTCCCTTTAGTATAATTCCACCCTACAATCGCCATACCCATGGCCAAGGAAGAAGAAGAGAAGAAGATTAAGGGGGCATCCTACTCGCCCACTTGGTGCCTTCTTCCCCTTTTTCTTCTCCCTTGTGCCATGCCAAGGAGGAGAAGCACTCCCCCACTAGAAGGATGACCAGGCAAGGAGGAGCAAGGGTGGTGCACGCCCACCCTTGAAGGAGATCATTGAAGGTGGTAGCTTCCACCTTGGAGGAGCATCTCAAGGAAGGAGAAGGAGGAGCACTTTTAAAGCCTAGGAGCCACTAAGCTTGGATCAAGGAGCTTCCCCTCTTCACCAACAATTCAGGAGGACTTGTGTTTTATTTTATTTTTTGCAATTATCTAGTAGTAGAAGCATTCATCTACTAGGGTTGTTGTAAAACACTCTCTCTTTCAATCAAAGTTGCCTTCTTTAATCTTTTTGTTGCATAGTCTTGTAGAATTCTCGTTTAACTTTTTTCACTACCTCTCTCTAATTACTCTAGGCCTCCACATGCCTAGAGTGAGCTTAGGGAGAGGCTCTACTTGTCACTATAATAGTAGTGTAGTGGATTAGTATAGAGAATTTTCTTGCTATCAATAAACCCGCATTGTTCCCATTATTTCAAAACTTATAAAAATGATATATATAAAACACCAAAAGAAAGTTGAGTTTCTTTTAAAGTAAGAGATTTGATTTAGCAAACAAATTGGCCTCCTTGGATGAACTTAGATACTCCACTATCTCGGTTACAAATTTTAAAAGCGCATGTGATTTCACGTGTTATGACTCTAAAAACCCTAATTACAAATCATGCTAAAATTCGCATCACTTTTTGGCACCGTTACCGAGGAGGCATGGCTTTGCTTGATTAACTCTCTTACTTGAATTGGATCTCATCCCCTTGCCTCTCGTCTTTCTTGTGTGTGCAGGAACTATAGGAAGAAAGTGGGAATTTAGAAGCGAGAGCTCAAAGTTTCTTTTCTTCCCTCGGAATTCCAGGTTAACATCTCTTTTCTTGTCAGACTTAGCCTAAAAATCTACCAAAAAATACTAAACTTGGCTTTCAAGATCCTAAATATCTTAATTAAGTGG
The DNA here is from genome assembly GCA_037157565.1 of Thalassia testudinum. Taxonomy (NCBI): domain Eukaryota; kingdom Viridiplantae; phylum Streptophyta; class Magnoliopsida; order Alismatales; family Hydrocharitaceae; genus Thalassia; species Thalassia testudinum. The sequence goes on from JAZHRO010000024.1 coordinate 20,839,612, forward strand.
AGTGGTGCAAATTAAAATCCATTGTTTGCTTGTTTGCATCATTAAACACCACTCCACCTCAAGTGTTGGTAGTCTGATTTTTGGGTCCAGGTTTCTGTCCGAATTCCAAAAATCAATCCCCAACATCACAGGCCTCCTAAAATTTAGAAATTTCACCTAGTGATTCCAAATTAAGGAATATTTATTCTAAATTTCATAGTAATTGCATTTATATTTAATTTTTAACAATTCGTGGACTACAAGGGGGTCACACCCTCTAATCTTCCTATTTTTCTATTGTCCGAGAACTTTTAGAATTTTTTATGCTCATCAAATTTTTATGAAATTTAGCTTTTTGGAATCCTTGTGAAATTCTACACATCACATAAAATCACCAAAATTTTCTGAGGCTAGTGGTGGTAGTGAAAAGTCCAAAATACCCAAGAGTATCATTTCTGGACTTTGACACCAGCACAAAGAAAAATTCTTTAAAAATATCACACAAATTCCTAAAATCCTAAAAAAATCTTTTCTGGAATCCTTGCTTGATTTTCGATAATGTTGTGTGTTGTTTGATCTGTTTTGACCACTACTTAATACAGAAAACCTAAAAAATATCCATTGGTAGTTAAATTTCTATCCTAGGATCAATTGGATTAGGGTTTCTTTTTCATTTTTGTAGACAAACAACTAAAAGGAAATTGATCTCAAGCCATACAACTTGATTTCTTTTTTATTGTGAATCTCAAAACTTGTTTGAAGTCTTAAGAAAGGAAACCCAAATTGTGCAGTGAACCAAATATCAATTAATCCTCTAAAAAACACAATTAAATCACTCTAATTAATTTCTAATTTATTCTAGAAATCTAATCAACCCATTAATTCAGAGATTCAAGCATTCAAACATTGATTGTGGCTTAGGTTTGACCTAAAATGCTCATGAGTTGACTTTCTGTTCAAAGACCTATTAAGTCCTATTCAGGTCCTAGATTGACTCAATTTCACCTCAGGAGTTTGATGCATACTTCAAAACTAGGTTTAGGACTCTTCTAATATGTTCTCAGGCATTGCCGCCTGAGACAAAAAGTGTGTTCATTCAATGGACTAACATAAAGGAATTTAGATCAATTGAAGGGCTGAAATGGCTTCTTTAAACTCTGCTGAAGCTCTCAATCCCACTTGCAAGGTCACTTCCTTAACAGATTCTCCTCTCCAACTCTACCGGAGTTGGAGAAGACAGAGCCCAATAAGGAGCTCAGATCATCCAAACACAATAAAGAACATTAATTCTTGATCCTGAGATGTAAAGGATACAATCTTGAGCTTCTCAAGAAGTTCCAAGCGCTAAAACTCAAATTCGACTTGCCGGATCTCCGGTGAACTCAAAAATGATCACCTAGAGTTCAAAACTCCATGAAGCTGATCTGGAATAGTCTTAAAAGACTCCTGAGGTCACAAGGAACATTAGGAGTACAACAATTAAAGCTATTGGCAATTAATTCAGAAGATATGCCTCAAATTCAATAAAAACATCATTTGAGTTTGCTTGAACTTAGAGATGTTCCTATCACTCAATTGTGTTAGGGTTAAGTCTCATAAGAGCCTAGAGATGCTCTGCGAGTAGGTAATTAGGTGATTTAACTCCTCCTGAGCTGCCATCGACGGCGAGCTCAGGAGGTTGGATGAAATTGGGCAGTTACTGTGTAGTATGTTATTTATCAAATTAATGCAATGATGGGGGCCCTTAGATGATGACAAGGCGACGAAGGGCCCCAAATGGAGGTGTTCTACCTCGGAGACCTCCGCCTTAGACAGCGGAGATCGCTGATGAAGGTGAAATGGTTTAGGCGAATCAGTTAATAAAATTGGAAGATCAGGAGTCATATGAAGTCATGAGAGGTTGAGGATAATGTTCAGTGAATTAAAAAGATCAAACGATTCTCCAGACAAGCTCAAGGAACTCACTGGAGCTGAAGATGACGATAGGAAAACTAGCATTACAATTAACTACCTATGTAATTAACTACACTAACCTACTCTAACTTACCTAACCTACTATTACCTAGATGAAGGGGGCAGAAGGAACTCTGTCGAAGGTCGTAACGGAGGAGGAAACAAAGGGGTAGGGGAAAGAAGTCCAGCGGGCAGAGTCGTGAAGTGGAAGCGGAGTCTAGAGTCGTCGCCTTGTCCAACGGCGTGGCGGAGGATGGCGGAGCTCTGCTGATGGTGGAAATGATCGGAGGAAGTGCATGGAAGCAGGGATAGGTCATCGGAGTAGGAGGGAATAGCCTATTAGTTAGCTACAATTGGGGGAAGGAGGTAGGGAGCTAATCGCCTAAATCGGAGGGATGGGTATCTATTTATAGGTGATGGTGAAGGTAAAGGGGGATGTATATGGACGGGAAAGAGTCTAGGTGCAAGGTAACCACCGACGTCATCTCTGATGCCGGTGAGCTCATTTGCCAACCTAGATTAGGATTTAAGGTTCATTTAAACCGTTAGATGACAAGAAGAGGGTGAGCGGAGCAATGGAGGCAGTGGCAATGGCTGTCAGGCGTAAGATAGCGGGTGATCGAGTGGTGTTGTCACCGACGTACAAGAGCTATGATGTAAACATGTTTATATCACATAAACCATCTATTTTTGCATGTTCTTAGATATATAGTTGCATTATACATTATAAATATTGCATAACATGCATCATCTTGCATTTAGGTTAGGTTGTACAAAGTTTAGGTTAATTTTCTCTTTTTGTGATCATCTAATAGGGTGATATTGAATTGGGGCTTAGAATTGAAGATCCAACCGTACGGATCTGATCAGGGTGACAATCGGAGTTCAATGATTTCAAGATCGACCTGATTGGACTTCCTAGCATCAAATATAATCTGAGGAGGGTCAGAGATCAAGGGCCAAGATGGTGTAAATACGCACTTTAGATGACAAATCCGATCGCACGGATGGATTCGGATCGGCAATTGCAACCCAACGGCGTGAAAATCAGTTCAATCCAACATCCATAGCACCATCTACAACTCACAGAAGATGAACATCCAAGATGGCACAACGTGGCACCATCCCAACCGCCCAACGCACGCCAAGACCTCCCAATCCACCTCTCCAAGTGAACTTCAACACCTGATCTTGGCTGTTGGATGAAGATCCAACGACCGAGATCGGCTGAACACAAAAGCAGCGTCGCACCTCAAACCGCTGCGTAGTGCAGTGGTTAAGGCACTGTTTGCGCATGGAGCACGAGTTAGAGCCGCCCGCGTCGTGCCTCTCCTTGTGTGGTTGAGCACGATCTCAACCACACAATCAGCTACGAATGGCCTAGATCAACCAATCAGACGCACCCGTAATTGGACTCCTAAGTTCACACCCGATATCACGCGCGGGCGCACGACGAAGGCACGGGCGTGACGGCTTTTAAGTCATCCGATTGCTGATAGCCTTTGGACGTGCATATGCATTGCACGTGGGGAGAGGAAGAGATGCACGGCGCGCACACACACGAAGCCCATGATCTAGGCTTTAGTGACAGATTTATCTGTCACTAAAGACCCTGACATTAATGTTTTAATGATAAAAGACCTAATTGCCCCTCACATCTTCACCTATAAAAGGCCCTATGACCCCCACACTTTCTTCATCCCTTCCTCTCTTCTCTCACCCCCTCCAAAGCTCTAAGATCTTGTCCCAAACCCGGGATGCTCCATTAAAGTTAAAATTATAATTTTTCCAGCTTCTCATCCCCTTCGTGGAGCATTCCACGGTGGTCCTCTCACCGTCATTCGGGAAGCAGATCCCGCTGCGACATCATCCTACCCCGTTCTCCATCATCCGTCATCATTCTCCTTCTTCCCTTATCTCACCACCTTCGTCCAGGTGCTCCGCCGTTGAGGCTTGTCCTCCAAGCAGCCGTTGAGGAGGATAACTTCTCTCCACCATCTCTTTACTGCTTTCTAGAGGAGATTTACCGCTTTCTAGTTGTAAGATTTCCTAATTTCTAGTGTAACAAGTAGTTGTAATAGAGAAGATAGTCTGGTTATGAAATTCTTGTTCATTCTCTTCATTTTGTCTTTATTTGTAATATTCTATCTCTTTCTTCTATTTATTATTCTTTAAGTAGATAGCTAGTTTAGATTCTATTCAACCAGCTAATCTGCTTCATGACAATAAAATAAATGTGATTTTCAATTAAACATCTGCCTCGCTGTGTTCTACCCGGAATTCTTTTGAGTTTCGGTAAATTTATCTATTGACAGATTTCCTCGCAAATCATACTACATCGACGAGTTTTCAAAACTCAATCCCGTTTGCATATGTTTTCTGCTCCAACAAGCCGTTCGTGCATATGAAGATGGAGAAGAAATGAGGAAGAAGGCACAGTGCTCACAGGGACCTATATGCAAGATAACTTAAGGACCTAAACTAAATAAAAGGACTCAATGGAAATAGAAACCTAAGGACTAAAATGTAAACTAAGGTTTTCAAGACTTATTTTAATTTAATTCTTTTTCAACCTTTTATATGTGATTATAAATTAGATAAATATTATATATATACCTTGAATTTATGTTTTTGACTTTTTTTAGCTTTATTTATTTAATTGATTAAGTTACTTAAGTTATTACATACTTAGGATTAAATATTTATAATGTTAAATTAAATATTAATTGGGTAGCTAAATATTTATAATTTGAGTCCAAATTATTATTTAAGTTATTAAGAACATTAATTGACATTGAATTTAGTATTATTAATTTATTTTATGGTCCTTTAATATATTGTCCCTTATATTATAATTAAACCCTAAATAGACATATTCCTAGCTAATTAACTAGGGAAACTAGTTAATTAGGGGTAGTTAAGAGCCATGATGAGTCTCTCATCAGGTACGTCAAAGGAGAATGGGGTATCCACCATCACCTTCTCAACCCCACTCCTAGCAACCTCCTCCACTGGTATAATCATCTGAGACCCCATCTCATTTATCCTCACCTCGCTTTGGACCAACTCCCTTGATTCGTTCATCTGGCCCCCTCCATACTCCTCTGGATGGTGGTCTTTTCTCTTCTTTATCACTGGTGTCTCCTCTGTGGGACCTCTACCTCCTTGCATTTGGTCTAGCCTGTTCTTGACCACTTCTACAAAAGTTTTCCCATTTGTTGCTCACGCATCACCACCTTGTCTAAACAAATCTGAAGTTGAATTAACCACGAACTTCCCCCACAACAAAGAATGATCTTCTCAGGTAGCAAACCATTGCAAGCAAAATTTACATTCACCCATATCACCCTCCAATCCCCTTCCCCGAGCACAATCTCCATACCTTCCTTCATCTCCACAAAGCTCTCACTCATCTTCACCACTACTCCATTGGTTCTCAGATGGAGCGGTAGACCAGTAATCTCCAGCCTTCCCTATCTAGAGGCCACCCTCTGCGGGGGACACTCCGCCAATGCCCCATCAAACGGTGAGACAAATCTCCACATCACTATGATGTTCTCAAACACACTCGTTTGGAACTGAAGGGACTCATCATCATTCATACCCAGACCATAAAGAATAAAATGAGGAGGGCCCAAGTTTGTAATCTTCCAATTCAGCAACTTCAAGGCTAGGGATCTTACTAATTGATGAAGTCGATCCATGGATGGCTCCCATGCCATCACTTCCCCAATCAGGACACCACTTAAGACCATCTCTGTCACATGAATGCCTTCAGAATATGGGACTTCCACATCAAGAATTATCCGGTCAGCATGGGAGGGGGAGGCGGTGGAGCCCTCGATCCCCTCTACCCTAAATGTGAGTGAGGGTGTAAAACCTTTCCACCATTGATGTAAACATATTTACACTACCTAAAATGTCTATTTATGCAGGTTCTTAAGCGTAGGATTGCATTTCATGATATAAATATTGCATAACATGCATCATCTTGCATTTAGAGTAGTTTGAATAAAATGGAGGTTAATTGTCTCCTTTTATGTTCTTGGATAGGGAAAACATTTTATCGGGGCCTCGGATCAAAGATCCAACCGTATGGATGTGATCAGGGCGGCGATTGGAGTTCAACGACTCCAAGATAGCCCTAATCAGGCATCCGTAGCATCAGATAGTGACTGGGGAACCCTAGAAGATCAAGGGCCAAGATGGTGAAAATCCACACTTCAGATGATAAATCCGACCGCACGGATGAATTCGGATCGATGATCGCAACTCAACGACACAAAAATCGAGTCAATCCGACATCCGTGGCACCATCTACAACTTCTAGAAGATGGACGGCCAAGATGGCACCACGTGGTGCCATCTCGGCCGCCCAAATGGTCACCTACATTCCATGAAGACCGCGCACCCGCCCCCTCTCCGCCGTTGGATCTCGATCCAACAGCTGTGGACGCGGCGCTTTAAAATCATCCTCGCAACCTTCTCGACGGCGTAGCGCAGCAGAGATGAAGCGGCGGGCAAAGCAGAGGTCGCGGGATCGAGTCCCGCGAGCCTCAAATCAGGCGCAAGCGAGCGGCGTGTGGAGCGTTAGATTGCGATCCAACGGCTGCGTGTGCCTAATAGCACCGACGTGTAGCGTGGACGCGCGATCACACGTAGGCGGGCGCGCAGCGTAGCGGGCGAAGATGCATTTTAAGCCGTCCGATCTTGCGATCGGACGGCTGAGACTCAGCATGCGTGCGATGGCATTGGGCGCGCGGGCAACTAAAGTGGCGCGCGTGGGCGTGGAAGCTACGCCCACATCGGGGCTTTAGTGACGGATTTATCCGTCACTAAAGACCCCTCATTTATTGTTCTGAAGTTGTAATGTCCATTTTTCCCCCACTCCTTGCAACTATAAAAGGAGACCCCCTCCATACGAAATTTTCATCCCTTCTTTCTCCTCTCTACCCCTCCAAAGCTCAAGAGAAGCTTGTCCCACACCCGGGATGCTTCTTGCGAGATAAAGTCCAATTTTCGTTCCCCTTCGGAAGTGGATCCCACGACGACAATGGCGTGCTGCTCCATTCCCATTCTTCTGCTTCATCCTCCTTTGTCCTACTTCGTTCTCCTTCGTCCAGGCATCGTCCCGTCAGGCTCGTCCTCCAAGCAATTGTCGAGGAGGATAACTTCTCTCTCCCATTCTTATTTATAGCTTTTCTAGTGTAGAATTTTCCTGCTTTATAGTGTAATTGATTTTCCGCTTTCTAGTGTAACTTTTATTTAGTTTGATTATATAAACAATTGAAATATTGAATGCATGTTCTCTTTCTCTCTCTCTCTCTCTTTCTTTTAGTCTGATAGCTCTATTGTAATTATATCGCCTTGCTTATCAAAAATCCTAAAAAAATATAATTGCGAATATAGATCAACGTAGCCTCCCTGTGTTCGACCCGGAATTCTTTTCGGTATAAATTTTATTTGTTAAACACGAATTCTTCTCTTTTGAACTACAACGACAGGTTTTCCAAAACCAAACACGTTAGCGTAGCATTCGTATATGTTCAACATTTTGGCGCTGTTGCCGGGGAGGCAATGATTTCCGATCTTTCCTTCGCATTTCTTGCATTTTATTTGTTTTCTAACTAGCTTTCTCTTGTGTCTATTGTTTTGCAGAGACCTCCATCAAGGAATCAATAAGCGGTAAACTGGAGTAAAGTGCAGTTGAAGACAACTGTAAGTGCTCCCCCATTCTTTCCCCCTCCAAAGATTTCATTCACTACATTAAATCCAAATCCCAATTAACCTAGGTGTTTGCATAAATCCTAGGAATAGTTTGGTTGTTTGGATTTCCACTCACATTCATTCCACCCTCATTCATAAAAAAAATAAAAAGATAATCTTGTGGGGTAATTTCCAACAAACACACAACAAACACCCACATTCAAGGCACTTGATCAACTCGATTTGTTTTCTACTCAACCGGGTTCTGATCTATGGAACCGGTACACACAAAGCAACACATAACAGAGTAGAAACTATTCTAAGTTAACCATTTTTGAGTGCCTAACTTAGTGGTGCATTTATGGCCAATTATTTGAGTTGTTTGGGCCGCACCACTTTATTTAAAACCAACTCATCAAGTAGCTCCTCCTTAGGGTTTTCAATCTAGGTATATTCCAGGCACTCTACTTTCTTTCTGATTTTAAAGGAAAACAATCTTCACCCATGTTTTACAACTTGGTTTGCCTAGAAACTTGATTGCAATTCACCTAATTTGAAACCCTAAAAGCTACTAAGCAAGATTTGAACCTTAAAATTCACCACATCAAAAATAATCTTGCTTGAAAACCCTGGTTGTGCACGCACTTACACAAATCTCAATCAATCATTAAGGGCACAACCCATTGTAACGGCCCATCACATTCCATAGGTACCACAATCCCAGGCCTTAATAAAATTGAGTAGACGTTGGCCTTAAGGTTTGATTCGCTCTTCAGGGCCTAGTCTGAGATTGTTTTTGATTAACCTACTTGTACTGATTAATCTGATGTCTAGCTAGGGGAGTAGCATCAAACGACCGCGGCTGGGGGGTACACTAGGAACCAGAGGCGAAAGCCAAAGGAAGAACCTTCTCCCCAGTCCCTCCTTCTAACTGGTTGGATTAAACAGACGCAAGTAGAGTAAATCACTTACAGTCTTAAGGCTGGTTTTGGGAGTCAGTAGATCCTTAGGCTACCCCACTTAAGGACAGCCTTGTTTTGTTGTGCTGCAGGGTCCCTATCCCCAGTCCTTCCGTCCTTCTCCTAGTTTATGCTGGGAAGACAGTCATTGAATCCCCGATTGGAAGGACCATTAGAACATTCTAGGAGGCGCAAGTTAGATTTTGGTCAATTTGATCCCATGGCCGAACAACAGCCTCCTCTGCTTGAAAATCCACAGGAAGAATTTCGAAGGCAGCTGGAACAAATGCAGAGAATGCAGGAATGGTTCCAGAGAATGTAGGGCGCTCAGCCCTTGAAGGATTTTTATGATCCTTCAAATTACGGGGAATGTCCCGGCATCCAGATTCCAGCCAGTGACATAGAAATCAAGCCCCAGGTGTTAAGCCTGATTAAAAATTATCATAGGCTTGGCTCCGAAGATCCGTTTCAGCACTTGGAAGATTTGACCACTTTGGTCCAGACCACCAAGGCTCGAAACGTTAATGAGGAGCAAATGATCATGAGGCTCTTCCCCCACTCTCTTAGGGATAAAGCTGCGCATTGGTATAGGACAATAGGAAGACCAATTACAACTTGGAATGAGTTGAAATCGGCCTTTCTGAAGAAATTCTTCCCAGTCGGTAGTACCAATGCTTTGAGACGGGCAATCACTACCTTTACCCAACGGCCGGGGCAGCAGTTTCATGTGGCCTGGGAGCTATTCCAGGACTTATTGCGGAGGTGTCCACACCACGAGGTGCCGAAATGGCAACTCGTGCAGATCTTCTATCATGGGTTGAATGAGCAACTCAGAAACCATGTGGATGCTTCTTGCGGAGGCAATTTCCTCAATAAAGATGCAGATAGTGCACATGATTTATTTGAGGAAATGAGTGAGAATTCAATTAATCATGCCTCCATGGATACTTTTAACCGGTCCCAGCAACCCAGATCAAATGTCAATGAAGTCCATGACTCTCATTCATTTGATATGGAATTGATTTGTAATAAACTTGATAAGGTGGACTTGGTTGCTAAAAGAATGGAAGAGTGGATGGCTGGCAATTCTATGAACAACTCTCAATCCACTCAATCCCAAAATTCGAGATTCCATTCCTCACGAGCTCCTTCTGGACGGGAGTTCGTGAATCAACTCGATGCGGCTCAACCTATGAGTCAGCAATTTTCGGAACCCCATGGGTTCCCAACTGGGGCCTTTGATCCCAGTTTTTCTTATCCTTCCCTTTCTTTCTCTCCATCCTCACCCTATGAGGATGTCTGTGCTGTACAAGAGAATGTTAGATCCAACCCCTACTCGAATGCCTATAATCCAGGTTGGAGAAACCACCCTAACTTCTCTTGGAAAAATCCGAGGCAACAGACCCAATTCTGACCCGGCAACTATGCTCTGCAACGACCAATGGGTCAAGGTCAAGTATATACTCAGTTGCCGACGAATCAGGTCAATCAGCCAGCTTGGAATGCCCGTCAACCAGCAGGGCAGGCTGATTTGAATCGTCAAATGGTAGAGATGCAAGGATCTATGCTCCAGCTCATGCAGCAAATGAAAAACTCGCTGGACAACTTGCAATCCGGGCTCATTGCTAACTCTCGTCAACCCGGATCTCTACCATCCCAACCCGTACCCAACCCGCGAAACATTATAAATTTGGGGCAATCAAGTCCAAGGGTACAGAAATCAGAGGGACCCGCACTCACATGCTCAGGTGGTTGAGCAAGGTTCCTCGTCTTCTTCTTCTGCTAATCAACAATTCATGGTCAATCAAGCCCCTCCAATCTTTCCTAACCCTCCCCAAGACCCAAATTCTTACGCTTCTGCAAATTCTGTAACTTTAAGGAGTGGTAAGAAGACTCAGGATCCGCAACCACACTATTCTGATCTTTTGAATCCTGAAGAATCTGAGGAGAGAGAGGAGAATTCTAGAGGAGAAATCAAGGCTCAGGAACCTGATTCCAAAGATCTAACTCATGTTCCTTTTCCTGAAGCCTTAACCAAAGCAAAGAAGTCTGTTGATAGTAATGAGGAGCTTCTGAATTTATTTAAGAATGTTGAGATCAATATTCCGCTCCTTGATGCTATCAAGCACATACTAGATTACGCAAAATTTTTAAAGGAATTATGTACACAAAAGCGTAAGTCGAGAGAATCTGTTCTGAGGAAGGTGGTACTCTCCGAGCAGGCTAGCTCTGTTATCCTACACTACCTCCCTCAGAAAAAGACAGATCCTGGTGCTCCTTTGATTTCTTGCGTTATCGGAGATTACACATTTGATAGAGCACTTTTGGATCTCGGTGCATCCATCAACCTAATTCCGACTTCTCTTTATGAGAAGTTTGGGTTAGGTGAACTTCGGCCAACTTCAGTAACGCTATAGTTAGCAGACCGTTCGGTCACAAACCCGCAAGGCGTTATTGAAGATGTTAAAGTTAAGGTCAAGGATGTCTATTTTCCTATAGATTTCCTTGTCCTTGACATGGATGTACCAGATAATCTGAGGAACACGCCCATCATTCTGGGGCATCCGTTCTTGGCTACCGCAAAGGCCAACATTAATTGTGAAAGTGGTAGCATGGAAATCGCCTTTGGGGACCAACGAATGAAATTGGATATTTTTAAGGCGATCAACAAATTTGAGGATTGTGGATTTATTAACGAACTTGATGAGGATAATGTTAATATTGAAACTTGTTTGACAGTTTCTTCAATTGAAAGTTCCTCTTTGGTTGATGAATTTGACCCGCAACCCTCTGACCTGACATCTTCGGAAGAGGTTTCTGATTTTGTTCACTCAAAACCTCTTCCTCTTGTTGAATCTTCAGCATCTACCCTACCATCAATCATTACCCCACCCCAGCTTGAATTGAAACCATTGCCCGAGAATTTAAAATATCAATTTTTAGGACCGCAGAATACGCTCCCTGTGATTATTAGTACTAAATTGACAAAGGAGCAAGAGATTAAATTGATTAAGGTCCTAAAGAAACATAAGGAGGCAATGGGTTGGACCATTCATGACCTCAGGGGGATCGAGCCATCTTACTATAATTATAGAATATTTTTGGAAGATGGATCCCTCCCTTCTCGCCAGATGCAGAGGAGATTGAATCCAAATATGCGAGAAATGGTCAAAAAGGAAATCATCAAGTGTCTCGATGCAGGAATTATTTATCCAATCTCTGACAGTCCCTGGGTAAGTCCCATTCAGATTGTTCCAAAGAAAGCCGGGATTACTGTTGTGACTAATGAGAGAGGAGAATCTATCACAACTCGTTCAGCTTCCTCTTGGAGAGTTTGTATTGATTATAGGAAGCTGAACACAGCCACTAAAAAGGATCATTTTCCCCTACCCTTCATTGATCAAATCTTGGAAAAATTAGCTGGGCAGAAGTACTTCTGTTTTCTTGATGGCTACTCGGGATACAACCAAGTTCCTATCCATCCCAAGGATCAGGAAAAAACTACTTTCACCTGTCCCTAAGGAACCTTTGCTTTTCGTAGGATGCCTTTTGGGTTATGCAATGCACCTGCGACTTTTCAAAAGTGTATGCTAGCCATATTTTCCGACATGGTGGGAGAGTTTATGGAAGTCTTCATGGATGATTTCTCTATTTTCGGAGAATCATTTGACTCTTGTTTGGCTAATTTAGAAATGATTCCTAAGCGATGTATCAAGACACGACTGGTCCTTAGCTGGTAAAAGTCATTTCATGACCCAAGAGGGCATCATTTTGGGTCATGTAATCTCTAAACGGGGAATTGAAGTGGACAAAGCTAAGGTTGATGCTATCGCTAAACTTCCTCCTCCCACATCTGTTAAACAAATCAGATCATTTCTTGGCCATGTGGGATTTTATCAAAGATTCATCAAGGATTTCTCGAAGGTTGCTCGTCCTTTGAGCAATCTTCTTACCAAAGAAACGCCGTTTGTTTTTGATGAATCATGCCGAAAGGCATTTGATTTTCTGAAAACGGCAGTCACCTGTGCTCCAATTTTGCAACCACCAATTTGGACAGCCCCATTTGAGATCATGACCGACGCTTCTGATTATGCGGTCGGGGCTGTCCTGGGTCAGAAAATTGACCGAAAGCCCTCTGTCATTTACTACGCTAGTAAAACTCTGGATGAAGCCCAGAGGAATTACACTGTTACTGAAAAGGAATTACTAGCTGTAGTATTTGCGTTGGAAAAATTCAGGGCTTATCTGTTGGGGTCTCATGTTATTGTTTATACCGACCACTCGGCCTTGAGACATCTCTTGGCTAAAGGATGCTAAACCCTGACTTATTCGTTGGATTCTTCTTCTTCAAGAATTTGATCTTGAAATCAAGGATAAAGCCGGGGTGCAAAATGTGGTAGTGGATCATTTGTCAAGACTCCTAGGTGATTCTTCTTGTCCGAACATTCCGATTGCTGACACTTTTCTGAACGAAACCATTCTTATAGTTTTAGGTGTCCACACCCCATGGTTTGCTGACATTGTTAACTATTTGGCCGTTGGTCAAATCCCCCAGGATTGGACCAAGCAACAACGGGATAGACTCAAATTTGAGGCCAAATACTACTTTTGGGAGGACCCTGAACTGTATCGCATCAGCTTTGATCAGATTATTCGCCGATGCATACCGGAGAATGAATTCAACAGTATATTCGAGTTCTGCCATGCATCTGGGTGTGGTGGACATTTCTCCGAGAGAAAGACGGCTGCAAAAATCTTGCAATCTGGCTTCTATTGGCCATCTTTATTCAAGGATGCCCAGGACTTCTCAAGGTCATGTTCTCGATGTCAGTCACTCGGGAACATAACTAAGAGAGACATGATGCCCCTAAACTCTATTCTTCCTATAGAAATTTTTGATGTTTGGGGCATCGATTTCATGGGACCCTTTATCCCTTCATTTAGTCATCAGTACATTCTTGTTGCTGTTGATTATGTGTCCAAATGGATTGAGGCAATTCCCACCCGAACCAATGACCACAAGGTGGTCATCAATTTTGTCAAAAAAAAAATATCTTCAATAGGTTCGGGATTCCGAGGGCTATCATCAGTGATGGTAGCACTCATTTTACTAATGCCCAATTCCAAAATTTATTGGCCAAATATGGGGTTAATCATTGAATTTCCACACCTTACCATCCCCAAACGAATGGGCAAGCCGAAATCTCCAATCGAGAGATCAAGAACATTCTGCAAAAAATGATTAGGCCTGATCGAAAGGATTGGACTCAAAAGCTTGAGGACGCTCTATGGGCCTACCGTACGGCGTATAAAATGTCCATCGGCATGTCTCCATTCCATTTGGTGTATGGAAAGGCGTGCCATCTACCTGTAGAGATTGAACATAGGGCATTTTGGGCAATCAAACAATGCAATTTAGATCTGAATCTAGCTGGAAAGACCAGGAAACTCCAACTATCTGAGTTGGAGGAGCTTAGAAATGATGCTTATGAGAATGCCAAGATCTACAAGGCTCGGACCAAAGCTCTACATGATCAATTGATTTCCCGCAAGAGCTTTGAGCCAAACCAGAAGGTCTGGTTATTTGATTCTAAACTTAAGCTCTTTCCTGGTAAACTTAGATTTAAATGGAATGGCCCATTCATAATTGATCATATTTTTCCTAATGGTGCCGTTCAGATTTCTGACCCAAAGACAGGTAACACCTTTAAAGTCAACGGTCAACGTTTGAAGCCTGTTGTTGACCGTAATCTTCCAGAACCCGTCTCAGACTCTGTTACTCTAGCCATTCTGTGACTTCTTTGGCTGGACTTCGCCTAGCTGACTGCATTAAACTCAGCAGTTGTACATATGACACAAGGCTGATACAAGCTTCATATCCAGGTGACATCTTTCATATTCTACCCTTTCTTTCATGTCTCTTTTTCAATGAAGACATTGCATCAGCTAGGCATGGGGGGGTGGATTCATTCTTGAATTATTTGGTCAGCTTTGTGAAATCCATATAAATTGTCTCTCTTCTTATTTAAAAAAAAAATTAGGAAGGATTAGTTGGACATTAGGACTTTTCAATCCTAAGAAATTTTACATTAGGATCTGAACACAAAGACCCCTCAGGTCTTTGGACTTAATTAGCCTGTGTATCCACTAAATGTGGATTTATTTTTGAGTCCTCGCCATCTTAATTCTATTATAATTGGAATAAATAAGTTTGGGTGATAAGTACACGACTTATCAACCCGCCCTCTGATTTGAGGGAATTTTGAGTTTTAAGCATCTACACACTTTCTTTGCACTGACTCGTTGTTCGACGATTCTAACGGAAATTGGGTAGCTAATGAACCTTCTAGGGTGATATGGCTGGCAAGTTATCATGGGTAACAGCCCATAGGTAGGTTGTCCAGAGCCCAGTCACTGGACCTTTCTCTGTTTGCTGCCTTTAGGTAAATCTTAGACCAGGGAAGCCACCTAATTAAAATAAAAAAAAAATTCAAAAAGAAAAGGAGAAAAGAACAAAAAGAAATAAGCCACACTTCACCGCACGAGTATGGCTGGCAAGTTGTCGGTGGTAACAGCTTATCGACCGGTTGTCCAAAACCCAACTCAGAAAATGCACTAAAAATTCCCAAAACACTTAGGAAGAAGCGGAGAAGTAGAATAAACCGGGGAGATATACACTGGATTCACCCTTGTGTTGACCCCGTAAAAAAAAAATAAAAGTAGGGAGAAAGCTACTGGTTGTAAAGATACACTTTTAGGCAGAATTCTTATTAGGTCACCTAGAGGCGTAGAAATCTGAAATCCGTTTTAATTTTCGGTCAACGAGTCTATCACAATCACAATAAGATGCTTAAAGCTTAGGGTTCTCATCAAATCTTGGGTGAGTTGAATGGCCGTAGAAAGCCACTCTGAAACCCTAAAATTTGAAAATAAAAAAAAATTAGAAAAGAGAAAAAGAGAAAAAGAAAATTTTCTTTTAATAAGGCGAGGGCTTGAGGCGGTCTGCATTTTGGTTGATACCCGGGCACTGTTGTGTCTTTGATAGTTCAGTTCCTAAGTAGACAATTTCTTAATGATTGAAAATAACTCAAGTCCAAATAATCCAACCTAATTCTTTTATAAATAGCGTATAGTTTTTGCTAGGGACTAGCAAAAGATAGGCATGGGGGTATGATGTAAACACATTTACACTACTTAAAATGTCTATTTATGCATGTTCTTAAGCATAGGATTGCATTTCATGATATAAATATTGCATAACATGCATCATCTTGCATTTAGAGTAGTTTGAATAAAATGGAGGTTAATTGTCTCCTTTTATGTGCTTGGACAGGGTAAACATTTTATCGAGGCCTCGGATCAAAGATCCAATCGTATGGATGTGATCAGGGCGACGATTGGAGTTCGACTCCAAGATTGCCCTAATCAGGCATCCGTAGCATCAGATAGTGACTGGGGAACCCTAGAAGATCAAGGGCCAGGATGGTGAAAATCCACACTTCAGATGACAAATCTGATTGCACGGATGAATTCGGATCGACGATCGCAGCTCAACGACACAAAAATCGAGTCAATCCAACATCCGTGGCACCATCTACAACTTCCAGAAGATGGATGGCCAAGATGGCACCATGTGGCACCATCTCGGCCACCCAAACGGCTGCCTACATTCCATGAAGACCACGCACCCGCCCCCTCTCTGCCGTTGGATCTCGATCTTACGGCTGTGGATGCGGCGCTTTAAAATCATCCTTGCGACCTTCTCGACGGCGTAGCGCAGCGGAGATGAAGCGGCGGGCGAAGCAGAGGTCGCGAGATCGAGTCCCGCGAGCCTCAAATTAGGCGCAAGCGAGCGACGCGTGGAGCGTTAGATTGCGATCCAATGGCTGCCCACGCCCAATAGCGCTGATGCGTGATTGGACGCGCAGCGTGGACGCGCAATCACATGCAGGCGGGTGCGCAGCGTAGCGGGCGAAGATGCTTTTTAAGTCGTCCGATCTCGCGATCAGACGACTGAGACTCAGCGTGCGTGCAATGGCGTTGGGCGCGCGGGCAGCTGAAGCGGCGCGCGTGGGCGTGGAAGCTACGCCCACGTCGGGGCTTTAGTGATGGATTTATCCGTCACTAAAGACCCCTCATTTATTGTTTTGAAGTTGTAATGTCCATTTTGCCCCCACTCCTTGCAATTATAAAGGGAGACCCCCTCCATACGAAATTTTCATCCCTTCTTTCTCCTCTCTACCCCTCCAAAGCTCAAGAGAAGCTTGTCCCACACCCGGGATGCTTCTCGCGAGATAAAGTTCAATTTTTGTTCCCCTTCGGAAGTGGATCCCGCGACGACGACGGCGTGCTGCTCCATTCCCGTTCTTCTGCTTCGTCCTCCTTCGTCCTGCTTCATTCTCCTTCGTCCAAGCATCGTCCCGTCCGGCTCATCCTCCAAGCAATCGTCGAGGAGGATAACTTCTCTCTTCCATTCTTATTTACAACTTTTCTAGTGTAGAATTTTCCTGCTTTATAGCGTAATTGATTTTCCACTTTCTAGTGTAACTTTTATTTAGTTTGATTATATAAACAATTGAAATATTGAATGCATGTTCTCTTTCTCTCTCTCTCTCTCTCTCTCTCTTAGTCTGATAGCTCCATTGTAATTATATCGCCTTGCTTATCAAAAATCCTAAAAAAATATAATTGCGAATATAGATCAACGTAGCCTCCCTATGTTCAACCCGGAATTCTTTTCGGTATAAATTTTATTTGTTGAACACGAATTCTTCGCTTTCGAACTACAATGACAGGTTTTCCAAAACCAAACACGTTAGCATAGCATTCGTATACGTTCAACAACCATCCTGCTGCATCCCTCCCCTCGTACACGCATCACATTTATGGCCTTCTCCACCACATGCCACGCAAATAAGAGGCCCCTTGCATGCCATTGCCATGTGCCCTCTTCCCCTACATCTGAAGCACAAAACCTACCCCACGTTTCCCCAGCGCCTAGTCCTCCCAGCAGTCTCCCTTATTCTCTGATCGTCCTTACGCCTCCATCTCTTCAATCTCCATACCTCCCAACTGTCGTTCTCCCTCCTATTACCGGAGCCCCATCGACCCATCCTCTCCTGTCACCAACCTCATGGCCTACTGCTGCCTTCATCAATATATATTATAATAACAATTCCATTTCACGTCAGATGTCAATTTATCTTTTACTTACAATTGCTAAAAAAATTCTAAATATGGGCAATTGTCTTCTGGCTTGTTCACATACATCTGCCAATAATAATTGGTACATGTCAAATCGTGTCTTTAAGATTGTCATTATGTTTATTGTTGGTTGGTGATTTCTAGCAACCAAAAGTAAATGCTACCCTACCAAATTAGTTCACTTGTCCTTTATAAATAGGGAAGTCCTCATCTTCATACTCTTTGTAGTTCAACCTTTACTCCACAAACTAACTAATATTGCTATGGATGGTATTGGATCTTCAGAAGGTGGTGGTGATGAAGTGAAAGTGTGTTGCTTTTGTGAAGTTCCTACAACCCTACAGCTGGATACATTTCATTTTATTATTTTGTCGAAGGATCAAATCTGTTATGTTTGTCAGAATGAGGTTTGTGCCTTGCCTTTCAATAGGTGTGTGGTTTTAATTTTATCTTCAATTTTGTTAATGCAACTTCTGTTGTGATGAGGTCAGTGATTTTAGGCTATATATGAAATATATACTGGAAATGAAATCTATTCTTTTATAATTGACAGATTTCTTGAGTTGTAAACTTCAAAGGGCTATGATTGATCATGATCACCTGGAAAATGTTTTGAAACTAAAGTAGTCTGAGAACTGTAGTCTTTTGTTCATGCTAGAGAAGTTGGAGTGCGATAGTCTGTCGTGTAGAAATTGTCGATATGCAGATCACTCCTTCTCTAGTGATGAACATATGCTTGATTTACAGTCTGATGACAGTTGTGCTTAGCCCTTTTTGGGTTTTATTTTAATGACACTTCCTCATATTATTGTCTTCTACATTTGCTCACAAACTTGCTTTGAAGTTTTACACTATGATAACTATTCTCGAGAGCATGAGTTGCTAATCTCTAGATTTGATAATGGACAAGTTAGCAATATGTTTCTATATTGGAGTGGAAAACTGACACAACATTCAAGAAATGTGTGTATTACATTTTACAAAATCCTATGCTCATATATTTCTATAGTTATATTTAATGAAATAGCTACATTTTTAGTGAGATCAATATCTAGTATGCTTCTAGGGGAACATCTATATTGCAAAATGTCACCGATGTTTTCCTGCAGTTACATTACAATTTACAGATGACATCTACAATATACTGTAGTTCATTTGTGGAGTAGTTTGCAACTGTTCGTTTTCTGAAAATGACACATATGCTATCTAATTGCACAGCAATCTTTGGTCTTAATTGACCTAAATTAGGCTAGGACTTAGCATAAGTTCGGGTAGTTCATGCATGCATAAGCATTATTTGCATCTTTACTGTTCTTCCTATAGCTATGCATATAATAATGCAATAATATACTAATTAGGTGCATTATATAAATTGCAGGAAATAAGAAGCTCAGGAGATGGATTTGAGACTGGATCTGAAGCTAGACCTGAAGCCAGAGTTGCAGCAGAGTTGGAATAGACGACCTAGAATAATATGTAGTAGACAATAATGTGAGGGGTTGAGGTATGCTATTTTGTTAAGCAAGAATAAAGTAGCAAATTACGAAGAACTTAGGTCCATCCTAGCCTTAGGACAGCCTAGAAGCTTCCCCAAGCCTTAGCCACCCTTAGATTAGGTCACTATACCCTAGGAAGCCCTAAAACCCTATTTCCATCCTCTATCTGGACATCCAGATGAGTTACGGGACGTCCAGAACCTTAGCCACAACCTGTGCACCTAAAACCCACTTTTGTAGCATTTTAAGACATCCAGACACTTTGTCTGGATGTATACTTTCTGTAGACAGAACCTTAACTCTTCCCTGCCTCTGTTTGGACATCTAGACAACAAGTCTGGATGTCTAAGTTTTCATTTTAAGATGTCTGACACTATTGTCAGACGCCTGGAACTGCTCTCTAGTTCCTGTTTTTTAATTCAAGCTTGGATCTTGAATTCCTAGGTCCCTAAAACCAATTCCAACCCCATAGGAACCTAAATTAAGGTGCCCTAACCTTAGTACATCACCTTTAGACCTCCCTAAGGACCTAATTAGGTCCTCACTAAACCTAATTGACTTGGATTTTAGTCAATTCCATCAGCCTTTTCAATTGGACTCATTAAGTCCAATTGACTCCTGATCTCAGCATACACAGTCCAATTGGACTCAGTGAGAGTCCAATTGACCCAGACCTAACTTAATTGAGTTGTTTTACTCTCAATTAGGGTTTCAAACATCCAATTAAACTTGTATCAAGTTTAATTGCATTTTACCTTAATGAATTAGGGTTTACAACCCTAATTTGAGACTACCTTGACCTAAACCCACTAGAACCTAACCTAATCAACTTAGCCACATAGGTTTCGACCCACACACACCCACACACACCATCTACATGAAATAACTAGCCTAGAGTTCTCTAGAACTCTCTACCATGTGTTGTTGCCTTGGTTGCTAAAAATAGCAACCAAGATGCATTCAATTTTTAGATCCACCAAATGTGGATCTAAAAACCACCCATCCATCCTCTCTCTTACTCTCCCACGAGCTCCCACCACAGGCCTCTCTAGAGAGTTCCACACTTCTCTAGAGAGGCTCCCTTGGGTCTACTTAAAGGATCTTTGGGTGGCCATTTGCACCCATTTAGCCTTCCATCTAGTTTTAGCTTCATTCCACCTCCATTACTCCACCTCCATCTCCACGAGCACACCATGGCATCTCCATCACCTCCACGTCAGGACTAGATAACCTCGAACCTCTCTCCAAAGGCCAGGCTAAGTGTTATTAGCCGCCCCTCCTTCTCTCAACCAAGTCAAAGGCCATCGGAGCTACCTCCGAATGCCCTTCATTTTGTTAGCTAGATAAGTAGCATGGTTATTCGTAGATTAATGCTTTATTACTGCTTAGTAGTGTAGCTCCATATTATCCCCCAATGATGCATGCATAATCTCCCCATAGATTCATATATACATTTGTTTTCTGTTAGCTATTTTATTGCTTTCAAACTTTCTTGTACAAGCTTTCTGCGAGCTTCACTCTATAGCCACCACAATGCAATCAATGAAATCATCTTTTATATATCTCTATGTCTATGTGTGAAAATCACTAGGAGATGATTACCATATTTCCTTGTGATTAAAGTTGCATGCGTGAAATTTGTATTTTTTTGCAACTAAGTGATGTGCATACATCTGATTAACATAAAATGTCTTATCAATGCATGTTCTTAGTGTCACATTAGCATTATACATTGTAAATAGTGTATAACATGCATAACCATGCATTTAGATCAAGTTGTATAAATTGTATAATAATTGTCTCCTTTATATGGTCAGGGATAGGACGACTTTTTATCGGAGCCTCAGATCAAAGATCCAACCGTACGGATCTAATCAGGGCGATGATTAGAGTTTAGTGACTCCAAGATCGCCCTGATCGAACATCCGTAGCACCAGATAGAGATCAAGGAACCCTAAAGATCAAGGGCCATGATGGTGTTAATCCACACCTCAGATGACAAATCTGATCGCACGGATGGGTTTGGATCGACGATCGTAGCTTAACGGCGTGAAAATCGGTCCAATCCGACACCCGTGGCACCATCTACAACACTCAGAATATAGACGGACTAGATGGCGTCACGTGGCACCATCATGGCTGCCCAACATCGGCCACAGCTCTTCTTCTTCACCCACTCAACAAATCTCCTTCGTTGGATGCCCATCCAACGGCTGAGAATGTGCCACGTCGCCGCTCATCTAGCGCCTCTCCTCATCTGAAAGCATAAGCAATGCTTGATCTCGATCGTTGGATGAAGATCCAACGATCGAGATCGGCCATGTGCAAAATCCTCAACACGCCTCAATCGCACGCGTAGCGCAGCGGTTAAGGCGCTGCGTAGGCGAGAGGCACGGGTTCGAGTCGCAAGCACAGCGCCTCTCCTCGCGTGCAGGTGCGCAATTGGAGCCGTGCGATGGGCATCTAGTGACACAGATCAACCGATAGCACCCATACGCGATCAGACGCGCAGCGCAAATGCCCGATTGCACACGGGCGCGTGGCACTGGCAAGGGCAGCTTAAGCCATCCGATCTCTTGATCGGACGGTTGAGCGCGCGCGATTGTGCGAAGGCATTGAGAGTGAGAAGACAAGGGGGCGTGCATGCGGCACACGCACGTTAGCCACATTTAGGCCTTTAGTGACGGATAAATCCATTACTAAAGGTTCTGAATTAATGTTTTTCATGTTGTAATGTCCAAAATGCCCCCACTCCTAGAAACTATAAAAGGAGACCCCTACCATATGGATTTCTATCCCTTCCTTCTCCTCTCTCCCTCTCCAAAGCTTAAGAAAAGCTTGTCCCACACTCGGGATGCTCCTCAAGAGCTAAAACCAAGTTTTTACCCCCGTTCTGGAAGCAAATCCCTCGATGATGATGATGTGATGCTTCGTTCCCATTCCTCCTACTTGGTCCTCATTCGCACTCCATTCCTCATCTTCTAGGCATTGTCTCGTCTGGCTCATCCTCCAAGCGATCGTCGAGGAGGATAACTTCTCTCTCCCATTCTTTTTACTGCTTTCTAGAGTAGAATTTCCTACTTTCTAGTTGTAATAATTTCTCACTTTCTAGTGTAATCATTTCTCGCTTTCTTAGTTGTAAAAATATTATGCAATATCAAGTGATTGTTCTTTCTCTCTCTCTTATTGTCTATATTGCTTCCATTGTGATTATTTCACCCCTTAAACAAAACACAAAAAAATATAATTATGAATTTTGATCGACGTAACCTCCCTGTGTTCGACCTAGAATTTCTTTACAGATTTTTCGATATAAATTTTATTTGTCGAATGGATTTCTTTGTGACTCGAACTACAACGACAGGTTCTCAGAACCAATTCCGATAGAGTAGTCATCCGCTATTCAACACTAAGCATGTCGTGCATCAATACGAATTATTGTAAACTAGCATGCATTTTTGAATAAGTAGAGCGAGCTAGATCGAATTCAAATCTATATTTTCTAAACGCCTCCCAAAGATGAATGACCAGGACTCAAGTTTCGTTATTTTATAAATTATTTTTGACGTGTGTTTTCACGCACTATACTATGATGATATCTTTGTTTTCAAAACATGCACGAGAATTGCCTCCTGTCAAATGGCGCCGTTGTCGGGGAGGCAACGGAATTAATTTCAATCTTTTGAGCTTTTAGTGACAAATATTCCTCTACTTGTTTGTTGGATGTGCAGGAAAGTAGGAGAAACGAAATCTGCGCACACATCGGGCATAGAAAAATCATCAGGTGCACATCTCCTCTTAGATTAGGATTTCCATTTTTCGAACCCCAGGTTAGATTTCCTTCTAGCAATTTCATTTGAAAAAAAAAAGCCTATTTATTTTCGTGAAAAAAAAGTCTAGGTAGTTAGATTAGGTCTATGTTTGAATCTTAAGTTAGTTTGCTTGAAAAAAAAAAGAGAATTTTTTTTTGAAAAAGAGTTTTTCCCTTCAAAAAAAAAATTTCAAAAGTTTTTGAAAAAAGAAAATCATTTTGGTGGAAACTTTGAATTTTGAATTCAAACACCTTTTAAAAGCTTTCCCATCATTCTCTGATTTTCGACCATATTTCAAATTCCGACTTAAAATTTCAATTGCCAAAAAATTAATGAGCGAAAAATTCTGAAATTTGGGCTATACCTTTATTTTCAAACCATCTTTCAAATGGCAGCATTCATTTGAAGAAATTCAAAGTATAAAGTTTTTAAAAATTCATGAAGTGTAAGGGGTCAAACTGACCTAGATTTGAAAATTTTCAAAATTCAAAAAATTCAATTTTGAGCAATCTGCTAATCTGTTTTGATTAAAAATGGTGGGGTTGGAAAGCTAATCTCATTGGCTTTAATTTACATATTTTTCCCAAATTTTTGAAGATCATTTGATACTATTTCAAAGTAAAAAATCGACCAGGGGTCAAAATTCCAAATCTGACCCCCTGACATTTAAAAATCTCTATAAATTCGGTTGAAACAGTAAAATTTATAAAAAATATTCTCTAAAAATATAATTGAGAAAGGAATCCACTTGCCAAATTTCAACTTATTCTGATTCCAATTTTTATCAAAAAATTAGTCTTATTTTCATGGTCTGCTGAAAAAAAGACCTTAGAATTACATGAACCCTAGGTTACACCTTTAGGGTTACACTCTAGAGACCACACATTTGAGCTAACCTGTACTTAGTCAAGTCTAGTGTTTAGTCAGTGAGCTTGTTCACCTTGTGGGCCACTCACCAAACCCCAGTGAAAAAAAGGGGTAAAAATAAATTGTAAAACACAGAATAAACCCGAATTCATTATCGTACTACTGAGTGATTTCATCCGCTCTTGCCAAACTTGGTGACTAAGTCTGCGGGGTAGTGTCAAACGATCATGGCTAAAGGGTAACGGAAGCAGAGATGTGAGCCGAAGGAACAACCTTCCCCTTAGTCCCCTCATAAACAGATTGGTTGGGTTAGCTTGAGAGGTGGGAATTACTTTCAGTCGGTTGAACGACAAATTTTTTCAGGAATTAGAACTTAAAATGAAAAATCTAGTCATCTGATCATAAGGACCATCTGACTGATAGGGCCTTAGCCTTTTCTGGCTGGATACACCAACCTAAGGGTTGGTTGGTGTATGCAAGGAAGGAGGTTACTCAGACCTCGACTGGTTGGATCTTGGGAGTCCATCCCAAGGAGGCGGAGGCGATTAGTCACTTCGCCCAAACCATCTTCTCCCCCACATTTTTCTTCCACTTGCTTAGCCGTAATGGCTAACCCTGGATCTAGACCTAATCAGGATCCAAAAGAGCTGGACCCACAAGCTTATCTGAGAGCCCAGGTCACTGAATTAGCTCAACCTTGGGATTAGAACCCAAGGTGGTGAAGATGACTTTTCCCTTCGCCTGATCCTTCTCCTCGGGTTATTGAAATGGTTAACCCATATCCCGACCCTGGATTTTATGACCCATACCATTCAGCTCCTCAAAGGACAGCATCTTATAACCCAGGATATGGATTTCACACACCTGCATCTCACCCATGGAATATGGGTAGACATGATTCACCCCTTGGAACCCCTGAAGAGCTACCAGTGCATATGCTACCGCATTACAGAATATAGAGAGCTATAGCTAGCGTTAAGGAAAAGGCCGCATCCTATCTACACGAAATCCAAGCTATCACTGAGTCGAACCAAAGACAAAGCTGGATTCCGTATCAACAAGCTGTGATGGAGCTCCTTCAGGGAACAACAGGTGATGGGAACACCATCATGAGTTATAACTAGCTCATTTTGACCCAATTAAGTCAGTAAATACTCCTACATAGCCGTCAGAGAGTCACAAGTCACAACATAATCATTTTGAGGGAAAAATAAGAAACTAAGGTTAAAATTGCAATTTTACCAGCTTATCATGAATGCAGTACAATCATGGGTTTTTTCAGGGGTTGAATGAAGGTCAATTAGTCTTAAAAAGATAACAAGTGGGTTAGAACAATCAGAGAAGTGTTTACACGAGTTCTGAGAATTAAATGACTTTTTGAAACTCTAAAAATAGACCTACCTAATTAAATGAGGTTTTTATTAGGATAAAATTCACCTAAACCCTCTAAAATTCATATAAAAATATCCTCTATGGTTTGGAACCTTCAATTTGACCATTAGAACCCATTTTGACCCAAAACAGAATCACAGATAGACTTTTGCCCTAATTTAGGTTTTTGCATAAATTACCTATTCAATCGTGGTCAAAATCAAAATCCAACTTCACCATTAGATTCCTTAGGTCTAAATTAGGTTTGTACCAAAATTTGGACCCAAGATGAGTTTGCCTTGACCTAGTTTGCAAATTGGTCCTATATAATTACATTTATACCCTTAACTTTTAAAATATTTTCAAATAGGTCCCTAACTTTATCTTTGTTCCTACAAAAACATCCCTACCACCATTAAACCTATTCCTACTTGCTCCAGCGGCCTTAAAAGGGAAAGAACTTGATTTCTTGATGAATCCCTTTCAAATTTGAAAGGAAGTTCGTCAAGAAATTCCTTTTCTTTTGAACCCGATCCTAGGCCCTAGAACCTTCCCAATCTATCATGCAAACGCATGAGAGATTTGGGTATCAAGGAATTCCTAAACTCCGATGAGCTTTCCAAGCTTGGGAAGCTTGCTTCCCAAGCTCTAACCATCCTCCTGAGGTGTATAAAAGCACCCCCTGCTCATACTGAATCTCTCAAGCTTGAATTCGACCAGAGAAACCCTCAAATTCATGTCTCCTCCTCTGACCGAATTTCTCTTCAAGCTCCAGCGACCCTCCTTGCCTCACCTCATCGTCTGAATGCAATACCAGCGGTAGACTCTTCCTCTTTGCCTTCTTCCCCGTCGAGCAGCACCCGTCGGTGCCCCTACCTCCATCCTCGCCGTCCACCACTCATCGGAGTAGTTTCTTCCCCGACACTGACCATACCGCAATCGATGCCGCCTCGACTCCCCTTCGTCTACCAACTACCTAGATAAGCCCTTTACCTCCTCTACTTCATTTTTCATCTCAACCACACTCAATTTCGACCATGCTACCACCCGTTCACCATCGTCCCTTCCGCATCTGACCACTCCTCTGATGAAGTGCTCCCATCGCTACACCGCTCCATATGCCTCGTCGACACTCCCACGAGCTCCGCCTCATCCATCTGCACTAAACCCCCATCTTTATTTCCCATTCCCTCCACTCAAACGACCCCCCGAACAAACCCATCATCGACCACCTTCTTCGAGTTCGTCCGACCACCACGCACCTTCATGCTCCACGAAACCACTGCCATTACATTCACCAACATCTGGTGAACCTTCTAAGGTGTTTTGACACGGCCGAAAGGCCTTATTCTCTATTTCAGGTTCCAGGTCAGCGCTCCACCACCGCGTTGTCTTCTCCGACCATGTTCGTGGTGTTCTAGCTACACGAGGTCCAGGTCTTAGCTCCAGGAGACACGGTTTCACTCCAGGACCCTCTCCAGGTCCTCAATTGGGGACTTCAAGGAGAGTTGCGATGCCAATTGGAAGATCCTCACAGCTACAGGCGCATGCGAAGAAAGAGGGAAATTTAGTCCCACATAGTTCGTGGAAGAGCTAAGGCACACGCATATATTGAATTTTTGCCATCAGCTTATCACCTGAGCACGCACAGGGGGTGAGGTCCTCTCATGCACGCCTCACACGCCTCGTCCGCGACTCTGACCCCACAGACCTGGTGCGCCTGATAACCTGCCTAACCTAAGCACTCCTCGACTGCTACCCACTATTGGCAACCCTGGTCCCGGGTGCATGTGTACTCGATAACCCGATTACCCATTGAGAAGCCCTGGGAGGGGAGACTAAGAGAGAAAGAGAAGGTGAGATTACGTGGGGTAGGGGGAGGGTTTTGCTCTCTGGGAAGTTGGCTGACACTTAGCCAATTCAAGAAGCCCCCCTATGTGAAGAGGCTGAACAGAGAAGGAAGAAGAAGGAGAAGGCTTAAGCAGTAGAGGAAGAATGAAAGAAGAAGAAGAAGAAGAGAGGGAGCCACAGCAGAAGAAACAGAGAAGAAGAGAAGAAGAAGAAGAAGCCACAGAAGAGAAGCAGAAGAAAAGAGAAGAGAAGAGAAAGAAGAAGAAAAAGAAAAATCTTAGCACTGTAGCACAGGCTACTTAAGACGTCTGATACTTTCATTGCATATATTTCAGACATTGATTTAAGTGTTATTTGTGAGGAGTAATTGGTGATTTAAATCACCATTTTACTCCATTCTTTTTGCATACTATTCCTCTCAGTACTCTTATTGCACTCTTTATACTTGATTTAAATTGTGATCTTGAGCTTTAAATTCCATATTGCTCCCTATGTTCAACCTCGGAACCTTTTCGAGTAAAAAAATTTATTTGTTTAAGCACTATTTCGGCTATACTACAACACGACAGTCTTAAAACACCGATTTATCGCACAAACAACAGGGATAACAAGGCTAATTAGACAAAATTAAGAAACTCAAGAACTGCTTTTGAGATATCAAGTGGAAAATAGCCTTGAAGACCTCGAAGAATTTAAAATGACTATGTCAGACAGACACACAAGAGCTTCTCAGGAGCAGATGCCGGAAGATAATTCAGGGGAAGAAGAATCCAGCTTGGATATGAGACAGGAGCAGGAAATATTACAGTCAGGAAACTGAGGAGGAAAGGTATAAAAGTAGAATCAGGATTCGAGTATTTAGGCAAAATTCGTTGATTGCTTTAGAAAATTCCAACCCCAAGACCTAATTACAAAAACTCAACAGTGCTCGGGTGCCTGCCAGAATGCAGATCGTCCAAGCCCTCATCTTATTTGAAAAGGGAAAATATATATTTTTATTTTTCTTCTTTTCTAATTTTTTTTTACTTTTGGAGTTTAAGAGTTCCGGGATAACTTTTTACAGCTACTCGACCTACCTAAAACTCGAAAAGAACTCTAAGTGCTAAGCATCTTGTGAAAATAGTGAAAGACTCACTAGACGACCGTTAAAATGGACTTCGGGTTTCTACGACCCTAGGTAACCTTGCCTAGAGGTTTATCTTTTTGATCGGTAGCTTTCTCCCTACTTTTATTTATGGGGTCAACACAAGGGTGAACCCAGTGTATATCTCCTCGGTTTATTCTACTTCCTCGCTTCTTCTCTAACTGTTTTGGGAATTATTGTACATTATTTTGTAAGCTAGGTTCTGGACAATTAGCTGATGAGCTGTTACCACCGACAACTTGCCAGCCATACTCATGCGGTGAAGTGTGATTTTATTTATTTATTTATTTTCTCCTTTTTCTTTTATTTTCTTTTTTTTTAAGTAGGTGGCTTTCCTGATCTAAGATTTACCTAAAGGGAGTACAATGAAAATGGTCTTGTGACTAGGCTCTGGACAACAAAACGATGAGCTGTTACCACCGACAACTTGCTAGTCATACCACCCTAGATAGTTCATTGGCTACCCAATTTTCGAGGAATCCATCAAAAAGTGAGTTAGTGAAAAAAATGTGTGTAGATGCTTAGGCTTAAAGTCCCCCCAAATCAGAGGGTGGGTTGATAAGTAATGAAATGCTGTGGGCAACCGGGTTTTATTGTTATAGCGTTGTAGTATAGCCAGTTATTGCCAACATTTCAAATATAATTTTTTTACTCGGAAAATAAAAGAGTTCCCGAGGTCGAACTCAGGGAGCAAGTTGTATTCTAGAGATATATATGTTTCTTTTACAAAAATAAAGAAAGAGAGAGAGAAAGAATTTGTTGTCTTCTTTTCTCTTTATTTTCTCCTCGTCTCAGATCTTCTTCTTCTTTGTCTGCAGAGGTGATGTTCTTCTTCTGCAGTGGTGATGCTCTTCTTCTTCTGCTCTTCCTTTTTCTTCTGTCTTTCTTCAGATCTTCTTCTTCTTTGTTTTTCTTCTTTCAGTTCTTCCCTTGTTCTTTTGTGTTCTCCTCTGCCTCGCCTTCTGCTGTTGTTCTTCAGATCTCCTTCTTTCTTCTTTTCTTTTTCCAGTCAGGACGTCGCCCCTCCTTCTTTCTTCTTTTCCCTTCAGGACGTCGTCTGATTTCCAAATCAGACGACTTAAACTGCCTGTTGCTACAGTGTCTCCCTCAGCTTCCTTCTTCTTCCGCGGTCCTTCTTCTTCACCTGTGCCTGCACACTTCAGAGCTTACGTCAGAGGACAAAACCTACTCTACCCTCTCCCCCTGCGTCTCTCTCTCTCTGAAACCACTCTTGGGAAAGCTCTCCCAGAGCTGCCGGGTAATCGGGTTCGGGTCGCGCCCGGGTCCAGGCCCACTGGCGTGCGTGGTGGGCGAGGAGTGCAGGTCAGTCTAAGTCGGGTCGGGTCAGGTCCGCGGGGCGTGAGCGCGGACGAGACCGGGTAACCGGGCGGGTGAAGGGGACCTCACCCCGTGTGCTGAGGCAGTAAGGCTAATGCACAAAATCAATTTAAACAGTGAAAAGGTTGTGAGGCTTACCGATGTGGGACTAAACGGAGACCTCTCCTCACGTGCGCCTGCTGGGAGACCGCTGCCTAGCTTCTGCAGCTGCGGCTTCGGTTTGCGTCGGTTGCTGGCTGGCTGCCTTCGCAAGACTCCCCGTAATCCGCAGCAGCTGGAGACCTGGAGTCCTCAAGCCTGGAGCGCGGGAGAAGCTGCTTCAATGTGCGTTAATGGCGGTCGAACCTCAAAACCTGTCGGACACGAATATGGCCTCTCGGCCTGATCAAACCACTGGGGAACCTTCGCCGTGGCACGGCGAAGGTGTGGAACTGCGCGGCAAGCCGCAAGGTGGTGTCTGGCGGCAGCCCTAGGTTGGACTGCAACCGGAGGAATGGGTTTGTTCGGGGGAGCGTTACGGAGGTGTGGAGTGGCAGTGGAGGGGTGGGGGGTGCTCAGTGTGATGAGGCGGAGGTTCGGTGAGGGTCGGCGAGGTGTGTGAGGCTGTGGAACGATGGGAACATCTCGCCGGAGGGTGGCCGGAGACGAAGGGGGTGACGATGGTCAGGGTCGGTCGAGGGCTTAATTGAACAAATTGAAACCGGGGAAAGAAAGAGGAGAAGAAGGGAAATAGTTCTAACTTACTTGCAGGGACGAAGGAGGAGCAGTAGGGCGACAGTCGTATCGACTGTCGCCGGAGAAGAAGATGCTCAGGGAAAGGGGCGGCGGCGAGCAGAGAGCCGGAGAGGTGCTAGCTGGGTACGGCGTGGCGTGGGAAGAGCAGGGGAGGAAGTCTCTGCTGCTGGTATTGCATCAGAGCGAAGAGGAGGAGGGGGAGGAACCGCCGGAGCTGGTGAGCGTCTGCCGGAGAGAGAAGAGAGGAAAGTTGGGGGTTTTCTCCATCAGATCCGAGCTGCCCCGGTTGGTGGAGCAACGGGGGGTATTTATACAGATCAAAACAGGGAGGGAGGCGGAGGGAGACGACGTGTCTCCCTCTCCGGAGGATGGCCGGAGACGAAAACCCATACCGTCCGTGCGTTCGCACGGTCGGTATGGTGGGCTACAGCAACCAGGGGGGTGTCCCTGCGACGGCTGACAACGCAGGGCACCCCCTGGTTTACTTGCCAGGCTTTCCCCCTCACCCTGCGCGGCGCCATGCTTCGCGCAAGGTCGCCGGAGCATGGTGCTGGCCGATTTTGCAGGGGGGACCTGAATGCAAAGAACGAAGGAGAGTTAGGGGCCAAAATGCGACGGTTCAAAAGTTGAGGGCCAAAAAGTAAATATATGAGGACCAAAGTGTAAAGTCGGTCAAGGAGGTTTCTTCTTAGGCTCAAGTTTTTATACATGATTAATTAGGACCTAAGGAATCTGATGGTGAATTTCATTTCTATATTAAACCTTGTTTGACCAGTCAATTTATGCAAAAACCCAAATTAAGTTATTAATTGGGTATGGTTCTCAATGTAGGTCAAAATGGGTTCTGAAGGCCAAATTGAAGGTTCTAAACCCTAGAGATTATTTTTCTATGAATTTTAGAGGGTTTATTCTATTTTTACTTTGCCTCGAACCTCGTGAATTGAAGTGGGTTGTTTTAGGGTTACAGATTATCACTTAGTTCCTTGGAATTGCTGTAGCCCTTGTCAGATCATCTCATCCCACTTTTATTCTTATTAGGTTGCTTTGACCTATGTTTGGACCCTGAATTACCCTGTATGTAGATTATACTGGTAAAATTGCATTTTTACCCCTTATGACTTGTTTTCTCCTTAAACTCAGAATTCTCTGAGTTAAGCCTTTCCTTGAGTTATGTAGGAGCTTTTATCCTTTGTATTGGGTCAAAATGAGCTAGTTATGGCTCATGATGAGGTTCTCATCAATAAGTCACATACTTATCATCCCAATTTATTAGCCAAATTAAAAATGAATTTGAATTGGCGAGGACTCAAGACTAAGTCCACATTCGAGTGGACACCCGGGCTAATTAAGCCTAAAGACCTGAAGAGTCTAAGTGTTCAGGTTTCAAAGTATTAATTCCTAAAGTTTGCAACTCCTAATGCCTATGTTCTTGTCTCCTAATTCTAATCTTTTTTACTTTTTATTTTTTTTAAATGGAATAAAAGAAAGGAGGAAATTACTGTTATAGCTGACAAAATGGTTATAAGATATTTTCAACCCCCCATGCTTATCTATTGCAATGTCCTTATTGTGAAAAATGAAAGCATGCAGGAGAGTAGAAGTGGAAGAATAGCACCTGGTTTCCATGAGACTTTGGTCAGCTTGGAATAGTCTTTACATGTGCTGAGTTTAGTGCCTTCAGCTAGGTGAGGTCCTCAATAAAAAATAACTAAACATTGAGGCCACAACAACATAGTTTTCGGGCCCCTAGGTATAGGTCTGAGAGAGTGAAAATGGGCTTGCCAAAGAGATGAACAATGAAAGTGGCAAGCTGGTGGTGTAGGGAGAGCCCAAATGGTCTCCAATAGGAGTTTTGTTGATTTATTTCAGAGGAAGTGTGGTTGGGTATAAAATTTGTGCAATGGTTGGGTGAAAAAGGACAATGAGGGTTTTATGATATGCTTGGGATTTGTGGGTACTCTAGAATACCAAATGTTTGAAGAGTTCTTCACTAATGTTCAATTTCATCCTCACACTTTGGGCTCTTAAACCAATCATCCTAATCCTCAGAATTCCCACCCACATGTTGGACCTCAAACTCTAAGCATTCAGGATAAGGATGTTGTTGGGTTTTATCTTGATCATGTGAATCATCTAGCAAATTTTTGATTTCATGTATATCTGATAAACGCCAGTTTATCATCATTTTTATGCTTTAAAACTAACCTAGCTCTTAGGATTTTACTCTGCAAACGGGTTTTTGGGCTGCATTTAGGCATAAATTAGGATAGGCATGCATTGCATTTTTTATTGTCATTTTAATGAGTTTTTGTGAGTGTTAGGGATGTACAGATGCACAGATCCCTAAAACCCTAGCACTCAAGAAGGCAAATGGTGAAGGAGAAGCCCAGACTAGCTGGAACTCAGCCTAATCCAGCTCACCTCAGCTTGATCCAGCTCACCTCAGCTTGATCTAGCTCACCGCAGCTGGAACCTAGCTTACTTGAACTAGGGTTAGCTCATCCCAGCTCCATTCAGCTAATCTCAGCTGGATGGCAGCTCAAGAGAGTTCACCTTAGCTCACCCTAGCTCAAGTCAGCTCAGATCCAGCTCAACTTAGCTGAGTCTAGCTCATCTCAGCTCCCACTAGTTCACAGGGAGCTCTAGTTAGCTCGGCTAAGTTGACAGGAGTTCACCCCAGCTCAGATCCAGCTACATCCAGTTCCACTCAGCTCCAACCAGCTGAAGAAGAATTCAACCCAGCTCAGGAAGCTCAAGTCCAGCTCACAGGGACTCAGCTTAGCTCAACTCAGTTGAGCTAAGCTACCTTAGCTACCTCAACCAGCTTGATTTTCCCCGGGAGCACCAGACCCAGCTCACCTTAGCTCATTTTGGTAGAAGCTAGCTCACTTTAGCTTGGCTTAGCAACTAGCAAAGAACTAGCAAGCTAAGCCAGCTAGAGTAGCCCCATGCCAGCCTCTTCAGCAGCAGCCAGCTCCAGCTCCAGCTCCAGACTTCTTCTCCTCAGCTCCCTCCTCCAAACCCTAGCTCCAACACCTTCTCCTCTACTCCTCCATTAGCTAAGCTAGCTTAGCTTAGCTTAGCTTAGCTATGCTCCAACTTCCTTGGCTTGTACTACCCCAAAAACCCACCTACCAACTCTACCCAACTAGCTCCACCTAAGCTCCACATAAGCTAACCTACTTGGCACCAACCTAACCTACCCACCACCTCCAAAAGACACCTAAAATTGGCGCCAAAAACTACCCATAACCACCCCTTAATGGCGCCACTTTTCCCTCCAAAATCCCCCCCTCATCTCCACCACACAATCCTCCTTGAATCCATCTCCACCATCCACCTAACCCCCCTTCTAGAAGACCCCATGTTGGCGCCAACATGGGGGTGTCTCTCCACCACCAAAAGACACCAACACCACCATAACCACCCCCTTTAACAACCCTTGGGGTGGCGCCAACTAACCCTAGCCATAGGATCACCAACCACCCTCATCCTTCCATCCTAGCCCTCCATTTCAAGGGGTACCTTAACCCCCCATCCTACCCTATAAAAAGACCACTACCCACCACCATTCAAGCCATCCTTGGCTAGCCATTTCACTCTCATATTCCACCAAGAATCCCACGTCCAAGAGAGAATAAGAAGAAGAAGATTAAGGGGATATTTTGTCCCCTTGGTGCCTTCCCCTCTTCCCTTCTCTCTTGGGTCACGCCAGCCAAAGGAGAAGCCAGGCAAGGAAGATCTTGGAGGAGATCTTGAAGGTGGTCACGCCACCTTGGAGGAGTTTTAAGGGTGGTGCACGCCCACCCCTTTGGAGAGAGCATTAAAGGTGGTAGCTTCCACCTTGGAGGAGCTCTCAAGGAAGGAGAAGAAGGAGGCCCTCTTTTCAAGCCAAGGAGTAGCTAGGCTTGGAGCAAGAAGACAACCTTCTTCACCATTGTTACAAGAGGATTTGTGTTTCTTTTCTTGCTTTTAAATTGTTCAATTCTAGTAGAAGCTTTCCTCTACTTGTCCTTGAAAAGAACACTCATTCTACTCAATCAAAAATTGCCTTCTTTTAAGCTTTTTATTGCAGTTGTTTGTTTTGGTTCTAGCACTTATTTCACCTCTTCTTCCTAATTACCCTAGGCCTACACTTGCCTAGAGTGAGCTTAGGAAGAAGATATTTCTATCTTTTAGATTTTTAATCATTTGTAGGTGTTAGTTCTTTTCGTTACAACCTGCCGTTTGCCCTCGTCTTTTCAAAATACAAAAAAAAAATTACATATTGAAAAATACTAAAAAGAAAGTTGAGATTGTATTCCAAGCAAGAGAATCATTATTGCAATTTTTTCCTCCTTGGACGACCCTAGATACTCCCCTATCTAGGATATAAATTTTAAAAGCGAAAGCGGATTCGCGTGTTACAACGACGTTAAAAAACTGCTTTTACAAATCACGCGTATTTCGCTATCACTTTTTGGCGCCGTTGCCGGGGAGGCACGGCTTTGCATTAACTCATTTTCTCTTGCTTGAAGTGGATCTCATCCCCTTCTCTTTCTTTCTTTTGTGTGTGCAGGAACTACAGCGGGAAAGCGGGAATCTGGAAGCGAGAGCTTAAAGATCCTTTTCTTCCTGCGAAAATTCAGGTTGGTTCCTCTTTCTAGTCACATAATTAATTAAAACTACAAAAATATATTAAACTTGGCTTTCAGGACCCTAAACACTTAAATTAAGTGGGGTGGTGCATTTTAAAATCATTCTTTGCTTGTATGCTTCTTTAGCACCATTCCATTGCAAGTATTGGTGTTCTATTTTTCGGGTCTAGATTTCTGTCCAGACTTGAAAAATCGATTCCTAACACCACAGGCCTCCTAAAATCATAAAATTTCATAGAGTGATTCCCAATTAAGTTGGGAACATCTGTTCCAAATTTCAGATCAATTGGATTTGTATTTAATTTTTAAAAATTCGTGGATTACAGAGGGGTCACACCCTCTAATCTTCCTGTTTTGCTACTGTCCACGAATTTTCAAAATTTTTATACTCATCCAATTTTTGTGAAATTTATCTTTTTGGAATCCCTGTGAAATTTTACATATCATATAAAATCATAAAAATTTTCTGAGGTTGGTGGTAATACTGAAAAGTCTATAATACCCACGGGTATTATTTCTGGACTTTGACACCAGTACAATTAAAAATTCAAAACTATTATCAAACAAATTCCTAAAATCTTACAAAAATCTTTTCTGGAATCCTTGT
This sequence comes from Thalassia testudinum, assembly GCA_037157565.1. NCBI lineage: Eukaryota > Viridiplantae > Streptophyta > Magnoliopsida > Alismatales > Hydrocharitaceae > Thalassia > Thalassia testudinum. The sequence continues at coordinate 20,875,271 of JAZHRO010000024.1, forward strand.
TTGATTTTCTTCAAAGTAGTGGTGTTGTTTGACTTGTTTGGACCACTACTTAATTCTGAAAGCTAAAAATAATTCATTGGTAGTTAAATGTCTGTCTCAGGGATAATTGGTTTAGGGTTTCTTCTTTCTCTTTAGAGACTCAATTAAAAGGAAATATACAATCACACATACAACTTGTCTTTCCTTTGATTGTGAACTTTCAAACTTGTTTGAAAACTTAAAGAGAAAAACCCTAAAATTCATTTAATTAAATCACATCCTAAAAGACAAAAATATAAAAAAATTGTGTGACAACTTGATTTTCATTGGAGCCACTCTCCAATTCCTACACACACACAAAAAAATCAAATAACAGGGCAACAACCCAATAAACGCCCTCCACATTCCGTGTGCACTATAGAATCCTAGACCTAATTAAAATTTGTAGCAACTTGACCCCTAAGGCTTTATCAACTTAGGCTTGCTATTTAGGTCTTAAGTTTTCTTTAGTTAGTACCAATTCTGTCATCTGTATCTGGTGTTCAGGCTGAGGGGCCGTGTCAAACGACCAGGCGTGGGTTTGTACAAGCACCTGGGGTTTTTCCCTGGGAAACGTTTGGGCCCAAACCTCCCCTTAAGCAACTTGGCTAGATTTGTTGATAGAACGGGTATTCACTATTGACTACTTATTTCCTATATAGACCAAGTCTTAGGTTATTATTAGGGAGTCACAATTAAGTTAGGTCTAGTTTTTGTTTGTTTGAATTGCACACTTTCTCTCATCTCCATCTCTTCTCCTCCCCTCCCGTTTCTTCCATTTTGCACGGGCGGCGGTCCAAAACTCCACACTTGGAGGGACCACTTGATTTTGCCTCCCCAAGAAAAGACTTTTCTGCATTCTTCCTCTTCTTTTAAAATGGAAAATAAAAATTGGTCCTCTAACCCACATGCTAATTTTTCTTTCCCCTATTCTTCCACCCAGGAGCTTCTTAATCAGGCCCCTCCACCTAATTTCTACTCTATCATGGCTCAGCTACAAGTTAAGCAACAACAGTTGCATAAGGATTTAACAAACCTGGCCAACCAAGGGAATCCTGCCACACCTGCCCAAGCTCCACACATTCCACATCTCACCCCTTTTAACACCCGCAAGAGAGAAAATCTGCATAAATCCCATGCTGAGTATAATTGTTATTCTGAGGCTTTCTATGGTTCAACAGGGAATTATGTTTATCCCAATCATCACCCCACCCAAAATGTCCCTACCATCCAGGAGAAATTGAAAAATTCCTCTAATGGGGGGGATTATCCGACCCACTCCTGGACCAATTCGGTTCCACACCAACAACAGAACCCGTTTGGAGGGTATGGTTCAAATCAGACTTATCAATCTGGGCAATCTCAAGAAGACATTAATGCCCAGATGATGAAAACCTTGCAGGAGTTACAAAGAAAAACAAAGGAAACAACCCATCTTATTAACAATCTCAATGATCAAATTGGGGATATTCCGACTCAAAGACCTGCAGGACACTCACCATCCCAACCCACAGGAAACTTTATTAATCACAGGAACCAACACCCGGGTGTCTACCAACATCAGAACCACATGATTCGGCCTCCTATTAACCCAATATCACAGCACCTACCCAGTTTCTTTCAACATCAGGCCCCCCTACCTCCTCTCAGTGAACACCAAGCTGCATATGCAGAGACTATGAGGAGTGAGGAAACCACCATGGATTTAAGGCCTTCTCAATCAAATGATGAAACTGATTCTCAACCAATGCAGATTGACCCCCCTAACCTTAATAAGGAAGAAGAAAAAGAAACCCCAAAAACACTTGATTCAAACCCTATTTCCCACTCTCAAAAACTGCAATCCAACAATCCAAAATCAGAGCCCTCTGACCACAATTCTTTGGATTTATTTGAGCAAGTCGAGAGGAATATTCCCTTCCTAGATTACCCCCATGCCTCTAAAGAATTTACTGCAAAAGGGCATGATCAGAATCTAGAAAGGTTGGTCCTTTCAAAGACAGCCAACTCAGTTTTTCAGAGCAAGCTGCCTTTCACAAAAAAGGACCAGGGCACATCACTTATCTCAATTGTCATAAGTGACACCATTTTTCGTGCCCCTCTCGACTTAGGTACCTCTAGTAATCTCATCCCCCCTGTCTTATTTGAGGAATTTCGATTCAGTGATTTAAAACCTACCAAGGTTCAATTTCAATTAGAAGATCGATCTACCATTCAACCGCGGGGAGTTGTTGAGGATAGTATTATCAAGGTCCGGAATTGTCTATTTCCGGTAAATTTTCTAGTCCTTGACATAGAGGTACCCAAGGCTCTCATTAATGCCATCCTTGGAAGACCTTTTCTGATTATGGCAGCAGCTAATATCAATTCTCATTCTGAGAACATGAATATAAGTTGCAGTAACCAGACCTTCTCATTAGATTTATTTCAAGCTTCCAAGAGGTCCATTAATCACAAAATTTTTGAGGACACTGATAATAAAATGGAAGCAGTATTTGAAATGTCTATGTTGATCCAATCTCATTCATCTTTGACCACTATTGATCTAGATTTTTTTGATTCTTATTCTAAGGATAGTTATGTGGTCCAAGACTTTCCAGATCAACTAGGGTTTGACTTTCCCCCTTTTCATCTTCCTGAAACATCCACACTAACTTCACACACCCTACATCTCATTGACTCCATTCCCCATCCCTTTCCATTGGACCTATCACTCGACCCACCAGAATCTGGCAATTTACAAGCACTTAAACCATGGCCAGATTCGGGTCACTTTTCCATTTCTCTATTTTATTTTGATCCCTTTATCTTTACCACTCATCTTTTTAGGGATCTTGAGGAAGACACTTTTATTGTGGACATTCAAGTGTCCAATTATTTACATGATTTTCCGTCTTCTGTGCATACCTTCATGCCCGGCTGAATGGCGTAAAAGATAGCACTGGATGGGAGGTAACCCATCATTTTTTTTCTTGCTTTTCCTTTTTCTTCTTTTTCCAGGTTTTATTCATCCTAAACCCGACCGTTCTTCACTAAGGTAATTCCTTTTCCCTCCTAATGCATGAGGACATGGCATATCTTGAGCATGGGGGGGTGTTTTTAAATTTTTACGATCGATTTAGGATGTTTAAAACCTAAAAACATGCAATTTTATTTAATTTATTTCCTGCTTGCATACCCAAAAAAAAAAAAAAAAATGTTGAAAACTTTTTGAGGAAAAATTTTGAAATCAGGACTAAGGTCGAAAAATTCACTTCTGGTACAATGGGATTTAATCTTTAACAAACTAAGGATGAGGATATGGATCTGATCATTAGAATTCCAGAGTCTATTTTAGACTAGATCAGATATCCTTCTCTAAAATTCCACCTGAACTCATGATAGTTCAGGTGACTTGATCCTATTTTGTAATATGGAAAGTATTTGACTTAGTTTTTGATTCAAAAACCTGCGGTTCTTGAGAAACTTCTTGTGTCAATTTTCACACACAAGCCAACAACTAAAAATTTGAAAAAACTCCCTTGTTTGGATTTAGTAAAAGTCTGAAGCAGATCATTGGTTTGAGTTCCCACCGTCGAGAAGAAGGAAAAAACCTTCTTTGAGGACACGATGTCAACATGTTACCGCCTCGGTGCTGCTCTATATCTATATTTCATATCTTTAGACGGAGCATTAAAGCGCATTTCAGCAGCTCAAGTGTCTTGGACGGTGCTCTACCTATAGCGTCAGAGCAAGAGCTTGAGTTTGCTTGGAGCGCCCCTTGTCACCGCATCGTGTTTTGGGGTTGTGAGCTCCTGGGTGGTGTCATGGACAGTGCTATCCCGAAGTACTGGCGCCAGAGCCCCCTCGAGGAATGGTAACGGGAATGATGATACCGACACATCTGTTGTAAGACTAAGCTAAAAATAAGCATGGGGGAGAGAAAAAAAAAAAAAAAGAATAATAATAATAATAACACGTCCTTATAAAGGTTGGCTTTTCACAAGCACAGACAAGGTTTTAAAGGAATTTGCAAGTTGCGAATCAGATTCACGAGCCAGAAAAATCCTAAAAACAAACATTTCAAGTCATCTGAATTAACAAGGGGTTAATTTGTGAATTTTTTGAGGATATATTGATCCCGTTCTATCTAATGGTTGGATCCAAAAACAAATCCTGATGTTTATCTTCAACAAATCCCGTATCTCCTGTGTTTTAATCTACCAAGTCCCTTAATCTCTTTTTCTCCTCAAAAGTAAAAAAAAAATTAGATTTCCCAAAAATTCCGTTTTCCAAAAAAATTAATGTTTTGCTAAGAGACTAGCAAAAGATAAGCATGGGGGTGTGATAAACGCCAGTTTATCATCATTTTTATGCTTTAAAACTAACCTAGCTCTTAGGATTTTACTCTGCAAACGGGTTTTTGGGCTGTATTTAGGCATAAATTAGGATAGGCATGCATTGCATTTTTTATTGTCATTTTAATGAGTTTTTGTGAGTGTTAGGGATGTACAGATGCACAGATCCCTAAAACCCTAGCACTCAAGAAGGCAAATGGTGAAGGAGAAGCCCAGACTAGCTGGAACTCAGCCTAATCCAGCTCACCTCAGCTTGATCCAGCTCACCTCAGCTTGATCTAGCTCACCGCAGCTGGAACCTAGCTTACTTGAACTAGGGTTAGCTCATCCCAGCTCCATTCAGCTAATCTCAGCTGGATGGCAGCTCAAGAGAGTTCACCTTAGCTCACCCTAGCTCAAGTAAGCTCAGATCCAGCTTAACTTAGCTGAGTCTAGCTCATCTCAGCTCCCACTAGTTCACAGGGAGCTCTAGTTAGCTCGGCTAAGTTGACAGGAGTTCACCCCAGCTCAGATCCAGCTACATCCAGTTCCACTCAGCTCCAACCAGCTGAAGAAGAATTCATCCCAGCTCAGGAAGCTCAAGTCCAGCTCACAGGGACTCAGCTTAGCTCAACTCAGTTGAGCTAAGCTACCTTAGCTGCCTCAACCAGCTTGATTTTCCCCGGAGCACCAGACCCAGCTCACCTTAGCTCATTTTGGTAGAAGCTAGCTCACTTTAGCTTGGCTTAGCAACTAGCAAAGAACTAGCAAGCTAAGCCAGCTAGAGTAGCCCCATGCCAGCCTCTTCAGCAGCAGCCAGCTCCAGCTCCAGCTCCAGACTTCTTCTCCTCAGCTCCCTCCTCCAAACCCTAGCTCCAACACCTTCTCCTCTACTCCTCCATTAGCTAAGCTAGCTTAGCTTAGCTTAGCTTAGCTATGCTCCAACTTCCTTGGCTTGTACTACCCCAAAAACCCACCTACCAACTCTACCCAACTAGCTCCACCTAAGCTCCACATAAGCTAACCTACTTGGCACCAACCTAACCTACCCACCACCTCCAAAAGACACCTAAAATTGGCGCCAAAAACTACCCATAACCACCCCTTAATGGTGCCACTTTTCCCTCCAAAATCCCCCCCTCATCTCCACCACACAATCCTCCTTGAATCCATCTCCACCATCCACCTAACCCCCCTTCTAGAAGACCCCATGTTGGCGCCAACATGGGGGTGTCTCTCCACCACCAAAAGACACCAACACCACCATAACCACCCCCTTTAACAACCCTTGGGGTGGCGCCAACTAACCCTAGCCATAGGATCACCAACCACCCTCATCCTTCCATCCTAGCCCTCCATTTCAAGGGGTACCTTAACCCCCCATCCTACCCTATAAAAAGACCACTACCCACCACCATTCAAGCCATCCTTGGCTAGCCATTTCACTCTCATATTCCACCAAGAATCCCACGTCCAAGAGAGAATAAGAAGAAGAAGATTAAGGGGATATTCTGTCCCCTTGGTGCCTTCCCCTCTTCCCTTCTCTCTTGGGTCACGCCAGCCAAAGGAGAAGCCAGGCAAGGAAGATCTTGGAGGAGATCTTGAAGGTGGTCACACCACCTTGGAGGAGTTTTAAGGGTGGTGCACGCCCACCCCTTTGGAGAGAGCATTAAAGGTGGTAGCTTCCACCTTGGAGGAGCTCTCAAGGAAGGAGAAGAAGGAGGCCCTCTTTTCAAGCCAAGGAGCAGCTAGGCTTGGAGCAAGAAGACAACCTTCTTCACCATTGTTACAAGAGGATTTGTGTTTCTTTTCTTGCTTTTAAATTGTTCAATTCTAGTAGAAGCTTTCCTCTACTTGTCCTTGAAAAGAACACTCATTCTACTCAATCAAAAATTGCCTTCTTTTAAGCTTTTTATTGCAGTTGTTTGTTTTGGTTCTAGCACTTATTTCACCTCTTCTTCCTAATTACCCTAGGCCTACACTTGCCTAGAGTGAGCTTAGGAAGAAGATATTTCTATCTTTTAGATTTTTAATCATTTGTAGGTGTTAGTTCTTTTCGTTACAATCTGCCGTTTGCCCTCGTCGTTTCAAAATACAAAAAAAAATTACATATTGAAAAATACTAAAAAGAAAGTTGAGATTGTATTCCAAGCAAGAGAATCATTATTGCAATTTTTGCCTCCTTGGACGACCCTAGATACTCCCCTATCTAGGATATAAATTTTAAAAGCGAAAGCGGATTCGCGTGTTACAACGACGTTAAAAAACTGCTTTTACAAATCACGCGTATTTCGCTATCAATATCTTCCTCATCTTGCGTTGGTACAATTGGTTGCATTTTTGTTTTGTCCTCAATTATTTCCGCAACTGTGTGATCTTCCTGAGTTTGGGTTGAATTGGCCATTAAAAGGTTGTCTAACGTATGTATGGCCATTACTTCCTCTATTCTACCAAGCTCCTCCATCAAACCACACTTAATTTTATTTTTCTTTGAGACCTCAAAAATATTGAATCGATTTAGCTTATCCCCTAAGGCCATTTTAATCCTCACCTTGGCAGTAGCCAGGAAAGGTCTTCCCAAAATAATCAGGGTGTGGTTAAGCTGTTTTGGGGTTTCCATGTCCAGCACTATGAAATCAACAAGGTAATGCAAATCATTAACCTTGACTAAAACATCCTCCAAAATACCCCTTGGTTTTGTAATGGATCTATCAGCTAACTGCAAGGTTATGTCAGTGTGTTTTAGGTAGCCTAGACCCAATTCCATGTGCAGTGAGGTGGGGATCACATTAATGGAAGCACCCAAGTCGAGGAGGGCCTGGTCAGAAGTAATGTTTCCTATTGTGTAGGAAATCAGCAGGGCTCCCGAGTCCTGCTTCTTAGGAAGTAGCTTATTTAGGATCAGTGTGCTTGTGTTATCGAACAAAACTACTCTCCTATTATTTTCATATTTCGCTCTACGCCTTTCTTTATATGCATTCAGTAAATCTATGGCGTAGGCAGGGATTAATCCGATAGCCATGAGGAGTAAAATGATTGTCAATTTGAAAGCCTGAAGTAAGGACGTCCTTTCCTCCAATTTCTCCTCTAACTTTCTCTGTTTTCCCATACAACAACAACATACTCCCGAATCATACTCTGATGTTATGTTGATCACATTCTTAGTTGGGAGTTTGGAATTCTTGCTACGGGGCCTAATGGGGTTGACATGGGATTGGGTAGGTCCCTTGTGTCTACTACCACTCCTCAAGGTGATGGTGTTTGCCTTGGCAAAATGCTGTTGGTTAGTACCTTGGGGAGGGTTAGGCAAAGTAGGAGGCTCCCGGTTGATTATGGTAGGAACTTGGTTCGCTCTAGGAGGGGCTGGGGTATCCTGATAGATAGCATGAGCTTGAGCATGCACCTCCCCATCGTTACCAAATCCTTGAGGCCTAATGCCTCAGTTCTATACATTCCTTGGGTTTGGTACAGATTGTGATGGTAGAGATCCAGGTTGTCAGTTGTTTGTAGTAACTCCAGATTGCAAGGTGTCCAGCGAAGTTTTCATCAGTTGCATGAACTAGAGCATTGACCCTTGCATTTCTACCATTTTCAAGTTCAAGTCAGCCTGCTCGACAGGTTGTTGAGCATTCCACATGGGCTGATTAACCTGATTCAGGGGCAACTGAGTATATACATGACCCTGACCCATTGGTTTTTGTGGTACATAGTTGTTGGGTCAATATAGGGTCTACTGCCCATGATCTTTCCAAGAGAAGTTAGGATGATTTTTACAACTGGAATTGTAGGAATTCGTATAAGGGTTGGACCTAACATTCTCTTGCACAGCATGAGCATCCTCATAAGATGAGGATGAAGAAGGATCAGAAAGACTGGGATCCAAGGTCCCAGTTTGGAACCCATAAGGTTCCAAGAAGAGTTGGCTCGGAGGTCGAGCTAGCTCCAGTTGGTTCATGATGTTAACATGCTTATATCACATAAACTGTTTATTTATGCATCTTCTTAAGCATAGAATTGCATCACATACTATAAATATTGCATAACATGCATCATCTTACATTTAGGCTAGTCTGTATAAAATGTAGGTTAATTGTCTCCTTTTATGGCCAGGGACAGGGCAACTTGTTAATCGGGGCCTCAGATTAAAGATCCAACCATATGGATCTGATCAGGGCGATGATTAGAGTTCAACGACTCCAAGATCGCCCTAATCGAACATCCGTAGCACCAGATAGAGACCGAGGAACCCTAAAGATCAAGGGCCAAGATGGTGTTAATTGACACCTCAGATGACAAATCCGACCACACAGATGGGTTCGGATCGCCGATCGCAGCCTAACGACGTGAAATCGATCCAATTCGACATCCATAGCACCACCTGCAACGCTCAGAAGATGGACGGCCAAGATGACGCCACGTGGTGACATCTCAGTCGCCCAACCAGCCGTAGCTCTTCTCTTCTTCAATCGCTTGAGGCATTAGCATCCAACGGTCGCACGCACCCACGCACAAATTCATCCACGCACCTTAACCGCACGCGCAGCGCAGCGGTTAAGGGCTACGTAGGCAGGAGGCGCAACTTCGAGTCGCAAGTGTAGCGCCCCTCCTCGCGTGCGAGCACGCTATCACAGCCGTGCGATGGGCATCTAGCACCGTGGATCATTCGATAGTGCCCACGTGCGATCAGATGCATAGCGTGAACACCCGATCGCACGTAGGTGTGCGGCACTGGCAAGGGCGATTTAAGCCGTCCGATCAAGAGCGTGTGCGGTCGTGCATAGGCATTGAGGCAGCGAAGGTGAGGGGGTGCGCATGTGGTGAGCGCACGTTGGCCACGATCAGGCCTTTAGTAATGGATTTATTCGTCACTAAAGGTCCTGAATTAATGTTTTTAATGTTGTAATGACCAAAATGCCCCCATCCCTTGCAACTATAAAAGGAAACCCCTACTATATGAATTTCTCATCTCTTCTTCTCTTCTCTCACCCCTTCCAAAGCTCTAAGAGCTAGTCCCACACCCGAGATGTCCCTCTAGAGTAGAAATCTTAATTTTTCTACCTTCGTCCCCCTTCGTAGAGCATCCTGAGGTTGTCCTCTCTCTACATTCGAGAAGCGAATCCCTCGACGATGACGATGTGGTACTTCATTCTCGTTCCTCCCATTTCGTCCTCCTTCCCGCTTCATTCCCCGTCTTCCAGGCGTCGTCCCATCCGGCTTGTCCTCCAAGCGATCGTCGAGGAGGATACTTCTCTCTCCATTCTCTTTACTGCTTTCTAGAGTATATTTACTGCTTTCTAGTCGTAATGAGTAGTGTAATGAACAATTTCTGATAATGAAACCCATGTTTATTCTACATCCCTTTTGCTTTTATTTGTAATATTTTCTCTCTCTCCTATTCATTATTTGTTAAATAGATAGCTAGTTTTCGTCTAGCTAATCTATTTCATGACAAACAAATAAAATGCGTATTTTTAATCAAGCGTCTGTCTCCCTGTGTTCGACCTGGAACTTCTTTACAGATTTTCGATATAAATTTTATCTATTGAACGGATTTCTTCACGACTTGAACTACAATGACAGGTTTTCGAATCCAATTGCGATAGTGTGGTTTTCCGTCATTCAACATTTTGGCACCGTTGCCGAGGAGGTGACGCTCTTTGATTTTTTGCATTTTCTGACTTACGATTCATTTACCTCAGTTCTCTTCTTTCTTATTGTGATTGCAAGTACTCTTTTGAGATGAGCAAAAGCGGTAGATTGGAGCAAAGTGCTGTTGAAGGTTTTGTAAGTTTACCCCCACCTCCTGCCCATTAGATTTCATTCCACCACGTAATAACACAAACATAAATCAACCTAGGTGTTCTTATAAACCCTAAGGTTAGTTTTGATTGTTTGTTTGACACCAACACCCGCCTTACCCTCTGCATTTAAAAAGAAAAATTTAAAAAATCTCATAGAGGTACACAACCTCATATGATTTTCAAACTTAATCGGTAAACAGATCTTTGGAACCAGTACACACACCCAAACACATAATTGAGTAGAAATCAAATTAGGTAATCACTTGTGTGCCTAATTAAGTGGTGCAACAGGCCGATTGTTTCAGTTGATTGGGCCGCACCACTTCAACTAAAATCAACTCATTAAGTAGCTTCCACATAGGTTCAACTCTTAGGGATTTACCAGGCACTCCACATTCTTTTAAGCTTCAAAGGAAAACATCTTCACCTGTGCTTTCAAAACATGGTGTGCCAACAAAACTTGTTTGAAAATACCTAAAGTTGAATCCTAAAAGCTATTAAGATTTGAACCCTAAAATTCACCGCATTGTTGCAATTCGTAAAGCGCGAATTTGATAGGAAAAGCGTCATAGTATAGTGCGCAATATAATCAAACAAAGATATTTATAAAAAGATAACGAGACTTTGAGTCCTGGTTGTTCATCTCTAGGAGGTGTTTGTTTTAATTCTGAGTTCGATCTTTTACCTCTCTACTTTGTTTAAAACTGCACGCCGGTTTCTAATCTTTGAATTAAGACTTCACTTCTATTATGGATTCTGATCACATGCGCATGTGTTAAATAGATCACAAAGGTAAAAGTATGAGTTTCGGTGCGTACGATTCTAGTGATGTGGTGGCTGTTCATAGAAAATGCATCTATAGTTAGATTTTCTATATTTTCTGGAACCGACATGCTTGTTGCGAAATATATAAGTGAAAACAGGCAACTTGAATCACGCAGAAAAGATGGCAATCAATAAGCTCATGGTGATTTCAAAACATAGAGATTTATATAAAAGTGTATCTTTCATTCATTCATTTGGAGAAGTGTTTGCAATATGGAATGTAGAGGAAAGCTTGTACAGGAATGCTTAAAAATATAAATCTACCTACCAGAAAATGATTGCAAATAGGAATCTACGGGGGGATTTTGCATGCATCATTGGGGGGGAATAAGGACTACACTACTAAGCAGTAAATAGAAGTAGTAAATGTAAAGAGATAGCTACTAATCTATCAGAAAGTGAGGGCATTCGGAGGTGGGCTCCGATGGCCTTGGAGTGGTAGAGAGGAGAATGAGGGGCAGCCAATGGAGCTTAGGCTGACCTTTGGAGAGAGGTTGGAGGAGTGATCCAGCATCCTGGCGTGGTGTCCTTCATGATGGTGCTCAACTCATGGAGATGGAGTGGAAGTGGCTAGCCTAAGTGGAGGTGGACGTGAATGGAGCCAAGCATGTATGGCCAAGAGTGGATTGAAGCCATGAATGTGGATGGGTGCAAATGGCCACCCCTTAGGTATTTTTATAGACCTAAGGGAGTCTCTCTAGAGAAGTGTGGAACTCTCTAGAGAGAGTCCAAGAGTGGCCGTCCAAGAGAGATAGAGGTGGTTTCTTAGATCCACCATTTATGGATCTAAGAATTGAATGCCTCTTGGTTGCTAAATTTGGCAACCAAGAGTTGGCGCCACTTCAAGAGAGTTCTAGAGAACTCTAGAGGAGTGTGTGTGCATGAATGGGTGTGTGTTTGTCTGTGTGTGTGGTCATGCCCTAGGTGTCTAAGAGGTCTAGGTTAGGTCCTAAGAGGTTTGGGTAGGTGTATGCCTTGAATTAGGGTTGCAAACCCTAATTACTTAGGGGAAATTGCAATTAAACTTAACCTAAGTTTAATTGAATGAGTGCGAACCTAATTGAGAGTGAAGAACTCAATTAGGTTGGGCTTAGGTCAATTGGACTCTCACTCATTGAGTCCAATTAAGCTTAGATCTCAACCCACACAAGTCCAATTGGACTTGTGTGGGTTGAGATCTAAGCTTAATTGGACTCAATGAGTCTAATTGACTTAGGTGATGGTAATTGACTTTGATCTAAGTCAATTGGGTTTGGTGAGGACCTAATTAGGTCCTTAGGTAGGTATAGAGGTGATGTACTAGGGTTAGGACACCTTAATTTAGGTTCCTATGGGGTTGGGATTAGGCTTAGGGAGATAGAGATCCAAGATCAAGGCTTAAATCTCAAAACAGGGACTGAAGACCAGTTCCAGATGTCCAAAAACATGATCAGACGACTTATACTCAAAAACGAAAAGTCCAGACTTCAGTTCTGGATCTCCAATCTGAGTTAGGGGGAATTCTAGGCTCTGTTTTGGGTATTCTGCAGAACTTGGACATCTGACAAAGTGTCTAGATGTCCAATAACACTGCAGAAGTGGGTTTGAGGTGTGCGAGAGATGGCTAAGGGTTCTGGATGTCCTATAACTTATCTGGAAATCCAGATAAGGGTTGGAACTAGGGTTTTAGGACTTCCTAGGGTGCTGTGACCTAATCTAAGGGTGGCTAAGGCTTGGGGGAAGTCTCTAGGCTATCCTAGAGCTAGGATGGACCTAAGCTCTTCATATTTTATTGCTTTATTTCTACTTAAAAGAATAGCATACCATAACTTCCTTACATCATTATTCCTACATCTAATCTAAGTCTTCTACTCCAATCCTGCTGCAACACTCATTATTTATGATCTAGCTTCAAATCCAACTCCAGATCCAGCTTATGATCAGCTTATTGCCTGCAATTGACATAATGCACTTAATCAGCACATTATAACATTATTTTATGCGTAGCTAAAGTAAAGCAGTAAAGATGCAGATAATGCTTATGTATGCACGAATTACTCTAACTTATGCTAAGTTCTAGCCTAATTTAGGTCAATTAAGCCTATGATTGCTGAACAATCACGCATCAAAAATAATCTTGCTTGAAAACCACTGGTTGTGCATGCACATACACATCAATCAATCATTAAGGGCACAACCCAGATAAAGGGTCCATCACATTCCAAAGCACATTCAAACCTAGCCCTAATTAAAATAGAGTAGATGTTGGCCTTAAGGATTGGACTCGCTCATCGGAACTCAGAACGAGATTATTTTCGATTAGTCTGTTTCTACCGGTCAATCTGATGTCTAGCTAGGGGAGCAGAATCAGACGATCGTGGCTAGGGGGTACACTAGGAGCTAGAGGCGCAAGCCGAAGGAAGAACCTTCTCCCTAGTCCTTCCCTCTAACTGGTTGGATTGAACGAACAAAAGTAGATGAAATTGTTTCTTTATCTCAAGACGGGTTCTGGGAGTCTGTAGGTCTTTAGGCTAGACCACTTAAGGACAAGTTTGTTTGTCTGTATTGTAGGGCGCCTTTCTTCCTCCCATCTATCATGAATCTTTCCACATTTCATATGCATTCCCGCTCTTTCCCTCCTATTATGACTTATCCTCAACATGACGATTATCCCGACTTGTACTGTAATCAATCATCTCTTAGTTGGGATAACTCAGATTGGGGATACAGTTCCGAACCTCCATGGTTGGGGTCAAACCTTGAACACCATAATTGTGATTTCTATCCTTCTTCGAGCCACATCAATTATAGATCGCCACCCTTTCATGGACAACCTAACACGATCTACAATCAAGAAGGATACACTAATCCTTACCCATACCCTGAATACACTGCCTTTAGGTCATCACCACCTTTTGAAAAATCTGAAATGACCTATTATTAGGAAGGGTATCATGAATTACAATTCGTTAACTCCTCTACACTGATCCCAAACTCACCCAACCTTGAACCAAGTCATTTGGTTCAGGTCAACCAAGTTCAATATAAGGTTTTGGCTAACTTGAGGAATACCATACAATCTTTAGAAGTTCAGCCCATACCTTGTATTGAAGAATTAGAGCCCCTGATTGAAATGATTGATGATCTAAACAAGTATTTGTTGGATTGGCTCCAAGATGTTAAGGATAAGAATTCGAGTGAGTTTCTACTTGGGAAGTTATCGAAACTGAGAATGAGATTTGTGGTTGCTTTAGTTCAATCTTGGGATGATTCCCAAGATGAACCCCCTTCAGGAGAGCTAATGTCAGAACCCGCTCAGGCACCTATTGGGGGGGACACGTGTTACGAAGCTAACCAGATTGATTTAGAGCAACCAATTAAGGATGATCTGATTTCTTCACCTGAGATCCCTGAGTTGGGGTACGAGGAAATGTATGTCTCCATGGACCAGAAAGTGACGGATGATTTTGGGACGTACATTAATACGGATTTAGATTTCTTTGAGTCTGAGGGTGAAGAATCAATTTGTGAAGCCTCACGTGAATTTACAGAACACGATTTCTGTGAGACAACTAGCCCTAAGGAATCCGATAGATCATATGATGGCCCAATAACTGAGGAAATTGATCTTATTACGGCTCACATGACGGATTCAGAATTGCATTTTCTGAAGGATTCAATTCAATGCCCCGATTGTCAGTTACACCCCATTGACCTTACTGACAATTCTATTTTTGAGATAACTAGACCCAAGTCAATTCTGATTCAGTCACATCTTTTAGACTTGGAAATTTCAGATGGGGTGATTAATATGTAGGAGGTCTCGGAATTTGACATTCTGAATGAGGAGGATAGAGGCTGGGAAATTTTGATTTGGGAAGCAAACTCTGGAGGAAGTAGAAGATCGAGTCTAAGGGTTCCAATTAAGCTGAAACCATCAACCAGGACCCTTACGACATTTGTTCTGAGGATGACCAATCCAAGCACACATTCATTGATTATCCTTTTAAACTTGATTTCTCTGTAACCCGACTTTTTGATCTTGGGTTGCATCCTCAAAAATTGTAAGCCCGACCCCACTTGCATACTGATCTCAGGTTCTGGGTAATTTTTATCCAGAACCTTAGATATTCTCGACCATGGGGTATGGGTGTACATCATAATCTGGTCCACATCTGTGGACATCGGCTAGCAGGTCTTAGGTTGCATCTTTTGATTCTGATTCTAACCTGCACCTGTAAATTCTTTATTTCTCTTTTTTGTATAGTGTGCCTAACTGAAGGCACTAAATTTATCACATATACAGTTTCTATTTATCCCAGAGTGGACCCGTTATTCACACAATTCAGGTGCTTTCAACTCTATTCCACTCTATTTCATGTCTTTTTAATATAATGAGGACATTACATTAAATAGGCATGGGGGGGTAGATATTCATCTCTTAATTACTTCGTTAACTTCGTAGATTCATTTTTCTTTTTATTTATATATGTATATAAAAGAAAAAAAAAATGGAATTAGTAAATAGAACTTAGGCTTTAGAAATTTTTCAATCTTAGGAAATAAAACTATATGATTTGAACACGAAGACCCTTCACATCATTGGACTTAATCAGCCTAGGTATCCACTAAAATGTGGATTTGTTTCTCAAGTCTTCGCCATCCTGAATTCTATTTCTAATTTGATTAAATAAGTTTGGGTGATAAGTACACGACTTATCAACTTGCCCTCTGATTTGAGGGAACTTTAAGTCTAAGCATCTACATACTATTTGTCACTGACTCGTTGTTCGGCAGTCTTAAGGGAAATTGGGTAGCTAATGAACTTTCTAGAGTGATATGGCTGGCAAGTTATCGTGGGTTACAGCCCATAGGTAGGTTGTCTAGAGCCTAGTCACAAGACCACTCTCTTCTTACTGCCTTTAGGTAAATCTTAAACAAGGGAAGCCACCTACTTAAAAAGAAAAAAAAAAAGAAGAAAGTTCAAAAAAGAAAAGAAAAAGAAAAAGAAAAGGAGAAAAGAAATAAAAAGAAACAAAAAGAAATAAGCCACACTTCGCCGCACAAGTATGGCTGGCAAGTTGTCGGTAGTAATAGCTCATCAACCGGTTATCCAGAACCTAGCTCAAGAAATGCACAAAAAATTCCCAAAACACTCAGGAAGAAGCGGATAAGTAGAATAAGCCAGAGAGATATACACTAGATTCACCCTTGTGTTGACCCCATAAAAATTAAAGTAGGGAGAAAGCTACCGGTCGTATAGATGCACCTTCAGGCAGATTTCTTTTTTAAGTCACCTAGGGGTGTAGAAATCCGAAGTCTATTCTGATTGCAGATCAACGAGTCTATCACATTCACAAAAAGATGCTTAGAACTTAGGGTTCTCATCAAATCTTGGGTGGGTTGAGTGGCCATAGAAAGTCGTTATGTAACCCTAAACTCAAAAATCCAAAAAATTAGAAAAGAAGAAAAAGTGAAAAAGAGATCTTTCTTTGAATAAGGCGAGGGCTTGAGGCGGTCTGCATTTTGGCAGATACCTTGGTGCTGTTGTGTCTCGATAATTTAGGTCCTAGTTGAAATTCCTAAGTGTTGAAAAAAAAAACTATTGCCCAAGAAATCTAACTTAATTCTCTCATAAATAGCATATAATTTTGCTAGGGACTAGCAAAAGATAAGCATGGGGGTGTGATGTAAACATGTTTATATCACATAAACTGTTTATTTATGTGTGTTCTTAAGCATAGAATTGCATCACATGCTATAAATATTGCATAACATGCATCAACTTTCATTTAGGTTAGTCTGTATAAAATGTTGGTTAATTGTCTCCATTTATGGCCAGGGATAGGGCAACTTGTTAATCAAGGCCTTGGATCGAAGATCCAACCATATGGATCTGATCAGGGTGACGATTAGAGTTCAACGACTCCAAGATCGCCCTGATCGGACATCCGTAGCACCAGATAGAGATCGAGGAACCCTAAAGATCAAGGGCCAAGATGGTGTTAATCCACACCTTAGATGACAAATTCGACCACATGGATGGGTTCAAATCAACGATCGCAGCCTAATGGTGCGAAAATCGATCCAATCCAACATCTGTAGCACCATCTGCAACACTCAGAAGATGGACGGCCAAGATGGTGCCACGTGGTGCAATCTCAGCCACCCAACCGGTCGCAGCTCTTCTCTTCTTCAACCGCTCGATGCATCTACACCATTGGATGCTCATTCAACAGTCGCACGCACCCTGGCACAAATTCATCCACACGACTTAACCGCATGCGTAGCGCAGCGGTTAAGGTGCTGTGTAGGTGGGAGGCGCAGGTTCGAGTCTCAAGCGCAGCACCCGTCCTCGCTTGCAGGTGCACTAACACAGCCATGCGATGGGCATCCAACAGCATGGATTAGCCGATAGCTCCCACGCGCGATCAGACGCGTAGCGTAAACGCTCGAT
The DNA here is from genome assembly GCA_037157565.1 of Thalassia testudinum. Lineage (NCBI taxonomy): Eukaryota > Viridiplantae > Streptophyta > Magnoliopsida > Alismatales > Hydrocharitaceae > Thalassia > Thalassia testudinum. Next base: position 20,892,667 of record JAZHRO010000024.1, read on the forward strand.
TGCATGTAGGCGCGCGGCGCTGGCGAGGGCGATTTAAGTCGTCCGATCTCTTGATCGGACGGCTGAGCGGGTGTGGTCGTGCGTAGGTGTTGAGGCAACGAATGCGAGGGGGTGCACGTGCGGCGCACTCATGCCATCCACGTTCAGGCCTTTAGTGACGGATTTATCCATCACTAAAGTTCCTGAATTATTATTTTTAATGTTGTAATGACCAAAAGGCCCTCACTCATTTCAACTATAAAAGGTAACCCCTACCATACGAATTTCTCATCCCTTCTCTTATCTCACCCCTTCCAAAGCTCTAAGAGATTGTCCCGCACCCGGGATGCTCCTCTAGAGTAGAAATCTTAATTTTTCCACCTTCGTCCCCCTTCGTGGAGCATCCTGCGGTTGTCCTCTCTCTGCATTCGAGAAGCGGATCCCACGATGACGACGACATGCTACTTCGTTCCCGTTCCTCCCGCTTCGTCCTCCTTCTTCCCGCTCCGTTCCCCGTCTTCCAGGCGTCGTCCTGTCCGGCTCGTCCTCCAAGCGATCATCGAGGAGGATACTTCTCTCTCCATTCTCTTTACTACTTTCTAGAGTAGATTTACTGCTTTCTAGTCATAATGAGTAGTGTAATGAACAATTTCTGATAATGAAACCCATGTTTATTCTACATCCCTTTTTCTTTTATTTGTAATATTTTCTCTCTCTCTGCTATTCATTATTTGTTAAATAGATAGCTAGTTTTCGACCAACTAATCTGTTTTGTGATAAACAAATAAAATGTGTATTTTTAATCAAACGTCTGCCTCCCTGTGTTCGACCCGAAACTTCTTAACGAATTTTTTGGTATAAATTTTATCTGCTGAAAGGATTTCTTCGTGACTCGAACTACAATGACGGGTTTTTGAATCCAATTACAATAGCGTAGTTTTCCGTCATTCAACAGTTCACAAACTCCCGTCCCGTAGGAGCTTACGAAGAATGGAATCCTGATCCCTGGGATTGAGTGGATCTAGAAAAATTGGAGTTTCCGGACATCCACTCTTCCATTCGTTTAGTAACCAGATCCATCTAATGTAATCTATTGCAGATCAATTCCATATCAGATGTATGAGAATCTTGGACCTCATTGGCATTTGATCTAATTTGTTGCGATCGGTTGAAGGTTTACATGGAGGCGTGGTTTAATGAATTTTCGCTCATTTCCTCAAACAAATCATACGTGCTATCAGTGTCTTTGTTGAGGAAATTGCCTCTGCAAGAAGCATCCACATGTTACGGAGTTGATTATTCAACCCATGATAAAAAATCTGCACAAGTTGCCATTTAGGAACCTCGTGGTGTGAACACTTCCGTAATAGATCCTGGAATCTCTCCTAGACCTCATGAAATGGTTCCCCTTGCCGTTGGGAAAAAGTAGTAATTGCCCATCGCAATGCATTAGTTCGCCCAATTGGGAAGAATTTCTTCAGGAAGGCCGATTTCAAAGCTGTCCAGGTAGCAATAGATCTTCCAATGGTACGATACCAATGTGTAGCCTTATCCCTGAGTGAATGGGGAAAAAGCCTCATGAGGATCTGTTCTTCATCCACATTCCGCTATTTGGTGGTCTGAACTAGAGTGATCAGGTCCTCCAAATGTTGGAATGGGTCCTCTGAGCCAAGCCCGTGAGTATTTAATTAGACTCAAAACTTGGGGCTTGATCTCAACATCTCCGGCGGGAATCACAACACTGGGACGATCCTCATAATTTGAAGGATCATAAAAATCCTTCAAGGGCCGAGCGCCCTGACCATTCATTCGTTGGAACCATTGTTGCATCTGCTGCAATTCTTCCAACTGCCTCTGAATCAGCTCTTGCTGGTTCGGTAGCGGGGGAGGTGGTTGTTGATCAGCCATGGGATCTGCTTGGCTAAAGCTCAACCTCCACCTCTGGGAATGGTCTAAAGGTCCTTCCAATCTAGGGTTCAATGGCCTCCTTCCAAGCATACATTGGGAGGAAGTCGGAAGGATGGGGAAGAGAAGGGACCCTGCAGCACAAAAATTACAAGCTTGTCCTTAGGTTGGGTAGCCTAAAGGTCTACAGACTCTCAGAATTCATCCTAAGATTATGGACAATTTACTCTACTTATGTCCAGGCAATCCAATCAGTTAGAAGGAGGGACTAGGGAAAAGGTTCTTCCTTTGGCATGTACCTCCGGCTCCTAGTGTAACCCCCAGCGTGGTCGTTTGACGCTACTCCCCTAGCTAGACATCAGATTGGCTAGTAGAAGTATATCTCAGTCTGGATCCCGATGAGCGAATGAATCCGAAGGGCTAACATCTAATTAATTTTATTTAGGCTTGGGAAATTGGTGCTTTGGAATGTGATGGGCCATTAATGGGTTGTGCCCTTAATGATTTGTTTGAGAATGTGTGAATGTGCACAACCAAGAGGTTTTCAAGCAAGATTATTAATGATGAGGTGAGTTTTAAGATTTGAATCTTGCTTAATAGCTTTTAGGATTCAAATATTAGGTGTTTTCAACTAAGTTTTGTGAGGCAAACTGATGTAAACACATTTATTGAGGGTAAAATGCCTATTCATGCATGTTTCTAGGCTTAGATTTGCATTTCATGTTATAAATACTACATAGCATGCATCATTCTGCATTTAGAATAGTTGTATATAATTTAGGTTAATTACATCCTTTTAGTGGTTATGAGAGAAGAATATTTATTTTGGAGCCTCGGATTGACGATCCTACCGTACAGATCTGATCAAGATGACAATCGGAGTCCAATGCCTCTGAAATCGCCACGATCGGAGTCTCATAGCACCATATGCAGTCTGAGGAAGATCAACAGCCAAGGGACTAGGAGACATAATTCGAAGCTTCAAATGAAAAATCTGACCATGCGGATGGGTTCGGGCCGACGATTGTATTCTAACAGCGTGAAAATCGACTCAATCCGACCTCTGTAGCAGCCCCTACAACAAGAAGATGGACGACCCAGACTGCGCCACGTGGCACAGCATAGGCCACCCAGCGCACACGTGGCACCGCACGCATGCAGCAACTCGGGTCCCTGCGTGCAGGCGTGCATACGCATAATGCAGCACAATGCCAGCTATGCGTGAGCTAGACCTACAATGGGCAAGATCTGGACTTATAGCGACGTTTATAGCTATCGCTAAATCTTGGTGCACCAGTAAAGCCAGCTTTGGGTGTGAGCAGGCATGAGCTGCCTATAGCGATGTTTCCAGCGACAACCTGGATGTCACTAATGGTCCCATACCTATTTTTGCCTCTTCTCCACTGTAAAAGGACCTACACCCCCTCCCTTCCAGGCCATCTCTACCTACTATACTCCCAAGCTCTAGTAAGCCTACCAACACTCCATTGGAGCTTGTTCTCAAGCTCCCAAGGCTCTTATTAGTGTAGCAAACCTCTGCCCCACCAAATATTCGTCGATCTTCCCATCCCCATTCATAGGTTGCCTTAGAGCTGTCCTCCCACCTCCATTCCGATAGCAGATCATCTCCGTCTTCTCACCTCCATTCCGAAGCCACGCTGAAGCTTTCCTCAACCCGATGTCCTCCTGCATCTCACCTCCGTCGTCCCGCTCCTTACCTCCTTCGTCCGAGCTTCTGCCAGGTGCCGTCATCTCGTAGATCAGCCGATTCAGGAGATTTCATCTCACCCCTCTCTCTTTTTATGCTTTCATAGTTTATTGTAATTGACATTGGAAGTAATATATATCATATTTGTTCCTCATCTCTATCTTGTGATTAATTTGCTTGTCTTTTATTTCAAAAACACAAAAAAATAACAAAACCCTAAAATACCAAAAAGGAACGAATCGAAGCGTTGTTTTCACGTAAAGTAACCGTCGCCTCCCTGTGTTCTACCCTGGACTCCCTTGGAGTTTCGGTATAAATTTTATCTGATTGACGTGTTTTGCAACTACAACGATGGGTTACTTGTAACCTTGATTTCTAACACGCGAAACACGCCTGACCATTTTGGTGCCGTTGCCGAGGAGGCAACGGAATTTACTGTCTTGTTTATTACTCTTCTTTGCATTTGCATAACACTAACCCCACTTATCTCTGATCTATTGTCTTGCAGGTACCCTAGGTTGGAGATCCAAGTGCAGTAGATCAGAGTAAAGTGCGAGTAGAGTGTTTTGTAAGTGTCCCCCACACCACCCCCACCTTAGTTTTCATTCCATAACCTAATAACTCAAACCCAAATCAACTTAGGTGCTTTGCATAAACCCTAGGGTAGATTTTGGTTGTTTGATGGTCACTCCACTCACCTCACCTAGTCGTATATATATAAAAAAATATATATATTCTTATCACCCACAACTTCTTATCATAAGGCGCACAATCACTTTGATTCTACCACTTAATCGGGATCTGACCTGTGGACCCGGTACACTTCAACTCAATACACATGAGTAGAAATTTGAATAGGTTAAACATTCTTGTGTGCCTTAACTAAGTGGTGCAACAAGCCAATTGATTGAGCTGTTTGGGCCGCACCACTCAATCTAAAACTGATCCATCAAGTAGCTTGCCACTTAGGGTTGATTCTTAGGGCTGAACCAGGCACTCCACATTAATTTTGATTTTTAAAGTAACATAACATTACCCGTGCTTTCAAAACTTGGAGTGTTCTACTAAACCTTGATTGAACCAACCTAAAAATTAAACCCTTAAAGCTACTAAACAAGGTTGAACCCTAAAAGACACATCATCAAATAACCTTATTTGAAAACCCTGGTTGTGCACACACACACATTTTAACTGGTCATTAAGGGCACAACCCATTTAAAGGGCCCATCATATTCCTAAAGCACCATTGTCCCAAGCCTAACTAAAATTGATTAGACGTTGGCCCTAAGGACTGGTTCGCTCATTGGGATCCAGATTGAGATTGTTCATGATTAACTTGCTTATACTAGTCAATCTGATGTCTAGCTAGGGGAGTAGTGTCAAACGACAGCAGCTGGGGGGTACATTAGGAACTGGAGGCGCAAGCCAAAGGAAGAACCTTCTCCCCAGTCCCTCCTTCTAACTGGTTGGATTTCCTGGACATAAGTAGAGTAAGTCGTCCATAATCTTAGGATGGATTCTGACAGTCTGTAGACCTTTAGGCTACCCAACCTAAGGACAGGCTTGTATTTTTGTATTGTAGGGCTCCTTTCTCTTCTAATTTCCCTCCTTACTTCACCATGTACCCTTCCACATCTACACACATTTCACATTTTATCCTCCTACCACCACTTATCCCCAAGATGATTACTATCCTGACTTGACTTATAATTACCCATCCACTAGCCGGGATGACTTTGATTGGAGATATGAATCCGGACCTCAATGTCCAGGGCCTAACTCTAGACAACAAGACTATGATTATTATCCTTCCCAGAGCTATAATGATTATGGGTCTCCATCCTTTGATGACCAAACCAACCCTGTCTACAATCAGGAAGGATATGATGATTATAACACCTACTCTCCCCAGTACTCCACTGAATATAGGTCACCACCATTCTTTGAACAACCCAAATTCCTACTATCAGGGAGGAACCCAAGAACCTCGACATCTTGACTCCCCTAGATTTAACCCAAACCCATCCAAACCTGAATCAAAACAGTTGGTTCAGGTGAACTAGATCTAGGATAGGGTGTTGGCTAACTTGAGGAACACCATCCAATCTTTAGAAGTTTAGACAACACCTTGCACTGAAGCACTAAAGCCTATGGTCAAAGTGATTGATGAACTTAATAGTTCTTTATTGGATTTGCTCCAAAGTGTTAGGGATAGGGACCTGGGTGAGTTTCTTCTTGGGAAATTATTGAGGTTGAGGATGAAATTTGTGGTTGCACTAGTCAAATATTGGGATGATTCTCAAGATGAGCCTCTTCAGGAGAGCCAATGTCTGAACCCGCTTAGGCGCCTATCAGGGGGGATACATATTCAGAGATTGGAGATGACCAGATTGGTCTAGAGCAACCCTTTGAGGATGAACCGATTGATTCACCCAAGATCCCCAAGTCAAGAAATGAAGAAAATTATGTCTCCTTGGATGATGAAATGACTTGTGATGTTGAGACATATATAAATGAGGATCATGAATTCTTTGATTTTGAGGGTGAGGAATCTCTTAGTGAAGTCTCACTTAAGCTTGAGGAGAATGATTTTAGTGAGACATACGGGATCGAGGAGTATGACGACCAATTTGGTAGCCCGACTACTGAAGATTCTGATTCGATTGAGGCTAACTTGGAGGATCCGATACCTGACGACTCAATTAGTAGCCCCATTCCTCAACCACACCCCGAAGAGCTGAATGAACATACTTTTGAGATCATTGTGCCCAAGTAAATCCTGATTTAGCCGCAATTGTTGAACTTGGGCACTTTAGGTGGGTTATACAACGATTTGGAGGTCCTGAAGCTTGAGAACATGATTTTAGAGGATAAGAATTTGGCAATAAAAATCTGGGAGGCTAAGTTTGAGGGAACAACGATTTTGGATATAAAGGTACCTATTGACCTGAAACCACCTATCTTCTTTAAGAGCCCTTATGATATCTTTCACGTGCGACCCAAGCCTGGAATAAATGAATATTTTTTTGAGCTGAATGTTAAGTGGACATCTGAAACTAGTGAACCAGATCTACCTACTGTCCGCCATTTTGGTCTTGGGTTGCACACCCCAAAACAACGCGCCCAGCCTCGCAAGCTATTTTCATCTAGAACCTGAGAACCACTCGACCCTGGGGCATGGGTCTATACCATAATCTAGTCCACGCCTGTGGACATATTTTGTTGGTAGGTTTGAGGATCAAAATTTTTATTTTGATTCTGACCCGCACTTATGAATTCTCAATTTCTTCCTTATATGTATTTATGCCTAGTTGAAGGCATTAAATTTAGCACGTGTTTATATTGCACGTTCTCTACAAAGCTGACCGGATTCCTCACGATGTTTAGGTGATATTCTGTTTACTCCGCCCTTTTTATGTCTTTATTTTTACAATGAGGACATTACATCATTTAGGCATGGGGGGGTGGATAATTGATTCCTGAAATCATTATGTTAACTCTGTAGAATTTCTTTTAGTTTCTTATAAAATTAAAAAAAATTAAAAATTTGAAAAAAGATAAAAAAAAGAAAGAAATTAGGAAAAGAGAACTTAAGCATTTGGAAGTTATTAACTTTAGGAAATGATACGAGAGGACCTAAACACTTAGACTGCTCAAGTCTTCAGGCTTAATTAGCCTGGGTGTCCACTCGAATGTGGATTTAGTCTCGAGTCCTCGCCAATTAAAATTTATTTTAATTTGGTAAATAATTTGGGATGATAAGTATGCGACTTATCAACCCGCCCTCTGATTTGGGGGGACTTTAAGCCTAAGCATCTACACACATTTTTCGCACTAACTTACTTTTCGACGATTTTTATGGAAATTGGGTAGCTAATGGACCAACTTGGGTGGTATGGCTGGTAAGTTGTCGGTGGTAACAGCTCATCGGTTGGTTGTCCAGAGCCCAGCCACAATACCATTTTCACTATACTTCCTTTAGGTAAATCTTAGATCAGGGAAGCCGCCTACTTAGAAAAAAAAAGAAACACTCAAAAAGAAAAAAAATAAAAAAAAGGAAAAAGGAGAAAATAAAAAACAAATAAAACCACACTTCAACGCACGAGTATGGCTGGCAAGTTGTCGGTGGTAACAGCTCATCGGCCGGTTGTCCGGAACCCAGGTCACAAAAAAAAAAGCACAATAGTTCACAAAAACTTAGGGAAGAAGAGGGGAATTAGAATAAATCGGGGAGATATACACTGGGTTCGCTCTTATATTGACCCTATAAATAAAAGAAGTAGGGAGAAAGCTACTGATCGTAAAGATAAACCTTTAGGCAAGGTCACCTAGGGTTGTAGAAACCCGAAGTCCATCTTAACGGCCATTTTGCGAGTCTATCACTTTTTCACAAAGATGCCTAGTACTTAGAGTCCTTTCGAGTTTTGGGCGGGTCGGGTAGCTGTAAAAAGTTATTCCGGAACTCTCAAACTCCAAACGTACAAAAAAATTAGAAAAGAAGAAAAATAATAAAAAAAATGTATCTTCCCTTTTAAAATAAGATGAGGACCTGGGCGGTCTGCATTCTGGCAAGCACCCGGGTACTGTTGAGTTTTCGTAGTTTAGGATCTTAATTGAAATTTTCTATTGTTAATAAACGAAGTAGGCTTAAGTGATCTAATCCTAATTCTGCTTTTATACATAGCATATAGTTTAATTTTGCTAGGGACTAGCAAAAGATAGTTATGGGATATGATGTAAACACATTTATTCAGGGTAAAATGGCTATTCATGCATGTTCCTAGGCTTAGATTTGCATTTCATGTTATAAATATTGCATAGCATGCATCATTCTGCATTTAGAATAGTTGTATATAATTGAGGTTAATTGCACCCTTTTCGTGGTTAGGAGAGAATAATATTTATTTCAGAGCCTCATATTGACGATCCGACTGTACGGATATGATCAAGACGACGATCGAAGTCCAACACCTCTAAAATCACCCCGACCAGAGTCCCGTAGCACCATATGTAGTCCGAGGAAGGTCAACGGCCAAGGGACTAGGAGACATAATTCAGAGCTTCAAATGACAAATCTGACCGCGCGGATGGGTTCGAGTCAACGATCGTAGCTTAACAGCGTGAAAATCGACTCAATTCAACCTCTGTAGCATCCCCTACAACAAGAAGATGGACGACCCAGATTGCGCCACGTGGTGCAGCTTAGGCCGCCCAGCGCCCCACGCGGCACCGCATGCACGCAGCAGCGTGGGTTCACGTGCGTGCATGCAGGCACGCATGCGCACAGCATAGCATAGCACCTGCAAGGCGGGGGAGCAATGCCAGCTATGCGTGAGCTGGACCTATAGCAATGCATGAGCTGGACTTACAGCGACGTTTACAACCATCGCTAATTCTTTGCGCGCCAGCAAAGTTAGCTTTGGGCATGAGCGGGCATGAGCTGCCTACAACGACAGCCTGGATGTCACTAATGATCCCATACCTATTTTTGCCTCTTCTCCTCCACTATAAAAGGACCTACACCCCCTCCCTTCCAAGTCATCTCTACCTACTCTACCCCCACCTACTCCCAAGCTCTAGTAAGCCTACCAATGCTCTATTAGAGCTTGTTCTCAAACTCCCAAGTCTCCTATTAGTGTAGCAAACCTCTTCCCCACCAAATATTCATTCATCTTCCCATCCCCATTCGTAGGTCGCCTTGGAGCTGTCCTCCCACCTCCATTCCGATAGCAGATCATCTCTGTCTTCTCACCTCCATTCCGGAGCCACGCCGAAGCTTTCCTCGACCCGACGTCCACCTGCATCACACCTCCGTCGTCCCGCTCCTCACCTCCTTCGTCTGAACTTCCGCTATAGGATCTGTAAATGACAAGCACACTAAAAGGGGGGATGAATAGTATGGGAAGTAAAAAGTTGCAAGATAAATCAAACCACAAAAGGCACAAGATGTGTTGTGGTTCCCCTCACCTGGGTACTCCACAATCTATGTCTCCCGACTTAGGATTTTTAACCCGATTCCCTCAACTCAGAGGGAATCAATTTACTAATATCAGAGGTAATTAACGGGTTACCTCAACCCAATTACAAGATATGAAGAAAAGATAAAGATACAGGTGTAAGCAAAATGTAAATAGAAGCTTACAACTATTTCCTAAGTCTCCAACAAGAATATATCTTATAACAAGTATAATCAAATCTAACGAGAAAACTAAGGCGTAAAACAAACAATTGATTACAAAAAAATACGATCGCCTTTGAAGATTTGTTGCAAATGATGAGATGCCTTGAAATGTTTGCAACAAAACAAACTCTCTTTTAGCTTGAAAATGGAGATTTGAAGGTGTAGGCAAGAGTATATTTCTTAGCTTAGAGGTGTGTCTAAAACAACACTCAAAGAGTGCTTATATAGACCATTAATCACCTCTCCCATGAATTCTAGCCGTTAAGGGTATTTTAGGAACATTAGAATTATGATTAATTACAAATTAGCCGTTCAGACTGGTCACAACGTTTAGTTGGTACCGGTACTGAACTCTTGGTACCGGTACTGACTACATACAGTCAGTACAGCCAAATCACTGGGTACCGGTACTCATTGTGAGTATCGGTACTTGTGACGCACAGTCATGGGTCCTGTGACCTACATGTATCGGTACTGATGATGAGTACTGGTGCTTGTAAGGTCCAGGCAAAATCCCAGTTCACAAATTGTGACCACTTGATATTGGTACTCATGATGAGTACCGATACTTGATGTTCACAGTTTGGAACTTAGGTCCAAACCTGTGCCAAGCAAGTACCAAAGATCATTAGTGTTAATCAGTTGAGAAATCCAATCTACTCTAGGCGACTTTATTTTGAAAGAGTCGACTTTGAGTTAAGAACTGAGTAAATGAACGATATTTTGAATCCTAGTTATCTCTACTTTGATTTTAATACCTAGATTATATTTTACTTATTTGAAGGCATACAAAAATTTTAAGATACAATAAAAACTAAAATCTTCAAAAAACTTTTTCCTTCATGTGCAATCTTTTTGCTTGCATCCATAGATTCTTTTGACCTGTAATCACTTCATAAACATATTAGATTTTAAAACAATTTTGTTAACATCAAAACATAGAAGAGAGATGGAACTAGGGTCCAACATCCACCAGGCACCGTCATCTCGCCGAACAGCCGATTCGGAAGATTTCCTCTCACCCCCCTCTCTTTTTATGCTTTCATAGTTTATTGTAATTGGCATTGGAAGTAATATATATCATATTTGATCCACATCTCTATCTTGTGATTCATTTGCTTGTCTTTTATTTCAAAAACACAAAAAAATAACAAAGCCCTAAAATACCAAAAAGAAACGAATCGAAGCATGGTTTTCATGTAAAGTAAATGTCGCCTCCCTGTGTTCGACCCAGGACTCCGTTGGAGTTTCAGTATAAATTTTATCTGATCGACGTGTTTTGCAACTACGACGACGGGTTACTTATAACCCTGATTTCTAACATGTGAAACACACCTGACCACAAACCAAATTTATTTTTGAAAACACGTGTTCAAGTATCTTCCTTTAGAAATCAAGAAAAATATGGAGTGCCTAGCTTGACCTAATTATTGAATCCTATGGGGCAGCTAGAAAATGAACCTCTTTTAGTTTAGGTAGTGCGGCCTAAACAATTCAATCAACTGGCTCAAATGCACCATCGATTAAGGCACACAAAAAGGTGGTTAACCTAATATGATTTCTACTCTTTTATGTGTTGAATTCGTGTACTAGGTCCATAGGTCGGAAGCCCAGTTGAGTAGATGAAAATCAAGTCTGATTATGTGCCTCAAATGTGGGTGTATAGAGTGTGTATATTGATTTATCCCACAAAAAGTATCTTTCTTTTTTTTTTGAATGTGGGGGTGAGGTGGATGAATGTGGCAGAAAAGGCAAACAATTCTATCCTAGGGTTTATGCAAACACCTTGGTAGATTAGGTCTTGGTTATGAGTGTGGCAAAATGAACTAGTGGGGGGGAATGTGGGGGACACTTATAGAGTACTCTACCAGCACTTTACTCTGGTCTACCACACTTGGATCTCCATGCTAGGGTACCTGCAAGACAGTAGATCAAAGACAAGTAGGGTTAGTGCTATGTAAATGCAAAGAAACACAATAAACAATAAAGCAAATTCAGTTGCCTCTCTGGCAACGGCGCCAAAATATTCGCACGTGTTTCGCATGTTAGAAATTGGGGTTACAACTAACCCATCGTCGTAGTTGCAAAAGCATCGATCAGATAAAATTTATACTGAAACTCCAAGGGAGTCCCAGGTCGAACACAGGGAGTCGACGCTTACTTTAATTGAAAATCGTGCTTCGATTTATTTCTTTTTGGTATTTTAGGGTTTTGTTATTTTTTTGTATTTTTGTAAGAAGAAGATAAGAAAATGAATCACAAAATAGAGATGGAACAAATATGATATATGTATCAATCCAATGTCGATTACAATAAACTATGAAAGCATAAAATGAGAGGGGGTGAGAGGAAATCTCCCGAATCAGCTGTTCGGCGAGACGACGGTGCCTGATGAAAGCTCGGACAAAGGAGGTGAGGAGCGGGGTGATGGAGGTGAGATGCAGGAGGACGTCGGGTAGAGGAAAGCTTCGACGTGGCTCCAGAATGGAGGTGAGAAGACGGAGGTGATCTGCTACCGAAATGGAGGTGGGAGGATGGCTCCAAGGCGACCTATGAATGGGGATGGGAAGATGGATGAATATTTGGTAAGGCAGAGGTTTGCTACACTAATAGGAACCTTGGGAGCTTGAGAACAAGCTCTAATGGAATGTTGGTAGGCTTTTTAGAGCTTGGGGGTAGGTGGGGGTGGAGTAGGTAGAGATGGCTTGGAAGGGAGGGGGTGTAGGTCCTTTTATAGTGGAGGAGAAGAGGCTAAAAATGGGTCAAGGACCTTTAGCGACCTCCAGATCGTTGCTGGAAACGTTGCTGTAGACAACTCACATTCGCTTACGCCCTTAGCTATCTTTGTTAGCTTGCAATGAAGTAGCGACAACTGTAAGCGTCATTGTAGGTCAGCCCAGCTGTCACTGAAAGCTGGCACCAACTGCACTTGCAGCCGCGTTGCGCTGCTGCCCACACACGCGCTGATCGCATGGTGTCCTGCTGGTGTGCGTGTTGGCGTGCACCCGTGCTGCGCTACCACTGTTGCTTACGTGCGATGCTGCCCGGCCGATTTGAGAATTGGGGAGGGCTGTGGGGATTCGAACCCGCACCCCTCCCTTGAGAACCACCGTTCCCACCAATGCACTAGGTCATCCTTTGTGTCGCGAGGAGGAGCTTTGTGTAGATCCAACGGCTAGGATTCAAGGGTGCAGATGATGAAGGGAATAGGTGGTGGCTGCCGACCGGTGTTGGGCGGCTTGGATGGAGCCACATGGCACCATCTAGGCCATCTGTCTTCTTCTTCTTGTAGAGGGAGCGACGGTGCTCAGATCGAGATGATTCTCGCGATACTGAACTGCGATCGTCACTCCGGATCCATCCATACAGTTGGATTTTCCATTCGAAACCCATTTGGATGTCGCATTGCCCCCTGGCTGCGGATCTTCCTTGGGCTGCATGTGATGCTATAAGACTTTGGTCTGGATGATTTCTGAGGCGTTAGATTCCGATCGTCGTCCCGATCAGATCTATATGGTCTGATCGTCTATCCGAGGCCCTGAAATAAATCCTCTTCTCTCTTAACCATAAAAAGGACCTAATTAACCTAAAATATATACAACTACTCTAAATGCAGAATGATGCATGCTATGCCTACGAACTATTATAAATAAGAATTTTATGATGAATTTATATGTCTTATCACACCCCCCATGCTTATCTATTTCAATGTCCTCATTGTTCAAAATGAAGGCATGCAGGAGAGTAGAAGTGGAAGAATAGCACCTGGTTTCCATGAGACTCTGGTCAGCTTGGAACGGTCTTTACATATACTGAGTTTAGTGCCTTTAGCTGGGGATGATCAGTCCGTGGTGGTTAATGAAAGGTAAGAGAAACCTTGTCCGAGACAGGTTCAGGAAGCACATGGTCAACAAAGGGTTTGAGACATTGTCCGTTGACCTTGAAAATATTACCCATCTTTAGGTTAGAGATTTCGATGGCCCCGTTAGGGAAAATCCGCTCAATAACCAACAAGTCGTCCCACTTAGACCTAAGTTTTCTAGGAAAAAGCTTCAATCAAGAATCGAAAAGCCAAACCTTTTGGTTCGGCTCAAAGCTTTTATGTGAAATCATCTAGTCATGGAGAGCTTTGGTCCATGCCTTATAGATTCTGGCATTTTCATAAGCATCATTTCGAAGCTCCTCCAACTCAGATAGTTGGAGTTTCCTGGTTTTCTCGACTAACTCAAGGTCCACATTACATTTCTTGATGGCCCAAAATGCCCAGTGTTCAAGTTCTACAGGTAAGTGACACTCGCTACCAAACACCAGACGGAACGGAGACATACCGATAGGCATTTTGTATGCCGTACGATAGGCCCAAAGAGCATCATCTAGCTTTTGGGTCCAATCCTTCCTATTAGGCCTAATGATTTTCTGCAAAATGTTCTTGATCTCCTGATTGGGGACCTCGGCCTGTCCGTTCGTCTGAGGGTGGTAAGGTGTGGAAATCCGATGATTCACCCCGTATTTCCCCAGTAAATTCTGAAGCTGAGCATGAGTGAAATGTGTGCCATCATCACTGATAATTGCCCTAGGAACCCCGAACAGACTGAGGATATTTTTCTTCACAAAATTGATGACCACCTTGTGGTCATTGGTCCGGGTGGGAATTGCCTCAATCCACTTGGACACGTAATCAACAACGACCAGATATACTGGTGTCCAAATGGAGGAGGGAAGGGTCCCATGAAGTCGATGACCTAAATGTCAAAAATTTCATCGGAAAGAATTGGGTTCAGGGGCATCATATCTCTCTTATCCATGTTCCCGAGTGTCTGGCATCGGGTGCATGACTTTGGGAATTCCTAGGCATCCTTAAATAATGACGGCCAATAGAATCCAGATTGCAAGATTTTTGCAACTGTCTTTTCCCGAAAAAGTGTCCACCACATGTAGATGTGTGGCAGAACTCAAGTATGCTATGGAACTCAATTTCCAGGATGCATCGAAGAATAATCTGGTCTACGTCGATGCGGTACAGCTCAGGATTGTCCCAAAAATAATATTTGGCCTCAGACACAAGTCTATCCCATTGTTGTTTGGTCCAATCCTAGGGGATTTGACCAACGGCCAAATAATTGACAATATCTGTAAATTAGGGGGTTCGGATACCCGAGACTGTGAGGATAGTCTCATCTGGAAAAGTATCAGAGATCAGGACATCCAGATGAGGAGAATCAATTAGGATTCTCGAGAGGTGGTCCGCCACTACATTTTATGCCCCAACTTTATCCCTAATTTTAAGATCGAATTCTTGAAGTAGAAGAATCTAGCGAATAAGTCAGGGTTTGGCATGCTTTTTGGCCAAGAGATGTTTCAAGGTCGAGTGGTTAGTATAGATGATAGCACAAGAACCTAACAGATAAGCCCCGAATTTTTCTAAAGCGAAAATTATGGCTAGCTATTCTTTTTCAGTAATGGTGTAGTTCGTCTGGGCTTCGTCCAGAGTCTTGCTAGCATAGTAAATCACAGAGGGTGTTTTCTCAATCTTTTGACCAAAGACAGCCCCGACGGCTGACGAGTCGATTCTTCACTTTTAAAGTTGTTTGTCACATAAAATGACGTGTCATTTGTAGTTCTATGTGGTGGTAAAATCAACTAATCAACAATTAAAATAACCACTCAATTAGGAGCGAGTCATATCCACAAGGAGGCAATGGCCTATTTAAACTCGCCAAGGTCAAAAACCAATGTTCACTACTAATTTTGTCAAGAAATCAAGCCAAGATCGCTTTTCAATCAAGATAAAAGGACTTTAACATGCTGATTTTGCATTTACGAGAAAGGAGGTTCTTTGCATAAAATCACCATAATAAAATAATAATAAACAAAAATATTTTTTGTGGCAATGGCATGAAATGTAAATATTAATATCACAAAAACAGAGGATTCTACCTCTCTCCTCGTGCATGGGAGAGAGGTTCGTTCAAGTAACCCTTCTAGGAGTAGGTTGGCCAGAGCAAGGGCTTTATGGCGGTGGCGGTGGCAAGTTGCGAGATGGCCAAAGTCGGCCAGACGAAGCTCCGAAAAAGGGTGATTTTCGGTGGAGGCTGCACTTGTTGAGGATGGTGGCGCGACGCTACTCGCACGGGCACACACGGGCCCACGCAGTCACGCACAAGTGCATGCGGGCGCTCGCGGGCAGAGTGCACCTGCTACAGGTGGCACGCGCTGAAGGGGCGGGCTCATAGGAACGATGCTGCTACAGGTGGTGCACAGGTGTGTGCGAAGGTGCTGATGCGTAGAGGGGAGTGGAGGGGCGGGCGCGCGGAGCTGCTGGCGGGGCGCTGGAGAGAACACGTGCGCATGGAAGAGAAGGCGCACATGCTAGGTGCTAGTGGGTTCTACAGGCCGATGTCCGAGCGCTGGAGGGGCGAGCGCATGGTGCTGTGTAGCTGCTGCTGCTGGACACTGCAAGTTGTGGGAGAGGGGAATTTGCATAGGCTGTGCAGCCGCGCATGGATAGGTGGGTGCTCGAACTGCATGTTGGGAGGGTGGTAGCTCTCAGCTGCTGCTGAAAGTGTGCGGAGGTGGAGGAGCGGGTGATGGCCTGTGAGTAAGTGTGCAAGTGCGGGCGAGGGGAGTTTTGTTGAAGTGGACGGAAAATAGAACAAGGAGAAAATAGAAGAAGACGGAAGAAGATATGGGAGGTCAGACATCTGGGATCATACCTAGACATCTTAATTGGTGCAGGGGTAAGGAACTGAAGGTGGTTGATGGCGGTGGTTGCTGGCAATGGTTGCATGGCCCTCAGGCACATGCTCGCAATGATGCACAAGCCACAAATGGCGCGGCGGTCTGTCACCCCACCTGCCTGCGGTGGAGTGGTCTTGTGCTCGCGGAAGGAGGTCGGTGGTGTGGAATGAAGAGGCTCTAGGCTCTGCGCAGGGGTGGGTCGGAATGGTGGTGGCCTCCCTTCTGATGATGTGGCTATCTTCTTTTATGCTGCAGGAGGAGGCACATAGGCAGACGTTGGTGAAGCGACGATATCGTGGGGTGCAGAGATCCACAATTGTCGTTGTGCATTTAGCTCCCACACTCTCCTGCATGCAGCCATTGGAGAAGAAATAAATAAAATAAAGAAAAGAAATAAGGGATTATTTATGTGTAAACCCTTAAAAGAAATGTGAAATAAAATAATGCATGTAATGCAACATAAAAGATTAACTATTCTGGGACTGGCATTATCAAGTCCTTCAATGACACCGCCTGACTTTTTGAACAATTTGAAAAATGAGAGCGGGAAGGCGAACGGAGGGAGATCAGCGTTGGGCGGTGGGCGGCAATGGGGCGGAGTCATCCAAGGCTGGAGCAGAAGTTGAATGGAGGACATGGAGATCGAGGGCTTGGAGAAGAAGGGAGCAGACCTGGCAGGAGAGGTTCTTTAGGTCGTCTGAAAATGCTCGAAGACGTTCCTGGAGTAGGAAGAATGGAGATGTTCTTTGCTTCAGATGCAGACGAAGGGGGCATGTGGCAGCGATTTGTAAAAACCCCCCGATCTGCTTGGAATGCAGTGGTGAAGGACACAAGCGTGAGTCATGCCCTAGAAGGATCCCCTTTCGATCACATAAGGCAGTCTCGCATCCTATCTAGAGGGTTAAGAATGAAGCTCGTCCACCAGCACTGTCGATTTTGGGTAGGCACACAATTGAAGTTGAGATCCCGTCTTCGGAAGAGATCTCGACTGCAGAGATCACGCTAAGAGGTGCTTTGATTGGAGAGATCATGGCAGGCAGGCCGTCGATAGAAATGCTCCAGAACCTGGTATGCTCCTTAGATCTTCTATCTGCGGGCTGGAAGGTAGCCATGTTATCCCATTCTCTCTTCTTGGTGTATGGTTTGGGCATGCTGGATGTAGAACGATTGAGATTTCATTCAAGTATCTTTGAGGACTTCATTGTGATTTGGAGAATGGTCTCTCCTTTTGATGGGGCTTTGTCTGAGCGGCCTCCACAAAGAGTGACCTCCAGGAGGATTCTCCTTGAGATCTCTGGACTGCCACTGCACCTGTGGTTAAAGGGAGTTGTCTCTAAAATGCTAGCAGGCTTTACTTCAATCTGTGATGGGTCTGAAGTTTTGATCGGAGAGGGGGATATTAGGTCTCTAAAAATCGAGGTGGAAGTTACCAATGCTGGTTCAATTCCTGATTCGATCACAATCAGATGTGGGGGCACTTCTTGGCTTGTTAGGCTAGCTATTCTTGGACAGGTGTTGGGGCAGGTTGAATGTGGTCAAGATAAGTCGTCTAAGGAAGAACTAAAGCCTGGAACCAACAATGAGGCGAGAAAACAGAGTAACAGTTGTGGACGCTCTCCTCCTGCTGATGCTCCTGAACCCAAAATGAGGAAGGACTATCACTGTGTCATGGCTGAGGTAGATCAGATGGAAGATGCTGTTATAGCTACTGATAGTAGACAAGCTATGACAGTCAAGGAGGATGGCTATCTGGAGGTTGCTGAGACTGAATTGGCAGATTCTGAGATGAATTACAGTATGGAAATGGGCAGTACAGGAAGGTAGTTGTTGCTTAAAGAACCAGTCCAGATGCAGCTTGCTATTCCTGCTGACTTACAGTATGGCAGTGGTTCCAATCAAAAAAGAGGTGTGGGTAGATCTCCATACATGTTGAGAAGGAGAAGGAAGGAGACCTTGCCCCCTATTGAGGAGCAAACTATTGCTAATTCCATTATGGTTGAATATGTGGGCTGCAAGGCCAATGGGGATCTTTCAAATGAGGAATGAGAGTTTTGTCTTGGAATGTGCGTGGGCTACGCAATAAACAAAGAAGGGCTTCATTGTGTAGATATCTCTTTGAGTGGGAGATAGATTGTGCTCTTATACAAGAGACTCACTTGGAGAGGGAGAATGGTCAAGAATGGGATTGTTTTAAGCAATTTGGCCAGAGTGATATTGTGGCTAAGGGTGCTACTGGTCGATCTAGTGGACTGGCCTTTTGGAGAAAATCTTCCATTTCTGTAACTGAAATTATTCGTGATAGGTTCTTAATTTCTTGTAGATGTCAATCTCCCCAAGGTGATATGGAGTGGTTTATATCATGCATATATGGTCCTTGTGTGGCAGTAGACAGAGTTGGCTTGTGGGAGGAACTCTATGCAATGCATCAAAGAGTGCAAGAGACCCCATGGTTGTTAGGGGGTGATTTCAGTTGTTATCTTTCTGATGATGATAACCCGGATGGGAGAGTGGACAGCTCTACAACTGGCTTCCAATTGACTGTGCAGAATATGGGATTGACTGAATATCCCATCAATGGTGTGAAATATACTTGGAGGAATGGCAGTGGACAGATTTCCAAATTGGACAGATTCTTTGGCAGTCCTAGTTTGTTAGAGAGATATCAACTATCTACTGTTTTGATCCTTGATAGGCCGTTCTCTGACCACACGCCTTTGGTTTGGGACAGTGGGGTGAATGCAGACACGGGATCATACTTCAAACTCAAGAGATCTTGGTTTAGGGAAGAAGGCTTCGTGCAAATGGTTTCTCAGTGGTGGCAAAGCAAGGATGCTCAAGGCACTGCCACACAGCAGTTTGCTGCAAAATTGGCTGGTCTGCATGACATGTTGAAGGAATATTGGCAGGCTGTGAATCTGATCAGAGACCAGAAGAGGAGGGAAGCCTTGACAGTCATCAGGGATTTGGATCTGAAAGAGAGCAGGCTGGCTTTGAACCAACAGGAGCAGCAGCTGAGGCAGCAGATGCAAGCAGTTGTGGGGGATGAAGATCTGAAAACAGAAATGGATTGGCGTGAAAAATCCAAATAGCTTTGGCTTAAAGAGGGTGATGCGAACACAAAATTTTTCCATCTTGCGGCTAGTGCTAGAAGGAGATTCAACTTTATTTCATCTATTAAAGTTGAAGAAAGAAATATTACCTCTGTTAAGGAGATCAGATCTGAAGCAAGTAAATTTTTTAAAGAAACTTCCAAGGCTGGCCCAAGAGGTTCTTGGAGGATGGCAGCAATGGACTTCCCGTGTGTAACAAATGAACAGAGAGACATGCTTGTGACCCCTATTTCTGAACAGGAAGTGCTAAAGGCTATTAAAGAGCTAAATAATGAAGGGGCTCCTGGTCCGAACGGATTTCAGGTGTTTTTTTACAGAGAGCTATGGAATGTTGTTAAGGTGGATGTGTTAAAGGTTATTCATGAGTTTGAATTGGGCAACTCCGGATTTGAGAGGCTGAACAAATCCTATCTGTTTTTGTTGCCTAAGAAATCAAGTGCGGAAAGTTTTTTTGATTACAGACCCATTGCACTATCTAATTCCATCTACCTTATTATTAGTAAGGTTATTGCTAACAGATTGCGGGAGGTTTTAAAGGACTTGATAATGATTGCTCAGTCAGCTTTTCTTCCTGGGAGATCATTACAAGAGTCATTCATTGTGGCGCAGGAGATTGTTATGGGTTGGAGAAGGAGAAAATCGAAGGCTTTCTTATGGAAAGTAGATTTTTCCAAAGCCTATGATTCAGTCTCCTGGTCATACTTGTGGGAGATTCTTAGAAGGAGGAAATTTCCACCCTTATTGATACAATGGGTAAAGAGGTGCATTACGACAGCCTCTTTTTCCTCGTTAATAAATGGTAAACCGTGTCGTTCTTGGATTCAGCCCCAATGCGGAGTAAGGCAAGGTTGCCCTATTGCCCCTCTGATTTTCAACCTTGCGGTGGATACTTTGGCTAGATTTGCCTGCAAACTGGCTGTGGATGGTTTTACAAGGGGGTATTCAATGTCTAATCATAGGGCTCTAGCCCCTATACTTCAGTATGCTGATGATACTGTTTTTCTTGTGGAAGGGGGGAAGAGAGAAGCGCAAGCTCTGTTACATATGGTAAAAAATTTTGGAGAGGTTTCTGGTCTTAGATTGAATGGATGTAAATCCTCCCTGGTCTGTTTTGGGATGAATAGTGGGTTACACAATGAGATCTCCACCATTCTTGGTACACCTGTGGTTCCACTACCGATTAAATATCTGGGTCTGCCTTTGAAATGTTCTAAGATGAAGAAAGCATATTGGTCTTTCCTTTTCGAAAAGGTAGCTACGAAGTTGGAGGGCTGGAGCAGTAGATACCTCTCAAAAGGGGGGAGGTATATATTATTGAATTCTGTTATCACTTCGATTCCTATTTTCTTTTTCTCTGTCCTTAGAGCTCCGAACTCTATTTGGAAAAAGCTGGAGGTGATGCGGAAAAGATTCTTTTGGAAAGGGGCCTCTCATCAAGGGGCCTTTTTTCAACCCTTGAAGTGGGAATCAATTTGCAAACCAAAGAAGATGGGAGGTATGGGTGTTAGATCCCTTAAAGAATTCAATGAAGCTTTACTATTGAAGTGGGCTGTTCGGTTACTGCAGGGGGAAAAAAAAATTTGGACAGAAATTATCCAGGACAGTTATGGGAGTACCAATGATGAGAAAAATCGTCTTAACCCACGTAAACCATCGCCTTTTTGGTTTTCTGTGGTGCGCGCCCTGAAGGAAAATTGGAATTTTTTCAAATCAATTTTAGGGGATGGAAAAAGCTTAAAGTTTTGGCTAGAAAATTGGGTAGATGGAGGGACGTTTAAAGACAGGTTCCCCCTTGCTTATGCTGCAGCTGCAAATAAAAATGCGGTGGTAGTTGATTATTGGGATGTTGATTCAGAGCAGTGGTTGTTAAATAATGGTGGGTGGAATAATCATGAAACAAGAACTCGTGTAGAGAATGAACGTCTCATGCAAGAGCTTGCTGCTTTCAAACCCATGCCTCATGAATATGACACATACAAATGGGAAGGTATTTTCTCTACTGCGGCTGCTTATGACAGATTGATAATGTCCTCCAGGATGGCGGAAGATGAAGAAATGGGGAAAAAGCTATGGAAGTTAAAAGTACCACTAAAGTTACAAATTTTCTTATGGCTCTGTAGGAGGGATGGATTGATTACTGGAGATCTGAGGCACAGAAGGATGGAGACCCCCACCCAGTTTTGTTATTTATGTGGGCTGCATAATGATTCTAGTATTCATATCTTCTCTTCATGTGCGATCACTGATTATGTATGGAGAGTATGCAACGAGTCCTTACCCACTTGGGGGAATTTGTGGCACTGTCTTGTGGATGGGAATAAGCCTTATATCCATATGGTGGCTGTGTTATGGGCTGTATGGAGAGCTAGAAATGAGTGTGTTTTTCAGGGGACCCCAGTGTATGTGGAAAATATTGTAAATTTATGCTGGAGTCTCATACATTATTGGGGGTCGAACTTGTAATTATTTGTTATTATTAATAATAGCTCTCCTAGTTTGCTATCAGTGACTCGATAGCATTCCTTTCTTTTCTCAAAAAAAAAAAAAGATTAACTATTCTAATGCATGCTATTCTAAATGAATTCTAAGTATGAATGCAATGCATGCAATATGTAAATAAATGAATACCTAGATTAATCTATTTACATCTTATTGTTTGCAATTTATATGCCAATATTAATCTAATTACTAGGCATTTAAGTAACTAATTAGCCCACAAATATGGGCTCATCAAATGCCCCCATGCCTAGTTTTTGCTAGTCCCTAGCAAATTCAAGCAACAACCCAACTCTTCAAGTGGACTTAGCCAACCCAATCGATCTTCCCTTAGAAACATGTTAAGTTCAAACTTTAGACCTAAGGTTCCCAAGTAGTTGCTAAGTTACAAACTAGGTCAACTAAAGATGAGTTGTAGGCACAGGTTTCTCTGATTTCCAACTCTACCCTAGGGTTTATTGGTCCTAGAGATTAAAGCATCCGTGCATGTGCATTGGTCTAAGTTATTTAAGGTTGGTTTGATTGCCAACCAGGAAAGAGAGTAAGAAAGAGACTTTTTTTTTAATTAATTTTTTTTTTTTGTTTGATTCCTCTAAGTTTAACCTTGGATAAGCTATCAGCACAGTCTGTGTCAAATTCATTGTCCCCATCACCAAACCTTAAAGGGTGCCTGGCTTTTGATGCTTCGAGATAGCATTGCCCATAGCGACCCCAAGAACTCCTGGCAATCGACACTTCGAGATAGTATCACCCATGGATTTCTAAAGCGAATTCAGGCCTGTGGCAATCGGCTCTTCGAGATAGGGCTGCCCATGGTACCTGAACCGCACAATGCAGTTACATGGCCCAGTAGGATAGATATCCTAAGAGACAAGAGCCAAGGAGGTGACATGTTATCATCCCATCCTCAAGGTGAGTATGTACTCCACCTCTCCTGCAGCAGGAACTCTTCCAATCAACTTGTGCTTTCAAACTTCTCCTAAGTCAGAACTAAGAGAACCAAAATTTTTCCCAAGAAAGAAATTAAGGTGATCACTATTTACACAAGACCAAGTGTGTGTGAATTGTGGATGCTTTGGTTTCGAGGACCCGTAAACCAAAAGGTAGAAAAAAAACCAGATACTACCCTGCCTTTAACTCAATCCCTAGCTTTCCTTCCTCAACCTCTAGAGGAATGGTCTGCAACTTAACTCCTACTTGAGTTTTTAAGTCCACAAAGAACCCTAAAGGTCTAGAGCTAGTACTTCAACTTAGCTTCTAAAGTCAGACACCTAGAGTCAACATAGTCTAACCTAAAGTTTTGGTTTGCCTAAGAATGCAGGACTTAGCCAGTTAAGCTCAATGATGTAAATTTTTTTTTTCTTTTACTATCAAATGTATGCAATGCAGAATATTTAAATTAAATGAATGAATGCACTATGTATAAATGCTATCTACAGATGCCTCAGGTCCTATCCCCCCATGCCTTGTTCAAATAATGTCCTCATTGAAAGTAGAAAGACTAAGGGAAGATATTACCTGAGGCGGAAAAGACAGAAGCTAAGGCTCCTCGGGAGTGAGCTTGTCAACCAGCTAGCCATCCAAAGTTACTGTTGAGCGCGAATCTACGCTAACGTGTTTGGTTTTGGAAAACCCGTCGTTGTAGTTCGAAAGCGAAGGATTCGTGTTCAACAAATAAAATTTATACCGAAATAAGAATTCCGGGTCGAACTCAGGGAGGCTACGTTGATCTATATTCGCAATTATGTTTTTTTTAGGATTTTTGATAAACAAGGCGAAATAATTACAATGGAGCTATCAAATTGAGAGAGAGAGAGAGAGAGAAAGAGAACATGCATTCAATATTTCAATTGTTTATACAAGCAAACGAAATTAAAGTTACACTAGAAAGCGGGAAATCAATTACACTATAAAGCAGGAAAATTCTACACTAGAAAAGCTGTAAATAAGAATGGGAGAGAGAAGTTATCCTCCTCGACGGTCGCTTGGAGGACGAGCCGGACGGGACGACGCCTGGACGAAGGAGAACGAGGCGGGACGAAGGAGGACGAAGCAGAAGAACGGGAACGAAGCAGCACGCCGTCGTCGTCGCGGGATCCACTTCCGAAGGGGGACGAAAATTTGGACTTTATCTCGCGAGAAGCATCCCGGGTGTGGGACAAGCTTCTCTTGAGCTTTGGAGAGGTAGAGAGGAGAAGGAAGGGATGAAAATTTCGTATGGAGGGGGTCTCCTTTTATAGTTGCAAGGAGTGGGGGCAAAATGGACATTACATCTTCAAAATAATAAATAAGGGGTCTTTAGTGACGGATAAAACCGTCGCTAAAGCCCCGCCGTCGCCGTCGCCGCCGCACCCACGCGAGCCCGCTCGGCTGGCCTGCGCGCGTAACGCAGACGCACGTCCGCGTCGTCTCAGCCGTCCGATCGTGAGATCGGACGGCTTAGATCGCGTCCGCGCCCGCTGCCGAGCGCGCCGCCCGCGTGCGATCGCGCGCCCACCAGAGCGTCCAATTACGCGTCGGCGCTATCGGGCGCGCGCGGCCGTTGGATCTTCATCCGACGCTCGTGCGCGCCCGCTCGCCCGCGCCTTCGACCCCCCTCTCCGCGGCTCGAACCCGCGACCTCCGCTTCGCCCGCAGCTGCGTAGCCGCTGCGCTACGCGGCGAAATGGTCGCGCGGACGTTTTTAAACGCGCGCGACCGCAGCCGTTGGATCGAGATCCAACGGCGGAGAGGAGACGTTGCGTGGTCTTCACAGGACTCCTGCGGCCGATTGGGCGGCTGGGATGGCGCCACGTGGCGCCATCTTGGCCGTCCATCTTCTGGAAGTTGTAGATGGTGCCACGGATGTCGGATTGACTCGATTTTTGTGTCGTTCGACTGCGATCGTCGATCCGAATTCATCCGTGTGGTCGGATTTTCCATCTGAAGTGCGGATTTACACCATCCTGGCCCTTGATCTTCTAGGGTTCCCCAGTCTCTATCTGATGCTACGGATGCCTGATTAGGGCGATCTTGGAGTCGTTGAACTCCAATCGTCGCCCTGATCATATCCATACGGTTGGATCTTTGATCCGAGGCCCCGATAAAATATTTGCCCTGTCCAAGCACATAAAAGGAGACAATTAACCTCCATTTTATTCAAACTACTCTAAATGCAAGATGATGCATGTAATGCAATATTTATATCATGAAATGCAATCTTATGCTTAAGAACATGCATAAATAGACATTTTAAGTAGTGTAAATGTGTTTACATCATACCCCCATGCCTATCTTTTGCTAGTCCCTAGCAAAAACTATATGCTATTTATAAAAGAATTAGGTTAGATTATTTGGACCTGAGTTATTTTCAATCATTAAGAAATTGTCTACTTAAGAACTGAACTTTCAAAGACACAACAGTGCCCGGGTATCAGCCAAAATGCAGACCGCCTCAAGCCTCGCCTTATTCAAAGAAAAATTTCTTTTTCTGTTTTTACTCTCTTTTTTTAGATTT
The DNA here is from genome assembly GCA_037157565.1 of Thalassia testudinum. Taxonomy (NCBI): domain Eukaryota; kingdom Viridiplantae; phylum Streptophyta; class Magnoliopsida; order Alismatales; family Hydrocharitaceae; genus Thalassia; species Thalassia testudinum. The sequence goes on from JAZHRO010000024.1 coordinate 20,918,280, forward strand.
TCAAATTTTAGGGTTTAAGAGTGGCTTTCTACGGCCATTCAACTCACCCAAGATTTGATGAGAACCCTAAGTTTTAAGCATCTTATTGTGATTGTGATAGACTCGTTGACCGGCAATTAAAACGGACTTCGGATTTCTACGCCTCTAGGTGACCTCAAAAAGAATTCTGCCTAAAGGTGTATCTTTACAACCGGTAGCTTTCTCCCTACTTTTATTTTTTAACGGGGTCAACACAAGGGTGAATCCAGTGTATATCTCCCCGGTTTATTCTACTTCTCCGCTTCTTCCTAAGTGTTTTGGGAATTTTTAGTGCATTTTCTGAGCTGGGTTCTGGACAACCGGTCGATGAGCTGTTACCACCGACAACTTGCCAGCCATACTCGTGCGGCGAAGTGTGGCTTATTTCTTTTTGTTCTTTTCTCCTTTTTGATTTTTTTTTTTTTTTTTTTTTTTTTTTTAAGTAGGTGGCTTCCCTGGTCTAAGATTTACCTAAAGGCAGCAAAAAGAGAAAGGTCCAGTGACTGGGCTCTGGACAACCTACCTATGGGCTGTTACCCACGATAACTTGCCAGCCATATCACCCTAGAAGGTTCATTAGCTACCCAATTTCCGTTAAAATCGCCAAACAACGAGTCAGTGCAAAGAAAGTGTGTAGATGCTTAAGACTCAAAATTCCCTTAAATCAGAGGGTGGGTTGACAAGTCGTGTACTTATCACCCAACCTTATTTATTCCAATTATAATAGAATTAAGATGGCGAGAACTCAAAGACAAATCCACATTTTAGTAGATACACAGGCTAATTAAGTCCAAAGACCTGAGGGGTCTTTGTGTTCAGATCCTAATGTAAAATTTCTTAGGATTGAAAAGTCCTAATGTCCAACTAATCCTTCCTAATTTTCTTTTTTTTTTCTTTTTTCTTTTTTTAGAAAGAGAGCAATTTATATGGATTTCACAAAGCTGACCAACTAATTCAAAAATGAATCCACCCCCCCATGCCTAGCTGATGCAATGTCCTCATTGAAAAAGAGACATGAAAGAAAGGGTAGAATATGAAAGATGTCACCTGGATATGAAGCTCGTATCAGCCTTGTGTTATATGTACAACTGCTGAGTTTAATGCCGTCAGCTAGGTGAAGTCCAGCCAAAGAAGTCACAGAATGGCTAGAGCAACAGAGTCTGAAACGGGTTCTGGAAGATTATGGTCAACAACAGGCTTCAGACGTTGACCGTTGACTTTAAAGGTGTTACCCGTCTTTGGGTCAGAAATCTGAATGGCACCATTTAGAAAAATCTGATCAATTATGAATGGGCCACTCCATTTAGATCTAAGTTTACCAGGAAAGAGCTTAAGTTTAGAATCGAATAACCAGACCTTCTGGTTTGGCTCAAAGCTCTTGCGGGAAATCATTTGATCATGTAGAGCTTTGGTCCGAGCCTTGTAGATCTTGGCATTCTCATAAGCATCATTTCTAAGCTCCTCCAACTCAGATAATTGGAGTTTCCTGGTCTTCCCAGCTAGATTTAGATCTAGATTGCATTGTTTGATTGCCCAGAATGCCCTGTGTTCAATCTCTACGGGTAGATGACACGCCTTTCCATACACCAGACGGAATGGAGACATGCCGATAGGTGTTTTATACGCCGTACGGTAGGCCCAAAGAGCGTCCTCAAGCTTTTGAGTCCAATCCTTGCGATCGGGCCTAACTGTTTTTTGCAGAATGTTCTTGATCTCTCGATTAGAGATCTCGGCTTGTCCATTCGTTTGGGGATGGTAAGGTGTGGAAATTCGATGATTAACCCCGTATTTGGCCAATAAACTCCGGAATTGGGCATTAGTAAAATGAGTGCCACCATCACTGATGATAGCCCTCGGAATCCCGAATCTACTGAAGATATTTCTCTTGACAAAGTTGATGACCACCTTGTGGTCATTGGTTCGGGTGGGAATTGCCTCAATCCATTTAGACACATAATCAACAGCGACAAGAATGTACTGATGTCCAAATGAAGGGATAAAGGGTCCCATGAAATCAATGCCCCAAACATCGAAAATTTCGACAGGAAGAATAGGGTTTAAGGGCATCATGTCTCTCTTAGTTATGCTCCCGAGTGCCTGGCATCGAGGGCATGACTGTGAGAACTCCTGGGCATCCTTGAATAAAGACGGCCAATAGAAGCCAGATTGCAAAATTTTTGCAGCCGTCTTTTTCCCAGAGAAATGTCCACCACACCCAGATGCATGGCAGAACTCAAGTATACTGTTGAATTCATTCTCCGGTATGCATCGGCGAATAATCTGATCAGAGCCGATGCGATACAGTTCAGGGTCCTCCCAAAAATAGTATTTGGCCTCAGATTTGAGTCTATCCCGTTGTTGCTTGGTCCAATCCTGGGGGATTTGACCAATGGCCAAATAGTTAACAATGTCAGCAAACCATGGGGTGTGGACACCTAAAACTGTAAGAATGGTTTCGTCCGGAAAAGTGTCAGCAATCGGAATGTCCGGACAAGAAGAATCACCTAGGAGTCTCGACAAATGATCCGCCACCACATTTTGTACCCCGATTTTATCCTTGATTTCAAGATCAAATTCTTGAAGAAGAAGAATCCAACAAATAAGCCGGGGTTTAGCATCCTTTTTAGCCAAGAGATGTCTCAAGGCCGAGTGGTCGGTATAAACAATAACATGAGACCCTAAGAGATAAGCCCTGAATTTTTCCAACGCAAATACTACAGCGAGTAATTCCTTTTCAGTAACAGTGTAATTCCTCTGGGCTTCATCCAAAGTTTTACTAGCGTAGTAAATGACAAAGGGCTTTTGATCAATTTTCTGACCCAGGACAGCCCCGACCGCGTAATCAGAAGCATCGGTCATGATCTCAAATGGGGTTGTCCAAATAGGTGGTTGCAAAATTGGCGCACAGGTGACTGCCGTTTTTAAGAAATCAAATGCCTTTTGGCATGATTCGTCAAAAACGAACGGTGTTTCTTTAGCAAGAAGATTGCTCAAAGGGCGGGCAACCTTCGAGAAGTCCTTGATGAATCTTCGATAAAATCCCACATGGCCAAGAAATGATCTGATTTGTTTAACTGATGTGGGAGGAGGAAGTTTAACGATAGCATCAACCTTAGCTTTGTCCACTTCAATTCCCCGTTCAGAGATTACATGACCCAAAACGATGCCCTCTTGGGTCATGAAATGACTCTTTTCCCAGCTAAGGACCAATCGTGTCTTGATACATCGCTTAAGAATCATTTCCAAATTAACCAAACAAGAGTCAAATGATTCTCCGAAAACGGAGAAATCATCCATGAAGACTTCCATAAACTCTCCCACCATGTCGGAAAATATGGCTAGCATACACCTTTGAAAAGTCGCAGGTGCATTGCATAACCCGAAAGGCATCCTACGAAAAGCAAAGGTTCCGTAGGGACAGGTGAAAGTAGTTTTTTCCTGATCCTCGGGATGGATAGGAACTTGGTTGTATCCCGAGTAACCATCAAGAAAACAGAAGTACTTCTGCCCGGCTAATTTTTCCAGGATTTGATCAATGAAGGGCAGGGGAAAATGATCCTTTTTAGTGGCAGTGTTCAGCTTCCTGTAATCAATACAAACTCTCCAAGATGAAGCTGAACGAGTTGTGACAGATTCTCCTTTCTCATTAGTCACAACAGTAATCCCGGCTTTCTTTGGAACAATCTGAACGGGACTTACCCAGGGACTGTCAGAGATTGGATAAATAATTCCTGCATCGAGCCACTTGATGATTTCCTTTTTGACCACTTCTCGCATATTTGGATTCAATCTCCTCTGCATCTGGCGAGAAGGGCGGGATCCATCTTCCAAAAATATTCTATGATTGCAGTAAGATGGCTCGATCCCCCTAAGGTCATGAATGGTCCAACCAATTGCCTCCTTATGTTCCTTTAGAACCTTAATCAATTTAATCTCTTGCTCCTTTGTCAATTTAGCACTGATAATCACAGGGAACGTATTCTGAGGTCCTAAAAATTGATATTTCAAATTCTCGGGCAATGGTTTCAATTCGAGCTGGGGTGGGGTGATGATTGATGGTCGGGTAGATGCTGAAGATTCAACAAGAGGGAGAGGTTGTGAGTGGACAAAATCAGTAACCTCTTCCGAAGATGTTAAGTCAGAGGGTTGCGGGTCAAATTCATCAACCAAAGAGGAACTTTCAATTGAAGAAACTGTCAAACAAGTTTCAATATTAATATTATCCTCATCAAGTTCCTCAATAACTCCACAATCCTCAAATTTATTGATCGCCTTAAAAATATCTAATTTCATACGTTGGTCCCCAAAGGCGATTTCCATGCTACCGCTTTCACAATTAATGTTGGCCTTTGCGGTAGCCAGGAACGGACGCCCCAGAATGATGGGTGTGTTCCTCAGATTATCTGGTACATCCATGTCAAGGAAAAGGAAATCTATAGGAAAATAAAAATCCTTGACCTTAACTATAACATCTTCAATAACGCCTCGCGGGTTTGTGACCGAACGATCCGCTAACTGTAGCGTTACTGAAGTTGGCCGAAGTTCGCCTAACCCAAACTTCTCGTAAAGAGAAGTTGGAATTAGGTTGATGGATGCACCGAGATCCAAAAGTGCTCTATCAAATGTGTAATCTCCGATAACGCAAGAAATCAAAGGAGCACCAGGATCTCTCCTTTTCTGAGGGAGGTAGTGCAGGATAACAGAACTAGCCTGCTCGGAGAGTACCACCTTCCTCGGAACAGATTCTCTCGACTTACGCTTTTGTGTACATAATTCCTTTAAAAATCTTGCGTAAGTCGGTATGTGCTTGATAGCATCAAGGAGCGGGATATTGATCTCAACATTCTTAAATAAATTCAGAAGCTCCTCATTGCTATCAACAGACTTCTTCTTCTTTGCTTTGGTTAAGGCTTCAGGAAAAGGAACACGAGTCAGATCTTTGGAATCGGATTCCTGAGCCTTGATTTCTCCTTTAGAATTCTCTTCTCTCTCCTCAGATTCTTCAGGATTCAAAAGATTAGAATAATGTGGTTGTGGATCCTGAGTCTTCTTACCACTTCTCAAAGTGACAGAATTTGCAGAAGCGTAAGAATTTGGGTCTTGAGGAGGGTTAGGAAAGATTGGAGGGGCTTGATTGACCATGAATTGTTGATTTACAGAAGAAGAAGATGAGGAACCCTGCTCAACCACCTGAGCATGCGCGTGTGGGTCCCTCTGATTTCCGTACCCTTGGGCTTGATTGCCCGAATTTGTAATGTTTCGTGGGTTGGGTACGGGTTGGGATGGTAGAGATCCGGGTTGGCGAGAGTTAGCAATGAGCCCGGATTGCAAGTTGTCCAGTGAGTTTTTCATTTGCTGCATGAGCTGGAGCATAGATCCTTGCATCTCTACTATTTGATGGTTCAAATCAGCCTGCCCTGCGGGTTGACGGGCATTCCAAGCTGGCTGATTGACCTGATTCGGAGGCAACTGAGTATATACTTGACCCTGACCCATTGGTCGTTGCGGAGCATAATTGCTGGGTCGGAATTGGGTCTGTTGCCCCGGATTTTTCCAAGAGAAGTTAGGGTGGTTTCTCCAACCTTGATTATAGGCATTCGAGTAGGGGTTGGATCTAGCATTCTCTTGTACAGCACAGACATCCTCATAAAGTGAGGATGGAGAGAAAGAAAAGGAAGGATTAGAAAAACTGGGATCAAAGGCCCCAGTTGGGAACCCATGGGGTTCCGAAAAATGCTGACTCATATGTTGAGTCGCATCAAGTTGATTCACGAACTCCCGTCCAGAAAGAGCTCGTGAAGAATGGAATCCCGAATTTTGGGATTGAGTGGATTGAGAGTTGTTCATAGAATTGCCAGCCATCCACTCTTCCATTCTTTTAGCAACCAAGTCCACTTTGTCAAGTTTATTACAAATCAATTCCATATCAAATGAATGAGAGTCATGGACTTCATTGACATTTGATCTGGGTTGTTGGGACCGGTTAAAAGTATCCATGGAGGCATGATTTATTGAATTCTCACTCATTTCCTCAAATAAATCATGTGCACTATCTGCATCTTTATTAAGGAAATTGCCTCCGCAAGAAGCATCCACATGGTTTCTGAGTTGCTCAGTCAACCCATGATAAAAAATCTACACGAGTTGCCATTTCGGCACCTCGTGGTGTGGACACCTCCGCAATAAGTCCTGGAATCGCTCCCAGGCCACATGAAACTGCTCCCCCGGCCGCTGGGTAAAAGTAGTGATTGCCCGTCTTAAAGCATTGGTACGACCGACTGGGAAAAATTTCTTCAGAAAGGCCGATTTCAACTCATTCCAAGTTGTAATTGGTCTTCCTATTGTCCTATACCAATGCGCGGCCTTATCCCTAAGAGAGTGAGGGAAGAGCCTCATGATCATTTGCTCCTCGTTTACGTTTCGAGACTTGGTGGTCTGGACCAAAGTGGTCAAGTCCTCCAAGTGTTGAAATGGATCCTCGGAGCCAAGCCCATGATAATGTTTAATCAGGCTTAACACCTGGGGCTTGATTTCTACGTCACCGGCTGGAATCTGGACGCCGGGACGTTCCCCGTAATTTGAAGGATCATAAAAATCCTTCAAGGGCTGAACGCCCTGCATTCTCTGGAACCATTCTTGCATTCTCTGCATTTGTTCCAGCTGCCTTCGAAATTCTTCCTGTGGATTTCCAGGCAGAAGAGGCTGTTGTTCGGCCATGGGATCAAATTGACCAAAATCTAACTTGCGCCTCCTAGAATGTTCTAATGGTCCTTCTAATCTGGGATTCAATGACCGTCTTCCCAGCATAAACTAGGAGTAGGTCGGAAGGACCGGGGATAGGGACCCTGCAGTACAACAAAACAAGGCTGTCCTTAAGTGAGGTAGCCTAAGGATCTACTGACTCCCAATACCAGCCTTAAGACTGTAACTGATTTACTCTACTTGCGTCTGTATAATCCAACCAGTTAGAAGGAGGGACTGGGGAGAAGGTTCTTCCTTTGGCTTTCGCCTCCGGTTCCTAGTGTACCCCCCAGCCGCGGTCGTTTGACGCTACTCCCCTAGCTAGACATCAGATTAATCAGTACAAGTAGGTTAATCAAAAACAATCTCAGACTAGGCCTTGAAGAGCGAATCAAACCTTAGGGCCAACGTCTACTCAATTTTATTACAGCCTGGGATTGTGGTGCTTATGGAATGTGATGGGCCCTTATAATGGGTTGTGCCCTTAATGATTGATTGAAATTTGTGTAAGTGCGTGCACAACCAGGGTTTTCAAGCAAGATTATTTATAATGTGTGAATTTTAATGTTCAAATCCTGCTTAAGTAGCTTTTAGGGTTTCAAATTAGGTGAATTGCAATCAAATTTCTAGGCAAACCAAGTTGTAAAACACGGGTGAAGATAGTTTTCCTTTAAAATCAGAAAGAAAGCGGAGTGCCTAGAATATACCTAGATTGAAAACCCTAAGGAGGAGCTACTTGATGAGTTGGTTTTAAATAAAGTGGTGCGGCCCAAACAACTCAAACAATTGGCCACAATTGCACCACTAAGTTAGGCACTCAAAGATGGTTAACCTAGAATGATTTCTACTCTGTTATGTGTCGCTCTGTGTGTACCGGTTCCACAGATCAGAACCCGGTTGAGTAGAAAACAAATCAAGTTAATCAAGTGCCTTGAATGTGGGTGTGTGTTGTGTGTTTGTTGAAAGTTACCCCACAAAATTATCTTTTTGTTATTATTATTATTATTTTTTTTTTATGAATGAGGGTGAAATGAGTGTGAGTAGAAATCCAAACAACCAAACTATTCCTAGGATTTATGCAAACACCTAGGTTAATTGGAATTTGGATTTAATGTGGCGAATGAAATCTATGGAGGGGGAAAGAATGGGGGAGCACTTACAGTTGTCTTCAACTGCACTTTACTCCAGTCTACCGCTTGTTGATTCCTTGATGGAGGTCTCTGCAAAACAATAGACACAAGAGAAAGCTAGTTAGAAAACAAATAAAGTGCAAGAAATGCGAAGAAAAGATCGGAAATCGTTGCCTCCCCGGCAACGGCGCCAAAATGTTGAGCGCGAATCTACGCTAACGTGTTTGGTTTTGGAAAACCCGTCGTTGTAGTTCGAAAGCGAAGGATTCGTGTTCAACAAATAAAATTTATACCGAAATAAGAATTCCGGGTCGAACTCAGGGAGGCTACGTTGATCTATATTCGCAATTATGTTTTTTTTAGGATTTTTGATAAACAAGGCGAAATAATTACAATGGAGCTATCAAATTGAGAGAGAGAGAGAGAGAGAAAGAGAACATGCATTCAATATTTCAATTGTTTATACAAGCAAACGAAATTAAAGTTACACTAGAAAGCGGGAAATCAATTACACTATAAAGCAGGAAAATTCTACACTAGAAAAGCTGTAAATAAGAATGGGAGAGAGAAGTTATCCTCCTCGACGGTCGCTTGGAGGACGAGCCGGACGGGACGACGCCTGGACGAAGGAGAATGAGGCGGGATGAAGGAGGACGAAGCAGAAGAACGGGAACGAAGCAGCACGCCGTCGTCGTCGCGGGATCCACTTCCGAAGGGGGACGAAAATTTGGACTTTATCTCGCGAGAAGCATCCCGGGTGTGGGACAAGCTTCTCTTGAGCTTTGGAGAGGTAGAGAGGAGAAGGAAGGGATGAAAATTTCGTATGGAGGGGGTCTCCTTTTATAGTTGCAAGGAGTGGGGGCAAAATGGACATTACATCTTCAAAATAATAAATAAGGGGTCTTTAGTGACGGATAAAACCGTCGCTAAAGCCCCGCCGTCGCCGTCGCCGCCGCACCCACGCGCGCCCGCTCGGCTGGCCTGCGCGCGTAACGCAGACGCACGTCCGCGTCGTCTCAGCCGTCCGATCGTGAGATCGGACGGCTTAGATCGCGTCCGCGCCCGCTGCCGAGCGCGCCGCCCGCGTGCGATCGCGCGCCCACCAGAGCGTCCAATTGCGCGTCGGCGCTATCGGGCGCGCGCGGCCGTTGGATCTTCATCCGACGCTCGTGCGCGGCCGCTCGCCCGCGCCTTCGACCCCCCTCTCCGCGGCTCGAACCCGCGACCTCCGCTTCGCCCGCAACTGCGTAGCCGCTGCGCTACGCGGCGAAATGGTCGCGCGGACGTTTTTAAACGCGCGCGACCGCAGCCGTTGGATCGAGATCCAACGGCGGAGAGGAGACGTTGCGTGGTCTTCACAGGACTCCTGCGGCCGATTGGGCGGCTGGGATGGCGCCACGTGGCGCCATCTTGGTCGTCCATCTTCTGGAAGTTGTAGATGGTGCCACGAATGTCGGATTGACTCGATTTTTGTGTCGTTCGACTGCGATCGTCGATCCGAATTCATCCGTGTGGTCGGATTTTCCATCTGAAGTGCGGATTTACACCATCCTGGCCCTTGATCTTCTAGGGTTCCCCAGTCTCTATCTGATGCTACGGATGCCTGATTAGGGCGATCTTGGAGTCGTTGAACTCCAATCGTCGCCCTGATCATATCCATACGGTTGGATCTTTGATCCGAGGCCCCGATAAAATATTTTCCCTGTCCAAGCACATAAAAGGAGACAATTAACCTCCATTTTATTCAAACTACTCTAAATGCAAGATGATGCATGTAATGCAATATTTATATCATGAAATGCAATCTTATGCTTAAGAACATGCATAAATAGACATTTTAAGTAGTGTAAATGTGTTTACATCAGTTACATAAGGTTTTAATCGTTGGCCATTGACGGTGAAGGGAGGTGCTGAAGAGGAAGGATTTTTTATCTCCACAGCCCCATGCGGAAATACTTTGGTGACAATATAAGGCCCATCCCAAAGTGATTTCAATTTTCCAGGAAACAACTTAAATCTGGAATTGAAACGCCAGACTTGTTGGTTGGGCTCAAAGGTCTTTCTAAGGATGTACTTGTCATGCAGGACCTTAGTTCTCTCTTTCTAAGCTTGGGAGGTGTCATAAGCATCATTCCTCAGCTCCTCAAGCTCAATCAACTCTAGTAAACATGCTTTACCAGCTTTCTCTAAATCCATGTTAATACTTCGGATAGCCCAAAGTGCCCTATGTTGAAGTTCAACAGGTAAGTGGCATGCTTTTCCGTACACAATTTGGAAGGGAGACATACCCAAAGGGGTTTTATAGGCTATTCGGTAAGCCCATAAAGCGTCATCGAGCTTTTGGGACCAGTCCTTCCTATCTGGCCTAATAGTCTTTTCTAAAATGTTCTTGAGCTCCCTATTTGAGACTTCAACCTGGCCACTTGTCTGAGGGTGATAAGGGGTAGCAATCTTATGAGTTACTCCCAGTCTCCTGAGTAGCTAATTGAAATGATGGTTCTGGAAATGAGGTCCCCCATCACTTATAATCGTCTTAGGGCAGCCAAAGCGAGATATGATATTGGCCTTCACAAATTTCAAGACCACAGAGTGGTCATTTGTGCACATAGGAATGACCTCTATCCACTTGGGGACGTAATCCACTACCACCAAGATAAATTCAAATCCATGGGACGAAGGGAAGGGACCCATGAAGTCTATCCCCCAAACATCAAAAATTTCCACAGGTTGGATAGGGTGTTGGGGCATCTCATTCCACTTCCCAATCGTTCCAGTCTGTTGACATCTGAGACAGCCCTTAACAAAGTAATGGGAATCCCTAAATAAAGAAGGCCACCAAAAATCGAACTGGAGAACCTTAAAAGCTGTTTTCCTAGCACCAAAGTGTCCTCCACAATGAAGCTCATGGCAAAATCTCAACACACTCTATTGCTCTTCTTTAGGCACACATCATCTCCAAACTTGGTCTTGTCCAATATGAAATAATTTTGGCTCATCCCAATGAAAGAATCTAACATGGGAAATGAATTGCTTCCGTTTTTGTGCATCCCAAGAGCTAGGGGTTTCTCCAGTGACCAAGTAGTTAACTGTATCCTCATACCAGGGTGAAGTCAGTGTTACCTCCATAAGGGTTTCATCGGGAAATGTCTTGCAGATGTCTCCAGATTGAGAGTCATCAATGGGTAGGCGAGACAATGGTCAGCTAACTACATTTTCCACTCCTTTCTTTTCACGAATCTCCAAGTCAAACTCTTGAAGGAGTAGAATCCATCTAATTAAACGTGGCTTAGAATCTTTCTTGGCAATGAGATGTTTCAATGCCGCATGATCAGTGAAAATGACCACCTTGGATCCAAGAAGGTAGGACCTAAACTTCTCCAAAGCAAAAACTACAGCAAGTAATTCTTTTTTAGTGACTGTGTAGTTTTGATATGGTTTAGTTAAAGTCTTTCTAGCATAATGTAGCACATGAGGTTTCCCTCAACCCTCTGTCCAAGAACAGCTCCCACTGCATAATTCGAAGCATCACACATCAACTCAAATGGGAGTGTCTAGTCAGGAGCTCGGAGAATAGGCATAGAGGTCAAGGCCTCCTTCAGCATATGAAAAGCTTCGGCACACTTTGAATCAAAATCGAAGGAAGATTCTTTCACCAATAAGTCACAAAGTGGCCTAGAAATTTTGCTGAAATTCTTAATGAATTGCCTATAAAAACCTGCATGGCCCAAAAAGGATCTAATCTATTTGACATTCGTGGGCAATGGAAGTTTAAAAAAAGAATCAACTTTAGCCTTATCCACTTCCAAGCCCTTTTTTGACACAACATGCCCAAGTACAATGCCTTTCTGTATCATGAAGTGGCTTTTCTCCCAACTGAGGACTAAACTAGTCTCCTTACATCTCTTCACCACATTCTCTAAGTGCAGGAGATATTGGTCGAAAGACAAGCCGTAAATGGAGAAGTCATCCATAAAAACCTCAATGCTCTCATCAATCATGTCCGAGAAAATGGACATCATACACTGCTGGAAAGTTGCAGGTGCATTACATAATCCAAACGGCATACGCCTAAACGCAAAAGTGCCGTAAGGACTAGTGAAAGTTGTCTTATCCTGATCATCAGGGAAGACTGCAACTTGGTTGTACCCAGAATAGCCATCTAAAAAGTAGAAATACCTGTTCCCTGCCAATGTTTCAAGGATCTAATCAATAAAGGGCAAGGGAAAGTGATCCTTCTGGGTAGTGGTGTTCAGTTTGCGGTAGTCAATGTAGACCCTCCAACCTCTTGAGGGTCTGGTCACCACTTGTTCACCCTGGTCATTTGTTTCAACCGTGAAGCCTACCTTCTTTGGCACCACATGTACTGGACTAACCCATTTGCTATCTGCGATGGGATAAATGATCCCAGCATCCAACCACTTCAGAATCTCCTTTTTAACCACTTCCCTCATGTTGGGGTTAAGACGTCTCTGCATGTCTCGAAAGGTTTTGATGGAATCATCAGTATAAATGTGATGCATGCAGAGCATAGAGTCTATACCCTTAATATCAGCAATCGTCCAAGCTATGGCTTCCTTGTGCTTTGATAAGTAGTCTAACAAGGCTCCCTCTTGCACTTCAGATAGTGCAAATGAGATGATTACAGGGAGCGTATCATTTGGCCCAAGGAATACATACTTGAGAGAGTCAGGGAGGGGTTTCAGTTCAAGGTCGGGGGCATGTATGGTTGAGGGTTTCATAATAGAATTCCCCATCTCAGGTAGCAAATCTACCTTAGGCAGACATGATGGGGAAAGAGACTCAGTAGAAACTCCAAGCAATTCCTCAAGTTCTAGCACATCCCCTTCACATTCCTCCAAGAGATGGGAATGCTCATTTAACATGACATGCTAAAAGGGGTCATCACATAAAATTGCAGGAGTTGTCTCTTCAATCAGATTATCTACCACCTCAACTTGGGAACAATCCTCAAATCCAGCTTGTTTATAAGCATCGAACACATTCAGTCAAATTTTCGTATTCCCAAAGCCCATTTTTAATGCCCCAGTGTGACAATTAATTGAAGCATTAGAAGTCGCAAGAAAAGGGCTGCCCAAGATGATGGAGGGCTTGCTTGGTTTGTTGGTAGGGTCAGTGTCCAGAACTAGAAAGTCAATGGGGAAAAAGAAATCCTCCACTCTCACGAGGCATCTTCCAACAAGCCTTGTGGTGTCTTCAAAGAACGGTCTGCAACTTGGAGGATTACAGGGGAAGGCTTCAGATTGCCTCCTCTAAGTTGTTCGTATACATATCTCGGAAGGATGTTCACTCCCGCACCCAGATCAAGCAGAGCCTCATCTACTTATAGGTCGCCAACAACCACTGAGATGTATGGGGCTCCTGGGTCCTTAAGTTTCGGGGGTGTCCCATGTTGTATAATTAAGCTAACAGAATCAAGCAGGACAACCCTTGATTGGACCTGTTTCCTTGATTGCCGCTTTTTTGTGCACAGGTCCTTAAGAAAGCAGGCATAGGATGAAATCTTCCTGACAGCTTCAAGCAAGGGCAGATTAATTTGCACTTGTTTGAAAGTCTCCATTTTTTCATCCATCCTATCTTTGGCTCCAGATAATCCAGCAGAAGTCTGCCCAGAGTCAGATAAGCGCTCTGGAAAGGGCACTCTCGATCTCTGGGTGGAAGGGTTGTCATTTCGAGTAAGAGGGGGAACGGGGACAACCTTTTCTGGTGAGGTGATTTCAAGCGGAGAAGAGTTGGGCTACTCCTCTCCAGTGAGGTCGAAAGTCGGAGTGGATGGTTTTCTAGAAGGTGGGACTATAGGAGCATCAGGTTTGGAAATTTCTTTTCGACTCCTTAGAATAGTCACCACCTGGGCTTGTTCCCTAAACATAACCCCCTTCCCTTTAGGGTTCTCCTTAGATGAACTGGGAAGCTTCCCAGTCTCTCTTTTACTCATGGCCTCGACAAGGCATCCAATTTGTGATTTCATCTCATTGATTGTCTTGTCATGAGATTGGATGATCATACTTTGATTCTCCTGCATGGCTTTAAGCATAGCTTTAAGCTTATCCATCTCAGAAGTCTTGAATGGTTGGGAAGTCATAGGAGATTGATTATACTGTTGAGTCTAAAAGGGTTGGGCTCTGTAATCCCCTGAATTAGAGACATTCCCTTGTCTCCATGAAAAATTGGGGTGGTTCCTCCATCCCTCATTATAAGTGTTTGAAAATGGGTCATTACGAGGTCTGGGTCGGAACCCTTGGGCAGCATTCAGGTTCACCTGTACAAGGTCAGGGAATTGGGAGGCCAAATGACAATCCACAGTAGCGTGCGTATTGCCATTGCAAATGGAGCATTCAGAAGCTTGGGAAGCAGTGGCATTTGATGTGAGTTGACTAGGGTTTGTCATAAGCCTTTCCATATTTTGTTCAACAATTGAATCTGAAAGGTCAAATTCTAGGTATCCCTAGCCTCATTTGCCTCCATCTTTCGCTGCATAAGATTGTGTTTTCTATCCAAATAGCAGAATTAAGATGGATAGAATTCTCGCTCAAAGTCTCAAAAAGATCCCAAGCCTCATCTTCAGTTTTTGTGAGAAAGGTTCCTGCACAGGCACCATCCATTGTTTGCCTGTGCTTGTCCTTTCTACAAGCTGCCATCTTGGCACTTGATGATGGGGACATAAGCGTAACAAATCTTTGAAGCGCTCCCATGCATTATGAAATTGTTCTCCATCTTGTTGAGCAAAACCTATGATTTCCCTCCTGTAGTGATTAGTCTTGCTCATGGGGAAGTATTTTTTCAAAAATTCTCCCTTCAAGGCTTCCCAAGTATCCACTCTACCATCTAGAGTGTGATACCAATGCTTTGCTTTATCTTTGAGGGAGAAAGGAAAGAGGGTTCGCATTTGGGCGTCATCAGTAACACCCTGTAATCTCACCGTGGAACAGACCTCGGTGAATTCCTCCAGATGCCTGTAGGGGTCCTCCCTAGAAGTACCATAGAATGAGGGCAACAAAGATATGGTACTACGCTTGATTTCATATGGATATTATCCCCCCCAGATCTTCTCAGTGAATGGCCAGGTTGATTGATAGGGATAAAATAATCTCTCAAAGATCGTTGGTTTTCCACAATTCTCTTCTCTCTTTCCTTGGCCATCTCTTTTCTCTCTTGGTTAGCTCTCCTAAGGATCCTTTCAGGTTCTGAATTAAACACAAGTTGTCTCCTCAAAGATCGCCTACCAAGCATACACAAACAAACACAATTCCAAAGGACTTTTATGTCTTTAATCAATTAAGGCCTTTGAGATTTAAGTCCAGTTGTAGATGACAATACAAATTGTCCAAACAATTACGTGCCTATTGTCAACCTATGAAATGCCTTATTGAAGACCTAATTGGAACTTAGGTACTCTGCCCTAAAGTTCAAATGGTAAAGTACTCCAAGGACGGAAGATCAAGTGATGCAAGTAGGTCTAAGCCTTCCTTTGAAGCTGTGCTTTCGCGGTGCTTCTTAACTACCCTCAAAAATCCGTGATAGGGTATCCCCCTCCCTGGAGTTACAAAACCTTTGAGCTTAAGTTTCAAGCACTTTGGTATCCAATGATAGGAGAGTTCTTTCCTAACAGCTCAAAAACCTAGGAGTGTCTAAATGCGTGCTTTGGTGCAAAGAAGTATGCATACAACGTAAAAGTTTGATTTTTTGAACCGCAGCACAATGTCTCAAATCAACTCCTTGGGTTTTATATGTTCCACCTTTGATTAATCCTATTTTCAAAAAATGTGACCACTTATTAATTCTTTTCAAGACAAATTATGTGGTCTTCGAATTAAGTCCAAATGCAATGCATGATCAAGAATATGATGCAAAGTAAGAGAATGCGTACCTTGCTTCTAGCAGTCAATGATGCGAGAATGCACGCAATGTAGAGAAATAAATCTAGAGGCTACTCATACAGACCTAAATGGTTTGTCCAAGGGCCAGGCAGCTCATTTTTTTTTTCTTTCTTACCTACTTGTGCACAAACAAGTAGAGGACAAACAACCCACAAAAGAAAAAATAGATCTAAAGAAAAAGGGAACAGACCCCAAAAACTACCCAACACGAGCCTAAAACAAAATCGGGGAACAAACCCCTAAAAATATACCCCAGAACAAGGGTCTTAAACCAAATGTAAGTGCAAGAAAATAAAGAAAAGTAAAGTTCTAAAACCTAAATTCTATCTACTTGAAAAATCGACGGAGATGAAAATGATCACTCCAGATGTCCTCTTCCCAATTGGTGATAACAAAGTTCACCAATGTTCAAGCTCTTCCTCATACATGTGAAACTCAATTCCTCCTCCAAAGTGGTGGAAACAAGGTCCACCACGGCGTTTCTGAGGCCGATGCGACAATTCGTGCACAATATGTGTACCTCAAACCAAATCAAATAAAACAGATTAAATATGCCTCAATTAAAAATTAATTTGAACAAATGAATAATTGTGAATTAATTAAACCTGTTGCATCCCTAGTAATGGCGTCATTTGACGAGTCGATTCTTCACTTTTAAAGCCTTTTGTCACATAAAATGACGTGTCGTTTGCAGTTCTATGTGATGGAAAAATCGACTAATAAATAATTAAAATAATCACTCAATTAGGAGCGGGTCAAATCCACAGGGAGGCAATGGCCTATTTAAACCCACTAAGGTAAAAAACCAATGTTCACTATTAATTTCGTCAAGAAATCAAGCCAAAATCACTTTTTAATCAAGCTAAAAAGACTTTAACATGCTGATTTTGCATTTATGAGAAAGGAGGTTCTTTGCATAAAATCACCATAATAAAATAATAATAAATTAAAATCTTTTTTGTGGCAATGGCATGAAATGTAAATATTAATATCACCAAAAATAGAGGATTCTACCTCGCTCCTCGCGCACAGGAGAGAGGTTCATTCGAGGAACCTTTCTGGGAGTAGGTTGGCCGGAGCAAGGGCTTTGCGGCGATGGCGGTGGCAGGTTGCGAGATGGCAGGAGTCGGCCGAACGAAGCTCCGGCGAAGGGTGATTTCTGACGGAGGCTGCACCTGCTGAGGACGGTGGCACAGCGCTGCTGGCACGGGCACGCACGGGTGCACACGGTCACGCACAAGTATGCGTGGGCGCTCGCGAGCAGAGTGCACCTGCTAAAGGCAGCGCACACTAAAGGGGCGAGCGCACGGGAACGGCGCTGCTGCAAGTGGTGCACAGGTGCGTGCGAAGGTGCTGGCGCGTAGAGGGGAGCGAAGGTGACGCACGCTGAAGGGGTGGGCACGCAGTGCTGCTGGCGGGGCGCTGGAGGGAACACGCGCGCGTGGAAGAGAAGGTGCTCCTGGTGGGTGCTAGTGGGTGCTGCAGGCCGATGTCTGGGTGCTAGAGGGGCAGGCGCGCGATGTTGTGCAGCTGCTGCTGCTGGACACTACAAGCTGCAGGCGAGGGGAGTTTGCGCAGGTTGTGTAGTCGCGCACTGACAGGTGAGCGCTCGAACTGCACACTGGGAGGGTGGCAACTCTCAGCTACTGCTGAAAGTGTGCGGAGGTGGAGGAGCAGGTGATGGCCTGTGAGTAAGTGTGTAGGTGCGGGCGAGGGGAGTTTTGTTGAAGTGGATGGGAAACAGAGCAAGGAGAAAACAGAAGAGGACGGAAGAAGATATGGGAGGTCAGACGTTTGGGATCATACCCAGACGTCTTAACTGGCGTGGGGGTGACGAACTAAAGGTGGTTGATGGCGGTGGTTCCTGGAAATGGTTGCGTGGCCCTCAGGCGCACGCTCGCAGTGATGCACAAGCCATAGATGGCGTGGCGGTCTGTCACCCCGTTTACCCACGGTGTAGTGGTCTTGTGCTCGCGGAAGGGGGCCAGTGGTGTGGAATGAAGAGGCTCTAGGCTCTATGCAGTGGTGGGTCGAAATGGTGGTGGCCTCCCTTCTGATGATGCGGCTATCTTCTTTTATGCTGCAGGAGGAGGCACACAGGCAAACGTTGGTGAAGCGATGATATCGTGGGGTGTAGAGATCCACAATTGTCGCTGTGCATTTAGCTCCCACACTCTCCTGCATGCAGCAGTTGGAGAAGAAACAAATAAAATAAAGAAAAGAAATAAGTGGTTATTTATGTGCAAACCCTTAAAAGAAATGTGAAATAAAATAATGCATGTAATGCAACCTAAAAGATTAACTATTTTAATACATGCTATTCTAAATGAATTCTAAGTTTGAATGCAATGCATGAAATATGTAAATAAATGAATACCTAGACTAATCTATTTACATCTTATTGTTTGCAATTTATATGCCAATATTAATCTAATTCCTAGGCATTTAAGTAACTAATTAGCCCACAAATATGGGCTCATCAACGGCATAATCAGATGCATCCGCCATAATCTCAAATGGGGTTGTCCAAACCGGTGGTTGCAACACCGAGGCACAATTGACTGCCATTTTCAATAAATCAAATGCCTTACAGGATGACTCATCAAACTCAAATGGCGTGTCTTTGGCCAGAAGGTTACTGGTCACATGTGTTTCGAATGTTTGAAATCGGGGTTACAAGTAACCCGTCATTGTAGTTGTAAAACACATCGATCAGATAAAATTTATACCGAAACTCCAAGGGAGTCCCAGGCTGAACACAGGGAGGCGACAGTTACTTTAAATGAAAACTACGCTTCGATTTGTTTGTTTTTGGGGTTTTAGGGTTTTGTTATATTTTTTGTGTTTTTGTAAGAAGAAAACAAGCGAACGAATCACAAGATAGAGTGGAACAAAAATGGTATAGATATCACTTCAATGTCTATTACAATCAACTATGAAAGCATAAAAAGAGAGGGGGGTGAGAGGAAATCTCCCGAATCGACTGTTTGGCGAGACGACGACACTTGGCAGAAGCTTGGACGAAGGAGGTGAGGAGTGGGATGACAAAGGTGAGATGTAGGAGGATGTCGGGTCGAGGAAAGCTTCGACGTGGCTCCAGAATGGAGGTGAAGAGGTGGAGATGATCTACTACCGAAATGAAGGTGGGAGGATAGCTCCAAGGCGACCTATGAATGGGGATGGGAAGTTGGAGTATTGGTGGGGCAGAGGTTTGCTACACTAATAGGAGCCTTGGGAGCTTGAGAACAAGCTCTAATGGAGCGTTGGTGGGCTTGCTAGAGCTTGGGAGTAAGTGGGAGTAGAGTAGGTAGAGATGGCTTGGAAGGGAGGAGGTGTAGGCCCTTTTATAGTGGAGGAGAAGAGGCAAAAATAGGTTATGGGACTATTAGTGACATCCAAGCTGTCGTTGGAAGCGTCACTGTAGGCAGCTCATGCCCGCTCACACCCACAACTAACTTTGCTGGTCCACGAAGAATTAGCGACAGTTGTAAGCGTCGCTGTAAGTCCAGCTCATGCGTCACTGTAGGTCCAGCTCATGCATCGCTGGTGCACGCTATCCCCACCTTTGCCGCGCATGCACACACTCACGCGCTGGTGCTGCGTGGTGTGCAAGTGCGCCTGCACGCGTGCGCGTGCACCCGCACTGCTACACGTGTGCGGTGGTGCGTGCATTCGCTTGGCGGCCTGGGCTACGCCACGTGGCACAATCTGGGCCGTCCATCTTGTTTTCGTTGTAGGGGCTACTACAAAGGTCGGATTGAGTCCATTTTCACGCCGTTGGTTGCGATCGTCGACCTAAATCCATCCGTGTGGTCGGATTTGTCATTTGAAGCTCCAAATTATGTCACATAGTCCTTTGGCTGTTGATCTTTCTCGGACTGCATATGATGCTACAGGACTCTGATTGAGGTGATTTTGGAGGCGTTGGACTCTAATCGTCGTCTTAATCAGATCCGTACGGTCGGATCGTCAATCCGAGACTCCGAAATAAATATCCTTCTCTTCTGACCACAAAAAGGACATAATTAACCTAAATTATATCAACTATTCTAAATGGAGAATGATGCATGCTATGCAATTTTTATAACGTGAAATGTAAATCTAAGCCTAGGAGCATTCATGAGTAGGCATTTTTCCCTCGATAAATGTGTTTACATCATACCCTCATGCCTATGTTTTGCTAGTCCCTAGCAAAATTAAACTATATGTTATGTATAAAAGCAGAATTAGGATTAGATCGCCTAGGCCTAAGTAATTTATTAACAATAAAAAATTTCAACTAAGGTCCTAAACTACGAAGACTCAACAGTATCTGGGTGTCTGCCAGAATGCAAACCGCCTAAGTCCTTACCTTATTTGAAAAGGGAAGATACATTTTTTTATTTTTCTTCTTTTCTAATTTTTTTATACTTTTTGAGTCTGAGAGTTCTAGGATAACTCTTTATGGCTACCCGACCCGCTAAAACTCGAAAAGGACTCTAAGTGCTAAGCATCTTGTGAAAATAGTGAAAGACTCACTAAACTACCGTTAAAATGGACTTCAGATTTTTACGACCCTAGGTGACCTTGCCTAAAGGTTTATCTTTTCGATGGGTAGCTTTCTCCCTACTTCTTTTATTTATGGGGTCAACACAAGGGCGAACCCAGTGCATATCTCCCCGATTTATTCTACTTCCCCGCTTCTTCCCTAAGTGTTTTAGGAATTATTGTGCATTTTTTTTGTGAGCTGGGTTCTGGATAACTGGCCGATGAGCTGTTACCACCGGCAACTTATCAGCTATACTCGTATAGTGAAGTGTGCTTTTATTTGTTTATTTATTTTCTCCTTTTTCTTCTATATTTTCTCTTCTTCTTTTACTTTTTAAATAGATGGCCTTCTTGATCTAAGATTTACCTAAAAGCAGTACAATGAAAATGGTCTTGTGACTGGGCTCTGGATAACCGGCCGATGAGCTGTTACCACCGACAACTTGCCAGCCATACCACCCTAGATAGTTCATTAGTTTACCCAATTTTCAAAGAAACCGCCAAAAAGTGAGTCAGTACAAAAAATGTGTGTAGATGCTTAGGCTTAAAGTCCCCCCAAATCAGAGGGTGGGTTGATAAGTCGCATACTTATCATCCCAATTTATTAGCCAAATTAAAAATGAATTTATATTGGTGAGGACTCAAGACTAAGTCTACATTCAAGTCGACACCTTGGCTAATTAAGCTCAAAGACCTGAAGAGTCGAAGTGTTTAGGTCCTCTCGTAGCATTTCTTAAAATTAATAACTTTCAAATGCCTAAGTTCTCTTTCCTAATTTCTTTCTTTTTATATATTTTTCAAATTCTCAATTTTTTTATTAGAAATTAAAAGAAATTCTACGGAGTTAACATAATGATTTCAGGAATTGATTATCCACCCCCCTATGCCTAAATGATGCAAAGTCCTCATTGTAAAAATAAAGACATGAAAAGGGTAGAGTAAACAGAATATCACCTGAGTGTCGTGAAAATCCGGTCAACTTCATAGAGAGAAGAGTGTATACACACGTGCTAAGTTTAATGCCTTCAGCTAGGCATAACATACATACAAAGAAGAAATTGAGAATTCAAAAGTGCAGGTCAGAATCAAAATCAAAAGGTTGATCCTAAAACTCGTCTGTAAAAGATGTCCACGGATGTGGAACAGATTATGGTGCAGACCCATGCCCCAGGGTCGAGTGGTTCTAAGGTTCTGGATGAAAATCACCCAGAACCGAAGGTTGTTGTGTTTGCAAGGCCGGGCCTGCGGTTTAGTGGTGTGCAACCTAAGACCAAAGTGTCAAACAATGGGTAAAGATGGTTCAATAGGTGCGGTTGTCCAGTTAACATCGAGCTCAGAAAAATAATCAGTTATTTCGAGCTTGGGTTGCATGTGAAAGATATCGTAAGGGTCCTAGTAGAAAGTAGGAAATTTCAGGTCAACAGGAACCCTTAGATCCAAGGGAGTCCCTAGTTGAACACAGGGAGGCGATGTTTACTTTAACTGAAAACCACGCATCATTTTGTTTCTTTTTGGTATTTTAGGGTTTTATTATTTTTTTTTGTATTTTTGAAAGAAGAAGACAAGTAGAATGAATCACAAGAAAGAGATGGAACAAATATGATGCATATATCACTCCAATGTCAATTACAATAAACTATGAAAGCATAACAGGAGAGGGAAGTGAGAGGAAATCTCTCGAATCAGCTGTTCGACGAGACGACGGTGCCTGGCAAAAGCTCGGATGAAAGAGGTGAGGAGCGGGACGATGAAGGTGATATGCGGGAGTACATCAAGTAGAGGAAGGCTTCTGCGTGGCTCCGGAATGGAGGTGAGAAGGCAGAGGTGATCTGCTACCGGAATGGTGGTGGGAGGACGGCTCCAAGGCAACCTACAAATGTGGATGGGAAGATGGATGAATATTTGGTGAGGGAGAGGTTCGCTACACTAATAAGGAGCCTTGGGAGCTTGAGAGCAAGCTCTAACAGAGCGTTGGTAGGCTTGTTAGAGCTTGGGAGTAGGTGGGAGTAGAATAGGTAGAGATGAGGAGGAATGGGGGGGTGTAGGGGTGTTTATATAGTGGAGGGAAGAAGAGAGTCCCACGCACAAGCATTCAGTGACAGCTATAAGTGTCACTAAAGGCTACTCGAGCTGTCGCTGAAGATTCACGCCTCTTCATTGCTTGGGCTAGCACACGCACTGCGTAGACTATTTAGTGACAGTTGCAAGTGTCACTAAAGGCCCGCCCTTCTGTCATTGTAAATCCCGCACCCACCATCCACGCCCGCAACTGTCATCATGCACACAGGCGTGGATGCATCCTGACCGTTGGATGAAGGGTCGCACGACCGAGAGATCGTGCCCCTTAGCCAAATTTGAATCGCACGCCTCACCATCAGCCGTCGGATGCCACGTGCATTAGATGGTGCGTTCTCGATGTGCGTCGGCACCTGCGTGTAGCGTCCACGTAGCCGCTTCCTTCGCCACCTGATCTTCCATCGACGGCTCAATTTCCTCCTACATGTGCTTCAGCGAATAAAATCCGCACATGGGGCTTCGAATGCATGGTTATGCGTTGAGAGTGGAGGCGCAGACCACTGTGCTGATGGTCTTCATGTGTGCTATTTTTGAATTGAGCTTCCGTACCCATGACCGTTTGATGGAGATCCAATGGTCGAGATGACTCCTTGCTTGATCTGCGTGAGGCTAGCTGAGATGAGGTGCTTCTTCAGCCGTGGAGCACACATCTCAGCCATTGGATTGAGATCTAACAGCTGGGATCTGATCTTGCGGCAAGCTTGGGGGTGCCTTGGCTCAGATGGGGTGACCTGGATGGTGCCATGTGGCCCCATCTGGGCCATCCATCTTCTTCTTGCTGAGGGTGCTATAGAGCTCAGATCTAGGCGATTCCCACGCTGACGGATTGCAATCGTTGCTCTGAATCCATCCATACGGTCGGATTCTTCATTCGAAGCCCGTAGAGATGTCGCACTGCCTCCTGGCCATGTAAAATGATGGAATTAATGTACATAATATACAACTATCCTAGATGCAATGCAATGGATGTTTGTGCAATATTTATATTATGATATGCAATGCTATGACTAGGAACTATTATAAATAAGCATTTTATGATGAATTTATATGTACTTATTAGTCATCAGACGTCTTTTAAGATGTCTGGACTAAGGGCTGGACGTCTGAAAATGGCAAACAGAGAGTTGTTTCCAACCTAAGTGCTTTTGGATGTCTGAACAAATAGTCAGACGTCTTAAAAGTCAAGATCAGACGTCTGAAGTCTAGATTGGACATCTGATCAGGTTGTCTGATGCCTACTTTGATTTTCTAAGTTCTCTAAGGGTTGTCTAAGTATCTTAGGATTTAACAGGCGATCCTAGGACTTAAGGTAGGATACTTTGAAGCTCTTTAACATATGATCTAAGAAATAGAAAGCAAAGAACCAAAAAATAGAGTACACGATAGAATAAATATCTATCCTATTCTTCATGTCTATCTTCAAGCTTTCGCTCCAAGCGAAGCTCCTCCTCCAACGAGCTCCTCCAATCCACCATGGACGCGAGCTTGAGGTCCTTCACACTTGTATCCATTTGCAATTGACCTGAAATCTTGGACTCGAATGCAAATGTTAAATAACAAGTATTTTTTTATCATCAAAATCAACAATTGTGATGCCCTTGCACCAACACCTCACCCATCCCAATCCAACCAATGACCCTACCCAACTAGGGCAAGGATGCCAAATGCCCTATCGAAGCTATCTTTGAAGGGGACCTTGGGTCCTCCAAAAATCTAAGCAACCAAGTAACCCTATCCAAGCAATGCTCACTATCACTAGATAGGGATTAAGGACCCTCAACAAGGAGGTGGAGAGGGTTTCCTTGATCATCTTCCAATAACTCTTGAACCCCAGACAACACAACCCCCTGCTGATCACTCCTGGTGATTGGGAAGAACCAACCCTACCCCTTAGTCGATGAAGGCAACGCAATCGACGTTCTATTTTCAAGGACCTTGTCCCACATAGGGTTCAGGGAACAGGACCTCACCTTATCCACCTACCTAGTGGTGGGCTTGGGCAACTACAAGGTGATGCTAAGAGGAAAGATCACCCTCCCTATCACAATCTGGATGGTAGTTAATACATGAACCAGATAGAAACTTTTACGTAGCTAACTTCACCACCTTTCACAAGATTATCAGATGACCATTCATGCATGCCTTTAGAGCTATTGCACCTTCTTATTTTCATATGTCCTCTTCAGCACCCTGGTGGGTGTAAGGATTTTCCATGGCGATCAATCCGTCAAATAAGAGTTTCTTTACCTATAAATCAAGCACATGACCTGAAGGACCACCTCAAAGCTACAGAAATGTGGTAAAAAGAGAGTGGCAGATAGCACTACCCAGCCTCAGGTCGAGAAACCACCAAGCACAGTACTATCGAGGTCCACCATGATGACGGTGGAGCTTTACCTTGGGGATCCTACTAAGATGATCCAAATAGGCGTAGATCTCAACGAGGCTTAAGTCAAAGAAATATTTCACTTGCTTTAAGAAAGTACAGATGTCTTCGCATGGTCCAGCCATGACCTCTCGAGTGTTGACCTCCGAGTTATTGAGCACTGCCTCAACATTCTCCTAGGAGCGTGCCCAATCAAACAAGTCCGCCACCACAAACTTGATGAACAGCAGCAAGTAGGTGCGGAGGAAGCGGATAAGCTTCTCCAGGTAGGATTCATCAAGAGGGCGATCAACCCTCATTGGGTCTCCAACGTCGTCATGGTTAAAAAGGTGAATAGTAAATGGTGGATGTGCATGGACTTCACTAACCTTAACTTTGCCTACCCAAATGATGAATTCCTACTCTCAAAGATTGACATGTTGTTAAACTCCTACACAGACTAGACCCATATGTCCTTATTGGATGGCTACAATGACTATCTCCAGATTAGTCTGCCTTGAACAGATTGACCGCACACCTCTTTCGTGACCAACAAAGATCTCTTTCAATATTTTGTAATGCCCTTCGGGATGAAAAATGTTAGAGCCACCTACCAACTCATTATAAACTTCATCTTTCCAAATTTAATTGGAAAGTCTCTTGGAGTGTATATCGATGACATGCTAGTGAAATGCGGCACTTACCCCGAAAACTTGGCCAATTTGAAGTGTTTAAAATGCTATGGGCAGTCTGCCTCATGTTGAACTAGAAAAAATGTGCTTGCAAGGTCACCTCAAGTAAATTCTTAAGTTTGCTAGTGTCAAGAAGAGGCATTAAAGGCAATCCAAACAAGATCTAGGTAGTCATGGACCTTCACCTCTCGGCAACCTTCGAGCAGTGTAGTCCTTGGTCAAGCAAATCGCTACATTAGGTCGTTTCCTCCCCTAGGCATCCAATTGATTCCTCCCCTTCTTTGAGTGCCAGAAAATGGGTAAGGGATTCTGATGTGCACACATCTAATTGGCTTAAAATGTCTATTTATGCATGTTCCTAGGGTCATAGAAGCATCATGCATTACGAATATTGCATAACATACATTATCATGCATTTAGATTAATTTTTACAAATTATATAGTAATTCAGCCCTTTCTGTGGTCAGGGGACAGGGCAATATTTACCTGGGTCTCAAATTGAAGATCCAACTTTATGGATTTGATTAAGGCGATGATTGGAATCCAACGACTCTAAGATCGCTTTGATTGAACTTTCGTAGCATCAGATGCAATCTAATAATGATCAAAGGTCAAGGGGGTAAGATCGTGAAACTCCAGACTTCAGATGATAAATCCAACTGCATGGATGGATTCAGATTGATGATCGCAGCCCAACGATGTGAAAATCAGTCCAATCCAACATCCACTGCATCTCCTAGAAGCAAAGGAAGATAGACGACTATGATGGCACCACATGGCACCATCATAGCCTTCCAAATCAGCCGCTCGCACCTTTCTCCTCAATTGCAACCACTTATCTGAGCCATTGGATCGCCATCCAACGTTCCAGATATTTCCACGTTGCTTTATACCCGCACTTCACATTCTCTAAAGGAGAAGGCTCATGCGATCTCAACCGTTGGATCGAGATCCAACGGTTGAGATCCAACGGTTGAGATCATGTAAGCCTAAATCAAAAACTCGACAAAAGAACGGTTATAACATAATGGCCATGACAAATGCTCTCAAAGGTGCAGTGCGGGGTTGAATCTACGCGAGCGGATTAATCTGCTAGGAGAGGTGCATGGCGAAATTCAGCCACGCGATCGAGATCGAGCGGCTGTGGAGCGGTGACGCAGCGCACTCCCGAGCACCAAATGGGCAAGCGAGCTGAATGCACGTGATGACGCACCATCGTACGTAGGCGCTGAGCGTAAAGAAGGTGAAGTGTGCTTATGATTTTTAACCCGTCCAATCGCATAGATGAGATTGCTTGTTGAAGTGGAAAAATCGTTGTAAATGGAAGTTGAGTTTTGAAAACCCATCGTTGTAGTACGATTTGCAAGAAAACCATCAACAGATAAATTTAACCGAAACTCAAAAAGAATTCCGGGTCGAACACAGGGAGGCAAATGTTTGATTAAAAACTACGTTTGTTTTATTTGTCACGAAGCAGATTAGCTGATTGAATTGAATCTAAACTAGCTATCTACTTAAAGAATAATGAATAGAAGAGAGATAGAGAATATTATAAATAAAAATAAAATAAAGATAGAATAAACATGGATTTCATAATCACAGAGTAATGTTCATTACAATTAATCATTACACTAGAAAGCTGGAAAGATTACAACTAAAAAGAGATAAATCTACTTTAGAAAGCCGTAAAAAGAAGGTGGAGAGAAGTTATCCTCCTTAACGGTTACTTGGAGGGCGAGCCAGACGGGGTGATGCCTGGAAGACAGAGGGAAAAGATGGAAGACGGAGAACGAAGCAGGAAGAACCGTGGGCAAGGTAGGGCATCGTTGTCGTGGGATCCACTTTTGGAATGGGGATGAGAAAAACTTTGATTTTAACTCTAAAGGAGCATCCCGGGTTTGGGACAAGCTTCTTTAGAGCTTTGGAGAGAGAGAGGTGAAGGAAGGGATGATGAAAGTGTGGGGGTCGTAGGGCTATTTATAGGTGAAGTTTGAATGGGCACATAGGTCATTTTATCTTAAAACATTAAATGGGGGGACTTTAGTGATGGATTTAAGCATCACTAAAGACCCCACGTTGCTGAAGGACGTGCGCACGGGCCTCCTCCTCCTCTTCTGCACTCAAAACACACATCCACGAACACGCAATATTAGCCATCCTATCACGAGATCGAACGACTTAAAATCAATCTTGCCCGCGCCTTCGATGCGTGCCTGCACGTGAGATTGGGCATGAGATTCGCACGACGAATCACGCGTTCGTCTGATTTGAAGATCTGGGTTGTTGGCATCCAATCGAGCGGCTGGATTTCATGCCCATGTGCGAGAAGGAGAGTGCAGTGCTGCAAATCGAACACATGCTCTCTGCCCATGCAACACCTTAATCGTTGTGCTATCCGTGCATTTGAGGCGCACAGAAGATTTTGCACACAGCCGATCTCGGCCGTTCGATCTTCATCCAATGGTAGAGATCAAGCATTGATGTTCACTTGGAGAAGTGGAGCGAGAGGCCTTGGCATGCGTTGGGCAGCTAGGATGGCACCACGTGACGCTATCTTGGCCGTCCATCTTTTATGAGTTGTAGATGGTGCCACGGATGTTGGATCGGATCAATTTTCGCGCCGTTAGGTTGCGATCGTCGATCCGAACCCATCCATGAGGTTGGATTTATCATCTAATGTATGGATGTACATCATATGGTCCCTTGACCTCTAATCTTTCTCAAACTGCATCTGATGCTACAGAAGCCGATCAGGGCGATCTTGGAGTCGTTGAACTCCAATCGTTGTCCTGATCAGATCCGTATGGTTGGATCTTTAATCCGAGGCCCTAATAAGATATTACTCTATTTCCTGACCACAAAAAGAGAAAATTAACTTAAAATTTATACAACCTAACCTAAATGCAAGATAATTCATGTTATGGAATATTTATAATGTATAATGCAACTATATGCCTGAGAACGTGCAAAAATAGACTGTTTATGTGATCTAAACATGTTCATATCATTTCTCGAAGCCTCTCAACGTTTGAAGCTGAAGAGGTGCACGCACAATCTCAACCGTTTGATCTTGATCGGACGGTTAGAGTTCATCCACGCACGCAATGCTTGGAGATGAAGAGGTAGTACTAGGCCATACGAGAGCTGCCCAATCAGCAATGAGCAGTCCACGTTTATGGCACAACTTCAACAACGTGTGGCTACAATGACACTCATAATCGTCACTAAAGACCTGATATTAATTTCTAAGCTTTGAAATGACCTTTCTACCCCCATTTCCTCAACTATAAAAAAGACCCTACGCCCCTCATTCTTATCCATCCCTTCTCTTCTTCTCTCACCCTCTCCAAAGCTCTAAGGAGCTAGTCCCAAACTTGGGATGCTCCTTTAGAGTTAGAAAAAGAAAATTTTGTCCATCTTCTGATCCCCTTCCGTGGAGCATCCCGTGGTTGTCTTCTCAAACCCATTCAAGAATTAGATTCTGCTGGAACACCGCCCTACTTTGTCCTCCATCCTCTAGCCCCATTCTTCCTCATCCAACATCTCACCACCCTCTTCCAGGCATTCCGTCAATGTGACTCGTCCTCCAAGTGGCTGTCGAGGAATATTTTCTCATCCCTATCTTGTAACTGCTTTCTAGTGTAGTTTTAAGTTTGCAAGTATATGTAATGGACATGATTCTATGGTTATGAAATACTTGTTCATACTCTCTCTATTTTTCTTTTTCTTTATATTATTCTTTCTTTCTTCTATTGTTTATTCTTTAAGTAGTTTAGCTTGAGTAGATTAACTTCAACTAGCTACTCTACTTTATAAAAGGAAATGTGGATTTTAAATCAAACTTTTGCCTCCCCGTGTTCGATCTGGGACTCACTAGAGTTTCAGTTAAATTTATCTGATAGTGAATTTTTACGAAACTACAATGATAGATTTTTAACTTAAACTTTTTGTGTATGAAATCTAACTAATCAAATACTCTACTAGGCATTAGACACCCAATGCCAAGAGGCCCTTGAGAAGATTAAGGAACATTTTTAGTCTCCCCTAGTCTTAGTGGCCACTACGCTCGACGAGCCACTATTTATCTACCTAGCCTCAATTTCAAGCTAGAACAAAGAGATACTGGCATACATTCGTGTAACATGCATGTATGACTTTTGTAGGTGAGGTAAAGAACAACATAAGTGTTAGGAGGATGCCATTAAGCTCAACCTTATTTATTTGGTTCTAAGTGCAGTAAATGGTCAAAATCAATATAGCTCACCTCATGTAACCTTCAGAATCTTGGTTTTGGTATCAGAGGTATCTTGGTATATTTACATCTTGGTAATTTACATCTCTTATGTCAACTTTCGTGTAAGCTACTACCAACTAATAAAGCTTGTAATGGAATTTATTTGAAATAGAATTCTTGTATGGCTACTTTGGTTAGAGATTAGTCGTTCCCTATTTTGTATATGATCCTTTTGATCTTGGATAGTGATGTGAAATATGAAGGAAAGCTTTCTTCTTCCATTTTTTTTCAACCCTCTCAACCTCTTCCTCTCTGCGGGTCATTAATGTGCAAGTTCTGAAAGCAGTAACGTAACCTGGATGCTTGAGCTCCTAATTGTTAAGACATTATGGTGTAAATGCATTAAGTATGGAACCAACAAATAACTAAACGACACTTGTTTTGATAGCAATACTCCAAGCAAGTTGCTAGATAAGAAGGAGCCAGTTGTCAAGTTTTGAAGCACTGAGGATATTTTGATGCATAAAGTGGTACGGAGGATTCTCATGAAAAGGAGACTTACATATTCCTGATGGCTGGCCCTCCAGTTTACCCTTGTCTCTTTGCCCAATGCATTAAATGAGATGGGGCCATACGATATAATAATTGCAACTGCAGATGCCTGCACTGAGTTGGAAAAATACTATTAACTTGTTTTGATCATATATGATCATGACCTCCATCGATGATTTCCATGCTTTTCATCATTTTTGGCTTCATGTCCAAATGATTTTTATCTAGCTGCACCGACAATCAATAGTAAACTAATTCGACAGTGTTGCAGTTTGACGATTCCTGGAGGGCTCTATTGCATTACATAACGTTGAGATAAATGGCATTTGATTAACCTACAGCCACCAATTCTCACCCACCAAAAGGTTCTCATCAATTATAACCTTTTGCTTTCATGCTTTTCTGGCACCTTAACTTTTCTTTAGGTGTTATTTATTCTAAGGACAAAAGCCAACCCCCACGAAGGCCCATGTCATTTACTGGCATGTTCTACCAGTCCTTGATCAGGACATTGGATGCTATGTGGGTGGGACATGCCAAATTAGTGGAAACAGGAATCTAAGCTCCAGGGTGTGGGCTAAGTTGGTTGAAGGGTCCTATTTATGCAATTGCTCTATCTCCTTCCATGTGCATTTTTGTCGGCTTCTATCTACTTGCCAAATTTTCACAATTCCACTAGAATCGGGTTCGTCCAAGCTGAACATGAACGGCAATCTAAATCCACTGCATGAGGACTTGAAGTTCATATTCGTAAGTGTTTTGTGGGACTTGAACTCAGCTGTCTTCAGAGCCGTTCAGCCTACTTCCTTGTCATTGAAATAAAGCTAACACCAACACCCATTACCTTATCACAGAAAAAAAATATTACTGATTTACACCTGAAGTTTGGTTTTGAAGGTGCAAAGCCCATCAAAACACCTATGTCCATTGCTTCTTCAGATCAACTTATCAAATGGGATGGCTTTCCACCAACTGATCCAACAATTTTTCATCAAATTGTTGGCAGTCTTCAATACCTTCACTTCACACATCCTGATGTAGCATTTTTTGTCAACAAGCTTGCTCATGTTACGAGTGTGACCACTGATATAAACATTTTAAAGCTCTCAAGTGTTTATTAAGATACTTGAAACATATTGTTTCAAATGTCTTACAATTTACCAAAGCCCCTTCTGATGTTGTCATGGCCTTTTTGGATGCTGATTGAGCAATCTCCCAAGATGACCACCACTCCATGTCAGGTTATGCTATCTACCTTGGTGCTCCACTAATTTCATGGGCTTATGAATCATTCGAATTGCTTCTCGTAAAAGATGGAGTTTGAATCATTGTAGCACAAATCAAGTGTTCAATTTTTAAAATTTATAAACCACAACTAAAGAGTATATAGGTCATCCTAGGAGACTTGATATCTCAAATCAACCTTGAAATGCCTTTTATTTCTTTTTGTATTTTTCGCTTTTGAATTTTTTTACCTTTTTGAGATAAGAGCATGAAATGAAAATGCGATCAAAAATCAATGTCATGAGAGATGATGCTACCTACTCAAATTAATCTATGAAATCAGACACTATTGAAAGGTGTTGGTGAGTGAACTCACAAGCACCACAGTGGGTGGCTTGTAACCAAACACCAACTAAGCTCACACATCTAAGAGAATCAAAACAAAATACAAGTAGGAAACGTGCTTTTCATTATCTTCCAAATTAAGTACTTACAACATAAAGAGATGAGAGTAACAACAAGAAAGCTCATGAGATAAGGCAAGCTCACTACTAAATTAGAATGAGGCTCAGCATAACATGCTACTAGAAAAATAAAAAGGAAGCTTATGAGAATGAAGATGGAGCTCAGGTGATGAAGATGATCCTCCAGTAGTACACGTCCTCCTCCTGAGGCCTCCTTTCTCCTTGGCATGCTCCCAAGAATCTCCTCTAATGGTGGTGTGGGATGATGGTGGTGAAATAAAATGATGGTGGATTGGCAATTAAAGGGTGGTGGAGTAACTCCTTAATGCGTAAAATTTGGACTTAGGTAGTTTTTAGGCCCTTCCTTTCTCTCTTAGAGTGCTCAAGAGATGGGATAGCCAAAGATGATTTTGAAGGATGGAATGGATGGCCTTATATAGTAGTGGAGAGGGGTAAAAAGGGAAGGAGGGAGGGGTGTTCCAATAATTATGGTTATGGATAGATGTGTTAAGATTTAATGATGATGTCTTCAAATTAGGTTGGTAGCAATTAATTGGTGGAGGTCTCTAGGTGTGGTGAAATGTGCATCAATAATGAGGGTCACTTTGTTGGAATTGGAGAGAGGAACTTAAATGTGCTGTGGAAGATGTGCAAAGGTGGCTCTAGGTGAATGAGTTTAATAAATGAAGTAGAGGAGCTCATTGACTATTTATGTAGGATAATTTTTTTTACTTTGTTGAGCTGGAGCCTGGGTTTGCAAGTCCCTTATGTTCAAATCTTTAGCTTAAATTCTTTAATTCCTTCTTCTTCTCTTTTCTCCTCGACCTTCAATCTTGTAATCATCAAATATCATCAGTTAGTGCAAAAACATAGAATTATGTAAATTATAATGCAAGCCTATCTAAAAGGCAATTTCTGCTAACACATGTAATATGCTCATGAAATCAGACTAAGATAAATAAGGAGTAAACAAATTATAAATATGGGCAATACAAAATGTGGTTAGATCAACTTCTAAGAAGCAAAGCACAATGGTGAGGTCTAGTGTTAAGGCAGAGTACGCACAATTGCTAATGCAACAGCAAAATTGACATGGATTCTTTCTCTTTGTTTAGAATTGGGCATGGTCTTCCTGACTAAGCCAATTCTCTTTTGTGATAACATTGGGGCTACTTACGTGATCTCTAATCCAATTTTTCATGCTAGAACCAACCACATAGAGGTCGATTTTCATTTTGTATGCAACAAGGTTGTCAATAGAACTCTCCAAGTTTGCTACATACCCAACACTAAGCAAGTAGCAGACCTTCTCACCAAGCCGCTTACTGCTAATAAGGTACGTTACTTCAAATCCAAACTTCATGTTTATTCAAAACCTTCCGTTTGAGGGGAGGTGTTAATGAATATATATCACTCTTTAAGGGTGTCTTGATAATTATAAGTGAATTTTGTTGTAATGACACCCGTAACAACCTCTCGAGAGGTCAATAAATACAAATGATGGGCCCTAATAGTTGTATGGTTTTTAAAAGAACACCATTGCTAATCAGTGCGTAGTTTCTTAGTTAGTGATCAATGAGTGCATTGTGCAGGCGATGCATGTCATAAATAATTTTATGATCTAAATAAACAAAATGATGCTTTTGTGAACTTTTGGGCATAGGGGTGAGGCGTTTTGCAATTTCTAGTGGGACGTAGGGCTGTCAAATCCACCAATATATGAATAGAACGATCGGAACCCAACCTGCATCAAGCACATACCCGAACCCAATCCCATTTCACTCATCGTAAATGGGTCCAACCAGGCCTGATAAACCCCTTAAACCCGTTTATACAATTCAAATCCCATCTCCACGGTTCCAAACTGGTCCTGCGAGAGTGCGACTCCTGCCTTCAAGTACAATCGACGCTTTACGTCCTCCACAACACATAAATTGCACTACTGCCAATTAATTTGCCAGTTGCCACTGCCTCTCCCAAAGACCATAACGAGTCGTTGTGCCCTTTCAGCTTTCGGGAAGGGACTCACACCGTTCCCATGCACACCTCTTCTTCGGTAATAACGTGACTTACATTACCACTACATTGGCAAAAGGCTTCTTTCCAAATTTCACTTAGTCCGATAGCCCCACTTCAACTCCCACATCTACAATGTTTGTTTGTTTGTTTTTTTTTAGTTCTTCCTTTCTAAGGAAGTGCTATGTTTTCCCCTCTTCGAGGAGCATTAAGATTTGTCTCTTTCCTCCTTGTCCTACGGGATTATATCCTATTATATCATCTTCATTTCATTAATGGAAAAAAAAAACACCTCCACATCTCCAATAGCATGGAACAACAGACTCATTGTTGGTCGTTGTCTCTTATTTTTAATGGTAGATATCAACATGTCTCGTATCATTCAATTTTTTTCTCACTAAAACATGGAGATAAATGGGTAACGGTGGCCGTAGTGGAGGTTGAGACTTATGAACTAGTTGAAGTTATAATACTTTATTATAATATTCACATATTTTGAGTTTACCTGATTAAATCAATCAATCCATTTATTAAATGGGTTACGTTAGATTTTAAGATACGTGGGCAGGTCAATGCCAACCTCACATCCTAAGACTTAATTATTAAGTGGATCAAACCTAACCCGACCTGACCTAAATGTTGGTACAACGTTTGCATGTTCGGTCAAATTTGACCTAACTCATTTACAACTCTAGTGGGATGCTTATGTTGGAACTACAGTAAATTTGTAATTGTCTAACACAGCTATAAAATAAACATTAGAGGCATTTAAGTATATGGGCTTTCATTTTTTATATACATAGAAGAAATATTTGTATATATGGTCGGGTGTTGACAAAGTGCATTGAAACATACGAGGTATTTGTGTATAGGTTTGAGTGTTGACAAAATGTATTGGAACTTATGTTGATTTTGAGAGTCTAATTACATTAATTAGGATATAATTGATATTAAATAACGTGCGAATTTATATGAAAATTAATAGAATTTGATAGAGATTTTTTGTACGAAAGTAGACAAACGTAGCCTCCCAAGGGTTATGTATTAAAGAAAAAGAGGTGGGATTGGAGATCACGTACGCATGTATGCACAACCTTCTTAGCTTGAGCTCGGGTGAGAATCTGGAACTTTGACTCTATTGCTATAAATTTTTAATCTCCTTAATTTGATTAATTTATCGAGTCTTGGGCTCTATGTAAGAGCCACGAAAGTACTCTCATTTGACACACGGCTTCCAACACTTCTCTCTCCCTCTCACTTAAGGTGTGTATGTTCGACACAAGATTGATTGATTAATCTTCCAATCCACTTGATCAACTCACGCAAGCTATTGTGAGTGATTGTTTGACAAACGATTGATCGATCAACCAATCAAATTGATAGTCGATCCAGAATTTGGTCGATTAATCTTCCAAATTGATTAATCAAATTGCCTTGGGTAAGCTTTCCTGAGGTGATTTTTGATGACGTTTAAGCTTGGAGTATGCCGAATCTTTGATGTGTCGTATCTTGAGAGGAGCTCACTAAATCCCAACGCATTTTTTTATGGGAGATGATATCTTATCTAAGGGAAGTCCTTCATGAGAACTTCAATCATAGTAACAACTAATTTATTTTCATTTTGTTTATTGGTGCTATTGCATGTCATTTGTTCTAAATTTTGTCATATCATATCAACCTTATTTGATTTAATATTTCTGATTTGGACAAAATCATTGAAAATGCATATATTTTCATTTAGTAGGATAAAATGAGCCAATTCATTATTCACCGAAATGCTACCTCTCTTTATATATAGAGAGGTGGGAACAAAACATAAGACAACCCCATACAGAAAAGGAAAGAGGGAAAGACCATTTCAAGTACATGAGCGCACTCAACCAATAACACTCCCCCTTAAGTTGGAGCATAAAAGTCAATCATGCTCAACTTGGAGCAACAAACATCAAATGAAGAGTGAGCTAGCAGCTTGGTGAAGATGTCTACTGCTTGATCATCAGTAGATACATGAGTAGTGTAAATTAAGTTTCTCTTAATAAAATCTCAAGTGACAATCTACCTCAACATGTTTAGTGTACTCATGAAACATGAGGTTATTTGCTATGTAGATAGCCACACGGTTGTCACACCGCATCTCCATAGACCCATCAATCTACACATGAAGTCTGCCTACAAGGATCTGACCCACACCAACTCTGCAGCTATCTGTGCCATTGCCATATATTCGAACTCTACACTAGATGTGAACACAATTACCTGCTTCTTACTCTTCCATGGAACCAGATCCCTAGCAACATAAGTGCAAAAACCATTGGTGGACTTTCTGTCATCTAGATATCCTGCATAATCAGCATCATAATATGCCACAACCATCATGAATGTTCCCCTAGTAAACAAAAGTCCATGTCCTGTGCCTTCTTCAAGAATCTCAGCACCATCATAGCAGCATCCCAATGTTGCTTGGTTGGTTGATCATTCTTCTGGATTGCATGTTAATTAAGAATCATTGTGTTGTAGTACAGATGCAATCCAGACGGATGTCATGTCATTTATTTAATTACAATTTTTACTGGTTAGTTTCCAAGTTGTTCATTGGGAGATAGTTTTCGATACACATCACTCTATATGTTTCAAAAATGCTTTTTTTTTCCTAAAATGTTAAGTATATTCACAAGTGAATCAAAGAATGAATGAATGAATTAAACATGTTAACTATATACAAAATGGACCAGTTAGTGTTAATTATAATGCCTTAAACATATGAACAATTTAAAGGCATTAAAAACTAATTAAACTACTCTAAGTTAGTTATGTAAAACTATTCACTAAGTAATGCCTAAGTTAAGGCACAAAAATACTAAATATATACTGCACTAATATATATAACTATCTATATTAACATATAATACTATGTACATTGACATATATAAGTGTCACTATTAACACAATTTTGTCGGGATTTAAAATAAGTGTCGTAGTATCGCAAAAAAAGTGAATCAACACTTAAATTTGTAAGCTCGAATTGTGAGTCCAAGGTTGTCTCAAGGAGCAAATAATGTGCAATTAACTACTAATCATATGAATATAAAGTGAGGCACAATAGCTTGATGCAAAAAGAAATCAATTAGGCAAATAATAACACTATCAAGCTCAAGTGTTTAAGACAAATTTGTTTTTCAACTAAGTTAGTCTCAACACTTAGCCAATTTCCAATCCAATCAGACGTCTTAAAAGTGAGAAATCAGACATCTGCAACAAAATCGACCCTTTCCTCTGGGCCGAACAATTCCTCCTCTTCCACTTTTTCCTCTCTATAATCGGATGTAGTTCAAGCCTAGACTCGCCCAAGCATGCGTGGGCGGGAGAGGGCGTGTGTATGGCATGGGTGAAGTGGGGACTGATTGCACATCATAGGCCCTAACTCTCCTGAATTAAGCTAGAACTTAGCTTAACATGAACATTCTGCATGTATACCCATCGTATTCTGCATCGTAGTTGATATATGTGTTTTATGTATCAAACTATGTTATTTGAGAGGTATTAATGATTGCAAGTAATCCAGGACTGTAGATGATCGATCCAACCTTATGGATCTATTTGGAATAATGATGGGAGTCCAACGCATCCAAGATCGCATTAATCAGACTCCCGTAGCACCCTAGGGAGTTCATAGAAGAGCAAGAGCCAAGGGGTGAATTGAAGAAGATCTAAACCTCAAATGACAAATCTAATCGCACGAATAGATTCAGATCGACATTCACAGTCCAACTGTGCATAAATCAACTTAATCGGAGGCCTACGTCATCAGATATAAAGAGAAGAAGAACGGATGGCCATGATGGCACCACGTGGCACCATCGCAGCCACCCCTCGCCACGCCCCCAACTCCTAAAGGCACCTCTCCTCGTAGTGTGGGTTGTTGGATCTTCATCCAACAGCCACGAACGCGCCACGTTGCCACCCAGATTCGATCATTATAAATATAAATAAGCACGTACATATGATAAAGGCTTTGTGCAGTGCGTTGGCTCGCGCGCGCGCATGCATATGTTTGGGACACAGGTTCGAGCCCTGTGCTGCGCAAAAATTAATGCGGCGTCACGAGCGGGCACATGCAGGCAGGTATGTGTGATTAGAGGGCTGAGATGCGTCCACGTGGCGCGATCGTGCGGGTTGTTGGGAGATCAGGAAGGCACGTGAATCGTGCTTAGGATTTGTGAAGGCACGGTGCTGTGGCCGATGTTAAGGCGAGATTTGAAGCCATGCGGCAAAAGCGAAAATGCGAATGCGCGAGAGAGCGGGAGTCATGCTATCTTCATCCAAGGGCGAACAGAGTGCCACATGGTAGCACCAGAATAAACCGACCGGGGAAGGATTTCCATGAGAAGAAAGAAAGCTATAAAATGACCTAAGGGCCTCCCCTTGGAGGGGACAACTCTCAACTCGCTCTTCATTCTTTTTCTTCTTCTTCCTTCTTCTGCCTCTCTCTCTTCTTCTTCTTCCCGTCTTCTCTACCTCTGTCTGAGAAATCCATTCGGCCACCCTGTCAGATTATCACTGCTTCTCTCAACCTCCTCGAAAGGCCACCACGATCTACCCGTGGTGCCCTTGTTCTATTCCATAAGTAGTTTATATTTATGTTATCATTTAGTTTAGTTTTATGTATGAAATTCATGTTCAAACGCTCTATGTGAAATATATATCGTGATTCATTGTGTCTATTATTTAGTAATTAGATTTAGAATAAGTGCATGAAATCAAAAGCGTTTTTCTGCCTCCCTGTGATCGACCAGGACTCCCAGTTCTGTTAATTTTAACTGTCGAGATGTATTCGAGCTATACTACGATGTATTCATCTTTTACGTGATCTACGCCCTAAACAGGGACCCGACCCCCTGTACTGAGCACACTGTAAGGAATGTGAAACCTTATGAAGGGATTTTAGATTTATCCCTTTCTGATGTGGGACTAAAGAAGTCCACCTTCTTCTTCATTCTCTGTGTAAGGAAGCTCTGCTCAATTGGAGCTGCAACTGGCTTCAATCCTCCTAATTGAAGGCCCATGATGACTCCTAGAGCTTGTTCGACATGTAATTTGCATTTTAAATGTTAATTCAGTTGTAGTATAGCACAAAAATATGTCGACAAATAAATTTATAAAATCAATGAGTACAGGGTCGTTCGCAGAGAGGCAATCTCGATTTTTGCAGAAGCTTTTCAATAAAACTTGCTCTAAATAGATATTTATATATATGTATATATGTATATGAATCAAATATCATGCATTCAGAAGATCAGAATTTTATTGCAATTAAAATAGAATTTTCACAATAGAGAATGCTACTAGAAACAAATAGATAGATAGATAGAGAGAGACATAGAGAGAGATAGAAAGTGGCAGAGAGATGACGCCTCTTGTAGGAGGCTTGTGCAAGGTGCGGCAGCACCTCAGATCCAGAGCATTGTGATGAAGGTTGGAGCGGAGTTGCAGAGGAACGAAGAGTTGCAGAGAAGGTGGAAGATATCTACAGTTGATGGAGAGAGATGCTTCAATTGGGGGGCTTTGGCCTTCTTTTATTGCTTTTATGGAGGGTAAAAAAGGTCTTTTGGCCCCCTATCTCATGCAACAACTTTAGGATTAATCAGATCCGTCGATTGGGAGATCAATGGACCTGATTAGGCCTCAAAACAACCTCCAACGCGTCCTCTATGTGCAGATTCACTCTCTGGCAGACACGTGGCTCTCACTGAGCCCTTGGATAGTGCCTGCCTACTCCTTGCATGCTCGCTCGGTCGGGCTTCACCGAATACTGACATGTGGCTGCTTCAGCATCATCAGATCAAGATCATTAGACCATGCTCGCTTCTCGTGCCCTTCTCAATGCCCTCAGTGCACGTGCCCTCGCAAATTCAAAAATCGTGCGCCCATCAGTTCACAGCCTTCCGATCGTAAGATTTGTGCCTACACCACCTGCGTTGAATTAGCGTGTGAGAACACGCGTTTGATTATGCGTGAGGTTGCGGGGTGCTCCGATCGTGCCACACGTTCACCTCCCATTGCTCAGATCAGCATCCAATGGGCGATAGCACCTGCTTGCCATCGCCTTCTAAATTCCTCTCACAGCACCGCTCGAATGCGCGTTCGTGCTTGCGGTTGAGCACTCTCATCGCTGCACCACGTGTCCAACTTGTTGTGTTTTTGTTTTAAGGAAAGTTATTCTCATTCGTTGGATGAAGATCCAACGGTCGAGATTTTCTTTCCTTTGATGAGGCGTGGCTGGATGGGCAACATGGCATGCTCGTGGCCATTGGATGAAGATCCAATAGCTCACAGTGTGCGAGGGTGGCCTTCCTAGATGGGGCAGCGATGAGGGGGCGGCTGTGATGGCGCCATGTGGTGCCATCATGGTCGTCCATCTTCTTTTCCTTCTATCTGGTGTTGTAGACCTCCGATTGAGCTGATTTTTGCACTGTTGGACTGCGATCATTGATCCGGATCAATCCGTGTGATTGGATTCTTTATTTGAGGCTTGGATCTTTATCCTATGGCTCCATGATCTCCATTCTTTTGTGGATCGCACATGATGCTCTGGTTGTCTGATTGAGACGATTTCAGAAGCATTGGACCCCCGTCGTCATTCTGATCAGATCTGACATCTGCGACTTTGACTTATCTATGATTAAAATCATCTCTCATTAGTACATAAAATGATGATATTATCTATATGACTAATAAACTGGCTATTGTGCAAATTACGATGCCTATGAATGCATTACTCCTTAGCTATGCTAGGATCTAGCTTAACTTAGGTGATTTATGTTGCATGATTGTTGTGCAATCAGAGCTATCCTGCACTTGAGGAACGTAGCAGCAAGGCAAGTGGACGTCGATCAGTGGTAAACAGCGACGGAGAAGATGACCGATGACGGTGAAGGAACTACAAGAAGAATACAGGCCTAGAGCCCCAATTAAATAGGTAGGAAGCTTTGCTAAAGTGAGGCAAAGGTAATGGTGGTGGTGATTGAGTGAGGGAATGTGTAAGGTGGCCGATCGATGAAGCTTCTATGAAGCTTCGGCGACCTGAGTCGAGGAGGGGATGTAGATGATGTGTAGGCCAATTAGGTTAGGCAAAAGGTTTATGAGGGTGAGGGAGACCTTTTTAATAGCTTAATTGAGTTAGAGGAAGGTAGAGGAGGTTCAGCGAAGAGGGTAGTTGACGTGGCGGTGGTCGAAATTAGAGAAGATGCAAGACCTAATGTCTGAAGATCTAGAGCTCCAAAACTCTAATTGGAGGGTAGGAGAGTAGAAACCATAAGTTAATTTGAGGGAAAGAAGTGAGAGAAAGGTCACGAATGGTCCACTGGGGATGAAGAAGAAGAAGCGGTTGGAGTGGACTAGGGCGAATTGGGTTGCAAAGCTTCGCGGGAAGGAGAGGAAGAACCCTCTGCCTATTGTACATGGTACGAGCTCTGAGGTGCATCAGGTATTGGCCAAAGGGGAGGAAAAGAAGGGGGTAGCTGGTCAATTTGAGCATGAATTTGATTCGTGGAAGCTAGTCTCTTTATATAGAGTCTAATCCCAATCCAAATAAGCTAAGATGTGTGCAATTGGCAAGTCCTCATGCCAACTTTTGCACTTGACCTTCTCGAGGTCATCGGTGATGATTCTAGCCCTCTCAGATCTTTAGAAGGTGCTCAAATGATTGGGGAGGATCTGATTGTCAACTCCACCAAGTTTGGTGGGATTTGGTGAGCATCTGAGGACTAATTCCTTGATTGAAACTCACCCAAGAGTGGATTTCAAGCTCTGCAAGTTTCCAAGTCTGGAGAAGGAGGTGGTGGAGGAAGGACTTGGATGCAATAAAAAATGAAAATATAGGGGCTTGGTTGTGATAAAAGCCAGAAACTTAGGGGGCCATGTGTAATAAATAGAAATCTATGGGCCAAAATGCAAACTAGGTCAAGATGGACTATGATTGAGTTTAAATTTTGGGATTAACCTAATTTGAACCAAAGGAATCTAATGGTGACCTCAGATTGGAGTTTTAGCCATGCTTGACTAGAAAATTTACACAGAAGCAAAAAATAAAATAAATTCCTGCTTAAGTCTATTTTTTGTCAAAAAGGGTTCCTTTGGTCAAATGTGAAGGTTCCAAACCTCTTAAAATCATTTTAAATAATTATTAAGAGGTTTATATTGCATTTATTTCTACCAGAACATGTTTAATTGAAGTGAGGTTGTAATTAGGGTTTTTAATAAAATAATCCTCAAATCACATAAAACCTTGCTTTAGTCAGCTCAGGCTCACTTCTTAAGAAATTAAGTGAATTTGACCTTAGATTAAGTCCTGTTTAACTCTTTAGTTAATCTATAATTATGATTAGGTGTTAAAACAACATAATTAACTTGTTCTGTCTTCTTCTTCTCCAAATCGACTAAGAATAAGAGTTATAATCTTCTGATAAATATTAAGAAACATCTATTATTGTAATTAAGCTAAATTAACCTAATTAACACCAATAATGGTGCTACCATCATTCACTAAAAACCTTACAAAAACATATACAAAACCTAAGGCAAAAATAATATATACATCTATACTATACGTATACTATATATACACGTATATATATACTTATTAATACTTATATTACATATGCATACTTAGCACATTTACTCAAGCATGCTCACAACTCTAACTTAGCACCATACACGTACATATATACTGAACACTTAGATTATAACTTAACGTTCAATCTTAACTTAAACAAAAAATTATTGGTTGGTGGGCCTACTTTTCATAGACTTAACATCCCTTTTCGAGGACGGATCGATACCATTACTAGGTAGACTGTTTACACGCTGAAACGGTGTTTTAGAAGTCGTTGAGTTGTAGTATGGGTCGTAATAGCGAGAAAACAGATAAAATTTATACTTGAATAAAATCCAAGGTCATTCACTGGGAGCAAGTAGCAAAATAAATCTCAAGATTGCAATTCTATCACAAGATATCAATATATGATGAAATTTCCAAACACAAATGATATGTATATAAGAGCAAATGTTAATAGTGCAAAAAGGTTAGGGTAAAATGGTGATTTGAATCACCAATTTACCCTAGTTACAATAATATCAAATAATGCAATAGTTTCAATCAACCAAAGCCATATAATCAAATAATGCAATAGTGTTAGACAGCTGAATTTCCAATCAGATAGCTTAACCGTCTCTTGCTACAGTGCCAAAGGGACACTATTCCTCTTCTTCTACCTTGGCTCTTCTCTTCTTCTTCTTCTCTTCTTTCTCTGCCTTGGCTTTTCTTCATTGGCTTTTTCTCTTCATGCATAGGGGGAATACTTCATGAATTTCGCTAAGTGTTAGGATCTCTCTGAAGCATAACCCCCCTTAACCCTGCACTCTCTCTCTTTTCCTTCCTCCTCTTCTCTTTCTCAAGGATAACCGGGTATTTGGGTAATCGGGCATGAGTGCACCTGGGACCAGGGCTGCGTGCGTATCATAGCTGAGGTGTGAGAGAAGGCTTAGGTGGGTAATCGAGTGAGAGGGGTAAGTGGGACCTCACCCCATGTCTGAGGCGATAAGCCACAGACACAAATTCAATTTATCCCCGTGCACTGCTTTGTGAACTAACGATGTGGAATTAATCCCACAGCATCTTCTTCATGTAGCTACAGCCGTAACTGTCCTCGTTCAATTATCCCAAGGGAACCGTGATTGTCCTCGTTCAATTCTCCCAATTGGTGGTCCAAGTGTGATCTTGGGACAATTCCACAGGCCCTGAAGGTAGTATCTAAGAATTGCTTGGCCTTGAGCATGAAGAACTCGTCGGTGTTAATGGCACAGTAGCGGAATGACAGTGGAACATGAAACTCACACAAAC
Source organism: Thalassia testudinum (assembly GCA_037157565.1). Lineage (NCBI taxonomy): Eukaryota > Viridiplantae > Streptophyta > Magnoliopsida > Alismatales > Hydrocharitaceae > Thalassia > Thalassia testudinum. The sequence goes on from JAZHRO010000024.1 coordinate 20,962,112, forward strand.
GGCCACACGGCCACATTGGAAGCACTTATGATGGTTGCCGGACCATGGCGAATGCAGTCGTGGTAATTTCGTGGTGGATGGAAGTGCATGGTGGCCAGACGGAGTTAGGAACAGAGGTGCGTGATGGGTTTGCTCTTGGGCAAGTTTGGGTGAACAGTGGAGTGAAATATGAGAGGGGTTTTGATGGGCGTGAAGTGGCGGAGGTAGTGGGGTAGGTGGCGAGGCAACTGGAGTTGTGAGGTGACAGGAATGCCTCGCCAGAGGTGGAAGGGATGGCGATGAACGGGCGGTGTGGTGGTTGTGTGATTGTGTAAGTTCATGGACAGAGAGTAGGGATAGTGAGAGATCGATAGAGCTAACTAACGGATGAAGTGAGAAGGAGACATCGGGTTTGGTATGGCCAGCATCAAAGACAAAGGTTGCTCCAGTGAGATGGATGGCGACGAGGATGGGGTTAGGAGATGTGATGTAAACACATTTGCTGAGGGTAAAATGCCTATTCATGCATGTTCTTAGGCTTAGATTTGCATTTCATGTTATAAATATTGCATAGCATGCATTATTATGCATTTAGAGTAGTTGTATATAATTTAGGTTAATTGTATCTTTTTTTGTGGTTAGGAGAGAAGCATATTTATTTCAGAGCCACAGATTGACGATCCGACCGTACGGATCTGATTAAGATGATGATCGGAGTCTAACGCTACTGAAATCGCCTCGATCAAAGTCCCGTAGCACCAAATGCAATCCAGGGAAGATCAATGGCCAAGGGACTAGGAGACATAATTTGGAGCTTCAAATGATAAATCTGACCACGCGGATGGATTCGGGTCGACGATTGCAGCCTAACGACGAGAAAATCGACTCAATCCGACCTTAGTAGCAGCCCTTACAATAAGAAGAAGATGGACAGCCTAGACTGCGCCACGTGGCTCAGCCTAGGCCGCTAGCACATGCACGCAGCACCGCACGTGCGCAGCAGTGCAGGTGCGCGCACGGGGTAGCGCAGCTCCAGTGCGTGGGGCACGCGCGCATGGCAAGGCAGGAGCGCGACGCCAGCGATGCATGAGCTGGACTTATAGCGACGCTTACAGCCGTAGGTAATTCATCGCATGCCAGCAAAGCTAGCTATGGGTGTCAGCGGGCATGATCTGCCTACAGCGACGACCTGGATGTCACTAATGGTCCCATACTAATTTTTTCCTCTTCACCACTATAAAAGGACCTACAACCCCTCCCTTCTAAGCCATCTCTACCTACTCTACTCCCACCTACTCCCAAGCTCTAGCATGCCTACCAACACTCCATTAGAGCTTGTTCTCAAGCTCCCAAGGTGACTATTAGTGTAGCGAACCTCTACCTCACCAAATACTCTTCCTACTTCCCATTTCCCTTCATAGGTCACCTTGGAGCCGTCCTCCCACCTCCATTTCGGTAGCATATCAACTCTGTCTTCTCGCCTCCATTCCAAAGCTACGTCGAAGCTTTCCTCAAGCCGACGTCCTCCAACATCTCACCTCTGTCATCCCGCTCCTCACCTCCTTCATCCTAGCTTCCGCCAGGCGCCATCGTCTCGCCGAACAGCCGACTCGGGAGATTTCCTCTCACCTCCTCTCTTTATATGCTTTCATAGTTTTCTTGTAATTGACATTGGAAGTAATATATATCATATTTTGTTCCACATCTCTATCTTGTGATACGTTTGCTTGTTTTCTTTTATTTCAAAATACAAAAAAAATAACAAAACCCCATAATAACAAAAAAGAAATGAATCGAAGCGTAGTTTTCAATAAAGTAAACGTCGCCTCCTTGTGTTCGACCCTGGACTCCCTTAGAGTTTCGGTATAAATTTTATCTAATCGACGTGTTTTGCAACTACGACGCTGGGTTACTTGTAACCCTGATTTCTAACACATGAAACACTCCCGACCATTTTGGCACCGTTCCCGAGGAAGCAACGAAATTTACTTTATTGTTTATTGCGTTTCTTTGCATTTACATAGCACTAACCCTACTTGTCTTTGATCTACTGTCTTGCAGGTACCCTAGCATGGAGATCCAAGTGCGGTAGATCGAAGTAAACTGCGGGTAGAGTGTTTTGTAAGTGTCCCCCACACCACCCCCACCTTAGTTTTCATTCCATAACCTAATAACTCAAACCCAAATCAACTTAGGTGCTTTTTATAAACCCTAGGATAGATTTGGTTGTTTGTTTGCCACCTCCACTCACCTCGCCATCGACATAAATAAAAAAAAAAGTGTTATCTGATTGTGGGATTTTCTGAAAGCTACACACTTAACACCCACAACTTCTTATCCTAAGGCACACAATCACTTTGATTCTACCACTTAACCGGGATCTGACCTGTGGACCCCGGTACACCTCAACTAAATACACATAAGTGAGTAGAAATCTGAATAGGTTAAGCATTCTTGTGTGCCTTAACTAAGTGGTGCAATAGGTCAAATGAATGAGCTATCTGGGCCGCACCACTAAATCTAAAACTGATCCATCAAGTAGCTTTCCACTTAGGGTTGATTCTTAGGGCTGAACCAGGCACTCCACATTATTTTTCATTTTTAAAGGAACATATCATCACCCGTGCTTTCAAAACTTGGAGTGTTCTACTAAACCTTGATTGAACCAACCTAAGAATTAAACCCTAACAGCTACTAAACAAGGTTAAGTCCTAAAAGACACATCATCAAATAACCTTGTTTGAAAACCCTGGTTGCGCACGCACACACATTTTAACTAATCATTAAGGGCACAACCCATCTAAAGGACCCATCACATTCCTAAAGCACAATTGTCCCAAGCCTAACTAAAATTGATTAGACGTTGGCCTTAAGGACTGCTTCGCTCGTCAGGATCCAGATTGAGATTGTTCACGATTAACCTATTTATACTAGTCAATCTGATGACTAGCTAGGGGAGTAGCATCAAACGACCACGGCTGGGGTGTACATTAGGAACTGGAGGCGCAAGCCAAAGGAAGAACCTTCTCCTCAGTCCCTCCTTCTAATTGGTTGGATTGCCTGGACATAAGTAGAGTAAATCGTCTATAATCTTAGGACGGATTCTGAGAGTCTGTAGACCTTTAGGCTACCCAACCTAAGGACAGGCTTGTATTTTTGTATTGCAAGGCTCCTTTCTCTTATGATTTCTCTCCTTACTACTCCATGTACCCTTCCACATCCTACACACATTTCACATCCTATCCTCCTACCATCACTTATCCCCAAGATAATTACTATCCCAACTTGACTTGTAATTACCCATCTACTAGCCGGGATGACTTTGATTGGGGATATGAATCCAGACCTCAGTGTCCAGGGCCTAACCCTGGACAACAAGACTATGATTATTATCCTTCCCAGAGCTATAATGATTATGGATCTCTATCCTTCGATGACCAAACCAACCCGATCTACAATCAGGAAGGATATCATGATTATAACACCTACCCTCCCAAGTATTCCACTGAATATAGGTCACCACCATCCTTTGAACAACCTAGAATGACCTACTTTCAGAGAAGGGCCCGAGAACCTCGACATCTTGACTCCCCTAGATTCAACCCAAACCCACCCAAACCTAAATCGAACCAGTCAGTTCAGGTGAACCAAATCCAAGATAGGGTGTTGGCTAATTTGAGGAACACCATACAATCTTTAGAAGCCTAGCCAACACCATGCACCGAAGCACTAGAGCCTATGATCAAAATGATTGATGAACTTAATAGTTCTCTATTGGATTTGCTCCAAAGTGTTAGGGATAGGGACCTGGGTGAGTTTCTACTTGGGAAGTTGTCGAGGTTAAGGATGAAATTTGTGGTTGCCCTAGTTAAATCTTGGGATGATTCTCAAGATGAACCCCCTTTAGGAGAGCCAATGTCTGAACCCGCTCAGACACCTATCGAGGGGGATACATTTTCTAAGATCGAGGATGACCAGGTTGGGCTAGAGCAACCATTTGAGGATGAACTGATTGATTCACCCAAGATCCCCAAGTCAGGAAACGAAGAAAATTGTCTCCTTGGATCAAGAAATGATTTATGATTTTGAGCCATATATAAATGAGGATCATCAATTCTTTAACTCTGAGGGTGAAGAATCTTTAGGTGAAGTTTCACTTGAACATAAGGAAAATGATTTTAGTGAAACAAACGGGCATGAGGAATCTAATGAACCATTTGATAGCCCATTCATTGAAGATTTGGATTCGGTTGGGGTTAACTTGGAGGATCCAAATCTTGATGATTCAATCAGTGACCCTAGTCCTCATCTGCACCCCGAAGAGCTGACTTCTGAGATCTTTGTGCCCAAGTCAATCTTGATTCAGCCACGATTTCTGGACTTGGGAGAATCATATGGGTTGAATAATATGCTAGAGGTCTCGAAGCTTGAGCCTTTGATGTTGGAGGATAGAATTGTTGAAATAAAGATTTGGGAGGCTAATTCTGAGGGAAGTTTGATTTTGGATCTAAGGGTACCTATTGACCTAAAACCACTTACTTTCTACCAAGACCCTTACGATATCTTTCACGTGCAACCCAAGTTCGAAATAACTGATTATTTTTCTGAGCTAGATGTTAAGTGGACAACCGCACCTATTGAACCATCTTTACCCGTTATCCGACACTTTGGTCTTGGGTTGCACACCACTAAACCACAGACCTGGCCCCACAAACACAACAACCTTCTATTCTAGGTGATTTTCATCCAGAACCTGAGAACCACTAGACCCTGGGGCATGGGTCTGCACCATAATCTCGTCCACATCTGTGGACATCTTCTGTGGACAGGTTTCAAGATCAACCTTTTGATTTTGATTTTGACCCGCACTTTTGAATTCTCAATTTCTTCTTTGTATGTATATTATGCCTAGCTGAAGACATTAAACTTAGCATGTGTGTATACACTCTACTCTCTGAGGAGCTAACTGGATTTTCACGACACTCAGGTGATGTTCTGTTTCCTCTGCCCTTTTCATGTCTTTATTTTTACAATGAAGACATTGCATCATTTAGGCATGGGGGGGTGGATAATCAATTACTGAAATCATTATGTTAACTCCGTAGAATTTCTTTTATTTTCTTATAAAATAGAAAAAAATTGAAAAAAGATAAAAAAAGGAAAGAAATTAGGAAAAGAGAACTTAGGCATTTGGAAGTTATTAACTTTAGGAAATGATACGAGATGACCTAAACACTTAGACTCTTCAGGTCTTCGGGCTTAATTAGCTCAGGTGTCCACTTGAATGTAGACTTAGTCTTGAGTCCTCACCAATTAAAATTTATTTTAATTTGGTAAATAATTTGGGATGATAAGTATGCGACTGATCAACCCGCCCTCTGATTTGGGGGGACTTTAAGCCTAAGCATCTATACACATTTTTTTGCACTGACTCACTTTTCGGTGATTTTTACGGAAATTGGGTAGCTAATGGATCGACTTGGGTGGTATGGCTGGCAAGTTGTCGGTGGTAACAGCTCATCGGTCGGTTGTCCAGAGCCTAGCCACAAGACCATTTTCATTGTACTACCTTTAGGTAAATCTTAGATCAGGAAAGCCACCTACTTAAAAAGAAAGAAAGAAAGGAGAAAATAAAATAAAAAAATAAATAAAATAAAACGACACTTTACTGCACGAGTATGACTGGCAAGTTATTGGTGGTAACAGCTCATCGGCCGGTTGTCTAGAACCCAGCTTACAACAAAAAAAAATGAACAATGATTCCCAAAACACCTAGGGAAGAAGCAGGGAAGTAGAATAAATCGGGGAGATATACACTGGGTTTGCCCTTGTGTTGACCCCATATAAAAGAAAGTAGGGAGAAAGCTATTGATCGTAAAGATAAACCTTTAGGCGAGGTCACCTAGGGTCATAGAAACCCGAAGTCCGTCTTAACAGCCGTTTTGTGAGTCTATCACTTTTTCACAAAGATGCTTAGTACTTAGAGTCCTTTTCGAGTCTTGGACGGGTTCGGTAGCCATAAAAAGTTATCCCAGAACTCTCAAACTCCAAAAGTACAAAAAAAAATTAGAAAAGAAGCGAAATAAAAAATATATATATTTCTTCCCTTCTTAAATAAGGCTAGAACTTGTGTAGTCTGCATTCTAGTTGACACCTGGGTACTATTGAGTTTTCGTAGTTTAGGACCTTAGTTAAAATTTTCTATTGTTAATAAACAACTTAGGCCTAAGTGATCTAATCCTAATTCTACTTTTATACAAAACATATGGTTTAATTTTGTTAGGGACTAGCAAAAGATAGGCATGAGGGTATGATGTAAACACATTTGTTGAGGGTAAAATGCCTATTCACGCATGTTCCTAGGCTTAGATTTGCATTTCATGTTATAAATATTGCATAGAATGCATCATTCTGCATTTAGAGTAGTTGTATATAATTTAGGTTAATTGTGTCCTTTATGTGGTTAGGAGAGAAGCATATTTATTTCAGAGCCTCGGATTGACTATTTGACCGTACGAATCTGATGAAGGTGATGATCGGAGTCCAACGCCTCTGAAATCGCCTCGATCGGAGTCCCGTAGCACCATATGCAGTCCGAGGAAGATCAACGGCCAAGGGACTAGGAGACATAATTCGAAGCTCCAAATGATAAATCCGACCACGCAGATGGAGTCGGGTCGACGATTGTAGCCTAACGACGCGAAAATTGACTCAATTCGACCTCTGTAGTAGCCCCTACAACAAGAAGATGAACGGCCTAGACTACGCCATGTGGTGCTGCCCAAGCCGCCAGCACACGCACGCAACACCGCACGTGCGCAGCAACGCAGGTGCACGTGCGGGGCAGTGCAGCGCCAACACGTGGGTGCACGTGTGCAGCAAGGAAGGAGCACAGCGCTAGCACAGCGTGAGGTGGACTACAGCGATGCATGAGCTGGACTTACAGCGACGCTTACAGCCGTCGATAATTCATCGCATGCCAGCAAAGCCAACTGTGGGTGCCAGTAGGCATGAGCTGCCTACAGGGACGTTTCCAGCGACGGCCTGGATGTCACTAATGGTCCCATACCAATTTTTACCTCTTCTCCACCACTATAAAAGGACCTACACCCCCTCCCTTCTAAGCCATCTCTACCTACTCTACTCCCACCTACTCCCAAGCTCTAGCAAGCCTACCAACACTCCATTAGAGCTTGTTCTCAAGCTCCCATGGTGCTTATTAGTGTAGCGAACCTCTGCCCCACCAAATACTCTTCCTACTTCCCATCTCCCTTCATAGGTCGCCTTTGAGCCGTCCTCCCACCTCCATTCCGGTAGCAGATCAACTCCATCTTCTCACCTCCATTCCAGAGCTACGCCAAAGCTTTCCTCAACCTAACGTCCTCCAACATCTCACCTCCATAGTCCCGCTCCTTACCTCCTTCGTCCGAGCTTCCACCAGGTGCCATCGTCTCGCCAAACAGTTGATTCAGGAGATTTCCTCTCACCTCCCTCTCTTTATATGCTTTCATAGTTTCTTGTAATTGACATTGGAAGTAATATATATCATATTTGTTCCACATCTCTTTCTTGTGATACGTTTGCTTGTTTTCTTTTATTTCAAAAATACAAAAAAATTAACAGAACCCTAAAATACCAAAAAGAAACGAATCGAAGCACGATTTTCAATAAAGTAAACGTCGCCTCCCTGTGTTGTACCTGGGACTCCCTTGGTATAAATTTTATCTGATCGATGTGTTTTGCAACTACGACGATGGGTTACTTGTAACCCCGATTTCTAACATGCGAAACACTCCTGACCAAGACGTCCCACCGGTATGTTGAGACACAGAAGATGACGGGGAAGAAGATTCGACCGCTGGTATTGCGAGCGGATGAAGAATGAAGTCGGAGGGAGTCGCCGGACATCGTGAAGCCTTTCATTCAGAGAAGAGGGAGGAAGGTGGGGTATTCCAGGTCGAAAATGAGCGTAGAGAGGACGGTTTGTCCTCAGGGGTCTTTAAATAGGTCTTAAGGGGTGCTTGAAGCTTGGAAACCAAGCTTCCAAGCTTGGTAAGTTCGACGGAGTAGGAAACCCACATCTCTCATGTGTTCGCATGAGAGATTGGGAAAGGTTGGAGCCCACGAATAGGTTCAAATCGTAGAGAAATCGCTTAGGAATCTTCCTTCCAAATTTGGAAGAGATTGTGTGAAATCATTGAGAGATCTCTGATTGAAGGTCGTCGGAGTTGTAAGAATAGGACTTCTATGTTCATGGAGGTGAGGGGACCTTTTGGCGAAGAAGACAACAAAGATAGGGGCCTATTTGTAATGAATTTTAAAAGCTAGGGGCACTTGTGAAATGGAAAGAATTAGACAGGACTGAAATGCAAACTAGGTTAAGACGATCCCTGATTGGGCCCAAATTTTGGTACAAACTTAATTTGGTCCTGATAACTCTACATTTTGTGGCGATAATTCTATCAATCGGGGTTTATCTTAAGGGTAACATGCACAAATAGCACATCATAAATGGGCATGAGAGCATTACATGCATTGCACATTGAGATTGCTTATAAATCAATGTCAATGGCCATTTGTACAAGTTCATGTCAAAACAGGCCTCAGATAAGCAATTGGACTGCATGGATGGATTTAGAATGACGAATGAAGTCTAATGGACTCAAAATTGACCAAATTCGACATCCGGAGCTCCCGCAACTAGCTTAAGAAGTTCTGACCATTGATCTGATGATCAATGGCCACAAAGCTGCCACATGGCGCGAGATTAGCGCGTACAAGCCACCGCCCCAAGTCCTCCATCATCCGCAGGATGAATCTCAGCCGTTCGATCTTCAATCAGACAGCCAAGAATGGCTCCCGTAGTACGCCTTCACCGCACAGCACCACGGAGAGACGCTCTAAGCTATCTGATCAAAGATCGAACGGCTGAGAGCCATGCATTACCCTTGCTCTCTACCATCACCGAGGCCCAGCATGAAGATCCGACTGTTGGATCTTCATCCAATGGTTGGTAGCAACTGAGCACAAATGCTTCTCCACGACCATCCACGGAACGCAGTGCAGCGGTCGACGCTCCTTCACAGCGCATCCGACCTAAGATCGAATCGCACCGCATATGAAATTCAAGCTGAAGGCATGCGCGAGAGAAATTGGACTGTCAATGAGTATGCGAACGGTGGAGATAGCGCTATGTGGCACCCACAGATGCAAGCGATCGGGCGTGCGCGCCTCAGCAAGTGATCCGCAAGCGCGCTTCGCGCGCAATCAAAGATCGGATGGCCCTCAAGGCGCGCACACGGATCGCGTGGGACGAAGAACAGGCGTGCGCAGAAGACCAGCAAGCAGGGGCCTTCACCGACATTTCTGGGGTGGCTTTAGCAACGTCCTGGACATTCCTATAGCCCCTACTTAATTTAGAAACCCCTTCTTATATAAACCCCCTCCAACTACCCATGTAAAGGCATTGAATACACTTGCAATTCTTCTACCCCACTTCTAGCTTCCCTTAGCACACTTTGTACTCGCTGGAGTTGATGAGCTACTGACGGAGTCCTCCACCGCCGTGGCCACCTTGCCTTCTCCCCTCTCTCCCTCTCTCCCTTTACTCTAGCTTTACTTTACTTTTGTTTAAGCATTTAGCTATTGTTGTATCTGTAAAACTCAAGTTGCATGTTAAATGATGTTGTTTCTTATATAGCTATTATCTCTCTCTTTTTACTGGGTTTTTCTTATCTTGATTTGCATGAATGCTGTGATCAAAAGACTCTAACCCTACTCTCTCTCTCTCTTTCTCTCTTACTCTCTTTTCTCTCCCGCATTTTCTTGTGCAAGCAAAACCCGTCATTTCCTTGAAACTAAGTGACAGAAAGAGCCGATTTCACGTCTCCCTGTGTTCGACACTCGGACTCACATCCGTTTCTACATTTAAAACTGACGTTGCGAATGCGAGCTACAACGACCTATTTAGACAAATGCGTTTGGCTCACGTTAGGACCCAAGGAATTAGATTGTGAGGTCGGATTCAGGTTTTGACCAAGTTTTACTGAGTAAACTGCGCAGTTTCCCAAATTAGGGCAACTTCCATCTGTGACTCTGCTTTAGGTCAAAATGGGTTCTGATGGTCAAATTGAAGGTACCAAACCCTAGAGAATATTTTTCTGTGAATTTTAAGGAATTTAGGTGAATTTTATCTTGACAGGAACCTCAGTTAAGCGAGTCTATTTTTAGTGTTTCAAATGTCATTTAATTCTTGAAGTGCGAGAAAAACCCATTTTGTTTTACATGGACCCTCTTATTAGGCTCTAAAGCATATTTGACCTTTAGCAAACCCCTGAAATAACCCGTGGTTATTCTTTTTTCTGTGGAATACTAATAAAATTGCATAAATAACCTTTTATTCTTCTCTTCTTCTCAAAACAACTCAACCTGCCTGTTTATCGCGCTAAGTCGGTGTTTAAAAAGTGTTGCCTTGCAGTATAGCTGAAATAGAGCTCGAACAAATACAATTTTTATTACTCGAATATGTTCCGAGGTCAAACACGAGCTATATGAGATTTAGAAATCAAGATCACAATTCAAAATTAAAAGAGATTGCAATAATATCAGTAGCGATGTGCAAAAATATTGGAGTAAAATGGTGATTTAGATCACCAAATACTCCTACAATATCAACTAAAGAACTCAATGTATGTATGCAATAAGTGCTAGGTTATGTTGTCTAATTTATGCTACTTCTTCTTTTCTTCTTCTCTTTCTCTGCTTCTTCTTCTTCAACTATTTCTTCAGCCATAGATTCTTCTCCTTCTTCTTCTTCTTTCTCTGCTTTGCCTTCAACTCTCTTTCTTCTCTGGCCCTTTAGTGCAGACCTTCACCTCTTCTTCTTTCTCTGCGATCCTTCTCTTCTTCTTCAGCTCTTGCTCTAGCCTCATCTTCAGAATTTGGCTAAGTGTCAACCAAAGGTTCCTGTAGCAAAACCCTCCTCCTTCCTGCGCAACTTGACTCGCTTTTTCTCTCTTAGGATCCTCTCTCCCAGAGCCACAGGTATCTGGGTTATCGGGTCAAGCGCATACCCGAGTCCAGGCTCACCGGCATGCGGTAGTGAGCAAAGAGTGCAGGTCGGGTCGAGTCAGGCTAGGTCCACAGGCAGGTATTGCGGACGAGGCCAGGTGAAGGTGAGAGGGACCTCACCCCGTGGATTTGAGGCAAACAGCTACTGTCAATGTTTCAATTTATGCAGGTGCGCGGCTTCAAAAGCTTCCGATGTGGGACTATCCGTGCACCCCTCCTTCGCTCGTCTGCAACAAGGAGTGTCCTTCCAATTGCAACAAGACGCGAGGATCACATCTTCAATTGGTGACCTGAGACCGTGTGCAAGGCTCTTTCGCGAGTCCTGGAACTTCAACTTGGGCGTAGCAGCACCTGGGGTAGCCTCAAGCAACCTCGAAGCTTGCTTGCCAATGGCGGATAGGGTTTAGTACCTGAAAATAGTGAAACAACCTCTCAGCCACTTCAAAGCACTCAGGGAGTACCGCTGGAGCACGACGAACATGATGGGGGTGGTGGCATGTTGTGACAGTGGCTATGAGTGCGTGGCTTGGTCAAACTGTGTGCGTGTGAGTAGGTGTGCTCGGGGGTGCGCGTGAGTGAGTGGAGAGGAAAATGAATAGAGGGGAAATGATCAGGGATGTGTGGTGAAGATTTTGCGATGGTCGACGAGGGTTTTGGTGGTCTGTGGAGGTGGGATGGCCTCGCCAAAGGGGGTGGCCAAAGATGGAGGTGATGGAGGTGCAAAGGGTTGTCGGTGGTCGATTTTGGAAAGTAAAGAGCGGAGAAGAAAGTATAGGGGTTAGAGTACGAAGCGAGGAGGTCAATGGACGAATTGGGGCAGTGATGGCATTGGGTTTGGTGTGGCCGACACCGGAGATGAAGGCTGCTTCGGTGAGGTAGGAATGGCGAGGACGAAGGGGGAAGTGGCATCTGCTGGTACTATGAGATGCAGATGGAGGCGAGGAAGAGGAATCCGCCACAGGTATGGTGGATGGATGGTGAGAAAGGGCAGAGGGGATCGTCAGACGTCGAGGAGCCTTCGGCCGTGAAAGGGAGAGATGAATTAAGGGGATTCACAGCTGAATTCGAGCGTGAGGAGTTTGGGAGGATCTGGGCTTCTTTAAATAAGAATCTAAGGGGCGGTTAGAGCTTGGGAAGCAAGCTTCCCAAGCTTGGAAGGTCATCGGATTTGGGAGCTTTCAAGAGACCCAAATCTCTCATGCATTCGCATGAGAGATTCGGAGGGAATCAGAGCACATGGATGGGTTCATACTGAAGAGAATTTCTCAGAGAATCTTTCTTCCAATTTTGGAAGAGATTCTCCAAGAAATCAAGGAGAAATCTCCTGTCAAAGGTCACTGGAGTAGGTTTCCTCTGCGATAATGGCGGAGGGACCTAATTGTGAAGACGACGAAGAAGTTAGGGGACTGATTGCAAGGGTTTTTGAAAGTTGGGGGTATAAATATAATCAGACAAGACCTTTTTGCAAACTAGGTCAAGACAAGTTCATCTTGGGTCCAAATTTTGATACAAACCTAATTTGGACCTAAGGAATCTAATGGTGAAGTTGAATTTTGGTTTTGACCACATTTGACTGGGTAATTTATGCAAAAACCCAAATTAGGGCAAATATCTGTCTGAGACTCCATTTTAGGTCAAGATAGGTTCTGATGGACAAATTGAAGGTACTAAACCCTAGAGAATATTTTTATATGATTTTTAGAGGATTTGAGGAGATTTTATCCTGACCAGAACCTTGGTTAATTAAGTGGGTTTGTTTAGGGTTTCAAATAGTCATTTAATTCTCAGAATGCACACAAACCCTTTTGTCTGATCTAACCCACTTATTATCTTATTAAGACCACTTGACCTTTATTCAACCCTTGAGAAAATTCGCGGATGTACTGCATTGGTAAAATTACAGTTTTAACCCTAGTTTCTTATTTTTCTCTCAGAATGGTTATGCAATGAATTATGACCTTCAAATGGTTATGTATGAGCATTTATTGACTTCATTGGGTCAAAATGAGCTAGTTAGGGCTCATGATGGTGTTCCCATCACTGGCCAAGAGACCTTTTGATTGATATGAAGGAGCTTTTATTGACTTTATTAGATCAAATTGAGCTAGTTATGACAAATGATGGTGTTCCCATCATAGATCCTAGTTTGTTAATTAGTGTACATTTTTTTCCATTTCAGGTCCAATAAGCCCACCTGTGCACTCACACACGTCCACACATGCACACGTACATGCCCACATGCACGTGTGCATGCATCCCAATGCCAGAACCCGTATGCTCAGTTTGCGTGCCCAACGCTGACGACCAGTGAGATTGTGAGCGTTCGTGCTTATATACAGCTGCAGCAAGTTAACACCCACCGATGTGAGACCATTCTCGTGCGGATTTCAGCCAGCGTTCAATTGAGTGATTTTATACTGATGAATTGACATTTTCAAACCTTGATTTGGGTGTGTAATTTATGTTTATTTTATAATTAAATTATACCATCTTGAAGCCTATACATAGGGCTACTTATTGGTGTATTAAATTTAAAATAATTAATTATTTAATTATATTTAAAAAATCATTAAAGTTATTGTAATGTATAGTTAAATTAGTACTTAATTTGTTAATTAATGTACAAATTGACAACTTAATGATGCAATTGACTTATAATTTAGTTAATATACATTATTAAATATTTATTACATAGTTTTAATTTATTTTTAGTTATTTATTTAATTTATATACCTTTAATTACATGATTTACATAGATTAATACATAATTACAGCATAAATACTATTGTTCAGTATAAATATATTGAATATACTTAAAAATATATTATACAACTATACAACATAATTCAATTCTTTAATAAATTAATTTACTAATTAATTTATTTTAACTTAATAATATAGCTAATTAGCTTAATAACTTAATTATATACAATAAATACATAAATAAATAAATATAATGGTATCTTATAGTATATTATAATTATCGTAATCTATATTATAGTTGTAAATATGATTTTACATATATACATTGTTATTTATATTTACATAAGAATGTGTACATATAATTTAATTAAATAAATATATATTATATAATTATGATATATATAGTTTAACACAACATAAATACTTATTTAATTAAATATAATAAATATATAGGTTATTTATGTACATTATAAGTATATAAGTTATTGCTTACATTTAACTTAGTATTAAATTATATTTACAAGTATAAATAGTATATACAAAGTACTTTTATGGAATGTTTGGATTTTTTAGATTTTGATGGTCTTTTTGTGTTTTATAGAGGTAGGAGAGGAGAGAGAGAAAAGGTGAGATTAGTGAAGAAATGACTCTTTTTGGGTTTCTGTATGTTGATTCCTTTATTCAATATGAGAGTAGACGTGATCGTCTACTAATATGCTCTACTATCTACAGGACTCAAAACCTACTCAAACTTCACACACACTTAAAAGTATTTCTAGTCCTACTCAAGACATAATTATTTTATTTATTTACACTATTTTTATATTTTTTCTGTTATTTACAAGTTGACACAAACAAGGTTTAAAGGGGTATTGGAAAGTGGAACCTAAGCATTGAAAATGAGTTTGAATGGTTTGGAAATGAAGATGAACATTCAACAACATCTAGACATCAAGATACAATAGTTTTGAGCATTTAAACATGCTTTTCAACTTCAAATTATATTGAAATTTAAGATTGAACGATTATACATAAAAGAAATGCTGACAATGATCAAACAACTAATACATGTTGCTCTAATTTCAGTCTAAAACACCAATAATACATGAGTGCTTCATTTAACAGTAGGATCTATCATTTCAACACATCACGCAACTCAATTAAACCCAAAACTCAAGTCAAACCACTTCAAACAGAGGTTGTTGTTGCTACTGTAGTTGATCTACTGTCAAATGTTCAGATCAGAATTTTCAAGTCTGATATGAGGCAAAATGCACCATCCTTAGATTTGAGAAATAAGATTAAGGTGCAGTTCAACCAAGAAAATCCATTCATCCATATATCACTTAATAATCCTCAACAAATTTACTACTGCCCAGCTGACAAAGGGGTTGGACGGTAGTTGATTCGAAGGTTCAAATCAGACCTTCTAGGTCTAATTTGAGGCTCAAAAACACCATCCTTAGATCTAGGAAGCCAGATCTAAGAACTATAAATCCCATCAAAACCCATTCATTCACAAATCATCTTAAAATCTGGGAGTAATCCTCTTTGAGAATCTGTCTAGACAGATGGAAATAGAGCAACTACTGCTGCCACTACATTCAGAACTCAGTCCACTCCATGAAAACCATTGAAAATCATCACAAACACTATAGGGCATATCTGGAACTCAAAACAAATAAGATCAATGTTCTTTGTACCTCAGAAACCCTAATCGATCTCAATCCTCACAATATGGATAGTATGCAAGCCTGATTTCAATTAAGAGATTCAAATCATTGCAAAACACATCTAGACCTTCGTTAAAACATTCAAATCCATTTCAACTCCCAAAATTCTGATTCAAACTAATTTGGATGGAATCCAATTGTTGCCCAGATGGGCAGTTGCTGTATTTTCACCCAGGTGATATGATCAGCTAATCATCCTGCACACCAGTAATTGGTGTTCAGGATAATCTAGTGATGCTTTAGGATCCATTGGGGCATTGCTTTGGTCTCGAATCAGTGCATTTGATTCTCCTTGGCCAAAGCTACCTCAAAAATAGTAACAATGCTAAAATTTTGGGCACAAGCTTAATGACTACTAAAAATCAAAGCATTGAAGCTCAAACCCATTACAATCGATCCAATTAAACAAATATAAAATCAATCTGATCATTCAAATCAGACTTAAACTAAATTCTTCCAAAAATTACTCAATCAGCACATCAAATCGAATATGATATAAATGCTAAAATTGGTTCAATTCAAAGCATGGAAAGGGCCTTTGTGGTCTCATGGTGTGAATGGGAGACCCTTTCATGAACTTGGCTTTCAAATCAAATCTGAGTGCTAGAGAGCCTTAGATCTGATGCTCTCTAGCACTCAGATCTGATTTGTGCCTCAGTGAATGGGTGATTAATTGATAAAAACATCGAGGGAAGAAGATGGATGTGATGGTGAGATGAAGAGTGACAAACACGCATGAATTCATGATAAAATACTTATTTATGATAGTTCCTAGGCCTAGCATTGCATTTCATAGTATAAATATTGCATAACATTCTTTGCATTGCATTTAAGATAGTTTGTGTATTATGTATATTAATTCCAACATTTTATGTGGTCAGGAGGTAGTGTGACATCTTTACGGGCTTCGGGTGAAGAATCCAACCGTACGAATGGATCCAGAGAGACAATCGTAGTTCGTTAGCGCAAAAATCACTCTAATCAAAGCTTCGTAGCACCCTCTACAAGAAGAAGAGGATGGATGGCCCAAATGGCACCATGTGACACCATCCAGGTCACCCTACATGAGCTACAGCCACCCCAGCTTCACCACAAGGAATGATCCCAGCCGTTGGATCGCAATACAATGGTTGAGAGTCACCCAGCATCTCCTCCAAAACACCTCAAAGAACTGATCACGACCGTTGGATTTTCATCCAACGGTCGAGGCCGCAGTAAGCTAAAGCATCTGCATAGCCAACCAGCGCCCTTACCACAGTGGTAGCATACCCGCACCTCAAAGAGTTGGCGAGGGTTCGAGCGGCAATCCACTGCTACTACCTCAGCACTAGCCAAATTGGACTGCTCGATCTTGATCTAGCGGTTAGGATTGCGCATGCCAGATCAAACGTTGCTCGATGATGCGAGGAGACATGCCAAATAGCATGCACACAATCAGGGGCGCTCATTTAAGACGATCAGATGTGTTCTCAGTCGTCGGATCTTCTTGAAGGCACAATATGCATGCATTTGAATTCTCGGGGGCTTGATCTGAGGGAGCATCCCAACCGCACGATGATGGATCCATCGACTGCCAAAGCATGCACCAGCAAAGGAGCGTGATCTCTGCAATTTGAATTGCATAGTGACGAGTCAATTCTTCACTCTTAAAATCATTTGTCACATAAAATGACGGGTCATTTGTAGTTCTATGTGGTGGAAAAATTGACTAATCAACAATTAATATAACCACTCAATTAGGAGCGGGTTGTGTCCATAGGGAGGCAATTGCCTAATTAAACTCGTTAATATCAAAAATGAATGTTTACTATTGATTTTGTCGAGAAATCAAACCAAATTTGTCTTTAAATCAAGATAACAGTGAGAAGTTATGCTGAAATTGCATTTGTATGAAAGTGGAGGGGTATTCAAGCAAAAAAGCCACAATATAATATTAATTAAATAAAATTCCCTCTTTTGCAATGGCAAGGCAATGTAAATTTTAATTCATGTCAAAACAGAGGAAAGTTTCTCTCACTTTGTCACGCATGGGAAGGGGAATGGCGGCCGGCGAGGATCTGAGGGAAGGTCGGCCGGTGCGTTGGGAGTTCAATGATGGTGGCAATGAGGTGGAAGACAGCCGGTGGTGGCCGGCAACATGGTTGAAGTGGCCGGTGGTGGGCTGCTGGTGGTGTTGCTATGAAGGTGCGCGCACACACATAGAGAGGCACGGCAAACGTAGCTGCTATTGCTGCAAGCCGTGCGGGGTGAGGTGCAGGCGGAGCGCATCTGCTGCTGCACACTGCAGGTGGTGGTGCGGTGAAGTGCAGGCACTTGCATGGAGGTGCGCGCAGGTTGGAAGTGGGTGTGCGTGCCTATGGGTGCACAGTAGGGGCTTAGGCGCATTGGCTGGATGTGCGGGCGGCGACTGAGGCGCGGTAGGAGAGGGGCGTGCGATGCTGCGCGTGCTGCAGGAGGTGCAGCGCACGGTTGGGCGGTGTTGCAGATGGTGCGTGTGCGTGCGGATGTGGATGCGCTGGAGGATGGAAGTGCGGTGGCGCGCTTGACAGGGCTGAAGGTGGCTGCAGTGCAGCAGCTGAGAGCTGCGCGTGGAAGTGGTGAGGTTTTTAGGTTTGCTTTTAAGGTGAAGGGAAACAGAGGAAGAAGAAGAAAGAAGAAGAAGATTTGGGGCCAAGCTTCAGACATCCGAGAAACTTCTCGGACACCTTAACTGATGGGGGAGATGAAGATGCAGGGCATGGAGTTGCGGCGGCTACGGTGGTGGTTGCTGTTGATGGCGGTGAAGGTGGTGATGTTGATTCTGGTGAGGCACAGTGATGGAAGTGTGGCCATCAGGGACACACGCTCACGGTGTTAGCACGAGTCCACCGACTTGGCACGGCGAGCTGTCACCTCGCCGACCCACGGTTGGGCGGTGTCTCCACGATGCATGGCAGCCTCCCTCTCTTCCTTATCCCTGTCGAGGAGACCAGATCCACTTTTGGCGCTACTCCTTGATTGGGTTCTTCACTGCGGCAGCTGGAGGAAGAAATGCAGCCATTACTCATAGAAGAAGAATAAAAAAAAATATTATGGTTATTTATATACAAACCCTCAACTTTTATGTTAACTTAAAATATTGCATGCAAAGCACCTAATTGGTTAACTAATTAAATGAATGCAATTCTAAGTTAATTTTAAATGCATTTAAATATGAATGCAATGCATGAATTATGTAATTAAATAAAAAATATGAATTAATCTATTTACATCCTAATTTATGCTAAATAAATGTTAGAATTAACTTAATGTATAGGCACTTAAATACTTAAATAGCCCACAAACATGGGCTAATCAAATACCCCCAAGCCTAGTTTTTGCTAGTCCCTAACAAAATCAAGCAAAACCTAGCACTCCAAGTAGACTAGCCAACCCAATCGGTCTTCCTTTAGAAACATATTAAGTTCAGACTTTAGACCTAAGGTTCTCAAGTAGTTGTTAAGTTACAGACTAGGTCGGCTAAAGACGAGTTGCAGGCACAAGTTTCTCTGATTTCTGACTCTACCCTAAGGTTTATTGATCCTTGAGATTAAAGCATTCGTGCATGTGTATTGCTCTGAGTTATTTATGTTAAAGGAAAAAGGATTTTTTTTTTGAATAATATATATATATATTCTTTTTTTTTGTTTGATTCCTCTAAGTATAACCTCGGATCAGTTATCAACAAGGTCTGTGTCGAATTCATTGTCCCCATTACCGTACCTTGAAGGGTGCTTGGCTTTCGATGCTTCGAGATAGCGCCGCCCATAGCGACCCCAAGAACTCTTGGCAATCAACACTTCGAGATAGTATCGCCCATGAATTTCTAAAGCGAATTCAGCCCTGTGGCAATCGACACTTCGAGATAGGGTCGCCCATGATACTTGAACCGCACAATGTGCTTACATGCCCCCAATAGGATGGATATCCTAAGTGACAAGCGCTAAGGAGTTAATATGTTATCATTGCATCCACAAGGTGGGTATATACTCCACCTCTCCTGCGGTGGGAACTCTTCCAATCAAATTGTGTTTTCAAGCCTCTCTTAAGTCAAAACTAAGAGAACCAAATCTCTTTTAAGAAAGGAATTAAGTTGATTACTTACTATTGAACGTGTACGAACCTACGCTAACGTGTTCGGATTTGGAAAACCTGTCGTTGTAGGTCGAAAGCGAAGAATTCGTGTTCAACAAATAAAATTTATACCGAAATTAAAATTCCGGGTCGAACACAGGGAGGCAGACGTTTGATTTAAAAACTACGCGTTTCTTTTTATTTGTTACAGAATAATTCAATTTAGAACCATCTAATTATTTACAATAAATAGAAGAGAGAGAGTAAGAGAGAAAGAGAATATTACACAAAGAAATCAAAATGAGATGTAGAATAAACAAGGAATTTTTGTATTGAAGAGATTGTTCATTACAACTAGAAAGCATAAAACAATTACTCTAGAAAACGATAAATTTACTCTAGAAAGCATTAAAAGAATGGAGAGAGAAATGTCCTCCTCGACGGTCGCTTGGAGGACGAGTAGATTAATCTAGAAAGCAGTAAATCTATATTAGAAAGCGGTAAAAAGAATAGGGAGAGAGAAATCCTCCTCGACGATTGCTTGGAGGACGAGCCGGACGGGACGACACCTGGACGAAGGAGAACGAATCAGAAGAACGGGAATGAAGCAGCACGCCGTCGTCGTCGCGGGATCCACTTCCGAAGGGGAACGAAAATTGGACTTTATCTCACGAGAAGCATCCCGGGTGTGGGACAAGCTTTTCTTGAGCTTTGGAGGGGTAGAGAAGAGAAAGAAGGGATGAGAATTTCGTATGGAGGGGGTCTCCTTTTATAGTTGCAAGGAGTGGGGGAAAAATGGACATTACATCTTCAAAATAATAAATAAGGGGTCTTTAGTGACGGATAAATCCGTCACTAAAGCCCCGACGTGGCCATCGCCGCCGCACCCACGCGTGCCTCCTCGACTGCCTGCTCCTCAACGCTTGCGCACGTCTAGCACTTTTCAGCCGTCCGATCGCGAGATCGGACGGCTTAAATCACGTCCGCGCCCGCTGCAACCCGCCCGCCTGCATGTGCGATCGCGCGTTACGCGGGGCGTCCAATCGCGCGTCGGCGCTATCGGGCACCCGCGACCGCACGATGTCCATCCGACGCTCCACGCGCCTCAATTACCCGCGCCTTCAATCCCCTCACCGCGGCTCGAACTAGTGCCCCGCACTCGCGTAAGCACGCTCGACCGCTGCGCTGCGGGGCGCAGATGGTCGAGCGTACGTTTTAAGCGCCGGGCGGGGGCCTTCACAAAATGCCAGCGGCCGTTTGGGCGGCTGAGATGGTGCCACGTGGCGCCATCTTGGCCGTCCATCTTCTGGAAGTTTTAGATGGTGCCATAGATGTCGGATTGACTCGATTTTTGTGTCGTTGGGCTGCGATCGTCAATCTGAATTCATCCGTGTGGTCGGATTTGTCATCTGAAGTGTGGATTTACACCATCTTGGCCCTTGATCTTCTAGGGTTCCCCGGTCTCTATCTGATGCTACGGATGCCTGATTAGGGCAATCTTGGAGTCATTGAACTCCAATCATCGCCCTGATCACATCCATACGGTTGGATCTTTGATCCAAGGCCCCGATAAAGTGTTTGCCCTGTCCAAGCACATAAAAGGAGACAATTAACCTCCATTTTATTCAAACTACTCTAAATGAGAGATGATGCATGTTATGCAATATTTATATGATGAAATGCAATCCTATGCTTAAGAACATGCATAAATAGACATTTTAAGTAGTGTAAATGTGTTTACATCATACCCCCATGCCTATCTTTTGCTAGTCCCTAGCAAAAACTATATGCTATTTATAAAAGAATTAGGTTCGATTATTTGGACCTGTGTTATTTTCAATCATTAAGAAATTGTCTACTTAGGAACTGAACTCTCAAAGACACAACAGTGCCTGGGTATCAACCAAAATGCAGACCGCCTCAAGCCCTCGCCTTATTCAAAGAAAAATTTCTTTTTATTTTTACTCTTTTCTAATTTTTTTTTTGGAGTTTCAAATTTTAGGGTTTAAGAGTGGCTTTCTACGGCCATTCAACTCACCCAAGATTTGATGAGAACCCTAAGCTTTAAGCATCTTATTGTGATTTGTGATAGACTCGTTGATCGGCAATTAGGACGGACTTCGGATTTCTACGCCTCTAGGTGACCTCAAAAAGAATTCTGTCTAAAGGTGTATCTTTACAACCGGTAGCTTTCTCCCTACTTTTATTTTTTTACGGGGTGAACACAAGGGTGAATCCAGTGTATATCTCCCCTGTTTATTCTACTTCTCCGCTTCTTCCTAAGTGTTTTGGGAATTTTTAGTGCATTTACTGAGCTGGGTTCTGGACAACCGGTCGATGAGCTGTTACCACCGACAACTTGCCAGCCATACTCGTGCGGTGAAGTGTGGCTTTTTTTTTTTTTGTTCTTTTCTCCTTTTTGATTTTTTTTTCTTTTTTTAAGTAGGTGGCTTCCTTGGTCTAAGATTTACCTAAAGGCAGCAAAAAGAGAAAGGTCCAGTGACTGGGCTCTGGACAACTTACCTATGGGCTGTTACCCATGAAACTTGCCAGCCATATCACCTTAGAAGGTTCATTAGCTACCCAATTTCCGTTAGAATCGCTGAATAACGAGTCAGTGCAAAGAAAGTGTGTAGATGCTTAAAACTCAAAATTCCCTCAAATCAGAGGGCGGGTTGATAAGTCGTGTACTTATCACCCAAACTTATTTACTCCAATTAAAATAAAATTCAAGTTGGCGAGAACTGGAAAAACAAATCCACATTTTAGTGGATACACGGGCTGATTAAGTTCAACGACCTGAAGGGTCTTTGCGTTCAGATCTTAATATAGTTTTTCCTAAGATTGAAAATTTTCTTAAACCCAAATTCTCTTTCCTAATTTCAATTTTTTTTCTTTTTTTTTAATCAAAATAAAATAAATCTACGAAGCTGATGAATGAATTCAGAGATAAATATCCACCCCCCCATGCCTATCTAATGCAATGTCCTCATTATATTAAAAAGACATAAAACAGAGTGGAAAAGCGAAGAAAACACCTGAATTGTGTGAATATTAGGTCTGCTCCAAGATGAAAATGAAAAAGAACTGTATAAGTGCTGAGTTTAGTGCCTTCAGCTAGGCACACTATACAAAGAAAAGAAATGAAGAATTCACAAGTGCAGGTCAGAATTAATATAAATAGAAGAATCCTCTGACCTATCAACAGCGGTCCACAGATGTGGACCAGATTGTGGTGCAGACCCATCCCCCATAATCGAGAATATCTTAGGTTCTGGATAAAAATTACCCAAAACCTAAAATCAGAATGCAAGCAGGGTCGGGCCTGCGATTTATGAGGATGCAACCCAAGGCCAAAATGTCGGGTTATAGAGAATTGAAGCTCAAAAGGATAATTGTTGAATGTGTGCTTGAGTTGAACATCCTCGAAACAAATGTCGTAAGGGTTCTGATTTGATGGTTTCAGCTTAAAAGGAACCCTTCGACTCAATCTTCCATTTCCTCCAAAATTAACTTCCCAAATCAGAACTTCCCTACTCCTATCCTCCTCATTAAGTGTATCAAATTCCAAGACCTCTTGTATATTCATCACCCCGTCTGAAATCTCCAAGTCTAAATGATGTGGCAGAATCAAAATTGACTTGGGTCTAATTATCTCAGAATTAGAATCATCAATAAGCTCAACAGGGTGTAACTGATAATCAGGGCATTGAATTGATTCCTCCAGAAAATGCAATTCTGGATCCGTATCGTGTGCCCTAATAAGATCAGTTTCCTCAGTTATTGGGCTATCAAATGATCTATCAGATTCCTCAGGCCCAATCGTCTCACAAAAATCATGATCTGAAAACTCGTGTGAGACTTCGCAACTTGAATCTTCACCATCAAAGAAATCAGGATCCGTATCAATGTATGTCCCAAAATCAGTTGTCACTTTGTGTTCCCAGGGGACATACGTTTTCTCGTAACCCGGCTCAGGGATCTCAGGTGAAGAAATCAGGTCATCCTTAATTGGTTGCTTTAATTCAATCTGGTCAGCCTCGTAGCAAGTGTCCCCCCCAACAGGTGCCTGAGCGGGTTCTGTCATTGGCTTTCCTGAAGAGGGTTCATCCTGAGAATCATCCCAAGATTGAATCAAAGCAACCACAAATCTCATCCTCAATTTCGCTAATTTCCCAAGTAGAAACTCACCCGGGTTCTTATCCTTAATGTCCTGGAGCCAATCCAACAATGACTTATTTAAATCATCAATCATCTGAATCAGGGGCTCCAATCTCTCAATGCAAGGTGTTGGCTGAACTTCTAAAGATTGAATGATATTTCTCAAGTTAGCCAGAACCTTATCTTGAACCTGGTTAACCTGTACCAAATGAGTTGGTTCAGGATTGGGCGGGTTTGACATCAATGCAGAGGAATTAACGAATTGAGATTCGTTATACCCATCCTGATAATAGGTCATTTCAAATTGTTCAAAAGATGGTGATGACCTAAAGGCAGTGAAATCAAAGGATGGGTAAGGATCGGTGTATCCTTCTTGATTGTAGATCGTATTATGCTGTTCATGAAAGGAAGACGATCTATAATCGATGTAGCTCTGAGAAGGATAGAAATCAGAATCAAAGTATTCAGGGTTAGACCCTAAACACGGGGGTCCGAAATTGTATCCCCAATCCGAATTATCCCAACTAACTGATGGTCGATTACAATACGAGTTGGGATAATCGTCATGTTGAGGATAATTTACAACAGGAGGGAAAGAGCGGGAATGAGCGAAATATATGGAAGGATTCATGATACATGGGAGGAAGAAAGGTGCCCTGCAATACAAATAATCAAACCTGTCCTTAAATAGGTTAGCCTAAAGACCTACTGACTCTCAAAACCCATCTTGAGATAAAGGAACGATTTGATCTACTTTCGTCTGTTCAATCCAACCAGTTAGAAGGAGGGACTGGGGAGAAGCTTCTTCCTTCGGCTTGCGCCTCCGGTTCCTAGTGTACCCCCCAGCCGCGATCGTTTGACTCTGCTCCCCTAGCTAGACATCAGATTGAACAGTAGAAACAAACTAATCGAAGATAATCTCGTTCTGGGTTCTGAAGAGCGAGTGCAATCCTTAAGGCCAACATCTACTCTATTTTATTTAGGGCTAGTTTTGAATGTGCTTTGGAATGTGATGGGCCCTTTAAATGGGTTGTGCCCTTAATGATTGATTGATTCGTGTGTGAGTGCACAACCAGTGGTTTTCAAGCAAGATTATTTTTGATGTGGTGAATTTTAAGGTTCAAATCTTGCTTAGTAGCTTTTAGGATTCAACTTTAGGTGTTTTCAATCAAGTTTCATTAGCACACCAGGTTTTGCAAGCACAGGTGAAGATGTTTTCCTTTAAAGTTTAAAAAGAATGTGGAGTGCCTGGTAAATCCCTAAGAGTTGAACCTAATTGGCAGCTACTTAATAAGTTTATTTTATTTGAAGTGGTGCGGCCCAATCAACTCAAACAATTGGCCACAAATGCACCACTTAATTAGGCACACAAATGATTACCTAATCTGATTTCTACTCAATTATGTGTTTGGATGTGTGTACCGGCTCCTGAGATCGGTTTACCGGTTGAGTTAGAAAATCATATGAGGTTGTGTACCTCTGTGAGATTTTTTTATTTTTTTATTTTTTTTTTAATGTGGGGGTTGGAGTGAGTATGGATGTCAAACAACAAACAATCTAACCTTAGAGTTTATAAAAACACCTAGGTTGATTGATGTTTGAGTTATTATGTGATGAAATGAAATCTAATGGGTGGGAGGTGGGGGGTAACTCACAAAACCTTCTACAGCACTTTACTCCAATCTACCGCTTTTGCCTGCCTCAAAAGAGTACCTGCAATTACAATAAGAAAGGAGAAAAGTGAGGTAAATGATTTGTAAGTTACAAAACGCGAAGAGAAATCAAAGATCGTTGCCTCCTCGGCAACGACGCCAAAATGTTGAACGCTTACGAACCTACGCTAACGTGTTCGATTTTAGAAAACCTGTCGTTGTAGTTCGAAAGCGAAAAATTCGTGTTCAACAAATAAAATTTATACCGAAATTAAAATTCCGGGTCGAACACAGGGAGGCAGACGTTTGATTTAAAAACTACGCGTTTCTTTTTATTTGTTATAGAATAATTCAATTTAAGAACCATCTAATTATTTACAATAAATAGAAGAGAGAGAGAGTAAGAGAGAAAGAGAATATTACACAGAGAAATCAAAATGAGATGTAGAATAAACAAGGAATTTTTGTATTGAAGAGATTGTTCATTACAACTAGAAAGCATAAAACAATTACTCTAGAAAGTGATAAATTTACTCTAGAAAGCATTAAAAGAATGGAGAGAGAAATGTCCTCCTCGACGGTCGCTTGGAGGACGAGTAGATTAATCTAGAAAGCAGTAAATCTATATTAAAAAGCGGTAAAAAGAATAGGGAGAGAGAAATCCTCCTCGACGGTTGCTTGGAGGACGAGCCTGACGAGACGATGCCTGGATGAAGGAGAACGAAGCGGGACGAAGGAGGACGAATCAGAAGAACGGGAATGAAGCAGCATGCCGTCGTCGTCGCGGGATCCACTTCCGAAGGGGAACGAAAATTGGACTTTATCTCGCGAGAAGCATCCCGGGTGTGGGACAAGCTTCTCTTGAGCTTTGGAGGGGTAGAGAAGAGAAAGAAGGGATGAGAATTTCGTATGGAGGGGGTCTCCTTTTATAGTTGCAAGGAGTGGGGGCAAAATGGACATTACATCTTCAAAATAATAAATAAGGGGTCTTTAGTGACGGGTAAATCCGTCACTAAAGCCCCGACGTGGCCGTCGCCGCCGTGCCCACGTGCGCCTCCTCGGCTGCCCGCTCCTCAACGCTTATGCACGTCCAACGCTTTTCAGCCGTCCGATTGCGAGATCGGACGGCTTAAATCACGTCCGCGCCCGCTACAACCCACTCGCCTGCGCGTGCGATCGCGCGTTACGCGGGGCATCCAATCGCGCGTCGGCGCTATCGGGTGCCCGCGACCGCACGATCTCCATCCGATGCTCCATGCGCCTCAATTACCCGCGCCTTCAATCCCCTCACCGCGGCTCGAACCCGCGCCCCGCGCTCACGTAAGCGGCCTCGACCGCTGCGCTGCGGGGCGCGGAAGGTCGAGCGTACGTTTTAAGTGCCAGGCGGCCACAGCCGTTGGATCTCCATCTGACGGCGGAGAGCGATTGGGTGGGGGCCTTCACAAAATGCCAGCGGCCGTTTGGGCGGCTAAGATGGCGCCATGTGGCACCATCTTGGTCGTCCATCTTCTGGAAGTTGTAGATGGTGCTACGGATGTCGGATTGACTCGATTTTTGTGTCGTTGGGCTGCGATTGTCGATCCGAATTCATCCGTGCGGTCAGATTTGTCATCTGAAGTGTGGATTTACACCATCCTGGCCCTTGATCTTCTAGGGTTCTCCGATCTCTATCTGATGCTACGGATGCCTGATTAGGGCGATCTTGGAGTCGTTGAACTCCAATCGTCGCCCTGATCACATCCATACGGTTGGATCTTTGATCCGAGGCCCTGATAAAATGTTTGCCCTATCTAAGCACATAAAAGGAGATAATTAACCTCCATTTTATTCAAACTACTCTAAATGCGAGATGATGCATGTTATGCAATATTTATATCATGAAATGCAATCCTATGCTTAAGAACATGCATAAATAGACATTTTAAGTAGTGTAAATATGTTTACATCACTTACACCAAACCAAGTATGTGAAATTTGGATGCTTGGGTTACAAGGACCCGTAAACCAAAAGGTAGAACAATACTCCAGGTACTACTCCACCTTTTAACTCAAACCCTAGCTTACTTCCTCAACCTCTTGAGGAATGGTCCGCAACTTAACTCCTACTTAAGTTTTTAAGTCCATAAAGGACCCTAAAGGTCTAAAGCTAATAGCTCATTTAGCTTCTAAAGTTCGACCCTAGAATCAACTTAGTCTCACCTAGAGTTCTGATTTTCTTAAGAATGCAGGACCTAGCCAGTTAAGCTCAAAACTTTTTTTTAATTATTTATTATTATTATTATTTTCAATGCAAATGTATGCAATGTAGAATGCTTTAACTAAATGCATGAATACACTATGCATAAATGCTATGTATATCCCCAAGTACAGCCCCCCATGCTTAAAATCTGCAATGTCCCCATTGCATAGAAGGATATTACCTGGGTCAGAGATGGGCTGCCGTTCTTTTGTTAGCAGCCGAGTAGACAAAGAACCTGCAAATCAGGTTCAAGGATTGCAGAAATAGGCCCTAAAAATGAGTAAAGTAATGCTGGCCTAGAAAATAGGTAACCTAGGATGTTGGCGAGCTGATGATGAATCCTAATAGCAAATGCTGGCCCAACTAAGATGGGAATGAAATCTTCCCTGGCCACCAGAAGAGGTTCTAAAGGATAAACTAGCATAACAACCTCCAAATGGGTAGGGGGAGGATGACAAGGATCCTCCAAAAGGAATGGGGAAGGAATGGTACAGAGATAAACCCCCAGGCCAATGGACTGATTAAAGAAATCATCAATCCATACCCGATACTCCATTATAAGAAATATTAGTTTGTTAAGCCCCTCGGTCAGAGCAAAAGTGAGCAAATCTCTAAGGCAAGGATCATCTAGGGTGTCCAAGTTTCGAGGTTGCGGGATGGCCATAAGATCTAGGTTGGGTTTAATTAGCTCGGTGTCCATCCCTAACACTCTTTCCAAATCCTCAATTGCATCCCTAGCATTCCTTGCACCATCACATGTATCTTCCTGCACTTCATCAAGAGTCACAATTTCGCCTTCAAACATAAGCAAATCAGAGGGTGACTTCGAATCAAAATGAAGGCAGGTTGGAAGCAATAGATCAAGGGATTATCCTATCAATGTCATCCCTGGGTTCTTGTTCTTTACTCAAATCTTCCCCGAAGTCTAGATGTGAATCCACATAAATCTTAGAAGTTGCTTCCAAATTTTCCATCATTTCATCATGAGGAGAAATATCACCAATGGGTGTGCTAAGGAAACCTAATTTGGTCAAATTTGTGACATCCTTAGGGGCTAACTCTTCAAATAAGACATAATCACCCTTAGTGTCACTACAAATCTTGAATGTAGGTTCCTCATATAATTCATCTTTCTCCTCATCATATGATTCATCATATACCCGAGGTCTGGAATCATTTAATATCTTAGTAGATCCCCTAGGGTACTCTATTTGTGGTAAATGGTTTATACTGGTAACATCGGACTCCTCAGATAGGTCAATTTCTTCAGTGTTAGGTTCCCTAAGGGTGGGCTTGAGTTCCATCTCATGATCAGAAGGGAGGGTAGGATTAACAACTTGACTTCGACCTACTTCATCAAATGTCACGAAAATACTATCATATGGGTCAAGGTCTTCCAATGGTACCATAATTCCCTTCTTTTGACTCCAATATAATTCAGGTGGATACTCAACCTTATCATCATCTTCCTCGGGTTGCCACCTTTCTTCATCCAATGAATAGATACTTTCATATGTATCTTCGTCCCATTTAAGACATGGATCTCTCAAGGAAGTGTCATCTAATGGGGAGGTTTCAAAATCGAACCTCGAAAAGTAGTTATTCTCCCTTACATAATCCCCAAAATTTCCCTCCAACTTAAAAGTGTAGCTTGATTAGCCCATATTTGTCAGCTATTTAAGTATTTAAGTGCCTAGACATTAAGTTAATTTTGACATTTATTTAGCGTAAATTAGGATGTAAATAGATTAATTCATATTTTCGATTTAATTACATAATTCATGCATTGCATTCATATTCAAATGCATTTAGAATTAACTTAGAATTGCATTCATTTAATTAGTTAACCAATTAGGTGCATTGCATGCATTATTTTAAGTTAACATAAAAGTTGAGGGTTTGTATATAAATAACCATAATATTTTATTATTATTTTCTTCTTCTATGAGCAATGGCTACATTTCCTCTAGCTGCTGCAGTCAAGGCCCCATTCATGGAGGAGTGGGTGTGTTGGATCTGGTCAG
Source organism: Thalassia testudinum (assembly GCA_037157565.1). NCBI lineage: Eukaryota > Viridiplantae > Streptophyta > Magnoliopsida > Alismatales > Hydrocharitaceae > Thalassia > Thalassia testudinum. The sequence continues at coordinate 20,991,765 of JAZHRO010000024.1, forward strand.
GGCAGTTGACTACAAGGGAGAGGAGGCAGCCGAGCTGGTGGAGACACCGCCCCACTCCACCACTATGTACTCCATTCCACCACCGTGGTCTCCAAGGCTGAGCCCCACCACACCGTGGGCCGGTAGGGTGACAGACCACCATGCCAAGAGGATGGAGTTGGTCGCCACCATATACGAGCTCCTTGAAGTTCGCCTACCGTGAGTGTATCTACTGATGCACAATTGCTCACCGTGCCTTCGCCTTCACCACGCCCGCGCCTCCTTACCTCCATCAGAACCTTCACTGTAGCACACAGAGCTACAACCTCTCCTCCCTGCGCCTATAACCGCGCGTCTTCACTTCAGCCAGCATGCCCGCGCCTCCTCAACTTCTCCAAAACCTCCAGTGCCCCTTCACCGCACCTTCGCTCGCCCACAACGCGCGCTCCACGTGCCTTCACACCCGCACATGTTCCTTAGCACTCCCGCCCGCACCAGCTTGCATGCGCGTGCACTCTCATCCCCCTGCCGCACGCATCACGCAAGCAGCGTGCCTCTAGCACCTCCCATGCCCGCTGCTGTAGTGTGTGCACGCCGCTCGCAGTAAAGCGCCCATGCGCCCAAGCAGCCTGCCAGCACTTGCGCGCCCAGCAGCAGCGCTTCGCCTCGCCACCAGCAGTGCATGCACAACGTGCTTCACTCCAGCCAGCTTCTCCTTCTTCTTCTTCTTCTCCTTCTCTTTTGGCGAAGGTACCCAAAGCACCCACAACGCAGCCGCCTCATCTAGCCTCGGAGCTTCGCGCCACCAACATCAATGAACTTGCCTCGACCTCAGAAACTCGGCCACACCCTTTGAAGGCCGACAGCAGCCTGCCTACCCTTCCTCGTCTTCGGCAAGACCACCGGCGATCGTTCGGCGCATCGTCACCACCAACGCGTAGTCCTTGTCTTGGCCAACCACCTCTGAGCTCCGCACACCCGACCGCGGCCTCGTCATCACACACGCGCATAGGGAGTAAATGCTCTATTTCTTATCAAATTAATATTTACATTTCGTGCCATTGTCAACTTTTATTATTATATTAAGCTGCATTGCAAAATATATCCTTTAGTTGTGCAAAATTGCCATTTCAGCATGTTCTCTTGATGTTTTCCTAATCTGAAGGCAGATTTGGCTCGATTTCTCGACGAAACTAACGATGAACATATGTTTTTAACCGGTGCAAGTTTAAATATGTCATTGCCTCCCTATGGATCGACCCGCTCCTAATTGAGTGGTTATATTAATTGTTGATTAGTTGATTTTTCCACCACATAGAACTACAAACGACATGTCATTTTATGTGACAAATAACTTTAAAAGCGAAGGATCGACTTATCAAATAACACTGTTGCCGGGAAGGAAACAGACGAAATAATTTCACCTGGTTTCATTTCTGATTATTTCTCATTGCACAGTGATCTGACCATTTATTATCTTTTCTGTGTGAGAAATTTGTGCGAGGAATTAGAGAGAGGCAAGTGCAATGATTTGCGACACATATTCTATGACTCGCAATCACACCAGACATCGTGAGAGGCAACTCTTGATGTCACCAGAGGAGAAATTGATCGAGCTACCTTGCAAGGGAGGGGAAGAACGAGGACGCGACGTTCATCTCTGTACATTTAGTCGCTGATTTGATTAGAGTAGGATTAAGACTTTAGACTTAATTTTTCATTGCACATTTGGTTTGAGACCCTTGTTCTAGGGTATATTTTTAGGGGTTTGTTCCCTGATTTTATTTTAGGCCCGTGTTAGGTAGTTTTTGGTAGTCTGTTCCCTCTTTTCTTTAGATCTAGGTTTTCTTTTGTGGGTTGTTTATCTTCTACTTGTTTGTGCACAAGTAGGTAAAAAAAAAAAAAGAGCTGCCCGCTAGAAGCTGCCTGCCGCTAGGGCGAACCATTTAGGTCTGTATGAGCAGCCTCTAGATTTATTTCTCTGCATTGCGTGCATTCTCACATCGTTGATTGCTGGAAGCAAGGTATGCATTCCCTTACTTTGCATCATATTCTTTAACATGCATTACATTTGGACTTAATTAGAAGACCACCTAATGTCTATTGAATAAATCTAACAAGTGGTCACATATTTTCTAGAAAAAGGACTAATTAAAGGAAGGACATTTTAAAAACCAAGGATTTGATTTTCAAACTTGGCGTGTGATGCAAAATTCAAAATCTTTTGCGGTGTATGCACACTTATATCTCTTGCACCATGACACGCTTTTAGACACTCCTTAGGTTTGGAAATACTAGGACAAGAGCCCTCCTATTGTTAGATTCTAAAGTTTTTAGAACTTGAGATCAAAGGTTTTGTAACTCCAAAGAGGGGGATACCCTGTCACGGATTTTTGGGGATAGTTGAGAAGCACCGCGAGAGCACAGCTTCAAAGGAAGGCTTAGGCCTACTTGCATCCCTCGATCTTCCATCTTTAGAGTTGCTCTACCATTTGAGATTTAGGGAAGAACACCTAAGCTCCAACAAGGTCTTCTTAGGCGAGCCGTAGGTCGACAATAAGCACGTAAATTGATTGAACAAATTGTATTGTCACCTATAGTCTAACTTAAAATCAAAAGCCTAAATTGGGAAAGACCTAAAAAGTTCTTTTTGAATTGTGTTTTGCTTAGGGAATTCTGATTGAGGTGTGAGTTAGAATGGACCACATGGATTTTCATCCTTTCACATCTTGCCCACACCCTCACACCCACTCTGCACTCTTCGATCCCATACACGAGATGGTCCATCCCTTGATGGACATAATGACAATCATTGGGATCCGTTTTACTCCTATTATAGGAGTATTGGCCTGGTTAAGCCCCAAATCAGTGAGCAGAACCTAGGAGCGAGATTTGCTTTGCCCAATATCCCACACACCATAGAAATACCCAACCCACCCTCCCTGAATAATTATAATGGTTGGACAGACACTCCTAGGTACTATAAGCTTGAGCCTGACTTCTCTCATGATAGAAATGACCTCTCCTCCTTGAAGATGGAAATATAGAAAATGCAAAACGAAATGATTGAATTGTTAGGAGAATCTTCGAGAGCAGGCCAACATGAAAGAGATGAAATTAGCCACCCAATCTACCCCATTGAGGATGACGTACACCCCTCTACAATAGATGCATCTCCTGTGGGAGAGCTACACTTTAAGTTGGAGGGAAATTTTGGGGATTATGTATGGGAGAATAGCTACTTTTCGAGGTTCGATTTTGAAACCTCCCCATTAGATAACACTTCTTTAAGAGATCCACGCCTTAAATGGGAGGAAGATGCATATGAAAGTAGCTATGCATTGAATGAAGAAAGGTGGCAACCCAAGGAAGATGATGATAAGGTTGAGTATCCACCTGAATTATATTGGAGTCAAAAGAAGGGAATGATGGTATCATTGGAAGACCTCAACCCAGATGATAGTATTTTCGTGAAATTTGATGAAGTGGGTCAAAGTCAAGTTGTTAATCCTACCCTCCCTTCTGATCATGAGATGGAACTCAAGCCCACCCTTAGGGAACTTAACCCTGAAGAAATTGACCTATCTGAGGAGTCCGATGCTACTAGTGTAAACCATTTACCTCAGATAGAGTACCCTAAGGGATCTACTGAGATATTAAATGATTCTAGACCACGGGCATATGATGAATCATATGATGAGGAGAAAGACGAATTATATGAAGAACCTACATTCAAGATTTGGAGTGACACTAAGGGTGATTATGTCTTATTTGAAGAGTTAGCCCCTGAGGATGTCACAAATTTGACCAAATTAGGTTTCCTTAGCACATCCATTGATGATATTTCTCCTCATGATGAGATGATGGAAAATTTGGAAGCAACTTCTAAGATTTATGTGAATTCACATCTAGACTCCAAGGAAGATTTGAGTAAAGAACAAGAACCCAGGGATGACATTGATAGGATAATCCCCAGATCTGTTGCTTCCAACCTGCCTTCATTTGATTCAAAGTCACCCTCTGATTCACTTATGTCTAAAGGCGAAATTGTGACTCCTGATGAAGTGCAGGAAGATACATGTGATGGTGCAAGGAATGCTAGGGATGCAATTGAGGATTTGGAAAGAGTGTTAGGGATGGACACCGAGCTAACTAAACCCAACCTAGATCTTATGGCCATCCCGCAACCTCGAAACTTGGACACCCTAGACGATCCTTGCCTTAGAGATTTGCTCACTTTTGCTCTGACCGGGGGGCTTAACAAACCAATATTTCTTGTAATGGAGTATCAGGTATGGATTGATGATTTCTTTAATCAGTCCATTGCCCTGGGGGTTTATCTCTGCACCATTCCTTCCCCATTCCTTTTGGAGGATCCTTGTCATCCTCCCCCTACCCCTTTGGAGGTTGTTATGCTAGTTTATCCTTTAGAACCTCTTCTGGTGGCCAGGGAAGATTTCATTCCCATCTTAGTTGGGTGAGCATTTGCTATTAGGATTCATCATCATCTCGCCAACATCCTAGGTTACCTATTTTCTAGGCCAGCATTACTTTGCTCATTTCTAGGGCCTATTTCTGCAATCCTTGAACCTGATTTGCAGGTTTTTTGCCTACTCGGTTGCTAACAAAAGAACGGCAGCCCATCTCTGACCCAAGTAATATCCTTCTATGCAATAAGGACATTGCAGATTTTAGGCATGGGGGGGTGTACTTGGGGATATACATAGCATAGTGCATTCATGCATTTAATTAAAGCATTCTACATTGCATACATTTGCATTAAAAAAAAATCTAAATAAAAAAAAAGTTTTGAGCTTAACTGGGTAGGTCCTGCATTCTTAAGCAAATTAGAACTCTAGGTGAGACTAAGTTGGTTCTAGGGTCGAACTTTAGAAGCTAAATGAGCTCCTAGCTTTAGACCTTTAGGGTCCTTTGTGAACTTAAAAACTTAAGTAGGAGTTAAGTTGCGGACCATTCCTCAAGAGGTTGAGGAAGGAAAGCTAGGGTTTGAGTTAAAAGGTGTGATAGTACCTAGAGTCTTGTTCTACCTTTTGGTTTACGGGTCCTTGTAACCCAAGCATCCAAATTTCACACACTTGGTCTGGTGTAAGTAAGTAATCAACTTAATTCTTTTCTTAAAAGAGATTTGGTTCTCTTAGTTTTGACTTAGGAGAGGCTTGAAAACACAATTTGATTGGAAGAGTTTCCCCCATAGGAGAGGTGGAGTATATACTTACCTTAAGGATGCGATGATAACATATTACTTCCTCGGCGCTTGTCTCTTAGGATATCCATCCTACTGGGGGCATGTAAGCGCATTGTGCTGTTCAGGTACCATGGGTGGCCCTATCTCGAAGTGCCGATTGCCACATGCCTGAATTCGCTTTAGAAATCCATGGGCGATACTAACTCGAAGTGTCGATTGCCAGGAATTCTTAGGGTCGCTATGGGCGGTGTTATCTTGAAGCATCGAAAGCCAGGCACCCTTCAAGGTACGGTAATGGGGATAATGAATCTGACAAAGACCGTGTTGATAGCTGTTCTGAGGTTAGACTTAGAGGAATAAAAAAAAGAATATATATATATATATTATTCAAAAAAAAAAATCCTTTTTCCTTTAACATAAATAACTCAGACTAATACACATGCACGGATGCTTTAATCTCAGGGATCAATAAACCTTAGGGTAGAGTCAGAAATCAGAGAAACTTGTGCTTGCAACTCATCTTTAGCCGACCTAGTCTGTAACTTAACAACTACTTGAGAACCATAGGACTAAAGTCTGAACTTAATATGTTTCTAAAGGAAGATCGATTGGGTTGGCTAGTCTAATTGGAGTGCTAGGTTTTGCTTGATTTTGCTAGGGACTAGCAAAAACTAGGCATGGGGGTATTTGATTAGCCCATATTTGTAGGCTATTTAAGTATTTAAGTGCCTAGATATTAAGTTAATTCTAACATTTATTTAGCATAAATTAGGATGTAAATAGATTAATTCATATTTCTGATTTAATTACATAATTCATGCATTACATTCATATTTAAATGCATTTAGAATTAACTTAGATTTGCATTCATTTAATTAGTTAACCAATTAGGTGCATTCATGCATTATTTTAAGTTAAGAAAAAAGTTGAGGGTTTGTATATAAATAACCATAATATTTTATTATTATTTTCTTCTTCTATGGGTAATGGCTACAATTCCTCTAGCTATCACAGTCAAGGCCCCATTCAAGGAGGAGCGGTGTGTTGGATCTGGTCAGGACAGCTGACTACAAGGGAGAGGAGGAGGCAGCCGAGCTGGTGGAGACACCGCTCCACTCCACCACCGTGTACTCCATTCCACCACCGTGGTCTCCAAGGCCGAGCTCCACCACACCGTGCGCTGGTGGGGTGACAGACCACCGCGCCAAGAGGATGGAGTTGGTCGCCACCGTGTACGAGCTCCTTGAAGCTTGCCTACCATGAGTTCATCTACTGATGCATGACTGCTCACTGCACCTTCGCCTTCACCACGCTCGTGCCTCCTCACCTCCATCAGAACCTTCACTGCAGTACACAGAGCTGCAACCTCGCCTATCACCGCGCGTCTTCACTTCAGCCAGCACGCTCGTGCCTCGTCAACTTCTCCAGATCCTCCAACACCCTTGCACCGCACCTCCGCTCGCCCACAGCGCACGTTCCACATGCCTTCATGCTCGCGCACGTTCCTCAGCACTCCCGCTCGCACCAACTTGCACGCGCGTGCGCTCTCATTCCCCCTGCAACATGCATCACACAAGCAGCGCCCCTCCAGCACCTCCCATGCCCGCTGCTGTGGTGTGCGCACGCTGCCCGCAGTAAAGCGCTTGCGTTTCCAAGTGGCCTACCAGCACTCGCGCGCCCGCATGCCCAACAGTAGCGCTTCACCTCACCACCAGCAGCGTACACACAGCTTGCTTCACTCCAGTCAGCTTCTCCTTCTTCTTCTTCTTCTTTGTTGACGAAGGTACCCAAAGCACCCACAACGCAGCAGCCTCATCTATTCTCGGAGCTTCGCTCCACCAACATCAATGAACTCGCCTCGACCTCAGAAACTCGGCCACACCCTCTAGAGGTCGACAGCAACCTGCCCGTGCAAGTGAGCCGCCGCTACCATTGCTGGCCTTCCTTGTCTCCGGCGAGACCACCGGCGGTCGTTCGACGTGCTGTCACTACCAACGCGTAGTCCTCGTCGTGGCCAACCACCTTCGAGCTCTACACACCCGACTACGGCCTCCTCATCGTGCACGCACAAAGGGAGCAAACGCACTATTTGTTACCAAATTAATATTTACATTTTGTGCCATTGTCAACTTTTATTATTATTTTATTAAGTTGCATTGCAAAATATATCCTTTAGTTGTGCAAAATTGCCATTTCATCATGTTCTCTTGATGTTTTCTTAATCTAAAGGTAGATTTGGCTTGATTTCTTGATGAAACTAACCGTGAACATATGTTTTTAACTGGTATGAGTTTAAATATGTCATTGCCTCCCTATGGATACGACCCGCTCCTAATTGAGTGGTTATAATAATTGTTGATTAGTCGATTTTTCCACCACATAGAACTACAAACGACACGTCATTTTATGTGACAAATGACTTTAAAAGCGAAGAATCAACTTATCATAGCCCTCCCATGGGAGATGCATCTATTGTAGAGGGGTGTACGTCATCCTCAATGGGGTAGATTGGGTGGCCAATTTCATCTCTTTCTTGTTGGCCTGTTCTCGAAGATTCTCCTAACAATTCAATTATTTCATTTTGCATTTTCTGTATTTCCATCTTCAAGGAGGAGAGGTCATTTCTATCATGAGAGAAGTCAGGCTCAGGCTTATAGTTCCCAGGAGTGTCTGTCCAACCATTATAATTATTCAAGTAGGGTATTTCTATGGTGTGTGGGATATTGGGAAAAGCAAATCCCACTCCTAGGTTTTGCTCACTGATTTGGGGCTTAACCAGGCCAATACTCCTATAATAGGAGTAAAACGGATCCCAATGATTGGCATTATGTCCAACAAAGGATGGACCATCTCGACATATGGGATCGAAGAGTGCAGAGTGGGGGTGAAGGTGTGGGCAAGATGTGAAAGGATGAAAATCCATGTGATCCATTCTAACTCACACCTCAATCAGAATTCCCCAAGCAAAACACAATTCAAAAAGGACTTTTTAGGTCTTTCCCAGTTTAGGCTTTTGATTTAAGTCAGATTGCAAGTGACAATACAATTTGTTCAATCAATTTATGCACTTATTGTCGACCTATGGCTCGCCTATGAAGACCTAGTTGGAGCTTAGGTGTTCTTCCCTAAATCTCAAATGGTAAAGCAACTCCAAAGACGGAAGATAGAGGGATGAAAGTAGGCCTAAGCCTTCCTTTGAAGCTGTGCTTTCGCGGTGCTTCTCAACTACCCCTAAAAATCTGTGACAGGGTATCCCCCTCTTTGGAGTTACAAAACCTTTGATCTCAAGTTTTAAACACTTTAGAATCCAACGATAGGAGGGCTCTTATCCTAGTATTTCCAAACCTAAGGAGTGTCTAAAAGCGTGCCGTGGTGCAAGAGATATAAGTGTGCATACACCGCAAAAGATTTTCAATGGCACACTGTTCGTAACGCTTTTGTGCGGGTTTTAAAGAGAATATGACGTTGTAGTATAGCCGACAAAGCATTCAAACAAATAGAGAATTTTATTACTCGAAAATCGGAGTATCCGAGGTCGAACACAGGGAGTAAATGGAATTTACTACTAATCAAAATGTAATTGAACACTCTAATTTACTCAAAACTGGAATTCAGAGGTATCTAAAAAATAATTCAGACAAAAGAGTCAAATTGGACATCTGATCTTGGAATCAGACGTCTTAAAAGTGTTTTCCCTTTTCCTTTTGGTTATTCTTCTTCTTCTGATCTTGCTTTCTTTCTTCTTTTGCAGACTCTTTTTCTTCTTCGTCTTCTGTCTTGGCTTCTCTTCTTCCTTCTCTTCTCTCTTTCAGCTTTGCTTCTTTTCTTGCGAAGGCTTCTTCTTCCTGCCTTTGTTTCTTTTCTCTTGTTTCTTCTCCTGCCTTGCGCTTCCTTCCTCCTCCTTCTCCTTTCTTCTCTTCTCTGCCTTGCCTTCCTTCTTCTTTGGTCCTTCTGTTCTTCCTGCCTCTCCTTCTTCCTTCTCTCGGCCAAGTCTTTCTTCCTCAATGATCAGCCTGTGCCTACACAGAGAAAAACCTACCCCTTTCCCTCTACCCACGCGTCTCTCTCTCAGCAATTCACTCAAACACGCTCTCCCAGAGCCACACGGGTAATCAGGTCGGATTCGCACCCGGGACCAGGCGCACCTGCAGGTGGTGATGCGCGAGGAGTGCGTGGGTTTGGGTCGGGTCGGATCCTGCCAGATCCGCGAGATGAAACCGCGGACGAGGTGGGCGTGAGGGCAAGTGAGGGACCTCACCCCTGTGCTTTCAGAGGAGGTAAGCATAAAACACAAATTCAACTTATAGCATACCTGCGCCTCGCGATTCCACGATGTGGGACTAAAGGTTCTGCCCTGATTTCACGCGCGCCCGCAGACCTGCGTGCAATCGCCACAGCTGCTGGCTTCGCAGTGCCCCTGGATGGACTCGAGGCACTTTACAACGCTTGCCCGAATACGCAGCACCTGAAGCCTGGAGCTACTGACGCTTGGAGCTGCTGCGAAGCTGCTTCAACCTTCGTCAATGGCGGCAAGAGATGAAATCTTGTCAGACACAAAGCGAGTCTCTCGGCTCAATTAGACCAGCTAGGGACCTTCGCCGTAGCACGGCGAAGGTGGTGAGCCATGCTGCAGGCCACAGGATGGCCTAGGTGTGCATGCCTAGGTCAACCTGTGGCCGGATGTGTGGGGTTGTTCGGGGGGCTACTGTGGATGTGCGGAGTGGCAGTGGAGGGGTGGAATGTGTTCCTGGTGGTGAGGCGGAGCTTACGAGATGGTCGGCGAGTCGTGTGGAGGGGCGGAATGGTGGAAGCAGCTCGCCGGAGGTCGGTCGGTGATGTGGAAGATGAGGGTGGTCGGCATCGGTCGAGGGTCGATTAGATGAGATAACAGGGGGAAAAGAGAGAGGGGACTATGGGGAATAGTTCTAACCTAATTGTAGGGACGAAGGAGGACGGAGGGTGGACAGCTGTACCTGCTGTCGCCAGAGAAGACACTGCCCAGTGGGGGAGAACGACGGGGCTGAGGCGACGTGCGCGGGTACTGCGCGACGCGAAGGAGAATCAAGAAGATAACTTTGCCACTCATTTTGTGGCAGAGCGAAGAGGGAGGGGAGGGGGCTCGCCGGAGCTTGCTGGGAACTTTGGTCGGGCAGGAGGAGATGAATTGGAGGTGAAAACTCAGCCAAATCAAGCTGAAGATCTGTGGCCAGGCTTAGAGGTCATTTTATAGGCACTGGGCCGTGCTGTCAGAGTGTGGAGGGTGCGCAATCGCCTGAGGTCGGTCGCCGGAGATGTAAAGAGGTTAAGATACCCAAATCTCTCGTGCGTTCGCACGAGAGATTGGGTTCACACCAGAGATTGTGATTGGCCGTAGATGGAAGGGAATTCCTCAGAGAATCTCCCTTCCATTTCTGGGAGAGAATCTCTGAGGAATCAGAGAGTAATCCCTCTCTAAACCTCACCAGAGCTTGGTTCTGCCCTAACAATGGAGGCAGGACCTGATTGCAAAGGTGGAGAGGAACTTAGGGGGCTCTCTGCAAAGATATTAAAAAGATAAGGACCAAATTATGATTTAGGTGTACTAAATTGCAAAGTAGGCCAAGATGACCTCCCCTTGGGTCCAAATTTTGGTACAAACCTAATTTTGACCTAAGGAATCCAATGGTGAAGTTGGATTTTAGGTTTGATCTCGTTTGACTGGACATTTTGCGTAAAAACCCAAATTAGGTCAATTAATGTGCTAGGACCCTAATCTAGGTCAAGCTGGGTTCCAAAGGCCAAACTGAGTGTTCTGAACCATAGAGGATATTTTTACATGATTTTTAGAGGGTTTACTTGATTTTTATCCTGATCGAAACCTTGTTAATTTAAGTGGGTCTGTTTTAGGGTTACCAAATGTCATTTAATTCCTAGATTGCACATGAACCCATTTCTGATTGACTCAACTCACTTTTTATCTCATTTAGACCATTTGACCTATGTTTTGCCTCTGAGAAGTCCCACTTTTGTACTGCAATGGTAAAATTACAGTTTTAACCTTCATTTCATGTTTCTTCTCAGAGCACTTGTTCCTTCAGTTAAGCCTTCTTCTAGGTTATGTAGGAGCTTTTATCTTCTTTATTGGGTCAAAATGAGCTAGTTATGGCTCATGATGAGGCTCTCATCATACCCCCATGCCTAGCTTTTGCTAGTCCCTTAGCAAAATTTCAAGGTTTCAACTTCCGTTCTAGACCCTGAATGTCTGTCAACAATGATAAGTGCTTCTCCTTTTGTGATTAGGTAGGAATGCCGACAATAGGCCTAGAGGTATTCAAGTACCAACCAAAATCCAGACCTGTTCCGCTTTAGCCTCATTCTTCCTCAAAGGTTTCTACGGCCCATAGAAACTAGCCTAGGGTTTGTTGGACTCCGCAGTTAAAGCACCCGTGCTTGAGACACTTTTAGCCTAAGTTCAGTTTGCAATGCATTTTTTTGTAAGAGAGAGATAGAGGATTTATTTGTTTGGAGAGATTTTCTCTCTCTTTTCTTTTTATTTCTAGCTTCGGATTAGCTTCTCAACACGGTCTGTATCGGATTCCTCGTCCCCATCATCAATCCTCAAGGGTCCCTAGCTTTCGAGATTTCGAGATAATCCAGCCCATGGCAACCCCTAGAACCCTAGCTTTCGGGATTTTGAGATAATCCCACCCATGGCGTTCCGTGGCCGAATTCAGACCCTGGCGATCGACATTTCGTGATAATGCCACCCATGGTATCTGAACTAGCAGAGTGCTTACATGCCCCCAGTAGGATATTTAAATATCCTAAGAGACAAGCACCGAGGAGACGATATGTTGTTACGCATCTTCAAGGGGGATTTCCTGCCTCTCCGTGCTGGTAACTCATCCAAATCAACTTGTGCTGATTGGCCGCTCCTAATCTAGGTGACTCTTTCAGAACATTAAACACTTTTCGCGTTATTTGGATGTTTATGCGCACTGAACCAGACTGTGTGTGAATGTGGGGTGCTTAGGTTACCGAATCCCGCAAATCGGAAGTCAGTTAACGAGGCTGAATACTTCCTAAGCCTTAGACCTAATACTTAAGCTTCGCATTTTCCTCAACCTCTTGAGGATTATCCAGATTTTAATGGATACGTGAATTTTTAAGCTAAAGATTCTAGCCCAAGAGGCCTAAGACCAGCATTCCCGCTAATCTCTTGTTGTGTCTCCTTAGCACTTTTTATTTTATTTCTTTTCTTGATCTGGTCTAGAACTTCAGTTAATTCCTTACTCTTTTAGTAATGACTATTTCTTTTTTCTTTCTCATTTTGTGCTCCTTTCTTCATTTTTTGCTCTTTTTCTCCTCCTTATGAATATGTGGCTCACAAAATTTCCTCCCTCCCCCCACTTTTTTTTATTCTTTTTCTTAATTTTTTCAATTTTTGTGTTTTTGACATATGCAAATTTTTTGTGTGTGAGACTCTTGACTTTTTTCTTGGTTCTGTATGTATGCACTTTATCACCCCCCCATGCCTAAGTTTTGCAATGTCCTCATTGTAACCAGAGGGTGTGAATTAGTGTTGAGGTCAGGGACTTAGAACAGGATACATCGGGTGGGTGAATGGGTCAAAAATGACTGATGCAGATGATTTTAAGCTCTGATACGTGTACTAGAGGTGGGATCAACTGTCTAAGGCTGAACTCAAGGTGCAATAGACGTGGAGTATGGACGGATAATCAGATGGGTGTCTATTTTTGGGATGACGGGTTTCCTCCCGTTAAGCGCTAAATTTAATGCCTTCAGCCGAGCAGAAAATGGGGTGGAGAGGGAGTGGTCAAATCAGCGAAATTTTGTAAAACAATCACCTTAATTAAGAGCCTGGTTGGTCCAACCAGGTGCTTGTTAAGATCAGTGGGCTGATGATGCAGCCCAAACCCAATAAGTCTGGTGGGTTGATAGATGTAGATCAACAAATGTGGAACCCACCAAATGCAGTGAAGTTCTGATGGATATGGAAGTGAAAACTCGGGTTCAGGCTGAGTCGAATCAGCTTGGTCAAAGTAGGGTTCCGAAAAATTATCCATGTAAGGTGTGGAATCCCTACAGGGGTGATCAAAGGATGGAGGCTCCTGATTTGTGGTCTGATCAGTACCCAATACCCGGTCTAGATATGGAGTTGAATCATCTGCAAACGGCTCAGAGAGAGGTGAATCAGAATAGAAATTGAGTCCGGTTGCGGGTCGGGGTGGGGAACGGGTTTTGATTGGTTCTGTATATGTGGAGCAAGTGGCTTCAAAGAAGATTGACATGTTATAATCAGGAGGCAGATTTTCTCCGATGTTATGGTCAGATTCGAAATTGTTATGAACGCGTGCCCCAGACGTCTTTTAAGACGTCTGGGAGGTGGCCCAGATGTCGGACCAGACGTCTGGGATCACATCCAGACGTCTGACCAGACGTCTGGGATCGTTTCCAGACGTCTGGAAATCAGTTATTTTCGACACGCGCGGGTCGTCTGCGCACCTGAGCGCGCAGACCCGCATATCATTATTCCCTCTGTGGCTGCAGACGCCCTGCCTCGTTTCTCTCTCCTCCTCGCGCGGCCTTAAAGGGCCACGCGCTCCCTCCCGTCGCCTCCACCCCTTCCTCTTCTCCTTCCAGTGCGCGAGAGCGAGCGCGAGAGCGGGCGCGGGGTTGCTGCGGCGGCGACGACCGCAGTGAGCGTGGAGGGGGTGCTGCGTGCGAGAGCAGCGCTCAGTCGTGAGGGCGAGCTCGCCGGGGCTGCCAGGGCCGGCCGGCGGGGAGCGCAGCGGGCGCGGAACGACGCGGGAGGCCTGCAGCGGCTCGAGCAGCAGGCGCACGAGGGGCGACGCGGGCGGCGTCGCGAGCGGAGGGCGAGTGCGCCCTGGTTCTGGAAAAATTTCCAGAATCAGACGTCTGTGCTAATAGCCAGACGGCGGGGTCGACGTCTGGAAGACTGTCTAGACGTCTGAAAGGTGAGTGTTCCGTCTTCTTCTTCCTTCCTGTCGACTGACCGTACTGAGGGAGAGAGATGGGTGTGCGCAGGCTCGGTGATTCGCCATCCAACGTGAATCAGACGTCTGGCTGTAGTACCAGACGGCGAGAGCGACCTCCAGACGTCCGGGGTGACCATCGGACGTCTAGGAGCTAGGCCAGACATCCCTGCAGACTTCTGGACATCTGGGAAACCACGCTGAACAAGGTAATTCTCTGATCCACTTTTTAAGACGTCTGGAAGAAGTTACAGACGTCTGATTTTGCACAGTGTCGTCGTTTTCGACCCGTTGAGGGCTCGTTCGGGTTCCGTTTTCCGCGTTTCGAGTTGCGTTCTTTCCGGAATTAAATCCTCTACCCGTCTACAGTAGCTATACACTATTTTGAGACACTCCTTGTGTTTGATCCTTGTGATAGGACCTCGTTCCATTGCAGTCTTGGGGGTCGCGGAGGCACGCGAGATTCCCGATCATGCCCCCATTACTCCCGTCGTACCTGGTAGAGTGGCTTTAAGTATAATCTGTTAAATTATGAAACCATAATTAGAACCTAGGACATTGCATGAATCCTAGGAATGAGAAATAGATTGAATGGTAGATTCCTAGGGTGTTGCATGAATCCTAGGGCTGGAAACCTAGATTGTATGATAGATCCTAGGATATGGCATGAATCCTAGGACGGGAAAACTAGTGGAATGTATGAATACTGCAGTTTTGGAAAATGTGGAAAGGAAATAATAGCTGCCTGTGAATTAAATTAACAGCTGCCTGTTATGAATAAATGAACATGATTAAGAATATGGGGTGTATGAATGTGAAACTGGAATGGTGAAACTGGAATGTTCTGAGTTAAAGAGCTGGAACCCTACGGGGAATTAGGAGTAGAACTCCTAGAAAGTGAATGGAATAGAATTGGGGAAGTGAGCTGGCCCTTGAGTACAGAGTACCAAGGAGAGCGACTGTCCCCCTGTTTAGTGCAGAGTGGAGTCAGCCGCCCTAGAGACCCGGGGTTAGGACTGGCCACTCTGTACCGACTTGCTGGCCCTCGTGTACATAGTACCGAGGAGAGCTACTAGTGTAGGGAGGTACTAGCTACCCCACGGGCCTCGGGGTTCTGCTAGCCTCCCACACCGACTTGTTAGGCCCGCCGGGGCAAACCAGGGTAGTCAGGCGAGGGTGCGCGGACTGTGGAGGGGAAAGGCCCCGGTTTGGTTACTGTGGAGGGGTTGGACCCCTGTTACTGAGAGGGCTCTGCCCTGGACTGGTTCCGTGCTGTGCTTTGGGCGCACCCGTTAACGGAAACGACTGACCGCGTGCCAGTACGGGTTAGCTACCTGTGCGTTTATCGCGCGTGCCGTAGTCACCGTTACATCTGTCAGTGACCTTGGGGTGGTTGACTGAGGGTAGGATCACCACGGGGGACTCTCCCGGCCAGGAGAGCACCACGTGCTACTTCTACTTTTTGGAAAAGACTGCAATCAAGATCGTTCCCACGAGGAACATTCGAGATCAAGTAAAAGATCTGAGGAATAAATGAAATAGTGAGACAATTGAAAGATGTGAATAAAGAAAGTAATCGAACATAACAGCTACTGTACACTCTACTGTTGTCTTTAGTTTAGTTGCCACTCTACTCAGCGTTTTGTTGACGTGTTACACTCGTTACCTTTTTCAGGACCAGGTGTTGAGCAGCCAGGGTCAGTGGCTGCAGAGGACGCTGGGCCGAGTAGGGTCCAGTAGAGTTACCACGATTTCTTGTACCTCTTTTTGTTCCGTATAGTGAGTAGTTCTTGTTTCCGCTGTACTTTTCTTTACCTGCAGTTCATATTTAGTTATGAATGTTGTTCTACTGTTGTGGTGGTATATACTGTAGTAGTTCCTTTCCTTACTGCTGTATTTTCTTACTGTTAGTTATATTCATGTTGAATGTGGTTTATTTTACTGCTCTTTTGGTTACTTCCTCGTTGGACGAGTAGGTCTTGGGATTAGTCGAGTCGGTCCGGTTCTCGTGTCTCGTAGGGACTTGGGAATCGGGTTGTTACAGAAATCGTCGGAGAGTTTGCGAAAATCAAAGTTTGAATGAGATTCCAGATCATGAGTTCCACCATAGAATAAATCATATGTTGTATATTCAGCAGCCTGACTGGGATCTAGCCTAAATGTTAATTCTGAGCTTAAAAGGGTATCCTTATCTGGTAGAGGCTCAGATTCTAAGCTAGTAGGGCAAACCCAATTGAAACCTTGCTCGTCCAACTCCTCGGTTTCTGTGTCGTAGATTGGCATGACTTCCGAAAAATCAATCCGTTCCTCTGAGGAGGTTGGCGAGGGATATTCATCAAATCGAGGCCCAAAATCATATTCTTCATTAAAAGATTGATCTTCATCTGGGGCCTTGAAATCTTCAAAATATGTTTCAGATCTAGGTTCTAGGCTTAGGATGTGGGTTGAATTACTAGAATTTAGGTCTGAATAACCTTCGAGGGTCACCTTATCAGAATAAGGGACGGAATTTACACCCTCGAGAGGTTCAATTCTACTCTCATACTTGCAGGAGTCTTGGGATTCTAAAATGAGCTCATCATGGTCTTTTCCTGCATTTGGAGCTTCCCAACCTTCTTCAATATCAGGTGCATTATACTCCATCTGGGTTGGGAATCCACAACCATTTTGTGCCTCAAACCCAAGATCAGATTTATCCTCGATGTTGTCCCAAGATAGTTCATCCTCTGTTGGTGGTATGTACGGGTATTTCTGATCAATCACTTGTTTTATTAATCTCATTATCTCTTCTCGTTTTTCAAGACTATCTTGGTGTTGCTTCCAAAGTCGAGGATTTGTCATACATTGAAGGTATTCACTATTGTGCAATTTTTCTATCTCAATGTATGCAGTAATGAGCAAGTCACGGGTTGATCCTTTATTGGCTTCTACTAATAGTACTTGGGCACAAGTTATGACAAAGGTTGTGGTTGTTGGGACATCAACCTGAATGTTTCCTACTGTTGTTGAGGTTTCTTCATTTTCATAGAATTTCATGGCATCCTCAATCATTTTATCTCTCATTGATCTCTGATATTCAGGTTTCTTGAATGGTAGTCCTAGGTGGTTTGGCTGCATATTAGATTAGGTGGTGGAGTCAAGATGTAGAATCAAGTTATGAATCACGATTTGTTATGAAGCGATCAGATCTGAATAATGAGTCCCACTGAAAATGTGTATGTGTGCTCTAAAGAGAAAAGATGAGGGACTGGAGATATTCTTGACCCAATCAAGACACCCAAAGATGTTTGATGACTACGGAGGTTCGGGGCAGATGGACCCCTGGATCAAAAGATCGTCCACCTGAGAATTACCTAGGCAGCCAGAGAGGGAGAGTCCCGCAAAGACCCCTACACGGTAGAGCGTCCCTACGGGTTACAGGGTTGCCCCCACCCGACCTCTCTTGTCACTGAGATTCCAGGTAGACCAGAATGGGGACCTTGACCTCTTAAGTCTATCACTTTTTATTTCAAAGGTGCTTTTAGGGTTCTCACTTGAACTTTAGATGTTTTTGGTATTGTGACCTAATTTAGAGGTTGGTTGACCCAAGGGATCAACTTCACCTGACCTGTCCTATAGATGGTAGAATGATTCTAAGTTTGGAGCCTAGAGATCACCCTGATTTGACTCCCAGGTTATTAGGTTCAAAAATTTTAAGATTCAAGTGATTTTAGAGCTCAATTTTAGGGTTTGTCTTATTTAGCTCTCTTCAATCAAGGGCTTCGGTAGCACACTGATGCGGGAGGGTTTATTTCCTTTTATACAGGCATGTGTGACTAACGCTTCAAGACCCTAATGTGGAAACCCTAATTTGGTTCTATTTCCAATCCTCTTTTTCTTTTTCACAAAAGTTCTCTTTGGACTTATAAACAAGAAGTGTGTGGTCCGCCGAGATTAAGCGTTATTTCAATTAGGCACAAGAATTTGTGGGATGGAATCTAAAAAAAAAAATCACTCCAACTTCAAGAATATTTGCAGAAATTTTTGCAAAATCAGGAAATGTTTTGCCTTAGAGATGGTGATTACTATATAAAGGCAATTGATTCCCAAATTGATTTTCTTCCTTTTGTCTTTCAAAGATTAGGGGATAATTAAGGAAGAAAAGAAATTACCTGCCCTGGAGTGGTTGACTTGCAGGAGAGATTTTCTCGTGAAGTACCTGTAAGATCACATCAAAGCAAAGTAGGGCAAGTTAGTGTTCAATATGATAAAAAGAATGTAGAGACTAGTGGTAAATTGCGCGTTTCTCCCCGGCAACGGTGCCAAAATGTTCGTAGCGCTTTTGTGCGGGTTTTAAAGAGAATATGACGTTGTAGTATAGCCGACAAAGTGTTCAAACAAATAGAGAATTTTATTACTCAAAAATCGGAGTATCCGAGGTCAAACATAAGGAGAAAATGGAATTTACTACTAATCAAAATGTAATTGAACACTCTAATTTACTCAAAACTGGAATTCAGAGGTATCTAAAAAATAATTCAGACAAAAGAGTCAAATTGGACGTCTGATCTTGGGATCAGACGTCTTAAAAGTGTTTTCCCTTTTCCTTTTGATTATTCTTCTTCTTCTGATCTTGCTTTCTTTCTTCTTTTGCAGACTCTTTTTCTTCTTCGTCTTCTGTCTTGGCTTCTCTTCTTCTTTCTCTTCTCTCTTTCTACTTTGCTTCTTTTCTTGCGAAGGCTTCTTCTTCCTACCTTTGTTTCTTTTCTCTTGTTTCTTCTCCTGCCTTGCGCTTCCTTCCTCCTTCTCCTTTCTTCTCTTCTCTGCCTTGCCTTCCTTCTTCTTTGGTCCTTCTGTTCTTCCAGCCTTTCCTTCTTCCTTCTCTCGGCCAAGTCTTTCTTCCTCAATGATCAGCCTATGCCTACACAGAGCAAAACCTACCCCGTTCCCTCTACCCGCGCGTCTCTCTCTCAGCAATTCACTAAAGCACGCTCTCCCAGAGCCACATGGGTAATCGGGTCGGATTCGCACCCGGGACCAGGCGCACCTGCAGGTGGTGATGTGCGAGGAGTGCGTGGGTTTGGGTCGGGTCGGATCCTGCCAGATCCGCGAGATGAAACCACGGACGAGGCGGGCATGAGGGCAAGTGAGGGACCTCACCCCTGTGCTTTCGGAGGCGGTAAGCATAAAACACAAATTCAACTTATAGCATACCCGCGCCTCGCGATTCCACGATGTGGGACTAAAGGTTTTGCCCTGATTTCGCGTGCACCCGCATACCTGTGTGCAATCGCCACAGCTGCTGGCTTCGCAGCGCCCCTGGCTGGACTCGAGGCACTTTACGACGCTTGCCCGAATACGCAGCACCTGAAGCCTGGAGCTGCTGACGCCTAGAGCTGCTGCGAAGCTGCTTCAACCTTCGTCAATGGCGGCAGGAGCTGAAATCTTGTCAGACACAAAGCGAGCCTCTTGGCTCAATTAGACCAGCTAGGGACCTTCGCCGTAGCACGGCGAAGGTGGTGAGCCATGCTGCAGGCCGCAGGATGGCCTAGGCATGCGTGCCTAGGTCAACCTGTGGCCGGATGTGTGGGGTTGTTCGGGGGCCTACTGTGGATGTGCGGAGTGGCAGTGGAGGGGTGGAATGTGTTCCTGGTGGTGAGGCGGAGCTTACGAGATGGTCGGCGAGCCGTGTGGAGGGGTGGAATGGTGGGAGCGGCTCGCCGGAGGTCGGTCGGTGATGTGGAAGATGAGGGTGGTTGGCGTCGGTCGAGGGTCGATTAGATGAGATAACAGGGGGAAAAGAGAGAGGGGACTACGGGGAATAGTTATAACCTAATTGTAGGGATGAAGAAGGATGGAGGGCGGACAGCTGTACCTGTTGTCACCGGAGAAGACGCTGCCCAGTGGGGGAGAACGGCAGCGACGACAGGGCTGAGGCGACGTGCGCGGGTACTGCGCGACGCGGAGGAGAGTCAGGAAGATAACTTTGCCACTCGTTTTGTGGCAGAGCGAAGAGGGAGGGGAGGGGGCTCGCCGGAGCTTGCTGGGAACTTTGGCCAGGCAGGTGGAGATGAATTGGAGGTGAAAACTCGGCCAAATCATGCTGAAGATCTGCGACCGGGCTTAGAGGTTATTTTATAGGCACTGGGCCGTGCTGTCAGAGCGTGGAGGGCGCGCAATCGCCTGAGGTCGGTCTCCGGAGATGGAAAGAGGTTAAGATACCCAAATCTCTCATGCGTTCGCACGAGAGATTGGGTTCACACCAGAGATTGTGATTGGCCGTAGATGGAAGGGAATTCCTCAGAGAATCTCCCTTCCATTTCTGGGAGAGAATCTCTGAGGAATCAGAGAGTAATCCCTCTCTAAACCTCGCCGGAGCTTGGTTCTGCCCTAACAATGGCGGCAGGACCTGATTGCAAAGGTGGAGAGGAACTTAGGCGGCTCTCTGCAAAGATATTAAAAAGATAGGGACCAAATTATGATTTAGGTGTACTAAATTGCAAAGTAGGCCAAGATGACCTCCCCTTAGGTCCAAATTTTGGTACAAACCTAATTTTGACCTAAGGAATCCAATGGTGAAGTTGGATTTTAGGTTTGACCTCGTTTGACTGGATATTTTGCGTAAAAACCCAAATTAGGTCAATTAATGTGCTAGGACCCTAATCTAGGTCAAGCTGGGTTCCAAAGGCTAAATTGAGTGTTCTGAACCCTAGAGGATATTTTTACATGATTTTTAGAGGGTTTAATTAATTTTTATCCTTATCGGAACCTTGTTAATTTAAGTGGGTCTGTTTTAGGTTTACCAAATGTCATTAATTCCTAGATTGAACATGAACCCATTTCTGATTGACTCAACCCATTTTTTATATCATTTAGACCATTTGACCTATGTTTTGCCTCTAAGAAATCCCATTTATGTACTGCAATGGTAAAATTGCAGTTTTAACCTTTATTTCATGTTTTCTTCTCAGAGCACTTGTTCCTTCAGTTAAGCCTTCTTCTAGGTTATGTAGGAGCTTTTATCTTCTTTATTGGGTCAAAATGAGCTAGTTATGGCTCATGATGAGGCTCTCATCACACACCAAGTTTGAAAATCAAATCCTTGATTTTTAAAATGTCCCTTCATTAATTAGTCCTTTTTCAGAAAATATGGGAACACTTGTTAGATCTATTCAATACAGATTAGGTGGTCATGAAATTAGTCCAAATGCATTTGCATGACAGGTAGAAATGCAAAGTTAGAAGTGCATACCTAATTCTAGCATTCTTCATGCAATATGCAAGACAAAAATTAGATCTAGATGTTGCTCATTTAATCCTAAATGATTCGACCTAAGGGCAAGCAACTTCTAGCAGATAGCTCATTTTCTTTATTTTTATTTTTTTTGTTTTTAATTACTTATGCACAAGCAAATTAAAGGGTAAACAATCCACAAAATAAATTAAAAACCTAAATCTAAAGAAAAGGGAACAGGCTCCCAAAAATTACCCAACATTGGCCTAAAACAAAATCTGGGAACAAACCCCTCAACTGTACCCCAGAACAAGGGTTTCAAACCAAATGTGCAATGAAAAATTAAGTCTAAAGTCTTAATCCTAATCTAATCAAATCAGTGACTAAATGTACAGAGATGATCGTCGCGTCCTCATCCTTCCCCACCTAGCAATCTGGTTCCTTGCAAGGTAGCTCGAACAATTTCTCCTTTGGCGACGTCAAGGGTCGCCTTTCACGATGGCTGGTGTGATTGCGAGTCGTAGAATGTGTGTCGTAGATTCTTGCACTCGCATCAGAAAAAAAAAATTCAAAGTTAAATATGATTCAAAATTTAAACCAATGTAAATGAATGAATGAATGAATACGATTTAATTAAGCCTGTTGCTTCCCCGGCAATGGTGCCATTTGGCAAGTCAATTCTTTGCTTTTAAAGTCATTTGTCACATAAAATGACGCGTTGTTTGTAGTTCAATGTGGTGGAAAAATCGACTAATCAACAATTAATATAACCACTCAATTAGGAGTGGGTGATGTCCACAGGGAGGCAATTGCCTAATTAAACTCGTTAATATCAAAAATGAATGTTCACTATTGATTTTGTCAAGAAATCAAGCCAAATCCATCTTTAAATCAAGATAACAATGAGAAGTTATGCTGAAATTGCATTTGTATGAAAGTGGAGGGGTATTCAAGCAAAACAGCCATAATATAATATTAATTAAATAAAATTCCCTCTCTTGCAATGGCAAAGCAATGTAAATGTTAATTCATGTCAAAACAGAGGAAAGTTTCTCTCACTTTTTCGTGCATGGGAAGGGGAATGGTGGCTGGCGAGGCTCTGAGGGAAGGTCGGCCGGCGCGTTGGGAGTTCAATGATGGTGGCAGTAAGGTGGAAGACGGCCGGTGGTGGTCGGCGGCATGGTTGAAGTGGCCGGCGGTGGGCTGCTGGAGGTGTTGCTGTGAAGGCACACACACACACGTAGAGGGGCACGACAAACATAGCTGTTGCTGCTGTAGGTTGTGCGGGGTGGGGTGTAGGCGGAGCGCATCTGCTGCTGCATGCTGCAGGCGCGGCGAGTGCTGCTGGTGGTGGCACGGCGAAGTGCAGGCGCACGCACGGAGGTGCGCGCAGGCTGGAAGTGGGCGCGCGTGCCTGCGGGTGTGCGGTAGGGGCTTAGGCTCATTGTCTGGATGTGGGGGTGGTGGCTGAGGCGCGGGAGGAGAGGGGCATGCGATGCTGCGCTCTGTGCGTGCTGTAGGAGGTGTAGTGCATGGTTGGGCGGCGCTACATCTGGTGCATATGTGTGCGGATGTGGATGCGCTGGAGGATGGAAGTACGGTGGCACGCTTGATAGGGCTGAAGGTGGCTACGGTGTAGCAGCTGAGAGCTGTGCATGGAAGTGGTGAGGTTTTTGGGTTTGTTTTTAAGGTGAAAGGAAATAGAGGAAGAAGAAGAAAGAAGAAGAAGATATGGGGCCAAGCTTCAGACGTCCGGGAAACTTCCCAGACGCCTTAACTAATGGGGGAGATGAAGATGCAAGGCATGGAGTTGCAGCGGCTACGGTGGTGGTTGTTGGTGATGGAGGTGAAGGTGGTGATGTTGATTGTGGTGAGGCACGGTGATAGAAGTGTGGCCATCAGGGACACGCACTTACGGTGTTGGCACGAGTCCACCGACTTGGTGCGGCGAGCTGTCACCTCGTCGGCCCACGGTGTGGTGGAGCTCGGCCTTGGAGACCATGGTGGTGGAATGGAGTACATGGTGGTGGAGTGGGGCGGTGTCTCCATGGTGCATGGCAGCCTCCCTCTCTTCCTTATCCCTGTCGAGGAGACCAGATCCACTTTTGGCGCTTCTCCTTGATTGGGTTCTCCACTGCGGCAGCTGGAGGAAGAAAATGCAGCCATTACTCATAGAAGAAGAATAAAAAAAAAATATTATGGTTATTTATATACAAACCCTCAACTTTTATGTTAACTTAAAATAATGCATGCAATGCACCTAATTGGTTAACTAATTAAATGAATGCAATTCTAAGTTAATTCTAATTGCATTTAAATATGAATGCAATGCATGAATTATGTAATTAAATTAGACATATGAATTAATCTATTTACATCCTAATTTATGCTAAATAAATGTTAGAATTAACTTAATGTCTAGGCACTTAAATACTTAAATAGCCCACAAATATGGGCTAATCACATAGGCCCCCCCGATCCTCAGCCATGCGATGCGAATCCAATGGCTACAAGCGTCCCTGCACTGTGCCAGCTGTAGGCTCCTCCTCACGCCAGCAAAGGCACGTGAATGATATAGCAACACCCCCGATGGGTCTTCAGCGACGTTTTAAATGTTGCTGAAGACCCGTGCATGTAAAACACCTCCCTTCCACCATTATATAAACCCCATGACCCCGTCCCTTCCAAACCATCTCTAACTATGCTGCTCCCACCTACTCCATAACTCTAGAAGCCCATCAAAGCTCCCAAGAGCTCATTCCCAAGCTCCAAAGGTCCCTTACTAGTGTAGTTTTCCTATATCCCACCAAATATTCCTCCTCCTTCTCACCACCTTCGTAGGAAGCCATGGAGTCGTCCTCCCACCTCTATTCTGGTAGAAGATCAACTCCATCTCCTCATCCCCATTCCAAAGACTTGGTGAAGCATTCTTTTACCCAACATCCTCCTGCATCTCACCCCCATCGTCCAGCATCTTACCTCCTTCATCCAAGCTACCGTCAAGCACAGTCATCTCACCAAATAGCCAATTTGGGAGATTTCTTCTCACCACTATCTCTTTCACATTTTAGCTTATAGTAATAGACGTTTGAATGAAATTGTGATATATCATATCTGTTTTTCTCACTTTGTGAAGTTATCTTGCTTGTCTTTTTATTACAAAAACACCAAAAAATCATAAAATCCTAAAACACCAAAAAGAAACAACATGAAGCATGGATTTCAACGAAAGTAAATGTCGCCTCCCTGTGTTCGATCCGGGACTCCCTTGGAGTTTTGGTAAAAAATTGTATTTGATAATGATGTAGACACATCCATTTAGGTTAAAATGCCTATTTATGCATGTTCCTAAGCATAGATTTGCATTCCATATTATAAATATTGCATAGCATTCATCATTCTACATTTAGAGTAGTTGTGTATATTTTAGGTTAATTGCATCCTTTTTGTGATCAGGAGAGAAGGAGATTTATTTCGGAGCCACGGATTGACGATCCGACCATACGGATCTGATCAGGATGACGATCGGAGTCCAATGCCTTCGAAATCACCTTGATTGGAGTCTCGTACACCATATGCAGTCCAAGAAAGATCAACGACCAAGGAATAGGTGACATAATTCGGAGCTTTAAACAACAAATTTGACCATGCGGATGGATTTGGGTCGATGATTGTAGCCCAACAGTGCGAAAATCCACTCAATCCGACCTTTGAGCAGCCCCTACAACAGAAAGAAAATGGACGACCCAGATCGTGCCACGTGGCGCAACCCAGGCCACCCATGTGCACACACACGCCACCGCATGCGCACAGCAATGCGGGCATGCGCACGTGCACAGAGGCACTCACGTGTAGCAGCGGCAGTGCGCATGGGCGAGTGGAGCGTGCGCTAGTGCAGCGGTGCTTGGTTGTGTGGGCTGTCTTAAGCAACGCTTGCGGTGGATCTTCAGCGACGTTTATGATGGTCACTAAATGTCCTGTATACGAATTTGATTCTTTCTTCCACTATAAAAGGACTCCTACCCGTCCCATTTTTCTTTATCTCTTCCTTTCTTCTTCTCACCACCTCTAAGACTCTAGAGAGAGCTTGTCCCAAGCCTAGGATGCTCCTCTAAAGTAGAAAAGAAAATAGTTTTCCTACCTCTCATCCCTATTCATGGATCACCCCGTGGCTATCCTTTCACTGCCCTTTGGGAAGAAGATCCTCGTCGTGACGCCGTCCAGCCCTACCCTCCGTCCTTTGGCTCTGTCCTCGTTCGTCCTGCTCCTCACCACCTTCCTCCAGGCGACGTCAGAGCGAGTCGTCGTCTAAGCGACCGTCAAGGGGGATTTCTCTCACCTATCTCTATCTTTATTGCTTTCATAGTATAGTTTTCCCACTTTCCTAGTTGTAATAAACATTTCGTTATCAAAATACATGATTGTTTCTCTCTCTCTATCTCTCTCTTTTTATTTTGCAAGTAGATTAGCTAGATTTCATCGGCCTAATCTCTTGCCTTATTAAAAATACCAAAAAAAAATTAGAAAAGTCCTAAAAAAAAAAATAAATAAAAAGTGAAATGCGTATCTTTCAAAACCAAATGTTGGCCTCCCCGTGTTCGACCTGGGACTCCCTTTTTGAGTTTCGGTTATAAATTTTATCTGATCAACGGATTTTCTCACGAATCGAACTACGATGACGGGTTTTCCAAATCCAATCCTTTTCACGTGCGAATCCACCTTCATTATTTTGGCGTCATTGCCGGGGTGGTAATGCTCTTTGGTTTTCTTTATGTTTGCCCACATTACTTACATATTTTTCTAACCTATCTTTCTTATTCGATTTATTATCTTGTAGGAACCCGATCGAGGAGTCGAAGGCGATAGATTGGAGTAAATTGCTGGTAGAGACATTTGTAAGTTTTCCCCCACTTCCTCACCCACTAGATCATTTCACCACCTTAATAATCAATACCTAATCTACTTAGGAACCCTAGGATAGAAATTATTTATCTTGTTTGCCACTCCACTCACCTTGCCATCCACACAAATAAAATAAATAAATAAATAAAAGTTATCACTACTGGGATTTAACTGAAAGCTACACAATTAGCACCCACAAGTTCTCACCTTAAGGCGCACCACTTCACATCGATTCTACCACTTAACCGAAATCTGACCTGTAGATCTGATATACCCTAACTCAACACACCAATAAGTGAGTAGAAATCTGAATAGTCAAACATTTTTGTGTGCCTTAACTAAGTGGTGCAACAGGCCAATTGATTGAAGTGTTTGGGTTGCACCACTTAAGATAAAAGTGATTCATCAGCAGCTTGCCACTTAGGGTTGATTTTAGGGCTGAACCAGGCACTCCATTTTTTTTTTCTGATTTCTAAAGGAATACGACATCATCAGTGCTTGTAAAACCTGGAGTATTCTACTGAACCCTGATTGAACCAACCTAAGGATTAAACCCTAAAAGCTACTAAACAAGGTTAAACCCTAAAAGACATCATCAAATAACCTTGTTTGCAAACCCTGGTTGTGCATGCACACACATTTGAATTGATCATTAAGGGCACAACCCATCTAAAGGGTCCATCACATTCCAAGAGCACAATCATCCCAAGCTTAATTAAAACTAAGTAGATGTTGGCCTCAAGGATTAATTTGCTCTTCAGGGCTTAAACTGAGACTTTTTTTCGATTAATCTGCTTCTGCTGGTCCATCTAATGTCTAGCTAGGGGAGTAGCATCAAACGATTGCAACTGGGGGGTACACTAGGAACCTGAGGTGTAAGCCAAAGGAAGAACCTTCCCCCAGCCCCTCCTTCTAACTGGTTGGATTGACTGGATAAAAGTAGACCAAATCGATTATAATCTTAAGATGGGTCCTGGGAGTCTGTAGGTTTTTAGGCTAACCCACCTAAAGACAGGGTTGATTATTTGTATTGCAGGGCTCATTTCTTTCTTCTGATTTCCCCTCTTATTCTACCATGTACCCTTCCACATCCTACACGCATTTCCCATCCTACCCTCCTACCACTACCTATCCTCAAGATGATTACTATCCCGACATGACTTATGACTACCCATCTCCTAGTCAGGATAACTTTAATTGGGGGTATGATATCGAACCTCAGTGTCTAGGGCCTAACCTTGGACAACAAGGCTATGATTACTATCCTTCCTAGAGCTACAATGATTATAGATCTTCAACCTTTGATCACCAAACCAACTTGATTTACAATTAGGAAGGATATAATGATTATAACACCTACCCTCCACAGTATTCCACTGAATATAGGTTACTACCATTCTTTGAATAACCTAGAATGACCTACTATCAGGGAGGACCCTGAGAACCTCAATATCTCGACTCCCCTAGATTTGACCCGAACTCACCCAACCCTGAGCCAAATCAGTCGGTTCAGGTAAACCAGGTCCAAGATAGGGTGTTGGCTAACTTGAGGAATACTATCCAATCTTTAGAAGCTTAGCCAACACCGTGCACTAAAGCATTGGAGCCTATGATCAAAATGATTGATGAACTTAATAGTTTTATATTGAATTGGCTCCAAGATGTTAAGGATAAGGGCCTAGGTGAGTTTCTACTTTGGAAGTTGTCAAGGTTGAGGATGAGATTTGTGGTTGCCCTAGTCAAATCTTGGGATAATTATCAAGATGGACCCCTTTCAGGAGAGCCAATGTCTGAACCCTCTCAGGCGCCTATTGGGGGGGATACATGTTCTGAGATCAGAGATGATTAGGATGGTCTAGAACAACCAATTAAGGATAAACCGATTAATTCACTCGAGAACCCCGAGCCAGGGAGCGTGGAAAAATATGTCTCTATGGATCACGAAATGACATGTGATTTTGAGACATATATAAATGAGGATCATGAATTCTTTGACTCTGAGGGTGAAGAATCTTTCGGTGAAGTCTCACTTGAACTTAAGGAAAAGGATTTTAGTGAGAAATCAGGGTCAAGGAGCATGACAAACTATTTGATAGCCCGACCATTGAAGATTATGAACATGTTGGGGCTAACTTGGACGATTCGAATCCTGATGATTCAATCAGTAGCCCCATTCTTCAACCACACCCTAAAGAGCTGAATTATGATATTCTTGAGATCACCAGACCCAAGTCAATCCTGATTGAGCCATAATTATTGGACTTAGGTATTTTAGATGGGGTGTACAACGATCTGGAGGTCCCAGAAACCTTGATTTTGGAGGATAGGAAGTGGGAAATAAAAATCTGGGAAGTTACTTCTGAGGGAACTATGAGTTTGGATTTAAGGGTTCCTGTTGACCTGAAACCACCTACTTTCTACCAAGACCCTTATGATATCTTTCACGTGCAACCCAAGCTCGGAATAACTGATTATCTTTTTGAGCTGAACTTTAAGAGGACATCCAAACCTATTGAACCATCTTTCCCCATTGTCCGACACTTTGGTCTTGGGTTGCACACCACAAAATCACAGGCCCGACCCTACCCCGCAAACACAATAATCTTAGGTTCTGGGTGATTTTCATCCAAAACCTTAGAACCACTCAACCCTAGGGCATGGGTCTACACCATAATTTGGTCCACATCTGTGGACATCTTCTACTGGTGGGTCTGAGGATTAATCTTTTGATTTTGATTTTGACTTGCACTTGTGAATTCTCAAATTCTTCCTTATATGTATATTATGCCTAGCTGAAGGAAATAAATTTAGCACGTGCATATATTCCATGTTCTCTGCAGAGATGACCTAATTGTCATGAAATTCAGGTGATATTTTGTTATTCCAACCATTTCATTCTCTATTTCTACAATGAGGACATTGCATCATTTAGGCATGGGGGGGTGGATACTTAATTCTAAAATTATTTTGTTAGCTCTGTAGAATTTCTTTTATTTTCTTTAAAAAAAATTGAAAATTCGAAAAGACAAAAAAAAAGAAAAAAATAGAATTAGGAGAAGAGAACTTAGGTTTTTGAAAGTTATTAACTTTAGGAAACGATATAATAGGACCTGAACACTTAGACTCTTCAGATCTTCGGGCTTAATTAGCTCGGGTGTCCACAAGAATGTGGACTTAGTCTCGAGTCCTTGCCAAGTAATTCTATTTTAAATTAGTCAATAAATTGGGGTGATAAGTATATGATTTATCAATCCACCCTTTGATTTGAGAGAACTTTAAGCCTAAGCATCTACACACTATTTGCACTAACTCACTTTTCGGCGGTTTCCTCAGAAATTGGGTAACTAATGAACCGTTTAGGGTGGTATGGCTGGTAAGTTGTGAGTGGTAACAGCTCATCGGTCGGTTGTCCAGTGCCTAGCCACACAACCATTCTCTTCCTGATGCCTTTAGGTAAATTTTAGATCAGGGAAGCCTACTTAGAAAAAAAAGGAAAAAGAAAAAAAGAAACACTTAGAATAAAAAGAAAAAAATAGAAAAAGGAGAAAATAAAAAAAATAAAACCATACTTCACCGCACGAGTATGCCTGGCAAGTTGCCGTGGGTAACAACCCATTGACTGGTTGTCTGGAGCCCAGCTCACAAAAATGCACAATAATTCCCAAAATACTTAGGGAAGAAGTAGGGAAGTAGAATAAATCGGGAAGTTATACACTAGATTTGCCCTTGTGTTGACCCCATAAAAAAATAAAAAAAAGTAGGGAGAAAGCTACCGATCGGAAAGATAAACCTCTAGGCAGAAATCTTTAAGGTCACCTAGGGTCGTAGAAACCTGAAGTCCATTTTAACGACCTCCTAGTGAGTCTATCACCCTTTCACAAGATGTTTAACACTTAGAGTCCTTTTCGAGTCTTGGGCGGGTCGGTAGCCGCAAAAAGTTATCCCAAAACTCTCAAACTCCAAAAGTCGAAAAAAATTAGAAAAGAAAAAACATAAAAATGTATCTTCCCTTTTCAAATAAGGTGAGGACTTGGGCAGTCTGCATTCTGGCAGACACCTAGGTATTGTTGAGCTTTCGTAGTTTAGGACCTTAGTTGAAAATTTCTATTGTTAATAAATGACCTAGGCCTAAGCAATCGAGTCCAATTCTATTTTTATACATAGCATGTAGTTTAACTTTGGTAGGGACTAGCAAAAGATAGGCATGGGGGTATGACGTAGACACATCCATTTAGGTTAAAATTCCTATTTATGCATGTTCCTAGGCTTAGATTTGCATTCCATATTATAAATATTGCATAGCATGCATCATTCTGCATTTAGAGTAGCGTATATTTTAGGTAAATTACATCCTTTTTGTGGCCAGGAGAGGAGATTTATTTCGGAGCCTCAGATTGACGATTTGACTGTACGGATCTAATCAGGATGACGATCGGAGTCCAACGCCTCTGAAATTGTCTTGATTGGAATACCGTAGGACCATATGCAGTCCAAGGAAGATCAACAGCCAAGGGACTAGGTGATGTAATTTGGAGCTTCAAACGACAAATCTGACCGTGTGAATGGATTCGGGTTGACAATCGTAGCCCAATGGTACGAAAATCGACTCAATCTGACCTCTGTAGTAGCCTTTACAATAGAAAGAAGATGGACAGCCCTGATAGTGCATGCACGCACCACCGCACACACACTACAGTGCGAGCGCATGTGTGGAGGTACGCACGCGTAGCAGTGGTAGCATGCATGGGTGCGCGTGCAAAGGCGCGCCGTGCGCGCCAGCGCAGCGATGGTTGGACGCGTGGGCTTTCTTCAGCGACGTTTGCGGTGGATCTTTAGCGACATTTATGACCGTTACTAAATGTTCTGTATACGATTTTGATTCTTTCCTCCACTATAAAAGGACTCCTACCTCTCCCATTTTTCTTCATCTCTTGCTTTCTTCCTCTCACCACCTTCAAGGCTCTAGAGAGAGCTTGTCCCAAGCCCGGGATGCTCCTCTAGAGTAGAAAAGAAAATAGTTTTTCCACCTCTCATCCCCATTCATGGGCATCCTATGGCAGTCCTCTCACTGCCCTTCGGGAAGATGATCCTCGCTGCAACGTCGTCCTTCCCTGCCCTCTGTCCTTCGGCTCCGTCCTCGTTCGTCCCACTCCTCATGACCTTCCTCCAAGCGATGTCAGAGAGAGTCGTCCTCCAAGCGACCGTCGAGGGGGATTTCTCTCACCTATCTTTATCTTTATTGCTTTCGTAGTATAGTTTTCCTACTTTCCTAGTTGTAATAAATATTTCATTATAAAAATACATGATTGTTTCTCTCTCTCTATCTCTCTCTTTTTATTTTGTAAGTAGTTTAGCTAGATTTCATCGACTTGATCTCTTGCCCTATTAAAAATACAAAAAAAAATTAGAAAAGACAAAAATGATAAAAACAAATAAAAAGCGAAACGCGTATCTTTCAAAATCAAACTTTCGCCTCCCCATCTTCGACCCAGGACTCTCTTTTCGAGTTTCAATTATAAATTTTATCTGATGGACGGATTTTCTCGCGAATCGAACTACGACGATGGGTTTTCCAAATCCAATCTTTTTCGCATGTGAATCCGCCGTCATCAGATAATGTGTTTTGTAACTGCAACAATGGGTTTCTACTAACCTTAACTTTCTGTTAGCCGAAACACATTAATCAAAGAGGAAGCTATATGAACATATGAGTGCAAATGAAATCATCTCCTCTAATCTGAATTGATCAGAGGAGGTGGATTGGGGAAAATCTACCTAATTTAATCTATTCCTAGATTTAACAATTAGTGATCAATTAACTATCTAATTCTACTCCTAACTAATCTAGAAATCAATAAATCCTATCTAGAAAGCAGTAAAAGTAACTATCAGATGAATGGGATCTCCAGGAAGAACCATGGTTGGTGATCGTGGCGATGAAGGAGGGGGAGTCTCCAGTAGACGAAAGCTCACTAAAGGAGCTCAGGGACATCCTCAGGTGTTATGTGATCCTTAGTGAAGTGGAGTGAATCGTAGGTGAGGGAGGTTGGTCATTGTAACCAGCCGTGGTATGAAGGGGAAGGAGAGTTGGATAGGACGATTGAACAACCCAAGGAAGTAGGAGGGGGGCTAGTCCTCATGTGTAGTGGTTGTAGAGCTCAATAAATAAGTGCCAGAAGGGATCTGGACACCGCAATAGTAGGTTATGTGATTTGGATCTAAATGGTGAGATGAGAGGGAGAAGAGCACGGGAAGCTTTTTGATAAAAAACCACTGTTGGATGAGATCTGGTAGGTGCTGCGAAGGTGTGGGCATCAACGCTAGAGCAATGGTGGAAGATCCACTATTGATCATGTGGATCATGGAATGGATGGCTGTTGCTCCACATGTTATTCATGAGTGAACAGTGACAAACGAGCTACATCAGGTGTATTGCAACATTTGTAAGAAAAGCCTTTAAAGGAGAACCGGTACAAAAATTGTGAAAAGCCCCATAAGTGATGAGAATAAAAGCATAGTTGTCCCTAATGGCTATCAAATAGGCCACTACGGCTTTGTTTGTGAAGAAATGTAAATTCATGAAGGACTTAAATGCTAAACTCTGAATATAAGGTCCTATTGATGTCCAGATATAATGAGATTTCAGTGGAATGTTAATTGAACATATTGGAACATAATTCAACCCGTAATTTGTACCTTGAAGCTCAAATAAGTGTTCAATTTTCATTTGGATCATTAAATTGTGTTTTATGAATAAAAAATCTCAATTGTGACCTAATTATGCATTTTTAACACGAATTGAGTGTTTTAAGTCATTTCCATTAATTCTTACACTTAACCCATATATTCTGTTAATATAAGTGTTTAACCTAGATTCTAGCTTTACTTGGAAATTTTAGCTATGATAAGCCATGCCTCATCATTGGTCTATCCATGGACTAGCTTAATTAATTTGCCAACTGCAAGTAAGATGTCAGGTTTGGTGATAGTCAAGTACAACAACTTGCCAACTAACTCCCTGTACTGTCTACTATCCATCACCTTTGATTCTTTGTCATACAATCATGCCTTGGGGTCTATGGGGATATTTGCTGGTTTGGCACCCAGCATACTGATAGCGTTAGTTTGTCGACCGGTTTCGGTTATATCGTTGTAGTAAAGCCGGTTGTTACCAACGTTTTCATATAAAATTTTTTTACTCGGAAAAATAAAAGAGTTCCCGAGGTCGAACTCAGGGAGCAAGTTGTATTCTAGAGATATACAAGTTCTATTACAAAAATAAAGAGAGAGAGAGAGAGATGAGAATTTGGCTTCTTCTTCTTTTCTTCTTTCTTCCTCTTTGTCTTTGGTTCTTCCTGTTCTTTGTTCTTCTTCTTCTTCTTCTTCTTCTTCTTCTGATCTTCCCCTCGTGCTCTACTTCTTCTGTTCTTCCTTGTTTCCTTTCTTTCTTTTTCGTCAGATCGTCTTCTTCTTTTCTTGCTTCTTGCTTCTCTTCATTCCCTCTTCTTCTTTGTCTTCACCTGCCTTGACCTCTCTTTTTCTTCTTTCGCGATGGCTGCTGCTCTTCCTTCTTCTTCAGCGGGTCTTCTTCTTCTTCTTTTGCCTGCACACTTCAGAGTTTATTCGTCAAGGCAAAAACCTACTCTACCCCCCTCCCCCGCGTATCTCTCTCTCTGAAATCACTCTTTGGAAGCTCTCCCAGAGCGCTACCGGGTAATCGGGTTCGGGTCAGGCCCGGGTCCAGGCCCACCGGCGTGCGTGGTGGGCGAGGAGTGCAGGTCAATCTAATCGGGTCGGGCCAGGTCCGCGGAGCGTGGTCACGGACGAGGCCGAGTCGGGTCGGGTCGGGTGAGAGGGACCTCACCCCGTGGTAACTGAGGCAAACAGCATAAGGCAGTTTTTGCCTTTATGCGTCCGCGCGCCTTCGAGAGGTTCCGAGGTGGGACTATCCGCGCACCCGTTTCTCTCACGCCTGCAGCAGGGATGGCGCTTCCAATTGCATCAGCTGTTGAGGCGCACAGCTCCAATTGAGGGCCAGGGTGTGTGCGCGAGACTCTTCCGCGCTGGCAGTGGCTTTTCAACCTGGGATATCTCAGCTTGAAGCAACCTCGAGCAGGCTTCGAGCTTCCTCGCCAATGGCGGTCAAGGCCTGGAACCTGAAATCAATAGCACGGCCTCTCGGCCAAATCAGACAGGCGGGGGACCTTCGCCGTGGCACGGCGAAGGTGGTCAGGGGGTCTGCAGGGGGCGAGATGGGGCTGTCTGGTCGTCCTAGGTCAAACTGTGAGCGAGGGAGTGGGTGTGTTCGGTGGGTCTGCAGAGGGTGTTTGGTGGGAAGTGGAGGGGCGGAAGAGGATCAGGGTGAGGAGGCGGAGGTTCTGCGGTGGTCGGCGAGCCGTGTGGGTCGCTGAGGTGATGGGAGCGGCTCGCCGGAGGGTGGTCGGAGGCGAAGAGGATGAGGGTGAACAGGGTCGGTAGAGGGCTTAATTGACTAAATCGAAAGCGGGAAAAGAAAGAGGAGGAGAAGGGGAGTAAGTCTAACTTAATGGCAGGGACGAAGGGGGAGGAATAGGGCGACAGTCGTATCGACTGTCGCCGGAGAAGACGATGCTCAGGGAGAGGGGCGGCGGCGAGCAGAGGGCTGGAGAGGCGCCAGCTGGGTGCGGCGTGGCGCGGGAAGAGCAGGGGAGGAGGTCTCTGCTGCTGGTAGTGCGGCAGAGCGAAGAGGTGGAGGGGGAGGAAGTCGCCGGAGCTGGTGAGCGTCTGCCGGAGAAAGAAGAGAAGAAAGCTGGGGGTTTTCTCCGTCAGGTCCAGGCTGCCTTTGTCGGTGGAGCGGCGGGGGGTATTTATAGGGTTGAAGCAGGGAGGAAGGCGGAGGGAGACGACGTGTCTCCCTCGCCGGAGAATGGTCGGAATATGAACCCATACCGTCCGTGCGTTCGCACGGCCGGTATGGGGGGCTACAATGACCATGGGGGTGCTCCTGCGACGGCTGACGACGCAGGGCACCCCCGGTACACTTGCCAGGTCCTCCACCTCACCCTGCGCGGCGCCATGCTCCGCGCAAGGTCGCCGGAGCATGGTGCTGGCAGGGTTTTGCAGGAGGGACCTGTTTGTAAAGAACGAAGGAGAGTTAGGGGCCAAAATGCGAGGGTTCAAAAGTTGAGGGCCAAAGAGTAAATATATGAGGACCAAAGTGTGAAGTCGGTCAAGGAGGTTTCTTCTTAGGCTCAAGTTTTTATACATGACTAATTAGGACCTAAGGAATCTGATGGTGAATTTTATTTTCATATTAAACCTTGTTTGACCGGTCAATTTGCGCAAAAACCCAAATTAAGTTATTAATTGGGCATGGTTCTCAATGTAGGTCAAAATGGGTTCTAAAGGCCAAATTGATGGTTCTAAACCCCAGAGATTATTTTTCTATGAATTTTAGAGGGTTTATTCTATTTTTACTTTGCCTCGAACCTTGTGAATTGAAGTGGGTTGTTTTAGGGTTACAGATTATCATTTGGTTCCTTGGAAGTGCTGTAGCCCTTGCTAGATCATCTCATCCCACTTTTATTCTTATTAAGCTGTTTTGACCTATGTTTGGGCCCTGAATTACCCTGTATGCAGATTATACTGGTAAAATTGCACTTTTACCCCTTATGACTTATTTTCTTCTCAAACTCAGAATTCTCTGAGTTAAGCTTTTCCTTGAGATATGTAGGAGCTTTTATCCTTTGTATTGGGTCAAAATGAGCTAGTTATGGCTCATGATGAGGTTCTCATCATACCCCCATGCCTAGCTTTTGCTAGTCCCTTAGCAAAAAAACTTAAGGTTTCAACCCTTGTTCTAGACCATGAAGTTTTCAATGGTTTTAGATAAGTGCCTTTTTATTTGAGCATAGATTAGGTTAGAATGCTGACCATAGGCCTAAAAGATACTCTAGTACCAATCAAGATCCAAATCTGTCTAGCCTTAGCCTCAGTCTTTTAGCAAAGGTTTTTAAGGCCCACAAGAACTAACCTAAGGTTTATTGGACTTCGTGGTTAAAGCACCCGTGCTTGAAATGATTTTAGCCCTGGCTCAGTTCGCAGTGCGTTTTGTAAGAGAGAGATAGAAAGTTTTTTCTGTTTGGAGAGTTTTCTCTCTCTTTTTCTTTTTAGTTCTAGTCTAGGATTGGCTTTTCAACACGGTCTGTATCAGATTCCTTGCTCCCATCATCAATCCTCAAGGGTTCCTGGCGATCGATGCTTCGAGATAGCACCGCCCATGGCAACCCCCGGAACCCTGGCTATTGAGATTTCGAGATAATCCCATCCATGGTGTTCCGTGGCCGAATCCAGACCCTGGCAATTGACACTTCGAGATAATGCCATCCATGGAATCTGAACCAGCAGAGTGCTTACATGCCCCCCGTAGGATATGTAAATATCCTAAGAGACAAGCACCGAGGAGATGATATTTTGTTACGCATCTTCGAGGGGATTTCCCGCCTCTCCGCGCTGGGAACTCGTCCAAATCAACTTGTGTTGATCGGCCATTCCTATTCTAGGTGTTCTTTTCAGATTTTTGCGACGCTTCTGCGTGATTCTGATTTTTATGCTTACTGAACCAGGCTGTGTGTGAGATTAGGGTGCTTAGGTTACTGAGTCCCGTAAACCAAAAATTAGTTAACGAGGCCGAATACTCCCTAAGCCTTAGACCTAATACTTCAGCTTTTCATTTTCCTCAACCTCTTGAGGAGTGTCCAGATCTTAATGAGTACTAAGAGTCTATTCAAGAATGCCTAAGGTTTGCATTCTTACTAATCTCATTGTGCACTTTTCAGTTATTTTCTTGAATGAGGTCTAGAACTTAGGTTAATTCCTTAGTTCCTTACTAATGACTATCAACTTTTCTTATAATTTTGTGCTCCTTTTTCATTTTGTTTCTTCTCTCCTTCACGAAATTTTTCTTCTCCTCTTTTCCTCTTATTCTTTTTCGAAAAATTTTTTAATTTTTATGGTATTTTTGGCATATGTGAATTTTTTGTTTGAAACCTTTTCTTACAAGTTTTTGCACTTTCCTACCCCCCCATGCCTAAGATTTGCAATGTCCTCATTGTAACCTAGGGGGTCTTAGTTCAGGGTGAACTTCGAGTGCTGAAAGGTGTCAGAACAAGTTTCAGGTTTTCAAAGAGAATGACGGGCTGCCTCCCGTTAAGCGCTGAGTTTTACGCCATCGGCTGGGCGCAATAAGCTCAAGGGGAAAGGAGGATATGAGATGCCTCAGCCAAATCAGTAGAAGTTACATCAATGAACGGCTTGAGTCTTTGACCATTCACGATGAAAGGTTCAGAATCGTGGCTGAGTGGACTGATTTCGATTGCTCCATTTCCAAAAACCTGTCAGACCAAATATGGTCCGACCCACTTAGATCTCAGTTTTCCTGGGAAGAGTTTGAGTCGGGCATCAAAGAGTAGGACCTTTTGACCAGGATGAAAGATCTTTCTCGAGATGTGTTTGTCGTGGAAGGCTTTAACCCGCTCCTTGTAGATTTGCGAGTTCTCGTACGCGTCTGTGCGTAATTCATCGATCTCGCTGATTTGGAGTTTTCTGTGGGTCCCAGCCTTGGAAAGATCTAGATTACAGTTCCGTACTGCCCAATAGGCTTTATGCTCCAGTTCGACGGGAAGGTGGCATGCCTTTCCGTACACCAATCTAAAGGGCGACATGCCCAATTGGGTCTTGTGGGCGGTCCTATAGGCCCACAATGCTTCCGGAAGTCGGGACGACCAGTCCTTCCTGTCAGGTCGAACAGTGACCTGTAGGATTTTCTTGATCTCCCGATTCGACAGCTCAGCTAGACCATTAGTTTGGGGGTGGTAAGGAGTAGAGATTCGGTGAGACACCCCGTATTTGGTCATCAGTGACCTAAACTGAGCATTTGTGAAATGGGTCCCCCCATCAGAGATTATTGCACGAGGAATCCCGAACCTTGAGAAAATGTGTTGATGAATGAATTTGAGAACGATTTTGTGATCACAGGTTCGGGTCGGTATGGCTTCGATCCATTTGGACACGTAGTCCACAGCCAACAGAATGTATTCGAAACCATCCGAAACAGGAAAGGGGCCCATAAAATCAATCCCCCAAACATCAAAGATTTCGCATACTAGAATCGGTTGCATAGGCATCATGTCGCGATGGCTCATGTTGCCCAAAGTCTGGCAACGACTGCATGCCTTGCAATGACTGTATGCGTCTTTGAACAGTGTGGGCCAGTAAAAGCCGCACTGGAGGACTTTTGATGCGGTTTTATGCCCGGCAAAATGGCCACCGCATGCCTGGTCATGGCAGAAAGAGAGGATATTGTTGACTTCCCCTTCCGGGACACATCTCCGGATGATCTGATCGGCACCTATGCGGAAGAGGTACGGGTCTTCCCAAATGTAATACTTGGCATCGGAGCGTAATTTGTCTTTCTTGGCCTTCGGCCAATCGGACGGGGTTTGATGAGATGCCAAGTAATTTACAATATTAGCAAACCACGGAAGGCTAGTACCAATAGTCAGCAGGTGCTCATCGGGAAAATGCTCAGTGATGGGTCCGGAAGGGTCTATCATTTCAGAAGGAAGACGGGACAAGTGATCAGCTACCACGTTTTGTTTTCCCGCTTTATCGCGAATCTCGAGGTCAAATTCTTGCAACAGCAAGATCCATCGGATCAATCGAGGTTTCGCGTCCTTCTTTGCAAGGAGATGCCTCACAGCCGTGTGATCCGAGTATATGATGACATGGGAACCCAGAAGGTATGATCTGAATTTCTCTAGGGCAAATACTACAGCTAGCAGCTCTTTCTCAGTAACTGTATAGTTACGCTGAGCCTCATCGAGTGTTTTGCTGGCGTAGTAAATGACCACAGGTTTCTTGTCATTTTTCTGCCCCAAAACCGCTCCTACAGCGAAGTCGGATGCATCACACATGATCTCAAAGGGTTGAGACCAATCAGGGGACTGTAGGATCGGGGCTTGGGTGACTCGGTCACGCAGGATTTCAAATGCTTGAGTGCATTCCTTGGAGATTTCGAAGGGAACATCCTTGGAGAGAAGAGTGGTCAGGGGGCGTGCGATTTTTGAAAAATCAGGGATAAATCGTCGATAAAAACCGACATGCCCTAAAAAGGATCGGATGTCCCTGATCGAGCTAGGCATAGGAAGGCGAGAAATCAGATTAACCTTAGCTCGATCCACTTGGATACCTTTCTCCGAAATTGAGTGTCCCAGGACAATTCCCTCAGGCACCATGAAATGGCTCTTTTCCCAGGAAAGAACCAAATTCACGTCGATGCACCGCCTGAGTATCTGGACCAAGTGCTGGAGGCAATCGTCGAATGATGCTCCGAAAACTGAAAAGTCATCCATGAAGACTTCCAGATAATCACCTACCATATCTGAGAATATGGCAAGCATGCATCGCTGAAAAGTAGCGGGTGCATTGCAAAGACCAAAAGGCATCCTTCGGAAAGCGTATGTTCCGAAGGGGCAGGTGAATGTGGTCTTTTCTTGGTCCTCAGGATGGATTGCCACCTGGTTATAACCGGAGTACCCGTCAAGAAAGCAGAAGAACCTATTTCCCGCTAGTTTTTCGAGAATTTGATCAATGAAGGGTAGTGGGAAATGATCCTTCTTCGTGGAGGAATTGAGTCGACGGTAATCTATACAGACTCTCCACGAGTTGGCTAATCGGGTAGGAATGATTTCTCCGGTCTCAGTCGTTATAGTGGTGAGTCCTGCCTTTTTAGGCACGACCTGAATCGGGCTCACCCAACGACTATCGGAGATCGGGTAGATGATCCCGGCATCTAACCACTTGATGATCTCCTTTTTCACGACCTCCTGCAGATTGGGGTTTAAGCGTCTCTGCATTTCACGAGAAGGTCGTGTGCCCTCTTCTGAATAGATATGATGAGTACAATAAGAGGGACTTATTCCAGTCAAATCATCGAGAGTCCATCCGATGGCTCTGCGATGTTGCTGGAGGACAACAATCAGACGGGATTCCTGTTCAGGATTGAGGTTGGAATTGATGATCACAGGAAGGGTCTGATTAGAACCCAAAAAGATGTATTTCAAATGAGCAGGAAGGGGTTTCAGTTCAAGGATGGGGTTTTCAGCAGCAGCGGGTGGTTCAGTATAGATGTGAGGTTCAAGGGTGGGAGTTACTGGGTTGTTCACATCCGGATTGGACTCCTCTATTTGCGGGTCAAGATCCTTCTGTGGTTGATGAGGAATACTCAAGTCATTCTGGAGGTGTGATTCATCAACCAAAGTCTTGATGTCACAAATTTGCTCGATGACGCCGCAATTAATTCCTTGTTGGGCCTTAAATATATCAATTTTCAGTGTTTGATCTCCAAACTTAAGCTCTATTTGGCCCTCCTCACAGCTGATGTTGGCTCTAGCAGTAGCCAAGAAAGGTCTTCCTAGAATGATTGGTGTATCCCTAGGGTTCTCAGGTGCATCCATGTCTAAGACTATAAAGTCCACTGGAAAATAGAAATCCCGTACTCTTACGATAACATCCTCGAGAATCCCTTTTGGTGACTTTATAGATCGATCTGCTAATTGTAATGTCACCTCAGTTGGTTTCAGCTCAGATTCTTCCAGATGGTCAAGTAAGGATGTGGGTATCAGATTTATAGATGCACCTAAGTCTAACAATGCTCTGTCCAATTGGGTACCACCTATCTTACAGGAGATCAGGGGAGTTCCAGGATCTTTTGCCTTGGGTGGGAGTCTACTAAGGATTACAGAGCTGGCTTGCTCTGACAGAACAATTGGGCTCCCTCCCTTGGTTCGCGGCTTACGCTGGGGTGTACATATATTCTTTAGAAATCGTGCGTAAGCTGGTACGTGGCGGATTGCATCCATCAAGGGGATGTTTATGTGGACCTGCTCAAAGAGCTTGACCAGGTCCTCCTCAGGGGCCACGGGTTTGGTGGTCTTCTTTCCCTTGGTCAGGGCTTCGGGAAACGGGATCTTGGTTGGTTCCTCTAGGATAGGTCCTGGTTGTGGGTCTGGAACAGCGGTACCTTGGATAACTATCCTAGGGTCATGATTATCAGGCTGGGAGTGGTTTGGATAACGCGGGTTCTGAGTTGTCTTACCACTACGTGTTGTTACAGAATTTAATCCGGCCTGATTTTGGTTTGGATTGGGTAGGAGGGGTGGCTGCTGCTGAAATCC
Source organism: Thalassia testudinum (assembly GCA_037157565.1). Lineage (NCBI taxonomy): Eukaryota > Viridiplantae > Streptophyta > Magnoliopsida > Alismatales > Hydrocharitaceae > Thalassia > Thalassia testudinum. The sequence continues at coordinate 21,033,276 of JAZHRO010000024.1, forward strand.
CGTACGAGAAGTAGAGGCTTCCATCTCGTCTGGAGATGGAGCAGTGGGGGCCTGATAAATCCATTGAGCTTGGCCTAAATTTGGATTCATAACGCGCTTCTGGGTTGGCACGTTATTTGGGTTAGGAAGGGGTTGGGAAGGGAGTGTGCCTGGCTGGCGAGAATTTGCCAACTGGGCCAGCTGAGTTTTAACTTCAGTAAGCTCGTCCTTGTGCTGTTTTTGAATGGCCGCATTCGATTTTTGAATGTCAGCCAGAGTCTGAAGGATTAAGGACATTTGATCTTGATTTGGCCCTGATGGATAAGTAGGGTTGGGCCGAGGCTGAGGCGGCTGGTAGTGGTGAGAGGGCTGTGGGCGGGACTGAAAAGGTGGTCTTTGGGTTTGAGAATTTCCCGCCCATTGAAAATTTGGATGGTTTCGCCATCCAGGGTTGTAAGTGTTGGAGAATGGGTCGTTCTGGATGGCGTTGAGGTCCTCGCAGGTCTGAGGAACCTCCTGAGAATCAGGGAAAGGGGGAATGGAGTTCCCCCGGCTGGTGAAGAAAGGATCGGATGATCTTCCAGTCCAAGAATCAGATGGGGATGGATATGGATCCATCCCAGGGGAGGATCGGTGTAGGATGTTTTGCACAGTCTCCTGTGTGGAAGGAGGTTGTGCAAAGGAGTTACGCGCAGAGGTGGCTCGCTGCAAGTGCTGAGTCAGCTCATCCACCTTCTTTTCAATAATTGAGACCTTGTCCAATCGACTGGCCATTAATTCCAGGTCGACTGATGCGGACAGGCCCTGCGTCTCATGTGCTCCCTTAAGATTCGTCACTGCGCGGGTATTCGTCCTGTCGAATAATCCCATGGAGTCATTGTTGATGGAGTTCTCGCACATGTTTTCGAGAATCTCCCATACGGTGTCTTCATGTTGACCCATGATGTTTCCTCCGCAGGTTGCATTGACGAAAAGGCGGATGTCCTCACGGAGTCCCTGGTAAAAAGATTGGACTTGTTCCCATTTAGGAACTCCGTGATGGGGGCACTTCCTCATGAGATCCTGAAAACGATCCCATGCCTCATGGAGAGGTTCTCCTGATTGTTGAGTGAAGTGTGTAATCTGATGGCGCAAGGCGTTGGTCCGACCAACGGGAAAGAACTTTTTCAAAAACTCGGATTGAAGTTCTTCCCAAGTGTTGATCGGCCGGGTCTGAGTTTGATACCAATGGGCGGCCTTGTCCATAAGAGAAAAGGAGAACATCTTCATGAGAAGAATATCCCGATTTTGCGCATCTGATCCAAAAGTGTGGGCCAGATGCTTAAGCTGTTTGATGTGCTGGAAGGGATCTTCAGAATTAAGCCCATGGAATTTAGGTATAGCGTGAATCATGTTGGGCTTTAGTTCGGAATCAGGTCCTCCAATCGGGATTCTAACTCGAGGCTCAATTGCCACCGCAGCAGGATTGTAGTGGTCCCGCATCATAGGACGCTGTGGTGGGTGCACGAAGTTTTGGAAGAGGTCATTGAGTCGCTGGAGCTGGTGTTCCAGATTATTTTCTTCCTCAACTGGCTGAGCCATGATGGGGGAAGAAGAAAAACTTGGTTCTGAATCAGAAGAGAGAATAATGTGAGGGTGTTGCTGCACAAACACGGGCGTCGAGGCTTGGCCTTGACGAGAGTGAATTTCTAAAGGAGGTCTTAAGGGTGGTCTTAGAGACCTCCTTCCGTACATGCACAGTTGGGAGAGGTAAGTTTAGAAGGTGATGGACCCAATCAAGACACCCAAAAATGTGTTGGGTGACTATAGAGGTGCGGGGCGGATGGACCCCTTGATCAGAAAGATCGTCCACCTGAGAATTACCTGGGCAGCCAGAGAGGGAGAGTCCCGCGAAGACCCCTACACGGTAGAGCATCCCCACAGGTTACAGGGTTTCCCCCACCCGACCTCTCTTGTCACTGCGGTTCCAGGTAGACCAGAATGGGGATCTTGACCTCTTAAGTCTACCAATTTTAAGATCAGGGTGCTTAAGGTTTCACTTGAACTTTAGTCTTTTTAAGTGCAAAGAGTGACCTAATTTAAGGTTGGTTAACCCAAGGGGTCAACTTTACCTATTGTTTTCTTTAAGAGCTTTTAGGTCCTGTCTTTTAGGGTTCAAGTGTTTAGAGAGAGCCAATTGTTTAGGATTTTTCTTGTATAGGTATTTTCAGACAAGGGCTTGGGCACACTTCATTTGGTTTTCTCAATTCTTGAGTTAAGTAGTGTGTCTCTAAATCCCTAGTGTTGGATCCTAGGTTGGCTCTACTTGGTCCAGTTAATTCTTTGTTGGGTAATTAGGGCTCAAGCAAGAATGTGTTAGCCCTTAAATACCCTTGATAGTGTGCAGAAATAATGAGTTGAAAACATGCAACTTTTATGGTTACTAAATATGGAAGACAGGTTAGCCCTATATTGCTTGTTCTTTTCTTTTCTTTCTCTTTAGAGTGTAGGGGTTAATAGTGAGAGAAAAGATTTACCTGTCTTCGGAGTGGTTGTCGTGTGGTTGCTTGTCTTCTTGAGTTCCTGTAGCTGCACAAAAGAGAGGAGATTATCAGAAATTAAAAGATACAGGAATGTTTACCTCTAGAATTAGCCGTTGCTCCCCGGCAGCGGCGCCAAAATGATAGCGTTAGTTTGTCGACCGGTTTCGGTTATATCGTTGTAGTAAAGCCGGTTGTTACCAACGTTTTCATATAAAATTTTTTTACTCGGAAAAATAAAAGAGTTCCCGAGGTCGAACTCAGGGAGCAAGTTGTATTCTAGAGATATACAAGTTCTATTACAAAAATAAAGAGAGAGAGAGAGAGATGAGAATTTGGCTTCTTCTTCTTTTCTTCTTTCTTCCTCTTTGTCTTTGGTTCTTCCTGTTCTTTGTTCTTCTTCTTCTTCTTCTTCTTCTTCTTCTGATCTTCCCCTCGTGCTCTACTTCTTCTGTTCTTCCTTGTTTCCTTTCTTTCTTTTTCGTCAGATCGTCTTCTTCTTTTCTTGCTTCTTGCTTCTCTTCATTCCCTCTTCTTCTTTGTCTTCACCTGCCTTGACCTCTCTTTTTCTTCTTTCGCGATGGCTGCTGCTCTTCCTTCTTCTTCAGCGGGTCTTCTTCTTCTTCTTTTGCCTGCACACTTCAGAGTTTATTCGTCAAGGCAAAAACCTACTCTACCCCCCTCCCCCGCGTATCTCTCTCTCTGAAATCACTCTTTGGAAGCTCTCCCAGAGCGCTACCGGGTAATCGGGTTCGGGTCAGGCCCGGGTCCAGGCCCACCGGCGTGCGTGGTGGGCGAGGAGTGCAGGTCAGTCTAATCGGGTCGGGCCAGGTCCGCGGAGCGTGGTCACGGACGAGGCCGAGTCGGGTCGGGTCGGGTGAGAGGGACCTCACCCCGTGGTAACTGAGGCAAACAGCATAAGGCAGTTTTTGCCTTTATGCGTCCGCGCGCCTTCGAGAGGTTCCGAGGTGGGACTATCCGCGCACCCGTTTCTCTCACGCCTGCAGCAGGGATGGCGCTTCCAATTGCATCAGCTGTTGAGGCGCACAGCTCCAATTGAGGGCCAGGGTGTGTGCGCGAGACTCTTCCGCGCTGGCAGTGGCTTTTCAACCTGGGATATCTCAGCTTGAAGCAACCTCGAGCAGGCTTCGAGCTTCCTCGCCAATGGCGGTCAAGGCCTGGAACCTGAAATCAATAGCACGGCCTCTCGGCCAAATCAGACAGGCGGGGGACCTTCGCCGTGGCACGGCGAAGGTGGTCAGGGGGTCTGCAGGGGGCGAGATGGGGCTGTCTGGTCGTCCTAGGTCAAACTGTGAGCGAGGGAGTGGGTGTGTTCGGTGGGTCTGCAGAGGGTGTTTGGTGGGAAGTGGAGGGGCGGAAGAGGATCAGGGTGAGGAGGCGGAGGTTCTGCGGTGGTCGGCGAGCCGTGTGGGTCGCTGAGGTGATGGGAGCGGCTCGCCGGAGGGTGGTCGGAGGCGAAGAGGATGAGGGTGAACAGGGTCGGTAGAGGGCTTAATTGACTAAATCGAAAGCGGGAAAAGAAAGAGGAGGAGAAGGGGAGTAAGTCTAACTTAACGGCAGGGACGAAGGGGGAGGAATAGGGCGACAGTCGTATCGACTGTCGCCGGAGAAGACGATGCTCAGGGAGAGGGGCGGCGGCGAGCAGAGGGCTGGAGAGGCGCCAGCTGGGTGCGGCGTGGCGCGGGAAGAGCAGGGGAGGAGGTCTCTGCTGCTGGTAGTGCGGCAGAGCGAAGAGGTGGAGGGGGAGGAAGTCGCCGGAGCTGGTGAGCGTCTGCCGGAGAAAGAAGAGAAGAAAGCTGGGGGTTTTCTCCGTCAGGTCCAGGCTGCCTTCGTCGGTGGAGCGGCGGGGGGTATTTATAGGGTTGAAGCAGGGAGGAAGGCGGAGGGAGACGACGTGTCTCCCTCGCCGGAGAATGGTCGGAATATGAACCCATACCGTCCGTGCGTTCGCACGGCCGGTATGGGGGGCTACAATGACCATGGGGGTGCTCCTGCGACGGCTGACGACGCAGGGCACCCCCGGTACACTTGCCAGGTCCTCCACCTCACCCTGCGCGGCGCCATGCTCCGCGCAAGGTCGCCGGAGCATGGTGCTGGCAGGGTTTTGCAGGAGGGACCTGTTTGTAAAGAACAAAGGAGAGTTAGGGGCCAAAATGCGAGGGTTCAAAAGTTGAGGGCCAAAGAGTAAATATATGAGGACCAAAGTGTGAAGTCGGTCAAGGAGGTTTCTTCTTAGGCTCAAGTTTTTATACATGACTAATTAGGACCTAAGGAATCTGATGGTGAATTTTATTTTCATATTAAACCTTGTTTGACCGGTCAATTTGCGCAAAAACCCAAATTAAGTTATTAATTGGGCATGGTTCTCAATGTAGGTCAAAATGGGTTCTAAAGGCCAAATTGATGGTTCTAAACCCCAGAGATTATTTTTCTATGAATTTTAGAGGGTTTATTCTATTTTTACTTTGCCTCGAACCTTGTGAATTGAAGTGGGTTGTTTTAGGGTTACAGATTATCATTTGGTTCCTTGGAAGTGCTGTAGCCCTTGCTAGATCATCTCATCCCACTTTTATTCTTATTAAGCTGTTTTGACCTATGTTTGGGCCCTGAATTACCCTGTATGCAGATTATACTGGTAAAATTGCACTTTTACCCCTTATGACTTGTTTTCTTCTCAAACTCAGAATTCTCTGAGTTAAGCTTTTCCTTGAGATATGTAGGAGCTTTTATCCTTTGTATTGGGTCAAAATGAGCTAGTTATGGCTCATGATGAGGTTCTCATCACATACCAATCTCTCTAAACACATCAAGTGCATACTTGCTCTGGGATAAGACAATGCCTTTCCTGGTTCAAGCTACCTCTAACCCAAGGAATTAGCATAAGGGGCCTAGATCTTTCATGAAAAACTGCTCCACCAAACACTACTTTGTCTTTATAACCCCAACAATGTCATCTCTTGTAACAATCAGATCATCAACATAGACCAACTGTGCCACCACCCCATTCCCTATCTTCCTAACAAACAAGGAGTGATCAATTGATGACCTCTAGAACCCGACAGACTCCACCACCTGAGGGATCTTCTGGAACCAGGCTCTCGGACTTTGCTTAAGGCTATAGATAGCCTTCTACAACTTGCACACACACTTCTCCTAAACATCATAACCAGGGAGTTGTTGCATGTAGACTTCCTCCTACAGGTCTCCATATATGAAAGCATTTTCCATATCTATCTGATGGAGCTGTCAATCTTTCTGCACTATGACTGAAATCAGAATCCTAACTATGGATAGGCATGCAACAGGCGAAAAGGTGTCAAAGAAGTCCACTCCGTATGTTTAAGTGAACCCTCTAGCAACTAGGCAAGCCTTGTACCTTGAAATTGACCTGTCAAGGTTGTATGTGAGTGTAAACACCCATCTAAAACCAACCATTGTGACACCTGCTGGCAACTGAGTAAGCTACTAGGTTATCACGCGAGCGAAGTGTGTCCATCTCATCGTCCATAGCCTGGTACCACTTAGGATCCAGCATGGTTGGAGGGAATCTCAGTGGTGGAAAGAGCCTAATAGAACTTACCAAATGTCGTACTAAGACTCTCTATAGGAACTGCTCCTATATAAGGGTATCTTAGGCAATGGCAAGGCACCTTCTAAATGTCAATTAGAAGATTAATGTCGTTGGGCACATAATGATGAATAGGCTCTAAGGTATCTATATTTGCATGTGGATCTGTGGACTCATCACTCAGAACAGTAGTATCATTATCCAAAACATCTGTATTCTCCTGTGTGAAGGAAGAGGGTAACGGAGGAGGCATCTGCAGTGTAGTGTGAGGCCTCTTGTATGTAGCAATGGGGTCTTTAAATTTCTAAGATGCCTCTATAGTAGTAGTAGGAGCAGTACGATGTGGCTCAGTAATAAGAATTGCCCCACAAGGTATATAAGGGATTCGCATAGGGGTCATGTCATCATCTGAAGTGCATGCCTAACCAGCTGCGGAGAAAAATGAGATAGACTCATGGAATGTCACATTTGCACTAATGTAATGCTTCCCAGTATGGGGGTTATAACATCTGTATCCCTTCTAAGTCTTGGAGTATCCCAAAAACACACAGTTGACTGTCCATGGAGCCAATTTATCTTGATCTTAGGAATGTAGGTGAACAAAAGTAACACATCCAAATACTAGTGGTGAAACATGGAAGAGATCTCTATCAGGATGGAGAAAAGCCCATGGAATCTGCTTATGAATCATGAACTGGGCATCCTGTTGATGAGATGGAATTTAGTCAAGATTGCATCTCCCTAGTACCATTGAAGCACATTATGGTGAATCAGAAGTGTGCAGGCAACATCCTGCAAATGGCTATGTTTCCTCTTAGCAACTCTATTTTGCTGAGAGGTATGAGGGTATGTGGTCTGGTGAATGATACCTCGAGCCTTGAAGAAGTTGGTCAACCTAGAGGCACAAAACTCAAGTGCATTGCCTATTCTTACCACCTCAAATGTGGCAGAATATTGTGTCTTTACTTCCAACAAGGTCTCGATGATGGCACCAACATCAACCTTATTCTTCAAGAGAAATACCTAGGGTAAGTAGGAAAAACCATCAATAATCACAAGATAATACCTGTGGCCCAGCCTATTTGGTACTCTGTTGGGACCCCAAACACCCATATGAAGCAACTCAAACAAAGCCTTAGATTTAGGTGATGAGCTAGCTCGAAAGGAAGAATGATGAAGCTTATCCAACTAACATGCATCACATGTAATAGTCGTGGTAGGAGTGATGTAAGACATCTCTCCTAAGACAATTCAGTGATAAATGGACAAGTCGAACATGCCACTGCAAGGCACTCCCACCAATATATCTATTTTGGCCATTACATGCACCAGCAAAACCCACCTATCGAAGATGATATACACCGTTCTCCTAGGTTCCACCAGCAATGGTTTTCCTTGAAAGCTTATCCTGTAGAATACAACCAACTTCATCAAAGATGACGTTGTAGTTAAGATCCTTTGTAATTCTACTGACTGACAACAAACTAAATGGAAAATCTGGCACATGTAAAGCATTCGACATCGTAGAGTAGGGGTCATAGCAATCTCCCCCTGACCATCAATTCTGGATAGTCTTTCATCAGCAACTTGCACTATCCTTCCTAGAGAAACAGAAATAAGATACCGAAAATGCCTCCTATCTCCACAAAGATGCCGGAACACTCTTGAGTCAACCAGCTAACCCGCATTGTTATGACTCATGTCATGCTCCTGATTAATCACTCTGGCATACTCCATTATCCTTACCTTACTATCGGTATCCAATGCCATCTCAAAACCTCCCAATGATGACATTGTGCCTTAATAGGAACCAAATAACCACAAGAACTAATTTGAAAATGGATTATCAGATCTAAAATCAAGTCATTAGAAAAATCATGAAATCCAAGATGATAGAGTCCTGGACATCAAGGGAAGAATCACCAAAGCCTCCTGGATCAAGCAAAAGCGCACATTAGGGCATGGGGAGGCCCCTAGTGGCACTGCCCAGATCGTAGGGGGTGGTTGAGGAGTAGGCGACATCCCTGGTGGCTGCTGGGCTTCTGCTGCGGTCCTACCAGTGGCTAGTGTAAGCTCTGCCACCCTTAGCAACAGCGCTGGGCACAAAGGGTGGCTGCTAGGTTGCTCCCCCTGCTCCTGCAATCAGCCTTGAGGTCGCTGAGGCATGCTTTGCCGCAAGAGGCTACGAGAGGCCCTGCTGTCGCCCCTAGCGGTGGCATTGGCCTTAAGGGCCACTACTGGAGGCTGGTGGAAGCCTCGTTGGACCCACCGCTGGCTTGTAGAGGCCGACGACAGTGGGTTGAGACCAGTGATGTCCCTAGAGAGGAAGAGAGAAGAGAGGGATTTGGTGAAAGGTTGGGGAGGCTAGGGTTTTAGGTGGGGTACCTGATGAGCCCACATTTGTGAGCTAATTAGTTACTTAATTGCCTAGACATTAGATTAATATTAACATATAAATAGCATATAATAAGATGTAAATAATTAGTCTAATTATTCACTTGTTTGCATATTTCTTGCATTGCATTCACATCTAAATGCATTTATAAATAACTTAGAATTGCATGCATTTAATTAGTTAACCAATTATGTGCATTACATGCATCATTTTGGTTTAACATAGAAGTCAAGGGTTTGTGCATAATTAACCCATCATTTCTTTTTATTTTATTTATTTATTCTCTTCTTTGTTAATGACATAAGGGATCAGCTAGCCACCATTGAAGACCATTGAAGGACCGGAAGAAGCAGATCTCCATCACTCCATTTGAATTGCAAACGGTTACAAGAGAGGGGGAGCGGTTGCCATGCTCGAGAGACTCCTCCTTGACTCCACCACTGTGAAGAGCTTCGAGCTCACCTCCATCACCACCACCGTGCGTCTCCAAGGCCAAGCTCCACCACACCGTGGGTCGATGAGGTGACATCTCACTGTGCCAAGCCGGTGGACTCGTGCCAACACCATGCGTGTGTGTCTTCTATGGCCACGCAACCAACACTGTGCTTCACCACTGTACACCCTCCCTTGTCCACCGTTAACACCACTGCAGCTACCACTATTCATTTTCTTCCCATCCTCTGTCTTTCCTCCACCAAAAGAACCCATCACCTCCTCGCCGCACCTCCTTCACCAACAGCACGCAGCCACTGCCTTCCACACATGACAAGTAGCCCGCGCCTCGCACCCATCCACTCCACGCCTCCACATGCAGCCTATCCTTCTCCTCCATGCGCTCACGCGCTCGAGCAGCAGTTGCAACTATAGCAACTCACCGCCGCACGACCAGCAGTGCCCCTCCGATGCATCCTCACTTCAGCATGCGCACGCCCCTAGCGCACCCTCTGCTCCAACCGCGTGCGACCTTTGCACGCAAGCCCTTTGCCGCCCGACCCTCGGCGCACAGCTCCTACCCACACCTAACAAAGCTTCACGCCCAGCAGGGATGTCGCGTGCATCACCTCCTTCGTCGACTCCCTGTGCAACTGCACGCACACACCCGTGTGCCTACTGCATGCACCAGCAGCACCACCACCACCTCTCCTGGCTTTGCGAGTAGCTCCCACAGCAGCAAAGGCCACCGCCGAAGCCCACCTCCACCATTGTTCCGCCCGACCACCTCGGGCTGCCCCACACTTCACCACGACTACCATCTTGAAGCCCTCGGCTCACTCATCTCCTTCGCCAAATCTCACCTCCAGCTGAGCCCTCCTCTATGCATGAGACCCTTACAACAAAATCCCCTGTTTCCCACTTTATTTGTTTTTACATTTAGATGCCATTGTGGGATTTTAAGATTTATGATATTAGTATTATATGATGGCCATTTTGTGAAGAGAACCTCCCTCCTTTCCTTAATTGATTTATTAGCATATGTGAGCCCTATATGCCTCATTTGAGAGGGGTTTTGGCATCGACTTTCCACAATTCCAATTGTGAACATTGGTGTCTCGATTTTTGCGATTTTAACAGGCACGTTCCTCCCTATGGACATGACCTGCTCTTCTCGAGTGGTTTAATTTTAATTTAGTACTTTAATTAATCAATTTTCCACCATTTAGAACTATAAACGACGCATCATTTTATATGTGAAACTAAATTGAAAGCAAAAGTCGTCTTTTCAGTACCTAGGCACCGATCTAAAACCGCTACTCTAATATCAAGTAAGAGAAAATGAGTCAATTCATTATTCACTGAAACCCTATCTCTCTTTATATATAGAGAGAAGTGGGAAAAAAACATAACACAACTCCATGCAAAAAAGGAAAGAGGGAAAGACTATCTCAAATACATGAGCCCTCTCAACCAATAACATATATACATATATCTTATTTGTATGGTTTTCATCAACTTATGAGTAAATCACCGAGTTTGCAAGCCCCTAAAGCACTGAGCCTCCCAAACAGGGCAATGTGGGTTGAGAATGGATGACTAATCCATGCATTGCACTTTATTACCGTAAACAAATTACCGCACAGGATTTATGTGTATTTAGATTTGATTTTTATGTATGTTTCATAATCCGAGAAATTAATTTTTGTCTGCTGCCATTTTTTTTAAAATGAAATTTAGATCTTAATCGGATTTTTTTCGTAAACGAAGGATTCAATTCAACAATTACACACAAGTAAAAAGGGATAAGAAGATTGGTGATCTAGTTCCACTGTAAGAAGTGTACGTCTACGGAGAAAGCAATGCTCCCGAATCTCAACTAGAATTATCAGTAATACAAATTCTCTAATTTTCTCTCTCCAAGATTGCGTGAAGAGGACCTTCCAGGTCCCTCTTCTCTATTTATAATGTAGGAAATATCCTAACAACGTAAGATCTTCCACAACGATTTTCGCAGATTCTTCGAAACATCTATTATTTGACTATTAATAATGTTGATAACACCATCGTTATTGTCGACATAGGCGAGTGGGTGTTATTACCACCTCTTTGACTTCGGTCGACTTGGGTCCTTCGGTGAGTCAGTCCTATCCGAATCCACCTAGGTAAAGGTAGGTCCGAATTCGTCTGAGTGTAGGCAAGTCAGGCAAGGTTGGATCCTCCTATTTACCCGAAACCTTGGTCGTTGGGTCTTTTTGTGAATTTTGTACAGAATTTTAAGTCTGAAGATACTTTTTGCCTTTTTGTTAGATCTATGTGAGGATATTTGTTCATTAAAATAGTTAGTAGCCTACCATGGTTTATGAGTGCGAGCATCTGAATCAGATGGATCTTAACTTTGCTTTGGCCATAGGATCTTGTTCTTGTTAATTTGCATGGATTGTTTTCTTAGGAGAAGTGGTTAACATTAAACAAGATCATGCACTGCAAGATATGGTGTATTTATATATTTCTTTTCGATACCATGGATCATTCAGTAGAGAGATATTCATTCACAACAATGTATTACGGTGATAAATGCGGCACTACGTTGGGACTTTCTAAACTCCTCAATTTTCTATAGGTTGATGATGACAAATCTTTGAGATAAATTAAAATTAGTATATTTTTGTTTTTCCAGGATAATATCCGAAAATACAGTTGATGGTATAAGGCTTTGTTTACGTCTATTTGTTTGACTGGCAGCTTGGTACAGTGGCTGGTATAAAGAGCGTGGTTGCTGCTGATGCGGGAATGGCTGCTGCCTAGTGTACGTGTTTTACGCATTCCCGTGTTGCCTAGTCTGGTAGTGTGATCTTCATGTGGTCTTTGTGAATTACCAGACCAGGAGAAGTTTGGATGCTGGTGCCAACCAGGGTTATAAGTCTCTGAATATGGGTTATTCACCCGTATCCTTGGATAGCACTGACGTCCTGGTAGGTCGAAGATGTATGAGATGTATATCCATCAAGGGGATATGTGTTATAATCCGAAGGTGGTGTGTAACCCTGGTCGTAAGGTGCCAGATTTGGATTGTTTACAGGATCCTGATATACGGGATCTCGTAAATATGATGAAGATCCATCCTGAGTGAGTAGATTAACTCGAGCAGGAGGGGCTCAGGGTGCTTAGGGGGGTCTTGAAGCAGTAGAGTTCATGTCAAATTGACCCTAACTAATCTGGTCAATCTTTTTCTCAATTAGGTTTATTCTATCTAGCTACTTGACAATGATATCCATGTCGACTCAAATAGACTTGGTGTGAGCCTCATGGACACCAACCCGCTGCTGACCAGGCCACTGGAACTGGTTCATGGATGCAGCATTCATCGAGCTCTCTGCCAAAGATTCGAACAACTCAAAAGCGTTGTTCTCGTCTTTTGCGAGGAAATTCCCGCCACTAGATGCATCGGCCAGATACCGATGTGTGTCATCCAACCCATGGTAAAAGATCTAAGCTAGGTGCCATCTGGGTATACCTTGGTGCGGGCATTTCTAGAGAAGGCCATGAAATTGGTCCCAGTCTTCATGTAACTTCTCCCCAGCTCCTTGGGAGAAAGTCGTGATTGCACGCCACATTGCATTTGTTCGACCGATTGGGAAGAACTTTTACAGGAATTCACGTCGTAATTCTGGCCAGGGTCCAATTGGCTTCCCAATGGTCTTGAACCAGTATGTAGCTTTGTCCCTCAGAGAAAATGGGAAGAGCTTCATTAAAACAATCCCAAGATCGATATTCCTGGGTTGAATCATTTCTACAAGTTGACTCAGGTCCTCCAAGTGCCGGAACGGGTCTTCGTTTGAGTTCCCATAGAAGTGAGTGCAGATCAACCCAGTCACATTGGGCTTGTGCTCAAACGTGTCTCCGCCTGCGGGAATTCTGACTAAAGGTGCGACGATTTGTGAGGCTGGGTCGTAGAAATCCTGCAGTTGTTCTCCAAGCGGCAAGTGTTGCATCCTGTCAAGTGCCGTCAAAATGTGATCCATGCTCTGTCGATGCCGCTCCTTAGATTCGACTACCCGAGCTTCCAGACAAGCCATCGGGTCCAGATTATCGATATCCTAACCTGGTCCAAGTCTAGGTCCAGGATTAGCCATGGTGGCTACGGGGGTAGAAGTGGGGGGCGAAGATGGTCCCGGCGAGGTGACTCGCCTCCTTGGGAGTGGCTCCCAAGGTCCAACCAAGCGAGGTCTAAGTGACCTCCTTCCTCGCATACACCACCCAGCCCCTGGGTTGGTGTAGCCAAGCTAGACAAGGCTAAGGCCTTGGCAATCAGGTGGTCCTTATGAATCAGATGATTGGATTTTTTCATTTTAAGTTTTATTTCCTAAAGAAAATTCATCGTACAACCGACTGAAAGCGATTCCCACCTCTTGGCTAACCCAGCCAAGAGGTTGAAAACACCCAGTAGTACGACAACGAATTCGGGTTTTATTTCATGCTTTAAAATTTATTTTAGCCCATTTTCTTCAGTTGGGGTTTTCTTTTGGTGAGTGGCCCACAATGTGACCAAGCTCACCGACTAAGTGCTAGACTTGACTAAGTCTAGGTTAGCTAACAAGTCGATTTTCTGCTTTCGATTAAGTTTCGCAAATGAAATAACACGTTGTTGTAGTATTTAAGTGGTGGAAAAATCGACTAATCAATAATAAAAATAACCATTCACAGAAGAGCGGGTCATGTCCACAGGGAGGCAATGATGCAATAAACTCTCAATTATTTCGTATTCTTTCGATAAAGTGCGAAATCCCTAATCAAATATGACATGAAATGCGATGGAAAGAAGATGCACAATAACTCAAAAATATAAGGGTATATGTGCAATTTTTCCTCACTGAAATATTCAATAAATATGTGATGATTTTATGTAATTTTCAATCGACATATATTATAGAAAATTTGTGCACATGTTAATCCCTAAACCAATGTTGAAACATGTGAATATCAATAACGTGCAATTATCAGAAAGCATAGTGTGCAGTCACAATTTCACCACAATATAATAATCATAAATTAAAATTGATTTTTGGTGGAAATGGCATTGAATGTAATTTTTAATGGGGAAGAAAATAGGGGATTTCACCTCTCTCCTCCTTGCGCATGGGAGAGAGGTTCAATCGAGGAGAGACACCCATGGGAGGTTGACTGGAGCGAGGCCGTCGCAGTGATGGCAGCAGTGCATCGTGAGTTGGCCAGAGTCGGCCTGCCAGAGGATAGGAATGGCGGCGGTGGAGAAGCCGCAGCCGACCGTGCGTGCTGCAGGTGCTGGCACGCAGTTGCAGGCGATTGTGCAGGCACTTGCGAAGGCACTGGAGGGAGGCTACAGGGGCACGCAGTAGTTCTGCAGTGCCTGCAGAGGGTGCGCCAGGTGCTGGCACGCAGTTGCAGGAGATTGTGCGGGCACTTGCGAAGGCACTGGAGGGAGGCTACAGGGGCACGCAGTAGTTCTGCAGTGCTTGTAGAGGGCGCGCCAGGGGCTGGAGGGTGAAGGCGACGTAGCACCTGCGGGCACTTGAAGGTGCACCTGCAGGCTTAAAGAATGGCGAGCGCCTGCAGGCGCTTGGCGTGAAGCGCTTGCCAGGTAGGCGCTGGAGGGGCACAGGCCTGGTGCTGGAGGCGGGCACTGGAGGAGGGAAGCGCTGGAGGCGAGCGATGGAGGGTCGTGGGCCTGGCAGGTGTAGGATGCGGGTCTGGAGTTGGAGAGGGGGAAGCGCCTGCGCGGAGAAGGCACGCTGCGGTGGTACCGTGCTGCAGGTAGGAGCACTGGTGGGGGCGCGGACGCTTGCAGAGGTGCGCCTACAGTGGAGATGGCGCGGGCGCTCGCAGGCAATCTAGCAGGGCGCTGGTGCAGGTGCGGTGTAGTGGGCACTTGCGGTGGAGGCGCTGATGGCGTGGCCTACAAGGGCAAGCGCAGCTCCTGTAGAGCGCATGGCTATGCTTGGTTCACGGAGTATGCTCTGACCACAGTGTTGGTGGTGGCTAGGGAGAAGGTGGATCCCCGCAAGAGGGTGGAAGAAGTTTCCCCTTGATTACGCAACAATCATAGGTCTTAATTGACCAAGATTAAGCTAGGACTTAGCATAAGTTAGGAAAATTCATGCACGCATACACATTATCTGCATCTTTACTGCTTTACTTTAGCTATGCATAAAATAATGTTATAATGTGCTGATTAAGTATATTATGTCGATTGCAGGGAATAAGCTGATCAGGAGCTGGATCTGAAGCTGGATCAGGAATAACAGGAGTTGCAGCAGAGCTGGAGCAGAAGGCCTAGTTTAGATGTAGGAATAATAATGTAAGGGGGTTAAAGATTTTCTATTCTATTAAGTAGAAATAAAGCAGTAAAATGTGAAGAGCTTAGGTCCATCCTATCCCTACGATAGCCTAGAAACTTCCCCAAGCCTTAGCCACCCTTAGATTAGGTCACCGTACCCTAGGAAGCCCTAAAACCCTAGTCCCAACCCTTCTCTGGACGTCCAAATAAGTTTTAAGACGTCCAGGACCCTTAGCCAACTCCCGCACACTTCAAAGCCACTTCTGCAGTGTTATTGGACGTCGAGACACTTTGTCAGACGTCCAATTTCTACAGAATACCCAAAACAGAACTCGAAATCATTCCTGACTCTAATTAGACGTCCAGACAACAAATATGGACTTCTGATTTTTGAGAGTAAGACATCTTATTCTATTATTAGACGTCTGATACTGCTCTCCAATTCCTGTTTTGAGATTTAAGCCTTGATTTTTGATCTCTAAGTCCCTAAACCCAATTCCAACCCCATAGGAACCTAAATTAAGGTGCCATAACCATAGTACATCACCTCTAGACCTCGCTAAGGACCTAATTAGGTCCTCACTAAACCTAATTGACTTGGATCTTAGTCAATTCCATTAGCCTATTCAATTGGACTCATTGAGTCTTTGATCTCAACACACACTGTCCAATTGGACTCAATGAGAGTCCAATTGACCTAGACCTAAATTAATTGAGTTGTTTTACTCTCAATTAAGTTTTCACACACCCAATTAAACTTGTATTAAGTTTAATTGCACTTTACCTTAGTGAATTAGGGTTTATAACCCTAATTTGAGACATACCTTGACCTAAACCCACTAGAACCTAACCTAATCAACCTAGCCACCTAAGTTTCCACCCACACACACCCACACACACCATCCACACGAAAATACCTAGCCTAGAGTTTTCTAGAACTCTCTACCATGTGTGGTTGCCTTGGTTGCCAAAAATAGCAACCAAGAGCTATTCAATTTTTAGATCCACATTTGGTGGATCTAAAAACCACCATCCACCCTCTCTCTATCACTCTCCCACGAGCTCCCACCATAGGCCTCTCTAGAGAATTCCATAATTCTCTAGAGAGCTTCCCTTAGGTCTATAAAAAGACCCAATGAGTTGCCATTTGCACCCATTCACTTCCTTGGCATTCATTCCATTTAGGCTAGCCACTTCCATCTCCACTCCACCTCCACGAGTTGAGCACCACCATGGAGGCCACCATCTCCACGCCAAGAAGCTCGATCAGCTCCCCAACCTCTCTCCATGGGCCAACCTAAGCTCCATTGGCTGCCCTTCCTTCTTCTCTCAGCCACTCAAAGGCCATCGGAGACAACCTCCGAATGCCCTTCCTTCTGCTAGATTATTTGCTTAGCTTTCCGTATATCTACTGCTTTTATTTACTGCTTAGTAGTGTAGTCTTACCTCTCCCCCAATGATGCATGCGAAATCCCCCGATCGATTCTTGTATGCGATCATTTTCTGGTAACTAGGTTTAATTTTCAAGCATTTTTATACAAGCTTTCCTCTACGTTTCATGTTGCAAACAACTCTCCCGCTGAATGAATGAAAAATGCATTTATATATATATTTGTCTCTATATGTTTGAAATTACCATGAGCTTAATAATTGTCATTCTTTTTGTGTGATTCAAGTTTCCTGTTTCTGATTCCTAATATTCTTGCAACTAAGCATGTCATACCTAAATACGTAATAATCACGAACTCGCATGCGATTCTAAACAAAGTAGAGTAAGATCGATTTCAAAAGTAAAAGCAACGCCTCCCAGAGACGAATGACTGGGACTCAAGTCTTGTTATTTTTACAAAACAATATCTTTGTTGGATCGTATTTCGCAACTATACTACGACGCTTTTATAAAAAATGTGAGCTACAATTTCTCCCAACAAAATGGCGCCGTTGCAAGGGAGGCAATGTCATTTTTCTTGAGTTCGATCTTTTAATCTATCATTGACGAATCTACCTCTACTTTGTTTTTTATGTGCAGGACAATACGGAAGGAAAACAGAATCTGCACACACATCGAGTGCGGCGAAGAAAAATCAGATGCACATCATCTATCTTAGATTAGGTTTATTTTTTTTTTTTGAACCCTAGGATTAGATCTACTTCCTGCAATTTCTTTTGTGAAAAAGAAAAAAAAAATTTTACTCATTTTCATGAAAAAAAATCAAAAAGAAAAATTTTGAAAAAAAAATCTAGATTAGATTTCCTTTCGAGCTTAGGTTAGTTTGAAAAAAAAATAGAGAAAAATAAGGGGATATTTTTTATGAATCTTTTGAAAAATTTGTTTTGAAAAAAAAAAATAAGTGAAAAAGTTTTGAAAAAATAAAAAAAAATCTTTTTGGTGGAAGGCTTGAATTTCAAATTCAAACCTCTTTAAAAGCTTTTCCACCATCTTCTGATTTTCAGCCAGATTTCAAATCTGACTAAAAAATTCGATTGCTGAAAACTTTGTTAGCAAAAACTCTAAAATTTGGGATAAATCTTCATTTTCAAATCATCTTTCAAATGCCATCGTTACTTTAAAAAAATTCCAAGTAGAAAATTTTTAAAAATTCACGAAGTGCACGGGGTCAAACTGACCCAAATTCAAAATTTTTCAAATTTCAAAAAGTGATTCCGAGCAATTCGTGAATTTTTTTTGGCTAGAAATGGTGGGGTTTGAAAGCTGACCTCATTAGCTTTATTTTCCATATTTTTCTCAAATTTTTTAAGGTCATTTGATACTGTTTCAAAGCGAAAAATCGTCCAGGGATAAAAGTTGCAGATCTGACCCCCTAAATTTCAAAATTCTCTAAAAATTCGGTTGAAATAGTAAAAATTCCAAAAAAATATTCTTCAAAAAACTAATTGAAAAAGAAATCTACTAGAAAAAATTCAAATTAATTTGATTCCAATTATTATCAGAAAATCAACATTATTTTTGTGGTCTGCTGAAATAGAGAAAAACCCTAGAAGTGCATGCAAGTTAGGTTAAATCTTTAGGGTTACAACTAGAGACCACACATTGGGCTAACTTAGACTTAATCAAGTCTAGTTAACCGGTGAGCTTGGTCACCTTGTGGACCACTCACCTCAAACCCCACTGAAGAAAATGGGTTAAAATTAACTTTAAAATATAAAATCAACCCGAGTTCGTTGTCGTACTACTGGGTGATTTTAATCTCTCTTGCCAAACCTGGTGACTAAGTCTACGGGGTAGTGTTAAACGACCGTGGCTCGGGGGTCAACGGAACCGGAGGCGTAAGCCAAAGGAAGAACCTTCCCCTTAGTCCCCTCGTAACCAGACTGGCTAGGTTAGCTTGAGAGGCGGGATTCACTTTCAATCGGTTGTACAACGAACTTATCTTCAGGAATTTAAATCCATAATGAAAAATTTGGTCACCTAATCTATAAGGACCATTTGATTCTCAGGGCTTTAGCCTTGTCCTGCGTGGCTACACCAACCCAGGGGTTGGGCTGTGTATGCACGAAAGGAGGTCACTTCGACCTCACTTGGTTGGACCTTGGGAGCCACTCCCAAGGAGGCGAGTCACCTTGCCCGGACCATCTTCTCCCCCCCATTTCTTCTACTCCAGGAGCCACCATGGAAAATCCTAGACCTGGACCTAGAACAGGTCAGGACATTGAGAATCTGGACCCGATGGCTCGTCTGGAAGCCCAAGTCGCCGAATCTGAGGGGCGGCATCAGCAGAGCATGGGTCGTATTCTGACAATGCTTGACAGGATGCAACACCCGCCACGAGGAGAACAACTGCGAGATTTTTATGACCCAGCCGCACCTATCGTCGCACCACTAGTCAGAATTCCCGCAAGCGGAGACGCATTTGAGCTCAAGCCTAATGTAATTGGGTTGATCAGCACTCATTTCTATGGGAACTCAAGCGAAGATCCGTTCCAGCACCTTGAGGACCTGAGTCGACTCGCTGAAATGATCCGACCCAGGAATATTGATCTCGGGATCGTTCTGATGAAGCTTTTCCCATTCTCGCTGAGGGACAAAGCTTCATACTGGTTCAAGACTATTGGGAAGCCAATTCGAACCTGGCCGGAATTACGATGTGAATTCCTGCAAAAGTTCTTCCTAATCGGTCGAACAAATGCAATGCGGCATGCAATCACGACTTTCTCCCAGGGAGCTAGGGAGAAATTACATGAAGCATGGGATAGATTTCACGACCTTCTCCGAAAATGCCCGCATCATGGTATACCCAGATGGCACTTAGCTCAGATTTTTTACCACGGGCTGGATGACACACATCGGTATTTGGCCGATGCATCTAGCGGCAGGAATTTTCTCGCAAAAGACGAGAATAGCGCATTTGAGTTGTTCGAATCATTAGTGGAGAACTCGATGAATGCCGCATCTATGAACCAGTTCCAGTGGCCTGGTCAGCAGCGGGTTGGTGTCCACGAGGCTCACACCGATTCTATTCGAGTCGACATGGATATCATCGTCAAGCAGTTGGATAGAATAAACCTAATTGAGAAGAAGATTGACCAGATCAGTCAAGGTCAATCCGACTCGAGCTCTGCCGCCACAAGATTCTCCTATGCACCCCAAGCCCCACCTGCTCGAGTTAATCTACTCACTCGGGATGCATCTTCTCCATACTTATGAGATTCCGCAAATCAGGATCCCGTGAGTAATCCAGATCTAGCACCTTACGACCAAGGTTACGCACCACCCACAGATTATAATGCGTATCCCCTTGACGAATATACGTCTCAGATATCTTCGACCTACGAGGACGTCAGCGCTATCCAAGGATAACCCGTACTCGGAGACGTATAACCCTGGTTGGCACCAGCATCCGAACTTCTCCTGGTCCGATAATTCACAGAGACCACATCAAGATCCACACTACCAGACCAGGCAATATAGGAATGTGCAAAACATGTATCCTAGGCAGCAGCCATTCCCGTTTCAGTAGCAGCAACCCCACTCAATATACCAGCCGCTGCACCAAGCTGCCAACCACCCTCCAAAGCGGGCTGACCCTTTGGAGGCAGTTGGACGAACTAATTGCTACGCTAACATGTTTGGTTTTTAAAACCTTGTCATTGTAGCTTGAAAGCGAAGAATTCGTGTTCAACAAATAAAATTTATATCGAAATTGAAATTCCAGGTCGAACATAGGGAGGCTACGTCGATCTATATTCGCAATTATATTTTTTTTAGAATTTTTGAAAAGCGAGGCGATGTAATTACAATGAAGCTATCAGACTAAAGGGAAGAGAGATAGAAAGAGAGAGAGAGAGAGAGAGAAAACATGTATTCAATATTTCAAAATGTTTATACAATCAAACCAAATAAGAATTACACTAGAAAGCAGGAAATCAACTACACTAGAAAGTAGGAAAATTCTACACTAGAAAGCTATAAAGAAGAATGGGAGAGAGAAGTTATCCTCCTCGATGATCGCTTGGAGGACGAGCCGGACGGGACGACGCCTGGACGAAGGAGGACGGAGTAGGATGAAGAAGGACGAAGCAGAAGAATGGGAACAGAGCAGCACGTCATCGTCGTCGTGGGATCCACTTCCGAATGGAGACGAAAATTTAGACTTTATCTCACGGGGAGCATCCCGAGTGTGGGACAAGCTTCTCTTGAGCTTTGGCGAGGTAGAGAAGAGAAGGAAGGGATGAGAATTTCATGTGGATGGGGTCTCCTTTTATAGTTGCAAGGAGTGGGGGCAAATTGGTCATTACATCTTTAAAACATTAAATAAGGGGTCTTTAGTGATGGATAAAACCGTCACTAAAGCCCCATCGTGGGCGTAGTGGGAGTTGGACGTGCGGTTGCTGGCTTCCATGTGCGCTCAACGCATGTCGCACGTTCAACGAATCTCAGCCGTTCGATCGCGAGATCGGACAGCTTAAGATGCACCTCCCCCGCTTCTCAACGCACGCCCGCCTGCGTGCGATGCTGCATGAGGCGTGGGCGTGCGATAGCGTGTCGACTCTATTGAGCGCGGACGGCTGCTCGATCAAGATCTGACGGTCGATTGAAGGCACGCTCCCCGCTCCAGATCCAGCTCGCCGTGACTCGAACTCGAGTCCGCGCCTCGTGTTAAGGCGCAGGACAGCTATGCTGCCTCAGCCAAAAGGTTGTGCGGACAAATTCAGGGCGCCACATCCACAGCCGTTGGATCTTGACCCAACGGTGGAGAAGTGGCGCTCTGATTGAAGAAGAGAAGGTGCGACGGTGCTGGGGGCCAGTTGGATGGCTGAGATGGCACCACGTGGCACCATCTTAGCCATCCATCTTCTGGATGTTGTAGATGGTGCCACGGGTGTCGGATTGACTCAATTTTTGCATCGTTAGACTGCGATCGTCGATCCGACTCCATCCGTGTGGTCAGATTTGTCATTTGAAGTGTGGATTTACACCATCTTAGCCCTTGATCTTCTAGGGTTCCCCGATCACTATCAGATGCTATAGATGCCTGATTAGAGTGATCTTGGAGTTGTTGAACTCCAATCGTCGCCCTGATCACATCTGTACGGTTGGATCTTCGATCTGAGGCCCCGATAAAAAGTTTGCCCTATCCAAGCACATAAAAGGAGATAATTAACCTCCATTTTATACAAACTACTCTAAATGCAAGATGATGCATGTTATGCAATATTTATATCATGCAATGAAATCCTTTGCTTAAGAACATGCATAAATAGACATCTTAAGTAATGTAAATGTGTTTACATCAGAGGCGCTGAAAGAGGAGCTGCAAGAATCGATGAGGAAATCTACACAAGATAGCATGCAGATTATGAAGGCAATGGCTGATCAAATTCAGACCATACAAAACACGCAGAACCAGCTGTTGCAGGAGCATAGGACTCAGGGAGCCTTGCCCTCCCAACCCATCCTGAATCCTCGATATGTGCAGAACCAGGGTGCCCCGCTTAGGTTTCAGGCACTGTAGGGACAGGCACACGCCATCCTACAGGAGCCTCCTACACCACCCGGTTACCCGCAAGGCTGGCCACCTTTGCAGAATCCCGCGTATTCTGCCCCTTCCACTCCCCCACCACCTCATGGATAGCGAGCCGATGCACACGCTGTTTCTTTGCGAAGCGGAAGGAAGACATTCGACCCACCACCTAGGCAGGCAAGTCCTGATTTTTCCCACCCTTCGCCGCAGGCGAGTTCAACTCCATCTTCATCATCTCAAGAGCCACCTGCGGTAGATAAGGGTAAGAGGCCACTTAACCCTGAGATTCCCATCCCTTTACTTGAGGCTCTGACACGAAATGTAGTACGGAAAAAGGACACGTGGAATTTCGAGGACCTGAAATCGATGTTTAAGGAAGTACATATTCAGGTCCCCCTCGAGGCAATCAATCACATTCCCGCTGTTGCTAGGTCCTTCAAGGACTATTGTACCCCGAAGCGATAGCCGAGAATTGGACGACAGGCAGTACTGTTGAAAGAAGCTAGCGCCGTGATTCTAGCTGACCTACCGCCGAAAAAGAAAGACCCTAGCACCCCACTCATATCATGCTTTTTGCAGGATTCTCCATTTGATCGGGCCCTTCTAGATTTGGGTTCATCCATCAACTTAACTCCCACTACCGTATTTGATCGATTTCGATTTGGGGAGTTGAAACCCACCTCAATTACGATTCAGCTGGCTGACAGATCAGTCAAAACACCGAGGGGGGTGGTTGACAACGTGATTGTGAAAGTCTACGGGTTCTGCTTTCCCGCAGATTTTTTCGTTCTCGATATGGAAGTTCCTCCCAATCTCCGAGATGCACCAATTATTTTGGGTCGCCCATTTCTGGCAACAGCCCGAGCGAACATTGATTGTGCATCCGAGTGTATGGAGATTGCCCTAGGCAATGACCGACTTCGACTAGACATATTCAGGGCAGCAAAGAACTTCGACTGTGATCGAATAGAGGAGGATGGTGAAGAAAAAGATTTGGATTACTGTAGTAACATTGGGCGCCTTTGTGATGACCCAATGTCTCATTCGTCTACACTATCAGGGTTCTCGGACCTCGATCCACATGGGATTGAAACCACTGCATTACGCATATCTCCCCAAGGATCTGACTGTTTGGGGTGTGCTTCGGACCACAGCACCCCTGAATCCAGCTATCTTGATCCATATATTACTGAATCGCCCCTGTTATTATAGGAAGATGTGACTATAGCTAACGGGTTTCCCGTTAACACAGTCATAACAGATTTCACAGGGAGAGACTAGCGGGAATTCATGTGTACATGGATCAGCAGATTCCCACCCTCGATTCTGCTCCTCCCACTCTCAGTTCTGATTCTGACCCACCCGTAATTGAATTGAAGCCCTTACCTGACTCACTCAAGTATGTATTCTTGGGCGAAAGTGAGACATATCTAGTCATTATCAATGCCCACTTAACCCAAGAACAGGAGCATCAATTAATTTCTACACTTCAAGACCATAGGGCTGCTATCGGGTGGAGTGTTGCTGATCTCGGCGGTATTCACCCCTCGTATTGCACTTATCACATTTACACGGATGAGGGGGTGAAACCTTCGAGACAACCCCAAAGACGGTTAAACCCGAATATGCTAGAGGTTGTTAAGGAGATCATCAAATGGCTGGATGCAGGAATTGTATATCCAATCTCAAACACCCAGTGGGTGAGTCCGATTCAGATAGTGCCTGATGTAAACACATTTACACTACTTAAAATGTCTATTTATGCACATTCTTAAGCATAGGATTGCATTTCATGATATAAATATTACATAACATGCATCATCTTGCATTTAGAGTAGTTTGAATAAAATGGAGGTTAATTATCTCCTTTTATGTGCTTGGACAGGGAAAACATTTTATCGGGGCCTCGGATCAAAGATCCAACCGTATGGATGTGATCAGGGTGACGATTGGAGTTCAACGACTCCAAGATCGCCCTAATCAGGCATCCGTAGCATCAGATAATGACCGGGGAACCCTAGAAGATCAAGGGCCAGGATGGTGAAGATCCGCACTTCAGATGATAAATCCGACTGCACGGATGAATTCGGATCGACGACCGCAACCCAACGACACAAAAATCAAGTCAATCCAACATCCGTGGCACCATCTACAACTTCCAGAAGATGGACGGCCAAGATGGTGCCACGTGGCACCATCTCGGCCGCCCAAACGGCCGTACACATTCTACGAAGGCCCCGTACCCTCTCACTCTCCGCCGTTGGATCTTGATCCAATGGCTGTGGTCAGCCACGCTTAAAAGCGTCCGCTCGACCATCCGCGCCCCGTAGTGCAGCGGTCGAGCGTGCTTACGCGACCGGCGGGCACGGGTTCGAGCCGCAGCAGAGGGCTGGAGGCGTGGGTGGGCGTTGGA
The DNA here is from genome assembly GCA_037157565.1 of Thalassia testudinum. NCBI lineage: Eukaryota > Viridiplantae > Streptophyta > Magnoliopsida > Alismatales > Hydrocharitaceae > Thalassia > Thalassia testudinum. Next base: position 21,057,902 of record JAZHRO010000024.1, read on the forward strand.
TCACGATCGGACGGCCGTGCTCGCCTAATAGCGTTCTCACGCGATTGAACGTGCGGCGTCACGCGCGATCACACACGCCAGGCAGGCGTAGCGCAGCAGGCGGAGATGCGTCTTAAGCCGTCTGATCTCACGATCGGACGGCTGAGAATCAAAGTACGTGCGATGGCATTGAGCACGCGGGGAGCTGAAGCGGCGCACGTTGGCGTGGAAGCTACGCCCATGTTGGGGGCTTTAGTGACGGATTTATCCGTCACTAAAGACCCCTCATTTATTATTTTGAAATTGTAATGTCCATTTTGCCCCCACTCCTTGCAACTATAAAAGGAGACCCCCTCCATATGAAATTCGCATCCCTTCCTTCTCCTCTCTACCCCTCCAAAGCTCAAGAGAAGCTTGTCCCACACCCGGGATGCTTCTCGCGAGATAAAGACCAATTTTCGTTCCCCTTTGGAAGTGGATCCCGCGACGACGACGGCGTGCTGCTCCGTTCCCGTTCTTCTGCTTCGTCCTCCTTCGTCCTGCTTCGTTCTCCTTCGTCCAGGCGTTGTCCCGTCCGGCTTGTCCTCCAAGCAACCGTCGAGGAGGATTTCTCTCTCCCTATTCTTTTTACTACTTTCTAGTATAGATTTTCTGCTTTCTAATATAGTTGTGCTCGTCTTCCAAGCAATCGTCAAGGAGGATATTTCTCCCTCCATTCTTCTAATGCTTTCTAGAGTAAATTTATCGCTTTCTAGAGTAATTGTTTTATGCTTTGTAGTTATAAGAGTGAAATGAACAATCTCCTTAATGATAAATTCCTTGTTTATTCTACATCTCATTTTGATTTCTCTGTGTAATATTCTTTTTCTCTCTTACTCTCCCTCTCTCTTCTATTTATTGTAAATAATTAGATAGTTTTAAATTGAATTATTCTATGACAAATAAAAAGAAACACGTAGTTTTTAAATCAAACGTCCACATCCTTGTATTCGACCCGGAATTTTAATTTCGGTATAAATTTTATTTGTTGAACACGAATTCTTCGCTTTCGAACTACAACGACAGGTTTTCCAAAATCGAACACGTTAGTGTAGCGATTTGTATACGTTCAACATTTTGGTGCCGTTGCTGGGGAGGCGATGATCTTTGATTTCTCTTCGCGTTTTGTAACTTACAAATCATTTACTTCACTTTTCTCCTTTCTTATTGTAATTGCAGGTACTCTTTTGAGATGAGCAAAAGCGGTAGATTGGAGTAAAGTGTTGTGGAAGGTTTTGTAAGTTATCCCCCATTCTTTCCCCCTCCATAGATTTCATTCGCCACATTGAATCCAAATTCCAATTAACCTAGGTGTTTGCATAAATCCTAGGAATAGTTTGGTTGTTTGGATTCTCACTCACATTCATTCCACCTTCATTTATATAAAAAAAACAAAAAGATAATTCTGTGGGGCAATTTTCAACAAACACACAACGTACACCCACATTCAAAGGCACTTAACCAAATTGATTTGTTTCTACTCAACCGGGTTCTGATCTGTGGAACCGGTACACATAAAGCAACACATAAAAGAGTAGAAATCATTCTAGGTTAACCATCTTTGTGTGCCTAACTTAGTGGTGCATTTGTGGCCAGTTGTTTGAGTTATTTGGGCCGCACCACTTCAATTAAAATTAACTCATCAAGTAGCTGCCAATTAGGTTCAACTCTTAGGGATTTACCAGGCACTCCACATTCTTTTTAAACTTTAAAGGAAAACATTTTCACCCGTGCTTGTAAAACCTGGTGTGCCAACTAAACCTGTTTGAAAATACCTAAAGTTGAATCCTAAAAGCTACTAAGCAGGATTTGAACCTTAAAATTCACCACATCAAAAATAATCTTGCATGAAAACCACTGGTTGTGCACGCACACACAATTAATCAATCATTAAGGGCACAACCCATTTAAAGGGCCCATCACATTCCAAAGCACATTCAAACCTAGCCTTAAATAAAACAGAGTATACGTTGGCCTTAAGGATTAGACTCGCTCTTCAGAACTCAGAACGAGATTATTTTCGATTAGTCTATTTCTACTGTTCAATCTGATGTCTAGCTAGGGGAGCAGAGTCAAATGATCACGGCTGGGGGGTACACTAGGAACCGGAGGCACAAGCCGAAGGAAGAACCTTCTCCTCAGTCCCTCCTTCTAACTAGTTGGATTGAACAGATGGAAGTAGATCAAATCGTTCCTTTATCTCAAGATGGGTTTTGGGAGTCTGTAGGTCTGTAGGCTAACCCATTTAATGACAGGTTTGATTGTTTGTATTGCAGGGAACCTTTCTTCCTCCTGTGTCTCATGAATACTTCCACATATTTCACGCATTCCCGTTCTTTCCCTCCTGTTGTGAATTATCCTCAACATGACGATTATCCCAATTCGTATTGTAATCAACCATCAGTCAGTTGGGATAATTCGGATTGGGGATACAATTCCGGACCCCCGTGTTTAGGGTCTAACCTTGAACACTTTGATTCTGATTTCTATCCTTCTCAGAGCTACATCGATTATAGATCGTCTTCCTTTCATGAACAACCTAATACGATCTACAATCAAGAAGGATACACCGATCCTTACCCATCCTCTAATTTCACTGCCTTTAGGTCATCACCATCTTTTCAACAATCTGAAATGACCTATTATCAGGAAGGGTATAACGAATCTCAATTCGTTAATTCCCCTGCATTGAGTCCAAACCCGCCCAACCCTGAACCAACTCATTTGGTTCAAGTTAACCAGGTTCAAGATAAGGTTCTGGCTAACTTGAGGAATATCATACAATTTTTAGAAGTTCAGCCAATACCTTGCATTGAGAGATTGCGGCCCCTGATTAAAATGATTGATGATTTGAATAAGTCTTTGTTGGATTGGCTCCAGGATGTTAAGGATAAGAACCCGGGTGAGTTTCTACTTGGGAAATTAGTGAAATTGAGGATGAGATTCGTGGTTGCTTTGATTCAATCTTGGGATGATTCCCAGGATGAACCTTCTTCAGGACAGCCAATGACAGAACCTGCTCAGGCACCTGTTGGGGGGGACACGTGTTATGAGGCTGACCAGATTAAATTAAAGCAATCAATTAAGGATGATCTGATTTCTTCACCTGAGATCCCTGAGCCGGGTTACGAGGAAACGCATGTCTCTGGGGAACACAAAGTGACAACTGATTTTGGGACATACATTGATACGGATCCTGATGGTGAAGATTCAAGTTACGAAGTCTCACGCGAGTTTTCTGAACACAATTTCTGTGAGACGATTGGGCCTGAGGAATCTGATAGATCATTTGATAGCCCAATAACTGAGGAAACTGATCTAATTAGGGCACACATTACTGATCCAGAATCACATTTTCTGGAGGAATCAATTCAATGCCCTGATTATCAGTTACACCCTGTTGAGCTTATTGATGATTCTAATTCTGAGATAATTAGACCCAAGTCAATTTTGATTCCGCCACATCATTTAGACTTGGAGATTTCAAACGGGGTGATGAATATACAAGAGGTCCTGGAATTCGACATGCTGAATGAGGGGGATAGGAGCTGGGAAGTTCTGATTTGGGAAGTTAATTTTGGAGGAAGTGGAAGATTGAGTTGAAGGGTTCCATCTAAGCTAAAACCATCAAATCAAAACCCTTACGACATTTGTTTCGAGGATGTCAAACTCAAGCACACATTTAACGATTATCCTTTTGAGATTCAATTCTCTGTAACCCGACTTTTTGGTCTTGGGTTGCATCCTCATAAATCGCAAGCCCGACCCCGCTTGCATTCTGATTTTAGGTTTTGGTAATTTTTATCCAGAACCTAAGATATTCTCAATTATGGGGTGTGGGTCTGCACCACAATCTGGGCCACATCTATGGATCTCTTTTGGTAGCTCAGAGGATTCTTCTGTTTATTCTAATTCTGACATACACTTGTGAATTCTTCATTTCTTTTCCTTGTATAGTGTGCCTAGCTAAAGGCACTAAACTCAGCACATATACAATTTTTCTTAGTTTTCATCTCGGAGCAGACCTGACATTCATGGAATTCAAGTGCTTCCTACGCTTTTCCACTCTGTTTTATGTCTTTTTAATACAATGAGGACATTGCATTAGATAGGCATGGGGGGGGGGTGGATATTCATTTCTGAATTCATTCGTCAGCTCCATGGATTTGTTTTATTTTCTTTTATAAAAACAAATTTCGGAATTAGGAAAGAGAATTTGGGTTTAAGAAAATTTTCAATCTTAGGAAATACTACATTATGATTTGAACACAAAGACCCTTCAGGTCTTTGGACTTAATCAGCCCGTGTATCCACTAAAATGTGGATTTGTCTTTCGAGTCCTCGCCATCTTAATTCTTTCGTAATTGGAGTAAATAAGTTTGGGTGATAAGTACACGACTTATCAACCTGCCCTCTGATTTGAGGCAATTTTAAGTCTTAAGCATCTACACACTTTCTTTGCACTAACTCGTTGTTCGACGATCTTAATGGAAATTGGGTAGCTAATGAACCTTCTAGGGTGATATGGCTGGCAAGTTATCATGGGTAACAGCCCATAGGTAGGTTGTCCAGAGCCCAGTCACTGGACCTTTCTCTTTTTCCTGCCCTTAGGTAAATCTTAGACCAGGGAAGCCACCTACTTAAAAAAAAAAAAGGAGAAAAGAACAAAAAGAAATAAGCCACACTTCGCCACAAGTATGGCTGGCAAGTTGTCGGTGGTAACAGCTCATCGACCGGTTGTCCAGAACCCAGCTTAGTAAATGCACTAAAAATTCCCAAAACACTTAGGAAGAAGCAGAGAAGTAGAACAAATCAGGGAGATATACACTGGATTCACCCTTGTGTTGACCCCGTAAAAAAATAAAAAGTAGGGAGAAAGCTACCGGTTGTAAAGATACACCTTTAGGCAGAATTCTTTTTGAGGTCACATAGAGGCATAGAAATCCGAAGTCCGTTTTAATTACCGGTCAACGAGCCTATCACAATCACAATAAGATACTTAAAACTTAGGGTTCTCATCAAATCTTGGGTGAGTTGAATGGACGTAGAAAGCCACTCTTAAACTCTAAAATTTGAAAATCCAAAAAAATTAGAAAAGAGTAAAAAGAGAAAAAGAAATTTTTCCTTGAATAAGGCGAGGGCTTGAGGCGGTATGCATTTTGGCTGATATCCGGGCATTGTTGTATCTTTGAAAGTTCAGTTCCTAAGTAGACAATTTCTTAATGATTGAAAATAATTCAGGTCCAAATAATCCAACATAATTCTTTTATAAATAGCATATAGTTTTTGCTAGGGACTAGCAAAAGATAGGCATGGGGGTATGATGTAAACAAATTTACACTACTTAAGATGTCTATTTATGCATGTTCTTAAGCATAGGATTGCATTTCATGATATAAATATTGCATAACATGCATCATCTTGCATTTAGAGTAGTTTGAATAAAATGGAGGTTAATTGTCTCCTTTTATGTGCTTGGACAGGGCAAACATTTTATCGGGGCCTCGGATCAAAGATCCAACCGTATGGATGTGATCAGGGCGACGATTGGAGTTCAACGACTCCAAGATCACCCTAATCAGGCATCCGTAGCATCAAAGAGTGACCGGGGAACCCTAGAAGATCAAGGGCCAGGATGGTATACATCCGCACTTCAGATGACAAATTCGACCGCACGGATGAATTTTGATCGACGATCGCAGGCCAATGACACAAAAATCAAGTCAATCCGACATCCGTGTCACCATCTACAATTTCCAGAAGATGGACGGCTAAGATGGCCCCACGTGGCGCCATCTCGGCTGGCCAAACGGCCGCATGCAACCTCTGAAGATCCCGCACCCGCTCGCTCTCCACCGTTAGATCTTGATCCAACGGCTGTGATCAGCCGCGCCTAAAAGTGCCCGCTCGACCATCCGCGCCTCGTAGTGTAGTGGTCGAGCGCGCTTACGCGAGTGGCGGGCACGGGCTCGAGTCATAGCGAAGGGCTGGAAGGCGTGGGCGATTGAGCGCAGGTGGGTGTTGGATCGCGATCGGACGGCCGTTTGCGCTCAATCGAGATCACGCACAATTGAACGCGCGGCATGGAAGCGCGATCGCATGCACCAAGCAAGCGGGCGGAGATGCGTCTTAAGCCATCCGATCTCGTGATCGGACGGCTAAGAATCGAAGAACATGCGTATGCGTTGAGGAAGCGGGCAGCTGAGGAGGCGTGCGTGGGTGCGGGAGCTACGCCCACGTTGGGGGCCTTAGTGACGGATTTATCCGTCACTAAAGACCCCTCATTTATTATTTTGAAGTTTTAATGACTATTTTGCCCCCACTCCTTGCAACTATAAAAGGAGACCCCCTCCATATGAAATTCTGATCCCTTCCTTCTCTTCTCTACCTCTCCAAAGCTCAAGAGAAGCTTGTCCCACACCCGGGATGCTTCTCGCGAGATAAAGTCCAAATTTTCGTTCCCCTTTGGAAGTGGATCCCACGATGACGACGGCGTGCTGCTCCATTTCCGTTCTTCTGCTTCGTCCTCCTTCGTCCTGCTTCGTTCCCCTTCATCCAGGCATCATCCCATCCGGCTTGTCCTCCAAGCAATCGTCGAGGAGGATTTCTCTCTCCCTATTCTTTTTACTACTTTCCAGTGTAGATTTACTGCTTTCTAGTGTAGTTCTACTCGTCCTCCAAGCAACCATCGAGGAGGACATTTCTCCCTCCATTCTTTTAATGCTTTCTAGAGTAAATTTATCGCTTTCTAGTGCAATCGTTTTATGCTTTCTAGTTGTAATGAACAATCTCAATAATAAATTCTTTATTTATTCTACATCTCATTTTGATTTCTCTGTGTAATGTTCTCTTTCTCTCTTACTCTCTCTCTTCTATTTATTGTAAATAATTAGATAGTTTTAAATTGAATTACTTCGTGACAAATAAAAAGAAACGCATAGTTGTTAAATCAAACGTCCGCCTCCCTGTGTTCGACTCGGAATTTTCATTTCGGTATAAATTTTATTTGTTGAACACGAATTCTTTGCTTTCAAACTACAATGACAGGTTTTTCGAAACCAAACACGTTGCCGGGGAACGATTCGTATGTTCAACAGAAGCCAAATAGTATCTCTGGGATGACCCACTGCTCTTCCACATTGGAGCGGATCAAATTATTCGCAGATGCATCCCAGACCCTTAGATCCCCAGTGTGTTATCTTTCTGCCACAATAGTGCGTGTGGTGGCCATTTCTTAGGACGATAAACCGCTGCAAAAATTTTGCAGTTGGGATTTTTTTGGCCAACCATCTTCAGAGATACACACAATTACGCCCAACGCTGCAAACGATGTCAGTCGATCAGTTCTATGACCAGGAGAGACATGATGCCACTCCAACCCATCATGGTCGTAGAAGTGTTCGACGTCTAGGGAATCAATTTTATGGGCCCTTTTCCGAACTCGCATGGCTTCAAGTACATATTTCTAGCCGTTGATTATGTCTCAAAGTGGGTCGAGGCCAGCCCAGCGAGACGGGCTGACCACAAGATCGTCATTTCTTTCGTACGACAAAATATTTTCACGAGACTCGGAATACCCTGCGATCTGATTAGTGACAGGGGAAGCCACTTCATCCACACCCATTTCAGGTCGTTGTTAAAGAAATACGGGGTACATCACCGCATAGCCACCTCGTATCACCCGCAGACCAATGGGCAGGCTGAAGTGTCTAACCGTCAAATCAAGCTGATTCTCCAGAAGATGGTTAGACCAAACAGGACGGATTGATCCCACAAATTAATCGATGCACTCTGGGCATACCAAACGGAATACAAGGCCCCACTTGGAATGTCACCATATCGCATGGTATATGGCAAGGCCTGTCACCTTCCTGTAGAGCTGGAACACCATGCCTTTTGGGCGGTGCGAAAATCCAACCTCGACCTCGATGTAGGAGGTCGAGAACGGAAACTCCAGCTCAGCGAATTAGAAGAAATTCGGTGGGAGGCCTATGAGAATGCATTAATATACAAGGACAAGACCAAGGCCTTTCACGGCTGCCACATCCAGAGGAAAGTATTCACACCCAACCAGCGAGTCTGGTTATTTGATTCACGACTGAAACTGTTCGCGGGGAAGCTCAAGTCCAAGTGGACTGGCCCGTATGTTGTGATGCAGCCATACCCTAATGGGGCAGTCCAGATCAAGGACCTAAAATTTGGGCATATATTCACGATAAACGGCTAGTGCCTCAAGCCATTTTTGGCCCACGAACCTCCTCCACCTGATGAGATTATTCATATTAGTGAGGAAGTGTGATTGAGTGCTTGCCCAGCTGGAGGCATTAAACTCAGCACGTATAGATACCATTCGCCCCACATTCCACCATCATTTATATATAACCATTTTTATACATAGCATATTTTTCCTTTAGCATATTTCCTTTGCATAGTGCATGCTAACAGGTTGGCCGGAGCTGAATATAATTTCAGCAGCAATTATAGGTGATTTCTACCCATTCTCTCCCTACAGTATTTATTTTCTTTTACATTCATGCATGAGGACATGCGAGAACTTAGGCATGGGGGGGTAGATACAGAAAAAATGAAAAAATTTTATGCCAACACTTAGGAAAACCTCAGAGCTGCATGTAAAACGTACTTTAGGGCCTTAAATAAAAGAACAACCGACTCCACCTCCAGTGCTCGCATTGGAGCTAGAAATCATTCACAACAGCCACTTCCAACTCACCCGCTCCCCTTTTGTTCTAAATTTAGGGTCAAGCTAATTGTAACCCGATACGGGAAATTCACAAAGTACAAATTATGCGAGGTTACATGTCTATAGCATATATACATATTGCATTCATGAATAAGATTATTTTATTAAGAGAATGCATTAGGGATTTTATCCTTTAGTTGATTCCTGTAATCTGGAATCCAGTACAACTTTTCACACACAGGTAGAATTTGCAATTGATTCACGGTGAAGGCTAATAAATGTCTTCAGTCTGTCGAGAAGAAGCAGTGCTTCTTTTCTTGAACCTCTAGACAGTGTTTTGGGAGTCAGGCTGATTTTCTTCCAAAAATCCACCAAATAGTGTGAGATGAGAGTAGAGTGTACTCGTGCTTTAAGATTAGTGCAAGGAATCTGGAATCTTAGATAATTAGGTGATGATACTCAGAGATTAGGCATAGTTTCCGCTCTTAGTTCCTGCATATGCATTTATGTGCGAAATACTGAGAGCCACCAAATAAGGCAAATATGCGAAGAGCAAGTTTTCATAAAACTAAGGCTAAGGTGGATGGTTACGACCATTCTTTACGGAATCCTCGGCTGAAGGAGGGTATCGATGTCAAGGTCAGAAATACACCGTCCTATCCGTCTCTCCCGGTGCCGTGAGTAGGCACTTCCACCAAATAAGCCACCCAATGTCTCTTGAGTACCACCAATCCCTAATAATGCATCCTCAATAAAGTTCATGGATGTATGCCTGTTGTGTTATGCTGGAAAAAAAAAATACAAATGAAAAAAAAATGATTAAAAGAAAGAAAAATTGAAAAAAAAAACTTAGAAAAAGAAGAAAAAGCAAAGAAAAAAAAAGAATGAATATTTAGTGTTTATTTCATCGAGGCAATACCACCAAATTGGGCTCCACCAAATATGGCCTTAACCTATTTTTCTTGTGTTTCTGACCGCCCAAATACTGGTTGAGGAATTCCAACTTAGTGTTAGGGTTATGAGAACTCAATTAAAGTGTTAATGCCTAGTGAGACCACCAAATACAGATCATATGTATGAATCTAGTGAGATAGTGAGCTCTAAGAAAAAGAGTAAGAGAGAATGAATACAAAGGAATCAAAGAGAGCATAGTTTTTCTCGTCTTTCTCTAAGTTGAGTTACTTAGTAATCCGGGAATCTGGACTCTGTAGTACTAGTCTCTATGTAGCACCAAGTGAGAATGAGCCACCAAATATATAATCCTTTCCCTCAAAGATTCTCTACCGAAGCCTAAAGCTGGGGTGAAATTCATAGAATATTTTGAATACCCCGATGGAAGAAGTCCACCTATCCCGCTAGAATTTCTACTATGGGTCAAGTACATGCTTTAGAGGTGTATTAGTTTTCACTCGAATCCGTTGCAAAAGCCACATAGCCGCACTATCATGATTGTCTGGATTTCTAGAGCATAGGATGAAAACAAAAAGGAGAAAAATCTCTACGCATACACTTGATAAAATAATCAGTCCCTTAGGGACCCTTGCTGTAAATAATTTAGTCTTGCATTTGCTAAGGACTAGCAAGATTTAGGCATGGGGGTATGATTGCGTAGCAATCATAGGTCTTAATTAACCTAGATTAAGCTAGGACTTAGCATAAGTTAGGAAAATTCATGCACGCAAATGCATTATCTGCATCTTTACTGCTTTACTTTAGCTATGCATAGAATAATGTTATAATGTGCTGATTAAGTATATTATGTCGATTGTAGGGAATAAGCTAATCAGGAGCTGGATCTGAAGCTGGATTAAGAATAACGGGAGTTGCAGCAGAGCTGGAGCAGAAGGCCTAGTTTAGATGTAGGAATAATAATGTAAGGGGGTTAAAGGTTTTCTATTCTATTAAGTAGAAATAAAGCAGTAAAATGTGAAGAGCTTAGGTCCATCCTAGCCCTACGATAGCCTAGAAACTTCCCCAAGCCTTAGCCACCCTTAGATTAGGTCACCGCACCCTAGGAATTCATAAAACCCTAGTTCCAACCCTTCTCTGGACGTCCAGATAAGTTTTAGGACGTCCAGGACCCTTAGCCAACTCCCACACACTTCAAACCCACTTCTGCAGTGTTATTCGACATCCAGACACTTTGTCAGACGTCCAATTTCTGTAGAATACCCAAAACAGAGCCCGAAATCCTTCCTGACTCTGATTGGACGTCTAGACAACAAGTATGGACTTCTGATTTTTGAGTATAAGACATCTTATTCTATTATTAGACGTCTGATACTGCTCTCCAATTCCTGTTTTTAGATTTAAGCCTTGATCTTGGATCTCTAGGTCCCTAAACCCAATTCCAACCCCATAGGAACCTAAATTAAGGTGCCCTAACCATAGTACATCACCTCTAGACCTCCCTAAGGACCTAATTAGGTCCTCACTAAACCTAATTGACTTGGATCATAGTCAATTCCATCGGCCTATTCAATTGGACTCATTGAATCCCTGATCTCAACACACACTGTCCAATTGGACTCAGTGAGAGTCCAATTGACCTAGACCTAAATTAATTGAGTTGTTTTACTCTCAATTAAGGTTTCACACACCCAATTAAACTTGTATTAAGTTTAATTGCACTTTACCTTAGTGAATTAGGGTTTATAACCCTAATTTGAGACATACCTTGACGTAAACCCACTAGAACCTAACCTAATCAACCTAGCCACCTATGTTTCGACCCACACACACCCACACACACCATCCACACGAAAATACCTAGCCTAGAGTTCTGTAGAACTCTCTACCATGTGTGGTTGCCTTGGTTGCCAAAAATAGCAACCAAGAGCCATTCAATTTTTAGATCCACATTTGGTGGATCTAAAAACCACCATCCACCCTCTCTCTCTCACTCTCCCACGAGCTCCCACCATAGGCCTCTCTAGAGAATTCCATAATTCTCTAGAGAGCTTCCCTTAGGTCTATAAAAAGACCCAATGGGTGGCCATTTGCACCCATTCACTTCCTAGGCATTCATTCCACTTAGGCTAGCCACATCTCCACTCCACCTCCATGAGTTGAGCACCACCATAGAGGCCACCATCTCCACACCAGGAAGCTGGATCAGCTCCCCAACCTCTCTCCATGGGCCGGCCTAAGCTCCATTGGCCGCCCCTCCTTCTCTCAGCCACTCAAAGGCCATCGGAGACAACCTCCGAATGCCCTTCCTTCTGCTAGATTATTAGCATAGCTTTTCGTATATTTACTGCTTTTATTTACTGCTTAGTAGTGTAGTCTTACTTCTCCCCCAATGATGCATGCGGAATCCCCCCCATCGATTCTTGTATGCGATCATTTTCTGGTAGCTAGGTTTAATTTTCAAGCATTTTTATACAAGCTTTCCTCTACATTTCATGTTGCAAACAACTCTCCCGCTGAATGAATGAAAAATGCATTTATATATATATTTGTCTCTATATGTTTAAAATCACCATGAGCTTAATAATTGTCATTCTTTTTGTGTGATTCAAGTTGCCTGTTTCCGATTCCTAATATTCTTGCAACTAAGCATGTCATACCTAAATACGTAATAATCACAAACTGGCATGCGATTCTAAACAAAGTAGAGTAAGATCGATTTCAAAAGTAAAAGCAACGCCTCCCAGAGACGAACAACCAAGACTCAAGTATTATTATTTTTACAAAATAATATCTTTGTTGGATCATATTTTGCAACTATACTACGATGCTTTTATCAAAAATGCGAGCTACGATTTTTCTGAACACCCCTCATCCAACTTTTCCCAACCTCTTTATTTCCTCTCCCTGCATGCGTGAGTTAAGGATTTTCAAATCCTTTTGCTATTTTTGGCCGGCGGGTGCTGAGGATAGCTGGAGGATGGGGAAAAAAAATGCCGTCGGTTGTTTGAAAGGGGAATTTACCCTCCCCTCCTTGTTCTTTTCCCAATATTCTTCCTACACATAAAAACATAAAATCATTACATATTAAGTTATAGAATACTATAAAATAGATGTAAACTTAAATCATGATGCATGCAAACATTCTATAACTTAATGTAGTTATTAACAAACCTAAAAGGTATGATTAAAGTTACTTAGGTGTAATATTAGTCCATTAAAATGGACTCATCAAATACCCCCATGCCTAAGATTTGCTAGTCCCTACCAAAAATGAAAAATAAGAGAAATAATCAGAAGATTTCTTCTTTTCTTATTTCAAAACTTTAGAGATCCAAACAAATGTTAAGTGATGATAGCCTAGGTAACAGATCCAAGTGAAAAAGCCAATTCACATTGGAAGTTCGTACTTCACCATTGGTAAATATTTCTGTCGGGAGAGGCAACTACTTCCCTCGGGGATAAAGTAGAAGATAATCTATAATTTGACCCCGACTTTTGACTTAGGTAGGAGATATCGAGTAGAATGGATTTGTATTTGGTGGCACACACTCCTCTGATGCTACATGTAATCTAGTATTACAGACTCTAGATCTCTAGACTATTAGAAAAGTCAACTCAGAGGGAGGCTAAACAACTGTGCTCTCTTGATGTTCCTGGGCGCTCACTCTTTTCTTCTCTTTTCTACTGAGATCACAAATCTCGCCGGATTTAGTAATTGTACTCACTGTTTGGTGGCCTCACATGGCATCCACACTTCAATTAAAGCCCTAATAACTCTACAACTAAGTTAGAGTCTTCAACTAGTATTCGGATGATCAGAAATACTAAAAGGTGGGTATGGGTCATATTTGGTGGAACGCGATAGGTGTTCTGTTGCCTCAAAAATAATATTACATTATAAACTTAGACTTTTTTTTGTAATATAACTATTTCTTCTTTTTCTTCTTTCTGTTTCTTCTTTTTCTTCTTTTTTTTTCTTCTTTTCTCTCTCTTTTTTTTTTTATAAATCAACATAATACGACATGGACTTTTATTTATGAGGCATTATTAGAGATGATGATGGTCAAGAGGATGTTGTGTGGCTTATTTGGTGGAAGTGCCTATTCTCGACACCGGGAAGGAATGGATAGGACAGGTGTATTTTTGACCTTTGACATTATTACCCTCCTTCAGCCGAGGACTCTATGAAGGACGATCATAACCATCCACCATAGTCATAGCTTTATTAAAACTCAATCTCTATCTATCTGCCTTATTTGGTGACTCTCAAGAATTCAAATAAAGTATGCACACAGGAACAGAGAGCGAAGACTACGCCTAACTCTGAAGTGTCATCATCTAATTATCCAAAACTTAAGAGTCCTTGCACTAGACTTAGCGCACCAATAATCTCTCTACTTTCTTCTCTCAAATATGAGGTGGATCTACTAGAAGATAGTATGCCTGACTCACTATTAACTGACCAAGGATCAGTAAACTACAAATGCTTATTGGTTTTCCTCAAGGATCCATTACCCAGTCTACGTGCACATGAAATAAATGTACTGGATTCTAAACTTAAGAAATAATTCAAGAAGAAAAACCTAAAATGACAAAGGTATTCTGCTAGGGACTAACCCATTTAGCTCAAGAAAAGAGATTCTTTTTTTTATACATATAAATATATATGCATGCAAATATTTATAAATGCTATAAACATTCTTAGGTTATAACCCCCAAGCCTAAGACTGACAATGCCCTCATTGGAAAAAAAATTGCAGACATAGAAGAATATCACCTGAGGAAGAGAGTGGGAGGAGCTAAGGCTCCTCAAGCTGAAGTGCGTCCAAGACCTGGCCATCTGAAAGAGTAATATACGGTTTAAGTTGCTGGCCATTTACCTTAAAGCTCGCACCTGAAATAGGGTTCTGAATCTCTACAGCTCCATGAGGGAAAGTATTGATAACAACGTATGGCCCATCCTAGCGGGACTTGAGCTTTCTAGGAAATAATTTAAGTCTAGAATTGAAAAGCCAGACCCATTGGTTGGGCTCAAAAGCCTTTTTAATGATGTGCTTGTCATGGAAGACTTTTGTACGTTGCTTGTAAGCTTGAGAAGTTTCATAAGCTTCATTACGAAGCTCCTCAAGCTCACTTAATTCTAACATACGTGCCTTTCCCGCTTTATCCAGATTCAAGTTAACGTTTTTAATAGCCCAATAAGCTTTATGTTGGATTTCAACGGGAAGGTGGCATGCTTTTCCATAGACAAGACGAAAAGGAGACATGCCCAAGGGAGTCTTATACGCAGTCCTGTAGGCCCAACGAGCATCATTTAGTTTTTTAGACCAATCCTTTCGATCAGGCCTAACAGTTTTTTCTAAAATTCGCTTAATCTCCCTATTAGATTCTTCAACTTGTCCACTCATTTGGGGATGATAAGGTGTAGCTATCATGTGGTTGACTCCTAAATTTTGGAATAGTCTTGTGAAGTGTACATTCTTAAAGTGAGGTCCTCCATCACTTATGATCGTCCTTGGGCACCCATACGGAGAAATGATATTAGCCTTAACAAAGCCCAAGACCACGGAATGATCATTGGTTCGCGTGGGTATGGCTTCTATCCATTTCGATACATAGTCAACAGCCACAAGGAGTATTCATATCCAAAGGACACAAGAAAGGGACCCATGAAGTTAATGCCCCAAATATCAAAGATTTCAATAGGGAGAATAGGTTGTTGGGGCATCTCATCCCTTTTTCCAATGGTTCCCATCTGCTGGCAACTTAGACATGTGCCCACATACGTATGTGCATCTCAGAATAATGTGGGCCACCAAAAGCCAGACTGAAGAACCTTATAGGCAGTCTTCTTCCCACTAAAATGTCCCCCACAGTGGAGGTCATGGCAGAAACTCAGAACACATCTTTGTTCTTCATCAGGGATGCAACGGCAAAAAAGCTGGTCTAAAAAGCTCGAGTTCCTCCCAGTGATAAAATTTAGCATTGGCGAGAAACCTGTCTCACTTCTGCTTGTCCCAAGTACTGGGGGTAATGCCCGTGACCAGATAATTCACTATGTCAGTGAACCAAGGAGTTTTAGCTTCCACGGCCAGCAGAGACTCATCAGGGAAAGTCTCTTGAATACCACCAGCAGGGTTTGATGCCTCAATAGGGATCCTAGACAAATGGTCTGCTACCACATTCTCAACTCCTTTCCTGTCTTTAATTTCTAGGTCAAATTCCTAGAGTAGCAAAATCCAACGAATTAGGCGAGGTTTGGTGTCCTTTTTAGCCAGAAGATGCTTTAGGGCAGAATGATCAGTGAACACTACAACCTTAGATCCCAAAAGATAAGACCAAAACTTTTCCAAAGCAAATACTACAGCAAGTAGTTCATTTTCAGTGACCATGTAGTTTTGCTGAGGATCCATAAGGGTCTTGCTGGCATAATGCAGCACATGAGGTATGCCATCAACCCTTTGAGCTAAGATCGCTCCCACTGAAAAATCAGAAGCGTCGCACATAAGCTCAAATGGGAGGGTCCGATAAACGCCAGTTTATCATCATTCTTATGCATTAAAACAAACCTAGCTCTTAGGATTTTACTCCGCAAACGGGTTTTTGGGCTGCATTTAGGCATAAATTAGGATAGGCATGCATTGCATTTTTTATTGTCGTTTTAATGTGTTTTTGTGAGTGTTAGGGATGTACAGATGCACAGATCCCTAAAACCCTAGCACTCAAGAAGGCAAATGGTGAAGGAGAAGCCTAGACTAGCTGGAACCCAGCTTGATCCAGCTCACCACAGCTGGAACCTAGCTTACTTGAACTAGGGTTAGCTCATCCCAGCTCCATTCAGCTAGTCTCAGCTGGATGGCAGCTCAAGAGAGTTCACCTTAGCTCACCCTAGCTCAAGTCAGCTCAGATCCAGCTCAACTTAGCTGAGTCTAGCTCATCTCAGCTCCCACTAGTTCACAGGGAGCTCTAGCTAGCTCAGCTGAGTTGACAGGAGTTCACCCCAGCTCAGATCCAGCTACATTCAGCTCCACTCAACTCCAGCCAGCTGAAGAAGAATTCATCTCAGCTCAGGAAGCTCAAGTCCAGCTCCCGGGGACTCAGCTTAGCTCATCTCAGTTGAGTTAAGCTACCGTAGCTGCCTCAACCAGCTTGATTCTCCTCGGGAGCACCAGACCTAGCTCACCTCAGCTCATTTTGGTAGAAGCTAGCTCACTTTAGCTTGGCTTAGCAACTAGCAAAGAACTAGCAAGCTAAGCCAGCTAGAGTAGCCCCATGCCAGCCTCTTCAGCAGCAGCCAACTCCAGCTCCAGCTCCAGCTCCAGACTTCTCCTCCTCAGCTCCTTCCTCCAAACCCTAGCTCCAACACCTTCTCCTCTACTCCACCTTTAGCTAAGCTAGCTTAGCTTATCTTAGCTTAGCTTAGCTAACAACCAGCTCCTTGGCCATCCATTACCTTAAAAATCAACCCTAGCTAGCTCCACCAACTCCAGCCTACCTAAGCTAGCTACCCTACTTAAGTTGGCGCCACCACCTTGCCACCCCTTCACCCCATTATCTCCATCAAAAGACACTTCAAGTTGGTGCCAAAAACCACCCCTAACCACCCCCATTTTGGCGCCAACTTTCAGCCTCTTCGTCCACCCTACACCTACCCATATAACACATCCTAGCCATCCACATACCCCCCTTCTAGAACCTTAAGGTGGCACCACCTAATAGTCTTCTAGAAAGCCCATTTTGGCGCCAACACTAAGGGGTGTCAACACCCATAACTACCCCCTTGGTGTCCCTTAAGGTGGGCCAACTCTCCTTGGCCATGGGATCTCCAACCACCTCCATCAACTCATCTTGGCCATCCATTTCAAAGGTCACCATAGCCCCCTTCCTATTCTATAAAAAGCCACCACCTACCACCATTTTGGGGCATCCTCCCTTAGTATATTTTTCTACCTAAACCACCTATACCTACGGCCAAGAAGAAGGAGTAGAGAAGGAGATTAAAGGGGCACATCACCAGCCCCTTTGGTGCCTTCTTCTCCCCACTCTCTTCAACTTGAGCCACGCCAAGGAGGAGGACTCTTCCACTTCAAGGAGGATGGCCAGGCAAAGGAGAAGGACTTAGGGTGGACGTCCACCCTTGGAGAGAAACTTAGGGCACGCCCCCCTAGGGCTTGCCTTGAAGGACATCACCTTGGCGGAGCACTGCAAGGAAGGAGTTGAAGGACTCTTTTCAAGATTGGGAGCCACCAACCTTGGAGCAAGAAGCCTCTTCTTCACCATCTATCTAGAGGATTTGTGTTTGCTTTTCTTTATTTTAATTTTTCTAGTAGTAGAAGCATTCCTCTACTAGCCTTTTTTGTAAAACATTTTTCAGTAATCTAGTTGCCTTCTTTGCAATTTTCTATTTTGCATTTCTACTTGCTTTTCTTTTTAGCATTTTTCACTCCCTCTCCCTAATTATTCTAGGCCTCCACTTTCCTAGAGTGAGTTTAGGGAGAGGCTCTACTTGCCACTAGAAAGTAGTAGTTAAATTGAAGTGTGAATTACCTTCCCGTCACCATTCCACATGTCTTAATTTAAAACATAAAAAATGATATATTGAAAAATACCAAAAAGAAAGTTGAGATTGTATTCCAAGCAAGAGAATCACTATTGCAAACATTTGGCCTCCTTGGACGACCCCAGATACTTCCCTATCTAGGAATATAAATTTAAGAGTTGATCGGTTTTACGCGTTACAACGACGTATTTTAACAAACCGCGTGAAATCGCTATCAGGGTCCAATCTAGTGCTTGGAGAATCGGCATGGTAATGAGGGTTTTCTTCAAATCTTAGAAAGCCTCGCCACATTTATCATCAAAATCGAAGGAGACATCCTTCGCTAACAGGTCACAGAGTGGCTTAGAGATTTTACTGAAATCTCTAATGAAGCGCCTATAAAATCCAGCATGGTCAAGGAAAGATCTAACCTGACGAGCATTGGCGAGCAATGGAAGCTTAGAGATGGAATCGATTTTTGCGGTGTCCACCTCTAATCCTCTCTCAGAAACTATATGCCCTAACACAATGCCCTGCTGGACCATAAAGTGGCTTTTCTCCTAGAGAAGCACCAGCTTTGCCTTTCGCAACGGGTTAAGACTTTATCAAGGTGCGAAAGGCATAGGTCAAACGATGAGCCATAAATGGAGAAGTCATCCATGAAAATTCCAACGAACTCATTGATCATATCAGAAAAGATAGCCATCATACAACGTTGAAAAGTGGCAGGAGCATTACATAACTTGAATGGCATTCGACGGAACGCAAAAGTGCCATGCAGACTCGTGAAGGTGGTACTCTCCTAATCGTCAGGAAAAACAGTTATCTGATTGTACCCAGAGTACCCGTCAAGAAAAAAAAAGTACTTGTTCCCCGCCAATCATTCCAGAATTTAATCGATAAACGGTAAGGGGAAATGGTCTTTCTGGGTAGCCGTGTTTAAATGGCAGTAATCAATGTAGACCCTCCAACCAGTTGAGGGTCTAGGGGTCACCAGTTCTCCTTGGTCATTCTCTTCCACAGTGATTCCTGCCTTTTTGGGAACTACGTGAATAGGACTGACCCATTTACTATCTGAAATGGGATAGATAATCCCTGCATCCAGCCATTTCAGAATCTCCTTTTTAACAACCTCCTGCATATTTGGATTGAGCCTTCTATGCATATCTCGGAAAGGCTTCACAGACTCGTCCTTGTATATATGATGCATGCAAAGAGAGGGATCAACACCCTTAATATCAACAATTGTCCAAGCAATTGCTTCCTTGTGCCTTTGTAAACATTCAAGCAAAGCTCCCTCCTGCAATTCAGATAATGCAGACGAGATAATAACGAGGAGCGTGTTATTAGGGCCAAGGAAAGCATATTTCAATGCGCTCGGGAGGGGTTTCAACTCCAATTCAAGAGCCTTTTGGATTGAGGGTTTTAGTTGAGATGTCCCCGCCTTAGGTAGCGGATCTACCTTCACAGTCCAGGGTGGGGACAGAGACTCAGTGTGTATCCCCAGCAACTCTTCTAATTCGGGCATTTCCCTTTTAGTTTCTTTAATAATCGAGGGATGGTCCTTAGATATGACCTTCTGAAGGGGATCTCTACATAAGAGTGCTGGAGTAGCCTCTTCAATTATTTCATCAATGACCTCAATCTGAGAACAATCTTCAAATCCGGGTTGCTTGTAAGTATCAAAAAAATTCAACTTGATCTTCTTGTTCCCAAAGCCCATTTTAAGTGCCCTAGACCTACAATTTATAGAGGCATTGGCTGTGGCCAAGAAGGGGCGTCCCGGAATAATGGACGGCTTTGTGGGCTTATTAGATGGGTCAGTATCAAGTACCAAAAAGTCAACGGGGAAGAAGAAATCCTCCACTCTCACAAGGACATCTTCCAACAATCCCTGTAGTGTCTTAAGTGATCTGTCTGCAACCTGGAGGATTACTGGACTAGGCTTTAGCTTGCCTCCTCCCAAAAGGTGTAGACAGAGCTCAGTAGAATGTTCACCCCCGCACCCAGATCAAGCAGAGCCTTGTTAATGTGTTGGTTACCTATAACCACTGAAATATACGGGGCCTCTGGGTCTTTCATTTTGGGGGGTGTTCCATGCTGGAGAACTGAGCTAACATGGTCAAGCAGGATGACCTTGGTTTGGACTTGTTTCCTAGATCGGTGCTTCTAGGTGCACAGGTCCTTCAGAAACTTGGCATAGGATGGAATCTGTTTAATTGCTTCCAACAGAGGCAAGTTAATCTTGAATTGCTTAAAAGTATCCATAATCTCTTCCGTCCTATCCTTGGCTCCAGATGAGCCCACAGAAGATTCCCCAGGAGCAGATAGATGCTCTGGATAGGGGACCCTCGGTTTCTCGGTAGAGGGGTCGTCATGGCGGGAAAGGGGTGGTGGAAGGACGACATCCTCATTGTGGGTGATTTTGTGCGAGGGAGAGCAATGTGGCTCTTCCTCGGTGGAGATGGAAGTCGGGTCAGGTGTGGAAGGGGAATTCTGAGATGTAACCATAGGAGTGTTATCAGGCTTGTCAATCTTTTTTCCACTCCTCAACACAGTCACTGCTTGGGCGTGCTCCCTGAATACAACCCCCTTGCCCTTAGGGTTCTCCTCAGAGGAGCTAGGCAGCTTCCTTGGATCACGTTGCCAAACTACCTTAGTAAGATGACCAATTTGGGATTGCATATCAGTAATCATCTTATTCTGAGATTGGATAACCATATTTTGATGCTCTCGCATTGCTTTCATCATGGTCTTCAGTTCATCCATCTCAGAGGGCTTATTATGAGGAGGGTTTTCATAAGAAGGTTAGTATATGGGCTAGGGAGGTAAGGGTCTTGTATTCCCTAAGTTAGAAGCATCACCTTGCTTCCAAGAGAAGTTTGGATGGTTCCGCCACCTTGGATTATAAGTGTTGGAATAAGGGTTATTGCGAGGGGGCGGAAACCTTGGGCCACGTTCAAGTCATCCTGAATCAACTCAGGGAATTGGTTTGCCTGATGGCACTCCGCAGTGGCATGCATTGTGCTTTAGCAAATGGAGCATTCTCTTGAAGCTTGAAAAATAGAGGCTGCTTGCAAGTTCATGCCGGGGTTTGCTAAAAGCCTATCAAAGTTTTTATTCAATAGTTGAATCTGATAAGCCAAATCTTAAGAAGCCCCGGCTTCATGGGCCTCTATCTTCCTCTGCAAGATTGATGGTTTTCTTTCTTGATAGGTAGAGGACAGATGTATGGAGTTGTCGCTTAATGTTTCAAATAATGCCCAGGCTTCATCCTCAGTTCTGGTCATGAAGGTTCCTGTACAAGCTGTATCTATGGTTTGCTTATGCCTTTCAGATAATCCGTTATAAAACCTTTCGACCAACTACCATCTTGGCACTTGATGGTGGGGGCATAACCTAAGAAGGTCATTAAAGCGCTCCCAAGTCTCATGAAATTGCTCCCCTTCCTGTTGAGTAAAACCCATAATCTCTCTTCTGTAATGGTTGGTTTTACTCATACGAAAATACTTTTTCAAAAATTCTCCCTTAAGGGTGGCCCAATCATTTACCCTTGCATCAAGGGTATGATACCAGTTCTTGGCCTTATCCTTTAGGGAGAAAGGAAATAGAGTCCTCATCAGGGCTTCATCAGTAAAGCCCTGGAGCTTCACCGTGAAACAGACCTTGGTGGATTCCTTTAAATGCCGGTAGGGGTCCTCCCTAGTAGTACCATGAAAAGAGGGCAATAAAGATATGGTACTGCTCTTGATCTCATACGGATTATCCCCTGCAGGTCGTCTTAGTGCTTGTGCAGGTTGGTTAGTTGGAATAAAATAGTCCCTTAGGGTCTGATGTAAACACATTTATACCACTTAAAATGTCTATTTATGCATGTTCTTAAGCATAGGATTGCATTTCATGATATAAATATTGCATAACATGCATCATCTCACATTTAGAGTAGTTTGAATAAAATGGAGGTTAATTGTCTCCTTTTATGCGCTTGGACAGGGCAAACATTTTATCGGGGCCTCGGATCAAAGATCTAACCGTATGGATGTGATCAGGGCGACGATTGGAGTTCAACGACTCCAAGATCGCCCTAATCAGGCATCCGTAGCATCAGATAGAGACCGGGGACCCTAGAAGATCAAGGGCCAGGATGGTGTAAATTTGCACTTCAGATGACAAATCCGACCGTACGGATGAATTCGGATCAACGATCGCAGCCCAACGACACAAAAATCGAGTCAATCCGACATCCGTGGCACCATCTACAACTTCCAGAAGATGGACGGCCAAGATGACGCCACGTGGTGCCATCTCAGCTGCCCAAACGGCCGCTTGCATCTTCTGAAGACCGCGCACCCGTCTCCTCTCCGCCGTTGGATCTCGATCCAACGGCTGCGACGCGCCCGCGTTGAAGTCAAGCGCTCGACACAAACGCGACCGCAGCGCAGCGGTCGAGCGCTTTAACGCGAAGCAGGGACGATCGTTCGAGCCATGCCCCGCAGAAATTGGAGCGGTGGCGCGCCTCCAATCGACCGCACGATCGCAATCCAACGGCCACGCGCACCCGATAGCGCCGACGCGCGATCGCACGAACAGGCAGGCGGGCGGCAGCGGTGAAGGCGCGATTTTAAGCCGTTCGATCTCGCGATCGGACGGCTGAGACTTCGCGGACGTGCGTAGGCATTACGCAAGCGGGCAGCCGAGCGGGCGCGCGTGGGCGTGGCGGCGACGGCCACGTCGGGGCTTTAGTGATGGATTTATCCGTCACTAAAGACCCCTTATTTATTATTTAGAAGATGTAATGTCTATTTTGCCCCCACTCCTTGCAACTATAAAAGGAGACCCCCTCCATACGAAATTTTCATCCCTTCTTTCTCCTCTCTAGCCCTCCAAAGCTCAAGAGAAGCTTGTCCCACACCCGGGATGCTTCTCGCGAGATAAAGTCCAATTTTCGTTCCCCTTCGGAAGTGGATTCCATGACGACGATGGCGTGCTGCTTCGTTCCCGTTCTTTTGCTTCGTCCTCCTTCATCCCGCTTCGTTATCCTTCGTCCACGCGTTGTCCCGTCCGGCTCATCCTCCAAGCAACCGTCGAGGAGGATTTCTCTCTCCCTATTCTTTTTACCGCTTTCTAGTATAGATTTACTGCTTTCTAGATTAATCTACTCGTCCTCCAAGCAATCGTCGAGGAGGACATTTCTCTCTCCATTCTTTTAATGCTTTCTAGAGTAAATTTATCGCTTTCTAGAGTAATTGTTTTATGCTTTCTAGTTGTAATGAACAATCTCTTCAATTCAAAAATTCCTTGTTTATTCTACATCTCATTTTGATTTCTCTGTGTAATATTCTCTTTCTCTCTTACTCTCTCTCTCTTCTATTTATTGCAAATAATTAGATAGTTCTAAATTAAATTACTCTATAACAAATAAAAAGAAACGCGTAGTTTTTAAATCAAACGTCTGCCTCCCTGTGTTCGACCCGAAATTTTAATTTCGATATAAATTTTATTTGTTGAACACGAATTCTTCGCTTTCGAACTACAACAAACGGCCTCTTGCATCTTGTGAAGACCACGCACCCGTCTCCTCTCGGCCGTTGGATCCCGATCCAAAGGCTGCGACGCGCCTGCGCTGAAGTCAAGCGCTCGACACAAACGCGACCGCAGCACAGCGGTCGAGCGCTCTAACGCGAAGCAGGGATGCGCGTTCGAGCCGCGCCCCGCAGAAATTGGAGCGGTGGCGCGCCTCCAATCGACCGCACGATCGCGATCCAACGGCCGCGCGCGCCCGATAGCGCCGACGCGCGATTGGACGCGCGTGTGAATGCGCGATCGCATGCACAGGCGGGCGGGCGGCAGCGGTGAAGGCGCGATTTTAAGCCGTCCGATCTCGCGATCGGACGACTGAGACTTCGCGGACGTGCGTAGGCGTTACTCACGCGGGCAGCCGAGCGGGCACGCGTGGGCGCGGCGGCGACGGCCACGTCGGGGCTTTAGTGACGGATTTATCCGTCACTAAAGACCCCTTATTTATTATTTTGAAGATGTAATGTCTATTTTGCCCCCACTCCTTGCAACTATAAAAGGAGACCCCCTCCATACGAAATTTTCATCCCTTCTTTCTCCTCTCTACCCCTCCAAAGCTCAAGAGAAGCTTGTCCCACACCTGGGATGCTTCTCGCGAGATAAAGTCCAATTTTCGTTCCCCTTCGGAAGTGGATCCCGCGACGACGACGATGTGCTGCTTCGTTCCCGTTCTTTTGATTCGTCCTCCTTCGTCCCGCTTCGTTCTCCTTCGTCCAGGCGTCGTCCCGTCCGGCTCGTCCTCCAAGCAATCGTCGAGGAGGATAACATTTCTCTCCCCATTCTTATTTACAGCTTTTCTAGTGTAGAATTTTCTACTTTATAGTGTAATTGATTTTCCGCATTCTAGTGTAACTTTTATAAACTATTGAAATATTGAATGCATGTTCTCTTTCTCTCTCTCTCTCTTTATCTCTCTCTCTCTCTCTCATAGTTTGATAGCCCCATTGTAATTATAATGCCTTGCTTAAAGAAAATCTTAAAAAAATATAATTGCGGAATAGATCAACGTAGCCTCCCTGTGTTCGACCCGGAATTATTTTCGGTATAAATTTTATTTGTTGAACACGAATTCTTCGCTTTCGAACTACAACGACAGGTTTTCCAAAACCAAACACGTTAGCGTAGGTTCGTACACGTTCAACAGGGTCCTTTGTTGATTTGCACCTTGCTCAACCATTCCTTCTTTTTCCTCTCCTAGGTGAGCTCTCCTAAGAATTCTCTCAGGCTCAGGATCAAACACTAGACTACCCTTAAGAGAGCGTCTACCAAGCATACAAAACACAATTCAGGTTCTTATTGGGTAAGTGATGCCTCCACTCCAAAGATAAGTCAAAAGATCAAGACTTATCCCTCCGTTCCCACGTAAGTGGTATAAGAGGGGTGTGGACTTGAAATCTTAACCTTCTTTATTGCGGAGGTCGAATTAGTTAATATAAATGGACAAACAAGTTTTTCACTGCAATTACGTGCCCTAATTCAACTTTCGAGTGCCCCAGGACCTATACTTTGCTTTGATGATACTCCCAGGTGATCAAGTGAGAAGTTACTCCAAGGACGAACAAAGGGATGCAAGTAGGGCGAACCCTTCCTTTGAGGTGATGCGGATGTGGTGTCCCTTAACTACCCTTTTGTTCCTTTAAGGGGTGTCCCCCTCCGTGGAGTATCAAAACACTTGGTCAAAAGATAGTATCACCACCACCACAAAGCACAATAGGAGGGTTTGCACCGATAAAGAGATCAGTGCCTATAGCCTTAAGGGATCGATCCTTAGTGTGGTGCCTAATGTGCATGCTCAGTGTCAGAAGTGTGCAACACACCACAAATCTTTGTAATTTCTTTTGTAATCGCAGACAAGTCCCTTAGAATCAGATCAAATGTGAATTTCTTTTAGGGTTGAATCTGATTATTAGTCCCACTTTTAGTTATGTGATCACTGAATTAGCAAATTTAAACAACTTGGTGGTCTTGAATTTTAATTTGAATGCAAATGCGTGAACAGCAGCTGGATGCAAAAGTTAGAAAGGTGTACCTGTCTCTAGCAATCTTCGAGCTAATATGCTTGCAATGCAATAATAAGATCTAATATGCTGCTTAATCACCCCTAAATGCATGCACCTAAGGGCATGCAACTTCTAAATAGGTAGCTCAATATTTTCTTTGTTAGTTTTAAAGGCAGGCGAGCAGAAAATAGAATCACGCATGCAAAAAATAATGTAAGCCCTAGTAGCTAATGAATGTGGAGACAAACCCCCAAAAATTCAGCCCTAATTACTACAAGGGCGAAAAGACAGAAATAAATTTTGTGACAATGGAGAATCCTTTGTGAAAGCAGAATCTTGGTCTCCTACGTCTTTTCCTCGTGTGGCTTAGCTCATGGTTGCTGTCACCGCTCTGTTGCACCTCGTCGCCTCGTCAGATTCCTCACATAGTAAAAATAAAATGATCAAATAATTGCGCAACTCAAAATATTCAAAAATAATGAAGTGAATCTATTGCATCAGTTGCCTCCACGGCAACGGTGCCAATTTGACAAGTCGATTTTCCTCTTTCGATTAAGTTTTGCAAATGAAATAACGCGTTGTTGTAGTATTTAAGTGGTGGAAAAATCGACTAATTAATAATAAAAATAACCACTCACAGAAGAGCGGGTCGTGTCCACAGGGAGGCAATGATGCAATAAACTCTCAATTATTTCGTATTCGTTCGATCAAGTGCAAAATCCCTAATCAAATCCGACATGAAATGCGATGGAAAGAAGATGTACAATAACTCAAAAATATAAGGGTATATGTGCAATTTTTCCTCACTGAAATATTCAATAAATATGTGATGATTTTATGTAATTTTCAATTGACATATATTAGAGAAAATTTGTGTACATGTTAATCCCTAAACCAATGTTGAAACATGTGAATATCAATAACGCGTAATTATCAGAAAGCATGAGTGTGCAGTCACAATTTCACCACAATAAAATAATCATAAATTAAAATTGATTTTTGGTGGTAATGGCATTGAATGTAATTTTTAATGGGGAAGAAAACAGGGGATTTCACCTCTCTCCTCCTTGCACATGGGAGAGAGGTTCAATCGAGGAGAGACTCCCACGGGAGGTTGGCTGGAGCGAGGCCGTCGCGATGATGGCAGCGGTGCGTCGTGAGTTGGCCGGAGCCAACCTGCTAGAGGAGAGGACTGGCGGTGGTGGAGAGGCCGCAGCTGGCCATGCGTGCTGCAGGTGCTGGCTCGCGGTTGCAGGTGGTGGTGCAGGCACTTGCGAAGGCGCTGGAGGGAGGCTGCAGGGGTGCGCAGTCGTTCTACAGCGCCTGCAGAGGGCGTGCCAGGCACTGGAGGGTGAAGGCGACGAAGCACCTGCGGGCGCTTGGCGTGAAGTGCCTGCGGGGCAGGCACTGGAGGGGCACGGGCCTGGCGTTGGAGGCAGGCGCTGGAGGGGGGAAGCGTTGGAGGCGAGCGCTGGAGGGGCGCGGGCCTAGCAGTTGCAGGATGCGGGTCTGGCACTGGAGAGGGGGAAGCGCCTGCAGGGAGAAGGTGCGCTACGGTGGTAGCGTGCTGCAGGCAGGAGCACTAGTGGGGGCACGGGCGCCTGCAGGGGTGCGCCTGCTGTGGAGATGGCACGGGCGCTTGCAGGCAGTCTAGCTGGGCACTGGTGCAGGTCCGGTGTAGCGGGCACTTGCGGTGGAGGTGCTAATGGCATGGCTAGCAAGGGCAGGTGTAGCACCTGCAGAGCGCTTGGCTGTGCTTGGTTCATGGTGTATGCTCTGACCACAGTGTTGGTGGTGGCTAGGGAGAAGGTGGATCCCCGCAAGAGGGAGGAAGAAGATGCCCCTCATGAAACTTTTCCCAACCTCTTTCTCTCCTCTCCCTGCGTGCATGAGTTAAGGGATTTTCAAATCCCTTTGCTATTTTTGGCCGGCGGCTGTTGAGGGTGGTCGGAGGATGGGAAAAGAAAATGCCGCCGGTTGTTTGAAAGGGGAATTTACCCTCCCCTCCTTGTTCTTTTCCCAATATTCTTCCTGCACATAAAAACATAGAATCATTACATATTAAGTTATAGAATACTATAAAATATATGTAAACTTAAATCATGATGCATGCAAACATTCTATAACTTAATGTAGTTATTAACAAACCTAAAATGTACGATTAAAATTACTTAGGCGTAATATTAGTCCATTAAAATGGACTCATCATTAGCCCAAGTGTGGTCTCTAAGTTGTAACCCTAAAGATTTACCCTAAGGTTCATGCACTTCTAGGGTTTTGTTCTGTTTCAGCAGACCACAAAAAATAAAACTCATTCTTGGACAACAGTTGGAATTCAATTAACTTGGAATTTGGCGAGTAAATTCCTTTTTCAATTATCTTTTAAGAGAATATTTTTTTGAAATTTTTACTATTTCAATCGAATTTTTAGGGATTTTCGAATGTCAGGGGGTCAGATCTAGAATTTTGACCCCTGGTCGATTTTTTGCCTTGAAATAGTATCAAATGACTTTCAAAAATTCAAAAAAATATGGAAAATAAATCAAATGAGATTAGCTTTCAAACCCCACCATTTTTAGTCAAAACAGATTCACCGATTATTCGGAATTGCTTTCTGAAATTTGAAAAATCTCAAATCTGGGTGAGTCTGACCCCTTTTCACTTCACAAATTTTTAAAAATTTTATACTTGGAATTTTTCAAAAAGATGGTGTCATTTGAAAGATGGTTTGAAAATGAAGGTTTAACCTGAATTTTAGATTTTTTTACTCACTATTTTTTCGGCAATCGAATTTTTAAAATAGACTTTGAAATCTGATCGAAAATTAGGAAATGGTGGAGAAGCTTTTGAAAGGTGTTGAGTTTGAAATTCAAACTTTCCACTAAAAATACAATCAAACAAAAAATATTTATAAAGATAACAAGACTTTGAGTCCCGGTCGTTCGTCTCTGTAAGGCATTTATTCAAATCTGAAATCGAACCTTTCTAGCTCTACTTGTTTAGAATCACATGGCGGTTTATGGTTATTACATATTTAAACACAACATGCTTAGTTGCAATAGATGATAATGAAAGCAGGCAACTTTAATCACACCAAATATATTGCAATCGATAAGCTCAAGGTGATTCTCAACACATAGACATATATATTTATATATTGAAAAATTTTTGTCATTCATTCAGGAAGGTGTTTGCAACATGGAAGTAGAGGAATGCTTATAAACGAAAGCTTAAAACATAAATCTAACTAACAGAAAATGATCGCATACAGGAATCTATGGGGGGATTTTGCACGCATCATTCGGGGAGAATAAGGACTACACTGCTAAGTAGTAAATAGAAGCAGTGAATGTAAAGAGCTAGCTACTAATCTATCAGAAAGTGAGGGCATTCGGAGGTAGGCTCCGATGGCCTTGGAGTGGTAGGGAGGAGAATGAGGGGCGGCCAATGGACCTCAGGCTGGCCCTTAGAGAGAGGTTGGAGGAGTGATCCAGCATCCTGTAGTGGAGATGATGTCCTTCATGGTGGTGCTCAGCTCATGGAGGTGGAGTGGAGATGGTAGTGTCTAGCCTAAGTGGAGGTGGACGTGAATGGAGCCAAGCATGTATGGTCAAGAGTGGATGGGTGCAAATGGCCACCCCTTAGGTCTTTTTTTAGACCTAAGGGAGTCTCTCTAGAGAAGTGTGGAACTCTCTAGAGAGAGTCCAAGAATGGCTGGCCAAGAGAGAGAGAGGTGGTTTCTTAGATCCACCATTTGTGGATCTAAGATTTGTGGGTCTAAGAATTGAATGCCTCTTGGTTGCTAAATTTGTCAACCAAGAGTGGCGCCACTTGGAGAGAGTTCTAGAGAACTCTAGATGTGTGGGAGTGCATGAATGGGTGTGTGTGTGTGTGTGTGTGTGTGTGTGTGTGGTCGTGCCCTATGTGGCTCGGTGGTTTAGGTTAGGTCCTAAGGGGTTTAGGTAGGTGTATGCCTTGAATTAGGGTTGCAAACCCTAATTGCTAAGGGGAAATTGCAATTAAACTTAACCCAAGTTTAATTGAATGAGTGTGAACCTAATTGAGAATGGAATAACTCAATTAGGTTGGGCTTATGTCAATTGGACTCTCACTAAGTCCAATTGGACTTGTGTAGGTTGAGATCTGAGCTTAATTGGACTCAATGAGTCCAATTGGCTTAGGTGATGGTGATTGACTTCGATCTAAGTCAATTGGGTTTGGTGAGGACCTAATTAGGTCCTTAGGTAGGCATAGAGGTGATGTACTAGAGTTAGGACACCTTAATTTAGGTTCCTGTGGGGTTGGGATTAGGTACAGGGAGCTAGAGATCCAAGATCAAGGCTTGAATCTCAAACCAGGAACTGAATAGTAATTCCAGACGTCCAAAAATAGAATCAGACGTCTTATACTCAAAAATCATAAGTCTAGACTTGTTGTCTCGACATTTAATCAGAGTCAGGGGGGATTCAAGGTTCTATTTTGGGTATTCTGCAGAAATTGGACGTTTGACAAAGTGTCTGGACGTCCAATAACACTGCAGAAGTGGGTTTGAGGTGTGCGGGAGTTGGCTAATGATTTTGGACATCCTATAACTTATCTGGACATCCAGATAAGGGTCGGAACTAGTGTTTTAGGGTTTCCTAGGGTACTGTGACCCATTCTAAGGGTGGCTAAGGCTTGGGGAAGTCTCTAGGCTATCCTAGGGCTAGGATGGACCTAAGCTCTTCATATTTTACTGCTTTATTCTTACTTAATAGAATAGCATACCTTAACTCCCTTACATCATTATTCCTTATATCTAATTTAAGACTTCTACTTCGGTCCTGCTGCAATACTCATTATTCCTGATCCAGCTTCAGATCCATCTTCTGATCAGCTTATTGCCTGTAATTGACATAATGCACTTAATCAGCACATTATAACATTATTTTGTGCATAGCTAAAAGAAAGCAGTAAAGATGCAAATAATGCTTATGCATGCATGAATTACCCTAACTTATGGTAAGTCCTAGCCTAATTTAGGTCAATTAAGACCTATGATTGCTGCGCAATCACATGCGTTGCACTTTTTATTATCTTTTTAATGTGTTTTTGTGAGTGTTAGGGATATACAGATTGTCAAAACTCCAAAACCTTAGCAATCAGGAAGGCAATTGGTGAAGAAAAATCTCAGACTAGCTGGAACTCAGCTTGATCCAGCTCACCATAGTTGGATTCCAGCTCACTTGATTTAGGGTTAGCTCATCCTAGCTCCATTTAGCTCATCTCAATTGAATGGCAGCTCAAGAGAGTTCATCTTAGCTCACCCTAGCTCAGGTCAGCTCAGATCCAACTCAACATGGCTGAATCTAGCTCATCTTAGCTCCCATTAGTTCACAAGGAGATCTAGCTAGCTTAGCTTAGTTGACTGGGGTTCATCTTAGCTCAGGATCAGCTACATCTAGCTCCACTCAACTCTAGCCACCTGAAGATGACTTCATCTTAGCTCAGGAAGGTCAAGTCCAGCTCCCAGGGACTCAGCTAAGCTCAACTTAGTTGAGCTAAGCTACCTTAGCTACCTCAACTAGCTAGGTCCTTCCCAGGAGCATCAGACCCAGCTCACCTCAGCTCCTTTCAGCAGAAGCCAGCTTGCTTTAGCTTGGCTTAGTAGCTAGCAATGAACTAGCAAGCTAAGCCAGCTAAGGTAGCTCCTTGCAGCTCTCTTCAGTAGCCACCAGCTCCAGTGCAGCTCAAGATGACTACCTCCAGTGCTTCTCCCTGAAAACCCTAGCTCCAAATGCCTTCAAACCTAATCCCTACTAGCCAAGCTATCTAAGCTAGCTTAGATTAGCTAGTCCACCTCCATGGCACCAAAACCTACTACCCTACTACCTAAGCTCCAGCAAAAAGACCACCTACTCCTACTTTATTTTGGTGCCAACTATCCCTTCCATCACCACCCTACATCCACCATCAAAACCCATCTCAACGCTCCATGTTTTCCCTCCAAAATCAATACCTTCTAGAAGGTATTCTTGGAGGGGAAACAAAGGCACCTCTTCATTTCCCTCCCACTTTTCCCTCCAAAAATATCCAAGAACCCTTTCATTTCCCTCCAAAAAAAACACCATAACCACCCCCTTCCCATCCTATAAATACCCTACCCTACCACCACATAATTCCCATCCTCCATTACTTTAGTCTACCATATACCCACCATAATTCAAGGCCAAGGAAGAAGAAGAAAAGAAGATTAAGGGGGCATCCTACCCGCCCCCTTGGTGCCGTCTTCCCCTTTTTCTTCTCCCTTGTGCCACGCTAAGGAGGAGGAGCACTCCCCCACTAGGAGGACGGCCAGGCAAGGAGGAGCAAGGTTGGTGCACACCCACCCTTAGATGTGGAAAGTTAAGGTGGAAGCTTCCACCTTGGAGGACACCATCTTGGAGGAGCATAGCAAGGAAGGAGTTGGAGGACTCTTTTCAAGCTCGAGAGCTACCAGGCTTGGAGAAAGAAGCCATCATCTTCTTCACCATTTCATTTAGAGGATTTGTGTTTTTATCTTCTTGCATTTTAAGTAGATTAGAAGCTTTCCTCTATGTGTTTTGTGTAGAATAAGTTCATTTTAATTCAAGTTGCCTTCTTTCAATTTTTGTTTCATAGTTTTTACAATTTTTGTGATGTTGCCAGGGAGGCACGACTTTGCTTAATCTTTCTCTTGCTTAAAGTGGATCTCATCCCCTTCTCTTTCTTTTCTCTTGTGCATGCAGGAACTACAGGAAGAAAGCAAGAATTTGGAAGCGAGAGCTCAAAGTTCATTTTCTTCCTGCAATTCTAGGTTGGTTTCTTCTTTCTTGTCAAACTTAGCCTAAAATACTACCAAAATACACTAAACTTGGTTTTCAAGACCTTAAACAACTTAATTAAGTGGAGTGGTGAAGTTTAAAATTCATTGTTTGCTTGTATGCTACAACACCACTCCAATTCAAGTGTTGGTATTCTATTTTTCGGGTCCAGATTTCTATCTGAAATTGACAAATCAATTCCTGGCACCACAAACCTCCTAAAATCTTGAAATTTCACCCAGGGATTCCAAATCAAGTAGGGAACATTTTTCCCAAATTTCATATCAATTGACTTTGTATTTAATTTTTTAAAATTTATGGACTACAAAGGGTTCACATCCTTTATTCTTCCTACTTTGTTACTGTCCGTGAATTTTTAAAATTTTTATACTTATCCAATTTTTATGAAATTTATCTTTCTGGAATCCTTGTGAAATTCTACACATCACATAAATTCATAAAAAATTTTGGAGGTTGATGGTGGTATAGAAAGTCCAAGATACCCATGGATATCATTTATGGACTTTGGCACCAGCACAAATAAAAATTCAAAATATATTAAAAAAATTCCTAAAATCTTAAAAAAATCTTTTTTGGAATCCTTGTTTGATTTTCTTCAAAGTAGTGGTGTTTTTTGACTTATTTAGACCACTACGTAATACAGAAAGCCTAAAAAGGTCCATTGGTAGTTAAATTTCTATTCTAGGATCAATTGGATTAGGATTTCTTTTTCATTTTTAGAGACAAGCAACCAAAAGAAAACACATCCTTACCCATACAACTTGATTTCCTCTTGTTTGCGGAATCTTAAACTTGTTTGAAAACTTAAAAAGAAAACCCTAAAAATACATTAAGTTAAATCCAATCCTAAAAGACAGAAATACAAAAATTGTGTGACAACTTATTTTTAATTGGAACAACTTTCCAATTCTTGCACACAATATAAAATTTGAAATAATAGGGTAATAACCTAATCAACGCCCTCCACATTCCATGTGCGCTATAATATCCTAGACCTAACTAAAATCCGTAGCAACTTGACCCCTAGGTTTCATCAACTTAGGCTTGATATATAGGTCTTAAGTTTTCTCTAGTTAATACCAATTCTGTCATCTATATCTGGTGTTCAGGCTGAGGGGCCATGTCAAATGACCAGGCGTGGGTTTGTACAAGCACCTAGGGATTTTCCTGGGAAATGCTTGGGCCCAAACCTCCCCTTAAGCAACTTGGCTAGATTTATTAACAGAACGAATATTCATTGTTGATTACTTATTTCTTAGGTAGACCAAGTCATAGGTTAATTTCTAGGGAGTCACATTTAAGTTAGGTCTAGAATTTTGATTGATTGATTGCACACTTTCTCTCATCTCCATCTCTTCTCCTCCCCTACCATTTCTTCCATTTTGCATAGGCGATGGTTCAAAACTCCACACTTGGAGGAACCACTTGATTTTGCCTCCCCAAAAAGACTTTTCCTGCATTCTTCCCCTTCTTTAGAAATGAAAAATAAAAATTGGTCCTCTAACTTACATGCTAATTATTCTTTCCCCAATCTTTCCACCCAGGAGCTTCTTAATTAGTCCCCCCCACCTAATTTCTACTCCATAATGGCTCAACTACAAGTTAAGCAACAACAGTTGCATAAGGATTTAACAAACCTAGCCAACTAAGGGAGTCTTGCCACACCTACCCAAGCTCCACACATTCCACATCTCACCCCTTCTCACATCCCAAAGAGACAAAATTTACATACGACCCGTGCTGAGTATAATCATTATTCTGAGGCTTTCTATGGTTCAATGGTGAATTATACTTATCCAAATCATTACCCCACTCAAAATGTCTCCACCTTCCAGGAGCAATTGCAAAATTCCTATAATTTGATGAATTATCCGACTCACTCCTAGACCAATCCAGTTCCTCACCAACAACAAAACCCATTCGGAGGGTATGGTTCAAATCAAACTTATCAATCTGGGCCATCTCAAGAAGACATCAATGCCCAAATGATGAAAACCTTGCAGGAGATGCAAAGAAAAACTACGGAAATCACCCGTGTTATTAACAATCTCAATGATCAAATTGGGGTTATTCCGACTCAAGGATGTGCAGAACATTCACCATCCCAGCCCACACCAAACTTTGTCAATCAAAGGAACCAACACCAGGGTGGACACCAACATCAGAACCACACTATTCATCCTCCTATTAACCCAATATCTCAGCACCAACGTGGTTTCTATCAACATCATGCCTCCCCACCTCCTCCCAGTGATAACCAAACTGCATATGCAGATATGTTGAGGAGTGGGAACACCACCACTGATTTAGAGCCTTCAAATCAAATTGATGAAACCCACTCTCAGCCAATGCAAATCAACTCTCCTAACCCCACTCAGGAAGAAGAAAAAGAAATCCCAAAAACACTTGCTTCAAATCCTACTTCTCACTCTCAAACACTGCAATCCAATCTTTTTGATAAAAATCAGAGCCCTCTCAACAAGATCTTTTGGACTTATTTGAGCAAGTCGAGAGGAATATCCCCCTCCTAGATGCCACCCCTGCCTTTGCTAAATTTTTGAAAGAAAAGTTTACTCCAACAAGGGAGGCTCAGAATCTAGGAAGGGTGGTCCTTTCTAAGACAGCAAGTTCAGTTGTTTAGAGCAAGCTGCCTCTCACAAAAAAGGACCCGGGTGCATCTCTCATCTCGGTTGTCATAAATGACACCACCTTTTTTTGCGCCCCTCTCGACTTAGGTATCTCCTTTAATATCATTCCCCCGGTCATATTTGAGGAATCTCGATTCGGTGATTTTAAACCTACTAAGGTTCAATTTCAATTGGGAGATCCATCTACCATTCAACCGTGGGGAATCATTGAGGATCATATTGTCAAGGTCCGGAATTGTCTAAATCCGATAAATTTTCTGGTCCTTGACATAGAGGTACCTACAGCTCTCACTAACACCATTCTTGGAAGATCCCTTATGATTACCACAACAGCTAATATCAACTCTCACTTTGGGAAAATGAATATAAGTTGTGGTAACCAGATTTTCTCATTACATTTATTTCAAGCTTCCAAGAGGTCCATTGATCATAAAATTTTCGAGGACAGTGATAATATAATGGAAGCAATTTGTGAGAAATCTTTGTTGATCAAATCCTACTCAGCGTTGACCACAATGGATCTAGATTTTATTGATTCCTATTCTAAGGATGATTTTGTGGTCCGAGACTTTTCAGATCAACTAGGGTTTGACTTTTACTCTTTCAATTTTCCTGATTTTTCACCAAAAACATCCATACTAACTTCACCCACCCTACATCTCATTGACTCCTTTCCCCCTCCCTTTCCATTGGACCTACCACCCGACCCACCAAAGTCTGGCATTTTACATGCACTTAAACCATGGCCAGATTTGGGTCATTCTTCCATTTTTCCATTTCATTTTGATCCCGATTTCTTTACCATTCATCTTTTTAGGGATCTTGAGGAAAACACATTTCTTGAGGACATCCAAGTGTCCAATTATTTACATGATTGTCTAATTTCGGTGCATACCTTCACGCTTAGCTGAATGGCGTAAAAGATAGCACTGGATGGGAGGTAACCCATCATTTTTCCTGCTTTCCTTTTTCGTTTCTTTTTCCAGGTTTTGACCATCCTAAACCTGACCGCCCTTTACTAAGGTGATCCCTTTTCCCTCCTAATGCATGAGGACATTGCATATCATAAGCATGGGGGAATTTTTTTAAAATTTTGATGATTAATTTAGGATTTTCAAAACCTAAAAACATGCATTTTTCTTTAGTCATTTTTATTTTCTTGCATGCATACCCAAAAAAAATAATAAAATAAAAATACTGAAAAAAACTTTTTGAGGAAAATTTTGAATCGAGACTAAGGTTGACAACTCACTTTTGGTACAATGGGATTTTATCTTTAACAAAGTAGGGATGAGGATATGGATCTGATCATTATTATTTTAGGGTTTATTTTTAGACTAGATCAGATATCCTTCTCTAAAATTTCACTTGAACTCATGATAGTTCAGGTGACTTGATCCTCTTTTGTAATATGGAAAGTATCTAGCTTAGTTTCTGATTCAAAAACTTGCTTTTCTTACAGAACTTCGTGTGTCAAATTTCACACACAAGTCAACACCTTAAAAACTACTAAAAATCAGAAAAACCCCTTGTTTCGCCTTAGTAAAAGTCTAAAGCAGATCATTGGTTTGAGTTCCCATCGCCGAGAAGGAGGAAAATGCCTCCTTTAAGGATGCGATGTCAACATGTTACCGCCTCGACGCTGCTCCATATATATATCTTATATCTTTAGATAGAGCATTAAAGCGCATTTTAGCAGCTCAAGTATCTTGGACGGTGCTCTACCTATAGTGTTGGAGCAAGAGCTTGAGTTTGCTTGGAGTGCCCCTTTACACCGCATTGTGTTTTGGGGTTATGAGCTCCTGGGTGGTGTCATGGACAATTCTATCCCGAAGTACTGGCGCCAGAGCCCCCTCAAGGATTGGTGACGGGAATGATGATCCTGATACATCTATTGTAAGACTAAGCTAGAAATAAGCATGGGGGAAGGAAAAAAAAAGTTTTAAACCAAAAACACACCCTTATAAATGTTGGCTTTTCACAAGCACGGACACAAGGTTTTAAAGGTTATTGCAACTTGCAAATCAGATTCATGAGCCAGAAAAATCCTAAAAATAGAAATTTCAAGTCATTTGAATTAACAAGGGGTTAATTTGAAAATTTTCTTGAGGATATATTGATACCATTTTTTCTAATTTTTGGATCCAAAAACAAATCCCGATGTTTATCTTTAACAAATTCCGTACCTCCTATGTTTAAACCAACTAAGGTCACATAGTCTCTTTTTCCTCAAAAGTCGAAAAAAATTAGATTTCCCAAAATTTTCATTTTGTAAAAATTAAAGTTTTGCTAAGAGACTAGCAAAAGATAAGCATGGGGGTGTGATAAACTCCAGTTTATCATCACTCTTTTGCATTAAAAGAAATCTAGCTCTTGGGATTTTGCTCCACAAACGGGTTTTTGGGCTGCATTTAGGCATTAATTAGGTTAGGCATGCATTGCACTTTTTATTGTCTTTTTAATATGTTTTTGCGAGTGTTAGGGATATACAGATTATCAGAACCCCGAAACCCTAGCACTCCAGAAGGCAATTGGTGAAGAAGAAGCCTAGACTAGCTGGAACTTAGCTTGATCTAGCTCGCCATAGCTAGATTCCAACTCACTTGTACTAGGGTTAGCTCATCCTGGCTCCATTCAGCTCATCTCAGCTGAATGGAAGCTCAAGAGAGCTCATCTTAGCTCACCCTAGCTCAGGTCAGCTCAGATCCAACTCAACTTAGCTAAATCTAGCCCATCTCAGCTCCCATTAGTTCATAGGGAGCTCTAGCTAGCTCAGCTAAGTTGACTGGAGTTCATCTCAACTTAGGACCAGCTACATCCAACTCCACTCAACTCCAGCCACCTGAAGATGACTTCATCTTAGATCAGGAAGTTTGATATGCATACATCTGATTAACCTAAAATATCTATGAATGCATGTTCTTAGTGTCACATTAGCATCATGCATTGTAAATAGTGCGTAACAAGCATAATCATGCATTTAGATCAAGTTGTATAAATTGTATAGTAATTGTCTCCTTTTTATGGTTAGAGACAATGCTGATGAGTCCATTTTAATGGACTATTGTTATGCCTAAGTTAACTTTAATCTTACCTTTTAGGTTTGTTAATAAATACATTAAGTTATAGAATGTTTGCATGCATCATTATTTAAGTTTACATCTATTTTATCGCATTCTATAACTTAATATGTAATGATTTTATGTTTTTATGTTGCAGGAATGATATTAGGAAAGAACAAGGAGGGGGGAATAAATTTCCCCAACAAACAGTCGGTTCAATCTCTCCCTCATCCACCGGCCAGCCACAACTCCTCCCTCACAAACATCTAATCTCCCACCACCCTCCCTCAAAAAATGAAGCCATAGTTAGAAAGGATTTTTGAAAATCCCTTGAAGGGCGGAAGAGAGGAGCTAAGAGGAGGTGGAGCAAAGGAGAGGAGGAGGATGATCTTCGGGTTCTTCTTCCTCCCCCTGGGGGGATATCCTTCCTCTCCACTGTGGAGAGAGTACGCACTGTGGAGAAGGTGTGCACGGTGAACACCCTTGCATTGCCCACAGCCAAGGCCTTCCACGCACTGCAGGTGCACACAATTGCCCTACCAGCCTCCACCGCGCGCTTCACCTTCCATCGCCCTTCCACTGTAGGCGCACCCCCCCATCCTACCCTCGCCACGCCACCACACCATCGCCCTCCCAAGAGCCCGCAGGCACTGCACCGCGCCCCACAGGCTCACCCCCTTGTGCCTTCTCCCTGTAGGCGCTTCCCCCTCTCCAGCGCCATCACCGCCTGCAGGCCCACGCCCTTCCAGCGCCACCCCATCCTACACCTGCCTTGCCAACCCGCAGGCACCTCGCTCACCAACCAGCACACGCAGGCGCTGCACTTCACCTCTGTAGGCGCCTGCACCCTTTCAGCACCCTCGCCATCATCGCGCGCTCTCCACCGCTACAGTCGCGCCCACCTCCAGCGCCCTCCTGCACTGCGCGCCCACACCCCCTGCGCTCCTCCAGCAGTAGCACAGGCAGTCCCCACTCCACCACCGCATGCGTGTGCCCCCAACACTTTTTGCTCCAACCGCGCACGACCTCCACACTAGCGAGCAGAACCACCACCCACCACCTTTCTCTCCTTCTTGCAGCCACCACAGGCTGCCATTAGCTGTGCTATCACCACCGTCAGGTGCGGCCCGAGCGGGGTGACCTTTAGCTGTAGCCTCGACACCCATCTCTCCTCCTGTGCGCACAAGCCGCTGCAATAAATCCCCTATTTTAAAGTTAATTAAAATTTACATTTTCTTCCATTGATGGGGAAGGTATTTTTAGTTAATAATATTCTATTCGGTTGATTTTATGAGCATCTCCCTCTTGTTTTGCATAACTACAATATAAGCATGATATTATCTTATTATCTTAATTAAAAAGCGATTTCGATATGATTTCTTGACGAAATTAATCATGAACATATGTTTTTAACCGTTGCAAGTTTAAATAGGTAATTGCCTCCCTGTGGACACGACCCACTCTTATAAGAGTGGTTATTTTAATTGTTGATTAGTCGATTTTTCTACCACTTAAATACTACAACAACGCATTATTTCATTTGCGAAACTTAATAGAAAGCGGAAAGTCGACTTTTCAAATGGTGCCATTGCCGGGGAGGAAGCACACCTATTAATTTTTTCAAGAATTTTATATTATTTTGATGCTATTTTAAAAGCTTTTCTGAGTTATTGACATTGGTTCTCTTTGTGTGCACGAATCGAACGACGAACGCAACAGGCGCGCATGGCGGAGACGATCTTTTTGGTGGACCTTGACGCCACTTGGAGGCCAGCAACAGGAACACATGGGCCTTGATCCAACGCACTTAGGCTTACGGAGAAGCCTATTTCTGATTTAGTTGGTAGAGCTTAGTTTAGATTTAGTTTAGACATTAGAATTTAATTATTGTCTTTTGGACCCTTGTCGGGTATTTTTGGGAACGTGTTCCCCGTGCTTCTTTATTTCTTATCGCTCTTGTATGCGGGAGTGTATTTTCGGGAGTGTGTTCCCATTTATTTAGATTATAGAATTATTTGAACTAAATTTCGGTTAGTAGTTAGATTAGGTCTATTTGTTTATTATTATATATATATATATATATTCGAACTACCTGCTAGAAGCTGCATATCTATAGGACAACCATCTAGGACTGAATGAGCAGCATCTAGTTTATTTTTCCTGCATTGCATACATTCTTGCACGAAGAAAGCTGGAGTAAGGTACGTCTTCTCTTGAGTATCAATTACCTGTCATGCATATGCATTGAACCTAAATCTAAGACCACTAAAGTACTTGAATCAAATTAATTCAGTGGTCACTTTAAAAATTGGGACTGCTGAGAGGTTGGACTTTAAAATCTGTGACTGAAAATTATGTGCAAAAGGATCCTGTTTGCGAAATTTCAAAAATCAAAACACGATCGTATGTTTGCACACTTGAGATATTGTGCACCTCACACATAAGGTCACTAGATAAATTTTTACCTCTCCTCTTTTGCACCACAAGGGAAGTTAGTAGAAAATCAACAAGCTATCCACTAGGTTACTTCGGTTTCTCGTGTGTGGGCTCGATTCGAGACTTCCATCCCTTGTGAGTAGGTTATAGGCACCAGTGAAGGTTGGCCTAGGAAGCGTAATTTTTGCAAAACTTGTTTGGCTACCAACTGAACATTTAATTCTAACACCTACAATCTACTGAAAATAGATCCCATTGAATTTGCATTTGCTTTGATAGTAGAACTCTCTAGGAAGTTTTTGCTTATATTCTGAATTCGTCTAAATCCTAAGAGAGTTAAAATTATTTTGCTTAAAGAAATGGATCACCCTTACTCCTATCAGTTAGATTATTAAAGTCAATACTTCCCATCTTTTAATCAAGATCCCATGCCCCGAGCATATCCATCCTTTGATGGGTACATTGATAATTCATGGGATCATTCTTATTCTTATCCTGGGAGTACTGGCTTGATAACTCCCACTTTTGAGTAGAGCCTAGGAGTAGGATTTTCCAGCCTTGAAATCCCTACTTCCATGCAAACACCCAACCCTCCCACCCTTCATGATTTTCCGTATCGAGGTTGGACTGATACCCCTAGGCCACCAGAGCCTGAAATTGACTATCCTCCCCAACCTGATAATAGTAGCCTCTCCTCTTTTATGATAGAAATGCAAAAACAGCAAAAGGAAATGATGGAATCAATGGGAGAGATGTTGAGGAATAGACAACAGTTAAATGAAGAAATAAGACAACTTAGCTACACACTTCCCAGTAATTCTGATCCCTACCCATACGACCCTAATCATGAAAATAATTCAGAGGAACCCAATGATAATAGGGATCCAATTTTATTTAGCCATCACTTATACTCTCCCAATGAGACACGGCCACTAGAGGAGAATGATCATAGTGCTTATCCACCTGAGCTATATTGGAGTCAAAAGCAAGGGAAGATGGTACCTCTTGAAGACCTTGACCCCAATGACAGTATTCTCCTTACCCCTACCAACCTGGGTCAAGGTTGTATTGTTCCTATCACTTCCCCTATTGATTATTTGGTGGAATCTCATTTTACCCCTAGTAAGCCTACTCCTGACCCTCCACTTAGGGAATCAACACCTACCATTCAATATCCTAAGGATTTAAATGCACCCAATGAAGGTGACCCTAACGGAATGGAGGATGAATTAGATCAATTTTGGTCTCAAGGATATGAAGAGTCTAATTCAGAAAATGAGGATGCCCCAATAAAGGAACCTGGACTGAAAATCTGGAGTGAATCACAAGGGAATTATTTATTATTTAATGATTTACCTCCAGAGGATAGAAATAATATGGTAAAATCCAGATTTCTCCCTTCTTTTGAGAGTCATCCTCCATCAAAACAGGTGTTGCTATTAGAGGAGGAAAAACAAAATAACGAGAAGTCTATGGGAGGCTCTTGGGGACAAAACACGTCAATTGAGGATTTATACCCCGAGAAGAATGACAAATTCAGTGATATAGGCTTGCTCCAAAACATTAAGACTGATCCTCCTTTAGGAATAATTAAGGATACCGATCCAACTCCTAATGAATCACATATACACCCCGACAAAAATTTAAGTGAACCAAACGAATCTGGGGATGAGCTGAATGATAATGATTATGACATTTTGACCCTGCCATCAAAGAGTTGTAATTTGAAGTCTACCCTTGATTCAAATATGACTCCGATCATTAATGCTAGGTAGGGTAACGTGAAGTTGTCTACAACTGTTAGGGAGTATATACAATCTGAATCATTGTTGGAATTGGACCTGACACCGACTAAGCCCTCATTGGACTTAACCATTACCTTCCAACACTACCAACAACCCTTATACTCCCTAACAGATCCTTGGCTCAGATCTCTGCTCATGTACATTCTTTCTGGAGAACATATCAGGCCAGTACATCCTCGGATAGAATGGCGAGTGTGGATTGATGCTTGTACTTTTACTCTCGCCATTCAAGGATTTGAACTAATAATGTCTATATCTTTTAAAACCCGTCCTGCTCTTGAGGATCCTTGTTATCCTCCACTTATTCCATTACGGGAGGTCCCTTTTCATATTCCGTTTATTATTCCTAGATCTCCCAAGGTAGCCAACGAAGTTCTTTGCTTTCATATCTTCTGGCGAGCATTTGGTATTACATTGCATCATCAGCTCGCCAACATCCGTGGCTACCTGTTTTCTAGTCCTGCACTATTACGCATATTTTTAGGGCCTAACCTTTTCTGTTTGGAACCAGACTTACAGGTTCCTCTAAGTCTGGCTGCTGACAGAAAATGTAGCGCCTGTTGAGAGGCAACCCAGCGGTCTGAATAACGCCGTCATCAGGTGATTTCTTTCCTTTCTCCCCCCTATTTTAATTTTACAATGAGGATATTATAGGATTTAGGCATGGGGGGCGCATTTGCATTTTAGGAAGTATTCATGCATTTAGGTTAGCATATATATAAAATAATAATAATAGTAATAATTTCTCTTTTCTTGAGCTAAATGGGTTAGTCCCTAGCAGAATACCTTTGTAATTGGAGGTTTTTCTTCTTGAATTATTTCTTAAGTTTAGAATCCAGTACATTTATTTCATGTGCACATAGACTTGGTAATGGATCCTTGAGGAAAATTAATATGCATTTGTAGTCTACTGATCCTTGGTCAGTTAATAGTGAGTTAGGCATACTATCTTCTAGTAGATCCACCTCATATTTGAGAGAAGAAAGTAGAGAGATTATTGGTGCGCTAAGTCTAGTGCAAGGACTCTTAAGTTTTGGATAATTAAATGATGATACTTCAGAGTTAGGCGTAGTCTTCGCTCTCTGTTCCTGTGTGCATGCTTTATTTGAATTCTTGAGAGTCACCAAATAAGGCAGATACACAGAGATGGAGTCTTAATAAAGCTATGACTTTGGGGGATGGTTACAACCGTTCTTCATAGAGTCCTCAACTGAAGGAGGGTAATAGTGTCAAAGGTCAGAAATACGCCTGTCCTATCCATTCCTTTCCGATGCCGAGAATAGGCCCTTCCACCAAATAACCTACACAATTTCCTCTTGACCATCATCATCCCTAATAATGCCTCATAAATAAAAGTCTGTATCGTGTTGTGTTAATTGAAAAAGAAACAAAAGCAAAAAGAAATAAAAAAAATAGAAAGAAAGAGAAGAAGAAGAACAAACAATAATAAAATAAAAAGAAGAAGAAAAGAGAGAGAAAAGAAAAAGAAAAGAGTCCAAGGTTATATTTTATTATTGTAACATTATTTCTGAGGCAACAAAGCATCTTGCGCGTTCCACCAAATATGACCCATACCTACCTTTTAGTATTTCTGATCGCCCGAATACTGGTTGAGGACTCTAACTTAGTTGTAGAGTTATTAGGACTTTAATTGAAGTGTGGATGCCATGTGAGGCCACCAAACAGTGAGCACAATTACTAAATCTGGCGAGATTTGTGATCTCAGAAAGAAAAGAAAGAAAAGAGTTAGCGCCCAGGAACATCAAGAGAGCACAGTGTTTAGCCTCTCTCCGAGTTGACTTGTCTAATAGTCTAGAAATCTAGAGTCTGTAGTACTAGACTACATGTAGCACTAGATGAATGTGTGCCACCAAATACAAATCCATTCAACTTGATATCTCCTACCTAAGCCAAACGCCAGGGTCAAATTACAGATTATCTTCTGCTTTATCCCCGAGGGAAGTAGTTGCCTATCCCGACAGTAATATT
Organism: Thalassia testudinum; assembly: GCA_037157565.1. Taxonomy (NCBI): domain Eukaryota; kingdom Viridiplantae; phylum Streptophyta; class Magnoliopsida; order Alismatales; family Hydrocharitaceae; genus Thalassia; species Thalassia testudinum. Next base: position 21,102,431 of record JAZHRO010000024.1, read on the forward strand.
TACCAAGGGTGAAGTACGAACTCCCAATACGAATTGGCCCTTTTACTTGGATCTGTTACCTAGGCTATCATCACTTCACATTTGTCTGGATCTCTAAAGTTTTGAAATAAGAATAGAAGAAATCTTCTGATTACTTTTATTATTTTTCATTTTTGCTAGGGACTAGCAAATCTTAGGCATGGGGGTATTTGATGAGTTCATTTTAATGGACTATTGTTACGCCTAAGTTAACTTTGATCCTACCTTTTAGGTTTGTTAATAACTACATCAAGATATAGAATGTTTGCATGCATCATTATTTAAGTTTACATCTATTTTATCGCATTCTATAACTTAATATGTAATGATTTTATGTTTTTATGCTGCAGGAATGATATTGGGAAAGAACAAGGAGGGGGAAATAAATTTCCCCAATAAACAGCCGGTTCAATCCCTCCCTCATCCTCCGGCCAGCCACAACTCCTCCCTCACAAACATCTAATCTCCCGCCACCCTCACTCAACAAATGAAGCCATATTTAGAAAGGATTTTTGAAAATCCCTTGAAGGGTGGAAGAGAGGAGTTAAGAGGAGGTGGAGCAAAGGAGAGGAGGAGGATGATCTTTAGGTTCTTCTTCCTCCCCCTGGGGGGATATCCTTCCTCTCCACTGTGGAGAGAGTATGCACTGTGGAGAAGGTGTGCACGGTGAACACCCTTGCATTGCCCACAGCCAAGGCCTTCCACGCACTGCAGGCTCACACAATTGCCCTACCAGCCTCCACCTCACGCTTCACCTTCCATCGCCTTTCCACTGCAGGCGCACCACCCCATCCTGCCCTCGCCACCCACTGCGCCATCGCCCTCCCAAGAGCCCACAGGCACTGCACCACGCCCTGCAGGCTCATCACCCTTGCGCCTTCTCCTCGCAGGCGCTTCCCCCTCTCCAGCGCCATCACTGCCTGCAAGCTTGCACCCTTCTAGCACCACCCCATCCTACACCTACCTTGCATACCCGCAGGCACCGCGCCCACCAACCAGCGCACGCAGGTGCTGTACTTCACCTCTGTAGGTGCCCATGTCCCTTCAGCGCCCTCTCCATCACCGCGCGCTCTCCACCGCTATAGTCGTGCCTGCCTCCATCGCCCTCCTGCACTACGTGCCCGCCCCCCCTGTGCTCCTCCAGCAGCAGTACAGGCAATCCCTGCTTCACCACCACATGCGTGTGCCCCCAACACTTTCTGCTCCAACCGTGCATGACCTCCGCACTAGCGAGCAGAACCACCGCCCGCCACCTTCCTCTCCTTCTTGCAACCACCACAGGCTACCATTAGCTGTGCCGTCACCACCGTCGAGTGTGGCCCGAGCGGGGTGACCTTCATCTGCAGCCTCAACACCCGTCTCTCCTCCTCCTGTGCGCACAAGTCACTGCAACAAATCCCCTATGTTAAAGTTAATTAAAATTTACATTTTCTGCCATTGATGGGGAAGGTATTTTTAGTGAATAATATTCTATTCGGTTGATTATATGAGCATCTCCCTCTTGTTTTTCATAACTACAATATCAGCTTGATATTATCTTATTATCTTAATTGAAAACCGATTTCGATCCGATTTCTTGATGAAATTAATCATGAACATATGTTTTTAACCGGTGCAAGTTTAAATAGGTAATTGCCTCCCTGTGGACATGACCCGCTCTTCTACGAGTGGATATTTTAATTGTTGATTTGTCACTTTTTCCACCACTTAAATACTACAACAATGCGTTATTTCATTTGCGAAACTTAATCGAAAGTGGAAAGTCGACTTTTCAAGGATGACTTTTTATCGGGGCTGTTGAACGCTACGAACCTACGCTAACGTGTTCGGTTTTGGAAAACCTGTCGTTGTAGTTCGAAAGCGAAGAATTTGTGTTCAACAAATAAAATTTATACCGAAATTAAAATTCCGGGTCGAACACAAGGAAGCAGACGTTTGATTTAAAAACTACGCGTTTCTTTTTATTTGTTACAGAATAATTCAATTTAGAACCATCTAATTATTTACAATAAATAGAAGAGAGAGAGAGTAAGAGAGAAAGAGAATATTACACAGAGAAATCAAAATGAGATGTAGAATAAACAAGGAATTTTTGTATTGAAGAGATTGTTCATTACAACTAGAAAGCATAAAACAATTACTCTAGAAAGCGATAAATTTACTCTAGAAAGCATTAAAAGAATGGAGAGAGAAATGTCCTCCTTGACGATTGCTTGGAGGACGAGTAGATTAATCTAGAAAGCAGTAAATTTATACTAGAAAGCGGTAAAAAGAATAGGGAGAGAGAAATCCTCCTCGACGGTTGCTTGGAGGACGAGCCAGACGAGACGACGCCTGGACGAAGGAGAACGAAGCGGGACGAAGGAGGACGAAGCAGAAGAACTGGAACGAAGCAGCACGCCGTCGTCGTCGCGGGATCCACTTCCGAAGGGGAACGAAAATTGGACTTTATCTCGCGAGAAGCATCCCGGGTGTGAGACAAGCTTCTCTTGAGCTTTGGAGGGGTAGAGAGGAGAAAGAAGGGATGAAAATTTCGTATGGAGGGGGTCTCTGTTTATAGTTGCAAGGAGCGGGGGCAAAATAGACATTACATCTTCAAAATAATAAATAAGGGGTCTTTGTGACGGATAAATCCGTCACTAAAGCCCCGACGTGGCCGTCGCCGCCGCGCCCACGCACGCCCGCTCGGCTACCCGTGTGCGTAATGCCTACGCACATCCGCGAAGTCTCAGTCGTCCGATCGCGAGATCGAACGGCTTAAAATCGTGCCTTCACCGCGGCCGCCCGCCCGCCTGTGCGTGCGATCGCGCGTTCACGCGCGCGTCCAATCGCGCGTCGGCCCTATCGGGAGCATGCGGCCGTTGGATCGCGATCGTGCGGTCGATTGGAGGCACGCCACCGCTCCAATTTCTGCGGGGCGCGGCTCGAACGCGCGTCCCTGCTTCGCGTTAGAGCGCTCGACCGCTGCGCTGCGGTCGCGTTTGTGTCGAGCGCTTGACTTCAGCGCGGGCGCGTCGCAGCCGTTGGATCGAGATCCAACGGCGGAGAGGAGACGGGTGCGCGGTCTTCAGAAGATGCAAGCGGCCGTTTGGGCGGCTGAGATGGCACCACGTGGCGTCATCTTGGCCGTCCATCTTCTAGAAGTTGTAGATGGTGCCACGGATGTCGGATTGACTCATTTTTTGTGTCGTTGGGCTGCGATCGTCGATCCGAATTCATCCGTGCAGTCGGATTTGTCATCTGAAGTGCGGATTTACACCATCCTGGCCCTTGATCTTCTAGGGTTCCCCGGTCTCTATCTGATGCTACGGATGTCTGATTAGGGCGATCTTGGAGTCGTTGAACTCCAATCGTTGCCCTAATCACATCCATACGGTTAGATCTTTGATCCGAGGCCCCGATAAAATGTTTGCCCTGTCCAAGCACATAAAAGGAGACAATTAACCTCCATTTTATTCAAACTACTCTAAATGCGAGATGATGCATGTTATGCAATATTTATATCATGAAATGTAATCCTATGCTTAAGAACATGCATAAATAGATATTTTAAGTAGTGTAAATGTGTTTACATCAGGGGCCTCAGAGCGAAGATCCAACCATACGGATCTAATCAAGGCAACGATTGGAGTTCAATGACTCTAAGATCGCCCTAATTGGATATCTATAGCACCAGATAGAGATCGAGGAACCTTAAAGAGCAAGGGCCAAGATGGTGTTAATCCACACCTTAGACAACAAATCTAACTGCATAGTTGGGTTCGAATCGACGATCGTAGCCTAATGACATGAAAATCGATCCAATCCGACACCCGTGGAACCATCTACATCACTCAGAAGATGAATGGCCTAGATGACACCACGTGGCACAATCATAGCCACCCAACACCGGCCGCAGCTCTTCTTATTCACTCGATCGACAAATCTCAGCCGTTGGATGCCCATCCAACGGTCGAGATCGCACCACACCACCGCTCATCCAACACTCTCATCTTCTGAAGGCGCATGCACCACTTGATCTCAACCATCGGATGAAGATCCAACGATCAAGATCGGCCGTGCGCTAAACTCTCTGCGCGACACAAACGCACACTCAGCGCAGCAGTCGAGCGCGCTATGCGAGCGCGCAATGCATGTTCGTGCCCGCATTCGCTACGTGTGGGCGTGCGATTGGAGCCGCATGATGTGCATCCAGCTGCGGAGATCGAGAGATAGCACCCACACACGATCAGACGTGCGGCACTTACGCGTGATCACACCAGGCTCGTGACACAGGCGTAGGCAGTTTAAGCCATCCGATCTCTTGATCGGATGGCTGAGAGTGTGTGAACGTGCGTGAGCGTTGAAGGGCACAAAGGTGAGGGGGCGCACGAGCGGCGCGCACATCGGCCACGTTCAGGCCTTTAGTGACGGATAAATCCGTCACTAAAGTCCTGAATTAATGTTTTTCAAGTTGTAATGTCCAAAATGCCCCCACTCCTTACAACTATAAAAGGAGACCCCTTCCATATAGATTTCTCATCCCTTCCTTCTCTTCTCTCCCTCTCCAATGCTCAAGAGAAGCTTGTCTGACACCCGGGATGCCTCTCAAGAGCTAAAACCAAGCTTTCACCCCCGTTTTGGAAGTGGATCCCACAACGACGATGACGTGCTGCCTCGTTCCCGTTCCTCCTGCTTCGACCTCCTTCTTCCCGCTCCATTGCTCGTCTTCCAGGCCTTGTCACATCCATCTCGTCCTCCAAGCGATCGTCGAGGAGGATAACTTCTCTCCCATTCTTTTTCCTGCTTTCTAGTGTAGAACTTTGTTGTAATAATTTCTCGCTTTCTAGTGTAATCTTTTCTCATTTTCTTAGTTGTAAAAACATTTTGCACTATCAAGTGAATGTTCTCTCTCGCTCTCTTCTTGTCTATACTGATTTCCTTATGATTATTCCGCCCTTTTAACAAAAACACAAAAAATATATATATAAATGCGAATTTTGAAGCCTCCCTGAGTTTGACCCAAGATTTCTTTACAGATTTTCCGATATAAATTTTCTTTGTTGAATGGATTTCTTCGCTACTCAAGCTATAACGACAGGTTTTCAAAACCAACTCCGATAGCGTAGTCATCTGCCGTTCAATATTTTGGCACCGTTGCCGGGGAGGCAACGATTTTCCGATCTTCTTTTCGCATTTCACGCACTTTACTGTCTTCTAACTTGCTTTATCTCGTGTCTATTGTTTTGTAGATACCTCTATCAGGGAATTGTCAAGCGGTAGATTGGAGTAAAGTGCAGTTGAAGACGGCTGTAAGTGCTCCCCATTCTTCCCCCTCCATAGATTTCATTTCATCACATTAAATTCAAATTCTAATTAACCTCGGTGTTTGCATTAGTTTGGTTGTTTAGATTTCCACCCACATTCATTTCACCCTCGCATATAAAAAAAAATAAAAAGATATTTTTTGTGGGGTAATTCAACATACACACAACATACACCCATATTCAAGGCACTTAACCTAATTGATTTTCTTCTACTCAACTAGATTCTGATCTGTGGAACTGGTACACACAAATCAACACATAAAGAGTAGAAATCATTCTAGGTTAATCATTTTTGTGTGCCTAACTTAATGGTGCAATTGTGGCTAATTGTTTGAGTTGTTTGGGCCACACCACTCAACTTAAAATCAACTCACCAAGTAGCTTCCTCTTAGGGTTTTCAATCTAGGTTCATACCAGGCACTCCACATTATTTCTGATTTTAAAAGGAAAGCAATCTTCACCCGTGCTTGAAAACCTGGTTTGCCTCAAACTTGATTGAATTCACCTTAATTCTAAACTCTAAAAGCTACCTAAGCAAGGTTTGAACATTAAAATTTACTCATCACAAATAATCTTGCTTGAAAACCCTGGTTGTGCACGCACTTACACATACTCAATTGATCATTAAGGGCACAACCCAGATAAAGTGCCCATCACATTCCAAAGTACATTCAAACCTAACCTTAATTAAAATAGAGTAGACGTTGTCCTTAAGGATTTGACTTGCTCTTCGGAGCCCAGAACGAGATTATTTTCGATTTATCTGTTTCTACTATTCAATATGATGTCTAGCTAGGGAAGCAAAATCAAACGATCATGGCTGGGGGGTACACTAGGAACAGGAGGCGCAAGCCGATGGAAGAACCTTCTCCTTAGTCCCTCCTAACTGGTTGGATTGAACGGACAGAAGTAGATCAAATCGTTTCTTTATCTCAAGACGGGTTCTGGGAGTCTATAGGTCTTTAGGCTAGCCCACTTAAGGATAGGTTTGATTGTTTATATTGCAGGGCACCTTTCTTCCTCCCATTTGTCATGAATTCTTCCACATTCTACATGCATTCCTTCTCTTTCCCTCATGTTATGACTTATCCTCAACATGTCGATTATCCCGACTCGTACTATAATCAACCATCTCTTAGTTGGGATAACTCGAATTGGGGATACAGTTTCGGACCTCCGTATTCGGGGTCAAACCTTGAACACCTTAATTGTGATTTCTATCCTTCTTTGAGCCATATCGATTTTAGATTGCCACCCTTTCATGGACAACTTAATACAATCTACAATCAAGAAGGATACACTGCCATTAGCTCATCACCACCTTTTGAACAATCCGAAATGATCTATTATCAGGAAGGGTATCTCGAATCTCATTTCGATAACTCCTCTGCACTGATCCCAAACCCTCCCAACCTTGAACCAAGTCATTTGGTTCAGGATAACCAGGTTCAAGATAAGGTTTTGGCTAACTTGAGGAATACCATACAATCTTTAGAAGTTCAGCTAATACCTTGCACTGAAGAATTGGAGCCCCTTATTGAAATGATTGATGATCATAACAAGTATTTATCGGATTAGCTCCAAGATGTTAAGGATAAGAACCCGGGTGAATTTTTACTTGGGAAGTTAGCGAAATTGAGAATGAGATTTTGGGTTGCCTTAATTCAATCATGGGATGATTCCCAGGATGAACCCCCTTCAGGACAACCAATGTCAGAACCCCCTCAGGCACCTGTTGGGGGGGACACGTGTTACGAGGCTCACCAGATTGATTTAGAGCAACCAATTAAGGATGATTTGATTTCTTCACCTGAGATCCCTGAGCCGGGGTACAAGGAAACGTATGTCTCCATGGACCAGAAAGTGATGGATGATTTTGGGACGTACATCAATACAGATTTAGATTTCTTTAAGTCTGAGGGTGAAGAATCAAATTGCGAGGTCTCACATGAGTTTACAGAATACAATTTCTATGAGACAACTGGGCCTGAGGAATTTGATAGATCATATGATGGCCCAATAACTGAGGAAACTGATCTTATTAGGGCTCACATGACGGATTCATAATTGCATTTTCTGAAGGATTCAATTAGATGCCCTGATTGTCAGTTACACCCCATTGAGCTTACTAACGATTCTATCTTTGAGATAATTAGACCCAAGTCAATTCTGATTCAGTCACATCTTTTAGACTTGGAAATTTTATACGGGGTGATTAATATGCAAGAGGTCCTGGAATTTGACATTCTGAATGAGTAGGATAAAAGCTGGAAAATTTTGATTTGGGAAGCAAACTCTAGAGGAAGTAGAAGACCGAGTCTAAGGGTTTCAATTAAGCTAAAACCATCAAACCAGGACCCTTACGACATTTGTATAAGGATGATCAACCCAAGCACACATTCATTGATAATCCTTTTGAGCTTGATTTCTCTGTAACCCAACTTTGTGGTCTTGAGTTGCATCCTCAAAAATTACAGGCCCGACCCCGCTTGCATATTGATCTCAGGTTCTGGGTAATTTTTATCCAGAACATTAGATATTCTCGACCATGAGGTATGGGTCTGCATCACAATCTGGTCCACATCTGTGGACATCGACTGGCAGGTCTTAGGTTGTATCTTTTTATTCTGATTCTGACATGCACCTGTGAATTCTTTATTTCTGTTCTTTGTATAGTGTACCTAGCTGAAGGCACTAAATTCAGCACGTATATAATTTCTGTTTATCTCAGAGCGGACACGCTATTCATGTAATTCAGGTGCTTTCTACTCTACTCCACTATGTTTCATGTCTTTTTAATACAATGAGGACATTGCATTAGATAGGCATGGGGGGTGGATAGTCATCTCTGAATTATTTCATTAGCTCCATAGATTTGTTTTATTTTCCTTTATTTATATATTAAAAAAAATTTTGAATTAGGAAGGAATACTTGGACATTAGGACCCTTCAATCTTAGGAAATATTATAATAGGATTCGAACACTAAGACCCTTTAGGTCTTTGGGCTTAATCAGCCTGGGTATCCACTAAAATGTGATCTGTTTTTCGAGTCCTCTCTATCTTGAATTCTATTTTAATTTGATTAAATAAGTTTGGGTGATAAGTACACGACTTATCAACCCGCCTTATGATTCGAGGGAACTTTAAGTCTAAGCATCTGCACACTATTCATCACTGACTCGTTGTTCGGCAATTCTAATGGAAATTAGGTAGCTAATGAACCTTCTAAGGTGATATGGCTGGTAAGTTATCATGGGTAACAACCCATAGGTAAGTTGTCCAAAGCCCAGTCACTGGACCACTCTCTTCTTACTGCCTTTAGGTAAATCTTAAACTAGGGAAGCCACCTACTTAAAATGAAAAAGAAAGTCAAAAAGAAAAGAAAAAGAAAAGGAAAAAGGAGAAAAGAAAGGAAAAAAAGAAAATAAAAGAAATAAGCCACACTTTGCAGCACGAGTATGGCTAGCAAGTTGTCGGTGGTAATAGCTCATTGACCTATTGTCCAGAACCTAGCTCAAGAAATGCACTAAAAATTCCCAAAACACTTAGGAAGAAGCAGAGAAGTAGAATAAGCCGGGGAGATATACACTGGACCCACCCTTGTGTTGACCCCATAAAAATAAAAGTAGGGAGAAAGCTACCGGTTGTAAAGATATACTTTTAGGTAGAACTCTCTTTTTAAGGTCACCTAGAGGTGTAGAAACCCGAAGTTCGTCCTAATTGCCGATCAACGAGTCTATCACATTCACAATAAGATGCTTAGAACAGAGGGTTTTCATCAAATCTTGGGTGAGTTGAGTGGCCGTAGAAGGCCACTAATGTAAACATGTTTACAATGCATAAGATGACTATTTATGCATGTTCTTAAGCATAGAATTACATTGCATACTATAAATATTGCATAACATGCATCATCTTGCATTTAGATTAGTTTGAATAAAATGGAGGTTAATTGTCTCCTTTTATGTTCAGGGACAGGCAAAATTTTTATCAGGGCCTCGGATCGAAGATCCAACCATACAGATGTGACCAGGGTGATGATTGGAGTTCAACAACTCCAAGATCGCATCTGTAGCATCAGATAGAGATCGGGGAACCCTAGAAGATCAAGGGCCAAGATGGTGTGAATCTTCACTTTAAACGACAAATCCGACTACAAGGATGGATTTGGATAGACGATCGTAGCCTAACGGTGTGAAAATCGAGTCAATCCGACACCTGTGGCACCATCTACATCATCCAGAAGATGGACGGCCAAGATGGCACCACGTGGCACCATCTCGGCCGCCCAATCGATCGCACGCATCAGCTGAAGGCCTCCGCATCAACCCTTCCCCGTCGTTGGATCAAGATCCAACGGCTGCGACGTGCCTGCGCTTAAGTTAAGCGCTAGACACAAATGCACCCACAGTGTGTTGGTCGAGCGCACTAACGCGAAGCGTAGGCGCACGTTCGAGCCTCACCACGTTGCAATTGGAGTGGAGGCACACGCTCGATCGACCGCACAATCGCGATCCAGCGGCTGTGGGTGCTCAATCCGTTTTACTCGCTATTGCACGCCCACATGTGACACGAGATTGCACGCGGGTGTTGCACTCAGAGGAGGCGAGTGAGGGCGCGTCTCAGCCGTTCGATCTCACGATCGAACGATTGAGAATTGAAGGACGTGGGCAACGCGGGAGATGAGTGGGCGGCCCACTACGCCCATGATGGGGCTTTAGCGACAGTTTTATCCATCACTGAAGACCCCTTATTTAATCTTTTGAGATTTAAAAAACCAATTTGCCTTCATTCCTTGAAACTATAAAAGGAGGCCTCCTCCATACGAAATCATCATCCCTTCCTTCTCTTCTCTCCCTCTCCAAAGCTTAAGAGATGCTTGTCCCACTCCTGGGATGCTTCTCGCGAGATAAAGTCAATTTTTCATCCTCCTTTCGGAAGCGGATCCCGCGATGACGACGACGTGCTACCCCATTCCCGTTCTTCTCGCTTCGTCCTCCTTAGTCCTGCTCCGTTCCCCGTCTTCCAGGCATCGTCCTGTCCGGCTCGTCCTCCAAGCGACCGTCGAGGAGGATATTTCTCTCTCCATTCTTTTACTGCTTTCTAGAGTAGATTTATTACTTTCTAGTATGATCACGATCCTACTCACGCCCGCGCCCACTCGCCTACGCCTTCGCCCCATCGCTGTGTCTCAAACCCGCGTCCGCAGTTCGCGAAAGCGCCTTCGCCCACTGTGCTGCAGAGCGCGGATTGTCGCGTAGGCGATTTGTGGTGCGACAGTTCACAGCTGTTGGATCGAGATCCAACGACGAAGAGGGAGCGGATGCAGAGGCTTCAATGGATGCATGCGGGCGTTTGGGCGGTCGAGATGGCACCACGTGGCGTCATCTTGGCCATCCATCTTCTGGATGTTGTAGATGGTGCCATAGATGTCGGATTGACTTGATTTTTGCTTCGTTAGGCTGCGATCGTCAATCAAAATTCATCTGTGTGGTCGGATTTGTCATTTGAAGTGCAAATTTACACTATCCTAGCCCTTGATCTTCTAGGGTTCCCTGATCACTATCTGATGCTACAGATGCCTGATTAGGGCGATCTTGGAGTCGTTGAACTCCAATCGTCGCCCTGATCACATCCGTACGGTTGGATCTTCGATCTGAGGCCCTGATAAAAGGTTTGCCCTATCTAAGCACATAAAAGGAGACAATTAACCTCCATTTTATTCAAACTACTTTAAATGCAAGATGATGCATGTTATGCAATATTTATAGCATGCAATGCATTCCAATGCTTAAGAACATGCATAAATAGACATCCTAAGTAGTGTAAATGTGTTTACATCATACCCCCATGCCTATCTTTTGCTAGTCCCTAGGAAAAACTATATGCTATTTATAAAAGAATTAGGTTGGATTATTTGGGCCTGAGTTATTTTCAATCATTAAGAAATTGTCTACTTAGGATCTGAACTTTCAAAGACACAACAGTGCCTGAGTATCTGCCAAAATGCAGACCGCCTCAAACCCTCGCCTTATTCAAAGAAAAATGTCTTTTTCTCTTTTTATTCTGTTCTAATTTTTTTGGATTTTCAAATTTTAGGGTTTAAGAGTGGCTTTCTACGGCCATTCAACTCACCCAAGATTTGATGAGAGCCTTAAGTTTTAAGCATCTTATTATGATTGTGAGAGACTCGTTGACCGACAATTAAAACGGACTTCGAATTTATACACCTCTAGGTGACCTAAAAAGAATTCTGCCTAAAGGTGTATCTTTACAACCGGTAGCTTTCTCCCTACTTTTATTTCTTTACGGGGTCAACACAAGGGTGAATCCAGTGTATATCTCCCCGGTTTATTCTACTTCTTCGCTTCGTCCTAAGTGTTTTGGGAATTTTTTAGTGCATTTACTGAGCTGGGTTCTGGACAACTGGTCGATGAGCTGTTACCATCGACAACTTGCCAGCCATACTCGTGCGGGGAAGTGTGGCTTATTTCTTTTTTTTCTTTTCTCCTTTTAATTTTTTTTTTTAAGTAGGTGGCTTCCCTAGTCTAAGATTTACCTAAAGGCAGTACCCATTGGCTGTTACCTAGTCTAAGACAACCTACCTATGGGCTGTTACCCATGATAACTTGCTAGCCATATCACCCTAGAAGGTTCATTAGCTACCCAATTTCCATTAGAATCGTCGAACAACAAGTTAGTGCAAAGAAAGTGTGTAGATGCTTGAAACTCAGAAATTCCCTCAAATCAGAGGGTGGGTTGATAAGTCGTGTACTTATCACCCAAACTTATTTATTCCAATTACGATAGAATTAAGATGGCGAGGACTCGAAAGACAAATCCACATTTTAGTGGATACACGGGCTAATTAAGTCCAAAGACCTGAAGGGTCTTTGTGTTCAGATCCTAATGTAAAATTTCTTAGGATTGAAAAGTCCTAATGTCCAACTAATCCTTCCTAATTTTGATTTTTTTTTTTGTATAAATAAGAAGAGAAAAACAATTTACATGTATTTCACAAAGTTGACCAAATGATTCAAAAATGAATCCACTGGTGTCCTTCAAATTACGGGGAACGTCCCGGCATCCAGATTCCAGCCGGTGACGTTGAAATCAAAATGTTAAACTTACGAATTGCTACGCTAACATGTTTGGTTTTAAAACCTTGTCGTTGTAGCTTGAAAGTAAAGAATTCGTGTTCAATAAATAAAAATTTATACCGAAATTTGAATTCTGGGTCGAACACAGGGAGGCTACGTCGATCTATATTTGCAATTATATTTTTTTTTAGAATTTTTGAAAAGCGAGGTGATATAATTACAATAAAGCTATCAGACTAAAAGGAAGAGAGAGAGAGAAAGAGGGAAATAGAGAGAGAGAAAGAGAACATGCATTCAATATTTCAAAATGTTTATACAATCAAACCAAATAAAAATTATACTAGAAAGTGGGAAATCAGCTACACTATAAAGCAGGAAAATTCTATACTAGAAAAGCTGTAAAGAAGAATGGGAGAGAGAATTTATCCTCCTCGACAATTGCTTGGAGGATGAGCCGGACGAGACGACGTCTGGAATTCAAATTTTGATATAAATTTTATTTGTTGAACACGAATTCTTCGCTTTCAAGCTACAACGACAAGGTTTTAAAACCAAACATGTTAGCGTAGCAATTCGTAAGTTTAACATTTTGGCACCGTTGCTGGGGAGGCAACGATTTCTGATCTTCTTTTCTCATTTCTTGCACTTTATTATTTTCTAACTTGCTTTCTCTTGTGTCTATTGTTTTGCAGAGACCTCCATCAAGGAATCAACAAGCGGTAGAATGGAGTAAAGTGCAGTTGAAGACAACTGTAAGTGCTCCCCATTCTTTCCCCCTCCATAGATTTCATTCGCCACATTAAATCCAAAGTCCAATTAACCTAGGTGTTTGCATAAATCCTAGGAATAGTTTGGTTGTTTGGATTTTCACTCACATTCATTCCACCCTCATTTATAAAAAAAATAACAAAAAGATAATCTTGTGGGGTAATTTTCAACAAACACAACACACACCCACACTCAAGGCACTTAATCAACTTGATTTGTTTCTACTCAACCGGGTTCTGATCTGTGGAACCAGTATACACAAAGCAACACATAACAGAGTAGAAATCATTCTAGGTTAACCATCTTTGAGTGCCTAACTTAGTGGTGCAATTGTGGCCAATTGTTTGAGTTGTTTAGGCCGCACCACTCTATTTAAAACCAACTCATCAAGTAGCTCCTCCTTAGGGTTTTCAATCTAGGTCTATTCCAGGCACTCCACTTTCTTTCTGATTTTAAAGGAAAATAATCTTCACCCGTGTTTTACAACTTGGTTTGCCTAGAAACTTGATTGTAATTCACCTAATTTGAAACCCTAAAAGCTACTTAAGCAAGATTTGAACATTAAAATTCACGCATCATAATAATCTTGCTTGAAAACCCTGGTTGTGCACGCACTTACACAAATATCAATCAATCATTAAGGGCACAACCCATTTTAAGGGTCCATCACATTCCATAAGCACCATAATCCCAGGCCTTAATAAAATTGAGTAGACGTTGGCCTTAAGGTCAGATTCGCTCTTCAGGGCCTAGTCTGAGATTATTTTTTATTAACCTACTTGTACTGATTAATCTGATGTCTAGTTAGGGGAGTAGCGTCAAACGACCGCGGCTGGGGGGTACACTAGGAACCGAAGGCGAAAGCCGAAGGAAGAACCTTCTCCCCAGTCCCTCCTTCTAACTGGTTGGATTAAACAGATGCAAGTAGAGTAAATCATTTATAGTCTTAAGGCGGGTTTTGGGAGTTAGTAGATCCTTAGGCTACCCCACTTAAGGACAGCCTTATTTTGTTGTGCTGCAGGGTCCCTATCCCCAGTCCTTTAGACCTTCTTTTAGTTTATGTTGGGAAGATGGTCATTGAATCCCCGATTGGATGGACCATTAGAACATTCTAGGAGGCACAAATTAGATTTTGGTCAATTTGATCCCATGGCCGAACAACAGCCTCCTCTGCTTGGAAATCCACAGGAAGAATTTCGAAGGTAGTTGGAGCAAATGCAGAGAATGCAGGAATGGTTCCAGAGAATGCAGGGTGCTCAACCCTTGAAGGATTTTTATGATCCTTCAAATTACGGGGAGCGTCCCAGCGTCCAGATTCCAGCCGGTGACATTGAAATCAAGCCCCAGGTGTTAAGCCTGATTAAACATTATCATGGGCTTGGCTCCGAAGATTCGTTTCAGCACTTGGAGGACTTGACCACTTTGGTTGAGACCACCAAGTCATGAAACGTAAACGAGGAGCAAATGATCATGAGGCTCTTCCCCCACTCTCTTAGGGATAAGGCTGTGCATTGGTATAGGACAATAGGAAGACCAATTACAACTTGGAATGAGTTGAAATCGACCTTTGTGAAGAAATTCTTCCCAGTCGGACGTACCAATGCTTTAAGATGGGCAGTCACTACTTTTACCCAGTGGCAGGGGGAGTAGTTTCATGCGGCATGGGAGCGATTCCAGGACTTATTGCGAAGGTGTCCACACCACGAGGTGTCGAAATGGCAACTCGTGCAGATCTTCTATCATGGGTTGACTGAGCAACTCAGAAATCATGTAGATGCTTCTTGCGGAGGCAATTTCCTCAATAAAGATGCAGATAGTGCACATGATTTATTTGAGGAAATGAGTGAGAATTCAATTAATCATGCCTCCATAGATACTTTTAACCAGTCCCAGTAGCCGAAATCAAATGTCAATGAAGTCCATGACTCTCATTCATTTGATATGGAATTGATTTGTAACAAACTTGATAAGGTGGACTTGGTTGCTAAAAGAATGGAAGAGTGGATGTCTGGGAATTCTATGAATAACTCTCGATCCACTCAATCCCAAAATTCAGGATTCCATTCCTCATGAGCTCCTTCTGGACGGGAGTCTGTGAATCAACTCAATGCGGCTCAACCTGTGAGTCAGCATTTTTCGGAACCCCACGGGTTCCCAACTGGGGCCTTTGATCCCAGTTTTTCTGATCCTTCCCTTTCTTTCTCTCCATCCTCACCCTATGAGGATGTCTGCACTGTACAAGAGAATGTTAGATCCAACCCCTACTCGAATGCCTATAATCCAGGTTGGAAAAGCCACCCTAACTTCTCTTGGAAAAATCCGGGGCAACAAACCAAATTCCGACCCAGCAACTATGCTCTGCAACGACCAATGGGTCAGGGTCAAGTATATACTTAGTTGCCTCCGAATCAGGTCAATCAGCCAGCTTGGAATGCCCGTCAACCCGCAAGGCAGGTTGATTTGAACCGTCAAATGGTAGAGAAGCAAGGATCCATACCCCAGATCATGCAGCAAATGAAAAACTTGCTGGACAACTTGCAATCTGGGTTAATTGCTAACTCTCGTCAACCCGGATCTCTACCATCCCAACACGTACCCAACCCACGAAATATTATGAATTTAGGTAATCAAGCCCAAGGGTACGGAAATTAGAGGGACCCACACGCACATGCTCAGGTGGTTGAGCAGGGTTCCTCATCTTCTTCTTCTTCTTCTGCAAATTAACAATTCGTGGTTAATCAAGCCCCTCCAATCTTTCCTAACCCTCCCCAAAACCCAAATTCTTATGCATCTGCAAATTCTGTCACTTTGAGGAGTGGTAAGAAGACTCAGGATCCACAACCACACTATTCTGATCTTTTGAATCCTGAAGAACCTGATGAGAGAGAGGAGAATTCTAGAGGAGAAATCAAGGCTCAGGA
Source organism: Thalassia testudinum (assembly GCA_037157565.1). NCBI lineage: Eukaryota > Viridiplantae > Streptophyta > Magnoliopsida > Alismatales > Hydrocharitaceae > Thalassia > Thalassia testudinum. The sequence continues at coordinate 21,118,546 of JAZHRO010000024.1, forward strand.
ACCTGATTCCAAAGATCTGACTCATGTTCCTTTTCCTGAAGCCTTAACCAAATCAAAAAAGAAGAAGTCTGTTGATAGCAATGAGGAGCTTGTGAATTTATTTAAGAATGTTGAGATCAATATCCCGCTCCTTGATGCTATTAAGCACATACCGGCTTACGCAAGATTTTTAAAGGAATTATGTACACAAAAGCGTAAATCGAGAGAATCTGTTCCGAGGAAGGTGGTACTCTCCGAGCAGGCTAGTTCTGTTATCTTGCACTACCTCCCTCAAAAAAAGAGAGATCCTGGTGCTGCATTGATTTCTTGCGTTATCGGAGATTACACATTTGATAGAGCACTTTGGGATCTGGGTGCATCCATCAACTTAATTCCGACTTCCCTCTACGAGAAGTTTGGATTAGGTGAACTTCGGCCAACTTCAGTAACGCTACAGTTAGCAAACCGATCGGTCACAAACCCGCGAGACGTTATTGAAGATGTTATAGTTAAGGTCAAGGATTTCTATTTTCCTGTATATTTCCTTATCCTTGACATGGATGTACCTAATAATCTGAGGAACACGCCCATCATTCTGGGTTGTCTGTTCCTGGCTACCACAAAGGCCAACATTAATTGTGAAAGCGGTAGCATGGAAATCGCCTTTGGGGACCAACGAATGAAATTGGATATTTTTAAGGCGATCAACAAATTTGAGGATTGTGGATTTATTGAGGAACTTGATGAGGATAATGATAATATTGAAACTTATTTGACAGTTTCTTCAATCGAAAGTTCCTCTTTGGATGATGAATTTGACCCGCAACCCTCTATGGCTGACCTGACATCTTCGGAAGAGGTTATTGATTTTGTTCACTCACAACCTCTTCCTCTTGTTGAATCTTCAGCATCTACCCTACCATTAATCATCAACCTACCCCAGCTTGAATTGAAACCATTGCCCGAGAATTTGAAATATCAATTTTTAGGACCTCAGAATACGCTCCCTGTGATTATCAGTGCTAAATTGACAAAGGAGCAAGAGATTAAATTGATCAAGGTCCTAAAGGAACATAAGGAGGCAATGGTTGGACCATTCATGACCTCAGGGGGATCGAGCCATCTTACTGTAATCATAGAATATTCTTGGAAGATGGATCCCGCCCTTCTCGCCAGATGCAAAGGAGATTGAATCCAAATATGCGAGAAGTGGTCAAAAAGGAAATCATCAAGTGTCTCGATGTAGGAATTATTTATCCAATCTTTGACAGTCCCTGGGTAAGTCCTGTTCAGATTGTTCCAAAGAAAGCCGGGATTACTGTTGTGACTAACGAGAGAGGAGAATCTGTCACAACTCGTCCAGCTTCCTCTTGGAGAGTTTGTATTGATTACAGGAAGCTGAACACAGCCACTAAAAAGGATCATTTTCCCTTACCCTTCATTGATCAAATCTTGGAAAAATTAGCCGGGCAGAAGTACTTCTGTTTTCTTGATGGCTACTTGAGATACAACCAAGTTCCTATCCATCCCGAGCATCAGGAGAAAACTACTTTCACCTATCCCTATGGAACCTTTGCTTTTCGTAGGATGCCTTTCTGGTTATGCAATGCACCTGCGACTTTTCAAAGGTGTATGCTAGCCATATTTTCTGACATGGTGGGAGAGTTTATGGAAGTCTTCATGGATGATTTCTCTATTTTTGGAGAATCATTTGACTCTTGTTTGGCTAATTTGGAAATTATTCTTAAGCGATGTATCAAGACACGACTGGTCCTTAGCTGGGAAAAGAGTCATTTCATGACCCAAGAGAGCATCGTTTTGGGTCATGTAATCTCCAAACGGGGAATTGAAGTGGACAAAGCTAAGGTTGATGCTATCGCTAAACTTACTCCTCCCACATCTGTTAAACAAATCCGATCATTTCTTGTCCATGTGGGATTTTATTGAAGGTTCATCAAGGATTTCTTGAAGGTTGCTCGTCCTTTGAGCAATCTTCTTGCCAAAGAAACGCCATTTGTTTTTGACGAATCATGTGGAAAGGCATTTGATTTCTTGAAAACGGCAGTCACCTGTGCTCCAATTTTCCAACCACCAATTTGGACAACCCCTTTTAAGATCATGACCGATGCTTCTGATTACGCAGTCGGGGCTATCCTGGGTCAGAAAATTGATCGAAAGCCCTCTGTCATCTACTACGCTAGTAAAACTTTGGATGAAGCCCAGAGGAATTACACTGTTACTGAAAAGGAATTACTAGTTGTAGTATTTGCTTTGGAAAAATTCAGGGCTTATCTCTTAGGGTCTCATGTTATCATCTATACCGACCACTCGACCTTGAGACATCTCTTGGCTAAAAAGGATGCTAAACCCCAGCTTATTCGTTGAATTCTTCTTCTTCAAGAATTTGATCTTGAAATCAAGGATAAAATTGGGGTACAAAATGTGGTAGCAGATCATTTGTCGAGACTCCTAGGTGATTCTTCTTGTCCGGACATTCCGATTGCTGACACTTTTCCGGATGAAACTATTCTTACAGTTTTAGGTGTCCACACCCCATGGTTTACTGACATTGCTAACTATTTGGCCGTTGGTCAAATCCCCCAGGATTGGACCAAGCAACAATGGGATAGACTCAAATCTGAGGCCAAATACTACTTCTGGGAGGACCCTGAACTGTATCGCATCAGCTCTGATCAGATTATTCACCGATGTATACTAGAGAATGAATTCAATAGTATACTCAAATTCTGCCATGCATCTGGGTGTGGTGGACATTTCTCAGGGAAAAAGACGGCTGCAAAAATCTTGCAATCTTGCTTCTATTGGCCGTCTTTATTCAAGGATGCCCAGGATTTCTCAAGGTCATGTTCTCGATGTCAGACACTCAGGAGCATAACTAAGAGAGACATGATGCCCCTAAACCCTATTCTTCCTGTCGAAATTTTTGATGTTTGGGGCATCGATTTCATGGGACCCTTTATCCCTTCATTTGGACATCACTACATTCTTGTTGTTGTTGATTATGTGTCCAAATGGATTGAAGCGATTCCCACCCGAACTAATGACCACAAGGTGGTCATTAATTTTGTCAAGAAAAATATCTTCAGTAGGTTCGGGATTCCGAGGGCTATCATCAGTGATGGTGGCACTCATTTTACTAATGTCCAATTCCAGAATTTATTGGCCAAATACGAGGTTAATCACCGAATTTCCACACCTTACCATCCCCAGACGAATGGACAAGCCGAGATCTCCAATCGAGAGATCAAGAACATTCTGCAAAAAACGGTTAGGCCTGATCGCAAGGATTGGACTCAAAAGCTTGAGGACGCTCTTTGGGCCTACCGTACGGTGTATAAAATGCCCATCGGCATGTCTCCATTCTGTTTGGTGTATGGAAAGGCATGCCATCTACTCGTAGAGATTGAACACAGGGCATTCTGGGCAATCAAACAATGCAATTTAGATCTGAATCTAGCTGGGAAGACCAGGAAACTCCAACTATCCGAGTTGGAGGAGCTTAGAAATGATGCTTATGAGAATGCCAAGATCTACAAGGCTCGGACCAAAGCTCTACATGATCAATTGATTTCCCGCAAGAGCTTTGAGCCAAACCAGAAGGTCTGGTTATTTGATTCTAAACTTAAGCTCTTTCCTGGAAAACTTAGATCTAAATGGAATGGCTCATTCATAATTGATCAGATTTTTCCAAATGGTGCCATTCAGATTTTTGACCCAAAGACGGGTAACACATTTAAAGTCAATGGTCAACGTCTGAAGCCTGTTGTTGACCGTATTCTTCCAGAACCCGTCTCAGACTCAATTGCTCTAGCCATTCTGTGACTTCTTTGGCTGGACTTTGCCTAGCTGACAGCGTTAAACTCAACAAATGTAAATACGACACAAGGCTGACACGAGTTTCATATTTAGGCAACATCTTTCATATTCTACCCTTTCTTTTATGTCTCTTTTTCAATGAGGACATTGCATTAGCTAGGCATGGGGGGGTGGATTCATTTTTGAATCATTTGGTCAGCTTTGTGAAATTCATGTAAATTGTTTTTCTCTTCTTATTTATACCAAAAAAAAAATCAAAATTAGGAAGGATTAGTTGGACATTAGGACTTTTCAATCCTAAGAAATTTTACATTAAGATCTGAACACAATGATCCTTCAGGTCTTTGGACTTAATTAGCCCGTGTATCCACTAAAATGTGGATTTGTATTTCGAGTCCTTGCCATCTTAATTCTATCGTAATTGGAATAAATAAGTTTGGGTGATAAGTACACGACTTATCAACCCACCCTCTGATTTGAGGAAATTTCTGAGTTTCAAGCATCTACACACTTTCTTTGCACTAACTCATTGTTAGACGATTCTAACAGAAATTGGGTAGCTAATGAACCTTCTAGGGTGATATGGCTGGCAAGTTATCATGGGTAACAGCCCATAGGTAGGTTATCTAGAGCCCAGTCACTGGACCTTTCTCTTTTTACTGCCTTTAGGTAAATCTTAGACTAGGGAAGCCACCTACTTAAAAAAAAAAAAATTAAAAGGAGAAAAGAAAAAAAAGAAATAAGCCACACTTCCCCGCACGAGTATGGCTGGCAAGTTGTCGATGGTAACAGCTCATCGACCGGTTGTCCAGAACCCAGCTCAGTAAATGCACTAAAAAATTTCCAAAACACTTAGGAAAAAGCGGAGAAGTAGAATAAACCGGGGAGATATACACTGGATTCACCGTTGTATTTACCCCGTAAAAAAATAAAAGTAGGGAGAAAGCTTCCGGTTGTAAAGATACACCTTTAGGCAGAATTCTTTTTAGGTCACCTAGAGGTGTAGAAATCCGAAGTCCATTTTAATTGCCGGTCAACGAGTCTATCATAATCACAATAAGATGCTTAAAACTTAGGGTTCTCATCAAATCTTGGGTGAGTTGAATGGTTGTAGAAAGCCACTCTTAAAACCTAAAATTTGAAAATCCAAAAAAATTAGAAAAGAGTAAAAAGAGAAAAAGAAATTTTTCTTTGAATAAGGCGAGGGTTTGAGGCGATCTACATTTTGGCAGATACTCAGGCACTGTTGTGTCTTTGAAAGTTCAGATCCTAAGTAGATAATTTCTTAATGATTGAAAATAACTCAGGCCCAAATAATCTAACCTAATTCTTTTACAAATAGCATATAGTTTTCCTATGCACTAGCAAAAGATAGGCATGGGGGTATGATGTAAACACATTTACACTACTTAAGATGTCTATTTATGCATGTTCTTAAGCATTGGATTGCATTGCATGCTATAAATATTGCATAACATGCATCATCTTGCATTTAGAGTAGTTTGAATAAAATGGAGGTTAATTATCTCCTTTTATGTGCTTGGATAGGGCAAACTTTTTATCGGGGCCTCAGATCGAAGATCCAACCATACGGATGTGATCAGGGCGACGATTGGAGTTCAACGACTCCAAGATCGCCCTAATTAGGCATCCGTAGCATCAGATAGTGATCGGGGAACCCTAGAAGATCAAGGGCCAGGATAGTGTAAATTCGCACTTCAAATGACAAATCCGACCGCACGGATGAATTCGGATCGGCGATCGCAGCCTAACGATGCAAAAATCGAGTCAATCCGACATCCGTGGCACCATCTACAACATCCAAAAGATGGACAGCCAAGATGACACCACGTGGTGCCATCTCGGCCGCCCAAATGCCCGCATACATCCATTGAAGCCTCCACATCCGCTCCCTCTCCGCTGTTGGATCTCGATGTAATGGTTGTGAACGACTGCACCACAAATCGCCCGTGCGACAATCCGCGCTCCGCAACGTAGTGGGCGAAGGCGCTTTCACGAGCAGCAGACACGGGTTTGAGCCACAGCGAAGGGGCGAAGGGCACGGGCGGGTGTTGGATCATGATTGGGCGGCTCAGATCTTCCAATAGTGGCCATGTGCTATTTCACGCGAGGCGAGAACGTGCCATCGCACGCATTGGGGCGGGCACGAAGCAGCGGGTGAAGGCGCAATCACAGCTGTTCGATCTCGCGATCGGACGGCTGTGGATGGCTGAACGTGCGGCGGGCGTTGAGAGTGAGCAGCCGAGGAGGCACGTGTGGGGAGCGCCCACTACGCCCACATTGGGGCTTTAGCGACGGTTTTATCCGTCACTAAAGACCCCTTATTTAATGTTTTAAAGATGTAATGACTAATTTGCCCCCACTCCTTGCAACTATAAAAGGAGACCCCCTCCACACAAAATTCTCATCCCTTCCTTCTCTTCTCTACCTCTCCAAAGCTCAAGAGAAGCTTGTCCCACACCTGGGATGCTCCTTGCGAGATAAAGTCCAAATTTTCGTCCCCCTTCGAAAGTGGATCTCGCGATGACGATGGCGTGCTGCTCCGTTCCCATTCTTCTACTTTGTCCTCCATCCTGCTCTGTCCTCCTTCGTCCAAGCATCGTCCTGTCCGGCTCGTCCTCCAAACAATCATCGAGGAGGAAAACTTCTCTCTCCCATTCTTCTTTACAGCTTTTCTAGTATAGAATTTTCCTGCTTTATAGTGTAGCTAATTTCCCGCTTTCTAGTGTAATTTTTATTTGGTTTGATTGTATAAACATTTTGAAATATTGAATGCATGTTCTCTTTCTCTCTCTCTCTCTTTCCCTCTTTCTCTCTCTCTCTCTTCCTTTTAGTCTGATAGCTTCATTGTAATTATATCGCCTCGCTTTTCAAAAATTCTAAAAAAAATATAATTTCGAATATAGATCGATGTAGCCTCCCTATGTTCGACCCGGAATTCAAATTTCGATATAATTTTATTTGTTGAACACGAATTCTTCGCTTTCAAGCTACAACGACAAGGTTTTAAAACCAAACACGTTAGCGTAGCAATTCATAAGTTTAACAGCTTGCTTTGGAGGACATCACCTTGGAGGAGCATAGCAAGGAAGGAGTTGGAGGACTCTTTTTAAGCTTGGGAGCTACCAAGCTTGGAGCAAGAAGCCCTCTTCTTCACCATCTATCTAGAGGATTTGTGTTTTCTTTTATTTATTGCAATTTTCTAGTAGTAGAAGCATTCATCTACTAGGCTTTTCTGTAAAACACTTTCTCATTAATCTAGTTGCCTTCTTTGCAGTTTCTTTAGTTGCATTTTTAATTGCTTTGTTTTTAGCATTCCTCACTCCCTCTCCCTAATTATTCTAGGCCTCCACTTGCTTAGAGTGAGCTTAAGGAGAGGCTCTACTTGCCACTTTAGAAGTAGTATATTGAGTTGAGTGTAAGTCACTTTCTCGCTAACAATTTTGCATGTTGCCTTAGTTTCAAAAACATAAAAATGATATATTGAAAAAGATCAAAAGGAAAGTTGAGATCCATTTTGTAAGCAAGAGAATTAATTTTGCAAACATATTGCCTCCTTGGTCGACCCTAAATACCCCACTATCTTGTTTTATAAATTTAAGAGTTGATCGATTTTGCACGTTACGACGTATTTTACAAACCGCGTAAAATCTGTATCAGCCGAGTAGAAGGTGGCCAAGGAGAAGGGGTGGTCAAATCATAGGAGTTTTGTAGAATAAGTGCCTTGATAAGTAGCCTGGTTGGTCCAACCAGGTGCTTGTTCAGATCAACAGGCAGATGATGCAGACCAAACCCAATCAGTCTGGTGGGTTGATGGATATGAATCAGTAAATATAAAGCCAACCAGATACTTTGAGGCTCAAAGAGATATGGAAATGATAATCGTAGGTTTGGCTAAATTGGCTCAGCCTGGTCCGAGTAGGGATCCTCAAAAGAAAAAGGATCTATAGAGGATGTAGGAACCCTACAGGTGAGATCAGAGAAGGATAAGAAGCGATTCTCAGTCTGAGCAATGTTTGAAACCCGATCAAATTAAAGATGGAATTGAATCATATGCAACCGGATTAGAGAGAGGTGAATCAGAATAGAAGCTGATTCTGGTAGCGGGTCGGGGTTGGGATCGGATTTTGGAAAGCTCTGTATGTGGATTGGAAGGTGTGGCTTCTTCGAGGTCCAAATCATTAGTCTCAGCATCAGAATCAAAGAATGGATCATGGATGCTGAGGTCGTAAACTAGCTTGTAATCGTCAGGAAACAATGGTTCTCCGAAATTAGAGTATGATTCAAAATCATCGGAGAATTTGCGAAAATGAGTTTCTGAGCCTGATTCCAGATTGGGATTTCCACCATAGAATGAATCATGATGCTTAGAATCAACAACCTGACTTGGATCTAACCTAATCTTAAATTTTGGGCTCAAAGAGGTGTCCTTATTAGGCATAGGCTCAGGTTCTTGGCTCCTAGGGTAGACCCAATCAAATCCCAACTCTTCCAACTCCTCTATTTCTGTATCGTAAATTTATGTGACTTACAAAAAATCAATTTGTAATTCTAAGGAGTTTGGAGAGGTGTATTCATCAAATATAGGCCCAGAATCATGATCTACATCTAAAATCTGATTTCCCTTAAATTGGGCCTCTTGATTATCCCAAATAGGTTCAGATCTAAATTCTAGGTTAAAAGTAGGAATTGGGTCACTAGAATCTATACATGGCTCTATTGGGATGTCAGAATCACTCTTGAGGATCACCTTAACAAGATAAGGTTTGGGAATTACATCCTCAAGAGGTTCTGATTCAAGCTCACTACAGGTGTTTTAGAATTCAAGGCAAGATGGACCAGCTTCATATCTCTCTAGGGCTAGATCAGAATTAAGACCACCTGCAATTGGATCCACCCAACCAACATTAAGATCAGGTATGTCAATCTGTATAAAGTTTGAATCTGATTCCATTTGGGTTGGGGTTCCACAACAACCTTTATTTTCGAACCAAGGCTCTGGGAAATCATATCGATCCTCAATATTGCTCCAAGATGCCTCATCAATCTTTGAATGTTGATATGGGTATTTTTGATCAATGGCTTGTTGTAATGTATTTAGCATATACCCACGTTTCTCCATGAGACCCTGGTGTATTTTCCAAAGTTGTGGATTTGACAAACATTGTATATACTAAATATTGTGTAGTCTCCACAATTCAATGTATTCTGATAAAAGCTCATCCCGGGTTGAACCATGTATTATTTTTGTAAATATCATTCCAGCACAGTTCATAATGTGGGCTGTTGTTTCTGGTATATTAACCCGAATGTGCCTAGATGGATCATACATTTTGTAATACACATCATGATGTCTAAGAGAATCCTTAATCATCTTCTCTTTCATGCTCATTTGGGATTCAGGTTTCCTAAATATTCTTCCTAACTTGTCAGGTTGCATTTTCAAATCAGATGGTGGATTAAGATGTATAATAAATTCAGGTTCAGATTAAATTGATTAGATCATATCAGAAGTCCCCAAGAACATCTCTAATGAGGTCTCTAAGTCAACAACCTAGGGACCTTTCCTGAGTTGTGTTCTAAAGAATAGATAACGGACTGGATATGAATTGGACCCAATCAAGCCACCCAAAGATTTTTTGGATGGCTAAGGCTGTTTTGAGGCGGATGATACCTCTAAATTAGAAATCCACACACTCAAGAAGTGCTTGAGCAGCCAAGAAGAGAGAGCCCCTCAAAGACCCCTACACGGTAGAGCGTCCCCATAAGTTATAGGGTTTCCCCCACCCGACCTTCGTTATCACTGCGGTTCCAACTAGATCAGAATGTATGAATTGAGACCTTAAGTCTACCAATTTTAGTCCTAATTTGTGCCTTAAATTTCACTTAATTAGAAGTTGATTCAATTTGTGGCCTAATTTGGAGGTTGGTTGGCCCGCAAAGTAGGTCAACTTCACCTGACCTGCCCTAAAGATGGAGGATGAAATCTAGGTCAAGGCCCAAAGATTACCCTGAATTAACTCTCAGATTATTAGGTCCAAAGTTTTAAGGTTCAAGTGAATTTAGAATATGATTTTTAGGGTTTTCCTTGAATAGGTCTTTTCAAACAAGGACTTGGGTAGCACACAAATGCACGAAGATCAATTTCCTTTAATTCAGGCAAGTGTGAACTAACACTTCAAAACCCTAAAGTAGAAACCCTAATTGGTTCTATTTCAAGTCCAATTTAATCTCAAGGGTAACACCTTGGACTTAAACAAGAAAGTGATTAGTCCAAGATGTTTGTGATTTAAGCGTAAATCCTTAGTAAGTACAGGAATCCAGGGTTGGGAATTCTAATCAAATCATCTCATCTTCAATCAGATATCAAATTAAGTTCGCAAATCAGGAAACTTGCCTCTGAATGAAAATTACTATAGAAATAAGGCAAGTGAATCCAAATTCATTTATTTCCTTTTCTCTTTCCCAAGATTAGGAGGTTGATTGGGGAAGAAGTGAAAGTTTACCTACCCTTGGAGTGGTTGATTACATGGAAGATCTCTTTGTGATGTACCTCGCAAAATCACAAGCAAAGCAAATAGGGCAAGTTAGTGCTCAAATAAATCAAGAAAGATAAGACTAATGGTGAATTGCATGTTGCTCCCCGGCAACGGTGCCAAAATATTTTGAGCGATTTTGTCAACTATACTATGATGTATATATTAAACAATGATGATTTTACGCAAACATTTTGAGCTCCATGCGAATAACTTCGGACTCCTTTTTGAATATGAGTTTTATAAATTTAAATGTTTTGAGTGATCTTGTCAATTATACTACAATGTATATCTTAAATAACTATGATTTCGAGCAAACATTTTGGCGACGTTGCCAGGGAAGGAGAATTTATGAAGAAGTGCAGCCAAAAAGAACTAAGGAGCAAGGAATTGCATTGGGGAAGCTTTTATAAAGCCCCTAAGCAAGCTCTAGACAAGGTGTTGACGCACGAAACTTGATCGTGTTTTAACAATTAATTATGTCGTAGTATAGGTATCAAGCATCGTCAACAAATAAAAGTTTTATTACTCGAAAACCTAAGTATCCGAGGTCGAACACAGGGAGCAATTAGAATTTACTACTAATCTCAAGAATATAATTGAACACTTTAATTACTCAAAACTTTAATTCAAATGTAAATGCATGAGTTTGAAAAGCAATTATGGTAAAAAGAAAGAATTGGACATCTGATCCCATGATCAAACGTCTTAAAAATGTGTTTCCCTTCTTTGATTCTTCTTCTAATTTTCTTCCTTTCCTCTTCTCTGTGCTTGTTCTTTCTCTTCTGCAGTGCTTCTTTTCTTCTGTCTTCTTTCTTTCTTCTCCTGCAGTATCTCTTTGCTTCTTTTCTTCTGTCTTCTTTGCTCTGTAGTTTCTCTCTCTGTGGGTCTTCGTCCTTGGCTCTGCTTCCCTCTTCCTTAGTTCTGTTTGCCTTCAGTTCCTCTTCTTCTTCTTTTCTTTTTCCTTTGCCTCTTCCTTTTCTTCTCTTTTTCTTCTGGGAAGGCTTCCTTACTTCTTCATTTCCCTTGCTAACAGCGGTTAAGTGTTGGCTTCATTCCTTCCTTCTTTCTTCCTTCCCTGCACAACCACAGCAATGCAAAACCTAGCCCTCGACCCACACATCTCTCTCTCTGTAAACCACTCTTAGGATGCTCTCCCAGAGCCGGGTAAACGGGTCGGATCTCACCCCCGTGACCAGACGCACCGGCGTGATGGTGGTGCGCGAGGTGTGCTCAGGGTCGGGTCGGGTCACGCCAGATCCGTGAGGCGAAACCACAGACGAGGCGCAGTGAGATAAGTGAGGGACCTCACCCCAAGTGTAACTGGAGGCAAAGAACGTGTTTCATAAAATCAATATAAAGGGTATCAGCGTGTCGTGAATTACCGATGTGGGACTAAAGCTCCCGGCCTTCTCTCGCGTGTGCCTGCAGAAATCCTTCCTGCAATTGCCCCTACTGCAGACTCTGTTGCATCGCTCGCTGGACCCCTTGGCTTCGTAAGGCCTGCCCAAGTCAGCTGCTCCTGGAATCTTGCAATCCTGAAGCCTAGAGCAAGTGTGGAGCTTCTCCAAGTTGTCTTCAATGGCGGCCGGGGCGTGGAACCTGTCAGACATGAAAAGAGCCTCACGGCCTAATCAGATCCCCGGGGAACCTTCGCCGTGTCACGGCGAAGGTGATGAGCTATGTGGCAGGCCACGGGGCGGCCTAGGCGTACGTGCCTAGGTCATCCTGTGGTCGGATGGATGGGTGTATTCGGGGGACTGTTGTGGAGGCGTAGAGGGATGGTGGATGGGCGGATGTTACTCAGTGAGGTGAGGAGGAGGTTATGTGATGGTCGGCGAGGTGTGTGGGGCTGCGGAGCGATGGGAGCGACTCGCCGGAGGGTAGCCGGAGATGAGGAAAGTGATGGTGAACAGCCACGGTCGAGGGGTTTTTGATGAAATAAAATGAGGGGAATGAAAGAGGGGATAGAGAAGAATAGTTTTAACCTAATTAAAGGGATGAAGGGGACGAGGAGGCGGACGGCAGTACCTGCTGTCGCCGGAGAAGAAGACGCCCAGTGGGGGAAGACAGCGGCGACGACGGGGCTAGGGCAGCGCGCGCGGGTGTTGCGCGACGCGGAGGAGGATGAGGAAGACGACTCTGCCATTGGTTTTATGGAAGAGTGAAGAGGAAGGGAAGGGGGGCTCGCCGGAGCTCGCTAGACCTCTTGGCCAGAGAAGAAGGAGATGAAATTGAGGTGGAATCCCAGCCAAGTCAAGCTAAGGAGGTGCGGCCGAAGTTAGGGTTTAATTTATAGGTGCTTGGCCGTGCTTCTGGTGCGTAGAGGACACACCTTCTGTCACCGACGTCTCGCCGGAGATGGAAGGTGGTTAGATACCCAAATCTCTCGTGCGTTCACATGTGAGATTGGGTGCAAATTAGGGATTGTAGTCGGGCTCAGATGAAAGGGGATTCCTCAGAGAATCTCCCTTCCAATTCTAGGAGGGGATCTCTGAGGGATCAAAGAATATTCCCTCTCTAATCCTCGTCGGAGTAGGATCTCTCCCCAATAATGGCAGAGGGACCTGATTGTAAGATTGGCGAGAAAGCTAGGGGGTTTAAGTGATGGTTTTCAAAAGATAGGGACCAAAATTTGATTAGGTGTACTAAATTGCAAAGTAGGTCAAGATGACCTCCCCTTAGGTCCAAATTTTGGTACAAACCTAATTTGGACCTAAGAAATCCAATGGTGAAGTTGGATTTTAAGTTTGACTATGTTTGACTAGATATTTTGTGTAAAAACCCAAATTAGGTCAATTGATGAGCTAGGACCCTAATCTAGGTCAAATTAGGTTCCAAAGGCCAATTTGAATGTTCTAAACCCTAGAGGATATTTTTCCATGAATTTTAGAGGGTTTAATTGATTTTTATCCTGACCAAAACCTTGTTGAATTCAGCGGGTCTGTTTTAGGGTTACTAAATGTCATTTAATTCCTGGATTGCATATGAACCCATTTCTGATTGATTCAACCCACTTTTTATCTCATTTAGACCATTCGACCTATGTTTTGCCTCTGAGAAATCCCATTTATGTACTGCAATGGTAAAATTACAGTTTTAACCTTTATTTCATGTTTTCTTCTCAGAACACTTATTCCTCCAATTAAGCCCTAGTCTAGGTTATGTAGGAGCTTTTATTCTCTTTATTAGGTCAAAATGAGCTAGTTGTGGCTCATGATGAGGATCTCATCACAAGGAAAGGGCTTCTACAAGGCTTGAGATTGAAGGAGAAACACACATAAATCTTGTGCATTTGCATGAGCTTTTCCTTACGATTTGGGAGCCAAGACCGATCCTAATCAATTCCTCATGGTGTAAACATCAATCCCACCAAATTTTGTGAGATTTGATGATTATTTGAATAGGTTTAGGTGTCGTCAAAGTCGGCCTGGAGGTCGGTTGAACTCTAATGGCAGCAAGGGTTGTTCTGCAAAGAAGATGACAAGGTTAGGGACTGATACGCAAGGATTTTTGAAAGTTAGGGGCATGTTTGAAAAAATTGGTTTAAATGGATTGAAATGCAAACTAGGTCAAGATGGACTTTGATTGGGCCCAAATTTTGGTAAAAACATAATTTGGATTGAAGGAATCTAGTGGTAAAGTAGGATTTCAGTTTTGGCCAAGTTTGGCTGGGAAATTTGCATAGAAACCCAAATTAGGGAAGAATTCTATCTGTGATTATGTTTAAGGTCGAAATAGGTTCATATGGTCAAATCAAGGATACCAAACCTTAATAAATATTTTTCTATGAATTTTAGAAGGTTTAGATGAATTTTATCCTAATCAGAACCTCTGTAATTCAAGAGGGTCTGAAATTAGGGTTTTAGATTTTGTATTGGTTCTTAAAATGCGTGAAATCCTATTTTTGTTTGTGTGGACCCACTTATCAGACTTGAATGCTCATTTGACCTTATATTAACCCCTATCAAATCCCGTGGTTACTCTGCTTTCATAATGTGATGTTAAAACAGTAGAATTAACCCTATTTTAATGTTCTCTCATAATGGACCTGAATGGAATTATAACTCTTAGGCAACTATGTAGGAGCATTTGTCAATTAATCCTGACTAAATAAAGCTAGTTATGGCTCATGATGGCATTACCATCACTCAATGTATGCTTTGTTACCTTTTTGTTGCTTTTCATTGTCCTCTTGTAACTTCGGCACTTCAACTTGTAATGTTGTAATTTCTTTAGATTTTCTTTCCAATTCCTCCTTCACAATCGGTGCACTCAATGGATCCTCCATCTCAACATCAAGTTCTTCCTTCTCATAGATCACATGATTCACTTTCACAAATTTAGGGCTCCTAATGTAGCAATCTGTGACTACCAACAATTACATTTTTTGCTTCTGCCTTAGTTTGCTCAAGAACAGTGCCCCTGTCCATTTCCTTGCTAGGGGAGTCCCCCTTGGAATCTCCTTCAGGTCTATAAGGTGCAAAAGCTCATATGCCCATACCTGTGTCACGGTTTGAATAACAACATAAATGCAGATATCAATATTGGAAAGCAATTGCGTAGAAATTACTGGGTTAGCAATTGTTACTTGAAGGAGTGATGTGCACCCTCTCAGATAACCAAGTGGCTTCCTTTGCTTAAGTTTCTTGCTTGCTTCCTCCATTGTGCAACGGAGAAGCTCTGCTACAGCGCTTGCTAATGCATATTCTCCCAAAGAATGTATATGCTCAATGTATGTCAGCAAACAAGGATAAATGTTGTAGTCTCCATAGGGGAATAAGAACGTTGCAAAGCAATGAATGATGGTTAGCCTGACTTGGTCGTCTACTTTCTCTATTGAATATTGGCCCTGCGTTGGGTCCAATGCAATCTCCATGAACTTCTTAACAGTTACGTTTAGATCTATTTTATTAAACAGATGCGATATAAGGTACGATTGAATAGATTCACTATCATCCTTCCAATCAAGGAAGACTGGTAGACCTTTCCTAGGTAGACCAGTCTTCTTAGAAACTTGTTCCGATCCAAAATGTAGTTATGCTTCCCAATTCAAAATGTGCAAGACTTCAGATGGTATGCCATTACTAGCTGATAGAGGAATTCTCAATCATTTGAGGGGAATTTCAATTTTGCAAGCCAACGAAATGGAGTATCACTGGGCTTATCCTGTACTTCATAAGTAACATTTGGAGCAACTCTTGGAATTCCTTTATTTCACACCACGAGTAAACATTGAATTTCTTTAAAGTAGGTTTCAATCCTTGACTTTCCTTTCTCCCTTTCTTTCTTGAGGGCCTTGTGTCCTCTTGTTCCTCTGTGTCTACAAACTCCATGGTTTGTCTCATCTCCAATTTTTTTCATTTCACTAAATTAAATAAGATGCAATTATTCATTCCTAATTTAAATTCATAGGAAATTTGCAAACCTGCACTTGTCAGAACCAACACCTATCGTTGTCTTCCCAATATCTTCCTTTATGACCCTATCAAAACATATAATGCATTTGCTTATGTTATTTTTATCTCCTCCTCTTATATTAAACCATGGTTCACCAACATATTCTCTAAATCTACCTTAACAGTTCTTCAATCCTCCTCCTCTGAGTGCTTCTTGTCCACCTCCTACTTGAACTTGTTATTGGAGTTAGTTCATATGAATGTTTCCCCTTCCCCTCCCTTTGGCTGACACAAACAAGGCTTACTACCATATTTTCCTCACATAGGAAACAAATTAACTTACATAAAGTTTAATTCCAACTTAATAAATAGATACACTTAACTCAATTTTCTGATAGCAACTACTCCCTCATGTTGCTCTGAATCTTCCTGCAAGTTTGCTCCCGCCTTTCCTGCTTCCACATTGTTAATCCTCACAACCTTTAGTTGTCTTATAATGTGCACTAACAATGAATTATCTTAAATCGAAGTTGCCTACCTTCTGATAACATCTCCTTCTAGGCTTCTGATCGTTCCCTCAGCACCACTAACCTTCAATCCCTTTGTCCCCTTCATCTCCGAGTCCTTATGTTCCCCTCTTTTGCGCTTCCTGATCAAACTACACATTGTTCGATCATTGTCATATTTTTTGATAATGTCCAACTGTTACTTTTGTGTACCCTGATAGTTGCTAACCTGTCACTTTGTTCCTCCCCGTGCTTCTATTTCTTATGCTCCTTCTCTCTTCTTCTCTCCTTCCTATGGTGTTTTTGCTTTGCCTTACTTTAATGGTTAAAATAAAGAAACAATACCATCAACATATCATACTATGTGAAAATTAGTAATCAATAGCTTCTCCTTTTTTGACCTTCTCTTCTCGCAATTTCAAACATATGTTACCATTCTTTAATAGAACAATTAAATTTTCCTCAAACCGACACACAACCAATGCCAACCGCAAACTTATTTAATCAGTTAAAGGTCCTCATGTTAATTTCAAACAAGTTTTTAAAACTTTTCTACGGATTGAGATTGGAGGTTGGTGATTGTCTATGTTTGATATTGAAACATGTGATAAAAAAAGCATGCGATATTGAAACATATCTACAAACTCCAAGATTATTTCTCACAAAAAAATTTAAAAGTTCTAAAACTTGCAATGACTTTCTAGATATGTACTCAATAACTTCTATTTCAAGATTTTCAATCAACGGATACATTTCTAATTTCATTACATTCCTTCACATGGAAGGTACATAAATTTTAAACTACAGTATCTCTGACAGTTGAAACGCATCAAAAAGATAAACAATTGAACTAAAGGCTCGCAATCCAAATAAACAGTACTATATCCAATCGTCTATGACAACGGCTACCTTTTGCATGTATGTGTAGATTACTAAACCGAAACCCTTGATAAATGAAATAACTTTCTACATCGAACAGGACTATTGCTTCATTAGTGCTAACATTTGGAACATATCAATCAAATCCATATGAAAGAATTCCATCGGATTGCAGCCTCAACTATAACAAAATCGCTGTAGTTAAATTGATTTACCTGAGTAACTACTTCTTTTAACATTATACCCTTGTCACATAATCGAGAAAATACTACGCCATTAGATTTTTGATACCTCATTTCCATTAAACTGATACAAAATTCCTAAGGTGTAATAAACCAACATTCTTAACCTTGTGATACATTTCTTCCTTTCTAACAGGAACTCATACTCGTAAAGTAGTTCATATTCCATTGTTTAATATTACACATGTGAAGGTTGTAAAGTTCGTAATGTGCAAAAGAATGGATAATGACAAAGAAACGAAACTCACTAACTACCCTTACTAACCACATCACATTTGCCCTCCTCCTGCCTCTTCATTAACATTTCAAAGCCAGCCTCCACGCTTGCTCTACTTTGGGAATGCCCTCTAAAACCAAAAGCTTAATGATTTCGAAATATGTACTGCTTTACTTACCAAGAACCTTTGTTACTATACCACAACACTAACCTTCCGAGGAATGCTCCCTTCTCCTCCAAGCACTCACTGTCTCCTCCGCTCATAGCCCCTTCCATCAACCTGCTCTAAGATGCCAGAACGATGTCCTTCCTCATTCTCAAGAAGTTTCGAAGCTTCGCTCCATGGTAAATGGAACAAAACAAATGTTTTCAAGACCATAACCGTAGTGGACACAAAAGGATAAATTCTTTTCAATCTCAAAAGATTTGGCGTCCACTATCAGTGGTAATTTTTTATATTGAAAATAAAGATGTAAAGAAATAATGGGAGAGAGAAGGATTGAAGGAGGAATAGAGAGAGAGAGACGGAGGAAAAAAAAAGAAATAATGAGAGAGAGAAAGATTGGACTGAAAGGGGGAAAGAGAAATCTGCTCGCGTGTGTTTTTCAAGAGAAAGGAAAGAGAGAGAGAGGGAACGTGGATCGAGAGAGAAGAAAGAATGGTGTACAATGGCACATTTCTCGATGCATGTGGACGTGTGTTTCTCTCGTCTCCTTGTGTTTGATCTATTTTAGGTCAAACGACATTTTTCGCATTCCAGGATTCATTGGAATCGTCTCTTCACAAATTATACAACGGTAAACTTTAAACTTGATTTTGGGAATTGTTTATTACATGAAATTTTCAATAAAGCCTATCATTTTTAATTTATTTCCTACGTGTCTTGACATTGATCTAGCTCCGGAGTGTGTATAAAATATGTAGGCCCCTAGAATAGCGAAGGAGAAACAATAGATGCGCATTTCGGAGTCACCGTGACCCTCCAGTGACGTTAGGTAGAGTAATCTCCCCTTTACTTTCAAAAATTATTATTATGACATCTCTTTGCCACAAATGTGAGGCATACTCTTTTCTCTTACTAAGCTTCGAAGTCCATAAATATTATGACGTATGATTTCCTCTTTTAGGCAGTATAAATAGCAAAATGAGATGTTAAAATAAGATAATGGAAAATATATTGTAGAGAACTGCTATATGAAAATTCATGCCCTACATATAAAAATTGAGATTGATTAAGAATGCTATGGAAGAAATAAATGTGTCATTTTCCTTATTGAATTAAAGGGATAAAGTATATTGTTTCCTATTATTGGATTAAAGGAATAATGTGTTATCTCTTTCTATTACATCATGGAATAATGTTGAAAATATTGATAATTTGATAGTTCATGTCATGTTAAAGAATTGATGTTGATTTACAAAAAGGGATAACTAGATTGGGAATATTATGAAAGAAATAAGCATGTCAATTTTGTTAAATCGAATATATTTACTGTTCCTTCTATTGGATTAAAGAAATAATGCGATCACTCCCTTTATCGCATCAAGAGATAAATTGTGAAATGAGTTATAAGAAATTGTTAATTGACAATTATCCTGGGGATAAATGAACGTGAATATCTGGAAATCTTGGAATATAAACGTGCAATTGTTGGTATGGTTGATTGGATACCGATAAATGATACAGTTGTCTGCAAATGATTAAATAATCAGTAGGACGGAATTGTCAAAAATCAAAGGAATTAGATAGGCTTTAGCCTGCTACTCGTCGGATTTGGTTGTAGCTTTTGTCTACTAGACCAGATTTGGGCTGGTTTAGGGGGCTGTTGGCCTCCCTACAACTCTTTAGTTAAGCTTAGCGGCCAACTGAGATAGCGGATTACAGGGCTCGAGGGTTAGAGTGGTTTCTTTGTCAGCTGGTGGGTGGATCATTGGCTACTTGTAGTTCAAAGTACATAGTGCTTGTACATGTTCACGCAACATGACGTAGTTGCCACCCCTTTTCACAATGACCCCAAGGTGACGAAGAGTGGTGACTTGATGTGTATAAGCCGTCTTCTCGGCCAGGAGGGTGGCTTATACCGGTCTTGCGCTGCAGTAAGTTACATGAGATTGTCTTATGCACTGAGACATTGATTGGCAAATTGTGAATTGTAATAACTTGGGCTACCAATATACAAAACGGAACTGGATAACAAGGTACCTAATAAATGGAATAATTAAAGCTACAGTATCCATTTTCTCTTACTCTCGTTTACTGTTGTGTTATGTTGTTGGTATTTCTTCTTTACTTAGTTTTTATTAACGTACTTTTGGGTTCCGTACTCAGGTGTATTTGACAGTTCGCAAGGTAACTTTCGTTGTACATCGCCTTGGGCTTATATACTTATGTTCTACGGTAAACCTTTCGGTTAATATTCAATTTATGTTCATTTAATTTATGCAATATGAATTATTTGTCGGCTATATTTATATTTTATGATTATGCGTTGTGTGATTGCGATCTTGTGAGCGAGTTGTGCTGGTTGTTAGCACACGGCAACCCAGGTTTCGTCGCTTGGCGGGACTGGGTCATTACAAATGACTCCTCATTTCTCGCATCTGTCTCTATCATCATTATTAGCTCTTATCAAATCACAACTGCCATTGCAGAAGATGTACCAACATTACAAACAGTTATCATACGAACAATTACTCACAACTTCTCCAAAGATAGGTGATGAACACACATAAATTCATGATAAATTGCTTATTTTTGATAGTTCCTAGGCTTAGCATTGCATATCATGTTATAAATATTGCATAACATCCATTGCATGGCATTTAGGATAGTTGTATATTTTGTATATTAATTCTTTCATTTTATATGGCCAGGGGGACAATGTGACATCAATACAGGTTTCAGATGGAAAATCCGACCATAAGGATGAATCTGGAGAGACAATCGCAGTTCGGCATCATGGGAATCATCTTGATCTGAGCACCGTAGCACCCTCTACAAGAAGAAGAAGATGGACGCCAAGATGGCACCATGTGGCGCCATCTAGGCCGCCCAACACCGGCCAGTAGCACCACTCAACTCCTTCATTCGCACCCTTCAATCCTAGCCATTGGATCAAGATCCAATGGCTAGGAAGCAGTTGCACCACACCTCTCCTCATGACACAAAGGAAGGATTGGCGCAATGGTTAGAGTGCTGGTCTGCAAAGGGGGGGCGTGGTTTCGAATCCCCGCAGCCCCTCCAATTCACAATTGGGCAGGCGCATGGAGCGGCAGCGCCAACGCAAGGCAGCGCACGCACACGACAGCACATGGCAAGTGCGCACGCCAGCACATAGCAAGCACGCACACAGCAGGGCACGCGCGGTCAGCACACGTGATGAGCGGGGTAGTGCGGCGCAGGCGCAAGGGTGGTTAGCACCAGCTTTCAACGATAGCTGGGCTGACCTACAATGACGCTTACAGCCGTCGCTATTTCATTGCAAGCCAGCAAAGCCAGCTAAGGGTGTGAGTGGAGGTGAGTTGTCTACAGCAACGTTTCTAGCGATGGTCTGGAAGTCGCTAAAGGTCCTTTATCCATTTTTAGCCTCTTCTCCACTATAAAAGGACGTACACCCCCTCCCTTCCAATCCATCTCTACCTACTCTACTCCCACCTACTCCCAAGCTCTAACAAGCCTACCAATGCTCCATTAGAGCTTGTTCTCAAGCTCCCAAGGTGCCTATTAGTGTAGCGAACCTCTGCCCCACCAAATACTCCTCCAACTTTGTAACGACCCGATTCCCAAGTCCCTACGAGACATGAGAATCGGACCGACTCGACTAATCCCAAGACCTAGTCGTCCAACGAGGAAGTAACCAAAAGAGCAGTAAAATAAACCACATTCAGCATGAATATAACTAGCAGTAACAAAAATACAGCAGTAAGAAAAGGAACTACTACAGCATGTACCACCACAACAGTAGAACAACATTTATAACATAACATGAACTACAAGTAAAGAAAAGTACAGAGAGTAACAAGAACTACTCACTACAGTGGAACAAAAAGGGGTACAAAAGAACTGCGGTAACTCTACTGGACCCTACTCGGCCCAGTGTCCTCTGCAGCCGCTGACCCTGGCTGCTCAACACTTGGTCCTGAAAAGTAACGAGTGTAACATGTCAGCAAAATGCTGAGTAGAGTGGCAACTAAACTAAAGAAGCAGTAAAGTGTACAGTAGCTGTTTTATTTTCTTTCTTTCTTTATTTACGTCTTTCTATTGTTTCACAATTTATCTATTTCTCAGATCCTTCACTTGATCTCGAATGTTCCTCGTGAGAACGATCTTGATTGTAGTCTTTTCCGAAAAGTAGAAGTAACACGTGGTGCTCTCCTGGCCGGGAGAGTCCCCCGTGGTGATCCTACTCTTAGTCAACCACCCCAAGGTCGCTGACAGACATAACGGTGACTATGGCATGCGCGATAAACACACGGGTAGCTACCCCGCACTAGCACGCGGTCAGTCGTTTCCGTTAACGGGTGCGCCCAAAGCACAGCACGAAACCAGTTTAGGGCAGAGCCCTCTCAGTAACAGGGGTCCAACCCCTCCACAGTAACCAAACAGGGGTCTTGCCCCTCCACAGTCCGCGCACCCTCGCCTGACTACCCTGGTTTGCCCAGTGGGCCTAACAAGTCGGTGTAGGTGAGCTAGCAGCACCCCGGGGCCCGTGGGGCAAATAGTACTCGCTCTACACTAGTAGCTCTCCTCGGTACTGTGTACACGAGGGCCAAAAGTTGGTACAAAGTGGCCAGACCTAACCCCGGGTCCCTAGGGCGGCTGGCTCCGCTCTGCATTAAACAGGTAACAGGTGCTTCCCCTTGCACTACGTACCCAAGGGACAACACACTTCCACGTCTTTCTTTCTCAGTTCCATTCCATTCTCTTTCCAAGAGTTCTACTCCTAATTCCCCGTAGGGTTCCAGCTCTTTTACTCAGCATATTTAGGTTTCACCGTTCCAATTTCACGTTCATACAACCCATGTTCTCAATCATGTTTATTTATTCATAATAGGCAGCTATTAAATCAATTTACAGGCATCTATTATTTCCTTTCCACTTTTCCAAGACTGCAATATCTATATACATATCACTAGTTTTCCAGTCCTAGGATTCATGCCGTACCCTAGGATCTATCATTCAATCTAGTTTCTCAATCCTAGGATTCATGCAATACCCTAGGATCTATCATTCAATCTGGTTTCTCATTCCTAGGATTCATGCAATGCCCTAGGTTCTATTAATTGTTCCATAATTGTAACAAATTATGCTAATAACTTTAAAAGCCACTCTACTGATTAGCCCATAGTTGTGGGCTATTTAAGTATTTAAGTGCCTACACATTACGTTAATTCTAACATTTATTTAGCATAATTAGGATGCAAATAGATTAATTCATAGTTTTAATTTAATTACATAATCCATACATTGCATTCATATCTTAAGTGCATTTAGAATTAGCTTAGAATAGCATTCATCTAATTAGATAACCAATTAGGTACATTATTTTCATTAACATAGAAGTTGAGGGTCTGTACATAAATGACCCTAATATTTTAACATTATTTTCTTTATTCTTCTTCTTTCAGAACGGCTGGCTGTCGCTCCAACGCCTGGCTGCTGCAATGAAGAAGCCATTCAAGGGGGAGAGGATGTGGTGGATCTGGTCGGGCAGCTGATTTGAAACTTGTGTAGGCCACTACAAAAGGAGGAGGGAGGCAACCGAGCTCGGGAGGCCTCCGCCACCGACCCACCACTGTGCAGAGAGAACCTCACTCTTCCACTCCACACTGCCGGCCTCTACTGTGGCAACGAGCCTCCATCACCGTGGGCGTGTGGTGTGACAGGCCACACCGCCATCCGGAGCTCGTCGCATCACCGTGAGCACCTTAGCGTGCATCCCCCTAGCCGTCATTGCCGACCACCATCACTAAGCTACTGATCAGCCACCCTCTCAGTAACTTAAGACGTCTGGGAAATTTCCCAGACGTCTGAAGTTACCCGCTCACTTCCACCGCAGCCATTTCCCCGCGCCTGCAGACCACCGCAGCCATCTCCACGCGCCTACAGACCACTGCAACCACGCCTCCAACCGCGCCTGCAGACCACCGCAGCCACGCTTTCCCCGCGCCTGCAGACCACTGCAGCCATCTCCACGCGCCTGCAGACCACCGCAGCCACGCCTCCAACCGCGCCTGCAGACCACCGCAACCACGCTTTCCCCGCGCCTGCAGACCACCGCAGCCATCTCCACACGCCTGCAGACCACCGCAGCCATGCCTCCAACTGCGCCTGCAGACCACCGCAGCCACGCTTTCCCCGCGCCTGCAGACCTCCACAGCGCCAGCCACACACGCTAGCCGCAGACCCACCGAGCACGCCTCCGCCCGCGCTTGCAGAAGTGCCTGCAGCTTGCGCGCCCACGCCAACCGCGCCAGCGCCCTCCGCAGACCCTCCGCCCACGCACAACCACCTGCAGACCGCCACCAGCAGCACCTCCGCCGGAGCTCATCCGGCCACCTCCAGCCGCCGCGCGACTCGCCGCCACCACCGATTCGAAGCTCTTGGTCCAAGGGACCTCCTCCGAGCTTCCCGCGCCCGGCCATCGGCTCCTCGTCGCGCAAGACAACGGGGAAAAATTCCCCTGTTTTGCTACAGTAAACCGTTAATTAAAATTTACATTTTCTTCCATTGCCACATTTTAATCATATTTTATTGACTCTGCATTGCGGAAAATATCCTATAGTTTCTCATAATTGCCATTTCAGCATTATTTCTTGCTTAAACCTTAATCTAAAGGCAATCTTGGCTTGGTTCTTGTCCAAATTGACTACGAACAAACATTTTTAAGTGGCACGAATTTTAATACGTTATTGCCTCCCTGTGGATACGACCCGCTCCTCTGCGAGTGGTTATTTCTTGTTAAAAATTGATTAGTCGATTTTTCCACCACATTAAACTACAAATGACTTAAAAGCGAAAGATCGACCAGTCATCTACCAGCTACAATGGGAGTACTGGGGGCGTGGTCAGAAATCCCGCGCGCCTCTGCAACACCCGAGACTGCAATGGAACGGGTCCTAACACAAGGATCAAACACAAGGAGCTTCTCAGAATAGTATATAATTACTGTGAACAGGTAGAGGATTTTATTCCAGAAAGAACGTAACTCGAAACGCAAAAAATGGACTCCGAACGGGCCCTAAACGGGTCGAAAACGATGAAACAGTCCAAAATCAGACGTCTTAAAAGGTGGTTCAGATGATACCTTCGCTCTGTGTAGTCCCTCGGACGTCCAGAAGCTTATGGGGGCGTCTGGCTTAATTCCCAGACGTTCGATGGTCAACCCGGACGTCTGGAAGTCCTCTCCGTCGTCTGGCACTACGGCCAGACGTCCGATTCGCGTTGGATGGCGAGTCTCGCGCCCTCCCGAGCAGAACCTGCATGCACCCACTCCTCGCTCTCAGTACGACGGGTTGCAGACGAAGGCGTAGAGAACGGCTGCATGGCCGTACGCGCGAAAAAGGAAGAAGGATGAAATAACTTACTTGCCAGATGTCTGGACAGTCCTCCAGATGTCTTCACCGTCGTCTGGTTGGAATCCCAGACGTCTGATTCTGGAAAAACTTCCAGAATCAGAGCTCAACTCGCTCTCCGCCCGCGACGCCCGGCCGCGCCGTGCCCCGTCCGCCCGCTGCTCGAGCTGCAGCAGCCCTCCCACGACACTCCACGCCCACTGCTCCCTCGCCGGCTGGCTCTAGCTGCCCCGGCAAGCTCGAGCCCTCACGGTCGAGCGTCTCCTCCCTTACGCAACACCTCCTCCCGCCCACTTGCCGCGACCGCTGCTGCCGCCGCTCACTCGCTCTCGCACCGGATGGAAGGAGAAGAAGAAGGAAGCAGAGGAGATGAGGGCGAGGGAGAGGGCCTTTTAAGGACGTGCGGGGAGAGAGAGAGAGAGCACTGCGCCCTGCAGGAGGAGAGAGGGAAAAAGAAGAAAGCGGGTGGTGGTTGCAGGTCTGCGTGCGCATGCGTGCAGACGCAACCCCGTACTCCGCAGAAAATTAAATCCCAGACGTCTTAAGAAACATCTTGAAGTCGCGTTCGTAACAAACTTCCCATCTCCCTTCATAGGTCACCTTAGAGCCATCCTCCCACCTCCATTCCGGTAGCAGATCAACTCCATCTTCTCACCTCCATTCCGGAGCTACACTAAAGCTTTCCTCAACCTGACGTCCTCCAACATCTCACCTCCTTCGTCCCGCTCACCTCCTTCGTCCAAGCTTCCACCAGGAGCCGTCGTCTCGCCGAACAGCTGATTCGAGAGATTTCCTCTCACCTCCCTCTCTTTATATGCTTTCATAGTTTCTTGTAATTGACATTGGAAGTAATATATATCATATTTGTTCCATATCTCTATCTTGTGATACATTTGCTTATTTTCTTTTATTTCAAAAATACAAAAAAATAACAAAACCCCAAAATACCAAAAAGAAAAAAATGAAGCACGGTTTTCAAGTAAAGTAAACGTCGCCTCCTTGTGTTTGACCCGGGACTCCCTTGGAGTTTCGGTATAAATTTTATCTGATCGACGTGTTTTGCAACTACGATGATGGGTTACTTGTAACCCCGATTTCTAACACGCAAAACACGCCCAACCATTTTGGCGTCGTTGCTGGGGAGGCAACGGAATTTACTTTATTGTTTATTGCTTTTCTTTGCATTTACATAGCACTAACCCTACTTGTCTTTGATCTACTATCTTGTAGGTACCCTAGCATGGAGATCCAAGTGCAGTAAATCGAAGCATAGTGCGGGTAGAGTACTCTGTAAGTGTCCCCCACCTTCCCCCCCCCCACTAGTTCATTTCTCCACAATCATAACCAAGACCTAATATACTTAGGTGTTTGCATAAACCCTAAGATAGACTTTGTTTGTCTTGTTTGCCACCTTCACCAATCTCACCCACATCTTATATAAAAAAAACAAAAACATATTTTCTGTGGGACAAATCAATTTACACACTCTATACACCCACATTTGAGGCACATAATCGGACTTGATTTTTCATCTACTCAACCGGGCTTTCGACCTGTGGACCCGGTACATGAATTCAACACATAAAAGAGTAGAAATCATATTAGGTTAACCATATTTTTGTGTGCCTTAATCGGTGGTGCATTTGAGCCAATTGAGTGAATTGTTTGGGCCGCACCACCTAATCTAAAAGAAGTTCATTTTCTAGCTACCCCATAGGATTCAATAATTAGGTCAAGCCAGGCAGTCCATATTTTTCTTGATTTCTAAAGGAAAATACTTGAACACGTGCTTTCAACAACAAACTTGGTTTGCCTCACAAAACTTGGTTGAAAACACCTAATATTTGAATCCTAAAAGTTATTAAGTAAGATTCGAATCCTAAAACTCACCTCATCATTAATAATCTTGCTTGAAAACCTCTTGGTTGTGCACATTCACATGTTCTCAAACAAATCATTAAGGGCACAACCCATTAAGGGCTCATCACATTCCAGAGCACCAATTTCCCAAGCCTAACTAAAATCAATTAGACGTTGGCCCTAAGGATTCATTCCCTTGTTGGGATCCAGATTGAGATTATTCATGATTAACCTACTTATACTAGTTAATATGATGTCTAGCTAGGGGAGTAGCGTCAAACGACTGCGGCTGGAGGGTACATTAGGAATCGGAGGCGCAAGCCAAAGGAAGAACCTTCTCCCCAGTCCCTCCTTCTAACTGGTTGGATTGCCTGGACATAAGTAGAGTAAATCATACATAATCTTAGGATGGATTCTGAGAGTCAGTAGACCTTAGACTACTCCATCTAAGGACAGGCTTGTATTCTTGTGCTGCAGGGTTCCCTCTTTTCCCCATCCTTCCGACTTCCTTCTAGTGTATGCTTGGGAGGAGGTCATTGAACCCTAGATTGGAAGGACCTTTAGACCATTCTAGGAGGTAGAGGTTGAGCTATAGCCAAGCAGATCCCATGGCTGATCAACAACTACCTTCCCTGCTTACGAACCAACAGGAGCTGATTCAGAGGCAGTTGGAAGAATTGCAGCAGATGTAGCAATGGTTCCAATGCATGCATGGTCAGGGCACTCGGCCCTTGAAGGATTTTTACGATCATTCAAACTATGGGGAACGTCCCGGCATCATGATTCCCGCCGAAGACATTGAATCAAGCCCCAAGTCTTAAGTTTGATTAAGCATTTCCATGGGCTTGGCTCAGAGGACCCATTCCAGCACCTGGAAGATCTGACCACGTTGGTTCAGACCACCAGAGCAAGGAATGTGAACGAAGACCAAATGATCATGAGGCTTTTCCCCCACTCTCTCAGGGATAAGGCCGCACATTGGTATCAGACTATAGGAAGCCCGATTGAAACTTAGGATGCTCTTAAGTCGGCTTTCTTGAAGAAATTCTTCCCTATTAGAAGGACTAATGCCTTGTGACGAGCGATTACCACTTTCGCCCAACGGCTGGGGGAACCATTTCATGGTGCCCGAGAGAGATTCCAGGAACTTTTGAGGAAGTGTCCACACCACGAGGTGCCAAAATGGCAACTCATGTAGATTTTCTATCATAGGTTGGTTGAGCAACTCCGTAATCATGTGACGCCTCCTACGGAGGTAATTTCCTCAACAGGGATGCAGATAGCACATACGACCTGTTTGAGGAATTGAGCAAGAACTCAATTATTCATGCCTCCATGGATGCATTCAACCGATGCCAACAACCTAGGTCAAGTGCTAATGAGATCCAGGATTCTCATTCATTTGACATGGAATTAATTTGTAATAAACTGGATAAAATGGACTTAGTTGCTAAGAAAATGGAAGAATGGATGTCTAGGAATTCAGGAAACACTTCTTTACCCACTCAATCCTAGAATTCGGGATTCCATTCCTCATGAGCTCCCACGGGGAGGGAATTCATGAACCAACTCAATTCGGCTCAACCTATGAGCTAGGATTTCTCGGAACCATATGGGTTCCAAACTGGGGCCTTTGATCCCAGTTTCTCTGATCCTTCCTTCTCTTCATCCTCATTTTATGAGGATGCATATGCCATGCAGGAGAATGTTAGGTCCAACCCGTATTCCAACACTTTTAACTCAGGATGGAGGAACCACCCTAACTTCTCCTGGAAAAATTAGGGGCAACAGACCCAATCTCAACCTAGCAACTATGCATCTC
Source organism: Thalassia testudinum (assembly GCA_037157565.1). NCBI lineage: Eukaryota > Viridiplantae > Streptophyta > Magnoliopsida > Alismatales > Hydrocharitaceae > Thalassia > Thalassia testudinum. Next base: position 21,147,419 of record JAZHRO010000024.1, read on the forward strand.
AAATACCCAAGGGTCAGGGTCAAGTATACACTCAGTTGCCCTCAAGATCGGTTAATCAGCCATCTTGGAATGCCCAACAATCCGTGGAGCAGGCTGATTTGAACCAGCAGATGGTGGAAATGCAAGGGTCCATGCTTTAGCTTATGCAACAAATGAAGACATCCTTGGAAAATTTGCAATCCGGGTTAATTGCAAACACCCGACAACCTGGATCCCTACCATCTCAACCCGTACCAAACCAGCGTAATATGCAAAATCAAGGCAATAGAGCCTAAGGGTACAGGAATCAAAGGGACGTACACACGCATGCTCAAGTGGTTGAGCAGGATCCCTCTTCTTCCTCTTCTGGTTACATGACCAACCAAGGCCCTCCAATCTTCACTAATCCACCTCAAGACCCAAACCCTTATGCCTCTGCAAACTCTGTCACCTTGAGAAGTGGGAAGTAGACCCAGAACCCAGAATTACCTTTTAGAAGTCAAAATCTTGGGGAGCTTGAGAAAGAGAAGGAGGAGGCTAAAGAAGACAATAAGGCCCAGGGACTGGAAATTGAAAATTCCACCCATATCCCGTTCCCTGAGGCCCTATTGAAAACCAAAAAGAAAACCCTAGATAGCAACGAGGAGCTTTTGAATTTATTCAAGAGTGTAGAGATCAATATTCCACTCCTCGATGCTATTAAGCACATCCCAGCTTACGCTAAATTCTTGAAAGAATTATGTACCCAAAAGCGTATGCTGAGAGAACCCACTTCAAGGAAGGTGATTCTCTCTGAGCAGGCAAGTTCTGTAATCCTGCATCACCTTCCTCAAAAGAAGAAAGATCCAGGTTTCCCCTTGATCTCATGCATTATTGGGGAATACACTTTTGATAGGGAACTATTGGACCTAGGTGCATCCATCAACCTAATCCCAACTTCTATTTATGAGAAGTTTGGGTTAGGTGAACTCAGGCCAACCTTAGTAACGCTACAATTAGCGGACCGATCTGTCACCATATCGAGAGGCATTATTGAGGATGTAATTGTCAAGGTCAAGGATTTCTATTTTCCTATAGATTTCCTCATCCTCAACATGGATGTACCTAATGATTTGAGGAACACACCCATCATTCTGGGGCATCCGTTCCTAGCTACTACCAAGGCCAACGTAAACTGTGAAAGCGGTAGTATGGAGATTGCCTTTGGGGATAAGAAATTAACTCTGGATATTTTTAAGGCGATAAGAGGATTTGAGGATTGTGGATACATTGAGGAACTTGAGGATCAGGATCTTGAGATGTGTATGACAATCAATGCACTTGAGGACTCCATTAGCTTTAGCGAACCCAACCCACAACCCTCCTCCATGGTAGACCTGCCGCATCCTGAAGAGGTTGTTGATTTTGTTCATTCCTAGCCTCTTCCACTGGATTGTCTTGATGAATCTTCATCAGCATCCTCCCTTCCTTCTATTCTAATCCTACCCCAGCTGGAATTAAAATCGTTGCCCAAAAATTTGAAATATGAGTTCTTAGGACATGAAAACTCGCTCCCTGTGATTATTAGTGCTGATTTGACTAAGGAGCAAGAATTGAGGTTCATTAAGGTCCTTAAGAACAACAAGGAGGCAATTGGTTGGACCATGCACGACCTTAGGGCGATCGAGCCATCTTATTGTAATCATCGTATTTTCATGGAAGATGGATCCTACCCTTCTCGAGAATTGCAAAGGAGACTAAACCCAAATATGCAAGAAGTGGTCAAGAAGGAGATAATTAAGTGGCTCGATGCTAGGATTATTTACCCAATCTCAGATAGTCTGTGGGTTAGCCCCATTCAGATTTTACCCAAGAAGGCGGGAATAACCATTACGACTAATGAGAAAGGGGAAACCTTCACCACTCGTTCAGCTTCTACTTGGAGAGTCTATATTGACTATAGGAAGCTGAACACTACCACTAAAAAGGATCACTTTCCCTTGCCATTCATCGATCAAATCCTCGAAAGGTTAGTTGGGCAAAAATATTTTTCTTCCTGGATGGTTATTCGGGATATAACCAAGTCCCTATCCATCCCGAAGACTAGGAAAAGATAACTTTCGCATGTCCCTATGGAACCTTTGCATTCCGTAGAATGTTGTTCGGGCTTTGCAATGCACCTGCGACTTTTCAAAGGTGCATGATGGCCATCTTTTCTGACATGGTGGTAGATTGTCTTGAGGTGTTCATGGATAATTTCTCCATTTTTGGAGATTCTTTTGAGTCTTGCCTGGCTAACCTAGAATTGATCCTTCAGAGATGCATCAAAACACGGCTAGTCCTTAGTTGGGAAAAGAGCCACTTTATGACTCAGGAGGGCATCGTCCTGGGTCATGTGGTCTCTAATCAGGGAATTGAAGTTGATAGAGCTAAGGTGGATGCTATCTCTAGACTTCATCACCCACATCCGTAAAACAGATTCGCTCTTTCCTTAGGCATGTGGGTTTTTATAGAAGATTCATTAAGGATTTCTCGAAGGTTGCTCGGCCCTTGAGTAACCTTTTGGCCAAAGACGCGCCGTTCGAGTTTGATGAATCATGTCGTAAGGCATTTAATTTATTGAAAATGGCAGTCACCTGTGGCCCGGTATTGCAACCACCGGTCTGGATAGCCCCATTTGAGATTATGGCTGATGCATCTGATTATGCCATCGGGGTGTCTTGAGTCAAAAGATTGAGAAAAAGCCCTCTATGATTTACTACGCTAGCAAAACTCTGGACAAAGCCCAGAGGAACTACACCGTTACTGAAAAAGAATTGCTAGCCGTAGTTTTCGCTTTAGAAAAATTCAAGGCATATCTGTTAGGTTCTCGTGTCTTCATCTATACCGACCACTTAGCCTTGAAACATCCCTTGGACAAAAAGGATGCCAAATCCCAGCTTATTCGTTGGATTCTGCTTCTTCAAGATTTCGATCTTGAAATCAGGGATAAAGCTGGGGCATAAAATGTAGTGGCGGATCACCTCTCGAGAATCCTAATTGATTCTCCTCATTCGGATGTTTTGATCTCTGATACTTTTTCGGATGAAACTATCCTCACAGTCTTGGGAATCCGAACCCCCTGGTTTGTTGATATTGTCAATTATTTGTCCATTGGCCAAATCCCCCAGGATTGGACCAAACAGCAACGGGATAGACTTGTATCTGAGGCCAAATATTATTTTTGGGATGATCCCGAGCTGTACCGCATTGGCACAGATCAGATTATTCACTGATGCCTCCCGGAAGTCGAGTTCCATAGCATACTTGAGTTCTGTCACACATCTACGTGTGGTGGACACTTTTCCGGGAAAAAGACAGCCACAAAAATTTTGCAATCTGGATTCTATTGGCCGTCATTATTTAAGGATGCCTAGGAATTCTCTAAGTCTTGCATCTGATGCCAGACACTCGAGAACATGGCTTAGAGAGATATGATGCCCCTGAACCCAATTCTTTCCGTCGAAATTTTTGACATTTGGGCCATCGACTTTATGGGACCCTTCCCTCCATCATTTGGACACCAGTATATTCTGGTCGCTGTTGATTACGTGTCCAAGTGGATTGAGGCAATTTCCACCCAGACCAATGACCACAAGGTGGTTATTGATTTTGTTAAGAGAAATATCTTCAGTCGGTTCGGGGTTCCTAGGGCAATTATCAGTGATGGTGGCACACATTTCACTCATGCCCAGTTTTGAAATTTACTGGGGAAATACAGGGTGAGCCATCGAATTTCCACACCTTACCACCCTCAGACGAACGGATAGGCCAAGGTCTCTAATTGGGAGATCAAGAACATTTTGCAGAAAATTGTTAGGCCTGATAGGAAGGACTGGACTCAAAAGCTAGATGATGCTCTTTGGGCTTACTGTATGGCCTACAAAATGCCTATCGGTATGTCTCTGTTCCGTCTGGTGTTTGGGAAGGCGTGTCACTTACCCATAGAACTTGAACACCGAGAATTTTGGGCCATCAAGAAATGTAATTTGGACCCTGAGTTGGCCAGGAAAACCAGGAAACTCCAACTATTTGAGTTGGAGGAGCTTCGAAATGATGCTTATGAAAATGCCAGAATCTATAAGGCAAGGACCAAAGCTCTCCATGACCAGATGATTTCACGTAAGAGCTTTGAGCCGAACCAGAAGGTCTAGCTTTTCAATTCTCGATTGAAGCTTTTCCCCCAATAAACTCAGGTCTAAGTGGGCCGGCCCATTCATTATTGAGCAAATTTTCCCTAATGGGGCCATCGAAATCTCTGACCCAAAGATGGGTAATATTTTCAAGGTCAATGGATAGCATCTTAAACCCTTTGTTGACCATGTGCTCCCTAAACCCGTCTCGGACAAGGTTGCTCTTACCTTGCCATAACCATCACGGGCTGATCATCGCCCAGCTGAAGGTACTAAACTCAGCACATGTAAAGACTGTTCCAAGCTGACCAGAGTCTCACGGAAACCAGGTGCTATTCTTCCACTTCTACTCTCCTGCATGCTTTCATTTTTTTCACAATGAGGACATTGCAATAGCTAAGCATAGGGGGGTGGACATATTTTATAACTATTTTGTCAGCTGTAATAGTGATTTCCTATTATTTGATTCTTATCAAAAATTAAAAAAATAAAAAAAAAATAGAATTAGGAGACGAGAACTTAGGCATTAGGAGTTGTAAACTTTAGGAATTGATTCTTTGAGACATGAATACTTAGACTTTTCAGGTCTTCAAGCTTAATTAGCCTGGGTGTCCACTCAAATGTGGATTTAGTCTCAAGTCATCACCAATTAAAATTTATTTTAATTTGGTAAATAATTTGGGATGATAAGTATGCGACTTATCAACCCGCCCTCTGATTTGGGGGGACTTTCAGCTTAAGCATCTGCACACATTTTTTTGCACTGACTCACTTTCTGATGGTTTTAACGGAAATTGGGTGGCTAATGGACCGACTTGGGTGATATTGCTGGCAAGTTGTCGATGGTAACAGCTCATCGGTCGGTTGTTTAGAGCCCAACCACAAGACCATTTTCATTGTACTGTCTTTAGGTAAATCTTAGATCAGGAAAGCCACCTACTTAAAAAAAAAGAGAAAGAAAAAAAAAGGAAAAAAAATAAAATCACACTTCACCGCACGAGTATGCTTAGCAAGTTGTCGGTGGTAACAGCTCATCAGCCGATTGTCCAGAACCCAGCTCACAACAAAAAAAAATGCACAATAATTTCCAAAACACCTAAGGAAGAAGCGAGGAAGTAGAATAAACTGGGGAGATATACACTGGGTTCGCCCTTGTGTTGACCCTATATAAAAGAAAGTAGGGAGAAAGCTACCGATCATAAAGATAAACCTTTAGGCAAGGTCACCTAGAGTTGTAGAAATTTGAAGTCCGTTTTAATGGCCATCTAATGAGTCTTTCACTATTTTTCACAAGATGCTTAACACTTAGAGTCCTTTTCGAGTCTTGGGTGGGTCGGGTAGCCGTAAAAAGTTATCCCGTAAGTCTCAAACTCCAAAAGTACAAAAAAAAATTAGAAAAGGAAAAAAAAATTTATCTTCTCAAATAAGGCGAGGGCTTGGACAGTCTGCATTCTAGCAGGCACCCAGGCACTGTTGAGTTTTTGTAATTAGGTCTTGGGGTTGAGATTTTCTAAAGCAATCAATGAATTTTGCCTAATTACTCGAACCCTAATTCTACTTTTATACATAGCACTTAGGTTAATTTTTCTAGGGACTAGCAAAAAGTAAGCATGATGGTATGATGAACACACATAAATTCATGATAAATTGCTTATTTTTTATAGTTCCTAGGCTTAGCATTGCATATCATGTAATAAATATTGCATAACATCCATTGCATGGAATTTAGGATGGTTGTATATTTTGTATATTAATTCCTTCATTTTATATGGCCAGGGGGTGGTCGGGCGTGTTTCGCATGTTAGAAATCGAGGTTACAAGTAACCCATCATTGTAGTTGCAAAACACGTCGATCAGATAAAATTTATACTAAAACTCCAAGGGAGTCCTGAGTCGAACACAAGGAGGCAACATTTACTTTATGTGAAAACCGTGCTTCGATTCATTTCTTTTTGGTATTTTCGGGTTTTGTTATTTTTTTGTGTTTTTGAAATAAAAGACAAGCAAATGAAGCACAAGATAGAGATGAGGAACGAAAATGGTATATATATCAATCCAATGTTTATTACAATCTACTATGAAAGCATAAAAAGAGAGGGAGGTGAGAGGACATCTCCCAAATTGGTTGTTCGGTGAGACGACGACGCCTGCGGAAGCTCGGATGAAGGAGGTGAGCGGGATGATGGAGGTGAGATGCAGGAGGACGTCGTGTTAAGGAAAGCTTCAGCGTGGCTCCGGAATGGAGGTGAAAGGACGGAGGTGATCTGCTACCGGAATGGAGGTAGGAAGACGGCTCCAAGGTGACCTATGAAGGGAGATGAGAAGTTGGAGGAGTATTTGGTGGGGCAGAGGTTCGTTACACTAATAGGCACCTTGGGAGCTTGAGAACAAGCTCTAATGGAGCGTTGGTAGGCTTGCTAGAGCTTGGGAGTAGGTGAGAGTAGAGTAGGTACAGATGGCTTAGAAGGGAGGGGGTGTAGGTCCTTTTATAGTGGAGGAGAAGAGGCAAAAATAGGTATGGGACTATCAGTGACATCCAAGCCGTCGCTGTAGGTAGATCATGCCCGCTGGCACCCACAGCTAGCTTTGCTGGCATGCAATGAATTACCGATGGCTGTAAGCGTCGCTGTAAATCCAGCTCATGCGTCGCTGTAGTCCACCTCACGTTGCACTTACGCCGCGCTCCTACCTTGTCGCAAGCGCGCGCGCCCACGTGCTGGTGTTGCGCTGCGCACCTGCACGCCTGTGTGCACACTCGCACTGCTACGCGTGTGCGGTGCTGCGTGCGTGTACTGGCGGCCTGGGCTGCGCCACATGGCGTAGTCTAGGCCGTCCATCTTCTTCTTCTTATACGGGCTGCTACAGAGGTCGAATTGAGTCGATTTTCGAACCGTTAGGTTGCGATTGTCGACCCGAATCCATCTGTGCAATCAGATTTATCATTTGAGGCTCCAAATTATGTCTCCTAGTCCCTTGGCCGTTGATCTTCCTCGGACTGCATATGGTGCTACAGGAGTCCAATCGAGGCGATTTTAGAGGCGTTGGACTCCAATCGTCATCTTAATCAAATTCGTATGGTCAAATCGTCAATCCGAGGCTCCCAAATAAATATCCTTCTCTCCTAACCACAAAAAGGATGTAATTAACCTAAATTATATACAACTACTCTAAATGCAGAATGATGCATTCTATGATGCAAATCTAAGCCTAGGAACATGCATGAATAGGCATTTTACCCTCAATAAATGTGTTTACATCATACCCCCATGCCTATCTTTTGCTAGTCCCTAGCAAAATTAGATTATATGCTATGTATAAAGGCAGAATTAGGATTAGATCGCTTAAGCATAAGTCGTTTATTAACAATAGAAAATTTCAACTAAGGTCCTAAACTACGAAAACTCAACAGTACCCGGGTGTCTGCCAGAATGCAGACTGCCCAACTTCTTGCATTATTTGAGAATGAAGATATATATATTTTTATTTTTCTTCTTTTCTAATTTTTTTGTACTTTTGGAGTTTGGGAGTTCCGAGATAACTTTTTACGGTTACCCGACCTACCCAAGACTCGAAAAGGACTAAGTACTAAGCATCTTTGTAAAAAAGTGATAGACTCACAAATGGCCATTAAGATGGACTTCGGGTTTCTACGACCCTAGGTGACCTTGCCTAAAGGCTTATCTTTACGATCGGTAGCTTTCTCCCTACTTTTATTTATGGGGTCAACACAAGGGCAAACCTAGTGTATATCTCCCTAGTTTATTCTACTTCCTCGCTTCTTCCCTAAGTGTTTTGGGAATTATTGTGCATTTATTTTTTTATGAGTTGGGTTCTGGACAACCGGCCGATGAGTTGTTACTACCGACAACTTGCCAGCCATACTTGTGCAGTGAAGTGTGGTTTTATTTATTTTTTTTTCCTTTTTTTTTGAGTGTTTCTTTTTTTTTTCTAAGTAGGTGGCTTCCCTGATCTAAGATTTACCTAAAGGCAGTACAACGAAAATGGTCTTGTGACTGGGCTCTGGACAACCAGCCGATGAGCTGTTACCACCGACAACTTGCCAGCCATACCACCCAAGTCGGTCCATTAGCTACCCAATTTTCATAAAAATCGTCGGAAAGTGAGTCAGTGCAAAAAAATGTGTGCAGATGCTTAGGCTTAAAGTCCTCCCAAATCAGAGGGTAGGTTGATAAGTCGCATACTTATCATCCTAAATTATTTACCAAATTAAAATAAATTTTAATTGGCGAGGACTCAAGACTAAGTCCACATTCGAGTGGACACCCAGGCTAATTATGCCCAAAGACCTGAAGAATCTAAGTGTTTAGGTCCTCTCGTATCATTTCCTAAAGTTAATAACTTCCAAATGCCTAAGTTCTCTTTTCCTAATTTCTTTCTTTATCTTTTTTCAAATTTTCAATTTTTTTTTAATTTTATAAGAAACTAAAAGAAATTCTACGGATTTAACATAATGATTTCAGGAATTGATTATCCACCCCCCATGCCTAAATGATGCAATGTCCTCATTATAAAAATAAAGACATGAAAAGGGCAGAGTAAACAGAACATCACCTGAGTGTCGTGAAAATCCGATCAGCTCCACAGAGAGGAGTGTATACACACGTGCTAAGTTTAATGCCTTCAGCTAGGCATAACATACATACAAAGAAGAAATTGAGAATTCACAAGTGTGGGTCAGAGTCAAAATCAAAAGGTTGATCTTGAAACCCGTCCGCAGAAGGTGTCCACAGATGTGGACGAGATTATGGGCAGACCCATGCCCCAGGGTCTATTGGTTCTCAGGTTCTGGATGAAAATCACCTAGAACCGAAGGTTGTTGTATTTGTGGGGCCGGGCCTGCAGTTTAGTGGTGTGCAACGCAAGACCAAAGTGTCGGACAACAGGTAAAGATGGTTCAATAGGTGCGGTTGTCCACTCAACATCTAACTCAAAAAATAATTAGTTATTCCAGGCTTGGGTCGCACGTGAAAGATATCATAAGGGTTCATAACGAAGATAGGTAGTTTCAGGTCAATAGGTGCCCTTATATCCAAACTTATTTTTCCCTCAAAATTAACCTCCCAAATTTTCATTTCCAACTTCCTATCCTCTTAAATCAAGGTTTCCGGGACCTCCAAATCATTGTATACCCCATCTAAAGTACCCAAGTCCAACAATTGTGATTGAATCAGGATTGACTTGGGCACAATGATCTCAAAAGTATGTTCATTCATCTCTTTGGGGTGTGGTTGAGGAATGGGGCTACTAATTGAGTCGTCGGGTATCGGATCCAACAAGTTAGCCCCAACCGAATTGAAATCTTCAGTAGTCGGGCTACCAAATTGGTCGTCATACTCCTCGAGCCCGTATGTCTCACTAAAATTATTCTCCTCAAGCTTAAGTGAGACTTCACTAAGAGATTCCTCACCCTCAAAATCAATGAATTCATGATCCTCATTTGTATATGTCTCAACATCACAAGTCATTTCATCATCCAAGGAGACATAATTTTCTTTGTTTCCTGACTTGGAGATATCGGGTGAATCAATCGGTTCATCCTCAAAGGGTTGCTCTAGACCAATCCGGTCATCTCCAATCTCAGAATATGTATCCCCCCTGACAGGCGTCTAAACCGGTTCAGACATTAGCTCTCCTGAAGAGGGTTAATCTTGAGAATCATCCCAAGATTTGACTAGTGCAACCACAAATTTCATCCTCAACCTCGACAATTTCCCAAGAAGAAACTCACCCAAGTCCCTATCCCTAACACTTTGGAGCAAACCCAATAGGGAACTATTAAGTTCATCAATCATTTTGATCATAGGCTCCAGTGCTTCAGTGCATGGTGTTGGCTGGGCTTCTAAAGATTGTATGGTGTTTCTCAAATTAGCCAACACTCTATCTTGGATCTGGTTCACCTAAACCGACTGGTTGAATTCAGGTTTGGGTGGGTTTGGGTTGAATCTAGGGGAGTCAAGATGTCAAGGTTCTCGGGTCCCTCCCTGAAAGTAGGTCATTCAAGGTTGTTTAAAGGATGGTGGCCACCTATATTGAGTGGAATACTGGGGAGGGTAGGTGTTATAATCATGATATCCTTCCTGATTGTAGATCGGGTTGGTTTGGTCATCAAAGGATGGAGATCCATAATCATTATTGCTTTAGGAAGGATAATAATCATAGTCTCCTTATCCAGGGTTAGGCTCTGGACACTGAGGTCCGGATTCATATCCCCAATCAAAGTCATCCCGGCTAGTGGATGACTAATTACAAGTCAAGTCGTGATAGTAATCATCTTGGGGATAAGTGGTAGTAGGAGGAGGTGAAATGTGTGTAGGATGTGGAACTGTACATGGTGAAGTAAGAAGGGAAATTAGAAGAGAAAGGAGCCCTACAATATAAAAATACAAGCCTATCCTTAGGTTGGGTAGCCTAAAGGTCTACAGACTCTCAGAATCTGTCCTAAGATTATAGACGATTTACTCTACTTATGTCCAGGCAATCCAACCAATTAGAAGGAGGGACTGGAGAGAAGGTTCTTTCTTTGGCTTGCGCCTCTGGTTCCAAGTGTATCCCCCAGTCGCGGTCGTTTGACACTACTCCCCTAGCTAGACATCAGATTGACTAGTATAAGCAGGTTAATCGTGAACAATCTCAATCTGGATCCTAACGAGCGAACCAGTCCTTAGGGACAACGTCTAATCAATTTTAGTTAGGCTTGGGACAATGGTGCTTCAAGAATGTGATGGGCCCTTTAGATGGGTTGTGCCCTTAATGATCAGTTAAAATGTGTGTGCGTGCACAACCAGGGTTTTCAAACAAGATTATTTGATGATGTGTCTTTTAGGATTTTACCTTATTTAGTAGCTTTTAGGGTTTAATTCTTAGGTTGGTTCAATCAAGGTTTAGTAGAACACTCCAAGTTTTGAAAGCACAGGTGATGATATGTTCCTTTAAAAATAAAAAATAATGTGGAGTGCCTGGTTCAGCCCTAAGAATCAACCTTAAGTGGCAAGCTACTTGATGGATCAGTTTTAGATTGAGTGGTGCAGCCCAAACAACTCAATCAATTGGCCTATTGCACCACTTAGTTAAGGTACACAAGAATGCTTAACCTATCCAGATTTCTACCCACTTATGTGTGTGTTGAATTAAGTGTACCGGGTCCACAGGTCAGATCCCGGTTAAGTGGTAGAATCGATGTGATTGTGTGCCTTAAAGTGAGAAGTTGTGGGTGTTAAGGTGTGTCTCTTTCAGAAAATCCTACAATCCGATAGCATTTTTTTTTATTTTTTATTTATGTGGATGGAGAGGTGAGTGGAGGTGGCAAACAAACAACCAAATCTATCCTAGGATTTATAAAAAGCACCTAAGTTGATTTGGGTTTGAGTTATTACGTTATGGAATGAAAACTAAGGTGGGGGCAGTGTGGGGGACACTTACAAAACACTCTACCCGCACTTTACTCCGGTCTACCGCACTTGGATCTCCATGCTAGGGTACCTGCAAGATAGTAGATCAAAGACAAGTAGGGTTAGTGCTATGTAAACGCAATGAAATGCAATAAACAATAAAGTAAATTCCGCTGCCTCCCTGGCAACAGCGCCAAAATGGTCTGGCGTGTTTCGCATGTTAGAAATAAAGGTTCAAAGTAATCCATCATTGTAGTTGCAAAACATGTCGATCAGATAAAATTTATACCGAAACCCCAAGGGAGTCTCAGGTCGAACACAGGGAGGCGACGTTTACTTTGCGTGAAAACCGCGCTTCGATTCGTTTCTTTTTTGTATTTTTAGGTTTTGTTATTTTTTTGTTTTTGAAATAAAAGACAAGCAAATGAAGCACAAGATAGAGATGAGGAACAAAAATTGTATATATATCAATCCAATGTTTATTACAATCTACTATGAAAGCATAAAAAGAGAGGGAGATGAAAGGAAATCTCCCAAATCGGCTGTTCGGTGTGACGACGGTGCCTGGCGGAAGCTCGGGCGAAGGAGGTGAGGAGCGGGACGATGGAGGTGAGATGCAAAAGGATGTCGTGTTGAGGAAAGCTTCGACGTGGCTTCGGAATGGAGGTGAGAAGATGGAGGTGATCTGCTATCGGAATGGAGGTGGGAAGATGGCTCCAAGGTGACCTATGAAGAGAGATGGGAAGTTGGAGGAGTATTTGGTGGGGCAGAGGTTCGTTACACTAATAGGCACATTGGGAGCTTGAGAACAAGCTTTAATGGAGCGTTGGTAAGCTTGCTAAAGCTTGGGAGTAGGTGGGAGTAGAGTAGGTAGAGATGGCTTGGAAGGGAGGGGGTGTAGATCCTTTTATAGTGGAGGAGAAGAGGTAAAAATAGGTATGGGACCATTAGTGACATCCAAGCCGTCGCTGGAAACGTCACTGTAGGTAGCTCATGCCCATGCGATGAATTACCAACGGCTGTAGGTGTCGCTATAAGTCCAGCTCATGCATCACTATAGTCCACCTTACGCTGTGCTGGCGCCGCGCTCCTGCCTTGCCTCGTGCGTGCGCGTCCACATGCTGGCGCTACGCTGCGGGCATGCATGCCTGTGTGCTCGCTCGTGCACCCACGCTGCTGTGCACGTGGGGTGTTGCGTGCGTGTGCTAGCAACCTGGGCTGCGCCACTTGGCGTATTCTGGGTCGTCCATCTTCTTCTTGTTGTACGGGCTGCTACAGAGGTTGGATTGAGTCGATTTTCGCACCGTCAGGCTACAATCGTCGACCCGAATCCATCTGTGCGGTCGTATTTATCATTTGAAGCTCCAAATTATGTCTCCTAGTCCCTTGTCTGTTGATCTTCCTCAAACTGCATATGGTGCTACAGGATCCGATCGAGGCGATTTCAGAGGTATTGGACTCCGATCGTCGTCTTGATCAAATCCATACGGTCAGATCGTGAATCCAAGGCTTCGAAATAAATATCCTTCTCTCCTAACCACAAAAATGACACAATTAACCTAAATTATATACAACTACTCTAAATGCAAAATGATGCATGCTATGCAATATTTATAACGTGAAATGCAAATCTACGCCTAGGAACATGCATGAATAGACATTTTACCCTCAATAAATGTATTTACATAAGGGGGCAATGCGACATCCATACGGGTTTCGGATGGAAAATCCGACCGTACGGATGGATCCGAAGCGACGATCGTAGTATGGCATCGCGAGAATCATCTTGATCTGAGTAGCGTAGCACCCTTTACAAGAAGAAGATGGGCAGCCCAGATGGTGCCACGTGGCGCCATCCAGGCCGCCCAACACCGGCCAGCAGCACCTCTCAACTCCTTCATCTGCGCCCTTCAATCCTAGTTGTTGGATCAAGATCCAACTGCTAGGAAGCGGTTGCACCACGCTGCTCCTCATGACACAAAGGAAGGATTGGTGCAATGGTTGGAGCGCTGGTCTTGAAAGGGGGGGCGTGGGTTCGAATCCCCGCAACCCCTCCAATTTGCAATTAGGCAGGTGCATGGAGCAGCAGTGCTAGCACAAGGCAGCACGCATGCACACGCACATGACAGTGCATGGCAAGAATGCACGACAGCGCATGGCAAGCATGCACGCCAGCGCATAGCAAGCACACACATAACAGGGCACGCACGGTCAGCGTGCGCTATGAGCGGGGTAGCATGGCGCAGGCGCAAGGGCGGTTGGCGCCAACTTTCAGAGACAGTTGGGCTGACCTACAGCGACGCTTACAGCCGTTGCTATTTCATTGCAAGCCAGCAGAGCCAGCTAAGGGCGTGAGTGGAGGTGAGCTGTCTACAGCAACGTTTCCAGCAACAGTCTGGAAGTCGCTAAAGGTCCTTTATCCATTTTTAGCCTCTTCTCCTCCACTATAAAGGGACGTACACCCCCTTCCTTCCAAGCCATCTCTACCTACTCTACTCCCAAGCTATAGCAAGCCTACCAACGCTCCATTAGAGCTTGTTCTCAAGCTTCCAAGGTGCCTATTAGTGTAGCGAACCTCTGCCCCACCAAACACTCCAACTTCCCATCTCCCTTCATAGGTCACCTTGGAACTGTCCTCCCACCTCCATTCCGATAGCAGATCAACTCCATCTTCTCACCTCCATTCCGGAGCTACACCGAAGCTTTCCTCAACCCGACGTCCTCCAGCATCTCACCTCTATCGTCCCACTCCTCACCTCCTTCGTCCGAGCTTCCGCCAGGTGTCGTCGTCTCACCGAACAACCGATTCGAGAGATTTCCTCTCACCTCCCTCTCTTTATATGCTTTCATAGTTTCTTGTAATTGACATTGGAAGTAATATATATCATATTTGTTCCACATCTTTATCTTGTGATACATTTGCTTGTTTTTTTTATTTCAAAAATACAAAAAAATAACAAAACCCCAAAATACCAAAAGGAAACAAAACGAAGCGTGGTTTTCAAGTAAAATAAACGTTGCCTCCCTGTGTTCAACCCAAGACTCCGTTGGAGTTTTGGTATAAATTTTATCTGATCGACGTGTTTTGCAACTATGACAATGGGTTACTTGTAATCTCAATTTCTAACACGCGAAACACACCCAACTAATAGGATTTTAACAGCATCCACCACATAAAAAATGTAATAGGCAGCTAATAAATGACAACTTCACCAATAATGAAACTATTCTTTACAATCTCTTTCTATTCCAAATATATCCTTACAACAAATACAACTTCATAACATCATCCACAACCTACCATTACTCGCAACTACTCCAAACAAAGCTATTTTACAGAATCCCCCATTTTATTACATTTCACAGGCTGGTAATATACGACAATCTCAACAAATGTCAACTTGTTCTATACAATTTCAGCACATTTGCAATATCTTAGTACAATTAACATGATTTTCAAACTTTATCGAAAATGATAGACATGAATGCTTGTTCACTTGTGCAATGTAAATTTTAATAAGCTATTTCAATTTCCTTTCGCTAAACAATTACAACATCAACAGGCTCATTCATAAATAAAAACCATATACGTTAAATGGATTTAACATCCAACCTTTAAATATAACAGGATACTGGTTCACATTAACTTAAGCCCAACACATTAAAATATAAAGGCTAACATTAACCACGACTCCTAACGTGCAACGCAAGCTCAAAATCATATCGTCCAATGCATGCATGTGGTTTACTCCCCACGATTGTCCTCTGGATTCTGCTCCTAAAGAACATGGATTCCACTTCCTACGGTGATGTGATACTCGCTAACCATGCACTCCTCCATTCTGACTCCTTAATGACATTCGAATGAATATTGCATCGTGCTAGGTCCTCTACTTCCTTTGTGAGTTGCACAAATTTAGCATCGCGAACCTACAGGAGTGAAACCAAGAGGCAAACCTACATATACAAACAAACTTTGACCATTATTAAACAATCAATGCGGTTTTTAATCCATTAAGTTAACTACAAACCTGTTCCTCCAAAGCATCACAACTCAGGACAAGATCCCTCCCCCACGCCTTGTATGAACATACCTGCATACCATCAACTCTTCGGAGATAACAAAAAATCATCAGACACCACATGTTTGAATTTCCTGTTTCCTTTGGCTAAAGCCTCGGGAAATGGAATGTCTATAGGTTCCTCCAAGATTGGTTCAGGCTCTGGATCTGGGGTGGATTTGTCCTTGATATCCACCTTGGGTTTAGGTCTTGAACTACTCAAACCAGGTTAATTAGGATTAGGTGGGTCCTGAGTAGCCTTGCCACTACGAGTAGTGACTGTGTTTAGGCCTACCTGGTTTGGATTGGGAGTTGGAGTTAGCAGGAGAGGAGGTTGCTACTGATATCCCATGTATGAAGTCGAAGCCTCTAACCCATCAAGTGGAGGTGCAGGTGAGACCTGATAAAAATAATGTGCTTGGCCCTAATTTGGGTTCACAACGCATCTCTGGTTCGGTGTGTTGCTTGGATTAGGTAGAGGTTAGGAAGGAAGTGCACTAGGCTGGTGAGTTCTAGCCATCTGTGCAAGCTGATTATGAACCTCTGTGATTTTCGCATTATGCTGCCTTTGCATGGCATCATTGGTCTTCTGCATATCAGCAAAAGTCTATAGAATCAAGCTCATCTGGTCGTCCTTGCTAGGTCCGATTTGAAAGTTCGGGTTGGGCATAGGTTAAGCGGGCTGATATGGTTGTGGATTTTGTGGTCGGGATTGGAATTGAGGCCTAGAGTTCTAATCTTTTCCCAACCATGCGAAATTTAGATGATTACGCCATCCAGGGTTGTAAGAGTTGGAGAACGGATCATTCTGGATGGCGTAGAGCTCCTCGCAAGGTTGAGTAACTCCCGAGTAATAAGGGTACTGTAAGCACCTCTATTTTGATGCACCAAAATTATGTTTACTGCTACACTAATATTTTAGGACTATTTTACATCAGAGCTTCTCTCTTGGATCGAGTTCAGATGGTTGCTGATTTGTGTCTTTTACTTTTATTTGAGTCTAGGATATTGTTGTAAGGAACCTCAAAATAAAACTCAAACGGATTTTCGTGCCTCTTTCTAAAATCAATTTTTAGGGTTATTGATCGACCAATTTTTCTACTTGATCGACCAACCAAGTTAGTTAATTGATCAAACCAACCCATTTTAGGAAGTTGATTAAAACACTTTTGATCAACCAACCAGGCTAATTAATCGACAAATTAGTGATTGATCAAATAACTATATTGATCGACCAAACAGCATTCTGATTGACCAATATACCTTAATTGATCGACTAATTTGACTTCCTTTTCAGGCTACTTTTTCAGTATAAATAGAGGTCGTACGTGGCACTTTTTCTTAATTAACTTTCAATAGAAATATCCTCAAAAAGATTACAGCTTCTCATGCTTCTTTCAAGTGTTTCTAAGCTTTGCTATTCACGTCATTCAAAGCACATCGTTTCAAACCTCTGCTGAAATTCTGGTTTGATTTTTATTGAGATTCCATAGATATATTTATTGTTCTTTTACATTGTTGCTTTGATTAACGGATCCCAAGTTGTTGGGAAGATCTATGTTGTTGTTATTGTGCTTCTCTTCAGGGTAAAAAGAGAAATGTTTGTAAAGAGATTGTGCCACGCTCGTTCAAGTGGTACAATAGTGATTTACTAGCCTTGATTAGTCGAAAAATCCTAAGTTGAGAGGCTTAGGTAGTGGTTTTCAGTCAGTTTGGATTTCCACTCTAAATCCAAGTGTAACTTGTGCTTGATTCTGTTGTAAATTCATTTTTTTCTACTATTTCAAAAAGGCGATACTATTCACCCCTCCCTTCTAATATACGTTATGATCCACAAGCAAACCCTCATTTGGTATTAGAGCCTGGTTGTCCAGAAGATGTCAATGTCATTTGTTGACACATACGCTGAGGGACAATCAGCAGTTTGACCTCCACTCTTTGATCGAACAAACTACTGCTATTGGAAGATCATGATGCAGATCTTCCTAGAGTTTATGGATTTTGAGTTGTGGGATGTCATTGCCTCCAAGTACACATGCCTCAAGATTAAGGAGGGAGTGGCAGCAACTCCAGATCAAAAGAAGATGGCAATGCATAATGCAAAGCCATGAACACAATCTTTTGTGGGCTTTCTAAAGTAGAATTCAATCACGTCTCAGCTTGCAAGATAGCCTACAAGATCTGGAGCATCCTCGAAGTCACCCATGAGGGGACATCTAAGGTAAAAGAAACTAGAGTCAATCTACTGACTCAAAATTATGAGCTTTTTAGGATGAAAAAGGGAGAATCAATCAAAGAGATGTTCACGAGATTCATGGACATCATAAACTCCCTAAGGAATCTAGACCAGGAGATCAAGAACGAAGTCTTGGTGAGGAAGATGCTTCTATCACTCACCAATGATTGGGAGACTAAGACTACAGCCATATAAGAGTCAAAAGATCTGTCTACTTTGAAACTAGACGATCCTATTGGAAGCCTAATGGCCTACGAGGTTCAGCACCAACACATAAAGTCATCGAAATTAGAAAATAAAACCTAGCAAAAGCATTAGGGGAAGAAAGAGCACAAACAGATATGCTTACTCAACGAAATAAAGAGTTATCTGAGGAAATCACCTCATTAAAATCACACATAGATAATTTAAAGGTAGATATAGATAAATTAAAAGAAAATTCTACTATTCTCTTAAATGATCTGGCTAAATTCACTAAGGGAAGTAGAAACTTGCATAAGCTATTAGGAACACAAACCCAGAGCACCACAAAATTTGGGTTAGGCTACATACCTAAAAATGATCATGAAGTATCTAGTTCTAGCCAAAACAAAAAGAAAGATAGCTTGCCTAAACAAGTAGCACAAGTTAACCACTGTGGACTCAAACAGAAATGGGTACCAAAAGAACAATTGCAATCCTGTTTTGTAGGTCAAGTAGACTATAAGAAGTGGACATATCAACAAATCAATGGAACATCGAAGCCACTCTATAGATCAGGCAAACCAAGACCTCACAAACACAAACCAATGATAGGAACAAGAAGAAAAGAGATGGATCATGGATAGTGGATGTTTAAAGCACATGACCGGGGAGAAAGACATATTCCTACAACTTCACTGCCAAGAAGGTGGTACGATCACATTTGGGAACAACCATAAGGGTCGTATTATTGGTACTGGACAAATTGGTAATTCTTCTACCTCTTTTGATAATGTACATTTAGTTAGTGGATTAAAACATAATCTTCTAAGTGTAAGCCATATATGTGATAAAGGATATAAAATCACTTTCACATCAAATGGATTTAAAATATAGGATAAGGAAACGAAACAAACTCTTCTCAAAGGAAACAGGCATAAAGATATCTATACTGTCAACTTCAACAAATGCGACAGTCTTGAATGTCTTGTCGTATCTAATGAAGAGGCAACATTTTATCACAGACGATTAGGTCATGTTCACATGGAAAACATTAGTAGACTTGTGAAGCATGAGCTTATAAAAGGTCTACCAAAATTCAACTTGAAGGAAAGCAAAGTCTACGATTCTTATCAAGTTGGTAAACAAACTAAAAATCCTTTTAAACCAAAAAGGATGGTTAGAACCTCACAACCTCTGGAGCTACTTCACTTAGACTTATTCGGACCAACCAAATCCGAAAGCCTAAGCAGGTGCAGATATTATCTAGTCATAATTGATGACATCTCTATGTTTACTTGGGTATCTTTCTTAAAAAGTAAGGACTTAACCATTGATGCCTTTAGCAAACTAGTTAGAAGGCTACAAAATGAAAAAGGATCTGAAGTGATTAGGATTAGAAATGATCACGATAGAGACTTTGAGAATGAATCTTTTTCTTAATGGTGTAGTTGAGAGGAAAAATACGACCTTGCAAGAGTGTGCCCACACAATGCTATGTGAGTCAAAGCTGCCTCGATATTTTTGGGTAGAAACTGTAAACACTACTTGCTATATCCAAAATAGATCCTTGAGTAGACCAATCTTAAACCAAACACCTTTTGAACTCTATCATGGAAGGGCACTTAGAATTTCCTACTTCAAGATATTTGATTGTCGATGTTTTATACTTAACACCATGGACAGTCTTGATAAATTTTATGCTAAAAGCTTAGAAGGAATATTCTTAGGTTACTCAACCAGAAGTAATGCCTATAGAGTTTTTAACAAGAAGAATTCAGTTGTTGAGGAAACTATACATGTTTCATTTGATGAAACACTAGCTCAACCTAAATCTTCTGCAAATAATGATAATGATGATCAAATAGATGACCCGTCAAACATTCCGGAAGAAAATGTTTCTGATGAACTACCCAAAGATATTTCCTATGTAAAAGATCATCTAAAAGAATTGGTGATAGGAGAATTATCTAAAGGAATTCAAACTAGATCTTCCTTTAATACTTTAGCTTTCACTGCATTTGTTTCTCAATTAGAACCCAAAAATATTAAGGAAGCCTTTTCTGATAATTGCTGGATTATTGCAATGGAAGATGACTTGAATCAATTAAAAAAAAATCATGTATGGGAACTTGTTCCAAAGCCTAACTCTCAGACCATTATAGGAACCAAGTGGGCCTTTAGTTATAAACTTAATGAATCAAGAGTAGTTAGAAATAAAGCTAGACTTGTGGCCCAAGGATATAATCAAGAAGAAAGAATAGATTTTTCTTAAACATATGCTCATGTAACTCCCTCAGAATCCATTAGAATGCTACTAGCCTTTGCCACCCATATGAAATTCAAACCTTTTCAGATGGACACATCAAAAGTGCATTTCTAAACGGATTCGTCAAGGAGGAAGTCTATGTTAAATAACCTCTAGGTTTTGAAGATGCTAAATATCCAGACTATATATATAAACTAAACAAAGCATTATATGGCCTAAAACAAGCTCCACGAGCTTGGTACGATAGATTAAAATCTTACCTAATTGAAAATGAGTTTAAAATCGGTAAAATAGACCCAATTTTATTTACAAAAAGAAAAAAACATGATCTCTTAATAATACAAATATATGTCGATGATATTATTTTCGATGCTACTAATGATCTGTTATGCCAAGAATTTGCGAAGGTAATGCAGGATCAATTTGAAATGAGCATGATGGGAAAACTACGATTCTTTCTCGGACTTCAAATTGACCAGCTGTCCTTTGGAATCTTCATATCTCAAACCAAATACACCACAGAGATCTTGAAGAAATTCTCTATGGACAAAGTGAAGGGTAAAGGTACACCTGTGGTAGCCTCTACACAATTAAAATCTAACGAAACAAGTAAATCTGTAGATCAGAAGTTATATAGAAGTATGATAAGATCATTGTTATACTTGACTACTAGTAGACCTGATATTCTCTTTTGCACTTATTTATGTGCTCGCTTTCAAATAAACCCTAAAGAAACAGATTTAAATGTTGTTAAAAGAATACGTAGATACTTAACAACACACAAGACGTAGGACTTGTCTATCTGAAGTCAGACACAGTGGAATTATATTCCTTTCGTGATGCTGATTATGAAGGTAGCTTTACAGACAGAAAGACTACTAGTGGAACATGTCAATTTCACGAAAATTCCCTAGTCTCTTGGTTCTCTAGAAAACAAAATATTGTTTCACTTTCAACAACCGAAGCAAAATATCTAGCTACATATTTAGCTTGTTCACAACGATTGTTGATGAAACAAAACTTACAAGATTTTAGCCTATCCTACAAGAATAACAAAATACAGTGTGACAACAGTGGTGCCATTAACTTGTCTAAGAATCCAGTACAACACTCTAGGACTAAACATATTGATGTTAGACACCACTTTGTAAGAGACTATGCCTTAAAAGGAGAAATTAACCTAGAGTTTGTTAAAATAGAAAATCAATTAGCTAATATCTTCACAAAACCATTGCCAAAGGAAAGGTTTAACCTAATTTGTCATTCACTAGGTTTATCAAGACTAAAAGAACTTAATTTATATGTTTAATTGATCTATTTTACACTGTTGGTAGATCAATTTTTTAATTGATGCATCAAAGTCCTTGTTTGATCAACCAAATTCTTTGGCAGGAAATTTCCCTCCAAAAATTTGCGTTTTGATCAATCAACTTAGTTGTTTGATTGACCAATCTTGTTGGGCAAGAATTTTCCTTCCAATCGTTCAAACTCTGATCAACCAATTAACTTAATTGATCGATTATTTCTTGTTTTGATCAACCAAAAACTAGTTTTCATGGAACAAAATTGGGCAATTTCACTTTTCGAGATTGCTATCTTTTTACCTCGAATCTCGCTCCTAATCTACCTAATCGACCTTAATAACCATGACTAGCTTCCTAAAATGTTTTTACCTATTTTGCTAATCTTTTTTTCTATAAAAAACACACGTTTTTACCATTAAACCTATTTTTTTACCACCTATACCCCATCGTTTGGTCCCCACATTCTCTCCACCACCAAACAAAATCCCCCATCCGACCCCACCTCTCCTCCTCTGGTGACGATGATTGACCAACCTTCACGCTGCCTCTGACCATCGCCATCTCTCACGCAAGGAAGCCACACCACCTTCGTGTGTCCTCTATGCATTGCAACACCTTGCTCAACACCTCCTTCGCACCACCTCCGCATTACCTCAACCTCCGGCCGTGCACACCTCTCACCAGCCATCCTCCACATCCTCACCAACCTCCCTTTAATTGACCAATCCTTGATTGATCATGGTACACTCTAAACTTGGTTGAAATCCATCTCTTTTGGATTTTTTTCTTAAGTATTAGATGTGCTATATATGGTCTAATGTTTTTCTTGCTTCATCATGTGATTTCTTGTGAAATCTTGTAGTATAAGTGAGCAGATCATTTGTTTACATCTCATTTTTGTCGTCTCTGACCACTTTTGGTCAACCAAATTTCTTGGTTAATTGACCAAAAGTTTGTTTTTCCAGGACTCTGTCTGGGTTATTTTTGATCGATCAATCTAAGTTTTTGATCAAGCAACATGTTTTCAAATACTCTGAAATGGCTCCAAAACGTGTGCGTGCCTCCTCTTCTGCTCATCGTAATGATCCGTTTGACCAGTTTTTCATCATTGAGGTTGCTAACGACCATTTTTCTCTTTTCACCAAATTTTCACCACACGTTGGTAGACAAGTTAATTTTTCCTTCTTTGAGTCCATCTTTCTTGGAATCTACGAAAAATTTGCATATCACTAGATTTTATGCCCTTTTAAGCGAAACTTTTATGCAGGTTCTAAAAACAACCTCATACCCGGTGTTGACCCAATGGTCTGTCACCTATTTTATGCCAATTTGAAGAACATAGGTGAGGGCTTCAACATCGAGCTGACCTTGAACGTCTACGACATGGAGGTTCTGGTCAATGCAGATGTTCTTTCAGACATTCTTGGTTATCTGTCTGTTGGTCCTACCTTCTTGAGCTCCACTAGCCGACACAGACGGATACCATTAGGGAGACCTTGCTCACTCCCTCTCATTTTGACTTGGGTCATCCAGCCAAGTCCCCCTATTTTCGTCGTCTACCCAAATTTCTTAAATGCTACCGGCAGTCTGCCTCATGTTGAACTTGAAATAATGCACTTTCAAGGTCACCTCAAGTAAATTATTAGGTTTTTTGGTGTCAAGAAGAGGCATCAAAGGAAATCCAGATAAGATTCTGGCAATCATGGACCTTCTTCACTTGGCAACCTTCGAGCAATGTAGTCCTTAGTCAAGCAAATCACTACATTAGGTCGTTTCCTCCCCTAGGCATCTAATTGATGCCTCCCCTTCTTTGAGTGCTTGAAAATGGGCAAGGGATACTCTTCCGAGAATTAGACACCCTAATGCCAAAAGGTCCTTGAGAAGATTAAGGAACATTTCCAATCTCCCCCAGTCCTAGTAGCCTCTATGCCAGACGAGCCACTATTTATGTACCTTCCTTAATTTCAAGCTAGAATAAAGAGGTACTAATGGTAACACCATCATGGGCCATAACTAGCTACAATTAGTCAGATTCAAATGGTAAATGCTCCTACTTAATCATCTAAGGGTCACAACTCTGTAATGTCCTGATTTGAGAATAAAATAACAAGATTAATCTGCAGATCAACCACAGGGTCACTCAGGGGTTAATTAAAGGTCAATTGAGCATAAAATACTAAAAAGTGGATCCACATTGACTGAATCAAGGTTTCACGCATTTCAAGGGTGAAAATAGGACTAAAAACCATAATTATCAACCCCACTTAAATTAAAAAGGTTCTAGTCAGGATAAAATTAATCTAATCCTCCTAAAATTAATAGAAAAATATTCTAAGAGATTTGATATCTTTGGTTTAACCATCTGAACCCATTTGACCTAGAACAGAGTTTCAAGTAGGAATTTACCCTGTCAAACATGATCAGAATTCAAATCCAAGTCCACCATTATATTTCTTCGGTCAAAATTTGAGCCCAATTAGAGTCCATCTTGACCTAGTTTGCATTTTAACCCTTAAAAACTCTATTTCTCACATTGTACCCCTAAGTTTCAAGTTTATTGCAAACAACCCCCTATCTTTGTCATCATTCTTGCAAAAAGGTTCCTGTCACCATGGGTGTGTGAACACAGCTGCAACCATGATTCAAGAGAGAAGATCTCTCTCTAATCAGATCCAAATCCCTTCAAAATTGGAGGGATTAATCTTGAGAAGATGCCCAATCGTTTGAACAGCCTCAAGGACTCCAAATCAATTTTTAGAGCTCAAGCGAGCTCGAGGAATTTAAGGAACTCTTTCCTCAAAAATCGAGGCCAATCATGCTTGATTCCTTGATTTAGAGCTCAAAATTGAGCTATATAAAAAAGGTCCCAAGATCCCAATGTGCTTTTCAGCCAAGTTTTGACTAGAATCACCTCTCTCTCCTTCTCTGACCACCGCAACTTCAGCTCCAGCAAGCCTCTCCGACCACCTCACTCATCCAGCCAACAATCAAATTGACTGACCCATCTTCTTTCTCTCTTCTTCACGACCGAGAGTAGCTAAAGATCAAGCACTCCTAGCCCCTCCTTCCTTGTCATCGCCTCGCCATACCTCTTGTCTTCTTTGCATTCGATCGGCCAACATCGGATGCCACCATCCTCCTCTTACTCCCTAAGTCCCTCTAAATCTTCTCTCTTCTCCTCTAAAACACTTCTAGCCCCTTAGCTTTTAGGATTGACCGCTCTATCACCTTGCTCCCCCTCGTCTTCTCTACCTCTGACATAGCTCCAATGAGTTCTCCATGCTACTACTGCCTCAAAATACCTCGCCACTCATCCCATAAGCTCTGCCCTGACTCATTGATCAGAAGCCCCAACTTTATTGGGACTTCTGACCACGCACTCGATCCACCGAACACACCACACTCCAGCCACCTTCATCGCCACTGTCCGGCCACCATACATGTCTATTCGCCAGATCGACACCACCATCACATTCGCCACAACATGACGAAGCATTTGAGCCATTCTAATTGGGCCATGAGGCCGTATTGTGATTCTTAGGTATTCATTGGAGCTCCACCGCCGCCTTCATCTTCCACGACCCCGTCCGTCTATCTCCAGCCATCATCCGACCTGTTGCTACCCTTAATCAAAGGGACCCCAACTCCTGAATCCTTCTACAACACCAATCGAGCAACTGTCCTTAGCAGCTGCCTCAATTCATCGAGCAATTCAACTGCAGCATGCGGAGGAAAAGAAGGCATACTTAGTGCCACATTATGCATATCAAAAACGAAGAAGCACATAAAAGGAAATTGGTTCCTTAGTTGTTCGCCTCAACATAGGGGTGAGGTCCCCTTAGCTTACGTGCCTCTCACTCCTCACCTATTACCCGACGCCGGCGGGTCTGGTCCTTGGTCCACTTACCCGGATCCGATTACCCATTACTATACACCCATATACTCGAATTTGAGAGAAGGAAATTCGAGGGAGGGGGAGGTTTTGCCTTGGGGTGTGTGCACACGTGCCTCGAGAAGTGTACCACTACACTCAATACTTAGTCATTTCAAGAGGTTGTGCCTTATGCTGCTATTGCTTGGCAACTCTAAGTCATCTAGTGTGCTTGGCCGACGTCTGACCTTGTGATGTGAGAAACACGCATTTTGTTAAAAGCGGGTTTTAATGTCGTTGTAACATGTATCTTTGCAATCAACTTTTACAATTTATAATACCTAGATAGTGGAGTATCTAGGGTCGTCTAAGGAGGCCAAATTGTTAATCACATGAAGTGGTTCTCTCTCTTGCCTCTTAAATCAACACATCTCTTTTTGTATTTTGATTTTTATTGTTTTTAGGGTTTTCAAAAACAATCGGGCTTTGTGATGTGAAGATTAATTATGCTAAAACTACGCCTAGGTGACAAGAATGAAACCCTCTCTTCTAAGCTTACCCTAGGTAACTGCACCTAAGGTAATTAGAAAAGGAGAGTGTGGTGTGCACTACACTAGAATAACATGAAAAACACACTACGATCAAGACATGAACTAGGAAAGCAAAGAAAATTTGTATTAACTAGCAAAGTAGATGCAATGTAGTTGAATGCTTGTTACATGAAAGATAAGGAAACGCTAGCTAATACAAGAAAAATATAAAGATAAAGAAGGGGAATCCGCTGTAGAAGTTTTGGAGAGCCCTTGCTCCAAGTGCAGTCACCCCGCACTTGAAAATAATTCTCCTTAGCTTGTTCTTGTAGTTGTCCTTCTCCAGGCAGTCTCTCCTCAAGGTGGGCATCAACCACCTCAAGTCTCCTCTAGGTGTGAAGATGACCTCCTCCTTGGCATGGCTAATGGAGAAGAAAGACAGGAAGAAGGCACCAAGGGGGCGGGTAGGTTGCCCCCTTGATCTTCTTCTCTCCTTCTTCCTTGGCGTGGAGAATGGGTGGATTAATGGTGGACCTAGTTAAAGGAGAAGATGATTTTTAGGTGGTGGTTAGGTGGGGTATATATAGAAGTGGAGAGGGAGATGGTTGGTGTGGACATGTGTAGGGCTAGGATTGATTCTAAGGGAGGTTATGGGTGGTTATGGGGATCCTAGGGCCTAGGTTAGTTGGTTCCACTTTAAAGGATGCGAGGAGGGGGGGGGGGGGTGGTTATGGGTTGATTCCACCCCTTGGTGGATGTCCATGAGTGGAGAGATGCCTCCACTTTGGCGGCAAATTGGGGGTTTCTAGAAGGTGGATTAGGTGTAGGGTTGTGATGAGAAGGTTTTTGAAGGGAAAAATGGTGCCGAAAATGGAGGTGGTTGGAGGTTGTTTTTGGTGCCAACTTTGGTGTCTCTTGGTGGAGGTTATGGGTTGAACGGGTGTATAGGAGTTGGCACCAAAACTGGTTTAAGATTAAGAGTTTATATGGACTAGGTTTAGGGCTATTTGGTGAATCTTGGCTGGGTAGGTTTTAGGGTTAGGTAGGGATGCCAAGGAGGTGACTAGCTAAGCTAAGCTAGCTTAGCTAGTAGGGAGTGGGGTAGGAGGCAGAGGGAGCTAGGGTTTTAAGGGAGAAGAGCTGGAGGTAGCTATCTTGAGCTACACTGGAGCTGGTGGTTGCTGAAGAGAACTGCAGGGAACTACCTTAGCTGGCTTAGCATGCTAGTTCTTTGCTAATTGCTAAGCCAAGCTAAGATGAGCTAGCTTCTGCTGAAATGAGCTAAGGTGAGTTGGGTTTGGTATTCCCAGAGTATACCTAGCTAGCTAGAGTAGCTAGCTTAGGTCAAGTAGCTCAGCTCAAGACGGTTGAGCTGAGTTAAGCCTCCAGGAGCTGAACTTGAGTTGGCTTGAGCTGGTTAATGACTTCTTCAGCTAACTAGGTCTACCTAGTTGATGGTAGTAGCTATTCCTAGTCAGGTTGACCTTCCAGTGAACTCTTTTGAGCTAGAGGAGCTAGAATGGAGCTGGGATCAATTGACTTGAGCTAGTTTGAGCTGCCATCTAGCTATGGTGAACTGAATGGGGCTAAGGTGAACTAGCTAGAGCTACCATTCAGCCAAGATGAGTTGAATGGAGCTAGGGATAAGTTGATCCAACTAGAATGAGCTAGGAACCAGCTGAGATGAGTTGGATCTAGCTAGGATCCAGCTGATATGAGCTTCTTCATCTTCTGCCTTCATGAGTGCTAAGGTATGCGGGATCTAACTTTCTATCTATCCCTGACACTCAAGTAAACACATCAAAAGATATAACTAAAATGCAATGCATGATATCCTAGGTAAATGCCTAAATACAACCCGAAAACCCATTTGCGAAGTTAAAACCCTAAGAGCTAGATCTGTTTTAGGGCATAAGAATGATGATAAACTGCCATTTATCACCTTGGTTCTGAGATCACTATGGAGTTATTGCATGCTTGGTCTAATGTGGATATTTCTGGTTAGTGGTTGAGGAGTACTGTTCAAAAATTTCATTGGGATTTGTGCTTAAATTCTAGGGCTAATTTGGTGGTTTCAACCACCATTTTTAGCTTTCTTTTTACATTTTTATCCCTGACATTTGAGATGCATTATTGCTTCATTATTGAATATCATTTTGTTTGATTGATTCACTTGCATTACTTTCTACTGAATATTGTGATTAGTGAATTGATTTGTTACTTGCTCCCTAATAAGCCTACTTTTGTGGACCATTTTTTAGCGTAAGTATTATTTAATTATTTGCTATTAGTTGTTAATTGACTAGGAGATATATGGTAATCCACCTTGGCCTGCATTTAATTTTATGCTCTAATTTTACGTTTAATAACATATGTTATGATAATATAATTTATTTTATGAATGCAAGCAAGGTACAAGAGTTCACACGACATTTCTGCATTTATAAGACGTCTGGAGCTAAGGATGGACGTCTGGGAATTGCAGGACAAGTGCCTTGACTTTACATTTTTTTAAGATGTCTGATGATGAAGTCAGACATTTGATAAAGATTGACCAGTACTTATCCATCGGTTTCAACCACTCGCGATGATCGCAAGTGGTTGGAGAAGTTGGCAACAGGCGGAACAAACTGGGGGACTTTTAAAAAGAGAGAAGACCTACGCACGAGCCATCCTTCCCCCCTGCCAGGGACCTTTTCCCTCTCCACCATCTGCACCATGGCCTGGACTTGCACCGTAAACCCCAAGCATGCATTGTGGATTGAGGCAAACATCGTCGTCGCCGCCTACGCCATGGTGGTGCTCGGTGACAAAGAGCACCACCATCACCACCGGCCACCTCCACCATCAGCTACTTCTCCATCGAAAACCTCCCTCACCAACATAACCCAAAGCCAACGCCATCCTCCCTACGACTTCCCCTTCCACACCCCAACAGCCACATATCCTTTTTCGCTTCATCTCCTTCTTCAACCTTCCTTCTTCCAACTAACCCCTGCAACTTTCCAAAAGGAACCCAACGTCTCCTTTACATCCACGACAGTCGAGCACGCCACTAACACCGCGCTCACCACATAGCACATGTTCTTGTGTGCACCACCAATAGCGCTTCCCTTACCACCTCCAGTGCAACCAGCACCCGCTGGTGACCGCTCCATTTACAGCTCACCTCAGCCGTCCCCACCCCACGTGTGCCTTTGTATTTCCAGTAGCCTACGCGTGCCCCTTAGCACGCACTTCAGCAACAGCGTTGCCCCTTCACCCTCTCCTTTGGCTGAACACCACGCTCACCTCGCCATGATCGTGCATCCCCGTGCACATGCACCAGCACTCTTCTCCAAGCCCACACACATCTCCACATACACAGCAATGGCAATGTGTGACCACGCGCATCTCCAACAGGTCGACAGTGAGCGGCCGCACACATCTCTAGCAGGCAGCAGCTCCTCTGCCATGCCATCACGCCCACGTGCACCTCCTCTCATCTCCTACAGCAAGCAGCAAGAAAGAACCCACACTCGTTAATGAGCTTCATCTCCTACGGTCAGCCGTCACTAACCTCCTCACGACGCGCCACTACCACCATCATGATGCACTCATCGAGGTGCACCATCCTCTCGACTCTCGCAGCCATCCACACCCGTCCCTTCACGCGAGGAGGAGAGAGGAGAAATCCTCTGTTTCTCCTCCAATTAATATTTACAAGCCTTGCCATTGCTGGATTCCCTATTTATTTATTTTTTGAATTAATATATTGAAAGGAATTTGCATGAATATCCCCCTATTCTAGGTGAATTACTTAAAGCTAGATTCTTCTTATGAATGTTATTAAATATGAGATGTTGATTACTATTGAACGTCAGAAGACTACGCTATCGAAATTGATTTTGAAAACCTGTTGTTGTAGTTCAAGTAGCGAAGAAATCTGTTCAACAAATAAAATTTATACCGAGAAATCTGTAAAGAAATCCAGGGTCGAACTCAAGGAGGCTACGTCAATCAAAATTCGCAATTATATTTTTGTGTTTTTGTTTAAAGGGTGGAATAATCACAATAGAATGAAATCAACATAGACAATAAGAGAGAGAGAGAGAAAGCATTCACTTGATATTGCAAAATATTTTTACAACTAAGAAAACAAGAAATGATTACACTAGAAAGCGAGAAATTATTACAACTAGAAAGCAGGAAAATTCTACTCTAGAAAGCAGTAAAAAGAATGGGAGAGAGAAGTTATCCTCCTCGACGATCGCTTGGAGGACAAGTTGGATGGGACAACGCTTGGAAGACGAGCAACAGAGCGGGAAGGAGGACGAAGTAGCAGGAATGGGAATGAGGCAGCAAGTCATCGTCGTCGCAGGATCCGCTTCCGGAACGGGTGCGAAAACTTAATTTTAGCTCTTGAGGAGCATCCCGGGTGTGGGACAAGCTTCTCTTGATCTTTAGAAAGGGAGAGAAGAGAATGAAGGGAGGAGAAATCTGTATGGAAGGGGTCTCCTTTTATAGTTGCAAGGAGTGGGGGCATTTTGGACATTATAACTTGAAAAACATTAATTCAGGAGACATTACAACTTGAAAAACATTAATTCAGGACCTTTAGTGATGGATTATCCATCACTAAAGGCCTGAACGTGGCCGACTTGCGCGCCGCTCGTGCGCCCCCTCGCCTCTGCACCCTTCAACGCTCGCACATGTTCGTGCGCTCTCAGCCATCTGATCAAGAGATCGGACAGCTTAAATTGCCTACGCCTGCGCCGCGCTCCCATATTCGATCATACGTAAGCGCCGTGCATCTGATTGTGCGTGGGCGCAATCGCTCGATCTCCACCGCTGGATCTTCATTGCCCGGCTCCAATCGCGTGCCCGCTTGCAACGAATGCAGGCTCGAACGTGCATCACACGCTTGCGTAGCACACTCGACCGCTGCGCTAAGCGTGCGTTTGTGTCATGCGGAGTGTTTTGCACAGGTTGATCTCAGCCGTTGGATCTTCATCCGACGGTAGAGATCAAGCATTGCATGCTCCTTCAAAAGTGGAGAGCGTTGGATGAGCGGTGGCGTGGTACGATCTCAGCCGTTGGATGGGCATCCAATGGCTGAGATTTGTCAAGCAGGTGGAGAAGAAGAGCTGCGGTCGGTGTTGGGCGACTATGATGGCACCATGTGGCGCCATCTAGGTCGTCTCTCTTCTGAGTGTTGTAGATGGTGCCACAGGTGTCGGATTGGACCAATTTTCACGCCGTTAGGCTACGATCGTCGATCTGAACCCATCCATGTGGTCAGATTTGTCGTCTGAGGTGCGGATTAACACCATCTTAGCCCTTTCTCTTTAGGGTTCCTTGGTCTCTATCTGGTGCTACGGATGTCCGATTAGGGCGATCTTGGAGTCGTTGAACTCCAATCGTCGCCCTAATCAGATCTGTATGGTTCGATCTTCGATCCGAGGCCACGAAAAAAATTCGTCCTGTCCCTGACCATAAAAAGGAGACAATTACTATACAATTTATACAACTTGATTTAAATGTGTGATTATGCATGTTATGCACTATTTACAATATATGATACTAATGTGACATTAGGAACATGCATTAATAGACATTTTAGGTTAATTAGATGTATGCACATCAATTACAATGAACAAGGTCTCTTCTATTGGAAATTAATATGTACATTGATATCCATTGCCAAGATCACTATTTAACCGAATATTGGGTTGTGGTGATTTTGCATATAAATAACTACATTCCTGATTAATTATTTAGAATAAGAGTTTATGTGAGAAAGAGAGTTGTGCTAAGTAATATGCGCACCCATTGAGTTTCCTGAATAATTGAGGCACCACTCACTAGTATAATAGGCTAATTCCTCCTTGTAGAGACGACCTAACTATTTTCGTGGTTAGATTTTAAGTATTAAATGTTTTGAAAAGCGATTTTCTACCACGCAATGAACTATAACGACACGTCATTTTATGTTAAAGTTTTCAACGAAAATGAAGATCGCACTTTCACTCCATACGAATGACCTCGGAACTCACATTTATTTTCTCGAGCATTATAAATTTAAATGTTGATTCTCTTTTGTTGGCTATACTACGACCCATATTTAAAACTCAACGAAAGCGCGTTAACAAATACTGGCATACATTTGTGAAACATGCACGTGACTTTTGTAGGTGAGGTAAAGAACAACATATGTGTTAGGAGGAAACCATTAAGCTCAACCTTATTTATTTGGTTCTAAGTGTAGTAAATGACAAAAATAGATATAGCTTGATGTAAACATGTTTACACTACTTAAGATATCCATTTATACATGTTCTTAATCATAGGATTGCATTGCATATTATAAATATTGCATAACATGCATCATCTTGCATTTAGATTAGTTTGAATAAAATGGAGGTTAATTGTCTCCTTTTATGTTCATGGACAGGGCAAACTTTTTATCGGAGCCTCGGATCGAAGATCCAACCGTACAGATGTGATCAGGGAGATGATTGGAGTTCAACGACTCCAAGATCGCCCTAATCAGACATCTGTAGCATCAGATAGAGACTGGGAAACCCTAGAAGATCAAGGGCCAAGATAGTATGAATCCGCACTTCAAACGACAAATCCGACCGCACGGATGGATTCGGATTGATGATCGCAGCCTAACGGCGTGAAAATCGACTCAATCCGACAACCGTGACACCATCTACATCATCCAGAAGATGGACGGCCAAGATGGCGCCACGTGGCGCCATCTTAGCCGCCCAACCGGCCGCTGCACTCGCCGCACCATCTCTTCTTCGTCGCTTCTCCGTCGTTGGATGCGCATCCAACAGCTATGGATGCGTGCCCCTGAATTCGTCTCTGCGACACAAGAGCCTCCGTAGCGCAGTAGGCGAAGGCCTTATCGCGAACGAGCGGTGCACGTTCGAGCCTGCACGAGCAGCATTTGAGGCACAGATGAGCAGGCTTCACGACTGCTCGATCGCGATCGAGTAGCTGCGGGTGATCAATCCGTTCCACCCTTTATCGCACGCTCGCGCGTGACGCGAGATCGCACACAGGCGCGCGCGCTGAGGAGCAGGCGGAGGCGTGAGATAAGCCGTCCGATCTCACGATCGGAGATCGGACGGCTGAGATCGACAGTACATGAATGTGTGTTACGCGTGCTAATTAGCCCATGTTTGTGGGCTATTTAAGTATTTAAGTGCCTAGACATTAAGTTAATTCTAACATTTATTTAGCTTACATTAGGATGTAAATAGATTAATTCATATTTCTAATTTAATTACATAATTCATGCATTGCATTCATAACTAAACGCATTTAGAATTGCATTCATTTAATTAGTTAACCAATTAGGTGCATTGCATGCATTGTTTTAATTTAACATAGAAGTTAAGGGCTTATGCATAAATAATCATAATATTTTATTATTTTCTCCTTTGCGCAGGTAACTCCTCCGGCTTCAGCTCCGCCTCCTCCTGTGCATCACATTTACGCTACACCATTTTGAATTTGAAACGAAGGTTGTGGCTACAAAAAGAGGGAGATCTATCATGCGGGAGGAGACACCGCCCGCCCATCACCGTGCACCCACTCCTCACTATGGTCTCCAAGGCCAAGCTCCACCACACCGTGGGCCAGCGAGGTGACAGCTCGCCGCGCCAATCCAGTGGACTTGGCCATCACCGTGTTTCTTCTTCATTAGCCTCGCGTGTTCCTCAGCGCATCCGTGCCTACATACCCTGCCCACACCCTCATCTCCAATCCACTGCACGCACTTACCCGCCAGCATGCAGCACCGTCCATAGCTCCACCGCGTGCACTCATCTCCTGCAACACCGCCATCCCCACGCACGCCCTTGCTACGTGCACCATCCTCCATGCTCTAGCCCCTAGCGCACGCCCACCAGCTCCCCTCGGCGTGACTCACCTCCTGCAGCAGTGCCACTCCAACCCACACACGCGTAGAGTGCGCTGCACTTCCACCGCACTCCCTGCAGCGCGTCGTCGACGCTTGCAGTGTGCGGCCAGCAGTACGCAGCAGCAGCAGCAGCTGCTGCCGAGCTCAGCCGCCCCCAGGCACCCCCGCACATCCTGCGCGTTCACCACGTGAAGCATTTCAGCAGCCACTAGGACCACCACCACCATACCTCCGTCCGGCCACCTCAGGGCACCTCGCACTTCACCGCGACCGCCATCACGGAGCCCTCGGTGTAGAGATCCTCCTCTGAGCTTCACACCTCTGGCCATTCCCTCCTCCTCGTGCACGGACAAGGGAAAGAAGTTCTCCTGTTTTGCTACAGTAAAGCCTCTATTAATATTTACATTCTATGCCATTGTCAACTTTTATTATTATTTTATTAAGCTGCATTGCAAAATATATCCTTTAGTTGTGCAAATTTTCCATTTCAGCATGTTCTCTTGATGTTTTCTTAATCTGAAGGCAGATTTGGTTCGATTCTCGTCGAAACTAATTGTGAACATATATTTTTAACCGGTGCGAGTTTAAATATGTCATTGCCTCCCTGTGAACATGACCCGCTCTTCTGCGAGTGGTTATTTTAATTGTTAATTAGTCAATTTTTCCACCACATAGAACTACAAACGACACGTCATTTTATGTGACAAACGACTTTAAAAGCGAAGAATTGACTCGTCAAATGGCGCCGTTGCCGGGGAGGCAACAGACGTAATAATTTCACTTGATTTTATTTTTGATTATTTCTCATTGCACAGTGATCTGACCATTTATTATTTTTTCTGTGCGAGAAATTTGTGTGAGGAATTAGAGAGAGGCGAGTCCAACGATCTGTGACACATATTCTATGACTCGCAATCACACCAGCCATCGAGAGAGGCGACCCTTGACGTCGCCAGAGGAGAAATTGATCGAGCTACCTCGCAAAGGAGGGGAAGGACGAGGATGCGACGATCATCTCTATACATTTAGTCGCTGATTTGATTAGAGTAGGATTAAGACTTTAGACTTAATTTTTCATTGCACATTTGGTTTGAAACCCTTATTCTGGGATATATTTTGAGGGGTTTGTTCCCCGATTTTGTTTTAGGCCCGTGTTGGGTAATTTTGGGAGCATGTTCCCTTTTCTTGAGATTTAGGTTTTTAGTTTATTTTGTGGATTGTTTACCTTTATTTGCTTGTGCATAAGTAGTTAAAAATAATAATAATAATAAACGAGCTGCCTGCTAGAAGCTACCTGCCCCTAGGATGAACCATTTAGGTCTGTATGAGCAGCCTCTAGATTTACTTCTCTACATTGCGTGCATTATCGCATCATTGATTGCTGGAAGCAAGGTACGCATTCTCTTACTTTGCATCCTATTCTTGATCATGCATTGCATTTGGACTTAATTCGAAGACCACATAATTTGTCTTGAAGCGATCTAACAAGTGGTCACATATATTCTTGAAAAAGGACTAATTAAAGGAGGGACATCTAAAAATCCAAGGACTTGATTTTTAAATGTGGTGTGTGATTCAAAATTCAAAATCTTTTAGCGGTGAATGCACACTTATATCTTTTGCACCACGGCATGCATTTAGACACTCCTAAGTCTTGGAATGACTTGGACAAGAGCCCTCCTACCGTTGGATTCTGAAGTGCTCGGAACTTGAGATCAAAGGTTTTGTAAATCCAAAGAGGGGGATACCCTGCCATGGATTTTTGGGGGTAGTTGAGAACCACCACAAAAGCACAGCTTCAAAGGAAGGCTTAGGCCTACTTGCATCCCTCGATTTTCCATCTTTGGATTTGCTTTACCATTTGAGATTTAGGGAAGAATATCTAAGCTCCAACTAGGTCCTTTTAGGCATGTCGAAGGTTGACAATAGATGCGTAATTGATTGGGCAACTTGCTTTATCACCAACAATTTGAACTAAAGTTAAAAGCCTGAATTTGTAAAGACCGAACAAGTCCTTCTAAATTGTGTTTGTAGTGCATGCTTGGTAGGGGTTCTCTTAGGAGACAACTTGTGTTTGATCTAAACCTGAAGGAATCTTAAGAAGAAACCTTCCAAGGGTAGAAATGGCCAGTCAAAGGAGCCTTAAGGAATATTTCATTCCAACCAATCAAGCTGGCCTTGCACTACGTAGACCTGGAGGGGACTATCCTTATGAGATCAAAAGCAGTACCATAACCTTTCCGCCCTCCTTTTATGGTACTGCTAGAGAAGACCCCTACAGGCATATAGAGGAATTCACCGAGGTCTGTTCCACGGTGAAGCTGCAGGGTGTTACTGATGACGCTCAAATGCAGACCCTCTTTCCCTTCTCCCTTAAGGACAAAGCCAAGTATTGGTATCACACCCTTGATAATATTAACACTTGGGATGCCCTGAAGAAGGAGTTTTTGAAGAAGTACTTCCCCATGAGCAAAACCAATCACTTTAGGAGGGAAATTATGAGTTTTGTTCAAAAGGATGGGGAAGCATTCCATGATGCGTAGGAGCGCTTTAACGACTTGCTGAGACTTTGCCCACATCACCAAGTGCCTAAATGGCAACTGGTTGAAAGGTTCTATACCGGACTTAATGATTCGCATAAGCAAACTGTGGATGGTGCCTGTGCAGGAACCTTTCTATCTAAGATTGAGGATGAAGCTTGGAACATTTTTGATACTTTGAGTGAGAATTCTATTCACTTGAATTCTGCCTACATGGATAGAAAGCCCACTCTCATGTAAAGAAAGTTGGAGGCGAATGAGGTAAGGGACACCCAGAATTTAGCCTATCAGATTCAATTATTGAATCAAAACATGGAAAGGCTTATGTCGAACCTGAGTTCGTTCGTATCTAACACCTCCACATCCCGAGCTTTCGAATGCTTAATTTGCCAAGGCAATACACATGCCACTGTAGATTGCCACTTGGCCTCCCAATTCCCTGAGCTTGTACAAGCGGATCTGAATGTCTCTCAAGGGTTCCGTCCTAGACCTCGTAATGACCCTTTCTCCAACACTTATAATGAGGGATGGAGGAACCACCCAAACTTTTCATGGAAACAAGGAAATGTCTCAAATTCAGGGAATTATAAACCACAATCCTTTCAAAACCATCAAATGAACCAACCTCAGACCTTTGACCAACCTAAAACCTCTGAGATGGATGACTTGAAGGCGATGTTGAAAACTATGCAAGAAAGTCAAAGTGCCATCATCCAATCTCATGACAAGGCTATACATGAGATGAAATCACAAATAGGACACCTTGTTGAGGCCGTTAGACAGAGGGAAACTAGGAAGCTCCCCAGTGTTGCTGAGGAAAATCCTAAAGGAAAAGGCATTATCTTTAGGGAGCATGCTCAGGCGGTGACTATTCTGAGGAGTGGGAAAGAAATTTCCAAACCTGATGCTCCTATAGTCTCACCCCCTAAAAAATCATCCACCCTGACTTTCACCCCCACCGGAGAAGACTTTCCCAAATCTTCTCCGCTTGAAATCACCTCACCGGAAGAAGTTGGCCCCGTTCCACCCCTTACTCGACATGACAACCCTTCCACCCAGAGATCGAGAGTGCCTTTTCCAGAGTGCTTATCCACCTCTGGGAAGACTTCTACTAGCTCATCTGGAGCCAAATATAAGATAGATGAGATTATGGAAACTTTCAAGCAAGTGCAGATTAACCTGCCTTTGCTTGAAGCTATTAGGCAGATTCCATCTTATGCCCGCTTCTTAAAGGACCTGTGCATGGAAAAGTGGCAATCTAGAAAACAGGTCCAATCAAAAGTTTATCCTACCTGATTCTGTTAGCTCAATTGTTCAACATGGCACACCCCCAAAACTTAAGGACCCAGGAGCCCCATACATCTCAGTAGTTATTGGGGACTTACAAATTGATGAGGCTCTACTTGATCTGGGTGCAGGGGGAACATCCTTCCGAGCTACGTGTATGAACAACTTGGGGGAGGCAATCTGAAGCCTAGCCCTGTAATCCTTCAAGTTGTTGATTGATCACTTAAGACACCACGGGGAATTTTGGAAGATGTCCTCACAAGAGTGGAGGATTTCTTCTTTCTCGTTGACTTCTTAGTTTTGGACACTGACCCTACCAACAAGCCAACCAAACCCTCCATCATTTTGGGCCGCCCCTTCCTTGCAACTTCGCATGCTTCAATCAATTGCAATACTGGGGCATTGAAAATGTGCTTTGGGAACAGGAAAATTCGGCTTAATGTGTTTGATGCTTACAAACAAGCCAGTCTTGAGGATTATTCTCAAGTTGAGGTGATAGATGACCTGATTGAAGAGGCAACCCCTACAATGTTATGTGATGACCCCCTTCAGCATGTCATGCTAAATGAGCATTCCCATCTCTTGGAGGAATGTGAAGGGGATATACTAGAACTTGAGGAATTGCTAGGTGTTTCTACTGAGTCTTTTCCCCTGTCATTTCTGCTGAAGGTAGATCTGCTACCTGAGATGGGGACATCTATTATGAAACCCTCAACCATACAAGCCCTCGACCTTGAGTTGAAACCCCTCCCTGACACTCTCAAGTACGTTTTCCTAGGTGCCAATGCTACGCTCCCCGTTATCATTTCGGCTGTGCTATCTAAGGCACAGGAGGGAGCCCTGATTGAATGCTTGTCTAGGCACAAGGAAGCTATTGCTTGGAGCATTGCTAACATTAAGGGTATAGACTCTACCTCTGCATGCACCACATTTATATTGATGATTCCATCAAGCCATTTAGGGACATGCAGAGACGTCTAAACCCTAATATGAGGGAGGTGGTAAAAAAGGAAATCTTGAAGTGGTTGGACGCTAGGATCATATATCCCATTGCAGATAGTAAATGGGTAAGTCCTATTCATGTGATGCCAAAGAAGGCAGGCTTTACTGTGGAATTCAACGACCAAGGTGAACAAGTTGTCACTAGACCCTCAACTGGATGGAGGGTCTGTATTGATTACCGCAAGCTGAACACCGCTACCCAAAAGGTTCACTTTCCCTTGCCTTTTATTGATCAAATTCTCAAGAAATTGGCAGGGAATAAGTACTATTGCTTTCTCGATGGATATTCTGGGTACAATCAGGTGGCAGTCTTTCCTGATGACCAGGAGAAGATGACATTCACGAGTCCTTACGGTACTTTTGCATTCAGGCGTATGCCATTTGGATTATGTAATGCCCCTGCAACTTTCTAGTGGTGTATGATGTCTATCTTTTCGGACATGATTGACGAGTGTGTTGAAGTGTTTATGGATGACTTCTCTATTTATGGATCGTCTTTCGACAGTGTCTCCTGCACCTGGAGAATGTGTTGAAGCGATGTAAGGAGTCTGGTTTAGTCCTTAGCTGGGAGGAAAGTCACTTCATTGTACAGAAAGGAATTGTACTTGGGCATGTTGTATCCGAGCAAGGTTTGGAAGTAGATAAAGCCAAGATTGATTCTATTTCCAAACTCCCATTACCTAAGAACGTCAAACATATCAGATCCTTTCTAGGCCATGTTGGCTTTTATAGGCACTTTATTAAAAATTTTAGTAAAATTTCTAGGCCACTTTGTGACTTGTTCGCGAAGGAATCTTCCTTCAATTTTGATTCAAAGTGTGCCGTGGCCTTTCAAACTCTAAAGGAGGCCTTGATCTCTGCGCCTATTCTCCAAGCTCCTAATTGGACACTCCCATTTGAGCTGATGTGTGATGCTTCGGATTATGCAGTGGGAGTAGTCCTTGGATAAAGGGTTGAGGGAAGACCTCATGTGCTGCATTATGCAAGCAAGACTTTAACCGAACCTCAGCAAAACTACACCGTCACTGAAAAAGAATTACTTGCTGTAGTTTTTGCTCTGGAGAAGTTTAGGTCTTATCTGCTTAGGTCTAAGGTGGTTATTTTTACTGATCATGCAGCAGTGAAACATCTCATTGCTAAGAAAGATTCTAAGCTACGTCTGATTAGGTGGATCCTACTCCTTCAAGAATTTGACTTGGAAATACGTGAAAAGAAAGGAGTAGAAAATGCTATGGCTGACCACCTATCTCGCCTTCCTCTTAATGACTCTCTTTCTGGAGACATTCGCGAGACATTTCCCAATGAAACTCTGATGGCGGTAACACCAACTTTACCTTGGTATGCAGATATTGTAAATTACTTGGTCACTGGACAAACTCCTGTCTCTTGGGATGAACAGAAAAGAAAGAGATTCATTTCCCAAGCAAGATATTTTCATTGGGAAGAGCCAGAATTATATAGAATTGGATAAGACCAAGTATTGAGATGTTGTGTATCTGAAGAGGAACAACAAAGTGTGCTGAGTTTTTGCCATGAACTTCATTGTGGAGGACACTTTGGTGCTAAGAAAACTGCTTTTAAGGTTCTCCAGTCCGATTTTTGGTGACCTTCCATATTTAAGGATTCTCATAATTTTGTTAAAGCCTGTATTAGATGTCAACGGACTGGAACGATTGGAAAGAGGAATGAAATGCCTCAACATCCTATTCAATCTGTTGAAATTTTTGATGTATGGGGAATTGACTTTGTGGGCCCCTTCCCGTCGTCCCATGGTTATGAATATATCTTGGTGGCAGTTAATTATGTCTCTAAATAGATAGAGACCATTCCTACGTGCACAAATGATCACTCTGTGGTTTTGAAATTTGTGAAGGCCAATATCATATCCTGTTTCAGCTGCCCCAAGACCATTATTAGTGATGGGGGACGTCATTTCCGAAACCACTACTTCAATCGGCTAATCAAGAGTCTGGGAGTGACTCACAAGGTCGCTACCCCTTACCATCCTCAGACAAGTGGCCAGGTTGAAGTGTTGAATAGGGAGATAAAAAATATTTTGGAAAAGACCGTTAGACCTTATAAGAAAGACTGGTCCCAAAAGCTCGATGATGCTTTGTGGGCATATCGAACAGCCTATAAGACCCCTTTGGGTACTTCTCCCTTTCGGATTGTGTATAGGAAAGCATGCCATTTACTTGTTGAGTTGGAACATAAGGCACTTTGGGCTATTCAAAGTGTTAACATGGATTTAGAGAAGGCAGGTAAGGCACGACTTCTAGAATTAAGTGAGCTTGAGGAGCTGAGGAATGATGCTTATGACACCTCTCAAGCTTATAAAGAAAGAACTAAGGTCTTGCATGATAAGTTTATACTTCGAAAGACCTTTGAGCCCAACCAACAAGTCTAGCTTTTCAATTCCAGACTTAAGCTTTTTACTGGGAAGTTAAAATCTCATTGGGATGGGCCTCACATAATCACTAAAGTATTTCCGCATGGAGCTGTGGAGATTAAAAACCCTTCCTCTTCAGCAACTCCCTTTATCGTCAACGGTCAATGGTTAAAACCATACATTACTTTGGATGGCCATTTGGTTGATGAGGTCACTCTTGAGGAGCCTTAGTTCCTACCATTCTCCACCTCAGGTAATATCTTCCTTTAACTATTTTTGTTTTCAATGAGGGCATTGTTTGAACCAGGCATGGGGGAGAGGACCTGAGGCATTTTGTTTATAGCATGTCTACATTTTGCATTCATAAAAAAAATAAAAAAATAAAAAAAAGTTTTGAGCTTAACTAACTAGGTCCTGCATTCTTAAGCAAATCAGAACTCTAAGGTAGACTAAGTGAATTCTAGGGTCAAACTTTAGAAGCTAAATGAGCTACTAGCTTTAGACCTTTAGGGTCCTTTGTGGACTTAAAAACTTAAGTAGGAGTTAAGTTGCGGACCATTCCTCAAGAGGTTGAGGAAGGAAAGCTATGCTTTGAGTTAAAAGGTGGGGTAGTTTCTGGAGTCTTGTTCTACCTTTTGGTTTATGGGTCCTTGTAACCCAAGCATCCAAATTTCACACACTTGGTCTGGTGTAAGTAAGTAATCAACTTAATTCCTTTCTTAAAAGAGATTTGGTTCTCTTAGTTTTGACTTAGGAGAGTCTTGAAAACACAATTTGATTGGAAGAGTTCCCGCCGTAGGAGAGGTGGAGTATATAGTCACCTTGAGGATGCGATGATAACATATTACCTCCTCGGCGCTTGCCTCTTAGGATATCCATCCTACTGGGGTCATGAAAGCGCATTGTGCTATTCAGGTACCATGGGCGGCCCTATCTTGAAGTGCCGATTGCCATAGGCCTGAATTCTCTTAAGAAATACATAGGCGATACTATCTCGAAGTGTCGATTGCCAGGAGTTCTTGGGGTCGTTATTGACGGTGCTATCTCAAAGCATCGAAAGCCAGGCACCCTTCGAGGTATGGTAATGAGGACAATGAATCCGACACAGACCGTGTTGATAGCTGATCTGAGGTTAGACTTAGAGGAATATAAAAAAAAAAAATCCTTTTTCCTTTAACTGAAATCACTCAGACCAACGCACATACACGGATGCTTTAATCTCAGGGATCAATAAACCTTAGGGTAGAGTCAGAAATCAGGGAAACTTATGCCTGCAATTCGTCTTTAGCTGACCTAGTCTATAACTTAGCAACTACTTGGGAACCTTAGGTCTAGAGTCTGAACTTAATATGTTTCTAAAGGAAGACCGATTGGGTTGACTAGTCTACTTGGAGTGCTAGGTTTTTCTTGGATTTGCTAGGGACTAGCAAAAACTAGGCCTGGGGGTATTTGATTAGCCCATGTTTGTGGGCTATTTAAGTATTTAAGTGCCTAGACATTAAGTTAATTCTAACATTTATTTAGCTTACATTAGGATGTAAATAGATTAATTCATATTTCTAACTTAATTACATAATTCATGCATTGCATTCATAACTAAATGCATTTAGAATTGCATTCATTTAATTAGTTAACCAATTAGGTGCATTGCATGCATTGTTTTAATTCAACATAGAAGTTAAGGGTTTATGCATAAATAACCATAATATTTTACTATTTTCTCCTTTGCACAGGTAACTCCTCCGGCTTCGGCTCTGCCTCCCCCTCCTGTGCATCACATTTACACTATGCCATTTTGAATTTGAAACGAAGGCTGTGGCTATAAAAGGAGGAGGGAGAGCTGTCATGCGGGAGGAGACACCACCCGCCCATCACCATG
This sequence comes from Thalassia testudinum, assembly GCA_037157565.1. NCBI lineage: Eukaryota > Viridiplantae > Streptophyta > Magnoliopsida > Alismatales > Hydrocharitaceae > Thalassia > Thalassia testudinum. Next base: position 21,190,424 of record JAZHRO010000024.1, read on the forward strand.
CACCCGCTCCTCACTGTGGTCTCCAAGGCTAAGCTCCACCACACTGTGGGCCAGCGAGGTGACAGCTCGCCACGCCAATCCAGTGGGCTTGGCCATCACCGTGTTTCTTCTTCATCAGCCTCGCGTGTTCCTCAGCGCATCCATGCCTACATACCCTACCCGCACCCTCATCTCCAATCCACTGCACGTACTTACCTGCCAGCGTGTAGCACCGTCCACAACTCCACCGTGCGCACTCATCTTCTGCAGCACCGCCATCCCCGCACACGCCCTTGCTGTGTGCATCATCCTCTACGCTCCAACCCCTAGCGCACGCCCACCAGCTCCCCTCGGCACACCTCACCTCTTGCAGCAGTGCCACTCCAGCCCACATGCACGTAGAGTGTGCTGCACTTCCGCTGCACTCCCTGTAGTGCGCCGTAGATGCTTGTAGCGTGCAGCCAGCAGTACGCAGCAGCAGCAACTGCTGCCGAGCTTAGCCACGCCCGAGCATGCCCGCACGGCCTGCGCGTTCACCGCGTGAAGCACTTCAATAGCAACCGAAACCACCACCACCGTACCTCCGTCCGGCCACCTCGGGGCACCTCGCACTTCGCCGTGACCACCATCACAGAGCCCTCGGTGTAGAGATCCTCCTCCGAGCTTCACACCTCCAGCCATTCCCTTCTCCTCGGCATGGACAAGGGGAAGAAGTTCCCCTATTTTGCTACAGTAAAGCCTCTATTAATATTTACATTCTATGCCATTGTCAACTTTTATTATTATTTTATTAAGCTGCATTGCAAAATATATCCTTTAGTTGTGCAAATTTGCCATTTCAGCATGTTCTCTTGATGTTTTCTTAATCTGAAGGCAGATTTGGTTCGATTCTCGTCGAAACTAACTGTGAACATATGTTTTTAACCGGTGCGAGTTTAAATATGTCATTGCCTCCTTGTGGACATGACCCGCTCTTCTGCGAGTGGTTATTTTAATTATTGATTAGTCAAATTTTCCACCACATAGAACTACAAACGACGAGTCATTTTATGTGACAAACGACTTTAAAAGCAAAGAATCAACTCATCACGTGCGAGCAGGCGAGTGGGTGCGCGTGCTCCGCCACACGGTGCCCACGATGGGGCTTTAGCGACGATTTTATCCCTCACTAAAGATCCCTGATTTAATGATTTTCAAATTAAAATGATCAAATTGCCCTCACTCCTTTCAACTATAAAAGGAGACCCCCTCCACACGAAATTCTCATCCCTTCTCTTCTCTTCCTCTCCAAAACTCAAGAGAAGCTTGTCCCACACCTGAGATGTTTCTCACAAGATAAAGTCAAATTTTCGTCCCCCTTTCGGAAGCGGATCCCATGACAACGATGGCGTACTGCCCCGTTCTCGTTCTTCCCACTTCGTTCTCCTTCGTCCTGCTCCATCCTCCTTCGTCCAGGCATCGTCCCGTCTGGCTCGTCTTCCAAGCAACCGTCTAGGAGGATATCTCTCTCCCCATTCTTTTTACTACTTTCTAGAATAGATTTACTGCTTTCTAGGAGTAGATTTACTGCTTTCTAGTATAATCATTTCCCGCTTTCTAGTCGTAATGTTTAGTGTAATGAACAATCCTTCTGATAATTAATTCCATGTTCATTCTACATCTTTTTTTTTATTTTTGTTTGTAATATTCTCTCTCTTTCTCTCTCATTCTCTCTCTCTCTTCTATTTAGTGTAAATAGATAGATAGTTACTAGTCAATTAAGTTACTTCGTGACAAGTAAAATAAACGTGTGTTTTTAAATCAAACGTCCACCTTCCTGTGTTCGACCCGGGATTTCTATTCCGGTATAAATTTTATTTGTTGAACACGAGTTCTTTGCTTTCATACTATGACGACAGGTTTTTTAAAACCTAACACGTTAGCGTAGCGACTCGAAACGTTCAATATTTTGGCGCCATTGCCGGGGAGGCGACGCTCTTTGATTTTTCTTCACGTTTTTACAACTTACGAATCATTTACCTCACTTCTCTCCTTTCTTATTATGATTGCAGGTACTCTTTTGAGACGAGCAAACGCAGTAGATCGGAGAAAAGTGTTGTTAAAGGTTCTGTGAGTTATCCCCCACCTCCCACCCAATAGATTTCATTTCACCACATAATAACACAAACATCAATCAACCTAGGTATTTTTATAAACTCTAAGGTTAGATTGTTTGTTGTTTGACACCTACACCCACCCCAACCTCCACATTAAAAAAAAAGAAAAATAAAAAAAATCTCACAGAGGTACACAACCTCATCTGATTTTTAAACTCAACCGGTAAACCGATCTTTGGAGCTGGTACACACATCCAAACACATAATTGAGTAGAAATCAGATTAGGTAATCACTTGTGTGCCTAATTAAGTGGTGCAACAGGCCAATTGTTTGAGTTGATTGGGCCGCACCACTTCAATTAAAATCAACTCATCAAGTAGCTGCTACATAGGTTCAACTCTTAGGGATTTACCAGGCACTCCACATTCTTTTAAGTTTTAAAGGAAAACATCTTCACCTATGCTTTTAAAACCTGGTGTGCCAACAAAAATTGTTTGAAAACACCTAAAGTTGAATCCTAAAAGCTACTAAGTAAGATTTGAACCCTAAAATTCACCGCATCAAAAGTAATCTTGCTTGAAAACCACTGGTTGTGCACGCACACACAAATCAATCAATCATTAAGGGCACGACCCAGATAAAGGGCTCATCACATTCCAAAGCACATTCAAACCTAGCCCTAAATAAAATAGAGTAGACGTTGGCCTTAAGGATTCGACTAGCTCTTCAGAGCCCAAAATGAGATTATTTTAGATTAAGTTATTTCTACTGTTCAATCTGATGTCTAGCTAGGGGAGCAGAATCAAACGATCGTGGCTGGGGGGTACACTAGGAATCGGAGGTGCAAGTCGAAGGAAGAACCTTCTCCCTAGTCCCTCCTTTTAACTGGTTGGATTGAACAGATAGAAGTAGATCAAATCGTTCCTTTATCTCAAGATGGGTTTTGGGAGTCTGTAGGTCTTAAGGCTAGCCCACTTAAGTACAGGTTTGATTATTTGTATTGCAGGGCACCTTTCTTCCTCCCGTCTCTCATGAATCCTTCCACATATTACATGCATTCCCACTCTTTCCCTCCTGTTTTGAATTATCCTCAACATGACGATTATCCCAATTTGTACTGTAATCAACCATCAGTTAGTTGGGATAACTCAGATTGGGGATACAATTTCGAACCTCCATGTTAAGGGTCTAACCCTAAATACTATGATTGTGATTTCTATCCTTCTCAGAGCCACATCGATTATAGATCGTCACCCTTTCATGAACAACCTAATATGATCTACAATTAAGAAGGATACACTGATTCTTACCCATCCTCTGATTACACTGCCATTAGGTCATCATCACCTTTTGTACAATCTGAAATGACCTATTATCAGGAAGGGTATAACGAATCTCAATTCGTTAATTCCCTTGCATTGACCCCAAACCCACCCAACCCTGAACCAACTCACTTGGTTCAGGGTAACCAGGTTCAAGAAAAGGTTCTGGCTAACTTGAAGAATATCATACAATCTTTAAAAGTTCAGCCAATACCTTGCATTGAGAGATTGGAGCCCCTGATTGAAATGATTGATGATTTAAATAAGTATTTGTTGGATTGGCTCTAGGATGTTAAGGATAAGAACCTGGGTGAGTTTCTACTTGGGAAGTTAGCAAAATTGAGGATGAGATTTGTGGTTGCTTTAGTTCAGTCGTGGGATGATTCCGAGGATGAACTCCCTTCAGGCGAGCCAATGTCAGAACCCGCTCAGGCACCTGTTAGGGGGAATACGTGTTACGAGGCTGATCAGATTGAAATAGAGCAACCAATTAAGAAAGATCTGATTTCTTCACCTGAGATCCTTGAGCCAGGTTACGAGGAAACGTATGTCTCCTTGGAACAGAAAGTGACAGATGATTTTGGGACATACATTAAAACGGATCTTGATTTCTTTGATTCTAATGGTGAAGATTCAAGTTGTGAAGTCTCACGCGAGTTTACATAACACAATTTCTGTAAGACGATTGGGCCTGAGGAATCTGATAGATCATTTGATAACCCAATAACTGAGGAAACTGATCTTATTAGGGCTCACATTACAGATCCAGAATCGCATTTTCTAGAGGATTCAATCAAATGCCCTGATTGTCAGTTACACCCCATTGAGCTTATCGATGATTCTGCTTTTGAGATAACTAGACCCAAGTCAATTCTGATTTAGCCACATCTTTTAGACTTGGAAATTTCAGACGGGGTGATTAATATGCAAGAGGTCCTGGAATTTAACATTTTGATTGTGGAGGATAGGAACCGGGAAATTTTGATTTGGGAAGCAAGTTCTGGAGGAAGTAGAAGACTGAGTCGAAGGGTTCCTATTAAGCTAAAATCATCAAACTAGGACCCTTACGACATCTGTTCTGAGGATGTCCAACCTAAGCATACATTCATTGATTATCCTTATGAATTCTCTGTAACCCGACTTTTTGGCCTTGGGTTGCATCCTCATAAAGTGCAAGCTCGACCCCTCTTGCATACTGATTTTAGGTTTTGGGTAATTTTTATCCAGAACTTGAGATATTCTCGATTATGGGGTATGGGTCTGCACCACAATTTGGTCCACATTTGTGGACATTTGCTGGCAGGTCTGAGGTTTTATCTTTTTATTCTGATTCTGACCTGCACTTGTGAATTCTTCATTTCTCTTCTTTGTATAATGTGCCTAGCTGAAGGCACTAAATTAACCACGTATACAGTTCCTTTTAGTTTCTATCTCAGAGCAGACCTGACATTCACGCAATTCAGGTGCATTTTACTCTATTCCACTCTGTTTTATGTCTTTTTAATACAATGAGGACATTGCATTAGATAAGCATGGGGGTAGATATTCATCTTTGAATTTATTCGTCAACACTGTAGATTTGTTTTTTTTTTATTAAAAAAAATTATGGAATTAGGAAAGAGAACTTGGGTTTAAGAAAATTTTCAATCTTAGGAAATACTACATTATGATCTGAACACAAAGACCCTTCAGGTCTTTGGACTTAATCAGCCCGTATATCCATTAAAATGTGGATTTATTTTTCGAGTCCTCGCCAACCTGAATTTTATTTTAATTGGAGTAAATAAGTTTAGGTGATAAGTAGACGACTTATCAACCTGCCCTCTGATTTGAGGGAACTTTGAGCTTTTAGCATCTATACACTTTCTTTGCACTAACTCATTGTTTGACGATTTTAACGGAAATTGGGTAGCTAATGAACCTTCTAGGGTGATATGATTGGCAAGTTATCATGGGTAACAGCCCATAGGTAGGTTGTCCAGATCCCAGTCACTAGACCTTTCTCCTTTTGCTGCCTTTAGGTAAATCTTAGACCAGGGAAGCCACCTACTTAAAAAAAAAAGTCAAAAAGAAAAGGAGAACAAAAAAAAATAAACTACACTTCGCCGCACAAGTATGGCTGGCAAGTTGTCGGTGGTAATAGCTCATCGACCGGTTGTCCAGAACCCAGCTCAATAAATGCACTGAAAATTCCCAAAACACTTAGGAAGAAGCGGAGAAGTAGAATAAACCGAGGAGATATACACTAGATTCACCCTTGTGTTGACCCCGTAAAAAAATAAAAGTAGGGAGAAAGCTACCGGTTGTCAAGATACACCGTTAGGCAGAATTCCTTTTTTTTAGGTCACCTATAGGAGAAGAAATCCAAAGTCCATTTTAACTACCGGTCAACGAGTCTATCACATTCACAATAAGATGCTTAGAACTTAGGGTTCTCATCAAATCTTGGGTGAGTTGAATGGCCGTAGAAAGACACTCTTAAACCATAAAACTTGAAAATCTAAAAAAATTAGAAAAGAGGAAAAAGAGAAAAATAAATTTTTCTTTTAATAAGGCGAGGGCTTGAGATGGTCTGTATTTTGGCAAATACCCTAGTACTGTTGTGTCTTTGAAAGTTCAAATCCTAAGTAGACATTTTCTTAATGATTGAAAATAAACTCAAGCCTAAATAATCTAACCTGATTCTTTTATAAATAGCATATAGCTTTTGCTAGGGACTAGCAAAAGATAGGCATGGGGGTATGATGTAAACATGTTTACACTACTTAAGATGTCTATTTATGCATGTTATTAAGCATAGGATTGCATTGCATATTATAAATATTGCATAACATGCATCATCTTGCATTTAGATTAATTTGAATAAAATGGAGGTTAATTATCTCCTTGTATGTTCATGGACAAAGCAAACTTTTTATCGGGGCCTCGAATCGAAGATCCAACCGTACAGATGTGATCAGGGCGACGATTGGAGTTCAACGACTCCAAGATCGCCCTAATCAAACATCTGTAGCATCAGATAGAGACCAGGAAATCCTAGAAGATCAAGGCCCAAGATGATGTGAATCCGCACATCAAATGACAAATCTGACCGCACAGATGGATTCGGATTGACGATCGCAGCCTAACAGCGTGAAAATCGACTCAATCCGACAACCGTGGCACCATCTACATCATCTAGAAGATGGACGGCCAAGATGGCACGACGTGGCACCATCTCAGCTACCCAACCGGCCGCTGCACTCACCGCACCATTTCTTCTTCGTCGCTTCTCCGCTGTTGGATGCACATCTAATGGCTATGGATGCGCGTACCTGAATTCGTCTACGCAACACAAGAGCCTCCGTAGCGCAGCGGGTGGAGGCCTTATCACAAGTGAGCGGTGCGCGTTCGAGCTTGCGCAAGCGACATTTGAGGCGTGGGTGAGCGAGCTCCACGATCGCTCGATCGCTGCAGGCGCTCAATCCATTCCACGCTCTATCGCACAACTGTGCGTGATGCGGGATCACACGCGGGCGCGCGCGCTGAGCGGGCGGAGGCGCGAGATAAGCCATCCGATCTCATGATCGGACGTCCGAGATCGACAGTACGTGAACGCGGGTTACATGCGCGAGCAAGCGAGTGGGTGAGTGCTCCGCCACACGTCGCCCACGATGGGGCTTTAGCGACGGTTTCATCCGTCACTAAAGACCCCTAATTTAATGATTTTCAAATTAAAATGACCAAATTGCCATCACTCCTTGCAACTATAAAAGGAGGACCCCTCCACATGAAATTCTCATCCCTTCCTTCTCTTCTCTCCCTCTCCAAAGCTCAAGAGAAGCTTGTCCCACACCCGGGATGCTTCTCACGAGATAAAGTCAAATTTTCATCCCCCTTTTGGAAGCGGATCCCGCGACGACGATGTGCTGCCCCGTTCTTGTTCTTCCCACTTCGTTATCCTTCGTCCTGCTCCGTCCTCCTTCGTCCAGGCGTCATCCCATCCGGCTCATCCTCCAGGCGACTGTCAAGGAGGATATCTCTCTCCCCATTCTTTTTACTGCTTTCTAGAGTAGATTACTGCTTTCTAGTGTAATCATTTTCTCACTTTCTAGTCGTAATGTTTAGTGTAATGAACAATCCTTCTGATAATGAATTCCATGTTCATTCTACATCTTTTTTTTTTTTTTTGCAATTCTCTCTCTCTCTCATTCTCTCTCTCTCTCTCTCTTCTATTTAGTGTAAATAGATAGATAGTTTCTAGTCAATTAAGTTACTTCGTGACAAATAAAACAAACGCGTGTTTTTAAATCAAACGTCTGCCTCCCTGTGTTCGACCTGGGATTTCTATTCCGGTATAAATTTTATTTGTTGAACACGAGTTCTTCAATTTCATACTACAACAACAGGTTTTTCAAAACCTAATACGTTAGTGTAGCAACTCGAAACGTTCAACATAGCTCACCACATGTAACCTTCAAAAGCTTGGTTTTGGTATTGTAGGTATCTTAGTATATTTACATCTTGGTAATTTACATCTCTTATGTCAACTTTCGTGTAAGTTGCTACCGACTGATAAAGCTTGTAATGGTATTTATTTGAAATAGAATTCTTGCGTGGCTACTTTGTTTAGAGATTAGCCCTTCCTTATTTTATATATGATCCTTCTGATTTGGATGGTGATGTGAAATATGAAGGAAATCTTTCTTCTTCCATTTTTTTTCACCGCTCTCAACCTCTTCCTCTCTCTGTAGGTCATTAATGTGCAAGTTCTGAAAGCAGTAACGTAGCCTGGATGCTTGAGCTCCTAATTGTTAAGATATTATGGTGTAAATACGTTAAGTATGAAACTAGCAATACCTGAATGACACTTGTTTTGATAGCAATACTCCAAGCAAGTTGCTAGATAAGAAGGAGCAAGTTGTCAAGTTGATGGTAACACCATCATCTGTCATAACTAACCTATGATGAGGGGCAAAACTTGCCATCGGATCCAAAACACTACACATAACCCAACATAGGATCCAGCTACCCGACTACAGGATAAACAGGCAAAACCAACACTGCCCGCCCCACCTAAGACCAGCTGGATCCCAATAGGAACCCACCTAGCCTACCAAAAGATTTAGTGCAGTAAGGGCAGAAGATACGATAAGATGGATCTGACCACCTATGCCTTGGTAGTAGACAAGTAGTTTGATAGAAGGGATACTAGAGGCCATCAAGTGAGGGTTCTCCCCATGTTATAAATAGAGAGAGAGGCCCTCAATGAAAGGGGGGGCCCCCAGAGAGGAAGAACATATCTTGTAATTCCAATAATTCTAGTGCATAGTTGGGAGCACCGTTCTCTCCCTAGATGTATACCACTTGCACTGGAACTGGGTCACCAAATCGCTGCTTTCCTCTGTGGTTTCTTGGTTGATTATTGATCTCCCTTCCTATGCGACAGATGATAATGGATAGGTAGCGCCTCCTACTCGTATAAATCTTTTAGTGGCCTTCCGAGGCTGACCAACCTAATTTAGTCAAAATCCCATGATAAATGCTCCAAAATAACCTTCAGATGGTTGTAATTCAGTTTTGAGAAGAATACGAGAAGATGGGAAATCCCATTAATTATGCTATTTTAACGAGAAATCGTGAGTGCAGGATAAATGAGGGGTTAATCGGTTGTTAATCTAAGGTCAATTGAACTTAAATTTCCAATAAGTGGGCTCGCATTGATTAAATCAGGATTTTCTGTGATTTGAGGATTATTTTATTAATAAAATTCCTAATTACAATCTCACTTCAATTAAATGGGTTCTGGTGGAAATAAATGTAAACTAAATCTCATAAAAATTATTGAAAAATATTCTATGAAGTTTGGATCCTTCGCTTTAACTAAAGGAACACATTTTGACAAAAAATAGAGACTTAGGCGGAAATTTACTTTGTTTTGGGCTATACTGTAAATTATCTATTCAAATTGCATTAGAACCCAAATCTAAGGTCACCACCAGACTCCTTGAATTCAAATTAGATTAACCCTAAATTTTGAGCCCAATCGAAGTTCATCTTAACTCAAATTGCATTCTGGCCCAAATGTTCCTATTTATTTCATAAGAACCCCTACGTCCTTGATTTCCATTTCAAAGAGGTCCCCACTGCCTTCTTCATCCTCTTCGTTCAGACAAGGAAATAGCAAAGCAACCAAACAAATGTGCATGGTCTTCATTTAAGGAGTTCCCCAAACCAAGACTAAATCCCTCCAATCCTCAGATCTTCCACTATCAATTACAATTGATCTTGAGCTCTGATTTTGACTCTAGCATCGCCGGTGAGCTCAAGGTCCATGGTTCTTGAACTTGCCAAATTCACGAGCAATCTCGCAAAATCAAGGCAATGTAAGGTCAAAGCCTTTTATATTTAAGCTTAGGAATGCTTCTAAGTCAAAATTAGCCATGAATTGGCTGAAAAACCCCCTTTTTCCTCCTCACCGGCCACACATTTGTGAGCTTCGGAGACCTCCTTTGACTCCTTTCTCCATGCGTGTATCTGGCCAACTAGCACCACCATCTTCTTCTGATGCTAGCCAACCATAGCTAGGTCTTCTTTGCCCCTTCTTCATCACTGTTCTCCACCGGAGCCACCTTCTCCTTCACGTCCAGCCGGCCAATGCAGACATGATTCCTCCTCCTTTCGTCTAATTAAGTAGCCCTCTATCCTCCTCTCTTCTCCTATATTAATTTAGGCTCTTTAGAATTAGGATTTAGCCCATTAATCTCGCCAACCCTCTTCTTCTTCCTCACAGTCAACGAAAGCTCCGGCGAGCTCAAGCCGCTTCACCAAGCCATCTCCCACCAAACCACTCACTCCACAAGCACTATGAGAGCTTGGTAAGCAAATGCCCTCAAGAAATTGGGCTTTTTGACTCCCCAAACCTCCGATCGAACAACACATCACGCCACTGCCTCCGTCACCATTGTCCGGCCACCACAGACCTCCAAACACCAAATCGCTACCACCACCACCTTTGTTACATCACGGCGAGGCTTTCTAGCTATCTAATTGGGGCCAAAAGCCCGTACTTCTGTTTCAGGTACTCCACCATTGCCATCGTCTTGTTCGTTGCCGTTGACCTTCATCCGACGAACAATCAACAAGGGAATCAAGCTCCCTCCACGCGGAACAACTAGAGGAAGCTTCCTAGGCCATTGGATTCGAGATCCAATGACCTTAAGCCTCCAATTGGGCAGCTAAAACTCCACGCTGCAGCTTACGAAGAAGAGAAGGCAACATAGTGCCACATCGTGCAAAGACAATTCTGAATTTGCTTCATAAGGATTTTGGTCCCCTATGTTGTGCTTAGAAATATGGGGTCGGGTCCCCATATCACGCACAATGCACGCCCTCGCTCACCACTCACACCTAGGCGGGTCTGGGTTTGGCTTTGGATCTGATTATCGAGAGACTTGGGCTTTGGAGTTGGGCTCAGAGGAAGTGGGTCAAGTTTTGGTCTGGTTGGCTGAGTCTTGGTTTGAATTATGTTGGCTTTGTGAAGGCTCTTCTTTGGTTGAGAAAACTCTAAGTGTTGAGGCTGATTTCTCATTAGTTGAAAAACACATTTTTTTCCTTGAACACTTTTATTTTTGAGCTTGATAGTGGTATTATTTGCTAAATCTATTTATTTTTGCATCAAGCTCTTTGTGCCTCATTATGTGCAATTAATTAGTGGTGTGAATTGTGATTATTTTGCTCCCTAAGATGACCTTGGACTCACAATTCGAGCTTATAAATTTAAGTGTCAATTCGCTTTCTTCGCCATACTACGATGTATTTCTTAAAATTCGACGAAAGCGCGTTAACACAAGTCTTGAAGCACTGGGGATATTTTGATGCATAAAGTGGTGCATAGGATTCTCATGAAAAGGAGAATTACATATGTCTGATGGCTGGTCCTTCAGTTTACTCTTCCTTGTCTCTTTGCCCAATGCATTAAATGAGATAAGGCCATGCGATCTAATAATTGCAATTGCAAATGCCTGCACTGAGTTGGAAAAATACTGTTAACTTGTTTTGATTATATCTGATCATGACCTCCATTGATGATTTCCTTGCTTTTCTTCATTTTTGGCTTCATGTCCAAATGATTTTTATCTAGTTGCACCGAGAGATCAATAGTAAACTAATTTGTCAGTGTTGCAGTTTGACGATTCCTGGAGGGCTCTATTGCATTACATAACGTTGAGATAAATGGCATTTGATTAACCTGCAGCCACCAATTCTCACCCACCAAAAGGTTCTAATCTATTATAACCTTTTGCTTTCATGCTATTCTGGCACCTTAACTTTTCTGTAGGTATTATTTATTCTAAGGACAAAATCCAGCTCCCACGATGGTCCATGTCATTTACTGGCGTGTTCTATCTGTCTTGGATCAGGACATTGGATGCTATGTGGGTGGGACATGCCAAATTAGTGCAAACATGGATCTGAGCTCCAGGGTGTGGGCAAAGTTTGCTGAAGGGTCCTGCTTCTACAATTGCTCTATCTACTTCCATGTGCATTTTTGTCAGCTTCTATCTACTTGCTAAATTTTCATGATTCCACTAGAATCGGGCTCATCCAAGCTGAACATGAACGGCGATCTAAATCCACTGCATGAGGACTTGAAGTTCATATTCGCAAGTGTTTTGTGGGACTTAAACTCAATTGTCTTCAGAGCCGTTCAGCCTACTTCCTTGGCATTGAAATGAAGCTGACACCAACACCCATTACCTTATCATAGCAAAAATATATTACTGATTTACACCTGAAATTTGGTTTTGAAGGTGCCAAGCCTATCAAAACACCTATGTCTATTGCTTCTTTAAATCAAGTTATCAAAGGGGATGGCTTTCCACCAACTGATCCAACAATGTTTCGTCAAATTGTTGGTAGTCTTCAATACCTTCACTTCCAACGACCTGATGTAGCATTTTCTGTCAACAAGCTTGCTCATTTTACGAGTGCGCCCACTGATAAACATTTTAAAGCTCTCAAACATTTATTACGATACTTGAAACATATTGTTTCAGATGTCTTACAATTTAACCAAAGCTCCTTCTGATGTTGTCCTGGCCTTTTCGGATGCTGATTGGGCAAAGCTCCCAGGATGATCACCGCTCCACGTCAAGTTATGCTATCTACCCTGGTGCTCCACTAATTTCATGGGCTTCCAAGAAGCAAAGCACAATAGCGAGGTCTAGTACTGACGTAGAGTACCGCGCAATTGCTAATGCAACAGTAGAATTGACATGGATTTTTTCTCTTTGTTCAGAATTGGGCGTGGTGTTCCTGACAAGCCAATTCTCTTTCGTGATAACATTGGGACTACTTACATGACCTCTAATCCAATTTTTCATGCTAGAACCAAGCACATAGAGGTCGTTTTTCATTTTGTACGTGACAAGGTTGCCAATAGCACTCTCCAGGTTTACTATATACCCAGCACTAAGCAAGTAACAGACCTTCTCACCAAGCCGCTCACTGCTGATAAGCTACATTACTTCAAATCCAAACTTCATGTTTATTCAAAACTTTTCGTTTAAGGGGAGGTGTTAATGAATATATATCATTCTGTAAGGGTGTCTTGATAATTATACCTTAGTTTGTTGTAATGACACCTGTAGCAACCTCTCGAGATGTTAATAAATACAAGTGTGAGAGGCAACTGCTACATTTAACTGCCTCTGTTCTTTCCCTCTCAATTGGGTTTTCTTCCTCTGTAATAACATCTTATCAAATACTTGTAGGATAGCCCGGTGAGCCACCATAGTTTGAGAATATTTTTGAGATTTAGAACATGTTTTTTGTTTGGACACAGCAAAGTCGAGGCCATTGGGACATGCTGCTTCTTGGTTGGTAGTAAGTAAATTCACAGCTAGCTAATGATGTTGTCCTTAGACAGATCCTTACTACTGAACTTGAATAGGTTGTATGTGTTGCCAGTTGACTGGAAGAAGTTGCTCAGTTTAACAGAGATGCCATGCAGTTACTTTCCACCGGAAACGTTGTCCTATGGTGAATGAAAAAGGAAGCATATAGGAAAGATAGGGGAGACCATTATAAGTCTACTTTAGGGACTATTAAATGCAAGACATGTTTCCTCATTCATATTTTCCGTGATCTTGCTTGTAAATGTATAAATAAATTGGACTCCATAGCTGTCGGGAGTTAGGACACTGGCGTTTCAGGACAAAACTGAATCGGGGCAGGTGAGGACTAGTGATGGGGGCCCTAGTAGTTGTATGGTATAGTTTCTTGGTCGGTGATTAATGAGTGCATTGTGCAGTCAATGCATGTCATAAATGATTTTATGATCTAAATAAACAAAACGATGCTTTTGTGAACTTTTGGCCGGGCACGGAGTTGAGACGTTTTGCAATTTCTAGTGAGACGTAGGGCTATCAAATCCACCAATAGCTGAATAGAACAACTCGAACCCAATCTGCATCAAGCACGTACCGGAAGCCAGTCCGATTTCACTCACCATAAGTGGGTCCAACCAGGTCCGAACTGTCAAATTAATTGAGTTGGGTCCGAGTAGGCCCCCGTTAAACTCGTTTATATAATTCAAATCCCATCTCCACGGTTCCAAACTGGTCCTGCGAGTGTGCGACTCCTGCCTTCAAGTACAGACGACGCTTCATGTCCTCCACACCACATAAATTGCACTTCTGCCAATTAATTTGCCAGTGGCCATACCCACTCCCAGAGACCATAACGTATCGTTGTACCCTTTCGGCTTTCCGAAGGGGACTCGCACTGTCCACACCTCTTCTTCCGTAATAACGTGACTTACGTTTACGTGTGACTTACCACTGCATTGGCAAAGGGCTTCTTTCCAAATTTCACTTAGTCCAATGGTCTCAGTTCAACTACCACATCTACAATGTGTTTTTTATTATTTTCTCCCTTTTGAGAAGGTGGTATGTTTTCCTCTCTTCGAAGGACGTCAAGGTTTGTCTATTCTTCCTTATCGTGTATCCTATTATATCATGTTTGTTTCCTTAACGAAAGTTTTACTTTCAAAAGAACCAAAGACTCCCACATCTACAATAGCATGCAACAATAGCCTACTTGTTGGTCATTGTCTCGTATTTTTGACGTTGGATATAAACGCGTCTCGTATTATTCAAATTTTTTTCTCTAAAATATGGAGACAAACGGAGACTTGAGAACTAGTTGAAGTTATAATACTTTATTATAATATTTACATATTTTGAGTGCACCCAACTAAACATGCATATCTGATTAAATTAATTAATTCATTTATTAAATAGGTCAGGTTACATTTTAGGACTCATAGGCACATGTTAGTGCCGATTCCACACCCTAAGATCCGATTATTAAATCGATCAGACTTAACTTAACTTGACTTAATGTGAGTACAATGTCCACAAGTTGGGTCGAGTCAAGCCAAACTCGACCTAATTAACCCATTTTATAGCTCTAGTGGGATGCTTATCTTAGAATTGTAGTAAATTTGTAATTTTTGAACTTAGTTTAAAATAAACATTAGAGGAATTTAAGTGTATGGGCTTTCATTTTTTCTATACATATATAGAGGAAACATTTGTGTATATGGTCGGGTGTTGACAAAGTGCATTGGAACATATGGGTAATTTTGTATAAGTTTGAGTGTCGACAAAATGCGTTCAAACTTATGTTGGTTTTAAGGGTTTAATTACATTAATTATGATGTACTTGACGGGAGAATTCATTTTGAAATTAATGGAATTTGGTAGAGGATTTTAATATTACATTGAAAGTGGATAAACCTCTTAATAGATAGGAAAATCTTTTGCCTCCCACATACGCATGCATGAACAACCCTTAGCTTGAGCTGAGGTGAGAATTAATTTGAAACTTCGACTCTATTGCTACATATTTTTAATCTCCTTAATTTGATTGATTGATCAATCATTGAGTTAATTCGTTGATCAATGGGATTAATCGATCCATTAATTAATGAATTCTATAAACGTCAAGTCATGGACTCTATATAAAAGTTGCAAGGGTGCTTGTATTTGACACATAACTTTCAACACTTCTCTCTCTCCCTCTTAAGGTGTGTCCATTCGATACAAGATTGGTAGATCAGTCTTCCAATCCGCTTAATCAACTTGCACAAGCTATTTAGAGTAATCATTTAACAAATGATAGATCGATCAACCAAACAAATTGATCTTTCATTCCATAATTTGGTTGATTAATCTTCCGAATTGATTGATTAAATTGCCTTGGCTAAGTTTTCCTGAGGTGATTTTTAATGACATCCAAACTCAGAGTATGCCAAATCTTCGAGGTAGACTGTCATATCTTGAGAGGAACTCACTACACCCTAACGCACTAATATTGTAGGAGGTGTTACCTCCTCTAAGATAAGTCTTGCATAAGCACTTCGTTCACAGTAATGTCTAAATTATTTTCATTTTATTTATTGATGTTATTGTGTGTTATTTGTTCTTTATTTTATTTTTGAATCTTACTGTATCATGTCAACCTTACTTGATTTACATAAAATTATTGAAAATGCATATATTTTCATTTCCATATATCTTACATGTATGGCTTTCATCAACTTAAGAGTCAATCATTGAGTTTGCAGGCCCCTAAAGCACTGAGCCTCCCGTACAGCACAATGTGAGTTGAGAATTGATAACTAATCCAAGCATTGCACTTTATTACCAACAACAAATTATCGCACAGGATTCATGTGTATTTGGATTGGTTTTTTATGTTTGTTTCATGTTCCGAGAAATTAATTTTTGTCTACTGCCATTTTTTTAAAAGTGAACTTTGGTCCTCTGTGAGGATATTTATTCATTAAAATAGTCAGTAGCCTGCCATGGTTTATGAGTGCGACAATCTGGATCAGATGGATCTTAACTTTGCTTTGGCCATGGGATCTTGTTCTTGTCGATTTGCATGGATTGTTTATCTTACGGGAGGCGGTTAACATTAAGCAAGATCATGAACGGCAAGATATGGTGTATTTATATAGTTCTTTTCGATACCATCGATCGCTCAGTAGATAGATATTCATTCACAACAATGTATTACGGTGATAAATGCGGCACTCAGTTAGGACTTTCTGAACTCCTCAATTTTCTCGAGGTTGATGATGACAAATCTTTGAGACAAATAAAAATAAATAGACTTTTGTCTTTCCAGGATGATATCTGTACAGTTGACAGTATAAGGCTTTGTTTACGTCTACTTGTTTGATCAATCTTTTCAGATGATTTTTGCTGTAGTTATTTCATTAATGACTGACTACCAAAGCTCAAAACACCTTTGGTACTCAGCTATTTCTGTTCGTTTTGTGTTTGATTCAGTAACGTAATTGTGCATTATTTTACATTGATACAGACTTTAGATAGTCAAGCCAAGACGTGGGGACTCACTACTACTTCCGAAGGTGGATTAACCGCACCAGGAAACATAGTTAAATGCAGGTGGTATCATATTTTCAAATCACTAGGAAACTTTAAATGGTGTTGGTATGTGTAAAAATTTTGCTCTAACCCCATGAACAATTATGGAAAGCTGGTCCTGACAATTTGTTGACAACAAGCTAATACTTAAATTTAGGGGGTTAATTATCCGGCCCCTCAAATCCCCCTTTTACAAGATGATGATCCAAGGGAAGCTGATCGAACTCAGGTTTTATGAAACCATAAACTTTTGGTCATGTTGAGCTGTCCGGCATCACCTCTAATATCCCTGCCCTACCTTAACTGTAGCTACTGCAATAGGTGATCGATGTTCACATGGTCTTTTTCTGAGCTGATCAGCTTCACCTTTCTACCATATACTATAACAAAAGTAAAACTGGATGAAAGAGGGAAGGGTGCAATTCTAATTGACTACAAGGTTTCGGTTCCTGGATTGACTAGTTTCTCTCTTACAATAGGTTCTCGAGTCGGTGACTGCATTTTTAGTCTACAGCTATAACTAAGTGTTGTTCAATGGCAATTATGTAAATCTATTGCTATATATTCTTTCGTCCAATGTTGATTGCTTTTGAATTCTTGATTAGTCAAATGATGACCATCATTTTCATTAACACATGCATGATGGCTTGTTATCTCTTTGAGTGTGTATATATATATATATGTGTGTGTGTGTGTGTGTGTGTGTGGGAAAAGGGTGTGCACTGGTGACCTATAGGTTAGTTACATACATGTGTGGTAACATCTTCACCTATCAGTAATATTTTGGATTGAAATTTTGAAGATTGAGATTACTCTATATGAATATATTATACATTAAATTTGAAGCTAATCCGATACTCCTAACACCTATATCCATTAGGATCAAATTTCTTAATACTTAAGTTGTAAAAAATAAACTTCCTTCGATGTAAGTGCTACGAGTGTCAGATTTACTTTAAATTTGACGTATAACATGTTCATATAGAGTGATCTCAATTCTTAAATTTTTTATCCAAAATATTACTCGTAATGAAAGAAATTACCGTACATATATATATAACTTACATACAAGTAATTAGTTATCCAATATTGATTGATCAAGTTAATTTTTTATTTTTAGTTACATAATTAACTGAAGTAATTGCCACCTTAAGTATTATAACCACCATATAACATCCACCAAAAAGTTAATTAAACGATTAGCTAGCTTAACTGCCACTCCAGGACATTTTAATTATATATTTTACAACTCCTGTCCTCGAATCTTTATTTTAAGTAAACAATCGTAGTCATACGATGCATTGACACCACAGGTTAACACATTGTGTTTTAATAAAGAGAACCGAGTGTTGCAATAAACAGAAAAAGGTTAACACCGCTTTACATGTGAATCCCAAGATTTTAAAACACTTCAACGAAAAATGGCCCTAAGGCAATCACCTAGGCGATGATTCTCAATGTAAATGACCAGCACTTGTGCTTGTTTGTGCATCACGTAGTGGGCTCATGGTTTCGATCTCGGTGGCTACGATTTGGTCCACGTTAGTGTCCAGCTAGAAGAAAACTTTCTGTGAAAACTTGTCAAGTTCGATCCGTCCTGACCTAAGAAAGTATGCCATCCCTATTGTCTTTCCCATATTTCACCAATTTTAGCTGCTTTTGATATTAGGTTTAAGAGCATGATAACCCAACAACTACACGATAAGATAGATAATTTTTGCAAGTTGGAAATGGTCTGCAATGGAGGTGGGGGAGTAACATAATAAAAAATGTTTAACACACCTCTTATCTCACCTATAAAATCTTGGCCATTGAGGGAGGTGAATGAGATAAATATCTAACCCTTATCTTTGTCTCATTCTCCCCCGTAAATGGTTAAGATCTTATGGTTGAGATCTTGGGTGAAATCCATGGGTGTATGTTGAGTAATAGTTTGCAATGGTCAGGAAAGTGGTGCTTTGAGTAGGCATGCATGCATGGTTTCCCATGCCAAGGCCATGTGCACCACGGGTACCAAGTTCGCACTCAGTTTTGTATACTGGATTTGCAAAGGGATAACTTTGGAGATCCATAAAGACCATTTTCATTTTGGACACCGGTTAAGAAATGCACATTGCAATGTATGTTACAATGTGTAGGCTCTCACTCACGTCGATGGTTTTTGCCGGTGGTTTCAACCGGTATGTTTGGTTTTTCACTTGTCAAAATCACCTTACATAGGCAGAAAATCATTTTTCAGATATAACTAAAGTGGAGAGTCATTTTCCACTGGTGGAAAGGCAAAACACACTAGTGTATTTTCATTTTCCATAGGGGTGTTTTGGTTTTCCATAGGTGGAAAGCCACCATCGAGTAAAAAATAATTTCTTTTAGGTCAAAGTCATAGGTTGGCAACCTACAACTTCACTTTTGGGTAAAGTGAAAAGGTAAAACACACCGGTGTATTTTAGTTTTCCACTGATGGAAAACACCTTTGAATAGAAAATAATTTCTTTTGGATCAAAGTCGTGGGTTGGAAACCAACAACTTCACTTTTGAGTGAAGTGGAAAGTCATTTTTTATCGGTAGAAAGTCAAAACACATAAGTATCTTTTAGTTTTCCACCAACTTCACCCAAAACATACTAATGAAAAGTGAAAACACACCAACATATTTTGCACTAAATAAAAATATGTCGGTGTATTTTGCATTAAGTAAAACGTGCATTGCAATGCATATTTTTTTACTTTTTCACTTTCATTTTATATGTTCTTGGGGCTGTAATCTTGAAAGGGAGTGACTTTTGTCCATGAAAAGTCTTATTTTGAGTTTTATTTTACTTAAAATTTAAATGTGATCGGAAATAAATTATCAAGTCCTATTTTTAAGTTTGGATATATTTTTAGCTATATGGTCTCACATATACTTGCATTATTTTGCAAACTCCTTACATTAATTTAGTTTAGAGCATAGAGTTGTAGTCTTTTACATAATAACTATGTATAGATTTATAGTCTTTCACATAACAATTCAAACAAAATCAACATTATTTTAGTTCATGCCAGGCTAGTGTTATATAATTGTGCATATATAGAGTTGTATCGTTTCACAATTTTTTAAATAAAACTCATTATTTTAATTTAAGACATATTATTATGAAATCATGCATTTAATTATGCTATTTACCAATATGCCTTAGTAAAATTCACATAATTTTAGTTTAGATATAATTATATATTTTTGCCTTATTTGGTAATATCTTTAAATAAGCATACATTATTATAGTTTAGGACATATTGTTCTATAATTATGTATGTAATTATATTATTTGGTAGTCTCCATGAAAATGCTTATAATTACTTCAGAACATATTTCAGTGTAATTATGCATATACTTATGCTATTTAGTAATCTTAAGTAAAATGCACATTTTATAGCATGAAAAAGTTTTACTATTTCATAATCTATTTGAAGTAAAATGCATACTATTTCAATCTAGAATATATGTAATTATTCGTGCATATGGTAGTAGTATTTGACACTGAAGTAAAACAAGTAATATTTTAAGTCAAGGCATGTTTTTAGATAATTACTCATATAGTTGTAATATTTTACAAATGATTAAGTAAAAGGCACATTATTTTGAAATATTTAAGTGAGTGCATGCGACGTCAAAAAAATGTATTTGATTAATATATACGTTGTAGCATGTGCTTATGATATCAGTTTTAAAATAATATGGAGAAATACGAGTACAGGCGTCGATCTTAGAGAAGTAGAAAATTGGATTTTGTAGTTAGTTTATTATCACATGATGATTTGCTTACATGTAGAATGGTGAGAAAATAAAAGAGAGAGAGAAAGAGTGAGTGAGAGATCTGTGATAATGGCGGTTGTAGCAACATGGACTAGCATAAATAGAACACAAACTAGAGCAACAATGACAATAATGAAAGCTAATCTATTGTAATGGCAAAATCATTTTATAATAATGCTAGATGAATGCTTAAAATAACATGAATATCAACTAAAAAACACTAGCAAATAAATGCGATAAATGAAGACGCGAGGTAGTCACAGCGGTGGAAGGACTTCCATCGGCGGCTCGGCCACTCCAGGAACACACTTTGAAGCTCTATGGAGGTGGGGACATGCTTGGTAGATGATTGAAGAGATGGGATCAAATGGACGCCCATAGGGCTATTTATAGGGCTCATGCCAAATCCTTTGACCCAAAATTGCACCCAAACACGCGCACATCTCCAGCCAACGTGTGCATAGTAGCGCGCCAACACACTCACAGCTGCGCGGCCACCGCACGCACAATGCACAGCCAGCGCACGCAGCAGTTGTCACACACTAGGAAGGTTGCTGACCATTGGATTGTCACCGCGAATCACCATCAGATGGCTCTGATCGCGCCTCGCCAGCTGCTAATGTGCCTCGCGCTTTCAACCGAGCGGGAAGAAGCCTCAGTCGTTGGATCGAACGTGGAGGGTTGGGATGGTGCGAGAGATCATGCTTTGGATCGCTCATGTGATCTTGCATCAGATCACGCGTGCTCGCATCACGCGCTTCTGGGGGTGCCACGCTACCTCCTTCCTCCCCGTCCGATCGTTGATCGACGGTCCAATTTTGCCCACTGTTCGCATGTTGTGGATTCGAGCCTCATGAGGGCCCGAACTCTTGTCCGTTGCTCATGGGTGGAGGTGCTAACCACTGCGCCATGCCTGCAGATTGTCGTAGGGATGAGTTACGGCTAGCATGCTCACAGCTGTTGGATCATCACCACAGATCGTGCGGCCGAGATCACGCATGCGCGCGATGAAGAGATGATGCAGCCACTGTGGACGACACATGACACAATGAGGGTCGTTGATCATCAGATCAATAGTTAGAACTTCTTGGGCTTCTTGTGGGAGCTACAGAGGTCGGATTGAAGTGATTTTGAGTCCGTTGGACTTCGTTCGTCGATCCGGATCCATCCGTACGGTCTGAATGCACATCTGAGACCTATTTCAATATGCACTTGTACATAGGGTCATTAAACATTAATTCTAAGCAATCATAATGCAGAAATAACATAATATGTATGTATTGCTCCTAGACCCACTATAATATGATATTCATGCATAATGCGCCCTTGAAATTGAATCTAATTGATGTAATTAATGCTATTAATTATAGAGTTATCAGTATATTATTTTGAAATAAATCAAATTTCTATATAATTACACATATTAATTGTAACACTTGCCATATTATTTAAGTAAAACACATATTCGTTTTGATAATGACATTATTTTATAACTATTAATATAATTTTACTATTTGATATACTATTTAAGTAAAATATATATAATTATTATTTGACAAAATATTTAAGTATAATATATATTATTGTAATTTAGATCATATTATTAAAATTACTCATGTAAATATTATTTGACACTTTTAAGGAAAATCTAAGTAACTCTAACTATAACATATCATTATATAGGGGTTAATAGGGCAGCACAGCTGGTGCGCTTGTTCCCCATAAAGCATTCTCAGTGCAGGGTGCGTGGATTCGAAACCCTGTGGCTTGCCCAGACGCGCATGGCACCATTATCGGTGGACGTGCTGTTGGTGTGCGTCCAGCCATCCTGTAAAGACCCATTCTATTTGAGCCTTTTAAGATATCTGGACCCCTTCCCAGACGTCTGGAAATTAAAAAATCTGTACGCGAAGTTGGTTCTGCGTGCAGCCAACGCGCAAACTCCTTTTCTTCTCCCTCTTCTTCTCTTTCTCCTCCTCACCGAACCCTAACCCACTGCCTATATAAGAGCCCTCTCCCTCTTCCTCTCCTCTCCACTCCACCACCACCACCTTCCTTCCTCTCCACTGCCGTGAGAGAGACGAGCGAGAGAGAGGGAGTGAGAGAGAGGGAGGAGGAGCGGCGTGAAGAGAAGGAGGAGGTTGAGCTCGCGAACTCGGAGAGGCTCACTGGAGTGCGCATGGCCGCCGCAGTGTGTGCGGGAGGAGGAGTGAGTCTGGGAGCCATCCCCGACTTCCTACAGCGGCCAGAGCTGTAGCCGAGAGGGAGAAGCCACAGCGGAGCGCGGCGAGAGGAGCGGGAGCTCATTCTGATATTGGAAATTTTCCAATATCAGATGTTCGAAGTGCCTTCCAGACAACGGGCTGGACGTCTGAAAGCGGGTATTTGCATAGGTACGTCCTTCCCGCGACTGTGGCCATGCATGCCACACCGCAGAGACGGTTTGTTGGGCTAAAAAGAGGACAGTTGCTTTGTCATGCACAGGAGCAACTTTGGGAAGGCACGCGGCATGCCCTCCCACGCGTTTCGAATGTCTGGACAGCTTACCAGACGACTGGAGGAAAGGTCGGACGTTTGGAGCTGAGTCCAAACGGTCAAGTAGGAGTCCTGGACGTTTGAGGTCGACACAGGGACTTGAGGTGAGACTCTGGTGACTTTTAAGACGTCTGGACTTGTTTCTAGACGTCTGATTTGGGTCTGCAGACTTATTTTTGACCCGTTTAGTATCCGATCGGGGTCCGTTTTACGCAAACGAGATATCTGTGGTTTCCTTGTGAGTTTCTCTACATGTTAGAAATCCTTATATAATGTTCTGAACGTTCCGTTGTGATATGTTCCTTGATATAGGACTTTGACCTGTTGCGTGTCTAGGGCTTGTAGAGGCATGTGAGTCTGGAGCTCGAGTCCCCAGTACTCCCGGATTGTCTGGTAGAGTGGTTTCCCCCTTTTCTACTTATAAAATATGAATGTATTTATGAAATTTAGATAACTAGAACCTTAGGATATGTCATAAATCCTAAGACGAGAAATAGTTGCATTGTTTGTATGCGTGTTTGAGATTGCAGTCACAGATGAATGAGCTGAATTATAAACAACTACCTGTTAATAAATATGAGCTGCCTATCAGAATGCCTGAGATAATTAAACAGTTACCTGTGATATCACTTGTTGCATATGCTAATTTGTGGAAATACGAGCTGCATGTGTATAATATGAGAATGGAATTGTGAATGATGAAACCTGATATGGAATAATATGGTGAATATGAGCATGAACCCTATGGGGAATTAGGAGTAGAGCTCCTATGGATGAATGGAAAGATCTAGAAATGTGAGTGGGAAGTGTGCTGGCCCTTGAGTACGCGGTACCAAGAAGAGCAATTGTCCCCTTTTTAGTATAGAGCGGAGCTAGTCGCCCTTGGGTTGGGACCCGGGGTTAGGATTAGTCACTCTACACCTACTTCTGTTTGCCCTCGCGTACACTGTACCGGGGAGAGCTATTAGTGTTGGGAGGGAGCTAGCCACCCTACACCGACTTGTTAGGCTCACTGGGCAAATCGGGGTAGTCAAACGAGGGTGCGCGGACTATGGAGGGGTGAGACCCCTATTTGGTTCTGAGGGGCTAGACCCCTGTTGTTGAGAGGGCTAGGCCTTATACTGTTTCGTGCTGTACTTTGGGCGTACCCGCTAGCGGAAGCAACTGACCACGTGCCAGTGTGGGGTAGCTACCTGTGTGCTTATTGCGCGTGCCGTAGTCACCGCTACGTCTATCTGTGACCTCGGGGTGGTTGACTGGGTGTAGGATTACCACAGGAGACTCTCTCGGCCAAGAGAGAACCACGTATGCCTTCTACTCTTCGGAAAAGACTACAATCAAGATCGTTCCCACGAGGAACATGCGAGATCAAGAAAGAAATCTGAAAGTAAACCAATGGGTGAAAATGAATTACTTGTAAAATAAAAATAATTGGAAAAGATAAATTTACCTGTTAGCTTTTATTGCTTTTGATAGTTTGGTTACCACTCTACTCAGGGTTCGCTAACTCCATTTACTCATAACCCTTTACAGGTCCAGGAGTTAAGTAGCCCGAGTCACCGGCTGGAGAGAGTGCTGGGCCTAGTCGAGCCCAGCAATACTTTCTTACTATTGTAGTACTTCCTTTTGTTAATGAACGCATGCCCCAGACGTATTTTAAGACGTCTGGGAGGTGGCCCAGACGTCTGACCAGACGTCTGGGATCGTTTCCAGACGTCTGGAAATCCGTTATCTTCCACACGCGCGGGTCGTTTGCGTGCCTGAGCGCGCAGACCTGCATATTCGTTTATTCCCTACGGCTGCAGACGCCCTGCCGCGTTCCCTCTCCTCCTCGCACGGCCTTAAAAGGCCACGCCTCCCCTCACTTCCGTCACCACCGTCTCCTCCCTCTTCTCCTTCAACCAGTGAGCGTGAGCGCGAGGGCGGCAGCGATGGCCGCAGTGAGTGCGGAGGAGGTGCTGCGTGCGAGAGCGAAGCTCTGCCGTGAGGGCGAGCTCGCCGGGGCTGCTAGGGCCGGCCGGTGGAGGGCGCAGGGGGCGTGGAGCTATGTGGAGGGGGGACTGCTGCGGTCTGAGCAGTAGGCGCGCGAGGTGCGACGCGGGCGACGTCGCAAGCGGAGGCCGAGTGGTGCCCTGATTCTGGAAAAATTTCCAGAATCAGACGTCTGGGTTGATAGCCAGACGGCGAGGGCGACGTCTGGAAGACCATCCAGACGTCTGAAAGGTGAGTTTTCCGTCTCCTTCTTCCTTCCTGTTGACTGACCCTACTGAGTGAGGGAGATAGGTGTGCGCGGGCTCGGTGATTCGCCATCCATCGCGAATTAGACGTCTGGCAGTAGTACCAGACGGCGGAAGCGACCTCCAGACGTCCGGGGTGACCATCGGACGTCTGTGAGCTAGGCCAGACATCCCCGCAGACTTCTGGATGTCTGGGAAACCACGCTGAACAAGGTAATTCTCTGATCCACTTTTTAAGACGTCTGGAAGAAGTTCCAGACGTCTGATTTTGCACAGTGTCGTCGTTTTTGACCCGTTTAGGGCCCATTTGGGTTCCGTTTTCCGTGATTCGAGTTGCGTTCTTTTCAGAATTAATTCCTCTACCCGTCTACAGTAGCTATACACTGTTTTGAGACACTCCTTGTGTTTGATCCTTGTGATAGGACCCCATTCTGTTGCAGTCTCGGGGGTCGCGGAGGCACGCGGGATTCCTGACCACGCCCCCTTTTCTCCCGTTGTACCTGGTAGAGTGGCTTTAAGTTATTAATAAAATCTGTTAAATTATGGAACCATAAATAGAACCTAGGACATTGCATGAATCCTAGGAATGAGAAATAGATGGAATGATAGCTCCTAGGTGTTGCATGAATCCTAGGGCTGGAAAACTAGATTGTATGATAGATCCTAGGATATGGCATGAATCCTAGGATGGGAAAACTAGTGGAATGTTTAAATACTGCAGTCTTGGAAAATGGAAAGAGATATAAAGCTGCCTGTAATTTGAATTAACAGCTGCCTATTTTGAATAAATAACGTGGTTGAGAACATGGATTGTAAGAATGTGAAACTGGAAAGTGAAACCTGGATGTTTGAGTAAAAAGGATGGGACCCTACGGGGAAGTAGGAGTAGAACTCCTGGAAAGTGAATGGAATAGTATTGGGGAAGTGAGCTGGCCCTTGAGTACGGAGTACCAAGGAGAGCGACTGTCCCCCTGTTTAGTGCAAAGCGGAGCCAGCCGCCCCAGGGACCCGGGGTTAGGACTGGCCACTCTGTACCGACTTGCTGGCCCTCGCGTACGTAGTACCGAGGAGAGCTACTAGTGTAGGGAGGTACTAGCTACCCCACGGGCCCCGGGGTTCTGCTAGCCTCCCACACCGACTTGTTAGGCTCGCTGGGGCAAACCAGGGTAGTCAGGCGAGAGTGCGCGGACTGTGGAGGGGCAAGGCCCCGGTTTGGTTACTGTGGAGGGGTTGGACCCCTGTTACTGAGAGGGCTCTGCCCTGGACTGGTTCCGTGCTGTGCTTTGGGCGCACCCGTTAACGGAAACGACTGATCGCGTGCCAGTACGGGTTAGCTACCTGTGCGTTTATCGCGCGTCCCGTAGTCACTGTTACATCTGTCAGTGACCTTGGGGTGGTTGACTGAGGGTAGGATCACCACGGGGGACTCTCCCGGCCAGGAGAGCACCACGTGCTACTTCTACTTTTTGGAAAATACTGCAATCAAGATCGTTCCCACGAGGAACATTCAAGATAAAGAAAAAGATCTGGGGAATAAATGAAATAGTGAGACAATTGAAAGATGTGAATAAAGAAAGTAATCGAACATAACAGCTACTGTACACTCTACTGTTGTCTTTAGTTTAGTTGCCACTCTACTCAGTGTTTTGCTGACTGATGTAAACACATTTACACTACTTAAAATGTCTATTTATGCATGTTCTTAAGCATAGGATTGCATTTCATGATATAAATATTGCATTACATGCATCATCTTGCATTTAGAGTAGTTTGAATAAAATGGAGGTTAATTGTCTCCTTTTATGTGCTTGGACAGGGCAAATATTTTATCGGGGCCTTGGATCAAAGATCCAACCGTATGGATGTGATCAGGGCGACGATTGGAGTTCAACGACTCCAAGATCGCCCTAATCAGGCATCCGTAGCATCAGATAGAGACCGGGGAACCCTAGAAGATCAAGGGCCAGGATGGTGTAAATCCGCACTTCAGATGGCAAATCCGACCACACGGATGAATTCGGATCGACGATCGCAGCCCAACGACACAAAAATCGAGTCAATCCGACATCCGTGGCACCATCTACAACTTCCAGAAGATGGACGGCCAAGATGGCGCCACGTGGCGCCATCTCAGCCGCCCAATCGGCCGCATGCGTCTTGTGAAGACCGCGCACCGTCTCCTCTCCGCCGTTGGATCTCGATCCAACGGTTGCGGTCGCTCGTGCTTAAAAGCGTCCGCGCGACCATTCCGTCTGCGTAGCGCAGCAGCGACGCAGCTGCGGGCGAAGCGGAGGTCGCGGGTTCGAGCCGCGGTGAGGGGGTGGAAGGCGCGGGCGAGCGGGCGCGGACGAGCGTCAGATGGAGATCCAACGGCTGCGCGCGCTCAATCAGGACGACGCGCGATTGGACGCCGGGCGTAACGCGCGATCGCACGCGGGCGGGCGCGCTACGCAACGGGCGCGGACGCGATCTAAGCCGTCCGATCTCGCGATCGGACGGCTGAGACGACGCGGACCTGCGTAGGCGTTACGCACGCGGGCAGCCGAGCGGGCGCGCATGGGCGCGGCGGCGACGGCGACGTCGGGGCTTTAGCGACGGTTTTATCCGTCACTAAAGACCCCTTATTTATTATTTTGAAGATGTAATGTCCATTTTGCCCCCATTCCTTGCAACTATAAAAGGAGACCCCCTCCATACGAAATTCTCATCCCTTCCTTCTCCTCTCTACCTCTCCAAAGCTCAAGAGAAGCTTGTCCCACACCCGAGATGCTTCTCGCGAGATAAAGTCCAAATTTTCGTCCCCCTTCGGAAGTGGATCCCGCGACGACGACGGCGTGCTGCTCCGTTCCCGTTCTTCTGCTTCGTCCTCCTTCGTCCCGCTTCGTTCTCCTTCGTCCAGGCGTCGTCCCGTCCGGCTCTTCCTCCAAGCGACCGTCGAGGAGGATTCTCTCTCCCTATTCTTTTTACTGCTTTCTAGTATAGATTTACTGCTTTCTAGAGTAGTCTATTCGCCCTCCGAGCGATCGTCGAGGAGGACATTTCTCCCTCCATTCTTTTAATGCTTTCTAGAGTAATTGTTTTATGTTTTCTAGTTGTAACGAACGAACTCTTTTATGATAAATTCCTTGTCTAATCTACATCTCATTTTGATTTCCATGTATAGTATTCTTTCTCTCTCTCTTACTCCCTCTCTCTCTTTTATTTGTTGTAGATAGATAGTTTAAATTGAATTTCTTCGTGACAAAATAAAAATAAACGCGAAGATTTTAAATCAAACGTTCGCCTCCCTGTGTTCGACCCGGAATTCTTTTTTCAGTATAAATTTTATTTGTTGAACTCGAATCCTTCGCTTTCGAACTACAACGACGGGTTTTCCAAAACCGAACACGTTAGCGTAGCTTCGTAACACGTTCAACATTTTGTGTTACACTCGTTACCTTTTTCAGGACCAGGTGTTGAGCAGCCAGGGTCAGTGAAGTTTGCTAGTTTCAACCGGGTTTTAGTTTGTTATAACGTTGTAGTAAAGCCGGTTATTACCAACACTTCAAATATAATTTTTTTACTCGGAAAATAAAAGAGTTCCCGAGGTCGAACTCAGGGAGCAAGTTGTATTCTAGAGATATACATGTTTCTTTTACAAAATAAAGAAAGAGAGAGGGAAAGAATTTGTTGTTCTCTTCGTTTTCTCCTCGTGATGTTCTTCTTTCTTTCTTTCTTCAGAGCTCCTTCTTCTTCTTCTTCGTTCTGCAGAGGTGATGCTCCTCTTCAGATCTCTTTCTTCTTCTTCCTTGGTTTCTGTCTTGGCCTCTCTTCTTCTTTTTCTGCAATTGTGGTGACCCTTTCTCTTTTCCCTTTTCTTCTTTATGGCTGCGGAGCTTCTGCCTTCAGCTACTAAGTCTTCCTTTCTTCTTCTTCTGCTTTGGCCGTTGCTCTTCCTTCTTCTTCAGCCTGCCTTCTTTCCTGCTCTGGCTGCTGACCTTCCGTCGTCTGACCCGGTGCTTAGACGACTTAACTATGCATTTGCTACAGTGCAGCTCCTTCTTCTTCCGCGGGTCTTCTTCTTCGCCTGTGCCTGCACACTTCAGAGTTTTTCGTCAGAGGCAAAACCTACTCTACCCTCCCCCCCCCCGCGTCTCTCTTTCTCTCTGAAACCACTCTTGGGAAAGCTCTCCCAGAGCTACCGGGTAATCGGGTTCGGGTCACGCCCGGGTCCAGGCCCACCGGCGTGCGTGGTGGGCGAGGAGTGCAGGTCAGTCTAAGTCGGGTCGGGTCAGGTCCGCGGGGCGTGAGCGCGGACGAGACCGGGTAACCGGGCGGGTGTAAGGGGACCTCACCCCGTGTACTGAGGCAATAAGGCTAGTGCACGAAATCAATTTAAACAGTGGAACGGGTGTGAGGCTTACCGATGTGGGACTAAACGCAGACCGTTCCTCGCGTGCGCCTGCTGGGAGACCGCGGCCTGGCTTCTGCAGCTGCGGCTTCTATTTGCATAGGTTGCTGGCTGGCTGCCTTCGCAAGACTCCCCGTACTCCGCAGCAGCTGGAGACCTGGAGTCCTCAAGCCTGGAGCGCGGGAGAAGCTGCTTCAATGTGCGTTAATGGCGGTCGAACCTCAAAACCTGTCGGACACGAATATGGCCTCTCGGCCTGATCAAACCACTGGGGAACCTTCGCCGTGGCACGGCGAAGGTGAGGAGCTGCGCGGCAGGCCGCAAGGTGGTGTCTGGCGGCAGCCCTGGGTCGGGCTGCAACCGGAGGAATGGGTTTGTTCGGGGGAGTGTTACGGAGGTGTGGAGTGGCAGTGGAGGGGTGGGGGGTGCTCAGTGTGATGAGGCGGAGGTTCGGTGAGGGTCGGCGAGCCGTGTGGGTTGCTGAGGTGATGGGAGCGGCTCGCCGGAGGGTGGTCGGAGGCGAAGGAGGTGAAGGTGGTCAGGGTCGGTAGAGGGCTTAATTGAATAAATTGAAAGCGGGGAAAGAAAGAGGAGGAGAAGGGAAGTAGTTCTAACTTACTTGCAGGGACGAAGGGGGAGGAACAGGGCGACAGTCGTATCGACTGTCACCGGAGAAGACGATGCCCAGTGGAGGGAGGACGGCGGTGACGACGGGGCAGAGGCAGCGCGCGCCGGTATTGCGCGACGCGGGAAGAGCAGGGGGAGAAGTCTCTGCTGCTGGTATTGCGGCAGGGCGAAGAGGAGGAGGAGGAAGAACCGCCGGAGCTGGTGGGCGTCTGCCGGAGTGAGAAGAGAGGAAAGTTGGGGGTTTTCTCCGTCAGATCCAGGCTGGGAAGAACGGTGGAGCGACGGGGGGTATTTATAGGGATCAAACAGGGAGGAAGGCGGAGGGAGACGACGTGTCTCCCTCGCCGGAGGATGGTCGGAAGCAAGAACCCATACCGTCCGTGCGTTCGCACGGCCGGTATGGTGGGTTATAACGACCAGGGGGTGTCCCTGCGACGGCTGACGACGCAGGGCACCCCCGGTTTACTTGCCAGGTCCCCCACCTCACCCTGCGCGGCGCCATGCCCCGCGCAAGGTCGCCGGAGCATGGTGCTGGCAGGTTTTGCAGGAGGGACCTGATTGCAAAGAACGAAGGAGAGTTAGGGGCCAAAATGCGAGGGTTCAAAAGTTGAGGGCCAAAGAGTAAATATATGAGGACCAAAGTGTAAAGTCGGTCAAGGAGGTTTCTTCTTAGGCTCAAGTTTTTATACATGACTAATTAGGACCTAAGGAATCTGATGGTGAATTTCATTTCCATATTAAACCTTGTTTGACCGGTCAATTTGCGCAAAAACCCAAATTAAGTTATTAATTGGGCATGGTTCTCAATGTAGGTCAAAATGGGTTCTAAAGGCCAAATTGAAGGTTCTAAACCCTAGAGATTATTTTTCTATGAATTTTAGAGGGTTTATTCTATTTTTACTTTGCCTCGAACCTTGTGAATTGAAGTGGGTTGTTTTAGGGTTACAGATTATCATTTGGTTTCTTGGAAGTGCTGTAGCCCTTGCTAGATCATTTCATCCCACTTTTATTCTTATTAAGCTGCTTTGACCTATGTTTGGGCCCTGAATTACCCTGTATGCAGATTATACTGGTAAAATTGCACTTTTACCCCTTATGACTTGTTTTCTTCTCAAACTCAGAATTCTCTGAGTGAAGCCTTTCCTTGAGATATGTAGGAGCTTTTATCCTTTGTATTAGGTCAAAATGAGCTAGTTATGGCTCATGATGAGGTTCTCATCATACCCCCATGCCTAGCTTTTGCTAGTCCCTTAGCAAAAACTTAAGGTTTCAACCCTTGTTCTAGACCATGAAGTTTTTAATAGTTTTAGATAAGTGCCTTTTTTATTTGAGCATAGATTAGGTTAGAATGCTGACCATAGGCCTAAAAGGTACTCTAGTACCAATCAAGATCCAAATCTGTCTAGCCTTAGCCTCAGTCTTTTAGCAAAGGTTTTTAAGGCCCACAAGAACTAACCTAAGGTTTATTGGACTTCGTGGTTAAAGCACCCGTGCTTGAAATGATTTTAGCCCTGGCTCAGTTCGCAGTGCGTTTTGTAAGAGAGAGATAGAAAGTTTTTCTGTTTGGAGAGTTTTCTCTCTCTTTTTCTTTTTAGTTCTAGCCTAGGATTGGCTTTTCAACACGGTCTGTATCAGATTCCTTGCTCCCATCATCAATCCTCAAGGGTTCCTGGCGATCGATGCTTCGAGATAGCACCGCCCATGGCAACCCCCGGAACCCTGGCTATTGAGATTTCGAGATAATCCCATTCATGGTGTTCCGTGGCCGAATCCAGACCCTGGCAATTGACACTTCGAGATAATGCCATCCATGGAATCTGAACCAGCAGAGTGCTTACATGCCCCCAGTAGGATATGTAAATATCCTAGGAGACAAGCACCGAGGAGATGATATTTTGCTACGCATCTTCGAGGGGATTTCCCGCCTCTCCGCGCTGGGAACTCGTCCAAATCAACTTGTGTTGATCGGCCGCTCCTATTCTAGGTGTTCTTTTCAGATTTTTGCGACGCTTCTGCGTGATTCTGATTTTTACGCTTGCTGAACCAGGCTGTGTGTGAGATTAGGGTGCTTAGGTTACTGAGTCCCGTAAACCAAAAATTAGTTAACGAGGCCGAATACTTCCTAAGCCTTAGACCTAATACTTCAGCTTTTCATTTTCCTCAACCTCTTGAGGAGTGTCCAGATCTTAATGGGTACTAAGAGTCTATTCAAGAATGCCTAAGGTTTGCATTCTTACTAATCTCATTGTGCACTTTTCAGTTATTTTCTTGAATGAGGTCTAGAACTTAGGTTAATTCCTTAGTTCCTTACTAATGACTATCACTTTTTCTCATAATTTTGTGCTCCTTTTTCATTTTGTTTCTTTTCTCCTTCACAAAATTTTCCTTCTCTTTTCCTCTTATTCTTTTTCGAAAATTTTTTTTAATTTTTATGGTATTTTTGGCATATGTGAATTTTTTTTGTTTGAAACCTTTTCTTACAAGTTTTTGTACTTTCATACCCCCCCATGCCTAAGATTTGCAATGTCCTCATTGTAACCTAGGGGTTTTTATTCAACTAAGTTCATACATTAGGATAGCTGTTTTGATGAGTGAATGGGTCGGGGTGACTGTTGCGGACGATTTCTAATCTCAGATGCAAGCACCTGAGGTGGAGTCGGCTGTCCTAAAGTGTGAACTTCAAGTGCAAAAGCTGTCAGAACAAGTTTCAGGTTTTCAAAGAGAATGACGGGCTGCCTCCCGTTGAGCGCTAAATTTGATGCCTTCAGCCAAGCGGGAAATGCGATGGAGAGGGGATGGTCAAATCAGCGGAGTTTTGTAAGATAAGCACCTTGATTAAGAGCCTGGTTGGTCCAACCAGGTGCTTGTTCAGATCAACAGGCTGATGATGCAGCCCAAACCCAATCAATCTGGTGGGTTGATAGATGTGGATAAAAAGGTGTGGAACCCACCATAAACTATGAAGCTCAGATGGATGTGGAAGTGTAAACGCAGGGTTTGGCTGAGCCGAATCAGCCTGGTCAAAGTAGGGACCCGTAGGATAATCAGTGGTTGATGCAGGAACCCTACAGGGGTGATCAGAGAATGATAGAGCATGGTATGTAGTCTGATCAATGTTCGAAACCCGATGTGGAAATGCAATCGGCTCGGTGAGAGGTGAATCTGAATAGAAATTGAGTCCGGTTGCGGGTCGGGGTTTGGGAGAGGTTTTGATCCGTTCTGTGTGTGCGGACGAGGTGGCCATTGTGTACGAGGGCTCTTCTAGAAACAGATGATAGGTGGTTTTCTGTAGAGAGTCCTCTGGGTAACTATCAAATGCCGGAAGAGTGTTTGTAGGATGAGAGGAATCGGATTCGAGAAAAAATTTGGATTCTTGGTTGCAATCACTCTTGGCATTTTCTGTTTTTGGTTCCTGAGGATCGAAAAGGAATGATTCTGTGTTATCGGTGATCTCGGGAATCAGGACCTCAGAGTCGGAGTTAGAGTCATGAGAACTGAGGTCGTAGATAGGCCTGGCGTGTTCAGGAAGGGGAATCTCTCCGCAATTATAGTCAGATTTGAAATTGTCGGAGAGTTGGCGAAAATGAGATTCATGATCATGAATTCCACCACAGCAAAAATCATCAAATGTGGAATCAGCAGCCTGATTGGGTTCTAGCCTATATGTCACTTCTGGGCTCAAAAAGATGTTCTGTTCAAGCTCTAAGTTGGTAGGATAGACCCCATTAAAACCTTGCTCATCCAACTCCTCAGTTTCTGTATCATAAATTGGCATGTTTTTTGAGAAATCGATCAGATTTCCTGAGGATGTTGGAGAGGGATATTCATTAAATAGAGGCCCGGAATCATATTTTGTAAAAATTTGATCTTTCTCATAAAGGGCCTCAAAATCTTCCCAATAAGTTTCAGATCTAGGTTCTAGGCTTAGGATGTGGGTAGAATTATTAGAACCTAAGTCCGAATAACCTTCGAGGGTCACCTTATCAAAACAAGGGGTGGAATTTATACCCTCCAGAGGTTCAATTCTAATCTTGTTATTGCAGGAGTCTTGGAGTTCTAAGCTTGGTGATTCATGGCCTAGGGTTGGCTCAGCATTGTTTTCTCCTGCAACTTCCCAACCTATTTTAATGCTATCTTCTATTTGGGTTGGGAGTCGACAACCACCTTGTGCCTCAATCCCGAGGTCTGGGAAACTGGATTGATTCTTAGTACTGTTCCAAGATGACTCATCCTTTGTTTCTGGTATATACGGGTATTTCTGGTTGATAATTTGTTCTACTGATTTCATCATTTCTACCCGTTTTATAAGGGCATCTTGGTGTTGTTCCCAAAGTACAGGATTTGTCAAGCATTGAAGGTATTCAGATTGGTGTAATTTTTCCATCTCAATGTATCCTGTCATGAGCATATCTCGGGTTGATCCTTTTGAAATTTCAGTCAATAGAATTTGGGCACAGTTTATGATGAAGGCTGTGGTTGTTGGGACATCAACCTGAATATCTCCTATTGGTGTTGAGGTTTTTTCTTCTTTTTCATAGAATTTTATGGCATCCTCGATCATTTTATCTTTCATAGATCTCCGATATTCAGGTTTCTTGAATGGTAGTCTTAGGTGGTTTGGCTGCATATTTGGATTAGGTGGTGGAATCAAGATGTGGAATCAAAGGCTTCGATGTAGACTCGTGTTGTGCCAAGATGGAAGAAGGGAGTATCAGAGGAAAGATTAATGTGGTGGTGCTGCATAAACAAGGGAACTGAGGCCTAACCTCAGGGCAAGTGAATTCCTAAAGGAGGATTCAAGGACCTCCTTCCAAGCATATACTGAAGGATGTGATGAGATTAAAAGGTGCTGGACCCAATCAAGACACCCAAAAAAAAATGTTGGGTGACTATAGAGGTTCGGGGCAGATGGACCCCTTGATCAGAAAGATCGTCCACCTGAGAATTACCTGGGCAGCCAGAGAGGGAGAGTCCCGCGAAGACCCCTACACGGTAGAGCGTCCCCACGGGTTACAGGGTTTCCCCCACCCGACCTCTCTTGTCACTGCGGTTCCAGGTAGACCAGAATGGGGATCTTGACCTCTTAAGTCTACCAATTTTAAGATCAGGGTGCTTAAGGTTTCACTTGAACTTTAGTCTTTTTAAGTGCAAAGAGTGACCTAATTTAAGGTTGGTTAACCCAAAGGGGTCAACTTTACCTCTTGTTTTTGAGAGCTTTTTGGGTCCTTTCTTTTAGGGTTCAAGTGTTTAGAGAGAGCCAATTGTTTAGGATTTTTCTTGTTAATTATTTTCAATCAATGGCTTGGGCACACCTCTTTTGGATTTCCTCATTTCTTGATTAAGGGGTGTGTCTCTACTGAAATCCTAATGTTTGACCTTATGTTGGCTCTACTTGGTCCATTTAACTCTTTGTTGGGCAATTAGGGCTCAAGCAAGAATGTGTTAGCCCTTAAATACCCTTAATAGTGTGCAGGAGTGATGAGTTGAAAACATGCAACTCTTTATGGTTACTAAGTATGGAAGACAGGTTAGCCCTATATTGCTTGTTCTTTTCTTTTCTTCCTCTTTAGAGTTTAGGGGTTAATAGTGAGAGGAAAAATTTACCTGTCTTCGGAGTGGTTGTCGTGTGGTTGCTTGTCTTCTTGAGTTCCTGTAGCTGCACAAAAGAGAGGAGATTATCAGAAATTAAAAAGAAACAGGAATGTTTACCTCTAGAATAGCCGTTGCTCCCCGGCAACGGCGCCAAAATGAAGTTTGCTAGTTTCAACCGGGTTTTAGTTTGTTATAACGTTGTAGTAAAGCCGGTTATTACCAACACTTCAAATATAATTTTTTTACTCGGAAAATAAAAGAGTTCCCGAGGTCGAACTCAGGGAGCAAGTTGTATTCTAGAGATATACATGTTTCTTTTACAAAATAAAGAAAGAGAGAGGGAAAGAATTTGTTGTTCTCTTCGTTTTCTCCTCGTGATGTTCTTCTTTCTTTCTTTCTTCAGAGCTCCTTCTTCTTCTTCTTCGTTCTGCAGAGGTGATGCTCCTCTTCAGATCTCTTTCTTCTTCTTCCTTGGTTTCTGTCTTGGCCTCTCTTCTTCTTTTTCTGCAATTGTGGTGACCCTTTCTCTTTTCCCTTTTCTTCTTTATGGCTGCGGAGCTTCTGCCTTCAGCTACTAAGTCTTCCTTTCTTCTTCTTCTGCTTTGGCCGTTGCTCTTCCTTCTTCTTCAGCCTGCCTTCTTTCCTGCTCTGGCTGCTGACCTTCCGTCGTCTGACCCGGTGCTTAGACGACTTAACTATGCATTTGCTACAGTGCAGCTCCTTCTTCTTCCGCGGGTCTTCTTCTTCGCCTGTGCCTGCACACTTCAGAGTTTTTCGTCAGAGGCAAAACCTACTCTACCCTCCCCCCCCCGCGTCTCTCTTTCTCTCTGAAACCACTCTTGGGAAAGCTCTCCCAGAGCTACCGGGTAATCGGGTTCGGGTCACGCCCGGGTCCAGGCCCACCGGCGTGCGTGGTGGGCGAGGAGTGCAGGTCAGTCTAAGTCGGGTCGGGTCAGGTCCGCGGGGCGTGAGCGCGGACGAGACCGGGTAACCGGGCGGGTGTAAGGGGACCTCACCCCGTGTACTGAGGCAATAAGGCTAGTGCACGAAATCAATTTAAACAGTGGAACGGGTGTGAGGCTTACCGATGTGGGACTAAACGCAGACCGTTCCTCGCGTGCGCCTGCTGGGAGACCGCGGCCTGGCTTCTGCAGCTGCGGCTTCTATTTGCATAGGTTGCTGGCTGGCTGCCTTCGCAAGACTCCCCGTACTCCGCAGCAGCTGGAGACCTGGAGTCCTCAAGCCTGGAGCGCGGGAGAAGCTGCTTCAATGTGCGTTAATGGCGGTCGAACCTCAAAACCTGTCGGACACGAATATGGCCTCTCGGCCTGATCAAACCACTGGGGAACCTTCGCCGTGGCACGGCGAAGGTGAGGAGCTGCGCGGCAGGCCGCAAGGTGGTGTCTGGCGGCAGCCCTGGGTTGGGCTGCAACCGGAGGAATGGGTTTGTTCGGGGGAGTGTTACGGAGGTGTGGAGTGGCAGTGGAGGGGTGGGGGGTGCTCAGTGTGATGAGGCGGAGGTTCGGTGAGGGTCGGCGAGCCGTGTGGGTTGCTGAGGTGATGGGAGCGGCTCGCCGGAGGGTGGTCGGAGGCGAAGGAGGTGAAGGTGGTCAGGGTCGGTAGAGGGCTTAATTGAATAAATTGAAAGCGGGGAAAGAAAGAGGAGGAGAAGGGAAGTAGTTCTAACTTACTTGCTGGGACGAAGGGGGAGGAACAGGGCGACAGTCGTATCGACTGTCGCCGGAGAAGACGATGCCCAGTGGAGGGAGGACGGCGGTGACGACGGGGCAGAGGCAGCGCGCGCCGGTATTGCGCGACGCGGGAAGAGTAGGGGGAGAAGTCTCTGCTGCTGGTATTGCGGCAGGGCGAAGAGGAGGAGGAGGAAGAACCGCCGGAGCTGGTGGGCGTCTGCCGGAGTGAGAAGAGAGGAAAGTTGGGGGTTTTCTCCGTCAGATCCAGGCTGGGAAGAACGGTGGAGCGACGGGGGGTATTTATAGGGATCAAACAGGGAGGAAGGCGGAGGGAGACGACGTGTCTCCCTCGCCGGAGGATGGTCGGAAGCAAGAACCCATACCGTCCGTGCGTTCGCACGGCCGGTATGGTGGGTTATAACGACCAGGGGGGTGTCCCTGCGACGGCTGACGACGCAGGGCACCCCCGGTTTACTTGCCAGGTCCCCCACCTCACCCTGCGCGGCGCCATGCCCCGCGCAAGGTCGCCGGAGCATGGTGCTGGCAGGTTTTGCAGGAGGGACCTGATTGCAAAGAACGAAGGAGAGTTAGGGGCCAAAATGCGAGGGTTCAAAAGTTGAGGGCCAAAGAGTAAATATATGAGGACCAAAGTGTAAAGTCGGTCAAGGAGGTTTCTTCTTAGGCTCAAGTTTTTATACATGACTAATTAGGACCTAAGGAATCTGATGGTGAATTTCATTTCCATATTAAACCTTGTTTGACCGGTCAATTTGCGCAAAAACCCAAATTAAGTTATTAATTGGGCATGGTTCTCAATGTAGGTCAAAATGGGTTCTAAAGGCCAAATTGAAGGTTCTAAACCCTAGAGATTATTTTTCTATGAATTTTAGAGGGTTTATTCTATTTTTACTTTGCCTCGAACCTTGTGAATTGAAGTGGGTTGTTTTAGGGTTACAGATTATCATTTGGTTTCTTGGAAGTGCTGTAGCCCTTGCTAGATCATTTCATCCCACTTTTATTCTTATTAAGCTTCTTTGACCTATGTTTGGGCCCTGAATTACCCTGTATGCAGATTATACTGGTAAAATTGCACTTTTACCCCTTATGACTTGTTTTCTTCTCAAACTCAGAATTCTCTGAGTGAAGCCTTTCCTTGAGATATGTAGGAGCTTTTATCCTTTGTATTAGGTCAAAATGAGCTAGTTATGGCTCATGATGAGGTTCTCATCAGTCAGTGGTTGCAGAGGATGCTGGGCCGAGTAGGGTCCAGTAGAGTTACCACTGTCTCTTGTACCTCTTTTTGTTACGTTGTAGTGAGTAGTTCTTGTTTCCGCTGTACTTTCTTTACCTGCAGTTCAAATTATATTATGAATGTTGTTCTACTGTTGTGGTGATACATACTGTGGTAGTTTCTTTCCTTACTACTGTACTTTCTTACTGTTAGTTATATTCATGCTGAATGTGGTTTATTTTACTGCTCTTTTGGCTACTTCCTCGTTGGACGACTAGGTCTTGGGATTAGTTGAGTCGGTCCGGTTCTCGTGTCTCGTAGGGACTCGGGAATCGGGTCGTTACACTTTCTATTAGTGAGTTTCAGACTTTGTTTACTATTCCTATTACTGTACTTTTGTTCTACTTTCATGTTGTGGTGGTGGTATGTACTGTTTAGCAGCTTTTACTTCCTTATTGCTTGTACGCTTTTACTGTTAGTTACCTTGCATGGTGAATGTGGTTTATTTTCCTACTTTTCAGTTATTTCTTGTTAGACGACTGGGTCTTGGGATTAATCGAGTCAAGCCGATTTTGGGTCCTGTAGGGATTTGGGAACCAAGTCGTAACAAGATGGTATTAGAGCAAGGATGTCCCGAGAAATGAACCAAATAGATTGAGAATAACCAATTCATGTGCATGTAATTAGAGTAACCACCACAACATACCGCTTGGCATTTGTTATGAGTTCCTTTCGCTGAAGTCTATTAGAGTTGACTTCTTTTGTTCTGTCTTCCGCGTCTCCTTGCAAGAGATGCCTCGTCATGGAGTTCTCGAGGCAGGCTGTGGACGCGGCCATTTACGAGGTCGAAGGGGTGGACGTGCTGGGCCTGAGGTGCCAGTTGACCTGCCACTTCTCCCGGGTGTTCAGGCCCAAGACCTTGCTCAGCTAATCAGGGATATAGTACGAGAGGAGCTCCACCCGCCTCCACGAGCACCTCTCCTTGGGGACGTGGAGGGGGAGTCCTCTGTAGGATCGAAAGACTGATGCAGTGCTGGACGAGCAGGAGAGGGAGGGGGTGGCCCTCCACCTCCCCCACCGCACTCTGACACTTCTGAGCACGAGCCCTCCCTGCCTGGGGACGTGCCCATTCCCCCACTGCAGCTGCACTATGAGCTTTTCGGGCAGTTCTGAAAGCTGAAGCCCCCCTCCTTCAAGGAGATGAGGACCCGTCTGAGGCAGAGGACTGGTTGGAGCAAATTGAGAAAGTGTTTGACACCCTTCGCCTCCCTGTAGAGTGCCGCGTGGCCTTTGCCATGTACCAGTTAGAGAGTGCGACACACAGGTGGTGGAGGGCAGTCAAAGGCCAAGAGAGGGGAGAGCCAACATGGGACCAGTTTGTGACCCTCTTCAGTGAGCAATACTTCCTGCAGACTTGGCAGGATAAGAGGAAGTGGGAGTTCCACACTCTCCGCAAGGGGACGTTGACTATTAGCGCGTACCACACGCGCTTCCTGGAGCTGTCACGTTTTGCTGCGACAGCCATAGCTACGGAGGAGGAGCACCTGTGGAGGTTCACTGAGGGGCTTCGCCCTGCTATTCGGGGGTATGTCAAGCCCTTGAAGCTGCCCACCTTTTCAAGAGTGGTGGAGGTAGTCATGATGTATGAGGAGACCAACCCAGCCGCGCGAGACACCGACAACTGACGGAAGAGGCCCTACCAGCTAGAGTACTCACAGGGTCGACGAGAGAGGAGGCACGCGGCACTCACGGGAGAGCCATCTCATTTTGCAGGGCCGTCTCGTCAGAGTACTCACAGGAGTCATCTCGTTTTCCACGGTCCTCTATTAATCTTTAGAGGAGAAGCATAGAGAAGCTCATTCCACTCATTAGGCACACTTGGAAGGCACCAATGGCCATAGTCTTATGCTAGAATAGTCATATTCTATTCTTCCGTGCTCTCAATTTTCTTTCTATAAATCGATGGATGACCATCTTTCCCATAATTTGTGAACCGACTAATGTTGGGGTATGTGACGGGTGTTTTCATTTTCTCCATGATTTTCTCTATGACAAGCATCATAGAATGGTACCTCTCAAGGAATATATCATTGTAGATAGGTTCAATTTTGTGCCCACCAAAGTTCCACTGTCCCCCTCTACAACCAACCAGTGAATAAAGCACTTAGATTTTGACAAACAAGAATATCCTTGATTGAATCACAATAAATACTATAATATCAAAATAAATCTTGACATAGCATGCACGCCATGGTTAAATTTCTTTTATGGCTAATGTGTATTCATGTGCAATCATAATGGAAAGCTAAGTCAATTAGTGAAATACCATTTTCAATGGGAAGAATTGCTATTAGTAGATTGATAGAAATAATAACATCTGGTTACTATTTGTTTCCTACCAATGACCCATGAATATATTATCTATTTGAGTGCTTTAATGGTAAGGGGAATTATTAGAAGAAATAAAAATTAGAAGTTGGACGAATGGAGGAATTAAGATATTTTATTCTACTTAAGTGTTTGGTTGAATTTATTATCTTGTTAAAGAAATTAAGAAGTTTTATTCCACCTAGGGTATTTTTTTGGTGGTATAAGTTAGTGGAATAAAGAAAAAATTAGTTGAAAAGGAGTAGGTGGAATTAACCAGAGGAATTAGATAATTCCAGGGGGTGGTGGAATTATCAAAACCTGGAATTACACCCTCAATTTCGGAATGACACAATTCCGTAATTATAGGTGCCAAACATGGAATTAAAAGTGGAATTGATGTCAATTCCATGTACCAAACACCCCCATAAAGAATTGTTTTAACATGTCAGCCCGAATTTCCCTTACCCCACACCCACCCTTGTGCCCCAATCCCTTTCTCAATATGCAAGCGAGTAGCCAATCAACAACCCCCTTCTGATTACCTAATTCTCCACTGCTTCAATTGGCCATGTCACTTTCCATGAACACTTGCCATGGATCGATGGAAAGGATCCAACCCCTTCGTGGCCGAGAAAAGGAAGCATTTGTCTCATTGTTGTTGTTGAATAGATAAGCACTAATGACCTTCCAATTTGATGATTTTTTTTTTTTGGTTTTGGGTTGTTTGTGGTCGTGGTCTGTGCTTCGTAGTGTTGATTGTTGGATTTTCTCATGGTAATAAAAATAGTGGATCTAGGGTTTGGGCTTCTGATTTTTAATGTAGCAATAAAGTCGATCATGCTGTTAGTGGTTGTGATCTACCATGAACACCAACCTTTGTCTTGTGGAGGCAACTTTTTCCTCTTCCAAAATATTCGATGTTGTTGGGGGTTGTGGTCTTCCATGAACACCAACCTTTGTCTTGTGATGGCAACTTTTTCCTCTTCCAAGTCCACCGTACGGGTCTATAGTTTGCAATAAAGCCATTGCATCTGTGTCTAATTAAATGAAGCATTGACTCCATGTTTGTAGGTGTTGTGGTTGTGTTTCCAATATTGCCTTATTTTTTATGGAGTCGTGTATTCCTAATATGTGTGTATTGTTGAAAGTTGAGTCCTAAGTTGTTTTCCCAATGTTGTAGTAGTTTGTGTGTAGTCCCAAGTCTATGAAGTGGCCATTGTTGAAAGCTACATTATATGTGAGGTACCAAGTCTGTGTGTAGTGCTCCAAACTCCTTTCCAATGAGTTTTCCTTTCAAAGATAAGGCCTATAAGTCCCAAGTCCTTGTGTTGTGGTTAGATAAGTGATTCAAAGTGGAGGGAGATAAGGAGACATGTGAGGGTGAAACATCAATATAAGGGCCTTGA
This sequence comes from Thalassia testudinum, assembly GCA_037157565.1. Taxonomy (NCBI): domain Eukaryota; kingdom Viridiplantae; phylum Streptophyta; class Magnoliopsida; order Alismatales; family Hydrocharitaceae; genus Thalassia; species Thalassia testudinum. The sequence goes on from JAZHRO010000024.1 coordinate 21,233,138, forward strand.
GTAGGTGCTCCGAGTCATCCTCTAAGTGGTTCTTGACTTACTGATCAAGGAGAAAAAGGAAGAGGGTATTCGTATTGGTTACATTTTCATGTCCAATTTAGTTCTATGATCTTTGATGGCATCGCCATCATCCTCTATAATTAACCTAATTTTGCTAAGTTCTAAGGTTAAATTCACCTAACACATTGAAGGGTATAACTCAATCAGGGCTGAAGAGAGAGAAATTGATAAAAATTGGGATTAATTCTGTAATTTTTATAAATAATTATAAATGCAGAATAGCTGGAGGGTGAACTTATGGCTAATTAAGGGTCAATTAAGCCTAATTATCCTAAAAGTGAGTTGGTATTGAATAATTCAGGATTTGCATTCAATTTGAATGTTTAATTCTAATAAAAAATCCTAATTTTAATCCCACTTCAATTAAAATAGATCCTACGGGGATAAATGTAGCGTAAACCTTCTAAAAATCATTTAAAATTATTTTTTAAGGTCTGGCGCAGTCAATTTAATAATCGGAACCTATTTTGAGTTAAAACAGAATCATAGACGGGAATTTGGTACATTTTGGGTCTAAATATAAATTAACCATGTAAACATCCTCAAAACCAAAAATTTAAGTCACCATCAACTTCCTTATGTCCAAAATTAGGTTACCATAAAAATTTGGGCTCATTTGGACTTCATCTTGGATAAGTTTGCAATTCGATTTCTCAATTCCTTATTTCCTTATAAACAAGCCCCTAACTTTTGATTTTCCTTACGAAGACCCCCCCAACTTCTCATCTTCTTCACTTTAAGGTCCCTTGACCTTCACGCATCCATGGCATGTGGGAAGATGAGATTTGATCTCGTGTTCCTGCCGACTCCCTCAACCTCCCCCTGCGAAACTTGGAGGAACGGCTCCTCTCCTCCCCGCATCAAACGGAGGTGATCGTCTCACCAATGGTTGCTTCATCACGCCAGAATCCACAGCCAAATTAACCGTGCCTAACTCACATATCTCAGATCTCTTCTCATGAGCTTCCAAACCTCTACGCGCAGCCATGGGGCTATAAAAGTTCGCGAGCCCCTCCTGAGGTCCATCATCCAGAAATCGCAAGTGCAGCCCCCTTCTTCTTCCTCCTACATGTGCTGCCATTGAAGGACCTCAGAGTTCTCTCAACCCCTTCATCTGTCTCTCTTTCATCAAAATTGAGAGAGGGCTTTCACTCTTCGTCCTCACATGAAGCTTCACGCGAAGTTTCGGAGCTTCTACCCTCCTTCACTCCTACCAACCACCACCGACGTCTTCTTCCTCCTTGAGTTCGATGGGTTTCTTTTCCCCTCCTCTCATCAAATTATGTTAGGGCTTAGCTTTGTAGCATCCCCAATTAGGTTTCTAGAGCTTCATGGCTCCGTGCATTGCCCCATTAGCCACATCTGTCACTACCATTCATCGTCGCGAGGACCTTCTTCGCAAGCCCTCATCCACCATCTACACCATCGATTCGCTTAGGGCTTTGTTCCGGCTCATCATGCTAGAGCTTTTGAACATTTAATAGGGTCTTTCGACCCGTGTTTTAACGTGTAGGTACACGCCGGAGATCTCGTCGGAACCCGTCACCTTTTCCATCTCCAAGCACTCCATCCGCCACCGCCACTTCAGCGATCACTGATCAATGGGCACCACTAAGTTGGCAAATACCCAACCACCACCTCCTTCATTCGCTAACCCCATCCAATGGGTGGATCTCAAGGTTGGCCGACCTCTGGCGAACCCCTACCGACCTTGAAGAAGAAAAGAGATGAGAGACCTTTAGGCGAGAAAAGGACTGATCTGAAAGAGTTCCTAAGGACCTAATTAAAAGATGTAGGGACCTAATCATGACAGTGCAAGGACAGAACTGAAAAATAGTATTTATTCTTGATCTAAAGTCTATTCTGAGTAATTTTGACTGCAATAACTTGTTACACATTTTTGTTAAAGGTTCATTTATGCCTAAATTGATGAATAGTTAATTATCACTGATTATTCATTTTTATTGAGATTTTAAAAAATATTTATTCGCATTCATATATATTCTCTTACTGCTAAAATTTGAGTGCAATAGTGAACTTGTTTTATTTTCTTAAATTTGTCAGTTTACTAAAATCACCTAGAAAAAATAGCGGTAAGCACGTTTTAGCTGCTCTTAGAGACGACCTCAGATTTTTCTGTTAATTCGAGTATTATAAATTTAAATGTTACATTCACTTTAATCATCTATACTACGATACGTGTTTTTGAAAAATGATCGAAGCGAACCAACAATCATGTTGCCTTCATGAGTGCCTTTAATGGTGCTTTTGTTCTCATTGAGAAGTATGAGTGAAAATTAATTAATAATGTCTTCATGAGTACCTTTAATAGATCAAATCAACCCAAGAGTGGGGTTTTTGAGGTTCAATCAAGTTCAAGTTCTATGGATTTGGAGATTATGCACAAAAATTGGATAAGGTTGATTTGGTGAATTGAAAAATTGAAATGGTGGATAAAAAATTCAATGATTTTATAAACCAAATCAAGAACCCCATAGGACCCAACCCTTTTGCATAAACTCTACACTCTGCCTCTTCACAAATTCCCGCAGGGAGGGAAATTGTAAACAATCTTGACTTAGCTCAATCTATGAGCCACCTGAACCTAGAACATATGCAACCTTTGTTCCAAGGAGGGGCCTTTGCCCCCTCTTATCTTGATTATTCTGCTATTCCCCCTTCTAGCTCATCCTTATCCTTTGAGGATGTCCAGGCTATCTAGGGTTACCCTCTAAATATTCCTTTCTCTACCTACAATCTTAAATGGTGCAACCATCCTAACTTTTCCTGTTCTAACCAATGACAAACCCTGAACCTAACTCAAAATCAAACCAGGATTGCTTATAACTCACCTTCATTTAGTCAAAGTCAACCTAGTAGGCCAGCCTAGAATCAAACCTGACCTAGATCTACCCAAGAAATTCAAATGGACACCTTGAGATGATTTCTGATATGAAGCAACAACATCAGAAGGAAATGGTTGAAATCAAGGAACAGTTGAACTAATTGATGGATTCCTTTCCCCCTAGGCCATCCTAAACCCTAGGAACTTGCCAAATAGAGGATATATTCCTCATGGATTTAACCAAAAACAGGGCCAAGCACATCTGATTAACCCTACCCTTGTGATTCCTCCTAGCTTCCCTCTTAACCCTCAGAAGGCTCCAATTTTACCTAACCCTCCTCAAGGACCTAACCTGGTTCCATAAGTTCGTCAACGTGTGAAGTAAGGTCGCCCACTCAATGTTGAAGAACAATAGTTCCAACACCTTATTCTCCAACTGGAGGATCGCCTGCTTGAAAGCATCTTAGTGAACCTCCAGAACCTTATCAGACAAACTGGCACTAAAAGCTCACTCTCGTAATTGTCATGTCTTCTGAAGAACCTCTGCCACCTGGGCTGAGTTTGCTTCAATATCCAAAGCATAGATAGTATCATGCTCCCACTCCACCCCGATCACACGGGACTCATGCACCTCCCCTCCAAATGACAAGCTAGAAAGGAGGCTGGCCATGGCCCACCTAGAGTCATCGGTCACCTTCTCTCGCTCTATCGGGGACACCCTATTAAGAGGCAAAGAATGAAGAAACCCCCGCCTTGGGGGATGGTACTTCCGACCAACGTAGAACACAAAGTCTAGATGCCCTACGGGACACAAAATTTCCTAATATATTTATCCAATGAGTCTCCCTATTTTTGACATTAACAAAAGGAAATTCTTTTTCATTTGACAAATCTTATCAATATCAAATACAACTTTCATAAGAACTCCCCCTTGATTCTTACTTCCCCCTAGAAAAAGTTGTAATAAGGAATAAACTACCCTTTTTTATACCAATCTCTCCCTTAGTCCAAACTCCCACTTTCAACAACAAATTGATATTTTTGCAAAAAGACACGAAAGAGTTTTTGCGACAAATTGATATTTTTGCAAAAAGATAGGAAAGAGTTTTTCTCAAATGGATTTTGTAGAAAAAGAGGAACATTGGCTATTGTCTCAAGTGATTTATGGCACTACTATCCATTAATCTACTCATCGTTCTCCACATCACACGCCATTACTGAAGGTTCCCTACTAGGAGGGGTGACGTAAAAATATGCGGAAATAAAATATAAAGCAATCTCACAAAAATCAATCGCACAATGTACACAGGTATTTTTAGGTGGAAACCCAAACCGGGTGAAAACCACCACCTAACCCTCTCGAGTTAGGATTTTTCGATCAACCAAGTTGATCAAAATCCACTAAACGAATCACTTTAAACGAGGGTGATTCAACCTCAGTACAACCACGCTACAAGTACGAGGGTAGCGTTCCTCAACCCCTTCTCTCCACGAGAAGGATTTTGTCCCACGAAGGAGACGGGAATTCGCAAAGCGAATACCCAACCAAAAGACAAAGATAAAATAAAATAACAGTCCTATAGAGCCAACAAAATTAAACCTAGCTTCTATAGGAAATAGGAAACTCCCCTTTGCAAGGAGTGCGTCGACGATGACGCGGTGCGTGTGCCACGCGATGGCGCTACATCGCTCTCGTTAACAACGCCGGGAGAGCGGGTGCGCAACGGTTGAATGCTCTCAAGAAAATGGAGCTTGAGCTTGGAGAGCAAGAGAGTCTTTTCTTTGGACACAAAAGGTTTGAACGTGTATTGCAAGGTGTGTGTCTTAGTGTGTATATGTCTCTCTAGGTGTGTATCTTGTGTTATTTGTGTTACAAAGGTTCCCCTTTATTTATAGAGGCCTTAGGAAGGTTTTGGAAGGCTTGGAAAAGCTTCCATAGCCGTTGGGTGCAAAGCCCAAGAGAATCAGGCCGAAATCAGGACAATGATTGCATTTGACAGGGTTATCAGACGTCTAACTCTGGCATCAGACGTCTGGAAGGCCACTTTAAGACGTCTGATTCCAAGGTCAGACGTCTGATTCTATGCGGGTTTCTCCCTGACTTGAATCAGATCTAAACAGGGTTTTTGTGCAAATCCATCAGACGACATACAGGACGTCTGGTACTATGTCTGGACGTCTGGAAACCTACTTTTACTGTGGGAATTGATTTCCAAACGTTGCAACGGCTAGAAAATCTCTGAGAAGAGATTTTGGGTCAGCCGAGGCAAAACGGTCATTTATCAGACGTCTGGAAAGGCCTAAGGACGTCTGATAAGGCTCTAACGGTCATAATCTTGAGTGTGTTCTAAGCCAGCCAACGGTCCACTAATTGGACATCTGGCAAAGTCATCAGACGTCTCCTAAGACGTCTGGTCTAAGGTCTGGACGTCTGATTTCATCAGACAGAACTAACTATGTCCAGCCTAACAGTTATCAGACGTCTGAAACAACAGTCAGACGTCTTAAAGTTCTTTATCAGACGTCTGATTTGTGAATTAGACGTCTGGAAAGTCTGTTTTAACCCTATATTGGTTTTCTAAGTGTTCTACAGAAAACCTAAGTATCCTAGGGTTGTGCAGGTGTTCCTAGGACTACTGTTAGGGTTCTTTGAGGCTCTTTAACATAATGTCTAAGGAAAATAAAGAGCAAGAAAATAAATACAAGAGATACATGAAAGGATAAAAAAGAATCTATCCTATTCTTCTTGTCTTCCATCTCCAATCTTTCGCTCCACGCGAACCTCCTCTATTTTCCGTCAAGCTCCTCCAATCCGTCCTGGATGCGAGCTCGAGTTCCGTCTAAACACGTCTTCATTTGCAATTGACCTGAAATCTAGGACTCAAATTGCAAATGTTAAATAACACGTGTTTTGTTATCATCAAAACAAATGATCGTGGTGCTCTAGCACCAACAATTACAACTATAAAGAGATTTACATCCCGACAAACTAATAATACATAGTAAAAGAACTAGACCACATATTCATCTTCACATGGAAGAAAATACAAATGTACAAACCTCATTACAAAAGAAGATCAAACTTCAATAGAAAAGTGAGAGCCATACTCACATCACAAAAATCAAAAAATCATTTTTGAACATACTTTCAATACTCTTGTGTAGACCACAATTAAGTGGGATCTAGGGCTAAAACCTTAAACAATGGATGATCCCTTCTAAAACTAGTGATACCAACCAAGTACCCTCGAACAAGATGCCTCTATAGGAAGGTTTTATACCATCAAGTTGATCAGGAAAGAAGCCAACTAGCTAGATAGAACCAAACCAAGTGATTAACAACAATGAAATTAGCTCAATAAAGCCAAGCCTAAGAGTCACTACTAGAACATCAATCATTCAAAATCTCCTTTTAATTAGTCCAATAGAACTAGTAGTTCCCAACACCAGGACACTTAACTGGACAGCCATAGTTTGAACTAGTATATATGCTTAATCTACATATTTGTTGATCACAACCGCCATGATACAAACTAGGAATCATGGCCAACACAAGGTTACCATGATCTCCACTTACAATAGCCATAAGAAAGATCATGACAATTATGACTAAAATCACAATCCCACCTATGACTACCACAACTGGGTCTTAGGAGAGGATTCTTGTCCTTTCTATACTTGGACTAAGGGAAACGAATTTAAAATTTTGATACCATGTAGAAAGAATCACATGCATTGAAATAAAGGCACAAGCACAATGGACAATGATTTATGAAGAATGCCATCCATAGTGAGAGATTAAAACCATAAGAGCACATATTCTAGCACCCATAGCGACAAACGTTATGTTAATTATCTTAACTAATTAAGACAAAAAAGAATCAAAGGCTATGGGTATATTATTTAAGCATAAGGGGTAAACAAATTAATCTATCTCTAAGATCCATTTATCCAAATACAACTCAGCATTTTCTATCTTTATTACATTGAAGAAACGTAAGAAAGAGTGCCTCAGTAATGCAGTTAAATTAAAAAAAGTATAACATTATTATACAACAAATTTACACATAACTTTTACTCAAATTTTCCATGGTCCTTTGCCTATTTTTAGAAGAGAAGCATAGAGAAGCTCATTCCATGTATCAGGCACACCAGGAAGGCACCAGTGGCCACAGTCTTGGTGTAGAATAGTGACATTCTGCTCTTCCATGCTCCCAATTTTTTGTCTGTAGATCGATGGATGACCATCTTTTCTATAACTTGTGAGCCGACTAACGTTGAGGTATGTGACAGGTGTTTTCATTTTCTCCATGGTTTTCTCTACAACAAACATCATAGGATGGTATCTCTCAAGGAATGTATCATTGTAGATAGGTTCAGTTTCATTATGACAGTGCCCGCCAGAGTTCCATCGCCCCCCTCTAAAACCAACCAATGAATAAAGCACTTAGATTTTGAAAAACCAGAATGTCTTTGATTGAATCACAATAAATACTACACTACAGTATCAAAACAAATCTTAACATAGCATGCCATGGTTAAATTTCCTTCATGTGTAACGTGCATTCATGTGCGATCATAATTGAAAGCTAATTCAATTAGTGCATACCAATTTCAGTGGGAAGAATTGCTATTAGTAGATCGATAGAAATAATAATAACAACCTCAGGTTTCCTACCAATGACCCACCAATATATTATATATCTGAGTGCTTCATTCTTTTCGAAAATTTAACGAAGTTTGGCATACATTTCACTAATATTTCATCTCTCTTTCTATTAATTGTTCCCCTTCTATCTATTCCTTTCCTCAAGTATGTCATTTGAAATTTCAGGTAACAAATAACAGTCAATGAAAAGTCATCCCTTACATTTTGTGCATATTTGGTAATACACCATACAATATTCCCTGCTACTCAAACTTCACTATTTGACATCGAATTTATTAGATTCTTTAATGTATAAATATGACATTGAGGTTTTAATGCACTTAAGATTTCTTTATTAGCTCTTAAACAAACGATCTCTTGCATGTTAGATTAGAATTATACAGCGAATTCACTCTATATATTTTCATAGGTTATACCTGAAGTGACTGTGAGAGAGACTCCTGAAAAAAACTTGAGTCTTGTCACTATTAATGTTTTTATCTATCCACCTTGCCCAAGTACCCAACCCTTTCTCATAGGCTTCCAAGTGTGGAAGATATGGATACAAATGATCGCCCACCTGAAAAAAATTTTTCCTGTGGCCAATTTTGGTGGGGGGAAGCCAAACATGGGATTAGATATTAATTCTTGCATGAAACATGTATTGCATAAATATCACAATAGATCTAAATGAAATTCTAGCAATATGATGATAAAACTCACCCTGTCTTATCATGCCCCCACCAGCGGGCTGTATTAAAAACTATGACATCAGCATCACGAGACCTAGAAGCAGTTGTTTCCATTATATCCAACCTTAGCCTACGTGCCTTCGTTCCTTTTGATACCTTCACAGATGTTTGTTTAACAATGAAGGGTGCTCTTGCATACTCTACTGTACAATTGTAATCCTACAATTTTCATGCAAGAATTAAATATGGTTAAAGTTACGCTGGATTTTCTATGACAAATCAGCATAAACATATATATAATGGATTTTCTATTGTTACGTACCGTAAATTTAATGGAAGAATATGGCATAGCCTTGAATTCAGTTCCTCCTGAAATCTCAAAGACCCTTTCCTTCTTGGTGACACTATTGCGAAGAGTGCAAATTAAGGATTCCCACATATTTCGATTCATTGAATCCCCAACAAAAACCAGTCTTTGCCCACGCAAGCGCTCTAAGAAGTCAGTTGCATTCATCCTATAAGAAATGGAGAAGAAACATGTATTAAACAAAAACATCAAGTATAGTGTTACAAATTATTATTTCATGGTGCGTTTGTTTATTTTATCTCTTACATGGGGTCTACTGTGTAATTTTCCCTAGCCTCTTCTTGTTGCATGGTAGCAATTGGTTTGGTTGATAAACCTCTTTTGTCTAGATTTTGTCTTGGTAAAATCCATGATGTAGATGTTTTGATGTTTCTCTTTGTACCCACTGATATGTTACCTCCGATCTTAGAAAATCATGCTACTATGGTTGAATGTAAAGACATTCTTAGCGACTCATTGGGGAAAATGTCTACCACGATTGCACCATCTCATATGCAAGTGACCTCAATTAAGTTGGATGGTACCAACTTCCTGTTATGGTCCACGTCTTTTACTCGTTTTGTAGGATCACACTAAAAAAAATATATTCTCCTCAAGGATGAACCTGCGCATAAGGACAAAACTATGATTGGGAAGTAGACAATGATTGGGTAGTTACATATATGATGATAAGTATGAAAGAATTCTATTGCAAAGCTGATCATATCATATTCTTCTGCAAAAAAGATGTAGTATGTTCTACATGAAATTCATTTTCACAAGAGCAACATAGCCTATGTATATTGTGTTATTGAGGGCATCCATACCTTTAAGAAAGGTTCCTTGTCTTTCGCTGAATGTTATGGTTCATTGAAGAACCTATGGGATGAGCAGGAATCCTATCAACCTTTCTTAGATGTCTCTGTGATGGCAAGGTAGTGGGAAGCTATCTGATTAATTCTGCTCTTGGAGACACTTGGCCTAGTGTATAATGCTATCAAAGATCAATTCATGACACTCGAGGAAATTCTTACTCCTGCACAAATCTATGTGCATCCATCCAAACTTGAGATACCTAAGCCTACACCTTAGTCTAACTCATCAGTTATGGCCTCGGTAGGTCAGCCAAGGGGAAAGGACATCCTTTTGCGAGGCGTGCATGAGGTCTCTTGTTCTACTGGATGTGATGTCCTTTCTTTAGGTTACCATTTCAAAGGATGAATATGATTGATTGCTTCTGAACTCCCAGGCCACCTCTTCTACTGGAGCATTTGTTGTGAGATCAACAAGAACTGATGCTCTCTCATGTAAATCCCACAACTTTGAATGGATTGCAAACTTAGGTGCCTCTTCTCACATCAAAGGCAATACCTCTTTATTTCACCTTGATTGTCTCTCTCAAATCCCTTTAATGTACAGGTTGCAAATGGCTCTCTTTCCCCTACAACAGATCTGGAAAATATTCCTCCCATATAATCAATGTCTCTTACTGATGTGTTACATGCACTAAAATTTGAATTAAATCTATTATCTATAAGACAAATAACCAAAGCATTAAAATGTCGAGCAATTTTTTATGACTACTTTTTTGTCTTGAAGGATCTCCTGATGATGAGGCAGATTGATGGAGTATTTGAGAGTAATGGCCTCTACTACCTTAGCTTGCCTACCCAAAACTTGTCTACCTTTGCTGCTCTTACTACTATAGCCTTAAAGTGGCATCTTCGGTTAGGTCATCTGAGTATCCCTATTCTTTGTTAGTAATTTCCTGAGTTGGCCTTTCTAGAGTCATTTCAATGTGATGCCTGTCAACTTGGCAGGCATCATCAAGTGCCTTTTCTGTCTAGAAAAAATAAAAGGGAAGCATCTCCATTTCCTTTAGTCCATGTAGATCTTTAGTGACCATGTCATGTCAAAAGACTGAGGGGGTTTCTATATGTTCTTATTTTGGTTAATGATTGTACCAGGTCACTTGGGTGTATATGTTAAAAGAAAAGTACAAAACTCCTTTCTTTACCAAAATTTCCTTTTGGAAATAAAGACGCAATTCTCCAATTCTATACATGTTTTTCACAATGATAATGGACTTGAGTTTGTCAGCTATCTTTACTTCTTTAGTGATAATACATCAAACCTCCTGTGTTAGCACTTTTAAGCAGAATGGGGTTATAGAGAGGAAATTGCATCATGTACTTGATGTTACTGGTATTATGATGTTTCAAATGAATATACCTTCTCACTACTGGGTTGACTTTGTTCTTACTATGGCATTCCTCATAAATTAGGTCTCTTCCTCCATTCTTAATGGACAAATTCCATATTCTCAGTTGTCCCCTTGAAGAGATCTTTTCTCTCTACCTCTCAAAGTCTTATTGAGGCATTAAAGCATCCTTCTTGGAAGGTTGCAATGGAGGAGATGTCTACTTTGCAGTTCAAAAAGACATAAGACTCCATTGACCTACCCCCAGTTGCTACTTTTGTGGGGTGTATATACCAAAATTCTATCAACGGTTTCCAAGCTATCTCTATGCTATAATTGCTCCTTAGGTTACCTTAAGATCAATTTCAATGACGGTTATTAAAATCGTCATATAGTTATCATTAATGATGGTTATGCGAAAATCGTCGTTAATATCAATTTTACGATGGTTTTGAAACCGTCATAGATTCATCAATCTCATATTGTTAATGGCAGGATATAAGCGACAATTGTTTATTAAAATCGTCGCAAAAACATTGGAGGGACACACCTTTTGACAATGCCACGGGACAACAATTTATGCACTTATGGCAATGGTTATTAACCATCGCAAAACCCCCTTTTTCCTATAGTGATAGGTGGGTATTCACCTTGATGTAACTCCTTGATGATTCTATTGAACGATATAAGGCTCTCTTTGTGGCTAAAGGATATACAGAAACATATGGTGTGGACTACTTTGTGACTTTCTCCTCGACTCAGGTAACTCGATTCACATTCTTCTACCTCTTACTGTCAATTACGACGACTGGCCTGTTTTTCATCTTGACATAAAAAATGCCTTTCTATATAGTTACCTTCATAAAGAGGTATAAATGGATCAACCCTCGGGCTTTGTTGTTTAGGGGGAGTGTTACAAGGTGTGCAAACTTAATAAGGTCATTGATGGGTTAAAGTAGAGCCCAAGAGCATGGTTGGAAAGGTTCAACAAAGCTGTTTGAGATTTTCAGTTTACTGGCTCGTCTTCAGATCATTCAGTCTTCATTATGCATAGATGTACATGATAAATTATACTGATTGTCATAATTTATTTACTGGAAGTGACCTGGGTGGCATATGATTTATTATAAAGAAGTTTTTACATTGTTAGTTTGTCGTAAAGGATTTGGGACCTATCAACTACTTTCTTGGCATTGAGGTACATCATGTTGATGGAGGATTTATTCTATCATATAGAAAATAATTACTGGACTTAGTTTGAGAGGCGAGGATGACAAGGTGCAAACTAGCCACCATTCCATTAGATCTTAACACACACCTCACTGATCTTGAAAATATAGAATTTGAAGATGTGACACTCTATCTTGCAATTGTGCAAAAGTTACCTTATCTCACTATTACTCGACCTGACATTGCTTATGTAGTTGGTAGACTCAGTCAATTTATGCAACAACCTAAAGAGATAAATTGGGCTAGTGTCTGTCAAGTTTTGAGATAATTAAAGACCTCGCCAAGAAAAGGGCTTTCCTTTGTTAAACATGGTCACCTGCATGTATGGGGATACTCCAATGCTGATTATGCTGGTGCTCATAAAGATCAATGCTCCACAACTAGTTTCTACAATTATATTGGTGGTAATCTGGTTACCTAGCGAAGTACAAAGCAACATGTTGTATCTAGGTCTAGTGTAAAATCCGAATACCGGGCTATGACACATACTACATGTGAATTATCTTGAGTGTTGTCTATTCTCAGAGATCTTAGTGTCTCCGTCTCATTGTTGGTGGCAATGTATTGCGATAACAACATCCTTTATTGCAAACAATCCAACCTTTCAAGACTAAACCAAGCACATTGAGGTAGATTGTCATTTTGTTGGAGATGATGTGATGACAAGCAAGATATCAACTCCATACATTGCAATAGAAGAACAGGTGACCGACATCTTCACTTTCCAGCTTAAGGGGGAGTGTTACATGTTAATATTTTTTTATGGTGTGTTTGTTTATTTTGTCTCTTATATGGAGTCTACTATGTAATTTTCTCTTAGTATCTCTCTATATAAAGACACATAGGGTTTCTTTGAGACGGAGAACTTTTGTTTCCCTCTCAACATGTAGCAACATTCATTGCAATCAAAGGCAAAGAGTGTCTTTTTATGTCTACTAATCTTTGGAAACTCACTATTTTATCCATAACCAAATATAATACTTTGATTGTGATTTTCTGCGGCATCAAATGCTCAATCAATTACCAGATGCACTATATGCATTTCTTCTTTTGTAACTTTGCACTTTGGGATGCTTTAATTTAAATAAATCTATTCTCAATTTTTGGCCCCAATAAAAAAATGAACTACTTGCAAACCTTGTAACTTGGTTATTCAGAAAACAAATGGCTACAAAAGGGTACTACAGCATGCCCTTCTAGACTACAAGACAAAGATAAAAAATCAAATCAAAGTCACCTATCAAAAGAGGAAAAATAATCATTGGGGAATGCAGTCGTGTGATCCATTTAGAATTTGACAAATTGTTCGACTTCTAGTTATAGAACATCTTCAAAACAGATTTGGTATCTAGTTGACCTACAAAAGGAGCAATACCATCAACTCCTCTTGATATTAAGCTCTTATAAATGAATGCTAAATTGTTGAAGACTAAAGGCCCATTAACTTAATCTTCAAAAGATATTTTGTGGCAAAAAGATAGCTTTATCAAGAAGTATTTTCATAACTAAAAATCATTGGTCTATTCTGATGTTGAGGTTCTAGAGAAAGAAGATGGTTTTGAAGATATGAAGATTGAATAAGTAATTATCAACATCATTTCATCTTGATCTTATTAAATTTCTTAAGTAACAATTGGCATGTTAAGAATCTCATCATCAAACTTTAAAAAAAAAAAAAAAAACAAAGAGATGCTATGAATGACATTGAAAATCTCCGAAGAACATGTAAAAGTTGAATAAGAACCCAATGTGCTTAGAATTGTTCAAGCTTCAAATAAGATCAAGCCAACCTTAAAAAGGCTAAGGCACAAGCTAGCCCTCAAGATGAGGAAATAAAAGCGAAGTCCAAAATAGTCCATCCTGCAAGCCCATTAGCCCCATAAAGACCTACACTCAAACTCTAGTAGCATCCATCGGCAACAAAGATCTGCTACTTCGCCCCAATAGGGAGCCCAAACCGTTTGAATCCTCAATGAGGGCACTTGCCCTGAGATCCAAGTGGAGCAACATGAGAACCATCCAGATCCTCGACAAGGGCATTGGCCCTAAGATCTAAGCAAAGTGGAAGCAAGAACCATTCAGATCCTCAACAAGACCTCCAGATCAAGTTCCAAGTGGAAAAGTATGAAAGCCACCCAGGTTGAACAAGACCCTAGATAAGCACTTAGGTGGCAGAGCCTGGCGGAATCACTCGAAAGGTGAAACAACTTGAAGTTAATGCAGTCTGTGGAAATTGAGAAGAACGATTGTGCTCGCCCAGATCAAATTATTACATGTAATAACTATGCCCTTAAACACCCTATAAAAGGATCACCATGTACACCTTTTGGGGCTAATTATCTCACTATACTCAAAGACACAACGCATGCTTGAGAGTTAAATCCTCTCCTCAGACATATACCGTACAAGTGGAACTAGGTCACCAATCGCTTTTATCTTTTCTATGTTTGGCTATGTGCTTGTTGGATTGAGTTAAATTCCCAACGGCAATCATTACATCTTTTGGTTTCACCACTACTATTGTATACTAATTAGATACATTTCTAGGCACACTATAATACTATAGGTAAGCATGTTGACTGGTCTAAGTTGGGATATTTCTAAATGTGTTCCCATTAAAAATCCTTCTTCATACCTATCCCATTTAATTATCTTTTGAATCTTTAAAATCAAGTAGACATCCAAACCTATTGTCCCATCATATTATCCATTTATATGCTATCCCTATTAACAATTGTATTCTTGTTACTTGTCCTTTCACACATTTATATATCTTATTTATTTGCCCAATTGAGTGGAAAAAAATAATGACGTGATGGGATGATTTGTTACTTTCAAGTAATGGATTTTCAAATCAAGCTACATAACTCCAACCCATACCTATTCTAAAAATTAATAGGACGAGTCAAACAAGGTTGGGCATTCCTAATTGTAGGTCACAAAATTATTAAAACTTAACTTAAAAACCAACTTGCAATGCTTAGATTGAGGTATATTGTATTTTGGGACTCTAGGTGATTTTGAATCTCAATTGATAATTAATACCCTTCTTATACATATGCCCTTTCTACCATGCAAAAATTTAGTCATTTGATTGATGTAGGGATAAGATGGAGACTTGGTTGAATGTAATGAGGGCAAATAAGTTGAAATATGAAAAGTTGAGAAATACATGGATGCCACCGACTTGCTCTAAATGCCATGGCATACGATCCACCCACGAGGATCATTTTGGTGTGAGGTCCAATTGGAAAGAAAGAGTTGCCTATGGAGAGACCAATGTTTTAAACATTGAACCAAATTGGCCAGTTCAATCCGTTCAATTGGAAATCAATGCCTTATCAGTTGAATCGACCAATTCAGGCGGTAAAAGTCAAAATCGATGTAGATCGATTAAAATCAGGTCAGATCGACCGGTTTGGTTAAATCGACAATCCTGTTTGACCATTATCTTAAGGGCTAAAAGGAAGAAAAAAGGAAATTGCATATCACTTTAGAACTTAAATCCAAGATTCAAAGATTTATGTATTTTTCAAAGTTCAACTCATAATTTTGATTATATCTTTTGTTTTTGTTTAGTAATTGACAAAAGCATGTCACTTTTAGTGTAATTAGAGTTGCAAAATAACTTTTCCTCCTGCATATCTTCAATAATTTTTCATTGAACACCAGTTTAACCCGATTAGACTTAGTTGAATCAATACAAACTAATCCAAAAGGCTTTATGATTTGGTTTTTTTTTATTTTTTTTCATGTTGATGTCATTATTGGTTCAAATGAAACAAACCATCAATTAAACCATGATGGTAACGCCATTATCCGTCACAACTAGCTTAATTTAGTCAAAATCCAATGAGAAATGCTCCTCAATAAGTTTCTGAAGGTCGTAATTCCATTCTGAGCTAAATACGAGAAGAAAATGAGAAATCTCGTTAATTCTGTTATTTTAACATATAAACACGAATGCAGAATAAATGAGAGGTTAATCAATGGTAAATAACCATAAATTCACAAGAAGTGGGCTCAAATTTTCTGGAATTTGAGAATTAATATATTGAGAAAAATCCTAATTACAGCCTCAAATTAAATAGGCTCTGGTAAATGTAATATAAACCTTTTAAAAATTATTGAAAAATATTATGTGAGCTTTGGAACCTTCGCTTTGACCAAGGAACCTGTTTTGACCAAAAATAAAGATTTATGCGGGAATTTACTTTATTTTGGGCTTATGTGTAAATTACGTAATCAAACAGCATCAAAACCCAAATTTGAGGTTACCATTAGATTCCTTGGGTCTAAATTAGGTTAACCCCAAAATTTAAGCCCCATCAGAGTCCATCCTAACCTAATTTGCATTTTAGCCCATAGATTTCTATTTATCACACATGACTCCCCAAGTTTTCACTTTTATCATAACCAAGTTACTATCTTTTGGCTCCTCTTGCAAAGCAGCCCATGTCACCTTTTTCTTCCTTGTTTCCAAATGCAGTAGTAGCAAAGGAGGACCCATTGGCGATGAGTTTCAATCAGGGAATTAACCCTTCAAATCCTAACCAATCCCACCAAATTTGGTGGGATTATCAATTAGAGCATTCCCAATCTGCTCCACCTGATTTCATGATCTAATTTGGTTTGATTCTCACTGACAAGCTTGAGATTCTTGAGCTCAGTTCCCATTCAAATTCGCAAGCAAAACTTACGTTTTTAAAGCCAATTAACCCGAGTTCCTCTTCTATAAATAGGTTTAGATAATCTCTAGTCAAGGTGTGCTCGATTGACTGTCAAATCCCCTCTTCTTCTTTGGCGGTAATTCGACACACCTCGAAGCACCCTCGACCTACTTCCTCGCCCTCTGCCACATACAATAAGCAGAGGGTTTCCCTCCCTCAGACGTCTACAAAGCTTCACGCGAAGCTTGGCTCCTCCTTCATCGGCTCTAATTTCCCCCTCTCTTCCTCCTCCATAGTGGTCAAATCGATGACCACTCTCTATTTGGCCAATAGGTAAATTAGGTTAGGGCTTTTATCTCACTCTTTCTCAATTAGGTTTAGGTAAAGTCTCATTCCCATTCTTCCCCTCCCTCTCCTTCTCCAACTCTGGCTACCACCGCCACAGCCACCTTTATCATTGGACATCCTCCACCTTCCTCTGCCTCAATTAAGCATGACAGAAGTTCACCCTCACCCTCACAACCCTTTTGTCGTGCTTAATTGCCCCTCACATCGCCTCTAGCTCCATCCTTGACTCCAGTATCGGAATTACACCGAGTGATGGTAACACCATCATCCATCATACTAGCTTAAATTAGCCAGAATTAAATGATAAATGCTTCTTAATGATCATCTGAGGGTCATAATTCCTCATTGAACTGAATTTGAGAAGACGAGAAAATAGGTTAATTCTATCATTTTAACACCTAATCATAATTGTAGATTAACTAAGGGGTTAATCCGGGTTTAATTCAAGGTTGAATGAACTTACTTTCCCACAAAGTGAGCCTGAGCTGACTGAATCAGGGTTTTCTACATTCTGAAGACTATTTTATTACATGAAAACCCAAATTAACAACCTCACTTCAATTAAATGGGTCATGGTAGAAATAAATGAAAACTAAACCTTCTAAAATTTATTTGAAAATATTTCTAAGAGGTTTGGCACCTTCACTTTAACCATCGGAACCCATTTTGACCAAAAAAAGAGATTCAGGCAGGAATATGCCTTAATTTGGGCTTTGTTGCAATTTACCTAGTCAAACGTGGTCAAAAGCCAAATCTACATTCACCATTAGATTCTTTGGGTCCAAATTAGGCTAATACCAAAATTTGGGCCCAATCAAAGTCCATTTTAACCTAGTTTGCATTTTAGTCAAAAACTCTATTTATTGTATAATTACCCCTAAGTTTTGATTCACATTGCACCCAAGTCCTTTCCTTTCTTCTCCATCCAAATCAGGAAACGAGTAGCGACCCTTGCACCCAAATTCGAGAATCTTCAATCACATATTTCCTTTCCAAAGCCTAATCAAATCCCTCCAAATTTGGAGGGATTGATCTTGAGGAGATTCTCTTTCCAAATGTGCCTAATCTTGGCTCCTAATCTAGAGCGAAGAGCTCCAACGGAGCTCATGATTTCCACATCTTGAAGTTTCCAAATTCGCGAGCAACATCGCGAGTTCTTGGCAATTGAGGGTCAAAAACACCTCTATATAAGCTCTCCTAACTCCCTATGAGTTCCCCAGTTGATTTAAGCCAAATTCCCCACCTCTTCCTCCTCTCTGGCCGCAAGCTCCAACAACTCCGGTGACCCACTCGACCTCCCTCTTCAAAGCATCCAACGAATAAATTGGGCATCCTATCCTCACCTTCCTCTAATTCTAGATGGCCAAAGCTACATCTCCCTTCACCGTCGCTGCTTCTCACCACTGGAGAATTCACCTTCCCTGCATCCGATGAAGCAACCTGACGTGGTTTCCTCCCTTTTTCGTCCAAGTAGTTAGGCATTCTCACTCCCCGTGCTTCCTAGAGTAGTTTAGGCTCCTTAAGACTAAGATTCAACCACTTTATCCCGTCGTCCCTCTCTTTCTTGCCTAAGTCCGGCGAGAGCACCGGTGAGCTCACGCCAGCGCCACACACATCCATTCAACCATCCACCCTGGTCAAAAGCACCTTGACACTGTGGAGGTCAAAAGCCCTCAACTTATTGAGAGCATTGACCTCTTAAACCATCGGTCGGACTAACTCACTCACGACTACTGTCGCCATCTCTGTCTGGCTGCCTTAGACTTCCAATCACCAAATCACCGCCACCACCTCACTCCACTCCACAGATAAGAGCTCATGAATGTTTTAATTGGGGCTTAAAGCCCATATTTCTTGTGCCAAGTATTTGCCAGCGATCACGTCATCTCCACCACAGACAAACCAGCTCCGATCATCAACCACCGCGTTACAACCTTTAATAGTCGCGGACTAGTGTCAGGATCTCTGTTGGACCCTCAATTGAGCAAACCAAGGATAGTAGCAGGACTAATTGGAGGAAGCTTCTCTTAGCAGCAGCACATGAAGAAACAAAGCTCAAGATAGTCCCACCTTGGGGACACTTATTTCTGAAATCTGTTCATATTTGTTTATGCCCACAAGCTACTTAACTTCGAATTATGGTGTCAGGTCCCCAACTAATCAAATGCATGCACTACACTCATTTTTGCATCATCGAAAGTCGTCGTAGTTTAGAAAAATATCGCGTCATAGTATAGGGACGAAAATCGCAACAATATTTAAATTTTTAAATGCTCAAAAATAAAATATGATTCCGAGGTCATTCACAAGGAGTAAATATGAAATTCACAACATTAGTTGCAATATTAATCAATGAGCAAAATGATAAAGATATGCAATGCAAATCAATAATCAGAATATATTTAATAATAGACCCAATGGTATCTCAAAAAGCAATGGGATAAAAAGAGATTTAGGACCTAAAAATGGTGATTTGAATCACCAATTTAATCCCACAATTAAGCACATATCCCAATGTATCAAATTAATTTCTTCATAGTGGTTTTGAACCTCTTATTCTTAATATCCACATCATAATAGAATCAAATATCCCCACAATATCAAAGCCAAGGTCAGACATTAGCTAAGCAAACCAAATGACTTAAAGTTGCCAAAGCACAACACAAGTCACAGAGCACAAGCCTAAAAAATGCCTAAGTATTGGGTATATTAGCACGCATCCTGAGGCAACAGTGCAAAAACCACCCCCCACCCTCAGATTCTCTTTCTTCCAAATGGGGTAAATAGCTATGCATAGTAACAGGTAATCGGATCCAGCCCAGACCCACATGGCGTGAGCCGCAAGTGAGGGCATGAGCTAGCGCGTGCATGGAGGTGTGTGAGGGACCTCACCCGTGCACGTTTGAAGGCAATAATACCTTGGCACAAAATCAATTTATGTGCTACTCTCGGTTTGGTGATGCACGAGGTGGGACTAATGTCCCCTTCTTCCTTATTGTATTCTTTGTTCTACAACAGTGAGTTCTTCATCCTGATTAAAGCAGCTACTGAGAATCCTTCATCAAATTGGAGCCGCAGTTGTCCTCTTGAGAAGCATCCTCATGGATTAAGGGTAGTAGCGGTGGTGAAGACGGCCAGAGGAAGGACGACAGTGACGGAGAAGACGTTGACGACGGTGAACATCTGAAGACAACATACGAGCTTTAAGCCTTAATTAGATAGCTCATTAGGGTCATTGTGATGTGCAGAGTGAGACGATGGTGGTGACGAGGTGATTGGAGACATAGGGCGGCTGGACGGCGTCGGAGGAGGTAGTGCTGTGGTAGGTTGTTCGGTGGAGTGGAGCGGCGGTGATTTTGGGAAATTAGGTTCAGGGTTTTGATGAGGGAGATGCGGTGGAGCTTTTGGTGGTAGCAGCATGATGTATGGTGGTGTATGGTGGGTGTGCAGCTTCACCGGAGGCATTGCTAGCACTGGAGAAGATAATGTGGGAGACAGTGGTGTGGTGGTGGAAATGAGAAGATGAGATAGGGAGATTCTAGAAAAGAAGAGGAATAAGAGAAACCTAATCTAAGAGAGAAACGAGGAAGAAGTCATGCCGGATTTGATTGGTCGGCGTCGAGGATGAAGGACGCTCCAATGGTGAGAAACGGTGACAATGAAGGGGGAGATGGCACTAACTGATGTACACTAGGCGTGGAAAACTTCGGGGAAGATCGTGGGCCGTCCAATTTGTTCATTGGACGGCTGGAGGATGGAGATTGAGAAGGGTCACTGGAGTCACGGTTGGAAGCAGCCGGAGAAGAGGAGGAAGAGCTATTTTGTGGCCTAACTGGACTGAGGACGCTGGAACCTAGGGGAGTTTAAATAGAACCTCTTTAGGCCCTTAAGGAGTCAATTTGAGCAAGTTCTTCTTGCTTCAAGGTCAGTCTGCAAACTTGGAATTTCTAAGCTTCACCAGCAAGATTTTGGCGTTGGTTGATCTTAAGACACGACCCAACTTGTAGAGAATTAACTTTGGAATAATCTCTCCAAGTTTGGAGAGATTTGAGCAAGAAATCTTTGCTCAAAGTTAGCTGTAGAGCTCATGTTCACATTCATGGTAGAAGGGACCTTTTTGCAAGAATGATGACAAAGCTAGGGATCTAATTATAAGAATCTTGAAATTTAGGGGCTTGAATGTGAGGAATAGAGATTTTAGGGACTAAATTGCAAACTAGGTCAAAATGGACTCTGATTAGGCCCAAATTTTGGTCTTAACCCAATTTGGATCCAAGGAATCTAATGGTGAACTTGGATTTAAGTTTTGAACATGATTGACTAGGTAAATTGCATAGAAGACCAAATAAAGGCAAATTCCCATCTAAATATCTATTCTAGGTCAAAATGGTCAAACCAAAGGTACTAAACCTCTTAAAATATTCTTTTATGAATTTTAGGATGTTTAGATTGATTTTATCCTACCCATAACCTTTCAATTTAAGTGGGGTTGATAATTAGGATTTTTGGTACTGTTTTCGCCCTTGAAATGTATGAACCCTATTTTAATCTGTATTGACCCACTTTTTAGACTTTTGTGATCAATTGAACTTCACTTAACTATTAAGTAACCCTGTGGTTATTTTGTATTCATTATATGCTGTTAAAATAGTAGAATTAACCCTATTTTATTGTCTTCTTAAAGCGAATCAAAGTGGAATTACGATCCTTAGGCAATCATTTAGGAGCATTTATCTTTTGATTCTGAATAATTCAAGTTATTTATGATGAATGATGGCGTTACCATTACTCGCCCATGCCATTAAAGTGTGGGTCCCTGCTATGTGCCGAGCTGGGTTTGGTCTAGAATTGAACCGGGTTTGGAAAGAGAGAAAGAGGTCTGGGTTTGTGATGATAACGTAATCATCAGCCATATCTAGCTTTAATTAGTCATAATCAAAGAATAAATGCTCCTACATAACTGCCAAAGAGACGTAATTCACTGTAAATCCATTCTGAGAAATAGACATGAAAATAGGGATAAAACTACAATTTTAATAGCACATCTTAATTGCATAACAACCGTGGGTTTTCTCATGGGTTTATTAAAGGTTAAATTGTCTCAAATATCTAAAAAGAGGGTCCGTACAGATAGAAAAGGGTTTTCACGCATTTCGAGAATTAAATGGCATCTGAAACCCTAAAAACTGACCTGCTTAATCTACTAAGGTTATGGTCAGGATAAAATTCACATAAACCCTCTAAAAATCATAGAAAAATATTCTCTAGGGTTTGGTATGCTTAATTTGACCATCAGAACCCGTCTTGACCCAAAACAGAGTCTTAGACAGATAGTTGTCATAATTTGGTTTTTGCATAAATTATCTAATCAAACTTGGTCAAAATCTAAATCTAACTTCACCATTGGATTCCTTGGGTCAAAATTAGGTTTGTACCAAAATTTGGGCCCAATCTAAGATCATCTTGACCTAGTTTGCAAATTTATCCAGTCTAAGTCTTTTCTCTCACACACATGCCCCTAACTTTTGAATTCCTTATAAATAGGCTGATGGGGGCGCGCTTCATGTGTTTGAAATCGAGGTTTGGAGGACCCTTCATCGTAGCTCGCAAAATTCATCCATCAGATAAAATTTATAACCGAAACTCAAGGTGAGTCCTGGGTCGAACACAGGGAGGTGAACATTTGGTTTTATAAAAATCCGCATTTTGCTTTTATTTGTTTTTGGTCATTTTTATCTTATCTTTTTTTTTGGTATTTTTAATAGGGCAAGAGATCAGGTCGATGACTTCTAGCTAATCTACTTGCAACAATATATGAGAGAGAGAGAAGGAGAGAAACAATCATCTATTTATAAATGAATGTTTGTTACACTAGGAAAGCGAAAAAGCTACACTACGAAAGCGTAAAAAGATAGAATGAGGTGAGAGAAATCCCCCACGACGGTCGCTCGGAGGATGAATCGCTCTGATGTCGCCTAAAGGAAGGTGGTGAGGAGTGAGACGAAGGAGGATGGAGCTGGAGGACGGAGGATGGGGTAGGACGGCGTTGCAGCAAGGATCTTCTTCCCGAAGGGTAGTGAGAGGATGGCCACAGGATGTTCCACGAAGGGGGATGACAGGAGGGAAAACTATTTGATTTCTACTCTAGAGGAGCATCCCATGCTTGGGACAAGCTCTCTCTGGAGCCTTGGAGGTGGTGAGAGGAAGAAAAATGGGAGGGGTAGGGGTCCTTTTGTAGTGGAGGAAAGAATCAAATTCGTATAAAGGACATTTAGTGATGGTCATAAACATCGCTGAAGACTACTCATGCACCCACGCTGCCGCTGCACTGGCACGCACTCCATGCACCGTGTCGCGCACCTCCACGCACTATGTTCTTGCGTGCACTGCCGCTGCGCGTGTGCATGCGCACCCGCACTGTTGTGGGTGTGTAGTGGCGCGTGCGTGCGCATGGGTGGCCTAGGTTGCACCACATGGCGCGATCTGGGCCATCTATCTTCTTTTCGTTGTAGGGACTGCTACAGAGATCAAATTGAGTCGATTTCATGCTGTTAGGCTGCAATCGTCGACCCGAATCCATCTGCGCGGTTAGATTTGTCATTTGAAGCTCTGAATTATGTCATGTAGTCCCTTGGCCGTTGATCTTCCTTGGACTGCATATAGTGCTACAAGACTCCGATCGAGGCGATTTCAGAGGCATTGGACTTCGATCGTCGTCTTGATTAGATCCTTATAGTCGGATCGTCAATTCGAGGCTCTGAAATAAATATCCTTCTCTCCCGACCACAAAAAGGATGCAATTAACCTAAATTATATACAACTACTCTAAATGCAAAATGATGCATGCTATGTAATATTTATAATATGAAATGAAAATCTAAGCCTAGGAACATGCATGAGTAGGCATTTTGCCCTCAATAATTGTGTCTACATCATAGGCCCCTATCTTTGTCATCACTCTTTGCAAATAGGTCCCTCCGCCATTACCGCAGAGGAATCCTTGTCTGGCGACCTTTGATTGAAGAGAACTCCTTCTCTGATCAATGAATCTTGGAAGGGAAATTCCTTGAGAAGTTCTCTTTCCAATGGATTAAGTTTCAATCTCCATCACCTTCCCAATCTCTCATGCGAACTCATGAGAGATTCGGGTATCTTATGAGTTTCCAACTTCGGCGACCTTCCAAGCTTGAAAGTTTGGCTTCCAAGCTTCAACTGACCCCCTGCTACCTATATAAAGACTCCCAGGACTTGCCCGTCCTCCCTACGCTCGAATTTGGCCTAGAATCCCTCTACTTCATCCCTCCTCTATGGCCGAATAGCTCCTCGGCGTTCGGCGATCTTCTCCAACCTCCCTTCTCGTCTG
This sequence comes from Thalassia testudinum, assembly GCA_037157565.1. Taxonomy (NCBI): domain Eukaryota; kingdom Viridiplantae; phylum Streptophyta; class Magnoliopsida; order Alismatales; family Hydrocharitaceae; genus Thalassia; species Thalassia testudinum. The sequence goes on from JAZHRO010000024.1 coordinate 21,257,540, forward strand.
TCTGCAATACCGGTGGCGGATTCATCTTCCTTGTCTTCCACGTCATGCCATACTAGCGGGCACTCCCCAACCTTCGTCGTCATCGTCGTTACCACCCACAGGAGCATCTTCTTCCCCAACGCCAGCGTACCCTCAGCAAGTCGATCTCCCCCGTTTCGTCTATTAGATTAGGGTTAGTTTAGTTAGTTTAGCATCTTAGGTTAGTTTTACACCCCAAAAACCCAAAAAGACCCCTCGACACCAAGAATTACCCTCATCTTCTCTGTCTCCAACAGAACTCCGGCAAGGCATCCCAACCGCTACACACCTCCATTCGACTCGCCGAAACCTTTATAAGCTCTGCCACACCACCCTTTATAAAATCCCTCTCCTATTATGCTAGTTCCACCTCCCGAACTTCCCGATGAGCAAGCCACCTCCAGACCTTCATTTCCACCTTTGTTCTACCTCCACACTTCACGAAACACCAAGAAAACACCGTCGTTCACTTCCTCACCTCACGAGATGCTATTGAACCTTTTAATCGGGGCTTTAAGCCCGTATTTCATGTTTCAGGTATAACATCGGAGCTCCACCACTATTAAGACCCATGCTGTTTGAGCCCTTTAAGACGTTTGGACTGTGGGTCAGACATCTGGACACCTTCCTAGATGTCTGGAAATTGAAAATTTTGAGTATAAGCTCGCGTCTGCGCATGTGCTGCACGTAGGCAGTACACCTCTCTCATTTTCCTTCTCTCTCTCCTTCCACCCTAACGAAACCCTAAACCCACACCCTTATATAAAGCCCCCTCCTCTCCCTCGCTCCACCCCACTTCCCAGCCACCTTCCTCCTTCCCTCCAGTGAGAGCAGCAGAGCGGTGAGAGTGCGAGAGTGGCGCGAGAAGGAGAGGAGCAGCGTGAGAGGGAGAGGAGTTTAGCTTGCAAGCTCGCGTGGGAGCTCGCTGGTGAGCTCACAGTCGGAGCGACGTGTGCGCAAGGCAGAGGAGTGCGTCGGGGAGGTCCACCCCGACACTGTTGCAGCTAGAGCAGCAGGCGAGAGGACGCGGCGCGGCCACGCGCGGCGTGAGAGGGCGGAAGCAAGTTCTGGTTCTGGGCTTTTCCGAGAATCAGACATCTGGTACGACGTCTGATGGGTCGGCCTGGATAGGTTGTTAATATGATGCTTTTATCGTTGAAATATGTATAGTGGTTAACCTAATTCAGACCTAACCATCTCTTTACAAAATTTTTAACCTGGCCTAATTGATTTTATCTTGTCACTTTTAGGCCCAGGGTCGAACTCAGGGAAGTGGGGTTAAAGTCGAGTTTCTACGTTTTCCTTAAAACGCGTCTCTTCCATTCGTTTATTGTGTTTTTGGTATTTTTCTTATTTAGGTTTTTTTTCTGGTAATCCTTGTTCTTGAGGCACACCCTCAAAATTGTGTCCTTGGCTTTTAGCCAAAACAGAGTTCCAAAACGCGCCTTGCTACTCGCAAGATGGGGTACCTGCAAATCAAAGATTATCTTTCCACTTTTATACCTTTTTTTATCTTTTTACTAAGAAGGAAGCTAATAGATAGAAAGTAAATATAGTAGCTATAGATATATATTTATATGTAGTATATATATAAAGGGGTGGGGGTGGAGGTGACGATGGAGTGTAGCACTATGTCGAGTCAGTTGACGTCTAGAGAGACGCAACCAACACGACTATGTACCGCGTGGAGTGTGGATGGAGGATGGATGATGTATGGGACCACGCTTTTTTTGTACGCGTGTATCAGGGAATATCAGCAACTGGTGCAGATATCCTCGTGATACAGCGTATAGTAAATAACGTGAAAATATATGTACATATGTATGTATATGAGTAAATATATCTATATGTATATAAATGTATAAGTATATATGTATAGATATATATAGATATATATGTATTATATATATATATATATAGGTGTATATGTATATATATATATGTATGTATATATGTATATAGCTATGTATATATGTATATAAGTATATATATATAATACTATATAGATGTATATATATATATATGTATATAAGTATATATGTATCTAGATATATATATATATATGTGTGTATATATATAAGTATATAGATATGTATATTTATATATATGTAAATGAGTATATATGTATATATATATAAGTATATGTATAAGTATATAGATATATATATATACGTGTATATTTATATATATATAGATATATTATATATATGTGTGTGTATACATAAATATATAGATATACTATGTATATAAGTATATATATATATATATATATATATAAGTATATGTATAAGTATATAGATATATATAAGTAGATATATATATATATATATATATATATATATATATATTATATATATGTATATATATTATATATATATGTATGTATACATAACTATAGATATTACTATGTATATAAGTGTATATATATATATATATATGTATGTATATATTATAGATAGATGTATATAAATATATATATGTTACTATATATAACTATACGTATAGTGTAAGTGTGTGTGTGGGTGTGTGTGTGTGTCGGTGAAGATGTGTGTGTGTTGGTGTAGCGTGTGTCTGTGAGTGAGTGAAAAAAGAGAATACGTGAGAGAGAGAGAGCGGGAGAGAGAGATCAGCAGAGAGAGAGAGAGATAGAGAGCGCCAGAGAGAGAAAGAGCGGGCGGGAGAGATCGCGAGCGCGGACGATGGCAGCGAGTTAAGACATCTGCTCGCGGCGGCGGACGTCTGACGCCGCGTCGTCTGAAGGCGGAGGCGGACGTCTGAAGACGGCGGGTGCGGGCGCGCCTTCGCGCAGGGTTCTGCAGGCCTGCGCGAAGTCGACGAGCGGGCGATGGCGCGGAGGAGCGAGCGTGGAGGAGGTCTGCAGGTGGTCGCGGAGGGTCGCGGAGGGGGGCAGGGGTCGGCGTGAGGCCGTAGCCGGCCGCTGCAGTGCGCGCGGCGGCGGGCTACGGGTGCAACTGCGAGGCGGACAGAACGGAGACGGAGGCGGAGAACGGGCCTGCAGACGCGCGCAGAGGGTTGCGCGCCTGCGGGGAAGGTCGCGGAGGAGGCGGGGGGTGCTGCTGCTGCTGCTGTCGCCGCGGTTTAGCTGCTGCTGCTGCTGCTTCAAGCTTCGAAGCTTGAAGCGGCAGCAATGGCGTGGAGATGAAAACGAAGAGAAAAGAAAAACACCACGCCCACCTGCTCGTTGAAGAGCTGGGCGGTGGTGTTCCCACTGTGGTGGTGAGCACCACAGTGGGTTCTCCTGCTCGTCGGGTGCCTCCTCGACGGAGGGCCGGCGTATGGGAGGGGAGAACGGGCGAGGAAGGTGGCTGCGGGTTTTTTTCAGTAGCTGCAACTGCCCCCTCGCGAGGATGAAGCTGCAGCTACTTATAGAGGAGGGGAGAGGGGCGTGTTGGCTGCAGCAGGGAGAGGGCGTGCGAGTTGCAGCTGTAGGGAGCGGCGTTGGCAGGGAGACGTGACGGGAAGAGGTGCTGCGTGGCTGCTGCATGCAGCTGCGGGAAGAGTGCAGCCGCGGTAAGGACGCAGCCGCGGGAAGGAGAGAAAAGCCGTTGGAAGAAGAAAGAAAGATGAAAATAAAATATGGAGAGGGGACTTTTGCAAAGAGACACTTGAAGAAAAATGTAAAAATGCAAGCCATTTATTCCATTCTCTTCTCCTCTCAATTAAATGCATGCATGCAAGCGTTTTTACAAATGCAACTACAGGATTATAATATACATAGTTAATGCTAGAAAATAGCATAAGAAGGCGTTCTTATAGGCGTGTTTTGAGGTGCAAACATATACCCCCATGCCTATCTTTTGCTAGTCCCTAGCAAAACCGTATTTAGAAATGATCTTAAGCTGAAAATTTTCTTCTGAGGTGATATAGGTGCGTTTATTATCGAATATTGTGAGAACCAATTGTAAAGAAGACTACCAGTACTTTAAGTCTCACATGACATAGATCATCTCTCAACTAACCAGGACTCTTGATATTTAAACCTTAAGTACGATTTCCAGGACTCAGGAGGTTTTTGCCGTACTCGAGAGCTCAAGAGGTTATGGTTTGTGCATAGTGAAGGATCAAGACTGACCATATGAACATTAAGACTCAATCCCAGGGTTTCACGAATTTTTAAGTACAGGTTGGTCCCAGTTTCAGCTCATGTCTTCGAATTGACCCTTAAGATGATGACGGAAAACTCAACTCCCATTTTCTGATTTTTTTTTATTTTTTTTGTTTTTTTTTGACTCACCGAAAAACAAAGTATATAGACATTTATGAGATATACTGACTCTTTTAAAACATCTCTTTTCTGATTTTTTTTTTTTTTCGAAACACGTGTCAGTATATCTCTTACAACACATTTTGAAGCACACTTTTTTTTTTTTTTTTTCTTTTTGATGGGAGAGTTTCTTTTTGGTGGAAAGAGCCACTCCTAAACACAAGACTAAAGCTTGGGATGAAGTCTACCTGCACGCACAGGTAAGGACTCCACCTTTCCTAATGAACACTAGGGTTGGATCTTATGTTCACCTGATCTTTCTTGATATGTGTAGTGTGAACCAAGTTTACTTAAGCTCTCAAGAAAAAGCAAACCAACGAATCCTGTACTGGTGTCTCAGGTACAAGAAACGTTCTTAGTTAGGAGAGATTTTGATCTATTTCGTCAATGCTTTAAGTGAATTAAGCCGAGCCTGAGCGAATCAAGCTTCTGTGGCCTGGAAATTCTTCAAAACAGAGGTTGAATATCCATAAACACTTATTGTATTTTTTTGTTTCAGCTTTTAGATCATTACTAAACACCATTTATTACTAATATATATATATATATATATTTTTTTTTTTTTTTCTTTTCTTTTTTCTTTTTCTTGCATATTTATAAATAGGTGGTAATTGTCTGATACCATAAAATACCCGGATCCTATGGATGCCTATCCACCCCCCCATGCCAAACAATGCTATGTCCTCATATGCATGCAGGGAAAGGCAGAGAACGGATGACAGATCGGGTAACAGGAGCTGAGGTTCAGGGTATAAATCAGGGTGGAAGGGTGGGTGGATGGTGGGTGGTGAAGAGAAAAGCGAAGTAATCGCGATAGAGGCATGAAAAGTAATGGTGGATGGTGAGAGATTTGGTGTTTTCTGGGACGAGAGTGTCCCAGGTGGATCAGAAAACAGATCAGGAAGAGGAAGTTGGCCCTTAGATTGGCCAAGAAGGGGGGCTTTTTGGATAGATGGATCCAAAAGGGAATAGCCCCGGTGAGTAAGATGTGGGCTCAAGGTCCCAGTGTGGATTTGCAAATCCGCCTGATTTAGCGGGAAAGAAAGGGCAATCCGGTCTTCCATAGTGTGGACCAGCGGTGAGCAGCCCGGCAATGACTCAGACCACGAGGTATGGGAAGTGGAGAAAACCTCGTCAGAAGTCTGGTCAGGAGAAGGTACAGGAATAGGGAGGGATTGGGGAACGTCATAGTTTGTGTTGGTCAGGCAATCGTCAGGTAATTCGCAGCAGTCAGAATCGGCTCCAATTAGTTCGATACACGTACTGACAGTCACGTCCTCGTCAGACGTGTCATCCTTGATGTGATCACTATCAGCATAAGAGTGCGGTGCTGCAGCGGGATTAACCTGAAATCCCGAAGGAATACTCGGAGCTTGCAGAATTTGATGAACCTGTTCCTGAGAAGGTTGTACCTGTGGTTGCGGACCATAGGGTACAAAGTTTTGCGGGTTTGGAACAGGTTGGGCGGGAAAAGTGCCCTGAGATCGAGTCTCCATGCTTAGTTGATTGATCTCAGCATTCTGCTGCGCCAAATGCTGAAGAGAGGTCATGTTTTCTTTATGGCGCTTTGACATTTCCGTCATCATTCGCATCAATTTATCAAGAGGTTTTGATGCGTGTTTGGTTTTCTGCACACAAGGGCCTGATGGAAGATTTGCCATAGGATTAGACTGGGCCCTTGGGATGACGGGTGCGGACGATCGCATTGGTCCACCAGCGGGGTTTCGACGCTGCGGGTTGTTGGACCATGCAAAGTTGGGATGATTATGCCACCCTGGGTTATACGTGGCAGAAAACGGGTTATTCCCCAGGGTGCAGGCATCTTCTATGCCAGAAGACGTGTCCGCATATGTGTCCGAGTACACGGAGGCTTGGTCCTCCGTGTTGAAATACTGGCTCACAGAAGCCAGTTCCACATGACTTACAGAGTCGCTTGGCGCGACACTCGATAAGGAAGGTCTTGCAGGGTTTCTCGGGATAAGCCTGGTGTTGAAAGAATTGAAATTGTGACGAAGTGGTGAGGCGGGGGTGTGTGCCATGTTTGTGGAGGAGAAGGATGATTCGGCTCTTTTTCTAGATTTATCAGTCAATACAAGCAATTCAGGGTTTTGTGACCTCCTCCCAAACATGCACTACCGTAGGAAGAATTGTGGAGATGAGAAGGGAACAGGGATGAGAGAAATGACGCCGCAAAGGTACACTTGATTACAAATCAATACAGTCAAGTTCCTAACCTCTACAGTGTGCCCTTAGACCTAAAGATCTAAGTTACCTACTATCACAAACTACGGAACCGAATGCGAGCACCGCGGAACCACCTGGCCAGATTGAAAGGCCGTTTGCCCCAGTCTTAGACACCCGATAGCACGCGGGAACTCTCACCAGCATGTAGTCGCTACACACAGGTAGTTAGACCTCCAATCCTTAGTAAGGGTCAAGTTACTACCAGTTTTAATTAGAGGCTTAGGGTCAAGTGCTTTTGGAATGTGAAGGGCGTTGTTTACGGGTAATGCCCAAGTGATTGATTTTAAGAGTGTGTAAGAACAAGCATGCAACGGGGAAATCTCCCCGAATTGAAGTTTTTTATTGGCGAATGGTTTTTAGAGTTCAGCCTTAAGTAGTATGAATTTTAGGGTTTTGCTGAATTACCAATTCAACCAATCTCCGGGTTTTGCAAGAATACAGGTTTTCTTTCTAAAGCCCAAGAAACCCTTCTTCAATTATCAGTTAGTTAATGCATGCTAAAATGCAATGGGCTACCCTAAATGGAGATTTCTATGTGTGGATGCGCGAATCAATTTTATACCAATGTGACAGGGAGCCAAAGCACTTCAATTCAAGTGCTCCCAATCACCAGAAATGATTTCCACACACAAGGCTTCAACCAAAAGATAAAGAAAATAAAATTGTTGGGGTTGAAGTATTCAGGATCGAATCACAGGCAAATTTGAAAAGTCGTGGTGGGGTTGGAATCAACTCAATTCCAAGTCCCACCACCAAAAATGTGATCCTGAATTAAAGATAAGTGAGGCAAAAGAGGGATACAAGCAATCTTTTTCTTTGCCTCAAAGAATACTTCCCACGGCGAAAAATCTAAGAATGAAGATTCTCGGATTTTCGCTATGCGAAGTAAGGTGGGAAATCCCGGGCAGTGGGAGTGAAGACAACCAATCAATCAAGTGAATTTTAATCCACTTGCCCTCAAGAAATCCCAAGAAGTTTTTCTAGTTTTTAGTTTTAAATTTTTTTTTTTTTTTTTTTGTGTGGTGGCAAGTTAACCCTAATTTGACGAGAAAAGAAAACCTACTTGTTCGACAACGTGTGCGAAGCTCCAATGCGATGTTGGCGTCTTCACGCTCTCGTTCCCGCCTTGGATCTGCTCACGTCCTCGACTTCGTCAGCCTTCTTCTCCTTCCACCAGGTTCACCTGCACACCAAAAACAACAATACCCGTGAAGAGAGAAGAGACAAATTTAAAGGAATTGGATAGAAACTTACTCGAAAGCGCACCTCCCCGGCAACGGCGCCAGAAAAGTCATGATGGGTCGGCCTGGATAGGTTGTTAATATGATGCTTTTATCGTTGAAATATGTATAGTGGTTAACCTAATTCAGACCTAACCATCTCTTTACAAAATTTTTAACCTGGCCTAATTGATTTTATCTTGTCACTTTTAGGCCCAGGGTCGAACTCAGGGAAGTGGGGTTAAAGTCGAGTTTCTACGTTTTCCTTAAAACGCGTCTCTTCCATTCGTTTATTGTGTTTTTGGTATTTTTCTTATTTAGGTTTTTTTTCTGGTAATCCTTGTTCTTGAGGCACACCCTCAAAATTGTGTCCTTGGCTTTTAGCCAAAACAGAGTTCCAAAACGCGCCTTGCTACTCGCAAGACGGGGTACCTGCAAATCAAAGATTATCTTTCCACTTTTATACCTTTTTTTATCTTTTTACTAAGAAGGAAGCTAACAGATAGAAAGTAAATATAGTAGCTATAGATATATATTTATATGTAGTATATATATAAAGGGGTGGGGGTGGAGGTGACGATGGAGTGTAGCACTATGTCGAGTCAGTTGACGTCTAGAGAGACGCAACCAACACGACTATGTGTCGCGTGGAGTGTGGATGGAGGATGGATGATGTATGGGACCATGCTTTTTTTGTATGCGTGTATCAGGGAATATCAGCAACTGGTGCAGATATCCCCGTGATACAGCGTATAGTAAATAACGTGAAAATATATGTACATATGTATGTATATGAGTAAATATATCTATATGTATATAAATGTATAAGTATATATGTATAGATATATATAGATATATATGTATTATATATATATATATATATAGGTGTATATGTATATATATATATGTATGTATATATGTATATAGCTATGTATATATGTATATAAGTATATATATATAATACTATATAGATGTATATATATATATATGTATATAAGTATATATGTATCTAGATATATATATATATGTGTGTATATATATAAGTATATAGATATGTATATTTATATATATGTATATGAGTATATATGTATATATATATAAGTATATGTATAAGTATATAGATATATATATATACGTGTATATTTATATATATATAGATATATTATATATATGTGTGTGTATACATAAATATATAGATATACTATGTATATAAGTATATATATATATATATATATATATATATATATAAGTATATGTATAAGTATATAGATATATATAAGTAGATATATATATATATATATTATATATATATGTATATATATTATATATATATGTATGTATACATAACTATAGATATTACTATGTATATTAGTGTATATATATATATATATATATATAAATGTATGTATATATTATATATAGATGTATATAAATATATATATGTTACTATATATAACTATACGTATAGTGTAAGTGTGTGTGTGGGTGTGTGTGTGTGTCGGTGAAGATGTGTGTGTGTTGGTGTAGCGTGTGTCTGTGAGTGAGTGAAAAAAGAGAATACGCGGGAGAGAGAGAGCGGGAGAGAGAGATCAGCAGAGAGAGAGAGAGATAGAGAGCGCCAGAGAGAGAAAGAGCGGGCGGGGGAGATCGCGAGCGCGGACGATGGCAGCGAGTTAAGACGTCTGCTCGCGGCGGCGGACGTCTGACGCCGCGTCGTCTGAAGGCGGAGGCGGACGTCTGAAGACGGCGGGTGCGGGCGCGCCTTCGCGCAGGGTTCTGCAGGCCTGCGCGAAGTCGACGAGCGGGCGATGGCGCGGAGGAGCGAGCGTGGAGGAGGTCTGCAGGTGGTCGCGGAGGGTCGCGGAGGGGGGCAAGGGTCGGCGTGAGGCCGTAGCCGGCCGCTGCAGTGCGCGCGGCGGCGGGCTACGGGTGCAACTGCGAGGCGGACAGAACGGAGACGGAGGCGGAGAATGGGCCTGCAGACGCGCGCAGAGGGTTGCGCGCCTGCGGGGAAGGTCGCGGAGGAGGCGGGGGGTGCTGCTGCTGCTGCTGTCGCCGCGGTTTAGCTGCTGCTGCTGCTGCTTCAAGCTTCGGAGCTTGAAGCGGCAGCAATGGCGTGGAGATGAAAACGAAGAGAAAAGAAAAACACCACGCCCACCTGCTCGTTGAAGAGCTGGGCGGTGGTGTTCCCACTGTGGTGGTGAGCACCACAGTGGGTTCTCCTGCTCGTCGGGTGCCTCCTCGACGGAGGGCCGGCGTATGGGAGGGGAGAACGGGCGAGGAAGGTGGCTGCGGGTTTTTTTCAGTAGTTGCAACCGCCCCCTCGCGAGGATGAAGCTGCAGCTACTTATAGAGGAGGGGAGAGGGGCGTGTTGGCTGCAGCAGGGAGAGGGCGTGCGAGTTGCAGCTGTAGGGAGCGGCGTTGGCAGGGAGACGTGACGGGAAGAGGTGCTGCGTGGCTGCTGCATGCAGCTGCGGGAAGAGTGCAGCCGCGGGAAGGACGCAGCCGCGGGAAGGAGAGAAAAGCCGTGGGAAGAAGAAAGAAAGATGAAAATAAAATATGGAGAGGGGACTTTTGCAAAGAGACACTTGAAGAAAAATGTAAAAATGCAAGCCATTTATTCCATTCTCTTCTCCTCTCAATTAAATGCATGCATGCAAGCGTTTTTACAAATGCAACTACAGGATTATAATATATATAGTTAATGCTAGAAAATAGCATAAGAAGGCGTTCTTATAGGCGTGTTTTGAGGTGCAAACAACGTCCAAACGACGTAGCCGACGTCTGGAGGAGGTTCCAGACGACCGAGGAGTAGGCTTTGCGAAGGTACGTCTTCTTTGCAGATATGGCCATGCAAGCCGCTCCGCCGAGGCACTATTTCATGCTTGATTTGAGAAGATTTGGTTACGCGTGCAGGATTCGCTTCGGGAAAGCACGGGACACACCCTCCCACACATTTCAGACGTCTGGGTGGACTACCAGACGACAGGAAGCACTTCTAGACGTCTGAAGAGGTGGTCGGATGTCTGGAACTGGGTCCAGACGGTTCAGCGGAGTTCTTGGACGTCTGAGGATTGACGCAGAGGCTTGGGTACGTTACTAGACTCTTTTAAGGCGTCTGGAAGGTGTTCCAGACGTCAGATTTGAGTCAGGAACACCATTTTTGACCCGTTTAGGGTCCGTTTGAGGTCTGATTTCTGCAATTAAAATATCGATGTTTCCCGTATGATTTCCCCTACTTGTTGGAATACTTTCTATACTGTTCTGAGTATTCTCTTGCGATTGATCCTTGTGATAGGACCTTGTTCCGTTGCTGGTTCGGGGCTTGCTAAGGCATGTGGACCTGCCATTTAAGCCCCCACTACTCCTGGGTTTATTGGTAGAATGGCTTCCCCTAATTTAAATACAAACCTGAATGCATGTGTGGAATGAATGATTAGATCCTAGGGTATGGCATGAATCCTAGGACTAGAAATACTGGAATGTCTGCATTGAATGAATGAATTGTAGTCTTGAATGAGTAAGATAGAATGATAACAATTGCCTGTAAATGAATAACAATTGCCTGTGAAATATGTAGTACTTATGCTAAATAAATGTTGTATGTAACTCTCCTGTCGCACACGTGAAATGACATAATATGAGCTGCATGTATATAATTTGGAAATGGAAAGGTGAATGTTGGAAACACGAGATACCTATGAATACCCTGAATATGGAAGTGTGAACAATAGAATTACAAGTTGCATGTGCATAACCTAAGAATGGAAATAGAGATGATGAAACCTGGTATGTCTTGGCTTGAGAAATATTAGCATGAACCCTACGGGGAATTAGGAGTAGAGCTCCTGGAAATAATGGAATGGAACTGGGAATGTGAGTGGAGAAGTGAGCTGGCCCTTGAGTACAAAGTACCAAGGAGAGCGACTGTCCCCCTGTTTAGTGCAGAGCAGAGCTAGCCGCCCTTGGGTTGGGACCTGTGGTTAGGATTGGCCACTCTGTACCGACTTCTTGGCCCTCGCGTACACAGTACCAGGGAGAGCTACTAGTGTAGGGAGAGAGCTAGCCACCTCACGGGGCCCAGGGTTCAGCTAGCCGCCCTACACCTACTTGTTAGGCCCATTAGGGAAACCAGGGTAGTCAGGCGAGGGTGCATGGACTATGGAGGGGCGAGACCCCTGTTTGGTTCTTAGGGGCTAGACCCCTGTTACTGAGTGGGCTAGGCCCTATACTGGTTCCGTGCTGTGCTTTGGGTGCACCCGCAAACGGAAACGACTGACCATGTGCCAGTGCGGGGTAGTTACCCGTGCGCTTATCGCGCATGTCGTAGTCACCGTTACGTCTGTCCGTGACCTTGGGGTGGTTGACGGGGTGTACGCTCACCGCGGGGGACTCTCCTGGCCAGGAGAGCACCACGTGTGCCTTCTACTCTTAGGAAGAGACTGCAATCAAGATCGTTCCCACGAGGAACATTCGAGATCAAGAAAGAGACCTGATAAATAAACTAAGTGGTGAAAAAGAGTATGTAGTTAAAGAGAATAATTGAAAAACAATAGCTACCTTTCCACTTTTACTGTTTAGTTAGTTGGTTGCCACTCTACTCAGCATTCACTGATGTTTTGTATTCATAACCCCTTTTCAGGTCCAGGTGTTGAGCAGCCAGAGCCTACGGCTGCAGAGGGTGCTGGGCCTAGTAGAGCCTAGTAGTTGTAGCTTCTGTTGTACTCTTTTCGGTTGTAGTGAGTAGTCATTTGCACCTTTGTAGTCTTACATTCTGTACTTTATATTTCTTGTACCTGCTTACCTTCTACTGTTGTGGTGGTGTGTACTGTAGTAGTTTTACTTCCTTACTACTATACTTTTGTTACTGTTAGTTGCTTAGCATGGTGAATGTGGTTTACTTTCCTACTTTTTGGTTACTTTCTTGTTGGACGACTGGGTCTTGGGATCAGTCGAGTCGGTCCAGTCTCGTGTCCTGTAGGGATTTAGGAACCGGGTCGTAACAAGATGGTATCAGAGTAAGGTCGTCCCGAGAAGTGAACCAACTAGCTTGAGAATAACCAATTCACGTGCTTGTAACTAGAGTAACCACCACAATGTACCTTTTGACATCTGTTCTGAGGTTCTTTTGCTGAATATCCGTTAAAATTGACATCTTCTTGTTCTGTGTTCGCATCTCCTTACAAGAGATGCCTCGACGTGGAGTCATTGAGGCAGGCCACGGACGCGGCCGAGGACGAGGTCGGAGGGGCGGACGTGTTGAGCCTAACGTCTCAGTGGACTAGCCACTACTTCCGGGCATTCAAGCCCAGGACCTTGCCCACCTGATATGGGAGATCGTGCGAGAGGAGCTCCACCCGCCTCCACAGGCACCTCTCCCTGGGGACGTGGAGGGAGAGTCCTCTGTGGGACCGCAAGACAGACACAGCGCTGGACGTGGGGGAGGGGGTGGTCCTCCACTGCCCCCACCGTCCTCTGACACTCCTGAGCACGAGCCCTCCCTGCCTGGAGGCATGCCCGTCTCCCCACTTCAGCGACATTACGAGCTTTTCGGACAGTTTCGGAAGCTAAAACCCCTTCTTTCAAGGGGGATGAGGACCCGATCGAGGCGGAGGAATGGCTCGAGTAGATCGAGAAGGTGTTTGACACCCTTCGCCCCCCTGCGGAGTGCCGTGTGGCCTTTGCCACGTACCAGTTGGAGAGCGCGGCACACAGGTGGTGGAGGGCGGTCAGAGGTCAGGAGAGGGTCGGGCCGACTTGGGACCAGTTTGTCACCCTCTTCTACAAGCAGTACTTTCCCCAGACGTGGCAGGATCTGAGGAGGTGGGAGTTCCACATTCTCCACCAGGGGACGATGACCGTGAGCGCGTATCGCACGCATTTTCTGGAGCTGTCTCGTTTCGCCGCGACAGCTGTAGCTACTGAGGAGGAGCGCCTATGGAGGTTCACTGAGGGGCTCCAGCCTGCTATTCGGGGGTATGTCAAACCCCTGAAGCTGCCTACGTTCTCGAGAGTGGTGGAGGTAGCTATGACATATGAGGAGACCAACCCGGCCGCATGTGACACTGACAGCGAACGGAAGAGACCCTACCAGCCAGACTACTCACAGGGCCAACGAGAAAGGAGGCATGCGGTGCCCACAGGAGAGCCGTCACGCTTTGCGGGGCTATCAGTGGCCTTTGGGGCCTCCCGACAAGGGTTAGCTACCAGCATTGGACCCCCGCCTAGCTATCAACAGGTACCTGCCGAGGGCGAGAGTCGAGTTCCCCTTTGCTATCAGTGTGGCCAGCTGGGTCACATCAGGAGGGACTGCCTGTCTAGGGCTGGAGGTCAGCAGATGCTCCCCGCACCGAGCACTGGAGGACAAGCAGGAGGCCATAGTTCCCAGGTGCATGGGCGAGGATAGTAGTCGAGGGGAGGGTACCGGCCAGTGGTTACCCATCCGACGTAGAGTGTCGCTGCTTCTTCCGCACCGATAGCTGAGGGGCGTATTAACGCCTTGACACATAGAGACGCTAGAGCTTCAGGTTCAATGGTGGCAGGTATGGTTACATTTTCCGGCAGACTAGTTTACACACTTTTTGATTCCAACGCCATGCACTCATTTGTTGCTACTAGTTTTGCTGTCAGTTTGGGACAGGACTGTGTGTTGTTAAAGGATCCGTTTGTGATCAAAGGCCCGGGTGGTCAGCTGTTTGTAGCTGAGGAGGTTTACACAGGCTGTGAGGTCATTGTTAGGGGACACAGCCTCCCCGCTGATCTGATTGTGATACCAATGGAGGACTTTGGCATGATTCTGGGGATGGACTGGCTGTTCGCTTACCATGCTTTGGTGGACTATTTTGAGAGGAAGATCGTCTTCTCCATACTGGAGATGCCTTCTTTTGAGTTTCACGGACAGCCAGTGGATGGAGGCTTCAGGTGCATTTCTACACTTCGGGTGGTGAGACTTTTGGGCCAGGGGTGTGAGGGCTTTCTAGCTTGTGTAGTGGCAAAGCCTAGCCCCGTGGCAGACTTTCAAAGTATCTCGGTAGTTAGAGAGTACCCCGACATGTTTCTAGAGGAGCTGCCAGGACTACTGCCTGAGCGTGAGATCGAGTTCGAGATCTCACTAGTACCGGGGACCAGCCCCATTTCTACAGCACCTTACAGGATGGCACCACTTGAGCTGCGAGAGCTCAAGTCCTAGTTGTAGGTCCTTCTAGAGAAGGGCTTTGTGAGGCCTAGTGCGTCTCCGTGGGGAGCCTCGATATTATTTGTGAAGAAGAAGGATGGTACCCTATGCCTTTGTGTGGACTACAGACAATTGAATAGGATCACCATCAAGAACAGGTATCCGCTGCCGAGGATTGATGACTTGTTTAACCAGTTGCGAGGTGCCACGATTTTCTCCAAGATAGACTTGACGTCTGGCTACCACTAGTTGAGGATCAAGGAAGCTGACGTCTCCAAGACAACTTTCCGCATCTGGTACGGACACTACGAGTTTTTGGTCATGCCGTCTGGGCTGACCAATGCCCCCGCTGCTTTCATGGATTTAATGAATCGGGTGTTCAGACCATATCTGGATCAATTCGTGGTGGTATTTATTGATGATGTGCTCATCTACTCGTAGGATCAGGCGCGGCACGGATAGCACTTGCGAATGATTTTGGACACATTGAGACGACGTAGGCTGTATGCCAAGTACAGCAAGTGCGAGTTCTGGTTGAGGGAGGTGACCTTCTTAGGTCATGTGATTTCAGGGGATGGCTTGGTTGTGGACCCAGCCAAGGTTGAGGCAGTGCTCAGGTGGGAGAGACCACAGACAGTGACAGAGATCCGCAGTTTCTTAGGACTGGCAGGCTACTACTGATGGTTTATCAGGGGTTTCTCGCAGATTGCACGTCCTATGACACAGTTTACCCGGAAGGACGTGCCATTTTCTTGGACAGACACTTGCGAGGTGTGTTTTCAGGAGCTGAAGGAGAGGTTGACTTCAGCCCTTGTGCTTACCATCCCAAACAGCAGTGGCAGTTTCGTTTTGTATACGGATGCTTCGTTGTAGGGGTTAGGGGTGTGCTCATGCAGTGGGGTCACATTGTCGCTTACACTTCGCGGCAACTGAAGCCCCATGAGCATAGCTACCCTACCCATGACTTAGAGCTGGCAGCTGTCGTCTTCGCGCTGAAGACTTGGAGGCACTACTTGTACGGTGAAACTTTTGAGATATTCACGGATCATAAGAGCCTCAGGTACTTGTTTGATCAGAAGGAGCTTAACATGAGACAAAGACATTGGTTAGAGCTCCTGAAGGACTATGACTGCAGCATCTCCTACCATCCAGGGAAGGACAATGTGGTGGCTGACACCTTGAGCCAGAAGACGCCCGCCCACTTGGCCAGTTTACAAGCACAGAGTTGGAGACTCATGGAGGAGTTGGGCAATTGGTGACCCCTTGAGTTACTGGGGCACTGTGGGGCAATAACTGTGACACGGCAGACGAGGCCAGAGTTGATAGACCGCATCATCATAGGATAGATGGCAAACCCATAACTGCAGTCGTTGCGTGACAGAGTACTATTAGGGGACCCTGGAGACTTCTCCTTTACTGACAAGGTGCTGCGTATGAGGGGACGTTTATGCGTTCCTAGGGATGAGGAGTTGTTAAGAGAGCTCTTGACTGAGGCACACGATTCTAGGTTCACCATACATCTTGGGAACACAAAGATGTATCATGATCTGAGACATGACTTTTGGTGGAGGGGAATGAAGTAGGATGTAGGTGAGTTCGTACAACAATGTTTGGTGTGCCAACAGGTGAAGGCTCAGCATCAGAGGCCTGCAGGGCCATTGCAGCCACTTCCAGTACCAGAGTGGAAGTGGGAGAGCATCACCATGGACTTGGTGGTGGGCTTGCCCGTTACCCAGCGAGGACATGACGCAGTCTAGGTGATTGTAGACAGGTTGATGAAGACGGCATGTTTCTTGCCGATCCGAGTCACTTTTGGACCCGCACAGTTAGCAGAGAGATATATTCGTGATGTGGTACGTCTGCATGGAGTTCCACGGGAGATTGTATCTAATCGGGATACCCATTTTACATCACAGTTTTGGGCTGAGTTTCAGCAGGATTTGGCGACACGGTTGAGGTTCCGTATGGCATACCACCCCCAGACGGACGGACGGACAGTTAGAGTGCACGATATAGACGCTTGAGGACCTTTTGCGTGCCTGCGTACTAGACTGGAGGGGCTCTTGGGAGGAGTACTTGCCCCTGGCAGAATTTGCATATAATAACTGATGCAAACACATTTACACTACTTAAAATGTCTAATTATGCATGTTCTTAAGCATAGGATTGCATTTCATGATATAAATATTGCATAACATGCATCATTTTGCAATTAGAGTAGTTTGAATAAAATGGAGGTTAATTGTCTCCTTTTATATGCTTGGACAGGGCAAACATTTTATCGGGGCCTCGGATCAAAGATCCAACCGTATGGATGTGATCAGGGCGATGATTAGAGTTCAACGACTCTAAGATCGCCCTAATCAGGCATCTGTAGCATCAGATAATGACCGGGGAACCCTAGAAGATCAAGGGATAGGATGATGTAAATCCACACTTCAAATGACAAATCCGACCACACGGATGAATTCGGATTGACGATTGCAGCCCAACACGCAAAAAATCGAGTGAATCTGACATCCGTGGCACCATCTACAACATCCAGAAGATGGACGGCCAAGATGGCGCCACGTGGCACCATCTCTGTTGCCCAAATGGCCGCATACATTCTCTGAAGACCCCGCACCCGCTCCCTCTCCGCCGTTGGATCTCGATCCAACGGCTGTGGATGCGGCTCATTGAAATCATCCGCGCGACGTTTTGGGCGAGGCAGCGCAGTGGTCCAGCGCCTTATCGCGAAGCACTGGCGCACATTCGAGCCTCGCCAAGCAAATTCTAAAGTGAGCGGGCATGCTATTATCAACCGCTAGATCATAATCCAACGGCCGCGCATGCCAGATAGCATTCGCGTGCTATTGCACGCGCGGCGTCACGCGGCATCGCAAGCGCCGGGCGGGCACGCAGCGAGTGGGTCAGGCGCATCTTAAGCCGTCCGATCTCGCGATCAGACGGAGATCAGACGAATGAGATCTGATGAACGTGGGTGGATGCGTTGAGTGCGGGCAACTGAGGAGGCGCGTGTGGGCACGGGTGATACGCCCACGTTGGGGGCTTTAGTGACGGTTTTATCCGTCACTAAAGACCCCTCATTTATTATTTTAAAGATGTAATGACCATTTTTCCCCCACTCCTTGCAACTATAAAAGGAGACCCCCTCCATACGAAATTCTCATCCTTTCCTTCTCTTCTCTACCTCTCCAAAGCTCAAGAGAAGCTTGTCCCACACCCGGGATGCTTCTCGCGAGATAAAGTCCAAATTTTCGTCCCCCTTCGGAAGTGGATCCCGCGACGACGACGGCGTGCTGCTCCGTTCCCGTTCTTCTGCTTCGTCCTCCTTCGTCTTGCTTCGTCCTCCTTCGTCCAGGCATCGTCTCATCCGGCTCGTCCTCCAAGCGACCGTCGAGAAGGATTTCTCTCTCCCTATTCTTTTTACTACTTTCTAGTATAGATTTACTACTTTTTAGAGTAGTTCTACTCGCCCTCCAAGCAATCGTCGAGGAGGACATTTCTCCCTCCATTCTTTTAATGCTTTCTAGAGTAAATTTATCGCTTTCTAGTGCAATTGTTTTATGCATTCCAGTTGTAATGAACAATCTTCTTAATGATAAATTCTTTGTTTATTCTACATCTCATTTTGATTTCTATGTGTAATATTCTCTCTCTCTTACCCTCTCTCTCTCTTCTATTTATTGTAAATAATTAGATAATTTTAAATTGAATTACTTCGTGACAAATAAAAAGAAACACGTAGTTTTTAAATCAAACGTCTGCCTCCCTGTGTTCGACCCGGAATTTCAATTTCAGTATAAATTTTATTTGTTAAACATGAATTCTTCGCTTTCAAGCTACAACGACAGGTTTTCCAAAACCAAATACATTAGCGTATCAATTCGACCGTTCAACATTTACTTTTCTCTTTGCGTTTTGTAACTTACAAATCATTTACATCATTTTTCTCTTTTCTTATTGTAATTGCAAGTACTCTTTCGAGACAGGCAAAAGCGGTAGATCGGAGAAAAGTGCTGCGGAAGGTTCTGTAAGTTGTCCCCCACCTCCCACCCATTAGATTTCATTCCACAACATAATAATTCAAACATCAATTAACCTAGGTGTTTTTTGTAAACTCTAAGGTTAGATTGTTTGACACCCATACTCACCCCACACCTCACATTAAAAAAAGAAAAATTAAAAAATCTTACAGAGGTACACAACCTCATCTGATTTTCTAACTCAACTGGTAAACCGATCTTAGGAGCCAGTACACACATTCAAACACATAATTGAGTAGAAATCAAATTAGGTAATCATTTGTGTGCCTAATTAAGTGGTGCATCAGGCCAATTGTTTGAGTTGATTGGGCCGCACCACTTCAAATAAAATCAACTCATCAAGTAGCTGCCAATTAGGTTCAACTCTTAGGGATTTACCAAGCACTCCACATTCTTTTTAAGCTTTAAAGGAAAACATTTTCACCCGTGTTTTCAAAACCTAGTGTGCTAATGGAACTTGTTTGAAAATGTCTAAAGTTGAATCCTAAAAGCTACTACGCAAGATTTGAACCTTAAAATTCACCACATCAAAAATAATCTTGCTTGAAAACCACTGGTTGTGCATGCACACACAAATCAATCAATTATTAAGGGCACAACCCATTTAAAGGACCCATCACATTCTAAAGCACATTCAAACCTAGCCCTAAATAAAACAGAGTAGACGTTGGCCTTAGGGATTGAACTCGCTCTTCAGAACCTAGAACGAGATTATTTTTTATTAGTCTGTTTCTACTGTTCAATCTGATGTCTAGATAGGGGAGCAGAGTCAAACGATCGCGGCTGGGGGGTACACTTGGAACCGGAGGCGCAAGCCGAAGGAAGAACCTTCTCCCCAGTCCCTCCTTCTAACTGGTTGGATTGAACAGACGGAAGTAGATCAAATCGTTTCTTTATCTCAAGACGAGTTTTGTGAGTCTGTAGGTCTTTAGGCTAACCCATTTAAGGACAGGTTTGATTGTTTGTATTGCAGGGCACCTTTCTTCCTCCCGTGTCTCATGAATCCTTCCACATATTTCACGCATTCCCACTCTTTCCCTCCTGTTGTGAATTATCCTCAACATGGCGATTATCCCAACTCATATTGTTATCAACCATCAGTCAGTTGGGATAATTCGGATTGGGGATACAGTTTCGGACCCCCGTATTTAGGGTCTAACCTTGAACACTTTGATTGTGATTTCTATTCTTCTCAGAGCCACATCGATTATAGATCGTCTTCCTTTCATGAACAACCTAATACGATCTACAATCAAAAAGGATACACCGATCTTTACCCATCCTCTGATTACACTGCCTTTAGGTCATCACCATCTTTTGAACAATCTGAAATGACCTATTATCAGGAAGGGTATAACGAATCTCAATTCGTTAATTCCTCTGCATTGATACCAAACCCGCCCAATCCTGAGCCAACTCATTTGGTTCAGGTTAACCAGGTTCAAGATAAGGTTCTGGCTAACTTGAGGAATATCATTCAATCTTTAGAAGTTCAGCCAACACCTTGCATTGAGAGATTGGAGCCCCTGATTGAAATGATTGATGATTTAAACAAGTCTTTGTTGGATTGGCTCCAGGATGTTAAGGATAAGAACCCAGGTGAGTTTCTACTTGGGAAATTAGCGAAATTGAGGATGAGATTCGTGGTTGCTTTGATTTAATCATAGGATGATTCCCAGGATGAACCCTCTTCAGGAAAGCCAATGACAGAACCCGCTCAGGCACCTGTTAAGGAGGACACATGTTACGAGACTGACCAAATTGAATTAAAGCAACTAATTACGAATGATCTGATTTCTTCATCTAAGATCCCTGAGCCGGGTTACGAGGAAACGTAAGTCTCCTTGGAACAAAAGGTGACAAATGATTTTGGGACATACATTGATACGGATTCTGATTTCTTTGATGGTGAAGATTCAAGTTGCGAAGTCTCACGCGAGTTTTCTGAACACGATTTCTGTGAGACGATTGGACCTGAGGAATCTGATAACCCAATAACTGAGGAAACTGATCTTATTAGGCACACATTATGGATCCATAATCGCATTTTCTGGATGAATCAATTCAATGCCCTGATTATTAATTACACCCTGTTGAGCTTATCGATAATTTTGTTTCTGAGATAATTAGACCAAAGTCAATTCTGATTCTGCCACATCATTTAGACTTGGAGATTTCAGACGGGGTGAGTAATATACAAGAAGTCCTGGAATTTGATATGCTGAATGAGGAGGATAAGAGTTGGGAAGTTCTAATTTGGGAAGTTAATTTTGGAGGAAATGGAAGATTGCGTCGAAGGGTTCCTTCTAAGCTGAAACCATCAAATCAGAACCCTTACGACATTTATTTCGAGGATGTCAAACTCAAGCACACATTCAATGATTATCCTTTGAGCTTCAATTCTCTGTAACCCGACCTTTTCGTCTTGGGTTGTATCCTCATAAATCGCAAGCCTGACCCCGCTTGCATTCTGATTTTAGGTTTTGGGTAATTTTTATCTAGAACCTAAGATATTCTCGACTATGGGGTGTGGGTCTGCACCACAATCTGATCCACATCTGTGGACCTCTTTTGATAGGTCAGAGGATTCTTCTATTTATTTTGATTCTGTTACGAACGTGGCATCAGACGGATTTTAAGATGTCTGGGAAGTGGCCCAGACGTCTGTCCAGATGTCTGGAACCCTTCCTAGATGTCTGGTAATAAATTGTTTCAGCGTACCGGGTTGCATCTGCATGCGTGCGCACGCAGAGTGCGCCCGCCGCCTTCATCTTCTTTTTCCTCTCTCTTCCTGCAGACACGCCGCTTCTCTTCTCTCTCCCCGCGCTGCCTTATAGAAAAACCCTCGCCCTCTCCCTCACCCTCATCTCCTCCGCCTTTCTCTTCTCCTTCTCCCTGCCAGCAAGAGCGCGAGCGAGCGAGTGAGCGACGACGGCAGTAGCGGCTGCGGCGAGCGTGCAGGAAGGAGGGTTGCGAGAGGAAGGAAGAAGCTCAACTGCGAGGGTGCGAGCTTGCGGGGGCAGCTAGAGCAGGCCGGCAGGGGAGCGGCGGGCGTGGGGTGTCGCGGAGGGGCTGCTACAACTCGGGCAGCAGGCGGACGAGGCGCGGCGCGGCCGTGCGTTGCGGGCGAAGAGCGAACCAGGTCCTGATTCTGGGAAAATTTCCCAGAATCAGACGTCTGGACTTACGTCCAGACGATGCCGAAGACGTCTGGAGGACAATCCAAACGTCTGACAGGTACGATATTTCTTATCTTGTCATTTTTACGCGTGTACGGCCATGCAGCCATCTACCGCGTTCTTCTACGTTTCGTCGTGCTGAGAGCAGGTGTGTGTGTGCGTAGGTTCTGCTTAGGAGGGCGCGAGGGCTTGCCATCCCATGTGGATTAGATGTCTGGCTACAATGACAAACAACGGAGAGAACCTCCAGACGTCCGGGGTGATAATCGGACGTCTGGAAACCAAGGCCAGATGTTCCAGCGGGTTTCTGGACGTCTGAAGGACTGTGCAGACTGAGGTACGACCTGATCCACCTTTTAAGACATCTGGAAGAGGTTCCAGATGTCTGATTTTGGACAGATTCGTCGTTTTTGACCCGTTTAGGGCCCATTCGGAGTCCGTTTTCCGTGTTTCGAGTTGCGTTCTTTCCAGAATTAATTCCTCTATCTGTTTACAGTAATTGTATACTATTCTGAGAAACTGCTTGTGATTGACCCTTGTGTTAGGATCCCGTTCTGTTACAGTCTTGGGGGTTGCGGAGGCGCGCGGGATTGCCGACCATGCCCCCAGTACTCCCGATTTCGCTGGTAGAGTGGCCCTTTAATTTATTTAAATTTGTATAATTATGAAACAATTAATAGAGTCTAGGGCATTGCATGAACCCTAGGACTGAGAAATTAGATTGAATGATAGATCCTAGGGTATTGCATGAATCCTAGGACTGGAAAACTAGTTGAATATACAAACATTGCAGTCTTGGAAAGTAGAAAGGAAATAATAACTGCCTTTAAATTGATTAACAGCTGCCTGTTATGAATGAATAAATATGATTGAGAACATAGGTTGTATGAACGTAAAACTGGAACGGTGAAACCTAAATTGGCTGAGTTAAAAGAGCTGGAACCCTACGGGGAATTAGGAGTAAAACTCCTGGAAAGAGAATGGGATAGAACTGGGGAAGTGAGCTGGCCTTGAGTACGGAGTACCAAGGAGAGCGACTGTCCCCCTGTTTAGTGTAGAGCGGAGCTAGCCGCCCCAGGGACCTGGGGTTAGGTCTAGCCACTTTGTACCGACCTTTGGCCCTCATCTACATAGTACCGAGGAGAGCTACTAGTGTAGGGAGAGTACTAGCTACCCCACAGGTCCCGGGGTTCTGCTCGCTCTCCTACATAGACTTGTTAGGCCCACTGGGCAAACCAGGGTAGTCAGGCGAGGGAGCGCGGACTGTGGAGGGGCAAGACCCCTGTTTGGTTACTATGGAGGGGTAGGACCCCTGTTACTGAGAGGGCTCTACCCTATATTGGTTCCGTGCTGTGCTTTGGGCGCACCCATTAACGGAAATGACTGACCGCGTGCTAGTGAGGGGTAGCTACCCATGCATTTATCGCAAGTGCCGTAGTCACCTTTACGTCTGTCAGCGACCTTGGGGTGGTTGACTGAGGGTAGGACCACCACGGGGGACTCTCCCGGCCAGGAGAGCACCACGTGTCACTTCTACTTTTCGGGAAAGACTACAATAAGGATCGTTCCCACGAGGAACATTCAAGATTAAGAGAAGGATCTGGGAAATAAATCAATAGTGAATAAATGTAAAGATATAATTAAATAAAGTAAAAATGTAACAGTTACTGTACACTCTACTACTTCTTTTAGTTTTCAGTTGCCACTCTACTCAGCGTTTCGCTGACGTGGCCCCCCTTGTTACCTTTTCAGGACCAGGTGTTGAGCAGCCAGAGTCAGCGGCTGCAGAGGGCGCTGGGCCTAGTAGAGCCCAGTAGTGTTACCTGTAGTACTTTCTGTACTTTTCTTTCCGCTGTAGTGAGTAGTTTTTCTGTTACTCCCTATACTCTCTTTATTGTAAGCTTTATGTTATGTACATGTTATTTCTCTGCTATTGTGGTGGTAAATACTGTAGTATTTCCTTTTCTTATTGCTGTATTTTGGTACTGCTAGTTATATTCATGGTGAATGTGGTTTATTTTACTGCTCTTTTGGTTACTTTCTCGTTAGACGACTAGGTCTTGGGATTAGTCGAGTCAGTCCGAATCTCGTGTCTCGTAGGGATTCGGGAATCGGGTCGTTACAAGATGGTATCAGACAAGGTCGTCCCGAGAAGTGAACCAACTAACTGGAAAATAACCAATTCACACGTCTGTGACTAGAGTAGCCACCACAACATTTCTTTTGACATGAGCTCTTAGACTTCTTCATTAGATATTGTTCCATATTGACGTGTTTCCGTTCTGTTTCGCATCTCCTTGCAGGAGATGCCTCGTCGCGGGACTAGCTAAGCGGGTCGCGGGCGCGGCCGAGGACGAGGTTGGCGCGGTAGGCGTGTTGTGGTCGACGTCTCAATGGACCAGCCACTGCTCCCGGGCATTCAGGCCCAGGACCTCGCCCAGCTGATACGGGATATAGTGCGAGAGGAGCTCCACCCACCGCCCCGAGCACCTTTCCCTGGGGCTGCGAAGGGGGAGTCCTCTGTGGGACCACACGACGGACGCGGCGCTGGACACGGGGGAGGGGATGGGCCGCCACCGCCCACACCTTCCTCCGACACTTCTGTGCACGAGGCTCCTTTGCCTGGAGGTGCACCAGCATCTCCACTACAGCGCCACTTCGAGCTCTTCGGGCAGTTCCGGAAGCTGAAGCCCCCCTCCTTCAAGGGGGATGAGGACTCGACCGAGGCAGAGGACTGGCTCGAGCAGCTCGAGAAGGTTTTCGACACCCTTCGCCCCTCGGTGGAGTGCCGCGTGGCCTTTGCCATGTACCAGTTGGAGAGTGCGGCACACAGGTGGTGGAGGGCGGTCAGGGGATAGGAGAGGGACGAGCCGACCTAGGACCGGTTCATCACCCTCTTCTGCGAACAGTACTTTCCCCAGACGTGGCAAGACCAGAGGAGGCGGGAGTTCCACACACTCCGCCAGGGAACGATGACCGTGAACACGTACCGCACGTGTTTTCTGGAGCTATCCCGCTTTGCAGCGACGGCAGTAGCCACTGAGGAGGAGCGTCTTTGGAGGTTCACCGAGGGGCTCCGGCCTGCGATTCGGGGGTATGTCAAACCCCTGAAGCTGCCTACGTTTCCGAGGGTGGTGGAGGCTGCTATGACCTACGAGGAGACTAACCCATCTGCGCGAGACACTGACGACGGGCGGAAGAGGCCCTTCCAACTAGAGCTTCGGGATCGGTGGTGGCAGATATGGTTTCAGTTTCCGGTAGACTCGTTTACACACTTTTCGATTCCGGCACTATGCACTCGTTTGTCGCAGCCAGTTTCGCAGTTAGTTTGGGCCAGGATTATATGCTGTTAGAGAATCTGTTCATGATCAGAGGTCCAAGTGGTCAGCTGTTTGTAGCTGAGGAGGTGTACACGGGTTGCGAGGTCAGTATCGGGGGACATAGTCTGCCTGCTGACCTGATTATGATACAGATGGAGGACTTTGGCGTAATTTTGGGGATGGACTGGCTGTCCGCTTACCACGCTTTGGTGGACTATTTTGAGAGGAAGATCGTCTTCTCCATACCGGAGTTGCCTTCTTTCGAGTTCCACGGTCAGCCAGTGGATGGAGGCTTCAGGTGCATTTCGGCACTTCGGGCGGCGAGACTTTTGAGTCAGGGGTGTGAGGGCTTCCTAGCTTGTGTGGTGGCAGAGCCCAGCCCTGTGGCAGACTTCTAGAGCATCCCGGTGGTCAGAGAGTACCCTGACGTGTTCCCAGATGAGTTACCAGGACTGTCGCTCGAGCGTGAGATCGAGTTTGAGATCTCACTAGTACCAGGGACCAGCCCCATCTCCACCGCACCATACAGGATGGCACCACTTGAGCTGCGAGGGCTCAAGTCTCAGTTGTAGGATCTTTTGGAGAAGGGCTTTGTGAGTCCCAGTGCGTCTCCCTAGGGAGCCCTGGTACTGTTTGTAAAGAAGAAGGATGGTATCCTATGCCTTTGTGTGGACTACCAACAGCTGAATAGGGTCACCATCAAGAACAGATATCCGCTGCCGAGGATCGACGACTTGTTTGACCAGCTGCAGGGTGCCACGGTATTCTCCAAGATCGACTTGAGGTCTGGATACCACCAGTTCAGGATCAAGGAGGCAGACGTCTCCAAGACAGCTTTTCGCACCCGGTACGGACACTACGAGTTTTTGGTCATGCCGTTTGGGCTGACCAATGCCCCCGCTGCTTTCATGGACCTGATGAACCGGGTGTTTAGGCCGTACTTGGACTAGTTCGTGGTGGTATTCATTGATGATGTACTCATCTACTCTCGAGATCAGACGCAGCACGGACAGCACTTGCGGATGGTTCTGGACACACTGAGACGACATAGGCTGTACGCCAAATACAGCAAGTGCGAGTTCTGGTTGAGGGAGGTGACCTTCTTAGGTCATGTGATCTCTGGGGACGGCTTGGCAGTGGACCTAGCCAAGGTCAAGGCAGTGCTCAGGTGGGAGAGACCACGTACAGTTACTGAGATTCGCAGTTTCCTGGGACTGGCAGGCTACTACAGACAGTTCACCAGGGTTTTTCATAGATTGCGCGTCCTATGACACAGTTGACCCAGAAGGCGTGCCCTTCACTTGGACAGACGCCTGTGAGGCATGTTTTCAGGAGCTGAAGGAGAGGCTGACTTCAGCTCCCGTGATCACCATCCCTGATAGTAGTGGCGGGTTCGTTGTGTACACGGACGCCTCCTTGCAGGGGTTAGGGGGTGTGCTCATGCAGAGGGGTCACGTTGTCACCTGCGCTTCGCGGCAACTGAAGCCGCATGAGCATAGCTACCCTACCCACGACCTGGAGCTGGCAGCTGTTGTCTTCCCACTGAAGACCTGGAGGCACTACTTGTACGGTGAGACCTTCGAGATTTTCACAGATCACAAGAGCCTCAGATACCTTTTTGATCAGAAGGAGCTCAACATGAGACAGAGACGTTGGTTGGAGCTCCTAGAGAACTATGACTGGAGCATTTCCTACCACCCGGGAAAGGCCAACGTGGTGGCTGACGCCTTGAGCCGGAAGGCACCCGCACACTTGGCTAGCTTACAGGTGCAGAGTTGGAGCCTTTTGGAGGAGATGGGCAGTTGGCGACCCCTAGAGTTACGGGGGCACTGTGGGGCAGTGACTGTGACACGACAGACTAGGCCAGAACTGATAGACCGCATCATTACAGGACAGATGGCTGACCCGTACTTGTAGTCCTTGTGCGACAGAGTACTGTCAGGAGACCCAGGAGACTTCCCTTTCACAGACCAGGAGCTGCGCCTAAGGGGATGTTTGTGCGTTCCCAGAGACGAGGAGCTGTTGAGAGAGCTCCTGACTGAGGCACACGGTTCCAGATTCACCATACATCCCGGAAATACGAAGATGTACCATGACCTGAGATGCGAGTTTTGGTGGAGGGGGATGAAGCGGGATGTGGGTGAATTCGTACAACAGTGTTTAGTGTGCCAGCAAGTGAAAGCCGAGCATCAGAGGCCTGCAGGGCCGCTACAGTCGCTTCCAGTGCCAGAGTGGAAGTGGGAGAGCATCACCATGGACTTGGTGGTGGGCTTACCTGTTACCCAGCGAGGACACGACGCAGTCTGGGTAATTGTGGATAGACTGACAAAGATGGCATGATTCTTGTCGATCCGGGTCACTTTGGGACCAGCACAGTTGGCAGAGAGGTATATCCGCGATGTGGTACGTCTACACGGAGTTTCGCGGGAGATCATATCCGACCGGGATACCCGCTTTACGTCCCAGTTTTGGGATGAGTTTCAGCAGGCCCAGGGGACGCAGTTGAGATTCAGTACAGCCTATCACCCTCAGACGGACGGACAGTTTGAGCGCATGATACAGACACTTGAGGACCTTTTGCGTGCCTGCGTACTGGACTGGAGGGGCTCTTGGGAGGAGCACTTGCCCCTGGCGGAGTTTGCGTACAACAACAGTTATCACTCGAGCATCGGCATGGCTCCCTACGAGGCTCTGTACAGACGGAGGTGTATGGCACCCTTGAGTTGGGTTGAGGTGGGGACCAAGTGGGAGGTTGGCCCCAGGTTGATCCGGCAGAGTCAGGAGGTAGTCGAGCAGATCCACAGGCGACTCTGCACTGTCAGGAGCAGGCAGAAGAGCTACGTGGATCGGAGACGCAGAGAGGTGCAGTTTGAGGTTGGAGACCACGTCTTCCTTCGTGTTTCGCCCATGAAGGGCCTGCAGCGGTTTGGGGTGAGAGGGAAGCTCGCGCCGAGGTTCGTGGGGCCCTTTGAGGTCCTAGAGTGGGTTGGACCCGTTCCTTACAGGCTTGCCCTCCCTCCTCAGCTTTTTGGTGTGCACGACGTGTTCCACGTGTCCAACCTCAGGAAGTACGTCGCCGATCCCAGTCACGTCTTGAGTCACAAGAGCGTCGAGGTGAGCGACGACCTGACCTACCCCGAGCGGCCAGTACAGATTCTTGACAGAGTAGTCCACAGTTTGAGACGAAAGCAAGTACCCCTGGTGATGGTTTTGTGGAGGAGCCAGTGGTACGAGGAGGCTACCTGGGAGCCTGAGGTAGCGATGCGGGAGCGGTACCCGGAGCTTTTCGCGGGTACGTCTCTTCGGATCGGCTTCGGTCCTCTTTGAGTTTGTTATGTATATATGTTGTTCTTTCCCGCACCCTAGTTAGCGTAAGTTTTGGGGACGAAACTTCCTTTGAGTTTGTTATATTGTTACGAACGTGGCATCAGACGGATTTTAAGACGTCTGGGAAGTGGCCCAGACGTCTGTCCAGATGTCTGGAACCCTTCCCAGACGTCTGGTAATAAATTTTTTCGGCGTACCGGGTTGCGTCTGCGCGCGTGCGCTCGCCGCCTTCGTCTTCTTTTTCCTCTCTCTTCCTGCAGACACACCACTTCTCTTCTCTCTCTCCCCGCGCTGCCTTATATATAAACCCTCGCCCCTCTCCCTCACCCTCATCTCCTCCGCCTTTCTCTTCTCCTTCTCCCCGCTAGCGAGAGCGTGAGCGAGTGAGAGGCGGGCGGCAGCAGCGGCCGCAGCGAGCGTGCGGGAAGGAGGGTTACGAGAGGAAGGAAGAAGCTCGACCGCGAGGGTGCGAGCTTGTCGGGGCAGCTAAAGTCGGCCGGCAGGGGAGCGGCGAGCGTGGGGTGTCGCGGAGGGGCTGCTGCAGCTTGGGTAGCAGGTGGACGAGGCGCGGCGCGACCGTGCGTCGCGGGCGGAGAGCGAACCAGGTCTTGATTCTGGGAAAATTTCCCAAAATCATACGTCTGGACTTACGTCCAGAAGACGCCGAAGATGTCTGGAGGACAGTCCAGACGTCTGACAGGTACGATATTTCTTATCTTCTTTTTACGCGTGTACGGCCATGCAGCCGTCCGCCGCGTTCTTCTGCGTTTCGTCGCGCTGAGAGCAGGTGTGTGTGTGTGTGCAGGTTCTGCTCGGGAGGGCGTGAGGGCTCGCCATCCCACGTTAATTAGACGTCTGGCCACAGTGCCAGACGACAGAGAGAACCTCCAGACGTCTGGGGTGACAATCGGACGTCTGGAAACCAAGGCCAGATGTTCCAACGGGCTTCTGGACATCTGAAGGGCTGCGCAGACTGAGGTACGACCTGATCCACCTTTTAAGACGTCTGGAAGAGGTTCCAGACGTCTGATTTTGGACAGATTCGTCATTTTTGACCCGTTTAGGGCCCGTTCGGAGTCCGTTTTCCGTGTTTTGAGTTGCGTTCTTTCCAGAATTAATTCCTCTATCCGTTTACAGTAATTGTATACTGTTCTGAGAAACTCCTTGTGATTGATCCTTGTGTTAAGACCCCATTCCGTTGTAGTCTTGGGGGCTGCGGAGGCGTGCGGGATTGCCGACCACGCCCCCCAGTACTCCCGGTTTCACTGGTAGAGTGGCCCTTTAATTTATTTAAATTTGTACCATTATGAAAAAATTAATAGAGTCTAGGGCATTGCATGAACCCTAGGACTGAGAAATTAGATTGAATGATAGATCCTAGGGTATTGCATGAATCCTAGGACTGGAAAACTAGTTGAATATACAAACTTTGCAGTCTTGGAAAGTAGAAAGGAAATAATAACTACCTGTAAATTGATTAACAACTCCGTGTTATGAATGAATAAATATGATTGAGAACATGGGTTGTATGAACGTAAAACTGGAACGGTGAAACCTAAATTGGCTGAGTTAAAAGAGCTGGAACCCTACGGGGAATTAGGAGTAGAACTCCTGGAAAGAGAATGGGATAGAACTGGGGAAGTGAGCTGGCCTTGAGTACGGAGTACCAAGGAGAGCGACTGTCCCCCTGTTTAGTGCAGAGCGGAGCTAGCCGCCCCAAGGACCTGGGGTTAGGTCTGGCCACTTTGTACCGACCTTTGGCCCTCATGTACACAGTACCGAGGAGAGCTACTAGTGTAGGGAGAGTACTAGCTACCCCACAGGTCCCGGGGTTCTGCTCACTCTCCTACGTAGACTTGTTAGGCCCACTGGGCAAACCAGGGTAGTCAGGCGAGGGAGCGCGGACTGTGGAGAGGCAAGACCCCTGTTTGGTTACTGTGGAGGGGTAGGACCCCTGTTACTGAGAGGGCTCTGCCCTATACTGGTTCTGTGCTGTGCTTTGGGCACACCCGTTAACGGAAACGACTGACCGCGTGCCAGTGAGGGGTAGCTACCCGTGCGTTTATCGCGCGTGCCGTAGTCACCGTTACATCTGTCAGCGACCTTGGGGTGGTTGACTGAGGGTAGGACCACCACGGGGGACTCTCCCGGCCAGGAGAGCACCACGTGTCACTTCTACTTTTTGGGAAAGACTGCAATCAAGATCGTTCCCGCGAGGAACATTCAAGATCAAGAGAAGGATCTGAGAAATAAATCAATAGTGAATAAATGTAAAGATATAATTAAATAAAGTAAAAATCTAACAGTTACTATACACTTTACTGCTTCTTTTAGTTTTCAGTTGCCACTCTACTCAGCGTTTTGCTGACGTGTCCCCCCTTGTTACCTTTTCAGGACCAGGTGTTGAGTAGCCAGAGTCAGTGGCTTCAGAGGGTGCTGGGCCTAGTAGAGCCCAGTAGTGTTACCTGTAGTACTTTTTGTACTTTTCTTTCCACTGTAGTGAGTAGTTTTTCTGTTACTCCCTGTATTCTCTTTATTGTAAGCTTTATGTTATGTACATGTTATTTTTCTGTTGTTGTGGTGGTGTATACTGTAGTATTTCCTTTTCTTACTGCTGTAGTTTATTACTGCTAGTTATATTCATGGTGAATGTGATTTATTTTACTGCTCTTTTGGTTACTTTCTCGCTAGACGACTAGTTCTTGGGATTAGTCGAGTCTGTCCGAATCTCGTGTCTCGTAGGGTTTCGGGAATCGGGTCGTTACAGATTCTGACCTGCACTTGTGAATTTTTCATTTCTTTTCTTTGTATAGTGTGCCTAGCTGAAGGCACTAAACTTAGCACATATATAGTTTTTTTTAGTTTTCATCTCGGAGCGGACCTGACATTCACGCAATTCAAGTGCTTTCTTCGCTTTTCCACTTTGTTTTGTCTTTTTAATACAATGAGAACATTGCATTAGATAGGCATGGGGGGTGGATATTCACCTCTGAATTCATTCGTCAGCTCCGTAGATTTATTTTATTTTCTTTTTTAAAAAAAACTCGAAATTAGGAAAGAGAATTTGGGTTTAAGAAAATTTTCAATCTTAGGAAATACTACATTATGATTTGAACACAAAGACCTTTCAGGTCTTTGGACTTAATCAGCCCATGTATCCACTGAAATGTGGAATTGTTTTTCGAGTTCTCGCCAACCTAAATTTTATTTTAATTGGAGTAAATAAATTTTGGGTGATAAGTACACCAATTATCAACCCACCCTTTGATTTGAGGGAATTTTGAGTCTTAAGCATCTACACACTTTCTTTGTCACTGACTCATTGTTCGGCAATTTTAACGGAAATTGGGTAGCTAATAAACCTTCTAGGGTGATATGGCTGGCAAGTTATCATGGGTAACAGCCCATAGGTAGGTTGTCTAGAGCCCAGTCACTGGATCTTTCTCTTTTTGCTGCTTTTAGGTAAATCTTAGACCAGGGAAGCCACCTACTTAAAAAAAAAAAAAGAAAAAAAAATCAAAAAGAAAAGGAGAAAAGAACTAAAAGAAATAAGCCACACTTCACCGCACGAGTATGGCTGGCAAGTTGTCGGTGGTAACAGCTCATCAACCGGTTGTCCAGAACCTAGCTCAGTAAATGAACTAAAGAAATTCCCAAAACACTTAGGAAGAAGCGGAGAATTAGAATAAACTGGGGAGATATACACCGGATTCACCCTTGTGTTGACCCCGTAAAAAAAAAAAAAGTAGAGAGAAAGCTACCAGGTTGTAAAGATACACCTTTAGGTAGAATTCTTTTTGAGGTTACCTAGAGGCGTAGAAATCCGAAGTCCGTTTTAATTACTGGTCAACGAGTCTATCACATTCATAATAAGATGCTTAAAACTTAGGGTTCTCATCAAATCTTGGGTGAGTTGAATGGCCGTAGAAGGCCACTCTTAAACCCTAAAATTTGAAAATCCAAAAAATTAGAAAAAATGAAAAAGAGAAAAAGAAAATTTTCTTTGAATAAGGCGAGGGTTTGAGGCGGTCTGCATTTTGGCAGATACTCAGGCACTGTTGTGTCTTTGAAAGTTCAGATCCTAAGTAGACAATTTCTTAATGATTGAAAATAACTCATGCCCAAATAATCCAACCTAATTCTTTTATAAATAGCATATAGTTTTTGCTAGGGACTAGCAAAAGATAGGCATGGGGATATGATGTAAACACATTCACACTACTTAAAATGTCTATTTATGCATGTTCTTAAGCATAGGATTGCATTTGATGATATAAATATTGCATAACATGCATCATCTTGCATTTAGAGTAGTTTGAATAAAATGGAGGTTAATTGTCTCCTTTTATGTGCTTGGATAGGGCAAACATTTTATCGGGACCTCGGATCAAAGATCCAACCGTATGGATGTGATCAGGGCGATGATTGGAGTTCAACGACTCCAAGATCGCCCTAATCAGGCATCTGTAGCATCAGATAATGACCGGGGAATCCTAGAAGATCAAGGGACAGGATGGTGTAAATCTGCACTTCAAATGACAAATTCGATCGCACAGATGAATTCGGATCGACGATCGCAGCCCAACGACGCAAAAATCAAGTCAATCCGACATCCGTGGCGCCATCTCAACCGCCCAAATGGCCGCATACATTCTCTGAAGATCCTGCACCCGCTCCCTCTCCGCCGTTGGATCTTGATCCAACGGCTGTGGACATGGCTTGTTGAAATCATCCACGCGACCTTTTGGGCGAGGCAGCGTAGTGGTCCAGCGCCTTATCGCGAGGCACTGGCGCGCGTTCGAGCCTCGCCAAGCAAATTTTGAAGCGAGCGGGCATGCTATTATCAACCATTAGATCGCAATCCAACGGCTGCACGTGCCCAATAGCGTTCATGCGCTATTGCATGCGCGACGTCACGCGGCATCGCATGCGCCAGGCGGGCGCGCAGCGAGCGGGTCAAGTGCATCTTAAGCTGTCCGATCTCGCGATCGGACGACTGAGATCTGATGAACGTGGGCAGATGCATTGAGCGCGGGCAGCTGAGGAGGCACGCGTGGGCGCGGGTGCTACGCCTGCGTTGGGAGCTTTAGTGATGGTTTTATCCGTCACCAAAGACCCCTCATTTATTATTTTAAAGATGTAATGACCATTTTTCCCCCACTCCTTTCAACTATAAAAGGAGACCCCCTCCATACGAAATTCTCATCCCTTCCTTCTCTTCTCTACCTCTCCAAAGCTCAAGAGAAGCTTGTCCCATACCTGGGATGCTTCTCGCGAGATAAAGTCCAAATTTTCATCCCCCTTCGGAAGTTGATCCCGCGACGACAACGGCGTGCAGCTCCGTTCCCGTTCTTCTGCTTCGTCCTCCTTCGTCCTGCTTCGTCCTCCTTCGTCCAGGCATCGTCTCGTCCGGCTCGTCCTCCAAGCGATCGTCGAGGAGGATTTCTCTCTCCCTATTCTTTTTACTGCTTTCTAGAGTAGTTCTGCTCGTCCTCCAAGCAATCGTCGAGGAGGACATTTCTCCCTCCATTCTTTTAATGCTTTCTAGAGTAAATTTATCACTTTCTAATGCAATTGTTTTATGCTTTCTAGTTGTAATGAACAATCTTCTTAATGATAAATTCTTTGTTTATTCTACATCTCATTTTGATTTCTATGTGTAATATTCTCTCTCTCTATTCTATTTATTGTAAATAATTAGATAGTTTTAAATTGAATTACTTCGTGACAAATAAAAAGAAACGCGTAGTTTTTAAATCAAACGTCCGCCTCCCTGTGTTCGACCCGGAATTTCAATTTTGGTATAAATTTTATTTGTTGAACATGAATTCTTCGCTTTCAAACTTCAACGACAGGTTTTCCAAAACCAAATACGTTAGCATAGCAATTCGACCGTTCAACAATAATAGCTATCACTCGAGCATCGGCATGGCACCCTATGAGGCTCTGTACGGACGGAGGTGTACCGCACCCTTGAGTTGGATTGAGGTGGGGACCAAGTGGGAGGTTGGCCCCAGGCTGATCCGGTAGAGTTAGGAGGTGATTGAGCATATTCACAGACGACTTTGCACTGTCAGGAGCAAACAGAAGAGCTATGCCAATTGGAAGCGCAGAGAGGTGTAGTTTGAGGTTGGGGATCATGTCCTCCTTCGCGTTTCGCCCATGAAGGGCCTGCAGCATTTTGGGGTGAAAGGGAAGCTCGCACCGAGGTTTGTGGGGCCCTTTGAGGTCCTGGAGCGGGTTGGACCTGTTGCTTACAGGCTTGCCCTTCCTCCCCAGCTTTCTGGTGTGCACGACGTATTCCACATGTCCAACCTCAAGAAGTACGTCGCCGATCCCAGTCACGTTCTGAGTCACGAGAGTGTTGAGGTGGGTGACGACCTGACCTACCCCGAGTGACCAGTGCAGATACTAGACAGAGCCATCCGGAGTTTGAGACGGAAGCAGGTACCCCTAGTGAAGGTCTTGTGGAGGAGCCAGAGGTACGAGGAGGCTACCTGGGACCCTGAGGCGGCGATGCTAAAGCGGTACTTGGAGCTTTTTGAGGGTACGTCTTTTCGGACCGGCTTTGGTCCTCTTTGAGTTTGTTATGCGTATGTTGTTCTTTTTCTGCACCCTAGCTAGCTCAAGTTTCGGGGACGAAACTTCCTTTGAGTTTGTTATGATGTTAAGACCCATGCTGTTTGAGCCCTTTAAGACGTCTGGACTGTGGGTCAGACATCTGGAAATCAAAAATTTTGAGTACGAGCTCGCATCTGTGCGCGTGTTGCGCACAGACAGTACACCCCTCTCGTTTTCCTTCTTCTTCTCTCTCCTTCCGCCCCAACGAAACCCTAAACCCACACCCTTATATAAAGCCTCCTCCTCTCCCTCGTTCCACCCCACTTCCCAGCCACCTTCCTCCTTCCCTCCAGTGAGAGCAGCAAAGCGGTGAGAGCGTGGGAGTGGCGTGAGAAGGAGAGGAGCAGCGTGAGAGGGAGAGGAGTTTAGCTTGAGAGCACGCGTGGTAGCTCACCGGTAAGCTCACGGCTGGAGCGGCGTGTGCGCAAGGCAAAGGAGTGCGTCAGGGAGGTCCTCCCTGACACTGCTGCAGCCGGAGCAGCAGGCGAGAGGATGCGGCATGGCCACGCATGGTCCGAGAGGGCGGAAGCAAGTTCTGGTTCTGGATTTTTCCCAGAATTAGATGTCTGGAGCGACGTCCAGATGACGTAGTCGACGTCTGAAGGAGGTTCCAGACAACTGAGGAATAGACTCCGTGAAGGTACGTCTTCTTTGCGGATACGACCATGCAGGCTACTCCGTCGAGGCACTATTTCATGCCCGATTTGAGAAGATTCGGTTACGCATGCAGGATTCGCTTCGGGAAGGTGTAGGACACGCCCTCCCACGCATTTCAGACATCTGGGTGGACTACCAGATGACGGGAAGCGCTTCCAGACGTTCGAATAGGTGGTCGGACGTCTGGAACTAGATCCAGATGTCCCAGCGGAGTTCCTGGACATTTGAGGATT
Source organism: Thalassia testudinum (assembly GCA_037157565.1). Lineage (NCBI taxonomy): Eukaryota > Viridiplantae > Streptophyta > Magnoliopsida > Alismatales > Hydrocharitaceae > Thalassia > Thalassia testudinum. The sequence continues at coordinate 21,293,868 of JAZHRO010000024.1, forward strand.
GACGCAAAGGCTTAGGTACGTTACTAGACTCTTTAAAGACGTCTGGAAGGTGTTCCAAACGTCTGATTTGAGTCAGGAACACTGTTTTTGACCCGTTTAGGATCCGTTTGAGGTCTGATTTCCGTAATTAAGATACCGATATTTCCCATATGATTTTCCCTACTTGTTGGAATACTTTCTATAGTGTTCTGAGTATTCTCTTGTGATTGATCCTTGTGATAGGACTTCGTTCTGTTACAGGTTTGGGGCTTGCTGAGGCACGTGGACCTACCATTCAAGTCCCCACTACCCCTGGGTTTATTGGTAGAGTGGCTTCACCTAATTTAAATACAAACTTGAATGCATGTGTGGAATGAATGATTAGATCCTAGCGTATGGCATGAATCCTAGGACTAGAAATACTGGAATGTCTGCATTGAATGAATGGATTGCGGTCTTGAATGAGTAAGATAGAATGATAATAATTGCCTATAAATGAATAACAGTTGCCTGTGAAATATGTAGTACTTGTGCTAAATAACTGTTGTATATAACTCTCCTGTCGCACACGTGAAATGACATAATATGAGCTACATGTATATAGTTTGAAAATGGAAAGGTGAATATTGGAAACACGAGATACCTATGAATACCCTGAATATGGAAGTGTGAACAATAGAATTACAAGTTGCATATGTATAACCTGAGAATGGAAATAGAGATGATGAAACCTGGTATGGCTTGGCCTGAGAAATATTAGCATGAACCCTATGGGGAATTAGGAGTAGAGCTCCTGGAAATAAATGGAATGGAACTGGGAATGTGAGTGGGGAAGTGAGCTGGCCCTTGAGTACGAAGTACCAAGGAGAGTGACTATCCCCCTATTTAGTGTAGAGCGGAGCTAGCCGCCCTTGGGTTGGAACCCGGGGTTAGGATTGGCTACTCTATACCGACTTCTTGGCCCTCGCGTACACAGTATCAGGGAGAGCTACTACTGTAGGGAGAGAGCTAGCCACCCCACGGGACCCAGGGTTCAGCTAACCACCCTACACTGACTTGTTAGGCCCATTAGGGAAACCAGGGTAGTCAGGCGATGGTGTGCGGACTGTGGAGGGGCGAGACCCCTATTTGGTTCTTAAGGGTTAGACCCCTGTTACTGAGAGGGCTAGGCCCTATACTAGTTCCGTGCTGTGCTTTGGGCGCACCCACTAATGGAAACGACTGACCACGTGCCAGTGCGGGGTAGCTACCCGTGCGCTTATCGCACGTGCCGTAGTCACCGTTACGTCTGTCCGTGACCTTGGGGTGGTTGATTGGGTGTAGGATCACCACGGGGGCTCTCCTGGCCAGGAGAGCACCATGTGTGCCTTCTACTCTTAGGAAAAGACTGCAATCAAGATCATTCCCACGAGGAACATTCGAGATCAAGAAAGAGACCTGATAAATAAACTAAGTGGTGAAAAAGAATAAGTAGTTAAAGAGAATAATTGAAAAATAATAGCTACCTGTCCACTTTTACTGTTTAGTTAGTTGGTTGCCACTCTACTCAGCGTTCATTGACATTTTATACTCATAACCCCTTTTCAGGTCCAGGTGTTGAGCAGCTAGAGCCTATGGCTGCAGAGGATGCTGGGCCTAGTAGAGTCTAGTAGTTGTGGCTTCTGTTGTACTCTTTTCGGTTGTAGTGAGTAGTCATTTGCACCTTTGTACTCTTACATTCTGTACTTTATATTTCGTGTACCTGTTTACCTTCTACTGTTGTGGTGGTGTGTACTATAGTAGTTTTACTTCCTTACTACTGTACTTTTGTTACTATTAGTTTCTTAGCATGGTGAATGTGGTTTACTTTCCTACTTTTTGGTTACTTTCTCGTTGGAAGACTGGGTCTTGGGATCAGTCGAGTCGGTCCGGTCTCGTGTCCTGTAGGGATTCGGGAACCGGGTCATAGCAACCACCATTGCTCATCTCTGGCCTTGTTCTTCGAGCTCGAGGCCACACACGCTCCAGGCATCTACTCCAGATAATGCAGGTTAATCCCAGGAACTGATCTAGAGCATCAATTGAAAGGCACATAGCAGCAACCGCTTCAATTGAGGAACGACTTTCAGCTGCCAGCAGCGCGAAGAGAAGTGGGAGTTTAGTCCCACATCGGTGGGAGAGGAGCAAGTGAAGCCGCATATATTGTTTTTGTGACTGGGGCCTATTGCCTCCAACCACGAGGTGAGGTCCCATTACACCCTTACTCACCTGACCCACCTAAGCCTCTCACTCCTCGGTCACTAAACCACGCCGGTGACCCTGGACCCGGGTGTGCGCATACCCGACTACCCGATTATCCCTGAGAGATGAAGAGAAGGAAGAGAGAGAGAGAGAGCGCAGGGTTAAGGGGGGTTTTGCTCTTCAGTGTTCTTGACACTTAGTCGATTTCAGAAGTGAGTTACCCCTATGCATCAAAAGGGCCAAAGAAGGAAGGAACAAAGAAGAAGAGGAGAGGCAAAAGAAGTAGAGAAAGAGAGAAGCCAAAATAGAAGAAGAGGAGAACCGTAGAAAAAGAAGAAAGAGCAGAGTAATAGAAGAGAATGCAAAGAACAACAACAAAAGAAAAATCAAAGAGGAGTACTGTAGCAACTCCTTTTAAGACGTCTGATTATTTGTTCCCTCATTTGATTATATTTGAGTAATTGCTATATGTGTGAGACTTATAATTGGTGATCCAAGTCACCATTATTTTGTCTAAATTACTTTTTACTCTTCATATACTCATGCCATACATTGCATATTAGATTTTGAGTAATTAATTGTGCTCATGTACATTATATCTTGAGATTAGCGTGTGAATGCAATACTTGTTCCCTGTGTTCGACCTCGAACTTAAATTCTAGTAATAAATTGTATTTGTTGTTTTCGTGATTTATTGGCTATACTACAACACGACTTTTAAAACACAGATTCTTCGTATACAACAGTTTGATGAGAGGAAGGGAGGGGTTTTTGCTTTGGAGATGCATGAGTAGGACTTAGGGAAATTTTTCTTTGAAGAGAGAGGCATCTGGGTTTGAGTCTGAAGTTGAAAGTTAAGCCGTCTGAGAGTTATCACAAATGTCTGATTGGAACATGAGAAATTTGGTTAAGTGTTGAATAAGGCTTATGTGTGTTTAGTTGACAAAACCAATCTTTTTGTAGCCTTATACTTAGTTATTTTTGGCTCTTTGAAAACTTAAGTTTTGACATATGTTGAAAGTTGTGATTCATTGCATTCATTTATTTGGATTCAAGATTTTTGTGCTCACTTTTATGTCATAAATTAGTAGTTGAATTGCATAATTTTGCTCCCTGCGAACGACCTTGGAACTCATGCTTTTCAAGCACTATAAATTTTAAATGTTGACTCAATTTTCGTCGACTATACTACGACACATTTTTTCTAAAATGACGAAAATTCACTCCAACACCGAGCTTCATTGTCTGGCCACGTCTGACCCCCAACCACTAAATCGCCACCACCACTCGATCTGCCTCACCACAGCGAAGCTTCTCAAGTATCTAACTGGAGCATTAGGCTCGTATTCTTCTTACAGGTCCCTCACTGTCGCCATCTTCTCCGTCACCGACAGACGTCATCCAGAGACCAATCGCCTTGCCACCACCTCCAATAGTCGCAAACCAGCACGGGGGATTCATCTGGGCCCTTAATTTGACGAACCAATGCCAGCTCGAGCTCCAATTGATCAAAGCAATCCCATGGAGGGGCAACGAAGAAGCAGCATGCATAGTGCCACATCTAAGAATTTTAATTTGGAAATGCGTATAAAATGATTTGCATGTGTTAGCTGCTTGCCCTAGATGTAGGGGGTCAAGTCCCCATCCTCCTCACGATCATATGCACACACTTGCCCTCACACATGTGGGCATGTGCCTGGGCGAGAGCCTAGGCTGGTTCATTGTGTTCGATCTGGGACGGAACCAAGTTTGGTCTAAGGAAGAGAGAGAAGGAAGAGGTATCTAAGAGAAGGGTAAGGGGGTTTTTGCTCTATCAGAGTTTAGATCAGATGTCCAAATTTGAAGTTTAAGTCATCTAACATTAGTTCTAGACATATGATCAAAGTATTCAGTGAAGTATTAAGTTATTTGAATCATATTTTTTTCACTCAAACACTTATATTTTGTTTTGGGAGTTTGATATTGCAATTAATTGAGCATATATTCTTTTTATATCAAGCTCCCTGTACTTCATTTTTATTACTTGATTAGTAGCTTAATTGTGAATCATTTGTTCCCTAAGATGACCTTCGAACTCACGTTTCGAGCATTATAAAATTTAAATGTTGATTCATTTTCATTGACCATACTATGATGTATTTTTTAAAACTCGACGAAAGTACATTAGCAAATCACTAAAAAAATCAAATTAACACCCGATTGATTCAATAACTGATTTTATTTTTAAAACACTGGAACACACTACAATGATATTTTCAAAATTTCCACAAGAACCAAGTAAAAATTTATGGAAAAGTTGAGCAAAGGCCCTCCACCGAGTTTGTTATATGGTAAGATTTCTATTTCCTACTTCATTTTGAATCTATAATGAAGATGAATAAGAGAAATGTAAAGCACAAGTCGTTAAGATATGATAACACACAATTATTGTATCAGTCATAAAAAGTGACAGCTTGCCAATTAGGAACAATTAACACTCAAAAGGCCAATTTTGGCTTGCCCAAAATTAAATATATAAAGACACACCTGCGGAAAAACATCTTCGTAATTATGTTTGAAAGGATTAATAATGCGTGCAATCGCATTTGCATGTCAAAAAAAAAAAGATAAAAGAAGATAGATATAACTGCTGAAAGTGCAAAGCTCTTTAAGATACGACTGTTCTAACTAAGCCACCAAATCTCGCAACATTGCCCACTAAGAGCAAAGCCTTGCGAAGCCCACGACAAAAAGACCGTCGGTCCTTTGCACCTCCTTTTCAAGAAGCCAAAAAGTCAAGAAATGGTTTAGATGCCACTTTTGTGGACGTTAAGTAACAGGTGATTTGGACAGGGAAAGCCTAGAAAACGTCTGAATGAAGATAGCCACTAAGGTTTGCTTGAGTAGGGAAATAAATTTACGGAATAAGTAGAAGAATAAGGAATGAGTAGAATAAATGAGTTAAAATTATCCCTGTAACAACTTTATGAACTTAATTCGACACAAATGAGGAGCAAGTTAAGTGACAGATTAAATATTTAATACGGCGGAAACCTACTTAATCTACTAACTAAATGCTATACCTTTCACCAAATGAGGTGCAGTTGGTCCCTCTTTTGAAAGGAGATAGTGGCTACCATTACAAAATGCTCATACTATTTTGTCTAAGATCAATCCTTCGTTACCGATCATTGCTTTGAAACTGGAAGACAAGGAAATTATAGAACGACGGAGGAATGTGGGACAATTACCTGGGAATATCGCAGTGGTTGGGTTGCCATCTCCAATGTAAGAAATCATAATCGGGTCTCCCATTCACATGACAGTTGATGCCCGTATCTACATACGGGCAAGAGCCAGGGGGATAGAATGGCTCCCTCTTGTCTCTCACCCATCTCCCATCAAATATATCACACACCTTTAAGTTTCTCATCTCATGATCAGAAATATCAACCGAATTAAGACTAGTACTACTATCTGCTCCTTCCGGTAGAGTTCCATTCTTTCCGGCATCCTGATCAGCATCTCCATAATTTGAAAGAGTTCCCGTCGCGTTCATCTGTGCGGTGGTGCTGTTGTTGCTGCTGGTGGGGGCCATCTGATTATATGCAGTCAAGTTGTTCTCCAAGGCACCAAGATTGGCTCCATTGGAGAACGACGTCGGGAACCACGAGAGAAACGTCGTCGACGTAGCACCGGCGGCGGAGAGTATGCATGGTATAAACACATAGAAGACGAGGAGGGAAAGAACGAGGAAGAGGCCGAGACCATAGGCAACTCTGCCGCTTGGGTTGCGAAGATTAGGTGAGCCATTCTCCACGAAGGGCAGCTTCCTCAGAACCATGATAGATAGATAGATAGAGAATTATTCTATATTACTCAACAACAAGAAAAGGGAGAGGGAGAGCGAAAGAGTAAATACGTAGAGGCTTGACAAAGAGAGGGGAGGCCGAGGATCTGAAGTTAACGTTCACCTTTTTCTAGAATCAACTTCTTTGTTCGGAGGAGAGGGGGTTGGGCATGTATTGTTAACAAAGAGAAGGGGGATTGTTTATTAAAATAGTTAACTTTGAACAGGAGGTTGCTGAGAGGCCATTGCACGGTCGGGATTGTGCACAAGTTGCTTGTTTGTTTTAGTGGTACGTTTCTTCCGTGTGGGCAAATGAGAGGTTGCCAAACTATTGCTCTTTGTCCTCCAGTGAGGTGCTATTTATTGTTTGAAAAATGGAAAACTTATATCTTTTTTAGATGACTTATTCCACGCGCTCCTCGTCTCGAGACACATTGAGGTGCTTTTCTGTGCTGCTATTGTGGTGGTGAAGTCTGACCTTTCACCTGATCACACGTGATAGCCAATGTACCTTCTTCTCCTCTTTATTCAACTTTTCAAAAATTTAAAGTCTCAATGCATGCAAGAAATGCTATGTGCTGTCACGTGAAACTGTAGCTAAAAATGCAAAAGATAATGAAGTGCCAAAAATGCAACTGATAATATTATAAGTTGTAATTGTTAATAGAGTTTTCATTGCAGTAAAATAAGCCGAAGGAGTGATGGCATGTGGCAAGAAGCTCCAGGGAGATTGACGGGATCGAGTCGCATCCAATGGTGATTGTGGCAAGGAGTGGGATGCTCAAAGCTCACTGGATGGCAAGGAGTAAGGTAGTGGGTGCTACTATAAGAAGCAGTAGTCCACGACCTTGTCGGTGGCGAGGGGCACACTGGGCGACGCGTGGCACACGTGAGGGTGCGTTGGGCAAGTGCTGCACACGATGTCGATGGTCGAGTGCTACGATCACATTACAAGAATGTTGCCATGGCAACACTACAAGAGTTTCAGGCACAGAATTGGGTTTTATCTGTTGTGGAAAAAAAAGAGGCTGCAAGGAGGGAGAGCTTGTCTACTTTCTAGAGGTGGGAAAATGGTGCTTGGTGCTCTTTGGGACTCCATCAACTTGTCTCTACTTCTACGAACTCTATTGGTGACACGCCCTACGAGTCCCACCACAACCTTGAGGACAACTTTGATGTGTCACACCCTAGGAGTCCCCCCACAAGCTTGTGGACAACTTCGGTGAGGGAGCAGTGTCGGTGGTTGAGTGTTGCGCGTGGGTGGCATGCGATGTGGGGGAGTTTCAACTTGCACGGCTATGGGAGGTGTTCACTAGTGGCGGTGGCGACAGTGGCCGCTGGTTGGTGGCCGCTTGTGGCGTGGGAGGGGGCTAATGGCTGCCTGTTGGAGCATGGTCTGCGATGGAGGTGGTGATGGGTTGTTTTCATTTGTAGCAATGATGAAAAAGATGAAGATGGAGAAGGAGATGGTGGTGGTATGTGGAGTTGGTGGCCGCTTGCACTATTACTCAATCGGAGAATGCACACCAGGTGCTCAATGAAATGCCCCATCTTCTTCTAGTTTTGTATTCTTGAATTTGTAGAATAGCACAAAGCACATAGCACATAGCACAAAGTTATTGACAGTGAATGAGTTCCAACCTGGTAGTAATGTTGTGGTGGTATGTTTTATGCATTATTATTTTTAAAAATGTTGTATGCATTATTTCGTTAATGTTAATAGAGGTCTTCCAATTATTGCTTTCAGAAGAGGTCTTCCCTTAATGGTGTGTTGTGTCGTGTGCTTTAGGATGCATGTGCCACAACACATACATCAACAGCACATGGTCTCCAGCTTCACTAGGCATTGGATGTCGTGCCTCCTTGTGGAACAGCACATGGCACATGCACCCACCCAAGCACCTAGCAAACCTCTGTGCTTTGTACTTTGTTGAAGCCTTGTGCATTGTGCTCCACTAAACCTCGACACTCGACACATCAAGCACTCAACACAACAACCACTCCACACAGCTACGTGCACATTGCGCACGGACAGACCTTTAAATAAACCTCCAAGATCGTGTAACATGAAGTGCGTTATATCTTGTATATACTATTACTCTTATAATTGGATTCTCGACTATTGGGCTTGTCGTGCAAGCTGAGTTTCCTTTGTTACGTCTTATCTGATCTATGAAATCCTCTACGCATGATATAATTAGAGCATCGGGGGACCGACGTCGGTTCACACCTGCAAATCCATGCAACCTCATCTCGACCGTCAACGCACCCTCTCTCTCTCTCTCTCTATTTTTTTTTTCTTCCAACAGGGTTGTGAAATCGGAGGTACTTTGAGCAGTGCATTTACCATGGTACGTGGAGAAAAAAGAATGCGACTATTTTGTCAATTTCGAAAACAGACATCAAGCTAGAAAAGACATGGGTGAAATCCCTATCTTTAAATAGGCGTGCTTCTAGAGAACTTCTAGGTGAAATCCATTATCTTTCGGTAGGTGTATTTCTATCAACTCCATTGATTAACCTAAGATGTATCTACAATTGCAAAGTGGTATAGCTGCTTTCAAGGTGCAGGGGTTCTTCCACAAACCTATATCTCTGAACGATATATGGCTTATTTAAAGGAAAAATATCTTATATTAACCTTTTGAAAAAAAAAAGCCTTATATTAGACAATGTAGAAAATCTTTTTAAGTTACTAATATTAATGACTAATTTTGAGTAGCCAACCATCCTTTTACCTTTCAAGAAAAAGTTACAGTAATGAGTGCTACTAAGCTCGAGCACCTATGTATTCTTCTTTTATGAAAAAGTGGCTTTGTTCATATACGATAAAAGTATTTTTCTATCAATGTCCTTGTATATTTTTCCTAAACACATTCTTTTCCATTCTCATATGAATGAGCATATGCTTAATGTAGCTTGATACACTTGTTTCCATCTCACTTGACATAGATTTTTATATTCTTCATTGATGCCTTACTAAGTAGATAATTAACATTAATATTCACTATTAAAAAAATCTACGTAATAAAATTGACGGTAATATTATTTTTACTGTCACTTATTAAAATAAACGACATTGGTTATTGTTACAACCCGATTTTCGGATCCCTATAGAACTCGAGACTAGCTCGCCTTAACTAATCCCAAGAGCCAGTCGTCCAATAAAAAATAACCAAAAAGTAGGAAAGTAAACCACATTCACATATGCAATATAACTAAGCAGTAAAAATGTACAAAGTAGTAAAGGAAGGTAAAACTGCTGTTTCATTACATACCACCACAATAACAGAACAACGGAAACGAAAGTAAACAGTAGAGACAACAGTAGCTAAAAGTCTGATACTTACTACAACAGTAAGGAAAACAACAAGAAAGTGCTGAAACTACGGCTGGGCTCGACTGGGCCCAGCACCCTTCGCAGCTGGAAGCTCGGGCTGCTCAACTCCTGGTCTTGAACAGAATTATGAAAAGACAGAGTCAGCGAATGCTGAGTAGAGTGGTATCTATACTATCTAAAAATAATAAAAGCAACAGGTTTAATTTTCTTTTCTATTTATTTATTTTATGTGCATTTCCTTTTCACCCATTTTTCTCAAATATCTAAATATTCTTGATCTAGCTTGTTTTTCGTGGGAACGATCTTGATTGCAGCCTTTTCCGAAAAGTAGAAGGTACACGTGGTGCTCTCTTAGCCGGGAGAGTCCCCCGTGGTAGTCCTACACCCAATCAACCACCTCGAGGTCACTGTCAAGGCGTAGCGGTGACTACGGCACGCATGATAAATGCATGGGTAGCTATCCCGCACTAACACACGGTCAGTCGTTTCCGCTAGCGAGTATGCCCAAAGTACAGCACAGAACAGTATAGGGCCTTGCCCTCTCAGAACAGGGGTCTCGCCCCTCAGAACTAAACAGGGGTCTCACCCCTCCACAGTTAAGCGCACCCTCATCTGACTACTCTGGTTTGCCCAGATGGCCTAACAAGTTGGTGCAGGGTGGCCAGCTGAACCCCAGGCCTCGTGGGGTGGCTAGCTCTCTCCCTACGCTAGTAGCTCGCCTTGGTACTGCGTACATGAGGAACAATAGGAGTCGGTGTAGAGTGGCCAATCCTAACCCCTGATCTTAACCCAAGGGCGGCTAGCTCCGCTCTACACGAAAATGGGATAGTCGCTCTCCTTGGTACCACGTACTCAAGGGCTAGCACACTTCCCGTCTACATTCCAGGTTTCCAACCAACCACAGGAGCTCTACTCCTAATTTCCCGTAGGGTTCATGCTCACGTTCACCTCATTTATTCCGATCTAGATTCCACCATTCACAATTCAGTTCTTATTTATATACAGGCAACTTGTGTTTCCATAATTCAATACATGCGACTGGTGATTTCACAGGTAATTGTTCATAAATTACAGGTAGCTCATAATTATAATACAGGCAAGTGCTAGCAGTTTAGCTAAATCATGCATGCAAGTACATTATACAACACAAAAGATTCATTCATTCCTCTATCCTAGGGTTCATGCCACATCTTAGGGTTCCATTCAGCTATTTCCACAAGCACATTCTTATTAAATATTATTAACAAAAGTAAACCCCTCTACCAGATAATCCGGGAGTAATGGGGGCTCGAACCGCAGACCCAGGCGTCTGTTGAACGGGTTTTGCGAATCGCTACGCTTACGAGATTGGTTTTGGAAAACCTGTCGTTGTAGTTCAAAAAGCGAAGAATTCGTGTTCAACAAATAAAATTTATACCGAAAAGAATTCCAGGTCAAACACAGGGAGGCTACGTTGATATATATTCGTAATTATATTTTTTTAGGATTTTTTTTAAGCAAGGCAATATAATTACAATGGGGCTATCAAACTATGAGAGAGAGAGAGAAAGAGAGAGAGAGAAAGAGAACATGCATTCAATATTTCAATTGTTTATAAAAGTTACACTAGAAAGCGAAAAATCAATTACACTATAAAGCAGGAAAATTCTACACTAGAAAAGCTGTAAATAAGAATGGGAGAGAGAAGTTATCCTCCTCGACGATTGCTTGGAGGACGAGCCGGACGGGATGACGCCTGGACGAAGGAGAACGAAGCAGGACGAAGGAGGACGAAGCAGAAGAATGGGAATGGAGCAGCACGCCATCGTCGTCGCGGGATCCACTTCCGAAGGGGAACGAAAATTGGACTTTATCTCGCAAGAAGCATCCTGGGTGTGGGACAAGCTTCTTTTGAGCTTTGGAGGGGTAGAGAGGAGAGAGAAGGGATGGGAATTTCGTATGGAGGGGGTCTCCTTTTATAGTTGCAAGTAGTGGGGGCAAAATGGACATTATAACTTCAAAATAGTAAATGAGGGGTCTTTAGTGACGGATAAATCCGTCACTAAAGCTCCCTTCGTGGGCGACGTGGGCGGCTCGTGCGCGCCCGCTCGGCTGCTCGCGCGTGCAACTCCCGCGCACGTCCATTGATTTCCAGCCATCCGATCGCGAGATCGGATGGCTTAAGATGCATCCGCGCCCGCGCGCTGCGCGCGTCTGATTGTGCGTTCAATCGCGCGTCCAATTGAGCGTCGACTCTATCGGGTGCGCGCGGCCGTCCGATGTCCATTCGACGCTCCACCCGCGCCCAATCGCTCGCGCCTGCCGCTCCTCGCCGCGGATCGAACCCACGCCCCGCGCTCGCGATAGCGCGCTCGACCGCTGCGCTATGGGACGCGGATGGTCGAGTGGGCGTTTTTAAATGCGAGTGCCCACAGCCATTGGATTAAGATCCAACGACGGAGAGCGATTGGGCGCAGGGCTTTCACAAGATGCAAGCGGTCGTTTGGGCAGCTGAGATGGCGCCACGTGGCGCTATCTTGGCTGTCCATCTTCTGGAAGTTGTAGATGGTGCCACGGATGTCGGATTGACTCGATTTTTGTGTTGTTGGGCTGCGATCGTCGATCCGAATTCATCCGTGCGGTCGGATTTATCATCTGAAGTGTGGATTTACACCATCCTAGCCCTTGATCTTCTAGGATTCCCGGGTCACTATCTAGTGCTACAGATGCCTGATTAGGGAGATCTTGGAGTCGTTGAACTCCAATCGTCGCCCTGATCACATCCATATGGTTGGATCTTTGATCCGAGGTCCTGATAAAATATTTGCTCTGTCCAAGCACATAAAAGGAGACAATTAACCTCCATTTTATTCAAAGTATTCTAAATGCAAGATGATGCATGTAATGCAATATTTATATCATGAAATGCAATCCTATTCTTAAGAACATGCATAAATAGGCATCTTAAGTAGTGTAAATGTGTTTACATCAGCGTCTCTGCGAGCCCTAAACATGCAACAGGCTAAAACCCTACACCAAGGAATCATCACAAAAGGAGGGTTCATAACAATGTATAAAGGTATCTAGTACGTAGAGAAACTCGCAAGGAAACTACAGGTACTTCATTTGCGTAAAACGGACCCCGATCGGACCCCAAACGGGTCAAAAATCTACCTATTGTCTAAAATCAGACGTCTGGGAATAAGTCCAAACGTCTTAAAAGGTACCAGAACCTTACCTTAAGTCCCTGCGGTGTCCTCAGACGTCTAGGCCTCCTCTGTGATCGTCAGAAGGCAGTTCCAGACATCGGACCACTCCTCCGGTCATCTGGAAGTACCTCCGGACGTCTGGTGATCTGATTAGACATCCAAAAGTGCGTGAGAGAGTGTTATGCGCTCCTTCCCAAGGCTGCTCCTACGTATGACAGTCGTAGCCCCCAAATCAGACCCGACATTCACTCTGCGGTGAGGCTTGGGAAAAAGAACGTCTGGCCTGCGAAAAAGAACGTACCTTCGCGATAAATGAGTTTTCAGACGTCTGGCCTTAACTTCAGATGTCCAGGTTTTCCATCAGCCGTCTGGACTCCACTCCAGACATCCGATACTGGAAATTTTCTAGTACCAGAACCTGCTCCCAGTGCTCTCCACCGCGCACCTCCCTGCGCCACCGTAGCTTCAGCCGCTACAGATGGACGAGGCTGCCTCCTCGGGATCTCTCCTCCTCTCGCACGTGCCCGCGGTGGCCGTGCAAGCTTCGCCGAGCTTCCAAAGAAGCTCTCCAACCTCGGCCTCTCCTCCTTCTACCTCTCGCTCTCCTCCTCGCTTATCTCCTCTCGCCACTCCCGCAAGCTCTGAAGGTGAAGGTGGTAGGGTGTGGAGTGGAGAGGAGAGGAGGGGAGGGGCTTAAATAGGTGGCGTGGGGGTTTTAGGGTTCAGGGAAAGGAGGAAGGGAGAGAGAGAGAAGAATATTTTGCTTGCTGCCTGCGCATAGAGCGTAGAGTGCGTACAAAAATTTCATTTTCAGACGTCTGGGAAAGGATCCAGATGTCAGAACAGACGTCTGACTGAGACTCCAGATGTCTTAAAAGGATAAAAGTGTAACGGGTCTTCACATCATAACAAACTTAAAGGAAGTTTCGTCCCCGAAACTTGAACTAGCTAGGGTGTAGGGAAATAAACATAAAATGCATAACAAACTTAAAGAGGATCGAAGTAGGTCCGAACAGACGTACCCTCAAAAAGTTTCGGGTACCGCTCTCGCATCGCCGCCTCAAGCTCCTAGGTAGCCTCCTCGTACCGCTGGCTTCTCCATAGGACCTTCACCAGTGGTACCTACTTCCGTCTCAGACTTTGGATGGCTCTGTCCAGTATCTGCACTAGTCTCTCAGGGTAGGTCAGGTCATCACCCACCTCGATGCTATCATGGCTCAAAATGTGACTGGGATTGGTGACGTACTTCCTGAGGTTGGACACGTGGAACACATCATGCACTTCAGAAAGCTAGGGAGGAAGGGCAACCCGGTAAGCAATGGGTCCTACCTGCTCCAGGACCTCAAAGGGCCCCACAAACCTCGGTGCAAGCTTCCCTTTCATGGGTGAAACATGGAGAAAGACGCGATCCCCAATCTCGAACTGCACCTCTCTACGTTTCTGGTCAGCATAACTCTTCTGCCTACTCCTGATAGTGCAGAGTCGTCTATGAATCTACTCTATCACCTCTTGACTCTACCGGATTAGCCTAGGGCCAACCTCCCACTTGGTCTAAACCTCGGCCCAACTCAAGTGTGTAGTACACCTCCGTCCGTACAGAGCCTCATAAGGTGCCATGCCATTGCTCGAATGGTAACTGTTATTATATGCAAACTTTGCTAGAGGTAAATGCTCCTCCCAAGAGCCTCTCCAGTCTAGTACACAGGCGCATGAAAGGTCCTCAAGTGTCTGTATGGTGCACTCTGATTGTCCGTCCCAAGTGTCTGTATGGTGCGCTCTGACTGTCCATCCGTCTGTGGATGGTACATGGTACTGAACCTCAACAGTATCCCCAAAGCCTGCTGAAACTCAGCCTAGAATTGGGACATAAACCGGGTATCCCTGTCGGATACAATCTCACGCAGAACTCCATGCAGGCGCACCATATTGTGAATGTATCTCTTTGCCAACTGTGCTGGTCCCAAGGTGACTCGGATCGGCAGGAAACGTGCCGTCTTCGTCAACCTGTCTACTATCACCTAGACTGCGTCGTGTCCTCGCTGGGTAATAGGTAGACCCACTACCAAGTCCATGGTAATGCTCTCTCACTTCCACTTTAGTACAGGAAGTGGCTGCAACTGGTGCTCGACCTTCACCCGTTGGCACACTAAACACTACTGCACAAATTCACCAACATCCCGCTTCATCCCTCTCCACTAAAAGTCACATTATAGATCATGATACATCTTTGTATTCTAGGGATGTATGGTGAACTTGGATCCGTGCGCCTCAGCCAGGAGCTCTCTCAATAACCCCTCGTCCCAAGGAACGCATAAGCGTCCCCCCATGCGCAGTACCTCGTCTGTAAAGGAAAAGTCTCCTGGGTCTCCTGACAGCACTCTATCCCGTAGCATCTGTAAGTATGGATCTGTCATCTGCCCTGCGATGATGCGGTCTATCAGCTCTGGTCGCATCTGCCGTGTCACTGTCACTGCCCCACAATGCCCTTGTGACTCCCGGGGTCGCCAACTGATGAGAACCTTATCATGAACCCTAGCTAGCAAAATTTAACCTAGATTTGCAAGAAAAAGCTCCTACATAGCTCAAAGAAAGGCTTAACTCAGAGAATTCTGAGTTCAAGAAGAAAATAAGTCATATGGGGTAAAAATGTAATTTCACCAGCGTAATTTGCAAACAGGGTAATTAAGGGTCCAAACATAGGTCAAACAAACCTAATAAGAAGGAAAGTGGGATAATCTGATCTAACGAGGGCTACAGCAACTCCAAGAAATTAAATGACATTCTGTAACCCTAAAACAAATTCACTTCAATTCACGAGGTTCGAGGTAGGGTAAAAATCAAATAAACCCTCTAAAATTCATAGAAAAATAATCTCTAGGGTTTAGAACCTTCAATTTGGCCTTAGAAGCCTATTTTGACCTACATTGAGAACCATGCCGAATTAATGATTTAATTTGGGTTTTTACATAAATTGGCCGATCAAATATGGTCTGACATAGAAAAAAAATTCACCATTAAAATCCTTAGGTTTAACATAGTCATGCATAAAAACTTGAGCTTAAGAAGAGACCTCCTTTACCGACTTTGCAATTTGGTCCTCATCATTTACTTTTTGACCCTTAACTTTCGAAACCCTTGTATTTTGGCCCCCAATTTCCTCGTCGTTCTTTGCATTTTGGTCCCTCTTGCAAGTCTCTACGCAGCACCATGCTCCGGCGACTTTGCGCGGAGCATGGCGCCACGCAGGGTGAGGGGGACGTCCTGCAAAGTGAACGCGGAGTTCCCTGCGACGTCTGCTGTCGCAGGGACTCAGCCATGCCACCTGACGACCCCCACACCTTCCGTGCGAACGCGCGGAAGGTATGGGTCTCGTCTCCTACCATACTCCGGCAAGGGGCGCACGTCGCCAACCTGCATCCGCCTCTCCGCCACCCCCATTATAAGAACTAGCACTCCACGTCGATTCGGGCAGTCTGGTCTTGGCGGAGAAACCCCCAACCCTTCCTCTCTCCCCACTCCGACAGGAAACCCACCAGCTCCTGTGATCGCCCCTCCTCCTTCTCGTCGCTCTGCTGCAATACCAGCAGTAGAGTTTGCTTTATCTCATCTTCCTGCGTCGCGCCGCACCAAGCACACGCCTCCCTGCCCACTTCCTCGTCGCTGCTCTCTCCCCCTAGGTTCTTCTTCTCCAGCTCCGGCAAGTACGAGCAGGCGGCTCCGCGCTCCCCCCTTCGTTCCTGTAGATAGGTTACATTTACTCCCCTTCTTCCCCTCTTTCTTTTCCCCAATCTATTTTGCTTGATTGCCCCACGACCATGCTTGATCACCCTCACCTTCCCCGCCTCCGGCCACTCTCCGGCGAGTTGTCCCCGTCATCCCACAACCCCATACGACTCGCCAACTGTCCCAAAAGCTCCGCCTCATCATACTAAATGCCCTCCGCCCCTCCATTGCCACTCTACACCTCCACAACACTCCCCCGGTCACACCCACTTTTTCAGCCACAGAACGACCTAGGCACACATGCCTAGGTCGTCCCGCAGCCTGCTACACCTCGCACTACCTTCGCCGTGTCACGGCGAAGGTTCCCCTGTGGTTTGATTAGGCCGATAGGCCGTATTCGTGCACAATAGGTTCTGGAGCCCTGCCGCCATTGTTGACGATTGAAGCAGCTTCCAAGCAGGCTCCAGGCGTCGGGGCAGCTGCGCTCCAGGTGCTGTGGACTAGGGTGAAGTCTGTGAAGACTTTTGCTTCAGCACTTGGCACCAACAGCGGCAGCAGTTGAGCAGATTGCGAGGAGGTTCTCCTGTGGGCGTGCGCGAGAAGGAGCATCAATTTAGTCCCACATCGTGAGTCCTCGAAGTGCCGCACCCATTTAAATTGATTTTGTGTTTTTACCTTATCACCTCAGAACACGGGGTGAGGTCCCCTCGCCCATTTACCCGCCTCGTCCGCGACCCACGCTACGCGGACCTGGCCGACCCGTTTACCCTGCACTCCTCGCGCACCACCCATGCCGGTGCGCCTGGTCACTAGTACGCTATCCGACCCGTTAACCTGCGGCTCTGGGAGAAGCTTCCTGTGAGCGGTTCAATGAGAGAGAGAGATATGTGCAGGTAGAGGGAGGGGATAGGTTTTGCTTCCCCCTTGTGTGCAAGATAGGAGAGCTGAAGGAGAAGGGCTCAGCACTTAGCCGCAGGAAGGAGAAGAGAAGAAGAAGAAGGCTCGCCAAAGAAGAAGAAGCAGCGAAGGAAGGAAAAGAGGAGAAGCACTGTAGCAGACTGCAGTTAAGTCGTCTGACTGCGGTATCAGACGACGGATGAGCAGCCTTCAGAGGAGATAAAGTAGAGAAGAAGAAGAAGACTTTGCAGCTGAAGAGCAGAAGAAGAAGACGATAAGCCAGGAAGAAAAAGAAAGAAGAAGACTTGGCCGCCAGAAAGAAAGAGAGAAAGGCAAAGGAAGAAAAGAGAAAGAAGAGAAGAAGACAGAGACGAGCAGAAGAAAGAAGAGGAGAGAGCACAAAGAGAAGAAGAAGAAGCCAAGACAAAAATCTCTCTCTCTCTCTCTCTTATTTTTGTAATTCAATAAAGAAACTTTGTACTTCTAGAATTCCAGTAGCTCCCTGAGTTCGACCTCGGGAAAACTATTTCCGAGTAAAAAATTTGTATGGTAATGACAACTGTAGCTGTCTCATCTTATACTATAATGACTGTATTATAATAAATATAAAGGCACAAAGCAGCACCGCGGTTGGCCATCTCACCACCAACTGCCCAACTCCTCCATAAGTCTCCAACTCTGTGCTTGTAGACTAGCCAAGTGGGTGGGTGCCTTCTGGCTTAAGGCATCAGCCACCACATTGGCCTTCCCTGGATGGTAGTAGATGCTGCAGTGGTAGTCCTTTAGGAGCTCTAACCAACGTCTCTGCCTCATGTCAAGCTCCTTCTGGTCAAACAAGTATCTGAGGCTCTTATGATCTGTGAAGATCTTGAAAGTCTGACCGTAAAGGTAGTGCCTTCATGTCTTCAGCGGGAAGACAACTGCTGTTAGCTTTAAGTCATGGGTAGGGTAGCTATGCTCATGGGGCTTCAGTTGTCGCAAAGCGTAAGTGACAACGTGACCCCGCTGCATGAGCACACCCCCTAACCCTTGCAACAAAGCGTCCGTGTACACCACAAAACCTCCACTACTGTTTGGGATGGTAAGCACAGGAGCTGAAGTCAGTCTCTCCTTCAACTCCTGAAAACATGCCTCACACTCATCTGTCCAGGAAAATGGCACGTCCTTCCGAGTCAGCTGGGTCATAAGACAAGCAATCTGAGAGAATCCCTTGATAAACTACAGATAGTAACCTGCCAGTTCCAAAATGCTGTGTATCTATATCACTATACGTGGCCTCTCCCACCTGAGTATAGCCTCAACCTTGGCTGGGTCTACAACCAAACCATCCCCTGAGATCACGTGGCCCAAGAAAGTCACCTGTCTCAACCAAAACTCACACTTGTTGTACTTGGCATACAGCCTGCGTTGCCTCAAAGTGTCCAGAATCATCTGTAGATGCTGTCCGTGCTATGCCTGATCTTGCGAGTAAACGAGTACGTCGTCGATGAATACCACCACAAACTGGTCCAAGTACGACTTGAAAACCCGATTCATTAAATCCATAAAAGCAGCAGGGGTGTTGGTCAACCCAAACGGCATGACCAAGAACTCGTAGTACTCGTACCGGATACGGAAAGCTGTCTTGGAGACGTCGATCTCCCTGATCCTCAACTGGTGGTAGCCTGACCATAGATCTATCTTGGAGAACACTGTGGCATCTCGCAACTGGTCAAAAAGGTCGTCAATCCTCGGCAGCGGATACTTGTTCTTGATTGTGACCCTATTCAGCTGTCGGTAGTCGACAGAAAGTCGCAAGGTATCATCCTTCTTCTTCACAAACAACACAGGTGCTCCCCACAGGGACACACTAGG
Source organism: Thalassia testudinum (assembly GCA_037157565.1). Taxonomy (NCBI): domain Eukaryota; kingdom Viridiplantae; phylum Streptophyta; class Magnoliopsida; order Alismatales; family Hydrocharitaceae; genus Thalassia; species Thalassia testudinum. Next base: position 21,312,898 of record JAZHRO010000024.1, read on the forward strand.
CCTTACAAAGCCCTTCTCCAACAGGTCCTATAGCTATGACTTGAGCTCTTGCAGCTCAAGTGGTGTCATCCGGTACGGTGGAGTAGAAATGGGGTTGGTCCCTGGTACTAGTGAGATCTCAAACTCTATCTCACGCTTGGGCGGTAGTCCTAGCAACTCCTCTGGAAACACGTTGGGGTACTCGCAAACCACCAGAGTACTCTAAAAGTCAGCCACGGGGCTAGGCTTTGCCACTACACAAGCTAAAAAGTCCTCACACCCCTGGCTTAAAAGCCTCCCTGCCCGAAGTGTAGAGATGCATCTGAAACCTCTGTCCACCGGCTGTCCGTGAAACTCAAAGGGAGGCAACTCTGGTATGGAGAAGACGATCTTCCTCCCGAAATAGTCCACCAGGGCGTGGTAGGTAGACAGCCTGTCCATCCCTAGAATCACGCCAAAATCCTCCATCGGTATCACAATCAGGTCAGTGGGAGGTGATAAACGCTAGTTTATCGTCATTCTTATGCATTAAAACAAACCTAGCTCTTAGGATTTTACTCCGCAAACGGGTTTTTGGGCTGCATTTAGGCATAAATTAGGATAGGCATGCATTGCATTTTTTATTGTTGTTTTAATGAGTTTTTGTGAGTGTTAGGGATGTACAGATGCACAGATCCCTAAAACCCTAGCACTCAAGAAGGCAAATGGTGAAGGAGAAGCCCAGACTAGTTGGAACCCAGCTTAATCCAGCTCACCACAGCTGGAACCTAGCTTACTTGAATTAGGGTTAGCTCATCCCAGCTCCATTCAGCTAGTCTCAGCTGGATGGCAGCTCAAGAGAGTTCACCTTAGCTCACCCTAGCTCAAGTCAGCTCAGATCCAGCTCAACTTAGCTGAGTCTAGCTCATCTCAGCTCCCACTAGTTCATAGGGAGCTCTAGCTAGCTCAGCTGAGTTGACAGGAGTTCACCCCAGCTCAGATCTAGCTACATTCAGCTCCACTCAACTCCAGCCAGCTGAAGAAGAATTCATCTCAGCTCAGGAAGCTCAAGTCCAGCTCCCGGGGACTCAGCTTAGCACATCTCAGTTGAGCTAAGCTACCGTAGCTGCCTCAACCAGCTTGATTTTCCCCGGGAGCACCAGACCTAGCTCACCTCAGCTCATTTTGGTAGAAGCTAGCTCACTTTAGCTTGGCTTAGCAACTAGCAAAGAACTAGCAAGCTAAGCCAGCTAGAGTAGCCCCATGCCAGCCTCTTCAGTAGCAGCCAACTCCAGCTCCAGCTCCAGACTTCTCCTCCTCAGCTCCTTCCTCCAAACCATAGCTCCAACACCTTCTCCTCTACTCCACCTTTAGCTAAGCTAGCTTAGCTTATCTTAGCTTAGCTTAGCTTAACTTAACTAACAACCAGCTCCTTGGCCATCCATTACCTTAAAAATCAACCCTAGCTAGCTCCACCAACTCAAGCCTACCTAAGCTAGCTACCCTACTTAAGTTGGCGCCACCACCTAGCCACCCCTTCACCCCATTATCTCCATCAAAAGACACTTCAAGTTGGCGCCAAAAACCACCCCTAACCACCCCCCATTTTGGCGCCAACTTTCAGCCTCTTCATCCACCCTACACCTACCCATATAACACATCCTAGCCATCCACATACCCCCCTTCTAGAACCTTAAGGTGGCACCACCTAATAGTCTTCTAGAAAGCCCATTTTGGCGCCAACACTAAGGGGTGTCAACACCCATAACTACCCCCTTGGTGTCCCTTAAGGTGGCGCCAACTCTCCTTGGCCATGGGATCTCCAACCACCTCCATCAACTCATCTTGGCCATCCATTTCAAAGGTCACCATAGCCCCCTTCCTATTCTATAAGAAGCCACCACCTACCACCATTTTGGGGCATCCTCCCTTAATATATTTTTGTACCTAAACCACCTATACCTACGGCCAAGAAGAGGGAATAGAGAAGGAGATTAAAGGGGCACATCACCAGCCCCTTTGGTGCCTTCTTCTCCCCACTCTCTTCAACTTGAGCCACGCCAAGGAGGAGGACTCTTCCACTTCAAGGAGGACGGCCAGGAAAGGGAGAAGGACCTAGGGTGGACGTCCACCCTTGGAGAGAAGCTTAGGGCACGCCCTCTAGGGCTTGCCTTGAAGGACATCACCTTGGCGGAGCACTGCAAGGAAGGAGTTGAAGGATTCTTTTCAAGCTTGGGAGCCACCAACCTTGGAGCAAGAAGCCCTCTTCTTCACCATCTATGTAGAGGATTTGTGTTTGCTTTTCTTTATTTTAATTCTTCTAGTAGTAGAAGCATTCCTCTACTAGCCTTTTTTGTAAAACATTTTTCAGTAATCTAGTTGCCTTCTTTGCAATTTTCTATTTTGCATTTCTACTTGCTTTGCTTTTTAGCATTTTTCACTCCCTCTCCCTAATTATTCTAGGCCTCCACTTGCCTAGAGTGAGTTTAGGGAGAGGCTCTACTTGCCACTAGAAAGTAGTAGTTAAATTGAAGTGTGAATTACCTTCCCGTCACCATTCCACATGTTGTCTTAATTTAAAACAAAAAAAAATGATATATTGAAAAATACCAAAAGGAAAGTTGAGATTGTATTCCAAGCAAGAGAATCACTATTGCAAACATTTGGCCTCCTTGGACGACCCTAGATACTTCCCTATCTAGGAATATAAATTTAAGAGTTGATCGATTTTACGCGTTACAATGACGTATTTTAACAAACCGCGTGAAATCGCTATCAGGAGGCTGTGTCCCCCTATGCTGACCTCACAGTCCGTGTAGACCTCCTCAGCTGCAAACAACTGGCCACCTGGGCCTCTAATCACAAACAGATCCTCTAACAGTAAACTGTCCTGCCCCAAACTGAAGGCAAAACTCACAGCAACAAAAGGTGTGTGGCACCAGAATCAAAAAGTACGTACATTAATTTGCCAGAAACGGTAACCATACCTGCCACCACTGAACCGAAAGCCCTGGCGTCTCAGTGTGTTAGGGCGTTGATACGCCCCTCAATCCTCGGTGCAGATGAAGCAGCTACACTTTGGGTTGGGTGAGCAGCCACTGGTCGGTACCCTTCTTATGACTGTTGCCCTCCCCCATGCGTCTGGGGACCACGATCACCAGCTCAGCCTCCAACGCTTGGTTCGGGGAGCATCTGTTCTGCTCCGACCCTAGATGGGCAGTCCCTCCTGATGTGGCCTGACTGGCCACACTGGTAGCAGAGGGGAACACGACCTCCTCCCTCGGTAGGTCCCTGTTGACGGCTGGGCGGGGGTCCAGTATTGGAAGCTGGCCCCTGTCTGGGGCTCCCAAAGGCCACTAACAGCCCCGCAAAATGAGACAGCTCTCCTGCGAGTGCCGCGTGCCTCCTTTCCCGATGGCCCAGAGAGTACTCTGGCTGGTAGGGCCTCTTTCGTCCACTATCGGTGTCTCGTGCGGCCGGGTTGGTCTCCTCGCAGGTCATGGCTACCTCAACCACTGATGAGAAGGTGGGCAGCTTCATAGGTTTGACATACCCCTGAATAGCAGGTCGGAGCCCCTCAGCAAACCTCCATAGGCGCTCCTCCTCCGTAGCCATGGCTGTCGAGGCAAAACGTGATAGCTCCAAGAAGCTCGTGCGATATGCGCTAACAGTCATCGTCCCCTGGCAGAGAGTGTGGAACTCCCACCTCCTATGGTCCTGCCAGGTCAGCTGAAAGTACTGTTCGCAGAAGAGGGTCACGAACTGGTCCCATGTCGGCTCTCCCCTCTCCTGGCCTCTGACTGCCCTCCACCACCTATGTGTCGTGCTCTCTAGCTGGTATGTGGCAAAGGTCACGAGGCACTCCATGGGTGGGCGAAGGGTGTTGAACACCTTCTCTATCTACTCCATCCAATCCTATGCCTCAGACAGGTCCTCATCCCCCTTGAAGGAGGGGGGGCTTCAGCTCCGGAACTGTCCGAAAAGCTCATGGTGTAGCTGTAGTGGGGGAACAGGCACGCCTCCAGGCAAGGAGGGCTAGTGCTCAGAAGTGTCAGAGTGCGGTGGGGGTAGTGGAGGACCACCCCCTCCCCCTCCTGCTCGTCTGGCGCTGCGGCGGTCTCTCTGTCCTACCAAGGACTCCCCCTCCACATCCTCAGGGAGAGGTGCCCGTGGAGGCTGGTGGAGCTCCTCTCGTACAATATCTCTGATCAGCTGGGTGAGATCCTGGGCCTGAACGCTAGGGAGAAGAGGTGGGTCAATTGGCACCTTAGCCCCGGCACGTCCACCCCTCCGACCTCGTCCACGGTCGTGACCACGATCTGCCTCGAGAACTCCCCGACGAGGCATCTCCTGCAAGGAGACACGAAAGACAAAATAAAAGGGTCAACGATACTGAAATTCTTCGAGAAAAGACTCGGAATGAACATCAAGGCGATATGTTATGGTGGCTACCCTAGTTACATGCATGTGAACGGTTATTCTCAAGCCAATTGGTTCATTTCTCGGGACGACCTTGCTCTTATATCATCTTGTTACGACCCAGTTTCCGGATCCCTACAGGACCCGAGACCAGCTCGCCTCGACTAATCCCAAGATCCAATCATCCAACAAGAAATAACCAAAAAGCAGGAAAGTAAACCACATTCACATATGCAATATAACTATGCAGTAAAAATGTACAAAGCAGTAAAGGAAGGTAAAACTGCTGTTCCATTACATACCACCACAACAACAGAATAATGGAAACGAAAGTAAATAGTAGAGACAACACTAGCTAAAGGTCTGATACTTACGACAACAGTAAGGGAAATAACAAGAAAGTGTTGAAACTACGGTTGGGCTCGATTGGGCCTAGCAGCTTCCGCAGCCGGAAGCTCGGGTTGCTCAACTCCTGGTCTTGAACAATATTATGAAAAGACAGAGTCAGCGAACGCTAAGTAGAGTGGTATCTATACTATCTAAAAACAGTAAAAGCAACAGGTTTAATTTTATTTTCTATTTATTTGTTTTATGTGTATTTCCTTTTCACCCATTTTTCTCAAATATCTAGATATTCTTGATCTAGCATGTTCCTCGTGGGAATGATCTTGATTGTAGTCTTTTTCGAAGAGTAAAAGGTACATGTGGTGCTCTCCTGGCCGGGAGAGTCCTCCGTGGTAGTCATACACCCAGTCAACCACCCCGAGGTCACTGTTAAGATGCAGTGGTGACTACGGCACGCGTGATAAATGCACGGGTAGCTACCCCGTATTGACACGCGGTCAGTTGTTTCTACTAGCAGGCACGCCGAAAGTACAGCATAGAACAGTATAGGGCCTTGCCCTCTCAGAACAGAAGTCTCGCCCCTCAGAACTAAATAGGGGTCTTGCCCCTCCACAGTCTGCGTACCCTCGTCTGACTACCTTGGTTTGCCTAGAGGGCCTAACAAGTCGGTGCAGGGTGGCTAGTTGAACCGTGGGCCCTGTGGGGTGGCTAGCTCTCTCCCTACACTAGTAGCTCACCTCGGTACCGCGTACACGAGGGTCAACAGGAGTCGGTGTAGAGTGGCCAATCCTAACCCCGAGTCTCAACCCAAGGGCGGCTAGCTCTACTCTACATGAAAAGGGGACAGTCGCTCTCCTAGGTACCATGTACTCAAGGGCCAGCACACTTCCCGTCTACATTCCAGGTTTCCAACCAACCACAAGAGCTCTACTCTTAATTCCCCGTAGGGTTCATGCTCACGTTCGCCTCATTTATTCCGATCCAGATTCCATTATTCACAATCCAATTCTTATTTATATACAGGCAGCTCGTGTTTCCATAATTCAATACATGTAACTGGTGATTTCATAGGTAATTGTTCATAAATTACAGGCAGCTCATAATTATAATACAGGCAAGCGCTAACAGTTTAGCTAAATCATGCATGCAAGTACATCATACAACACAAAAGATTCATTCATTCCTCTATCCTAGGGTTCATGCCACACCCTAGGATTCCATTCGGCTATTTCGACAAGCACATTCTTATTTTTTTTTTGAGATGAAAAGGAATGCTATCGAATCACTGATAGCAATCCAGGAGAGCTTTTATTGATAAAAGTATAATGAAAAAGGTTACATGATTGAACCCCATTGGTGTATGAGATTCTAGCAACTATTGACAATATTATCTACATTCACTGAACTCTCCTGAAACAAGCTCTTTCATTTCTAGCTCTCCAAATAGACCATAAAACAACCACCATAGGCAAGTATGGCTTATTCGCCCTGAAGAAAGAACTCCAGAGATTCTCCCACATGGGAATAGATTCCCTACACACCTTCCTCCAAATATAATCTGTAATCACACAAGTAGAACATATATGAACACTGGAATCATTATGCATCCCACACAAGTGGCAAAATTGGGTAGGGGTTCCCATTCTTCTGTGCCTTAGATCTCCAGTAATCAAGCCATCTCTTCTGCATAACCACAAAAAAATTTGTATCTTTAGTGGTACCTTCAATTTCCATAGCTTTTTCCCCACCTCATCTACTTCTGCCATCCTGGAAGAGTTGACAAGCTTGTCATAGGCAGCCGCTGAGGAGAATGTACCCTCCCATTTGTATGTGTCATATTCCTCAGGTGTGGGTTTGAAAGTAGCAAGTTCCTGCATGAGACGCCCATTTTCTACTTGTGTTCTTGTTTCATGACCATTCCACATTACATTGTTCAGAGATCAATTTTCAGAGGCTGTCCCAGTAATCACATACCACAGCATTTTTATCAGAAGTGGTTGAGAATGCAAGAGGGTACCTATCTTTTATCACCCCACCAAGCAGCCAATTTTCCAACCAGAATTTGAAGCTTTTCCCATCACCTAAGACAGACTTGAACAGGCTTCAATTATCTGCCAAGGCACACACCACCGATGACCAAAAAAGAGAAGGTTTGTGTGGATTTAGGCAGTTCTTCTCGTCATTGGCAGCCCCATAGCTATCCTGAATGATCTCTGTCCACATTTTTTTTCCCCTTGTAGCAGCCGAACAACCCACTTCAAAAGTAGGGCATCATTAAATTCTTTGAGGGATCTGATTCCCATGCCACCGATCTTCTTTGGCAAACAAACTGATTCCCACTTTACAGGTTGAAGGAAAGCCCCATGATGAGAAGCCCCTTTCCAGAAGAATCTCTTATGCATCACATCGAGTTTTTTCCAAATTGATTTTAGGGCTCTAAGAACAGAGAAGAAGAAAACTGGAATGGATATAATGACCGAGTTCAGTAAAATATACCTCCCACCTTTTGATAAGTAACGACTACTCCAACCCTCTAATTTCATAGCCACCTTTTCATATAGGAAGGACCAATCTGCTTTCCACAGTTTAGTGCACTTCAAAGGTATCCCTAGATATTTGACAGGCAGTGAAATCACAGGTGTGCCCAAGATGGTGGAGATGTCATTCTGGACCAATCCGTTCATACCAAAGCGAACCAAGGAGGACTTTCTTCCATTAAGTTTTAGACTAGAAATCTCGCCAAAAATTTTTACCATATAATATAGCGCTTGCGCTTCCCTCTTCCCCCCTTCCACAAAAAGATTAGTGTCATCTGCATATTGGAGAATGGGAGCCAAGGCCTGTTGTTAGACATAGAATACCCCCTTATCAACCCATCAGTTGCTAGTTTGCATGTATATCTTGCCAAAGTATCCACTGCAAGATTGAAAATCAGAGGGCAAGTGGGCACCCTTGCCTTACCCTGCACTGGGGCTGAATCCAGGCTCGACATGGTTTCCCATTTATCAGAGGGGAGTATGAGGCAGTCGTGATACATCTCTTCACCCATTGTATCAACAGAGGGGGGGGGGATTTTCTCCTTTTAAGGATTTCCCAATGGTACGGCCAGGAGATTAAGTCATAGGCTTTGGTGAAATGAACTTTCCATAGAAAGGCCTTGGACTTTTGCCTGTGCCACCCCATCACCATCTCTTGTGTCATGATGAAGGATTCTTGTAGAGACCTCCCAGGTAGAAAGGCAGACTGGACAGGCATTATCAAATCTTGTATTACCTCATGCATTCTGTTGGCTAAAATCTTGCTGATAATAAGGTAAATAGAATTTGACAAGGCAATGGTCTATAGTCTGAAAAGTTCTCCGCACTTGACTTCTTTGGTAGCAAGAACAAGCAAGACTTATTCAGTCTCTCAAACCCAAAGTTGCCTAATTCAAATTCATGGATAACATTCATCACATCCTTTTTGATGACATTCCACATTTCTCTATAAAAGAATACCTGAACCCCATCCGATCCAGGAGCCCCCTCATTATTCAAGTCTTTAATTGCTTTCATTGTTTCTTGTTTAGAAATAGGAGAAATTAGCATGGCCATCTGATCATTACTGACACTTGGGAAGTCTGCCGATGCCATTCTCCAAGAACCCCTTGGTGCAACCTTGGCAAGCTCTTTGAAATACCTGCCAGCTTCACATCTGATTTCATTGATAGATGTGATAGTTCTCTCACTTGTTTTAATGGATGAAATGAGATTGAACCTCCTCCTAGCACTGGCCGCAAGATGAAAGCATTTCGTGTTAGCATCACCTTCCTTGAGCCATAATTGTCTAGATCTTTCACGCCAGTCCATTTCTTTTTTCAAGTCCTCCTCCCCAACAACCTGCTGCATCTGCTGCCTGTGTTGCTGTTCCTGATAACTGAGTGGCTGCCTACATTCCTTCAAATCCAGACCTTGGATCACTGCCAGTGCCTCCACCCTCCTCTGCTCCCTGATCAGTGCCACTGTCTGCCCATACTCTTTCAGCATGGATCGCATACCTGCCAACTTGGAAGCCAATTGCTGTGTGGCAAATCCATGCACAACCTTGTTCTTCCACCAACTGGATAGCATCTCAGCAAAGCCCTCCTCCCTAAACCAAGATTTCTTGAGTTTGAAATATGACCCGATGTCAGAATTCACCCCACTGTCCCACACAAGTGGAGTGTGATAAGAAAAAGGCCTATCAAGGCTCATAGTAGATGATAGTTGGTACCTCTCCAGCAAGCTTGGGTTACCAAAGAACCTGTTCAGCTTAGAAGTCTGTCCATTGCCATTTCTCCAAGTGAACTCAACTCCACTGATAGGATACTCAGTGACACCCAATTCTGCACAGCCATCTGGAAACCTGCAATAGCGCTATTATTTCTACCCCCAGGTCTGTCATCACTTGAAAGAGGACAATTGAAGTCACCTCCTATGAGCCATGGTACCTCCTGCACTCTTTGATGCATTTTTGGCAACTAATCCCACAATTCTACCCTATCAGCAGCTGCACATGGGCCATAGATGCAAGAAACATACCACTCCAAATTTCCTTGGAGGTTCTAGCATCTGCAGGTAAGCACATGCTTATCACGAAAGACTTCTGTTACATTGAGACAAGATTTTCTCCACCATATGGCCATTCCACCAGACCTTTCAGCTGCTCCCTTCACCACACAGTCTGCACACCCTAACTATCTAAAAAAATCTCAGACTTGGCCATTCTCCTCCAAATGTGTCTCTTGGATGAGAGCACAATCAATTTCCCACTTAGAGAGATATCTACTTAGAGATGCCCTTCTCACCTTATTGCGTAGCTCACGCACATTCCATGTTAGCACTCTCATTCCTTGCCTGATTGATCCCCTTGAGCCAGACTGGCCACATACTCAACCATGATCGAGTTTTGCGACAGTTTCCTCCACTATAGGGGTCAGGTTCTCCATCCTTCTCCTTCTGAGCATGTAAGGGGAGTGACCCAGCCCCCTTTTCTGATTTGTCCCACTTCCAAACTTCAAATCACCAGGGATGGTGAACTGCACTTGGTTCACCTCCTTGAGGGCCCTTTTACCATTGCTGAGTACTATTTCCATACCCGATTTCCCCTCCTCTTTTCTACTAGGATTGTCTGAGTTCCTCTCTAAATCATCTGCATCATCCATTGAACCACTGCCTTTGGCCACAAGGGCTTGGCTACTACATCCCATGACAGTAACATCTTCCATGGGCATCAAGCCCCTCCCTGTAGAGTCCAGGTGACAATCCTTCCTCTTCTTTGATTTAGGGGCCTCATCTAATGATTCACAACCCATCAGTTCAGCTTGTTGCACCTCCTCAAATCTAGCCACAGATGTCTTAACATAGCCCTATTTTGGTAGCCCAGAAACCTGCCCAACCACTGCTAAGCGAATGAGCCACGATGAGCCCCCACGTCTAAGAGTAATTCTGTCAGGAATTGACCCACTTTTAAGGACTTCAGCCTCAAATCAAAGTAAACGAATATCACCCTCTCCAATCATGATTTCAGAGCCTTCAGAGATAGATGCCCTGCAACCATCTTGACGACAACCCCCTTAGATCTTTAGTGCAGTGGCAATCCATTGATCTCAAGAAGCACCGTCCTAGTTCCCATCCTCTGGGGGGGTCGATCAGGGAGAGCCCCATCGAAGGGGGAAACCATTCTCCAGAGCACATTGACATCTTCGAAGGAACTCGACTGAAATCGCAACCTTTCCACATCCATCATCCCCGGACCAAATACAAGAAAATGAGACTGGGATAGCATTGCCACCTTCCAGCCCAATGACACAAGTTGTAGGGAACTCACCAGTTGTTGAAATCTCTCGATCGAGGGTTTGTCTGTCATGATCTCACCAATCAACGCTACCCCTCAACATGATCTTTACAGAAAGAATCTCCTCAGATAATGGAATCTCCACTTCTATTGAGTGACTACCAAGCGCCAGCGATGGTGGTAGTCGAGGCCCCTTCGCCGCTCCCCGAACTGGGCGCTAAGGGGTCATCTTTGTGTGTGGCAGCTTCACCCTAGGGCATGAATCGCGCTTGTGCCCTTCACCCCCACAAGCCAAGCTGACAAGAGGGTTTCTATAAACCACAGCCATGTGACCCCTTTGTTTGCATCTGAAGCACAAGATCTAACCATTAGCTCTCCTCCAGGGCCATCTTGGGTTGAGTCTAGCCGCCCTACCATCATGCACTTGCCATCCCCTCTCCCTCCTCCTCTAGTTTCTTGATCTCCATGTCTTCCACTCTCCCCCGTCCTCAACCCTAGCTACTTTCATGCCATCGCCCCCTACCGCCTGACGCCATACACCTCTCCCTCTCTCCCTCATTTTTTCCCAAAACCCTCTACCAGACAATTCGGGAGTAATGGGGGCTTGAACCGCAGACCCAGGCGTCTCTGCGAGCCCCAAACATGCAACAGGTTGAAACCCTACACTAGGGAATACAACACAAAAGGAGGGTTCATAATAGTGTATAAAGGTCTCTAGTACGTAGATAAACTCGCAAGGAAACTACAGGTACTTCGTTTGCATAAAACGGGCCCTGATCGGACCCCAAACGGGTGAAAAACGTGCCTATTGTCCAAAATCAAACATTTGGGAATAAGTCTAGATGTCTTAAAAGGTACTAGAACCTTACCTTAAGTCCTTGCGGTGTCCTCAGATGTCCAAGCCTCCTCTACGATCATCTGAAGGTAGTTTCAGATGTCGGACCATGCCTCTGGTCGTCTAGAAGCACCTCCAGACATCTGGTGATCTGATCAGACAACCAAAAGTGCTTGGGAGAGCGTTCCGCACTCATTCCCAAGGTTGCTCCTATGTACGACAGTCGCAGCCCCCAAATCAGACCTGACATTCACTCTACGGTGAGGCCTACATGGCCATAATCGTGAAAAAGAATGTACCTGTTAAGAGCGCTTGATTAGGTTTTAAAAAGGTCACGTTGTAGTACAGTCAAAAAAGCGTTCAAAACAAATAGAATTTTATTACTCAAAGTTTAAGTCCGAGGTCGAACACAGGGAGCAAATGGAATTCACGTACTAATCTCAATAATAGATGCAATTTGAACACATGAAACTATTCAAAATCTAATTCAGAATGTAAAGCATGAGTATGTAGAGCATAAAAAGAAATGTAGCCACAAATAATAGAGATTTGATGAAAAATTAGACATCTGATTATAAAATCAGATGTCTTATAAATGTGGTGCTGATGTAAACACATTTACACTACTTAAAATGTCTATTTATGGATGTTCTTAAGCATAGGATTGCATTTCATGATATAAATATTGCATAACATGCATCATCTTTAATTTAGAGTAGTTTGAATAGAATGGAGGTTAATTGTCTCCTTTTATGTGCTTGGACAGGGCAAACATTTTATCGGGGCCTCGGATCAAAGATCCAACCGTATGGATGTGATCAGGGCGACGATTGGAGTTCAACGACTCCAAGATCACCCTAATCAGGCATCCGTAGCATCAGATATAGACTGGGGAACCCTAGAAGATCAAGGGCCAGGATGGTGTAAATCTTCACTTCAGATGATAAATCTGACCGCACGGATGAATTCGGATCGACGATCGCAGCCCAACGACACAAAAATCAAGTCAATCCGACATCCGTGGCACCATCTACAACTTTCAGAAGATGGACGGCCAAGATGGCGCCACGTGGTGCCATCTCAGCCGCCCAAATGGCCGCTTGCACTTTGTGAAGGCCCCCGCCCGATCGCTCTCCACCGTCAGATGGAGATCCAACGGCTGTGGTCTCTCGTGCTTAAAAGCGTCCGCACGACCATTTCGTCCGCGTAGCGCAGTGGCGACGCAGCTGCGGGCGAAGCAGAGGTCGCTGGTTCGAGCCGCGGTGAGGGGGTGAAAGGCGCGGGCGAGCGGGTGCGGACGAGCGTCAGATGAAGATCCAACGGCTGTGCGCGCTCAATCAGGACGACGCGTGATTGGACGCCGGGCGTAACGCGCGATCGCACGCGGGCGGGCGCGCTACGCAGTGGGCGCGGACGCGATTTAAGCCGTCCGATCTCGCGATCGGACAGGTGAGACTTCGCGGACGTGCGTAGGCGTTACGCGCGCGGGCAGCCGAGCGGGCGCGCGTGGGCGCGGAGGCTACGCCCACGTTGGGGGCTTTAGCGACGGTTTTATCCGTCACTAAAGACCCCTTATTTATTATTTTGAAGATGTAATGTCCATTTTGCCCCCACTCCTTGCAACTATAAAAGGAGACCCCCTCCATATGAAATTTTCATCCATTCCTTCTCCTCTCTACCTCTCCAAAGCTCAAGAGAAGCTTGTCCCACACCCGGGATGCTTCTCGCGAGATAAAGTCCAAATTTTCGTCCCCCTTCGGAAGTGGATCCCGCGACGACGACGGCGTGCTGCTCCGTTCCCGTTCTTCTGCTTCTTCCTCCTTCGTCCAGGCGTCGTCCCGTCCGGCTCGTCCTCCAAGCGACCGTCGAGGAGGATTCTCTCTCCCTACTCTGTTTACTGCTTTCTAATATAGATTTACTGCTTTCTAGAGTAATCGCTTTATGCTTTCTAGTTGTAACGAACGATCTCTTTTATGATAAATTCCTTGTCTATTCTACATCTCATTTTGATTTCCATGTGTAGTATTCTCTCTCTTACTCTCTCTCTCTCTTCTATTTGTTGTAGATACTTAGATAGTTTAAATTGAATTTCTTCGTGACAAAATAAAAACGAAACGCGAAGTTTTTAAATCAAACGTCCGCCTCCCTGTGTTCGACCCGGAATTTTAATTTCGGTATAAATTTTATTTGTTGAACACGAATCCTTCGCTTTCGAACTGCAACGACGAGTTTTTCCAAAACCGAACACGTTAGCGTAGGTTCGTAATCGTTCAACAAGTGCTACAATGTTTGATTTTTCCTTCTTCTGTTGCCTTCTGTCCTTCTTTCTTTCTCTGTCTTCTTTGCCCTATGATCTTCAACTGCCTTCTTTTTCCTTTCTTCTTCTTCTTTCCTTAGCTTCTCTGTGACTCTTCTTCAGCTCTCTTCTGCCTTTAGCCCTTAGCTTCTTCTTTAGCTTCCTCCTTCAGCCGTGTAGTGCCTTCTCCTTCCTTAGCTACTGTGGCTACCACTCTTTTCTGTTTCCTTCCTCTTTCTTCTTCTTTTCCTTTCCCTGCAAGAGAAAAACCTACCCCCTACCCTCCCCTGCGAACTCTCCTCTCTTTTCTTGCTTAGGCGCACTCTCCCAGAGCCTTCTCGGGTAAACGGGTCGGATCAGTGTGCCCGGGACCAGGCCCACCGGCGTGAGTGGTGGGCGAGGAGTGCACGGGTAGTCGGGTCAAGAACCAGGTCCCCGGAGGTGTGGGTCGCGGACGAGGCGAGTGGGATGAGTGGGACCTCACCCCGTGTTAGGAGGCGATAAGCCCTTAGCACTTTTTCCACCTATGGCGCTCGGCCCGCTCTAAAAATTCTGAGGTGGGACTAAATGTCCCACCTACTTCTCGCGCGCACCCGCAGCAGGTATCACGCTCAATTGCTAAGGCTGCAGGGGTCTGGGACTCCAATTGCTGGCTGGAGTTGTTCGCAAAAGGGAATTCGCGCGTTCTAGGAACCTGATGCCTGAAGCCTGGAGCCTGGAGTGAAGCTTGCGAGCTTCTTCGAGCCTACTTCAATGGCGGCAGAGGCCTAAACCTGCACTCATGCAATATGGCCTTGCGGCCTCATCAAAACACATAGGAGGCTTCCTTGTGGCACGGTAAAGGTGGCTCGGTGGTTGGCGTGGCGTGGGGCGGCCTGGGCGTGCATGCCTAGGTCGGTCTATGGTCATGGTGATGGGTTTGTTCGGGGGTAGTGTGTGGAGGTTATGGCGATCGATGGAGAGGGGGGAAATGTTCAGTGGAAGGTGGCGGAGCTTCTGAGGGGTTTAGCGAGGTGGATGGGTGCATGGAGTGAGGGAGGCACCTCGCCGGTGGTCTGCCGGAGGTGGAGACGATGGTGGTGGTCTGTGGTTGTCGAGGGGTGGAAACAGAAATAAAGAGAGGGAAAATAAAGAGTAGAGGAAGGGGAAAGTACCTAACCTAGTTTAAGGATCAAAGGGAAGGAGATGGTGGATGTCTTGTACCTACCGTCACCGAAGACGAAAGTCCAGTAGAAGGGTGACGGTGACGACGAGGAGGCTGTAGGCACGTGCGTAGGTATGGCACGATGCGGAAAGCGGAGGTAGAGACAACTCTGCCACCGGTATTGTGGCAAAGCGACGAGAGGAGGAGAAATAGGTCGCTGGAGCTCGCTGGGTGTTTGGCCCGAAGAGAAGAGAATAAATTGGGGGGTTGTCTCCGGCGAAACCAAGCTGAAGAGGAACAGGAGGATTTAGGGACCTTTAAATAGCCTCTAGCAGAAAGCCTTGTGCTTGGAAGGCAAGCTTCCAAGCAAGGCAACCTCGCCGGACTTGGAAGGTCGAAAAGACCCAAATCTCTCATGAGTTCGCATGAGAGATTGGGTAGGATTTGGAGCTCAAGATTGGGTTTACATGAATGAGAATTCCTCAGAGAATCTCCTCTTCAAATTTGAGAGGGATTCTCTGAGTAATCAAGGAGATATCCCCTTAAAATCCTCGCCGGAGTAGGATTCCTTCGCTAAAATGGTAGAGGGACCTAATTGCAAAGAACGACGAGGAAGCTAGGAGGTTTCTGCAAGGGTTTTCAAAAGCTAGGGGTCTAAAAGTAATTGGGTTAGACTATTTTGCGAAGTAGGTCAAGGTGAACTCCCTTTAGGTCCAAATTTTGGTATAAACATAACTTAGACCTAAGGAATCCAATGGTTATGTTGGATTTTAGGTTTAACTACGTTTGACTGGGAATTTTACATAAAAACCTAATTTAGGGTAAATATTTGACTAGGACCCTTATTTAGGTCAAAATAGGTTCTAAAGGCCAAATTGAATGTTCTAAGCCCTAGAGGGTTTTTTCCATGAATTTTATAGGGTTTAGTTGAATTTTATCTTGACCATAACCTTGTTAAATTATGTAGGCCCATTTTAGGGTTACAAGAAGTCATTTAATTCTCATATTTCACATTAACCCTTTTCTAATTGAACCATCCCACTTTTTATCTTGTTAAGACCATTTGACCTATGTTTAGCCCCTGAGAAATTCCGTTGTTATACTGCAATGGTAAAATTACAGTTTTACCCTTTGTTTCTTGCTTTTCTTTCAAACTGATTATTCCTTGAGTTAGGCCCTTCATTTGGTTATATAGGAGCTTTTGTTCTCTTTTCTAAGTCAAAATGAGCTAGTTAGGGCTTATGATGGTGTTCCCATCATACCCTCATGCCTAGCTTTTGCTAGTCCCTTCGCAAAATTTTAAGGTTTTAACTTCTGTTCTAGACCATGAGTTCCTTTCACGCATTATGATGAGTGCTCTTTCTTTTTCTTTTTGATTAGGCTAGAAAGCCGACAGTAGGTCTGGAGGTACTCAAGTACCAACCAAGATCCAGACCTGACCAGCTCTAGCCTCGATCCTCTATGAAGGTTTTAAAGGCCCACAGGAACTATCCTAAGGATCATTGGACTCCGCGGTTAAAGCACCTATGCTTGAGACATATTTTAGCCTTAGTTCAGTTTGCAGTGCATTTTTTTGTAAGAGAGAGATAGAGGACTTATTTGTTTGGAGAGTTTTCTCTCTCTTTTCTTTTTATTTCTAGCTTCGGATTGGCTTCTCAACACGGTCTGTATCGGATTCCTCGTCCCCATCATTAATCCTCAAAAGGTCCTTGGCAATCGATGTTTCGTGATAGCATCGCCCATGGAAACCCCCAGAACCCTAGCTTTCGAGATTTCGAGATAATCCTGCCCATGGCGTTCTGTAGCTAAATCCATACCCTAGAAATCGACATTTCGTGATAATGCCGCTCATGGCATCTGAACTAGCAGGGTGCTTACGTGCCCCCAGTAGGATATGTAAATATCCAAGGAGACAAGCACTAAGGAGACAATATGTTGTTACGCATCTTCGAGGGGAATTTCCTGCCTCTCTGCATCAGGAACTTGTCCAAATCAACTTGTGTTGATCGGCCGCTCCTAATCTAGGCAACTTTTTTTTTCAGAACATTTAAATGCTTTCGCATGATTTTGATAGTTATGCGCACTGAACCAGACTGTGTGTGGATTGGGGTGCTTAGGTTACCGAGTCTCGCAAACCAAAGGTCAGTTAACGAGGCCGAATACTCCATAAGCCTTAGACCTAATACTTAAGCTTCGTATTTTCCCCAACCTCTTGAGGATTAACCAGATCTTAGCGGGTACTTGAATTTTTAAGCCTAAGAGTCTAGCCCAAAAGGCCTAAGATCAGCGTTCCTACTAATCGCTTTTGTGTCTCATTAGCACTTTTTTCCTTTTTTCTTTTTCTTGATAAGGATTAGAACTTCGGTTAATCCCTTAATTTCTTACTAATGACTATCTCTTTTTTTCTTTTTCATTTTGTGCTCTATTTTTGACATTTTTCACTTTTCCTCCAATTTTTATGTGGCCTCAAAATTTTCTCCCCTCCAATTTTTTTGTTCTTTTTCACAATTTTCTTTTTTTTTTGGTATTTTTGGCATATGTGATTTTTTTGCGAGAATCCTTCTGACTTTTCTTGATTTCTGTATGTTTGCACTTTACCACCCCTCCATGCCTAAGTTTTGCAATGTCCTCATTGTAAACAGAGGGTGTGAAACAATGTTGGGTTCAAGGACTTAGAACAGGATTTATCGGGTGGGCGACTAGGTCGGGAATGACTGATGCAGACGATTACAAGCTCTGACACGTGTACCAGAGGTGGGATCGACTGTTCTAAGATATCCAAACTTAGGGTGCAATAGACGTGAAGTACCGACGGATAATCAGACGGATCTCAGGTTTTTGGAATGACCGGTTGCCTCCCGTTAAGCACTAAATTCAACACCTTCTGCCGAGCGGGAAATGGTATGGAGAGGGAGTAGTTAAATCAGCAGAGTTTTGTAGAATAAGCACCTTGATTAAGAGCCTGGTTGGTCCAACCAGGTGTTTGTTCAGATCAATAGGCTGATGATGCAACCCAAGCCCTATCAATCTGGTGGGTTGATAAATGTAGATCAAGAGATGTGGAACCCACCAAAAGCTTTGGAGCTTGGACGGTTGTGGAAGTGTAAATTCAGGGTTTGGCTGAGTCTAATCGGCCTGGTCAGAGTAGGGATCCATAAAGTAATCAGTAGATGATGCGGAAACCTGATGAGAGCCTCATCATGAGCCCTAACTAGCTTATTTTGACCTAATAAAGAGAATAAAAGCTCCAACATAACTTAGAAGAGGGCTTAATTAAAGGAATAAGTGTTCTGAGAAGAAAACATGAAATAAAGGTTAAAACTATAATTTTACCATTGCAGTACATAAACGGTATTTCTCAGAGACAAAGCATAGGTCAAATGGTCTAAATGAGATAAAAAGTGGGTTGATTCCATCAGAAATGGGTTCATGTGCAATCCAGGAATTAAATGACATCTTGTAACCCTAAAACAGACCCGCTTAATTCAACAAGGTTTCGATCAAGATAAAAATCAAGTAAACCCTCTAAAAATCATGTAAAAATATCCCCTATGATTTATAACATTCAAATTGGCCTTTGGAACCTAATTTGACCTAGATTAGGGTCCTAGCTCATCAATTGACCTAATTTGGGTTTTTACACAAAATATCTAGTCAAACATGGTCAAACCTAAAATCCAACTTCACCATTGGATTTCTTAGGTCAAAATTAGGTTTGTACAAAAATTTGGACCTAAGGGGAGGTCATATTGACCTACTTTGCAATTTAGTAGACCCAATCACATTTTGGTCCCTATCTTTTGAAAACCATCACATATAACCCCCTATCTTCCTCACCAATCTTACAATCAGTTCCCTCCACCATTATTGGGGAGAGATCCTGCTCCGACGAGGATTAGAGAAGGAATACTCTCTGATCCCTCAGAGATCTCCTCCCAGAAATGGAAGGGAGATTCTCTGAGGAATCCCCTTCCATCTGAGCCCGATCACAATCACTGATTTGCACCCAATCTCTCATGTGAATGCATGAGAAATTTGGGTATCTAACCACCTTCCATCTCCGGCGAGACGTCGGTGACAGAAGGAGTGCCCTCCATGCACCTATAAATTAAACCCTAACTCCGGCCGCACCTCCTCAGCTCGCTCCGGAATTCCGCCTCAAATTCCTCTCCTTCTCTGGCCAAGGGGTTCAGCAAGCTCCAGTGAGCCCCCCTCCTCTTCCTCTTCGCTTTGCCACAAAACCAGTGGTAGAGCCATCTTCCTCATCCTCCTCCGCATCGCGCAACACCCACCCGTGCTGCCCTAGCCCCATCGTCGCTGCCGTCTTCCCCCACTGGACGTCTTCTTCTCCGATGACAGCAGGTACTGCCATCCACCTCCTCGTCCCCTTCGTCCCTTTAGTTAGGATAAAACCATTCTCCTCTATCCCCTCTTTCATTTCCCTCATTTTATTTCATCAAAAACCCCTCGACCGTCGCTGTTCATCATCACCTTCCTCATCTCCGGCCACCCTCCGGCGAGACGCTCCCATCGCTCTGCAGCCCCACACACCTCGCCTACCATCGCATAACCTCCGCCTCACCTCACTGAGTAACCTCCGCCCATCCACAGTCCCTCTACACCTACCCAACAGTCCCTCGAACACACCCATCCATCCGGCCACAGGATGACCTAGGCACGGACACCTAGGCCACCCCACGGCCTGCCACCTTGCTCTTTACCTTCGCCGTGACAAGGCGAAGGTCCCCCAGTGATTTGATTAGGTCGCAAGGCTATTTTTGTGTCAGACAGATCTCAAGCTCCGATCGCCATTGACGGCAACTCGAGGAAGCTCCACGCTCGCTCCAGGCCTCAGGACCGCAAGATTCTAGTAGCAGCTGACTCGGGCAGGCCTTGCGAAGACAAGGGGTCCAGCGAGCGATGCTACAGAGTCTGTAGTAGTGGCAATTGTAGGAAGGACTTCTGCAGGTGCGCGCGAGAGAAGGCAGTGAGCAATTAGTCCCACATAGTGAAGTCACAAATTGCTGGAGTGGTTTATAATGTTTTTGTGATATGGGTTCGTTGCCTCCGAACGCACTTGGGGTGAGGTCCCTCACCTATCTCACTGCAACTCATCCGCGAGTTCACCACGCGGATCTGGCACGACCCGACCCGACCCTATCTTGAGCACACCTCGCGCACCACCCTCACGTCGGTGCACCTGGTCCCGGGCGCGAGATCCGACCCGTTAACCCAGCTCTGGGAGAGCGTGCTGGAGAGTGTGGTTTACACAGAGATAGAGAGATGTGCGGGTGTGGGTAGAGGGTTAGGTTTTGCTTTGCTGTGGTTGTGTAGGGAAGGAAGGAAGAAAGAGGGAAGAAGCCAAAACTTAGCTGCTAAGGAGAAGAAGCAGAAGAAGGAAGCCATCGCAGAGGAAAAAGAGAAGAAAAGGAAGAGGCGAAGGAAAAAGAGAAGAAGAACTGAAGAAGAAAAGGAACTGAAGGCAAAGGAAAACATAACCAAGGAAGGAAGTAGAGCCAAGGAAGAAGAAGAAGACCCGTAGAGAGAAAGCAAGGCAGAAGAAAAGAAGCAACAATACTGCAAGAGAAGAAAGAAGCAAGGCAGAAGAGAAAGAAGAAGCACAAAGAAGAGGAAAGGAAGAAAATCAGAAGAAGAAGAATAAAAGAAGGGAAACATCTTTTAAGACGTATGATCAATGGGATCAGACGTCCAATTCTTCTTTTTACCACAATTACTTTTCGAACTCATGCATTTATATTTGAATTAAAGTTTTGAGTAATTAAAGTGTTCAATTACATTCTTGAGATTAGTAGTAAATTCCAATTGCTCACTGTGTTCGACCTCGGATACTTAGGTTTTCGAGTAATAAAACTTTTATTTGTTGATGATGCTTGATCACCTATACTACGACGTAATTAACTGTTAAAATACAATCGAGAATCACGTCAACAAAACCCTACAGGGGTGATTAGAGAATGATGGAGCATGGTCTTTAGTCTGATCAATGTCCAAAACTCGATATATATGTGGAGTTAAATCATCTACAATCAGATCATTAAGAGGGGAATCAGAATAGAAATTGAGTCTGGTTGCGGGTCGGGGTTGAAAACAGGTTTGGATAGGTTCTGTATATGCAGAGGAGGTGGCTTCAATAAGAATTGTGTATGAGGGCTCTTCTAGAAAGGAGTTACAGGTGATTTCATTTAGAGAGTCCTCATAGTAGCTTTCAAATTCAAAAGTGAATGCCTGAAGAGTGTCTATAAGATGAGGGAAATCTGAGTCGAGAAAAGATTCAAATTATGGGTTGCAGTCACTCTCGACATTTTCTGGTTTTGATTCCTGAGGATCGAAAAGAAATGATTCCATCTCATTGGAACCTGAATTTAAATTAGTGATCTCGGGATCAGGGACCTCGGAGTCGGAGTTGGGGAATGAATCATGTGAGCTGAGGTCATAGATTGGCTCGTTGTATTTAGGAAACAGAGGTTCTCTGAAATCATGGTAAGATTCGAGATCGTCGGAGATATTGCAAAAATCCAATTCTAAATAAGACTTGAGATCAGGAGTTCCACTACTGAGTAAATCACATGATGTAGACTTAGCAGCCTGACTGGGGTCTCGCCTATATGTAGATTCTGAGCTTAAAAAGGTATCCTTATTTGGTCTAGGCTCAAGTTCTAGGCTTGTAGGAAAAACCCAATCAAAACCCCACTCATCCAACTCCTCAGTTTTTGTATTGTAGATTGACGTGACTTTTGAAAAATCAATTTGTATCTTTGAGGATGTTGGAGAGGGATATTCATCAAATAGAGGCTCAGAATCATACTCTTTATTGAAAATTTGATCTTCGTCATACGGGGCCTTGTAATCTTCCCAATAAGTTTCATATCCAGATTCTAGGCTAAGGATGTGGGTTGAATCACTAGAATCTAGGTTCGAATAACCTTCGAGGGTCACCTTATCAGAATAAGGGGTAGGATTTACACCCTTGAGAGGTTCAGTTCTAATCTCATCATTGCAGGAGTCTTGGAATTCTATGCTTGGTGATCTAGGGTCTAGGGTTGGCTCATCATTGTGTTCTCCTGCAATTTAAAATTTCCAACCTATTTCAAGATCAGGCATGTTGTACTCCATCTGGGTTGGGAATCCACAACAACTTTGTGCCTCAAACCTGGGATTTGGGAAATCGGATTGATCCTCAATACTATTCCAAGATGGTTCATCATTTGTTTGGGGCGTGTACGGATATTTTTGATCGATAATTTGTTTCAATAATCTCATCAACTCTTCCCATTTTTCAAGATCATCTTTGTGTTGTTCCCATAGTACAAGATTTGTCATGCATTCAAGGTATTCAAAGTTATGCAATTTTTCTATCTCAATGTATCCTGTTATGAGAAAGTCTCGGGTTGATCCTTTTGTGGTTTCTGTTAATAGCAATTGGGCACAGTTTATGATGAAGGTTGTTGTTGTTGGTATGTTAACCTGAATGTCTTCTACTGGTTTTAAGGTTTTGTATTCAATTTCATAAAATTCAATGGCATCCTCAATCATCCTATCTCTCATGGATCTTTGTTACTCAGGTTTCTTGAATGGTAATCCTAAGTAACCAGGCTGCATATTTGGATCGAATGGTGGAATCAAGATGTAGAGTCAGAATTCAGAATGAAGTGATTTGATCTGAATAGAGAATCCCACTGAAAATTTATGTGTGTGCTCTAAAGAGAAGGGATGAGGGACGGGATGTGTTTTTGACCCAATCAAGGCACCCAAATATGTTTGGATGACTATGGAGGTTCAGGGAGGATGATACCCCTGGATCGAAAAGTCGTCCACCAGAGAATTACCTGGGCAGCTAGAGAAGGAGAGTCCCACAAAGACCCCTACACGGTAGAGCGTCCTCACCAGTTACAGGGTTTCCCCCACCCGACCTCTCTTGTCACTGAGATTCCAGGTAGACCAGAATGGGGACCTTGACCTCTTAAGTCTACCACTTTTATTTAAGATCAAAGGTGCTTAGGGTTCCACTTGAACTTTAGATGTTTTGAGTGCAAAAGTGACCTAATTTCAAGGTTGGTTGACCCAAGGGGTCAACTTCACCTGTTTGTCCTTTGAGAGCTTTAGGTTTTTTCTTTTAGGGTTCAAGTGAACTTAAGAGCTTGATTTTTAAGATTTTTCTTGGATAAGTCTTTTCAATCAAGGCTTAGGCACTGTTGAGGAGGCGTAATGCACTTTTTTGCTAGGAAAACGTCGTAGTATAGTGTGCAATATGATCCAACAAAGGTATTATTTTCTAAAGATAATGAGACTTGAGTCTCGGTCATTTATCTCTGGGAGGCGTTTGTTTTACTTTTGAAATCGATCTTTTTGCCGCTCTACTTTGTTTAAAAAAGCACGACGGTTTTCAATCTCCTAATTAAGATTTCACCACTTCTGTTATGAACTCGGATTACGTGCGCGTGCATTAAGTAAATCACAAAGGTGAACGTGTGAGTTTCTGTGCACACGATTCTAGTGAGGTGGTGACTATTTACAGAGAAAGTGTCTATCGTTAGATTTTCAATATTCTCGGGAAACGACATGCTTGTTGCGGAATGGATAGACAATTGAAAAATAGGCAACTTGAATCACGCAAATATAATAGCAATCAATAAGCTCATTGTGATTTCAAAACATGGAGACGTATATATATATGTATAAAAGCATTTTTCATTCATTCAGTGGGAGAGTTGTTTGTAACAAAAATCGTAGAGGAAAGCTTGTACAGAAATGCTTAGAATTTAAATCTAGCTACCAGAAAACGACTGCATACAAGAATCAACGGGCGAATTTTGCATGCATCATTGGGGGAGAAGTAAGACTATGCTATTAAGCAGTAATAAAAGCAGTAAACTACGAAGAGCATAAACTAAATCTAGCAGAACAAAAGGGCATTCAGGGGTGGTCCCCGATGGCCTTGGAGTGGTCGGGAGGAGAGTGAGGGGCGGCCAATGTAGCTTAGGCCGACCCTTGGAGAGAGGGAGTCGTGATCCAGCATCCCAGCATGATGTCCTTCATGGTGGTGATGAGCTCATGGAGGTGGAGTGACTAACCTAAGTGGAGGTGGGTGTGCATGGAGCCAATGAAGTGAGTGGTGCCAAGAATGTGAATGGAAACCAAGGGATGTGAATGGGTGCACTTGGCTGCCCATGGGGTATTTTTATAGACTCAAGGGCTTCTCTCTAGAGAGGTGTGGAACTCTCTAGAGAGAGTCCAAGATTGGTCGGCCACATGAGGATAGAGGTGGCTTTTGAGATCCAAAAAATGTGGATCTCCATTTGAATGCCTTTTGGTTGCTAAATTTGGCAACCAAGAGGTGGCGCCACTTCAAGAGAGTTCTAGAGAACTCTAGAGAAGTGTGTGTGCATGAATGGGTGTGTGTGTGTGTGGTGTGGTCATGCTCTATGTGGCTAGGTGGCTTAGGTTAGGTCCTAAGAGGTTTGGGTAGGTGTAGGTCTTGAATTAGGGTTACAAACCCTAATTGATAAGGGGAAAATGCAATTAAACTTAACCTAAGTTTAATTGAATGAGTGTGAACCTAATTGAGAGTGAAATAACTCAATTAGGTTGGGTTTACGTCAATTGGACTCTCACTAAGTCCAATTGAACTTGTGTGGGTTGAGATCTAAGCTCAATTGGACTCAATGAGTTCAATTGACTTAGGTGAAGGTAATTGACTTTGATCTAAGTCAATTGGATTTGGTGAGGACCTAATTAGGTCCCTAGGTAGATCTAGAGGTGATGTACTAGGGTTAGGACACCTTAATTTAGGTTCTTATGGGGTTAGGATTAGGTCTAGGGAGCTAGAGATCCAAGATCAAGACTTAAATCTCAAAACAGGGGTTGGAGACCGGTATTAGACGTCTAATAATGTGATCAGACGACTTATACTCAAAAATCAAAAGTCCAGACTTCAGTTCTGGACATCCAATCTGAGTTAGGGGGAAATCAAGGTTCTGTTTTGGGTATTCTGCAGAAATTGGACATCTGACAAAGTGTCTGGACGTCCAATAACACTGTAGAAGTCGGTTTGAGGTGTGTGGGAGATGGCTAAGGGTCCTGGACATCCTATAACTTATCTAGACGTCTAGATAAGGGCTGGAACTAGGGTTTTAGGGCTTCCTAGGGTGTTGTGACCTAATCTAAGGGTGGCTAAGGCTTGGGGGAAGTCTCTAGGCTATCCTAGGGCTAGGATGGACCTAAGCTCTTCACATTTTACTGCTTTATTCCTACTTAATAGAATAGAAAGCCTTTAACTCCCTTACATTATTATTCCTACATCTAAACTAAGCCTTCTACTCCAGCTCTGCTGCAACTCTCGTTATTCCTGATCCAGCTTTAGATCCTGCTCCAGCTCCAGCTCCTGATCAGCTTATTGCCTGCAATTGACATAATGCACTTAATCAGCACATCATAGCATTATTTCATGCATAGCTAAAGAAAAGCAGTAAAGATGCTGATAATGCATATGCATGCATGAATAACCCTAACTTATGCTAAGTCCTAGCTTAATCTAGGTCAATTAAGACCTATGATTGCTGCGCAATCAGGCACACCTCTTTTTGGAATAGTTGATTCTTGCTTAGAAAAGATGTGTCTCTAAAACCTTAGATTGGAATCCTTAAGTTGCTTTAATTGGTCCAATTTAATTGCCACAAAGATGGTATCTAGGGCTTAATCAAGAAGGTGGTAGCCCTAGTTACCTTAAATGGATGCATAATTAAAAATGAGTTGAAATCAAAATCAGGTAACTTTGGTGAATTAGCTAGATATGGAAAGCAGGTAGCCCTAAATTGATTTTTTTCTTTGTTTTTCTTTTTAGAATTGAGGGGATTAAGAGAAAGGGCTAATGAGAGATTACCTTCCTTGGGTGTGGCTGATGTAAACACATTTACACTACTTAAGATGTCTATTTAAGCATGTTCTTAAGCATAGGATTGCATTTCATGATATAAATATTGCATAACAAGCATCATCTTTCATTTAGAGTAGTTTGAATAAAATGGAGGTTAATTGTCTCCTTTTATGTGCTTGGATAGGGCAAACATTTTATCGAGGCCTCGGATCAAAGATCCAACCGTATGGATGTGATCAGGGCGACGATTGGAGTTCAACAACTCCAAGATCACCCTAATCAGGCATCTGTAGCATCAGATAGTGATCGGGGAACCCTAGAAGATCAAGGGCCAGGATGGTGTAAATCTGCACTTCAAATGACAAATCTGACCACACGGATGAATTCGGATAGACGATCGCAGCCCAACGACGCAAAAATCAAGTCAATCCGACATCCATGGCACCATCTACAACATCCAGAAGATGGATGGCCAAGATGGCGCCACGTGGTGCCATCTCAGCCACCCAAACGGCCGCATGCATTCTCTGATGACCCCGCACCCGTTCCCTCTCCGCCGTTGGATCTCGATCCGACGGCTGTGGGCGGCCGCGCCTAAAAGTGCCCGCTCGACCATCTGCGCCTTGTAGCGCAGCGGTCGAGCGTGCTTACGCGAGCTGCGGGCACAGGTTCGAACCGTAGCGAAAGGGAGGAAGGCGCAGGCGTGCGGGCGATGGCGGGCTTTGGATCGTCATCGGATGGTTGCCTGAGCTCAATTGAGATCACGCGCTATAGCACCCGCGGCGTCACGTGGCATCGCACACGCCGGGCGGGCGTGCAGCAGCAGGCGATCACGCATTCTAAGCCGTCCGATCTCGCGATCGGATGGCTGAGAATTAAAGAATGTGCGCGGGCGTTGAGAAAGGGCGCGACTAAGGAGGTGCATGTGGGTGCGGGTGCTATGCCCACGTTGGTGCTTTAGTGACGGATTTATCCATCACTAAAGACCCCTCATTTATTATTTTAAAGATGTAATGACCATTTTGCCCCCACTCCTTGCAACTATAAAAGGAGACCCCCTCCATATGAAATTCTCATCCCTTCCTTCTCCTCTCTACCTCTCCAAAGCTCAAGAGAAGCTTGTCCCACACCCGGGATGCTTCTCGCGAGATAAAGTCCAAATTTTCATCCCCCTTCAGAAGTGGATCCCGCGACGACGACGGCATGCTGCTCCGTTCTCGTTCTTCTGCTTCATCCTCCTTCATCCTGCTTCGTCCTCCTTCGTCCAGGCGTCGTCCCGTCCAGCTCGTCCTCCAAGCAACCATCGAGGAGGATTTCTCTCTCCCTATTCTTTTTACTGCTTTCTAATATGGATTTACTGCTTTCTAGAGTAGTTCTGCTCATCCTCCAAGCGATCGTCGAGGAGGACATTTCTCCCTCCATTCTTTTAATGCTTTGTAGAGTAAATTTGTCGCTTTCTAGTGCAATTGTTTTATGCTTTCTAGTTATAATGAACAATCTTTTTAATGATAAATTCTTTGTTTATTCTACATCTCATTTTGATTTCTATGTGTAATATTTTCTCTCTTACCCTCTCTCTCTCTTCTATTTATTGTAAATAATTAGATAGTTTTTAAATTGAATTACTTAGTGACAAATAAAAAGAAATGCGTAGTTTTTATATCAAACGTCCGCCTCCCTGTGCTCGACCCGGAATTTCAATTTCGGTATAAATTTTATTTGTTGAACACGAGTTCTTCGCTTTCATGCTACAACGATAGGTTTTCCAAAACCAAACACGTTAGCGTAGCGATTCGATGCGTTCAACATTTTGGCGCTGTTGCCGGGGAGGTGACGCTCTTTAGTTTCTCTTAGCGTTTTCTAACTTACAAATCATTTACCTCACTTTTCTCCTTTCTTATTGTGATTGCAGGTACTCTTTCGAGACAGGCAAAAGCGGTAGATCAGAGTAAAGTGCTGCGGAAGGTTCTGTAAGTTATCCCCCCACCTCCCACCCATTAGATTTCATTCCACAATATAATAATTCAAACATCAATCAACCTAGGTGTTTTTTATAAACTCTAAGGTTAGATTGTTTGTTGTTTGACATCCATACTCACCCCAACCCCCACATTAAAAAGAAAAAAAAAATTAAAAAAATCTCACAGAGGTACACAACCTCATTTGATTTTCTAACTTAACCGGTAAACCGATCTTAAGAACCGGTACACACATTCAAACACATAATTGAGTAGAAATCAGATTAGGTAATCATTTGTGTGCCTAATTAAGTGGTGCATCAGGTCAATTGTTTGAGTTGATTGGGCTGCACCACTTTAAATAAAATCAACTCATCAAGTAGCTGCCACTTAGGTTCAACTCTTAAGGATTTACCAGGCGCTCCACATTCTTTCTAAGCTTTAAAGGAAAATATCTTCACCTGTGCTTGCAAAACCTGGTGTGCCAACGAAACCTATTTGAAAACACCTAAAGTTGAATCATAAAAGCTACTAAGCAAGATTTGAACCTTAAAATTCACCACCTCAAAAAGTAATCTTGCTTGAAAACCACTGGTTGTGCATGCACACACAAATTAATCAATCATTAAGGGCACAACCCATTTAAAGGGCCCATCACATTCCAAAGCATATTCAAACCTAGCCCTAAAACAGAGTAGACGTTGGCCTTAAGGATTGGACTCGCTCTTCAGAACCCAGAATGTGATTATTTTCGGTTAGTTTGTTTCTACTGTTCAATCTGATGTCTAGCTAGGGGAGCAGAATCAAATGATTGCGGCTGGGGGGTACACTAGGAACTGGAGGCGCAAGCCGAAGGAAGAACCTTCTCCCCAGTCCCTCCTTCTAACTGGTTGGATTGAACAGACGGAAGTAGATCAAATCGTTTCTTTATCTCAAGACGGGTTTTGGGAATCTGTAGGTCTGTCGGCTAACCCAATTAAGAGCAGATTTGATTGTTTGTATTGCAGGGTACCTTTCTTCCTCCCGTGTCTCATGAATCCTTCCACATATTTCACGCATTCCCTCTCTTTCCCTCCTGTTGTGAATTATCCTCAACATGACGATTATCCCGACTCGTATTGTAATCAACCATCGGTCAATTGGGATAATTCGGATTGGGGATACAGTTCCGGACCCCCGAGTTTAGGGTCTAACCCTGAACACTTTCATTCTGATTTGTATCCTTCTCAAGCTACATCGATTATAGATCGTCTTCCTTTCATGAACAACCTAATATGATCTACAATCAAGAAGGATACACCGATCCTTACCCATCCTTTGATTTCACTGCCTTTAGGTCATCACCATCTTTTGAACAATCTGAAATGTCCTATTATCAGGAAGGGTATAACGAATCTCAATTCGTTAATTCCCCTGCATTGAGCCCAAACCCACCCAACCCTGAACCAACTCATTTGGTTCAGGTTAACCAGGTTCAAGATAAGGCTCTGGCTAACTTGAGGAATATCATACAATCTTTAGAAGTTCAGCCAATACCTTGCATTGAGAGATTGTAGCCCCTGATTGAAATGATTGATGATTTGAATAAGTCTTTGTTGGATTGGCTCCAGGACGTTAAGGATAAGAACCCGGGTGAGTTTCTACTTAGGAAGTTAGTGAAATTGAGGATGACGTTCTGATGTAAACACATTTACACTACTTAAAATGTCTATTTTTGCATGTTCTTAAGCATAGGATTGCATTTCATGATATAAATATTGCATAACAAGCATCATCTTCCATTTAGAGTAGTTTGAATAAAATGGAGGTTAATTGTCTCCTTTTGTGTGCTTGGACAGGGCAAACATTTTATCGGGGCCTCGGATTAAAGATCCAACCATATGGATGTGATCAGGGCGACGATTGGAGTTCAACGACTCCAAGATCATCCTAATCAGGCATTCGTAGCATCAGATAGTGACTGGGGAACCCTAGAAGATCAAGGGCCAAGATGGTGAAAATCCGCACTTCAAATGACAAATCCGACCGCACGGATGAATTTGGATTGACGATCGCAGCCCAACGACACAAAAATCAAGTCAATCCGACATCCGTGGCACCATCTACAACTTCCAGAAGATGGACGGCCAAGATGGTGCCATGTGGCGCCATCTCGACCGCCCAAATGGCCGCATGCAACCTCTGAAGATCCCGCACCCGCTCGCTCTCCGCCGTTGGATCTTGATCCAACGGCTGTGGTTTCTACGCTTAAAAGCGTCCGCTCGACCATCCGCGCTCCGTAGCGTAGCGGTCGAGCGCGCTTACGTGACCGGCGAGCGTGGGTTCGAGTCGTAGCAGAGGGTTGGAGGCGCGGGCGATTGGGCGCGGGCGGGCGTTGGATCACGATTGGACGGCCGCGCACCCGATAGCGTTCATGCGTGATTGAATGCACGGCATGGACGCGCGATCACACGCGGGCAGGCGCGCAGTGCAGTGGGCGGAGATGCATCTTAAGTCGTCCGATCTCGCAATCGGATGGATGAGAATCAATGAACATGTGGTGGCGTTGAGCGCGCAGGCAGCTAAAGCGGCGCGCGTGGGTGCGGAAGCTATGCCCACGTTGGGGGCTTTAGTGAGGGATTTATCCATCACTAAAGACCCCTCATTTATTATTTTGAACTTGTAATGTCCATTTTGCCCCCACTCCTTGCAACTATAAAAGGAGACCCCCTCCATACGAAATTCTCATCCCTTCCTTCTCTTCTCTACCCCTCCAAAGCTCAAGAGAAGCTTGTCCCACACCCGGGATGCTTCTCGTGAGATAAAGTCCAAATTTTCGTCCCCCTTCGGAAGTGGATCCCGCGATGACGACGGCGTGCTGCTTCATTCCTGTTCTTCTGCTTCGTCCTCCTTCGTCCTGCTTTGTTCCTCTTTGTCCAGGCGTTGTCCCGTCCGGCTCGTCCTCCAAGCAACCGTCGAGGAGGATTTCTCTCTCCCTATTCTTTTTACTGCTTTCTAGTATAGATTTACTGCTTTGTAGTGTAGTTTTGCTCGTCCTCCAAGCAATCGTCGAGGAGGATATTTCTCCCTCCATTCTTTTAATGCTTTCTAGAGTAAATTTATCGCTTTCTAGAGTAATTATTTTATGCTTTGTAGTTGTAAGAGTGAAATGAACAATCTCATTAATGATAAATTCCTTGTTTATTCTACATCTCATTTTGATTTCTCTGTGTAATATTCTCTTTCTCTCTTACTCTCTCTCTCTCTTCGATTTATTGTAAATAATTAGATAGTTTTAAATTGAATTATTCCGTGACAAATAAAAAGAAACACGTAGTTTTTAAATCAAACGTCCGCCTCCCTGTGTTCGACCCGGAATTTTCATTTCAGTATAAATTTTATTTGTTGAACACGAATTCTTTGCTTTCGAACTACAATGACAGGTTTTCCAAAACCGAACACGTTAGCTTAGCGATCCGTAACATTCAACATTTTGGTGCCGTTACCGGGGAGGCAACGATCTTTGATTTCTCTTCGCGTTTTGTAACGTACTAATCATTTACCTCACTTTTCTCCTTTCTTATTGTAATTGCTGGTACTCTTTCGAGACAGGAAAAAGCAGTAGATCGGAGTAAAGTGTTGTAGAAGGTTTTGTGAGTTACCCCCACCTCCCACCAATTAGATTTCATTTCATCACATAATAACTCAAACATCAATCAACCTCGGTATTTTTATAAACTCTAAGGTTAGATTGTTTGTTGTTTGACACCCATACTCACCCCAACCCCCACATTAAAAAAAAAAAAATCTCACAGAGGTACATAACCTCATCTGATTTTCAAACTCAATCGGTAAACCGATCTTAGGAGCCGGTACACACATCCAAACACATAATTGAGTAGAAATCAGATTAGGTAATCATTTGTGTGCCTAATTAAGTGGTGCAACAGGCTAATTGTTTGAGTTGATTGGGCCACACCACTTCAAATAAAATAAACTCATCAAGTAGCTGCCACTTAGGTTCAACTCTTAGGGATTTACCAAGCACCTCACATTCTTTTTAAGCTTTAAAGGAAAACATCTTCACCTGTGCTTGCAAAACCTGGTGTGCCAATGAAACTTGTTTGAAAACACCTAAAGTTGAATCCTAAAAGCTACTAAGCAAGATTTGAACCTTAAAATTTACCACCTCAAAAAGTAATCTTGCTTGAAAACCACTGGTTGTGCATGCACACATAAATCAATCAATCATTAAGGGCACAACCCATTAAAAGGGCCCATCACATTCCAAAGCACATTCAAACCTAACCCTAAATAAAATAGAGTAGACGTTGGCCTTAAGGATTGAACTCGCTCTTCAGAACTCAGAACGAGATTATTTTCGATTAGTCTGTTTCGACTGTTCAATCTGATGTCTAGCTAGGGGAGCAGAGTCAAACGATCGCAGCTAGGGGGTACACTAGGAACCGGAGGCGCAAGCCGAAGGAGGAACCTTCTCCCCAGTCCCTCCTTCTAACTGGTTGGATTGAACAGACGGAAGTAGATCAAATCATTCCTTTATCTCAAGACGGGTTTTGAGAGTCTGTAGGTCTTTAGGCTAATCCATTTAAGGACAGGTTTGATTGTTTGTATTGCAGGGCACCTTTCTTCCTCCCGTGTCTCATGAATCCTTCCACATATTTCACGCATTCCCGCTCTTTCCCTCCTAATGTGAATTATCCTCAACATGTCGATTATCCCAACTCCTATTGTAATCGACCATCAGTTAGTTGGGATAATTCGGATTGGGGATACAATTCCGGACCTTCGTGTTTAGGGTCAAACCCTGAACACTTTGATTCTGATTTCTATCCTTCTCAGAGCTACATCGGTTATAGATCGTCTTCCTTTCATGAACAACCTAATACGATCTACAATCAAGAAGGATACACCAATCTTTACCCATCCTTTGATTTCACTGCATTTAGGTCATCACCATCTTTTCAACAATCTGAAATGACCTATTATCAAGAAGGGTATAACGAATCTCAATTCGTTAATTCCCCTGCATTGAGCCCAAACCCACCCAACCCTGAACCAACTCATTTGGTTCAGGTTAACCAGGTTCAAGATAAGGTTCTGGCTAACTTGAGGAATATCATTCAATCTTTAGAAGTTCAGCCAATACCTTGCATTGAGAGATTGGAGCCCTTGATTGAAATGATTGATGATTTAAACAAGTCTTTGTTGGATTGGCTCCAGGATGTTAAGGATAAGAACCCGGGTGAGTTTCTACTTGGGAAATTAGGGAAATTGAGGATGAGATTCGTGGTTGCTTTGATTCAATCTTGGAATAATTTCCAGGATGAGCCCCCTACAGGAAAGCCAATGATAGAACTCGATCAGGCACCTGTTGGGGGGGACACATGTTACGAGGCTGACCAGATAGAATTAAAACAACCAATTAAGGATGATCTGATTTCTTCACCTGAGATCCCTGAGCCGGGTTATGAGAAAATGTATGTCTCCTTGGAACAGAAAGTGACAACTGATTTTGGGACATACATTGATATGGATCCTAATGGTGAAGATTCAAGTTGTGAAGTCTTACGCGAGTTTTCTGAACACGATTTCTGTGAGATGATTGGGCCTGAGGAATCTGATAGATCATTTGATAGCCCAATAACTAAGGAAACTGATCTTAGGGCACACATTACAGATCCAGGATTACATTTTCTGGATGAATCAATTCAATGCCCTGATTATCAGTTACACCTCGTTGAGCTTATCGATAATTCTATTTCTACCATAATTAGACCCAAGTCAATTCTGATTCTGCCACATCATTTAGACTTGGAGATTTCAGACAGGGTGATTAACATGCAAGAGGTCTTGGAATTTAACATGCTGAATGAGGAGGGTAGGAGCTGGGAAGTAATGATTTGGGAAGTTAATTTTGGAGGAAATGGAAGATTGAGTCGAAGGGTTCCTTTTAAGCTGAAACCATCAAATCAGAACCCTTACGACATTTATTTCGAGGATGACAAACTCAAGCACACATTCAACGATTATCCTTTTGAACTTCAATTCTCTATAACCTGACTTTTTAGTCTTGGGTTGCATCCTCATAAATCGCAGGCCCGACCCCGCTTGCATTCTGATTTCAGGTTTTGGCTAATTTTTATGTTCGACGATTCTAACGTAATTTGGGTAGCTAATGAACTTTCTTGGGTGATATGGCTGGCAAGTTATCGTGGGTAACAGCCCATAGGTAGGTTGTCCAGAGCCCAGTCACTGGACCTTTCTCTTTTTCCTCCCTTAGGTAAATCTTAGACCAGGGAAGCCACCTACTTAAAAAAAAAAAAGAAGAAACAAAAAAAAAATCAAAAAGAAAAGGAGAAAAGAACAAAAAGAAATAAGCCACACTTCGCCGCACAAGTATGGCTGGCAAGTTGTCGGTGGTAACAGCTCATCGACCGGTTGTCCAGAACCCAGCTCAGTAAATGCACTAAAAATTCTCAAAACACTTAGGAAGAAGCGGAGAAGTAAATAAATCGGGGAGATATACACTGGATTTACCTTTGTATTGACCCCGTAAAAAAATAAAAGTAGGGAGAAAGCTACAGGTTGTAAAGATACACCTTTAAGCAGAAGTTTTTTTTTTGAGGTCACCTAGAGGCATAGAAATCCGAAGTCTGTTTTAATTGCCGGTCAATGAGTCTATCACAATCACAATAAGATGCTTAAAACTTAGGGTTCTCATCAAATCTTGGGTGAGTTGAATGGCCGTAGAAAGCCACTCTTAAACCCTGAAATTTGAAAATCCAAAAAAAATTAGAAAAGAGTAAAAAGAGAAAAGGAAATTTTTCTTTGAATAAGGCGAGGGCTTGAGGCGGTCTGCATTTTGGCTAATACCCGGGCGCTGTTGTGTCTTTGAAAGTTCAGTTCCTAAGTAGACAATTTCTTAATGATTGAAAATAACTCAGGTCTAAATAATCCAACCTAATTCTTTTATAAATAGCATATAGTTTTTGCTAGGGACTAGCAAAAGATAGGCATGGGGGTATGATGTAAACACATTTACACTACTTAAAATGTCTATTCTTGCATGTTCTTAAGAATAGGATTGCATTTCATGATATAAATATTGCATAACTTACATCATCTTGCATTTAGAGTAGTTTGAATAAAATGGAGGTTAATTGTCTCCTTTTATGTGCTTAGACGGGGCAAGCATTTTATCGGGGTCTCGGATCAAAGATCCAACCGTATGGATGTGATCAGGGCGATGATTGGAGTTCAACGACTCCAAGATCGCCCTAATCAGGCATCTGTAGCATCAGATAGTGACCGGGGAACCCTAGAAGATCAAGGGCCAGGATGGTGAAAATCCGCACTTTAAATGACAAATCCGATCGCATGGATGAATTCGGATCAACGATCGCAGCCCAATGACACAAAAATCAAGTCAGTCCGACATCCGTGGCACCATCTACAACTTCCAGAAGATGGACGGACAAGATGGCGCCACGTGGTGCCATCTCGACTGCCCAAACGGCCGCATGCAACCTCTGAAGATCCCGCACTTGCTCTCTCTCCGTCGTTGGATCTTGATCCAACGGCTGTGGTCGGCCGCTCTTAAAAGCGTTCGCTCGACCATCCGCACCCCGTAGCACGGCGGTCGAGCGCGCTTACGCGACCGGCGGGCGTGGGTTCGCGCCGCAGTAGAGGGCTGGAGGCACTGGCGATTGGGCGCAGGCGGGCATTGGATCGTGATCGGACGGCCGCGCGCGCCCGATAGAGTTCACGCGCGATTCAACGCGCGGCATGGACGCACGATCGCACGCGGGCGAGCGCGTAGTGCAGTGGGCGGAGATGCGTCTTAAGCTGTCCGATCTCGCAATCGGACGGCTGAGAATCAATGAATGTGCGATGGCGTTGAGTGCGCGGGCAGCTGTAGCTACGCCCACGTTGGGGGCTTTAGTAACGGATTTATCCGTCACTAAAGACCCCTCATTTATTATTTTGAAGTTATAATGTCCATTTTGCCCTCACTCCTTGCAACTATAAAAGGAGACCCCCTCCATACGAAATTCTCATCCCTTCCTTCTCTTCTCTACCCCTCCAAAGCTCAAGAGAAGCTTGTTCCACACCCGGGATGCTTCTCGCGAGATAAAGTCCAAATTTTAGTCCCCCTTCGGAAGTGGATCCCGTGACGACGACAGCGTGCTGCTTCGTTCCCGTTCTTTTGCTTCATCCTCCTTCGTCCTGCTTCGTTCCTCTTCGTCCAGGCGTCGTCCCGTCCGGCTCGTCCTCCAAGCAACCGTCGTGGAGGATTTCTCTCTCCCTATTCTTTTTACTGCTTTCTAGTATAGATTTACTGCTTTCTAGTGTAGTTTTGCTCGTCCTCCAAGAATCATCGAGGAGGATATTTCTCCCTCCATTCTTTTAATGCTTTCTAGAGTAAATTTATCGCTTTCTAGAGTAATTGTTTTATGCTTTGTAGTTGTAAGAGTGAAGTGAACAATCTCCTTAATGATAAATTCCTTATTTATTCTACATCTCATTTTGATTTCTCTGTGTAATATTCTCTTTCTCTCTTACTCTCTCTCTCTCTTCCATTTATTGTAAATATTTAGATAGTTTTAAATTGAATTATTCCATGACAAATAAAAAGAAATGCGTAGTTTTTAAATCAAACGTCCGCCTCCCTGTATTCGACCTAGAATTTTCATTTCGGTATAAATTTTATTTGTTGAACATGAATTCTTCGCTTTCGAACTACAACAACAGGTTTTCTAAAATCGAACACATTAGCGTAGCGATTCGCAAAATGTTCAACAGATTCGTGGTTGCTTTGATTCAATATTGGGATGATTCCCAGGATGAACCCTCTTCAGGAAAGTCAATGACAGAACCCGCTCAGGCACCTGTTGGGGGGGACATGTGTTATGACCAGATTGAATTAAAGCGACCAATTAAGGAAGATCTGATTTCTTCACCTGAGATCCCTGAGTCGGGTTACGAGGAAACGTATGTCTCCTGGGAACAGAAAGTGACAACTGATTTTGGGACATACATTGATACGGATCCTGATTTCTTTGATGGTGAAGATTCCAGTTGTGAAGTCTCACGCGAGTTTTCTGAACACGATTTCTGTGAGACGATTGGGCCTGAGGAATCTGATAGATCATTTGATAGCCCAATAACTGAGGAAACTGATCTTATTAGGGCACACATTACGGATCCAGAATTGCATTTTCTGGAGGAATCAATTCAATGCCCTAATTATCAATTACACCCCGTTGAGCTTATCGATAATTCTGTTTCTGAGATAATTAGATCCAAGTCAATTCTGATTCTGCCACATCATTTAGACTTGGAGATTTCAGATGGGGTGATTAACATGCAAGAGGTCTCGGAATTTAACATTCGGAATGAGGAGGATAGGAGCTGGGAAGTTCTGATTTGGGAAGTTAATTTTGGAGGAAATGGAAGATTGAGTCGAAGGGTTCCTTTTAAGCTGAAACCATCAAATCAGAACCCTTACGACATTTGTTTCGAGGATGTCAAACTCAAGCACACATTCAACGATTATCCTTTTGAGCTTCAATTCTCTGTAACCCGACTTTTTGGTCTTGGGTTGATCCTCATAAATCGCAAGCCCGACCCCGCTTGCATTCTAATTTTAGGTTTTGGGTAATTTTTATCCAGAACCTAAGATATTGTCGATTATGGGGGATGGGCCTGCACCACAATTTGGTCCACAACTGTGGACCCATGTTGACAGGTCAGAGAATTCTTCTGTTTATTTTAATTCTGACCTGCACTTGTGAATTCTTCACTTCTTTTCCTTGTATAGTGTGCCTAGCTGAAGGCACTAAACTCAGCACATATATAGTTTTTCTTAGTTTTCATCTCGGAGCGGACTTGACATTCACGCAATTTAGGTGCTTTCTACGCTTTTCCACTCTGTTTTATGTCTTTTTAATACAATGAGGACATTGCATTAGATAGGCATGGGGGGGTGGATATTTATCTCTGAATTCATTCCTCAGCTCCGTAGATTTGTTTTATTTTCTTTTATAAAAAAAAATTCAGAATTAGGAAAGAGAATTTGGGTTTAAGAAAATTTTCAATCTTAGGAAATACTACATTAAGATCTGAACACAAATACCCTTCAGGTATTTGGACTTAATCAGCCCGTGTATCCACTAAAATGTGGATTTATTTTTCGAGTTCTCGCTAACCTGAATTTTATTTTAATTGGAGTAAATAAGTTTGGGTGATAAGTACACGACTTATCAACCCGTCCTCTGATTTGAGGGAATTTTGAGTTTCTAGCATATACACACTATCTTGTCATTGACTCGTTGTTCGACGATTTTAACGAAAATTGGGTAGCTAATGAACCTTCTAGGGTGATATGGCTGGCAAGTTATTGTGGGTAACAGCTCATAGGTAGGTTGTCCAAAGTCCAGTCACTGGATCTTTCTCTTTTTGCTGCCTTTAGGTAAATCTTAGACCAGGGAAGCCACATACTTAAAAAAAAAAAGAAGAAAAGAAAAAAAAAAAAAAGCCACACTTCGCCGCACGAGTATGGCTGGCAAGTTGTCGGTGGTAACAGCTCATCGACCGGTTGTCTAAAACCCAGCTCAGTAAATGCACTAAAAATTCCCAAAACACTTAGGAAGAAGCGGAGAAGTAGAATAAAATGGGGAGATATACACTGGATTCACCCTTGTGTTGACCCCGTAAAAAAATAAAAGTAGGGAGAAATCTACCGGTTGTAAAGATACACCTTTAGGCAAAATTCTTTTTAGGTCACCTAGAAGCATAGAAATCCGAAGTCTGTTTTAATTGTCGGTTAACGAGTCTATCACAATCACAATAAGATGCTTAAAGCTTATGGTTCTCATCAAATCTTAGGTGAGTTGAATGGCTGTAGAAAGCCACTCTTAAACCCTAAAATTTGAAAATCCAAAAAAATTAGAAAAGAGTAAAAAGAGAAAAGGAAATTTTTCTTTGAATAAGGCGAGGGCTTGAGGCGGTCTGCATTTTGGCTGATACCCGGGCACTGCTGTGTCTTTGAAAGTTCAGTTCCTAAAGTAGACAATTTCTTAATGATTGAAAATAACTCAGGTCCAAATAATCCAACCTAATTCTTTTATAAATAGCATATAGTTTTTGCTAGGGACTAGCAAAAGATAGGCATGGGGGTATGATGTAAACACATTTACACTACTTAAGATGTCTATTTATGCATGTTCTTAAGCATAGGATTGCATTTCATGATATAAATATTGCATAACATGCATCATCTTGCATTTAGAGTAGTTTGAATAAAATGGAGGTTAATTGTCTCCTTTTATGTGCTTGGATAGGGCAAACATTTTATCGGGGCCTCGGATCAAAGATCCAACCGTATGGATGTGATCAGGGCAACGATTGGAGTTCAACGACTTCAAGATCGCCCTTATCAGGTATCTGTGGCATCAGATAGTGATCGGGGAACCCTAGAAGATCAAGGGCCAGGATGGTATAAATCCATACTTCAAATGAAAAATCCAACCACACGGATGAATTCGGATCGACGATCGCAGCCCAATGACCCAAAAATCAAGTCAATCCGACATTCGTGGCACCATCTACAACATCCAGAAGATGGACGGCCAAGATGGTGCCACGTGGCGCCATATCGGCCGCGCAAACGGCCGCATGCATTCTCTGAAGACCCTGCACCCGTTCCCTCTCCGCCATTGGATCTCGATCCAACGGTTGTGGGCGGCCCCGGCTAAAAGCGCCCTCTCGACCATCTGCGCCTCGTAGTGCAGCGGTCGGGTGCGCTTATGCGAGCTGCGGGTGCGGGTTCGAACCGCAGCGAAGGGAAGAAAGGCGCTGGCATGCGGGCGATGGCAGGAGTTGGATCCTCATCGGACGGTCGTTTTCACTTAATTGGGATCACGCGTTATTGCACGCGCGGTGTCACGCGGCATTGCACGTGCCTGGCGGGCGCGCAGCAGCGGGCGATCACGCATTCTAAGCCGTCTGATCTCATGATCGGACGACTGAGAATTAAAGAACTTGCGCGGGTGTTGAGAAAGGGCGCAACTGAGGACGCGCGCGTGGGCGAGGGTGCTACGCCTACGTTGGGGCTTTAGTGACGGATTTATCCGTTACTAAAGACCCTTCATTTATTATTTTAAAGATGTAATGACCATTTTGCCCCCACTCCTTGCAACTATAAAAGGAGACCCCCTCCATATGAAATTCTCATCCCTTCCTTCTCCTCTCTACCTCTCCAAAGCTCAAGAGAAGCTTGTCCCACACCCGGGATGCTTCTCGCGAGATAAAGTCCAAATTTTCGTCCCCCTTCGGAAGTGGATCCCGCGACAATGACGGCGTGCTACTCCGTTCCCATTCTTCTGCTTCGTCCTCCTTCGTCCAGGCGTCGTCTCATCCAGCTCGTCCTCCAAGCGACCGTCGAGGAGGATTTCTCTCTCCCTATTCTTTTTACTGCTTTCTAGTATAGATTTACTGCTTTCTAGAGTAGTTCTGCTCGTCCCCCAAGCGATCGTCGAGGAGGATATTTCTCCCTCCATTCTTTTAATATTTTCTAGAGTAAATTTATCGCTTTCTAGTGCAATTGTTTTATGCTTTCTAGTTGTAATGAACAATCTTTTTAATGATAAATTCTTTGTTTATTCTACATCTCATTTTGATTTCTATGTGTAATATTCTCTCTCTCTCTTACCCTCTCTCTCTCTTCTATTTATTGTAAATAAT
The DNA here is from genome assembly GCA_037157565.1 of Thalassia testudinum. Taxonomy (NCBI): domain Eukaryota; kingdom Viridiplantae; phylum Streptophyta; class Magnoliopsida; order Alismatales; family Hydrocharitaceae; genus Thalassia; species Thalassia testudinum. The sequence goes on from JAZHRO010000024.1 coordinate 21,353,305, forward strand.
TAGATAGTTTTTAAATTGAATTACTTAGTGACAAATAAAAAGAAACGCGTAGTTTTTAAATCAAATGTCTGCCTCCTTGTGTTCGACCCGGAATTTCAATTTCGATATAAATTTTATTTGTTGAATACGAGTTCTTCGCTTTCAAGCTACAATGACAGGTTTTCCAAAACCAAACATGTTAACGTAGCGATTCGATGTGTTCAACAGTGGTTATTGTGCGGTTGATCTCCTCGTGGAATACGTCGCAAAATCATAATAAAACAAATTGGGCAAGTTAGTGCTCAAATATAATCAGAGACTAGTGATGAATTACATGTTGCTCCTTGGCAACGACACCAAAATGTTAAGAGCGCTTGATCGGGTTTTAAAAAGGTCGCTTTGTAGTATAGTCGAAAAAGCGTTCAAAACAAATAGAATTTTATTACTCAAAGTTTAAGTCCGAGGTCAAATACAGGGAGCAAGTGGAATTCACGTACTAATCTCAATAATAGATGCAATTTGAACGCATAAAACTACTCAAAATCTAATTCAGAATGTAAAGCATGAGCATGTCGAGCATCATTATGGCGAGGTGGATGGGTGCGTGGAGTGACGAAGGCACCTCGCCGGTGGTCTGCTGGAGGTGGAGACGATGGTGGTGGTCTGTGGTTGTCGAGGGATGGAAACAGAAATAAAGAGAGGGAAAATAAGGAGTAGAGGAAGGGAAAGTACCTAACCTAGTTTAAGGATGAAAGGGAAGGAGATGGCGGACGGCTCGTACCTATCGTCGTCGGAGACGAAAGTCCAGTAGAAGGGTGACGGTGACGACGAGGAGGATGCAGGCATGTGCGCAGGTATGGCACGACGTGGACGATGGAGGTAGGGACAACTCTGCCACCGGTATTGTGGTAGAGTGACGAGAAGAGGAGAAATAGTTCGCTGGGGCTCGCTGGGTGTTTGGTCGGAGGAGAAGAGAAGAAATTGGGGGGTTGTTTCCAGCCAAACCAAGCTGAAGAGGAACATGAGGATCTGGTGACCTTTAAATAGCCTCTGGCAGAGGGCCTTGTGCTTGGAAGGCAAGCTTCCAAGCACGGCAACCTCGCCGAACTTGGAAGGTCGAAATGACCCAAACCTCTCATGCGTTCGCATGAGAGATTGGGTAGGATTTGGAGCTCAAGATTGGGTTCACATGAACGGGAATTCCTCAGAAAATCTCCCTTTCAAATTTGAGAGGGATTCTCTGAAGAATCAAGGAGATATCCCCCTCGAATCCTCGTCGGAGTAGGAATCCTCTGCTGAAATGGTGGAGGGATCTAATTGCAAAGAACAACGAGGAAGCTAAGGGGGTTTCTGTAAGGGTTTTCGAAAGCTAGGGGTCTAAAAGTAATTGGGTTGGACTGTTTTGCAAAGTAGGTCAAGGTGAACTCCCCTTAGGTCCAAATTTTGGTATAAACCTAATTTTGACCTATGTTTAGCCCCTGAGAAATTCCATTGTTGTACTGCAATGGTAAAATTACAGTTTTACCCTTTGTTTCTTGCTTTTCTTTTAAACCGATTATTCCTTGAGTTAGGCCCTTCATTTAGTTATGTAGGAGCTTTTGTTCTCTTTTCTAGGTCAAAATGAGCTATTTAGGGCTCATGATGGTGTTCCCATCAGTACCTTCACGATAAATGAGTTTTCAGATGTCTAGCCTTAACTCCAGACGTCCAGGTGCTCCGTCAGTCGTCTGGACTGCACTCCAGACGTCAGATACTGGAAAATTTCCAGTATCAGAACCTGCTCCCAGCGCTCTCCGCCGCGCACCTCCTCGCACCGTCGTAGCTCCAGCCACTGCAGATGGTCGAGATCGCCTCCCCGTGATCTCTCCTTCTTCCTCACGCGCCTGCGGTGGCCATACGAGCTCCATCGGGCTTCCATCGAAGCTCTCCGACCTCAGCCTCCTCCTCCTCCTCCTCCCGTTCTCTCCTCCTCCCTCTCGCTCTCCTCCTCGCTCACCTCCTCTCGCCACTCCCGTAAGCTCTGAAGGTGAAGGTGGTGGTGTGTGGAGTGGAGAGGAGAGGAGGGGAGGGGCTTAAATAGGTGGCATGTGGGTTTTAGGGTTTGGGGAAAGGGGGAAGTGATGGGTCGGCCTGGATAGGTTGTTAATATGATGTTTTTATCGTTGAAATATGTATAGTGGTTAACCTAATTCAGACCTAACCATCTCTTTACAAAATTTTTAACCTGGCCTAATTGATTTTATCTTGTCACTTTTAGGCCCAGGGTCGAACTCAGGGAAGTGGGGTTAAAGTCGAGTTTCTACGTTTTCCTTAAAACGCGTCTCTTCCGTTCGTTTATTGTGTTTTTGGTGTTTTTCTTATTTAGGTTTTTTATGGTAATCCTTGTTCTTGAGGCACACCATCAAAATTGTGTCCTTGGCTTTTAGCCAAACAGAGTCCCAAAACAAGTCTTGCTACTCGCAAGACGGGGTACCTGCAAATCAAAGATTATCTTTTCACTTTTATACCTTTTTTTTATCTTTTTACTAAGAAGGAAGATAACATATAGAAAGTAAATATAGTAGCTATAGATATATATTTATATGTAGTATATATATAAAGGGGTGGGGGTGGAGGTGACTATGGAGTGTAGCACTATGTCGAGTCAGTCGACGTCTAGAGAGACGCAACCAACACGACTAGGTGCCGCGTGGAGTGTGGATGGAGGATGGATGATGTATGGGACCACACTTTTTTTGTACGCGTGTATCAGGGAATATCAGCAACTGGTGCAGATATTCCCGTGATACAGCGTATAGTAAACAACGTGAAAATATATGTACATATGTATATATATGAGTAAATATATCTATATGTATATAAATGTATAAGTATATATGTATAGATATATATAGATATATATGTATTATATATATATATATAGGTGTATATGTATATATATATATATGTATGTATATATGTATATAGCTATGTATATATGTATATAAGTATATATATATAATACTATATAGATGTATATATATATATATGTATATAAGTATATATGTATCTAGATATATATATATATGTGTGTATACATAAATATATAGATATACTATGTATATAAGTATATATATATATATAAGTATATGTATAAGTATATAGATATATATAAGTAGATATATATATATATTATATATATATGTATATATATTATATATATATGTATGTATACATAACTATAGATATTACTATGTATATAAGTATATATATATATATATATATGTATGTATATATTATATATAGATGTATATAAGTATATATATGTTACTATAAGTGTGTGAGTGTGTGTGTATGTGTTGGTATAGGTGTGTGTGCGTCGGTGAATGTGTGTGTGTGTTTCTGTGAGTAAAAAAACAGAGAGAGAGAGCGGGAGAGAGAGAGAATACGTGAGAGAGAGAGAGCGGGAGAGAGAGATCAGCAGAGAGAGAGAGAGCGGGCTGGAGAGATCGAGAGCGCGGACAATGGCAGCGAGTTAAGACGTCTGCTCGCGGCGGCGGACGTATGACGCCGCGTCGTCTGAAGGCGGAGGTGGACGTCTGAAGACGGCGGGTGCGGGCGCGCCTTCGCGTAGGGTTCTGCAGGCCTGCGCGAAGGCGACGGGCGGGCGAAGGCGTGGAGGAGCGAGCGTGGAGGAGGTCTGCAGGTGGTCGCGGAGGGTCGTGGAGGAGGGCAGGGGGCGGCGCGAGGCCGTAGCCGGCCGCTGCAGTGCGCGCGGCGGACGGCTACAGGTGCAACTGCGAGGCGGACAGAACGGAGAGGGAGGCGGGGAACGGGCCTGCAGGCGCGCGCGGAGGGTTGCGCGCCTGCGGGGAAGGTCGCGGAGGAGGCGGGGGGTGGCGCGAGGCCGTAGCCGGCCGCTGCAGTGCTGGGCTGCTGCTGGGCTGCTGCTGCCGTGGCTTCAAGCTTCGAAGCTTGGAGCGGCGGCAATGGCGTTAAAGAGAAAAAACGAAGCGAGGAAATGCACCACTCCCACCGGCTCGTCGAAGAGCTGGGCGGTGGTGTTCCCACTGTGGTGGTGTGTACCACAGTGGGTTCTCCTGCTCGCCGGGTGCCTCCTCGACGGAGGGCCGACGTATGGGAGGGGAAAGCGGTGGAGAAGATGGCTGCGGGTTTTTTCAGCAGCTGCAGCAGCTGCGTCGCGAGGATGAAGCTGCAGCTACTTATAGAGGAGGGGAGAGTGGCGTGCCGGCTGCAGCAGGGAGAGGGTGTGCGAGTTGCAGCTATAGGGAGCGGCGTTGGCAGGGAGACGTGACGGGAAGAAGTGCTGCGTGGCTGCTGCATGCAGCTGCGGGAAGAGTACAGCCGCGGGAAGGATGCAGCCGCGGGAAGGAGAGAAAAGAAGAAATCAAGAGGAAAAATAAAAAGAGGGTGATTTTGCAAGGAGGCACTTGAAGAAAAATGTAACTATGTAGGCGATTGTTTCACTCCTCTTCCTCTCTTGATTAAATGCATGCATGCAAGTGTTTTTACAAATGCGATTACAGGATCCTATTATGCAATGTTAATGCTAGAAAATAGCACAAGAAGGCGTTATTACAGGCGTGTTTTGAGGTGCAAACATATACCCCCATGCCTATCTTTTGCTAGTCCCTAGCAAAATAGTTTTTAGAAATGATCTTAAGCTAAAGATTTTCTTCTGAGGTGATATCGGTGTGTTTATTATCGGATATTGTGAGAACTAATTGTAGAGAAGATTACCAGTACTTTAAGTCTTACATGACAAAGATCATCTCTCAACTAACCAGGACTCTTGATATTTAAACCCTAAATACGAATTCCAAGACCCAGGAGGTTTTGCCGTACTCGAGAGCTCAAGAGGTTATGGTTGTGCATAGTGAAGGATCAAGACTGACCAGATGAACCTTAAGACTCACTCCCAGGGTTTCACGAATTTTTAAGTACAAGTTGGTCCCAGTTTCAGCTCGTGTTTTTGGATTGACCCTTAAGATGATTACGGAAAACTCAACTCCCATTTTCTGATATTTTTTTGTGGCTCACCGAAAAATAAAGTATGCAGACATTTATGAGATATACTGACTCTTTTAAAACATCTCTCTTTTTTTTTTTCTTTTCTTTTTTTCTTTTTTTCTTTTTTTTTCCTTTTTTCCTTTTTTTCTTAACAACTCTTTTTTTTTTTTTTGAAACACGTGTCAGTATATCTCTTACAACACATTTTGAAGGAGCACACTTATTTTTCTTTTTGGTGGGAGAGTTTCTTTTTGGTGGAAAGAGTCACTCCTAAACACAAGACTAAATGCTGGGATAAAAAGTCTACCTGCACGCACAGGTAAGGACTCCACCTTCCCTAATGAACACTAGGGTTGGATCTTATGTTCACCTGGTCTTTCCTGATATGTGTAGTGTGAACCAAATTTACTTAAGCTCTCAAGAAAAAGCAAACCAACGGATCCTGTACTGGTGTCTCAGGTACAAGAATACATCCTTAGTTAAGAGAGATTTTGATCTATTTCGTCAATACTTTAAGTGAATTAAGCCGAGCCTGAGCGAATCAAGCTTCTGTGGCCTGGAAATTCTTCAAAACAGAGGTTGAATATCAATAAACACTTATTGAATTTTTTTTGTTTCAGCTTTCAAATCATTACTAAACACCATTTATTATTAATATATATATATATATATTTTTTTTTTTCTTTTTCTTTTTCTTGCATATTTATAAATAGGTGGTAATTGTCTGATACCATAAAATACCCGGATCCTATGGATGCCTATCCACCCCCCCATGCCAAACAATGCTATGTCCTCATATGCATGCAGGGAAAGGCAGAGAACGGACGACAGATCGGGTAACAGGAGCTGAGGTTCCGGGTATAAATCAGGGTGGAAGGCTGGGTGGATGGTGGGTGGTGAAGAGAAAAGCGAAGTAATCGTGATAGAGGCGTGAAAAGTAATGGTGGATGGTGAGAGATTTGGCGTTTTCTGGGACGAGAGTGTCCCAGGCGGATCAGAAAACAGATCAGGAAGAGGAAGTTGGCCCTTAGATTGGCCAAGAAGGGGGGCTTTTTGGATAGATGGATCCAAAAGGGAATAGCCCCAGTGAGTAAGATGTGGGCTCAAGGTCCCAGTGTGGATTTGCAAATCCACCTGATTTAGTGGGAAAGAAAGGGCAATCCGGTCTTCCATAGTGTGGACCGGCGGTGAGCAGCCCGGCGATGACTCAGACCACAAGGTATGGGAAGCGGAAAAAACCTCGTCAGAAGTCTGGTCAGGAGAAGGTACAGGAATAGGGAGGGATTGGGGAACGTCACAGTTTGTGTTGGTCAGGCAGTCGTCAGGTAATTCGCAGCAGTCTGAATCGGCTCCAATTAGTTCGATACACGTACTGACAGTCACGTCCTCGTCAGACGTGTCATCCTTGATGTGATCACTATCAGCATAAGAGTGCGGTGCTACAGCGGGATTAACCTGAAATCCCAGAGGAATACTCGGAGCTTGTAGAAATTGATGAACCTATTCCTGAGAAGCTTGTACCTGTGGTTGCGGACCACAGGGTACAAAGTTTTGCGGGTTTGGAACAGGTTGGGCGAGAAAAGTGCCCTGAGATCGAGTCGCCATGCTTAGTTGACTGATCTCAGCATTCTGCTGCGCCAAATGCTGAAGAGAGGTCATGTTTTCTTTATGGCGCTTTGACATTTCCGTCATCATTCGCATCAATTTATCAAGAGGTTTTGATGCGTGTTTGGTTTTCTGCACACAAGGGCCTGATGGCAGATTTGCCATAGGATTAGACTGGGCCCTTGGGATGACGGGTGCGGACGATCGCATTGGTCCGCCAGCGGGGTTTCGACGCTGCGGGTTGTTGGACCATGCAAAATTGGGATGATTGTGCCACCCTGGGTTATACGTGGCAGAAAACGGGTTGTTCCCCCAGGGTGCAGGCATCTTCTATGCCAGAAGACGTGTCCGCATATGTGTCCGAGTACACGGAGGCTTGGTCCTCCGTGTTGAAATACTGGCTCGCAGAAGCCAGTTCCACATGACTTACCGAGTCGCTTGGCGCGACACTCGATAAGGAAGGCCTTGCAGCGGGATAAGCCTGGTGTTGAAAGAATTGGAATTGTGACGAAGTGGTGAGGCGGGGAATTGTGACGAAAGGATGATTCGGCTCTTTTTCTAGATTTATCAGTCAATACAAGCAATTCAGGGTTTTGTGACCTCCTCCCAAACATGCACTACCGGAGGAAGAGTTGAGGAGATGAGTAGGGAAAAGAGATGAGAGAAATGACGTCGCAAAGGTACACTTGATTACAAATCAATACAATCAAGTTCCTAACCTCGACAGTGTTCCCTTAGACTTAAAGATCTAAGTTACCTACTATCACGAACTACGGAATCGAATGCGAGCACCGTGGAACCACCGGGCCAGATTGAAAGGCCGTTTGCCCCAGTCTTAGACACCCGATAGCACGCGGGAACTCTCACCCAGCACGTAGTCGCTACACGCAGGTAGTTAGACCTCAAATCCTTAGTAAGGGTCAAGTTACTACCAGTTTTAATTAGAGGCTTAGGGTCAAGTGCTTTTGGAATGTGAAGGGCGTTGTTTACGGGTAATGCCCAAGTGATTGATTTTAAGAGTGTGTAAGAACAAGCATGCAACAGGGAAATCTCCCCGAATTGAAGTTTTAATTGGTGAATGGTTTTTAGAGTTCAACCTTAAGTAGTATGAATTTTAGGATTTTGCTGAATTACCAATTCAACCAATCTCCGGGTTTTGCAAGAATACAGGTTTTTTTTTTTTTTCTAAAGCCCAAGAAACCCTTCTTCAATTATCAGTTAGTTAATGCATGCTAAAATGCAATGGGCTACCCTAAATGGAGATTTCTAAGTGTGGATGCACGAATCAGTTTTATATCAATGTGACAGGGAGCCAAAGCACTTCAATTCAAGTGCTCCCAATCACCAGAAATGATTTCCACACACAAGGCTTCAACCAAAAGATAAAAGAAAATAAAATTGTTGGGGTTGAAGTATTCAGGATCGAATCACAGGCAAGTTTGAAAGTCGTGGTGGGGGTTGGAATCAACTCAATTCCAAGTCTCCCCACCAAAAATGTGATCCTGAATTAAAGATAAGTGAGGCAAAAGAGGGATACAAGCAATCTTTTTCTTTGCCTCAAAGAATACTTCCCACGGCGAAAAATCTAAGAATCAAGATTCTCGGATTTTTGCTATGCGAAGTAAGGCGGGAAATCCCGGGGCAGTGGGAGTGAAGACAACCAATCAATCAAGTTAATTTTAATCCACTTGCCCTCAAGAAATCCCAAGAAGTTTTTCTAGTTTTTAGTTTTAATTTTTTTTTTATTGTGGTGGCAAGTTAACCCTAATTTGATGAGAAAAGAAAACCTACTTGTTCGGCAATGTGTGCGAAGCTCCAATGCGATGTCGGCGTCTTCACGCTCTCATTCCGCCTTGGATCTGCTCACGTCCTCGACTTCGTCAGCCTTCTTCTCCTTCCACCAGGTTCACCTGCACACCAAAAACAACAATACCCGTGAAGAGGGAAGAGAGAAATTGAAAGGATTTGGATAGAAACTTACTCGAAGGCGCACCTCCCCGGCAACGGCGCCAGAAAAGTCATGATGGGTCGGCCTGGATAGGTTGTTAATATGATGTTTTTATCGTTGAAATATGTATAGTGGTTAACCTAATTCAGACCTAACCATCTCTTTACAAAATTTTTAACCTGGCCTAATTGATTTTATCTTGTCACTTTTAGGCCCAGGGTCGAACTCAGGGAAGTGGGGTTAAAGTCGAGTTTCTACGTTTTCCTTAAAACGCGTCTCTTCCGTTCGTTTATTGTGTTTTTGGTGTTTTTCTTATTTAGGTTTTTTATGGTAATCCTTGTTCTTGAGGTACACCCTCAAAATTGTGTCCTTGGCTTTTAGCCAAACAGAGTCCCAAAACAAGTCTTGCTACTCGCAAGACGGGGGTACCTGCAAATCAAAGATTATCTTTTCACTTTTATACCTTTTTTTTATCTTTTTACTAAGAAGGAAGATAACATATAGAAAGTAAATATAGTAGCTGTAGATATATATTTATATGTAGTATATATATAAAGGGGTGGGGGTGGAGGTGACTATGGAGTGTAGCACTATGTCGAGTCAGTCGACGTCTAGAGAGACGCAACCAACACGACTAGGTGCCGCGTGGAGTGTGGATGGGGGATGGATGATGTATGGGACCACGCTTTTTTTGTACGCGTGTATCAGGGAATATCAGCAACTGGTGCAGATATTCCCGTGATACAGCGTATAGTAAACAACGTGAAAATATATGTACATATGTATGTATATGAGTAAATATATCTATATGTATATAAATGTATAAGTATATATGTATAGATATATATAGATATATATGTATTATATATATATATATAGGTGTATATGTATATATATATATATGTATGTATATATGTATATAGCTATGTATATATGTATATAAGTATATATATATAATACTATATAGATGTATATATATATATATGTATATAAGTATATATGTATCTAGATATATATATATATATGTGTGTATACATAAATATATAGGTATACTATGTATATAAGTATATATATATATATATAAGTATATGTATAAGTATATAGATATATATAAGTAGATATATATATATATTATATATATATGTATATATATTATATATATATGTATGTATACATAACTATAGATATTACTATGTATATAAGTATATATATATATATGTATGTATATATTATATATAGATGTATATAAGTATATATATGTTACTATAAGTGTGTGAGTGTGTGTGTATGTGTTGGTATAGGTGTGTGTGCGTCGGTGAATGTGTGTGTGTGTGTTGCTGTGAGTAAAAAAACAGAGAGAGAGAGCGGGAGAGAGAGAGAATACGTGAGAGAGAGAGAGCGGGAGAGAGAGATCAGCAGAGAGAGAGAGAGCGGGCTGGAGAGATCGAGAGCGCGGACAATGGCAGCGAGTTAAGACGTCTGCTCGCGGCGGCGGACGTCTGACGCCGCGTCGTCTGAAGGCGGAGGCGGACGTCTGAAGACGGCGGGTGCGGGCGCGCCTTCGCGTAGGGTTCTGCAGGCCTGCGCGAAGGCGACGGGCGGGCGAAGGCGTGGAGGAGCGAGCGTGGAGGAGGTCTGCAGGTGGTCGCGGAGGGTCGCGGAGGAGGGCAGGGGGCGGCGCGAGGCCGTAGCCGGCCGCTGCAGTGCGCGCGGCAGACGGCTACAGGTGCAACTGCGAGGCGGACAGAACGGAGACGGAGGCGGGGAACGGGCCTGCAGGCCCGCGTGGAGGGTTGCGCGCCTGCGGGGAAGGTCGCGGAGGAGGCGGGGGGTGGCGCGAGGCCGTAGCCGGCCGCTGCAGTGCTGGGCTGCTGCTGCCGTGGCTTCAAGCTTCGAAGCTTGGAGCGGCGGCAATGGCGTTAAAGAGAAAAAACGAAGCGAGGGAATGCACCACGCCCACCGGCTCGTCGAAGAGCTGGGCGGTGGTGCTCCCACTGTGGTGGTGTGCACCACAGTGGGTTCTCCTGCTCGCCGGGTGCCTCCTCGGCGGAGGGCCGACGTATGGGAGGGGAAAGCGGTGGAGAAGATGGCTGCGGGTTTTTTCAGCAGCTGCAGCAGCTGCGTCGCGAGGATGAAGCTGCAGCTACTTATAGAGGAGGGGAGAGTGGCGTGCCGGCTGCAGCAGGGAGAGGGTGTGCGAGTTGCAGCTATAGGGAGCGGTGTTGGCAGGGAGACGTGATGGGAAGAAGTGCTGCGTGGCTGCTGCATGCAGCTGCGGGAAGAGTGCAGCCGCGGGAAGGATGCAGCCGCGGGAAGGAGAGAAAAGAAGAAATCAAGAGGAAAAATAAAAAGAGGGTGATTTTGCAAGGAGGCACTTGAAGAAAAATGTAACTATGTAGGCGACTGTTTCACTCCTCTTCCTCTCTTGATTAAATGCATGCATGCAAGTGTTTTTACAAATGTGATTACAGGATCCTATTATGCAATGTTAATGCTAGAAAATAGCACAAGAAGGCGTTATTACAGGCGTGTTTTGAGGTGCAAACAGGAAGGGAGAGTGAGAAGAACATTCTACGTGTCGCCTGCGGACAGAGTACGTAAAAAAATTTCATTTTCATACGTCTGACTGAGACTCCAGACATCTTAAAAGGCTAAAAGTGTAACGGGTCTTTACAGTTATTAAAATAAGCGATGACGAAGGCCTGTACTCGAACAACTATCGGTTGAAGAAAAGCGATTGGATGCATGGTTATCATTAATATTCAAATATTTTTTTGCTGTCGGTTGATAGAATACGCGATGACAAATATATTTTTACCGTCAGTGAGAGTATTAAGCGACAGGAAAGTAGTGTACAATTATGTACCCCTCCCTCCTCACTAACTCCTCGAAGAGCGACAGAGTTTTAATTGTGTTTTTGCCGTCATTTTTTTCGAGAAGCGACGACGAATGTATTTTTGTCTTCCCAGACGTCCGGACATATTGTCAGACGTCCGGCTTGTTGTCTGGGCAACTTATCTTAGAACCCTATTTTGATCTTGTGAAAATAGGAAGGAAAGTATCTTAGGATTAGACATCTGACATTTATCCCAGACGTCTTATAATTGAATCTTTACCATCGGTTATAGGAAGAAGCGATGGCGAAAGGTCGGTTAAAATTTTCAGCCAAAATTTTGGTGCGAGAGGAGGGATTTAATTTATACTTTACCGTCAGTTTGTGATATAACTGACGGTAAAGATCTGTACACCATACTAGTGTGCAGAGTCGTCTCCTCCCTGCACAACTCACAAAACCCTCATGCTCCTCTCCTTATCCTCCTCGGCGATCGCCCTCCATCGTCTGTGTATCTATCCTCACCCTTTGTCAGTCGCCAACACTCCTCCTCAGGTAGCTCCTCGCTGCCTCGCCCTCCTCCTCCTCCTGCTCCTCCTACTGACATCGTCCTCTCTGCCTTGACCCCTCCTAATGCCCCTCCTCCTCCTCCCCAACCCCCTCCTCCTCCTCTTCCTCCCTGACCCCTCTTGCCGGCCTCCTCCTCCACCCTGACCCCATCCTGCCAACTGCCTCCTCCACCCTACCCCCCTCTTGCTGCCCCTCCTCCTCCTCCCCGATCCCCTCCTCCTCCCCCTCCTGCCATCCTCCTCCTCCTCCCTGACCCCTCCTTCTCGACCTCCTCCTACTGCCCCCTCCTCCTCCCCAACTCCTCCTCCTCCTCCTCCAGCCTGAGCCCCTCCTACCGGCCTCCTCCTCTACCTTGCCCCCCTCCTGCCACTCCCTCCTACTGCCTCTCCTCCTCCTCCCCGACCCCCTCCTCCCCCTCCTGCCATCCTCCTCCTCCTCCTTGCCACCCTCCTCATCTTGCAGGGAATGCCACTGCCCTCCCTCCTTGGCCTGCCATCCCCCTCCTCCTCCTCCTACTACTGCGCCTTCCCCCATCCTCCTTTCCTTTTTATTGCCACCCTCCTCTTCATCCCCTTCTCATCTTACTTTCCTTATATCAAATTAATATGTTAAGTTATTAATAACATAATGATTTATTATTTAATTTATTGTGTGTTATTGAATTTACAGATTGTTGGTGATGGTCATGCTCGGTCACGCTTAGAGGCTGTAGTACATCGGAGGTATAATTTCATTTCTTTAAATTTATTTTTATGATATTTTAGGACTATATTAGATGTGGGGTGTACCCACATAATGTCATTTGTGTGAATGCATAGTGGGGTGTACCTACATAATGTCATTTGTTTGAATGTATGGTGGGGTGTACCCACTTTTATGCACTTTATATTTTTGTGTGATGTACTATTATTGTAGGGTGTTCCCACTTTTATTGTCTATTATTTTGATATGCAAGTTTATGAAAAAACTTAAAATTTAAGGGGAAACTCTGTCAAAAATTTTAAAATTCTTTAATTTTAAATGTATTGGCTGGTTGGGGATTTAGGGTTAGATTGGGCTTTGGTTAGGTTATGTGCACAGCCTCCGGTTTCCACTACATCGTGCACCCCTTGCACCACCATCCTTGTTGTCGCGAAGGGGATCTCTTCTGCCATTGCCATCTCGCGAGTTGTTGTTGAGGTGGATGGTGGGGCGGAAGGCATCGAGGCGGACGTCATCGTCGTGTGGTGAGGGGAAGGGAAGGGGGGAAAGGGAAGGAGAGGAATTGGAGCTCAGTGGAGATGTCTAAGGAGAAGGAGGGCGAGTTAGAGAGGGAGAGACGTCAACGAGGGAGTGAATGACAATAAGGGAGAGATGTGAACATGTTAGCGCTATGATGTTGAGGATCTTATGTCGAGGAGAGATGCCCGAAAGAGCCTCCTCTCCAGTTGCTTCCCTTCTCTACTGCAAGTCATTATACTTTATCAGCTAGCTCTCAAGTGTTGCAATCTACCAGCCAAAGCCCTCTTGGTGGGGGTGATGGAGGAGTGGTCACCCTCAAGCTTACATAGGAGAGCGGTTGAGTCGATGGTGGAGAAAGGACGCGCTCTAAGAGGGAGACGACAATGGTGATGCGGATGGCGAGGAGGCAGTCAGGTTGAAGGAGGGGTGGTGCTGGTGGGAGGAGTTGCCACTGCTGGGGGCATGGGGGAGGGTTCAGAGGATGGAGGTGTCCCTGTTAGGGCTCTGGTGAGGGGGTAGGTGGGGGGGGGGTCAGAGGGTGGAGGTGTCCCTGTTAGGGCTCTAGTGAGGGGGTGGGTGGGAGGGGTAGAGGAGGGAGGTCCGAGGAGGGATGGGGGTGAAGAGGCGGTGATGGAAGTTGCCTTCGTAGCTGTCAGTCTAGGTGGTGCTTTCTTCTATTTTTCTTGGACTAGGTCCTTAAAGAAGCTCAATTTCGTAAGCCACGATTTTTCAAATTTGAAGTAAATGGACACCTACAAGCATTTGAGATGTTAATCTACAAAAAACTAAGCCCAGAAAATCCATTTCATGTGTATGATTAATCAAAACTAGTTGCAATCTCTAATCAAATTAATTCAAAGTCCATTTAGAAACTCCATCTGAGCTTCTGAACCACTTTTGAACCTTAATCAACACCTTAACCCTTTAAATAAATGCTTGAAATCCATAAATCAGCTCAGACCTGGGTGATGAAAGTGTCCATCCCTGATCTGATTCAAAGTAGTAAATCTCCATTCTAATTTGTCACAAAGAATCTGTGATTATCTAGAATTCAATCCAACTTATATTAGGAATCTTTATAAGATGATTTATTGTACATTTCTTTTTAGCATTTAATAAAAATAATTTTATTACTTATCAAATGATTGCTTATGTTTATGTCAATTTCTTTGCAATTATGAGTATTAGTTTAGATGCACACACTTGTTAAAGAAAATATATGCACGCGAGGCCAAACATTAGGTATTCTAACCCCTAGGGTAAAAGTCCTCCGAGTCAAATTATGTCTAAATTACTCACCCATCGAGACTTATGATCATGTTATATGGACAATGTAGGAAGTGTATGTATACTTTACTTACATGCATAATGTGTTGTCTTTATAGCATGTCATAAGACTCGATCGACTTTAGTTCGGTGAAGTACCGAACTAAAGGTCCTTAAAGATTTGATCACAACTTAGTTTTGCTCGTTACATGTAATCTTGTGTGGTGAAATTTCGGTTGCTTCTTCCTGCTCTTCTCTGGCATACCAACTAATCTTATCTAGTTTCCTGCGGTGCCCGTAATTGGGTGTTAAAGGAAATTTAGCTAAGGTTAGTATTGGGAGGTATACTAGAGAAGTGCAGGGAGATGTTGCCAAAATTTCATCGCACTAAGGTTACATGTAACGAGCAAACCTAAGTTGTGATTAAATATTTGAGGATGGGCTATAAAGTGAAAATCTTAATCAAGATACATATCATTCGGTCCTTTCCCTTCCTAATAAGTGATTTGTTTACATTAAATTTCAGGTTACAATGAATAAATCTTGGATTGGATTGTGAGGTTCAGATTACACCAAATATAAGGATGGAGTAATTTCATTCCTGTATTGGGCCTTTGATGACGATAGGAAGATATTTAGGCAAGGAGGTCAATTTGAGAATATCTTCTACCCATGCAAAAGATGTTTGAATGGTTCCTTGCATGATCATAATACTATGCTTGAGCACTTGATTTGTAATGGGTGGTGGCAGTATTGCACTACTTAGGTAGCTCATGGAGAGAAGTTGACTGAGAAAGTCATAAACAATGAGAACACTATTGACGAAAAGATCGACGAGGAAATTGGTGATAGCAGAGGTGAAGAAATACAGGTCATGTTGAACGAAATGAGAGCAAGAGAGGATATAAATACAGATGAGGAAGATCCGTTTAGTTGTGATCCGTTCTATGATGCTGTTAAGGCGGTTGAGGATCCTATTGCTCCCGATGTTATGAAAATGTCAAAGTTGTCGTTTTTGTTGAAGATGTTTCAACTGAAGGTTATGAATAGAGCTAGTGCTAAATTCATGTCAGAAATACTTCAGTTTATTGCTAAGTTATTGAATAATGCTAATGGTTTTCCGACTTCATGGTATGAGTCAAGGAAACAGATTCGTAAGCTTGGTTTGGACTATCAGAAGATCGATACTTGTTCAAATGACCGTATTCCTTTCAGAAATGAATTCATAAACTTAAGTAACTATCCCAAATGTGGACCTGAGAGATATAAGGAAGGTTAAATGAAAGAAAGAGGAAACAACCTCAAAAGGTTCTTCGTTACTTCCCTCTAACACCTAGGCTTCGATGCCTTTTTATATCAAGTAAAACTGCATGGTTGATGACATGGCACCAGGATTGTAAATCTCAAGCTGGAAGAATACGCCATCCTACTGATTCAGAGGAGTGGAAGAGATTTGACGAAAGAAACAATTCATTCACTTTAGAAGCAAGGAATGTATGGTTGGGCCTTGCAAGCGATGGATTCAATTCATTTAAGAGTATGTACTCGTCGTACTCTATATGGCCAGTGGTAATGGTCACTTATAACTTACCTCCCTGGTTGTGTATGAGATCGTCATTTATGATGCTAACCCTATTAATCCTAGGTCCAAAACAATTAGGAAATGTAATAGATGTTTATCTCCAGCCATTAATTGATGAACCAAAATAGTTGTGGTTCACCAGCATGAAGGCGTATGATGTAGAAAAGAAAGAATTTTATAATATGCATGCAGCATTGTTGTGGACCATAAACGACTTCCCAGCGTATGCAAATTTGTCAGGTTGGAGAACTAAAGGAAAGCTTGCTTGCCCAGTCTGTATGGAAGACACTCATCACCTACGACTGTCGGAAAGTAAAAAATTCTGTTACTTAGGACATCACAGATTTCTACCTATTGAACATAAATGACGAACGTCACAGTTTAAGAGTAAATTTGACGGCAGGAAGTGTCTGTATTCAAAGACAAATCCAAAAAATAAACTTAGTACAGATTCTATCAGGTTGTCGAGTCAGGTTATAATGGAGAGATTACAAGAAATGAGTGAGATACGGTTGAATTGACCATTCAAACATGACTAGACGGCCTCGAGGAATTCTGAATTTCGAAAGAAAAGCATTTTCTCTATGGAGCTATCATACTAGAAAGATCTTACAAAATGTCATAATTTAGATATTATGCACATCGAAAAGAATGTGATGGATAACATCTTAAACATATTAAATCTGACCGATGATCCAAAGGGCACGATGAAAATAAGAAAAGGCATGAAGAGTTTGGGGATACGTCTAGAGTTACATATTCATGAGGATGATGGCTACTTCCCACCTGCTATTTTGAGCTTGAATCAGGACTAGAAGAGTTGACTGCTCTCCTTCTTAAAGGAAATTCGGGTGCTAGATGGATTTTCCTTGCAGCTTTCTCGTTATGTGAATGATGCACATAAAAAGATATCTAGCTTGAAAAGTCATGACTCACATGTTTATATGCAAGTATTGTTTCCACTAGTGATACGAGGGACACTGTCAGAGCCAGTTGTTGATTCAATCACAGAAATGAGCAAGTTTTCCAAAGCTGTTTGTTCGAAGATGCTACAAAATGATACGTTGGATTACTGGGATAAACAAAGTCATTACTCTCTGTAAGATGGAACAGATTCTTCCCTCAGCCTTCTTCAACGTAATGGTTCATCTCACGCTGCATCTTGCAAATGAAACGAGAATCGATAGACCTATACAATTCAGATGGATGTATCCTGTGGAGCGATTTTTGAAAAATCTTAAAGATTATGTTTTAAACAAGGCAAAGTCGGAAGGATCAATTGTAGAAGGCTATCTCGTGGAGGAGTGTATTAATTTTACATCCATGTACATGAATGAAACAAACAACTGCTTTAATAAACTTCAAAGGAATTATGAGGGGGAATATAATGGCAGTGATAAAGAATGTTTGTCAATTTTTGATATCAGAGGAAGGTTGATCCTTCATATAGAGTACAAGGCTATTTCAGAAAATGACAGACGTTACGCGCATCTATATATTTTAAAATAAATTCCTGAAATTGATCCGTTTTACGATGGATTCGAACAATTACCTCTTTGTAGGACAAACAGATTTGGCCTCTTAGATTGGTTTAAAGATCGAGTTCATCAATTGAAAGATGATAATGATCCATAATGGGTATCAAATTTTGATGTAATTGACGATTCACCATTATATTATGCACATTACCACTCTGAGATATAATAAATAGGTTCAGATTCAGAATAAAAGAAATTGATGATAAGAATGCTACACAACAGGCCGGAGTTGTTGATTCAGATCTTTTCACCAGTCCAAATGGATACTATGGTAAAATCAAAGAAATTGTGGAGATCAGCTTCAGATATGATTGTTGAGTTGTCCTATTTAAATGTCGTTGGTTTGATTTTTTAAAGAGTGCATCGATATCAAAATTCATAAGAAACACAATATCTTGAGTTTAAATCCTAATCATCAAATTCTTCAGTCTGATGAACCATTTACATTAGCATGTCAAGCGACATAAGTTTTTTATGTCCTCGATAATTTTCAAAGGGGATGATGGGTTATATCCATAAGAACAATACCACGTAACCATTTTGATACACAGTTAGAAGCATACCAAGAATTAACAAAAGAAGGTCATATAGATTCAAATGTAGTAGATATGGACATTTAAGATTAGTAATAATTTCTTTACTTTATTTCATTTCTGTTTATATCAAATTCATATTCAAATTTAAGAAACCTAAACTACAACTGGCATTTTCTATACATTATAAATAACTAAACTTAAACCAATCACACACACATGTTCAAATCTTTTTACTCTTGCTCATTGGCATTTTAATTACTTTTGTTTTTCAAATTACAAGCTATCGGTGATGGACAAACTCGAAGATTGTTGTACTTAGAGGTATAATTTCAATGTCTTAAATTTAATTGGATGAAATTATAGATTTTTATTAGATGTGGGGTGTGCCTATATATTATTTTTTATTTCATTAAATAGATGTGGGGTGTACCCACTTGTGTTGCATATTTTATTTGAATGAATGTGGGGGCGTACCCACTTGTGATTTGTCTTTACACTTTTTTTTATGTGGGGTGTGCCCACTTTAATTTTAATATGCAAATTTATAGAGAAACCTCCAAATGTAAGGGGAAACTTTGTCGAAATTTTTAAATATTTCTTTTTTGTTTTGTAAAATTTTTTCATTGATGATTTATATATTAATGATTTACAACTGTATTAATTATTTAATTTTATACTTGTTACAGACGAAGTTGTTTAAGAAAAAAATCCAGAAAAAAGGGTCCTCCTGAGACATAGCACTCTACGCAGCCCGATTTGTCTCCTCAGGCTTAGCCAACCCCCCCCCCCCCCCCCCCAACAGTAGGCTCAACCACCTCTTCAATAGTAGGTTCAACCACCTCCCCAGTCATGTTTCGTATGACCCTGGGAGATGGCACATTTACTACATGTGGGGGGAAGGGAAAGGGGAAGGAGATTGCTCAGACCTCCCCAAACTGTGCAGAGGATGATCCAAATTATGGAGGATCAGAGGAGGTTGAGGGGGAGGAGGCAGGAGAGGAGGGAGAGGAGGCAGAGGATGAGATGGTGGGGAGTATGTCCCCATTTCATGTCGACAACTCACCGGTGGGCTCAAGTTTGGGTAAGAAATCATATATCTTTAAGAAGTAAATTATATACCTTCAAAAATATATAATGAATATGATTAGTGTTTATGCAGGTAGACTACGAAGAGGACAGGAGAAGACAAAAAATCTAGACCTCCAGCATATCCCCGAGAGTGTCAGATTGATGATTAGGCTCAGATCCACAGGGGAGGCAGAGAATTATCCGACCTTTATCAGTTGAGTAGGCACAATTATTAAGACCATTGTGCCCATTTCCTACTTCGACTGGAGGAAGGTACCCGCAGAACTGAAGAGGCAGTTCATTCCTCAGTTGGAGGTAATTTCATTTACAAAAGTTATTTCTTTTATAACTTTATCTTAAAATTATTTTAAAGTAACATTGACATATACTTTTTTAAAATTAATGTAGCAAAATTACGATTGGGATGATGACCCCAATGCATCCCGATATATTCTTAAGCACGCCACCAAAATCCACAGGTATTGGAGGATGGAGACCAAGAGAACTGTAAAAATTTTTAATCATTTACATTTTTATTATATACATAATTTCTTATATTATTTCTAAAAATTTATATTTGGTATTTAGTTGTTCTCAAACAGGAGTTTACCCGAGGAGGCAATGGGTGATGCTCTTCCCGATGTCATGCCTGACGATTGGAAGAAGGCATGCGAGCATTGGATGAATCCAAAGACGGACGTTAGTAAACGATTACAAATTATTCTATTAATTTCATATATCTTAAATTAATAAAAAAATATTATTATGTATGTCTAATGGAGCAAAGAAAAAAAATAAGGCCAATAGGACTAAAGCTCCACTACAGACCCATTGTTTGGGTCGAAGGAATATCGAGACAATCAGGAGCTGTTATGTAAGTATTGAAATTACTTTTCAATTAAATATTACTTAATTTTAAATTTATTTTAACCTAATTGTATCATTTTTATTTTTTCAGTCCGCTGCACATGATGGGATGGAAATGACTAGGATGAAAATTTACGAGGTCACCCACAGTAAGCCAGTAGTTGAGGCTACTCATAGGTGGATTCATGAGTTGTACTAGGAGAAACACGTAAGTTTCCTAAACTCAAAAAATTTATAACTTTGTATATATATTATAATAATATTTTTTATTATATTTAGGATCAAATGGTACAATTAGTACATCCTCCGGCTGACGAGACCTCCGACAGCGTCCAGTAGCCTTTGGATGTAGAGGAGGCATTTAGGAGAGTGATGCCACCAGACCACGGTGGTTTCGTTCGTAGTGTGAGGATGGCATACTTGTTATCCACCTGGAATGGGTGGAAAGGTGTCGTCTCATCTAGTGCTGTCGATCAATTGCATCAAAGATCGACACACTAAAGAGATGAGATGAGGAGAGGGAGAAGAGAGAGGTAGAGATGAAGAATAAGATGAATGCCATGGATGATAATCTTCAGATGCTTATAGCCCTTATTCAAAACAAGGGTCAGT
The DNA here is from genome assembly GCA_037157565.1 of Thalassia testudinum. Taxonomy (NCBI): domain Eukaryota; kingdom Viridiplantae; phylum Streptophyta; class Magnoliopsida; order Alismatales; family Hydrocharitaceae; genus Thalassia; species Thalassia testudinum. The sequence goes on from JAZHRO010000024.1 coordinate 21,373,940, forward strand.
CAGAACATTCATCTTCCACAAATCGCAACATCTATAGATGAGGCGATGACGACTCTATGGGTGGTGCAGGTGGAGTGGTGGCATTGGAGCAGCTGTATCTTGATTTATATTCATTTTCTTTTCTTATGTTTTAAATTTAACCTTTTTTTTGTAAATATTTCATTTTCAAACTTTTAATGTACTAGATTTTATATTTATGAAATATAAAATTTTGTTCATTTTCATTACCTCTTTCCTATAAAAGCATGACTTTTAAGTAGGTTAGTAGATAGTTTCCATCATTTGGCAATTAAAAAAAAACCTATACATTTGTCGTCGCTTATTCAGATAAGCGACGGCATATAGGTGACAATATAAATATTTTTACCGTCGTTTATGTAATAACTGACGACATAGAAGGTTTGATAAAATCACTATTTCCCATTTTATGCCATCAGTTTGATGAATAAGTGATGGCTAAATTAGTTTTACCGTCACATATCTGCCATCACTTATTTGAATAAGCGGTGGTAAAAATTTTTACCATCGATTATAGAAGCGACGGTAAAGTTATGTAAACGACGACGAAAATAAAAAAGGATGCATAAAGGTGGGAAAAAATGACTTAATATACCGTCGGTTATTTAATAATCGACAGCAAAAACAAATGCCGTCGGTTGTGAAATGACGAAATTTTCAATTTGTTCGATGATCAAACATTATTTTCACGTCGGATTAGCCCAGTATCCGACGGCAAAGTAAAACAGTGACGGTATTAACGACGTTGCTGATTGCCATCGGTTATTTGAGATTTACCGTTGATTTTCAACCGACGGCGAAAGACATGTATGTCATAGTAATTACAAGTGATAAGAAAAGGAAATTATAGAACGACGAAGGAATATAGGAAAATTACCTGGGAATATCACAGTGGATGGGCTGCCATCTCTGATGCAAGAAATTAGAATCGGGTCTCCCATTCACATGACAGTTGGTGCCGGTATCTACATACGGGCAAGAGCCAACGGCTCCCTCTTGTCTCTCACCCATCTCCTATCAAATATATCACACTACTTTAAGCTTCTCATCTCATGATCGGAAATATCAACCGAATTAAAACTAGTACTACCCTCTGCTCCTTGTGGTAGGGTTCCATTCTTTCCAGCATCCCGATCAACATCTCGATAATTAGAAAGATTTCCCATCGAGTTCATCTGTGCGGTAGTGATGTTGTTGCTGATGGTTGGAGTCGAGTTCTCCAAAGCACCATGATTGGCACCATTGGAGAATGACATTGGGAACCATGAGAGAAATGTCATCGACGTAGCACCGGTGGAGGAGAGTATGCATGGGATAAACACACAGAAGATGAGGGGAGAGAGAATGAGGAAGAGACCGAAACCATAGGCAACTCTGCCACTTGGGTTGCGAGGAATATTAGGCAATCCATTCTCCATGAAGGGTAGCTTCTTCAGAACCATAATAGATAGATAGATAGATAAATAGATACAGAATTATTCTATGTTTCTCAACAACAAGAAAAGGGAGAGGGCGAGCGAAAGAGTAAATATGTAGAGACTTGACAAAGACAAGGGAGGCGGAGGATCTGAAGTTAACCTCCACCTTTTTCTACGATCATCTTTTTTGTTTGGAGGGGAGGGGGTTGTGCATGTTTTGTTAACAAAGAGAAGGGGGATTGTTTATTAAAATAGTTAGCCTGAAACTCTGACCGTGGAATATTGGATTTGAAATACAACTTTTGAATAGGAAGGACCTAAGAGGTCATTGTATGATCGGGATTGTAGACAAGTTGCTTGTTTGTTTTAGGAAAATGTTTGTTGCACCTTTCTCCCACTTACTTTTGCACCATCATCTGACGTGTGCTTCCACGTGAATGCATTCATGTGTTCGAATGCCATCCTGTTGGACTCATGTGCCACCATGGTAGGTCATTTTCTCGCCTGAAATACCGATGTGACCTTCGACATGAGAGCTACAAGTTGTCACGTTGGTATGGTGCTTGTAGTTGTACTGTTTTGGTCTAGCTCTTTGTATAGTGGAGCTCCTCCTTCGGTTTGAAGCTTCTCCTTCCACTCTCGATCTATTGAAACTAATCAAAGGAAACTTCTGCTCGATTCGGAGTCATTTCCTTCAAAGAGAGACCTTTGCTACCATCAAAGATGGGTAACGACTTTTGTATTTCTTATTTACCATTTATTCTTCACACTCATATATTGCTGAGTTCCTTCATTCTTGGAACTGGTAAATGCAGAGATCACTGCTAGTGCTATCGTCGAGAGTCATGATGCTATTTGTCTTTCTTTGGCGAATTCTTGTCAAGATGGTGATGCTATTTGTCTTTCTTTGTTGAATCCTTCTGAACATGGTATGAAGTTATCCTATTCATTTATTTCCTCCATATCTTAATGTATTTTTACTTTTCTATCTTTTCTTTTGTAGTTGATGTTGATGTCGAAGTAGTTCCTGCTATTGACGATGAATGTCTATACAATGATGATAACGAGGAAGTATGATTTTGTGTGGGCTTGTTGTTTCCTTCTTTCAAAGATGTTCGTATTGTGCATGTTAGGTTTGCTGATTGGAGAGGATTTTGTGTTATTGTGCAACATTCTACGGAGAAGAATGGTATTGTTGATTGCACTACACTTGGGTGCTGCAGAAGTGGGTCTGTAAAGACCCGTCTTATTTTTAGCGTTTTAAGACGTCTGGAGTGACAGTCAGACATCTGTCCAGACGTCTCGACCGTTTCCTAGATGTCTGAAAGTTAAATTTTTGTACGACTCTTGCGTTCTGTGTGTGAGCGGCGCGCAAGACTCATTTCTCCCTTTCTCTTTCCTCCCTCCTCCTGCAGAACCCTAGCCCAGCCCTATAAAAGACCCTCCTTCCCTCTCCTCTCCACTCCACCACTCCACCACAACTTCCACCCACTACCGTGAGCAGAGGCACGCGAGAGAGAGTGAGAGAGAGGAGGAGGAGAGGTCCGAGGTTGCGAGCTTCATGGAAGCTCGTTGGAGGCTCATACGGCCACCGCAGCACGTGTGGGAGGAGGAGGACATTGGGCCATTGTCCCGACCTTCTGTAGCAGTTGAGGCTGTAGCGGAGTGGAAGGAGCCGCGGCGGAGCAAGGCGAGAAGGGCAGGAGCACGGTCTAATACTGGAAGTTTTCTAGTATCAGACGTCCGGAGTGTCTTTCGAACAACTGGCTGGACGTCTGGCGTCGACACCAGATGTTTGAAAGCAAGTGTATCGCGAAGGTACGTCTTCCTCGCGGTTACGGCCATGCAGGCCACACCACAGTTAATCTGTTTAGGATAAAAGTGGCTACTGCTTTATCGCGCTCAGGAGCAGCTTTGGGAAGGTGCGCGGAACGCCCTTCCACGTGCTTCCAGACATCTGGAGAGCTTCCCAGATGACCAGAGACATTCCCAGATGACTGGAGGACTGGTCAGACGTCTGGAACTGTGTTCAGACGGTCGCGAGGGAGTTCTGGACATCTGAGGTCGTTGCAGGAGCTTGAGGTGTCTCTGTGACTTTTAAGACATCTGGACTTGTTTCCAGACGTTTGATTTGGGTCTGCAGATGCGTTTTGATCCGTTTGGGGTCCGATCGGGATCCATTTTACGCAAACGAAATATCGGTGGTTTCCTTGAGAGTTTCTCTATGTAATAGAAGCATTTATACACTGCTCTAAATCTTCTGTTGTGGTGTGTTCCTTGGTATAGGACTTTGACCTGTTGCATGTCTAGGGCTTGCAGAGGCACCTGGGTCTACATTCAAGCCCCTAGTACTCCCGGATTGTCTGGTAGAGTGGTCCACCCCTATTATACTTATAAAATATGAATGCATCTATGAAAACTAGACAATTGGAAACCTAGGATGTGGCATGAACCCTAGATGAGAAATGGTTGAACCGATTGTTTGTGTAATTGAAATTGCATTTATAAATGAATGAGCTAAATTGTTAGCAACTGCTAGTTAATGAATACGAGCTGCCTATTAGAATATGAGCTGCCTAAGATAACTAAACAGTTACCTGTGATATCACTTATTGCATGTGTTAAATTATGGAAATATGAGTTGCATGTGTATAAACGAGAATCGAATTATGAATGATGAAACCTGGATTGGAATACTATGGTGAACATGAGCATGAACCCTATGGGGAGTTAGGAGTAGAGCTCTTGTGGATAGACGGAAAAGCCTAGAATGTGGACGGGAAGTTTGCTAGTCCTTGTGTACGTGGTACCCAGGAGAGCAACTGTCCCCTTTGAGTGTAGAGTGGAGCTAGCCTCCCTTGGGTTGTGACCTGGGGTTAGGATTGGCCACTCTACACCGACTCCTGTCGGCCCTCGCGTACGCAGTACCGAGGTAAGCTACTAGTGTAGGGAAGGAGCTAGCCACCCCACAGGGCCCGGGGTTAAGCTAGCCAACCTACACCGACTTTTTTGGGCCTCTGGGCAAACTGGGGAAGTAAGACGAGAGTGTGCGGACAGTGGAGGGGCGAGACCCCTATTTGTTTCTGAGGGGCTAGACCCCTGTTTCTGAGAGGGCTAGGCCCTATACTGTTTCGTGTTGTACTTTGGGTGTACCCGCTCAGGGAAATGACTGACCACGTGTTAGTGCGAGGTAGCTACCCATGCACTTATCACGCATGCCGTAGTCACCACTACGTCTTGATAATGACCTCGAGGTGGTTGGCTGGGTGTAGGACTACCACGGGGGCTCTCCCGGCCATGAGAGCACCACGTGTACCTTCTACTCTTCAAAAAAGACTGCAATTAAGATTGTTCCCACGAGGAACATGCAAGATCAAGAAAGAAATCTGAAAGTAAACCAATGGGGTGAAATGAAATTACTTGTAAAATAAATAACAGGAAAAGGATAAATATACCAGCTAGTTTTTACTACTTTAGATGGTTTGGTTACCACTTTACTCAGCGTTTGCTGACTCCATTTTCTCATAGCACTGTTCAAGTCCAGGTGTTGAGTAGCCCGAGCTACCGGCTGCATAGGTGATGAGTGGCTACTCATCATAGCTAAAAAGCTGAAGTTAAGCTAGACACTGAGTAAAACAACATCAAATTAACAGATAAAAAGGGTTAAGTGTGGGAATCAAAGAAAAAGACCTAAAACCTTTACTCTCTATTAAAATTTCACAATTAGGTCACAAAATAAGATATTCTGAAAGCAAACAACAAATGGTGATCCATGTTGTAATTGAACACATAAATAAGTTTAAAAGGCCAAATCAAAAGTACAATTAATTTCTTAAATGTTCAATTAAGCACATATAAAAATTTGAAGGAATTTGGACATCATTTAGGCTTTGTAATATGTAGTTTACACTTAGGTCCTTCATGCATCACATTCTTGTCTTTAAAAATCCTTTTTGGACCTACTTGTAAATCGTAGGGACCCCTTTGAAAGGCTGCAAGGCCCATCCTATTGCAACTCTCTTCACTTATGGGCCTGCACGCAACTTTTCTATTTCTTCACGTAGGGGTCTTCCCTGCAATTTTCCTGACATTTCAAGATCAGCCTGCTGCTCTTCGCACACACTGTAGCACGCGAAGAACACGGCAGATCTCGGCCATCTGTTGCTTCTCGCGATTACTATCTGCGGTTGGATTTGAATAGAAGCTTCGCGCGAATCGACACATACGATCACCCCTCTCCCCAGATCCCATCTGACAGTCAGATTTTGAGTTGGCTCGCCGCACGCTCCTCTCCTCTCATCCCTGCCGTCGGTTGCCCCATAGGATATTCTCACCCACGCGGTGATCTGAGCCACTGAATTTGCTACTTAAGCACCTCAGTGGTCACGCGCGCAAAGGATCGCTCCCTCCTACATCTCTTAGCGATCGTTCGTCCACTCCAGTTTCTCCTCCCCATAAATTCTCTAATTTCACAGCCACCGGCTGTGAAATCGCCACCTTCTTCCCGACCTCCTCGTCGCTAAGGACCTCGTAGCACCTGAGGACGACCCTGGAGCCTCACTAGCAGACTCTTCCCTCCGCTGGAGTCATCTTCCTTCCTTCTTCCTCCTTAGCCACCGGCTAAGGACCCATAGGTCCCATTCTTCCTGTTAGAGTAGATTTATCTTTCTGCAAATTAGTAGTAGCTGTAGTTAAGTAGGTTTAGAGTAGAATTCAAGTAATGTGTAGTGTTTAATTCTGCTGTTATGATAGTGTAGCTGTATTGTAGCAGTAAATTTAGACCCGAATTCCCCCCTCACCTCCTTTGATCATTCCAGATCAGAGGGGATGGTTTCACACAGTCCATAATTACATATTTTCTCCCTCTCCATGTTTCATAATCGCTTCTGATTTTTGCGACTTGTTTCTCGCAAATTCACCCATTCATTCAGACCCAATTTCAGATCTGATTGGTTTTTAACCTCAGATCTGAAATTGGCATCAAAAAGCACATTAGGGGCTTCCCATTCACCTCATTTTTGTTCACAAAAGCTCCTCATCTGGGCTTGAAAATGATCAGTTTGTTGGATTTTTCTTTAACACAGATTTCAAGGATTTTTACTTCATTGGGTTTTGACTGTCTTAATCTGACAAACTGAGGAATTCTGTTCTTCATTCATTGTGTGGCAAGGAATCTGAGATGATTCTGATGTCAGAATTCATCTCTGAAGAGCCATAATCTGATCTAAGTTTTCTTGAGGACTTTAATGCATTGGATGCATGATAGAACTAAGGAAAATCACTGTGGTGATTTGAAGTCTATCTTGCATTCATGAGCTTGTGGTTTGTTGAGAGCACTGATACTTTTTTTAACATAAGGAGTTCTCAATACTCCTTATGGTTCCATAATCTGGAATGTGTATTATGGATTTCAGTTGTCTGATTCAACTCTCTCTACATGCTGTCTATAGCATTAGGAAGAGTTAGATCAGTGTTTCTGCCGATTGGATTCAATGAGAATTTTCTTGACAAGGATTTGTGCTTTGGAATTGAAATATTGAGTATTTTTGATAAGTGAAACCCTTGTCAGTTGGGGTTTAGGGAATTTATGAGTTTGAATTTCTAATTTTGATGCTATAGCCACAGTAAATTGCTGCACTTGTAGCTACATTCCCCTCCTTTCCTTAAGTCTGATTTCTTTCCAAGTGGACTTACTGCAGCTGCAGTAAGCCGTCTGGAGTGAAATCTGATTTGCTGCAGGGTTGGTATTTATTGTTCTTGCTGCTGCTGTCTGATATCTTAATGTGCAGCAAAAGTTTTTGATCTAAAAACCCTGTATAAGAAATTTTTGATCAAATAACTGACATGTAGTTGTATTCCATTTCTTGTATACAAGCCTTCCTTTATAAGAAATCGAATTTCAATTCTGTGAATGCTTATTGTTTCCTTCCAATTGTTTGTGAGCTACTTTATTTCAGTTAATTGTCCAAACACATTAACTAAATGAAAAGAAAATGATTAGTGAGCTAAAATGAGTTGAATCCCTGTCAGATTTCACTCTGACTGTAAATAAGGCAATCAATTTTTTTTTTTTTAGGTCTTTTAAGATCCATCCTAAGCCTTTTGGAACCCTTTAGAAACCTTTTGAAAGGCTTAGGATGGATGAGATTTGAAATTCAATAAAGATCAGAAAAAAATTCTAAAAAATTAAAATAAAACTGTCTGATCAAAGATCAGAAAGTTTCTTAACCACATACCAAGTTACATGGTATGCAAAACCCTTGACTTGGTAGAAGTTGCCAGTCGATGGATTTGTATCTCATGAAACTTAATAAGAAAAGTTATAGCTAACGAACATCGCAAACATTTTTTTTTTCTCCTCATCTACTTCTTCCCTTCTCATCACTTATCTCTATAATATGTATAAAAACCATAAAAAGTGAAAAACTCCAAAAATACCTAAAAAAAGTACTTTGTATATAAAGTATACTCTTGTAAATATAAGCTTTTTATATTAAGTCATCTATGTAAATAAGTAGCATATGTATATAAACTATACAAATAACTTGCGTATATATTGTACACTATAATTTGGGTATTTAAGTTAGATTATACTATACATTTATTAATTATATAACTATTTATTAATTAAACTAACTTATATGTACTCTTAGATTAAATAAATCAATAGACAGTGTAAATAACAGTGTTAAGCTATAAAACTGTATATATATATGTATATGTAGATTATAAACCACTAAAACCCTGTACCTTAATTTAATTCTTTATACATAATAAACAATTAATTTATTAAGTTAATAGCTAAATTATTAGATTAAATTAGATAAATTAGTAATTTAGAGTTAGAATTAAGTTAACTGAATCGGTATACTTAGACTAATGTACTTTAAGTAATTTAAGCTAATTGAAGTATGTTTATATTTTATTGTATTATCTAAACTTAATAGATAAGTAAAATAGTCCAAATTTGCTATTTAAATGTAAATAGAACAGAAATTAAATTCGTAAAATTCAATAAAAATGTTTATCAAATACTTATACATGCATATTAACTCTGTAAATGGTCAATTAGACCATATAGTAGCTAATTTATAAGTAATTAAAGAATTAAACATCAAAATCAGTATGTAAAAATCGTATACTTTAGTTAATTTATTTATATAGTAAATATAAATAAAATTTCAAATCAAGTGTACAATTGTATAGTATTATATAAATACTTTATTTTCCTGTAATTTATTTTTATTTTAAAAAATTATGGCCCTCAAATTGAGGGCCAAAACCCTCTCTGTCGAGCAGCAGCACGCATCTTCAGCGCAGATGCGGTGCTCGAATAGCACCACATCGTGCACTGAAGAGCGCGCGCTGCTCTTTATATTATTTTTGTTCTCTAATGGCGTAATCGTCACGGGCATCAGGCACCCGAAACAGCCATGCCTTATACATATGAGCATATCCTTGAGCATTGATTCGAACATTTGGGGGCCGGTGGCCCGTGTGTGTGTGCGTGAGCGGGCTGAGAAGCCCTCTGATCTGAGCTGATAATATACAATTAAGTGGCTTAATGACAATGAGGGCACGCTTAGAGGTCTGGTCCCACCCTCTAGGTGCTGTGTATCCCTCGAAAAGCGTGCCCGCAAATTAAACACATTTTTGATGACTTAAGAGCGTTAATGACAGCAGCTAATTGCTTGTGTGCTGCAGTGTTTCCGAAGACGTATAATGTAGAATAAGATGAAGAAGATGAATAATAGTGTGGAATGAGAGAGAGAGATGTAAATACGTATAGTGAAATCAGAGAGTGAATACAGATACAAAGGACTATTATATATATATATATACATAGTGTAGCCAATTACTTTTATGTAAATAAATTCGTACCTTTACTAACAGAATAAAATGTCACTTTAACCGTCGCTACAGACCCTAGGTTCCCTCTTTTAGTTTGTATATAGTTTTTCTAGGGTCTAGCGACACTTGCATCTGTCACTATAGCTATTATATGTGTTACTGTAGGTGTCAGTTTAGTAAGTTAAATTAGTATACTATGTAATCTTAGTTGGTAGTGTACTTTTATGAAAGTATTAGTAATACCACTTATAAAGAGATAGTTTAGAGTATAGTAATGAAATGTTTGGCGCTTGTTTATAGTCAGTTTTTGCAAGCATGTTGATTAATTCTTTGTAAGCAATCAATCCAAGTATTCATTCATTCATTCTTTATTAGGCGTAAAACTTCTTTCGGAATTAAAGGATAATTTTGGAATTAGAGAGTGATGTAAATCAATAATTGCCTCCTAGTGAACGACCTGGAATAAAATCAGTAAAAATTAATTTAGTAGATAATAATGGTCGTAATGATAGTTATTAATAGGGTGCTGGGCCCAGTCGAGCCCAGCCGTAGTTTTCCGTACTGTTGTTGTACTCTCTTTTCTGCTATAGTGAGTTCAGACTTTTGTTTACTGTTCCTGTTACTGTTACTTTTGTTCTACTTTCCTATTGTTGTGGTGGTATGTGCAGAACTAGCAGCTTTTACTTTCCTTTACTACTTGTATGCTTTTACTGTTAGTTTCAATACATATGTGAATGTGGTTTATTTTCTTGCTTTTCGATTATTTCTTGTTGGACGACTGGGTCTTTGGATTAGTCGAGGTGAGCCGGGCTCAGGTCCTGTAGGGATTCGAGAACCGGGTCATTACAAGATGGTATCAGAGCATGGTCGTCCCAAGAAATGAACCAATTAGCTTGAGAATAACCATTCACGTGCATGTAACTAGGGTAACCACCACAACGTACCGCTTGACATCTGTTCTGAGTCCCTTTTCGTAGAAGTTCGTTAGAGTTGACCTCTATTGTTCTGTCTTCCGCGTCTCCTTGCAGGAGATGCCTTGTCGGGAGGTTCTCGAGGCAGGCCGTGGATGCGGCCGTGGATGAGGTTGGAAGGGTGGACGTGCCTGGCCTAAGGTGCCAGTTGACCCGCCACTTCTCCCGCATGTTCAGGGTTAGAACCTCTCTCAGCTAATCAGAGCCATAGTGCGAGAGGAGCTCCACCAGCCTCCACAAGCACCTCTCCCTAAGGACGTGGAGGGGGAGTCCTCGGTGGGACTGAGAGGCCACCGCAGCGCTGGACGAGCAGGAGGGGGAGGGGGTGGTCCTCCACCGCCCCTACTGCAGTCTGACACTTCTGAGCACGAGCCCTCCTTACTTGGAGGTATGCCCGTTCCCCACTGCAGCTACACCACGAGCTTTTCGGACAGTTCCGGAAGCTAAAGCTCCCCTCCAAGGGGGATGAGGACCCGTCTGAGGCAGAGGACTGGTTGGAGCAGATAGAGAAGGTGTTTGACACCCTTCGCCCCCTGCGGAGTGCTGTGTGGCCTTTGCCACGTACTAGCTAGAGAGTGCAGCACACAAGTGGTGGAGGGCAGTTAGAGGCCAGGAGAGGGGAGAGCCGACGTGGAACCAGTTCATGACCCTCTTCTGCGAGCAGTACTTCCCGCAGACTTGGCAAGACCAGAGGAGGCAAGAGTTCCACACTCTCCGCCAGGGGACGATGACGGTTAGAGCGTATCACATGTGCTTCCTGGAGCTGTCACGTTTTGCTTCGACAGCCGTAGCTACAGAGGAGGAGCACCTGTGGAGGTTTACTGAGGGGCTCCAGCCTACTATTCGGGGGTATGTCAAACCTCTGAAGCTACCCACCTTCTCGAGAGTGGTGGAGGCAGCCATGATCTACGAGGAGACCAACTTGACCGCGCGAGACACCGACAGTGGACAGAAGAGGCCCTACCAGCCAAAGTACTCTCAGGGTCGTCAAAAGAGGAGGCATGCGGCACCTGTAGGAGAGCCATCTCATTTTGCGGGGCTGTGGGTGGCCTATGGGGGCCCCAGACAGGGGTCAGCTGTCAGCATTGGACCCCCACCCAACCGTCAGCAAGGACCTACCGAGGGAGGCAGTCGAGTCCCCCCTGCTACCAGTGTGGCCAGCCGGGCCACATCAAGAGGGACTACCCGTCTAGGGTTGGAGCACAACAGATGCTCCCCGCACCGAGCGTTGGAGGCCGAGCTGGTGGTCGTGGTCCCTAAGTGCGTGGGGGAGGGCAGTAGTCACAAGGAGGGTACTGACCAGCGGCTGCTCGCCCAACCCAGAGTGTGGCTGCTTCTTCTGCACTGAGGGCTGAGGGGCGTATCAATGCCCTGACACACAGAGACGCCAGGCCATCCGGTTCAGTGGTGGCAGGTATGGTTACCATTTCTGGCAGATTAGTTTACATGCTTTTTGATTCTGGTGCCACACGCTCTTTTGTCGCTGAGTTTTGCTATCAGTTTAGGACAAGACAGTGTGTTGTTAGAGGATCCGTTTGTGATCAGAGGCCCAAGTGGCCAGCTGTTTGTAGCTGAGGAGGTCTACACGGATTGTGAGGTCAGTATAGGGGGACATAGCCTCCCCGCTAACTTGATTGTGATACCGATGGAGGATTTTGGTGTGATTCTGGGGATGGATTGGCTGTCTGCCTACCATGCCTTGGTGGACTATTTCGGAAGGAATATCGTCTTCTCCATACCGGAGATGCCTTCCTTTGAGTTTCACGGACAACCGGTGGATGGAGGTTTCAGGTGCATATCTGCACTTCGAGCAGCAAGACTTTTGAGTCAGGGGTGTGAGGGCTTTCTAGCTTGTGTGGTGGCGTAGCCCAGCCCCATGGCTGACTTTCAGAGCATTCTGGTGGTTAGTGAGTACCCCAATGTATTTCTAGAGGAGTTTCCAGGACTACCGCCTGAGTGTGAGATTGAGTTTGACACCTCACTAGTACCGAGGACCAGCCCCATTTCTACTACACCGTACCGGATGGCACCACTTGAGCTACGAGAGCTCAAGTCACAGCTACAGGACCTGTTGGAGAAGGGCTTTGTGAGGCTCAGTACGTCCCCGTGGGGAGCCCCTGTGTTGTTTGTGACGAAGAAGGATGGTACCGTGTGACTTTGTGTTGACTACAGACAGCTGAATAGGGTCACCATCAAGAACAAGTATCCGTTGCCGAGGATTGATGACCTTTTTGACCAGTTGCGAGGTGCCACGGTATTCTCCAAGATAGATTTGAGGTCAGGCTACCACCAGTTGAGGATTAGGGAGACCGACGTCTCCAAGACAGCTTTCCACACCCGGTACGGACACTACGAGTTTTTGGTCATGCCGTTTAGGCTGACCAACGCCCCCGCTGCTTTTATGGATTTGATGAACTGGGTTTCCAGACCGTATTTGGATCAGTTTGTGGTGGTATTCATCGATGACGTGCTCATTTACTCGCGGGATTAGGCACAGCACAGAAAGCATCTACGGATGATTCTAGACACTTTGAGATGACACAGGCTATATGCCAAGTACAACAAGTGCGAGTTTTAGTTGAGGCAGGTGACTTTCTTGGGCCACGTGATCTCAGGGGATGGTTTGGCTGTGGATCCAGCCAAGGTGGAGGCCGTACTCAGGTGGCAGAGGCCACGTACAGTGACAAAGATATGCAACTTTTTGGGATTGGCTGGTTGCTATCGGCGGTTTATCAGAGGATTCTCGCAGATTGCACGTCCTATGACCCAGTTGACTCGGAAGGACGTACCCTTTGCTTGGACAAATGCTTGTGAGGCGTGTTTTCAGGAGTTGAAGGAGAGACTGACTTCAGCTCCTGTGCTCACCATTCCGGACAGTAGTGGCAATTTTGTGGGCTACACGGATGCTTCGTTGCAGGGGTTAGGGGGTGTGCTCATGCAGCGGGGTCACGTTGTCGCTTACGCTTCACGGCAACTGAAGCCCCATGAGCATAGCTACCCTACCCATGACTTAGAGCTAGCAGCTATTGTCTTCGCGCTGAAGACATGGAGGCACTACGTTTACGGTGAGACCTTTGAGATTTTCATGGATCATAAGAGCCTCAGGTACTTGTTTGATCAGAAGGAGCATAACATGAGACAAAGACGTTGGTTAGAGCTCCTGAAGGACTATGATTGCAGTATCTCCTACCATCCAGGGAAGGCCAACGTGGTGGCTGACGCCTTGAGACGGAAGGTGCCTGCCCACTTGCCCAGTTTACAAGCACAGAGTTGGAGACTTATGGAGGAGTTGGACAGTTGGCGACCTCGAGAGTCACAGGGGTATTGTGGGGCAATGATGGTGACACGACAGATGCGACCAAAGCTGATAGACCGCATCATAGCAGGTACCCTTGGTGAAGGTTTTGTCGAGGAGCCAGTGGTACGAGGAGGCTACCTGGGAGCTTGAGGCGGTGATGCGAGAGCGGTACCTGGAGCTTTTTGAGGGTACGTCTATTCGGATCAACTTCGGTCCTCTTTAAGTTTGTTATGTGTTTTATATCCTTTTTCCGTACCCTAGCTAGCTCAAGTTTCGAGGATGAAACTTCCTTTAAGTTTGTTATGATGTAAAGACCTGTCCTGTTTTTACCCTTTTAAGACGTCTGGAGTGACAGGCAGATGTCTGTCCAGACGTCTGGACCCTTTCCCAGACGTCTGAAAGTTAAATTTTTGTACGTGTCCAGCGTTCTATGCCCGGGCGACGTGCAGGACTCGTTTCTCCCTTTCTCTTTCCTCCTCCCTCCTCCTACAGAACCCTAGCCCAGCCCTATAAAAGACCCTCCTTCCCTCTCCTCTCCACTCCACCACTCCACCACACCTTCCACTCCACTGCCGTGAGTAGAGGCGTGCGAGAGATAGCGAGAGTGAGGAGGAGGAGCAGGCGTGAGGAGGAGGAGAGGGTCGAGGTTGCAGGCTTCGTGGAAGCTCGTCGGAGGCTCGCACGGCCATCGTGGCGTGTGTGGGAGGAGAAGGACGTTGGGGCATCGTCCCCGACCTTTTGCAGCAGTTGAGGCTGCAGCGGAGCGGAAGGAGCCACGATGGAGCACAGTGAGAAGTGCAGGAGCGCGGTCTGATACTGGAATTTTTCCAGTATCAGACATCTGGAGTGTCTTCTGGATGATTGGCTGGACGTCTGGCGTCGACACCAGATGTCTGAAAGCAAGTGTATCATGAAGGTACGTCTTCCTCGCAGTTACAGCCATGCAAACCGCACCGTAGTTGATCTGTTTGGGCTAAAAGTGGCTGCTGCTCTGTCGTGCGCAGGAGCAGCTTTGGGAAGGTGCGTGGAAAGCCCTTCCACGCACTTTCGAACGTCTGAACAGCTTACCAAACAACCGGAGACGTTCCCAGACTATCGGAGGACTGGTCAGACATTTGGAATTGTGTTCAGACGGTCGCGTGGGAGTCCTTAACATTTGAGGTTGCAGCAGGAGCTTGAGGTGAGTCTCTGTGACTTTTAAGACATCTGGACTTGTTTCCAGACATCTGATTTGGGTCTACTTTTGATCCGTTTGGGGTCCGATCGGGATTCGTTTTACGCAAATGAAATATCGGTGGTTTCCTCGAGGGTTTCTCTACGTATTAGAAGCATTTATACACTGCTCTAAATCTTCCGTTGTGGTGTGTTCCTTGGTATAGGACTTCGACCTGTTGCATGTCTAGGGCTTGCAGAGGCACTTGGGTCTGCGTTCAAGCCCCTAGTACTCCCAGATTGTCTGGTAAAGTGGTCCACCCCTGTTATACTTATAAAATATGAATGCATCTATGAAAACTAGACAACTGGAAACCTAGGATGTGGCATGAACCCTAAGACAAGAAATGGTTGAACCGATTGTTTGCGTAATTGAAATATATTTATAAATGAATGAGCTAAATTGTTAGCAACTGCCAGTTAATGAATACGAGCCGCCTGTTAGAATATGAGCTGCTTGAGATAACTAAACAGTTACCTATGATATCACTTATTGCATGTGTTAAATTGTGGAAATATGAGCTGCATGTGTACAAACGAGAATCGAATTGTGAATAATGAAACCTGGATTGGAATACTATGGTGAACATGAGCATGAACCCTACAGGGAGTTAAGAGTAGAGCTCTTGTGGATAGATGGAAAAGCCTAGAATGTGGACGGGAAGTTTGCTGGTCCTTGTGTACGTGGTACCCAAGAGAGCAACTATCCCCTTTTAGTGTAGAGTGGAGCTAGCCTCCCTTGGGTTGTGACCCGGGGTTAGGATTGGCTACTCTACACCAACTCCTATTGGCCCTCACGTACGCAGTACCGAGGTAAGCTACTAGGTAGGGAGGGAGCTAGCCACCCCACAGGGCCCAGGGTTAAGCTAGCCAACCTACACAGACTTTTTTGGCCCCCTGGGCAAACCGGGGTAGTAAGACGAGGGTGCGCGGACTGTGGAGGGGCGAGACCCCTATTTGTTTTTGAGGGGCTAGACCCCTGTTTCTGAGAGGGCTAGGCCCTATACTGTTCCGTGCTGTACTTTGGGCATACCTGCTAGCGGAAATGACTGACTGTGTATCAATGCGAGGTAGCTACCCGTGCACTTATCACGCAGGCCGTAGTCACCACTACGTCTTGACAGTGACCTCGAGGTGGTTGACTGGGTGTAGGACTACCACGGGGGACTCTCCTAGCCAGGAGAGCACCACGTGTACCTTCTACTCTTTGGAAAAGATTGCAATTAAGATCGTTCCCATGAGGAACATGCAAGATCAAGAAAGAAATCTGAAAGTAAACCAATGGGGTGAAATGAAATTACCAGTAAAATAAATAACTGGAAAAGGATAAATATACCTGCTAGTTTTTACTGCTTTAGATAGTTTAGTTACCACTTTACTCAGCGTTCACTGACTCCATTTTCTCATAACACTGTTCAAGTCCAGGTGTTGAGTAGCCCAAGCTACCGACTGCATAGGGTGGGCCCAGTCGAGCCCAGCCGTAGTTTTCCGTACTGTTGTTGTACTCTCTTTTCTGCTATAGTGAGTTCAGACTTTTGTTTACTATTCCTGTTACTGTTACTTTTGTTCTACTTTCCTGTTGTTGTGGTGGTATGTGCAGAACTAGCAGTTTTTACTTTCCTTTACTGCTTGTACGCTTTTACTGTTAGTTACAATGCATATGTGAAAGTGGTTTATTTTCTTGCTTCTCGGTTATTTCTTGTTGGACAACTGGGTCTTTGGATTAGTCGAGGCGAGTCGGTCTCAGGTCCTGTAGGGATTCGGGAACCTGGTTGTAACAGGGTCACCACTTGCTAATCCTTACAACTTCATCTACAAGGTATCTTCTGTAGTTTAATGTTGTTTCTCTAGGCTTGGGTGCTTTGGTACTTGATGTTAATGCTATTTCAATTTGACAGTTGTGAATGGTCGAACATTGTTTCCGTTGTCTTCTACTGTGGTTGATAATTTCGGAAACTTCCTTTGTTGGATATTGTAATTCGTTACAATCTTACCATATTGCAGCTTATCCTGTATCTAGAATCGTAACATCTTTCTCTTTTATATAATGGTCGTTTGATTATTATTTTCCTTTACACGTTGCAATTGTCAGGTTACTATCTTTTTGTATGATGTTATTTCTATTTACATTGGATAGGTGTGTCATTTCGTTATTTATTTCTATTGTTGATCTTGCATTAGAGACTACATTTACAAAATGTAATTCTCTTTCATTTTAATAGATGTTACGTTTATTCTTTTGTTCCTCCGTGAGCTTTATGTCTTATATGATGGACACTTCATTGTTAATTTCCTTCACACACTCCACTAGTTAGATTTGTGTCTTTACAACTCAATGTTTTATTGATTCTCTTTGGTTCTTCTTTATGCAATTTACAATCTAAAGAAATTCATCTTAGACAATATATTTTAGACGAAACTTATTGCCGAAATGAATGGCCCTGCAAAGATGCGTACACTTCGTATGAATGGTGGACCTTACCATGTTCAGTTGTGTGATGATGACAATCATGAAATGCCGGATAATAGCAGATGCATTTCTTGACCTCTAAATGTTAGGTTCCGCTCTCAAAGCAATATCGAATTGTGTTAATTTTGGGAACTTCCTTTGTTGGATATTGTAATTCATTACAATCTTAGCAGATTGTAGCTTATCTTGTATCTACAATCATAACATCTTTCTCTTTTATATAATGGACGTTTGATTGTTACTTACCTTTACGCATTGCAACTGTTAGGTTATTGTCTTTTTGTATGATGTTATTTCTGTTTACATTTGACAGGTGTGTAGTTTCCTTATTTGTTTCCGTTGTTGATCTTGCATTAGAAACTACATTTACAAAATGTAATTCTCTTGCGTTTTAACAGGTGCTATGTTTATTCTTATATACCACTGTGACAGCTTCATGTTTTATATGATGGACACTTCATTGTTTTTTTTTGAAACAGTGAGGAAAGCTATCGTGAAACGATAGCAATCTGAAGGGCAATATATTTCAAATTAAACAAACATTACAAAACAGATCCCCAACTATGTATGAGGGACTAGCACTCATTTACAATTTTCTCACATCGAACTGGTCTCTCTAGAAAAAGCTTTTCATTTCTCGCCCTCCACACACACCACAAGGTCGCGTCCATACACCTCTACAGCCATCTAGGTGTATCAAACCTCTGCCAAAGGGAGTCCCAGGTAGGTAGAGGTTCCTGGCAAATTTTCCTCCAGAGCTTGTCTGTGACCAGGCATGAAGAAAAAATATGAGACGCATTGTCAGTGTGTAATCTACAGAGATGACAGGTGTTCAGCGTTGTCCCCATTCTTCTATGTCTAAGATCACTCGTGATCAAGCCTTCCCACCTGCAAAGCCACAAGAAGATTTGAACTTTCAATGGAATCTTCAATAGCCAAATCTTCTTGTCAATCGGATCATTCTCCACATTGTGTTTGACCTGATGATCCTTTCATAGGCCTGCTGCACTGAAAAGATCCCATTCTAGCCATAAGTATCATCCGCATCCTACCTAGGATGTATCTGCTACAGTGCAGACAACAAATTCTACCTGTCCTCCCATTACCGTGTACCTGTTCTACTGAAATCAGATCCTTCCAACCTCCAGCAGCTCCCTACAGCAGACCACAAGCTGCTAACAGTAGCATCTTTGTGTGCAGCTGCAGCATGTGCCTTTGGGTAGGCATCTCTTAGCATTCCCAAATCTGACCACTGCTCATTCCACAGGTTGAAGTCACAGCCATCTCCAAGCCTAGGCTACATTAGATGCCAGTTGCTTTTGATTGCAAGGATAACTGATCTCCAAAAAGGAGATGGTTTAGCTAGATGTAGCCTCTTCAGTGCACTATTGGAGCCACCATAACAGTCACTGATCAAATCTGTCCAGATTTCATCCTTGCCCTCAAAGATCTTTATGGCCCATTTGATCAAAAGAGCTTCATTAAATTCCTTAAGTGCCTTAATCCCCATACCACCTATTTCCTTTGGCCTGCAGATCTTTTCCCATTTCACAGGCTGCATGAAACTTCCCTCATGACCAGCCCCTTTCCAAAAAAATTTCTTCCGCATTACATCCAACCATTTCCAAATAGATTTCGGGGCCTTAAGGATGCTGAAATAGAAAACTGGGATGGAAGTTATGACTGAGTTTAGGAGAATTAATCTCCCACCCTTAGATAGAAATTTACTACTCCACCCTTTCAGTTTGACAGATAATTTGTCAAACAGAAAATTCCAATCATTCTTCTTCATTTTTGCAGCTCTCGATGGCAGTCCCAGATATTTCATTGGCAGCTTAGATCGAGGTGAACCCAATGCAGTCTGAAGATCCTTCTGTTCCTGATCATTCATGCCAAAGCATATCAAAGTAGACTTTTCTCTATTAAATTTTAGACCTGATATATCTCCAAAAATTTTCACCATATGCCCTAAAGCACGGGCAGCAGAATTGGTCCCTTCCACAAAAAAAACTGTAACATCTGCATATTGCAAAATAGGAGCCAAGGATCTCCTATTGGACAGTGAGTACCCTCTGATGACCCCTACCTCTGTCATTCTACATGCATATCTTGTGAGCCCATCCACTACAAGGTTAAAGATCAAGGGGGCTAGAGGACATCCTTGTCTAACCCCACGTTGAGGTTGAATCCAAGCACCACATGGTTTCCCATTGATCAACAGGGAGAAGGAGGTAGTTGTGGTACATCGCTTCATCCACTAGATCCATAGAGGGGGGAAGCCTCTCCTTTTGAATACCTCCCAGATGTATGACCATGAAATCGAATCATATGCCTCTTGGAAGTCAACTTTCCACATAGATGCCTTGCATTTCCTTCTGTGCAATCCACTCACCATTTCTTGGGCCAAAATGAAGGATTCTTGGAGGGATCTATTGGGTAAAAAGGCAGACTGCACTAGGTGTATTAAGCTCTGTAGAACAGTTCTCAGTCAGTTTGCCAATATCTTACTCACCACAAGGTAGATGGAATTCAATAATGAGATCGACCTGAAGTCTGAAAACTTCTCAGCTCCCATAGTCTTTGGCAATAAGAAAAGATATGATTTATTGATCTTATTGAAACCTACATTGCCCTTCTCAAATTCTCTTATGACTCCCATCACCTCCTTGCCAATCACGCTCCACATTTCTTTATAGAAGAACACTTGTATCCCATCAGGTCCTGGGGAGCCTTCCATATTAAGTTCCTTAATAGCATGCAATGTTTCTTGTTTAGAGATGGTTGCTGTTAGTTGAGAGGCTTGATCCCTTGTAATTCTTGGTTCATCATTCCCAGCCATCCTCCATTCCCCTCTCTTTGTTGCCCGAGAGGCTCCCCTGTAATACCTTATAGCTTCAGACCTTATTTCCTGAATAGAAGAAAGTATGTGTCCATCTTTGATAATGGAAGAGATATAATTTACACGACTCCAAGAGCTAGCTGCAAGATGAAAGAATTTCGTGTTGGCATCTCCCTCCTTGAGCCACAATTATCTTGATCTCTCCCTCCAATCAGCCTCCTATTTGAAATCTTCCTCCATTACCACCCCCTGCCACATTTTTCTATCTGCAAGCTCCTCATCAGATAGAGGACCTGCTGCTTCCTTAGAGTCTAGCTCCTGGATGTTGTTCAGAGCCTCTACCTGCCTTTGTTGCCTTAATGTGCTCACAGTAGTACCATACTCTTTCAGAATTGTACGCAGGGCTGCCAGCTTGGATGCCAACCTGATAGTAGCTGAGCCCTCTACTTGTTTAGCTTGCCACCATGAGCTGATCATCTGATGGAATCCAGGTTCACTCAGCTAGGATTTTCTAAATTTGAAGTATGAGCCTACTTGGATCTCTTCCCCACTATCCCAAACCAAAGGAGTATGGTCAGAGAAAGGACAGTCCAGGCCAGCAACACTCGACAATTGGAATCTATCAAGAATAGTCACATTTCCAAAAAATCTATCAATTTTAGATAGAAGACCGTTACCATTGAGCCAAGTAAACTCAACACCTGATGATGGATATTCATTCAGTTCAGGGGATTGAACCACCAACTGAAAACCAATAGCTGAACTGTCTGTGGCACCATGTGGCCTGTCTGTCCCTGTCAGCACATAATTGAAGTCTCCTCTTGTCAGCCAAGCTTCCCCTTGCACCAATTCAGCCGCAGCAGCCCAATCCTCCCATAGTTCCTGCCTCGCAGATGCAGCACAAGGGCCATACACACTAGTAACCCAGATAGTGTCCTACCCCTGGTGAGTCTGGAACTTGCAAGTCAACAAATGTCTAGCCATGTGTACTTCCAAAATGTGTGCCCAGGCCTTTCTCCACCAAATAACAATGCCCCCCGACTTGCCATGTGCACTAAGCATCACACATTCATTCACCCCCGCAGCCATCAAGTGACTCCATATTCTATCAGACTCATTCTTAATGTGAGTCTCTTGAATGATCGCACACCCGATCCCCTACTCTCTCAAGTATCCCATCAAAGAAGCCCTCCAGCTTTTGTCGCGCAACCCGCGCACATTCCAAGTGAGGATTCTCATCTACCTTCACGAGATCCCTACCCCCTTTGATTTTGACCTTTGCATACCTGCATAATCTCTGCAACCTTGTCTTCATCCAGAAGCAGATCGGCCTTTGATTTCCTCTGCTTGAGGCTATATGGTGACCTGCCCTTACCAGATTTGGTGCAAGATCTAGCACCAAATTTTAGACCCTCCACCTCTTGCAAACTCTGTTGAACCTTCAAGAAGTTAGGAGAGATCTCTTGCAACACCTGCACCTCACTGTTAGCAACGTCTGGCAGTACACTCCCTGCATCTTCAATCACAGGCCTCATTGTTTCCATCCTTATTGATTCCTCCTTCTCCTCATCCATCATCTCCCCCCTTTCCCCCAAATGATGGTCCTTGCGCTTTTTGATAGAAGGGGACTCTTCAGGAGAAAGCCTACGCAAGACCTACACATTCACCTCTTCAGCAGCTTCAGATTCAGACGGCTTATCCTGCATCTTCTTCATAATAGTGTCACCCACCGTGAAACTCAGCAGAAACAGCCAAGAATTGCCCCTACATCTCAGAATCAGTCTGTCAGGGACCAAACCTGATTTGAAAACATCAACCATCACATTCAGCGTCCGTCCATCGCCCTCCATCAGCCCTACTTCCGCATCTTCTGCCATCAAGGAAAATCCAGATATCATGGTCGCCACAACCTCCCTAGACCTAAAGTGTAGCGGTAAACCCTTGATCTCAAGTCTCCCTGACCTGGATACCAATCTCTGAGGTGGCCTCTTCAGTAAGGCTCCTTCAAAGGGAGAGACCGACCTCCAGATCACCATTAGGCCATCACGGAAGCACGTTTGAAAACGTAGTCTTTTGACATCCATCATCCCCAATCCAAAAAGCACAAAGCGTGTAGGTGACGGGGAGGTGATCTTCCATGAGTTAGTCGATGGGGAAAGAGAGCTTACCAGATTGCGTAGGTTTTCTGAGGTCGGGCTCCCAGTCATAACCTCTCCGATCAGCGCCCCTTGCAATACCAGCTCTGTCGCTCTAATGTTCTCTGTCATAGGGACCTCCATGTCGACCGTATGACCCCCATAGGTACGAGGGAGAGGTGGTGGCAGCGGCTGAGCCCTAGCATTCAAAACTTCAGAACGCAAATTTGGATAGCCTTTCATCTGCCCACCAGAAATCCTACACAAATCCCGCTTGTGGCCATAGCCACCGCATGCCAAGCACACAATGGGAGAATGACAAATAGACGCCATATGGCCCCACCGCCAGCACCGAAAGCACACAATCCTTCTATTATCCCTTGCGCTCCCTCTATCAGTCCTCCTCGACTCCATCACCCTTCTGCCAGATTCATCAGATTCTCTCCTCTCCTTTAGCCTCCACGCCCTAGACCTCCATGTAGTCCACCCCTCGTCTTCCCTGAATCTACCGTCGGCCGCCCCAAGATCGCCTGCTACCGCTAGCATGGTTCCTCCTAGGCTTTTCTCTTGATTTCTCTTTCTGGACACTTCATTGTTAATTTCTTTCACACACTCCACTTGATAGATTTGTGTTTATATAGCATAATGTTTTATTGTTTCTCTTTTGTTTTTCTTCTTTATGCAATTTATAATCTTAAGAAATTAATCTTAGACAATATATTCCAAACGAAACTTATTACCAAATGAATTGCCTTACAAAGATTCATACACTCCATATGAATGGTGGACCTTATTATGTTGTTTAGTTGTGTGATGATCACAATCATGAAATGATGGATACTAGGCAATTGCATTTCTTGACCTCTAAGCATCAGGTTAAGCTCTCAAAGCAATATCGGATTGCGTTGAATGAAAGGGCAAGTCTTCGAGCGTCAAAGACCATGTAATCTTTATTGCTGAAACAAGTGGTCATAATCTTGCTTTCACAAAAGTTGATGTTCAGAATGTTTTGAAGAAGAGTAGGGTGTTATCTTTCGGTGATGGTGATGCCGAAGCCATTTATTGTTACTTCTACCGGATGCAATTGCATAACCCTCATTTCTTCTATTTGATGGATCTTAATAGTGATGGTTGTTTAAGGAATGTTTTCTGGGTTGATAGCCATTTGAGGTCATATAAGTATTTTGGTGACGTTGACACCTCTAACACTACTTACTTTATAAATAAGTATAGGATGCCCGACCTTTGCACCTTTTGTTGCAGTAAATCACCATGGTCATTCAGTTCTGCTAGGTTGTGCTCACTTATGCGAGGAAACAGTTGATGCTTTTGTTTGGCTTTTCGAGGCTTGCTTGTAGCGTATGGAAGGTACGGCAAATTTCCCCTATTTTGGTTGTCCATTTTAGTACTATGTTATTATTCTTTGTTTGTAATTTCTATTTGTTAGATAATGTGTTGGCACTAGCATTCTGCTTCTTTCTTTATAATGAAGCAGGTGTCGCTCCTGAAGGCATTATTACAGATCAAGCTCAAGTGATTAATGCTGTAGTTGCAAAAGTCTTCCCAAATATGAAGCACATGCTATGTTTGTGGCATATCATGAGAAAGATCCCTGCAAAGATTGTAAAAGATTCAACGACTTGGCATGCAGTGAAGAGAATTGTGCATGAGTGTCTAACAGTAGAGGGGTTTGAGAATGAGTGGAGAAATCCAGTCGTTACTAGGTCTCTTCAGTTGAACACATGGTTGTTGAGAATGTTTGATATACATCATCTGTGGGTTCCTGCATTTGTGACTACCAAAGGTCTAAAGGGTAAATGCTTTTTTTGATGGTTATGTTAACTCAAAAACTACCATTTAAGCATTTTGTGTCGCAATATGAGTTGGCATTAAATAGGAAGGATGAGAAGCAAGCTACGGTTGATTTTGATTGCTTTCACAAGTCCCCCCTGTAGATTTCCCTACCAGGAGGGGGTGACGTAATAATTGCGGAAATAAATATAAACAATCTCACAAAATAGATAATCGCACAAAAGGCACAAAGATTTTTAGGTGGAAACCCAAATCGGGTGAAAACCACCACCTAACCCTCTCGAGTTAGAATTTTCTGATCAACCAAGTTGATCAAAATCCACTAAGCGAATCACTTAAAACGAGGGTGATTCAACCTCAAATACAACCACGCTACAAGTGCGAGGGTAGCATTCCTCAACCCCTTCTCTTCACGAGAAGGATTTTGTCCCTCGAAGGAGACGGGAATTCGCAAAGCGAATACCCAACCAAATAACAAAGATAAAATAAACAAGTAATCCTATAGAGCCAACAAAGTAATTTTTAACCTAAGCTTCTATAGGAATTAGGATGCTTCCCTTTGAAAGGAGTGCGTCGACGACGCGGATGCGTGAGCCACACGACGGCGCAACTTCGCTCTCGTGAACTACGGCGGGAGAGCGGGTGCGCGAAGGCTTGATGCTCTCAAGATGAAGAACTAGAGCTTAGAGAGCAAGAGAGACACAAAATGGTTTGAAAGTGTATTGCAAGGTGTGTCTTGGTGTTTCTAGGTGTGTGTTAGTGTGTCAAAGGCTCCCCTCTATTTATAGAGGCCTTAGGAAGGCTTTGGAAGGTTTAGAAAAGCTTCCATAGCCGTTGGGTACAAAGCCCAAGTGAATCAGCCCAAAATCAGGAACAATCATTGTTCTGACAGGCTTATCAGACGTCTAATTCTGGCATCAGACATCTGGAAGTTCACTTTAAGACGTTTGATTTTAAGGTCAGACGTCTGATTTTGGGCGAGTCTCTTCCTGACTTGAATCAGATCTAAACAAGGTTCTTGTGCAAGTTCATCAGACGACATATAGGACGTCTGGCACCATGTCTGGACATCTGGAAACCTACTTTTTCGTGGGAATGGATTTGCAACGGCTAGAAAATCTCTGAGAAGAGATTTTCGGGTCAGTCGAGGCAAAACAGTCAATTATCAGACGTCTGGAAAGGCCTAAGGACGTCTGATAAGGCTCTAACGGTTATATCCTTGAGTGTTTGTTAAGCCAGCCAACGGTCCACTAATTGGACGTCTGGCAAATTCATCAGAGGTCTGGTCTATGGTCTGGACATCTGATTTCATCAGACAGAACTAACTTGTCCAGCCTAACTGTTATCAGACGTCTGAATCAACAGTCAGACGTCTTAAAACACTTTATCAGACGTCTGATTTTGGAATTAGACGTCTGGAAACTCTGTTTGAACCCTATATTGGTTTTCTAAGTTCTCTACAGAAAACCTATGTATCCTAAGGTTGTGCCGGTGTTCCTAGGACTACTATTAGGGTACTTTGAGGCTCTTTAACATAATTTTCTAAGGAAATAAAGAGCAAGAAAATAAAGACAAAAGTACATGAAAGGAATAAAATGGAATTCTATCCTATTCTTCTTGTCCTTCCATCTTCAATCTATCGCTCCTCGTGAATCCCCTCTGTTCTCCATCAAGCTCCTCCAATCCGTCCTGGATGCGAGCTCGAATTCCGTCTAAACACGTCTACATTTGCAATTGACCTGAAATCTAAGACTCCAAGTGCAACTATTAAATAACACGTGTTTTGTTATCATCAAAACAAATGATCGTGGTGCTCTAGCACCAACAATCTCCCCCTTTTTGATGATGACAAAATCATAAATAAAAATGCAAAAAAAATCCTCCCCCTTTTTGACATTATCAAAAAGGTTTAATTGATTTCCTGTAACTCTCCCTTAAAACATGCTCTTCTATAAATTTCTTTTAACAAAGGTGATGTCCTCCCCCTTTTTTTTTCTTTTTATAACAACAAGATAGCTATTATTTTTCTCCCCCTTTCTAAAGGAAATTTAGCTACCTTATATCTCCCCCTTAAAAATTTACAATTAGCTCATAAAATTTTTTAGCTCCCCTTATCTAAATGCTAATGATAAAAAGATAGGGTGAAGAATTTTTACCTCACCTACCATGGCCAATAAAATGGCCAGAATGGTGGTGGAGGATGCCACATCGGATGGGGCTCCCATCCGTAGCTTGGAGGCCTGGGCATCGGCGCCGGTCTCCAGTCTGGCGGTCTACGTGCGGTGGCTCCGTCGCTTGTTCGCCGTCTCGTCGATCTTCTTGTTCTCCTCCTTGGTCTACTCCTTGGTTCTCCCAACTCGAGTTGGCCAGCCTTTAGTTTGTAGGTCCAGTCCTTTGTGTTGTAGTTATCCCTGAACCCTACAAAACAAGATTCCAAATTTTTCTTCGGTATCCAAGTGAGCTTGGATCCGGATCTGTTAGCGGGTCTCCTTGATGGAGATCCTTTCTCAACCTTAGGGCTATAAAGATTATCTACTTTGTTGATTAATTTGTTAGAATTTTCCCTAAGACATGCAGTTTCTTTTTCTATAATATTCATCTTAGTCTTTAAATAAGAAATTTCTATTTTTAGACAAATATTTTCCTCAATCAATTTATTATTTTCATTGATGAGGTTTTGATTTTCTAATAATAGGTTATCAATTCTAGGACTAGCTTCTATATCCTTAAGTTATTTTTCTAACCTATCATTTTCATTTTTAAGAAAACTAAGGTTCTTTTTAATGCTTTTGTTTTCTATTCTTAATGATTTACTAACATCAAATAATTCATTAAAAGCTTCTTGTAAGTCGTAACTTACCTCATTGTCTGAGTCGCTTCCGCTTTCGCTGTCGCTTCCTCTGGCCATGAAACCGAAGCAAGCGGTTTCTTCTTCTATGGACTTTTCTTCTTCTTCTTCCTCCGAGCTGGAATCGTCCCAAGTGGCTTGGAACGCCTTCTTCTTAGATCTCTTTTCCTTTTCCTTCTTCTCCTTTTTGAGAAGAGGGCACTCTGGTCGTAGGTGCCCTTTCTCATTGCAGTGGTAGCAATGTCTCGGGCTTTCCTTCTTCTCCTTTTTCTCTTTCTTTAACTGTAATTCCCTACAAAACTTGAAAAAATTTTTAAGTAAAATTCTAAAGTCTTCGTCGTCGGAACTTACCTCGCTATCCAACGCGGCTCTGAAGGTGAGAGTCTTCTTCGGTTTAGGCTCCGGTGTATCCTTCTTCTTCTGCTTCAACTTTGTCTCGTAGGCCATTAGATTGCCTAGGAGATCTTCCATGTTGAGCTCCTCCACTTCGTTCGCCTCCTCAATGGCGGTGACTTTCTGTTCCCATTCCGGTCCAAGGGAACGAAGAAGCTTCCCTTGAAGCTCCCCCTTGATGAAAGTCTTCCCTAATGCTTTCAAATTATTTACAATGAGAGTGAACCTAGTGTTCATCTCACTTAAAGATTCGTTAGGCTTCATAGAAAAAGATTCAAATTCTTGAGAAAGTAAATTAATTTTAGAGGTTTTTACCTTAGAGGTACCTTCGTGAGTTACCTCAAGTGTGTGCCAAATCTCGTATGCGGTGGCGCATTGCGAGATTCTGTTGAACTCCTCCGAGCTGAGTGAGCAATATAACGCATTCATTGTTTTCGCGTTGAGTGAGAGTTCACGAATCTGCTACTGCGAGTATCCTTCGGCCTGTAATGTTGAAGGGGGTCTCGCACCTGGCCCAGACCGTGAAATCAGTGGCTTGAAGCCACATCTTCATCAGCAGGTTCCACTAAGGGTAGTTGCTCCCGTCGAAGAACGGCGGACGAGTCGTAGACTGGCCCTCGGAGATCCTACTCGTGGAACTGCTTCCCTCCATAGATCTTCTTGCTGGGTGTTACTCTGAAGAGCAAGAACCTGCTCTGATACCAACTGTAGATTTCCCTACCAGGAGGGGGTGACGTAATAATTACGGAAATAAATATAAACAATCTCACAAAATAGAAAATCGCACAAAAGGCACAAAGATTTTTTGGTGGAAACCCAAACCAGGTGAAAACCATCACCTAACCCTCTTGAGTTAGGATTTTCCGATCAACCAAGTTGATCAAAATCCACTAAGAGAATCACTTAAAATGAGGGTGATTCAACCTCAAATACAACCACGCTACAAGTGCGAGGGTAGCGTTCCTCAACCCCTTCTCTTCACGAGAAGGATTTTGTCCCTCGAAGGAAACGGGAATTCGCAAAGCGAATACCCAACCAAATAACAAAGATAAAATAAACAAGTAATCCTATAGAGCCAACAAAGTAATTTTTAACCTAAGCTTCTATAGGAATTAGGATGCTTCCCTTTGAAAGGAGTGCGTCGACGATGTGGATGCGTGAGCCGCGCGACGGTGCAACTTCGCTCTCGTGAACTACGGCGGGAGAGCAGGTGTGCGAAGGCTTGATGCTCTCAAGATGAAGAACTAGAGCTTAGAGAGTAAGAGAGACACAAAATGGTTTGAAAGTGTATTGCAAGGTGTGTCTTGGTGTTTCTAGGTGTGTGTTAGTGTGTCAAAGGCTCTCCTCTATTTATTGAGGCCTTAGGAAGGCTTTGGAAGGCTTAGAAAAGCTTCCATAGCCGTTGGGTACAAAGCCCAAGTGAATCAGCCCGAAATCAGGAACAATCATTGTTCTGACAGGCTTATCAGACGTCTAATTCTGGCATCAGACGTCTGGAAGTTCACTTTGAGACGTCTGATTTCAAGGTCAGACGTCTGATTTTGGGCAAGTCTCTTCCTGACTTGAATCAGATCTAAACAGGGTTCTTGTGCAAGTTCATCAGACGACATATAGGACGTCTGGCACCATGTCTGGACGTCTGGAAACTTACTTTTTGGTGGGAATGGATTTGCAACGGCTAGAAAATCTCTGAGAAGAGATTTTCGGGTCAGTCGAGGCAAAACGGTCAATTATCAGACGTCTGGAAAGGCCTAAGGACGTCTGTAAGGCTCTAACGGTCATATCCTTGAGTGTTTCTTAAGTCATCCAACGGTCCACTAATTGGACGTCTGGCAAATTCATCAGAGGTCTGGTCTATGGTCTGGACATCTGATTTCATCAGACAGAACTAACTTGTCCAGCCTAACTGTTATCAGACGTCTGAATCAACAGTCAGACGTCTTAAAACACTTTATCAGACGTCTGATTTTGGAATTAGACGTCTGGAAACTCTGTTTGAACCCTATATTGGTTTTCTAAGTTCTCTACAGAAAACCTATGTATCCTAAGGTTGTGCCGGTGTTCCTAGGACTACTATTAGGGTACTTTGAGGCTCTTTAACATAATTTTCTAAGGAAATAAAGAGCAAGAAAATAAAGACAAAAGTACATGAAAGGAATAAAATGGAATTCTATCCTATTCTTCTTGTCCTTCCATCTTCAATCTATCGCTCCTCGTGAATCCCCTCTGTTCTCCATCAAGCTCCTCCAATCCGTCCTGGATGCGAGCTCGAATTCCGTCTAAACACGTCTACATTTGCAATTGACCTGAAATCTAAGACTCCAAGTGCAACTATTAAATAACACGTGTTTTGTTATCATCAAAACAAATGATCGTGGTGCTCTGGCACCAACACCCCCAAACTAGTATTGGATTGTGTATGGAGCAATAGATGTTTGAAATGTACATAGTTGGTATATTTAGACGATTTCAGCAGGAGTTATTTGGACTATTGAAATGCTTCACATTTGGAATCGTTAGCTTAGGTCATAGGCAGAAGTGGATTGATGTGGTTGAAAGAAAGATTATTGAATTGGATGGTAGCTCAAGAATAATGAAGAAGCAGTTGTATAGAGTTTGGTTTTCTAGTGACCAATTACTTGTACATTGTTTGTGTAGGTCATTTGAATCTATAGGGCTTCTTTGTAAGTATGCGCTTTTGATCTTGAAAGAGAATTGCGTTGACTTAATTCTAGAGAGATACATAATTGATAGATGGAGGAAATATATTCTTAGAATACCATCTACAGAGGATTTTGGTCAAACCATTCTTTTTGATGATCCCATCGATAGGTATGAGGATATATGCAGGAGATCCACAAGAATAGCAGAGATTGCTTCCTCAACAAAAGATTGTTACAACTATTACTGTTAGTTGTTTGGTAATTGATGAGAGACTCATCATGACTCTTAGATATCTCTAAGTAACTAGAATCCCTAGTTAATTAGTTAGGAATATGCCTAAATATGGTTTAATTATAATATTAGGGACAAAATTCTAAGGACCACAAAAATAAGTTAAAAATATCAAATTAAATGCCAATTAATATTATTAATAATTTAATTAATAATTTGGACTCAAATTATAAACATTTAGCTACTTATTTAATATGTAATTAACTAAAGTAATTTAATTAATTAAATAAATAAAGCTAAAAAGGTCAAAAATGTAAATTCAAGGCATATATATAATATTTATCTAATTTATAATTATATATAAAAAGTTGAAAAAGAGTTAAATTAAAATAAGTCTTGAAAACCTCAGTTTACGTTTTAATCCTTAGATTTCTATTCCAATTGAGTCCTTTTATTCACTTTTAGGTCCTTAAGTTTATTTGCAAATGGGTCCCTATGAACACAGCTCTTCTTCTTCGTCTTCTTCTTTAGTGTACTAAACGGCTGAGGGCAGCCAGTGACCGCACCGCCCAATCACCTGTCATCCCACGTCACATCTCCTATGTCGCTACCGCCATTGTTCAGCTCACCACCTCCTTCACATCCGACGGTCCAAATGCACCTCTAATCCTAATTAGGTTAGGTGAATAACTTCACCGGCGTCGGAGATGACACCAGTGGTTATCATGAACCTAGACCCTCTTTTGTCCAGGTAAAGGCTCCCTAACCTCCAGCGAAACCTATAAATAGCTACCCACCCCTCCGATCTTAGGGTCGACTCCCTTCGCTCTTCCCCCATCGTAGTCAACGATAGGCTATTCCTCCTTAACCTCCGGTGACCTCTCACCTCTCCTTCGGAGCGTCTATACCAGAGGCATTCGCCTCCCTCACCTCCTCTTCCTCTCCTGCAACTGTAACAGGGCTTGGGAGCATGCTGCCCCTCCTTCCTCTCTGTTTCCATTCTCACCGGAGCTCTTTCCCAAATCCTCTGATTTCCTCCATTACGTAGCTTTTGACGGAGATCTCCTTCCCCTACTTCGTCTAGGTAATAGTAGATTAGCTAGGCTTAGTTTAGCTTAGTTTAGGCAACTAGTGTAGAGTAGTTTAGCTCAACTTCAGTTCTTCCTTCTCTAACTCCGGCGAGGCCAAGTCTGGCCTTGCTTGTCTTCGATCCACCTTCTCAACCACCTGAACACATTCCTCTACCCTTCATGATCCTCCTCCACTTCTTTCCCTTCTGTTTTAGCAGCTATAATGCCTAAACCACTCCACCTTCACCGGCAACCTCCAATGTCCATGGCGGAGGTCATCAGCGTAGATTACCCTCAATTGGGGCTCTCCGTCGCCTTATCACCATCTTAGGGCCTCGTTCAACCTTTTATTTCACCTAATTAATCATCTAAACGACTAACTCACCTCCAACTTCACCTGAACACCTCACCATGTCACTATCCATGGTGAGGTGTTCAGAGCTATTTCACATCCATTTAGATCCTCCATCACTTACACAATAGTATAAGGATCACATTTACATAATTAATTGCTCCTATAATGCACTACATAGCAAACACCCAAAATCCACTTCACCCTCTGAGCTACTGCCAATGGTGAGCTCAGAGGAGTCTTTCACCAAATTGAACACCTAAGCACCATTGCCACACCCTAATCTGCTATTTCCCTTACTCAATTTAGAGGGAGACCGTTTCATGAGTTCTATCGAGCTCAGAGCTTAGGTTTCACTGAGTTCCTGATGAACTTAGTGTTAACTTCATCAATAGAAGTTTCTGTTGTTCTCTAGAGGTTCCTTGTGACCTCAGGATCTTGTCCATACCATTCATGGTATGTTTTGCAAAGGAATTGACTTCTGCATCCATTTCAGTGTTCACCGGAGCTCCAGTGAGCTTCGGCGACACAATTTAGAGCTTTACCCCTTAAAATTCCTTGCAAAGCTCTAGATTGTTTCTCTTGGGCCTCAGGATTAAGAATCTGAGCTCTTAAGTGTGTTTCATTGATTTGAGCTCTAGTTTGATATATGTCTTTTCAACTTCGGCGGAGTTGGAGGAGCAAGTCCTTCATGGTTTAGACCCTAAGATTAGGTCTAGAAGCATGAGATGAATCTGTAGAAGTCATTCATGATCTTTAATTGATCTGACAATCTTTGGAGTTTTCTGATAGACAAGGCCACTTTTGCTCTCAGGCGGCTATGCCTGAGAGTAACTCTAGGATCATTAAAACACATTTTGAGGTGCTGGATTGTTTCCTGAGGGTGAATTAAGTCAAAATAGGGCTTTAATTTGATCTGCAAAGTCCTAAATCAGGAAGTTAACTTTTGAATGGCATTTGGTCAACCCAGGGGTTAATTTGAGGAATTCATGCTCAAATTTTTGATTTAATGGGCTGTTTAGGATCCTGGGATGATTTAGAGTTTGATGTGATCGAATTTAATGTGTTTTATTAAGGATTGAGAGAGTTTTGAAGATCTGAGCAGTTTGGGTTCATTTGAACCCAACACTGTTCTTGAGTATTTTTGACAAAATTAGAATTGAATTCCTGCCCAGATCGATTGTTTTTAGCCTCCTGAGTCGGTTTAGACCCCTTCTTGAGGTCTTTTTCTCTCTGTTATATGAATTGGAGCTAAATTTGAGCTCTAAGCTTCCAGAACGAAGCTTCTCAGCTTCTGCTCCTCCTGAAGTACCTCTAGACCTTCAACCTTGTTCCAAACCTCGTGGAATGCTTGACTGAAGGCATTCAGTCAAAGGTAATATCTCCTCTGCAGGTCATTTGACCTATTTTCTTCTCTCTACAGGCACTAGCAACCATGGCGAACAGTCATGTTAAATCTCTGAAATAGATGGATCAACTGAGATTCGAGCATCAAATTGATGCTGAAATTGTGTAGAGCTCATCTATAGCTCTTGATTGAGCCTTTGCTCAACTAATTTGGCCCAGTGAGTCACTAGGATTCTGCAAGTGAAGATCGGCCTGGAGTGAAGCATATAGTCCCACATCGGGAACTATGGAGCGCCGACCTTAGTATAAGCTGTTTCCCTATGCTGGACCTCTTGGTCATTAGTGCAGGGTGTAACTAACGAGCATTGGTTACTATGGGCACATGCTTGTGCCTGGGTGTGTGTGCATGCATGTGCCCGAGCGTGGGCATGGATGTGAGTGGACCTAATGGGCCAAGACTGTGCTAGGCTGAAATGAATTAAAATTCACAAATTAAATAACTAGGCATGGGCCTAGTAGGGTCTAGTCCCACCCTTGAGCATGCTGTGTATCCTCGAAAAGCTCGTGTCACCCATTAAACAAATTTTTACAATTGAATGGAATTAATGGGTTAAAGTTGATTGTAAATGTGGCTAAGTGTGGAGGATTTAAGAAGGCACAATAAAGAGAGAAGAGTAAAGAAAGTAAAGGAAGAGATGAAAAGAGTTAAGGAAGAGTTAAGCTTACAGAATAGTAAGAGAAAAATATAGAGGAAGAGAGAAGAGTTAAAGAACTTAAAAGAAGAGAAAAAAAAAGTTTTAAAAAGAAGAGAATTGATAGAGAAATCAAACATCCTCATTACATATCAGAAGTCCAATTTATATTTTTAAGTTGACTAATTCTCTTTTCAAACATCTGATTAAGGGCTGAAGTTGATATATTACATGTTTTTTAGCATTTAACGTTGTAATGGGCATGATAACTTTTGTAATTTCATTTATTTGCCTTATATTCTTGTAAGAAGTTATAACAAACCTGTTTACTTGGTCTTAAATGACAAACTTCTCTTGTAAACTTATTTCTTCTTCAATGGATTATTGCATGTTTTTATTGACAAATATATTGTGCAATTATTCATGTGCTTAAAGTATTGTTAATTATTAATCTAATTGATTAATTAGATAGTAACTAATGCTTAGGGATTAATGGTGAATTAAGCTTACAATTATGCTTCCTATTGAACGATCTGGACTCAACCAGATAAAAAAGAATAAAAATCTAAAATGGTAGGTTAACTTGACCCTATACTACATTCACAACATTAATTCGAGTTAACCTAAGTTACTTTTTGATGCAATTAATTAAGTCTAATTAACTATGTTGAGAATTAACGAATCAGTAATGTTGAATGTAAGTGACGTTTCATTTATTGCATTGACATTGTTATCCCTCTTTTGATGTTTAACTGTCGCCACCGTTGTTTCCATTCTTTTCTTTCTATGAAGCTACCCATTTCGCTAAGATGCACAATGAAGTCCCTAAAGCCTTCCCTATAATGGATCCTCACCATTGTATTCGTCAAGGTAGACCACCTACAAAGAGGAAGAAGCCGATGCATGAGATATGAGTGTAGAAATTGATGGGTATCTATTCGAGCACGAATTAGGAGATTTATGAAATAGTCATCGTAGTGCACTCCTCAAATCACACAACAAACACTTAAATTTATAAACTCGAAATCTAATTAGATTTCGAGGTCATTTGTAGGGAGAAAATATGGAATTTACACACTAATCTCTATTTAGAATAAATGGGCACAGTAAATTGAACACAATAAAAAGATATACAATGAATAAATTGCTTAGATTGATATTCAAATATAAAGCAATGTATCTCAAGGAATATAGAGACAAAAAGAATAAAGAAAACAAAAAAGTGGTGATTTAAATCACCATTTAGATCCCTCTAATTAAGCACATATCTCATATTCAAATTACACAAATTTCTCAACAGTAACTTCAATAAATAATCTGTGTCATCTTAAGTTCAGAATAATGTCACAGTGCTTTAGAATCAAATCAGACGTTGCCCCTTACTCTTAAATGACTTAAAGTATTAGGCACAGCATCAGTAAACACACAAGGGTGCTTACTCTTCTTCAAGCCTTCACAAGCACAATACCAGAGCAAACTTCCTCAGAGGCTAGGTTTCAAAGCCTCTTCCTTCAGCACGTGCCTTGAGGCGCTCAATCGCAAAGCAAAACCCTCCCCCTTCCTCCTCACAAATCCTCTTCTTCTCTAAGAACTGGGTTTCCCCGGGTCAGGTATCGGGTAATTGGTTATAGGTCCAGGTCCATCGAAGTGTATGGCAAATGAGGGTGCGCAGATCATGTGAAGGGACCTGACCCTCGTGTCTTGAGCGAGGGGTCAGGGGCACAAATTCCTTATATGCATAGCTATCACTCTTTCTATGTACGAGGTGGCACTAAAGAGTGCTTCCTTCTTCATTGTCTTCGTGTATTGCAGCCAATGGATCTTCAGGAAAATTGGAGTCGCTGTAGGGGTAGCTTTGCTCATTTGAAGCTCCAGATAGTATTGCGACCTGAATACGCATCGCCTGGGCGTGTTGCTGATGACGATGATGGTGGAATGTAGCGTGACAGCACCGGGGAAGACGACGATGATAGCGAGCCATGACATGACCTGAAATTCTTGATACGGGTGCTAGGCCCCAATCAAATGGTCCATAAGCATCGCTGAAAGATGGCAAAGGTGGTGGTGGTGGCAATTTGGTGTGAGAAGGCTTGTGGAGGTTTGGCGGAGTTGAGAAGGGTGTGAGGAGGAGACGGAGTTCAGTGGGGGTTTTGAGGGTGTGAACCCCTCAATTTCTTGAGGGGTTTTAGTGGGCATGAGGTGGCAAAGGTTTTGGGAGCGTCAGCAGAGCATTTGGCGATCTGTAGCATGTGGAAGGCCATGTCGGAGCATGGCCGGAGTGGAGAAAGACGATGGAGTTGAGTGTGAATTGGTGGTCGAATCTAATACCTAAAGAAAGGGAAATGAAGTAGAGAGAGGGAGGAAGCTAAGGGACCTAAACTAATGGAGGAAAGAGAAGAGATGGCACTGGCTTTGATTGGCTGGCACTGGAGAAGAGAATTCCTCCAGTCATAGAGTAGTGAGGAAGAAGGGGACCTGGGAGCTCCTGATTTGTCCGTCGAGGAGCGGAAGGAGATATAGACAATCCTGCTACCTATGGTATTGTGGCAGCAAGCGAGGAAGCTAGAGAGAAGGACATCATCAGAGCTACGGCGGAGTTGGCCATAGAGAGGGATTTTGTGAAGAAATGCGGCCAAACTGAGCTAAGGAGATAGGCCTCATGTGAGGGATCCTTTTAAAGGCCACAGGGCATGCTCTAAGCAAGGAAGGAAGCTTGGGAAGATCGAAATCTTAGGGAAGAGGATCCTTGAATTCATGGAGTTCGCATGAGATTTTTAGTACAAATCGAGGTCCAAGACTTGGTTCAATTGAAAGATCTCCTGATGATTGTTCCTTCCAATTTTGGGAGGATTTGGTTGAGTATCGAGCGAGAAAACCTCGCTCGAATCTCAGTGAGAAAGCTCTATTCACACCAATGGCGGTAGGGACCTTTTTACAAAAATGCCTATAAAGTTAGGGACCTTATCGCAAATATTTCAGAACTTAGGGGCTTAATTGAGAGGAATAGAGTTTAAATAGAATAAAATTCAAACTAGGTCAGGATGGACTTTGATTGGGTCCAAATTTTGGTACAAAGATAATTTGGACTGACGGAATCTAGTGGTGAAGTTGGATTTGAGTTTTGACCAAGTTTGACTAGGCAATTTGTGTAGAAATCTAATTTAGGGTAGAATTCCGTTTGAGACTCTATTCAAGGTTAAAATAGGTTTAGCTGGTTAAACCAAGGGTACCAAACCTCTCAGAATATTTTTCTATGAATTTTATCTTGACCAAAACCTCTTCAATTCAAGTGATTTTGAATTTAGAGTTTTGGGTATTGATTTGATTCTCAAAACACATGAAACCCCATTTCTGTCTGTATGGACCCACTCATTGAACTTTAATGCTCATTTGACCTTAGATTAACCCCTAGTAAACCCATGGTTACTCTGCTTTCATGATGTGATGTTAAAATTACAGAATTAACCCTATTTTAATGTTTTCTTCTCAGAATGGATTTGTATGGATTTATGACTCTTAAGCGACTATGTAGGAGCTTTGTCACTTGATTATGACTAATTAAAGCTAGTTATAACTCTTGATGGTGTTACCATTAGTACACAATCTGCACCACAAGCTACTCAATGTATTGGATGTTCTACGGAAGGGACTCTCAATGTTTCCTTAGATTTCATACTTGCCATCCAAAGACTTATCAATGGTATCGATAGATTCCCTTCTCCATGTGTTGAGTAATACTGCTCTATGCATTTGTTTCATAATCTGGAACCTAACATATGTTTCTATCCCATTCAGGGAAATGCGGACACTACGAGGTCTGCTAATTGTTCTTATGCTAGCTGTCCAATATTACCATTGACCCGAACTTCTTCCATTATGCGTGGAACTATTGGATCAAATGACAAGTAGTCTATTTTGTTGGTTAGGATGAAGGGTTTGTTATGGTTCGAGTTGTTTACTGTATGTTAATTTATAATGGATATGGTTGGATGGTTACACTTCCCCTTGTCCAATATAATGTGAGCGTTTCATGATTTATTAATGTTTTGTGATTACACGCTACATTCATTTTTGCTTAGTGAATGATTACACTACTGCTTTGATGTATGTTACAACATAGAAAGTTGATTACTTGTTATGCATAG
This sequence comes from Thalassia testudinum, assembly GCA_037157565.1. Classification (NCBI taxonomy): domain Eukaryota; kingdom Viridiplantae; phylum Streptophyta; class Magnoliopsida; order Alismatales; family Hydrocharitaceae; genus Thalassia; species Thalassia testudinum. The sequence goes on from JAZHRO010000024.1 coordinate 21,411,706, forward strand.
TAGTGGTCAACTTCTTATTTTATTTTATTACTATTAAAGATATCTTCTTTCATTGAGCAATTTATTTCTCCCAATTTAATCCTCGCAAAATAGTGATGTTATGAACATTTCCATCAATTGGTTCAATTACTTCAATAATTACTTCTCCCTCCTCTTACATGTCACTTCGTTCCCCTTAACACCCCCTTCTAAGTCCAATGGAAGGGCGATAACTACTTTCCATGGTATGGTTAAGTGGTCTATTAAGCTCATCAATATATATTATTTTTCTGGAAGAAGAAAGGAAAGCTATCTAAATTGATAGCCATCCAAAGATTTTATTAATGAAATAAAGAAAAACCAAATACATCAATTCCTCCAATGCCGTATGAGAGCCTGACACTCATGTGCAATTAGTATCGTATTAACAGGTCTCTCCTGAAAAAGACAATCATTTCTCACATGCCACACACACCATAAAACACCCGCCATGGAACAATGTGGTCCCCCACTCCTAATAAAATCACCCACATGTCCTCCTAAATAGGTAGCCCACTGCCACAGACCCTATTCCACACGTAGTCAATAACCGCACACAAGGAGAAAATGTATCGCCCACTATCTGTCTGAAAACCACATAGGTGACATGTTTGAGCAGCAACACCTATTCTTCGATGTCTCAAGTCACCAATAGTGAGACCATCCCTCCTATAAAGCCATAAAAATATTTGTACCTTCAACAAAATTTTAAGCTTCCATAACCCTGCACATATGACGTCAACTTCTTTATTTTGTATCCTTGTTACCATTTGTTCATAGGCCTTGGCAGATGAAAAATCTCCTACTGATCTATATGTATTAGTACCCCCCATCGGCTTAAAAGCTTGTAGATCTTGGAGCAGGCATGATCTCTCCCCCCATGAGCGACTCCCCTCTCTACAGCCCATCTCCAATATCTCCCATCTATTCTCATCTTCATCCTAGAAGTCTGCAACTTTAGCCTCTCTATCAATAGCAAGACCATAGACACGTGGGTACTTTTGGTGCAGCAGTCCCAACGATAACTAATTTTCCGACTAGAACATAAAGGATCATCCATCCCTACGTACCGGCTGGAACAAATTCCAGTTCTCCTTCATAGCCGCCACCACCAAACTCCAGAAAGGAGACGCTTTTGTGGGAAAAAGTCTATTCGCCACAGAATGTGATTCACCATAAATCCCTCTGATCATCTCTGCCCATAGTTTATTCTCCCCTTGAAAAATTTTTATTGCCCACTTCAACAATAACAAATCATTAAACTCCTTCATGGACCTAATTCCCAACCCCCTGCTCCTTAGTGATAAACGCCTAGTTTATCATTATTCTTATGCATTAAAACAAACCTAGCTCTTAGGATTATGCTCCGCAAACGAATTTTTGGGTTGCATTTAAGCATAAATTAGGATAGGCATGCATTTTACCTTTTATTGTCTTTTTGATATGTTTTTGTGAGTGTTAGGGATAAGTAGATCGCCAGATCCCTAGAACCCTAGCACTCAGGAAGGTAACTGGTGAAGGAGAAGCCCAAACTAGTTGGAACTCAGCTAGATCCAGCTCACCATAGCTGGATTTCAGCTCACTTGGACTAGGGTTAGCTCATCCTAGCTCCATTCAACTCATCTCAGTGGAATGGTAGCTCAAGAGAGCTCATCTTAGCTCACCCTAGCTCAGGTCAGCATAGATACAGCTCAACTTAGCTAAATCTAGCTCAGCACCCATTAGTTTACAGGGAGCTCTAGCTAGCTCAGCTGAGTTGACTGGAGTTCACCCCAGCTTAGGTTCAGCTACATCCAGCTCCACTTAACTCCATCCAGTTGAAGATGACTTGCATTTACATTTAATTTTTAACAATTCGTGGACTACCGGGGGGTCACACCCTTTAATCTTCCTATTTTTCTACTATTTGGGAATTTTTAGAATTTTTATACTCATCCAATTTTTATGAAATTTAGCTTTCTGGAATCCTTGTGAAATTCTACACATTACATAAAATCACCAAATTTTCTGAGGCTGGTGGTGGTAGTGAAAAGTCCAAAATACCCACGGGTATCATTTTTGGACTTTGACACTAGCACAAAAAAAATTATTTAAAAATATCAAACAAATTCGTAAAGTCCAAAAAAAATCTTTTCTATAATCCTTATTTGATTTTCCATAAAGTAGTAGTATTGTTTGATCTGTTTGGACCACTACTTAATACAAAAAGCTTAAAACATATCCATTGGTAGTTAAATTTTTGTCCAAAGATCAATTGATTAGGGTTTCTTTTTTATCAACTAAAAGGAAATTGATCTCAAGCCATACAACTTGTTTTTTTTTGTATTGTCAATCTCAAAACTTGTTTGAAGTCTTAAGAAAGGAAACCCTAAAATGCATTAATTTAAAGCAAATCCTAAAGGACAGAAATACATAAAATTGACCGACAACTTATTTGAAATTGGAACAACTTTCCAATTCCTACACACACAATAAAAATTGAAATAACAAGGCAACAACCCAATCAACGCCCTTCACATTCCATGTGCACTTTAGTATCCTAGATCGAATTAAAATATGTAGCAACTTAACCCCTAAGGTTTCATCAACTTAGGCTTGCTATATAGGTCTTAAGTTTTCTTTAGTTAATACAAATTCTATCATCTATATCTGGTGTCAAACTGAGGGGCCGTGTCAAACGACCAGGCATGGGTTTGTACAAGCACCTGGGGATTTTCCTAGGAAATGCTTGGGCCCAAACCTCCCCTTAAGAAACTTGGCTAGATTTGTTGACAGAGCGAGTATTCACTATGATAACTTCTTTCCTAGGTAGACCAAGTCTTAGGTTATTTTTAGGGAGTCACAATTAAGTTAGGTCTAGAATTTTGATTGCTTGTGTGCACACTTTCTACCATCTCCATCTATTCTCCTCCCCTCCTATTCTTCCATGTTATGCATGGGCGACGGTCTCAAAATTCACACTTGGAGGGACCTTTTGATTTCTCCCCATGTGCAAAAAGATCGCTTTTTCCTTCTTCTTCTTCTTCTAAAATGGAAAAGCAACAAAATAGGTCCACTAACCCTTCCACTTCCACTTCTAATCCCACCTCTAGCCCCACTACCAACCCTAATTCTGACCCTTCCACCCAAAACCCCCCACCTTTGACTTCCTGCACTTGGAGCTCCCTAATGTTGATTTGCCTTAATCACAACATCAAGCCCCCCCACCTAATCTCTTGACAATGATGGCTGAGCAGATTGCTCAACTGAATGCCAATCAACAAACTTTGACTAGGAACATCCAAAACCTAGCCAATCAAAGGCCAAACCCGCCACCCCGTTAACAACCTATTTTTCCTCAAAAAGATTTTTATGATCCTTTGTATTATGAGGAACGACCAAGGGTGGTCATACCAGAAGGGGATGATGTGCATACATCTTATTAACCTAAAATATCTATTAATGCATGTGCATAACATGCATAATCATGCATTTAGATCAGAGTGTATAAATTATACAATAATTGTCTCCTTTTTATGGTCAGGGATAGGGTGACTTTTTATCGGGGCCTCGGATCGAAGATCCAACTGTACGGATCTAATCAGGGCGACAATTAGAGTTCAACGACTCCAAGATCGCCCTAATCGGATATCTGTAGCACTGGATAAAGATAGAGGAACCCTAAAGATCAAGGGCCAAGATGATGCTAATCCACACCTCAGATGACAAATTCGACCACACAGATGGATTTGGATCGACGATCGCAGCCTAACGGTGTGAAAATCGATTCAATCCGACATCCATGGCACCATCGACAATACTCAGAAGATGGACGACCAAGATGGCGCCACGTGGTGCCATCTCAGCCGCCCAACCAGGCCCCAAGGAATCGCAGCTACCTTTCCTTCTTCACCTGCCCGCTCAGTCTCAACTGTTGGATGCTCATCCAACGGTTGCGAAGCTGCACGCACAAAACAAGCACGCGACACAAAAGCACCCGTAGTGCATTGGTCGAGTGCACTTTGCAAGAAGAGAAGACGCCCATTCGAGCTGTAGGTGCTTCAAATTGGAGATCGGGTGAGCGAGTGCATGGGCAAGTGGAGCCGTGCTATGGAGATCGTGTGACGCTGAGCAGCTGATAGAGCCCACGTGCGATTAGACATGCGGTGCTGACGCGAGATCACACGCGGGCGCGCTGTGCGAGCGGGGATCATTTAAGTTGTCCGATCTCTTGATCGAATGGCCGTAAGCACGTGGACGTGCGCGTGCGTTGCCCGATGCAGAGGCGAGGAGGCGTGCATACACGAAGGCTGTTGAACGTATACGAATCACTACGCTAACATGTTCGATTTTGGAAAACCTGTCGTTGTAGTTCGAAAGCGAAGAATTCGTGTTCAACAAATAAAATTTATACCGAAATTGAAATTCCTGGTCGAACACAGGGAGGCGGACATTTGATTTAAAAACTACGCGTTTCTTTTTATTTGTCACGGAATAATTCAATTTAAAACTATCTAATTATTTACAATAAATAGAAGAGAGAGAGTAAGAGAGAGAGAATATTACATAGAGAAATCAAAATGAGATGTGGAATAAACAAGGAATTTATCATTGAGGAGATTGTTCGTTACAACTAGAAAGCATAAAACAATTACACTAGAAAGCAATAAATTTACTCTAGAAAGCATTAAAAGAATGGAGGGAGAAATATCCTCCTCGACGATTGCTTGGAGGACGAGCAAAACTACATTAGAAAGCAGTAAATCTATACTAGAAAGCAGTAAAAAAGAATAGGGAGAGAGAAATCCTCCTCGACGGTTGCTTGGAGGACGAGCCGGACGGGACGACGCCTGGACGAAGGGGAACAAAGCAGGACGAAGCAGAAGAACGAGAACGAAAATTGGACTTTATCTCGCGAGAAGCATCCCGGGTGTGGGACAAGCTTCTCTTGAGCTTTGGAGGGGTAGAGAGGAGAAGGAAGGGATTAGAATTTCGTATGGAGGGGGTCTCCTTTTATAGTTGCAAGGAGTGGGGGCAAAATGGACATTACAACTTCAAAATAATAAATAAGGGATCTTTAGTGACGGATAAAACCGTCGCTAAAGGCCCCAACGTGGGCGTAGCTTCCGCTCCCAAGTGCGCCCGCTCAGCTGCTCGCGCGCGCAACGCTTGCGCACGTTGGTCGATTCTTAGTCGTCCGATCGCGAGATCGGACGGCTTAAGATGCGTCTCCGCCCGCTCGTTGTGCGCCCGCCTGGCGCGTGCGATCGCGCATTCACACCGCGCGTTCAATCGCACGTGAACGCTATCGGGCGCACGCGACCGTCCAATCTTCATCTGACGCTCCACGCACCTCAATTGCCCGCGCCTTCCAGCCCCTTGCCGCGGCTCGAACTCGCGCCCACCGCTTGCAAAAGCGTGCTCGACCGCTACGCTATGGGGCACGGATGGCCGAGCGGACGCTTTTAGGCGCGGTCGACCACAGCCGTTGGATCAAGATCCAACGGCGGAGAGCGAGCGGGTGCGGGGCCTTTGTGAAATGCGTGGATCCGTTTGGGTGGTCGAGATGGTGCCACGTGGTGCCATCTTGGCCGTCCATCTTCTGGAAGTTGTAGATGGTGCCACGGATGTCGGATTGACTTGATTTTTGCGTCGTTAGGCTGCGATCGTCGATCCGAATTCATCCGTGCGGTCGGATTTGTCATCTGAAGTGTGGATTTTCACCATCCTGGCTCTTGATCTTCTAGGGTTCCCCGGTCACTATCTGATGCTAAGGATGTCTGATTAGGCCGATCTTGGAGTCGTTGAACTGCAATCGTCGCCCTGATCACATCCATACGGTTGGATCTTTGATCTAAGGCCCCGATAAAATGTTTGCCCTGTCCAAGCACATAGAAGGAGACAATTAACCTCCATTTTATTCAAACTACTCTAAATGCAAGATGATGCATGTTTTGCAATATTTATATCATGAAATACAATCCTATGCTTAAGAACATGCATAAATAGACATTTTAAGTAGTGTAAATGTGTTTACATCAAAGGCCATGTTCAGGCCTTTAGTGACGAATTTATCCATCACTAAAGGTCCTGAATTAATGTTTTTTAAATTGTAATGACCAAAATACCCCCACTCCTTGCAACTATAAAAGGAGACCCCCTCTATACGAATTTCTCATCCCTTCCTTCTCTTCTCTCCCTTTCCAAAGCTCAAGAAAAGCTTGTCCCACACCCGGGATGCTCCTCAAGAGATAAAATCAATTTTTCGCTCCCATTCCGGAAGTGGATCTCGCGACGACGACGACGTGCTGCCTCGTTCTCGTTCCTCCTACTTCAACCTCCTTCCCGCTTTGTTCCTCGTCTTCCAGGCGTTGTCTCATCCTGGTCATCCTCCAAGCGATCGTCGAGGAGGATAACTTTTCTCTCCCATTCCTTTTTCCTTACTTTCTAGAGTAGAATTTTCCTGCTTTCTAGTTGTAATAATTTTCCTACTTTATAGTGTAATTTCCCGCTTTCTTAGTTGTACAAACATTTTGCAACTTTAAGTGGATATTTTCTCACTCTCTCTTATTGTCTATAGTTATTTCATTTCATTGTGATTACTCCGCTTTTTAAACAAAAACACAAAAAGAATATAATTGCGAATCTTCATCGACGTCGCATCCCTGAGTTCGACTTGGGATTTATATTCTGGTATAAATTTTATTTGTTGAACCCGAGTTCTTCGTTATTCAAACTACAACGACAGGTTTTCAAAACCAACTCTGATAGTATAGTCCTCCGATGTTTCAACATTTTGGCGCGGTTTCCAGGGAGGCAACGATTTTCAATCTTCTTTTCGCATTTCACGCACTTTACTGTCTTCTAACTTGCTTTCTCTTGTGTCTATTGTTTTGCAGAGACCTCCATCAAGGAATCGTCAAGCGGTAGATTAGAGTAAAGTGCAGTTGAAGACGACTGTAAGTGCTCCCCATTCTTTCCCCCTCCATAGATTTCATTTCTTCACATTAAATTCAAATTCCAATTAACCTAGGTGTTTGCATAAATCCTAGGATTAGTTTGGTTGTTTGGATTTCCACTCACACTCTCATTTCACCCTCGCATATAAAAAATAATCAAAAGATAATTTTGTGGTGTAATTCAACATACACACAACATACACCCACATTCAAGGTACTTAACCTAATTGATTTTCTTCTACTCAACCAAATTATGATCTGTGGAACCGGTACACATAAATCAACATATAAAAGAGTAGAAATCATTCTAGGTTAATCATTTTTGTGTGCCTAATTAAGTGATGCAACAGGTCGATTTTTTGAGTTGATTGGGTCACACCACTTCAACTAAAATCAACTCATTAAGTAGCTACCACATAGGTTCAACTCTTAAGGATTTACCAGGTACTCCACATTCTTTAAGCTTCCAAGGAAAACATCTTCACCTATGCTTTCAAAACATGGTGTGCCAACAAAACTTCTTTGAAAATACCTAAAGTTGAATCCTAAAAGCTACTAAGTAAGATTTGAACCCTAAAATTCACCGCATTAAAAATAATCTTGCTTGAAAACTACTGGTTGTGCATGCACACACACATCAATCAATCATTAAGGGTACAACCTAGATAAAGGGCCCATCACATTCCAAAGCACATTCAAACCTAGCCCTAAATAAAATAGAATACACGTTGGTCTTAAGGATTCGACTCGTTGTTCGGAGCCCAAAACGAGATTATTTTCGATTAATCTGTTTCTATTGTTCAATCTGATGTCTAGCTAGGGGAGCAGAATCAAACAATCGTGGCTGGGGGGTATACTAGGAATCGGAGACGCAAGCCGAAGGAAGAACCTTCTCCCCAGTCCCTCCCTTTAACTGGTTGGATTGAACAGACAGAAGTAGATCAAATCGTCTCTTTATCTCAAGATGCATTCTAGAAGTTTGTAGGTCTTTAGGCTAGCCCACTTAAGGACAGGTTTAATTGTTTGTATTGCAGGGCATCTTTCTTCCTCCCATCTGTCATGAATCCTTCCACATTTTATATGCATTCTTGCTCTTTCCCTCCTATTATGAGTTATCCCCAACATGACGATTATCCCGACTCGTACTATAACCAACCATCAGTTAGTCGGGACAACTCGAATTGGGGATACAGTTCCGGACCTCTGTGTCTAGGGTCTAACCTTGAACACTATGATTGTGATTTTTATCCTTCTCAGAGCCACATCGATTATAGATTTCCACCCTTTCATGAACAACCTAATATGATTTACAATCAAGGAGGATACACTGATCCTTACCCATTCCCTAAATACACTACCTTTAGGTCATCACTACCTTTTGAACAATCTGAAATGACCTATTATTAGGAAGGATATCATGAATCTCAATTCGTTAACTCCTCTGCACTGATCCCAAACCTGCCCAACCCTAAAACAAGTCATTTGGTTCAGGGTAACTAGGTTCAAGATAAGGTTTTGGCTAACTTGAGGAATACCATACAATCTTTAGAAGTTCAGCTAATACCTTGCATTGAAGAATTGGAGCCTCTGATTGAAATGATTGATGATTTGAACAAGTATTTGTTGAATTGGCTCCAGGATGTTAAGGATAAGAACCCGAGTGAGTTTCTACTTAGGAAGTTAGCGAAATTGAGAATGAGATTTCTGTTGCTTTAGTTCAATCGTAGGATGATTCCTAGGATGAACCCCCTTCAGGAGAGCCATTGTCAGAACTCGCTCAGGCACCTGTTGGGGGGGACACGTGTTACAAGGCTGACCAGATTGAATTAGAGCAACCAATTAAGGATGATCTGATTTCTTCACCTGAGATCCTTAAGCTGGGGTACGAGAAAACGTATGTCTCCATGGATGATAAAGTGATGGATGATTTTGGGACGTACATTAATAAAGATTTTGATTTCTTTGATTCTGATGGTGAAGATTCAAGTTGCGAAGTCTCACGTGAGTTTACAGAAAATGATTTCTGTGATACGATTGGGCCTGAGGAATCCGATAGATCATTTGATGGCCCAATAACTAAGGAAATTGATCTCATTGGGCCTCACATGATAGATTCAAAATCGTATTTTTTGAAGGATTCAATCCAATGCCATAATTGTCAGTTACACCCCATTGAGCTTACTGACGATTCTGTTTTTGAGATAACTAGCCCAAGTCAATTCTGATTCAGCCACATCTTTTAGACTTGGAAATTTCAGATGGGGTGATTACTATGCAGGAGGTCCCAGAATTTGACATTACGACATTTGTTCTGAAGGAGGATAGGAGCTGGGAAATTTTGATTTGGGAAGCAAACTCCGGAGAAGGTAGAAGATCGAGTCTAAGGGTTCCAATTAAGCTGAAACCATCAAACTAGGATTCTTACGACATTTGTTCTGAGGATGTCCAACCCAAGCACACATTCATTGATTATCCTTTTGATATTGAATGCACTGTAACTCGACTTTTTGATCTTGGGTTGCATTCTCATAAATCACTGGCCCAACCCCACTTGCATACTGATTTTAGGTTTTGGATAATTTTATCCAGAACCTTAGATATTTTCGATCATGGGGTATTGGTCTGCACCTCAATCTGGTCCACATTTGTGGACATCTACTGGCAGGTCAGAGGTTTCATCTTTTTATTTTGATTCTGACCTGCACCGGTGAATTCTTTATTTCTCTTCTTTGTATAGTGTGCTTAGCTGAAGGCACTAAATTCAGCACGTATACAGTTTTTGCTTATCTCGGAGCGGACCCATAATTCACGTAATTCAGGTGCTTTCTACTATATTCTACTCTATTTTACGTCTTTTTAATACAATGACATTGCATTAGATAGGCATGGGGGGTGAATATTCATCTCTGAATTATTTCGTTAGCTCTGTAGATTCATTTTATTTTCTTTTATTTATATAAAAAAATTGAATTAGGAAGGAATATTTGGACATTAGGATTTTTCAATCTTAGGAAATATTACAATAGGATCTGAATACAAAGACCCTTCAAGTCTTTAGGCTTAAGCAGCCCGGGTATCCACTAAAATGTGGATTTATTTTTTGAGTCCTCGTTATCTTGAATTCTATTGTAATGTGATTAAATAAGTTTGGGTGATAAGCACACAACTTATCAACCTGCCCTCTGATTTGAGAGAACTTTAAGTCTAATGCATCTACACACTATCTTTTCACTGACTTGTTGATCGGCAATTTTAACGAAAATTGGGTAGCTAATGAACCTTCTAGGGTGATATGACTGGTAAGTTATTGTGGGTAACAACCCATAGGTAGGTTGTCCAGAGCCCAGTCACTGGACCATTCTCTTCTTACTGCCTTTAGGTAAATCTTAGACCAGGGAAGCCACCTACTTAAAAAAAAAAGAAAAGAAAAAGAAAGTAAAAAAGAAAAGGAGAAAAGAAAAAATGAAAATAAAAGAAATAAGCCACACTTCGCCGCACGAGTATGGCTGGCAAGTTGTCGGTGGTAATAGCTCATCGACCGGTTGTCCAAAACCTAGCTCAAGAAATGCACTGAAAATTCCCAAAACACTTAGGAAGAAGCGGAGAAGTAGAATAAATCGGGGAGATATACACAGGATTCACCATTGTGTTGACCCCATAAAAAAAAAGTAGGGAGAAAGCTACCGGTCGTAAAGATACACCTTTAGGCAGAGCTCTCTTTTTAAGGTCACCTAGAGGCGTAGAAACCTGAAATCCATTCTAATTGCCGATCAACGAGTCTATCACATTCACAATAAGATGCTTAGAACTTAGGGTTCTCATCAAATCTTGGGTGGGTTGAATGGCTGTAGAAAGCCACTCTTTAACCCTAAACTCAAAAATCCAAAAAAATTAGAAAAGAAAAAAAAGAGAAAAAGAATTTTTTTTTGAATAAGGTGAGGGCTTGAGGTGGTCCACATTTTGGCTAATACCCAGGTGCTGTTGTGTTTTTGAAAGTTTAGATCCTAAGTAAAGAAATTTCTTAATGTTGAAAATAACTTATGCCTAAGTAATCCAACCTAATTCTTTTATAAATAGCATGTAATTTTTGCTAGGGACTAGCAAAAGATAGGCATGGGGGTGTGATGTACATACATCTGATTAACCTTAAATGTCTATTAATGCATGTTCTTAGTGTCACATTAGCATCATACATTGCAAATAATGCAGAACATGCATAATCATGTATTTAGATCTGCATGCATTTAGATCAGAGTGTATAAATTGTACAATAATTATCTCCTTTTTATGGTTAAGGATAGGGTGACTTTTTATCGGAGCCTCGGATCGAAGATTCAACCATATGGATCTGATCAGGGCAATGATTGGAGTTCAACGACTCCAAGATCACCTTAATCGGATATTCGTAGCACCAGATAAAGACCAAGGAACCCTAAAGATCAAGGCCAAGATAGTGTTAATCTGCACCTCAGATGACAAATCTAACCGCATGGATGGATTTGGATCGACGATCGCAGCCTAACGACGCGAAAATCGGTTCAATCCGACACCCGTGGCACCATCCACAATACTCAGAAGATGGACGGCCAAGATGGCGCACATGGCGCCATCTCAACCGCCCAATTGGCCCCAAGGAACCGCAGCTGCCTTTCCTTCTTCACCCGCCCGCTCGATCTCGACTGTTGGATGCTCATCCAACGATCGCGAAGTCCTCCGGTGTTTCAACAGGGGACTTCGAGATTAAGGCAGCGATTCTGAACCTGATTAAACATTTCCATGGCCTTCCTAGGGAAGACCCGTTCAGCCACCTTGAAGAGTTAACTCTTCTTTTACAAACAACCCATTCCCGAAATGTGCAAGAAGACCTATGACTGATGCAGCTATTTCCATTATCTCTTAAAGATAAGGCTACTTACTGGTTCAAGACCATTGGTCGACCCATCACCACATGGCCTTACCTCAAGATCGCCTTCCTCAAGAAATTCTTTCCCATAGGTCGTATTAATTCCCTGCAAAGATCTATTATGACCTTTCAATAGAAATCTGGTGAGACTTTTCATGATTCTTGGGAAAGATTTCAAGATCTCCTAAGAAGTTGCCTGCACCACGAGATTCCTTTATGGCAACTCGGGCAGATCTTCTATCATGGATTAGAAGATCAAATCTGATGTTTCGTTAACACCTTGTGTGGCGACAATTTCTTGAATAAGGATACTGAGAGTGCCTATGATCTTTTTGAAGAAATGAGTGAAAACTCATTTAATAAAGCTTCCATGAATACAGCTTGAAAAACTCCAAACCCGCAGTTTGATGTTCATGAAGTAAGCACTCAATCTATTCCTGTAACCCAAGATGATCTTCAAATGATTGCATAAAAACTCAACTAGATACACATTAATCAAAAGAAGATTGAGGAAAGACTTGCCACAACAACCTAAGCTCCACACAGTCCACATCTAACCAACCTAACTTTCCACGAAGGGAAAATTTGCACAATCTCAACACTATTGCTGATTATTACCAGTATTCTGAGGTTGCCCATGATTCACTGGGGAATTACAACTAACTTTCCACGAAGGGAAAATTTGCACAATCTCAACACTACTCCTGTTAATTATTACCAGTATTTTGAGGTTGCCCATGATTCACTAGGGAATCACAACTATCCAGATCTTAACCCCACTCAAAATATTTCTGCTATCCAGGAGCCATTTAAAAATTCTTCAAATTGGAAGAACTACTCGAACTACTCTTGGAATAATCAGGTTCCTCCCCAACCAAATCAATTTAATGGATATGGGTCTAATCCGACCTTTCATCCTAGACCATCCCAACAAGGCATTAATACCCAGATGATGAGAACCCTACAGGAAATGTAGACAAAGATGATGGAAGTAACCCGCACCATCACAAATCTGAATAATCAGATTGGGGTTACTCCCACTCAAAGACATGCAGGGCATCTACCCTCCCAACCCATGCCCAACCCTAATCACCAAAGGAACCCGTATCCGGGTAGAAATCCACACTACCCAATCAACTTCTTACTAATCCACCACCTCAGTAGCCTCCGAGGTTCCCACAACCACAGGTCCCCCTACCTCCTCCAAATAATAATCCGACTGCACATGCAGTTATGTTGAGGAGTGGGAAACCACCACTGATCCCGGGCCTTACCAAAAACCTGGAGAAATCCCCATCCCTGTGCAAATTGACTCTCCACCTCCCCATTTGGAAGAAAAGGAAACACAAAAATCTCAAGACATGACTCCTATCCCTTTTCCGCAAGCTCTCCACCTTACCACCAATAGAAAAAAGAAATCTGAGCCCACCACAGAAGAACTCATGGATCTATTTGGGCAAGTTTAAATCAATATTCCTCACCTAGATACTATCAAATATATACCTGCCTACGCCAAATTTTTGAAGGAGATCTGTTCTCCTAAAAGGCAGGCCAAAAATCTAGGACAGGTACATCTTTCGGAGACAGTAATCTCTGTCATACAGAGCAAGCTGCCTCCTAAGATGAAAGATCCAGGGGCGCCATTAATTTCAATGATTATTGGTGATACTGCCTTTGATTGCGTCCTCCTTGATCTTGGTGCCTCAGTTAATATCATTCCCATGATTTTATTTGAAGAGTTTCAGATTGGTGAATTAAAACCCATCGAGGTTACCCTGCAATTAGCTGACCAATCTACAATCAAACCTCGTGGGATTGTTGAGGATGCTTTGGTCAAGGTCCAGAATTGTGTCTTCCCTGCAAATTTTCTGGCCCTTGACATTGAGGTACCCAAATCTTTACTAAATGCCCCAATAATCCTTAGATGACCCTTTTTGGTCACTGCAAAGGCAAATATCAATTGCTACACAGGCAAAATGGATATCACCTGCGCAGGACAAACTATCACTCTAGATATTTTCAAATCTCCAAGAGATTCCATGATGACAACTTTTTTGAGGACTCAGATACTAAAATTTCAAATATGGTGGAGGAGACAATGTTGATAGATACCCTTACCGACCACAATATTTTTGAGGAATCAGATTCAGAATTAGTGGTTGGCGAAATTTGTGATTTGGAGACTTGTCTTCAATAACAATCCATTCCTGATGATCCCCCTGATCCTTTCCCTAACCCACCCACTCTTCTCTCAACCCACCCTTCCACTCTAATTTCACCCACCCTTCACCATTCTTCCCCCAAACCCTTTCCATTGGATCTGCCACCAGACCTACCCGAGTTTGGCATTCAACCCAATTTAAAACCATGGCCAGACTCAGGCTACACTTATCATTTTCCATCAATCTTTGATCCCTATATTTCCTCTAATCAATTTTCTCAGGATCCAAAAGAAGACGCCTTTTATGCAGGCATCCAAGTGTCCAACTATTTACATGATTTTCCGTCTTTCGTGCATACCTTCATGCCCAGCCGAATGGTGTAAAAGATAGCTCTGGATGGGTGGTAACCCATCATTTTTCCTGCTTTCCTTTTTCCTTTCTTTTTCCAGGTTTAGACCATCCTAAACCCGACCACCCCTTCACTAAGGTGATCCCTTTTCCATCCTAATGCATGAGGACATTGCATATCAGAAGCATGCGGGGGTGTTTTTAAAATTTTGACGATCGGTTTAGAATTTTCAAAACCTAAAAGCATGCATTTTTCTTTAGTCATTTTATTTTCCTACTTGCATACCCAAAAAAGAAAAAATGTTGAAAACTTTTTGAGGAAATTTTGAATCAAGACTAAGGTTGAAAACTCACTTTTGGTACAATGGGATTTTATCTTTAACAAACTAGGGATGAGGATACGGATCTAATCATTAGAATTTCAGGATCTATTTTTAGACTAGATCAGATATCCTTCTCTAAAATTCCACCTGAACTCGTGATAGTTCAGGTGACTTGATCCTCTTTTATAATATGGAAAGTATTTGACTTAGTTTCTAATTCAAAAACTTGCATTTCATGCGAAACTTCCTGTGTCAAATTTCGCACACAAGCCAACACCTAAAAATAACTAAAAATTAGAAAAGTCCCCTTGTTTGAACTTAGTAAAAGTCTAAAGCAAATCATTGGATTGAGTTCCCACCACCTAGAAGGGGGAAAATGCCTCGTTTGAGGATGTGATGTCAACATGTTACCACTTCGGTGCTGCTCTATATCTATATTACATATCTTTAGATGGAGCATTAAAGCGTATTTTTGCAGCTCAAGTGTCTTGGACGGTGCTCTACCTATATTTGTTAACGAGCGAAATCGAGGTTATAAAAGCTGTGTCATGGTATAGGTTGAAATTGCTTGAAAACAAATAAAATTTATAACTCCAATTTAAAAGAGTATCCAAGGTCGAACAAAGGGAGAAAATAGGAATTCAAGCGCTAATCTCAATCAAAATATATATGAGCACAATAATTAAGCCAATAATGTTTGCAATGAGCACTAATTACTCAAAATTGATCATCAATATAGAATATGAATATATGAAGAGTTTGTCATGGCAAAAAGAATGGAAATATCTCAAAAAGTGGTGATTTGAATCTCCTTTTAGATCCACATTTAAGCATGCATCTGTACCATAATACTTAAATTATTGAATAGTATTATAGATAATGCTCAATTAGACCAGAGCTACAGTGCAAAGGCACCGTTCCTCTTCTTCAATCCTTCTTTCTTCTCAAGCTCTTCTTTCCTTCTTCAGCATGCACAGGCTCTCTTCTCTTCCTTCTCAAGACTTCTTGTCTTTTCACACACAAGGGCTATGCACCGTTCAGATTTGGCTAAGTGTCACAGGGAAACTTCTTTAGAGAGCAAAACCCCCTCCCTCGCGCTCTCTCTCACTTTCTTTCTTTCCCTTCTTTCTCTCTGAGACGGTCGGGTAACCGGATCATGTGCACCTAGGTCCAGGGCTATCGGCATGGGTAGTAGCCAAGGAGTGCTTAGGATAGGTAATCAGGTCAGGTCGAGTGAGCGTGAGTGGGTGATCGGGGCCCTCACCCCCGGTGTCTCGAGGCGAACTGCTCTATTCAGAAAATCAACTTATGTGCTACCATGTGCCTCTCCCGCGCCCGATGTGGGACTAAAAGTCCCCTCCTTCTCTCGTGTGCTTGCAAGTGAAGGCCTTGTCCAATTGAAGCAGCAGCAGGTGGTGATTCCTTCAATTGACCGCTTGCAGACCTGCCTGGAGCTACTCCACATTGCTTGGGAACTAAATCAGGTGCTATTGATGCCGTGGGAGCCTGAACGTGGTCAGAGATGGCAGTGGCGGCGACGAAGAATGGTGAGACCTAAAAAAATAAAATATGACCTCTCGTCCACGTTAAAACATCTCAGGAGATTTGCTAAGTGATGGCAAAGATGGTTGTGGAGTTTCCATGGCATGGGTGTGTGAGTGGTGGTAGGACGGAGTCAGATATGAAGGTCAGAGGATGGTTTGGTGTTAGAGGTCTTGGGTGTCCAATAGCCCCAAAAATGTTAGGGCTTTTGGTCGCGAGGAGATGGCGAAGCTTTTGGAGGTGGAGCGGATGTGTTTGGTGGTCTGTGGTGGTGGCTCGGACTTGTCGAAGCTCGGCCGATCATGGAGAAGACGGTGAGGGAGATAGGTGGTCGTGGGTCAAATTGAGAAGTTAAGGGGAGGAAAAGAAAGGAGAGAGAAGAGGGGAGCTTTAGGATCTAGAATTGCGAACGAAGGAGGTAGGGCGGCATCGACTGTGGTTGGCTGACGCCGTGGATGAAGGATTCTTCGACGAGGGAGATGACGAGGAAGAAGGGGCTAGGGCACCTCTGATGTGATCGTTGAGAGGCGGGGGAAGTCGGGGATGAAGGAGACGCTCCCAATTTGGCCGTTGGGAGGCCGTAGGATGACAAAGGAGGAGTCCTGCCGAAGCTAGGGCGGAGATGGCCGGGGAAGGATTTGAAGAGGGTTTGTGGGCCAAAACCTAGCTGAGAAGATGCATAATGCCACGGAGGTCCTTTTTAGGGCTCCAAATGAAGTTCCAAGCTTGGAAACTCTGAGCTCCTCACCGACATAGGATATCTATTC
The DNA here is from genome assembly GCA_037157565.1 of Thalassia testudinum. Lineage (NCBI taxonomy): Eukaryota > Viridiplantae > Streptophyta > Magnoliopsida > Alismatales > Hydrocharitaceae > Thalassia > Thalassia testudinum. The sequence continues at coordinate 21,428,707 of JAZHRO010000024.1, forward strand.
AATCAAATCATTCGCATGAGGATTCTAGAGAGATTTAGGATCCCTGGATGGGCTCATTTGGAAGGTAATTTCCTAAGGAATCTTCGTTTCAAATATGAGATTGTTTGATTGAGAATCGAGCGAGAAAACCTCACTCGAAACTCAACGGTGGAGCTTGGACTTTCCAAACATGGTGTAGGGACCTATTTGTGAAGAAGATGACAAAGTTGGGGGACTTGTAAGAAATTCAAAAGTTAGGGGCATGAGTGTGAGATAAAAGAATCAGACAGGACCAAATTGCAAACTAGGTCAAGATAATCTTAGATTGGGCCCAAATTTTGGTACAAACCTAATTTTGACCTAAGGAATTCAATGTGAAGTTGGATTTTGGTTTTGACCATGTTTGACTGGAGAAATTTGCACAACTACCCAAATTAGGGTAAATGTCTGTCTGAGACTGTTTTAGGTCAAGATGGGTTCTGATGGTCAAATCGAAGGTACCAAACCCTAGAGAATATTTTTATATAAATTTTAGAGCATTTAGATAAATTTTATCTTGACCAGAACCTCAGTTATTTAAGCAGGTCTGTTTTTAGGATTTCAGAAGTCATTTAATTCTTGTAACGTGCAAAAACCTTTTTTGTTTGTTCTAACCCTCTTGTTAGACTCTTAAGATCATTTGATCCTTAATTAACCCTTAAGAAAACTCGTGATTATTCTGTATTAATGATATGATGGTAAAATTTTAGTTTTAACCCTGGTTTCTTGTATTTCTCTCAAAATGGATTTGCAGTGAATTACGTCTCTCTAGCGGTTATGTAGGAGCATTTATTCCTTGATAATGACTAATTAAAGCTAGATATGGTTGATGATGATGTTATTATCAATAGTGTCAGAGCAAGAGCTTGAGTTTGCTTGGAGTACCCCTTTGCACTGCATTATGTTTTGGGGTTGTGAGCTCCTAGGTGGTGTAATGGATAGTGCTATCTCGAAGTATTGGCGCCAGAGCCCCCTCAAGGATTTGTAACGGGAATGATGATCCCGACACATCTATTGTAAGACTAAGCTAAAAATAGGCATGGAGGGAGAGAAAAAAAAAAGAGTTTTAAACCAAAAAGACGTCCTTATAAATGTTGGCTTTTTACAAGCATGGACACAAAGTTTTAAAGGTTATTGCAAGTTGCGAATCAGATTCAAGAGCCAGAAAAATCCTAAAAATAAAAATTTCAAGTCATCTGAATTAACAAGGGGTTAATTTGTGAACTTTTTGGAGGATATATTAATCCCATTTTTGTCTAATTTTTGGATCCGGAAATAAATCCTGATATTTATCTTTAACAAATCCCGGACCTCCTGTGTTTAGACCAACCAAGGTCCCATAATCTGTTTCTCCTCAAAAGTCAAAAAAATTAGATTTTCCCAAATTTTCGTTTTGTAAAAATTAAAGTTTTACTAAGAGGCTAGAAAAAGATAAGCATGGTGGTGTGATAAACGCCAGTTTATCATCATTCTTATGCATTAAAACAAACCTAGCTCTTAGGATTTTGCTCTGCAAATGGATTTTTGGGTTGCATTTAGGCATAAATTACGATAGGCATGCATTTTACCTTTTATTGTCTTTTTGATATGTTTTATGAGTGTTAGGGATAAGCAGATTGCCAGATCCCCAGAACCCTAGCACTCAGGAAGGCAACTGGTGAAGGAGAAGCTCAAACTAACTGGAACTCAGCTTAATCCAACTCACCATAGCTGGAATCCAACTCACCTAAACTAGGGTTAGCTCATCCTAGCTCCATTCAGCTCATCTCAACTAAATGGTAGCTAAAGAGAGCTCATCTTAGCTCACCCTAGCTCAGGTCAACTCAGATCCAACTCAACTTAGCTGAGTCAAGCTCATCTCAGCTCCCATTAGTTCATAGGGAGCTCTAGCTAGCTCAGCTAAGTTGACTGGAGTTTATCTCAGCTCAGGACCAGCTTGATCTAGCTCCACTCAACTACAGCCAGTTGAAGATGACTTCATTTCAGCTCAGGAAGCTCAAGTCCAGCGCCCAGGGACTCAGCTTAGCTCAACTTAGTTGAGCTAAGCTACCTTAGCTACCTCAACCAGCTTAATCCTCCCTGGGAGCACCAGACCCAACTCACCTCAGCTCCTTGTGGTAGAAGCTAGCTTACTTTAGCTTTGCTTAGCAGCTAGCAAAGAACTAGCAAGCTAAGCCAGCTAAAGTAGCTCCATGCCATCTTCTTCAGCAGCTGCCAGCTCCATTTCAGCTCCAAACTTCTTCTGTTCAGCTCCTCTCCACAAACCCTAGCTCCAATTGCTGCCTCCTCCACTCCATTACTAGCTAAGCTAGCTTAGCTAGGCCCCAGCTCCCTTGCCATCCACCACCTACAACTTAACCCTAACTAGTTCCACTAGCTAAGCCCACCTAGTCCATCCACCTAAGCTCTACCTAGTCCACCCTTGTTTTGGCACCAACCCAAGCCAACCCTTCACCCCTTAACCTCCTCCAAAAGACACCTAAAGTTGGCACCAAAACCTCCCATCCAGAAGCCTCTCTTTTAGCACCAACTTATGACCCCATCATGGCCATGCATCCATCCACCAAATACATCCTGTAACGACCCGATTCCCGAGTCCCTACGAGACACGAGAATCGGACCGACTCGACTAATCCCAAGACCTAGTCATCCAACGAGGAAGCAACCAAAAGAGCAGTAAAATAAACTACATTCAGCATGAATATAACTAGCAGTAACAAAAATACAGCAGTAAGAAAAGGAACTACTACAGCATGTACCACCACAACAGTAGAACAACATTTATAACATACATGAACTACAAGTAAAGAAAAGTACAGAGAGTAACAAGAACTACTCACTACAGTGGAACAAAAAGGGCACAAAAGAACAGTGGTAACTCTACTGGACCCTACTCGGCCTAGCGTCCTCTGCAGCCGCTGACCCTGGCTGCTCAACACCTAGTCCTGAAAAGTAACGAGTGTAACACGTCAGCGAAACGCTGAGTAGAGTGGCAACTAAACTAAAGAAGCAGTAAAGTGTACAATAGCTGTTTTATTTTCTTTCTTCCTTTATTTACATCTTTCTATTGTTTCACAATTTATCTATTTCTTAGATCCTTCACTTGATCTCGAATGTTCCTCGTGGGAACGATCTTGATTGCAGTCTTTTCCGAAGAGTAGAAGTAACACGTGGTGCTCTTCTGGCCGGGAGAGTCCCCCGTGGTGATCCTACTCTCAGTCAACCACCCCAAGGTCACTGACAGACGTAACGGTGACTACAGCACGCGCGGTAAACACACGGGTAGCTACCCCGCATTGGCACGCGGTCAGTCGTTTCCGTTAACGGGTGCGCCCAAAGCACAACACGGAACCAGTATAGGGCAGAGCCCTCTTAGTAACAGGGGTCCAACCCCTCCACAGTAACCAAACAGGGGCCTTTCCCCTCCACAGTCCGCGCACCCTCGCCTGACTACCCTGGTTTGCCCAGTGGGCCTAACAAGTCGGTGTAGGTGAGCTAGCAGAACCCCAGGGCCCATGGGGTAGCTAGTACTCGCTCTACACTAGTAGCTCTCCTCGGTACTGTGTACACGAGGGCCAACAAGTCGGTACAAAGTGGCCAGACCTAACCCTGGGTCCCTGGGGCAGCTGGCTCCACTCTGCACTAAGCAGGTAACAGGTGCTTCCCCTGGCACTACGTACCCAAGAGACAACACACCTCCACATCTTTCCTTCTCAGTTCCATTTCATTCACTTTCCAGGAGTTCTACTCCTAACTCCCCGTAGGGTTCCAGCTCTTTTAACTCAGCACATTCAGGTTTCACCCTTTCAGTTTCACGTTCATACAACCCATATTCTCAATCATGTTCATTTATTCATAACAGGTAGCTGTTAAATCAATTTACAGGCAGCTATTATTTCCTTTCCACAGTTTCCAAGACTGCAATATCTATATTCATATCACTAGTTTTCCAGTCCTAGGATTCATGCTGTACCCTAGGATCTATTGTTCAATCTAGTTTTCCAGCCATAGGATTCATGCAATGCCCTAGGTTCTATTAATTGTTCCATAATTGTAACAAATTATGTTAATAATTTCTAAAGCCACTCTACCAGCTACAACGGACGTACTGGGGGCGTGGTCGGAAATCCTGCACGCCTCCGCAACCCCCGAGACTGCAATGGAATGGGATCCTAACACAAGGATCAAACACAAGGAGTTTCTCAGAACAGTATATAATTACTGGAAAAGGGTAGAGGATCTTATTCTGAAAAGAACGCAACTCGAAATGTGGAAAACGGACTCCGAACGGGCCCTAAATGGGTCGAAAACGACGAAACAGTCCAAAATCAGACGTCTGGAACCTCTTGCATACGTCTTAAAAAGTGGGTCAGATGGTACCTTTGTTCTGCGTAGTCTCTCAGACGTCCAGAAGCCTACGGGGGCGTCTAGCCTAGTTCCCAGACGTCCGATGGTCACCCCAGACGTTTGGAAGTCCTTCCCGTCATCTGGCACTGCGGCTAGATGTCCGATTCGCGTTGGATGGCGAATCTCAGAACCTGCACGTACCCACTCCTCGCTCTCAGTACGAACGGTCGCAGAAAAGGAAGAAGGACGGAAATAACTTACTTGCCAGACGTCTGGACAGTCCTCCAGACGTCTCCACCGTCGTCTAGTTGGAAGCCCAGATGTCTGATTCTGGAAAAATTTCTAGAATCAGGGCTCGACTCGCTCTCCACCCGCGATGCACGACCGCGCCGCGCCTCATCCGCCTGCTGCTCGAGCTGCAGCAGCCCTCTAGCGACGCTCCACGCCCGCAGCTCCCCCACCGGCCGGCTTTAGCTGCCCCGGCAAGCTCGAGCCCTCACGGTCGGGCGTCTCCTCCCTCGCGCAACACCTCCTCCCGCAACTCGCCGCAGCTGCCGCTGCCACCGCTCGCTCACGCTCGCACTCTCGCACCGGCTGGAAGATGAAGAAGGAAGCGGAGGAGATGAGAGTGAGGGAGAGGGCGAGGGCCTTATAAGGCCACGCGGGGAGAGAGAGAGAGAGCGCAGTTTGCACCTGCAGGAGGAGAGAGGGAAAAAGAGGCATTCGCAGGTCTGCGCGCACAGGCACGCAGACGCAATCCTGCGTGCCGCAGAAATTAAATCCCAGATGTCTAGAAGGGGTTCCAGACGTCTGGGCCACCTCCCAGACGTCTTAAAAAGGCATCTTTAAAGCGCGTTCGTAACACATCCCAACCCTTCCTTACATGGCGCCACCTAACCCCCTTCTAGAAGACGAATTTTGGCACCAACTTCAAGGGACACCACCACCATAACTACCTCCCTTGTCACCCCCTTGGTCGGTGCCAACTAACCCTAGCCCTAGGATCAAATTAACTACCCATAACCACCACCTAAACACATCCTAGCCATCCACCTAACCCACGCCTACTAGCCCCCTCTCCACCTCTATAGATACCTATCATATTCCACCAAAAAGTTCATACTCCATTTTAGTTTAGTCTACCATATACCCACCATAATTCAAGGCCAAGGAAGTCGAAGAAGAGAAGAAGATTAAGGGGGCATCCTACCCACCCCCTTGGTACCTTCTTCCCCTTCTTTCTTCTCCCTTGTGCCATGCTAAAGAGGAGGAGCACTCATCCACTAGAAGGACGGCCAGGCAAGGAGGAGCAAGGGTGGTGCACGCCCACCCTTGAAGGAGATCATTGAAGGTGGTAGCTTCCACCTTGGAGGAGCATCTCAAGGAAGGAGAAGGAGGAGCCCTTTTCAAGCCTAGGAGCCACTAAGCTTGGAGCATGGAGCTTCCCCTCTTCACCAACAATTCAGGAGGACTTGTGTTTTATTTTATTTGTTGCAATTATCTAGTAGTAGAAGCATTCATCTACTAGGGTTGTTGTAAAACACTCCCCCTTTCAATCAAAGTTGCCTTCTTTAATCTTTTTGTTGCATAGTCTTGTAGAATTCTTGTTTAACTTTTTTCACTCCCTCTCCCTAATTACTCTAGGGCTCCACATGCCTAGAGTGAGCTTAGGGAGAGGCTCTACTTTTCACTATAATAGAAGTGTAGTGGATTAGTATAGAGAATTTTCTTGCTATCAACAAACCCGCATTGTCCCCGTTATTTCAAAACCTATAAAAATCATATATATAAAACACCATAAAGAAAGTTGAGTTCCTTTTAAAGCAAGAGATTTGATTTAGCAAACAAATTGGCTTCTTTGGATGATCCTAGATACTCCACTATCTAGGTTACAAATTTTAAAAGCGTATGCGATTTCGCATGTTACAACAACTCTAAAAACCCTAATTACAAATCACGCTAAAATTCGCATCACTTTTTGGCACTGTTGCCGGGGAGGCATGGTTTTGCTTGATTAATTCTTTTGCTTGAAGTGGATCTCATCCCCCTGCCTCTCTTCTTTCTTGTGTGTGTAGGAACTATAGGAAGAAAGTGAGAATTTGGAAGCGAGAGCTCAAAGTTCCTTTTCTTCCTGCGGAATTCCCGGTTAGCATCTCTTTTCTTGTCACACTTAGCCTAGAAACCTACCAAAAAATACTAAACATGGCTTTCAGGATCCTAAATATCTTAATTTAAGTGGAGTGGTGCAAATTCAAATCCATTGTTTTCTTGTTTGCACCATTAAACACCACTCCACCTGAAGTGTTGGTAGTCTGATTTTTGGATCCAGATTTTTGTCTGAATTCCAAAAACCAATCCCCAACACCACAGGCCTCCTAAACTCATAAAATTTCACCCAGTGATTCCAAATAAAATAGGAAACATTTGTTCCAAATTTTAGATTAATTGTTTTGTATTTAATTTTTAAAAATTTGTGGACTACAAAGGGGTCACACCATCTCATCTTCCTATTTTGATACTGTCCATGAATTTTTAGAATTTTTATACTCATCTAATTTTTATGAAATTTAGTTTTTTAGAATCCTTGTGAAATTCTACATGTCACATAAAATCACCAAAATTTTCTAGGGCCAGTGGTGGTAGTGAAAAGTCCAAAATACCCACAGATATCATTTCTGGATTTTGACACTAGGATAAAGAAAAATTCTTTAAAAATATCAAACAAATTTCTAAAATGCTAAAAAAATATTTTCTGGAATCCTTGTTTGATTTTCCTTAAAGTAGTGGTATTTTTTTATTTATTTGGACCGCTACTTAATACAGAAAGCCTAAAACAAATTCATTGGTAGAATTTTTCTATCTTAGGGACAATTGGATTAGGGTTTCGTTCCTTCTTTTTAGAGATCCACTTTAAAGGAAATTAATCTTCACGAATACAACTTATTTTCCTTTGATTGTGGATCTTGAAACTTGTTTGAAAACTTAAAAAGGAAACTCTAAAACACACTAACTTAAATCTAATTATAAAAAAAATAGAAATACATCAATTTGTGTGACAACTTGTTTGAAATTGGAACCACTTTCCAATTCCTGCACACACGATAAAAATTGAAATAATAGGGCAACAACCCAACCAACGCCCTCCACATTCTGTGTGCACTTTACTATCCTAGACCTAATTAAAATCTGTAGCAACTTGACCCCTAAGGTTTCATCAACTTAGGCTTGCTATATAGATCTTAAGTTTTCTTTAGTTAATACAAATTCTATCATCTATATTTGGTGTCAGGCTGAGGGGCCGTGTCAAACAACCAGGCACGAGTTTGTACAAGCACTTGGGGATTTTCCTGGGAAATGCTTGGGCCCAAACTTCCCCTTAAGTAACTTGGCTAAATTTGCTGACAGAATGGGTATTCACTATTGATTACTTCTTTTCTAGCTAGACCAAGTCTTAGGTTATTTTTAGGGAGTCACAATTAAGTTAGGTCTAGAATTTTGATTACTTGTATGCACACTTTCTATCATCTCCATCCATTCTCCTCCCCTTCCATTCTTCCACTTTATGCATGAGCGACGATCTCAAAATCCGCACTTGGAGGGACCTTTTGATTTCGCCCCACGACCAAAAAGACCACTTTTTCCTTCTTCTTCTTCTTCTAGAATGGAAAACCAACAAAATAGGTCCACTAACCCTTCCACTTCCACCTCTAATCTCACCTCTAACCCCACTACTAACCCTAATTTTAACCCTTCCACCCAAAACCCCCCCACCTTTGACTTCCCGCACTTGGAGCTCTCTAATGCTGATTTGCCTCAATCACAACATCAAGCCCCCCTGCCTAATCTCTTGACAATGATGGTTGAGCAGATTGCTCAACTGAATGCCAATCAACAAACTTTGACTAGGAACATTCAAAACCTAGCCAATCAAAGGCCAAACCCACCACCCCGTCAGTAGCCTATTATTCCTCAAAGAATTTTATGATCCTTCTTATCATGAGAAACGACTAGGGGTGGTCATACCAGAAGGGGAGTTTGAGATCAAGCTAGCAGTTCCAAACCTGATTAAACATTTCCATGGCGTTCCTAGGGAAGACCCATTGTTCACGACATAGATCACGTAGAAAATTAACACATTGTAGTATAGTGAGAAATACGTCTCGAGCAAATAAATTAACGGAACTGGGTGAGTCCCGATCAATCACAGGGAGGCAGAAAGCACTTTTGATTTCATACACTTGTTCTCAAGATGATTACTAAAGATTAAACACAATCAATAACATTCACATTACAAAGTGATTGAATCTGATATATATGTAATAGAATGAAAACATGAAAGTAAACTGCTACTAATCTAACAGAACGAGGGCACCATGGGTAGTTCGTGGTGGCCTTCCGGAGAGGTTGAGAAAAGCAGCAACAATTCATCGGGGTGGCCCAACGAATGCTTCAGATGGAGGTGCAGAGACGGATGCGGAGAAGACAGGAAGAAGAAGAAGAAAGAAAGGTTGAAGAAGGAGGAAGAAGAGAATTATGAGAAGTGCCTTACAAAAGGGGTCCCCTTGGCCTCTTTTTATAGCTTTGGTGGAGGGCAAAGAAGGCATTTGGTCCCTTAAATCCTTGCAAATGCCTTGGATTAATCAGATCCGTTGATCAGGAGATCAACGACCTGGATTAAGCCTTCCAAATCCTTCTTTTATCCCCGGTTGAATCTGGTGTTGCCACATTGCAACCTGTGAAGCGTCGATCCTCCATCGCATGGCCACTGATCGCCCGTGCGCACGCCTTCATTTCTTCTCCTTCGCCGCTTGCCTCTTTTGAGCGTCCAATCGTTACGATTGGACGGCTTAAATGCATGATCCATCATGCCTTTGAATCCTAAAGCGTTCGCACACGCATCTTCGCACGCATCATCGTGCGCATGCTGCATCCAAAGCTCTCGCTCTTCGCCACGCACCGCTTCTCCTAAATCCACACCGGGCGCACTTCGATCCTGTGCCGCCAGTCTCGTAGAAAGAGTGCTAACCAACATGCTACTCCTACAAGTTGGTTGTGTTGAGGATTTGTTGGCGCGTGCTCTCGACCGTTGGATGGGAATCCAACGATCGAGATCTCGTCTCGTTTGATGATTCGGTTGAGGGTGGGCTCGTGGCTGCGATCGCGGCTGTTGGATGATGATCCAACGGCCCATAGTTTTCCTTCCCAATTGGGGTGCAGTGAGGGTGCGACTGCGATGGCACCACGTGGTGCCATCTTGGCCGTCCATCTGTATCTGGTGATGTAGGACTCCGATTAAGTTGATTTCTACACCATTGGACTACGAACGTCGATCTAGATCCATCTGCGTGGTTGGATTTGTCATCTTAGGTCCAGATATTCTTTAATTTCCCCTTGGCTCCTGCTTCTTCTATGGACTCCCTAGGGTGCTACAGGAGTTTAATTGATGCACTCTTGGATGCGTTGGACTCCCATCGTTATTCCTAATAGATCCATAAGGTTGGATCGCTCATCCGCAGCCCTAGATTACCTGCAATTAATAATTCCTCTCAAATAGCACATTATTATGTATAAAACATATAACTCATTTAAGATGAGAAGTACTATTTGTATGCATGCAGAATGCCCATGTCAAGCTAGGTTCTACCTTAATTCAGGTGAATTAAGGTTTATGATTGCTACACAATCACCCATTCAGCCACCTTAAAGAGCTAACTCTTCTTGCATAAACAACCCATTTCTGAAATGAGTAATAGGACCTATGGCTGATGCGGCTATTTCCATTATCTCTTAAAGATAAGGCCGCTTACTAGTTCAGGACCATTGGTCGACCCATCACCACATGACCTCACCTCAAGAGAGCCTTCCTCAAGAAATTCTTTCCCATAGGTCGTACTAATTCTCCCTTCGAAGATCTATTACGACCTTTCAACAGAAATCTAGTGAGACTTTTCATGATTCTTAGTAAAGATTTCAAGATCTCCTAAGAAGTTGCCCGCACCACGAGATTCCTTTATGGCTGATTACACAGCAATCATGCAACCTAAAACACTTGAATTGAGCTAGATTCTAGCATAACTTCTAGTCAATGCATGTATAACCATCGTAATTCGCATACTAGTTAATTTATTAGTCATATAGATAATATCATCATTTTATGGCCTAAAAGGGAGATGATTTTAATCGTAGATGATTCGAAGCCACAGATGTCAGATTAGACCAAATAGATCTGATCAGAACGACATCAGGAGTTCAATGCTTCTGAAATCATCCCGATCAGACAACCAGAGCATCGTATATAGTCCAGAGAAGAATGGAGATCATGGAGCCAAAGGGAAAAGATCTAGACCTTAGATGACAAATCCAACCACACAGATCGATCCGGATCGATGTTCGTAGTCCAACAATGCAAAAATCAACTTACTCGGAGGCCTATGTCATCATATATATAGGGAAGAAGAACGGTCGGCCATGATGGCACCATGTGGCACCATCGCAGCCTCCCCTCGCCTCGCCCCCAACTCCTGAAGTCACCTCTCCTCGTAGTGTAGGCAGTTGGATCTTCATCTAGTGGCCATGAGCGTGCCACGTCACCACCCAGATTAGAGCAGTATAATATAAACAAGCAAGTATATATGATAAAGAGTTTATGCAGCACATTGGTTCGCGCACGCATGCACGTAAGCGTGGGATGCAGGTTCAAGCCCTGCGTTGCACAAAATTGTTGCGGCGTCGGCGAGCGAGTGTGTGCAGGTGTAATTGCGCGATCTGACGGTGCACAATGCGCCACGTGGCGCGATCAGAGCACACCGCGGGCAGGATGCGCTATTGCGCGGGTTGATACGAGATCAGGAAGGTGTGAGAAGCACGCATAGGATTTGAAATCGGATGGTTGACTATGAGGTGGGATTTGAAGGCATGCGGCGAAGGTGAAAACGCAAAGGCGTGTGCGAGCGGGAACCGTACGATGAAGATCTGAGGGTGCACGGTGCGCCACGTGTCGCCACCAGAACGAATCCGAGCATAGGAGGCCTTTTGAAGGTTATTTTTAGGCCAAATCAGAGCTGTTGATCTCCCGATCAACGGATCTGATTAGTTAAAGGGTTGTTGCACAAGATTAAGGGATGAAACGCCCTTTTTGCCCTCCACAAAAGCTGTAAAAGAAGGCCCAGGGCCCCTCAGTTGAAGGCATCCACTTAGAACCTTTCTCTTCCATCAACTCCAGACATATGTCGTCTTCTCTGCAACTCTCCATCCCTCTGCAACTCCATCTCGGTGCTTTGGATCTGAGGTGCTGCTGCATCTCGCACAAGCATCCTGCAAGCGACGTCGTTTCTCTGCCACGTATTTTTATCTCTCTCTCTCTCCCTCTCTCTCTTTCTCTCTATCTATCTTTACTTTTTGCACAGTAATTTCTATTATGAAAAACTTTTTATCAATGCAATGAAATCTGATCTTATGAATATTTGATGCATCTCTATACATATATACATATATAAATATCTTGTTAGAACTAGTTTCATCGAAAAGCTTTCGTTAAAAATTGAGATTGCCTCCCTACGAACGACTCGGTACTCACCGATTTTACAAATATTATTTGTCGTCGTGTTTTCGTGCTATACTACAACTAAACAACTTTTATAATGCGAATTAGGCGCCGAACAAGTTGGCGTCGTTGCCAGTGAATTATGCACTAAACAAGTTGGCTCCGTCTTTTTTCTTGAGAAGTGACCTCCACAAGCACAAGTATGGCAAAATTCTAGTAAACTTGTGATCTCCTCTTCTGGAATACAATGGTAGATAACCTGATTCGTGCAAACCTTGAATAGCTCTAGGTCTTCCCAAAAGTAGTATTTGGCATTGGCAATCAACTCATCCCACTTATACTTAGGTCAATCCATGGGCAGTTTTCCAATGGCCAAGTAGTTGACAATATCTACAAACCAAGGTAGTTTGCAAATAGTCAAGAGAGCCTCATCAGGGAAAGAATCACAGAGTTGAGGAGTCGTAGAGTCTACCAGGATTCTAGAGAGATGATCTGCTACTACATTTTGGGTACCAGTTTTGTCTTTGATTTCTAAGTCAAATTCTTGTAACAGAAGGATCCATCTGATTAATCTCAGTTTTGCATCCCTTTATGACATCAGGTGCCTTAATGTACTGTGATCTGTGAAGATTGTGACATGAGATCCCAGTAGGTAAGATCTAAACTTCTCCTGAGCAAACACTACGGCTAGCAACTCCTTTTCTGTAGTGGTGTAGTTTCTTTGAGCTTCATCCAGGGTTTTACTAGCATAGTAAAACACAGATGGTTTCTTGTCTACCTTTTGTCCCAAGACTGCCCCAATGACAAAATCAGAGGCGTCGGTCTTGATTTTGAAAGGATGATCCTAATTAGGAGGTTGTAAGATGAGAGATTGTGTAATAACCTCCCTCAACTGATTGAAAGCCCTTAAGCAATTGGAGTCAAAATCAAAGGGTTGATCTTTTGCTAGCAAGTTGCTTAAGGGCCTCTCCACCTTAGAAAGTCTTTAATAAATCGATGGAAAAATCCCACGTGTCCAAAGAACGATCTCACTTGCTTAACTGTCGAAGGTGTCAGGAGTTTAGTTATAGTGTCCACCTTGGCCTTATCCACTTCAATCCCCTTTTTAGACACAACATGGCCAAGAACTATGCCATCCTTAACCATAAAGTGACTCTATTCCCAAGATAGAACAAGATTCACCTCAATGCATTTCTGTAGAGTCTTCTCTAGATTGATCAGACATGAGTCAAAAGAGTCCCCGAACACAGAAAAATCGTCCATAAAGATTTCCAAGAAATCACCCACCATGTTTGAAAAGATTGCAAGCATGCACTGGTCGTGTGTGTTTCGCATGTTTAGAAATCGAGGTTACAAGTAACCCATTATCGTAGTTGCAAAACACATCGATCAGATAAAATTTATACTGAAACTCCAAGGGAGCCTAGGTCAAACACAGGGAGGCGACATTTACTTTACTTGAAAATCGTGCTTCATTTTGTTTCTTTTTGGTATTTTGGGGTTTTGTTATTTTTTTGTATTTTTGAAATAAAAGAAAACAAGCAAATGTATCACAGGATAGAGATGTGGAACAAATATAATATATATTACTTCCAATGTCAAGCACAAGAAACTATGAAAGCATATAAAGAGAGGGAGGCGAGAGGAAATCTCCCGAATTGGCTGTTCATCGAGATGACGGTACCTGGCGGAAGCTCGAACAAAGGAGGTGAGGAGCGGGATGGTGGAGGTGAGATGCTGGAGAACGTCAGGTTGAGGAAAGCTTCGGCGTAGCTTCGGAATGGAGGTGAGAAGACGGAGTTGATTTGCTATCGAAATGGAGGTGGGAGGATGGCTCCAAGGTGACCTATGAAACATGTAGCCCACGGGTAATTGGGTCGGATTTCGCACCTGAGACCAGGCGCACCGGTAGGTGGGGTGATGCGCGAGGTGTGCTCAGGATGGGTCGGGTCGGTGTTCTCAACATTTTTGTGCGGGTTTAAAGCGTATCACGTTGTAGTATAACCGACAAAACGTTTAAACAAATATAAAGAATTTTATTACTCGAAAAACTAGAGTATCCGAGGTCGAACACGAGGAGCAATCTCAGTACTTTTTAAAACCAAAGAATACAACTGTTAAATGAAAAGGATTGATTCAAAGAGAGAATATTAAAAAGGATTTGTGAAAGAAAAATAGAATTGGACGTCTGATTTCTGTATCAGACGTCTTAAATGCAATCTCCTTTCTCTCTTCTTCGTGGCTCTTCTTCTCCTTTGTACTTCTTTCTCTTTCTGCACTTCTTCTTGTCTTGCGATGGCTTCTTCCTGCCTTTATTTCTTTTCTCTTATTTCTTCTCCTACATTGCCTTTTTTTTTCTTCTTCTTCTGATCTTTGCAGTCTTCACTTGGGCTCTCTTCGTTCTTCTCTTTCTTCTGCCTTGCCTTCCTTCTTCCTTCTCTTTGGTTCTCTACGAAAGCTTCTCCTTTTGCTGCACAGCCTCTTCTTCTTTCTTCTCTTCCTGTTCTGCAGCTGCTAAGTGCTCGCCGCTTCCTTTGCTTCTTCCTTCCTGCACACACCACAGCAAAACCTACCCCCGTCCCTCTACCCGAGCGTCTCTCTCTCTCAAGCAACTCACTCAAGGACGCTCTCCCAGAGCCACAGGTAATCGGGTCGGGATTTGAACCCAGGACCAGGCGCACCGGCAGGTGGTGATGCACGAGGAGTGCGTAGGTTTAGGTCGGGTCGGATCCCGCCAGATCCGCGAGGTCAAGCCGCGGACGAGGCAGGTGAGGGTAGGTGAGGGACCTCACCCCTGTGCTTACGGAGGCAATGGGATTAAAACACAAAAACAATTTATATGATACCTGCGTTTTGCAATCCCACGATGTGGGACTATCTGGTCGGTCCTGCTTTCGCGCCTGCAGATCTTTCATCGTGCGATTGCTCCAGCTGCTGGCCTCTCTGTGCTACTTGCTAGCCTCACTCACTTCGCGACACTCATGCGAGTCTGCTGCACCTGCAGCCTGGGAGTCCTGGTACCTGAAGCTGCTGCAAGCTCCTTGCTGCTTCGGCTGATAATGGCAGCCGGAGCTTAAACCTGTCACACACAAGAACGGCCTATTGGCCCAATCAGATTGGCTAGAAACCTTCACCGTAGCACGGCAAAGATGATGCGCAGTGCTGCAGGCCGCAGGTCGGCCTAGGCGTGCGTGCCTAGGTCAACCTGTGGCCGGAGATGTTGGGTTGTTCGGGGGGTGATTGTGGAGGTCTGGAGTGGCAGTGGTAGGGTGAAGTGAGTTCCTGGTGGTGAGGCGGAGCTCACGAGGGGGTTGGCGAGCTGTGTGGAGGGGCGGAGTGGTGTGGGCGGCTCGCTGGAGGTCGGTCGGAGGCGAGGACGATGGAGGTGGTTTGGCACTGTCGGGGGGGGTAATCAGATAAAATATCAGAGGGAAAAGAGAGAGGAGAGGATGGAGAGGATATCTGGGGTGATCTGGAAGGAAGGGAGACAGCGGAGTGGACGGCGCGTAACTGCCGTCGTCGGGGAAGGACCCTGAGGGAGGAAGCGGCGATGAAGATTAGGTCAGGGGCACGCGCGCTTGGTACAGTGCGACGCGGGAGGAAGCGGCGGAGTTGACTCTGCTGCTGGTATGGCAGCAGAGCGACGAGAAGGAGGCGAGGAGGTCGCCAGAGCTTGTGGGTCTTTTGGCCGGAGATGGGAGAGAGGAAATTTGAGGGGATCTCCGTCAAAATTAAGCTTAGGTTCTGCGGCAAGGTATGGGGAGTCTTTTATAGGTGCTGGCCGCACCTACTATTGCGTGGAGACCCCGTGATGAGAGCCTCATCATGAGCCATAACTAGCTCATTTTGACCCAATAAAGAAGATAAAAGCTCCTACATAACCTAGAAGAAGGCCTAACTGAAGGAACAAGTGCTCTGAGAAGAAAACATGAAATAAAGGTTAAAACTGCAATTTTACCATTGCGGTAGATAAACAGGATTTCTTAGAGGCAAAACATAGGTCAAATGGTCTAAATGAGATAAAAAGTGGGTTGAGTCAATCAGAAATGGGTTCATGTGCAATCTAAGAACTAAAAGACACTTGGTAACCCTAAAACAGACCCGCTTAAATTAACAAGGTTTCGGTCAGAACAAAAATCAAGTAAACCCTCTACAAATCATGGAAAAACATACTCTAGGGTTTAGAACACTTAATTTGGCCTTTGGAACCTAGTTTGACCTAGATTAGGGTCCTAGCTCTTCAATTAACCTAATTTGGGTTTTTACGCAAAATATCCAGTCAAACGAGGTCAAACCTGAAATCTAACTTCTCCATTGGATTCCTTAGGTCCAAATTAGGTTTGTACCAAAATTTGGACCTAAGGAGGGGTCATCTTGACCTACTTTGCAATTTAGTACACCCAAATCACAAATTGGTCCCTATCTTTTGAATACCGTTGCAGAGAACCCCCTAGGTTCTTCGCCTCCTTTGCAAACCGGTCCTGCCGCCATTGCTAGGGCAGAACCGAGCTCCGGCGAGGTTCGGAGAGGGATTGCTCTCTAATCCCTCAGAGATTCCCTCCCAGAAATGGAAGGAGGATTCTCTGAGGAATTCCCTTCCTTATAAAGTCAATTACAATCGTTGGTGTGAACCCAATCTCTCGTGCGAACGCACGAGAGATTTGGGTATCCTAACTCCTTTCCATCTCCGGCGACCAACCTCAGGCAATTACGTGCCCTTCACGCCCTGCACACCAAGTCCAGCGCCTATATAAGAACCCACAACTCCGGCCGAAGGGGCTGAGCTTGATTTGGCCGAGTTTCCCCCTTCAATTCCTCTCCTCCTGCTCGGCCAAATGCCCCAGCTAGCTCCGGCGAGCCCCCCCTCCCCTCCCTCTTCGCTCTGCCACAAAACCAGTGGCAGAGTTAGCTTCCTGACCTCCCTCCGCGTCGCGCAGTACCAGCGCACGCCGCCTCAGCCCCGTCGTCACCGCCGTTCTCCCCCACTGGGCGTCATCTTCTCCGGCGACAGCAAGTACTGCTGTCCGCCTTCTGTCCCCTTTCGTCCTTACAATTAGGTTAGAACTCCTCTCCATCCTATCCTCTCTCTTTTCCCCCTGTTATCTCATCTGATTACCCCTCGACCGACGCTGACCACCCTCATCTTCCTCATCACCGACCGAACTCCGGCGAGCCGCCCACACCACTCCACCACTCCACACGGCTCGCCAACCACCTCGTGAGCTCCGCCTCACCACCAGGAACTCGCTCCACCCCACAACTGCCACTCCAGACCTCCATAACCACCCCCCGAACAACCCACCATCTCCGGCCACAGGTTGACCTAGGCGGGCACGCCTAGGCCAACCGGCAACCTGCAGCATCACCCACCGCCTTCGCCGTGCTACGGCGAAGGTTTCCAGCTATTCTAATTGGGCCAATAGGCCGTTCTGTGGAAGCTCAGGTGAACGCCCCGGCCGCCATTAACAGCCGAAGCAGCAGGAAGCTTGGAGCAGCAGCAGGCGTCAGGCTTCCCAGGCGGCAGGTGCAGCAGACTCTCGCAAGTGTTGCGAGGTGACTGAGTTCAGCAAGGAGCACCAGCAGGGCCTTCAGCGTGGGCAATTGCACACGAGAGTCTGCGGGCGCACGCAAAGGAAGGGCGGAACGTTTAGTCCCACATCGTGGAATCTCAAGGCACAGGTATGGTATAAAGAGTTTTTGTGATATACGTTTACTGCCTCGAAAGCACAGGGGTGAGGTCCCTCACTGACCCCACCCGCCTCGTCTGCGGCCTGACCACGCGGACCTGGCGGATCCGACCCGACCTAGACCTACGCACTCCTCGCGCATCACACACCTGCAGGTGCGCCTGGTCCCGGGTACGATCTGACCCGATTGAGACTGTGGCTCTGGTAGAGCGGTTAGAGTGAATTGCTTGAGAGAGAGACACGCGCGGGTAGAGGGAGAAGGGTTAGGTTTTGTTCCCTGTGCAGGCAGGCTGATTGCAGGAGAAGGACATGGCCGCTGCAGAAGAAAGGAGAAGCAAGACAAAGAAGAAGAAGAAGGCAACGAAGAAAGGAGAAGCAAGACAGAAGAAGAAAGAAAGAAGTCTTCGCAGGAGAAGGAGGAAAACAGAAAGGTTAGAAGTCTTCGCAGGAGAAGAAGAAGAAGGACAAGGGAAGATTGCAAAGAGATCCGAAAGGCAAAGCAGAAGAAGAAAAAGAGAAAGAAAGATCACATTTAAGACGTCTGATACATAAATCAGACGTCTAATTCTATTTTTTTACATCTTTCTTAAAAACTCTTTGAATCAATTATATTTGCATTTAACAGTTGTATTCTTGGGTTTTACAAAGTACTGAGTTTGCTCCCTGTGTTCGACCTCGGATACTCTAGTTGTTCGAGTAATAAAATTATTTGTTTAAACGTTTTGTCGGTTCTACTGCAACGTAATACGCCTTTAAATCCGCACGAAACGTCCGTGAACACCCCGCAATCAACTCTGCCGGCTCGCCGGAGATGGAAGGAGGGTGGATACCCAAATCTCAGAGATTGGGTTCACACCAGGGATCGTGATCTGCTCTAGAAGGAAGGGAATTCCTCAGAGAATCCCCCTTCCATTTCTGGGAGGGAATCTCTGAGGGATTAGAGAGCAATCCCTCTCTAAACCTCGCCGGAGCTTGGTTCTGCCCTAACAATGGCGGCAGGACCGGATTGCAAAGGGGAGAAGAACTTAGGGGGCTCTCTGCAAATATATTCAAAAGATAGGGACCAATTTGTGATTTGGGTGTACTAAATTGCAAAGTAGGTCAAGATGACCTCCCCTTAGGTCCAAATTTTGGTACAAACCTAATTTCGACCTAAGGAATCCAATGGTGAAGTTTTATTTTAGTTTTACCACGTTTAACTGGACATTTTGCATAAAAACCCAAATTAGGTTAATTGAAGAGCTAGGACCCTCATCTAGGTCAAACTGGGTTCCAAAGGCCAAAGTAAGTGTTCTAAACCCTAGAGAATATTTTTCCATGATTTTTAGAGGGTTTACTTGATTTTTATTCTGACCGGGACCTTGTTAATTTAAGTGGGTCTGTTTTAGGGTTACCAAATGTCATTTAATTCCTAGATTGCACATAAACCCATTTCTGATTGACTCAACCCACTTTTTATGTTATTTAGACCATTTTATCTATGTTTTACCTCTGATAAATCCCGTTTATGTACTGTAATGGTAAAATTACAGTTTTAACCTTTATTTCATGTTTTCTTCTCAGAGCACTTGTTCCTTCAGTTAAGCCTTCTTCTAGTTATGTAGGAGCTTTTATCTTCTTTATTGGGTCAAAATGAGCTAGTTATGGCTCATGATGAGGCTCTCATCAGTCGGATCCCGCCAGATCCGTGAGGTGAAACCGCGGACGAGGCGAGCGTGGGTCAGGTGAGGGACCTCACCCCTGTGCATTCGGAGGCAACGAGCGTATTACACAAAATCAATTTAAAGCATACCTGTGCCTCGTATCTCGCCGATGTGGGACTATCAAGCCTGCCCTGCTCCCGCACGCGCCAGCAGAACCTTCGTGCAATCGCCACAGCTGCAGCCTCTGTTAGCGTTGATTACTGGATCAGATGGCTTTGCAGTGCTTGCCCGAATGCGCAGCACCTGAAACCTGGAGCTGCTGATGCCTGGAACTGGCTTGAAGCTTCTTCACCCATCGTCAATGGCGGCAGGGGCTTCGATACTGTTACACTCAAAACAAGCCTCTCGGCTTAATTAGACCAACTGGGCACCTTCGCCGTGGCACGGCGAAGGTGGTGAGCCATGCGGCAGGCCGTGGGATGGCCTAGGCATGCGTGCCTACGTCAACCTGTGGCCGGGAGTGTGGGTGTGTTCGGGGGACTGTGGTGGAGGCGTAGAGGGATGGTGGATGGGCGGAGGGTGTTCCTTGTGGTGAGGCGTAGCCTCTGAGTTGGTCGGCGAGTCGTGTGGAAGGGCGGAATGGTGGGAGCGGCTCGCCGGAGGTCGGTCGGAGGCGAGGAAGATGGAGGTGGTCAGCGATGGTCGAGGGGCAATTACATGAAATAAAAAGGGGAAAAGAGAGAGGGGAAGATGGAGAATGTATTAAGCCTAACTACAGGGACGAAGGGGGATGGAGAGGCAGACAGCTGTACCTGCTATCGCCGGAGAAGACGTTGCCCAGTGGAGGAGGACGGCGGCGACGACGGGGCTGAGGCGGCGTGCGCGGGTATTGCGCGACGCGGAGGAGAATCAGGAAGATGTCTCTGCCACTGGTTTTGTGGCAGAGCAAAGAGGGAGGGGAGGGGGGCTCGCCAGAGCTCGCTGGGTACTTTGACCGGGAAAGAAGAGACTAATTGGAGGTGGAACTCCGGCCAAGTCAAACTAAAAATGACCGGTCGGGTTTAGAGGTTCTTTTATAGGCACTGGGCTGTGCTTTCAGAGCGTGGAGGGCACGCCTGTGTCTCTGCTGGCTCGCCGGAGAAGGAAAGAGGTTAGTGATAGCGATTTCACGCGGTTTGTTAATTAGGTCGTTGTAATGCGTAAAATCGATCAACTCTTAAATTTATATTCCAAGATAGGGGAGTATCTAGGGTCATCCAAGGAGGCCAAATGTTTGCAAATGTGATTCTCTTGCTTACAAATAGATCTCAACTTTCTATTTAGTATTTTTCAATATATCATTTTTTTTTTGTTTTTCAATTAAGACAACATGAGAAATGGTGGTGGGAAGGTAATTTACACTTCAATTTAACTACTACTTTCTAGTGGCAAGTAGAGCCTCTCTCTAAACTCACTCTAGGCAAGTGGAGGCCTAGAATAATTAGGGAGAGGGAGTGAAAAATGCTAAAAAGCAAAGCAACTAGAAATGCAAAATAGAAAATTGCAAAGAAGGCAACTAGATTACTGAAAAGTGTTTTACAAAAAAACCTAGTAGAGGAATGCTTCTACTACTAGAAAAATTAAAATAAAGAAAAGCAAACACAAATCCTCTAGATAGATGGTGAAGAAGAGGGCATCTTGCTCCAAGGTTGGTGGCTCCCAAGCGTGAAAAGAATCCTTCAACTCCTTCCTTGCAGTGCTCCGCCAAGGTGATGTCCTCCAAGGCAAGCCCAAAGGGGGCGTGCCCTAAGCTTCTCTCCAAAGGTGGACGTCCACCCTAGGTCCTTCTCCCTTGCCTGGCCATCCTCCTTGAAGTGGAAGAGTCCTCCTCCTTGGCGTGGCTCAAGTTGAAGAGAGTGGGGAGATGAAGGCACCAAAAGGGCTGGTGATGTGCCCCTTTAATCTCCTTCTCTACTCCTTCTTGGCCGTAGGTATAGGTGGTTTAGGTAGCAAAATACACTAATGGAGGATGATCTAAAATGGTTGTAGGTGGTGGGTTTATATAGAGTAGGAAGGGGGGCTAAGGTGACTCTTGGAATGGAGGGCTAAGATGAAGAGATGGAGGTGGTTGGGGATCCTAAGGCTAAGGGCAATTGGCGCCAACTCAAGTGGTGTTAAGGGGGTGGTGTTGGTGGTGTTGGTGGCTTTTGGTGGTGGAGAGACACCACCATTTTGGCGCCATCCTAGGGTCTTCTAGAAGGGGGGTTAGGTGGATGGTGGAGATGGATTTAAGGAGAGGTGTATGGTGGAGATGAAGGGAATTTTGGAGGGAAAGTTGGCGCCAAAAGGGAAAAGTTCTAGAAGGTCATTTTGGAGGGAAAATAGGTGGCTTTTGGTAGTGGTGATGGGGTGAAGGGGTGTGATGGTGGTGGCGCCAACTTGGAGTAGGATAGCTAGCTTAGGTGAGCTTAGTTGATGGAGCTAGCTAGGGTTGACTTTGAAGGTGGTGGATGGCCAAGGAGCTGGTTGCTAGCTAAGTTAAGCTAAGCTAGCTTAGCTAAAGGTGGAGTAGAGGAGAAGGTGTTGGAGCTAGGGTTTGGAGGGAGGAGCTGAGGAGGAGAAGTCTAGAGCTGAAATTGGAGCTGGCTGCTACTGAAGAGGTTGGCATGGAGCTACTCTAGCTGGCTTAACTTGCTAGTTCTTTGCTAGTTGCTAAGCCAAGCTAAAGTAAGCTAGCTTCTACCATGATGAGCTGAGGTGAGCTAGGTCTGGTGCTCCCGGGGAGACTCAAGCTGGTTGAGGCAGCTAAGGTAGCTTAGCTCAACTGAGTTGAGCTAAGCTAAGTCCCCGGGAGCTGGACTTGAGCTTCCTGAGCTGGGATGAGTTCTTCAGTTGGCTGGAGTTGAGTGGAGCTGGATGTAGCTGGATCTGAGCTGGGGTGAACTCCTGTCAACTCAGCTGAGCTAGCTAGAGCTCCCTGTGGACTAGTGGGAGCTGAGATGAGCTAGACTCAGCTAAGTTGAGCTGGATCTGAGCTGACTTGAGCTAGGGTGAGCTCTTCTTTAGTTGGCTGGAGTTGAGTGGAGTTGGATGTAGCTGGATCTGAGCTGGGGTGAACTCCTGTCAACTCAGCTGAGCTAGCTAGAGCTCCCTGTGGACTGATGGGAGCTGAGATGAGCTAAACTCAGCTAAGTTGAGCTGGATCTGAGCTGACTTGAGCTAGGGTGAGCTAAGATGAACTCTCATGAGCTACCATTCAGCTGAGATTAGCTGAATGGAGCTGGGATGAGCTAACCCTAGTTCAAGTAAGCTAGGTTCCAGCTGTGGTGAGTGGATCAAGCTGAGTTCCAGCTAGTCTGGGCTTCTCCTTCACCATTTGCCTTCTTGAGTACTAGGGTTTTAAGGATCTGTGTATCTGTACATCCCTAACACTCACAAAAACACATTAGAAAGATAATAAAAAAATGCAATGCATGCCTAACCTAATTTATGCCTAAATGCAGCCCAAAAACCCGTTTGCGGAGTAAAATCCTAAGAGCTAGGTTTGTTTTAATGCATATGAATGATGATAAACTGGCGTTTATCACACCCCCATGCTTATCTTTTGCTAGTCTCTTAGCAAAATTTTAATTTTTTTTGGAAAACGAAATTTTTGGGAAATCTAATTTTTTTGACTTTTGAGGAGAAAAAGAGATTAAGGGACCTTGGTTGATTAAAACACAGGAGGTACGGGATTTGTTAAAGATAAACATCAGGATTTGTTTTTGGATTCAATCATTAGATAGAACGGGATCAATATATCCTCCATAAAATTCACAAATTAACCCTTTGTTAATTCAGATGACTTGAAATGTTTGTTTTTAGGATTTTTCTGGCTCATGATTCTAATTCGCAACTTGCAAAATCCTTTAAAACCTTGTGTCTGTGATTGTGAAAAGCCAACATTTATAAGGGCGTGTTAATTTATTTATTATTACTTTTCTTTTTTTTTTCCCCCATGATTATTTTTAGCTTAGTCTTACAACAGATGTGTCGGTATCATCATTCCCGTTACCATTCCTCGAGGGGGCTCTGGCGCCAGTACTTCGGGATAGCACTGTCCATGACACCACCCAGGAGCTCACAACCCCAAAACACGATGCGGTGTAAAGAGGCGCTCCAAGCAAACTCAAGCTCTTGCTCCAACACTATAGGTAGAGCACCGTCCAAGACACTTGAGCTGCTAAAATGCGCTTTAATGCTCCGTCTAAGGCGGTAACATGTTGACATCGCATCCTCAAAGGAGGCATTTTCCTCCTTCTCGGCGGTGGGAACTCAAACCAATGATCTGCTTCAGACTTTTACTAAGTCCAAACAAGGGAGTTTTTCAAATTTTTAGTTATTTTTAGTGTTGTCTTGTGTGAAGAGTGACACAAGAATTTTCTCAAAACATGCAAGTTTTTGAATCAGAAGCTAAGTCAAATACTTTCCACATTACAAAATAGGATCAAGTCACCTGAACTATCATGAGTTCAGGTGGATTTTTAGAGAAGGATATCTGATCTAGCCTAAAATAGACCCTGGAATTCTAATGATCAGATCCATATCCTCATCCTTAGTTTGTTAAAGATTAAATCCCATTGTACCAAAAGTGAATTTTTCGACCTTAGTCCCGATTTCAAAATTTTTCCTCAAAAAGTTCTCAACATTTTTTTCTTTTGGGTATGCAAGCAGGAAAATAAAATAACTAAAGAAAAATGCATGTTTTTAGGTTTTGAAAATCCTAAATCGATCGTCAAATTTTAAAAACACCCCCCCATGCCTAAGATATGTCATGTCCTCATGCATTAGGAGGGAAAATGGATCACCTTAGTGAAGAACGGTCAAGTTTAGGATGATCAAAACCTGGAAAAAGAAAAGAAGAAAAAGGAAAATAGGAAAAAAAAATGATGGGTTACCTCCCATCCAGTGCTGTCTTTTACGCCATTTAATCGGGCGTGAAGGTATGCACAGAAGACGAAAAATCATGTAAAAAGTTGGACACTTGGATGCCCGCAAAAAAAGTGTCTTCCTCAAGATCCCTAAAAAGATGAGTGGTAAAGAAAAAGGGATTAAAATAAAATAGAGAAATGGAAAAAGGACCCCGGTCTGGCCATGGTTTGAATTGATGATGAAGGCCAAACTCAGGTGGATCAGGTGGTAGGTCCAATAGAAAAGGGAGGGGAAAGGAGTTAGTGATATGCAAGATGGGTGAAGTTAGTGTGGATATTTTTGGTGAAAAAACAGGAAGGTGAAAAGGAGGAAAGTCAAACCCTAGTTGATGTGGAAAGTCTTGGACCACATAATTATCCTTAGAATAAGAATCAATAAAATCTAGATCAATAGTGGTCAAAGCTGAATGAGATTGGATCAACGTATACTTTTCAAATACTGCTTCCATTTTATTATCAGTATCCTCAAAAATTTTATGATCACTGGACCTCTTGGAAGCTAGAAATAAATCTAATGAGAAGGTCTGGTTACTGCAACTTATATTCATTTTCCCAGAATGAGAATGGATATTAGATGTTGCGGTAATCAAAAGGGGTCTTCCAAGAATGGTATTAATGAGAGCCTTAGGTACCTCTATGTCAAGGACCAGAAAATTTACCGGAAGTAGACAATTTCGGACCTTGATAATACTATCCTCAACAACTCCCCGCGGTTGAATGGTAGATCGATCTTCCAATTGAAATTGAACTTTAGGAGGTTTTAAATCACTGAATCGAAATTACTCAAATAAGACCGGGGGGATGAGATTACTAGAGGTACCTAAGTTGAGAGGGGCACGAAAAAAAATGGTGTCAGTTATGACAACTGAGATGAGTGATGTGCCCTGGTCCTTTTTTGTGAAAGGCAGCATGCTCTGAAAAACTGAGTTGGCTGTCTTAGAAAGGACCAACCTTTCTAGATTCTGATCATGCCTTTTTGAAGTAAATTTTTTAGAGGCATGGGGAGAATCTAGGAGGGGAATATTCCTCTCGACTTGCTCAAATAAGTCCAAAGGATTGTGGTCAGAGGGCTCTGATTTTGGATTGTTGGATTGCAGTTTTTGAGAGTAGGAAATAGGGTTTGAATCAGGTGTTTTTGGGATTTCTTTTTCTTCTTCCTTATTGAGGTTAGGGGAGTCAATCTGCATTGGTTGAGAATCTGTTTCATCATTTGAATGTGAAGGCCTTAAATCCATGTTGGTTTCCTCACTCCTCAGAGTCTCTGCATATGCAGCTTGGTGGTCACTGGGAGGTGGGGGGGCCTGATTTTGATAGAAACTAGGTTGGTGCTGTGATATTGGGTTAATAGGAGGCTGAACCATGTGGTTCTGATGTTGGTATCTACCTGGGTGTTGGTTCCTGGGATTAATAAAGTTTGGTGTGGGTTGGGATGGTGAGTGTCCTGCAGGTCTTTGAGTCGGAATATCCCCAATTTGATCATTGAGATTGTTAATAAGACGGGTTGTTTCCTTTGTTTTTCTTTGTTACTCCTGCAGGGTTTTCATCATCTGGGCATTAATGTCTTCTTGAGATTGCCCAGATTGATAAGTCTGATTTAAATCATACCCTCCAAACGGGTTTTGTTGTTGGTGTGGAACCGGATTGGTCCAGGAGTGAGCCGGATAATTTCCCCCATTAGAGGAATTTTTCAATTTCTCCTAGAAAGTAGGGACATTTTGGGTGGGGTGATGATTGGGATAAACATAATTCCCTGTTGAACCATAGAAAGCCTCAGAATAATAATTATACTCAGCACGAGATTTATGCAAATTTTCTCTCTTGCGGGTGTTTAAAGGGGTGAGATGTGGAATGTGTGGAGCTTGGGTAGCTGTGGCAGGACTCCCTTGGTTGGCTAGGTTTGTTAAATCCTTATGCAAACTGTTGTTGCTTAACTTGTAGCTGAGCCATGATAGAGTAGAGATTAGGTGGAGGGGCCTGATTAAGTAGCTCCTGGGTGGAAAAATAGGGGAAAGAAAAATTAGCATGCGGGTTAGAGGACCAATTTTGATTTTCCATTTTTAGAGAAGAGGAAGAATGCAGGAAAAGTCTTTTTTGGGGAGGCAAAATCAAGTGGTCCCTCCAGTGTGGAGTTTTGGACCGCCGCCCGTGCGAAATGGAAGAAATGGCAGGGGAGGAGAAGAGATGGGGATGAGAGAAGTGTGCACACAAGCAATCAAATTCTAGACCTAACTTAATTGTGACTCCCTAGAATTTAACCTAAGACTTGGTCTACCTAGGAAATAAGTAATCAATAGTGAATACCCGTTCTGTCAACAAATCTAGCCAAGTTGCTTAAGGGGAGGTTTGGGCCAAAGTGTTTCCCAGGAAAATCCTCAGGTGCTTGTACAAACCCGCGCCTGGTCGCTTGACACAGCCCCTCAGCCTGAACACCAGATATAGATGACAGAATCGGTATTAACTAGAGAAAACTTAAATCCTATATAGCAAGCCTAAATTGATGAAACCTTAGGGGTCAAATTGCTACAAATTTTAGTTAGGTATAGGATACTACAGTGCACACGGAATGCGGAGGGCGTTATTGGGATGTTTCCCTATTATTTAGATTTTTTTTTGTGTGTGCAGGAATTGGAGAGTGGCTCCAATAAAAATCAAGTTGTCACACAATTTTTTTGTATTTTTATCTTTTAGGATTTGATTTAATTAAATGTATTTTAGGGTTTCTCTAGTTAAATTTTCAAACAAGTTTGAAAATCCATAATCAAAGGAAAACAAGTTGTATGGGTGATTGTATATTTCCTTTAAATTGAGTCTCTAGAGAGAAAGAAAGAAACCCTAAGCCAATTGTCCCTAAGACAAAAATTTAACTACCAATGAGATATTTTTAGGCTTTCTGAATAGATAGTGGTCCAATCAATGCAACCAACACATTACCTTGAGTGAAATCAAACAAGGATTCCAGAAAAATTTTTTGTAAGATTTTAGGAATTTTTTTGATAATTGTTTTGAATTTTTAATTATACTGGTGTCAAAGTCCAGAAATGATACCTGTGGATATTTTAGACTTTTCAGTATTACCACCGACATTAGAAAATTTTTATGATTTTATATGATTTTTATAATTTCACAAGGATTCCAGTAAGATAAATTTCACAAAAATTGGATGAGTATAAAAATTCTGAAAATTCACGGACAGTAGCAAAATAGGAAGATTAGAAGGTGTGACCCTTATGCAGTCCACGAATTTTTAAAAATTAAATAAAAATTCAATTGATCTGAAATTTGGGATAAATGTTCCTAACTTAATTGGGAATCACTGTATGAAATTTTATGATTTTAGGAGGCCTATGGTGTTAGGAATCAATTTTTAAAGTCTGGACAGAAATCTGGACCCGAAAAGCAGAACACCAATAATTTCAATGGAGTGGTGTCAAAGAAGCATTCAAGCAAACAATGGATTTTATATGGACACCACTCCACTTAATTAATTTGTTTATGGTCCTAAAAGCCAAGTTTAATATTTTTTGGTAGTCTTTTAGCCTAAATGTGACAAGAAAGGGGAACCAACCTGAAATCCACGGGAAGAAAAGGAACTTTTAGGCTTTCGCTTCCGAATTCCCGCTTTCCCGCTGTAATTCCTGCACACACAAAAGAAAGAAAGAGAAGGGGATGAGATCCACTTCAAGCAAGAGAAACTTAATTAATGCAAAGCCGTGCCTCCCCGGCAACGGCACCAATAAGTGATAGCGATTTCACGCGGTTTGTTAATTAGGTCGTTGTAACGCGCAAAATCGATCAACTCTTAAATTTATATTCCTAGATAGGGGAGTATCTAGGGTCGTCCAAGGAGGCCAAATGTTTGCAAATGTGATTCTCTTGCTTACAAATAGATCTCAACTTTCTGTTTGGTATTTTTCAATATATCATTTTTTTTTTTCGTTTTTCAATTAAGACAACATGTGAAATGGTGGCGGGAAGGTAATTTACACTTCAATTTAACTACTACTTTCTAGTGGCAAGTAGAGCCTCTCCCTAAACTCACTCTAGGCAAGTGGAGACCTAGAATAATTAGGGAGAGGGAGTGAAAAATGCTAAAAAGCAAAGCAAGTAGAAATGCAAAATAGAAAATTGCAAAGAAGGCAACTAGATTACTGAAAAGTGTTTTACAAAAAAGCCTAGTAGAGGAATGCTTCTACTACTAGAAAAATTGAAATAAAGAAAAGCAAACACAAATCCTCTAGATAGATGGTGAATAAGAGGGCATCTTGCTCCAAGGTTGGTGGCTCCCAAGCGTGAAAAGAATCCTTCAACTCCTTCCTTACAGTGCTCCGCCAAGGTGATGTCCTCCAAGGCAAGCCCAAAGGGGGCGTGCCCTAAGCTTCTCTCCAAGGGTGGACGTCCACCCTAGGTCCTTCTCCCTTGCATGGCCATCCTCCTTGAAGTGGAAGAGTCCTCCTCCTTGGCGTGGCCCAAGTTGAAGAGAGTGGGGAGAAGAAGGCACCAAAAGGGCTGGTGATGTGCCCCTTTAATCTCCTTCTCTACTCCTTCTTCTTGGCCGTAGGTATAGGTGGTTACGTAGCAAAATACACTAATGGAGGATGATCTAAAATGGTTGTAGGTGGTGGGTTTATATAGAGTAAGAAGGGGGGCTAAGGTGACTCTTGGAATGGAGGGCTAAGATGGAGAGATGGAGGTGGTTGGGGATCCTAAGGCTAAGGGCAATTGGCACCAACTCAAGGGGTGTTAAGGGGGTGGTTATGGTGGTGTTGGTGGCTTTTGGTGGTGGAGAGACACCACCATTTTGGCGCCATCCTAGGGTCTTCTAGAAGGGGGGTTAGGTGGATGGTGGAGATGGATTTAAGGAGAGGTGTATGGTGGAGATGAAGGGAATTTTGGAGGGAAAGTTGGCGCCAAAAGGGATGGGTTCTAGAAGGTCATTTTGGAGGGAAAATAGGTGGCTTTTGGTAGTGGTGATGGGGTGAAGGGGTGTGATGGTGGTGGCGCCAACTTGTAGTAGGATAGCTAGCTTAGGTGAGCTTAGTTGATGGAGCTAGCTAGGGTTGACTTTGAAGGTGGTGGATGACCAAGGAGCTGGTTGCTAGCTAAGCTAAGCTAAGCTAGCTTAGCTAAAGGTGGAGTAGAGGAGAAGGTGTTGGAGCTAGGGTTTGGAGGGAGGAGCTGAGGAGGAGAAGTCTAGAGCTGAAATTGGAGTTGGCTGCTACTGAAGAGGCTGGCATGGAGCTACTCTAGCTAGCTTAGCTTGCTAGTTCTTTGCTAGTTGCTAAGCCAAGCTAAAGTAAGCTAGCTTCTACCATGATGAGCTGAGGTGAGCTAGGTCTGGTGCTCCCGGGGAGACTCAAGCTGGTTGAGGCAGCTAAGGTAGCTTAGCTCAACTGAGTTGAGCTAAGCTAAGTCCCCGGGAGCTGGACTTGAGCTTCCTAAGCTAGGATGAGTTCTTCTTCAGCTGGTTGGAGTTGAGTGGAGCTGGATGTAGCTGGATCTGAGCTGGGGTGAACTCCTGTCAACTCAGCTGAGCTAGCTAGAGCTCCCTGTGGACTAGTGGGAGTTGAGATGAGCTAGACTCAGCTAAGTTGAGCTGGATCTGAGCTGACTTGAGCTAGGGTGAGCTCTTCTTTAGCTGGATGGAGTTGAGTGGAGCTGGATGTAGCTGGATCTGAGCTGGGGTGAACTCCTGTCAACTCAGCTGAGCTAGCTAGAGCTCCCTGTGGACTAGTGGGAACTGAGATGAGCTAGACTCTGCTAAGTTAAGTTGGATCTGAGCTGACTTTAGCTAGGGTGAGCTAAGATGAACTCTCATGGGCTGCCATTTAGCTGAGATTAGCTGAATGGAGCTGGGATGAGCTAACCCTAGTTCAGGTAAGCTAAGTTCCAGCTGTGGTGAGCTGGATCAAGCTGAGTTCCAGCTAGTCTGGGCTTCTCCTTCACCATTTGCCTTCTTGAGTACCAGGGTTTTAAGGATCTGTGTATCTGTACATCCCTAACACTCACAAAAACATATTAAAAAGATAATAAAAAAATGCAATGCATGCCTAACCTAATTTATGCCTAAATGCAGCCCAAAAATCCATTTGCGGAGTAAAATCCTAAGAGCTAGGTTTGTTTTAATGCATAAGAATGATGATAAACTGGTGTTTATCAGTTAGATACCCAAATCCCTCGTGCGTTCGCACGAGAGATTGGGTTCACACCAGAGATTGTGATTGGCCTTAGATGGAAGGAAATTCCTCAGAGAATCTCCCTTGCATTTCTGGGAGGGGATCTCTGAGGAATCAGAGAGTAATCCCTCTCTAAACCTCGCCAGAGGTTGGTTCTGCCCTAACAATGGCGGTAGGACCTGATTGCAAAGGTGGCGATGAAATTAGGGGGCTCTCTGCAAGGATTTTCAAAAGATAGGGACCAAATTATGATTTGGGTGTACTAAATTGCAAAGTAGGTCAAGATGACCTCCCCTTAGGTCCAAATTTTGGTAAAAACCTAATTTGGACCTAAGGAATCCAATGGTGAAGTTGGATTTTAGGTTTGACCTCGTTTAACTGGATATTTTGCGTAAAAACCCAAATTAGGTTACTTGAAGAGCTAGGACCCTAATCTAGGTCAAACTGGGTTCCAAAGGCCAAATTAAGTGTTCGAAACCCTATAGGATATTTTTCTATGATTTTTAGAGGTTTACTTAATTTTTATCCTAACCAGAACCTTGTTAATTTGAGCGGGTCTGTTTTAGGGTTACCAAATGTCATTTAATTCCTAAATTGCATATGAACCCATTTCTGATTGACTCAACCCACTTTTTATCTTATTTAGACCTTTTGACCTATGTTTTTCCTCTGAGAAATCCCGTTTATGTACTGCAATGGTAAAATTACAGTTTTAACCTTTAATTCATGTTTTCTTCTCAGAGCACTTATTCCTTCATTTAGGCCTTCTTCTAGGTTATGTAGGAGCTTTTATTCTCTTTATTGGGTCAAGATGAGCTAGTTATGGCTCATGATGAGGCTCTCATCAAGCCCAAAGATCATCATCTAGCTTTTGGGTCCAATCCTTCCTATCAGGCCTAATGGTTTTTGATGAGAACCTCATCATGAGCCATAACTAGCTCATTTTGACCCAATACAAAGGATAAAAGCTCCTACATATCTCAAGGAAAAGCTTAACTCAGAGAATTCTGAGTTTGAGAAGAAAACAAGTCATAAGGGGTAAAAGTGCAATTTTACCAGTATAATCTGCATACAGGGTAATTCAGGGCCCAAACATAGGTCAAAACAGCTTAATAAGAATAAAAGTGGGATGAGATGATCTAGCAAGGGCTACAGCACTTCCAAGGAACCAAATGATAATCTGTAACCCTAAAACAACCCACTTCAATTCACAAGGTTCGAGGCAAAGTAAAAATAGAATAAACCCTCTAAAATTCATAGAAAAATAATCTCTGGGGTTTAGAACCATCAATTTGGCCTTTAGAACCCATTTTGACCTACATTGAGAACCATGCCCAATTAATAACTTAATTTGGGTTTTTGCGTAAATTGACCGGTCAAACAAGGTTTAATATGAAAATAAAATTCACCATCAGATTCCTTAGGTCCTAATTAGTCATGTATAAAAACTTGAGCCTAAGAAGAAACCTCCTTGACCGACTTCACACTTTGGTCCTCATATATTTACTCTTTGGCCCTCAACTTTTGAACCCTCGCATTTTGGCCCCTAACTCTCCTTCGTTCTTTGCAAACAGGTCCCTCCTGCAAAACCCTGCCAGCACCATGCTCCGGCGACCTTGCGCGGAGCATGGCGCCGCGCAGGGTGAGGTGGAGGACCTGGCAAGTGTACCGGGGGTGCCCTGCGTCGTCAGCCGTCGCAGGAGCACCCCCATGGTCACTGTAGCCCCCCCATACCGGCCGTGCGAACGCACGGACGGTATGGGTCGTATTCCGACCATTCTCCGGCGAGGGAGACACGTCGTCTCCCTCCGCCTTCCTCCCTGCTTCAACCCTATAAATACCCCCCGCCGCTCCACCGACGAAGGCAGCCTGGACCTGACGGAGAAAACCCCCAGCTTTCTTCTCTTCTTTCTCCGGCAGACGCTCACCAGCTCCGGCGACTTCTTCCCCCTCCACCTCTTCGCTCTGCCGCACTACCAGCAGCAGAGATCTCCTCCCCTGCTCTTCCCGCGCCACGCCGCACCCAGCTGGCGCCTCTCCAGCCTTCTGCTCGCCGCCGCCCCTCTCCCTGAGCATCGTCTTCTCCGGCGACAGTCGATACGACTGTCGCCCTATTCCTCCCCCTTCGTCCCTGCAGTTAAGTTAGACTTACTCCCCTTCTCCTCCTCTTTCTTTTCCCGCTTTCGATTTAGTCAATTAAGCCCTCTACCGACCCTGTTCACCCTCATCCTCTCCGCCTCCGACCACCCTCCGGCGAGCCGCTCCCATCACCTCAGCGACCCACACGGCTCGCCGACCACCGCAGAACCTCCGCCTCCTCACCCTGATCCTCTTCCGCTCCTCCACTTCCCACCAAACACCCTCTGCAGACCCACCGAACACACCCACTCCCTCGCTCACAGTTTGACCTAGGACGACCAGACAGCCCCATCTCGCCCCCTGCAGACCCCCTGACCACCTTCGCCGTGCCACGGCGAAGGTCCCCCGCCTGTCTGATTTGGCCGAGAGGCCGTGCTATTGATTTCAGGTTCCAGGCCTTGACCGCCATTGGCGAGGAAGCTCGAAGCCTGCTCGAGGTTGCTCCAAGCCGAGATCTCCCAGGTTGAAAAGCCACGGCCAGCGCGAAAGAGTCTCGCGCACACACCCTGGCCCTCAATTGGAGCTGTGCGCCTCAACAGCCGATGCAATTGGGAGCACCATCCCTGCTGCAGTCGTGAGAGAATTGGGGTGGGACATTTAGTCCCACCTCGGAATCTCTCGAAGGCACACGGATGCATAAAGGCAAAAACTGCCTTATGCTGTTTGCCTCAGTTACCACGGGGTGAGGTCCCTCTCACCCGACCCGACCCGACTCGGCCTCGTCCGTGACCACGCTCCGCGGACCTGGCCCGACCCGATTAGACTGACCTGCACTCCTCGCCCACCACGCACGCCGGTGGGCCTGGACCCGGGCCTGACCCGAACCCGATTACCCGGTAGCGCTCTGGGAGAGCTTCCGAAGAGTGATTTCAGAGAGAGAGATACGCGGGGGAGGGGGGTAGAGTAGGTTTTTGCCTTGACGAATAAACTCTGAAGTGTGCAGGCCAAAGAAGAAGAAGAAGACCCGCTGAAGAAGAA
Organism: Thalassia testudinum; assembly: GCA_037157565.1. Lineage (NCBI taxonomy): Eukaryota > Viridiplantae > Streptophyta > Magnoliopsida > Alismatales > Hydrocharitaceae > Thalassia > Thalassia testudinum. The sequence goes on from JAZHRO010000024.1 coordinate 21,462,184, forward strand.
GGAAGAGCAGCAGCCATCGCGAAAGAAGAAAAAGAGAGGTCAAGGCAGGTGAAGACAAAGAAGAAGAGGGAATGAAGAGAAGCAAGAAGCAAGAAAAGAAGAAGACGATCTGACGAAAAAGAAAGAAAGGAAACAAGGAAGAACAGAAGAAGTAGAGCACGAGGGGAAGATCTGAAGAAAGCAGAAGAAGAAGAAGAAGAAGAAGAAGAAGAAGAACAAAGAACAGGAAGAACCAAAGACAAAGAGGAAGAAAGAAGAAAAGAAGAAGAAGCCAAATTCTCATCTCTCTCTCTCTCTCTTTATTTTTGTAATAGAACTTGTATATCTCTAGAATACAACTTGCTCCCTGAGTTCGACCTCGGGAACTCTTTTATTTTTCCGAGTAAAAAAATTTTATATGAAAACGTTGGTAACAACCGGCTTTACTACAACGATATAACCGAAACCGGTCGACAAACGAACGTTATCATTTTGGCGCCGCTGCCGGGGAGCAACGGCTAATTCTAGAGGTAAACATTCCTGTATCTTTTAATTTCTGATAATCTCCTCTCTTTTGTGCAGCTACAGGAACTCAAGAAGACAAGCAACCACACGACAACCACTCCGAAGACAGGTAAATCTTTTCTCTCACTATTAACCCCTACACTCTAAAGAGAAAGAAAAGAAAAGAACAAGCAATATAGGGCTAACCTGTTTTCCATATTTAGTAACCATAAAAGTTGCATGTTTTCAACTCATTATTTCTGCACACTATCAAGGGTATTTAAGGGCTAACACATTCTTGCTTGAGCCCTAATTACCCAACAAAGAATTAACTGGACCAAGTAGAGCCAACCTAGGATCCAACACTAGGGATTTAGAGACACACTACTTAACTCAAGAATTGAGAAAACCAAATGAAGTGTGCCCAAGCCCTTGTCTGAAAATACCTATACAAGAAAAATCCTAAACAATTGGCTCTCTCTAAACACTTGAACCCTAAAAGACAGGACCTAAAAGCTCTTAAAGAAAACAATAGGTAAAGTTGACCCCTTGGGTTAACCAACCTTAAATTAGGTCACTCTTTGCACTTAAAAAGACTAAAATTCAAGTGAAACCTTAAGCACCCTGATCTTAAAATTGGTAGACTTAAGAGGTCAAGATCCCCATTCTGGTCTACCTGGAACCGCAGTGACAAGAGAGGTCGGGTGGGGGAAACCCTGTAACCCGTGGGGACGCTCTACCGTGTAGGGGTCTTCGCGGGACTCTCCCTCTCTGGCTGCCCAGGTAATTCTCAGGTGGACGATCTTTCTGATCAAGGGGTCCATCTGCCCCGCACCTCTATAGTCACCCAACACATTTTTGGGTGTCTTGATTGGGTCCATCACCTTCTAAACTTACCTCTCCCAACTGTGCATGTACGGAAGGAGGTCTCTAAGACCACCCTTAAGACCTCCTTTAGAAATTTACTCTCGTCAAGGCCAAGCCTCGACGCCCGTGTTTGTGCAGCAACACCCTCACATTATTCTCTCTTCTGATTCAGAACCAAGCTCTTCTTCTTCCCCCATCATGGCTCAGCCAGTTGAGGAAGAAAATAATCTGGAACACCAGCTCCAGCGACTCAATGACCTCTTCCAAAACTTCGTGCACCCACCACAGCGTCCTATGATGCGGGACCACTACAATCCTGCTGCGGTGGCAATTGAGCCTCGAGTTAGAATCCCGATTGGAGGACCTGATTCCGAACTAAAGCCCAACATGATTCACGCTATACCTAAATTCCATGGGCTTAATTCTGAAGATCCCTTCCAGCACATCAAACAGCTTAAGCATCTGGCCCACACTTTTGGATCAGATGCGCAAAATCGGGATATTCTTCTCATGAAGATGTTCTCCTTTTCTCTTATGGACAAGGCCGCCCATTGGTATCAAACTCAGACCCGGCCGATCAACACTTGGGAAGAACTTCAATCCGAGTTTTTGAAAAAGTTCTTTCCCGTTGGTCGGACCAACGCCTTGCGCCATCAGATTACACACTTCACTCAACAATCAGGAGAACCTCTCCATGAGGCATGGGATCGTTTTCAGGATCTCATGAGGAAGTGCCCCCATCACGGAGTTCCTAAATGGGAACAAGTCCAATCTTTTTACCAGGGACTCCGTGAGGACATCCGCCTTTTCGTCAATGCAACCTGCGGAGGAAACATCATGGGTCAACATGAAGACACCGTATGGGAGATTCTCGAAAACATGTGCGAGAACTCCATCAACAATGACTCCATGGGATTATTCGACAGGACGAATACCCGCGCAGCGACGAATCTTAAGGGAGCACATGAGACGCAGGGCCTGTCCGCATCAGTCGACCTGGAATTAATGGCCAGTCGATTGGACAAGGTCTCAATTATTGAAAAGAAGGTGGATGAGCTGACTCAGCACTTGCAGCGAGCCACCTCTGCGCGTAACTCCTTTGCACAACCTCCTTCCACACAGGAGACTGTGCAAAACATCCTACACCGATCCTCCCCTGGGATGGATCCATATCCATCCCCATCTGATTCTTGGACTGGAAGATCATCCGATCCTTTCTTCACCAGCCGGGGGAACTCCATTCCCCCTTTCCCTGATTCTCAGGAGGTTCCTCAGACCTGCGAGGACCTCAACGCCATCCAGAACGACCCATTCTCCAACACTTACAACCCTGGATGGCGAAACCATCCAAATTTTCAGTGGGCAGGAAATTCTCAAACCCAAAGACCACCTTTTCAGTCCCGCCCACAGCCCTCTCATCACTACCAGCCGCCTCAGCCTCGGCCCAACCCTACTTATCCATCAGGGCCAAATCAAGATCAAATGTCCTTAATCCTTCAGACTCTGGCTGACATTCAAAAATCGAATGCGGCCATTCAAAAACAGCACAAGGACGAGCTTACTGAAGTTAAAACTCAGCTGGCCCAGTTGGCAAATTCTCGCCAGCCAGGCACACTCCCTTCCCAACCCCTTCCTAACCCAAATAACGTGCCAACCCAGAAGCGCGTTATGAATCCAAATTTAGGCCAAGCTCAATGGATTTATCAGGCCCCCACTGCTCCATCTCCAGACGAGATGGAAGCCTCTACTTCTCGTACGGGATTTCAGCAGCAGCCACCCCTCCTACCAAATCCAAACCAAAATCAGGCCGGATTAAATTCTGTAACAACACGTAGTGGTAAGACAACTCAGGACCCGCGTTATCCAAACCACTCCCAGCCTGATAATCATGACCCTAGGATAGTTATCCAAGGTACCGCTGTTCCAGACCCACAACCAGGACCTATCCTAGAGGAACCAACCAAGATCCCGTTTCCCGAAGCCCTGACCAAGGGAAAGAAGACCACCAAACCCGTGGCCCCTGAGGAGGACCTGGTCAAGCTCTTTGAGCAGGTCCACATAAACATCCCCTTGATGGATGCAATCCGCCACGTACCAGCTTACGCACGATTTCTAAAGAATATATGTACACCCCAGCGTAAGCCGCGAACCAAGGGAGGGAGCCCAATTGTTCTGTCAGAGCAAGCCAGCTCTGTAATCCTTAGTAGACTCCCACCCAAGGCAAAAGATCCTGGAACTCCCCTGATCTCCTGTAAGATAGGTGGTACCCAATTTGACAGAGCATTATTAGACTTAGGTGCATCTATAAATCTGATACCCACATCCTTACTTGACCATCTGGAAGAATCTGAGCTGAAACCAACTGAGGTGACATTACAATTAGCAGATCGATCTATAAAGTCACCAAAAGGGATTCTCGAGGATGTTATCGTAAGAGTACGGGATTTCTATTTTCCAGTGGACTTTATAGTCTTAGACATGGATGCACCTGAGAACCCTAGGGATACACCAATCATTCTAGGGAGACCTTTCTTGGCTACTGCTAGAGCCAACATCAGCTGTGAGGAGGGCCAAATAGAGCTTAAGTTTGGAGATCAAACACTGAAAATTGATATATTTAAGGCCCAACAAGGAATTAATTGCGGCGTCATCGAGCAAATTTGTGACATCAAGACTTTGGTTGATGAATCACACCTCCAGAATGACTTGAGTATTCCTCATCAACCACAGAAGGATCTTGACCCGCAAATAGAGGAGTCCAATCCGGATGTGAACAACCCAGTAACTCCCACCCTTGAACCTCACATCTATACTGAACCACCCGCTGCTGCTGAAAACCCCATCCTTGAACTGAAACCCCTTCCTGCTCATTTGAAATACATCTTTTTGGGTTCTAATCAGACCCTTCCTGTGATCATCAATTCCAACCTTAGTCCTGAACAGGAATCCCGTCTGATTGTTGTCCTCCAGCAACATCGCAGAGCCATCGGATGGACCCTCGATGATTTGACTGGAATAAGTCCCTCTTATTGTACTCATCATATCTATTCAGAAGAGGGCACACGACCTTCTCGTGAAATGCAGAGACGCTTAAACCCCAATCTGCAGGAGGTCGTGAAAAAGGAGATCATCAAGTGGTTAGATGCCGGGATCATCTACCCGATCTCCGATAGTCGTTGGGTGAGCCCGATTCAGGTCGTGCCTAAAAAGGCAGGACTCACCACTATAACGACTGAGACCGGAGAAATCATTCCTACCCGATTAGCCAACTCGTGGAGAGTCTGTATAGATTACCGTCGACTCAATTCCTCCACGAAGAAGGATCATTTCCCACTACCCTTCATTGATCAAATTCTCGAAAAACTAGCGGGAAATAGGTTCTTCTGCTTTCTTGACGGGTACTCCGGTTATAACCAGGTGGCAATCCATCCTGAGGACCAAGAAAAGACCACATTCACCTGCCCCTTCGGAACATACGCTTTCCGAAGGATGCCTTTTGGTCTTTGCAATGCACCCGCTACTTTTCAGCGATGCATGCTTGCCATATTCTCAGATATGGTAGGTGATTATCTGGAAGTCTTCATGGATGACTTTTCAGTTTTCGGAGCATCATTCGACGATTGCCTCCAGCACTTGGTCCAGATACTCAGGCGGTGCATCGACGTGAATTTGGTTCTTTCCTGGGAAAAGAGCCATTTCATGGTGCCTGAGGGAATTGTCCTGGGACACTCAATTTCGGAGAAAGGTATCCAAGTGGATCGAGCTAAGGTTAATCTGATTTCTCGCCTTCCCATGCCTAGCTCGATCAGGGACATCCGATCCTTTTTAGGGCATGTCGGTTTTTATCGACGATTTATCCCTGATTTTTCAAAAATCGCACGCCCCCTGACCACTCTTCTCTCCAAGGATGTTCCCTTCGAAATCTCCAAGGAATGCACTCAAGCATTTGAAATCCTGCGTGACCGAGTCACCCAAGCCCCGATCCTACAGTCCCCTGATTGGTCTCAACCCTTTGAGATCATGTGTGATGCATCCGACTTCGCTGTAGGAGCGGTTTTGGGGCAGAAAAATGACAAGAAACCTGTGGTCATTTACTACGCCAGCAAAACACTCGATGAGGCTCAGCGTAACTATACAGTTACTGAGAAAGAGCTGCTAGCTGTAGTATTTGCCCTAGAGAAATTCAGATCATACCTTCTGGGTTCCCATGTCATCATATACTCGGATCACACGGCTGTGAGGCATCTCCTTGCAAAGAAGGAAGCGAAACCTCGATTGATCCGATGGATCTTGCTGTTGCAAGAATTTGACCTCGAGATTCGCGATAAAGCGGGAAAACAAAACGTGGTAGCTGATCACTTGTCCCGTCTTCCTTCTGAAATGATAGACCCTTCCGGACCCATCACTGAGCATTTTCCCGATGAGCACCTGCTGACTATTGGTACTAGCCTTCCGTGGTTTGCTAATATTGTAAATTACTTGGCATCTCATCAAACCCCGTCCGATTGGCCGAAGGCCAAGAAAGACAAATTACGCTCCGATGCCAAGTATTACATTTGGGAAGACCCGTACCTCTTCCGCATAGGTGCCGATCAGATCATCCGGAGATGTATCCCGGAAGGGGAAGTCAACAATATCCTCTCTTTCTGCCATGACCAGGCATGCGGTGGCCATTTTGCCGGGCATAAAACCGCATCAAAAGTCCTCCAGTGCGGCTTTTACTGGCCCACACTGTTCAAAGACGCATACAGTCATTGCAAGGCATGCAGTCGTTGCCAGACTTTGGGCAACATGAGCCATCGCGACATGATGCCTATGCAACCGATTCTAGTATGCGAAATCTTTGATGTTTGGGGGATTGATTTTATGGGCCCCTTTCCTGTTTCGGATGGTTTCGAATACATTCTGTTGGCTGTGGACTACGTGTCCAAATGGATCGAAGCCATACCGACCCGAACCTGTGATCACAAAATCGTTCTCAAATTCATTCATCAACACATTTTCTCAAGGTTCGGGATTCCTCGTGCAATAATCTCTGATGGGGGGACCCATTTCACAAATGCTCAGTTTAGGTCACTGATGACCAAATACGGGGTGTCTCACCGAATCTCTACTCCTTACCACCCCCAAACTAATGGTCTAGCTGAGCTGTCGAATCGGGAGATCAAGAAAATCCTACAGGTCACTGTTCGACCTGACAGGAAGGACTGGTCGTCCCGACTTCCGGAAGCATTGTGGGCCTATAGGACCGCCCACAAGACCCAATTGGGCATGTCTCCCTTTAGATTGGTGTACGGAAAGGCATGCCACCTTCCCGTCGAACTGGAGCATAAAGCCTATTGGGCAGTACGGAACTGTAATCTAGATCTTTCCAAGGCTGGGACCCACAGAAAACTCCAAATCAGCGAGATCGATGAATTACGCACAGACGCGTACGAGAACTCGCAAATCTACAAGGAGCGGGTTAAAGCCTTCCACGACAAACACATCTCGAGAAAGATCTTTCATCCTGGTCAAAAGGTCCTACTCTTTGATGCCCGACTCAAACTCTTCCCAGGAAAACTGAGATCTAAGTGGGTCGGACCATATTTGGTCCGACAGGTTTTTGGAAATGGAGCAATCGAAATCAGTCCACTCAGCCACGATTCTGAACCTTTCATCGTGAATGGTCAAAGACTCAAGCCGTTCATTGATGTAACTTCTACTGATTTGGCTGAGGCATCTCATATCCTCCTTTCCCCTTGAGCTTATTGCGCCCAGCCGATGGCGTAAAACTCAGCGCTTAACGGGAGGCAGCCCGTCATTCTCTTTGAAAACCTGAAACTTGTTCTGACACCTTTCAGCACTCGAAGTTCACCCTGAACTAAGACCCCCTAGGTTACAATGAGGACATTGCAAATCTTAGGCATGGGGGGGTAGGAAAGTGCAAAAACTTGTAAGAAAAGGTTTCAAACAAAAAAATTCACATATGCCAAAAATACCATAAAAATTAAAAAATTTTTCGAAAAAGAATAAGAGGAAAAGAGGAGAAGAAAAATTTCGTGAAGGAGAGAAGAAACAAAATGAAAAAGGAGCACAAAATTATAAGAAAAGTTGATAGTCATTAGTAAGGAACTAAGGAATTAACCTAAGTTCTAGACCTCATTCAAGAAAATAACTGAAAAGTGCACAATGAGATTAGTAAGAATGCAAACCTTAGGCATTCTTGAATAGACTCTTAGTACTCATTAAGATCTGGACACTCCTCAAGAGGTTGAGGAAAATGAAAAGCTGAAGTATTAGGTCTAAGGCTTAGGGAGTATTCGGCCTCGTTAACTAATTTTTGGTTTACGGGACTCAGTAACCTAAGCACCCTAATCTCACACACAGCCTGGTTCAGTAAGCATAAAAAATCAGAATCACGCAGAAGCGTCGCAAAAATCTGAAAAGAACACCTAGAATAGGAATGGCCGATCAACACAAGTTGATTTGGACGAGTTCCCAGCGCGGAGAGGCGGGAAATCCCCTCGAAGATGCGTAACAAAATATCATCTCCTCGGTGCTTGTCTCTTAGGATATTTACATATCCTACGGGGGGCATGTAAGCACTCTGCTGGTTCAGATTCCATGGATGGCATTATCTCGAAGTGTCAATTGCCAGGGTCTGGATTCGGCCACGGAACACCATGGATGGGATTATCTCGAAATCTCAATAGCCAGGGTTCCGGGGGTTGCCATGGGCGGTGCTATCTCGAAGCATCGATCGCCAGGAACCCTTGAGGATTGATGATGGGAGCAAGGAATCTGATACAGACCGTGTTGAAAAGCCAATCCTAGACTAGAACTAAAAAGAAAAAGAGAGAGAAAACTCTCCAAACAGAAAAAACTTTCTATCTCTCTCTTACAAAACGCACTGCGAACTGAGCCAGGGCTAAAATCATTTCAAGCACGGGTGCTTTAACCACGAAGTCCAATAAACCTTAGGTTAGTTCTTGTGGGCCTTAAAAACCTTTGCTAAAAGACTGAGGCTAAGGCTAGACAGATTTGGATCTTGATTGGTACTAGAGTATCTTTTAGGCCTATGGTCAGCATTCTAACCTAATCTATGCTCAAATAAAAAGGCACTTATCTAAAACCATTGAAAACTTCATGGTCTAGAACAAGGGTTGAAACCTTAAGTTTTTTTTGCTAAGGGACTAGCAAAAGCTAGGCATGGGGGTATGATGAGAACCTCATCATGAGCCATAACTAGCTCATTTTGACCCAATACAAAGGATAAAAGCTCCTACATATCTCAAGGAAAAGCTTAACTCAGAGAATTCTGAGTTTGAGAAGAAAACAAGTCATAAGGGGTAAAAGTGCAATTTTACCAGTATAATCTGCATACAGGGTAATTCAGGGCCCAAACATAGGTCAAAACAGCTTAATAAGAATAAAAGTGGGATGAGATGATCTAGCAAGGGCTACAGCACTTCCAAGGAACCAAATGATAATCTGTAACCCTAAAACAACCCACTTCAATTCACAAGGTTCGAGGCAAAGTAAAAATAGAATAAACCCTCTAAAATTCATAGAAAAATAATCTCTGGGGTTTAGAACCATCAATTTGGCCTTTAGAACCCATTTTGACCTACATTGAGAACCATGCCCAATTAATAACTTAATTTGGGTTTTTGCGTAAATTGATCGGTCAAACAAGGTTTAATATGAAAATAAAATTCACCATCAGATTCCTTAGGTCCTAATTAGTCATGTATAAAAACTTGAGCCTAAGAAGAAACCTCCTTGACCGACTTCACACTTTGGTCCTCATATATTTACTCTTTGGCCCTCAACTTTTGAACCCTCGCATTTTGGCCCCTAACTCTCCTTCGTTCTTTGCAAACAGGTCCCTCCTGCAAAACCCTGCCAGCACCATGCTCCGGCGACCTTGCGCGGAGCATGGCGCCGCGCAGGGTGAGGTGGAGGACCTGGCAAGTGTACCGGGGGTGCCCTGCGTCGTCAGCCGTCGCAGGAGCACCCCCATGGTCACTGTAGCCCCCCCATACCGGCCGTGCGAACGCACGGACGGTATGGGTCGTATTCCGACCATTCTCCGGCGAGGGAGACACGTCGTCTCCCTCCGCCTTCCTCCCTGCTTCAACCCTATAAATACCCCCCGCCGCTCCACCGACGAAGGCAGCCTGGACCTGACGGAGAAAACCCCCAGCTTTCTTCTCTTCTTTCTCCGGCAGACGCTCACCAGCTCCGGCGACTTCTTCCCCCTCCACCTCTTCGCTCTGCCGCACTACCAGCAGCAGAGATCTCCTCCCCTGCTCTTCCCGCGCCACGCCGCACCCAGCTGGCGCCTCTCCAGCCTTCTGCTCGCCGCCGCCCCTCTCCCTGAGCATCGTCTTCTCCGGCGACAGTCGATACGACTGTCGCCCTATTCCTCCCCCTTCGTCCCTGCAGTTAAGTTAGACTTACTCCCCTTCTCCTCCTCTTTCTTTTCCCGCTTTCGATTTAGTCAATTAAGCCCTCTACCGACCCTGTTCACCCTCATCCTCTCCGCCTCCGACCACCCTCCGGCGAGCCGCTCCCATCACCTCAGCGACCCACACGGCTCGCCGACCACCGCAGAACCTCCGCCTCCTCACCCTGATCCTCTTCCGCTCCTCCACTTCCCACCAAACACCCTCTGCAGACCCACCGAACACACCCACTCCCTCGCTCACAGTTTGACCTAGGACGACCAGACAGCCCCATCTCGCCCCCTGCAGACCCCCTGACCACCTTCGCCGTGCCACGGCGAAGGTCCCCCGCCTGTCTGATTTGGCCGAGAGGCCGTGCTATTGATTTCAGGTTCCAGGCCTTGACCGCCATTGGCGAGGAAGCTCGAAGCCTGCTCGAGGTTGCTCCAAGCCGAGATCTCCCAGGTTGAAAAGCCACGGCCAGCGCGAAAGAGTCTCGCGCACACACCCTGGCCCTCAATTGGAGCTGTGCGCCTCAACAGCCGATGCAATTGGGAGCACCATCCCTGCTGCAGTCGTGAGAGAATTGGGGTGGGACATTTAGTCCCACCTCGGAATCTCTCGAAGGCACACGGATGCATAAAGGCAAAAACTGCCTTATGCTGTTTGCCTCAGTTACCACGGGGTGAGGTCCCTCTCACCCGACCCGACCCGACTCGGCCTCGTCCGTGACCACGCTCCGCGGACCTGGCCCGACCCGATTAGACTGACCTGCACTCCTCGCCCACCACGCACGCCGGTGGGCCTGGACCCGGGCCTGACCCGAACCCGATTACCCGGTAGCGCTCTGGGAGAGCTTCCGAAGAGTGATTTCAGAGAGAGAGATACGCGGGGGAGGGGGGTAGAGTAGGTTTTTGCCTTGACGAATAAACTCTGAAGTGTGCAGGCCAAAGAAGAAGAAGAAGACCCGCTGAAGAAGAAGGAAGAGCAGCAGCCATCGCGAAAGAAGAAAAAGAGAGGTCAAGGCAGGTGAAGACAAAGAAGAAGAGGGAATGAAGAGAAGCAAGAAGCAAGAAAAGAAGAAGACGATCTGACGAAAAAGAAAGAAAGGAAACAAGGAAGAACAGAAGAAGTAGAGCACGAGGGGAAGATCTGAAGAAAGCAGAAGAAGAAGAAGAAGAAGAAGAAGAAGAAGAAGAACAAAGAACAGGAAGAACCAAAGACAAAGAGGAAGAAAGAAGAAAAGAAGAAGAAGCCAAATTCTCATCTCTCTCTCTCTCTCTTTATTTTTGTAATAGAACTTGTATATCTCTAGAATACAACTTGCTCCCTGAGTTCGACCTCGGGAACTCTTTTATTTTTCCGAGTAAAAAAATTTTATATGAAAACGTTGGTAACAACCGGCTTTACTACAACGATATAACCGAAACCGGTCGACAAACGAACGTTATCAGTTTTCTGCAAAATGTTCTTGATCTCCCGATTGGAGACCTCGGCCTGTCCGTTCATCTAAGGGTGGTAAGGTGCGGAAATCCGATGGCTCACCCCATATTTCCCCAGTAAATTTTGAAACTGGGCATGAGTGAAATGTGTGCCACCATCACTGATAATTGCCCTAGGAACCCCGAACCGACAGAAGATATTTCTCTTCACAAAATCGATGACCACCTTGTGGTCATTGGTCCGGGTGGGAATTGCCTTAATCCACTTGGACATGTAATCAACAGCGATCAGAATATACTGGTGTCCAAATGGAGGGAAGGGTCCCATAAAGTCGATGCCCCAAATGTCGAAAATTTTGATGGAAAGAATTAGGTTCAGGGGCATCATATCTCTCTTAGCCATGTTCCCGAGTGTCTGACATCGGGTGCATGACTTAGAGAATTCCTGAGCATCCTTAAATAATGACGGCCAATAGAATCTGGATTGCAAAATTTTTGCCACCGTCTTTTTCTCAGAAAAGTGTCCACCACACGTGGATGTGTGACAGAACTCAAGTATGTTATGGAATTCGACTTCTGGGATGCATCAGCGAATAATCTGGTCTGCGCAAATGCGGTACAGCTCGGGATCATCCCAAAAATATTATTTGGCCTCAGACACAAGCCTATCCCATTGTTGTTTGGTCCAATCCTGGGGGATTTGACCAATGGCCAAATAATTGACAATATCTGCAAACCAGGGGATTCGGATGCCTGAGACTGTGAGGATAGTTTCATCCGAAAAAGTATCAGAGATCGGAACATCTGAATGAGGAGAATCGATTAGGATTCTCGAAAGGTGATCCGCCACTACATTTTGTGCCCCGGCTTTATCCCTGATTTCAAGATCGAACTCTTGAAGCAGCAGAATCCAGCAAATAAGTCGGGGTTTGGCATCCTTTTTGGCCAAGAGATGTTTCAAGGCCGAGTGGTTGGTATAGATGATGATGCAATTTTTTAACCTAACAGGTAAGCCCTGAATTTTTCTAAAGCGAAAACTACAGCTAGTAATTCTTTTTCAGTAACGGTGTAATTCCTCTAGGCCTCGTCCAAAGTTTTGCTTGAGTAGTAAATCACAAAGGGCTTTTTCTCAATCTTTTGACCCAAGACAGCCCCGATGGCATAATCAGATGCGTCAGCCATAATCTCAAATGGGGCTGTCCAGACTGGTGGTTGCAATACCGGGGCACAGGTGACGGCCATTTTCAATAAATCAAATGCCTTACGACATGATTCATCAAACTCAAATAGTGCGTCTTTGGCTAAAAGGTTACTCAAGGGCCGAGCAACCTTCGAGAAATCCTTAATGAATCTTCTATAAAAGGCCACATGCCCATGGAAAGAGCGAATCTGTTTTACGGATGTGGGTGGAGGAAGTCTAGAGATAGCATCCACCTTAGCTTTATCAACTTCAATTCCCCGATTAGAAACCACGTGACCTAGGACGATGCCCTCCTGTGTCATAAAGTGGCTCTTTTCCCAGCTAAGGACCAGCCATGTTTTGATGCATCTCTGAAGGATCAATTCCAGGTTAACCAAGGAAGACTCAAAAGAATCTTTGAAAATGGAGAAATCATCCATGAACACCTCAAGACAATCTCCCACCATGTCAGAGAAGATGGCCATCATGCACCTTTGAAAAGTCGTAGGCGCATTGCAAAGGCCGAACGACATTCTACGGAATGCAAAGGTTCCGTAGGGACATGTGAAAGTTATCTTTTCCTGGTCTTTGGGATGGATAGGGACTTGGTTATATCCCTAATAACCATCCAGGAAGCAAAAATATTTTTGCCCAGCTAACCTTTCGAGGATTTGATCGATGAATGGCAAGGGAAAGTGATCCTTTTTAGTGGCAGTGTTCAGCTTCCTATAGTCAATACAGACTCTCCAAGTAGAAGCTGAACAAGTGGTGAAGGTTTTCCCTTTCTCATTAGTCGTAACGATTATTCCCACCTTCTTGGGTACAATCTGAACGGGGCTAACCCATGGACTATCTAAGATTGGGTAAATAATCCTAGCATCGAGCCACTTAATTATCTCCTTGACCACTTCTCGGATATTTGGGTTTAGTCTCCTTTGCATTTCGGGAGAAGGGTGGGATCCATCTTCCATGAAAATATGATGATTACAATAAGATGGCTCGATCCCCCTAAGGTCATGGATGGTCCAACCAATTGCCTCCTTGTTGTTCTTAAGGACCTTAATTAACCTCAATTCTTGCTCCTTAGTCAAATCAGCACTAATAATCATAGAGAGCATGTTTTAAGGTCCTAAGAACTCATATTTCACATTTTTGGGCAATGGTTTTAATTCTAGCTGGGACTGGTTTAGAATAGAAGGAAGGGAGGATGCTGATGAAGATTCATCAGGATGATCTAGTGGAAGACGCTAGGAATGAACAAAATCAACAGCCTCTTCAGGATGTGGTAGGTCTACCATGGAGGAGGGTTGTGGGTTGGGTTCGCTAAGGCTAATGGAGTCCTCGAGTGCATTGATTGTCATACACGTCTCAAGATCCTGATCCTCGAGTTCCTCAATGAATCCACAATCCTCAAATCCTCTTATCACCTTAAAAATATCCAAAGTTAATTTCTTATCCCCAAAGGCGATCTCCATACTACCGCTTTCATAGTTTATGTTGGCCTTGGCGGTAGCTAGAAACAGATGCCCCAGAATGATGGGCATGTTCCTCAAATCATTAGGTACATCCATGTTGAGGACAAGGAAATCTACAGGAAAATAGAAATCCTTGACCTTGACAATTACATCCTCAATAACGCCTCTCGGTGCGGTGACCAATCGGTCTGCTAATTGTAGCATTACTGAGGTTGGCCTGAGTTCACCTAACCCAAACTTCTCATAAATAGAAGTTGGGATTAGGTTGATGGATGCACCTAGGTCCAATAGTGCCCTATCAAAAGTGTATTCCCCAATAATGCATGAGATCAAGGGGGCACTTGGATCTTTCTTCTTTTGAGGAAGGTGATGCAGGATTACAGAACTTGCCTGTTTTGAGAGAATCACCTTCCTCTGAGTGGGTTCTCTCGGCTTACGCTTTTGGGTACACAGTTCTTTCAAGAATTTAGCGTAAGCTGGGATGTGCTTAATAGCATCGAGGAGCGGAATATTGATCTCTACTCTCTTGAATAAATTCAAAAGCTTCTTGTTGCTATCTAGGGTTTTCTTCTTCTTGGTTATCAATAGGGCCTCAGGGGATGGGATATGGGTGGAATTTTCAATTTCCTATCCCTTGGCCTTATTGTCTTCTTCATCCTCCTCCTTCTCTTTCTCAAGCTCCCCAAGATTTTGACTTCTAGAAGGTAATTCTGGGTTCTGGGTCTGCTTCCCACTTCTCAAGGTGACAGAGTTTGCAAAGGCATAAGGGTTTGGGTATTGAGGTGGATTAGTGAAGATTGGAGGGCCTTGGTTGGTCATGTAACCAGAAGAGGAAGAAGAGGGACCCTTCTCAACCACCTGAGCATGTGCATGTGGGTCCCTTTGATTCCCGTACCCTTGGGCTCTATTGCCCTGAATTTGCACATTACGCGGGTTTGGTACGGGTTGAGATGGTAGGGATCCGGGTTTTCAGGTGTTTGCAATTAACCTAGATTGCAAGTTATCCAAGGATGTCTTCATTTGTTGCAAAAGTTGAAGCATGGACCCTTGCATTTCTACCATTTGTCGGTTCAAATCAGCCTACCCCACGGATTGTTGGGCATTCCAAGATGGCTGATTAACTAGTCTCTGGGGCAACTGGCTGTATACTTGACCCTGACCCGTGGGTTTTTGAGATGCATAGTTGCTGGGTCGAGATTGGGTCTGTTGCCCTTGATTTTTCCAAGAGAAGTTAGGGTGGTTCCTCCATCTTGAGTTAAAAGTGTTGGAATATGGGTTGGACCTAACATTCTCTTGCATTGCATATGCATCCTCATAAAATGAGGATGAAGAGAAGGAAAAATCAGAGAAACTAGGATCAAAGGACCCAGTTTGGAACCCATATGGTTCCGAGAAATCCTAGCTCACAGGTTGAGTCGAATCAAGTTGGTTCACGAATTCCTGCCCCATGGGAGCTCATGAGGAATGGAATCCTGAATTCTAGGATTGAGTGGGTAAAGAAGTGTTTCTTGAATTCCCAGACATCCATTCTTCCAATTTCTTAGCAACCAAGTCCATTTTATCCAGTTTATTACAAATTAATTCCATGTCAAATGAATGAGAATCTTGGATCTCATTAGCACTTGACCTAGGTTGTTGGGACTGGTTGAATGCATCCATGGAGGCATGATTAATTGAGTTCTCACTCATTTCCTCAAACAGGTCGTATGCGCTATCTACATCCCTGTTGAGAAAATTCCCTCCGCAGGAGGCATCCACATGATTACGGAGTTGCTCAACCAACCCGTGATAGAAAATCTGCACGAGTTGCCATTTCGACACCTTGTGGTGTGGACACTTCCTCAAAAGTTCCTGGAATCGCTCCCAGGCACCATGAAATAGTTCCCCTGGCCGCTGGGAGAAAGTGGTAATCGCCCGTCGCAAGGCATTGGTCCTTCTGATAGGGAAGAATTTCTTCAAGAAAGCCAACTTAAGAGTAGCCCAAGTTTCAATCGGCCTTCCTATAGTCCGGTACCAATGTGTGGCCTTATCCCTAAGAGAGTGGGGGAAAAGCCTCATGATCATTTGCTCTTCGTTCACATTCCTTACTCTGGTGGTCTGAACCAAAGTGGTCAGATCTTCCAAGTGCTGGAATGGGTCCTCCGAGCCAAGCCCATGGAAATGCTTAATCAAACTTAAGACTTGGGGCTTGATTTCATTGTCTCCAGCGGGAATCATGACGCCGGGACCTTCCCCATAGTTTGAAGGAACGTAAAAATCCTTCAAGGGCGGAGCGCCCTGACCATGCATGCATTGGAACCATTGTTGCATCTACTGCAATTCTTCCAACTGCCTCTGAATCAGCTCTTGCTGGTTCGGAGGTGGGGGAGGTAGTTGTTGATCAGCCATGGGATCTGCTTGGCTATAGCTCAACCTCTGCCTCCTAGAATGGTCTAAAGGTCCCTCCAATCTAGGGTTCAATGACCTCCTCCCAAGCATACACTAGAAGGAAGTCGGAAGGACGGGGAAAAAAAAGGGAACCCTGCAGCACAAGAATACAAGCCTGTCTTAGATGGGGTAGCCTAAGGTCTACTGACTCTCAGAATCCATACTAAGATTATGGACGATTTACTCTACTTATGTCCAGGCAATCCAACCAATTAGAAGGAGGGACTGGGGAGAAGGTTCTTCCTTTGGCTTGCACCTTCGGTTCCTAGTGTACCCCCCAGCCGTGATCGTTTGACGCTACTCCCCTAGCTAGACATCAAATTAACTAGTATAAGCAAGTTAATCGTGAATAATCTCAATCTGGATCCCGATGAGCGAATGAATCCTTAGGGCCAACGTCTAATTGATTTTAGTTAGGCTTGGGAAATTGGTGCTCTGGAATGTGATGGGCCCTTAATGGGTTGTGCCCTTAATGATTTGTTTGAGAACGTGTGAATGTACACAACCAAGATGTTTTCAAGAAAGATTATTAATGATGAGGTGAGTTTCAGGATTCGAATCTTACTTAATAACTTTTAGGATTCAAATATTAGGTGTTTTCAACCAAGTTTTGTGAGGCAAACCAAGTTTGTTGTTGAAAGTACGTGTTCAAGTATTTTCCTTTAAAAATTAAGAAAAATATGGAGTGCCTGACTTGACCTAATTATTGAATCCTATGGGGCAGCTAGAAAATGAACCTCTTTTAAATTAGGTGGTGCGGCCCAAACAATTCACTCAATTGGCTCAAATGCACCACCGATTAAGGCACACAAAAAGATGGTTAACCTAATATGATTTCTACTCTTTTATGTGTTGAATTCGTGTACCAGGTCCACAGGTCGGAAGCCCGGTTGAGTAGATGAAAAATCAAGTCTGATTATGTGCCTTAAATGTGGGTGTATAGAGTGTGTAAATTGATTTATCCCACAGAAATATCTTTTTATTTTTTTTTTTATATAAGATGTGGGTGAGATGAGTGAAGGTGGTAAACAAGACAAACAAAGTCTATCTTAGGGTTTATGCAAACACCTAAGCAGATTAGGTCTTGGTTATGATTGTGGCGAAATGAACTAGTGGGCAAGGAGAAAGTGGGGGACACTTATAGAGTACTCTACCAGCACTTTACTCTGATCTACCACACTTGGATCTCCATGCTAGGGTACCTACAAGACAGTAGATCAAAGACAAG
The DNA here is from genome assembly GCA_037157565.1 of Thalassia testudinum. Classification (NCBI taxonomy): domain Eukaryota; kingdom Viridiplantae; phylum Streptophyta; class Magnoliopsida; order Alismatales; family Hydrocharitaceae; genus Thalassia; species Thalassia testudinum. Next base: position 21,479,715 of record JAZHRO010000024.1, read on the forward strand.
TAGGGTTAGTGCTATGTAAATGCAAAGAAGCGTAATAAATAATAAAGTAAATTCCGTTGTCTTCCCCGGCAATGGCGCCAAAATGGCCGTGCGTGTTTCGCATGTTTAGAAATAGAGGTTACAAGAAATCCATCATCATAGTTGCAAAACACATCGATCAGATAAAATTTATACCAAAACTCCAAGGGAGTCCCGGGTCGAAAACAGGGAGGCGACGTTTACTTTACTTGAAAATCGTGCTTCGTTTTGTTTATTTTTGGTATTTTGGGGTTTTGTTATTTTTTTGTATTTTTGAAATAAAAGAAAATAAGAAAATGTATCACAAGATAGAGATGTGGAACAAATATGATATATATTACTTCCAATGTCAATTACAAGAAACTATGCAAGCAAATAAAGAGAGGGAGGTGAGAGGAAATCTCCTGAATCGGCTATTCGACGAGACGACGATGCCTGGCGGAAGCTCGGACGAAGGAGGTGAGGAGCGGGACGACGGAGGTGAGATGCTGGAGGATGTCGGGTTGAGGAAAGCTTCGGCGTAGCTCCGAAATGGAGGTGAGAAGACGGAGTTGATCTGCTACCGGAATGGAGGTGGGAGGATGGCTCCAAGGTGACCTATGAAGGGAGATGGGAAGTTGGAGGAGTATTTGGTGGGGTAGAGGTTCGCTACACTAATAGGCACCTTGGGAGCTTGAGAACAAGCTCTAATGGAGCGTTGGTAGGCTTGCTAGAGCTTGGGAGTAGGTGGGAGTAGAGTAGGTAGAGATGGCTTGGAAGGGAGGGGGTGTAGGTCCTTTTATAGTGGAGGAGAAGAGGCTAAAAATGGATTAAAGGACTTTAGCGACCTCCAGACCGATGCTGGAAACGTTGTTGTAGACAGCTCACCTCCACCCACACCCATAGCTAGCTCTGCTGGCTTGCAATGAAATAGCGACGACTATAAGCGTCGCTGCAGGTCAGCCCAGCTATCGCTAAAAGCTGGTGCCAATCGCCCTTACGCCCGAGCCGTGCTACCCCACTTATCACGTGCGATGACCGCGCGTGCCTGGCTGTGTGTGCTCTTGCTCTGTGCTGGCGTGCGTGCTTTCCTTGCGTTGCCTTGCGCTGGCGCTGCTGCTCATGCGTCCGCCCAATTGCGAATTGGAGGGGCTGCGGGGATTTGAACCCACACCCTCCTTTTGCAAACCAACGCTCCCACCATTGCGGTAAACCTTCCCTTGTGTCGTGTGGAGTGGCTTGGTGCATCCGCTTCCCAGCTGTTGGATCATGATCCAACTGCTAGGATTGAAGGGTGCGGATGAAGGAGTTGAGCGATGCTGCTGGTTGGTGTTGGGTGGCCTAGATGGTGCCACGTGGTGCCATCTGGGCCGTCCATCTTCTTCTTCTTGTAGAGGGTGCTACGATGCTCAGATCAAGATGATTCCCATGATGCCGAACTGCGATCGTCGCTCCGGATCCATCCGTATGGTCGGATTTTCCATCCAAAACCTGTACGGATGTCTCATTGCCCCCTGGCCATATAAAATGGAGGAATTAATATATAAAATATACAACTATCCTAAATGCCATGCAATGGATGTTATGCAATATTTATAACATGATATGCAATGCTAAGCCTAGGAACTATAAAAAATAAGCAATTTATCATGAATTTATGTGTGTTCATCATGCACCTTTGAAAGGTCGCTGGTGCATTGCATAATCCAAAAGGCATTCTACAGAAAGCAAATGTTCCGTAGGGACATGTGAAGGTGATTTTTTCTTGATCATCGAAGTGGATGGCTACTTGATTGTAGCCGGAATAGCCATCCAAGAACAGAAGAATTTTTGGCCGGCTAGTTTTTCCAAGATTTGATCAATGAAGGGTAGTGGAAAGTGGCCTTTCTTCGTTGTACTATTAAACTTCCTATAGTCGATGCAGACTCTCCATGAGGAAGTTGTGCGAGTTGGAATCAATTCCCCATTATTATTAGTAATCACAATTAGCTTAGATTTCTTAGGAACCACTTGTACAGGACTGATCCAGGGGCTATCAGAGATTGGGCAAATTATTCCTACATCTAACCACTTAATTATTTCTTTTTTCACTACCTCCTGCATGTTGGGATTCAATCGTCTCTGCATTTCCCGGGAAGGTCTTCATTCATCCTCAGTGTAGATTTTATGGGTGCAGTAAGTAGGACTGATTCCCCTTAGATCATTCAATGTCCAACCAATTGCTCTACTGTTTCTTCCCAAAACTTGAATTAATTGATTTTCCTAAGTCTCGGTTAAGTAAGAGCTAAGGATTACTGGATAAGTCTGATCAGTTCCTAGGAAAACATACTTTAGATGATTAGGAAGAGGTTTAAGTTCAGGTTTGGGTCCTTGGGATAAGGGTCCAACGGAGGATCAGAGTTACCCTCAAGAGGTCTAAGAATCAAGTCAGTGATTGGTGGGCTAACCTCTTGATTGGTTTGGGTGTCAAGGCTTGTAGGATCAAATTGGGATATTCCTAATTCCATATAATATTCAATAGTATGATCCTCATAATCTTCTATCATTCCACAATCGTCAAATTGTTTAGTGGCCTTAAAGATGTTAATCTTGGTTTTCTTATCCTCGAATTTGATTTCCATATTACCAGATTCACAATCAATGTTTGCCTTGGCAATGGCTAAAAAGGGTCTTCCTAGGATTATTGGGGTATTCTTCAAGTTTTCTGGTACCTCCATGTCAAGGACCAATAAATCTACCGGGAAATAAAAATCACGGACCTTGACAATTATATCCTCAATAATCCCCCTTGGCGTGGTCACAGATTGATTAGCTAATTGTAATGTGACCTCAATAGGTTTTAGCTCTCCAAAGTTGAATTTTTCATATAACATAGTGGGGATCAGATTTATGGAGGCACCTAAATCTAATAGAGCCCTTTCAAAAGTGGTATCTCCAATAACTCACGAGATTAGAGGGGCTCCTGGGTCTTTTTGTTTTCACGTTGGGTTTCTAAGGATAACAGCATTAGCTTGTTCAGATAACACTTCCCTTTTTGCTATTTTGGCCTGTCGTTTAGGTGTGCCCAAAGCTCTGATTAGTGATGACAGGTCCCATTTCACTCACATTCAATTCAGGACCTTACTAGCCAAGTATGGATTCACTCATTGAATCTCTACTCCATACTATCCGCAGACCAACAGACAAGCTGAAATCTCCAATCTAGAAATTAAAAAAATCCTTCAAAAGACGGTTAGCCCGGATCAGAAAGATTGGTCTACCAAATTGGATGATGCTCTCTAGGCCTACAGGACTGCGTATAAAACTCCGATTGGAATGTCTCCATTCCATCTGGTCTCTGGAAAATCTTGTCATCTGCTTGTTGAGCTTGAGCATAAAGCTTATTGGGCAATTAGAACATTTAATCTCAATCTTGATCAATCTGAACGACAAAGAAAACTCCAATTGACTGAATTGGATGAAATTGGAAATGATGCCTATGAAAGTGCAAGAATCTATAAGAATAAGACAAAGGCTTTACATGACAAATACATCTCTAGAAAAAGCTTTGTCCCTAATCAAAAGGTTTGGTTATTTGTTGCATGCTTGAGGCTCTTTCTGGGAAAATTTAGATCAAAGTGGACATGTCCCTTCATTATAAGAAAAGTCTACCCTCATGGAGCTGTGCTTATCCTAGATCCTATGTCTGGTCTTGAAACACAGGTAAATGGTTAGAGGCTAAAACCTTATATCACTCAAAATTGTGATCCCATTCTAGATGGTTACATCAACCTTCTGGAATCTTATTGAAGCTAAACAAAGTCTGGCAAATGTGACATCAACCTTCTGGAATCTTATTGAAGCTAAACAAAGTCTGGCAAATGATGTTAAACTTAGTGCTAGCTGAGAGGCAACCCAGTATTCATTATAGGTAGATCTGCATCTTCTGCATCCACACTGACCTAGGATCAACAAGTCAGGTGATATCCCCTCCTCTTGCTTATTATATTTTTGATTTTCATGCATACATTTCAATGAGGACATTGTAATGAATAGGCATGGGGGGTGGACATTGCATGCCTTATCTTTATGTCTAAAATTAATAATAATAATAAATGCATTTAGGCATAAAGAATTTTTATTAAGGTTTTATTAGGGATTTATTCTTAAGTTGATTCCTGAGTTTAGAATCCATTATAATTTCACACTTACACGTAGAATTTGCAATGGATCCTTTGTGAAGATCGATAAACATCTTTAGTTTGTCAAGAAGAAGCAGTGCTTCTTCTCCTAAACCCTTGGATAGTAATTAGGGAGTCAGGCAAACTATCTTCTAACAGATCAACCAAACACGTGTGAGATGAGAGTAGAAAGTTTACTGGTGCTCTAAGGCTAGTATGAGGAATCTTAACCTCTGGATAATGAGATAATGATACTCAAAGTTAGGCATAGTTTTCGCTCTCGGTTTCTACGTACAAGTTCTTAGTGCGAACAGCTTTTGAGAGCTACCAAATAAGGCAAAATACGTAGAGAGTGGGTTCTGATAAAACTATGACTAAGGTGGATGGTCACGACCGTCCTTTACGGAAACCTCAGCTGAAGGACGGTATTGTTGAACGTGTATGAACCTACGCTAACGTGTTCGGTTTTGGAAAACTTGTCATTGTAGTTCGAAAGCGAAGAATTCGTGTTCAACAAATAAAATTTATACCGAAATTAAAATTCCGGGTCGAACGCAGGGAGGCAGACGTTTGATTTAAAAACTACGCGTTTCTTTTTATTTGTTATAGAATAATTCAATTTAGAACCATCTAATTATTTACAAGAAATAGAAGAGAGAGAGTAAGAGAGAAAGAGAATATTACACAGAGAAATCAAAATGAGATGTAGAATAAACAAGGAATTTTTGTATTGAAGAGATTATTCATTACAACTAGAAAGCATAAAACAATTACTCTAGAAAGCGATAAATTTACTCTAGAAAGCATTAAAAGAATGGAGAGAGAAATGTCCACCTCGACGATTGCTTGGAGGACGAGTAGATTAATCTAGAAAGCAGTAAATCTATACTAGAAAGCGGTAAAAAGAATAGGGAGAGAGAAATCCTCCTCGACGGTTGCTCGGAGGACGAGCCGGACGGGACGATGCCTGGACGAAGGAGAACGAAGCGGGACGAAGGAGAACGAAGCAGAAGAACGGGAACGAAGCAGCACGCCATTGTCATCGCGGGATCCACTTCCGAAGGGGAACGAAAATTGGACTTTATCTCGCGAGAAGCATCCCGGGTGTGGGACAAGCTTCTCTTGATCTTTGGAGGGGTAGAGAGGAGAAAGAAGGGATGAGAATTTCGTATGGAGGGGGTCTCCTTTTATAATTGCAAGGAGTGAGGGCAAAATGGACATTACAAGTTGAAAATAGTAAATGAGGGGTCTTTAGTGACGGATAAATCCGTCACTAAAGCCCCTAACGTGGGCGACGTGGGCGGCTCGCGCGTGCCTCCTCGCTTGCTCGCGCCCTCAACGACTTCGCACGTCCGCGAAGTCTCAGCCGTTCGATCGCGAGATCGGACGGCTTAAAATCGCGCCTCCACCACTGCCGCCCGCCGGCCTGTGCGTGCGATCGTGCGTTCACGCACGCGTCCAATCGTGCGTCGGCACTATCGGGCGCGCGCGGCCGTTGGATCGCGATCGTGCGGTCGATTGGAGGCGCGCCACCGCTCCAATTTCTGCATGGCGAGGCTCGAACGCGCATCCCTGCTTCGCGTTAGAGCGCTCGACCGCTGCGCTGCGGTTGCGTTTGTGTCGAGCGCCTGACTTCAGCGCGGGCGCGTCGCAGCCGTTGGATCTCGATCCAACGGTGGAGAGGAGACGGGTGCGCAGTCTTCACAAGATGCAAGTGGCCGTTTGGGCGGCTGAGATGGCACCACGTGGCACCATCTTGGCCGTCCATCTTCTGGAAGTTGTAGATGGTGCCACGGATGTCGGATTGACTCGATTTTTGTGTCGTTGGGATGCGATCGTCGATCCGAATTCATCCGTGCGGTCAGATTTGTCATTTGAAGTGCGGATTTACACCATCCTGGCCCTTGATTTTCTAGGGTTCCCCGATCTCTATCTGATGCTACGGATGCCTGATTAGGGCGATCTTGGAGTCGTTGAACTCCAATTGTCGCCCTGATCATATCCATACGGTTGGATCTTTGATCCGAGGCCCCGATAAAATGTTTGCCCTGTCCAAGCACATAAAAGGAGACAATTAACCTCCATTTTAGTCAAACTACTCTAAATGCGAGATGATGCATGTTATGCAATATTTATATCATGAAATGCAATCCTATGCTTAAGAACATGCATAAATAGACATTTTAAGTAGTGTAAATGTGTTTACATCATACCCCCATGCCTATCTTTTGCTAGTCCCTAGCAAAAACTATATGCTATTTATAAAAGAATTAGGTTAGATTATTTGGACCTGAGTTATTTTCAATCATTAATAAATTGTCTACTTAGGAACTGAACTTTCAAAGACACAACAGTGCCCGGGTATCAGCCAAAATGCAGATCGCCTCAAGCCCTCGCCTTATTCAAAGAAAAATTTCTTTTTCTCTTTTTACTCTTTTCTAATTTTTTTGGATTTTCAAATTTTAGGGTTCAAGAGTGGCTTTCTACGATCATTCAACTCACCCAAGATTTGATGAGAACCCTAAGTTTTAAGCATCTTATTGTGATTGTGATAGACTCGTTGACCGGCAATTAGAACGGACTTCGGATTTCTACGCCTCTAGGTGACCTCAAAAAGAATTCTGCCTAAAGGTGTATCTTTACAACCGATAGCTTTCTCCCTACTTTTATTTTTTAACGGGGTCAACACAAGGGTGAATCCAGTGTATATCTCCCCGGTTTATTCTACTTCTCTGCTCCTTCCTAAGTGTTTTGGGAATTTTTAGTGCATTTTCTGAGCTGGGTTCTGGACAACCGGTCGATGAGCTGTTACCATCGACAACTTGCCAGCCATACTCGTGCGGCGAAGTGTGGCTTATTTCTTTTTGTTCTTTTCTCCTTTTTGATTTTTTTTTTTTTTTTTTTAAGTAGGTGGCTTCCCTGGTCTAAGATTTACCTAAATGCAGCAAAAAGAGAAAGGTCCAGTGACTGGGCTCTGGACAACCTACCTATGGGCTGTTACCCACGATAACTTGCCAGCCATATCACCCTAGAAGGTTCATTAGCTATCCAATTTCCGTAAAAATCGCCGAACAACGAGTCAGTGCAAAGAAAGTGTGTAGATGCTTAAGACTCAAAATTCCCTCAAATCAGAGGGCGGGTTGATAAGTCGTGTACTTATCACCCAAACTTATTTATTCCACTTATAATAGAATTAAGATGGCGAGGACTCAAAGACAAATCCACATTTTAGTGGATACACAGGCTAATTAAGTCCAAAGACCTGAGGGGTCTTTGTGTTCAGATCCTAGTGTAGTATTTCCTAAGATTGAAAATTTTCTTAAACCCAAATTCTCTTTCCTAATTCTGAAATTTTTATTTATTTATTTTTTTTATAAAAGAAAATAAACAAATCTACGGAGCTGACGAATGAATTCAGAGATAAATATCCACCCCCCCATGCCTATCTAATGCAATGTCCTCATTGTATTAAAAAGACATAAAACAGAGTGGAAAATTGTAGAAAGCACCTGAATTGCGTGAATATCAGGTCCACTCCAAGATGAAAACAAAAAAGAACTGTATAAGTGCTGAGTTTAGTTCCTTTAGCTAGGCACACTATACAAAGAAAAGAAATGAAGAATTCACATGTGCAGGTCAGAATTAGAATGAACAGAAGAATCCTCTAACCTGTCAGTAGAGGTCCACAGATGTGGACCAGATTGTGGTGCAGACCCACACCCCATAATCGAGAATATCTTAGGTTCTGGATAAAAATTACCCAAAACCTAAAATCAGAATGTAAGCGGGATCGGGCCTGCGATTTCTGAGGATGCAACCCAAGACCAAAAAGTCGGGTTACAAAAAATTGAAGCTCAAAAGGATAATCGTTGAATGTGTGCTTGAGTTGAACATCCTCGAAACAAATGTCGTAAGGGTTCTGATTTGATGGTTTCAGCTTAAAAGGAACCCTTCGACTTAATCTTCCATTTCCTCCAAAATTAACTTCCCAAATCAGAACTTCCCCGCTCCTATCCTCCTCATTCAGCATATCAAATTCCAGGACCTCTTGTATATTCATCACCCCATCTGGAATCTCCAAGTCTAAATGATGTGGCAGAATCAAAATTGACTTGGGTCTAATTATCTCAGAATTAGAATCATCAATAAGCTCAACAGGGTGTAACTAATAATCAGGGCATTGAATTGATTCCTCCAGAAAATGAGATTCTGGATCCGTATCGTGTGCCCTAATAAGATCAGTTTCCTCAGTTATTGGGCTATCAAATGATCTATCAGATTCCTCAGGCCCAATCGTCTCACAAAAATCGTGATCTGAAAACTCGTGTGAGACTTCGCAACTTGAATCTTCACCATCAGGATCCGTATCAATGTATGTCCCAAAATCATTTGTCACTTTGCGTTCCAAGGAGACATACGTTTCCTCGTAACCCGGCTCAGGGATTTCAGGTGAAGAAATCAAATCATCTTTAATTGGTTGTTTTAATTCAATCTTGTCAGCTTCGTAACACGTGTCCCCCCCAACAGGTGCCTGAGCAGGTTCTGTCATTGGCTTTCCTGAAGAGAGTTCATCCTGGGAATTATTCCAAGATTGAATCAAAGCAACCACGAATCTCATCCTCAATTTCGCTAATTTCCCAAGTAGAAACTCACCCGGGTTCTTATCCTTAACATCCTGGAGCCAATCCAACAAAGACTTATTTAAATCATCAATCATTTCAATCAGGGGCTCCAATCTCTCAATGCAAGGTATTGGCTGAACTTCTAAAGATTGAATGATATTCCTCAAGTTAGCCAGAACCTTATCTTGAACCTGATTAGCCTGAACCAAATGAGTTGGTTCAGGGTTGGGCGGGTTTGACATCAATGTAGAGGAATTAACGAATTGAGATTCGTTATACCCATCCTGATAATAGGTCATTTCAGATTGTTCAAAAGATGGTGATGACCTAAAGGCAGTGAAATCAGAGGATGGGTAAGGATCAGTGTATCCTTCTTGATTGTAGATCGCATTAGGTTGTTCATGAAAGGAGGACGATCTATAATCGATGCAACTCCGAGAAAGATAGAATTGAGAATCAAAGTGTTCAGGGTTAGACCCTAAACACGGGGGTCCGGAATTGTATCCCCAATCCGAATTATCCCAACTAACTGATGGTCGATTACAATACGAGTTGGGATAATCGTCATGTTGAGGATAATTTACAACAGGAGGGAAAGAGCGGGAATGCGTGAAATATGTGGAAGGATTCATGATACACGGGAGGAAGAAAGGTGCCCTGCAATACAAACAATCAAACCTGTCCTTAAATATGTTAGCCTAAAGACCTACAGACTCTCAAAACCCGTCTTGAGATAAAGGAACGATTTGATCTACTTCCGTCTGTTCAATCCAACCAGTTAGAAGGAGGGACTGGGGAGAAGGTTCTTCCTTTGGCTTACGCCTCCGGTTCCTAGTGTACCCCCCAGCCGCGATCGTTTGACTCTACTCCCCTAGCTAGACATCGGATTGAACAGTAGAAACAGACTAATCGAAAATAATCTCGTTCTGGGTTCTGAAGAGCGAGTCCAATCCTTAAGGCGAATGTCTACTCTATTTTATTTAGGGTTAGGTTTGAATGTGCTTTGGAATGTGATGGGCCCTTTAAATGAGTTGTGCCCTTAATGATTGATTGATTCATGTGGGAGTGCACAACCAGTGATTTTCAAGCAAGATTGTTTTTGATGTGGTGAATTTTAAGATTCAAATCTTGCTTAGTAGCTTTTAGGATTCAACTTTAGGTGTTTTCAATCAAGTCTCATTGGCACACCAAGTTTTGCAAGCACAGGTGAAGATGTTTTCCTTTAAAGTTTAAAAAGAATGTGGAGTGCCTGGTAAATCCCTAAGAGTTGAACCTAATTGGCAGCTACTTGATGAGTTGATTTTATTTGAAGTGGTGCGGCCCAATCAACTCAAACAATTGGCCTGTTGCACCACTTAATTAGGTACACAAATGATTACCTAATCTGATTTCTACTCAATTATGTGTTTGGATGTGTGTATCGGCTCCTAAGATTGGATTACCGGTTGAGTTTGAAAATCAGATGAGGTTGTGTACCTCTGTGAGATTTTTTTTTTCTTTTTAATGTGGGGGTTGGGGTGAGTATGGGTGTCAAACAACAAACAATCTAACCTTAGAGTTTATAAAAACACCTAGGTTGATTGATGTTTGAGTTATTATGTGATGAAATGAAATCTAATGGGTGGGAGGTGGGGGATAACTTACAAAACCTTCCACAGCACTTTACTTCGATCTACCGCTTTTGCCTGTCTCGAAAGAGTACCTGCAATTACAATAAGAAAGGAGAAAAGTGAGGTAAATGATTTATAAGTTACAAAACGTGAAGAGAAATCAAAGATCGTTGCCTCCCCGGCAACGGCGCCAAAATGTTGGACGTGTATGAACCTACGCTAACGTGTTCGGTTTTGGAAAACCTGTCGTTGTAGTTCGAAAGCAAAGAATTCGTGTTCAACAAATAAAATTTATACCGAAATTAAAATTCCGGGTCGAACACAGGGAGGCAGACGTTTGATTTAAAAACTATGCGTTTCTTTTTATTTGTTACAGAATAATTCAATTTAGAACCATCGAATTATTTACAATAAATAGAAGAGAGAGAGAGAGTAAGAGAGAAAGAGAATATTACACAGAGAAATCAAAATGAGATGTAGAATAAACAAGGAATTTTTGTATTGAAGAGATTGTTCATTACAACTAGAAAGCATAAAACAATTACTCTAGAAAGCGATAAATTTACTCTAGAAAGCATTAAAAGAATGGAGAGAGAAATGTCCTCATCGACGATTGCTTGGAGGACGAGTAGATTAATCTAGAAAGCAGTAAATCTATACTAGAAAGCGGTAAAAAGAATAGGGAGAGAGAAATCCTCCTCGACGGTTACTCGGAGGACGAGCCGGACGGAACGACGCCTGGACGAAGGAGAACGAAGCGGGACGAAGGAGGACAAAGCAGAAGAATGGGAACGTAGCAGCACGCCGTCGTCGTCGCGGGATCCACTTCCGAAGGGGAACGAAAATTGGACTTTATCTCGCGAGAAGCATCCCGGGTGTGGGACAAGCTTCTCTTGATCTTTGGAGGGGTAGAGAGGAGAAAGAAGGGATGAGAATTTCGTATGGAGGGGGTCTCCTTTTATAGTTGCAAGGAGTGAGGGCAAAATGGACATTACAAGTTGAAAATAGTAAATGAGGGGTCTTTAGTGACGGATAAATCCGTCACTAAAGCCCCTAACGTGGGCGACGTGGGCGGCTCACGCGCGCCTCCTCGCTTGCTCGCGCCCTCAACGGCTTCGCACGTCCGCGAAGTCTCAGCCGTCTGTTCGCGAGATCAGACGGCTTAAAACCACACCTCCACTGCTGCCGCCTGCCCGCCAGTGCGTGCGATCGTGCGTTCACGACCGCGTCCAATCGCGCGTCTGCTCTATCGAGCGCGCGCGGCCATTGGATCGCGATCGTGCGGTCGATTGGAGGCACGCCACCGCTCCAATTTCTGCGTGGCGAGGCTCGAACACGCGTCCCTGCTTCGCGTTAGAGCGCTCGACCGCTGCGCTGTGGTCGCGTTTGTGTCGAGCGCCTGACTTCAGCGCGGGCGCGTCGCAGCTGTTGGATCGAGATCCAACGGCGGAGAGGAGATGGGTGCGTGGTCTTCACAAGATGCAAGTGGCCGTTTGGGCGGCTGAGATGGCGCCACGTGGCGCCATCTTGGTCGTCCATCTTCTGGAAGTTGTAGATGGTGCCACGGATGTCGGATTGACTCGATTTTTGTGTTATTGGGCTGCGATCGTCGATCCGAATTCATCCGTACGGTCGGATTTGTCATCTGAAGTGCAGATTTACACCATCCTGGCCCTTGATTTTCTAGGGTTCCCCGGTCTCTATCTAATGCTACGGATGCCTGATTAGGGCGATCTTGGAGTCGTTGAACTCCAATCGTCGCCCTGATCATATCCATACGGTTGGATCTTTGATCCGAGGCCCCAATAAAATGTTTTCCCTATCCAAGCACATAAAAGGAGACAATTAACCTCCATTTTATTCAAACTACTCTAAATGCGAGATGATGCATGTTATGCAATATTTATATCATGAAATGCAATCCTATGCTTAAGAACATGCATAAATAGACATTTTAAGTAGCGTAAATGTGTTTACATCAGGTATTAATGTCAAGGTCAGAAATATGTTGTCGTATCCATTATTTTCCTGGGGCCGAGAATAGGCAATTCCACCAGATAAGCCACCCGATATCCTCTTGAACACCCACAATCTCGAATAATACCTCGTGAATAAAAGTCACATGTATTACTATGTTGTGTTAGATGTCTGAAAAAAAAAAAGAAGAGAAGGTATATATGTCTATGCATATAAAAAAAATATACATATACAAAAATGAAGAAAGGAGTCGAAAAGAAAGAAAGAAAAAGAAAAAAGAGAAAAAATGTTCATAAGTGTTTTTAGAGTTTATTTCAAGTGTATTGAGGCAACAACACCCATCACCCTCATGATCCACCAAATACAGCCTTGACCTACTTTTCTGTATTTCTGGCCGCCTGAATATAGGTTGAGGAATGCTGACTTAGTCGTAGAGTTATCAGAACCTAATCAAAGTGTTAGTGCTAGGAGAGACCACCAAATATACTGATAAATCTGGTGAGATTGTGAGCTAAAAAAGAAAGAAAAGAAAAAGGAAGAGAAAGAAATAGAGAGAATGAGTATAAAGGAATTAAAGAGAGCACAATTTCTCACCTCTCTTTGAGTTAAATTATTTAATAATCTGGAAATCTAGGTTCTAAAGTACTAGTCTATATGTAGCACCAGATGAGTGTGAGCCACCAAAAATAAACCCACTTGACTCAAAAATCTTCTACCTAACCCAAAAGCTGGGGATGAATATACAGGTTACCTTATAACCCCGAGGGGAGAAGTTTGCCTATCCCAATAGATTTCTACTAAAGATCAAGTATGAGCTTTAGATGTGGATTGACTTTTCACTTGGATCCGCTACATAGACTACAACAAAACACATTCACAATTATCTAGATTACTATATATTGGATGAAAACAAAAGACATAAATCTCTAGCCAAACTCTTCATAGAAATCTGTTATGTAGGACCACTTTGCATTTTATCTTGCATTTGCTAGGGACAAGCAAGATTTAGGGATGGGGTGTGATTACACAGCAACCATGCAACCTAAAACGCCTGAATTGAGCTAGATTCTAGCATAACTTCGAGTCAATGCATTCATAAGCATCGTAATTCACATACTAGTTAGTTTGAGTATCGGTATAGATAATATCGTCATTTTATGACCTAAAAGAGAGATGATTTTAATCGCAGATGATTCGAAGCCACGGATGTCAAATTAGACCAGACAAATCTGATCAGAATGACAATGGGAGTTCAACACTTCCGAAATCATCCCGATCAGACAACCAGAGCATCGTATATAGTCCATAGAAGAATGGAGATCATGGAGCCAACGGGCAAAGATCTGGACCTCAGATGATAAATCCAACTACACGGATGGATTTGGATCGACGTTCGTAGTCCAACGGTGTAGAAATCAACTTAATTGGAGGCCTACATCATCAGATATAAAGAGAAGAAAGGACGACCACGATGACGCCATGTGGCACCATCGCAGCCACCCCTCGCCGTGCCCCCAACTTCTGAAGGCACCTCTCTTCACAGTGTAGGCCGTTGGATCTTCATCCAATGGCCACGAGCGCACCATGCCACCACCCATATTAGATCAGTATAAAAATAAACAAGCAAGTATATACAATAAAGAGTTTGAGCAGCACATTGGCTCGTGCACGCGCGTATGTACGCGGGAGACGCGGGTTCGAGCCCTGTGCTACCAAAATCAATGCAACGTCAGCGGGTGGGCCTGTGGAGGCACGATTGCACGATCAGAGGGTTGAGGTGAATCCACGTGGCGTGATCAGAGAGCATCGCAGGCAGACATACGATCGCACGGGCCTTTGCGAAATCAGGAAGGTGCGAGAAGCGTGTGTAGGATTTGAAATGTGTAATGAGCACGCGTTTAAGCCATCCGATTGCAAGATCGGATGGCTGAGATGAGGCAGGATTTGAAGGCATGCGGCAAAGGCAAAAATGCAAAGGCACGGGTGAGAGGGAGCTGTGCGATGACGATCTAAGGGCGAACAACATGCCACGTGTCGCCACCAGAACGAATCCAAGCATAGAAGGCCTTTTGAAGATTATTTTTAAGCCAAATCATAGTCGTTGATCTCCCGATCAACAGATCTTCTTAGCAAAGGGGTTGTTGCACAAGATTAAGGGATGAAATACCCTTTTGCTTCTTCATAAAAGCTATAAAAGAAGGCCTAGGGCCCCCCCAATTGAAGGATCCACTTAGAACCTCTCTTCCATCAACTCCACTTCTCTGCAAGTCTCCATCCCTCTGCAACTCTACTCCAACTCCATCCCGACACTTTGGATCTGAGGTGCTGTTGCATCTCGCACAAGCATCCCATAAGCGACGTCGTTTCTCTGCCACCTTCTTCTATCTCCCTCTCTCCCTTTCTCTCTATCTATCTTTACTTTTTGCATAGCAATTTCTATTATGAAAAACTCTTTATCAGTGCAATGAAATCTGATCTTAAGTATATTTGATACGTCTCTATACATATAAACATATATAAATATCTTGTTAGAACTAGTTTCATTGAAAAGTTTCCGTTAAAAATCGAGATTGCCTCCCTGCGAACGACCCGGTACTCATCTGTTTTACAAATATTATTTGTCATCGTGTTTTCGCGCTATACTACAACTAAACAACTTTTAAAACGTTAATTATGTGTCAAACAGGTTGTGTGATTACACAGCAATCATGCAACCTAAAACACTTGAATGGAGCGAGATTCTAGCATAACTTCTAGTCAATGCATTCATAAGGAACATAATTCGCGTACTAGTTAGTTTGAGTAACCGTATAGATAATATCATCATTTTATGACCTAAAAGAGAGATGACTTTAATCGCAGATGATTTGAAGCCAAGAATGTCAGATTAGACGAGACAAATCTAATCAGAACAACGACGGGAGTTCAACGCTTCCGAAATCATCCCGATCAGACAACCAGAGCATCGTGTATAGTCCATAGAAGAATGAAGATCATGGGGCCAAATGGCAAAGATCTAGACCTCAGATGACAAATCTAACCGCACGGATGGATCCAGATTGACATTCGCAGTCCAATGGTGCAGAAATCAACTTAATCGGAGGCCTACGTCATCAGATATAAAGAGAAGAAGAACGGACGGCCACGATGGCTCCATGTGGCACCATCGTAGCCGCCCCTCGTCACACCCCCAACTCCTGAAGGCACCTCTCTTAGCAGTGTGGGTCATTGGATCTTCTTCTAATGGCCACGAGCGTGCCATGTCGCCACCCAGATTAGATCAGAATAAATATAAACAAGCAAGTATATACGATAAAGAGTTTGCACAATGCATTGGCTCACGCGCACACGTATGTACGTGGGAGACACGGGTTCGAGCCCTGTGCTGCGCAAAATTGATGCGACGTTGGCGGGCGAACGTGTGGAAACGTGATTGCGTGATAGTAGGGCTGAGGTGCGTCCACGTGGCGCGATCAGAGCGCATCGTGGGAGGATGCACGATCGCGCGAGCTTTTGCGAAATCAGGAAGGTGAGAGAAGCACGTGTGTTGAACACTCGAATTGCTAAGCTAACATGTTTGGTTTTGGAAAACCTATCGTTGTAGCTTGAAAGTGAAGAATTCGTGTTCAACAAATAAAATTGATACCGAAATGAAAATTTTGGGTCGAACACAGGGAGGCAGACGTCTACGTGTTTCTTTTTATTTGTCACGAAGTAATTCAATTTCAAACTATCTAATTATTTACAATAAATAGAAGAGAGAGAGGGTAAGAGAGAGAGAGAGAATATTACACAGAAATAAAAAATGAGATGTAGAATAAACAGAGAGTTTATCATTAAGGAGATTGTTCATTACAACTAGAAAGCATAACACAATTACACTAGAAAGCGATAAATTTACTCTAGAAAGCATTAAAAGAATGGAGGGAGAAATGTCCTCCTCAACAAATGCTTGGAGGACGAGCAGAACTACTCTAGAAAGCAGTAAATCTATACTAGAAAGCAGTAAAAAGAATAGGGAGAGAGATATCCTCCTGACGGTTGCTTGGAGGGCAAGCCGAACGGGACGACGCCTGGACGAAGGAGGACGAAGCAGGACGAAGGAGGACGAAGCAGAAGAACGGGAACGGAGCAGCATGCCGTCGTCATCGCAGGATCCACTTCCGAAGGGGAACGAAAATTGGACTTTATCTCGCGAGAAGCATCCCGGGTGTGGGACAAGCTTTTCTTGAGCTTTAGAGGGGTAGAGAGGAGAAAGAAGGGATGAGAATTTCGTATAGAGGGGGTCTCCTTTTATAGTTGCAAGGAGTAAGGGCAAAATGGACATTACAAGTTGAAAATAGTAAATGAGGGGTCTTTAGTGATGGATAAAATTGTCACTAAAGCCCCAACGTGGGCGGCGGGCACTACGCCCACGTTGGGGCTTTAGTGACGATTTTATCCGTCACTAAAGACCCCTCATTTATTATTTTAAAGATGTAATGACTAATTTGCCCCCACTCCTTGCAACTATAAAAGGAGACCCCCTCTATACGAAATTGTTAGCCCTTCCTTCTCTTCTCTACCTCTCCAAAGCTCAAGAGAAGCTTGTCCCACACCCGGGATGCTTCTCACGAGATAAAGTCCAAATTTTCTTCCCCCTTCGGAAGTGGATCCCTCGACGACGACGGCATTCTGCTCCGTTCCCGTTCTTCTTCTTCGTCCTCCTTCGTCCTGCTTTGTCCTCCTTCATCCAGGCGTCGTCCCGTTCGGCTTTCCCTCCAAGCGACCATCGAGGAGGATATCTCTCTCCCTATTCTTTTTACTACTTTCTAGTATAGATTTACTGCTTTCTAGAGTAGTTCTGCTCGTCCTCCAAGCATTCGTCGAGGAGGACATTTCTCCCTCCATTCTTTTAATGCTTTCTAGAGTAAATTTATCGCTTTCTAGTGTAATTGTGTTATGCTTTCTAGTTGTAATGAACAATCTCCTTAATGATAAATTCTCTATTTATTCTACATCTCATTTTTTATTTCTATGTGTAATATTCTCTCTCTCTCTTACCCTCTCTCTCTCTCCTATTTATTGTAAATAATTAGATAGTTTTAAATTGAATTACTTCGTGACAAATAAGAAGAAACGCGTAGTTTTTAAATCAAACGTCCGCCTCCCTGTGTTCGACCCAGAATTTTCATTTCGGTATAAATTTTATTTGTTGAACATGAATTCTTCGCTTTCAAGCTACAACGACAGGTTTTCCAAAACCAAACACGTTAGCGTAGCAATTCGAGCGTTCAACATTTTGGCACCGTTGCCGGGGAGGCAACGATCTTTGATTTCTCTTCGCGTTTTGTAACTTACAAATCATTTACCTCACTTTTCTCCTTTCTTATTGTAATTGCAGGTACTCTTTCGAGATAAGCAAAAGCGGTAGATCAGAGAAAAGTGCTGTGGAAGGTTCTGTGAGTTATCCCCCACCTCCCACCCATTAGATTTCATTCCACAACATAATCATTCAAACATCAATCAACCTAGGTGTTTTTATAAACTCTAAGGTTATATTGTTTGTTGTTTGACACCCATACTCACCCCAACCCCCACATTAAAAAAAGAAAAATTAAAGAAAAATCTTACAGAGGTACACAACCTCATCTGATTTTCTAACTCAACCGGTAAACCGATCTTAGGAGCCGGTACACACATTCAAACACATAATTGAGTAGAAATCTAATTAGGTAATCATTTGTGTGCCTAATTAAGTGGTGCATCAGGCCAATTGTTTGAGTTGATTAGGCCACACCACTTCAAATAAAATGAACTCATCAAGTAGTTGCCAATTACTTTCAACTCTTAGGGATTTACCAGGCACTCCACATTCTTTTAAAGCTTCAAAGGAAAACATTTTCACCCGTGCTTTCAAAACGTGGTGTGCCAATGAAACTTGTTTGAAAACACCTAAAGTTGAATCCTAAAAGCTACTAAGCAAGATTTGAACCTTAAAATTCACCACATCAAAAATAATTTTGCTTGAAAACTATTGGTTGTGCACGCACACACAAATCAATCAATCATTAAGGGCACAACCCTTTTAAAGGGCCCATCACATTCCAAAGCATGTTCAAACCTAGCCTTAAATATAATAGAGTAGACGTTGGCCTTAAGGATTGGACTTGCTCTTCATAACCCAGAATGAGATTATTCTCGATTAGTCTGTTTCTACTGTTCAATCTGATGTCTAGCTAGGGGAGCAGAATCAAACGATCGCGGCTGGGGGGTACAGTAGGAACCGGAGGCGCAAGCTGAAGGAAGAACCTTCTCCCTAGTCCCTCCTTCTAACTGGTTGGATTGAACGGATGGAAGTAGATCAAATCGTTTCTTTATCTCAAGACAGGTTTTGGGAGTCTGTAGGTCTGTAGGTTAACCCAATTAAGGACAGGTTTGATTGTTTGTATTGCAGGGCACCTTTCTTCCTCCTGTGTCTCATGAATCCTTCCACATATTTCACGCATTCTCGCTCTTTCCCTCCTGTTGTGAATTATCCTCAACATGACGATTATCCCGACTCGTGCTGTAATCAACCATCAGTTAGTTGGGATAACTCGGATTGGGGATATAGTTCTGGACCTCCGTGTTTAGGGTCTAACCCTGAACACTTTGATTGTGATTTCTATCCTTCTTAGAGTCACATCGATTATAGATCGTCATCCTTTCATGAACAACCTAATACGATCTCTAATCAAGAAGGATACACTGATCCTTACCCATCCTCTGATTTCACTACCTTTAGGTCATCACCATCTTTTGAACAATCTGAAATGACCTATTATCAGGAAGGGTATAACGAATCTTAATTCGTTAATTCCTCTGCATTGATACCAAACCCGCCCAATCCTGAACCAACTCATTTGGTTTTGGTTAATTAGGTTCAAGATAAGGTTCTAGCTAACTTGCGGAATATCATACTATCTTTAGAAGTTCAGCCAATACCGTGCATTGAGAGATTGGAGCCTCTGATTGAAATGATTGATGATTTGAATAAGTCTTTGTTGGACTGGCTCCAGGATGTTAAAGATAAGAACCCAGGTGAGTTTCTACTCGGGAAATTAGCGAAATTGAGGATGAGATTCGTGGTTGCTCTGATTCAATCTTGGGATGATTCCCAGGATGAACCCTCTTCAGGAAAGCCAATGACAAAACCCACTCAGGCATCTGTTGGGGGGGACACGTATTATGAGGCTGACCAGATTGAATTAAAGCAACCAATTAAGGATGATCTGATTTCTTCACCTAAGATCCCTGAGCCAGGTTACAAGGAAACGTATGTCTCCTTGGAACAGAAAGTGACAAAAGATTTTGGGACATACATTGATATGGATCCTGATTTCTTTGATGGTGAAGATTCAGGTTGCGAAGTCTCACGTGAGTTTTCTGAACACGCTTTCTGTGAGACAATTGGGCCTGAGGAATCTGATAGATCATTTGATAGCCCAATAACTGAGGAAACTGATCTTATTAGGGCACACATTGCAGATCCAGAATCACATTTTCTGGAGGGTTCAATTCAATGCCCTGATTGTCAGATACACCCCGTTGAGTTTATTGATGATTCTATTTCTGAGATAAATAGACCCAAGTCAATGTTGATTCTGCCACATCATTTAGACTGGGAGATTTCAGATGGGGTGATTAATATACAAGAGGTCCTGGAATTTGATATGATGAATGAGGAGGATAGGAGCTGGGAAGTTCTGATTTGGGAAGTTAATTTTGGAGGAAATGGAAGATTGAGTCGAAGGATTCCTTTTAAGCTGAAACCATCAAATCAGAACCCTTATGACATTTGTTTCAAGGATGTCAAACTCAAGCACACATTCAACGATTATACTTTGAGCTTAATTTCTCTGTAACCCGACTTTTTGGTCTTGGGTTGCATCCTCATAAATCGCAGGCCCGACCTCGCTTGCATTCTGATTTTAGGTTTTGGGTAATTTTTATCCAAAACTTAAGATATTCTCGATTATGGGGGATGGGTCTGCACCACGATCTGGTCCATATCTGTGGACCTCTGTTGATAGGTCAGAGGATTCTTCTGTTTATTTGATTCTGACCTGCACTTGTGACTTCTTCATTTCTCTTCTTTGTATAGTGTGCCTAGCTGAAGGTGCTAAACTTAGCACATATACAGTTTTTTTAGTTTTCATCTCAAAGTGGACCTGACATTCACGCAATTCAGGTGCTTTCTATGCTATTCCACTCTGTTTTATGTCTTTTTAATACAATGAGGACATTGCATTAGATATGCATGGGGGGGTGGATATTCATCTCTGAATTCATTCGTCAGCTCCGTAGATTTGTTTTATTTTCTTTTATTAAAAAAAATTTCAGAATTAGGAAAGAGAACTTGGGTTTAAGAAAATTTTTAATCTTAGGAAATACTACATTATGATTTGAACACAATGACCCTTCAGGCCTTTGTACTTAATTAGCCCGTGTATCCACTAAAATGTAGATTTCTCTTTCGAGTCCTCGCCATCTTAATTCTATCGTAATTGAAGTAAATAAGTTTGGGTGATAAGTACACAACTTATCAACCCACCCTTTGATTTGAGAGAATTTTGAGTCTTAAGCATCTATACACTTTCTTTGCACTGACTCGTTCGACAATTTTAACGGAAATTGGGTAGCTAATGAACCTTCTAGGGTGATATGGCTGGCAAGTTATCGTGGGTAACAGCTCATAGGTAGGTTGTCCAGAGCCCAGTCACTGGATCTTTCTCTTTTTGCTGCCTTTAGGTAAATTTTAGACTAGGGAAGCCACCTACTTAAAAAAGAAAAAAAAATGAAAAAGAGGAGAAAAGAAAAAAAGAAATAAGCCACACTTCACTGTACGAGTATGGCTGGCAAGTTTTCGGTGGTAACAGTTCATTGACCGGTTGTCCAGAACCCAACTCAGTAAATGCACTAAAAATTCCCAAAACACTTAGGAAGAAGCGGAGAAGTAGAATAAACCGGGGAGATACACACTGGATTCACCCTTGTGTTGACCCTATAAAAAAATAAAAGTAGGGAGAAAGCTACCGGTTGTAAAGATACACCTTTAGGCAGAATTCTTTTTGAGGTCACATAGAGGCGTAGAAATCCGAAGTCTGTTTTAATTGTCGGTCAACGAGTCTATCACATTCACAATAAGATGCTTAAAACTTAGGGTTCTCATCAAATCTTGGGTGAGTTGAATGGCCGTATAAAGGCACTCTTAAACCCTAAAATTTGAAAATAAAAAAAAAAAATTAAAAAAGAGAAAAAGAGAAAAAGAAATTTTTCTTTGAATAAGGCGAGGGCTTGAGGCGGTCTGCATTTTGGCTGATACTCGGGCGCTGTTGTGTCTTTGAAAGTTCAGATCCTAAGTAGACAATTTATTAATGATAGGAAATAACTCATGCCCAAATAATCCAACCTAATTCTTTTATAAATAGCATATAGTTTTTGCTAGGGACTAGCAAAAGATAGGCATGGGGGTATGATGTACACACATTTACACTACTTAAGATGTCTATTTATGCATGTTTCTAAGCATAGGAGTGCATTTCATGATATAAATATTGCATAACATGCATCATCTTGCATTTAGAGTAGTTTGAATAAAATGGAGGTTAATTGTCTCCTTTTATGTACTTGGACAGGGCAAACATTTTATCGGGGCCTCGGATCGAAGATCCAACCATATGGATATGATCAGGGCGACGATTGGAGTTCAACGACTCCAAGACCACCCTAATCAGGCATCTGTAGCATCAGATAGTTACTGGGGAATCCTAGAAGATCAAGGGCCAGGATGGTGTAAATCCTCACTTCAAATGACAAATCCGACTGCATGGATGAATTTAGATCAACGATCGTAGCCCAACGACACAAAAATCGAGTCAATCCGACATCCATGGCACCATCTACAACATTTAGAAGATGGACGACCAAGATGGTGCCACATGGTGCCATCTCGGTCGCCCAAATGGCCGCATGCATCCGGTGAAGCTTCCGCACCCGCTCCCTCTACGTTCTTGGATCTCGATCCAACGGTTGTGGACAGTCGCGCCTAAAAGCGCCCACTCGACCATCCGCGCCTCGTAGCGCAGCGGTCGAAGGCGCTATCGCGAGCAGCGGACGCGTGTTCGAGTCGCAGCGAGGAGGCGAAGGGCGCGGGCGAGCGGGCGCAGGCGTGCGTCGGATCTTGATCGGACGGCCGTCTGCGCTCAATAAAGATGACGCACTATTGCACGCCCGCACCTCACGCGGCATCGTACGCGTTGGGGCGGGCGCACAACAGCAGGAGATGGCGCATCCTAAGCCGTCCGATCTCGCGATCGAACGGCTGAGATTTGATGAACATGTGCAGGGGCGTTGAGTGCAGGCAGCTGAGGAGGCGCGCGTGGGTGGCGGGCACTACGCCACGTTGGGGCTTTAGTGACGGTTTTATCCGTCACTGAAGACCCCTCATTTATTGTTTTAAAGATGTAATGACCAATTTGCCCCCACTCCTTGCAACTATAAAAGGAGACCCCCTCCATACGAAATTCTCATCCCTTCCTTCTCTTCTCTACCTCTCCAAAGCTCAAGAGAAGCTTGTCCCCACACCCGGGATGCTTCTCGAGAGATAAAGTCCAAATTTTCGTCCCCCTTCGGAAGTGGATCTCACGACGATGATGGCGTGCTGCTCCATTCCCGTTCTTCTGCTTCGTCCTCCTTCGTCCAGGCGTTGTCCCATCCGGCACATCCTCCAAGCGACCGTCGAGGAGGATATCTCTCTCCCTATTCTTTTTACTGCTTTCTAGTATAGATTTATTGCTTTCTAGAGTAGTTCTGCTCGTTCTACAAGCATTCGTCGAGGAGGACATTTCTCCCTCCATTCTTTTAATGCATTTTAGAGTAAATTTATCGCTTTCTAGTGTAATTGTGTTATGCTTTCTAGTTGTAATGAACAATCTCCTTAATGATAAATTCTCTGTTTATTCTACATCTCATTTTTTATTTCTATGTGTAATATTCTCCCTCTCTCTTACCCTCTCTCTCTCTTCTATTTATTGTAAATAATTAGATAGTTTTAAATTGAATTACTTCGTGACAAATAAAAAGAAATGCGTAGTTTTTAAATCAAACGTCCGCCTCCCTGTGTTCGACCTAGAATTTTCATTTCGGTATAAATTTTATTTGTTGAACATGAATTCTTCGCTTTCAAGCTACAACGACAGGTTTTCCAAAACCAATCACGTTAGCGTAGCAATTCGAGCATTCAACATTTTGGCGCCGTTGCTGGGGAGGCAACGATCTTTGATTTCTCTTCGCGTTTTGTAACTTACAAATCATTTACCTCACTTTTCTCCTTTCTTATTGTAATTGCAGGTACTCTTTCGAGATAAGCAAAAGCGGTAGATCAGAGAAAAGTGCTGTGGAAGGTTCTGTGAGTTATCCCCCACCTCCCACCCATTAGATTTCATTCCACAACATAATCATTCAAACATCAATCAACCTAGGTGTTTTTATAAACTCTAAGGTTATATTGTTTGTTGTTTGACACCCATACTCACCCCAACCCCCACATTAAAAAAAGAAAAATTAAAGAAAAATCTTACAGAGGTACACAACCTCATCTGATTTTCTAACTCAACCGGTAAACCTATCTTAGGAGCCGGTACACACATTCAAACACATAATTGAGTAGAAATCTAATTAGGTAATCATTTATGTGCCTAATTAAGTGGTGCATCAGGCCAATTATTTGAGTTGATTAGGCCGCACCACTTCAAATAAAATCAACTCATCAAGTAGTTGCCAATTACTTTCAACTCTTAGGGATTTACCAGGCACTCCACATTCTTTTAAAGCTTCAAAGGAAAACATTTTCACCCGTGCTTTCAAAACGTGGTGTGCCAATGAAACTTGTTTGAAAACGCTACGTGCGCCTCCTCAGCTGCCCGCGCTCAACGCCCCTGCACACGTTCATCAAATCGCAGCCGTTCGATCACGAAATCGGATGGCTTAGGATGTGTGATGTAAACATATTTACACTACTTAAAATGTCTATTCTTGCATGTTCTTAAGCATAGGATTGCATTTCATGATATAAATATTGAATAACATGCATCATCTTGCATTTAGAATAGTTTGAATAAAATGGAGGTTAATTGTCTCCTTTTATGTGCTTGGACAGGGCAAACATTTTATCGGGGCCTCGGATCAAAGATCCAACCGTATGGATGTGATCAAGGTGACGATTGGAGTTCAACGACTCCAAGATCGCCCTAATTAGGCATCCGTAGCATCGGATAGTGACCGGGGAACCCTAGAAGATCAAGGGCCAGGATGGTGGAAATCCACACTTTAGATGACAAATCCGACCACACGGATGAATTCGGATCGACGATCGCAGCCCAACGACACAAAAATCAAGTCAATCCGACATCCGTGGCACCATCTACAACTTCCAGAAGATGGATGGCCAAGATGGCACCATGTGGCGCCATCTCGACCGCCCAAACGGTCGCATGCAACCTCTGAAGATCCCGCAGCCGCTCGCTCTCCGCCGTTGGATCTTGATCCAACGGCCGCGGTCGGCCGCGCTTAAAAGTGTCCTCTCGACCATCCGCACCCCATAGCGCAGTGGTTGGGCGCGCTTACGCGACTGGCAGGCGTGGGTTCGAGCCGCAGCAGAGGGTTGGAGGCGCAGGCGATTGGGTGCGGGCGGGCGTTGGATCGCGATCGGACAGCCGCGCGTGCCCGATAGCATTCACGCACGATTGAACGCGTGGCATGGACGCGCGATCGCACGCAGGCGGGCGCGCAGCGCAGCGGGCGGAGATGCGTCTTAAGCCATCCGATCTCGCGATCGGACGGCTGAGAATCAATGAACGTGCGATGACGTTGATCGCGCGGGCAGCTGAAGCGGCGCACGTGGGCGCGGAAGCTACGCCCACGTGGGGGCTTTAGTGATGGATTTATCCGTCACTAAAGACCCCTCATTTATTATTTTGAAGTTGTAATGTCCATTTTGCCCCCACTCCTTGCAACTATAAAAGGAGACCCCCTCCATACGAAATTCTCATCCCTTCCTTCTCCTCTCTACCCCTCCAAAGCTCAAGAGAAGCTTGTCCCACATCCGGGATGCTTCTCGCGAGATAAAGTCCAAATTTTCGTTCCCCTTCGGAAGTGGATCCCGTGACGACGACGGCGTGCTGCTTCGTTCCCGTTCTTCTGCTTCGTCCTGCTTCGTCCTGCTTCGTTCCCCTTCGTCCAGGCGTCGTCCCGTCCGGCTCGTCCTCCAAGCAACCGTCGAGGAGGATTTCTTTCTCCTTATTCTTTTTACTGCTTTCTAGTATAGATTTACTGCTTTCTAGTGTAGTTTTGCTCGTCCTCCAAGCAATCGTCGAGGAGGATATTTCTCCCTCCATTCTTTTAATGCTTTCTAGAGTAAATTTATCGCTTTCTAGAGAAATTGTTTTATGCTTTGTAGTTCTAAGAGTGAAATGAACAATCTCCTTAATGATAAATTCCTTGTTTATTCTACATCTCATTTTGATTTCTCTGTGTAATATTCTCTCTCTTACTCTCTCTCTTCTATTTATTGTAAATAATTAGATAGTTTTAAATTTAATTATTCCGTGACAAATAAAAAGAAACACGTAGTTTTTAAATCAAATGTCCGCCTCCCTGTTGATAAACGCCAGCTTATCATCATTCTTATGCATTAAAACAAACCTAGCACTTAGGATTTTACTCCGCAAATGATTTTTTGGGCTGCATTTAGGCATAAATTAGGTTAGGCATGCATTGCATTTTTTATTGTCTTTTTAATATGTTTTTGTGAGTGTTAGGGATGTACAGATATATAGATCCCTAAAACCCTAGCACTCAAGAAGGCAAATGGTGAAGGAGAAGCCCAGACTAGCTGGAACTCAGCTTGATCCAGCTCACCTCAGCTTGATCCAGCTCACCGCAGGTGGAACCTAGCTCACTTGAACTAGGGTTAGCTTGTCCCAGCTCCATTCAGCTAATCTCAGCTGAGTGGCAGCTCAAGAGAGTTCATCTCAGCTCACCCTAGCTCAAGTCAGCTCAGATCCAGCTCAACTTAGCTGAGTCTAGCTCATCTCAGCTCCCACTAGTCCACAGGGAGCTCTAGCTAGCTCAACTGAGTTGACAGGAGTTCACCCCAGCTCAAATCCAGCTACATCCAGCTCCACTCAACTCCAGCCAACTGAAGAAGAACTCATCCCAGCTCAGGAAGCTCAAGTCCAGCTCCCGAGGACTCAGCTTAGCTCAACTCAGTTGAGCTAAGCTACCTTAGCTGCCTCAACCAGCTTGACCCTCCCTGGGAGCACCAAACCTAGCTCACCTCATCTCATCATGGTAGAAGCTAGCTTACTTTAGCTTGGCTTAGCAACTAGCAAAGAACTAGCAAGCTAAGCCAGCTAGAGTAGCTCCATGCCAGCCTCTTCAGTAGCAGCCAGCTCCAATTTCAGCTCCAGACTTCTCCTCCTCAGCTCCTCCCTCCAAACCCTAGCTCCAACACCTTCTCCTCTACTCCACCTTTAGCTAAGCTAGCTTAGCTTAGCTTAGCCAGCAACCAGCTCCTTGGCCATCCACCACCTTCAAAGTCAACCCTAACTAGCTCCACCAACTTAAGCCTACCTAAGCTAGCTACCCTACTCAAGTTGGCGCCACCTCCTAGCCATCCCTTCACCCCATTATCACCACCAAAAGACACCTTAAGTTGGCGCCAAAAACTACCCCTAACCACCTCTATATTGGCACCAACTTTCAGCCCTTAATCCACCCTACACCTACCCACATAAGCCATCCTAGCCATCCACCTACCCCTCCTTCTAGAATCCCTCTTGGCGCCAACTTAGACCACCTTCTAGAACCCTTTCTGGTGCCAACATCAAGGGGTGTCAACACCCATAACTACCCCCTTGGTGCCCCTTAAGTTGGCGCAAACTCACCTTGGCCATAGGATCTCTAACCATCTCCATCTCTTCATCTTGGCCCTCCATTTCAAGGGACACCTTAGCCCCCTTCCTATTCTATAAAAACTCACCACCTACCACCATTTTGGGGCATCCTCCATTAGTGTATTTTACTACCTAAACCACCTATACCTACGGCCAAGAAGAAGGAGTAGAGAAGGAGATTAAAGGGGCACATCACCAGCCCTTTTGGTGCCTTCTTCTCCCCACTCTCTTCAACTTGGGCCCCGCCAAGGAGGAGGACTCTTCCACTTCAAGGAGGATGGCCAGGCAAGGGAGAAGGACCTAGGGTGGACGTCCACCCTTGGAGAGAAGCTTAGGGCACGCCCCCTAGGGCTTTCCTTGGAGGACATTACCTTGGTGGAGCACAGCAAGGAAGGAGTTGAAGGATTCTTTTCAAGCTTGGGAGCCACCAACCTTGGAGCAAGAAGCCCTCTTCTTCACCATCTATCTAGAGGATTTGTGTTTGCTTTTATTTATTTTAATTTTTCTAATAGTAGAAGCATTCCTCTACAAGGCTTTTTTTGTAAAACACTTTTCATCAATCTAAGTTGCCTTCTTTGTAATTTTCTATTTTGCATTTCTACTTGCTTGTTTTTAGCATTCTTCACTCCCTCTCCCTAATTATTCTAGGCCTCCACTTGCCTAGAGTGAGCTTAAGGAGAGGCTCTACTTGCCACTTAGAAATAGTATTTTAAATTGAAGTGTAAATCACCTTCCCGCCACCATTTCGCATGTTGTCTTAATTTAAAACAAAAAAATGATATATTGAAAAATACTAAAAAGAAAGTTGAGATTTGTATTCCAAGCAAGAGAATCACTTTTGCAAACATTTGGCCTCCTTGGACGACCCTATGTACTCCCCTATCTAGGAATATAAATTTAAGAGTTGATCAGTTTTACGCGTTACAACAACTTAATTAACAAACCGCGTGAAATCGCTATCACTTTTTGGCGCCGTTGTCGGGGAGGCACGGCTTTGCATTAATTAATTTTCTCTTGCTTGAAGTGGATCTCATCCCCTTCTCTTTCTTTCTTTTGTGTGTGCAGGAATTACAGTGGGAAGGCGGGAATCTGGAAGTGAGAGCTCAAAGTTCCTTTTTCTTCCCGCGAAATTCAGGTTGGTTCCTCTTTCTAGTCACATAATTAATTAAAACTACCAAAAACATATTAAACTTGGCCTTCATGATCCCAAACAATTTAATTAAGTGGAGTGGTGCTCATATAAAATCCATTGTTTGCTTGAATGCTTCTTTAGCACCACTCCATTGCAAGTATTGGTGTTCTGTTTTTCGGGTCCAGATTTCTGTCCAGACTTGAAAAATTGATTCCTAACACCACAGGCCTCCTAAAATCATAAAATTTCATATAGTGATTCCCAACTACGTTAGGAACATCTTTTCCAAATTTCAGAACAATTAGATTTGTATTTACTTTTTTAAAATTCGTGGACCGCAGAGGGGTCACACCCTCTAATCTTCCTATTTTTCTACTGTTCGTGAATTTTTAGAATTTTTATACTCATCGAATTTTTGTGAAATTTAGCTTGTTGGAATCCTTGTGGAATTTTACAGATCAAATAAAATCATAAAAATTTTCTGAGGTCGGTGGTAATAGTAAAAAGTCCAAAATACCCACAGGTATCATTTCTGGACTTTGACACCAGTACAATTAAAAATTCAAAACAATTGTCAAACAAATTCCTAAAATCTTACAAAAATCTTTTTGGAATCCTTGTTTGATTTTATTCAAAATAGTGGTGTTATTTGACTTGTTTGGACCACTACTTAATTCAGAAAGCCAAGAATCAATCCATTGGTAGTAATTTTCTGTCTTAGGGATAATTGGGTTAAGGTTTCTCTCTTTCTTTTTAGAGACTCACATTAAAGGAAATTAACCATCACCAATATAACTTGTCTTTCCTTTGATTGTGAGATTTCAAACTTGTTTGAAAATTTAAAGAGAAAAACCCTAAAACACATTTAATTAAATTGAATCCTAAAAGACATAAATACAAGAAAATTGTGTGACAACTTGATTTTCATTGGAGCCACTCTCCAATTCTTGCACACACAAAAAAATCAAAATAATAGGGCAACATCCCAATAAACGCCCTCCACATTCTGTGTGTACTATAGCATCCTAGACCTAATTAAAATTTGTAGCAACTTGACCCCTAAGGCTTTATCAACTTAGGCTTGCTATTTAGGTCTTAAGTTTTCTTTAGTTAGTACCAATTCTGTCATCTATATCTGGTGTTCAGGCTGAGGGGCCGTGTCAAACGACCAGGCGCGGGTTTGTACAAGCACTTGGGGCTTTCCCTGGGAAACATTTGGGCCCAAATCTCCCCTTAAGCAACTTGGCTAGATTTGTTGACAGAACGGGTATTCACTATTGACTACTTATTTCCTACATGGACCAAGTCTTAGGTTTATTATTAGGGAGTCGCATTTAAGTTAGGTCCAGATTTGTTTGTTTGAATTGCACACTTTCTCTCATCTCTTTCTCTTCTCCTCCCCTCCAATTCTTCCAAGTAGTGCATGCACGGGCGACGGTCCCAAAAATCACACCTCGAGGGACCATCTAATTTCGCCCCCCGCAGTAGGAAATCATTGTTTTCTTCCCCTTCATCTTCTAAAAAAATGGAAAACCTAGGAAGCCGTCAAAAAAATTCTGCTTCCACTTCTAACCCGTCAGCCGACCCACAAGCTGACTTCACCCTCCCTTACCTTCCTAACTTGGAGCAACCAGAAATACCAGCAGGGCCAGGTGGCCCTCCAATTATAACCCAAAATACAAATCCCTTTGCATTAATGGTCGACCATTTGGCTCGACTACAACAAAATCAAGAAGATCTAGCTAGGATTGTCACGAACCTAGCTAATCAAGGACAAAATCCACCACCCCGCCAACAGCCTGTCGTCCCTCTTAAGGATTTCTATGATCCTTCCAATTATGAGGAAAGACCAGGGGTGGTCATACCACAAGGGGATTTTGAAATCAAACCAGTCATTCTAAACCTTATCAAGCATTTTCATGGTCTTCCAAGAGAGGACCCTTTTTGTCATCTCGAGGAATTAACTATCCTCACTCAAACCACTCGTTCCCGCAATGTGCAGGAAGACATGTGGTTAATGAGACTCTTTCCTCTCTCTCTTAAAGATAAAGCATCGCATTGGTTTAGAACAGTTGGGCATCCTATTACCACCTGGCCCCAATTAAAAAGTGCTTTTCTTAAAAAAATTTTTCCGATTGGTCGAACGAATGCATTAAGAAGATCCATAACGACCTTTCAACAGAAAATTGGTGAACCCCTCCACGAAGCCTGGGAAAGATTTCAGGAACTTCTAAGAAGTTGTCCCCACCATGAAATTCCACAATGGCAGTTAGTGCAGATCTTCTATCATGGATTAGAAGATTAATTAAAATAATTTGTGGATGCCTCATGTGGGGGCAATTTTCTTAACAAAGACGCCGAAAGTGCTTATCTTCTCTTTGAAGAAATGAGTGAAAACTCATTTAACATGACTTCAATGGACGCTTTTGGCAGATCACAAAACCCCAGACACGGAGTCCATGAAGTTGACTCCAAATCCACCTTTGTTCCAGTCACACAAGATGATTTATATATGTTAGCTCAACGATTGGACCAGATACAAATTCGCCAAAAGAAAATTGAAGAAAAGCTCACAAACAAACAAGCTCCACACGACCACTCTCCACACACTAACCCCCCACACATTCTCTGAAGAGAAAATCTACACAATATAGATGCCACATCTGTTGGCCAGCAATTTCCGGCTGATTTCCCGCAAGATTTGACCGGGAATTTTGACCAAAATATTTTTGACTCCACCTCGAAAAATATTTATGCTCTCCAGGAGCAATTTAGAAACCCCTCCAACACTTCCAATCAAAATTGGAGGACTAACCCGAATCACTCCTGGAAAAACCCGAATCAGATTCCTTTTCCCAAACAAAACTATTTTGGGAATTATGGGCAACCTTTGTATCAACCTGGACCATCCCAGGATGATATTAATAATCAGGTCATGAAAACTCTGCAAGGAATGCAGACTCAAATGACAGAAGTAACCCGCATGATTACCAATTTACAACACCAAGTTAAGGTGACTCCTGATCATCGACCTATTGGGAATTTACCATCCCAACCTATGCCCAACCCAAACAATAAAAGGAATCAATTCCAAGGTGGATATCCCAGTCAACCTATTCAGCCAGCACATCAGCATCCGTCGGGTTTCAATAACAGCCAGGCACCCCATCCTCATCCTAGAAACAACCAGACTGCAAATGCAGTTACCTTGAGGAATGGGAAAACCACTCACAATACCCTGCCTGTTAAAGAAACCCGCTCTAATGACACACAGATTAACTCTTCTCCTCCTATTGTTCAGGAACCAATTCATGCAAAACAGGGCAACCCTGCCCCGTTTCCACAAGCCCTCCACTCTTCAGAAAAGAAAAAGACAAAATCCGAGCCCACTGAGAAGGAACTAATGGATTTATTTGGGCAAGTAGAAATTAATATCCCTATCCTAGATGCCATTAAGCATATCCCTGCCTATGCAAAATTTTTAAAAGATTTATGTACTCCAAAAAGGAAGCCCAAAAATTTAGGAAAGATAATTCTTCCAGAGACAGTCAGCTCAGTTGTGCAGAGCCGACTGCCTCTTAAGAGAAAAGATCCCGGCGCCCCCTAATCCAAGTTATCATTAATGATACCTCATTTGATTGCGCTCTGTTGGATCTTGGTGCCTCAATTAATCTTATCCCCACAGTTATTTTTGAGGAATTTAAGATCGATGAATTGAAGCCTGTTGAGGTTACTCTCCAATTAGCCGACTGATCTACGATTAAACCAAGGGGAATTGTTGACGATGTTCTTGTTCGGGTCAAAAATTATCTATTCGCAGTAGACTTTTTAGTCTTGGACATAGAGGTACCTGAAGCACTTAAGTTTGCCCCCATTATTCTTGGAAGACCATTCTTAGCCACCGCCTGCGCCAATATTGATTGTGATTCCGGAAAGATGAAGATCATGTGTGGCGGTGAATCTGTAACCCTAGACATTTTTTAAGCCTCTAGGCGATTCCAAGAACCAGATTTCTTTGACGATTCGGATTCAGAAATAGAAAACATTGTGGAGGAAACATTGCAGATTTCCCAATTAGGTTCCTATTTTGCTGTAAATACGGTTCCTGAACAATCCACTTTTTCTCACCCTTCCACCTCAACCACACGACCAGCTAACATTCCAGCTGACCCTTTCACTCTCACCTCACCTCTAACCCACAAAGCAGAAACTCTTTCGGAACCGGGCTTACAATTGGAATTAAAACCTTTGCCCAATTCCCTTAAATATGTCTTCCTGGGTCCAAATCAGACCCTTCCCCTGATTATAAATTCTGGACTCACCGGGGCACAAGAGCACAAACTTCTCCAGGTCTTGAGTAAATATTGAAAAGCTATTGGCTGGACCCTTTCTGATCTTAAAGGCATTCATCCGTCCTATTGTATGCATCGTATATATTTAGAGGACGATTCTTGCCCCTCCCGCCAACCACAAAGGCGCTTGAATCCTAGTATGTAGGAGGTGGTAAAAAAGGAGATTATTAAGTGGTTGGATGCTGATATCATCTACCCCATTTCTGATAGCTCCTGGGTTAGTCCAACTCAAGTTGTCCCTAAAAAGGCTGGACTAACAGTTGTCACCAATGAAAATGGGGAAAATATAGCCACTCGAACCGCTTCTTCTTGGCGCGTGTGTATAGATTATCGAAAATTAAACACCGTCACCAAGAAGGATCATTTCCCGCTCCCTTTTATTGATCAAATCTTGGAGCGGTTAGCCGGACGGGAATTTTACTATTTTTTGGATGATTATTCTGGCTATAATCAAGTTGCGGTTCATCCTGAGGACCAGGACAAAACAACTTTCACCTACCCCTTCGGAACCTTTGCTTTCCAAAGAATGCCCTTCGATCTTTGCAACGTACTCGCGACTTTTCAAAGGTGCATGCTTGCAATTTTTTCAGACCTAGTAGGTGAATGTTTAGAAGTCTTTATGGATGACTTCTTTGTTTTTGGAGATTCTTTTGACCATTGCCTCAAAAATCTTGAAAGAACTCTCCAAAAGTGCATAGAAGTTAATCTGGTCCTCAGCTGGGAAAAAAGTCATTTCATGATCCAAGAAGGTATTGTCTTGGGCCATGTTATTTCAAAACAAGGAATTGCGGTAGATAAAGCAAAAATAGATGCTATATCTAAGCTCCCACCGCCCACTACTGTCAAACAGATCAGATCCTTTTTGGGTCATGTGGGTTTCTACCGTCGATTCATACAAAACTTTTCCCAAATCTCCAAGCCTTTAAGTCAGCTTCTCACTAAAGACCAGCCATTTGATTTTAATAATACATGCCTGGAGAGTTTTTTGAGGTTGAAGAAAGAGGTTACTGAGGCGCCAATATTGCAGGGACCTGATTGGAATAGTCCCTTTGAATTAATGACAGATGCCTCAGATTTTGCTGTAGGGGCCGTTCTAGGGCAAAGAATTGGAAAGAAGCCCGTTGTGATCTATTATGTTAGCAAAACCCTTGATGATGCACAACGGAATTACACGGTTACTGAAAAGGAACTTCTTGCCATTGTATTTGCCTTAGAAAAATTTAGATCTTATCTATTGGGGTCACATGTCACTGTTTATACAGACCACTCAGCAATTAAATATTTGCTGACAAAGAAAGATGCGAAACCCTGCCTTATCCGTTGGATTTTGCTGCTCCAGGAATTTGACCTAGAAATCAAGGATAAGGCGGGATTGCACAATGTAGTGGCCGACCATCTCTCTCGTCTTATGACGAATGACATAATGACCCTGCCAGATTAGTTCCTCGATGAAAGTATTTTAGCTGCTACAACCCTCCCTTGGTTTGCGCCCACGCAAACTACTTAGCAACAGAACAAATCCTCGTTGATTGGCCAAAAACGAAATGGGATAAGTTCTTTGCTGATATTAAATATTATTTTTGGGAGGAGCCTGACCTTTTTCGCATTTGTGCCGATCAGGTCATTCGACGATGTGTCCCCGATTCTGAAATCCATGATATCTTAACACATTGTCACTCAATGGCCTGTGGCGGACATTTTTCGGGCAAGAAAACTGCAGCTAAAATCCTTAATGCAGGATTTTATTGGCCCAGCTTGCACAAAGATGCTCATGACTTCGTTCGGTCCTGTGTGCGTTGCCAGAGCATTGGCAACATGACTCGAAAGGATATGATGCCCCTTAATCCAATTTTAGAGGTTGAAATTTTTGATGTTTGGGGCATCAACTTTATGGGACCGTTCATCAATTCTGGTGGGTATTTGTATATTTTAGTCGCAGTCGACTATGCTTCTAAATGGATAGAAGCAATACCCACCCGCACTAGTGATCACCATGTGGTTGTCGAATTTCTTAAGAAAAATATTTTCTCAAGATTCGGCATACCAAAAGCCATTATCAGTGACGAAGGCTCACATTTCACCCACTCACAATTCCGACACCTCCTTTCTAAATATGGGGTTAATCATAAAATTTCCACGCCATATCACCCCCAAACTAATGGCCAGGCTGAAGTTTCTAACTGGGAAATTAAAAATATTTTACAAAAGACGGTTAGGCCCGACAGTAAAGATTGGTCCACCAAATTGGACGACGCTTTATGGGCCTACCATACCGCTTTTAAAACTCCGCTTGGCTTGTCTCCCTTCCGTCTGATTTTCGGGAAGGCATGCCATCTCCCGGTAGAATTAGAACATAGGGCTTTTTGGGCAATAAAACAACTCAATATGGATTTATCTGACGCCGGTAACCATAGAAAATTACAATTAACTGAATTGGAAGAATTACGTAATTTTTCCTATGAAAATGCGATGATTTATAAAGATCGAACAAAGAAATTTCACAATAAATATATTGTTCGGAAACACTTTGACGTTAATCAACGTGTTTGGCTTTTCGATGCGAGATTACGTCTTTTTCCTGGCAAATTAAAATCTAAATGGACCGGACCTTTTATTGTCCATAAAACATATCCATACTGCGCTGTTGACCTTTTCGATCCAAAAACTAATTCTACATTTCAAGTCAATGGCCAGCGTTTAAAGCCCTATTTTGACCATACGCCTAAAATTCCGTCTGAATCTTTTAATTTTACTGAGCCAACCACCCTTGATCACTAATGCACATCACGCCCGGCTAAATGGCGTAAAAGACAGCACTGGATGGGAGGTAACCCATCATTTTTTTCTTGCTTTCCCTTTTTCTTCTTTTTCCAGGTTTTGTTCATCCTAAACCCGACCGTTCTTCACTAAGGTGATCCCTTTTCCCTCCTAATGCATGAGGACATGACATATCTTAAGCATGGGGGGGTGTTTTTAAATTTTTACGATCGATTTAGGATGTTCAAAACCTAAAAATATGCATTTTTCTTTAATTTATTTCTTACTTGCATACAAAAAAAAAACTTTTTGAGGAAAAATTTTGAAATCGGGACTAAGGTTGAAAAATTCACTTTTGGTACAATGGGATTTAATCTTTAACAAACTAAGGATAAGGACATGGATCTGAACATTAGAATTCCAGGGTCTATTTTAGACTAGATCAGATATCCTTCTCTAAAAATTCTACCTGAACTCATGATAGTTCAGGTGACTTGATCCCATTTTGTAATATGGAAAGTATTTGACTTAGTTTCTGATTCAAAAACTTGCATGTTCTGAGAAACTTCTTGTGTCAATTTTCACACACAAGCCAACACTTAAAAACAACTAAAAATTTTAGAAACTCCCTTGTTTGGACTTAGTAAAAGTCTGAAGCAGATCATTGGTTTGAGTTCCTACCGCCGAGAAGGAGGAAAATACCTCCTTTGAAGACACGATGTCAACATGTTACCGCCTCGACGCTGCTCCATATCTATATTTCATATCTTTAGACGGAGCATCAAAGCGCATTTTAGCAGCGCAAGTGTCTTGGACGGTGCTCTACCAATAGTGTCGGAGCAAGAGCTTGATTTTGCTTGGAGCGCCCCTTTTCACCGCATCGTGTTTTGGGGTTGTGAGCTCCTAGGTGGTGTCATGGACAGTGTTATCCCGAAGTAATGGCGCCAGAGCCCCCTCGAGGAATGGTAACGGGAATGATGATCCCGACACATCTGTTGTAAGACTAAGCTAAAAATAAGCATGAGGAAAAAAAAAGTAATAATAAATAAATTAACACGCCCTTATAAATGTTGGCTTTTCACAAGCACAGACACAAGGTTTTAGACGATTTTGCAAGTTGCGAATCAGATTTATGAGCCATAAAAATCCTAAAAACAAAAATTTCAAGTCATCTAAATTAACAAAGGATTAATTTGTGAATTTTCTGGAGGATATATTGATCCCGTTTTGTCTAATGGTTGAATCCAAAAATAAATCATGTTGTTTATCTTTAACAAATCCCGTACCTCCTGTGTTTTAATCTACCAAGGTCCCTTAATCTCTTTTTCTCCTCAAAAGTCGAAAAAAATTAGATTTCCCAAAAATTCCGTCTTCCAAAAAAATTAAAGTTTTGCTAAGAGACTAGCAAAAGATAAGTATGGGGGTGTGATAAACGCCAGTTTATGATCATTCTTATGCATTAAAACAAACCTAGCTCTTACGATTTTACTCCGCAAACGGGTTTTTTGGGCTGCATTTAGGCATAAATTAGGTTAGGCATGCATTGCATTTTTTATTATCTTTTTAATATGTTTTTCTGAGTGTTAGGGATGTACAGATATATAGATCCCTAAAACCCTAGCACTCAAGAAGGCAAATGGTGAAGGAGAAGCCCAGACAAGCTGGAACTCAGCCTGATCCAGCTCACCTCAGCTTGATCCAGCTCACCGCAGCCGGAACCTAGCTCACTTGAACTTGGGTTAGCTCATCCCAGCTTCATTCAGCTAATCTCAGCTGAGTGGTAGCTCAAGAGAGTTCATCTCATCTCACCTTAGCTCAAGTCAGCTCATATCCAGCTCAACTTAGCTGAGTCTAGCTCATCTCAGCTCCCACTAGTCCACAGGGAGCTCTAGCTAGCTCAGCTGAGTTGACAGGAGTTCACCCCAACTCAGATCCAGCTACATCCAGCTCCACTCAACTCTAGCCAGCTGAAGAAGAACTCATCCCAGCTCAGGAAGCTCAAGTCCAGCTCCCGGGGACTCAGCTTAGCTCAACTCAGTTGAGCTAAGCTACCTTAGCTGCCTCAACCAGCTTGACCCTCCCTGGGAGCACCAGACCTAGCTCACCTCATCTCATCATGGTAGAAGCTAGCTTACTTTAGCTTGGCTTAGCAACTAGCAAAGAACTAGCAAGCTAAGCCAGCTAGAGTAGCTCTATGCCAGCCTCTTCAGCAGCAGCCAGCTCCAATTTCAGCTCCAGACTTCTCCTCCTCAGCTCCTCCCTCCAAACCCTAGCTCCAACACCTTCTCCTCTACTCCACCTTTAGCTAAGCTAGCTTAGCTTAGCTTAGCTAGCAACCAGCTCCTTGGCCATCCACCACCTTCAAAGTCAACCCTAGCTAGCTCCACCAACTTAAGCCTACTTAAGCTAGCTACCCTACTCAAGTTGGCGCCACCTCCTAGCCATCCCTTCACCCCATTATCACCACCAAAAGACACCTTAATTTGGCGCCAAAAACTACCCCTAACCACCTCTATATTGGCACCAACTTTCAGCCCTTAATCCACCCTACACCTACCCACATAAGCCATCCTAGCCATCCACCTACCCCTCCTTCTAGAATCCCTCTTGGCGCCAACTTAGACCACCTTCTAGAACCCTTTCTGGCGCCAACATCAAGGGGTGTCAACACCCATAACTACCCCCTTGGTGTCCCTTAAGGTGGCGCAAACTCACCTTGGCCATAGGAGCTCTAACCACCTCCATCTCTTCATCTTGGCCCTCCATTTCAAGGGACACCTTAGCCCCCTTCCTATTCTATAAAAACCCACCACCTACCACCATTTCGGGGCATCCTCCATTAGTGTATTTTACTACCTAAACCACCTATACCTACGGCCAAGAAGAAGGAGTAGAGAAGGAGATTAAAAGGGCACATCACCAGCCCTTTTGGTGCCTTCTTCTCCCCACTCTCTTCAACTTGGGCCCCGCCAAGGAGGAGGACTCTTCCACTTCAAGGAGGACGGCCAGGCAAGGGAGAAGGACCTAGGGTGGACGTCCACCCTTGGAGAGAAGCTTAGGGTGCGCCCCCTAGGGCTTGCCTTGGAGGACATTACCTTGGCGGAGCACAGCAAGGAAGGAGTTGAAGGATTCTTTTCAAGCTTGGGAGCCACCAACCTTGGAGCAAGAAGCCCTCTTCTTCACCATCTATCTAGAGGATTTGTGTTTGCTTTTCTTTATTTTAATTTTTCTAGTAGTAGAAGCATTCCTCTACTAGGCTTTTTTTGTAAAACACTTTTCATCAATCTAAGTTGCCTTCTTTGCAATTTTCTATTTTGCATTTCTACTTGCTTGTTTTTAGCATTCTTCACTCCCTCTCCCTAATTATTCTAGGCCTCCACTTGCCTAGAGTGAGCTTAGGGAGAGGCTCTACTTGCCACTTAGAAATAGTATTTTAAATTAAAGTGTAAATCACCTTCCCGCCACCATTTCGCATGTTGTCTTAATTTAAAACAAAAAAATGATATATTGAAAAATACTAAAAAGAAAGTTGAGATTTGTATTCCAAGCAAGAGAATCACTTTTGCAAACATTTGGCCTCCTTGGACAACCCTAGATACTCCCCTATCTAGGAATATAAATTTAAGAGTTGATCGATTTTACGCGTTACAACGACTTAATTAACAAACCGCGTGAAATCGCTATCACCTGTGTTCGACCCGAAATTTTCATTTCGATATAAATTTTATTTGTTGAACACGAATTCTTCGCTTTCGAACTACAACGACAGGTTTTCCAAAACCGAACACGTTAGCGTAGCGGTTCGTATACATTCAACAATGTGCCATCGCCCGCTGCTGCGCGCCCGCCCCAGCGTGTACGATGCTGCGTGAGGCGCAGGCGTGCAATAGCGCGTCATCTCTATTGAGCGCAGAAGGCCGTCCGATCAAGATCCGACGCACGCCCATGCCCGCTAGCCCATGCCCTTTGCCTCCTCGCTGCGGCTCGAACGCGCGTCCGCTGCTTGCGATAGCACCTTCGACCACTACGCTACAAGGCGCGGATGGTCGAGCGGACCCTTTTAGGCGCGGCTGTCCACAGCCGTTGGATGGAGATCCAATGGCAGAGTGGGAGCGGGTGAGGAAGCTTCATTGGATGCATGCGGCCGTTTGGGCAGCCGAGATGGTGCCATGTGGCACCATCTTGGCCGTCCATCTTCTGAATGTTGTTGATGGTGCCACGAATGTCGAATTGACTCGATTTTTGCGTCGTTGGGCTGTGATTGTCGCTCCGAATTCATCCGTGCGATCGAATTTGTCATTTGAAGTGTGGATTTACACCATCCTGGCCCTTGATCTTCTAGGGTTCCCCCATCATTATCTGATGCTACAAATGCTTGATTAGGGTGATCTTGGAGTCGTTGAACACCAATCGTCGCCCTGATCACATCCATACAGTTGGATCTTCGATCCGAGGCCCTGATAAAATGTTTGCCCTGGCCAAGCACATAAAAGGAGACAATTAACCTTCATTTTATTCAAACTACTCTAAATGCAAGATGATGCATGTTATGCAATATTTATATCATGAAATGCACTCCTATGCTTAAGAACATGCATAAATAGACATCTTAAGTAGTGTAAATGTGTTTACATCAATGCGTAGGACTTGAAAGGCACAATGAGCGTGCGTTTAAGCCATCCGATTACAAGATCGGATGGCTGACGATGAGGCGGGATTTGGAGGCATGCAGCAAAGGCGAAATCGCGAAGGTGCGGGCGAGCGGGAGCCGTGCGATGAGGATCTGAGGGCGCATAGCGTGCCACGTGTCACCACCAGAATGAATCCGAGCATAGAAGGCCTTTTTAAGGTTACTTTTAGGCCAAATCATAGCCGTTGATCTCTCAATCAATGGATCTTCTTAGCCAAGGGGTTGTTGCACAAGATTAAGGGCTAAAATATCCTTTTTTACCTCCACAAAAGCTATAAAAGAAGTCCTAGGGCCCCCCAGTTGAAGGCATCCACTTAGAACCTCTCTCTTCCAACAACTCCAAACATATTCCATCTGCAACTCTCCATCCCTCTGCAACTCCACTCCAACTCCGTCCTGGTGCTCTGAATCTGAGGTGCTATCGCATCTCGCACAAGCATCTCGCAAGCGGCATCGTTTCTCTGCCACGTTCTTTTATCTCTCTCTCTCTCTCCCTCTCTCTTTCTCTCTATCTATCTTTACTTTTTGCATAGCAATTTCTATTATGAAAAACTCTTTATCAATGCAATGAAATCTGATCTTATGAATATTTGATGCGTCTCTATACATATATACATATATAAATATCTTGTTAGAACTAGTTTCATTGAAAAGCTTCCGTTAAAAATTGAGATTGCCTCCCTGCAAATGACCTGGTACTCACCAGTTTTACAAATATTATTTGTTGTCATGTTCTCTCGCTATACTACAACTAAACAACTTTTAAAACGTGAATTACGCATCGAACAAGTTGGCGTCATTGCATGGGGGTGTGATTACATAGCAATCAAGCAACCTAAAACACCTGAATTGAGCTAGATTCTAGCATAACTTCGAGTCAATGCATGCATGAGCATCATAGTTCGCATACTAGTTAGTTTGTTAGTCATATAGATAATATCATCATTTTATGACCTAAAAGAGAGATGATTTTAATCGCAGATGATTCGAAGCCTCAGATGTCAAATTAGACCAGACAAATATGATCAGAACGACGATGGGAGTTCAACACTTCCGAAATCGTCCCAATCAAACAACTAGAGCATCGTGCTAGTCCATAGAAGAATGGAGATCATGGAGCCAAAGAGCAAAGATCCAAACCTCAGATGACAAATCTAACTGCACGGATGGATCCAGATCGACGTTCGCAGTCCAACAGTGCAAAAATCAACTTAATCGAAGGCTTATGTCAGCAGATATCAAGAGAAGAAGAATCGACGGCCACTATGGCGCCACGTCCCCAACTCCTAAAGGCACCTCCCCTTGCAACGTAGGCCGTTGGATCTTCATCCAACGACCACAAGCGCACCACATCACCACCCAGATTAGATCAGTATAAATATAAACAAGCAAGTATATATGATACAGAGTTTGCGTAGCGCATCGATTCTAACACGCGCACACGTAAGCGCGGGACGTGGGTTCGAGCCTTGCGCTTGCAAAATTGATGCGGCGTCGGCGGGCAGGCACGTGCAGGCGCAATTGCGTGATCTGACGGCACACAATGCGCCACATGACACGATCAGAGCGCACCACAGGCGGGATGCGTGATTGCGTGGGTTGTTGCGAGATCAGGAAGGTGCGAGAAGCGCACGTAGGATTTGAAATCGGATAGTTGACGATGAGGTGGGATTTGAAGGCATGCGGCGAAGGCGTAGGCAAGCGGGAGCCGTGCGATGAGGATCTGAGGGCTCACAGCGTGCCACATGTCGCCACCAGAATGAATTCGAGCATAGAAGACCTTTTGAAGATTATTTTTAGGCCAAATTAGAGTCATTGATCTCTCGATCAACGAATCTTATTAGACAAAGGGTTGTTGCACAAGATTAAGGGCTAAAATATCCTTTTTACGCTCCACAAAAGCTATAAAAGAAGGCCTAGGGCCCCCCAGTTGAAGGCATCCATTTAGAACCTCTCTCTTCCATCGACTCCAGACATCCCGTCTTCTTTGCAATTCTCCGTCTCCTCTGCAACTCCGCTCTAACTTCATTTCGGCATTTTGGATCTGAGGTGCTGCCGCATCTTGCGCAAGCATTCCGTAAGTGACATGTTTCTCTGCCATTTCTTTTATCTCTCTCTCTCTCCCTCTCTCTCTATCTATCTTTACTTTTTGCATATCAATTTCTATTATAATAACTCTTTATCAATGCAATGGAATCTGATCTTATGAATATTTGATGCATCTCTATACATATATACATATATAAATATCTTGTTAGAACTAGTTTCATTGAAAAGCT
This sequence comes from Thalassia testudinum, assembly GCA_037157565.1. Taxonomy (NCBI): domain Eukaryota; kingdom Viridiplantae; phylum Streptophyta; class Magnoliopsida; order Alismatales; family Hydrocharitaceae; genus Thalassia; species Thalassia testudinum. The sequence continues at coordinate 21,522,269 of JAZHRO010000024.1, forward strand.
TCCATTAAAAATCGAGATTGCCTCCCTACGAATGACCCGATACTCACTTATTTTACAAATATTATTTGTTGTCGTGTTTTCGTGCTATACTACAACTAAAGAACTTTTAAAATGCAAATTACGTGCCGAACAATGGCAGCTTGTGAAGATCTTCTATCATGGATCAGAAGTCAAATTCGATGTTTCATCGACGCCTCATGTGCCTGTGATGAGAGCCTCATCATGAGCCATAACTAGCTCATTTTGACCTAATACATAACTTAGAAGAGAGCTTAATTGAAGGAATAAGTGTTTTGAGAAGAAAACATGAAATAAAGGTTAAAACTGTAATTTTACCATTGCAGTACATAAATGGGATTTCTCAGAGACAAAACATAGGTCAAATGGTCTAAATGAGATAAAAAGTGAGTTGATTCAATTAGAAATGGCTTCATGTAAAATCCAGGAATTAAATGACATCTGGTAACCCTAAAACAGACTTACTTAATTCAATAAGGTTTCGATCAGGATAAAAATCAAGTAAACCCTCTAAAATTCATGGAAAAATATCCCCTAGGGTTTAGAACACTCAATTTGTCCTTTAGAACCTAGTTTGACCTAGATTAGGGTCCTAACTCATTAATTGACCTAATTTGGGTTTTTACGCAAAATATCTAGTCAAACTTGGTCAAAAAGTAAAATCCAACTTCACCATTGGATTCCTTAGGTCCAAATTAGGTTTGTACCAAAATTTGGACCTAAGGGGAGGTCATCTTGACCTACTTTACAATTTAGTACACCCAATCACATTTTGACCCTTATCTTTTGAAAACCATCACATAAACCCCCCTAGCTTCCTCACCAATCTTACAATCAGGTCCCTCTTCCATTATTGGGGAGAGAATCCTTCTCCGATGAGGAAGGTAGACGGAATACTCTCTGATTCCTCAGAGATCTCCTCCCAGATTTGGAAGGGAGATTCTTTGAGGAATGCCCTTCCATCTGAACTCAATCATGATCCCTGATTTGCACCCAATCTCTCGTGCGAATGCACGAGAGATTTGGGTATCTAACTACCTTCCATCTTCGGCGAGATGTCGGTGGCAGAAGGCGTGCCCTCCATGCACCAGAAGCTCAGCCAGCACCTATAAATTAACCCCCAACTCCGGCCGCACCTCCTCAGCTTGACTTGACCGGGATTCCACCTCAAATTCCTCTTCTTCTCCGGCCAAGGGGTCCAGCGAGCTCCGGCGAACCCCCCTCCTCTTCCTCGTTGCTCTGCCACAAAACCAATGGCAGATCCATCCTCCTCATCCTCCTCTGCGTCGTGCAACACCTGCGCGAGCTGCCCTAGCCCCGTCATCACCGCCGTCTTCCTCCACTAGACACTTACTTCTCCGGTGATAGCAGGTACTGCCGGCCACCTTCTTGCCCCCTTCGTCCGTTTAGTTAGGTTAAAACTGTTCTTCTCTATCCCTTCTTTCATTTCCTTCATTTTATTTCACCAAACGCCCCTTGACCGCCGCTGTTCACCACCATCTTCTTCATCTCCAGCCACCCTCTAGCAAGACGCTCCCATCACTCTGTAGCCCGACACGTCTCACCGACCATCGCACAACCTCCACCTCACCTCACTGAACATCATCCACCCGTTCAAAGACCCTCTACGCCTCCACAACTACCCCCCGATCAAACCCATCCGACTGGCCACAGGGCGACCTAGGCACGCATGCCTAGGCTGCCCCGCAGCCTACCACCTAGCTCCTCACCTTCGTCGTGACACGGTGAAGGTGCTCCTGTGGTCTGATTAAGCCGCAAGGCTCTTTTTTGTGTCAGGCAGGTTTCATGCCCCGGCCTCCATTAGCGGTGAATCGAGGAAGCTTCTTTCTTGCTCCAGGTTGCAATTCTTCAGGGCTCCAGGTCCAGCTAGCTCAGGGAGGCATCGCGAAGACATCTGTCCCAACAAGTGACGTCGCAACGCCTGCAGTTGTGGAAATTGAAGGCACGGACTCCTGCAGGAGCACGCGAAATAGAGGTGGAACAATAGTCCCAACTCGGTGGGCTATGAAGCGCTGGAGTGATTTATATTATTTTTGTGATATGAGCCCGTTGCCTCCTAACGCACATGGGGTGAGGTCCCTCACCTATTCTCACCGCCTCATCTGTGAGTTCACCACACGGATCTGGCTACCCGACCCGACACTATCCTAAGCACTCCTCGTGCACCACCCTCACGCCGGTGCGCCTGGACCCGGGCACGCGACCTGACCCATTTACCTGGCTCTGGGAGAGCGTGCTGAAGAGTGGTTTACACAGAGAGAGAGACGCACGGGTGTGGGTAGAGGGGTAGGTTTTGCTTTTCTTTGGTTTGTGCAGGGAAAGCAGAAGGAAGAAGTGAAGCTAACACTTAGCCACTAAGGAGAAGTAGAAGGAAGGAAGCCTTCGCAAAGGAAAAAGAGAAAGGCAAGGCAGAGGCGAAGGAAAAAGAGAAGAGGAATTGAAGAAGAAAGAAGAAATAGAGAAAGGTAAAGACAAGCAGAAGAAGAAGAAGAAGAGAAACTGAAGGGAAAGGAAAATAGAACCAAGGAAGGAAGAAGAGAAAGCAGAGCCAAGGAAGAAGAAGACCCGTAGAGAGAAAGAAATTGCAGAGAGGGAGAAAGAAGCAAGGCAACTGCAGAGAAGAAAGAAGAAGCACAAAGAAGAAAGGAAAAATCACAAGTCAGAAGACGAAGAACAAGAGAGGAGAAAACATATTTTTAAGACGTCTGATCCCATGATCAGACATCCAAATTCTTTCTTTTTGCCTCAATTAATTTTCAAACTCATGCATTTATATATTTTGAATTAAGTTTTGAGTAATTAAGTGTTCAATTACATTCTTGAGATTAGTAATAAATTCCAATTGCTCCCTGTGTTCGACCTCGGATACTTAGGTTTTCGAGTAATAAACTTTTATTTGTTGACAATGCTTGATCACCTATACTACGACGTAACTAACTGTTAAAACACGATCGAGACGCCGAAAATAGCCGGCAATTTCTTGAATAAGGACATTGAGAGTTCCTATGACCTTTTTGAAGAAATGAGTGAAAACTCATTTAATCAAGCTTCCATGAATACATCTTGCAGAACTCCAAACTCACAGTTCGGTGTTCTTGAAGTAGGCACTCAATCTATTCCTGTAACCCAAGATGATCTTCAAATGATTGCATAAAAACTCGACCAGATGCACATTAATTAAAAGAAAATTGAGGAAAGACTTGCCACATCAACCCAAGCTCCACACAGTCCACATCTAACCCAACCTAACTTTCCACGAAGAGAAAATTTGCACAATCTCAACACTACTCCTGCTGATTATTACCAGTATTCTGAGGTTGTCCATGATTCACTGGGGAATTACAACTATCCAGATCTTAACCATACTCAAAATATTTCTGCCATCCAGGATCCATTTAAAAACTCTTCCAATTGGAAGAATTACCTGAACTACTCCTAGAATAATCAGGTTCCTCCCCAACCAAATCAATTTAATGGGTATGGGTCTAATCCGACCTTTCATCCTGCGCCATCCCAACATGACATCAATGCTCATATGATGAGAACCTTGCAGGAAATGCAGACAACGATGATGGAAGTAACCCACACCATCACAAATCTGACTAATCAGATCGGGGTTACTCCCACTCAAAGACCTGCTAGCACCATTGCTGATGTTTTTAAAATTTTGACGATTGATTTATAATTTTCAAAACCTAAAAACATGCATTTTTCTTTAATCATTTTATTTTCCTACTTGCATACCCAAAAAAAAATGTTGAAAACTTTTTGAGGAAAATTTTGAAATCGGGACTAAGGTTGAAAACTCACTTTTAGTACAATGGGATTTAATCTTTAATAAACTAGAGATAAGAATACAGATCTGATCATTAGAATTTCAAGATCTATCTTTAGACTAGATCAGATATCCTTCTCAAAAATTTCACCTGAACTCATGATAGTTTAGGTGACTTGATCCTCTTTTGTAATTTGAAAAGTATCTGACTTAGTTTTTGATTCAAAAACTTGCATTTCATGTGAAACTTTCTATGTCAAATTTCACACACAAGCCAAGACCTAAAAACAACTAAAAATTAGAAAAACCCCCTTGTTTGGCCTTTATAAAAGTCTGAAGTAGATCATTAGTTTGAGTTCCCACCACTGAGAGGGAGGAACATGCCTTCTTTGAGGACACGAGGTCAACATGTTACCGCCTCGGTGCTACTCCATATCAATATTTCATATCTTTAGACGATGCATTAAATCTCATTTTTGTAGCTCAAGTGTCTTGGATGGTGCTCTACCTATAGTGTCAGAGCAAGAGCTTAAGTTTACTTGGAGCCCCCCTTTACATCGCATTGTGTTTTGGGGTTGTGAGCTCCTGGGTGGTGTCACGGATAGTGCTATCTCGAAGTACCAGTGCCAGAGCCCCCTCAAGGATTGGTAATTGGAATGATAATTCTAACACATTTGTTGTAAGACTAAGCTAAAAATAAGCATAGGGGAGAGAAAAAAAAGTTTTAAACCAAAAATATGCCCTTATAAGTGTCGATTTGTCACAAGCACAGACACAAGGTTTTAAATGTTATTGCAAGTTGCAAATCAGATTCAAGAGCCAGAAAAATCCTAAAAACAAAAATTTCAAGTCATCTGAATTAACAAGGGGTTAATTTGTGATTTTTTTGGAGGATATATTGATCATGTTTTTGTCTAATTTTTGGATCCGAAAACAAATCCTGATGTTTATCCTTAACAAATCCCGTACCTCCTGTGTTTGGAACAACTTATGTCCCATAATCTTTCTTCTAAAAAGTTGAAAAAATTAGATTTCCCAAAAATTCTGTTTTGTAAAAATTAAATTTTTGCTAAGAGATTAGCAAAAGCTATGCATGGAGGTGTGATAAATACCAGTTTATCATCATTCTTATAAATTAAAATAAACCTAGCTCTTAGGATTTTGCTTCGTAAATGGGATTTTGGGTTGCATTTAGGCATCAATTAGGTTAGTGTTGTCAGAGCGAGAGAGATATTTATAAATGCTACATTGTAGTATAGCCGAAATCGCTTTGAAAATAAATAATATTTATTACTCGAATTTGAAGTCCAAGGTCGAACATAGGAAGCAAACAGGAATTCACACACTAATCTCAACAATTAATGTAAATAAGCACAATATATTACTCAAAATCTAATTTGCAATGTATGGCATGAGTATATGAAGAGTAAAAAGAATTCTAGACAAAATAATGGTGATTTGGATCACCAATTATAAGCCTAACACAGAATAATTACTCAAATCCTAATCAAATGAAGGAACTGATGATCAGACATCTGATTTTACAATCAAACGACTTAAAATACATTGCTACAGTGCTCCTTGTCTTTTTCTTCTTCTCTTCTTCTTCCTTCCTTTGCTTTTTGTCTCTTCCTCTTCTTTTCTTTCTACCTTCCAGGCCTTATGATGCATAGGGGGAGACCTACAAAATTGGCTAGGTGGTAGCCAACCCCTTTTAGAGTAAAACCCCTATCCCCATGCACTCTCTCTCTTTCTCTCTCAGGGATCTGCTCTCCCACAGCCTTCCATAGTAACAGGTAATCGGGTATTCGAGTCAAGCGTGCACTCGGGTCCAGGCTCACCAGCAGTGGGTGGTAATCGAGGAGTGAGGGCTTAGGTGGGTCGGGTGAGTGAGGCTAATGGGACCTCACCCCGTGTTTTGAGGCAATAAGCCCAGAACACAAAAACAACTTATGCGGGTGTAGGTGCTTCTTAGCTTCCGAGGTGGGACTAATCCCACCTCCCTTCCTCTGCGTGCAACTGCAGCTGCTTCTTCGTAGGATTGTGGTCAAAGGCTCAATCAAAGAGCCAATTGGCTCCTTGGTTGAGCTCCTAGAGATGTTTCGCTGCGCTTGGGGATTCGCTTGGGGCCTGTAGGTGCTGGAGCGAGGTTGAAGCTTTGCTTGAAGCTTCGCTAATGGTGGTCGAGGCAGTGAAGACCTGAAAACAAGAATACGGCCTTGCAGCCAAGTTAAAGAGGTTCAGGAGCATCGTAGGGATGCGGCGAAGGTGTGGGTGGTGGAGGCATGTTGCGAAGGTGTGTATAGGTGACTGGTGAAGACAGAATAGGTCGGAGATGATGGGTTTGTTCTGTGGGGAGTTCGGGTGGACGAGAAGGCGAATAGAGATAGGGGTTTTGTGCGTAGAGGGACGGTGGTTGATGGGAACACCATCATGAGCCCTAACTAGCTCATTTTGACCTAGAAAAGAGAACAAAAGCTCCTACATAACCAACTGGAGGTCTTAACTCAAGGAATAACCCTTCTGAAAGAAAAGCAAGAAACAAGGGGTAAAATTATAATTTTACCATTGCAGTGCAACAATGGGATTTCTCATGGAATAAAGATAGGTTAAATGGTCTTAACAATATAAAAAATGCGTTGGTTCAAATGGAAAAGGTTTCATGTAAATTCTGGGAATTAAATGACTTCCTGTAATTCTAAAATAGACCCACTTAATTTAACAAGGTTCTGGTCAGGATAAAATTCACCTAAACCCTCTATAATTCGTGGAAAAATATTCTCTAGGGTTTAGAACCTTCAATTTATACCTTAGAACCTATTTTGACCTAAATAGGGGTCCCTATCAAATGTTTGCCCTAAATTGGATTTTTATGTAAATTGCCTAGATAAACGTGGTCAAACCTAAAATCCAACTTTACCATTAGATTCCTTAGGACCAAATTAGGTTTCTACCAAAATTTGGACCTAAGGGGAATTCACCTTGACCTACTTTGCAAACAGGTCCAGCCCTATTACATTTCTACCCGTAACTTTTGAAAACTTCTGCAGAAACCCCCTAACTTCCACGTCGTTCTTTGCAATTAGGTCCCTCCACCATTACAGCGGATCGAATCCTACTCTGGCGAGGTATCAAGGGAAAGAACTCCCTGATTCCTCAGAGAATCCCTCTCAAAATTGAAAGGGAGATTCTCTGAGAAATCTCCTCTCATGTGAACCCATTATCAAGCCCTAATTCCTACCCAATCTCTCAAGCGAACGCTTGAGAGACTTGGGTCTCTCTGAGTTTCCATCTTCAGCGACATGACTGTGCTTGGAAGCTTGGCTTCCAAGCACAAGACCTCCTGCCAGGGCCTATAAAAGCCTACCTAGATCAACTCGTAGCCTCTAAGCTTGAATTTGGCCTGAGATACCCCTAATTCTTCTCTTCCCCCACCGGTCAACCACCCAGCAAGCTCCGACGACCCTTATCTCCTACTCTCTCGTCACTCTGCCACAATACCAATGTCAGAGTTCCCTTTATCCTCTTCGTCTGCGTCGCGCCTCACCAGCCGACGTCTCTACAACCCCCTTGTCGTTGCCATCCTCCTCCCACTGGGTCCTTCGTCTCCGACGATGGCAGTACGAGTTGGCCACCTCCTCTGCATCCCCCTTTGTCTATCCACCCTCAGTTAAGTCCTCTCTCTCTTCTCATCATTTCTCTCTCACTTATTTTTGCAAATACGCCTCGACGCTCGCAAACCACCACCATCTTCTCCACCTCCGGCCAGACCACCGGCGAGGTGTTCTCACCGCTCCACACCTTCATCCACCTCTCCAACTACCTCAAGAGCTCCGCCACACCTCACTGACACAAACCCCTCACTCCATCCACCGCGCCAAGCCCCCAGAACGTCCCCCGAACACACCCACCTTCGCATCCACAGGGTGACCTAGGCACGCACGCTCAGGCCACCCCACACCACGTCGACCACCGTACTACCTTCGCCGTGTTCAGGTGAAGCTCCCTGTGTTTTCTGACGAGGCTGCAAGGCCATTTTCTTACTGACAGGCTTGAGACCTTCACCGCCATTGACGAAGCACAAAGCTTGCTTGCAAGCTTGTTCCAGGTCGTCTCGCCCTAGGCTACGAGTCCTAGGGCATGCGGATTCCCTTCGTGCATATCTTCAGCCCAGCAATTGGAGCCGACGACCATGCAGCTGCTACAATTAGCGGAGACCTCTGCTGTGGGCGCTTGCGACAAAGGTGGGACAACATAGTCCCACCTCGTAAGTGTAGGAGTGGGAGCAGTCGAATAAAGTGAAAAAGTGATAGGGGCTTATCGCCTCCTGACCACGGGGTGAGGTCCCACTCGCCCTCACCACCTCATCCATGACCCCACTGCCTACAGACCTAGCTCTGACCCGTATACTCGATTAGCCTACACTCCTTGCCCACCACGCACGCCGGTGGGCCTGGTCCCGGGTGCGCATACCCGACCCGATAACCCGAGAAGGCTCTGGGAGAGTGTGTCTAAGAGAGAAAAAAGAAGATTGCAGGGGAGGGTAGGGATAGGTTTTGCTCTCAGGAGAAGAAGAGGAAGCCAAGGAAAGGAGAAGAAGAGGGAGCCAAGGAAGGAAAGGGTGCCAGCTAGAGAAGCTAAGGAAGGAGAAGGCACGGCTGAAGAGGAGTAAGGATGAAGAGGAGCTGAAGGCAGAAGAGAAGGAAAGAAGAAATCAGAGAAGAAAGAAGAAGAAGACAGGGGCCAGAGCAATCAAAGAAGGAAGTAGAAGAAGTCAAAAAGAAAGAAGGCTATCAGAGATAGAGAATAGAAGAAAGAAAAGAAAGAAGAAGAAAGAGATCATACAGAACAAAGAAGACCACTGTAGCAACCTGATATTTAAGATGTCTGATTTCCAAAATCAAACGTCCATATTATTTTTTGTGCTACTCCCTTATACATTGACATTGTGTTTTTTGCATTATACTTTGATTTTCATTGCACATTATATTCAATCTTGGAATTGTGTTCTTGATTTTGAGACCCCAATTTGCTCCTTGTGTTCGACCTCGGATTTACAATTTCGACTAATAAAATTCATTTGTTTTTGAGTGATTCAACTATACTACGACGCATTGATTTTAACATTGATCTCGCCCCGACAAAACATTTTGGCGCCATTGTCGGGGAGCAACGGGCGATTTAGAAATCTTGATCACAATCTCTAATTTGATACTGACTTGATGCATCTCTTTTGTTGTGATTGTTTCAGGGGAGAAGATTCAAAAGAAGGCGGTCGCACAACAACCACACTCGGGGCAAGTAATCTCTGATTAGCCCTTTCCTTAAGCCCCTCTTTTTCAAAATGAAAAAACAAGATAAAAATCAATTTAGGGCTACTTGCTTTACATATTTAGCTAAGTCACCAAAGTTGCCTGATTTTGATTTCAACAAATATTGATTTGTGCATCCATTTAAGGTAACTAGGGCTACCACCTTCTCGATTGAGCCTTAGATACCATATTCGTGGCAACTAAATTGGACCAAAATTAGAGCCAATTTAGGGTTTTAGAGACACATTTTTCTAAGCAAGCATCAAAATTTCAAAAAGAGGTGTGCCTAAACCTTAGTTGAAAAGACTTATTCAAGAGAAACCCTAAAATTCAAGCTCTTAATTTCACTTGAATCCTAAAAGAAAGGACCTAAAGCTCTCAAAGGACAAATAGGTGAAGTTGACATCTTGTTGGGTCATCCAACCTTGAAATTAGGCCACTTTTACACTCAATACATCTAAAGTTCAAGTGGAATCCTAAGCACCTTTGCTCTTATATAAAAGTGGTAGACTTAAGAGGTCAAAATCCCCATTCTGGTCTACTTAGAATCTCAGTGACAAGAGAGGTCAGGTGGAGGAAACCCTGTAACTCGTGGGGACGCTCTACCATGTAGGGGTCTTTGCGGGACTCTCCCTCTCTAGCTGCCTAGGTAATTCTCAGGTAAACGACTTTCTGATCCAGGGGTATCATCTGCCTCGAACTTCCGTAGTCATCCAAACATCTTTGGGTGCCTTGATTGGGTTAAACATCCAGCCCCTCATCCCTTCTCTTCAGAGCACTGTTGAAGCGACTTGTTCGATCGTGTTTTAACAGTTATTACATCGTAGTATAGGTGATCAAGCGTCGTCAACAAATAAAGAGTTTTTATTACTCGAAAACCAGAGTATCCGAGGTCGAACACAGGGAGCAATTGGAATTTACTACAAATCAAAATGTAATTGAACACTCTAATTTACTCAAAACTTAAATTCAAACATAAATGTATGCGGGTAAAGAGTAATTAGGACAAAAGAGTAAAATTGGACGTCTGATCTTGTGATCAAACATCTTAAAAGTATTTTCCCTTTTTCTTTTGCTTTCTGCAGTCTTCACTTTGCCTTTCTTTTTCTCTTCTGTCTTCTTCTCACTTTAGATTCTGCTTCTACTTCCTTGATCTTCTGCCTTGGCTTTTCTTCTTCTTTCTCTGCCGTCTCTCCTTCTTCCTTCTTGGCTTTTGCGAAGGCTTCTTCTTCTTCCTTGGTCTTCTGTTCTTCCTGCCTTTTCTTCTCTTCTCTGCTTTCTTCTCAGCAGTCTCTCTTCTTTTACTTCTCTTCTTCTTCCTTGCAGCTAAGTCTCTCTTCCTCAATGTTCAGCCTGCCCACACAGAGAGCAAAACCTACCCTTTTCCCTCTACCCAAATGTCTCTCTCTCTCTGCAATTCGCTCAAGGACGCTCTCCCAGAGCCACACAGGTAATCGGGTCGGATTTCGCACCCGGGACCAGGTGCACCTGCAGGTGGGTGATGCGCGAGGAATGCTCAGGTTAGGGTCGGGTCGGATCCCGCCAGATCCACGAGGTGAAACCACGGACGAGGCGAGTGGGCCAGGTGAGGGACCTCACCCCTGTGCGTTCGGAGGCGAATAGCATATAACACAAAAATAATTTTATATTATAGCTGCACTTTACGTTTCGCCGGTGTGGGACTACCCAGCCTGCCCCAATCTCGCGCACGCCCACAGATCCTTCGTGCGATTGCCACAGCTGCAGACTTCGCAGCGCTCCTTGTTGAGCCAGACCTCTTCGCACCGCTCGCGCGGGTCTGCTGCGCCTGAAGCCTGGAAGACCTGACGCCTGGAGCTGCTGCGAAGCTGCTTCAACCTTCGTCAATGGTGGCAGGAGCTTTGATACTGTCAAACACAAAATGAGCCTCTCGGCTCAATCAGACCAGCTGGGGACCTTCGCCGTGGCACGGCGAAGGTGGTGAGCCATGCGGCAGGCCGTGGGATGGCCTAGGCGTGCGTGCCTAGGTCAACCTGTGGTCGGAAGTGTGGGGTTGTTCGGGGGACTATGGTGGAGGTGTAGAGGGATGGCTGATGGGCGGAAGTTGTTCCTTGTGGTGAGGCAGAGCTTATGAGTCGGTTGGTGAGCCGTGTGGAGGGGCAGAATGGTGGGGGCGGCTCGCCAGAGATCGGTTGGAGGCGAGGAAGATGGAGGTGGTCAGCGACGGTCGAGGGGCAATTAAGTGAAATAAAAGGGGGGAAAAGAGAGAGGGGAAGATGAAGAATGTTTTTAGCCTAACTACAGGGATGAAGGGGACGGGGAGGCGGACAGCTGTACCTGCTGTCGCCGGAGAAGACGTTGCCCAGTGGAGGAAGACGGCGGCGACGACAACGCTGAGGCGGCATGCGCGGGTGTTGCGCGACGCGGAGGAGAGTCAGGAAGATGACTCTGCCACTGGTTTTGTGGCAGAGGGAAGAGGGAGGGGAGGGGGGCTCGTCGGAGCTCACTGGACACTTGGCCGGAGAAGAAAGAGATGAATTGGGGGTGGAAATCCGGCCAAGTCAAGCTAAAAATGAGTGGCCGGAGGTGTGGGTTCTTTTATAGGCACTGGGCCGTGCTTTCAGAGCGTGGACGGCACGCCTATTGCCTCTGATGGCTCGCCGGAGTAGGAAAGAGGTTAAGATACCCAAATCCCTCGTGTGTTCGCACGAGAGATTGGGTTCACACCAGAGATTGTGATTGGCAGTAGATGGAAGGGAATTCCTTAGAGAATCTCCCTTCCATTTCTGGGAGGGGATCTCTGAGGAATCAGAGAGTAATCCCTCTCTAAACCTCATTGGAGGTTGCTTCTGCCCTAACAATGGCGGCAGGACCTGATTGCAAAGGTGGCGAGGAAATTAGGAGGCTCTCTGCAATTATTTCAAAAGATAGGGACCAAATTATGATTTGGGTGTACTAAATTGCAAAGTAGGTCAAGATGACCTCCCCTTAGGTCCAAATTTTGGTACAAGCCTAATTTGGACCTACGGAATCCAATGGTGAAGTTGGAGTTTAGGTTTGACCTCGTTTCACTGGATATTTTGCGTAAAAACCCAAATTAGGTTACTTGAAGAGCTAGGACCCTAATCTAGGTCAAACTAGGTTCCAAAGGCCAAATTAAGTGTTCTAAACCCTAGAGGATATTTTTCCATGATTTTTAGAGGGTTTAATTGATTTTTATCCTGACCGAAACCTTGTTAATTTGAGTGGGTCTGTTTTAGGGTTACCAAATGTCATTTAATTCCTGGATTACACATAAACCCATTTCTGATTGACTCAACCCACTTTTTATCTTATTTAGACCTTTTGACCTATGTTTTGCCTATGAGAAATCTCATTTATGTACTGTAATGGTAAAATTACAGTTTTAACCTTTAATTCATGTTTTCTTCTCAGAGCACTTATTCCTTCATTTAGGCCTTCTTCTAGGTTATGTAGGAGCTTTTATCTTCTTTATTGGGTCAAAAAGAGCTAGTTATGGCTCATGATGAGGCTCTCATCAAGCACACACAGATTTTCTTTGGGAGTCTCTATTTAGATCAAATCACTTCGATCCACACTTGAATTCTAATTCTACATCTTGATTCCACCATCAGATCCAATATGCAGCCTGGTTACTTAGGAATACCATTCAAGAAACCTAAATCACAAAGATCCATGAGAGATAGGATGATTGAGGATGCCCTTGAATTTTATGAAATTGAATACAAAGCCTCAAAGCCAATAGAAGACATTCAGGTTAGTGTACCAACAACAACAACCTTCATCATAAACTGTGCCTAATTGCTATTAACAGAAGCTACAAAAGGATCAACCTGAGACATTCTCATAATAGGATACATTGAGATATAAAAATTACATAACTTTGAATACCTTCAATGCATGGCAAATCCTGTACTATGGGAACAACACCAAGATGATCTTGAAAAATGGGAAGAGATGCTGAGATTATTGAAACAAGTTATCAATTAGAAATACCCGTACATTCCCTAAACAGCTCATGAAACATCTTAGAATAGTATTGAGGACCAATCTGATTTCCCAAATCCTGGGTTCGAGGCACAAGGTTGTTGTGGATTCCCAACCTAGATGGAAAATAACATGCCTGATCTTGAATTAGGTTAGGAAGTCCCAATGATAGGGGAACATGATTTTGAGCCAGCCCTAGAACCTGGGTCACCAAGCATAGAATTCTAACACCCCTGCAATGATGAGATTAAAATCGAATCTCTCGAGGGTGTAAATCCCACCCCTTATTCTGATAAGGTGACCCACAAAGGTAATTCTGACCTAGATTCTAGTAATTCAACCTGCATCCTCAACCTAGAATCTGGATCTGAAACTTATTGGAAAGATTACAAGGCCCCATATGACAAAGATCAAAGTTTAAATACAGAGTATGATTTTGGGCCTTTATTTGATGAATGTCCCTCTCCAACATCCTCAGAGATACAAATTGATTTCTTGGAAGTCACGCCAATCTACGATATAGAAATCGAGGAGTTGGAAGAGTGGGGATCTGATTGGGTCTTTCCTACAAGCCAAAAACCTAAGCCCAGACCCTATAAGGACACCTTTTTATGCTCATAATCTACATATAGGCTAGACCCCAGTCAGGCTACTGAGTCTACATCGTATGATTTATTTTGTGGTGGAACCCCTGATCTCGAATCTCATTTAGAACTTGATATTCGCAATATCTCCAACGATTTTGAATCTTACCATGATTTCAGAGAACCTTTGTTTCCTGACTTCGACAAGCCAATCTACGACCTTAGCTCACATGATTCATTCTCCGACTCCGACTCTGAGGTCATGGATCCCGAGATCACTGATTTAAATTCAGGTTCCAGTGAAATGGAATCATTTCTTTTCGATCCTCAGGAATCAAAACCAGAAAATGCCAAGAGTGACTGTAACCCAGAGTTTGAACCCTTTCTTGACTTAGATTTCCTTCAATCCTATAAACACTCTCCAGGCATTCACTTTTGAATTTGATAGCTGCTATGAGGACTCTCTAAATGAAACCACCTGCAACTCCTTTCTAGAAGAGCCCTCGTACACAATTCTTATTGAAGCCACCTGCGCATATGCAGAACCTATCCAAACCTATTTTCAACTCCAACCCGCAATCGGACCCAATTTCTATTCTGATTCCCCTTTTACTGAGCCGATTGCAGATGATTCGCCTCCACACCTTTATCGAGTTTCGGACATTGATCAGATTGCAAATCATGCTCCATCATTCTCTGATCACTCTTGTAGGGTTTCCGCATTATCCATTGATTACTTTACGGGTCCTTACTCTGACCAGGCTGATTCGACTCAGCCAAACCCTGAATTCACACTTCCACATCATTCCGAGCTCCATAGTATATGGTGGTCTCCACATCTCTTGATCTACACTTATCAAACCACCGGATTGATTGGGTTTGGGCTGCATTATCAGCTTGTTGATCTGAACAAGCACCTAGTTGGACCAACCAGGCTCTTGCTCAAGGTGCTTATTTGACAAAATTCAGCTGATTTGACCACTCCCTCTCGATACCATTTCCCTCTCGGCTGAAGGCATTGAATTTAGCGCTTAACGGGAGGCAACCCGTCATTCCAAAAACTCAAGATCCTTCAGATTATCCATCTGTACTTCACGACTATTGCACCCTGAGTTCAGTTTTCTTAGAACAGTTGACCCCACCTCTGGTACACGTGCCAAAGCTTGAAATCATCTGCAACAGTCATTCCCGACCCGTTTGACCACCCGATAAATCCTATTCTAAATTCCTGAACCCAACACTGTTTCACACCCTCCATTTATAATGAGGACATTGCAAAACTTAGGCATGGGGGGTGGTAAAGTGCAAACATACAGAAATCAAGAAAATTCAGAAGGGTTCTCACAAAAAATCTCATATGCCAAAAATACCAAAAAAATAGAAAATTGTGAAAAAGAACAAAAAAATTGGTGGAGAAAAGAAAATTTTGAGGCCATACAAAACTTGAGGAGGAAAAGTGAAAAATGTCAAAAAAGGAGCATAAAATAAAAAAGAAAAAAGAGAGATAGTCATTAGTAAGAAATTAAGGGATTAACTGAAGACCTAGACCATATCAAGAAAAAGAAAAATGAAGGAAAAAAGTGCTAAATGAGATATTAGTAAGAACGCTGATCTTAGGCCTCATGGGCTAGACTCTTAGGCTTAAAAATTCAAGTATCCACTAAGATCTGGATAGTCCTTAAGAAGTTGGGAAAATGAGAAGCTTAAGTATTAGGTCTAAGGCGTAGGAAGTATTCGACCTCGTTAACTGACCTTTGGTTTGAGGGACTCGGTAACCTAAGCACCCCAATCCACACACAGTCTGGTTTAGTGCGCATAACTATTAAAATCACACAAAAGCGTTTAAATGTTCTGAAAAAGTTGCCTAGATTAGGAGCGGCCAATCAACACAAGTTGATTTGGATGAGTTCCTGGTGTAGAGAGGTGGGAAATTCCCCTCGAAGATGCGTAATAACATATCGTTTCCTCGATGCTTGTCTCCTAGGATATTTACATATCCTACTGGGGGCATGTAAGCACCCTGTGCTGCTTCAGATGCCATGGGAGGCATTATCACGAAATGTCGATTGCCAGGGTCTGGATTTAGCTACAGAATGCCATGGGAGGGATTATCTTGAAATCTCGAAAGCCAGGGTTCTGGGGGTTTCCATGGGCGGTGCTATCACAAAGCATCGAAAGCCAAGGACCCTTTGAAAATTGATGATGGGGACGAGGAATCCAATACAGACCATGTTGAGAAGCCAATCCGAAGCTAGAAATGAAAAGAAAAGAGAGAGAAAACTCTCCAAACAAATAAATCTACTATCTCTCTCACAAAAAATGCACTGCAAACTGAACCGAGGCTAAAATACATTATAAGCACGGGTGCTTTAACCGCGGAGTCCAATGAACCTTAGGATAGTTCCTATGGGCCTTAAAAACCTTCGCGGAGGATCGAGGCTAGAGTTGGTCAGGTATGGATCCTGGTTGATACTTGAGTACCTCTAGGCCTACTATCGGAATTCTAACATAAACAAAAAAAAAAAAGCACTCATCATAATTTGTGAACATCAAAGGAATTCATGGTCTAGAATAGAAGTTAAAACCTTAAAATTTTGCTAAGGGACTAACAAAAGCTAGGCATGGGGTATGATGGGAACACCATCATGAGCCCTAACTAATTCATTTTGACCCAAAAAAGAGAACAAAAGCTCCTACATAACCAACTGGTGGTCCTAACTCAAGGAATAACCCTTCTGAAAGAAAAGTAAGAAACAAGGGGTAAAACTATAATTTTACCATTGTAGTGCAACAATGGGATTTCTCATGGAATAAACATAGGTCAAATGGTCATAACAAGATAAAAAATGGCTTGGTTCAAATAGAAAAGGGTTCATGTAAATTCTGAGAATTAAATAACTTCTTATAACCCTAAAACATACCCACTTAATTTAACAAGGTTCTAGTCAGGATAAAATTCACGTAAACCCTCTAAAATTTATGGAAAAATATTCTTTAGGATTTAGAACCTTCAATTTAGCCCTTAGAACCTATTTTGACCTAAATAGGGGTCCTAGTCAAATGTTTGCCCTAAATTAGATTTTTGTGTAAATTGCCTAGGCAAACGTGGTAAAACCTAAAATCCAACTTCACCATTGGATTCTTTAGGTCCAAATTAGGTTTCTACCAAAATTTGGACCTAAGGGGAATTCACCTTGAGCTACTTTGCAAGTAGGTCCAGCCTAATTACATTTCTACCCCTAACTTTTGAAAACTTCTGCAGAGACCCCCTAACTTCCTCATCGTTCTTTGCAATTAGGTCCCTCCACCATTACAGCGGAGTGAATCCTACTTCGGCGAGGTATCAAGGGAAAGAACTCCCTGATTCCTTGGAGAATCCCTTTCAAAATTGAAAGCGAGATTCTCTGAGAAATCTCCTCTCATGTGAACCCATTATCAATCCCTAATTCCTACCCAATCTCTCATGCAAAAGCATGAGAGATTTCGGTCTCTCTGAGTTTCCATCTCCAGCGACATGACCGTGCTTGGAAGCTTGGCTTCCAAGCACACGACCTCTTGCCAAGGCCTATAAAAGCTTGCCTAGATCAACTCGCGGCCTCAAAGCTTGAATTTGGCTTGAGATACCCCTAATTCTTCTCTTCCCCCTCCGATCAACCACCCAGGAAGCTCCGGCGACCCTTATCTCCCTCTCTCTTGCCGCTCTACCACAATACCAGTGACAGAGTTCCCTTTATCCTCTTTGTCCACGTCACGCCGCACAAGCCGACGTCTCTACAACCCCCTCGTCATCGCTATCCTCCTCCTACTGGGTCCTTCGTCTCTGGCGACGGCAATACGAGTCGGCCACCTCCTCTGCATCCCCCTTTGTCTATCCACCCTCAGTTAAGTCCTCTCGCTCTTCTCATCATTTTTCTCTCACTTATTTCTGCAAATACGCCTCGACGCTCACAAACCACCACCATCTTCTCCACCTCCGGCTAGACCACTGACGAGGTGTTCCCGTCGTTCCACGCCTTCATCCACCTCGCCAACTACCTCAAGAGCTCTGCCACACCTCACTGACACAAACCCCTCATTCCATCCACTACTCCAAGCCCCCAGAACATCCCCCGAACACACCCACCGTTGCATCCACAGGGTGACCTAGGCACGCATGCTTAGGCCACCCCACGCCACGCCAACCACCGTAGCACCTTCGCCGTGTTCAGGCAAAGCTCCCTATGTTTTTTGAAGAGGCCGCAAGGCCATTTTCTTACTGACAGGCATGAGACCTTCGCCGCCATTGATGAAGCACGAAGCTTGCTTGCAAGCTTGTTCTAGGTCGTCTCGCCCTAGGCTACGAGTCCAAGGCTTGCGGATTCCCTTCGCTCATATCTTCAACCCAACAATTGGAGTCGACGACCACACAGCTGCTGCAATTAGAGGAGACCTCTGCTGTGGGTGCTTGCAACAAAGGTGGGACAACATAGTCCCACCTCGGAAGTGTAGGAGCGGAAGCAGTCGAATAAAGTGAAAAAGTGACAGGGGCTTATCACCTCCTAACCATGGGGTGAGGTCCCACTCGCCCTCACCGCCTCGTCCCTGACCCCACTACCCGGGGACCTGGCTTTGACCCGTATACCCGATTAGCTGCACTCCTCGCCCACCACGCACGCCGGTGGGCTTGGTCTCGGGCGCGCATACCCGACCCGATAACTTGAGAAGGCTCTGGGAGAGTGAGCCTAAGAGAGAAAAAAGAAGAGAGATTGTAGGGAAGGGTAGGGGTAGGTTTTTCTCTCAGGAGAAGAAGAGGAAGCCAAAGAAAGGAGAATAAGAGAGAGCCAAGGAAGGAAAGGGCAGCAACCAGAGAAGCTAAGGAAGGAGAAGGCACGGCTGAAGAGGAGCGAGGCTGAAGAGGAGCTGAGGGCAAAAGAAAGGGAAAGAAGAAATCAGAGAAGAAAGAAGAAGAAGAAGTCAAGAAGAAAGAAGGTCGTCAGAGATAGAGAATAGAAGAAAGAAAATAAAGAAGAAGAAAGAGATCAAAGACAGAGATTAGACAAAACAAAGAAGAGCACTGTAGCAACCTAATATTTAAGACGTCTGATTTCCAAAATCAGACATCCATATTTTTTTTGTGCTACTCCCTTATACATTGACATTGTGTTTTCTGCATTATACTTTGATTTTCATTGCACATTATATTCAATCCTGGAATTGTGTTCTTGATTTTGAGACTCCAATTTGCTCCCTGTGTTCGACCTCAAATTTACAATTTCGAGTAATAAAATTCATTTGTTTTCGAGCGATTTCAACTACACTACAATGCACTGATTTTAACATTGATCTCTCCTTGACAAAATAGCTGTTCTTTTCGGAGTTGTGGCGAGGCATGTGGATGAGTGTAGCGTTCGGAGGACCTCACTAGAGATGAGGGAGACGAAGGTGAGCGACGGCGTCGAGGGCTATTTTTGAGGTTTTTGGGTATAAAGCTAAACCTAAGAGCTAAGCTAACTAATCTAACCTAATCTAAATGAACAAACGGGGGGAGAACAGCACCGTCGTTGGTAGGCCGACGCTGGGGAAGAAGGTGCTCCGATGATGGGAACGGCGACGACAACGGAGATAGAGGGGCTCCTGTTAGTACGGCCAAGGGCAAACGAGAAAGAGAAAGAGAATCCGGCCACTGGTTTTGTGGACGGATGACGAAGGAGGTCAGGAGGAGTCACTGTAGCTTGTGGAGCTTCGCGGCCGAAAGAGGAAGGAGGAAAAGAGGGTTTCACATTTGGAATCAAGCTTCAGAGCACGGCCGTGCCCTGGGGATCTCTTTATAGGGCTCAGGAGGGGGTTTGAGCTTGGAAGCTTGGGTTTGAGCTTGGAAGCCAAGCTTCCAAGCTAGGAGTTGCCACCGGAGTACGAAACACAAATCTCTCATGCGTTTGCATGAGAGATTTGGAAGGTTATGGAGCTCATAAACGGATTCAAAGGGAAGAGGACTCCTCAAAGAATCTCCCTTCCAATTTTGGAAGGGATTGATTGAACAGAGAAGGAGTTCTCTTCAATTAAAGGTTGCCGGAGAAGGATTCCTCCGGATAATGGTGGAGGGACCTATTTGCAAAGAATGACGACAAAGATAGGACCATTTTGTAAGTATTTCAAAAGTTAGGGGCATGTGTGTGAGAGAAAAGACTTAGACTGGACCAAATTGCAAACTAGGTCAAGATGATCTCAAATTGGGTCCAAATTTTGGTACAAACCTAATTTGTATCCAAGGAATCCAATGGTGAAGTTAGATTTAGGTTTGACCAAGTTTTACTAGGTAATTTATGCAAAAACCTAAATTAGGGCGAATGTCAGTCTGAGACTCTATTTGGGTCAAGAAGGGTTCTGATGGTCAAAATGAGGTTACTAAACCCCAAAGAATATTTTTCTATGAATTTTAGAGGATTTAGGTGAATTTTATCCTGACTAGAATCTCAGTTAATTAAGTGGATATTTTTCAGGGTTTCAGAAGTCATTTAATTCTCAAAATACGTGAAAACCCATTTCTAGTTGTTCTGACCCACTTGTTCGATATTTAAGGCCATTTGACCCTTAATTACCCATTGAGAAAACTTATGATTGTACTGCAATTGAGATATGCTGTTAAAATTGTAGTTTTACCCCTGTTTTACTATTATTCTCTCGGAATGGTTATGCAATGAATTAGGGCTCTCTAGTGGTTATGTAGGAGCATTTAATCCTTGATACTGGCTAAATTAAGCTAGTTATGGCTCATGATGGTGTTCCCATCAGTTAGGCATGCATTGCATTTTTTATTTTATTTTTGATGTATTTTTGTGAGTGTTAGGGATAGACAGATAGTCAGATCCCCAGAACCCTAGCACTCAGGAAGGCAACTGGTGAAGGAGAAGCCCAAACCAACTGGAACTCAACCAGATCTAGCTCACCATAGCTGGATTTCAGCTCACTTGGACTAGGGTTAGCTCATCCTAGCTCCATTTAGCTCATCTCAGCTAAATGGCAACTTAAGAGAGCTCATCTTGGCTCACCCTAGCTTAGGTCAGCTCAGATTCAGCTCAACTTAGCTAAATCTAGCTCATCTTAGCTCCCATTGGTTCACAGGGAGCTCTAGCTAGCTCAGCTGAGTTGACTAGAGTTCACCCTAGCTCAGGTTTAGCTACATCCAGCTCCACTCAACTTCATCCAATTGAAGATGACTTCATTTCAGCTCAGGAAGCTCAAGTCCAGCTCCCAAGGAATCAGCTTAGCTCAACTCAGTTGAGCTAAGCTACCTTAGCTACCTCAACCAGCTTGATCCTCCCAAGGAGCACCAGACCCAGCTCACCTCAGCTCCTTATGGTAGAAGCTAGCTTACTTTAGCTTGGCTTAGCAGCTAGCAAAGAACTAGCAAGCTAAGCCAGCTAGAGTAGCTTCATGCCACCTTCTTCAGTAGATGGCAGCTCCAATTCAAGCTCCAGACTTCTCCTCCTCAACTTTTGTCTTCAAACCCTAGCTCCAATACCTCCTCATCTACTCCAGTATTAGCTAAGCTAACTTAGCTTAGCTAGGCTCCAGCTCCCTTGGCAATCCACCACCTAAAATCCCTTCCTAGCTATCTCCACCAACTCAAACCTACCTAAGCTCACCTAAGCTAGCTCCACCCTACTCCAAGTTGGCACCACCACCATCACAACCTTTCATCCCACCACCTCCAAAAGCCACCTTCAAGGTGTCACCAACTTTCCCTCCAAAACCAACATAAATCCCCACCATTCATCTCCTTTTGATCCCATCTCCACCATCCACCTCAATACCTTCTAGAAGACCCACAATTGGTGCCAACTTTAGGTGCCTTTTGGTCACCATAACTACCCCCCTTAGCACCCCTTAGGTGGCGCCAATTAACCTTGGCCCTAGGATCAACCTAACCACCCATAACCACCCCTAAAATCAATCCTAGCCCTCCACCTATTCACGCCAACCCTACCCCCTTCCACCTCTATAAAAACCCACCACATTCGACCAAAAAAAGGCATCCTCCCTTTAGTATAATTCTACCCTACAATCGCCATACCCATGGCCAAGGAAGAAGAAGAGAAGAAGATTAAGGGGGCATCCTACTCGCCCACTTGGTGCCTTCTTCCCCTTTTTCTTCTCCCTTGTGCCACGCCAAGGAGGAGAAGCACTCCCCCACTAGAAGGATGACCAGGCAAGGAGGAGCAAGGGTGGTGCACGCCCACCCTTGAAGGAGATCATTGAAGGTGGTAGCTTCCACCTTGGAGGAGCATCTCAAGGAAGGAGAAGGAGGAGCACTTTTAAAGCCTAGGAGCCACTAAGCTTGGATCAAGGAGCTTCCCCTCTTCACCAACAATTCAGGAGGACTTGTGTTTTATTTTATTTTTTGCAATTATCTAGTAGTAGAAGCATTCATCTACTAGGGTTGTTGTAAAACACTCTCTCTTTCAATCAAAGTTGCCTTCTTTAATCTTTTTGTTGCATAGTCTTGTAGAATTCTCGTTTAACTTTTTTCACTGCCTCTCTCTAATTACTCTAGGCCTCCACATGCCTAGAGTGAGCATAGGGAGAGGCTCTACTTGTCACTATAATAGTAGTGTAGTGGATTAGTATAGAGAATTTTCTTGCTATCAATAAACCCGCATTGTTCCCATTATTTCAAAACTTATAAAAATGATATATATAAAACACCAAAAGAAAGTTGAGTTTCTTTTAAAGTAAGAGATTTGATTTAGCAAACAAATTGGCCTCCTTGGATGAACTTAGATACTCCACTATCTCGGTTACAAATTTTAAAAGCGCATGTGATTTCACGTGTTATGACTCTAAAAACCCTAATTACAAATCATGCTAAAATTCGCATCACTTTTTGGCACCGTTACCGAGGAGGCATGGCTTTGCTTGATTAACTCTCTTACTTGAATTGGATCTCATCCCCTTGCCTCTCTTCTTTCTTGTGTGTGCAGGAACTATAGGAAGAAAGTGGGAATTTAGAAGCGAGAGCTCAAAGTTTCTTTTCTTCCCTCGGAATTCCAGGTTAACATCTCTTTTCTTGTCAGACTTAGCCTCAAAACCTACCAAAAAATACTAAACTTGGCTTTCAAGATCCTAAATATCTTAATTAAGTGGAGTGGTGCAAATTAAAATCCATTGTTTGCTTGTTTGCATCATTAAACACCACTCCACCTCAAGTGTTGGTAGTCTGATTTTTGGGTCCAGGTTTCTGTCCGAATTCCAAAAATCAATCCCCGACATCACAGGCCTCCTAAAATTTAGAAATTTCACCTAGTGATTCCAAATTAAGGAATATTTATTCTAAATTTCATAGTAATTGCATTTATATTTAATTTTTAACAATTCGTGGACTACAAGGGGGTCACACCCTCTAATCTTCCTATTTTTCTATTGTCCGAGAACTTTTAGAATTTTTTATACTCATCCAATTTTTATGAAATTTAGCTTTTTGGAATCCTTGTGAAATTCTACACATCACATAAAATCACCAAAATTTTCTGAGGCTAGTGGTGGTAGTGAAAAGTCCAAAATACCCAAGAGTATCATTTCTGGACTTTGACACCAGCACAAAGAAAAATTCTTTAAAAATATCACACAAATTCCTAAAATCCTAAAAAAATCTTTTCTGGAATCCTTGCTTGATTTTCGATAATGTTGTGTGTTGTTTGATCTGTTTTGACCACTACTTAATACAGAAAACCTAAAAAATATCCATTGGTAGTTAAATTTCTATCCTAAGATCAATTGGATTAGGGTTTCTTTTTCATTTTTGTAGACAAACAACTAAAAGGAAATTGATCTCAAGCCATACAACTTGATTTCTTTTTTATTGTGAATCTCAAAACTTGTTTGAAGTCTTAAGAAAGGAAACCCAAATTGTGCAGTGAACCAAATATCAATTAATCCTCTAAAAAACACAATTAAATCACTCTAATTAATTTCTAATTTATTCTAGAAATCTAATCAACCCATTAATTCAGAGATTCAAGCATTCAAACATTGATTGTGGCTTAGGTTTGACCTAAAATGCTCATGAGTTGACTTTCTGTTCAAAGACCTATTAAGTCCTAGTCAGGTCCTAGATCGACTCAATTTCACCTCAGGAGTTTGATGCATACTTCAAAACTAGGTTTAGGACTCTTCTAATATGTTCTCAGGCATTGCCGCCTGAGACAAAAAGTGTGTTCATTCAATGGACTAACATAAAGGAATTTAGATCAATTGAAGGGCTGAAATGGCTTCTTTAAACTCTGCTGAAGCTCTCAATCCCACTTGCAAGGTCACTTCCTTAACAGATTCTCCTCTCCAACTCTACCGGAGCTGGAGAAGACAGAGCCCAATAAGGAGCTCAGATCATCCAAACACAATAAAGAACATTAATTCTTGATCCTGAGATGTAAAGGATACAATCTTGAGCTTCTCAAGAAGTTCCAAGCGCTAAAACTCAAATTCGACTTGCCGGATCTCCGGTGAACTCAAAAATGATCACCTAGAGTTCAAAACTCCATGAAGCTGATCTGGAATAGTCTTAAAAGACTCCTGAGGTCACAAGGAACATTAGGAGTACAACAATTAAAGCTATTGGCAATTAATTCAGAAGATATGCCTCAAATTCAATAAAAACATCATTTGAGTTTGCTTGAACTTAGAGATGTTCCTATCACTCAATTGTGTTAGGGTTAAGTCTCATAAGAGCCTAGCGATGCTCTGCGAGTAGGTAATTAGGTGATTTAACTCCTCCTGAGCTGCCATCGACGGCGAGCTCAGGAGGTTGGATGAAATTGGGCAGTTACTGTGTAGTATGTTATTTATCAAATTAATGCAATGATGGGGGCCCTTAGATGATGACAAGGCGACGAAGGGCCCCAAATGGAGGTGTTCTACCTCGGAGACCTCCGCCTTAGACAGCGGAGATCGCTGATGAAGGTGAAATGGTTTAGGCGAATCAGTTAATAAAATTGGAAGATCAGGAGTCATATGAAGTCATGAGAGGTTGAGGATAATGTTCAGTGAATTAAAAAGATGAAACGATTCTCCAGACAAGCTCAAGGAACTCACTGGAGCTGAAGATGACGATAGGAAAACTAGCATTACAATTAACTACCTATGTAATTAACTACACTAACCTACTCTAACTTACCTAACCTACTATTACCTAGATGAAGGGGGCAGAAGGAACTCTGTCGAAGGTCGTAACGGAGGAGGAAACAAAGGGGTAGGGGAAAGAAGTCCAGCGGGCAGAGTCGTGAAGTGGAAGCGGAGTCTAGAGTCGTCGCCTTGTCCAACGGCGTGGCGGAGGATGGCGGAGCTCTGCTGATGGTGGAAATGATCGGAGGAAGTGCATGGAAGCAGGGATAGGTCATCGGAGTAGGAGGGAATAGCCTATTAGTTAGCTACAATTGGGGGAAGGAGGTAGGGAGCTAATCGCCTAAATCGGAGGGATGGGTATCTATTTATAGGTGATGGTGAAGGTAAAGGGGGATGTATATGGACGGGAAAGAGTCTAGGTGCAAGGTAACCACCGACGTCATCTCTGATGCCGGTGAGCTCATTTGCCAACCTAGATTAGGATTTAAGGTTCATTTAAACCGTTAGATGACAAGAAGAGGGTGAGCGGAGCAATGGAGGCAGTGGCAATGGCTGTCAGGCGTAAGATAGCGGGTGATCGAGTGGTGTTGTCACCGACGTACAAGAGCTATGATGTAAACATGTTTATATCACATAAACCATCTATTTTTGCATGTTCTTAGATATATAGTTGCATTATACATTATAAATATTGCATAACATGCATCATCTTGCATTTAGGTTAGGTTGTACAAAGTTTAGGTTAATTTTCTCTTTTTGTGATCATCTAATAGGGTGATATTGAATTGGGGCTTCGAATTGAAGATCCAACCGTACGGATCTGATCAGGGTGACAATCGGAGTTCAATGATTTCAAGATCGACCTGATTGGACTTCCTAGCATCAGATATAATCTGAGGAGGGTCAGAGATCAAGGGCCAAGATGGTGTAAATACGCACTTTAGATGACAAATCCGATCGCACGGATGGATTCGGATCGGCAATTGCAACCCAACGGCGTGAAAATCAGTTCAATCCAACATCCATAGCACCATCTACAACTCACAGAAGATGAACATCCAAGATGGCACAACGTGGCACCATCCCAACCGCCCAACGCATGCCAAGACCTCCCAATCCACCTCTCCAAGTGAACTTCAACACCTGATCTTGGCTGTTGGATGAAGATCCAACGACCGAGATCGGCTGAACACAAAAGCAGCGTCGCACCTCAAACCGCTGCGTAGCGCAGTGGTTAAGGCACTGTTTGCGCATGGAGCACGAGTTAGAGCCGCCCGTGTCGTGCCTCTCCTTGTGTGGTTGAGCACGATCTCAACCACACAATCAGCTACGAATGGCCTAGATCAACCAATCAGACGCACCCGTAATTGGACTCCTAAGTTCACACCCGATATCACGTGCGGGCGCACGACGAAGGCACGGGCGTGACGGCTTTTAAGTCATCCGATTGCTGATAGCCTTTGGACGTGCATATGCATTGCGCGTGGGGAGAGGAAGAGATGCACGGCGCGCACACACACGAAGCCCATGATCTAGGCTTTAGTGACAGATTTATCTGTCACTAAAGACCCTGACATTAATGTTTTAATGATAAAAGACCTAATTGCCCCTCACATCTTCACCTATAAAAGGCCCTATGACCCCCACACTTTCTTCATCCCTTCCTCTCTTCTCTCACCCCCTCCAAAGCTCTAAGATCTTGTCCCAAACCCGGGATGCTCCATTAAAGTTAAAATTATAATTTTTCCAGCTTCTCATCCCCTTCGTGGAGCATTCCACGGTGGTCCTCTCACCGTCATTCGGGAAGCAGATCCCGCTGCGACATCATCCTACCCCGTTCTCCATCATCCGTCATCATTCTCCTTCTTCCCTTATCTCACCACCTTCGTCCAGGTGCTCCGCCGTTGAGGCTTGTCCTCCAAGCAGCCGTTGAGGAGGATAACTTCTCTCCACCATCTCTTTACTGCTTTCTAGAGGAGATTTACCGCTTTCTAGTTGTAAGATTTCCTAATTTCTAGTGTAACAAGTAGTTGTAATAGACAAGATAGTCTGGTTATGAAATTCTTGTTCATTCTCTTCATTTTGTCTTTATTTGTAATATTCTATCTCTTTCTTCTATTTATTATTCTTTAAGTAGATAGCTAGTTTAGATTCTATTCAACCAGCTAATCTGCTTCATGACAATAAAATAAATGCGATTTTCAATTAAACATCCGCCTCGCTGTGTTCTACCCGGAATTCTTTTGAGTTTCGGTAAATTTATCTATTGACAGATTTCCTCGCAAATCATACTACATCAACAAGTTTTCAAAACTCAATCCCGTTTGCATATGTTTTCTGCTCCAACAAGCCGTTCGTGCATATGAAGATGGAGAAGAAATGAGGAAGAAGGCACAGTGCTCACAGGGACCTATATGCAAGATAACTTAAGGACCTAAACTAAATAAAAGGACTCAATGGAAATAGAAACCTAAGGACTAAAATGTAAACTAAGGTTTTCAAGACTTATTTTAATTTAATTCTTTTTCAACTTTTTATATGTGATTATAAATTAGATGAATATTATATATATACCTTGAATTTATGTTTTTGACTTTTTTTAGCTTTATTTATTTAATTGATTAAGTTACTTAAGTTATTACATACTTAGGATTAAATATTTATAATGTTAAATTAAATATTAATTGGGTAGCTAAATATTTATAATTTGAGTCCAAATTATTATTTAAGTTATTAAGAACATTAATTGACATTGAATTTAGTATTATTAATTTATTTTATGGTCCTTTAATATATTGTCCCTTATATTATAATTAAACCCTAAATAGACATATTCCTAGCTAATTAACTAGGGAAACTAGTTAATTAGGGGTAGTTAAGAGCCATGATGAGTCTCTCATCAGGTACGTCAAAGGAGAATGGGGTATCCACCATCACCTTCTCAACCCCACTCCTAGCAACCTCCTCCACTGGTATAATCATCTGAGACACCATCTCATTTATCCTCACCTCGCTTTGGACCAACTCCCTTGATTCGTTCATCTGGCCCCCTCCATACTCCTCTGGATGGTGGTATTTTCTCTTCTTTATCACTGGTGTCTCCTCTGTGGGACCTCTACCTCCCTGCATTTGTCTAGCCTGTTCTTGACCACTTCTACAAAAGTTTTCCCATTTGTTGCTCACGCATCACCACCTTGTCTAAACAAATCTGAAGTTGAATTAACCACGAACTTCCCCCACAACAAAGAATGATCTTCTCAGGTAGCAAACCATTGCAAGCAAAATTTACATTCACCCATATCACCCTCCAATCCCCTTCCCCGAGCACAATCTCCATACCTTCCTTCATCTCCACAAAGCTCTCACTCATCTTCACCACTACTCCATTGGTTCTCAGATGGAGCGGTAGACCAGTAATCTCCAGCCTTCCCTATCTAGAGGCCACCCTCTGCGGGGGACACTCCGCCAATGCCCCATCAAACGGTGAGACAAATCTCCACATCACTATGATGTTCTCAAACACACTCGTTTGGAACTGAAGGGACTCAACATCATTCATACCCAGACCATAAAGAATAAAATGAGGAGGGCCCAAGTTTGTAATCTTCCAATTCAGCAACTTCAAGGCTAGGGATCTTACTAATTGATGAAGTCGATCCATGGATGGCTCCCCTGCCATCACTTCCCCAATCAGGACACCACTTAAGACCATCTCTATCACATGAATGCCTTCAGAATATGGGACTTCCACATCAAGAATTATCCGGTCAGCATGGGAGGGGGAGGCGGTGGAGCCCTCGATCCCCTCTACCCTAAATGTGAGTGAGGGTGTAAAACCTTTCCACCATTGATGTAAACATATTTACACTACTTAAAATGTCTATTTATGCATGTTCTTAAGCGTAGGATTGCATTTCATGATATAAATATTGCATAACATGCATCATCTTGCATTTAGAGTAGTTTGAATAAAATGGAGGTTAATTATCTCCTTTTATGTTCTTGGATAGGGAAAACATTTTATCGGGGCCTCGGATCAAAGATCCAACCGTATGGATGTGATCAGGGCAGCGATTGGAGTTCAACGACTCCAAGATAGCCCTAATCAGGCATCCGTAGCATCAGATAGTGACTGGGGAACCCTAGAAGATCAAGGGCCAAGATGGTGAAAATCCACACTTCAGATGATAAACCCGACCGCACAGATGAATTCGGATCGACGATCGCAACTCAACGACACAAAAATCCAGTCAATCCGACATCCGTGGCACCATCTACAACTTCTAGAAGATGGACGGCCAAGATGGCACCACATGGTGCCATCTCGGCCGCCCAAATGGTCACCTACATTCCATGAAGACCGCACACCCGCCCCCTCTCCGCCGTTGGATCTCGATCCAACAGCTGTGGACGCGACGCTTTAAAATCATCCTCGCAACCTTCTCGATGGCGTAGCGCAGCAGAGATGAAGCGGCGGGCAAAGCAGAGGTCGCTGGATCGAGTCCCGCGAGACTCAAATCAGGCGCAAGCGAGCGGCGTGTGGAGCGTTAGATTGCGATCCAACGGCTGCGTGTGCCTAATAGCGCCGACGCGTAGCGTGGACGCGCGATCACACGTAGGCGGGCGCGCAGCGTAGCGGGCGAAGATGCGTTTTAAGCCGTCCGATCTTGCGATCGGACGGCTGAGACTCAGCATGCGTGCGATGGCATTGGGCGCGCGGGCAACTGAAGCGGCGCGCGTGGGCGTGGAAGCTACGCCCACATCGGGGCTTTAGTGACGAATTTATCCGTCACTAAAGACCCCTCATTTATTGTTCTGAAGTTGTAATGTCCATTTTTCCCCCACTCCTTGCAACTATAAAAGGAGACCCCCTCCATACGAAATTTTCATCCCTTCTTTCTCCTCTCTACCCCTCCAAAGCTCAAGAGAAGCTTGTCCCACACCCGGGATGCTTCTTGCGAGATAAAGTCCAATTTTCGTTCCCCTTCGGAAGTGGATCCCGCGACGACAATGGCGTGCTGCTCCATTCCCATTCTTCTGCTTCATCCTCCTTTGTCGTGCTTCGTTCTCCTTCGTCCAGGCATCGTCCCGTCAGGCTCGTCCTCCAAGCAATCGTCGAGGAGGATAACTTCTCTCTCCCATTCTTATTTATAGCTTTTCTAGTGTAGAATTTTCCTGCTTTATAGTGTAATTGATTTTCCGCTTTCTAGTGTAACTTTTATTTAGTTTGATTATATAAACAATTGAAATATTGAATGCATGTTCTCTTTCTCTCTCTCTCTCTCTTTCTTTTAGTATGATAGCTCTATTGTAATTATATCGCCTTGCTTATCAAAAATCCTAAAAAAATATAATTGCGAATATAGATCAACGTAGCCTCCCTGTGTTCGACCCCGGAATTCTTTTCGGTATAAATTTTATTTGTTAAACACGAATTCTTCGCTTTTGAACTACAACGACAGGTTTTCCAAAACCAAACACGTTAGCGTAGCATTCGTATATGTTCAACATTTTGGCGCTGTTGCCGGGGAGGCAATGATTTCCGATCTTTCCTTCGCATTTCTTGCATTTTATTTGTTTTCTAACTAGCTTTCTCTTGTATCTATTGTTTTGCAGAGACCTCCATCAAGGAATCAATAAGCGGTAAACTGGAGTAAAGTGCAGTTGAAGACAACTGTAAGTGCTCTCCCATTCTTTCCCCCTCCAAAGATTTCATTCACTACATTAAATCCAAATCCCAATTAACCTAGGTGTTTGCATAAATCCTAGGAATAGTTTGGTTGTTTGGATTTCCACTCACATTCATTCCACCCTCATTCATAAAAAAAAATAAAAAGATAATCTTGTGGGGTAATTTCCAACAAACACACAACAAACACCCACATTCAAGGCACTTGATCAACTCGATTTGTTTTCTACTCAACCGGGTTCTGATCTGTGGAACCGGTACACACAAAGCAACACATAACAGAGTAGAAATTATTCTAGGTTAACCATTTTTGAGTGCCTAACTTAGTGGTGCATTTATGGCCAATTATTTGAGTTGTTTGGGCCGCACCACTTTATTTAAAACCAACTCATCAAGTAGCTCCTCCTTAGGGTTTTCAATCTAGGTATATTCCAGGCACTCTACTTTCTTTCTGATTTAAAGGAAAACAATCTTCACCCATGTTTTACAACTTGGTTTGCCTAGAAACTTGATTGCAATTCACCTAATTTGAAACCCTAAAAGCTACTAAGCAAGATTTGAACCTTAAAATTCACCACATCAAAAATAATCTTGCTTGAAAACCCTGGTTGTGCACGCACTTACACAAATCTCAATCAATCATTAAGGGCATAACCCATTGTAAGGGCCCATCACATTCCATAGGTACCACAATCCCAGGCCTTAATAAAATTGAGTAGACGTTGGCCTTAAGGTTTGATTCGCTCTTCAGGGCCTAGTCTGAGATTGTTTTTGATTAACCTACTTGTACTGATTAATCTGATGTCTAGCTAGGGGAGTAGCATCAAACGACTGCTGCTGGGGGGTACACTAGGAACCAGAGGCGAAAGCCAAAGGAAGAACCTTCTCCCCAATCCCTCCTTCTAACTGGTTGGATTAAACAGACGCAAGTAGAGTAAATCACTTACAGTCTTAAGGCTGGTTTTGGGAGTCAGTAGATCCTTAGGCTACCCCACTTAAGGACAGCCTTGTTTTGTTGTGCTGCAGGGTCCCTATCTCCAGTCCTTCCAACCTTCTCCTAGTTTATGCTGGGAAGACGGTCATTGAATCCCCGATTGGAAGGACCGTTAGAACATTCTAGGAGGCGCAAGTTAGATTTTGGTCAATTTGATCCCATGGCCGAACAACAGCCTCCTCTGCTTGAAAATCCACAGGAAGAATTTCGAAGGCAGCTGGAACAAATGCAGAGAATGCAGGAATGGTTCCAGAGAATGTAGGGCGCTCAGCCCTTGAAGGATTTTTATGATCCTTCAAATTACGGGGAATGTCCCGGCATCCAGATTCCAGCCGGTGACATAGAAATCAAGCCCCAGGTGTTAAGCCTGATTAAAAATTATCATAGGCTTGGCTCCGAAGATCCGTTTCAGCACTTGGAAGATTTGACCACTTTGGTCCAGACCACTAAGGCTCGAAACGTTAACGAGGAGCAAATGATCATGAGGCTCTTCCCCCACTCTCTTAGGGATAAAGCTGCGCATTGGTATAGGACAATAGGAAGACCAATTACAACTTGGAATGAGTTGAAATCGGCCTTTCTGAAGAAATTCTTCCCAGTCGGTAGTACCAATGCTTTAAGACGGGCAATCACTACCTTTACCCAACGGCCGGGGGAGTAGTTTCATGTGGCCTGGGAGCGATTCCAGGACTTATTGCGGAGGTGTCCACACCACGAGGTGCCGAAATGGCAACTCGTGCAGATCTTCTATCATGGGTTGAATGAGCAACTCAGAAACCATGTGGATGCTTTTTGCGGAGGCAATTTCCTCAATAAAGATGCAGATAGTGCACATGATTTATTTGAGGAAATGAGTGAGAATTCAATTAATCATGCCTCCATGGATACTTTTAACCGGTCCCAGCAACCCAGATCAAATGTCAATGAAGTCCATGACTCTCATTCATTTGATATGGAATTGATTTGTAATAAACTTGATAAGGTGGACTTGGTTGCTAAAAGAATGGAAGAGTGGATGGCTGGCAATTCTATGAACAACTCTCAATCCACTCAATCCCAAAATTCGAGATTCCATTCCTCACGAGCTCCTTCTGGACGGGAGTTCGTGAATCAACTCGATGCGACTCAACCTATGAGTCAGCATTTTTCGGAACCCCATGGGTTCCCAACTGGGGCCTTTGATCCCAGTTTTTCTGATCCTTCCCTTTCTTTCTCTCCATCCTCACCCTATGAGGATGTCTGTGCTGTACAAGAGAATGTTAGATCCAACCCCTACTCGAATGCCTATAATCCAGGTTGGAGAAACCACCCTAACTTCTCTTGGAAAAATCCGAGGCAACAGACCCAATTCTGACCCGGCAACTATGCTCTGCAACGACCAATGGGTCAAGGTCAAGTATATACTCAGTTGCCGACGAATCAGGTCAATCAGCCAGCTTGGAATGCCCGTCAACCAGCAGGGCAGGCTGATTTGAATCATCAAATGGTAGAGATGCAAGGATCTATGCTCCAGCTCATGCAGCAAATGAAAAACTCACTGGACAACTTGCAATCCGGGCTCATTGCTAACTCTCGTCAACCCGGATCTCTACCATCCCAACCCGTACCCAACCCGCGAAACATTATAAATTTGGGGCAATCAAGTCCAAGGGTACAGAAATCAGAGGGACCCGCACTCACATGCTCAGGTGGTTGAGCAGGGTTCCTCGTCTTCTTCTTCTGCTAATCAACAATTCATGGTCAATCAAGCCCCTCCAATCTTTCCTAACCCTCCCCAAGACCCAAATTCTTACGCTTCTGCAAATTCTGTAACTTTAAGGAGTGGTAAGAAGACTCAGGATCCGCAACCACACTATTCTGATCTTTTGAATCCTGAAGAATCTGAGGAGAGAGAGGATAATTCTAGAGGAGAAATCAAGGCTCAGGAACCTGATTCCAAAGATCTAACTCATGTTCCTTTTCCTGAAGCCTTAACCAAAGCAAAGAAGTCTGTTGATAGTAATGAGGAGCTTCTGAATTTATTTAAGAATGTTGAGATCAATATTCCGCTCCTTGATGCTATCAAGCACATACTAGATTACGCAAAATTTTTAAAGGAATTATGTACACAAAAGCGTAAGTCAAGAGAATCTGTTCTGAGGAAGGTGGTACTCTCCGAGCAGGCTAGCTCTGTTATCCTACACTACCTCCCTCAGAAAAAGAGAGATCCTGGTGCTCCTTTGATTTCTTGCGTTATCGGAGATTACACATTTGATAGAGCACTTTTGGATCTCGGTGCATCCATCAACCTAATTCCGACTTCTCTTTATGAGAAGTTTGGGTTAGGTGAACTTCGGCCAACTTCAGTAACGCTATAGTTAGCAGACCGTTCGGTCACAAACCCGCAAGGCGTTATTGAAGATGTTAAAGTTAAGGTCAAGGATTTCTATTTTCCTATAGATTTCCTTGTCCTTGACATGGATGTACCAGATAATATGAGGAACACGCCCATCATTCTGGGGCATCCGTTCTTCGCTACCGCAAAGGCCAACATTAATTGTGAAAGTGGTAGCATGGAAATCGCCTTTGGGGACCAACGAATGAAATTGGATATTTTTAAGGCGATCAACAAATTTGAGGATTGTGGATTTATTAACGAACTTGATGAGGATAATGTTAATATTGAAACTTGTTTGACAGTTTCTTCAATTGAAAGTTCCTCTTTGGTTGATGAATTTGACCCGCAACCCTCTGACCTGACATCTTCGGAAGAGGTTTCTGATTTTGTTCACTCAAAACCTCTTCCTCTTGTTGAATCTTCAGCATCTACCCTACCATCAATCATTACCCCACCCCAGCTTGAATTGAAACCATTGCCCGAGAATTTAAAATATCAATTTTTAGGACCGCAGAATATGCTCCCTGTGATTATTAGTACTAAATTGACAAAGGAGCAAGAGATTAAATTGATTAAGGTCCTAAAGAAACATAAGGAGGCAATTGGTTGGACCATTCATGACCTCAGGGGGATCGAGCCATCTTACTATAATTATAGAATATTTTTGGAAGATGGATCCCTCCCTTCTCGCCAGATGCAGAGGAGATTGAATCCAAATATGCGAGAAATGGTCAAAAAGGAAATCATCAAGTGTCTCGATGCAGGAATTATTTATCCAATCTCTGACAGTCCCTGGGTAAGTCCCATTCAGATTGTTCCAAAGAAAGCCGGGATTACTGTTGTGACTAATGAGAGAGGAGAATCTATCACAACTCGTTCAGCTTCCTCTTGGAGAGTTTGTATTGATTATAGGAAGCTGAACACAGCCACTAAAAAGGATCATTTTCCCCTGCCCTTCATTGATCACATCTTGGAAAAATTAGCTGGGCAGAAGTACTTCTGTTTTCTTGATGGCTACTCGGGATACAACCAAGTTCCTATCCATCCCAAGGATCAGGAAAAAACTACTTTCACCTGTCCCTAAGGAACCTTTGCTTTTCGTAGGATGCCTTTTGGGTTATGCAATGCACCTGCGAATTTTCAAAAGTGTATGCTAGCCATATTTTCCGACATGGTGGGAGAGTTTATGGAAGTCTTCATGGATGATTTCTCTATTTTCGGAGAATCATTTGACTCTTGTTTGGCTAAGCGATGTATCAAGACACGACTGGTCCTTAGCTGGTAAAAGTCATTTCATGACCCAAGAGCATCATTTTGGGTCATGTAATCTCTAAACGGGGAATTGAAGTGGACAAAGCTAAGGTTGATGCTATCGCTAAACTTCCTCCTCCCACATCTGTTAAACAAATCAGATCATTTCTTGGCCATGTGGGATTTTATCGAAGATTCATCAAGGATTTCTCGAAGGTTGCTCGTCCTTTGAGCAATCTTCTTACCAAAGAAACGCCGTTTGTTTTTGGCGAATCATGCCGAAAGGCATTTGATTTTCTGAAAACGGCAGTCACCTGTGCTCCAATTTTGCAACCACCAATTTGGACAGCCCCATTTGAGATCATGACCGACGCTTCTGATTATGCGGTCGGGGCTGTCCTGGGTCAGAAAATTGACCGAAAGCCCTCTGTCATTTACTACGCTAGTAAAACTCTGGATGAAGCCCAGAGGAATTACACTGTTACTGAAAAGGAATTACTAGCTGTAGTATTTGCGTTGGAAAAATTCAGGGCTTATCTGTTGGGGTCTCATGTTATTGTTTATACCGACCACTCGGCCTTGAGACATCTCTTGGCTAAAGGATGCTAAACCCTGACTTATTCGTTGGATTCTTCTTCTTCAAGAATTTGATCTTGAAATCAAGGATAAAGCCAGGGTGCAAAATGTGGTAGTGGATCATTTGTCAAGACTCCTAGGTGATTCTTCTTGTCCGAACATTCCGATTGCTGACACTTTTCTGAACGAAACCATTCTTATAGTTTTAGGTGTCCACACCCCATGGTTTGCTGACATTGTTAACTATTTGGCCGTTGGTCAAATCCCCCAGGATTGGACCAAGCAACAACGGGATAGACTCAAATTTGAGGCCAAATACTACTTTTGGGAGGACCCTGAACTGTATCGCATCAGCTTTGATCAGATTATTCGCCGATGCATACCGGAGAATGAATTCAATAGTATATTCGAGTTCTGCCATGCATCTGGGTGTGGTGGACATTTCTCCGAGAGAAAGACGGCTGCAAAAATCTTGCAATCTGGCTTCTATTGGCCATCTTTATTCAAGAATGCCCAGGACTTCTCAAGGTCATGTTCTCGATGTCAGTCACTCGGGAATATAACTAAGAGAGACATGATGCCCCTAAACTCTATTCTTCCTATAGAAATTTTTGATGTTTGGGGCATCGATTTCATGGGACCCTTTATCCCTTCATTTAGACATCAGTACATTCTTGTTGCTGTTGATTATGTGTCCAAATGGATTGAGGCAATTCCCACCCTAACCAATGACCACAAGGTGGTCATCAATTTTGTCAAAAAAAAAATATCTTCAGTAGGTTCGGGATTCCGAGGGCTATCATCAGTGATGGTGGCACTCATTTTACTAATGCCCAATTCCGAAATTTATTGGCCAAATATGGGGTTAATCATCGAATTTCCACACCTTACCATCCCCAAACGAATGGGCAAGCTAAAATCTCCAATCGAGAGATCAAGAACATTCTGCAAAAAATGATTAGGCCTGATCGAAAGGATTGGACTCAAAAGCTTGAGGACACTCTATGGGCCTACCGTACGGCGTATAAAATGTCCATCGGCATGTCTCCATTCCATTTGGTGTATGGAAAGGCATGCCATCTACCTGTAGAGATTGAGCATAGGGCATTTTGGGCAATCAAACAATGCAATTTAGATCTGAATCTAGCTGGAAAGACCAGGAAACTCCAACTATCTGAGTTGGAGGAGCTTAGAAATGATGCTTATGAGAATGCCAAGATCTACAAGGCTCGGACCAAAGCTCTACATGATCAATTGATTTCCCGCAAGAGCTTTGAGCCAAACCAGAAGGTCTGGTTATTTGATTCTAAACTTAAGCTCTTTCTTGGTAAACTTAGATCTAAATGGAATGGCCCATTCATAATTGATCAGATTTTTCCTAATGGTGCCGTTCAGATTTCTGACCCAAAGACAGGTAACACCTTTAAAGTCAACGGTCAACGTTTGAAGCCTGTTGTTGACCGTAATCTTCCAGAACCCGTCTCAGACTCTGTTACTCTAGCCATTCTATGACTTCTTTGGCTGGACTTCGCCTAGCTGACTGCATTAAACTCAGCAGTTGTACATATGACACAAGGCTGATACAAGCTTCATATCCAGGTGACATCTTTCATATTCTACCCTTTCTTTCATGTCTCTTTTTCAATGAAGACATTGCATCAGCTAGGCATGGGGGGGTGGATTCATTCTTGAATTATTTGGTCAACTTTGTGAAATCCATATAAATTGTCTCTCTTCTTATTTAAAAAAAAAAATTAGGAAGGATTAGTTGGACATTAGGACTTTTCAATCCTAAGAAATTTTACATTAGGATCTGAACACAAAGACCCCTCAGGTCTTTGGACTTAATTAGCCTGTGTATCCACTAAATGTGGATTTGTTTTTGAGTCCTCGCCATCTTAATTCTATTATAATTGGAATAAATAAGTTTGGGTGATAAGTACACGACTTATCAACCCGCCCTCTGATTTGAGGGAATTTTGACTTTTAAGCATCTACACACTTTCTTTGCACTGACTCGTTGTTCGACGATTCTAACGGAAATTGGGTAGCTAATGAACCTTCTAGGGTGATATGGCTGGCAAGTTATCATGGGTAACAGCCCATAGGTAGGTTGTCCAGAGCCCAGTCATTGGACCTTTCTCTGTTTGCTGCCTTTAGGTAAATCTTAGACCAGGGAAGCCACCTAATTAAAATAAAAAAAAAATTCAAAAAGAAAAGGAGAAAAGAACAAAAAGAAATAAGCCACACTTCACCGCACGAGTTTGGCTGGCAAGTTGTCGGTGGTAACAGCTTATCGATCGGTTGTCCAAAACCCAACTCAGAAAATGCACTAAAAATTCCCAAAACACTTAGGAAGAAGCGGAGAAGTAGAATAAACCGGGGAGATATACACTGGATTCACCCTTGTGTTGACCCCGTAAAAAAAAAATAAAAGTAGGGAGAAAGCTACTGGTTGTAAAGATACACTTTTAGGCAGAATTCTTATTAGGTCACCTAGAGGCGTAGAAATCTGAAATCCGTTTTAATTTTCGGTCAACGAGTCTATCACAATCACAATAAGATGCTTAAAGCTTAGGGTTCTCATCAAATCTTGGGTGAGTTGAATGGCCGTAGAAAGCCACTCTGAAACCCTAAAATTTGAAAATAAAAAAAAATTAGAAAAGAGAAAAAGAGAAAAAGAAAATTTTCTTTTAATAAGGCGAGGGCTTGAGGCGGTCTGCATTTTGGTTGATACCCGGGCACTGTTGTGTCTTTGATAGTTCAGTTCCTAAGTAGACAATTTCTTAATGATTGAAAATAACTCAAGTCCAAATATTCCAACCTAATTCTTTTATAAATAGCGTATAGTTTTTGCTAGGGACTAGCAAAAGATAGGCATGGGGGTATGATGTAAACACATTTACACTACTTAAAATGTCTATTTATGCATGTTCTTAAGCATAGGATTGCATTTCATGATATAAATATTGCATAACATGCATCATCTTGCATTTAGAGTAGTTTGAATAAAATGGAGGTTAATTGTCTCCTTTTATGTGCTTGGACAGGGTAAACATTTTATCGAGGCCTCGGATCAAAGATCCAATCGTATGGATGTGATCAGGGCGACGATTGGAGTTCGACTCCAAGATTGCCCTAATCAGGCATCCGTAGCATCAGATAGTGACTGGGGAACCCTAGAAGATCAAGGGCCAGGATGGTGAAAATCCACACTTCAGATGACAAATCTGATTGCACGGATGAATTCGGATCGACGATCGCAGCTCAACGACACAAAAATCGAGTCAATCCGACATCCGTGGCACCATCTACAACTTCCAGAAGATGGATGGCCAAGATGGCACCATGTGGCGCCATCTCGGCCACCCAAACGGCTGCCTACATTCCATGAAGACCACGCACCCGCCCCTCTCTGCCGTTGGATCTCGACTGTGGATGCGGCGCTTTAAAATCATCCTCGCGACCTTCTCGACGGCGTAGCGCAGCGGAGATGAAGCGGCGGGCGAAGCAGAGGTCGCGGGATCGAGTCCCGCGAGCCTCAAATTAGGCGCAAGCGAGCGACGCGTGGAGCGTTAGATTGCGATCCAATGGCTGCCCACGCCCAATAGCACCGATGCGTGATTGGACGCGCAGCGTGGACGCGCAATCACATGCAGGCGGGTGCGCAGCGTAGCGGGCGAAGATGCTTTTTAAGCCGTCCGATCTCGCGATCGGACGACTGAGACTCAGCGTGCGTGCAATGGCGTTGGGCGCGCGGGCAGCTGAAGCGGCGCACGTGGGCGTGGAAGCTACGCCCACGTCGGGGCTTTAGTGATGGATTTATCCGTCACTAAAGACCCCTCATTTATTGTTTTGAAGTTGTAATGTCAATTTTGCCCCCACTCCTTGCAATTATAAAAGGAGACCCCCTCCATACGAAATTTTCATCCCTTCTTTCTCCTCTCTACCCCTCCAAAGCTCAAGAGAAGCTTGTCCCACACCCGGGATGCTTCTCATGAGATAAAGTTCAATTTTTGTTCCCCTTCAGAAGTGGATCCCGCTACGACGACGGCGTGCTGCTCCATTCCCGTTCTTCTGCTTCGTCCTCCTTCGTCCTGCTTCATTCTCCTTCGTCCAGGCATCGTCCCGTCCGGCTCATCCTCCAAGCAATCGTCGAGGAGGATAACTTCTCTCTTCCATTCTTATTTACAACTTTTCTAGTATAGAATTTTCCTGCTTTATAGCGTAATTGATTTTCCACTTTCTAGTGTAACTTTTATTTAGTTTGATTATATAAACAATTGAAATATTGAATGCATGTTCTCTTTCTCTCTCTCTCTCTCTCTCTCTCTCTCAGTCTGATAGCTCCATTGTAATTATATCGCCTTGCTTATCAAAAATCCTAAAAAAATATAATTGCGAATATAGATCAACGTAGCCTCCCTATGTTCAACCCGGAATTCTTTTCGGTATAAATTTTATTTGTTGAACACGAATTCTTCGCTTTCGAACTACAATGACAGGTTTTCCAAAACCAAACACGTTAGCATAGCATTCGTATACGTTCAACAACCATCCTGCTGCATCCCTCCCCTCGTACACGCATCACATTTATGGCCTTCTCCACCACATGCCACGCAAATAAGAGGCCCTTGCATGCCATTGCCATGTGCCCTCTTCCCCTACATCTGAAGCACAAAACCTACCCCACGTTTCCCCAGCGCCTAGTCCTCCCAGCAGTCTCCCTTATTCTCTGATCGTCCTTACGCCTCCATCTCTTCAATCTCCATACCTCCCAACTGTCGTTCTCCCTCCTATTACCAGAGCCCCATCGACCCATCCTCTCCTGTCACCAACCTCATGGCCTACTGCTGCCTTCATCAATATATATTATAATAACAATTCCATTTCACGTCAGATGTCAATTTATCTTTTACTTACAATTGCTAAAAAAATTCTAAATATGGGCAATTGTCTTCTGGCTTGTTCACATACATCTGCCAATAATAATTGGTACATGTCAAATCGTGTCTTTAAGATTGTCATTATGTTTATTGTTGGTTGGTGATTTCTAGCAACCAAAAGTAAATGCTACCCTACCAAATTAGTTCACTTGTCCTTTATAAATAGGGAAGTCCTCATCTTCATACTCTTTGTAGTTCAACCTTTACTCCACAAACTAACTAATATTGCTATGGATGGTATTGGATCTTCAGAAGGTGGTGGTGATAAAGTGAAAGTGTGTTGCTTTTGTGAAGTTCCTACAACCCTACAGCTGGATACATTTCATTTTATTGTTTTGTCGAAGGATCAAATCTGTTATGTTTGTCAGAATGAGGTTTGTGCCTTGCCTTTCAATAGGTGTGTGGTTTTAATTTTATCTTCAATTTTGTTAATGCAACTTCTGTTGTGATGAGGTCAGTGATTTTAGGCTATATATGAAATATATACTGGAAATGAAATCTATTCTTTTATAATTGATAGATTTCTTGAGTTGTAAACTTCAAAGGGCTATGATTGATCATGATCACCTGGAAAATGTTTTGAAACTAAAGTAGTCTGAGAACTGTAGTCTTTTGTTCATGCTAGAGAAGTTGGAGTGCGATAGTCTGTCGTGTAGAAATTGTCGATATGCAGATCACTCCTTCTCTAGTGATGAACATATGCTTGATTTACAGTCTGATGACAGTTGTGCTTAGCCCTTTTTGGGTTTTATTTTAATGACACTTCCTCATATTATTGTCTTCTACATTTGCTCACAAACTTGCTTTGAAGTTTTACACTATGATAACTATTCTCGAGAGCATGAGTCGCTAATCTCTAGATTTGATAATGGACAAGTTAGCAATATGTTTCTATATTGGAGTGGAAAACTGACACAACATTCAAGAAATGTGTGTATTACATTTTACAAAATCCTATGCTCATATATTTCTATAGTTATATTTAATGAAATAGCTACATTTTTAGTGAGATCAATATCTAGTATGCTTCTAGGGGAACATCTATATTGCAAAATGTCACCGATGTTTTCCTGCAGTTACATTACAATTTACAGATGACATCTACAATATACTGTAGTTCATTTGTGGAGTAGTTTGCAACTGTTCATTTTCTGAAAATGACACATATGCTATCTAATTGCACAGCAATCTTTGGTCTTAATTGACCTAAATTAGGCTAGGACTTAGCATAAGTTCGGGTAGTTCATGCATGCATAAGCATTATTTGCATCTTTACTGTTCTTCCTATAGCTATGCATATAATAATGCAATAATATACTAATTAGGTGCATTATATAAATTGCAGGAAATAAGAAGCTCAGGAGATGGATTTGAGACTGGATCTGAAGCTAGACCTGAAGCCAGAGTTGCAGCAGAGTTGGAATAGACGACCTAGAATAATATGTAGTAGACAATAATGTGAGGGGTTGAGGTATGCTATTTTGTTAAGCAAGAATAAAGTAGCAAATTACGAAGAACTTAGGTCCATCCTAGCCTTAGGACAGCCTAGAAGCTTCCCCAAGCCTTAGCCACCCTTAGATTAGGTCACTATACCCTAGGAAGCCCTAAAACCCTATTTCCATCCTCTATCTGGACATCCAGATGAGTTACGGGACGTCCAGAACCTTAGCCACAACCTGTGCACCTAAAACCCACTTCTGTAGCATTTTAAGACATCCAGACACTTTGTCTGGATGTATACTTTCTGTAGACAGAACCTTAACTCTTCCCTGCCTCTATTTGGACATCTAGACAACAAGTCTGGATGTCTAAGTTTTCATTTTAAGATGTCTGACACTATTGTCAGACGCCTGGAACTGCTCTCTAGTTCCTGTTTTTTAATTCAAGCTTGGATCTTGAATTCCTAGGTCCCTAAAACCAATTCCAACCCCATAGGAACCTAAATTAAGGTGCCCTAACCTTAGTACATCACCTTTAGACCTCCCTAAGGACCTAATTAGGTCCTCATTAAACCTAATTGACTTGGATTTTAGTCAATTCCATCAGCCTTTTCAATTGGACTCATTAAGTCCAATTGACTCCTGATCTCAGCATACACAGTCCAATTGGACTCAGTGAGAGTCCAATTGACCCAGACCTAACTTAATTGAGTTGTTTTACTCTCAATTAGGGTTTCAAACATCCAATTAAACTTGTATCAAGTTTAATTGCATTTTACCTTAATGAATTAGGGTTTACAACCCTAATTTGAGACTACCTTGACCTAAACCCACTAGAACCTAACCTAATCAACTTAGCCACATAGGTTTCGACCCACACACACCCACACACACCATCTACATGAAATAACTAGCCTAGAGTTCTCTAGAACTCTCTACCATGTGTTGTTGCCTTGGTTGCTAAAAATAGCAACCAAGATGCATTCAATTTTTAGATCCACCAAATGTGGATCTAAAAACCACCCATCCATCCTCTCTCTTACTCTCCCACGAGCTCCCACCATAGGCCTCTCTAGAGAGTTCCACACTTCTCTAGAGAGGCTCCCTTGGGTCTACTTAAAGGATCTTTGGGTGGCCATTTGCACCCATTTAGCCTTCCATCTAGTTTTAGCTTCATTCCACCTCCATTACTCCACCTCCATCTCCACGAGCACACCATGGCATCTCCATCACCTCCACGTCAGGACTAGATAACCTCGAACCTCTCTCCAAAGGCCAGGCTAAGTGTTATTAGCCGCCCCTCCTTCTCTCAACCAAGTCAAAGGCCATCGGAGCTACCTCCGAATGCCCTTCATTTTGTTAGCTAGATAAGTAGCATGGTTATTCGTAGATTAATGCTTTATTACTGCTTAGTAGTGTAGCTCCATATTATCCCCCAATGATGCATGCATAATCTCCCCATAGATTCATATATACATTCGTTTTCTGTTAGCTATTTTATTGCTTTCAAACTTTCTTGTACAAGCTTTCTGCGAGCTTCACTCTATAGCCACCACGATGCAATCAATGAAATCATCTTTTATATATCTCTATGTCTATGTGTGAAAATCACTAGGAGCTGATTACCATATTTCCTTGTGATTAAAGTTGCATGCGTGAAATTTGTATTTTTTTGCAACTAAGTGATGTGCATACATCTGATTAA
The DNA here is from genome assembly GCA_037157565.1 of Thalassia testudinum. Classification (NCBI taxonomy): domain Eukaryota; kingdom Viridiplantae; phylum Streptophyta; class Magnoliopsida; order Alismatales; family Hydrocharitaceae; genus Thalassia; species Thalassia testudinum. The sequence continues at coordinate 21,566,040 of JAZHRO010000024.1, forward strand.
CATAAAATGTCTTATCAATGCATGTTCTTAGTGTCACATTAGCATTATACATTGTAAATAGTGTATAACATGCATAACCATGCATTTAGATCAAGTTGTATAAATTGTATAATAATTGTCTCCTTTATATGGTCAGGGATAGGACGACTTTTTATCGGAGCCTCAGATCAAAGATCCAACCGTACGGATCTAATCAGGGCGATGATTAGAGTTCAGTGACTCCAAGATCGCCCTGATCGAACATCCGTAGCACCAGATAGAGATCAAGGAACCCTAAAGATCAAGGGCCATGATGGTGTTAATCCACACCTCAGATGACAAATCTGATCGCACGGATGGGTTTGGATCGACGATCGTAGCTTAACGGCGTGAAAATCGGTCCAATCCGACACCCGTGGCACCATCTACAACACTCAGAATATAGACGGACTAGATGGCGTCACGTGGCACCATCATGGCTGCCCAACATCGGCCACAGCTCTTCTTCTTCACCCACTCAACAAATCTCCTTCGTTGGATGCCCATCCAACGGCTGAGAATGTGCCACGTCGCCGCTCATCTAGCGCCTCTCCTCATCTGAAAGCATAAGCAATGCTTGATCTCGACCGTTGGATGAAGATCCAACGATCGAGATCGGCCATGTGCAAAATCCTCAACACGCTTCAATCGCACGCGTAGCGCAGCGGTTAAGGCGCTGCGTAGGCGAGAGGCACGGGTTCGAGTCGCAAGCACAGCGCCTCTCCTCGCGTGCAGGTGCGTAATTGGAGCCGTGCGATGGGCATCTAGTGACACAGATCAACCGATAGCACCCATACGCGATCAGACGCGCAGCGCAAATGCCCGATTGCACACGGGCGCGTGGCACTGGCAAGGGCAGCTTAAGCCATCCGATCTCTTGATCGGACGGTTGAGCGCGCGCGATTGTGCGAAGGCATTGAGAGCGAGAAGACAAGGGGGCGTGCATGCGGCACACGCACGTTAGCCACATTTAGGCCTTTAGTGACGGATAAATCCATCAGTAAAGGTTCTGAATTAATGTTTTTCATGTTGTAATGTCCAAAATGCCCCCACTCCTAGAAACTATAAAAGGAGACCCCTACCATATGGATTTCTATCCCTTCCTTCTCCTCTCTCCCTCTCCAAAGCTTAAGAAAAGCTTGTCCCACACTCGGGATGCTCCTCAAGAGCTAAAACCAAGTTTTTACCCCCGTTCTGGAAGCAAATCCCTCGATGATGATGATGTGATGCTTCGTTCCCATTCCTCCTACTTGGTCCTCATTCGCACTCCATTCCTCATCTTCTAGGCATTGTCTCGTCTGGCTCATCCTCCAAGCGATCGTCGAGGAGGATAACTTCTCTCTCCCATTCTTTTTACTGCTTTCTAGAGTAGAATTTCCTACTTTCTAGTTGTAATAATTTCTCACTTTCTAGTGTAATCATTTCTCGCTTTCTTAGTTGTAAAAATATTATGCAATATCAAGTGATTGTTCTTTCTCTCTCTCTTATTGTCTATATTGCTTCCATTGTGATTATTTCACCCCTTAAACAAAAACACAAAAAAATATAATTATGAATTTTGATCGACGTAACCTCCCTATGTTCGACCTAGAATTTATTTACAGATTTTTCGATATAAATTTTATTTGTCGAATGGATTTCTTTGTGACTCGAACTACAACGACAGGTTCTCAGAACCAATTCCGATAGAGTAGTCATCCGCTATTCAACACTAAGCATGTCGTGCATCAATACGAATTATTGTAAACTAGCATGCATTTTTGAATAAGTAGAGCGAGCTAGATCGAATTCAAATCTATATTTTCTAAACGCCTCCCAAAGATGAATGACCAGGACTCAAGTCTCGTTATTTTATAAATTATTTTTGACGAGTGTTTTCACGCACTATACTATGATGATATCTTTGTTTTCAAAACATGCACGAGAATTGCCTCCTGTCAAATGGCGCCGTTGTCGGGGAGGCAACGGAATTAATTTCAATCTTTTGAGCTTTTAGTGACAAATATTCCTCTACTTGTTTGTTGGATGTGCAGGAAAGTAGGAGAAACGAAATCTGCGCACACATCGGGCATAGAAAAATCATCAGGTGCACATCTCCTCTTAGATTAGGATTTCCATTTTTCGAACCCCAGGTTAGATTTCCTTCTAGCAATTTCATTTGAAAAAAAAAAGCCTATTTATTTTTGTGAAAAAAAAGTCTAGGTAGTTAGATAAGGTCTATGTTTGAATCTTAAGTTAGTTTGCTTGAAAAAAAAAAGAGAATTTTTTTTTGAAAAAGAGTTTTTCCCTTCAAAAAAAAATATTTCAAAAGTTTTTGAAAAAAGAAAATCATTTTGGTGGAAACTTTGAATTTTGAATTCAAACACCTTTTAAAAGCTTTCCCATCATTCTTTGATTTTCGACCATATTTCAAATTCCGACTTAAAATTTCAATTGCCAAAAAATTAATGAGCGACAAATTCTGAAATTTGGGCTATACCTTTATTTTCAAACCATCTTTCAAATGGCAGCATTCATTTGAAGAAATTCAAAGTATAAAGTTTTTAAAAATTCATGAAGTGTAAGGGGTCAAACTAACCTAGATTTGAAAATTTTCAAAATTCAAAAAATTCAATTTTGAGCAATCTGCGAATCTGTTTTGATTAAAAATGGTGGGGTTGGAAAGCTAATCTCATTGGCTTTAATTTACATATTTTTCCCAAATTTTTGAAGATCATTTGATACTATTTCAAAGCAAAAAATCGACCAGAGGTCAAAATTCCAAATCTGACCCCCTGACATTTAAAAATCTCTATAAATTCGGTTGAAACAGTAAAAATTATAAAAAATATTCTCTAAAAAGATAATTGAGAAAGGAATCCACTTGCCAAATTTCAACTTATTCTGATTCCAATTTTTATCAAAAAATTAGTCTTATTTTCGTGGTCTGCTGAAAAAAAAACCTTAGAATTACATGAACCCTAGGTTACACCTTTAGGGTTACACTCTAGAGACCACACATTTGAGCTAACCTATACTTAGTCAAGTCTAGTGTTTAGTCAGTGAGCTTGTTCACCTTGTGGGCCACTCACCAAACCCCAGTGAAAAAAAGGGGTAAAAATAAATTGTAAAACACAGAATAAACCTGAATTCATTATCGTACTACTGAGTGATTTCATCCGCTCTTGCCAAACTTGGTGACTAAGTCTGCGGGGTAGTGTCAAACGATCATGGCTAAAGGGTAACGGAAGCAGAGATGTGAGCCGAAGGAACAACCTTCCCCTTAGTCCCCTCGTAAACAGATTGGTTGGGTTAGCTTGAGAGGTGGGAATTACTTTCAGTCGGTTGAACGACAAATTTTTTCAGGAATTAGAACTTAAAATGAAAAATCTAGTCATCTGATCATAAGGACCATCTGATTGATAGGGCCTTAGCCTTTTCTGGCTGGATACACCAACCTAAGGGTTGGTTGGTGTATGCAAGGAAGGAGGTTACTCAGACCTCGACTGGTTGGATCTTGGGAGTCCATCCCAAGGAGGCGGAGGCGATTAGTCACTTCGCCCAAACCATCTTCTCCCCCACATTTTTCTTCCACTTGCTTAGCCGTAATGGCTAACCCTGGATCTAGACCTAATCAGGATCCAAAAGAGCTGGACCCACAAGCTTATCTGAGAGCCCAGGTCACTGAATTAGCTCAACCTTGGGATTAGAACCCAAGGTGGTGAAGATGACTTTTCCCTTCGCCTGATCCTTCTCCTCGGGTTATTGAAATGGTTAACCCATATCCCGACCCTGGATTTTATGACCCATACCATTCAGCTCCTCAAAGGACAGCATCTTATAACCCAGGATATGGATTTCACACACCTGCATCTCACCCATGGAATATGGGTAGACATGATTCACCCCTTGGAACCCCTGAAGAGCTACCAGTGCATATGCTACCGCATTACAGAATATAGAGAGCTATAGCTAGCGTTAAGGAAAAGGCCGCATCCTATCTACACGAAATCCAAGCTATCACTGAGTCGAACCAAAGACAAAGCTGGATTCCGTATCAACAAGCTGTGATGGAGCTCCTTCAGGGAACAACAGGTGATGGGAACACCATCATGAGTTATAACTAGCTCATTTTGACCCAATTAAGTCAGTAAATACTCCTACATAGCCGCCAGAGAGTCACAAGTCACAACATAATCATTTTGAGGGAAAAATAAGAAACTAAGGTTAAAATTGCAATTTTACCAGCTTATCATGAATGCAGTACAATCATGGGTTTTTTCAGGGGTTGAATGAAGGTCAATTAGTCTTAAAAAGATAACAAGTGGGTTAGAACAATCAGAGAAGTGTTTACACGAGTTCTGAGAATTAAATGACTTTTTGAAACTCTAAAAATAGACCTACCTAATTAAATGAGGTTTTTATTAGGATAAAATTCACCTAAACCCTCTAAAATTCATATAAAAATATCCTCTATGGTTTGGAACCTTCAATTTGACCATTAGAACCCATTTTGACCCAAAACAGAATCACAGATAGACTTTTGCCCTAATTTAGGTTTTTGCATAAATTACCTATTCAATCGTGGTCAAAATCAAAATCCAACTTCACCATTAGATTCCTTAGGTCTAAATTAGGTTTGTACCAAAATTTGGACCCAAGATGAGTTTGCCTTGACCTAGTTTGCAAATTGGTCCTATATAATTACATTTATACCCTTAACTTTTAAAATATTTTCAAATAGGTCCCTAACTTTATCTTTGTTCCTACAAAAACATCCCTACCACCATTAAACCTATTCCTACTTGCTCCAGCGGCCTTAAAAGGGAAAGAACTTGATTTCTTGATGAATCCCTTTCAAATTTGAAAGGAAGTTCGTCAAGAAATTCCTTTTCTTTTGAACCCGATCCTAGGCCCTAGAACCTTCCCAATCTCTCATGCAAACGCATGAGAGATTTGGGTATCAAGGAATTCCTAAACTCCGATGAGCTTTCCAAGCTTGGGAAGCTTGCTTCCCAAGCTCTAACCATCCTCCTGAGGTGTATAAAAGCACCCCCTGCTCATACTGAATCTCTCAAGCTTGAATTCGACCAGAGAAACCCTCAAATTCATGTCTCCTCCTCTGACCGAATTGCTCTTCAAGCTCCAGCGACCCTCCTTGCCTCACCTCGTCGTCTGAATGCAATACCAGCGGCAGACTCTTCCTCTTTACCTTCTTCCCCGTCGAGCAGCACCCGTCGGTGCCCCTACCTCCTTCATCCTCGCCGTCCACCACTCATCGGAGTAGTTTCTTCCCCGACACTGACCATACCACAATCGATGCCGCCTCGACTCCCCTTCGTCTACCAACTACCTAGATAAGCCCTTTACCTCCTCTACTTCATTTTTCATCTCAACCACACTCAATTTCGACCATGCTACCACCCGTTCACCATCGTCCCTTCCGCATCTGACCACTCCTCTGATGAAGTGCTCCCATCGCTACACCGCTCCATATGCCTCGTCGACACTCCCACGAGCTCCGCCTCATCCATCTGCACTAAACCCCCATCTTTATTTCCCATTCCCTCCACTCAAACGACCCCCCGAACAAACCCATCATCGACCACCTTCTTCGAGTTCGTCCGACCACCACGCACCTTCATGCTCCACGAAACCACTGCCATTACATTCACCAACATCTGGTGAACCTTCTAAGGTGTTTTGACACGGCCGAAAGGCCTTATTCTCTATTTCAGGTTCCAGGTCAGCGCTCCACCACCGCGTTGTCTTCTCCGACCATGTTCGTGGTGTTCTAGCTACACGAGGTCCAGGTCTTAGCTCCAGGAGACACGGTTTCACTCCAGGACCCTCTCCAGGTCCTCAATTGGGGACTTCAAGGAGAGTTGCGATGCCAATTGGAAGATCCTCACAGCTACAGGGGCATGCGAAGAAAGAGGGAAATTTAGTCCCACATAGTTCGTGGAAGAGCTAAGGCACACGCATATATTGAATTTTTGCCATCAGCTTATCACCTGAGCACGCACAGGGGGTGAGGTCCTCTCATGCACGCCTCACACGCCTCGTCCGTGACTCTGACCCCACAGACCTGGTGCGCCTGATAACCTGCCTAACCTAAGCACTCCTCGACTGCTACCCACTATTGGCAGCCCTGGTCCCGGGTGCATGTGTACTCGATAACCCGATTACCCATTGAGAAGCCCTGGGAGAGGAGACTAAGAGAGAAAGAGAAGGTGAGATTACGTGGGGTAGGGGGAGGGTTTTGCTCTCTGGGAAGTTGGTTGACACTTAGCCAATTCAAGAAGCCCCCCTATGTGAAGAGGCTGAACAGAGAAGGAAGAAGAAGGAGAAGGCTTAAGCAGTAGAGGAAGAATGAAAGAAGAAGAAGAAGAAGAGAGGGAGCCACAGCAGAAGAAACAGAGAAGAAGAGAAGAAGAAAAGAAGAAGAAGAAGCCACAGAAGAGAAGCAGAAGAAAAGAGAAGAGAAGAGAAAGAAGAAGAAAAAGAAAAATCTTAGCACTGTAGCACAGGCTACTTAAGACGTCTGATACTTTCATTGCATATATTTCAGACATTGATTTAAGTGTTATTTGTGAGGAGTAATTAGTGATTTAAATCACCATTTTACTCCATTCTTTTTGCATACTATTCCTCTCAGTACTCTTATTGCACTCTTTATACTTGATTTAAATTGTGATCTTGAGCTTTAAATTCCATATTGCTCCCTATGTTCAACCTCGGAACCTTTTCGAGTAAAAAAATTTATTTGTTTAAGCACTATTTCGGCTATACTACAACACGACAGTCTTAAAACACCGATTTATCGCACAAACAATAGGGATAACAAGGCTAATTAGACAAAATTAAGAAACTCAAGAACTGCTTTTGAGATATCAAGTGGAAAATAGCCTTGAAGACCTCGAAGAATTTAAAATGACTATGTCAGACAGACACACAAGAGCTTCTCAGGAGCAGATGCCGGAAGATAATTCAGGGGAAGAAGAATCCAGCTTGGATATGAGACAGGAGCAGGAAATATTAAGAATGGATTCGTCTGAGAACTCCAGTCAGGAAACTGAGGAGGAAAGGTATAAAAGTAGAATCAGGATTCGAGTATTTAGGCAAAATTCGTTGATTGCTTTAGAAAATTCCAACCCCAAGACCTAATTACAAAAACTCAACAGTGCTCGGGTGCCTGCCAGAATGCAGATCGTCCAAGCCCTCATCTTATTTGAAAAGGGAAAATATATATTTTTATTTTTCTTCTTTTCTAATTTTTTTTTACTTTTGGAGTTTAAGAGTTCCGGGATAACTTTTTACGGCTACTCGACCTACCTAAAACTCGAAAAGAACTCTAAGTGCTAAGCATCTTGTGAAAATAGTGAAAGACTCACTAGACGACCGTTAAAATGGACTTCGGGTTTCTACGACCCTAGGTAACCTTGCCTAGAGGTTTATCTTTTTGATCGGTAGCTTTCTCCCTACTTTTATTTATGGGGTCAACACAAGGGTGAACCCAATGTATATCTCCTCGGTTTATTCTACTTCCTCGCTTCTTCTCTAAGTGCTTTGGGAATTATTGTACATTATTTTGTAAGCTAGGTTCTGGACAATTAGCTGATGAGCTGTTACCACCGACAACTTGCCAGCCATACTCATGCGGTGAAGTGTGATTTTATTTATTTATTTATTTTCTCCTTTTTCTTTTATTTTCTTTTTTTTTAAGTAGGTGGCTTTCCTGATCTAAGATTTACCTAAAGGCAGTACAATGAAAATGGTCTTGTGACTAGGCTCTGGACAACAAAACGATGAGCTGTTACCACCGACAACTTGCTAGTCATACCACCCTAGATAGTTCATTGGCTACCCAATTTTCGAGGAATCCATCAAAAAGTGAGTCAGTGAAAAAAATGTGTGTAGATGCTTAGGCTTAAAGTCCCCCCAAATCAGAGGGTGGGTTGATAAGTCACATACTTATCATCCCAATTTATTAGCCAAATTAAAAATGAATTTGAATTGGCGAGGACTCAAGACTAAGTCCACATTCGAGTGGACACCCGGGCTAATTAAGCCTAAAGACCTGAAGAGTCTAAGTGTTCAGGTTTCAAAGTATTAATTCCTAAAGTTTGCAACTCCTAATGCCTATGTTCTTGTCTCCTAATTCTAATCTTTTTTATTTTTTATTTTTTTTAAATGGAATAAAAGAAAGGAGGAAATTACTGTTATAGCTGACAAAATGGTTATAAGATATTTTCACCCCCCCATGCTTATCTATTGCAATGTCCTTATTGTGAAAAATGAAAGCATGTAGGAGAGTAGAAGTGGAAGAATAGCACCTGGTTTCCATGAGACTTTGGTCAGCTTGGAATAGTCTTTACATGTGCTGAGTTTAGTGCCTTCAGCTAGGTGAGGTCCTCAATAAAAAATAACTAAACATTGAGGCCACAACAACATAGTTTTCGGGCCCCTAGGTATAGGTCTGAGAGAGTGAAAATGGGCTTGCCAAAGAGATTAACAATGAAAGTGGCAAGCTGGTGGTGTAGGGAGAGCCCAAATGGTCTCCAATAGGAGTTTTGTTGATTTATTTCAGAGGAAGTGTGGTTGGGTATAAAATTTGTGCAATGGTTGGGCGAAAAAGGACAATGAGGGTTTTATGATATGCTTGGGATTTGTGGGTACTCTAGAATACCAAATGTTTGAAGAGTTCTTCTCTAATGTTCAATTTCATCCTCACACTTTGGGTTCTTAAACCAATCATCCTAATCCTCAGAATTCCCACCCACAAGTTGGACCTCAAACTCTAAGCATTCAGGATAAGGATGTTGTTGGGTTTTATCTTGATCATGTGAATCATCTAGAAAATTTTTGATTTCATGTATATCTGATAAACGCCAGTTTATCATCATTTTTATGCTTTAAAACTAACCTAGCTCTTAGGATTTTACTCTGCAAACGGGTTTTTGGGCTGCATTTAGGCATAAATTAGGATAGGCATGCATTGCATTTTTTATTGTCATTTTAATGAGTTTTTGTGAGTTTTAGGGATGTACAGATGCACAGATCCCTAAAACCCTAGCACTCAAGAAGGCAAATGGTGAAGGAGAAGCCCAGACTAGCTGGAACTCAGCCTAATCCAGCTCACCTCAGCTTGATCCAGCTCACCTCAGCTTGATCTAGCTCACCGCAGCTGGAACCTAGCTTACTTGAACTAGGGTTAGCTCATCCCAGCTCCATTCAGCTAATCTCAGCTGGATGGCAGCTCAAGAGAGTTCACCTTAGCTCACCCTAGCTCAAGTCAGCTCAGATCCAGCTCAACTTAGCTGAGTCTAGCTCATCTCAGCTCCCACTAGTTCACAGGGAGCTCTAGTTAGCTCGGCTAAGTTGACAGGAGTTCACCCCAGCTCAGATCCAGCTACATCCAGTTCCACTCAGCTCCAACCAGCTGAAGAAGAATTCATCCCAGCTCAGGAAGCTCAAGTCCAGCTCACAGGGACTCAGCTTAGCTCAACTCAGTTGAGCTAAGCTACCTTAGCTGCCTCAACCAGCTTGATTTTCCCCGGGAGCACCAGACCCAGCTCACCTTAGCTCATTTTGGTAGAAGCTAGCTCACTTTAGCTTGGCTTAGCAACTAGCAAAGAACTAGCAAGCTAAGCCAGCTAGAGTAGCCCCATGCTAGCCTCTTCAGCAGCAGCCAGCTCCAGCTCCAGACTTCTTCTCCTCAGCTCCCTCCTCCAAACCCTAGCTCCAACACCTTCTCCTCTACTCCTCCATTAGCTAAGCTAGCTTAGCTTAGCTTAGCTTAGCTATGCTCCAACTTCCTTGGCTTGTACTACCCCAAAAACCCACCTACCAACTCTACCCAACTAGCTCCACCTAAGCTCCACATAAGCTAACCTACTTGGCACCAACCTAACCTACCCACCACCTCCAAAAGACACCTAAAATTGGCGCCAAAAACTACCCATAACCACCCCTTAATGGCGCCACTTTTCCCTCCAAAATCGCCCCCTCATCTCCACCACACAATCCTCCTTGAATCCATCTCCACCATCCACCTAACCCCCCTTCTAGAAGACCCCATGTTGGCGCCAACATGGGGGTGTCTCTCCACCACCAAAAGACACCAACACCACCATAACCACCCCCTTTAACAACCCTTGGGGTGGCGCCAACTAACCCTAGCCATAGGATCACCAACCACCCTCATCCTTCCATCCTAGCCCTCCATTTCAAGGGGTACCTTAACCCCCCATCCTACCCTATAAAAAGACCACTACCCACCACCATTCAAGCCATCCTTGGCTAGCCATTTCACTCTCATATTCCACCAAGAATCCCACGTCCAAGAGAGAAGAAGAAGAAGAAGATTAAGGGGATATTCTGTCCCCTTGGTGCCTTCCCCTCTTCCCTTCTCTCTTGGGTCACGCCAGCCAAAGGAGAAGCCAGGCAAGGAAGATCTTGGAGGAGATCTTGAAGGTGGTCACGCCACCTTGGAGGAGTTTTAAGGGTGGTGCACGCCCACCCCTTTGGAGAGAGCATTAAAGGTGGTAGCTTCCACCTTGGAGGAGCTCTCAAGGAAGGAGAAGAAGGAGGCCCTCTTTTCAAGCCAAGGAGCAGCTAGGCTTGGAGCAAGAAGACAACCTTCTTCACCATTGTTACAAGAGGATTTGTGTTTCTTTTCTTGCTTTTAAATTGTTCAATTCTAGTAGAAGCTTTCCTCTACTTGTCCTTGAAAAGAACACTCATTCTACTCAATCAAAAATTGCCTTCTTTTAAGCTTTTTATTGCAGTTGTTTGTTTTGGTTCTAGCACTTATTTCACCTCTTCTTCCTAATTACCCTAGGCCTACACTTGCCTAGAGTGAGCTTAGGAAGAAGATATTTCTATCTTTTAGATTTTTAATCATTTGTAGGTGTTAGTTCTTTTCGTTACAATCTGCCGTTTGCCCTCGTCTTTTCAAAATACAAAAAAAAATTACATATTGAAAAATATTAAAAAGAAAGTTGAGATTGTATTCCAAGCAAGAGAATCATTATTGCAATTTTTGCCTCCTTGGACGACCCTAGATACTCCCCTATCTAGGATATAAATTTTAAAAGCGAAAGCGGATTCGCGTGTTACAACGACGTTAAAAAACTGCTTTTACAAATCACGCGTATTTCGCTATCAATATCTTCCTCATCTTGCGTTGGTACAATTGGTTGCATTTTTGTTTTGTCCTCAATTATTTCCGCAACTGTGTGATCTTCCTGAGTTTGGGTTGAATTGGCCATTAAAAGGTTGTCTAACGTATGTATGGCCATTACTTCCTCTATTCTACCAAGCTCCTCCATCAAACCACACTTAATTTTATTTTTCTTTGAGACCTCAAAAATATTGAATCGATTTAGGTTATCCCCTATGGCCATTTTAATCCTCGCCTTGGCAGTAGCCAGGAAAGGTCTTCCCAAAATAATCAGGGTGTGGTTAAGCTGTTTTGGGGTTTCCATGTCCAGCACTATGAAATCAACAAGGTAATGCAAATCATTAACCTTGACTAAAACATCCTCCAAAATACCCCTTGGTTTTGTAATGGATCTATCAGCTAACTGCAAGGTTATGTCAGTGTGTTTTAGGTAGCCTAGACCCAATTCCATGTGCAGTGAGGTGGGGATCACATTAATGGAAGCACCCAAGTCGAGGAGGGCCTGGTCAGAAGTAATGTTTCCTATTGTGTAGGAAATCAGCAGGGCTCCCGAGTCCTGCTTCTTAGGAGGTAGCTTATTTAGGATCAGTGTGCTTGTGTTATCGAACAAAACTACTCTCCTATTATTTTCATATTTCGCTCTACGCCTTTCTTTATATGCATTCAGTAAACCTATGGCGTAGGCGGGGATTAATCCGATAGCCATGAGGAGTAAAATGATTGTCAATTTGAAAGCCTGAAGTAAGGACATCCTTTCCTCCAATTTCTCCTCTAACTTTCTCTGTTTTCCCATACAACAACAACATACTCCCGAATCATACTCTGATGTTATGTTGATCACATTCTTAGTTGGGAGTTTGGAATTCTTGCTATGGGGCCTAATGGGGTTGACATGGGATTGGGTAGGTCCCTTGTGTCTACTACCACTCCTCAAGGTGATGGTGTTTGCCATGGCAAAATGCTGTTGGTTAGTACCTTGGGGAGGGTTAGGCAAAGTAGGAGGCTCCCGGTTGATTATGGTAGGAACTTGGTTCGCTCTAGGAGGGGCTGGAGTAGCCTGATAGATAGCATGAGCTTGAGCATGCACCTCCCCATCGTTACCAAATCCTTGAGGCCTAATGCCTCAGTTCTATACATTCCTTGGGTTTGGTACAGATTGTGATGGTAGAGATCCAGGTTGTCAGTTGTTTGTAGTAACTCCGGATTGCAAGGTGTCCAGCAAAGTTTTCATCAGTTGCATGAACTAGAGCATTGACCCTTGCATTTCTACCATTTTCAAGTTCAAGTCAGCCTGCTCGACAGGTTGTTGAGCATTCCACATGGGCTGATTAACCTGATTCAGGGGCAACTGAGTATATACATGACCCTGACCCATTGGTTTTTGTGGTACATAGTTGTTGGGTCGATATAGGGTCTACTGCCCATGATCTTTCCAAGAGAAGTTAGGATGATTTTTACAACTGGAATTGTAGGAATTCGTATAAGGGTTGGACCTAACATTCTCTTGCACAGCATGAGCATCCTCATAAGATGAGGATGAAGAAGGATCAGAAAGACTGGGATCCAAGGTCCCAGTTTGGAACCCATAAGGTTCCAAGAAGAGTTGGCTCGGAGGTCGAGCCAGCTCCAGTTGGTTCATGATGTTAACATGCTTATATCACATAAACTGTTTATTTATGAATCTTCTTAAGCATAGAATTGCATCACATACTATAAATATTGCATAACATGCATCATCTTGCATTTAGGCTAGTCTGTATAAAATGTAGGTTAATTGTCTCCTTTTATGGCCAGGGACAGGGCAACTTGTTAATCGGGGCCTCAGATTAAAGATCCAACCATATGGATCTGATCAGGGCGATGATTAGAGTTCAACGACTCCAAGATCGCCCTAATCAAACATCCGTAGCACCAGATAGAGACCGAGGAACCCTAAAGATCAAGGGCCAAGATGGTGTTAATTGACACCTCAGATGACAAATCCGACCACACAGATGGGTTCGGATCGCCGATCGCAGCCTAACGACGCGAAATCGATCCAATTCGACATCCATAGCACCACCTGCAACGCTCAGAAGATGGACGGCCAAGATGACGCCACGTGGTGACATCTCAGTCGCCCAACCAGCCGTAGCTCTTCTCTTCTTCAATCGCTTGAGGCATTAGCATCCAACGGTCGCACGCACCCACGCACAAATTCATCCACGCACCTTAACCGCACGCGCAGCGCAGCGGTTAAGGCGCTACGTAGGCAGGAGGCGCAACTTCGAGTCGCAAGTGTAGCGCCCCTCCTCGCGTGCGAGCACGCTATCACAGCCGTGCGATGGGCATCTAGCACCGTGGATCATTCGATAGTGCCCACGTGCGATCAGACGCATAGCGTGAACACCCGATCGCACGTAGGTGTGCGGCACTGGCAAGGGCGATTTAAGCCGTCCGATCAAGAGCGTGTGCGGTCGTGCATAGGCATTGAGGCAGCGAAGGTGACGGGGTGCGCATGTGGCGAGCGCACGTTGGCCACGATCAGGCCTTTAGTAATGGATTTATTCGTCACTAAAGGTCCTGAATTAATGTTTTTAATGTTGTAATGACCAAAATGCCCCCATCCCTTGCAACTATAAAAGGAAACCCCTACTATATGAATTTCTCATCGCTTCTTCTCTTCTCTCACCCCTTCCAAAGCTCTAAGAGCTAGTCCCACACCCGAGATGTCCCTCTAGAGTAGAAATCTTAATTTTTCTACCTTCGTCCCCCTTCGTAGAGCATCCTGAGGTTGTCCTCTCTCTACATTCGAGAAGCGAATCCCTCGACGATGACGATGTGCTACTTCATTCTCGTTCCTCCCATTTCGTCCTCCTTCCCGCTTCATTCCCCGTCTTCCAGGCGTCGTCCCATCCGGCTTGTCCTCCAAGCGATCGTCGAGGAGGATACTTCTCTCTCCATTCTCTTTACTGCTTTCTAGAGTATATTTACTGCTTTCTAGTCGTAATGAGTAGTGTAATGAATAATTTCTGATAATGAAACCCATGTTTATTCTACATCCCTTTTGCTTTTATTTGTAATATTTTCTCTCTCTCCTATTCATTATTTGTTAAATAGATAGCTAGTTTTCGTCTAGCTAATCTATTTCATGACAAACAAATAAAATGCGTATTTTTAATCAAGCGTCTGTCTCCCTGTGTTCGACCTGGAACTTCTTTACAGATTTTCGATATAAATTTTATCTATTGAACGGATTTCTTCACGACTTGAACTACAATGACAGGTTTTCGAATCCAATTGCGATAGTGTGGTTTTCCGTCATTCAACATTTTGGCACCGTTGCCGAGGAGGTGACGCTCTTTGATTTTTTGCATTTTCTGACTTACGATTCATTTACCTCAGTTCTCTTCTTTCTTATTGTGATTGCAAGTACTCTTTTGAGATGAGCAAAAGCGGTAGATTGGAGCAAAGTGCTGTTGAAGGTTTTGTAAGTTTACCCCCACTTCCTGCCCATTAGATTTCATTCCACCACGTAATAACACAAACATAAATCAACCTAGGTGTTCTTATAAACCCTAAGGTTAGTTTTGATTGTTTGTTTGACACCAACACCCGCCTTACCCTCTGCATTTAAAAAGAAAAATTAAAAAAATCTCATAGAGGTACACAACCTCATATGATTTTCAAACTTAATCGGTAAACAGATCTTTGGAACCAGTACACACACCAAAACACATAATTGAGTAGAAATCAAATTAGGTAATCACTTGTGTGCCTAATTAAGTGGTGCAACAGGCCGATTGTTTCAGTTGATTGGGCCGCACCACTTCAACTAAAATCAACTCATTAAGTAGCTTCCACATAGGTTCAACTCTTAGGGATTTACCAGGCACTCCACATTCTTTTAAGCTTCAAAGGAAAACATCTTCACCTGTGCTTTCAAAACATGGTGTGCCAACAAAACTTGTTTGAAAATACCTAAAGTTGAATCCTAAAAGCTATTAAGATTTGAACCCTAAAATTCACCGCATTGTTGCAATTCGTAAAGCGTGAATTTGATAGGAAAAGCGTCATAGTATAGTGCGCAATATAATCAAACAAAGATATTTATAAAAAGATAACGAGACTTTGAGTCCTGGTTGTTCATCTCTAGGAGGTGTTTGTTTTAATTCTGAGTTCGATCTTTTACCTCTCTACTTTGTTTAAAACTGCACGCCGGTTTCTAATCTTTGAATTAAGACTTCTCCACTTCTATTATGGATTCTGATCACATGCGCATGTGTTAAATAGATCACAAAGGTAAAAGTATGAGTTTCGGTGCGTACGATTCTAGTGATGTGGTGGCTGTTCATAGAAAATGCATCTATAGTTAGATTTTCTATATTTTCTGGAACCGACATGCTTGTTGCGAAATATATAAGTGAAAACAGGCAACTTGAATCACGCAGAAAAGATGGCAATCAATAAGCTCATGGTGATTTCAAAACATAGAGATTTATATAAAAGTGTATCTTTCATTCATTCATTTGGAGAAGTGTTTGCAATATGGAATGTAGAGGAAAGCTTGTACAGGAATGCTTAAAAATATAAATCTACCTACCAGAAAATGATTGCAAATAGGAATCTACGGGGGGATTTTGCATGCATCATTGGGGGAGAATAAGGACCACACTACTAAGCAGTAAATAGAAGTAGTAAATGTAAAGAGATAGCTACTAATCTATCAGAAAGTGAGGGCATTCGGAGGTGGGCTCCGATGGCCTTGGAGTGGTAGAGAGGAGAATGAGGGGCAGCCAATGGAGCTTAGGCTGACCTTTGGAGAGAGGTTGGAGGAATGATCCAGCATCCTGGCGTGGTGTCCTTCATGATGGTGCTCAACTCATGGAGATGGAGTGGAAGTGGCTAGCCTAAGTGGAGGTGGACGTGAATGGAGTCAAGCATGTATGGCCAAGAGTGGATTGAAGCCATGAATGTGGATGGGTGCAAATGGCCACCCCTTAGGTATTTTTATAGACCTAAGGGAGTCTCTCTAGAGAAGTGTGGAACTCTCTAGAGAGAGTCCAAGAGTGGCCGTCCAAGAGAGATAGAGGTGATTTCTTAGATCCACCATTTATGGATCTAAGAATTGAATGCCTCTTGGTTGCTAAATTTGGCAACCAAGAGTTGGCGCCACTTCAAGAGAGTTCTAGAGAACTCTAGAGGAGTGTGTGTGCATGAATGGGTGTGTGTTTGTCTGTGTGTGTGGTCATGCCCTAGGTGTCTAAGAGGTCTAGGTTAGGTCCTAAGAGGTTTGGGTAGGTGTATGCCTTGAATTAGGGTTGCAAACCCTAATTACTTAGGGGAAATTGCAATTAAACTTAACCTAAGTTTAATTGAATGAGTGTGAACCTAATTGAGAGTGAAGAACTCAATTAGGTTGGGCTTAGGTCAATTGGACTCTCACTAAGTCCAATTGGACTTGTGTGGGTTGAGATCTAAGCTTAATTGGACTTAATGAGTCTAATTGACTTAGGTGATGGTAATTGACTTTGATCTAAGTCAATTGGGTTTGGTGAGGACCTAATTAGGTCCTTAGGTAGGTATAGAGGTGATGTACTAGGGTTAGGACACCTTAATTTAGGTTCCTATGGGGTTGGGATTAGGCTTAGGGAGATAGAGATCCAAGATCAAGGCTTAAATCTCAAAACAGGGACTGAAGACCAGTTCCAGATGTCCAAAAACATGATCAGACGACTTATACTCAAAAATGAAAAGTCCAGACTTCAGTTCTGGATTTCCAATCTGAGTTAGGGGGAATTCTAGGCTCTGTTTTGGGTATTCTGCAGAACTTGGACATCTGACAAAGTGTCTAGATGTCCAATAACACTGCAGAAGTGGGTTTGAGGTGTGCGAGAGATGGCTAAGGGTTCTGGATGTCCTATAACTTATCTGGAAATCCAGATAAGGGTTGGAACTAGGGTTTTAGGACTTCCTAGGGCGCTGTGACCTAATCTAAGGGTGGCTAAGGCTTGGGGGAAGTCTCTAGGCTATCCTAGGGCTAGGATGGACCTAAGCTCTTCATATTTTATTGCTTTATTTCTACTTAAAAGAATAGCATACCATAACTTCCTTACATCATTATTCCTACATCTAATCTAAGTCTTCTACTCCAATCCTGCTACAACACTCATTATTTATGATCTAGCTTCAAATCCAACTCCAGATCCAGCTTATGATCAGCTTATTGCCTGCAATTGACATAATGCACTTAATCAGCACATTATAACATTATTTTATGCGTAGCTAAAGTAAAGCAGTAAAGATGCAGATAATGCTTATGTATGCATGAATTACTCTAACTTATGCTAAGTTCTAGCCTAATTTAGGTCAATTAAGCCTATGATTGCTGAACAATCACGCATCAAAAATAATCTTGCTTGAAAACCACTGGTTGTGCGTGCACATACACATCAATCAATCATTAAGGGCACAACCCAGATAAAGGGTCCATCACATTCCAAAGCACATTTAAACCTAGCCCTAATTAAAATAGAGTAGATGTTGGCCTTAAGGATTGGACTCGCTCATCGGAACTCAGAACGAGATTATTTTCGATTAGTCTGTTTCTACCGGTCAATCTGATGTCTAGCTAGGGGAGCAGAATCAGACGATCGTGGCTAGGGGGTACACTAGGAGCTAGAGGCGCAAGCCGAAGGAAGAACCTTCTCCCTAGTCCTTCCCTCTAACTGGTTGGATTGAACGAACAAAAGTAGATGAAATTGTTTCTTTATCTCAAGACGGGTTCTGGGAGTCTGTAGGTCTTTAGGCTAGACCACTTAAGGACAAGTTTGTTTGTTTGTATTGTAGGGCGCCTTTCTTCCTCCCATCTATCATGAATCTTTCCACATTTCATATGCATTCCCACTCTTTCCCTCCTATTATGACTTATCCTCAACATGACGATTATCCCGACTTGTACTGTAATCAATCATCTCTTAGTTGGGATAACTCAGATTGGGGATACAGTTCCGAACCTCCATGGTTGGGGTCAAACCTTGAACACCATAATTGTGATTTCTATCCTTCTTCGAGCCACATCAATTATAGATCGCCACCCTTTCATAGACAACCTAACACGATCTACAATCAAGAAGGATACACTAATCCTTACCCATACCCTGAATACACTGCCTTTAGGTCATCACCACCTTTTGAACAATCTGAAATGACCTATTATTAGGAAGGGTATCACGAATTACAATTCGTTAACTCCTCTACACTGATCCCAAACTCACCCAACCTTGAACCAAGTCATTTGGTTCAGGTCAACCAAGTTCAATATAAGGTTTTGGCTAACTTGAGGAATACCATACAATCTTTAGAAGTTCAGCCCATACCTTGTATTGAAGAATTAGAGCCCCTGATTGAAATGATTGATGATCTAAACAAGTATTTGTTGGATTGGCTCCAAGATGTTAAGGATAAGAATTCGAGTGAGTTTCTACTTGGGAAGTTATCGAAACTGAGAATGAGATTTGTGGTTGCTTTAGTTCAATCTTGGGATGATTCCCAAGATGAACCCCCTTCAGGAGAGCTAATGTCAGAACCCGCTCAGGCACCTGTTGGGGGGGACACGTGTTACGAAGCTGACCAGATTGATTTAGAGCAACCAATTAAGGATGATCTGATTTCTTCACCTGAGATCCCTGAGTTGGGGTACGAGGAAATGTATGTCTCCATGGACCAGAAAGTGACGGATGATTTTGGGACGTACATTAATACGGATTTAGATTTCTTTGAGTCTGAGGGTGAAGAATCAATTTGTGAAGCCTCACGTGAATTTACAGAACACGATTTCTGTGAGACAACTAGCCCTAAGGAATCCGATAGATCATATGATGGCCCAATAACTGAGGAAATTGATCTTATTACGGCTCACATGACGGATTCAGAATTGCATTTTCTGAAGGATTCAATTCAATGCCTCGATTGTCAGTTACACCCCATTGACCTTACTGACAATTCTATTTTTGAGATAACTAGACCCAAGTCAATTCTGATTCAGTCACATCTTTTAGACTTGGAAATTTCAGATGGGGTGATTAATATGCAGGAGGTCTCGGAATTTGACATTCTGAATGAGGAGGATAGAGGCTGGGAAATTTTGATTTGGGAAGCAAACTCTGGAGGAAGTAGAAGATCGAGTCTAAGGGTTCCAATTAAGCTGAAACCATCAAACCAGGACCCTTACGACATTTGTTCTGAGGATGACCAATCCAAGCACACATTCATTGATTATCCTTTTAAACTTGATTTCTCTGTAACCCGACTTTTTGATCTTGGGTTGCATCCTCAAAAATTGTAAGCCCGACCCCACTTGCATACTGATCTCAGGTTCTGGGTAATTTTTATCCAGAACCTTAGATATTCTCGACCATGGGGTATGGGTGTACATCACAATCTGGTCCACATCTGTGGACATCGGCTAGCAGGTCTTAGGTTGCATCTTTTTATTCTGATTCTAACCTGCACCTGTAAATTCTTTATTTCTCTTTTTTGTATAGTGTGCCTAACTGAAGGCACTAAATTTATCACATATACAGTTTCGATTTATCCCAGAGTGGACCCGTTATTCACACAATTCAGGTGCTTTCAACTCTATTCCACTCTATTCATGTCTTTTTAATATAATGAGGACATTACATTAAATAGGCATTGGGGGGTAGATATTCATCTCTTAATTACTTCGTTAACTTCGTAGATTCATTTTTCTTTTTATTTATATATGTATATAAAATAAAAAAAAATTTGGAATTAGTAAATAGAACTTAGGCTTTAGAAATTTTTCAATCTTAGGAAATAAAACTATATGATTTGAACACGAAGACCCTTCACGTCATTGGACTTAATCAGCCTAGGTATCCACTAAAATGTGGATTTGTTTCTCAAGTCTTCGCCATCCTGAATTCTATTTCTAATTTGATTAAATAAGTTTGGGTGATAAGTACACGACTTATCAACTTGCCCTCTGATTTGAGGGAACTTTAAGTCTAAGCATCTACATACTATTTGTCACTGACTCGTTGTTCGGTAGTCTTAAGGGAAATTGGGTAGCTAATGAACTTTCTAGAGTGATATGGCTGGCAAGTTATCGTGGGTTACAGCCCATAGGTAGGTTGTCTAGAGCCTAGTCACAAGACCACTCTCTTCTTACTGCCTTTAGGTAAATCTTAAACCAGGGAAGCCACCTACTTAAAAAGAAAAAAAAAAAGAAGAAAGTTCAAAAAAGAAAAGAAAAAGAAAAAGAAAAGGAGAAAAGAAATAAAAAGAAACAAAAAGAAATAAGCCACACTTCGCCGCACAAGTATGGCTGGCAAGTTGTCGGTAGTAACAACTCATCAACCGATTATCCAGAACCTAGCTCAAGAAATGCACAAAAAATTCCCAAAACACTTAGGAAGAAGCGGAGAAGTAGAATAAGCCAGAGAGATATACACTGGATTCACCCTTGTGTTGACCCCATAAAAATTAAAGTAGGGAGAAAGCTACCGATCGTATAGATGCACCTTCAGGCAGATTTCTTTTTTAAGTCACCTAGGGGTGTAGAAATCCGAAGTCTATTCTGATTGCAGATCAACGAGTCTATCACATTCACAAAAAGATGCTTAGAACTTAGGGTTCTCATCAAATCTTGGGTGGGTTGAGTGGCCATAGAAAGTCGTTATGTAACCCTAAACTCAAAAATCCAAAAAAATTAGAAAAGAAGAAAAAGTGAAAAAGAGATCTTTCTTTGAATAAGGCGAGGGCTTGAGGCGGTCTGCATTTTGGCAGATACCTGGGTGCTGTTGTGTCTCGATAATTTAGGTCCTAGTTGAAATTCCTAAGTGTTGAAAAAAAAAACTATTGCCCAAGAAATCTAACTTAATTCTCTCATAAATAGCATATAATTTTGCTAGGGACTAGCAAAAGATAAGCATGGGGGTGTGATGTAAACATGTTTATATCACATAAACTGTTTATTTATGTGTGTTCTTAAGCATAGAATTGCATCACATGCTATAAATATTGCATAACATGCATCAACTTTCATTTAGGTTAGTCTGTATAAAATGTTGGTTAATTGTCTCCTTTTATGGCCAGGGATAGGGCAACTTGTTAATCAAGGCCTTGGATCGAAGATCCAACCATATGGATCTGATCAGGGTGACGATTGGAGTTCAACGACTCCAAGATCGCCCTGATCGGACATCCGTAGCACCAGATAGAGATCGAGGAACCCTAAAGATCAAGGGCCAAGATGGTGTTAATCCACACCTTAGATGACAAATTCGACCACATGGATGGGTTCAAATCAACGATCGCAGCCTAATGGTGCGAAAATCGATCCAATCCAACATCTGTAGCACCATCTACAACACTCAGAAGATGGACGGCCAAGATGGTGCCACGTGGTGCCATCTCAGCCACCCAACCGGTCGCAGCTCTTCTCTTCTTCAACCGCTCGACGCATCTACACCATTGGATGCTCATTCAACAGTCGCACGCACCCTGGCACAAATTCATCCACACGACTTAACCGCATGCGTAGCGTAGCGGTTAAGGTGCTGTGTAGGTGGGAGGCGCAGGTTCGAGTCTCAAGCGCAGCACCCGTCCTCGCTTGCAGGTGCACTAACACAGCCATGCGATGGGCATCCAACAGCATGGATTAGCCGATAGCTCCCACGCGCGATCAGACGAGTAGCGTAAACGCTCGATTGCATGTAGGCGCGCGGCGCTGGCGAGGGCGATTTAAGTCGTCCGATCTCTTGATCGGACAGCTGAGCGGGTGTGGTCGTGCGTAGGTGTTGAGGCAACGAATGCGAGGGGGTGCACGTGCGGCGCACTCATGCCAGCCACGTTCAGGCCTTTAGTGACGGATTTATCCATCACTAAAGTTCCTGAATTATTATTTTTAATGTTGTAATGACCAAAAGGCCCTCACTCATTTCAACTATAAAAGGTAACCCCTACCATACGAATTTCTCATCCCTTCTCTTATCTCACCCCTTCCAAAGCTCTAAGAGATTGTCCCACACCCGGGATGCTCCTCTAGAGTAGAAATCTTAATTTTTCCACCTTCGTCCCCCTTCGTGGAGCATCCTGCGGTTGTCCTCTCTCTGCATTCGAGAAGCGGATCCCACGATGACGACGACATGCTACTTTGTTCCCGTTCCTCCCGCTTCGTCCTCCTTCTTCCCGCTCCGTTCCCCGTCTTCCAGGCGTCGTCCTGTCCGGCTCGTCCTCCAAGCGATCATCGAGGATGATACTTCTCTCTCCATTCTCTTTACTACTTTCTAGAGTAGATTTACTGCTTTCTAGTCATAATGAGTAGTGTAATGAACAATTTCTGATAATGAAACCCATGTTTATTCTACATCCCTTTTTCTTTTATTTGTAATATTTTCTCTCTCTCTCTGCTATTCATTATTTGTTAAATAGATAGCTAGTTTTCGACCAGCTAATCTGTTTTGTGATAAACAAATAAAATGTGTATTTTTAATCAAACGTCTGCCTCCCTGTGTTCGACCCGAAACTTCTTAACGAATTTTTTGGTATAAATTTTATCTGCTGAAAGGATTTCTTCGTGACTCGAACTACAATGACGGGTTTTTGAATCCAATTACAATAGCGTAGTTTTCCGTCATTCAACAGTTCACAAACTCCCGTCCCGTAGGAGCTTACGAAGAATGGAATCCTGATCCCTGGGATTGAGTGGATCTAGAAAAATTGGAGTTTCCGGACATCCACTCTTCCATTCGTTTAGTAACCAGATCCATCTAATGTAATCTATTGCAGATCAATTCCATATCAGATGTATGAGAATCTTGGACCTCATTGGCATTTGATCTAATTTGTTGCGATCGGTTGAAGGTTTACATGGAGGCGTGGTTTAATGAATTTTCGCTCATTTCCTCAAACAAATCATACGTGCTATCAGTGTCTTTGTTGAGGAAATTGCCTCTGCAAGAAGCATCCACATGATTACGGAGTTGATTATTCAACCCATGATAAAAAATCTGCACAAGTTGCCATTTAGGAACCTCGTGGTGTGAACACTTCCGTAATAGATCCTGGAATCTCTCCTAGACCTCATGAAATGGTTCCCCTTGCCGTTGGGAAAAAGTAGTAATTGCCCATCGCAATGCATTAGTTCGCCCAATTGGGAAGAATTTCTTCAGGAAGGCCGATTTCAAAGCTGTCCAGGTAGCAATCGATCTTCCAATGGTACGATACCAATGTGTAGCCTTATCCCTGAGTGAATGGGGAAAAAGCCTCATGAGGATCTGTTCTTCATCCACATTCCGCTATTTGGTGGTCTGAACTAGAGTGATCAGGTCCTCCAAATGTTGGAATGGGTCCTCTGAGCCAAGCCCATGAAAGTATTTAATTAGACTCAAAACTTGGGGCTTGATCTCAACATCTCCGGCGGGAATCACAACACTGGGACGATCCTCATAATTTGAAGGATCATAAAAATCCTTCAAGGGCCGAGCGCCCTGACCATTCATTCGTTGGAACCATTGTTGCATCTGCTGCAATTCTTCCAACTGCCTCTGAATCAGCTCTTGCTGGTTCGGTAGCGGGGGAGGTGGTTGTTGATCAGCCATGGGATCTGCTTGGCTAAAGCTCAACCTCCGCCTCTGGGAATGGTCTAAAGGTCCTTCCAATCTAGGGTTCAATGGCCTCCTTCCAAGCATACATTGGGAGGAAGTCGGAAGGATGGGGAAGAGAAGGGACCCTGCAGCACAAAAATTACAAGCTTGTCCTTAGGTTGGGTAGCCTAAAGGTCTACAGACTCTCAGAATTCGTCCTAAGATTATGGACGATTTACTCTACTTATGTCCAGGCAATCCAACCAGTTAGAAGGAGGGACTAGGGAAAAGGTTCTTCCTTTGGCTTGTACCTCCGGCTCCTAGTGTAACCCCCAGTGTGGTCGTTTGACACTACTCCCCTAGCTAGACATCAGATTGGCTAGTAGAAGTATATCTCAGTCTGGATCCCGATGAGCGAATGAATCCGAAGGGCTAACATCTAATTAATTTTATTTAGGCTTGGGAAATTGGTGCTTTGGAATGTGATGGGCCCTTAATGGGTTGTGCCCTTAATGATTTGTTTGAGAATGTGTGAATGTGCACAACCAAGAGGTTTTCAAGCAAGATTATTAATGATGAGGTGAGTTTTAAGATTCGAATCTTGCTTAATAGCTTTTAGGATTCAAATATTAGGTGTTTTCAACTAAGTTTTGTGAGGCAAACTGATGTAAACACATTTATTGAGGGTAAAATGCCTATTCATGCATGTTTCTAGGCTTAGATTTGCATTTCATGTTATAAATACTGCATAGCATGCATCATTCTGCATTTAGAATAGTTGTATATAATTTAGGTTAATTGCATCCTTTTAGTGGTTATGAGAGAAGAATATTTATTTTGGAGCCTCGGATTGACGATCCTACCGTACGGATCTGATCAAGATGACAATCGGAGTCCAATGCCTCTGAAATCGCCACGATCGGAGTCTCATAGCACCATATGCAGTCTGAGGAAGATCAACAGCCAAGGGACTAGGAGACATAATTCGAAGCTTCAAATGAAAAATCTGACCATGCGGATGGGTTCGGGTCGACGATTGTATTCTAACAGCGTGAAAATCGACTCAATCCGACCTCTGTAGCAGCCCCTACAACAAGAAGATGGACGACCCAGACTGCGCCACGTGGCACAGCATAGGCCACCCAGCGCACACACGTGGCACCGCACGCATGCAGCAGCTCGGGTGCCCACGTGCAGGCGTGCATACGCATAACGCAGCACAATGCCAGCTATGCGTGAGCTAGACCTACAATGAGCATGATCTGGACTTATAGCGACGTTTATAGCTATCGCTAATTCTTGGTGCACCAGCAAAGCCAGCTTTGGGTGTGAGCAGGCATGAGCTGCCTATAGCGATGTTTCCAGCGACAACCTGGATGTCACTAATGGTCCCATACCTATTTTTGCCTCTTCTCCACTGTAAAAGGACCTACACCCCCTCCCTTCCAGGCCATCTCTACCTACTATACTCCCAAGCTCTAGTAAGCCTACCAACACTCCATTGGAGCTTGTTCTCAAGCTCCCAAGGCTCTTATTAGTGTAGCAAACCTCTGCCCCACCAAATATTCGTCGATCTTCCCATCCCCATTCATAGGTTGCCTTAGAGTTGTCCTCCCACCTCCATTCCGATAGCAGATCATCTCCGTCTTCTCACCTCCATTCCGAAGCCACGCTGAAGCTTTCCTCAACCCGATGTCCTCCTGCATCTCACCTCCGTCGTCCCGCTCCTTACCTCCTTCGTCCGAGCTTCTGCCAGGTGCCGTCATCTCGTAGATCAGCCGATTCAGGAGATTTCATCTCACCCCTCTCTCTTTTTATGCTTTCATAGTTTATTGTAATTGACATTGGAAGTAATATATATCATATTTGTTCCTCATCTCTATCTTGTGATTAATTTGCTTGTCTTTTATTTCAAAAACACAAAAAAATAACAAAACCCTAAAATACCAAAAAGGAACGAATCGAAGCGTTGTTTTCACGTAAAGTAAACGTCGCCTCCCTGTGTTCTACCCTGGACTCCCTTGGAGTTTCGGTATAAATTTTATCTGATCGACGTGTTTTGCAACTACAACGATGGGTTACTTGTAACCTTGATTTCTAACACGCGAAACACGCCTGACCATTTTGGTGCCGTTGCCGAGGAGGCAACGGAATTTACTGTCTTGTTTATTACTCTTCTTTGCATTTGCATAACACTAACCCCACTTATCTCTGATCTATTGTCTTGCAGGTACCCTAGGATGGAGATCCAAGTGCAGTAGATCAGAGTAAAGTGCGAGTAGAGTGTTTTGTAAGTGTCCCCCACACCTCCCCCACCTTAGTTTTCATTCCATAACCTAATAACTCAAACCCAAATCAACTTAGGTGCTTTGCATAAACCCTAGGGTAGATTTTGGTTGTTTGATGGTCACTCCACTCACCTCACCTAGTCGTATATATATAAAAATATATATATATTCTTATCACCCACAACTTCTTATCATAAGGTGCACAATCACTTTGATTCTACCACTTAATCGGGATCTGACCTGTGGACCTGGTACACTTCAACTCAATACACATGAGTAGAAATTTGAATAGGTTAAACATTCTTGTGTGCCTTAACTAAGTGGTGCAACAAGCCAATTGATTGAGCTGTTTGGGCCGCACCACTCAATCTAAAACTGATCCATCAAGTAGCTTGCCACTTAGGGTTGATTCTTAGGGCTGAACCAGGCACTCCACATTAATTTTGATTTTTAAAGTAACATAACATTACCCGTGCTTTCAAAACTTGGAGTGTTCTACTAAACCTTGATTGAACCAACCTAAAAATTAAACCCTTAAAGCTACTAAACAAGGTTGAACCCTAAAAGACACATCATCAAATAACCTTATTTGAAAACCCTGGTTGTGCACACACACACATTTTAACTGGTCATTAAGGGCACAACCCATTTAAAGGGCCCATCATATTCCTAAAGCACCATTGTCCCAAGCCTAACTAAAATTGATTAGACGTTGGCCCTAAGGACTGGTTCGCTCATTGGGATCCAGATTGAGATTGTTCATGATTAACTTGCTTATACTAGTCAATCTGATGTCTAGCTAGGGGAGTAGTGTCAAACGACAGCAGCTGGGGGGTACATTAGGAACTGGAGGCGCAAGCCAAAGGAAGAACCTTCTCCCCAGTCCCTCCTTCTAACTGGTTGGATTGCCTGGACATAAGTAGAGTAAGTCGTCCATAATCTTAGGATGGATTCTGACAGTCTGTAGACCTTTAGGCTACCCAACCTAAGGACAGGCTTGTATTTTTGTATTGTAGGGCTCCTTTCTCTTCTAATTTCCCTCCTTACTTCACCATGTACCCTTCCACATCTACACACATTTCACATTTTATCCTCCTACCACCACTTATCCCCAAGATGATTACTATCCTGACTTGACTTATAATTACCCATCCACTAGCCGGGATGACTTTGATTGGAGATATGAATCCGGACCTCAATGTCCAGGGCCTAACTCTAGACAACAAGACTATGATTATTATCCTTCCCAGAGCTATAATGATTATGGGTCTCCATCCTTTGATGACCAAACCAACCCTGTCTACAATCAGGAAGGATATGATGATTATAACACCTACTCTCCCCAGTACTCCACTGAATATAGGTCACCACCATTCTTTGAACAACCCGAATTCCTACTATCAAGGAGGAACCCAAGAACCTCGACATCTTGACTCCCCTAGATTTAACCCAAACCCATCCAAACCTGAATCAAAACAGTTGGTTCAGGTGAACTAGATCTAGGATAGGGTGTTGGCTAACTTGAGGAACACCATCCAATCTTTAGAAGTTTAGACAACACCTTGCACTGAAGCACTAAAGCCTATGGTCAAAGTGATTGATGAACTTAATAGTTCTTTATTGGATTTGCTCCAAAGTGTTAGGGATAGGGACCTGGGTGAGTTTCTTCTTGGGAAATTATTGAGGTTGAGGATGAAATTTGTGGTTGCACTAGTCAAATATTGGGATGATTCTCAAGATGAGCCTCTTCAGGAGAGCCAATGTCTGAACCCGCTTAGGCGCCTATCAGGGGGGATACATATTCAGAGATTGGAGATGACCAGATTGGTCTAGAGCAACCCTTTGAGGATGAACCGATTGATTCACCCAAGATCCCCAAGTCAAGAAATGAAGAAAATTATGTCTCCTTGGATGATGAAATGACTTGTGATGTTGAGACATATATAAATGAGGATCATGAATTCTTTGATTTTGAGGGTGAGGAATCTCTTAGTGAAGTCTCACTTAAGCTTGAGGAGAATGATTTTAGTGAGACATACGGGATCGAGGAGTATGACGACCAATTTGGTAGCCCGACTACTGAAGATTCTGATTCGATTGAGGCTAACTTGGAGGATCCGATACCTGACGAGTCAATTAGTAGCCCCATTCCTCAACCACACCCCGAAGAGCTGAATGAACATACTTTTGAGATCATTGTGCCCAAGTAAATCCTGATTTAGCCGCAATTGTTGAACTTGGGCACTTTAGGTGGGTTATACAACGATTTGGAGGTCCTGAAGCTTGAGAACATGATTTTAGAGGATAAGAATTTGGCAATAAAAATCTGGGAGGCTAAGTTTGAGGGAACTACGATTTTGGATATAAAGGTACCTATTGACCTGAAACCACCTATCTTCTTTAAGAGCCCTTATGATATCTTTCACGTACGACCCAAGCCTGGAATAACTGAATATTTTTTTGAGCTGAATGTTAAGTGGACATCTGAAACTAGTGAACCAGATCTACCTACTGTCCGCCATTTTGGTCTTGGGTTGCACACCCCAAAACAGCGCGCCCAACCTCGCAAGCTATTTTCATCTAGAACCTGAGAACCACTCGACCCTGGGGCATGGGTCTATACCATAATCTAGTCCACGCCTGTGGACATATTTTGTTGGTAGGTTTGAGGATCAAAATTTTTATTTTGATTCTGACCCGCACTTATGAATTCTCAATTTCTTCCTTATATGTATTTATGCCTAGTTGAAGGCATTAAATTTAGCACGTGTTTATATTGCACGTTCTCTACAAAGCTGACCGGATTCCTCACGATGTTTAGGTGATATTCTGTTTACTCCGCCCTTTTTATGTCTTTATTTTTACAATGAGGACATTACATCATTTAGGCATGGGGGGGTGGATAATTGATTCCTGAAATCATTATGTTAACTCTGTAGAATTTCTTTTAGTTTCTTATAAAATTAAAAAAAATTGAAAATTTGAAAAAAGATAAAAAAAAGAAAGAAATTAGGAAAAGAGAACTTAAGCATTTGGATGTTATTAACTTTAGGAAATGATACGAGAGGACCTAAACACTTAGACTACTCAAGTCTTCAGGCTTAATTAGCCCGGGTGTCCACTCGAATGTGGATTTAGTCTCGAGTCCTCACCAATTAAAATTTATTTTAATTTGGTAAATAATTTGGGATGATAAGTATGCGACTTATCAACCCGCCCTCTGATTTGGGGGGACTTTAAGCCTAAGCATCTACACACATTTTTCGCACTAACTTACTTTTCGACGATTTTTATGGAAATTGGGTAGCTAATGGACCAACTTGGGTGGTATGGCTGGTAAGTTGTCGGTGGTAACAGCTCATCGGTTGGTTGTCCAGAGCCCAGCCACAATACCATTTTCACTATACTTCCTTTAGGTAAATCTTAGATCAGGGAAGCCGCCTACTTAGAAAAAAAAAGAAACACTCAAAAAGAAAAAAAATAAAAAAAAGGAAAAAGGAGAAAATAAAAAACAAATAAAACCACACTTCAACGCACGAGTATGGCTGGCAAGTTGTCGGTGGTAACAGCTCATCGGCCGGTTGTCCGGAACCCAGCTCACAAAAAAAAAAGCACAATAATTCACAAAAACTTAGGGAAGAAGAGGGGAATTAGAATAAATCGGGGAGATATACACTGGGTTCGCTCTTATATTGACCCTATAAATAAAAGAAGTAGGGAGAAAGCTACTGATCGTAAAGATAAACCTTTAGGCAAGGTCACCTAGGGTTGTAGAAACCCGAAGTCCATCTTAATGGCCATTTTGCGAGTCTATCACTTTTTCACAAAGATGCCTAGTACTTAGAGTCCTTTCGAGTTTTGGGCGGGTCGGGTAGCTGTAAAAAGTTATTCCGGAACTCTCAAACTCCAAACGTACAAAAAAATTAGAAAAGAAGAAAAATAATAAAAAAAATGTATCTTCCCTTTTAAAATAAGATGAGGACCTGGGCGGTCTGCATTCTGGCAAGCACCCGGGTACTGTTGAGTTTTCGTAGTTTAGGATCTTAATTGAAATTTTCTATTGTTAATAAACGAAGTAGGCTTAAGTGATCTAATCCTAATTCTGCTTTTATACATAGCATATAGTTTAATTTTGCTAGGAACTAGCAAAAGATAGTCATGGGATATGATGTAAACACATTTATTGAGGGTAAAATGGCTATTCATGCATGTTCCTAGGCTTAGATTTGCATTTCATGTTATAAATATTGCATAGCATGCATCATTCTGCATTTAGAATAGTTGTATATAATTGAGGTTAATTGCACCCTTTTCATGGTTAGGAGAGAATAATATTTATTTCAGAGCCTCGTATTGACGATCCGACTGTACGGATATGATCAAGACGACGATCGAAGTCCAACACCTCTAAAATCACCCCGACCAGAGTCCCGTAGCACCATATGTAGTCCGAGGAAGGTCAACGGCCAAGGGACTAGGAGACATAATTCAGAACTTCAAATGACAAATCTGACCGCGCGGATGGGTTCGAGTCAACGATCGTAGCTTAACAGCGTGAAAATCGACTCAATTCAACCTCTGTAGCAGCCCCTACAACAAGAAGATGGACGACCCAGATTGCGCCACGTGGTGCAGCTTAGGCCGCCCAGCGCCCCCACGCGGCACCGCATGCACGCAGCAGCGTGGGTTCACGTGCGTGCACGCAGGCACGCATGCGCACAGCATAGCATAGCACCTGCAAGGCGGGGGAGCAATGCTAGTTATGCGTGAGCTGGACCTATAGCAATGCATGAGCTGGACTTACTGCGACGTTTACAACCATCGCTAATTCTTTGCGCGCCAGCAAAGTTAGCTTTGGGCATGAGCGGGCATGAGCTGCCTACAACGACAGCCTGGATGTCACTAATGATCCCATACCTATTTTTGCCTCTTCTCCTCCACTATAAAAGGACCTACACCCCCTCCCTTCCAAGTCATCTCTACCTACTCTACCCCCACCTACTCCCAAGCTCTAGTAAGCCTACCAATGCTCTATTAGAGCTTGTTCTCAAACTCCCAAGTCTCCTATTAGTGTAGCAAACCTCTTCCCCACCAAATATTCATTCATCTTCCCATCCCCATTCGTAGGTCGCCTTGGAGCTGTCCTCCCACCTCCATTCCGATAGTAGATCATCTCTGTCTTCTCACCTCCATTCCGGAGCCACGCCGAAGCTTTCCTCGACCCGACGTCCACCAGCATCACACCTCCGTCGTCCCGCTCCTCACCTCCTTCGTCTGAACTTCCGCTATAGGATCTGTAAATGACAAGCACACTAAAAGGGGGGATGAATAGTATGGGAAGTAAAAAGTTGCAAGATAAATCAAACCACAAAAGGCACAAGATGTGTTGTGGTTCCCCTCACCTGGGTACTCCACAATCTATGTCTCCCGACTTAGGATTTTTAACCCGATTCCCTCAACTCAGAGGGAATCAATTTACTAATATCAGAGGTAATTAACGGGTTACCTCAACCCAATTACAAGATATGAAGAAAAGATAAAGATACAGGTGTAAGCAAAATGTAAATAGAAGCTTACAACTATTTCCTAAGTCTCCAACAAGAATATATCTTATAACAAGTATAATCAAATCTAACGAGAAAACTAAGGCGTAAAACAAACAATTGATTACAAAAAAATACGATCGCCTTTGAAGATTTGTTGCAAATGATGAGATGCCTTGAAATGTTTGCAACAAAACAAACTCTCTTTTAGCTTGAAAATGGAGAATTGAAGGTGTAGGCAAGAGTATATTTCTTAGCTTAGAGGTGTGTCTAAAACAACACTCAAAGAGTGCTTATATAGACCATTAATCACCTCTCCCACGAATTCTAGCCGTTAAGGGTATTTTAGGAACATTAGAATTATGATTAATTACAAATTAGCCGTTCATACTGGTCACAATGTTTAGTTGGTACCGGTACTGAACTCTTGGTACCGGTACTGACTACATACAGTCAGTACAGCCAAATCACTGGGTACCGGTACTCATTGTGAGTATCGGTACTTGTGACGCCCAGTCATGGGTCCTGTGACCTACATGTATCGGTACTGATGATGAGTACCGGTGCTTGTAAGGTCCAGGCAAAAACCCAGTTCACAAATTGTGACCACTTGATATCGGTACTCATGATGAGTACCGATACTTGATGTTCACAGTTTGGAACTTAGGTCCAAACCTGTGCCAAGCAAGTACCAAAGATCATTAGTGTTAATCAGTTGAGAAATCCAATCTACTCTAGGCGACTTTATTTTGAAAGAGTCGACTTTGAGTTAAGAACTGAGTAAATGAACGATATTTTGAATCCTAGTTATCTCTACTTTGATTTTAATACCTAGATTATATTTTACTTGTTTGAAGGCATACAAAAATTTTAAGATACAATAAAAACTAAAATCTTCAAAAAACTTTTTCCTTCATGTGCAATCTTTTTGCTTGCATCCATAGATTCTTTTGACCTGTAATCACTTCATAAACATATTAGATTTTAAAACAATTTTGTTAACATCAAAACATAGAAGAGAGATGGAACTAGGGTCCAACATCCACCAGGCACCGTCATCTCGCCGAACAGCCGATTCGGAAGATTTCCTCTCACCCCCCTCTCTTTTTATGCTTTCATAGTTTATTGTAATTGGCATTGGAAGTAATATATATCATATTTGATCCACATCTCTATCTTGTGATTCATTTGCTTGTCTTTTATTTCAAAAACACAAAAAAATAACAAAGCCCTAAAATACCAAAAAGAAACGAATCGAAGCATGGTTTTCATGTAAAGTAAATGTCACCTCCCTGTGTTCGACCCAGGACTCCGTTGGAGTTTCAGTATAAATTTTATCTGATCG
This sequence comes from Thalassia testudinum, assembly GCA_037157565.1. Lineage (NCBI taxonomy): Eukaryota > Viridiplantae > Streptophyta > Magnoliopsida > Alismatales > Hydrocharitaceae > Thalassia > Thalassia testudinum. The sequence goes on from JAZHRO010000024.1 coordinate 21,598,991, forward strand.
ACGTGTTTTGCAACTACGACGACGGGTTACTTATAACCCTGATTTCTAACATGTGAAACACACCTGACCACAAACCAAATTTATTTTTGAAAACACGTGTTCAAGTATCTTCCTTTAGAAATCAAGAAAAATATGGAGTGCCTAGCTTGACCTAATTATTGAATCCTATGGGGCAGCTAGAAAATGAACCTCTTTTAGTTTAGGTAGTGCGGCCTAAACAATTCAATCAACTGGCTCAAATGCACTGTCGATTAAGGCACACGAAAAGGTGGTTAACCTAATATGATTTCTACTCTTTTATGTGTTGAATTCGTGTACTAGGTCCATAGGTCGGAAGCCCAGTTGAGTAGATGAAAATCAAGTCTGATTATGTGCCTCAAATGTGGGTGTATAGAGTGTGTATATTGATTTATCCCACAAAAAGTATCTTTCTTTTTTTTTTGAATGTGGGGGTGAGGTGGATGAATGTGGCAGAAAAGGCAAACAATTCTATCCTAGGGTTTATGCAAACACCTTGGTAGATTAGGTCTTGGTTATGAGTGTGGCAAAATGAACTAGTGGGGGGGAATGTGGGGGACACTTATAGAGTACTCTACCAGCACTTTACTCTGGTCTACCACACTTGGATCTCCATGCTAGGGTACCTGCAAGACAGTAGATCAAAGACAAGTAGGGTTAGTGCTATGTAAATGCAAAGAAACACAATAAACAATAAAGCAAATTCAGTTGCCTCTCTGGCAACGGCGCCAAAATATTCGCACGTGTTTCGCATGTTAGAAATTGGGGTTACAAGTAACCCATCGTCGTAGTTGCAAAAGCATCGATCAGATAAAATTTATACTGAAACTCCAAGGGAGTCCCAGGTCGAACACAGGGAGTCGACGCTTACTTTAATTGAAAACCGTGCTTCGATTTATTTCTTTTTGGTATTTTAGGGTTTTGTTATTTTTTTTGTATTTTTGTAAGAAGAAGATAAGCAAATGAATCACAAAATAGAGATGGAACAAATATGATATATGTATCAATCCAATGTCGATTACAATAAACTATGAAAGCATAAAATGAGACGGGGTGAGAGGAAATCTCCCGAATCAGCTGTTCGGCGAGACGACGGTGCCTGACGAAAGCTCGGACAAAGGAGGTGAGGAGCGGGGTGATGGAGGTGAGATGCAGGAGGACGTCGGGTAGAGGAAAGCTTCGACGTGGCTCCAGAATGGAGGTGAGAAGACGGAGGTGATCTGCTACCGAAATGGAGGTGGGAGGATGGCTCCAAGGCGACCTATGAATGGGGATGGGAAGATGGATGAATATTTGGTAAGGCAGAGGTTTGCTACACTAATAGGAACCTTGGGAGCTTGAGAACAAGCTCTAATGGAATGTTGGTAGGCTTTTTAGAGCTTGGGGGTAGGTGGGGGTGGAGTAGGTAGAGATGGCTTGGAAGGGAGGGGGTGTAGGTCCTTTTATAGTGGAGGAGAAGAGGCTAAAAATGGGTCAAGGACCTTTAGCGACCTCCAGATCGTTGCTGGAAACGTTGCTGTAGACAGCTCACATTCGCTTACGCCCTTAGCTATCTTTGTTAGCTTGCAATGAAGTAGCGACAACTGTAAGCGTCATTGTAGGTCAGCCCAGCTGTCACTGAAAGCTGGCACCAACTGCACTTGCGGCCGCGTTGCGCTGCTGCCCACACACGCGCTGATCGCATGGTGTCCTGCTGGTGTGCGTGTTGGCGTGCACCCGTGCTGCGCTACCACTGTTGCTTACGTGCGATGCTGCCCGGCCGATTTGAGAATTGGGGAGGGCTGTGGGGATTCGAACCCGCACCCCTCCCTTGAGAACCACCGTTCCCACCAATGCACTAGGTCATCCTTTGTGTCGCGAGGAGGAGCTTTGTGTAGATCCAACGGCTAGGATTCAAGGGTGCAGATGATGAAGGGAATAGGTGGTGGCTGCCGACCGGTGTTGGGCGGCTTGGATGGAGCCACATGGCACCATCTAGGCCATCTGTCTTCTTCTTCTTGTAGAGGGAGCGACGGTGCTCAGATCGAGATGATTCTCGCGATACTGAACTGCGATCGTCACTCTGGATCCATCCATACAGTCGGATTTTCCATTCGAAACCCATTTGGATGTCGCATTGCCCCCTGGCCGCGGATCTTCCTTGGGCTGCATGTGATGCTATAGGACTTCGGTCTGGATGATTTATGAGGCGTTAGATTCCGATCGTCGTCCCGATCAGATCTATATGGTCTGATCGTCTATCCGAGGCCCTGAAATAAATCCTCTTCTCTCTTAACCATAAAAAGGACCTAATTAACCTAAAATATATACAACTACTCTAAATGCAGAATGATGCATGCTATGCCTACGAACTATTATAAATAAGAATTTTATGATGAATTTATATGTCTTATCACACCCCCCATGCTTATCTATTTCAATGTCCTCATTGTTCAAAATGAAAGCATGCAGGAGAGTAGAAGTGGAAGAATAGCACCTGGTTTCCATGAGACTCTGGTCAGCTTGGAACGGTCTTTACATATACTGAGTTTAGTGCCTTTAGCTGGGTGATGATCAATCCGCGGTGGTTAATGAAAGGTAAGAGAAACCTTGTCCGAGACAGGTTCAGGAAGCACATGGTCAACAAAGGGTTTGAGACATTGTCCGTTGACCTTGAAAATATTACCCATCTTTAGGTTAGAGATTTCGATGGCCCCGTTAGGGAAAATCCGCTCAATAACGAACAAGTCGTCCCACTTAGACCTAAGTTTTCTAGGAAAAAGCTTCAATCAAGAATCGAAAAGCCAAACCTTTTGGTTCGGCTCAAAGCTTTTATGTGAAATCATCTAGTCATGGAGAGCTTTGGTCCATGCCTTATAGATTCTGGCATTTTCATAAGCATCATTTCGAAGCTCCTCCAACTCAGATAGTTGGAGTTTCCTGGTTTTCTCGACTAACTCAAGGTCCACATTACATTTCTTGATGGCCCAAAATGCCCAGTGTTCAAGTTCTACAGGTAAGTGACACTCGTTACCAAACACCAGACGGAACGGAGACATACCGATAGGCATTTTGTATGCCGTACGATAGGCCCAAAGAGCATCATCTAGCTTTTGGGTCCAATCCTTCCTATTAGGCCTAATGATTTTCTGCAAAATGTTCTTGATCTCCTGATTGGGGACCTCGGCCTCTCCGTTCGTCTGAGGGTGGTAAGGTGTGGAAATCCGATGATTCACCCCGTATTTCCCCAGTAAATTCTGAAGCTGAGCATGAGTGAAATGTGTGCCATCATCACTGATAATTGCCCTAGGAACCCCGAACAGACTGAGGATATTTTTCTTCACAAAATTGATGACCACCTTGTGGTCATTGGTCCGGGTTGGAATTGCCTCAATCCACTTGGACACGTAATCAACAACGACCAGATATACTGGTGTCCAAATGGAGGAGGGAAGGGTCCCATGAAGTCGATGACCTAAATGTCAAAAATTTCGTCGGAAAGAATTGGGTTCAGGGGCATCATATCTCTCTTATCCATGTTCCCGAGTGTCTGGCATCGGGTGCATGACTTTGGGAATTCCTAGGCATCCTTAAATAATGACGGCCAATAGAATCCAGATTGCAAGATTTTTGCAATTGTCTTTTCCCGAAAAAGTGTCCACCACATGTAGATGTGTGGCAGAACTCAAGTATGCTATGGAACTCAATTTCCAGGATGCATCGAAGAATAATCTGGTCTACGTCGATGCGGGACAGCTCAGGATTGTCCCAAAAATAATATTTGGCCTCAGACACAAGTCTATCCCATTGTTGTTTGGTCCAATCCTAGGGGATTTGACCAACGGCCAAATAATTGACAATATCTGTAAATTAGGGGGTTCGGATACCCGAGACTGTGAGGATAGTCTCATCTGGAAAAGTATCAGAGATCAGGACATCCAGATGAGGAGAATCAATTAGGATTCTCGAGAGGTGGTCCGCCACTACATTTTATGCCCCAACTTTATCCCTAATTTTAAGATCGAATTCTTGAAGTAGAAGAATCTAGCGAATAAGTCAGGGTTTGGCATGCTTTTTGGCCAAGAGATGTTTCAAGGTCAAGTGGTTAGTATAGATGATAGCACAAGAACCTAACAGATAAGCCCCGAATTTTTTCTAAAGCGAAAATTATGGCTAGCTATTCTTTTTCAGTAATGGTGTAGTTCGTCTGGGCTTCGTCCAGAGTCTTGCTAGCATAGTAAATCACAGAGGGTGTTTTCTCAATCTTTTGACCAAAGACAGCCCCCGACGGCTGACGAGTCGATTCTTCACTTTTAAAGTTGTTTGTCACATAAAATGACGTGTCATTTGTAGTTCTATGTGGTGGTAAAATCAACTAATCAACAATTAAAATAACCACTCAATTAGGAGCGAGTCATATCCACAAGGAGGCAATGGCCTATTTAAACTCGCCAAGGTCAAAAAACCAATGTTCACTACTAATTTTGTCAAGAAATCAAGCCAAGATTGCTTTTCAATCAAGATAAAAGGACTTTAACATGCTGATTTTGCATTTACGAGAAAGGAGGTTCTTTGCATAAAATCACCATAATAAAATAATAATAAATAAAAATATTTTTTGTGGCAATGGCATGAAATGTAAATATTAATATCACTAAAAACAGAGGATTCTACCTCTCTCCTCGTGCATGGGAGAGAGGTTCGTTCAAGTAACCCTTCTAGGAGTAGGTTGGCCAGAGCAAGGGCTTTGTGGCGGTGGCGGTGGCAAGTTGCGAGATGGCCAAAGTCAGCCAGACGAAGCTCCGAAAAAGGGTGATTTTCGGTGGAGGCTGCACTTGTTGAGGATGGTGGCGCGACGCTACTCGCACGGGCACACACGGGCCCACGCAGTCACGCACAAGTGCATGCGGGCGCTCGCGGGCAGAGTGCACCTACTAGAGGTGGCACGCGCTGAAGGGGCAGGCTCATAGGAACGATGCTGCTACAGGTGGCGCACAGGTGTGTGCGAAGGTGCTGACGCGTAGAGGGGAGTGGAGGGGCGGGCGCGCGGAGCTGCTGGCGGGGCGCTGGAGAGAACACGCGCGCATGGAAGAGAAGGCGCACATGCTGGGTGGTAGTGGGTACTACAGGCCGATGTCCGAGCGCTGGAGGGGCGAGCGCATGGTGCTGTGCAGCTGCTGCTGCTGGACACTGCAAGTTGTGGGAGAGGGGAATTTGCATAGGCTGTACAGCCGCGCATGGATAGGTGGGTGCTCGAACTGCATGTTGGGAGGGTGGTAGCTCTCAGCTGCTGCTGAAAGTGTGCGGAGGTGGAGGAGCGGGTGATGGCCTGTGAGTAAGTGCGCAAGTGCGGGCGAGGGGAGTTTTGTTGAAGTGGACGGAAAATAGAACAAGGAGAAAATAGAAGAAGACGGAAGAAGATATGGGAGGTTAGACATCTGGGATCATACCTAGACATCTTAATTGGTGCAGGGGTAAGGAACTGAAGGTGGTTGATGGCGGTGGTTGCTGGCAATGGTTGCGTGGCCCTCAGGCACATGCTCGCAATGATGCACAAGCCACAAATGGCGCGGCGGTCTGTCACCCCACCTGCCTGCGGTGGAGTGGTCTTGTGCTCGCGGAAGGAGGTCGGTGGTGTGGAATGAAGAGGCTCTAGGCTCTGCGCAGGGGTGGGTCGGAATGGTGGTGGCCTCCCTTCTGATGATGTGGCTATCTTCTTTTATGCTGCAGGAGGAGGCACATAGGCAGACGTTGGTGAAGCGACGATATCGTGGGGTGCAGAGATCCACAATTGTCGTTGTGCATTTAGCTCCCACACTCTCCTGCATGCAGCCATTGGAGAAGAAATAAATAAAATAAAGAAAAGAAATAAGGGATTATTTATGTGTAAACCCTTAAAAGAAATGTGAAATAAAATAATGCATGTAATGCAACATAAAAGATTAACTATTATGGGACTGGCATTATCAAGTCCTTCAATGACACCGCCTGACTTTTTGAAGAATTTGAAAAATGAGAGCGGGAAGGCGAACGGAGGGAGATCAGCGTTGGGCGGTGGGCGGCAATGGGGCGGAGTCATCCAAGGCTGGAGCAGAAGTTGAATGGAGGACATGGAGATCGAGGGCTTGGAGAATAAGGGAGCAGACCTGGCAAGAGAGGTTCTTTAGGTCGTCTGAAAATGCTCGAAGACGTTCCTGGAGTAGGAAGAATGGAGATGTTCTTTGCTTCAGATGCAGACGAAGGGGGCATGTGGCAGCGATTTGTAAAAACCCCCCGATCTGCTTGGAATGCAGTGGTGAAGGACACAAGCGTGAGTCATGCCCTAGAAGGATCCCCTTTCGATCACATAGGACAGTCTCGCATCCTGTCTAGAGGGTTAAGAATGAAGCTCGTCCACCAGCACTGTCGATTTTGGGTAGGCACACAATTGAAGTTGAGATCCCATCTTCGGAAGAGATCTCGACTGCAGAGATCACGCTAAGAGGTGCTTTGATTGGAGAGATCATGGCAGGCAGGCCGTCGATAGAAATGCTCCAGAACCTGGTATGCTCCTTAGATCTTCTATCTGCGGGCTGGAAGGTAGCCATGTTATCCCATTCTCTCTTCTTGGTGTATGGTTTGGGCATGCTGGATGTAGAACGATTGAGATTTCATTCAAGTATCTTTGAGGACTTCATTGTGATTTGGAGAATGGTCTCTCCTTTTGATGGGGCTTTGTCTGAGCGGCCTCCACAAAGAGTGACCTCCAGGAGGATTCTCCTTGAGATCTCTGGACTGCCACTGCACCTGTGGTTAAAGGGAGTTGTCTCTAAAATGCTAGCAGGCTTTGCTTCAATCTGTGATGGGTCTGAAGTTTTGATCGGAGAGGGGGATATTAGGTCTCTAAAAATCGAGGTGGAAGTTACCAATGCTGGTTCAATTCCTGATTCGATCACAATCAGATGTGGGGGCACTTCTTGGCTTGTTAGGCTAGCTATTCTTGGACAGGTGTTGGGGCAGGTTGAATGTGGTCAAGATAAGTCCTCTAAGGAAGAACTAAAGCCTGGAACCAACAATGAGGCGAGAAAACAGAGTAACAGTTGTGGACGCTCTCCTCCTGCTGATGCTCCTGAACCCAAAATGAGGAAGGACTATCACTGTGTCATGGCTGAGGTAGATCAGATGGAAGATGCTGTTATAGCTACTGATAGTAGACAAGCTATGACAGTCAAGGAGGATGGCTATCTGGAGGTTGCTGAGACTGAATTGGCAGATTCTGAGATGAATTACAGTATGGAAATGGGCAGTACAGGAAGGTAGTTGTTGCTTAAAGAACCAGTCCAGATGCAGCTTGCTATTCCTGCTGACTTACAGTATGGCAGTGGTTCCAATCAAAAAAGAGGTGTGGGTAGATCTCCATACATGTTGAGAAGGAGAAGGAAGGAGACCTTGCCCCCTATTGAGGAGCAAACTATTGCTAATTCCATTATGGTTGAATATGTGGGCTGCAAGGCCAATGGGGATCTTTCAAATGAGGAATGAGAGTTTTGTCTTGGAATGTGCGTGGGCTACTCAATAAACAAAGAAGGGCTTCATTGTGTAGATATCTCTTTGAGTGGGAGATAGATTGTGCTCTTATACAAGAAACTCACTTGGAGAGGGAGAATGGTCAAGAATGGGATTGTTTTAAGCAATTTGGCCAGAGTGATATTGTGGCTAAGGGTGCTACTGGTCGATCTAGTGGACTGGCCTTTTGGAGAAAATCTTCCATTTCTGTAACTGAAATTATTCGTGATAGGTTCTTAATTTCTTGTAGATGTCAATCTCCCCAAGGTGATATGGAGTGGTTTATATCATGCATATATGGTCCTTGTGTGGCAGTAGACAGAGTTGGCTTGTGGGAGGAACTCTATGCAATGCATCAAAGAGTGCAAGAGACCCCATGGTTGTTAGGGGGTGATTTCAATTGTTATCTTTCTGATGATGATAACCCGGATGGGAGAGTGGACAGCTCTACAACTGGCTTCCAATTGACTGTGCAGAACATGGGATTGACTGAATATCCCATCAATGGTGTGAAATATACTTGGAGGAATGGCAGTGGACAGATTTCCAAATTGGACAGATTCTTTGGCAGTCCTAGTTTGTTAGAGAGATATCAACTATCTACTGTTTTGATCCTTGATAGGCCGTTCTCTGACCACACGCCTTTGGTTTGGGACAGTGGGGTGAATGCAGACACGGGATCATACTTCAAACTCAAGAGATCTTGGTTTAGGGAAGAAGGCTTCGTGCAAATGGTTTCTCAGTGGTGGCAAAGCAAGGATGCTCAAGGCACTGCCACACAGCAGTTTGCTGCAAAATTGGCTGGTCTGCATGACATGTTGAAGGAATATTGGCAGGCTGTGAATCTAATCAGAGACCAGAAGAGGAGGGAAGCCTTGACAGTCATCAGGGATTTGGATCTGAAAGAGAGCAGGCTGGCTTTGAACCAACAGGAGCAGCAGCTGAGGCAGCAGATGCAAGCAGTTGTGGGGGATGAAGATCTGAAAACAGAAATGGATTGGCGTGAAAAATCCAAACAGCTTTGGCTTAAAGAGGGTGATGCGAACACAAAATTTTTCCATCTTGCGGCTAGTGCTAGAAGGAGATTCAACTTTATTTCATCTATTAAAGTTGAAGAAAGAAATATTACCTCTGTTAAGGAGATCAGATCTGAAGCAAGTAAATTTTTTAAAGAAACTTCCAAGGCTGGCCCAAGAGGTTCTTGGAGGATGGCAGCAATGGACTTCCCGTGTGTAACAAATGAACAGAGAGACATGCTTGTGACCCCTATTTCTGAACAGGAAGTGCTAAAGGCTATTAAAGAGCTAAATAATGAAGGGGCTCCTGGTCCGAACGGATTTCAGGTGTTTTTTTACAGAGAGCTATGGAATGTTGTTAAGGTGGATGTGTTAAAGGTTATTCATGAGTTTGAATTGGGCAACTCCGGATTTGAGAGGCTGAACAAATCCTATCTGTTTTTGTTGCCTAAGAAATCAAGTGCGGAAAGTTTTTTTGATTACAGACCCATTGCACTATCTAATTCCATCTACCTTATTATTAGTAAGGTTATTGCTAACAGATTGCGGGAGGTTTTAAAGGACTTGATAATGATTGCTCAGTCAGCTTTTCTTCCTGGGAGATCATTACAAGAGTCATTCATTGTGGCGCAGGAGATTGTTATGGGTTGGAGAAGGAGAAAATCGAAGGCTTTCTTATGGAAAGTAGATTTTTCCAAAGCCTATGATTCAGTCTCCTGGTCATACTTGTGGGAGATTCTTAGAAGGAGGAAATTTCCACCCTTATTGATACAATGGGTAAAGAGGTGCATTACGACAGCCTCTTTTTCCTCGTTAATAAATGGTAAACCGTGTCGTTCTTGGATTCAGCCCCAATGCGGAGTAAGGCAAGGTTGCCCTATTGCCCCTCTGATTTTCAACCTTGCGGTGGATACTTTGGCTAGATTTGCCTGCAAACTGGCTGTGGATGGTTTTACAAGGGGGTATTCAATGTCTAATCATAGGGCTCTAGCCCCTATACTTCAGTATGCTGATGATACTGTTTTTCTTGTGGAAGGGGGGAAGAGAGAAGCGCAAGCTCTGTTACATATGGTAAAAAATTTTGGAGAGGTTTCTGGTCTTAGATTGAATGGATGTAAATCCTCCCTGGTCTGTTTTGGGATGAATAGTGGGTTACACAATGAGATCTCCACCATTCTTGCTACACCTGTGGTTCCACTACCGATTAAATATCTGGGTCTGCCTTTGAAATGTTCTAAGATGAAGAAAGCATATTGGTCTTTCCTTTTCGAAAAGGTAGCTACGAAGTTGGAGGGCTGGAGCAGTAGATACCTCTCAAAAGGGGGGAGGTATATATTATTGAATTCTGTTATCACTTCGATTCCTATTTTCTTTTTCTCTGTCCTTAGAGCTCCGAACTCTATTTGGAAAAAGCTGGAGGTGATGCGGAAAAGATTCTTTTGGAAAGGGGCCTCTCATCAAGGGGCCTTTTTTCAACCCTTGAAGTGGGAATCAATTTGCAAACCAAAGAAGATGGGAGGTATGGGTGTTAGATCCCTTAAAGAATTCAATGAAGCTTTACTATTGAAGTGGGCTGTTCGGTTACTGCAGGGGGAAAAAAAAATTTGGACAGAAATTATCCAGGACAGTTATGGGAGTACCAATGATGAGAAAAATCGTCTTAACCCACGTAAACCATCCCCTTTTTGGTTTTCTGTGGTGCACGCCCTGAAGGAAAATTGGAATTTTTTCAAATCAATTTTAGGGGATGGAAAAAGCTTAAAGTTTTGGCTAGAAAATTGGGTAGATGGAGGGACGTTTAAAGACAGGTTCCCCCTTGCTTATGCTGCAGCTGCAAATAAAAATGCGGTGGTAGTTGATTATTGGGATGTTGATTCAGAGCAGTGGTTGTTAAATAATGGTGGGTGGAATAATCATGAAACAAGAACTCGTGTAGAGAATGAACGTCTCATGCAAGAGCTTGCTGCTTTCAAACCCATGCCTCATGAATATGACACATACAAATGGGAAGGTATTTTCTCTACTGCGGCTGCTTATGACAGATTGATAATGTCCTCCAGGATGGCGGAAGATGAAGAAATGGGGAAAAAGCTATGGAAGTTAAAAGTACCACTAAAGTTACAAATTTTCTTATGGCTCTGTAGGAGGGATGGATTGATTACTGGAGATCTGAGGCACAGAAGGATGGAGACCCCCACCCAGTTTTGTTATTTATGTGGGCTGCATAATGATTCTAGTATTCATATCTTCTCTTCATGTGCGATCACTGATTATGTATGGAGAGTATGCAACGAGTCCTTACCCACTTGGGGGAATTTGTGGCACTGTCTTGTGGATGGGAATAAGCCTTATATCCATATGGTGGCTGTGTTATGGGCTGTATGGAAAGCTAGAAATGAGTGTGTTTTTCAGGGGACCCCAGTGTATGTGGAAAATATTGTAAATTTATGCTGGAGTCTCATACATTATTGGGGGTCGAACTTGTAATTATTTGTTATTATTAATAATAGCTCTCCTAGTTTGCTATCAGTGACTCGATAGCATTCCTTTCTTTTCTCAAAAAAAAAAAAAGATTAACTATTCTAATGCATGCTATTCTAAATGAATTCTAAGTATGAATGCAATGCATGCAATATGTAAATAAATGAATACCTAGATTAATCTATTTACATCTTATTGTTTGCAATTTATATGCCAATATTAATCTAATTCCTAGGCATTTAAGTAACTAATTAGCCCACAAATATGGGCTCATCAAATGCCCCCATGCCTAGTTTTTGCTAGTCCCTAGCAAATTCAAGCAACAACCCAACTCTTCAAGTGGACTTAGCCAACCCAATCGATCTTCCCTTAGAAACATGTTAAGTTCAAACTTTAGACCTAAGGTTCCCAAGTAGTTGCTAAGTTACAAACTAGGTCAACTAAAGATGAGTTGTAGGCACAGGTTTCTCTGATTTCCAACTCTACCCTAGGGTTTATTGGTCCTAGAGATTAAAGCATCCGTGCATGTGCATTGGTCTAAGTTATTTAAGGTTGGTTTGATTGCCAACCAGGAAAGAGAGTAAGAAAGAGACTTTTTTTTTAATTAATTTTTTTTTTTGTTTGATTCCTCTAAGTTTAACCTTAGATAAGCTATCAGCACAGTCTGTGTCAAATTCATTGTCCCCATCACCAAACCTTAAAGGGTGCCTGGCTTTTGATGCTTCGAGATAGCATTGCCCATAGCGACCCCAAGAACTCCTGGCAATCGACACTTCGAGATAGTATCACCCATGGATTTCTAAAGCGAATTCAGGCCTGTGGCAATCGGCTCTTCAAGATAGGGCTGCCCATGGTACCTGAACCGCACAATGCAGTTACATGGCCCCAATAGGATAGATATCCTAAGAGACAAGAGCCAAGGAGGTGACATGTTATCATCCCATCCTCAAGGTGAGTATGTACTCCACCTCTCCTGCAGCAGGAACTCTTCCAATCAACTTGTGCTTTCCAACTTCTCCTAAGTCAGAACTAAGAGAACCAAAATTTTTCCCAAGAAAGAAATTAAGGTGATCACTATTTACACAAGACCAAGTGTGTGTGAATTGTGGATGCTTTGGTTATGAGGACCCGTAAACCAAAAGGTAGAAAAAAAACCAGATACTACCCTGCCTTTAACTCAATCCCTAGCTTTCCTTCCTCAACCTCTAGAGGAATGGTCTGCAACTTAACTCCTACTTGAGTTTTTAAGTCCACAAAGAACCCTAAAGGTCTAGAGCTAGTACTTCAACTTAGCTTCTAAAGTCAGACACCTAGAGTCAACATAGTCTAACCTAAAGTTTTGGTTTGCCTAAGAATGCAGGACTTAGCCAGTTAAGCTCAATGATGTAAATTTTTTTTTTCTTTTACTATCAAATGTATGCAATGCAGAATATTTAAATTAAATGAATGAATGCACTATGTATAAATGCTATCTACAGATGCCACAGGTCCTATCCCCCCATGCCTTGTTCAAATAATGTCCTCATTGAAAGTAGAAAGACTAAGGGAAGATATTACCTGAGGCGGAAAAGACAGAAGCTAAGGCTCCTCGAGAGTGAGCTTGTCAACCAGCTAGCCATCCAAAGTTACATAAGGTTTTAATCGTTGGCCATTGACGGTGAAGGGAGGTGCTGAAGAGGAAGGATTTTTTATCTCCACAGCCCCATGCGGAAATACTTTGGTGACAATATAAGGCCCATCCCAAAGTGATTTCAATTTTCCAGGAAACAACTTAAATCTGGAATTGAAACGCCAGACTTGTTGGTTGGGCTCAAAGGTCTTTCTAAGGATGTACTTGTCATGCAGGACCTTAGTTCTCTCTTTCTAAGCTTGGGAGGTGTCATAAGCATCATTCCTCAGCTCCTCAAGCTCAATCAACTCTAGTTAACATGTTTACCAGCTTTCTCTAAATCCATGTTAATACTTCGGATAGCCCAAAGTGCCCTATGTTGAAGTTCAACAGGTAAGTGGCATGCTTTTCCGTACACAATTTGGAAGGGAGACATACCCAAAGGGGTTTTATAGGCTATTCGGTAAGCCCATAAAGCGTCATCGAGCTTTTGGGACCAGTCCTTCCTATCTGGCCTAACAGTCTTTTCTAAAATGTTCTTGAGCTCCCTATTTGAGACTTCAACCTGGCCACTTGTCTGAGGGTGATAAGGGGTAGCAATCTTATGAGTTACTCCCAGTCTCCTGAGTAGCTAATTGAAATGATGGTTCTGGAAATGAGGTCCCCCATCACTTATAATCGTCTTAGGGCAGCCAAAGCGAGATATGATATTGGCCTTCACAAATTTCAAGACCACAGAGTGGTCATTTGTGCACATAGGAATGACCTCTATCCACTTGGGGACGTAATCCACTACCACCAAGATAAATTCAAATCCATGGGACGAAGGGAAGGGACCCATGAAGTCTATCCCCCAAACATCAAAAATTTCCACAGGTTGGATAGGGTGTTGGGGCATCTCATTCCACTTCCCAATCGTTCCAGTCTGTTGACATCTGAGACAGCCCTTAACAAAGTAATGGGAATCCCTAAATAAAGAAGGCCACCAAAAATCGAACTGGAGAACCTTAAAAGCTGTTTTCCTAGCACCAAAGTGTCCTCCACAATGAAGCTCATGGCAAAATCTCAACACACTCTATTGCTCTTCTTTAGGCACACATCATCTCCAAACTTGGTCTTGTCCAATATGAAATAATTTTGGCTCATCCCAATGAAAGAATCTAACATGGGAAATGAATTGCTTCCATTTTTGCGCATCCCAAGAGCTAGGGGTTTCTCCAGTGACCAAGTAGTTAACTGTATCCTCATACCAGGGTGAAGTCAGTGTTACCTCCATAAGGGTTTCATCGGGAAATGTCTTGCAGATGTCTCCAGATTGAGAGTCATCAATGGGTAGGCGAGACAATGGTCAGCTAACTACATTTTCCACTCCTTTCTTTTCACGAATCTCCAAGTCAAACTCTTGAAGGAGTAGAATCCATCTAATTAAACGTGGCTTAGAATCTTTCTTGGCAATGAGATGTTTCAATGCCGCATGATCAGTGAAAATGACCACCTTGGATCCAAGAAGGTAGGACCTAAACTTCTCCAAAGCAAAAACTACAGCAAGTAATTCTTTTTTAGTGACTGTGTAGTTTTGCTATGGTTTAGTTAAAGTCTTGCTAGCATAATGTAGCACATGAGGTTTCCCTCAACCCTCTGTCCAAGAACAGCTCCCACTGCATAATTCGAAGCATCACACATCAACTCAAATGTGAGTGTCTAGTCAGGAGCTCGGAGAATAGGCATAGAGGTCAAGGCCTCCTTCAGCATATGAAAAGCTTCGGCACACTTTGAATCAAAATCGAAGGAAGATTCTTTCACCAATAAGTCACAAAGTGGCCTAGAAATTTTGCTGAAATTCTTAATGAATTGCCTATAAAAACCTGCATGGCCCAAAAAGGATCTAATCTATTTGACATTCGTGGGCAATGGAAGTTTAAAAAAAGAATCAACTTTAGCCTTATCCACTTCCAAGCCCTTTTTTGACACAACATGCCCAAGTACAATGCCTTTCTGTATCATGAAGTGGCTTTTCTCCCAACTGAGGACTAAACCAGTCTCCTTACATCTCTTCACCACATTCTCTAAGTGCAGGAGATATTGGTCGAAAGACAAGCCGTAAATGGAGAAGTCATCCATAAAAACCTCAATGCTCTCATCAATCATGTCCGAGAAAATGGACATCATACACTGCTGGAAAGTTGCAGGTGCATTACATAATCCAAACGGCATACGCCTAAACGCAAAAGTGCCGTAAGGACTAGTGAAAGTTGTCTTATCCTGATCATCAGGGAAGACTGCAACTTGGTTGTACCCAGAATAGCCATCTAAAAAGTAGAAATACCTGTTCCCTGCCAATGTTTCAAGGATCTAATCAATAAAGGGCAAGGGAGAGTGATCCTTCTAGGTAGTGGTGTTCAGTTTGCGGTAGTCAATGTAGACCCTCCAACCTATTGAGGGTCTAGTCACCACTTGTTCACCCTGGTCATTTGTTTCAACCGTGAAGCCTGCCTTCTTTGGCACCACATGTACTGGACTAACCCATTTGCTATCTGCGATGGGATAAATGATCCCAGCATCCAACCACTTCAGAATCTCCTTTTTAACCACTTCCCTCATGTTGGGGTTAAGACGTCTCTGCATGTCTCGAAAGGTTTTGATGGAATCATCAGTATAAATGTGATGCATGCAAAGCATAGAGTCTATACCCTTAATATCAGCAATCGTCTAAGCTATGGCTTCCTTGTGCTTTGATAAGTAGTCTAACAAGGCTCCCTCTTGCACTTCAGATAGTGCAAATGAGATGATTACAGGGAGCGTATCATTTGGCCCAAGGAATACATACTTGAGAGAGTCAGGGAGGGGTTTCAGTTCAAGGTCGGGGGCATGTATGGTTGAGGGTTTCATAATAGAATTCCCCATCTCAGGTAGCAAATCTACCTTAGGCAGACATGATGGGGAAAGAGACTCAGTAGAAACTCCAAGCAATTCCTCAAGTTCTAGCACATCCCCTTCACATTCCTCCAAGAGATGGGAATGCTCATTTAACATGACATGCTAAAAGGGGTCATCACATAAAATTGCAGGAGTTGTCTCTTCAATCAGATTATCTACCACCTCAACTTGGGAACAATCCTCAAATCCAGCTTGTTTATAAGCATCGAACACATTCAGTCAAATTTTCGTATTCCCAAAGCCCATTTTTAATGCCCCAGTGTGACAATTAATTGAAGCATTAGAAGTCGCAAGAAAAGGGCTGCCCAAGATGATGGAGGGCTTGCTTGGTTTGTTGGTAGGGTCAGTGTCCAAAACTAGAAAGTCAATGGGGAAAAAGAAATCCTCCACTCTCACGAGGCATCTTCCAACAAGCCTTGTGGTGTCTTCAAAGAACGGTCTACAACTTGGAGGATTACAGGGGAAGGCTTCAGATTGCCTCCTCTAAGTTGTTCGTATACATATCTCAGAAGGATGTTCACTCCCGCACCCAGATCAAGCAGAGCCTCATCTACTTATAGGTCGCCAACAACCACTGAGATGTATGGGGCTCCTGGGTCCTTAAGTTTCGGGGGTGTCCCATGTTGTATAATTAAGCTAACAGAATCAAGCAGGACAACCCTTGATTGGACCTGTTTCCTTGATTGCCGCTTTTTTGTGCACAGGTCCTTAAGAAAGCAGGCATAGGATGAAATCTTCCTGACAGCTTCAAGCAAGGGTAGATTAATTTGTACTTGTTTGAAAGTCTCCATTTTTTCATCCATCCTATCTTTGGCTCCAGATAAGCCAGCAGAAGTCTGCCCAGAGTCAGATAAGCGCTCTGGAAAGGGCACTCTCGATCTCTGGGTGGAAGGGTTGTCATTTCGAGTAAGAGGGGGAACGGGGACAACCTTTTCTGGTGAGGTGATTTCAAGCGGAGAAGAGTTGGGCTACTCCTCTCCAGTGAGGTCGAAAGTCGGAGTGGATGGTTTTCTAGAAGGTGGGACTATAGGAGCATCAGGTTTGGAAATTTCTTTTCGACTCCTCAGAATAGTCACCACCTGGGCTTGTTCCCTAAACATAACCCCCTTCCCTTTAGGGTTCTCCTTAGATGAACTGGGAAGCTTCCCAGTCTCTCTTTTACTCATGGCCTCGACAAGGCATCCAATTTGTGATTTCATCTCATTGATTGTCTTGTCATGAGATTGGATGATCATACTTTGATTCTCCTGCATGGCTTTAAGCATAGCTTTAAGCTTATCCATCTCAGAAGTCTTGAATGGTTGGGAAGTCATAGGAGATTGATTATACTGTTGAGTCTAAAAGGGTTGGGCTCTGTAATTCCCTGAATTAGAGACATTCCCTTGTCTCCATGAAAAATTGGGGTGGTTCCTCCATCCCTCATTATAAGTGTTTGAAAATGGGTCATTACGAGGTCTGGGTCGGAACCCTTGGGCGGCATTCAGGTTCACCTGTACAAGGTCAGGGAATTGGGAGGCCAAATGACAATCCACAGTAGCGTGCGTATTGCCATTGCAAATGGAGCATTCAGAAGCTTGGGAAGCAGTGGCATTTGATGTGAGTTGACTAGGGTTTGTCATAAGCCTTTCCATATTTTGTTCAACAATTGAATCTGAAAGGTCAAATTCTAGGTATCCCTAGCCTCATTTGCCTCCATCTTTCGCTGCATAAGATTGTGTTTTCTATCCAAATAGCAGAATTAAGATGGATAGAATTCTCGCTCAAAGTCTCAAAAAGATCCCAAGCCTCATCTTCAGTTTTTGTGAGAAAGGTTCCTGCACAGGCACCATCCATTGTTTGCCTGTGCTTGTCCTTTCTACAAGCTGCCATCTTGGCACTTGATGATGGGGACATAAGCGTAACAAATCTTTGAAGCGCTCCCATGCATTATGAAATTGTTCTCCATCTTGTTGAGCAAAACCTATGATTTCCCTCCTGTAGTGATTAGTCTTGCTCATGGGGAAGTATTTTTTCAAAAATTCTCCCTTCAAGGCTTCCCAAGTATCCACTCTACCATCTAGAGTGTGATACCAATGCTTTGCTTTATCTTTGAGGGAGAAAGGAAAGAGGGTTCGCATTTGGGCGTCATCAGTAACACCCTGCAATCTCACCGTGGAACAGACCTCGGTGAATTCCTCCAGATGCCTGTAGGGGTCCTCCCTAGAAGTACCATAGAATGAGGGCAACAAAGATATGGTACTACGCTTGATTTCATATGGATATTATCCCCCCCAGATCTTCTCAGTGAATGGCCAGGTTGATTGATAGGGATAAAATAATCTCTCAAAGATCGTTGGTTTTCCACAATTCTCTTCTCTCTTTCCTTGGCCATCTCTTTTCTCTCTTGGTTAGCTCTCCTAAGGATCCTTTCAGGTTCTGAATTAAACACAAGTTGTCTCCTCAAAGATCGCCTACCAAGTATACACAAACAAACACAATTCCAAAGGACTTTTATGTCTTTAATCAATTAAGGCCTTTGAGATTTAAGTCCAGTTGTAGATGACAATACAAATTGTCCAAACAATTACGTGCCTATTGTCAACCTATGAAATGCCTTATTGAAGACCTAATTGGAACTTAGGTACTCTACCCTAAAGTTCAAATGGTAAAGTACTCCAAGGACGGAAGATCAAGTGATGCAAGTAGGTCTAAGCCTTCCTTTGAAGCTGTGCTTTCGCGGTGCTTCTTAACTACCCTCAAAAATCCGTGATAGGGTATCCCCCTCCCTGGAGTTACAAAACCTTTGAGCTTAAGTTTCAAGAACTTTGGTATCCAATGATAGGAGAGTTCTTTCCTAACAGCTCAAAAACCTAGGAGTGTCTAAATGCGTGCTTTGGTGCAAAGAAGTATGCATACAACGTAAAAGTTTGATTTTTTGAACCGCAGCACAATGTCTCAAATCAACTCCTTGGGTTTTATATGTTCCACCTTTGATTAATCCTATTTTCAAAAAATGTGACCACTTATTAATTCTTTTCAAGACAAATTATGTGGTCTTCGAATTAAGTCCAAATGCAATCCGTGATCAAGAATAGGATGCAAAGTAAGAGAATGCGTACCTTGCTTCTAGCAGTCAATGATGCGAGAATGCACGCAATGTAGAGAAATAAATCTAGAGGCTACTCATACAGACCTAAATGGTTTGTCCAAGGGCCAGGCAGCTCATTTTTTTTTTCTTTCTTACCTACTTGTGCACAAACAAGTAGAGGACAAACAACCCACAAAAGAAAAAATAGATCTAAAGAAAAAGGGAACAGACCCCAAAAACTACCCAACACGGGCCTAAAACAAAATCGGGGAACAAACCCCTAAAAATATACCCCAGAACAAGGGTCTTAAACCAAATGTAAGTGCAAGAAAATAAAGAAAGTAAAGTTCTAAAACCTAAATTCTATCTACTTGAAAAATCGACGGAGATGAAAATGATCACTCCAGATGTCCTCTTCCCAATTGGTGATAACAAAGTTCACCAATGTTCAAGCTCTTCCTCATACATGTGAAACTCAATTCCTCCTCCAAAGTGGTGGAAACAAGGTCCACCACGGCGTTTCTGAGGCCGATGCGACAATTCGTGCACAATATGTGTACCTCACACCAAATCAAATAAAACAGATTAAATATGCCTCAATTAAAAATTAATTTGAACAAATGAATAATTGCGAATTAATTAAACCTGTTGCATCCCTAGTAATGGCGTCATTTGACGAGTCGATTCTTCACTTTTAAAGCCTTTTGTCACATAAAATGACGTGTCATTTGCAGTTCTATGTGATGGAAAAATCGACTAATAAATAATTAAAATAATCACTCAATTAGGAGCGGGTCAAATCCACAGGGAGGCAATGGCCTATTTAAACCCACTAAGGTAAAAAACCAATGTTCACTATTAATTTCGTCAAGAAATCAAGCCAAAATCACTTTTTAATCAAGCTAAAAAGACTTTAACATGCTGATTTTGCATTTATGAGAAAGGAGGTTCTTTGCATAAAATCACCATAATAAAATAATAATAAATTAAAATCTTTTTTGTGGCAATGGCATGAAATGTAAATATTAATATCACCAAAAATAGAGGATTCTACCTCGCTCCTCGCGCACAGGAGAGAGGTTCATTCGAGGAACCTTTCTGGGAGTAGGTTGGCCGGAGCAAGGGCTTTGCGGCGGTGGCGGTGGCAGGTTGCGAGATGGCAGGAGTCGGCCGAACGAAGCTCCGGCGAAGGGTGATTTCTGACGGAGGCTGCACCTGCTAAGGACGGTGGCACAGCGCTGCTGGCACGGGCACGCACGGGTGCACACGGTCACGCACAAGTGTGCGTGGGCGCTCGCGAGCAGAGTGCACCTGCTAAAGGCAGCACACACTAAAGGGGCGAGCGCACGGGAACGGCGCTGCTGCAAGTGGTGCACAGGTGCGTGCGAAGGTGCTGGCGCGTAGAGGGGAGCGAAGGTGACGCACGCTGAAGGGGTGGGCACGTAGTGCTGCTGGCGGGGCGCTGGAGGGAACACGCGCGCGTGGAAGAGAAGGTGCTCCTGGTGGGTGCTAGTGGGTGCTGCAGGCCGATGTCTGGGTGCTAGAGGGGCAGGCGCGCGATGTTGTGCAGCTGCTGCTGCTGGACACTACAAGCTGCAGGCGAGGGGAGTTTGCGCAGGTTGTGTAGTCGCGCACTGACAGGTGGGCGCTCGAACTGCACACTGGGAGGGTGGCAACTCTCAGCTACTGCTGAAAGTGTGTGGAGGTGGAGGAGCAGGTGATAGCCTGTGCGTAAGTGTGTAGGTGCGGGCGAGGGGAGTTTTGTTGAAGTGGATGGGAAACAGAGCAAGGAGAAAACAGAAGAGGACGGAAGAAGATATGGGAGGTCAGACGTTTGGGATCATACCCAGACGTCTTAACTGGCGTGGGGGTGACGAACTGAAGGTGGTTGATGGCGGTGGTTCCTGGAAATGGTTGCGTGGCCCTCAGGTGCACGCTCGCAGTGATGCACAAGCCATAGATGGCGTGGCGGTCTGTCACCCCGTCTACCCACGGTGTAGTGGTCTTGTGCTCGCGGAAGGGGGCCAGTGGTGTGGAATGAAGAGGCTCTAGGCTCTACGCAGTGGTGGGTCGAAATGGTGGTGGCCTCCCTTCTGATGATGCGGCTATCTTCTTTTATGCTGCAGGAGGAGGCACACAGGCAAACGTTGGTGAAGCGATGATATCGTGGGGTGTAGAGATCCACAATTGTCGCTGTGCATTTAGCTCCCACACTCTCCTGCATGCAGCAGTTGGAGAAGAAACAAATAAAATAAAGAAAAGAAATAAGTGGTTATTTATGTGCAAACCCTTAAAAGAAATGTGAAATAAAATAATGCATGTAATGCAACCTAAAAGATTAACTATTTTAATACATGCTATTCTAAATGAATTCTAAGTTTGAATGCAATGCATGAAATATGTAAATAAATGAATACCTAGACTAATCTATTTACATCTTATTGTTTGCAATTTATATGCCAATATTAATCTAATTCCTAGGCATTTAAGTAACTAATTAGCCCACAAATATGGGCTCATCAACGGCATAATCAGATGCATCCGCCATAATCTCAAATGGGGTTGTCCAAACCGGTGGTTGCAACACCGAGGCACAATTGACTGCCATTTTCAATAAATCAAATGCCTTACAGGATGACTCATCAAACTCAAATGGCGTGTCTTTGGCCAGAAGGTTACTGGTCACATGTGTTTCGAATGTTTGAAATAGGGGTTACAAGTAACCCCTCATTTTAGTTGTAAAACACATCGATCAGATAAAATTTATACCGAAACTCCAAGGGAGTCCCAGGCTGAACACAGGGAGGCGACAGTTACTTTAAATGAAAACTACGCTTCGATTTGTTTGTTTTTGGGGTTTTAGGGTTTTGTTATATTTTTTGTGTTTTTGTAAGAAGAAAACAAGCGAACGAATCACAAGATAGAGTGGAACGAAAATGGTATAGATATCACTTCAATGTCTATTACAATCAACTATGAAAGCATAAAAAGAGAGGGGGGTGAGAGGAAATCTCCCGAATCGACTGTTTGGCGAGACGACGACACTTGGCAGAAGCTTGGACGAAGGAGGTGAGGAGTGGGATGACAAAGGTGAGATGTAGGAGGATGTCGGGTCGAGGAAAGCTTCGACGTGGCTCCAGAATGGAGGTGAAGAGGCGGAGATGATCTACTACCGAAATGAAGGTGGGAGGATAGCTCTAAGGCGACCTATGAATGGGGATGGGAAGTTGGAGTATTGGTGGGGCAGAGGTTTGCTACACTAATAGGAGCCTTGGGAGCTTGAGAACAAGCTCTAATGGAGCGTTGGTGGGCTTGCTAGAGCTTGGGAGTAAGTGGGAGTAGAGTAGGTAGAGATGGCTTGGAAGGGAGGAGGTGTAGGCCCTTTTATAGTGGAGGAGAAGAGGCAAAAATAGGTTATGGGACTATTAGTGACATCCAAGCTGTCGTTGGAAGCGTCACTGTAGGCAGCTCATGCCCGCTCACACCCACAACTAGCTTTGCTGGTCCACGAAGAATTAGCGACAGTTGTAAGCGTCGCTGTAAGTCCAGCTCATGCGTCACTGTAGGTCCAGCTCATGCATCGCTGGCGCACGCTATCCCCACCTTTGCCGCGCATGCACACACTCACGCGCTGGTGCTGCGTGGTGTGCAAGTGCGCCTGCACGCGTGCGCGTGCACGTGCACCCGCACTGCTACACGTGTGCGGTGGTGCGTGCATGCGCTTGGCGGCCTGGGCTACGCCACGTGGCACAATCTGGGCCGTCCATCTTGTTTTCGTTGTAGGGGCTACTACAAAGGTCGGATTGAGTCCATTTTCACGCCGTTGGTTGCGATCGTCGACCTAAATCCATCCGTGTGGTCGGATTTGTCATTTGAAGCTCCAAATTATGTCACATAGTCCTTTGGCTGTTGATCTTTCTCGGACTGCATAAGATGCTACAGGACTCTGATTGAGGTGATTTTGGAGGCGTTGGACTCTAATCGTCGTCTTGATCAGATCCGTGCAGTCGGATCGTCAATCCGAGACTCCGAAATAAATATCCTTCTCTTCTGACCACAAAAAGGACATAATTAACCTAAATTATATCAACTATTCTAAATGGAGAATGATGCATGCTATGCAATTTTTATAACGTGAAATGTAAATCTAAGCTTAGGAGCATTCATGAGTAGGCATTTTTCCCTCGATAAATGTGTTTACATCATACCCTCATGCCTATGTTTTGCTAGTCCCTAGCAAAATTAAACTATATGTTATGTATAAAAGCAGAATTAGGATTAGATCGCCTAGGCCTAAGTAATTTATTAACAATAAAAAATTTCAACTAAGGTCCTAAACTACGAAGACTCAACAGTATCTGGGTGTCTGCCAGAATGCAAACCGCCCAAGTCCTTGCCTTATTTGAAAAGGGAAGATACATTTTTTTATTTTTCTTCTTTTCTAATTTTTTTTATACTTTTTGAGTCTGAGAGTTCTAGGATAACTCTTTATGGCTACCCGACCCACTAAAACTCGAAAAGGACTCTAAGTGCTAAGCATCTTGTGAAAATAGTGAAAGACTCACTAAACTACCGTTAAAATGGACTTCAGATTTTTACGACCCTAGGTGACCTTGCCTAAAGGTTTATCTTTTCGATGGGTAGCTTTCTCCCTACTTCTTTTATTTATGGGGTCAACACAAGGGCGAACCCAGTGCATATCTCCCCGATTTATTCTACTTCCCCGCTTCTTCCCTAAGTGTTTTAGGAATTATTGTGCATTTTTTTTGTGAGCTGGGTTCTGGATAACTGGCCGATGAGCTGTTACCACCGGTAACTTACCAGCTATACTCGTATAGTGAAGTGTGCTTTTATTTGTTTATTTATTTTCTCCTTTTTCTTCTATATTTTCTCTTCTTCTTTTACTTTTTAAATAGATGGCCTTCTTGATCTAAGATTTACCTAAAAGCAGTACAATGAAAATGGTCTTGTGACTGGGCTCTGGATAACCGGCCGATGAGCTGTTACCACCGACAACTTGCCAGCCATACCACCCTAGATAGTTCATTAGTTACCCAATTTTCAAAGAAACCGCCAAAAAGTGAGTCAGTACAAAAAATGTGTGTAGATGCTTAGGCTTAAAGTCCCCCCAAATCAGAGGGTGGGTTGATAAGTCGCATACTTATCATCCCAATTTATTAGCCAAATTAAAAATGAATTTATATTGGTGAGGACTCGAGACTAAGTCTACATTCAAGTCGACACCTTGGCTAATTAAGCTCAAAGACCTGAAGAGTCTAAGTGTTTAGGTCCTCTCGTAGCATTTCTTAAAATTAATAACTTTCAAATGCCTAAGTTCTCTTTTCCTAATTTCTTTCTTTTTATATATTTTTCAAATTCTCAATTTTTTTATTAGAAATTAAAAGAAATTCTACGGAGTTAACATAATGATTTCAGGAATTGATTATCCACCCCCCTATGCCTAAATGATGCAAAGTCCTCATTGTAAAAATAAAGACATGAAAAGGGTAGAGTAAACAGAATATCACCTGAGTGTCGTGAAAATCCGGTCAACTTCGTAGAGAGAAGAGTGTATACACACGTGCTAAGTTTAATGCCTTCAGCTAGGCATAACATACATACAAAGAAGAAATTGAGAATTCAAAAGTGCAGGTCAGAATCAAAATCAAAAGGTTGATCCTGAAACCCGTCTGTAAAAGATGTCCACGGATGTGGAACAGATTATGGTGCAGACCCATGCCCCAGGGTCGAGTGGTTCTAAGGTTCTGGATGAAAATCACCCAGAACCGAAGGTTGTTGTGT
Organism: Thalassia testudinum; assembly: GCA_037157565.1. Classification (NCBI taxonomy): domain Eukaryota; kingdom Viridiplantae; phylum Streptophyta; class Magnoliopsida; order Alismatales; family Hydrocharitaceae; genus Thalassia; species Thalassia testudinum. Next base: position 21,623,445 of record JAZHRO010000024.1, read on the forward strand.
TTGCAAGGCCGGGCCTGCGGTTTAGTGGTGTGCAACCTAAGACCAAAGTGTCAAACAATGGGTAAAGATGGTTCAATAGGTGCGGTTGTCCACTTAACATCGAGCTCAGAAAAATAATCAGTTATTTCGAGCTTGGGTTGCATGTGAAAGATATCGTAAGGGTCCTAGTAGAAAGTAGGCAATTTCAGGTCAACAGGAACCCTTAGATCCAAGGGAGTCCCTAGTTGAACACAGGGAGGCGATGTTTACTTTAACTGAAAACCACGCATCGTTTTGTTTCTTTTTGGTATTTTAGGGTTTTATTATTTTTTTTTGTATTTTTGAAAGAAGAAGACAAGTAGAATGAATCACAAGAAAGAGATGGAACAAATATGATGCATATATCACTCCAATGTCAATTACAATAAACTATGAAAGCATAACAAGAGAGGGAAGTGAGAGGAAATCTCTCGAATCAGCTGTTCGACGAGACGACGGTGCCTGGCAAAAGCTCGGATGAAAGAGGTGAGGAGCGGGACGATGAAGGTGAGATGCGGGAGGACATCGAGTAGAGGAAGGCTTCTGCGTGGCTCCGGAATGGAGGTGAGAAGGCAGAGGTGATCTGCTACCGGAATGGTGGTGGGAGGACGGCTCCAAGGCAACCTACAAATGTGGATGGGAAGATGGATGAATATTTGGTGAGGGAGAGGTTCGCTACACTAATAGGAGCCTTGGGAGCTTGAGAGCAAGCTCTAACAGAGCGTTGGTAGGCTTGTTAGAGCTTGGGAGTAGGTGGGAGTAGAATAGGTAGAGATGAGGAGGAATGGGGGGGTGTAGGGGTGTTTATATAGTGGAGGGAAGAAGAGAGTCCCACGCACAAGCATTCAGTGACAGCTATAAGTGTCACTAAAGGCTACTCGAGCTGTCGCTGAAGATTCACGCCTCTTCATTGCTTGGGCTAGCACACGCACTGCGTAGACTATTTAGTGACAGTTGCAAGTGTCACTAAAGGCCCGCCCTTCTGTCATTGTAAATCCCGCACCCACCATCCACGCCCGCAACTGTCATCATGCACACAGGCGTGGATGCATCCTGACCGTCGGATGAAGGGTCGCACGACCGAGAGATCGTGCCCCTTAGCCAAATTTGAATCGCACGCCTCACCATCAGCCGTCGGATGCCGCGTGCGTTAGATGGTGCGTTCTCGATGTGCGTCGGCACCTGCGTGTAGCGTCCACGTAGCCGCTTCCTTCGCCACCTGATCTTCCATCGACGGCTCAATTTCCTCCTGCATGTGCTTCAGCGAATAAAATCCGCACATGGGGCTTCGAATGCATGGTTATGCGTTGAGAGTGGAGGCGCAGACCACTGTGCTGATGGTCTTCATGTGTGCTATTTTTGAATTGAGCTTCCGCACCCATGACCGTTCGATGGAGATCCAATGGTCGAGATGACTCCTTGCTTGATCTGCGTGAGGCTAGCTGAGATGAGGTGCTTCTTCAGCCGTGGAGCGCACATCTCAGCCATTGGATTGAGATCTAACAGCTGGGATCTGATCTTGCGGCAAGCTTGGGGGTGCCTTGGCTCAGGTGGGGTGACCTGGATGGTGCCATGTGGCCCCGTCTGGGCCATCCATCTTCTTCTTGCTGAGGGTGCTATAGAGCTCAGATCTAGGCGATTCCCACGCTAACGGACTGCAATCGTTGCTCTGAATCCATCCATACGGTCGGATTCTTCATTCGAAGCCCGTAGAGATGTCGCACTGCCTCCTGGCCATGTAAAATGATGGAATTAATATACATAATATACAACTATCCTAGATGCAATGCAATGGATGTTTGTGCAATATTTATATTACGATATGCAATGCTATGACTAGGAACTATTATAAATAAGCATTTTATGATGAATTTATATGTACTTATTAGTCATCAGACGTCTTTTAAGATGTCTGGACTAAGGGCTGGACGTCTGAAAATGGCAAACAGAGAGTTGTTTCCAACCTAAGTGCTTTTGGATGTCTGAACAAATAGTCAGACGTCTTAAAAGTCAAGATCAGACGTCTGAAGTCTAGATTGGACATCTGATCAGGTTGTCTGATGCCTACTTTGATTTTCTAAGTTCTCTAAGGGTTGTCTAAGTATCTTAGGATTTAGCAGGCGATCCTAGGACTTAAGGTAGGATACTTTGAAGCTCTTTAACATATGATCTAAGAAATAGAAAGCAAAGAACCAAAAAATAGAGTACACGATAGAATAAATATCTATCCTATTCTTCATGTCTATCTTCAAGCTTTCGCTCCAAGCGAAGCTCCTCCTCCAACGAGCTCCTCCAATCGACCATGGACGCGAGCTTGAGGTCCTTCACACTTGTATCCATTTGCAATTGACCTGAAATCTTGGACTCGAATGCAAATGTTAAATAACAAGTATTTTTTTATCATCAAAATCAACAATTGTGATGCCCTTGCACCAACACCTCACCCATCCCAATCCAACCAATGACCCTACCCAACTAGGGCAAGGATGCCAAATGCCCTATCGAAGCTATCTTTGAAGGGGACCTTGGGTCCTCCAAAAATCTAAGCAACCAAGTAACCCTATCCAAGCAATGCTCACTATCACTAGATAGGGATTAAGGACCCTCAACAAGGAGGTGGAGAGGGTTTCCTTGATCATCTTCCAATAACTCTTGAACCCCAGACAACACAACCCCCTGCTGATCACTCCTGGTGATTGGGAAGAACCAACCCTACCCCTTAGTCGATGAAGGCAACGCAATCGACGTTCTATTTTCAAGGACCTTGTCCCACATAGGGTTCAGGGAACAGGACCTCACCTTATCCACCTACCTAGTGGTGGGCTTGGGCAACTACAAGGTGATGCTAAGAGGAAAGATCACCCTCCCTATCACAATCTGGATGGTAGTCAATACATGAACCAGATAGAAACTTTTACGATAGCTAACTTCACCACCTTTCACAAGATTATCAGATGACCATTCATGCATGCCTTTAGAGCTATTGCACCTTCTTATTTTCATATGTCCTCTTCAGCACCCTGGTGGGTGTAAGGATTTTCCATGGCGATCAATCCGTCAAATAAGAGTTTCTTTACCTATAAATCAAGCACATGACCTGAAGGACCACCTCAAAGCTACAGAAATGTGGTAAAAAGAGAGTGGCAGATAGCACTACCCAGCCTCAGGTCGAGAAACCACCAAGCACAGTACTATCGAGGTCCACCATGATGACGGTGGAGCTTTACCTTGGGGATCCTACTAAGATGATCCAAATAGGCGTAGATCTCAACGAGGCTTAAGTCAAAGAAATATTTCACTTGCTTTAAGAAAGTACAGATGTCTTCGCATGGTCCAGCCATGACCTCTCGAGTGTTGACCTCCGAGTTATTGAGCACTGCCTCAACATTCTCCTAGGAGCGTGCCCAATCAAACAAGTCCGCCACCACAAACTTGATGAACAGCAGCAAGTAGGTGCGGAGGAAGCGGATAAGCTTCTCCAGGTAGGATTCATCAAGAGGGCGATCAACCCTCATTGGGTCTCCAACGTCGTCATGGTTAAAAAGGTGAATAGTAAATGGTGGATGTGCATGGACTTCACTAACCTTAACTTTGCCTACCCAAATGATGAATTCCTACTCTCAAAGATTGACATGTTGTTAAACTCCTACACAGACTAGACCCATATGTCCTTATTGGATGGCTACAATGACTATCTCCAGATTAGTCTGCCTTGAACAGATTGACCGCACACCTCTTTCGTGACCAACAAAGATCTCTTTCAATATTTTGTAATGCCCTTCGGGATGAAAAATGTTAGAGCCACCTACCAACTCATTATAAACTTCATCTTTCCAAATTTAATTGGAAAGTCTCTTGGAGTGTATATCGATGACATGCTAGTGAAATGCGGCACTTACCCCGAAAACTTGGCCAATTTGAAGTGTTTAAAATGCTATGGGCAGTCTGCCTCATGTTGAACTAGAAAAAATGTGCTTGCAAGGTCACCTCAAGTAAATTCTTAAGTTTGCTAGTGTCAAGAAGAGGCATTAAAGGCAATCCAAACAAGATCTAGGTAGTCATGGACCTTCACCTCTCGGCAACCTTCGAGCAGTGTAGTCCTTGGTCAAGCAAATCGCTACATTAGGTCGTTTCCTCCCCTAGGCATCCAATTGATTCCTCCCCTTCTTTGAGTGCCAGAAAATGGGTAAGGGATTCTGATGTGCACACATCTAATTGGCTTAAAATGTCTATTTATGCATGTTCCTAGGGTCATAGAAGCATCATGCATTACGAATATTGCATAACATACATTATCATGCATTTAGATTAATTTTTACAAATTATATAGTAATTCAGCCCTTTCTGTGGTCAGGGGACAGGGCAATATTTACCTGGGTCTCAAATTGAAGATCCAACTTTATGGATTTGATTAAGGCGATGATTGGAATCCAACGACTCTAAGATCGCTTTGATTGAACTTTCGTAGCATCAGATGCAATCTAATAATGATCAAAGGTCAAGGGGGTAAGATCGTGAAACTCCAGACTTCAGATGATAAATCCAACTGCATGGATGGATTCAGATTGATGATCGCAGCCCAACGATGTGAAAATCAGTCCAATCCAACATCCACTGCATCTCCTAGAAGCAAAGGAAGATAGACGACTATGATGGCACCACATGGCACCATCATAGCCTTCCAAATCAGCCGCTCGCACCTTTCTCCTCAATTGCAACCACTTATCTGAGCCATTGGATCGCCATCCAACGTTCCAGATATTTCCACGTTGCTTTATACCCGCACTTCACATTCTCTAAAGGAGAAGGCTCATGCGATCTCAACCGTTGGATCGAGATCCAACGGTTGAGATCATGTAAGCCTAAATCAAAAACTCGACAAAAGAACAGTTATAACATAATGGCCATGACAAATGCTCTCAAAGGTGCAGTGCGGGGTTGAATCTACGCGAGCGGATTAATCTGCTAGGAGAGGTGCATGGCGAAATTCAGCCACGTGATCGAGATCGAGCGGCTGTGGAGCGGTGACGCAGCGCACTCTCGAGCACCAAATGGGCAAGCGAGCTGAATGCACGTGATGACGCACCATCGTACGTAGGCGCTGAGCATAAAGAAGGTGAAGTGTGCTTATGATTTTTAACCCGTCCAATCGCATAGATGAGATTGCTTGTTGAAGTGGAAAAATCGTTGTAAATGGAAGTTGAGTTTTGAAAACCCATCGTTGTAGTACGATTTGCAAGAAAACCATCAACAGATAAATTTAACCGAAACTCAAAAAGAATTCTGGGTCGAACACAGGGAGGCAAATGTTTGATTAAAAACTACGTTTGTTTTATTTGTCACGAAGCAGATTAGCTGATTGAATTGAATCTAAACTAGCTATCTACTTAAAGAATAATGAATAGAAGAGAGATAGAGAATATTATAAATAAAAATAAAATAAAGATAGAATAAACATGGATTTCATAATCACAGAGTAATGTTCGTTACAATTAATCATTACACTAGAAAGCTGGAAAGATTACAACTAAAAAGAGATAAATCTACTTTAGAAAGCCGTAAAAAGAAGGTGGAGAGAAGTTATCCTCCTTAACGGTTACTTGGAGGGCGAGCCAGACGGGGGGTGATGCCTGGAAGACAGAGGGCAAAGATGGAAGACGGAGAACGAAGCAGGAAGAACCGTGGGCAAGGTAGGGCATCGTTGTCGTGGGATCCACTTTTGGAATGGGGATGAGAAAAACTTTGATTTTAACTCTAAAGGAGCATCCCGGGTTTGGGACAAGCTTCTTTAGAGCTTTGGAGAGAGAGAGGTGAAGGAAGGGATGATGAAAGTGTGGGGGTCGTAGGGCTATTTATAGGTGAAGTTTGAATGGGCACATAGGTCATTTTATCTTAAAACATTAAATGGGGGGACTTTAGTGATGGATTTAAGCATCACTAAAGACCCCACGTTGCTGAAGGACGTGCGCACGGGCCTCCTCCTCCTCTTCTGCACTCAAAACACACATCCACGAACTCGCAATATTAGCCATCCTATCACGAGATCGAACGACTTAAAATCAATCTTGCTCGCGCCTTCGATGCGTGCCTGCACGTGAGATTGGGCATGAGATTCGCACGACGAATCACGCGTTCGTCTGATTTGAAGATCTGGGTTGTTGGCATCCAATCGAGCGGCTAGATTTCATGCCCATGTGTGAGAAGGAGAGTGCAGTGCTGCAAATCAAACACATGCTCTCTGCCCATGCAACACCTTAATCGTTGCGCTATCCGTGCATTTGAGGCGCACAGAAGATTTTGCACACAGCCGATCTCGGCCGTTCGATCTTCATCCAATGGTAGAGATCAAGCATTGATGTTCACTTGGAGAAGTGGAGCGAGAGGCCTTGGCATGCGTTGGGCAGCTAGGATGGCACCACGTGACGCTATCTTGGCCGTCCATCTTTTATGAGTTGTAGATGGTGCCACGGATGTTGGATCGGATCAATTTTTGCGCCGTTAGGTTGCGATCGTCGATCCGAACCCATCCATGAGGTTGGATCTATCATCTAATGTATGGATGTACATCATCTGGTCCCTTGACCTCTAATCTTTCTCAAACTGCATCTGATACTACAGAAGCCGATCAGGGCGATCTTGGAGTCGTTGAACTCCGATCGTTGTCCTGATCAGATCCGTATGGTTGGATCTTTAATCCGAGGCCCTAATAAGATATTACTCTATTTCTTGACCACAAAAAGAGAAAATTAACTTAAAATTTATACAACCTAACCTAAATGCAAGATAATTCATGTTATGGAATATTTATAATGTATAATGCAACTATATGCCTGAGAACGTGCAAAAATAGACTGTTTATGTGATCTAAACATGTTCATATCATTTCTCGAAGCCTCTCAACGTTTGAAGCTGAAGAGGTGCACGCACAATCTCAACCGTTTGATCTTGATCGGACGGTTAGAGTTCATCCACGCACGCAATGCTTGGAGATGAAGAGGTAGTACTAGGCCATACGAGAGCTGCCCAATCAGCAATGAGCAGTCCATGTTTATGGCACAACTTCAACAACGTGTGGCTACAATGACACTCATAATCGTCACTAAAGACCTGATATTAATTTCTAAGCTTTGAAATGACCTTTCTACCCCCATTTCCTCAACTATAAAAAAGACCCTACGCCCCTCATTCTTATCCATCCCTTCTCTTCTTCTCTCACCCTCTCCAAAGCTCTAAGGAGCTAGTCCCAAACTTGGGATGCTCCTTTAGAGTTAGAAAAAGAAAATTTTGTCCATCTTCTGATCCCCTTCCGTGGAGCATCCCGTGGTTGTCTTCTCAAACCCATTCAAGAATTAGATTCTGCTGGAACACCGCCCTACTTTGTCCTCCATCCTCTAGCCCCATTCTTCCTCATCCAACATCTCACCACCCTCTTCCAGGCATTCCGTCAATGTGACTCGTCCTCCAAGTGGCTGTCGAGGAATATTTTCTCATCCCTATCTTGTTACTGCTTTCTAGTGTAGTTTTAAATTTGCAAGTATATGTAATGGACATGATTCTATGGTTATGAAATACTTGTTCATACTCTCTCTATTTTTCTTTTTCTTTATATTATTCTTTCTTTCTTCTATTGTTTATTCTTTAAGTAGTTTAGCTTGAGTAGATTAACTTCAACTAGCTACTCTACTTTATAAAAGGAAATGTGGATTTTAAATCAAACTTTTGCCATCCCCGTGTTCGATCTGGGACTCACTAGAGTTTCAGTTAAATTTATCTGATAGTGAATTTTTACGAAACTACAATGATAGATTTTTAACTTAAACTTTTTGTGTATGAAATCTAACTAATCAAATACTCTACTAGGCATTAGACACCCAATGCCAAGAGGCCCTTGAGAAGATTAAGGAACATTTTTAGTCTCCCCTAGTCTTAGTGGCCACTACACTCGACGAGCCACTATTTATCTACCTAGCCTCAATTTCAAGCTAGAACAAAGAGATACTGTCATACATTCGTGTAACATGCATGTATGACTTTTGTAGGTGAGGTAAAGAACAACATAAGTGTTAGGAGGATGCCATTAAGCTCAACCTTATTTATTTGGTTCTAAGTGCAGTAAATGGTCAAAATCAATATAGCTCACCTCATGTAACCTTCAGAATCTTGGTTTTGGTATCAGAGGTATCTTGGTATATTTACATCTTGGTAATTTACATCTCTTATGTCAACTTTCGTGTAAGCTACTACCAACTAATAAAGCTTGTAATGGAATTTATTTGAAATAGAATTCTTGTATGGCTACTTTGGTTAGAGATTAGTCGTTCCCTATTTTGTATATGATCCTTTTGATCTTGGATAGTGATGTGAAATATGAAGGAAAGCTTTCTTCTTCCATTTTTTTTCAACCCTCTCAACCTCTTCCTCTCTGCGGGTCATTAATGTGCAAGTTCTGAAAGCAGTAACGTAACCTGGATGCTTGAGCTCCTAATTGTTAAGACATTATGGTGTAAATGCATTAAGTATGGAACCAACAAATAACTAAACGACACTTGTTTTGATAGCAATACTCCAAGCAAGTTGCTAGATAAGAAGGAGCCAGTTGTCAAGTTTTGAAGCACTGAGGATATTTTGATGCATAAAGTGGTACGGAGGATTCTCATGAAAAGGAGACTTACATATTCCTGATGGCTGGCCCTCCAGTTTACCCTTGTCTCTTTGCCCAATGCATTAAATGAGATGGGGCCATACGATATAATAATTGCAACTGCAGATGCCTGCACTGAGTTGGAAAAATACTATTAACTTGTTTTGATCATATATGATCATGACCTCCATCGATGATTTCCATGCTTTTCATCATTTTTGGCTTCATGTCCAAATGATTTTTATCTAGCTGCACCGACAATCAATAGTAAACTAATTCGACAGTGTTGCAGTTTGACGATTCCTGGAGGGCTCTATTGCATTACATAACGTTGAGATAAATGGCATTTGATTAACCTACAGCCACCAATTCTCACCCACCAAAAGGTTCTCATCAATTATAACCTTTTGCTTTCATGCTTTTCTGGCACCTTAACTTTTCTTTAGGTGTTATTTATTCTAAGGACAAAAGCCAACCCCCACGAAGGCCCATGTCATTTACTGGCATGTTCTACCAGTCCTTGATCAGGACATTGGATGCTATGTGGGTGGGACATGCCAAATTAGTGGAAACAGGAATCTAAGCTCCAGGGTGTGGGCTAAGTTGGTTGAAGGGTCCTATTTATGCAATTGCTCTATCTCCTTCCATGTGCATTTTTGTCGGCTTCTATCTACTTGCCAAATTTTCACAATTCCACTAGAATCGGGTTCGTCCAAGCTGAACATGAACGGCAATCTAAATCCACTGCATGAGGACTTGAAGTTCATATTCGTAAGTGTTTTGTGGGACTTGAACTCAGCTGTCTTCAGAGCCGTTCAGCCTACTTCCTTGTCATTGAAATAAAGCTAACACCAACACCCATTACCTTATCACAGAAAAAAAATATTACTGATTTACACCTGAAGTTTGGTTTTGAAGGTGCAAAGCCCATCAAAACACCTATGTCCATTGCTTCTTCAGATCAACTTATCAAATGGGATGGCTTTCCACCAACTGATCCAACAATTTTTCATCAAATTGTTGGCAGTCTTCAATACCTTCACTTCACACATCCTGATGTAGCATTTTTTGTCAACAAGCTTGCTCATGTTACGAGTGTGACCACTGATATAAACATTTTAAAGCTCTCAAGTGTTTATTAAGATACTTGAAACATATTGTTTCAAATGTCTTACAATTTACCAAAGCCCCTTCTGATGTTGTCATGGCCTTTTTGGATGCTGATTGAGCAATCTCCCAAGATGACCACCACTCCATGTCAGGTTATGCTATCTACCTTGGTGCTCCACTGATTTCATGGGCTTATGAATCATTCGAATTGCTTCTCGTAAAAGATGGAGTTTGAATCATTGTAGCACAAATCAAGTGTTCAATTTTTAAAATTTATAAACCACAACTAAAGAGTATATAGGTCATCCTAGGAGACTTGATATCTCAAATCAACCTTGAAATGCCTTTTATTTCTTTTTGTATTTTTCGCTTTTGAATTTTTTTACCTTTTTGAGATAAGAGCATGAAATGAAAATGCGATCAAAAATCAATGTCACGAGAGATGATGCTACCTACTCAAATTAATCTATGAAATCAGACACTATTGAAAGGTGTTGGTGAGTGAACTCACAAGCACCACAGTGGGTGGCTTGTAACCAAACACCAACTAAGCTCACACATCTAAGAGAATCAAAACAAAATACAAGTAGGAAACGTGCTTTTCATTATCTTCCAAATTAAGTACTTACAACATAAAGAGATGAGAGTAACAACAAGAAAGCTCATGAGATAAGGCAAGCTCACTACTAAATTAGAATGAGGCTCAGCATAACATGCTACTAGAAAAATAAAAAGGAAGCTTATGAGAATGAAGATGGAGCTCAGGTGATGAAGATGATCCTCCAGTAGTACACGTCCTCCTCCTGAGGCCTCCTTTCTCCTTGGCATGCTCCCAAGAATCTCCTCTAATGGTGGTGTGGGATGATGGTGGTGAAATAAAATGATGGTGGATTGGCAATTAAAGGGTGGTGGAGTAACTCCTTAATGCGTAAAATTTGGACTTAGGTAGTTTTTAGGCCCTTCCTTTCTCTCTTAGAGTGCTCAAGAGATGGGATAGCCAAAGATGATTTTGAAGGATGGAATGGATGGCCTTATATAGTAGTGGAGAGGGGTAAAAAGGGAAGGAGGGAGGGGTGTTCCAATAATTATGGTTATGGATAGATGTGTTAAGATTTAATGATGATGTCTTCAAATTAGGTTGGTAGCAATTAATTGGTGGAGGTCTCTAGGTGTGGTGAAATGTGCATCAATAATGAGGGTCGCTTTGTTGGAATTGGAGAGAGGAACTTAAATGTGCTGTGGAAGATGTGCAAAGGTGGCTCTAGGTGAATGAGTTTAATAAATGAAGTAGAGGAGCTCATTGACTATTTATGTAGGATAATTTTTTTTACTTTGTTGAGCTGGAGCCTGGGTTTGCAAGTCCCTTATGTTCAAATCTTTAGCTTAAATTCTTTAATTCCTTCTTCTTCTCTTTTCTCCTCGACCTTCAATCTTGTAATCATCAAATATCATCAGTTAGTGCAAAAACATAGAATTATGTAAATTATAATGCAAGCCTATCTAAAAGGCAATTTCTGCTAATACATGTAATATGCTCATGAAATCAGACTAAGATAAATAAGGAGTAAACAAATTATAAATATGGGCAATACAAAATGTGGTTAGATCAACTTCTAAGAAGCAAAGCACAATGGTGAGGTCTAGTGTTAAGGCAGAGTACGCACAATTGCTAATGCAACAGCAAAATTGACATGGATTCTTTCTCTTTGTTTAGAATTGGGCATGGTCTTCCTGACTAAGCCAATTCTCTTTTGTGATAACATTGGGGCTACTTATGTGATCTCTAATCCAATTTTTCATGCTAGAACCAACCACATAGAGGTCGATTTTCATTTTGTATGCAACAAGGTTGTCAATAGAACTCTCCAAGTTTGCTACATACCCAACACTAAGCAAGTAGCAGACCTTCTCACCAAGCCGCTTACTGCTAATAAGGTACGTTACTTCAAATCCAAACTTCATGTTTATTCAAAACCTTCCGTTTGAGGGGAGGTGTTAATGAATATATATCACTCTTTAAGGGTGTCTTGATAATTATAAGTGAATTTTGTTGTAATGACACCCGTAACAACCTCTCGAGAGGTCAATAAATACAAATGATGGGCCCTAATAGTTGTATGGTTTTTAAAAGAACACCATTGCTAATCAGTGCGTAGTTTCTTAGTTAGTGATCAATGAGTGCATTGTGCAGGCGATGCATGTCATAAATAATTTTATGATCTAAATAAACAAAATGATGCTTTTGTGAACTTTTGGGCATAGGGGTGAGGCGTTTTGCAATTTCTAGTGGGACGTAGGGCTGTCAAATCCACCAATATATGAATAGAACGATCGGAACCCAACCTGCATCAAGCACATACCCGAACCCAATCCCATTTCACTCATCGTAAATGGGTCCAACCAGGCCTGATAAACCCGTTAAACCCGTTTATACAATTCAAATCCCATCTCCACGGTTCCAAACTGGTCCTGCGAGAGTGCGACTCCTGCCTTCAAGTACAATCGACGCTTTACGTCCTCCACAACACATAAATTGCACTACTGCCAATTAATTTGCCAGTTGCCACTGCCTCTCCCAAAGACCATAACGAGTCGTTGTGCCCTTTCAGCTTTCGGGAAGGGACTCACACCGTTCCCATGCACACCTCTTCTTCGGTAATAACGTGACTTACATTACCACTACATTGGCAAAAGGCTTCTTTCCAAATTTCACTTAGTCCGATAGCCCCACTTCAACTCCCACATCTACAATGTTTGTTTGTTTGTTTTTTTTTAGTTCTTCCTTTCTAAGGAAGTGCTATGTTTTCCCCTCTTCGAGGAGCATTAAGATTTGTCTCTTTCCTCCTTGTCCTACGGGATTATATCCTATTATATCATCTTCATTTCATTAATGGAAAAAAAAAACACCTCCACATCTCCAATAGCATGGAACAACAGACTCATTGTTGGTCGTTGTCTCTTATTTTTAATGGTAGATATCAACATGTCTCGTATCATTCAATTTTTTTCTCACTAAAACATGGAGATAAATGGGTAACGGTGGCCGTAGTGGAGGTTGAGACTTATGAACTAGTTGAAGTTATAATACTTTATTATAATATTCACATATTTTGAGTTTACCTGATTAAATCAATCAATCCATTTATTAAATGGGTTACGTTAGATTTTAAGATACGTGGGCAGGTCAATGCCAACCTCACATCCTAAGACTTAATTATTAAGTGGATCAAACCTAACCCGACCTGACCTAAATGTTGGTACAACGTTTGCACGTTCGGTCAAATTTGACCTAACTCATTTACAACTCTAGTGGGATGCTTATGTTGGAACTACAGTAAATTTGTAATTGTCTAACACAGCTATAAAATAAACATCAGAGGCATTTAAGTATATGGGCTTTCATTTTTTATATACATAGAAGAAATATTTGTATATATGGTCGGGTGTTGACAAAGTGCATTGAAACATACGAGGTATTTGTGTATAGGTTTGAGTGTTGACAAAATGTATTGGAAGTTATGTTGATTTTGAGAGTCTAATTACATTAATTAGGATATAATTGATATTAAATAACGTGCGAATTTATATGAAAATTAATAGAATTTGATAGAGATTTTTTGTACGAAAGTAGACAAACGTAGCCTCCCAAGGGTTATGTATTAAAGAAAAAGAGGTGGGATTGGAGATCACGTACGCATGTATGCACAACCTTCTTAGCTTGAGCTCGGGTGAGAATCTGGAACTTTGACTCTATTGCTATAAATTTTTAATCTCCTTAATTTGATTAATTTATCGAGTCTTGGGCTCTATGTAAGAGCCACGAAAGTACTCTCATTTGACACACGGCTTCCAACACTTCTCTCTCCCTCTCACTTAAGGTGTGTATGTTCGACACAAGATTGATTGATCAATCTTCCAATCCACTTGATCAACTCACGCAAGCTATTGTGAGTGATTGTTTGACAAACGATTGATCGATCAACCAATCAAATTGATAGTCGATCCAGAATTTGGTCGATTAATCTTCCAAATTGATTGATCAAATTGCCTTGGGTAAGCTTTCCTGAGGTGATTTTTGATGACGTTTAAGCTTGGAGTATGCCGAATCTTTGATGTGTCGTATCTTGAGAGGAGCTCACTAAATCCCAACGCATTTTTTTATGGGAGATGATATCTTATCTAAGGGAAGTCCTTCATGAGAACTTCAATCATAGTAACAACTAATTTATTTTCGTTTTGTTTATTGGTGGTATTGCATGTCATTTGTTCTAAATTTTGTCATATCATATCAACCTTATTTGATTTAATATTTCTGATTTGGACAAAATCATTGAAAATGCATATATTTTCATTTAGTAGGATAAAATGAGCCAATTCATTATTCACCGAAATGCTACCTCTCTTTATATATAGAGAGGTGGGAACAAAACATAAGACAACCCCATACAGAAAAGGAAAGAGGGAAAGACCATTTCAAGTACATGAGCGCACTCAACCAATAACACTCCCCCTTAAGTTGGAGCATAAAAGTCAATCATGCTCAACTTGGAGCAACAAACATCAAATGAAGAGTGAGCTAGCAGCTTGGTGAAGATGTCTACTGCTTGATCATCAGTAGATACATGAGTAGTGTAAATTAAGTTTCTCTTAATAAAATCTCAAGTGACAATCTACCTCAACATGTTTAGTGTACTCATGAAACATGAGGTTATTTGCTATGTAGATAGCCACACGGTTGTCACACCGCATCTCCATAGACCCATCAATCTACACATGAAGGTCTGCCTACAAGGATCTGACCCACACCAACTCTGCAGCTATCTGTGCCATTGCCATATATTCGAACTCTACACTAGATGTGAACACAATTACCTGCTTCTTACTCTTCCATGGAACCAGATCCCTAGCAACATAAGTGCAAAAACCATTGGTGGACTTTCTGTCATCTAGATATCCTGCATAATCAGCATCATAATATGCCACAACCATCATGAATGTTCCCCTAGTAAACAAAAGTCCATGTCCTGTGCCTTCTTCAAGAATCTCAGCACCATCATAGCAGCATCCCAATGTTGCTTGGTTGGTTGATCATTCTTCTGGATTGCATGTTAATTAAGAATCATTGTGTTGTAGTACAGATGCAATCCAGACGGATGTCATGTCATTTATTTAATTACAATTTTTACTGGTTAGTTTCCAAGTTGTTCATTGGGAGATAGTTTTCGATACACATCACTCTATATGTTTCAAAAATGCTTTTTTTTTCCTAAAATGTTAAGTATATTCACAAGTGAATCAAAGAATGAATGAATGAATTAAACATGTTAACTATATACAAAATGGACCAGTTAGTGTTAATTATAATGCCTTAAACATATGAACAATTTAAAGGCATTAAAAACTAATTAAACTACTCTAAGTTAGTTATGTAAAACTATTCACTAAGTAATGCCTAAGTTAAGGCACAAAAATACTAAATATATACTGCACTAATATATATAACTATCTATATTAACATATAATACTATGTACATTGACATATATAAGTGTCACTATTAACACAATTTTGTCGGGATTTAAAATAAGTGTCGTAGTATCGCAAAAAAAGTGAATCAACACTTAAATTTGTAAGCTCGAATTGTGAGTCCAAGGTTGTCTCAAGGAGCAAATAATGTGCAATTAACTACTAATCATATGAATATAAAGTGAGGCACAATAGCTTGATGCAAAAAGAAATCAATTAGGCAAATAATAACACTATCAAGCTCAAGTGTTTAAGACAAATTTGTTTTTCAACTAAGTTAGTCTCAACACTTAGCCAATTTCCAATCCAATCAGACGTCTTAAAAGTGAGAAATCAGACATCTGCAACAAAATCGACCCTTTCCTCTGGGCCGAACAATTCCTCCTCTTCCACTTTTTCCTCTCTATAATCGGATGTAGTTCAAGCCTAGACTCGCCCAAGCATGCGTGGGCGGGAGAGGGCGTGTGTATGGCATGGGTGAAGTGGGGACTGATTGCACATCATAGGCCCTAACTCTCCTGAATTAAGCTAGAACTTAGCTTAACATGAACATTCTGCATGTATACCCATCGTATTCTGCATCGTAGTTGATATATGTGTTTTATGTATCAAACTATGTTATTTGAGAGGTATTAATGATTGCAAGTAATCCAGGACTGTAGATGATCGATCCAACCTTATGGATCTATTTGGAATAATGATGGGAGTCCAACGCATCCAAGATCGCATTAATCAGACTCCCGTAGCACCCTAGGGAGTTCATAGAAGAGCAAGAGCCAAGGGGTGAATTGAAGAAGATCTAAACCTCAAATGACAAATCTAATCGCACGAATAGATTCAGATCGACATTCACAGTCCAACTGTGCATAAATCAACTTAATCGGAGGCCTACGTCATCAGATATAAAGAGAAGAAGAACGGATGGCCATGATGGCACCACGTGGCACCATCGCAGCCACCCCTCGCCACGCCCCCAACTCCTAAAGGCACCTCTCCTCGTAGTGTGGGTTGTTGGATCTTCATCCAACAGCCACGAACGCGCCACGTTGCCACCCAGATTCGATCATTATAAATATAAATAAGCACGTACATATGATAAAGGCTTTGTGCAGTGCGTTGGCTCGCGCGCGCGCATGCATATGTTTGGGACACAGGTTCGAGCCCTGTGCTGCGCAAAAATTAATGCGGCGTCATGAGCGGGCACATGCAGGCAGGTATGTGTGATTAGAGGGCTGAGATGCGTCCACGTGGCGCGATCGTGCGGGTTGTTGGGAGATCAGGAAGGCACGTGAATCGTGCTTAGGATTTGTGAAGGCACGGTGCTGTGGCCGATGTTAAGGCGGGATTTGAAGCCATGCGGCAAAAGCGAAAATGCGAATGCGCGAGAGAGCGGGAGTCATGCTATCTTCATCCAAGGGCGAACAGAGTGCCACATGGTAGCACCAGAATAAACCGACCGGGGAAGGATTTGCATGAGAAGAAAGAAAGCTATAAAATGACCTAAGGGCCTCCCCTTGGAGGGGACAACTCTCAACTCGCTCTTCATTCTTTTTCTTCTTCTTCCTTCTTCTGCCTCTCTCTCTTCTTCTTCTTCCCGTCTTCTCTACCTCTGTCTGAGAAATCCATTCGGCCACCCTATCAGATTATCACTGCTTCTCTCAACCTCCTCGAAAGGCCACCACGATCTACCCGTGGTGCCCTTGTTCTATTCCATAAGTAGTTTATATTTATGTTATCATTTAGTTTAGTTTTATGTATGAAATTCATGTTCAAACGCTCTATGTGAAATATATATCGTGATTCATTGTGTCTATTATTTAGTAATTAGATTTAGAATAAGTGCATGAAATCAAAGCGTTTTTCTGCCTCCCTGTGATCGACCAGGACTCCCAGTTCTGTTAATTTTAACTGTCGAGATGTATTCGAGCTATACTACGATGTATTCATCTTTTATGTGATCTACGCCCTAAACAGGGACCCGACCTCCTGTACTGAGCACACTGTAAGGAATGTGAAACCTTATGAAGGGATTTTAGATTTATCCCTTTCTGATGTGGGACTAAAGAAGTCCACCTTCTTCTTCATTCTCTGTGTAAGGAAGCTCTGCTCAATTGGAGCTGCAACTGGCTTCAATCCTCCTAATTGAAGGCCCATGATGACTCCTAGAGCTTGTTCGACATGTAATTTGCATTTTAAATGTTAATTCAGTTGTAGTATAGCACAAAAATATGTCGACAAATAAATTTATAAAATCAGTGAGTACAGGGTCGTTCGCAGAGAGGCAATCTCGATTTTTGCAGAAGCTTTTCAATAAAACTTGCTCTAAATAGATATTTATATATATGTATATATGTATATGAATCAAATATCATGCATTAAGAAGATCAGAATTTTATTGCAATTAAAATAGAATTTTCACAATAGAGAATGCTACTAGAAACAAATAGATAGATAGATAGAGAGAGACATAGAGAGAGAGATAGAAAGTGGCAGAGAGATGACGCCTCTTGTAGGAGGCTTGTGCAAGGTGCGGCAGCACCTCAGATCCAGAGCATTGTGATGAAGGTTGGAGCGGAGTTGCAGAGGAACGAAGAGTTGTAGAGAAGGTGGAAGATATCTACAGTTGATGGAGAGAGATGCTTCAATTGGGGGGCTTTGGCCTTCTTTTATTGCTTTTATGGAGGGTAAAAAAGGTCTTTTGGCCCCCTATCTCATGCAACAACTTTAGGATTAATCAGATCCGTCGATTGGGAGATCAATGGACCTGATTAGGCCTCAAAACAACCTCCAACGCGTCCTCTATGTGCAGATTCACTCTCTGGCAGACACGTGGCGCTCACTGAGCCCTTGGATAGTGCCTGCCTACTCCTTGCATGCTCGCTCGGTCGGGCTTCACCGAATACTGACATGTGGCTGCTTCAGCATCATCAGATCAAGATCATTAGACCATGCTCGCTTCTTGTGCCCTTCTCAATGCCCTCAGTGCACGTGCCCTCGCAAATTCAAAAATCGTGCGCCCATCAGTTCACAGCCTTCCGATCGTAAGATTTGTGCCTACACCACCTGCGTTGAATTAGCGTGTGAGAACACGCGTTTGATTATGCGTGAGGTTGCGGGGTGCTCCGATCGTGCCACACGTTCACCTCCCATCGCTCAGATCAGCATCCAATGGGCGATAGCACCTGCTTGCCATCGCCTTCTAAATTCCTCTCACAGCACCGCTCGAATGCGCGTTCGTGCTTGCGGTTGAGCACTCTCATCGCTGCACCACGTGTCCAACTTGTTGTGTTTTTGTTTTAAGGAAAGTTATTCTCATTCGTTGGATGAAGATCCAACGGTCGAGATTTTCTTTCCTTTGATGAGGCGTGGCTGGATGGGCAACGTGGCATGCTCGTGGCCATTGGATGAAGATCCAATAGCTCACAGTGTGCGAGGGTGGCCTTCCTAGATGGGGCAACGATGAGGGGGCGGCTGTGATGGCGCCATGTGGTGCCATCATGGTCGTCCATGTTCTTTTCCTTCTATCTGGTGTTGTAGACCTCCGATTGAGTTGATTTTTGCACTGTTGGACTGCGATCATTGATCCGGATCAATCCGTGTGATTGGATTCTTTATTTGAGGCTTGGATCTTTGTCCTATGGCTCCATGATCTCCATTCTTTTGTGGATCGCACATGATGCTCTGGTTGTCTGATTGAGACGATTTCAGAAGCATTGGACCCCCGTCGTCATTCTGATCAGATCTGACATCTGCGACTTTGACTTATCTATGATTAAAATCATCTCTCATTAGTACATAAAATGATGATATTATCTATATGACTAATAAACTGGCTATTGTGCAAATTACGATGCCTATGAATGCATTACTCCTTAGCTATGCTAGGATCTAGCTTAACTTAGGTGATTTATGTTGCATGATTGTTGTGCAATCAGAGCTATCCTGCACTTGAGGAATGTAGCAGCGAGGCAAGTGGACGTCGATCAGTGGTAAACAGCGACGGAGAAGATGACCGATGACGGTGAAGGAACTACAAGAAGAATACAGGCCTAGAGCCCCAATTAAATAGGTAGGAAGCTTTGCTAAAGTGAGGCAAAGGTAATGGTGGTGGTGATTGAGTGAGGGAATGTGTAAGGTGGCCGATCGATGAAGCTTCTATGAAGCTTCGGCGACCTGAGTCGAGGAGGGGATGTAGATGATGTGTAGGCCAATTAGGTTAGGCAAAAGGTTTATGAGGGTGAGGGAGACCTTTTTAATAGCTTAATTGAGTTAGAGGAAGGTAGAGGAGGTTCAGCGAAGAGGGTAGTTGACGTGGCGGTGGTCGAAATTAGAGAAGATGCAAGACCTAATGTCTGAAGATCTAGAGCTCCAAAACTCTAATTGGAGGGTAGGAGAGTAGAAACCATAAGTTAATTTGAGGGAAAGAAGTGAGAGAAAGGTCACCAATGGTCCACTGGGGATGAAGAAGAAGAAGCGGTTGGAGTGGACTAGGGCGAATTGGGTTGCAAAGCTTCGCGGGAAGGAGAGGAAGAACCCTCTGCCTATTGTACATGGTACGAGCTCTGAGGTGCATCAGGTATTGGCCAAAGGGGAGGAAAAGAAGGGGGTAGCTGGTCAATTTGAGCATGAATTTGATTCGTGGAAGCTAGTCTCTTTATATAGAGTCTAATCCCAATCCAAATAAGCTAAGATGTGTGCAATTGGCAAGTCCTCATGCCAACTTTTGCACTTGACCTTCTCGAGGTCGTCGGTGATGATTCTAGCCCTCTCAGATCTTTAGAAGGTGCTCAAATGATTGGGGAGGATCTGATTGTCAACTCCACCAAGTTTGGTGGGATTTGGTGAGCATCTGAGGACTAATTCCTTGATTGAAACTCACCCAAGAGTGGATTTCAAGCTCTGCAAGTTTCCAAGTCTGGAGAAGGAGGTGGTGGAGGAAGGACTTGGATGCAATAAAAAATGAAAATATAGGGGCTTGGTTGTGATAAAAGCCAGAAACTTAGGGGGCCATGTGTAATAAATAGAAATCTATGGGCCAAAATGCAAACTAGGTCAAGATGGACTATGATTGAGTTTAAATTTTGGGATTAACCTAATTTGAACCAAAGGAATCTAATGGTAACCTCAGATTGGAGTTTTAGCCATGCTTGACTAGAAAATTTACACAGAAGCACAAAATAAAATAAATTCCTGCTTAAGTCTATTTTTTGTCAAAAAGGGTTCCTTTGGTCAAATGTGAAGGTTCCAAACCTCTTAAAATCATTTTAAATAATTATTAAGAGGTTTATATTGCATTTATTTCTACCAGAACATGTTTAATTGAAGTGAGGTTGTAATTAGGGTTTTTAATAAAATAATCCTCAAATCACATAAAACCTTGCTTTAGTCAGCTCAAGCTCACTTCTTAAGAAATTAAGTGAATTTGACCTTAGATTAAGTCCTGTTTAACTCTTTAGTTAATCTATAATTATGATTAGGTGTTAAAACAACATAATTAACTTGTTCTGTCTTCTTCTTCTCCAAATCGACTAAGAATAAGAGTTATAATCTTCTGATAAATATTAAGAAACATCTATTATTGTAATTAAGCTAAATTAACCTAATTAACACCAATAATGGTGCTACCATCATTCACTAAAAACCTTACAAAAACATATACAAAACCTAAGGCAAAAATAATATATACATCTATACTATACGTATACTATATATACACGTATATATATACTTATTAATACTTATATTACATATGCATACTTAGCACATTTACTCAAGCATGCTCACAACTCTAACTTAGCACCATACACATACATATATACTGAACACTTAGATTATAACTTAACGTTCAATCTTAACTTAAACAAAAAATTATTGGTTGGTGGGCCTACTTTTCATAGACTTAACATCCCTTTTCGAGGACGGATCGATACCATTACTAGGTAGACTGTTTACACGCTGAAACGGTGTTTTAGAAGTCGTTGAGTTGTAGTATGGGTCGTAATAGCGAGAAAACAGATAAAATTTATACTTGAATAAAATCCAAGGTCATTCACTGGGAGCAAGTAGCAAAATAAATCTCAAGATTGCAATTCTATCACAAGATATCAATATATGATGAAATTTCCAAACACAAATGATATGTATATAAGAGCAAATGTTAATAGTGCAAAAAGGTTAGGGTAAATGGTGATTTGAATCACCAATTTACCCTAGTTACAATAATATCAAATAATGCAATAGTTTCAATCAACCAAAGCCATATAATCAAATAATGCAATAGTGTTAGACAGCTGAATTTCCAATCAGATAGCTTAACCGTCTCTTGCTACAGTGCCAAAGGGACACTATTCCTCTTCTTCTACCTTGGCTCTTCTCTTCTTCTTCTTCTCTTCTTTCTCTGCCTTGGCTTTTCTTCATTGGCTTTTTCTCTTCATGCATAGGGGGAATACTTCATGAATTTCGCTAAGTGTTAGGATCTCTCTGAAGCATAACCCCCCTTAACCCTGCACTCTCTCTCTTTTCCTTCCTCCTCTTCTCTTTCTCAAGGATAACCGGGTATTTGGGTAATCGGGCATGAGTGCACCTGGGACCAGGGCTGCGTGCGTGTCATAGCTGAGGTGTGAGAGAAGGCTTAGGTGGGTAATCGAGTGAGAGGGGTAAGTGGGACCTCACCCCATGTCTGAGGCGATAAGCCACAGACACAAATTCAATTTATCCCCGTGCACTACTTTGTGAACTAACGATGTGGAATTAATCCCACAGCATCTTCTTCATGTAGCTACAGCCGTAACTGTCCTCGTTCAATTATCCCAAGGGAACCGTGATTGTCCTCGTTCAATTCTCCCAATTGGTGGTCCAAGTGTGATCTTGGGACAATTCCACAGGCCCTGAAGGTAGTATCTAAGAATTGCTTGGCCTTGAGCATGAAGAACTCGTCGGTGTTAATGGCACAGTAGCGGAATGACAGTGGAACATGAAACTCACACAAACGGCCACACGGCCACATTGGAAGCACTTATGATGGTTGCCGGACCATGGCGAATGCAGTCGTGGTAATTTCGTGGTGGATGGAAGTGCATGGTGGCCAGACGGAGTTAGGAACAGAGGTGCGTGATGGGTTTGCTCTTGGGCAAGTTTGGGTGAACAGTGGAGTGAAATATGAGAGGGGTTTTGATGGGCGTGAAGTGGCGGAGGTAGTGGGGTAGGTGGCGAGGCAACTGGAGTTGTGAGGTGACAGGAATGCCTCGCCAGAGGTGGAAGGGATGGCGATGAACGGGCGGTGTGGTGGTTGTGTGATTGTGTAAGTTCATGGACAGAGAGTAGGGATAGTGAGAGATCGATAGAGCTAACTAACGGATGAAGTGAGAAGGAGACATCGGGTTTGGTATGGCCAGCATCAAAGACAAAGGTTGCTCCAGTGAGATGGATGGCGACGAGGATGGGGTTAGGAGATGTGATGTAAACACATTTGCTGAGGGTAAAATGCCTATTCATGCATGTTCTTAGGCTTAGATTTGCATTTCATGTTATAAATATTGCATAGCATGCATTATTATGCATTTAGAGTAGTTGTATATAATTTAGGTTAATTGTATCTTTTTTTGTGGTTAGGAGAGAAGCATATTTATTTCAGAGCCACAGATTGACGATCCGACCGTACGGATCTGATTAAGATGATGATCGGAGTCTAACGCTACTGAAATCGCCTCGATCAAAGTCCCATAGCACCAAATGCAATCCAGGGAAGATCAATGGCCAAGGGACTAGGAGACATAATTTGGAGCTTCAAATGATAAATCTGACCACGCGGATGGATTCGGGTCGACGATTGCAGCCTAACGACGAGAAAATCGACTCAATCCGACCTTAGTAGCAGCCCTTACAATAAGAAGAAGATGGACAGCCTAGACTGCGCCACGTGGCTCAGCCTAGGCCGCTAGCACATGCACGCAGCACCGCACGTGCGCAGCAGTGCAGGTGCGCGCACGGGGTAGCGCAGCTCCAGTGCGTGGGCACGCGCGCATGGCAAGGCAGGAGCGCGGCGCCAGCGATGCATGAGCTGGACTTATAGCGACGCTTACAGCCGTCGGTAATTCATCGCATGCCAGCAAAGCTAGCTATGGGTGTCAGCGGGCATGAGCTGCCTACAGCGACGACCTGGATGTCACTAATGGTCCCATACTAATTTTTTCCTCTTCACCACTATAAAAGGACCTACAACCCCTCCCTTCTAAGCCATCTCTACCTACTCTACTCCCACCTACTCCCAAGCTCTAGCATGCCTACCAACACTCCATTAGAGCTTGTTCTCAAGCTCCCAAGGTGACTATTAGTGTAGCGAACCTCTACCTCACCAAATACTCTTCCTACTTCCCATTTCCCTTCATAGGTCACCTTGGAGCCGTCCTCCCACCTCCATTTCGGTAGCATATCAACTCTGTCTTCTCGCCTCCATTCCAAAGCTACGTCGAAGCTTTCCTCAAGCCGACGTCCTCCAACATCTCACCTCTGTCATCCCGCTCCTCACCTCCTTCATCCTAGCTTCCGCCAGGCGCCATCGTCTCGCCGAACAGCCGACTCGGGAGATTTCCTCTCACCTCCCTCTCTTTATATGCTTTCATAGTTTCTTGTAATTGACATTGGAAGTAATATATATCATATTTGTTCCACATCTCTATCTTGTGATACGTTTGCTTGTTTTCTTTTATTTCAAAAATACAAAAAAAATAACAAAACCCCATAATAACAAAAAGAAACGAATCGAAGCGTAGTTTTCAATAAAGTAAACGTCGCCTCCTTGTGTTCGACCCTGGACTCCCTTAGAGTTTCGGTATAAATTTTATCTAATCGACGTGTTTTGCAACTACGACGCTGGGTTACTTGTAACCTTGATTTCTAACACATGAAACACTCCCGACCATTTTGGCACCGTTCCCGAGGAAGAAACGAAATTTACTTTATTGTTTATTGCGTTTCTTTGCATTTACATAGCACTAACCCTACTTGTCTTTGATCTACTGTCTTGCAGGTACCCTAGCATGGAGTTCCAAGTGCGGTAGATCGAAGTAAACTGCGGGTAGAGTGTTTTGTAAGTGTCCCCCACACCACCCCCACCTTAGTTTTCATTCCATAACCTAATAACTCAAACCCAAATCAACTTAGGTGCTTTTTATAAACCCTAGGATAGATTTGGTTGTTTGTTTGCCACCTCCACTCACCTCGCCATCGACATAAATAAAAAAAAAAAGTGTTATCTGATTGTGGGATTTTCTGAAAGCTACACACTTAACACCCACAACTTCTTATCCTAAGGCACACAATCACTTTGATTCTACCACTTAACCGGGATCTGACCTGTGGACCCGGTACACCTCAACTAAATACACATAAGTGAGTAGAAATCTGAATAGGTTAAGCATTCTTGTGTGCCTTAACTAAGTGGTGCAATAGGTCAAATGAATGAGCTATCTGGGCCGCACCACTAAATCTAAAACTGATCCATCAAGTAGCTTGCCACTTAGGGTTGATTCTTAGGGCTGAACCAGGCACTCCACATTATTTTCATTTTTAAAGGAACATATCATCACCCGTGCTTTCAAAACTTGGAGTGTTCTACTAAACCTTGATTGAACCAACCTAAGAATTAAACCCTAACAGCTACTAAACAAGGTTAAGTCCTAAAAGACACATCATCAAATAACCTTGTTTGAAAACCCTGGTTGCGCACGCACACACATTTTAACTAATCATTAAGGGCACAACCCATCTAAAGGACCCATCACATTCCTAAAGCACAATTGTCCCAAGCCTAACTAAAATTGATTAGACGTTGGCCTTAAGGACTGCTTCGCTCGTCAGGATCCAGATTGAGATTGTTCACGATTAACCTATTTATACTAGTCAATCTGATGACTAGCTAGGGGAGTAGCATCAAACGACCACGGCTGGGGTGTACATTAGGAACTGGAGGCGCAAGCCAAAGGAAGAACCTTCTCCTCAGTCCCTCCTTCTAATTGGTTGGATTGCCTGGACATAAGTAGAGTAAATCGTCTATAATCTTAGGACGGATTCTGAGAGTCTGTAGACCTTTAGGCTACCCAACCTAAGGACAGGCTTGTATTTTTGTATTGCAAGGCTCCTTTCTCTTATGATTTCCCTCCTTACTACTCCATGTACCCTTCCACATCCTACACACATTTCACATCCTATCCTCCTACCATCACTTATCCCCAAGATAATTACTATCCCAACTTGACTTGTAATTACCCATCTACTAGCCGGGATGACTTTGATTGGGGATATGAATCCAGACCTCAGTGTCCAGGGCCTAACCCTGGACAACAAGACTATGATTATTATCCTTCCCAGAGCTATAATGATTATGGATCTCTATCCTTCGATGACCAAACCAACCCGATCTACAATCAGGAAGGATATCATGATTATAACACCTACCCTCCCAAGTATTCCACTGAATATAGGTCACCACCATCCTTTGAACAACCTAGAATGACCTACTTTCAGAGAAGGGCCCGAGAACCTCGACATCTTGACTCCCCTAGATTCAACCCAAACCCACCCAAACCTAAATCGAACCAGTCAGTTCAGGTGAACCAAATCCAAGATAGGGTGTTGGCTAATTTGAGGAACACCATACAATCTTTAGAAGCCTAGCCAACACCATGCACCGAAGCACTAGAGCCTATGATCAAAATGATTGATGAACTTAATAGTTCTCTATTGGATTTGCTCCAAAGTGTTAGGGATAGGGACCTGGGTGAGTTTCTACTTGGGAAGTTGTCGAGGTTAAGGATGAAATTTGTGGTTGCCCTAGTTAAATCTTGGGATGATTCTCAAGATGAACCCCCTTTAGGAGAGCCAATGTCTGAACCCGCTCAGGCACCTATCGGGGGGGATACATTTTCTAAGATCGAGGATGACCAGGTTGGGCTAGAGCAACCATTTGAGGATGAACTGATTGATTCACCCAAGATCCCCAAGTCAGGAAACGAAGAAAATTATGTCTCCTTGGATCAAGAAATGATTTATGATTTTGAGCCATATATAAATGAGGATCATCAATTCTTTAACTCTGAGGGTGAAGAATCTTTAGGTGAAGTTTCACTTGAACATAAGGAAAATGATTTTAGTGAAACAAACGGGCATGAGGAATCTAATGAACCATTTGATAGCCCATTCATTGAAGATTTGGATTCGGTTGGGGTTAACTTGGAGGATCCAAATCTTGATGATTCAATCAGTGACCCTAGTCCTCATCTGCACCCCGAAGAGCTGACTTCTGAGATCTTTGTGCCCAAGTCAATCTTGATTCAGCCACGATTTCTGGACTTGGGAGAATCATATGGGTTGAATAATATGCTAGAGGTCTCGAAGCTTGAGCCTTTGATGTTGGAGGATAGAATTGTTGAAATAAAGATTTGGGAGGCTAATTCTGAGGGAAGTTTGATTTTGGATCTAAGGGTACCTATTGACCTAAAACCACTTACTTTCTACCAAGACCCTTACGATATCTTTCACGTGCAACCCAAGTTCGAAATAACTGATTATTTTTCTGAGCTAGATGTTAAGTGGACAACCGCACCTATTGAACCATCTTTACCCGTTATCCTACACTTTGGTCTTGGGTTGCACACCACTAAACCACAGACCTGGCCCCGCAAACACAACAACCTTCTATTCTAGGTGATTTTCATCCAGAACCTGAGAACCACTAGACCCTGGGGCATGGGTCTGCACCATAATCTCGTCCACATCTGTGGACATCTTCTGTGGACAGGTTTCAAGATCAACCTTTTGATTTTGATTTTGACCCGCACTTTTGAATTCTCAATTTCTTCTTTGTATGTATATTATGCCAGCTGAAGACATTAAACTTAGCATGTGTGTATACACTCTACTCTCTGAGGAGCTAACTGGATTTTCACGACACTCAGGTGATGTTCTGTTTCCTCTGCCCTTTTCATGTCTTTATTTTTACAATGAAGACATTGCATCATTTAGGCATGGGGGGGTGGATAATCAATTCCTGAAATCATTATGTTAACTCCGTAGAATTTCTTTTATTTTCTTATAAAATAGAAAAAAATTGAAAAAAGATAAAAAAAGGAAAGAAATTAGGAAAAGAGAACTTAGGCATTTGGAAGTTATTAACTTTAGGAAATGATACGAGATGACCTAAACACTTAGACTCTTCAGGTCTTCGGGCTTAATTAGCTCAGGTGTCCACTTGAATGTAGACTTAGTCTTGAGTCCTCGCCAATTAAAATTTATTTTAATTTGGTAAATAATTTGGGATGATAAGTATGCGACTGATCAACCCGCCCTCTGATTTGGGGGGACTTTAAGCCTAAGCATCTATACACATTTTTTTGCACTGACTCACTTTTCGATGATTTTTACGGAAATTGGGTAGCTAATGGATCGACTTGGGTGGTATGGCTGGCAAGTTGTCGGTGGTAACAGCTCATCGGTCGGTTGTCCAGAGCCTAGCCACAAGACCATTTTCATTGTACTACCTTTAGGTAAATCTTAGATCAGGAAAGCCACCTACTTAAAAAGAAAGAAAGAAAGGAGAAAATAAAATAAAAAAATAAATAAAATAAAACGACACTTTACTGCACGAGTATGACTGGCAAGTTATTGGTGGTAACAGCTCATCGGCCGGTTGTCTAGAACCCAGCTTACAACAAAAAAAAATGAACAATGATTCCCAAAACACCTAGGGAAGAAGCAGGGAAGTAGAATAAATCAGGGAGATATACACTGGGTTTGCCCTTGTGTTGACCCCATATAAAAGAAAGTAGGGAGAAAGCTATTGATCGTAAAGATAAACCTTTAGGCGAGGTCACCTAGGGTCATAGAAACCCGAAGTCCGTCTTAACAGCCGTTTTGTGAGTCTATCACTTTTTCACAAAGATGCTTAGTACTTAGAGTCCTTTTCGAGTCTTGGACGGGTTCGGTAGCCATAAAAAGTTATCCCAGAACTCTCAAACTCCAAAAGTACAAAAAAAAATTAGAAAAGAAGCAAAATAAAAAATATATATATTTCTTCCCTTCTTAAATAAGGCTAGAACTTGTGTAGTCTGCATTCTAGTTGACACCTGGGTACTATTGAGTTTTCGTAGTTTAGGACCTTAGTTAAAATTTTCTATTGTTAATAAACAACTTAGGCCTAAGTGATCTAATCCTAATTCTACTTTTATACAAAACATATGGTTTAATTTTATTAGGGACTAGCAAAAGATAGGCATGAGGGTATGATGTAAACACATTTGTTGAGGGTAAAATGCCTATTCACGCATGTTCCTAGGCTTAGATTTGCATTTCATGTTATAAATATTGCATAGAATGCATCATTCTGCATTTAGAGTAGTTGTATATAATTTAGGTTAATTGTGTCCTTTTTGTGGTTAGGAGAGAAGCATATTTATTTCAGAGCCTCGGATTGACTATTTGACCATACGAATCTGATGAAGGTGATGATCGGAGTCCAACGCCTCTGAAATCGCCTCGATCGGAGTCCCGTAGCACCATATGCAGTCCGAGGAAGATCAACGGCCAAGGGACTAGGAGACATAATTCGAAGCTCCAAATGATAAATCCGACCACGCAGATGGAGTCGGGTCGACGATTGTAGCCTAACGACGCGAAAATTGACTCAATTCGACCTCTGTAGCAGCCCCTACAACAAGAAGATGAACGGCCTAGACTGCGCCATGTGGTGCTGCCCAAGCCGCCAGCACACGCACGCAACACCGCACGTGCACAGCAACGCAGGTGCACGTGCGGGGCAGTGCAGCGCCAACACGTGGGTGCGCGTGTGCAGCAAGGAAGGAGCACAGCGCTAGCACAGCGTGAGGTGGACTACAGCGATGCATGAGCTGGACTTACAGCGACGCTTACAGCCGTCGATAATTCATCGCATGCCAGCAAAGCCAACTGTGGGCGCCAGTAGGCATGAGCTGCCTACAGGGACGTTTCCAGCGACGGCCTGGATGTCACTAATGGTCCCATACCAATTTTTACCTCTTCTCCACCACTATAAAAGGACCTACACCCCCTCCCTTCTAAGCCATCTCTACCTACTCTACTCCCACCTACTCCCAAGCTCTAGCAAGCCTACCAACACTCCATTAGAGCTTGTTCTCAAGCTCCCATGGTGCTTATTAGTGTAGCGAACCTCTGCCCCACCAAATACTCTTCCTACTTCCCATCTCCCTTCATAGGTCGCCTTTGAGCCGTCCTCCCACCTCCATTCCGGTAGCAGATCAACTCCATCTTCTCACCTCCATTCCAGAGCTACGCCAAAGCTTTCCTCAACCTAACGTCCTCCAACATCTCACCTCCATAGTCCCGCTCCTTACCTCCTTCGTCCGAGCTTCCACCAGGTGCCATCGTCTCGCCAAACAGTTGATTCAGGAGATTTCCTCTCACCTCCCTCTCTTTATATGCTTTCATAGTTTCTTGTAATTGACATTGGAAGTAATATATATCATATTTGTTCCACATCTCTATCTTGTGATACGTTTGCTTGTTTTCTTTTATTTCAAAAATACAAAAAAATTAACAGAACCCTAAAATACCAAAAAGAAACGAATCGAAGCACGATTTTCAATAAAGTAAACGTCGCCTCCCTGTGTTGTACCTGGGACTCCCTTGGTATAAATTTTATCTGATCGATGTGTTTTGCAACTACGACGATGGGTTACTTGTAACCCCGATTTCTAACAACCGAAACACTCCTGACCAAGACGTCCCACCGGTATGTTGAGACATAGAAGATGACGGGGAAGAAGATTCGACCGCTGGTATTGCGAGCGGATGAAGAATGAAGTCGGAGGGAGTCGCCGGACATCGTGAAGCCTTTCATTCAGAGAAGAGGGAGGAAGGTGGGGTATTCCAGGTCGAAAATGAGCGTAGAGAGGACGGTTTGTCCTCAGGGGTCTTTAAATAGGTCTTAAGGGGTGCTTGAAGCTTGGAAACCAAGCTTCCAAGCTTGGTAAGTTCGACGGAGTAGGAAACCCACATCTCTCATGTGTTCGCATGAGAGATTGGGAAAGGTTGGAGCCCACGAATAGGTTCAAATCGTAGAGAAATCGCTTAGGAATCTTCCTTCCAAATTTGGAAGAGATTGTGTGAAATCATTGAGAGATCTCTGATTGAAGGTCGTCGGAGTTGTAAGAATAGGACTTCTATGTTCATGGAGGTGAGGGGACCTTTTGGCGAAGAAGACAACAAAGATAGGGGCCTATTTGTAATGAATTTTAAAAGCTAGGGGCACTTGTGAAATGGAAAGAATTAGACAGGACTGAAATGCAAACTAGGTTAAGACGATCCCTGATTGGGCCTAAATTTTGGTACAAACTTAATTTGGTCCTGATAACTCTACATTTTGTGGCGATAATTCTATCAATCGGGGTTTATCTTAAGGGTAACATGCACAAATAGCACATCATAAATGGGCATGAGAGCATTACATGCATTGCACATTGAGATTGCTTATAAATCAATGTTAATGGCCATTTGTACAAGTTCATGTCAAAACAGGCCTCAGATAAGCAATTGGACTGCATGGATGGATTTAGAATGACGAATGAAGTCTAATGGACTCAAAATTGACCAAATTCGACATCCGGAGCTCCCGCAACTAGCTTAAGAAGTTCTGACCATTGATCTGATGATCAATGGCCACAAAGCTGCCACGTGGCGCGAGATTAGCGCGTACAAGCCACCGCCCCAAGTCCTCCATCATCCGCAGGATGAATCTCAGCCGTTCGATCTTCAATCAGACAGCCAAGAATGGCTCCCGTAGTACGCCTTCACCGCACAGCACCACGGAGAGACGCTCTAAGCTATCTGATCAAAGATCGAACGGCTGAGAGCCATGCATTACCCTTGCTCTCTACCATCACCGAGGCCCAGCATGAAGATCCGACTGTTGGATCTTCATCCAATGGTTGGTAGCAACTGAGCACAAATGCTTCTCCACGACCATCCACGGAACGCAGTGCAGCGGTCGACGCTCCTTCACAGCGCATCTGACCTAAGATCGAATCGCACCGCATATGAAATTCAAGCTGAAGGCATGCGCGAGAGAAATTGGACTGTCAATGAGTATGCGAACGGTGGAGATAGCGCTATGTGGCACCCACAGATGCAAGCGATCGGGCGTGCGCGCCTCAGCAAGTGATCCGCAAGCGCGCTTCGCGCGCAATCAAAGATCGGATGGCCCTCAAGGCGCGCACACGGATCGCGTGGGACGAAGAACAGGCGTGCGCAGAAGACCAGCAAGCAGGGGCCTTCACCGACATTTCTGGGGTGGCTTTAGCAACGTCCTGGACATTCCTACAGCCCCTACTTAATTTAGAAACCCCTTCTTATATAAACCCCCTCCAACTACCCATGTAAAGGCATTGAATACACTTGCAATTCTTCTACCCCACTTCTAGCTTCCCTTAGCACATTTTGTACTCGCTGGAGTTGATGAGCTACTGACGGAGTCCTCCTCCACCGCCGTGGCCACCTTGCCTTCTCCCCTCTCTCCCTCTCTCCCTTTACTCTAGCTTTACTTTACTTTTGTTTAAGCATTTAGCTATTGTTGTATCTGTAAAACTCAAGTTGCATGTTAAATGATGTTGTTTCTTATATAGCTATTATCTCTCTCTTTTTACTGGGTTTTTCTTATCTTGATTTGCATGAATGCTGTGATCAAAAGACTCTAACCCTACTCTCTCTCTCTCTTTCTCTCTTACTCTCTTTTCTCTCCCGCATTTTCTTGTGCAAGCAAAACCCGTCATTTCCTTGAAACTAAGTGACAGAAAGAGCCGATTTCACGTCTCCCTGTGTTCGACACTCGGACTCACATCCGTTTCTACATTTAAAACTGACGTTGCGAATGCGAGCTACAACGACCTATTTAGACAAATGCGTTTGGCTCACGTTAGGACCCAAGGAATTAGATTGTGAGGTCGGATTCAGGTTTTGACCAAGTTTTACTGAGTAAACTGCGCAGTTTCCCAAATTAGGGCAACTTCCATCTGTGACTCTGCTTTAGGTCAAAATGGGCTCTGATGGTCAAATTGAAGGTACCAAATCCTAGAGAATATTTTTCTGTGAATTTTAACGAATTTAGGTGAATTTTATCTTGACAGGAACCTCAGTTAAGCGAGTCTATTTTTAGTGTTTCAAATGTCATTTAATTCTTGAAGTGCGAGAAAAACCCATTTTGTTTTACATGGACCCTCTTGTTAGGCTCTAAAGCATATTTGACCTTTAGCAAACCCCTGAAATAACCCGTGGTTATTCTTTTTTCTGTGGAATACTAATAAAATTGCATAAATAACCTTTTATTCTTCTCTTCTTCTCAAAACAACTCAACCTGCCTGTTTATCGCGCTAAGTCGGTGTTTAAAAAGTGTTGCCTTGCAGTATAGCTGAAATAGAGCTCAAACAAATACAATTTTTATTACTCGAATATGTTCCGAGGTCAAACACAAGGAGCTATATGAGATTTAGAAATCAAGATCACAATTCAAAATTAAAAGAGATTGCAATAATATCAGTAGCGATGTGCAAAAATATTGGAGTAAAATGGTGATTTAGATCACCAAATACTCCTACAATATCAACTAAAGAACTCAATGTATGTATGCAATAAGTGCTAGGTTATGTTGTCTAATTTATGCTACTTCTTCTTTTCTTCTTCTCTTTCTCTGCTTCTTCTTCTTCAACTATTTCTTCAGCCATAGATTCTTCTCCTTCTTCTTCTTCTTTCTCTGCTTTGCCTTCAACTCTCTTTCTTCTCTGGCCCTTTAGTGCAGACCTTCACCTCTTCTTCTTTCTCTGCGATCCTTCTCTTCTTCTTCAGCTCTTGCTCTAGCCTCATCTTCAGAATTTGGCTAAGTGTCGACCAAAGGTTCCTGTAGCAAAACCCTCCTCCTTCCTGCGCAACTTGACTCGCTTTTTCTCTCTTAGGATCCTCTCTCCCAGAGCCACAGGTATCTGGGTTATCGGGTCAAGCGCATACCCGAGTCCAGGCTCACCGGCATGCGGTAGTGAGCAAAGAGTGCAGGTCGGGTCGAGTCAGGCTAGGTCCACAGGCAGGTATTGCGGACGAGGCCAGGTGAAGGTGAGAGGGACCTCACCCCGTGGATTTGAGGCGAACAGCTACTGTCAATGTTTCAATTTATGCAGGTGCGCGGCTTCAACAGCTTCCGATGTGGGACTATCCGTGCACCCCTCCTTCGCTCGTCTGCAACAAGGAGTGTCCTTCCAATTGCAACAAGACGCGAGGATCACATCTTCAATTGGTGACCTGAGACCGTGTGCAAGGCTCTTTCGCGAGTCCTGGAACTTCAACTTGGGCGTAGCAGCACCTGGGGTAGCCTCAAGCAACCTCGAAGCTTGCTTGCCAATGGCGGATAGGGTTTAGTACCTGAAAATAGTGAAACAACCTCTCAGCCACTTCAAAGCACTCAGGGAGTACCGCTGGAGCACGACGAACATGATGGGGGTGGTGGCATGTTGTGACAGTGGCTATGAGTGCGTGGCTTGGTCAAACTGTGTGCGTGTGAGTAGGTGTGCTCGGGGGTGCGCGTGAGTGAGTGGAGAGGAAAATGAATAGAGGGGAAATGATCAGGGATGTGTGGCGAAGATTTTGCGATGGTCGACGAGGGTTTTGGTGGTCTGTGGAGGTGGGATGGCCTCGCCAAAGGGGGTGGCCAAAGATGGAGGTGATGGAGGTGCAAAGGGTTGTCGGTGGTCGATTTTGGAAAGTAAAGAGCGGAGAAGAAAGTATAGGGGTTAGAGTACGAAGTGAGGAGGTCAATGGACGAATTGGGGCAGTGATGGCATTGGGTTTGGTGTGGCCGACACCGGAGATGAAGGCTGCTTCGGTGAGGTAGGAATGGCGAGGACGAAGGGGGAAGTGGCATCTGCTGGTACTATGAGATGCAGATGGAGGCGAGGAAGAGGAATCCGCCACAAGTATGGTGGATGGATGGTGAGAAAGGGCATAGGGGATCGTCAGACGTCGAGGAGCCTTCGGCCGTGAAAGGGAGAGATGAATTAAGGGGATTCACAGCTGAATTCGAGCGTGAGGAGTTTGGGAGGATCTGGGCTTCTTTAAATAAGAATCTAAGGGGCGGTTAGAGCTTGGGAAGCAAGCTTCCCAAGCTTGGAAGGTCATCGGATTTGGGAGCTTTCAAGAGACACAAATCTCTCATGCATTCGCATGAGAGATTCGGAGGGAATCAGAGCACATGGATGGGTTCATACTGAAGAGAATTTCTCAGAGAATCTTTCTTCCAATTTTGGAAGAGATTCTCCAAGAAATCAAGGAGAAATCTCCTGTCAAAGGTCACTGGAGTAGGTTTCCTCTGCGATAATGGCGGAGGGACCTAATTGTGAAGACGACGAAGAAGTTAGGGGACTGATTGCAAGGGTTTTTGAAAGTTGGGGGTATAAATATAATCAGACAAGACCTTTTTGCAAACTAGGTCAAGACAAGTTCATCTTGGGTCCAAATTTTGATACAAACCTAATTTGGACCTAAGGAATCTAATGGTGAAGTTGAATTTTGGTTTTGACCACATTTGACTGGGTA
Organism: Thalassia testudinum; assembly: GCA_037157565.1. Lineage (NCBI taxonomy): Eukaryota > Viridiplantae > Streptophyta > Magnoliopsida > Alismatales > Hydrocharitaceae > Thalassia > Thalassia testudinum. The sequence continues at coordinate 21,658,361 of JAZHRO010000024.1, forward strand.
ATTTATGCAAAAACCCAAATTAGGGCAAATATCTGTCTGAGACTCCATTTTAGGTCAAGATAGGTTCTGATGGACAAATTGAAGGTACTAAACCCTAGAGAATATTTTTATATGATTTTTAGAGGATTTGAGGATATTTTATCCTGACCAGAACCTTGGTTAATTAAGTGGGTTTGTTTAGGGTTTCAAATAGTCATTTAATTCTCAGAATGCACACAAACCCTTTTGTCTGATCTAACCCACTTATTATCTTATTAAGACCACTTGACCTTTATTCAACCCTTGAGAAAATTCGTGGATGTACTGCATTGGTAAAATTACAGTTTTAACCCTAGTTTCTTATTTTTCTCTCAGAATGGTTATGCAATGAATTATGACCTTCAAATGGTTATGTATGAGCATTTATTGACTTCATTGGGTCAAAATGAGCTAGTTAGGGCTCATGATGGTGTTCCCATCACTGGCCAAGAGACCTTTTGATTGATATGAAGGAGCTTTTATTGACTTTATTAGATCAAATTGAGCTAGTTATGACAAATGATGGTGTTCCCATCATAGATCCTACTTTGTTAATTAGTGTACATTTTTTTCCATTTCAGGTCCAATAAGCCCACCTGTGCACTCACACACGTCCACACATGCACACGTACATGCCCACATGCACGTGTGCATGCATCCCAATGCCAGAACCCGTATGCTCAGTTTGCGTGCCCAACGCTGACGACCAGTGAGATTGTGAGCGTTCGTGCTTATATACAGCTGCAGCAAGTTAACACCCACCGATGTGAGACCATTCTCGTGCGGATTTCAGCCAGCGTTCAATTGAGTGATTTTATACTGATGAATTGACATTTTCAAACCTTGATTTGGGTGTGTAATTTATGTTTATTTTCTAATTAAATTATACCATCTTGAAGCCTATACATAGGGCTACTTATTGGTGTATTAAATTTAAAATAATTAATTATTTAATTATATTTAAAAAATCATTAAAGTTATTGTAATGTATAGTTAAATTAGTACTTAATTTGTTAATTAATGTACAAATTGACAACTTAATGATGCAATTGACTTATAATTTAGTTAATATACATTATTAAATATTTATTACATAGTTTTAATTTATTTTTAGTTATTTATTTAATTTATATACCTTTAATTACATGATTTACATAGATTAATACATAATTACAGCATAAATACTATTGTTCAGTATAAATATATTGAATATACTTAAAAATATATTATACAACTATACAACATAATTCAATTCTTTAATAAATTAATTTACTAATTAATTTATTTTAACTTAATAATATAGCTAATTAGATTAATAACTTAATTATATACAATAAATACATAAATAAATAAATATAATGGTATCTTATAGTATATTATAATTATCGTAATCTATATTATAGTTGTAAATATGATTTTACATATATACATTGTTATTTATATTTACATAAGAATGTGTACATATAATTTAATTAAATAAATATATATTATATAATTATGATATATATAGTTTAACACAACATAAATACTTATTTAATTAAATATAATAAATATATAGGTTATTTATGTACATTATAAGTATATAAGTTATTGCTTACATTTAACTTAGTATTAAATTATATTTACAAGTATAAATAGTATATACAAAGTACTTTTATGGAATGTTTGGATTTTTTAGATTTTGATGGTCTTTTTGTGTTTTATAGAGGTAGGAGAGGAGAGAGAGAAAAGGTGAGATTAGTGAAGAAATGACTCTTTTTGGGTTTCTGTATGTTGATTCCTTTATTCAATATGAGAATAGACGTGATCGTCTACTAATATGCTCTACTATCTACAGGACTCAAAACCTACTCAAACTTCACACACACTTAAAAGTATTTCTAGTCCTACTCAAGACATAATTATTTTATTTATTTACACTATTTTTATATTTTTTCTGTTATTTACAAGTTGACACAAACAAGGCTTAAAGGGGTATTGGAAAGTGGAACCTAAGCATTGAAAATGAGTTTGAATGGTTTGGAAATGAAGATGAACATTCAACAACATCTAGACATCAAGATACAATAGTTTTGAGCATTTAAACATGCTTTTCAACTTCAAATTATATTGAAATTTAAGATTGAACGATTATACATAAAAGAAATGCTGACAATGATCAAACAACTAATACATGTTGCTCTAATTTCAGTCTAAAACACTAATAATACATGAGTGCTTCATTTAACAGTAGGATCTATCATTTCAACACATCACACAACTCAATTAAACCCAAAACTCAAGTCAAACCACTTCAAACAGAGGTTGTTGTTGCTACTGTAGTTGATCTACTGTCAAATGTTCAGATCAGAATTTTCAAGTCTGATATGAGGCAAAATGCACCATCCTTAGATTTGAGAAATAAGATTAAGGTGCAGTTCAACCAAGAAAATCCATTCATCCATATATCACTTAATAATCCTCAACAAATTTACTACTGCCCAGCTGACAAAGGGGTTGGACAGTAGTTGATTCGAAGGTTCAAATCAGACCTTCTAGGTCTAATTTGAGGCTCAAAAACACCATCCTTAGATCTAGGAAGCCAGATCTAAGAACTATAAATCCCATCAAAACCCATTCATTCACAAATCATCTTAAAATCTGGGAGTAATCCTCTTTGAGAATCTGTCTAGACAGATGGAAATAGAGCAACTACTGCTGCCACTACATTCAGAACTCAGTCCACTCCATGAAAACCATTGAAAATCATCACAAACACTATAGGGCATATCTGGAACTCAAAACAAATAAGATCAATGTTCTTTGTACCTCAGAAACCCTAATCGATCTCAATCCTCACAATATGGATAGTATGCAAGCCTGATTTCAATTAAGAGATTCAAATCATTGCAAAACACATCTAGACCTTCGTTAAAACATTCAAATCCATTTCAACTCCCAAAATTCTGATTCAAACTAATTTGGATGGAATCCAATTGTTGCCCAGATGGGCAGTTGCTGTATTTTCACCCAGGTGATATGATCAGCTAATCATCCTGCACACCAGTAATTGGTGTTCAGGATAATCTAGTGATGCTTTAGGATCCATTGGGGCATTGCTTTGGTCTCGAATCAGTGCATTTGATTCTCCTTGGCCAAAGCTACCTCAAAAATAGTAACAATGCTAAAATTTTGGGCACAAGCTTAATGACTACTAAAAATCAAAGCATTGAAGCTCAAACCCATTACAATCGATCCAATTAAACAAATATAAAATCAATCTGATCATTCAAATCAGACTTAAACTAAATTCTTCCAAAAATTACTCAATCAGCACATCAAATCGAATATGATATAAATGCTAAAATTGGTTCAATTCAAAGCATGGAAAGGGCCTTTGTGGTCTCATGGTGTGAATGGGAGACCCTTTCATGAACTTGGCTTTCAAATCAAATCTGAGTGCTAGAGAGCCTTAGATCTGATGCTCTCTAGCACTCAGATCTGATTTGTGCCTCAGTGAATGGGTGATTAATTGATAAAAACATCGAGGGAAGAAGATGGATGTGATGGTGAGATGAAGAGTGACAAACACGCATGAATTCATGATAAAATACTTATTTATGATAGTTCCTAGGCCTAGCATTGCATTTCATAGTATAAATATTGCATAACATTCTTTGCATTGCATTTAAGATAGTTTGTGTATTATGTATATTAATTCCAACATTTTATGTGGTCAGGAGGTAGTGTGACATCTTTACGGGCTTCGGGTGAAGAATCCGACCGTACGAATGGATCCAGAGAGACAATCGTAGTTCGTTAGCGCAAAAATCACTCCAATCAAAGCTTCGTAGCACCCTCTACAAGAAGAAGAGGATGGATGGCCCAAATGGCACCACGTGACACCATCCAGGTCACCCTACATGAGCTACAGCCACCCCAGCTTCACCACAAGGAATGATCCCAGCCGTTGGATCGCAATACAATGGTTGAGAGTCACCCAGCATCTCCTCCAAAACACCTCAAAGAACTGATCACGACCGTTGGATTTTCATCCAACGGTCGAGGCCGCAGTAAGCTAAAGCATCTGCATAGCCAACCAGCACCCTTACCACAGTGGTAGCATACCCGCACCTCAAAGAGTTGGCAAGGGTTCGAGCGGCAATCCACTGCTACTACCTCAGCACTAGCCAAATTGGACTGCTCGATCTTGATCTAGCGGTTAGGATTGTGCATGCCAGATCAAACGTTGCTCGATGATGCGAGGAGACATGCCAAATAGCATGCACACAATCAGGGGCGCTCATTTAAGACGATCAGATGTGTTCTCAGTCGTCGGATCTTCTTGAAGGCACAATGTGCATGCATTTGAATTCTCGGGGGCTTGATCTGAGGGAGCATCCCAACCGCACGATGATGGATCCATCGACTGCCAAAGCATGCACCAGCAAAGGAGCGTGATCTCTGCAATTTGAATTGCATAGTGACGAGTCAATTATTCACTCTTAAAATCATTTGTCACATAAAATGACGCGTCATTTATAGTTCTATGTGGTGGAAAAATTGACTAATCAACAATTAATATAACCACTCAATTAGGAGCGGGTTGTGTCCATAGGGAGGCAATTGCCTAATTAAACTCGTTAATATCAAAAATGAATGTTTACTATTGATTTTGTCGAGAAATCAAACCAAATTTGTCTTTAAATCAAGATAACAGTGAGAAGTTATGCTGAAATTGCATTTGTATGAAAGTGGAGGGGTATTCAAGCAAAAAAGCCACAATATAATATTAATTAAATAAAATTCCCTCTTTTGCAATGGCAAGGCAATGTAAATTTTAATTCATGTCAAAACAGAGGAAAGTTTCTCTCACTTTGTCACGCATGGGAAGGGGAATGGCGGCCGGCGAGGATCTGAGGGAAGGTCGGCCGGTGCGTTGGGAGTTCAATGATGGTGGCAATGAGGTGGAAGACAGCCGGTGGTGGCCGGCAACATGGTTGAAGTGGCCGGTGGTGGGCTGCTGGTGGTGTTGCTATGAAGGTGCGCGCACACACATAGAGAGGCACGGCAAACGTAGCTGCTATTGCTGCAAGCCGTGCGGGGTGAGGTGCAGGCGGAGCGCATCTGCTGCTGCACACTGCAGGTGGTGGTGCGGTGAAGTGCAGGCACTTGCATGGAGGTGCGCGCAGGTTGGAAGTGGGTGTGCGTGCCTATGGGTGCACAGTAGGGGCTTAGGCGCATTGGCTGGATGTGCGGGCGGCGACTGAGGCGCGGTAGGAGAGGGGCGTGCGATGCTGCGCGTGCTGCAGGAGGTGCAGCGCACGGTTGGGCGGTGTTGCAGATGGTGCGTGTGCGTGCGGATGTGGATGCGCTGGAGGATGGAAGTGCGGTGGCGCGCTTGACAGGGCTGAAGGTGGCTGCAGTGCAGCAGCTGAGAGCTGCGCGTGGAAGTGGTGAGGTTTTTAGGTTTGCTTTTAAGGTGAAGGGAAACAGAGGAAGAAGAAGAAAGAAGAAGAAGATTTGGGGCCAAGCTTCAGACATCCGAGAAACTTCCCGGACACCTTAACTGATGGGGGAGATGAAGATGCAGGGCATGGAGTTGCGTCGGCTACGGTGGTGGTTGCTGTTGATGGCGGTGAAGGTGGTGATGTTGATTCTGGTGAGGCACAGTGATGGAAGTGTGGCCATCAGGGACACACGCTCACGGTGTTAGCACGAGTCCACCGACTTGGCACGGCGAGCTGTCACCTCGCCGACCCACGGTTGGGCGGTGTCTCCACGATGCATGGCAGCCTCCCTCTCTTCCTTATCCCTGTCGAGGAGACCAGATCCACTTTTGGCGCTACTCCTTGATTGGGTTCTTCACTGCGGCAGCTGGAGGAAGAAATGCAGCCATTACTCATAGAAGAAGAATAAAAAAAAATATTATGGTTATTTATATACAAACCCTCAACTTTTATGTTAACTTAAAATATTGCATGCAAAGCACCTAATTGGTTAACTAATTAAATGAATGCAATTCTAAGTTAATTTTAAATGCATTTAAATATGAATGCAATGCATGAATTATGTAATTAAATAAAAAATATGAATTAATCTATTTACATCCTAATTTATGCTAAATAAATGTTAGAATTAACTTAATGTATAGGCACTTAAATACTTAAATAGCCCACAAATATGGGCTAATCAAATACCCCCAAGCCTAGTTTTTGCTAGTCCCTAACAAAATCAAGCAAAACCTAGCACTCCAAGTAGACTAGCCAACCCAATCGGTCTTCCTTTAGAAACATATTAAGTTCAGACTTTAGACCTAAGGTTCTCAAGTAGTTGTTAAGTTACAGACTAGGTCGGCTAAAGACGAGTTGCAGGCACAAGTTTCTCTGATTTCTGACTCTACCCTGAGGTTTATTGATCCTTGAGATTAAAGCATTCGTGCATGTGTATTGCTCTGAGTTATTTATGTTAAAGGAAAAAGGATTTTTTTTTTGAATAATATATATATATATTCTTTTTTTTTGTTTGATTCCTCTAAGTATAACCTCGGATCAGCTATCAACAAGGTCTGTGTCGAATTCATTGTCCCCATTACCGTACCTCGAAGGGTGCTTGGCTTTCGATGCTTCGAGATAGCGCCGCCCATAGCGACCCCAAGAACTCTTGGCAATCAACACTTCGAGATAGTATCGCCCATGAATTTCTAAAGCGAATTCAGCCCTGTGGCAATCGACACTTCGAGATAGGGTCGCCCATGATACTTGAACCGCACAATGTGCTTACATGCCCCCAGTAGGATGGATATCCTAAGTGACAAGCGCTAAGGAGTTAATATGTTATCATTGCATCCACAAGGTGGGTATATACTCCACCTCTCCTGCGGTGGGAACTCTTCCAATCAAATTGTGTTTTCAAGCCTCTCTTAAGTCAAAACTAAGAGAACCAAATCTCTTTTAAGAAAGGAATTAAGTTGATTACTTACTATTGAACGTGTACGAACCTACGCTAACGTGTTCGGATTTGGAAAACCTGTCGTTGTAGGTCGAAAGCGAAGAATTCGTGTTCAACAAATAAAATTTATACCGAAATTAAAATTCCGGGTCGAACACAGGGAGGCAGACGTTTGATTTAAAAACTACGCGTTTCTTTTTATTTGTTACAGAATAATTCAATTTAGAACCATCTAATTATTTACAATAAATAGAAGAGAGAGAGAGTAAGAGAGAAAGAGAATATTACACAAAGAAATCAAAATGAGATGTAGAATAAACAAGGAATTTTTGTATTGAAGAGATTGTTCATTACAACTAGAAAGCATAAAACAATTACTCTAGAAAACGATAAATTTACTCTAGAAAGCATTAAAAGAATGGAGAGAGAAATGTCCTCCTCGACGGTCGCTTGGAGGACGAGTAGATTAATCTAGAAAGCAGTAAATCTATATTAGAAAGCGGTAAAAAGAATAGGGAGAGAGAAATCCTCCTCGACGATTGCTTGGAGGACGAGCCGGACGGGACGACACCTGGACGAAGGAGAACGAATCAGAAGAACGGGAATGAAGCAGCACGCCGTCGTTGTCGCGGGATCCACTTCCGAAGGGGAACGAAAATTGGACTTTATCTCACGATAAGCATCCCGGGTGTGGGACAAGCTTTTCTTGAGCTTTGGAGGGGTAGAGAAGAGAAAGAAGGGATGAGAATTTCGTATGGAGGGGGTCTCCTTTTATAGTTGCAAGGAGTGGGGGAAAAATGGACATTACATCTTCAAAATAATAAATAAGGGGTCTTTAGTGACGGATAAATCCATCACTAAAGCCCCGACGTGGCCGTCGCCGCCGCACCCACGCGTGCCTCCTCGACTGCCTGCTCCTCAACGCTTGCGCACGTCTAGCACTTTTCAGCCGTCCGATCGCGAGATCGGACGGCTTAAATCACGTCCGCGCCCGCTGCAACCCGCCCGCCTGCATGTGCGATCGCGTGTTACGCGGGGCGTCCAATCGCGCGTCGGCGCTATCGGGCACCCGCGACCGCACGATGTCCATCCGACGCTCCACGCGCCTCAATTACCCGCGCCTTCAATCCCCTCACCGCGGCTCGAACCAGTGCCCCGCACTCGCGTAAGCACGCTCGACCGCTGCGCTGCGGGGCGCAGATGGTCGAGCGTACGTTTTAAGCGCCGGGCGGGGGCCTTCACAAAATGCCAGCGGCCATTTGGGCGGCTGAGATGGTGCCACGTGGCGCCATCTTGGCCGTCCATCTTCTGGAAGTTTTAGATGGTGCCATAGATGTCGGATTGACTCGATTTTTGTGTCGTTGGGCTGCGATCGTCGATCCGAATTCATCCGTGTGGTCGGATTTGTCATCTGAAGTGCGGATTTACACCATCTTGGCCCTTGATCTTCTAGGGTTCCCCGGTCTCTATCTGATGCTACGGATGCCTGATTAGGGCAATCTTGGAGTCATTGAACTCCAATCATCGCCCTGATCACATCCATACGGTTGGATCTTTGATCCCAGGCCCCGATAAAATGTTTGCCCTGTCCAAGCACATAAAAGGAGACAATTAACCTCCATTTTATTCAAACTACTCTAAATGAGAGATGATGCATGTTATGCAATATTTATATGATGAAATGCAATCCTATGCTTAAGAACATGCATAAATAGACATTTTAAGTAGTGTAAATGTGTTTACATCATACCCCCATGCCTATCTTTTGCTAGTCCCTAGCAAAAACTATATGCTATTTATAAAAGAATTAGGTTCGATTATTTGGACCTGTGTTATTTTCAATCATTAAGAAATTGTCTACTTAGGAACTGAACTCTCAAAGACACAACAGTGCCTGGGTATCAACCAAAATGCAGACCGCCTCAAGCCCTCGCCTTATTCAAAGAAAAATTTCTTTTTATTTTTACTCTTTTCTAATTTTTTTTTTGGATTTTCAAATTTTAGGGTTTAAGAGTGGCTTTCTACGGCCATTCAACTCACCCAAGATTTGATGAGAACCCTAAGCTTTAAGCATCTTATTGTGATTTGTGATAGACTCGTTGATCGGCAATTAGGACGGACTTCGGATTTCTACGCCTCTAGGTGACCTCAAAAAGAATTCTGTCTAAAGGTGTATCTTTACAACCGGTAGCTTTCTCCCTACTTTTATTTTTTTACGGGGTGAACACAAGGGTGAATCCAGTGTATATCTCCGCTGTTTATTCTATTTCTCCGCTTCTTCCTAAGTGTTTTGGGAATTTTTAGTGCATTTACTGAGCTGGGTTCTGGACAACCGGTCGATGAGCTGTTACCACCGACAACTTGCCAGCCATACTCGTGCGGTGAAGTGTGGCTTATTTTTTTTTTGTTCTTTTCTCCTTTTTGATTTTTTTTTCTTTTTTTAAGTAGGTGGCTTCCTTGGTCTAAGATTTACCTAAAGGCAGCAAAAAGAGAAAGGTCCAGTGACTGGGCTCTGGACAACTTACCTATGAGCTGTTACCCATGAAACTTGCCAGCCATATCACCCTAGAAGGTTCATTAGCTACCCAATTTCCGTTAGAATCGCTGAATAACGAGTCAGTGCAAAGAAAGTGTGTAGATGCTTAAAACTCAAAATTCCCTCAAATCAGAGGGCGGGTTGATAAGTCGTGTACTTATCACCCAAACTTATTTACTCCAATTAAAATAAAATTCAAGTTGGCGAGAACTCGAAAAACAAATCCACATTTTAGTGGATACACGGGCTGATTAAGTTCAACGACCTGAAGGGTCTTTGCGTTCAGATCTTAATATAGTTTTTCCTAAGATTGAAAATTTTCTTAAACCCAAATTCTCTTTCCTAATTTCAATTTTTTTCTTTTTTTTAATCAAAATAAAATAAATCTACGAAGCTGACGAATGAATTCAGAGATAAATATCCACCCCCCCATGCCTATCTAATGCAATGTCCTCATTATATTAAAAAGACATAAAACAGAGTGGAAAAGTGAAGAAAACACCTGAATTGTGTGAATATTAGGTCTGCTCCAAGATGAAAATGAAAAAGAACTGTATAAGTGCTGAGTTTAGTGCCTTCAGCTAGGCACACTATACAAAGAAAAGAAATGAAGAATTCACAAGTGCAGGTCAGAATTAATATAAATAGAAGAATCCTCTGACCTATCAACAGCGGTCCACAGATGTGGACCAGATTGTGGTGCAGACCCATCCCCCATAATCGAGAATATCTTAGATTCTGGATAAAAATTACCCAAAACCTAAAATCAGAATGCAAGCAGGGTCGAGCCTGCGATTTATGAGGATGCAACCCAAGGCCAAAATGTCGGGTTATAGAGAATTGAAGCTCAAAAGGATAATTGTTGAATGTGTGCTTGAGTTGAACATCCTCGAAACAAATGTCGTAAGGGTTCTGATTTGATGGTTTCAGCTTAAAAGGAACCCTTCGACTCAATCTTCCATTTCCTCCAAAATTAACTTCCCAAATCAGAACTTCCCTACTCCTATCCTCCTCATTAAGTGTATCAAATTCCAAGACCTCTTGTATATTCATCACCCCGTCTGAAATCTCCAAGTCTAAATGATGTGGCAGAATCAAAATTGACTTGGGTCTAATTATCTCAGAATTAGAATCATCAATAAGCTCAACAGGGTGTAACTGATAATCAGGGCATTGAATTGATTCCTCCAGAAAATGCAATTCTGGATCCGTATCGTGTGCCCTAATAAGATCAGTTTCCTCAGTTATTGGGCTATCAAATGATCTATCAGATTCCTCAGGCCCAATCGTCTCACAAAAATCATGATCTGAAAACTCGTGTGAGACTTCGCAACTTGAATCTTCACCATCAAAGAAATCAGGATCCGTATCAATGTATGTCCCAAAATCAGTTGTCACTTTGTGTTCCCAGGGGACATACGTTTTCTCGTAACCCGGCTCAGGGATCTCAGGTGAAGAAATCAGGTCATCCTTAATTGGTTGCTTTAATTCAATCTGGTCAGCCTCGTAGCAAGTGTCCCCCCCAACAGGTGCCTGAGCGGGTTCTGTCATTGGCTTTCCTGAAGAGGGTTCATCCTGAGAATCATCCCAAGATTGAATCAAAGCAACCACAAATCTCATCCTCAATTTCGCTAATTTCCCAAGTAGAAACTCACCCGGGTTCTTATCCTTAATGTCCTGGAGCCAATCCAACAATGACTTATTTAAATCATCAATCATCTGAATCAGGGGCTCCAATCTCTCAATGCAAGGTGTTGGCTGAACTTCTAAAGATTGAATGATATTTCTCAAGTTAGCCAGAACCTTATCTTGAACCTGGTTAACCTGAACCAAATGAGTTGGTTCAGGATTGGGCGGGTTTGACATCAATGCAGAGGAATTAACGAATTGAGATTCGTTATACCCATCCTGATAATAGGTCATTTCAAATTGTTCAAAAGATGGTGATGACCTAAAGGCAGTGAAATCAAAGGATGGGTAAGGATCGGTGTATCCTTCTTGATTGTAGATCGTATTATGCTGTTCATGAAAGGAAGACGATCTATAATCGATGTAGCTCTGAGAAGGATAGAAATCAGAATCAAAGTATTCAGGGTTAGACCCTAAACACGGGGGTCCGAAATTGTATCCCCAATCCGAATTATCCCAACTAACTGATGGTTGATTACAATACGAGTTGGGATAATCGTCATGTTGAGGATAATTTACAACAGGAGGGAAAGAGCGGGAATGCGCGAAATATATGGAAGGATTCATGATACATGGGAGGAAGAAAGGTGCCCTGCAATACAAATAATCAAACCTGTCCTTAAATAGGTTAGCCTAAAGACCTACTGACTCTCAAAACCCATCTTGAGATAAAGGAACGATTTGATCTACTTTCGTCTGTTCAATCCAACCAGTTAGAAGGAGGGACTGGGGAGAAGCTTCTTCCTTCGGCTTGCGCCTCCGGTTCCTAGTGTACCCCCCAGCCGCGATCGTTTGACTCTGCTCCCCTAGCTAGACATCAGATTGAACAGTAGAAACAAACTAATCGAAGATAATCTCGTTCTGGGTTCTGAAGAGCGAGTCCAATCCTTAAGGCCAACATCTACTCTATTTTATTTAGGGCTAGTTTTGAATGTGCTTTGGAATGTGATGGGCCCTTTAAATGGGTTGTGCCCTTAATGATTGATTGATTCGTGTGTGAGTGCACAACCAGTGGTTTTCAAGCAAGATTATTTTTGATGTGGTGAATTTTAAGGTTCAAATCTTGCTTAGTAGCTTTTAGGATTCAACTTTAGGTGTTTTCAATCAAGTTTCATTAGCACACCAGGTTTTGCAAGCACAGGTGAAGATGTTTTCCTTTAAAGTTTAAAACGAATGTGGAGTGCCTGGTAAATCCCTAAGAGTTGAACCTAATTGGCAGCTACTTAATAAGTTTATTTTATTTGAAGTGGTGCGGCCCAATCAACTCAAACAATTGGCCACAAATGCACCACTTAATTAGGCACACAAATGATTACCTAATCTGATTTCTACTCAATTATGTGTTTGGATGTGTGTACCGGCTCCTGAGATCGGTTTACCGGTTGAGTTAGAAAATCATATGAGGTTGTGTACCTCTGTGAGATTTTTTTATTTTTTTATTTTTTTTTTAATGTGGGGGTTGGAGTGAGTATGGATGTCAAACAACAAACAATCTAACCTTAGAGTTTATAAAAACACCTAGGTTGATTGATGTTTGAGTTATTATGTGATGAAATGAAATCTAATGGGTGGGAGGTGGGGGGTAACTCACAAAACCTTCTACAGCACTTTACTCCAATCTACCGCTTTTGCCTGCCTCGAAAGAGTACCTGCAATTACAATAAGAAAGGAGAAAAGTGAGGTAAATGATTTGTAAGTTACAAAATGCGAAGAGAAATCAAAGATCGTTGCCTCCTCGGCAACGACGCCAAAATGTTGAACGCTTACGAACCTACGCTAACGTGTTCGATTTTAGAAAACCTGTCGTTGTAGTTCGAAAGCGAAAAATTCGTGTTCAACAAATAAAATTTATACCGAAATTAAAATTCCAGGTCGAACACAGGGAGGCAGACGTTTGATTTAAAAACTACGCGTTTCTTTTTATTTGTTATAGAATAATTCAATTTAGAACCATCTAATTATTTACAATAAATAGAAGAGAGAGAGAGAGTAAGAGAGAAAGAGAATATTACACAGAGAAATCAAAATGAGAAGTAGAATAAACAAGGAATTTTTGTATTGAAGAGATTGTTCATTACAACTAGAAAGCATAAAACAATTACTCTAGAAAGCATTAAAAGAATGGAGAGAGAAATGTCCTCCTCGACGGTCGCTTGGAGGACGAGTAGATTAATCTAGAAAGCAGTAAATCTATATTAAAAAGCGGTAAAAAGAATAGGGAGAGAGAAATCCTCCTCGACGGTTGCTTGGAGGACGAGCCTGACGAGACGATGCCTGGATGAAGGAGAACGAAGCGGGACGAAGGAGGACGAATCAGAAGAACGGGAATGAAGCAGCATGCCGTCGTCGTCGCGGGATCCACTTCCGAAGGGGAACGAAAATTGGACTTTATCTCGCGAGAAGCATCTCGGGTGTGGGACAAGCTTCTCTTGAGCTTTGGAGGGGTAGAGAAGAGAAAGAAGGGATGAGAATTTCGTATGGAGGGGGTCTCCTTTTATAGTTGCAAGGAGTGGGGGCAAAATGGACATTACATCTTCAAAATAATAAATAAGGGGTCTTTAGTGACGGGTAAATCCGTCACTAAAGCCCCGACGTGGCCGTCGCCGCCGTGCCCACGTGCGCCTCCTCGGCTGCCCGCTCCTCAACGCTTATGCACGTCCAGCGCTTTTCAGCCGTCCGATTGCGAGATCGGACGGCTTAAATCGCATCCGCGCCCGCTACAACCCACTCGCCTGCGCGTGCGATCGCGCGTTACGCGGGGCGTCCAATCGCGCGTCGGCGCTATCGGGTGCCCGCGACCGCATGATCTCCATCCGATGCTCCATGCGCCTCAATTACCCGCGCCTTCAATCCCCTCACCGCGGCTCGAACCCGCGCCCCGCGCTCACGTAAGCGGCCTCGACCACTGCGCTGCGGGGCGCGGAAGGTCGAGCGTACGTTTTAAGTGCCAGGCGGCCACAGCCGTTGGATCTCCATCTGACGGCGGAGAGCGATTGGGTGGGGGCCTTCACAAAATGCCAGCGGCCGTTTGGGCGGCTAAGATGGCGCCACGTGGCACCATCTTGGCCGTCCATCTTCTGGAAGTTGTAGATGGTGCTACGGATGTCGGATTGACTCGATTTTTGTGTCGTTGGGCTGCGATCGTCGATCCGAATTCATCCGTGCGGTCAGATTTGTCATCTGAAGTGTGGATTTACACCATCCTGGCCCTTGATCTTCTAGGGTTCTCCGATCTCTATCTGATGCTACGGATGCCTGATTAGGGCGATCTTGGAGTCGTTGAACTCCAATCGTCGCCCGGATCACATCCATACGGTTGGATCTTTGATCCGAGGCCCCGATAAAATGTTTGCCCTATCTAAGCACATAAAAGGAGATAATTAACCTCCATTTTATTCAAACTACTCTAAATGCGAGATGATGCATGTTATGCAATATTTATATCATGAAATGCAATCCTATGCTTAAGAACATGCATAAATAGACATTTTAAGTAGTGTAAATATGTTTACATCACTTACACCAAACCAAGTATGTGAAATTTGGATGCTTGGGTTACAAGGACCCGTAAACCAAAAGGTAGAACAATATTCCAGGTACTACTCCACCTTTTAACTCAAACCCTAGCTTACTTCCTCAACCTCTTGAGGAATGGTCCGCAACTTAACTCCTACTTAAGTTTTTAAGTCCATAAAGGACCCTAAAGGTCTAAAGCTAATAGCTCATTTAGCTTCTAAAGTTCGACCCTAGAATCAACTTAGTCTCACCTAGAGTTCTGATTTTCTTAAGAATGCAGGACCTAGCCAGTTAAGCTCAAAACTTTTTTTTAATTATTTATTATTATTATTATTTTCAATGCAAATGTATGCAATGTAGAATGCTTTAACTAAATGCATGAATACACTATGCATAAATGCTATGTATATCCCCAAGTACAGCCCCCCATGCTTAAAATCTGCAATGTCCCCATTGCATAGAAGGATATTACCTGGGTCAGAGATGGGCTGCCGTTCTTTTGTTAGCAGCCGAGTAGACAAAGAACCTGCAAATCAGGTTCAAGGATTGCAGAAATAGGCCCTAAAAATGAGTAAAGTAATGCTGGCCTAGAAAATAGGTAACCTAGGATGTTGGCGAGCTGATGATGAATCCTAATAGCAAATGCTGGCCCAACTAAGATGGGAATGAAATCTTCCCTGGCCACCAGAAGAGGTTCTAAAGGATAAACTAGCATAACAACCTCCAAATGGGTAGGGGGAGGATGACAAGGATCCTCCAAAAGGAATGGGGAAGGAATGGTACAGAGATAAACCCCCAGGCCAATGGACTGATTAAAGAAATCATCAATCCATACCCGATACTCCATTATAAGAAATATTAGTTTGTTAAGCCCCTCGGTCAGAGCAAAAGTGAGCAAATCTCTAAGGCAAGGATCATCTAGGGTGTCCAAGTTTCGAGGTTGCGGGATGGCCATAAGATCTAGGTTGGGTTTAATTAGCTCGGTGTCCATCCCTAACACTCTTTCCAAATCCTCAATTGCATCCCTAGCATTCCTTGCACCATCACATGTATCTTCCTGCACTTCATCAAGAGTCACAATTTCGCCTTCAAACATAAGCAAATCAGAGGGTGACTTCGAATCAAAATGAAGGCAGGTTGGAAGCAATAGATCAAGGGATTATCCTATCAATGTCATCCCTGGGTTCTTGTTCTTTACTCAAATCTTCCCCGAAGTCTAGATGTGAATCCACATAAATCTGAGAAGTTGCTTCCAAATTTTCCATCATTTCATCATGAGGAGAAATATCACCAATGGGTGTGCTAAGGAAACCTAATTTGGTCAAATTTGTGACATCCTTAGGGGCTAACTCTTCAAATAAGACATAATCACCCTTAGTGTCACTACAAATCTTGAATATAGGTTCCTCATATAATTCATCTTTCTCCTCATCATATGATTCATCATATACCCGAGGTCTGGAATCATTTAATATCTTAGTAGATCCCCTAGGGTACTCTATTTGTGGTAAATGGTTTATACTGGTAACATCGGACTCCTCAGATAGGTCAATTTCTTCAGTGTTAGGTTCCCTAAGGGTGGGCTTGAGTTCCATCTCATGATCAGAAGGGAGGGTAGGATTAACAACTTGACTTCGACCTACTTCATCAAATGTCACGAAAATACTATCATATGGGTCAAGGTCTTCCAATGGTACCATAATTCCCTTCTTTTGACTCCAATATAATTCAGGTGGATACTCAACCTTATCATCATGTTCCTCGGGTTGCCACCTTTCTTCATCCAATGAATAGATACTTTCATATGTATCTTCGTCCCATTTAAGACATGGATCTCTCAAGGAAGTGTCATCTAATGGGGAGGTTTCAAAATCGAACCTCGAAAAGTAGTTATTCTCCCTTACATAATCCCCAAAATTTCCCTCCAACTTAAAAGTGTAGCTTGATTAGCCCATATTTGTCAGCTATTTAAGTATTTAAGTGCCTAGACATTAAGTTAATTTTGACATTTATTTAGCGTAAATTAGGATGTAAATAGATTAATTCATATTTTCGATTTAATTACATAATTCATGCATTGCATTCATATTCAAATGCATTTAGAATTAACTTAGAATTGCATTCATTTAATTAGTTAACCAATTAGGTGCATTGCATGCATTATTTTAAGTTAACATAAAAGTTGAGGGTTTGTATATAAATAACCATAATATTTTATTATTATTTTCTTCTTCTATGAGCAATGGCTACATTTCCTCTAGCTGCTGCAGTCAAGGCCCCATTCATGGAGGAGTGGGTGTGTTGGATCTGGTCAGGGCAGTTGACTACAAGGGAGAGGAGGCAGCCGAGCTGGTGGAGACACCGCCCCACTCCACCACTATGTACTCCATTCCACCACCGTGGTCTCCAAGGCTGAGCCCCACCACACCGTGGGCCGGTAGGGTGACAGACCACCATGCCAAGAGGATGGAGTTGGTCGCCACCGTATACGAGCTCCTTGAAGTTCGCCTACCGTGAGTGCATCTACTGATGCACAATTGCTCACCGTGCCTTCGCCTTCACCACGCCCGCGCCTCCTTACCTCCATCAGAACCTTCACTGTAGCACACAGAGCTACAACCTCTCCTCCCTGCGCCTATAACCGCGCGTCTTCACTTCAGCCAGCCTGCCCGCGCCTCCTCAACTTCTCCAAAACCTCCAGTGCCCCTTCACCGCACCTTCGCTCGCCCACAACGCGCGCTCCACGTGCCTTCACACCCGCACATGTTCCTTAGCACTCCCGCCCACACCAGCTTGCATGCGCGTGCACTCTCATCCCCCTGCCGCACGCATCACGCAAGTAGCGTGCCTCTAGCACCTCCCATGCCCGCTGCTGTAGTGTGTGCACGCCGCTCGCAGTAAAGCACCCATGCACCCAAGCAGCCTGCCAGCACTTGCGCGCCCAGCAGCAGCGCTTCGCCTCGCCACCAGCAGTGCATGCACAACGTGCTTCACTCCAGCCAGCTTCTCCTTCTTCTTCTTCTTCTCCTTCTCTTTTGGCGAAGGTACCCAAAGCACCCACAACGCAGCCGCCTCATCTAGCCTCGGAGCTTCGCGCCACCAACATCAATGAACTTGCCTCGACCTCAGAAACTCGGCCACACCCTTTGAAGGCCGACAGCAGCCTGCCTACCCTTCCTCGTCTTCGGCAAGACCACCGGCGATCGTTCGGCGCATCGTCACCACCAACGCGTAGTCCTTGTCTTGGCCAACCACCTCTGAGCTCCGCACACCCGACCGCGGCCTCGTCATCACACACGCGCATAGGGAGTAAATGCTCTATTTCTTATCAAATTAATATTTACATTTCGTGCCATTGTCAACTTTTATTATTATATTAAGCTGCATTGCAAAATATATCCTTTAGTTGTGCAAAATTGCCATTTCAGCATGTTCTCTTGATGTTTTCCTAATCTGAAGGCAGATTTGGCTCGATTTCTCGACGAAACTAACGATGAACATATGTTTTTAACCGGTGCAAGTTTAAATATGTCATTGCCTCCCTATGGATCGACCCGCTCCTAATTGAGTGGTTATATTAATTGTTGATTAGTTGATTTTTCCACCACATAGAACTACAAACGACATGTCATTTTATGTGACAAATAACTTTAAAAGCGAAGGATCGACTTATCAAATAACACTGTTGCCGGGAAGGAAACAGACGAAATAATTTCACCTGGTTTCATTTCTGATTATTTCTCATTGCACAGTGATCTGACCATTTATTATCTTTTCTGTGTGAGAAATTTGTGCGAGGAATTAGAGAGAGGCAAGTGCAATGATTTGCGACACATATTCTATGACTCGCAATCACACCAGACATCGTGAGAGGCAACTCTTGATGTCACCAGAGGAGAAATTGATCGAGCTACCTTGCAAGGGAGGGGAAGAACGAGGACGCGACGTTCATCTCTGTACATTTAGTCGCTGATTTGATTAGAGTAGGATTAAGACTTTAGACTTAATTTTTCATTGCACATTTGGTTTGAGACCCTTGTTCTAGGGTATATTTTTAGGGGTTTGTTCCCTGATTTTATTTTAGGCCCGTGTTAGGTAGTTTTTGGTAGTCTGTTCCCTCTTTTCTTTAGATCTAGGTTTTCTTTTGTGGGTTGTTTATCTTCTACTTGTTTGTGCACAAGTAGGTAAAAAAAAAAAAGAGCTGCCCGCTAGAAGCTGCCTGCCGCTAGGGCGAACCATTTAGGTCTGTATGAGCAGCCTCTAGATTTATTTCTCTGCATTGCGTGCATTCTCACATCGTTGATTGCTAGAAGCAAGGTATGCATTCCCTTACTTTGCATCATATTCTTTAACATGCATTACATTTGGACTTAATTAGAAGACCACCTAATGTCTATTGAATAAATCTAACAAGTGGTCACATATTTTCTAGAAAAAGGACTAATTAAAGGAAGGACATTTTAAAAACCAAGGATTTGATTTTCAAACTTGGTGTGTGATGCAAAATTCAAAATCTTTTGCGGTGTATGCACACTTATATCTCTTGCACCATGACACGCTTTTAGACACTCCTTAGGTTTGGAAATACTAGGACAAGAGCCCTCCTATCGTTAGATTCTAAAGTTTTTAGAACTTGAGATCAAAGGTTTTGTAACTCCAAAGAGGGGGATACCCTGTCACGGATTTTTGGGGATAGTTGAGAAGCACCGCGAGAGCACAGCTTCAAAGGAAGGCTTAGGCCTACTTGCATCCCTCGATCTTCCATCTTTGGAGTTGCTCTACCATTTGAGATTTAGGGAAGAACACCTAAGCTCCAACAAGGTCTTCTTAGGCGAGCCGTAGGTCGACAATAAGCACGTAAATTGATTGAACAAATTGTATTGTCACCTATAGTCTAACTTAAAATCAAAAGCCTAAATTGGGAAAGACCTAAAAAGTTCTTTTTGAATTGTGTTTTGCTTAGGGAATTCTGATTGAGGTGTGAGTTAGAATGGACCACATGGATTTTCATCCTTTCACATCTTGCCCACACCCTCACACCCACTCTGCACTCTTCGATCCCATACACGAGATGGTCCATCTCTTGATGGACATAATGACAATCATTGGGATCCGTTTTACTCCTATTATAGGAGTATTGGCCTGGTTAAGCCCCAAATCAGTGAGCAGAACCTAGGAGCGAGATTTGCTTTGCCCAATATCCCACACACCATAGAAATACCCAACCCACCCTCCCTGAATAATTATAATGGTTGGACAGACACTCCTAGGTACTATAAGCTTGAGCCTGACTTCTCTCATGATAGAAATGACCTCTCCTCCTTGAAGATGGAAATATAGAAAATGCAAAACGAAATGATTGAATTGTTAGGAGAATCTTCGAGAGCAGGCCAACATGAAAGAGATGAAATTAGCCACCCAATCTACCCCATTGAGGATGACGTACACCCCTCTACAATAGATGCATCTCCTGTGGGAGAGCTACACTTTAAGTTGGAGGGAAATTTTGGGGATTATGTATGGGAGAATAGCTACTTTTCGAGGTTCGATTTTGAAACCTCCCCATTAGATAACACTTCTTTAAGAGATCCACGCCTTAAATGGGAGGAAGATGCATATGAAAGTAGCTATGCATTGAATGAAGAAAGGTGGCAACCCAAGGAAGATGATGATAAGGTTGAGTATCCACCTGAATTATATTGGAGTCAAAAGAAGGGAATGATGGTATCATTGGAAGACCTCAACCCAGATGATAGTATTTTCGTGAAATTTGATGAAGTGGGTCAAAGTCAAGTTGTTAATCCTACCCTCCCTTCTGATCATGAGATGGAACTCAAGCCCACCCTTAGGGAACTTAACCCTGAAGAAATTGACCTATCTGAGGAGTCCGATGCTACTAGTGTAAACCATTTACCTCAGATAGAGTACCCTAAGGGATCTACTGAGATATTAAATGATTCTAGACCACGGGCATATGATGAATCATATGATGAGGAGAAAGACGAATTATATGAAGAACCTACATTCAAGATTTGGAGTGACACTAAGGGTGATTATGTCTTATTTGAAGAGTTAGCCCCTGAGGATGTCACAAATTTGACCAAATTAGGTTTCCTTAGCACATCCATTGATGATATTTCTCCTCATGATGAGATGATGGAAAATTTGGAAGCAACTTCTAAGATTTATGTGAATTCACATCTAGACTCCAAGGAAGATTTGAGTAAAGAACAAGAACCCAGGGATGACATTGATAGGATAATCCCCAGATCTGTTGCTTCCAACCTGCCTTCATTTGATTCAAAGTCACCCTCTGATTCACTTATGTCTAAAGGCGAAATTGTGACTCCTGATGAAGTGCAGGAAGATACATGTGATGGTGCAAGGAATGCTAGGGATGCAATTGAGGATTTGGAAAGAGTGTTAGGGATGGACACCGAGCTAACTAAACCCAACCTAGATCTTATGGCCATCCCGCAACCTCGAAACTTGGACACCCTAGACGATCCTTGCCTTAGAGATTTGCTCACTTTTGCTCTGACCGGGGGGCTTAACAAACCAATATTTCTTGTAATGGAGTATCAGGTATGGATTGATGATTTCTTTAATCAGTCCATTGCCCTGGGGGTTTATCTCTGCACCATTCCTTCCCCATTCCTTTTGGAGGATCCTTGTCATCCTCCCCCTACCCCTTTGGAGGTTGTTATGCTAGTTTTTCCTTTAGAACCTCTTCTGGTGGCCAGGGAAGATTTCATTCACATCTTAGTTGGGCGAGCATTTGCTATTAGGATTCATCATCATCTCGCCAACATCCTAGGTTACCTATTTTCTAGGCCAGCATTACTTTGCTCATTTCTAGGGCCTATTTCTGCAATCCTTGAACCTGATTTGCAGGTTTTTTGCCTACTCGGTTGCTAACAAAAGAACGGCAGCCCATCTCTGACCCAAGTAATATCCTTCTATGCAATAAGGACATTGCAGATTTTAGGCATGGGGGGGTGTACTTGGGGATATACATAGCATAGTGCATTCATGCATTTAATTAAAGCATTCTACATTGCATACATTTGCATTAAAAAAAAATCTAAATAAAAAAAAAGTTTTGAGCTTAACTGGGTAGGTCCTGCATTCTTAAGCAAATTAGAACTCTAGGTGAGACTAAGTTGGTTCTAGGGTCGAACTTTAGAAGCTAAATGAGCTCCTAGCTTTAGACCTTTAGGGTCCTTTGTGAACTTAAAAACTTAAGTAGGAGTTAAGTTGCGGACCATTCCTCAAGAGGTTGAGGAAGGAAAGCTAGGGTTTGAGTTAAAAGGTGTGATAGTACCTAGAGTCTTGTTCTACCTTTTGGTTTACGGGTCCTTGTAACCCAAGCATCCAAATTTCACACACTTGGTCTGGTGTAAGTAAGTAATCAACTTAATTCTTTTCTTAAAAGAGATTTGGTTCTCTTAGTTTTGACTTAGGAGAGGCTTGAAAACACAATTTGATTGGAGGAGTTTCCCCCGTAGGAGAGGTGGAGTATATACTTACCTTAAGGATGCGATGATAACATATTACTTCCTCGGCGCTTGTCTCTTAGGATATCCATCCTACTGGGGGCATGTAAGCGCATTGTGCTGTTCAGGTACCATGGGTGGCCCTATCTCGAAGTGCCGATTGCCACATGCCTGAATTCGCTTTAGAAATCCATGGGCGATACTAACTCGAAGTGTCGATTGCCAGGAATTCTTAGGGTCGCTATGGGCGGTGTTATCTTGAAGCATCGAAAGCCAGGCACCCTTCAAGGTACGGTAATGGGGATAATGAATCTGACACAGACCGTGTTGATAGCTGTTCTGAGGTTAGACTTAGAGGAATAAAAAAAAGAATATATATATATATATATTATTCAAAAAAAAAAATCCTTTTTCCTTTAACATAAATAACTCAGACCAATACACATGCACGGATGCTTTAATCTCAGGGATCAATAAACCTTAGGGTAGAGTCAGAAATCAGAGAAACTTGTGCTTGCAACTCATCTTTAGCCGACCTAGTCTGTAACTTAACAACTACTTGAGAACCATAGGACTAAAGTCTGAACTTAATATGTTTCTAAAGGAAGATCGATTGGGTTGGCTAGTCTAATTGGAGTGCTAGGTTTTGCTTGATTTTGCTAGGGACTAGCAAAAACTAGGCATGGGGGTATTTGATTAGCCCCATATTTGTAGGCTATTTAAGTATTTAAGTGCCTAGATATTAAGTTAATTCTAACATTTATTTAGCATAAATTAGGATGTAAATAGATTAATTCATATTTCTGATTTAATTACATAATTCATGCATTACATTCATATTTAAATACATTTAGAATTAACTTAGAGTTGCATTCATTTAATTAGTTAACCAATTAGGTGCATTCATGCATTATTTTAAGTTAAGAAAAAAGTTGAGGGTTTGTATATAAATAACCATAATATTTTATTATTATTTTCTTCTTCTATGGGTAATGGCTACATTTCCTCTAGCTGTCACAGTCAAGGCCCCATTCAAGGAGGAGCGGTGTGTTGGATCTGGTCAGGACAGCTGACTACAAGGGAGAGGAGGAGGCAGCCGAGCTGGTGGAGACACCGCTCCACTCCACCACCGTGTACTCCATTCCACCACCGTGGTCTCCAAGGCTGAGCTCCACCACACCGTGCGCTGGTGGGGTGACAGACCACCGCGCCAAGAGGATGGAATTGGTCGCCACCGTGTACGAGCTCCTTGAAGCTTGCCTACCATGAGTTCATCTACTGATGCATGACTGCTCACTGCACCTTCGCCTTCACCACGCTCGTGCCTCCTCACCTCCATCAGAACCTTCACTGCAGTACACAGAGCTGCAACCTCGCCTATCACCGCGCGTCTTCACTTCAGCCAGCACGCTCGTGCCTCGTCAACTTCTCCAGATCCTCCAACACCCTTGCACCGCACCTCCGCTCGCCCACAGCGCACGTTCCACGTGCCTTCATGCTCGCGCACGTTCCTCAGCACTCCCGCTCGCACCAACTTGCACGCGCGTGCGCTCTCATTCCCCCTGCAACATGCATCACACAAGCAGCGCCCCTCCAGCACCTCCCATGCCCGCTGCTGTGGTGTGCGCACGCTGCCCGCAGTAAAGCGCTTGCGTTTCCAAGTGGCCTACCAGCACTCGCGCGCCCGCATGCCCAACAGTAGCGCTTCACCTCACCACCAGCAGCGTACACACAGCTTGCTTCACTCCAGTCAGCTTCTCCTTCTTCTTCTTCTTCTTTGTTGACGAAGGTACCCAAAGCACCCACAACGCAGCAGCCTCATCTATTCTCGGAGCTTCGCTCCACCAACATCAACGAACTCGCCTCGACCTCAGAAACTCGGCCACACCCTCTAAAGGTCGACAGCAACCTGCCCGTGCAAGTGAGCCGCCGCTACCATTGCTGGCCTTCCTTGTCTCCGGCGAGACCACCGGCGGTCGTTCGACGTGCTGTCACTACCAACGCGTAGTCCTCGTCGTGGGCCAACCACCTTCGAGCTCTACACACCCCGACTACGGCCTCCTCATCGTGCACGCACAAAGGGAGCAAACGCACTATTTGTTACCAAATTAATATTTACATTTTGTGCCATTGTCAACTTTTATTATTATTTTATTAAGCTGCATTGCAAAATATATCCTTTAGTTGTGCAAAATTGCCATTTCATCATGTTCTCTTGATGTTTTCTTAATCTAAAGGTAGATTTGGCTTGATTTCTTGATGAAACTAACCGTGAACATATGTTTTTAACTGGTATGAGTTTATATATGTCATTGCCTCCCTATGGATACGACCCGCTCCTAATTGAGTGGTTATAATAATTGTTGATTAGTCGATTTTTCCACCACATAGAACTACAAACGACACGTCATTTTATGTGACAAATGACTTTAAAAGCGAAGAATCAACTTATCATAGCCCTCCCATGGGAGATGCATCTATTGTAGAGGGGTGTACGTCATCCTCAATGGGGTAGATTGGGTGGCCAATTTCATCTCTTTCTTGTTGGCCTGTTCTCGAAGATTCTCCTAACAATTCAATTATTTCATTTTGCATTTTCTGTATTTCCATCTTCAAGGAGGAGAGGTCATTTCTATCATGAGAGAAGTCAGGCTCAGGCTTATAGTTCCCAGGAGTGTCTGTCCAACCATTATAATTATTCAAGTAGGGTATTTCTATGGTGTGTGGGATATTGGGAAAAGCAAATCCCACTCCTAGGTTTTGCTCACTGATTTGGGGCTTAACCAGGCCAATACTCCTATAATAGGAGTAAAACGGATCCCAATGATTGGCATTATGTCCAACAAAGGATGGACCATCTCGACATATGGGATCGAAGAGTGCAGAGTGGGGGTGAAGGTGTGGGCAAGATGTGAAAGGATGAAAATTCATGTGATCCATTCTAACTCACACCTCAATCAGAATTCCCCAAGCAAAACACAATTCAAAAAGGACTTTTTAGGTCTTTCCCAGTTTAGGCTTTTGATTTAAGTCAGATTGCAAGTGACAATACAATTTGTTCAATCAATTTATGCACTTATTGTCGACCTATGGCTCGCCTATGAAGACCTAGTTGGAGCTTAGGTGTTCTTCCCTAAATCTCAAATGGTAAAGCAACTCCAAAGACGGAAGATAGAGGGATGCAAGTAGGCCTAAGCCTTCCTTTGAAGCTGTGCTTTCGCGGTGCTTCTCAACTACCCCCAAAAATCTGTGACAGGGTATCCCCCTCTTTGGAGTTACAAAACCTTTGATCTCAAGTTTTAAACACTTTAGAATCCAATGATAGGAGGGCTCTTATCCTAGTATTTCCAAACCTAAGGAGTGTCTAAAAGCGTGCCGTGGTGCAAGAGATATAAGTGTGCATACACCGCAAAAGATTTTGAATGGCACACTGTTCGTAACGCTTTTGTGCGGGTTTTAAAGAGAATATGACGTTGTAGTATAGCCGACAAAGCATTCAAACAAATAGAGAATTTTATTACTCGAAAATCGGAGTATCCGAGGTCGAACACAGGGAGTAAATGGAATTTACTACTAATCAAAATGTAATTGAACACTCTAATTTACTCAAAACTGGAATTCAGAGGTATCTAAAAAATAATTCAGACAAAAGAGTCAAATTGGACATCTGATCTTGGAATCAGACGTCTTAAAAGTGTTTTCCCTTTTCCTTTTGGTTATTCTTCTTCTTCTGATCTTGCTTTCTTTCTTCTTTTGCAGACTCTTTTTCTTCTTCGTCTTCTGTCTTGGCTTCTCTTCTTCCTTCTCTTCTCTCTTTCAGCTTTGCTTCTTTTCTTGCGAAGGCTTCTTCTTCCTGCCTTTGTTTCTTTTCTCTTGTTTCTTCTCCTGCCTTGCGCTTCCTTCCTCCTCCTTCTCCTTTCTTCTCTTCTCTGCCTTGCCTTCCTTCTTCTTTGGTCCTTCTGTTCTTCCTGCCTCTCCTTCTTCCTTCTCTCGGCCAAGTCTTTCTTCCTCAACGATCAGCCTGTGCCTACACAGAGCAAAACCTACCCCTTTCCCTCTACCCACGCGTCCCTCTCTCAGCAATTCACTCAAACACGCTCTCCCAGAGCCACACGGGTAATCAGGTCGGATTCGCACCTGGGACCAGGCGCACCTGCAGGTGGTGATGCGCGAGGAGTGCGTGGGTTTGGGTCGGGTCGGATCCCGCCAGATCCGCGAGATGAAACCGCGGACGAGGTGGGCGTGAGGGCAAGTGAGGGACCTCACCCCTGTGCTTTCAGAGGAGGTAAGCATAAAACACAAATTCAACTTATAGCATACCCGCGCCTCGCGATTCCACGATGTGGGACTAAAGGTTTTGCCCTGATTTCGCGTGCACCCGCATACCTGTGTGCAATCGCCACAGCTGCTGGCTTCGCAGCGCCCCTGGCTGGACTCGAGGCACTTTACGACGCTTGCCCGAATACGCAGCACCTGAAGCCTGGAGCTGCTGACGCCTAGAGCTGCTGCGAAGCTGCTTCAACCTTCGTCAATGGCGGCAGGAGCTAAAATCTTGTCAGACACAAAGCGAGCCTCTTGGCTCAATTAGACCAGCTAGGGACCTTCGCCGTAGCACGGCGAAGGTGGTGAGCCATGCTGCAGGCCGCAGGATGGCCTAGGCATGCGTGCCTAGGTCAACCTGTGGCCGGATGTGTGGGGTTGTTCGGGGGCCTACTGTGGATGTGCGGAGTGGCAGTGGAGGGGTGGAATGTGTTCCTGGTGGTGAGGCGGAGCTTACGAGATGGTCGGCGAGTCGTGTGGAGGGGCGGAATGGTGGAAGCAGCTCGCCGGAGGTCGGTCGGTGATGTGGAAGATGAGGGTGGTCGGCATCGGTCGAGGGTCGATTAGATGAGATAACAGGGGGAAAAGAGAGAGGGGACTACGGGGAATAGTTCTAACCTAATTGTAGGGACGAAGGAGGACGGAGGGTGGACAGCTGTACCTGCTGTCGCCAGAGAAGACACTGCCCAGTGGGGGAGAACGACGGGGCTGAGGCGACGTGCGCGGGTACTACGCGACGCGAAGGAGAATCAAGAAGATAACTTTGCCACTCATTTTGTGGCAGAGCGAAGAGGGAGGGGGGGGGCTCGCCGGAGCTTGCTGGGAACTTTGGTCGGGCAGGAGGAGATGAATTGGAGGTGAAAACTCAGCCAAATCAAGCTGAAGATCTGTGGCCGGGCTTAGAGGTCATTTTATAGGCACTGGGCCGTGCTGTCAGAGTGTGGAGGGTGCGCAATCGCCTGAGGTCGGTCGCCGGAGATGTAAAGAGGTTAAGATACCCAAATCTCTCGTGCGTTCGCACGAGAGATTGGGTTCACACCAGAGATTGTGATTGGCCGTAGATGGAAGGGAATTCCTCAGAGAATCTCCCTTCCATTTCTGGGAGAGAATCTCTGAGGAATCAGAGAGTAATCCCTCTCTAAACCTCACCAGAGCTTGGTTCTGCCCTAACAATGGCGGCAGGACCTGATTGCAAAGGTGGAGAGGAACTTAGGGGGCTCTCTGTAAAGATATTAAAAAGATAAGGACCAAATTATGATTTAGGTGTACTAAATTGCAAAGTAGGCCAAGATGACCTCCCCTTGGGTCCAAATTTTGGTAAAAACCTAATTTTGACCTAAGGAATCCAATGGTGAAGTTGGATTTTAGGTTTGATCTCGTTTGACTGGACATTTTGCGTAAAAACCCAAATTAGGTCAATTAATGTGCTAGGACCCTAATCTAGGTCAAGCTGGGTTCCAAAGGCCAAACTGAGTGTTCTGAACCATAGAGGATATTTTTACATGATTTTTAGAGGGTTTACTTGATTTTTATCCTGATCGAAACCTTGTTAATTTAAGTGGGTCTGTTTTAGGGTTACCAAATGTCATTTAATTCCTAGATTGCACATGAACCCATTTCTGATTGACTCAACTCACTTTTTATCTCATTTAGACCATTTGACCTATGTTTTGCCTCTGAGAAGTCCCACTTTTGTACTGCAATGGTAAAATTACAGTTTTAACCTTCATTTCATGTTTTCTTCTCAGAGCACTTGTTCCTTCAGTTAAGCCTTCTTCTAGGTTATGTAGGAGCTTTTATCTTCTTTATTGGGTCAAAATGAGCTAGTTATGGCTCATGATGAGGCTCTCATCATACCCCCATGCCTAGCTTTTGCTAGTCCCTTAGCAAAATTTCAAGGTTTCAACTTCCGTTCTAGACCCTGAATGTCTGTCAACAATGATAAGTGCTTCTCCTTTTGTGATTAGGTAGGAATGCCGACAATAGGCCTAGAGGTATTCAAGTACCAACCAAAATCCAGACCTGTTCCGCTTTAGCCTCATTCTTCCTCAAAGGTTTCTACGGCCCATAGAAACTAGCCTAGGGTTTGTTGGACTCCGCAGTTAAAGCACCCGTGCTTGAGACACTTTTAGCCTAAGTTCAGTTTGCAATGCATTTTTTTGTAAGAGAGAGATAGAGGATTTATTTGTTTGGAGAGATTTTCTCTCTCTTTTCTTTTTATTTCTAGCTTCGGATTAGCTTCTCAACACGGTCTGTATCGGATTCCTCGTCCCCATCATCAATCCTCAAGGGTCCCTAGCTTTCGAGATTTCGAGATAATCCAGCCCATGGCAACCCCTAGAACCCTAGCTTTCGGGATTTTGAGATAATCCCACCCATGGCGTTCCGTGGCCGAATTCAGACCCTGGCGATCGACATTTCGTGATAATGCCACCCATGGTATCTGAACTAGCAGAGTGCTTACATGCCCCCAGTAGGATATTTAAATATCCTAAGAGACAAGCACCGAGGAGACGATATGTTGTTACGCATCTTCGAGGGGGATTTCCTGCCTCTCCGTGCTGGTAACTCATCCAAATCAACTTGTGCTGATTGGCCGCTCCTAATCTAGGTGACTCTTTCAGAACATTAAACACTTTTCGCGTTATTTGGATGTTTATGCGCACTGAACCAGACTGTGTGAATGTGGGGTGCTTAGTGAAAAGCAGATGCGGCAACCGGGTTTGAGGGTTTTGTTATAACGTTGTAGTAAAGCCGGTTATTACCAACATTTCATATATAAATTTTTTTACTCGGAAAATGAAAGAGTTCCCGAGGTCGAACTCAGGGAGCAAGTCGTATTCTAGAGATATACATGTTTCTTTTACAAAAAGAAAGAGAGAGGGAAAGAATTCGTTGTTTTCTCTTTGTTTTGCAGAGGGGGATGCTCTTCTTTCTCTCTTTCTTTAGATCTCCTTCTTTTCTCTGTTCTGCAGAGGTGATATTCTTCTTCTGCAATGGTGATGCTCTTCTTCTTCTTCCTGCTGTTCCTGCGTTGGTGACGTTCTTCTTTCTTCAGAGCTCCTTGTTCTTCTTCTTCTTTGGTTTTCTGCCTTGACCTCTCTTCTTCTTCTTCTGCAATCGTGGTAACCCTTTCTCTTTTCCCTTCTTTTTTCTTTATGGCTGCAGAGCTTCTGCCTTCAGCTACTAAGTCTTTCTTTCTTCTTCTTCTGCTTCGGCCGTTGCTCTTCCTTCTTCTTCAGCCTGCCTTCTTTCCTGCTCTGGCTGCTGACTTTCCGTCGTCTGACCCGGTGCTTCGACGACTTAACTGAGCATTTGCTACAGTGCAGCTCCTTCTTCTTCGCCTGCACTTCTTCTTCCGCGGGTCTTCTTCTTCTTCTTTGGCCTGCACACTTCAGAGTTTTTCGTCAAGAGGCAAAACCTACTCTACCCTCCCCCCCCCGCGTCTCTCTTTCTCTCTGAAACCACTCTTGGGAAAGCTCTCCCAGAGCTACCGGGTAATCGGGTTCGGGTCAGGCCCGGGTCCAGGCCCACCGGCGTGCGGTGGTGGGCGAGGAGTGCAGGTCGGTTTAATCGGGTCGGGGCCAGGTCCGCGGAGCGTGGTCACGGACGAGGCCGGGTCGGGTGAGAGGGACCTCACCCCGTGGTCAGGAGGCAGACAGCATAAGGCACTTTTTGCCTTTATGCGTTCGCGCGCCTCCGAGAAGTTCCGAGGTGGGACTAAATGTCCCACCCCAATTGAGCGCCCGTCGCGGAGGGAGCAGTGGGCGATCGTGTCTTCACGCGCGGCCTTCGCCCCATCTGCGAGCCTGGGACGTTTCGCGGAGACTCCCCGCGCAACCTGGGAGTCGAACCTGGGCGAAGGCGTGCCTGCACCTGCAGGTGAAGGAGCTCTGCCTGCTCAGTAATGGCGACGGCGGGCGAGTCACCTGGTCACAGAAGAACGGCCTCTCGGCCAAATCAGACAGGCGGGGGACCTTCGCTGTGGCACGGCGAAGGTTGTCAGGGGGTCTGCAGGGGGCGTGATGGAGCCAACAGGTCGTCCTAGGTCAAACTGTGAGCAAAGAAGTGGGTGTGTTCGGTGGATCTGCAGAGGGCGTTTGGTGGGAAGTGGAGGGGCGGAAGAGGATCAGGGTGAGGAGGCGGAGGTTCTGCGGTGGTCGGCGAGCCGTGTGGGTCGCTGAGGTGATGGGAGCGGCTCGCCGGAGGGTGGTCGGAGGCGGAGAGGGTGAGGGTGAACAGGAGCGGTCGAGGGTTTAATTGACTAAATTGAAAGCGGGGAAAGAAAGAGGAGAAGAAGGGGAGTAGTTCTAACTTACTTGCAGGGACGAAGGGGGAGGAACAGGGCGACAGTCGTATCGACTGTCGCCGGAGAAGACGATGCCCAGTGGGGGGAGGACGGCGGTGACGACGGGGCAGAGGCAGCGCGCGCCGGTATTGCACGACGCGGGAAGAGCAGGGGAAGAAGTCTCTGCTGCTGGTATTGCGGCAGAGCGAAGAGGAGGAGGAGGAAGAACCGCCGGAGCTGGTGGGCGTCTGCCGGAGTGAGAAGAGAGGAAAGTTGGGGGTTTTCTCCGTCAGATCCAGGCTGCCCTGGTCGGTGGAGCAGCGGGGGGTATTTATAGGGATGAAACAGGGAGGAAGGCGGAGGGAGACGACGTGTCTCCCTCGCCGGAGAATGGTCGGAACACGAACCCATACCATCCGTGCGTTCGCACGGCCGGTATGGTGGGCTACAATGACCAGGGGGGTGCCCCTGCGACGGCTGACGGCGCAGGGCACCCCCGGTATACTTGCCAGGTCCCCCACCTCACCCTGCGCGGCGCCATGCTCCGCGCAAGGTCGCCGGAGCATGGTGCTGGCAGGGTTTTGCAGGAGGGACCTGATTGCAAAGAACGAAGGAGAGTTAGGGGCCAAAATGCGAGGGTTCAAAAGTTGAGGGCCAAAGAGTAAATATGTGAGGACCAAAGTGTAAAGTCGGTCAAGGAGGTTTCTTCTTAGGCTCAAGTTTTTATACATGACTAATTAGGACCTAAGGAATCTGATGGTGAATTTCATTTTCATATTAAACCTTGTTTGACCGGTCAATTTGCGTAAAGACCCAAATTAAGTTATTAATTGGGCATGGTTCTCAATGTAGGTCAAAATGGGTTCTAAAGGCCAAATTGAAGGTTCTAAACCCTAGAGATTATTTTTCTATGAATTTTAGAGGGTTTATTCTATTTTTACTTTGCCTCGAACCTTGTGAATTGAAGTGGGTTGTTTTAGGGTTACAGATTATCATTTGGTTCCTTGGAAGTGCTGTAGCCCTTGCTAGATCATCTCATCCCACTTTTATTCTTATTAAGCTGTTTTGACCTGTGTTTGGGCCCAGAATTACCCTGTATGCAGATTATACTGGTAAAATTGCACTTTTACCCCTTATGACTGGTTTTCTTCTCAAACTCAGAATTCTCTGAGTTAAGCCTTTCCTTGAGATATGTAGGAGCTTTTATCCTTTGTATTGGGTCAAAATGAGCTAGTTATGGCTCATGATGAGGTTCTCATCATACCCCCATGCCTAGCTTTTGCTAGTCCCTTAGCAAAAACTTAAGGTTTCAACCCTTGTTCTAGACCATGAAGTTTTTAATGGTTTTAGATAAGTGCCTTTTTTATTTGAGCATAGATTAGGTTAGAATGCTGACCATAGGCCTAAAAGGTACTCTAGTACCAATCAAGATCCAAATCTGTCTAGCCTTAGCCTCAGTCTTTTAGCAAAGGTTTTTAAGGCCCGCAAGAACTAACCTAAGGTTTATTGGACTTCATGGTTAAAGCACCCGTGCTTGAAATGATTTTAGCCCTGGCTCAGTTCGCAGTGCGTTTTGTAAGAGAGAGATAGAAAGTTTTTCTGTTTGGAGAGTTTTCTCTCTCTTTTTCTTTTTAGTTCTAGCCTAGGATTGGCTTTTCAACACGGTCTGTATCAGATTCCTTGCTCCCATCATCAATCCTCAAGGGTTCCTGGCGATCGATGCTTCGAGATAGCACCGCCCATGGCAACCCCCAGAACCCTGGCTATTGAGATTTCGAGATAATCCCATCCATGGTATTCCGTGGCCGAATCCAGACCCTGGCAATTGACACTTCGAGATAATGCCATCCATGGAATCTGAATCAGCAGAGTGCTTACATGCCCCCCGTAGGATATGTAAATATCCTAAGAGACAAGCACCGAGGAGATGATATTTTGTTACGCATCTTCGAGGGGATTTCCCGCCTCTCTGCGCTGGGAACTCGTCCAAATCAACTTGTGTTGATCGGCCGCTCCTATTCTAGGTGTTCTTTTCAGATTTTTGCGACGCTTCTGCGTGATTCTGATTTTTACGCTTACTGAACCAGGCTGTGTGTGAGATTAGGGTGCTTAGGTTACTGAGTCCCGTAAACCAAAAATTAGTTAACGAGGCCGAATACTCCCTAAGCCTTAGACCTAATACTTCAGCTTTTCATTTTCCTCAACCTCTTGAGGAGTGTCCAGATCTTAATGGGTACTAAGAGTCTATTCAAGAATGCCTAAGGTTTGCATTCTTACTAATCTCATTGTGCACTTTTCAGTTATTTTCTTGAATGAGGTCTAGAACTTAGGTTAATTCCTTAGTTCCTTACTAATGACTATCACTTTTTCTCATAATTTTGTGCTCCTTTTTCATTTTGTTTCTTTTCTCCTTCACAAAATTTTCCTTCTCCTCTTTTCCTCTTATTCTTTTTCGAAAATTTTTTTTAATTTTTATGGTGTTTTTGGCATATGTGAATTTTTTTGTTTGAAACCTTATCTTACAAGTTTTTGTACTTTCATACCCCCCCATGCCTAAGATTTGCAATGTCCTCATTGTAACCTAGGGGGTCTTAGTTCATTCCTTAAGACAGAAATTTGGATGAGTGAATGGGTCGGGTTGAATTTTTTTTGCGGACGATTTCAAATCCTAGATGCAAACATCTGAGTTGGAGTCGGCTGTCCTAAAGTGTGAACTTCAAGTGCAAAAGCTGTCAGAACAAGTTTCAGGTTTTCAAAGGGAACGACGGGCTGCTGATAAACGCCAGTTTATCATCATTTTTATGCTTTAAAACTAACTTAGCTCTTAGGATTTTACTCCGCAAATGGGTTTTTGGGCTGCATTTAGGCATAAATTAGGATAGGCATGCATTGCATTTTTTATTGTCGTTTTAATGTGTTTTTGTGAGTGTTAGGGATGTACAGATGCACAGATCCCTAAAACCCTAGCACTCAAGAAGGCAAATGGTGAAGGAGAAGCCCAGACTAGCTGGAACTCAGCCTAATCCAGCTCACCTCAGCTTGATCCAGCTCACCTCAGCTTGATCTAGCTCACCGCAGCTGGAACCTAGCTTACTTGAACTAGGGTTAGCTCATCCCAGCTCCATTCAGCTAATCTCAGCTGGATGGCAGCTCAAGAGAGTTCATCCTAGCTCACCCTAGCTCAAGTCAGCTCAGATCCAGCTCAACTTAGCTGAGTCTAGCTCATCTCAGCTCCCACTAGTTCACAGGGAGCTCTAGCTAGCTCAGCTGAGTTGACAGGAGTTCACCCCAGCTTAGATCCAGCTACATTCAGCTCCACTCAACTCCAGCCAGCTGAAGAAGAATTCATCTCAGCTCAGGAAGCTCAAGTCCAGCTCCCGGGGACTCAGCTTAGCTCAACTCAGTTGAGCTAAGCTACCTTAGCTGCCTCAACCAGCTTGATTCTCCCCGGAAGCACCAGACCTAGCTCACCTCAGCTCATTTTGGTAGAAGCTAGCTCACTTTAGCTTGGCTTAGTAGCTAGCAAAGAACTAGCAAGCTAAGCCAGCTAGAGTAGCCCCATGCCAGCCTCTTCAGCAGCAGCCAGCTCCAGCTCCAGCTCCAGACTTCTTCTCCTCAGCTCCTTGCTCCAAACCCTAGCTCCAACACCTTCTCCTCTACTCCACCTTTAGCTAAGCTAGCTTAGCTTATCTTAGCTTAGCTTAGCTTAGCTAACAACCAGCTCCTTGGCCATTCATTACCTCCAAAATCAACCCTAGCTAGCTCCACCAACTCAAGCCTACCTAAGCTAGCTACCCTACTCAAGTTGGCACCACCTCCTAGCCATCCCTTCACCCCATTATCTCCACCAAAAGACACTTCAAGTTGGCGCCAAAAACCACCCCTAACCACCTCTATATTGGCGCCACTTTCAGCCCCTTAATCCACCCTACACCTACCCACATAAGCCATCCTAGCCATCCACCTAACCCCCCTTCTAGAATCCTTCTTGGCGCCAACTTAGACCCTCTTCTAGAAGCCATTTTTGGCGCCAATATCAAGGGGTGTCAACACACATAACCACCCCTTAGGTGTCCCTTAAGGTGGCGCCAAACACCCTTGGCCATTGGATCCTTAACCACCTCCCTCCTTCCATCCTAGCCATCCATTTCAAAGGTCACCATAGCCCCCCTCCTATTCTATAAAAGGCCACCACCTACCACCATTTTGGAGGCATCCTCCCTTAGTATATTTTCTACCTAAACCACCTATACCTACGGCCAAGAAGAAGGAGTAGAGAAGGAGATTAAAGGGGCACATCACCAGCCCTTTTGGTGCCTTCTTCTCCCCACTCTCTTCAACTTGAGCCACGCCAAGGAGGAGGACTCTTCCACTTCAAGGAGGACGGCCAGGAAAAGGAGGACTTAGGGTGGACGTCCACCCTTGGAGAAAAACTTAGGGCACGCCCCCCTAAGGCTTGCCTTGGAGGACATCACCTTGGCGGAGTACTGCAAGGAAGGAGTTGAAGGATTCTTTTCAAGCTTGGGAGCCACCAACCTTGGAGCAAGAAGCCCTCTTCTTCACCATCTATCTAGAGGATTTGTGTTTTATTTTCTTATTTGCAATTTTATAGTAGTACAAGCTTTCCTCTACTAGGCCTTTTGTAAAACACTTTATCAATTATCTAGTTGCCTTCTTTGCAATTTTTTTTGTTTGCATTTCTATTTGCTTATTTTCAGCATTCTTCACTTCCTCTCCCTAATTATTCTAGGCCTTCACTTGCTTAGAGTGAGCTTAGGGAGAGGCTCTACTTGCCACTTTAGAGTAGTTTACTTAATTGGAAGTGTAAACACTTTTCCCGCCATAATTTCGCATGTTGCCTTAGTTCAAAAATAAAGAAAAATGGTATATTGAAAATTACCAAAAAGAAAGTTGAGATATATTCCAAGCAAGAGAATCAATTTTGCAACCATATTGCCTCCTTGGACGACCCTAGATACTCCCCTATCTAGGATATAAATTTTAAAAGCGAAAGCGGATTCGCGTGTTACAACGACGTTAAAAAACTGCTTTTACAAATCACGCGTATTCCGCTATCAGCTGCCTCCCGTTGAGCGCTAAATTTGATGCCTTCAGCCAAGCGGGAAATGCGATGGAGAGGGGATGGTCAAATCAGCGGAGTTTTGTAAGACAAGCACCTTGATTAAGAGCCTGGTTGGTCCAACCAGGTGCTTGTTCAGATCAACAGGCTGATGATGCAGCCCAAACCCAATCAATCTGGTGGGTTGATAGATGTGGATAAAAAGGTGTGGTGCCCACCATAAACTATGAAGCTCAAATGGATGTGGAAGTGTAAACGCAGGGTTTGGCTGAGCCGAATCAGCCTGGTCAGAGTAGGGACCCGTAGGATAATCAGTGGTTGATGCAGGAACCCTACAGGGGTGATCAGAGAATGATAGAGCATGGTATGTAGTCTGATCAATGTTCGAAACCCGATGTGGAAATGCAATCGGCTCGGTGAGAGGTGAATCTGAATAGAAATTGAGTTCGGTTGCGGGTCGGGGTTTGGGAGAGGTTTTGATCCGTTCTGTGTGTGCGGATGAGGTGGCCATTGTGTACGAGGGCTCTTCTAGAAACAGATGATAGGTGATTTTCTGTAGAGAGTCCTCTGGGTAACTATCAAATGCCGGAAGAGTGTTTGTAGGATGAAAGGAATCGGATTCGAGAAAAAATTTGGATTCTTGGTTGCAATCACTCTTGGCATTTTCTGTTTTTGGTTCCTGAGGATCGAAAAGGAATGATTCTGTGTTATCGGTGATCTCGGGAATCAGGACGTCAGAGTCGGAGTTAGAGTCATGAGAACTGAGGTCGTAGATAGGCCTGGCGTGTTCAGGAAGGAAAGTCTCTCCGCAATTATAGTCTGATCTGAAATTGTCGGAGAGTTGGCGAAAGTGATCATGAATTCCACCACTGCAGAAATCATCAGATGTGGAATCAGCAGCCTGACTGGGTTCTAGCCTATATGTCAATTCTGGGCTCAAAAAGATGTTCTGTTCAAGCTCTAAGCTGGTAGGATAGACCCCATTAAAATCTTGCTCATCCAACTCCTCAGTTTCTGTATCATAAATTGGCATGTTTTCTGAAAAATCGATCAGATTTCCTGAGGATGTTGGAGAGGGATATTCATTAAATAGAGGCCCGGAATCATATTCTGTAAAAATTTGATCTTTCTCATAAAGGGCCTCATAATCTTCCCAATAAGTTTCAGATCTAGGTTCTAGGCTTAGGATGTGGGTAGAATTATTAGAACCTAAGTCCGAATAACCTTCGAGGGTCACCTTATCAAAACAAGGGGTGGAATTTATACCCTCCAGAGGTTCAATTCTAATCTTGTCATTGCAGGAGTCTTGGAGTTCTAAGCTTGGTGATTCATGGCCTAGGGTTGGCTCAGCATTGTGTTCTCCTGCAATATCCCAACCTAATTCAACATTGTCTTCTATCTGGGTTGGGATTTTACAACCACTTTGTGCCTCAATCCCGGGATCTGGGAAACTGAATTGTTCCTTAATACTGTTCCAAGATGGTTCATCCTCTGTTTCTGGTATATACGGGTATTTCCGGTTGATAATTTGTTCTACTGATTTCATCATTTCTACCCGTTTTATAAGGGCATCTTGGTGTTGTTCCCAAAGTACAGGATTTGTCAAGCATTGAAGGTATTCAGATTGGTGTAATTTTTCCATCTCAATGTATCCTGTCATGAGCATATCTCGGGTTGATCCTTTTGAAATTCCAGTCAATAGAATTTGGGCACAGTTTATGATGAAGGATGTGGTTGTTGGGACATCAACCTGAATATCTCCTATTGGTGTTGAGGTTTTTTCTTCTTTTTCATAGAATTTTATGGCATCCTCGATCATTTTATCTTTCATAGATCTCCGATATTCAGGTTTCTTGAATGGTAGTCTTGCTAGGTAATTAGGCTGCATAATTGGATCAGGTGGTGGAATAGAATCAAAGTTTGAATCAAGATGGAAGAAGGGGATTTTGTTCAGAATCAGAGGAAAGAGGGGCTATGTGAATGATTTCTGCAAAAACAAAGGAGCCGAGGCTTAGCCTCGGGGAGAGTGAACTTCTATAGGAGGTTTCAAGGACCTCCTGAAAAATACTGAAGGGCTGGATGAGATAAGCAGGTGCTGGACCCAATCAAGACACCCAAAAATTGTTGGGTGACTATAGAGGTTCGGGGCAGATGGACCCCTTGATCAGAAAGATCATCCACCTGAGAATTACCTGGGCAGCCAGAGAGGGAGAGTCCCGCGAAGACCCCTACACGGTAGAGCGTCCCCACGGGTTACAGGGTTTCCCCCACCCGACCTCTCTTGTCACTGCGGTTCCAGGTAGACCAGAATGGGGATCTTGACCTCTTAAGTCTACCAATTTTAAGATCAGGGTGCTTAAGGTTTCACTTGAACTTTAGTCTTTTTAAGTGCAAAGAGTGACCTAATTTAAGGTTGGTTAACCCAAAGGGGTCAACTTTACCTCTTGTTTTCTTTGAGAGCTTTTTGGGTCCTTTCTTTTAGGGTTCAAGTGTTTAGAGAGAGCCAATTGTTTAGGATTTTTCTTGTTAATTATTTTCAATCAATGGCTTGGGCACACCTCTTTTGGATTTCCTCAATTCTTGATTAAGGGGTGTGTCTCTACTGAAATCCTAATGTTTGACCTTATGTTGGCTCTACTTGGTCCATTTAACTCTTTGTTGGGCAATTAGGGCTCAAGCAAGAATGTGTTAGCCCTTAAATACCCTTAATAGTGTGCAGGAGTGATGAGTTGAAAACATGCAACTTTTTATGGTTACTAAGTATGGAAGACAGGTTAGCCCTATATTGCTTGTTCTTTTTCTTTTCTTCCTCTTTAGAGTGTAGGGGTTAATAGTGAGAGAAAAGATTTACCTGTCTTCGGAGTGGTTGTGTGGTTGCTTGTCTTCTTGAGTTCCTGTAGCTGCACAAAAGAGAGGAGATTATCAGAACTTAAAAGAAACAGGAATGTTTACCTCTAGAATAGCCGTTGCTCCCCGGCAACGGCGCCAAAATGAAAAGCAGATGCGGCAACCGGGTTTGAGGGTTTTGTTATAACGTTGTAGTAAAGCCGGTTATTACCAACATTTCATATATAAATTTTTTTACTCGGAAAATGAAAGAGTTCCCGAGGTCGAACTCAGGGAGCAAGTCGTATTCTAGAGATATACATGTTTCTTTTACAAAAAGAAAGAGAGAGGGAAAGAATTCGTTGTTTTCTCTTTGTTTTGCAGAGGGGGATGCTCTTCTTTCTCTCTTTCTTTAGATCTCCTTCTTTTCTCTGTTCTGCAGAGGTGATATTCTTCTTCTGCAATGGTGATGCTCTTCTTCTTCTTCCTGCTGTTCCTGCGTTGGTGATGTTCTTCTTTCTTCAGAGCTCCTTGTTCTTCTTCTTCTTTGGTTTTCTGCCTTGACCTCTCTTCTTCTTCTTCTGCAATCGTGGTGACCCTTTCTCTTTTCCCTTCTTTTTTCTTTATGGCTGCAGAGCTTCTGCCTTCAGCTACTAAGTCTTTCTTTCTTCTTCTTCTGCTTCGGCCGTTGCTCTTCCTTCTTCTTCAGCCTGCCTTCTTTCCTGCTCTGGCTGCTGACTTTCCGTCGTCTGACCCGGTGCTTCGACGACTTAACTGAGCATTTGCTACAGTGCAGCTCCTTCTTCTTCGCCTGCACTTCTTCTTCCGCGGGTCTTCTTCTTCTTCTTTGGCCTACACACTTCAGAGTTTTTCGTCAAGAGGCAAAACCTACTCTACCCTCCCCCCCCCGCGTCTCTCTTTCTCTCTGAAACCACTCTTGGGAAAGCTCTCCCAGAGCTACCGGGTAATCGGGTTCGGGTCAGGCCCGGGTCCAGGCCCACCGGCGTGCGGTGGTGGGCGAGGAGTGCAGGTCGGTTTAATCGGGTCGGGGCCAGGTCCGCGGAGCGTGGTCACGGACGAGGCCGGGTCGGGTGAGAGGGACCTCACCCCGTGGTCAGGAGGCAGACAGCATAAGGCACTTTTTGCCTTTATGCGTTCGCGCGCCTCCGAGAAGTTCCGAGGTGGGACTAAATGTCCCACCCCAATTGAGCGCCCGTCGCGGAGGGAGCAGTGGGCGATCGTGTCTTCACGCGCGGCCTTCGCCCCATCTGCGAGCCTGGGACGTTTCGCGGAGACTCCCCGCGCAACCTGGGAGTCGAACCTGGGCGAAGGCGTGCCTGCACCTGCAGGTGAAGGAGCTCTGCCTGCTCAGTAATGGCGACGGCGGGCGAGTCACCTGGTCACAGAAGAACGGCCTCTCGGCCAAATCAGACAGGCGGGGGACCTTCGCCGTGGCACGGCGAAGGTGGTCAGGGGGTCTGCAGGGGGCGTGATGGAGCCAACAGGTCGTCCTAGGTCAAACTGTGAGCAAAGAAGTGGGTGTGTTCGGTGGATCTGCAGAGGGCGTTTGGTGGGAAGTGGAGGGGCGGAAGAGGATCAGGGTGAGGAGGCGGAGGTTCTGCGGTGGTCGGCGAGCCGTGTGGGTCGCTGAGGTGATGGGAGCGGCTCGCCGGAGGGTGGTCGGAGGCGGAGAGGGTGAGGGTGAACAGGAGCGGTCGAGGGTTTAATTGACTAAATTGAAAGCGGGGAAAGAAAGAGGAGAAGAAGGGGAGTAGTTCTAACTTACTTGCAGGGACGAAGGGGGAGGAACAGGGCGACAGTCGTATCGACTGTCGCCGGAGAAGACGATGCCCAGTGGGGGGAGGACGGCGGTGACGACGGGGCAGAGGCAGCGCGCGCCGGTATTGCGCAACGCGGGAAGAGCAGGGGAAGAAGTCTCTGCTGCTGGTATTGCGGCAGAGCGAAGAGGAGGAGGAGGAAGAACCGCCGGAGCTGGTGGGCGTCTGCCGGAGTGAGAAGAGAGGAAAGTTGGGGGTTTTCTCCGTCAGATCCAGGCTGCCCTGGTCGGTGGAGGAGCGGGGGGTATTTATAGGGATGAAACAGGGAGGAAGGCGGAGGGAGACGACGTGTCTCCCTCGCCGGAGAATGGTCGGAACACGAACCCATACCGTCCGTGCGTTCGCACGGCCGGTATGGTGGGCTACAATGACCAGGGGGGTGCCCCTGCGACGGCTGACGACGCAGGGCACCCCCGGTATACTTGCCAGGTCCCCCACCTCACCCTGCGCGGCGCCATGCTCCGCGCAAGGTCGCCGGAGCATGGTGCTGGCAGGGTTTTGCAGGAGGGACCTGATTGCAAAGAACGAAGGAGAGTTAGGGGCCAAAATGCGAGGGTTCAAAAGTTGAGGGCCAAAGAGTAAATATATGAGGACCAAAGTGTAAAGTCGGTCAAGGAGGTTTCTTCTTAGGCTCAAGTTTTTATACATGACTAATTAGGACCTAAGGAATCTGATGGTGAATTTCATTTTCATATTAAACCTTGTTTGACCGGTCAATTTGCGTAAAGACCCAAATTAAGTTATTAATTGGGCATGGTTCTCAATGTAGGTCAAAATGGGTTCTAAAGGCCAAATTGAAGGTTCTAAACCCTAGAGATTATTTTTCTATGAATTTTAGAGGGTTTATTCTATTTTTACTTTGCTTCGAACCTTGTGAATTGAAGTGGGTTGTTTTAGGGTTACAGATTATCATTTGGTTCCTTGGAAGTGCTGTAGCCCTTGCTAGATCATCTCATCCCACTTTTATTCTTATTAAGCTGTTTTGACCTGTGTTTGGGCCCAGAATTACCCTGTATGCAGATTATACTGGTAAAATTGCACTTTTACCCCTTATGACTGGTTTTCTTCTCAAACTCAGAATTCTCTGAGTTAAGCCTTTCCTTGAGATATGTAGGAGCTTTTATCCTTTGTATTGGGTCAAAATGAGCTAGTTATGGCTCATGATGAGGTTCTCATCACTTAGGTTACCGAATCCCGCAAATCGGAAGTCAGTTAACGAGGCTGAATACTTCCTAAGCCTTAGACCTAATACTTAAGCTTCGCATTTTCCTCAACCTCTTGAGGATTATCCAGATTTTAATGGATACGTGAATTTTTAAGCTAAAGATTCTAGCCCAAGAGGCCTAAGACCAGCATTCCCGCTAATCTCTTGTTGTGTCTCCTTAGCACTTTTTATTTTATTTCTTTTCTTGATCTGGTCTAGAACTTCAGTTAATTCCTTACTCTTTTAGTAATGACTATTTCTTTTTTCTTTCTCATTTTGTGCTCCTTTCTTCATTTTTTGCTCTTTTTCTCCTCCTTATGAATATGTGGCTCACAAAATTTCCTCCCTCCCCCCACTTTTTTTTATTCTTTTTCTTAATTTTTTCAATTTTTGTGTTTTTGACATATGCAAATTTTTTGTGTGTGAGACTCTTGACTTTTTTCTTGGTTCTGTATGTATGCACTTTATCACCCCCCCATGCCTAAGTTTTGCAATGTCCTCATTGTAACCAGAGGGTGTGAATTAGTGTTGAGGTCAGGGACTTAGAACAGGATACATCGGGTGGGTGAATGGGTCAAAAATGACTGATGCAGATGATTTTAAGCTCTGATACGTGTACTAGAGGTGGGATCAACTGTCTAAGGCTGAACTCAAGGTGCAATAGACGTGGAGTATGGACGGATAATCAGATGGGTCTCTATTTTTGGGATGACGGGTTTCCTCCCGTTAAGC
The DNA here is from genome assembly GCA_037157565.1 of Thalassia testudinum. NCBI lineage: Eukaryota > Viridiplantae > Streptophyta > Magnoliopsida > Alismatales > Hydrocharitaceae > Thalassia > Thalassia testudinum. The sequence continues at coordinate 21,700,834 of JAZHRO010000024.1, forward strand.
GCTAAATTTAATGCCTTCAGCCGAGCAGAAAATGGGGTGGAGAGGGAGTGGTCAAATCAGCGAAATTTTGTAAAACAATCACCTTAATTAAGAGCCTGGTTGGTCCAACCAGGTGCTTGTTAAGATCAGTGGGCTGATGATGCAGCCCAAACCCAATAAGTCTGGTGGGTTGATAGATGTAGATCAACAAATGTGGAACCCACCAAATGCAGTGAAGTTCTGATGGATATGGAAGTGAAAACTCGGGTTCAGGCTGAGTCGAATCAGCTTGGTCAAAGTAGGGTTCCGAAAAATTATCCATGTAAGGTGTGGAATCCCTACAGGGGTGATCAAAGGATGGAGGCTCCTGATTTGTGGTCTGATCAGTACCCAATACCCGGTCTAGATATGGAGTTGAATCATCTGCAAACGGCTCAGTGAGAGGTGAATCAGAATAGAAATTGAGTCCGGTTGCGGGTCGGGGTGGGGAACGGGTTTTGATTGGTTCTGTATATGTGGAGCAAGTGGCTTCAAAGAAGATTGACATGTTATAATCAGGAGGCAGATTTTCTCCGATGTTATGGTCAGATTCGAAATTGTTATGAACGCGTGCCCCAGACGTCTTTTAAGACGTCTGGGAGGTGGCCCAGATGTCGGACCAGGCGTCTGGGATCACATCCAGACGTCTGACCAGACGTCTGGGATCGTTTCCAGACGTCTGGAAATCAGTTATTTTCGACACGCGCGGGTCGTCTGCGCACCTGAGCGCGCAGACCCGCATATCATTATTCCCTCTGTGGCTGCAGACGCCCTGCCTCGTTTCTCTCTCCTCCTCGTGCGGCCTTAAAGGGCCACGCGCTCCCTCCCGTCGCCTCCACCCCTTCCTCTTCTCCTTCCAGTGCGCGAGAGTGAGCGCGAGAGTGGGCGCGGGGTTGCTGCGGCGGCGACGACCGCAGTGAGTGTGGAGGGGGTGCTGCGTGCGAGAGCAGCGCTCAGTCGTGAGGGCGAGCTCGCCGGGGCTGCCAGGGCCGGCCGGCGGGGAGCGCAGCGGGCGCGGAACGACGCGGGAGGCCTGCAGCGGCTCGAGCAGCAGGCGCACGAGGGGCGACGCGGGCGGCGTCGCGAGCGGAGGGCGAGTGCGCCCTGGTTCTGGAAAAATTTCCAGAATCAGACGTCTGTTCTAATAGCCAGACGGCAGGGTCGACGTCTGGAAGACTGTCTAGACGTCTGAAAGGTGAGTGTTCCGTCTTCTTCTTCCTTCCTGTCGACTGACCGTACTGAGGGAGAGAGATGGGTGTGCGCAGGCTCGGTGATTCGCCATCCAACGTGAATCAGACGTCTGGCTGTAGTACCAGACGGCGAGAGCGACCTCCAGACGTCCGGGGTGACCATCGGACGTCTAGGAGCTAGGCCAGACATCCCCGCAGACTTCTGGACATCTGGGAAACCACGCTGAACAAGGTAATTCTCTGATCCACTTTTTAAGACGTCTGGAAGAAGTTACAGACGTCTGATTTTGCACAGTGTCGTCGTTTTCGACCCGTTGAGGGCTCGTTCGGGTTCCGTTTTCCGCGTTTCGAGTTGCGTTCTTTCCGGAATTAAATCCTCTACCCGTCTACAGTAGCTATACACTATTTTGAGACACTCCTTGTGTTTGATCCTTGTGATAGGACCTCGTTCCATTGCAGTCTTGGGGGTCGCGGAGGCACGCGAGATTCCCGATCATGCCCCCATTACTCCCGTCGTACCTGGTAGAGTGGCTTTAAGTATAATCTGTTAAATTATGAAACCATAATTAGAACCTAGGACATTGCATGAATCCTAGGAATGAGAAATAGATTGAATGGTAGATTCCTAGGGTGTTGCATGAATCCTAGGGTTGGAAACCTAGATTGTATGATAGATCCTAGGATATGGCATGAATCCTAGGACGGGAAAACTAGTGGAATGTATGAATACTGCAGTTTTGGAAAATGTGGAAAGGAAATAATAGCTGCCTGTGAATTAAATTAACAGCTGCCTGTTATGAATAAATGAACATGATTAAGAATATGGGGTGTATGAATGTGAAACTGGAATGGTGAAACTGGAATGTTCTGAGTTAAAGAGCTGGAACCCTACGGGGAATTAGGAGTAGAACTCCTAGAAAGTGAATGGAATAGAATTGGGGAAGTGAGCTGGCCCTTGAGTACAGAGTACCAAGGAGAGCGACTGTCCCCCTGTTTAGTGCAGAGTGGAGTCAGCCGCCCCAGAGACCCGGGGTTAGGACTGGCCACTCTGTACCGACTTGCTGGCCCTCGTGTACATAATACCGAGGAGAGCTACTAGTGTAGGGAGGTACTAGCTACCCCACGGGCCTCGGGGTTCTGCTAGCCTCCCACACCAACTTGTTAGGCCCGCCGGGGCAAACCAGGGTAGTCAGGCGAGGGTGCGCGGACTGTGGAGGGGAAAGGCCCCGGTTTGGTTACTGTGGAGGGGTTGGACCCCTGTTACTGAGAGGGCTCTGCCCTGGACTGGTTCCGTGCTGTGCTTTGGGCGCACCCGTTAACGGAAACGACTGACCGCGTGCCAGTACGGGTTAGCTACCTGTGCGTTTATCGCGCGTGCCGTAGTCACCGTTACATCTGTCAGTGACCTTGGGGTGGTTGACTGAGGGTAGGATCACCACGGGGGACTCTCCCGGCCAGGAGAGCACCACGTGCTACTTCTACTTTTTGGAAAAGACTGCAATCAAGATCGTTCCCACGAGGAACATTCGAGATCAAGTAAAAGATCTGAGGAATAAATGAAATAGTGAGACAATTGAAAGATGTGAATAAAGAAAGTAATCGAACATAACAGCTACTGTACACTCTACTGTTGTCTTTAGTTTAGTTGCCACTCTACTCAGCGTTTTGTTGACGTGTTACACTCGTTACCTTTTTCAGGACCAGGTGTTGAGCAGCCAGGGTCAGTGGCTGCAGAGGACGCTGGGCCGAGTAGGGTCCAGTAGAGTTACCACGGTTTCTTGTACCTCTTTTTGTTCCGTATAGTGAGTAGTTCTTGTTTCCGCTGTACTTTTCTTTACCTGCAGTTCATATTTAGTTATGAATGTTGTTCTACTGTTGTGGTGGTATATACTGTAGTAGTTCCTTTCCTTACTGCTGTATTTTCTTACTGTTAGTTATATTCATGTTGAATGTGGTTTATTTTACTGCTCTTTTGGTTACTTCCTCGTTGGACGACTAGGTCTTGGGATTAGTCGAGTCGGTCCGGTTCTCGTGTCTCGTAGGGACTTGGGAATCGGGTTGTTACAGAAATCGTCGGAGAGTTTGCGAAAATCAAAGTTTGAATGAGATTCCAGATCATGAGTTCCACCATAGAATAAATCATATGTTGTATATTCAGCAGCCTGACTGGGATCTAGCCTAAATGTTAATTCTGAGCTTAAAAGGGTATCCTTATCTGGTAGAGGCTCAGATTCTAAGCTAGTAGGGCAAACCCAATTGAAACCTTGCTCGTCCAACTCCTCGGTTTCTGTGTCGTAGATTGGCATGACTTCCGAAAAATCAATCCGTTCCTCTGAGGAGGTTGGCGAGGGATATTCATCAAATCGAGGCCCAAAATCATATTCTTCATTAAAAGATTGATCTTCATCTGGGGCCTTGAAATCTTCAAAATATGTTTCAGATCTAGGTTCTAGGCTTAGGATGTGGGTTGAATTACTAGAATTTAGGTCTGAATAACCTTCGAGGGTCACCTTATCAGAATAAGGGACGGAATTTACACCCTCGAGAGGTTCAATTCTACTCTCATACTTGCAGGAGTCTTGGGATTCTAAAATGGGCTCATCATGGTCTTTTCCTGCATTTGGAGCTTCCCAACCTTCTTCAATATCAGGTGCATTATACTCCATCTGGGTTGGGAATCCACAACCATTTTGTGCCTCAAACCCAAGATCAGATTTATCCTCGATGTTGTCCCAAGATAGTTCATCCTCTGTTGGTGGTATGTACGGGTATTTCTGATCAATCACTTGTTTTATTAATCTCATTATCTCTTCTCGTTTTTCAAGACTATCTTGGTGTTGCTTCCAAAGTCGAGGATTTGTCATACATTGAAGGTATTCACTATTGTGCAATTTTTCTATCTCAATGTATGCAGTAATGAGCAAGTCACGGGTTGATCCTTTGTTGGCTTCTACTAATAGTACTTGGGCACAAGTTATGACAAAGGTTGTGGTTGTTGGGACATCAACCTAAATGTTTCCTACTGTTGTTGAGGTTTCTTCATTTTCATAGAATTTCATGGCATCCTCAATCATTTTATCTCTCATTGATCTCTGATATTCAGGTTTCTTGAATGGTAGTCCTAGGTGGTTTGGCTGCATATTAGATTAGGTGGTGGAGTCAAGATGTAGAATCAAGTTATGAATCACGATTTGTTATGAAGCGATCAGATCTGAATAATGAGTCCCACTGAAAATGTGTATGTGTGCTCTAAAGAGAAAAGATGAGGGACTGGAGATATTCTTGACCCAATCAAGACACCCAAAGATGTTTGGATGACTACGGAGGTTCGGGGCGGATGGACCCCTGGATCAAAAGATCGTCCACCTGAGAATTACCTGGGCAGCCAGAGAGGGAGAGTCCCGCAAAGACCCCTACACGGTAGAGCGTCCCTACGGGTTACAGGGTTGCCCCCACCCGACCTCTCTTGTCACTGAGATTCCAGGTAGACCAGAATGGGGACCTTGACCTCTTAAGTCTATCACTTTTTATTTCAAAGGTGCTTTTAGGGTTCTCACTTGAACTTTAGATGTTTTTGGTATTGTGACCTAATTTAGAGGTTGGTTGACCCAAGGGATCAACTTCACCTGACCTGTCCTATAGATGGTAGAATGATTCTAAGTTTGGAGCCTAGAGATCACCCTGATTTGACTCCCAGGTTATTAGGTTCAAAAATTTTAAGATTCAAGTGATTTTAGAGCTCAATTTTAGGGTTTGTCTTATTTAGCTCTCTTCAATCAAGGGCTTCGGTAGCACACTGATGCGGGAGGGTTTATTTCCTTTTATACAGGCATGTGTGACTAACGCTTCAAGACCCTAATGTGGAAACCCTAATTTGGTTCTATTTCCAATCCTCTTTTTCTTTTTCACAAAAGTTCTCTTTGGACTTATAAACAAGAAGTGTGTGGTCCGCCGAGATTAAGCGTTATTTCAATTAGGCACAAGAATTTGTGGGATGGAATCTAAAAAAAAAAATCACTCCAACTTCAAGAATATTTGCAGAAATTTTCGCAAAATCAGGAAATGTTTTGCCTTAGAGATGGTGATTACTATATAAAGAAGGCAATTGATTCCCAAATTGATTTTCTTCCTTTTGTCTTTCAAAGATTAGGGGATAATTAAGGAAGAAAAGAAATTACCTGCCCTGGAGTGGTTGACTTGCAGGAGAGATTTTCTCGTGAAGTACCTGTAAGATCACATCAAAGCAAAGTAGGGCAAGTTAGTGTTCAATATGATAAAAAGAATGTAGAGACTAGTGGTAAATTGCGCGTTGCTCCCCGGCAACGGTGCCAAAATGTTCGTAGCGCTTTTGTGCGGGTTTTAAAGAGAATATGACGTTGTAGTATAGCCGACAAAGTGTTCAAACAAATAGAGAATTTTATTACTCAAAAATCGGAGTATCCGAGGTCAAACATAAGGAGAAAATGGAATTTACTACTAATCAAAATGTAATTGAACACTCTAATTTACTCAAAACTGGAATTCAGAGGTATCTAAAAAATAATTCAGACAAAAGAGTCAAATTGGACGTCTGATCTTGGGATCAGACGTCTTAAAAGTGTTTTCCCTTTTCCTTTTGATTATTCTTCTTCTTCTGATCTTGCTTTCTTTCTTCTTTTGCAGACTCTTTTTCTTCTTCGTCTTCTGTCTTGGCTTCTCTTCTTCTTTCTCTTCTCTCTTTCTACTTTGCTTCTTTTCTTGCGAAGGCTTCTTCTTCCTACCTTTGTTTCTTTTCTCTTGTTTCTTCTCCTGCCTTGCGCTTCCTTCCTCCTTCTCCTTTCTTCTCTTCTCTGCCTTGCCTTCCTTCTTCTTTGGTCCTTCTGTTCTTCCAGCCTTTCCTTCTTCCTTCTCTCGGCCAAGTCTTTCTTCCTCAATGATCAGCCTGTGCCTACACAGAGCAAAACCTACCCCGTTCCCTCTACCCGCGCGTCTCTCTCTCAGCAATTCACTAAAACACGCTCTCCCAGAGCCACATGGGTAATCGGGTCGGATTCGCACCCGGGACCAGGCGCACCTGCAGGTGGTGATGTGCGAGGAGTGCGTGGGTTTGGGTCGGGTCGGATCCCGCCAGATCCGCGAGATGAAACCACGGACGAGGCGGGCATGAGGGCAAGTGAGGGACCTCACCCCTGTGCTTTCGGAGGCGGTAAGCATAAAACACAAATTCAACTTATAGCATACCCGCGCCTCGCGATTCCACGATGTGGGACTAAAGGTTTTGCCCTGATTTCGCGTGCACCCGCATACCTGTGTGCAATCGCCACAGCTGCTGGCTTCGCAGCGCCCCTGGCTGGACTCGAGGCACTTTACGACGCTTGCCCGAATACGCAGCACCTGAAGCCTGGAGCTGCTGACGCCTAGAGCTGCTGCGAAGCTGCTTCAACCTTCGTCAATGGCGGCAGGAGCTAAAATCTTGTCAGACACAAAGCGAGCCTCTTGGCTCAATTAGACCAGCTAGGGACCTTCGCCGTAGCACGGCGAAGGTGGTGAGCCATGCTGCAGGCCGCAGGATGGCCTAGGCATGCGTGCCTAGGTCAACCTGTGGCCGGATGTGTGGGGTTGTTCGGGGGCCTACTGTGGATGTGCGGAGTGGCAGTGGAGGGGTGGAATGTGTTCCTGGTGGTGAGGCGGAGCTTACGAGATGGTCGGCGAGCCGTGTGGAGGGGTGGAATGGTGGGAGCGGCTCGCCGGAGGTCGGTCGGTGATGTGGAAGATGAGGGTGGTCGGCGTCGGTCGAGGGTCGATTAGATGAGATAACAGGGGGAAAAGAGAGAGGGGACTACGGGGAATAGTTATAACCTAATTGTAGGGATGAAGAAGGATGGAGGGCGGACAGCTGTACCTGTTGTCACCGGAGAAGACGCTGCCCAGTGGGGGAGAACGGCAGCGACGACAGGGCTGAGGCGACGTGCGCGGGTACTGCGCGACGCGGAGGAGAGTCAGGAAGATAACTTTGCCACTCGTTTTGTGGCAGAGCGAAGAGGGAGGGGAGGGGGCTCGCCGGAGCTTGCTGGGAACTTTGGCCAGGCAGGTGGAGATGAATTGGAGGTGAAAACTCGGCCAAATCATGCTGAAGATCTGCGACCGGGCTTAGAGGTTATTTTATAGGCACTGGGCCGTGCTGTCAGAGCGTGGAGGGCGCGCAATCGCCTGAGGTCGGTCTCCGGAGATGGAAAGAGGTTAAGATACCCAAATCTCTCATGCGTTCGCACGAGAGATTGGGTTCACACCAGAGATTGTGATTGGCCGTAGATGGAAGGGAATTCCTCAGAGAATCTCCCTTCCACTTCTGGGAGAGAATCTCTGAGGAATCAGAGAGTAATCCCTCTCTAAACCTCGCCGGATCTTGGTTCTGCCCTAACAATGGCGGCAGGACCTGATTGCAAAGGTGGAGAGGAACTTAGGCGGCTCTCTGCAAAGATATTAAAAAGATAGGGACCAAATTATGATTTAGGTGTACTAAATTGCAAAGTAGGCCAAGATGACCTCCCCTTAGGTCCAAATTTTGGTACAAACCTAATTTTCACCTAAGGAATCCAATGGTGAAGTTGGATTTTAGGTTTGACCTCGTTTGACTGGATATTTTGCGTAAAAACCCAAATTAGGTCAATTAATGTGCTAGGACCCTAATCTAGGTCAAGCTGGGTTCCAAAGGCTAAATTGAGTGTTCTGAACCCTAGAGGATATTTTTACATGATTTTTAGAGGGTTTAATTAATTTTTATCCTTATCGGAACCTTGTTAATTTAAGTGGGTCTGTTTTAGGTTTACCAAATGTCATTAATTCCTAGATTGAACATGAACCCATTTCTGATTGACTCAACCCACTTTTTATCTCATTTAGACCATTTGACCTATGTTTTGCCTCTAATAAATCCCATTTATGTACTGCAATGGTAAAATTGCAGTTTTAACCTTTATTTCATGTTTTCTTCTCAGAGCACTTGTTCCTTCAGTTAAGCCTTCTTCTAGGTTATGTAGGAGCTTTTATCTTCTTTATTGGGTCAAAATGAGCTAGTTATGGCTCATGATGAGGCTCTCATCACACACCAAGTTTGAAAATCAAATCCTTGATTTTTAAAATGTCCCTTCATTAATTAGTCCTTTTTCAGAAAATATGGGAACACTTGTTAGATCTATTCAATACAGATTAGGTGGTCATGAAATTAGTCCAAATGCATTTGCGTGACAGGTAGAAATGCAAAGTTAGAAGTGCATACCTAATTCTAGCATTCTTCATGCAATATGCAAGACAAAAATTAGATCTAGATGTTGCTCATTTAATCCTAAATGATTCGACCTAAGGGCAAGCAACTTCTAGCAGATAGCTCATTTTCTTTATTTTTGTTTTTTTTGTTTTTAATTACTTATGCACAAGCAAATTAAAGGGTAAACAATCCACAAAATAAATTAAAAACCTAAATCTAAAGAAAAGGGAACAGGCTCCCAAAAATTACCCAACATTGGCCTAAAACAAAATCTGGGAACAAACCCCTCAACTGTACCCCAGAACAAGGGTTTCAAACCAAATGTGCAATGAAAAATTAAGTCTAAAGTCTTAATCCTAATCTAATCAAATCAGTGACTAAATGTACAGAGATGATCGTCGCGTCCTCATCCTTCCCCACCTAGCAATCTGGTTCCTTGCAAGGTAGCTCGAACAATTTCTCCTTTGGCGACGTCAAGGGTCGCCTTTCACGATGGCTGGTGTGATTGCGAGTCGTAGAATGTGTGTCGTAGATTCTTGCACTCGCATCAGAAAAAAAAAATTCAAAGTTAAATATGATTCAAAATTTAAACCAATGTAAATGAATGAATAAATGAATACGATTTAATTAAGCCTGTTGCTTCCCCGGCAATGGTGCCATTTGGCAAGTCAATTCTTTGCTTTTAAAGTCATTTGTCACATAAAATGACGCGTTGTTTGTAGTTCAATGTGGTGGAAAAATCGACTAATCAACAATTAATATAACCACTCAATTAGGAGTGGGTGATGTCCACAGGGAGGCAATTGCCTAATTAAACTCGTTAATATCAAAAATGAATGTTCACTATTGATTTTGTCAAGAAATCAAGCCAAATCCGTCTTTAAATCAAGATAACAATGAGAAGTTATGCTGAAATTGCATTTGTATGAAAGTGGAGGGGTATTAAAGCAAAACAGCCATAATATAATATTAATTAAATAAAATTCCCTCTCTTGCAATGGCAAAGCAATGTAAATTTTAATTCATGTCAAAACAGAGGAAAGTTTCTCTCACTTTTTCGTGCATGGGAAGGGGAATGGTGGCTGGCGAGGCTCTGAGGGAAGGTCGGCCGGCGCGTTGGGAGTTCAATGATGGTGGCAGTAAGGTGGAAGATGGCCGGTGGTGGTCGGCGGCATGGTTGAAGTGGCCGGCGGTGGGCTGCTGGAGGTGTTGCTGTGAAGGCACACACACACGTAGAGGGGCACGACAAACATAGCTGTTGCTGCTGTAGGTTGTGCGGGGTGGGGTGTAGGCGGAGCGCATCTGCTGCTGCATGCTGCAGGCGCGGCGAGTGCTGCTGGTGGTGGCACGGCGAAGTGCAGGCGCACGCACGGAGGTGCGCGCAGGCTGGAAGTGGGCGCGCGTGCCTGCGGGTGTGCGGTAGGGGCTTAGGCTCATTGTCTGGATGTGGGGGTGGTGGCTGAGGCGTGGGAGGAGAGGGGCATGCGATGCTGCGCGCTGTGCGTGCTGTAGGAGGTGTAGTGCATGGTTGGGCGGCGCTACATCTGGTGCATATGTGTGCGGATGTGGATGCGCTGGAGGATGGAAGTGCGGTGGCGCGCTTGATAGGGCTGAAGGTGGCTACGGTGTAGCAGCTGAGAGCTGTGCATGGAAGTGGTGAGGTTTTTGGGTTTGTTTTTAAGGTGAAAGGAAATAGAGGAAGAAGAAGAAAGAAGAAGAAGATATGGGGCCAAGCTTCAGACGTCCGGGAAACTTCCCAGACGCCTTAACTAATGGGGGAGATGAAGATGTAAGGCATGGAGTTGCAGCGGCTACGGTGGTGGTTGTTGGTGATGGAGGTGAAGGTGGTGATGTTGATTCTGGTGAGGCACGGTGATAGAAGTGTGGCCATCAGGGACACGCACTTACGGTGTTGGCACGAGTCCACCGACTTGGTGCGGCGAGCTGTCACCTCGTCGGCCCACGGTGTGGTGGAGCTCGGCCTTGGAGACCATGGTGGTGGAGTGGGGCGGTGTCTCCATGGTGCATGGCAGCCTCCCTCTCTTCCTTATCCCTGTCGAGGAGACCAGATCCACTTTTGGCGCTTCTCCTTGATTGGGTTCTCCACTGCGGCAGCTGGAGGAAGAAATGCAGCCATTACTCATAGAAGAAGAATAAAAAAAAATATTATGGTTATTTATATACAAACCCTCAACTTTTATGTTAACTTAAAATAATGCATGCAATGCACCTAATTGGTTAACTAATTAAATGAATGCAATTCTAAGTTAATTCTAATTGCATTTAAATATGAATGCAATGCATGAATTATGTAATTAAATTAGACATATGAATTAATCTATTTACATCCTAATTTATGCTAAATAAATGTTAGAATTAACTTAATGTCTAGGCACTTAAATACTTAAATAGCCCACAAATATGGGCTAATCACATAGGCCCCCCGATCCTCAGCCATGCGATGCGAATCCAATGGCTACAAGCGTCCCTGCACTGTGCCAGCTGTAGGCTCCTCCTCACGCCAGCAAAGGCACGTGGATGATATAGCAACACCCCCGATGGGTCTTCAGCGACGTTTTAAATGTTGCTGAAGACCCGTGCATGTAAAACACCTCCCTTCCACCATTATATAAACCCCATGACCCCGTCCCTTCCAAACCATCTCTAACTATGCTGCTCCCACCTACTCCATAACTCTAGAAGCCCATCAAAGCTCCCAAGAGCTCATTCCCAAGCTCCAAAGGTCCCTTACTAGTGTAGTTTTCCTATATCCCACCAAATATTCCTCCTCCTTCTCACCACCTTCGTAGGAAGCCATGGAGTCGTCCTCCCACCTCTATTCTGGTAGAAGATCAACTCCATCTCCTCATCCCCATTCCAAAGACTTGGTGAAGAATTCTTTTACCCAACATCCTCCTGCATCTCACCCCCATCGTCCAGCATCTTACCTCCTTCATCCAAGCTACCGTCAAGCACAGTCATCTCACCAAATAGCCAATTTGGGAGATTTCTTCTCACCACTATCTCTTTCACATTTTAGCTTATAGTAATAGACGTTTGAATGAAATTGTGATATATCATATTTGTTTTTCTCACTTTGTGAAGTTATCTTGCTTGTCTTTTTATTACAAAAACACCAAAAAATCATAAAATCCTAAAACACCAAAAAGAAACAACATGAAGCATGGATTTCAACGAAAGTAAATGTCGCCTCCCTATGTTCGATCCGGGACTCCCTTGGAGTTTTGGTAAAAAATTGTATTTGATAATGATGTAGACACATCCATTTAGGTTAAAATGCCTATTTATGCATGTTCCTAAGCATAGATTTGCATTCCATATTATAAATATTGCATAGCATTCATCATTCTACATTTAGAGTAGTTGTGTATATTTTAGGTTAATTGCGTCCTTTTTGTGATCAGGAGAGAAGGAGATTTATTTCGGAGCCACGGATTGACGATCCGACCATACGGATCTGATCAGGATGACGATCGGAGTCCAATGCCTTCGAAATCACCTTGATTGGAGTCTCGTACACCATATGCAGTCCAAGAAAGATCAACGACCAAGGAATAGGTGACATAATTCGGAGCTTTAAACAACAAATTTGACCATGCGGATGGATTTGGGTCGATGATTGTAGCCCAACAGTGCGAAAATCCACTCAATCCGACCTTTGAGCAGCCCCTACAACAGAAAGAAAATGGACGACCCAGATCGTGCCACGTGGCGCAACCCAGGCCACCCATGTGCACACACACGCCACCGCATGCGCACAGCAATGCGGGCATGCGCACGTGCACAGAGGCACTCACGTGTAGCAGCGGCAGTGCGCATGGGCGAGTGGAGCGTGCGCTAGTGCAGCGGTGCTTGGTTGTGTGGGCTGTCTTAAGCAACGCTTGCGGTGGATCTTCAGCGACGTTTATGATGGTCACTAAATGTCCTGTATACGAATTTGATTCTTTCTTCCACTATAAAAGGACTCCTACCCGTCCCATTTTTCTTTATCTCTTCCTTTCTTCTTCTCACCACCTCTAAGACTCTAGAGAGAGCTTGTCCCAAGCCTAGGATGCTCCTCTAAAGTAGAAAAGAAAATAGTTTTCCTACCTCTCATCCCTATTCATGGATCACCCCGTGGCTATCCTTGAAATTGCACTAGAGGGGGGGTGAATAGTGAAATTATATTGTATTGTAATGCAACAAATTCAATCACACAATATACTCAATTATTTTTAGGTGGAAACCCAAGATGGGTGAAAACCACCACCTAAGCCAATCTCTTGACTTAGGATTTTCGATCACAAGGTGATCAATCCACTAACCACACTACTTAAACGAGGGTAGTGTACCTCAATTACAATTCCCACCTCCGATCCCTAAACGGAGGTTTCTTTCTTCAAGATGAAGAGACGGGGACCCGACAGGCCGGATACCCAAAGTACAGAAATTAACAAGTAGAAATAACACCTATAGAGCACCCCAATAATTTAGTTGCCTTCTTATCTACTAAGCATGAAAAGAACTCCCTGATGATTTGCAGAACAGAGCGAGCCGGGAGTATGGATTTGCCCTTTGATCAGAGTATTAGCACAGCACAAGGGCAAGATGGAGCTTAGAGTAGTGAGCAAGAGATTTTTCTAATGGAATTGTATCTAAAGAGGTGTGTTTTGCCAAAGAAGAGTTGTAGTCTATTTATAGGCAAGTTTGGAACCTTCAAGAACACTTGGGAGAGCTCTTCTAGCCGTTGGAGACAAATCCCAAGAGTTTAGGACGAAATCCACACAAAATCAGGGCAATGATGATTCTGACAGCAACATCAGACGTCTAATTATAAGATCAGACGTCTTACAGGACGCCTGATTTTTACTATGGTCGTCTAATATTGCAGGATATCCTTAACGGACTCTATTGGATCAAAAGAAGGACGTCTGATATTATGTCATAAGACGTCTGATTATTTTACTGGACGTCTAATGATTGGTGCATTCGTTCCTGTTATCATCGGATCCAAACAGGGTTCTAGGTTTAGAAGATCAGACGTCGTTACGGACGTCTGAGGACATTACCAGACGTCTGGAAACCTAAATACTCTTCCTTCCTGCTTCTGCAAAAAGATTATGTGGCCGTAGACAGATATGCACAGAAAATCATGGCCAACGGTTCAAAGGCAGACGTCTGTAAGTGTGTCAAGACGTCTAGAAATTATTTTTGCCGATAAAAAGTCTAACGGTTAGTATGAGGACGTCTGGGTAAATAATCAGACGTCTGTGAACGGTTATCGACGTCTGAAAGTGAAGTCCTTCGACTGATGTTTATGAGGAGATGAACAAAGCCAGAAATATTTGAAATTAGACGTCTGATACATATGTCAGACGTCTTATTATGGAAAATCAGACGTCTGGACTTTTTAATGGACGTCTGATAAAAGTATAAGTGTTGGGTTTTTTGTTTCTAATTTATCCTAAGTGTAGAGAGCCTAAGTTAGCTATTTATAGGTTATGTTTGGGGGCTCTTTACAATATTTCTAGACTCAAATAAGATGAAAATTACAACCTTTGAAAGTTTACATGAAAAAAGCCTAAGACCTAATACTTTTGCTACTCGTCTTCACGCTTTTAATCTCCCGTCTTGGAAAGCTTTTTGAATTCCTGCAAATATGTTATTATAGAGAGAAAACAATATGGTACGCTTTATTTATTATTTCATTTTCTACATTTTGTAAAATCATCAAAATATTATATATGAGTAGTTGAACTAACAATCTCCCCCTTTTTGATGATTTTCAAAATATAGCTGTAGGTTCCTCTTTCCTCCCCCTAAAGGTTGTACTTGATAGCCTTTATCTATTTATTATTCCTTAATTTCTTACCTACATTCTTCTCCCCCTTTTTGAATATCATCATGAAGGGTTGTTTAAAGGGAGTCAAAATCCAAAACTACAAGAGTAATATCTACAAAGTAGAGTGCGTGAATAAAATTGCATGTTTAAAAGATGACAAGGCATTAAGGAAAATTGATTAGGAATAGAAATATTTAAGCATGGACTAGCTATTTGTTCCCAAAAATATTAAGTAGAGGGTCAAGGCCTCTTAATACAAACTTAGAATAAAAGACAGAAAAATAGAAGCACTAAAACTATTCTTCTTGATCTTGGCGGCGGCGGCGACGAGCGGGTCCTTGTCCTATCTGCAAATTTTGAACATCTGATCTAAGTTCGTCGATGTCGCGGCGCATGCTTCCCATGTAGGTGTACATCTCGCCGGTTCGACGCAGCAGGAGGGAGATGCCGGAGGAGAGGGAATCTGTGGCTGGATCCCATGCTTCATCAAAGCTCGAGCGGGGAGCTTCTATTTGAAGGGGCCGTGGTTCATGGAAGTCTGGAAAGGGTGGAAGGGGCTCTTCTTCCATGGGTTCGTCGGCGGGCTCAAGATGTTCTCTAAGTATATGCATCTTGGCGGCTGTGGCCCGGTTGTAAGGCTCAATTTTCTTGTCAACTGCTTGGTCAGTTATGGAAATCCGATGGGATGAAAAGATTTTGGATAGAATAGACCCAAACGGAAGTGATGCCCCATGGTCCTCATTCATGACGCGAACAATGAGGCGGCAATAATTGAAAGGAATATGACGAACGGCCGCAAAAAGGAGAGCCTTGTGTTGGCGTGAGATGTAATCAAAACCTCCTGATTTGTTTAGGAGGTCCCACCCAAAAATGCGAGAGAGTAGACGTGGAAGGGGTTTGAGATTTTTGCACGGTAGAGTGCCAAGGTTTTCAGCATATTTTTCCGGGAGAACTAACTCTTGATTGATGATTTCAGGGTCGTATTGCCTCAGTATGTCATTGAAATCATTTCCCTCATTGGGGATGGCTAGAAGGTCAGAGATAGTTTCAGATGTGATGTGTATTTCACGACCAAATAGGCGGGTATGGAGTTCAAGTTCATCGTTGCTGTAGTCCTCAACGATGTTGGCATAAAAGAGACGGCAAAGATCAAGGAACACACCAAGAGTTCCAATGCCGGAGTGGAATTGACGGTCAAAATATTGGAAAAGATGGAGAGTTTGGAAGTGTTCCCGAAGGTTCAAATGGGCAAAATCATTCCAAACAATAAAACGAGGGCATTTAACTTTGGCATTCGCGAAACGACGAAATCGCTGCCTAGCGATGTCACCCCGCAATTGATCTGCCAAATAAGTGGAAGAGGAACTGGAAGATCCCTCAACTTGCTTCCTACGGGGAGGCATATTTGGTGGAATGGGTGGTTAGGTTTAGGAGTAATGAGTGGTGCGTTGAGGATGGAATACCTGCAAAAAAGAAACAACCATTCAACCAAACAACATTCACCCAAAACATAGTTTGAAACACTGTAATCATCATGAAAAAAATATGTGGCAGTATGCCTTGAGGCAATACAACCTGCCATGTAGTTGTGGCAATATACCTTTGGATGCAAGCCACTAAAAAGTCGGCTTGATCCTCATGAGGTAATACCCTTGCCATGGAAGATGCAGCTAGGGCTAAGAAGGTTTTCTTGACCGAGGGTTAGGGCTGACAATGAAATGCACATGTAGGTCAAGTGAATCAAGAAGTGAACTAGATGCTACAAGGCCGTGGGTAAAAGGAGTATGAAAATGCCCTAGGCGTTGAGAGGGTATACCCACGGGAGGAGGGAAGCCTCCAAATGCGCGGTCGAGAGGCAGGGACGACGCGCGCAGAGGAGCAGCAGTTCCGTCAGTCGTCGAAGAGGCGCGACGGTCGTCTGGCTGCGAGCAGAACTTCGCCAGCTGCTGCTGTGGGCCGTTGGGTGTGAGGGAGAGCGGCGCGCAGATCGTGTGGGGTAGGGATTTTGGACAGGAGAGTGGGACCTTTGCGAAGGGGATTTTATATCCCAAGGTCACCGAGCAAGTCTCCCCCTGAAGTTGGGGAGATTTGCATCTCAAACCGTCCAGAGAAAAGCCGCGACGCGTAGATTTTTCCCCGATCAGACGTCTGTCAACGATGTCAGACGTCGGGATTTGGCAGAGGAATTTTTTCCCATTTCAGGGAGACGTCTGTTTTATTCATCAGACGAATAATCAGACGACTAATTCTAATATAGACGTCTGATTTCTGCAGGAATCCTCCCCAGCAAAAAGATTTATTCTCCAGGTTGTCGTCTGATTTCTTACTCAGACGGCAAAGAAGACGTCTAAATTTAATATTAGACGTCCGATTTCTGCAGACAGACCTTCCTGGATTTTCGTTTAAAGTTACAGGGTCGTCCGTTTTTCCTGTCAGACGATTCATACGACGTCTAGCCATATATTCAGACGTCCAACAGGCAGTACATGTTCTGTCTCCGAGATAGACGTCTGTCAACACATTTGGACGACAGTTCAGACGTCTGCGTTTCATACTAGACGTCTGATATTACTGTTTTGTTATATATAAAATCGTCGTCTGTCCCAGATGTTTAGACGACGAATTTTAGTGTATAAGACGTCTGATTATTTAATCAGACGTCTGATATTGGACAGAGTGTGCATTTGGATGTTTGAATGAAGGCTTAGAGAAATCAAGGTTCAATCTATGCTCATGACAAAAGAGGTTCCATTAAAACACTAAATTCTTCAAATATCACTTAGCTTACATATGCCTAGTTTCCTACGTATATAATTAAAGCGATCATAATTCAAAGGTTTAGTGAAAATATCAGCTAACTGCAGTTCAGTACAAATAAATTCAACTTCGATTTCTCCCTTAAGTACATTGTCTCTTAGGAAGTGATGTCGAACATCAATATGTTTTGTGCGAGAGTGATGTACGGGATTTTTCGAGAGGTTGATAGCACTAGTATTGTCACATAATATTTTTATCTTATTAAATATCAGGTTAAAATCCTTCAAAGTACTTTTCATCCAAAGCACTTGGGAACATGCTAGTGTAGCGGCTATGTATTCAGCTTCTGTAGTTGATAAAGCTACACTAGATTGTTTCTTTGAGAACCAAGAGACTAGTGATTCGCCTAAGAATTGGCACGTCCCACTAGTACTTTTCCTATCAGTGCGGCTACCTGCGTAGTCCGCATCGCTATATGTAACTAAGTTGAATTGTGGACTCCTAGGGTAGAATAAGCCATAATCAGATGTGTCAACTAGATATCTAAATATTCGTTTTACAGCATTTAGGTGTGATTGTTTAGGATTTGATTGAAACCTAGCGCATAAGCAGGTACTAAACAAAATATCAGGTCTACTGGAAGTTAAATACAGTAAAGATCCAATCATGCTACGATAGAGCTTTTGATCTATGGGCGTACCTGATTCGTCCAAGTCTAAGGAAGTTGTGACACTCATAGGAGTGTTCTTCCCTTTACTTTTGTTCATATCAAATCTCTTCAACATCTCCTTTGTGTATTTAGATTGACACACAAAGGTTCCAATCTCGAGCTGAGTGATTTGCAAGCCCAAGAAAAACTTGAGTTCACCCATCAAACTCATTTCGAATTCTTCCTGCATAATTTCTGAAAACTTTCTACACATAGATTCATTAGTAGCACCAAATATAATATCATCTACATATATTTGAACTAATAAAATGTCTTTTCCTTTTCTTTTAATGAATAATGTGGAATCAGCTTCCCCTATAGAGAATTTTGCATTTAACAAGTACTCTTTGAGCCTTTCATACCAAGCTCTAGGAGCTTGCTTTAGACCATATAGTGCCATGTTTAATTTGTAGACAAAATGAGGCTTATCATGAGACTCAAAACCAGGAGGTTGTTTTACAAAAACTTCCTCCTTAATGAATCCGTTAAGAAACGCGCTCTTAACGTCCATTTGAAAGAGTTTAAAGCCAAGAAAGGCGGCATAAGCAAGAAGCATGCGAATTGATTCGAGTCGAGCTACGGGAGCGTAGGTCTCATCAAAATCAATTCCTTCTTCTTGGTTGTACCCTTGTGCTACCAACCGAGCCTTATTTCGAATAACTATACCGGATTCATTCAACTTGTTCCGGAATACCCATTTGGTACCTATTATCGTTTGCCCTTCAGGCTTAGGTACTAGATCCCAAACTTCATTCCTTTGGAATTGGTTGAGTTCCTCCTGCATGGCAATCATCCAAGTTTCTTCGGAGCATGCTTCCTCGACACTCTTCGGTTCAACTTGAGATACAAAGGCGGAGAGACCAAAGGTGCAACTAAAACGAGATCGGGTTTTAACGCCATCAGAAACACTTCCAATGACTTGACTTTCGGGATGATCCCTTTGATATATCCAATCTTTTGGAAGATTATGGATATTGGAGTTTGGAATGTTAGACACATCAATAGTATAATCATCTTCATCATCCATATTGACTCGGTCAATGGAGGAATGAGGAGATTCATCGAAGGAGACATGAAGGGTTTCCTCCACTATTAATGTGGTCTTGTTAAAAACCCGATATGCCTTACTACGTGAGGAGTAACCAATAAAGATGGCTTCTTCACCTTTGGCATCAAATTTATCTAAATTAGAGCGGGTATTCAAGATAAAACATCGACATCCAAAAACTTTAAAATAACTAATTTTGGGTATTTTCCCATAGTATAGTTCAAAACAAGTTTTTCGCAATCCGGATCGAATTAAGGTGCGATTTAACACGTAACAAGCCGTGTTGACCGCCTCAGCCCAAAAGTACTTCGGTAACCCCGAGTCTATGAGCAATGTTCGAGCACACTCTTGAAGAGTACGGTTCTTTCTCTCAACCACCCCATTTTGTTGAGGTGTTCGAGGAAAAGAGAACTCATGAGCAATACCATGCTCTTGACAAAAATCATCAAACAAGGAATTTTCAAACTCGCCCCCATGATCACTACGGATACGAGTGATTTGGTAGCCTTTTTCAGTTTGAATTTTCCTACAAAAAATAGAAAAGACAGAAAACACTCTTTCTTTAGATCTCAAGAAGGAGACCCATGAAAACCTCGAAAAATCATCTACAATTACAAGGCAATATTTGCATCCACTGAGGCTCTCATATTTTGTTGGTCCAAATAGATCTAGGTGAAGTAGTTCTAAAGGTCTTGATGTGGATATAACTTCTTTGCTTTTAAAACTAGATTTTATAATCTTACCTAATTTACATGAATCACAAACAAGCTCATTTAAAAATTTTCTTTTAGGAAGACCTCGGACTAGTTCATGTTTAGCTAATTTTTGAACCAGCTTCATATGAACATGTCCTAGTCTTTTATGCCATATACTTAACTCATCATTTGCTATAAGACATTCATAAGTGCCATTTTTATCAAATTCTACAACATAAATGTCTTTAAATCTAGTTCCCTTGAGAAGGGTTTCATTGGTTGATGCATGCATAATTTCAAACATTTTAGAAGTAAACACTACTTTAAAACCCTTATCACATATTTGACTTACACTTAAAAGATTATGTTTTAGTCCTTTAACTAGAGAAACATTTGAGATGGGAGAGAGAGGGTTACCTATTTTACCAAGGCCAATAATATGACCCTTGTGGTTGTTGCCAAATGTAACTGTTCCTCCATCCGTAGGTTGGAGGTCCAAAAATAGGCGCTTGTCTCCTGTCATATGTTTGGAGCATCCGGAGTCCATCACCCATCGGCCTCCTTGGTGGTGGAGGTTTCCTTGTCTTCCTCCTTGTAGACCTTCTTCCTCCTACAAAAGATCTTCGATTGTGACTTGGTGTTTCTATAGGTCTTTCTAATTTGAGTCGTCCATCCTTCATTTTGTATATCCAATTTTTGACATTATGATGTCCTTTCATCCCTACAAAACAAAGTGAGAGTTGTCTTTTCGGTATCCATTGTAAAGTGGATCCGTATTTGTTAGTGTTCTCCTTTAGAGGAGGGTCCCTTTTTGGCTCACTTTGACTAGGCTCATAAAAGCCTAATCCAAATTTACTTGAGGAAGGTTTTTGATGGGCAATGAGTTTGTCCAAGTTATCTTTCCCCTTTGTAAATTTGGCTAGGTCCTCAAGAAGTTGGTTTGACTTTTCTTTGAGATGATTTATCTCTATTTTCATTATATCTAGTTTATCTTCTAATGCCCTAATCTCTACTCTAAGTAAGCCATTTTCATCCTTTTTAAAAGAGTTTGATTTTTCAAGCACATGGATTTTGTCGAGTAATTCTTCTCTATCTAAAAATTTTTGTTCACTCATTGCTGTATACAAATCATTTGTTAATGACTCTTTCTCAATCATTAGATTTTTTATTTGCATATTTAAAGCAGTGGTTTCTTTTGTAAGAATTAGATTCTTTTCTTCAAGATCATTGATTAATCTCTTATTTTCTAACTTTTCTTCTTTTAAAGCCTTGCTTTGGGTTTTAGTTTTCTTAAGATCTATATATAGTGAATCAAAGGCATCTTGTAATTCATCCAAAGAGTAGGGGTTTACCTCAGGTTCCTCAGATTCAGACTCGGAACCATCATTTGTTGCCATTAGTCCCAAGCATGCCGTTTCTTCATTTGTTTCCTCCTCCTCTTCTTCTTCGGAGGTGGAGTCATCCCACGTTGCTTGAAACGCCTTCTTCTTGAATCCTTTCGGTTTGGAGATCTTCTTGTAGTCAGAAGGCTTCTTGGGTTTCTTCTCATCATCCCTTTTGAGTAAGGGACAATCTTTCCTTATGTGACCTCTCTTTTTGCAATTATAGCAAATTAGAGGATCTTCTTCTCTTTTCTTTCCCTTGATCTCTCTTCTATTTCTGAGAAACTTTTTAAACTTTTTAGCTAATAAAACAAATTCTTCGTCATCGGTACTTACCTCATCATCCGAAGTAGCTTTGAAGGCTAAGGTCTTCTTCTTTGGCTCCGATGAGGTTGATTTCTTCTTTTGCTCCATTTTTGATTCGTAAGCCATGAGATTCCCAAGTAGATTTTCCATGTCTAGATCCTCTACTTGGTTGGCTTCTTCTATTGCCGTTACCTTTTGCTCCCACTCAGGTCCAAGGGAGCGAAGGAGCTTCCCTTGAAGCTCCCCCTTTATAAATGTCTTTCCTAAAGACTTGAGGTTATTCACGATTAACGTGAATCGGGTGTACATGTCCCCAAGTCTTTCATTCTCCTTCATAGAGAAAGCTTCGAATTCCTGCGATAACAAGTTTATCTTTGAGGATTTAACTTTAGATGTACCTTTGTGAGTAACCTCCAAGGTTCTCCAGATCTCGTGGGCGGTTTCGCATTGGCTGATGCGGTTGAATTCCTCCGAGCTGAGAGCGCAGTAGAGTGAGTTCATTGCCTTGGCATTCAGTCCAAGGTGATGGATTTGCTCTACTGTGTAACCAGTTTCTGGTTTCTCGGGAATGACGTATGCGGATTCGCATTTCTCCCAAATGGAGAAATCGTTGGCTTGAAGCCACATCTTCATTCTCAGCTTCCAGTAGGTGTAGTTGGTTCCTTCGAAGAGTGGTGGTCGAGTGGTGGATTGCCCCTCCAATCTGCTTGTGGAAATCGCCTTCCCCTCCATGTGATCTTTCCGCGGATGTTACTCTTGTAGGCGGAAAACCTGCTCTGATACCAAATGAAATTGCACTAGAGGGGGGGGTGAATAGTGAAATTATATTGTATTGTAATGCAACAAATTCAATCACACAATATACTCAATTATTTTTAGGTGGAAACCCAAGATGGGTGAAAACCACCACCTAAGCCAATCTCTTGACTTAGGATTTTCGATCACAAGGTGATCAATCCACTAACCACACTACTTAAACGAGGGTAGTGTACCTCAATTACAATTCCCACCTCCGATCCCTAAACGGAGGTTTCTTTCTTCAAGATGAAGAGACGGGGACCCGACAGGCCGGATACCCAAAGTACAGAAATTAACAAGTAGAAATAACACCTATAGAGCACCCCAATAATTTAGTTGCCTTCTTATCTACTAAGCATGAAAAGAACTCCCTGATGATTTGCAGAACGGAGCGAGCCGGGAGTATGGATTTGCCCTTTGATCAGAGTATTAGCACAGCACAAGGGCAAGATGGAGCTTAGAGTAGTGAGCAAGAGATTTTTCTAATGGAATTGTATCTCAAGAGGTGTGTTTTGCCAAAGAAGAGTTGTAGTCTATTTATAGGCAAGTTTGGAACCTTCAAGAACACTTGGGAGAGCTCTTCTAGCCGTTGGAGACAAATCCCAAGAGTTTAGGACGAAATCCACACAAAATCAGGGCAATGATGATTCTGACAGCAACATCAGACGTCTAATTATAAGATCAGACGTCTTACAGGACGTCTGATTTTTACTATGGTCGTCTAATATTGCAGGATATCCTTAACGGACTCTATTGGATCAAAAGAAGGACGTCTGATATTATGTCATAAGACGTCTGATTATTTTACTGGACGTCTAATGATTGGTGCATTCGTTCCTGTTATCATCGGATCCAAACAGGGTTCTAGGTTTAGAGGATCAGACGTCGTTACGGACGTCTGAGGACATTACCAGACGTCTGGAAACCTAAATACTCTTCCTTCCTGCTTCTGCCAAAAGATTATGTGGCCGTAGACAGATATGCACAGAAAATCATGGCCAACGGTTCAAAGGCAGACGTCTGTAAGTGTGTCAAGACGTCTAGAAATTATTTTTGCCGATAAAAAGTCTAACGGTTAGTATGAGGACGTCTGGGTAAATAATCAGACGTCTGTGAACGGTTATCGACGTCTGAAAGTGAAGTCCTTCGACTGATGTTTATGAGGAGATGAACAAAGCCAGAAATATTTGAAATTAGACGTCTGATACATATGTCCGACGTCTTATTATGGAAAATCAGACGTCTGGACTTTTTAATGGACGTCTGATAAAAGTATAAGTGTTGGGTTTTTTGTTTCTAATTTATCCTAAGTGTAGAGAGCCTAAGTTAGCTATTTATAGGTTATGTTTGGGGGCTCTTTACAATATTTCTAGACTCAAATAAGATGAAAATTATAACCTTTGAAAGTTTACATGAAAAAAGCCTAAGACCTAATACTTTTGCTACTCGTCTTCACGCTTTTAATCTCCCGTCTTGGAAAGCTTTTTGAATTCCTGCAAATATGTTATTATAGAGAGAAAACAATATGGTACGCTTTATTTATTATTTCATTTTCTACATTTTGTAAAATCATCAAAATATTATATATGAGTAGTTGAACTAACAATCCTTTCACTGCCCTTTGGGAAGAAGATCCTCGTCGTGACGCCGTCCAGCCCTACCCTCCGTCCTTTGGCTCTGTCCTCGTTCGTCCTGCTCCTCACCACCTTCCTCCAGGCGACGTCAGAGCGAGTCGTCGTCTAAGCGACTGTCAAGGGGGATTTCTCTCACCTATCTCTATCTTTATTGCTTTCATAGTATAGTTTTCCCACTTTCCTAGTTGTAATAAACATTTCGTTATCAAAATACATGATTGTTTCTCTCTCTCTATCTCTCTCTTTTTATTTTGCAAGTAGATTAGCTAGATTTCATCGGCCTAATCTCTTGCCTTATTAAAAATACCAAAAAAAATTAGAAAAGACCTAAAAAAATAAATAAATAAAAAGTGAAATGCGTATCTTTCAAAACCAAATGTTGGCCTCCCCGTGTTCGACCTGGGACTCCCTTTTTGAGTTTCGGTTATAAATTTTATCTGATCAACGGATTTTCTCACGAATCGAACTACGATGACGGGTTTTCCAAATCCAATCCTTTTCACGTGCGAATCCACCTTCATTATTTTGGCGTCATTGCCGGGGTGGCAATGCTCTTTGGTTTTCTTTATGTTTGCCCACATTACTTACATATTTTTCTAACCTATCTTTCTTATTCGATTTATTATCTTGCAGGAACCCGATCGAGGAGTCGAAGGCGATAGATTGGAGTAAATTGCTGGTAGAGACATTTGTAAGTTTTCCCCCACTTCCTCACCCACTAGATCATTTCACCACCTTAATAATCAATACCTAATCTACTTAGGTGTTTTCACAAACCCTAGGATAGAAATTATTTATCTTGTTTGCCACTCCACTCACCTTGCCATCCACACAAATAAAATAAATAAATAAATAAAAGTTATCACTACTGGGATTTAACTGAAAGCTACACAATTAGCACCCACAAGTTCTCACCTTAAGGCGCACCACTTGACATCGATTCTACCACTTAACCGAAATCTGACCTGTAGATCTGATATACCCTAACTCAACACACCAATAAGTGAGTAGAAATCTGAATAGTCAAACATTTTTGTGTGCCTTAACTAAGTGGTGCAACAGGCCAATTGATTGAAGTGTTTGGGTTGCACCACTTAAGATAAAAGTGATTCATCAGCATCTTGCCACTTAGGGTTGATTTTAGGGTTGAACCAGGCACTCCATTTTTTTTTTCTGATTTCTAAAGGAATACGTCATCATCAGTGCTTGTAAAACCTGGAGTATTCTACTGAACCCTGATTGAACCAACCTAAGGATTAAACCCTAAAAGCTACTAAACAAGGTTAAACCCTAAAAGACATCATCAAATAACCTTGTTTGCAAACCCTGGTTGTGCATGCACACACATTTGAATTGATCATTAAGGGCACAACCCATCTAAAGGGTCCATCACATTCCAAGAGCACAATCATCCCAAGCTTAATTAAAACTAAGTAGATGTTGGCCTCAAGGATTAATTTGCTCTTCAGGGCTTAAACTGAGACTTTTTTTCGATTAATCTGCTTCTGCTGGTCCATCTAATGTCTAGCTAGGGGAGTAGCATCAAACGATTGCAACTGGGGGGTACACTAGGAACCTGAGGTGTAAGCCAAAGGAAGAACCTTCCCCCAGCCCCTCCTTCTAACTGGTTGGATTGACTGGATAAAAGTAGACCAAATCGATTATAATCTTAAGATGGGTCCTGGGAGTCTGTAGGTTTTTAGGCTAACCCACCTAAAGACAGGGTTGATTATTTGTATTGCAGGGCTCATTTCTTTCTTCTGATTTCCCCTCTTATTCTACCATGTACCCTTCCACATCCTACACGCATTTCCCATCCTACCCTCCTACCACTACCTATCCTCAAGATGATTACTATCCCGACATGACTTATGACTACCCATCTCCTAGTCAGGATAACTTTAATTGGGGGTATGATATCGAACCTCAGTGTCTAGGGCCTAACCTTGGACAACAAGGCTATGATTACTATCCTTCCTAGAGCTACAATGATTATAGATCTTCAACCTTTGATCACCAAACCAACTTGATTTACAATTAGGAAGGATATAATGATTATAACACCTACCCTCCACAGTATTCCACTGAATATAGGTTACTACCATTCTTTGAATAACCTAGAATGACCTACTATCAGGGAGGACCCTGAGAACCTCAATATCTCGACTCCCCTAGATTTGACCTGAACTCACCCAACCCTGAGCCAAATCAGTCGGTTCAGGTAAACCAGGTCCAAGATAGGGTGTTGGCTAACTTGAGGAATACTATCCAATCTTTAGAAGCTTAGCCAACACCGTGCACTAAAGCATTGGAGCCTATGATCAAAATGATTGATGAACTTAATAGTTTTATATTGAATTGGCTCCAAGATGTTAAGGATAAGGGCCTAGGTGAGTTTCTACTTTGGAAGTTGTCAAGGTTGAGGATGAAATTTGTGGTTGCCCAAGTCAAATCTTGGGATAATTATCAAGATGGACCCCTTTCAGGAGAGCCAATGTCTGAACCCTCTCAGGGGCCTATTGGGGGGGATACATGTTCTGAGATCAGAGATGATTAGGATGGTCTAGAACAACCAATTAAGGATAAACCGATTAATTCACTCGAGAACCCCGAGCCAGGGAGCGTGGAAAAATATGTCTCTATGGATCAGGAAATGACATGCGATTTTGAGACATATATAAATGAGGATCATGAATTCTTTGACTCTGAGGGTGAAGAATCTTTCGGTGAAGTCTCACTTGAACTTAAGGAAAAGGATTTTAGTGAGAAATCAGGGTCAAGGAGCATGACAAACTATTTGATAGCCCGACCATTGAAGATTATGAACATGTTGGGGCTAACTTGGACGATTCGAATCCTGATGATTCAATCAGTAGCCCCATTCTTCAACCACACCCTAAAGAGCTGAATTATGATATTCTTGAGATCACCAGACCCAAGTCAATCCTGATTGAGCCATAATTATTGGACTTAGGTATTTTAGATGGGGTGTACAACGATCTGGAGGTCCCAGAAACCTTGATTTTGGAGGATAGGAAGTGGGAAATAAAAATCTGGGAAGTTACTTCTGAGGGAACTATGAGTTTGGATTTAAGGGTTCCTGTTGACCTGAAACCACCTACTTTCTACCAAGACCCTTATGATATCTTTCACGTGCAACCCAAGCTCGAAATAACTGATTATCTTTTTGAGCTGAACTTTAAGAGGACATCCAAACCTATTGAACCATCTTTCCCCATTGTCCGACACTTTGGTCTTGGGTTGCACACCACAAAATCACAGGCCCGACCCTACCCCGCAAACACAATAATCTTAGGTTCTGGGTGATTTTCATCCAAAACCTTAGAACCACTCAACCCTAGGGCATGGGTCTACACCATAATTTGGTCCACATCTGTGGACATCTTCTACTGGTGGGTCTGAGGATTAATCTTTTGATTTTGATTTTGACTTGCACTTGTGAATTCTCAAA
Source organism: Thalassia testudinum (assembly GCA_037157565.1). Taxonomy (NCBI): domain Eukaryota; kingdom Viridiplantae; phylum Streptophyta; class Magnoliopsida; order Alismatales; family Hydrocharitaceae; genus Thalassia; species Thalassia testudinum. Next base: position 21,727,931 of record JAZHRO010000024.1, read on the forward strand.
TTCTTCCTTATATGTATATTATGCCTAGCTGAAGGAAATAAATTTAGCACGTGCATATATTCCATGTTCTCTGCAGAGATGACCTAATTGTCATGAAATTCAGGTGATATTTTGTTATTCCAACCATTTCATTCTCTATTTCTACAATGAGGACATTGCATCATTTAGGCATGGGGGGGTGGATACTTAATTCTAAAATTATTTTGTTAGCTCTGTAGAATTTCTTTTATTTTCTTTAAAAAAAATTGAAAATTCGAAAAGACAAAAAAAAAGAAAAAAATAGAATTAGGAGAAGAGAACTTAGGTTTTTGAAAGTTATTAACTTTAGGAAACGATATAATAGGACCTGAACACTTAGACTCTTCAGATCTTCGGGCTTAATTAGCTCGGGTGTCCACAAGAATGTGGACTTAGTCTCGAGTCCTTGCCAAGTAATTCTATTTTAAATTAGTCAATAAATTGGGGTGATAAGTATATGATTTATCAATCCACCCTTTGATTTGAGAGAACTTTAAGCCTAAGCATCTACACACTATTTGCACTAACTCACTTTTCGGCGGTTTCTTCAGAAATTGGGTAGCTAATGAACCGTTTAGGGTGGTATGGCTGGTAAGTTGTGAGTGGTAACAGCTCATCGGTCGGTTGTCCAGTGCCTAGCCACACAACCATTCTCTTCCTGATGCCTTTAGGTAAATTTTAGATCAGGGAAGCCTACTTAGAAAAAAAAGGAAAAAGAAAAAAAGAAACACTTAGAATAAAAAGAAAAAAATAGAAAAAGGAGAAAATAAAAAAAATAAAACCATACTTCACCGCACGAGTATGCCTGGCAAGTTGCCGTGGGTAACAACCCATTGACTGGTTGTCTGGAGCCCAGCTCACAAAAATGCACAATAATTCCCAAAATACTTAGGGAAGAAGTAGGGAAGTAGAATAAATCGGGAAGTTATACACTAGATTTGCCCTTGTGTTGACCCCATAAAAAAATAAAAAAAAGTAGGGAGAAAGCTACCGATCAGAAAGATAAACCTCTAGGCAGAAATCTTTAAGGTCACCTAGGGTCGTAGAAACCTGAAGTCCATTTTAACGACCTCCTAGTGAGTCTATCACCCTTTCACAAGATGTTTAACACTTAGAGTCCTTTTCAAGTCTTGGGCGGGTCGGTAGCCGCAAAAAGTTATCCCAAAACTCTCAAACTCCAAAAGTCGAAAAAAATTAGAAAAGAAAAAACATAAAAATGTATCTTCCCTTTTCAAATAAGGTGAGGACTTGGGCAGTCTGCATTCTGGCAGATACCTAGGTACTGTTGAGCTTTCGTAGTTTAGGACCTTAGTTGAAAATTTCTATTGTTAATAAATGACTTAGGCCTAAGCAATCGAGTCCAATTCTATTTTTATACATAGCATGTAGTTTAACTTTGGTAGGGACTAGCAAAAGATAGGCATGGGGGTATGACGTAGACACATCCATTTAGGTTAAAATTCCTATTTATGCATGTTCCTAGGCTTAGATTTGCATTCCATATTATAAATATTGCATAGCATGCATCATTCTGCATTTAGAGTAGCGTATATTTTAGGTAAATTACATCCTTTTTGTGGCCAGGAGAGGAGATTTATTTCGGAGCCTCAGATTGACGATTTGACTGTACGGATCTAATCAGGATGACGATCGGAGTCCAACACCTCTGAAATTGTCTTGATTGGAATACCGTAGGACCATATGCAGTCCAAGGAAGATCAACAGCCAAGGGACTAGGTGATGTAATTTGGAGCTTCAAACGACAAATCTGACCGTGTGAATGGATTCGGGTTGACAATCGTAGCCCAATGGTACGAAAATCGACTCAATCTGACCTCTGTAGTAGCCTTTACAACAGAAAGAAGATGGACAGCCCTGATAGTGCATGCACGCACCACCGCACACACACTACAGTGCGAGCGCATGTGTGGAGGTACGCACGCGTAGCAGTGGTAGCATGCATGGGCGCGCGTGCAAAGGCGCGCCGTGCGCGCCAGCGCAGCGATGGTTGGACGCGTGGGCTTTCTTCAGCGACGTTTGCGGTGGATCTTTAGCGACATTTATGACCGTTACTAAATGTTCTGTATACGATTTTGATTCTTTCCTCCACTATAAAAGGACTCCTACCTCTCCCATTTTTCTTCATCTCTTGCTTTCTTCCTCTCACCACCTTCAAGGCTCTAGAGAGAGCTTGTCCCAAGCCCGGGATGCTCCTCTAGAGTAGAAAAGAAAATAGTTTTTCCACCTCTCATCCCCATTCATGGGCATCCTATGGCAGTCCTCTCACTGCCCTTCGGGAAGATGATCCTCGCTGCAACGTCATCCTTCCCTGCCCTCTGTCCTTCGGCTCCGTCCTCGTTCGTCCCACTCCTCATGACCTTCCTCCAAGCGATGTCAGAGAGAGTCGTCCTCCAAGCGACCGTCGAGGGGGATTTCTCTCACCTATCTCTATCTTTATTGCTTTCGTAGTATAGTTTTCCTACTTTCCTAGTTGTAATAAATATTTCATTATAAAAATACATGATTGTTTCTCTCTCTCTATCTCTCTCTTTTTATTTTGTAAGTAGTTTAGCTAGATTTCATCGACTTGATCTCTTGCCCTATTAAAAATACAAAAAAAAATTAGAAAAGACAAAAATGATAAAAACAAATAAAAAGCGAAACGCGTATCTTTCAAAATCAAACTTTCGCCTCCCCGTCTTCGACCCAGGACTCTCTTTTCGAGTTTCAATTATAAATTTTATCTGATGGACGGATTTTCTCGCGAATCGAACTACGACGATGGGTTTTCCAAATCCAATCCTTTTCGCATGTGAATCCGCCGTCATCAGATAATGTGTTTTGTAACTGCAACAATGGGTTTCTACTAACCTTAACTTTCTGTTAGCCGAAACACATTAATCAAAGAGGAAGCTATATGAACATATGAGTGCAAATGAAATCATCTCCTCTAATCTGAATTGATCAGAGGAGGTGGATTGGGGAAAATCTACCTAATTTAATCTATTCCTAGATTTAACAATTAGTGATCAATTAACTATCTAATTCTACTCCTAACTAATCTAGAAATCAATAAATCCTATCTAGAAAGCAGTAAAAGTAACTATCAGATGAATGGGATCTCCAGGAAGAACCATGGCTGGTGATCGTGGTGATGAAGGAGGGGGAGTCTCCAGTAGACGAAAGCTCACTAAAGGAGCTCAGGGACATCCTCAGGTGTTATGTGATCCTTAGTGAAGTGGAGTGAATCGTAGGTGAGGGAGGTTGGTCATTGTAACCAGCCGTGGTATGAAGGGGAAGGAGAGTTGGATAGGACGATTGAACAACCCAAGGAAGTAGGAGGGGGGCTAGTCCTCATGTGTAGTGGTTGTAGAGCTCAATAAATAAGTGCCAGAAGGGATCTGGACACCGCAATAGTAGGTTATGTGATTTGGATCTAAATGGTGAGATGAGAGGGAGAAGAGCACGGGAAGCTTTTTGATAAAAAACCACTGTTGGATGAGATCTGGTAGGTGCTGCGAAGGTGTGGGCATCAACGCTAGAGCAATGGTGGAAGATCCACTATTGATCATGTGGATCATGGAATGGATGGCTGTTGCTCCACATGTTATTCATGAGTGAACAGTGACAAACGAGCTACATCAGGTGTATTGCAACATTTGTAAGAAAAGCCTTTAAAGGAGAACCGGTACAAAAATTGTGAAAAGCCCCATAAGTGATGAGAATAAAAGCATAGTTGTCCCTAATGGCTATCAAATAGGCCACTACGGCTTTGTTTGTGAAGAAATGTAAATTCATGAAGGACTTAAATGCTAAACTCTGAATATAAGGTCCTATTGATGTCCAGATATAATGAGATTTCAGTGGAATGTTAATTGAACATATTGGAACATAATTCAACCCGTAATTTGTACCTTGAAGCTCAAATAAGTGTTCAATTTTCATTTGGATCATTAAATTGTGTTTTATGAATAAAAAATCTCAATTGTAACCTAATTATGCATTTTTAACATGAATTGAGTGTTTTAAGTCATTTCCATTAATTCTTACACTTAACCCATATATTCTGTTAATATAAGTGTTTAACCTAGATTCTAGCTTTACTTGGAAATTTTAGCTATGATAAGCCATGCCTCATCATTGGTCTATCCATGGACTAGCTTAATTAATTTGCCAACTGCAAGTAAGATGTCAGGTTTGGTGATAGTCAAGTACAACAACTTGCCAACTAACTCCCTGTACTGTCTACTATCCATCACCTTTGATTCTTTGTCATACAATCATGCCTTGGGGTCTATGGGGATATTTGCTGGTTTGGCACCCAGCATACCAATCTCTCTAAACACATCAAGTGCATACTTGCTCTGGGATAAGACAATGCCTTTCCTGGTTCAAGCTACCTCTAACCCAAGGAATTAGCATAAGGGGCCTAGATCTTTCATGAAAAACTGCTCCACCAAACACTACTTTGTCTTTATAACCCCAACAATGTCATCTCTTGTAACAATCAGATCATCAACATAGACCAACTGTGCCACCACCCCATTCCCTATCTTCCTAACAAACAAGGAGTGATCAATTGATGACCTCTAGAACCCGACAGACTCCACCACCTGAGGGATCTTCTGGAACCAGGCTCTCGGACTTTGCTTAAGGCTATAGATAGCCTTCTACAACTTGCACACACACTTCTCCTAAACATCATAACCAGGGAGTTGTTGCATGTAGACTTCCTCCTACAGGTCTCCATATATGAAAGCATTTTCCATATCTATCTGATGGAGCTGTCAATCTTTCTGCACTATGACTGAAATCAGAATCCTAACTATGGATAGGCATGCAACAGGCGAAAAGGTGTCAAAGAAGTCCACTCCGTATGTTTAAGTGAACCCTCTAGCAACTAGGCAAGCCTTGTACCTTGAAATTGACCTGTCAAGGTTGTATGTGAGTGTAAACACCCATCTAAAACCAACCATTGTGACACCTGCTGGCAACTGAGTAAGCTACTAGGTTATCACGTGAGCGAAGTGTGTCCATCTCATCGTCCATAGCCTGGTACCACTTAGGATCCAGCATGGTTGGAGGGAATCTCAGTGGTGGAAAGAGCCTAATAGAACTTACCAAATGTCGTACTAAGACTCTCTATAGGAACTGCTCCTATATAAGGGTATCTTAGGCAATGGCAAGGCACCTTCTAAATGTCAATTAGAAGATTAATGTCGTTGGGCACATAATGATGAATAGGCTCTAAGGTATCTATATTTGCATGTGGATCTGTGGACTCATCACTCAGAACAGTAGTATCATTATCCAAAACATCTGTATTCTCCTGTGTGAAGGAAGAGGGTAACGGAGGAGGCATCTGCGGTGTAGTGTGAGGCCTCTTGTATGTAGCAATGGGGTCTTTAAATTTCTAAGATGCCTCTATAGTAGTAGTAGGAGCAGTACGATGTGGCTCAGTAATAAGAATTGCCCCACAAGGTATATAAGGGATTCGCATAGGGGTCATGTCATCATCTGAAGTGCATGCCTAACCAGCTGCGGAGAAAAATGAGATAGACTCATGGAATGTCACATTTGCACTAATGTAATGCTTCCCAGTATGGGGGTTATAACATCTGTATCCCTTCTAAGTCTTGGAGTATCCCAAAAACACACAGTTGACTGTCCATGGAGCCAATTTATCTTGATCTTAGGAATGTAGGTGAACAAAAGTAACACATCCAAATACTAGTGGTGAAACATGGAAGAGATCTCTATCTGGATGGAGAAAAGCCCATGGAATCTGCTTATGAATCATGAACTGGGCATCCTGTTGATGAGATGGAATTTAGTCAAGATTGCATCTCCCTAGTACCATTGAAGCACATTATGGTGAATCAGAAGTGTGCAGGCAACATCCTGCAAATGGCTATGTTTCCTCTTAGCAACTCTATTTTGCTGAGAGGTATGAGGGTATGTGGTCTGGTGAATGATACCTCGAGCCTTGAAGAAGTTGGTCAACCTAGAGGCACAAAACTCAAGTGCATTGCCTATTCTTACCACCTCAAATGTGGCAGAATATTGTGTCTTTACTTCCAACAAGGTCTCGATGATGGCACCAACATCAACCTTATTCTTCAAGAGAAATACCTAGGGTAAGTAGGAAAAACCATCAATAATCACAAGATAATACCTGTGGCCCAGCCTATTTGGTACTCTGTTGGGACCCCAAACACCCATATGAAGCAACTCAAACAAAGCCTTAGATTTAGGTGATGAGCTAGCTCGAAAGGAAGAATGATGAAGCTTATCCAACTAACATGCATCACATGTAATAGTCGTGGTAGGAGTGATGTAAGACATCTCTCCTAAGACAATTCAGTGATAAATGGACAAGTCGAACATGCCACTGCAAGGCACTCCCACCAATATATCTATTTTGGCCATTACATGCACCAGCAAAACCCACCTATCGAAGATGATATACACCGTTCTCCTAGGTTCCACCAGCAATGGTTTTCCTTGAAAGCTTATCCTGTAGAATACAACCAACTTCATCAAAGATGACGTTGTAGTTAAGATCCTTTGTAATTCTACTGACTGACAACAAACTAAATGGAAAATCTGGCACATGTAAAGCATTCGACATCGTAGAGTAGGGGTCATAGCAATCTCCCCCTGACCATCAATTCTGGATAGTCTTTCATCAGCAACTTGCACTATCCTTCCTAGAGAAACAGAAATAAGATACCGAAAATGCCTCCTATCTCCACAAAGATGCCGGAACACTCCTGAGTCAACCAGCTAACCCGCATTGTTATGACTCATGTCATGCTCCTGATTAATCACTCTGGCATACTCCATTATCCTTACCTTACTATCGGTATCCAATGCCATCTCAAAACCTCCCAATGATGACATTGTGCCTTAATAGGAACCAAATAACCACAAGAACTAATTTGAAAATGGATTATCAGATCTAAAATCAAGTCATTAGAAAAATCATGAAATCCAAGATGATAGAGTCCTGGACATCAAGGGAAGAATCACCAAAGCCTCCTGGATCAAGCAAAAGCGCACATTAGGGCATGGGGAGGCCCCTAGTGGCACTGCCCAGATCGTAGGGGGTGGTTGAGGAGTAGGCGACATCCCTGGTGGCTGCTGGGCTTCTGCTGCGGTCCTACCAGTGGCTAGTGTAAGCTCTGCCACCCTTAGCAACAGCGCTGGGCACAAAGGGTGGCTGCTAGGTTGCTCCCCCCTGCTCCTGCATCAGCCTTGAGGTCGCTGAGGCATGCTTTGCCGCAAGAGGCTACGAGAGGCCCTGCTGTCGCCCCTAGCGGTGGCATTGGCCTTAAGGGCCACTACTGGAGGCTGGTGGAAGCCTCGTTGGACCCACCGCTGGCTTGTAGAGGCCGACGACAGTGGGTTGAGACCAGTGATGTCCCTAGAGAGGAAGAGAGAAGAGAGGGATTTGGTGAAAGGTTGGGGAGGCTAGGGTTTTAGGTGGGGTACCTGATGAGCCCACATTTGTGAGCTAATTAGTTACTTAATTGCCTAGACATTAGATTAATATTAACATATAAATAGCATATAATAAGATGTAAATAATTAGTCTAATTATTCACTTGTTTGCATATTTCTTGCATTGCATTCACATCTAAATGCATTTATAAATAACTTAGAATTGCATGCATTTAATTAGTTAACCAATTATGTGCATTACATGCATCATTTTGGTTTAACATAGAAGTCAAGGGTTTGTGCATAATTAACCCATCATTTCTTTTTATTTTATTTATTTATTCTCTTCTTTGTTAATGACATAAGGGATCAGCTAGCCACCATTGAAGACCATTGAAGGATCGGAAGAAGCAGATCTCCATCACTCCATTTGAATTGCAAACGGTTACAAGAGAGGGGGAGCGGTTGCCATGCTCGAGAGACTCCTCCTTGACTCCACCACTGTGAAGAGCTTCGAGCTCACCTCCATCACCACCACCGTGCGTCTCCAAGGCCAAGCTCCACCACACCGTGGGTCGGTGAGGTGACATCTCACTGTGCCAAGCCGGTGGACTCGTGCCAACACCATGCGTGTGTGTCTTCGATGGCCACGCAACCAACACTGTGCTTCACCACTGTACACCCTCCCTTGTCCACCGTTAACACCACTGCAGCTACCACTATTCATTTTCTTCCCATCCTCTGTCTTTCCTCCACCAAAAGAACCCATCACCTCCTCGCTGCACCTCCTTCACCAACAGCACGCAGCCACTGCCTTCCACACACGACAAGTAGCCCGCGCCTCGCACCCATCCACTCCACGCCTCCACATGCAGCCTATCCTTCTCCTCCATGCGCTCACGCGCTCGAGCAGCAGTTGCAACTATAGCAACTCACCGCCGCACGACCAGCAGTGCCCCTCCGATGCATCCTCACTTCAGCATGCGCACGCCCCTAGCGCACCCTCTACTCCAACCGCGTGCGACCTTTGCACGCAAGCCCTTTTCCGCCCGACCCTCGGCGCACAGCTCCTACCCACACCTAACAAAGCTTCACGCCCAGCAGGGATGTCGCGTGCATCACCTCCTTCGTCGACTCCCTGTGCAACTGCACGCACACACCCGTGTGCCTACTGCATGCACCAGCAGCACCACCACCACCTCTCCTGGCTTTGCGAGTAGCTCCCACAGCAGCAAAGGCCACCGCCGAAGCCCACCTCCACCATTGTTCTGCCCGACCACCTCGGGCTGCCCCACACTTCACCACGACTACCATCTTGAAGCCCTCGGCTCACTCATCTCCTTCGCCAAATCTCACCTCCAGCTGAGCCCTCCTCTATGCATGAGACCCTTACAACAAAATCCCCTGTTTCCCACTTTATTTGTTTTTACATTTAGATGCCATTGTGGGATTTTAAGATTTATGATATTAGTATTATATGATGGCCATTTTGTGAAGAGAACCTCCCTCCTTTCCTTAATTGATTTATTAGCATATGTGAGCCCTATATGCCTCATTTGAGAGGGGTTTTGGCATCGACTTTCCACAATTCCAATTGTGAACATTGGTGTCTCGATTTTTGCGATTTTAATAGGCACGTTCCTCCCTATGGACATGACCTGCTCTTCTCGAGTGGTTTAATTTTAATTTAGTACTTTAATTAATCAATTTTCCACCATTTAGAACTATAAACGACGCATCATTTTATATGCGAAACTAAATTGAAAGCAAAAGTCGTCTTTTCAGTACCTAGGCACCGATCTAAAACCGCTACTCTAATATCAAGTAAGAGAAAATGAGTCAATTCATTATTCACTGAAACCCTATCTCTCTTTATATATAGAGAGAAGTGGGAAAAAAACATAACACAACTCCATGCAAAAAAGGAAAGAGGGAAAGACTATCTCAAATACATGAGCCCTCTCAACCAATAACATATATACATATATCTTATTTGTATGGTTTTCATCAACTTATGAGTAAATCACCGAGTTTGCAAGCCCTTAAAGCACTGAGCCTCCCAAACAGGGCAATGTGGGTTGAGAATGGATGACTAATCCATGCATTGCACTTTATTACCGTAAACAAATTACCGCAGAGGATTTATGTGTATTTAGATTTGATTTTTATGTATGTTTCATAATCCGAGAAATTAATTTTTGTCTGCTGCCATTTTTTTTAAAATGAAATTTAGATCTTAATCGGATTTTTTTCGTAAACGAAGGATTCAATTCAACAATTACACACAAGTAAAAAGGGATAAGAAGATTGGTGATCTAGTTCCACTGTAAGAAGTGTACGTCTACGGAGAAAGCAATGCTCCCGAATCTCAACTAGAATTATCAGTAATACAAATTCTCTAATTTTCTCTCTCCAAGATTGCGTGAAGAGGACCTTCCAGGTCCCTCTTCTCTATTTATAACGTAGGAAATATCCTAACAACGTAAGATCTTCCACAACGATTTTCGCAGATTCTTCGAAACATCTATTATTTGACTATTAATAATGTTGATAACACCATCGTTATTGTCGACATAGGCGAGTGGGTGTTATTACCACCTCTTTGACTTCAGTCGACTTGGGTCCTTCGGTGAGTCAGTCCTATCCGAATCCACCTAGGTAAAGGTAGGTCCGAATTCGTCTGAGTGTAGGCAAGTCAGGCAAGGTTGGATCCTCCTATTTACCCAAAACCTTGGTCGCTGGGTCTTTTTGTGAATTTTGTACAGAATTTTAAGTCTGAAGATACTTTTTGCCTTTTTGTTAGATCTATGTGAGGATATTTGTTCATTAAAATAGTTAGTAGCCTACCATGGTTTATGAGTGCGAGCATCTGAATCAGATGGATCTTAACTTTGCTTTGGCCATAGGATCTTGTTCTTGTTAATTTGCATGGATTGTTTTCTTAGGAGAAGCGGTTAACATTAAACAAGATCATGCACTGCAAGATATGGTGTATTTATATATTTCTTTTCGATACCATGGATCATTCAGTAGAGAGATATTCATTCACAACAATGTATTACGGTGATAAATGCGGCACTACGTTGGGACTTTCTAAACTCCTCAATTTTCTATAGGTTGATGATGACAAATCTTTGAGATAAATTAAAATTAGTATATTTTTGTTTTTCCAGGATAATATCCGGAAATACAGTTGATGGTATAAGGCTTTGTTTACGTCTATTTGTTTGACTGGCAGCTTGGTACAGTGGCTGGTATAAAGAGCGTGGTTGCTGCTGATGCGGGAATGGCTGCTGCCTAGTGTACGTGTTTTACGCATTCCCGTGTTGCCTAGTCTGGTAGTGTGATCTTCATGTGGTCTTTGTGAATTACCAGACCAGGAGAAGTTTGGATGCTGGTGCCAACCAGGGTTATAAGTCTCTGAATATGGGTTATTCACCCGTATCCTTGGATAGCACTGACGTCCTGGTAGGTCGAAGATGTATGAGATGTATATCCATCAAGGGGATATGTGTTATAATCCGAAGGTGGTGTGTAACCCTGGTCGTAAGGTTCCAGATTTGGATTGTTTACAGGATCCTGATATACGGGATCTCGTAAATATGATGAAGATCCATCCTGAGTGAGTAGATTAACTCGAGCAGGAGGGGCTCAGGGTGCTTAGGGGGGTATTGAAGCAGTAGAGTTCATGTCAAATTGACCCTAACTAATCTGGTCAATCTTTTTCTCAATTAGGTTTATTCTATCTAGCTACTTGACAATGATATCCATGTCGGCTCAAATAGACTTGGTGTGAGCCTCATGGACACCAACCCGCTGCTGACCAGGCCACTGGAACTGGTTCATGGATGCAGCATTCATCGAGCTCTCTGCCAAAGATTCGAACAACTCAAAAGCGTTGTTCTCGTCTTTTGCGAGGAAATTCCCGCCACTAGATGCATCGGCCAGATACCGATGTGTGTCATCCAACCCATGGTAAAAGATCTAAGCTAGGTGCCATCTGGGTATACCTTGGTGCGGGCATTTCTAGAGAAGGCCATGAAATTGGTCCCAGTCTTCATGTAACTTCTCCCCAGCTCCTTGGGAGAAAGTCGTGATTGCACGCCACATTGCATTTGTTCGACCGATTGGGAAGAACTTTTACAGGAATTCACGTCGTAATTCTGGCCAGGGTCCAATTGGCTTCCCAATGGTCTTGAACCAGTATGTAGCTTTGTCCCTCAGAGAAAATGGGAAGAGCTTCATTAAAACAATCCCAAGATCGATATTCCTGGGTTGAATCATTTCTACAAGTTGACTCAGGTCCTCCAAGTGCCGGAACGGGTCTTCGTTTGAGTTCCCATAGAAGTGAGTGCAGATCAACCCAGTCACATTGGGCTTGTGCTCAAACGTGTCTCCGCCTGCGGGAATTCTGACTAAAGGTGCGACGATTTGTGAGGCTGGGTCGTAGAAATCCTGCAGTTGTTCTCCAAGCGGCAAGTGTTGCATCCTGTCAAGTGCCGTCAAAATGTGATCCATGCTCTGTCGATGCCGCTCCTTAGATTCGACTACCCGAGCTTCCAGACAAGCCATCGGGTCCAGATTATCGATATCCTAACCTGGTCCAAGTCTAGGTCCAGGATTAGCCATGGTGGCTACGGGGGTAGAAGTGGGGGGCGAAGATGGTCCCGGCGAGGTGACTCGCCTCCTTGGGAGTGGCTCCCAAGGTCCAACCAAGCGAGGTCTAAGTGACCTCCTTCCTCACATACACCACCCAGCCCCTGGGTTGGTGTAGCCAAGCTAGACAAGGCTAAGGCCTTGGCAATCAGGTGGTCCTTATGAATCAGATGATTGGATTTTTTCATTTTAAGTTTTATTTCCTAAAGAAAATTCATCGTACAACCGACTGAAAGCGATTCCCACCTCTTGGCTAACCCAGCCAAGAGGTTGAAAACACCCAGTAGTACGACAACGAATTCGGGTTTTATTTCATGCTTTAAAATTTATTTTAGCCCATTTTCTTCAGTTGGGGTTTTCTTTTGGTGAGTGGCCCACAATGTGACCAAGCTCACCGACTAAGTGCTAGACTTGACTAAGTCTAGGTTAGCTAACAAGTCGATTTTCTGCTTTCGATTAAGTTTTGCAAATGAAATAACACGTTGTTGTAGTATTTAAGTGGTGGAAAAATCGACTAATCAATAATAAAAATAACCATTCACAGAAGAGCGGGTCATGTCCACAGGGAGGCAATGATGCAATAAACTCTCAATTATTTCGTATTCTTTCGATAAAGTGCGAAATCCCTAATCAAATACGACATGAAATGCGATGGAAAGAAGATGCACAATAACTCAAAAATATAAGGGTATATGTGCAATTTTTCCTCACTGAAATATTCAATAAATATGTGATGATTTTATGTAATTTTCAATCGACATATATTATAGAAAATTTGTGCACATGTTAATCCCTAAACCAATGTTGAAACATGTGAATATCAATAACGTGCAATTATCAGAAAGCATGAGTGTGCAGTCACAATTTCACCACAATATAATAATCATAAATTAAAATTGATTTTTGGTGGAAATGGCATTGAATGTAATTTTTAATGGGGAAGAAAATAGGGGATTTCACCTCTCTCCTCCTTGCGCATGGGAGAGAGGTTCAATCGAGGAGAGACACCCATGGGAGGTTGGCTGGAGCGAGGCCGTCGCAGTGATGGCAGCAGTGCATCGTGAGTTGGCCAGAGTCGGCCTGCCAGAGGATAGGAATGGCGGCGGTGGAGAAGCCGCAGCCGACCGTGCGTGCTGCAGGTGCTGGCACGCAGTTGCAGGCGATTGTGCAGGCACTTGCGAAGGCACTGGAGGGAGGCTACAGGGGCACGCAGTAGTTCTGCAGTGCCTGCAGAGGGTGCGCCAGGTGCTGGCACGCAGTTGCAGGAGATTGTGCGGGGCACTTGCGAAGGCACTGGAGGGAGGCTACAGGGGCACGCAGTAGTTCTGCAGTGCTTGTAGAGGGCGCGCCAGGGGCTGGAGGGTGAAGGCGACGTAGCACCTGCGGGCACTTGAAGGTGCACCTGCAGGCTTAAAGAATGGCGAGCGCCTGCAGGCGCTTGGCGTGAAGCGCTTGCCAGGTAGGCGCTGGAGGGGCACAGGCCTGGTGCTGGAGGCGGGCACTGGAGGAGGGAAGCGCTGGAGGCGAGCGATGGAGGGTCGTGGGCCTGGCAGGTGTAGGATGCGGGTCTGGAGTTGGAGAGGGGGGAAGCGCCTGCGCGGAGAAGGCACGCTGCGGTGGTACCGTGCTGCAGGTAGGAGCACTGGTGGGGGCGTGGACGCTTGCAGAGGTGCGCCTATAGTGGAGATGGCGCGGGCGCTCGCAGGCAATCTAGCAGGGCGCTGGTGCAGGTGCGGTGTAGTGGGCACTTGCGGTGGAGGCGCTGATGGCGTGGCCTACAAGGGCAAGCGCAGCGCCTGTAGAGCGCATGGCTATTCTTGGTTCACGGAGTATGCTCTGACCACAGTGTTGGTGGTGGCTAGGGAGAAGGTGGATCCCCGCAAGAGGGTGGAAGAAGTTTCCCCTTGATTACGCAACAATCATAGGTCTTAATTGACCAAGATTAAGCTAGGACTTAGCATAAGTTAGGAAAATTCATGCACGCATACACATTATCTGCATCTTTACTGCTTTACTTTAGCTATGCATAAAATAATGTTATAATGTGCTGATTAAGTATATTATGTCGATTGCAGGGAATAAGCTGATCAGGAGCTGGATCTGAAGCTGGATCAGGAATAACAGGAGTTGCAGCAGAGCTGGAGCAGAAGGCCTAGTTTAGATGTAGGAATAATAATGTAAGGGGGTTAAAGATTTTCTATTCTATTAAGTAGAAATAAAGCAGTAAAATGTGAAGAGCTTAGGTCCATCCTATCCCTACGATAGCCTAGAAACTTCCCCAAGCCTTAGCCACCCTTAGATTAGGTCACCGTACCCTAGGAAGCCCTAAAACCCTAGTCCCAACCCTTCTCTGGACGTCCAAATAAGTTTTAAGACGTCCAGGACCCTTAGCCAACTCCCGCACACTTCAAAGCCACTTCTGCAGTGTTATTGGACGTCGAGACACATTGTCAGACGTCCAATTTCTACAGAATACCCAAAACAGAACTCGAAATCATTCCTGACTCTAATTAGACGTCCAGACAACAAATATGGACTTCTGATTTTTGAGAGTAAGACATCTTATTCTATTATTAGACGTCTGATACTGCTCTCCAATTCCTGTTTTGAGATTTAAGCCTTGATTTTTGATCTCTAAGTCCCTAAACCCAATTCCAACCCCATAGGAACCTAAATTAAGGTGCCATAACCATAGTACATCACCTCTAGACCTCGCTAAGGACCTAATTAGGTCCTCACTAAACCTAATTGACTTGGATCTTAGTCAATTCCATTAGCCTATTCAATTGGACTCATTGAGTCTCTGATCTCAACACACACTGTCCAATTGGACTCTCACACACTGTCCAATTGGACTCAATGAGAGTCCAATTGACCTAGACCTAAATTAATTGAGTTGTTTTACTCTCAATTAAGTTTTCACACACCCAATTAAACTTGTATTAAGTTTAATTGCACTTTACGTTAGTGAATTAGGGTTTATAACCCTAATTTGAGACATACCTTGACCTAAACCCACTAGAACCTAACCTAATCAACCTAGCCACCTAAGTTTCGACCCACACACACCCACACACACCATCCACACGAAAATACCTAGCCTAGAGTTTTCTAGAACTCTCTACCATGTGTGGTTGCCTTGGTTGCCAAAAATAGCAACCAAGAGCTATTCAATTTTTAGATCCACATTTGGTGGATCTAAAAACCACCATCCACCCTCTCTCTATCACTCTCCCACGAGCTCCCACCATAGGCCTCTCTAGAGAATTCCATAATTCTCTAGAGAGCTTCCCTTAGGTCTATAAAAAGACCCAATGAGTTGCCATTTGCACCCATTCACTTCCTTGGCATTCATTCCATTTAGGCTAGCCACTTCCATCTCCACTCCACCTCCACGAGTTGAGCACCACCATGGAGGCCACCATCTCCACGCCAAGAAGCTCGATCAGCTCCCCAACCTCTCTCCATGGGCCAACCTAAGCTCCATTGGCTGCCCTTCCTTCTTCTCTCAGCCACTCAAAGGCCATCGGAGACAACCTCCGAATGCCCTTCCTTCTGCTAGATTATTTGCTTAGCTTTCCGTATATCTACTGCTTTTATTTACTGCTTAGTAGTGTAGTCTTACCTCTCCCCCAATGATGCATGCGAAATCCCCCGATCGATTCTTGTATGCGATCATTTTCTGGTAACTAGGTTTAATTTTCAAGCATTTTTATACAAGCTTTCCTCTACGTTTCATGTTGCAAACAACTCTCCCGCTGAATGAATGAAAAATGCATTTATATATATATTTGTCTCTATATGTTTGAAATTACCATGAGCTTAATAATTGTCATTCTTTTTGTGTGATTCAAGTTTCCTGTTTCTGATTCCTAATATTCTTGCAACTAAGCATGTCATACCTAAATACGTAATAATCACGAACTCGCATGCGATTCTAAACAAAGTAGAGTAAGATCGATTTCAAAAGTAAAAGCAACGCCTCCCAGAGACGAATGACTGGGACTCAAGTCTTGTTATTTTTACAAAACAATATCTTTGTTGGATCGTATTTCGCAACTATACTACGACGCTTTTATAAAAAATGTGAGCTACAATTTCTCCCAACAAAATGGCGCCGTTGCAAGGGAGGCAACGTCATTTTTCTTGAGTTCGATCTTTTAATCTATCATTGACGAATCTACCTCTACTTTGTTTTTTATGTGCAGGACAATATGGAAGGAAAACAGAATCTGCACACACATCGAGTGCGGCGAAGAAAAATCAGATGCACATCATCTATCTTAGATTAGGTTTTTTTTTTTTTTTTGAACCCTAGGATTAGATCTACTTCCTGCAATTTCTTTTGTGAAAAAGAAAAAAAAATTTTACTCATTTTCATGAAAAAAAATCAAAAAGAAAAATTTTGAAAAAAAAATCTAGATTAGATTTCCTTTCGAGCTTAGGTTAGTTTGAAAAAAAAATAGAGAAAAATAAGGGGATATTTTTTATGAATCTTTTGAAAAATTTGTTTTGAAAAAAAAATAATAAGTGAAAAAGTTTTGAAAAAATAAAAAAAAATCTTTTTGGTGGAAGGCTTGAATTTCAAATTCAAACCTCTTTAAAAGCTTTTCCACCATCTTCTGATTTTCAGCCAGATTTCAAATCTGACTAAAAAATTCGATTGCTGAAAACTTTGTTAGCAAAAAACTCTAAAATTTGGGCTAAATCTTCATTTTCAAATCATCTTTCAAATGCCATCGTTACTTTAAAAAAATTCCAAGTAGAAAATTTTTAAAAATTCACGAAGTGCACGGGGTCAAACTGACCCAAATTCAAAATTTTTCAAATTTCAAAAAGTGATTCCGAGCAATTCGTGAATTTGTTTTGGCTAGAAATGGTGGGGTTTGAAAGCTGACCTCATTAGCTTTATTTTCCATATTTTTCTCAAATTTTTAAGGTCATTTGATACTGTTTCAAAGCGAAAAATCGTCCAGGGATAAAAGTTGCAGATCTGACCCCCTAAATTTCAAAATTCTCTAAAAATTCGGTTGAAATAGTAAAAATTCCAAAAAAATATTCTTCAAAAAACTAATTGAAAAAGAAATCTACTAGAAAAAAATTCAAATTAATTTGATTCCAATTATTATCAGAAAATCAACATTATTTTTGTGGTCTGCTGAAATAGAGAAAAACCCTAGAAGTGCATGCAAGTTAGGTTAAATCTTTAGGGTTACAACTAGAGACCACACATTGGGCTAACTTAGACTTAATCAAGTCTAGTTAACCGGTGAGCTTGGTCACCTTGTGGACCACTCACCTCAAACCCCACTGAAGAAAATGGGTTAAAATTAACTTTAAAATATAAAATCAACCCGAGTTCGTTGTCGTACTACTGGGTGATTTTAATCTCTCTTGCCAAACCTGGTGACTAAGTCTACGGGGTAGTGTTAAACGACCGTGGCTCGGGGGTCAACGGAACCGGAGGCGTAAGCCAAAGGAAGAACCTTCCCCTTAGTCCCCTCGTAACCAGACTGGCTAGGTTAGCTTGAGAGGCGAGATTCACTTTCAATCGGTTGTACAACGAACTTATCTTCAGGAATTTAAATCCATAATGAAAAATTTGGTCACCTGATCTATAAGGACCATTTGATTCTCAGGGCTTTAGCCTTGTCCTGCGTGGCTACACCAACCCAGGGGTTGGGCTGTGTATGCACGAAAGGAGGTCACTTCGACCTCACTTGGTTGGACCTTGGGAGCCACTCCCAAGGAGGCGAGTCACCTCACCCGGACCATCTTCTCCCCCCCATTTCTTCTACTCCAGGAGCCACCATGGAAAATCCTAGACCTGGACCTAGAACAGGTCAGGACATTGAGAATCTGGACCCGATGGCTCGTCTGGAAGCCCAAGTCGCCGAATCTGAGGAGCGGCATCAGCAGAGCATGGGTCGTATTCTGACAATGCTTGACAGGATGCAACACCCGCCACGAGGAGAACAACTGCAAGATTTTTATGACCCAGCCGCACCTATCGTCGCACCACTAGTCAGAATTCCCGCAAGCGGAGACGCATTTGAGCTCAAGCCTAATGTAATTGGGTTGATCAGCACTCATTTCTATGGGAACTCAAGCGAAGATCCGTTCCAGCACCTTGAGGACCTGAGTCGACTCGCTGAAATGATCCGACCCAGGAATATTGATCTCGGGATCGTTCTGATGAAGCTTTTCCCATTCTCGCTGAGGGACAAAGCTTCATACTGGTTCAAGACTATTGGGAAGCCAATTCGAACCTGGCCGGAATTACGATGTGAATTCCTGCAAAAGTTCTTCCTAATCGGTCGAACAAATGCAATGCGGCATGCAATCACGACTTTCTCCCAGGGAGCTAGGGAGAAATTACATGAAGCATGGGATAGATTTCACGACCTTCTCCGAAAATGCCCGCATCATGGTATACCCAGATGGCACTTAGCTCAGATTTTTTACCACGGGCTGGATGACACACATCGGTATTTGGCCGATGCATCTAGCGGCAGGAATTTTCTCGCAAAAGACGAGAATAGCGCATTTGAGTTGTTCGAATCATTAGTGGAGAACTCGATGAATGCCGCATCTATGAACCAGTTCCAGTGGCCTGGTCAGCAGCGGGTTGGTGTCCACGAGGCTCACACCGATTCTATTCTAGTCGACATGGATATCATCGTCAAGCAGTTGGATAGAATAAACCTAATTGAGAAGAAGATTGACCAGATCAGTCAAGGTCAATCCGACTCGAGCTCTGCCGCCACAAGATTCTCCTATGCACCCCAAGCCCCACCTGCTCGAGTTAATCTACTCACTCGGGATGCATCTTCTCCATACTTATGAGATTCCGCAAATCAGGATCCCGTGAGTAATCCAGATCTAGCACCTTACGACCAAGGTTACGCACCACCCACAGATTATAATGCGTATCCCCTTGACGAATATACGTCTCAGATATCTTCGACCTACGAGGACGTCAGCGCTATCCAAGGATAACCCGTACTCGGAGACGTATAACCCTGGTTGGCACCAGCATCCGAACTTCTCCTGGTCCAATAATTCACAGAGACCACATCAAGATCCACACTACCAGACCAGGCAATACAGGAATGTGCAAAACATGTATCCTAGGCAGCAGCCATTCCCGTTTCAGTAGCAGCAACCCCACTCAATATACCAGCCGCTGCACCAAGCTGCCAACCACCCTCCAAAGCGGGCTGACCCTTTGGAGGCAGTTGGATGAACTAATTGCTACGCTAACATGTTTGGTTTTTAAAACCTTGTCATTGTAGCTTGAAAGCGAAGAATTCGTGTTCAACAAATAAAATTTATATCGAAATTGAAATTCCAGGTCGAACATAGGGAGGCTACGTCGATCTATATTCGCAATTATATTTTTTTTAGAATTTTTGAAAAGCGAGGCGATGTAATTACAATGAAGCTATCAGACTAAAGGGAAGAGAGATAGAAAGAGAGAGAGAGAGAGAAAACATGTATTCAATATTTCAAAATGTTTATACAATCAAACCAAATAAGAATTACACTAGAAAGCAGGAAATCAACTACACTAGAAAGTAGGAAAATTCTACACTAGAAAGCTATAAAGAAGAATGGGAGAGAGAAGTTATCCTCCTCGATGATCGCTTGGAGGACGAGCCGGACGGGACGACGCCTGGACGAAGGAGGAAGGAGTAGGATGAAGAAGGATGAAGCAGAAGAATGGGAACAGAGCAGCACGTCATCGTCGTCGTGGGATCCACTTCCGAATGGAGACGAAAATTTAGACTTTATCTCACGGGGAGCATCCCGAGTGTGGGACAAGCTTCTCTTGAGCTTTGGCGAGGTAGAGAAGAGAAGGAAGGGATGAGAATTTCATGTGGATGGGGTCTCCTTTTATAGTTGCAAGGAGTGGGGGCAAATTGGTCATTACATCTTTAAAACATTAAATAAGGGGTCTTTAGTGATGGATAAAACCGTCACTAAAGCCCCATCGTGGGCGTAGTGGGAGTTGGACGTGCGGTTGCTGGCTTCCATGTGCGCTCAACGCATGTCGCACGTTCAACGAATCTCAGCCGTTCGATCGCGAGATCGGACAGCTTAAGATGCACCTCCCCCGCTTCTCAACGCACGCCCGCCTGCGTGCGATGCTGCATGAGGCGTGGGCGTGCGATAGCGTGTCGACTCTATTGAGCGCGGACGGCTGCTCGATCAAGATCTGACGGTCGATTGAAGGCACGCTCCCCGCTCCAGATCCAGCTCGCCGTGACTCGAACTCGAGTCCGCGCCTCGTGTTAAGGCGCGGGACAGCTATGCTGCCTCAGCCAAAAGGTTGTGCGGACAAATTCAGGGCACCACATCCACAGCCGTTGGATCTTGACCCAACGGTGGAGAAGTGGCGCTCTGATTGAAGAAGAGAAGGTGCGACGGTGCTGGGGGCCAGTTGGATGGCTGAGATGGCACCACGTGGCACCATCTTAGCCATCCATCTTCTGGATGTTGTAGATGGTGCCACGGGTGTCGGATTGACTCAATTTTTGCATCGTTAGACTGCGATCGTCGATCCGACTCCATCCGTGTGGTCAGATTTGTCATTTGAAGTGTGGATTTACACCATCTTAGCCCTTGATCTTCTAGGGTTCCCCGATCACTATCAGATGCTATAGATGCCTGATTAGAGTGATCTTGGAGTTGTTGAACTCCAATCGTCGCCCTGATCACATCTGTACGGTTGGATCTTCGATCTGAGGCCCCGATAAAAAGTTTTCCCTATCCAAGCACATAAAAGGAGATAATTAACCTCCATTTTATACAAACTACTCTAAATGCAAGATGATGCATGTTATGCAATATTTATATCATGCAATGAAATCCTTTGCTTAAGAACATGCATAAATAGACATCTTAAGTAATGTAAATGTGTTTACATCAGAGGCGCTGAAAGAGGAGCTGCCAGAATCGATGAGGAAATCTACACAAGATAGCATGCAGATTATGAAGGCAATGGCTGATCAAATTCAGACCATACAAAACACGCAGAACCAGCTGTTGCAGGAGCATAGGACTCAGGGAGCCTTGCCCTTCCAACCCATCCTGAATCCTCGATATGTGCAGAACCAGGGTGCCCCGCTTAGGTTTCAGGCACTGCAGGGACAGGCACACGCCATCCTACAGGAGCCTCCTACACCACCCGGTTACCCGCAAGGCTGGCCACCTTTGCAGAATCCCGCGTATTCTGCCCCTTCCACTCCCCCACCACCTCATGGATAGCGAGCCGATGCACACGCTGTTTCTTTGCGAAGCGGAAGGAAGACATTCGACCCACCACCTAGGCAGGCAGGTCCTGATTTTTCCCACCCTTCGCCGCAGGCGAGTTCAACTCCATCTTCATCATCTCAAGAGCC
The DNA here is from genome assembly GCA_037157565.1 of Thalassia testudinum. Classification (NCBI taxonomy): domain Eukaryota; kingdom Viridiplantae; phylum Streptophyta; class Magnoliopsida; order Alismatales; family Hydrocharitaceae; genus Thalassia; species Thalassia testudinum. The sequence goes on from JAZHRO010000024.1 coordinate 21,749,452, forward strand.
ACCTGCGGTAGATAAGGGTAAGAGGCCACTTAACCCTGAGATTCCCATCCCTTACTTGAGGCTCTGACACGAAATGTAGTACGGAAAAAGGACACCTGGAATTTCGAGGACCTGAAATCGATGTTTAAGGAAGTACATATTCAGGTCCCCCCTCGAGGCAATCAATCACATTCCCGCTGTTGCTAGGTCCTTCAAGGACTATTGTACCCCGAAGCGATAGCCGAGAATTGGACGACAGGCAGTACTGTTGAAAGAAGCTAGCGCCGTGATTCTAGCTGACCTACCGCCGAAAAAGAAAGACCCTAGCACCCCACTCATATCATGCTTTTTGCAGGATTCTCCATTTGATCGGGCCCTTCTAGATTTGGGTTCATCCATCAACTTAACTCCCACTACCGTATTTGATCGATTTCGATTTGGGGAGTTGAAACCCACCTCAATTACGATTCAGCTGGCTGACAGATCAGTCAAAACACCGAGGGGGGTGGTTGACAACGTGATTGTGAAAGTCCGCGGGTTCTGCTTTCCCGCAGATTTTTTCGTTCTCGATATGGAAGTTCCTCCCAATCTCCGAGATGCACCAATTATTTTGGGTCGCCCATTTCTGGCAACAGCCCGAGCGAACATTGATTGTGCATTCGAGTGTATGGAGATTGCCCTAGGCAATGACCGACTTCGACTAGACATATTCAGGGCAGCAAAGAACTTCGACTGTGATCGAATAGAGGAGGATGGTGAAGACAAAGATTTGGATTACTGTAGTAACATTGGGCGCCTTTGTGATGACCCAATGTCTCATTCGTCTACACTATCAGGGTTCTCGGACCTCGATCCACATGGGATTGAAACCACTGCATTACGCATATCTCCCCAAGGATCTGACTGTTTGGGGTGTGCTTCGGACCACAGCACCCCTGAATCCAGCTATCTTGATCCATATATTACTGAATCGCCCCTGTTATTATAGGAAGATGTGACTATAGCTAACGGGTTTCCCGTTAACATAGTCACAACAGATTTCACAGGGAGAGACTAGCGGGAATTCATGTGTACATGGATCAGCAGATTCCCACCCTCGATTCTGCTCCTCCCACTCTCAGTTCTGATTCTGACCCACCCGTAATTGAATTGAAGCCCTTACCTGACTCACTCAAGTATGTATTCTTGGGCGAAAGTGAGACATATCTAGTCATTATCAATGCCCACTTAACCCAAGAACAGGAGCATCAATTAATTTCTACACTTCAAGACCATAGGGCTGCTATCGGGTGGAGTGTTGCTGATCTCGGCGGTATTCACCCCTCGTATTGCACTTATCACATTTACACGGATGAGGGGGTGAAACCTTCGAGACAACCCCAAAGACGGTTAAACCCGAATATGCTAGAGGTTGTTAAGGAGATCATCAAATGGCTGGATGCAGGAATTGTATATCCAATCTCAAACACCCAGTGGGTGAGTCCGATTCAGATAGTGCCTGATGTAAACACATTTACACTACTTAAAATGTCTATTTATGCACATTCTTAAGCATAGGATTGCATTTCATGATATAAATATTACATAACATGCATCATCTTGCATTTAGAGTAGTTTGAATAAAATGGAGGTTAATTGTCTCCTTTTATGTGCTTGGACGGGGCAAACATTTTATCGGGGCCTCGGATCAAAGATCCAACCATATGGATGTGATCAGGGTGACGATTGGAGTTCAACGACTCCAAGATCGCCCTAATCAGGCATCCGTAGCATCAGATAATGACCGGGGAACCCTAGAAGATCAAGGGCCAGGATGGTGAAGATCCGCACTTCAGATGATAAATCCGACTGCACGGATGAATTCGGATCGACGACCGCAACCCAACGACACAAAAATCAAGTTAATCCGACATCCGTGGCACCATCTACAACTTCCAGAAGATGGACGGCCAAGATGGTGCCACGTGGCACCATCTCGGCCGCCCAAACGGCCGCACGCATTCTACGAAGGCCCCGTACCCTCTCACTCTCCGCCGTTGGATCTTGATCCAATGGCTGTGGTCAGCCACGCTTAAAATCGTCCGCTCGACCATCCGCGCCCCGTAGTGCAGCGGTCGAGCGTGCTTACGCGACCGGCGGGCACGGGTTCGAGCCGCAGCAGAGGGCTGGAGGCGTGGGTGGGCGTTGGATCACGATCGGACGGCTGTGCTCGCCTAATAGCGTTCTCACGCGATTGAACGTGCGGCGTCACGCGCGATCACACACGCCAGGCAGGCGTAGCGCAGCAGGCGGAGATGCGTCTTAAGCCGTCTGATCTCACGATCGGACGGCTGAGAATCAAAGTACGTGCGATGGCATTGAGCACGCGGGGAGCTGAAGCGGCGCACGTTGGCGTGGAAGCTACGCCCATGTTGGGGGCTTTAGTGACGGATTTATCCGTCACTAAAGACCCCTCATTTATTATTTTGAAATTGTAATGTCCATTTTGCCCCCACTCCTTGCAACTATAAAAGGAGACCCCCTCCATATGAAATTCGCATCCCTTCCTTCTCCTCTCTACCCCTCCAAAGCTCAAGAGAAGCTTGTCCCACACCCGGGATGCTTCTCGCGAGATAAAGACCAATTTTCGTTCCCCTTTGGAAGTGGATCCCGCGACGACGACGGCGTGCTGCTCCGTTCCCGTTCTTCTGCTTCGTCCTCCTTCGTCCTGCTTCGTTCTCCTTCGTCCAGGCGTTGTCCCGTCTGGCTTGTCCTCCAAGCAACCGTCGAGGAGGATTTCTCTCTCCCTATTCTTTTTACTACTTTCTAGTATAGATTTTCTGCTTTCTAATATAGTTTTGCTCGTCTTCCAAGCAATCGTCAAGGAGGATATTTCTCCCTCCATTCTTCTAATGCTTTCTAGAGTAAATTTATCGCTTTCTAGAGTAATTGTTTTATGCTTTGTAGTTATAAGAGTGAAATGAACAATCTCCTTAATGATAAATTCCTTGTTTATTCTACATCTCATTTTGATTTCTCTGTGTAATATTCTTTTTCTCTCTTACTCTCCCTCTCTCTTCTATTTATTGTAAATAATTAGATAGTTTTAAATTGAATTATTCTATGACAAATAAAAAGAAACACGTAGTTTTTAAATCAAACGTCCACATCCTTGTATTCGACCCGGAATTTTAATTTCGGTATAAATTTTATTTGTTGAACACGAATTCTTCGCTTTCGAACTACAACGACAGGTTTTCCAAAATCGAACACGTTAGTGTAGCGATTTGTATACGTTCAACATTTTGGTGCCGTTGCCGGGGAGGCGATGATCTTTGATTTCTCTTCGCGTTTTGTAACTTACAAATCATTTACTTCACTTTTCTCCTTTCTTATTGTAATTGCAGGTACTCTTTTGAGATGAGCAAAAGCGGTAGATTGGAGTAAAGTGTTGTGGAAGGTTTTGTAAGTTATCCCCCATTCTTTCCCCCTCCATAGATTTCATTCGCCACATTGAATCCAAATTCCAATTAACCTAGGTGTTTGCATAAATCCTAGGAATAGTTTGGTTGTTTGGATTCTCACTCACATTCATTCCACCTTCATTTATATAAAAAAAACAAAAAGATAATTCTGTGGGGCAATTTTCAACAAACACACAACGTACACCCACATTCAAAGGCACTTAACCAAATTGATTTGTTTCTACTCAACCGGGTTCTGATCTGTGGAACCGGTACACATAAAGCAACACATAAAAGAGTAGAAATCATTCTAGGTTAACCATCTTTGTGTGCCTAACTTAGTGGTGCATTTGTGGCCAGTTGTTTGAGTTATTTGGGCCGCACCACTTCAATTAAAATTAACTCATCAAGTAGCTGCCAATTAGGTTCAACTCTTAGGGATTTACCAGGCACTCCACATTCTTTTTAAACTTTAAAGGAAAACATTTTCACCCGTGCTTGTAAAACCTGGTGTGCCAACTAAACCTGTTTGAAAATACCTAAAGTTGAATCCTAAAAGCTACTAAGCAGGATTTGAACCTTAAAATTCACCACATCAAAAATAATCTTGCATGAAAACCACTGGTTGTGCACGCACACACAATCAATCAATCATTAAGGGCACAACCCATTTAAAGGGCCCATCACATTCCAAAGCACATTCAAACCTAGCCTTAAATAAAACAGAGTATACGTTGGCCTTAAGGATTAGACTCGTTCTTCAGAACTCAGAACGAGATTATTTTCGATTAGTCTATTTCTACTGTTCAATCTGATGTCTAGCTAGGGGAGCAGAGTCAAATGATCACGGCTGGGGGGTACACTAGGAATCGGAGGCACAAGCCGAAGGAAGAACCTTCTCCCCAGTCCCTCCTTCTAACTAGTTGGATTGAACAGATGGAAGTAGATCAAATCGTTCCTTTATCTCAAGATGGGTTTTGGGAGTCTGTAGGTCTGTAGGCTAACCCATTTAATGACAGGTTTGATTGTTTGTATTGCAGGGAACCTTTCTTCCTCCTGTGTCTCATGAATACTTCCACATATTTCACGCATTCCCGTTCTTTCCCTCCTGTTGTGAATTATCCTCAACATGACGATTATCCCAATTCGTATTGTAATCAACCATCAGTCAGTTGGGATAATTCGGATTGGGGATACAATTCCGTACCCCCGTGTTTTGGGTCTAACCTTGAACACTTTGATTCTGATTTCTATCCTTCTCAGAGCTACATCGATTATAGATCGTCTTCCTTTCATGAACAACCTAATACGATCTACAATCAAGAAGGATACACCGATCCTTACCCATCCTCTAATTTCACTGCCTTTAGGTCATCACCATCTTTTCAACAATCTGAAATGACCTATTATCAGGAAGGGTATAACGAATCTCAATTCGTTAATTCCCCTGCATTGAGTCCAAACCCGCCCAACCCTGAACCAACTCATTTGGTTCAAGTTAACCAGGTTCAAGATAAGGTTCTGGCTAACTTGAGGAATATCATACAATTTTTAGAAGTTCAGCCAATACCTTGCATTGAGAGATTGCGGCCCCTGATTAAAATGATTGATGATTTGAATAAGTCTTTGTTGGATTGGCTCCAGGACGTTAAGGATAAGAACCCGGGTGAGTTTCTACTTGGGAAATTAGTGAAATTGAGGATGAGATTCGTGGTTGCTTTGATTCAATCTTGGGATGATTCCCAGGATGAACCTTCTTCAGGACAGCCAATGACAGAACCTGCTCAGGCACCTGTTGGGGGGGACACGTGTTATGAGGCTGACCAAATTAAATTAAAGCAATCAATTAAGGATGATCTGATTTCTTCACCTGAGATCCCTGAGCCGGGTTACGAGGAAACGCATGTCTCTGGGGAACACAAAGTGACAACTGATTTTGGGACATACATTGATACGGATCCTGATGGTGAAGATTCAAGTTACGAAGTCTCACGCGAGTTTTCTGAACACAATTTCTGTGAGACGATTGGGCCTGAGGAATCTGATAGATCATTTGATAGCCCAATAACTGAGGAAACTGATCTAATTAGGGCACACATTACTGATCCAGAATCACATTTTCTGGAGGAATCAATTCAATGCCCTGATTATCAGTTACACCCTGTTGAGCTTATTGATGATTCTAATTCTGAGATAATTAGACCCAAGTCAATTTTGATTCCGCCACATCATTTAGACTTGGAGATTTCAAACGGGGTGATGAATATACAAGAGGTCCTGGAATTCGACATGCTGAATGAGGGGGATAGGAGCTGGGAAGTTCTGATTTGGGAAGTTAATTTTGGAGGAAGTGGAAGATTGAGTTGAAGGGTTCCATCTAAGCTAAAACCATCAAATCAAAACCCTTACGACATTTGTTTCGAGGATGTCAAACTCAAGCACATATTTAACGATTATCCTTTTGAGATTCAATTCTCTGTAACCCGACTTTTTGGTCTTGGGTTGCATCCTCATAAATCGCAAGCCCGACCCCGCTTGCATTCTGATTTTAGGTTTTGGTAATTTTTATCCAGAACCTAAGATATTCTCAATTATGGGGTGTGGGTCTGCACCACAATCTGGGCCACATCTATGGATCTCTTTTGGTAGCTCAGAGGATTCTTCTGTTTATTCTAATTCTGACATACACTTGTGAATTCTTCATTTCTTTTCCTTGTATAGTGTGCCTAGCTAAAGGCACTAAACTCAGCACATATACAATTTTTCTTAGTTTTCATCTCGGAGCAGACCTGACATTCATGGAATTCAAGTGCTTCCTACGCTTTTCCACTCTGTTTTATGTCTTTTTAATACAATGAGGACATTGCATTAGATAGGCATGGGGGGGGGGTGGATATTCATTTCTGAATTCATTCGTCAGCTCCATGGATTTGTTTTATTTTCTTTTATAAAAACAAATTTCGGAATTAGGAAAGAGAATTTGGGTTTAAGAAAATTTTCAATCTTAGGAAATACTACATTATGATTTGAACACAAAGACCCTTCAGGTCTTTGGACTTAATCAGCCCGTGTATCCACTAAAATGTGGATTTGTCTTTCGAGTCCTCGCCATCTTAATTCTTTCGTAATTGGAGTAAATAAGTTTGGGTGATAAGTACACGACTTATCAACCTGCCCTCTGATTTGAGGCAATTTTAAGTCTTAAGCATCTACACACTTTCTTTGCACTAACTCGTTGTTCGACGATCTTAATGGAAATTGGGTAGCTAATGAACCTTCTAGGGTGATATGGCTGGCAAGTTATCGTGGGTAACAGCCCATAGGTAGGTTGTCCAGAGCCCAGTCACTGGACCTTTCTCTTTTTCCTGCCCTTAGGTAAATCTTAGACCAGGGAAGCCACCTACTTAAAAAAAAAAAAGGAGAAAAGAACAAAAAGAAATAAGCCACACTTCGCCACAAGTATGGCTGGCAAGTTGTCGGTGGTAACAGCTCATCGACCGGTTGTCCAGAACCCAGCTTAGTAAATGCACTAAAAATTCCCAAAACACTTAGGAAGAAGCAGAGAAGTAGAACAAATCAGGGAGATATACACTGGATTCACCCTTGTGTTGACCCCGTAAAAAAATAAAAAGTAGGGAGAAAGCTACCGGTTGTAAAGATACACCTTTAGGCAGAATTCTTTTTGAGGTCACATAGAGGCATAGAAATCCGAAGTCCGTTTTAATTACCGGTCAAGGAGCCTATCACAATCACAATAAGATACTTAAAACTTAGGGTTCTCATCAAATCTTGGGTGAGTTGAATGGACGTAGAAAGCCACTCTTAAACTCTAAAATTTGAAAATCCAAAAAAATTAGAAAAGAGTAAAAAGAGAAAAAGAAATTTTTCCTTGAATAAGGCGAGGGCTTGAGGCGGTATGCATTTTGGCTGATATCCGGGCATTGTTGTATCTTTGAAAGTTCAGTTCCTAAGTAGACAATTTCTTAATGATTGAAAATAATTCAGGTCCAAATAATCCAACATAATTCTTTTATAAATAGCATATAGTTTTTGCTAGGGACTAGCAAAAGATAGGCATGGGGGTATGATGTAAACAAATTTACACTACTTAAGATGTCTATTTATGCATGTTCTTAAGCATAGGATTGCATTTCATGATATAAATATTGCATAACATGCATCATCTTGCATTTAGAGTAGTTTGAATAAAATGGAGGTTAATTGTCTCCTTTTATGTGCTTGGACAGGGCAAACATTTTATCGGGGCCTCGGATCAAAGATCCAACCGTATGGATGTGATCAGGGCGACGATTGGAGTTCAACGACTCCAAGATCACCCTAATCAGGCATCCGTAGCATCAAAGAGTGACCGGGGAACCCTAGAAGATCAAGGGCCAGGATGGTATACATCCGCACTTCAGATGACAAATTCGACCGCACGGATGAATTTTGATCGACGATCGCAGGCCAATGACACAAAAATCAAGTCAATCCGACATCCGTGTCACCATCTACAATTTCCAGAAGATGGACGGCTAAGATGGCCCCACGTGGCACCATCTCGGCTGGCCAAACGGCCGCATGCAACCTCTGAAGATCCCGCACCCGCTCGCTCTCCACCGTTAGATCTTGATCCAACGGCTGTGATCAGCCGCGCCTAAAAGTGCCCGCTCGACCATCCGCGCCTCGTAGTGAGTGGTCGAGCGCGCTTACGCGAGTGGCGGGCACGGGCTCGAGTCACAGCGAAGGGCTGGAAGGCGTGGGCGATTGAGCGCAGGTGGGTGTTGGATCGCGATCGGACGGCCGTTTGCGCTCAATCGAGATCACGCACGATTGAACGCGCGGCATGGAAGCGCGATCGCATGCACCAAGCAAGTGGGCGGAGATGCGTCTTAAGCCATCCGATCTCGTGATCGGATGGCTAAGAATCGAAGAACATGCGTATGCGTTGAGGAAGCGGGCAGCTGAGGAGGCGTGCGTGGGTGCGGGAGCTACGCCCACGTTGGGGGCCTTAGTGACGGATTTATCCGTCACTAAAGACCCCTCATTTATTATTTTGAAGTTGTAATGACTATTTTGCCCCCACTCCTTGCAACTATAAAAGGAGACCCCCTCCATATGAAATTCTGATCCCTTCCTTCTCTTCTCTACCTCTCCAAAGCTCAAGAGAAGCTTGTCCCACACCCGGGATGCTTCTCGCGAGATAAAGTCCAAATTTTCGTTCCCCTTTGGAAGTGGATCCCACGATGACGACGGTGTGCTGCTCCATTTCCGTTCTTCTGCTTCGTCCTCCTTCGTCCTGCTTCGTTCCCCTTCATCCAAGCATCATCCCATCCGGCTTGTCCTCCAAGTAATTGTCGAGGAGGATTTCTCTCTCCCTATTCTTTTTACTACTTTCTAGTGTAGATTTACTGCTTTCTAGTGTAGTTCTACTCGTCCTCCAAGCAACCATCGAGGAGGACATTTCTCCCTCCATTCTTTTAATGCTTTCTAGAGTAAATTTATCGCTTTCTAGTGCAATCGTTTTATGCTTTCTAGTTGTAATGAACAATCTCAATAATAAATTCTTTATTTATTCTACATCTCATTTTGATTTCTCTGTGTAATGTTCTCTTTCTCTCTTACTCTCTCTCTTCTATTTATTGTAAATAATTAGATAATTTTAAATTGAATTACTTCGTGACAAATAAAAAGAAACGCATAGTTGTTAAATCAAACGTCCGCCTCCCTGTGTTCGACCCGGAATTTTCATTTCGGTATAAATTTTATTTGTTGAACACGAATTCTTCGCTTTCAAACTACAACGACAGGTTTTTCGAAACCAAACACGTTGCCGGGGAACGATTCGTATGTTCAACAGAAGCCAAATAGTATCTCTGGGATGACCCACTGCTCTTCCACATTGGAGCGGATCAAATTATTCGCAGATGCATCCCAGACCCTTAGATCCCCAGTGTGTTATTTTTCTGCCACAATAGTGCGTGTGGTGGCCATTTCTTAGGACGATAAACCGCTGCAAAAATTTTGCAGTTGGGATTTTTTTGGCCAACCATCTTCAGAGATACACACAATTATGCCCAACGCTGCAAACGATGTCAGTCGATCAGTTCTATGACCAGGAGAGACATGATGCCACTCCAACCCATCATGGTCGTAGAAGTGTTCGACGTCTAGGGAATCAATTTTATGGGCCCTTTTCCGAACTCGCATGGCTTCAAGTACATATTTCTAGCCGTTGATTATGTCTCAAAGTGGGTCGAGGCCAGCCCAGCGAGACGGGCTGACCACAAGATCGTCATTTCTTTCGTACGACAAAATATTTTCACGAGACTCGGAATACCCTGCGATCTGATTAGTGACAGGGGAAGCCACTTCATCCACACCCATTTCAGGTCGTTGTTAAAGAAATACGGGGTACATCACCGCATAGCCACCTCGTATCACCCGCAGACCAATGGGCAGGCTGAAGTGTCTAACCGTCAAATCAAGCTGATTCTCCAGAAGATGGTTAGACCAAACAGGACGGATTGATCCCACAAATTAATCGATGCACTCTGGGCATACCAAACGGAATACAAGGCCCCACTTGGAATGTCACCATATCGCATGGTATATGGCAAGGCCTGTCACCTTCCTGTAGAGCTGGAACACCATGCCTTTTGGGCGGTGCGAAAATCCAACCTCGACCTCGATGTAGGAGGTCGAGAACGGAAACTCCAGCTCAGCGAATTAGAAGAAATTCGGTGGGAGGCCTATGAGAATGCATTAATATACAAGGACAAGACCAAGGCCTTTCACGGCTGCCACATCCAGAGGAAAGTATTCACACCCAACCAGCGAGTCTGGTTATTTGATTCACGACTGAAACTGTTCGCGGGGAAGCTCAAGTCCAAGTGGACTGGCCCGTATGTTGTGATGCAGCCATACCCTAATGGGGCAGTCCAGATCAAGGACCTAAAATCTGGGCATATATTCATGATAAACGGCTAGTGCCTCAAGCCATTTTTGGCCCATGAACCTCCTCCACCTGATGAGACTATTCATATTAGTGAGGAAGTGTGATTGAGTGCTTGCCCAGCTGGAGGCATTAAACTCAGCACGTATAGATACCATTCGCCCCACATTCCACCATCATTTATATATAACCATTTTTATACATAGCATATTTTTCCTTTAGCATATTTCCTTTGCATAGTGCATGCTAACAGGTTGGCCGGAGCTGAATATAATTTCAGCAGCAATTATAGGTGATTTCTACCCATTCTCTCCCTACAGTATTTATTTTCTTTTACATTCATGCATGAGGACATGCGAGAACTTAGGCATGGGGGGGTAGATACAGAAAAAATGAAAAAAATTTATGCCAACACTTAGGAAAACCTCAGAGCTGCATGTAAAACGTACTTTAGGGCCTTAAATAAAAGAACAACCGACTCCACCTCCAGTGCTCGCATTGGAGCTAGAAATCATTCACAACAGCCACTTCCAACTCACCCGCTCCCCTTTTGTTCTAAATTTAGGGTCAAGCTAATTGTAACCCGATACGGGAAATTCACAAAGTACAAATTATGCGAGGTTACATGTCTATAGCATATATACATATTGCATTCATGAATAAGATTATTTTATTAAGAGAATGCATTAGGGATTTTATCCTTTAGTTGATTCCTGTAATCTGGAATCCAGTACAACTTTTCACACACAGGTAGAATTTGCAATTGATTCACGGTGAAGGCTAATAAATGTCTTCAGTCTGTCGAGAAGAAGCAGTGCTTCTTTTCTTGAACCTCTAGACAGTGTTTTGGGAGTCAGGCTGATTTTCTTCCAAAAATCCACCAAATAGTGTGAGATGAAAGTAGAGTGTACTCGTGCTTTAAGATTAATGCAAGGAATCTGGAATCTTAGATAATTAGGTGATGATACTCAGAGATTAGGCATAGTTTCCGCTCTTAGTTCCTGCATATGCATTTATGTGCGAAATACTGAGAGCCACCAAATAAGGCAAATATGCGAAGAGCAAGTTTTCATAAAACTAAGGCTAAGGTGGATGGTTACGACCATTCTTTACGGAATCCTCGGCTGAAGGAGGGTATCGATGTCAAGGTCAGAAATACACCGTCCTATCCGTCTCTCCCGGTGCCGTGAGTAGGCACTTCCACCAAATAAGCCACCCAATGTCTCTTGAGTACCACCAATCCCTAATAATGCATCCTCAATAAAGTTCATGGATGTATGCCTGTTGTGTTATGCTGGAAAAAAAAAATACAAATGAAAAAAAGATGATTAAAAGAAAGAAAAATTGAAAAAAAAGACTTAGAAAAAGAAGAAAAAGCAAAGAAAAAAAAAGAATGAATATTTAGTGTTTATTTCATCGAGGCAATACCACCAAATTGGGCTCCACCAAATATGGCCTTAACCTATTTTTCTTGTGTTTCTGACCGCCCAAATACTGGTTGAGGAATTCCAACTTAGTGTTAGGGTTATGAGAACTCAATTAAAGTGTTAATGCCTAGTGAGACCACCAAATACAGATCATATGTATGAATCTAGTGAGATAGTGAGCTCTAAGAAAAAGAGTAAGAGAGAATGAATACAAAGGAATCAAAGAGAGCATAGTTTTTCTCGTCTTTCTCTAAGTTGAGTTACTTAGTAATCCGGGAATCTGGACTCTGTAGTACTAGTCTCTATGTAGCACCAAGTGAGAATGAGCCACCAAATATATAATCCTTTCCCTCAAAGATTCTCTACCGAAGCCTAAAGCTGGGGTGAAATTCATAGAATATTTTGAATACCCCGATGGAAGAAGTCCACCTATCCCGCTAGAATTTCTACTATGGGTCAAGTACATGCTTTAGAGGTGTATTAGTTTTCACTCGAATCCGTTGCAAAAGCCACATAGCCGCACTATCATGATTGTCTGGATTTCTAGAGCATAGGATGAAAACAAAAAGGAGAAAAATCTCTACGCATACACTTGATAAAATAATCAGTCCCTTAGGGACCCTTGCTGTAAATAATTTAGTCTTGCATTTGCTAAGGACTAGCAAGATTTAGGCATGGGGGTATGATTGCTGTAAATAATTTAGTCTTGCATTTGCTAAGGACTAGCAAGATTTAGGCATGGGGGTATGATTGCGTAGCAATCATAGGTCTTAATTGACCTAGATTAAGCTAGGACTTAGCATAAGTTAGGAAAATTCATGCACGCAAATGCATTATCTGCATCTTTACTGCTTTACTTTAGCTATGCATAGAATAATGTTATAATGTGCTGATTAAGTATATTATGTCGATTGTAGGGAATAAGCTAATCAGGAGCTGGATCTGAAGCTGGATCAAGAATAACGGGAGTTGCAGCAGAGCTGGAGCAGAAGGCCTAGTTTAGATGTAGGAATAATAATGTAAGGGGGTTAAAGGTTTTCTATTCTATTAAGTAGAAATAAAGCAGTAAAATGTGAAGAGCTTAGGTCCATCCTAGCCCTACGATAGCCTAGAAACTTCCCCAAGCCTTAGCCACCCTTAGATTAGGTCACCGCACCCTAGGAATTCATAAAACCCTAGTTCCAACCCTTCTCTGGACGTCCAGATAAGTTTTAGGACATCCAGGACCCTTAGCCAACTCCCACACACTTCAAACCCACTTCTGCAGTGTTATTCGACATCCAGACACTTTGTCAGACGTCCAATTTCTGTAGAATACCCAAAACAGAGCCCGAAATCCTTCCTGACTCTGATTGGACGTCTAGACAACAAGTATGGACTTCTGATTTTTGAGTATAAGACATCTTATTCTATTATTAGACGTCTGATACTGCTCTCCAATTCCTGTTTTTAGATTTAAGCCTTGATCTTGGATCTCTAGGTCCCTAAACCCAATTCCAACCCCATAGGAACCTAAATTAAGGTGCCCTAACCATAGTACATCACCTCTAGACCTCCCTAAGGACCTAATTAGGTCCTCACTAAACCTAATTGACTTGGATCATAGTCAATTCCATCGGCCTATTCAATTGGACTCATTGAATCCCTGATCTCAACACACACTGTCCAATTGGACTCAGTGAGAGTCCAATTGACCTAGACCTAAATTAATTGAGTTGTTTTACTCTCAATTAAGGTTTCACACACCCAATTAAACTTGTATTAAGTTTAATTGCACTTTACCTTAGTGAATTAGGGTTTATAACCCTAATTTGAGACATACCATGACGTAAACCCACTAGAACCTAACCTAATCAACCTAGCCACCTATGTTTCGACCCACACACACCCACACACACCATCCACACGAAAATACCTAGCCTAGAGTTCTGTAGAACTCTCTACCATGTGTGGTTGCCTTGGTTGCCAAAAATAGCAACCAAGAGCCATTCAATTTTTAGATCCACATTTGGTGGATCTAAAAACCACCATCCACCCTCTCTCTCTCACTCTCCCACGAGCTCCCACCATAGGCCTCTCTAGAGAATTCCATAATTCTCTAGAGAGCTTCCCTTAGGTCTATAAAAAGACCCAATGGGTGGCCATTTGCACCCATTCACTTCCTAGGCATTCATTCCACTTAGGCTAGCCACATCTCCACTCCACCTCCATGAGTTGAGCACCACCATGGAGGCCACCATCTCCACACCAGGAAGCTGGATCAGCTCCCCAACCTCTCTCCATGGGCCGGCCTAAGCTCCATTGGCCGCCCCTCCTTCTCTCAGCCACTCAAAGGCCATCGGAGACAACCTCCGAATGCCCTTCCTTCTGCTAGATTATTAGCCTAGCTTTTCGTATATTTACTGCTTTTATTTACTGCTTAGTAGTGTAGTCTTACTTCTCCCCCAATGATGCATGCGGAATCCCCCCCATCGATTCTTGTATGCGATCATTTTCTGGTAGCTAGGTTTAATTTTCAAGCATTTTTATACAAGCTTTCCTCTACATTTCATGTTGCAAACAACTCTCCCGCTGAATGAATGAAAAATGCATTTATATATATATTTGTCTCTATATGTTTAAAATCACCATGAGCTTAATAATTGTCATTCTTTTTGTGTGATTCAAGTTGCCTGTTTCCGATTCCTAATATTCTTGCAACTAAGCATGTCATACCTAAATACGTAATAATCACAAACTGGCATGCGATTCTAAACAAAGTAGAGTAAGATCGATTTCAAAAGTAAAAGCAACGCCTCCCATAGACGAACAACCAAGACTCAAGTATTATTATTTTTACAAAATAATATCTTTGTTGGATCATATTTTGCAACTATACTACGATGCTTTTATCAAAAATGCGAGCTACGATTTTTCCGAACACCCCTCATCCAACTTTTCCCAACCTCTTTATTTCCTCTCCCTGCATGCGTGAGTTAAGGATTTTCAAATCCTTTTGCTATTTTTGGCCGGCGGGTGCTGAGGATAGCTGGAGGATGGGGAAAAAAAATGCCGTCGGTTGTTTGAAAGGGGAATTTACCCTCCCCTCCTTGTTCTTTTCCCAATATTCTTCCTACACATAAAAACATAAAATCATTACATATTAAGTTATAGAATACTATAAAATAGATGTAAACTTAAATCATGATGCATGCAAACATTCTATAACTTAATGTAGTTATTAACAAACCTAAAAGGTATGATTAAAGTTACTTAGGTGTAATATTAGTCCATTAAAATGGACTCATCAAATACCCCCATGCCTAAGATTTGCTAGTCCCTACCAAAAATGAAAAATAAGAGAAATAATCAGAAGATTTCTTCTTTTCTTATTTCAAAACTTTAGAGATCCAAACAAATGTTAAGTGATGATAGCCTAGGTAACAGATCCAAGTGAAAAAGCCAATTCACATTGGAAGTTCGTACTTCACCATTGGTAAATATTTCTGTCGGGAGAGGCAACTACTTCCCTCGGGGATAAAGTAGAAGATAATCTATAATTTGACCCCGACTTTTGACTTAGGTAGGAGATATCGAGTAGAATGGATTTGTATTTGGTGGCACACACTCCTCTGATGCTACATGTAATCTAGTATTACAGACTCTAGATCTCTAGACTATTAGAAAAGTCAACTCAGAGGGAGGCTAAACAACTGTGCTCTCTTGATGTTCCTGGGCGCTCACTCTTTTCTTCTCTTTTCTACTGAGATCACAAATCTCGCCGGATTTAGTAATTGTACTCACTGTTTGGTGGCCTCACATGGCATCCACACTTCAATTAAAGCCCTAATAACTCTACAACTAAGTTAGAGTCTTCAACTAGTATTCGGATGATCAGAAATACTAAAAGGTGGGTATGGGTCATATTTGGTGGAACGCGATAGGTGTTCTGTTGCCTCAAAAATAATATTACATTATAAACTTAGACTTTTTTTTGTAATATAACTATTTCTTCTTTTTCTTCTTTCTGTTTCTTCTTTTTCTTCTTTTTTTTTCTTCTTTTCTCTCTCTTTTTTTTTTTATAAATCAACATAATACGACATGGACTTTTATTTATGAGGCATTATTAGAGATGATGATGGTCAAGAGGATGTTATGTGGCTTATTTGGTGGAAGTGCCTATTCTCGACACCGGGAAGGAATGGATAGGACAGGTGTATTTTTGACCTTTGACATTATTACCCTCCTTCAGCCGAGGACTCTATGAAGGACGATCATAACCATCCACCATAGTCATAGCTTTATTAAAACTCAATCTCTCTGTATCTGCCTTATTTGGTGACTCTCAAGAATTCAAATAAAGTATGCACACAGGAACAGAGAGCGAAGACTACGCCTAACTCTGAAGTGTCATCATCTAATTATCCAAAACTTAAGAGTCCTTGCACTAGACTTAGCGCACCAATAATCTCTCTACTTTCTTCTCTCAAATATGAGGTGGATCTACTAGAAGATAGTATGCCTGACTCACTATTAACTGACCAAGGATCAGTAAACTACAAATGCTTATTGGTTTTCCTCAAGGATCCATTACCCAGTCTACGTGCACATGAAATAAATGTACTGGATTCTAAACTTAAGAAATAATTCAAGAAGAAAAACCTAAAATGACAAAGGTATTCTGCTAGGGACTAACCCATTTAGCTCAAGAAAAGAGATTCTTTTTTTTATACATATAAATATATATGCATGCAAATATTTATAAATGCTATAAACATTCTTAGGTTATAACCCCCAAGCCTAAGACTGACAATGCCCTCATTGGAAAAAAAATTGCAGACATAGAAGAATATCACCTGAGGAAGAGAGTGGGAGGAGCTAAGGCTCCTCAAGCTGAAGTGCGTCCAAAACCTGGCCATCTGAAAGAGTAATATACGGTTTAAGTTGCTGGCCATTTACCTTAAAGCTCGCACCTGAAATAGGGTTCTGAATCTCTACAGCTCCATGAGGGAAAGTATTGATAACAATGTATGGCCCATCCTAGCGGGACTTGAGCTTTCTAGGAAATAATTTAAGTCTAGAATTGAAAAGCCAGACCCATTGGTTGGGCTCAAAAGCCTTTTTAATGATGTGCTTGTCATGGAAGACTTTTGTACGTTGCTTGTAAGCTTGAGAAGTTTCATAAGCTTCATTACGAAGCTCCTCAAGCTCACTTAATTCTAACATACGTGCCTTTCCCGCTTTATCCAGATTCAAGTTAACGCTTTTAATAGCCCAATAAGCTTTATGTTGGATTTCAACGGGAAGGTGGCATGCTTTTCCATAGACAAGACGAAAAGGAGACATGCCCAAGGGAGTCTTATACGCAGTCCTGTAGGCCCAACGAGCATCATTTAGTTTTTTAGACCAATCCTTTCGATCAGGCCTAACAGTTTTTTCTAAAATTCGCTTAATCTCCCTATTAGATTCTTCAACTTGTCCACTCATTTGGGGATGATAAGGTGTAGCTATCATGTGGTTGACTCCCAAATTTTGGAGTAGTCTTGTGAAGTGTACATTCTTAAAGTGAGGTCCTCCATCACTTATGATCGTCCTTGGGCACCCATACGGAGAAATGATATTAGCCTTAACAAAGCCCAAGACCACGGAATGATCATTGGTTCGCGTGGGTATGGCTTCTATCCATTTCGATACATAGTCAACAGCCACAAGGAGTATTCATATCCAAAGGACACAAGAAAGGGACCCATGAAGTTAATGCCCCAAATATCAAAGATTTCAATAGGGAGAATAGGTTGTTGGGGCATCTCATCCCTTTTTCCAATGGTTCCCATCTGCTGGCAACTTAGACATGTGCCCACATACGTATGTGCATCTCAGAATAATGTGGGCCACCAAAAGCCAGACTGAAGAACCTTATAGGCAGTCTTCTTCCCACTAAAATGTCCCCCACAGTGGAGGTCATGGCAGAAACTCAGAACACATCTTTGTTCTTCATCAGGGATGCAACGGCAAAAAAGCTGGTCTAAAAAGCTCGAGTTCCTCCCAGTGATAAAATTTAGCGTTGGCGAGAAACCTGTCTCACTTCTGCTTGTCCCAAGTACTGGGGGTAATGCCCGTGACCAGATAATTCACTATGTCAGTGAACCAAGGAGTTTTAGCTTCCACGGCCAGCAGAGACTCATCAGGGAAAGTCTCTTGAATACCACCAGCAGGGTTTGATGACTCAATAGGGATCCTAGACAAATGGTCTGCTACCACATTCTCAACTCCTTTCCTGTCTTTAATTTCTAGGTCAAATTCCTAGAGTAGCAAAATCCAACGAATTAGGCGAGGTTTGGTGTCCTTTTTAGCCAGAAGATGCTTTAGGGCAGAATGATCAGTGAACACTACAACCTTAGATCCCAAAAGATAAGACCAAAACTTTTCCAAAGCAAATACTACAGCAAGTAGTTCATTTTCAGTGACCATGTAGTTTTGCTGAGGATCCATAAGGGTCTTGCTGGCATAATGCAGCACATGAGGTTTGCCATCAACCCTTTGACCTAAGATCGCTCCCACTGAAAAATCAGAAGCGTCGCACATAAGCTCAAATGGGAGGGTCTGATAAACGCCAGTTTATCATCATTCTTATGCATTAAAACAAACCTAGCTCTTAGGATTTTACTCCACAAACGGGTTTTTGGGCTGCATTTAGGCATAAATTAGGATAGGCATGCATTGCATTTTTTATTGTCGTTTTAATGTGTTTTTGTGAGTGTTAGGGATGTACAGATGCACAGATCCCTAAAACCCTAGCACTCAAGAAGGCAAATGGTGAAGGAGAAGCCCAGACTAGCTGGAACCCAGCTTGATCCAGCTCACCACAGCTGGAACCTAGCTTACTTGAACTAGGGTTAGCTCATCCCAGCTCCATTCAGCTAGTCTCAGCTGGATGGCAGCTCAAGAGAGTTCACCTTAGCTCACCCTAGCTCAAGTCAGCTCAGATCCAGCTCAACTTAGCTGAGTCTAGCTCATCTCAGCTCCCACTAGTTCACAGGGAGCTCTAGCTAGCTCAGCTGAGTTGACAGGAGTTCACCCCAGCTCAGATCCAGCTACATTCAGCTCCACTCAACTCCAGCCAGCTGAAGAAGAATTCATCTCAGCTCAGGAAGCTCAAGTCCAGCTCCCGGGGACTCAGCTTAGCTCATCTCAGTTGAGTTAAGCTACCGTAGCTGCCTCAACTAGCTTGATTCTCCTCGGGAGCACCAGACCTAGCTCACCTCAGCTCATTTTGGTAGAAGCTAGCTCACTTTAGCTTGGCTTAGCAACTAGCAAAGAACTAGCAAGCTAAGCCAGCTAGAGTAGCCCCATGCCAGCCTCTTCAGCAGCAGCCAACTCCAGCTCCAGCTCCAGCTCCAGACTTCTCCTCCTCAGCTCCTTCCTCCAAACCCTAGCTCCAACACCTTCTCCTCTACTCCACCTTTAGCTAAGCTAGCTTAGCTTATCTTAGCTTAGCTTAGCTAACAACCAGCTCCTTGGCCATCCATTACCTTAAAAATCAACCCTAGCTAGCTCCACCAACTCCAGCCTACCTAAGCTAGCTACCCTACTTAAGTTGGCGCCACCACCTTGCCACCCCTTCACCCCATTATCTCCATCAAAAGACACTTCAAGTTGGTGCCAAAAACCACCCCTAACCACCCCCATTTTGGCGCCAACTTTCAGCCTCTTCGTCCACCCTACACCTACCCATATAACACATCCTAGCCATCCACATACCCCCCTTCTAGAACCTTAAGGTGGCACCACCTAATAGTCTTCTAGAAAGCCCATTTTGGCGCCAACACTAAGGGGTGTCAACACCCATAACTACCCCCTTGGTGTCCCTTAAGGTGGGCCAACTCTCCTTGGCCATGGGATCTCCAACCACCTCCATCAACTCATCTTGGCCATCCATTTCAAAGGTCACCATAGCCCCCTTCCTATTCTATAAAAAGCCACCACCTACCACCATTTTGGGGCATCCTCCCTTAGTATATTTTTCTACCTAAACCACCTATACCTACGGCCAAGAAGAAGGAGTAGAGAAGGAGATTAAAGGGGCACATCACCAGCCCCTTTGGTGCCTTCTTCTCCCCACTCTCTTCAACTTGAGCCACGCCAAGGAGGAGGACTCTTCCACTTCAAGGAGGACGGCCAGGCAAAGGAGAAGGACTTAGGGTGGACGTCCACCCTTGGAGAGAAACTTAGGGCACGCCCCCCTAGGGCTTGCCTTGAAGGACATCACCTTGGCGGAGCACTGCAAGGAAGGAGTTGAAGGACTCTTTTCAAGATTGGGAGCCACCAACCTTGGAGCAAGAAGCCTCTTCTTCACCATCTATCTAGAGGATTTGTGTTTGCTTTTCTTTATTTTAATTTTTCTAGTAGTAGAAGCATTCCTCTACTAGCCTTTTTTGTAAAACATTTTTCAGTAATCTAGTTGCCTTCTTTGCAATTTTCTATTTTGCATTTCTACTTGCTTTTCTTTTTAGCATTTTTCACTCCCTCTCCCTAATTATTCTAGGCCTCCACTTTCCTAGAGTGAGTTTAGGGAGAGGCTCTACTTGCCACTAGAAAGTAGTAGTTAAATTGAAGTGTGAATTACCTTCCCGTCACCATTCCACATGTCTTAATTTAAAACATAAAAAATGATATATTGAAAAATACCAAAAAGAAAGTTGAGATTGTATTCCAAGCAAGAGAATCACTATTGCAAACATTTGGCCTCCTTGGACGACCCTAGATACTTCCCTATCTAGGAATATAAATTTAAGAGTTGATCGGTTTTACGCGTTACAACGACGTATTTTAACAAACCGCGTGAAATCGCTATCAGGGTCCAATCTAGTGCTTGGAGAATCGGCATGGTAATGAGGGCTTTCTTCAAATCTTAGAAAGCCTCGCCACATTTATCATCAAAATCGAAGGAGACATCCTTCGCTAACAGGTCACAGAGTGGCTTAGAGATTTTACTGAAATCTCTAATGAAGCGCCTATAAAATCCAGCATGGTCAAGGAAAGATCTAACCTGACGAGCATTGGCGAGCAATGGAAGCTTAGAGATGGAATCGATTTTTGCGGTGTCCACCTCTAATCCTCTCTCAGAAACTATATGCCCTAACACAATGCCCTGCTGGACCATAAAGTGGCTTTTCTACTAGCGAAGCACCAGCTTTGCCTTTCGCAACGGGTTAAGACTTTATCAAGGTGCGAAAGGCATAGGTCAAACGATGAGCCATAAATGGAGAAGTCATCCATGAAAATTCCAACGAACTCATTGATCATATCAGAAAAGATAGCCATCATACAACGTTGAAAAGTGGCAGGAGCATTACATAACTTGAATGGCATTCGACGGAACGCAAAAGTGCCATGCAGACTCGTGAAGGTGGTACTCTCCTAATCGTCAGGAAAAACAGTTATCTGATTGTACCCAGAGTACCCGTCAAGAAAAAAAAAGTACTTGTTCCCCGCCAATCATTCCAGAATTTAATCGATAAACGGTAAGGGGAAATGGTCTTTCTGGGTAGCCGTGTTTAAATGGCAGTAATCAATGTAGACCCTCCAACCAGTTGAGGGTCTAGGGGTCACCAGTTCTCCTTGGTCATTCTCTTCCACAGTGATTCCTGCCTTTTTGGGAACTACGTGAATAGGACTGACCCATTTACTATCTGAAATGGGATAGATAATCCCTGCATCCAGCCATTTCAGAATCTCCTTTTTAACAACCTCCTGCATATTTGGATTGAGCCTTCTATGCATATCTCGGAAAGGCTTCACAGACTCGTCCTTGTATATATGATGCATGCAAAGAGAGGGATCAACACCCTTAATATCAACAATTGTCCAAGCAATTGCTTCCTTGTGCCTTTGTAAACATTCAAGCAAAGCTCCCTCCTGCAATTCAGATAATGCAGACGAGATAATAACGAGGAGCGTGTTATTAGGGCCAAGGAAAGCATATTTCAATGCGCTCGGGAGGGGTTTCAACTCCAATTCAAGAGCCTTTTGGATTGAGGGTTTTAGTTGAGATGTCCCCGCCTTAGGTAGCGGATCTACCTTCACAGTCCAGGGTGGGGACAGAGACTCAGTGTGTATCCCCAGCAACTCTTCTAATTCGGGCATTTCCCTTTTAGTTTCTTTAATAATCGAGGGATGGTCCTTAGATATGACCTTCTGAAGGGGATCTCTACATAAGAGTGCTGGAGTAGCCTCTTCAATTATTTCATCAATGACCTCAATCTGAGAACAATCTTCAAATCCGGGTTGCTTGTAAGTATCAAAAAAATTCAACTTGATCTTCTTGTTCCCAAAGCCCATTTTAAGTGCCCTAGACCTACAATTTATAGAGGCATTGGCTGTGGCCAAGAAGGGGCGTCCCGGAATAATGGACGGCTTTGTGGGCTTATTAGATGGGTCAGTATCAAGTACCAAAAACTCAACGGGGAAGAAGAAATCCTCCACTCTCACAAGGACATCTTCCAACAATCCCTGCAGTGTCTTAAGTGATCTGTCTGCAACCTGGAGGATTACTGGACTAGGCTTTAGCTTGCCTCCTCCCAAAAGGTGTAGACAGAGCTCAGTAGAATGTTCACCCCCGCACCCAGATCGAGCAGAGCCTTGTTAATGTGTTGGTTACCTATAACCACTGAAATATACGGGGCCTCTGGGTCTTTCATTTTGGGGGGTGTTCCATGCTGGAGAACCGAGCTAACATGGTCAAGCAGGATGACCTTGGTTTGGACTTGTTTCCTAGATCGGTGCTTCTAGGTGCACAGGTCCTTCAGAAACTTGGCATAGGATGGAATCTGTTTAATTGCTTCCAACAGAGGCAAGTTAATCTTGAATTGCTTAAAAGTATCCATAATCTCTTCCGTCCTATCCTTGGCTCCAGATGAGCCAATAGAAGATTCCCCAGGAGCAGATAGATGCTCTGGATAGGGGACCCTCGGTTTCTCGGTAGAGGGGTCGTCATGGCGGGAAAGGGGTGGTGGAAGGATGACATCCTCATTGTGGGTGATTTTGTGCGAGGGAGAGCAATGTGGCTCTTCCTCGGTGGAGATGGAAGTCGGGTCAGGTGTGGAAGGGGAATTCTGAGATGTAACCATAGGAGTGTTATCAGGCTTGTCAATCTTTTTTCCACTCCTCAACACAGTCACTGCTTGGGCGTGCTCCCTGAATACAACCCCCTTGCCCTTAGGGTTCTCCTCAGAGGAGCTAGGCAGCTTCCTTGGATCACGTTGCCAAACTACCTTAGTAAGATGACCAATTTGGGATTGCATATCAGTAATCATCTTATTCTGAGATTGGATAACCATATTTTGATGCTCTCGCATTGCTTTCATCATGGTCTTCAGTTCATCCATCTCAGAGGGCTTATTATGAGGAGGGTTTTCATAAGAAGGTTAGTATATGGGCTAGGGAGGTAAGGGTCTTGTATTCCCTAAGTTAGAAGCATCACCTTGCTTCCAAGAGAAGTTTGGATGGTTCCGCCACCTTGGATTATAAGTGTTGGAATAAGGGTTATTGCGAGGGGGCGGAAACCTTGGGCCACGTTCAAGTCATCCTGAATCAACTCAGGGAATTGGTTTGCCTGATGGCACTCCGCAGTGGCATGCATTGTGCTTTAGCAAATGGAGCATTCTCTTGAAGCTTGAAAAATAGAGGCTGCTTGCAAGTTCATGCCGGGGTTTGCTAAAAGCCTATCAAAGTTTTTATTCAATAGTTGAATCTGATAAGCCAAATCTTAAGAAGCCCCGGCTTCATGGGCCTCTATCTTCCTCTGCAAGATTGATGGTTTTCTTTCTTGATAGGTAGAGGACAGATGTATGGAGTTGTCGCTTAATGTTTCAAATAATGCCCAGGCTTCATCCTCAGTTCTGGTCATGAAGGTTCCTGTACAAGCTGTATCTATGGTTTGCTTATGCCTTTCAGATAATCCGTTATAAAACCTTTCGACCAACTACCATCTTGGCACTTGATGGTGGGGGCATAACCTAAGAAGGTCATTAAAGCGCTCCCAAGTCTCATGAAATTGCTCCCCTTCCTGTTGAGTAAAACCCATAATCTCTCTTCTGTAATGGTTGGTTTTACTCATACGAAAATACTTTTTCAAAAATTCTCCCTTAAGGGTGGCCCAATCATTTACCCTTGCATCAAGGGTATGATACCAGTTCTTGGCCTTATCCTTTAGGGAGAAAGGAAATAGAGTCCTCATCAGGGCTTCATCAGTAAAGCCCTGGAGCTTCACCGTGAAACAGACCTTGGTGGATTCCTTTAAATGCCGGTAGGGGTCCTCCCTAGTAGTACCATGAAAAGAGGGCAATAAAGATATGGTACTGCTCTTGATCTCATACGGATTATCCCCTGCAGGTCGTCTTAGTGCTTGTGCAGGTTGGTTAGTTGGAATAAAATAGTCCCTTAGGGTCTGATGTAAACACATTTATACCACTTAAAATGTCTATTTATGCATGTTCTTAAGCATAGCATTGCATTTCATGATATAAATATTGCATAACATGCATCATCTCGCATTTAGAGTAGTTTGAATAAAATGGAGGTTAATTGTCTCCTTTTATGCGCTTGGACAGGGCAAACATTTTATCGGGGCCTCGGATCAAAGATCTAACCGTATGGATGTGATCAGGGCGACGATTGGAGTTCAACGACTCCAAGATCGCCCTAATCAGGCATCCGTAGCATCAGATAGAGACCGGGGACCCTAGAAGATCAAGGGCCAGGATGGTGTAAATTTGCACTTCAGATGACAAATCCGACCGCACGGATGAATTCGGATCAACGATCGCAGCCCAACGACACAAAAATCGAGTCAATCCGACATCCGTGGCACCATCTACAACTTCCAGAAGATGGACGGCCAAGATGACGCCACGTGGTGCCATCTCAGCCGCCCAAACGGCCGCTTGCATCTTCTGAAGACCGCGCACCTGTCTCCTCTCCGCCGTTGGATCTCGATCCAACAGCTGCGACGCGCCCGCGTTGAAGTCAAGCGCTCGACACAAACGCGACCGCAGCGCAGCGGTCGAGCGCTTTAACGCGAAGCAGGGACGATCGTTCGAGCCACGCCCCGCAGAAATTGGAGCGGTGGCGCGCCTCCAATCGACCGCACGATCGCTATCCAACGGCCACGCGCGCCCGATAGCGCCGACGCGCGATCGCACGAACAGGCAGGCGGGCGGCAGCGGTGAAGGCGCGATTTTAAGCCGTTCGATCTCGCGATCGGACGGCTGAGACTTCGCGGACGTGCGTAGGCATTACGCAAGCGGGCAGCCGAGCGGGCGCGCGTGGGCGTGGCGGCGACGGCCACGTCGGGGCTTTAGTGATGGATTTATCCGTCACTAAAGACCCTTATTTATTATTTAGAAGATGTAATGTCTATTTTGCCCCCACTCCTTGCAACTATAAAAGGAGACCCCCTCCATACGAAATTTTCATCCCTTCTTTCTCCTCTCTAGCCCTCCAAAGCTCAAGAGAAGCTTGTCCCACACCCGGGATGCTTCTCGCGAGATAAAGTCCAATTTTCGTTCCCCTTCGGAAGTGGATTCCGCGACGACGATGGCGTGCTGCTTCGTTCCCGTTCTTTTGCTTCGTCCTCCTTCATCCCGCTTCGTTCTCCTTCGTCCACGCGTTGTCCCGTCCGGCTCATCCTCCAAGCAACCGTCGAGGAGGATTTCTCTCTCCCTATTCTTTTTACCGCTTTCTAGTATAGATTTACTGCTTTCTAGATTAATCTACTCGTCCTCCAAGCAATCGTCGAGGAGGACATTTCTCTCTCCATTCTTTTAATGCTTTCTAGAGTAAATTTATCGCTTTCTAGAGTAATTGTTTTATGCTTTCTAGTTGTAATGAACAATCTCTTCAATTCAAAAATTCCTTGTTTATTCTACATCTCATTTTGATTTCTCTGTGTAATATTTTCTTTCTCTCTTACTCTCTCTCTCTTCTATTTATTGCAAATAATTAGATAGTTCTAAATTAAATTATTCTATAACAAATAAAAAGAAACGCGTAGTTTTTAAATCAAACGTCTGCCTCCCTGTGTTCGACCCGAAATTTTAATTTCGATATAAATTTTATTTGTTGAACACGAATTCTTCGCTTTCGAACTACAACAAACGGCCTCTTGCATCTTGTGAAGACCACGCACCCGTCTCCTCTCGGCCGTTGGATCCCGATCCAACGGCTGCGACGTGCCTGCGCTGAAGTCAAGCGCTCGACACAAACGCGACCGCAGCACAGCGGTCGAGCGCTCTAACGCGAAGCAGGGATGCGCGTTCGAGCCGCGCCCCGCAGAAATTGGAGCGGTGGCGCACCTCCAATCGACCGCACGATCGCGATCCAACGGCCGCGCGCGCCCGATAGCGCCGACGCGCGATTGGACGCGCGTGTGAACGCGCAATCGCACGCACAGGCGGGCGGGCGGCAGCGGTGAAGGCGCGATTTTAAGCCGTCCGATCTCGCGATCGGATGACTGAGACTTCGCGGACGTGCGTAGGCGTTACTCACGCGGGCAGCCGAGCGGGCACGCGTGGGCGCGGCGGCGACGGCCACGTCGGGGCTTTAGTGACGGATTTATCCATCACTAAAGACCCCTTATTTATTATTTTGAAGATGTAATGTCTATTTTACCCCCACTCCTTGCAACTATAAAAGGAGACCCCCTCCATACGAAATTTTCATCCCTTCTTTCTCCTCTCTACCCCTCCAAAGCTCAAGAGAAGCTTGTCCCACACCTGGGATGCTTCTCGCGAGATAAAGTCCAATTTTCGTTCCCCTTCGGAAGTGGATCCCGCGACGACGACGACGTGCTGCTTCGATCCCGTTCTTCTGATTCGTCCTCCTTCGTCCCGCTTCGTTCTCCTTCGTCCAGGCGTCGTCCCATCCGGCTCGTCCTCCAAGCAATCGTCGAGGAGGATAACATTTCTCTCCCCCATTCTTATTTACAGCTTTTCTAGTGTAGAATTTTCTACTTTATAGTGTAATTGATTTTCCGCATTCTAGTGTAACTTTTATAAACTATTGAAATATTGAATGCATGTTCTCTTTCTCTCTCTCTCTCTTTATCTCTCTCTCTCATAGTTTGATAGCCCCATTGTAATTATAATGCCTTGCTTAAAGAAAATCTTAAAAAAATATAATTGCGGAATAGATCAACGTAGCCTCCCTGTGTTCGACCCGGAATTATTTTCGGTATAAATTTTATTTGTTGAACACGAATTTTTTCGCTTTCGAACTACAACGACAGGTTTTCCAAAACCAAACACGTTAGCGTAGGTTCGTACACGTTCAACAGGGTCCTTTGTTGATTTGCACCTTGCTCAACCATTCCTTCTTTTTCCTCTCCTAGGTGAGCTCTCCTAAGAATTCTCTCAGGCTCAGGATCAAACACTAGACTACCCTCAAGAGAGCGTCTACCAAGCATACAAAACACAATTCAGGTTCTTATTGGGTAAGTGATGCCTCCACTCCAAAGATAAGTCAAAAGATCAAGACTTATCCCTCCGTTCCCACGTAAGTGGTATAAGAGGGGTGTGGACTTGAAATCTTAACCTTCTTTATTGCGGAGGTCGAATTAGTTAATATAAATGGACAAACAAGTTTTTCACTGCAATTACGTGCCCTAATTCAACTTTCGAGTGCCCCAGGACCTATACTTTGCTTTGATGATACTCCCAGGTGATCAAGTGAGAAGTTACTCCAAGGACGAACAAAGGGATGCAAGTAGGGCGAACCCTTCCTTTGAGGTGATGCGGATGTGGTGTCCCTTAACTACCCTTTTGTTCCTTTAAGGGGTGTCCCCCTCCGTGGAGTATCAAAACACTTGGTCAAAAGATAGTATCACCACCACCACAAAGCACAATAGGAGGGTTTGCACCGATAAAGAGATCAGTGCCTATAGCCTTAAGGGATCGATCCTTAGTGTGGTGCCTAATGTGCATGCTCAGTGTCAGAAGTGTGCAACACACCACAAATCTTTGTAATTTCTTTTGTAATCGCAGACAAGTCCCTTAGAATCAGATCAAATGTGAATTTCTTTTAGGGTTGAATCTGATTATTAGTCCCACTTTTAGTTATGTGATCACTGAATTAGCAAATTTAAACAACTTGGTGGTCTTGAATTTTAATTTGAATGCAAATGCGTGAACAGCAGCTGGATGCAAAAGTTAGAAAGGTGTACCTGTCTCTAGCAATCTTCGAGCTAATATGCTTGCAATGCAATAATAAGATCTAATATGCTGCTCAATCACCCCTAAATGCATGCACCTAAGGGCATGCAACTTCTAAATAGGTAGCTCAATATTTTCTTTGTTAGTTTTAAAGGCAGGCGAGCAGAAAATAGAATCACGCATGCAAAAAATAATGTAAGCCCTAGTAGCTAATGAATGTGGAGACAAACCCCCAAAAATTCAGCCCTAATTACTACAAGGGCGAAAAGACAGAAATAAATTTTGTGACAATGGAGAATCCTTTGTGAAAGCAGAATCTTGGTCTCCTACGTCTTTTCCTCGTGTGGCTTAGCTCATGGTTGCTGTCACCGCTCTGTTGCACCTCGTCGCCTCGTCAGATTCCTCACATAGTAAAAATAAAATGATCAAATAATTGCGCAACTCAAAATATTCAAAAATAATGAAGTGAATCTATTGCATCAGTTGCCTCCCCGGCAACGGGTGCCAATTTGACAAGTCGATTTTCCTCTTTCGATTAAGTTTGCAAATGAAATAACGCGTTGTTGTAGTATTTAAGTGGTGGAAAAAATCGACTAATTAATAATAAAAATAACCACTCACAGAAGAGCGGGTCGTGTCCACAGGGAGGCAATGATGCAATAAACTCTCAATTATTTCGTATTCGTTCGATCAAGTGCAAAATCCCTAATCAAATCCGACATGAAATGCGATGGAAAGAAGATGTACAATAACTCAAAAATATAAGGGTATATGTGCAATTTTTCCTCACTGAAATATTCAATAAATATGTGATGATTTTATGTAATTTTCAATTGACATATATTAGAGAAAATTTGTGTACATGTTAATCCCTAAACCAATGTTGAAACATGTGAATATCAATAACGCGTAATTATCAGAAAGCATGAGTGTGCAGTCACAATTTCACCACAATAAAATAATCATAAATTAAAATTGATTTTTGGTGGTAATGGCATTGAATATAATTTTTAATGGGGAAGAAAACAGGGGATTTCACCTCTCTCCTCCTTGCACATGGGAGAGAGGTTCAATCGAGGAGAGACTCCCACGGGAGGTTGGCTGGAGCGAGGCCGTCGCGATGATGGCAGCGGTGCGTCGTGAGTTGGCCGGAGCCAACCTGCTAGAGGAGAGGACTGGCGGTGGTGGAGAGGCCGCAGCTTGGCCATGCGTGCTGCAGGTGCTGGCTCGCGGTTGCAGGTGGTGGTGCAGGCACTTGCGAAGGCGCTGGAGGGAGGCTGCAGGGGTGCGCAGTCGTTCTACAGCGCCTGCAGAGGGCGTGCCAGGCACTGGAGGGTGAAGGCGACGAAGCACCTGCGGGCGCTTGGCGTGAAGTGCCTGCGGGGCAGGCACTGGAGGGGCACGGGCCTGGCGTTGGAGGCAGGCGCTGGAGGGGGGAAGCGTTGGAGGCGAGCGCTGGAGGGGCGCGGGCCTAGCAGTTGCAGGATGCGGGTCTGGCACTGGAGAGGGGGAAGCGCCTGCAGGGAGAAGGTGCGCTACGGTGGTAGCGTGCTGCAGGCAGGAGCACTAGTGGGGGCACGGGCGCCTGCAGGGGTGCGCCTGCTGTGGAGATGGCACGGGCGCTTGCAGGCAGTCTAGCTGGGCACTGGTGCAGGTCCGGTGTAGCAGGCACTTGCGGTGGAGGTGCTAATGGCATGGCTTGCAAGGGCAGGTGTAGCACCTGCAGAGCGCTTGGCTGTGCTTGGTTCATGGTGTATGCTCTGACCACAGTGTTGGTGGTGGCTAGGGAGAAGGTGGATCCCCGCAAGAGGGAGGAAGAAGATGCCCCTCATGAAACTTTTCCCAACCTCTTTCTCTCCTCTCCCTGCGTGCATGAGTTAAGGGATTTTCAAATCCCTTTGCTATTTTTGGCCGGCGGCTGTTGAGGGTGGTCGGAGGATGGGAAAAGAAAATGCCGCCGGTTGTTTGAAAGGGGAATTTACCCTCCCCTCCTTGTTCTTTTCCCAATATTCTTCCTGCACATAAAAACATAGAATCATTACATATTAAGTTATAGAATACTATAAAATATATGTAAACTTAAATCATGATGCATGCAAACATTCTATAACTTAATGTAGTTATTAACAAACCTAAAATGTACGATTAAAATTACTTAGGCGTAATATTAGTCCATTAAAATGGACTCATCATTAGCCCAAGTGTGGTCTCTAAGTTGTAACCCTAAAGATTTACCCTAAGGTTCATGCACTTCTAGGGTTTTGTTCTGTTTCAGCAGACCACAAAAAATAAAACTCATTCTTGGACAACAGTTGGAATTCAATTAACTTGGAATTTGGCGAGTAAATTCCTTTTTCAATTATCTTTTAAGAGAATATTTTTTTGAAATTTTTACTATTTCAATCGAATTTTTAGGGATTTTCGAATGTCAGGGGGTCAGATCTAGAATTTTGACCCCTGGTCGATTTTTTGCCTTGAAATAGTATCAAATGACTTTCAAAAATTCAAAAAAATATGGAAAATAAATCAAATGAGATTAGCTTTCAAACCCCACCATTTTTAGTCAAAACAGATTCACCGATTATTCGGAATTGCTTTCTGAAATTTGAAAAATCTCAAATCTGGGTGAGTCTGACCCCTTTTCACTTCACAAATTTTTAAAAATTTTATACTTGGAATTTTTCAAAAAGATGGTGTCATTTGAAAGATGGTTTGAAAATGAAGGTTTAACCTGAATTTTAGATTTTTTTACTCACTATTTTTTTGGCAATCGAATTTTTAAAATAGACTTTGAAATCTGATCGAAAATTAGGAAATGGTGGAGAAGCTTTTGAAAGGTGTTGAGTTTGAAATTCAAACTTTCCACTAAAAATACAATCAAACAAAAAATATTTATAAAGATAACAAGACTTTGAGTCCCGGTCGTTCGTCTCTGTAAGGCATTTATTCAAATCTGAAATCGAACCTTTCTAGCTCTACTTGTTTAGAATCACATGGCGGTTTATGGTTATTACATATTTAAACACAACATGCTTAGTTGCAATAGATGATAATGAAAGCAGGCAACTTTAATCACACCAAATATATTGCAATCGATAAGCTCAAGGTGATTCTCAACACATAGACATATATATTTATATATTGAAAAATTTTTGTCATTCATTCAGGAAGGTGTTTGCAACATGGAAGTAGAGGAATGCTTATAAACGAAAGCTTAAAACATAAATCTAACTAACAGAAAATGATCGCATACAGGAATCTATGGGGGGATTTTGCACGCATCATTCGGGGAGAATAAGGACTACACTGCTAAGTAGTAAATAGAAGCAGTGAATGTAAAGAGCTAGCTACTAATCTATCAGAAAGTGAGGGCATTCGGAGGTAGGCTCCGATGGCCTTGGAGTGGTAGGGAGGAGAATGAGGGGAGGCCAATGGACCTCAGGCTGGCCCTTAGAGAGAGGTTGGAGGAGTGATCCAGCATCCTGTAGTGGAGATGATGTCCTTCATGGTGGTGCTCAGCTCATGGAGGTGGAGTGGAGATGGTAGTGTCTAGCCTAAGTGGAGGTGGACGTGAATGGAGCCAAGCATGTATGGTCAAGAGTGGATGGGTGCAAATGGCCACCCCTTAGGTCTTTTTTTAGACCTAAGGGAGTCTCTCTAGAGAAGTGTGGAACTCTCTAGAGAGAGTCCAAGAATGGCTGGCCAAGAGAGAGAGAGGTGGTTTCTTAGATCCACCATTTGTGGATCTAAGATTTGTGGGTCTAAGAATTGAATGCCTCTTGGTTGCTAAATTTGTCAACCAAGAGTGGCGCCACTTGGAGAGAGTTCTAGAGAACTCTAGATGTGTGGGAGTGCATGAATGGGTGTGTGTGTGTGTGTGTGTGTGTGTGTGTGTGTGGTCGTGCCCTATGTGGCTCGGTGGTTTAGGTTAGGTCCTAAGGGGTTTAGGTAGGTGTATGCCTTGAATTAGGGTTGCAAACCCTAATTGCTAAGGGGAAATTGCAATTAAACTTAACCCAAGTTTAATTGAATGAGTGTGAACCTAATTGAGAATGGAATAACTCAATTAGGTTGGGCTTATGTCAATTGGACTCTCACTAAGTCCAATTGGACTTGTGTAGGTTGAGATCTGAGCTTAATTGGACTCAATGAGTCCAATTGGCTTAGGTGATGGTGATTGACTTCGATCTAAGTCAATTGGGTTTGGTGAGGACCTAATTAGGTCCTTAGGTAGGCATAGAGGTGATGTACTAGAGTTAGGACACCTTAATTTAGGTTCCTGTGGGGTTGGGATTAGGTACAGGGAGCTAGAGATCCAAGATCAAGGCTTGAATCTCAAACCAGGAACTGAATAGTAATTCCAGACGTCCAAAAATAGAATCAGACGTCTTATACTCAAAAATCATAAGTCTAGACTTGTTGTCTCGACATTTAATCAGAGTCAGGGGGGATTCAAGGTTCTATTTTGGGTATTCTGCAGAAATTAGACGTTTGACAAAGTGTCTGGACGTCCAATAACACTGCAGAAGTGGGTTTGAGGTGTGCGGGAGTTGGCTAATGATTTTGGACATCCTATAACTTATCTGGACATCCAGATAAGGGTCGGAACTAGTGTTTTAGGGTTTCCTAGGGTACTGTGACCCATTCTAAGGGTGGCTAAGGCTTGGGGAAGTCTCTAGGCTACCCTAGGGCTAGGATGGACCTAAGCTCTTCATATTTTACTGCTTTATTCTTACTTAATAGAATAGCATACCTTAACTCCCTTACATCATTATTCCTTATATCTAATTTAAGACTTCTACTTCGGTCCTGCTGCAATACTCATTATTCCTGATCCAGCTTCAGATCCATCTTCTGATCAGCTTATTGCCTGTAATTGACATAATGCACTTATCAGCACATTATAACATTATTTTGTGCATAGCTAAAAGAAAGCAGTAAAGATGCAAATAATGCTTATGCATGCATGAATTACCCTAACTTATGGTAAGTCCTAGCCTAATTTAGGTCAATTAAGACCTATGATTGCTGCGCAATCACATGCGTTGCACTTTTTATTATCTTTTTAATGTGTTTTTGTGAGTGTTAGGGATATACAGATTGTCAAAACTCCAAAACCTTAGCAATCAGGAAGGCAATTGGTGAAGAAAAATCTCAGACTAGCTGGAACTCAGCTTGATCCAGCTCACCATAGTTGGATTCCAGCTCACTTGATTTAGGGTTAGCTCATCCTAGCTCCATTTAGCTCATCTCAATTGAATGGCAGCTCAAGAGAGTTCATCTTAGCTCACCCTAGCTCAGGTCAGCTCAGATCCAACTCAACATGGCTGAATCTAGCTCATCTTAGCTCCCATTAGTTCACAAGGAGCTCTAGCTAGCTTAGCTTAGTTGACTGGGGTTCATCTTAGCTCAGGATCAGCTACATCTAGCTCCACTCAACTCTAGCCACCTGAAGATGACTTCATCTTAGCTCAGGAAGGTCAAGTCCAGCTCCCAGGGACTCAGCTAAGCTCAACTTAGTTGAGCTAAGCTACCTTAGCTACCTCAACTAGCTAGGTCCTTCCCAGGAGCATCAGACCCAGCTCACCTCAGCTCCTTTCAGCAGAAGCCAGCTTGCTTTAGCTTGGCTTAGTAGCTAGCAATGAACTAGCAAGCTAAGCCAGCTAAGGTAGCTCCTTGCAGCTCTCTTCAGTAGCCACCAGCTCCAGTGCAGCTCAAGATGACTACCTCCAGTGCTTCTCCCTGAAAACCCTAGCTCCAAATGCCTTCAAACCTAATCCCTACTAGCCAAGCTATCTAAGCTAGCTTAGCTTAGCTAGTCCACCTCCATGGCACCAAAACCTACTACCCTACTACCTAAGCTCCAGCAAAAAGACCACCTACTCCTACTTTATTTTGGTGCCAACTATCCCTTCCATCACCACCCTACATCCACCATCAAAACCCATCTCAACGCTCCATGTTTTCCCTCCAAAATCAATACCTTCTAGAAGGTATTCTTGGAGGGGAAACAAAGGCACCTCTTCATTTCCCTCCCACTTTTCCCTCCAAAAATATCCAAGAACCCTTTCATTTCCCTCCAAAAAAAACACCATAACCACCCCCTTCCCATCCTATAAATACCCTACCCTACCACCACATAATTCCCATCCTCCATTACTTTAGTCTACCATATACCCACCATAATTCAAGGCCAAGGAAGAAGAAGAAAAGAAGATTAAGGGGGCATCCTACCCGCCCCCTTGGTGCCGTCTTCCCCTTTTTCTTCTCCCTTGTGCCACGCCAAGGAGGAGGAGCACTCCCCCACTAGGAGGACGGCCAGGCAAGGAGGAGCAAGGTTGGTGCACACCCACCCTTAGAGGTGGAAAGTTAAGGTGGAAGCTTCCACCTTGGAGGACACCATCTTGGAGGAGCATAGCAAGGAAGGAGTTGGAGGACTCTTTTCAAGCTCGAGAGCTACCAGGCTTGGAGAAAGAAGCCATCATCTTCTTCACCATTTCATTTAGAGGATTTGTGTTTTTATCTTCTTGCATTTTAAGTAGATTAGAAGCTTTCCTCTATGTGTTTTGTGTAGAATAAGTTCATTTTAATTCAAGTTGCCTTCTTTCAATTTTTGTTTCATAGTTTTTACAATTTTTGTGATGTTGCCAGGGAGGCACGACTTTGCTTAATCTTTCTCTTGCTTAAAGTGGATCTCATCCCCTTCTCTTTCTTTTCTCTTGTGCATGCAGGAACTACAGGAAGAAAGCAAGAATTTGGAAGCGAGAGCTCAAAGTTCATTTTCTTCCTGCAATTCTAGGTTGGTTTCTTCTTTCTTGTCAAACTTAGCCTAAAATACTACCAAAATACACTAAACTTGGTTTTCAAGACCTTAAACAACTTAATTAAGTGGAGTGGTGAAGTTTAAAATTCATTGTTTGCTTGTATGCTACA
Source organism: Thalassia testudinum (assembly GCA_037157565.1). Taxonomy (NCBI): domain Eukaryota; kingdom Viridiplantae; phylum Streptophyta; class Magnoliopsida; order Alismatales; family Hydrocharitaceae; genus Thalassia; species Thalassia testudinum. The sequence continues at coordinate 21,784,376 of JAZHRO010000024.1, forward strand.
ACACCACTCCAATTCAAGTGTTGGTATTCTATTTTTCGGGTCCAGATTTCTATCTGAAATTGACAAATCAATTCCTGGCACCACAAACCTCCTAAAATCTTGAAATTTCACCCAGGGATTCCAAATCAAGTAGGGAACATTTTTCCCAAATTTCATATCAATTGACTTTGTATTTAATTTTTTAAAATTTATGGACTACAAAGGGTTCACATCCTTTATTCTTCCTACTTTGTTACTGTCCGTGAATTTTTAAAATTTTTATACTTATCCAATTTTTATGAAATTTAGCTTTCTGGAATCCTTGTGAAATTCTACACATCACATAAATTCATAAAAAATTTTGGAGGTTGATGGTGGTATAGAAAGTCCAAGATACCCATGGATATCATTTATGGACTTTGGCACCAGCACAAATAAAAATTCAAAATATATTAAACAAATTCCTAAAATCTTAAAAAAATCTTTTTTGGAATCCTTGTTTGATTTTCTTCAAAGTAGTGGTGTTTTTTGACTTATTTAGACCACTACGTAATACAGAAAGCCTAAAAAGGTCCATTGGTAGTTAAATTTCTATTCTAGGATCAATTGGATTAGGATTTCTTTTTCATTTTTAGAGACAAGCAACCAAAAGAAAACACATCCTTACCCATACAACTTGATTTCCTCTTGTTTGCGGAATCTTAAACTTGTTTGAAAACTTAAAAAGAAAACCCTAAAAATACATTAAGTTAAATCCAATCCTAAAAGACAGAAATACAAAAATTGTGTGACAACTTATTTTTAATTGGAACAACTTTCCAATTCTTGCACACAATATAAAATTTGAAATAATAGGGTAATAACCCAATCAACGCCCTCCACATTCCATGTGCGCTATAATATCCTAGACCTAACTAAAATCCGTAGCAACTTGACCCCTAGGTTTCATCAACTTAGGCTTGATATATAGGTCTTAAGTTTTCTCTAGTTAATACCAATTCTGTCATCTATATCTGGTGTTCAGGCTGAGGGGCCGTGTCAAATGACCAGGCGTGGGTTTGTACAAGCACCTAGGGATTTTCCTGGGAAATGCTTGGGCCCAAACCTCCCCTTAAGCAACTTGGCTAGATTTATTAACAGAACGAATATTCATTGTTGATTACTTATTTCTTAGGTAGACCAAGTCATAGGTTAATTTCTAGGGAGTCACATTTAAGTTAGGTCTAGAATTTTGATTGATTGATTGCACACTTTCTCTCATCTCCATCTCTTCTCCTCCCCTACCATTTCTTCCATTTTGCATAGGCGATGGTTCAAAACTCCACACTTGGAGGAACCACTTGATTTTGCCTCCCCAAAAAGACTTTTCCTGCATTCTTCCTCTTCTTTAGAAATGAAAAATAAAAATTGGTCCTCTAACTTACATGCTAATTATTCTTTCCCCAATCTTTCCACCCAGGAGCTTCTTAATTAGTCCCCCCCACCTAATTTCTACTCCATAATGGCTCAACTACAAGTTAAGCAACAACAGTTGCATAAGGATTTAACAAACCTAGCCAACTAAGGGAGTCTTGCCACACCTACCCAAGCTCCACACATTCCACATCTCACCCCTTCTCACATCCCAAAGAGACAAAATTTACATACGACCCGTGCTGAGTATAATCATTATTCTGAGGCTTTCTATGGTTCAATGGTGAATTATACTTATCCAAATCATTACCCCACTCAAAATGTCTCCACCTTCCAGGAGCAATTGCAAAATTCCTATAATTTGATGAATTATCCGACTCACTCCTAGACCAATCCAGTTCCTCACCAACAACAAAACCCATTCGGAGGGTATGGTTCAAATCAAACTTATCAATCTGGGCCATCTCAAGAAGACATCAATGCCCAAATGATGAAAACCTTGCAGGAGATGCAAAGAAAAACTACGGAAATCACCCGTGTTATTAACAATCTCAATGATCAAATTGGGGTTATTCCGACTCAAGGATGTGCAGAACATTCACCATCCCAGCCCACACCAAACTTTGTCAATCAAAGGAACCAACACCAGGGTGGACACCAACATCAGAACCACACTATTCATCCTCCTATTAACCCAATATCTCAGCACCAACGTGGTTTCTATCAACATCATGCCTCCCCACCTCCTCCCAGTGATAACCAAACTGCATATGCAGATATGTTGAGGAGTGGGAACACCACCACTGATTTAGAGCCTTCAAATCAAATTGATGAAACCCACTCTCAGCCAATGCAAATCAACTCTCCTAACCCCACTCAGGAAGAAGAAAAAGAAATCCCAAAAACACTTGCTTCAAATCCTACTTCTCACTCTCAAACACTGCAATCCAATCTTTTTGATAAAAATCAGAGCCCTCTCAACAAGATCTTTTGGACTTATTTGAGCAAGTCGAGAGGAATATCCCCCTCCTAGATGCCACCCCTGCCTTTGCTAAATTTTTGAAAGAAAAGTTTACTCCAACAAGGGAGGCTCAGAATCTAGGAAGGGTGGTCCTTTCTAAGACAGCAAGTTCAGTTGTTTAGAGCAAGCTGCCTCTCACAAAAAAGGACCCGGGTGCATCTCTCATCTCGGTTGTCATAAATGACACCACCTTTTTTTGCGCCCCTCTCGACTTAGGTATCTCCTTTAATATCATTCCCCCGGTCATATTTGAGGAATCTCGATTCGGTGATTTTAAACCTACTAAGGTTCAATTTCAATTGGGAGATCCATCTACCATTCAACCGTGGGGAATCATTGAGGATCATATTGTCAAGGTCCGGAATTGTCTAAATCCGATAAATTTTCTGGTCCTTGACATAGAAGTACCTACAGCTCTCACTAACACCATTCTTGGAAGATCCCTTATGATTACCACAACAGCTAATATCAACTCTCACTTTGGGAAAATGAATATAAGTTGTGGTAACCAGATTTTCTCATTACATTTATTTCAAGCTTCCAAGAGGTCCATTGATCATAAAATTTTCGAGGACAGTGATAATATAATGGAAGCAATTTGTGAGAAATCTTTGTTGATCAAATCCTACTCAGCGTTGACCACAATGGATCTAGATTTTATTGATTCCTATTCTAAGGATGATTTTGTGGTCCGAGACTTTTCAGATCAACTAGGGTTTGACTTTTACTCTTTCAATTTTCTTGATTTTTCACCAAAAACATCCATACTAACTTCACCCACCCTACATCTCATTGACTCCTTTCCCCCTCCCTTTCCATTGGACCTACCACCCGACCCACCAAAGTCTGGCATTTTACATGCACTTAAACCATGGCCAGATTTGGGTCATTCTTCCATTTTTCCATTTCATTTTGATCCCGATTTCTTTACCATTCATCTTTTTAGGGATCTTGAGGAAAACACATTTCTTGAGGACATCCAAGTGTCCAATTATTTACATGATTGTCTAATTTCGGTGCATACCTTCACGCTTAGCTGAATGGCGTAAAAGATAGCACTGGATGGGAGGTAACCCATCATTTTTCCTGCTTTCCTTTTTCCTTTCTTTTTCCAGGTTTTGACCATCCTAAACCTGACCGCGCTTTACTAAGGTGATCCCTTTTCCCTCCTAATGCATGAGGACATTGCATATCATAAGCATGGGGGAATTTTTTTAAAATTTTGACGATTAATTTAGGATTTTCAAAACCTAAAAACATGCATTTTTCTTTAGTCATTTTTATTTTCTTGCATGCATACCCAAAAAAAATAATAAAATAAAAATACTGAAAAAAACTTTTTGAGGAAAATTTTGAATCGAGACTAAGGTTGACAACTCACTTTTGGTACAATGGGATTTTATCTTTAACAAAGTAGGGATGAGGATATGGATCTGATCATTATTATTTTAGGGTTTATTTTTAGACTAGATCAGATATCCTTCTCTAAAATTTCACTTGAACTCATGATAGTTCAGGTGACTTGATCCTCTTTTGTAATATGGAAAGTATCTAGCTTAGTTTCTGATTCAAAAACTTGCTTTTCTTACAGAACTTCGTGTGTCAAATTTCACACACAAGTCAACACCTTAAAAACTACTAAAAATCAGAAAAACCCCTTGTTTCGCCTTAGTAAAAGTCTAAAGCAGATCATTGGTTTGAGTTCCCATCGCCGAGAAGGAGGAAAATGCCTCCTTTGAGGATGCGATGTCAACATGTTACCGCCTCGACGCTGCTCCATATATATATCTTATATCTTTAGATAGAGCATTAAAGCGCATTTTAGCAGCTCAAGTATCTTGGACGGTGCTCTACCTATAGTGTTGGAGCAAGAGCTTGAGTTTGCTTGGAGTGCCCCTTTACACCGCATTGTGTTTTGGGGTTATGAGCTCCTGGGTGGTGTCATGGACAATTCTATCCCGAAGTACTGGCGCCAGAGCCCCCTCAAGGATTGGTGACGGGAATGATGATCCTGATACATCTATTGTAAGACTAAGCTAGAAATAAGCATGGGGGAAGGAAAAAAAAAGTTTTAAACCAAAAACACACCCTTATAAATGTTGGCTTTTCACAAGCACGGACACAAGGTTTTAAAGGTTATTGCAACTTGCAAATCAGATTCATGAGCCAGAAAAATCCTAAAAATAGAAATTTCAAGTCATTTGAATTAACAAGGGGTTAATTTGAAAATTTTCTTGAGGATATATTGATACCATTTTTTCTAATTTTTGGATCCAAAAACAAATCCCGATGTTTATCTTTAACAAATTCCGTACCTCCTATGTTTAAACCAACTAAGGTCACAGTCTCTTTTTCCTCAAAAGTCGAAAAAAATTAGATTTCCCAAAATTTTCATTTTGTAAAAATTAAAGTTTTGCTAAGAGACTAGCAAAAGATAAGCATGGGGGTGTGATAAACTCCAGTTTATCATCACTCTTTTGCATTAAAAGAAATCTAGCTCTTGGGATTTTGCTCCACAAACGGGTTTTTGGGCTGCATTTAGGCATTAATTAGGTTAGGCATGCATTGCACTTTTTATTGTCTTTTTAATATGTTTTTGCGAGTGTTAGGGATATACAGATTATCAGAACCCCGAAACCCTAGCACTCCAGAAGGCAATTGGTGAAGAAGAAGCCTAGACTAGCTGGAACTTAGCTTGATCTAGCTCGCCATAGCTAGATTCCAGCTCACTTGTACTAGGGTTAGCTCATCCTGGCTCCATTCAGCTCATCTCAGCTGAATGGAAGCTCAAGAGAGCTCATCTTAGCTCACCCTAGCTCAGGTCAGCTCAGATCCAACTCAACTTAGCTAAATCTAGCCCATCTCAGCTCCCATTAGTTCATAGGGAGCTCTAGCTAGCTCAGCTAAGTTGACTGGAGTTCATCTCAGCTTAGGACCAGCTACATCCAACTCCACTCAACTCCAGCCACCTGAAGATGACTTCATCTTAGATCAGGAAGTTTGATATGCATACATCTGATTAACCTAAAATATCTATGAATGCATGTTCTTAGTGTCACATTAGCATCATGCATTGTAAATAGTGCGTAACAAGCATAATCATGCATTTAGATCAAGTTGTATAAATTGTATAGTAATTGTCTCCTTTTTATGGTTAGAGACAATGCTGATGAGTCCATTTTAATGGACTATTGTTATGCCTAAGTTAACTTTAATCTTACCTTTTAGGTTTGTTAATAAATACATTAAGTTATAGAATGTTTGCATGCATCATTATTTAAGTTTACATCTATTTTATCGCATTCTATAACTTAATATGTAATGATTTTATGTTTTTATGTTGCAGGAATGATATTAGGAAAGAACAAGGAGGGGGGAATAAATTTCCCCAACAAACAGTCGGTTCAATCTCTCCCTCATCCACCGGCCAGCCACAACTCCTCCCTCACAAACATCTAATCTCCCACCACCCTCCCTCAAAAAATGAAGCCATAGTTAGAAAGGATTTTTGAAAATCCCTTGAAGGGCGGAAGAGAGGAGCTAAGAGGAGGTGGAGCAAAGGAGAGGAGGAGGATGATCTTCGGGTTCTTCTTCCTCCCCCTGGGGGGATATCCTTCCTCTCCACTGTGGAGAGAGTACGCACTGTGGAGAAGGTGTGCACGGTGAACACCCTTGCATTGCCCACAGCCAAGGCCTTCCACGCACTGCAGGTGCACACAATTGCCCTACCAGCCTCCACCACGCGCTTCACCTTCCATCGCCCTTCCACTGTAGGCGCACCCCCCCATCCTACCCTCGCCACGCCACCGCACCATCGCCCTCCCAAGAGCCCGCAGGCACTGCACCGCGCCCCACAGGCTCACCCCCTTATGCCTTCTCCCTGTAGGCGCTTCCCCCTCTCCAGCGCCATCACCGCCTGCAGGCCCACGCCCTTCCAGCGCCACCCCATCCTACACCTGCCTTGCCAACCCGCAGGCACCTCGCTCACCAACCAGCACACGCAGGCGCTGTACTTCACCTCTGTAGGCGCCTGCACCCTTTCAGCACCCTCGCCATCATCGCGCGCTCTCCACCGCTACAGTCGCGCCCACCTCCAGCGCCCTCCTGCACTGCGCGCCCACACCCCCTGCGCTCCTCCAGCAGTAGCACAGGCAGTCCCCACTCCACCACCGCATGCGTGTGCCCCCAACACTTTTTGCTCCAACCGCGCACGACCTCCACACTAGCGAGCAGAACCACCACCCACCACCTTTCTCTCCTTCTTGCAGCCACCACAGGCTGCCATTAGCTGTGCTATCACCACCGTCAGGTGCGGCCCGAGCGGGGTGACCTTTAGCTGTAGCCTCGACACCCATCTCTCCTCCTGTGCGCACAAGCCGCTGCAATAAATCCCCTATTTTAAAGTTAATTAAAATTTACATTTTCTGCCATTGATGGGGAAGGTATTTTTAGTTAATAATATTCTATTCGGTTGATTTTATGAGCATCTCCCTCTTGTTTTGCATAACTACAATATAAGCATGATATTATCTTATTATCTTAATTAAAAAGCGATTTCGATCTGATTTCTTGACGAAATTAATCATGAACATATGTTTTTAACCGTTGCAAGTTTAAATAGGTAATTGCCTCCCTGTGGACACGACCCACTCTTATAAGAGTGGTTATTTTAATTGTTGATTAGTCGATTTTTCTACCACTTAAATACTACAACAACGCATTATTTCATTTGCGAAACTTAATAGAAAGCGGAAAGTCGACTTTTCAAATGGTGCCATTGCTTGGGAGGAAGCACACCTATTAATTTTTTCAAGAATTTTATATTATTTTGATGCTATTTTAAAAGCTTTTCTGAGTTATTGACATTGGTTCTCTTTGTGTGCACGAATCGAACGACGAACGCAACAGGCGCGCATGGCGGAGACGATCTTTTTGGTGGACCTTGACGCCACTTGGAGGCCAGCAACAGGAACACATGGGCCTTGATCCAACGCACTTAGGCTTACGGAGAAGCCTATTTCTGATTTAGTTGGTAGAGCTTAGTTTAGATTTAGTTTAGACATTAGAATTTAATTATTGTCTTTTGGACCCTTGTCGAGTATTTTTGGGAACGTGTTCCCCGTGCTTCTTTATTTCTTATCGCTCTTGTATGCGGGAGTGTATTTTCGGGAGTGTGTTCCCATTTATTTAGATTATAGAATTATTTGAACTAAATTTCGGTTAGTAGTTAGATTAGGTCTATTTGTTTATTATTATATATATATATATTCGAACTACCTGCTAGAAGCTGCATATCTATAGGACAACCATCTAGGACTGAATGAGCAGCATCTAGTTTATTTTTCCTGCATTGCATACATTCTTGCACGAAGAAAGCTGGAGTAAGGTACGTCTTCTCTTGAGTATCAATTACCTGTCATGCATATGCATTGAACCTAAATCTAAGACCACTAAAGTACTTGAATCAAATTAATTCAGTGGTCACTTTAAAAATTGGGACTGCTGAGAGGTTGGACTTTAAAATCTGTGACTGAAAATTATGTGCAAAAGGATCCTGTTTGCGAAATTTCAAAAATCAAAACACGATCGTATGTTTGCACACTTGAGATATTGTGCACCTCACACATAAGGTCACTAGATAAATTTTTACCTCTCCTCTTTTGCACCACAAGGGAAGTTAGTAGAAAATCAACAAGCTATCCACTAGGTTACTTCGGTTCCTCGTGTGTGGGCTCGATTCGAGACTTCCATCCCTTGTGAGTAGGTTATAGGCACCAGTGAAGGTTGGCCTAGGAAGCGTAATTTTTGCAAAACTTGTTTGGCTACCAACTGAACATTTAATTCTAACACCTACAATCTACTGAAAATAGATCCCATTGAATTTGCATTTGCTTTGATAGTAGAACTCTCTAGGAAGTTTTTGCTTATATTCTGAATTCGTCTAAATCCTAAGAGAGTTAAAATTATTTTGCTTAAAGAAATGGATCACCCTTACTCCTATCAGTTAGATTATTAAAGTCAATACTTCCCATCTTTTAATCAAGATCCCATGCCCCGAGCATATCCATCCTTTGATGGGTACATTGATAATTCATGGGATCATTCTTATTCTTATCCTGGGAGTACTGGCTTGATAACTCCAACTTTTGAGCAGAGCCTAGGAGTAGGATTTTCCAGCCTTGAAATCCCTACTTCCATGCAAACACCCAACCCTCCCACCCTTCATGATTTTCCGTATCGAGGTTGGACTGATACCCCTAGGCCACCAGAGCCTGAAATTGACTATCCTCCCCAACCTGATAATAGTAGCCTCTCCTCTTTTATGATAGAAATGCAAAAACAGCAAAAGGAAATGATGGAATCAATGGGAGAGATGTTGAGGAATAGACAACAGTTAAATGAAGAAATAAGACAACTTAGCTACACACTTCCCAGTAATTCTGATCCCTACCCATACGACCCTAATCATGAAAATAATTCAGAGGAACCCAATGATAATAGGGATCCAATTTTATTTAGCCATCACTTATACTCTCCCAATGAGACACGGCCACTAGAGGAGAATGATCATAGTGCTTATCCACCTGAGCTATATTGGAGTCAAAAGCAAGGGAAGATGGTACCTCTTGAAGACCTTGACCCCAATGACAGTATTCTCCTTACCCCTACCAACCTGGGTCAAGGTTGTATTGTTCCTATCACTTCCCCTATTGATTATTTGGTGGAATCTCATTTTACCCCTAGTAAGCCTACTCCTGACCCTCCACTTAGGGAATCAACACCTACCATTCAATATCCTAAGGATTTAAATGCACCCAATGAAGGTGACCCTAACTGAATGGAGGATGAATTAGATCAATTTTGGTCTCAAGGATATGAAGAGTCTAATTCAGAAAATGAGGATGCCCCAATAAAGGAACCTGGACTGAAAATCTGGAGTGAATCACAAGGGAATTATTTATTATTTGAGGATTTACCTCCAGAGGATAGAAATAATATGGTAAAATCCAGATTTCTCCCTTCTTTTGAGAGTCATCCTCCATTCTAACAGGAGTTGCTATTAGAGGAGGAAAAACAAAATAACGAGAAGTCTATGGGAGGCTCTTGGGGACAAAACACGTCAATTGAGGATTTATACCCCGAGAAGAATGACAAATTCAGTGATATAGGCTTGCTCCAAAACATTAAGACTGATCCTCCTTTAGGAATAATTAAGGATACCGATCCAACTCCTAATGAATCACATATACACCCCGACAAAAATTTAAGTGAACCAAACAAATCTGGGGATGAGCTGAATGATAATGATTATGACATTTTGACCCTGCCATCAAAGAGTTGTAATTTGAAGTCTACCCTTGATTCAAATATGACTCCGATCATTAATGCTAGGTAGGGTAACGTGAAGTTGTCTACAACTGTTAGGGAGTATACACAATCTGAATCATTGTTGGAATTGGACCTGACACCGACTAAGCCCTCATTGGACTTAACCATTACCTTCCAACACTACCAACAACCCTTATACTCCCTAACAGATCCTTGGCTCAGATCTCTGCTCATGTACATTCTTTCTGGAGAACATATCAGTCCAGTACATCCTCGGATAGAATGGCGAGTGTGGATTGATGCTTGTACTTTTACTCTCGCCATTCAAGGATTTGAACTAATAATGTCTATATCTTTTAAAACCCGTCCTGCTCTGGAGGATCCTTGTTATCCTCCACTTATTCCATTACGGGAGGTCCCTTTTCATATTCCGTTTATTATTCCTAGATCTCCCAAGGTAGCCAACGAAGTTCTTTGCTTTCATATCTTCTGGCGAGCATTTGGTATTACATTGCATCATCAGCTCGCCAACATCCGTGGCTACCTATTTTCTAGTCCTGCACTATTACGCATATTTTTAGGGCCTAACCTTTTCTGTTTGGAACCAGACTTACAGGTTCCTCTAAGTCTGGCTGCTGACAGAAAATGTAGCGCCTGTTGAGAGGCAACCCAGCGGTCTGAATAACGCCGTCATCAGGTGATTTCTTTCCTTTCTCCCCCCTATTTTAATTTTACAATGAGGATATTATAGGATTTAGGCATGGGGGGCGCATTTGCATTTTAGGAAGTATTCATGCATTTAGGTTAGCATATATATAAAATAATAATAATAGTAATAATTTCTCTTTTCTTGAGCTAAATGGGTTAGTCCCTAGCAGAATACCTTTGTAATTGGAGGTTTTTCTTCTTGAATTATTTCTTAAGTTTAGAATCCAGTACATTTATTTCATGTGCACATAGACTTGGTAATGGATCCTTGAGGAAAATTAATATGCATTTGTAGTCTACTGATCCTTGGTCAGTTAATAGTGAGTCAGGCATACTATCTTCTAGTAGATCCACCTCATATTTGAGAGAAGAAAGTAGAGAGATTATTGGTGCGCTAAGTCTAGTGCAAGGACTCTTAAGTTTTGGATAATTAAATGATGATACTTCAGAGTTAGGCGTAGTCTTCGCTCTCTGTTCCTGTGTGCATGCTTTATTTGAATTCTTGAGAGTCACCAAATAAGGCAGATACACAGAGATGGAGTCTTAATAAAGCTATGACTTTGGGGGATGGTTACAACCGTTCTTCATAGAGTCCTCAACTGAAGGAGGGTAATAGTGTCAAAGGTCAGAAATACGCCTGTCCTATCCATTCCTTTCCGATGCCGAGAATAGGCTCTTCCACCAAATAACCTACACAATTTCCTCTTGACCATCATCATCCCTAATAATGCCTCATAAATAAAAGTCTGTATCGTGTTGTGTTAATTGAAAAAGAAACAAAAACAAAAAGAAATAAAAAAAATAGAAAGAAAGAGAAGAAGAAGAACAAACAATAATAAAATAAAAAGAAGAAAAGAGAGAGAAAAGAAAAAGAAAAGAGTCCAAGGTTATATTTTATTATTGTAACATTATTTCTGAGGCAACAAAGCATCTTGCGCGTTCCACCAAATATGACCCATACCTACCTTTTAGTATTTCTGATCGCCCGAATACTGGTTGAGGACTCTAACTTAGTTGTAGAGTTATTAGGACTTTAATTGAAGTGTGGATGCCATGTGAGGCCACCAAACAGTGAGCACAATTACTAAATCTGGCGAGATTTGTGATCTCAGAAAGAAAAGAAAGAAAAGAGTTAGCGCCCAGGAACATCAAGAGAGCACAGTGTTTAGCCTCTCTCCGAGTTGACTTGTCTAATAGTCTAGAAATCTAGAGTCTGTAGTACTAGACTACATGTAGCACTAGATGAGTGTGTGCCACCAAATACAAATCCATTCAACTTGATATCTCCTACCTAAGCCAAACGCCAGGGTCAAATTACAGATTATCTTCTGCTTTATCCCCGAGGGAAGTAGTTGCCTATCCCGACAGTAATATTTACCAAGGGTGAAGTACGAACTCCCAATACGAATTGGCCCTTTTACTTGGATCTGTTACCTAGGCTATCATCACTTCACATTTGTCTGGATCTCTAAAGTTTTGAAATAAGAATAGAAGAAATCTTCTGATTACTTTTATTATTTTTCATTTTTGCTAGGGACTAGCAAATCTTAGGCATGGGGGTATTTGATGAGTTCATTTTAATGGACTATTGTTACGCCTAAGTTAACTTTGATCCTACCTTTTAGGTTTGTTAATAACTACATCAAGATATAGAATGTTTGCATGCATCATTATTTAAGTTTACATCTATTTTATCGCATTCTATAACTTAATATGTAATGATTTTATGTTTTTATGCTGCAGGAATGATATTGGGAAAGAACAAGGAGGGGGAAATAAATTTCCCCAATAAACAGCCGGTTCAATCCCTCCCTCATCCTCCGGCCAGCCACAACTCCTCCCTCACAAACATCTAATCTCCCGCCACCCTCACTCAACAAATGAAGCCATATTTAGAAAGGATTTTTGAAAATCCCTTGAAGGGTGGAAGAGAGGAGTTAAGAGGAGGTGGAGCAAAGGAGAGGAGGAGGATGATCTTTAGGTTCTTCTTCCTCCCCCTGGGGGGATATCCTTCCTCTCCACTGTGGAGAGAGTATGCACTGTGGAGAAGGTGTGCACGGTGAACACCCTTGCATTGCCCACAGCCAAGGCCTTCCACGCACTGCAGGCTCACACAATTGCCCTACCAGCCTCCACCTCACGCTTCACCTTCCATCGCCTTTCCACTGCAGGCGCACCACCCCATCCTGCCCTCGCCACCCACCGCGCCATCGCCCTCCCAAGAGCCCACAGGCACTGCACCACGCCCTGCAGGCTCATCACCCTTGCGCCTTCTCCTCGCAGGCGCTTCCCCCTCTCCAGCGCCATCACCGCCTGCAAGCTTGCACCCTTCTAGCACCACCCCATCCTACACCTACCTTGCATACCCGCAGGCACCGCGCCCACCAACCAGCGCACGCAGGTGCTGTACTTCACCTCTGTAGGTGCCCATGTCCCTTCAGCACCCTCTCCATCACCGCGCGCTCTCCACCGCTATAGTCGTGCCTGCCTCCATCGCCCTCCTGCACTACGTGCCCGCCCCCCCTGTGCTCCTCCAGCAGCAGTACAGGCAATCCCTGCTTCACCACCACATGCGTGCGCCCCCAACACTTTCTGCTCCAACCGTGCATGACCTCCGCACTAGCGAGCAGAACCACCGCCCGCCACCTTCCTCTCCTTCTTGCAACCACCACAGGCTACCATTAGCTGTGCCGTCACCACCGTCGAGTGTGGCCCGAGCGGGGTGACCTTCATCTGCAGCCTCAACACCCGTCTCTCCTCCTCCTGTGCGCACAAGTCACTGCAACAAATCCCCTATGTTAAAGTTAATTAAAATTTACATTTTCTGCCATTGATGGGGAAGGTATTTTTAGTTAATAATATTCTATTCGGTTGATTATATGAGCATCTCCCTCTTGTTTTTCATAACTACAATATCAGCTTGATATTATCTTATTATCTTAATTGAAAAGCGATTTCGATCCGATTTCTTGATGAAATTAATCATGAACATATGTTTTTAACCGGTGCAAGTTTAAATAGGTAATTGCCTCCCTGTGGACATGACCCGCTCTTCTACGAGTGGATATTTTAATTGTTGATTTGTCACTTTTTCCACCACTTAAATACTACAACAATGCGTTATTTCATTTGCGAAACTTAATCGAAAGTGGAAAGTCGACTTTTCAAGGATGACTTTTTATCGGGGCTGTTGAACGCTACGAACCTACGCTAACGTGTTCGGTTTTGGAAAACCTGTCGTTGTAGTTCGAAAGCGAAGAATTTGTGTTCAACAAATAAAATTTATACCAAAATTAAAATTCCGGGTCGAACACAAGGAAGCAGACGTTTGATTTAAAAACTACGCGTTTCTTTTTATTTGTTACAGAATAATTCAATTTAGAACCATCTAATTATTTACAATAAATAGAAGAGAGAGAGAGAGTAAGAGAGAAAGAGAATATTACATAGAGAAATCAAAATGAGATGTAGAATAAACAAGGAATTTTTGTATTGAAGAGATTGTTCATTACAACTAGAAAGCATAAAACAATTACTCTAGAAAGCGATAAATTTACTCTAGAAAGCATTAAAAGAATGGAGAGAGAAATGTCCTCCTCGACGATTGCTTGGAGGACGAGTAGATTAATCTAGAAAGCAGTAAATTTATACTAGAAAGCGGTAAAAAGAATAGGGAGAGAGAAATCCTCCTCGACGGTTGCTTGGAGGACGAGCCGGACGAGACGATGCCTGGACGAAGGAGAACGAAGCGGGACGAAGGAGGACGAAGCAGAAGAACTGGAACGAAGCAGCACGCCGTCGTCGTCGCGGGATCCACTTCCGAAGGGGAACGAAAATTGGACTTTATCTCGCGAGAAGCATCCCAGGTGTGAGACAAGCTTCTCTTGAGCTTTGGAGGGGTAGAGAGGAGAAAGAAGGGATGAAAATTTCGTATGGAGGGGGTCTCTGTTTATAGTTGCAAGGAGCGGGGGCAAAATAGACATTACATCTTCAAAATAATAAATAAGGGGTCGTTGTGACGGATAAATCCATCACTAAAGCCCCGACGTGGCCGTCGCCGCCGCGCCCACGCGCGCCCGCTCGGCTACCCGCGTGCGTAATGCCTACGCACATCCGCGAAGTCTCAGTCGTCCGATCGCGAGATCGAACGGCTTAAAATCGTGCCTTCACCGCGGCCGCCCGCCCGCCTGTGCGTGCGATCGCGCGTTCACGCGCGCGTCCAATCGCGCGTCGGCCCTATCGGGAGCATGCGGCCGTTGGATCGCGATCGTGCGGTCGATTGGAGGCACGCCACCGCTCCAATTTCTGCGGGGCGCGGCTCGAACGCGCGTCCCTGCTTCGCGTTAGAGCGCTCGACCGCTGCGCTGCGGTCGCGTTTGTGTCGAGCGCTTGACTTCAGCGTGGGCGCGTCGCAGCCGTTGGATCGAGATCCAACGACGGAGAGGAGACGGGTGCGCGGTCTTCAGAAGATGCAAGCGGCCGTTTGGGCGGCTGAGATGGCACCACGTGGCGTCATCTTGGCCGTCCATCTTCTAGAAGTTGTAGATGGTGCCACGGATGTCGGATTGACTCATTTTTTGTGTCGTTGGGCTGCGATCGTCGATCCGAATTCATCCGTGCGGTCGGATTTGTCATCTGAAGTGCGGATTTACACCATCCTGGCCCTTGATCTTCTAGGGTTCCCCGGTCTCTATCTGATGCTACGGATGTCTGATTAGGGCGATCTTGGAGTCGTTGAACTCCAATCGTTGCCCTAATCACATCCATACGGTTAGATCTTTGATCCGAGGCCCCGATAAAATGTTTGCCCTGTCCAAGCACATAAAAGGAGACAATTAACCTCCATTTTATTCAAACTACTCTAAATGCGAGATGATGCATGTTATGCAATATTTATATCATGAAATGCAATCCTATGCTTAAGAACATGCATAAATAGACATTTTAAGTAGTGTAAATGTGTTTACATCATACCCCCATGCCTATCTTTTGCTAGTCCCTAGCAAAAACTATATGCTATTTATAAAAGAATTAGGTTAGATTATTTGGACCTGAGTTATTTTCAATCATTAAGAAATTGTCTACTTAGGAACTGAACTTTCAAAGACACAATAGTGCCTGATTATCAACCAAAATGCAGACCGCCTCAAGCCCTCGCCTTATTCAAAGAAAATTTTCTTTTTCTTTTTACTCTTTTCTATTTTTTTTTTTTTTTTGGATTTTCAATTTTAGGGTTTAAGAGTGGCTTTCTACGGCCATTCAACTCACCCAAGATTTGATGAGAACCCTAAGCTTTAAGCATCTTGTTGTGATTTGTGATAGACTCGTTGACCGGCAATTAGAACGGACTTCAGATTTCTACGCCTCTAGGTGACCTCAAAAAGAATTCTGCCTAAAGGTGTATCTTTACAACCGGTAGCTTTCTCCCTACTTTTATTTTTTTAACAGGGTCAACACAAGGGTGAATCCAGTGTATATCTCCCCGGTTTATTCTACTTCTCCACTTCTTTCTAAGTGTTTTGGGAATTTTTAGTGCATTTTCCGAGCTGGGTTCTGGACAACCGGTCGATGAGCTGTTACCACCGACAACTTGCCAGCCATACTCGTGCGGCGAAGTGTGGCTTATTTCTTTTTGTTCTTTTCTCCTTTTTGATTTTTTTTTTTTTTTAAGTAGGTGGCTTTCCTGGTCTAAGATTTACCTAAAGGCAGCAAAAAGAGAAAGGTCTAGTGACTGGGCTCTGGACAACCTACCTATGGGCTGTTACCCACGATAACTTGCCAGCCATATCACCCTAGAAGGTTCATTAGCTACCCAATTTCCGTTAAAAACACCGAACAACGAGTCAGTGCAAAGAAAGTGTGTAGATGCTTAAGACTCAAAATTCCCTCACATCAGAGGGCGGGCTGATAAATCGTGTACTTATCACCCAAACTTATTTACTCCTATTAAAATAAAATTCAAGTTGGCGAGAACTCGAAAAACAAATCCACATTTTAGTGGATACACAGGCTGATTAAGTTCAAAGACCTGAAGGGTCTTTGTGTTCAGATCTTAATGTAGTATTTCTTAAGATTTAAAATTTTCTTAAACCCAAATTCTCTTTCCTAATTCTGATTTTTTTTTATTTAAAACAAATCTACGGAGCTGACAAATGAATTCAGAGATGAATATCCACCCCCCCATGCCTATCTAATGCAATGTCCTCATTGTATTAAAAAGACATAAAACAGAGTGGAAAAGTATAGAAAGCACCTGAATTGCGTGAATATCAGGTCCGCTCCAAGATGAAAACGAAAAAGAACTGTATAAGTGCTGAGTTTAGTGCCTTCAGCTAGGCACACTATACAAAGAAAAGAAATGAAGAATTCACATGTGCAGGTCAGAATTAGAATGAACAGAAGAATCCTCTGACCTGTCAGTAGAGGTCCACAGATGTGGACCAGATTGTGGTGCAGACCCACACCCCATAATCGAGAATATCTTAGGTTCTAGATAAAAATTACCCAAAACCTAAAATCAGAATGTAAGCGGGATCGGGCCTGCGATTTCTGAGGATGCAACCCAAGACCAAAAGGTCGGGTTACAGAAAATTGAAGCTCAAAAGGATAATCGTTGAATGTGTGCTTGGGTTGAACATCCTCGAAACAAATGTCGTAAGGGTTCTGATTTGATGGTTTCAACTTAAAAGGAACCCTTCGACTCAATCTTCCATTTCCTCCTGAATTAACTTCCCAAATCAAAACTTCCCAGCTCCTATCCTCCTCATTTAGCATATCAAATTCCAGGACCTCTTGTATATTCATCACCCCGTCTGAAATCTCCAAGTCTAAATGATGTGGCAAAATCAAAATTGACTTGGATCTAATTATCTCAGAATTAGAATTATCAATAAGCTCAACAGGGTGTAACTGATAATCAGGGCATTGAATTGATTCTTCCAGAAAATGCGATTCTGGATCCGTAATGTGTGCCCTAATAAGATCAGTGTTCTCAGTTATTGGGCTATCAATTGATCTATCAGATTCCTCAGGCCCAATCGTCTCACAGAAATCGTGTTCAGAAAACTCGCGTGAGACTTCGCAACTTGAATCTTCACCATCAGGATCCGTATCAATGTATGTCCCAAAATCATTTGTCACTTTGTGTTCCAAGGAGACACACGTTTCCTCGTAACCTGGCTTAGGGATCTCAGGCGAAGAAGTTAGATCATCCTTAATTGGTTATTTTAATTCAATCTGGTCAGCCTCATAACACGTGTCCCCCCCAACAGGTGCCTGAGCGGGTTCTGTCATTGGCTTTCCTGAAGAGAGTTCATCTTGGGAATTATTCCAAGATTGAATCAAAGCAACCACGAATCTCATCCTCAATTTCGCTAATTTCCCAAGTAGAAACTCACCCAGGTTGACAATAAGATGCTTAAGAAAGGGGAGGATGGGCGATCGGCGATGGAGAGGGCGAGTGGTGGGCGATCGGCGATGGGCGGAGCGAGGTAGTGGGGCGAATCCATCCAGGGTGGGCGCAGAAGATGAATGGAAGATGTGGAGATCAAGGGCCTGGAGGAGAAGAGAGCGGTTGTGGCAGGAGAGGTTTTTTAGGTCGTCTGACCGTTCTCAAAGACGTCCTTGGAGGCGGAAGAATGGTGATGTTCTCTGCTTCATATGCAGACAAAGGGGGCATGTGGCTGCGATATGTAAGAATGCTCAGATCTGCTTGGAGTGCAGGGGCGAAGGACACAAAAGCTATTTGTGCCCTAGGAGGTTCCCTTTGCGACAATGGCGGGCAGTCTCACGTCCTGTTTGGAGGGTCAAAAATGAACCTCGGCTGCCACCACCACCGATTTTGGGCAGGCATACAATTGAAGTTGAGATCCCATCTATGAAAGAGATCTCGGCTGCAGAGATCACACTGAGAGGTGCTTTGATTGGGGAGATCATGTCAGGTAGGCCTTCGATCGAAATGCTTCAGAACCTGGTACTTTCCTTAGATCTTTTGTCTGCGGGCTGGAAAGTTGCTCTATTATCCCCTTCTCGATTCTTGGTGTATGGTTTGGGCATGCTGGATGTTGAGCGATTAAGATTTCGTTCAAGTATCTTTAAAGATTTCATTGTGATCTGGAGAATGGTCTCTCCTTTTGATGGGGCACTATCTGAACGGCCTCCACAAAGAGTGTCCTCCAGGAGGGTCATCCTTGAGATCTCTGGACTACCACTGCACCTGCGGGTAAAGGGTGTTGTCTCCAAGATGCTAGCAGGTTTTGCATCAATCTGTGATGGTTCTGATGTTCTGATTGGAGAAGGAGACATTAGGTCGTTAAGAATTGAGGTGGAAGTTGCTAATGCTGGTTCACTTCCAGATTCGATCATTATCAGATGTGGGGGCACCTCTTGGCTTGTTAGGTTAGCTATTATTGGGCAGGTTGATTGCTGTCAAGATAATTCTCCTAAGGAGAAACCAATGTCTGGAACCAAAAATGAGGTGAGCAAACAATGTGATAGCTGTGGATGCAACCCTGCAGCTGAGGCTTCTGATCTCACAAAGAGGAAGGAGTGCCACTGTGCTATGGGTGAGAAGGATCAGATGGAAGATGTTGCAACACCTGCTGAAAATAGATCAGTGTTGATAGGCAAAGAGGGTGACTGTCTGGAGGTTGCTGAGACTGAAGTGGTAAATTCTGAGATGATCTGTAGTATGGAGTTGGGCAGTACAGAAAGGGAGTTGAGGCTTAAAGAACCAAGCCAGATGCAGCACCTGAGTCCTCCTGCAGTTGAGGTTCCTGAGCCCAAAAAGAGGAAGGACTGCCACTGTGTTATGACTGAGAAGGACCAGATGGAAGATGTTGCAACACCTGCTAAAAATAGATTAGCTCTGATAGTCAAAGAGGGTGATTGTTTAGGGGTTTCTGAGACTATTTTGGCAGAATCTGAGATGAACTGCAGTGTGGTATTGGGCACTTTAGAAAGGGAGTTGAGGCTTAAAGGATGCAACCTTGCAGCTGTGGCTCCTGATCTCACAAAGAGGAAGGAGTGCCATTGTGCTATGGCTGAGAAGGATCAGACGGAAGATGTTGCAACACCTGCTGAAATTAGATCAGTGTTGATAGGTAAAGAAGGTGACTGTCTGGAGGTTGCTGAGAATGAAGTGGCAAATTCTGAGATGATCTGCAGTATGGAGTTGGGAAGTACAGAAAGGGAGTTGAGGCTTAAAGAACCAAACCAGATGCAGCACCTGAGTCCTCCTGCAGTTGAGGTTCCTGAGCCCAAAAAGAGGGAGGACTGCCATTGTATTATGGCTGAGAAGGACCTGATGGAAGATGCTACAACACCTGCTGAAAATAGATTAGCTCTGATAGTCAAAGAGGGTGATTGTTTAGAGGTTACTGAGACTGATTTGGCAGAGTCTAAGATGAATTGTAGTGTGGAATTGGGCAGTTTAGAAAGGGAGTTGAGGCTTAAAGAGCAGAGCCAGTTACAGTTTGCTACTCCAATTGATTTGCAGTATGGCTGTGGGTCCAAACAAAAGAGAGGCGTGGGCAGATCTCCATATGTGCTGCGAAGGAGAAGAAAGGAGCATCCTATTGTGGAGCAAGATATTGCTAAATCTATTATGGTAGAATATGTGGGCTGCAAGGTCGATGGGGATCTTTCAAGTGAGAAATGAGAGTTTTGTCGTGGAATGTGTGTGGGCTACGCAACAAGCAAAGAAGGGCTTCTCTTTGTAGATATCTCTCTGAATGGGAGATAGACTGTGCCCTTTTACAAGAGACTCACTTGGAGAGGGAGAATGGTCAAGAATGGGACTGTTTCAAACAATCTGGCCATAGTGATATTGTGGCTAAGGGTGCTGCTGGTCGGTCTGGTGGTATGGCTTTTTGGTGGAGAAAGTCTGCCATTTCAGTAACTGAGATTTTTCGTGATAGGTTCTTAATTTCCTGCAGGTGTCAATCTCCCCAAGGTGATATGGAATGGTTTATATCATGTATTTATGGTCCTTGTGTGGCAGCAGAGAGGGTTGGCTTGTGGGAGGAACTTTATGCAATGCATCAAAGAGTGCAAGAGACTCCATGGCTGTTAGGGGGTGATTTCAATTGTTATCTTTCTGGTGATGACAATCCAGATGGGAGAATGGACAGTTCTTCAACAGGCTTCCAATTGGCTGTGCAGAACATGGGCTTGACTGAATTTCCCATCAGTGGTGTGGAATATACTTGGAGGAATGGAAGTGGACAGATTTCCAAATTGGACAGGTTCTTTGGCAGTCCTAGTTTGTTAGAGAGTTTTCAGTTATCAGCTGTTTTGAGCCTTGATAGACCATTCTCTGACCACACGCCTTTGGTTTGGGACAGTGGGGTGAATGCAGACACGGGGTCATATTTCAAACTCAAGAGATCTTGGTTTAGGGAAGAAGGCTTTGTGCAAAAGGTTTCTCAGTGGTGGCAGAGCAAGGATGTTCAAGGCACTGCCACACAGCAGTTGGCTGCGAAATTGGTTGGTCTGCATGAAATGTTGAAAGAATATGGGCAGGCTGTGAACTTGATTAGAGACCAGAAGAGGAAGGAAGCCTTGACAGTCATCAGGGATTTAGATATGAAAGAGTGCAGGCTGAATTTGGACCAACAGGAGCAGCAATTGAGGCAGCAAATGCAAGCAATTGTGAGGGATGAAGACCTGAAAATTGAAATGGATTGGCGGGAAAAATCCAGACAGCTTTGGCTTAAAGAGGGTGATGCGAACACAAAATTTTTCCATCTTGCGGCCAGTGCTAGAAGGAGATTCAACCTTATTTCATCTATTAAAGTTGAAGAAAGAAATATTACCTCGGTTAAGGAGATCAGATCTGAAGCAACAAAATTTTTTAAAGAAGCTTCCAAGGCAACTCCAAGAGGTTCATGGAGGATGGCAGCAATGGATTTCCCTTGTGTAAATAATGAACAGAGTGGCATGCTTGTGACCCCTATTTCTGAACAGGAAGTGCTAAAGGCCATTAAAGATTTAAATAATGAAGGGGCTCCAGGTCCAGATGGTGTTCAGGTGTTTTTCTACAGAGAGTTATGAAATGTTGTTAAGGTGGATGTGATGAAGGTCATCCATGAGTTTGAAGTGGGTAACTCTGGTTTTGAGAGGCTAAATAAATCCTACCTGTTTTTGTTGCCCAAGAAATCAAGTGTAGAAAGTTTTTCTGATTACAGACCCATTGCGTTATCAAATTCCATCTACCTTATTATTAGTAAGGTTATTGCTAACAGATTGCGGGAGGTTTTAAAGGATTTGATTATGCCTGTTCAATCAGCTTTTCTTCCTGGGAGATCGTTACAAGAGTCATTCATTGTGGCGCAGGAAATTGTAATGGGGTGGCAAAGGAGAAAATCAAAGGCTTTCTTATGGAAAGTAGACTTCTCAAAAGCCTATGATTCTATCTGCTGGTCATACTTGTGGGAGATCCTTAAAAGGAGGAAATTTCCACTCTTATTGATTCAATGGGTGGAGATGCATTACGACAGCCTCTTTTTCCCCATTGATAAATGGTAAACCGTGCCGTTCTTGGATTCAGCCCCAATGTGGAGTAAGGCAAGGTTGTCCTATTGCCCCTCTAATTTTTAATCTTGCGGTGGATACTTTGGCTAGGTTTGCCTGCAAATTGGCTGTGGATGGTTTTATAAGGGGGTATTCAATGTCTAATCATAGGGCTCTAGCTCCTATACTTCAGTATGCTGATGATACTGTTTTTCTTGTAGAAGGGGGGAAGAGAGAAGTGCAGGCTTTGTTACATATGGTTAAATTGTTTGGAGAGGTTTCTGGGCTCAGATTGAATGGAAGTAAATCTTCCCTGGTCTGTTTTGGGATGAATGATGGTTTACAGAATGAGATCTCTGCCACTCTTGGTACACCTGTGGTGCCACTACCGATTAAATATCTGGGTCTGCCTTTGAAATGTTCTAAGCTGAAGAAAGCAGATTGGTCTTTCCTCTTTGAAAAGATAGCTACAAAATTGGAGGGCTGGAGCAGTAGATACCTATCAAAAGGGGGGAGGTATATATTACTGAATTCTGTTGTCACATCGATTCCTGTTTTCTTCTTCTCTGTCCTGAGAGCTCCAAATTCTATTTGGAAAAAGCTGGAGGTGATGCGGAAAAGATTCTTTTGGAAAGGGGCCTCCCATAAAGGGGCTTTCTTTCAACCCTTAAAATGGGAGTTAATTTGCAAACCAAAGAAGCTGGGGGGCATGGGTGTCAGATCCGTTAAGGAATTCAATGAAGCTTTACTGTTGAAATGGGCTGTTCGGTTACTGCAGGGGGAAAAAAAAACTTGGACAGAAATTATTCAGGACAGTTATGGGAGTACCAATGATGAGATAAATCGTCTTAACCCACGTAAACCATCCCCGTTTTGGCTTTCTGTGGTGCGTGCCTTGAAGGAAAATTGGAACTTTTTCAAATCTGTTTTAGGTGATGGAAAAAGCTTTAAGTTTTGGCTAGAGAATTGGGGGCACGGAGGGACGCTTAAAGATAGGTTCCCCCTTGCTTATGCTGCTGCAGCAAATAAAAATGCAGTGGTAGCTGATTATTGGGATGTGGATTCAGAGCAGTGGCTGTTAAATATTGGCGGGAGGAATAATCATGAAACAAGAACACGCGTAGAGAATGAACGTCTCATGCAAGAGCTTGCTGCTTTCAAACCCATGCCTCATGAATATGATACATACAAATGGGAAGGTAATTTTTCTACTGCGGCTGCCTATGACAAATTGATAATGTCCTCCAGGATGGCAGAGGATGAAGAAATGGGAAAAAAGCTTTGGAAGTTAAAAATACCATTAAAGTTATAAATTTTCTTATGGTTGTGCAGGAGGGATGGTTTGATTACTGGAGATCTGAGGCACAGAAGGATGGGGACGCCAACCCAGTTTTGTTATTTGTGTGGGTTGCATAATGATTCTACAGATCATATCTTCTCTTCATGTGCTATCACTGATTATGTTTGGAGGAGAGTATGCAATGAGTCCTTACCCACCTGGGGAAATTTGTGGAGCTGTCTGGTAGATGGGAATAAGCCTTATATACATATGGTGGCGGTTCTGTGGGCGGTATGGAGGGCTAGAAATGAGTGTGCTTTTCAGGAGACCCCAGCTCATGTGGAAAACATTGTAAATTTTTGCTGGAGGCTCATACAGTACTGGGAGTCGAACTTGTAAATTATTTTTTTATTATCAATAATAGCTCTCCTGGTTTGCTATCGGTGATTCGATAGCATTCCTTTCTTTCAAAAAAAAAAAAAAAAAAAAAGAAACTCACCCGGGTTCTTATCCTTAACATCCTGGAGCCAATCCAACAAAGACTTGTTTAAATCATCAATCATTTCAATCAGGGGCTCCAATCTCTCAATGCAAGGTATTGGCTGAACTTCTAAAGATTGAATGATATTCCTCAAGTTAGCCAGAACCTTATCTTGAACCTGATTAACCTGAACCAAATGAGTTGGTTCAGGGTTGGGCGGGTTTGACATCAATGTAGAGGAATTAACGAATTGAGATTCGTTATACCCATCCTGATAATAGGTCATTTCAGATTGTTCAAAAGATGGTGATGACCTAAAGGCAGTGAAATCAGAGGATGGGTAAGGATCAGTGTATCCTTCTTGATTGTAGATCGTATTAGGTTGTTCATGAAAGGAGGACGATCTATAATCGATGTAACTCTGAGAAGGATAGAAATCAGAATCAAAGTGTTCAAGGTTAGACCCTAAACACGGGGGTCCGGAATTGTATCCCCAATCCGAATTATCCCAACTAACTGATGGTCGATTACAATACGAGTTGGGATAATCGTCATGTTGAGGATAATTTACAACAGGAGGGAAAGAGCGGGAATGCATGAAATATGTGGAAGGATTCATGATCCACGAGAGGAAGAAAGGTGCCCTGCAATACAAACAATCAAACCTACCCTTAAATAGGTTAGCCTAAAGACCTACAGACTCTGAAAACCCGTCTTGAGATAAAGGAACGATTTGATCTACTTCCGTCTATTCAATCCAACCAGTTAGAAGGAGGGACTGGGGAGAAGGTTCTTCCTTCGGCTTGCGCCTCCGGTTCCTAGTGTACCCCCGAGCCACGATTGTTTGACTCTACTCCCCTAGCTAGACATCAGATTAAACAGTAGAAACAGACTAATTGAAAATAATCTCGTTCTGGGTTCTGAAGAGCGAGTCCAATCCTTAAGGCCAACGTCTACTTTATTTTATTTAGGGCTAGGTTTGAATGTGCTTTGGAATGTGATGGGCCCTTTAAATGGGTTGTGCCCTTAATGATTGATTGATTTGTGTGTGAGTGCACAACCAGTGGTTTTCAAGCAAGATTGTTTTTGATGTGGTGAATTTTAAGATTCAAATCTTGCTTAGTAGCTTTTAGGATTCAACTATAGGTGTTTTCAATCAAGTTTCGTTGGCACACCAAGTTTTACAAGCACAAGTGAAGATGTTTTCCTTTAAAGTTTAAAAAGAATGTGGAGTGCCTGGTAAATCCCTAAGAGTTGAACCTAATTGGCAACTACTTGATGAGTTGATTTTATTTGAAGTGGTGCGGCCCAATCAACTCAAACAATTGGCCTGTTGCACCACTTAATTAGGCGCACAATTGATTACCTAATCTGATTTCTACTCAATTATGTGTTTGGATGTGTGTACCGGCTCCTAAGATTGGATTACCGGTTGAGTTTGAAAATCTGATGAAGTTGTGTACCTCTGTGAGATTTTTTTTTTCTTTTTAATGTGGGGGTTGGGGTGAGTATGGGTGTCAAACAACAAATAATCTAACCTTAGAGTTTATAAAAACACCTAGGTTGATTGATGTTTGAGTTATTATGTGATGAAATGAAATCTAATGGGTGGGAGGTGGGGGGGTAACTCACAAAACCTTCTACAGCACTTTACTCCAATCTACCGCTTTTGCCTGCCTCGAAAGAGTACCTGCAATTACAATAAGAAAGGAGAAAAGTGAGGTAAATGATTTGCAAGTTACAAAACGCGAAGAGAAATCAAAGATCGTTGCCTCCCCAGCAACGGTGCCAAAATGTTGAACGCTACGAACCTACGCTAACGTGTTCGGTTTTGGAAAACCTGTCGTTGTAGTTAGAAAGCGAAGAATTCGTGTTCAACAAATAAAATTTATACCGAAATTAAAATTCCGGGTCGAATACAGGGAGGCAGACGTTTGATTTAAAAACTACGCGTTTCTTTTTATTTATTGCAGAATAATTCAATTTAGAACCATCTAATTATTTACAATAAATAGAAGAGAAAGAGTAAGAGAGAGAGAATATTACACAAAGAAATCAAAATGAGATGTAGAATAAACAAGGAATTTTTGTATTGAAGAGATTGTTCATTACAACTAGAAAGCATAAAACAATTACTCTAGAAAGCGATAAATTTACTCTAGAAAGCATTAAAAGAATGGAGAGAGAAATGTCCTCCTCGACGATTGCTTGGAGAACGAGTAGATTAATCTAGAAAGTAGTAAATTTATACTAGAAAGCGGTAAAAAGAATAGGGAGAGAGAAATCCTCCTCGACGGTTGCTTGGAGGACGAGCCGGACGAGACGACGCCTGGACAAAGGAGAACGAAGCGGGACGAAGGAGGACGAAGCAGAAGAACTGGAACGAAGCAGCACGCCGTCGTCGTCACGGGATCCACTTCCGAAGGGGAACGAAAATTGGACTTTATCTCGCGAGAAGCATCCCGGGTGTGGGACAAGCTTCTCTTGAGCTTTGGAGGGGTAGAGAGGAGAAATAAGGGATGAAAATTTCGTATGGAGGGGGTCTCCTTTTATAGTTGCAAGGAGTGGGGGCAAAATAGACATTACATCTTCAAAATAATAAATAAGGGGTCTTTAGTGACGGATAAATCCGTCACTAAAGCCCCAACGTGGCCGTCGCCGCCGCGCCCACGCGCGCCCGCTCGGCTGCCTGCGTGCGTAGCGCCTACGCACGCCCGCGAAGTCTCAGCCGTCCGATCGCGAGATAGGACGGCTTAAAATCGCGCCTTCACCGCAGCCGCCCGCCCGCCTGTGCATGCGATCGCGCGTTCACACGCGCGTCCAATCGCGCGTCGGCGCTATCGGGCGCGCGCGGTCGTTGGATCGCGATCGTGCGGTCGATTGGAGGCACGCCACCGCTCCAATTTCTGCGGGGCGCGGCTCGAACGCGCGTCCATGCTTCGCGTTAGAGCGCTCGACCGCTGCGCTGCGGTCGCGTTTGTGTCGAGCGCTTGACTTCAGCACGGGCGCGTCGCAGCCGTTGGATCGAGATCCAACGGCGGAGAGGAGACGGGTGCGTGGTCTTCACAAGATGCAAGCGGCCATTTGGGCGGCTGAGATGGCACCACGTGGCGTCATCTTGGCTGTCCATCTTCTGGAAGTTGTAGATGGTGCCACGGATGTCGGATTGACTCGATTTTTGTGTCGTTGGGCTGCGATCGTCGATCCGAATTCATCCGTGCGGTTGGATTTGTCATATGAAGTGCGGATTTACACCATCTTGGCCCTTGATCTTCTAGGGTTCCCCGGTCTCTATCTAATGCTACGGATGTCTGATTAGGGCGATCTTGGAGTCGTTGAACTCCAATCGTCGCCCTGATCACATCCATACGGTTAGATCTTTGATCCGAGGCCCCGATAAAATGTTTGCCCTGTCCAAGCACATAGAAGGAGATAATTAACCTCCATTTTATTCAAACTACTCTAAATGCGAGATGATGCATGTTATGCAATATTTATATCATGAAATGTAATCCTATGCTTAAGAACATGCATAAATAGACATTTTAAGTAGTGTAAATGTGTTTACATCAGGGGCCTCAGAGCGAAGATCCAACCATACAGATCTAATCAAGGCAACGATTGGAGTTCAATGACTCTAAGATCGCCCTAATTGGATATCTATAGCACCAGATAGAGATCGAGGAACCTTAAAGAGCAAGGGCCAAGATGGTGTTAATCCACACCTTAGACAACAAATCTAACTGCATAGTTGGGTTCGAATCGACGATCGTAGCCTAATGACATGAAAATCGATCCAATCCGACACCCGTGGAACCATCTACATCACTCAGAAGATGAATGGCCTAGATGACACCACGTGGCACAATCATAGCCACCCAACACCGGCCGCAGCTCTTCTTATTCACTCGATCGACAAATCTCAGCCGTTGGATGCCCATCCAACGGTCGAGATCGCACCACACCACCGCTCATCCAACACTCTCATCTTCTGAAGGCGCATGCACCACTTGATCTCAACCATCGGATGAAGATCCAACGATCAAGATCGGCCGTGCGCTAAACTCTCTGCGCGACACAAACGCACACTCAGCGCAGCAGTCGAGCGCGTTATGCGAGCGCGCAATGCGTGTTCGTGCCCGCATTCGCTACGTGTGGGCGTGCGATTGGAGCCGCATGATGTGCATCCAGCTGCGGAGATCGAGAGATAGCACCCACACACGATCAGACGTGCGGCACTTACGCGTGATCACACCAGGCTCGTGACACAGGCGTAGGCAGTTTAAGCCATCCGATCTCTTGATCGGATGGCTGAGTGTGTGTGAACGTGCGTGAGCGTTGAAGGGCACAAAGGTGAGGGGGCGCACGAGCGGCGCGCACATCGGCCACGTTCAGGCCTTTAGTGACGGATAAATCCGTCACTAAAGTCCTGAATTAATGTTTTTCAAGTTGTAATGTCCAAAATGCCCCCACTCCTTACAACTATAAAAGGAGACCCCTTCCATATAGATTTCTCATCCCTTCCTTCTCTTCTCTCCCTCTCCAAAGCTCAAGAGAAGCTTGTCTGACACCCGGGATGCCTCTCAAGAGCTAAAACCAAGCTTTCACCCCCGTTTTGGAAGTGGATCCCACAACGACGATGACGTGCTGCCTCATTCCCGTTCCTCCTGCTTCGACCTCCTTCTTCCCGCTCCATTGCTCGTCTTCCAGGCCTTGTCACGTCCATCTCGTCCTCCAAGCGATCGTCGAGGAGGATAACTTCTCTCCCATTCTTTTTCCTGCTTTCTAGTGTAGAACTTTGTTGTAATAATTTCTCACTTTCTAGTGTAATCTTTTCTCATTTTCTTAGTTGTAAAAACATTTTGCACTATCAAGTGAATGTTCTCTCTCGCTCTCTTCTTGTCTATACTGATTTCCTTATGATTATTCCGCCCTTTTAACAAAAACACAAAAAATATATATATAAATGCGAATTTTGAAGCCTCCCTGAGTTTGACCTAGGATTTCTTTACAGATTTTCCGATATAAATTTTCTTTGTTGAATGGATTTCTTCGCTACTCAAGCTATAACGACAGGTTTTCAAAACCAACTCTGATAGCGTAGTCATCTGCCGTTCAATATTTTGGCACCGTTGCCAGGGAGGCAACGATTTTCCGATCTTCTTTTCGCATTTCACGCACTTTACTGTCTTCTAACTTGCTTTATCTCGTGTCTATTGTTTTGTAGATACCTCTATCAGGGAATTGTCAAGCAGTAGATTGGAGTAAAGTGCAGTTGAAGACGGCTGTAAGTGCTCCCCATTCTTCCCCCTCCATAGATTTCATTTCATCACATTAAATTCAAATTCTAATTAACCTCGGTGTTTGCATTAGTTTGGTTGTTTAGATTTCCACCCACATTCATTTCACCCTCGCATATAAAAAAAAATAAAAAGATATTTTTTGTGGGGTAATTCAACATACACACAACATACACCCATATTCAAGGCACTTAACCTAATTGATTTTCTTCTACTCAACTAGATTCTGATCTGTGGAACTGGTACACACAAATCAACACATAAAGAGTAGAAATCATTCTAGGTTAATCATTTTTGTGTGCCTAACTTAATGGTGCAATTGTGGCTAATTGTTTGAGTTGTTTGGGCCACACCACTCAACTTAAAATCAACTCACCAAGTAGCTTCCTCTTAGGGTTTTCAATCTAGGTTCATACCAGTCACTCCACATTATTTCTGATTTTAAAAGGAAAGCAATCTTCACCCGTGCTTGAAAACCTGGTTTGCCTCAAACTTGATTGAATTCACCTTAATTCTAAACTCTAAAAGCTACCTAAGCAAGGTTTGAACATTAAAATTTACTCATCACAAATAATCTTGCTTGAAAACCCTGGTTGTGCACGCACTTACACATACTCAATTGATCATTAAGGGCACAACCCAGATAAAGTGCCCATCACATTCCAAAGTACATTCAAACCTAACCTTAATTAAAATAGAGTAGACGTTGTCCTTAAGGATTGGACTTGCTCTTCGGAGCCCAGAACGAGATTATTTTCGATTTATCTGTTTCTACTATTCAATATGATGTCTAGCTAGGGAAGCAAAATCAAACGATCATGGCTGGGGGGTACACTAGGAACAGGAGGCGCAAGCCGATGGAAGAACCTTCTCCTTAGTCCCTCCTAACTGGTTGGATTGAACGGACAGAAGTAGATCAAATCGTTTCTTTATCTCAAGACGGGTTCTGGGAGTCTATAGGTCTTTAGGCTAGCCCACTTAAGGATAGGTTTGATTGTTTATATTGCAGGGCACCTTTCTTCCTCCCATTTGTCATGAATTCTTCCACATTCTACATGCATTCCTTCTCTTTCCCTCATGTTATGACTTATCCTCAACATGTCGATTATCCCGACTCGTACTATAATCAACCATCTCTTAGTTGGGATAACTCGAATTGGGGATACAGTTTCGGACCTCCGTATTCGGGGTCAAACCTTGAACACCATAATTGTGATTTCTATCCTTCTTTGAGCCATATCGATTTTAGATTGCCACCCTTTCATGGACAACTTAATACAATCTACAATCAAGAAGGATACACTGCCATTAGCTCATCACCACCTTTTGAACAATCCGAAATGATCTATTATCAGGAAGGGTATCTCGAATCTCATTTCGATAACTCCTCTGCACTGATCCCAAACCCTCCCAACCTTGAACCAAGTCATTTGGTTCAGGATAACCAGGTTCAAGATAAGGTTTTGGCTAACTTGAGGAATACCATACAATCTTTAGAAGTTCAGCTAATACCTTGCACTGAAGAATTGGATCCCCTTATTGAAATGATTGATGATCATAACAAGTATTTATCGGATTAGCTCCAAGATGTTAAGGATAAGAACCCGGGTGAATTTTTACTTGGGAAGTTAGCGAAATTGAGAATGAGATTTTGGGTTGCCTTAGTTCAATCATGGGATGATTCCCAGGATGAACCCCCTTCAGGACAACCAATGTCAGAACCCCCTCAGGCACCTGTTGGGGGGGACACGTGTTACGAGGCTCACCAGATTGATTTAGAGCAACCAATTAAGGATGATTTGATTTCTTCACCTGAGATCCCTGAGCCGGGGTACAAGGAAACGTATGTCTCCATGGACCAGAAAGTGATGGATGATTTTGGGACGTACATCAATACAGATTTAGATTTCTTTAAGTCTGAGGGTGAAGAATCAAATTGCGAGGTCTCACATGAGTTTACAGAATACAATTTCTATGAGACAACTGGGCCTGAGGAATTTGATAGATCATATGATGGCCCAATAACTGAGGAAACTGATCTTATTAGGGCTCACATGACGGATTCATAATTGCATTTTCTGAAGGATTCAATTAGATGCCCTGATTGTCAGTTACACCCCATTGAGCTTACTAACGATTCTATTTTTGAGATAATTAGACCCAAGTCAATTCTGATTCAGTCACATCTTTTAGACTTGGAAATTTTATACGGGGTGATTAATATGCAAGAGGTCCTGGAATTTGACATTCTGAATGAGTAGGATAAAAGCTGGAAAATTTTGATTTGGGAAGCAAACTCTAGAGGAAGTAGAAGACCGAGTCTAAGGGTTTCAATTAAGCTAAAACCATCAAACCAGGACCCTTACGACATTTGTACTAAGGATGATCAACCCAAGCACACATTCATTGATAATCCTTTTGAGCTTGATTTCTCTGTAACCCAACTTTGTGGTCTTGGGTTGCATCCTCAAAAATTACAGGCCCGACCCCGCTTGCATATTGATCTCAGGTTCTGGGTAATTTTTATCCAGAACATTAGATATTCTCGACCATGAGGTATGGGTCTGCATCACAATCTGGTCCACATCTGTGGACATCGACTGGCAGGTCTTAGGTTGTATCTTTTTATTCTGATTCTGACATGCACCTGTGAATTCTTTATTTCTGTTCTTTGTATAGTGTACCTAGCTGAAGGCACTAAATTCAGCACGTATATAATTTCTGTTTATCTCAGAGCGGACACGCTATTCATGTAATTCAGGTGCTTTCTACTCTACTCCACTATGTTTCATGTCTTTTTAATACAATGAGGACATTGCATTAGATAGGCATGGGGGGTGGATAGTCATCTCTGAATTATTTCATTAGCTCCATAGATTTGTTTTATTTTCCTTTATTTATATATTAAAAAAAATTTTGAATTAGGAAGGAATACTTGGACATTAGGACCCTTCAATCTTAGGAAATATTACAATAGGATTCGAACACTAAGACCCTTTAGGTCTTTGGGCTTAATCAGCCTGGGTATCCACTAAAATGTGATCTGTTTTTCGAGTCCTCTCTATCTTGAATTCTATTTTAATTTGATTAAATAAGTTTGGGTGATAAGTACACGACTTATCAACCCGCCTTATGATTCGAGGGAACTTTAAGTCTAAGCATCTGCACACTATTCATCACTGACTCGTTGTTCGGCAATTCTAATGGAAATTAGGTAGCTAATGAACCTTCTAGGGTGATATGGCTGGTAAGTTATCATGGGTAACAACCCATAGGTAAGTTGTCCAAAGCCCAGTCACTGGACCACTCTCTTCTTACTGCCTTTAGGTAAATCTTAAACTAGGGAAGCCACCTACTTAAAATGAAAAAGAAAGTCAAAAAGAAAAGAAAAAGAAAAGGAAAAAGGAGAAAAGAAAGGAAAAAAAGAAAATAAAAGAAATAAGCCACACTTTGCAGCACGAGTATGGCTAGCAAGTTGTCGGTGGTAATAGCTCATTGACCTATTGTCCAGAACCTAGCTCAAGAAATGCACTAAAAATTCCCAAAACACTTAGGAAGAAGCGGAGAAGTAGAATAAGCCGGGGAGATATACACTGGACCCACCCTTGTGTTGACCCCATAAAAATAAAAGTAGGGAGAAAGCTACCGGTTGTAAAGATATACTTTTAGGTAGAACTCTCTTTTTAAGGTCACCTAGAGGTGTAGAAACCCGAAGTTCGTCCTAATTGCCGATCAACGAGTCTATCACATTCACAATAAGATGCTTAGAACAGAGGGTTTTCATCAAATCTTGGGTGAGTTGAGTGGCCGTAGAAGGCCACTAATGTAAACATGTTTACAATGCATAAGATGACTATTTATGCATGTTCTTAAGCATAGAATTACATTGCATACTATAAATATTGCATAACATGCATCATCTTGCATTTAGATTAGTTTGAATAAAATGGAGGTTAATTGTCTCCTTTTATGTTCAGGGACAGGCAAAATTTTTATCAGGGCCTCGGATCGAAGATCCAACCATACAGATGTGACCAGGGTGATGATTGGAGTTCAACAACTCCAAGATCGCATCTGTAGCATCAGATAGAGACCGGGGAACCCTAGAAGATCAAGGGCCAAGATGGTGTGAATCTTCACTTTAAACGACAAATCCGACTACAAGGATGGATTCGGATAGACGATCGTAGCCTAACGGTGTGAAAATCGAGTCAATCCGACACCTGTGGCACCATCTACATCATCCAGAAGATGGACGGCCAAGATGGCACCACGTGGCACCATCTCGGCCGCCCAATCGATCGCACGCATCAGCTGAAGGCCTCCGCATCAACCCTTCCCCGTCGTTGGATCAAGATCCAACGGCTGCGACGTGCCTGCACTTAAGTTAAGCGCTAGACACAAATGCACCCACAGTGTGTTGGTCGAGCGCACTAACGCGAAGCGTAGGCGCACGTTCGAGCCTCACCGCATTGCAATTGGAGTGGAGGCACACGCTCGATCGACCGCACAATCGCGATCCAGCGGCTGTGGGTGCTCAATCCGTTTTACTCGCTATTGCACGCCCACATGTGACACGAGATTGCACGCGGGTGTTGCACTCAGAGGAGGCGAGTGAGGGCGCGTCTCAGCCGTTCGATCTCACGATCGAACGATTGAGAATTGAAGGACGTGGGCAGCGCGGGAGATGAGTGGGCGGCCCACTACGCCCATGATGGGGCTTTAGCGACAGTTTTATCCATCACTGAAGACCCCTTATTTAATCTTTTGAGATTTAAAAAACCAATTTGCCTTCATTCCTTGAAACTATAAAAGGAGGCCTCCTCCATACGAAATCATCATCCCTTCCTTCTCTTCTCTCCCTCTCCAAAGCTTAAGAGATGCTTGTCCCACTCCTGGGATGCTTCTCGCGAGATAAAGTCAATTTTTCATCCTCCTTTCGGAAGCGGATCCCGCGATGACGACGACGTGCTACCCCATTCCCGTTCTTCTCGCTTCGTCCTCCTTAGTCCTGCTCCGTTCCCCGTCTTCCAGGCATCGTCCTGTCCGGCTCGTCCTCCAAGCGACCGTCGAGGAGGATATTTCTCTCTCCATTCTTTTACTGCTTTCTAGAGTAGATTTATTACTTTCTAGTATGATCACGATCCTACTCACGCCCGCGCCCACTCGCCTACGCCTTCGCCCCATCGCTGTGTCTCAAACCCGCATCCGCAGTTCGCGAAAGCGCCTTCGCCCACTGTGCTGCAGAGCGCGGATTGTCGCGTAGGCGATTTGTGGTGCGACAGTTCACAGCTGTTGGATCGAGATCCAACGACGAAGAGGGAGCGGATGCAGAGGCTTCAATGGATGCATGCGGGCGTTTGGGCGGTCGAGATGGCACCACGTGGCGTCATCTTGGCCATCCATCTTCTGGATGTTGTAGATGGTGCCATAGATGTCGGATTGACTTGATTTTTGCTTCGTTAGGCTGCGATCGTCAATCAAAATTCATCTGTGTGGTCGGATTTGTCATTTGAAGTGCAAATTTACACTATCCTAGCCCTTGATCTTCTAGGGTTCCCTGATCACTATCTGATGCTACAGATGCCTGATTAGGGCGATCTTGGAGTCGTTGAACTCCAATCGTCGCCCTGATCACATCCGTACGATTGGATCTTCGATCTGAGGCCCTGATAAAAGGTTTGCCCTATCCAAGCACATAAAAGGAGACAATTAACCTCCATTTTATTCAAACTACTTTAAATGCAAGATGATGCATGTTATGCAATATTTATAGCATGCAATGCAATCCAATGCTTAAGAACATGCATAAATAGACATCCTAAGTAGTGTAAATGTGTTTACATCATACCCCCATGCCTATCTTTTGCTAGTCCCTAGGAAAAACTATATGCTATTTATAAAAGAATTAGGTTGGATTATTTGGGCCTGAGTTATTTTCAATCATTAAGAAATTGTCTACTTAGGATCTGAACTTTCAAAGACACAACAGTGCCTGAGTATCTGCCAAAATGCAGACCGCCTCAAACCCTCGCCTTATTCAAAGAAAAATGTCTTTTTCTCTTTTTATTCTGTTCTAATTTTTTTGGATTTTCAAATTTTAGGGTTTAAGAGTGGCTTTCTACGGCCATTCAACTCACCCAAGATTTGATGAGAGCCTTAAGTTTTAAGCATCTTATTATGATTGTGAGAGACTCGTTGACCGAAAATTAAAACGGACTTCGAATTTATACACCTCTAGGTGACCTAAAAAGAATTCTGCCTAAAGGTGTATCTTTACAACCGGTAGCTTTCTCCCTACTTTTATTTCTTTACGGGGTCAACACAAGGGTGAATCCAGTGTATATCTCCCCGGTTTATTCTACTTCTTCGTTTCGTCCTAAGTGTTTTGGGAATTTTTTAGTGCATTTACTGAGCTGGGTTCTGGACAACTGGTCGATGAGCTGTTACCATCGACAACTTGCCAGCCATACTCGTGCGGGGAAGTGTGGCTTTTTTCTTTTTTTTCTTTTCTCCTTTTAATTTTTTTTTTTAAGTAGGTGGCTTCCCTAGTCTAAGATTTACCTAAAGGCAGTACCCATTGGCTGTTACCTAGTCTAAGACAACCTACCTATGGGCTGTTACCCATGATAACTTGCTAGCCATATCACCCTAGAAGGTTCATTAGCTACCCAATTTCCATTAGAATCGTCGAACAACAAGTTAGTGCAAAGAAAGTGTGTAGATGCTTGAAACTTAGAAATTCCCTCAAATCAGAGGGTGGGTTGATAAGTCGTGTACTTATCACCCAAACTTATTTATTCCAATTACGATAGAATTAAGATGGCGAGGACTCGAAAGGCAAATCCACATTTTAGTGGATACACGGGCTAATTAAGTCCAAAGACCTGAAGGGTCTTTGTGTTCAGATCCTAATGTAAAATTTCTTAGGATTGAAAAGTCCTAATGTCCAACTAATCCTTCCTAATTTTGATTTTTTTTTTGGTATAAATAAGAAGAGAAAAACAATTTACATGTATTTCACAAAGTTGACCAAATGATTCAAAAATGAATCCACTGGTGTCCTTCAAATTACGGGGAACGTCCCGGCATCCAGATTCCAGCCGGTGACGTTGAAATCAAAATGTTAAACTTACGAATTGCTACGCTAACATGTTTGGTTTTAAAACCTTGTCGTTGTAGCTTGAAAGTAAAGAATTCGTGTTCAACAAATAAAATTTATACCGAAATTTGAATTCTGGGTCGAACACAGGGAGGCTACGTCGATCTATATTTGCAATTATATTTTTTTTTAGAATTTTTGAAAAGCGAGGTGATATAATTACAATGAAGCTATCAGACTAAAAGGAAGAGAGAGAGAGAAAGAGGGAAATAGAGAGAGAGAAAGAGAACATGCATTCAATATTTCAAAATGTTTATACAATCAAACCAAATAAAAATTATACTAGAAAGTGGGAAATCAGCTACACTATAAAGCAGGAAAATTCTATACTAGAAAAGCTGTAAAGAAGAATGGGAGAGAGAATTTATCCTCCTCGACAATTGCTTGGAGGATGAGCCGGACGAGACGACGTCTGGAATTCAAATTTTGATATAAATTTTATTTGTTGAACACGAATTCTTCGCTTTCAAGCTACAACGACAAGGTTTTAAAACCAAACATGTTAGCGTAGCAATTCGTAAGTTTAACATTTTGGCACCGTTGCTGGGGAGGCAACGATTTCTGATCTTCTTTTCGCATTTCTTGCACTTTATTATTTTCTAACTTGCTTTCTCTTGTGTCTATTGTTTTGCAGAGACCTCCATCAAGGAATCAACAAGCGGTAGAATGGAGTAAAGTGCAGTTGAAGACAACTGTAAGTGCTCCCCATTCTTTCCCCCTCCATAGATTTCATTCGCCACATTAAATCCAAAGTCCAATTAACCTAGGTGTTTGCATAAATCCTAGGAATAGTTTGGTTGTTTGGATTTTCACTCACATTCATTCCACCCTCATTTATAAAAAAAATAACAAAAAGATAATCTTGTGGGGTAATTTTCAACAAACACAACACACACCCACACTCAAGGCACTTAATCAACTTGATTTGTTTCTACTCAACCGGGTTCTGATCTGTGGAACCAGTATACACAAAGCAACACATAACAGAGTAGAAATCATTCTAGGTTAACCATCTTTGAGTGCCTAACTTAGTGGTGCAATTGTGGCCAATTGTTTGAGTTGTTTAGGCCGCACCACTCTATTTAAAACCAACTCATCAAGTAGCTCCTCCTTAGGGTTTTCAATCTAGGTCTATTCCAGGCACTCCACTTTCTTTCTGATTTTAAAGGAAAATAATCTTCACCCGTGTTTTACAACTTGGTTTGCCTAGAAACTTGATTGCAATTCACCTAATTTGAAACCCTAAAAGCTACTTAAGCAAGATTTGAACATTAAAATTCACGCATCATAATAATCTTGCTTGAAAACCCTGGTTGTGCACGCACTTACACAAATATCAATCAATCATTAAGGGCACAACCCATTTTAAGGGTCCATCACATTCCATAAGCACCATAATCCCAGGCCTTAATAAAATTGAGTAGACGTTGGCCTTAAGGTCAGATTCGCTCTTCAGGGCCTAGTCTGAGATTGTTTTTTATTAACCTACTTGTACTGATTAATCTGATGTCTACTTAGGGGAGTAGCGTCAAACGACCGCGGCTGGGGGGTACACTAGGAACCGAAGGCGAAAGCCGAAGGAAGAACCTTCTCCCCAGTCCCTCCTTCTAACTGGTTGGATTAAACAGATGCAAGTAGAGTAAATCATTTATAGTCTTAAGGCGGGTTTTGGGAGTTAGTAGATCCTTAGGCTACCCCACTTAAGGACAACCTTATTTTGTTGTGCTGCAGGGTCCCTATCCCCAGTCCTTTAGACCTTCTTTTAGTTTATGTTGGGAAGATGGTCATTGAATCCCCGATTGGATGGACCATTAGAACATTCTAGGAGGCACAAATTAGATTTTGGTCAATTTGATCCCATGGCCGAACAACAGCCTCCTCTGCTTGGAAATCCACAGGAAGAATTTCGAAGGTAGTTGGAGCAAATGCAGAGAATGCAGGAATGGTTCCAGAGAATGCAGGGTGCTCAGCCCTTGAAGGATTTTTATGATCCTTCAAATTACGGGGAGCATCCCAGCGTCCAGATTCCAGCCGGTGACATTGAAATCAAGCCCCAGGTGTTAAGCCTGATTAAACATTATCATGGGCTTGGCTCCGAAGATTCGTTTCAGCACTTGGAGGACTTGACCACTTTGGTTGAGACCACCAAGTCATGAAACGTAAACGAGGAGCAAATGATCATGAGGCTCTTCCCCCACTCTCTTAGGGATAAGGCTGTGCATTGGTATAGGACAATAGGAAGACCAATTACAACTTGGAATGAGTTGAAATCGACCTTTGTGAAGAAATTCTTCCCAGTCGGACGTACCAATGCTTTAAGATGGGCAGTCACTACTTTTACCCAGTGGCAGGGGGAGCAGTTTCATGCGGCATGGGAGCGATTCCAGGACTTATTGCGAAGGTGTCCACACCACGAGGTGTCGAAATGGCAACTCGTGCAGATCTTCTATCATGGGTTGACTGAGCAACTCAGAAATCATGTAGATGCTTCTTGCGGAGGCAATTTCCTCAATAAAGATGCAGATAGTGCACATGATTTATTTGAGGAAATGAGTGAGAATTCAATTAATCATGCCTCCATAGATACTTTTAACCAGTCCCAGTAGCCGAAATCAAATGTCAATGAAGTCCATGACTCTCATTCATTTGATATGGAATTGATTTGTAACAAACTTGATAAGGTGGACTTGGTTGCTAAAAGAATGGAAGAGTGGATGTCTGGGAATTCTATGAATAACTCTCGATCCACTCAATCCCAAAATTCGGGATTCCATTCCTCATGAGCTCCTTCTGGACGGGAGTCTGTGAATCAACTCAATGCGGCTCAACCTGTGAGTCAGCATTTTTCGGAACCCCACGGGTTCCCAACTGGGGCCTTTGATCCCAGTTTTTCTGATCCTTCCCTTTCTTTCTCTCCATCCTCACCCTATGAGGATGTCTGCACTGTACAAGAGAATGTTAGATCCAACCCCTACTCGAATGCCTATAATCCAGGTTGGAAAAGCCACCCTAACTTCTCTTGGAAAAATCCGGGGCAACAAACCAAATTCCGACCTAGCAACTATGCTCTGCAACGACCAATGGGTCAGGGTCAAGTATATACTTAGTTGCCTCCGAATCAGGTCAATCAGCCAGCTTGGAATGCCCGTCAACCCGCAAGGCAGGTTGATTTGAACCATCAAATGGTAGAGAAGCAAGGATCCATACCCCAGATCATGCAGCAAATGAAAAACTTGCTGGACAACTTGCAATCTGGGTTAATTGCTAACTCTCGTCAACCCGGATCTCTACCATCCCAACACGTACCCAACCCACGAAATATTATGAATTTAGGTAATCAAGCCCAAGGGTACGGAAATTAGAGGGACCCACACGCACATGCTCAGGTGGTTGAGCAGGGTTCCTCATCTTCTTCTTCTTCTTCTGCAAATTAACAATTCGTGGTTAATCAAGCCCCTCCAATCTTTCCTAACCCTCCCCAAAACCCAAATTCTTATGCATCTGCAAATTCTGTCACTTTGAGGAGTGGTAAGAAGACTCAGGATCCACAACCACACTATTCTGATCTTTTGAATCCTGAAGAACCTGATGAGAGAGAGGAGAATTCTAGAGGAGAAATCAAGGCTCAGGAACCTGATTCCAAAGATCTGACTCATGTTCCTTTTCCTGAAGCCTTAACCAAATCAAAGAAGAAGAAGTCTGTTGATAGCAATGAGGAGCTTGTGAATTTATTTAAGAATGTTGAGATCAATATCCCGCTCCTTGATGCTATTAAGCACATACCGGCTTACGCAAGATTTTTAAAGGAATTATGTACACAAAAGCGTAAATCGAGAGAATCTGTTCCGAGGAAGGTGGTACTCTCCGAGCAGGCTAGTTCTGTTATCTTGCACTACCTCCCTCAAAAAAAGAGAGATCCTGGTGCTGCATTGATTTCTTGCGTTATCGGAGATTACACATTTGATAGAGCACTTTTGGATCTGGGTGCATCCATCAACTTAATTCCGACTTCCCTCTACGAGAAGTTTGGATTAGGTGAACTTCGGCCAACTTCAGTAACGCTACAGTTAGCAAACCGATCGGTCACAAACCCGCGAGACGTTATTGAAGATGTTATAGTTAAGGTCAAGGATTTCTATTTTCCTGTATATTTCCTTATCCTTGACATGGATGTACCTAATAATCTGAGGAACACGCCCATCATTCTGGGTTGTCTGTTCCTGGCTACCGCAAAGGCCAACATTAATTGTGAAAGCGGTAGCATGGAAATCGCCTTTGGGGACCAACGAATGAAATTGGATATTTTTAAGGCGATCAACAAATTTGAGGATTGTGGATTTATTGAGGAACTTGATGAGGATAATGATAATATTGAAACTTATTTGACAGTTTCTTCAATCGAAAGTTCCTCTTTGGATGATGAATTTGACCCGCAACCCTCTATGGCTGACCTGACATCTTCGGAAGAGGTTATTGATTTTGTTCACTCACAACCTCTTCCTCTTGTTGAATCTTCAGCATCTACCCTACCATTAATCATCAACCTACCCCAGCTTGAATTGAAACCATTGCCCGAGAATTTGAAATATCAATTTTTAGGACCTCAGAATACGCTCCCTGTGATTATCAGTGCTAAATTGACAAAGGAGCAAGAGATTAAATTGATCAAGGTCCTAAAGGAACATAAGGAGGCAATGGTTGGACCATTCATGACCTCAGGGGGATCGAGCCATCTTACTGTAATCATAGAATATTCTTGGAAGATGGATCCCGCCCTTCTCGCCAGATGCAAAGGAGATTGAATCCAAATATGCGAGAAGTGGTCAAAAAGGAAATCATCAAGTGTCTCGATGTAGGAATTATTTATCCAATCTTTGACAGTCCCTGGGTAAGTCCTGTTCAGATTGTTCCAAAGAAAGCTGGGATTACTGTTGTGACTAACGAGAGAGGAGAATCTGTCACAACTCGTCCAGCTTCCTCTTGGAGAGTTTGTATTGATTGCAGGAAGCTGAACACAGCCACTAAAAAGGATCATTTTCCCTTACCCTTCATTGATCAAATCTTGGAAAAATTAGCCGGGCAGAAGTACTTCTGTTTTCTTGATGGCTACTTGAGATACAACCAAGTTCCTATCCATCCCGAGCATCAGGAGAAAACTACTTTCACCTATCCCTATGGAACCTTTGCTTTTCGTAGGATGCCTTTCTGGTTATGCAATGCACCTGCGAAATTTCAAAGGTGTATGCTAGCCATATTTTCTGACATGGTGGGAGAGTTTATGGAAGTCTTCATGGATGATTTCTCTATTTTTGGAGAATCATTTGACTCTTGTTTGGCTAATTTGGAAATTATTCTTAAGCGATGTATCAAGACACGACTGGTCCTTAGCTGGGAAAAGAGTCATTTCATGACCCAAGAGAGCATCGTTTTGGGTCATGTAATCTCTAAACGGGGAATTGAAGTGGACAAAGCTAAGGTTGATGCTATCGCTAAACTTACTCCTCCCACATCTGTTAAACAAATCCGATCATTTCTTGTCCATGTGGGATTTTATTGAAGGTTCATCAAGGATTTCTTGAAGGTTGCTCGTCCTTTGAGCAATCTTCTTGCCAAAGAAACGCCATTTGTTTTTGACGAATCATGTGGAAAGGCATTTGATTTCTTGAAAACGGCAGTCACCTGTGCTCCAATTTTGCAACCACCAATTTGGACAACCCCTTTTAAGATC
Organism: Thalassia testudinum; assembly: GCA_037157565.1. Lineage (NCBI taxonomy): Eukaryota > Viridiplantae > Streptophyta > Magnoliopsida > Alismatales > Hydrocharitaceae > Thalassia > Thalassia testudinum. The sequence continues at coordinate 21,826,287 of JAZHRO010000024.1, forward strand.
ATGACCGATGCTTCTGATTACCCAGTCGGGGCTATCCTGGGTCAGAAAATTGATCGAAAGCCCTCTGTCATCTACTACGCTAGTAAAACTTTGGATGAAGCCCAGAGGAATTACACTATTACTGAAAAGGAATTACTAGTTGTAGTATTTGCTTTGGAAAAATTCAGGGCTTATCTCTTAGGGTCTCATGTTATCATCTATACCGACCACTCGACCTTGAGACATCTCTTGGCTAAAAAGGATGCTAAACCCCGGCTTATTCGTTGAATTCTTCTTCTTCAAGAATTTGATCTTGAAATCAAGGATAAAATTGGGGTACAAAATGTGGTAGCAGATCATTTGTCGAGACTCCTAGGTGATTCTTCTTGTCCGGACATTCCGATTGCTGACACTTTTCCGGATGAAACTATTCTTACAGTTTTAGGTGTCCACACCCCATGGTTTGCTGACATTGCTAACTATTTGGCCGTTGGTCAAATCCCCCAGGATTGGACCAAGCAACAATGGGATAGACTCAAATCTGAGGCCAAATACTACTTCTGGGAGGACCCTGAACTGTATCGCATCAGCTCTGATCAGATTATTCACCGATGTATACTAGAGAATGAATTCAATAGTATACTCAAATTCTGCCATGCATCTGGGTGTGGTGGACATTTCTCAGGGAAAAAGACGGCTGCAAAAATCTTGCAATCTTGCTTCTATTGGCCGTCTTTATTCAAGGATGCCCAGGATTTCTCAAGGTCATGTTCTCGATGTCAGACACTCGGGAGCATAACTAAGAGAGACATGATGCCCCTAAACCCTATTCTTCCTGTCGAAATTTTTGATGTTTGGGGCATCGATTTCATGGGACCCTTTATCCCTTCATTTGGACATCACTACATTCTTGTTGTTGTTGATTATGTGTCCAAATGGATTGAAGCGATTCCCACCCGAACTAATGACCACAAGGTGGTCATTAATTTTGTCAAGAAAAATATCTTCAGTAGGTTCGGGATTCCGAGGGCTATCATCAGTGATGGTGGCACTCATTTTACTAATGTCCAATTCCAGAATTTATTGGCCAAATACGAGGTTAATCACCGAATTTCCACACCTTACCATCCCCAGACGAATGGACAAGCCGAGATCTCCAATCGAGAGATCAAGAACATTCTGCAAAAAATGGTTAGGCCTGATCGCAAGGATTGGACTCAAAAGCTTGAGGACGCTCTTTGGGCCTACCGTACGGTGTATAAAATGCCCATCGGCATGTCTCCATTCTGTTTGGTGTATGGAAAGGCATGCCATCTACTCGTAGAGATTGAACACAGGGCATTCTGGGCAATCAAACAATGCAATTTAGATCTGAATCTAGCTGGGAAGACCAGGAAACTCCAACTATCCGAGTTGGAGGAGCTTAGAAATGATGCTTATGAGAATGCCAAGATCTACAAGGCTCGGACCAAAGCTCTACATGATCAATTGATTTCCCGCAAGAGCTTTGAGCCAAACCAGAAGGTCTAGTTATTTGATTCTAAACTTAAGCTCTTTCCTGGAAAACTTAGATCTAAATGGAATGGCTCATTCATAATTGATCAGATTTTTCCAAATGGTGCCATTCAGATTTTTGACCCAAAGACGGGTAACACATTTAAAGTCAATGGTCAACGTCTGAAGCCTGTTGTTGACCGTATTCTTCCAGAACCCGTCTCAGACTCAATTACTCTAGCCATTCTGTGACTTCTTTGGCTGGACTTTGCCTAGCTGACAGCGTTAAACTCAACAAATGTAAATACGACACAAGGCTGACACGAGTTTCATATTTAGGCGACATCTTTCATATTCTACCCTTTCTTTTATGTCTCTTTTTCAATGAGGACATTGCATTAGCTAGGCATGGGGGGGTGGATTCATTTTTGAATCATTTGGTCAGCTTTGTGAAATTCATGTAAATTGTTTTTCTCTTCTTATTTATACCAAAAAAAAAAATCAAAATTAGGAAGGATTAGTTGGACATTAGGACTTTTCAATCCTAAGAAATTTTACATTAAGATCTGAACACAATGATCCTTCAGGTCTTTGGACTTAATTAGCCCGTGTATCCACTAAAATGTGGATTTGTATTTCGAGTCCTTGCCATCTTAATTCTATCGTAATTGGAATAAATAAGTTTGGGTGATAAGTACACGACTTATCAACCCACCCTCTGATTTGAGGGAATTTCTGAGTTTCAAGCATCTACACACTTTCTTTGCACTAACTCATTGTTAGACGATTCTAACAGAAATTGGGTAGCTAATGAACCTTCTAGGGTGATATGGCTGGCAAGTTATCATGGGTAACAGCCCATAGGTAGGTTATCTAGAGCCCAGTCACTGGACCTTTCTCTTTTTACTGCCTTTAGGTAAATCTTAGACTAGGGAAGCCACCTACTTAAAAAAAAAAAAATTAAAAGGAGAAAAGAAAAAAAAGAAATAAGCCACACTTCCCCGCACGAGTATGGCTGGCAAGTTGTCGATGGTAACAGCTCATCGACCGGTTGTCCAGAACCCAGCTCAGTAAATGCACTAAAAAATTTCCAAAACACTTAGAAAAAAGCGGAGAAGTAGAATAAACCGGGGAGATATACACTGGATTCACCGTTGTATTTACCCCGTAAAAAAATAAAAGTAGGGAGAAAGCTTCCGGTTGTAAAGATACACCTTTAGACAGAATTCTTTTTAGGTCACCTAGAGGTGTAGAAATCCGAAGTCCATTTTAATTGCTGGTCAACGAGTCTATCATAATCACAATAAGATGCTTAAAACTTAGGGTTCTCATCAAATCTTGGGTGAGTTGAATGGTTGTAGAAAGCCACTCTTAAAACCTAAAATTTGAAAATCCAAAAAAATTAGAAAAGAGTAAAAAGAGAAAAAGAAATTTTTCTTTGAATAAGGCGAGGGTTTGAGGCGATCTACATTTTGGCAGATACTCAGGCACTGTTGTGTCTTTGAAAGTTCAGATCCTAAGTAGATAATTTCTTAATGATTGAAAATAACTCAGGCCCAAATAATCTAACCTAATTCTTTTACAAATAGCATATAGTTTTCCTATGCACTAGCAAAAGATAGGCATGGGAGTATGATGTAAACACATTTACACTACTTAAGATGTCTATTTATGCATGTTCTTAAGCATTGGATTGCATTGCATGCTATAAATATTGCATAACATGCATCATCTTGCATTTAGAGTAGTTTGAATAAAATGGAGGTTAATTATCTCCTTTTATGTGCTTGGATAGGGCAAACTTTTTATCGGGGCCTCAGATCGAAGATCCAACCATACGGATGTGATCAGGGCGACGATTGGAGTTCAACGACTCCAAGATCGCCCTAATTAGGCATCCGTAGCATCAGATAGTGATCGGGGAACCCTAGAAGATCAAGGGCTAGGATAGTGTAAATTCGCACTTCAAATGACAAATCCGACCGCACGGATGAATTCGGATCGGCGATCGCAGCCTAACGATGTAAAAATCGAGTCAATCCGACATCCGTGGCACCATCTACAACATCCAAAAGATGGACAGCCAAGATGACACCACGTGGTGCCATCTCGGCCGCCCAAATGCCCGCATACATCCATTGAAGCCTCCACATCCGCTCCCTCTCCGCTGTTGGATCTCGATGTAATGGTTGTGAACGACTGCACCACAAATCGCCCGTGCGACAATCCGCGCTCCGCAACGTAGTGGGCGAAGGCGCTTTCACGAGCAGCAGACACGGGTTTGAGCCACAGCGAAGGGGCGAAGGGCACGGGCGGGTGTTGGATCATGATTGGGCGGCTCAGATCTTCCAATAGTGGCCATGTGCTATTTCACGCGAGGCGAGAACGTGCCATCGCACGCATTGGGGCGGGCACGAAGCAGCGGGTGAAGGCGCAATCACAGCTGTTCGATCTCGCGATCGGACGGCTGTGGATGGCTGAACGTGCGGCGGGCGTTGAGAGTGAGCAGCCGAGGAGGCACGTGTGGGGAGCGCCCACTACGCCCACATTGGGGCTTTAGCGACGGTTTTATCCGTCACTAAAGACCCCTTATTTAATGTTTTAAAGATGTAATGACTAATTTGCCCCCACTCCTTGCAACTATAAAAGGAGACCCCCTCCACACAAAATTCTCATCCCTTCCTTCTCTTCTCTACCTCTCCAAAGCTCAAGAGAAGCTTGTCCCACACCTGGGATGCTCCTTGCGAGATAAAGTCCAAATTTTCGTCCCCCTTCGAAAGTGGATCTCGCGATGACGATGGCGTGCTGCTCCATTCCCATTCTTCTACTTTGTCCTCCATCCTGCTCTGTCCTCCTTCGTCCAAGCATCGTCCTGTCCGGATCGTCCTCCAAACAATCATCGAGGAGGAAAACTTCTCTCTCCCATTCTTCTTTACAGCTTTTCTAGTATAGAATTTTCCTGCTTTATAGTGTAGCTAATTTCCCGCTTTCTAGTGTAATTTTTATTTGGTTTGATTGTATAAACATTTTGAAATATTGAATGCATGTTCTCTTTCTCTCTCTCTCTCTCTCTTTCCCTCTTTCTCTCTCTCTCTCTTCCTTTTAGTCTGATAGCTTCATTGTAATTATATCGCCTCGCTTTTCAAAAATTCTAAAAAAAATATAATTTCGAATATAGATCGATGTAGCCTCCCTATGTTCGACTCGGAATTCAAATTTCGATATAATTTTATTTGTTGAACACGAATTCTTCGCTTTCAAGCTACAACGACAAGGTTTTAAAACCAAACACGTTAGCGTAGCAATTCATAAGTTTAACAGCTTGCTTTGGAGGACATCACCTTGGCGGAGCATAGCAAGGAAGGAGTTGGAGGACTCTTTTTAAGCTTGGGAGCTACCAAGCTTGGAGCAAGAAGCCCTCTTCTTCACCATCTATCTAGAGGATTTGTGTTTTCTTTTATTTATTGCAATTTTCTAGTAGTAGAAGCATTCATCTACTAGGCTTTTCTGTAAAACACTTTCTCATTAATCTAGTTGCCTTCTTTGCAGTTTCTTTAGTTGCATTTTTAATTGCTTTGTTTTTAGCATTCTTCACTCCCTCTCCCTAATTATTCTAGGCCTCCACTTGCTTAGAGTGAGCTTAAGGAGAGGCTCTACTTGCCACTTTAGAAGTAGTATATTGAGTTGAGTGTAAGTCACTTTCTCGCTAACAATTTTGCATGTTGCCTTAGTTTCAAAAACATAAAAATGATATATTGAAAAAGATCAAAAGGAAAGTTGAGATCCATTTTGTAAGCAAGAGAATTAATTTTGCAAACATATTGCCTCCTTGGTCGACCCTAAATACCCCACTATCTTGTTTTATAAATTTAAGAGTTGATCGATTTTGCACGTTACGACGTATTTTACAAACCGCGTAAAATCTGTATCAGCCGAGTAGAAGGTGGCCAAGGAGAAGGGGTGGTCAAATCATAGGAGTTTTGTAGAATAAGTGCCTTGATAAGTAGCCTGGTTGGTCCAACCAGGTGCTTGTTCAGATCAACAGGCAGATGATGCAGACCAAACCCAATCAGTCTGGTGGGTTGATGGATATGAATCAGTAAATATAAAGCCAACCAGATACTTTGAGGCTCAAAGAGATATGGAAATGATAATCGTAGGTTTGGCTAAATTGGCTCAGCCTGGTCCGAGTAGGGATCCTCAAAAGAAAAAGGATCTATAGAGGATGTAGGAACCCTACAGGTGAGATCAGAGAAGGATAAGAAGCGATTCTCAGTCTGAGCAATGTTTGAAACCCGATCAAATTAAAGATGGAATTGAATCATATGCAACCGGATTAGAGAGAGGTGAATCAGAATAGAAGCTGATTCTGGTAGCGGGTCGGGGTTGGGATCGGATTTTGGAAAGCTCTGTATGTGGATTGGAAGGTGTGGCTTCTTCGAGGTCCAAATCATTAGTCTCAGCATCAGAATCAAAGAATGGATCATGGATGCTGAGGTCGTAAACTAGCTTGTAATCGTCAGGAAACAATGGTTCTCCGAAATTAGAGTATGATTCAAAATCATCGGAGAATTTGCGAAAATGAGTTTCTGAGCCTGATTCCAGATTGGGATTTCCACCATAGAATGAATCATGATGCTTAGAATCAACAACCTGACTTGGATCTAACCTAATCTTAAATTTTGGGCTCAAAGAGGTGTCCTTATTAGGCATAGGCTCAGGTTCTTGGCTCCTAGGGTAGACCCAATCAAATCCCAACTCTTCCAACTCCTCTATTTCTGTATCGTAAATTTATGTGACTTACAAAAAATCAATTTGTAATTCTAAGGAGTTTGGAGAGGTGTATTCATCAAATATAGGCCCAGAATCATGATCTACATCTAAAATCTGATTTCCCTTAAATTGGGCCTCTTGATTATCCCAAATAGGTTCAGATCTAAATTCTAGGTTAAAAGTAGGAATTGGGTCACTAGAATCTATACATGGCTCTATTGGGATGTCAGAATCACTCTTGAGGATCACCTTAACAAGATAAGGTTTGGGAATTACATCCTTAAGAGGTTCTGATTCAAGCTCACTACAGGTGTTTTAGAATTCAAGGCAAGATGGACCAGCTTCATATCTCTCTAGGGCTAGATCAGAATTAAGACCACCTGCAATTGGATCCACCCAACCAACATTAAGATCAGGTATGTCAATCTGTATAAAGTTTGAATCTGATTCCATTTGGGTTGGGGTTCCACAACAACCTTTATTTTCGAACCCAGGCTCTGGGAAATCATATCGATCCTCAATATTGCTCCAAGATGCCTCATCAATCTTTGAATGTTGATATGGGTATTTTTGATCAATGGCTTGTTGTAATGTATTTAGCATATACCCACGTTTCTCCATGAGACCCTGGTGTATTTTCCAAAGTTGTGGATTTGACAAACATTGTATATACTAAATATTGTGTAGTCTCCACAATTCAATGTATTCTGATAAAAGCTCATCCCGGGTTGAACCATGTATTATTTTTGTAAATATCATTCCAGCACAGTTCATAATGTGGGCTGTTGTTTCTGGTATATTAACCCGAATGTGCCTAGATGGATCATACATTTTGTAATACACATCATGATGTCTAAGAGAATCCTTAATCATCTTCTCTTTCATGCTCATTTGGGATTCAGGTTTCCTAAATATTCTTCCTAACTTGTCAGGTTGCATTTTCAAATCAGATGGTGGATTAAGATGTATAATAAATTCAGGTTCAGATTAAATTGATTAGATCATATCAGAAGTCCCCAAGAACATCTCTAATGAGGTCTCTAAGTCAACAACCTAGGGACCTTTCCTGAGTTGTGTTCTAAAGAATAGATAACGGACTGGATATGAATTGGACCCAATCAAGCCACCCAAAGATTTTTTGGATGGCTAAGGCTGTTTTGAGGCGGATGATACCTCTAAATTAGAAATCCACACACTCAAGAAGTGCTTGAGCAGCCAAGAAGAGAGAGCCCCTCAAAGACCCCTACACGGTAGAGCGTCCCCATAAGTTATAGGGTTTCCCCCACCCGACCTTCGTTATCACTGCAGTTCCAACTAGATCAGAATGTATGAATTGAGACCTTAAGTCTACCAATTTTAGTCCTAATTTGTGCCTTGAATTTCACTTAATTAGAAGTTGATTCAATTTGTGGCCTAATTTGGAGGTTGGTTGGCCCGCAAAGTAGGTCAACTTCACCTGACCTGCCCTAAAGATGGAGGATGAAATCTAGGTCAAGGCCCAAAGATTACCCTGAATTAACTCTCAGATTATTAGGTCCAAAGTTTTAAGGTTCAAGTGAATTTAGAATATGATTTTTAGGGTTTTCCTTGAATAGGTCTTTTCAAACAAGGACTTGGGTAGCACACAAATGCACGAAGATCAATTTCCTTTAATTCAGGCAAGTGTGAACTAACACTTCAAAACCCTAAAGTAGAAACCCTAATTGGTTCTATTTCAAGTCCAATTTAATCTCAAGGGTAACACCTTGGACTTAAACAAGAAAGTGATTAGTCCAAGATGTTTGTGATTTAAGCGTAAATCCTTAGTAAGTACAGGAATCCAGGGTTGGGAATTCTAATCAAATCATCTCATCTTCAATCAGATATCAAATTAAGTTCGCAAATCAGGAAACTTGCCTCTGAATGAAAATTACTATAGAAATAAGGCAAGTGAATCCAAATTCATTTATTTCCTTTTCTCTTTCCCAAGATTAGGAGGTTGATTGGGGAAGAAGTGAAAGTTTACCTACCCTTGGAGTGGTTGATTACATGGAAGATCTCTTTGTGATGTACCTCGCAAAATCACAAGCAAAGCAAATAGGGCAAGTTAGTGCTCAAATAAATCAAGAAAGATAAGACTAATGGTGAATTGCATGTTGCTCCCCGGCAACGGTGCCAAAATATTTTGAGCGATTTTGTCAACTATACTATGATGTATATATTAAACAATGATGATTTTACGCAAACATTTTGAGCTCCATGCGAACAACTTCGGACTCCTTTTTGAATATGAGTTTTATAAATTTAAATGTTTTGAGTGATCTTGTCAATTATACTACAATGTATATCTTAAATAACTATGATTTCGAGCAAACATTTTGGCGACGTTGCCAGGGAAGGAGAATTTATGAAGAAGTGCAGCCAAAAAGAACTAAGGAGCAAGGAATTGCATTGGGGAAGCTTTTATAAAGCTCCTAAGCAAGCTCTAGACAAGGTGTTGACGCGCGAAACTTGATCGTGTTTTAACAATTAATTATGTCGTAGTATAGGTATCAAGCATCGTCAACAAATAAAAGTTTTATTACTCGAAAACCTAAGTATCCGAGGTCGAACACAGGGAGCAATTAGAATTTACTACTAATCTCAAGAATATAATTGAACACTTTAATTACTCAAAACTTTAATTCAAATGTAAATGCATGAGTTTGAAAAGCAATTATGGTAAAAAGAAAGAATTGGACGTCTGATCCCATGATCAAACGTCTTAAAAATGTGTTTCCCTTCTTTGATTCTTCTTCTAATTTTCTTCCTTTCCTCTTCTCTGTGCTTGTTCTTTCTCTTCTGCAGTGCTTCTTTTCTTCTGTCTTCTTTCTTTCTTCTCCTGCAGTATCTCTTTGCTTCTTTTCTTCTGTCTTCTTTGCTCTGTAGTTTCTCTCTCTGTGGGTCTTCGTCCTTGGCTCTGCTTCCCTCTTCCTTAGTTCTATTTGCCTTCAGTTCCTCTTCTTCTTCTTTTCTTTTTCCTTTGCCTCTTCCTTTTCTTCTCTTTTTCTTCTAGGAAGGCTTCCTTACTTCTTCATTTCCCTTGCTAACAGCGGTTAAGTGTTGGCTTCATTCCTTCCTTCTTTCTTCCTTCCCTGCACAACCACAGCAATGCAAAACCTAGCCCTCGACCCACACATCTCTCTCTCTGTAAACCACTCTTAGGATGCTCTCCCAGAGCCGGGTAAACGGGTCGGATCTCGCCCCCGTGACCAGACGCACCGGCGTGATGGTGGTGCGCGAGGTGTGCTCAGGGTCGGGTCGGGTCACGCCAGATCCGTGAGGCGAAACCACGGACGAGGCGCAGTGAGATAAGTGAGGGACCTCACCCCAAGTGTAACTGGAGGCGAAGAACGTGTTTCATAAAATCAATATAAAGGGTATCAGCGTGTCGTGAATTACCGATGTGGGACTAAAGCTCCCGGCCTTCTCTCGCGTGCGCCTGCAGAAATCCATCCTGCAATTGCCCCTACTGCAGACTCTGTTGCATCGCTCGCTGGACCCCTTGGCTTCGCAAGGCCTGCCCAAGTCAGCTGCTCCTGGAATCTTGCAATCCTGAAGCCTAGAGCAAGTGTGGAGCTTCTCCAAGTTGTCTTCAATGGCGACCGGGGCGTGGAACCTGTCAGACACGAAAAGAGCCTCACGGCCTAATCAGATCCCCGGGGAACCTTCGCCGTGTCACGGCGAAGGTGATGAGCTATGTGGCAGGCCACGGGCCGGCCTAGGCATACGTGCCTAGGTCATCCTGTGGTCGGATGGATGGGTGTATTCGGGGGACTGTTGTGGAGGCGTAGAGGGATGGTGGATGGGCGGATGTTACTCAGTGAGGTGAGGAGGAGGTTATGTGATGGTCGGTGAGGTGTGTGGGGCTGCGGAGCGATGGGAGCGACTCGCCGGAGGGTAGCCGGAGATGAGGAAAGTGATGGTGAACAGCCACGGTCGAGGGGTTTTTGATGAAATAAAATGAGGGGAATGAAAGAGGGGATAGAGAAGAATAGTTTTAACCTAATTAAAGGGATGAAGGGGACGAGGAGGCGGACGGCAGTACCTGCTGTCGCCGGAGAAGAAGACGCCCAGTGGGGGAAGACAGCGGCGACGACGGGGCTAGGGCAGCGCGCGCGGGTGTTGCGCGACGCGGAGGAGGATGAGGAAGATGACTCTGCCATTGGTTTTATGGAAGAGTGAAGAGGAAGGGAAGGGGGGCTCGCCGGAGCTCGCTAGACCTCTTGGCCAGAGAAGAAGGAGATGAAATTGAGGTGGAATCCCAGCCAAGTCAAGCTAAGGAGGTGCGGCCGAAGTTAGGGTTTAATTTATAGGTGCTTGGCCGTGCTTCTGGTGCGTAGAGGACACACCTTCTGTCACCGACGTCTCGCCGGAGATGGAAGGTGGTTAGATACCCAAATCTCTCGTGCGTTCACATGTGAGATTGGGTGCAAATTAGGGATTGTAGTCGGGCTCAGATGAAAGGGGATTCCTCAGAGAATCTCCCTTCCAATTCTAGGAGGGGATCTCTGAGGGATCAAAGAATATTCCCTCTCTAATCCTCGTCGGAGTAGGATCTCTCCCCAATAATGGCAGAGGGACCTGATTCTAAGATTGGCGAGAAAGCTAGGGGGTTTAAGTGATGGTTTTCAAAAGATAGGGACCAAAATTTGATTAGGTGTACTAAATTGCAAAGTAGGTCAAGATGACCTCCCCTTAGGTCCAAATTTTGGTACAAACCTAATTTGGACCTAAGAAATCCAATGGTGAAGTTGGATTTTAAGTTTGACTATGTTTGACTAGATATTTTGTGTAAAAACCCAAATTAGGTCAATTGATGAGCTAGGACCCTAATCTAGGTCAAATTAGGTTCCAAAGGCCAATTTGAATGTTCTAAACCCTAGAGGATATTTTTCCATGAATTTTAGAGGGTTTAATTGATTTTTATCCTGACCAAAACCTTGTTGAATTCAGCGGGTCTGTTTTAGGGTTACTAAATGTCATTTAATTCCTGGATTGCATATGAACCCATTTCTGATTGATTCAACCCACTTTTTATCTCATTTAGACCATTCGACCTATGTTTTGCCTCTGAGAAATCCCATTTATGTACTGCAATGGTAAAATTACAGTTTTAACCTTTATTTCATGTTTTCTTCTCAGAACACTTATTCCTCCAATTAAGCCCTAGTCTAGGTTATGTAGGAGCTTTTATTCTCTTTATTAGGTCAAAATGAGCTAGTTGTGGCTCATGATGAGGATCTCATCACAAGGAAAGGGCTTCTACAAGGCTTGAGATTGAAGGAGAAACACACATAAATCTTGTGCATTTGCATGAGCTTTTCCTTACGATTTGGGAGCCAAGACCGATCCTAATCAATTCATCATGGTGTAAACATCAATCCCACCAAATTTTGTGAGATTTGATGATTATTTGAATAGGTTTAGGTGTCGTCAAAGTCGGCCTGGAGGTCGGTTGAACTCTAATGGCAGCAAGGGTTGTTCTGCAAAGAAGATGACAAGGTTAGGGACTGATACGCAAGGATTTTTGAAAGTTAGGGGCATGTTTGAAAGAAATAGGTTTAAATGGATTGAAATGCAAACTAGGTCAAGATGGACTTTGATTGGGCCCAAATTTTGGTAAAAACATAATTTGGATTGAAGGAATCTAGTGGTAAAGTAGGATTTCAGTTTTGGCCAAGTTTGGCTGGGAAATTTGCATAGAAACCCAAATTAGGGAAGAATTCTATCTGTGATTATGTTTAAGGTCGAAATAGGTTCATATGGTCAAATCAAGGATACCAAACCTTAATAAATATTTTTCTATGAATTTTAGAAGGTTTAGATGAATTTTATCCTAATCAGAACCTCTGTAATTCAAGAGGGTCTGAAATTAGGGTTTTAGATTTTGTATTGGTTCTTAAAATGCGTGAAATCCTATTTTTGTTTGTGTGGACCCACTTATCAGACTTGAATGCTCATTTGACCTTATATTAACCCCTATCAAATCCCGTGGTTACTCTGCTTTCATAGTGTGATGTTAAAACAGTAGAATTAACCCTATTTTAATGTTCTCTCATAATGGACCTGAATGGAATTATAACTCTTAGGCAACTATGTAGGAGCATTTGTCAATTAATCCTGACTAAATAAAGCTAGTTATGGCTCATGATGGCATTACCATCACTCAATGTATGCTTTGTTACCTTTTTGTTGCTTTTCATTGTCCTCTTGTAACTTCGGCACTTCAACTTGTAATGTTGTAATTTCTTTAGATTTTCTTTCCAATTCCTCCTTCACAATCGGTGCACTCAATGGATCCTCCATCTCAACATCAAGTTCTTCCTTCTCATAGATCACATGATTCACTTTCACAAATTTAGGGCTCCTAATGTAGCAATCTGTGACTACCAACAATTACATTTTTTGCTTCTGCCTTAGTTTGCTCACGAACAGTGCCCCTGTCCATTTCCTTGCTAGGGGAGTCCCCCTTGGAATCTCCTTCAGGTCTATAAGGTGCAAAAGCTCATATGCCCATACCTGTGTCACGGTTTGAATAACAACATAAATGCAGATATCAATATTGGAAAGCAATTGCGTAGAAATTACTGGGTTAGCAATTGTTACTTGAAGGAGTGATGTGCACCCTCTCAGATAACCAAGTGGCTTCCTTTGCTTAAGTTTCTTGCTTGCTTCCTCCATTGTGCAACGGAGAAGCTCTGCTACAGCGCTTGCTAATGCATATTCTCCCAAAGAATGTATATGCTCAATGTATGTTAGCAAACAAGGATAAATGTTGTAGTCTCCATAGGGGAATAAGAACGTTGCAAAGCAATGAATGATGGTTAGCCTGACTTGGTCGTCTACTTTCTCTATTGAATATTGGCCCTGCGTTGGGTCCAATGCAATCTCCATGAACTTCTTAACAGTTACGTTTAGATCTGTTTTATTAAACAGATGAGATATAAGGTACGATTGAATAGATTCACTATCATCCTTCCAATCAAGGAAGACTGGTAGACCTTTCCTAGGTAGACCAGTCTTCTTAGAAACTTGTTCCGATCCAAAATGTAGTTATGCTTCCCAATTCAAAATGTGCAAGACTTCAGATGGTATGCCATTACTAGCTGATAGAGGAATTCTCAATCATTTGAGGGGAATTTCAATTTTGCAAGCCAACGAAATGGAGTATCACTGGGCTTATCCTGTACTTCATAAGTAACATTTGGAGCAACTCTTGGAATTCCTTTATTTCACACCACGAGTAAACATTGAATTTCTTTAAAGTAGGTTTCAATCCTTGACTTTCCTTTCTCCCTTTCTTTCTTGAGGGCCTTGTGTCCTCTTGTTCCTCTGTGTCTACAAACTCCATGGTTTGTCTCATCTCCAATTTTTTTCATTTCACTAAATTAAATAAGATGCAATTATTCATTCCTAATTTAAATTCATAGGAAATTTGCAAACCTGCACTTGTCAGAACCAACACCTATCGTTGTCTTCCCAATATCTTCCTTTATGACCCTATCAAAACATATAATGCATTTGCTTATGTTATTTTTATCTCCTCCTCTTATATTAAACCATGGTTCACCAACATATTCTCTAAATCTACCTTAACAGTTCTTCAATCCTCCTCCTCTGAGTGCTTCTTGTCCACCTCCTACTTGAACTTGTTATTGGAGTTAGTTCATATGAATGTTTCCCCTTCCCCTCCCTTTGGCTGACACAAACAAGGCTTACTACCATATTTTCCTCACATAGGAAACAAATTAACTTACATAAAGTTTAATTCCAACTTAATAAATAGATACACTTAACTCAATTTTCTGATAGAAACTACTCCCTCATGTTGCTCTGAATCTTCCTGCAAGTTTGCTCCCGCCTTTCCTGCTTCCACATTGTTAATCCTCACAACCTTTAGTTGTCTTATAATGTGCACTAACAATGAATTATCTTAAATCGAAGTTGCCTACCTTCTGATAACATCTCCTTCTAGGCTTCTGATCGTTCCCTCAGCACCACTAACCTTCAATCCCTTTGTCCCCTTCATCTCCGAGTCCTTCTTATGTTCCCCTCTTTTGCGCTTCCTGATCAAACTACACATTGTTCGATCATTGTCATATTTTTTGATAATGTCCAACTGTTACTTTTGTGTACCCTGATAGTTGCTAACCTGTCACTTTGTTCCTCCCCGTGCTTCTATTTCTTATGCTCCTTCTCTCTTCTTCTCTCCTTCCTATGGTGTTTTTGCTTTGCCTTACTTTAATGGTTAAAATAAAGAAACAATACCATCAACATATCATACTATGTGAAAATTAGTAATCAATAGCTTCTCCTTTTTTGACCTTCTCTTCTCGCAATTTCAAACATATGTTACCATTCTTTAATAGAACAATTAAATTTTCCTCAAACCGACACACAACCAATGCCAACCGCAAACTTATTTAATCAGTTAAAGGTCCTCATGTTAATTTCAAACAAGTTTTTAAAACTTTTCTACGGATTGAGATTGGAGGTTGGTGATTGTCTATGTTTGATATTGAAACATGTGATAAAAAAAGCATGCGATATTGAAACATATCTACAAACTCCAAGATTATTTCTCACAAAAAAATTTAAAAGTTCTAAAACTTGCAATGACTTTCTAGATATGTACTCAATAACTTCTATTTCAAGATTTTCAATCAACGGATACATTTCTAATTTCATTACATTCCTTCACATGGAAGGTACATAAATTTTAAACTACAGTATATCTGACAGTTGAAACGCATCAAAAAGATAAACAATTGAACTAAAGGCTCGCAATCCAAATAAACAGTACTATATCCAATCGTCTATGACAACGGCTACCTTTTGCATGTATGTGTAGATTACTAAACCGAAACCCTTGATAAATGAAATAACTTTTTACATCGAACAGGACTATTGCTTCATTAGTGCTAACATTTGGAACATATCAATCAAATCCATATGAAAGAATTCCATCGGATTGCAGCCTCAACTATAACAAAATCGCTGCAGTTAAATTGATTTACCTGAGTAACTACTTCTTTTAACATTATACCCTTGTCACATAATCGAGAAAATACTACGCCATTAGATTTTTGATACCTCATTTCCATTAAACTGATACAAAATTCCTAAGGTGTAATAAACCAACATTCTTAACCTTGTGATACATTTCTTCCTTTCTAACAGGAACTCATACTCGTAAAGTAGTTCATATTCCATTGTTTAATATTACACATGTGAAGGTTGTAAAGTTCGCAATGTGCAAAAGAATGGATAATGACAAAGAAACGAAACTCACTAACTACCCTTACTAACCACATCACATTTGCCCTCCTCCTGCCTCTTCATTAACATTTCAAAGCCAGCCTCCACGCTTGCTCTACTTTGGGAATGCCCTCTAAAACCAAAAGCTTAATGATTTCGAAATATGTACTGCTTTACTTACCAAGAACCTTTGTTACTATACCACAACACTAACCTTCCGAGGAATGCTCCCTTCTCCTCCAAGCACTCACTGTCTCCTCCGCTCATAGCCCCTTCCATCAACCTGCTCTAAGATGCCAGAACGATGTCCTTCCTCATTCTCAAGAAGTTTCGAAGCTTCGCTCCATGGTAAATGGAACAAAACAAATGTTTTCAAGACCATAACCGTAGTGGACACAAAAGGATAAATTCTTTTCAATCTCAAAAGATTTGGCGTCCACTATCAGTGGTAATTTTTTATATTGAAAATAAAGATGTAAAGAAATAATGGGAGAGAGAAGGATTGAAGGAGGAATAGAGAGAGAGAGACGGAGGAAAAAAAAAGAAATAATGAGAGAGAGAAAGATTGGACTGAAAGGGGGAAAGAGAAATCTGCTCGCGTGTGTTTTTCAAGAGAAAGGAAAGAGAGAGAGAGGGAACGTGGATCGAGAGAGAAGAAAGAATGGTGTACAATGGCACATTTCTCGATGCATGTGGACGTGTGTTTCTCTCGTCTCCTTGTGTTTGATCTATTTTAGGTCAAACGACATTTTTCGCATTCCAGGATTCATTGGAATCGTCTCTTCACAAATTATACAACGGTAAACTTTAAACTTGATTTTGGGAATTGTTTATTACATGAAATTTTCAATAAAGCCTATCATTTTTAATTTATTTCCTACGTGTCTTGACATTGATCTAGCTCCGGAGTGTGTATAAAATATGTAGGCCCCTAGAATAGCGAAGGAGAAACAATAGATGCTCATTTCGGAGTCACCGTGACCCTCCAGTGACGTTAGGTAGAGTAATCTCCCCTTTACTTTCAAAAATTATTATTATGACATCTCTTTGCCACAAATGTGAGGCATACTCTTTTCTCTTACTAAGCTTCGAAGTCCATAAATATTATGACGTATGATTTCCTCTTTTAGGCAGTATAAATAGCAAAGTGAGATGTTAAAATAAGATAATGGAAAATATATTGTAGAGAACTGCTATATGAAAATTCATGCCCTACATATAAAAATTGAGATTGATTAAGAATGCTATGGAAGAAATAAATGTGTCATTTTCCTTATTGAATTAAAGGGATAAAGTATATTGTTTCCTATTATTGGATTAAAGGAATAATGTGTTATCTCTTTCTATTACATCATGGAATAATGTTGAAAATATTGATAATTTGATAGTTCATGTCATGTTAAAGAATTGATGTTGATTTACAAAAAGGGATAACTAGATTGGGAATATTATGAAAGAAATAAGCATGTCAATTTTGTTAAATCGAATATATTTACTGTTCCTTCTATTGGATTAAAGAAATAATGCGATCACTCCCTTTATCGCATCAAGAGATAAATTGTGAAATGAGTTATAAGAAATTGTTAATTGACAATTATCCTGGGGATAAATGAACGTGAATATCTGGAAATCTTGGAATATAAACGTGCAATTGTTGGTATGGTTGATTGGATACCGATAAATGATACAGTTGTCTGCAAATGATTAAATAATCAGTAGGACGGAATTGTCAAAAATCAAAGGAATTAGATAGGCTTTAGCCTGCTACTCGTCGGATTTGGTTGTAGCTTTTGTCTACTAGACCGGATTTGGGCTGGTTTAGGGGGCTGTTGGCCTCCCTACAACTCTTTAGTTAAGCTTAGCGGCCAACTGAGATAGCGGATTACAGGGCTCGAGGGTTAGAGTGGTTTCTTTGTCAGCTGGTGGGTGGATCATTGGCTACTTGTAGTTCAAAGTACATAGTGCTTGTACATGTTCACGCAACATGACGTAGTTGCCACCCCTTTTCACAATGACCCCAAGGTGACGAAGAGTGGTGACTTGATGTGTATAAGCCGTCTTCTCGGCCAGGAGGGTGGCTTATACCGATCTTGCGCTGCAGTAAGTTACATGAGATTGTCTTATGCACTGAGACATTGATTGGCAAATTGTGAATTGTAATAACTTGGGCTACCAATATACAAAACGGAACTGGATAACAAGGTACCTAATAAATGGAATAATTAAAGCTACAGTATCCATTTTCTCTTACTCTCGTTTACTGTTGTGTTATGTTGTTGGTATTTCTTCTTTACTTAGTTTTTATTAACGTACTTTTGGGTTCCGTACTCAGGTGTATTTGACAGTTCGCAAGGTAACTTTCGTTGTACATCGCCTTGGGCTTATATACTTATGTTCTACGGTAAACCTTTCGGTTAATATTCAATTTATGTTCATTTAATTTATGCAATATGAATTATTTGTCGGCTATATTTATATTTTATGATTATGCGTTGTGTGATTGCGATCTTGTGAGCGAGTTGTGCTGGTTGTTAGCACACGGCAACCCAGGTTTCGTCGCTTGGCGGGACTGGGTCATTACAAATGACTCCTCATTTCTCACATCTGTCTCTATCATCATTATTAGCTCTTATCAAATCACAACTGCCATTGCAGAAGATGTACCAACATTACAAACAGTTATCATACGAACAATTACTCACAACTTCTCCAAAGATAGGTGATGAACACACATAAATTCATGATAAATTGCTTATTTTTGATAGTTCCTAGGCTTAGCATTGCATATCATGTTATAAATATTGCATAACATCCATTGCATGGCATTTAGGATAGTTGTATAGTTTGTATATTAATTCTTTCATTTTATATGGCCAGGGGGACAATGTGACATCAATACAGGTTTCAGATGGAAAATCCGACCATAAGGATGAATCTGGAGAGACAATCGCAGTTCGGCATCATGGGAATCATCTTGATCTGAGCACCGTAGCACCCTCTACAAGAAGAAGAAGATGGACGCCAAGATGGCACCATGTGGCGCCATCTAGGCCGCCCAACACCGGCCAGTAGCACCACTCAACTCCTTCATTCGCACCCTTCAATCCTAGCCATTGGATCAAGATCCAATGGCTAGGAAGCAGTTGCACCACACCTCTCCTCATGACACAAAGGAAGGATTGGCACAATGGTTAGAGTGCTGGTCTGCAAAGGGGGGGCGTGGTTTCGAATCCCCGCAGCCCCTCCAATTCACAATTGGGCAGGCGCATGGAGCGGCAGCGCCAGCGCAAGGCAGCGCACGCACACGACAGCACATGGCAAGTGCGCACGCCAGCACATAGCAAGCACGCACACAGCAGGGCACGCGCGGTCAGCACACGTGATGAGCGGGGTAGTGCGGCGCAGGCGCAAGGGTGGTTAGCACCAGCTTTCAACGATAGCTGGGCTGACCTACAATGACGCTTACAGCCGTCGCTATTTCATTGCAAGCCAGCAAAGCCAGCTAAGGGTGTGAGTGGAGGTGAGTTGTCTACAGCAACGTTTCTAGCGATGGTCTGGAAGTCGCTAAAGGTCCTTTATCCATTTTTAGCCTCTTCTCCACTATAAAAGGACGTACACCCCCTCCCTTCCAATCCATCTCTACCTACTCTACTCCCACCTACTCCCAAGCTCTAACAAGCCTACCAATGCTCCATTAGAGCTTGTTCTCAAGCTCCCAAGGTGCCTATTAGTGTAGCGAACCTCTGCCCCACCAAATACTCCTCCAACTTTGTAACGACCCGATTCCCAAGTCCCTACGAGACATGAGAATCGGACCGACTCGACTAATCCCAAGACCTAGTCGTCCAATGAGGAAGTAACCAAAAGAGCAGTAAAATAAACCACATTCAGCATGAATATAACTAGCAGTAACAAAAATACAGCAGTAAGAAAAGGAACTACTACAGCATGTACCACCACAACAGTAGAACAACATTTATAACATAACATGAACTACAAGTAAAGAAAAGTACAGAGAGTAACAAGAACTACTCACTACAGTGGAACAAAAAGGGGTACAAAAGAACTGCGGTAACTCTACTGGACCCTACTTGGCCCAGCGTCCTCTGCAGCCGCTGACCCTGGCTGCTCAACACTTGGTCCTGAAAAGTAACGAGTGTAACATGTCAGCAAAATGCTGAGTAGAGTGGCAACTAAACTAAAGAAGCAGTAAAGTGTACAGTAGCTGTTTTATTTTCTTTCTTTCTTTATTTACGTCTTTCTATTGTTTCACAATTTATCTATTTCTTAGATCCTTCACTTGATCTCGAATGTTCCTCGTGAGAACGATCTTGATTGTAGTCTTTTCCGAAAAGTAGAAGTAACACGTGGTGCTCTCCTGGCCGGGAGAGTCCCCCGTGGTGATCCTACTCTTAGTCAACCACCCCAAGGTCGCTGACAGACATAACGGTGACTATGGCATGCGCGATAAACACACGGGTAGCTACCCCGCACTAGCACGCGGTCAGTCGTTTCCGTTAACGGGTGCGCCCAAAGCACAACACGGAACCAGTATAGGGCAGAGCCCTCTCAGTAACAGGGGTCCAACCCCTCCACAGTAACCAAACAGGGGTCTTGCCCCTCCACAGTCCGCGCACCCTCGCCTGACTACCCTGGTTTGCCCAGTGGGCCTAACAAGTCGGTGTAGGTGAGCTAGCAGCACCCCGGGGCCCGTGGGGCAAATAGTACTCGCTCTACACTAGTAGCTCTCCTCGGTACTGTGTACACGAGGGCCAAAAGTTGGTACAAAGTGGCCAGACCTAACCCTGGGTCCCTAGGGCGGCTGGCTCCGCTCTGCATTAAACAGGTAACAGGTACTTCCCCTTGCACTACGTACCCAAGGGACAACACACTTCCACGTCTTTCTTTCTCAGTTCCATTCCATTCTCTTTCCAGGAGTTCTACTCCTAATTCCCCGTAGGGTTCCAGCTCTTTTACTCAGCATATTTAGGTTTCACCGTTCCAATTTCACGTTCATACAACCCATGTTCTCAATCATGTTTATTTATTCATAACAGGCAGCTATTAAATCAATTTACAGGCAGCTATTATTTCCTTTCCACTTTTCCAAGACTGCAATATCTATATACATATCACTAGTTTTCCAGTCCTAGGATTCATGCCGTACCCTAGGATCTATCATTCAATCTAGTTTCTCAATCCTAGGATTCATGCAATACCCTAGGATCTATCATTCAATCTGGTTTCTCATTCCTAGGATTCATGCAATGCCCTAGGTTCTATTAATTGTTCCATAATTGTAACAAATTATGCTAATAACTTTAAAAGCCACTCTACTGATTAGCCCATAGTTGTGGGCTATTTAAGTATTTAAGTGCCTACACATTACGTTAATTCTAACATTTATTTAGCATAATTAGGATGCAAATAGATTAATTCATAGTTTTAATTTAATTACATAATCCATACATTGCATTCATATCTTAAGTGCATTTAGAATTAGCTTAGAATAGCATTCATCTAATTATATAACCAATTAGGTACATTATTTTCATTAACATAGAAGTTGAGGGTCTGTACATAAATGACCCTAATATTTTAACATTATTTTCTTTATTCTTCTTCTTTCAGAATGGCTGGCTGTCGCTCCAACGCCCGGCTGCTGCAATGAAGAAGCCATTCAAGGGGGAGAGGATGTGGTGGATCTGGTCGGGCAGCTGATTTGAAACTTGTGTAGGCCACTACAAAAGGAGGAGGGAGGCAACCGAGCTCGGGAGGCCTCCGCCACCGACCCACCACTGTGCAGAGAGAACCTCACTCTTCCACTCCACACTGCCGGCCTCTACTGTGGCAACGAGCCTCCATCACCGTGGGCGTGTGGTGTGACAGGCCACACCGCCATCCGGAGCTCGTCGCATCACCGTGAGCACCTTAGTGTGCATCCCCCTAGCCATCATTGCCGACCACCATCACTAAGCTACTGATCAGCCACCCTCTCAGTAACTTAAGACGTCTGGGAAATTTCCCAGACGTCTGAAGTTACCCGCTCACTTCCATCGCAGCCATTTCCCCGCGCCTGCAGACCACCGCAGCCATCTCCACGCGCCTGCAGACCACTGCAACCACGCCTCCAACCGCGCCTACAGACCACCGCAGCCACGCTTTCCCCGCGCCTGCAGACCACTGCAGCCATCTCCACGAGCCTGCAGACCACCGCAGCCACGCCTCCAACCGCGCCTGCAGACCACCGCAACCACGCTTTCCCCGCGCCTGCAGACCACCGCAGCCATCTCCACACGCCTGCAGACCACCGCAGCCATGCCTCCAACTGCGCCTGCAGACCACCGCAGCCACGCTTTCCCCGCGCCTGCAGACCTCCACAGCGCCAGCCACACACGCTAGCCGCAGACCCACCGAGCACGCCTCCGCTCGCGCTTGCAGAAGTGCCTGCAGCTTGCGCGCCCACGCCAACCGCGCCAGCGCCCTCCGCAGACCCTCCGCCCACGCACAACCGCCTGCAGACCGCCACCAGCAGCACCTCCGCCGGAGCTCATCCGGCCACCTCCAGCCGCCGCGCGACTCGCCGCCACCACCGATTCGAAGCTCTTGGTCCAAGGGACCTCCTTCGAGCTTCCCGCGCCCGGCCATCGGCTCCTCGTCGCGCAAGACAACGGGGAAAAATTCCCCTGTTTTGCTACAGTAAACCGTTAATTAAAATTTACATTTTCTTCCATTGCCACATTTTAATCATATTTTATTGACTCTGCATTGCGGAAAATATCCTATAGTTTCTCATAATTGCCATTTCAGCATTATTTCTTGCTTAAACCTTAATCTAAAGGCAATCTTGGCTTGGTTCTTGTCCAAATTGACTACGAACAAACATTTTTAAGTGGCACGAATTTTAATACGTTATTGCCTCCCTGTGGATACGACCCGCTCCTCTGCGAGTGGTTATTTCTTGTTAAAAATTGATTAGTCGATTTTTCCACCACATTAAACTACAAATGACTTAAAAGCGAAAGATCGACCAGTCATCTACCAGCTACAATGGGAGTACTGGGGGCGTGGTCAGAAATCCCGCACGCCTCTGCAACACCCGAGACTGCAATGGAACGGGTCCTAACACAAGGATCAAACACAAGGAGCTTCTCATAATAGTATATAATTACTGTGAACAGGTAGAGGATTTTATTCCAGAAAGAACGTAACTCGAAACGCAGAAAATGGACTCCGAACGGGCCCTAAACGGGTCGAAAACGATGAAACAGTCCAAAATCAGACGTCTTAAAAGGTGGTTCAGATGATACCTTCGCTCTGTGTAGTCCCTCGGACGTCCAGAAGCTTATGGGGGCGTCTGGCTTAATTCCCAGACGTTCGATGGTCAACCCGGACGTCTGGAAGTCCTCTCCGTCGTCTGGCACTGCGGCCAGACGTCCGATTCGCGTTGGATGGCGAGTCTCGCGCCCTCCCGAGCAGAACCTGCATGCACCCACTCCTCACTCTCAGTACGACGGGTTGCAGACGAAGGCGTAGAGAACGGCTGCATGGCCGTACGCGCGGAAAAGGAAGAAGGATGAAATAACTTACTTGCCAGATGTCTGGACAGTCCTCCAGATGTCTTCACCGTCGTCTGGTTGGAATCCCAGACGTCTGATTCTGGAAAAACTTCCAGAATCAGAGCTCAACTCGCTCTCCGCCCGCGACGCCCGGCCGCGCCGTGCCCCGTCCGCCCGCTGCTCGAGCTGCAGCAGCCCTCCCACGACACTCCACGCCCACTGCTCCCTCGCCGGCTGGCTCTAGCTGCCCCGGCAAGCTCGAGCCCTCACGGTCGAGCGTCTCCTCCCTTACTCAACACCTCCTCCCGCCCACTTGCCGCGACCGCTGCTGCCGCCGCTCACTCGCTCTCGCACCGGATGGAAGGAGAAGAAGAAGGAAGCAGAGGAGATGAGGGCGAGGGAGAGGGCCTTTTAAGGACGTGCGGGGAGAGAGAGAGAGAGAGAGCACTGCACCCTGCAGGAGGAGAGAGGGAAAAAGAAGAAAGCGGGTGGTGGTTGCAGGTCTGCGTGCGCATGCGTGCAGACGCAACCCTGTACTCCGCAGAAAATTAAATCCCAGACGTCTTAAGAAACGTCTTGAAGTCGCGTTCGTAACAAACTTCCCATCTCCCTTCATAGGTCACCTTAGAGCCATCCTCCCACCTCCATTCCGGTAGCAGATCAACTCCATCTTCTCACCTCCATTCCGGAGCTACACTAAAGCTTTCCTCAACCTGACGTCCTCCAACATCTCACCTCCTTCGTCCCGCTCACCTCCTTCGTCCAAGCTTCCACCAGGAGCCGTCGTCTCGCCGAACAGCTGATTCGAGAGATTTCCTCTCACCTCCCTCTCTTTATATGCTTTCATAGTTTCTTGTAATTGACATTGGAAGTAATATATATCATATTTGTTCCATATCTCTATCTTGTGATACATTTGCTTGTTTTCTTTTATTTCAAAAATACAAAAAAATAACAAAACCCCAAAATACCAAAAAGAAAAAAATGAAGCACGATTTTCAAGTAAAGTAAACGTCGCCTCCTTGTGTTCGACCCGGGACTCCCTTGGAGTTTCGGTATAAATTTTATCTGATCGACGTGTTTTGCAACTACGATGATGGGTTACTTGTAACCCCGATTTCTAACACGCAAAACACGCCCAACCATTTTGGCGTCGTTGCTGGGGAGGCAACGGAATTTACTTTATTGTTTATTGCTTTTCTTTGCATTTACATAGCACTAACTCTACTTGTCTTTGATCTACTATCTTGTAGGTACCCTAGCATGGAGATCCAAGTGCAGTAAATCGAAGCATAGTGCGGGTAGAGTACTCTGTAAGTGTCCCCCACCTTCCCCCCCCCCCACTAGTTCATTTCTCCACAATCATAACCAAGACCTAATATACTTAGGTGTTTGCATAAACCCTAGGATAGACTTTGTTTGTCTTGTTTGCCACCTTCACCAATCTCACCCACATCTTATATAAAAAAAACAAAAACATATTTTCTGTGGGACAAATCAATTTACACACTCTATACACCCACATTTGAGGCACATAATCGGACTTGATTTTTCATCTACTCAACCGGGCTTTCGACCTGTGGACCCGGTACATGAATTCAACACATAAAAGAGTAGAAATCATATTAGGTTAACCATATTTTTGTGTGCCTTAATCGGTGGTGCATTTGAGCCAATTGAGTGAATTGTTTGGGCCGCACCACCTAATCTAAAAGAAGTTCATTTTCTAGCTACCCCATAGGATTCAATAATTAGGTCAAGCCAGGCAATCCATATTTTTCTTGATTTCTAAAGGAAAATACTTGAACACGTGCTTTCAACAACAAACTTGGTTTGCCTCACAAAACTTGGTTGAAAACACCTAATATTTGAATCCTAAAAGTTATTAAGTAAGATTCGAATCCTAAAACTCACCTCATCATTAATAATCTTGCTTGAAAACCTCTTGGTTGTGCACATTCACATGTTCTCAAACAAATCATTAAGGGCACAACCCATTAAGGGCTCATCACATTCCAGAGCACCAATTTCCCAAGCCTAACTAAAATCAATTAGACGTTGGCCCTAAGGATTCATTCCCTTGTTGGGATCCAGATTGAGATTATTCATGATTAACCTACTTATACTAGTTAATATGATGTCTAGCTAGGGGAGTAGCGTCAAACGACTGCGGCTGGAGGGTACATTAGGAATCGGAGGCGCAAGCCAAAGGAAGAACCTTCTCCCCAGTCCCTCCTTCTAACTGGTTGGATTGCCTGGACATAAGTAGAGTAAATCATACATAATCTTAGGATGGATTCTGAGAGTCAGTAGACCTTAGACTACTCCATCTAAGGACAGGCTTGTATTCTTGTGCTGCAGGGTTCCCTCTTTTCCCCATCCTTCCGACTTCCTTCTAGTGTATGCTTGGGAGGAGGTCATTGAACCCTAGATTGGAAGGACCTTTAGACCATTCTAGGAGGTAGAGGTTGAGCTATAGCCAAGCAGATCCCATGGCTGATCAACAACTACCTTCCCTGCTTACGAACCAACAGGAGCTGATTCAGAGGCAGTTGGAAGAATTGCAGTAGATGTAGCAATGGTTCCAATGCATGCATGGTCAGGGCACTCGGCCCTTGAAGGATTTTTACGATCATTCAAACTATGGGGAACGTCCCGACATCATGATTCCCGCCGAAGACATTGAATCAAGCCCCAAGTCTTAAGTTTGATTAAGCATTTCCATGGGCTTGGCTCAGAGGACCCATTCCAGCACCTGGAAGATCTGACCACGTTGGTTCAGACCACCAGAGCAAGGAATGTGAACGAAGACCAAATGATCATGAGGCTTTTCCCCCACTCTCTCAGGGATAAGGCCGCACATTGGTATCAGACTATAGGAAGCCCGATTGAAACTTAGGATGCTCTTAAGTCGGCTTTCTTGAAGAAATTCTTCCCTATTAGAAGGACTAATGCCTTGTGACGAGCGATTACCACTTTCGCCCAACGGCTGGGGGAACCATTTCATGGTGCCCGAGAGAGATTCCAGGAACTTTTGAGGAAGTGTCCACACCACGAGGTGCCAAAATGGCAACTCATGTAGATTTTCTATCATAGGTTGGTTGAGCAACTCCGTAATCATGTGACGCCTCCTACGGAGGTAATTTCCTCAACAGGGATGCAGATAGCACATACGACCTGTTTGAGGAATTGAGTAAGAACTCAATTATTCATGCCTCCATGGATGCATTCAACCGATGCCAACAACCTAGGTCAAGTGCTAATGAGATCCAGGATTCTCATTCATTTGACATGGAATTAATTTGTAATAAACTGGATAAAATGGACTTAGTTGCTAAGAAAATGGAAGAATGGATGTCTAGGAATTCAGGAAACACTTCTTTACCCACTCAATCCTAGAATTCGGGATTCCATTCCTCATGAGCTCCCACGGGGAGGGAATTCATGAACCAACTCAATTCGGCTCAACCTATGAGCTAGGATTTCTCGGAACCATATGGGTTCCAAACTGGGGCCTTTGATCCCAGTTTCTCTGATCCTTCCTTCTCTTCATCCTCATTTTATGAGGATGCATATGCCATGCAGGAGAATGTTAGGTCCAACCCGTATTCCAACACTTTTAACTCAGGATGGAGGAACCACCCTAACTTCTCCTGGAAAAATTAGGGGCAACAGACCCAATCTCAACCTAGCAACTATGCATCTCAAATACCCAAGGGTCAGGGTCAAGTATACACTCAGTTGCCCTCAAGATCGGTTAATCAGCCATCTTGGAATGCCCAACAATCCGTGGAGCAGGCTGATTTGAACCAGCAGATGGTGGAAATGCAAGGGTCCATGCTTTAGCTTATGCAACAAATGAAGACATCCTTGGAAAATTTGCAATCCGGGTTAATTGCAAACACCCGACAACCTGGATCCCTACCATCTCAACCCGTACCAAACCAGCGTAATATGCAAAATCAAGGCAATAGAGCCTAAGGGTACAGGAATCAAAGGGACGTACACACGCATGCTCAAGTGGTTGAGCAGGATCCCTCTTCTTCCTCTTCTGGTTACATGACCAACCAAGGCCCTCCAATCTTCACTAATCCACCTCAAGACCCAAACCCTTATGCCTCTGCAAACTCTGTCACCTTGAGAAGTGGGAAGTAGACCCAGAACCCAGAATTACCTTTTAGAAGTCAAAATCTTGGGGAGCTTGAGAAAGAGAAGGAGGAGGCTAAAGAAGACAATAAGGCCCAGGGACTGGAAATTGAAAATTCCACCCATATCCCGTTCCCTGAGGCCCTATTGAAAACCAAAAAGAAAACCCTAGATAGCAACGAGGAGCTTTTGAATTTATTCAAGAGTGTAGAGATCAATATTCCGCTCCTCGATGCTATTAAGCACATCCCAGCTTACGCTAAATTCTTGAAAGAACTATGTACCCAAAAGCGTATGCTGAGAGAACCCACTTCAAGGAAGGTGATTCTCTCTGAGCAGGCAAGTTCTGTAATCCTGCATCACCTTCCTCAAAAGAAGAAAGATCCAGGTTTCCCCTTGATCTCATGCATTATTGGGGAATACACTTTTGATAGGGAACTATTGGACCTAGGTGCATCCATCAACCTAATCCCAACTTCTATTTATGAGAAGTTTGGGTTAGGTGAACTCAGGCCAACCTTAGTAACGCTACAATTAGCGGACCGATCTGTCACCATATCGAGAGGCATTATTGAGGATGTAATTGTCAAGGTCAAGGATTTCTATTTTCCTATAGATTTCCTCATCCTCAACATGGATGTACCTAATGATTTGAGGAACACACCCATCATTCTGGGGCATCCGTTCCTAGCTACTACCAAGGCCAACGTAAACTGTGAAAGCGGTAGTATGGAGATTGCCTTTGGGGATAAGAAATTAACTCTGGATATTTTTAAGGCGATAAGAGGATTTGAGGATTGTGGATACATTGAGGAACTCGAGGATCAGGATCTTGAGATGTGTATGACAATCAATGCACTTGAGGACTCCATTAGCTTTAGCGAACCCAACCCACAACCCTCCTCCATGGTAGACCTACCGCATCCTGAAGAGGTTGTTGATTTTGTTCATTCCTAGCCTCTTCCACTGGATTGTCTTGATGAATCTTCATCAGCATCCTCCCTTCCTTCTATTCTAATCCTACCCCAGCTGGAATTAAAATCGTTGCCCAAAAATTTGAAATATGAGTTCTTAGGACATGAAAACTCGCTCCCTGTGATTATTAGTGCTGATTTGACTAAGGAGCAAGAATTGAGGTTCATTAAGGTCCTTAAGAACAACAAGGAGGCAATTGGTTGGACCATGCACGACCTTAGGGCGATCGAGCCATCTTATTGTAATCATCGTATTTTCATGGAAGATGGATCCTACCCTTCTCGAGAATTGCAAAGGAGACTAAACCCAAATATGCAAGAAGTGGTCAAGAAGGAGATAATTAAGTGGCTCGATGCTAGGATTATTTACCCAATCTCAGATAGTCTGTGGGTTAGCCCCATTCACATTTTACCCAAGAAGGCGGGAATAACCATTACGACTAATGAGAAAGGGGAAACCTTCACCACTCGTTCAGCTTCTACTTGGAGAGTCTATATTGACTATAGGAAGCTGAACACTACCACTAAAAAGGATCACTTTCCCTTGCCATTCATCGATCAAATCCTCGAAAGGTTAGTTGGGCAAAAATATTTTTCTTCCTGGATGGTTATTCGGGATATAACCAAGTCCCTATCCATCCCGAAGACTAGGAAAAGATAACTTTCGCATGTCCCTATGGAACCTTTGCATTCCGTAGAATGTTGTTCGGGCTTTGCAATGCACCTGCGACTTTTCAAAGGTGCATGATGGCCATCTTTTCTGACATGGTGGGAGATTGTCTTGAGGTGTTCATGGATAATTTCTCCATTTTTGGAGATTCTTTTGAGTCTTGCCTGGCTAACCTAGAATTGATCCTTCAGAGATGCATCAAAACACGGCTAGTCCTTAGTTGGGAAAAGAGCCACTTTATGACTCAGGAGGGCATCGTCCTGGGTCATGTGGTCTCTAATCAGGGAATTGAAGTTGATAGAGCTAAGGTGGATGCTATCTCTAGACTTCATCACCCACATCCGTAAAACAGATTCGCTCTTTCCTTAGGCATGTGGGTTTTTATAGAAGATTCATTAAGGATTTCTCGAAGGTTGCTCGGCCCTTGAGTAACCTTTTGGCCAAAGACGCGCCGTTCGAGTTTGATGAATCATGTCGTAAGGCATTTAATTTATTGAAAATGGCAGTCACCTGTGGCCCGGTATTGCAACCACCGGTCTGGATAGCCCCATTTGAGATTATGGCTGACGCATCTGATTATGCCATCGGGGTGTCTTGAGTCAAAAGATTGAGAAAAAGCCCTCTATGATTTACTACGCTAGCAAAACTCTGGACAAAGCCCAGAGGAACTACACCGTTACTGAAAAAGAATTGCTAGCCGTAGTTTTCGCTTTAGAAAAATTCAAGGCATATCTGTTAGGTTCTCGTGTCTTCATCTATACCGACCACTTAGCCTTGAAACATCCCTTGGACAAAAAGGATGCCAAATCCCAGCTTATTCGTTGGATTCTGCTTCTTCAAGATTTCGATCTTGAAATCAGGGATAAAGCTGGGGCATAAAATGTAGTGGCGGATCACCTCTCGAGAATCCTAATTGATTCTCCTCATTCGGATGTTTTGATCTCTGATACTTTTTCGGATGAAACTATCCTCACAGTCTTGGGAATCCGAACCCCCTGGTTTGTTGATATTGTCAATTATTTGTCCATTGGTCAAATCCCCCAGGATTGGACCAAACAGCAACGGGATAGACTTGTATCTGAGGCCAAATATTATTTTTGGGATGATCCCGAGCTGTACCGCATTGGCACAGATCAGATTATTCACTGATGCCTCCCGGAAGTCGAGTTCCATAGCATACTTGAGTTCTGTCACACATCTACGTGTGGTGGACACTTTTCCGGGAAAAAGACAGCCACAAAAATTTTGCAATCTGGATTCTATTGGCCGTCATTATTTAAGGATGCCTAGGAATTCTCTAAGTCTTGCATCTGATGCCAGACACTCGAGAACATGGCTTAGAGAGATATGATGCCCCTGAACCCAATTCTTTCCGTCGAAATTTTTGACATTTGGGCCATCGACTTTATGGGACCCTTCCCTCCATCATTTGGACACTAGTATATTCTGGTCGCTGTTGATTACGTGTCCAAGTGGATTGAGGCAATTTCCACCCAGACCAATGACCACAAGGTGGTTATTGATTTTGTTAAGAGAAATATCTTCAGTCGGTTCGGGGTTCCTAGGGCAATTATCAGTGATGGTGGCACACATTTCACTCATGCCCAGTTTTGAAATTTACTGGGGAAATACAGGGTGAGCCATCGAATTTCCACACCTTACCACCCTCAGACGAACGGATAGGCCAAGGTCTCTAATTGGGAGATCAAGAACATTTTGCAGAAAATTGTTAGGCCTGATAGGAAGGACTGGACTCAAAAGCTAGATGATGCTCTTTGGGCTTACTGTATGGCCTACAAAATGCCTATCGGTATGTCTCTGTTCCGTCTGGTGTTTGGGAAGGCGTGTCACTTACCCATAGAACTTGAACACCGAGAATTTTGGGCCATCAAGAAATGTAATTTGGACCCTGAGTTGGCCAGGAAAACCAGGAAACTCCAACTATTTGAGTTGGAGGAGCTTCGAAATGATGCTTATGAAAATGCCAGAATCTATAAGGCAAGGACCAAAGCTCTCCATGACCAGATGATTTCACGTAAGAGCTTTGAGCCGAACCAGAAGGTCTAGCTTTTCAATTCTCGATTGAAGCTTTTCCCCCAATAAACTCAGGTCTAAGTGGGCCGGCCCATTCATTATTGAGCAAATTTTCCCTAATGGGGCCATCGAAATCTCTGACCCAAAGATGGGTAATATTTTCAAGGTCAATGGATAGCATCTTAAACCCTTTGTTGACCATGTGCTCCCTAAACCCGTCTCGGACAAGGTTGCTCTTACCTTGCCATAACCATCACGGGCTGATCATCGCCCAGCTGAAGGTACTAAACTCAGCACATGTAAAGACTGTTCCAAGCTGACCAGAGTCTCACGGAAACCAGGTGCTATTCTTCCACTTCTACTCTCCTGCATGCTTTCATTTTTTTCACAATGAGGACATTGCAATAGCTAAGCATAGGGGGGTGGACATATTTTATAACTATTTTGTCAGCTGTAATAGTGATTTCCTATTATTTGATTCTTATCAAAAATTAAAAAAATAAAAAAAAAATAGAATTAGGAGACGAGAACTTAGGCATTAGGAGTTGTAAACTTTAGGAATTGATTCTTTGAGACATGAATACTTAGACTTTTCAAGTCTTCAAGCTTAATTAGCCTGGGTGTCCACTCAAATGTGGATTTAGTCTCAAGTCATCACCAATTAAAATTTATTTTAATTTGGTAAATAATTTGGGATGATAAGTATGCGACTTATCAACCCGCCCTCTGATTTGGGGGGACTTTTAGCTTAAGCATCTGCACACATTTTTTTGCACTGACTCACTTTCTGATGGTTTTAACGGAAATTGGGTGGCTAATGGACCGACTTGGGTGATATTGCTGGCAAGTTGTCGATGGTAACAGCTCATCGGTCGGTTGTTTAGAGCCCAACCACAAGACCATTTTCATTGTACTGTCTTTAGGTAAATCTTAGATCAGGAAAGCCACCTACTTAAAAAAAAAGAGAAAGAAAAAAAAAGGAAAAAAAATAAAATCACACTTCACCGCACGAGTATGCTTAGCAAGTTGTCGGTGGTAACAGCTCATCAGCCGATTGTCCAGAACCCAGCTCACAACAAAAAAAAATGCACAATAATTTCCAAAACACCTAAGGAAGAAGCGAGGAAGTAGAATAAACTGGGGAGATATACACTGGGTTCGCCCTTGTGTTGACCCTATATAAAAGAAAGTAGGGAGAAAGCTACCGATCATAAAGATAAACCTTTAGGAAAGGTCACCTAGAGTTGTAGAAATTTGAAGTCCGTTTTAATGGCCATCTAATGAGTCTTTCACTATTTTTCACAAGATGCTTAACACTTAGAGTCCTTTTCGAGTCTTGGGTGGGTCGGGTAGCCGTAAAAAGTTATCCCGTAAGTCTCAAACTCCAAAAGTACAAAAAAAAATTAGAAAAGGAAAAAAAAATTTATCTTCTCAAATAAGGCGAGGGCTTGGACAGTCTGCATTCTAGCAGGCACCCAGGCACTGTTGAGTTTTTGTAATTAGGTCCTGGGGTTGAGATTTTCTAAAGCAATCAATGAATTTTGCCTAATTACTCGAACCCTAATTCTACTTTTATACATAGCACTTAGGTTAATTTTTCTAGGGACTAGCAAAAAGTAAGCATGATGGTATGATGAACACACATAAATTCATGATAAATTGCTTATTTTTTATAGTTCCTAGGCTTAGCATTGCATATCATGTAATAAATATTGCATAACATCCATTGCATGGAATTTAGGATGGTTGTATATTTTGTATATTAAATCCTTCATTTTATATGGCCAGGGGGTGGTCGGGCGTGTTTCGCATGTTAGAAATCGAGGTTACAAGTAACCCATCATTGTAGTTGCAAAACACGTCGATCAGATAAAATTTATACTAAAACTCCAAGGGAGTCCTGAGTCGAACACAAGGAGGCAACATTTACTTTATGTGAAAACCGTGCTTCGATTCATTTCTTTTTGGTATTTTCGGGTTTTGTTATTTTTTTGTGTTTTTGAAATAAAAGACAAGCAAATGAAGCACAAGATAGAGATGAGGAACGAAAATGGTATATATATCAATCCAATGTTTATTACAATCTACTATGAAAGCATAAAAAGAGAGGGAGGTGAGAGGACACCTCCCAAATTGGCTGTTCGGTGAGACGACGACGCCTGCGGAAGCTCGGATGAAGGAGGTGAGCGGGATGATGGAGGTGAGATGCAGGAGGACGTCGTGTTAAGGAAAGCTTCAGCGTGGCTCCGGAATGGAGGTGAAAGGACGGAGGTGATCTGCTACCGGAATGGAGGTAGGAAGACGGCTCCAAGGTGACCTATGAAGGGAGATGAGAAGTTGGAGGAGTATTTGGTGGGGCAGAGGTTCGTTACACTAATAGGCACCTTGGGAGCTTGAGAACAAGCTCTAATGGAGAGTTGGTAGGCTTGCTAGAGCTTGGGAGTAGGTGAGAGTAGAGTAGGTACAGATGGCTTAGAAGGGAGGGGGTGTAGGTCCTTTTATAGTGGAGGAGAAGAGGCAAAAATAGGTATGGGACTATCAGTGACATCCAAGCCGTCGCTGTAGGTAGATCATGCCCGCTGGCACCCACAGCTAGCTTTGCTGGCATGCAATGAATTACCGATGGCTGTAAGCGTCGCTGTAAATCCAGCTCATGCGTCGCTGTAGTCCACCTCACGTTGCACTTACGCCGCGCTCCTACCTTGTCGCAAGCGCGCGCGCCCACGCGCTGGTGTTGCGCTGCGCACCTGCACGCCTGTGTGCACACTCGCACTGCTACGCGTGTGCGGTGCTGCGTGCGTGTACTGGCGGCCTGGGCTGCGCCACATGGCGTAGTCTAGGCCGTCCATCTTCTTCTTCTTATACGGGCTGCTACAGAGGTCGAATTGAGTCGATTTTCGAACCGTTAGGTTGCGATTGTCGACCCGAATCCATCTGTGCGGTCAGATTTATCATTTGAGGCTCCAAATTATGTCTCCTAGTCCCTTGGCCGTTGATCTTCCTCGGATTGCATATGGTGCTACAGGAGTCCAATCGAGGCGATTTTAGAGGCGTTGGACTCCAATCGTCATCTTAATCAAATTCGTATGGTCAAATCGTCAATCCGAGGCTCCCAAATAAATATCCTTCTCTCCTAACCACAAAAAGGATGTAATTAACCTAAATTATATACAACTACTCTAAATGCAGAATGATGCATTCTATGATGCAAATCTAAGCCTAGGAACATGCATGAATAGGCATTTTACCCTCAATAAATGTGTTTACATCATACCCCCATGCCTATCTTTTGCTAGTCCCTAGCAAAATTAGATTATATGCTATGTATAAAGGCAGAATTAGGATTAGATCGCTTAAGCCTAAGTCGTTTATTAACAATAGAAAATTTCAACTAAGGTCCTAAACTACGAAAACTCAACAGTACCCGGGTGTCTGCCAGAATGCAGACTGCCCAACTTCTTGCATTATTTGAGAATGAAGATATATATATTTTTATTTTTCTTCTTTTCTAATTTTTTTGTACTTTTGGAGTTTGGGAGTTCCGAGATAACTTTTTACGGTTACCCGACCTACCCAAGACTCGAAAAGGACTAAGTACTAAGCATCTTTGTAAAAAAGTGATAGACTCACAAATGGCCATTAAGATGGACTTCAGGTTTCTACGACCCTAGGTGACCTTGCCTAAAGGCTTATCTTTACGATCGGTAGCTTTCTCCCTACTTTTATTTATGGGGTCAACACAAGGGCAAACCTAGTGTATATCTCCCTAGTTTATTCTACTTCCTCGCTTCTTCCCTAAGTGTTTTGGGAATTATTGTGCATTTATTTTTTTATGAGTTGGGTTCTGGACAACCGGCCGATGAGCTGTTACTACCGACAACTTGCCAGCCATACTTGTGCAGTGAAGTGTGGTTTTTATTTATTTTTTTTTCCTTTTTTTTTGAGTGTTTCTTTTTTTTTTCTAAGTAGGTGGCTTCCCTGATCTAAGATTTGCCTAAAGGCAGTACAACGAAAATGGTCTTGTGACTGGGCTCTGGACAACCAGCCGATGAGCTGTTACCACCGACAACTTGCCAGCCATACCACCCAAGTCGGTCCATTAGCTACCCAATTTTCATAAAAATCGTCGGAAAGTGAGTCAGTGCAAAAAAATGTGTGCAGATGCTTAGGCTTAAAGTCCTCCCAAATCAGAGGGTAGGTTGATAAGTCGCATACTTATCATCCTAAATTATTTACCAAATTAAAATAAATTTTAATTGGCAAGGACTCAAGACTAAGTCCACATTCGAGTGGACACCCAGGCTAATTATGCCCAAAGACCTGAAGAATCTAAGTGTTTAGGTCCTCTCGTATCATTTCCTAAAGTTAATAACTTCCAAATGCCTAAGTTCTCTTTTCCTAATTTCTTTCTTTATCTTTTTTCAAATTTTCAATTTTTTTTTAATTTTATAAGAAACTAAAAGAAATTCTACGGATTTAACATAATGATTTCAGGAATTGATTATCCACCCCCCATGCCTAAATGATGCAATGTCCTCATTATAAAAATAAAGACATGAAAAGGGCAGAGTAAACAGAACATCACCTGAGTGTCGTGAAAATCCGGTCAGCTCCACAGAGAGGAGTGTATACACACGTGCTAAGTTTAATGCCTTCAGCTAGGCATAACATACATACAAAGAAGAAATTGAGAATTCACAAGTGTGGGTCAGAGTCAAAATCAAAAGGTTGATCTTGAAACCCGTCCGCAGAAGGTGTCCACAGATGTGGACGAGATTATGGTGCAGACCCATGCCCCAGGGTCTATTGGTTCTCAGGTTCTGGATGAAAATCACCTAGAACCGAAGGTTGTTGTATTTGTGGGGCTGGGCCTGCAGTTTAGTGGTGTGCAACGCAAGACCAAAGTGTCGGACAACAGGTAAAGATGGTTCAATAGGTGCGGTTGTCCACTCAACATCTAACTCAGAAAAATAATTAGTTATTCCAGGCTTGGGTCGCACGTGAAAGATATCATAAGGGTTCATAACGAAGATAGGTAGTTTCAGGTCAATAGGTGCCCTTATATCCAAACTTATTTTTCCCTCAAAATTAACCTCCCAAATTTTCATTTCCAACTTCCTATCCTCTTAAATCAAGGTTTCCGGGACCTCCAAATCATTGTATACCCCATCTAAAGTACCCAAGTCCAACAATTGTGATTGAATCAGGATTGACTTGGGCACAATGATCTCAAAAGTATGTTCATTCATCTCTTTGGGGTGTGGTTGAGGAATGGGGCTACTAATTGAGTCGTCGGGTATCGGATCCAACAAGTTAGCCCCAACCGAATTGAAATCTTCAGTAGTCGGGCTACCAAATTGGTCGTCATACTCCTCGAGCCCGTATGTCTCACTAAAATTATTCTCCTCAAGCTTAAGTGAGACTTCACTAAGAGATTCCTCACCCTCAAAATCAATGAATTCATGATCCTCATTTGTATATGTCTCAACATCACAAGTCATTTCATCATCCAAGGAGACATAATTTTCTTTGTTTCCTGACTTGGAGATATCGGGTGAATCAATCGGTTCATCCTCAAAGGGTTGCTCTAGACCAATCCGGTCATCTCCAATCTCAGAATATGTATCCCCCCTGACAGGCGTCTAAACGGGTTCAGACATTAGCTCTCCTGAAGAGGGTTAATCTTGAGAATCATCCCAAGATTTGACTAGTGCAACCACAAATTTCATCCTCAACCTCGACAATTTCCCAAGAAGAAACTCACCCAAGTCCCTATCCCTAACACTTTGGAGCAAACCCAATAGGGAACTATTAAGTTCATCAATCATTTTGATCATAGGCTCCAGTGCTTCAGTGCATGGTGTTGGCTGGGCTTCTAAAGATTGTATGGTGTTCCTCAAATTAGCCAACACTCTATCTTGGATCTGGTTCACCTAAACCGACTGGTTGAATTCAGGTTTGGGTGGGTTTGGGTTGAATCTAGGGGAGTCAAGATGTCAAGGTTCTCGGGTCCCTCCCTGAAAGTAGGTCATTCAAGGTTGTTTAAAGGATGGTGGCCACCTATATTGAGTGGAATACTGGGGAGGGTAGGTGTTATAATCATGATATCCTTCCTGATTGTAGATCGGGTTGGTTTGGTCATCAAAGGATGGAGATCCATAATCATTATTGCTTTAGGAAGGATAATAATCATAGTCTCCTTATCCAGGGTTAGGCCCTGGACACTGAGGTCCGGATTCATATCCCCAATCAAAGTCATCCCGGCTAGTGGATGACTAATTACAAGTCAAGTCGTGATAGTAATCATCTTGGGGATAAGTGGTAGTAGGAGGAGGTGAAATGTGTGTAGGATGTGGAACTGTACATGGTGAAGTAAGAAGGGAAATTAGAAGAGAAAGGAGCCCTACAATATAAAAATACAAGCCTATCCTTAGGTTGGGTAGCCTAAAGGTCTACAGACTCTCAGAATCTGTCCTAAGATTATAGACGATTTACTCTACTTATGTCCAGGCAATCCAACCAATTAGAAGGAGGGACTGGAGAGAAGGTTCTTTCTTTGGCTTGCGCCTCCGGTTCCAAGTGTATCCCCCAGTCGCGGTCGTTTGACACTACTCCCCTAGCTAGACATCAGATTGACTAGTATAAGCAGGTTAATCGTGAACAATCTCAATCTGGATCCTAACGAGCGAACCAGTCCTTAGGGCCAACGTCTAATCAATTTTAGTTAGGCTTGGGACAATGGTGCTTCAAGAATGTGATGGGCCCTTTAGATGGGTTGTGCCCTTAATGATCAGTTAAAATGTGTGTGCGTGCACAACCAGGGTTTTCAAACAAGATTATTTGATGATGTGTCTTTTAGGATTTAACCTTATTTAGTAGCTTTTAGGGTTTAATTCTTAGGTTGGTTCAATCAAGGTTTAGTAGAACACTCCAAGTTTTGAAAGCACAGGTGATGATATGTTCCTTTAAAAATAAAAAATAATGTGGAGTGCCTGGTTCAGCCCTAAGAATCAACCTTAAGTGGCAAGCTACTTGATGGATCAGTTTTAGATTGAGTGGTGCAGCCCAAACAACTCAATCAATTGGCCTATTGCACCACTTAGTTAAGGTACACAAGAATGCTTAACCTATCCAGATTTCTACCCACTTATGTGTGTGTTGAATTAAGTGTACCGGGTCCAGAGGTCAGATCCCAGTTAAGTGGTAGAATCGATGTGATTGTGTGCCTTAAAGTGAGAAGTTGTGGGTGTTAAGGTGTGTCTCTTTCAGAAAATCCTACAATCCGATAGCATTTTTTTTTATTTTTTATTTATGTGGATGGAGAGGTGAGTGGAGGTGGCAAACAAACAACCAAATCTATCCTAGGATTTATAAAAAGCACCTAAGTTGATTTGGGTTTGAGTTATTACGTTATGGAATGAAAACTAAGGTGGGGGCAGTGTGGGGGACACTTACAAAACACTCTACCCGCACTTTACTCCGGTCTACCGCACTTGGATCTCCATGCTAGGGTACCTGCAAGATAGTAGATCAAAGACAAGTAGGGTTAGTGCTATGTAAACGCAATGAAATGCAATAAACAATAAAGTAAATTCCGCTGCCTCCCTGGCAACAGCGCCAAAATGGTCTGGCGTGTTTCGCATGTTAGAAATAAAGGTTCCAAGTAATCCATCATTGTAGTTGCAAAACATGTCGATCAGATAAAATTTATACCGAAACCCCAAGGGAGTCTCGGGTCGAACACAGGGAGGCGACGTTTACTTTGCGTGAAAACCGCGCTTCGATTCGTTTCTTTTTTGTATTTTTAGGTTTTGTTATTTTTTTGTTTTTGAAATAAAAGACAAGCAAATGAAGCACAAGATAGAGATGAGGAACAAAAATTGTATATATATCAATCCAATGTTTATTACAATCTACTATGAAAGCATAAAAAGAGAGGGAGATGAAAGGAAATCTCCCAAATCGGCTGTTCGGTGTGACGACGGTGCCTGGCGGAAGCTCAGGCGAAGGAGGTGAGGAGCGGGACAATGGAGGTGAGATGCAAAAGGATGTCGTGTTGAGGAAAGCTTCGACGTGGCTTCGGAATGGAGGTGAGAAGATGGAGGTGATCTGCTATCGGAATGGAGGTGGGAAGATGGCTCCAAGGTGACCTATGAAGAGAGATGGGAAGTTGGAGGAGTATTTGGTGGGGCAGAGGTTCGTTACACTAATAGGCACATTGGGAGCTTGAGAACAAGCTTTAATGGAGCGTTGGTAAGCTTGCTAAAGCTTGGGAGTAGGTGGGAGTAGAGTAGGTAGAGATGGCTTGGAAGGGAGGGGGTGTAGATCCTTTTATAGTGGAGGAGAAGAGGTAAAAATAGGTATGGGACCATTAGTGACATCCAAGCCGTCGCTGGAAACGTCACTGTAGGTAGCTCATGCCCATGCGATGAATTACCAACGGCTGTAGGTGTCGCTATAAGTCCAGCTCATGCATCACTATAGTCCACCTTACGTTGTGCTGGCGCCGCGCTCCTGCCTTGCCTCGTGCGTGCGCGCCCACATGCTGGCGCTACGCTGCGGGCATGCATGCCTGTGTGCTCGCTCGTGCACCCACGCTGCTGTGCACGTGGGGTGTTGCGTGCGTGTGCTAGCAACCTGGGCTGCGCCACTTGGCGTATTCTGGGTCGTCCATCTTCTTCTTGTTGTACGGGCTGCTACAGAGGTTGGATTGAGTCGATTTTCGCACCGTCAGGCTACAATCGTCAACCCGAATCCATCTGTGCGGTCGTATTTATCATTTGAAGCTCCAAATTATGTCTCCTAGTCCCTTGTCTGCTGATCTTCCTCAAACTGCATATGGTGCTACAGGATCCGATCGAGGCGATTTCAGAGGTATTGGACTCCGATCGTCGTCTTGATCAAATCCATACGGTCAGATCGTGAATCCAAGGCTTCGAAATAAATATCCTTCTCTCCTAACCACAAAAAGGACACAATTAACCTAAATTATATACAACTACTCTAAATGCAAAATGATGCATGCTATGCAATATTTATAACGTGAAATGCAAATCTACGCCTAGGAACATGCATGAATAGACATTTTACCCTCAATAAATGTATTTACATAAGGGGGCAATGCGACATCCATACGGGTTTCGGATGGTAAATCCGACCGTACGGATGGATCCGAAGCGACGATCGCAGTATGGCATCGCGAGAATCATCTTGATCTGAGTAGCGTAGCACCCTTTACAAGAAGAAGATGGGCAGCCCAGATGGTGCCACGTGGCGCCATCCAGGCCGCCCAACACCGGCCAGCAGCACCGCTCAACTCCTTCATCTGCGCCCTTCAATCCTAGTTGTTGGATCAAGATCCAACTGCTAGGAAGCGGTTGCACCACGCTGCTCCTCATGACACAAAGGAAGGATTGGTGCAATGGTTGGAGCGCTGGTCTTGAAAGGGGGGGCGTGGGTTTGAATCCCCGCAACCCCTCCAATTTGCAATTAGGCAGGTGCATGGAGCAGCAGTGCTAGCACAAGGCAGCACGCATGCACACGCACATGACAGTGCATGGCAAGAATGCACGACAGCGCATGGCAAGCATGCACGCCAGCGCATAGCAAGCGCACACATAACAGGGCACGCACGGTCAGCGTGCGCTATGAGCGGGGTAGCATGGCGCAGGCGCAAGGGCGGTTGGCGCCAACTTTCAGAGACAGTTGGGCTGACCTACAGCGACGCTTACAGCCGTTGCTATTTCATTGCAAGCCAGCAGAGCCAGCTAAGGGCGTGAGTGGAGGTGAGCTGTCTACAGCAACGTTTCCAGCAACAGTCTGGAAGTCGCTAAAGGTCCTTTATCCATTTTTAGCCTCTTCTCCTCCACTATAAAGGGACGTACACCCCCTTCCTTCCAAGCCATCTCTACCTACTCTACTCCCAAGCTATAGCAAGCCTACCAACGCTCCATTAGAGCTTGTTCTCAAGCTTCCAAGGTGCCTATTAGTGTAGCGAACCTCTGCCCCACCAAACACTCCAACTTCCCATCTCCCTTCATAGGTCACCTTGGAACTGTCCTCCCACCTCCATTCCGATAGCAGATCAACTCCATCTTCTCACCTCCATTCCGGAGCTACACCGAAGCTTTCCTCAACCCGACGTCCTCCAGCATCTCACCTCTATCGTCCCACTCCTCACCTCCTTCGTCCGAGCTTCCGCCAGGTGTCGTCGTCTCACCGAACAACCGATTCGAGAGATTTCCTCTCACCTCCCTCTCTTTATATGCTTTCATAGTTTCTTGTAATTGACATTGGAAGTAATATATATCATATTTGTTCCACATCTTTATCTTGTGATACATTTGCTTGTTTTTTTTATTTCAAAAATACAAAAAAATAACAAAACCCCAAAATACCAAAAGGAAACAAAACGAAGCGTGGTTTTCAAGTAAAATAAACGTTGCCTCCCTGTGTTCAACCCAAGACTCCCTTGGAGTTTTGGTATAAATTTTATCTGATCGACGTGTTTTGCAACTATGACAATGGGTTACTTGTAATCTCAATTTCTAACACGCGAAACACACCCAACCAATAGGATTTTAACAGCATCCACCACATAAAAAATGTAATAGGCAGCTAATAAATGACAACTTCACCAATAATGAAACTATTCTTTACAATCTCTTTCTATTCCAAATATATCCTTACAACAAATACAACTTCATAACATCATCCACAACCTACCATTACTCGCAACTACTCCAAACAAAGCTATTTTACAGAATCCCCCATTTTATTACATTTCACAGGCTGGTAATATACGACAATCTCAACAAATGTCAACTTGTTCTATACAATTTCAGCACATTTGCAATATCTTAGTACAATTAACATGATTTTCAAACTTTATCGAAAATGATAGACATGAATGCTTGTTCACTTGTGCAATGTAAATTTTAATAAGCTATTTCAATTTCCTTTCGCTAAACAATTACAACATCAACAGGCTCATTCATAAATAAAAACCATATACGTTAAATGGATTTAACATCCAACCTTTAAATATAACAGGATACTGGTTCACATTAACTTAAGCCCAACACATTAAAATATAAAGGCTAACATTAACCACGACTCCTAACGTGCAACGCA
Source organism: Thalassia testudinum (assembly GCA_037157565.1). NCBI lineage: Eukaryota > Viridiplantae > Streptophyta > Magnoliopsida > Alismatales > Hydrocharitaceae > Thalassia > Thalassia testudinum. The sequence continues at coordinate 21,868,328 of JAZHRO010000024.1, forward strand.
AGCTCAAAATCATATCGTCCAATGCATGCATGTGGTTTACTCCCCACGATTGTCCTCTGGATTCTGCTCCTAAAGAACATGGATTCCACTTCCTACGGTGATGTGATACTCGCTAACCATGCACTCCTCCATTCTGACTCCTTAATGACATTCGAATGAATATTGCATCGTGCTAGGTCCTCTACTTCCTTTGTGAGTTGCACAAATTTAGCATCGCGAACCTACAGGAGTGAAACCAAGAGGCAAACCTACATATACAAACAAACTTTGACCATTATTAAACAATCAATGCGGTTTTTAATCCATTAAGTTAACTACAAACCTGTTCCTCCAAAGCATCACAACTCAGGACAAGATCCCTCCCCCACGCCTTGTATGAACATACCTGCATACCATCAACTCTTCGGAGATAACAAAAAATCATCAGACACCACATGTTTGAATTTCCTGTTTCCTTTGGCTAAAGCCTCGGGAAATGGAATGTCTATAGGTTCCTCCAAGATTGGTTCAGGCTCTGGATCTGGGGTGGATTTGTCCTTGATATCCACCTTGGGTTTAGGTCTTGAACTACTCAAACCAGGTTAATTAGGATTAGGTGGGTCCTGAGTAGCCTTGCCACTACGAGTAGTGACTGTGTTTAGGCCTACCTGGTTTGGATTGGGAGTTGGAGTTAGCAGGAGAGGAGGTTGCTACTGATATCCCATGTATGAAGTCGAAGCCTCTAACCCATCAAGTGGAGGTGCAGGCGAGACCTGATAAAAATAATGTGCTTGGCCCTAATTTGGGTTCACAACGCATCTCTGGTTCGGTGTGTTGCTTGGATTAGGTAGAGGTTAGGAAGGAAGTGCACTAGGCTGGTGAGTTCTAGCCATCTGTGCAAGCTGATTATGAACCTCTGTGATTTTCGCATTATGCTGCCTTTGCATGGCATCATTGGTCTTCTGCATATCAGCAAAAGTCTATAGAATCAAGCTCATCTGGTCGTCCTTGCTAGGTCCGATTTGAAAGTTCGGGTTGGGCATAGGTTAAGCGGGCTGATATGGTTGTGGATTTTGTGGTCGGGATTGGAATTGAGGCCTAGAGTTCTAATCTTTTCCCAACCATGCGAAATTTAGATGATTACGCCATCCAGGGTTGTAAGAGTTGGAGAACGGATCATTCTGGATGGCGTAGAGCTCCTCGCAAGGTTGAGTAACTCCCGAGTAATAAGGGTACTGTAAGCACCTCTATTTTGATGTACCAAAATTATGTTTACTGCTACACTAATATTTTAGGACTATTTTACATCAGAGCTTCTCTCTTGGATCGAGTTCAGATGGTTGCTGATTTGTGTCTTTTACTTTTATTTGAGTCTAGGATATTGTTGTAAGGAACCTCAAAATAAAACTCAAACGGATTTTCGTGCCTCTTTCTAAAATCAATTTTTAGGGTTATTGATCGACCAATTTTTCTACTTGATCGACCAACCAAGTTAGTTAATTGATCAAACCAACCCATTTTAGGAAGTTGATTAAAACACTTTTGATCAACCAACCAGGCTAATTAATCGACAAATTAGTGATTGATCAAATAACTATATTGATCGACCAAACAGCATTCTGATTGACCAATATACCTTAATTGATCGACTAATTTGACTTCCTTTTCAGGCTACTTTTTCAGTATAAATAGAGGTCGTACGTGGCACTTTTTCTTAATTAACTTTCAATAGAAATATCCTCAAAAAGATTACAGCTTCTCATGCTTCTTTCAAGTGTTTCTAAGCTTTGCTATTCACGTCATTCAAAGCACATCGTTTCAAACCTCTGCTGAAATTCTGGTTTGATTTTTATTGAGATTCCATAGATATATTTATTGTTCTTTTACATTGTTGCTTTGATTAACGGATCCTAAGTTGTTGGGAAGATCTATGTTGTTGTTATTGTGCTTCTCTTCAGGGTAAAAAGAGAAATGTTTGTAAAGAGATTGTGCCACGCTCGTTCAAGTGGTACAATAGTGATTTACTAGCCTTGATTAGTCGAAAAATCCTAAGTTGAGAGGCTTAGGTAGTGGTTTTCAGTCAGTTTGGATTTCCACTCTAAATCCAAGTGTAACTTGTGCTTGATTCTGTTGTAAATTCATTTTTTTCTACTATTTCAAAAAGGCGATACTATTCACCCCTCCCTTCTAATATACGTTATGATCCACAAGCAAACCCTCATTTGGTATTAGAGCCTGGTTGTCCAGAAGATGTCAATGTCATTTGTTGACACATACGCTGAGGGACAATCAGCAGTTTGACCTCCACTCTTTGATCGAACAAACTACTGCTATTGGAAGATCATGATGCAGATCTTCCTAGAGTTTATGGATTTTGAGTTGTGGGATGTCATTGCCTCCAAGTACACATGCCTCAAGATTAAGGAGGGAGTGGCAGCAACTCCAGATCAAAAGAAGATGGCAATGCATAATGCAAAGCCATGAACACAATCTTTTGTGGGCTTTCTAAAGTAGAATTCAATCACGTCTCAGCTTGCAAGATAGCCTACAAGATCTGGAGCATCCTCGAAGTCACCCATGAGGGGACATCTAAGGTAAAAGAAGCTAGAGTCAATCTACTGACTCAAAATTATGAGCTTTTTAGGATGAAAAAGGGAGAATCAATCAAAGAGATGTTCACGAGATTCATGGACATCATAAACTCCCTAAGGAATCTAGACCAGGAGATCAAGAACGAAGTCTTGGTGAGGAAGATGCTTCTATCACTCACCAATGATTGGGAGACTAAGACTACAGCCATATAAGAGTCAAAAGATCTGTCTACTTTGAAACTAGACGATCCTATTGGAAGCCTAATGGCCTACGAGGTTCAGCACCAACACATAAAGTCATCGAAATTAGAAAATAAAACCTAGCAAAAGCATTAGGGGAAGAAAGAGCACAAACAGATATGCTTACTCAACGAAATAAAGAGTTATCTGAGGAAATCACCTCATTAAAATCACACATAGATAATTTAAAGGTAGATATAGATAAATTAAAAGAAAATTCTACTATTCTCTTAAATGATCTGGCTAAATTCACTAAGGGAAGTAGAAACTTGCATAAGCTATTAGGAACACAAACCCAGAGCACCACAAAATTTGGGTTAGGCTACATACCTAAAAATGATCATGAAGTATCTAGTTCTAGCCAAAACAAAAAGAAAGATAGCTTGCCTAAACAAGTAGCACAAGTTAACCACTGTGGACTCAAACAGAAATGGGTACCAAAAGAACAATTGCAATCCTGTTTTGTAGGTCAAGTAGACTATAAGAAGTGGACATATCAACAAATCAATGGAACATCGAAGCCACTCTATAGATCAGGCAAACCAAGACCTCACAAACACAAACCAATGATAGGAACAAGAAGAAAAGAGATGGATCATGGACAGTGGATGTCTAAAGCACATGACCGGGGAGAAAGACATATTCCTACAACTTCACTGCCAAGAAGGTGGTACGATCACATTTGGGAACAACCATAAGGGTCGTATTATTGGTACTGGACAAATTGGTAATTCTTCTACCTCTTTTGATAATGTACATTTAGTTAGTGGATTAAAACATAATCTTCTAAGTGTAAGCCATATATGTGATAAAGGATATAAAATCACTTTCACATCAAATGGATTTAAAATATAGGATAAGGAAACGAAACAAACTCTTCTCAAAGGAAACAGGCATAAAGATATCTATACTGTCAACTTCAACAAATGCGACAGTCTTGAATGTCTTGTCGTATCTAATGAAGAGGCAACATTTTATCACAGACGATTAGGTCATGTTCACATGGAAAACATTAGTAGACTTGTGAAGCATGAGCTTATAAAAGGTCTACCAAAATTCAACTTGAAGGAAAGCAAAGTCTACGATTCTTATCAAGTTGGTAAACAAACTAAAAATCCTTTTAAACCAAAAAGGATGGTTAGCACCTCACAACCTCTGGAGCTACTTCACTTAGACTTATTCGGACCAACCAAATCCGAAAGCCTAAGCAGGTGCAGATATTATCTAGTCATAATTGATGACATCTCTATGTTTACTTGGGTATCTTTCTTAAAAAGTAAGGACTTAACCATTGATGCCTTTAGCAAACTAGTTAGAAGGCTACAAAATGAAAAAGGATCTGAAGTGATTAGGATTAGAAATGATCACGATAGAGACTTTGAGAATGAATCTTTTTCTTAATGGTGTAGTTGAGAGGAAAAATACGACCTTGCAAGAGTGTGCCCACACAATGCTATGTGAGTCAAAGCTGCCTCGATATTTTTGGGTAGAAACTGTAAACACTACTTGCTATATCCAAAATAGATCCTTGAGTAGACCAATCTTAAACCAAACACCTTTTGAACTCTATCATGGAAGGGCACTTAGAATTTCCTACTTCAAGATATTTGATTGTCGATGTTTTATACTTAACACCATGGACAGTCTTGATAAATTTTATGCTAAAAGCTTAGAAGGAATATTCTTAGGTTACTCAACCAGAAGTAATGCCTATAGAGTTTTTAACAAGAAGAATTCAGTTGTTGAGGAAACTATACATGTTTCATTTGATGAAACACTAGCTCAACCTAAATCTTCTGCAAATAATGATAATGATGATCAAATAGATGACCCGTCAAACATTCCGGAAGAAAATGTTTCTGATGAACTACCCAAAGATATTTCCTATGTAAAAGATCATCTAAAAGAATTGGTGATAGGAGAATTATCTAAAGGAATTCAAACTAGATCTTCCTTTAATACTTTAGCTTTCACTGCATTTGTTTCTCAATTAGAACCCAAAAATATTAAGGAAGCCTTTTCTGATAATTGCTGGATTATTGCAATGGAAGATGACTTGAATCAATTAAAAAAAAATCATGTATGGGAACTTGTTCCAAAGCCTAACTCTCAGACCATTATAGGAACCAAGTGGGCCTTTAGTTATAAACTTAATGAATCAAGAGTAGTTAGAAATAAAGATAGACTTGTGGCCCAAGGATATAATCAAGAAGAAAGAATAGATTTTTCTTAAACATATGCTCATGTAACTCCCTCAGAATCCATTAGAATGCTACTAGCCTTTGCCACCCATATGAAATTCAAACCTTTTCAGATGGACACATCAAAAGTGCCTTTCTAAACGGATTCGTCAAGGAGGAAGTCTATGTTAAATAACCTCTAGGTTTTGAAGATGCTAAATATCCAGACTATATATATAAACTAAACAAAGCATTATATGGCCTAAAACAAGCTCCACGAGCTTGGTACGATAGATTAAAATCTTACCTAATTGAAAATGAGTTTAAAATCGGTAAAATAGACCCAATTTTATTTACAAAAAGAAAAAAACATGATCTCTTAATAATACAAATATATGTCGATGATATTATTTTCGATGCTACTAATGATCTGTTATGCCAAGAATTTGCGAAGGTAATGCAGGATCAATTTGAAATGAGCATGATGGGAAAACTACGATTCTTTCTCGGACTTCAAATTGACCAGCTGTCCTTTGGAATCTTCATATCTCAAACCAAATACACCACAGAGATCTTGAAGAAATTCTCTATGGACAAAGTGAAGGGTAAAGGTACACCTGTGGTAGCCTCTACACAATTAAAATCTAACGAAACAAGTAAATCTGTAGATCAGAAGTTATATAGAAGTATGATAAGATCATTGTTATACTTGACTACTAGTAGACCTGATATTCTCTTTTGCACTTATTTATGTGCTCGCTTTCAAATAAACCCTAAAGAAACAGATTTAAATGTTGTTAAAAGAATACGTAGATACTTAACAACACACAAGACGTAGGACTTGTCTATCTGAAGTCAGACACAGTGGAATTATATTCCTTTCGTGATGCTGATTATGAAGGTAGCTTTACAGACAGAAAGACTACTAGTGGAACATGTCAATTTCACGAAAATTCCCTAGTCTCTTGGTTCTCTAGAAAACAAAATATTGTTTCACTTTCAACAACCGAAGCAAAATATCTAGCTACATATTTAGCTTGTTCACAACGATTGTTGATGAAACAAAACTTACAAGATTTTAGCCTATCCTACAAGAATAACAAAATACAGTGTGACAACACTGGTGCCATTAACTTGTCTAAGAATCCAGTACAACACTCTAGGACTAAACATATTGATGTTAGACACCACTTTGTAAGAGACTATGCCTTAAAAGGAGAAATTAACCTAGAGTTTGTTAAAATAGAAAATCAATTAGCTAATATCTTCACAAAACCATTGCCAAAGGAAAGGTTTAACCTAATTTGTCATTCACTAGGTTTATCAAGACTAAAAGAACTTAATTTATATGTTTAATTGATCTATTTTACACTGTTGGTAGATCAATTTTTTAATTGATGCATCAAAGTCCTTGTTTGATCAACCAAATTCTTTGGCAGGAAATTTCCCTCCAAAAATTTGCGTTTTGATCAATCAACTTAGTTGTTTGATTGACCAATCTTGTTGGGCAAGAATTTTCCTTCCAATCGTTCAAACTCTGATCAACCAATTAACTTAATTGATCGATTATTTCTTGTTTTGATCAACCAAAAACTAGTTTTCATGGAACAAAATTGGGCAATTTCACTTTTCGAGATTGCTATCTTTTTACCTCGAATCTCGCTCCTAATCTACCTAATCGACCTTAATAACCATGACTAGCTTCCTAAAATGTTTTTACCTATTTTGCTAATCTTTTTTTCTATAAAAAACACACGTTTTTACCATTAAACCTATTTTTTTACCACCTATACCCCATCGTTTGGTCCCCACATTCTCTCCACCACCAAACAAAAACCCCCATCCGACCCCACCTCTCCTCCTCTGGTGACGATGATTGACCAACCTTCACGCTGCCTCTGACCATCGCCATCTCTCACGCAAGGAAGCCACACCACCTTCGTGTGTCCTCTATGCATTGCAACACCTTGCTCAACACCTCCTTCGCACCACCTCCGCATTACCTCAACCTCCGGCCGTGCACACCTCTCACCAGCCATCCTCCACATCCTCACCAACCTCCCTTTAATTGACCAATCCTTGATTGATCATGGTACACTCTAAACTTGGTTGAAATCCATCTCTTTTGGATTTTTTTCTTAAGTATTAGATGTGCTATATATGGTCTAATGTTTTTCTTGCTTCATCATGTGATTTCTTGTGAAATCTTGTAGTATAAGTGAGCAGATCATTTGTTTACATCTCATTTTTGTCGTCTCTGACCACTTTTGGTCAACCAAATTTCTTGGTTAATTGACCAAAAGTTTGTTTTTCCAGGACTCTGTCTGGGTTATTTTTGATCGATCAATCTAAGTTTTTGATCGAGCAACATGTTTTCAAATACTCTGAAATGGCTCCAAAACGTGTGCGTGCCTCCTCTTCTGCTCATCGTGATGATCCGTTTGACCAGTTTTTCATCATTGAGGTTGCTAACGACCATTTTTCTCTTTTCACCAAATTTTCACCACACGTTGGTAGACAAGTTAATTTTTCCTTCTTTGAGTCCATCTTTCTTGGAATCTGCGAAAAATTTGCATATCACTAGATTTTATGCCCTTTTAAGCGAAACTTTTATGCAGGTTCTAAAAACAACCTCATACCCGGTGTTGACCCAATGGTCTGTCACCTATTTTATGCCAATTTGAAGAACATAGGTGAGGGCTTCAACATCGAGCTGACCTTGAACGTCTACGACATGGAGGTTCTGGTCAATGCAGATGTTCTTTCAGACATTCTTGGTTATCTGTCTGTTGGTCCTACCTTCTTGAGCTCCACTAGCCGACACAGACGGATACCATTAGGGAGACCTTGCTCACTCCCTCTCATTTTGACTTGGGTCATCCAGCCAAGTCCCCCTATTTTCGTCGTCTACCCAAATTTCTTAAATGCTACCGGCAGTCTGCCTCATGTTGAACTTGAAATAATGCACTTTCAAGGTCACCTCAAGTAAATTATTAGGTTTTTTGGTGTCAAGAAGAGGCATCAAAGGAAATCCAGATAAGATTCTGGCAATCATGGACCTTCTTCACTTGGCAACCTTCGAGCAATGTAGTCCTTAGTCAAGCAAATCACTACATTAGGTCGTTTCCTCCCCTAGGCATCTAATTGATGCCTCCCCTTCTTTGAGTGCTTGAAAATGGGCAAGGGATACTCTTCCGAGAATTAGACACCCTAATGCCAAAAGGTCCTTGAGAAGATTAAGGAACATTTCCAATCTCCCCCAGTCCTAGTAGCCTCTATGCCAGACGAGCCACTATTTATGTACCTTCCTTAATTTCAAGCTAGAATAAAGAGGTACTAATGGTAACACCATCATGGGCCATAACTAGCTACAATTAGTCAGATTCAAATGGTAAATGCTCCTACTTAATCATCTAAGGGTCACAACTCTGTAATGTCCTGATTTGAGAATAAAATAACAAGATTAATCTGCAGATCAACCACAGGGTCACTCAGGGGTTAATTAAAGGTCAATTGAGCATAAAATACTAAAAAGTGGGTCCACATTGACTGAATCAAGGTTTCACGCATTTCAAGGGTGAAAATAGGACTAAAAACCATAATTATCAACCCCACTTAAATTAAAAAGGTTCTAGTCTGGATAAAATTAATCTAATCCTCCTAAAATTAATAGAAAAATATTCTAAGAGATTTGATATCTTTGGTTTGACCATCTGAACCCATTTGACCTAGAACAGAGTTTCAAGTAGGAATTTACCCTGTCAAACATGATCAGAATTCAAATCCAAGTCCACCATTATATTTCTTCGGTCAAAATTTGAGCCCAATTAGAGTCCATCTTGACCTAGTTTGCATTTTAACCCTTAAAAACTCTATTTCTCACATTGTACCCCTAAGTTTCAAGTTTATTGCAAACAACCCCCTATCTTTGTCATCATTCTTGCAAAAAGGTTCCTGTCACCATGGGTGTGTGAACACAGCTGCAACCATGATTCAAGAGAGAAGATCTCTCTCTAATCAGATCCAAATCCCTTCAAAATTGGAGGGATTAATCTTGAGAAGATGCCCAATCGTTTGAACAGCCTCAAGGACTCCAAATCAATTTTTAGAGCTCAAGCGAGCTCGAGGAATTTAAGGAACTCTTTCCTCAAAAATCGAGGCCAATCATGCTTGATTCCTTGATTTAGAGCTCAAAATTGAGCTATATAAAAAAGGTCCCAAGATCCCAATGTGCTTTTCAGCCAAGTTTTGACTAGAATCACCTCTCTCTCCTTCTCTGACCACCGCAACTTCAGCTCCAGCAAGCCTCTCCGACCACCTCACTCATCCAGCCAACAATCAAATTGACTGACCCATCTTCTTTCTCTCTTCTTCACGACCGAGAGTAGCTAAAGATCAAGCACTCCTAGCCCCTCCTTCCTTGTCGTCGCCTCGCCATACCTCTTGTCTTCTTTGCATTCGATCGGCCAACATCGGATGCCACCATCCTCCTCTTACTCCCTAAGTCCCTCTAAATCTTCTCTCTTCTCCTCTAAAACACTTCTAGCCCCTTAGCTTTTAGGATTGACCGCTCTATCACCTTGCTCCCCCTCGTCTTCTCTACCTCTGACATAGCTCCAATGAGTTCTCCATGCTACTACTGCCTCAAAATACCTCGCCACTCATCCCATAAGCTCTGCCCTGACTCATTGATCAGAAGCCCCAACTTTATTGGGACTTCTGACCACGCACTCGATCCACCGAACACACCACACTCCAGCCACCTTCATCGCCACTGTCCGGCCACCATACATGTCTATTCGCCAGATCGACACCACCATCACATTCGCCACAACATGACGAAGCATTTGAGCCATTCTAATTGGGCCATGAGGCCGTATTGTGATTCTTAGGTATTCATTGGAGCTCCACCGCCGCCTTCATCTTCCACGACCCCGTCCGTCTATCTCCAGCCATCATCCGACCTGTTGCTACCCTTAATCAAAGGGACCCCAACTCCTGAATCCTTCTACAACACCAATCGAGCAACTGTCCTTAGCAGCTGCCTCAATTCATCGAGCAATTCAACTGCAGCATGCGGAGGAAAAGAAGGCATACTTAGTGCCACATTATGCATATCAAAAACGAAGAAGCACATAAAAGGAAATTGGTTCCTTAGTTGTTCGCCTCAACATAGGGGTGAGGTCCCCTTAGCTTACGTGCCTCTCACTCCTCACCTATTACACGACGCCGGCGGGTCTGGTCCTTGGTCCACTTACCCGGATCCGATTACCCATTACTATACACCCATATACTCGAATTTGAGAGAAGGAAATTCGAGGGAGGGGGAGGTTTTGCCTTGGGGTGTGTGCACACGTGCCTCGAGAAGTGTACCACTACACTCAATACTTAGTCATTTCAAGAGGTTGTGCCTTATGCTGCTATTGCTTGGCAACTCTAAGTCGTCTAGTGTGCTTGGCCGACGTCTGACCTTGTGATGTGAGAAACACGCATTTTGTTAAAAGCGGGTTTTAATGTCGTTGTAACATGTATCTTTGCAATCAACTTTTACAATTTATAATACCTAGATAGTGGAGTATCTAGGGTCGTCTAAGGAGGCCAAATTGTTAATCACATGAAGTGGTTCTCTCTCTTGCCTCTCAAATCAACACATCTCTTTTTGTATTTTGATTTTTATTGTTTTTAGGGTTTTCAAAAACAATCGGGTTTTGTGATGTGAAGATTAATTACGCTAAAACTACGCCTAGGTGACAAGAATGAAACCCTCTCTTCTAAGCTTACCCTAGGTAACTGCACCTAAGGTAATTAGAAAAGGAGAGTGTGGTGTGCACTACACTAGAATAACATGAAAAACACACTACGATCAAGACATGAACTAGGAAAGCAAAGAAAATTTGTATTAACTAGCAAAGTAGATGCAATGTAGTTGAATGCTTGTTACATGAAAGATAAGGAAACGCTAGCTAATACAAGAAAAATATAAAGATAAAGAAGGGGAATCCGCTGTAGAAGTTTTGGAGAGCCCTTGCTCCAAGTGCAGTCACCCCGCACTTGAAAATAATTCTCCTTAGCTTGTTCTTGTAGTTGTCCTTCTCCAGGCAGTCTCTCCTCAAGGTGGGCATCAACCACCTCAAGTCTCCTCTAGGTGTGAAGATGACCTCCTCCTTGGCATGGCTAATGGAGAAGAAAGACAGGAAGAAGGCACCAAGGGGGCGGGTAGGTTGCCCCCTTGATCTTCTTCTCTCCTTCTTCCTTGGCGTGGAGAATGGGTGGATTAATGGTGGACCTAGTTAAAGGAGAAGATGATTTTTAGGTGGTGGTTAGGTGGGGTATATATAGAAGTGGAGAGGGAGATGGTTGGTGTGGACATGTGTAGGGCTAGGATTGATTCTAAGGGAGGTTATGGGTGGTTATGGGGATCCTAGGGCCTAGGTTAGTTGGTTCCACTTTAAAGGATGCGAGGAGGGGGGGGGGGGGTGGTTATGGGTTGATTCCACCCCTTGGTGGATGTCCATGAGTGGAGAGATGCCTCCACTTTGGCGGCAAATTGGGGGTTTCTAGAAGGTGGATTAGGTGTAGGGTTGTGATGAGAAGGTTTTTGAAGGGAAAAATGGTGCCGAAAATGGAGGTGGTTGGAGGTTGTTTTTGGTGCCAACTTTGGTGTCTCTTGGTGGAGGTTATGGGTTGAACGGGTGTATAGGAGTTGGCACCAAAACTGGTTTAAGATTAAGAGTTTATATGGACTAGGTTTAGGGCTATTTGGTGAATCTTGGCTGGGTAGGTTTTAGGGTTAGGTAGGGATGCCAAGGAGGTGACTAGCTAAGCTAAGCTAGCTTAGCTAGTAGGGAGTGGGGTAGGAGGCAGAGGGAGCTAGGGTTTTAAGGGAGAAGAGCTGGAGGTAGCTATCTTGAGCTACACTGGAGCTGGTGGTTGCTGAAGAGAACTGCAGGGAACTACCTTAGCTGGCTTAGCATGCTAGTTCTTTGCTAATTGCTAAGCCAAGCTAAGATGAGCTAGCTTCTGCTGAAATGAGCTAAGGTGAGTTGGGTTTGGTCTTCCCAGAGTATACCTAGCTAGCTAGAGTAGCTAGCTTAGGTCAAGTAGCTCAGCTCAAGACGGTTGAGCTGAGTTAAGCCTCCAGGAGCTGAACTTGAGTTGGCTTGAGCTGGTTAATGACTTCTTCAGCTAACTAGGTCTACCTAGTTGATGGTAGTAGCTATTCCTAGTCAGGTTGACCTTCCAGTGAACTCTTTTGAGCTAGAGGAGCTAGAATGGAGCTGGGATCAATTGACTTGAGCTAGTTTGAGCTGCCATCTAGCTATGGTGAACTGAATGGGGCTAAGGTGAACTAGCTAGAGCTACCATTCAGCCAAGATGAGTTGAATGGAGCTAGGGATAAGTTGATCCAACTAGAATGAGCTAGGAACCAGCTGAGATGAGTTGGATCTAGCTAGGATCCAGCTGATATGAGCTTCTTCTTCATCTTCTGCCTTCATGAGTGCTAAGGTATGCGGGATCTAACTTTCTATCTATCCCTGACACTCAAGTAAACACATCAAAAGATATAACTAAAATGCAATGCATGATATCCTAGGTAAATGCCTAAATACAACCCGAAAACCCATTTGCGAAGTTAAAACCCTAAGAGCTAGATCTGTTTTAGGGCATAAGAATGATGATAAACTGCCATTTATCACCTTGGTTCTGAGATCACTATGGAGTTATTGCATGCTTGGTCTAATGTGGATATTTCTGGTTAGTGGTTGAGGAGTACTGTTCAAAAATTTCATTGGGATTTGTGCTTAAATTCTAGGGCTAATTTGGTGGTTTCAACCACCATTTTTAGCTTTCTTTTTACATTTTTATCCCTGACATTTGAGATGCATTATTGCTTCATTATTGAATATCATTTTGTTTGATTGATTCACTTGCATTAATTTCTACTGAATATTGTGATTAGTGAATTGATTTGTTACTTGCTCCCTAATAAGCCTACTTTTGTGGACCATTTTTTAGCGTAAGTATTATTTAATTATTTGCTATTAGTTGTTAATTGACTAGGAGATATATGGTAATCCACCTTGGCCTGCATTTAATTTTATGCTCTAATTTTACGTTTAATAACATATGTTATGATAATATAATTTATTTTATGAATGCAAGCTAGGTACAAGAGTTCACACGACATTTCTGCATTTATAAGACGTCTGGAGCTAAGGATGGACGTCTGGGAATTGCAGGACAAGTGCCTTGACTTTACATTTTTTTAAGATGTCTGATGATGAAGTCAGACATTTGATAAAGATTGACCAGTACTTATCCATCGGTTTCAACCACTCGCGATGATCGCAAGTGGTTGGAGAAGTTGGCAACAGGCGGAACAAACTGGGGGACTTTTAAAAAGAGAGAAGACCTACGCACGAGCCATCCTTCCCCCCTGCCAGGGACCTTTTCCCTCTCCACCATCTGCACCATGGCCTGGACTTGCACCGTAAACCCCAAGCATGCATTGTGGATTGAGGCAAACATCGTCGTCGCCGCCTACGCCACGGTGGTGCTCGGTGACAAAGAGCACCACCATCACCACCGGCCACCTCCACCATCAGCTACTTCTCCATCGAAAACCTCCCTCACCAACATAACCCAAAGCCAACGCCATCCTCCCTACGACTTCCCCTTCCACACCCCAACAGCCACATATCCTTTTTCGCTTCATCTCCTTCTTCAACCTTCCTTCTTCCAACTAACCCCTGCAACTTTCCAAAAGGAACCCAACATCTCCTTTACATCCACGACAGTCGAGCACGCCACTAACACCGCGCTCACCACATAGCACATGTTCTTGTGTGCACCACCAATAGCGCTTCCCTTACCACCTCCAGTGCAACCAGCACCCGCTGGTGACCGCTCCATTTACAGCTCACCTCAGCCGTCCCCACCCCACGTGTGCCTTTGTATTTCCAGTAGCCTACGCGTGCCCCTTAGCACGCACTTCAGCAACAGCGTTGCCCCTTCACCCTCTCCTTTGGCTGAACACCACGCTCACCTCGCCATGATCGTGCATCCCCGTGCACATGCACCAGCACTCTTCTCCAAGCCCACACACATCTCCACATACACAGCAATGGCAATGTGTGACCACGCGCATCTCCAACAGGTCGACAGTGAGCGGCCGCACACATCTCTAGCAGGCAGCAACTCCTCTGCCATGCCATCACGCCCACGTGCACCTCCTCTCATCTCCTACAGCAAGCAGCAAGAAAGAACCCACACTCGTTAATGAGCTTCATCTCCTACGGTCAGCCGTCACTAACCTCCTCACGACGCGCCACTACCACCATCATGATGCACTCATCGAGGTGCACCATCCTCTCGACTCTCGCAGCCATCCACACCCGTCCCTTCACGCGAGGAGGAGAGAGGAGAAATCCTCTGTTTCTCCTCCAATTAATATTTACAAGCCTTGCCATTGCTGGATTCCCTATTTATTTATTTTTTGAATTAATATATTGAAAGGAATTTGCATGAATATCCCCCTATTCTAGGTGAATTACTTAAAGCTAGATTCTTCTTATGAATGTTATTAACTATGAGATGTTGATTACTATTGAACGTCAGAAGACTACGCTATCGAAATTGATTTTGAAAACCTGTTGTTGTAGTTCAAGTAGCGAAGAAATCTGTTCAACAAATAAAATTTATACCGAGAAATCTGTAAAGAAATCCAGGGTCGAACTCAAGGAGGCTACGTCAATCAAAATTCGCAATTATATTTTTGTGTTTTTGTTTAAAGGGTGGAATAATCACAATAGAATGAAATCAACATAGACAATAAGACAGAGAGAGAGAAAGCATTCACTTGATATTGCAAAATATTTTTACAACTAAGAAAACAAGAAATGATTACACTAGAAAGCGAGAAATTATTACAACTAGAAAGCAGTAAAAAGAATGGGAGAGAGAAGTTATCCTCCTCGACGATCGCTTGGAGGACAAGTTGGATGGGACAACGCTTGGAAGACGAGCAACAGAGCGGGAAGAAGGAGGACGAAGTAGCAGGAATGGGAATGAGGCAGCAAGTCATCGTCGTCGCAGGATCCGCTTCCGGAACGGGTGCGAAAACTTAATTTTAGCTCTTGAGGAGCATCCCGGGTGTGGGACAAGCTTCTCTTGATCTTTAGAAAGGGAGAGAAGAGAATGAAGGGAGGAGAAATCTGTATGGAAGGGGTCTCCTTTTATAGTTGCAAGGAGTGGGGGCATTTTGGACATTATAACTTGAAAAACATTAATTCAGGAGACATTACAACTTGAAAAACATTAATTCAGGACCTTTAGTGATGGATTATCCATCACTAAAGGCCTGAACGTGGCCGACTTGCGCGCCGCTCGTGCGCCCCCTCGCCTCTGCACCCTTCAACGCTCGCACATGTTCGTGCGCTCTCAGCCATCTGATCAAGAGATCGGACAGCTTAAATTGCCTACGCCTGCGCCGCGCTCCCATATTCGATCATACGTAAGCGCCGTGCATCTAATTGTGCGTGGGCGCAATCGCTCGATCTCCACCGCTGGATCTTCATTGCGCGGCTCCAATCGCGTGCCCGCTTGCAACGAATGCAGGCTCGAACGTGCATCACACGCTTGCGTAGCACACTCGACCGCTGCGCTAAGCGTGCGTTTGTGTCATGCGGAGTGTTTTGCACTGGTTGATCTCAGCCGTTGGATCTTCATCCGACGGTAGAGATCAAGCATTGCATGCTCCTTCAAAAGTGGAGAGCGTTGGATGAGCGGTGGCGTGGTACGATCTCAGCCGTTGGATGGGCATCCAATGGCTGAGATTTGTCAAGCAGGTGGAGAAGAAGAGCTGCGGTCGGTGTTGGGCGACTATGATGGCACCACGTGGCGCCATCTAGGTCGTCTCTCTTCTGAGTGTTGTAGATGGTGCCACAGGTGTCGGATTGGACCAATTTTCACGCCGTTAGGCTACGATCGTCGATCTGAACCCATCCATGTGGTCAGATTTGTCGTCTGAGGTGCGGATTAACACCATCTTAGCCCTTTCTCTTTAGGGTTCCTTGGTCTCTATCTGGTGCTACGGATGTCCGATTAGGGCGATCTTGGAGTCGTTGAACTCCAATCGTCGCCCTAATCAGATCTGTATGGTTCGATCTTCGATCCGAGGCCACGAAAAAAATTTGTCCTGTCCCTGACCATAAAAAGGAGACAATTACTATACAATTTATACAACTTGATCTAAATGTGTGATTATGCATGTTATGCACTATTTACAATATATGATACTAATGTGACATTAGGAACATGCATTAATAGACATTTTAGGTTAATTAGATGTATGCACATCAATTACAATGAACAAGGTCTCTTCTATTGGAAATTAATATGTACATTGATATCCATTGCCAAGATCACTATTTAACCGAATATTGGGTTGTGGTGATTTTGCATATAAATAACTACATTCCTGATTAATTATTTAGAATAAGAGTTTATGTGAGAAAGAGAGTTGTGCTAAGTAATATGCGCACCCATTGAGTTTCCTGAATAATTGAGGCACCACTCACTAGTATAATAGGCTAATTCCTCCTTGTAGAGATGACCTAACTATTTTCGTGGTTAGATTTTAAGTATTAAATGTTTTGAAAAGCGATTTTCTACCACACAATGAACTATAACGACACGTCATTTTATGTTAAAGTTTTCAACGAAAATGAAGATCGCACTTTCACTCCATACGAATGACCTCGGAACTCACATTTATTTTCTCGAGCATTATAAATTTAAATGTTGATTCTCTTTTGTTGGCTATACTACGACCCATATTTAAAACTCAACGAAAGCGCGTTAACAAATACTGGCATACATTTGTGAAACATGCACGTGACTTTTGTAGGTGAGGTAAAGAACAACATATGTGTTAGGAGGAAACCATTAAGCTCAACCTTATTTATTTGGTTCTAAGTGTAGTAAATGACAAAAATAGATATAGCTTGATGTAAACATGTTTACACTACTTAAGATATCCATTTATACATGTTCTTAAGCATAGGATTGCATTGCATATTATAAATATTGCATAACATGCATCATCTTGCCTTTAGATTAGTTTGAATAAAATGGAGGTTAATTGTCTCCTTTTATGTTCATGGACAGGGAAAACTTTTTATCGGAGCCTCGGATCGAAGATCCAACCGTACAGATGTGATCAGGGAGATGATTGGAGTTCAACGACTCCAAGATCGCCCTAATCAGACATCTGTAGCATCAGATAGAGACTGGGAAACCCTAGAAGATCAAGGGCCAAGATAGTATGAATCCGCACTTCAAACGACAAATCCGACCGCACGGATGGATTCGGATTGATGATCGCAGCCTAACGGCGTGAAAATCAACTCAATCCGACAACCGTGACACCATCTACATCATCCAGAAGATGGACGGCCAAGATGGCGCCACGTGGCGCCATCTTAGCCGCCCAACCGGCCGCTGCACTCGCCGCACCATCTCTTCTTCGTCGCTTCTCCGTCGTTGGATGCGCATCCAACAGCTATGGATGCGTGCCCCTGAATTCGTCTCTGCGACACAAGAGCCTCCGTAGCGCAGTAGGCGAAGGCCTTATCGCGAACGAGCGGTGCACGTTCGAGCCTGCACGAGCAGCATTTGAGGCACAGATGAGCAGGCTTCACGACTGCTCGATCGCGATCGAGTAGCTGCGGGTGATCAATCCGTTCCACCCTTTATCGCACGCTCGCGCGTGACGCGAGATCGCACACGGGCGCGCGCGCTGAGGAGCAGGCGGAGGCGTGAGATAAGCCGTCCGATCTCACGATCGGAGATCGGACGGCTGAGATCGACAGTACATGAATGTGTGTTACGCGTGCTAATTAGCCCATGTTTGTGGGCTATTTAAGTATTTAAGTGCCTAGACATTAAGTTAATTCTAACATTTATTTAGCTTACATTAGGATGTAAATAGATTAATTCATATTTCTAATTTAATTACATAATTCATGCATTGCATTCATAACTAAACGCATTTAGAATTTCATTCATTTAATTAGTTAACCAATTAGGTGCATTGCATGCATTGTTTTAATTTAACATAGAAGTTAAGGGCTTATGCATAAATAATCATAATATTTTATTATTTTCTCCTTTGCGCAGGTAACTCCTCCGGCTTCAGCTCCGCCTCCTCCTCCTGTGCATCACATTTACGCTACACCATTTTGAATTTGAAACGAAGGTTGTGGCTACAAAAGGAGGGAGATCTATCATGCGGGAGGAGACACCGCCCGCCCATCACCGTGCACCCGCTCCTCACTATGGTCTCCAAGGCCAAGCTCCACCACACCGTGGGCCAGCGAGGTGACAGCTCGCCGCGCCAATCCAGTGGACTTGGCCATCACCGTGTTTCTTCTTCATTAGCCTCGCGTGTTCCTCAGCGCATCCGTGCCTACATACCCTGCCCACACCCTCATCTCCAATCCACTGCACGCACTTACCCGCCAGCGTGCAGCACCGTCCATAGCTCCACCGCGTGCACTCATCTCCTGCAACACCGCCATCCCCACGCACGCCCTTGCTACGTGCACCATCCTCCATGCTCTAGCCCCTAGCGCACGCCCACCAGCTCCCCTCGGCGTGACTCACCTCCTGCAGCAGTGCCACTCCAACCCACACACGCGTAGAGTGCGCTGCACTTCCACCGCACTCCCTGCAGCGTGTCGTCGACGCTTGCAGCGTGCGGCCAGCAGTACGCAGCAGCAGCAGCAGCTGCTGCCGAGCTCAGCCGCCCCCAGGCACCCCCGCACATCCTGCGCGTTCACCACGTGAAGCATTTCAGCAGCCACTAGGACCACCACCACCATACCTCCGTCCGGCCACCTCAGGGCACCTCGCACTTCACCGCGACCGCCATCACGGAGCCCTCGGTGTAGAGATCCTCCTCTGAGCTTCACACCTCTGGCCATTCCCTCCTCCTCGTGCACGGACAAGGGAAAGAAGTTCTCCTGTTTTGCTACAGTAAAGCCTCTATTAATATTTACATTCTATGCCATTGTCAACTTTTATTATTATTTTATTAAGCTGCATTGCAAAATATATCCTTTAGTTGTGCAAATTTTCCATTTCAGCATGTTCTCTTGATGTTTTCTTAATCTGAAGGCAGATTTGGTTCGATTCTCGTCGAAACTAATTGTGAACATATATTTTTAACCGGTGCGAGTTTAAATATGTCATTGCCTCCCTGTGAACATGACCCGCTCTTCTGCGAGTGGTTATTTTAATTGTTAATTAGTCGATTTTTCCACCACATAGAACTACAAACGACACGTCATTTTATGTGACAAACGACTTTAAAAGCGAAGAATTGACTCGTCAAATGGCGCCGTTGCCGGGGAGGCAACAGACGTAATAATTTCACTTGATTTTATTTTTGATTATTTCTCATTGCACAGTGATCTGACCATTTATTATTTTTTCTGTGCGAGAAATTTGTGTGAGGAATTAGAGAGAGGCGAGTCCAACGATCTGTGACACATATTCTATGACTCGCAATCACACCAGCCATCGAGAGAGGCGACCCTTGACGTCGCCAGAGGAGAAATTGATCGAGCTACCTCGCAAAGGAGGGGAAGGACGAGGATGCGACGATCATCTCTATACATTTAGTCGCTGATTTGATTAGAGTAGGATTAAGACTTTAGACTTAATTTTTCATTGCACATTTGGTTTGAAACCCTTATTCTGGGATATATTTTGAGGGGTTTGTTCCCCGATTTTGTTTTAGGCCCGTGTTGGGTAATTTTGGGAGCATGTTCCCTTTTCTTGAGATTTAGGTTTTTAGTTTATTTTGTGGATTGTTTACCTTTATTTGCTTGTGCATAAGTAGTTAAAAATAATAATAATAATAAACGAGCTGCCTGCTAGAAGCTACCTGCCCCTAGGATGAACCATTTAGGTCTGTATGAGCAGCCTCTAGATTTACTTCTCTACATTGCGTGCATTATCGCATCATTGATTGCTGGAAGCAAGGTACGCATTCTCTTACTTTGCATCCTATTCTTGATCATGCATTGCATTTGGACTTAATTCGAAGACCACATAATTTGTCTTGAAGCGATCTAACAAGTGGTCACATATATTCTTGAAAAAGGACTAATTAAAGGAGGGACATCTAAAAATCCAAGGACTTGATTTTTAAATGTGGTGTGTGATTCAAAATTCAAAATCTTTTAGCGGTGAATGCACACTTATATCTTTTGCACCACGGCATGCATTTAGACACTCCTAAGTCTTGGAATGACTTGGACAAGAGCCCTCCTACCGTTGGATTCTGAAGTGCTCGGAACTTGAGATCAAAGGTTTTGTAAATCCAAAGAGGGGGATACCCTGCCATGGATTTTTGGGGGTAGTTGAGAACCACCGCAAAAGCACAGCTTCAAAGGAAGGCTTAGGCCTACTTGCATCCCTCGATTTTCCATCTTTGGATTTGCTTTACCATTTGAGATTTAGGGAAGAATATCTAAGCTCCAACTAGGTCCTTTTAGGCATGTCGAAGGTTGACAATAGATGCGTAATTGATTGGGCAACTTGCTTTATCACCAACAATTTGAACTAAAGTTAAAAGCCTGAATTTGTAAAGACCGAACAAGTCCTTCTAAATTGTGTTTGTAGTGCATGCTTGGTAGGGGTTCTCTTAGGAGACAACTTGTGTTTGATCTAAACCTGAAAGAATCTTAAGAAGAAACCTTCCAAGGGTAGAAATGGCCAGTCAAAGGAGCCTTAAGGAATATTTCATTCCAACCAATCAAGCTGGCCTTGCACTACGTAGACCTGGAGGGGACTATCCTTATGAGATCAAAAGCAGTACCATAACCTTTCCGCCCTCCTTTTATGGTACTGCTAGAGAAGACCCCTACAGGCATATAGAGGAATTCACCGAGGTCTGTTCCACGGTGAAGCTGCAGGGCGTTACTGATGACGCTCAAATGCAGACCCTCTTTCCCTTCTCCCTTAAGGACAAAGGCAAGTATTGGTATCACACCCTTGATAATATTAACACTTGGGATGCCCTGAAGAAGGAGTTTTTGAAGAAGTACTTCCCCATGAGCAAAACCAATCACTTTAGGAGGGAAATTATGAGTTTTGTTCAAAAGGATGGGGAAGCATTCCATGATGCGTGGGAGCGCTTTAACGACTTGCTGAGACTTTGCCCACATCACCAAGTGCCTAAATGGCAACTGGTTGAAAGGTTCTATACCAGACTTAATGATTCGCATAAGCAAACTGTGGATGGTGCCTGTGCAGGAACCTTTCTATCTAAGATTGAGGATGAAGCTTGGAACATTTTTGATACTTTGAGTGAGAATTCTATTCACTTGAATTCTGCCTACATGGATAGAAAGCCCACTCTCATGTAAAGAAAGTTGGAGGCGAATGAGGTAAGGGACACCCAGAATTTAGCCTATCAGATTCAATTATTGAATCAAAACATGGAAAGGCTTATGTCGAACCTGAGTTCGTTCGTATCTAACACCTCCACATCCCGAGCTTTCGAATGCTTAATTTGCCAAGGCAATACACATGCCACTGTAGATTGCCACTTGGCCTCCCAATTCCCTGAGCTTGTACAAGCGGATCTGAATGTCTCTCAAGGGTTCCGTCCTAGACCTCGTAATGACCCTTTCTCCAACACTTATAATGAGGGATGGAGGAACCACCCAAACTTTTCATGGAAACAAGGAAATGTCTCAAATTCAGGGAATTATAAACCACAATCCTTTCAAAACCATCAAATGAACCAACCTCAGACCTTTGACCAACCTAAAACCTCTGAGATGGATGACTTGAAGGCGATGTTGAAAACTATGCAAGAAAGTCAAAGTGCCATCATCCAATCTCATGACAAGGCTATACATGAGATGAAATCACAAATAGGACACCTTGTTGAGGCCGTTAGACAGAGGGAAACTGGGAAGCTCCCCAGTGTTGCTGAGGAAAATCCTAAAGGAAAAGGCATTATCTTTAGGGAGCATGCTCAGGCGGTGACTATTCTGAGGAGTGGGAAAGAAATTTCCAAACCTGATGCTCCTATAGTCTCACCCCCTAAAAAATCATCCACCCTGACTTTCACCCCCACCGGAGAAGACTTTCCCAAATCTTCTCCGCTTGAAATCACCTCACCGGAAGAAGTTGGCCCCGTTCCACCCCTTACTCGACATGACAACCCTTCCACCCAGAGATCAAGAGTGCCTTTTCCAGAGTGCTTATCCACCTCTGGGAAGACTTCTACTAGCTCATTTGGAGCCAAATATAAGACAGATGAGATTATGGAAACTTTCAAGCAAGTGCAGATTAACCTGCCTTTGCTTGAAGCTATTAGGCAGATTCCATCTTATGCCCGCTTCTTAAAGGACCTGTGCATGGAAAAGTGGCAATCTAGAAAACAGGTCCAATCAAAAGTTTATCCTACCTAATTCTGTTAGCTCAATTGTTCAACATGGCACACCCCCAAAACTTAAGGACCCAGGAGCCCCATACATCTCAGTAGTTATTGGGGACTTACAAATTGATGAGGCTCTACTTGATCTGGGTGCAGGGGGAACATCCTTCCGAGCTACGTGTATGAACAACTTGGGGGAGGCAATCTGAAGCCTAGCCCTGTAATCCTTCAAGTTGTTGATTGATCACTTAAGACACCACGGGGAATTTTGGAAGATGTCCTCACAAGAGTGGAGGATTTCTTCTTTCTCGTTGACTTAGTTTTGGACACTGACCCTACCAACAAGCCAACCAAACCCTCCATCATTTTGGGCCGCCCCTTCCTTGCAACTTCGCATGCTTCAATCAATTGCAATACTGGGGCATTGAAAATGTGCTTTGGGAACAGGAAAATTCGGCTTAATGTGTTTGATGCTTACAAACAAGCCAGTCTTGAGGATTATTCTCAAGTTGAGGTGATAGATGACCTGATTGAAGAGGCAACCCCTGCAATGTTATGTGATGACCCCCTTCAGCATGTCATGCTAAATGAGCATTCCCATCTCTTGGAGGAATGTGAAGGGGATATACTAGAACTTGAGGAATTGCTAGGTGTTTCTACTGAGTCTTTTCCCCTGTCATTTCTGCTGAAGGTAGATCTGCTACCTGAGATGGGGACATCTATTATGAAACCCTCAACCATACAAGCCCTCGACCTTGAGTTGAAACCCCTCCCTGACACTCTCAAGTACGTTTTCCTAGGTGCCAATGCTACGCTCCCCGTTATCATTTCGGCTGTGCTATATAAGGCACAGGAGGGAGCCCTGATTGAATGCTTGTCTAGGCACAAGGAAGCTATTGCTTGGAGCATTGCTAACATTAAGGGTATAGACTCTACCTCTGCATGCACCACATTTATATTGATGATTCCATCAAGCCATTTAGGGACATACAGAGACGTCTAAACCCTAATATGAGGGAGGTGGTAAAAAAGGAAATCTTGAAGTGGTTGGACGCTAGGATCATATATCCCATTGCAGATAGTAAATGGGTAAGTCCTATTCATGTGATGCCAAAGAAGGCAGGCTTTACTGTGGAATTCAACGACCAAGGTGAACAAGTTGTCACTAGACCCTCAACTGGATGGAGGGTCTGTATTGATTACCGCAAGCTGAACACCGCTACCCAAAAGGTTCACTTTCCCTTGCCTTTTATTGATCAAATTCTCAAGAAATTGGCAGGGAATAAGTACTATTGCTTTCTCGATGGATATTCTGGGTACAATCAGGTGGCAGTCTTTCCTGATGACCAGGAGAAGATGACATTCACGAGTCCTTACGGTACTTTTGCATTCAGGCGTATGCCATTTGGATTATGTAATGCCCCTGCAACTTTCTAGTGGTGTATGATGTCTATCTTTTCGGACATGATTGACGAGTGTGTTGAAGTGTTTATGGATGACTTCTCTATTTATGGCTCGTCTTTCGACAGTGTCTCCTGCACCTGGAGAATGTGTTGAAGCGATGTAAGGAGTCTGGTTTAGTCCTTAGCTGGGAGGAAAGTCACTTCATTGTACAGAAAGGAATTGTACTTGGGCATGTTGTATCCGAGCAAGGTTTGGAAGTAGATAAAGCCAAGATTGATTCTATTTCCAAACTCCCATTACCTAAGAACGTCAAACATATCAGATCCTTTCTAGGCCATGTTGGCTTTTATAGGCACTTTATTAAAAATTTTAGTAAAATTTCTAGGCCACTTTGTGACTTGTTCGCGAAGGAATCTTCCTTCAATTTTGATTCAAAGTGTGCCGTGGCCTTTCAAACTCTAAAGGAGGCCTTGATCTCTGCGCCTATTCTCCAAGCTCCTAATTGGACACTCCCATTTGAGCTGATGTGTGATGCTTCGGATTATGCAGTGGGAGTAGTCCTTGGATAAAGGGTTGAGGGAAGACCTCATGTGCTGCATTATGCAAGCAAGACTTTAACCGAACCTCAGCAAAACTACACCGTCACTGAAAAAGAATTACTTGCTGTAGTTTTTGCTCTGGAGAAGTTTAGGTCTTATCTGCTTAGGTCTAAGGTGGTTATTTTTACTGATCATGCAGCAGTGAAACATCTCATTGCTAAGAAAGATTCTAAGCTACGTCTGATTAGGTGGATCCTACTCCTTCAAGAATTTGACTTGGAAATACGTGAAAAGAAAGGAGTAGAAAATGCTATGGCTGACCACCTATCTCGCCTTCCTCTTAATGACTCTCTTTCTGGAGACATTCGCGAGACATTTCCCAATGAAACTCTGATGGCGGTAACACCAACTTTACCTTGGTATGCAGATATTGTAAATTACTTGGTCACTGGACAAACTCCTGTCTCTTGGGATGAACAGAAAAGAAAGAGATTCATTTCCCAAGCAAGATATTTTCATTGGGAAGAGCCAGAATTATATAGAATTGGATAAGACCAAGTATTGAGATGTGTATCTGAAGAGGAACAACAAAGTGTGCTGAGTTTTTGCCATGAACTTCATTGTGGAGGACACTTTGGTGCTAAGAAAATTGCTTTTAAGGTTCTCCAGTCCGATTTTTGGTGACCTTCCGTATTTAAGGATTCTCATAATTTTGTTAAATCCTGTATTAGATGTCAACGGACTGGAACGATTGGAAAGAGGAATGAAATGCCTCAACATCCTATTCAATCTGTTGAAATTTTTGATGTATGGGGAATTGACTTTGTGGGCCCCTTCCCGTCGTCCCATGGTTATGAATATATCTTGGTGGCAGTTAATTATGTCTCTAAATAGATAGAGGCCATTCCTACGTGCACAAATGATCACTCTGTGGTTTTGAAATTTGTGAAGGCCAATATCATATCCTGTTTCGGCTACCCCAAGACCATTATTAGTGATGGGGGACGTCATTTCCGAAACCACTACTTCAATCGGCTAATCAAGAGTCTGGGAGTGACTCACAAGGTCGCTACCCCTTACCATCCTCAGACAAGTGGCCAGGTTGAAGTGTTGAATAGGGAGATAAAAAATATTTTGGAAAAGACCGTTAGACCTTATAAGAAAGACTGGTCCCAAAAGCTCGATGATGCTTTGTGGGCATATCGAACAGCCTATAAGACCCCTTTGGGTACTTCTCCCTTTCGGATTGTGTATAGGAAAGCATGCCATTTACTTGTTGAGTTGGAACATAAGGCACTTTGGGCTATTCAAAGTGTTAACATGGATTTAGAGAAGGCAGGTAAGGCACGACTTCTAGAATTAAGTGAGCTTGAGGAGCTGAGGAATGATGCTTATGACACCTCTCAAGCTTATAAAGAAAGAACTAAGGTCTTGCATGATAAGTTTATACTTCGAAAGACCTTTGAGCCCAACCAACAAGTCTAGCTTTTCAATTCCAGACTTAAGCTTTTTACTGGGAAGTTAAAATCTCATTGGGATGGGCCTCACATAATCACTAAAGTATTTCCGCATGGAGCTGTGGAGATTAAAAACCCTTCCTCTTCAGCAACTCCCTTTATCGTCAACGGTCAATGGTTAAAACCATACATTACTTTGGATGGCCATTTGGTTGATGAGGTCACTCTTGAGGAGCCTTAGTTCCTACCATTCTCCACCTCAGGTAATATCTTCCTTTAACTATTTTTGTTTTCAATGAGGGCATTGTTTGAACCAGGCATGGGGGAGAGGACCTGAGGCATTTTGTTTATAGCATGTCTACATTTTGCATTCATAAAAAAAATAAAAAAATAAAAAAAAGTTTTGAGCTTAACTAACTAGGTCCTGCATTCTTAAGCAAATCAGAACTCTAAGGTAGACTAAGTGAATTCTAGGGTCAAACTTTAGAAGCTAAATGAGCTACTAGCTTTAGACCTTTAGGGTCCTTTGTGGACTTAAAAACTTAAGTAGGAGTTAAGTTGCGGACCATTCCTCAAGAGGTTGAGGAAGGAAAGCTATGCTTTGAGTTAAAAGGTGGGGTAGTTTCTGGAGTCTTGTTCTACCTTTTGGTTTATAGGTCCTTGTAACCCAAGCATCCAAATTTCACACACTTGGTCTGGTGTAAGTAAGTAATCAACTTAATTCCTTTCTTAAAAGAGATTTGGTTCTCTTAGTTTTGACTTAGGAGAGTCTTGAAAACACAATTTGATTGGAAGAGTTCCCGCCGTAGGAGAGGTGGAGTATATAGTCACCTTGAGGATGCGATGATAACATATTACCTCCTCGGCGCTTGCCTCTTAGGATATCCATCCTACTGGGGTCATGAAAGCGCATTGTGCTATTCAGGTACCATGGGCGGCCCTATCTTGAAGTGCCGATTGCCATAGGCCTGAATTCTCTTAAGAAATCCATAGGCGATACTATCTCGAAGTGTCGATTGCCAGGAGTTCTTGGGGTCGTTATTGACGGTGCTATCTCAAAGCATCGAAAGCCAGGCACCCTTCGAGGTATGGTAATGAGGACAATGAATCCGACACAGACCGTGTTGATAGCTGATCTGAGGTTAGACTTAGAGGAATATAAAAAAAAAAAATCCTTTTTCCTTTAACTGAAATCACTCAGACCAACGCACATACACGGATGCTTTAATCTCAGGGATCAATAAACCTTAGGGTAGAGTCAGAAATCAGGGAAACTTATGCCTGCAATTCGTCTTTAGCTGACCTAGTCTATAACTTAGCAACTACTTGGGAACCTTAGGTCTAGAGTCTGAACTTAATATGTTTCTAAAGGAAGACCGATTGGGTTGACTAGTCTACTTGGAGTGCTAGGTTTTTCTTGGATTTGCTAGGGACTAGCAAAAACTAGGCCTGGGGGTATTTGATTAGCCCATGTTTGTGGGCTATTTAAGTATTTAAGTGCCTAGACATTAAGTTAATTCTAACATTTATTTAGCTTACATTAGGATGTAAATAGATTAATTCATATTTCTAACTTAATTACATAATTCATGCATTGCATTCATAACTAAATGCATTTAGAATTGCATTCATTTAATTAGTTAACCAATTAGGTGCATTGCATGCATTGTTTTAATTCAACATAGAAGTTAAGGGTTTATGCATAAATAACCATAATATTTTACTATTTTCTCCTTTGCACAGGTAACTCCTCTGGCTTCGGCTCTGCCTCCCCCTCCTGTGCATCACATTTACACTATGCCATTTTGAATTTGAAACGAAGGCTGTGGCTATAAAAGGAGGAGGGAGAGCTGTCATGCGGGAGGAGACACCGCCCGCCCATCACCATGCACCCGCTCCTCACTGTGGTCTCCAAGGCTAAGCTCCACCACACTGTGGGCCAGCGAGGTGACAGCTCGCCACGCCAATCCAGTGGGCTTGGCCATCACCGTGTTTCTTCTTCATCAGCCTCGCGTGTTCCTCAGCGCATCCATGCCTACATACCCTACCCGCACCCTCATCTCCAATCCACTGCACGTACTTACCTGCCAGCGTGTAGCACCGTCCACAACTCCACCGTGCGCACTCATCTTCTGCAGCACCGCCATCCCCGCACACGCCCTTGCTGTGTGCATCATCCTCTACGCTCCAACCCCTAGCGCACGCCCACCAGCTCCCCTCGGCACACCTCACCTCTTGCAGCAGTGCCACTCCAGCCCACATGCACGTAGAGTGTGCTGCACTTCCGCTGCACTCCCTGTAGTGCGCCGTAGATGCTTGTAGCGTGCAGCCAGCAGTACGCAGCAGCAGCAACTACTGCCGAGCTTAGCCACGCCCGAGCATGCCCGCACGGCCTGCGCGTTCACCGCGTGAAGCACTTCAATAGCCACCGAAACCACCACCACCGTACCTCCGTCCGGCCACCTCGGGGCACCTCGCACTTCGCTGTGACCACCATCACAGAGCCCTCGGTGTAGAGATCCTCCTCCGAGCTTCACACCTCCAGCCATTCCCTCCTCCTCGGCATGGACAAGGGGAAGAAGTTCCCCTATTTTGCTACAGTAAAGCCTCTATTAATATTTACATTCTATGCCATTGTCAACTTTTATTATTATTTTATTAAGCTGCATTGCAAAATATATCCTTTAGTTGTGCAAATTTGCCATTTCAGCATGTTCTCTTGATGTTTTCTTAATCTGAAGGCAGATTTGGTTCGATTCTCGTCGAAACTAACTGTGAACATATGTTTTTAACCGGTGCGAGTTTAAATATGTCATGCCTCCTTGTGGACATGACCCGCTCTTCTGCGAGTGGTTATTTTAATTATTGATTAGTCAAATTTTCCACCACATAGAACTACAAACGACGAGTCATTTTATGTGACAAACGACTTTAAAAGCAAAGAATCAACTCATCACGTGCGAGCAGGCGAGTGGGTGCGCGTGCTCCGCCACACGGTGCCCACGATGGGGCTTTAGCGACGATTTTATCCCTCACTAAAGACCCCTGATTTAATGATTTTCAAATTAAAATGATCAAATTGCCCTCACTCCTTTCAACTATAAAAGGAGACCCCCTCCACACGAAATTCTCATCCCTTCTCTTCTCTTCCTCTCCAAAACTCAAGAGAAGCTTGTCCCACACCTGAGATGTTTCTCACAAGATAAAGTCAAATTTTCGTCCCCCTTTCGGAAGCGGATCCCATGACAACGATGGCGTACTGCCCCGTTCTCGTTCTTCCCGCTTCGTTCTCCTTCGTCCTGCTCCATCCTCCTTCGTCCAGGCATCGTCCCGTCTGGCTCGTCTTCCAAGCAACCGTCTAGGAGGATATCTCTCTCCCCATTCTTTTTACTACTTTCTAGAATAGATTTACTGCTTTCTAGGAGTAGATTTACTGCTTTCTAGTATAATCATTTCCCGCTTTCTAGTCGTAATGTTTAGTGTAATGAACAATCCTTCTGATAATTAATTCCATGTTCATTCTACATCTTTTTTTTTATTTTTGTTTGTAATATTCTCTCTCTTTCTCTCTCATTCTCTCTCTCTCTTCTATTTAGTGTAAATAGATAGATAGTTACTAGTCAATTAAGTTACTTCGTGACAAGTAAAATAAACATGTGTTTTTAAATCAAACGTCCACCTTCCTGTGTTCGACCCGGGATTTCTATTCCGGTATAAATTTTATTTGTTGAACACGAGTTCTTCGCTTTCATACTATGACGACAGGTTTTTTAAAACCTAACACGTTAGCGTAGCGACTCGAAACGTTCAATATTTTGGCGCCATTGCCGGGGAGGCGACGCTCTTTGATTTTTCTTCACATTTTTACAACTTACGAATCATTTACCTCACTTCTCTCCTTTCTTATTATGATTGCAGGTACTCTTTTGAGATGAGCAAACGCAGTAGATCGGAGAAAAGTGTTGTTAAAGGTTCTGTGAGTTATCCCCCACCTCCCACCCATTAGATTTCATTTCACCACATAATAACACAAACATCAATCAACCTAGGTATTTTTATAAACTCTAAGGTTAGATTGTTTGTTGTTTGACACCTACACCCACCCCAACCTCCACATTAAAAAAAAAGAAAAATAAAAAAAATCTCACAGAGGTACACAACCTCATCTGATTTTTAAACTCAACCGGTAAACCGATCTTTGGAGCTGGTACACACATCCAAACACATAATTGAGTAGAAATCAGATTAGGTAATCACTTGTGTGCCTAATTAAGTGGTGCAACAGGCCAATTGTTTGAGTTGATTGGGCCGCACCACTTCAATTAAAATCAACTCATCAAGTAGCTGCTACATAGGTTCAACTCTTAGGGATTTACCAGGCACTCCACATTCTTTTAAGTTTTAAAGGAAAACATCTTCACCTATGCTTTTAAAACCTGGTGTGCCAACAAAAATTGTTTGAAAACACCTAAAGTTGAATCCTAAAAGCTACTAAGTAAGATTTGAACCCTAAAATTCACCGCATCAAAAGTAATCTTGCTTGAAAACCACTGGTTGTGCACGCACACACAAATCAATCAATCATTAAGGGCACGACCCAGATAAAGGGCTCATCACATTCCAAAGCACATTCAAACCTAGCCCTAAATAAAATAGAGTAGACGTTGGCCTTAAGGATTCGACTAGCTCTTCAGAGCCCAAAATGAGATTATTTTAGATTAAGTTATTTCTACTGTTCAATCTGATGTCTAGCTAGGGGAGCAGAATCAAACGATCGTGGCTGGGGGGTACACTAGGAATCGGAGGTGCAAGTCGAAGGAAGAACCTTCTCCCTAGTCCCTCCTTTTAACTGGTTGGATTGAACAGATAGAAGTAGATCAAATCGTTCCTTTATCTCAAGATGGGTTTTGGGAGTCTGTAGGTCTTAAGGCTAGCCCACTTAAGTACAGGTTTGATTATTTGTATTGCAGGGCACCTTTCTTCCTCCCGTCTCTCATGAATCCTTACACATATTACATGCATTCCCACTCTTTCCCTCCTGTTTTGAATTATCCTCAACATGACGATTATCCCAATTTGTACTGTAATCAACCATCAGTTAGTTGGGATAACTCAGATTGGGGATACAATTTCGAACCTCCATGTTAAGGGTCTAACCCTAAATACTATGATTGTGATTTCTATCCTTCTCAGAGCCACATCGATTATAGATCGTCACCCTTTCATGAACAACCTAATATGATCTACAATTAAGAAGGATACACTGATTCTTACCCATCCTCTGATTACACTGCCATTAGGTCATCATCACCTTTTGTACAATCTGAAATGACCTATTATCAGGAAGGGTATAACGAATCTCAATTCGTTAATTCCCTTGCATTGACCCCAAACCCACCCAACCCTGAACCAACTCACTTGGTTCAGGGTAACCAGGTTCAAGAAAAGGTTCTGGCTAACTTGAAGAATATCATACAATCTTTAAAAGTTCAGCCAATACCTTGCATTGAGAGATTGGAGCCCCTGATTGAAATGATTGATGATTTAAATAAGTATTTGTTGGATTGGCTCTAGGATGTTAAGGATAAGAACCTGGGTGAGTTTCTACTTGGGAAGTTAGCAAAATTGAGGATGAGATTTGTGGTTGCTTTAGTTCAGTCGTGGGATGATTCCGAGGATGAACTCCCTTCAGGCGAGCCAATGTCAGAACCCGCTCAGGCACATGTTAGGGGGAATACGTGTTACGAGGCTGATCAGATTGAAATAGAGCAACCAATTAAGAAAGATCTGATTTCTTCACCTGAGATCCTTGAGCCAGGTTATGAGGAAACGTATGTCTCCTTGGAACAGAAAGTGACAGATGATTTTGGGACATACATTAAAACGGATCTTGATTTCTTCGATTCTAATGGTGAAGATTCAAGTTGTGAAGTCTCACGCGAGTTTACATAACACAATTTCTGTAAGACGATTGGGCCTGAGGAATCTGATAGATCATTTGATAACCCAATAACTGAGGAAACTGATCTTATTAGGGCTCACATTACAGATCCAGAATCGCATTTTCTAGAGGATTCAATCAAATGCCCTGATTGTCAGTTACACCCCATTGAGCTTATCGATGATTCTGCTTTTGAGATAACTAGACCCAAGTCAATTCTGATTTAGCCACATCTTTTAGACTTGGAAATTTCAGACGGGGTGATTAATATGCAAGAGGTCCTGGAATTTAACATTTTGATTGTGGAGGATAGGAACCGGGAAATTTTGATTTGGGAAGCAAGTTCTGGAGGAAGTAGAAGACTGAGTCGAAGGGTTCCTATTAAGCTAAAATCATCAAACTAGGACCCTTACGACATCTGTTCTGAGGATGTCCAACCTAAGCATACATTCATTGATTATCCTTATGAATTCTCTGTAACCCGACTTTTTGGCCTTGGGTTGCATCCTCATAAAGTGCAAGCTCGACCCCTCTTGCATACTGATTTTAGGTTTTGGGTAATTTTTATCCAGAACTTGAGATATTCTCGATTATGGGGTATGGGTCTGCACCACAATTTGGTCCACATTTGTGGACATTTGCTGGCAGGTCTGAGGTTTTATCTTTTTATTCTGATTCTGACCTGCACTTGTGAATTCTTCATTTCTCTTCTTTGTATAATGTGCCTAGCTGAAGGCACTAAATTAACCACGTATACAGTTCCTTTTAGTTTCTATCTCAGAGCAGACCTGACATTCACGCAATTCAGGTGCATTTTACTCTATTCCACTCTGTTTTATGTCTTTTTAATACAATGAGGACATTGCATTAGATAAGCATGGGGGTAGATATTCATCTTTGAATTTATTCGTCAACACTGTAGATTTGTTTTTTTTTTATTAAAAAAAATTATGGAATTAGGAAAGAGAACTTGGGTTTAAGAAAATTTTCAATCTTAGGAAATAATACATTATGATCTGAACACAAAGACCCTTCAGGTCTTTGGACTTAATCAGCCCGTATATCCATTAAAATGTGGATTTATTTTTTGAGTCCTCGCCAACCTGAATTTTATTTTAATTGGAGTAAATAAGTTTGGGTGATAAGTAGACGACTTATCAACCTGCCCTCTGATTTGAGGGAACTTTGAGTTTTTAGCATCTATACACTTTCTTTGCACTAACTCATTGTTTGACGATTTTAACGGAAATTGGGTAGCTAATGAACCTTCTAGGGTGATATGATTGGCAAGTTATCATGGGTAACAGCCCATAGGTAGGTTGTCCAGATCCCAGTCACTAGACATTTCTCCTTTTGCTGCCTTTAGGTAAATCTTAGACTAGGGAAGCCACCTACTTAAAAAAAAAAGTCAAAAAGAAAAGGAGAACAAAAAAAAATAAACTACACTTCGCCGCACAAGTATGGCTGGCAAGTTGTCGGTGGTAATAGCTCATCGACCGGTTGTCCAGAACCCAGCTCAATAAATGCACTGAAAATTCCCAAAACACTTAGGAAGAAGCGGAGAAGTAGAATAAACCGAGGAGATATACACTAGATTCACCCTTGTGTTGACCCCGTAAAAAAATAAAAGTAGGGAGAAAGCTACCGGTTGTCAAGATACACCGTTAGGCAGAATTCCTTTTTTTTAGGTCACCTATAGGAGAAGAAATCCAAAGTCCATTTTAACTACCGGTCAACGAGTCTATCACATTCACAATAAGATGCTTAGAACTTAGGGTTCTCATCAAATCTTGGGTGAGTTGAATGGCCGTAGAAAGACACTCTTAAACCATAAAACTTGAAAATCTAAAAAAATTAGAAAAGAGGAAAAAGAGAAAAATAAATTTTTCTTTTAATAAGGCGAGGGCTTGAGATGGTCTGTATTTTGGCAAATACCCTAGTACTGTTGTGTCTTTGAAAGTTCAAATCCTAAGTAGACATTTTCTTAATGATTGAAAATAAACTCAAGCCTAAATAATCTAACCTGATTCTTTTATAAATAGCATATAGCTTTTGCTAGGGACTAGCAAAAGATAGGCATGGGGTTATGATGTAAACATGTTTACACTACTTAAGATGTCTATTTATGCATGTTATTAAGCATAGGATTGCATTGCATATTATAAATATTGCATAACATGCATCATCTTGCATTTAGATTAATTTGAATAAAATGGAGGTTAATTATCTCCTTGTATGTTCATGGACAAAGCAAACTTTTTATCGGGGCCTCGAATCGAAGATCCAACCGTACAGATGTGATCAGGGCGACGATTGGAGTTCAACGACTCCAAGATCGCCCTAATCAAACATCTGTAGCATCAGATAGAGACCAGGAAATCCTAGAAGATCAAGGCCCAAGATGATGTGAATCCGCACATCAAATGACAAATCTGACCGCACAGATGGATTCGGATTGACGATCGCAGCCTAACAGCGTGAAAATCGACTCAATCCGACAACCGTGGCACCATCTACATCATCTAGAAGATGGACGGCCAAGATGGCACGACGTGGCACCATCTCAGCTACCCAACCGGCCGCTGCACTCACCGCACCATTTCTTCTTCGTCGCTTCTCCGCTGTTGGATGCACATCTAATGGCTATGGATGCGCGTACCTGAATTCGTCTACGCAACACAAGAGCCTCCGTAGCGCAGCGGGTGGAGGCCTTATCACAAGTGAGCGGTGCGCGTTCGAGCCTGCGCAAGCGACATTTGAGGCGTGGGTGAGCGAGCTCCATGATCGCTCGATCGCTGCAGGCGCTCAATCCATTCCACGCTCTATCGCACAACTGTGCGTGATGCGGGATCACACGCGGGCGCGCGCGCTGAGCGGGCGGAGGCACGAGATAAGCCATCCGATCTCATGATCGGACGCCCGAGATCGACAGTACGTGAACGCGGGTTACATGCGCGAGCAAGCGAGTGGGTGAGTGCTCCGCCACACGTCGCCCACGATGGGGCTTTAGCGACGGTTTCATCCGTCACTAAAGACCCCTAATTTAATGATTTTCAAATTAAAATGACCAAATTGCCATCACTCCTTGCAACTATAAAAGGAGGACCCCTCCACATGAAATTCTCATCCCTTCCTTCTCTTCTCTCCCTCTCCAAAGCTCAAGAGAAGCTTGTCCCACACCCGGGATGCTTCTCACGAGATAAAGTCAAATTTTCATCCCCCTTTCGGAAGCGGATCCCGCGACGACGACGTGCTGCCCCGTTCTTGTTCTTCCCACTTCGTTATCCTTCGTCCTGCTCCGTCCTCCTTCGTCCAGGCTTCATCCCATCCGGCTCATCCTCCAGGCGACTGTCAAGGAGGATATCTCTCTCCCCATTCTTTTTACTGCTTTCTAGAGTAGATTACTGCTTTCTAGTGTAATCATTTTCTCACTTTCTAGTCGTAATGTTTAGTGTAATGAACAATCCTTCTGATAGTGAATTCCATGTTCATTCTACATCTTTTTTTTTTTTTTGCAATTCTCTCTCTCTCTCTCATTCTCTCTCTCTCTCTCTCTTCTATTTAGTGTAAATAGATAGATAGTTTCTAGTCAATTAAGTTACTTCGTGACAAATAAAACAAACGCGTGTTTTTAAATCAAACGTCTGCCTCCCTGTGTTCGACCTGGGATTTCTATTCCGGTATAAATTTTATTTGTTGAACACGAGTTCTTCAATTTCATACTACAACAACAGGTTTTTCAAAACCTAATACGTTAGTGTAGCAACTCGAAACGTTCAACATAGCTCACCACATGTAACCTTCAAAAGCTTGGTTTTGGTATTGTAGGTATCTTAGTATATTTACATCTTGGTAATTTACATCTCTTATGTCAACTTTCGTGTAAGTTGCTACCGACTGATAAAGCTTGTAATGGTATTTATTTGAAATAGAATTCTTGCGTGGCTACTTTGTTTAGAGATTAGCCCTTCCTTATTTTATATATGATCCTTCTGATTTGGATGGTGATGTGAAATATGAAGGAAATCTTTCTTCTTCCATTTTTTTTCACCGCTCTCAACCTCTTCCTCTCTCTGTAGGTCATTAATGTGCAAGTTCTGAAAGCAGTAACGTAGCCTGGATGCTTGAGCTCCTAATTGTTAAGATATTATGGTGTAAATACGTTAAGTATGAAACTAGCAATACCTGAATGACACTTGTTTTGATAGCAATACTCCAAGCAAGTTGCTAGATAAGAAGGAGCAAGTTGTCAAGTTGATGGTAACACCATCATCTGTCATAACTAACCTATGATGAGGGGCAAAACTTGCCATCGGATCCAAAACACTACACATAACCCAACATAGGATCCAGCTACCCGACTACAGGATAAACAGGCAAAACCAACACTGCCCGCCCCACCTAAGACCAGCTGGATCCCAATAGGAACCCACCTAGCCTACCAAAAGATTTAGTGCAGTAAGGGCAGAAGATACGATAAGATGGATCTGACCACCTATGCCTTGGTAGTAGACAAGTAGTTTGATAGAAGGGATACTAGAGGCCATCAAGTGAGGGTTCTCCCCATGTTATAAATAGAGAGAGAGGCCCTCAATGAAAGGGGGGGGCCCCAGAGAGGAAGAACATATCTTGTAATTCCAATAATTCTAGTGCATAGTTGGGAGCACCGTTCTCTCCCTAGATGTATACCACTTGCACTGGAACTGGGTCACCAAATCGCTGCTTTCCTCTGTGGTTTCTTGGTTGATTATTGATCTCCCTTCCTATGCGACAGATGATAATGGATAGGTAGCGCCTCCTACTCGTATAAATCTTTTAGTGGCCTTCCGAGGCCGACCAACCTAATTTAGTCAAAATCCCATGATAAATGCTCCAAAATAACCTTCAGATGGTTGTAATTCAGTTTTGAGAAGAATACGAGAAGATGGGAAATCCCATTAATTATGCTATTTTAACGAGAAATCGTGAGTGCAGGATAAATGAGGGGTTAATCGGTTGTTAATCTAAGGTCAATTGAACTTAAATTTCCAATAAGTGGGCTCGCATTGATTAAATCAGGATTTTCTGTGATTTGAGGATTATTTTATTAATAAAATTCCTAATTACAATCTCACTTCAATTAAATGGGTTCTGGTGGAAATAAATGTAAACTAAATCTCATAAAAATTATTGAAAAATATTCTATGAGGTTTGGATCCTTCGCTTTAACTAAAGGAACACATTTTGACAAAAAATAGACTTAGGCGGAAATTTACTTTGTTTTGGGCTATACTGTAAATTATCTATTCAAATTGCATTAGAACCCAAATCTAAGGTCACCACCAGACTCCTTGAATTCAAATTAGATTAACCCTAAATTTTGAGCCCAATCGAAGTTCATCTTAACTCAAATTGCATTCTGGCCCAAATGTTCCTATTTATTTCATAAGAACCCCTACGTCCTTGATTTCCATTTCAAAGAGGTCCCCACTGCCTTCTTCATCCTCTTCATTCAGACAAGGAAATAGCAAAGCAACCAAACAAATGTGCATGGTCTTCATTTAAGGAGTTCCCCAAACCAAGACTAAATCCCTCCAATCCTCAGATCTTCCACTATCAATTACAATTAATCTTGAGCTCTGATTTTGACTCTAGCATCGCCGGTGAGCTCAAGGTCCATGGTTCTTGAACTTGCCAAATTCACGAGCAATCTCGCAAAATCAAGGCAATGTAAGGTCAAAGCCTTTTATATTTAAGCTTAGGAATGCTTCTAAGTCAAAATTAGCCATGAATTGGCTGAAAAACCCCCTTTTTCCTCCTCACCGGCCACACATTCGTGAGCTTCGGAGACCTCCTTTGACTCCTTTCTCCATGCGTGTATCTGGCCAACTAGCACCACCATCTTCTTCTGATGCTAGCCAACCATAGCTAGGTCTTCTTTGCCCCTTCTTCATCACTGTTCTCCACCGGAGCCACCTTCTCCTTCACGTCCAGCCGGCCAATGCAGACATGATTCCTCCTCCTTTCGTCTAATTAAGTAGCCCTCTATCCTCCTCTCTTCTCCTATATTAATTTAGGCTCTTTAGAATTAGGATTTAGCCCATTAATCTCGCCAACCCTCTTCTTCTTCCTCACAGTCAACGAAAGCTCCGGCGAGCTCAAGCCGCTTCACCAAGCCATCTCCCACCAAACCACTCACTCCACAAGCACTATGAGAGCTTGGTAAGCAAATGCCCTCAAGAAATTGGGCTTTTTGACTCCCCAAACCTCCGATCGAACAACACATCACGCCACTGCCTCCGTCACCATTGTCCGGCCACCACAGACCTCCAAACACCAAATCGCTACCACCACCACCTTTGTTACATCACGACGAGGCTTTCTAGCTATCTAATTGGGGCCAAAAGCCCGTACTTCTGTTTCAGGTACTCCACCATTGCCATCGTCTTGTTCGTTGCCGTTGACCTTCATCCGACGAACAATCAACAAGGGAATCAAGCTCCCTCCACGCGGAACAACTAGAGGAAGCTTCCTAGGCCATTGGATTCGAGATCCAATGACCTTAAGCCTCCAATTGGGCAGCTAAAACTCCACGCTGCAGCTTACGAAGAAGAGAAGGCAACATAGTGCCACATCGTGCAAAGACAATTCTGAATTTGCTTCATAAGGATTTTGGTCCCCTATGTTGTGCTTAGAAATATGGGGTCGGGTCCCCATATCACGCACAATGCACGCCCTCGCTCACCACTCACACCTAGGCGGGTCTGGGTTTGGCTTTGGATCTGATTATCGAGAGACTTGGGCTTTGGAGTTGGGCTCAGAGGAAGTGGGTCAAGTTTTGGTCTGGTTGGCTGAGTCTTGGTTTGAATTATGTTGGCTTTGTGAAGACTCTTCTTTGGTTGAGAAAACTCTAAGTGTTGAGGCTGATTTCTCATTAGTTGAAAAACACATTTTTTTCCTTGAACACTTTTATTTTTGAGCTTGATAGTGGTATTATTTGCTAAATCTATTTATTTTTGCATCAAGCTCTTTGTGCCTCATTATGTGCAATTAATTAGTGGTGTGAATTGTGATTATTTTGCTCCCTAAGATGACCTTGGACTCACAATTCGAGCTTATAAATTTAAGTGTCAATTCGCTTTCTTCGCCATACTACGATGTATTTCTTAAAATTCGACGAAAGCGCGTTAACACAAGTCTTGAAGCACTGGGGATATTTTGATGCATAAAGTGGTGCATAGGATTCTCATGAAAAGGAGAATTACATATGTCTGATGGCTGGTCCTTCAGTTTACTCTTCCTTGTCTCTTTGCCCAATGCATTAAATGAGATAAGGCCATGCGATCTAATAATTGCAATTGCAAATGCCTGCACTGAGTTGGAAAAATACTGTTAACTTGTTTTGATTATATCTGATCATGACCTCCATTGATGATTTCCTTGCTTTTCTTCATTTTTGGCTTCATGTCCAAATGATTTTTATCTAGTTG
Organism: Thalassia testudinum; assembly: GCA_037157565.1. Taxonomy (NCBI): domain Eukaryota; kingdom Viridiplantae; phylum Streptophyta; class Magnoliopsida; order Alismatales; family Hydrocharitaceae; genus Thalassia; species Thalassia testudinum. Next base: position 21,907,586 of record JAZHRO010000024.1, read on the forward strand.
CACCGAGAGATCAATAGTAAACTAATTTGTCAGTGTTGCAGTTTGACGATTCCTGGAGGGCTCTATTGCATTACATAACGTTGAGATAAATGGCATTTGATTAACCTGCAGCCACCAATTCTCACCCACCAAAAGGTTCTAATCTATTATAACCTTTTGCTTTCATGCTATTCTGGCACCTTAACTTTTCTGTAGGTATTATTTATTCTAAGGACAAAATCCAGCTCCCACGATGGTCCATGTCATTTACTGGCGTGTTCTATCTGTCTTGGATCAGGACATTGGATGCTATGTGGGTGGGACATGCCAAATTAGTGCAAACATGGATCTGAGCTCCAGGGTGTGGGCAAAGTTTGCTGAAGGGTCCTGCTTCTACAATTGCTCTATCTACTTCCATGTGCATTTTTGTCAGCTTCTATCTACTTGCTAAATTTTCATGATTCCACTAGAATCGGGCTCATCCAAGCTGAACATGAACGGCGATCTAAATCCACTGCATGAGGACTTGAAGTTCATATTCGCAAGTGTTTTGTGGGACTTAAACTCAATTGTCTTCAGAGCCGTTCAGCCTACTTCCTTGGCATTGAAATGAAGCTGACACCAACACCCATTACCTTATCATAGCAAAAATATATTACTGATTTACACCTGAAATTTGGTTTTGAAGGTGCCAAGCCTATCAAAACACCTATGTCTATTGCTTCTTCAAATCAAGTTATCAAAGGGGATGGCTTTCCACCAACTGATCCAACAATGTTTCGTCAAATTGTTGGTAGTCTTCAATACCTTCACTTCCAACGACCTGATGTAGCAATTTCTGTCAACAAGCTTGCTCATTTTACGAGTGCGCCCACTGATAAACATTTTAAAGCTCTCAAACATTTATTACGATACTTGAAACATATTGTTTCAGATGTCTTACAATTTAACCAAAGCTCCTTCTGATGTTGTCCTGGCCTTTTCGGATGCTGATTGGGCAAAGCTCCCAGGATGATCACCGCTCCACGTCAAGTTATGCTATCTACCCTGGTGCTCCACTAATTTCATGGGCTTCCAAGAAGCAAAGCACAATAGCGAGGTCTAGTACTGACGTAGAGTACCGCGCAATTGCTAATGCAACAGTAGAATTGACATGGATTTTTTCTCTTTGTTCAGAATTGGGCGTGGTGTTCCTGACAAGCCAATTCTCTTTCGTGATAACATTGGGACTACTTACATGACCTCTAATCCAATTTTTCATGCTAGAACCAAGCACATAGAGGTCGTTTTTCATTTTGTACGTGACAAGGTTGCCAATAGCACTCTCCAGGTTTACTATATACCCAGCACTAAGCAAGTAACAGACCTTCTCACCAAGCCGCTCACTGCTGATAAGCTACATTACTTCAAATCCAAACTTCATGTTTATTCAAAACTTTTCGTTTAAGGGGAGGTGTTAATGAATATATATCATTCTGTAAGGGTGTCTTGATAATTATACCTTAGTTTGTTGTAATGACACCTGTAGCAACCTCTCGAGATGTTAATAAATACATGTGTGAGAGGCAACTGCTACATTTAACTGCCTCTGTTCTTTCCCTCTCAATTGGGTTTTCTTCCTCTGTAATAACATCTTATCAAATACTTGTAGGATAGCCCGGTGAGCCACCATAGTTTGAGAATATTTTTGAGATTTAGAGCATGTTTTTTGTTTGGACACAGCAAAGTCGAGGCCATTGGGACATGCTGCTTCTTGGTTGGTAGTAAGTAAATTCACAGCTAGCTAATGATGTTGTCCTTAGACAGATCCTTACTACTGAACTTGAATAGGTTGTATGTGTTGCCAGTTGACTGGAAGAAGTTGCTCAGTTTAACAGAGATGCCATGCAGTTACTTTCCACCGGAAACGTTGTCCTATGGTGAATGAAAAAGGAAGCATATAGGAAAGATAGGGGAGACCATTATAAGTCTACTTTAGGGACTATTAAATGCAAGACATGTTTCCTCATTCATATTTTCCGTGATCTTGCTTGTAAATGTATAAATAAATTGGACTCCATAGCTGTAGGGAGTTAGGACACTGGCGTTTCAGGACAAAACTGAATCGGGGCAGGTGAGGACTAGTGATGGGGGCCCTAGTAGTTGTATGGTATAGTTTCTTGGTCGGTGATTAATGAGTGCATTGTGCAGTCAATGCATGTCATAAATGATTTTATGATCTAAATAAACAAAACGATGCTTTTGTGAACTTTTGGCCGGGCACGGAGTTGAGACGTTTTGCAATTTCTAGTGAGACGTAGGGCTATCAAATCCACCAATAGCTGAATAGAACAACTCGAACCCAATCTGCATCAAGCACGTACCGGAAGCCAGTCCGATTTCACTCACCATAAGTGGGTCCAACCAGGTCCGAACTGTCAAATTAATTGAGTTGGGTCCGAGTAGGCCCCCGTTAAACTCGTTTATATAATTCAAATCCCATCCCCACGGTTCCAAACTGGTCCTGCGAGTGTGCGACTCCTGCCTTCAAGTACAGACGACGCTTCATGTCCTCCACACCACATAAATTGCACTCCTGCCAATTAATTTGCCAGTGGCCACACCCACTCCCAGAGACCATAACGTATCGTTGTACCCTTTCGGCTTTCCGAAGGGGACTCGCACTGTCCACACCTCTTCTTCCGTAATAACGTGACTTACGTTTACGTGTGACTTACCACTGCATTGGCAAAGGGCTTCTTTCCAAATTTCACTTAGTCCAATGGTCTCAGTTCAACTACCACATCTACAATGTGTTTTTTATTATTTTCTCCCTTTTGAGAAGGTGGTATGTTTTCCTCTCTTCGAAGGACGTCAAGGTTTGTCTATTCTTCCTTATCGTGTATCCTATTATATCATGTTTGTTTCCTTAACGAAAGTTTTACTTTCAAAAGAACCAAAGACTCCCACATCTACAATAGCATGCAACAACAGCCTACTTGTTGGTCATTGTCTCGTATTTTTGACGTTGGATATAAACGCGTCTCGTATTATTCAAATTTTTTTCTCAAAAATATGGAGACAAACGGAGACTTGAGAACTGGTTGAAGTTATAATACTTTATTATAATATTTACATATTTTGTGTGCACCCAACTAAACATGCATATCTGATTAAATTAATTAATTCATTTATTAAATGGGTCAGGTTACATTTTAGGACTCATAGGCACATGTTAGTGCCGATTCCACACCCTAAGATCCGATTATTAAATCGATCAGACTTAACTCAACTTGACTTAATGTGAGTACAATGTCCACAGGTTAGGTTGAGTTGAGTCAAACTCGACCTAATTAACCCATTTTATAGTTCTAGTGGGATGCTTATCTTAGAATTGTAGTAAATTTGTAATTTTTGAACTTAGTTTAAAATAAACATTAGAGGAATTTAAGTGTATGGGCTTTCATTTTTTCTATACATATATAGAGGAAACATTTGTGTATATGGTCGGGTGTTGACAAAGTGCGTTGGAACATATGGGTATTTTTGTATAAGTTTGAGTGTAGACAAAATGCATTGAAATTTATGTTGGTTTTAAGGGTTTAATTACATTAATTATGATGTACTTGACGGGAGAATTCATTTTGAAATTAATGGAATTTGGTAGAGGATTTTAATATTACACTGAAAGTGGATAAACCTCTTAATAGATAGGAAAATCTTTTACCTCCCACATATGCATGCATGAACAACCCTTAGCTTGAGCTGAGGTGAGAATTAATTTGAAACTTCGACTCTATTGCTACATATTTTTAATCTCCTTAATTTGATTGATTGATCAATCATTGAGTTAATTCGTTGATCAATGGGATTAATCGATCCATTAATTAATGAATTCTATAAATGTCAAGTTATGGACTCTATATAAAAGTTGGAAGGGTGCTTTTATTTGACAAATAACTTTCAACACTTCTCTCTCTCCCTCTTAAGGTGTGTCCGTTCGATAGAAGATTGGTAGATCAGTCTTCCAATCCGCTTAATCAACTTGCACAAGCTATTTAGAGTAATCATTTAACAAATGATAGATCGATCAACCAAATAAATTGATCTTTCATTCCATAATTTGGTTGATTAATCTTCCGAATTGATTGATTAAATTGCGTTGGCTAAGTTTTCCTGAGGTGATTTTTAATGACATCCAAACTCGAAGTATGCCAAATCTTCGAGGTAGACCGTCATATCTTGAGAGGAACTCACTACACCCTAACGCACTAATATTGTAGGAGGTGTTACCTCCTCTAAGATAAGTCTTGCATAAGCACTTCGTTCACAGTAATGTCTAAATTATTTTCATTTTATTTATTGGTATTATTGTATGTTATTTGTTCTTTATTTTATTTTAAATCTTACGGTATCATGTCAACCTTACTTGATTTACATAAAATTATTGAAAATGCATATATTTTCATTTCCATATATCTTACATGTATGGCTTTCATCAACTTAGGAGTCAATCATTGAGTTTGCAGGCCCCTAAAGCACTGAGCCTCCCGTACAGCACAATGTGAGTTGAGAATTGATAACTAATCCAAGCATTGAACTTTATTACCAACAACAAATTATCGCACAGGATTCATGTGTATTTGGATTGGTTTTTTATGTTTGTTTCATGTTCCGAGAAATTAATTTTTGTCTACTGCCATTTTTTTAAAAGTGAACTTTGGTCCTCTGTGAGGATATTTATTCATTAAAATAGTCAGTAGCCTGCCATGGTTTATGAGTGTGACAATCTGGATCAGATGGATCTTAACTTTGCTTTGGCCATGGGATCTTGTTCTTGTCGATTTGCATGGATTGTTTGTCTTACGGGAGGCGGTTAACATTAAGCAAGATCATGAACGGCAAGATATGGTGTATTTATATAGTTCTTTTCGATACCATCGATCGCTCAGTAGATAGATATTCATTCACAACAATGTATTACGGTGATAAATGCGGCACTCAGTTAGGACTTTCTGAACTCCTCAATTTTCTCGAGGTTGATGATGACAAATCTTTGAGACAAATAAAAATAAATAGACTTTTGTCTTTCCAGGATGATATCTGTACAGTTGACAGTATAAGGCTTTGTTTACGTCTACTTGTTTGATCAATCTTTTCAGATGATTTTTGCCGTAGTTATTTCATTAATGACTGACTACCAAAGCTCAAAACACCTTTGGTACTCAGCTATTTCTGTTCGTTTTGTGTTTGATTCAGTAACGTAATTGTGCATTATTTTACATTGATACAGACTTTAGATAGTCAAGCCAAGACGTGGGGACTCACTACTACTTCCGAAGGTGGATTAACCGCACCAGGAAACATAGTTAAATGCAGGTGGTATCATATTTTCAAATCACTAGGAAACTTTAAATGGTGTTGGTATGTGTAAAAATTTTGCTCTAACCCCATGAACAATTATGGAAAGCTGGTCCTGACAATTTGTTGACAACAAGCTAATACTTAAATTTAGGGGGTTAATTATCCGGCCCCTCAAATCCCCCTTTTACAAGATGATGATCCAAGGGAAGCTGATCGAACTCAGGTTTTATGAAACCATAAACTTTTGGTCATGTTGAGCTGTCCGGCATCACCTCTAATATCCCTGCCCTACCTTAACTGTAGCTACTGCAATAGGTGATCGATGTTCACATGGTCTTTTTCTGAGCTGATCAGCTTCACCTTTCTACCATATACTATAACAAAAGTAAAACTGGATGAAAGAGGGAAGGGTGCAATTCTAATTGACTACAAGGTTTCGGTTCCTGGATTGACTAGTTTCTCCCTTACAATAGGTTCTCGAGTCGGTGACTGCATTTTTAGTCTACAGCTATAACTAAGTGTTGTTCAATGGCAATTATGTAAATCTATTGCTATATATTCTTTCGTCCAATGTTGATTGCTTTTGAATTCTTGATTAGTCAAATGATGACCATCATTTTCATTAACACATGCATGATGGCTTGTTATCTCTTTGAGTGTGTATATATATATATGTGTGTGTGTGTGTGTGTGTGTGTGTGGGAAAAGGGTGTGCACTGGTGACCTATAGGTTAGTTACATACATGTGTGGTAACATCTTCACCTATTAGTAATATTTTGGATTGAAATTACTCTATATGAATATATTATACATTAAATTTGAAACTAATCCGATACTCCTAACACCTATATCCATTAGGATCAAATTTATTAATACTTAAGTTGTAAAAAATAAACTTCCTTCGATGTAAGTGCTACGAGTGTCAGATTTACTTTAAATCTGACGTATAACATGTTCATATAGAGTGATCTCAATTCTTAAATTTTTTATCCAAAACATTACTCGTAATGAAAGAAATTACCGTACATATATATATAACTTACATACAAGTAATTAGTTATCCAATATTGATTGATCAAGTTAATTTTTTGTTTTTAGTTACATAATTAACTGAAGTAATTGCCACCTTAAGTATTATAACCACCATATAACATCCACCAAAAAGTTAATTAAACGATTAGCTAGCTTAACTGCCACTCCAGGACATTTTAATTATATATTTTACAACTCCTGTCCTCGAATCTTTATTTTAAGTAAACAATCGTAGTCATACGATGCATTGACACCACAGGTTAACACATTGTGTTTTAATAAAGAGAACCGAGTGTTGCAATAAACAGAAAAAGGTTAACACCGCTTTACATGTGAATCCCAAGATTTTAAAACACTTCAACGAAAAATGGCCCTAAGGCAATCACCTAGGCGATGATTCTCAATGTAAATGACCAGCACTTGTGCTTGTTTGTGCATCACGTAGTGGGCTCATGGTTTCGATCTCGGTGGCTACGATTTGGTCCACGTTAGTGTCCAGCTAGAAGAAAACTTTCTGTGAAAACTTGTCAAGTTCGATCCGTCCTGACCTAAGAAAGTATGCCATCCCTATTGTCTTTCCCATATTTCACCAATTTTAGCTGCTTTTGATATTAGGTTTAAGAGCATGATAACCCAACAACTACACGATAAGATAGATAATTTTTGCAAGTTGGAAATGGTCTGCAATGGAGGTGGGGGAGTAACATAATAAAAAATGTTTAACACACCTCTTATCTCACCTATAAAATCTTGGCCATTGAGGGAGGTGAATGAGATAAATATCTAACCCTTATCTTTGTCTCATTCTCCCCCGTAAATGGTTAAGATCTTATGGTTGAGATCTTGGGTGAAATCCATGGGTGTATGTTGAGTAATAGTTTGCAATGGTCAGGAAAGTGGTGCTTTGAGTAGGCATGCATGCATGGTTTCCCATGCCAAGGCCATGTGCACCACGGGTACCAAGTTCACACTCAGTTTTGTATACTGGATTTGCAAAGGGATAACTTTGGAGATCCATAAAGACCATTTTCATTTTGGACACCGGTTAAGAAATGCACATTGCAATGTATGTTACAATGTGTAGGCTCTCACTCACGTCGATGGTTTTTGCCGGTGGTTTCAACCGGTATGTTTGGTTGTTCACTTGTCAAAATCACCTTACATAGGCAGAAAATCACTTTTCAGATATAACTAAAGTGGAGAGTCATTTTCCACCGGTGAAAAGTCAAAACACACTAGTGTATTTTCATTTTCCATAGGGGTGTTTTGGTTTTCCATAGGTGGAAAGCCACCATCGAGTAAAAAATAATTTCTTTTAGGTCAAAGTCATAGGTTGGCAACCTACAACTTCACTTTTGGGTAAAGTGAAAAGGTAAAACACACCGGTGTATTTTAATTTTCCACTGATGGAAAACACCTTTGAATAGAAAATAATTTCTTTTGGATCAAAGTCGTGGGTTGGAAACCAACAACTTCACTTTTGAGTGAAGTGGAAAGTCATTTTTTATCGGTAGAAAGTCAAAACACATAAAAATCTTTTAGTTTTCCACAAACTTCACCCAAAAAAAGTGAAAACACACCAACATATTTTGCACTAAATAAAAATATGTCGGTGTATTTTGCATTAAGTAAAACGTGCATTGCAATGCATATTTTTTTACTTTTTCACTTTCATCTTATATATTCTTGGGGCTGTGATCTTGAAAGGGAGTGACTTTTGTCCATGAAAAGTCTTATTTTGAGTTTTATTTTACTTAAAATTTAAATGTGATCGGAAATAAATTATCAAGTCCTATTTTTAAGTTTGGATATATTTTTAGCTATATGGTCTCACATATACTTGCATTATTTTGCAAACTCCTTACATTAATTTAGTTTAGAGCATAGAGTTGTAGTCTTTTACATAATAACTATGTATAGATTTATAGTCTTTCACATAACAATTCAAACAAAATCAACATTATTTTAGTTCATGCCAGGCTAGTGTTATATAATTGTGCATATATAGAGTTGTATCGTTTCACAATTTTTTAAATAAAACTCATTATTTTAATTTAAGACATATTATTATGAAATCATGCATTTAATTATGCTATTTACCAATATGCCTTAGTAAAATTCACATAATTTTAGTTTAGATATAATTATATATTTTTGCCTTATTTGGTAATATCTTTAAATAAGCATACATTATTATAGTTTAGGACATATTGTTCTATAATTATGTATGTAATTGTATTATTTGGTAGTCTCCATGAAAATGCTTATAATTACTTCAGAACATATTTCAGTGTAATTATGCATATACTTATGCTATTTAGTAATCTTAAGTAAAATGCACATTTTATAGCATGAAAAAGTTTTACTATTTCATAATCTATTTGAAGTAAAATGCATACTATTTCAATCTAGAATACATGTAATTATTCATGCATATGGTAGTAGTATTTGACACTTAAGTAAAACAAGTAATATTTTAAGTCAAGGCATGTTTTTAGATAATTACTCATATAGTTGTAATATTTTACAAATGATTAAGTAAAAGGCACATTATTTTGAAATATTTAAGTGAGTGCATGCGACGTCAAAAAAATGTATTTGATTAATTTATACGTTGTAGCATGTGCTTATGATATCAGTTTTAAAATAATATGGAGAAATACGAGTACAAGCGTCGATCTTAGAGAAGTAGAAAATTGGATTTTGTAGTTAGTTTATTATCACATGATAGTTTGCTTACATGTAGAATGGTGAGAAAATAAAAGAGAGAGAGAAAGAGTGAGTGAGAGATCTGTGATAATGACGGTTGTAGCAACATGGACTAGCATAAATAGAACACAAACTAGAGCAACAATGACAATAATGAAAGCTAATCTATTGTAATGGCAAAATCATTTTATAATAACGCTAGATGAATGCTTAAAATAACATGAATATCAACTAAAGAACACTAGCAAATAAATGCGATAAATGAAGACGCGAGGTAGTCACAGCGGTGGAAGGACTTCCATCGGCGGCTCGGCCACTCCGGGAACACACTTTGAAGCTCTATGGAGGTGGGGACATGCTTGGTAGATGATTGAAGAGATGGGATCAAATGGACGCCCATAGGGCTATTTATAGGGCTCATGCCAAATCCTTTGACCCAAAATTGCGCCCAAACACGCGCACATCTCCAGCCAACGTGTGCATAGTAGCGCGCCAACACACTCACAGCTGCGCGGCCACCGCACGCACAATGCACAGCCAGCGCACGCAGCAGTTGTCACACACAAGGAAGGTTGCTGACCATTGGATTGTCACCGCGAATCACCATCAGATGGCTCTGATCGCGCCTCGCCAGCTGCTAATGTGCCTCGCGCTTTCAACCGAGCGGGAAGAAGCCTCAGTCGTTGGATCGAACGTGGAGGGTTGGGATGGTGCGAGAGATCATGCTTTGGATCGCTCATGTGATCTTGCATCAGATCACGCGTGCTCGCATCACGCGCTTCTGGGGGTGCCACGCTACCTCCTTCCTCCCCGTCCGATCGTTGATCGACGGTCCAATTTTGCCCACTGTTCGCATGTTGTGGATTCGAGCCTCATGAGGGCCCGAACTCTTGTCCGTTGCTCATGGGTGGAGGTGCTAACCACTGCGCCATGCCTGCAGATTGTCGTAGGGATGAGTTACGGCTAGCATGCTCATAGCTGTTGGATCATCACCACAGATCGTGCGGCCGAGATCACGCATGCGCGCGATGAAGAGATGATGCAGCCACTGTGGACGACACATGACACAATGAGGGTCGTTGATCATCAGATCAATAGTTAGAACTTCTTGGGCTTCTTGTGGGAGCTACAGAGGTCGGATTGAAGTGATTTTGAGTCCGTTGGACTTCGTTCGTCGATCCGGATCCATCCGTACGGTCTGAATGCACATCTGAGACCTATTTCAATATGCACTTGTACATAGGGTCATTAAACATTAATTCTAAGCAATCATAATGCAGAAATAACATAATATGTATGTATTGCTCCTAGACCCACTATAATATGATATTCATGCATATGCGCCCTTGAAATTGAATCTAATTGATGTAATTAATGCTATTAATTATAGAGTCATCAGTATATTATTTTGAAATAAATCAAATTTCTATATAATTACACATATAATTGTAACACTTGCCATATTATTTAAGTAAAACACATATTCGTTTGATAATGACATTATTTTATAACTATTAATATAATTTTACTATTTGATATACTATTTAAGTAAAATATATATAATTTATTATTTGACAAAATATTTAAGTATAATATATATTATTGTAATTTAGATCATATTATTAAAATTACTCATGTAAATATTATTTGACACTTTTAAGGAAAATCTAAGTAACTCTAACTATAACATATCATTATATAGGGGTTAATAGGGCAGCACAGCTGGTGCGCTTGTTCCCCATAAAGCATTCTCAGTGCAGGGTGCATGGATTCGAAACCCTGTGGCTTGCCCAGACGCGCATGGCACCATTATCGGTGGACGTGCCGTTGGTGTGCGTCCAGCCATCCTGTAAAGACCCATTCTATTTGAGCCTTTTAAGATATCTGGACCCCTTCCCAGACGTCTGGAAATTAAAAAATCTGTACGCGAAGTTGGTTCTGCGTGCAGCCAACGCGCAAACTCCTTTTCTTCTCCCTCTTCTTCTCTTTCTCCTCCTCACCGAACCCTAACCCACTGCCTATATAAGAGCCCTCTCCCTCTTCCTCTCCTCTCCACTCCACCACCACCACCTTCCTTCCTCTCCACTGCCGTGAGAGAGACGAGCGAGAGAGAGGGAGGAGGAGCGGCGTGAAGAGAAGGAGGAGGTTGAGCTCGCGAACTCGGAGAGGCTCACTGGAGTGCGCACGGCCGCCGCAGTGTGTGCGGGAGGAGGAGTGAGTCTGGGAGCCATCCCCGACTTCCTACAGCGGCCAGAGCTGTAGCCGAGAGGGAGAAGCCACAGCGGAGCGCGGCGAGAGGAGCGGGAGCTCATTCTGATATTGGAAATTTTCCAATATCAGATGTTCGAAGTGCCTTCCAGACAACGGGCTGGACGTCTGAAAGCGGGTATTTGCATAGGTACGTCCTTCCCGCGGCTGTGGCCATGCATGCCACACCGCAGAGACGGTTTGTTGGGCTAAAAAGAGGACAGCTGCTTTGTCATGCACAGGAGCAACTTTGGGAAGGCACGCGGCATGCCCTCCCACGCGTTTCGAATGTCTGGACAGCTTACCAGACGACTGGAGGAAAGGTCGGACGTTTGGAGCTGAGTCCAAACGGTCAAGTAGGAGTCCTGGACGTTTGAGGTCAACACAGGGACTTGAGGAGAGACTCTGGTGACTTTTAAGACGTCTGGACTTGTTTCTAGACGTCTGATTTGGGTCTGCAGACTTATTTTTGACCCGTTTAGTATTCGATCGGGGTCCGTTTTACGCAAACGAGATATCTGTGGTTTCCTTGTGAGTTTCTCTACATGTTAGAAATCCTTATATAATGTTCTGAACGTTCCGTTGTGATATGTTCCTTGATATAGGACTTTGACCTGTTGCGTGTCTAGGGCTTGTAGAGGCATGTGAGTCTGGAGCTCGAGTCCCCAGTACTCCCGAATTGTCTGGTAGAGTGGTTTCCCCCTTTTCTACTTATAAAATATGAATGTATTTATGAAATTTAGATAACTAGAACCTTAGGATATGTCATAAATCCTAAGACGAGAAATAGTTGCATTGTTTGTATGCGTGTTTGAGATTGCAGTCACAGATGAATGAGCTGAATTATAAACAACTACCTGTTAATAAATATGAGCTGCCTATCAGAATGCCTGAGATAATTAAACAGTTACCTGTGATATCACTTGTTGCATATGTTAATTTGTGGAAATACGAGCTGCATGTGTATAATATGAGAATGGAATTGTGAATGATGAAACCTGATATGGAATAATATGGTGAATATGAGCATGAACCCTATGGGGAATTAGGAGTAGAGCTCCTATGGATGAATGGAAAGATCTAGAAATGTGAGTGGGAAGTGTGCTGGCCCTTGAGTACGCAGTACCAAGAAGAGCAATTGTCCCCTTTTTAGTATAGAGTGGAGCTAGTCGCCCTTAGGTTGGGACCCGGGGTTAGGATTAGTCACTCTACACCTACTTCTGTTTGCCCTCGCGTACACTGTACCGGGGAGAGCTATTAGTGTTGGGAGGGAGCTAGCCACCCTACACCGACTTGTTAGGCTCACTGGGCAAATCGGGGTAGTCAAACGAGGGTGCGCAGACTATGGAGGGGTGAGACCCCTATTTGGTTCTGAGGGGCTAGACCCCTGTTGTTGAGAGGGCTAGGCCTTATACTGTTTCGTGCTGTACTTTGGGCGTACCCGCTAGCGGAAGCAACTGACCACGTGCCAGTGTGGGTTAGCTACCTGTGTGCTTATTGCGCATGCCGTAGTCACCGCTACGTCTATCTGTGACCTCGGGGTGGTTGACTGGGTGTAGGATTACCACAGGAGACTCTCTCGGCCAAGAGAGAACCACGTATGCCTTCTACTCTTCGGAAAAGACTACAATCAAGATCGTTCCCACGAGGAACATGCGAGATCAAGAAAGAAATCTGAAAGTAAACCAATGGGTGAAAATGAATTACTTGTAAAATAAAAATAATTGGAAAAGATAAATTTACCTGTTAGCTTTTATTGCTTTTGATAGTTTGGTTACCACTCTACTCAGCGTTCGCTAACTCCGTTTACTCATAACCCTTTACAAGTCCAGGAGTTAAGTAGCCCGAGTCACCGGCTGGAGAGAGTGCTGGGCCTAGTCGAGCCCAGCAATACTTTCTTACTATTGTAGTACTTCCTTTTTGTAACGAACGCATGCCCCAGACGTATTTTAAGATGTCTGGGAGGTGGCCCAGACGTCTGAACAGACGTCTGGGATCGTTTCCAGACGTCTGGAAATCCGTTATCTTCCACACGCGCGGGTCATTTGCGTGCCTGAGCGCGCAGACCTGCATATTCGTTTATTCCCTACGGCTGCAGACGCCCTGCCGCGTTCCCTCTCCTCCTCGCACGGCCTTAAAAGGCCACGCCTCCCCTCACTTCCGTCACCACCGTCTCCTCCCTCTTCTCCTTCAACCAGTGAGCGTGAGTGCGAGGGCGGCAGCGATGGCCGCAGTGAGTGCGGAGGAGGTGCTGCGTGCGAGAGCGAAGCTCTGCCGTGAGGGCGAGCTCGCCGGGGCTGCTAGGGCCGGCCGGTGGAGGGCGCAGGGGGCGTGGAGCGATGCGGAGGGGGGACTGCTGCGGTCTGAGCAGCAGGCGCGCGAGGTGCGACGAGGGCGACGTCGCAAGCGGAGGCCGAGTGGTGCCCTGATTCTGGAAAAATTTCCAGAATCAGACGTCTGGGTTGATAGCCAGACGGCGAGGGCGACGTCTGGAAGACCATCCAGACGTCTGAAAGGTGAGTTTTCCGTCTCCTTCTTCCTTCCTGTCGACTGACCCTATTGAGTGAGGGAGATGGGTGTGCGCAGGCTCGGTGATTCGCCATCCATCGCGAATTAGACGTCTGGCAGTAGTACCAGATGGCGGAAGCGACCTCCAGACGTCCGGGGTGACCATCGGACGTCTGTGAGCTAGGCCAGACATCCCCGCAGACTTCTGGATGTCTGGGAAACCATGCTGAACAAGGTAATTCTCTGATCCACTTTTTAAGACGTCTGGAAGAAGTTCCAGACATCTGATTTTGCACAGTGTCGTCGTTTTTGACCCGTTTAGGGCCCGTTTGGGTTCCGTTTTCCATGATTCGAGTTGCGTTCTTTTTAGAATTAATTCCTCTACCCATCTACAGTAGCTATACACTGTTTTGAGACACTCCTTGTGTTTGATCCTTGTGATAGGACCCCGTTCTGTTGCAGTCTCGGGGGTCGCGGAGGCACGCGGGATTCCCGACCACGCCCCCTTTTCTCCCGTTGTACCTGGTAGAGTGGCTTTAAGTTATTAATAAAATCTGTTAAATTATGGAACCATAAATAGAACCTAGGACATTGCATGAATCCTAGGAATGAGAAATAGATGGAATGATAGCTCCTAGGTGTTGCATGAATCCTAGGGCTGGAAAACTAGATTGTATGATAGATCCTAGGATATGGCATGAATCCTAGGATGGGAAAACTAGTGGAATGTTTAAATACTGCAGTCTTGGAAAATGGAAAGAGATATAAAGCTGCCTGTAATTTGAATTAACAGCTGCCTGTTGTGAATAAATAACGTGGTTGAGAACATGGATTGTAAGAATGTGAAACTGGAAAGTGAAACCTGGATGTTTGAGTAAAAAGGATGGGACCCTACGGGGAAGTAGGAGTAGAACTCCTGGAAAGTGAATGGAATAGTATTGGGGAAGTGAGCTGGCCCTTGAGTACGGAGTACCAAGGAGAGCGACTGTCCCCCTGTTTAGTGCAGAGCGGAGCCAGCCGCCCCAGGGACCCGGGGTTAGGACTGGCCACTCTGTACCGACTTGCTGGCCCTCGCGTACGTAGTACCGAGGAGAGCTACTAGTGTAGGGAGGTACTAGCTACCCCACGGGCCCCGGGGTTCTTCTAGCCTCCCACACCGACTTGTTAGGCTCGCTGGGGCAAACCAGGGTAGTCAGGCGAGAGTGCGCGGACTGTGGAGGGGCAAGGCCTCGGTTTGGTTACTGTGGAGGGGTTGGACCCCTGTTACTGAGAGGGCTCTGCCCTGGACTGGTTCCGTGCTGTGCTTTGGGCGCACCCGTTAACGGAAACGACTGATCGCGTGCCAGTACGGGTTAGCTACCTGTGCATTTATCGCGCGTGCCGTAGTCACTGTTACGTCTGTCAGTGACCTTGGGGTGGTTGACTGAGGGTAGGATCACCACGGGGGACTCTCCCGGCCAGGAGAGCACCACGTGCTACTTCTACTTTTTGGAAAAGACTGCAATCAAGATCGTTCCCACGAGGAACATTCGAGATCAAGAAAAAGATCTGGGGAATAAATGAAATAGTGAGACAATTGAAAGATGTGAATAAAGAAAGTAATCGAACATAACAGCTACTGTACACTCTACTGTTGTCTTTAGTTTAGTTGCCACTCTACTCAGTGTTTTGCTGACGTGTTACACTCGTTACCTTTTTCAGGACCAGGTGTTGAGCAGCCAGGGTCAGCGGTTGCAGAGGATGCTGGGCCGAGTAGGGTCCAGTAGAGTTACCACTGTCTCTTGTACCTCTTTTTGTTACGTTGTAGTGAGTAGTTCTTGTTTCCGCTGTACTTTCTTTACCTGCAGTTCAAATTATATTATGAATGTTGTTCTACTGTTGTGGTGATACATACTGTGGTAGTTTCTTTCCTTACTACTGTACTTTCTTACTGTTAGTTATATTCATGCTGAATGTGGTTTATTTTACTGCTCTTTTGGCTACTTCCTCGTTGGACGACTAGGTCTTGGGATTAGTTGAGTCGGTTCGGTTCTCGTGTCTCGTAGGGACTCGGGAACCGGGTCGTTACACTTTCTATTAGTGAGTTTCAGACTTTGTTTACTATTCCTGTTACTGTACTTTTGTTCTACTTTCCTGTTGTGGTGGTGGTATGTACTGTTTAGCAGCTTTTACTTCCTTATTGCTTGTACGCTTTTACTGTTAGTTACCTTGCATGGTGAATGTGGTTTATTTTCCTACTTTTCAGTTATTTCTTGTTAGACGACTGGGTCTTGGGATTAATCGAGTCAAGCCGATTTTGGGTCCTGTAGGGATTTGGGAACCAAGTCGTAACAAGATGGTATTAGAGCAAGGATGTCCCGAGAAATGAACCAACTAGATTGAGAATAACCAATTCATGTGCATGTAATTAGAGTAACCACCACAACATACCGCTTGGCATTTGTTATGAGTTCCTTTCGCTGAAGTCTATTAGAGTTGACTTCTTTTGTTCTGTCTTCCGCGTCTCCTTGCAAGAGATGCCTCGTCGTGGAGTTCTCGAGGCAGGCTGTGGACGCGGCCGTTTACGAGGTCGAAGGGGTGGACGTGCTGGGCCTGAGGTGCCAGTTGACCTGCCACTTCTCCCGGGTGTTCAGGCCCAAGACCTTGCTCAGCTAATCAGGGATATAGTACGAGAGGAGCTCCACCCGCCTCCACGGGCACCTCTCCTTGGGGACGTGGAGGGGGAGTCCTCTGTAGGATCGAAAGACTGATGCAGTGCTGGACGAGCAGGAGAGGGAGGGGGTGGCCCTCCACCTCCCCCACCGCACTCTGACACTTCTGAGCACGAGCCCTCCCTGCCTGGGGACGTGCCCATTCCCCCACTGCAGCTGCACTATGAGCTTTTCGGGCAGTTCTGAAAGCTGAAGCCCCCCTCCTTCAAGGAGATGAGGACCCGTCTGAGGCAGAGGACTGGTTGGAGCAAATTGAGAAAGTGTTTGACACCCTTCGCCTCCCTGTAGAGTGCCGCGTGGCCTTTGCCATGTACCAGTTAGAGAGTGCGACACACAGGTGGTGGAGGGCAGTCAGAGGCCAAGAGAGGGGAGAGCCAACATGGGACCAGTTTGTGACCCTCTTCAGTGAGCAATACTTCCCGCAGACTTGGCAGGACAAGCGGAAGTGGGAGTTCCACACTCTCCGCAAGGGGACGTTGACTATTAGCGCGTACCACACGCGCTTCCTGGAGCTGTCACGTTTTGCTGCGACAGCCATAGCTACGGAGGAGGAGCGCCTGTGGAGGTTCACTGAGGGGCTTCGCCCTGCTATTCGGGGGTATGTCAAGCCCTTGAAGCTGCCCACCTTTTCAAGAGTGGTGGAGGTAGTCATGATGTATGAGGAGACCAACCCAGCCGCGCGAGACACCGACAACTGACGGAAGAGGCCCTACCAGCTAGAGTACTCACAGGGTCGACGAGAGAGGAGGCACGCGGCACTCGCGGGAGAGCCGTCTCATTTTGCAGGGCCGTCTCGTCAGAGTACTCACAGGAGTCATCTCGTTTTCCACGGTCCTCTATTAATCTTTAGAAGAGAAGCATAGAGAAGCTCATTCCACTCATTAGGCACACTTGGAAGGCACCAATGGCCATAGTCTTATGCTAGAATAGTGATATTCTATTCTTCCGTGCTCTCAATTTTCTTTCTATAAATCGATGGATGACCATCTTTCCCATAATTTGTGAACCGACTAATGTTGGGGTATGTGACGGGTGTTTTCATTTTCTCCATGATTTTCTCTATGACAAGCATCATAGAATGGTACCTCTCAAGGAATATATCATTGTAGATAGGTTCAATTTTGTGCCCACCAAAGTTCCACTGTCCCCCTCTACAACCAACCAGTGAATAAAGCACTTAGATTTTGACAAACAAGAATATCCTTGATTGAATCACAATAAATACTATAATATCAAAATAAATCTTGACATAGCATGCACGCCATGGTTAAATTTCTTTTATGGCTAATGTGTATTCATGTGCAATCATAATGGAAAGCTAAGTCAATTAGTGAAATACCATTTTCAATGGGAAGAATTGCTATTAGTAGATTGATAGAAATAATAACATCTGGTTACTATTTGTTTCCTACCAATGACCCATGAATATATTATCTATTTGAGTGCTTTAATGGTAAGGGGAATTATTAGAAGAAATAAAAATTAGAAGTTGGACGAATGGAGGAATTAAGATATTTTATTCTACTTAAGTGTTTGGTTGAATTTATTATCTGGTTAAAGGAATTAAGAAGTTTTATTCCACCTAGGGTATTTTTTTGGTGGTATAAGTTAGTGGAATAAAGAAAAAATTAGTTGAAAAGGAGTAGGTGGAATTAACCAGAGGAATTAGATAATTCCAGGGGGTGGTGGAATTATCAAAACCTGGAATTACACCCTCAATTTCGGAATGACACAATTCCGTAATTATAGGTGCCAAACATGGAATTAAAAGTGTAATTGATGTCAATTCCATGTACCAAACACCCCCATAAAGAATTGTTTTAACATGTCAGCCCGAATTTCCCTTACCCCACACCCACCCTTGTGCCCCAATCCCTTTCTCAATATGCAAGCGAGTAGCCAATCAACAACCCCCTTCTGATTACCTAATTCTCCACTGCTTCAATTGGCCATGTCACTTTCCATGAACACTTGCCATGGATCGATGGAAAGGATCCAACCTCTTCGTGGCCGAGAAAAGGAAGCATTTGTCTCATTGTTGTTGTTGAATAGATAAGCACTAATGACCTTCCAATTTGATGATTTTTTTTTTTTGGTTTTGGGTTGTTTGTGGTCGTGGTCTGTGCTTCGTAGTGTTGATTGTTGGATTTTCTCATGGTAATAAAAATAGTGGATCTAGGGTTTGGGCTTCTGATTTTTAATGTAGCAATAAAGTTGATCATGCTGTTAGTGGTTGTGATCTACCATGAACACCAACCTTTGTCTTGTGGAGGCAACTTTTTCCTCTTCCAAAATATTCGATGTTGTTGGGGGTTGTGGTCTTCCATGAACACCAACCTTTGTCTTGTGATGGCAACTTTTTCCTCTTCCAAGTCCACCGTACGGGTCTATAGTTTGCAATAAAGCCATTGCATCTGTGTCTAATTAAATGAAGCATTGACTCCATGTTTGTAGGTGCTTGATATTGATGACTATGTTTGTAGGTGTTGTGGTTGTGTTTCCAATATTGCCTTATTTTTTATGGAGTCGTGTATTCCTAATATGTGTGTATTGTTGAAAGTTGAGTCCTAAGTTGTTTTCCCAATGTTGTAGTAGTTTGTGTGTAGTCCCAAGTCTATGAAGTGGCCATTGTTGAAAGCTACATTATATGTGAGGTACCAAGTCTGTGTGTAGTGCTCCAAACTCCTTTCCAATGAGTTTTCCTTTCAAAGATAAGGCCTGTAAGTCCCAAGTCCTTGTGTTGTGGTTAGATAAGTGATTCAAAGTGGAGGGAGATAAGGAGACATGTGAGGGTGAAACATCAATATAAGGGCCTTGAGTGGGTGCTCCGAGTCATCCTCTAAGTGGTTCTTGACTTACTGATCAAGGAGAAAAAGGAAGAGGGTATTCGTATTGGTTACATTTTCATGTCCAATTTAGTTCTATGATCTTTGATGGCATCGCCATCATCCTCTATAATTAACCTAATTTTGCTAAGTTCTAAGGTTAAATTCACCTAACACATTGAAGGGTATAACTCAATCAGGGCTGAAGAGAGAGAAAATGATAAAAATTGGGATTAATTCTGTAATTTTTATAAATAATTATAAATGCAGAATAGCTGGAGGGTGAACTTATGGCTAATTAAGGGTCAATTAAGCCTAATTATCCTAAAAGTGAGTTGGTATTGAATAATTCAGGATTTGCATTCAATTTGAATGTTTAATTCTAATGAAAAATCCTAATTTTAATCCCACTTCAATTAAAATAGATCCTACGGGGATAAATGTAGCGTAAACCTTCTAAAAATCATTTAAAATTATTTTTTAAGGTCTGGCGCAGTCAATTTAATAATCGGAACCTATTTTGAGTTAAAATAGAATCATAGACGGGAATTTGGTACATTTTGGGTCTAAATATAAATTAACCATGTAAACATCCTTAAAACCAAAAATTTAAGTCACCATCAACTTCCTTATGTCCAAAATTAGGTTACCATAAAAATTTGGGCTCATTTGGACTTCATCTTGGATAAGTTTGCAATTCGATTTCTCAATTCCTTATTTCCTTATAAACAAGCCCCTAACTTTTGATTTTCCTTACGAAGACCCCCCCAACTTCTCATCTTCTTCACTTTAAGGTCCCTTGACCTTCACGCATCCATGGCATGTGGGAAGATGAGATTTGATCTCGTGTTCCTGCCGACTCCCTCAACCTCCCCCTGCGAAACTTGGAGGAACGGCTCCTCTCCTCCCCGCATCAAACGGAGGTGATCGTCTCACCAATGGTTGCTTCATCACGCCAGAATCCAAAGCCAAATTAACCGTGCCTAACTCACATATCTCAGATCTCTTCTCACGAGCTTCCAAACCTCTACGCGCAGCCATGGGGCTATAAAAGTTCGCGAGCCCCTCCTGAGGTCCATCATCCAGAAATCGCAAGTGCAGCCCCCTTCTTCTTCCTCCTACATGTGCTGCCATTGAAGGACCTCAGAGTTCTCTCAACCCCTTCATCCGTCTCTCTTTCATCAAAATTGAGAGAGGGCTTTCACTCTTCGTCCTCACATGAAGCTTCACGCGAAGTTTCGGAGCTTCTACCCTCCTTCACTCCTACCAACCACCACCGACGTCTTCTTCCTCCTTGAGTTCGATGGGTTTCTTTTCCCCTCCTCTCATCAAATTATGTTAGGGCTTAGCTTTGTAGCATCCCCAATTAGGTTTCTAGAGCTTCATGGCTCCGTGCATTGCCCCATTAGCCACATCTGTCACCACCATTCATCGTCGCGAGGACCTTCTTCGCAAGCCCTCATCCACCATCTACACCATCGATTCGCTTAGGGCTTTGTTCCGGCTCATCATGCTAGAGCTTTTGAACATTTAATAGGGTCTTTCGACCCGTGTTTTAACGTGTAGGTACACGCCGGAGATCTCGTCGGAACCCGTCACCTTTTCCATCTCCAACCACTCCATCCGCCACCGCCACTTCAGCGATCACTGATCAATGGGCACCACTAAGTTGGCAAATACCCAACCACCACCTCCTTCATTCGCTAACCCCATCCAATGGGTGGATCTCAAGGTTGGCCGACCTCTGGCGAACCCCTACCGACCTTGAAGAAGAAAAGAGATGAGAGACCTTTAGGCGAGAAAAGGACTGATATGAAAGAGTTCCTAAGGACCTAATTAAAAGATGTAGGGACCTAATCATGACAGTGCAAGGACAGAACTGAAAAATAGTATTTATTCTTGATCTAAAGTCTATTCTGAGTAATTTTGACTGCAATAACTTGTTACACATTTTTGTTAAAGGTTCATTTATGCCTAAATTGATGAATAGTTAATTATCACTGATTATTCATTTTTATTGAGCTTTTAAAAAATATTTATTCACATTCATATATATTCTCTTACTGCTAAAATTTGAGTGCAATAGTGAACTTGTTTTATTTTCTTAAATTTGTCAGTTTACTAAAATCACCTAGAAAAAATAGTGGTAAGCACGTTTTAGCTGCTCTTAGAGATGACCTCAGATTTTTCTGTTAATTCGAGTATTATAAATTTAAATGTTACATTCACTTTAATCATCTATACTACGATACGTGTTTTTGAAAAATGATCGAAGCGAACCAACAATCATGTTGCCTTCATGAGTGCCTTTAATGGTGCTTTTGTTCTCATTGAGAAGTATGAGTGAAAATTAATTAATAATGTCTTCATGAGTACCTTTAATAGATCAAATCAACCCAAGAGTGGGGTTTTTGAGGTTCAATCAAGTTCAAGTTCTATGGATTTGGAGATTATGCACAAAAATTGGATAAGGTTGATTTGGTGAATTGAAAAATTGAAATGGTGGATAAAAAATTCAATGATTTTATAAACCAAATCAAGAACCCCATAGGACCCAACCCTTTTGCATAAACTCTACACTCTGCCTCTTCACAAATTCCCGCAGGGAGGGAAATTGTAAACAATCTTGACTTAGCTCAATCTATGAGCCACCTGAACCTAGAACATATGCAACCTTTGTTCCAAGGAGGGGCCTTTGCCCCCTCTTATCTTGATTATTCTGCTATTCCCCCTTCTAGCTCATCCTTATCCTTTGAGGATGTCCAGGCTATCTAGGGTTACCCTCTAAATATTCCTTTCTCTACCTACAATCTTAAATGGTGCAACCATCCTAACTTTTCCTGTTCTAACCAATGACAAACCCTGAACCTAACTCAAAATCAAACCAGGATTGCTTATAACTCACCTTCATTTAGTCAAAGTCAACCTAGTAGGCCAGCCTAGAATCAAACCTGACCTAGATCTACCCAAGAAATTCAAATGGACACCTTGAGATGATTTCTGATATGAAGCAACAACATCAGAAGGAAATGGTTGAAATCAAGGAACAGTTGAACTAATTGATGGATTCCTTTCCCCCTAGGCCATCCTAAACCCTAGGAACTTGCCTAATAGAGGATATATTCCTCATGGATTTAACCAAAAATAGGGCCAAGCACATCTGATTAACCCTACCCTTGTGATTCCTCCTAGCTTCCCTCTTAACCCTCAGAAGGCTCCAATTTTACCTAACCCTCCTCAAGGACCTAACCTGGTTCCATAAGTTCGTCAACGTGTGAAGTAAGGTCGCCCACTCAATGTTGAAGAACAATAGTTCCAACACCTTATTCTCCAACTGGAGGATCGCCTGCTTGAAAGCATCTTAGTGAACCTCCAGAACCTTATCAGACAAACTGGCACTAAAAGCTCACTCTCGTAATTGTCATGTCTTCTGAAGAACCTCTGCCGCCTGGGCTGAGTTTGCTTCAATATCCAAAGCATAGATAGTATCATGCTCCCACTCCACCCCGATCACACGGGACTCATGCACCTCCCCTCCAAATGACAAGCTAGAAAGGAGGCTGGCCATGGCCCACCTAGAGTCATCGGGCACCTTCTCTCGCTCTATCGGGGACACCCTATTAAGAGGCAAAGAATGAAGAAACCCCCACCTTGGGGGATGGTACTTCGACCAACGTAGAACACAAAGTCTAGATGCCCTACGGGACACAAAATTTCCTAATATATTTATCCAATGAGTCTCCCTATTTTTGACATTAACAAAAGGAAATTCTTTTTCATTTGACAAATCTTATCAATATCAAATACAACTTTCATAAGAACTCCCCCTTAATTCTTACTTCCCCCTAGAAAAAGTTGTAATAAGGAATAAACTACCCTTTTTTATACCAATCTCTCCCTTAGTCCAAACTCCCACTTTCAACAACAAATTGATATTTTTGCAAAAAGACACGAAAGAGTTTTTGCGACAAATTGATATTTTTGCAAAAAGATAGGAAAGAGTTTTTCTCAAATGGATTTTGTAGAAAAAGAGGAACATTGGCTATTGTCTCAAGTGATTTATGGCACTACTATCCATTAATCTACTCATCGTTCTCCACATCACACGCCATTACAACTATAAAGAGATTTACATCCCGACAAACTAATAATACATAGTAAAAGAACTAGACCACATATTCATCTTCACATGGAAGAAAATACAAATGTACAAACCTCATTACAAAAGAAGATCAAACTTCAATAGAAAAGTGAGAGCCATACTCACATCACAAAAATCAAAAAATCATTTTTGAACATACTTTCAATACTCTTGTGTAGACCACAATTAAGTGGGATCTAGGGCTAAAACCTTAAACAATGGATGATCCCTTCTAAAACTAGTGATACCAACCAAGTACCCTCGAACAAGATGCCTCTATAGGAAGGTTTTATACCATCAAGTTGATCAGGAAAGAAGCCAACTAGCTAGATAGAACCAAACCAAGTGATTAACAACAATGAAATTAGCTCAATAAAGCCAAGCCTAAGAGTCACTACTAGAACATCAATCATTCAAAATCTCCTTTTAATTAGTCCAATAGAACTAGTAGTTCCCAACACCAGGACACTTAACTGGACAGCCATAGTTTGAACTAGTATATATGCTTAATCTACATATTTGTTGATCACAACCGCCATGATACAAACTAGGAATCATGGCCAACACAAGGTTACCATGATCTCCACTTACAATAGCCATAAGAAAGATCATGACAATTATGACTAAAATCACAATCCCACCTATGACTACCACAACTAGGTCTTAGGAGAGGATTCTTGTCCTTTCTATACTTGGACTAAGGGAAACGAATTTAAAATTTTGATACCATGTAGAAAGAATCACATGCATTGAAATAAAGGCACAAGCACAATGGACAATGATTTATGAAGAATGCCATCCATAGTGAGAGATTAAAACCATAAGAGCACATATTCTAGCACCCATAGCGACAAACGTTATGTTAATTATCTTAACTAATTAAGACAAAAAAGAATCAAAGGCTATGGGTATATTATTTAAGCATAAGGGGTAAACAAATTAATCTATCTCTAAGATCCATTTATCCAAATACAACTCAGCATTTTCTATCTTTATTACATTGAAGAAACGTAAGAAAGAGTGCCTCAGTAATGCAGTTAAATTAAAAAAAGTATAACATTATTATACAACAAATTTACACATAACTTTTACTCAAATTTTCCATGGTCCTTTGCCTATTTTTAGAAGAGAAGCATAGAGAAGCTCATTCCATGTATCAGGCACACCAGGAAGGCACCAGTGGCCACAGTCTTGGTGTAGAATAGTGACATTCTGCTCTTCCATGCTCCCAATTTTTTGTCTATAGATCGATGGATGACCATCTTTTCTATAACTTGTGAGCCGACTAACGTTGAGGTATGTGACAGGTGTTTTCATTTTCTCCATGGTTTTCTCTACAACAAACATCATAGGATGGTATCTCTCAAGGAATGTATCATTGTAGATAGGTTCAGTTTCATTATGACAGTGCCCGCCAGAGTTCCATCGCCCCCCTCTAAAACCAACCAATGAATAAAGCACTTAGATTTTGAAAAACCAGAATGTCTTTGATTGAATCACAATAAATACTACACTACAGTATCAAAACAAATCTTAACATAGCATGCCATGGTTAAATTTCCTTCATGTGTAACGTGCATTCATGTGCGATCATAATCGAAAGCTAATTCAATTAGTGCATACCAATTTCAGTGGGAAGAATTGCTATTAGTAGATCGATAGAAATAATAATAACAACCTCAGGTTTCCTACCAATGACCCACCAATATATTATATATCTGAGTGCTTCATTCTTTTCGAAAATTTAACGAAGTTTGGCATACATTTCACTAATATTTCATCTCTCTTTCTATTAATTGTTCCCCTTCTATCTATTCCTTTCCTCAAGTATGTCATTTGAAATTTCAGGTAACAAATAACAGTCAATGAAAAGTCATCCCTTACATTTTGTGCATATTTGGTAATACACCATACAATATTCCCTGCTACTCAAACTTCACTATTTGACATCGAATTTATTAGATTCTTTAATGTATAAATATGACATTGAGGTTTTAATGCACTTAAGATTTCTTTATTAGCTCTTAAACAAACGATCTCTTGCATGTTAGATTAGAATTATACAGCGAATTCACTCTATATATTTTCATAGGTTATACCTGAAGTGACTGTGAGAGAGACTCCTGAAAAAAACTTGAGTCTTGTCACTATTAATGTTTTTATCTATCCACCTTGCCCAAGTACCCAACCCTTTCTCATAGGCTTCCAAGTGTGGAAGATATGGATACAAATGATCGCCCACCTGAAAAAAATTTTTCCTGTGGCCAATTTTGGTGGGGGGAAGCCAAACATGGGATTAGATATTAATTCTTGCATGAAACATGTATTGCATAAATATCACAATAGATCTAAATGAAATTCTAGCAATATGATGATAAAACTCACCCTGTCTTATCATGCCCCCACCAGCGGGCTGTATTAAAAACTATGACATCAGCATCACGAGACCTAGAAGCAGTTGTTTCCATTATATCCAACCTTAGCCTACGTGCCTTCGTTCCTTTTGATACCTTCACAGATGTTTGTTTAACAATGAAGGGTGCTCTTGCATACTCTACTGTACAATTGGCATAGCCTTGAATTCAGTTCCTCCTGAAATCTCAAAGACCCTTTCCTTCTTGGTGACACTATTGCGAAGAGTGCAAATTAAGGATTCCCACATATTTCGATTCATTGAATCCCCAACAAAAACCAGTCTTTGCCCACGCAAGCGCTCTAAGAAGTCAGTTGCATTCATCCTATAAGAAATGGAGAAGAAACATGTATTAAACAAAAACATCAAGTATAGTGTTACAAATTATTATTTCATGGTGCGTTTGTTTATTTTATCTCTTACATGGGGTCTACTGTGTAATTTTCCCTAGCCTCTTCTTGTTGCATGGTAGCAATTGGTTTGGTTGATAAACCTCTTTTGTCTAGATTTTGTCTTGGTAAAATCCATGATGTAGATGTTTTGATGTTTCTCTTTGTACCCACTGATATGTTACCTCCGATCTTAGAAAATCATGCTACTATGGTTGAATGTAAAGACATTCTTAGCGACTCATTGGGGAAAATGTCTACCACGATTGCACCATCTCATATGCAAGTGACCTCAATTAAGTTGGATGGTACCAACTTCCTGTTATGGTCCACGTCTTTTACTCGTTTTGTAGGATCACACTAAAAAAAATATATTCTCCTCAAGGATGAACCTGCGCATAAGGACAAAACTATGATTGGGAAGTAGACAATGATTGGGTAGTTACATATATGATGATAAGTATGAAAGAATTCTATTGCAAAGCAGATCATGTCATATTCTTCTGCAAAAAAGATGTAGTATGTTCTACATGAAATTCATTTTCACAAGAGCAACATAGCCTATGTATATTGTGTTATTGAGGGCATCCATACCTTTAAGAAAGGTTCCTTGTCTTTCGCTGAATGTTATGGTTCACTGAAGAACCTATGGGATGAGCAGGAATCCTATCAACCTTTCTTAGATGTCTCTGTGATGGCAAGGTAGTGGGAAGCTATCTGATTAATTCTGCTCTTGGAGACACTTGGCCTAGTGTATAATGCTATCAAAGATCAATTCATGACACTCGAGGAAATTCTTACTCCTGCACAAATCTATGTGCATCCATCCAAACTTGAGATACCTAAGCCTACACCTTAGTCTAACTCATCAGTTATGGCCTCGGTAGGTCAGCCAAGGGGAAAGGACATCCTTTTGCGAGGCGTGCATGAGGTCTCTTGTTCTACTGGATGTGATGTCCTTTCTTTAGGTTACCATTTCAAAGGATGAATATGATTGATTGCTTCTGAACTCCCAGGCCACCTCTTCTACTGGAGCATTTGTTGTGAGATCAACAAGAACTGATGCTCTCTCATGTAAATCCCACAACTTTGAATGGATTGCAAACTTAGGTGCCTCTTCTCACATCAAAGGCAATACCTCTTTATTTCACCTTGATTGTCTCTCTCAAATCCCTTTAATGTACAGGTTGCAAATGGCTCTCTTTCCCCTACAACAGATCTGGAAAATATTCCTCCCATATAATCAATGTCTCTTACTGATGTGTTACATGCACTAAAATTTGAATTAAATCTATTATCTATAAGACAAATAACCAAAGCATTAAAATGTCGAGTAATTTTTTATGACTACTTTTTTGTCTTGAAGGATCTCCTGATGATGAGGCAGATTGATGGAGTATTTGAGAGTAATGGCCTCTACTACCTTAGCTTGCCTACCCAAAACTTGTCTACCTTTGCTGCTCTTACTACTATAGCCTTAAAGTGGCATCTTCGGTTAGGTCATCTGAGTATCCCTATTCTTTGTTAGTAATTTCCTGAGTTGGCCTTTCTAGAGTCATTTCAATGTGATGCCTGTCAACTTGGCAGGCATCATCAAGTGCCTTTTCTGTCTAGAAAAAATAAAAGGGAAGCATCTCCATTTCCTTTAGTCCATGTAGATCTTTAGTGACCATGTCATGTCAAAAGACTGAGGGGGTTTCTATATGTTCTTATTTTGGTTAATGATTGTACCAGGTCACTTGGGTGTATATGTTAAAAGAAAAGTACAAAACTCCTTTCTTTACCAAAATTTCCTTTTGGAAATAAAGACGCAATTCTCCAATTCTATACATGTTTTTCACAATGATAATGGACTTGAGTTTGTCAACTATCTTTACTTCTTTAGTGATAATACATCAAACCTCCTGTGTTAGCACTTTTAAGCAGAATGGGGTTATAGAGAGGAAATTGCATCATGTACTTGATGTTACTGGTATTATGATGTTTCAAATGAATATACCTTCTCACCACTGGGTTGACTTTGTTCTTACTATGGCATTCCTCATAAATTAGGTCTCTTCCTCCATTCTTAATGGACAAATTCCATATTCTCAGTTGTCCCCTTGAAGAGATCTTTTCTCTCTACCTCTCAAAGTCTTATTGAGGCATTAAAGCATCCTTCTTGGAAGGTTGCAATGGAGGAGATGTCTACTTTGCAGTTCAAAAAGACATAAGACTCCATTGACCTACCCCCAGTTGCTACTTTTGTGGGGTGTATATACCAAAATTCTATCAATGGTTTCCAAGCTATCTCTATGCTATAATTGCTCCTTAGGTTACCTTAAGATCAATTTCAGTGACGGTTATTAAAATCGTCATATAGTTATCATTAATGATGGTTATGCGAAAATCGTCGTTAATATCAATTTTACGATGGTTTTGAAACCGTCATAGATTCATCAATCTCATATTGTTAATGGCAGGATATAAGCGACAATTGTTTATTAAAATCGTCGCAAAAACATTGGAGGGACACACCTTTTGACAATGCCACGGGACAACAATTTATGCACTTATGGCAATGGTTATTAACCATCGCAAAACCCCCTTTTTCCTATAGTGATAGGTGGGTATTCACCTTGATGTAACTCCTTGATGATTCTATTGAACGATATAAGGCTCTCTTTGTGGCTAAAGGATATACAGAAACATATGGTGTGGACTACTTTGTGACTTTCTCCTCGACTCAGGTAACTCGATTCACATTCTTCTACCTCTTACTGTCAATTACGACGACTGGCCTGTTTTTCATCTTGGCATAAAAAATGCCTTTCTATATAGTTACCTTCATAAAGAGGTATAAATGGATCAACCCTCGGGCTTTGTTGTTTAGGGGGAGTGTTACAAGGTGTGCAAACTTAATAAGGTCATTGATGGGTTAAAGTAGAGCCCAAGAGCATGGTTGGAAAGGTTCAACAAAGCTGTTTGAGATTTTCAGTTTACTGGCTCGTCTTCAGATCATTCAGTCTTCATTATGCATAGATGTACATGATAAATTATACTGATTGTCATAATTTATTTACTGGAAGTGACCTGGGTGGCATATGATTTATTATAAAGAAGTTTTTACATTGTTAGTTTGTCGTAAAGGATTTGGGACCTATCAACTACTTTCTTGGCATTGAGGTACATCATGTTGATGGAGGATTTATTCTATCATATAGAAAATAATTACTGGACTTAGTTTGAGAGGCGAGGATGACAAGGTGCAAACTAGCCACCATTCCATTAGATCTTAACACACACCTCACTGATCTTGAAAATCTAGAATTTGAAGATGTGACACTCTATCTTGCAATTGTGCAAAAGTTACCTTATCTCACTATTACTCGACCTGACATTGCTTATGTAGTTGGTAGACTCAGTCAATTTATGCAACAACCTAAAGAGATAAATTGGGCTAGTGTCTGTCAAGTTTTGAGATAATTAAAGGCCTCGCCAAGAAAAGGGCTTTCCTTTGTTAAACATGGTCACCTGCATGTATGGGGATACTCCAATGCTGATTATGCTGGTGCTCATAAAGATCAATGCTCCACAACTAGTTTCTACAATTATATTGGTGGTAATCTGGTTACCTAGCGAAGTACAAAGCAACATGTTGTATCTAGGTCCAGTGTAAAATCCGAATACCGGGCTATGACACATACTACATGTGAATTATCTTGAGTGTTGTCTATTCTCAGAGATCTTAGTGTCTCCGTCTCATTGTTGGTGGCAATGTATTGCGATAACAACATCCTTTATTGCAAACAATCCAACCTTTCAAGACTAAACCAAGCACATTGAGGTAGATTGTCATTTTGTTGGAGATGATGTGATGACAAGCAAGATATCAACTCCATACATTGCAATAGAAGAACAGGTGATCGACATCTTCACTCTCCAGCTTAAGGGGGAGTGTTACATGTTAATATTTTTTTATGGTGTGTTTGTTTATTTTGTCTCTTATATGGAGTCTACTATGTAATTTTCTCTTGGTATCTCTCTATATAAAAACACATAGGGTTTCTTTGAGACGGAGAACTTTTGTTTCCCTCTCAACATGTAGCAACATTCATTGCAATCAAAGGCAAAGAGTGTCTTTTTATGTCTACTAATCTTTGGAAACTCACTATTTTATCCATAACCAAATATAATACTTTGATTGTGATTTTTTGCGGCATCAAATGCTCAATCAATTACCAGATGCACTATATGCATTTCTTCTTTTGTAACTTTGCACTTTGGGATGCTTTAATTTAAATAAATCTATTCTCAATTTTTGGCCCCAATAAAAAAATGAACTACTTGCAAACCTTGTAACTTGGTTATTCAGAAAACAAATGGCTACAAAAGGGTACTATAGCATGCCCTTCTAGACTACAAGACAAAGATAAAAAATCAAATCAAAGTCACCTATCAAAAGAGGAAAAATAATCATTGGGGAATGCAGTCGTGTGATCCATTTAGAATTTGACAAATTGTTCGACTTCTAGTTATAGAACATCTTCAAAACAGATTTGGTATCTAGTTGACCTACAAAAGGAGCAATACCATCAACTCCTCTTGATATTAAGCTCTTATAAATGAATGCTAAATTGTTGAAGACTAAAGGCCCATTAACTTAATCTTCACAAGATATTTTGTGGCAAAAAGATAGCTTTATCAAGAAGTATTTTCATAACTAAAAATCATTGGTCTATTCTGATGGTGAGGTTCTAGAGAAAGAAGATGGTTTTGAAGATATGAAGATTGAATAAGTAATTATCAACATCATTTCATCTTGATCTTATTAAATTTCTTAAGTAACAATTGGCATGTTAAGAATCTCATCATCAAACTTTAAAAAAACAAAAAAAAAACAAAGAGATGCTATGAATGACATTGAAAATCTCCGAAGAACATGTAAAAGTTGAATAAGAACCCAATGTGCTTAGAATTGTTCAAGCTTCAAATAAGATCAAGCCAACCTTAAAAAGGCTAAGGCACAAGCTAGCCCTCAAGATGAGGAAATAAAAGCGAAGTCCAAAATAGTCCATCCTGCAAGCCCATTAGCCCCATAAAGACCTACACTCAAACTCTAGTAGCATCCATCGGCAACAAAGATCTGCTACTTCGCCCCAATAGGGAGCCCAAACCGTTTGAATCCTCAATGAGGGCACTTGCCCTGAGATCCAAGTGGAGCAACATGAGAACCATCCAGATCCTCGACAAGGGCATTGGCCCTAAGATCTAAGCAAAGTGGAAGCAAGAACCATTCAGATCCTCAACAAGACCTCCAGATCAAGTTCCAAGTGGAAAAGTATGAAAGCCACCCAGGTTGAACAAGACCCTAGATAGGCACTTAGGTGGCAGAGCCTGGCGGAATCACTCGAAAGGTGAAACAACTTGAAGTTAATGCAGTCTGTGGAAATTGAGAAGAACGATTGTGCTCGCCCAGATCAAATTATTACATGTAATAACTATGCCCTTAAACACCCTATAAAAGGATCACCATGTACACCTTTTGGGGCTAATTATCTCACTATACTCAAAGACACAACGCATGCTTGAGAGTTAAATCCTCTCCTCAGACATATACCGTACAAGTGGAACTAGGTCACCAATCGCTTTTATCTTTTCTATGTTTGGCTATGTGCTTGTTGGATTGAGTTAAATTCCCAACGGCAATCATTACATCTTTTGGTTTCACCACTACTATTGTATACTAATTAGATACATTTCTAGGCACACTATAATACTATAGGTAAGCATGTTGACTGGTCTAAGTTGGGATATTTCTAAATGTGTTCCCATTAAAAATCCTTCTTCATACCTATCCCATTTAATTATCTTTTGAATCTTTAAAATCAAGTAGACATCCAAACCTATTGTCCCATCATATTATCCATTTATATGCTATCCCTATTAACAATTGTATTCTTGTTACTTGTCCTTTCACACATTTATATATCTTATTTATTTGCCCAATTGAGTGGAAAAAAATAATGACGTGATGGGATGATTTGTTACTTTCAAGTAATGGATTTTCAAATCAAGCTACATAACTCCAACCCATACCTATTCTAAAAATTAATAGGACGAGTCAAACAAGGTTGGGCATTCCTAATTGTAGGTCACAAAATTATTAAAACTTAACTTAAAAACCAACTTGCAATGCTTAGATTGAGGTATATTGTATTTTGGGACTCTAGGTGATTTTGAATCTCAATTGATAATTAATGCCCTTCTTATACATATGCCCTTTCTACCATGCAAAAATTTAGTCATTTGATTGATGTAGGGATAAGATGGAGACTTGGTTGAATGTAATGAGGGCAAATAAGTTGAAATATGAAAAGTTGAGAAATACATGGATGCCACCGACTTGCTCTAAATGCCATGGCATACGATCCACCCACGAGGATCATTTTGGTGTGAGGTCCAATTGGAAAGAAAGAGTTGCCTATGGAGAGACCAATGTTTTAAACATTGAACCAAATTGGCCAGTTCAATCCGTTCAATTGGAAATCAATGCCTTATCGATTGAATCGACCAATTCAGGCGGTAAAAGTCAAAATCGATGTAGATCGATTAAAATCAGGTCAGATCGACCGGTTTGGTTAAATCGACAATCCTGTTTGACCATTATCTTAAGGGCTAAAAGGAAGAAAAAAGGAAATTGCATATCACTTTAGAACTTAAATCCAAGATTCAAAGATTTATGTATTTTTCAAAGTTCAACTCATAATTTTGATTATATCTTTTGTTTTTGTTTAGTAATTGATAAAAGCATGTCACTTTTAGTGTAATTAGAGTTGCAAAATAACTTTTCCTCCTGCATATCTTCAATAATTTTTCATTGAACACCAGTTTAACCCGATTAGACTTAGTTGAATCAATACAAACTAATCCAAAAGGCTTTATGATTTGGTTTTTTTTTATTTTTTTGCATGTTGATGTCATTATTGGTTCAAATGAAACAAACCATCAATTAAACCATGATGGTAACGCCATTATCCATCACAACTAGCTTAATTTAGTCAAAATCCAATGAGAAATGCTCCTCAATAAGTTTCTGAAGGTCGTAATTCCATTCTGAGCTAAATACGAGAAGAAAATGAGAAATCTCGTTAATTCTGTTATTTTAACATATAAACACGAATGCAGAATAAATGAGAGGTTAATCAATGGTAAATAACCATAAATTCACAAGAAGTGGGCTCAAATTTTCTGGAATTTGAGAATTAATATATTGAGAAAAATCCTAATTACAGCCTCAAATTAAATAGGCTCTGGTAAATGTAATATAAACCTTTTAAAAATTATTGAAAAATATTATGTGAGCTTTGGAACCTTCGCTTTGACCAAAGGAACCTGTTTTGACCAAAAACAGAGATTTATGCAGGAATTTACTTTATTTTGGGCTTATGTGTAAATTACGTAATCAAACAGCATCAAAACCCAAATTTGAGGTTACCATTAGATTCCTTGGGTCTAAATTAGGTTAACCCCAAAATTTAAGCCCCATCAGAGTCCATCCTAACCTAATTTGCATTTTAGCCCATAGATTTCTATTTATCACACATGACTCCCCAAGTTTTCACTTTTATCATAACTAGGTTACTATCTTTTGGCTCCTCTTGCAAAGCAGCCCATGTCACCTTTTTCTTCCTTGTTTCCAAATGCAGTAGTAGCAAAGAAGGACCCATTGGCGATGAGTTTCAATCAGGGAATTAACCCTTCAAATCCTAACCAATCCCACCAAATTTGGTGGGATTATCAATTAGGGCATTCCCAATCTGCTCCACCTGATTTCATGATATAATTTGGTTTGATTCTCACTGAAAAGCTTGAGATTCTTGAGCTCAGTTCCCATTCAAATTCGCAAGCAAAACTTACGTTTTTAAAGCCAA
Organism: Thalassia testudinum; assembly: GCA_037157565.1. Taxonomy (NCBI): domain Eukaryota; kingdom Viridiplantae; phylum Streptophyta; class Magnoliopsida; order Alismatales; family Hydrocharitaceae; genus Thalassia; species Thalassia testudinum. The sequence goes on from JAZHRO010000024.1 coordinate 21,941,797, forward strand.
TTAACCCGAGTTCCTCTTCTATAAATAGGTTTAGATAATCTCTAGTCAAGGTGTGCTCGATTGACTGTCAAATCCCCTCTTCTTCTTTGGCGGTAATTCGACACACCTCGAAGCACCCTCGACCTACTTCCTCGCCCTCTACCACATACAATAAGCAGAGGGTTTCCCTCCCTCAGACGTCTACAAAGCTTCACGCGAAGCTTGGCTCCTCCTTCATCGGCTCTAATTTCCCCCTCTCTTCCTCCTCCATAGTGGTCAAATCGATGACCACTCTCCATTTGGCCAATAGGTAAATTAGGTTAGGGCTTTTATCTCACTCTTTCTCAATTAGGTTTAGGTAAAGTCTCATTCCCATTCTTCCCCTCCCTCTCCTTCTCCAACTCTGGCTACCACCGCCACAGCCACCTTTATCATTGGACATCCTCCACCTTCCTCTGCCTCAATTAAGCATGACAGAAGTTCACCCTCACCCTCACAACCCTTTTGTCGTGCTTAATTGCCCCTCACATCGCCTCTAGCTCCATCCTTGACTCCAGTATCGGAATTACACCGAGTGATGGTAACACCATCATCCATCATACTAGCTTAAATTAGCCAGAATTAAATGATAAATGCTTCTTAATGATCATCTGAGGGTCATAATTCCTCATTGAACTGAATTTGAGAAGACGAGAAAATAGGTTAATTCTGTCATTTTAACACCTAATCATAATTGTAGATTAACTAAGGGGTTAATCCGGGTTTAATTCAAGGTTGAATGAACTTACTTTCCCACAAAGTGAGCCTGAGCTGACTGAATCAGGGTTTTCTACATTCTGAAGACTATTTTATTACATGAAAACCCAAATTAACAACCTCACTTCAATTAAATGGGCCATGGTAGAAATAAATGAAAACTAAACCTTCTAAAATTTATTTGAAAATATTTCTAAGAGGTTTGGCACCTTCACTTTAACCATCGGAACCCATTTTGACCAAAAAAAGAGATTCAGGCAGGAATATGCCTTAATTTGGGCTTTGTTGCAATTTACCTAGTCAAACGTGGTCAAAAGCCAAATCTACATTCACCATTAGATTCTTTGGGTCCAAATTAGGCTAATACCAAAATTTGGGCCCAATCAAAGTCCATTTTAACCTAGTTTGCATTTTAGTCAAAAACTCTATTTATTGTATAATTACCCCTAAGTTTTGATTCACATTGCACCCAAGTCCTTTCCTTTCTTCTCCATCCAAATCAGGAAACGAGTAGCGACCCCTGCACCCAAATTCAAGAATCTTCAATCACATATTTCCTTTCCAAAGCCTAATCAAATCCCTCCAAATTTGGAGGGATTGATCTTGAGGAGATTCTCTTTCCAAATGTGCCTAATCTTGGCTCCTAATCTAGAGCGAAGAGCTCCAACGGAGCTCATGATTTCCACATCTTGAAGTTTCCAAATTCGCGAGCAACATCGCGAGTTCTTGGCAATTGAGGGTCAAAAACACCTCTATATAAGCTCTCCTAACTCCCTATGAGTTCCCCAGTTGATTTAAGCCAAATTCCCCACCTCTTCCTCCTCTCTGGCCGCAAGCTCCAACAACTCCGGTGACCCACTCGACCTCCCTCTTCAAAGCATCCAACGAATAAATTGGGCATCCTATCCTCACCTTCCTCTAATTCTAGATGGCCAAAGCTACATCTCCCTTCGCCGTCGCTGCTTCTCACCACTGGAGAATTCACCTTCCCTGCATCCGATGAAGCAACCCGACGTGGTTTCCTCCCTTTTTCGTCCAAGTAGTTAGGCATTCTCACTCCCCGTGCTTCCTAGAGTAGTTTAGGCTCCTTAAGACTTAGATTCAACCACTTTATCCCGTCGTCCCTCTCTTTCTTGCCTAAGTCCGGCGAGAGCACCGGTGAGCTCACGCCAGCGCCACACACATCCATTCAACCATCCACCCTGGTCAAAAGCACCTTGACACTGTGGAGGTCAAAAGCCCTCAACTTATTGAGAGCATTGACCTCTTAAACCATCGGTCGGACTAACTCACTCACGACTGCTGTCTCCATCTCTGTCTGGCTGCCTTAGACTTCCAATCACCAAATCACCGCCACCACCTCACTCCACTCCACAGATAAGAGCTCATGAATGTTTTAATTGGGGCTTAAAGCCCATATTTCTTGTGCCAAGTATTTGCCAGCGATCACGTCATCTCCACCACAGACAAACCAGCTCCGGTCATCAACCACCGCGTTACAACCTTTAATAGTCGCGGACTAATGTCAGGATCTCTGTTGGACCCTCAATTGAGCAAACCAAGGATAGTAGCAGGACTAATTGGAGGAAGCTTCTCTTAGCAGCAGCACATGAAGAAACAAAGCTCAAGATAGTCCCACCTTGGGGACACTTATTTCTGAAATCTGTTCATATTTGTTTATGCCCACAAGCTACTTAACTTCGAATTATGGTGTCAGGTCCCCAACTAATCAAATGCATGCACTACACTCATTTTTGCATCATCGAAAGTCGTCGTAGTTTAGAAAAATATCACGTCATAGTATAGGGACGAAAATCGCAACAATATTTAAATTTTTAAATGCTCAAAAATAAAATATGATTCCGAGGTCATTCACAAGGAGTAAATATGAAATTCACAACATTAGTTGCAATATTAATCAATGAGCAAAATGATAAAGATATGCAATGCAAATCAATAATCAGAATATATTTAATAATAGACCCAATGGTATCTCAAAAAGCAATGGGATAAAAAGAGATTTAGGACCTAAAAATGGTGATTTGAATCACCAATTTAATCCCACAATTAAGCACATATCCCAATGTATCAAATTAATTTCTTCATAGTGGTTTTGAACCTCTTATTCTTAATATCCACATCATAATAGAATCAAATATCCCCACAATATCAAAGCCAAGGTCAGACATTAGCTAAGCAAACCAAATGACTTAAAGTTGCCAAAGCACAACACAAGTCACAGAGCACAAGCCTAAAAAATGACTAAGTATTGGGTGTATTAGCACGCATCCTGAGGCAACAGTGCAAAAACCACCCCCCACCCTCAGATTCTCTTTCTTCCAAATGGGGTAAACAGCTATGCATAGTAACAGGTAATCGGATCCAGCCCAGACCCACATGGCGTGAGCCGCAAGTGAGGGCATGAGCTAGCGCGTGCATGGAGGTGTGTGAGGGACCTCACCCGTGCACGTTTGAAGGCAATAATACCTTGGCACAAAATCAATTTATGTGCTACTCTCGGTTTGGTGATGCACGAGGTGGGACTAATGTCCCCTTCTTCCTTATTGTCTTCTTTGTTCTACAACAGTGAGTTCTTCATCCTGATTAAAGCAGCTACTGAGAATCCTTCATCAAATTGGAGCCGCAGCTGTCCTCTTGAGAAGCATCCTCATGGATTAAGGGTAGTAGCGGTGGTGAAGACGGCCAGAGGAAGGACGACAGTGACGGAGAAGACGTTGACGACGGTGAACATCTGAAGACAACATACGAGCTTTAAGCCTTAATTAGATAGCTCATTAGGGTCATTATGATGTGCAGAGTGAGACGATGGTGGTGGCGAGGTGATTGGAGACATAGGGCGGCTGGACGGCGTCGGAGGAGGTAGTGCTGTGGTAGGTTGTTCGGTGGAGTGGAGCGGCGGTGATTTTGGGAAATTAGGTTCAGGGTTTTGATGAGGGAGATGCGGTGGAGCTTTTGGTGGTAGCAGCATGATGTATGGTGGTGTATGGTGGGTGTGCAGCTTCACCGGAGGCATTGCTGGCACTGGAGAAGACAATGTGGGAGACAGTGGTGTGGTGGTGGAAATGAGAAGATGAGATAGGGAGATTCTAGAAAAGAAGAGGAATAAGAGAAACCTAATATAAGAGAGAAACGAGGAAGAAGTCATGCCGGATTTGATTGGTCGGCGTCGAGGATGAAGGACGCTCCAATGGTGAGAAATGGTGACAATGAAGGGGGAGATGGCACTAACTGATGTACACTAGGCGTGGAAAACTTCGGGGAAGATCGTGGGCCGTCCAATTTGTTCATTGGACGGCTGGAGGATGGAGATTGAGAAGGGTCACTGGAGTCACGGTTGGAAGCAGCCGGAGAAGAGGAGGAAGAGCTATTTTGTGGCCTAACTGGACTGAGGACGCTGGAACCTAGGGGAGTTTAAATAGAACCTCTTTAGGCCCTTAAGGAGTCAATTTGAGCAAGTTCTTCTTGCTTCAAGGTCAGTCTGCAAACTTGGAATTTCTAAGCTTCACCAGCAAGATTTTGGCGTTGGTTGATCTTAAGACACGACCCAACTTGTAGAGAATTAACTTTGGAATAATCTCTCCAAGTTTGGAGAGATTTGAGCAAGAAATCTTTGCTCAAAGTTAGCTGTAGAGCTCATGTTCACATTCTTGGCAGAAGGGACCTTTTTGCAAGAATGATGACAAAGCTAGGGATCTAATTATAAGAATCTTGAAATTTAGGGGCTTGAATGTGAGGAATAGAGATTTTAGGGACTAAATTGCAAACTAGGTCAAAATGGACTCTGATTAGGCCCAAATTTTGGTCTTAACCCAATTTGGATCCAAGGAATCTAATGGTGAACTTGGATTTAAGTTTTGAACATGATTGACTAGGTAAATTGCATAGAAGACCAAATAAAGGCAAATTCCTATCTAAATATCTATTCTAGGTCAAAATGGTCAAACCAAAGGTACTAAACCTCTTAAAATATTCTTTTATGAATTTTAGGATGTTTAGATTGATTTTATCCTACCCATAACCTTTCAATTTAAGTGGGGTTGATAATTATGATTTTTGGTACTGTTTTCGCCCTTGAAATGCATGAACCCTATTTTAATCAGTATTGACCCACTTTTTAGACTTTTGTGATCAATTGAACTTCACTTAACTATTAAGTAACCCTGTGGTTATTTTGTATTCATGATATGCTGTTAAAATAGTAGAATTAACCCTATTTTATTGTCTTCTTAAAGCGAATCAAAGTGGAATTACGATCCTTAGGCAATCATTTAGGAGCATTTATCTTTTGATTCTGAATAATTCAAGTTATTTATGATGAATGATGGCGTTACCATTACTCGCCCATGCCATTAAAGTGTGGGTCCCTGCTATGTGCCGAGCTGGGTTTGGTCTAGAATTGAACCGGGTTTGGAAAGAGAGAAAGAGGTCTGGGTTTGTGATGATAACGTAATCATCAGCCATATCTAGCTTTAATTAGTCATAATCAAAGAATAAATGCTCCTACATAACTGCCAAAGAGACGTAATTCACTGTAAATCCATTCTGAGAAATAGACATGAAAATAGGGATAAAACTACAATTTTAATAGCACATCTTAATTGCATAACAACCGTGGGTTTTCTCATGGGTTTATTAAAGGTTAAATTGTCTCAGATATCTAAAAAGAGGGTCCGTACAGATAGAAAAGGGTTTTCACGCATTTCGAGAATTAAATGGCATCTGAAACCCTAAAAACTGACCTGCTTAATCTACTAAGGTTATGGTCAGGATAAAATTCACATAAACCCTCTAAAAATCATAGAAAAATATTCTCTAGGGTTTGGTATGCTTAATTTGACCATCAGAACCCGTCTTGACCCAAAACAGAGTCTTAGACAGATAGTTGTCATAATTTGGTTTTTGCATAAATTATCTAATCTAACTTCACCATTGGATTCCTTGGGTCAAAATTAGGTTTGTACCAAAATTTGGGCCCAATCTAAGATCATCTTGACCTAGTTTGCAAATTTATCCAGTCTAAGTCTTTTCTCTCACACACATGCCCCTAACTTTTGAATTCCTTATAAATAGGCTGATGGGGGCGCGCTTCATGTGTTTGAAATCGAGGTTTGGAGGACCCTTCATCGTAGCTCGCAAAATTCATCCATCAGATAAAATTTATAACCGAAACTCAAGGTGAGTCCCGGGTCGAACACAGGGAGGTGAACATTTGGTTTTATAAAAATCCGCATTTTGCTTTTATTTGTTTTTGGTCATTTTTATCTTATCTTTTTTTTTGGTATTTTTAATAGGGCAAGAGATCAGGTCGATGACTTCTAGCTAATCTACTTGCAACAATATATGAGAGAGAGAGAAAGAGAGAAACAATCATCTATTTATAAATGAATGTTTGTTACACTAGGAAAGCAAAAAAGCTACACTACGAAAGCGTAAAAAGATAGAATGAGGTGAGAGAAATCCCCCACGACGGTCGCTCGGAGGATGACTCGCTCTGATGTCGCCTAAAGGAAGGTGGTGAGGAGTGAGACGAAGGAGGATGGAGCTGGAGGACGGAGGATGGGGTAGGACGGCGTTGCAGCAAGGATCTTCTTCCCGAAGGGTAGTGAGAGGATGGCCACAGGATGTTCCACGAAGGGGGATGACAGGAGGGAAAACTATTTGATTTCTACTCTAGAGGAGCATCCCATGCTTGGGACAAGCTCTCTCTGGAGCCTTGGAGGTGGTGAGAGGAAGAAAAATGGGAGGGGTAGGGGTCCTTTTGTAGTGGAGGAAAGAATCAAATTCGTATAAAGGACATTTAGTGATGGTCATAAACATCGCTGAAGACTGCTCATGCACCCACGCTGCCGCTGCACTGGCACGCACTCCATGCACCGTGTCGCGCACCTCCACGCACTATGTTCTTGCGTGCACTGCCGCTGTGCGTGTGCATGCGCACCCGCACTGTTGTGGGTGTGTAGTGGCGCGTGCGTGCGCATGGGTGGCCTAGGTTGCACCACATGGTGCGATCTGGGCCATCTATCTTCTTTTCGTTGTAAGGACTGCTACAGAGATCAAATTGAGTCGATTTCACGCTGTTGGGCTGCAATCGTCGACCCGAATCCATCTGCGCGGTTAGATTTGTCATTTGAAGCTCTGAATTATGTCATGTAGTCCCTTGGCCGTTGATCTTCCTTGGACTGCATATAGTGCTACAAGACTCCGATCGAGGCGATTTCAGAGGCATTGGACTCCGATCGTCGTCTTGATTAGATCCTTATAGTCGGATCGTCAATTCGAGGCTCTGAAATAAATATCCTTCTCTCCCGACCACAAAAAGGATGCAATTAACCTAAATTATATACAACTACTCTAAATGCAAAATGATGCATGCTATGTAATATTTATAATATGAAATGAAAATCTAAGCCTAGGAACATGCATGAGTAGGCATTTTGCCCTCAATAATTGTGTCTACATCATAGGCCCCTATCTTTGTCGTCACTCTTTGCAAATAGGTCCCTCCGCCATTACCGCGGAGGAATCCTTGTCTGGCGACCTTTGATTGAAGAGAACTCCTTCTCTGACCAATGAATCTTGGAAGGGAGATTCCTTGAGAAGTTCTCTTTCCAATGGATTAAGTTTCAATCTCCATCACCTTCCCAATCCCTCATGCGAACTCATGAGAGATTCGGGTATCTTATGAGTTTCCAACTTCGGCGACCTTCCAAGCTTGAAAGTTTGGCTTCCAAGCTTCAACTGACCCCCTGCTACCTATATAAAGACTCCCAGGACTTGCCCGTCCTCCCTACGCTCGAATTTGGCCTAGAATCCCTCTACTTCATCCCTCCTCTCTGGCCGAATAGCTCCTCGACGTTCGGCGATCTTCTCCAACCTCCCTTCTCGTCTGTCCGCAATACCGGTGGCGGATTCATCTTCCTTGTCTTCCACGTCATACCATACTAGCGGGCACTCCCCAACCTTCGTCGTCATCGTGTTACCACCCACAGGAGCATCTTCTTCCCCAACGCCAGCGTACCCTCAGCAAGTCGATCTCCCCCGTTTCGTCTATTAGATTAGGGTTAGTTTAGTTAGTTTAGCATCTTAGGTTAGTTTTACACCCCAAAAACCCAAAAAGACCCCTCGACACCAAGAATTACCCTCATCTTCTCTGTCTCCAACAGAACCTCCGGCAAGGCATCCCAACCACTACACACCTCCATTCGACTCGCCGAAACCTTTATAAGCTCTGCCACACCACCCTTTATAAAATCCCTCTCCTATTATGCTAGTTCCACCTCCCGAACTTCCCGATGAGCAAGCCACCTCCAGACCTTCATTTCCACCTTTGTTCTACCTCCACACTTCACGAAACACCAAGAAAACACCGTCGTTCACTTCCTCACCTCACGAGATGCTATTGAACCTTTTAATCGGGGCTTTAAGCCCGTATTTCATGTTTCAGGTATAACATCGGAGCTCCACCACTATTAAGACCCATGCTGTTTGAGCCCTTTAAGACATTTGGACTGTGGGTCAGACATCTGGACACCTTCCTAGATGTCTGGAAATTGAAAATTTTGAGTATAAGCTCGCGTCTGCGCATGTGCTGCACGTAGGCAGTACACCTCTCTCATTTTCCTTCTCTCTCTCCTTCCACCCTAACGAAACCCTAAACCCACACCCTTATATAAAGCCCCCTCCTCTCCCTCGCTCCACCCCACTTCCCAGCCACCTTCCTCCTTCCCTCCAGTGAGAGCAGCAGAGCGGTGAGAGTGTGAGAGTGGCGCGAGAAGGAGAGGAGCAGCGTGAGAGGGAGAGGAGTTTAGCTTGCAAGCTCGCGTGGGAGCTCGCCGGTGAGCTCACAGTCGGAGCGACGTGTGCGCAAGGCAGAGGAGTGCGTCGGGGAGGTCCACCCCGACACTGTTGCAGCTAGAGCAGCAGGCGAGAGGACGCGGCGTGGCCACGCGCGGCGTGAGAGGGCGGAAGCAGGTTCTGGTTCTGGGCTTTTCCGAGAATCAGACATCTGGTGCGACGTCCAAACGACGTAGCCGACGTCTGGAGGAGGTTCCAGACGACCGAGGAGTAGGCTTTGCGAAGGTACGTCTTCTTTGCAGATATGGCCATGCAAGCCGCTCCGCCGAGGCACTATTTCATGCTTGATTTGAGAAGATTTGGTTACGCGTGCAGGATTCGCTTCGGGAAAGCACGGGACACACCCTCCCACACATTTCAGACGTCTGGGTGGGCTACCAGACGACAGGAAGCACTTCTAGACGTCTGAAGAGGTGGTCGGATGTCTGGAACTGGGTCCAGACGGTTCAGCGGAGTTCTTGGACGTCTGAGGATTGACGCAGAGGCTTGGGTACGTTACTAGACTCTTTTAAGGCGTCTGGAAGGTGTTCCAGACGTCTGATTTGAGTCAGGAACACCATTTTTGACCCGTTTAGGGTCCGTTTGAGGTCTGATTTCTGCAATTAAAATATCGATGTTTCCCGTATGATTTCCCCTACTTGTTGGAATACTTTCTATACTGTTCTGAGTATTCTCTTGCGATTGATCCTTGTGATAGGACCTCGTTCCGTTGCTGGTTCGGGGCTTGCTAAGGCATGTGGACCTGCCATTTAAGCCCCCACTACTCCTGGGTTTACTGGTAGAATGGCTTCCCCTAATTTAAATACAAACCTGAATGCATGTGTGGAATGAATGATTAGATCCTAGGGTATGGCATGAATCCTAGGACTAGAAATACTGGAATGTCTGCATTGAATGAATGAATTGTAGTCTTGAATGAGTAAGATAGAATGATAACAATTGCCTGTAAATGAATAACAATTGCCTGTGAAATATGTAGTACTTATGCTAAATAACTGTTGTATGTAACTCTCCTGTCGCACACGTGAAATGACATAATATGAGCTGCATGTATATAATTTGGAAATGGAAAGGTGAATGTTGGAAACACGAGATACCTATGAATACCCTGAATATGGAAGTGTGAACAATAGAATTACAAGTTGCATGTGCATAACCTAAGAATGGAAATAGAGATGATGACACCTGGTATGTCTTGGCTTGAGAAATATTAGCATGAACCCTACGGGGAATTAGGAGTAGAGCTCCTGGAAATAATGGAATGGAACTGGGAATGTGAGTGGAGAAGTGGGCTGGCCCTTGAGTACAAAGTACCAAGGAGAGCGACTGTCCCCCTGTTTAGTGCAGAGCAGAGCTAGCCGCCCTTGGGTTGGGACCTGTGGTTAGGATTGGCCACTCTGTACCGACTTCTTGGCCCTCGCGTACACAGTACCAGGGAGAGCTACTAGTGTAGGGAGAGAGCTAGCCACCTCATGGGGCCCGAGGTTCAGCTAGCCGCCTGATTAGCCCATAGTTGTGGGCTATTTAAGTATTTAAGTGCCTACACATTAGGTTAATTCTAACATTTATTTAGTATAAATTAGGATGTAAATAGATTAATTCATAGTTTTAATCTAATTACATAATCCATACATTGCATTCATATCTTAAGTGCATTTAGAATTAGCTTAGAATAGCATTCATCTAATTAGATAACCAATTAGGTATATTATTTTTATTAACATAGAAGTTGAGGGTCTATACATAAATAACCCTAATATTTTAATAATATTTTCTTTATTCGTCTTCTTTCAGAACGGCTGGCTGCCGCTCCAACGCCCGCGTGATGCAGTGAAAGCCATTCAAGGGGGAGCGGATACGGTGGATCTGGTCGGCGGCTGATTTCAAAATTGTTCAAGACACTACAAAAGGAGCACGGAGGCAGCCGAGCTCAGGAGGCCTCCGCCACCGACCCACCACTGTGCAGAGAGATCCTCTCTCTTCCACTCCACACTGCCGGCCTCTACCGTGGCGGCGAGTCTCCACCACCGTGGGCGTGTGGTGTGACAGGCCACACCGCCATCCGGAGCTCGCCCGCATTACCGTGAGCACCTTAGCGTGCAACTCCCTCGCCGTCATCGCCGACCACCGTCACCAACCTACTGATCAGCCACCATCTCAGTAACTTAAGACGTCTGGGAAATTTCCCAGACGTCTGAAGTTACCCGCTCACTTCACCGCACACGCCTGAAGTCGCCTGCAGACCCCTTCCCGCACCTGCAGAACCTTCAGCGCACCCACGTCCGTCAACCTTCAGCTCAAACACGCACAACCGCCTGCAGTCCACGCCGTTCACCACTGCGTCTGCAGAACCGCCAGCAACCGACCTCTGCAGACCCTCTGCCCACGCCAGCTTCCACCGCACACGCCAGCGCCCGCCTGCAGACCACCGCAGCCACGCCTCCGCACGCCAGCGCCCTCCGCAGACCCTCCGCGCGCCCACGCACAACCTCCTGCAGAACCGCCAGCAACCGACCTCTGCAGCTTCCACCGCAGCCACGCCTCCGCGCGCCAGCGCCCTCAGCAGACCCTCCGCGCGCCCACGCACAGCCATCTGCAAACCGCCAGCAACCGACCTCTGCAGCTTCCACCGCACACGCCAGCGCCCACCTGCAGACCACCGCAGCCACGCCTCCGCGCGCCAGCGCCCTCCGCAGACCCTCCGCGCGCCCACGCACAACCGCCTGCAGCACCTCCGCCGGAGCTCGTCCGGCCACCTCCGGCCGCCGCGCGACTCGCCGCCACCACCGATTCGAAGCCCTTGATCCAAGGGACCTCCTCCGAGCTTCCCGCGCCCGACCATCGGCTCCTCGTCGCGCAAGACAACGGGGAACAATTCCCCTATTTTGCTACAGTAAAACGTTGATTAAAATTTACATTTTCTGCCATTGCCAGATTTTATTCATATTCTATTCACTCTGCATTGCGGAAAATATCCTGTAGTTTCTCATAATTGCCATTTCAGCATTATTTCTTGCTTAAACCTTAATCTAAAGGCAATCTTGGCTTGGTTCTTGTCCAAATTGACTCCGAACAAACATTTTTAAGTGGCGCGAATTTTAATACGTTATTGTCTCCCTGTGGAAACGACCCACTCCTCTGCGAGTGGTTATTTCTTGTTAAAAATTGATTAGTCGATTTTTCCACCACATTAAACTACAAACGACTTAAAAGCGAAAGATCGACCCGGTCACCGCCCTACACCTACTTGTTAGGCCCATTAGGGAAACCAGGGTAGTCATGCGAGGGTGCATGGACTATGGAGGGGCGAGACCCCTGTTTGGTTCTTAGGGGCTAGACCCCTGTTACTGAGTGGGCTAGGCCCTATACTGGTTCCGTGTTGTGCTTTGGGTGCACCCGCAAACGGAAACGACTGACCATGTGCCAGTGCGGGGTAGTTACCCGTGCGCTTATCGCGCATGTCGTAGTCACCGTTACGTCTGTCCGTGACCTTGGGGTGGTTGACGGGGTGTACGCTCACCGCGGGGGACTCTCCTGGCCAGGAGAGCACCACGTGTGCCTTCTACTCTTAGGAAGAGACTGCAATCAAGATCGTTCCCACGAGGAACATTCGAGATCAAGAAAGAGACCTGATAAATAAACTAAGTGGTGAAAAAGAGTATGTAGTTAAAGAGAATAATTGAAAAACAATAGCTACCTTTCCACTTTTACTGTTTAGTTAGTTGGTTGCCACTCTACTCAGCATTCACTGATGTTTTGTATTCATAACCCCTTTTCAGGTCCAGGTGTTGAGCAGCCAGAGCCTACGGCTGCAGAGAGTGCTGGGCCTAGTAGAGCCTAGTAGTTGTAGCTTCTGTTGTACTCTTTTCGGTTGTAGTGAGTAGTCATTTGCACCTTTGTAGTCTTACATTCTGTACTTTATATTTCTTGTACCTGTTTACCTTCTACTGTTGTGGTGGTGTGTACTGTAGTAGTTTTACTTCCTTACTACTGTACTTTTGTTACTGTTAGTTGCTTAGCATGGTGAATGTGGTTTACTTTCCTACTTTTTGGTTACTTTCTTGTTGGACGACTGGGTCTTGGGATCAGTCGAGTCGGTCCAGTCTCGTGTCCTGTAGGGATTTAGGAACCGGGTCGTAACAAGATGGTATCAGAGTAAGGTCGTCCCGAGAAGTGAACCAACTAGCTTGAGAATAACCAATTCACGTGCTTGTAACTAGAGTAACCACCACAACGTACCTTTTGACATCTGTCCTGAGGTTCTTTTGCTGAATATCCGTTAAAATTGACATCTTCTTGTTCTGTGTTCGCATCTCCTTACAAGAGATGCCTCGACGTGGAGTCATTGAGGCAGGCCACGGACGCAGCCGAGGACGAGGTCAGAGGGGCGGACGTGTTGAGCCTAACGTCTCAGTGGACTAGCCACTACTTCCGGGCATTCAAGCCCAGGACCTTGCCCACCTGATATGGGAGATTGTGTGAGAGGAGCTCCACCCGCCTCCACAGGCACCTCTCCCTGGGGACGTGGAGGGAGAGTCCTCTGTGGGACCGCAAGACAGACACAGTGCTGGACGTGGGGGAGGGGGTGGTCCTCCACTGCCCCCACCGTCCTCTGACACTCCCGAGCACGAGCCCTCCCTACCTGGAGGCATGCCCGTCTCCCCACTTCAGCGACATTACGAGCTTTTTAGACAGTTTCGGAAGCTAAAACCCCTTCTTTCAAGGGGGATGAGGACCCGATCGAGGCGGAGGAATGGCTCGAGTAGATCGAGAAGGTGTTTGACACCCTTCGCCCCCCTGCGGAGTGCCGTGTGGCCTTTGCCACGTACCAGTTGGAGAGCGCGGCACACAGGTGGTGGAGGGCGGTCAGAGGTCAGGAGAGGGTCGGGCCGACTTGGGACCAGTTTGTCACCCTCTTCTACAAGCAGTACTTTCCCCAGATGTGGCAGGATCTGAGGAGGTCGGAGTTCCACATTCTCCACCAGGGGACGATGACCGTGAGCGCGTATCGCACGCATTTTCTGGAGCTGTCTCGTTTCGCCGCGACAGCTGTAGCTACTGAGGAGGAGAGCCTGTGGAGGTTCACCGAGGGGCTCCAGCCTGCTATTCGGGGGTATGTCAAACCCCTGAAGCTGCCTAGGTTCTCGAGAGTGGTGGAGGTAGCTATGACATATGAGGAGACCAACCCGGCCGCATGTGACACTGACAGCGAACGGAAGAGACCCTACCAGCCAGACTACTCACAGGGCCAACGAGAAAGGAGGCATGCGGTGCCCACAGGAGAGCCGTCACGCTTTGCGGGGCTGTCAGTGGCCTTTGGGGCCTCCCGACAAGGGTTAGATACCAGCATTGGACCCCCGCCTAGCTATCAACAGGGACCTGCCGAGGGCGAGAGTCGAGTTCCCCTTTGCTACCAGTGTGGCCAGCTGGGTCACATCAGGAGGGACTGCCTGTCTAGGGCTGGAGGTCAGCAGATGCTCCCCGCACCGAGCACTGGAGGACGAGCAGGAGGCCATAGTTCCTAGGTGCATGGGCGAGGATAGTAGTCGAGGGGAGGGTACCGGCCAGTGGTTACCCATCCGACGTAGAGTGTGGCTGCTTCTTCCGCACCGATAGCTGAGGGGCGTATTAACGCCTTGACACATAGAGACGCTAGAGCTTCAGGTTCAGTGGTGGCAGGTATGGTTACATTTTCCGGCAGACTAGTTTACACACTTTTTGATTCCAACGCCATGCACTCATTTGTTGCTACTAGTTTTGCTGTCAGTTTGGGACAGGACTGTGTGTTGTTAAAGGATCCGTTTGTGATCAAAGGCCCGGGTGGTCAGCTGTTTGTAGCTGAGGAGGTTTACACAGGCTGTGAGGTCATTGTTAGGGGACACAGCCTCCCCGCTGATCTGATTGTGATACCAATGGAGGACTTTGGCATGATTCTGGGGATGGACTGGCTGTTCGCTTACCATGCTTTGGTGGACTATTTTGAGAGGAAGATCGTTTTCTCCATACTGGAGATGCCTTCTTTTGAGTTTCACGGACAGCCAGTGGATGGAGGCTTCAGGTGCATTTCTACACTTCGGGTGGTGAGACTTTTGGGCCAGGGGTGTGAGGGCTTTCTAGCTTGTGTAGTGGCAAAGCCTAGCCCCGTGGCAGACTTTCAAAGTATCTCGGTAGTTAGAGAGTACCCCGACATGTTTCTAGAGGAGCTGCCAGGACTACTGCCTGAGCGTGAGATCGAGTTAGAGATCTCACTGGTACCGGGGACCAGCCCCATTTCTACAGCACCTTACAGGATGGCACCACTTGAGCTGCGAGAGCTCAAGTCCTAGTTGTAGGTCCTTCTAGAGAAGGGCTTTGTGAGGCCTAGTGCGTCTCCGTGGGGAGCCTCGATATTATTTGTGAAGAAGAAGGATGGTATCCTATGCCTTTGTGTGGACTACAGACAATTGAATAGGATCACCATCAAGAACAGGTATCCGCTGCCGAGGATTGATGACTTGTTTAACCAGTTGCGAGGTGCCACGATTTTCTCCAAGATAGACTTGACGTCTGGCTACCACCAGTTGAGGATCAAGGAAGCTGACGTCTCCAAGACAACTTTCCGCATCTGGTACGGACACTACGAGTTTTTGGTCATGCCGTTTGGGCTGACCAATGCCCCCACTACTTTCATGGATTTAATGAATCGGGTGTTCAGACCATATCTGGATCAATTCGTGGTGGTATTTATTGATGATGTGCTCATCTACTCGTAGGATCAGGCGCGGCACGGATAGCACTTGCGAATGGTTTTGGACACATTGAGACGACGTAGGCTGTATGCCAAGTACAGCAAGTGCGAGTTCTGGTTGAGGGAGGTGACCTTCTTAGGTCATGTGATTTCAGGGGATGGCTTGGTTGTGGACCCAGCCAAGGTTGAGGCAGTGCTCAGGTGGGAGAGACCACAGACAGTGACAGAGATCCGCAGTTTCTTAGGACTGGCAGGCTACTACTGATGGTTTATCAGGGGTTTCTCGCAGATTGCACGTCCTATGACACAGTTTACCCGGAAGGACGTGCCATTTTCTTGGACAGACACTTGCGAGGTGTGTTTTCAGGAGCTGAAGGAGAGGTTGACTTCAGCCCTTGTGCTTACCATCCCAAACAGCAGTGGCAGTTTCGTTTTGTATACGGATGCTTCGTTGTAGGGGTTAGGGGTGTGCTCATGCAGTGGGGTCACATTGTCGCTTACACTTCGCGGCAATTGAAGCCCCATGAGCATAGCTACCCTACCCATGACTTAGAGCTGGCAGCTGTCGTCTTCGCGCTGAAGACTTGGAGGCACTACTTGTACGGTGAAACTTTTGAGATATTCACGGATCATAAGAGCCTCAGGTACTTGTTTGATCAGAAGGAGCTTAACATGAGACAAAGACATTGGTTAGAGCTCCTGAAGGACTATGACTGTAGCATCTCCTACCATCCAGGGAAGGCCAATGTGGTGGCTGACACCTTGAGCCAGAAGACGCCCGCCCACTTGGCCAGTTTACAAGCACAGAGTTGGAGACTCATGGAGGAGTTGGGCAATTGGTGACTGATGAGAACCTCATCATGAGCCATAACTAGCTCATTTTGACCCAATACAAAGGATAAAAGCTCCTACATATCTCAAGGAAAAGCTTAACTCAGAGAATTCTGAGTTTGAGAAGAAAACAAGTCATAAGGGGTAAAAGTGCAATTTTACCAGTATAATCTGCATACAGGGTAATTCAGGGCCCAAACATAGGTCAAAACAGCTTAATAAGAATAAAAGTGGGATGAGATGATCTAGCAAGGGCTACAGCACTTCCAAGGAACCAAATGATAATCTGTAACCCTAAAACAACCCACTTCAATTCACAAGGTTCGAGGCAAAGTAAAAATAGAATAAACCCTCTAAAATTCATAGAAAAATAATCTCTAGGGTTTAGAACCTTCAATTTGGCCTTTAGAACCCATTTTGACCTACATTGAGAACCATGCCCAATTAATAACTTAATTTGGGTTTTTGCGCAAATTGACCGGTCAAACAAGGTTTAATATGAAAATAAAATTCACCATCAGATTCCTTAGGTCCTAATTAGTCATGTATAAAAACTTGAGCCTAAGAAGAAACCTCCTTGACCGACTTCACACTTTGGTCCTCATATATTTACTCTTTGGCCCTCAACTTTTGAACCCTCGCATTTTGGCCCCTAACTCTCCTTCGTTCTTTGCAATCAGGTCCCTCCTGCAAAACCCTGCCAGCACCATGCTCCGGCGACCTTGCGCGGAGCATGGCGCCGCGCAGGGCGAGGTGAGGGACCTGGCAAGTGTACCGGGGGTGCCCTGCGTCGTCAGCCGTCGCAGGAGCACCCCCATGGTCATTGTAGGCCACCATACCGGCCGTGCGAACGCACGGACGGTATGGGTTCATGTTCCGACCATTCTCCGGCGAGGGAGACACGTCGTCTCCCTCCGCCTTCCTCCCTGCTTCATCCCTATAAATACCCCCCGCCGCTCCACCGACGAAGGCAGCCGGGATCTGACGGAGAAAACCCCCAGCTTTCTTCTCTTCTTTCTCCGGCAGACGCTCACCAGCTCCGGCGGCTTCCTCCCCCTCCACCTCTTCGCTCTGCCGCACTACCAGCAGCAGAGACTTCCTCCCCTGCTCTTCCCGCGCCACGCCGCACCCAGCTGGCGCCTCTCCAGCCCTCTGCTCGCCGCCGCCCCTCTCCCTGAGCATCGTCTTCTCCGGCGACAGTCGATACGACTGTCGCCCTGTTCCTCCCCCTTCGTCCCTGCAAGTAAGTTAGACCTACTCCCCTTCTTCTCCTCTTTCTTTCCCCGCTTTCAATTTAGTCAATTAAACCCTCGACCGCTCCTGTTCACCCTCATCCTCTCCGCCTCCGACCACCCTCCGGCGAGCCGCGCCCATCACCTCAGCGACCCACACGGCTCGCCGACCACCGCAGAACCTCCGCCTCCTCACCCTGATCCTCTTCCGCCCCTCCACTTCCCACCAAACACCCTCTGCAGATCCACCGAACACACCCACTCCTTCGCTCACAGTTTGACCTAGGACGACCTGTTAGCTCCATCCCGCCCCCTGCAGACCCCCTGACCACCTTCGTCGTGCCACGGCGAAGGTCCCCCGCCTGTCTGATTTGGCCGAGAGGCCGTTCTATTGATTTCAGGTTCCAGGCCTTGACCGCCATTGGCGAGGAAGCTCGAAGCTTGCTTGAGGTTGCTCCAAGCCTAGATATCCCAGGTTGAAGAGCAACGGCCAGCGCGAAAGAGTCTTGCGCACACACCCTGGCCCTCAATTGGAGTTGCGCGCCTCAACAGCTGTTGCAATTGGAAGCACCATCCCTACTGCAGGCGTGAGAGAAAAGGGGTGCGCGGATAGTCCCACCTCGGGAATTTCTGAAGCCACACACCCACATAAATTGCAAAAGTGCCACCATCTGTTTGCCTCAGTTACCACGGGGTGAGGTCCCTCTCACCCGACCCGACCCGACTCGGCCTCGTCCGTGACCACGCTCCGCGGACCTGGCCCGACCCGATTAGACTGACCTGCACTCCTCGCCCACCACGCACGCCGGTGGGCCTGGACCCGGGCCTGACCCGAACCCGATTACCCGGTAGCGCTCTGGGAGAGCTTCCGAAGAGTGATTTCAGAGAGAGAGATACGCGGGGAAGGGGGGTAGAGTAGGTTTTTGCCTCTTGACGAAAAAACTCTGAAGTGTGCAGGCCAAAGAAGAAGAAGCAGACCCGCTGAAGAAGAAGGAGCTGCTGCACTGTAGCGAAGGCATCGTTAAGTCGTCTCAGCACCGGGGCAGACGACGGAAGGTCAGCAGCCAGAGCAGGAAAGAAGACAGGCTAAAGAAGAAGGAAGAGCAACGGCCATCGCGAAAGAAGAAGAAGAGAGGTCAAGGCAGGTGAAGACAAAGAAGAAGAAGAAATGAAGAGAAGCAAGAAGCAAGAAAAGAAGAAGAAGATCTGAAGAAAAAGAAAGAAAGAAAACAAGGAAGAACAGCAGGAAGAAGAAGAAGAGCACCACCATTGCAAGAGAAGAATATCACCTGAACAGAGAGAAAGAAGGAGATCTAAAGAAAGAGAGAAAGAAGAGCACCCCCCTCTGCAGAACAAAGAGAACAACAAATTCTCTCTCTCTCTTTATTTTTTGTAATAGAACTTGTATATCTCTAGAATACAACTTGCTCCCTGAGTTCGACCTCGGGAACTCTTTTATTTTTCCGAGTAAAAAAATTTTATATGAAACGTTGGTAACAACCGGCTTTACTACAACGATATAACAGAAGAACCGACGTTTTCATTTTGGCGCCGCTGCCGGGGAGCAACGGCTATTCTAGAGGTAAACATTCCTGTATCTTTTAATTTCTGATAATCTCCTCTCTTTTGTGCAGCTACAGGAACTCAAGAAGACAAGCAACCACACGACAACCACTCCGAAGACAGGTAAATCTTTTCTCTCACTATTAACCCCTACACTCTAAAGAGAAAGAAAAGAAAAGAACAAAGCAATATAGGGCTAACCTGTCTTCTATACTTAGTAACCATAAAAAGTTGCATGTTTTCAACTCATCACTCCTGCACACTATTAAGGGTATTTAAGGGCTAACACATTCTTGCTTGAGCCCTAATTGCCCAACAAAGAGTTAAATGGACCAAGTAGAGCCAACATAAGGTCAAACATTAGGATTTCAGTAGAGACACACCCCTTAATCAAGAATTGAGGAAATCCTAAAGAGGTGTGCCCAAGCCATTGATTGAAAATAATTAACAAGAAAAATCCTAAACAATTGGCTCTCTCTAAACACTTGAACCCTAAAAGACAGGACCTAAAAGCTCTTAAAGAAAACAATAGGTAAAGTTGACCCCTTGGGTTAACCAACCTTAAATTAGGTCACTCTTTGCACTTAAAAAGACTAAAGTTCAAGTGAAACCTTAAGCACCCTGATCTTAAAATTGGTAGACTTAAGAGGTCAAGATCCCCATTCTGGTCTACCTGGAACCGCAGTGACAAGAGAGGTCGGGTGGGGGAAACCCTGTAACCCGTGGGGACGCTCTACCGTGTAGGGGTCTTCGCGGGACTCTCCCTCTCTGGCTGCCCAGGTAATTCTCAGGTGGACGATCTTTCTGATCAAGGGGTCCATCTGCCCCGCACCTCTATAGTCACCCAACACATTTTTGGGTGTCTTGATTGGGTCCAGCACCTTCTAAACTTACCTCTCCCAACTGTGCATGTACGGAAGGAGGTCTCTAAGACCACCCTTAAGACCTCCTTTAGAAATTCACTCTCGTCAAGGCCAAGCCTCGACGCCCGTGTTTGTGCAGCAACACCCTCACATTATTCTCTCTTCTGATTCAGAACCAAGTTCTTCTTCTTCCCCCATCATGGCTCAGCCAGTTGAGGAAGAAAATAATCTGGAACACCAGCTCCAGCGACTCAATGACCTCTTCCAAAACTTCGTGCACCCACCGCAGCGTCCTATGATGCGGGACCACTACAATCCTGCTGCGGTGGCCATTGAGCCTCGAGTCAGAATCCCGATTGGAGGACCTGATTCCGAACTAAAGCCCAACATGATTCACGCTATACCTAAATTCCATGGGCTTAATTCTGAAGATCCCTTCCAGCACATCAAACAGCTTAAGCATCTGGCCCACACTTTTGGATCAGATGCGCAAAATCGGGATATTCTTCTCATGAAGATGTTCTCCTTTTCTCTTATGGACAAGGCCGCCCATTGGTATCAAACTCAGACCCGGCCGATCAACACTTGGGAAGAACTTCAATCCGAGTTTTTGAAAAAGTTCTTTCCCGTTGGTCGGACCAACGCCTTGCGCCATCAGATTACACACTTCACTCAACAATCAGGAGAACCTCTCCATGAGGCATGGGATCGTTTTCAGGATCTCATGAGGAAGTGCCCCCATCACGGAGTTCCTAAATGGGAACAAGTCCAATCTTTTTACCAGGGACTCCGTGAGGACATCCGCCTTTTCGTCAATGCAACCTGCGGAGGAAACATCATGGGTCAACATGAAGACACCGTATGGGAGATTCTCGAAAACATGTGCGAGAACTCCATCAACAATGACTCCATGGGATTATTCGACAGGACGAATACCCGCGCAGCGACGAATCTTAAGGGAGCACATGAGACGCAGGGCCTGTCCGCATCAGTCGACCTGGAATTAATGGCCAGTCGATTGGACAAGGTCTCAATCATTGAAAAGAAGGTGGATGAGCTGACTCAGCACTTGCAGCGAGCCACCTCTGCGCGTAACTCCTTTGCACAACCTCCTTCCACACAGGAGACTGTGCAAAACATCCTACACCGATCCTCCCCTGGGATGGATCCATATCCATCCCCATCTGATTCTTGGACTGGAAGATCATCCGATCCTTTCTTCACCAGCCGGGGGAACTCCATTCCTCCTTTCCCTGATTCTCAGGAGGTTCCTCAGACCTGCGAGGACCTCAACGCCATCCAGAACGACCCATTCTCCAACACTTACAACCCTGGATGGTGAAACCATCCAAATTTTCAGTGGGCGGGAAATTCTCAAACCCAAAGACCACCTTTTCAGTCCCGCCCACAGCCCTCTCATCACTACCAGCCGCCTCAGCCTCGGCCCAACCCTACTTATCCATCAAGGCCAAATCAAGATCAAATGTCCTTAATCCTTCAGACTCTGGCTGACATTCAAAAATCGAATGCGGCCATTCAAAAACAGCACAAGGACGAGCTTACTGAAGTTAAAACTCAGCTGGCCCAGTTGGCAAATTCTCGCCAGCCAGGCACACTCCCTTCCCAACCCCTTCCTAACCCAAATAACGTGCCAACCCAGAAGCGCGTTATGAATCCAAATTTAGGCCACGCTCAATGGATTTATCAGGCCCCCACTGCTCCATCTCCAGACGAGATGGAAGCCTCTACTTCTCGTACGGGATTTCAGCAGCAGCCACCCCTCCTACCAAATCCAAACCAAAATCAGGCCGGATTAAATTCTGTAACAACACGTAGTGGTAAGACAACTCAGGACCCGCATTATCCAAACCAATCCCAGCCTGATAACCATGACCCTAGGATAATTATCCAAGGTACCGCTGTTCCAGACCCACAACCTGGACCTATCCTAGAGGAACCAACCAAGATCCCGTTTCCCGAGGCCCTGACCAAGGGAAAGAAGACCACCAAACCCGTGGCCCCTGAGGAGGACCTGGTCAAGCTCTTTGAGCAGGTCCACATAAACATCCCCTTGATGGATGCAATCCGCCACGTACCAGCTTACGCACGATTTCTGAAGAATATATGTACACCCCAGCGTAAGCCGCGAACCAAGGGAGGGAGCCCAATTGTTCTGTCAGAGCAAGCCAGCTCTGTAATCCTTAGTAGACTCCCACCCAAGGCAAAAGATCCTGGAACTCCCCTGATCTCCTGTAAGATAGGTGGTACCCAATTTGATAGAGCATTGTTAGACTTAGGTGCATCTATAAATCTGATACCCACATCCTTACTTGACCATCTGGAAGAATCTGAGCTGAAACCAACTGAGGTGACATTACAATTAGCAGATCGATCTATAAAGTCACCAAAAGGGATTCTCGAGGATGTTATCGTGAGAGTGCGGGATTTCTATTTTCCAGTGGACTTTATAGTCTTAGACATGGATGCACCTGAGAACCCTAGGGATACACCAATCATTCTAGGGAGACCTTTCTTGGCTACTGCTAGAGCCAACATCAGCTGTGAGGAGGGCCAAATAGAGCTTAAGTTTGGAGATCAAACACTGAAAATTGATATATTTAAGGCCCAACAAGGAATTAATTGCGGCGTCATCGAGCAAATTTGTGACATCAAGACTTTGGTTGATGAATCATACCTCCAGAATGACTTGAGTATTCCTCATCAACCACAGAAGGATCTTGACCCGCAAATAGAGGAGTCAAATCCAGATGTGAACAACCCAGTAACTCCCACCCTTGAACCTCACATCTATACTGAACCACCCGCTGCTGCTGAAAACCCCATCCTCGAACTGAAACCCCTTCCTGCTCATTTGAAATACATCTTTTTGGGTTCTAATCAGACCCTTCCTGTGATCATCAATTCCAACCTTAGTCCTGAACAGGAATCCCGTCTGATTGTTGTCCTCCAGCAACATCGCAGAGCCATCGGATGGACCCTCGATGATTTGACTGGAATAAGTCCCTCTTATTGTACTCATCATATCTATTCAGAAGAGGGCACACGACCTTCTCGTGAAATGCAGAGACGCTTAAACCCCAATCTGCAGGAGGTCGTGAAAAAGGAGATCATCAAGTGGTTAGATGCCGGGATCATCTACCCGATCTCCGATAGTCGTTGGGTGAGCCCAATTCAGGTCGTGCCTAAGAAGGCAGGACTCACCACTATAACGACTGGGACCGGAGAAATCATTCCTACCCGATTAGCCAACTCGTGGAGAGTCTGTATAGATTACCGTCGACTCAATTCCTCCACGAAGAAGGATCATTTCCCACTACCCTTCATTGATCAAATTCTCGAAAAATTAGCGGGAAATAGGTTCTTCTGCTTCCTTGACGGGTACTCCGGTTACAACCAGGTGGCAATCCATCCTGAGGACCAAGAAAAGACCACGTTCACCTGCCCCTTCGGAACATACGCTTTCCGAAGGATGCCTTTCGGTCTTTGCAATGCACCCGCTACTTTTCAGCGATGCATGCTTGCCATATTCTCAGATATGGTAGGTGATTATCTGGAAGTCTTCATGGATGACTTTTCAGTTTTCGGAGCATCATTCGACGATTGCCTCCAACACTTGGTCCAGATACTCAGGCGGTGCATCGACGTGAATTTGGTTCTTTCCTGGGAAAAGAGCCATTTCATGGTGCCTGAGGGAATTGTCCTGGGACACTCAATTTCGGAGAAAGGTATCCAAGTGGATCGAGCTAAGGTTAATCTGATTTCTCACCTTCCTATGCCTAGCTCGATCAGGGACATCCGATCCTTTTTAGGGCATGTCGGTTTTTATCGACGATTTATCCCTGATTTTTCAAAAATCGCACGCCCCCTGACCACTCTTCTCTCCAAGGATGTTCCCTTCGAAATCTCCAAGGAATGCACTCAAGCATTTGAAATCCTGCGTGACCGAGTCACCCAAGCCCCGATCCTACAATCCCCTGATTGGTCTCAACCCTTTGAGATCATGTGTGATGCATCCGACTTCGCTGTAGGAGCGGTTTTAGGGCAGAAAAATGACAAGAAACCTGTGGTCATTTACTACGCCAGCAAAACACTCGATGAGGCTCAGCGTAACTATACAGTTACTGAGAAAGAGCTGCTAGCTGTAGTATTTGCCCTTGAGAAGTTCAGATCATACCTTCTGGGTTCCCATGTCATCATATACTCGGATCACACGGCTGTTAGGCATCTCCTTGCAAAGAAGGACGCGAAACCTCGATTGATCCGATGGATCTTGCTGTTGCAAGAATTTGACCTCGAGATTCGCGATAAAGCGGGAAAACAAAACGTGGTAGCTGATCACTTGTCCCGCCTTCCTTCTGAAATGATAGACCCTTCCGGACCCATCACTGAGCATTTTCCCGATGAGCACCTGCTGACTATTGGTACTAGCCTTCCATGGTTTGCTAATATTGTAAATTACTTGGCATCTCATCAGACCCCGTCCGATTGGCCGAAGGCCAAGAAAGACAAATTACGCTCCGATGCCAAGTATTACATTTGGGAAGACCCGTACCTCTTCCGCATAGGTTCCGATCAGATCATCCGGAGATGTGTCCCGGAAGGGGAAGTCAACAATATCCTCTCTTTCTGCCATGACCAGGCATGCGGTGGCCATTTTGCCGGGCATAAAACCGCATCAAAAGTCCTCCAGTGCGGCTTCTACTGGCCCACACTGTTCAAAGACGCATACAGTCATTGCAAGGCATGCAGTCGTTGCCAGACTTTGGGAAACATGAGCCATCGCGACATGATGCCTATGCAACCGATTCTAGTATGCGAAATCTTTGATGTTTGGGGGATTGATTTTATGGGCCCCTTTCCTATTTCGGATGGTTTCGAATACATTCTGTTGGCTGTGGACTACGTGTCCAAATGGATCGAAGCCATACCGACCCGAACCTGTGATCACAAAATCGTTCTCAAATTCATTCATCAACACATTTTCTCAAGGTTCGGGATTCCTCGTGCAATAATCTCTGATGGGGGGACCCATTTCACAAATGCTCAGTTTAGGTCACTGATGACCAAATACGGGGTGTCTCACCGAATCTCTACTCCTTACCACCCCCAAACTAATGGTCTAGCTGAGCTGTCGAATCGGGAGATCAAGAAAATCCTGCAGGTCACTGTTCGACCTGACAGGAAGGACTGGTCGTCCCGACTTCCGGAAGCATTGTGGGCCTATAGGACCGCCCACAAGACCCAATTGGGCATGTCTCCCTTTAGATTGGTGTACGGAAAGGCATGCCACCTTCCCGTCGAACTGGAGCATAAAGCCTATTGGGCAGTACGGAACTGTAATCTAGATCTTTCCAAGGCTGGGACCCACAGAAAACTCCAAATCAGCGAGATCGATGAATTACGCACAGACGCGTACGAGAACTCGCAAATCTACAAGGAGCGGGTTAAAGCCTTCCATGACAAACACATCTCGAGAAAGATCTTTCATCCTGGTCAAAAGGTCCTACTCTTTGATGCCCGACTCAAACTCTTCCCAGGAAAACTGAGATCTAAGTGGGTCGGACCATATTTGGTCCGACAGGTTTTTGGAAATGGAGCAATCGAAATCAGTCCACTCAGCCACGATTCTGAACCTTTCATCGTGAATGGTCAAAGACTCAAGCCGTTCATTGATGTAACTTCTACTGATTTGGCTGAGGCATCTTATATCCTCCGTTCCCCTTGAGCTTATTGCGCCCAGCCGATGGCGTAAAACTCAGCGCTTAACGGGAGGCAGCCCGTCATTCTCTTTAAAAACCTGAAACTTGTTCTGACACCTTTCAGCACTCGAAGTTCACCCTTATAGACAGCCGACCCCAACTCAGATGTTCGCATCTGAAATTTGAAATCGTCCGCAAAAATTCAACCCGACCCATCCACTCACCCAAATTTCTGTCTTAAGGAATGAACTAAGACCCCCTAGGTTACAATGAGGACATTGCAAATCTTAGGCATGGGGGGGTAGGAAAGTGCAAAAACTTGTAAGAAAAGGTTTCAAACAAAAAATTCACATATGCCAAAAATACCATAAAAATTAAAAAATTTTTCGAAAAAGAATAAGAGGAAAAGAGGAGAAGGAAAATTTTGTGAAGGAGAAAAGAAACAAAATGAAAAAGGAGCACAAAATTATGAGAAAAAGTGATAGTCATTAGTAAGGAACTAAGGAATTAACCTAAGTTCTAGACCTCATTCGAGAAAATAACTGAAAAGTGCACAATGAGATTAGTAAGAATGCAAACCTTAGGCATTCTTGAATAGACTCTTAGTACCCATTAAGATCTGGACACTCCTCAAGAGGTTGAGGAAAATGAAAAGCTGAAGTATTAGGTCTAAGGCTTAGGGAGTATTCGGCCTCGTTAACTAATTTTTGGTTTACGGGACTCAGTAACCTAAGCACCCTAATCTCACACACAGCCTGGTTCAGTAAGCGTAAAAATCAGAATCACGCAGAAGCGTCACAAAAATCTGAAAAGAACATCTAGAATAGGAGCGGCCGATCAACACAAGTTGATTTGGACGAGCTCCCAGCGCGGAGAGGCGGGAAATCCCCTCGAAGATGCGTAACAAAATATCATCCCCTCGGTGCTTGTCTCTTAGGATATTTACATATCCTACGGGGGGCATATAAGCACTCTGCTGGTTCAGATTCCATGGATGGCATTATCTCGAAATGTCAATTGCCAGGGTCTGGATTCGGCCACGGAATACCATGGATGGGATTATCTCGAAATCTCAATAGCCAGGGTTCCGGGGGTTGCCATGGGCGGTGCTATCTCGAAGCATCGATCGCCAGGAACCCTTGAGGATTGATGATGGGAGCAAGGAATCTGATACAGACCGTGTTGAAAAGCCAATCCTAGGCTAGAACTAAAAAGAAAAAGAGAGAGAAAACTCTCCAAACAGAAAAACTTTCTATCTCTCTCTTACAAAACGCACTGCGAACTGAGCCAGGGCTAAAATCATTTCAAGCACGGGTGCTTTAACCACGAAGTCCAATAAACCTTAGGTTAGTTCTTGTGGGCCTTAAAAACCTTTGCTAAAAGACTGAGGCTAAGGCTAGACAGATTTGGATCTTGACTGGTACTGGAGTACCTTTTAGGCCTATGATCAGCATTCTAACCTAATCTATGAAGGCACTTATCTAAAACTATTGAAAACTTCATGGTCTAGAACAAGGGTTGAAACCTTAAGTTTTTGCTAAGGGACTAGCAAAAGCTAGGCATGGGGGTATGATGAGAACCTCATCATGAGCCATAACTAGCTCATTTTGACCCAATACAAAGGATAAAAGCTCCTACATATCTCAAGGAAAAGCTTAACTCAGAGAATTCTGAGTTTGAGAAGAAAACAAGTCATAAGGGGTAAAAGTGCAATTTTACCAGTATAATCTGCATACAGGGTAATTCAGGGCCCAAACATAGGTCAAAACAGCTTAATAAGAATAAAAGTGGGATGAGATGATCTAGCAAGGGCTACAGCACTTCCAAGGAACCAAATGATAATCTGTAACCCTAAAACAACCCACTTCAATTCACAAGGTTCGAGGCAAAGTAAAAATAGAATAAACCCTCTAAAATTCATAGAAAAATAATCTCTAGGGTTTAGAACCTTCAATTTGGCCTTTAGAACCCATTTTGACCTACATTGAGAACCATGCCCAATTAATAACTTAATTTGGGTTTTTGCGCAAATTGACCGGTCAAACAAGGTTTAATATGAAAATAAAATTCACCATCAGATTCCTTAGGTCCTAATTAGTCATGTATAAAAACTTGAGCCTAAGAAGAAACCTCCTTGACCGACTTCACACTTTGGTCCTCATATATTTACTCTTTGGCCCTCAACTTTTGAACCCTCGCATTTTGGCCCCTAACTCTCCTTCGTTCTTTGCAATCAGGTCCCTCCTGCAAAACCCTGCCAGCACCATGCTCCGGCGACCTTGCGCGGAGCATGGCGCCGCGCAGGGCGAGGTGAGGGACCTGGCAAGTGTACCGGGGGTGCCCTGCGTCGTCAGCCGTCGCAGGAGCACCCCCATGGTCATTGTAGGCCACCATACCGGCCGTGCGAACGCACGGACGGTATGGGTTCATGTTCCGACCATTCTCCGGCGAGGGAGACACGTCGTCTCCCTCCGCCTTCCTCCCTGCTTCATCCCTATAAATACCCCCCGCCGCTCCACCGACGAAGGCAGCCGGGATCTGACGGAGAAAACCCCCAGCTTTCTTCTCTTCTTTCTCCGGCAGACGCTCACCAGCTCCGGCGGCTTCCTCCCCCTCCACCTCTTCGCTCTGCCGCACTACCAGCAGCAGAGACTTCCTCCCCTGCTCTTCCCGCGCCACGCCGCACCCAGCTGGCGCCTCTCCAGCCCTCTGCTCGCCGCCGCCCCTCTCCCTGAGCATCGTCTTCTCCGGCGACAGTCGATACGACTGTCGCCCTGTTCCTCCCCCTTCGTCCCTGCAAGTAAGTTAGACCTACTCCCCTTCTTCTCCTCTTTCTTTCCCCGCTTTCAATTTAGTCAATTAAACCCTCGACCGCTCCTGTTCACCCTCATCCTCTCCGCCTCCGACCACCCTCCGGCGAGCCGCGCCCATCACCTCAGCGACCCACACGGCTCGCCGACCACCGCAGAACCTCCGCCTCCTCACCCTGATCCTCTTCCGCCCCTCCACTTCCCACCAAACACCCTCTGCAGATCCACCGAACACACCCACTCCTTCGCTCACAGTTTGACCTAGGACGACCTGTTAGCTCCATCCCGCCCCCTGCAGACCCCCTGACCACCTTCGCCGTGCCACGGCGAAGGTCCCCCGCCTGTCTGATTTGGCCGAGAGGCCGTTCTATTGATTTCAGGTTCCAGGCCTTGACCGCCATTGGCGAGGAAGCTCGAAGCTTGCTTGAGGTTGCTCCAAGCCTAGATATCCCAGGTTGAAGAGCAACGGCCAGCGCGAAAGAGTCTTGCGCACACACCCTGGCCCTCAATTGGAGTTGCGCGCCTCAACAGCTGTTGCAATTGGAAGCACCATCCCTACTGCAGGCGTGAGAGAAAAGGGGTGCGCGGATAGTCCCACCTCGGGAATTTCTGAAGCCACACACCCACATAAATTGCAAAAGTGCCACCATCTGTTTGCCTCAGTTACCACGGGGTGAGGTCCCTCTCACCCGACCCGACCCGACTCGGCCTCGTCCGTGACCACGCTCCGCGGACCTGGCCCGACCCGATTAGACTGACCTGCACTCCTCGCCCACCACGCACGCCGGTGGGCCTGGACCCGGGCCTGACCCGAACCCGATTACCCGGTAGCGCTCTGGGAGAGCTTCCGAAGAGTGATTTCAGAGAGAGAGATACGCGGGGAAGGGGGGTAGAGTAGGTTTTTGCCTCTTGACGAAAAAACTCTGAAGTGTGCAGGCCAAAGAAGAAGAAGCAGACCCGCTGAAGAAGAAGGAGCTGCTGCACTGTAGCGAAGGCATCGTTAAGTCGTCTCAGCACCGGGGCAGACGACGGAAGGTCAGCAGCCAGAGCAGGAAAGAAGACAGGCTAAAGAAGAAGGAAGAGCAACGGCCATCGCGAAAGAAGAAGAAGAGAGGTCAAGGCAGGTGAAGACAAAGAAGAAGAAGAAATGAAGAGAAGCAAGAAGCAAGAAAAGAAGAAGAAGATCTGAAGAAAAAGAAAGAAAGAAAACAAGGAAGAACAGCAGGAAGAAGAAGAAGAGCACCACCATTGCAAGAGAAGAATATCACCTGAACAGAGAGAAAGAAGGAGATCTAAAGAAAGAGAGAAAGAAGAGCACCCCCCTCTGCAGAACAAAGAGAACAACAAATTCTCTCTCTCTCTTTATTTTTTGTAATAGAACTTGTATATCTCTAGAATACAACTTGCTCCCTGAGTTCGACCTCGGGAACTCTTTTATTTTTCCGAGTAAAAAAATTTTATATGAAACGTTGGTAACAACCGGCTTTACTACAACGATATAACAGAAGAACCGACGTTTTCAGTGACCCCTTGAGTTACTGGGGCACTGTGGGGCAATAACTGTGACACGGCAGACGAGGCCAGAGTTGATAGACCGCATCATCACAGGATAGATGGCAAACCCATAACTGCAGTCGTTGCGTGACAGAGTACTATTAGGGGACCCTGGAGACTTCTCCTTTACTGACAAGGTGCTGCGTATGAGGGGACGTTTATGCGTTCCTAGGGATGAGGAGTTGTTAAGAGAGCTCTTGACTGAGGCACACGATTCTAGGTTCACCATACATCTTGGGAACACAAAGATGTATCATGATCTGAGACTTGACTTTTGGTGGAGGGGAATGAAGTAGGATGTAGGTGAGTTCGTACAGCAATGTTTGGTGTGCCAACAGGTGAAGGCTCAGCATCAGAGGCCTGCAGGGCCATTGCAGCCACTTCCAGTACCAGAGTGGAAGTGGGAGAGCATCACCATGGACTTGGTGGTGGGCTTGCCCGTTACCCAGCGAGGACATGACGCAGTCTAGGTGATTGTAGACAGGTTGATGAAGGCG
Organism: Thalassia testudinum; assembly: GCA_037157565.1. Classification (NCBI taxonomy): domain Eukaryota; kingdom Viridiplantae; phylum Streptophyta; class Magnoliopsida; order Alismatales; family Hydrocharitaceae; genus Thalassia; species Thalassia testudinum. The sequence goes on from JAZHRO010000024.1 coordinate 21,972,204, forward strand.
GCATGTTTCTTGCCGATCCGAGTCACTTTTGGACCCGCACAGTTAGCAGAGAGATATATTCGTGACGTGGTACGTCTGCATGGAGTTCCACGGGAGATTGTATCTAATCGGGATACCCATTTTACATCCCAGTTTTGGGCTGAGTTTCAGCAGGATTTGGGGACACGGTTGAGGTTCCGTATGGCATACCACCCCCAGACGGACGGACGGACAGTTAGAGTGCACGATATAGATGCTTGAGGACCTTTTGCATGCCTGCGTACTAGACTGGAGGGGCTCTTGGGAGGAGTACTTGCCCCTGGCAGAATTTGCATATAATAACTGATGCAAACACATTTACACTACTTAAAATGTCTAATTATGCATGTTCTGAAGCATAGGATTGCATTTCATGATATAAATATTGCATAACATGCATCATTTTGCATTTAGAGTAGTTTGAATAAAATGGAGGTTAATTGTCTCCTTTTATATGCTTGGACAGGGCAAACATTTTATCGGGGCCTCGGATCAAAGATCCAACCGTATGGATGTGATCAGGGCGACGATTAGAGTTCAACGACTCTAAGATTGCCCTAATCAGGCATCTGTAGCATCAGATAATGACCGGGGAACCCTAGAAGATCAAGGGATAGGATGATGTAAATACACACTTCAAATGACAAATCTGACCACACGGATGAATTCGGATTGACGATTGCAGCCCAACACGCAAAAAATCGAGTCAATCTGACATCCGTGGCACCATCTACAACATCCAGAAGATGGACGGCCAAGATGGCGCCACGTGGCGCCATCTCTGTTGCCCAAATGGGCGCATACATTCTCTGAAGACCCCGCACCCGCTCCCTCTCCGCCGTTGGATCTCGATCCAACGGCTGTGGATGCGGCTCGTTGAAATCATCCGCGCGACGTTTTGGGCGAGGCAGCGCAGTGGTCCAGCGCCTTATCGCGAAGCACTGGCGCACATTCGAGCCTCGCCAAGCAAATTCTGAAGTGAGCGGGCATGCTATTATCAACCGCTAGATCATAATCCAACGGCCGCGCATGCCAGATAGCATTCGCGTGCTATTGTACGCGCGGCGTCACGCGGCATCGCAAGCGCCGGGCGGGCACGCAGCGAGCGGGTCAGGCGCATCTTAAGCTGTCCGATCTCGCGATCAGACGGAGATCAGACGAATGAGATCTGATGAACGTGGGTGGATGCGTTGAGTGCGGGCAACTGAGGAGGCGCGTGTGGGCACGGGTGATACGCCCACGTTGGGGGCTTTAGTGACGGTTTTATCCGTCACTAAAGACCCCTCATTTATTATTTTAAAGATGTAATGACCATTTTTCCCCCACTCCTTGCAACTATAAAAGGAGACCCCCTCCATACGAAATTCTCATCCTTTCCTTCTCTTCTCTACCTCTCCAAAGCTCAAGAGAAGCTTGTCCCACACCCGGGATGCTTCTCGAGAGATAAAGTCCAAATTTTCGTCCCCCTTCGGAAGTGGATCCCGCGACGACGACGGCGTGCTGCTCCGTTCCCGTTCTTCTGCTTCGTCCTCCTTCGTCCAGGCATCGTCTCATCCGGCTCGTCCTCCAAGCGACCGTCGAGAAGGATTTCTCTCTCCCTATTCTTTTTACTACTTTCTAGTATAGATTTACTGCTTTTTAGAGTAGTTCTACTCGCCCTCCAAGCAATCGTCGAGGAGGACATTTCTCCCTCCATTCTTTTAATGCTTTCTAGAGTAAATTTATCGCTTTCTAGTGCAATTGTTTTATGCATTCCAGTTGTAATGAACAATCTTCTTAATGATAAATTCTTTGTTTATTCTACATCTCATTTTGATTTCTATGTGTAATATTCTCTCTCTCTTACCCTCTCTCTCTTCTATTTATTGTAAATAATTAGATAATTTTAAATTGAATTACTTCGTGACAAATAAAAAGAAACGCGTAGTTTTTAAATCAAACGTCTGCCTCCCTGTGTTTGACCCGGAATTTCAATTTCAGTATAAATTTTATTTGTTAAACATGAATTCTTCGCTTTCAAGCTACAACGACAGGTTTTCCAAAATCAAATACATTAGCGTATCAATTCGACCGTTCAACATTTACTTTTCTCTTTGCGTTTTGTAACTTACAAATCATTTACATCACTTTTCTCTTTTCTTATTGTAATTGCAAGTACTCTTTCGAGACAGGCAAAAGCGGTAGATCGGAGAAAAGTGCTGCGGAAGGTTCTATAAGTTGTCCCCCACCTCCCACCCATTAGATTTCATTCCACAACATAATAATTCAAACATCAATTAACCTAGGTGTTTTTTGTAAACTCTAAGGTTAGACTGTTTGACACCCATACTCACCCCACACCTCACATTAAAAAAAGAAAAATTAAAAAATCTCACAGAGGTACACAACCTCATCTGATTTTCTAACTCAACTGGTAAACCGATCTTAGGAGCCAGTACACACATTCAAACACATAATTGAGTAGAAATCAAATTAGGTAATCATTTGTGTGCCTAATTAAGTGGTGCATCAGGCCAATTGTTTGAGTTGATTGGGCCGCACCACTTCAAATAAAATCAACTCATCAAGTAGCTGCCAATTAGGTTCAACTCTTAGGGATTTACCAAGCACTCCACATTCTTTTTAAGCTTTAAAGGAAAACATTTTCACCTGTGCTTTCAAAACCTAGTGTGCTAATGGAACTTGTTTGAAAATGCCTAAAGTTGAATCCTAAAAGCTACTACGCAAGATTTGAACCTTAAAATTCACCACATCAAAAATAATCTTGCTTGAAAACCACTGGTTGTGCACGCACACACAAATCAATCAATTATTAAGGGCACAACCCATTTAAAGGACCCATCACATTCTAAAGCACATTCAAACCTAGCCCTAAATAAAACAGAGTAGACGTTGGCCTTAGGGATTGAACTCGCTCTTCAGAACCTAGAACGAGATTATTTTTGATTAGTCTATTTCTACTGTTCAATCTGATGTCTAGCTAGGGGAGCAGAGTCAAACGATTGCGGCTGGGGGGTACACTTGGAACCGGAGGCGCAAGCCGAAGGAAGAACCTTCTCCCCAGTCCCTCCTTCTAACTGGTTGGATTGAACAGACGGAAGTAGATCAAATCGTTTCTTTATCTCAAGATGAGTTTTGTGAGTCTGTAGGTCTTTAGGCTAACCCATTTAAGGACAGGTTTGATTGTTTGTATTGCAGGGCACCTTTCTTCCTCCCGTGTCTCATGAATCCTTCCACATATTTCATGCATTCCCACTCTTTCCCTCCTGTTGTGAATTATCCTCAACATGGCAATTATCCCAACTCATATTGTTATCAACCATCAGTCAGTTGGGATAATTCGGATTGGGGATACAGTTTCGGACCCCCGTATTTAGGGTCTAACCTTGAACACTTTGATTGTGATTTCTATTCTTCTCAGAGCCACATCGATTATAGATCGTCTTCCTTTCATGAACAACCTAATACGATCTACAATAAAAAAGGATACACCGATCTTTACCCATCCTCTGATTACACTACCTTTAGGTCATTACCATCTTTTGAACAATCTGAAATGACCTATTATCAGGAAGGGTATAACGAATCTCAATTCGTTAATTCCTCTGCATTGATACCAAACCCGCCCAATCCTGAGCCAACTCATTTGGTTCAGGTTAACCAGGTTCAAGATAAGGTTCTGGCTAACTTGAGGAATATCATTCAATCTTTAGAAGTTCAGCCAACACCTTGCATTGAGAGATTGGAGCCCCTGATTGAAATGATTGATGATTTAAACAAGTCTTTGTTGGATTGGCTCCAGGATGTTAAGGATAAGAACCCAGGTGAGTTTCTACTTGGGAAATTAGCGAAATTGAGGATGAGATTCGTGGTTGCTTTGATTTAATCATGGGATGATTCCCAGGATGAACCCTCTTCAGGAAAGCCAATGACAGAACCCACTCAGGCACCTGTTAAGGAGGACACATGTTACGAGACTGACCAAATTGAATTAAAGCAACTAATTACGAATGATCTGATTTCTTCATCTAAGATCCCTGAGCCGGGTTACGAGGAAACGTAAGTCTCCTTGGAACAAAAGGCGACAAATGATTTTGGGACATACATTGATACGGATTCTGATTTCTTTGATGGTGAAGATTCAAGTTGCGAAGTCTCACGCGAGTTTTCTGAACACGATTTCTGTGAGACGATTGGACCTGAGGAATCTGATAACCCAATAACTGAGGAAACTGATCTTATTAGGCACACATTATGGATCCATAATCGCATTTTCTGGATGAATCAATTCAATGCCCTGATTATTAATTACACCATGTTGAGCTTATCGATAATTTTGTTTCTGAGATAATTAGACCAAAGTCAATTCTGATTCTGCCACATCATTTAGACTTGGAGATTTCAGACGGGGTGATTAATATACAAGAAGTCCTGGAATTTGATATGCTGAATGAGGAGGATAAGAGTTGGGAAGTTCTAATTTGGGAAGTTAATTTTGGAGGAAATGGAAGATTGCGTCGAAGGGTTCCTTCTAAGCTGAAACCATCAAATCAGAACCCTTACGACATTTATTTCGAGGATGTCAAACTCAAGCACACATTCAATGATTATCCTTTGAGCTTCAATTCTCTGTAACCCGACCTTTTCGTCTTGGGTTGTATCCTCATAAATCGCAAGCCTGACCCCGCTTGCATTCTGATTTTAGGTTTTGGGTAATTTTTATCTAGAACCTAAGATATTCTCGACTATGGGGTGTGGGTCTGCACCACAATCTGATCCACATCTGTGGACCTCTTTTGATAGGTCAGAGGATTCTTCTATTTATTTTGATTCTGTTACGAACGTGGCATCAGACGGATTTTAAGATGTCTGGGAAGTGGCCCAGACATCTGTCCAGATGTCTGGAACCCTTCCCAGATGTCTGGTAATAAATTTTTTCAGCGTACCGGGTTGCATCTGCATGCGTGCGCACGCAGAGTGCGCCCGCCGCCTTCATCTTCTTTTTCCTCTCTCTTCCTGCAGACACGCCGCTTCTCTTCTCTCTCCCCGCGCTGCCTTATATAAAAACCCTCGCCCTCTCCCTCACCCTCATCTCCTCCGCCTTTCTCTTCTCCTTCTCCCTGCCAGCAAGAGCGCGAGCGAGCGAGTGAGCGACGACGGCAGTAGCGGCTGCGGCGAGCGTGCAGGAAGGAGGGTTGCGAGAGGAAGGAAGAAGCTCAACAGCGAGGGTGCGAGCTTGCGGGGGCAGCTAGAGCAGGCCGGCAGAGGAGCGGCGGGTGTGGGGTGTCGCGGAGGGGCTGCTACAACTCGGGCAGCAGGCGGACGAGGCGCGGCGCGGCCGTGCGTTGCGGGCGAAGAGCGAACCAGGTCCTGATTCTGGGAAAATTTCCCAGAATCAGACGTCTGGACTTACGTCCAGACGATGCCGAAGACGTCTGGAGGACAATCCAAACGTCTGACAGGTACGATATTTCTTATCTTGTCATTTTTACGCGTGTACGGCCATGGAGCCGTCTACCGCGTTCTTCTACGTTTCGTCGTGCTGAGAGCAGGTGTGTGTGTGTGCGTAGGTTCTGCTTAGGAGGGCGCGAGGGCTTGCCATCCCATGTGGATTAGACGTCTGGCTACAATGCCAAACAACGGAGAGAACCTCCAGACGTCCAGGGTGATAATCGGACGTCTGGAAACCAAGGCCAGATGTTCCAGCGGGCTTCTGGATGTCTGAAGGACTGTGCAGACTGAGGTACGACCTGATCCACCTTTTAAGACATCTGGAAGAGGTTCCAGATGTCTGATTTTGGACAGATTCGTCGTTTTTGACCCGTTTAGGGCCCATTCGGAGTCTGTTTTCCGTGTTTCGAGTTGCGTTCTTTCCAGAATTAATTCCTCTATCTGTTTACAGTAATTGTATACTATTCTGAGAAACTCCTTGTGATTGACCCTTGTGTTAGGATCCCGTTCTGTTACAGTCTTGGGGGTTGCGGAGGCGCGCGGGATTGCCGACCATGCCCCCAGTACTCCCGATTTCGCTGGTAGAGTGGCCCTTTAATTTATTTAAATTTGTACAATTATGAAACAATTAATAGAGTCTAGGGCATTGCATGAACCCTAGGACTGAGAAATTAGATTGAATGATAGATCCTAGGGTATTGCATGAATCCTAGGACTGGAAAACTAGTTGAATATACAAACATTGCAGTCTTGGAAAGTAGAAAGGAAATAATAACTGCCTTTAAATTGATTAACAGCTGCCTGTTATGAATGAATAAATATGATTGAGAACATAGGTTGTATGAACGTAAAACTGGAACGGTGAAACCTAAATTGGCTGAGTTAAAAGAGCTGGAACCCTACGGGGAATTAGGAGTAGAACTCCTGGAAAGAGAATGGGATAGAACTGGGGAAGTGAGCTGGCCTTGAGTACGGAGTACCAAGGAGAGCGACTGTCCCCCTGTTTAGTGTAGAGCGGAGCTAGCCGCCCCAGGGACCTGGGGTTAGGTCTGGCCACTTTGTACCGACCTTTGGCCCTCATGTACACAGTACCGAGGAGAGCTACTAGTGTAGGGAGAGTACTAGCTACCCCACAGGTCCCGGGGTTCTGCTCGCTCTCCTACATAGACTTGTTAGGCCCACTGGGCAAACCAGGGTAGTCAGGTGAGGGAGCGCGGACTGTGGAGGGGCAAGACCCCTGTTTGGTTACTATGGAGGGGTAGGACCCCTGTTACTGAGAGGGCTCTACCCTATATTGGTTCCGTGCTGTGCTTTGGGTGCACCCGTTAACGGAAACGACTGACCGCGTGCTAGTGAGGGGTAGCTACCCATGCATTTATCGCAAGTGCCGTAGTCACCTTTACGTCTGTCAGCGACCTTGGGGTGGTTGACTGAGGGTAGGACCACCACGGGGGACTCTCCCGGCCAGGAGAGCACCACGTGTCACTTCTACTTTTCGGGAAAGACTGCAATAAGGATCGTTCCCACGAGGAACATTCAAGATTAAGAGAAGGATCTGGGAAATAAATCAATAGTGAATAAATGTAAAGATATAATTAAATAAAGTAAAAATGTAACAGTTACTGTACACTCTACTACTTCTTTTAGTTTTCAGTTGCCACTCTACTCAGCGTTTCGCTGACGTGTCCCCCCTTGTTACCTTTTCAGGACCAGGTGTTGAGCAGCCAGAGTCAGCGGCTGCAGAGGGCGCTGGGCCTAGTAGAGCCCAGTAGTGTTACCTGTAGTACTTTCTGTACTTTTCTTTCCGCTGTAGTGAGTAGTTTTTCTGTTACTCCCTATACTCTCTTTATTGTAAGCTTTATGTTATGTACATGTTATTTCTCTGCTATTGTGGTGGTGAATACTGTAGTATTTCCTTTTCTTATTGCTGTATTTTGTTACTGCTAGTTATATTCGTGGTGAATGTGGTTTATTTTACTGCTCTTTTGGTTACTTTCTCGTTAGACGACTAGGTCTTGGGATTAGTCGAGTCGGTCCGAATCTCGTGTCTCGTAGGGATTCGGGAATCGGGTCGTTACAAGATGGTATCAGACAAGGTCGTCCCGAGAAGTGAACCAACTAACTGGAAAATAACCAATTCACACGTCTGTGACTAGAGTAGCCACCACAACATTTCTTTTGACATGAGCTCTTAGACTTCTTCATTAGATATTGTTCCATATTGACGTGTTTCCGTTCTGTTTCGCATCTCCTTGCAGGAGATGCCTCGTCGCGGGACTAGCTAAGCGGGTCGCGGGCGCGGCCGAGGACGAGGTTGGCGCGGTAGGCGTGTTGTGGTCGACGTCTCAATGGACCAGCCACTGCTCCCGGGCATTCAGGCCCAGGACCTCGCCCAGCTGATACGGGATATAGTGCGAGAGGAGCTCCACCCACCGCCCCGAGCACCTTTCCCTGGGGCTGCGAAGGGGGAGTCCTCTGTGGGACCACACGACGGACGCGGCGCTGGACACGGGGGAGGGGATGGGCCGCCACCACCCCCACCTTCCTCCGACACTTCTGTGCACGAGGCTCCTTTGCCTGGAGGTGCACCAGCATCTCCACTACAGCGCCACTTCGAGCTCTTCGGGCAGTTCCGGAAGCTGAAGCCCCCCTCCTTCAAGGGGGATGAGGACTCGACCGAGGCAGAGGACTGGCTCGAGCAGCTCAAGAAGGCTTTCGACACCCTTCGCCCCTCGGTGGAGTGCCGCGTGGCCTTTGCCATGTACCAGTTGGAGAGTGCGGCACACAGGTGGTGGAGGGCGGTCAGGGGACAGGAGAGGGACGAGCCGACCTAGGACCGGTTCATCACCCTCTTCTGCGAACAGTACTTTCCCCAGACGTGGCAAGACCAGAGGAGGCGGGAGTTCCACACACTCCGCCAGGGAACGATGACCGTGAGCATGTACCGCACGCGTTTTCTGGAGCTATCCCGCTTTGCAGCGACGGCAGTAGCCACTGAGGAGGAGCGTCTTTGGAGGTTCACCAAGGGGCTCCGGCCTGCGATTCGGGGGTATGTCAAACCCCTGAAGCTGCCTACGTTTCCGAGGGTGGTGGAGGCAGCTATGACCTACGAGGAGACTAACCCATCTGCGCGAGACACTGACGGCAGGCGGAAGAGGCCCTTCCAGCTAGAGCTTCGGGATCGGTGGTGGCAGATATGGTTTCAGTTTCCGGTAGACTCGTTTACACACTTTTCGATTCCGGCACTATGCACTCATTTGTCGCAGCCAGTTTCGCAGTTAGTTTGGGCCAGGATTATATGCTGTTAGAGAATCCGTTCATGATCAGAGGTCCAAGTGGTCAGCTGTTTGTAGCTGAGGAGGTGTACACGGGTTGCGAGGTCAGTATCGGGGGACATAGTCTGCCTGCTGACCTGATTATGATACAGATGGAGGACTTTGGCGCAATTTTGGGGATGGACTGGCTGTCCGCTTACCACGCTTTGGTGGAGTATTTTGAGAGGAAGATCGTCTTCTCCATACCGGAGTTGCCTTCTTTCGAGTTCCACGGTCAGCCAGTGGATGGAGGCTTCAGGTGCATTTCGGCACTTCGGGCGGCGAGACTTTTGAGTCAGGGGTGTGAGGACTTCCTAGCTTGTGTGGTGGCAGAGCCCAGCCCTGTGGCAGACTTCTAGAGCATCCCGGTGGTCAGAGAGTACCCTGATGTGTTCCCAGATGAGTTACCAGGACTGTCGCTCGAGCGTGAGATCGAGTTTGAGATCTCACTAGTACCAGGGACCAGCCCCATCTCCACCGCACCATACAGGATGGCACCACTTGAGCTGCGAGGGCTCAAGTCTCAGTTGTAGGATCTTTTGGAGAAGGGCTTTGTGAGGCCCAGTGCGTCTCCCTAGGGAGCCCTGGTACTGTTTGTAAAGTAGAAGGATGGTATCCTATGCCTTTGTGTGGACTACCAACAGCTGAATAGGGTCACCATCAAGAACAGATATCCGCTGCCGAGGATCGACGACTTGTTTGACCAGCTGCAGGGTGCCACGGTATTCTCCAAGATCGACTTGAGGTCTGGATACCACCAGTTGAGGATCAAGGAGGCAGACATCTCCAAGACAGCTTTTCGCACCCGGTACGGACACTACGAGTTTTTGGTCATGCCGTTTGGGCTGACCAATGCCCCCGCTGCTTTCATGGACCTGATGAACCGGGTGTTTAGGCCGTACTTGGACTAGTTCGTGGTGGTATTCATTGATGATGTACTCATCTACTCTCGAGATCAGACGCAGCACGGACAACACTTGCGGATGGTTCTGGACACACTGAGACGACATAGGCTGTACGCCAAATACAGCAAGTGCGAGTTCTGGTTGAGGGAGGTGACCTTCTTAGGTCATGTGATCTCTGGGGACGGCTTGGCAGTGCACCTAGCCAAGGTCAAGGCAGTGCTCAGGTGGGAGAGACCACGTATAGTTACTGAGATTCGCAGTTTCCTAGGACTGGCAGGCTACTACAGACAGTTCACCAGGGTTTTTCATAGATTGCGCGTCCTATGACACAGTTGACCCAGAAGGCATGCCCTTCACTTGGACAGACGCCTGTGAGGCATGTTTTCAGGAGCTGAAGGAGAGGCTGACTTCAGCTCCCGTGATCACCATCCCTGATAGTAGTGGCGGGTTCGTTGTGTACACGGACGCCTCCTTGCAGGGGTTAGGGGGTGTGCTCATGCAGAGGGGTCACGTTGTCACCTGCGCTTCGCGGCAACTGAAGCCGCATGAGCATAGCTACCCTACCCACGACCTGGAGCTGGCAGTTGTTGTCTTCCCACTGAAGACCTGGAGGCACTACTTGTACGGTGAGACCTTCGAGATTTTCACAGATCACAAGAGCCTCAGATACCTTTTTGATCAGAAGGAGCTCAACATGAGACAGAGACGTTGGTTGGAGCTCCTAGAGAACTATGACTGGAGCATTTCCTACCACCCGGGAAAGGCCAACGTGGTGGCTGACGCCTTGAGCCGGAAGGCACCCGCACACTTGGCTAGCTTACAGGTGCAGAGTTGGAGCCTTTTGGAGGAGATGGGCAGTTGGCGACCCCTAGAGTTACGGGGGCACTGTGGGGCAATGACTGTGACACGACAGACTAGGCCAGAGCTGATAGACCGCATCATTACAGGACAGATGGCTGACCCGTACTTGTAGTCCTTGTGCGACAGAGTACTGTCAGGAGACCCAGGAGACTTCCCTTTCACAGACCAGGAGCTGCGCCTAAGGGGACGTTTGTGCGTTCCCAGAGACGAGGAGCTGTTGAGAGAGCTCCTGACTGAGGCACACGGTTCCAGATTCACCATACATCCCGGAAATACGAAGATGTACCATGACCTGAGATGCGAGTTTTGGTGGAGGGGGATGAAGCGGGATGTGGGTGAATTCGTACAACAGTGTTTAGTGTGCCAGCAAGTGAAAGCCGAGCATCAGAGGCCTGCAGGGCCGCTACAGTCGCTTCCAGTGCCAGAGTGGAAGTGGGAGAGCATCACCATGGACTTGGTGGTGGGCTTACCTGTTACCCAGCGAGGACACGACGCAGTCTGGGTAATTGTGGATAGACTGACAAAGATGGCATGATTCTTGCCGATCCGGGTCACTTTGGGACCAGCACAGTTGGCAGAGAGGTATATCCGCGATGTGGTACGTCTACACGGAGTTTCGCGGGAGATCATATCCGACCGGGATACCCGCTTTACGTCCCAGTTTTGGGATGAGTTTCAGCAGGCCCTGGGGACGCAGTTGAGATTCAGTACAGCCTACCACCCTCAGACGGACGGACAGTTTGAGCGCATGATACAGACACTTGAGGACCTTTTGCGTGCCTGCGTACTGGACTGGAGGGGCTCTTGGGAGGAGCACTTGCCCCTGGCGGAGTTTGCATACAACAACAGTTATCACTCGAGCATCGGCATGGCTCCCTACGAGGCTCTGTACAGACGGAGGTGTATGGCACCCTTGAGTTGGGTTGAGGTGGGGACCAAGTGGGAGGTTGGCCCCAGGTTGATCCGGTAGAGTCAGGAGGTAGTCGAGCAGATCCACAGGCGACTCTGCACTGTCAGGAGCAGGCAGAAGAGCTACGTGGATCGGAGACGCAGAGAGGTGCAGTTTGAGGTTGGAGACCACGTCTTCCTTCGTGTTTCGCCCATGAAGGGCCTGCAGCGGTTTGGGGTGAGAGGGAAGCTCGCGCCGAGGTTCGTGGGGCCCTTTGAGGTCCTAGAGCGGGTTGGACCCATTCCTTACAGGCTTGCCCTCCCTCCTCAGCTTTTTGGTGTGCACGACGTGTTCCACGTGTCCAACCTCAGGAAGTACGTCGCCGATCCCAGTCACGTCTTGAGTCACAAGAGCGTCGAGGTGAGCGACGACCTGACCTACCCCGAGCGGCCAGTACAGATTCTTGATAGAGTAGTCCACAGTTTGAGACGAAAGCAAGTACCCCTGGTGATGGTTTTGTGGAGGAGCCAGTGGAACGAGGAGGCTACCTGGGAGCTTGAGGTAGCGATGCGGGAGCGGTACCCGGAGCTTTTCGCGGGTACGTCTCTTCGGATCGGCTTCGGTCCTCTTCGAGTTTGTTATGTATATATGTTGTTCTTTCCCGCACCCTAGTTAGCGTAAGTTTTGGGGACGAAACTTCCTTTGAGTTTGTTATCTTGTTATGAACGTGGCATCAGACGGATTTTAAGACGTCTGGGAAGTGGCCCAGACGTCTGTCCAGATGTTTGGAACCCTTCCCAGACGTCTGGTAATAAATTTTTTCGGCGTACCGGGTTGCGTCTGCGCGCGTGCGCTCGCCGCCTTCGTCTTCTTTTTCCTCTCTCTTCCTACAGACACACCACTTCTCTTCTCTCTCTCCCCGCGCTGCCTTATATATAAACCCTCGCCCTCTCCCTCACCCTCATCTCCTCCGCCTTTCTCTTCTCCTTCTCCCCGCTAGCGAGAGCGTGAGCGAGTGAGAGGCGGCGGCAGCAGCGGCCGCAGCGAGCGTGCGGGAAGGAGGGTTACGAGAGGAAGGAAGAAGCTCGACCGCGAGGGTGCGAGCTTGTCGGGGCAGCTAAAGTCGGCCGGCAGGGGAGCAGCGAGCGTGGGGTGTCGCGGAGGGGCTGCTGTAGCTTGGGTAGCAGGTGGACGAGGCGCGGCGCGACCGTGCGTCGCGGGCGGAGAGCGAACCAGGTCTTGATTCTGGGAAAATTTCCCAAAATCATACGTCTGGACTTACGCCCAGAAGACGCCGAAGATGTCTGGAGGACAGTCCAGACGTCTGACAGGTACGATATTTCTTATCTTCTTTTTACGCGTGTACGGCCATGCAGCCGTCCGCCGCGTTCTTCTGCGTTTCGTCGCGCTGAGAGCAGGTGTGTGTGTGTGTGCAGGTTCTGCTTGGGAGGGCGTGAGGGCTCGCCATCCCACGTGAATTAGACGTCTGGCCATAGTGCCAGACGACAGAGAGAACCTCCAGACGTCTGGGGTGACAATCGGACATCTGGAAACCAAGGCCAGATGTTCCAATGGGCTTCTGGACATCTGAAGGACTGCGCAGACTGAGGTACGACCTGATCCACCTTTTAAGACGTCTGGAAGAGGTTCCAGACGTCTGATTTTGGACAGATTCGTCATTTTTGACCCGTTTAGGGCCCGTTCGGAGTCCGTTTTCCGTGTTTTGAGTTGCGTTCTTTCCAGAATTAATTCCTCTATCCGTTTACAGTAATTGTATACTGTTCTGAGAAACTCCTTGTGATTGATCCTTGTGTTAAGACCCCATTCCGTTGCAGTCTTGGGGGCTGCGGAGGCGTGCGGGATTGCCGACCACGCCCCCAGTACTCCCGGTTTCACTGGTAGAGTGGCCCTTTAATTTATTTAAATTTGTACCATTATGAAAAAATTAATAGAGTCTAGGGCATTGCATGAACCCTAGGACTGAGAAATTAGATTGAATGATAGATCCTAGGGTATTGCATGAATCTTAGGACTGGAAAACTAGTTGAATATACAAACTTTGCAGTCTTGGAAAGTAGAAAGGAAATAATAACTACCTGTAAATTGATTAACAACTCCGTGTTATGAATGAATAAATATGATTGAGAACATAGGTTGTATGAACGTAAAACTGGAACGGTGAAACCTAAATTGGCTGAGTTAAAAGAGCTGGAACCCTACAGGGAATTAGGAGTAGAACTCCTGGAAAGAGAATGGGATAGAACTAGGGAAGTGAGCTGGCCTTGAGTACGGAGTACCAAGGAGAGCGACTGTCCCCCTATTTAGTGCAGAGCGGAGCTAGCCGCCCCAGGGACCTGGGGTTAGGTCTAGCCACTTTGTACCGACCTTTGGCCCTCATGTACACAGTACCGAGGAGAGCTACTAGTGTAGGGAGAGTACTAGCTACCCCACAGGTCCCGGGGTTCTGCTCACTCTCCTACGTAGACTTGTTAGGCCCACTGGGCAAACCAGGGTAGTCAGGCGAGGGAGCGCGGACTGTGGAGAGGCAAGACCCCTGTTTGGTTACTGTGGAGGGGTAGGACCCCTGTTACTGAGAGGGCTCTGCCCTATACTGGTTCTGTGCTGTGCCTTGGCGCACCCGTTAACGGAAACGACTGACCGCGTGCCAGTGAGGGGTAGCTACCCGTGCGTTTATCGCGCGTGCCGTAGTCACCGTTACATCTGTCAGCGACCTTGGGGTGGTTGACTGAGGGTAGGACCACCACGGGGGACTCTCCCGGCCAGGAGAGCACCACGTGTCACTTCTACTTTTCGGGAAAGACTGCAATTAAGATCGTTCCCACGAGGAACATTCAAGATCAAGAGAAGGATCTGAGAAATAAATCAATAGTGAATAAATGTAAAGATATAATTAAATAAAGTAAAAATCTAACAGTTACTATACACTTTACTGCTTCTTTTAGTTTTCAGTTGCCACTCTACTCAGCGTTTTGCTGACGTGTCCCCCCTTGTTACCTTTTCAGGACCAGGTGTTGAGTAGCCAGAGTCAGTGGCTTTAGAGGGTGCTGGGCCTAGTAGAGCCCAGTAGTGTTACCTGTAGTACTTTCTGTACTTTTCTTTCCACTGTAGTGAGTAGTTTTTCTGTTACTCCCTGTACTCTCTTTATTGTAAGCTTTATGTTATGTACATGTTATTTTTCTGTTGTTGTGGTGGTGTATACTGTAGTATTTCCTTTTCTTACTGCTGTAGTTTATTACTGCTAGTTATATTCATGGTGAATGTGGTTTATTTTACTGCTCTTTTGGTTACTTTCTCGTTAGACGACTAGTTCTTGGGATTAGTTGAGTCTGTCCGAATCTCGTGTCTCGTAGGGTTTCGGGAATCGGGTCGTTACAGATTCTGACCTGCACTTGTGAATTTTTCATTTCTTTTCTTTGTATAGTGTGCCTAGCTGAAGGCACTAAACTTAGCACATATACAGTCTTTTTTAGTTTTCATCTCGGAGCGGACCTGACATTCACGCAATTCAAGTGCTTTCTTCGCTTTTCCACTTTGTTTTGTCTTTTTAATACAATGAGAACATTGCATTAGATAGGCATGGGGGGTGGATATTCACCTCTGAATTCATTCGTCAGCTCCGTAGATTTGTTTTATTTTCTTTTTTAAAAAAAACTCGAAATTAGGAAAGAGAATTTGGGTTTAAGAAAATTTTCAATCTTAGGAAATACTACATTATGATTTGAACATAAAGACCTTTCAGGTCTTTGGACTTAATCAGCCCATGTATCCACTGAAATGTGGAATTGTTTTTCGAGTTCTCGCCAACCTAAATTTTATTTTAATTGGAGTAAATAAATTTTGGGTGATAAGTACACCAATTATCAACCCACCCTTTGATTTGAGGGAATTTTGAGTCTTAAGCATCTACACACTTTCTTTGTCACTGACTCATTGTTCGGCAATTTTAACGGAAATTGGGTAGCTAATAAACCTTCTAGGGTGATATGGCTGGCAAGTTATCATGGGTAACAGCCCATAGGTAGGTTTTCTAGAGCCCAGTCACTGGATCTTTCTCTTTTTGCTGCTTTTAGGTAAATCTTAGACCAGGGAAGCCACCTACTTAAAAAAAAAAAAAGAAAAAAAAATCAAAAAGAAAAGGAGAAAAGAACTAAAAGAAATAAGCCACACTTCACCGCACGAGTATGGCTGGCAAGTTGTCGGTGGCAACAGCTCATCAACCGGTTGTCCAGAACCTAGCTCAGTAAATGAACTAAAGAAATTCCCAAAACACTTAGGAAGAAGCGGAGAATTAGAATAAACTGGGGAGATATACACCGGATTCACCCTTGTGTTGACCCAGTAAAAAAAAAAAAGTAGAGAGAAAGCTACCAGGGTGTAAAGATACACCTTTAGGTAGAATTCTTTTTGAGGTTACCTAGAGGCGTAGAAATCCGAAGTCCGTTTTAATTACTGGTCAACGAGTCTATCACATTCATAATAAGATGCTTAAAACTTAGGGTTCTCATCAAATCTTGGGTGAGTTGAATGGCCGTAGAAGGCCATTCTTAAACCCTAAAATTTGAAAATCCAAAAAATTAGAAAAAATGAAAAAGAGAAAAAGAAATTTTTCTTTGAATAAGGCGAGGGTTTGAGGCGGTCTGCATTTTGGCAGATACTCAGGCACTGTTGTGTCTTTGAAAGTTCAGATCCTAAGTAGACAATTTCTTAATGATTGAAAATAACTCATGCCCAAATAATCCAACCTAATTCTTTTATAAATAGCATATAGTTTTTGCTAGGGACTAGCAAAAGATAGGCATGGGGATATGATGTAAACACATTCACACTACTTAAAATGTCTATTTATGCATGTTCTTAAGCATAGGATTGCATTTGATGATATAAATATTGCATAACATGCATCATCTTGCATTTAGAGTAGTTTCAATAAAATGGAGGTTAATTGTCTCCTTTTATGTGCTTGGACAGGGCAAACATTTTATCGGGACCTCGGATCAAAGATCCAACCGTATGGATGTGATCAGGGCGATGATTGGAGTTCAACGACTCCAAGATCGCCCTAATCAGGCATCTGTAGCATCAGATAATGACCGGGGAATCCTAGAAGATCAAGGGACAGGATGGTGTAAATCTGCACTTCAAATGACAAATCCGATCGCACAGATGAATTCGGATCGACGATCGCAGCCCAACGACGCAAAAAGCAAGTCAATCCGACATCCGTGGCGCCATCTCAACCGCCCAAATGGCCGCATACATTCTCTGAAGATCCTGCACCCGCTCCCTCTCCGCCGTTGGATCTCGATCCAACGGCTGTGGACGCGGCTCATTGAAATCATCCGCGCGACCTTTTGGGCGAGGCAGCGTAGTGGTCCAGCGCCTTATCGCGAGGCACTGGCGCGCGTTCGAGCCTCGCCAAGCAAATTTTGAAGCGAGCGGGCATGCTATTATCAACCGTTAGATCGCAATCCAACGGCTGCACGTGCCCAATAGCGTTCATGCGCTATTGCATGCGCGACGTCACGCGGCATCGCATGCGCCAGGCGGGCGCGCAGCGAGCGGGTCAAGTGCATCTTAAGCTGTCCGATCTCGTGATCGGACGACTGAGATCTGATGAACGTGGGCGGATGCATTGAGTGCGGGTAGCTGAGGAGGCACGCGTGGGCGCGGGTGCTACGCCTGCGTTGGGAGCTTTAGTGATGGTTTTATCCGTCACTAAAGACCCCTCATTTATTATTTTAAAGATGTAATGACCATTTTGCCCCCACTCCTTTCAACTATAAAAGGAGACCCCCTCCATACGAAATTCGCATCCCTTCCTTCTCTTCTCTACCTCTCCAAAGCTCAAGAGAAGCTTGTCCCATACCTGGGATGCTTCTCGCGAGATAAAGTCCAAATTTTCATCCCCCTTCGGAAGTTGATCCCGCGACGACAACGGCGTGCAGCTCCGTTCCCGTTCTTCTGCTTCGTCCTCCTTCGTCCTGCTCGTCCTCCTTCGTCCAGGCATCGTCTCGTCCGGCTCGTCCTCCAAGCGATCGTCGAGGAGGATTTCTCTCTCCCTATTCTTTTTACTGCTTTCTAGAGTAGTTCTGCTCGTCCTCCAAGCAATCGTCGAGGAGGACATTTCTCCCTCCATTCTTTTAATGCTTTCTAGAGTAAATTTATCACTTTCTAATGCAATTGTTTTATGCTTTCTAGTTGTAATGAACAATCTTCTTAATGATAAATTCTTTGTTTATTCTACATCTCATTTTGATTTCTATGTGTAATATTCTCTCTCTCTCTATTCTATTTATTGTAAATAATTAGATAGTTTTAAATTGAATTACTTCGTGACAAATAAAAAGAAACGCGTAGTTTTTAAATCAAACGTCCGCCTCCCTGTGTTCGACCCGGAATTTCAATTTTGGTATAAATTTTATTTGTTGAACATGAATTCTTCGCTTTCAAACTTCAACGACAGATTTTCCAAAACCAAATACGTTAGCATAGCAATTCGACCGTTCAACAATAATAGCTATCACTCGAGCATCGGCATGGCACCCTATGAGGCTCTGTACGGACGGAGGTGTACCGCACCCTTGAGTTGGATTGAGGTGGGGACCAAGTGGGAGGTTGGCCCCAGGCTGATCCGGTAGAGTTAGGAGGTGATTGAGCATATTCACAGACGACTTTGCACTGTCAGGAGCAAACAGAAGAGCTATGCCAATCGGAAGCGCAGAGAGGTGTAGTTTGAGGTTGGGGATCATGTCCTCCTTCGCGTTTCGCCCATGAAGGGCCTGCAGCATTTTGGGGTGAAAGGGAAGCTCGCATCGAGGTTTGTGGGGCCCTTTGAGGTCCTGGAGCGGGTTGGACCTGTTGCTTACAGGCTTGCCCTTCCTCCCCAGCTTTCTGGTGTGCACGACGTATTCCACATGTCCAACCTCAAGAAGTACGTCGCCGATCCCAGTCACGTTCTGAGTCACGAGAGTGTTGAGGTGGGTGACGACCTGACCTACCCCGAGTGACCAGTGCAGATACTAGACAGAGCCATTCGGAGTTTGAGACGGAAGCAGGTACCCCTAGTGAAGGTCTTGTGGAGGAGCCAGAGGTACGAGGAGGCTACCTGGGAGCCTGAGGCGGCGATGCTAAAGCGGTACTTGGAGCTTTTTGAGGGTACGTCTTTTCGGACCGGCTTTGGTCCTCTTTGAGTTTGTTATGCGTATGTTGTTCTTTTTCTGCACCCTAGCTAGCTCAAGTTTCGGGGACGAAACTTCCTTTGAGTTTGTTATGATGTTAAGACCCATGCTGTTTGAGCCCTTTAAGACGTCTGGACTGTGGGTCAGACATCTGGAAATCGAAAATTTTGAGTACGAGCTCGCGTCTGTGCGCGTGTTGCGCACAGACAGTACACCCCTCTCGTTTTCCTTCTTCTTCTCTCTCCTTCCGCCCCAACGAAACCCTAAACCCACACCCTTATATAAAGCCTCCTCCTCTCCCTCGTTCCACCCCACTTCCCAGCCACCTTCCTCCTTCCCTCCAGTGAGAGCAGCAAAGCGGTGAGAGCGTGGGAGTGGCGTGAGAAGGAGAGGAGCAGCGTGAGAGGGAGAGGAGTTTAGCTTGAGAGCACGCGTGGGAGCTCACCGGTAAGCTCACGGCTGGAGCGGCGTGTGCACAAGGCAAAAGAGTGCGTCAGGGAGGTCCTCCCTGACACTGCTGTAGCCGGAGCAGCAGGTGAGAGGATGCAGCACGGCCACGCATGGTCCGAGAGGGCGGAAGCAAGTTCTGGTTCTGGGTTTTTCCCAGAATTAGATGTCTGGAGCGACGTCCAGATGACGTAGTCGACGTCTGAAGGAGGTTCCAGACAACTGAGGAATAGACTCCGTGAAGGTACGTCTTCTTTGCGGATACGACCATGCAGGCTACTCCGCCGAGGCACTATTTCATGCCCGATTTGAGAAGATTCGGTTACGCATGCAGGATTCGCTTCGGGAAGGTGTAGGACACGCCCTCCCACGCATTTCAGACATCTGGGTGGACTACCAGACGACGGGAAGCGCTTCCAGACGTTCGAATAGGTGGTCGGACGTCTGGAACTAGATCCAGATGGCCCAGCGGAGTTCCTGGACATTTGAGGATTGACGCAAAGGCTTAGGTACGTTACTAGACTCTTTTAAGACGTCTGGAAGGTGTTCCAAACGTCTGATTTGAGTCAGGAACACTGTTTTTGACCCGTTTAGGATCCATTTGAGGTCTGATTTCCGTAATTAAGATACCGATATTTCCCATATGATTTTCCCTACTTGTTGGAATACTTTCTATAGTGTTCTGAGTATTCTCTTGTGATTGATCCTTGTGATAGGACTTCGTTCTGTTACGGGTTTGGGGCTTGCTGAGGCACGTGGACCTACCATTCAAGTCCCCACTACCCCTGGGTTTATTGGTAGAGTGGCTTCACCTAATTTAAATACAAACTTGAATGCATGTGTGGAATGAATGATTAGATCCTAGCGTATGGCATGAATCCTAGGACTAGAAATACTGGAATGTCTGCATTGAATGAATGGATTGCGGTCTTGAATGAGTAAGATAGAATGATAATAATTGCCTGTAAATGAATAACAGTTGCCTGTGAAATATGTAGTACTTGTGCTAAATAACTGTTGTATATAACTCTCCTGTCGTACACGTGAAATGACATAATATGAGCTACATGTATATAGTTTGAAAATGGAAAGGTGAATGTTGGAAACACGAGATACCTATGAATACCCTGAATATGGAAGTGTGAACAATAGAATTACAAGTTGCATATGTATAACCTGAGAATGGAAATAGAGATGATGAAACCTGGTATGGCTTGGCCTGAGAAATATTAGCATGAACCCTATGGGGAATTAGGAGTAGAGCTCCTGGAAATAAATGGAATGGAACTGGGAATGTGAGTGGGGAAGTGAGCTGGCCCTTGAGTACGAAGTACCAAGGAGAGTGACTATCCCCCTATTTAGTGTAGAGCGGAGCTAGCCGCCCTTGGGTTGGAACCCAGGGTTAGGATTGGCTACTCTATACCGACTTCTTGGCCCTCGCGTACACAGTACCAGGGAGAGCTACTACTGTAGGGAGAGAGCTAGCCACCCCACGGGACCCAGGGTTCAGCTAACCACCCTACACTGATTTGTTAGGCCCATTAGGGAAACCAGGGTAGTCAGGCGATGGTGTGCGGACTGTGGAGGGGCGAGACCCCTATTTGGTTCTTAAGGGTTAGACCCCTGTTACTGAGAGGGCTAGGCCCTATACTAGTTCCGTGCTGTGCTTTGGGCGCACCCACTAATGGAAACGACTGACCACGTGCCAGTGCGGGGTAGCTACCCGTGCGCTTATCGCACGTGCCGTAGTCACCGTTACGTCTGTCCGTGACCTTGGGGTGGTTGACTGGGTGTAGGATCACCACGGGGGCTCTCCTGGCCAGGAGAGCACCATGTGTGCCTTCTACTCTTAGGAAAAGACTGCAATCAAGATCATTCCCACGAGGAACATTCGAGATCAAGAAAGAGACCTGATAAATAAACTAAGTGGTGAAAAAGAATAAGTAGTTAAAGAGAATAATTGAAAAATAATAGCTACCTGTCCACTTTTACTGTTTAGTTAGTTGGTTGCCACTCTACTCAGCGTTCACTGACATTTTATACTCATAACCCCTTTTCAGGTCCAGGTGTTGAGCAGCTAGAGCCTATGGCTGTAGAGGATGCTGGGCCTAGTAGAGTCTAGTAGTTGTGGCTTCTGTTGTACTCTTTTCGGTTGTAGTGAGTAGTCATTTGCACCTTTGTACTCTTACATTCTGTACTTTATATTTCTTGTACCTGTTTACCTTCTACTGTTGTGGTGGTGTGTACTGTAGTAGTTTTACTTCCTTACTGCTGTACTTTTGTTACTATTAGTTGCTTAGCATGGTGAATGTGGTTTACTTTCCTACTTTTTGGTTACTTTCTCGTTGGAAGACTGGGTCTTGGGATCAGTCGAGTCGGTCCAGTCTCGTGTCCTGTAGGGATTCGGGAACCGGGTCATAGCAACCACCATTGCTCATCTCTGGCCTTGTTCTTCGAGCTCGAGGCCACACACGCTCCAGGCATCTACTCCAGATAATGCAGGTTAATCCCAGGAACTGATCTAGAGCATCAATTGAAAGGCACATAGCAGCAACCGCTTCAATTGAGGAACGACTTTCAGCTGCCAGCAGCGCGAAGAGAAGTGGGAGTTTAGTCCCACATCGGTGGGAGAGGAGCAAGTGAAGCCGCATATATTGTTTTTGTGACTGGGGCCTATTGCATCCAACCACGAGGTGAGGTCCCATTACACCCTTACTCACCTGACCCACCTAAGCCTCTCACTCCTCGGTCACTAAACCACGCCGGTGACCCTGGACCCGGGTGTGCGCATACCCGACTACCCGATTATCCCTGAGAGATGAAGAGAAGGAAGAGAGAGAGAGAGCGCAGGGTTAAGGGGGGTTTTGCTCTTCAGTGTTCTTGACACTTAGTCGATTTCAGAAGTGAGTTACCCCTGTGCATCAAAAGGGCCAAAGAAGGAAGGAACAAAGAAGAAGAGGAGAGGCAAAAGAAGTAGAGAAAGAGAGAAGCCAAAATAGAAGAAGAGGAGAACCGTAGAAAAAGAAGAAAGAGCAGAGTAATAGAAGAGAATGCAAAGAACAACAACAAAAGAAAAATCAAAGAGGAGTACTGTAGCAACTCCTTTTAAGACGTCTGATTATTTGTTCCCTCATTTGATTATATTTGAGTAATTGCTATATGTGTTAGACTTATAATTGGTGATCCAAATCACCATTATTTTGTCTAAATTACTTTTTACTCTTCATATACTCATGCCATACATTGCATATTAGATTTTGAGTAATTAATTGTGCTCATGTACATTATATCTTGAGATTAGCGTGTGAATGCAATACTTGTTCCCTGTGTTCGACCTCGAACTTAAATTCTAGTAATAAATTGTATTTGTTGTTTTCGTGATTTATTGGCTATACTACAACACGACTTTTAAAACACAGATTCTTCGTATACAACAGTTTGATGAGAGGAAGGGAGGGGTTTTTGCTTTGGAGATGCATGAGTAGGACTTAGGGAAATTTTTCTTTGAAGAGAGAGACATCTGGGTTTGAGTCTGAAGTTGAAAGTTAAGCCGTCTGAGAGTTATCACAAATGTCTGATTGGAACATGAGAAATTTGGTTAAGTGTTGAATAAGGCTTATGTGTGTTTAGTTGACAAAACCAATCTTTTTGTAGCCTTATACTTAGTTATTTTTGGCTCTTTGAAAACTTAAGTTTTGACATATGTTGAAAGTTGTGATTCATTGCATTCATTTATTTGGATTCAAGATTTTTGTGCTCACTTTTATGTCAAAAATTAGTAGTTGAATTGCATAATTTTGCTCCCTGCGAACGACCTTGGAACTCATGCTTTTCAAGCACTATAAATTTTAAATGTTGACTCAATTTTCGTCGACTATACTACGACACATTTTTTCTAAAATGACGAAAATTCACTCCAACACCGAGCTTCATTGTCTGGCCACGTCTGACCCCCAACCACTAAATCGCCACCACCACTCGATCCGCCTCACCACAGCGAAGCTTCTCAAGTATCTAACTGGAGCATTAGGCTCGTATTCTTCTTACAGGTCCCTCACTGTCGCCATCTTCTCCATCACCGACAGACGTCATCCAGCGACCAATCGCCTTGCCACCACCTCCAATAGTCGCAAACCAGCACGGGGGATTCATCTGGGCCCTTAATTTGACGAACCAATGCCAGCTCGAGCTCCAATTGATCAAAGCAATCCCATGGAGGGGCAACGAAGAAGCAGCATGCATAGTGCCACATCTAAGAATTTTAATTTGGAAATGCGTATAAAATGATTTGCATGTGTTAGCTGCTTGCCCTAGATGTAGGGGGTCAAGTCCCCATCCTCCTCACGATCATATGCACACACTTGCCCTCACACATGTGGGCATGTGCCTGGGCGAGAGCCTAGGCCGGTTCATTGTGTTCGATCTGGGACGGAACCAAGTTTGGTCTAAGGAAGAGAGAAAAGGAAGAGGTATCTAAGAGAAGGGTAAGGGGGTTTTTGCTCTATCAGAGTTTAGATCAGATGTCCAAATTTGAAGTTTAAGTCATCTAACATTAGTTCTAGACATATGATCAAAGTATTCAGTGAAGTATTAAGTTATTTGAATCATATTTTTTTCACTCAAACACTTATATTTTGTTTTGGGAGTTTGATATTGCAATTAATTGAGCATATATTCTTTTTATATCAAGCTCCCTGTACTTCATTTTTATTACTTGATTAGTAGCTTAATTGTGAATCATTTGTTCTCTAAGATGACCTTCGAACTCACGTTTCGAGCATTATAAAATTTAAATGTTGATTCATTTTCATTGACCATACTACGATGTATTTTTTAAAACTCGACGAAAGTACATTAGCAAATCACTAAAAAAATCAAATTAACACCCGATTGATTCAATAACTGATTTTATTTTTAAAACACTGGAACACACTACAATGATATTTTCAAAATTTCCACAAGAACCAAGTAAAAATTTATGGAAAAGTTGAGCAAAGGCCCTCCACCGAGTTTGTTATATGGTAAGATTTCTATTTCCTACTTCATTTTGAATCTATAATGAAGATGAATAAGAGAAATGTAAAGCACAAGTCGTTAAGATATGATAACACACAATTATTGTATCAGTCATAAAAAGTGACAGCTTGCCAACTAGGAACAATTAACACTCAAAAGGCCAATTTTGGCTTGCCCAAAATTAAATATATAAAGACACACCTGCGGAAAAACATCTTCGTAATTATGTTTGAAAGGATTAATAATGCGTGCAATCGCATTTGCATGTCAAAAAAAAAAAGATAAAAGAAGATAGATATAACTGCTGAAAGTGCAAAGCTCTTTAAGATACGACTGTTCTAACTAAGCCACCAAATCTCGCCACATTGCCCACTAAGAGCAGAGCCTTGCGAAGCCCACGACAAAAAGACCGTCGGTCCTTTGCACCTCCTTTTCAAGAAGCCAAAAAGTCATGAAATGGTTTAGATGCCACTTTTGTGGACGTTAAGTAACAGGTGATTTGGACAGGGAAAGCCTAGAAAACGTCTGAATGAAGATAGCCACTAAGGTTTGCTTGAGTAGGGAAATAAATTTGCGGAATAAGTAGAAGAATAAGGAATGAGTAGAATAAATGAGTTAAAATTATCCCTGTAACAACTTTATGAACTTAACTCGACACAAATGAGGAGCAAGTTAAGTGACAGATTAAATATTTAATACGGCGGAAACCTACTTAATCTACTAACTAAATGCTATACCTTTCACCAAATGAGGTGCAGTTGGTCCCTCTTTTGAAAGGAGATAGTGGCTACCATTACAAAATGCTCATACTATTTTGTCTAAGATCAATCCTTCGTTACCGATCATTGCTTTGAAACTGGAAGACAAGGAAATTATAGAACGACGGAGGAATGTGGGACAATTACCTGGGAATATCGCAGTGGTTGGGTTGCCATCTCCAATGTAAGAAATCATAATCGGGTCTCCCATTCACATGACAGTTGATGCCCGTATCTACATACGGGCAAGAGCCAGGGGGATAGAATGGCTCCCTCTTGTCTCTCACCCATCTCCCATCAAATATATCACACACCTTTAAGTTTCTCATCTCATGATCAGAAATATCAACCGAATTAAGACTAGTACTACTATCTGCTCCTTCCGGTCGAGTTCCATTCTTTCCGGCATCCTGATCAGCATCTCCATAATTTGAAAGAGTTCCCGTCGCGTTCATCTGTGCGGTGGTGCTGTTGTTGCTGCTGGTGGGGGCCATCTGATTATATGCAGTCAAGTTGTTCTCCAAGGCACCAAGATTGGCTCCACTGGAGAACGACGTCGGGAACCACGAGAGAAACGTCGTCGACGTAGCACCGGCGGCGGAGAGTATGCATGGTATAAACACATAGAAGACGAGGAGGGAAAGAACGAGGAAGAGGCCGAGACCATAGGCAACTCTGCCGCTTGGGTTGCGGAGATTAGACAAGCCATTCTCCACGTAGGGCAGCTTCTTCATAACCATAATAGATAGATAGATAGATAGAGAATTATTCTATATTACTCAACAACAAGAAAAGGGAGAGGGAGAGCGAAAGATTAAATACGTAGAGACTTGACAAAGAGAAGGGAGGCTGAGGATCTAAAGTTAACCTCCACCTATTTCTACGATCATCTTCTTTGTTCGGAGGGGTGGGGGTTGTTCACATTTTGTTAAAAAAGAGAAGGGGGATTATTTATTAAAATAGTTAGCCTGAAACTTTCACCGTGGAATTGGATTTGAAATAAAACTTTTGAACAGGAGATGACAGGCCATTGTACGGTCGGGATTGTGCACAAGGTGCTTGTTTGTTTCAGTGGTACGTTTCTTCTGTGCTTACAAATGAGAGGTTGCCAAACTATCGGTCATTGTCCTCCGATGAGGTGCCGTTATTATTTTGTTTGTAGTTTAACCCTCCTAAAGTGGGCTTGACGTGCCAGCTCGGTTTTCTTTTATACGTCTTATCTGATCCATGAAATCCTCTGTGGATGATATAATAAGGGCATCGGTGGACCGACCTCGGTTCACACCCCCAAATTCATCCAACCTCATCTCGGCCATTAACGCACCCTTTTTTTTTTTTTTTTTTAAAGAGGAGGGTTTGTGAAATCTGAGGTACTTTAAGCCGTGCATTTACCATTGTACGTGGAGAAAAAAAGAATGCAACTATTTTATCAATTTTGAAAACAGACATCAAGCTAGAAAAGACATCGGTGAAATCTCAATCTTTAAATAGGCGTGCTTATAGAGAACTTCCAGGTGAAACCCATTATCTTTAGGTGGGTGTACTTCTATGGACACCATAGATTAACCTAAGATGTATCTACAATTGCAAAGTGGTATAGCTGCTTTCAAGGTGCAGAGGTTCTTCCACGAATCATTATCTCTGAACGATATTTGGCTTATTTAAAGAAAAAATGTCTTATATTAACCGTTCAAAAAAAAAGAAGCCTTATATAAGACAATGTGGAAAATCTTTTTAAGTAACTAGTATTAATGACCAATTTTGAGTAGCCAACCATCCTTTTACCTTTCAAAAAAAAGTTATAGGAATGACTACTAAGCTTGAGTACCTATCTATTCTTCTTTTCTAAAAAATTGGCTTTGTTCATACATGATAAAAGTGTTTTTCTATCAATGTCCTTGTACATTTTACCGAAACACATTCTTTTCCATTTTCATATGAATGAGCATATACTTAATGTAGCTTGCTACACTCTTGTTTCCATCTCACCTGACATAGATTTTTATATTCTTCATTGATGCCTTCAACAGATAATTAACATTAATGTTTTTTGAAATAATAATCAACATTATGTTATAGGTGATTTATTTCATTTTAGGTACTAAACATTAGATTTATGTAGGTTTGGCTCCCATGATCAGTTATGGATAGTTTTTGTATAGGTGACAACATATAATTATAACTATGTATGTTGTGGTTTAATAGGCATGTCCATTTGCAAGTTTATATTATCGCAAGTTTAAATTAAATATCTTACCCTATATAGGTCACCAAACTCCTGTGTTCTCGCTTCCTTTAGCATCCGTACTTCTTCGTTATCACTTTCTCCCCACTTCCTGCCAAGCTCTGTGGGCCTAATTAGTTGGCACCATCCGTGGAAAAATAGATCACCACTTCATCGACTGAAAAGCTAAGAAGCAACAATCGTAGGAAAAGGTCCCTAAGGTAATGATGGGAACATCATCATGAGCCATAACTAGCTTAATTTGGTCTTATAAAGTCAATAAAAGCTCCTATATATCAGTCAGAAGGTTTTTAAAGTAGGAAGAGTTGTTTTAAGAAGAAAAGTTGAAAACAGGGTTATTTCTACAATATTACCATCTTATCATAAATATAGAATAGCCACAGGATATGCCAAGGTTTATTAAAGGTCATTTAGTCATTAAAGTCTAATAAGTGAGTTCATGCAGACAGAAATGGGTTTTTGTGCATTTCAAGAATTAATGGAATCTAAAACCCTAAAAACGGATCTGATTAATTAACTGAGCTTATGGTCAAGATAAAATTCACATAAACCCTCTAAAATTCATAGAAAAATATTCTCTAGAGTTTGTCATCCTTGAATTGACCATCAGAACCCGTTTTGACCTAAAACAAAGTCATAGACAGATTATTACCCTAATTTAGGTTTTCGCATAAATTATCCAGTTAAACTAGATCAAAACCAAAATCCAACTTCATCATTGAATTCCTTAGGTCTAAATTAGGTTTGTATCAAAATTTGGACCCAATCAGAGATTACCTTGACCTAGTTTGCAATTTAGTCCAAGTCTGACTCTTTTTATCTCAAATAACCCCTCAGCTTTTGATTTTATTACAAAAAGCCCCCTATCTTTGTCATCACTTTTTGCAAATAGGTCCTTCCTCCATTTTTGTGAAGGAATCCTACTCCAGCGAGCTTTGATTGGCAAGAACTTGGCGATTACTTGACGAAGCCCTCTCAAAATTGAAAGGTAGATTCGCCAAGAAATTGCCTTCAAATCAAACCTATTCATAGGCTCCACTTGTTTTCCAATCTCTCATGAGAACACATGAGAGATGTAGCAAGCTTACCAAGCTTGGAAGCTTGGTCTCCAAGCCTTAAACCTCTTCCCATGGCCTATAAAAAGAGCAAGGGTAAGAACCCTAACTCCTTAGCAAATTTTGGCTAGAGAAATCCCTCTCTTCTCCCTCTCCGGCCACCTCCACGATTTGCTCCAGTGACCTCTCTCCGACCTACTCCTCCGCACCTCCAACCATCAAATTGGAGGTGCCAACATCTTCCTTACTTCCTCGCGCACCTCCGCGGTCAATGGGAGGGCGTTCTTCTACCTCAGTTGTCATCGTCGCTTCACCGTCGTCTCCATCTTCTCCGACTCCGGTCAGCCACAACTAGAGCCCTTCGCCTATCTCCTCTGCGCCTAAGGCCCTCTACATCTTCCTCCCCTCTACTTCTCTCTCCCACACTCATAACACATATGCAACCGCCAATCGCTCATATCCATCTCCATCTCCTCCGCCTCCTTCAACCACTCGGGCGAGGCTCTCTGTCTGCTACACCACACCATAAGCCTCGCCACCTATTCCAAAAGATTCATCTCATCCTTGTGAGCAAAACCCCTCAAGAAATTGAGAGGTTTGCTTGCTCTATAGCGCCACCGAACTCCACACTCACCGCACCCACATTTTGAGGTCATACGACCTCCTCACCCCCCCGAACACCACCACATGGCCACCATCAAGTTTGTCATCATCTAGTGACACTATTGAGTTGGTTTAATAGGGTTGAAAGATCGTTCTTTGGATTTCAGGTTTAGGACCTTCGCCACCATTACTGCAGCTGCTTCAAGTGAGCTTTAATCACACTCTTAAGTCTATAGCTCCAGGTTTCGACATCAGGAGACATGGACGTACCCTAGGACTCCTTCCAGAACCTCAATTGAAGGCCTCAGCTGCAACGCCCTCACCAATTGGGAGAAAGTCTCCCCTGCAGCTTCACACGAAGGAAGAGGGTGGGATAGTCCCACCTCGGAAATAGCTGAAGCGTCTGCGCTACATAAATTGAATTTCACTCCTTAGTTGTTCGCCTCAGTAGCACGGGGTGAGGTCCCCTCTTATGTGCCCAAGCACGCCCCTGCCTACGCCACGCCAGGCGGGTCTAGGCTCTGAACCATTTACTCGTGTACCTGGATCCGATTAGAGAAGAGAAAGAAAGGGAAAGGAAGAGGAAAAAAGAGAGAGGAGAGGGGGGTTTTACTCTACTGCCCTCCTTTCGACACTTAGTAATTTTTGAGGGAGGCCTTTGCCTCTGCTGGTGTTGGTGCTGAGATCTGTGTTGTGCCTTCTCTTAAGCTTAAGGAGGCAGAAGAAGAGAGAAAGGGAAGGAAGGGGAAGGGTGCCCTCTTGGTACTGTAGCAGTTGGACGGTTAAGCCGTCTGGTTGAGAGCTCTATTGTCTGATCTTTGAAGGGAGTGCACTGTGCACTTATCCTATGTGGATTTAAGTTGATTGATACTATTGGGATATTTGATATTATTGTAATTAGGGTAATTGGTGATTCAAATCACCATTTTACCCTAATATTTTTGCTCTATCAACATTGGTTCTTATATACATATTATATTTAGAAATTTCATCATATATTGCTATCCTGTGATAGAAGTGCAATTTTTGAGATTTATTGCAACACTTGCACCCTGTATTCGACCTCGAATTTCTTTCGAGCTATAAATTCTATTTGTTGACGCGCTATTTCTGGCTATATTACAACGAAGTGATTTTAAAATCCCGATTCAGTGCGTTAAACATTTTGGCACCATTGCCGGAGATCGAACCCGGGTCACCTGTGTGACAAGTGGGAATACTCACCACTATACTACAAGTTTTGATTGGGCCTTGGTTGACATGCAAAAATGACATAAAGAAGACATCTTTGAGCTGCAAAATCAATTGGCCGAGCTGGCAAGTGCTCACCAGCCAGGTGCACTCCCTTCTCAGCCTCTACCGAATCCAAATAACATGTCGAACCAGAGGCACATTATGAATCCAAATCAGGGCCCACTTTGTCTATCAGGCCCCTTCTGCTCCATCCCTTGACCGGGTGGGAGCTTCAACCTCTTATTCTGGATTTCAGCAGCAGAAACCTATCCTTCCTAGCCTAAACCAAAATCAGGCAAGAATAAATTCCGTCACCACCCGTAGTGGAAAAGCAACACAGGACCCACCTTTT
This sequence comes from Thalassia testudinum, assembly GCA_037157565.1. Classification (NCBI taxonomy): domain Eukaryota; kingdom Viridiplantae; phylum Streptophyta; class Magnoliopsida; order Alismatales; family Hydrocharitaceae; genus Thalassia; species Thalassia testudinum. Next base: position 22,002,550 of record JAZHRO010000024.1, read on the forward strand.
CCTAGCCACAACTTGCCTGAGACTGTAGGCCCTAACCCTAGATTGGTCATCTAGGATGCCCCTATCCCTGATAAAGAACCTGAGCCAATTCTAGAGGAACCAACTAAGGTTCCATTTCCCGAGGCCTTAACCTAGTCATTTAGGACACCCCAAACCCGTGGCTCTCGAGGAGGACCTGGTCAAGCTCTTTGAGCAGGTCCAAATAAACATCCCATTGATGGATGCAATTCGTCATGTACTGGCTTACGCAAGATTCTTAAAAGATATATGTACACTAAAATGTAAATCGCAAACCAAAGGTGGGAACCCAATCGTACTTTCGGAGCAAGCCAACTCCGTTATTTTGAGTAAACTCCCGCCTAAGGCAAAAGATCCTGGTACCCCTCTGATCTCCTGTACAATCAGTGATATTCAATTTGATCATGCATTATTGGATATAGGAGCCTCCATAAACCTAATACCTACATCCCTACTTGACCACCTTGAAGAATCTGAGCTTAAACCGATAGAGGTGACATTATAGTTGGCTGATCGATCTATTAAGTCACCTAAAGGAATTCTCGAGGAAGTCATAGTTAGGGTACGTGATTTCTACTTCCTGATTGCGCAGCAATCATAGGTCTTAATTGACCTAAATTAGGCTAGGACTTAGCATAAGTTAGAATAGTTCATGAATGCATAAGCATTATTTGCATCTTTACTATTCTTCCTATAGCTATGCATAGATAATGCTATAATATATTAATTAGGTGAATTATATAAATTGCAGGAAATAAGAAGCTCAGGAACTGGATCTGAGATTGGATCTGAAGCTGGACCTGAAGCCAGAGTTGCAGCTGAGCTGGAGCAGAAGACCTAGAATAAGATGTAGTAGACAATAATGTAAGGGGTTGAGGTATGCTATTCTATTAAGCAAGAATAAAGTAGTAAATTACGAAGAACTTAGGCCCATCCTAGCCTTAAAATAGCCTAGAAGCTTCCCCAAGCCTTAGCCACCCTTAGATTCGGTCACTGTACCTTAGGAAGCCCTAAAACCCTATTTCCTACCTCTATCTGGATGTCTAGATGAGTTACTGGATGTCCTCAACCCTTAGCCACAACCCGCACACCTAAAACCTACTTCTACAGCATTTTAAGACGTTGAGACACTTGGTCTGGACGTCCAATTTCTGCAGACAGAACCTTAACTCTTCCCAGCCTCTATTTGGACGTTCAGACAACAAGTCTAGATGTCTAAATTTTCATTTTAAGATGACTGACACTATTGTCAGACATCTAGAACTGCTATCTAATTCCTATTTTTGAATTCAAGCTTGGATCTTGAATTCCTAGATCCCTAAACCCAATTCCAACCCCATAGGAATCTAAATTATGGTGCCCTAACCCTAGTACATCACCTCTAGACCTCCCTAAGGACCTAATTAGGTCATCACTAAGCCTAATTGACTTGGATCTTAGTCAATTGCATCAGCCTATTCAATTGGACTCATTGAGTCCAATTGAGCCCTGATCTCAGCACACACTGTCTAATTGGACTCAGTGAGAGTCCAATTGACTTAGACCTAACTTAATTGAATTGTTTTACTCTCGATTAGGTTTTCACACAACCAATTAAACTTGTATAAAGTTTAATTGCATTTTACCTTAGTGAATTAGGGTTTACAACCCTAATTTGAGGCCTACCTTGACCTAAACCCATTAGAACCTAACCTGATCAACCTAGACACCTAGGTTTCGACCCACACACACACACACAGACCATCTACACAAAAATACCTAGCCTAGAGTTTTCTAGAACTCTCTACCATGTGTTGTTGCCTTGGTTGCTAAAAATAGCAACCAAGATGCATTCAATTTTTAGATCCACCAAATGTGGATCTAAAAACCACCCATCCATCCTCTATCTTACTCTCCCACGAGCTCCCACTATAGGCCTCTCTAGAGAGTTCCAAACTTCTCTAGAGAGGCTCCCTTGGGTCTACTTAAAGGACCTTTGGGTGGTCATTTGCACCCATCTAGCCTTCCATCCAGTTTTAGCCTCATTCCACCTCCATTACTCCACCTCCATCTCCACGAGCACACCATGGCAACTCCATCACCTCCACGCCTAGCCTAGATCACCTCCAACCTCTCTCTAAGGGCTAGCCTAAGCACCATTGGCCACTCCTTCTCCTCTCAACCAAGTCAAAGGCCATTGGAGCCACCTCCAAATGCCCTTATTTCTGTTAGCTAAGTAGAATAGTTCTTCATAACCCCCCCATATATTCATGTATGTAGTTATTTTCTATTAGCTAAGTTGATGCTTTCAAGCTTTCCTGTACAAGCTTTCCGTGAGCTTCACTCACCATGATGCAATCAATGAGCTAATTGCCATATTTCCTCTATGTCTATGTGTGAAAATCACCATGAGCTAATTGCCATATTTCCTTGTGATTAAAGTTGCATGCACGAAATTTGTATTCTTTTACAACTAATCATGTCGTGCATCAATACGAATTATTGTAAACTGGAATGCATTTTTGAATAAGTAGAGTGAGCTAGATCGAATTCAAATCTACATTTTCTAAATGCCTCCCAGAGACGAACGACCAGGACCCAAGTGTCGTTATTTTATAAATTATTTTTGATGAGCGTTTTCACACACTATACTACGATGAGATCTCTATTTTCAAAACATGCGCAAGAACCGCCATCTATCACTTCCCCGTGGACTTTATAGTTTTGGACATGGATGCTCCTGAGAATTTGAAGAACACATCGATCATTTTGGGGAGGCCTTTTCTAGCCACAGCTAAGGCCAATATCAATTGTGAAGAGGACCAAATTTAGTTAAAATTTGGGAAGAAGACACTAAAGATCGACATCTTTAAGGCCTAAAAAGGAATTAATTATGGGGTTATCGAGCAGATCTGTAATATCGAATCCGTGGTTGAAGAACCCTTTGTCGAGGAAAAGCCGCTTATCCCTAATATTCAACCACAAGAGGATCAAATCCCACACTCAGAGGAGCTTGAACCAGACTTAAAAATACCTTTAGCTCCTGCCCTTGCTCCTGAACCTCACCCTGAACTGCCTGCTGCTGCTGAAAATCCTTTCATGGAGTTGAAACCCCTCCTTGACCGTCTCAAATATGTCTTCTTAGGTTCCGATCAAACCTTTCCTGTGATTATCAATTCCCGTCTTACCTCTGATCAGGAAACCCACTTGATTTCTGTCCTCCAGCAGCATCAGAGAGCCATTGGGTGGACCCTCGATGACCTAACTGGCATCAGCCCCTCTTATTGCACGCATCACATCTACATCGAAGAGGGCTCACGACCATCCCATGAAATGCAGAGATGCTTGAATCCTAATCTGCTGGAGGTTTTGAAGGAGGAGATCATCAAGTGGTTTGATGCAAGGATCATCTACCTGATCTCCAACAGTCGTTGGGTGAGTCCAATCCAGGTTGTGTCCAAAAAGGCAGGACTCACCGTCATTACTACTGAAATCAGAGAGACTATACCTGCCCGTATAGCTAACTCGTGGAGAGTTTGTATTGATTACCGAAGACTAAATGCTTCCACGAAAAAGGATCATTTCCCACTACCGTTCATTGATTAGATACTCGAGAAACTAATGGGAAATCGATACTTCTGCTTTTTGGACGGGTACTCCGGTTACAATCAGGTAGCAATCCATCCTGAGGACCAAGAGAAGACCACCTTCACCTACCCCTAATGAACATACGCATTCCGTAGGATGCCTTTCGATCTTAGTAATGCACCCGCTACCTTTCAGTGGTGCATGCTTGCCATATTCTCCAATATGGTAGGTGAATACCTTGAAGTCTTCATGGATGACTTCTCGATATTTGAGGAATCTTTTGATGATTGCCTCCTGCACTTGGTACAAATCCTTAGGCGCTATATCGATGTGAATCTGGTTCTTTCTTGGGAAAAGAGCCATTTCATGGTACCTGAGGGAATTATCCTGGGTCACCTTATCTCTGAAAAAGGCATCCAGGTTGATCAAGTTAAGGTTAATTTGATTTCCAAGCTACCCATGCCTAGCTCGATCAAGGACATCTGTTCTTTTCTGGGGGCACATCAATTTTTATCGCCATTTCATTCCTGATTTCTCAAAAATCGCATGCCCCCTGACTAATCTTCTCTCAAAGGATGTCCCTTTCGAGATCACCGATGAGTGCACTCACGCATTTGAGAGCCACGCGATCAGGTTACCCAAGCTCCAATCTTACAATCCCCTGACTGGTCTCTACCCTTTGAGATCATGTGTGATGCATTTGACTACGCAGTGGGTGCGGTGCTTGGGTAGAAAGTCGACAGGAAACCCGTGGTCATCTACTATGCCAGCAAAACATTGGGGAGGCTCAGCGTAACTATACAATTACTGAGAAAGAACTGCTGGCTGAAGAATTTGGCTTGGAGAAATTCAAATCTTATCTTCTGGGGTCCCGTGTCATCATTTACTCGGATCACACCGATGTAAGGCACTTACTTGCGAAGAAGGATACGAAACCTCGACTAATCCATTGGATCTTGCTGTTGCAAGAATTTGATCCCAAGATTCACGACAAGGCGGGAAAATAGAACGTGGTAGCTGACCATTTATCCGATCTTCCTTCTTCAGTCATTGACCCATCTGGTCCGATCACCGAACATTTTCCAGACGAACATTTACTTGCCATTCACGGTCTCCCCTGGTTTGCTGATATAGTAAACTACTTGGTTATGGGGAGAGTCCCATTAGATTGGGCAACTTCCAGGCGGGACAAGTTGATTTTCGAGGCTGATTAGCCCATAGTTGTGGGTTATTTAAGTATTTAAGTGCCTACACATTAGGTTAATTCTAACATTTATTTAGTATAAATTAGGATGTAAATAGATTAATTCATAGTTTTAATCTAATTACATAATCCATACATTGCATTCATATCTTAAGTGCATTTAGAATTAGCTTAGAATAGCATTCATCTAATTAGATAACCAATTAGGTATATTGTTTTTATTAACATAGAAGTTGAGGGTCTATACATAAATAACCCTAATATTTTAATAATATTTGCTTTATTCGTCTTCTTTCAGAACGGCTGGCTGCCGCTCCAACGCCCGGCTGCTGCAGTGATGAAGCCATTCAAGGGGGAGCGGATGTGGTGGATCTGGTCGGCGGCTGATTTCAAAATTGTTCAAGACACTATAAAAGGAGCACGGAAGCTGCCGGCTGCAGGAGGCCTCCGCCACCGACTCACCACTGTGCAGAGAGATCCTCTCTCTTCCATCCACACTGCCGGCCTCTACCGTGGCGGCGAGTCTCCACCACCGTGGGCGTGTGGTGTGACAGGCCACACCGCCATCCGGAGCTCGCCCGCATTACCGTGAGCACATCAGCATGCATCTTCCTCGCCATCGTCGCAGACCACCATGCAAGCTACTGATCAGCCACCCTCTCAGTAACTTAAGACGTCTGAAGTTTCCCGCTCACCTCCACTTCCTCAGCCTGCACTCTCCAACCGGCCACCAAGCCGCCTGCGCCCTCCACCGCTCACCGGCTGCTAACCTGCGCACGCCTGCAGATCAGCCCGCGCTCTCCTCCAACGCCTGCAGACCAGCCTGCAGCATCCTCCAACAGCCGCCTGCAGCTTCCACCGCGCAAGCGCCCCCTCTGCAGCTACTACCGCCATGCCTCCGCGCGCCAGCGCCCTCCGCAGACCCTCCGCGCGCCCACGCACAGCCATCTGCAAACCACCGCGCAAGCGCCCCCTCTGCAGCTTCCACCGCACACACCAGCGCCCGCCTGCAGACCACCACCGCCACGCCTCCGCGCGCCAGCGCCCTCCGCAGACCCTCCGCGCGCCCACGCACAGCCACCTGCAGAACCGCCAGCAACCGACCTCTGCAGCTACCACCGCAGCCACGCCTCCGCGCGCCAGCGCCCGCCTGCAGACCACCGCAGCCACGCCTCCGCGTGCCCACGCACAACCGCCTGCAGCACCTCCGCCGGAGCTCGTCCGGCCACCTTCGGCCGCCGCGCGACTCGCCGTCACCACCGATTCGAAGCCCTTGATCCAAGGGACCTCCGCCGAGCTTCCCACGCCCAGCCATCGGCTCCTCGTCGCGCAAGACAACGGGGAAAAATTCCCCTGTTTTGCTACAGTAAAGCATTGATTAAAATTTACATTTTCTGCCATTGCCAGATTTTATTCATATTCTATTCAGTCTGCATTGCGGAAAATATCCTGTAGTTTATCATAATTGCCATTTCAGCATTATTTCTTGCTTAGACCTTAATCTAAAGGCAATCTTGGCTTGGTTCTTGTCCAAATTGACTCCGAACAAACATTTTTAAGTGGCGCGAATTTTAATACGTTATTGCCTCCCTGTGGAAATGACCCGCTCCTCTGCGAGTGGTTATTTCTTATTAAAAATTGATTAGTCGATTTTTCCACCACATTAAACTACAAACGACTTAAAAGCGAAAGATCGACACGGTCAAATGGCGCCGTTGCCGGGGAGGCAACAGACGCAATAATTTCGCCTAATTTTATCTTCATTATTTGTCAATTGCACAGAGATTTGACCATCTATTATTTTCTTTTCTGTGCGAGAAATTTTGTGCAAGAATCAGCCACTGTGAGAGGCGACCCTTGACGTCGCCAGACGAGAAGTGGACAAGCAATTTTGAAAGGAGGAGAAGGACGAGGACGCGACGGACACCACTGTATTTAATCGCTAATTTAATTAGAATAGAATTAAGACTGAAGACTTAATTTTTCATTACAGTTAGTTTGAAACCCTTATTCTGGGGCAAATTTTGAGAGGTTTGTTCCCTGATTTTGTTTTGGACCCGTGTTGGGTAATTTTTGGGAGCCTGTTCCCTTTTCTTTAGATTTAGGTTTATTTTTTTTTTTTTATTATTTCTTTTATTTGCTTGTGCATAAGTAGTTCTAAAAAAAATAGAAAAAGAAAAAAAACGAGCTGCCTGCTAGAAGCTGCCTGCCCTAGGACGAACCATTTAGGTCTGTATGAGCAGCCTCTAGATTTGCTTTTCTGCATTGCGTGCATTTTTGCATCGAAGATCGCTGGAGGCAAGGTACACATTCTCTTACTTTGCATCCTATTTTTGATCACGCATTGCATTTGGGATTTAATGCAAAGACCACCTAATCTGTACTGAATAAATCTAACAAGTGGTCACATTTTTTTTAGAAAAAGGACTAATTAAAGGAAAGGACATTTTAAAAACCAAGGATTTCATTTTCAAACTTGGCGTGCGATTCAAAGTTTAAAATCTTTTACGGTGTATGCACACTTATTTCACTTGCACCACGACACGCTTCTAGACACTCCTTAGGTTTGGAAATACTAGGACAAGAGCCCTCCTTTCGTTGGATTCTGAAGTGTTCGGAACTTGAGATCAAAGGTTTTGTAAATCCAAAGAAGGGGATACCCTGTCACGGATTTTTGGGGGTAGTTGAGGAGCACCGCGAAAGCACAGCTTCAAAGGAAGGCTTAGGCCTACTTGCATCCCTCGATCTTCCGTCTTTGGATTTACTTGACCATTTGAGATTTAGGGAAGATTACCTAAGTTCCAACTAGGTCTTTTTAGGCGAGCCGTAGGAAGTGGAGGTGAGCGGGTAACTTCAGACGTCTGGGAATTGGGTAACTTGTTTTGTCACCTACAATTTGAATTAAATTCAAAAGCCTAAATCTGTAAAGACCAAACAAGTCCGTTTGAATTGTGTTTGTAGTGCATGCTTGGTAGGCGTTCTCTTAGGAGACAACTTGTATTTGATCCTGAACCAGAAAGAATCCTAAGAAAAGACCTCCCAAGGGTAGAAATGGCCGGTCAAAGGAGCCTTAAGGAATATTTCATCCCAACCAACCAAGCTGGCCCAGCACTACGTAGACCTGGAGGGGATAATCCATATGAGATCAAAAGTAGTACCATATCCTTGCTACCCTCCTTTTATGGTACTACTAGGGAAGATCCTTACAGGCATATTGAGGAATTCACCGAGGTCTGTTCCACGGTGAAGCTGCAGGGCGTTACTGATGACGCTCAAATGCGGACCCTTTTTCCCTTCTCCCTAAAGGACAAAGCCAAGTATTGGTATCACACCCTTGATAATTTAAATACTTGGGATGCCCTTAAAAAGGAGTTTTTGAAGAAGTACTTCCCCATGAGCAAAACAAATCACTTTAGGAGGGAAATCATGAGTTTTGCTCAAAAGGATGGGGAAGCTTTCCATGATGCGTGGGAGCACTTTAACGATTTGCTGAGACTTTGCCCACATCACCAGGTGCCTAAATGGCAACTGGTTGAAAGGTTCTACACCGGACTTAATGATTCTCATAGGCAAACTGTGGATGGTGCCTGTGCAGGAACCTTTCTATCTAAGACTAAGGATGAAGCTTGGAACTTATTTGATACTTTGAGTGAGAATTCTATTCACTTGAATTCTGCCTACATGGATAGAAAGCCCACTCTCATGCAAAGAAAGTTGGAGGCGAATGAAGCAAGGGAAACCCAGAATTTAGCTTATCAAATTCAATTACTGAATCAAAACATGGAAAGGCTTATGTCGAACCCGAGTTCATTCACACCTAACACCTCCACATCCCAAGCTTCCGAATGTGTAATTTGTCAAGGCAATACACACGCCACTGTGGATTGCCACTTAGCCTCCCAATTCCCTGAGCTTGTACAAGCAGATTTGAATGCCGCTCAAGGGTTCCGTCCAAGACCTCGTAATGATCCTTTCTCCAACACTTATAATGAGGGATGGAGGAACCACCCAAACTTTTCATGGAGACAAGGAAATGTCTCAAATTCAGGGAATTACAAACCGCAATCCTTTCAAAACCATCAAATGAACCAACCTCAGACCTTTGCCCAACCTAAAACCTCTGAGATGGATGAATTGAAGGCGATATTGAAAACTATGCAAGAAAGTCAAAGTGCCATCATCCAATCTCATGACAAGGCTATACATGAGATGAAATCACAAATTGGACACCTTGTTGAGGCCGTTAGACAGAGGGAGACTGGGAAGTTTCCAAGTGCTGCTGAGGAAAATCCTAAAGGAAAAGGGATTGTCTTTAGGGAGCATGCTCAGGCGGTGACTATTCTGAGGAGTGGGAAAGAAATTTCCAAACCCGATGCTCCTATAGTCTCACCCCCTAAAAAAACATCCACCCCGACTTTCACCCCCACCGAAGAAGATTTGCCCAAATCTCCTCCGCTTGAAATCACCTCACCGGAAGAAGTTGCCCCCGTTCCACCCCTTACTCGACATGACAACCCTTCCACCCAGAGATCGAGAGTGCCATTTCCAGAGCGCTTATCCACCTCTAGGCAGACTTCTGCTGGCTCATCTGGAGCCAAAGATAAGACGGATGAGATTATGGAAACTTTCAAGCAAGTGCATATTAACCTGCCTTTGCTTGAAGCTATCAGGCAGATTCCGTCTTATGCCCGCTTCTTAAAGGACTTGTGCACGAAAAAGCGGCAATCTAGAAAACAGGTCCAGTCTAAAGTTGTCCTGCCTGATTCTGTTAGCTCAATTGTTCAACATGGCACACCTCCGAAACTTAAGGACCCAGGGGCCCCATATATCTCTGTAGTTATTGGTGACTTACAAATTGATGAGGCTCTGCTTGATCTGGGTGCGGGGGTGAACATCCTTCCGAGCTATGTATATGAACAACTTGGGGGAGGCAATCTGAAGCCTAGCCCTGTAGTCCTTCAAGTTGCTGATCGATCACTTAAGACACCACGGGGAATTTTGGAAGATGTCCTCGTAAGAGTGGAGGATTTCTTTTTTCCCGTTGACTTCTTAGTTTTGGACACTGACCCTACCAACAAGCCAACCAAACCCTCCATCATTTTGGGCCGCCCCTTCCTTGCAACTTCCCATGCTTCAATTAATTGCAATACTGGGGCATTGAAAATGGGCTTTGGGAATAGGAAAATCTGGCTTAATGTGTTTGATGCTTACAAACAAGCTGGACTTGAGGATTGTTCTCAAGTTGAGGTGATAGATGACCTGATTGAAGAGGCAACTCCTGCAATGTTATGTGATGACCCCCTTCAGCATGTCATGCTAAATGAGCATTCCCATCTCTTGGAGGAATGTGAAGGGGATATACTAGAACTAGAGGAATTGCTAGGAGTTTCTGCTGAGTCTCTTCCCCCATCATTTCCGCCGAAGGCAGATTTGCTACCTGAGATGGGGACATCTATTATGAAACCCTCAACCATACAAGCCCCCAACCTTGAGTTGAAACCCCTCCCTGACACTCTCAAGTATGTTTTCCTAGGTGCCAATGATACGCTCCCAGTTATCATTTCGGCTGTGCTGTCTGAGGCACAGGAGGGAGCCTTGATTGAATGCCTGTCTAGGCATAAGGAAGCTATTGCTTGGAGCATTGCTGACATTAAGGGTATAGACTCTACACTCTGCATGCACCACATTTATACTGATGATTCCATCAAGCCTTTTAGGGACATGCAGAGACGTCTGAACCCTAATATGAGGGAGGTTGTAAAAAAGGAAATCCTGAAGTGGTTGGACGCTGGGATCATATATCCCATTGCTGATAGTAAATGGGTCAGTCCCATTCATGTGGTGCCAAAGAAGGCAGGCTTTACTGTGGAACTCAACGACCAAGGTGAACAAGTTGTCACTAGACCCTCAACTGGATGGAGGGTCTGTATTGATTACCGCAAGCTGAACACCGCTACCCAGAAGGATCACTTTCCTTTGCCTTTTATTGATCAAATTCTCGAAAAATTGGCAGGGAATAAGTATTATTGCTTTCTCGATGGATATTCTGGGTACAATCAGGTGGCAGTCTTTCCTGATGACTAGGAAAAGACGACATTCACGAGTCCTTACGGTACTTTTGCATTCAGGCGTATGCCGTTTGGATTATGTAATGCCCCTGCAACTTTCCAGCGGTGTATGATGTCTATCTTTTCGGACATGATTGACGAGTGTGTCGAAGTATTTATGGATGACTTCTCTATTTATGGCTCGTCTTTCGACCAGTGTCTCCTGCACCTGGAGAATGTGTTGAAACGATGTAAGGAGACTGGTTTAGTCCTCAGCTGGGAGAAAAGTCACTTCATGGTACAGAAAGGAATTGTACTTGGGCATGTTGTATCTGAGCAAGGTTTGGAAGTAGATAAAGCCAAGATTGATTCTATTTCCAAACTTCCATTGCCTACGAATGTCAAACAGATTAGATCCTTTCTGGGCCATGCTGGCTTTTACAGGCGCTTTATTAAAAATTTTAGTAAGATTTCTAGGCCACTTTGTGACTTATTGGCGAAGGAATCTTCCTTCAGTTTTGATTCAAAATGTGCCGAGGCCTTTCAAACTCTAAAGGAGGCCTTGATCTCTGCGCCTGTTCTCCAAGCTCCTGATTGGGCACTCCCCTTTGAGCTTATGTGTGATGCTTCGGATTATGCAGTGGGAGCAGTCCTTGGACAAAGGGTTGAGGGAAGACCTCATGTGCTGCATTATGCAAGCAAGACTTTAACTGAACCTCAGCAAAACTACACCGTCACTGAAAAAAGAATTACTTGCTGTAGTTTTTGCTCTGGAGAAGTTTAGGTCTTATTTACTTGGGTCTAAGGTGGTTATTTTTACTGATCATGCAGCAGTGAAACATCTCATTGCTAAGAAAGATTCTAAGCCACGTCTAATTAGGTGGATCTTACTCCTTCAAGAATTTGACTTGGAAATACGTGAAAAGAAAGGAGTAGAAAATGTTGTGGCTGACCACTTGTCTCGTCTTCCTCTTAACGACTCTATTTCTGAAGACATTCGCGAGACATTCCCCGATGAAACTCTGATGGCGGTAACACCAACTTTACCTTGGTATGCAGACATTGTAAATTACTTGGTCACTGGACAAACTCCTGGCTCTTGGGATAAGCAGAAAAGAAAGAGATTCATTTCTCAAGCAAGATATTTTCATTGGGAAGAGCCAGAATTATTTAGAATTGGACAAGACCAAGTTTTGAGACGTTGTGTGCTTGAAGAGGAACAACAAAGTGTGCTGACATTTTGCCATGCACTTCATTGTGGAGGACACTTTGGTGCTAAGAAAACTGCTTTTAAGGTTCTCCAGTCTGGTTTTTGGTGGCCTTCCTTATTTAAGGATTCTCATAATTTTGTTAAGGCCTGTATTAGATGTCAACGGACTGGAACGATTGGGAAGAAGAATGAAATGCCTCAACATCATATTCAATCTGTTGAAATTTTTGATGTGTGGGGAATTGACTTTATGCGCCCCTTCCCGTCGTCCCATGGTTTTGAATATATCTTGGTGGCAGTTGATTATGTCTCTAAATGGATAGAGGCCATTCCGACGCGCACAAATGACCACTCTGTGGTTTTGAAATTTGTGAAGGCCAATATCATATCCCGTTTCGGCTGCCCCAAGACTATTATAAGTGATGGGGGACCTCATTTCCGAAACCACCACTTCAATCGGTTAATTAAGAGTTTGGGAGTGACTCACAAGGTTGCTACCCCTTACCACCCTCAGACAAGTGGTCAGGTTGAAGTATCAAATAGGGAGATAAAAAATATTTTGGAAAAGACCGTTAGACCTGATAGGAAAGATTGGTCCCAAAAGCTCGATGATGCTTTGTGGGCTTATCGAACGGCCTATAAGACCCCTTTGGGTACTTCTCCCTTTCGGATTGTGTATGGAAAAGCGTGCCATTTACCTGTTGAGTTGGAACATAAAGCACTTTGGGCTATTCGAAGTGTTAACATGGATTTAGAGAAGGCAGGTAAGGCACGATTTCTAGAATTAAGTGAGCTTGAGGAGCTGAGGAATGATGCTTATGACACCTCTCAAGCTTATAAAGAAAGAACTAAGGTCTTGCATGACAAGTTTATTCTTCGAAAGACCTTTGAACCCAACCAACAAGTCTGGCTTTTCAATTCCAGACTTAAGCTTTTTCCTGGGAAATTAAAATCTCGTTGGGATGGGCCTTACATAATCACCAAAGTATTCCCCCATGGAGCTGTGGAGATCAAAAATCCTTCCTCTTCAGCAACTCCCTTTATCGTCAACGGTCAACGGTTAAAACCGTACATAACTTTAGATGGCCATCTAGTTGACGAAGTCACTCTTGAGGAGCCTTAGCTCCTACTATTCTCCGCCTCAGGTAATATCTTCCTTTAGCTATTTTTGATTTTCAATGAGGACATTGTTTGAACCAGGCATGGGGGAGAGGACCTGAGGCATTTTGTTTATAGCATGCATTTATAAAAAAAAAAAAAAAAAGAGGTTTTGAGCTTAACTGGCTAGATCTTGCCGTCTTAAGCAAATCAGAACTCTAGGGTAGACTAAGTTAATTCTAGGGTCAAACTTTAGAAGCTAAATAAGCTACTAGCTTTAGACCTTTAGGGTCCTTTGTGGACTTAAAAACTTAAGTAGGAGTTAAGTTGCGGACCATTCTTCAAGAGGTTGAGGAAGGGAAGCTAGGGTTTGAGTTAAAAGGTGGGGTAGTACCTGGAGTCTTATTCTACCTTTTGGTTTACAGGTCCTTGTAACCCAAGCATCCAAATTGTTCACACTTGGTCTGGTAATTAACTTAATTTCTGAAAAGAGATTTGGTTCTCTTAGTTTTGACTTAAGAAAGGCTTGAAAACATATTTTGATTGGAAGAGTTCCCGCCGCAGGAGAGGTCGAGTATATACTCACCTTGAGGATGCGATGGTAACATATTACCTCCTCGGCGCTTGTCTCTTAGGATATCCATCCTACTGGGGGCTTGTAAGCGCATTGTGCGGTTCAGGTACCATGGGCAGCCCTATCTCGAAGCATCGAAAGCCAGGCACCCTTCGAGGTATGGTAATGGGGACAATGAATCCGACACAGGCTGTGTTGATAGCTGATCTGAGGTTAGACTTAGAAGAATCAAACAAAAAAAAAAAATATATATATATATATATATTAAAAAAAAAAAAATTCCTTTAACTCAAATAACTCGGACCAATGCACAAGCACGGATGCTTTAATCTCAGGGATCAATAAACTTTAGGGTAGAGTCAGAAATCAGGGAAACTTGTGCTGGCAACTCGTCTTTAGCCGACCTAGTCTGTAACTTAGCAACTACTTAGGAACCTTGGGTTTAGAACCTGAACTTAATATGCTTCTGAAGGAAGACTAAGTGAGTTGACTAGTCTACTTAGAGTGCTAGGTTTCGCTTAATTTTGCTAGGGACTAGCAAAAACTAGGCATGGGGGTATTTGATTAGCCCATAGTTGTGGGTTATTTAAGTATTTAAGTGCCTACACATTAGGTTAATTCTAACATTTATTTAGTATAAATTAGGATGTAAATAGATTAATTCATAGTTTTAATCTAATTACATAATCCATACATTGCATTCATATCTTAAGTGCATTTAGAATTAGCTTAGAATAGCATTCATCTAATTAGATAACCAATTAGGTATATTGTTTTTATTAACATAGAAGTTGAGGGTCTATACATAAATAACCCTAATATTTTAATAATATTTGCTTTATTCGTCTTCTTTCAGAACGGCTGGCTGCCGCTCCAACGCCCGGCTGCTGCAGTGATGAAGCCATTCAAGGGGGAGCGGATGTGGTGGATCTGGTCGGCGGCTGATTTCAAAATTGTTCAAGACACTATAAAAGGAGCACGGAAGCTGCCGGCTGCAGGAGGCCTCCGTCACCGACTCACCACTGTGCAGAGAGATCCTCTCTCTTCCATCCACACTGCCGGCCTCTACCGTGGCGGCGAGTCTCCACCACCGTGGGCGTGTGGTGTGACAGGCCACACCGCCATCCGGAGCTCGCCCGCATTACCGTGAGCACATCAGCGTGCATCTTCCTCGCCGTCGTCGCAGACCACCACGCAAGCTACTGATCAGCCACCCTCTCAGTAACTTAAGATGTCTGGGAAATTTCCCAGACGTCTGAAGTTTCCCGCTCACCTCCACTTCCTCAGCCTGCACTCTCCAACCGGCCACCAAGCCGCCTGCGCCCTCCACCGCTCACCGGCTGCTGACCTGCGCACGCCTGCAGATCAGCCCGCACTCTCCTCCAACGCCTGCAGACCAGCCTGCAGCATCCTCCAACAGCCGCCTGCAGCTTCCACCGCGCAAGCGCCCCCTCTGCAGCTACCACCGCCACGCCTCCGCAGACCCTCCGCGCGCCCACGCACAGCCATCTGCAAACCACCGCGCAAGCGCCCCCTCTGCAGCTTCCACCGCACACACCAGCGCCCGCCTGCAGACCACCACCGCCACGCCTCCGCGCGCCAGCGCCCTCCGCAGACCCTCCGCGTGCCCACGCACAGCCACCTGCAGAACCGCCAGCAACCGACCTCTGCAGCTACCACCGCAGCCACGCCTCCGCGCGCCAGCGCCCGCCTGCAGACCACCGCAGCCACGCCTCCGCGCGCCAGCGCCTTCCGCAGACCCTCCGCGCGCCCACGCACAACCGCCTGCAGCACCTCCGCCGGAGCTCGTCCGGCCACCTCCGGCCGCCGCGCGACTCGCCGTCACCACCGATTCGAAGCCCTTGATCCAAGGGACCTCCGCCGAGCTTCCCACGCCCAGCCATCGGCTCCTCGTCGCGCAAGACAACGGGGAAATATTCCCCTGTTTTGCTACAGTAAAGCATTGATTAAAATTTACATTTTCTGCCATTGCCAGATTTTATTCATATTCTATTCAGTCTGCATTGCGGAAAATATCCTGTAGTTTATCATAATTGCCATTTCAGCATTATTTCTTGCTTAAACCTTAATCTAAAGGCAATCTTGGCTTGGTTCTTATCCAAATTGACTCCGAACAAACATTTTTAAGTGGCGCGAATTTTAATACGTTATTGCCTCCCTGTGGAAACGACCCGCTCCTCTGCGAGTGGTTATTTCTTATTAAAAATTGATTAGTCGATTTTTCCACCACATTAAACTACAAACGACTTAAAAGCGAAAGATCGACACGGTCAGAGGCCAAGTACTATATTTAGAAGGAACTGTATCTCTTCCACATTGGCAACGATCAGGTGATCCGAAGATGCATTCCTGACAACGAGGTCAATGATGTGATCTCATTCTGTCACGACCAGGCCTGCAGTGGCCATTTCTCTGAGCGTAAAACCACAACGAAAATTCTCCAGTGTGGGTTCTTCTGACTCACGATGTTCAAAGACGCACAAACGTATTGTAGGGCATGCACTCGTTGTCAGACTCTCGGCAACATGGGCCCGTAGGATATGATGCCCTTGAACCCAATAATTGTGTGTGAAATCTTTGACATATGGGGAATCTATTTCATGGGACCCTTTCCCGAATCCAACAGCTTTTAATACATTCTACTCATTGCTGATTATGTCTCCAAGTGGATCAAAGCCATCCCCACAAGAACTAGTGATCATAAAGTTGTCCTCCGATTTATCCAAGAGAACATCTTTTCCAAATTTAAGGTTCCTAAGGCCATCATCAGCGATGGTGGGTCTCATTTCAATAATGTGCACTTCCAGTCCCTGATGAAAAAGTATGGGGTGTCGCATCGTATCTCAACTCCTTACCACCCCCAGGCTATTGGACTGGAACAACTGTCGAATCGAGAGATCAA
This sequence comes from Thalassia testudinum, assembly GCA_037157565.1. Classification (NCBI taxonomy): domain Eukaryota; kingdom Viridiplantae; phylum Streptophyta; class Magnoliopsida; order Alismatales; family Hydrocharitaceae; genus Thalassia; species Thalassia testudinum. The sequence continues at coordinate 22,019,191 of JAZHRO010000024.1, forward strand.
GAAGATCCTTCAGGTCACTATTTGGCCTGATTGGAAGGACTGGTCTACTCGCCTTTCGAAAGCTTTGTGGGCCTATAGGACCACCCATAAGACCCAATTAGGTATGTCTCCCTTCAGATTAGTGTACAGAAAGGCGTGTCACCTTCTCGTAGAGATGGAGCATAAGGCCTATTGGGTAGTACTGAAGTGCAATCTGGATCTGATGAAGGCTGGAATACACCGTCGGTTACAATTGAGCGAGATTGAGGAACTACACAATGATGCATACGAGAACTCGTGTATCTACAAAGAGCAAATCAAAGACTTCCGTGATAGGCACATTGTGCGAAAATCTTTCCATCCTGGTCAAAAAGTCTTACTCTTTGATGCCAAGCTTAAACTCTTCCCAGGCAAACTCTGATCTAAGTGGACTGGACCATTCTTGGTAAGACGAATCTTTGGAAATGGAGACATCAAAATCATTCAACCCAGCCTTGATTCTGAACCTTTCATCGTGAATGGCCAACGACTTAAGCCGTTCATTGAACTCACTGATACGGACTTAGGTGAGGTATCCTTTGATCTCCATTCTCCCTGAGCTTATTGCGCCCGGCTGATGGCGATAAACTCAATGCTTAACTGGAGGCAATCCATCATTTTCTTGAAAATCCTGAAACCCTTTTGACACATCTCTTTGCTGAAGTCATATTGCACTTTAGGGTTCGTCAATTAGAACAGTCGACTTCACCTCTGGTACTCGTACCAGAGCTTGAAATCGTCCGCAACAATCATCCCGACCCATCCACCCACCCTTTGAACCTATTCTAATGTATGATCTAAGCTGAACTCGAACCCACCTAATTTACAATGAGGACATTACAAAATGTAGGCATAGGGGTATAAAAGTGCAAAATTCCATGAAAATCAATTCACAAAATGGGTTTCATCAAAAAAATTATATATTTCATCATAAAAAAAAGGAGGATTGAGGAAAAAGGAGAGCCATTTTGAAAGAAGGAAGGAAGAAAAAATTGAAAAGAAAAGAAAGGAGTAAAAAGATAAAAGAAATGGAGTCCCTTCAAAGTAATATGGAATGCACCTAACTTCTAGGTTGGATCGAGTGATGAATTAAGACCTAAAAGGCTAAAACTTAAGGGGTTAATGGCGAATATCGACCTTAGGTGATAGATAGAGTTGCGCTTATTTGTGATAGCAATAGCGGATATGTCGTAATAATTAATGTGGTGGAAATCTCTCAATCAAATGATTAATATAGATATGAATTTAAACCACAATGAAGGATGTCGTATCCACAGGGAGGAACAGATTAACAAGTTCACAAGATTTTTTTATTTTATACTTATTCAATCACGTGTGCAATTCGTGTTCAAATCTGATGCAAAACAAGGAGAAAAGAAGGAACACGTAATTATTTAGAAATGTAGGGATATGGCTATAATTTTCCTTTCATGAATAACTTGTAATGGTATGTAAAATAGTTGTATTTCAAAACATTGGGCTTTCTCTTTTAGGTTATGTGAGTGTATGGATTAGGTCTTATGCATTTATCATCTAAAAGTTAAGTGCATGAAATAAATACTATAACATGTAAGGGCATGCATGCAATTTCACCCAAATATATTAATCCAATAAATAATGCAATAGTGTTTGGCAATGGCACAATTCGTAGTTTTTAATTTCACCAAAAATAGAGGAAAATTCCTCTCTCCTCCTTGCGTGCGTTAAGAGGCTTGGCTAGTTGCAAGGTTCTTGGGGAAGGTTCGTCAGAGTGGTGGCTTCACGTCGGTGTTCTCGACGTAGGTCGAGGTGGCCGAAGGCGGAGGTTGGCCGGTGGCGGAGCTTGCTGCAGCCCGCTGTAGGCGCTACTACTAGCGCTGGAAGGGACTGTGGGACTGCAGGCAGTGCTGTGTGAGCGCGGCTAGTTCTTGCTGAGGGTTGGTATGCAAGGGCGCTTGGCAAGGGCGCGGCGCTTGCTGCTGTGGAGGCGCTGATGGGGGTGCGCATGAACAGTGGATGCAGGGCGCGACGCTTGTAGCGGTGCGCAAGGGTAGGCGGAGGGTGATGGCATGGGTGCGCACAGGTGGGGCAGGTGGCCGGGTGCGCGATGATGGAGGTGCAGGAGCGGAGATGGCATTGGAGGGGGCGCGGAGCCTGCTGTGCACTAGAGAGAGTGCAGGTGCAACGTGGTGGGTGCTGCGGTGGGTGATGGCGTAGGTGCGCGCCTGTAGAGGAGGACGGTGAGCAGGCAATGCCTGCGGTGAAGGGCACTGGAGGGGGCTGTGCATGCAGGCGTTTGGTTGGAGGTGCAAGCGCTGGCGGTGTGCTCCTGCAGGCGTTGATGGTGCTGGAGCGGGTGTGCGCCTACAGAGGATAGTTGCATAGTGGGCAGTAGGGCGTTGGAAGGTTTTGGCTGTTACTTGCGCCTGCAGAGGGCGTGGGTGCGCGGTGAGGGCAAGCGGAGTGTAGGATGGAAGGGTGTTTGCGGTGGAGGGCGTGCGGTGCATAGTGCAAGCACGGTTGCACGGTTCCTTTCTCCCTTCCAATCCCCTTCGCCTCTCCTCTATATCTCTTCTCTTCCGCCTCCCAAGGGATTTTCAAAATCCCTTTTCCATAAATGGCCAACCCATTTGCATTTTGTTGAGAGAGGTTTTGAGCCTGGTCGGAGGATGAGGAAGAGATGGAGCTGGTTGTTTGAAAGGGGAATTTACCCTCCCCTCCTTGTTCTTTCCTAATTTATTCCTGCAACATAAAAAACATAAAATCATTACATATTCAGTTATAAAATGCTATAAAATAGATGTAAACTTAAATAATGATGCATGCAAACATTCTATAACTTAATGTAGTTATTAACAAACCTAAAAGGTAAGATTAAAGTTAACTTAGGCGTAACAATAGTCCATTAAAATGGACTCATCAAATACCCCCATGCCTAAGATTTGCTAGTCCCTAGAAAAAATGAAAAATAATAGAAGTAATCAGAAGATTTCTTCTTTTCTTATTTCAAAACTTTAGAGATCCAGACAAATGTGAAGTGATGATAGCCAAGGTAATAGATCCACGTGAAAAGCCAATTTGCATTGGGAGTTCGTACTTTACCCTTGGTAAATATTTCTGTCGGGATAGGCAACTACTTCCCTTAGGGATAAAGCAGAAGATAATCTGTAATCTGACCCTAGCTTTTGGCTTAGGTAGGAGATATCGAGTTGAATGGATTTGTATTTGGTGGCACACACTCATCTGGTGCTACATGTAATCTAGTACTACAGACTCTAGATCTCTAGACTATTAGACAAGTCAACTCAAAGAGAGGCTAACAACTGTACTCTCTTGATGTTCCTGGGCACTCACTCTTTTCTTTCTTTTCTTTCTGAGATCACAAATCTCGCCAGATTTAGTAATTGTACTTACTGTTTGGTGGCCTCACATAGCATCCACACTTCAATTAAAGCCCCAATAACTCTATAATTAAGTTAGAGTCGACCAATATTCGGGCGATTAGAAATACTGAAAGGTAGGTATGGGTCATATTTGGTGGAACGCGATAGGTGTTTTGTTGCCTCAGAAACAATGTTACAATGATAACCCTGGAGTCTTTTCTTTTTCTCCTTTTTTTTTCTTTTCTTTTCTCTCTCTCTTTTCTTCTTCCTTTCTCTTTTTTTTTTGTAATATAATTGTTTCTTCTTTTTCCTCTTTTTGTTTCTTCTTCTTTTTTTTTTTTTTGTAATCAACACAACACGATACAGGCTTTTATTTATGAGGCATTATTAGGGATGATGATGTTCAAAAGGATATTGTGTGGCTTATTTGGTGGAAGTGCCTATTCTCGACACCGGGAAGGAATGGATAGGACAGGCGTATTTTTGACCTTTGACACTATTACCCTCCTTTAGCCAAGGACTCTATGAAGGACTATCATAACCATCCACCATAGTCACAACTTTGTTAAAACTCAATCTCTGTGTATCTGCCTTATTTGGTGACTCTCAGGAATTCATACAAAGTACGCACACAGGAACAGAGAGCAAAACTATGCCTAACTCTGAAATATTATCATCTAATTGTCCAAAATTTAAGAGTCCTTGCACTAGATTTAGCGCACCAGTAATCTCTCTACTTTCTTCTCACAAATATGAGGTGGATCTACTAGAAGATAGTATTCCTGACTCCCTATAAACTGTCCAAGGGTTTAGTAGACTACAAATACTTATTGGTTTTCTTCAAGGATCCATTACCCAGTCTACGTGTATGTGAAATAAACGTACTGGATTCTAAACTTAAGAAATAATTTTAAGAATAAAAACCTCTAATGACAAAGGTATTCTGCTAGGGACTAACCCATTCAGCTCAAGAAAAGAGAATTATATATATATATATAAATATATATGTATGCAAATATTTATAAATGCTATAAACATTCTCAGGTTATACCCTACCATGCCTAAGAATGACAATGTCCTCATTGGAAAAAAAATGCAGACATAGAAGAATATCACCTGAGGAGGAGAGTGGGAGGAGCTAAGGCTCCTCAAGTCGAAGTGTGTCCAAAACCTGGCCATCTGAAAGAGTAATATACAGTTTAAGTCATTGGCCATTTACCTTAAAGCTCGCACCTGAAATAGGGTTCCGAATTTCTACAGCTCCATGAGGGAAAGTATTGATAAAAACTTATGGCCCATCCCAGCGGGACTTGAGCTTTCCAGGAAATAATTTAAGTCTAGAGTTGAAAAGCCAGACTCACTGGTTGGGCTCAAAAGTCTTTCTAATGATGTGCTTGTCATGGAAGACTTTTGTACGTTGCTTATAAGCTTGAGAAGTTTCATAAGCTTCATTACGAAGCTCCTCAAGCTCACTTAATTCTAACATGCGTGCCTTTCCCGCTTTATCCAGATTCAAGTTAACGTTTTTAATTGCCTAATAAGCTTTATGTTGGAATTCCATAGGAAGATGGCACACTTTTCCATAGACAAGACGAAAAGGAGACATGCCCAAGGGAGTCTTATACGTAGTTCTGCAGGCCCAAAGAGCATCATTTAGTTTTTTAGACTAATCCTTCCGATCAGGTCTGATAGTTTTTTCTAAAATTCGCTTAGTCTCCCTATTAGACACTTCAACTTGTCCACTCATTTGGGGATGATAAGGTGTGGCTATCATGTGGTTGACTCTCAAATTTTGGAGTAGTCTTGTGAAGTGTACGTTCTTAAAGTGAGGTCCTCCATCACTTATGATCGTCCTTGGGCACCTATACCGAGAAATGATATTAGCCTTAACAAAGCCCAAGACCACGGAATGGTCATTGGTTCGCGTGGGTATGGCTTCTATCCATTTCGATACATAGTCTACAGCCACAAGGATGTATTCATATCCGAAGGACACAGGAAAGGGACCCATAAAGTTAATGCCCCAAATATCAAAGATTTCAACAGGGAGGATAGGTTGTTGGGGCATCTCATCCCTTTTTCCAATGGTTCCCATCTGCTAGCAACGTAGACATGCGCCCACATACGTATTGCATCTCGGAATAATGTGGGCCACCGAAAGCTAGATTGAAGAACCTTATGGGCAGTCTTCTTCCCATTAAAATGTCCCCCACAATGGAGGTCATGGCAGAAACTCAGAACACTTCTTTGTTCTTCATTAGGGACGCAACGGCAAAAAAGCTGGTCAGGGCCTATTCTAAAAAGCTCGGGTTCCTCCCAGTGATAAAATGTAGCGTTGGCGAGAAACCTGTCTCGCTTCTACTTGTCCCAAGTACTGGGGGTAATACCCGTGACCAGATAGTTCACTATGTCAGTGAACCATGGAGTTTTAGCTTCCACGACCATCAGAGACTCATTAGGGAAAGTCTCTTGAATATTGTCAGCAGGGTTTGATGCCTCAATAGGGATCCTAGACAAATGGTCTGCTACCACATTCTCAACTCCTTTCTTGTCTTTAATTTCCAGGTCAAATTCTTGGAGTAGTAGAATCCAACGAATTAGGCGAGGTTTGGTGTCCTTTTTAGCCAGAAGATGCTTTAGGGCGGAATGATCAGTGAACACCACAACCTTGGATCCCAAAAGATAAGATCGAAACTTTTCCAAAGCAAATACTACAGCAAGTAGTTCCTTTTCAGTGACTGTGTAGTTTTGCTGAGGATCCGTAAGGGTCTTGCTGGCATAATGCAGCACATGAGGTTTGCCATCAACCCTTTGACCTAAGACCGCTCCCACTACAAAATCAGAAGCATCGCACATAAGCTCAAACGGGGGGGTCCAATCTGGTGCTTGGAGAATCAGTGCGGTAATGAGGGCTTTCTTCAAAACTTGGAAAGCCTCGCTACATCTATCATCAAAATCGAAGGAGACATCCTTCGCTAACAGGTCGTAGAGTGGCTTAGAGATTTTACTGAAATCTTTAATGAAGCACCTATAAAATCCAGCATGGCTAAGGAAAGATCTAACCTGACGAGCATTGGCGGGCAATGGAAGCTTAAAGATGGAATTGATTTTTGTCGTATCCACCTCTAGTCCTCTCTCGGAAATTATATGCCCTAACACAATGCCCTGCTGGACCATAAAGTGGCTTTTCTCCCAGCTAAGCACCAGCTTTGCCTCTTCGCAACAGGTTAAGACTTTATCAAGGTGCGAAAGGCATAGGTCAAACGACGAGCCATAAATGGAGAAGTCATCCATGAATATTTCAACAAACTCATCGATCATATCAGAAAAGATAGCCATCATACAACGTTGGAAAGTGGCAGGAGCATTACATAACCCGAATGGCATTCGGCGGAATGCAAAAGTGCCATACGGACTCATGAAGGTCGTACGCTCCTGATCGTTAGAAAAATGGCTATCTGATTATACCCAGAGTACCCATCAAGAAAACAAAAGTACTTGTTCCCTGCCAATTGTTCCAGAATTTGATCGATAAACGGTAAGGGGAAATGGTCTTTCTAGGTAGTCGTGTTTAAACAGCGGTAATCAATGCAGACCCTCTAACCAGTTGAGGGTCTAGTGGTCACCAGTTCTCCTTGGTCATTCTCCTCCACAGTGATTCCTACCTTTTTGGGAACTACGTGAATAGGGCTGACCCATTTACTATCTGAAATGGGATAGATAATCCCTGCATCCAACCATTTTAGAATCTCCTTTTTAACAACCTCCCGCATATTTGGATTAAGCCTTCTTTGCATGTCTCGGAAAGGCTTCATGGACTCATCTATGTATATATGATGCATGCAAAGAGAGGGATCAACACCCTTAATATCAGCAATTGTCCAAGCAATTGCTTCCTTGTGCCTTTGTAAACACTCAAGCAGAGGTCCCTCCTGCAATTCAGATAATGCAGACGAGATAATAATGGGGAGTGTGTTATTAGGGCCAAGGAAAGCATATTTCAATGTGCTCGGGACGGGTTTCAACTCCAATTTAGGAGCCTTTTGGATTGAGGGTTTTAGTTGAGATATCCCCGCCTCAGGTAGCGGATCTACCTTCATAGTCCAGGGTGGGGACAGAGACTCAGTGTATATCCCCAACAACTCTTCTAATTTAGGCATTTCCTTTTTAGTTTCTTTAATAATCAAGGGATGGTCCTTAGATATGACCTTCTGAAGGGGATCTCTATATAAGAGTGCTGGAGTAGTCTCTTCAATTATTTCATCAACGACGTCAATCTGAGAACAATCATCAAATCCGGATTGCTTGTAAGTATCAAAAACATTCAACCGGATCTTCTTATTCCCAAAGCCCATTTTAAGTGCCCCAGATCTACAATTTGTAGAGGCATTGGCTGTGGCCAAGAAGGGGCATCCCAGAATAATGGACGGCTTTGTGGGCTTATTAGATGGGTCAGTATCAAGCACCAGAAAGTCAACGGGGAAGAAGAAATCCTCCACTCTCACAAGGACATCTTCCAACAATCCCCGCAGTGTCTTAAGTGATTTGTCTACAACCTAGAGGATTACTGGACTAGGCTTTAGCTTGCATCCTCCCAAAAGGTCGTAGACAGAGCTTGGTAGAATGTTCACCCCCGCACCTAGATCGAGCAGAGCCTCGTCAATGTGTTGGTTACCTATAACCACTGAAATATACGGGGCCCCTGGGTCTTTCATTTTGGGGGGTGTTCCATGTTGGAGAACTGAGCTAACATGGTCAGGCAGGATGACCTTGGTTTAGACCTGTTTCCTAGATCGGCGCTTCTGGGTGCATAGGTCCTTCAAAAACTTGGCATAGGACCAGATCTGTTTAATAGCTTCCAACAGAGGCAAGTTAATCTGGACTTGCCTAAAAGTATCCATAATCTCTTCCATCCTATCCTTGGCTCCAGACGAGCCAACAGAAGATTCCCCAAGAGCAGATAGGTGCTCTGGATAGGGCACCCTCGGCTTCTGGGTAGAGGGGTCGTCATGGCGAGAAAGGGGTGGTGGAAGGACGACATCCTCATTGTGGGTGATTTTGTGCGAGGGAGAGCAGTGTGGCTCTTCCTCAGTGGAGATGGAAGTTGGGCCAGGTGTGGAAGGGGAATTCTAAGATGTAATCGTAGGAGTGTTATCAGGATTGTCAATCTTTTTTCCACTCCTCAACATGGTCACTGCTTAGGCGTGCTCCCTGAATACAACCCCCTTGCCCTTAGGGTTCTCCTCAGAAGATCTAGGCAGCTTCCCTGGATCACGTTGCCTAACTGCCTTAGTAAGATGACCAATTTGGGATTGCATATCAGTAATCATCTTATTCTGAGATTGGATGACCATATTCTGATGCTCTTGCATTGCTTTCATCATGTCCTTCAGTTCATCCATCTCAGAGGGCTTATTCTGAGGAGGGTTTTCATAAGATGGTTGGTATATGGGCTAGGGAGGTAAGGGCCTTGTATTTCCTGAGTTAGAAGCATCACCTTGCTTGCAAGAGAAGTTTGGATGGTTTCGCCACCCTGGATTATAGGTATTGGAATAAGGGTTATTGCGAGGGGGTGAAAACCTTTGGCCTCATTCAAGTCGGCCTGAATCAACTCAGGGAATTGATTTTCCTGATGGCACTCAACAGTGGTGTGCGTTGTGCTTTGGCAAATGGAGCATTCTCTTGAAGCCTGAAAGATAGAGGTTGCTTGCGGGTTCATGCCGGGGTTTGCTAAAAGCCTACCAAAGTTTTTATTCAATAGTTGAATCTGATAAACCAAATCCTGAGAAGCCCCGGCTTCATGGGCCTCTATCTTCCTCTGCAAGATTGGTGGTTTTCTTTCTTGATAGGCAGAGGACAGATGTATGGAGTTGTCACTTAATGTTTCAAATAATGCCTAGGCTTCATCCTCAGTTCTGGTCATGAAGGTTCCTGCACAGGCTGCATCGATGGTTTGCCTATGCCTTTTAGATAATCCGTTATAGAACCTTTCGACCAACTGCCATCTTGGCACTTGATGGTGGGGGCATAACCTAAGAAGGTCATTAAAGCGCTCCCAAGTCTCATGAAATTGCTCCCCTTCCTATTGAGTAAAACCCATAATCTCTCTTCTGTAATGGTTGGTTTTACTCATAAGAAAATACTTTTTCAAAAATTCTCCCTTAAGGATGGCCCAATCATTTACCCTTGCATCGAGGGTATGATACCAGTGCTTGGCCTTATCCTTTAGGGAGAAAGGAAATAGAGTCCTCATCAGGACTTCATCAGTAAAGCCTTAGAGCTTCACCGTGGAACAGACCTCAGTGAATTCCTCCAAATGCCGGTAGGGATCCTCCCTAGTAGTACCATAAAAAGAGGGCAATAAGGATATAGTAGTGCTCTTGATCTCATACAAATTATCCCCTGCCGGTCATCTTAGTGCTTATGCGGGTTGGTTAGTTGGAATAAAATAGTCCCTTAGGGTCCTTTGTTGATTTGTTTCTTGATCAGCCATTCCTTCTCTTTTCTCTCCTAGGTGAGCTCTCCTAAGAATTCTCTCGGGCTCAGGATCAAACACTAGACTACCCTCAAGAGATCGTCTACCAAGCATACAAAACACAATTCAAGTTATTATTAAGTAAGTGAAGCCTCCACTCCAAAGATAAGTCAAAAGATCAAGACTTATCCCTCCATTCCTACGTAAGTGGTATAAGAGGGGTGTGGGCTTGAGATCTTAACCTTCTTTGTTGCGGAGGTCGAATTAGTTAATATAAATGGCCAAACAAGTTTTTCACTGCAATTACGTGCCTTAATTCAACCTTTGAGCACCCTAGGACCTATACTTTGCTTGGATGATACTCCCAGGTGATCAAGTGACAAGTTACTCCAAGGACGAACATAGGGATGCAAGTAGGGTGAACCCTTGTTTTGAGGCGATGCGTATGCGGTGCCCCTTAACTACCCTTTTGTTCCTTTAAGGGGTGTCCCCCTCCATGGAGTATCAAAACACTTGGTCAAAAGATAATATCACCACCACCACAAAGCATAATAGGAGGGTTTACACAGATAAAGAGATCGGTGCCTATAGCCTTAAGGGATCAAGCTTTAGTGTGGTGCCTAATGTGCGTGCTCAATGTCAGAAGTGTGCAACATACCGCAAATCTTTGTAATTTCTTTTGAAATCGCAGACAAGTCCCTTAGAATCAGATCAAATGTGAATTGATTTTAGGGTTGAATCTAATTATCAGTCCCACTTTTAGTTATGCGACCAATGAATTAGTAAATTCAAACAACTTGGTGGTCTTGAATTTTAATTTGAATGCGAATGGAACGTGGGATCCTGGCGAGAGATGGCAGGCGTTTCAGGGGCGACGACTGGTGGGAGTGGGGAGGGTGAAGGATGGAATACTTAGAGGTCAAGGGTTTGGAGGCGGAAGGAGTGGAGGGATTTTGGTGCTTACGGCAAAAGGAGACCGGAGGCGAGGTGGTCTGATAGATGGGGAACAAAGGTGCTCGGTAAGACTGTTTGTTTCCGCTACCGACTGCGAGGACATATGGCAGCCACTTACCGATCTCCCGTGGTGTGCTTGGGGTGCGGGGGATTCGGTCACAAAAGGGATTCGTGTAGGGATTTGGGGGGATAGATGAATGAATGCCATTTCCCACCCTCTGGAAATTTGAATTTTAGGGCTGTGCAGATGCTGCCTCCGCCCCCATCTCTGCGCAAACCAGGAGGGCTTACGGCTAATGTGGAGGTTCCTATGACGGAGAGCATCAAAGCGGCAGAGATGGCCTTGCGTGGAGCTCTGGTTGGGGAGGTTATGTCTGGAAGACCGATGACAGAGAATGTTTGCACCCTGGTAAACTCTCTTTCCCTCTCGACCAACTTTTGGCAGGTTTCTTTTTTGTCAAATACACGTTACTTTTTGGCTTGGATATGGGAGATGTTGAGAAGCTGCGGTTTCAAACATCCTGCAACTATGGCTTCACAGTGATCTAGAGACTGGTTTCTCCTATTGATGGAGCTTTGCCGGAGAGACCACCCCAGAGAGTGGGATTCAGGTCGGGAAAACTTGAAATCGAGGGACTGTTGTTACATCTGCGGTCGAAGGAGGTCATGTCATCGATGATCTCAGGCTTTGCATCAGTGGCAGAGGACGTGGTTATCGGGCTGCTTGAGGGGGATGGGCGCCTGCTGAATGTGATGGTAGATGTATTCGTCGCTGGCTCTATACCTGATAGTCTGATTCTGAGGTGTGGGGGGAGCTCCTGGATGCTGAAGCTGAGATTCTTGGTGGGTGACACTGTAGCAAAGCAACTTAAGTCGTCTGGACCTACAGCTGATGAGGAGGCGACTATGCAGGAGCTCTACGTGATTCGCAGCGATGAATCCTTAAGTGTCGAAACTCATAGGGACTTCTGTGTTGGGGAGACGGGGGAGATTCAGATTGAAGAAAAGGAGGAATCGGGTGGAGGGGAAATGGCAGGACCGACATTCACGGTGGCAGGGGATATGCTGACAGGTGATATGGAGGCTGAGGAGCAGGGGAGTCATGACACGCAGCCTAAGTTTCTGAAGGATAAACAGGACCTGCAAAAGAAGGAAGACCTTAAATGTGAAGGTGGTTCTTGCGCAAAGACTGGTAGGGGCAGATCACTCTATAGCCTCCGACAGAGAAATCAAAGGCTATCATTCTGATGGATGAAGATGAGGTTGCGAAAGTTATGAAAGTATGCAAATGACAAACCCTCAGGAGTGAGGGATCCAATGAGGATTGATGAGAATCCATACTTGGAACGTGCGTGGGTTGCGCGACAAAAGCTGGAGGGCTTCTCTGATGAGATACTTGAGAGAATGGGGAATTGAATGTGCGCTCATTCAAGAGGCACACATTGAAAGCAGTTCTGATAGGTTTTGGTCTGACTTGCTAGCTTCAGGGCTAAACGATTGTGTGCAGATTGATGCACATGGGAGGTCGGGTGGTATTTCTATCTGGTGGAGGAAGAAGTGGGCTCAATGTTTGGAAGTTCACAAAGCCAGACATATGCTGACATGCAAATTCCAGATCCATCAGGGGCAGGAGTGTATCTGGATTACTAGGGTGTATGGACCTTGTGTTGCTTCTGCCAGGCAGGAGTTGTGGGAGGAGTGGTCTGTTGTGGCTGAGTTGGTGCAGGGGGGAATGTGGCTAACAGGTGGGGATTTCAATTGTGTGCTAACAGGGGCAGACAGACCTAATGGTAGCACAAATAGTTCGGCTATTGGTTTCCAGATGATGGTTCAGCCTTTGCATTTAAGTGAGTATCCATCATCTGGTGTGGAATTTACTTGGCGCAATGGAAATGGGTTGGCATCCAGACTCGACAGATTTTTTGGGAATGTGGACATCCTCGAAAGATTCCAGTTGTCGACTGTGAGTGGATTGAGCTGGCCTTTCTCGGATCACACCCCATTGGTGTGGGACAGTGGGGAAGAAGTCCATGTTGGCTCCTATTTCAAACTGAAATGATCTTGGCTGAATGAACCAGGCTTCTGTCAGATGGTCAGCTCTTGGTGGCGAGCTAAAAAGGTGGAGGGGTCTGCTATTGCCAGATTGGCAACCAAGCTGGCTGATTTGCGCACTGTCTTAAAAGAGTATGGATCTACTGTTAGCTTGATGAGGGAGCAAAGGAGGAGGGAAGCTCTGAGTAAAATTCAGGAGCTGGACTCTAAGGAAGTAGCTGGCCCTTTATCTGAGGAAGAATTAGCTGAAAGGAAAATGTGGCAGGGTGCGATATTGGATGAAGACCTTAAACAAGAAATCGATTGGAGGGAGAGATCCAGGCAGCTATGGCTTAAGGAGGGAGATGCCAATACGAAAATTTTCCACCTTGCGGCTAGCTCTTGGAGGCATGTTGACTTTATTTCCTCTATTCTCTGTGGTGAACATAGGGTCTTCTCTAATCATGAGATTAAATCTGAAACCATTAAATACTTTAGAGAGGCATCTCGGGCAGCTAAGAGGGGGAAATGGAGAATGACAGGAAGTGATGGTCCTATGGTGACGAGTGAACAGGCTGCTCAGTTGACTGCACTCATTACTGAATAGGAGACCCTACAGGCAATCAGAGAATTAAATACGGAAGGCTCCCCGGGCCTTGATGGAATACAAGTTTTCTTTTACAGAGAGATGTGGAGTATGGTGGGCAAGGAAGTGATGGATGTTATCAGAGAATTTAAGGTGGGAAATGCTGGGTTTGAGAGGATTAACAAGTCCTATCTTTTTCTCTTGCCTAAATCAATGGGAGCAGAATGTTTTTCAGACTTCAGGCCGATTTCCCTTTCAAATTCCATCTACCTTGTCATCAGCAAGATTTTGGCTAATAGGTTGAAAAATGTTCTACAGGACCTGATTCATCCGATACAAGCTGCATTTTTGCCCAACAGATCACTTCAAGAATCCTTTATTTTGGCTCAGGAAATGGTTAGTGGTTGGCATAGAAGGAAATGCAAGACATTCATGTGGAAAGTGGATTTCCAAAAGGTCTATGATTCGATCTATTGGTCATACCTTTGGGAGGTTTTTAGAAGAAGAGGCTTCCCCCCACTTTGGATCCAATGGATGAAACGTTGTATCACTACTGCTTCATTTTCTCCATTGGTCAATGGGAAGCCTTGTGGAGTCTGGATCCAGCCTCAACGTGGGGTTAGACAAGGATGCCCTCTAGCCCCATTGGTTTTAACCTTGCGGTGGATGGCCTTGCAAGGTATGCTTGCAAATTGGTAGAGGTGGGTATAATTAAAGGGTACTCATTATCTAACAGGAGAAATCTGGCCCCCATTTTGCAATATGCAGATGACACGGTATTCTTTGTGGAAGGGTCCAAGTCTGAGGCACATGCTCTAGGGTTGCTGGTAAAGATATTTGGTGATATTTCAGGCTTATGTTTGAACAAGGAAAAGTCTGTCTTGATTTGTTTTGGCATGAATGAGCAGGACTAGATGGATTTGGAGGGTACATTGGGGTCACCCTGAACTAAACTGCCACTGAGGTACCTAGGTTTGCCACTGAGGGCTACAAAATTGAAAAAATCTGATTGGAATGTCTTGTTTGAGAAGGTTTCTGGAAAGCTAAAAGGATGGAGTAGTAAATTTTTGTCTAAGGGCGGAAGACTAATCCTTCTCAATTCGGTCATTACAGCCATACCGGTCTTCTATTTTAGCATATTCAGGGCCCCTAAATGTATTTGGAAGAGATTGGATGTTATGAGGAAGAGATTCTTCTGGAAAGGAGTAGGCCATGAGGGCGATTTCATGCAGCCCATCAGATGGAGCAATATCTGCAGGCCAAAGGAGATTGGTGGTATGGGAATTAAAGCACTCAAAGAATTCAATGAGGCCTTATTGATGAAATGGGCCATCAGGACTTTGGACTGCAAGGAAGGGTTGATGGATGATCTGATTAGGGACAGCTATGGGGGATCAAACAGCAGTCTGCAAAGGCTTCAATCGAAGAAACCTTCCCCTTTTTGGTGATCAGTGATCTGTGCAATCAGTAGCTATTGGCACTTGCTGCAACCTAAGCTCGGAGATGGCAGAAGTTTCAGCTTATGGAATGAGCAGTGGTTTGAATTAGGGGTATTGAAAGAGATCTACCCGAGAGTGTATGCTGCTACTACAGACAAGGATGCCATGGTTAGCAGCTTATGGTCTGATGTAGAGGCCTGCTGGTTGATTAGCCCATATTTGTGGGCTATTTAAATATTTAAGTGCCTAGACATTAAGTTAATTCTAACATTTATTTAGCATAAATTAGGATGTAAATAGATTAATTCATATTTCTAATTTAATTACATAATTCATGCATTGCATTCATATTTAAATGCATTTAGAATTAACTTAGAATTGCATTCATTTAATTAGTTTACCAATTAGGTGCATTGCATACATTAATTTAAGTTAACATAAAAGTTGCGGGTTTGTATATAAATAACCATAATATTTTAACATTATCTTTTATTCTTCTTCTTTCACCAACGGCTGCATCTCCTTCGGCTGCCGCTCCAACGTCACTAGTTGCCGCACTGAAGCCTGCATTCAATGACGAGCGGAGAATGTGGATCTGCTCCCGCCTCTCCATTCAAATCTATGTAGGTGGCTACAAAAAGAGGAAGAGGCAGCCGAGCTCCAGAGGCCTCCACCCCCGAGCCACCACTGTGTAGAGAGTTCATCTCTCATCCATTCCACACCACCGGCCTCAATCATGGCGACAAGCCTCCACCACCGTGGGTGTGTGGTGTGACAGGCCACACCGCCATCTAGAGCTCGTTTGCATTACCTGAGCACCTCAGCGTGCACCACCCTCGCCATCGTCACCAACAACCACCGCCGCAGCCACTGCATTTTCATCTCCTCAGTCAGTTAAGATGTCCGGGAAATTTCCCGGACGTCTGAAGCTTCGACCCCACACTCCAACAGCAACTGGCCGCTCACTTCACGCCCGCGCCCCTCCGGTTGCACACTTGCGTCGCACCTCCTACAGCATCCACGGCGCAAGCCCTTGTTGAGCCTCACCGCCTTCACTCCCGCACCCCTCCAGCTGCACATTTCATGCCACCGGTCACAGCTACACCGCACGCCTCTTCATCTCCTCCAGCCTGCAGCAGCGCCATCTCCAGACTACAGCGCGCCCATTCCAGCATGCCCACCAGTACGCCTGTAGTAGCAACCGCCTTCACGCCTGCACCACCCACACGGGCACCTTGTAGCACCTCTTCACGCACGCAGCTGGCACGCTCGCCAGCGTGCAGCACCGGCCACCAGCGCATCATTCGCGCACATACGCACCGCCTCCAGCGAACCACCCGCACACACAGCAGCAGGCACGCGTTCTTCTCTACGCGCGCATCACCTGCACAAGCCCACCCCTTCCACCCTGCAACACCTCCAGCGTCCACTTCTGCACCCTTGCCAACCTTCTTCAGCGCTTCGCCAGAACCGTAGCTCCAACACCTGCGGCCAACGCGCCTCCAGCAGTGCGTGCGGCAGCATTGTTCGCAACAGCAGCCTTCGTGTGCACCACCTGCAGCACCCACGCGCGCCCATCCACACCGCACAGCCTGCGGTACTTCAGCCCGTCGAAACCCACCTTCGCCGGAGCTCCGTCCGGTCGGCTCCAGCCACCTTGAACTTGTCGCCGCCACTGCTGCGAAGCCCTCAGTCTAAAGAGCTTCCTTCGAGCTTCACGCCTCCGGCCATTCCTTCTTCATCGCGCAAGGGCGGGGGGAAGAAGATCCCCTATTTTTCTACAGTACATGCCCCATATATATTTTTACATCCTCTGCCATTGCCAATTTTTATTGATATTTCATTAAATATGCATTGCAAAAAATATCCGTTAGTTGTTCAAAATTGCCATTTCAGCATGTTCTCTTGATACTATCTTAACCTGAAGGCAGATTTGGCTCGATTCTCGTCGAAATTAACTACGAACATACATTTTTAACTGATGCGAATTTAAATACGTCATTGCCTCCCTGTGGACATGACCCGCACTTCTGCGAGTGGTTATTTTAATTATTGATTAGTTGATATTTCCACCACATAAAACTACAAAAGACTTTAAAAGGGAAGAATCGGCTCGTCACTGGTGGCTGGATGGGCTGCAACAGTGCAGATCAGGCACTCGACTGTGGGAGGAGAGGCAGAACCTGTTGGTTGATCTACAGCAGTTGCATCTTGCGAGGAATGCGACGGATACATATGGCTGGTGATAGCGATTTCACGCGGTTTGTTAAAATACGTCGTTGTAACGCGTAAAACCGATCAACTCTTAAATTTATATTCCTAGATAGGGGAGTATCTAGGGTCGTCCAAGGAGGCCAAATGTTTGCAATAGTGATTCTCTTGCTTGGAATACAATCTCAACTTTCTTTTTGGTATTTTTCAATATATCATTTTTTTGTTTTAAATTAAGACAACATGCGGAATGGTGACGGGAAGGTGATTTACACTTCAATTTAAAATACTACTTCTAAGTGGCAAGTAGAGCCTCTCCCTAAGCTCACTCTAGGCAAGTGGAAACCTAGAATAATTAGGGAGAGGAAGTGAAGAATGCTGAAAATAAGCAAATAGAAATGCAAACAAGATATACGAAGAAGGCAACTAGATAGTTGATAAAGTGTTTAACAAAAATGCCTAGTAGAGGAATGCTTCTACTACTAGATAATTGAAGTAAAAGGAAACACAAATCCTCTAAATAGATGGTGAAGAAGAGGGCTTCTTGCTCCAAGGTTGGTGGCTCCCAAGCTTGAAAAGAATCCTTCAACTCCTTCCTTGCAGAACTCCGCCAAAGTGATGACCTCCAAGGCAAGCCCTAAGGGGGCGTGCCCTAAGTTTCTCTCCAAGGGTGGACGTCCACCCTAAGCTTTTCTCCTTTGCCTGGCCGTCCTCCTTGAAGTGGGAGAGTCCTCCTCCTTGGCGTGGCTCAAGTTGAAGAGAGTGGGGAGAAGAAGGCACCAAAAGGGCTGGTGATGTGCCCCTTTAATCTCCTTCTCTACTCCTTCTTCTTGGCCGTAGGTATAGGTGGTTTAGGTAGAAAATATACTAAGGGAGGATGCCTCCAAAATGGTGGTAGGTGGTGGCCTTTTATAGAATAGGAGGGGGGCTATGGTGACCTTTGAAATGGATGGCTAGGATGGAAGGAGGGAGGTGGTTAAGGATCCAATGGCCAAGGGTGTTTGGCGCCACCTTAAGGGACACCTAAGGGGTAGTTATGTGTGTTGACACCCCTTGATATTGGCGCCAAAATGGCTTCTAGAAGAGGGTCTAAGTTGGCGCCAAGAAGGATTCTAGAAGGGGGGTTAGGTGGATGGCTAGGATGGCTTATGTGGGTAGGTGTAGGGTGGATAAAGGGGCTGAAAGTGGCGCCAATATAGAGGTGGTTAGGGGTGGTTTTTGGCGCCAACTTGAAGTGTCTTTTGGTGGAGATAATGGGGTGAAGGGATGGCTAGGAGGTGGTGCCAACTTGAGTAGGGTAGCTAGCTTAGGTAGGCTTGAGTTGGTGGAGCTAGCTAGGGTTGATTTTGGAGGTAATGAATGGCCAAGGAGCTGGTTGTTAGCTAAGCTAAGCTAAGCTAAGATAAGCTAAGCTAGCTTAGCTAAAGGTGGAGTAGAGGAGAAGGTGTTGGAGCTAGGGTTTGGAGGAAGGAGCTGAGGAGAAGAAGTCTGGAGCTGGAGCTGGAGCTGGCTGCTGCTGAAGAGGCTGGCATGGGGCTACTCTAGCTGGCTTAGCTTGCTAGTTCTTTGCTAGCTACTAAGCCAAGCTAAAGTGAGCTAGCTTCTACCAAAAATGAGCTGAGGTGAGCTAGGTCTGGTGCTTCCGGGGAGAATCAAGCTGGTTGAGGCAGCTAAGGTAGCTTAGCTCAACTGAGTTGAGCTAAGCTGAATCCCCGGGAGCTGGACTTGAGCTTCCTGAGCTGAGATGAATTCTTCTTCAGCTGGCTGGAGTTGAGTGGAGCTGAATGTAGCTGGATCTGAGCTGGGGTGAACTCCTGTCAACTCAGCTGAGCTAGCTAGAACTCCCTGTGAACTAGTGGGAGCTGAGATGAGCTAGACTCAGCTAAGTTGAGCTGGATCTGAGCTGACTTGAGCTAGGGTGAGCTAAGGTAAACTCTCTTGAGCTGCCATCCAGCTGAGATTAGCTGAATGGAGCTGGGATGAGCTAACCCTAGTTCAAGTAAGCTAGGTTCCAGCTATGGTGAGCTGGATCAAGCTGGGTTCCAACTAGTCTGGGCTTCTCCTTCACCAATTGCCTTCTTGAGTGCTAGGGTTTTAGGAATCTGTGAATCTGTACATCCCTAACACTCACAAAAACACATTAAAACAATAATAAAAAATGTAATGCATGCCTATCCTAATTTATGCCTAAATGCAGCCCAAAAACCCGTTTGCGGAGTAAAATCCTAAGAGCTAGGTTAGTTTCAAAGCATAAAAATGATGATAAACTGGCGTTTATCACACCCCCATGCTTATCTTTTGCTAGTCTCTTAGCAAAACATTAATTTTTTTGGAAAACGGAATTTTTGGGAAATCTAATTTTTTTTTTTTTTTTTTTTTTTTTGAGGAGAAAAAGAGATTAAGGGACCTTGGTAGATTAAAACACAGGAGATACGGGATTTGTTGAAGATAAACATCAGGATTTGTTTTTGGATCCAACCATTAGATAGAACGGGATCAATATATCCTCAGAAAATTCGCAAATTAACCCCTTGTTAATTCAGATGACTTGAAATGTTTGTTTTTAGGATTTTTCTGGCTCGTGAATCTGATTCGCAACTTGCAAATTCCTTTAAAACCTTGTGTCTGTGCTTGTGAAAAGCCAACTTTTATAAGGACGTGTTATTATTATTATTATATATATATATATATATATATATATATATATTTTTTTTTTTTTTTCTCCCCAATGCTTATTTTTAGCTTAGTCTTACAACAGATGTGTCGGTATCATCATTCCCGTTACCTTTCCTCGAGGGGGCTCTGGCGCCAGTACTTCGGGATAGCACTGTCCATGACACCACCCAGGAGCTCACAACCCCAAAACACGATGCGGTGAAAAGGGGCGCTCCAAGCAAACTCAAGCTCTTGCTCCGACGCTATAGGTAGAGCACCGTCCAAGACACTTGAGCTGCTGAAATGCGCTTTAATGCTCCGTCTAAAGATATGAAATATAGATATAGAGCAGCGCCGAGGCGGTAACATGTTGACATCGCGTCCTCAAAGAAGGTTTTTTCCTTCTTCTCGACGGTGGGAACTCAAACCAATGATCTGCTTCAGACTTTTACTAAATCCAAACAAGGGAGTTTTTTCAAATTTTTAGTTGTTGGCTTGTGTGTAAAAATTGACACAAGAAGTTTCTCAAGAATCGCAGGTTTTTGAATCAAAAACTAAGTCAAATACTTTCCATATTACAAAATAGGATCAAGTCACCTGAACTATCATGAGTTCAGGTGGAATTTTAGAGAAGGATATCTGATCTAGTCTAAAATAGACCCTGGAATTCTAATGATCAGATCCATATCCTTATCCTTAGTTTGTTAAGGATTAAATCCCATTGTACCAGAAGTGAATTTTTCGACCTTAGTCCTGATTTGAAAATTTTTCCTCAAAAAGTTTTCAACAAATTTTTTTTTTTTTTTTTTTTTGGTATGCAAGCAGGAAATAAATTAAAGAAAATTGCATGTTTTTAGGTTTTAAACATCCTAAATCGATCGTAAAAATTTAAAAACACCCCCCCATGCTCAAGATATGCCATGTCCTCATGCATTAGGAGGAAAAAGGAATCACCTTAGTGAAGAACGGTCAGGTTTAGGATGAATAAAACCTGGAAAAAGAAGAAAAAAGGAAAGCAAGAAAATGATGGGTTACCTCCCATCCAGTGCTATCTTTTACGCCATTCAGCCGGGCGTGAAGGTATGCACAGAAGACGGAAAATCATGTAAATAATTGGACACTTGAATGCCCGCAAAAAAAGTGTCTTCGTCTAGATCCCTAGAAAATTGATTAGAAATAATATTGGGATCAAAGTGAGATGGAAATTGATAAGTGTGACCCGAGTCTGGCCATGGTTTTAATTCAGGTTGGGTGCCAAACTCGGGTGGG
The DNA here is from genome assembly GCA_037157565.1 of Thalassia testudinum. Classification (NCBI taxonomy): domain Eukaryota; kingdom Viridiplantae; phylum Streptophyta; class Magnoliopsida; order Alismatales; family Hydrocharitaceae; genus Thalassia; species Thalassia testudinum. The sequence goes on from JAZHRO010000024.1 coordinate 22,040,191, forward strand.
GTTGGTGGCAGGTCCGTAAGAAAGGGGTCGGGGAAGGAATGGTGAGTTAGTGTGGAAAAATTAGGTGCGTTAATAGTGGGTGGGTCAGGGGGGGTATCAGGAACAAATTTGGAGTCAAGACAAGTTTCCGGATCACAGATCTCGCCGACCACTGAGTTTGAATCAGAGTCCTCAAAAAAACTGTGGTCGGTAAGGGTATCTATTAACATTGTCTCCTCCACCATATTAGAAATTTCAGTATCTGAGTCCTCAAAGAAGTTATCATCATGGAATCTCCTGGAGGATTTAAAAATATCTAAGGTGATAGTTTGGCCTGCACAGTTGATATCCATTTTGCCTGTGTGGCAATTGATATTTGCCTTTGCAGTAGCCAAAAAGGGGCGTCCAAGGATTATCGGGGAGTCCAGTAATGATTCGGGTGCCTCAATGTCAAGAACCAGAAAGTCTGCAGGGAAGACACAATTCTGGACCTTGACTAATACATCCTCAACAATCCCACGAGGTTTGATTGTAGATCGGTCGGCTAATTGCAGGGTAACCTCGACGGGTTTTAATTCACCGATCTGAAATTCTTCGAATAAACTTGTGGGAATAATATTTACAGAGGCACCAAGATCAAGGAGGGCGCGATTAAATGTAGTGTCATCAATAATTACAGAAATTAAAGGCGCCCCCGGATCTTTCATCTTAGGAGGCAGCTTACTCTGTATGACAGAGCTTACTGTCTCTGAAAGATGCACCTGTCCTAGATTTTTAGCCTGCCTTTTAGGAGTACAAATATCCTTCAAAAATTTAGCATAGGCAGGTATATATTTGATGGCATCTAGGAGAGGGATGTTGATATGAACTTGCCCAAATAGCTCCATGAGTTCTTCTGTAGTGGGCTCAGATTTCTTTCTTTTGTTGGTGGTAGGGTAGAGAGCTTGTGGGAAAGGGATAGGAATCTTGTCTTGAGATTGTTGTTGTTCTTTTTCTTCCTGATGGGGAGGTGGGGAGTCAACTTGCACATGTATCTTACCAGGTTCGTGCGAAGGCTCGGGGTCAGTGGTGGTTTTCCCACTCCTCAAGGTAACTGCATGTGCAGTCGGATTATTATTTGGAGGAGGTGGGGGGGCCTGTGATTGCAGGAACCTGGGCGGCTGCTGAGGTGGATTAGGAGGAGGCTGATTTGGATAATGTGGATTTCTACCCATATAATGGTTCCCTTGGTGATTGGGATTGGGTATGGGTTGAGACGGAAGATGTCCTACAGGTCTTTGCGTGGGAGCAACCCCAATCTGATTGTTCAGATTTGTGATGTTGCGGGTTACTTCCGTCATTTTTGTTTGCATATCCTGCAGGGTCCGTAGCATCTGGGCATTGATATCTTGTTGGGATGGCCCAGGATGGAAATTTGGATTCGACCCATACCCATTAAAATGATATGGTTGGGAGGAAACTTGATTATTCCAGGAGTAGTTCGGGTAATTTTTCCAATTGGAAGAATTTTTAAAGGGCTCCTGGATGGCAGAAATATTTTCGGTGGGGTTAAGATCTGGATAATTGAAATTCCCCAGTGAATCATGGGCAACCTCAGAATAATCAGCAGGAGTGGTGTTGAGATTGTGCAAATTTTCTCTTCGTGGAAAGTTAGGTTGGGTTAGATGTGGGTGTGGAGCTTGAGTTGAAGTGGCTAGTCTTTCCTCAATTTTCTTTTGATTAATATGCATCTGGTCGAGTTTTTGAGCAATCAATTGAAGATCGTCTTGGGTGACAGGGATAGATTGAGTGCCTATTTCATGAACACCGAACTGCGGGTTTTGGGTTCTACAAAATGTGTTCATGGAAGCTTGATTAAATGAGTTTTCACTCATTTCTTCGAACAGGTCATAGGCACTTTCTGCATCTTTATTTAAAAAGTTGCCGCCACACGAGGCGTCGACAAACTGTCGGATTTGATCATCTAATCCATGATAGAAGATTTGCACGAGCTGCCATAAAGGAATCTCGTGGTGCGGGCAACTTCTTAAAAGGTCTTGAAATCTTTCCCAAGAATCATGGAAAGTTTCACCAGATTTTTGGTGAAAGGTCGTAATAGATCTTCGTAAGGAATTGGTACGACCTATGGGAAAGAATTTCTTGAGGAAGGCACTCTTGAGTTGAGGCCATGTTGTAATGGGTCGGCCAATGGTCCTGAACCAATAAGCGGCCTTATCTTTAAGAGATAATGGAAAAAGCCGCATCAGCCATATGTCTTCTTGCACATTTCGGGAACGGGTTGTCTGTGCAAGAAGAGTTAGTTCTTCAAGGTGGCTGAAAGGGTCTTCCCTAGGAAGGCCATGAAAGTGTTTAATCAGGTTCAGGACGGCTGGCTTGATCTCAAAGTCCCCCTCAGGTATGACCACCCCTGGTCGTTCCTCATAATAAGATGGATCATAGAAATCTTTTAGAGGAACAACAGGCTGCTGACGGGGTGGTGGGTTTGGCCTTGGATTGGCTAGGTTTTGGATGTTCCTAGTCAATGTTTGTTGATTGGAATTTAATTTATTAATTTGATCGGCCATCAATTTTAAAAGATCAGGTAGGGGGTCTTGATGTTGTGTGTGGGGCAACTCAAGATTGGGGAGCTCCAAGTGTGGAAAGTTACTGGTGGTTGGGTTTTGGGTGGAAGGGTTAGAATTAGGGTTAGAGGTGGGGTTAGAGGTAGACGTGGAAGGGTCAGTGGACCTATTTTGTTGTGTTTCCATTTTTTCAGGAGAAGACAGAAAAAGTGGTCTTTTTACGTGGGGGGCGAAATCAAATGGTCCTTCCAAGTGCGGATTTTGAGACCGTCGCCCGTGCATAAAATGGAAGAACGGGGAGGGGAGGAGAAGAGAAAGAGATGAGAGAAAGTGTGCAATTCAAACAAACAAAAACTAGACCTAACTTGATTGTGACTCCCTAATAATAACCTAAGACTTGGTCTATATAGGAAATAAGTAGTCAATAGTGAATACCCGTTCTATCAACAAATCTAGCCAGGTTGCTTAAGGGGAGGTTTGGGCCCAAACGTTTCCCAGGGAAAACCCCAGGTGCTTGTACAAACCCGCGCCTGGTCGTTTGACACGGCCCCTCAGCCTGAACACCAGATACAGATGACAGAATTGGTACTAACTAAAGAAAACTTAAAACCTAAATAGCAAGCCTAAGTTGATAAAGCCTTAGGGGTCAAGTTGCTACAAATTTTAATTAGGTCTAGGATTCTACAGTGCACACGGAATGTGGAGGGCGTTTATTGGGTTGTTGCCCTGTTATTTGATTTTTTTTGTGTGTGTGCAGGAATTGGAGAGTGGCTCCAATGAAAATCAAGTTGTCACACAATTTTTTTTTTTTTTTGTATTTTTGTCTTTTAGGATTTGATTTAATTGAATGTATTTTAGGGTTTCTTTAGTTAAGTTTTCAAACAAGTTTGAAAGTTCACAATCAAAAGAAAGACCAGTTGTATGTGTGATTGTATATTTCCTTTTAATTGAGTCTCTAAAGAGAAAGAAGAAACCCTAAGCCAATTATCCCTAAGACAGAAATTTAACTACCAATGAATTATTTTTAGCTTTCAGAATTAAGTAGTGGTCCAAACAAGTCAAACAACACCACTACTTTGAAGAAAATCAAACAAGGATTCCAGAAAAGATTTTTGTAAGATTTTAGGAATTTGTTTGATAATAGTTTTGAATTTTTAATTGTACTGGTGTCAAAGTCCAGAAATAATACCCGTGGGTATTATAGATTTTTCAGTATTACCACCGACCTCAGAAAATTTTTATTATTTTATATGATATGTAAAATTTCACAGGGATTCCAACAAGATAAATTTCACAAAAATTGGATGAGTATAAAAATTCTGAAAATTCGCGGACAGCAGCAAAATAGGAAGATTAGAGGGTGTGACCCCTCTGTAATCCACGAATTTTTAAAAATTAAATACAAATCCAATTGATCTGAAATTTGGAACAGATGTTCCAAACTTAATTGGGAATCACTCTATGAAATTTTATGATTTTAGGAGGCCTGTGGTGTTAGGAATAGATTTTTCAAGTCTGGACAGAAATCTAGACCCGAAAAACAGAACACCAATACTTGCAATGGAATGGTGCTAAAGAAGCATACAAGCAAACAATGGATTTAAAAATGCACCACTCCACTTAATTTAAGTGTTTAGGGTCCTGAAAGCCAAGTTTAATATATTTTTGGTAGTTTTAATTAATTATGTGACTAGAAAGAGGAACCAAACTGAATTTTCGCGGGAAGAAAAGGATCTTTAAGCTCTCGCTTCCAGATTCCCGCTTTCCTGCTGTAGTTCCTGCACACACAAAAGAAAGAAAGAGAAGGGGATGAGATCCACTTCAAGCAAGAGAAAATGAGTTAATGCAAAGCCGTGCCTCCCCGGCAACGGCGCCAAAAAGTGATAGCGATTTCACGCGGTTTGTTAAAATACGTCGTTGTAACGCGTAAAATCGATCAACTCTTAAATTTATATTCCTAGATAGGGGAGTATCTAGGGTCGTCCAAGGAGGCCAAATGTTTGCAATAGTGATTCTCTTGCTTGGAATACAATCTCAACTTTCTTTTTGGTATTTTTCAATATATCATTTTTTTGTTTTAAATTAAGACAACATGCGGAATGGTGACGGGAAGGTGATTTACACTTCAATTTAAAATACTACTTCTAAGTGGCAAGTAGAGCCTCTCCCTAAGCTCACTCTAGGCAAGTGGAAACCTAGAATAATTAGGGAGAGGAAGTGAAGAATGCTGAAAATAAGCAAATAGAAATGCAAACAAGATATACGAAGAAGGCAACTAGATAGTTGATAAAGTGTTTAACAAAAATGCCTAGTAGAGGAATGCTTCTACTACTAGATAATTGAAGTAAAAGGAAACACAAATCCTCTAAATAGATGGTGAAGAAGAGGGCTTCTTGCTCCAAGGTTGGTGGCTCCCAAGCTTGAAAAGAATCCTTCAACTCCTTCCTTGCAGAACTCCGCCAAAGTGATGACCTCCAAGGCAAGCCCTAAGGGGGCGTGCCCTAAGTTTCTCTCCAAGGGTGGACGTCCACCCTAAGCTTTTCTCCTTTGCCTGGCCGTCCTCCTTGAAGTGGGAGAGTCCTCCTCCTTGGCGTGGCTCAAGTTGAAGAGAGTGGGGAGAAGAAGGCACCAAAAGGGCTGGTGATGTGCCCCTTTAATCTCCTTCTCTACTCCTTCTTCTTGGCCGTAGGTATAGGTGGTTTAGGTAGAAAATATACTAAGGGAGGATGCCTCCAAAATGGTGGTAGGTGGTGGCCTTTTATAGAATAGGAGGGGGGCTATGGTGACCTTTGAAATGGATGGCTAGGATGGAAGGAGGGAGGTGGTTAAGGATCCAATGGCCAAGGGTGTTTGGCGCCACCTTAAGGGACACCTAAGGGGTAGTTATGTGTGTTGACACCCCTTGATATTGGCGCCAAAATGGCTTCTAGAAGAGGGTCTAAGTTGGCGCCAAGAAGGATTCTAGAAGGGGGGTTAGGTGGATGGCTAGGATGGCTTATGTGGGTAGGTGTAGGGTGGATAAAGGGGCTGAAAGTGGCGCCAATATAGAGGTGGTTAGGGGTGGTTTTTGGCGCCAACTTGAAGTGTCTTTTGGTGGAGATAATGGGGTGAAGGGATGGCTAGGAGGTGGTGCCAACTTGAGTAGGGTAGCTAGCTTAGGTAGGCTTGAGTTGGTGGAGCTAGCTAGGGTTGATTTTGGAGGTAATGAATGGCCAAGGAGCTGGTTGTTAGCTAAGCTAAGCTAAGCTAAGATAAGCTAAGCTAGCTTAGCTAAAGGTGGAGTAGAGGAGAAGGTGTTGGAGCTAGGGTTTGGAGGAAGGAGCTGAGGAGAAGAAGTCTGGAGCTGGAGCTGGAGCTGGCTGCTGCTGAAGAGGCTGGCATGGGGCTACTCTAGCTGGCTTAGCTTGCTAGTTCTTTGCTAGCTACTAAGCCAAGCTAAAGTGAGCTAGCTTCTACCAAAAATGAGCTGAGGTGAGCTAGGTCTGGTGCTTCCGGGGAGAATCAAGCTGGTTGAGGCAGCTAAGGTAGCTTAGCTCAACTGAGTTGAGCTAAGCTGAATCCCCGGGAGCTGGACTTGAGCTTCCTGAGCTGAGATGAATTCTTCTTCAGCTGGCTGGAGTTGAGTGGAGCTGAATGTAGCTGGATCTGAGCTGGGGTGAACTCCTGTCAACTCAGCTGAGCTAGCTAGAACTCCCTGTGAACTAGTGGGAGCTGAGATGAGCTAGACTCAGCTAAGTTGAGCTGGATCTGAGCTGACTTGAGCTAGGGTGAGCTAAGGTAAACTCTCTTGAGCTGCCATCCAGCTGAGATTAGCTGAATGGAGCTGGGATGAGCTAACCCTAGTTCAAGTAAGCTAGGTTCCAGCTATGGTGAGCTGGATCAAGCTGGGTTCCAACTAGTCTGGGCTTCTCCTTCACCAATTGCCTTCTTGAGTGCTAGGGTTTTAGGAATCTGTGAATCTGTACATCCCTAACACTCACAAAAACACATTAAAACAATAATAAAAAATGTAATGCATGCCTATCCTAATTTATGCCTAAATGCAGCCCAAAAACCCGTTTGCGGAGTAAAATCCTAAGAGCTAGGTTAGTTTCAAAGCATAAAAATGATGATAAACTGGCGTTTATCAGCTGGCAGGGTACCTTCTCAGTGCAACAGGCGTATGAGAAAGCTATTAGGTCTAGCAATGAGGTGGAATGGGATATTGTTGACAGAAAGATTTGGCTACTGAGAGTTCCTCTAAAGGTTCAAATATTCCTATGGCTTTACAGACGGGAAGGTTTGATCACTGGTGATCTGAGGCATAGAAGGATGGGGACTATTCTGAATGCCTGCCCTCTTTGTGGTTTATAATCTGATAGTGTAACACACATCTTCTCTTCTTGCCTGGTCACCGACAAGATTTGGAGGATGGTTTGCTTAGAACCCCTTCCCTCCTGGGATTCTTTATGGCAGAGGTTCATCAATCCTGGTTGGCCATTGGGGGCTATGGCAGCCGCTCTGTGGTGTGTGTGGAGGGCGTGTAATGATAAGCTTTTTCAGGAGAGACCGGTGAGATGTGAGAACATTGTAAAGGAGTGTTGGTCTTTCATACATAGTTGGGCATCTCTTTTGTAATACTTTTTTGATAAGGAATATATTACCCTCCGGATTGCTATCAGTTCATGATAGCAATCCTCACTGTTTCAAAAAAAAAAAATTTGAATGTGAATGCATGAACAGGAGCTGGATGCAAAAGTTAGAAAGGTGTACCTGTCTCTAGCAATCTTCCTACTAATATGCTTGCAATGTAATAATAAGATCTAATGTGCTGCTCAATCACCCCAAAATGCACGCATCTAAGGGCATGCAACTTCTAAATAGGCAGCTCGTTATTTTCTTTTGTTGGTTTTAAAGACAAGCAAGCAGAAAATAGAATCACACATGCAAAAAAATGTAAACCCTAGTAGCTAAAGAATGTGGGGACAAACTCCCAAAAATTCAGCCCTAATTAGGGCGAAAAGATAGAAATAAATTTTGTGACGACGGGGAATCCTTTGTGAAAGTGGGATCTTGGTCTCCTACGTCTTTTCCTCGTGTGGCTTAGCTCATGGTTGCTGTTGTCGCTTTGTTGCACCTCGTCGCCTCGTCAGATTCCTCACACAATAAAAAAAAAATTGATCAGATAATTGCGCAACTCGGAATATTCAAAAATAATGAAGTGAATCTATTGCGTTTGTTGCCTCCCTGGAAAGGGCACCAATTTGATAGAGAGAGTTGCTCTTATTTGTGATAGCAATAGTAGATATGTCGTAGTAATTAATGTGGTGGAAATCTCTCAATCAAATGATTAATATAGATATGAATTTAAACCACAATAAAGGATGTCGTATCCACAGGGAGGAACAGATTAACAAGTTCACAAGATTTTTTTTTTCTTTTATACTTATTCAATCACGTGTGCAATCCGTGCTCAAATCTAATGCGAAACAAGGTGAAAAGAAGGAACACGTAATTATTTAGAAATGCAGGGATATGGCTATAATTTTCCTTTCATGAAATAACTTGTAATGGTATGTAAAATAGTTGTATTTCAAAACATTGGGCTTTCTCTTTTATGTTATGTGAGTGCATGGATTAGGTCTTATGCATTTATCATCTAAAAGTTAAGTGTATGAAATAAATACTACATGTAAGGGCATGCATGCAATGTCACCCAAATATACTAATCCACTAAATAATGCAATAGTGTTTGGCAATGGCACAATTCATAATTTTTAATTTCACCAAAAATAGAGGAAAATTCCTCTCTCCTCCTTACGCGCATGAAGAGGCTCGGTTGGTTGCGAGGTTCTTGGGGAAGGTTCGTCAGAGTGGTGGCTTCACATTGGTGTTCTCGAGGTGGGTTGAGGTGGCTGGAGGCAGAGGTTGGCCGGCGGCGGAGCTTGCTGCAGCCTGCTGTAGGCACTACTGCTGGCGCTGGAAGAGGCTGTGGGACTGTAGGCAGTGCAGTGCGGGCACGGCTGGTTCTTACCGAGGGTTGGTGCGCAAGGGCGCTTGGCGAGGGTGCGGCACTTGCTGCTGTGGAGGCGTTGATGGGGGCACGCGTGAACGGTGGATGTAGGGTGCGGCGCCTATAGCGGTGCGCAAGGGCAGGCGGAGGGTGATGGTGTGGGTGCGAGCATGTGGGGCAGGTGGTCGGGTGCGTGATGATGGAGGTGCAGGAGCAGAGATGGCATTGGAGGGGGCACGCCTGTAGCGGTGGATGCAGGGTGTGGCGCCTGCTATGCACTAGAGAGAGTGTGGGTGCAGTGCGGTGGGTGCTGCGGTGGGCGATGGCGTAGGTGCGCCAAGTGCGTGCCTACAGAGGAGGACGATGAGCGGGCAGTGCCTGCGGTGAAGGGTGCTGGAGGGGGCTGTGCCTGCGGGCGCCTGGTTGGAGTGCAAGCACTGGTAGTGTGCACCTGCAGGCGGTGATGGTGCTGGAGCGGGTGTGCACCTACAGAGGAGGACGGTTGCACAGTGGGCAGTAGGGCGTTGGAAGGTTTTGGCTGTTGCCTGCGCCTGCAGAGGGTGCGGGTGCGTGGTGAGGTGATGAGAGCCTCATCATGAGCCATAACTAGCTCATTTTGACCCAATAAAGAAGATAAAAGCTCCTACATAACCTACAAGAAGGCTTAACTGAAGGAACAAGTGCTCAGAGAAGAAAACATGAAATAAAGGTTAAAACTGCAATTTTACCATTGCAGTACACAAACGGGATTTCTCAGAAGCAAAACATTGGTCAAATGGTTCAAATAAGATAAAAAGAGGGTTGAGTCAATCAGAAATGGGTTTATGTGCAATCTAAGAATTAAATGACACTTGGTAACCCAAAAACAGACCCGCTTAAATTAACAAGGTTCCGATCAGGATAAAAATCGAGTAAACCCTCTAAAAATCATGGAAAAACATCCTCTAGGGTTTAGAACACTTAATTTGGCCTTTGGAACCTAGTCTGACCTAGATTAGGGTCCTAGCTCCTCAATTAACCAAATTTGGGTTTTTACGTAAAATGTCAAGTCAAACGAGGTAAAACCTGAAATCCAACTTCACCATTGGATTCCTTAGGTCCAAATTAGGTTTATACCAAAATTTAGACCTAAGGGGATGTCATCTTGACCTACTTTGCAATTTAGTACACCCAAATCACAAATAGGTCCCTATCTTTTGAATATCCTTGCAAAGAGCCCCCAAGTTCTTCGCCCCCTTTGCAATCCGGTCCTGCCGCCATTGTTAGGGTAGAACCGCGCTCCGGCGAGGTTCAGAGAGGGATTGCTCTCTAATCCCTCAGAGATTCCCTCCCAAAAATGGAAGGGGGATTCTCTGAGGAATTCCCTTCCTTCTAAAGCCAATTACAATCGCTGGTGTGAACCCAATCTCTCGTGCGAACGCACGAGAGATTTGGGTATCCACCTTCCTTCCAACTCCAACGAGCCGGCAAACCTAATTGCGCGCTCTCCACGCGCTGACAGGAGCGGCCAGCACCTATAAAACACCCCCCAGACCCTGCTGCAGGACCCAAGCTTGATTTTGACGGAGATCCCCTCCAAATTCCCTCTCTCCCATCTTCGGCCAAACGACTCGCAAGCTCCGGCAACCTCCTCCCCTCCTTCTCGTCGCTCTGCTGCCATACCAGCAGCAGAGTCCTCTCCGCCTCTTCCTCCCGCGTCGCGCTGTACCCCACGCGCGTGCTCCTGACCTCATCTTCGTCGCCGCTTCCTCCCTCAGGGTCTTTCTTCCCCGACGACGGCAGTTACGAGCCGTCCTCTCCACCGCCTCCCTTCCTTCCAGACAACCCCAGATACATTCTCCATCCTCTCCTCTCTCTTTTCCCCCTACTATTTTACTTGATTACCCCTCGACGGTACCTAACCACCTCCATCGTTCTCGCCTCCGACCGCCCTCCGGCGAGCTGCCCACACCACTCCGCCCCTCCACACGGCTCGCCAACCCCCTCGTGAGCTTCGCCTCACCACCAGGAACCCATTCCACCCCATCACTGCCACTCCAGACCTCCACAAGCACCCCCCGACCAGCCCACCATCTCTGGCCACAGGTTGACCTAGGCACGCACGCCTAGGTCGACCTGCAACCTGCAGCATCGCCCACCGCCTTCGCCGTGCTACGGCGAAGGTTTCCAGCTATTCTGATTGGGCCAATAGGCCGTTCTGTTGGATGTCAGGTGTACGCTCCAGCCGCCATTAACAGCCGAAGCAGCAGGGAGCTTGGAGCAGCTTCGGGCATCAGGCTTCCCAGGCTGCAGGTGCAGCAGACTCTCGCGAAGGTCACGAAGAGAACGAGGCCAGCCAATCGCACAGAGGAGCCATCAGCTTGGGCAATCGAGTGACGAAAGCTCTGCGGGCGCGCGTGAAGGCAAGACCGACCAGATAGTCCCACATCGTGGGATTGCAAAACTCAGGTATCATATAAATTATTTTTGTGTTTTCTTCCTACTGCCTCCGTAAGCACAGGGGTGAGGTCCCTCACTGCCCCCACATGCTTCGTCCGCGGCTTGACGTCGTGGATCTGGCGGATCTGAACCGACCTAAACCTACGCACTCCTCGCGCATCACCACTTGCCGGTGCACCTGGTCCCGGGTGCGAATCCGACCCGATTACCCGTGTGGCTCTGGGAGAGCGTGCTTGAGTGAACTGCTTGAGAAAAAGAGAGACGCTTGGGTAGAGGGACGGGGGTAGGTTTTGCTGTGGTGTGTGTAGGAAGGAAGAAGCAAAGGAAGCAGCGAGCACTTAGCAGCTGCAGAACAGGAAGAGAAGAAAGAAGAAGAGGCTGTGCAACAGAAGAAGGAGAAGCTTTCATAGAGAACCAAAGAGAAGGAAGAAGGAAGGCAAGGCAGAAGAAAGAGAAGAACGAAGAGAGCCCAAGTGAAGACTGCAAAGATCAGAAGAAGAAGAAAAAAAAAGAAAGAAACAAAGGCAGGAAGAAGCCTTCGCAAGACAAGAAGAAGTGCAGAAAGAGAGAGATGATCAGAAGAAGAAAAAGGGGAAAATACTTTTAAGACGTCTGATCACCAGATCAGACGTCCAATTTCATATCTTTTTTGTCATAATTACTTTTAATGGCATACATTCATATTTGAATTAACATTTTGAGTAAATTAGAGTGTTCAATTTCATTTTGATTAGTAGTAAATTCCATTTGCTCCCTGTGTTCGACCTCGGATACTCCAGTTTTCGAGTAATAAAATTCTTTATATTTGTTTAAACGTTTTGTCGGTTATACTACAACGTGATATACTTTAAACCCGCACAAAACGTTGACAACATTTTGGCGCCGTTGCCGGGGAGCAATGCGCAATTTACCACTAGTCTCTACATTCTTTTTATCATATTGAACACTAACTTGCCCTACTTTGCTTTGATGTGATCTTGCAGGTACTTCATGAGAAAATCTCTCCCGCAAGTCAACCACTCCAGGGCAGGTAATTTCTTTTCTTCCTTAATCATCCCCTAATCTTTGAAAGACAAAAGGAAGAAAATCAATTTAGGAATCAATTGCCTTCTTTATATAGTAATCACCATCTCTAAGGCAAAACATTTCCTGATTTTGCGAAAATTTCTGCAAATATTCTTGAAGTTGGAGTGATTTTTTTTCCATCCCACAAATTCTTGTGCCTAATTGAAATAATGCTTAATCTCGGCGGACCACACACTTCTTGTTTATAAGTCCGTAGAGAACTTTTGAAAAAGAAAAAGAGGATTGGAAATAGAACCAAATTAGGGTTTCCACATTAGGGTCTTGAAGCGCTAGTCACACATGCCTATGTAAAAGGAAATAAACCCTCCCGCATCAGTGTGCTACCCAAGCCCTTGATTGAAGAAAGCTAACTAAGACAAACCCTAAAATTGAGCTCTAAAATCACTTGAATCTTAAAATTTTTTGACCTAATAACCTGGGAGTCAAATCAGGGTGATCTCTAGGCTCCGAGCTTAGAATCATTCTGCCATCTATAGGACAGGTCAGGTGAAGTTGACCCCTTGGGTCAACCAACCTCTAAATTAGGTCACAATACCAAAAACATCTAAAGTTCAAGTGAGAACCCTAAAAGCACCTTTGAAATAAAAAGTGATAGACTTAAGAGGTCAAGGTCCCCATTCTGGTCTACCTGGAATCTCAGTGACAAGAGAGGTCGGGTGGGGGAAACCCTGTAACCCGTAGGACGCTCTACCGTGTAGGGGTCTTTGCGGGACTCTCCCTCTCTGGCTGCCCAGGTAATTCTCAGGTGGACGATCTTCGGATCCAGGGGTCCATCCGCCCCGAACCTCCATAGTCATCCAAATATCTTTTGGGTGTCTTGATTGGGTCAAGAACATCTCTAGTCCTGCATATTTTCTCTTTAGAGCACACACACTCATTTTCAGTGGGACTCGTTATTCAGATATGATCGCTTCAGAACACATCTTGAGTCAAACTCTGATCTTGATTCCACCACCTGATCCAAGTATGCAGCCGAACCACCTAGGACTACCATTCAAGAAACCTGAATACCGGAGATCCATGAGAGATAAAATGATTGAGGATGCCATGAGATTTTATGAAAATGAAGAAACCTCAACAACAGTAGGAAACATTCAGGTTGATGTCCCAACAACCACAACCTTTGTCATAGCTTGTGCCCAAGTACTATTAGCAGAAGCCAACAAAGGATCAACCCGTGACTTGCTCATTACTGCATACATTGAGATAGAAAAATTGCACAATAGTGAATACCTTCAATGTATGACAAATCCTCGACTTTGGAAGCAACACCAAGATAGTCTTGAAAAACGGGAAGAGATAATGAGATTAATAAAATAAGTTATTGATCAGAAATACCTGTACATACCACCAACAGAGGATGAGCTATCTTGGAACAACATCGAGGATAAATCTGACCTCGGGTTTGAGGCACAAAATGGTTGTGGATTCCCAACCCAGATGGAGTATAATGCACCTGATATTGAAGAAGGTTGGGAAGCTCCAAATGCAGGAAAAGACCATGATGAGCCCATTTTAGAATCCCAAGACTCCTGCAAGTATGAGAGTAGAACTGAACCTCTCAAGGGTGTAAATTTCGTCCCTTATTCTGATAAGGTGACCCTCGAAGGTTATTCAGACCTAAATTCTAGTAATTCAACCCACATCCTAAGCCTAGAACCTAGATCTGAAACATATTTTGAAGATTTCAAGGCCCCAGATGAAGAAAATCAATCTCTTAATGAAGAATATGATTTTGGGCCTCGATTTGATGAATATCCCTCGTCAACCTCCTCAGAGGAACGAATTGATTTTGCGGAAGTCAGGCCAATCTACAACACAGAAACTGAGAAGTTGGACGAGCAGGGTTTCAATTGGGTTTGCCCTACTAGCTTAGAATCTGAGCCTCTACCAGATAAGGATACCCTTTTGGGCTCAGAATTAACATTTAGGCTAGATAACAGTCAGGCTGCTGAATATAAAACATATGATTTATTCTATGGTGGAACTCATGATCTAGAATCTCATTCAAACTTTGATTTTCGCAAACTCTCCGACGATCTCGAATCTGACCATAACATCGGAGAAAATCTGCCTCCTGATTATAACATGTCAATCTTCTTTGAAGCCACCTGCTCCACAGATACAGAACCAATCAAAACCCGTTCCCCATCCCGACCCGCAACCGGACTCAATTTCTATTCTGATTCACCTCTCACTGAGCTGATTGTAGATGATTCAACTCCATATCTAGACCGGGTATCGGGTACTGATCAGACCACAAATCAGGAGCCTCCATCCTTTGATCACCTCTGTAGGGATTCCACACCTTACATGGATAATTTTTCGGAACCCTACTTTGACCAAGCTGATTCGACTGTGCCTGAATCCGAGTTTTCACTTCCATATCCATCAGAACGTCACTGCATATGGTGGGTTCCGCATCTGCTGATCTACATCTATCAACCCACCAGACTTATTGGGTTCGGGCTGCATCATCAGCCCACTGATCTCAACAAGCACCTGGTTGGACCAACCAGGCTCTTAATCAAGGTGTTTGTTTTCCAAAACTCCATTGATTTGACCACTCCCTCTCCACCCCATTTTCCGCTCGGCTGAAGGCATTAAATTTAGCGCTTAACGGGAGGCAACCCGTCATTCCCAAAATAGAGACCTGTCTGATTATCCATCTGTACTCCACGTCTATTGCACCTTGAGTCCAGCCTTAGACAGATGATCCCACCTCTGGTACACGTATCAGAGCTTGAAATCATCCGCATCAGTCATTTACAACCCATTCACCCACCCGATATATCCTAGTTCTAAGCCCCTGACCTCAACACTAATTCCCACCCTCTGTTTACAATGAGGACATTGCAAAACTTAGGCATGGGGGGGTGATAAAGTGCATACATACAGAACCAAGAAAAAATCAGGAGTCTCACACACAAAAAATTTGCATATGTCAAAAACGCAAAAAAATTGAAAAAAATTAAGAAAAAGAACAAAAAAATGGGGGGAGGGAGGAAATTTTGTGAGCCACTTAAGCATAAGGAGGAGAAAAAGAAAAATGACAAAAAGGAGCACAAAATAAAAATGAAAAGAAATAGTCATTAGTAAAAGGTTAAGGGGTTAACTGAAGTTCTAGACCAAAAAAAGAAAAAGGAAAAGAAAAGTGCTATGGAGACATAACAAGAGATTAGCGGGAACGCTGGTCTTAGGCCTCTTGGGCTAGATTTGTTAGCTTAAAAATTCGCGTATCTGTTAAAATCTAGATAATCCTCAAGAGGTTGAGGAAAATGCGAAACTTAAGTATTAGGTCTAAGGCTTAGGAAGTATTCGGCCTCGTTAACTGACCTCCGGTTTGCGGGATTCGGTAACCTAAGCACCCAAATTCACACACAGTCTGGTTCAGTGCGCATAAACATCCAAATCACGTGAAAAGCGTTTAATGTTCTGAAAAAGTAACCTAGATTAGGAGCGGCCAATCAACGCAAATTGATTTGGACGAGTTCCCAGCGTGGAGAGGTGGGAAATTCCCCTCGAAGATGCGTAACAACATATCGTCTCCTCGGTGCTTGTCTCCTAGGATATTTAAATATCCTACTGGGGGCATGTAAGCACTCTGCTGGTTCAGATGCCATGGGCGGCATTATCACGAAATGTCGATCACCAGGGGCTGAATTCGGCCACGAAATGCCATGGGCGGGATTATCTCGAAATCTCGAAAGCCAGGGTTCTCGGGGTTGCCATGGGCGGGATTATCTCGAAAGCCAGGGACCCTTGAGGATTGATGATGGGGACGAGGAATCCGATACAGACCGTGTTGAGAAGCTAATCGAAGCTAGAAATAAAAAGAAAAGAGAGAGAAAAACTCTCCAAACAAATAAATCTTCTATCTCTCTCTTACAAAAAAAACGCACTGCAAACTGAACTTAGGCTAAAAATGTCTCAAGCACGGGTGCTTTAACCACGAAGTCCAACAAACCCTAGGTTAATTTTTGGGGGTCGGAGAAACCTTTGCGGAGGACTGAGGCTAAAGCAGAACAGGTCCGAATTTTCGTTGGTACTTGAATACCTCCAGGCCCATTGTCGGCATTCCTACCTAATCACAAAAGAAGAAGCACTTATCATTATTGACAGACATTCAGGGTCTAGAACGGAAGTTAAAACCTTGAAATTTTGTTAAGGGACTAGCAAAAGCTAGGCATGGGGGTATGATGAGGGCCTCATCATGAGCCATAACTAGCTCATTTTGACCCAGTAAAGAAGATAAAAACTCCTACATAACCTAGAAGAAGGCTTAACTGAAGGAACAAGTGCTCAGAGAAGAAAACATGAAATAAAGGTTAAAACTGCAATTTTACCATTGCAGTACATAAATGGGATTTCTCAGAAGCAAAACATAGGTCAAATGGTCCAAATAAGATAAAAAGAGGGTTGAGTCAATCAGAAATGGGTTTATGTGCAATCTAAGAATTAAATGACACTTGGTAACCCTAAAATAGACCCGCTTAAATTAACAAGGTTCCGGTCAGGATAAAAATCGAGTAAACCCTCTAAAAATCATGGAAAAACATCCTCTAGGGTTTAGAACACTTAATTTGGCCTTTGGAACCTAGTCTGACCTAGATTAGGGTCCTAGCTCCTCAATTAACCAAATTTGGGTTTTTACGTAAAATGTCCAGTCAAACGAGGTAAAACCTGAAATCCAACTTCACCATTGGATTCCTTAGGTCCAAATTAGGTTTATACCAAAATTTGGACCTAAGGGGAGGTCATCTTGACCTACTTTGCAATTTAGTACACCCAAATCACAAATAGGTCCCTATCTTTTGAATATCCTTGCAAAGAGCCCCCAAGTTCTTCGCCCCCTTTGCAATCCGGTCCTGCCGCCATTGTTAGGGTAGAACCGCGCTCCGGCGAGGTTCAGAGAGGGATTGCTCTCTAATCCCTCAGAGATTCCCTCCCAAAAATGGAAGGGGGTTCTCTGAGGAATTCCCTTCCTTCTAAAGCCAATTACAATCGCTGGTGTGAACCCAATCTCTCGTGCGAATGCACGAGAGATTTGGGTATCCACCTTCCTTCCAACTCCGGCGAGCCGGCAGACCTAATTGCGCGCTCTCCACGCACTGACAGGAGCGGCTAGCACCTATAAAACACCCCCCAGACCCTGCCGCAGGACCCAAGCTTGATTTTGACGGAGATCCCCTCCAAATTCCCTCTCTCCCATCTCCGGCCAAATGACCCGCAAGCTCCGGCGGCCTCCTCCCCTCCTTCTCATCGCTCTGCTGCCATACCAGCAGCAGAGTCCTCTCCGCCTCTTCCTCCCGCGTCGCGCTGTACCCCACGCGCGTGCTCCTGACCTCATCTTCGTCGCCGCTTCCTCCCTCAGGGTCTTTCTTCCCCTACGACGGCAATTACGAGCCGTCCTCTCCACCGCCTCCCTTCCTTCCAGACAACCCCAGATACATTCTCCATCCTCTCCTCTCTCTTTTCCCCCTACTATTTTACTTGATTACCCCTCGATAGTACCTAACCACCTCCATCGTTCTCACCTCCGACAGCCCTCCGGCGAGCTGCCCACACCACTCCGCCCCTCCACACGGCTCGCCAACCCCCTCGTGAGCTTCGCCTCACCACCAGGAACCCATTCCACCCCATCACTGCCACTCCAGACCTCCACAAGCACCCCCCGACCAACCCACCATCTCCAGCCACAGGTTGACCTAGGCACGCACGCTTAGGCCGACCTGCAACCTGCAGCATCGCCCACCGCCTTCGCCGTGCTATGGCGAAGGTTTCCAGCTATTCTGATTGGGCCAATAGGCCGTTCTGTTGGATGTCAGGTGTACGCTCCGGCCGCCATTAACAGCCGAAGCAGCAGGGAGCTTGGAGCAGCTTCGGGCATCAGGCTTCCCAGGCTACAAGTGCAGCAGACTCTCGCGAAGGTCGCGAAGCGAACGAGGCCAGCCAGTCGCACAGAGGAGCCATCAGCTTGGGCAATCGAGTGACGAAAGCTCTGCGGGCGCGCGTGAAGGCAAGACCAACCAGATAGTCCCACATCGTGGGATTGCAAAACTCAGGTATCATATAAATTGTTTTTGTGTTTTCTTCTTACTGCCTCCGTAAGCACAGGGGTAAGGTCCCTCACTTCCCCCACACGCTTCATCCGCTGCTTGACGTCGCGGATCTGGCGGATCCGAACCGACCTAAACCTACGCACTCCTCGCGCATCACCACTTGTCGGTGCGCCTGGTCCCAGGTGCGAATCCGACCTGACTACCTGTGTGGCTCTGGGAGAGCGTGCTTGAGTGAACTGCTTGAGAAAAAGAGAGACGCTTGGGTAGAGGGACGGGGGTAGGTTTTGCTGTGGTGTGTGCAGGAAGGAAGAAGCAAAGGAAGCTGCGAGCACTTAGCAGCTGCAGAACAGGAAGAGAAGAAAGAAGAAGAGGCTGTGCAGCAGAAGGAGAAGCTTTCGTAGAGAACCAAAGAGAAGGAAGAAGGAAGGCAAGGCAGAAGAAAGAGAAGAATGAAGAGAGCCCAAGTGAAGACTGCAAAGATCAGAAGAAGAAGAAGAAAAAAAAAGAAAGAAACAAAGGCAGGAAGAAGCCTTCGCAAGACAAGAAGAAGTGCAGAAAGAGAGAGAAGTCAGAAGAAGAAAAAGGGGAAAATACTTTTAAGACGTCTGATCACCAGATCAGACGTCCAATTTCATATCTTTTTTGTCATAATTACTTTTAATGGCATACATTCATATTTGAATTAACATTTTGAGTAAATTAGAGTGTTCAATTTCATTTTAATTAGTAGTAAATTTCATTTGCTCCTTGTGTTCGACCTTGGATACTCCGGTTTTCGAGTAATAAAATTCTTTATATTTGTTTAAACGTTTTGTCGGTTATACTACAACGTGATATACTTTAAACCCGCACAAAATGTTGACAACATGAGGGCAGGCGGAGTGCAAGCTGGAAGGGTGTTTATGGTGGAGGGTACGCGGTGCACAGTGCAAGCGCGGTTGCACGGTTCCTTTCTCCCTTCCAATCCCCTCCGCCTCTCCTCTATATCTCTTCTCTTCCGCCTCCCAAGGGATTTTCAAAATCCCTTTTCTATAAATGGCCAACCCGTTTGCATTTTGTTGAGGGAGGTTTTGAGCCTGGCCAGAGGATGAGGAAGAGATGGAGTCGGTTGTTTGAAAGGGGAATTTACCCTCCCCTCCTTGTTCTTTCCCAATATTATTCCTGCAACATAAAAAACATAAAATCATTACATATTGAGTTATAGAATGCTATAAAATAGATGTAAACTTAAATAATGATGCATGCAAACATTCTATAACTTAATGTAGTTATTAACAAACCTAAAAGGTAAGATTAAAGTTAACTTAGGCGTAACAATAGTCCATTAAAATGGACTCATCATTAGGCCTCTTGGATCTGATTGGATTTAAACACTCATGCACTTATCATGATCAGGATTAGTCCTCAAGAGGTTGGGGAAAATGCAAAGCTTGTGTATTAGGTCTAAGACTTAGGTAGTATTTGGCCTCATTAACTGACCTCTAGTTTGCGGGATTCGATAACTTAAGCACCCTAAATCACATACAGTCTAGTTCAGTGTGCTTTAAATAACAAAATCATGCCAAAGAGCATTTAATCTATTCTGAAAAAGGTCCTAAGATCTAGATTAGGAGCGACTCGAAAACACAAGTTGATTTGGATGAGTTCCCGACGTGGAGAGGTAGGAAATTCCCCTTGAAGATGCACAATAGCATATTGTCTCCTCAGTGCTTGTCTCCTAGGATATATAAATATCATACCGTGGGTATGTAAGCACCTTGTGCTGGTTCAGATGCCATGTGTGGCATTATCACGAAATGTCAAAAGCCAGGGTCTGGATTTAGCTACAGAACGCCATGGGCAGGATTATCCCAAAATCTTGAAAGCCAGGGTTCTGGGGGTTGCCATGAGCGGTGCTATCTCGAAGCATCGATTGCCAGGGACCCTGCGGGGATTGATGATGGAGACAAGGAATCCAATACAAACTATGTTTAGGGCTAATCCGAAAATGGATCTAAGGAAAAATATAATGGAAAGAAAAAGAGAGAGAAAAGCTCTCCACAAATCAAATTCTCCTTCTATATCTCTCTCTTACAAAATGCACTAGCAAGCTGAACCTGGACTAACCATATTTCAAGCACGGGTGCTTTAACCGCTAGGTACAACGAACCTTTGGTTAATTCCTGCAGGCCTTTGAAACCTTCGTGGAAGACTGAGGCGAAAGATAGTCAGGTCTGGATCTAGGCTGGTACTTGAGTACCTTTAGGCCTATTGTTGGTATTAAGATCTGATTCCTAGAGATGCAACTTAGTAGGGCATCCTGACAGTTACATCCGACCTAGATAATTGATTCGATTCATAGAATTTTGCTAAGGGACTAGCAAGTAAAGAGGGTCAACTTCAACAGGGGGTTAAAGAGAGTTCCTAGCACTCCCCCCCCCCCCCCCCAAGACCGGACCTACCGAAGCACCCTAAGCAGGCAACATAATCCCCCTTAGGGAGAAATAGGATCATTCAGCTTGGAGGGTGGAAAGGAGGAATTGAACCTCGAACTCGAGACACTAAGCCGAGGCAACCCTAACCCCCTCTGCCAAGTAGTGGAGGTCGAGAGGAAGTCTCGGGTGAGTCTCCATGCCATTACAAAGGAATCTCACAAACTGGTAGAGGTGATCTAGGAAGCCCAAACCTAAAGGGATGCGATACTCAAGGTTGCAGAAGAGCCCCCAAAAGGAGAGCACCAAACCAAGGGATTGAATGAAGAGCACATCCACCAAGTCAAGGTGGAGAATACCTGACTCCAGCATCAGTTGGAGGACCTACGCCAGCAGGTCCACCGCCAAACCATATGACAGCCAAGGAGCCACTTAGGACATCCTAGGTGAACTCCCAATCCCTCCTACCCCCGCTCAAATGACTAGGTCCTAGACCTTTTCTGACGAGTCACTTGGACCATAAGGGGAATACATAGGAAGCCATTCTTCATAGCATTCCCCTTCACGGAGGAGGTCATGGGTGGGCCTCTCCTGCAACGCTTTGAATACCCCAAGCTCCCCAATATGACGGGACCACAAAACCAACTATCTTTGTTCGCAGCTATCAACAACACATGCTGATCCATAGTTTCCTGGACACTATCATGTGTTGAGTTGTCCCGCCCCTCCTAACTAGCAGCGTTCACAAGTGGTTCAGTGACTTGTCGAAGGGATAGATCAAGTCCTTCTAGGAATTGATGAAGAAGTTTTGCCAATACTTCTTCAGCCAACAACAAACTTAGGTTAACCCCGAAAAATTGGCAGAAATCTACCAGTAGAAAGGGGAGACACTCAGGGCCTACCATTTCAAGTACAATATCCAATACTTCTACTACCGAAGGCCCCACAACCAATTAGCCATCCAACTATTCAAGAAGGACTCTTACACCAAGAGTTCCGAAACAACATGAAGGATCTCCCGCCACGCAACATAGTAAAACTATGGGACCGCGCTGATGGTAACACCATCATTCATCATAACTAGATTAAATTAGTTAGAATAAAGTGACAAATGCTGCTAAATAATTGCCTGAGGACAGTAATTCCACTTAAATCCATTTTGAGAAGAAAATAGTAAAATAGGGTTAAATCTGTAGTTTTAACATTACACCATAAATGCAGAGTAACCACGGGGTCACCCAGGAGTTAATTAAAGGTCAAATGAGTATTAAAGTCTAATAAGTGGGTTAACACAGACAGAAACAACGTTTCACGTGTTTCAAGAACTGAATAATATATAAAACCCTAATTTTAGACCTACTTGAATTGAAGAGGTTATGGTTAAGGTCAAATTCATATAAATCTCCTAAAATTCATATAAAATTATTTTAAGAGGTTTTATACCCTTAGTTTGATCAACTGAACCTATTTTGACTTTCAATAGAGTTTCAGATGAGATTCAACATTAGTTTGGGATTTGGTGCAAATTTTCTACTCAAACATGGTTAAAACTGAAATCCAAGTTCACCATTACATTCCTTGGGTCCAAATTAGGTTAAGTCCAAAATTTAGGCCCAATCAGAACTCATCTTGACCTAGTTTATATTTCAGTCCCTTAAATCTCTATTTCTCTCAATCAGACCCCTAGCTTTCTAAATTCCTTGAAAAAAGGCCCCTAGTTTCTCGCCTTCTTCACATTTTAGTCCCTGCCGCCATTGTTAGGTCATTCGACCTAGAGACGAGCTTTTGCTTGAGCAAAACCTCATCAAATCAACTCCAAATCCCACCAAATTTGGTGGGATTGGTGTTCACATTGTAGAGAACCATCTGATCAGCATCTTAGACTTTGATTCGTTGTAAAAAGCCCCAGCGATGCTCACGAAATCCGTGGGTTTCTTGATTCTAAATTGAAGCCCAATTGAGCTTCTTTCCACAATTAGAGTTCAGTTTAAGCTCTATAAGAACTCCCCTAGCTTCCACCATCCTCCTTAGTCCAGTTTAGCCCAAAATTCTTCTTCCTTCTCTTCCTCCAGCCACCTCCACCGTGACTCTGTCGAGCCCCTCAAATCTCTGTTGTCGCCCTCGTCCATGTATAATAGGCAGAGGGAACTTCTTCCCCGACTTCTTCCATGCCTGGTGGGCCAAAGCCAAGGCTTTCTCAACCCTTCTTCCTCGTCGTTCTCCCACCGGAGAGTTCACCTTCTTTGTGACCGGTCATCACACCGGCACGGTTTCCCACCCCTTTCAACCAATAAGCTAGGGTTCTACCTTCCTCTCTCCCTCTAGTATTAGTTTAGCCCCTTTAGACCTCAATTCAACCACCAATTCACTCTTCTCCCACTTCATCTTCTTCGCCTCCAGCCACACCTCCAGCGTGGTCGCCTGACTGCCACCATCCACTGGAAGCTTCCTCATCGCTCAGCAACCAAAAGCACTCTACCAATTAGAATCTTCAACCTCTCCTTCTCTCCCCCATACAACCCACTCTCCGGTCACCTTCCACACCACCGTCCAGCCACCTCACACCTTAACACCCTGAATCGCCACCACCAACGCACTCCTCACTTCACAACGAGGTTTATGTGCACTTTAATAAGGGCGTTTAGCCCATGTTCTTGATTTTAGATACTCACCGGACATCACGTCGTCGCTGATAGTAACACTATCAGTAGCCACAACTAACTTAAATTAGTGGAAATCCAAAGATAAATACTCTTGGATGATCACCTGAGAACCATAATTCCATTCAGATCCATTTTGAGGAGAGAACAACAAGTCAGGGTTAATTATGCAGTTTAACATCATACCATAAATGCAGAATAACCATGAGATTTTCCAGGGGTTAATTAAATGTTAAATGAGCATTAAAGTCTAAAGAGTGGATCCACACAGACAGAAATAGGGTTTCACGCATTCTAAGAACCAAAACCACACACAAAATCCTAATTTCAGACCCGCTTAAATTGAAGAGGTTTTGGTTAGAATAAAATTTATCTAAACCTCCTAAAATTTATATAAAAATATTCTAAGAGGTTTGGTACTCTTGGGTTAACCATCTAAACCCATTTTGACCTTAAATAGAGTCTTAGACGTAATTTTTTCCTAATTTGGGTTTCTATGCAAATTACCCAGTCGAAAGAGGCCAAAACTCAAATCCAACTTTACCATTAGATTCCTTGAATCCAAATTAGGTTGGTAGCAAAATTTGGGCCCAATCAGAGTTCATCTTGACCTAATTTGCAACTTAGTCCCAAACCTCTATTTCTTTCACTTAAACCCTCAACTTTCATGTTTTCCTTTCAAAGAAGCCTCCAGCTTCTCACCTCTCTTGCGAACAAGTCCAACCACCTTCTTCTTCCTCGCGACCAAGGAAGGAAAGAAGTAGCAACAAGACCCAAACTGACTTCATTTAATTCAGCAACTTGATTGATGGAATCTCAACCAAAAATCGCCAAACTTGGCGAAATTGATCCCAAGATCAATCCCAATCGTTTAAGACCACTCATGCAGCCAATCTCCTCCAATTTCACCGCTAACGATCCCAAAACCCCCAAGCTCTAAAACCAACTTGAAACCTACTCAAATTGGCTCCTGAGGGGCATTCAGGGCTCTATAAAAACTCACCTACTTCCCAGTGTCTAAGCCCAAACCACCTCTTCCCTTCCTCCTCCGACCATCTCCAACCATGACTCAGATGTTCTCTGTCAATCCCCTTCTTCCAGCCACCCAACCATCAAATTGGGTGGCCCAAACTCCTCCTCAAGTTCTTCTGCACCTCGTGGGCCAAAGCTAGGGTGTCTACACCCCTTGGTTGCGCCGTTTCCTCCCACCGGACATTTCATCGTCCTTGGCTCCGGCCATCAAGCCAGCGAGGAAATTCCTCCCCCTTTCATCCGTAGTTAGGTCCCCCTTCTTACTCTCCCTCATTAACTTAGGATTAGTCCCTTCAAACCCCAATTCAACCGCTGTACACCTGCCTCCCCCATCATCTTCCTCATGGCCAGCGAGGCTCCGGTGAGCTCGCCCGGCCACATCACACCACAAAACCTTCCACCAACACCTCCAAAATGCTCCTCACACCTTATCGACCAAAAGCCCTCTCCTTATTAGCTCTTTCATCCACCAAAACTCCCTGACAACCAACCCACCTTTACACCTCCACCTCTGGCACCGTCACCTCCATACGCTTCCTAACGCCATGAGAACCCCCTCATCATCTTTGTCACCACTTGGCAAAACTGTTGAACCATATAATTGGGGCATTAAGCCTGTATTCATGTATCTAGGTCTTTGTCAAATTTCCATTCTTCGCCGTCATCGACCACAGCATTCTAGCCACCTCCAACCTCGTTATCACCTCCAGTAGATGTGGCTTTACACACTGAAGGTTCATGCAGCAGCATTTGAAGTTTGGAACTCTACAGCCGCTCCAGTTGAGGTCGATGCCCTTCAGCTATAACACGCAGGAACAACGAAAAAGCAGCACTTTTTAGTGCCACCTCGTAAGCATACAAGTGAGAGGAGACACATAAATTGATTTTGTGAAGAAGCCTTATCACCTCTCACAAGTGGGGGTGAGGTCCCCGCCTCACACACCCGTACACTCCTCACTCATCACCCACTGCCGGTGATCCTAGACCCTACTTGGATTTGATTACCTGCTTGAATACCTGATTATCCGGTTCTGAGAAATAAGAGGAGAAATTGTGAGTAGGAGGGGGGAGGATTTTTCTTCATAATATGTGCCCTCTGCCTTGAGATGCATACTTATGTGTTCTATACTTAGCATCTCTGAGGTCTCTACTAAGGCTTCGTGCCTTTATGCTGGTGCCCTGTGTTCCTGCTGTGCCTTGTGATCACTAAGGCATCTGAGCCTTACTTGCAACATCTGAAGCCTTGGCTTAATTCTGAGCTCTGATATTGTGGACTTATTCATGAGGATAAGTGGTTGAGACATTGTTGGAAAATTTGAATTAAATGCTTAACTTGCTTATGTGTTTAATGTGAGGATATAATTGGTGATTTAAATCACCATTGTTTTGAGCTTTTATTCTTTTTATACCATAACTTCTTGAGATTCAATTTGGACTGATATTGCATATATTTTTTATTATTAATTCTTATTGCATATTTCTATGATTGTGCTCATTATTTTTTAATGCAATTAGTGTTGTGAATTCCATATTTGCTTCTTACGAACGACCATGGACTCAAGTTCCTAATTTTGAGCACTTTATAAATTTAAATGCTGTAGCAGTTTTGTCGACTAAACTACGACACGAATTTCATAAATCGACGCAAAATGCTCTCAACAATCACCACCATCTTCTCCGGCTACGTTCACTCCACTCTAGCCACCATCCAATCAGCTACTGCCCTAATTCAAAGCAGCATCAGTATACGAAGCCATCTACACCAGCATTCATGAAGGAAACATCGAGGCATAGCCTCGATTTGACGAAGGCCTCACTGCTGCTTGTGAAAGCTGCAACAAAGAAGGAACCCGACTATTTAGTCCCACAACGTGGGCACCAAACTGAGCGAAGCGCATAAAAGGAAAAAGTGCCATTGGCTGCTTGCCTCGACACTGAGGAGTGAGATCCCTCCTCACTTACGCACTCTCCGCTCACCTCACACACCCAGTAAGCCTGGACCCCATACCCGCTTATAAACCCGATTACCCGATTCTAAGAGAGAAGGAAGAAAATTTAAGGAGGGTAGAGGTAGCTTTTGCACTATTCATGCCTCGAGATGCATGCGTGCCCGCTTAACACTTAAACTAACACCCTTGTGCCTAATCAAAGCTTTGAACGGTTAAGTCGTCTGGCTCTCTAGTCTGATGTCTGATTTGGCTTGGAATTCTAACACTGTGGATATATTTGATCTCTGTGCTGACGTGGATATTGAGGCATTAGTGGTTTTAACCACTGTAGAAAAATTTGAGTTGAGGGATATATGCTAAAATTGAGGATCTTATTGGTGATTTAAATCACCATTGTTTTGAGCTCTTCTATTCTTTTTATCCCATTATTTCTTGAGATACAATTTGGGCTATTACTGAATATATTTCAATTATTGATTCTTATTGCATTTTTATATTATTGTGCTCATTGATTTAAATTGTGATTAGTGCGTGAATTCCACATTTTCTCCCTACGAACGACCTCGGACTCATTTCTTATTTTCAAGCACTTTACAAATTTAAATGTTGTGGCATTTTTGTTGACTATACTACAACATGCATCTCCTAAAACTTGACTCAAGCGCTCACAACACGTGCCAACCACCACGCGAACAAAGATGAATCTTTTCACTCCAAATTAAGGGTGTCTTGTGTACTCGAGGAGCCTCAGTCAAATGGCTTAGCCGGTTGAGGCCAGGAGCAACAAGATAGCAAGGAACCTAATCAACAAGACGATCAGTGACAAAATCAATTCAACTAGGACAACTAGAACCATCTGGATGACTGGTGTGGCTAGCAACACAATGAAGAGCACACGAACAAGAAATCGCCACAAAAGACCCGCTAACTTGTAATCAGGCAGACTTGCTGGCAAAGCTCTTCGATACTGACCAAGTAGGACTACTCCTACCTCCACTACCACTACGCCAGTGGATGACCCCTACTATCACTATAATAAGGAAAAGTACCTCTCCACCGACAATTGCAAAGATTTATGCAACCAGATCGAAGCCCAGATCAGAGAGGGCAATCTAGCATATTATGTTTATTACAATTAGGTGGACAAGGGAAAGTGCCCCCTCAAGAACCCAGAGGAGTTCCATCGGCCACAGCTACAATAGTTTAAGGTGGCGAACATCGTTAACATCGACAGAGAGAGCAACCCCCTACCTATCCCAAAGGAAGGCCTAAATCAAGTCCTTCCCCCTGAGGAATACCACTAATGAGCCCTAGAGATGTCCCAATGCCCCAGTAGGCCACCTCACTCATCCCGATCCAACTGATGACTGATGTTCATACATCTGAATAGCCAAATATGTCTATTAATGCATGTTCTTAGTATCATATTAGCATCATGAATTGTAAATATTACATAACATGCAGCATCATGCATTTAGGTCAAATTGTACAAATTGTATAGTAATTTCTTCTTTTTGGTAGCCAGGGATAGGGTGACTCTTAATCGGGGCCTCGGACTAAAGATCCAACTGTACGAATCAAATCAGGGCAACGATCGGAGTTCAACGACTCCAAGATCGCCCTGATTGAACTTCAGTAGCATCAGATATAACCCAAGGAAAATCAGAGATTAAGGGTTGAGATGGTGTCAATCTGCACTTCAGATGATAAATTCGACCACACAGATGGGTTCGGATCGATGATTGCAGCCCAATGGCACGAAAATCGATTCAATTCGACATCCTTGGCACCATCTACAACACATAGAAGATGGATGGCCAAGATGGCACCACGTGGTGACATCCCAGCTGCCCAACCGGCCAAAGGAGTGTTGCATGACACCCTCTTCAATCATGTGATTAATCTCAGCCGTTGGATCTCAAATCCAACGACTGAGATCGGATATAGGATTACCTACACGCTGTTGAAGATTCAACGCTTAAGCGCTCTCAGCCATTGGATCTTCATCCAACGACCGAGAGTGCTTGAGCCTAAGTTAAAACTGTGACCATTTGCGGAGACACTGCAGTGGTCTTGAGCACACCTCTCAACCCACGAGCGTGAGTTCGAATCGGGCGAGGGGGAGAAGGCAGCAGCGCGCGTGCACAATAAAAATTCGGTCTTACGATCCTCATCGAGCAACCATGGAGGCAGTGACGTGGTGCGCCAGATGTAGACCGCATTGCACGCACGTGATGACGCACTTCTGCATGTGCCATCGCACACATAGGCGTGCGATGAAGCATGGGCGCAGTGTGTTTAAGTTGTCCGATCGTAATATGAAAAGAACGTGGGCATGCATTGAAGTGCGAGGGGAAGAAGAGGTGCGTGGCGCGCATGTGTGCACGTCGCCCACGATCTGGGCTTTAGTGACGGTTTTATCCATCACTAAAGACCTGACATTAATGTTTTGATGTTAAAATGACCCATTTGCCCCCTCATACCTCATCTATAAAAGGACCTACGCCTCCACTTCTTCATCCCTTCCTCTCTTCTCTCACCCCCTCCAAAGCTCTTAGAGCCTATCCCAAACCCGGGATGCTCCATTAGAGTTAAAAATATAATTTTTCCACCTTCTCATCTCCTTCATGGAGCATCCCGCAGTGGTCCTCTCACCGCCATTCGGGAAGCGGATCCCGCTACAATATTGTCCTGCCCCGTTCTTCATTATCCTTCATCGTTCTCCTTCATCTCTCATCTCACCACCTTCGTCCGAGCGCTCCGTCGTTGCAGCTCATCCTCCAAGTAGCCGTCAAGGAGGATAACTTCTCTCCACCTGCTTTTACCACTATCTAGTATAGATTTTCCACTTTCTAGTGTAGATTTCCTTCTTTCTAATGTAGCTAGTAGTTGTAATGAACATTGCTTTATGTAATGAAATCCATGTTTATTCTATCTCTGTTTTCTCTTTATTTGTAATATTCTCTCTCTTTCTTCTATTATTTATTCTTTTAGTAGATAGCTAATTTAGATTCAATTCGACCAGCTAATCTGCTTCGTGACAAATAAAACAAATGCGACTTTTAATCAAACGTCCGCCTCCCTGTGTTTGACCTAGAATTCTTTTCGAGTTTCGGTTAAAATTTATCTATTGACAGTTTTTCTCGCAAATCGCACTACAACGATGGGTTTTCAAAACTCAACCTTTCTGCGTAGATTATTTAGCTTTAACATTTTGGCGTTGTTGCCAGGGAGGCGACACTCTTTGATTTTTCGCATTTTCCCGCCTTGCTTATCTTTTACCTCACTTCTCTCCTTTCTTATTGTGATTGCAGGTACTCTCTTGAGACAGGAAAAAGTGATAGATTGGGGTAAAGTGCTGTTGAAGGGTCTGTAAGTTTACCCCCATCTCCCACCCACTAGTTTTCATTCCACCATGTAATAACACAAACACAAATCAACCTAGGTGTTCTTATAAACTCTAAGGTTAGTTTTTGATTGTTTGTTTATCACCTCCACTCACCTCACCCTCCACATATAAAAGAAAAATTAAAAAAATCTCACAGAGGTACACAACCTCTTCTGATTTTCAAACTCAGACGGTAAACCAATCTTTGGAACCGGTACACACACGCAAACACATAATCGAGTAGAAATCAAATTAGGTAACCACTTGTGTGCCTAACTAAGTAGTGCATCAAGCCAATTATTTGAATTGTTTGGGCCACACCACTTCAACTAAAATCAACTCATCAAGTAGCTGTCAAATAGGTTCAACTTCTAGGGATTTACCAGGTACTCCACATTCTTTTAAGCTTTAAAGGAAAACATCTTCACCTATGCTTTCAAAACTTGGTGTGCCAACTAAACTTGATTGAATATACTTAAAGTTGAATCCTAAAAGCTACTAAGTAAGATTTAAACCCTAAAATTCACCACATCCAAAAATAATCTTGCTTGAAAACCATTGGTTGTGCATGCACACACATATTAATCAATCATTAAGGGCACAATCCAGATAAAGGGTCCATCACATTCCAAAGCACATTCAAACCTAACCCTAATTAAAATAGAGTAGACGTTGGCCTTAAGGATTGGACTCGCTCTTCGGAGCCCAGACCGAGATTATTTTCAATTAGTCTATTTCTACCATTCAATCTGATGTCTAGCTAGGGGAGCGGAATCAAATAATCACGGCTGGGGGGTACACTAGGAACCGGATGCGCAAATCAAAGGAAGAACCTTCTCCCCAGTCCCTCCCTCTAACTGGTTGGATTGACCAAAAAGAAGTAGATCAAAATCGTTTCTTTATCTCAAGATGGGTTCTGGGAGTCTATAGGTCTTTAGGCTAGCCCACTTAAG
Organism: Thalassia testudinum; assembly: GCA_037157565.1. Taxonomy (NCBI): domain Eukaryota; kingdom Viridiplantae; phylum Streptophyta; class Magnoliopsida; order Alismatales; family Hydrocharitaceae; genus Thalassia; species Thalassia testudinum. Next base: position 22,070,703 of record JAZHRO010000024.1, read on the forward strand.
GATAGGTTTGTTTGTTTGTATTACAGGGCACCTTTCTTCCTCCTGTTCTGTCATGGATCCTTCCACATCCTATTCGCACTTCCACTCCTACCCTCCTACCATTACTTATTCCCAAAATGATTATTATTCCAACCAAACTTATTCTCATTCATCTTCTAGTTGGAATAATCCTGATTGGGGATATAGTTTCGGACCTCCGTGTTCAGGGTCTAACCCTGGACACCATGATCTTGATTCTTATCCTTCTCCGAGCTACATCGATTATAGATCACCGCCCTCATTTGGACAACTTAATCTGATCTACAATCAAGAAGGATATGCTGATCCTTACCCTTCCCCATATTATACTGCGTATAGGTCATCACCCTTGTTTGAACAACTCGAAATGACCTATTATCAGGGAGGGTATCAAGAACCTCAATTCGTTAACTCCCCTCCACTGAACCCAAACCTGCCCAACCCTGAACCAAACCATTTGGTTCAGGTTAACCAGGTCCAAGATAAGGTGTTGGCAAAATTAAGAAATACCATACAATCTTTAGAAGCTTAGCCAACACCTTGCACTGAAGAATTGGAGCCCCCTGATTGAAATGATTGGTGATCTGAACAAGTATTTGTTGGATTGGCTCCAAGATGTTAAGGATAAGGGCTCGAGTGAGTTTTTACTTGGAAAGTTATCTAAATTGAGGATGAGATTTGTGATTGCTTTAGTCCAATCTTGGGAGGATTCCCAAGATGAACCCCTAACGGGAGAGCCGATGACAGAATCTGCTCAGGCACCTATAGGGGGAACACGTTTTACGAGACCAAGGTCGACCAAGTTATTCTAGAGCGTAAATAAGGATGATTTAATTTCTTCACCTAAGATCCCTCAGCCAGGGAATGAGGAAACGTATGCCTCCATGAATCAGAAAGTGATCGATTTTATGACATACATTAATGCGGATTTAGAATTCTTTGATTCTGAAGGTGAAGAATCATTATGCAAAGTCTCACGTGAGTTTACAGCACATGATTTCAGTGAGACGACTAGGCCTGAGGAATCCAATAAATCATTTGATGGCCTTAAAATTGAGGAAATTGATCCTTTTGGGGCTTACACGGTGGATTCAGATCCTGATTTCATGAAGGATTCAATTCAAAGCCCCATTTCTCAATTACACCCCTTTGAGTATATTGATGATTTTGGTTTTAAGATCACTAGACCCAAGTCAATTTTGGTTCGGCAACAAATCTTAGACTTGGACATTTTAGATGGAGTGATTAATATGCAGGACGTACCAAAATTCAAAATTCTGATTGAGGATAGGAATTGGGAAATGATGATTTGGGAAGCCAATTCTGGAGGAAGTAAAAGACCGATTCTAAGGGTGCCTATTTGTCTTAAGCCACCAACCTTCTACCAGGACCCTTATGACATCTTTGATTTAGAGGATGTCCAACCCAAGTACACATTCATTAATTATCCTTTTGAGCTTGATTTCTCTGTTATCCGACTCTTTGGACTTGGGTTGCATCCTCACAAATCGCAGGCCCAACCCCGCTTGCATACTGATCTCAGGTTTTGGATAATTTTTATCCAGAACCTTAGATATACTCAACCATGGGATATGGGTCTGCGTCACAATCTTGTCCACATCTGTCCACATCTGTGGACATCTTCTCCTAGCAGGTCCAAAGCTAAATTTTCTTATTCTGATTTTGACTTGCACATGTGAATTCTTTATTTCTTCTTCTTTGTATAGTGTGCCTAGCTGAAGGTACTAAATTCAACACGTATACAATTTCTTTCCATCTCAGAGTGGACCTATTATTCATGCAATTCAGGTGCATTCTACTCTACTCCACTCTATTTCATGTCTTTTTAATATAATGAGAACATTGCATTAGATAGGCAGGGGGGTGGATATTCATCACTGAATTATTTCGTCAGCTCCGTAGATTCTTTTTGTTTTCTTTTTATTTATTTACAAAAAAAAAAGTTGAATTAGGAAAGAGAACTTGGGCTTTAGAAAATTTTCAATCTTAGGAAATAAAACTGTATGATGTGAACACTAAGTCCCTTCAGGTCTTCAGGCTTAATCAGCCCGGGTGTCGACTAAAATGTGGACTTGTTTCTTGAGTCCTAGCCATTCTAAATTTATATTTTAATTGGTTAAATAAGTTGGGGTGATAAGTACACAACTTATCAACCTGCTCTCTGATTTGAGAGGATTTTAAGTCTAAGCATCTATACACTATTGGCACTGACTCGCTTTTTGACGATTTTTATAGAAATTGGGTAGCTAATAAACCTTCTAGGGTGGTATGGCTGGAAAATTATCGTGGGTAACAGCCTATTGGTAGGTTGTCTAGATCCCAGTTACATGACCATTCTTTTCCTGCTGCCTTTAGGTAAATCTTAAATTAGGGAAGCTACTTACTTAAAGAAAGAAAAGAAAAAAGAAAGAAAAATAGAAAAAGAAAAAAAAGGGGGAGAAATGAAAAGAAAAAGAAAAATAAATAAGACATACTTCACTGCACGAGTATGGCTGACAAGTTATCGTCGGTAACAACCCATTGGTAGGTTGTCCAGAACCTAGCTCAAGAACTGCACATATAATTCCAAAACAGTTAGGAAGAAGCAGAGAAGTAAAATAAGCCAGGAAGATATACACTGGGTTCACCCTTGTGTTGACCCCATAAAAATAAAAGTAGAGAGAAAGCTACCTGTCAAATAGATATACCTTTAGGCAGAATTTCTTTTCAAGGTCACCTAGGGTCGTAGAAACCTAAAGTCCGTTCTAATCGATGATCAGTGAGTCTATCACATTTCACACAAAGATGCTTAGAACTTAGGATTCTCTTCGAGTCTTTGGTGGGTTGAGTGGCCGTAGAAAGCTGCTCCGAAACCCTAAAACTCAAAAATAAAAAAAAAAGAAAGGAAAAGAAGAAAAGAAGAAAAAGATCCTTCTTTGAATAAGGCAAGGGCTTGAGGTGGTCTACATTTTGGCAGATACCCGAGCACTGTTGTGTCTTTGTAGTTCAGGTTCTTAGTAAAAATCTCCCAGTGTTGAAGAATAACTTTTACCCAAGAAATCGAACCTAATTCTTTTATAAATAGCATATAGTTTTTGCTAGAGACTAGCAAAAGATAGGCATCGGGGTGTGATGTGCATACGTCTGAATAGCCAAAAATGTCTATTAATGCATGTTCTTAGTATCATATTAGCATCATGCATTGTAAATATAGCATAACATGCATCATCATGCATTTTGGTCAAATTGTACAAATTGTATAGTAATTTCTTCTTTTTGGTGGCCAGGGACAGGGTGACTTTTAATCAGGGCCTTAGACTGAAGATCCAACCATACGGATCGGATCAGGGTGACGATCGGAGTTCAACGACTCCAAGATTGCCCTGATCGGACTTCCATAGCATCAAATATAACTCGAGAAAATCATAGATCAAGGGTCGAGATGGTGTCAATCCACACTTCATATGACAAATCCGACTGTACGGATGGGTTCGGATCGATGATCGTAGCCCAACGGTGCAAAAATTGGTTCAATCCGACATCTGTGGCACCATCTATAACACATAGAAGATGGACGGCCAAGATGGCGCCACGTGGCGCCATCCCAACCGCCCAATTGAACAAAGGAGTGCTACACGACGCCCTCTTTGATCGCATGATTAATCTCAACCGTTGGATCTTAAATCCAAAGGCCGAGATAGCATCAAGGAGTACTCGTACGCTGATGAAGATTCAATGCTCGAGCGCTCTCAACCATTGGATCTTCATCCAACGGCCGAGTGCGCTTGAGCCTAAGTTAAAACCGTGACCATTTGCGGAGACACCGCTGTGGTCTTGAGTGCATCTCTCAACCAACGAATGCGAGTTCGAATCGCCACGAGGAGGTGAAGGCAGCAGTGGGCGCGCATAATAAAAATTCGATCGCATGATCCTCATCGAGCAGCCATGGAGGCGGCAACATGGCATGCCAGATGAAGACCGCATTGCACATGCATGTTGATGCGCTTCTACATTTGCCATCGCACGCACAGGCGTGCGATGAAGCATGGGCGCGATGCGTTTAAGCCGTCCGATCATAGATGAAAAGAACGTGGGCATGCATTGAAGTGCAAGGAGGGTGCACGTCGCCCACAATCTGGGCTTTAGTGACAGTTTTATCCGTCACTAAAGACCTGACATTAATGTTTTGATGTTAAAATGACCCATTTGCCCCCTCAAACCTCATCTATAAAAGGACCTACGCCCTCCACTTCTTCATCTCTTCCTTTCTTCTCACACCCCTTCCAAAGCTCTAAGAGCCTGTCCTAAACCAAGGATGCTCCATTAGAGTTAAAAATACAATTTTTCCACCTTCTCATCTCCTTCGTGGAGCATCCTATGGTGGTCTTCTCACCGCCATTCAGGAAGCGGATCCCGCTACGACATCGTCCTACCCCGTTCTCCATCATCCTTCATCGTTCTCCTTCGTCCCGCAACTCACCACCTTCATCCGGGCACTCCGTCGTTGCGGCTCGTCCTCCAAGCATCCTTCAAGGAGGATAACTTCGCTCCACCTTCTTTTACCGCTTTCTAGTGTAGCTAGTAGTTGTAATGAACATTGCTTTATAGTAATGAAATCCATGTTTATTCTACTCTCTTTTCTCTTTATTTGTAATATTCTGTCTCTTTCTTCTATTATTTTTCTTTAAGTAGATAGCTAGTTTAGATTCAATTTGACTGGCTAATCTGCTTCATGACTGATGAGATCCTCATCATGAGCCATAACTAGCTCATTTTAACCTAATAAAGAGAATAAAAGCTCCTACATGACTAAGAAGAGGGCTTAATTGGAGGAATAAGTGTTCTGAGAAGAAAATATGAAATAAAGGTTAAAACTATAATTTTACCATTGCAGTACATAAATGGGATTTCTCAGAGACAAAATGTAGGTCAAATGGTCTAAATGAGATAAAAAGTGGGTTGATTCAATCAGAAATCGGTTCATATGCAATCTAGGAATTAAATGACATCTGGTAACCCTAAAACAGACTTGCTTAATTCAACAAGGTTCCGACCAGGATGAAAAGCAAGTAAACCCTCTAAAAATCACGGAAAAATATCCCCTAGAGTTTAGAACATTCAATTTGGCCTTTGGAACCTAGTTTGACCTAGATTAGGGTCCTAGCTCATCAATTGACCTAATTTGGGTTTTTACGTAAAATATCCAATCAAACATGGTCAAACCTAAATCAAACTTCACCATTGGATTCCTTAGGTCCAAATTAAGTTTGTAGCAAAATTTGGACCTAAGGGGAGGTCATCTTGACCTACTTTGCAATTTAGTACACCCAATCACATTTTAGTCCCTATCTTTTGAAAACCATCACTTAAACCCCCCTAGCTTTCTCGCCAATCTTACAATCAGGTCCCTCCACCATTAATGGGGAGGAATCCTTCTCCGGCGAGGAAGACAGAGGGGATTGATGAGAGCCTCATCATGAGCCATAACTAGCTCATTTTGACCCAATAAAGAAGATAAAAGCTCCTACATAACCTAGAAGAAGGCTTAACTGAAGGAACAAGTGCTCTGAGAAGAAAACATGAAATAAAGGTTAAAATTGCAATTTTACCATTGCAGTACATAAATGGGATTTCTCAGAAGCAAAACATAGGTCAAATGGTCCAAATAAGATAAAAAGTGGGTTGAATTAATCAGAAATGGGTTTATGTGCAATCTAAGAATTACATGACACTTGGTAACCCTAAAACAGACCCGCTTAAATTAACAAGGTTCCGGTCAGAATAAAAATCAAGCAAACCCTCTAAAAATCATAGAAAAACATCCTCTAGGGTTTAGAACACTTAATTTGGCCTTTGGAACCTAGTTTGACCTAGATTAGGGTCTTAGCTCTTCAATTAACCTAATTTGGGTTTTTACTCAAAATGTCCAGTCAAACGAGGTCAAACCTAAAATCCAACTTCACCATTGGATTCTTTAGGTCCAAATTAGGTTTGTACCAAAATTTGGACCTAAGGGGAGGTCATCTTGACCTACTTTGCAAGTTAGTACACCCAAATCACAAATACGTCCCTATCTTTTGAATATCCTTGCAGAGAGCCCTGTAGGTTCTTCGCCTTCGTTGCAAACCGGTCCTGCCGCCATTGCTAGGCAGAACCGAGCTCCGACGAAGTTTCGAGAGAGATTGCTCTCTAATTCCTCAGAGATTCTCTCCCAGAAATGGAAGGGAGATTCTCTGAGGAATTCCCTTCCTTCTAAAGCCAATCAAATTCGCTGGCGTGAACCCAATCTCTCGTGCGAACGTACGAGAGATTTGGGTATCTTTCTTCCTTCCAACTCCGGCGAGCCGGCTGACCTAATTGCGCGTTTTTCACGCACTGATAGGAGCGGCCAGCACCTATAAAACACCCCCCGGACCCGGCCGCTCATCTTAAGCTTGATTTTGACGGAGATCCCCTCCAAATTTCTTCTCTCCTATCTCCGGCCAAACGACCCACAAGCTCCGGCGACCGCCTTCCCTCCTTCTCGTCACTCTACTGCCATACCAGCAGCAGAGTCCTCTCCGCCTCTTCCTCCCGCGGTGCGCTGTACCCTGCGCGCAAGCTCCTGACCTCATCTTCGTCGCCGCTTCCTCCCCCAGGGTCTTTCTTCCCCGACGACGGCAGTCACGAGCCGTCCTCTCCGCCGCCTCCCTTCCCTCCAGACAACCCCAGATACATTCTCCACCCTCTCCTCTCTCTTTTCCCCCTGTTATCTCCCTTGATCGCCCTTCGACAGACGCTAACCACCTCCATCATCTTCGCCTCCGACCACACTCCGGCGAGTCGCCCACACCACTCCAGCCCTCCACACGGCTCGCCAACCACCTCGAAAGCTCCGCCTCACCTCCAGGAACACACTCCACCCTACCACTGTCACTCCAGCCCTCCACAATCACCCCCCGACCAACCCACCATCTCCGGCCACAGGTTGACCTCGGCACGCACGCCTAGGCCGACCTGCGGCCTGCAGCACTGCCCACCACCTTCGCCGTGCCACGGCGAAGGTCTCTAGCTATTCTGATTTGTCCGAGAGGCGCGTTTTGTGTATGACAGGGTTTGAGCCGCTGCCGCCATGGACAACCTCTGATGAAGCTCCCACGAAGCTCCAGGCACCCGGTCTTCCAGGCTACAGGTGCTGCATACTAGCGCGAGTGTCGCGAGGTGAACGAGTCCAGCCAAGGAGCGCTAGCAGAGCCAGCAGCTGCGGGGCAATCGCACGACGAGGCTTCTGCAGGCGCGCGTGAAGGCGAGACCAGATAGTCCCACATCGTGGGATTGCAACCGTCAGGTACCATATAAGTTGTTTTTGCGTTTTACTCTTATCGCCTCAGTAAGCACAGGGGTGAGGTCCCTCACTGACCCCACCCGCCTCGTCCGCGGCCTGACCACGCGGACCTGGCGGATCCGACCCGACCTAGACCTACGCACTCCTCGCGCATCACACACCTGCAGGTGCGCCTGGTCCCGGGTACGATCCGACCCGATTGAGACTGTGGCTTTGGTAGAGCGGTTTGAGTGAATTGCTTGAGAGAGAGAGACGCGCAGGTAGAGGGAGAAGGGTTAGGTTTTGCTCCTGTGCAGGCAGGTTGATCGCAGGAGACGGACTTGGCCGCTGCAGAAGAAGGAAAAGCAAGCCAAAGAAGAAGAAGAAGGCAACGAAGAAAGGAGGAGCAAGACAGAAGAAGAAGAAAGAAAGAAGTCTTCGCAGGAGAAGAAGGAAAGCAGAAAGATTAGAAGTCTTCGCAGAGAAGAAGAAGAAGGACAAGGGAAGATTGCAAAGAGATCAGAAAGGCAAAGCAGAAGAAGGAAGAGAGAAAGAAAGATCACATTTAAGACGTCTGATACATAAATCAGACGTCTAATTCTATTTTTTTACATCTTTCTTAAAAACTCTTTGAATCAATTATATTTGCATTTAACAGTTGTATTCTTGGGTTTTACAAAGTACTGAGTTTGCTCCCTGTGTTCGACCTCGGATACTCTAGTTGTTCGAGTAATAAAATTATTTATATTTGTTTAAACGTTTTGTCGGTTCTACTGCAACGTAATACGCCTTTAAATCCGCACAAAAACGTTGACAACATTTTGGCGCCGTTGCCGGGGAGCAACGGGCACTTTTAAAGCTTTTGAGTACAACTTTTCTATCTAATATCTGACTTAACTTCTCTTTTGTTGTGTTCAATCAGGGAAAGCAAAACAAAAAGGAAAGAATAGCAACTGCACAACAGACTGGAACAGGTAATCTCCATAAGCCCTCTCCCTTAACCCTCTCAAAATCTAAAAAAAAAAGAAAAAAAAAAAGGAGAGAAATCAACTTAGGGCTACCTGTCTTATATTTAGTAACTCATCAAGTTGCCTGATTTTCATTTCAACATATTTTTGTCTGTCATCCAACTAAGGCAACTAGGGCTAAAACTTTCTTGATTGAGCCCTAGGTGCTAATTTCTAAGGCAACTAAATTGGACCCATTAGAGCCAAGTTAGGATTGCAAAGCTAGGGTTTTTAGAGACACATCTTCTCTAAAACAAAGAAACAAACTTTCCAAAAAGAAGTGTGCCTAAACCGTGTTTGAAAAGATTTATACAAGAGGAACCCTAAGCAAATCAGGCTGATAATCCATTTGAACCATAAAAGGAAGGACCTAAAAGCTCTCAAAGGAACAAGAGGTGAAGTTGATCCCTCGAGTCAACCAACCTTAATATTAGGTCACTTTTTGCACTCAAAATACTTAAAAGTTCAAGTGGAACATTAAGCACCTTGATCTTAAAATAAAAAAGGTAGACTTAAGAGGTCAAGATCCCCATTCTGGTCTACCTGGAACCGCAGTGACAAGAGAGGTCGGGTGGGGGAAACCCTGTAACCCGTGGGGACGCTCTACCGTGTAGGGGTCTTTGCGGGACTCTCCCTCTCTGGCTGCCCAGGTATTTCTCAGGTGGACGATCTTCTGATCCAGGGGTCCATCTGCCCCGAACCTCTATAGTCACCCAACAATTCTTGGGTGTCTTGATTGGGTCCAGCACCTTCTAATCTCATCACATCTTCCGGTGCATGTTTGGTAGGAGGTCCTTAAGACCACCTTTAAGACCTCCTCTAGAAATTCATTCTCGACGAGGCCAAGCCTCGACGCCCTTGTTTGTGCAGCAACCCCACCACATAAATCTTTCATCTGATTCAGACCCTGATTCTCCTTCTTCTCCCATCATGGCACAACCCATTGAAGAGGAGAATAACCTTGAACACCAACTTCAACGCTTGAACGATCTCTTTCAGAACTTTGTAAACCCACCACAGCAACCTATGATGCGAGATCACTATAATCCCGCTGCGGTGGCAATCGAACCCCGAGTACGAATCCCAATTGGAGGACCCGATTCTGATCTAAAGCCCAATATGATTCATGCCATACCAAAGTTCCATGGGCTTAACTCTGAGGATCCATTCCAACACATTAAACAACTCAAGCATCTGGCCCAGGCCTTCGGGTCAGATGTACAAAACCGGGATATCCTACTCATGAAAATGTTTTCATTCTCCCTCTTGGACAAGGCCGCGCACTGGTATCAGACTCAGACCCGCCCGATCAACACTTGGGAGGAATTACAGTCCGAATTTTTGAAAAAATTCTTCCCTGTTGGCCGGACGAATGCCTTGCGCCACCAGATCACTCATTTCACTCAACAACAGGGAGAACCTCTTCACGAAGCTTGGGATCGATTCCTAGATCTCATGCGAAAGTGTCCCCATCACGGAGTTCCTAAGTGGGAACAAGTCCAGTCTTTTTACCAGGGACTCCGTGAGGATATTCGTCTAATCGTCAATGCAACATGTGGAGGAAACATCATGGGCCAACACGAGGACACGGTGTGGGAGATTCTCGAAAACATGTGCGAGAACTCCATAAACAATGACTCCTTGGGCTTATTCGACAGGACGAATGCCCGCGCATCGACGAATCTAAGAGGGACACATGAGACGCAAGACCTGTCCACTTCTGTTGACCTGGAATTGATGGCCAGTCGGTTGGACAAGGTCTCTATCATAGAAAAGAAGGTGGACGAGCTAACTCGACATTTGCAGCAAGCCACCTCTGCACAAAACTCTTTTGCACGACCTCCTCTGGCAAGGGAAACAGTGCAAAACATCTATCACCAACCTGCCAAGGGGATGGGCCCATATCTACCCCCGTCTACCTCCCGGACCGGAGTGACCTCCGATCCCTTCTACTCGAGTTGGGGGAACTCTGAACCCTCGTATTCTGACTTTCCTGAGGTTCCTCAGAACTGCGAGGACCTCAACGCCATCCAGAATGACCCATACTCCAATACCTACAACCCTGGATGGCGAAATCATCCTAACTTTCAGTGGGCGGGAAATTCTCAAAAACCACCATATCAACCCCGCCCACAAGCTCCTCGTCCATATCAGCCGCCTCAGCCTCGGCCCAATCCCACCTACCAATCCGGGCAAAATCAGGATCAACTGACTCTTATCCTTCAAACACTGGCTGACATTCAAAAGACGAATGCGGCAATGCAAAAACCGCACAAAAACGTTGACAACAGGGATACTCTCAGATCCCTCAGAGATCTCCTCCTAGAATTGGAAGGGAGATTCTCTGAGGAATCCCCTTCCATCTGAAATCAATCATGATCCCAGATTTGCACCCAATCTCTCATGCGAATGCACGAGAGATTTGGGTATCTAACTACCTTCCATCTCTGATGAGATGTCGGAGGTATAAGGCGTGCCCTCCACGCACCAAAAGCACAGCCAGCACCTATAAATTAAACCCGAACTCCGGCCGCTCCTCCTCAGCTCGACTTGGCTGGGATTCCACCTCAAATTCCTCCTCTTCTTCTCCGGCCAAGGGGTCCAGCGAGCTTCGACGAGCCCCCTCCTCCTCATTTCTCTACCATAAAACCAATGGCAGAGCTGTCCTCCTCATCCTCCACCGCATCGTGCAACACCCGCGCGAGCTGCCCTAGCCCCGTCGTCGCCGCCTTCTTCCTCCACTGGACACTTTCTTCCCTGACGACAGCAGGTACTGCCGGCTGCCTCCTCGCCCCCTTCATCCCTTTAGTTAGGTTAAAACTATTCTTCTTTATCCCCTCTTTCATTTCCCTCATTTTATTTCACCAAACATCCCTCAACCGCCGCCGTTCACCACCATCTTCTTCATCTCCGGCCACCCTCCGACGAGACGCTCCCATCGCTCTGTAGCCTCACACGTCTTGCCGACCATCGCATAACCTCCACCTCACCTCATTGAGTACCCTCCACTCATCCACAATCCCTCTACACCGCCACAACAGCCCCCCGAACACACCCATCCGTCCGGCCACAGGGCGACCTAGGCACGCACGCCTAGGCCGCCCCGCGACCTGCCACCTAGCACTTCATCTTCGCCGTGACACGGCGAAGGTCCCCCGGTAATCTGATTAGGCCGCGAGGCTCTTTTTATGTCAGACAGATTTCAAGCTCCGGCCGCCATTGGCGACAACTCGAAGAAGCTTCTTGCTTCCTCTAGGTCGCAGGACTGCAGGATTCCAAGTGCTGCAAACTTGGGTAGGTCTTGCGAAGATAGTCGGCCCAGCGAGTGACGCCACAGAGCCTGCAGTTGTGGGAATTGAAGGTACGGACTGCTGCGGGCGCGCGAAGAGAAAGCGGTGGGCATTAGTCCCACATCGTTAAGTCACAAAGCGCTGGAGTGAGTTATATTGTTTTTGTGATATGAGCTTGTTGCCTCTAAACGCTCTTGGGGTGAGTTCCCTCACCTATTATCACTGCCTCGTTCGTGACTTCACCACATGGATCTGGCAACCCGACCCGACACTACCCTGAGCACTCCTCGCACACCACCCTCACGCCGGTGTGCCTGGACCCGGGCGCGCGATCCGACCCGTTTACCCAGCTCTAGGAGAGCGTGCTAAAGAGTGATATATAGAGAGAGAGAGTCGCGTGGGTGTGGGTAGAGGGGTAGGTTTTGTTTTTCTTTGGTTTGTGCAGGGAAGGCAGAAGGAAGAAGTGAAGCTAACACTTAGCCGCTAAGGAGAAGAAGCAGAAGGAAGGAAGCCTTCGCAGAGGAAAAAGAGAAGAGGAACTGAAGAAGAAAGAAGAAATAAAGAAAGGTAAAAACAAGCAGAAGAAGAAGAAGAAGAAGAGAAACTGAGGGTAAGGGAAATAGAACCAAGGAAGGAAGCAAAAGGAAGCAAAGCCAAGGAAGAAGAAGACCCGCAGAGAGAGAACTTGCAGTGAAAAGGAGAAAGAAGCAAGGCAATTGAAGAGAAGAAAGAAGAAGCACAAAGAAGAAGAAAGGAAGAAAATCAGAAGAAGAAGAATAAGAGAGGAGAAAACATCTTTTAAGACGTCTGATCCCATGATCAGATGTCCAAATTCTTTCTTTTTGCCACAATTACTTTTCAAACTCATGCATTTATATTTGAATTAAGTTTTGAGTAATTAGTGTTCAATTACATTCTTGAGATTAGTAATAAATTCCAATTGCTCCTTGTGTTCGACCTCGGATACTTAGGATTTTGAGTAATAAAACTTTTATTTGTTGACTACGCTTGATCACCTATACCATGACGTAACTAACTGTTAAAACACGATCTAGCCACGTCAGCAATGACAAATAAAACAAACACAGTTTTTAATCAAACGTCTGCCTCCCTGTGTTCGACCCAGAATTCTTTTCGAGTTTCGGTTAAATTTATTTGTTAACGTTTTTCTCGCAAATCACACTACAATGACGGGTTTTCAAAACTCAACCTTTTTGCACAGATTTTTCTGCTTTAACAATGACCCTACCCAACTAGGGCAAGGATGCCAAATGCCCCATCGAAGCTATCTTCGGAGGGGACCTTGGGTCCTCCTAAAATCTAAGCAACCAAGTAACCCTATCCAAGTAATGCTTACTATCGCTAGATGGGGATTAGGGACCCTCAATAAGGTGATGGAGAGGGTTGCCTGATGGTAACACCATCATGAGCCATAACTAGCTTTAATTAGTCATAATCAAGTGATAAATGCTCCTACATAGTTGCCTGAGAGCCATAATTCCATTTAGATCTGTTTTGAAGAAGAATATTAAATCCGTGTTAATTCTGCAGTTTTAACATCGCATCATGAATGCAGAATAAACACGGGATTTCCCAGGGGTTGATCTAAGGTCAAATGAGCACTAAAGTCTAATAAGTGGGTCTATACAGACAGGAATGGGATTTCACACGTTTCGAGAATCAAATCAACACCTAAAACCCTAATTTCAAACCCGCTTGAATTATAGAGGTTTCGGTCAGGATAAAATTCATCTAAACCAATTAAAATTCATAGAAAAATATTCCTAGAGGTTTAGTACCTTTTTTTGGATCATCTGAACCTATTTTAACCTTGAGTAGTCTTAAACGAAATTCTACCCTAATTTGAGTTTCTGGGCAAATTATCCATTTAAAATTGGTCAAAGCTCAAATCTAATTTAACCATCAGATTCATTGGGTCCAAATTAGATTTGTACCAAAATTTGAACCCAATCAGAGTCCATCTTAACATAATATACATTTTAGTCCATTTAAGCTCTATTCCTCTCAATTAAGCCCCTAACTTTCTAAATATTTGCCAGTAGGTCCCTAACTTCCTTATCTTCCTTGCAAATGGGCCCTTGACGCCATTGGAGGTCAACTGACCTCCGTGCAACTTTTGACCACACCAAAACAACATCAGATCATCATTAAATCCTACCAAATTTGGTGGAATTGATGTTCTCATGGTAAGGAGTTGTTTGGACTTGATTTGGGACTCAAATCTTGCATGGAAAGCTCTTGCAAATGCACAAGATTCATAGGTGTTTTTCCTTCAATCTCAAGCCATATAGAACCCTTTCCTTGTCTAGAGCTTGCCCAGAAGCTCTATATAAAGCTCTAGAACTTCATACCGTGCACCTTAACAAGGTTTAAGGCCAAAATCATTCTTCCTTTCCTTCCTCCGGCCTCTCCGACCTAGTTTTGACGAGCACTCTTGACCTCCTTCCTTCGGCCACTAGACAGACAAATCAAGTGGTCCTCCTTGTTCCTCACCTTCCTCCGCTCCTCGCCAACCACAGCAAGGGTTCCTTCCCCCATCGTCGCTGATGTCTTCCTTCAATGGAGATTTCACCTTCTCCAACACTAGCTAATCACAACCAGTGCCAACTTCCTCCCTTTTGTCCCTTAGACTAGGCCAATCTCTCTCTCTCCCTCTCTAGATTAGGTTCAACTCCTGCCTCTCCTATTTCGACCGACTATCCATTGCCTCCCCCATCATCTTCCTCCACTCCGACCAAGCCTCCAGTGAGGCCATCCACACTCCACAAACCACCAAAGAACCCCGCATCACCTCCAAAACCTCTGCCACACCTCCACGACCAAAACCCCTCTACTCCGTCTCCATTCCATCTACTCAATCACCCCACCAAACTCCGTCTCCTCCGCACACCCTCCCTAACTTTGACAGACCTCCACACACACCTACATGCCAAATTAACCCCATCACCTTCGCCATCACTTGGCGAAGCTCAGGAGCTATCTGATTGGGGCTTTTTGATCCCGTACTTGTGAATTGTAGGTCTCGCCGTTGCCTTCATCGTCTCCACCTCCGACCACCTTGCTCCGACCTTGCTACCATGCCCAGATGACGTGGAACATCTCTAAGATTCATCCCAACTCCTTAACTGCGGCTGCAAGCTACGTTCTCCACTCTAATCAAAAGCAGCATTTGCTGCTGTTGCGTGAAAGAGGAGCACCTCACCTTAGTCCCACATCGTGGGCTGAGGTGCTCGCGACTGGATACAAAAGGAAAAGGTGACATTAGCTTTCCGCCCAAGAACACGAGGGGTTGGGTCCCTCCCATGCACGCCCTCATGCACTCCTCGCCCGCAATCACGGCTGCGGGTCTGGACCCTGTACGCAACCCGTTTACCTGCCTGTATACCCGATTAGCCCTGGTTTTGAGAAAAAAAGAGGAGGATTTGTGAGAGGAGGGGGGAGGGTTTTGCTTCACGGCTAAATGCCTCAAGATGCGTGCTAAAGAAGTGTTGAAGCTACGGGTTACTATGCTATCATATTTGGTTTTGAAAACCTATCGTTGTAGTTTGAAAGCGAAGAACTCATGTTCAACAAATAACATTTATACCGGAATAGAAATCCTGGGTTGAACTTAGGGAGGCTACGTTAATCTATATTTGCAATTATATTTTTTTAGGGTTTCTGTTGAAAGGTGAAGTAATTACAATGAGGTTATATAAACAATCAGAATAAGAGAGAGAGAGAGAGAACATGCACTTAATATTTCAAAATGTTTATACAACTAAACCAGTGACAAATTACACTAGAAAGCAGGAAATCTATTACACTAGAAAGCAGGAAAATTCTACTCTAGAAAGCTAAAAAGAAGAATGGGAGAGAGAAGTTATCCTCCTCGACGATTGCTTGGAGGACGAGCTAGACGGGACGATGCTTAGAAGACGAAGGACGGAGCGAGAAGGAGGTCAAGGCAGGAGGAACGAGAACGGGGCAGCACGTCGTCGTCGTCGCGGGATCCGCTTCTGAAATGAGGGCAAAAATTTGACTTTATCTCTCAAGGAGCATCCCGAGTGTGGGACAAGCTTCTCTTGAGCTTTGGAGAAGGAGAGAAGAGAATGAAGGGATGAGAATTTCGTATGGAGGGGGTCTCCTTTTATAGTTTCAAGGTGTAAGGGCAATTTGGACATTACAATTTCAAAATATTAAATGAGGGGCCTTTAGTGACAGAATTAAGCGTCACTAAAGCCTAGGTCTTGGGCGACGTGGGCTGTGCCTGCCGTCTACTCCTCTCCCGCGCCGCCCAAGTTCATCAATCTTCAGCCGTCCGATCGTAAGATCAGATAGCTTAAGATTTGCTAATCGCAGCGCTTAACGCACGCCTAGCACGTCTAATCGCACGTCCGCACATCGCTGCCTCTGAGCATGCCACGTCTCCACCCTCGCTGCAGCTCATCCAAGATCCGAGGGCCCAATTTGAGCTGTCTTATGCATCTACACTCAATTGAGGCTCGCGGGGGTTCGAACCCATGCCTCTTGTTCATGTAACACCTTCGACCGCTACGCTACAACGGTGCAGTCGTCTCACAGACACTTTAAGGCATGGTCGTCCATGGCCGTTGGATGGCGATCCAACGACCAAGATCCATCGCGCGGTGAGGAGAGAGAGGATGCGGCGATCTCCAAGGTTGGCTGGGCTGGTTTGGGTGATCGAGATGGCACCATGTGGTGCCATCTTGGCCATCCATCTTCTGGATGATCTAGATGATGCCACGGGTATCAGATTGAGTCAATTTTCATGTCTTTAGGCTGTGATCGTCGATCTGAATCCATCTGTGTGGTTGGATTTTTCGTTTGAAATGTGGATTCATACCATCTTGGCCCTTGATCTTCTAGGGTTCCTTAGTCTCTATCTGATGCTACAGATATCCGATTAGGGCGATCTTGGAGTGTTGAACTCCAATCGTCGTCCTGATCAGATCAGTATGGTTGGATCTTCGATCCGAGGCCTCGATAAAAAGTCGCCCTTTCCCTGAACATAAAAGGAGACAATTAACCGTCATTTTATTCAGACTAATCTAAATGCAAGATGATGCATGCTATGCAATATTTATAGTATGTAATGCAATTCCATGCTTAAGAACATGCATAAATAGACATTTTATGTAATATAAATGTGTTTACATCACACCCCCATGCCTATCTTTTGCTAGTCTCTAGCAAAAGCTACATGCTATTTATAAAAGAATTAGGTTGGATTATTTGGGCATAAGTTATTTTCAATCATTAAGAAAATGTTTACTTAGGATATGAACTTTCAAAGACACAACAGTGGCCAGGTATCTGCCAAAATGCAGACCGCCTCAAGCCCTCGCCTTATTCAAAGAAAATTTTCTTTTTCTCTTTTTCTTCTTTTCTAATTTTTTTGGGTTTTTGAGTTTAGGGTTAAAGAGTGGCTTTTTACGGCCATTCAACTCACCCAAGAGTTGATGAAAACCCTAAGTTCTAAGCATCTTATTTTGAATGTGATAGACTTGTTGATTGGCAATTAGAATGGACTTCGGGTTTCTACGCCTCTACGTGACCTTAAAAAGAGAGTTCTGCCTAAAGGTGTATCTTTTTAACCGATAGCTTTCTCCCTACTTTTATTTTTATGGGGTCAACATAAGGGTGAACCTAGTGTATATCTCATCGGTTTATTCTACTTCTTTGCTTCTTCCTAAGTGTTTTGGGAATTTTCAGTACATTTCTTGAGCTGGGTTCTAGACAACTGGTTGATGAGCTGTTACCACCAACAACTTGCCAGCCATACTCGTGCGGCGAAGTGTGGATTATTTCTTTTGTTTTCTTTTTCTTGTCTCCCTTTTTTGTCTTTTCCTTTTTGACTTTTTTTTTTTAAATAGGTGGCTTCCCTGGTCTAAGATTTACCTAAAGGCAGCAAGAAGAGAATGGTCCAGTGACTGGGCTTTGGACAACCTACCTATGGGTTGTTACCCATGATAACTTGCCAGCCATATCACCCTAGAAGGTTCATTAGCTACCCTATTTCCGTTAAAATCGCCAATCAACAAGTCAGTGAAAAGAAAGTGTGTAGATGCTTAAGACTCAAAGTTCCCTCAAATTAGAGAGTGGGTTGATAAGCCATGTACTTATCATCCAAACTTATTTACTCAAATTACAATAGAATTAAAATAACAAGGACTCAAAAAACAAATCCACATTTTAGTGGATACACGGGCCGATTAAGTCCAAAGATTTGAAGGGTCTTTGTGTTTAGATCATAATGTAATATTTCCTAAGATTGAAAAGTCCTAATGTCCAAATATTCCTTCCTAAATTTATATATATATAAGAAGAAAAATATAATTTACAAGAATTTCACAAAGCTGACAAAATGATTCAAAAATGAATTCACCCCCCCCATGCCTAGCTGATGCAATGTCCATATTGAGAAAGAGACATGAAAGAAAGGGTAGAGTATGAAAGATATCACCTGAATATGAAGCTTGGGTCAGCTTTGTGTCATATGTACAACTGCTGAGTTTAATGCCATCATCTAGGCGAAGTCCAGCCAAAGAAGTCACAATATGGCTAGAGCACTGAAACGCTGAGGGCAACCGGGTTTTATTGTTATAGCGTTGTAGTATAGCCAGTTATTGCCAACATTTCAAATATATAAATTTTTTACTCGGAAAATAAAAGAGTTCCCGAGGTCGAACTCAGGGAGCAAGTTGTATTCTAGAGATATACATGTTTCTTTTACAAAAAAAAATAAAGAAAGAGAGAGAAAGAATTTGTTGTCTTTTCTTCTTTTCTCTTTGCTTCTCCTCGTCTCAGATCTTCTGTTATCCTCTTCTTCTTTATCTGCAGTGGTGATGTTCTTCTTCTTCCTTCAGCTGTTCCTGCTCTTCTTCTTTGAGTTCTTCCCTGTGTTCTCCTCTGCCTCGCCTTCTTCTGTTGTTCTTCAGATCTCCTTCTTTCTTCTTTTCTTTTTCCTGTCAGGACGTCGTCTCTCCTTCTTTCTTCTTTTCCCTTCAGGACGTCGTCTGATCTTCCAATCAGACGACTTAAACCGCTTGTTGCTACAGTGTCTCCCTCAGCTTCCTTCTTCTTCCGCGGTCCTTCTTCTTCACCTGTGCCTGCACACTTCAGAGTTTACGTCAGGGGGCAAAACCTACTCTACCCCCCGCCCCTCCGTCTCTCTCTCACAGAATCCGCTCATAGGATAGCTCTCCCAGAGCTGCCGGGTAGCCGGGTACGGGTCGCGCCCGGGTCCAGGCCCACCGGCGTGCGTGGTGGGCGAGGAGTGCAGGTCAGTCTAAGTCAGGTCGGGTCAGATCCGCGGGGCGTGAGCGCGGACGAGACCGGGTAACCGGGCGGGTGAAGGGGACCTCACCCCGTGTGCTGAGGCAGTAAGCCTCCAGCACTTTTTCGCTTTAAACCGCTGCGCCTCTTCAGACTTTTCCGAGGTGGGACTAAATGTCCCACCTCAATTGAGCGCCCGCAGCGGAGAAAGCAGCGGGCGATCGCGGCTTCACGCGAAGCCTTCTCCCCAGCTGCGAGCCTGATGCTTTGTCGAAAATGCCTCGTAAGGCCTGGGAGTCGAATCTGGGCGTGGCGCTGGGCGTGGCGCGCCTGCAGCTGCAGGCGGAAGCAGCTCCTTCTGCACGGCAATGGCGGCGGAGGTCGGGTGGCCTGTTCACAGCAAAACGGCCTCTCGGCCTAATCAGAAGGTGCCGGGAGCTTCGCCAGAGTGCGGCGAAGCTCGTGTGGGTGGTGGCGAGGCGTGGGGTGGCGTGCAAGGGCTGCCCTAGGTCGGACTGTGGGTCGGAGGATGGGTTTGTTCGGTGGGGTTGCAGAGGGTGATGTGGGGGAAGTGGAAGGGCGGGGATTGATCAGGGTGAGGAGGTGGAGGTTCTGCGGTGGTCGGCGAGCCGTGTGGGTTGCTGGGGTGATGGGAGCGTCTCGCCGGAGTTTGGCCGGAGACGAGGGGGGTGACGGTGGACAGGAGCGGTCGAGGGTTTAATCAAATAAAAGACAGTGAGGAAAAGAAAGAGGGGGAGATGGGGAGGAGTTCTGACCTAGCTATGGAGACGAAAGGGGCCGGGGCAGGGCGACAGTCGTATCGACTGTCGCCGGAGAAGAAGATGCCCAGGGGAAGGGGCGGCGGCGAGCAGAGAGCCGGAGAGGCGCCAGCTGGGTGCGGCGTGGCGCGGGAAGAGCAGGGGAAGAAGTCCCTGCTGCTGGTATTGCGGCAGAGCGAAGAGGAGGAGGAGGAGGAACCGCCGGAGCTGGTGGGCGTCTGCCGGAGTGAGAGGAGAGGAAAGCTGGGGGTTTTCTCCATCAGATCCGAGCTCGGAAGAACGGTGGAGCGACGGGGGTATTTATAGGGACCGAATCAGGGAGGAAGGCGGAGGGAGACGACGTGTCTCCCTTGCCGGAGGACGCCGGAGATGGAAACCCATACCGTCCGTGCGTTCGCACGGCCGGTATGGCGGGTTACAGCGACCAGGGGGTGTCCCTGCGACGGCTGACGACGCAGGGCACCCCCGGTTTACTTGCCAGGCTCTCCCCCTCACCCTGCGCGACGCCATGCTCCGCGCAAGGTCGCCGGAGCATGGTGCTGGCAGGTTTTGCAGGGGGACCTGAACGCAAAGAACGAAGGAGAGTTAGGGGCCAAAATGCGAGGGTTCAAAAGTTGAGGGCCAAAAAGTAAATATATGAGGACCAAAGTGTAAAGTTGGTCAAGGAGGTTTCTTCTTAGGCTCAAGTTTTTATACATGACTCATTAGGACCTAAGGAATCTGATGGTGAATTTCATTTCTATATTAAACCTTGTTTGACCGGTCAATTTATGCGAAAATCCAAATTAAGTTATTAATTGGGCATGGTTCTCAATGTAGGTCAAAATGGGTTCTGAAGGCCAAATTGAAGGTTCTAAACCCTAGAGATTATTTTTCTATGAATTTTAGAGGGTTTATTCTGTTTTTACTTTGCCTTGAACCTCGTGAATTGAAGTGGGTTGTTTTAGGGTTACAGATTATCATTTAGTTCCTTGGAATTGCTGTAGCCCTTTCTAGATCATCCCATCCCACTTTTATTCTTATTAAGTTGCTTTGACCTATGTTTAGACCCTGAATTACCCTGTATGCAGATTATACTGGTAAAATTGCATTTTTACCCCTTATGACTTATTTTCTCCTCAAACTCAGAATTCTCTGAGTTAAGCCTTTCCTTGAGTTATGTAGGAGCTTTTATCCTTTGTATTAGGTCAAAATGAGCTAGTTATGGCTCATGATGAGGTTCTCATCATACCCCCATGCCTAGCTTTTGCTAGTCCCTTAGCAAAAACTTAAGGTTTCAACCCTTGTTCTAGACCATGAAGTTTTTAATAGTTTTAGATAAGTGCTTTTTATTTGAGCATAGATTAGGTTAGAATGCTGACCATAGGCCTAAAAGGTACTCTAGTACCAATCAAGATCCAAATCTGTCTAGCCTTAGCCTCAGTCTTTAGCAAAGGTTTTTAAGGTCCACAAGAACTAACCTAAGGTTTATTGGACTTTGTGGTTAAAGCACCCGTGCTTGAAATGATTTTAGCCCTGGCTCAGTTCGCAGTGCGTTTTGTAAGAGAGAGATAGAAAGTTTTTCTGTTTGGAGAGTTTTCTCTCTCTTTTTCTTTTTAGTTCTAGTCTAGGATTGGCTTTTCAACACGGTCTGTATCAGATTCCTTGCTCCCATCATTAATCCTCAAGGGTTCCTGGCGATCGATGCTTCGAGATAGCACCGCCCATGGCAACCCCCGGAACCCTGGCTATTGAGATTTCGAGATAATCCCATCCATGGTGTTCCGTGGCCGAATCCAGACCCTGGCAATTGACACTTCGAGATAATGCCATCCATGGAATCTGAACCAGCAGAGTGCTTACATGCCCCCAGTAGGATATGTAAATATCCTAAGAGACAAGCACCGAGGAGATGATATTTTGTTGCGCATCTTCGAGGGGATTTCCCACCTCTCCGCGCTGGGAACTCGTCCAAATCAACTTGTGTTGATCGGCCGCTCCTATTCTAGGTGTTCTTTTCAGAATTTTACGACGCTTCTGCGTGATTCTGATTTTTACGCTTACTGAACCAGGCTGTGTGTGAGGTTAGGGTGCTTAGGTTACTGAGTCCCGTAAACCAAAAATTAGTTAACGAGGCCAAATACTCCCTAAGCCTTAGACCTAATACTTCAGCTTTTCATTTTCCTCAACCTCTTGAGGAGTGTCCAGATCTTAATGGGTACTAAGAGTCTATTCAAGAATGCCTAAGGTTTGCATTCTTACTAATCTCATTGTGCACTTTTTAGTTATTTTCTTGAATGAGGTCTAGAACTTAGGTTAATTCCTTAGTTCCTTACTAATGACTATCACCTTTTCTCATAATTTTGTGCTCCTTTTTCATTTTGTTTCTTTTCTCCTCCACAAAATTTCCTTCTCCTCTTTTCCTCTTATTCTTTTTCGAAAAATTTTTAATTTTTATGGTGTTTTTGGCATATGTGAATTTTTTGTTTGAAACCTTTTCTTACAAGTTTTGCACTTTCATACCCCCCCATGCCTAAGATTTGCAATGTCCTCATTGTAACCTAGGGGGTTTTTATTTAACTTAGTTCATTCCTTAAGACAGAAATTTGGATGAGTGGATGGGTTGGGTTGAATTTTTGCGGACGATTTCTAATCCCAGATGCAAGCATCTGAGGTGGGGTCGGCTGTCTACAAGGGTGAACTTCGAGTGCAAAAAGGTGTCAGAACAAGTTTCAGGTTTTCAAAGAGAATGACGGGCTGCCTCCCGTTAAGCGCTGAGTTTTACGCCATCGGCTGGGCGCAATAAGCTCAAGGGGAAAGGAGGATATAAGATGCCTCAGCCAAATCAATAGAAGTTACATCAATGAACGGCTTGAGTCTCTGACCGTTCACGATGAAAGGTTCAGAATCGTGGCTGAGTGGACTGATTTCGATTGCTCCATTTCCAAAAACCTGTCGGACCAAATATGGTCCGACCCACTTGGATCTCAGTTTTCCTGGGAAGAGTTTTAGTCGGGCATCAAAGAGTAGGACCTTTTGACCAAGATGAAAGATCTTTCTCGAGATGTGTTTGTCGTGGAAGGCTTTAACCCGCTCCTTGTAGATTTGCGAGTTCTCGTACGCGTCTAGGCGTAATTCATCGATCTCGCTGATTTGGAGTTTTCTGTGGGTCCCAGCCTTGGAAAGATCTAGATTACAGTTCCGTACTGCCCAATAGGCTTTATGCTCCAGTTCTACGGGAAGGTGGCATGCCTTTCCGTACACCAGTCTAAAGGGAGACATGCCCAATTGGGTCTTGTGGGCGGTCCTATAGGCCCACAATGCTTCCGGAAGTCGGGACGACCAGTCCTTCCTGTCAGGTCGAACAGTGACTTGCAGGATTTTCTTGATCTCCTGATTAGACAGCTCAGCTAGACCATTAGTTTGGGGGTGGTAAGGAGTAGAGATTCGGTGAGACACCCCGTATTTGGTCATCAGTGGCCTAAACTGAGCATTTGTGAAATGGGTCCCCTCATCAGAGATTATTGCACGAGGAATCCCGAACCTTGAGAAAATGTGTTGATGAATGAATTTGAGAACGATTTTGTGATCACAGGTTCGAGTCGGTATGGCTTCGATCCATTTGGACACGTAGTCTACAGCCAACAGAATGTATTCGAAACCATCCGAAACAGGAAAGGGGCCCATAAAATCAATCCCCCAAACATCAAAGATTTCGCATACTAGAATCGGTTGCATAGGCATCATGTCGCGATGGCTCATGTTGCCCAAAGTCTGGCAACGACTGCATGCCTTGCAGTGATTGTATGCGTCTTTGAACAGTGTGGGCCAGTAAAAGCCGCACTGGAGGACTTTTGATGCGGTTTTATGCCCGGCGAAATGGCCACCGCATGCCTGGTCATGGCAGAAAGAGAGGATTTTGTTGAATTCCCCTTCCGGGACACATCTCCGGATGATCTGATCGGCACCTATGCGGAAGAGGTACGGGTCTTCCCAAATGTAATACTTGGCATCGGAGCGTAATTTGTCTTTCTTGGCCTTCGGCCAATCGAACGGGATCTGATGAGATGCCAAGTAATTTACTACATTAGCAAACCATGGAAGGCTAGTACCAATAGTCAGCAGGTGCTCATCGGGAAAATGCTCAGTGATGGGTCCGGAAGGGTCAATTATTTCAGAAGGAAGACGGGACAAGTGAACAGCTACCACATTTTGCTTTCCCGCTTTGTCGCGAATCTCAAGGTCAAATTCTTGCAACAGCAAGATCCATCGGATTAATCGAGGTTTCGCATCCTTCTTTGCAAGGAGATGCCTCACAGCTGTGTGATCCGAGTATATGATGACACGGGAACCCAGAAGGTACGATCTGAACTTTTCTAGGGCAAATACTACAGCTAGCAGCTCTTTCTCAGTAACCGTATAGTTACGCTGAGCCTCATCGAGTGTTTTGCTGGCGTAGTAAATGACCACAGGTTTCTTGTCAATTTTCTATCCCAAAACCGCTCCTACAGCGAAGTCGGATGCATCGCACATGATCTCAAAGGGTTGAGACCAATCAGGGGACTGTAGGATCGGGGCTTGGGTGACTCGGTCACGCAGGATTTCAAATGCTTGAGTGCATTCCTTGGAAATTTCGAAAGGAACATCCTTGGAGAGAAGAGTGGTCAGGGGGCGCGCGATTTTTGAAAAATCAGGGATAAATCGTCGATAAAAACCGACATGCCCTAAAAAGGAACGGATGTCCCTGATCGAGCTAGGCATAGGAAGGTGAGAAATCAGATTAACCTTAGCTCGATCCACTTGGATACCTTTCTCCGAAATTGAGTGTCCCAGGACAATTCCCTCAGGCACCATGAAATGGCTCTTTTCCCAAGAAAGAACCAAATTCACATCGATGCACCGCCTGAGTATCTGGACCAAGTGTTGGAGGCAATCGTCGAATGATGCTCCGAAAACTGAAAAGTCATCCATGAAGACTTCCAGATAATCACCTACCATATCTGAGAATATGGCAAGCATGCATCGCTGAAAAGTAGCAGGTGCATTGCAAAGACCGAAAGGCATCCTTCGGAAAGCGTATGTTCCGAAGGGGCAGGTGAACGTGGTCTTTTCTTGGTCCTCAGGATGGATTGCCACCTGGTTATAACCGGAGTACCCGTCAAGAAAGCAGAAGAACCTATTTCCCGCAAGTTTTTCGAGAATTTGATCAATGAAGGGTAGTGGGAAATGATCCTTCTTCGTGGAGGAATTTAGTCGGCGGTAATCTATACAGACTCTCCACGAGTTGGCTAATCGGGTAGGAATGATTTCTCCGGTCTCAGTCGTTATAGTGGTGAGTCCTACCTTCTTGGGCACGACCTGAATTGGGCTCACCCAACGACTATCGGAGATCGGGTAGATGATTCCGGCATCTAACCACTTGATGATCTCCTTTTTCACGACCTCCTGCAGATTGGGGTTTAAGCGTCTCTGCATTTCACGAGAAGGTCGTGTGCCCTCTTCTGAATAGATATGATGAGTACAATAAGAGGGACTTATTCCAGTCAAATCATCGAGAGTCCATCCGATGGCTCTGCGATGTTGCTGGAGGACAACAATCAGACGGGATTCCTGTTCAGGACTAAGGTTGGAATTGATAATCACAGGAAGGGTCTGATTAGAACCCAAAAAGACGTATTTCAAGTGAGCAGGAAGGGGTTTCAGTTCGAGGATGGGGTTATCAGCAGCAGCGGGTGGTTCAGTATAGATGTGAGGTTCAAGGGTGGGAGTTACTGGGTTGTTCATATCTGGATTCGACTCCTCTGTTTGCGGGTCAAGATCCTTCTGTGGTTGATGAGGCATAATCGAGTCATTCTGGAGGTGTGATTCATCAACCAAAGTCTTGATGTCACAAATTTGTTCGATGACGCCGCAATTAATTCCTTGTTGGGCCTTAAATATATCAATTTTCAGTGTTTGATCTCCAAACTTAAGCTCTATTTGGCCCTCCTCACAGCTGAAGTTGGCTCTAGCAGTAGCCAAGAAAGGTCTCCCTAGAATGATTGGTGTATCCCTAGGGTTCTCAGGTGCATCCATATCTAAGACTATAAAGTCCACTGGAAAATAGAAATCCCGCACTCTTACGATAACATCCTCGAGAATCCCTTTTGGTGACTTTATAGATCGATCTGCTAATTGTAATGTCACCTCGGTTGGTTTTAGCTCAGATTCTTCTAGATGGTCAAGTAAGGATGTGGGTATCAGGTTTATGGATGCACCCAAGTCTAACAATGCTCTATCAAATTGGGTACCACCTATCTTATAGGAAATCAGGGGAGTCCCAGGATCTTTTGCCTTGGGTGGGAGTCTACTAAGGATTACAGAGCTGGCTTGCTCTGACAGAACAATTGGGCTCCCTCCCTTGGTTCGCGGCTTACGCTGGGGTGTACATATATTCTTTAGAAATCGTGCGTAAGCTGGTACGTGGCGGATTGCATCCATCAAGGGGATGTTTATGTGGACCTGCTCAAAGAGCTTGACCAGGTCCTCCTCAGGGGCCACGGGTTTGGTGGTCTTCTTTCCCTTGGTCAAGGCCTCGGGAAACGGGATCTTGGTTGGTTCTTCTAGGAGAGGTCCAGGTTGTGGATCCGGAACAGCGGTATCTTGGATAACTATCCTAGGGTCATGGTTATCAGGCTTGGAGTGGTTTGGATAATGTGGGTCTTGAGTTGTTTTACCACTACGTGTTGTTTCAGAATTTAATCTGGCCTGATTTTGGTTTGGGTTTGGTAAGAGGGGTGGCTGCTGCTGAAATCCCGCATAAGAAGTTGAGGCTTCCATCTCGTCTGGAGATGGAGCAGTAGGGGCCTGATAAATCCATTGAGCGTGGCCTAAATTTGGATTCATAACGCGCTTCTGGGTTGGCACGTTATTTGGGTTAGGAAGGGGTTGGGAAGGGAGTGTGCCTGGCTGGCGAGAATTTGCCAACTGGGCCAGTTGAGTTTTAACTTCTGTAAGCTCGTCCTTGTGTTGTTTTTGAATAGCCGCATTCGTTTTCTGAATGTCAGCCAGAGTCTGAAGGATTAGGGACATTTGATCCTGATTTGGCCCTGATGGATGAGTAGGGTTGGGCCGAGGCTGAGGCGGCTGGTAATGACGAGAGGGCTGTGGGCGGGACTGAAAAGGTGGTCTTTGGGTTTGGGAATTTCCCGCCCACTGAAAATTTGGATGGTTTCGCCATCCAGGGTTGTAAGTGTTGGAGAATGGGTCGTTCTGGATGGCGTTGAGGTCCTCGCAGGTCTGAGGAACCTCCTGAGAATCAGGGAAAGGGGGAATGGAGTTCCCCCGGCTGGTGTAGAAAGGATCAGATGATCCTCCGATCCAAGAATCAGATGGGGATGGATATGGATCCATCCCAGGGAAAGATCGGTGGAGGATGTTTTGCACAGTTTCCTGTGTGGAAGGAGGTTGTGCAAAGGAGTTATGCGCGGAGGTGGCTCGCTGCAAGTGCTGAGTCAGCTCATCCACCTTCTTTTCAATGATTGAGACCTTATCCAATCGACTGGCCATTAATTCCAGGTCGACTGATGCGGACAGGCCCTGCGTCTCATGTGCTCCCTTAAGATTCGTCGCTGCGCGGGTATTCGTCCTGTCGAATAATCCCATGGAGTCATTGTTGATGGAGTTCTCGCACATGTTTTCGAGAATCTCCCATACAGTGTCTTCATGTTGACCCATGATGTTTCCTCCGCAAGTTGCATTGACGAAAAGGCGGATGTCCTCACGGAGTCCCTGGTAAAAAGATTGGACTTGTTCCCATTTAGGAACTCCGTGATGGGGGCACTTTCTCATGAGATCCTGAAAACGATCCCATGCCTCATGGAGAGGTTCTCCTGATTGTTGAGTGAAGTGTGTAATCTGATGGCGCAAGGCGTTGGTCCGACCAATGGGAAAAAACTTTTTCAAAAACTCGGATTGAAGTTCTTCCCAAGTGTTGATCGGCCGGGTCTGAGTTTGATACCAATGGGCAGCCTTGTCCATAAGAGAAAAGGAGAACATCTTCATGAGAAGAATATCCCGATTTTGCGCATCTGATCCAAAAGTGTGGGCCAGATGCTTTAGCTGTTTGATGTGCTGGAAGGGATCTTCAGAATTAAGCCCATGGAATTTAGGTATAGCATGAATCATGTTGGGCTTTAATTCGGAATCAGGTCCTCCAGTCGGGATTCTGACTCGAGGCTCAATGGCCACCGCAGTAGGATTGTAGTGGTCCCGCATCATAGGACGCTGTGGTGGGTGCACGAAGTTTTGGAAGAGGTCATTGAGTCGCTGGAGCTGGTGTTCCAGATTATTTTCTTCCTCAACTGGTTGAGCCATGATGGGGGAAGAAGAAGAACTTGGTTCTGAATCAGAAGAGAGAATAATGTGAGGGTGTTGCTGCACAAACACGGGCGTCGAGGCTTGGCCTTGACGAGAGCGAATTTCTAAAGGAGGTCTTAAGGGTGGTCTTAGGGACCTCCTTCCGTACATGCACTGTTGGAAGAGGTAAGTTTAGAAGGTGCTGGACCCAATCAAGACACCCAAAAATGTGTTGGGTGACTATAGAGGTGCGGGGCAGATGGATCCCTTGATCAGAAAGATCGTCCACCTGAGAATTACCTGGGTAGCCAGAGAGGGAGAGTCCCGCAAAGACCCCTACACGGTAGAGCGTCCCCACGGGTTACAGGGTTTCCCCCACCCGACCTCTCTTGTCACTGCGGTTCCAGGTAGACCAGAATGGGGATCTTGACCTCTTAAGTCTACCTTTTTTTATGTTAAGATCAAGGTGCTTAGGTTTTCACTTGAACTTTAGTCTTTTAAGTGCAAAGAGTGACCTAATTTAAGGTTGGTTGACCCAAGGGGTCAACTTTACCTCTTGTTTTCTTTGAGAGCTTTTAGGTCTTGTCTTTTAGGGTTCAAGTGTTTAGAGAGCCAATTGTTTTAGGTTTTCTTTTGAATAGGTATTTTCAATCAATGGTTTAGGCACACTTCTTTTGGATTTTCTCCATTCTTGATTTAAGTAGTGTGTCTCTAAAACCCTAATGTTGAATCTTATGTTGGCTCTACTTGGTCCAGTTAGTTCTTTGTTGGGTAATTAGGGCTCAAGCAAGAATGTGTTAGCCCTTAAATACCCTTAACAGTGTGCAGGACTAATGAGTTGAAAACATGCAACTCTTTATGGTTACAAAGTATGGAAGACAGGTTAGCCCTATATTGCTTGTTCTTTTCTTTTCTTCCTCTTTAGAGTTTAGGGGTTAATAGCGAGAGGAAAAATTTACTTGTCCTCGGAGTGGTTGTCGTGCGGTTGCTTGTCTTCTTGATTTCCTGTAGTTTTCTGCACAAAAGAGAGGAGATTATCAGAAATTAAAAAGAAACAGGAATGTTTACCTCTAGAATAGCCGTTGCTCCCTGGCAACGGCGCCAAAAATGAAACGCTGACGGCAACCGGGTTTTATTGTTATAGCGTTGTAGTATAGCCAGTTATTGCCAACATTTCAAATATATAAATTTTTTACTCGGAAAATAAAAGAGTTCCCGAGGTCGAACTCAGGGAGCAAGTTGTATTCTAGAGATATACATGTTTCTTTTACAAAAAAAAATAAAGAAAGAGAGAGAAAGAATTTGTTGTCTTTTCTTCTTTTCTCTTTGCTTCTCCTCGTCTCAGATCTTCTGTTATCCTCTTCTTCTTTATCTGCAGTGGTGATGTTCTTCTTCTTCCTTCAGCTGTTCCTGCTCTTCTTCTTTGAGTTCTTCCCTGTGTTCTCCTCTGCCTCGCCTTCTTCTGTTGTTCTTCAGATCTCCTTCTTTCTTCTTTTCTTTTTCCTGTCAGGACGTCGTCTCTCCTTCTTTCTTCTTTTCCCTTCAGGACGTCGTCTGATCTTCCAATCAGACGACTTAAACCGCTTGTTGCTACAGTGTCTCCCTCAGCTTCCTTCTTCTTCCGCGGTCCTTCTTCTTCACCTGTGCCTGCACACTTCAGAGTTTACGTCAGGGGGCAAAACCTACTCTACCCCCCGCCCCTCCGTCTCTCTCTCACAGAATCCGCTCATAGGATAGCTCTCCCAGAGCTGCCGGGTAGCCGGGTACGGGTCGCGCCCGGGTCCAGGCCCACCGGCGTGCGTGGTGGGCGAGGAGTGCAGGTCAGTCTAAGTCAGGTCGGGTCAGATCCGCGGGGCGTGAGCGCGGACGAGACCGGGTAACCGGGCGGGTGAAGGGGACCTCACCCCGTGTGCTGAGGCAGTAAGCCTCCAGCACTTTTTCGCTTTAAACCGCTGCGCCTCTTCAGACTTTTCCGAGGTGGGACTAAATGTCCCACCTCAATTGAGCGCCCGCAGCGGAGAAAGCAGCGGGCGATCGCGGCTTCACGCGAAGCCTTCTCCCCAGCTGCGAGCCTGATGCTTTGTCGAAAATGCCTCGTAAGGCCTGGGAGTCGAATCTGGGCGTGGCGCTGGGCGTGGCGCGCCTGCAGCTGCAGGCGGAAGCAGCTCCTTCTGCACGGCAATGGCGGCGGAGGTCGGGTGGCCTGTTCACAGCAAAACGGCCTCTCGGCCTAATCAGAAGGTGCCGGGAGCTTCGCCAGAGTGCGGCGAAGCTCGTGTGGGTGGTGGCGAGGCGTGGGGTGGCGTGCAAGGGCTGCCCTAGGTCGGACTGTGGGTCGGAGGATGGGTTTGTTCGGTGGGGTTGCAGAGGGTGATGTGGGGGAAGTGGAAGGGCGGGGATTGATCACGGTGAGGAGGTGGAGGTTCTGCGGTGGTCGGCGAGCCGTGTGGGTTGCTGGGGTGATGGGAGCGTCTCGCCGGAGTTTGGCCGGAGACGAGGGGGGTGACGGTGGACAGGAGCGGTCGAGGGTTTAATCAAATAAAAGACAGTGAGGAAAAGAAAGAGGGGGAGATGGGGAGGAGTTCTGACCTAGCTATGGAGACGAAAGGGGCCGGGGCAGGGCGACAGTCGTATCGACTGTCGCCGGAGAAGAAGATGCCCAGGGGAAGGGGCGGCGGCGAGCAGAGAGCCGGAGAGGCGCCAGCTGGGTGCGGCGTGGCGCGGGAAGAGCAGGGGAAGAAGTCCCTGCTGCTGGTATTGTGGCAGAGCGAAGAGGAGGAGGAGGAGGAACCGCCGGAGCTGGTGGGCGTCTGCCGGAGTGAGAGGAGAGGAAAGCTGGGGGTTTTCTCCGTCAGATCCGAGCTCGGAAGAACGGTGGAGCGACGGGGGTATTTATAGGGACCGAATCAGGGAGGAAGGCGGAGGGAGACGACGTGTCTCCCTCGCCGGAGGACGCCGGAGATGGAAACCCATACCGTCCGTGCGTTCGCACGGCCGGTATGGCGGGTTACAGCGACCAGGGGGTGTCCCTGCAACGGCTGACGACGCAGGGCACCCCCGGTTTACTTGCCAGGCTCTCCCCCTCACCCTGCGCGGCGCCATGCTCCGCGCAAGGTCGCTGGAGCATGGTGCTGGCAGGTTTTGCAGGGGGGACCTGAACGCAAAGAACGAAGGAGAGTTAGGGGCCAAAATGCGAGGGTTCAAAAGTTGAGGGCCAAAAAGTAAATATATGAGGACCAAAGTGTAAAGTTGGTCAAGGAGGTTTCTTCTTAGGCTCAAGTTTTTATACATGACTCATTAGGACCTAAGGAATCTGATGGTGAATTTCATTTCTATATTAAACCTTGTTTGACCGGTCAATTTATGCGAAAACCCAAACTAAGTTATTAATTGGGCATGGTTCTCAATGTAGGTCAAAATGGGTTCTGAAGGCCAAATTGAAGGTTCTAAACCCTAGAGATTATTTTTCTATGAATTTTAGAGGGTTTATTCTGTTTTTACTTTGCCTTGAACCTCGTGAATTGAAGTGGGTTGTTTTAGGGTTATAGATTATCATTTAGTTCCTTGGAATTGCTGTAGCCCTTTCTAGATCATCTCATCCCACTTTTATTCTTATTAAGTTGCTTTGACCTATGTTTGGACCCTGAATTACCCTGTATGCAGATTATACTGGTAAAATTGTATTTTTACCCCTTATGACTTGTTTTCTCCTTAAACTCAGAATTCTCTGAGTTAAGCCTTTCCTTGAGTTATGTAGGAGCTTTTATCCTTTGTATTAGGTCAAAATGAGCTAGTTATGGCTCATGATGAGGTTCTCATCATACCCGTGTCTGAGACGAGTTCTACAAGAGTACAGTCAATAACAAGCTTTAGACATTGATCGTTGACTTTAAATGCATTACCCGTCTTTGGGTCAGAGATTTGAATGGCTCCATTTGGAAAAATCTAGTCGATAATGAATAGGTCATTCCATTTAGATCTAAGTTTGCTAGGAAAGAGCTTAAGTCAAGAATCGAATAACTAGACCTTCTGGTTCGGCTCAAAGCTCTTGCAGGAAATCAATTGATCATGTAGAGCTTTGGTCTGAGCCTTGTAGATCTTGGCATTTTCATATGCATCATTTCTAAGATCTTCCAACTCAGATAGTTGGAGTTTCCTGGTCTTCCCAGCTAAATTCAGATCTAAATTGCATTGCTTGATTCCCCAGAATGCCCTATGTTCAATCTCTACGGGTAGATGACACGCCTTTCCATACACTAAAGAGTGTCCTCAAGCTTTTGAGTCTAGTCCTTGCGATCAGGCCTAACCATTTTCTGCAGAATATTCTTGATCTCCCGATTGGAGATCTCGGCCTGTCCATTCGTCTGGGGATGGTAAGGTGTGGAGATTCGGTGATTAACCCTGTATTTGGCCAACAAATTTCAGAATTGGGCATTAGTAAAATGAGTGCCACCATCACTGATGATGGCCCTTGGAATCCCAAACTTGCTGAAGATATTTTTCTTGACAAAATTGATGACCACCTTGTGGTCATTGGTTCAGGTGGGAATCGCCTAAATCCATTTGGACACATAATCAACAGCAACAAGAATGTACTGATGTCCAAATGATGGGAGAAAGGGTCCCATGAAATCGATGCCCCAAACATCGAAGATTTCGATAGGAATAATTGGGTTTAGGGGCATCATATCTCTTTTAGTTATGTTCCCGAGTACCTGACATTGAGAACATGACCTTGAGAAATCCTGGGCATCCTTAAATAAAGACGGCTAATAGAAGCCAGATTTTAAAAATTTTGCAGCCGTCTTTTTCCCGGAGAAATGTCTACCACACGTAGATGCATGGCAGAACTCGAGTATACTATTGAATTCACTCTCCGGAACACATCGACGAATAATCAAATCAGAGCCGATGCAATACAATTCAGGGTCCTCCTAGAAGTAATATTTGGCCTCAGATTTAAGTCTATCTCGATTTTTCTTGGTTCAATTTTGGGGGATTTGACCAACGGCCAAATAATTAACAATGTCAGCAAACCACGGGGTTTGGACACCTGAAACTGCAAGGATAGCTTTGTCCAGAAAAGTATCAGCAATCGGGACATCTGGACGAGAAGAATCACTTAAGAGTCTCGACAAATGATCCGCCACCACATTTTGTACCCCGGTCTTATCTGTGATTTCAAGATCAAATTCTTGAAGCAGAAGAATCCAACGAATAAGATGGGGTTTGGCATCCTTTTTGGCCAAGAGATGTCTCAAGGCCGAGTGGTCAGTATAGATGATGACATGAGACCCTAAGAGATAAGCCCTGAATTTGTCCAAAGCAAATACTACGGCTAGTAATTCCTTTTCAGTAACAGTGTAATTCTCTGGGCTTCATCCAGAGTTTTACTAGTGTAGTAGATGATAGAGGGCTTTTTATCAATTTGCTGACCCAAAACAGCCCCGATCGCCTAATCAGAAGCATTGGTCGTGATCTCAAAAGGGGCTGTCCAAATCGGTGGTTGCAACACTGGAGCACAAGTGACTGCCGTTTTCAGGAAATCAAATGCCTTACGCATGATTCATCGAAAACAAACGGCATTTCTTTGGCGAGAAGATTGCTCAGGGAACGAGCAACCTTTGAGAAATCCTTGATGAATCTTCTGTAGAATCCCACATGACCAAGAAATGATCAAATTTGTTTAACAGATGTGGGAGGAGGAAGTTTAGCGATAGCATCAACCTTAGCTTTATCTACTCCAATTCCCCGTTCAGAGATTACATGACCCAAGACAATGCCTTCTTGTGTCATGAAATGACTCTTTTCCCAGCTAAGGACCAATCATGTTTTGATACATCGCTTAAGAATCATTTCCAGATTAGCCAAACAAGAGTCAAACGATTTTCCAAAAATAGAGAAATCGTCCATGAAGACTTCCATAAACTCTCCCACCATGTCAGAGAATACGACTAACATACACCTTTGAACAGTCGCAGGTGCATTGCATAAATCGAAAGGCATCCTACGGAAAGCAAAGGTTCCGTAGGGACAGGTAAAAGTAGTTTTTTCCTAATCCTTAAGATGGATAGGAACTTGGTTGTATCCCGAGTAGCCATCAAGAAAATAGAAGTACTTCTGCCCGGCTAGTTTTTCTAAGATTTAATCAATGAAAGGCAGGGGAAAATGATCCTTTTTTGTAGCCGTGTTCAGCTTCCTGTAATCAATACAAACCCTTCAAGAGGAAGCTGAATGAGTTGTGACAGATTCTCCTCTCTCGTTAGTCACAACGGTAATCCCAGCTTTCTTGGGAACAATCTGCACGGGACTTACCCAGGGACCATCAGAGATTGGATAAATAATTCCTGCATCGAGTCACTTAATGATTTCCTTTTTGACCACTTCTCGCATATTTGGATTTAATCTCCTCTACATCTGGTGAGAAGGGCAGGATCCATCTTCCAAGAATATTCTATGATTGCAGTAAGATGGCTCGATCCCCCTAAGGTCATGAATGGTCCAACCAATTGCCTCCTTGTATTCCTTTAGGACCTTGATCAATTTAATCCCTTGCTCCTTTATTAATTTAGCACTGATAACCATAGGGAGCATCTTCTGTGGTCCTAAAAATTGATATTTCAAATTCTCAGGCAATGGTTTCAGTTCAAGCTGGGGTGGGTTGATGATTGATGGTAAGGAAGATGCTGAAGACTTATCAAGAGGAAGAGGTTGTGAGTGAACAAAATCAATAACCTCTTCAGAAGATGGCAGGTCTGCCATAGAGGATTGCAGGTCCAATTCATCATCAAAGGAGGAACTTTCAATTGAAGAAACCATCAAACAAGTTTCAATGTATACATTATCCTCCTCAAGTTCCTCAATAAATCGCCTTAAAAATATCCAATTTCATTCGTTGATCCCCAAAGGCGATTTCCATGCTACCGCTTTCACAGTTAATGTTGGCCTTAGCGGTAGCCAGGAATGAATGCCCTAGAATGATAGGCGTGTTCTCCAAACTTTTCGGTACATCCATGTCAAGGACAAGGAAATCTATAGGAAAATAGAAATCCTTGACCTTAACTATAACATCTTCAATAACACCTCGCGGATTTGTGACCGAACGATCCGCTAACTGTAGCGTTACTAAAGTCGGCCGAAGTTCACCTAATCCAAACTTCTCGTAAAGAGAAGTCAGAATTAGGTTGATGGATGCACCCAGATCCAGTAGTGCTCTATCAAATGTGTAATCTCCAATGACGCAAGAAATTAATGGAGCACCTGGATCTCTCTTTTTCTGAGGGAGGTGGTGCAGGATAATAGAACTAGCCTGCTCGGAGAGTACCACCTTCCTCGGAACAGATTCTCTTGACTTACTCTTTTGTGTACATAAATTCTTTAAAAATATCGCGTAGGCCGGTATATGCTTGATAGCATTGAGGAGCAGGATATTGATCTCAACATTCTTAAAAATATTCAGAAGCTCCTCATTGCTATCAATAGACTTCTTTTATTTGATCAAAGCTTCAGGAAAAGGAACATGAGTCAAATCTTTGGAATCAGGTTCCTGAGCCTTGATTTCTTCTCCAGAATGCTCCTCTCTCTCTCCTCAGGTTCTTCACGATTCGGTAGATCAGAACAGTGTGGTTGTGGATCTTGAGTCTGCTTACCACTCTTTAAGGTAATAGAATTTGCAGATGCATAAGAGTTTAGGTCTTTGGGAGGGTTAGGAAAGTTTGGAGGGCCTTGATTAGCTACGAATTGTTGATGTGCAGAAGAAGAAGAGGAAGGACCCTGCTCAACCACCTGAGCATGTGCATGTGGGTCCTTCTGATTTCCGTACCCATGGGCTTGGTTGCCCAGATTCAGAATATTTCACGGGTTGGGTACAGGTTGGGATGGTAGAGATCCGGGTTGACGAGAGTTAGCAATGAGCCCGGTCTGTAAGTTGTCCAGCGAGGTTTTCATTTGTTGCATGAGCTGGAGCATGGATCCTTGCATCTCTACCATTTGCCGGTTCAAATCAGCCTGCCCTACGGGTTGACGGGCATTCCAAGCTAGCTGATTGACCTGATTTGGGGGCAACTAAGTATACTCATGACCCTGACCCATTGGTCGTTGCGGAGCATAGTTGCTGGGTCAAAATTGAGTCTATTGCTATGGGTTTTTCCAGGAGAAGTTAGGGTAGTTTCTCCCACCCGAATTATAGCCATTAGAGTAGGGGTTGGATCTAACGTTCTCCTGTACAGCACAGACTGTTGGAACCTTGTTCCACATCTTGTTTTGGTGTTAACAAAATTATTATGGATTAATGTTTGCAATTGAGTTCTTTCAGATTTAGGTGAAGATAAGGCAAATAGGAAATGATGGAGGCTTGATGAAAAGGAGAAGATCATGATAAGAAGGAGGCAAGATGACAAGGAAGAATCAAGGAGAAGATCATCTTTGACCTTTAGTGTTTCTAGTTTAGATTTTTTATTTATAGATTATATATGCCTCTTAACAAAGGAATATGACTTAGATCATAAAAATAATTAGAGATAAATTAGGATTAATATTACGATCATTTTCAAAGAACGTAATTGATTAAATCACTTAAAAAAGGTACTTGTTAACCCACAAGTACCTGTACTAAAGTTTAGTACTGGTACATGTGAGTAACAAGTTTGGGTTTTGTCAATAAACAAACCTGCACCCTGCAAGTACCGATACTCATGATCAGTACCGGTACTGGAGGGAACGAGTATCGGTACTAACCATGAGTACCGGTACAAGTGGGTTACAGATTTATGTTAAGAGTTTGAAACCCAAATCTGAAAGCAACGAGTACCGGTACCCATACTTTAGTACCGGTACCAGGTAGCCGTTGGTTCAAAACAGAACGGCTGGAATATTTATTTTGTCAATGTGAACATTGGGAATTAAATCCCAACGTCTAGTAGACGAGTATCCTAGGTCCTAAACTCTATAAAATGATCCTAGGACTCTTTGTTTGCACACAAGAGATATTAGAAATACAAGGAAAATTCCTAGAGCTATATTTCACATTTTTCCACCACATATTCAAGAGAAGGAATAGTTTGCTGCTCTCAATCTCTCTACGCTTTTGCAAACACTTCGACGTGATTTCTTCATGCATCCACATCAAAGCATTCACGCTCATTCTAGGCTCTCAAATCAGTAACATAATATTTACATTTGTTGAGAGGCTTAGGAACATAGTTGTAAGATCTTTCTTTCATACACCTGTATTTCATTTGTTCTTGAGCATTTGCTCGTTGGGTTGTAACAAACCTGTTTTTGTACTTGGGATGAGGTAACCCGTTAATTACCTCGGTTTAGTAAATTGATTTCCTCAGGGTTGAGGGAATCGGGTTAAAAACCCTAAGCTAGGTGGCTTAGGTAGTGGAGTACCCAAGGAAGGGGAACCATTATACATATTGTGCCAATTTTCTGTGGTTTGATTGATTGTGCAAATTGTCTTGATATTAGTAATATTGTTTTTGAGTTTTTGTGCGCATAGCTAAATATATTTCTCTATCTTTAGATCCTATACAGACATCCTCATAGGGTAAGGATGGAGAGAAAGAAAGGGAAGGATCAAAAAAACTGGGATCAAAGGCCCCAGTTTGGAACCCGTGGGGTTCCGAATAATGCTGACTCACAGGTTTAGCCGCATCGAGTTGATTCACGAACTCCCATCCAGAAGGAGCTCGCGAAGAATGGAATCTCGAATTTTGGGATTGAGTGGGTGGAGAGTTGTTCATAGAATTTCCAACCATTTACTCTTCCATTCTCTTAGCAACCAAGTCTACCTTATCAAGTTTGTTACAAATCAATTTCATATCAAATGAATAAGAGTCATGGACTTCATTAACATTTGATCTGGGCTGCTGGGACTGATTAAAAGTATCCATGGAGGCATGATTGATTGAATTCTCGCTCATTTCCTCAAACAAATCGTGTGCACTATTTGCATCTTTGTTGAGGAAATTGCCTCCGCAAGAAGCATCCACGTGATTTCTGAGTTGCTCAGTCAACCCATGGTAGAAGATCTGCACGAGTTGCTATTTCGACACCTCGTGGTGTGGACACCTCCGCAATAGGTCCTGGAATTGCTCCCAGGCCACATGAAACTGCTCCCCTGACTGCTGGGTAAAGGTAGTGATTGCCCATCTTAAGGCATTGATACATCCGATAGGGAAGAATTTCTTCAGAAAGGCCGATTTCAACTCATTCCAAGTTGCAATTGGTCTTCCTATTGTCCTGTATCAATGAGCGGCTTTATCCCTAAGAAAGTGGGGGAAGAGCCTCATGATCATTTGCTCCTCATTCACATTTCATGCCTTGGTGGTCTAGACCAAAGTGGTCAAGTCGTCCAAGTGCTGAAATGGGTCTTTGGAGCCAAGCCCATGGTAATGTTTGATCAGGCTTAACACTTGGGGCTTGATTTCTACGTCTCCAACTGGAATCTGAACGTCGGGACATTCCTCGTAATTTGAAGGATCATAAAAATCCTTCAAGGGCTGAGCGCCCTACATTCTCTACATTTGTTCTAGCTGTCTTCAGAATTCCTCCTGTGGATCCCAAGGCAGAGGAGGCTGTTGGTCAGCCATGGGATCAATTTGACCAAAATCCAATTTGCACCTCCTAGAATACTCTAGTGGTCCTTCCAATCGGGGATTCAATGACCATCTTCCCAGCATAAACTAGGAGCAGGTCAGAAGGACTAGGGATAAGGACCCTACAACACAACAAAACAAGTCTGTCCTTAAGTGGGGTAGCCTAAGGATCTACAGACTCCCAAAACCTGCCTTAAGATTGTAAATGATTTACTCTACTTGTGTCTGCTCAATCCAACCAGTTAGAAGGAGGGACTGGGGAGAAGGTTCTTCCTTCGACTTGCACCTTTGGTTCCTAGTGTACCCCCCAGCCGTAGGTGTTTGACGCTACTCCCCTATCTAGACATCAGATTAATTAGTACAAGTAGGTTAATAAAAAATAATCTCAGACTAGGCCCAGAAGAGCGAATCAGTCCTTAAGGCCAACGTCTACTCGATTTTATTAAGGCTTGGGATTGTAGTGCTTATGGAATATGATGGGCCCTTAAAATGGGTCATGCCCTTAATGATTGATTGAGAATTGTGTAAGTTCATGCACAACCAAGGTTTTCAAGTAAGATTATTTGTGATGTGCAGATTTTAATATTCAAATCTTGCTTAAGTAGCTTTTAGGGTTTAAAATTAGGTTAATTTCAATCAAGTTCGAGGCAAACCAGGCTTTCAAGCACGGGTGAAGATTACTTTCCTTTAAAATCAGAAATAAAGTGGAGTGCTTGGAATAGACCTAGATTGAAAACCCTAAGGAGAAGCTACTTGATGAGTTGATTTTAGGTAGAGTGGTGCTGCACAAACAACTCAAACAACTGGCCACAACTGCACCACCAGGCTAGGCACACAGAGATGGTTAACCGAGAATGATTTCTACTCTTTTATGTGTTGCTTTGTGTGTGCCGTTCCACAGATTAGAACCCAATTGAGTAGAAGCAAATCAGGTAGGTTAAGTGCCTTGAATGTGGGTGTATGTTGTGTGTCTGTTGAAAATTACCCCACAAAATTATCTTTTTTTTTTTTTAAGCGATGGTGGAATGAGTATGAGTGAGAATCCAAACAACCAAACTAATCCTAGGATTTATGCAAATACCTAGGTTAATTGGAATTTAGATTTAATGTGACAAATGAAATCTATGGAGGGTGGAAGAATGGGGAGCACTTATAGTTGTCTTCAACTGCACTTTACTCCGGTCTACCGCTTGATGATTCCCTGATGAAGGTCTCTGCAAAATAATAGACACAAAAGAAAGCAAGTTAGAAGATAATAAAGTGCATGAAATGCGAAAAGAAGATTGGAAATCGTTGCCTCCCTGGCAACGGCGCCAAAATGTTGAAGCTATGGTTACTACGCTATCATATTTGGTTTTGAAAACCTGTCATTGTAGTTTGAAAGCGAAGAACTTGTGTTCAACAAATAAAATTTATACTGGAATAGAAATCTTAGGTCGAACTCAGGGAGGCTACGTCGATCCATATTCGCAATTATATTTTTTTAGAGTTTTTGTTGAAAGGCGAAGTAATTACAATGAGGTAATATAAACAATCAGAATAAGAGAGAGAGAGAAAACATGCACTTAATATTTCAAAATGTTTATACAACTAAACCAGTGACAAATTACACTAGAAAGTGGGAAATCTATTACACAAAAAAGTAGGAAAATTCTACTCTAGAAAGTTGAAAAGAGGAATGGGAGAGATAAGTTATCCTCCTCGACGATTGCTTGGAGGATGAGCCGAATGGAACGACGCTTGGAAGACGAAGGACGGAGCGAGAAGAAGGAGGTCAAGGCAGGAGGAATAAGAATGGGAAGCACATCGTCGTCGTCGCGGGATCCGCTTCTAAAATGTGGGCGAATATTTGACTTTATCTCTCAAGGAGCACCCCGGGTGTGGGACAAGCTTCTCTTGAGCTTTGGAGAAGGAGAGAAGAGAAGGAAGGGATGAGAATTTCATATGGAGGGGGTCTCCTTTTATAGTTGCAAGGAGTGAGAGCAATTTGGACATTACAATTTCAAAATATTAAATGAGGGGCCTCTAGTGACGGAATTAAGAATCACTAAAGCCCAGGTCGTGGGCAATGTGGGCCGCGCCTGCCGTCTGCTCCTCGCCCGCGCCGCCCACGTTCATCAATCTTCGGTCGTCCGATCGTAAGATCGGACGGCTTAAGATTTGCTAACCGTAGCGCCACAACGCACACCGAGCGCATCCAATCACGCGTCTGCACATCGCTGCCTCTGAGCGCACCACGTTTCCACCCTCGCTGCCGCTCATCCAAGATCTGACGACTTAATTTGAGCCATCCCATGCATCTGCGCTCAATTGAGATTCGCGGGGGTTCGAACCCGTGCCTCTTGTTCGCAATAACACCTTCGACCGCTACGCTACAGCGGTGAAGTCGTCACGTAGACACTTTAAGGCATGGCCGTCCATGCGATCCAACGGCCAAGATCCATCGCGCGGTGAGGAGAGAGAGAGGATGCGGCGGTCTCCAAGATTGGCTGGGCCGATTTGGGTAGCCGAGATGGCGCCACATGGCGCCATCTTGGCCGTCCATCTTCTAGATGATGTAGATGGTGCCACGAGTATTGGATTGAGTCAATTTTCACGTCGTTAGGCTGCGATCGTCGATCCGAATCCATCTGTGTGGTTGGATTTGTCGTCTGAAGTGCGGATTCACACCATCTTGGCCCTTGATCTTCTAGGGTTCCTTAGTCTCTGTCTGATGCTACGGATATCTGATTAGGGCAATCTTGGAGTCGTTGAACTCCAATCATCGCCCTGATCAGATCCGTACAATTGGATCTTCGATCCAAGACCCCGATAAAAAGTCGCCCTGTCCCTGAACATAAAAGGAGACAATTAACCTCCATTTTATTCAGACTAATCTAAATGCAAGTTGATGCATGCTATGCAATATTTATAGTATGTAATGCAATTCTATGCTTGAGAACATGCATAAATAGACATTTTATGTAATATAAACTTCTTTACATCAAGAAGGCTTTGATACTTAGCCTCTGAGGAAAGTTGGCTCTTGTGTTGTGCCTTGAGAAGCCTTGGTGCCCTTGTGTGCCTTTTGTGGGGCTGTGCTATAATGAGTTAAGTCGTCTAAGAAGGGTACCCATCGTCTGATTTGCTTGAAAGGCACTGTGGCATTATTTCATAAGTTATTGTGAGCTTAAGCTGACGTGGATTATTGATTGAAGTTACTGTTGAGAAATTGAGTAATTTGAATATGAGATGTGCTAAATTAGAGGGATCTAAATGGTGATCTAAATCACCACTTTTTAGGTTTCTTTATTCTTTTTGTCTCTATATTCTTTAGGATACATTGATTTTACATTTGAATATCAATCTAAGCAATTTATTCATTGCATATCTTTTTATTGTGCTCAATTTAACTATGCTCATTTATTCAAAATAGAGATTAGTGCTTGAATTACACTTTTCCTTCCTGCGAATAACCTCAGACTCCAACTAGAATTCGAGTTTATACATTTAAGTGTTTGTTGTGCAATTTAGGAGTGTACTATGACGACAATTTCTTAAATCTCCTCTTTTCGTGCTCGAACAATTTGACCATCTTCCAATATCTCTTGGACCCCAGCCAACACGACCCCCTGCTGATCACTCCTGGTGACTGGGAAGAATGAGCCCTACCCCTTAGTCATCGAAGGCAATGCAGTCGACATTCTATTTTCAAGGACCTTGTCCCACATAGGGTTCAGGGAACAGGACCTCACCTTATCGACCTACCTAGTGGTGGGCTTTGGCAACTACAAGATGATGCCAAGAGAAAAATCACCCTCCCCAACACGATTCGAGATGGTAGTCAATACATGAACCAGATAGCAACTTTTACGATAGCTAACTTCACCACCTTTCACGAGATTATCAAATGACCATTCATGCATGCCTTTAGAGCTATCTCATCTTCCTATTTTCATATGTCCTCTTCAGCACCCTAGTGGGCGTAAGGATTATCCATGGCGATCAATTTGTCGAATAAGAGTTGCTTCGCCTAGAAATCGAGCACATGACCTGGAGGACCACCTCGAAGCTACAGAAATGCGGTAAAAAGAGAGCGGTAGATAGCACCCCCCAACCTCAAGTCTAGAAACCACCAAGCGTAGTACTATCTGATAAATGCCAGTTTATCATCATCCTTATGCATTAAAACGAACCTAGCTCTTAGGATTTTACTCCGCAAATGGGTTTTTGGGCTGCATTTAGGCATAAATTAGGTTAGGCATGCATTGCATTTTTTGTTGTCTTTTAATGAGTTTTTGTGAGTGTTAGGGATGTACAGATACACAGATATCACTATCAAGGTCCACCATGATGACAGTGGAGCTTTACCTTGGGGATCCCATTAAGATGATCCAAGTGGGCATAGATCTCAATGAGGCTTAAGTCAAAGAAATATTTCACTTGCTTTAAAAAAGCACAGATCTCTTCGCATGGTGCAGCCATGACCTCTCGAGTGTCAACCTCAAAGTTGTTGAGCACCACCTCAACATTCTCCTAGGAGTGTGCCCAATCAAACAAGTCCACCACCATAAACTTGATGAACAGCAGCAAGTAGGTGCGAAGGAGGTGGATAAGCTTCTCCAGGCAGGGTTCATCAAGAAAGCGGTCTACCCTAACTGGGTCTCCAACGTCGTCATGGTTAAAAAGGTGAACAATAAATGGTGGATGTGCGTGGACTTCATTAACCTCAACTCTGCCTACCCAAATGATGAATTCCTGCTTTCAAAGATCGACACGTTGGTAAACTCCTACATCGACCAGACCCATATGTCTTTATTGGATGGCTACAACGACTATCGCCAGATTAGTCTGCCTTAAACAAGTTGACCGCATACCTCTTTCATGACCAACAAAGGTCTCTTTCAATATTTTGTAATGCCCTTCGGGCTGAAAAATGTTAGAGCC
The DNA here is from genome assembly GCA_037157565.1 of Thalassia testudinum. Lineage (NCBI taxonomy): Eukaryota > Viridiplantae > Streptophyta > Magnoliopsida > Alismatales > Hydrocharitaceae > Thalassia > Thalassia testudinum. The sequence continues at coordinate 22,114,242 of JAZHRO010000024.1, forward strand.
ACCTACCAACGCATTATAAACTTCATCTTTGCAAAGTTAATTGGAAAGTCTCTTGGAGTGTATATCGATGACATGCTAGTGAAATGCAACACTTACGTCGAGCACTTAGCCAATTTGAAGTGTTCAAAATGATATGGACAGTCTGCTGTTGACGCGGCTAGGTCATGTTTTAATAATTAATGCGTTGTAATATAGATGAACTTTCCGCGAAAACAAATAAAGGTTTTATAACTCGAAAATTGGAGTATCCGAGGTCGAACACGGGGAGCAATTTAAGTACTTTCAAAACTTGAGAACACAACCTTTTAAATGAAAATAAGTGTATCCGAGTTCAATGAGAGTTATAAAAAGAAATTGCTCAAAGAAAACAAAAATGGACGTCTGATACAATATCAGACGTCTTAAAATGAAGCTCCTTTTCTTCCTTGATGCTTCTATTTCTCTCCCTCTATTTCTTTTCTTCCTGCGACCAAGGTCTGACGTTCTTCTTTCTTTTCCTTTGCCTTCTTGCCCCTTGTCTTCTTCTTCTTCTTCAGTCTTCCTTGGTTCTGTTCTTCTTTGCCTTGCCTCTCTCCTTGCCTTTCTTTTAGAGCCTCCTTCCTTCTTTCTTCTATTTCCCTTTGGCATTTCTTCTTCTCTGCCTTGCCTCTTATCCTTGGCTGCAGAGCTTCCTTCCTTCTTTCTTGCAGCGGCTAAGTCCCTATGTCCTGCACACACTACGCACAGCAAAACCTAACCCTCTACCCGCTCGTCTCTCTTTCTCGCTGTGTAAACCACTCTCAGCACGCTCTCCCAGAGCCGGTTAAACGGGTCGAATCACGCGCCTGTGACCAAGCGCACCTGCGTGAGGGTGGTGCATGAGGTGTGCTCAGGACAAGGTCGGGTCGGGTCGCGCCAGATCCGTGAGGCGAAACCACAGACGAGGCACAGTGAGATGGGTGAGGGACCTCACCCCAAGTGTAACTGGAGGTGAATAGAGTATATGACAAAAATGATATAAAGGGTGTCGGTGCGTCGTGGCTTACCGATGTGGGACTAAAGCCCACTGCTGTCCTTCGCGTGGACGCAGTCGATTGCGCCTTCGATTCCTCAACTACAGGCTCTGTTGGCTACACTTGCTAGGTCAGCTCCCTTCACACGACCTCCCCGAATTCGCAGCACCTGGAGCCCTGAAGTCTTGAGGCCTAGAGCGAGCGTAGAGCTTCGTCGAGTCGTCGTCAATGGCGGCCAGAGCGTGGAATCTATCAGACATGAAAATGGCCTCGCGGCCTAATCAGATCACCGGGGGACCTTCGCCGTATCACGGCGAAGGTGATGAGCTATGCGGCAGGCTGCGGGGCGGCCTAGGCGTGAGTGCCTAGGTCGCTCTGTGGCTGGACGGGTGGGTGTGTTCGTGGGGTTGCTGTGGTGGTGTGGCAGGGCTGTGGATGAGTGGAGGGTGCTCAGTGAGATGAGGCAGAAGTTATTTGATGGTCGGCGAGACGTGTGGGGCTGCGGAGCGACGGGAGCGTCTCGTCGGAGGGTGGCCGGAGATGAGGAAGGTGGCGGTGGACAGGAACGGTTGAGGCTCGATTGAGTGAAATAACGTGAGGAAATGAAAGAGGGGAAGATGGGGGACTTATCTAGACTGTTGGGAGAGAACGGGGGCAACGGAGTTAGATGGCTCATAGTTTCCGTTGTCGGAGAAGATAACCCTGAGGGAGATAATGGCGATGAGAAGGAGGTCGGGGAAACGTGGGCTTGGTGCGGCGTGACGTGGGAAGATGAGGTGAAGTAGACTCTGTTGTTGTTATGGCAGCAGAGCGACGAGAAGGAGAGGTAGTCGCCGGAGCTTGCGGGTTCCTTGGCCGGAGAGAGGAGAGAAGAAATTTGGAGGATTCTACGGCCAAGACAAGTCTGAGATCTCGCAGAGGGTCGGAGGTCTTTTTATAGGTGCTGGCCGAGCTTTCTGGTGCGTGGAGGGTAGGCTTTTGGCCACCGTTGTCTCACTGGAGAAGGAAGGTGGTTGAGATCCAAATCTCTCGTGCGTTCGCATGAGAGTTTGGAAAGGAATCAGAGATCAAGATCGGGCTTAGATGGAAGGGGATTCCTCAGAGAATCTCCCTTCCAATTCTGGGAGATCTCTGAGGGATTTGAGTGTATCCCCCCTGTCAACCTCGCCGGAGAAGAATCTTCCCCAATAATGGTGGAAGGACTTGATTGTAAGATTGGCGAGAAAGATAGGGGGGTTATTGTGATGGTTTTCAAAAGATAGGGACCAAAATGTGATTGGGTGTACTAAATTGCAAAGTAAGTCAAGATGACCTCCCCTTAGGTCCAAATTTTGGTAAAACATAATTTTGACCTAAGGAATCCAATGGTGATGTTGGATTTTAGGTTTGACCACGTTTGACTGGATATTTTGTGTAAAAACCCAAATTAGGTCAATTGATGAGCTAATACCCTATTCTAGGTCAAACTAGGTTCCAAAGGCCAATTTGAATGTTCTAAACCCTAGAGGATATTTTTCCATAAATTTTAGAGGGTTTAATTGATTTTTTTCCTGATCGAAACCTTGTTGAATTAAGCGGGTCTGTTTTAGGGTTACCAAATGTCATTTAATTCCTAGATTGCACATGAACCCATTTCTGATTGCATCAACTCACTTTTTATCTCATTTAGACCATTTGACCTATGTTCTATTTCTGAGAAATCCTGTTTATGTACTGCAATGGTAAAATTACAATTTTAACCTTTATTTCATGTTTTCTTCTCAGAACACTTATTCCTTCAGTTAAGCCCTCTTCTAAGTCATGTAGGAGCTTTTATTCTCTTTATTAGGTCAAAATGAGCTAGTTATGGCTCATGATGAGGCTCTCATCATACCCCCATGCCTAGCTTTTACTAGTCCCTTAGCAAAATTTCAAGGTTTTAACTTCCATTCTAGACCCTGAGTGTCTGTCATCAATTATGATAAGTGCTTCTCTTTTTCTTTTGTGATTAGGTCAAAATGCTGACAATAGGCCTAGAGGTACTCAAGTACCAACCAAAATCCGGACCCGTTCCACTTTAGCCTCAGTCCTCCATAAAGGTTTTTAAGGCCCACAGAAACTAACCTAGGGTTTGTTGGACTCCGTGGTTAAAGCACCCGTGCTTGAGACATTTTTAGCTTAGGTTCAGTTTGCAGTGCATTTTTGTAAGAGAGAGATAGAAGATTTATTTGTTTGGAAATCTTTTCTCTTTCTTTTCTTTTTATTTCTAGCTTCGGATTAGCTTCTTAACACGGTCTGTATCGGATTCCTCGTCCCGATCATCAATCCTCAAGGGTCCCTGGCTATCAAGATTTCGAGATAATCCCACCCATGGCAACCCCCAGAACCCTGGCTTTCGAGATTTCGAGATAATCCTACCCATGGCGTTCCGTGGCCGAATTCAGACCCTGGCAATCGACATTTCGTGATAATGCCGCCCATGGTGTCTGAACCAGCAGAGTGCTTACATGCCCCCAGTAGGATATTTAAATATCCTAAGAGACAAGCACCGAGGAGATGATATGTTGTTACGCATCTTGGAGGGGAATTTCCCGCCTCTCCGCGTTGGGAACTCGTCCAAATCAACTTGTGTTGATCGGCCGCTCCTAATCTAGGTGACTTTTTCAGAACATTAAACGCTTTTGCGTGATTTGGATATTTATGTGCACTGAACCAGACTGTGTGTGGATTTGGGTGCTTAAGTCACCGAATCCCGCAAACCGAAGGTCAGTTAACGAGGCCGAATATTTCCTAAGCCTTAGACCTAATACTTAAGCTTCGCATTTTCCCCAACCTCTTGAGGATTATCCCGATTTTAGCAGATACGTGAATTTTTAAGCTAAAGAATCTAGCCCAAGAGGCCTAAGATCAGTGTTCCTGCTAATCTCTTGTTATGTCACCTTAGCACTTTTTTTCTTTTCTTGATCTGGTCTAGAACTTCAGTTAATTCCTTAATCTTTTACTAATGACTCTTTTTTTCTTTTTCATTTTGTGCTCCTTTTTTGGCATTTTACTCTTTTCCTCCTCTCATTTTGTATTACCCTGAATTGTTTCTCCCCTCCTTCAAGTCTTTTTTTTTTTTTAATTGAAACCCTTTCTTGATATGAATTTTCCTGACATTTTGCACTTTCATACCCCCCATGCCTAAGATTTGCAATGTCCCCATTGTAAATTAGGTGGGTTCGATTTCAGCTTAGTTCATGCATTAGGACAGGTGTGTAGTGAGTGAATGGGTCGAAATGACTTGTTGCGAATGATTTCTAATCTCGGGTAGGGATACCTGAGGTGAAGTCGGCTGTTCTAATGGATGAACCCTAAAGTGCAATATGAATTCCGTGTAGAAATGTCAGAAAAGGTTTCGGGTTTTCTAAAGAATGACGGGTTGCCTCCCGTTAAGCGCTGAGTTTTATGCCATCGGCTGGGCGCAATGAGCTCAAGGGGAATGGAGGGTAAAGGATGACTCAGCCAAATTTGTATCGGTCATGTCAATGAACGGTTTGAGTCACTGACCGTTCACAACAAAGGGTTCGGAATCGTGGCTGAGTGGGCTGATTTCAATGGCTCCATTTCCAAATATTTATCAGACTAGGTAGGGTCCGACCCACTTAGATCATAGCTTTCCTGGGAATAATTTGAGTCGGGCATCAAAGAGTAAAACCTTTTGACCAGGATGAAAAATCTTTCTAGAAATGTGTTTGTCGTGAAAAACTTTAACCTGTTCTTTGTAAATTCGTGAGTTCTTATACGCGTCGTGGCGTAATTCATCGATCTCGCTTATTTGAAGTCTTCTGTGGGTTCCAGCCTTAGAAAGATCTAGATTACAATTCCGTACTGCCCAATAGGCTTTATGCTCCAATTCGACGGGGAGGTGACATGCCTTCCTGTACACTAGTCTGAAGGGAGACATTCCTAATTGGATCTTGTGGGCGGTCCTATAGGCCCACAATGCTTCTGGAAGCCAAGAAGACAAATCTTTTCTGTCAGGTCGAATAGTAACCTGAAGGATTTTCATGATTTCTCGGTTTGATAGCTTAGCTAGACCATTAGTTTGGGGGTGGTAAGGAGTAGAGATTCTGTGTGATACCCCGTATTTGGTCAACAGTGACCTGAACTGAGCATTTGTGAAATGGGTCCCTCCGTCGAAAATTATTGCTCGTGGAATCCCGAACGTTGAGAAAATGTTTTGATGAATGAATTTGATAACAACTTTATGATTGTTGGTTTGGGTCGGAATGGCTTCTATCCACTTGGACACATAGTCAACTACGAGTAAGATGTATTCGAAGCCATCCGAGATCGGGAAGGGTCCTATAAAATCAATCCCCCAAATATCAAAACTTTCGCATACCAGGATCGGCTATAGAGGCATCATGTCTCGATGGCTCATGTTGCCCAAAGTCTGGCAACAGGAACATGCCTTACAGTGATCGTATGCATCCTTGAAAATTGTGGGCCAGTAAAAGCCACACTGGAGGACTTTTGATGCGGTTTTATGTCCTGAGAAATGTCCACTGCATGTCTGGTCATGGCAAAATGAGAGTATGTCTCTGATTTCCACTTCCGCGACACACCATCGAATTATCTGATCAGCACCAATGCGGAATAGATACGGGTCTTCCCATAGGTAATACTTGGCATCAGAACGCAATTTGTCCTTCTTGGCCTTTGGCCAATCGAACGGAATCTGATGTGATGCCAGGTAATTTACTATATCTGCGAACCATGGAAGACCTGTACAGATAGCCAGGAGGTGCTCATCAGGAAAATGTTCTGTAATGAGTCTGGAAGGGTCAATTATTTCAGAAGGAAGACGGGACAAGTGATCAGCTACCACATTTTGCTTTCCCGCTTTGTCGCGAATCTCAAGGTCAAATTCTTGCAACAGCAAGATCCATCGGATTAATCGAGGTTTCGCGTCCTTCTTTGCAAGGAGATGCCTCACAGCTGTGTGATCCGAGTATATGATAACACGGGAACCCAGAAGGTATGATCTGAATTTTTCTAGGGCAAATACTACAGCTAGCAACTCTTTCTCAGTAACCGTATAGTTACGCTGAGCCTCATCCAGTGTTTTGCTGGCGTAGTAAATAATCATAGGTTTCCCATCAATTTTCTGCCCCAAAATCGCTCCTATAGCGAAGTCAGATGCATCGTACATGATCTCAAAGGGTTGAGACCAATCAGGGGACTATAGGATCAGGGCTTGGGTGACTCGGTCACGTAGGATCTTAAATGCTTGAGTGCATTCCTTGGAAATTTCGAAAGGCACATCCTTGGAGAGAAGAGTGGTCAGGGGGCGCGCGATTTTTGAAAAATCAGGGATAAATCGACGGTAAAAATCGACGTGCCCCAAAAAAGATCGGATGTCCTTAATTGAGCTAGGCATAGGGAGCTTGCAGATCAGGTTAACCTTAGCTCGATCCACTTGGATGCCTTTCTTCGAGATTAAATGTCCCAAGACAATTCCCTCAGGCACCATGAAATGGCTCTTTTCCCAGGAAAGAACCAAATTCACATCGATGCACCGCCTGAGTATTTGGATCAAGTGTTGGAGGCAATCGTCAAATGATGTTCCAAAAATTGAAAAGTCATCCATGAAGACTTCCAGATAGTCACCTACCATATCTGAGAATATGGCAAGCATGCACTGCTGAAAAGTTGCAGGTGCATTGTAGAGACCGAAAGGCATCCTTCGAAACGCGTACGTCCCGAAGGGGCAGGTGAATGTGGTCTTTTCTTGGTCCTCTGGATGGATTGCCACCTGGTTGTAACTGGAGTACCCGTCAAGAAAGCAGAAGAACCTATTTCCCACTAGTTTCTCAAGGATCTGATCAATAAACGGTAGTGGGAAATGATCCTTCTTCGTGGAGGAATTGAGTCTTCTGTAATCAATGCAGACTCTCCACGAGTTAGCTATTCGGGTAGGAATGACTTCTGCGGTTTCAGTCATGATGATGGTAAGTCCTGCCTTTTTAGGCACCACCTGTATTGGACTCACCCAACGACTGTCGGAGATCGGGTAGATGATCCCTGCATCTAACCACTTTATGATCTCCTTTTTCACGACCTCCTGTAGGTTAGGGTTTAGGCTTCTTTGCATTTCTCTTGAAGGTCGTGCACCTTCTTCTGTGTAGATTCGATGTGTGCAGTATGAAGGGCTTATACCAGTCAAATCATCGAGAGTCCATCCAATCGCTCTACAATGTTGCTGGAGAATAGTAATCAAACGGAGTTCCTGGTCAGGTGTGAGTCGAGAGTTGATAATCACAGGAAACATCTGATTGGAATCCAAAAAGACGTACTTCAGATGCTCGGGAAGGGGCTTGAGTTCCATGACAGGATTGTCAGCAGCAGCGGGTGGTTCGGGTTTTGTATCATGAATAAGGGTCGGAGTCATAGGTTTGTCTAGATCATGTTTGCACTCCTCTGTTGGCGGGTTTTGATTTTCTAGTGGTTGATCAGGGATAATCAGGTTGTCCTCTGTATGCACTTCATCAACCACGGCTCTGATATCACATATTTGCTCTATAACCCCGCAATTAATCCCTTGTTGGGCCTTAAAAATGTCAATCTTCAGAGTTTGATTCCCAAATTTTAATTCTATCTGGCCGTCTTCGCAGTTTATGTTGGCCCTAGCAGTGGCCAAAAAGGGTCTCCCTAATATGATTGGTGTGTCCCTTGGGTTCTTAGGTGCATCCATGTCCAGTACTATGAAGTCCACCGGGAAGTAGAAATCCCGTACGCTAACAATGCCATCCTCGAGTATTCCTTTAGGTGACTTGATGGATCGATCGGTTAACTGCAATGTCACCTCAGTTGGTTTAAGTTCAGATTCTTCAAGGTGGTCAAGGAGGGATGTAGGTATTAAATTTATGGAGGCACCTAGATCTAGTAAGGCTCTATCAAATTGGGTTTCACCAATTTTACAAGAAATTAAGGGAGTTCCTGGGTCTTTAGCCTTGGGTGGGAGTTTACTCAAGATAACAGAGCTGGCTTGCTCTGACAGTACAATCGAATTCCCATCCTTGGTTCGTGGCTTACGTTTAGGTGTACATACGTCTTTCAAGAATCTTGCATAAGCCGGTACGTGGCGAATTACATCCATCAATGAGATGTTTATCTGGACCTGTTCAAAGAGCTTGACTAGATCCTCCTCGGGGGCCACGGGTTTGGTTATCCTTTTTCCCTTGGTCAAGGCCTCAGGAAATGGAATCCTAGTTGGTTCCTCTAGAATAGGTCCAGGTTCTTGATCTGGGACAGTGGTATCCTGGATGACTATCCTAGGGTCTTGGCTATTACCAGGCTTGGAGTGGTTCGAATAATGTGGGTCTTGGGTTGTTTTACCACTACGTGTTGTTACAGAGTTTAATCCGGCTTGATTTTGGTTTGGGTTTGGTAAGAGGGGTGGCTGCTGCTGAAATACCGCATAAGATGTCGAAGCTTCCATCCCGTCTGGCAATGGAGCAGTAGGGGCCTGATAAATCAAATGTGCGTGGCCTGAATTTGGATTCATAACGTGCCTCTGGGTCGGCACGTTATTTGGGTTGGGCAGAGGTTGCGAAGGAAGGGTGCCAGGTTGGTGGGAATTTGCCATCTGGGCCAGTTGGTTGCGAACCTCTGTGATCTCATCCTTATGCTGTTTTTGCATTGCCGCATTCGTCTTTTGAATGTCAGCCAGTGCTTGAAGGATAAGAGTCAGTTGATCCTGGTTTGGCTTGGATTGGTAGGTGGGATTGGGCCGAGGCTGAGGCGGATGATATGGACAAGGGGCTTGTGGACGGGGTTGATATGATGGTCTTTGAGTCTGAGAATTTCCCGTCCACTGAAAGTTAGGATGATTTTGCCATCCAGGGTTGTAGGTATTGGAGAATGGGTCATTCTACATGGCGTTGAGGTCCTCGCAGTTCTGAGGAACCTCAGGAAAGTCAGAATACGAGGGTTCAGAGTTCCCCCAACTCGAGTAGAATGGATCGGAGGTTACTCCGGTCTGAGAGGAAGACGAGGGTGGATATGGGTCCATCCCCTTGGCAGATTGGTGGTAGATGTTTTGCACAGTTTCCCTTGCTAGAGGTGATCTTGCAAAAGAGTTTTTCACAGAGGTGGCTTACTGCAAATGCCGGGTTAGCTCATCCACCTTCTTTTCTATGATAGAAACCTTGTCCAACCGACTGGCCATCAGTTCCAAGTCGACGGAAGTGGACAGGTCCTGCATCTCATGTGCCCCTCTCAGATTCGTCGATGCGTGCGCATTCGTCCTGTCAAATAAGCCCATGGAGTCATTATTTATGGAGTTCTCGCACATGTTTTCGAGAATATCCCACACCGTGTCCTCATGTTGACCCATGATGTTTCCTCCGCACGTTGCATTGACGAATAAACGAATGTCTTCACGGAGTCCCTGGTAAAAAGACTGGACTTGTTCCCACTTAGGAACTCCGTGATGGGGCCACTTTCGCATGAGATCTAAGAATCAATCCCATGCTTCGTGAAGAGGTTCTCCCGGTTGTTGAGTGAAATGAGTGATCTGGTGGTGCAAGGCATTCGTCTGGCCAACAGGGAAGAATTTTTTCAAAAATTCGGACTGAAGTTCCTCCCATGTGTTGATCGGACGGGTCTGAGTTTGATACCAATGGGCGGCCTTGTCCAAGAGGGAGAACGAAAACATTTTCATGAGTAGGATATCCTAGTTTTGTAGATCTGACCCGAAGGTCTAGACCAAATGCTTGAGTTGTTTAATGTGTTGGAATGGATCCTCAGAGTTAAGCCCATGAAACTTTGGTATGGCATGAATCATATTGGGCTTTAGTTCAGAATCAGGACCTCCAATCGGGATTCATACTCGAGGTTCGATCGCCACCGCAGTGGGATTATAGTGATCTCGCATCATAGGTCGCTGTGGTGGGTTTACAAAGTTTTGAAAGAGATCATTAAGGCATTGAAGTTGGTGTTCAAGGTTGTTCTCCTCTTCAATGGGATGTGCCATGATGGGAGAAGAAGGAGAACCTGGTTCTGAATCAGATGAAAGATTTATGTGGTGGGGTTGCTGCACAAACAAGGGTGTCGAGGCTTGGCCTCGATGAGAGTGAATTTCTAAAGGAGGTCTTAAGGATGGTCTTAAGGACCTCCTACCGAACATGCACTGAAGGATGTGATGGGATTAGAAGGTGCTGGACCCAATCGAGACACCCAAAAATTGTTGGGTGACTATAGAGGTTCGGGGCGAATGATACCCCAGAGTCAGAAAGGTCGTCCACTTGAGAAGTACCTGGGCATCCAGAGAGGGAGAGTCCCGCAAAGACCCCTACACGGTAGAGCATCCCCACGAGTTATAGGGTTTCCCCCACCCGACCTCTCTTGTCACTGCGGCTCCAGGTAGACCAGAATGGGGACCTTGACCTCTTAAGTCTACCTTTTTTTACTTTAAGATCAAGGTGCTTAAGGTTCCACTTGAACTTTTAGGTATTTTGAGTGAAAAAGTGACCTAATTTTAAGGTTGGTTGACCCAAGGGATCAACTTCACCACTTGTTCCTTTTGGGTCCTTTCTTTTAAGGTTTAAATGGATTTAAAAGCCTGATTTGCTTAGGGTTCCTCTTCTATAGATCTTTTTAAACAAGGTCTAGGCACACCTCTTTTTGGAAAAACTTTTTTTCTTTGTTTAAGAGAAGATGTGTTTCTAAAAACCCTAGCTTTTCAATTCTTGAGTTGGCTCTAGTTGGTCCAATTTAGTTGCCTCAAAATTTAGTATCTAAGGCTCAATCAAGAAAGTTTTAGCCCTAGTTACCTTAGTTGGGTGATGTTGAACGATTACGAAGCTACGCTAACGTGTTCGGTTTTGGAAAACCTGTCGTTGTAGTTCGAAAGCGAAGGATTCGTGTTCAACAAATAAAATTTATACCGAAATTAAAATTCCGAGTCGAACACAGGGAGGCGGACGTTTGATTTAAAAACTTCACGTTTCGTTTTTATTTTGTCACGAAGAAATTCAATTTAAACTATCTAAGTATCTACAACAAATAGAAGAGAGAGAGAGAGTAAGAGAGAGAGAGAGAATACTACACATGGAAATCAAAATGAGATGTAGAATAGACAAGGAATTTATCATAAAAGAGATCGTTCGTTACAACTAGAAAGCATAAAGCGATTACTCTAGAAAGCAGTAAATCTATATTAGAAAGCAGTAAAAAGAGTAGGGAGAGAGAATCCTCCTCGACGGTCGCTTGGAGGACGAGCCGGACGGGACGACGCCTGGACGAAGGAGAACGAAGCGGGATGAAGGAGGACGAAGCAGAAGAACGGGAACGAAGTAGCACGCCGTCGTCGTCGCGGGATCCACTTCCGAAGGGGGACGAAAATTTGGACTTTATCTCGCGAGAAGCATCCCGGGTGTGGGACAAGCTTCTCTTGAGCTTTGGAGAGGTAGAGAGGAGAAGGAAGGGATGAAAATTTCGTATGGAAGGGGTCTCCTTTTATAGTTGCAAGGAGTGGGGGCAAAATGGACATTACATCTTCAAAATAATAAATAAGGGGTCTTTAGTGACGGATAAAACCGTCGCTAAAGCCCCCAACGTGGGCGTAGCCTCTGCGCCCACGCGCCCCCGCTCGGCTGCCCGCGTGCGTAAAGCCTACGCACGTCCGTGAAGTCTCAGCCGTCCGATCGCGAGATCGGACGGCCTAAATCGCGTCCGCGCCCGCCCGCGTGCGATCTCGCGTTACGCCCGGCGTCCAATCGCGCGTCGTCCTGATTGAGCGCGCGCAGCCGTTGGATCTTCATCTGACGCTCGTCCGCGCCCGCTCGCCCACGCCTTCCACCCCCTCACCGCGGCTCGAACCCGCGACCTCTGCTTCGCCCGCGGCTGCGTCGCCGCTGCGCTACGCGGACGAAATGGTCGCGCGGACGCTTTTAAGCGCGAGCGACCGCAGCCGTTGGATCTCCATCTGACGGCGGAGAGCGATCGGACGGGGGCCTTCACCAAATGCAAGCGGCCGTTTGGGCGGCTGAGATGGCGCCACGTGGCACCATCTTGGCCGTCCATCTTCTGGAAGTTGTAGATGGTGCCACGGATGTCGGATTGACTTGATTTTTGTGTCGTTGGGCTGCGATCGTCGATCCGAATTCATCCGTGCGGTCGGATTTATCATCTAAAGTGCGGATTTACACCATCCTGGCCCTTGATCTTCTAGGGTTCCCGGGTCACTTATCTGATGCTACGGATGCCTGACTAGGGCGATCTTGGAGTCGTTGAACTCCAATAGTCGCCCTGATCACATCCATACGGTTGGATCTTTGATCCGAAGCCCTGATAAAATATTTGCCCTGTCCAAGCACATAAAAGGAGACAATTAACCTCCATTTTATTTAAGCTATTCTAAATGCAAGATGATGCATGTAATGCAATATTTATATCATGAAATGCAATCCTATGCTTAAGAACATGCAAAAATAGACCTTTTAAGTAGTGTAATTGTGTTTACATCATACCCCCATGCCTATCTTTTGCTAGTCCCTAGCAAAAACTATATGTTATTTATAAAAGAATTAGGTTGGATTATTTGGACCTGAGTCACTTTCAATCATTAAGAAATTGTCTACTTAGGAACTGAACTTTCAAAGACACAACAGTGCCCGGGTATCAGCCAAAATGCAGACCGCCTCAAGCCCTCGCCTTATTCAAAGAAAAATTTCTTTTTCTCTTTTTACTCTTTTCTAATTTTTTTTTTTTGGATTTTCAAATTTTAGGGTTTAAGAGTGGCTTTCTACGACCATTCAACTCACCCAAGATTTGATGAGAACCCTAAGTTTTAAGCATCTTATTGTGATTGTGATAGACTTGTTGACCGGCAATTAGAACGGACTTCGGATTTCTACGCCTCTAGGTGACCTCAAAAAGAATTCTGCCTAAAGGTGTATCTTTACAACCGGTAGCTTTCTCCCTACTTTTATTTTTTAACGGGGTCAACACAAGGGTGAATCCAGTGTATATCTCCCCGGTTTATTCTACTTCTCCGCTCCTTCCTAAGTGTTTTGGGAATTTTTAGTGCATTTTCTGAGCTGGGTTCTGGACAACCGGTCGATGAGCTGTTACCACCGACAACTTGCCAGCCATACTCGTGCGGCGAAGTGTGGCTTATTTCTTTTTGTTCTTTTCTCCTTTTTGATTTTTTCTTTTTTTCTTTTTTTTTTTTTTTTTTTTAAGTAGGTAGCTTTCCTGGTCTAAGATTTACCTAAAGGCAGCAAAAAGAGAAAGGTCTAGTGACTGGGCTCTGGACAACCTACCTATGGGCTGTTACCCACGATAACTTGCCAGCCATATCACCCTAGAAGGTTTATTAGCTACCCAATTTCCGTTAGAATCGCCGAGCAACGAGTCAGTGCAAAGAAAGTGTGTAGATGCTTAAAACTCAAAATTCCCTTAAATCAGAGGGTGGGTTGACAAGTCGTGTACTTATCACCCAAACTTATTTATTCCAATTATAATAGAATTAAGATGGTGAGAACTCAAAGACAAATCCACATTTTAGTAGATACACAGGCTAATTAAGTCCAAAGACCTGAGGGGTCTTTGTGTTCAGATCCTAATGTAAAATTTCTTAGGATTGAAAAGTCCTAATGTCCAACTAATCCTTCCTAATAATTTTTTTTTTTTTAGAAAGAGAGCAATTTATATGGATTTCACAAAGCTGACCAACTAATTCAAAAATGAATCCACCCCCCCATGCTTAGCTGATGCAATGTCCTCATTGAAAAAGAGACATGAAAGAAAGGGTAGAATATGAAAGATGTCACCTGGATATGAAGCTTGTATCAGCCTTGTGTTATATGTACAACTGCTGAGTTTAATGCCGTCAGCTAGGCGAAGTCCAGCCAAAGAAGTCACAGAATGGCTAGAGCAATAGAGTCTGAAACGGGTTCTGGAAGATTACGGTCAACAACAGGCTTCAGACGTTGACCGTTGACTTTAAAGGTGTTACCCGTCTTTGGGTCAGAAATCTGAACGGCACCATTTAGAAAAATCTGATCAATTATGAATGGGCCATTCCATTTAGATCTAAGTTTACCAGGAAAGAGCTTAAGTTTAGAATCGAATAACCAGACCTTCTGGTTTGGCTCAAAGCTCTTGCGGGAAATCATTTGATCATGTAGAGCTTTGGTCCGAGCCTTGTAGATCTTGGCATTCTCATAAGCATCATTTCTAAGCTCCTCCAACTCAGATAGTTGGAGTTTCCTGGTCTTCCCAGCTAGATTTAGATCTAGATTGCAGTGTTTGATTGCCCAGAATGCCCTGTGTTCAATCTCTACGGGTAGATGACACGCCTTTCCATACACCAGACGGAATGGAGACATGCCGATGGGTGTTTTATACGCCGTACGGTAGGCCCAAAGAGATCCTCAAGCTTTTGAGTCCAATCCTTGCGATCGGGCCTAACCGTTTTTTGCAGAATGTTCTTGATCTCTCGATTAAAGATCTCGGCTTGTCCATTCGTTTGGGGATGGTAAGGTGTGGAAATTCGATGATTAACCCCGTATTTGGCCAATAAACTCCGGAATTGGGCATTAGTAAAATGAGTGCCACCATCACTGATGATAGCCCTCGGAATCCCGAATCTACTGAAGATATTTTTCTTGACAAAGTTGATGACCACCTTGTGGTCATTGGTTCGGGTGGGAATTGCCTCAATCCATTTAGACACATAATCAACAGCGACAAGAATGTACTGATGCCCAAATGAAGGGATAAAGGGTCCCATGAAATCAATGCCCCAAACATCGAAAATTTCGACAGGAAGAATAGGGTTGAAGGGCATCATGTCTCTCTTAGTTATGCTCCCGAGTGCCTGGCATCGAGGGCATGACCGTGAGAAATCCTGGGCATTCTTGAATAAAGACGGCCAATAGAAGCCAGATTGCAAAATTTTTGCAGCCGTCTTTTTCCCGGAGAAATGTCCACCACACCCAGATGCATGGCAGAACTCAAGTATACTGTTGAATTCATTCTCCGATATGCATCGGCAAATAATCTGATCAGAGCCGATGCGATACAGTTCAGGGTCCTCCCAAAAGTAGTATCTGGCCTCAGATTTGAGTCTATCCCGTTGTTGCTTGGTCCAATCCTGGGGGATTTGACCAACGGCCAAATAGTTAACAATGTCAGCAAACCATGGGGTGTGGACACCTAAAACTGTAAGAATGGTTTCGTCCGGAAAAGTGTCAGCAATCGGAATGTCCGGACAAGAAGAATCACCTAGGAGTCTCGACAAATGATCCGCCACCACATTTTGTACCCCAGTTTTATCCTTGATTTCAAGATCAAATTCTTGAAGAAGAAGAATCCAACGAATAAGCCAGGGTTTAGCATCCTTTTTAACCAAGAGATGTCTCAAAGCCGAGTGGTCGGTATAAACAATAACATGAGACCCCAAGAGATAAGCCTTGAATTTTTCCAACGCAAATACTACAGCTAGTAATTCCTTTTCAGTAACAGTGTAATTCCTCTGGGCTTCATCCAAAGTTTTACTAGCGTAGTAAATGACAAAGGGCTTTCGGTCAATTTTCTGACCCAGGACAGCCCCTACCGCGTAATCAGAAGCATCGGTCATGATCTCAAATGGGGCTGTCCAAATAGGTGGTTGCAAAATTAGAGCACAGGTGACTGCCGTTTTTAGGAAATCAAATGCCTTTCGGCATGATTCGTCAAAAACAAACGGCGTTTCTTTGGCAAGAAGATTGCTCAAAGGGCGGGCAACCTTCGAGAAGTCCTTGATGAATCTTCGATAAAATCCCACATGGCCAAGAAATGATCTGATTTGTTTAACTGATGTGGGAGGAGGAAGTTTAGCGATGGCATCAACCTTAGCTTTGTCCACTTCAATTCCCCGTTCAGAGATTACATGACCCAAAACGATGCCCTCTTGGGTCATGAAATGACTCTTTTCCCAGCTAAGGACCAATCGTGTCTTGATACATCGCTTAAGAATCATTTCCAAATTAGCCAAACAAGAGTCAAATGATTCTCCGAAAATGGAGAAATCATCCATGAAGACTTCCATAAACTCTCCCACCATGTCGGAAAATATGGCTAGCATACACCTTTGAAAAGTCGCAGGTGCATTGCATAACCTGAAAGGCATCCTACGAAAAGCAAAGGTTCCGTAGGGACAGGTGAAAGTAGTTTTTTCCTGATCCTTGGGATGGATAGGAACTTGGTTGTATCCCGAGTAGCCATCAAGGAAACAGAAGTACTTCTGCCCGGCTAATTTTTCCAAGATTTGATCAATGAAGGGCAGGGGAAAATGATCCTTTTTAGTGGCAATGTTCAGCTTCCTGTAATCAATACAAACTCTCCAAGAAGAAGCTGAACGAGTTGTGACAGATTCTCCTTTCTCATTAGTCACAACAGTAATCCCGGCTTTCTTTGGAATAATTTGAATGGGACTTACCCAGGGACTGTCAGAGATTGGATAAATAATTCCTCCATCGAGCCACTTGATGATTTCCTTTTTGACCACTTCTCGCATATTTGGATTCAATCTCCTCTGCATCTGGCGAGAAGGGCGGGATCCATCTTCCAAGAATATTCTATGATTACAGTAAGATGGCTCGATCCCCTTAAGGTCATGAATGGTCCAACCAATTGCCTCCTTATGTTCCTTTAGGACCTTAATCAATTTAATCTCTTGCTCCTTTGTCAATTTAGCACTGATAATCACAGGGAGCGTATTCTGAGGTCCTAAAAATTGATATTTCAAATTCTCGGGCAATGGTTTCAATTCGAGCTGAGGTGGGGTGATGATTGATGGTCGGGTAGATGCTGAAGATTCAACAAGAGGGAGAGGTTGTGAGTGAACAAAATCAGTAACCTCTTCCGAAGATGTTAAGTCAGAGGGTTGCGGGTCAAATTCATCAGCCAAAGAGGAACTTTCAATTGAAGAAACTGTCAAACAAGTTTCAATATTAACATTATCCTCATCAAGTTCCTCAATAAATCCACAATCCTCAAATTTGTTGATCGCCTTAAAAATATCTAATTTCATACGTTGGTCCCCAAAGGCGATTTCCATGCTACCGCTTTCACAATTAATGTTGGCCTTTGCGGTAGCCAGGAACGGACGCCCCAGAATGATGGGCGTGTTCCTCAGATTATCTGGTACATCCATGTCAAGGATAAGGAAATCTACAGGAAAATAGAAATCCTTAACCTTAACTATAACATCTTCAATAACGCCTCACGGGTTTGTGACCGAACGATCCGCTAACTGTAGCGTTACTGAAGTTGGCCGAAGTTCGCCTAACCCAAACTTCTCGTAAAGAGAAGTCGGAATTAGGTTGATGGATGCACCGAGATCCAAAAGTGCTCTATCAAATGTGTAATCTCCGATAACGCAAGAAATCAAAGGAGCACCAGGATCTCTCTTTTTCTGAGGGAGGTAGTGCAGGATAACAGAACTAGCCTGCTCGGAGAGTACCACCTTCCTCGGAACAGATTCTCTCGACTTACGCTTTTGTGTACATAATTCCTTTAAAAATCTTGCGTAAGTCGGTATGTGCTTGATAGCATCAAGGAGCGGGATATTGATCTCAACATTCTTAAATAAATTCAGAAGCTCCTCATTGCTATCAACAGACTTCTTCATCTTTGCTTTGGTTAAGGCTTCAGGAAAAGGAACACGAGTCAGATCTTTGGAATCGGATTCCTGAGCCTTGATTTCTCCTTTAGAATTCTCCTCTCTCTCCTCAGATTCTTCAGGATTCAAAAGATTAGAATAATGTGGTTGTGGATCCTGAGTCTTCTTACCACTTCTCAAAGTGACAGAATTTGCAGAAGCGTAAGAATTTGGGCCTTGGGGAGGGTTAGGAAAGATTAGAGGGGCTTGATTGACCATGAATTGTTGATTTACAGAAGAAGAAGACGAGGAACCCTGCTCAACCACCTGAGCATGCGCGTGTGGGTCCCTCTGATTTCCGTACCCTTGGGCTTGATTGCCCGAATTCGTAATGTTTCGTGGGTTGGGTACGGGTTGGGATGGTAGAGATCCGGGTTGACGAGAGTTAGCAATGAGCCTGGATTGCAAGTTGTCCAGTGAGTTTTTCATTTGCTGTATGAGCTGGAGCATAGATCCTTGCATCTCTACCATTTGACGGTTCAAATCAGCCTGCCCTGCAGGTTGACGGGCATTCCAAGCTGGCTGATTGACCTGATTCGGAGGCAACTGAGTATATACTTGACCCTGACCCATTGGTCGTTGCGGAGCATAATTGCTGGGTCGGAATTGGGTCTGTTGCCCCGGATTTTTCCAAGAGAAGTTAGGGTGGTTTCTCCAACCTGGATTATAGGCATTCGAGTAGGGGTTGGATCTAACATTCTCTTGTACAGCACAGACATCCTCATAGGGTGAGGATGGAGAGAAAGAAAAGGAAGGATTAGAAAAACTGGGATCAAAGGCCCCAGTTGGGAACCCATGGGGTTCCGAGAAATGCTGACTCATAGGTTGAGTCGCATCGAGTTGATTCACGAACTCCCGTCCAGAAAGAGCTCGTGAAGAATGGAATCCCGAATTTTGGGATTGAGTGGATTGAGAGTTGTTCATAGAATTGCCAGCCATCCACTCTTCCATTCTTTTAGCAACCAAGTCCACTTTGTCAAGTTTATTACAAATCAATTCCATATCAAATGAATGAGAGTCATGGACTTCATTGACATTTGATCTGGGTTGTTGGGACTGGTTAAAAGTATCTATGGAGGCATGATTAATTGAATTCTCACTCATTTCCTCAAATAAATCATGTGCACTATCTGCATCTTCATTGAGGAAATTGCCTCCGCAAGAAGCATCCACATGGTTTCTGAGTTGCTCAGTCAACCCATGATAGAAAATCTGCATGAGTTGCCATTTCGGCACCTCGTGGTGTGGACACCTCCGCAATAAGTCCTGGAATCGCTCCCAGGCCACATGAAACTGCTCCCCCGGCCGCTGGGTAAAAGTAGTGATTGCCCGTCTCAAAGCATTGGTACGACCAACTGGGAAAAATTTCTTCAGAAAGGTCGATTTCAACTCATTCCAAGTTGTAATTGGTCTTCCTATTGTCCTATACCAATGCGCGGCCTTATCCCTAAGAGAGTGGGGGAAGAGCCTCATGATCATTTGCTCCTCGTTTACGTTTCGAGACTTGGTGGTCTGGACCAAAGTGGTCAAGTCCTCCAAGTGTTGAAACGGATCTTTGGAGCCAAGCCCATGATAATGTTTAATCAGGCTTAACACCTGGGGCTTGATTTCTACGTCACCGGCTGGAATCTAGACGCCGGGACGTTCCCCGTAATTTGAAGGATCATAAAAATCCTTCAAGGGCTGAGCGCCCTGCATTCTCTGCATTTGTTCCAGCTGCCTTCGAAATTCTTCCTGTGGATTTTCAGGCAGAGGAGGCTGTTGTTCAGCCATGGGATCAAATTGACCAAAATCTAACTTACGCCTCCTAGAATGTTCTAATGGTCCTTCCAATCGGGGATTCAATGACCGTCTTCCCAGCATAAACTAGGAGTAGGTCGAAAGGACCGGGGATAGGGACCCTACAGTACAACAAAACAAGGCTGTCCTTAAGTGGGGTAGCCTAAGGATCTACTGACTCCCAACACCAGCCTTAAGACTGTAACTGATTTACTCTACTTGCGTCTGTATAATCCAACTAGTTAGAAGGAGGGACCGGGGAGAAGGTTCTTTTTGGCTTTCTCCTCCGGTTCCTAGTGTACCCCCCAGCCGCGGTCGTTTGACGCTACTCCCCTAGCTAGACATCAGATTAATCAGTATAAGTAGGTTAATCAAAAACAATCTCAGACTAAGCCTTGAAGAGCGAATCAAACCTTAGGGCCAACGTCTACTCAATTTTATTACGGCCTGGGATTGTGGTGCTTATGGAATGTGATGGGCCCTTACAATGGGTTGTGCCCTTAATGATTGATTGAAATTTGTGTAAGTGCATGCACAACCAGGGTTTTCAAGCAAGATTATTTATAATGTGTGAATTTTAATGTTCAAATCCTGCTTAAGTAGCTTTTAGGGTTTCAAATTAGGTGAATTGCAATCAAATTTCTTGGCAAACAAGTTGTAAAACACGGGTGAAGATAGTTTTCCTTTAAAATCAGAAAGAAAGCGGAGTGCCTGGAATATACCTAGATTGAAAACCCTAAGGAGGAGCTACTTGATGAGTTGGTTTTAAATAAAGTGGTGCGGCCCAAACAACTCAAACAATTGCCCACAATTGCACCACTAAGTTAGGCACTCAAAGATGGTTAACCTAGAATGATTTCTACTCTGTTATGTGTTGCTCTGTGTGTACCGGTTCCACAGATCAGAACCCGGTTGAGTAGAAAACAAATCAAGTTAATCAAGTGCCTTGAATGTGGGTGTGTGTTGTGTGTTTGTTGAAAGTTACCCCACAAAATTATCTTTTTGTTATTATTTTTTTTTTTTATGAATGAGGGTGAAATGAGTGTGAGTAGAAATCCAAACAACCAAACTATTCCTAGGATTTATGCAAACACCTAGGTTAATTGGAATTTGGATTTAATGTGGCGAATGAAATCTATGGAGGGGGAAAGAATGGGGGAGCACTTACAGTTGTCTTCAACTGCACTTTACTCCAGTCTACCGCTTGTTGATTCCTTGATGGAGGTCTCTGCAAAACAATAGACACAAGAGAAAGCTAGTTGGAAAACAAATAAAGTGCAAGAAATGCGAAGAAAAGATCGGAAATCGTTGCCTCCCCGGCAACGGCGCCAAAATGTTGAACGATTACGAAGCTACGCTAACGTGTTTGGTTTTGGAAAACCTGTCGTTGTAGTTCGAAAGCGAAGGATTCATGTTCAACAAATAAAATTTATACCGAAATTAAAATTCCGAGTCGAACACAGGGAGGCGGACGTTTGATTTAAAAACTTCGCGTTTCGTTTGTATTTTGTCACGAAGAAATTCAATTTAAACTATCTAAGTATCTACAACAAATAGAAGAGAGAGAGAGAGTAAGAGAGAGAGAGAGAATACTACACATGGAAATCAAAATGAGATGTAGAATAGACAAGGAATTTATCATAAAAGAGATCGTTCGTTACAACTAGAAAGCATAAAGCGATTACTCTAGAAAGCAGTAAATCTATATTAGAAAGCAGTAAAAAGAGTAGGGAGAGAGAATCCTCCTCGACGGTCGCTTGGAGGACGAGCCGGACGGGACGACGCCTGGACGAAGGAGAACGAAGCGGGACGAAGGAGGACGAAGCAGAAGAACGGGAACGAAGCAGCACGCCGTCGTCGTCGCGGGATCCACTTCCGAAGGGGGACGAAAATTTGGACTTTATCTCGCGAGAAGCATCCCGGGTGTGGGACAAGCTTCTCTTGAGCTTTGGAGAGGTAGAGAGGAGAAGGAAGGGATGAAAATTTCGTATGGAGGGGGTCTCCTTTTATAGTTGCAAGGAGTGGGGGCAAAATGGACATTACATCTTCAAAATAATAAATAAGGGGTCTTTAGTGACGGATAAAACCGTCGCTAAAGCCCCCAACGTGGGCGTAGCCTCCGCGCCAACGCGCCCCCGCTCGGCTGCCCGCGTGCGTAACGCCTACGCACGTCCGCGAAGTCTCAGCCGTCCGATCGCGAGATCGGACGGCCTAAATCGCGTCCGCGCTCGCTGCGTAGCGCGCCCGCCCGCGTGCGATCTCGCGTTACGCCCGGCGTCCAATCGCGCGTCGTCCTGATTGAGCGCGCGCAGCCGTTGGATCTTCATCTGACGCTCGTCCGCGCCCGCTTGCCCGCGCCTTCCACCCCCTCACCGCGGCTCGAACCCGCGACCTCTACTTCGCCCGCGGCTACGTCGCCGCTGCGCTACGCGGACGAAATGGTCGCGCGGACGCTTTTAAGCGCGAGCGACCGCAGCCGTTGGATCTCCATCTAACGGCGGAGAGCGATCGGGCGGGGGCCTTCACCAAATGCAAGCGGCCGTTTGGGTGGCTGAGATGGCGCCATGTGGCGCCATCTTGGCCGTCCATCTTCTGGAAGTTGTAGATGGTGCCACGGATGTCGGATTGACTTGATTTTTGTGTCGTTGGGCTGCGATCGTCGATCCGAATTCATCCGTGCGGTCGGATTTATCATCTGAAGTGCGAATTTACACCATCCTGGCCCTTGATCTTCTAGGGTTCCCGAGTCACTTATCTGATGCTACGGATGCCTGATTAGGGCGATCTTGGAGTCGTTGAACTCCAATAGTCACCCTGATCACATCCATACGGTTGGATCTTTGATCCGAAGCCCTGATAAAATATTTGCCCTGTCCAAGCACATAAAATGAGACAATTAACCTCCATTTTATTTAAGCTATTCTAAATGCAAGATGATGCATGTAATGCAATATTTATATCATGAAATGCAATCCTATGCTTAAGAACATGCAAAAATAGACCTTTTAAGTAGTGTAATTGTGTTTACATCAGGTGAGCAGTTAAAAATGTGTTGAAATGAAAAATCAGGCAACTTTGATGAATTACTAGGTATGAAATAGGTAGCCCTAAGTTGATTCCTCTTTTGTTCCTTTTCAGACTTTGAGGGAGTTAAGAGAGAGGGATGATGAAAATTACCTATTCCTTGGAGTGTCTGTTGTGCAGCTGCTCTTCTTTTCTTTGCTTTCCCTGAGACAAACACAATAAAAGAGAGGAATTAGGTCAAATATTGGATCAAAAGTTATGATCAAAAGCTTTAAAAGTGCCCGTTGCTCCCTAGCAACGGCGCCAAAATGTTGATGCGGCTAGGTCGTGTTTTAATAATTAATGCGTTGTAATATAGACGAACTTTCCGCGAAAACAAATAAAGATTTTATAACTCGAAAACTGGAGTATCCGAGGTCGAACACGGGGAGCAATTTAAATACTTTCAAAACTTGAGAACACAACCTTTTAAATGAAAATAAGTGTATCCGAGTTCAATGAGAGTTATAAAAAGAAATTGCTTAGAGAAAACAAAAATGGACGTCCGATACAATATCAGACGTCTTAAAATGAAGCTCCTTTTCTTCCTTGATGCTTCTGTTTCTCTCCCTCTATTTCTTTTCTTCTTGCGACCAAGTTCTGACGTTCTTCTTTCTTTTCCTTTGCCTTCTTACCCCTTGTCTTCTTCTTCTTCAATCTTCCTTGGTTATGTTCTTCTCTGCCTTGCCTCTCTCCTTCCTTGCCTTTCTTTTAGAGCCTCCTTCCTTCTTTCTTCTGTTTCCCTTTGGCATTTCTTCTTCTCTGCCTTGCCTCTCATCCTTGGTTGCAGAGCTTCCTTCCTTCTTTCTTGCAGCGGCTAAGTCCCTGTGTCCTGCACACACTATGCACAGCAAAACCTAACCCTCTACCCACGCGTCTCTCTTTCTTGCTGTGTAAACCACTCTCAGCACGCTCTCCCAGAGTCGGTTAAACTGGTCGGATTGCACGCCCGTGACCAGGCGCACCGGCGTGAGGGTGGTGCGCGAGGTGTGCTCAGGACAAGGTCGGGTCAGGTCACGCCAGATTCGTGAGGCGAAACCACGGACGAGGCGCAGTGAGATGGGTGAGGGACCTCACCCCAAGTGTAACTGGAGGCGAATAGAGTATATGACAAAAATGATATAAAGGGTGTCGGTGCGTCGTGGCTTACCGATGTGGGACTAAAGCCCACTGTTGTCCTTCGCGCGCCCACAGCCGATCGCGCCTTCGATTCCTCAACTGCAAGCTCTATTGGCTTCACTTGCTGGGTCAGCTCCCTTCACACGACCTCCCCAAATTCGCAGCACCTGGAGCCCTGAAGTCCTGAGGCCTGGAGCGAGCGTAGAGCTTCGTCGAGTCGTCGTCAATGACGGCCGGAGCGTGGAATCTGTCAGACACGAAAATGGCCTCGCGGCCTAATCAGATCACCGGGGGACCTTCGCCGTATCACGGCGAAGGTGATGAGCTATGCGGCAGGCCACGGGGTGGCCTAGGCGTGAGTGCCTAGGTCGCTTTGTGGCCGGACAGGTGGGTGTGTTCGGGGGGTTGCTGTGGTGGTGTGGCAGGGCTATGGATGAGTGGAGGGTGCTCAGTGAGATGAGACAGAAGTTATGTGATGGTCGGCGAGACGTGTGGGGCTGCGGAGCGACGGGAGCATCTCGCCGGAGGGTGGCCGGAGATGAGGAAGGTGGCAGTGGACAGGAACGATCGAGGGTCGATTGAGTGAAATAATGTGAGGAAATGAAAGAGGGGAAGATGGGGGACTTATCTAGACTGTTGGGAGAGAACGGGGGCAGCAGAGTTAGACGGCTCGTAGTTGCTATCGTCGGAGAAGATAACCCTGAGGGAGATAACGGCGATGAGAAGGAGGTCGGGGAAACGTGCGCTTGGTGCGGTGCGACACGGGAAGATGAGGCGAAGTAGACTCTGCTGCTGGTATGGCAGCAGAGCGACGAGAAGGAGGAGAGGTAGTCGCCAGAGCATGCGGGTTCCTTGGCTGGAGAGAGGAAAGAAGAAATTTGGAGGATTCTACGACCAAGACAAGTCTGAGATCTCGCAGAGGGTCGGAGGTCTTTTTTATATGTGCTGGCCGAGCTTTCTGGTGCGTGGAGGGTAGGCTTTTGGCCACCGTTGTCTCGCCGGAGAAGGAAGGTGGTTGAGATCCAAATCTCTCGTGCGTTCGCATGAGAGTTTGGAAAGGAATCAGAGATCAAGATTGGGCTTAGATGGAAGGGGATTCTTCAGAGAATCTCCCTTCCAATTCTAGGAGGAGATCTCTGAGGGATTTGAGCGTATCCCCCTGTCAACCTCGTCGGAGAAGAATCTTCCCCAATAATGGTGGAAGGACTTGATTGTAAGATTGGCGAGAAAGATAGGGGGTTATTGTGATGGTTTTCAAAAGATAGGGATCAAAATGTGATTGGGTGTACTAAATTGCAAAGTAGGTCAAGATGACCTCCCCTTAGGTCCAAATTTTGGTACAAACCTAATTTGGACCTAAGGAATCCAATGGTGACATTGGATTTTTGGTTTGACCACGTTTGACTAGATATTTTACGTAAAAATCCAAATTAGGTCAATTGATGAGCTAGTACCCTATTCTAGGTCAAACTAGGTTCCAAAGGCCAATTTGAATGTTCTAAACCCTAGAGGATATTTTTCCATGAATTTTAGATGGTTTACTTGATTTTTATCCTGACCGAAACCTTGTTGAATTAAGCGGGTCTATTTTAGGGTTACCAAATGTCATTTAATTCCTAGATTGCACATGAACCCATTTCTGATTGCATCAACCCACTTTTTATCTCATTTAGACCATTTAACCTATGTTCTGTCTCTGAGAAATCCTGCTTATGTACTGCAATGGTAAAATTACAGTTTTAACCTTTATTTCATGTTTTCTTCTCAGAACACTTATTCCTTCAGTTAGGCCCTCTTTTAAGTCATGTAGGAGATTTTATTCTCTTTATTAGGTCAAAATAAGCTAGTTATGGCTCATGATGAGGCTCTCATCATCTGCCTCATGTTGAATCCGAAAAAATGTGCTTCCAAGGTCACCTCAAGTAAATTCCTAAGTTTACTGGTATCAAGAAGATGCATTAAAGGCAATCCAGACAAGATCCAAGTAGCTATGGACCTTTACCGCTTGGCAACCATTGAGCAATGTAGTCCTTGGTCAAGAAAATCACTACATTAGGTCGTTTCCTCCCCAAGGCATCCAATTGATGCCTCTCCTTCTTTGAGTGCCTGAAAATGGGCAAGGGATTCTGATGTGCACACATCTAATTGGCTTAAAATGTCTATTTATGCATATTCCTCGGGTCATACAAGCATCATGCATTATAAATATTGTAGAATATGCACTATCATGCATTTAGATTAATTTGTACAAATTGTATAGTAATTCATCCCTTTTTGTGGTCAGGGGACAAGGCAATATTTATTTGGGTCTGGAATTAAAGATCCAACCATACAAATTTGATCAGGGCGACAATTGGAGTCCAACACCTCTGAGATCACTCCGATTGAACTTCTGTAGCATCAAATGCAATCCGATAATGATCAAAGGTCAAGGGGGCAAGATCACAAAAATCCATACTTCAACTGACAAATCCAATCGCACGGATGGGTTCGGATTGATGATCGCAGCCCAACAACGTAAAAATTGGTCTAATCTGACATCTGTGGCATCCCTCATAACACTAAATTGTAAATGAGGGCCCAACCACGTGGCTCCTTCATAGCCTTCCAAATCGACCGCTCGCACCTTTCTCCTCAGCCGTAACCACTGATCTGAGCAGTTGGATCACCATCCAATGGCCCAAATATTGCCACGTCACTCCATACCCGCGCTTCACATTCTATAAAGGCAAAGGCTCATGCAATCTCGACCGTTCGATCGAGATCCAACGGCCAAGAGTGTGTGAGCCTAAATAAAAAACTCAACAAAAGAGCGGCTACAGCTTAATGGTCACGACAAGAGATCTCAAGAGCGCGGTGCGGGGTCGAATCTGCACGAGCGTATTAATCTATGAGGAGAGGCATGCGGCGAAATTCAGTCTCGCGATCGAGATCGAGCGGCGATGTGGCGCACTCCCGTGCATTGAATAGGCAAGCGAGTTGAATGCACGTGATGATGTGCCCTCGTATGTGGGCACTGCGCATGAAGAAGTTGAAACACACTCATGGTTTTTAAGCCATTCGATTGTGCGATTGGATGACTGAGATTGCTCGAAGCCTCTCAACATTTGAAGCTGAAGAGGCACGCGTACGATCTCAATCGTCTGATCTTGATCGGACGGCTGGGGTTGATCCACGCATGCAACGCTAGAAGATGAAGAGGCGGTGACTAGGCTACACGAGAGCTGCCCGATCAGTGATGAACGATCTACGTTTGAGGCATGGCTTCAATGACGTGTAGCTACAGTGACACTCATAATCATCACTAAAGACCTGATATTAATTTCTAAGTTTTGAAATGACCTTTCTACCCCAATATCCTCAACTATAAAAAAGACCCTACACCCCTCATTCTCATCCAACCCTTCTCTTCTTCTCTCACCCTCACCAAATCTCTAAGGAGCTAGTCCCAAACTTGGGATTCTCCTCTAGAATTTTTTTTTTTGAAAAAGAAAGGAAAGCTATTGAATCACGATAACAATCCGGAGGGGCATTTTATTCATCATCTAAAAAAGAACAGCAGGGGACATTACAAAATAGATCCCCATAAATGTATGAGGGATCAGCACTCATTTACAATTTGTATAATTCACACCAGTCTCTCCTGAAACAATCTTGCATTCCTTGCCCTCCACACACTCCACATTGTCGCCGCCATACACACATGTGGTTTATCACGCACTAGGAAATTCTGCCATAAAGTGTCCCAAGTAGGAAGCGACTCATGACAAGTTTTTCTCCATATCACATCTGTAATCAAGAATGTGGAAAAAATATGCCCCAAGCTGTCTACATGAAGTCCGCATAAGGGACATTCTTGTAGGTCAGCCCCCATCCTCCTATGCCACAACTCCCCAGTGATTAGGCCCTCCCTTCTACATAAGCATATAAAGATTTGAACTTTCAAAGGAACTTTCAGGATCCAACTTTTTTTTCCAATTGGATCCCCATCCATAGCTTTATAGGACTCCAAAATTCTCTTATAGGCATACACCGTTGTAAAGACACCATTCCACGCATAGCTATCCTCCATTCCAACCCTCAGTCTGAAGTTTTGAAGATCTGAAATGAATCTCAACATCTCCTCACCTAAATGAGTGACCTCCCTATTTATTTCAGACACTGAAATATGCCAGCCATCCTCATGCTCAGACCAGCAGCTGCATACTACACAATCCTTATCCACAGCAGCCATATACATTCTCGGATATGCATCTTTCAAGATACCCAGGTAGGGCCATTCCTCCTTCCAAAAGGTAAATGCACTGCCATCTCCTAGAACTGGATGCAGCAGATGCCAGTTAGTCTTCAAGCCTGTACAACAAAATGCCAGAAGGGGGAAGATTGAGCTGGGCAGAGCCTCTTCAGTGCACTATTGGAGCTGCCATAACTATCTTTGATGATGTCAGACCATACCTTCCCTTCACCATTAAGGATTTTAATAGCCCACTTGAGTAGTAGCGCCTCTTTAAACTCTTTTAAAGCCTTAATACCCAATCTGCCAAACTCCTTGAGTAGGCATAAGAGTTCCCATTTTAGCAGTTGCATAAACTTTCCTTCATGGCAAGCCCCCTTCCAGAAGAACCGCTTCCACATCACATCAATACGCTTCCAAATGGACTTGGGGGCCTTGAACATGGAGAATTAAAAAACTGGAATAAAAGTGATAACTGACTTCAATAGAATGAGTCTCCCACCCTTAGACAAGAATCGAATATTCCAACTTTCTAACTTCACAGAAATTTTGTCAAAGAGAATATTCTAATCATTCTTCCGTAGTTTAGAGCATCTCAATGGTAGCCCCAAATACTTGATTGGAAGTGTGATACATGGCATACCCAAAATAGAAGAGATAGCATGTTGTTCCTGATCAGTAAGCCCAAAGCAAACTAAAGAGGATTTTTCTCCATTCAACTTCAGACCAGAGATCTCCCTAAAGAGCTTCACGATATGTCCCAGAGCTTAAGCTTCAGATTCAGCCCCTTCCACAAAAAATACCATATCATCAACGTATTGGAGCACATGAGCCAAGGATCTCCTCATGGATAAGGAATAGCCTCTTATAATACTAGCTTCAGACACATGCATGCATATCTAGCAAGATTATCGATCGCAAGATTGAACACTAAGGGAGCAAGTGGACACCCTTGCCTGACTTTGCATTGCGGTTGTATCCATGCCCCACAAGGCCTACTATTGACCAGAGGAGTAAAGGAAGTGGTGGTAATGCACCTCTTTATCCATTGAATCCAAGTATGAGGAAAGGCCCTTCTTTTAAACACTTCCCACAAGTATGGCCAAGCAACCGAATCATAAGCCTTACGGAAATCCACCTTCCACATGAAGGCTTTACACTTCTTCCTGTGCCAGCCGCTCACCATCTCCTGGGCCATAATAAAGGACTCTTATAGCGACCTATTAGGAAGAAACGCAGATTGGACTAGATGAATTTGATCATGGACCAACCGCAGTCTATTTGCCAATATTTTGCTCACCACCAAGTAAATGGGATTCGAGAGCGCTATAGGTATGAAATCAGAGAACCTTTCAGTACCTTGCATCTTTGGTAGTAGGAAAATGTACGATCGATTTATCTTATAAAAACCATAATTCCCTCTCTCGGATTCCCAAATCACCTCCATCACTTCCTTACCAAGTAAACTCCACATCTCTTTGTAGAAAAATACTTGAACACCATCAGGACCAGGTGATCCTTCACTGTTCAGTTCATTTATAGCACCCACTGCCTCTTTTTCAGAGATACTTGCAACCAGCCTGTTAACTTGCTCATCTAAAATCTGAGGAGCCACATTGGCAGCCATTCTCCACATGCCCCTACTTGCTGCCCGTGAGGTCTCCCTGAACTACTTAATAGCTTCAAACCTGATTTCTTGTAAGGACACTAATCTCTGCCAATCTTTGATAATAGAAGAGATCAGATTATGTCTCCTGCGTGAACTTGTTGCATGGTGGAAGTATTTGGTGTTGGCATCCCCCTCTTTAAGCCAGAACTACCTTGAACGTTCCCGCCAGTTCATCTCAAGTTTTCTATCCTCTTCCAGTATCACCTTTTGCCAAATCCTTCTTGTGTCAATCTCTTGATCAAATAAAGGGGATGTGGCCTCCTTTGCATCTAAATAATGAAGTTTCATCAAAGCCTTATGTCGCCTTTGGTCTCTTAATGAAGAAATCACAGCCCCATACTCTTTAACCATAGCACGCATGGCAGCCAGTTTGGAGGCAAGTCTGATTATAGTTGACCCCTCAACCTGTTTAGCCGTCCACCACCCCTCAAGCATTTCACGAAAGCTTGATTCTGTCAACCATGACCTTCTAAATTTGAAGTAGCAGCCTGAATGCACCTGTTCACCACTATCCCAAACCAATGGTGTGTGATCTGAAAATGGACTCTCTAGTCCAAAAATCGATGATAATTGATATCTATCCAGTAGGTCAGTATTCCCAAAGAACCTATCAATCTTCGACATCATGCCATTTCCATTCCTCCATGTAAACTCCACTCCAGACGATGGGAATTCATTTAGGCCTAAGTTGTGTACCATCAACTGGAAACCAAGAGAAGCATTATCCATCACTCCATTGGGTCGGTCCATTCCTGTTAACACACAACTAAAGTCCTCACCCACAAGCCAAGGCACCCCTTGTACAAGATCTGCTACTGTAGACAAGTCCTCCCACAATTCAGGCCTAACATAGGAGTCACAGGGGCCATAAACCCCAGTGATGAAGTAGATATCCTCCACTTGAGTCTTCTTGCACTTGCAGGTTATCAAATGTCTAGCTCTATGAATGTCCATCACTTGTAGACAAGCCTTCCTCCACCAGAAAATGATACCACCAGATCTGCCTTGAGAATTGAGGGCCACACAGTCAGCTATCCCTAACATTAACAACTCATTCCATATCCTCCCATCTGCATTTTCTACATGCGTTTCTTGTATAAGCAAACATTCAATCTCCCACTCCCTCAAATATCTTGAGAGGGACGCCCCCCGAACTTTGTCGCATAGCCCACGCACGTTCCAAGAGAGGACCCTCATCTCTTTCCTTGAACACCCCCACTCTTAGGGGTATGAACTTTCCCCACTTTAAGAATGGCAGCTATGGCATTTTCGTCCACCTTAACATGTTTGGCCCGATGTTGTTGTCTAAGCTTATATGGAGACCTTCCAATCCCTACCTTAGACGATGAACCTACTCCAAATTTCAACCCGTCCGTGGCCTGAAGGTTGGACTAACTTCTCATGGTACTGATAAGGATTTCATGCAGCACCCCATCAAATAGTGTATCCTCATCCGCAACTTGCTCAATTGGGGCTACTTCCATCACTTCTTCACTATTCTCCAGATGGTGGCAGTCCTTGTGTTTCTTGGGTTCAGGAGCTTCATCAGGTGTTTCTCATCCCATATGTTCCAAGCCTCTGTCTTCTCTCACGACTTTAGCATAAGACATCTTAACCTGTTGCCCCAGCCCAGTTGTATCACCATGAGTAAAAAGCAATTGAAGCAACCATGAACTCCCTCCGCACCGGAGAATAACCTGCTCCTCTAGAGTTAAAAAAAGAAAATTTTGTCCATCTTCTCATCACCTTTATAGAGCATTCTGTGGTTGTCTTCTCAACCCCATTTAGGAATTGGATCCCACTACGATGCCGCCCTGCTTCGTCCTCCATCCTCCAGCCCCATTCTTTCTCGTCCAGCATCTCACCACCCTCTTCCAGGCGCTCTGTCAACATGGCTCATCTTCCAAGCGACCGTCGAGGAGTATTTTTTCATCCCTATCTTTTTACTGCTTTCTAGTGTAGTTTTAATTTTGCAAGTAGATGTAATTGATATGATTCTATGGTTATGAAATATTGTTCATCCTCTCTCTCTATTTTTCTTTTTCTTTGTATTATTCTTTCTTCTATTGTTTATTCTTTAAGTAGTTTAGCTTGCGTAAATTAATTTCAACCAGCTACTCTACTTTATAAAAAGAAACGCGAATTTTAAATCAAACTTTCGCTTCCCCGTGTTCGACCCAGGACTCACCAAAGTTTTGGTTAAATTTATCTGATAGCGGATTTTTATGCAATTACAACAACGGTTTTTTAACTTAAACTTTTCGCGTATGAAATCTAGCTAATCAGTTACTCTATTGGGCATTAGACAGCCCAATGCCAAGAGGCCCTTGAAAAGATTAAGGAACATTTTCAGTCTCCCCCAGTCTTAGCGGCCACTACACCCAACAAGCCACTATTTATCTACCTAGCCTCAATTTCAAGCTAGAACAAAGAGATACCAACGTACATTCGTGTAATATGCATGTGACTTTTGTAGGTGAGGTAAAGAACAACACAAGTGTTAGGAGGAAACCATTAAGCTCAACCTTATTTATTTGATTCTAAGCGTAGTAAATGGTCAAAATCAATATAGCTCACCTCATGTAACCTTCAAAATCTTGGTTTTGGTATTAGAGGTATCTTGGTATATTTACATCTTGGTAATTTACATCTCTTATGTCAACCTTCGTGTAAGCTACTACCAGCTAATAAAGCTTGTAATGGAATTTATTTGTTTTGTATATGATCCTTTTGATCTTGGATAGTGATGTGAAATATGAAGGAAAGCTTTCTTCTTCCATTTTTTTTCACCCCTCAACCTCTTCCTCTCTGCAGGTCATTAATGTGCAAGTTCTGAAAGCAATAACGTAACCTGGATGCTTGAGCTCCTAATTGCTAAGACATTATGGTATAAATGCATTAAGTATGGAACCAACAAATACCTGAATGACACTTGTTTTGATAGCAATACTCCAAGCAAGTTGCTAGATAAGAAGGAGCCAGTTGTCAAGTCTTGAAAGGATATTTTGACGCATAAAGTGGTACGGAGGATTCTCATGAAAAGGAGAATTGCATATTCCTGATGGCTGGTCCTTCAATTTACTCTTCCTTGTCTCTTTGACCAATGCATTAAATGAGATAGGGCCATGCGATCTAATAGTTGCAACTGCAGATGCCTACACTGAGTTGGAAAAATACTGTTAACTTGTTTTGATTGTATCTGATCATGACCTCCATTGATGATTTCCTTGCTTTTCATCATTTTTGGCTTTATGTCCAAATGATTTTTATCCAGCTGCACCGACAGATCAATAGTAAACTAATTTGACAGTGTTGCAGTTTGACGATTCCTGGAGGGCTCTATTGCATTACATAACGTTGAGATAAATGGCATTTGATTAACCTACTGCCACCAATTCTCACACACCAAAAGGTTCTAATCTATTATAACCTTTTGCTTTCATATGCTATTTTGGCACCTTAACTTTTCTTTAGGTGTAATTTATTCTAAGGACAAAAGCCAACCCCCACGAAGGCCCATGTCATTTACTGGCATCTTCTATTTGTCCTGGATCAGGACATTGGATACTACGTGGGTGGGACATGCCAAATTAGTGGAAGCAGGAATCTAAGCTCCAGGGTGTGGGCTAAGTTGATTGATGGATCCTATTTCTGCAATTGCTCTATCTCCTGTCGGGTTCTATCTACTTGCCAAATTTTCACAATTCCACTAGAATCGGGTTCGTCCAAGCTGAACATGAACAACAATCTAAATCCACTGCATGAGGACTTGAAGTTCATATTCACAAGTGTTTTGTGGGACTTGAACTCAGCTATCTTCAGAGCCATTCAGTCTACTTCCTTGGCATTGAAATGAAGCTGACACCAACACCCATTACCTTATCACAGCAAAAATATATTGCTGATTTACACCTGAAGTTTGGTTTTGAAGGTGCCAAGCCCATCAAAACACCTACGTCCCTTGCTTCTTCAGATCAAGTTATCAAGGGGGATGGCTTTCCACCAACTGATCCAACATTTTTTTGTCAAATTGTTGGTAATCTTCAGTACCTTCACTTCACACATTCAGATGTAGCATTTTCTGTCAACAAGCTTACTCATGTTACGAGTGCGCCCACTGATAAACATTTTAAAGCTCTCAAGCGTTTATTAAGATACTTGAAACATATTGTTTCAAATGCCTTACAATTTACCAACGCTCCTTCTGATGTTGTCATGGCCTTTTCCGGATGCTGATTGAGCAATCTCCCAAGATAACCACCGCTCCACGTCAGGTTATGCTATCTACCTTGGTGCTCCACTGATTTCATGTGGGCTTCTCAATCATCCAAGTCGCCTCTCATAAAAGATGAAGTTTGAATCATTGTAGCGCAATTCAAGTATTCAACTTTTAAAATTTATAAACCACAACTAAAGAATATACAGGCCGTCCTAGGAGGCTCGATGTCTCAAATCAACCTTGAAATTCCTTTTATTTCTTTTTGTATTTTTCGCTTTTTAATTTTTTTACCTTTTTGAGATAAGAGTATGAAATGAAAATGCGGTCATAAATCAATGTCACGAGAGATGATGCTACCTACTCAAATTAATCTATGAAATTAGACACTATAGAAAGGTGTTGATGAGTGAACTCACAAGCACCACGATGGGTGGCTTGTAACCAAACATCAACCAAGCTCACACATCTAAGAGAATCAAAACAAAATACAAGTAGGAAACATGCTTTTCATTATCTTCCAAATTAAGTGCTTACAACACAAGGAGAGGAGAGTAACAACAAGAAAGCTCATGAGATAAGGCAAGCTCACTACCAAACTAGAATGAGGCTCAATATAACATACTACTAGAAAAATAAAATAATATTAAAGGAAGCTTATGAGAATTATGATGAAGCTCGAGTGATGAAGATGATCCTTCACTGGTACACGTCTTCCACCTGTGGCCTCCTTTCTCCTTGGCATGATCCCAAGAATCTCTTTTAATGGTGGAGTGGGATGATGGTGGTGAAATAAAATAATGGTGTATTGGCAATTAAAGGGTGGTGGAGTGACTCCTTCTTAATGCCTAAAATTTAGACTTAGGTAGTCCTTAGGCCCTCCCTTTCTCTCTTAGAGTGCTCAAGAGATGGAATAACTAAAGATGGTTTGGAATGATGAAATGGATGGCCTTATATAGAGGTGGAGAGGGGTAAAAAGGGAAGGAGGGAGGGGTGTTCTAACAACTATGGTTATGGATAGATGTGTTGAGATTTAATGATGATGTCTTTAAATTGGGTTGGTACCAATTAATTGGTGGAGATCTCTAGGTGTGGTGAATTGTGCTTCAATAATGAGGGTGACTTTGTTGGAATTAGAGAGAGGGACTTAAATGTGCCATGGAAGATGTGCAAAGATGGTTCTAGGTGAAAGAGCTTAGTAAATGAAGTAAAGGAGCTCATTGGCTATTGATATAGGACAATTTTTTTTTGCTTTGTTGAGCTGGAGCCTAGGGTTTGCAAGTCTCATGAGTTCAAATCTTCAGCTCAAATTCTTTAATTCCTTCTTCTTCTTCCCTTTTCTCCTCGGCCTTCAATTATGTAATCATCAAATATCATCAATTAGTGCAAAAACTAGAAGGCAATTTATGCTAATGCATGCAATATGCTCATGAAATCAGACTAAGATAAATGAGTTAACAAATTATAAACATGGGCAATAC
The DNA here is from genome assembly GCA_037157565.1 of Thalassia testudinum. NCBI lineage: Eukaryota > Viridiplantae > Streptophyta > Magnoliopsida > Alismatales > Hydrocharitaceae > Thalassia > Thalassia testudinum. The sequence continues at coordinate 22,149,473 of JAZHRO010000024.1, forward strand.
AAAATATGGTTAGATCAGCTTCTAAGAAGTAAAGCACAGTGGCGAGGTCTAGTGCTGAGGCAGAGTACTGCACAATTGCTAATGCAACAGCAAATTGACATGGATTCTTTCTCTTTATTCAAAATTGGGCATGGTCTCCCTGACTAAGCCAATTCTCTTTTGTGATAACATTGGGGCTACTTACATGACCTCTAATCCAATTTTTCATGCTAGAACCAAGTAAATAAAGGTCGATTTTCATTTTTTATGCAACAAGGTTGCCAATAGAACTTTTCATGTTTGCTATATACCCAGCACTAAGCAAGTAGCAGACCTTCTCACCAAGCTGCTTACTACTAATAAGGTACGTTACTTTAAATTCAAACTTTATGTTTATTCAAAACCTTCCGCTTGAGGGGAGGTGTTAATGAATGTATATCACTCTGTAAGGTGTCTTGATAATTATACTTGAGTTTTGTTGTAATGACACTTGTAACAACCTCTCGAGAGGTCAATGTATACAAGTGATGGGGGCCCTAATAGTTGTATGGTTTTTAAAACGACACCACACCATTGCTGATCAGTGTATGGTTTCTTGGTCGGTGATCAATGAGTGCATTGTGCAGGCGACGCATGTCATAAATAATTTTATGATCTAAATAAACAAATGATACGTTTGTGAACTTTTGGGCACAGAGGTGAGGCGTTTTGCAATTTCTAGTGGGACGTAGGGCTGTGAAATCCACCAATATATGAATAGAACGATCCGAACCCAACCCGCATCAAGCACATACCCGAACCCAATTAAATGGTTCCAACCAGGCCCGAACTGTCAAATTAATTGAGTCGAGTTCGAGTAGGTATGATAAACCCGTTAAACCCGTTTATACAATTCAAATCCCATCTCCACGGTCCCAAACTGGTCCTGCGAGAGTGCGACTCCTGCCTTCAAGTACAATCGACGCTTTACGTCCTCCAGAACGCATAAATTGCACTACTGCCAATTAATTTGCCAGTTGCCACTGCCACTCCCAAAGACCATAACGTGTCGTTGTCCCCTTTCAGCTTTCCGGAAGGGACTCACACTGTTCCCATGCACACCTCTTCTTCCGTAATAACGTTAAGTTACATCACCACTGCATTGGCAAAAGGCTTCTTTCCAAACTTCACTTAGTCCAATAGTCCCACTTCAACTCCCACATCTACGATGTTTTTTTTTTTTTTTTCGATTCTTCCTTTTTAAGGGAGTGCTATATTTTTCCCTCTTCGAGGGACATCAAGATTTGTCTCTTTTCTCCTTATCCTAAGGCGTTGTATCCTATTATATCATCTTCGTTTTCTTAATGAAAAAAAAAAACCCACATCTGAAATAGCATGGAACAACAGTCTCATTGTTGATCGTTGCCTCGTATTTTTCAACGTTAGATATCAACATGTCTCGTATTATTCAATTTTTTTCTCACTAAAATATGGAGATAAATGGATGACAGTGGCCGTATGGGAGGTTGAGACTTAAAAAATAGTTGAAGTTATAATACTTTATTATAATATTCACATATTTTGAGTTGACCTGATTAAATCAACTAATCCATTTATTAAATGGATTAGGTTAGATTTTAAAACTTATGGGTAAGTCAATGCCGACCTGACACCCTAAGACTCAATTATTAAATCGATCAAACTTAATCCCATCCAACTTAAACGTGGGTACAATGTTTGCAGGTTGGGTCAAACCTGACTAACTCATTTACAACTCTAGTGGGATGCTTATCTTGGAACCGTAGTAAATTTGTAATTTTTGAACATAGCTATAAAATAAACATTAGAGGCATTTAAGTATATGGGCTTCCATTTTTCATATACATAGAAGAAACATTTATGTATATGGTCGGGTGTTGACAAAGTGCATTGAAACATATGAGGTATTTGTGTATAGGTTTGAGTGTTGACAAAATGCATTGAAACTTATGTTGATTTTGAAAGTTTAATTACATTAATTAGGATGTAATTGATATTAACTAATGTGTAAATTCATATTGAAATTAATGGAATTTGATAGAGATTTTTTGTATGGAAGTGGACAAATGTCGCCTCTCAAGGGTTATGTATTAAAGAGCATAAGGTGGGATTGGAGACCATGTATACATGCCTGCACAACCTTTTCTAGCTTGGGCTCCGGTGATAACTAATTTGAAACTTTGACTCTATTGCTATAGATTTTTAATCTCCTTAATTTGATTAATTGATCGGGTCTTAGGCTCTATATAAGAGCTGCAAAGGTGTTGTCATTTGACACACAGCTTCCAACACCTCTCTCTCTCTCACTTAAGGTGCGTATGTTAAACACAAGATTGATAAATCAATCTTCCAATCCACTTGATCAACTCACGCAAACTATTGAGAGTGATTGTTTAACAAATGATTGATCGATCAACCAATCAAATTGATCAGTTGATCCAAAATTTGGTCGATTAATCTTCCAAATTGATTGATCAAATTGCCTCAGATAAGTTCTCCTGCGGTGGTTTTTGATGACATCCAAGCTTGGAATATGCCGAATCTTTGATATGTCGTATCTTGAGAGGATCTCACTAAACCCCAACGCATTCTTTTACGGGAGGTGATATCTTCTCTAAGGGAAGTCCTTCATGAGAACTTCAATCATAGTAACAACTAATTTATTTTTGTTTTGTTTATTGGTGTTATTATATGTCATTTGTTCTTTATTTTGTTCTAAATTGTCATATCATGTCAACCTTACTTGATTTAATATTTCTTATTTGCATAAAATAATTGAAAATGTATATATTTTCATTTAGTAGGATAAAATGAGCCAATTCATTATTCACTGAAATCATACCTCTCTTTATATATGAGAGAGATGGAAACAAAACATAACACAACCCCATACAGAAAAGGAAAGAGGGAAATACCATCTCAAGTACATTAGCACACTCAACCAATAACACTCCCCCTTAAGTTGGAGCATAGATGTCAATTGATGTAGACACATCTATTTATGTTAAAATGCCTATCCATGCATGTTCCTAGGCTTAGATTTGCATTTCATGTTATAAAAATCGCATAACATGAATCATTCTGCATTTAGAGTAGTTGTATATATTTTAGATTAATTAGGTCCTTTTTATGGTCAGGAGAGAAGAAGACTTATTTTAGGGCCTTGGATGGACAATTGGACCATACGGATCTAATCAGGACGACGATCAGAGTCTACCACCTCTGAAATCATCTAGATCGGAGTCCCGTAGCATCATATGAAGTTCGAGGAAGATCAACGACTAGGGAGCAATGCAACATCCATATAGGTTTCGGATGGAAAATCCGACCGTACAGATAGATCCAGAGCAACGATCGTAGTCCTGTAACGTGGGAATCATCTCAATCTTAGCACCGTGGCACCCTCTGCAACAGAAAGAAGAATGGACGGCTTAGAGGGTGCCACGGGGTACCATCCAGGAAGCCCAACATCGGCCAGCAACACCCACTCCCACCTCTTCGTCATCCGCAACCTTCATTCCCAGCCGTTGGATCAAGATCCAACGGCTAAGAAGCTCTCCACCGCGAGCGTTAAGTCGTCTACCCGACACAGTAGATGTCTTGGCGAAATGGTGGAGGCTTGAGCTTTCAATGAAGGGGTGTAGGTTAGAAACCCGCTACCCCCCCAATTGAGTGCATGTTGACAAAATTCCAAAAAAATTAGAAAAGGAAAAACAAAATAAAAAATATGTATCTTCCTTTTTTTTCAAATAAGGCGAGGACTTGGGCGATCTGCATTTTGGCAGACACCTGGGACTATTGAGTCTTTGTAGTTTAGACCTTAGTTAATAATTTCTATTGTTGATAAACAACTTAGGCCAAAGCAATCTAATCCTAATTCTGATTTTATACATAGTATGTAGTTTGATTTTGCTAGGGACTAGCAAAAGATAGGCATAGGAGTATGATGTAACTACAATTATTGAGGGTAAAATGCCTATTCATGCATGTCCCTAGGCTTATAAATATTGCATAGCATGCATCATTCTACATTTAGAGTAGTTGTATATAATTTAGGTTAATTGCGTCCTTTTTGTGGTTAGGAGAGAAGGATATCTATTTTAGAGCCTCGGACTGTTGATCCAACCATAGAGATCTGATCAAGACGACGATCGGAGTCCAACTCCTCCGAAATTGCCTCGATCGGAGTCCCATAACACCATATGCAATCCAAGGAAAATCAACAGCTGAGGGACTAGGTGATGTAATCTGGAATGTCAAATGACAAATCGGACTGCACAGATCGATTTAGGTCGACGATCGCAGCCCAACGGCACAAAAATCGACTCAATCTGACCTCTGTAGCATCCCTTACAAAGGAATGAAGATGGACGACGGCGCAACCCAGGTTGCCCATGTGCACACACGTGCCACTGCACATGCACAGCAGCATGAGCACGCGTAGTAGTAGTGTAAGTGCAAAGGCACTTGCATGACACAGTGCGAGGAGCGTGTGCCAGCAGGGAGGGTGGATCTTTAGCGACACATACACGAGCCTTTAGTGATGCTTGCAGCTATCACTAATGGTCTGTGCGAGCCAGCAAAGGAATTGAAGGCGCGGATCTTCAGTAACAGAAAGGGTGGATCTGTAGTGATGTTTACGGACGTCAGTATTGACCCAGATGCGAATTTGTTCTTCCTCCTCCACTATAAAGGACCTACCCACCACCATTCCAAACCATCTCTTCCTTTCTTGCTCTCACCACCTCCAAGGCTCTAGAGAGAGATTGTCCCAAGCCTAGGATGCTCCTTTAGAGTAGAAAATCAAATAGTTTTCCCTCCCCTCATCCCTATTCATGGAGCATCCCATGGCCGTCCTCTCATCGCCCTTCAGGAAGAAGATCCTCACCACGATGCTGTCGTGCCCCATCCTCCGTACTCCGGCCCTGGCTCCGTCCTCCTTCGTCTTGCTCCTCACCACCTTCCTTCAGGCGATGTCAGAGCGAGTCGTCCTCTGAGCAACCGTCGAGGGGGATTCTCTCACCTCTTTCTATCTTTTTCGCTTTCATAGTGTAATCTTTCCTGCTTTCGTAATTGTAGAAACACTTGTTCAGAAATAATGTGATTGTTTCTCTCTCTCTCATATTTTTGTAAGTAGATTAGCTAAATTTTATCGACCTGATCTCTTGCCCTATTAAAAATACCAAAAAAATTAGAAAAGACAAAAAATGATAAAAACAAATAAAAAGCGAAACACGGATTTTGCAAAACCAAATGTTCACCTTCCCGTGTTCGACCTGGAACTCACTTTTTGAGTTTCGATTATAAATTATATCTGATCGATGGATTTTCTCGCGAATCGAACTATGACGACGGGTTTTCCAAAATCCAATCCTTTCCATGTGCGAATCCAACGTTATCATTTTGACACCGTTGCTGGGGAGGCAACACTCTTTGATATTTTTTTTCGTGTTTTTCCACCTTACCTAACTTTTATCTCACTTTTTCTCTGATCTTACTGTGATTGCAGGTACTCATCTGAGGTGGGCCAGAGCGATTAAATCAAAGAAAAGTGCAGATGAAGGTTTTGTAAGTGTACCCCCACCACCCCAACCCTAGTTTTCATTTCATAACCTAATAACTCAAACCCAAATCAACTTAGGTGCTTACATAAACACTAGGGTAGATTTTGGTTATTTGATTGTCACTCCATTCATCTCACCCACCTGCATATATAAAAAATGAAAAATAAAAAAATATTCTTCTCTTATGGGATTAATTGAAAGTTACACACTTAACACCCACAACTTCTTATCCTAAGGAGCACAATCACTTTGATTCTACCACTTAATTGGGATCTGACCTGTGGACCCGGTACACTTCAACTCAATACACTTAAGTGAGTAAAAATCTGAATAGGTTAAATATTCTTGTGTGCCTTAATTAAGTGGTGCAACATGCCAATTGATTGAGTTATTTGAGCCGCACCACTTAATATTAAAATTGATTCATCAAGTAGCTCACCACTTAGGGTTGATTTTTAGGATTGAACTAGGCACTCCACATTTTATTTTTTATTTTTAAAGGAATATATCTACACCAGTGCTTTCAAAACTTGGAGTGTTCTACTAAACCTGATTGAATGAACCTAAAGATTAAACCCTAAAAGCTACTAAACAAGGTTAAACCCTAAAAGACATATCATCAAATAACCATGTTTACAAATCCTGGTTGTGCACACACACACATTTGAATTGATCATTAAGGGCACAACCCATTTAAAGAGCCCATCACATTTTGTTACGACCCGATTCCCGAATCCCTATAGGACACGAGAATCGGACCGACTCGACTGATCCCAAGACCCAGTCGTCCAACGAGAAAGTAACCAAAAAGTAGTAAAATAAACCACATTCACCATGCAAGTGACTAACAGTAACAAAAGTACAGCAGTAAAGAAAGGAATTACTACAGTACACACCACCACAACGGTAGAGAATTAAAAACAGGTACAGAAATATGAAGTTTACAATAAAAGAGTACACAAGTGTAACAAAATACTCACTACTACAGGAACGGGTACAACACAAGTACAACTACTGGGCTCTACTAGGCCTAGCACCCTCCGTAGCCGTAGGCTATGGGTGTTCAACACCTGGTCCTTAAAAAGGTGGTAAGTAGACATGTCAGCGAAACGCTGAGTAGAATGGCAACCAGCTAGCTAAGAAAAATAGTAAAGGTGGACAAGTAGCTGTTGTTTTTAATTTCTTTCTTTATTTTACTCTTTCTTGGTTTATTTCTCAGGTCTTTCTCTTGATCTCGAATGTTCCTCGTGGAAATGATCTTGATTGCAGTCTTTTCCGAAAAGTAGAAGTAGCACGTGGTGCTCTCCTGGCTGGAAGAGTCCCCCGTGGTGGTCCTACCCTCAATCAACCACCCCAAGGTCACTAACAGACGTAACGGTGACTACGGCACACGCGATAAACACATGGGTAGCTACCCCGCACTGGCACACAGTCAGTCGTTTCCGTTAATGGGTGCGCCCAAAGCATAGCACGAAACCAGTATAGGGTAGAGCCCTCTCAGTAATAGGGGTCCAACCCCTCCACACTAACCAAACAGGGGTCTTGCCTCTCCACAGTCCGCGCACCCTCGCCTAACTACCTTGGTTTACCCAGTGGGCCTAACAAGTCGGTGTAGGACGGCTAGCTGAACCTCGGGCCCCGTGGGGTGGCTAGCTCCCTCCCTACACTAGTAGCTCTCCCCGGTACGGTGTACGCGAGGGCCAAAAGTTGGCATAAAGTGGCCAGACCTAACCCTGGGTCCCTAGGGAGGCTTGCTCCGCTCTGCACTAAGAGGTAACATGTGTTTCCCTTGATACCACGTACCCAAGAGACAACACACTTTCACATTCACTTTTCCAATTCCATTCTGTTTATTTCCAGGAGCTCTACTCCTAATTCCCTGTAGGGTTCATGCTCATGTTTCTCAGGCCATGCCATACTAGGTTTCATCATTTCAGTTTTATTCGCATATAGCACGTGTTTCCGACATTTAATCTTTTCTTTTCCAATTTATATACAAGAAGCTCGAATTTAGTTTGCAAACAACAGGAATTACATGTAGCAGTTACTAGTAACAGTACTTCTACATTTCACAGGCAGCTGTTATCCAATTACAAGCAATTATCATTATTCTATCTACTCATCCAAGACTGCAATTCAGGCATTCAAGACATTCGTTTCAGTGTTTCTATTCCTAGGATTCATGCCACATCCTAGGATCTATCATTCAATCTATTGTTCAGGTCCTAGGATTCATGCCATCCCTAAGATCTATCATTCAATCTAGTTTTTCTGGTCCTAGGATCTATCATTCAATCTAGTTTTTCTGTTTCTAGGATTCATGCCATACCCTAGGATCTATCATTTATTCCAGATATGCATTTATGTTTGTAATTAACTAAGGGAAGCCACTCTACCCGCTGACGTGTCGTTGTGCGTGTGTTAAGAAGTGTCATTATAGTCGCACTTGCTACGTCGATTTTAAAATAAGTAAACGGAGGTGAGTCTGAGTGTCGGTCTCAGGCAGGCGTGGAAATTGAATTTTTGCTTATCACTTGTTGTCACGGAAAGTGCGGAGTTTTTCTTGCGAAAGATGCGATTTTGAAAAGCAAGAGAAAGGTAGAGAGAGAGAGGGTTTAGGGTTAGAAAGCTCTTTGTTTGATCATGCAACTTGAATGAAAATTAAAATGACAATTGAACGGAAAATAACTTCATTAATCATGCACTTGTAGTTCATAGCTTACAACATTAAATACATGCTTCAAACAAAAGTAATGGAAAGCTTAAAAAAAAGAGAGAGAAAGGGAGAGAGAGAGTGTGTGGAGAGCGACGAGGCAGCCACGGCGGTGGAGGAGGCTCCGTTGGCGACTCGTCGTCTCCGGCAATTACAAGAGGGCCTAAAGCTAACTAAGAGAGGGGTGGAGTAGTTGTAAGGGGAGTGAATGCCTTGAATGAGTGGTTGGAGGGGGTTTAAATAGGGTTAAGGGCTTCCTAAAAGAAGAAGGGGCTTTAGCAACGTCCAGAGCGTCGCTAAAACCACTCCCAAAAGCGTCGGTGAAGCCCTCCAGCCATTGGTCAGCCGCCCGCCTCGTTTCTTCTCCTCGTGCGATCCACCGCTGTTGAACGAGAGTCGTCCGATAGAAGATTGGACGGCTGAGAACCCTCCTCGGCTGCACTAGGATCGCGCCTCGGGTGCGCGTGTGCGCGGGCATCATCGCCCGGCGTGCGCGCACGCGTGGGCACCCGTGAGCTGCGATTGCGCTGCATGGCGAGATCTCGACCGCCCGTTGCTAATCGGGCGACCCAATTTCACCGCGCGCATCCTCTGTCTTCGATTTCGACTCTGCGTGACTCGAACCCGCGTAGCGTGCGTGCAAGCGTGCGTGCTAACCGTTGCACCACGCCTGCGCTTTGTCGTGGTGACCGCAGGCGGGCGCTGATAAACGCCAGTTTATCATCATTCTTATGCATTAAAACAAGCCTAGCACTTAGGATTTTACTCCGCAAACGGGTTTTTGGGCTGCATTTAGGCATAAATTAGGATAGGCATGCATTGCATTTTTTATTGTCGTTTTAATGTGTTTTTGTGAGTGTTAGGGATGTACAGATGCACAGATCCCTAAAACCCTAGCACTCAAGAAGGCAAATGGTGAAGGAGAAGCCCAGACTAGCTGGAACTCAGCCGAATCCAGCTCACCTCAGCTTGATCCAGCTCACCTCAGCTTGATCCAGCTCACTGCAGCTGGAACCTAGCTTACTTGAACTAGGGTTAGCTCATTCCAGCTCCATTCAGCTAATCTCAGCTGGATGGCAGCTCAAGAGAGTTCATCTCAGCTCACCCTAGCTCAAGTCAGCTCAGATCCAGCTCAACTTAGCTGAGTCTAGCTCATCTCAGCTCCCACTAGTTCACAGGGAGCTCTGGCTAGCTCAGCTGAGTTGACAGGAGTTCACCCCAGCTCAGATCCAGCTACATTCAGCTCCACTCAACTCCAGCCAGCTGAAGAAGAATTCATCTCAGCTCAGGAAGCTCAAGTCCAACTCCCGGGGACTCAGCTTAGCTCAACTCAGTTGAGCTAAGTTACCTTAGCTGCCTCAACCAGCTTGATTCTCCCCGGGAGCACCAGACCTAGCTCACCTCAGCTCATTTTGGTAGAAGCTAGCTCACTTTAGCTTGGCTTAGCAACTAGCAAAGAACTAGCAAGCTAAGCCAGCTAGAGTAGCCCCATGCCAGCCTCTTCAGCAGCAGCCAGCTCCAGCTCCAGACTTCTTCTCCTCATCTCCTTCCTCCAAACCCTAGCTCCAACACCTTCTCCTCTACTCCTCCATTAGCTAAGCTAGCTTAGCTTAGCTTAGCTTAGCTTAGCTATGCTCCAACTTCCTTGGCTTGTACCACCCCAAAAACCCACCTACCAACTCCACCCAACTAGCTCCACCTAAGCTCCACATAAGCTAACCTACTTGGCACCAACCTAACCTACCCACCACCTCCAAAAGACACCTAAAAGTGGTACCAAAAACTACCCATAACCACCCCTTAATGGCGCCACTTTTCCCTCCAAAATCTCCCCTCATCTCCACCACACAATCCCCCTTGAACCCATCTCCACCATCCACCTAACCCCCCTTCTAGAAGACCCCATGTTGGCGCCAACATGGTGGTGTCTCTCCACCACCAAAAGACACCAACACCACCATAACTACCCTCTTTAACACCTCTTGGGTTGGCGCCAACTCTCCTTAGCCATAGGATCACCAACCACCTCCATTCTTCCATCCTAGAGCTCCATTTCAAGGGGCACCTTAACCCCCCATCCTACCCTATAAAAAGACCACTACCCACCACCATTCAAGCCATCCTTGGCTAGCCATTTCACTCTCATATTCCACCAAGAATCCCACATCCAAGAGAGAAGAAGAAGAAGAAGATTAAGGGGATATTCTGTCCCCTTGGTGCCTTCCCCTCTTCCCTTCTCTCTTGGGTCACGCCAGCCAAAGGAGAAGCCAGGCAAGGAAGATCTTGGAGGAGATCTTGAAGGTGGTCACACCACCTTGGAGGAGTTTTTGAGGGTGGTGCACGCCCACCCCTTGGAGAGAGCATTAAAGGTGGTAGCTTCCACCTTGGAGGAGCTCTCAAGGAAGGAGAAGAAGGAGGCCCTCTTTTCAAGCCAAGGAGCAGCTAGGCTTGGAGCAAGAAGACGCCCTTCTTCGCCATTGTTGCAAGAGGATTTGTGTCTCTTTTCTTGCTTTTAGATTTGTTTAAGTTCTAGTAGAAGCATTCCTCTACTTGTCCTTGAAAAGAACACTCATTCTACTCAATCAAATTGCCTTCTTTTAGCTTTTTATTGCAGTTGTTACTTTTGGTTCTAGCACTTGTTTCACCTCTTCTTCCTAATTACTCTAGGACTCCACTTGCCTAGAGTGAGCTTAGGAAGAAGATATTTCTATCTTTTAAATTTTAGTTAAGCATTTGTAGGTGTTAGTACTTTTCGTTACAATTCGCATTTTGCCCTCGCCTTTTCAAAATACAAAAAAAAAAATTATTACATATTGAAAAATATCAAAAAGAAAGTTGAGATTGTATTCCAAGCAAGAGAATCACTATTGCAAACATTTGGCCTCCTTGGACGACCCTAGATACTCCCCTATCTAGGAATATAAATTTAAGAGTTGATCGGTTTTACGCGTTACAATGACGTATTTTAACAAACCGCGTGAAATCGCTATCACTTTTAGGCGCCGTTGCCGGGGAGGCACGGCTTTGCATTAATTAATTTTCTCTTGCTTGAAGTGGATCTCATCCCCTTCTCTTTCTTTCTTTTGTGTGTGCAGGAACTACAGCGAGAAGGCGGGAATTTGGAAGCGAGAGCTCAAAGATCCTTTTCTTCCCGTGAAATTCAGGTTGGTTCCCCTTTCTTGTCACATTTAGGCTAAAAAACTACCAAAATACACTAAAATTGGCTTTCAGGACCCTAAACACTTTAATTAAGTGGAGTGGTGCATTATAAAATCCATTGTTTGCTTGTATGCTTCTTTAGCACCACTCCATTGCAAGTATTGGGGTTCTGTTTTTCGGGTCCAGATTTCTGTTCGGACTTGAAAAATCGATTCCTAACACCACAGGCCTCCTAAAATCATAAAATTTCATAGAGGTATTCCCAATTAAGCTAGGAACATTTTTTCCAAATTTCAGAACAATTGGATTTGTGTTTAATTTTTAAAAATTCGTGGACTGCAGAGGGGTCACACCCTCTAATCTTCCTGTTTTGTTACTGTCCGAGAATTTTTAGAATTTTTATACTCATCCAATTTTTTTGAAATTTATCTTGCTAGAATCCTTGTGAAATTTTACACATCACATAAAATCACAAGAATTTTCTGAGGTCAGTGGTAATACTGAAAAGTCCACAATACCCACGGGTATCATTTCTGGACTTTGACACCAGTATAATTAAAAATTCAAAAAAATTATCAAACAAATTCTTAAAATCTTACAAAAATCTTTTTTGGAATCCTTGTTTGATTTTCTTCAAATTAGTGGTGTTGTTTGATTTGTTTGGACCACTACTTAATTCAGAAAGCCAAAAATCAATTCACTAGTAGTAATTTTCTGTCTTAGGGATAATTGGCTTAGGGTTTCTTTCTTTCTCTTTAGAGACTCAATTAAAAGGAAATATACAATCACCAATATAACTTGTCTTCCCTTTGATTGTGAGATTTCAAACTTGTTTGAAAATTTAAAGAGAAAAATCCTAAAACACATTTAATTAAATTAAATCCTAAAAGACAAAAATACAAAAAAAATTGTGTGACAACTTGATTTTCATTGGAGCCTCTCCAATTCTTGCACACACACACAAAAATCTAAATAACAGGGAAACATCCCAATAACGCCCTCCACATTCCATGTGCACTGTAGTATCCTATACCTAACTAAAATTTGTAGCAATTTGACCCCTAAGGTTTCATCAATTTAGGCTTGCTATATAGGATTTAAGTTTTCTCTAGTTAATACCAATTCTGTCATCTATATCTAGTGTTCAGGCTGAGGGGCCGTGTCAAACGACCAGGTGCGGGTTTGTACAAGCACCTGAGGATTTTCCTGGGAAACGCTTGGGTCCAAACCTCCCCTTAAGCAACTTGGCTAGATTTGTTGACAGAATGGGTATTCACTATTGATTACTTGTTTCCTAGGTAGACCAAGTCTTAGGTTAAATTCTAGGGAGTCACAACTAAGTTAGGTCTAGAATTTGATTGCTTGTGTGCACACTTCTCTCATCCCCATCTCTTCTCCTCCCCTGCCATTTCTTCCATTTTGCACGGGCGGCAGTCCAAAACTCCACACTTGGAGAGACCACTTGATTTTGCCTCCCCAAAAAAGACTTTTCCTGCATTCTTCCTCTTCTCTCAAAATGGAAAATCAAAATTGGTCCTCTAACCCGCATGCTAATTTTTCTTTCCCCTATTTTTCCACCCAGGAGCTACTTAATCAGGCCCCTCCACCTAATCTCCACTCTATCATGGCTCAGCTACAAGTTAAGCAACAACAGTTGCATATGGATTTAAAAAACCTAGCCAACCAAGGGAGTCCTGCCACACCTACCCAAGCTCCACACATTCCACATCTCACCCCTTTAAACACCCGTAAGAGAGAAAATCTGCATAAATCTCGTGCTGAGTATAATTATTATTCTGAGGCTTTCTATGGTTCAACAGGGAATTATGTTTATCCCAATCATCACCCCACCCAAAATGTCCCTACTTTCCAGGAGAAATTGAAAAATTCCTCTAATAGGGGAAATTATCCGGCTCACTCCTGGACCAATCCGGTTCCACACCAACAACAAAACCCGTTTGGAGGGTATGATTCTAATCAGACTTATCAATCTGGGCAATCTCAAGAAGACATTAATGCCCAGATGATGAAAACCCTGCAGGAGTTACAAAGAAAAACAAAGGAAACAACCCATCTTATTAACAATCTCAATGATCAAATTGGGGATATTCCGACTCAAAGACCTGCAGGACACTCACCATCCCAACCCACACCAAACTTTATTAATCCCAGGAACCAACACCCAGGTGGATACCAACATCAGAACCACAAGGTTCAGCCTCCTATTAACCCAATATCACAGCACCAACCCAGTTTCTATCAAAATCAGCCCCCCCCATCTCCTCCCAGTGACCATCAAGCTGCGTATGCAGAGACTTTGAGGAGTGAGGAAACCAACATGGATTTAAGGCCTTCACATTCAAATGATGAAACTGATTCTCAACCAATGCAGATTGACTCCCCTAACCTCAATAAGGAAGAAGAAAAAGAAATCCCAAAAACACCTGATTCAAACCCTATTTCCCACTCTCAAAAACTGCAATCCAACAATCCAAAATCAGAGCCCTCTGACCACAATCCTTTGGACTTATTTGAGCAAGTCAAGAGGAATATTCCCCTCCTAGATTCTCCCCATGCCTCTAAAAAATTTACTTCAAAAAGTCATGATCAGAATCTAGAAAGGTTGGTCCTTTCTAAGACAGCCAGCTCAGTTTTTCAGAGCATGCTGCCTTTCACAAAAAAGGACCAGGGCACATCACCAGCCCCTTTGGTGCCTTCTTCTCCCCACTCTCTTCAACTTGAGCCACGCCAAGGAGGAGGACTCTTCCACTTCAAGGAGGACGGCCAGGCAAAGGAGAAGGACTTAGGGTGGACGTCCACCCTTGGAGAGAACTTAGGGCACGCCACCCTAGGGCTTGCCTTGAAGGACACACCTTGGCGAGCACTGCAAGGAAGGAGTTGAAGGACTCTTTTCAAGATTGGGAGCCACCAACCTTGGAGCAAGAAGCCCTCTTCTTCACCATCTATCTAGAGGATTGTGTTTTCCTTTCTTTATGTCAATTTTCTAGTGGTAGAAGCATTCCTCTACTAGGCATTTTTGTTTAAAACACTTTTTTTTTAATTATCTAGTTGCCTTCTTTGCAATTTCTTGTTTGCATTTCTATTTGCTTGCTTTTAGCATTCCTCACTCCCTCTCCCTAATTATTCTAGGCCTCCACTTGCCTAGAGTGAGCTTAGGGAGAGGCTCTACTTGCCACTTAGAAGTAGTATTTTAAATTGAAGTGTAAATCACCTTCCCGTCACCATTCCGCATGTTGTCTTAATTTAAAACAAAAAAATGATATATTGAAAAATACCAAAAAGAAAGTTGAGATTGTATTCCAAGCAAGAGAATCACTATTGCAAACATTTGGCCTCCTTGGACGACCCTAGATACTCCCCTATCTAGGAATATAAATTTAAGAGTTGATCGATTTTACGCGTTACAACGACGTATTTTAACAAACCGCGTGAAATCGCTTTCAGGCGCGCTAGTCTCGGCCGTTCAATCGAAGATCGACGGCCAAGATCTGATCTTGGCTGGATGAAGGCGTGGCACGTAGTGGAGTAGGGGCTGACGTGGTGCAATATAGGCCGTTGATCTCCAGATCAACGGTCAAAACTTCTCGAGCCCATTGTAGGATCTCCGGATGTCGGATTTGGCCGATCTTGAGTTCGTCGGACTCCGTTCGTCGTTCTGAATCCATCCGTGCAGTCTGATTGCTCATCTGAGGTCTGTTTTGACAAATGGTTACACAAATAGCCATTAATATAGTTTATAAGCAATCTTGGTACATGATGCATGCAATGCTCCCATTCTACTTATGTTGTACCTTTTATTCTTAAGATGGGCTATATTCAACATAATTATCACCCCCTTGTGCAGTGTTATCATACCCCCATGCTTACTCCTTGCTAGTTCCTAGCAAGGTTTATTCTAGCCTTTATTTCCTTTCGGAATTTAAGAAGTAATTGCTTAAACACTTCGTTACTTATCAATAAGAGGAAATATACAAAGATCTTAATCTACAAAGACTAAGCAGCACTCGGGTGTCAGCCAAAATATGAATCGCCTGAATCCTTGCTTTAATGTATATAACTATACATATGTATATGTATATATATATTTTTTAGAATTTTTTTGGAATTCAGTGTGGGTTGGTAACTTTTTACGGCTACCCAACCCACCCAAAACTCGGTGAAAACCCTAAGTGCTAAGCATCTTGGTGTGAATGTTGTGATAGACTCACTTAACGGTAATTGAGACAGACTTCGAGTTTCTACGCCTCTAGGTGACCGGAAAGGAAATAAATTTTTGCCTGAAGGTGTATTTGTTCGATTGGTAGCTTTCTCCCTACATTTGTTTTAATTGGGGTCAACACAAGGATTTTTCCAATGTATATCTCCCTGACTTGTACTACTTGCCCGCTTCTTCCTTAGGTGTTATGATCGTTTTTTGTGCAATTATTGAGTTGGGCTGTGGACAACCGACCAATGGGCTGTTACCCACGATCACTTGCCAACCATACTTGTGCGGTGAAGTGTGGTTTTTTTCTTTTCTTCTTCTTCCCTTTTTTTTCATAGGTGGCTTCCCTGATCTCAAATGTACCTAGAGGCAATGAAGAAGAAATGGCCTGTGGCTGGGTTCTGGACAACCTGCCAATGGGCTGTTACCCACGACAACTTGCCAGCCATACCACCCTAGAGAATTCATTAGCTACCCAATTTCTGTCAAAATCTCCGAGAAGTGAGTCTGTGCAAAAATGTGTGCAGATGCTTAGACTCAAAGTTTTTCTAAGTTAGAGGGTGAGTTGATAAGTCGTATACTTATTACCTTATTTAGTAGGTGGATTAGAATAGCTTAAGGTTGCAACGATTCGCCGCTAAATCCATATTTTAACGGACACCAGGGCTGATTAAGCCTGAAGGCCTGAAAAGTCTAAGTGTTTAAGTTCTTTTTGTATCATTTCCCACTATTGACAAGTTTCTAATGCCTAAGTTTTCTTCCTAAATTTATTTATTTTTTAATTAATTTATTCATTCAAACTGATTAATTGAGCTCAGGATTATGCAATTTACCACCCCCCCATGCTTAAGTTGGACAATGTCCTCATTGGCAAGTACATGGACGCAAAAAGGGTTCAAAAAGATAGTACCTGAGTGACGTAAACTACCAGATCAGTCTGAGTCCTCTGGGTTGCCTCCCAGCAAGCACTGAGTTTAACGCCTCTAGCTGGGCGATGCTCGGTGTCAGCCATCAACGAGGGTGACACTTTCCTTTGGAGGAACCTGGGCCAGGAAATGCTTCAATCTTTGACCATTAACTGTAAAACTGTGTCCAGTGTTAAGATCACTGATTTCAACCGCCCCATTAGAGTAGGGCTTAACCACCCGAAATGGTCCTGTCCATTTGGACCTGAGTTTCCCTGGGAAGAGTTTTAGGCGTGCATCAAACAGCCAGACTTGTTGGTTAGGCTCAAAGGTTTTTCTATGAATGAGTCGGTCATGGACGGCTTTCATTTTCTCCTTATACAGTCGACTATTGTCAAAGGCGTCCCAACGAATTTCTTCGAGCTCAGATAATTGAAGCGTCCTCTACGCACCGGCTAACTAGGGATCCATGTTACATTGCTTGACAGCCCAGTAAGCCCGATGTTCCAATTCGACAGGAAGATGGTAGGCTTTGCCAAAGACCAGGCGATAAGGCGACATGCCTATCGGGGTCTTGAAAGCGGTCCTGTATGCCCACAGGGCATCATTAAGTCGTGTGGACTAGTCTTTCCTGTCAGGTCTCACAGTCTTCTGTAAAATGTTCTTGATTTGTCTATTTGAGACCTCAGTCTGCCCATTTGTTTGTGGATGATACGGGGTGGAAATGCGGCGGTTTACCTCGTATTTTCTAAGTAGGGCACGAAATTGGGAATGGAGAAAATGGCTTCCACCATCACTGATCATGGCCTTGGGTATTCCAAACTGAGAAAAGATGTTCTTCTTAACAAAGTCCATGACAGTCCTGTGATCGCATCGTCGGGTGGCGACGGCTTCAATCCATTTGGAAACATAGTCTACCAAGACTAGGATGTACTCGAAGCCGTTGTATGGTGGAAAGGGGCCCATAAAATCGATACCCCAAACGTCGAAGATTTCGACAATCAAAATGGGCTGAAGGGGCATCATATCTTTCTTGGTCATGGTCCCCAGCGTTTGACGGCGTGAGCAATTCTTGGCAAAGTTGTGTGCATCCTTAAATAGGGACGGCCAGTAAAATCCAGACTGTAAAACTTTTGCAGCTGTTTTCTTTCCAGAGAAGTGGCCGCCACACGCTTGGTCATGACAAAAGGAAAGCACACTCTGAACTTCGTCTTCGGGGATACACCTCCTGATGATCTAATCAGCACAGAGGCGAAACAGCATGGGATCATCCCAGAAATAGTGCTTGGCCTTAGCCAAGAACCTGTCCCGTTGCTGTCTGGACCAGCTGTGCGGGGTTTGTCCTACAACCAGGTAATTGACGTAGTTAGCATACCATGGCATTTTCTTATCTTGCACGGCTAGGATGTGTTTGTTACGAACGCGCGGCTTCAGACGTCTTTTAAGACGTCTGGAACCCCTTCCAGACGTCTGGGATTCGGTTTCAGTGGCACGCGCGGTTGCGTCTGCGCGCCTGCGCGCGCAGACCTGCGATCGCTTTTTCCCTCTCTCCTGCGGGCGCAAGCTGCCCTCTGTCTCGCTCTCGCTCTCTCTCCCCTTGTGGCTTTAAAAAGCCTTGCCCTCTCCCTCACTCTCATCGCCTTCGCCCCTTCCTCTTCTCCTTCCAGCCAGTGCGAGAGTGAGCGAGCGGCGGCGGTGGCAGCCGCGGCGAGTGCGGGAGGAGGTGCTGCGCGAGAAGAGGAGGCGCTCGGCTGTGAGGGCGAGCTTGCCGGGGCTACTAGAGCTGGCCGGCGGGGGAGCAGCAGACGCGGGGTGACACGGGAGGCCTGCTGTAGCTCGAGCAGCAGGCGGACGATGCGCGGCGCGGTCGTGCGTCGTGGGCGGAGGGCGAGTCGCGCTCTGATTCTGGAAGTTTTTCCAGAATCAGACGTCTGGAGGACGGTCCAGATGTTTAAAAGGTAAGTTATTTTCGTACCTTCTTCCTTTCCTTCGACCATCCGTACTGAGCACGAGGATGTGTACGCACAGGTTCTGAGATTCGCATCCAACGCGAATCAGACGTCTGGCAGCGGTGCCAGACGATTGGAGGGACTTCCAGACGTCCGGAGTGACCATCGGACGTCTGGGAACTAGGCCAGATGCCCCCGCAGGCTTCTGGACGTCTGAGAGACCACGCAGGATAAGGTACCATCTGATCCCCATTTTTAAGACGTCTGGAAGAAGTTCCAGACGTCTGATTTTGCACTATTTCGTCATTTTCGACCCGTTTAGGGTCCGTTCGGAGTCCATTTTCCGCGTTTCGAGTTGCGTTCTTTTCAGAATTAAATCCTCTACCTGTCTACAGTGATTAGATACTATTTTGAGAAACTCCTTATGTTTGATCCTTGTGATAGGACCCCGTTCCATTGTAGTCTCGGGGGTTGCGGAGGCACGCGGGATTCCCGACCACGCCCCCAGTACTCCTGTTGTAACTGGTACAGTGGCTTTTAAGTTTATTAGTATAATCTGTTAAATTATGGAACCATAAATAGAACCTAGGACATTGCATGAATCCTAGGAATGAGAAACTAGAATGAATGGTAGATCCTAGGGTGTTGCATGAATCCTAGGGCTGGAAAACTAGATTGTATGGTAGATCCTAGGGTATGGCATGAATCCTAGGATGGGAAGAACTAGTGGAATATATGAATACTGCAGTCTTGGAAAATGTGGAAAGGGAATAATAGCTACCTGTAAATTGGTTTAACAGCTGCTTGTTATGAATAAATGAGCATGATTAAGAATATGGGATGTATGAACGTGAAACTGGAAAGGTGAAACCTGAATGTGCTAGGTTAAAAGAGCTGGAACCCTACGGGGAATTAGGAGTAGAACTCCTGGAAGGTGAATGGAATAGAATTGGGGAAGTGAGCTGGCCCTTGAGTACGGAGTACCAAGGAGAGCGACTGTCCCCCTGTTTAGTACAGAGCGGAGCCAGCCGCCCCAGGGACCTGGGGTTAGGTCTGGCCACTTTGTACCGACTTGCTGGCCCTCGTGTACGCAGTACCGAGGAGAGCTACTAGTGTAGGGCGAGTACTAGCTACCCCACGGGCCCCGGGGTTCTACTAGCTCACCTACACCGACTTGTTAGGCCCACTGGGAAAACCAGGGTAGTCAGGCGAGGGTGCGCGGACTGTGGAGGGGCAAGGCCCCTGTTTGGTTACTGTGGAGGGGTTCGACCCCTGTTACTGAGAGGGCTCTGCCCTGTACTGGTTCCGTGCTGTGCTTTGGGGCGCACCCGTTAACGGAAACGACTGACCGCGTGCCAGTGCGGGTTAGCTACCTGTGCGTTTATCGCACGTACCGTAGTCACCGTTACGTCTGTCCATGACCTTGGGGTGGTTGACTGAGAGTAGGATCACCACGAGGGACTCTCCCGGCCAGGAGAGCACCACGTGCTACTTTTACTTTTTGGAAAAGACTGCAATCAAGATCGTTCCCACGAGGAACATTCGAGATCAAGTGAAGGATCTGAGAAATAGATAAATTTTGAAACAATAGAAAGACGTAAATAAAGGAAGAAAGAAAATTAAAACAGCTGCTGTACACTTTACTGTTTCTTTAGTTTAGTTGCCACTCTACTCAGCGTTTTGCTGACGTGTTACACTCATTACCTTTCAGGACCAGGTGTTGAGCAGCCAGGGTCAGCGGCTGCAGAGGACGCTGGACCGAGTAGGATCCAGTAGAGTTACCACTATTCTCTTGTACCTCTTTTTGTTCTACTGTAGTGAGTAGTTCTTGTTACCGCTATACTTTTCTTTACCTGTAGTTCATATTATGTTATGAATGTTGTTCTACTGTTGTGGTGGTATATACTGTAGTGGTTTCTTTCCTTACTGCTGTATTTTCTTACTGTTAGTTATATTCATGCTGAATATGGTTTATTTTACTGCTCTTTTGGTTACTTCCTCGTTGGACGACTAGGTCTTGGGATTAGTCGAGTCGGTCCGGTTCTCATGTCTCGTAGGGACTCGGGAATCGGGTCGTTACAAGATGGTATCAGAGCAAAGTCGTCCCGAGAAGTGAATCAACTGACTGGAAAATAACCAATTCACATGTCTATAACTAGAGTAGCCACCACAACATATCTTTTGACATGAGCTCTTAGACGTTTCCATTAGGTATCGTTCCGTAGTGACGTGTTCCGTTTTGTTTCGCGTCTCCTTGCAGGAGATGCCTCGTCGCGGGACTGGTGAGGCAGGCCGTGGCCGCGGTCGAGGACGAGGTCGACGAGGTGGGCGTGCCGTTGCCGACACCTCAGTGGACCAGCCACTACTCCCGGGCATCCAGGCCCGGGACCTCGCCCAGCTGATACAAGATATTGTGCAAGAGGAGCTCCACCCATCTCCCTGAGCGCCTCCCCCTGGGGCTGCGGAGGAGGAGTCCTCTGTGGGACTACCCGATGGATGCGGCGCTGGACGCGGTGGAGGGGGTGGGCCGCCGCAGCCCCCACCTTCCTCCGATACTTCTGTGCACGAGGCACCTTTGCCTGGAGGTGCACCAGCATCCCCACTGCAGCGCCACTTCGAACTCTTCGGGCAGTTCCGGAAGCTGAAGCCCCCCTCCTTCAAGGGGGATGAGGACCCGACCGAGGCAGAGGACTGGCTCGAGCAGCTGGAGAAGATTTTCGACACCCTTCAGCCCCCGGTGGAGTGCCACGTGGCCTTTGCCACATACCAGCTAGAGAGTGTGGCACACAGGTGGTGGAGGGCGGTCCGGGGACAGGAGAGGGACGAGCCGACCTGGGATCGGTTCGTCGCCCTCTTCTACGAGCAGTACTTTCCCTAGACGTGGCAGGACCAGAGGAGGCGGGAGTTCCACACTCTCCGCCAAGGGACGATGACCGTGAGCGCGTACCGCACGCGTTTCCTGGAGCTGTCCCGCTTTGCAGCGACAGCGGTAGCCACTGAGGAGGAGCGCCTTTAGAGGTTCACCGAGGGGCTCCGGCCTGCGATTCGGGGGTATGTCAAACCCCTGAAGCTGCCTACGTTTTCGAGGGTGGTGGAGGCAGCCATGACTTACGAGGGACCAACCCGTCTGCACGAGACACTGACGGCGGGCGGAAGAGGCCCTTTCAGCCAGACTTTTCACAGGGCCGGCGAGAGAGGAGACACGTGGCGTCTGCAGGGGAGCCGTCACGTTTTACAGGGCCATCAGTGGCCTTTGGGGGCCCTTGACAGGGGCTTGTCACCAGCACCAGACCCCCGCCCAGCCGACAACAGGGACCCACTGAGGGCGGGAGTCGGGTTCCCCTCTGTTACCAGTGTGGCCAGCCGGGCCACATCAGGAGGGACTACCCTTCTAGGGCAGGAGGTCAGCAGATACTTCCCACGCAGAGCACTGGAGGGAGCGCAAGAGGCCGCGGTTACCAGGCGCGAGGAGGACAGCAGTCACGAGGAGGGTACCGGCCAGCACCTGCCCGTCCGACGTAGAGTGTTGCTGCTTCGTCCGCACCTAGAGCTGAGGGGAGTATCAATGCCCTGACACACAGGGATGCCAAAGCTTCGGGCACGGTAGTGGCAGGTATGGTTTCAGTTTCCGGCAGACTCGTTTACACACTTTCCGATTCCGGCGCTACGCACTCGTTTGTCGCAGCCAGTTTCGCAGTTAGTTTGGGCCAGGATTATATGCTGTTAGAAAATCTGTTAGTAATCAGAGGTCTGAGTGGTCAGCTGTTTGTAGCTGAAGAGGTGTACACGGATTGCGAGGTCAACGTCGGGGGACATAGCTTGCTAGCTGACCTGATTATGATACAGATGGAGGACTTTGGAGTGATTCTGGGGATGGACTAGCTGTCCGCTTACCACTCCTTGGTAGACTGTTTTGAGAGGAAGATTGTCTTCTCCATGCCGGAGTTGCCTTCTTTCGAGTTTCACGGACAGCCAGTGGACGGAGGCTTCAGGTGCATTTCGGCACTTCGGGCGGCGAGACTTTTGAGCCAGGGGTGTGAGGGCTTCCTAGCTTGTGTGGTGGCAGAGCCCAGCCCTGTGGCAGACTTCCAGAGCATCCCGGTTGTCAGAGAGTACCTTGACGTGTTTCCAGACGAGTTACCATGACTACCGCCCGAGTGCGAGATCAAGTTTGAGATCTCGCTAGTACCAAGGACCAGCCCCATCTCCACCGTGCCATACAGGATGGCACCGCTTGAGCTACGAGAGCTCAAGTCACAGTTGCAGGACCTTTTGGAGAAGGGTTTTGTGAGGCCCAGTGCGTCTCCCTGGGGAGCCCCGGTACTGTTTATGAAGAAGAAGGATGGTACCCTACACCTTTGTGTGGACTACCGATAGCTGAATAGGGTCACCATCAAGAACAGATATCCGCTGCCGAGGATCGACGACTTGTTTGACCAATTGCGGGGTGCCACGGTGTTCTCCAAGATCGACTTGAGGTCGGGATGCCACCAGTTGAGGATCAGGGAGACCGACATCTCCAAGATAGCTTTCCGCACCCGGTACGGACACTACGAGTTTTTGGTCATGCCGTTTGGGCTGACCAATGCCCCCGCTGCTTTCATGGATCTGATGAACTGGGTGTTTAGACGGTACTTGGACCAGTTCGTGGTGGTTTTCATAGATGATGTACTCATCTATTCTAGAGATCAGACGTAGCACGGACAACACTTGCGGATGGTCCTGGCACTCTGAGACGACGTAGGCTGTACGCCAAATACAGCAAGTGCGAGTTCTGGTTGAGGGAGGTGACCTTCTTAGGTCATGTGATCTCTGGAGACGGCTTGGCGGTGGACCCAGCCAAGGTCGAGGCAGTACTCAGGTGGGAGAGACCGCGTTCAGTCACTGAGATTCGCAGTTTCGTGGGACTGGTAGGCTACTACAGACGTTTCATCAGAGGCTTTTCACAAATCGCACATCCTATGACACAGTTGACCCGGAAGGACGTGCCCTTCACTTGGACAGACGTCTGTGAGGCGTATTTTCAGGAGCTGAAGGAGAGGTTGACCTCGGCTCCCGTGCTCACCATCCCTGACAGTAGTGGCGGGTTCGTTGTGTACACGGACGCCTCCTTGCAGGGGTTAGGAGGTGTGCTCATGTAGAGGGGTCACGTTGTCGCTTACGCTTCGCGGCAACTGAAGCCCCATGAGCATACCTACCCTACCCACGACTTGGAGTTGGCAGCTGTCGTCTTCATGCTGAAGACCTGGAGGCACTACTTGTACGGTGAGACCTTCGAGATTTTCACAGATCACAAGAGCCTCAGATACCTTTTTGATCAGAAGGAGCTCAACATGAGACAGAGATGTTGGTTGGAGCTCCTGAAGGACTACGACTGCAGCATCTCCTACCACCCGAGAAAGGCCAATGTGGTGGCTGATGCCTTGAGCCGTAAGGCGCCCGCACACTTGGCCAGTTTACAGTTACAGAGTTGGATCCTTTTGGAGGAGGTGGGCAGTTGGCGACCCCTGGAGTTACGGGGGCACTGTGGGGCAGTGACGGTGACACGAAAGACTAGGCCAGAGCTGATAGACCGCATCATCACAGGACAGATAGCCGATCCGTACTTGCAGTCCTTGCGCGACAGAGTACTGTCAGGAGACCCAAGGGACTTCTCTTTCACAGACCAGGTGCTGCGCCTGAGGGGACGGTTGTGCGTTCCTAGAGACGAGGAGCTGTTGAGAGAGCTCCTGACTGAGGCACACGGTTCCAGATTCACCATACATCCCGGAAACACGAAGATGTACCACGACTTGAGACACGAGTTTTGGTGGAGGGGGATGAAGCGGGATGTGGGTGAATTCGTGCAGCAGTGCTTAGTGTGCCAGCAGGTGAAAGCCGAGCATCAGAGGCCTGTAGGGCCGCTACAGCCGCTTCCAATGCCAGAGTGGAAGTGGGAGAGCATCACCATGGACTTGGTGGTGGGCTTACCTATTACCCAGTGAGGACATGACACTGTCTGGGTAATTGTGGATAGACTGACGAAGATGGCACGATTCTTGCCGATCCGAGTCACTTTGGGACCAGCACAGTTGGTAGAGAGGTATATCCGCGACGTGGTACGACTACACGGAGTTCCGCGGGAGATCGTATCTGACCAGGATACACGCTTTACGTCCCAGTTTTGGGCTGAGTTTCAGCAGGCCCTGGGGACGCAGTTGAGGTTTAGTACAACTTACCACCCCTAGACGAACGGACAGTCCGAGCGCACGATACAGACACTTGAGGACCTTTTGCGTGCCTGTGTACTGGACTGGAGGGGCTCTTGGGAGGAGTACCTACCCCTGATGGAGTTTGCATACAACAACAGTTATCACTCGAGCATCGGCATGGCTCCCTACGAGGCTCTGTACGGATGGAGGTGTACGGCACCCTTGAGTTGGGTTGAGGTGGGGACCAAGTGGGAGGTTGGCCCCAGGATGATCCGGCAGGGTCAGGAGGTAGTCGAGCAGATCCATAGGCGACTCCGCACTGTCAGGAGCAGATAGAAGAGCTACGCGGATCGGAGATGCAGAGAGGTGCAGTTTGAGGTTGGGGACCACGTCTTTCTTCGTGTTTCGCCCATGAAGGGCCTACAGCGGTTTGGAGGGAGAGGGAAGCTCGCGCCGAGGTTTGTGGGGCCCTTTGAGGTCCTGGAGCAGGTTGGACCCATTGCTTACAGGCTTGCCCTCCCGCCCCAGCTTTCTAGTGTGCACGACGTGTTCCACGTGTCCAACCTCAGGAAGTATGTAGCCGATCCCAGTCACGTACTGAGTCACGAGAGCATCGAGGTGGGCGACGACCTGACCTACCCCGAGCGACCAGTGCAGATTCTAGACCGAGCCGCCGCAGTTTGAGATGAAAGCAAGTACCCCTGGTAAAGGTTTTGTGGAGGAGCCAGTGGTACGAGAAGGCTACCTAGGAGCCTGAGGCGGCAATGCGGGAGCGGTACCCGGAGCTCTTCGCGGGTATGTCTTTTTGGACCGGCTTCGGCCCTCTTTGAGTTTGTAATGGTTACTATGACGTTTTTCCCACACCCTAGTTAGCGCAAGTTTCGGGGACGAAACTTCCTTTGAGTTTGTTATATTGTTACGAACGCATGGCTTCAGACATCTTTTAAGACGTCCGAGAGGTGGCCCAGACGTCGGACCAGACGTCTGGAACCCCTTCCAGACGTCTAGGATTCGGTTTTGGCGGCACGCGCGATTGCGTCTGCGCGCCTATGCGCGCAGACCTGTGGTCGCTTTTTCCCTCTCTCCTGCAGGCGCAGGCTGCCCTCTGTCTCGTTCTCTCTCTCTCCCCGCACGGCTTCAAAAAGCCTCGCCCTCTCCCTCACTCTCATCACCTCCGCCCCTTCCTCTTCTCCTTCCAGCCAGTGCGAGAGTGAGCGAGCGGCGGCGGTGGCAGCTGCAGCGAGTGCGGGAGGAGGTGCTGCGCGAGAAGAGGAGGCGCTTGGCCGTGAGGGTGAGCTTGCCGGGGCTACTAGAGCTGGCGGCGGGGGAGCAGCAGACGCGGGGTGACGCGGGAGGCCTGCTGTAGCTCGAGCAGCAGGCGGACGATGCGCGGCGCGGCCGTGCGTCGCGGGCGGAGGGCGAG
Source organism: Thalassia testudinum (assembly GCA_037157565.1). Classification (NCBI taxonomy): domain Eukaryota; kingdom Viridiplantae; phylum Streptophyta; class Magnoliopsida; order Alismatales; family Hydrocharitaceae; genus Thalassia; species Thalassia testudinum. The sequence goes on from JAZHRO010000024.1 coordinate 22,175,599, forward strand.
TCGAGCTCTGATTATGGAAGTTTTTCCAGAATCAGACGTCTGGAGGATGGTCCAGACGTCTGAAAGGTAAGTTATTTTCGTACCTTCTTCCTTTCCTTCGACCGTCCATACTGAGCACGAGGATGTGTATGCGCAGGTTCTGAGATTCTCATCCAACGCGAATCAGACGTCTGGCAGCGGTGCCAGATGATTGGAGGGACTTCCAAACGTCTGGGGTGACCATCGGACGTCTAGGAACTAGGCCAGACACCCCCGCAGGCTTCTGGATGTCTGAGAGACCACGCAGGATAAGGTACCATATGATCCCCATTTTTAAGACGTCTGGAAGAAGTTCCAGACGTCTGATTTTGCACTGTTTCATCGTTTTCGACCCGTTTAGGGCCCGTTTGGAGTCCGTTTTCCGCGTTTCGAGTTGCGTTCTTTTCGGAATTAAATCCTCTACTCGTCTACAGTGATTAGATACTGTTTTGAGAAACTCCTTGTGTTTGATCCTTGTGATAGGATCCCGTTCCATTGCAGTCTCGGAGGTTGCGGAGGCATGCGGGATTCCCGACCACGCCCCCAGTACTCCTGTTGTAACTGGTAGAGTGGCTTTTAAGTTTATTAGTATAATCTGTTAAATTATGGAACCATAAATAGAACCTAGGACATTGCATGAATCCTAGGAATGAGAAACTAGAATGAATGGTAGATCCTAGGGTGTTGCATGAATCCTAGGGCTGGAAAACTAGATTGTATGGTAGATCCTAGGGTATGGCATGAATCCTAGGATGGGAAGAACTAGTGGAATATATGAATACTGCAGTCTTGGAAAATGTGGAAAGGGAATAATAGCTACCTGTAAATTGGTTTAACAGCTGCCTGTTATGAATAAATGAGCATGATTAAGAATATGGGATGTATGAACGTGAAACTGGAAAGGTGAAACCTGAATGTGCTAGGTTAAAAGAGCTGGAACCCTACGGGGAATTAGGAGTAGAACTCCTGGAAGGTGAATGGAATAGAATTGGGGAAGTGAGCTCGCCCTTGAGTACGGAGTACCAAGGAGAGCGACTGTCCCCCTGTTTAGTGCAGAGCGGAGCCAGCCGCCCCAGGGACCCGGGGTTAGGTCTGGCCACTTTGTACCAACTTGCTGGCCCTCGTGTATGCAGTACCGAGGAGAGCTACTAGTGTAGGGCAAATACTAGCTACCCCACGGGCCCTGGGGTTCTGCTAGCTCACCTACACCGACTTGTTAGGCCCACTGGGAAAACCAGGGTAGTCAGGCGAGGGTGCGCAGACTGTGGAGGGGCAAGGCCCCCGTTTGGTTACTGTGGAGGGGTTCGACCCTTGTTACTGAGAGGGCTCTACCCTGTACTGGTTCCGTGCTGTGCTTTGGGGCGCACCCGTTAACGGAAACGACTGACCGCGTGCCAGTGCGGGTTAGCTACCTGTGCGTTTATCGCGCGTGCTGTAGTCACCGTTACGTCTGTCCGTGACCTTGGGATGGTTGACTGAGAGTAGGATCACCACGAGGGACTCTCCCGGCCAGGAGAGCACCACGTGCTACTTCTACTTTTTGGAAAAGACTGCAATCAAGATCATTCCCACGAGGAACATTCAAGATCAAGTGAAGGATCTGAGAAATAGATAAATTTTGAAACAATAGAAAGACGTAAATAAAGGAAGAAAGAAAATTAAAACAGCTACTGTACACTTTACTGTTTCTTTAGTTTAGTTGCCACTCTACTCAGCGTTTTGCTGACGTGTTACACTCGTTACCTTTCAGGACCAGGTGTTGAGCAGCCAGGGTCAGCGGCTGCAGAGGACGCTGGACCGAGTAGGGTCAAGTAGAGTTACCACTGTTCTCTTGTACCTCTTTTTGTTCCACTGTGGTGAGTAGTTCTTGTTACCGCTGTACTTTTCTTTACCTATAGTTCATATTATGTTATGAATGTTGTTCTACTGTTGTGGTGGTATATACTGTAGTGGTTTCTTTCCTTACTGCTGTATTTTCTTACTGTTAGTTATATTCATGCTGAATGTGGTTTATTTTACTGCTCTTTTGGTTGCTTCCTCGTTGGATAACTAGGTCTTGGGATTAGTCGAGTCGATCCGGTTCTCGTGTCTCGTAAGGACTCGGGAATCGGGTCGTTACAGTGTTCATCAGGGAAGGCGTCAAATAGAGGTAGGGATGGTCCAATGTGGTCTGGATGAAGTCTCGACAAGTGGTCAGCCACCACATTCTTCGATCCGACCTTGTCTCGGATTTCCAGGTCAAATTCCTTCAAAAGCAGGATCCATCTGATGAGCCTAGGCTTTGAGTCCTTTTTGGCCAACAGGTGTCGGATGGCTGAATGGTCAGTGTAAAAAGTCACGTGGGATCCCAGCAAGTATGATCAAAATTTTTCAAGTCCAAAGACTACAGCGAGCAGCTCTTTCTCTGTGACAGTATAATTACGTTAGGCCTCGTCCAATGTTTTGCTCGCGTAGTAGATCACCACGGGCTTCTTGTCTTGCCTTTGTCCCAGGACAGCGCCTATGGCAAAATCTGATGCATCACACATAATCTCAAAATCCTGGGACCAGTCTGGGGGTTGAAGTACAGGTGCGGTGGAGACTAAGTCCCGGAGGGTGTGATAAGCCTGGATGCAATCAGGAGACATGTGGAATATGGCGCCGTTGGCTAGAAGGTCAGTCAAGGGTTTGGAAAGCTTGGAGAAGTCTTTAATGAACCTTCGGTAGAAGCCAACATGTCCTAGGAAGGAGCGAATCTGCTGGACCGAACTAGGTGGAGGAAGTTTGGAAATTAAATCAACCTTAACTCGATCTACCTCGATGGCCCTATGCGAAACAATGTGACCAAGGACAATTCCTTCTTGAACCATAAAATGGCTCTTTTCCCAACTTAACACCAAGTAAACCTCGATACATCGTTTCAAGATTTTCTCCAAGTTGCTCAGACAATGGTCGAATGAATTCCCGAATACAGAGAAATCATCCATAAAGACCTCTAAGTATTCACCCACCATTTCTGAAAAAATGGCTAACATGCAACGCTGGAAGGTCGCAGGTGCGTTGCATAACCTGAATGGCATTCGACGGAATGTAAATGTGCCATACGGGCAAGTGAATGTGGTCTTTTCCTGATCTTCCGAAGCAATTGTGACTTGGTTATATCCGGAATATCCATCCAGGAAGCAAAAATACTTCTGCCCTGCCAATCTTTCAAGGAGTTGGTCAATGAATGGCAAGGGGAAGTGGTCCTTCTTAGTGGCTTCATTAAGCTTCCTATAATCAATACACACCCGCCATGCAGTGGTGGTGCGGGTGGGGATGGATTCGCCATGATCATTGGTGACAACGGTGAGCCCAGCTTTCGTTGGAACCACTTGAGTGGGGCTCACCCAAGGGCTATCGGAGATAGGGTAGATGATGTCGGCGTCAAGCCACTTGATAATTTCTTTTTTAACGACCTCCCACATGTTTGGGTTTAAACGTCTCTACATCTGGCGGGAAGGTCGGGCCTCGTCTTCCAGGTAAATCTTGTGGGTGCAATAGGTGGGGCTAATTCCTCTTAAATCTGAAATGGTCCGACCAATGGCGGCCCGATGTTCTGAAAGGGTCGCAGTCAACCTGAGTTCCTGATCCTTGGTTAGATGAGAATTAATAATCACTGGGAAGGTCTGGTCAAGTCCCAAGAAGACGTACTTGAGATTCTTGGGCAATGGTTTAAGTTCAGGTGTAGGTGGGACCACAGTCGATGGGAAGGGAAAGGGCGGGAGTTGATCAACATCGATTTCTTCAAAAGGTGTCATGTGATGGTACTCAGCCTTACAGAGGTCCACAGGTAATGATGGTGACGGGTCAAAACAGTCACTACGGGTTTGGTGGTCTGATACAGAACTGAGGGTGAGGCATTCCTCGATTAGAGTTTCCACGGGATCATGTTCCTCAATGCACTCGCAATCAAAAAACTTTGTCGCCTGGAAGATATCCAATTGCACTTTCCTATCCCCGAATGCGATTTCCATACATCCCGTATCGCAATCAATGTTTGCTTTAGCCATAGCTAAGAAAGGTCTACCTAAGATTATGGGTGCATTCTATAATTTTTCAGGGACTTCCATGTTGAGCACCAAAAAGTCGACCGGGAAATAGAAGTCCTTGACCCGTACAATCACGTCCTCAACAACCCCCTTTGGGGTTTTCACTGATCTATCAGCCAGCTGGATGGTGACAGGGGTTGGTGTCAGCTCCCCAAAACCAAATTGGTGGTACAGGGTGGTTGGAATCAGATTGATAGAAGCACCTAGGTCCAGGAGCGCTCTATCAAACATCATGTCCCCGATATTGTAGGAAATCAGGGGCGCTCCTGGGTCAGTTCGCTTGATATCACGGAACTTGCTTGCTCAGAGAGTACAACCTTCCTAGGTGCTTGAGGTCTCGGCTTACACTTGGGTGTACAGGCATCCTTTAAAAACTTGGCGTAAGCAAGGATGTGTTTGACGGCTTCAAGGAGCGGAATATTAATATGTACTTGCTTAAAAATTTCCAACAGCTCCTCAGTTTCCACAGTATTCTTCTTTTTCTTGATTGTTTCCAAGGCCTCAGGGTAGGGTGTCTAAATGTGGATTGGTTCCATGTCTGGGTCCTTGGTTGGTGCCTCTTCTAAGTCGGGTATTTCAGCGGGTGAAGTCTCGGGGAGAGTTGGCCATTTGGGATCCTGGGTTTTAGTGCCGCTTTTAAAGGTCATCGCATTCGCAGAGGCATTGGGGCCATGGGTTGATCCTTGAGAAGACGAGGACGAAGACGCACCAAACCCAGGAGGTGTTTGCGGGGCTGCCTGGACCATGTGAGCCTGCCCGGGGTTGCTTTGGAACCCTTGCAAATTGGGGCCTTTGTTAATTATGTTTCGCGGGTTCGGTTGTGGTTGGGAAGGTAGGGATCCTTGCTGTTTACAGTCCAAGAGTTGGCTTAACTGTCCCTTTACCAAGGCCATTTCCTCCTGGTGTTTCTGGTTCATGTCAGCCATCATCTCTTTTAGGGTATCCATTTGGTTTTGTGGGGGAGGGGCTCCCTATTCTAATTATATTGGGGTCTAACTGGTGGTCCTTGCTGATAGGGGGCAAGTGTGGCTGCTGGTTTGGCCTAGGCTGGTTTTGGAATTGCGGTGGTTTTTGGTTTGTCCAACCGAAGATGGGGTGGTTACGCTAGCCAGTGTTGTAAGTGTTGGAGAAAGGGTCAGGTTTCGCATAACCTTGGACAGCTTACACATCTTCTAGGATAGCCGATGTTGATGAAGAGGGAAGGGAGTAATCAAGGGTCGAGGGAGCAAAGGTCCCTCCATGGAACGTGGTCAGGGGTTGTTCCAGGTTTAGTTGGGTGAAGGGCTGGACCAGGTCAACATTATGTGCTCCCTTTCCTAGGGAGAAAGTCTGCAAGGGGTTCCTGGTCTGGTTCAGTAGCTCATCAATCTTTTTGTCCACCAATTCCACTCGATCCAACTTTTTGGCAATGATGTCCATGTCAACCATTCCAGAATTTGCTTGCACCTCATAAATCCCGCCACGGGGTTGACTGGACCTGTTAAACTGGTTCATGGAGGCATTATTGAGCGAATTCTCGCTCATAGACTCAAAGAGCTCAAACGCTCTCTCCTTGTCATTGTTTAGGAAGTTTCCCCCGCATGAGGCATCGACGAAGTTTCGTAGGTTGCTGTCCAGACCGTGGTAGAAGATTTGGGCCAATTGCCACCTTGGTACTTCGTGGTGTGGGCATTTCCTCAAAAGTTCATTAAATCTTTCCCACGCCTCATGAAATTGTTCCCCACCCTAGAGTGTAAAGGTAGTGATAGCTCTTCTGAGGGCGTTGGTCTTTCCTATGGGGAAGAATTTCTTTAAAAATGCATGCCTCAGTTCTTCCCAGGTGGTGATGGGTCTACCTAGGGCTCTAAGCCAATGAGAAGCCTTGTCTCTTAATGAGAAGGGGAACATCTTGATTAGAACAATGTCAAGGCTAATGTTCCTAGGTTTCACAGTTCGTGCTATGCGGTCAAGATCCTCTAGGTGCTGAAAGGGGTCCTCATTTGAGCTTCCATGAAAATGGCTCTGGATCAGACTCAAGACATTCGATTTTAGCTCAAAATCATCTCCCCCCTCGGGGATCCTAAGGTGTGGCTCGACTCTAATAGCAGAAGGATTATAGAAATCGCGGAGTGACCTCGGCTGATCCTGAAATGACGGTAAATCAAGTGGTGGTTGTCCTGGTATGTCTTGGAAAGGTGGTGGTGGTTGTTCTTGTGGGTTCTGTAACCATTGTATGGCTTGCATGATGGTGTGGATTTGTTGTTGCTGAAGCCAATGGTTAGCATTGATTTGAGCTTGGATGATGGCCATAGCATCTGGTGGGGGTTGATCCTCAGCCTCATCTACCCTAGGTTCAGCCATGTTAACAGAATTACGTCGCCTAGATTCCTACCCCAAAACACGCAACTTAGGATGCAGTGAGCGTCTCCTGTGTATACACTAGAGAAGAACAGGAGGGGATGCGGAGGGTGACAGATAAGAGAAATGTGTTTCAATTAAGCACACAAGCCTAGTCCTTATGGTGTATTCCTTAGGAGACCTAGAAATCTCACAAAGAGTGATTAAGTCCGTAAGCACTGGACTCCCCTTCCCAAGGCTAATCTAGCCAGGTTGATTACGAGGGGATTGTAGGGAAGGTTCTTCCTTTGGCTTGCGCCTCCGGTTCTGTAGACCCCACAACCGCGGTCGTTTGACACTGCCCCGCAGCCTAGTCACCAGATTCTACCAAGGGAATGAAAGCCAAGTGCCTAACAAACAAAACCTCACCTTTTGAGACTTAACTCAGTCCTGCCTAGGGCACGTCTACTCAGTTTTAAAGGGCTAGGATAGTGCTTGTGCTTAGGGTTATGTAATGAGGCGTTGATTGGGGTGGTACCTCTTAATTTTCCACTTTCAAAGTGTGTGCTTCTAGCAAAACATGGTTTTCAAGCAAGGATTTGTTAAGATGTGGTGTCTTTTAGTGTTTCATCCTTACTTTAGTACTTTTTAGGGTTAACGTGTCTTAATGTTTTCAAACAAGTTTCAGTGGGCACGTCAAGTTTTGCACACAATTCGATGAAAGTAGATTTCCTTTTTATTCTGTAGAGGCTCTAAAACCCTAGTGTACTCATCCTAATGATCATGCAGCTTCTATTAGTTGAGTCAGTTTTAAGGCTGAGTGGTGCGGCCCAAGTCAACTCACGGTGGCTTCGTAAACACCACTCAAGAAAAAGAAAAGAACACTCCAAGAATTTATTCAGAATGTTAAAGTGTACATTTTTTTTGTGGGGTGATGTGTTAAGGATGTAGGTCAAGCAATCATACACCACGCCAATTTTTTTCAATTTTAACAAATTTTTTTTTAATTTTTTTTTTCACGCAAGCAAACAGTCATGAGAGGAAGATTGCTCACTATCAGTCCTTGTAGCGCCTACTCCCTTGCTACCATCGTGGGATGCGTCGCTTCGCCGTCCATGCTTCGAATTACTGCAACCATCAAGTAAAAAGGAAAATAGGCCATTAGACGATGTGAGAATGAATGTGGAATGGAGGTGATAAAACAAATCCGTTGCCTCCCCGGCAACGGTGCCAAAAACTGACGTGTCGTTGTGCATGTGTGTTAAGAAGTGTCATTATAGTCGCACTTGCTACGTCAGTTTTAAAATAATTAAACGGAGGTGAGTCCGAGTGTCGGTCTCAGGGAGGCGTGGAAATCGAATTTTTGCTTATCACTTGTTATCACGGAAAGTGCGGATTTTTGCTTGCGAAAGATGTGATTTTGAAAAGCGAGAGAAAGGTAGAGAGAGAGGGTTTAGGGTTAGAAAGCTCTTTGTTTGATCATGCAACTTGAACGGAAATTAAAATGACAATTGAACGGAAAATAACTTCATTAATCATGCACTTGTAGTTCATAGCTTACAACATTAAATACATGCTTCAAACAAAAGTAATGGAAAGCTTAAAAAAGAGAGAGAGAGAAAGGGAGAGAGAGTGTGTGTGTGGAGAGCGATGAGGCAGCCACGGCGGTGAAGGAGGCTCCATTGGCGGCTCGTCGTCTCCGACGATTACAAGAGGGCCTAAAGCTAGCTAAGAGAGGTGTGGAGTAGTTGCAAGGGGAGTGAATGCCTTGAATGAGTGGTTGGAGGGGGTTTAAATAGGGTTAAGGGCTTCCTAAAAGAAGAAGGGGCTTTAGCGACGTCCAGAGCATCGCTAAAACCACTCCCAAAAGCATCGATGAAGCCCTCCAACCGTTGGTCAGCCGCCCGCCTCATTTCTTCTCCTCGTGCGATCTGCAGGTGTTGAACGAGAGCCACGGTTGAGAACCCTCCTCGGCTACACTGGGATCGCGCCTCGACTGCGTGTGTGTGCACGGGCGTCATCATCCGGCATGCGCGCGTGCGTGGGCACCAGTGAGCTGCAGTTGCACCGCATGGCGAGATCTCAGCCGCCCGCTGCTGATCGAGCGGCCTAATTTCACCGCACGCATCCTCCGTCTTGGATTTCGGCTCCACGCAGCTCGAACCCGCGTCTCGTGCGTGCGAGCGTGCGCACTAACTGTTGTGCCACACCCGCGCTTTGTCGCGGTGACCGCGGGTGGGCAAACGAGTCTCGGCCGTTCGATCGAAGATCGACGGCCGAGATCTGATCTTGGCTGGATGAAGGCGCGGCGCGCGGTGGAGCGGGGGCTGATGTGGCGCAATATAGGTCGTTGATCTCCAGATCAACAGTCAAAACTTCTTGGGCCCATTATAGGAGCTCTAGATGTCGGATTTGGCCGATCTTGAGTCCGTCAGACTCCGTTCATCGTTCTGAATCCATCCGTGTAGTCCGATTGCTCATCTGAGGCCTGTTTTAACAAATGGTTACACAAATGGCCATTAATACAGTTTATAAGCAATCTTGGTACATGATGTATGCAATGCTCCCATTCTACATATGTTGTGCCTTTTATTCTTAAGATGGGCCATATTCAACATAATTATCACCCCCTTGTGCAGTGTTATCACCCGCAAAATTGAGAGTAATGGGGACTTGATCGGCGGGTCCACGCACCTCCACAACCCCCAAATCCGCAACAAAATGAGGTCCTAACACAAGGATCAACCACAATGAACCACTCAGAATAAGATAAAAGTATTTCAAATAATAGAGGAATTTATTCGGAGAATAACAGAATCTTAAATGCAAAAATCGGACCTCAAACGGATCCTAAATGGGTCAAAAATAACAATTCTGACTCAAATAAGACGTCTGGAACATCTTCCAGACATCTTAAAAGGAGTCAAGATCCATACCTCACTTTGTGCTACTCCTCAGACGTCCAGAGATCCTGCTGAACCATCTGGACCTAGTTCCAGACGTCCGACCACCTCTCCGGATATCTGGAGACGCTCTCCACCGTCTGGTGACTCGCCCAGATGTCTGAACCGCGTGGGAGGGCTTGTCCTGCGCCTTCTCGAAGCGAAACCTGCACGTGTACGCAAAAGCTCTCAATACTGCACGCAACAGAGTTTCAGCAGAATGGCCTGCATGGCCATATCTGCAAAAGGAAGCAGAGGAGGAAATATGTACCACTCAGTCATCTGGAGCTCCCTCCAGACGTCGTCCACGTCGTCTTGATGTAGGTCCAGACGTCTGATTCTGGAAAAATTCTAGAATCAAAACCTTCTTCATCTTCTTCCTGTTGCGCGCATTCGCTGCTCAAGCTACAGTAAAGCCGAGGGAACCTCCCCAGCACAACGCTTTGCCTCTCGTACACTGACCGGCCTCAAGCTGCTCCAGCGAGCTCTCCCTCTCACGGCTCACGCGCTCTCTTCTCTCCCCTCTTGCTGCTCCTCTCCTCTCCGCCGCTGCACTTGGCAGCAGCTGTTGCCCTCGCTCTCTCTCTCGCACTGGAGGAAGGAGGAGACGGATGGATGTGGGTGGCGTGAGGGAGAGGAGGATATATGTAGGCATGGCAGGGGGGAAGGTGCTGCAGGTCGGTGGGGGAAGAAGAAAGAGAAGGGGGCGATTGGGGTTCAGTCTACGCATGGCACGCACGCAGACTCGTGGTCGTACTCATGCAAAAATTGATTTCCAGACGTTTGGAAGGGTGTCCAGACGTCTGGCCCAAGTCCCAGACGTCTTAGAGAACTTTGATGGCATGGGTCTTAACAATATAACAAACTCAAAGGAAGTTTCATCCCTGAAACTTGCGCTAACTAGGGTGCGGAAAATTATCAACATGCGCACAACAAACTCAAAGAGGACCGAAGCCTGTCCGAAAGGACGTGCCCTCAAAGAGCTCCGGTTACCGCTCCCTCATTTCCACCTCAGGCTCTCAGGTAGCCTCCTTGTACCGCTGGCTCCACCACAAAACCTTCACGAGGGGTACCCACTTCCGTCTCAGACTCCGGACGGCTCTATCGAGAATCTGCGATGGCCGCTCGGGGTAGGTCAGGTCGTCACCCACCTCGACGCTCACGTGGCTCAGAACGTGGCTGAGATTGGCGACGTGCTTCCTTCTCACCCCAACCCGCTGTAGACCCTTCATGGGCGTAATGCGAAGGAAGACGTGATCTCCAACCTCAAACTGCACCTCTCTGCATTTCTAATCCGCATAGCTCTTCTGTCTGCTCCTGATAGTGCGGAGTCGCCTGTGAATCTGCTCGATCACCTCCTGACTCTGAGGGATCTGCTTGGGGCGAACCTCCCACTTGGTCCCCACCTCAACCCAACTCAAGGGTGCCGTAAGCCTCCATCCGTACAGAGCCTCGTAGGGTGCCATGTCGATGCTCGAGTGATAACTGTTATTATATGCAAATTCCGCCAGGGGCAAGTGCTCCTCCCAAGAGCCCCTCCAGTCCAGTACACAGGCACGCAAAAGGTCCTCAAGTGTCTGTATCGTGAGCTCAGACTGTCCGTCCGTCTGGGGGTGGTATGCTGTACTGAACCTCAACCGTATCCCCAAGGCCTGCTGGAACTTAGCCCAAAGCTGGGATGTAAAATGGGTATCCCGATTGGATACTATTTCCTGCGGAACTCCGTGTAGACCTACCACGTCACGGATATACCTCTCTGCCAACTGTGCTGGTCCCAAGGTGACTCGGATCGGCAAGAAACGTGTCGTCTTCGTCAATCTGTCAACGATCACCCAGATTGCGTCGTGTCCTCCTGGGTAACGGGCAAGCCCACCACCAAGTCCATGGTGATGCTCTCCCACCCCCACTCTAGCACTGGAAGTGGCTGCAACGGCCCTGCAGGCCTCTGATGCTCGGCCTTCACCTGCTGGCACACTAAACACTGCAGTACGAATTCACCTACATCCCGCTTCACTCCCCTCCACCAAAAGTCGCGCCTTAAATCGTGATGCATCTCTGTGTTTCCGAGATGTATGGTGATCCTAGAACCATGTGCCTCGGTCAGGAGCTCTCTCAACAGCTCCTCATCCCTGGGAATGCACAACCGTCCCCTCATGTGCAATACCTGGTCTTGTAAAGGAGAAGTCACCAGGGTCTCCTGATAGCACTCTGTCACGCGACGACTGCAAGTACGAGTCGGTCATCTATCCTGTGCTGATGTGGTCTATCAGCTCTGGCCTCGTCTGTCGTGTCACAGTCACTGCCCCACAGTGCCCCCATGACTCTAGGGTCGCCAATTGCCGACCTCCTCCATGAGGCTCCAACTATGCGCCTGCACACTGGCCAAGTGGGCGGGCACCTTCCGGCTCAAGGCGTCAGTCACCACGTTGGCCTCCCCTGGATGGTAGGAGATGCTGCAGCCATAATCCTTCAGGAGCTTTAACCAATGTCTTTGTCTCATGTTGACCTCTCTCTGATCAAACAAGTATCTGGGGTTCTTATGATCTGTGAAAATCTCAAGGTCTCACCATACAAGTAGTGCCTCCAAGTCTTCAGCATGAAGACAACAACTGCCAACTCCAGGTCATGGGTAGGGTAGCTATGCTCATGGGGCTTCAGTTGCCGCGAAGCGTAAGCGACATCGCGACCCCTCTACATGAGCATACCCCCTAACCCCTGCAAGGAGGCATCCGTGTACACAACGAACCTGCCACTACTGTCTGGGATGGTGAGCAAGGGAGCTGAAGTTAGCCTCTCCTTCAGCTCCTGGAAACACACCTCACAAGCGTCTGTCCAAGAAAAGGGCACGTCCTTCCAGGTCAACTGTGTCATAGGACGTGCAATTCGCGAGAAGCCCCTGATAAACCGCTTGTAGTAGTCCTGCCAGTTCCCAGGAACTGCGGATCTCCGTAACAGTGCGCGGTTTCTCCCAAGTGACACTGCCTCAACCTTGGCTGGGTCCACAGCCAAGCCATCCCCGGAGATTACATGGCACAAGAAGGTCACCTCCCTCAACCAGAACTCGCACTTGCTGTAATTGGCGTACAGCCTACGTCGTCTCAGTATGTCCAAAGCCATCTGCAAGTGTTGTCCGTGCTACGCCTGAACTCGAAAGTAGATGAGCACATCATCAATAAATACCACCACGAACTGGTCTATGTACGGTCTGAACACCCGATTCACCAATTCCATGAAGGCAGTGAGGGTGTTGGTCAGCCTAACGGCATGACCAAGAACTCGTAGTGTCCGTACTGGGTGCGGAAAGCTATCTTGGAGACATCTGCCTCCCTGATCCTTAACTAGTGGTATCCAAACCTCAAGTCTATCTTTAAGAATACTGTGGCACCTCGCAACTGGTCAAACAAGTCGTCAATCCTCGGCAGCGGATACCTGTTCTTGATGGTAACCCTATTCAGATGTCTGTAGTCCACACAAAGGCGTAGGGTACCATCCTTCTTCTTTACGAACAATACCGGGGATCCCCATGGAGACGTATTGGGCCTCCCAAAGCCCTTCTACAAAAGGTCCTACAACTGGGATTTGAGCTCTCGCAACTCACGTGGTGCCATCCTGTAAGGCGCGGTAGAAATGGCTAGTCCCTGGTACCAATGAGGTCTCAACTCGATCTCACTCTCGGGCAGTAGTCATGGCAACTCATCTAGGAACATGTCAGGGTACTCTCTGACCATCGAGATACTCTGAAGATCTGCCACAGGGCTAGGCTTCGCCACCACACAAGCTAGGAAGCCCTCACACCCCTGGCCCAAAAATCTCGTCGCACGTAGTGCAGAAATGCACCTGAAGCCTCCGTCCACTGGCTACCCGTGAAACTCGAAAGAAGGCAACTCCTGTATGGAGAAGACGATCTTCCCCTCAAAACAGTCCACCAAGGAGTGGTAAGCGGGCAGTCAGTCCATCCCTAGAATCACGCCCAAGTCACCCATTGGTATCACAAACAGGTCAGCGGGGAGGCGGTGTTCCCAACACTGACCCCACAACCCGTATTACCTCCCCAGCTACAAACAGCTGGCTGCCTAGGTTTCTGATTAACACTAATCTCCTAATGGATTGCTATCAGACTCTAGAGTAGCAAAAAACTCGTGGAGCAAGAAGGTACATCGTACTAGAAGCAGGAATTACGTACTCTAAAAAGACCAAACCTTGTAACCATACCTGTCATCGTATAAACTAAAGCTATGACGTCTCCGTGAGTCATGACGTCGCGACACTCCTCGATACTGGGAGCAGACAAAACAGGTAGGCCCTGGGAGGAGCTAGTGACAGCTAGCCAGTATCCTCCTCATGGCGGCTGTCCTCCCTCATGCACCTGGAACCCACGACCACCCGACTGGCCCTCAGTGCTTGAAGCGGTGAGCGTCTGCTGTGCTCCAGCCCTAGACGGGCAGTCCCTTCTGAAATGGCCAGGCTGGCCACACTGGTAGCAGAGGGGGACTCGACTCCCTCTCTCGGTAGGTCCATACTAGCGGCTGGGCAAGGGTCTAGTGCTGATAGTTGGCCCCTGTCGGGGCCCCCTAAAGACTACTGACGACCTCGCAAAGCGTGACGGCTCTCCTGCGGGCGTCGCGTGCCTCCCTTGAGCTCTCCTAACCCGCCTAGTGTGATAACGGAAATCTCGTTCCACGATAAACTCCCCTATCGTACCCTCGGAAGAGAGATGAGGGGGTTGCGAAGTGGGTGGAAGCTGAAATTCTTCTCGAACCACCTCTCGGATCAGATGGACGAGGTTCGGAGACGGTATGCTCAGGAGAAGAGAAGGGGTAGCATGTACTCCAAGCTCGACACATCTACCCCTCGGGCCTCGACCTCGGCCGCGCCTGCGGCCCACCCTCCTGGTTCCACGTCAAGGCATCTCCTGCAAGGAGATGCAAACACAAAACAGGAAGACGTCAAATCTAGTTGATACTCAGCAAAAGAACCTTAGAACGGATGTCAAAAGGTACGTTGGGGTGGTTACTCTAGTACAGGCACATGAATTGGTTATTTTTCCAGCTAGTTGGCTCATTTCTCGAGACGACCTTGCTCTGATACCATCTTGTTACAACCCGATTCCTGAATCCCTACAGGATACGAGAATCAGACCGACTCGACTGATCCCAAGACTCAGTCGTCCAACAAGAAAGTAACCAAAAAGCAGTAAAATAAACCACATTTACCATGCAAGTAACTAACAGTAACAAAAGTACAGCAGTAAAGAAAGGAACTACTACAGTACACACCACCACAATGGTAGAGAATTAAAAACAGGTACAGAAATATGAAGTTTACAATAAAAGAGTACACAAGTGTAACAAAATACTCACTACTACAGGAACAGGTACAACACAAGTACAACTACTGGGCTCTACTAGGCCCAGCACCCTCCGTAGCCGTAGGCTCTGGGTGCTCAACACCTAGTCCTGAAAAAGGTGATAAGTACGACACGTCAGTGAAACGCTGAGTAGAGTGGCAACCAGCTAGCTAAGAAAAATAGTAAAGGTGGACTAGTAGCTGTTGTTTTTAATTTCTTTCTTTATTTTACTTTTTCTTGGTTTATTTCTCAGGTCTTTCTCTTGATCTCGAATGTTCCCCATGGGAACGATCTTGATTGCAGTCTTTTCCGAAAAGTAAAAGTAGCACATGGTGCTATCTTGGCCGGGAGAGTCCCCCGTGGTGGTCCTACCCTCAGTCAACCACTATTGAACGTGTTTTGCGAATCGCTACGCTTACGAGATTGGTTTTGGAAAACCTATCGTTGTAGTTCAAAAAGCGAAGAATTCGTGTTCAACAAATAAAATTTATACCGAAAAGAATTCCGGGTCGAACACAGGGAGGCTACGTTGATCTATATTTGCAATTATATTTTTTTGGGATTTTCGATAAGCAAGGTGATATAATTACAATGGAGCTATCAGACTAAAAGAAAGAGAGAGAGAGAGAGAACATGCATTCAATATTTCAATTGTTTATAAAAGTTACACTAGAAAGCGGAAAATCAATTACACTATAAAGCAGGAAAATTCTACACTAGAAAAGCTGTAAATAAGAATGGGAGAGAGAAGTTATCCTCCTCGACGACTGCTTGGAGGACGAGCCGGACGAGACGATGCCTGGATGAAGGAGAACGAAGCAGGACGAAGGAGGATGAAGCAGAAGAACGGGAACGGAGCAGCACGCCGTCGTCGTCGCGAGATCCACTTCCGAAGGGGAACGAAAATTGGACTTTATCTCGCAAGAAGCATCACGGGTGTGGGACAAGCTTCTTTTGAGCTTTGGAGGGGTAGAGAGGAGAAAGAAGGGATGAGAATTTCGTATGGAGGGGGTCTCCTTTTATAGTTGCAAGGAGTGGGGGCAAAATGAACATTAAAACTTCAAAATAGTAAATGAGGGGTCTTTAGTGACGGATAAATCCGTCACTAAAGCTCCCTTCGTGGGCGACATGCGCATTCGCTCGATTGCTCGCGCGCGCAACGCCCGCGCACGTCTATTGATTTTCAACCGTTCGATCGAGAGATCGGATGGCTTAAGATGCATCCGCGCTCGCTGCGATGCGCGCCCCCCGCGCGTCTGATTGCACGTCCGACTGCGCGTCCAATCACGCGTCGACGCTATCGGGCGCACGCGGCCGTTCAATCTCCATCTGACGCTCCACCCACGCCCAATCGCTCGTGCCCGCCGCTCCTCGCCACGGCTCGAACCCGCGCCCCGCGCTCGCGATAGCGCGCTCGACCACTGCGCTATGGGGCGCGGATGGTCGAGCGGGCGCTTTTAAATGCGAGCGCCCACAGCGGTTGGATTAAGATCCAACGGCGGAGAGTGATCGGGCGCGGAGCCTTCACAAGATGAAGCGGCCGTTTTGGCAGCTGAGATGGTACCACGTGGCACTATCTTGGCCGTCCATCTTCTGGAAGTTGT
The DNA here is from genome assembly GCA_037157565.1 of Thalassia testudinum. NCBI lineage: Eukaryota > Viridiplantae > Streptophyta > Magnoliopsida > Alismatales > Hydrocharitaceae > Thalassia > Thalassia testudinum. The sequence goes on from JAZHRO010000024.1 coordinate 22,191,896, forward strand.
AGATGGTGCCACGGATGTCGGATTGACTCGATTTTTGTGTCGTTGGGCTACGATCATCGATCCAAATTCATCCGTGCGGTCGGATTTATCATCTGAAGTGTAGATTTACACCATCCTGGCCCTTGATCTTCTAGGGTTCCCGGGTCACTATCTGATGCTACGAATGCCTGATTAGGGCGATCTTGGAGTCGTTGAACTCCAATCGTCGCCCTGATCACATCCATGCGGTTGGATATTTGATCCGAGGCCCTGATAAAATATTTGCCCTGTCCAAGCACATAAAAGGAGACAATTAACCTCCATTTTATTCAAACTATTCTCAATGCAAGATGATGCATGTAATGCAATATTTATATCATGAAATGCAATCCTATGCTTAAGAACATGCATAAATAGACATCTTAAGTAGTGTAAATGTGTTTACATCATACCCCCATCCCTATCTTTTGCTAGTCCCTAGCAAAAACTATATGCTATTTATAAAAGAATTAGGTTAGATTATTTGGACTTGAGTTATTTTTCAATCATTAAGAAATTGTCTACTTAGGAACTGAACTTTCAAAGACACAACAGTGCCCGGGTATCAGCCAAAATGCAGACCGCTTCAAGCCCTCGCCTTATTAAAAGAAAATTTTCTTTTTCTCTTTTTCTCTTTTCTAATTTTTTTTTTTATTTTCAAATTTTCGGGTTTAAGAGTAACTTTCTACGACCATTCAACTCATCCAAAATTTGATGAGAACCCTAAGCTTTAAGCATTTTATTGTAATTGTGATAGACTCGTTGACCGGCAATTAGAACGGACTTCGGATTTCTACGCCTCTAAGTGACCTAACCAGAATTCTACCTAAAAGTGTATCTTTACAACCGGTAGCTTTCTCCCTACTTTTATTATTATTTTTTTATGGGGTCAACACAAGGGTGAATCCAGTGTATATCTCCCCGGTTTATTCTACTTCTCCGCTTCTTCCTAAGTGTTTTGGGAATTTTTAGTGCATTTTCTGAGCTGGGTTCTGGACAACCAGTCGATGAGCTGTTACCACCGACAACTTGCCAGCCATACTCGTGCGGCGAAGTGTGGCTTATTTCTTTTTGTTCTTTTCTCCTTTTTTTTTTTTTTTTTTTTAAAGTAGGTGGCTTCCCTAGTCTAAGATTTACCTAAAGGCAGCAAACTAAGAAAGGCCCAGTGACTGGGCTCTGGACAACCTACCTATGGGCAGTTACCCATGATAACTTGCCAGCCATATCACCCTAGAAGGTTCATTAGCTACCCAATTTCCGTTAAAATCGTCGAACAACGAGTCAGTGCAAAGAAAGTGTGTAGATGCTTAAGACTTAAAATTCCCTCAAATCAGAGGGCGGGTTGATAAGTCGTGTACTTATCACCCAAACTTATTTACTCCAATTACGAAAGAATTAAGATGGCGAGGACTCAAAAATAAATCCACATTTTAGTGGATACACAGGCTAATTAAGTCCAAAGACCTGAGGGGTCTTTGTGTTCAGATCCTAATGTAAAATTTCTTAGGATTGAAAAGTCCTAATGTCCAACTAATCCTTCCTATTTTTTTTTTTTTTAATTTTTTAAATAAGAAGAGAGACAATTTACATGGATTTCACAAGGCTAACCAAATAATTCAAGAATGAATCCACCCCCCCATGCCTAGCTGATGCAATGTCCTCATTGAAAAAGAGACATGAAAGAAAGGGTAGAATATGAAAGATGTCACATGGATATGAAGCTCGTATCAGCCTTGTGTCATATGTACAATTGCTGAGTTTAATGCCGTCAACTAGGCGAAGTCCAGCCAAAGAAGTCACAGAATGGCTAGAGCAACAGAGTCTGAGACGGGTTCTAGAAGATTACGGTCAACAACAGGCTTTAAACGTTGACCGTTGACTTTAAAGGTGTTACCCGTCTTTGGGTCAGAAATCTGAACGGCACCATTAGGAAAAATCTGATCAATTATGAATGGGCCATTCCATTTAGATCTAAGTTTACCAGGAAAGAGCTTAAGTTTAGAATCAAATAACCAGACCTTCTGGTTTGGCTCAAAGCTCTTGCGGGAAATCAATTGATCATGTAGAGCTTTGGTCCGAGCCTTGTAGATCTTGGCATTCTCATAAGCATCATTTCTAAGCTCCTCCAACTCAGATAGTTGGAGTTTCCTGGTCTTTCCAGCTAGATTCAGATCTAAATTACATTGTTTGATTGCCCAGAATGCCCTGTATTCAATCTCTACAGGTAGATAGCACACCTTTCCATACACCAAACGGAATGGAGACGTGCCGATGGGCGTTTTATACGCCGTACGATAGGCCCAAAGAGCGTCCTCAAGCTTTTGAGTCCAATCCTTACGATCAGACCTAACCATTTTTTGCAGAATGTTCTTGATCTCTTGATTGGAGATCTCGACTTGTCCATTCGTTTGGGGATGGTAAGGTGTGGAAATTCGATGATTAACCCCGTATTTGGCCAATAAATTCTGGAATTGGGCATTAGTAAAATGAGTGCCACCATCACTGATGATAGCCCTCGGAATCCCGAACCTATTGAAGATATTTTTCTTGACAAAATTGATGACCACCTTGTGGTCATTGGTTCGGGTGGGAATTGCCTCAATCCATTTGGACACATAATCAACAGCAACAAGAATGTACTGATATACAAATGAAGGGATAAAGGGTCCCATGAAATCGATGCCCCAAACATCAAAAATTTCTACAGGAAGAATAAGGTTTAGGGGCATCATGTCTCTCTTAGTTATGTTCCCGAGTGACTGACATCGAGAACATGACTTTGAGAAGTCCTGGGCATCCTTGAATAAAGACGGCCAATAGAAGCCAGATTGCAAGATTTTTGCAGCCGTCTTTCTCCCGGAGAAAAGTCCACCACACCCAGATGCATGGCAAAACTTGAGTATACTGTTGAATTCATTCTCCGGTATGCATCGGCGAATAATCTAATCAGAGCCAATGCGATACAGTTCAGGGTCCTCCCAAAAGTAGTATTTGGCCTCAGATTTGAGTCTATCTCGTTGTTGCTTGGTCCAATCCTAGGGGATTTGACCAACGGCCAAATAGTTAACAATATCAGCAAACCATGGGGAGTGAACACCTAAAACTGTAAGAATGGTTTCGTCCGGAAAAGTGTCAGCAATCGGAATGTCCGGACAAGAAGAATCACCTAGGAGTCTCGATAAATGATCCGCTACCACATTTTGCACCCTGGCTTTATCCTTGATTTCAAGATCAAATTCTTGAAGAAGAAGAATCCAACGAATAAGCTGGGGTTTAGCATCCTTTTTAGCCAAGAGATGTCTCAAGGCTGAGTGGTCGGTATAAACAATAACATGAGACCCCAAGAGATAAGGCCTGAATTTTTCCAAAGCAAATACTACAACTAGTAATTCCTTCTCAGTAACAGTGTAATTCCTCTGGGCTTCATCCAGAGTTTTACTAGCGTAGTAAATGACAGAGGGCTTTCAATCAATTTTCTGACCCAGGACAGCCCCGACCACGTAATCAGAAGCGTCGGTCATGATCTCAAAAGGGGCTGCCCAAATTGGTAGTTGCAAAATTGGAGCACAGGTGTTGGACGATTACGAACCTACGCTAACGTGTTTGGTTTTGGAAAACCTGTCGTTGTAGTTCGAAAGCGAAGGATTCGTGTTCAACAAATAAAATTTATACCGAAATTAAAATTCCGGGTCGAACACAGGGAGGCGAACGTTTGATTTAAAAACTTTGCGTTTCTTTTTATTTTGTCACGAAGAAATTGAATTTAAACTATCTAAGTATCTACAACAAATAAAAGAGAGAGAGGGAGTAAGAGAGAGAGAAAGAATACTACACATGGAAATCAAAATGAGATGTAGAATAGACAAGGAATTTATCATAAAAGAGTTTGTTCGTTACAGCTAGAAGACATAAAACAATTACTCTAGAAAGCATTAAAAGAATGGAGGGAGAAATGTCCTCCTCGACGATCGCTAGGAGGACAAATAGACTACTCTAGAAAGCAGTAAATCTATACTAGAAAGCAGTAAAAAGAATAGGGAGAGAGAATCCTCCTCGACGGTCGCTTGGAGGACGAGCCGGACGGGACAATGCCTGGATGAAGGAGAACGAAGAGGGATGAAGGAGGACGAAGCAGAAGAACGGGAACGAAGCAGCACGCCGTCGTCATCGCGGGATCCACTTCCGAAGGGGGACGAAAATTTGGACTTTATCTCGCGAGAAGCATCCCGGGTGTGGGACAAGCTTCTCTTGAGCTTTGGAGAGGTAGAGAGGAGAAGGAAGGGATGAGAATTTCGTATGGAGGGGGTCTCCTTTTATAGTTGCAAGGAGTGGGGGCAAAATGGACATTACACTTTCAAAACAATAAATGAGGGGTCTTTAGTGACGGATGAAACCGTCGCTAAAGCCCCCAGCGCGTGCGTCGCTTCCGCGCCCACGCGCGCCCGCTCAACCGCCCGCGCATGTAATGCCTACGTGCTTCTATTGATTTTCAGCCGTCCGATCGCGAGATCGGACGGCTTAAAATCGCACCTTCACCGCTGCCGCCCGCTCGCCTGCACGTGCGATCGCGCGTCCACGCGGGCGTCCAATCGCGCGTCGTCCTGATTGAGCGCGTGCGGCCGTTGGATCTCCATCTGACGCTCATCTGCGCCCTCTCAATCGCGGCTTCCTCTCCCTCGCCGCAGCTCGAACTCGCGCCCCGCGCTCGCGTAAGTACGCTCGACCGCTGCGCTGCGGGGCGCGGATGGTCGAGCGCATGTTTTAAGCGCCGGGCGGCCACAGCCGTTGGATCGAGATCCAACGGCGGAGAGGAGACGGGTGCGCGGTCTTCACAAGATGCATGCGGCCATTTGGGCGGCTGAGATGGCGCCACGTGGCGCCATCTTGGCCGTCCATCTTCTGGAAGTTGTAGATGGTGCCACGGATGTTGGATTGACTCGATTTTTGTGTCGTTGGGCTGCGATCGTCGATCCGAATTCATCCGTGCGGTCGGATTTGTCATCTGAAGTGTGGATTTACACCATCCTGGCCCTTGATCTTCTAGGGTTCCCCGGTCTCTATCTAATGCTACGGATGCCTGATTAGGGCGATCTTGGAGTCGTTGAACTCCAATCGTCGCCCTGATCACATCCATACGGTTGGATCTTTGATCCGAGGCCCCGATAAAATGTTTGCCCTATCCAAGCATATAAAAGGAGACAATTAACCTGCATTTTATTCAAACTACTCTAAATGCAAGATGATGCATGTTATGCAATATTTATATTATGAAATGCAATCCTATGCTTAAGAACATGCATATATAGACATTTTAAGTAGTGTAAATGTGTTTACATCATACCCCCATGCCTACCTTTTGCTAGTCCCTAGCAAAACTATATGCTATTTATAAAAGAATTAAGTTAGATTATTTGGACCTGAGTTATTTTCAATCATTAAGAAATTGTATACTTAGGAACTGAACTTTCAAAGACACAACAGTGCCCGGGTATCAGCCAAAATGCAGACCGCCTCAAGCCTCGCCTTATTCAAAGAAACATTTCTTTTTCTCTTTTTACTCTTTTCTAATTTTTTTTTTTTTTTGGATTTTCAACTTTTAGGGTTTAAGAGTGGCTTTCTACGACCATTCAACTCACCAAAGATTTGATGAGAACCCTAAGTTTTAAGCATCTTATTGTGATTGTGATAGACTCGTTGACCGGCAATTAGAACGGACTTCGGATTTCTACGCCTCTAGGTGACCTCAAAAAGAATTCTGCCTAAAGGTGTATCTTTACAACCGGTAGCTTTCTCCCTACTTTTATTTTTTAACGGGGTCAACACAAGGGCGAATCCAGTGTATATCTCCCCAGTTTATTCTACTTCTCTGCTCCTTCCTAAGTGTTTTGGGAATTTTTAGTGCATTTTCTGAGCTGGGTTCTGGACAACCGGTCGATGAGCTGTTACCATCGACAACTTGCCAGCCATACTCGTGCGGCGAAGTGTGGCTTATTTCTTTTTGTTCTTTTCTCCTTTTTGATTTTTTTTTTTTTTTAAGTAGGTGGCTTCCCTGGTCTAAGATTTACCTAAATGCAGCAAAAAGAGAAAGGTCCAGTGACTGGGCTCTGGACAACCTACCTATGGGCTGTTACCCACGATAACTTGCCAGCCATATCACCCTAGAAGGTTCATTAGCTATCCAATTTCCGTAAAAATCGCCGAACAACGAGTCAGTGCAAAGAAAGTGTGTAGATGCTTAAGACTCGAAATTCCCTCAAATCAGAGGGCGGGTTGATAAGTCGTGTACTTATCACCCAAACTTATTTATTCCACTTATAATAGAATTAAGATGGCGAGGACTCAAAGACAAATCCACATTTTAGTGGATACACAGGCTAATTAAGTCCAAAGACCTGAGGGGTCTTTGTGTTCAGATCCTAATGTAGTATTTCCTAAGATTGAAAATTTTCTTAAACCCAAATTCTCTTTCCTAATTCTGAAATTTTTATTTATTTATTTATTTTTATAAAAGAAAATAAATAAATCTACGGAGCTGACGAATGAATTCAGAGATGAATATCCACCCCCCCATGCCTATCTAATGCAATGTCCTCATTGTATTAAAAAGACATAAAACAGAGTGGAAAATTGTAGAAAGCACCTGAATTGCGTGAATATCAGGTCCACTCCAAGATGAAAACAAAAAAGAACTGTATAAGTGCTGAGTTTAGTGCCTTCAGCTAGGCACACTATACAAAGAAAAGAAATGAAGAATTCACATGTGCAGGTCAGAATTAGAATGAACAGAAGAATCCTCTGACCTGTCAGCAGAGGTCCACAGATGTGGACCAGATTGTCGTGCAGACCCACACCCCATAATCGAGAATATCTTAGGTTCTGGATAAAAATTACCCAAAACCTAAAATCATAATGTAAGCGGGATCGGGCCTGCGATTTCTGAGGATGCAACCCAAGACCAAAAAGTCGGGTTACAGAAAATTGAAGCTCAAAAGGATAATCGTTGAATGTGTGCTTGAGTTGAACATCCTCGAAACAAATGTCGTAAGGGTTCTGATTTGATGGTTTCAGCTTAAAAGGAACCCTTCAACTCAATCTTCCATTTCCTCCAAAATTAACTTCCCAAATCAGAACTTCCCCGCTCCTATCCTCCTCATTCAGCATATCAAATTCCAGGACCTCTTGTATATTCATCACCCCGTCTGGAATCTCCAAGTCTAAATGATGTGGCAGAATCAAAATTGACTTGGGTCTAATTATCTCAGAATTAGAATCATCAATAAGCTCAACAGGGTGTAACTGATAATCAGGGCATTGAATTGATTCCTCCAGAAAATGCGATTCTGGATCCGTATCGTGTGCCCTAATAAGATCAGTTTCCTCAGTTATTGGGCTATCAAATGATCTATCAGATTCCTCAGGCCCAATCGTCTCACAAAAATCGTGATCTGAAAACTCGTGTGAGACTTCGCAACTTGAATCTTCACCATCAGGATCCGTATCAATGTATGTCCCAAAATCATTTGTCACTTTGCGTTCCAAGGAGACATACGTTTCCTCGTAACCCGGCTCAGGGATTTCAGGTGAAGAAATCAAATCATCTTTAATTGGTTGTTTTAATTCAATCTGGTCAGCTTCGTAACACGTGTCCCCCCCAACAGGTGCCTGAGCAGGTTCTGTCATTGGCTTTCCTGAAGAGAGTTCATCCTGGGAATTATTCCAAGATTGAATCAAAGCAACCACGAATCTCATCCTCAATTTCGCTAATTTCCCAAGTAGAAACTCACCCGGGTTCGTATCCTTAACATCCTGGAGCCAATCCAACAAAGACTTATTTAAATCATCAATCATTTCAATCAGGGGCTCCAATCTCTCAATGCAAGGTATTGGCTGAACTTCTAAAGATTGAATGATATTCCTCAAGTTAGCCAGAACCTTATCTTGAACCTGATTAACCTGAACCAAATGAGTTGGTTCAGGGTTGGGCGGGTTTGACATCAATGTAGAGGAATTAACGAATTGAGATTCGTTATACCCATCCTGATAATAGGTCATTTCAGATTGTTCAAAAGATGGTGATGACCTAAAGGCAGTGAAATTAGAGGATGGGTAAGGATCAGTGTATCCTTCTTGATTGTAGATCGCATTAGGTTGTTCATGAAAGGAGGACGATCTATAATCGATGCAACTCTGAGAAAGATAGAATTGAGAATCAAAGTGTTCAGGGTTAGACCCTAAACACGGGGGTCCGGAATTGTATCCCCAATCCGAATTATCCCAACTAACTGATGGTCGATTACAATATGAGTTGGGATAATCGTCATGTTGAGGATAATTTACAACAGGAGGGAAAGAGCGGGAATGCGTGAAATATGTGGAAGGATTCATGATACACGGGAGGAAGAAAGGTGCCCTGCAATACAAACAATCAAACCTGTCCTTAAATATGTTAGCCTAAAGACCTACAGACTCTCAAAACCCGTCTTGAGATAAAGGAACGATTTGATCTACTTCCGTCTGTTCAATCCAACCAGTTAGAAGGAGGGACTGGGGAGAAGGTTCTTCCTTTGGCTTACACCTCCGGTTCCTAGTGTACCCCCCAGCCGCGATCGTTTGACTCTGCTCCCCTAGCTAGACATTAGATTGAACAGTAGAAACAGACTAATCGAAAGTAATCTCGTTCTGGGTTCTGAAGAGCGAGTCCAATCCTTAAGGCCAACGTCTACTTTGTTTTATTTAGGGCTAGGTTTGAATGTGCTTTGGAATGTGATGGGCCCTTTAAATGGGTTGTGCCCTTAATGATTGATTGATTTGTGTGTGAGTGCACAACCAATGGTTTTCAAGCAAGATTGTTTTTGATGTGGTGAATTTTAAGATTCAAATCTTGCTTAGTAGCTTTTAGGATTCAACTTTAGGTGTTTTCAATCAAGTTTCGTTGGCATACCAAGTTTTACAAGCACAGGTGAAGATGTTTTCCTTTAAAGTTTAAAAAAAATGTGGAGTGCCTGGTAAATCCCTAAGAGTTGAACCTAATTGGCAGCTACTTGATGAGTTGATTTTATTTGAAGTGGTGCGGCCCAATCAACTCAAATAATTGGCCTGTTGCACCACTTAATTAGGCACACAAATGATTACCTAATCTGATTTCTACTCAATTATGTGTTTAGATGTGTGTACCGGCTCCTAAGATTGGTTTACCGGTTGAGTTTGAAAATCAGATGAGGTTGTGTACCTCTGTGAGATTTTTTTTTTTTTTTTAATGTGGGGGTTGGAGTGAGTATGGATGTCAAACAACAAACAATCTGACCTTAGAGTTTATAAGAACACCTAGGTTGAATGATGTTTGAATTATTATGTTATGAAATGAAATCTAATGGGTGGGAGGTGGGGGATAACTTACGAAACCTTCCACAGCACTTTACTCCAATCTACCGCTTTTGCCTGCCTCGAAAGAGTACCAGCAATTACAATAAGAAAGGAGAAAAGTGAGGTAAATGATTTGTAAGTTACAAAACGCGAAGAGAAATCAAAGATCGTTGCCTCCCCGGTAACGGCGCCAAAATGTTGAACGATGCGAATCTACACTAACGTGTTTGGTTTTGGAAAAACCTGTCGTTGTAGTTCGAAAGCGAAGAATTCGTGTTCAACAAATAAGATTTATACCGGAAAAGAATTCCGGGTCGAACTCAGGGAGGCTACGTTGATCTATATTCGCAATTATGTTTTTTTTTAGGATTTTTGATAAACAAGGCGAAATAATTACAATGGAGCTATCAAACTAAGAGAGAGAGAGAGAGAGAGAGAAAGAGAACATGCATTCAATATTTCAATTTTTTATACAAGCAAACGAAATGAAAGTTACACTAGAAAGCGGGAAATCAATTACACTATAAAGCAGGAAAATTCTACACTAGAAAAGCTGTAAATAAGAATGGGAGAGAGAAGTTATCCTCCTTGACGGTCGCTTGGAGGACGAGCCGGACGGGACGACGCCTGGACGAAGGAGAACGAAGCGGGACGAAGGAGGACGAAGCAGAAGAACGGGAACGAAGCAGCACGCCGTCGTCGTCGCGGGATCCACTTCCGAAGGGGGACGAAAATTTGGACTTTATCGCGCGAGAAGCATCCCGGGTGTAGGACAAGCTTCTCTTGAGCTTTGGAGAGGTAGAGAGGAGAAGGAAGGGATGAGAATTTCGTATGGAGCGGGTCTCCTTTTATAGTTGCAAGGAGTGGGGGCAAAATGGACATTACACTTTCAAAACAATAAATGAGGGGTCTTTAGTGACGGATGAAACCGTCGCTAAAGCCCCCAGCGCGCGCATCGCTTCCGCGCCCACGCGCGCCCGCTCAACCGCCCGCGCATGTAACGCCTACGCGCTTCTATTGATTTTCAGTCGTCCGATTGCGAGATCGGACGACTTAAATTCGCGCCTTCACCGCTGCCGCCCGCTCGCCTGCGCGTGCGATCGCGCGTCCACGCGGGCGTCCAATCGTGCGTCGTCCTGCTTGAGCGCGTGCGGCCATTGGATCTCCATCTGACGCTCATCCGCGCCCGCTCAATCGCACCTTCCGCTCCCTCGCCGCGGCTCGAACTCGCGCCCCGCGCTCGCGTAAGCGCGCTCGACCGCTGCGCTGCGGGGCGTGGATGGTCGAGCGCATGTTTTAAGCGCCGGGCGGCCACAGCTGTTGGATCGAGATCCAACGGCGGAGAGGAGACGGGTGCGTGGTCTTCACAAGATGCATGCGGCCGTTTGGGCGGCTGAGATGGCGCCACGTGGCGCCATCTTGGCCGTCCATCTTCTGGAAGTTGTAGATGGTGCCACGGATGTCGGATTGACTCGATTTTTGTGTCGTTGGGCTGCGATCGTCGATCCGAATTCATCCGTGCGGTCGGATTTGTCATCTGAAGTGTGGATTTACACCATCCTGGCCCTTGATCTTCTAGGGTTCCCCGGTCTCTATCTGATGCTACGGATGCCTGATTAGGGCGATCTTGGAGTCGTTGAACTCCAATCGTCGCCCTGATCACATCCATACGGTTGGATCTTTGATCCGAGGCCCCGATAAAATGTTTTCCCTGTCCAAGCACATAAAAGGAGACAATTAACCTCCATTTTATTCAAACTACTCTAAATGCAAGATGATGCATGTTATGCAATATTTATATTATGAAATGCAATCCTATGCTTAAGAACATGCATATATAGACATTTTAAGTAGTGTAAATGTGTTTACATCAACAGGTGACTGCCGTTTTCAGAAAATCAAATGCCTTTCGACATGATTCGTCAAAAACAAACGGCGTTTCTTTGGCAAGAAGATTGCTCAAAGGATGAGCAACCTTCGAGAAATCCTTGATGAATCTTTGATAAAATCCCACATGGCCAAGAAATGATATGATTTGTTTAACAGATGTGGGATGAGGAAGTTTAGCGATAGCATCAACCTTAGCTTTGTCCACTTCAATTCCCCGTTCAGAGATTACATGACCCAAAACGATGCCTTCTTGTGTCATGAAATGACTCTTTCCCAGCTAAGGACCAGTCGTGTCTTGATACATCGCTTAAGAATCATTTCTAAATTAGCCAAACAAGAGTCAAATGATTCTCCGAAAATAGAGAAATCATCCATGAAGACTTCCATAAACTCTCCCAACATGTCAGAAAATATGGCTAGCATACACCTTTGAAAAGTTGCAGGTGCATTGCATAACCCAAAAGGCATCCTTCGAAAAGCAAAGGTTCCGTAGGGACAGGTGAGAGTAGTTTTTTCCTGATCCTCGGGAAGGACAGGAACTTGGTTATATCCCGAGTAGCCATCAAGAAAACAGAAGTACTTCTGTCCAGCTAATTTTTCCAAGGTTTGATCAATGAAGGGCAGGGGAAAATGATCCTTTTTAGTGGCTATGTTCAGCTTCCTGTAATCAATACAAACTCTCCAAGAGGAAGCTAAACGAGTTGTGACAGATTCACCTCTCTCATTAGTTACAACAGTAATCCCAGCTTTCTTTGGAACAATCTGAACGGACTTACCCAGGGACTGTCAGAGATTGGATAAATAATTCCTGTATCAAGCCACTTGATGATTTCCTTTTTGACCACTTCTCGCATATTTGGATTCAATCTCCTCTGCATCTGGCGAGAAGGGCGGGATCCATCTTCCAAAAATATTCTATGATTACAGTAAGATGGCTCAATCCCCCTAAGGTCATGAATGGTCCAACCAATTGCCTCCTTATGATCCTTTAGGACCTTAAACAATTTAATCTCTTGCTCCTTTGTCAATTTAGCACTAATAATCACAGGGAGCGTATGCTGCGGTCCTAAAAATTGATATTTTAAATTCTCAGGCAATGGTTTCAATTCAAGCTGGGGTGGGATAATGATTGATGGTAGGGTAGATGCTGAAGATTCAACAAGAGGAAGAGGTTTTGAGTGAAAAAAATCAGTAACCTCTTCCGAAGATGTCAGGTCAGAGGGTTGCGGGTCAAATTCATCAACCAAAGAGGAACTTTCAATTGAAGAAACTGTCAAACAAGTTTCAATATTAACATTATCCTCATCAAGTTCCTCAATAAATCCACAATCCTCAAATTTGTTTATCGCCTTAAAAATATCCAATTTCATTCGTTGGTCCCCAAAGGCAATTTCCATGCTACCGCTTTCACAATTAATGTTGGCCTTTGCAGTAGCCAGGAATGGACACCCCAGAATGATGGGCGTGTTCCTCAGATTATCTGGTACATCCATGTCAAGGACAAGGAAATCTACAGGAAAATAGAAATCCTTGACCTTAACTATAACAATCTTCAATAACGCCTCGCGGGTTTGTGACCGAACGGTCCGCTAACTATAGCGTTACTGAAGTTGGCCGAAGTTCACCTAACCCAAACTTCTCGTAGAGAGTAGGAATTAGGTTGATGGATGCACCGAGATCCAAAAGTGCTCTATCAAATGTGTAATCTCCGATAACGCAAGAAATCAAAGGAGCACCAGGATCTCTCTTTTTCTGAGGGAGGTAGTGTAGGATAACAGAGCTAGCCTGCTCGGAGAGTACCGCCTTCCTTGGAACAGATTCTCTCGACTTACGCTTTTGTGTACATAATTTCTTTAAAAATTTTGCGTAAGCCGGTATGTGCTTGATAGCATCAAGGAGCGGAATATTGATCTCAACATTCTTAAATAAATTCAGAAGCTCCTCATTGCTATCAACAGACTTCTTCTTCTTTGTTTTGGCTAAGGCTTCAGGAAAAGGAACATGAGTTAGATCTTTGGAATCAGGTTCTTGAGCCTTGATTTCTCCTCTAGAATTCTCCTCTCTCTCCTCAGATTCTTCAGGATTCAAAAGATCAGAATAGTGTGGTTGTGGATCCTGAGTCTTCTTACCACTCCTCAAAGTGACAGAATTTGCAGAAGCATAAGAATTTGGGTCTTGGGGAGGGTTAGGAAAGATTGGAGGGGCTTGATTGACCATGAATTATTGATTAGCAGAAGAAGAAGACAAGGAACCCTGCTCAACCACCTGAGCATGTGCGTGTGGGTCCCTCTGATTTCCGTACCCTTGGGCTTGATTGCCCGAATTTATAATGTTTCGCGGGTTGGGTACGGGTTGGGATGGTAGAGATCCAGGTTGATGAGAGTTAGCAATGAGCCTGGATTGCAAGTTGTCCAGCGAGTTTTTCATTTGCTGCATGAGCTGGAGCATAGATCCTTGCATCTCTATCATTTGACGGTTCAAATCAGCCTGCCCCGCGGGTTGACGGGCATTCTAAGCTGGCTGATTGACCTGATTCGGAGGCAACTGAGTATATACTTGACCCTGACCCATTGGTCGTTGCGGAGCATAGTTGCTGGGTCGGAATTGGGTCTGCTGCCCCGGATTTTTCCAAGAGAAGTTAGGGTGGTTTCTCCAACCTGGATTATAGGCATTCGAGTAGGGATTGGATCTAACATTCTCTTGTACAGCACAGACATCCTCATAGGGTGAGGATGGAGAGAAAGAAAGGGAAGGATCAGAAAAACTAGGATCGAAGGCCCCAGTTGGGAACCCATGGGGTTCCGAGAAATGCTGACTCATAGGTTGAGTCGCATCGAGTTGATTCACGAACTCCCGTCCAGAAGGAGCTCGTGAGGAATGGAATCTCGAATTTTGGGATTGAGTGGATTGAGAGTTGTTCATAAAATTGCTAGCCATCCACTCTTCCATTCTTTTAGCAACCAAGTCCACCTTATCAAGTTTATTACAAATCAATTCCATATCAAATGAATGAGAGTCATGGACTTCATTGACATTTGATCTGGGTTGCTGGGACCGGTTAAAAGTATCCATGGAGGCATGATTAATTGAATTCTCACTCATTTCCTCAAATAAATCATGTGTACTATCTGCATCTTTATTGAGGAAATTTCCTCCGCAAGAAGCATCCACATGGTTTCTGAGTTGCTCATTCAACCCATGACAGAAGATCTGCACGAGTTGCCATTTCGGCACCTCATGGTGTGGACACCTCCGCAATAAGTCCTGGAATCGCTCCCAGGCCACATGAAACTGCTCCCCCGACCGCTGGGTAAAGGTAGTGATTGCCCGTCTCAAAGCATTGGTACGACCGACTGGGAAGAATTTCTTCAGAAAGGCCGATTTCAACTCATTCCAAGTTGTAATTGGTCTTCCTATTGTCCTATACCAATGCATGGCTTTATCCCTAAGAGAGTGGGGAAAGAGCCTCATGATCATTTGCTCCTCATTAACATTTCGAGCCTTGGTGGTCTGGACCAAAGTGGTCAAATCTTCCAAGTGCTGAAACGGATCTTCGGAGCCAAGCCCATGATAATGTTTAATCAGGCTTAACACCTGGGGCTTGATTTCTACGTCACCGGCTGGAATCTAGACGCCGGGACGTTCCCCGTAATTTGAAGGATCATAAAAATCCTTCAAGGGCTGAGTGCCCTGCATTCTCTGGAACCATTCCTGCATTCTCTGCATTTGTTCCAGCTGCCTTCGAAATTCTTCCTGTGGATTTTCAAGCAGAGGAGGCTGTTGTTCGGCCATGGGATCAAATTGACCAAAATCTAACTTGCGCCTCCTAGAATGTTCTAATGGTCCTTCCAATCAGGGATTCAATGACCGTCTTCCCAGCATAAACTAGGAGAAGGTCGGAAGGACTGGGGATAGGGACCCTGCAGCACAACAATACAAGGATGTCCTTAAGTGGGGTAGCCTAAGGATCTACTGACTCCCAAAACTAGCCTTAAGACTGTAAGTGATTTACTCTACTTGCGTCTATTTAATCCAACCAGTTAGAAGGAGAGATTGGGGAGAAGGTTCTTCCTTTGGCTTTCACCTCTGCTTCCTAGTGTACCCCCCAGCCGCGATCGTTTGACTCTACTCCCCTAGCTAGACATCAGATTAATCAGTACAAGTAGGTTAATCAAAAATAATCTCAGACTGGGCCCTGAAGAGAGAATCAAACCTTAAGGCCAACGTTTACTCAATTTTATTAAGGCCTGGGATTGTGGTGCTTATGGAATGTGATGGGCCCTTACAATGGGTTGTGCCCTTAATGATTGATTGAGATTTGTGTAAGTGCGTGCACAACCAGGGTTTTCAAGCAAGATTATTGATAATGTGTAAATTTTAGTGTTCAAATCTTGCTTAAGTAGCTTTTAGGGTTTTAAATTAGGTGAATTGCAATCAAGTTTCTAGGCAAACTAAGTTGTAAAACTCGGGTGAAGATTGTTTTCCTTTAAAATCAAAAAGAAAGTGGAGTGCCTGGAATATACCTAGATTGAAAACCCTAAGGAGGAGCTACTTGATGAGTTGGTTTTAAAATAAAGTGGTGCGGCCCAAACAACTCAAACAACTGGCCACAAATGCACCACTAAGTTAGGCACTCAAAGATGATTAACCTAGAATGATTTCTACTTTGTTATGTGTTGTTTTATGTGTACCGGTTCCACAGATCAGAACCCGGTTGAGTAGAAAACAAATCAAGTTGATCAAGTGCCTTGAATGTGGGTGTGTGTTGTGTGTTTGTTGAAAATTACCCCACAAGATTATCTTTTTGTTATTATTATTTTTTTTTTTATGGATGAGGGTGGAATGAATGCGAGTGAAAATCCAAACAATCAAACTATTCCTAGGATTTATGCAAACACCTAGGTTAATTGGGATTTGGATTTAATGTGGCGAATGAAATCTATGGAGGGGGAAAGAATGGGGGAACACTTACAGTTGTCTTCAACTGTACTTTACTCTAGTCTACCGCTTGTTGATTCCTTGATGGAAGTCTCTGCAAAACAATAGACACAATAGAAAGCTAGTTAGAAAACAAATAAAGTGCAAGAAATGCGAAGAAAAGATCGGAAATCGTTGCCTCCCCGGCAACGGCACCAAAATGTTGATCGTGTTTTGCGAATCGCTACGCTTACGAGATTGGTTTTGGAAAACCTGTCGTTGTAGTTCAAAAAGCGAAGAATTCATGTTCAACAAATAAAATTTATACCGAAAAGAATTCCTGGTCGAACACAGGGAGGCTATGTTGATCTATATTCGCAATTATATTTTTTTAGGATTTTCGATAAGCAAGGCGATATAATTACAATGGAGCTATCAGACTAAAAGAAAGAGAGAGAAAGAGAGAGAGAGAAAGAGAACATGCATTCAATATTTCAATTGTTTACAAAAGTTACACTAGAAAGCAGAAAATCAATTACACTATAAAGCAGGAAAATTCTACACTAGAAAAGCTGTAAATAAGAATGGGAGAGAGAAGTTATCCTCCTCGACGACTGCTTGGAGGACGAGCCGGACGAGACGACGCCTGGACGAAGGAGAACGAAGCAGGACGAAGGAGGACGAAGCAGAAGAATGGGAACGGAGCAGCACACCGTCGTCGTCGTGGGATCCACTTCCGAAGGGGAACGAAAATTGGACTTTATCTCGCAAGAAGCATCCCGGGTGTGGGACAAGCTTCTTTTGAGCTTTGGAGGGGTAGAGAGGAGAAAGAAGGGATGAGAATTTCGTATGGAGGGGGCCTCCTTTTATAGTTGCAAGGAGTGGGGGCAAAATGGACATTACAACTTCAAAATAGTAAATGAGTGGTCTTTAGTGACGGATAAATCCGTCACTAAAGCTCCCTTCGTGGGCGACGTGCGCGTCTGCTCGGCTGCTCGTGCACGCAACGCCCGCTCACGTCCATTGATTTCGGACGGCTTAAGATTCATCCGCACCCGCTGCGATGTGCGCCCCCCGCGCGTCCGATTGCGCGCCCAATCGCTCGCGCCCGCCGCTCCTCGCCACGGCTCAAACCTGCGCCCCGCGCTCACGATAGCGCGCTCGACCACTGCACTATGGGGCGCGGATTGTCGAGCGGGCGCTTTTAAATGCGAGTGCCCACAGCCGTTGGATTAAGATCCAACGGCGGAGAGCGATCAGGCACGTAGCCTTCACAAGATGAAGCGGCCGTTATGGCGGCTGAGATGGTGCCACGTGGCACTATCTTGGCCATCCATCTTCTGGAAGTTGTAGATGGTGCCACGGATGTCGGATTGACTCGATTTTTATGTCGTTGGGCTACGATCATCGATCCGAATTCATCCGTGCGGTCGGATTTATCATCTGAAGTGTAGATTTACACCATCCTGGCCCTTGATCTTCTAGGGTTCCCCGGTCATTATCTGATGCTACGGATGCCTGATTAGGGCGATCTTGGAGTCGTTGAACTCCAATCGTCGCCCTGATCACATCCATACGGTTGGATCTTTGATCCGAGGCCATGATAAAATATTTGCCCTATCCAAGCACATAAAAGGAGACAATTAACCTCCATTTTATTCAAACTATTCTAAATGCAAGATGATGCATGTAATGCAATATTTATATCATGAAATGCAATCCTATGCTTAAGAACATGCATAAATAGACATCTTAAGTAGTGTAAATGTGTTTACATCAACCACCCCAAGGTCGTTAACAGACGTAACGGTGACTACGGCACGCGTGATAAATGCACGGGTAGCTACCCCACACTGGCACGCGGTCAGTCATTTCCGTTAATGGGTGCACCCAAAGCACAGCACGGAACCAGTATAGGGTAGAGCCCTCTCAGTAATAGGGGTCCAGCCCCTCCACAGTAACCAAACAGGGGTCTTGCCCCTCCACAGTCCGCGCACCCTCGCCTGACTACCCTGGTTTGTCCAGTGGGCCTAACAAGTCGGTGTAGGACGGCTAGCTGAACCCTGGGCCCCGTGGGGTGGCTAGCTCCCTCCCTACACTAGTAGCTCTCCCCGGTACGGTGTACGCGAGGGCCAAAAGTTGGTACAAAGTGGCCAGACCTAACCCCAGGTCCCTAGGGCAGTTGGCTCCGCTCTACACTAAGAGGTAACATGTGCTTCCCTCGGTACCACGTACCCAAGAGACAACACACTTTCACATTGAATTTTCCAGTTCCATTCTATTTATTTCCAGGAGCTCTACTCCTAATTCCCCGTAGGGTTAATACTCATGTTTCTCAGGCCATGCCATACTAGGTTTCATCATTTCAGTTTTATTTGTATATAGCACGTGTTTCCAACATTTAATCTTTTCTTTTCCAATTTATATACAAGCAGCTCGAATTTAGTTTCCAAACAACAGGAATTACATGTAGCAGTTACTAGCAACAGTACTTCTACATTTCATAGGTAGCTGTTATCAAATTACAAGCAATTATCATTATTCTATCTACTCATCCAAGATTGCAATTCAGGCATTCAAGACATTCGTTCCAGTGTTTCTGTTCCTAGGATTCATGCCACACCCTTGGATCTATCATTCAATCTATTGTTCAGGTCCTAGGATTCATGCCATACCCTAGGATCTATCATTCAATCTAGTTTTTCTGGTCCTAGGATTCATGCCATACCCTAGGATCTATCATTCAATCTAGTTTTTCTGGTCCTAAGATTCATGCCATACCCTAGGATCTATAATTTATTCCAGATATGCATTTATGTTTGTAATTAACTAAGGGAAGCCACTCTACCCGCAAAACTGGGAGTAATGGGGCTTGATCGGCGAGTCCACGCACCTCCGCAACCCCAAATCTGCAATAGAACGAGGTCCTAACACAAGGATCAACCACAAGGAACCACTCAGAATAAGATAAAAGTATTTCAAATAGTAGAGTTATTTATACGGAGAAGAACAGAATCTTAAACGAAAAATCAGACCTCAAACGGATCCTAAATGGGTCAAAAATGACAATTCTGACTCAAATTAGATGTCTGGAACATCTTCCAGATGTCTTAAAAGGAGTCCAGATCCATACCTCACTCTATGCTGCTCCTCAAATGTCCAGAGATCCTGCTAAACCGTCTGGACCTAGTTCCAGATGTCTGACCACCTCCGGACGTCTGGAGATGCTCTCCGCCGTCTAGTGACTCGCCCAGACATTTGAACCGTGTGGGAGGGCATGTCCCACACCTTCCCGAAGCGAAGCCTGCACGCGTACGCAAAAGCTCTCAATACTGCACGCAACACGTATCCGCAAAAGGAAGCAGAGGAGGAAATACGTACCTCTCAGTCATCTGGAGCTCCCTCCAGACGTCATCCACGTCGTCTGGATGTAGGTCCAGACGTCTGATTCTGGAAAAATTCCAGAATCAAAACCTTCTTTGTCTTCTTCCTGCTGCGTGCAACCTCGTCGCGCAGCCGCGCATCCGCTGCTCAAGCTGCAACAGAGCCGGGGGAACCTCCCCAGCACAACACTCCACCTCGCATACGCCGACCGGCCTCGAGATGCTCCGGCGAGCTCTCCCTCTCACGACTCGCACGCTCTCTTCTCTTCCCTCTCGCTACACCTCTCCTCTCCGCCGCTGCACTTGGCAGCAGCTGCCGCCCTCGCTCTCGCGCTGGTGGAAGGAGGAGACGGATGGATGTGGGTGGCGTGAGGGAGAGGAGGATATATGTAGGCACGGGAGGGGGGGGGGGGAAGGTGTTGCAGGTCAGCGGGGGAAGAAGAAAGAGAAGGGGGCGGTTGGGGTTCAATCTGCGCATGGCACGCGCGCAGACTCACGGTCGTACGCACGCAAAAATTGATTTCCAAATATCTGGAAGCGTGTCCAGACATCTGACTAGACGTCTAGCCCAAGTCCCAGACGTCTTAAAGAACTTTGATGGCACGGGTCTTAACACATTCTAAGAGCGCAATCATCCCAAGCCTAATTAAAACTGAGTAGACGTTGGACTTAAGGTTGATTCGCTCTTCGGGGCTCAGACTGAGATTTTTTTTTTATTAATCTACTTTTGCTGGTCCATCTGATGTCTAGCTAGGGGAGTAGCATCAAACAACCGTGGCTGGGGGGTACACTAGGAACCGAAGGTGCAAGCCAAAGGAAGAACCTTCTCCCCAACCCCTTCTAACTAGTTGGATTGATCGGATAAAAGTAAACCAAATCGTTTATAATCTCAAGATGGGTCCTAGGAGTCTGTAGGTCTTTAGGCTAACCCACCTAAGGACATAGTTGATTGCTTGTACTGCAAGGCTCCTTTCTCTCTTCTGATTTCCCTCCTATTCTACCATGTATCCTTCCACATCCTATAGTCATTTCACATCCTATCCTCCTACCACCACTTATCCCCAAGATGATTACTATCCTGACTTGACTTGCAATTACCCATCCATTAGTCGGGATAACTTTGATTGGGCATATGAATCTGGACCTCAGTGTCTAGGCCTAACCCTGGACAACAAGACTATGATTACCATCCTTCCCAGAGCTACAATGATTATAAATCTCGATCCTTTGATGATCAACCTAATTAGATCTACAACCATGAAGGATATGCTAATTATAACACTTTCCCTCCCCAGTATTTCACTGAATATAGGTCGCCACCATTCTTTAAACAACCTGAAATGACCTACTATCAAGGAGGGACCCGAGAACCTCAATATCTTGACCCCCCTAGATTTAACCCGAACCCACCCAACCTTGAACCTAACCAGTCGGTTCAGGTGAACCAGATCCAAGATAGGATGTTGGCTAATTTGAGGAACACTATATAATCTTTAGAAGCTCAGCCAACACCATGCACTGAAGCATTGGAGCCTATGATCAAAATGATTGATGAACTTAATAGTTCTCTATTGGATTTGCTCCAAAATGTTAGGGATAGGGACCTAGGTGAGTTTCTTCTTGGGAAATTGTCCAAGTTGAGGATGAAATTTGTGGTTCCCTAGTCCAATCTTGGAATGATTCTCAAGATGAACCTCCTTCAAGAGAGCCAATATCTGAACTCGCTCAGGCACCTGTCGGGGGGGATACATTTTTTGAGATTGGGGATGACCAGGTTGGGCTAGAGTAGCCCATTGAGGATGAATCGATTGATTCACCTAAGATCCCTGAGCCATGGAGCGAGGAAAAATATGTCTCTTTGAACCAGGAAATGACAATCGATTTTGAGACATATATAAATGAGGATCATGAATTCTTTAACTCTGAGAGTGAAGAATCTCTTAGTGAAGTCTCACTTGAGCATAAGGAAGATGATTTTAGTAAGATAAATGGGCTCAAGGAGCATGACGAACCATTTGATAGCCCCTTCACTGAAGATTTGGATTCGGTTGGGGCTAACTTGGAGGATTCGAATCCTCATTTACTAGAAGATTCAATCAGTAGCCCCATTCCTCAACCACACCTTGAAGGGATTGATTTTGATTTGGAAATCATTGTACCCAAGTCAATTCTGAGTCAGCCACGATTTTTGAACTTGGGTAAATCTTATGAGGTGAATGGTATGCTAGAGGTCCTGGAGCTTGAATGCTTGATGTTGGAGGATAGAAATGTTGAAATGAAAATTTGGGAGGTTAATTCTGAGGGAAAAACAAGTTTGGATTTAGGGGTTCCTGTTGACCTAAAATCGCCTACTTTCTACCAGGACCCATACGATATCTTTCACGTGAAACCCAAGCTCGAAATAACTTATTATTTTTCTGAGCTGAGCGTTAAGTGGACATCCGCATCTATTAACCATCTTTACCCGTTGTCCGATACTTTGGTCTTGGGTTGCACACCACAAAACCGCAGGCCCGACCCCGCAAACACAATAATCTTAGGTTCTGGGTGATTTTCATACAGAACCTTAGAACCACTTGACCCTGGGGCATGGGTCTGCACCATAATCTGGTCCACATTTGTGGACACCTACTAGCAAGTCCTGTGATCGATATTTTTGTTTTGATTCTGACGTACACTTGTGAATTCTCAATTTCTTCCTTGTATGTATGTTATGCATAGCTAAAGGCAATAAATTCAGCGTGTGTGTATACTCTCTTATCTCTGCGGAGCTGACCAGATTTTCACGATACTCAAGTGACATTTTGTTTACTCTGCCCTTTTCATGTCTTTATTTTTACAATGAGGACATTGCATCTTTTAGGCATGGGAGGGTGGATAATTAAGTCCTGAAATCATTTTGTTAACTCTGTAGAATTTCTTTTAGTTTCTTTAAAAAAAATTAAAAATTCAAAAAGATAAAAAAAAGAAATTAGGAAGAAGAGACCTTAGGCATTTAGAATTTATTAAATTTAGGGAATGATATGATAGGACCTAAATACTTAGACTCTTCAGACTTTCGAGCTTAATTAGCTCGGGTGTCCACTCAAATGTGGACTTAGCCTCGAGTCCTCGCTAAGTAATTCTATTTTAAACTCGTCAATAAATAGGGGTGATAAGTATACAACTTATCAACCTACCCTCTGATTTGAGGGGACTTTAAGCCTAAGCATCTACACACTTTCTGCACTGACTCACTTTTTAGCGATTTCTTTGAAAATTGGGTAGCTAATGAACTATCTAGGGTGGTATAACTGGAAAGTTGTCGATGGTAACAACTTATTGGCCGGTTGTCTAGAGCCCAGCCACAAGACCATTTTTGTCGTACTGCCTTTAGGTAAATCTTAGATCAAGGAAGCCACCTACTTAGGAAAAAAATAGAAAAAAATAGAAAAAGGAGAAAATAAAAAAATAAACAAAATCACACTTCATCGCACAAGTATGGCTGGCAAGTTGCGGTGGGTAACAGCCCATTGGCCGGTTGTCCAGAGCCCAGCTCACAAAAATGCATAATAATTCCCAAAAGACTTAGGGAAGAAGCGGGGAAGTAGAATAAACCATCGAGATATACACTGGGTTCGCCCTTGTGTTGACCTCATAAATAAAAGTAGGGAGAAAGCTACCAATCGAAAAGATAAACCTTTAGGCAAGGTCACCTAGGGTCATAGAAATCTGAAGTCCATCTTAATGGCAGTTTAGTGAGTCTATCACGCTTCCACAAAGATGTTTAGCACTTAGAGTTCTTTTTGAGTCTTGGGCTAGTTGGGTGGCCGTAGAAAGTTATCCTGACACTCTCAAACTCCAAAAGGTCCAAAAAATAAGAAAAGAGGAAAAATAGAAAAAAATAATGTATCTTCCCTTTGCAAATAAAGCGAGGACTCGGGCAATCTGCATTCTGGCAGACACCCAGGTTCTGTTAAGTTTTCGTTGTTTAGGACCTTAGTTGAAATTTTGTATTGTTAATAAATGACTTAGGCCTAACTAATCTAATCTTAATTTTGATTTTATACATAGCATGTAGTTTAATTTTACTAGGGACTAGCAAAAGATAGGAATGGGGGTATGATGTATACGTATCTATTTAGGTTAAAATGCCCATTCATGCATGTTCATAGGCTTAGATTTGCATTTCATGTTATAAATATCGCATAGCATGCATCATTCTGCATTTAGAGTAATTGTATATATTTTAGGTTAATTAGGTCCTTTTTATGGTCAAGAGAGAAGAAGACTTACTTCATGGCCACAGATGGATGATCGGATCGTACAAATCTGATCAGGAAGGCGATCGGAGTCTAACGCCTCCAAAATCATTTAGATCGGAGTCCCATAGCATCATATGAAGTCCGAGGAATATCAACGGCTAGGGGAGCAATGTGACATCCATACAGGTTTCAGATGGAAAATTTGACCGTACGAATGGATCCAGAGCGACAATCACAGTCTGGCAACGTGGGAATCATTTCGATCTGAGCATCGTGGCACCCTCTGCAATAGGAAGAAGAATGGACGGCCTAGATGGCACCACATGGCACCATCCAGGCCACCCAACATCGGCCAACAACACCCGCTCATACCTCTCCATTATTCGGGACCTTCATTCCCAACTGTTGGATCTTGATCCAACGATTGAGAAGCTCTCCTCCTCTGCTAGCATTAAGTCATCTGCTTGACACAGCAGATGTCTTGGCAAAATGGTGGAGGCTTAGGCTTTCAACGAAGGGGCGTAGGTTAGAAACCTGCTGCCTCCCCCAATTGAGTGCATGCCAGCATGCGTAATGTAGCCCGCATGCGCACCACACGGCGGGAGGAGCACGGGGCTGTGAAGTGCGCACCGCCAGTAGAGCGCGTGCCAACGGGGAGGGTGGATCTTCAACGACACATATGCGAGCCTTTAGTGATGCTTGCAACTGTCCCTAATGGCCCGTGCGCGCCAGCAAAGGAATTGAAGGTGTAGATCTTCAGCGATAGAAGGGGCAGATCTATAGCGACGTTTATGAACGTCAGTAATGACCCAGATGCGAATTTGTTCTTCCTCTTCCATTATAAAAGGACCTACCCACCACCATTCCAAACCATCTCTTCCTTTCTTCCTCTCACCACCTCCAAGGCTCTAGAGAGAGCTTGTCCCAAGCCCGGGATGCTCCTCTAGAGTAGAAAATCAAATAGTTTTCCCTCCCCTCATCCCCAGTCGTGGAGCATCCCATGGCTGCCCTCTCACCACCCTTTGGGAAGAAGATCCTCGCCGCGACACCGTCCTACCCCATCCTCCGTCCTCCAGCTTCATCCTCCTTCGTCCCGCTCCTCACCACCTTCCTCCAGGCGACGTCAGAGTGTGTCATACTCCGAGCAACCGTCGAGGGGGATTCTCTCACCTCTTTCTATTTTTTTTGCTTTCGTAGTGTAATCTTTCCTTCTTTTGTAGTTGTAGAAAAACTTGTTCAAACATATATGTGATTGTTTCTCTCTCTCTCTTATATTTTTGCAAGTAGATTAGCTAGATTTTATCGACCTAATCTCTTGCCCTATTAAAAATACCAAAAAAATTAGAAAAGATAAAAAATGACAAAAACAAATAAAAAGTGAAATGCGGATTTTGCAAAACCAAACGTTCACCTCCTCGTGTTCGACCTGAGACTCACTTTTCGAGTTTCGGTTATAAATTTTATCTGATCGATAGATTTTCTCGCGAATCGAACTACGACGACAGGTTTTCCAAAATCCAATCCTTTCTGCATGCGAATCTGACGTTATCATCAATCATGCTCAATTTGGAGCAACAAACATCAAATGAAGAGTGAGCTAGCGGCTTGGTGAAGATGTCTGCTGCTTGATCATTAGTAGATACATGAGTAGGGTAAATTAAGTCCCTCTAAATAAAATCTCAAGTGACAATCCACCTCAACATGTTTAGTGTGCTCATGAAACATGGGGTTGTTTGTTATGTAGATAGCTGCACGATTGTCACACTGCATCTCCATAAGCCCATCAATCTACACATGAAGGTCTGCCTACAAGGATCTCACCCACACCAACTCTGCAGCTATCTATGCCATTGCCCTGTATTCGAACTCTACACTAGATGTGGACACAACTGCCTGCTTCGTACTCTTTCATGGAACCAGATTCCTAGCAACATAAGTGCAAAAACCATTGGTGGACTTTCTGTCATCTAGATAACCTGCATAATCAGCATCAAAATATGCCACAACCATCATGAAAGTTCCCCTAGTAAACAAAAGTCCCTGTCTTGTGCCTTCTTCAAGAATCTCAGCACCATCATAGCAGCATCCCAATGCTGCTTGGTTGGTTGATCATCCTTCTGGACTGCATGTTAATTAAGAGTCATTGTGTTGTAGTACAGATGCAATCCAGATGGATGTCATGTCATTTATTTAATTACAATTTTTACTGGTTAGTTTCCAAGTTGTTCATTGGGAGGCAGTTTTTGATATACATCACTCTCTATGTTCCAAAAATGCTCTTTTATTACTAATATGTTAAGTATATTCACAAGTGAATCAAAGAATGAATGAATTAATTAAATAGGTTAATTATATACAAAATGTATCAATTAGTGTTAATTACAATGCCTTAAACATATGAACAATTGAAAGGCATTAAAAACTAATTAAACTACTCTAAGTTAGTTATGTAAAACTATTCACTAAGTAATGCCTAAGTTAAGGCACAAAAATACTAAATATATACTACACTAACATATATAACTATCTATATTAACATATATTACTATGTACATTGACATATATAAGTGTCACTATTAACATGCTTTCGTCGAGATTTAAAATAAGTGTTGTAGTATAGCAAAGAAAGCGAATCAACACTTAAATTTGTAAGCTCTAATTGTGGGTCCGAGGTCGTCTCAGGGAGCAAATAATATGCAACTACTAATCATATGAATATAAAGTGAGGCACAATATCTTGATGCAAAAAGAAATCAATTGGGCAAATAATAGCACTATCAAGCTCAAGAAGAAATAAGTGTTTAAGACAAAAATTTATTTTTCAACTAAGTCAATCTCAACACTTAGCCAATTTCCAATCTAATCAGACGTCTTAAAAGTGAGAAATCAGACGTCTGCAGCAAAATTGACCCTTTCCTCTGGGCCAAACAATTCCTCCTCTTCCTCTTTTTCTTCTCTCTATAATTGGATGTAATTCAAAACTAGACCCGCCCAGGCGTGCATGGGTGGGAGAGGGCGTGTGTATGGCATGGGTGAAGTGGGGACCCGACCGTTGTACTGAGTACGTTGTAAGGAACGTGAAACCTTATGAAGGGATTTTAGATTCATCCCTTTCCGATGTGGTACTAAAGAAGTCCTTCTTCTTCGTTCTCTGTGTGAGGGATCTTTGCTCAATTGGAGCTGCAACTGGCTTCAATCCTCCCAATTGAAGGTCCAGGATGACTCCTGGAGCTATCCTGCACTTGAGGAATGCAGTAGCAATGCGAGTGGATGTCAATCGGTGGTGAACAACAATAGAGAAGATGACCGATGACGATGAAGGAACTGCAAGAAGAATCAGGCCTAGAGCCCCAATTAAATAAGAAGGAAGCTTCACTGAAGTAAGGTGAAGGTAATGATGGTGGTGATTAAGTGAGGGAATGTGTGAGGCGGCCAGTCGATGAAGCTTCTATGAAGCTCTGGCGGCCAGAGTTGAGGAGGGTGATGGAGATGATGTGCGGGCCAATTAGGTTAGGCAAAAGGTCTGTGAGGGTAAGGGGGACCTTTTTCCTAGCTTAATTGAGTCGAAGGAAGGCGGAGGAGGTTCGGCGAAGAGGGTGATCGGTGCGGCAGTGGTCGGAATTGGAGAAGATGCAAGACCTAATGTCTGAAGCTCTAGAGCTCCAAAACTATGATTGGAGGGGAGGAGAGCAGAAACCCTAAGTTAATTTGAGGGAAAGAAGAGAAAGGAAGGTCACCAGTGGTGCACCGGAGATGAAGAAGTGGTTGGAGCGGACTAGGGCGAATTGGGTTGCAAAGCTTCGTGTGAAGCTCCACACGAAGGAGAGGAAGAACCCTCTGCCTATTGTACATGGCAGCGGGCGAGGAGGAAGAATAGGGGAGCTTCGAGGTGCGTCAGGTATTGGCTAGAGGGGAGGATAAAAAGGGGGTAGTCAGTCAATTCGAGCACGAATTTGATTTGTAGAAGCTAGGCTCTTTATATAGAGTCTAATCCCAATCCAAATAAGCCAAGATGTGTGCAATTTGTAAGTCCTCATGCCAACTTTTGCACTTGACCTTCTCAAGGTCGTCAATGATGATTCTGGCCCTCTCAAATCTCGAGAAGGCGCTCAAACAATCGGGGAGGATCTAATTGTCAATTCCACCAAGTTTGGTGGGATTTAGCAAGCATCTGAGGACTAATTCCTTGATTGAAACTCACCCAAGAGTGGGTTTCAAGCTTTACCAAGTTTCCAAGTCTGGAGAAGGAGGCAGGGGAGGAAGGACTTGGATGCAATAAAAAATGAAAAGCTAGGGGCTTGATTGTGATAAAAGTCAGAAACCTAGGGGGCCATGTGTAATAAATAGAAATTTATGGGCTAAAATGCAAACTAGGTCAAGATGGACTCTGATTAGGTTTAAATTTTGGGGTTAACCTAATTTGGACCTAAAGAATCTAATGGTGACCTCTGATTGGAGTTTTACCATGTTTAACTAGAAAATTTACACAGAAACCCAAAAAAGAATAAATTCCTGCCTAAGTATATTTTTTGTCAAAAAGGGTTCCTTTGGTCAAAAGTAAAGGTTCCAAACCTCTTAAAATATTTTTAAATGATGTTTAGGAGGTTTAGATTGCATTTATTTATACCAAAGCATGTTTAATTGAAGTGATGCTGTAATTAGGGTTTTTAATAAAATAATCATTAAATCACAGAAAACCCTGATTCAGTCAGCTCAGGCTCACTTCTTAAGAAATTAAGCGCATTTGACCTTAGATTAACTCCTGTTTAACTCTTTAGTTAATCTACAATTATGATTAAGTGTTAAAATAGTAGAATTAACTTGTTCTCTCCTCTTCTCAAACTTGACTCAGAACAAGAGTTGTAATCTTCTGATAAATATTAAGGAGCATCTATTACTGTAATTAAGCTAAATTAACCTAATTAACACCAATAATGGTGTTATCATCAGTCACTAAAAACCTTACAAAAATATATACAAAACCTAAGGCAAAAATAATATATACATCTATACTATACGTATACTATATATACACGTATATATAACTTATTAATACTTATATTACATATGCATACTTAGCACATATACTCAAGCATGCTCATAACTCTAACTTAGCACCACACACATACATATATACTCAGCACTTAGATTAGAACTTAACATTCAACCTTAACTTAAACAAAAAATTATTGGTGGGTGGGCCCAGTTTTCGTAGGCTCAACATCCCCTTTCGAGGTCGGATCGATACCATTACTAGCTAGACCCAAGTTCATTAATTGGTGTATATTTTTGTCCATTTCAGGCCCAATAAGCCCACCTATTCACTCACATGTGTCCACACATGCACACA
The DNA here is from genome assembly GCA_037157565.1 of Thalassia testudinum. Lineage (NCBI taxonomy): Eukaryota > Viridiplantae > Streptophyta > Magnoliopsida > Alismatales > Hydrocharitaceae > Thalassia > Thalassia testudinum. Next base: position 22,221,061 of record JAZHRO010000024.1, read on the forward strand.
CACACACCTGCAAGCACGTGCACACGCGTCCCAATGCCAAAACCTGCATGCACAGTTTGTGTGCCCAACACTAACGACCAATGAGGTCATGAGTGTTAGTGCTTATATGAAGCTATAACAAGTTAACGCCCATTGATGTGGGACTATTCTCACGCGGATTTCAGCCAGCGTTCAATTAAGCGATTTTGTACTGGTGAATTGACATTTTCAAGCCTTGATTTGAGTGCATAATTTATGTTTATTTTTTAATTAAATTATATTATCTTGAAGCTTGTACCTAGGGCTACTTATTAGTGTATTAAATTTAGAATAATTAATTATTTAATTATATTAAAAAAATTGTTGAAATTATTGAAATGTACATGTTAAATTAGTACTTAATTTGATAATAATGTACAAATTGCTAACTTAATGACTCAATTAACTTATAATTTAGTTAATATACATTATTCAATATTTATTACACATTGTTAATTTATTTTTAGTTATTTATTTTAATTTATATACCTTTAATTACACAATTTACATAGATTAATACATAATTACAGCATAAATACTATTGTACAGTATAAATACATTATAAATATATTGAAAATACTTAAAATTATATTATATACAACATAATTTAATTCATTAATAAATTAATTTACTAATTAACTTTTTTTAACTTAACAATCTAACTAATTAACTTAATAACTTAATTATATACAATAAATACATAAATAAATAAATATGGTATGTTACAGTATATTATAATTACCTTAATCTATATTTACATTTGTAAATATGATCATACATGTATACATTGTAATTTATATTTAAATAAGTATATGTACATATAATCTAATTAAATAAATATATATTATATAATTATGATATATATAGTTTAACACAACATAAATATTTATTTAATTAAATATAATAAATATATAGGTTATTTATGTGCAATATAAGAATATGAGTTATTATTTACATTTAACTTAGTATTAAATTATATCTACAAGTATAAATAGTATATACAAAGTATTTTTATGGAATGTTTGGCTTTTTTAGATTTTTATAGTATTTTTTTGTTTTATAGAGGTAGGAGAGGAGAGAGAGAAAAGGTGATAGTAGAGAAGAAAGGACTCCTTTTGGGCTTTTATATGTTGATTCCTTTATTCAATATAAGAGTAGACTTAACCGTCTACTAATATGTTCTATCTACAGGACTCAAAACCTACTCAAACTTCACACACACTTAAAAATATTTCTAATCCTACTCAATACATAATTATTTTATTTATTTACACTCTTTTTGTATTTTTTCTATTATTTACAAGTTGGCACAAACAAGGCTTAAAGGGGTATTGGAAAGTGGAGCCTAAGCATTGAAAATGAGTTTGAATGGACTAGAAATGAAGATGAACATTCAACAACATCCAGACATCAAGGTGCAATAGCTCTGAGCATTTAAACATGCTTTTTAACTTCAACTTACATTGAAATTTAAGATTGCACGATTATACATAATAGCAATGCTGACAATGATCAAACAACTAATACATGCTACTCTAATTTTAGTCTAAAACACCAATAATACATGAGTGCTTCATTTAACAGTAGGATCTATCATTTCAACACATCACATAGCTCAATTAAACCCAAAACTCAAGTCAAACCACTTCGAAACCAGCCCAACAGAGGTTGTTGTTGCTGCTGTAGTTGATTTGCTGTCAAAGGTTCAGATCATAATTTTCGGGTTTGATATGAGGCAAAATGCACCAACCTTAGATTTGAGAAATCAGAACAAGGTGCAGTTCAACCAAGAAAATCCATTCATCCATAAATCACTCAACAATCCTCAACAAAGTTGCTGCTGCCCAACTAACAAAGGGGCTGGACAGTAGTTGATTCAGAGGTTCAAATCAGACCTTCTAGGTCTAACCTGAGGCTCAAAAACACCATCCTTAGATCTAGGAAGCCAGATCTAAGGACCGTAAATCCCATCAAAACCCATTCATTCACAAATCATCTTAAAATGTGGGAGTAATCCTCTCTGAGAATCTGTCTAGACAGATGGAAATAGAGCAGCTGCTGCTACCACTATGTTCATATCTCAATCCACTCCATGAAAACCACTGAAAAACATCACAAACACTATAAGGCATATTTGGAACTCAAAACAAATAAGATCACTATTCTTTGTACCTTAGAAACCCTAATTGATCTCAATCCTCACACTATGGATGGTGTGTAGGCCTAATGTTGATGCACGAAATCGATGTTTTAAAAGATGCATTGCAGTATAGGTTAAAATTGCTCGAAAATAAATAATATTTATAACTGATGGGAACACCATCATGATCCATAACTAACTCATTTTGACCCAATTAACTCAGTAAATCCTCCAAGATAACCACCTGAGAGTCACAAGTCATTACATAACCTTTCTGAAGGACAAACAAGAAACTAGGGTTAAAATTATAATTTTACCATCTTATAATGAATGCCGTACAACCACGAGTTTTATCAGGGGTTGAAAGAAGGTCAATTGGTTTTAAAAAGATAACAAGTGGGTTAGAACAATCAGAAAAGGGTTTGCACGTGTTTTAAGAATTAAATGACTTTTGAAATCCTAAAAACAGACCCGCTTAATTAAATGAGGTTCTGATCAAGATAAAATCCACCTAAACCCTCTAAAATTCATAGAAAAATATTCTTTATGGTTTAGAATCTTCAATTTGACCATCAGAACCGTCTTGACCCAAAATAGAGTCTCAGATTGACATTTTCCCTAATTTGGGTATTTGCACAAATTACCCAGTCAAACTTGATCAAAACCTAAATCTAACTTCACCATTGGATTCCTTGGGTCCAAATTAGGTTTGTAACAAAATTTGGACCCAATATAAAATCATCTTGACTAAGTTTGCATTTGGTTCAATCAAACTTTTTCTATCACATTCAGATCCTTAACTTTCGAAATCTTTACAAAAAAACCCTATCTTTGTCGTCACTCTTTACAAATAGGTCCCTCCACCATTATCACGAAGGAATCCTTCTCCAACAACCTTTGATTGAAGAGAACTCCTTTGTTCAAGCAATCCCTTTCAAAATTGAAAAGGAGATTCTTTGAGGAGTCCTCTTTCTTTTGAATCCGTCCATGAGCTCTATAACATTCCCAATCTCTCATGCGAATGCATGAGAGATTTGGGTATCTTTCAAAATCCTACTCCAGCGAGCATTCCTAGTTTGGAAGCTTGGCTTCCAAGCTCAAAACTCTCTCTAGAGCCCTATATAAGGACCCTCAGACCTCGCCAAGTGGCCTAGACTCATTTTTGGCTGAAGTTACCCCATGCTCTTCTGTTACAACCCGGTTCTCGGATCCCTACAGGACCCGAGATCGGCTCGCCTCGACTAATCCCAAGACCTAGTCGTCCAATGAGAAATAACCAAAAGTAGGAAATAAATCACATTTACAAATGCAATATAACTAAGCATAAGGAAAAATGAGACGTAAAAGAACAACAGAGATAAAAGTCTCAACAAAGTAATACATGCCATCACAACAACAACAGTGAAAAAGAAGACAGAAAGTAACAGGAATAGTAAAATAGATGTCTATTACTCACAACAACAGCAGAAAACTAAAGAGCTGGAAAGAAATGACCACGGCTAAGCTCGGCTGGATCCAGCACCCTCTGCAGCCAGAAACTTGGGCTGCTCAACTCCTGGTCCTGAACAGGGTTACAAAAAGACAGAGTCAACAAATGCTGAGTAGAGTAGTGTTTACATTATTTATGTGCAAGTAAAGTAAAACAAGAAACCAGGTTTTATTCTCATTTCTATTTATCTCATTTATGTATTTCTGGTTCATTTATTTCACAAGGTATCCAAGTATTTCTTGATCTTGCTTGTTCCTCGTGGGAACGATCTTGATTGCAGTCTTTTTCGTGGAGTAGAAGGTACACGTGGTGCTCTCCTGGTCGGGAGAGTCCCCTGCGGTAGTCCTACACCCAGTCAACCACCACGAGGTCACTATCGCGACGTAGCAGTGACTACGGCATGCGTGATAAGCGCACGTGTAGCTACCCTGCACTAGCACACGGTTAGTCATTTCCGCTAGCGGGTATGCCTAAAGTACAGCACGGAATAGTATAGAACCTTGTCCTCTCAGAACAGGGGTCTCGCCCCTCCACAGTCCGCACACCCTCGTCCAATTACCCCGGTTTGCCCAGAGGGCCTAAAAATCAGTGTAGGTTGGCTAGTCCTAACCCTTGGCCCCATGGGAAGGTTAGCTCCCTCCCTACACTAGTAGTACACCTCAGTACTACGTACGCGAGGGCTAAACAGGAGTTGGTGTAGAGTGACCAGTCCTACCTCGAGTCTCAACCCAAGGGGTGGTGGCTCCCCCTCTACACTAAAAGGGACAGTCACTCTCCTTGGTACTGTGTACACAAGGGCCATCTCACTTCCCGTTTACATACCAGATTCCTTTCATACACAGGAGTTCTACTCCTAATTCCCCATAGGGTTCATGCTCATATTCATCTCATTATCAATATCCGGATCACACTATCCAATTCTTAATTTTTCATCACATACAGGCAGCTCGTGTTTTCATATCTAAAACAATATCTCATAATTACACTAATACCATTACTAGCAATTTATTTTAAACATGCACTCAAGTAAACAGTACAGCTCAAAACAGGCTCATACATTTCTACCCTAGGGTTCATTCCACACCCTAGGGTTCGATCAAATTATTCCAAACAAGAACATTCTTATTTAAATATTAACAACTGAATTAAACCACTCTACTGGGTATCACGGGAGGAATGGGGGCCTGCACTGCAGATCTCATCGTCTCCACGGGCCCCGAACACGCCACCGGCTGGTAACGTGTACCAGCGACTAATTCACATCAGACGGGTTAAAAATAATAGGTACTCAGCACTAACATGTAGAGAAACTCGAGTGGAAAACAACGGTACTTCGTTTGTGGAAATCCGATTCTGTTTAGGCCCTGAACGGGCCAAAAGAACATGGTTACTATCCAAAATTAGACGTCTGGGACTAGTCTCAGACGTCTTAAAAGACGTCAGATCTTACCTTATGTCTCCTGCAGGTTCGTCAGATATCTGAATCCCTCTGTGACCGTCTGAAGGAAGTTATAAAAATCGGACTATGTCTCTGGTCATCTGAAAGTGCCGTCGGACGTCTAGCGATGTGGTCAAATGTCCAAAAGTGCTTGGAAAGGCACACCGCGTGTGATGTAAACATGTTTATATCACATAAACTGTCTATTTATGCGTATTCTTAAGCATAGAATTGCATCACATACTATAAATATTACATAACATGCATCATCTTGCATTTGGGTTAGTCTATATAAAATGTAGGTTAATTGTCTCCTTTTATGGCCAGGGACAGGGCAACGTGTTAATCGGAGCCTCGAATCGAAGATCCAACCATACAGATCTAATCAGGGCAACGATTGGAGTTCAACGACTCCAAGATCGCCCTGATCGGACATTCGTAGCACCAGATAGAGACTGAGGAACCCTAAAGATTAAGGGCCAAGATGGTATTAATCCACACCTCAGACGACAAATCCGACTGCATTGATGGGTTTGGATCAACGATCGCAGCCTAACGATGCGAAAATCGATCCAATCCGACATCCATAGCACCATCTGCAACACACAGAAGATGGACGACCAAGAAAGCACCACGTGGCACCATCTCAGCAGCCCAACCGGCCCCAAGGACCCGCCTCTACTCTTCTTCCTCACCCATGCGATGGATTTGGGTCATTGGACCACCATCCAATGGCCACAGTCGCTTGCACACTAAATCACTTGCTCACCTCAAGAGGAAGCATAGCGTAGCGGTTGAGCACCGCTTTGTGAGCGAAGGGCACGTGTTCGAGCCCCACTGCACTTCAAATTCAGAGGAGGCACGGGCGCAAGCGCGATTGGGCCGTCAGATGGACATCGAGTGATTGAGGGGAGGAGGCGTGGCGCGCGGAGGTTCATTGATCACGTACGTGCGCGATGACGGGCGTTTGCATGCCTCATCGTACGTAGGTGGACGGCAGTGAAGATTTGAAGGTGCTGGCAAAGGGCGTTTAAGGCCATCCGATCTCTTGATTGGATGGTTGAGCGCGCGCGATCGAGCGAAGGCATTGAAAGCGCGAAGGTGAGGAGGCGTGTGTGTGGCACGCGCACGTCAGCCACGTTCAGGCATTTAGTGACAGATAAATCCGTCACTAAAGGTCCTGAATTAATGTTTTTAATGTTGTAATGTCCAAAATGTCCCCACTCCTTGCAATATAAAAGGAGACCCCTACCATACGGATTTCTCATCCCTTCTTCTCTTCTCTCACCCCTTCCAAAGCTCTAAGAGCTTGTCCTATACCCGGGATGCTACTCTAGAGTAGAAATCTTAATTTTTCCACCTTCGTCCCCCTTCATGGAGCATCCTGCGGTTGTCCACTCTACATTCGGGAAGCGGATCCTGCGACAACGATGATGTCCTACTTCATTCTCGTTCCTCCCACTTCGTCCTCCTTCCCACTCCGTTCCCCGTCTTCCACACATCGTCCCTTCTAGCTCGTCCTCCAAGCAATCGTTGAGGAGGATACTTCTCTCTCCATTCTCTTTACTGCTTTCTAGTGTAATCATTTCCCACTTTCAAGTCGTAATGAGTAGTGTAATGAATAATTTCTGCTAATGAAATCCATGTTTATTCTACATCCCTTTTGATTTTATTTGTAATATTCTCTCTCTCTTATTTATTATTTGTTAAATAGATAACTAGTTTTCGACCAACTAATATGTTTCGTGACAAACAAATAAAATGCATATTTTTAATCAAACGTTCGCCTCCCTATATTCGACCCAGAACTTCTTTATGGATTTTTAGGTATAAATTTTATCTGTTGAACGGATTTCTTCACGACTCGAGCTACAATGACAAGTTTTCAAAACCAATTGCAAACGCATAGTAATCCGCCTTCAACAGAACGCCTTTCCAACGCCCTGTACCTGTGTACGAAAACACAGACCTATTATCAGCCAGACATTCCTACGCTACGGCCTGCATGGCGAAAAGTAGCTTAGGAAACACGTACCTCCGCGCGATAGTATGCTTTCAGATGTTCGGCTTCAACTCTGGACGCCTTAATGCCTCTCTAGACTTCTGGTCGACCCTCCAGACATCTGATACTGGAAGACTTCTAGTATCAGGACTCCTCTACACAGCTCGCCCCGCTCGCGCCTCCACCCTTAGACGACACAGCGGCAGCTCTAGCAGCTGCAAGAGCTTAAGAAGCTCCCCGCCGATGTCCTCCTCTCTCCCATGAAGTTCTCCTCGAGCTCCACCAAGCTCCCGCAGCCGTTGTCCCTCTCCCCCACTCTCCTCTCACTCCCTTGTACTCTCTCGCTCTCGCTCTTCCCCGTTCTCCCTCGTCGGCTCCTCTTCTTCCTCGTCGCGGCTGCAGCAGAGACAGGAGGTTAGTGGGGCGTGGCCGAATGCAAGGAGAAAGTGGAGGTGGTGGTGGCTTGAGTGGTAGGGGGGATGGAGTGTAGATGGGGGGGTTTAAATAGGAAGGATTGAGGGTTCGGGGTGAGGGGATGGAGGAGAGAGAAAGACTCTGTGCGCTGCCCTCGCACAGAGCGAAAGGAACATACAATATTTTCCTACTTTTGAACATTCTAACATATGTTTAGACGTCTGGACAGACGTCTAACTGACACTCTAGACGTCTTATCTAACTAAAAGGGCGCCGAGTTATTTCATCTTCCCTCCTCTTCGACCGAAAAACTCCGCAAGCTCCAGCGATATCTTTGACCTCCTTCCTCATCCGTTCTCGCAAAACTAGCAATGGATTCCTCATCCTCAGATTCTTCCTCCTGTCGCAATACCAACGGTCGTCCCCTTCCATGTCTTCATCGCCATCCCTACCAGAGAATCCATCTTCCCTGATGCCGGCCATACCAACTGGTGTCGTCCTTCCCTTTTTTCGTCCACTTAGAATAGGTAGTTAGGTCTCTCTAGGTTCCTAGGTTAATTTCCTACCTAAAACACCAAAAACAACCCCTCGCTACCACTGTTCACCCTCATCGTCTCCATCCCTGATCGAACCTCCAGCGAGGTGGCTCCACTGCTACAAAACTCCATCCACCTCGCCGAAACTTCCACAACCTTCGCCACAACACCACACACAAAACCCCTCACCTATTCAACCCTTCACCTCCCAAACCACCCACCAAACAACCCATCATTCTCTGAACGACTCTGACTCCGCCAGCTACCTACACGCATCCTCATGCTTGCCATAACCGTTACCACGTTCGTCCTCACACGGTGAAGCTACTGAATGTGTTTGACACAGCCGAAAGGCCTTATTTGTTTGTTTCAGGTGTTCGGTCGGAGCTTCACCACTATCGCTATCTCCGACCTTACTCTTTGAGCTTCAAGACATGTAAGCCCCAGGCATCGCCTCCAGGTGGTGTGGAACCAATATTGCCAGACTCCCAGGTCTTTGATTCGGAGTGTGAACCCCAACAGCTACGCTAATCGATCACATCTTCTTCAGCGAACTGTAGCAGTCGTGCGCAAGGAAAAGGATATGGGTTTAGTCCCACATCGTAAAGAGCCGAGTGTTTGGCCACGCATATATTGATTTTCTACTTTTGGCTTGTTGCCTCAAGACACAGGTGATAGCGATTTTACGAGGTTTGTTAATTAGGCAATTTAGTGTCGTTGCAACGCGTAAATCCGCTTTCACTTTTAAATTTATATCCTAGATAGGGGAGTATCTAGGGTCGTCCAAGGAGGCAAAAATTGCAAAATTAATCCTCTTGCTTACAGATAGATCTCAACTTTCTTTTTGATATTTTTTAATATGTAATTTTTTTGTATTTTGAAAAGACGAGGGCAAACTGCAGATTGTAGCTAAAAGAACTAACATCTACAAATGATTAACTAAAATCTAAAAGATAGAAATATCTTCTTCCTAAGCTCACTCTAGGCAAGTGGAGGCCTAGGGTAATTAGGAAGAAGAGGTGATACAAGTGCTAGAACCAAAACAAACAACTGCAATAAAAAGCTAAAAGAAGGCAATTTTGATTGAGTAGAATGAGTGTTCTTTTCAAGGACAAGTAGAGGAATGCTTCTACTAGAATTAAACAATCTAAAAGCAAGAAAAGAAACACAAATCCTCTTGTAACAATGGTGAAGAAGGTTGTCTTCTTGCTCCAAGCCTAGCTGCTCCTTGGCTTGAAAAGAGGGCTTCCTTCTCCTCCTTCTTTGAGAGCTCCTCCAAGGTGGAAGCTACCACCTTTAATGCTCTCTCCAAAGGGGTGGGCGTGCACCACCCTCAAAAACTCCTCCAAGGTGGCATGACCACCTTCAAGATCTCCTCCAAGATCTTCCTTGCCTGGCTTCTCCTTTGGCTGGCGTGACCCAAGAGAGAAGGGAAGAGGGGAAGGCACCAAGGGGACAGAATATCCCCTTAATCTTCTTCTTCTTCTTCTCTCTTGGACGTGGGCTTCTTGGTGGAATATGAGAGTGAAATTGCTAGCCAAGGATGGTCTTCAATGGTGGTGGGTAGTGGTCTTTTTATAGGGTGGGATGGGGGGTTAAGGTGCCCCTTGAAATGGAGGGCTAGGATGGAAGAATGGAGGTGGTTGGTGATCCTATGGCTAAGGAGAGTTGGTGCCAACCCAAGGGATGTTAAAGGGGGTGGTTATGGTGGTGTTGGTGTCTTTTGGTGGTGGAGAGACACCCCCATGTTGGCGCCAACATGGGGTCTTCTAGAAGGGAGATTAGGTGGACGGTGGAGATGGGTTCAAGGGGGATTGTGTGGTGGAGATGAGGGGGGATTTTGGAGGGAAAAGTGGCGCCATTAAGGGGTGGTTATGGGTAGTTTTTGGTGCCACTTTTAGGTGTCTTTTGGAGGTGGTGGGTAGGTTAGGTTGGTGCCAAGTAGGTTAGCTTATGTGGAGCTTAGGTGGAGCTAGTTGGGTGGAGTTGGTAGGTGGGTTTTTGGGGTGGTACAAGCAAAGGAAGTTGGAGCATAGATAAGCTAAGCTAAGCTAAGCTAAGCTAAGATAGCTTAGCTAAAGGTGGAGTAGAGGAGAAGGTGTTGGAGCTAAGGTTTGGAGGAAGGAGCTGAGGAGGAGAAGTCTGGAGCTGGAGCTGGAGCTGGCTGCTGCTGAAGAGGCTGGCATGGGGCTATTCTAGCTAGCTTAGCTTGCTAGTTCTTTGCTAGCTACTAAGCCGAGCTAAGGTAAGCTAGCTTCTACCAAAATGAGCTGAGGTGAGCTAGGTCTGATGCTCCTAGGGAGAATCAATCTGGTTGAGGCAGCTAAGGTAGCTTAGCTCAACTGAGCTGAGCTAAGCTAAGTCCTCGGGAGGTGGACTTGAGCTTCCTGAGCTGGGATGAGTTCTTCTTCAGCTGGCTGGAGTTGAGTGGAGCTGGATGTAGCTGGATCTGAGCTGGGGTGAACTCCTGTCAACTCAGCTGAGCTAGCTAGAGCTCCCTGTAAACTAGTGGGAGCTGAGATGAGCTAGACTCAGCTAAGTTGAGCTGGATCTGAGCTGACTTGAGCTAGGGTGAGCTAAGATGAACTCCCTTGAGGTACCATTCAACTAAGATTAGCTGAATGGAGCTGGGATGAGCTAACCCTAGTTCAAGTGAGCTAGGTTCCAGCTGTGGTGAGCTGGATCGAGCTTAGTTCCAACTAGTCTTTGCTTCTCCTTCACCATTTGCCTTCTTGAGTGCTCGGGTTTTTAGGATCTGCATATCTGTGCATCCCTAACACTCACAAAAACATATTAAAAAGACAAATAAAAGATGCAATGCATGCCTAACCTAATTTATGCCTAAATGCAGCCCAAAAAACCCGTTTGTGGAGTAAAATCCTAAGAGCTAGGTTTGTTTTAATGCGTAAGAATGATGATAAACCGGCGTTTATCACACCCCCATGCTTATCTTTTGCTAGTCTCTTAGCAAAACTTTAATTTTTTTGGAAAACGGAATTTTTGGGAAATCTAATTTTTTTGACTTTTGAGGAGAAAAAGAGATTAAGGGACCTTGGTAGATTAAAACACACAGGAACGGGATTTGTTAAAGGTAAACATCGGGATTTGTTTTTGGATTCAACCATTAGATAGAACGGGATCAATATATCCTCCAGAAAATTCATAAATTAACCCCTTATTAATTCAGATGACTTGAAATGTTTGTTTTTAGGATTTTTCTGACTCATGAATCCGATTCGCAACTTGCGAAATCCTTTAAAACCTTGTGTCTGTGCTTGTGAAAAGCTAAAATTTATAAGGACGTGTTATTATTATATATATTTTTTTTTTTTTTTCTTCCCCATGCTTATTTTTAGCTTAGTCTTACAACAGATGTGTCGGGATCATTATTCCCATTACCATTTCTCGAGGGGGCTCTGGCGCCAGTACTTCGGGATAGCACTGTCCATGACACCACCCAGGAGCTCACAACCCCAAAACACGATGCGGTGAAAAGGGGCGCTCCAAGCAAACTCAAGCTCTTGCTCCGACGCTATAGGTAGGGCACCGTCCAAGACACTTGAGCTACTAAAATGCGCTTTTAATGCTCCGTCTAAAGATATGAAATATAGATATGGAGCAGCGCCGAGGCGGTAACATGTTGACATCGCGTCCTCAAAGGAGGCATTTTCTTCCTTCTCGGCGGTGGGAACTCAAACCAATGATCTGCTTCAGACTTTTACTAAATCCAAACAAGGGAGTTTTTTCAAAAATTTTAATTGTTTTTAAGTGTTGGCTTGTGTGTGTAAATAGACACAAGAAGTTTCTCAAGACACGCAGGTTTTTGAGTCAGAAACTAAGTCAAATACTTTCCGTATTACACAATAGGTTCAAGTCACCTAAACTATCATGAGTTCAGGTGGAATTTTAGAGAAGGATATCTGATCTAGTCTAAAATAGACCCTGGAATTCTAATGATCAGATCCATATCCTCATCCCTGGTTTGTTAAAGATTAAATCCCATTGTACCAAAAGTGAATTTTTTCGACCTTAGTCCCGATTTCAAAATTTTTCCTCAAAAAGTTTTCAACATTTTTAATTAAAATTTTTTTTTTGGTATGCAAGCAGGAAATAAATTAAAGAAAATTGCATGTTTTTAGGTTTTGAACATCCTAAATCGATCGTAAAAATTTAAAAACACCCCCCATGCTTAAGATATGCCATGTCCTCATGCATTAGGAGGAAAAAGGGATCACCTTAGTGAAGAACGGTCGGGTTTAGGATGAACAAAACCTGAAAAAAGAAAAAAGGGAAAGCAAGAAAAAAAAATGATGGGTTACCTCCCATCCAGTGCTGTCTTTTACACCATTTAGCCGGGCGTGATGTGCATTAGTGATCAAGGGTGGCTGGCTCAGTAAAATTAAAAGATTCAGATGGAATTTTAGGCGTATGGTCAAAATAGGGCTTTAAACGCTGGCCATTGACTTGAAATGTAGAATTTGTTTTTGGATCAAACAGGTCAACAACGCCGTATGGATATGTTTTATGGACAATAAAAGGGCCGGTCCATTTAGATTTTAATTTGCCAGGAAAAAGACGTAATCTTGCATCGAAAAGCCAAACATGTTGATTAATGTCAAAGTGTTTCCGAATAATATATTTATCGTGAAATTTCTTTGTTCGGTCGTTATAAATCCTCGCATTTTCATAGGAAAAATTACGTAATTCTTCCAATTCAGTTAATTGTAATTTTCTATGGTTACCAGTGTCAGATAAATCCATATTGAGTTGTTTTATTGCCCAAAAAGCCCTATGTTCTAATTCTGCCGGGAGATGGCATGCCTTTCCGAAAATCAGACGGAAGGGAGACATTCCAAGAGGAGTTTTAAAAGTGGTACGGTAGGCCCATAAAGCATCGTCCAATTTGGTGGACCAATCTTTACGATTGGGCCTAACCATCTTTTGTAAAATATTTTTAATTTCCCGGTTAGAAACTTCAGCCTGGCCATTAGTTTGGGGGTGATATGGCATGGAAATTTTATGATTAACCCCATATTTAGAAAGGAGGTGACGGAATTGTGAGTGGGTGAAATGTGAGCCTCCGTCACTGATAATGGCTTTTGGTATGCCGAATCTTGAGAAAATATTTTTCTTACGAAATTCGACAACCACACGGTGATCACTAGTGCGGGTGGGTATTGCTTCTATCCATTTAGAAACATACTCGACTGCGACTAATATATACAAATACCCACCAGAGTTGATGAACGGTCCCATGAAGTCGATGCCCCAAACATCGAAAATTTCAACTTCGAAAATAGGATTAAGGGGCATCATATCCTTTCGAGTCATGTTGCCGATGCTTTGGCAACGCACACAGGACCGAATGAAGTCATGAGCATCTTTGTGCAAGCTGGGCCAATAAAATCCTGCATTAAGGATTTTAGCTGCAGTTTTCTTGCCCGAAAAATGTTCGCCACAGGCCATTGAGTGACAATGTGTTAAGATATCATGGATTTCAGAATCGGGGACACATCGTCGAATGACCTGATCGGCACAAATGCGGAAAAGGTCGGGCTCCTCCCAAAAATAATATTTAATATCAGCAAAGAACTTATCCCGTTTTGTTTTTGGCCAATCAGCGGGGATTTGTTCTGTTGCTAAGTAGTTTGCGATGGGTGCAAACCAAGGGAGGGTTGTAGCAGCTAAAATACTTTCATCAGGGAACTGATCTGGCGGGGTCATTATGTCATTCGTCATAACACGAGAGAGATGGTCGGCCACTACATTATGCAATCCCGCCTTATCCTTGATTTCCAGGTCAAATTCCTGGAGCAGTAGAATCCAACGGATAAGGCGGGGTTTCGCATCTTTCTTTGTCAGCAAATATTTAATTGCTGAGTGGTCTGTATAAACAGTGACACGTGACCCCAACAGATAAGATCTAAATTTTTCTAAGGCAAATACAATGGCAAGAAGTTCCTTTTCAGTAACCGTGTAATTCCGTTGTGCATCATCAAGGGTTTTGCTAGCATAATAGATCACAACGGGCTTCTTGCCAATTCTTTGCCCTAGAACGACCCCTACAGCAAAATCTGAGGCATCTGTCATTAATTCAAAGGGACTATTCCAATCAAGTCCCTGCAATATTGGTGCCTCAGTAACCTCTTTCTTCAACCTCAAAAAACTCTCCAGGCACTTATTATTAAAATCAAATGGCTGGTCTTTAGTAAGAAGCTGACTTAAAGGCTTGGAGATTTGGGAAAAGTTTTGTATGAATCGACGGTAGAAACCCACATGACCCAAAAAGGATCTGATTTGTTTGACAGTAGTGGGCGGTGGGAGCTTAGATATAGCATCTATTTTTGCTTTATCTACCGTGATTCCTTGTTTAGAAGTAACATGGCCCAAGACAATACCTTCTTGGACCATGAAATGACTTTTTTCCCAGCTGAGGACCAGATTAACTTCTATGCACTTTTGGAGGGTTCTTTCAAGATTTTTGAGTTAATGGTCAAAAGAATCCCCAAAAACAGAGAAGTCATCCATAAAAACTTCTAAACATTCACCTACCAGGTCTAAAAAAATTGCAAGCATGCACCTTTGAAAATTCGCAAGTGCGTTGCAAAGACCGAAGGGCATTCTTCGGAAAGCAAAGGTTCCAAAGGGGCAGGTGAAAGTTGTTTTGTCCTGGTCCTCAGGATGAACTGCCACTTGATTATAGCCAGAATAACCGTCCAAAAAATAGTAAAATTCCTGTCTAGCTAACCGCTCCAAGATTTGATCAATAAAAGGGAGCGGGAAATGATCCTTCTTGGTGGCGGTGTCTAATTTTCGGTAATCTATACACACGCGCCAAGAAGAAGCAATTAGAGTGGCTATATTTTCCCCATTTTCATTTCTGACAACTGTTAGTCCAGCCTTTTTAGGGACAACTTGAGTTGGACTAACCTAGGAGCTGTCAGAAATGGGGTAGATGATATCAGCATCTAGCCACTTAATAATCTCCTTTTTTACCACCTCCTGCATACTAGGATTCAAGCGCCTTTGTGGTTGGCGGGAGGGGCGAGAATCATCCTCTAAATATATACGATGCGTACAATAGGACGGATGAATGCCTTTAAGATCAGAAAGGGTCCAGCCAATGGCTTTTCGATATTTACTAAAAACCTGGAGAAGTTTGTGCTCTTGTGCCCCGGTGAGTCCAGAATTTATAATCAGGGGCAGGGTCTGATTTGGACCCAGGAAGACATATTTAAGGGAATTGGGCAAAGGTTTTAATTCCAATTGTAGGCCCGGTTCCGAAAGAGTTTCTGCTTTGTGGGTTAGAGGTGAGGTGAGAGTGAAAGGGTCAGCTGGAATGTTAGCCGATCGTGTGGTTGAGGTGGAAGGGTGAGAAAAAGTAGATTGTTCAGGAACCGTATTTACAGCAAAACAGGAACCTAATTGGGAAATCTGCAATGTTTCCTCCACAATGTTTTCTATTTCTGAATCTGAATCATCAAAGAAATCTGGTTCCTGGAACTGCCTAGAGGCATGAAAAATGTCTAGGGTTACAGATCCACCGCCACACATGATCTTCATCTTTCCAGAATCACAATCAATATTGGCGCGGGCGGTGGCTAAGAATGGTCTTCCAAGATTAATGGGGGCAAACTTAAGTGCTTCAGGTACCTCTATGTTCAGGACTAAAAAGTCTACTGTGAATAGACAATCTTTGACCCGGACAAGAACATCTTCAACAATTCCCCTTGGTTTAATCGTAGATCGGTCGGCTAATTGGAGAGTAACCTCAACAGGCTTCAATTCACCGATCTTAAATTCCTCAAAAATAACTGTGGGGATAAGATTAATTGAGGCACCAAGATCCAACAGAGCGCGATCAAATGAGGTATCATTAATGATAACTTGGATTAGGGGGGCGCCGGGATCTTTTCTCTTAAGAGGCAGTCGGCTCTGCACAACTGAGCTGACTATCTCTGAAAGAATTACCTTTCCTAAATTCTTGGGTTGCCTTTTTGGAGTACATAAATCTTTTAGGAATTTTGCATAGGCAGGGATATACTTAATGGCATCTAGGATAGGGATATTAATTTCTACTTGCCCAAATAAATCCATTAATTCCTTCTCAGTGGGCTCGGATTTTGTCTTTTTCTTTTTTGAAGGGTGGAGGGCTTGTGGAAATGGGGCAGGGTTGCCCTGTTTTGCATGAATTGGTTCTTGAACAATAGGAGGGGAAGAGTTAATCTGTGTGTCATTAGAGCGGGTTTCTTTAACAGGCAGGGTATTGTGAGTGGTTTTCCCATTCCTCAAGGTAACTGCATTTGCAGTCTGGTTGTTTCTAGGATGACGACGGGGGGCCTGGCTGTTATTGAAACCCGGCGGATGCTAAGGTGCTGGCTGAATAGGTTGACTGTGATATCCACCTTGAAATTGATTCCTTTGATTGTTTGGGTTGGGCATGGGTTGGGATGGTAAATTCCCAATAGGTCGATGATCAGAGTAACCTTAACTTGGTGTTGTAAATTGGTAATCATGCGGGTTACTTCTGTCATTTGAGTCTGCATTCCTTGTAGAGTTTTCATGACCTGATTATTAATATCATCCTGGGATGGTCCAGGTTGATACAAAGGTTGCCCATAATTCCCAAAATAGTTTTGTTTGGGAAAAGGAATCAGATTCGGGTTTTTCCAGGAGTGATTCGGGTTAGTCCTCCAATTTTGATTGGAAGTGTTGGAGGGGTTTCTAAATTGCTCCTGGAGAGCATAAATATTTTCCGAGGTGGAATCAAAAATATTTTGGTCAAAATTCCCGGTTAAATCTTGCGGGAAATCAGCCGGAATTTGCTGGCCAGCAGATGTGGCATCGATATTGTGTAGATTTTCTCTTCGGAGAATGTGTGGGGGGTTAGTGTGTGGAGAGTGGACGTGTGGAGCTTGTTTGTTTGTGAGCTTTTCTCCCATTTTCTTTTGGTGAATTTGCATCTGGTCCAGTCGTTGAGCTAACATATATAAATCATCTTGTGTGACTGGAACAGAGGTGGTTTTGGAGTCAATTTCATGGACTCCGTGTCTGGGGTTTTGTGATCTGCCAAAAGTGTCCATTGAAGTCATGTTAAATGAGTTTTCACTCATTTCTTCAAAAAGAAGATAGGCACTTTCGGCGTCTTTGTTAAGAAAATTGCCCCCACATGAGGCATCCACAAATCGTTTTAATTGATCTTCTAATCCGTGATAGAAGATCTGCACTAGCTGCCATTGTGGAATTTCATGGTGGGGACAACTTCTTAGAAGTTCCTGAAATCTTTCCCAGGCTTCGTGGAGGGGTTCACCAATTTTTTGTTGAAAGGTCGTTATAGATCTTCTTAATGCATTTGTTCGACCGATCGGAAAATTTTTTTTAAGAAAAGCACTTTTTAATTGGGGCCAGGTGGTAATAGGACGTCCAACTGTTCTAAACCAATGTGATGCTTTGTCTTTAAGAGAGAGAGGAAAGAGTCTCATTAACCACATGTCTTCCTGCACATTGCGGGAACGAGTGGTTTGAGCGAGGACAGTTAATTCCTCGAGATGACAAAAAGGATCCTCTCTTGGAAGACCATGAAAATGCTTGATAAGGTTTAGAATGGCGGGTTTGATTTCGAAATCCCCTTGTGGTATGACCACCCCTGGTCTTTCCTCATAATTGGAAGGATCATAGAAATCCTTAAGAGGAACGACAGGCTGTTGGCGGGGTGGTGGATTTTGTCCTTGATTAGCTAGGTTCGTGACAGTCCTAGCTAGATCTTCTTGATTTTGTTGTAGTCGAGACAAATGGTCGACCATTAATGCAAAGGGATTTGTATTATGGGTTATAATTGGAGGGCCACCTGGCCCTGCTGGTATTTCTGGTTGCTCCAAGTTAGGAAGGTGAGGGAGGGTGGAGTCAGCTTGTAGGTCGGCTGACGGGTTAGAAGTGGAAGCAGAATTTTTTTGACGGCTTCCTGGGTTTTCCATTTTTTTAGAAGACGAGGGGGAAGAAAATAATGATTTCTTGCTGCGGGGGGCGAAATCAGATGGTCCCTCGAGGTGTGGCTTTTGGGACCGTCGCCCGTGCATGCACTACTTGGAAGACTTGGAGGGGAGGAGAAGAGATAAAGATGAGAGAAAGTGTGCAACTCAAACAAACAAAACTAGACCTAACTTAAATGTGACTCCCTAATAACCTAAGACTTGGTCTATATAGGAAATAAGTAGTCAATAGTGAATACCCGTTCTGTCAACAAATCTAGCCAAGTTGCTTAAGGGGAGGTTTGGGCCCAAACGTTTCCCAGGGAAGACCCCAGGTGCTTGTACAAACCCGCGCCTGGTCGTTTGACACAACCCCTCAGCCTAAACACCAGATACAGATGACAGAATTGGTATTAACTAAAGAAAACTTAAGACCTAAATAGCAAGCCTAAGCTGGTAAAGCTTTAGGGTTCAAGTTGCTACAAATTTTAATTAGATCTAGGATGCTATAGTGCACACGGAATGTGGAGGGCGTTTATTGGGTTGTTGCCCTGTTATTTGATTTTTTTGTGTGTGTGCAGGAATTGGAGAGTGGCTCCAATGAAAATCAAGTTGTCACACAATTTTCTTGTATTTATATCTTTTAGGATTCAATTTAAGCAAATGTGTTTTAGGGTTTTTCTAATTAAATTTTCAAACAAGTTTGAAAATCCACAATCAAAGGAAAAAAAGTTGTATGGGTGATTGTATATTTCCTTTTAATTGAGTCTCTAAAAAGAAAGAAGAAACCCTAAGCCAATTATCCCTAAAACAGAAGTTTTACTACCAATGAATTATTTTTAGGCTTTCAGAATTAAGTAGTGGTCCAAACAAGTCAAACAATACCACTACTTTGAAGAAAATCAAACAAGGATTCCAAAAAAGATTTTTATAAGATTTTAAGAATTTTTTTGATAATTATTTTAAATTTTTAATTGTACTGGTGTCAAAGTCCAGAAATGATACTCATGGGTATTGTGGACTTTTCAGTATTACCACCGACCTCAGAAAATTTTTGTGATTTTATATGATGTGTAAAATTTTACAAGGATTCCAAAAAACTAAAATTCACAAAAATTAGATGAGTATAAAAATTCTAAAAATTCGTGGACTGTAGAAAAATAGGAAGATTAAAGGGTGTGACCCCTTTGCAATCCATGAATTTTTAAAAATTAAATACAAATCTAATTGATCTGAAATTTGGAACAGATGTTCCAAACTTAATTGGAAATCACTATATGAAATTTTATGATTTTAGTAGGCCTGTGATGTTAGGAATCGATTTTTCAAGTCCGGACAGAAATCTGGACTCGAAAAATAGAACACCAATACTCGCAATGGAGTGGTGTTAAAGAAGCATACAAGCAAACAATGGATTTTATAATGCACCACTCCACTTAATTAAGTTGTTTGAGATCCTGAAAGCCAAGTTTAATATATTTTTGGTAGTTTTAATTAATTATGTGACCAGAAAGAGGAACCAACCTGAATTTCGCGGGAAGAAAAGGAACTTTGAGCACTCGCTTCCAGATTCCCGCCTTCCTGCTATAGTTCCTGCACACACAAAAGAAAGAAAGAGAAGGGGATGAGATCCACTTCAAGCAAGAGAAAATTAATTAAAGCAAAGCCGTGCCTCCCCGGCAGCGACGCCAAAAAGTGATAGTGATTTTACGCGGTTTGTTAATTAGGCAATTTAGTGTCGTTGCAACGCGTAAATCCGCTTTCGCTTTTAAATTTATATCCTAGATAGGGGAGTATCTAGGATCGTCCAAGGAGGCAAAAATTGCAAAATTAATCCTCTTGCTTACAGATAGATCTCAACTTTCTTTTTGATATTTTTCAATATGTAATTTTTTTGTATTTTGAAAAGACGAGGGCAAACTGCAGATTGTAGCTAAAAGAACTAACATCTACAAATGATTAACTAAAATCTAAAAGATAGAAATATCTTCTTCCTAAGCTCACTCTAGGCAAGTGGAGGCCTAGGGTAATTAGGAAGAAGAGGTGAAACAAGTGCTAGAACCAAAACAAACAACTGCAATAAAAAGCTAAAAGAAGGCAATTTTGATTGAGTAGAATGAGTGTTCTTTTCAAGGACAAGTAGAGGAATGCTTCTACTAGAATTAAACAATCTAAAAGCAAGAAAAGAAACACAAATCCTCTTGTAACAATGGTGAAGAAGGTTGTCTTCTTGCTCCAAGCCTAGCTGCTCCTTGGCTTGAAAAGAGGGCTTCCTTCTCCTCCTTCTTTGAGAGCTCCTCCAAGGTGGAAGCTACCACCTTTAATGCTCTCTCCAAAGGGGTGGGCGTGCACCACCCTCAAAAACTCCTCCAAGGTGGCGTGACCACCTTCAAGATCTCCTCCAAGATCTTCCTTGCCTGGCTTCTCCTTTGGCTGGCGTGACCCAAGAGAGAAGGGAAGAGGGGAAGGCACCAAGGGGACAGAATATCCCCTTAATCTTCTTCTTCTTCTTCTCTCTTGGACGTGGGCTTCTTGGTGGAATATGAGAGTGAAATTGCTAGCCAAGGATGGTCTTCAATGGTGGTGGGTAGTGGTCTTTTTATAGGGTGGGATGGGGGGTTAAGGTGCCCCTTGAAATGGAGGGCTAGGATGGAAGAATGGAGGTGGTTGGTGATCCTATGGCTAAGGAGAGTTGGCGCCAACCCAAGGGATGTTAAAGGGGGTGGTTATGGTGGTGTTGGTGTCTTTTGGTGGTGGAGAGACACCCCCATGTTGGCGCCAACATGGGGTCTTCTAGAAGGGAGATTAGGTGGATGGTGGAGATGGGTTCAAGGGGGATTGTGTGGTGGAGATGAGGGGGGATTTTGGAGGGAAAAGTGGCGCCATTAAGGGGTGGTTATGGGTAGTTTTTGGCACCACTTTTAGGTGTCTTTTGGAGGTGGTGGGTAGGTTAGGTTGGTGCCAAGTAAGTTAGCTTATGTGGAGCTTAGGTGGAGCTAGTTAGGTGGAGTTGGTAGGTGGGTTTTTGGGGTGGTACAAGCAAAGGAAGTTGAAGCATAGCTAAGCTAAGCTAGCTTAGCTAAAGGTGGAGTAGAGGAGAAGGTGTTGGAGCTAAGGTTTGGAGGAAGGAGCTGAGGAGAAGTCTGGAGCTGGAGCTGGAGCTGGCTGCTGCTGAAGAGGCTGGCATGGGGCTATTCTAGCTGGCTTAGCTTGCTAGTTCTTTGCTAGCTACTAAGCCGAGCTAAGGTAAGCTAGCTTCTACCAAAATGAGCTGAGGTGAGCTAGGTCTGATGCTCCTAGGGAGA
Organism: Thalassia testudinum; assembly: GCA_037157565.1. Taxonomy (NCBI): domain Eukaryota; kingdom Viridiplantae; phylum Streptophyta; class Magnoliopsida; order Alismatales; family Hydrocharitaceae; genus Thalassia; species Thalassia testudinum. Next base: position 22,242,371 of record JAZHRO010000024.1, read on the forward strand.
ATCAATCTGGTTGAGGCAGCTAAGGTAGCTTAGCTCAACTGAGCTGAGCTAAGCTAAGTCCCCGGGAGGTGGACTTGAGCTTCCTGAGCTGGGATGAGTTCTTCTTCAGCTGGCTGGAGTTGAGTGGAGCTGGATGTAGCTGGATCTGAGCTGGGGTGAACTCCTGTCAACTCAGCTAAGCTAGCTATAGCTCCCTGTAAACTAGTGGGAGCTGAGATGAGCTAGACTCAGCTAAGTTGAGCTGGATCTGAGCTGACTTGAGCTAGGGTGAGCTAAGATGAACTCCCTTGAGCTACCATTCAGCTAAGATTAGCTGAATGGAGCTGGGATGAGCTAACCCTAGTTCAAGTGAGCTAGGTTCCAGCTGTGGTGAGCTGGATCGAGTTGAGTTCCAACTAGTCTGGGCTTCTCCTTCACCATTTGCCCTCTTGAGTGCTAGGGTTTTAAGGATCTGCATATCTGTGCATCCCTAACACTCACAAAAACATATTAAGAATACAAATAAAAAATGCAATGCATGCCTAGCCTAATTTATGCCTAAATGCAGCCCAAAAAACCCGTTTGCGGAGTAAAATCCTAAGAGCTAGGTTTGTTTTAATGCGTAAGAATGATGATAAACTGGCGTTTATCAACAGGGGGGTGAGGTCCCCTGCACCCTCACATGCCTCGTCCGTGACCTCTCCTCTGCAGACTTGGTGCACCCGACCTGCCTAAGCCTTCACTCCTCGATCACTACACCACGCCGATGACCCTAGACCCGGGTACGTGGATCCTCCGATAACCCGATGTACATGGCTCTGGGAAAGTGAAACCTAAGAGAGAAAGGAAAAGAGTGTGAGGGGCAGGGGAGGATTTTGTTCTTCTGTGTATTGGCTAACACTTAGTCAAACTCTGAGCCCTTTCCCCTATGCTTAGAGAAGAAGGAAGAAGATGGCCAGAAAAAGAAGGCCTGAAGAGGAGAAGGAAGAGAAAGTAGAGAGGACAGAAGAAGAAGGAGAGCCGCATAGAAAGAAATCAGAGAAGAAGAAAGCAGAAGCAAGAAGGAAAAAGTGAAAGAAGAAAAAGGAGAAACAGAGAAGAAGGCCATTTAAGGCATCTGATCTCCAAAGGAGACGTCTGATTACTGTAGCATTCAAGCTACTATGCATATATTTGACTACTGTAGCATTATTGATTACTTTAGTTTACATATATCTATACTAAATAATTGGTGATCTAAATCACCAATATTTTGTTATAGATTTCTTTTTATCATGTTGAATTATTGTTCTACAGTGATTATCATTTTTGAGTAGCTTATTCTTGTACTCATTTACATTATTTGAGATTAGTGTGTGAATTCATTTTGCTCCCTGTATTCGACCTTGGAACTTTTTCGAGTAATAAAATTTATTTATTTTCAAAGCGATTTTGACTATACTACAACGTAATGATTTAAAACCCGATCTTGCTCTGTCAACAATAACTCAAAAGATCATCAAGAAAAACCAAGGTCGAACATAAGGAGCAAGTGTTACAATTAATCTCAAAGATCACAATATCACCACAAATATAAGCAATTATAATAAGAAGAATAATCAGAAATGATATATCAGATATCTCAAGTTTGAAAGTACAAAATGATTAGAGTAAAATGGTGATTTGAATCACCAAGTTACTCTTTAAGCTTTACAAGCACTTAATATATGAATCTAAAGCTCAACCACAATATCAGAAGTAACTCCCTCAGAATATCAGATGAGAGGAATAGGTGCTCAAACGCCTTAAATGATACCCAGCTATAGTGCTTTCGCACTATTCCCTTCAGTAGTTCTTCTTCAGGCCTTCATGAACAAGGCCAAGCACAACACAGAGGCACGAAAGCCTCTCAGAGACTGTTGAGAGAGCACAACCGAGGGCAAAACCCCCCCACCTCTTTCTCTCTATTTCTTCTATTCTCTCTCAAAGACCCACTCAATCGGATCTCTAATCGAGTAAACAGGCGGGTAACCAGATCTAGCTAGACACACGTGGTGTGACCACGGGCGAGGTGTGTGTTGGGCATACATGGTGACCTGACCCCCGTGTCTTGGGCGAGGGGTTGGGGGAAGGAAATCAATATATCTCGCTCGAAGGCTTTTGAAGTTTCCGATGTGGGACTAAAAGTCCCCTTGTTCTTCGTGCAAAGGTAGTGGATAACCTCCTTCAATTAAAGTATCAAACAAGGTTAGGGTCTTCAATTGAGTACCTGGAAGGCTATAGGACTTGAGGCCGCACCGATCAAGAGCTGCAGCAGGTTGATTCAAAGCCTAGAGGTGAAGAACATCCCAGAGAAGATAGTGGCAATGGTGGCTGTCCAGCGGAGAACCTTAAACAAGAAAACAACCTTACGACCCTGTCAAAACAAGTTTAGAAGGTTCGTCATAGTACGGCGAGTGTAGTGATGGTGTTTTTGTAGAGTAGAGGTGTCTATGGTGGTGTGTCAACATCAGCGAAGGTGTGTGAAGGAGGGGGTGTTCGGTGGATGCCTGTAGTGCATGAACCCCTCAATTTCTTGAGGGGTTTAGTTGAGCATGAAGTTATGAAGCTTGTGGAGTTGGTGCGAGGTGGTTTGGAGGTCTATGGAGGCCGGGCAAGCTCACTGGAGTTCGGTCAGCCGTGAAAAAGATGAAGTGCAGGAGGGTGGTGCGGTGATCGAGATGGAGAGCGAGTGGTAGAGAATATTGTAGAGAGGGAGCGAAAGCAATAGAGGGACTTAGGGATGAAGTAGAGGGGCGAAGAGCTCTGGTGTTGGTCGATCGGAGACGAGGAAGATGGAAAGGGTGGCGAGATGACGACGAGGAAAGAGGCAGGGAAACACCATCTCTTTGACTAGAGAGGCGCACGACGAGGATTGGAAGGCAATAGGTTATCCAATTTGACTGTTGGACGGCCAAACGAGGAGAGTAGAGAAGGTTGTCGGAGCAAGGTGCGGAGGTGGCCGAAGAAGGAGGAAAAGGGCTTTTCTGAGGACAAAACTTGCTAAGGAGGTGAGGTTGTGCGCGAGGAAGCTTTATAGAGCTTCAGGGCGAGCTCTAGATCAGGAAAGAGCCCTAATTGCTTCATGGTTTACTGGGGAAAAGTACCCAAAAATCCTCGAGCTCACCTGAGCTCAAAGATTCATTTTAGGATCCGTGAGATGCCTCAATAGATCGGGAAACTCCTCAAGATTCTTCCCTTCAATTTTGGAGGGAATTGATTGGCAAATCAAGGCGAGATCCTTGATTGAAGCTCGTCGGGTTTGGGTTTAGGAACCTGTGTAGGATTCAGGTGGAAGGGGGCAATCGGTGAAGGAGATGACAAAAGTAGGGCGTTTTTGTAATAGATTTCAAAAGTTAGGGATGCACATGTGATAAAAAGAGTTAGACTTGGACTGAAATGCAAACTAGGTCAAGATAACCTCTGATTGGGTCCAAATTTTGGTACAAACCTAATATGGATCCAAGGAATCTGATGGTGAAGTCTGATTTAGGTTTTGACCAAGTTTGGCTGGGTAAATTGTGTAGAAACCTAAATTAGGGCAACTCTCTATTTGAGACTATTTTAGGTCAAATTGGATTCAAATGGTCAAATCAAACATACCAAACCTTAGAGAATATTTTTCTATAATTTTTATAAGGTTTAAGTGAATTTTATCCTGACCGAAACCTCAGTTATTTAAGCAGGTCAGTTTTTAAGGTTTCAAATTCAATTAATTCTTGAAATGCGTGAAAACCCATTTTATTCTGCATGAACCCACTTATTAGACATTCATGACCGTATGACCTTTAATAAACCCCTGAAATAGCCCATGGTTATTCTGTAATTGTGGAATGCTGTTAATTTTGTAGAATAACCTTGTATTCTTCTCTTCTTTTCAAAATGAGATTTTATGCCCTTAGGACCTTCTAATGGATATGTAAGAGCATTTGTCAACCTTTTTAGATCAAATTGAGCTAGTTATGGCTCATGATGGTGTTCCCATCACCTAATTTCAATTAAGAGATTCAAATCATTGCAAAACACATCTAGACCTTCATTAAAACATTCAAATCCATTTCAACTCCCAAAATTCTAATTCAAACCAATTTGGAGGAATCCAATTGTTGCCCAGATGGGCATTTGCTGTATTTCCACCCAAGAGATATGATCACCTAATCATCCTGCACACCAGTAATTGGTGTTCAGGATGATCTAGCGATGCATTAGGATCCATTGGGTCATTGCTTTGGCCTCAAATCAGTGCATCTGATTCTCCTTGGCTAAAGCTACCTTAAAAATAGTAACAATGCTAAAATTTTGGGCATAATCACTACTAAAAATCAAAGCATTGAAGCTCAAACCTATTACAATCGATCCAATTAAACAAATATAAACTCAATTTCACCATTCGAATCATATTTAAACCAAATTCTTCCAAAAATTACTCATTCAGCACATCAAATCGAATCTAATATAAATGCTCAAATTGGCTCAATTCAAAGCATGGAAAGGGCCTTTGTGGTCTCATGGTGTGAATGGGAAACCCTTTCATGAACTTGGCTTTCAAATCAGATCTAAGTGCTAGAGAGCCTTAGGTCTAATGCTCTTTAGCACTCAAATCTGATTTATGCCTCAGTGAATGGGTGATTGATGGATAAAAACATTGAGGGATGAAGATGGATGTGATGGTGAGATGAAGAGGAAGTTGTATGAACATATGAGTGTGAATGAAATCATCTCTTTAATCTGAATTGATCAGAGGAGGTGGATTGGTGAAAATCTACCTAATTTAATCTATTCCTAGATCTAACAATCAGTGATCAATTAACTATCTAATTCTACTCCTAGCTAATCTAGAAAGCAATAAATCCTATCTAGAAAGCAGTAAAAGCTAACTATTAGACAAATGGGATCTCCAGGAAGAACCATGGCTGGTGGCCATGGCGATGAAGGAGGGGGAGTCTCCACCAGATGAAATCTCACTAGAGGAGCTCAGGGGCGTCCTCAGGTGTTATGCGATCCTTAACGAAGTGGAGTGAATTGTAGGTGAGCGAGGTTGGTTGTTGTCACCGGTCGTGGAATGAAGGGGAATGAAAGTTGGATAGGATGATTGAATAGCCCAAGTAGGATGAGGGTTGGTCCTCACGCGTAGTGGCTATAGAGCTCAATAAATAAGCACCAGAAGGGATCTAGGCATCGCAATAGTAGGTTATGAGATTTGGATCTAAACGGTGGAGATGAGAGGGAGAAGAGCACGGGAAGGTTTTTGATAAAAAACCATTGTTGGATGAGATCTGGGAGGTGCTGTGAAGGTGTACACAACAACGCTAGAGCAATGGTGCAAGATCCACTGTTGATCACATGGATCATGGAATGGATGGCAGCTGCTCCACATGTTCTTCATGAGAGAACAATGACAAATGACGTGCATCAGGTGTATTGCAACATTTATAAGAAAAGCCTTTAAAGGATAACCAGTACAAAAATTGCAAAAGGCCCCATAAGTGATGAGAATCAAAGCATAGTGGTCCCTAATGGCTATCAAATAGGTCACTGCGACGTTGTTTGTGAAGAAATGTAAATGCATGAAGGACTTAAATGTTAAACTCTGAATATAAGGTCCTATTGATGTCCAGATATAATGAGATTTTAGTGGAATGTTAATTGAACATATTGGAACATAATTCAACCCTTAATTTGTACTTTGAAGCTCAAATAAGTGTTCAATTTTCATGTGGATCATCAAATTGTGTTTTATGAATAGAAAATCTCAAATGTGACCTAATTATGCATTTTTAACATGAATTGAGTGTATTAAGTCATTTCTATTAATTCTCACACTTAACCCATATATTCTGTTAATACGATAGTGTTTAACCTAGATTCTAGCTTAACTTGAAAATTTTAGCTATGATAAGCCACACATCATCATTGGTCTATCCATGGACTAGCTTAATTAACTTACCAACTGCAAGTGAGATGTCAGGTTTGGTGATAGTCAAGTACAACAACTTGCCAACTAACTCCCTGTACTGTCTACTATCCACCATTTCTGATTCTTTGTCATACAATCATGCCTTGGGGTCTATGGGGATATTTGCTGGTTTGGCACCCAGCATACCAGTCTCTCTAAACACATCAAGTGCATACTTTCTCTAGGATAAGACAATGCCTTTCCTGATTCAAGCTACCTCTAACACAAGGAATTACCATAAGGGGCCTAGATCTTTCATGACAAATTGCTTCACCAAACACTGCTTTGTCTCTATAACCCTAGCAATGTCATCTCCTATAACAATCAGATCATCAACATAGATCAATTGTGACACCACCCCATTCCCTATCTTCCTAACAAATAAGGAGTGATCAGTTGACGACCTCTGGAACCCAACAGACTCCACCGCCTGAGAGATCTTATGGAACCAGGCTCTCGAGCTCTGCTTAAGGCTATAGATAGCCTCCTGCAACTTGCACACACACACTTCTCCTAAACCTCATAACCAGGGAGTTGTTACATATAGACTTCCTCCTGCAGGTCTCCATATAAGAAAGCATTTTTCATATCCAGCTGATGGAGCTGCCAATCTTTCTGCACTGTATGGATATGCAATAGGTGAAAAGGTGTTAAAGAAGTCCACTCCGTATGTTTAAGTGAACCCTCTAGCAACTTGGCGGGCCTTGTACCTAGAAATTGACCCGTCAAGGTTCTATTTAAGTGCAAACACCCATCTACAACCAACCATTGTGACACCTACTAGAAACTGAGTAAGCTACTAGGTTATCACGCGAGCAAAGTGTGTCCATCTCATTGTCCATAGCCTGGCACCACTTAGGATCCAGCATGGCTGGAGGGAATTTCAATGGTGGAAGGAGCCTAATAGAACTTACCAAATGTCATACAAAGACTCTCTATAGGAACTACTCCTATATAAGGGTATCTTAGGCAATGGCAAGGCACCTTCCAAATGGCAATTGGAAGATCAAGGTCATCGGGCACATAATGATGAATAGGCTCTGAGGTAGCTATATTTGTAGGTCGACCTGTGCACCCATCACTCGGAATAGTAGTATCATTATCCAAAACATCTGTATTCTCCTATGTGAAGGAAGAGGGTAATAGAGGAGGCATCTGCAGTGTAGTGTGAGGCCTCCTGTATGTAGCAATGGGGTCTTTAAATTTCTGAGGTGCCTCTATAGTAGTAGTAGGAGCAACAGGATGTGGCTCAGTAATAGGAATTGCCCCTAAAGGTATATAAGGGATTGGCATAGGGGTCATGTCATCATCTGAAGTGCATGTCTAACCAGCTACCGAGAAAAATGAGATAGACTCATGGAATGTCACATCTACACTAACGTAATGCTTCCCAGTATGGGGGTTATAACATCTATATCCCTTCTAAGTCTTGGAGTATCCCAAAGACACATTTGACTGGCCATGGAGCATATTTATCTCGACCTTAGGTGAACAAAAGCAACACATCCAAATACTCATGGTGAAACATAGAAGAGATCTCTATCTGGATGGAGAAAAAGCCATGGAATCTGCTTATGAATCACTGAACTGGGCATCCTATTGATGAGATAGCATGCAGTCAAGATTGCATCTCCCCAGTACCATTAAGGCATGTTATGGTGAATCAAAAGTGTGCAGGAAATATCTTGCAAATGGCAATGCTTCCTCTCAGTAACTCTATTTTGCTGAGAGGTATGAGGGCATGTGGTCTGGTGAATAATACCTCGAGCCTTATAGAAGTTGGTCAACCTAGAGGCACAAAACTCAAGTGCATTATCTATTCTTACCACCTTGACTGTGGAAGAATATTGTGTCGTTACTTCCAACAAGAAGGTCTCGATGATGGTACCAACATCAACCTTATTCTTCAAGAGAAATACGAAGGGTAAGTAGGAAAAATCATCAATAATCACAAGATAATACCTGTGGCCCAGCCCACTAGGTACTCTATTGGGACCCCAAACATCCATATGAAGCAACTAAAACAAAGCCTTAGATCTAGGTGATGTGCCAGCAGGAAAGGAAGAATGATGAAGCTTACCCAACTAACATGCACCACATGTAATAGTGGTGGCAGGAGAGATGTGAGGCATCTCTCCTAAGACAATCCGGTGATAAATGGCCAAGTCAAACATGCCACTGCAAGGCACTCCCACCAATATATCTATTTTGGCCATTACATGCACCAGTAAAAGCCACCTGTCCAAGACAATATACACCATTCTCTTAGGTTTCACCAGCAATAGTTTTCCCTGTAAGCTTATCTTGTAGAATACAACCAACTTCATCAATGATGACCTTGCAGTTAAGATCCTTTGTAATTCTACTGATTGACAACAAACCGAATGGAAAATCTGGCACATGTAAAGCATTTGGCAATCGTAGAGTAGGGGTCATAGGCATCTCCCCCTGACCATCAATTCTGGGTAGTCTGTCATCAGCAACTTGCACTGTCCTTCATGGAGAAACAGAAATAAGATACCGAAAATGTCTACTATCTCCACAAAGATGCCAGGACACTCTTGAGTCAACCAGCTAACCCGTACTATTATGACTCATGTCATGCTCCTGATTAATCACTCCGGCATACTCGATTGTCCTTACCTTACTATCGGTATCCAATGCCATCTCAAAACCTTCCAATGATGACATTGTGCCTTAATAGGAACCAAATAACTGCAAGAACTAATATGAAAATGGATTATCAGATCTAAGATCAAGTCATTAGACAAATCATGAAATCCAAGATGATGGAGTCCTGGACATCAAGGGAAGAATCACCAAAGCCTCCTAGATCAGGCATAAGCACACATTAGGGCATGGGGAGGCCCCTAGTGGCACTGCCCAGATCGTAGGGGGTGGCTGGGGAGTAGGCGATAGCCCTGATGGTTGCTGGGCTACTGCTGCGGTCCTAGCGGTGACTAGAGCAGGCTTAGCCGCACTTAGCAACAATGCTGGGCACAAAGGGTGGTTGCTAGGTTGCTCCCCCCCGCTCCTGCAGTCGACCCTGAGGTTGGTGAGGCATGCTCTGCCGCAAGAGGCTACGAGAGGCTCCGTTGCTGCCCCTAGTGGTGTCACTGGCCTTATGGGCCACTACTGGAGGCTAGTGAAAGCCTCGCTAGACCCACTGCTAGCTTGTAGAGGCCGACGATGGTGGGTTGAGACCAGTGACATCCTTGGAGAGGAAGAGAGAAGAGAGGGATTTTGTGAAAGGTTGGGGAGGCTAGGGTTTTAGGTGGGATACCTATGCACCGATCTAAGATCATTACTCTAATATCAAGTAGGAAAAAATGAATCAACTTATTATTAATTGAAATCCTACCTCTCTTTATATACAGTGAGAGGTGAAAAAAAAATAAAACACAACTCCATAAATAAAAAAAAAAAGGAAAAACTATTTCATATACATGAGTCCACTCAACCAATAACATGTATACATATATCTTATGTGTATGATTTTCATCAACTTATGAGTCAATCCCTGACTTTGCACGCCCCTGAACCACTGAACCTCCCGTACAGGACAATGTGAGAGAATGGATAACTAATCCTAGCATTGCACTTTATTACTGACAACCAATTATTACACAAGATTTATGTGTATTTAGATTTGTTTTTAATGTATATCTCATAATCCCAGAAATTAATTTTTGTCTACTGTCATTTTTTTAAAATGAAATTTAAATCTTGATCGGATTGTTCCGTAAACGAAGGATTCGATTTAATAATTGCATACAAATAAAAAGAGATAAAGAAGTTGATGATTCCATTTTATTATAAGAAATATACGTACGTGGGAAGGATAATACTTCCGAATCTTTATTTAAATTAGTAATAATATAAATTCATTATTTTTTACTTTCCAAGATTATATGAAAAGAACTTTTGAGGGTCCCTCTTCTATATTTATAGTACAGAAAATATCCTAACAATGTAAGATTTTCCATAACAGTCTTCGTTGATTCTTCAATACATCTATTATTTGGTTATTAATAATGCTAGTAACACTATTGTTACTGTTGACATAGGCGAGTGGGTGTTATTGCTGCCTTTTTTATTCTAGTCGACTTGAGTCCTTCGATAGATCAGTCCTATCTAGATCTGCCTAGGAAAAGGTAGATCCGAATCCACCTAAATGTAGGTAAGTCAGATGAGGCAGAATCCTCCTATTTACTCGATACCCTAATAGCTGGATCTTTTTTTGAATTTTGTGTAGAATTTTAAGTTCAATGATATTTTTTACCCTTCGTCAAATCTCCGTGAGGATATTTATCTATTGAAATAGTTAATAACCTACCATGGTTTATGAGTACGAGCATCTGAATCAGATGGATCGATCTTAACTTTGCTTTGGCCATAGGATCTTGTTCTCGTTAATTTGCATGGATTGTTTTCTTACGAGAAGCGGTTAACATTAAACAAGATCATGCACGGCAAGATATGGTGTATTTATATATTTCTTTTCGATACCATGGATCATTCAGTAGATAGATATTCATTCACAACAATATATTACGATGATAAATGCGGCACTCAGTTGGGACTTTCTAAACTCCTCAATTTTCTATAGGTTGATGATGACAAATCTTTGAGATGAATTAAAATTAATATATTTTTGTTTTTCCAGGATAATATCTCAAATACAGTTGACGGTATAAGGCTTTGTTTACGTCTATTTGTTTGATTAATCTTTTCAGACGATCTCTGCTTTAGTTATTTCATTAATGACTGGCTACCAAAGCTCAGAACACCTTTTGTACTACTTAGCCATTTCTGTTCGTTTTGTGTTTGATCCAGTTACGTAATTGTGCATTATTTTACATTGATACAGACTTTAAATAGTCAAGCCAAGATGTGGGGACTCACTACTACTTCCGAAGGTGGATTAACGGCACCAGGAAACATAGTTAAATGCAGTTAGTATCATATTTTCAAATCACCGGGAAACTTTAAATGCTGTTAGTATGTGTAAATATTTTGCTCTAACCCCATGAACAATTATGAAAAGTTGGCCCTGACAATTTCTTGACAACGGGCCAATACTTAAATTTAGGGGGTTGTCCCCACAAATCCCCCTTTTACAAGATGATAATTTAAGGGATGCTGATTTTATGAAACCGTAAATTTTGGGTCATGTTAAGCTGTCCGGCATCACCTCTAATATCCCTGCCCTACCTTAACTGTAGCTACTGCAATAGGTGATCGATGTTCACATGGTCTGTCTCTCAGCTCGGCTTGACCTTTCTACTGTATACTATAACAAAATTAAAACTAGTTGAAAGAGGGAAGGGTGCAATTCTAATTGATTACAAGGTTTTGGTTCCTCGATTATCTGGTTTTTCTCTCACAGTAGATTCTCGAGCCTTTGACTGCATTATTTAGTCTATAGCTATAATTAAGTGTAGTTCAACGGCAATTATGTAAATCTGTTGCTATGTATTATTTTTTTCCAATGTTGATTACTTTTGAAATCTTGATTAGCCAAATGATGACCATCATTTTCAGTAACACGTGCGTGATGGCTTGTTACCTCTTTGATTGTGTGTGTATATATATATATGAGAAAAGGGAGTACGTAGGTGACTTATATATTAGTTACGTATAGATATGTCAATATTTTCTACTATAAGTAATATTTTGGATTGAAAATTTAAGAATTAAGATAATTCCATATGAACATGTTATGTAATAAATTTAAAGCCAATGGGACACTCTTAACATTTATATCCATTAGGATCAAATTTCATAATACTTAAGTTGTAAAAAATGAACTCCCTTCAATGTAGGTGTTAGGAGAATCATATTTACTTCAAATTCAGTATATAACATTTTTATATGGAGTAATTTTAATCTTTAAATTTTCAATTTAAAATATTAGTCGTATTGAAAGAACTTACCGTATCAATACATAACTTACATATAAATAATTAGTTATCCGATAATGATCAATTAAGATAATTTTTTATTTTAAATTGCACATTTAACTGAAGCAGTTCCCACCTTCAATATCGTAACCACCATATATGATCCATAAGAAGTTAATTAAACGATTAGCTAGCTTAACTGCCACTCTAGGACATTTTAATTATTTTACAACTCCTGTCCTCGAATCTTTATTTTAAGTAAACAACCGTAGTAATACAGTGCATGGACGCCACAAGTTAACACATTGTGTTTTGATAAAGAGAACCGAGTGTTGCAACTAACAAAAAAAAAAAAAAAGGGTTAATTAACACCACTTTTACAGGCGAATCCCAAGATGTTAAGACACCTCGCAGAAAAATGGCCCTAACGCAATCACCTAATTTTTTTAACCCCAAGTTGGGAGGCGATGATTCTAAACGTAAATGACTAGCACTCGTGGCTGTTTGTACATCACGTAGTAGGCTCACGATTTCGATCTTCTATTTTTCTTTTTTTTTTCTGGTAAAAAATAATCTATTAAGTAGCCTTCAATTCACTGAAAAATTTGAAGCTTCTCAAATTTCCTTAAGATTGTTACATAAATAGAACATAGTAATAAGATGTGCAGGTATGATAAGAGATCTATCCATTTTATAAATTAAAAAATTACCATTACCTTTAAGGATGGATGAGCATATTTGGACTCTTCCATGTGCTTCCCAATTAAGCTACTGAAGGGTACAAATTTGACTTACCAGATTAATGGCATCAGAAGCAATCACCACCTCCTGTAACCTAGTCATTAAAGCCAATTTCAAACCTTTGAGAATTTCCCCTGTCTTTACCACAACAAAGTTAACCATATTAATAGGTTCAGCTGCAGCTAACTTAGGTATCCCACCCTCATTCAGCAGAACAGCAGCTGCCACAGAAGATCTTCGTCCCACTGCCGCATCTATGTTGGAAATCGTAGAGCGGGTTTGTGATAAGAAATATCTCGTCATAGTATAATGCGCAATATGATCAACAAAAATATTTATAAAGATAACAATACTTGAGTCCCGGTCGTTCGTCTCTAGGTGGCGTTTATGTAAATTTGAAATCGATCTCTTTCACTCTACTTGCTTAAAATCGCACGCTGGTTTCTAATCGTCGGATCAATGTTTGGCCACTTTCATTATGAACTCTAATTACATGCGCATGTGTTAGATAGATGACAAATGTGAAAGTATGAGTTTCAGTACGCACTATTCTAGTTATGTGGTGGCTTTTTACGGAAAATGAGTTAATAGTTAGATCCTCAATATTTTCAGGTACCGACATGCTAGTTGGAATAGATAATAATTAAAAGCAGGCAACTTTAATTACACAAAATATATTGCAATAAGCTCATGGTGATTCCCAACACACACACACACACACACACACACACACACACATAAAAGATCTTTCATTAATTCATCATGTGTTTGCAACATGGAACTCGTGGAAAGCTTATAGGGGAAAGCTTGAAAACATAAATCTAGCTAACAGAAAACGATCGCATACATGAATCTAAATGGGGATTATGCATGCATCATTGGGGGAGAAGCAAGGAACTACACTACTAAGTAGTAAATAAAGCATGTAAACTATGAAGAACTAAGCTGTTAATCTAGCAGAAATAAGGGCATTCAGAGGTGGGCTCCGATGGCCTTTGACTTGGTTGAGAGGAGAAGGAGGGGCAGCTAATGGTGCTTAGGTCGACTCTTGGAGAGAGGTTGAGTAGGTGATCCAACATCTTGGCGTGGAAATAGTGGTGGCCATGGTGATGCTACTCGTGGAGATGGAGTAGAGGTGGATGTAGCTAAACTAGATGGAAGCCAAGAGTGAATGAAGCCAAGAGTGGATGGGTGCAAATGGCCACCCCTTAGGTCTTTTAATAGACCTAAGGGAGACTCTCTAGAGAAGTGTGGAACTCTCTAGAGAGAAATCCAAGAGTGGCCGGCCAAAGAGAGAGAGAGGTGGTTTTTAGATCCACCATTTGTGGATCTCCAATTTGAATGGCTCTTGGTTGCTAATTTTGGTAACCAAGAGTGGTGCCACCTTTGGAAGAACCTAGAACACTCTAGGTGGTGTGGGAGTGCGTGAATGTGTGTGTGTGTCCTTGCCCTATGTGTCTAAGTGATCTAGGTTAGGTCCTAAGGGGGTTTAGGTTGGTGTAGGTCTTAAATTAGGGTTGCAAACCCTAATTGCTAAGGGGGAAATGCAATTAAACTTAACACAAGTTTAATTGAATGAGTGTGAACCTAATTGAGAGTGAAATAACTCAATTAGGTTGGGCTTAGGTCAATTGGACTTTCATTGAGTCCAATTGGACTTATATGGGTTGAGATCTAAGCTTAATTGGATCCTATGAGTTCAATTGACTAGGTAATGGTAATTGACTATGATCTAAGTCAATTAGGTTTAGTGAGGACCTAATTAGGTTCTTAAAAGGTCTAGAGGTGATGTACTAGGGTTATGGTACCTTAATTTAGGTTCCTAGTGATAACACCACGCAAGGGGGTAGTAATTAGGTTGAATATGGCCCATCTTTAGAATAAAAGGCACAACATAAAGAAGAATAGGAGCATTGCATGCATCAAGTACCAAGATTGCTTATAAACTGCATTAATGGCCATTTGTGTAAAGCATGTGTTAAAGCAGGCCCCAGATGAGCAATCGGACCGCACGGATGGATTCAGAACGACGAACGGAGTCCAACGGACTCAAGATCGGCCAAATCCGACATCCGGAGCTCCCACAATGGGCCCAAGAAATTCTGACCGTTGATCTGGAGATCAACAACCTAGAAAGCGCCACGTCGCCCCGCCCCCACTGCTCGCACGCCCTCAAGCCAGCCAAGGATGAATCTCGGCCGTTGATCTTCGATCGAACGGCCGAGATCCGCGCGCTCACCCGCGGTCGCCGCGACAAAGCGCGGGCGTGGCGCAACGGCTAGCGCGCACGCCCGCATCGCAGCAACGCGCGTTCGAATCGCGCAGAGCAGAAATCAAGTGCGAGCGAAGGGCGCGGCAAAATTGGGCCGCCCGATCAGCAGCGGGCGGCCAGGATCGCGCCACGCGGCGCGATGACAGCTCCCGAGCGCCCACGCACGCGTGCACCCCGGGCGGAAACAGGCGCGCGCACGCGCGCCCAAGGCGCGATCTCAGCGCGAGCGCAGGAGGATCTCAGCCGTCCGATCTTTGATCGGGCGGCTCTCGTTCAACGTCCACAGATCGCGCATGGAGAGAGAGCGGGGCGAGCAGCTGACCGATGGCAGGAGGGCTTCACCAACGTATCTGGAAGCGATTTTAGCGACGTTCTGGATGTCGCTAAAGCACATTCTTCTTTTAGGAAGCCCTTAACTCTATTTAAACCCCCTTCTACCACCATTCAACGCATCCTCTCCCACTTGCAACTACTCCACTCCTCTCTTAGCTAGCTTTAGGCACTTTTGTAATCACCGGAGACGAGCCACCGACGGAGCCTCCTCCACCGCCGTGGCTGCCTCATCGCTCTCCACACTCTCTCTCTACCTCTCTCTCTCTCTCTTTTAAGCTTTCATTTACTTTTGTTGAAGCATGTATTTAATGTTGTAAACCATGAACTATGAATGCATGTTTAATGAAATTATTTTCCGTTTAGTCGCCATTTTAATTTCTGTTTAAAGTGCATAATCAAAACCAAGAGCTTTCTAACCCTAAACTCTCTATCTCTCGCTTTTCAAAATCGTCTCTTTCGCAAGCAAAACTCCACCTTTTTCATGACAAGTGGTAAACAAAATCCGATTTCCACGCCTCTCTGAGATCGACACTAGAACTCACCTCCGTTTACTTCTTTCAAAACCGACGTATCAAGTGCAACTATAACGACACCTCTTAACACACCTGCACTACGGCACGTCAGTTTTTGGCGCCGTTGCCGGGGAGGCAACGGATTTGTTTTATCACCTCCATTCCACATTCATTCTCACATCGTCTAATGCCCTATTTTCCTTTTTACTTGACGGTTGCAGGAATTCGGCGCATGGACAACGAAGCGACGCATTCCACGACGGTAGCAAGGGAGTAGGCACCTCGAGGACCGATAGTGAGTACCCTCTCTCTCATTGTTTGCTTGCGTGAAAAAGCTAAAAAAAATATCATAAAAACTGAAAAAAATTGGCGTGGTGAATGATTGCTTGACCCACATTCTTAACACATCACCCTACAAAAAAATGTACACTCTAATATGCTGAATAAATTCTTGGAGTGTTCTTTTCTTTTTCTCTTGAGTGGTGTTTGTGAAGCCACCGTGAGTTGACCTGGGCCGCACCACTCAACCCTAAAACTGACTCATCTAATAGAAGCTGCACGATTATCAGGATGAGTACACTAGGGTTTTAGAGCCTCTACAAAAGAAAAGGAAATCTACTTTTACCAAGTTGTGTGCAGAACTTGACGTGCCCACTAAAATTTGTTTGAAAATATTAAGACACATCAACCCTAAAAATGTACTAAAGTAAGGATGAAACACTAAAAGACACCACATCTTAACAAATCCTTGCTTGAAAATCATGTTTTGCTAGAAGCACACACTTTGAAAGTGAAAAATTAAGAGGCACCACCCCAATCAACGCCTCATCACATCACCCTAAGCACAAGCACTATCCTAACCCTCTAAAACTGAGTAGACGTGCCCTAGGCAGGATTGAGTTAAGTCTCAAAAGGCGAGGTTTTGTTTGCTAGGCACTTGGCTTTCATTCCCTTAGTATAATTTGGTGACTAGGCTGCGGGGCAGTGTCAAACGACCGCGGTTGTGGGGTCTATGGAACCGGAGGCGCAAGCCAAAGGAAGAACCTTCCCTACAATCCCCTCGTAATCAACCTGGCCAGATTAGCCTTGGGAAGGGGAGTCCAGTGCTTACGGACTTAATCACCCTTTGTGAGATTTCTAGGTCTCCTAAGGAATACACCATAAGGATTAGGCTTGCGTGCTTGATTGAAACACATTTCTCGCATCTGTTGCCCTCCGCATCCCCTGTTCTTCTCTAGTGTATGCACGGGAGGCGCTCACTGCATCTCGAATTATGTGTTTTAGGGCAGGAATCTAGGCGACGTAATTCTGTTGAAAACATGGCTGAACCTAGGGTGGATGAGGTCGAAGATCAACCCCCACCTAATGCTATGGCCATCATCCAAGCTCAAATCAATGCTAACCATCGGCTGCAGCAACAACAAATCCAAACCATCATGCAAGCCATACAACGGTTACAGAACCCACCAGAACAACCACCACCACCTTTCCAAAACATGCCAGGGCAACTACCACTTGATTTACCGCCATTTCAGGACCAACCAAGACCCCTCCATGATTTCTATAACCCTTCTGCCATTAGAGTCGAGCCACACCTTAGGATCTCCGAAGGGGGAGATGATTTTGAACTAAAACCTAATGTATTAAGTCTAATCCAGAGCCACTTTCATGGAAGCTCAAATGAAGACCCCTTTCAGCACCTAGAAGATCTCGATCGCATAGCAAGAACAGTAAAACCTAGGAACATTAGCCTTGACATTGTTCTAATCAAGATGTTCCCTTTCTCATTAAGAGACAAGGCTTCTCATTGGCTTAGAACCCTAGGTAGACCCATCACCACCTGGGAAGAACTGAGGCATGCATTTTTAAAGAAATTCTTCCCCATAGGAAAGACCAATGCCCTCAGAAGAGCTATCACTACCTTTACACTCCAGGGTGGGGAACAATTTCATGAGGAGTGGGAAAGATTCAATGAACTTTTGAGGAAATGCCCACAGCATGAAGTTCCAAGGTGGCAATTGGCCCAGATCCTACCACGGTCTGGACAGTAACCTACGGAACTTCGTCGATGCCTCATGCGGGGGAAACTTCCTAAACAAAGACGAGGAGAGCGCGTTTGAGCTCTTTGAGTCTATGAGCGAGAATTCGCTCAACAATGCCTCCATGAACCAGTTTAACAGGTCCAGTCAACCCCGTGGTGGGATTTATGAGGTGCAAGCAAATTCTGGAATGGTTGACATGGACATCATTGCCAAAAAGTTGGATCGAGTGGAATTGGTGGACAAAAAGATTGATGAGCTTCTAAACCAGACCAGGAACCCCTTGCAGACTTTCTCCCTAGCAAAGGGAGCACATAATGTTGACCTGGTCCAACCCTTCACCCAACTGAACCTGGAACAACCCCCAACCACGTTCTAGGGAGGGACCTTTGCTCCCTCGACCCTTGATTACTCCCTTCCCTCTTCATCAACTTCGACTATTTTAGAAGATGTGCAAGCCGTCCAAGGTTATGTAAAACCTGACCCTTTCTCCAACACTTACAACACCGGCTGGCGTAATCACCCCAACTTTGGTTGGACAAACCAGAAACCACCGCAATTCCAAAACCAGCCCAGGCCAAACCAGCAGCCACACTTGCCCCCCTATCTGCAAGGACCACCAGTTAGACCCCAATATAACCAGAATAGGGCGGCCCCTCCCCCACAAAACCAAATGGATACCTTAATAAAGATGATGGCTAACATGAACCAGAAACATCAGGAAGAAATGGCCTTGGTAAAGGGGCAGTTAAGCCAACTCTTGGACTGTAAACAGCAAGGATCTCTACCTTCCCAACCGCAACCGAACCCGCGAAACATAATTAACAGAGGCCCCAATTCGCAAGGGTTCCAAGGCAACCCTGGGCAGGCTCATATGGTCCAGTCGGCCCCACAAACACCTCCTGGGTTTGGCGCTTCTTCATCCTCATCTTCTCAAGGATCACCCCATGGCCCCAATGCCTTTGCGAATGCGGTGACCTTGAGAAGCCGCACCAAAACCCAGGATTCCAAATGGCTGACTCTCCCCGAGACTTTACCTGCTGAGATACCCGACTTAGAAGAAGCACCAACCAAGGACCCAGACATGGAACCAATTCAGACACCCTATCCTGAGGCCTTGGAAACAATCAAGAGAAAGAAGAATACTGTGGAAACTGAGGAGCTGTTGGAAATTTTTAAACAAGTACAGATTAATATTCCGCTCCTAGAAGCTGTCAAACACATCCTCGCTTACGCCAAGTTCTTAAAGGATGCCTGTACACCCAAGCGTAAGCCGAGACCTCAAGCACCTAGGAAGGTTGTACTCTCTGAGCAAGCCAGTTCCGTGATATCAAGCAACCTTCCACTCAAACGAACTGACCCAGGAGTGCCCCTGATTTCCTGCAACAGCGGGGACATGACATTTGATAAAGCGCTCCTGGACCTAGGTGCTTCTATCAACCTAATTCCCACAACCTTGTACAACCAATTTGGTTTTGGGGAGCTGGCACCAACCCCTGTCACCATCCAACTGGCGGATAGATCAGTGAAAACCCCGAAGGGGGTTGTCGAGGACGTGATTGTACGGGTCAAGAATTTCTATTTCCCAGTCGACTTTTTGGTGCTCGACATGGAAGTCCCTGAAAAATTACAGAACGCACCCATAATCTTAGGCAGACCTTTCTTAGCTACGGCTAAAGCAAACATCGATTGCGACACGGGATGTATGGAAATTGCCTTCGGAGACAGGAAAATGCAATTGGATATCTTCCAGGCAACAAAGTCTTTTGATTGTGATTACATTGAGGAACATGATCCCGTGGAAACTTTAATCGAAGAATGCCTTACCCTCAGTTCTGTCTCAGACCACCAAACCCGTAGTTCTGACCCGTCACCATCATTACCTGTGGACCTCTGTAAGGCTGAGTATCATCACATGACACCATTTGAAGAAATCGATGTTGATCAACTACCGCCCTTTCCATTCCCATCGACTGTGGTCCCACCCGCACCTGAACTTAAACCATTGCTCGAGAATCTCAAGTACGTCTTCTTGGGACCTGACTAGACCTTCCCAGTGATTATTAATTCCCATCTAACCATGGATCAGGAACTAAGGTTGACTGCAACTCTTTCAGAACATCGGGCCGCCATTGGTTGGACCATCTTGGATCTAAGAGGAATTAGCCCCACCTATTGCACCCACAAGATTTACCTGGAAGACGGGACCCGACCTTCCCGCCAGATGCAGAGATGGTTAAACCCTAACATGCGGGAGGTCGTTAAAAAAGAAATTATCAAGTGGCTTGACGCCGACATCATTTACCCTATCTCTAATAGCCCTTGGGTGAGCCCCACTCAAGTGGTTCCAAAGAAGGCTGGGCTCACCGTTGTTACTAGTGATCATGGCAAATCCATCCCCACCCGCACCACCACCGCATGGCGGGTGTGTATTGATTATAGGAAGCTTAATGAAGCCACTAAGAAGGACCACTTCCCCTTGCCATTCATTGACCAAATCCTTGAAAGATTGGCAGGGCAGAAGTATTTTTGCTTCCTGGATGGATATTCAGGATATAACCAAGTCGCAATTGCTCCGGAAGATCAGGAAAAGACCACATTCACTTGCCCGTATGGCACGTTTGCATTCCGTTGAATGCCGTTCGGGTTATGCAACGCACCCGCGACCTTCCAGTGTTGCATGCTAGCCATTTTTTCAGAAATGGTGAGTGAATACTTGGAGGTCTTTATGGATGATTTCTCTATATTCGGGAATTCATTCGACCATTGTTTGAGCAACTTGGAGAAAATCCTGAAATGATGTATCGAGGTTAACTTGGTGTTAAGTTGGGAAAAGAGCTATTTTATGGTTCAAGAAGGAATTGTCCTCGGACACATCGTTTCGCATAGGGGCATCGAGGTAGATCGAGCTAAGGTTGATTTAATTTCCAAACTTCCTCCACCTAGTTCGGTCCGGCAGATTCGCTCTTTCCTAGGACATGTTGGCTTCTACTGAAGGTTCATCGAAGACTTTTCCAAACTTTCCAAACCCTTGACCGACCTTCTAGCCAACGACGCCACTTTCCACATGTCTCCCGATTGCATCCAGGCTTATCATACCCTCCGGGACTTAGTCTCCACTGCACCTGTACTTCAACCCCCAGACTGGTCCCAGGATTTTGAGATTATGTGTGACGCATCAGATTTTGCCATAGGCGCTGTCCTGGGACAAAGGCAAGACAAGAAGCCCGTGGTGATCGACTACGCGAGCAAAACGTTGGACGAGGCCCAACGTAATTATACGGTCACAGAAAAAGAGTTGTTCGCTGTAGTCTTTGGACTGGAAAAATTCCGATCATACTTGCTGGGATCCCACGTGACTATCTACACCGACCATTCAGCCATCCGGCACCTGTTGGCCAAAAAGGACGCAAAACCCAGGCTCATCAGATGGATCCTGCTTTTGCAGGAATTTGACCTGGAAATCCGAGACAAGGCCGAATCGAAAAATGTGGTGGCTGACCACCTGTCAAGACTTCATCCAGACCACATTGGACCCTCCCTACCTCTATCTGATACCTTCCCTGATGAACACATCCTAGCCGTGCAAGACAAGAAAATGCCATGGTATGCTGACTATGTCAACTACCTGGTTATAGGACAAACCCCGCATAGCTGGTCCAGACAGCAACGGGACAGGTTCTTGGCTGAGGCCAAGCACTATTTCTGGGATGATCCCATGCTGTTTCGCCTCTGTGCTGATCAGATCATCAGGAGGTGCCTCCCCGAAGACGAAGTTCAGGGTGTGCTTTCCTTTTGTCATGACCAAGCGTGTGGCGGCCATTTCTCTGGCAAGAAAACAGCTGCAAAAGTTTTGCAGTCTGGATTTTATTGGCCATCCCTATTCAAGGATGCACACATCTTTGCCAAGACTTTCTCACGATGCCAAACACTAGGGACCATGACCAAAAAAGATATAATGCCCCTTCAGCCCATTTTGATTGTCGAAATTTTCAACGTTTGGGGTATCGATTTTATGGGCCCCTTTCCACCATCCAACGGCTTCGAGTACATCCTGGTCTCGGTAGATTATGTTTCCAAATGGATTGAAGCCGTCGCCACCTGACGATGCGATCACAAGACGGTCATGGACTTTGTAAAGAAGAACATCTTCTCCCGGTTTGGAATACCTAAGGCCATGATCAGTGATGGTGGAAGCCATTTTATCCATTCCCAGTTCCGTGCCCTACTTAGAAAATACAGGGTAAACCACTGCATTGACACCCCGTATCATCCACAAACAAATGGGCAGACTGAGGTCTCAAACAGACAAATCAAGAACATTTTACAAAAGACTGTGAGACCTGACAGGAAAGACTGGTCCACACGACTTGATGATGCCCTGTGGGCATACAAGACCGCTTTTAAGACCCCGATAGGCATGTCACCTTACCGCTTGGTCTTTGGCAAAGCTTGCCATCTCCCTGTCGAATTGGAACACCAGGCTTACTGAGCTGTTAAGCAATGTAACATGGATCCCCAGTTAGCTGGTACGCAAAGGACTCTTCAATTATCTGAGCTTGAAGAAATTCGTCGGGACGCCTTTGACAATAGTCAGCTATATAAGGAGAAAATGAAAGTCATCCATGACCGACTCATTCATAGGAAAACCTTTGAGCCAAACCAACAAGTCTGGCTATTTGATGCGCGCCTGAAACTCTTCCCAGGGAAACTTAGGTCCAAATGGACAGGACCATTTCGAGTGGTCAAACCCTATTCCAATGGGGCAGTCAAAATCGTCGATCTTAATACCGGGCACACCTTTACAGTCAATGGTCAAAGATTGAAGCATTTCCTGGCCCAGGTACCCCCCAAGGAAAGTGTCACCCTTGTTGAGGGCTGACACCAAGCACCGTCCAGCTGGAGGCGTTAAACTCAGCGCTTCCTGGGAGGCAACCCAGCGGATTCAGACTGATCTGGTAGTTTACGTCACTCAGGTACTATCTTTTTGAACCCTTCTGCATCCATGCATCTGCCAATGAGGACATTGTCCAACTTAAGCATGGGGGGATGGTAAATTGCATAATCCTGAGCTTAATTAATTAGTCTGAATGAATAAATTAATTGATTAAAAAAAAAATTTAAATTTAGGAAGAAAAACTTAGGCATTAGAAACTTGTCAATAGTGGGAAATAATACAAAAAGAACTTAAACACTTAGACTTTTCAGGTCTTCAGGCTTAATCAGCCCTGGTGTCCGTTAAAATATGGATTTAGCGGCGAATCCTTGCAACTTTAAGCTATTCTAATCCACCTAATAAATAAGGTAATAAGTATACGACTTATCAACTCACCCTCTAACTCAGGAAAACTTTGAGTCTAAGCATCTACACACATTTTTGCATAGACTCACTTCTCGGAGATTTTGACAGAAATTGGGTAGCTAATGAACTCTCCAGGGTGGTATGGCTGGCAAGTTGTCGTGGGTAACAGCCCATTGGCAGGTTGTCCAGAACCCAGCCACAGGCCATTTCTTTTTCGCTGCCTCTAGGTACATTTGAGATTAGGGAAGCCACCTACGAAAAAAAAAAAAAGAAAAGAAAATAAACCACACTTCACTGCACAAGTATGGCTGGCAAGTGATCGTGGGTAACAGCCCATTGGTCGGTTGTCCAGAGCCCAGCTCAATAATTGCACAAAAAAAGACCAAAACACCTAAGGACGAAGCGGGGAAGTAGTACAAGCCGGGGAGATATACACTGGAAAATCCTTGTGTTGACCCCAAGTAAAATGAACGTAGGGAGAAAGCTACCAATCGAACAAATACACCTTCAGGCAAAAATTTATTTTCTTTTCCGGTCACCTAGAGGCGTAGAAACTTGAAGTCTGTCTCAATTATCGTTAAGTGAGTCTATCACAACATTCACACCAAGATGCTTAGCACTTAGGGTTTTGACCGAGTTTTGGGTAGGTTGGGTAGCCGTAAAAAGTTACCAACCCACACTGAATTCCGAAAATTCTAAAAAGACATATATAAATATATACGTATACATATGTATAGTTATATATACAAAGCAAGGATTCGGGCGATTCGTATTTTGGTAGACACCCGGGCGCTGCTTAGTCTTTGTAGATTAAGATCTTCGTATATTTCCTCTTATTGACAAGTAACGAAGTGCCTAAGCAATTACTTCTTGAATTTTCCAAAGAAATAAAGGCTAGAATAAACCTTGCTAGGGACTATCAAGGAGTAAGCATGGGGGTATGATAACACCACGCAAGGGGGTAGTAATTAGGTTGAATATGGCCCATCTTTAGAATAAAAGGTACAACATAAAGTAGAATAGGAGGATTGCGCCACGCGATGACAGCTCCCGAGCGATGCGATGACAGCTCCCGGCTAGGATCGCGCCACGCGACACGATGACAGCTCCCGAGCGCCCATGCGCGCCCGAGGCGCGATCTCAGCACGGGTGCAGGAGGATCTCAGCCGTCCAATCTTCGATCGGACGGCACTCGTTCAACGTCCACGGATCGCGCATGGAGAGAGAGCGGGGCGGGCAGCTGACCGGCGGCAGGAGGGCTTCACCGACATATCTGGAAGCGGTTTTAGCAACGTTCTGGATGTCGCTAAAGCACATTCTTCTTTTAGGAAGCCCTTAACTCTATTTAAACCCCCTTGAAACGTCGGTTCTGTTATAACGTTGTAGTAAAGCTGGTTGTTACCAACATTTCAAATATAAATTTTTTACTCGGAAAAATAAAAGAGTTCCCGAGGTCGAACTCAGGGAGCAAGTTGTATTCTAGAGATATACAAGTTCTATTACAAAAATAAAGAGAGAGAGATGAAAATTTGGCTTCTTCTTCTTTTCTTCTTTCTTCCTCTTTGTCTTATCTCCTCTTTGGCTTTTGTTCTTTCTGTTCTTCTTCTTCTTCTTCTTCTGCTTTCTTCAGATCTTCTTCTTCTTTTCTTGCTTCTTGCTTCTCTTCATTTCTTCTTCTTCTTTGGTTTTCTGCCTTGACCTCTCTTCTTCTTCTTTCGCGTTGGCCGTTGCTCTTCCTTCTTCTTCAGCCTGTCTTCTTTCTGGCTGCTGACCTTCCGTCGTCTGCCCCGGTGCTGAGACGACTTAACGATGCCTTTGCTACAGTGCAGCAGCTCCTTCTTCTTTGGCCTGCACACTTCAGAGTTTTTTTTCGTCAAGAGGCAAAACCTACTCTACCCCCCTCCCCCGCGTATCTCTCTCTCTGAAATCACTCTTCGGAAGCTCTCCCAGAGCGCTATCGGGTAATCGGGTTCGGGTCAGGCCCGGGTCCAGGCCCACCGGCGTGCGTGGTGGGCGAGGAGTGCAGGTCAGTCTAATCGGGTCGGGCCAGGTCCGCGGAGCGTGGTCACGGACGAGGCCGGGTCGGGTCGGGTCGGGTCGGGTGAGAGGGACCTCACCCCGTGGTAACTGAGGCAAACAGATGGTGGCACTTTTGCAATTTATGTGGGTGTGTGGCTTCAGAAGGTTCCGAGGTGGGACTATCCGTGCACCCCTTTTCTCTCACGCCTGCAATAGGGATGGTGCTTCCAATTGCAACAGCTGTTGAGGCTCGCAACTCCAATTGAGGGCCAGGGTGTGTGCGCAAGACTCTTTCGCGCAGCCTAGGTCTTCAACCTGGGATATCTAGGCTTGGAGCAACCTCAAGCAAGCTTCGAGCTTCCTCGCCAATGGCGGTCAAGGCCTGGAACCTGAAATCAATAGAACGGCCTCTCGGCCAAATCAGACAGGCGGGGGACCTTCGCCGTGGCACGGCGAAGGTGGTCAGGGGGTCTGCAGGGGGCGAGATGGAGCTAACAGGTCGTCCTAGGTCAAACTGTGAGCGAGGAAGTGGGTGTGTTCGGTGGGTCTGCAGAGGGTGTTTGGTGGGAAGTGGAGGGGCGGAAGAGGATTAGGGTGAGGAGGCGGAGGTTCTGCGGTGGTCGGCGAGCCGTGTGGGTCGCTGAGGTGATGGGAGCGGCTCGCCGGAGGGTGGTCGGAGGCGGAGAGGATGAGGGTGAACAGGAGCGGTCGAGGGTTTAATTGACTAAATTGAAAGCGGGGAAAGAAAGAGGAGAAGAAGGGGAGTAGGTCTAACTTAACTGCAGGGACGAAGGGGGAGGAACAGGGCGACAGTCGTATCGACTGTCGCCGGAGAAGACGATGCTCAGAGAGAGGGGCGGCGGCGAGCAGAGGGCTGGAGGGGCGCCAGCTGGGTGCGGCGTGGCGCGGGAAGAGCAGGGGAGGAGGTCTCTGCTGCTGGTATTGCGGCAGAGCGAAGAGGTGGAGGGGGAGGAAGCCGCCGGAGCTGGTGAGCGTCTGCCGGAGGAAGAAGAGAAGAAAGCTGGGGGTTTTCTCCGTCAGATCCAGGCTGCTTTGGTCGGTGGAGCGGCGGGGGGTATTTATAGGGTTGAAGCAGGGAGGAAGGCGGAGGGAGACGACGTGTCTCCCTCGCCGGAGAATGGTCGGAATACGAACCCATACCGTCCGTGCGTTCGCACGGCCGGTATGGGGGGCTACAATGACCATGGGGGTGCTCCTGCGACGGCTGACGACGCAGGGCACCCCCGGTACACATGCCAGGTCCTCCACCTCACCCTGCGCGGCGCCATGCTCCGCGCAAGGTCGCCGGAGCATGGTGCTGGCAGGGTTTTGCAGGAGGGACCTGTTTGCAAAGAACGAAGGAGAGTTAGGGGCCTAAATGCGAGGGTTCAAAAGTTGAGGGCCAAAGAGTAAATATATGAGGACCAAAGTGTAAAGTCGGTCAAGGAGGTTTCTTCTTAGGCTCAAGTTTTTATACATGACTAATTAGAACCTAAGGAATCTGATGGTAAATTTCATTTTCATATTAAACCTTGTTTGACCGGTCAATTTGCGTAAAGACCCAAATTAAGTTATTAATTGGGCATGGTTCTCAATGTAGGTCAAAATGGGTTCTAAAGGCCAAATTGAAGGTTCTAAACCCTAGAGATTATTTTTCTATGAATTTTAGAGGGTTTATTCTATTTTTACTTTGCCTCGAACCTTGTGAATTGAAGTGGGTTGTTTTAGGGTTACAGATTATCATTTGGTTTCTTGGAAGTGCTGTAGCCCTTGCTAGATCATCTCATCCCACTTTTATTCTTATTAAGCTGTTTTGACCTGTGTTTGGGCCCTGAATTACCCTGTATGCAGATTATACTGGTAAAATTGCACTTTTACCCCTTATGACTGGTTTTCTTCTCAAACTCAGAATTCTCTGAGTTAAGCCTTTCCTTGAGATATGTAGGAGCTTTTATCCTTTGTATTGGGTCAAAATGAGCTAGTTATGGCTCATGATGAGGTTCTCATCATACCCCCATGCCTAGCTTTTGCTAGTCCCTTAGCAAAAAACTTAAGTTTTCAACCCTTGTTCTAGACCATGAAGTTTTCAATGGTTTTAGATAAGTGCCTTTTTATTTGAGCATAGATTAGGTTAGAATGCTGACCATAGGCCTAAAAGATACTCTAGTACTAATCAAGATCCAAATCTGTCTAGCCTTAGCCTCAGTCTTTTAGCAAAGGTTTTTAAGGCCCGCAAGAACTAACCTAAGGTTTATTGGACTTCGTGGTTAAAGCACCCGTGCTTGAAATGATTTTAGCCCTGGCCCAGTTCGCAGTGCGTTTTGTAAGAGAGAGATAGAAAGTTTTTTTCTGTTTGGAGAGTTTTCTCTCTCTTTTTCTTTTTAGTTCTAGCCTAGGATTGGCTTTTCAACACGGTCTGTATCAGATTCCTTGCTCCCATCATCAATCCTCAAGGGTTCCTGGCGATCGATGCTTCGAGATAGCACCGCCCATGGCAACCCCCGGAACCCTGGCTATTGAGATTTCGAGATAATCCCATCCATGGTATTCCGTGGCCGAATCCAGACCCTGGCAATTGACACTTCGAGATAATGCCATCCATGGAATCTGAACCAGCAGAGTGCTTACATGCCCCCCGTAGGATATGTAAATATCCTAAGAGACAAGCACCGAGGAGATGATATTTTGTTACGCATCTTCGAGGGGATTTCCCGCCTCTCCGCGCTGGGAACTCGTCCAAATCAACTTGTGTTGATCGGCCATTCCTATTCTAGGTGTTCTTTTCAGATTTTTGCGACGCTTCTGCGTGATTCTGATTTTTACGCTTACTGAACCAGGCTGTGTGTGAGATTAGGGTGCTTAGGTTACTGAGTCCCGTAAACCAAAAATTAGTTAACGAGGCCGAATACTCCCTAAGCCTTAGACCTAATACTTCAGCTTTTCATTTTCCTCAACCTCTTGAGGAGTGTCCAGATCTTAATGAGTACTAAGAGTCTATTCAAGAATGCCTAAGGTTTGCATTCTTACTAATCTTATTGTGCACTTTTCAGTTATTTTCTTGAATGAGGTCTAGAACTTAGGTTAATTCCTTAGTTCCTTACTAATGACTATCAACTTTTCTTATAATTTTGTGCTCCTTTTTCATTTTGTTTCTTCTCTCCTTCACAAAATTTTCCTTCTCCTCTTTTCCTCTTATTCTTTTTCGAATTTTTTTTTTTTTTTTTTTTTTTTTTTTTATGGTATTTTTGGCATATGTGAATTTTTTGTTTGAAACCTTTTCTTACGAGTTTTTGCACTTTCATACCCCCCCATGCCTAAGATTTGCAATGTCCTCATTGTAACCTAGGGGTTTTTATTCAACTAAGTTCATACATTAGGATAGCTGTTTTGATGAGTGAATGGGTCGGGGTGACTGTTGCGGACGATTTCTAATCTCAGATGCAAGCACCTGAGGTGGAGTCGGCTGTCCTAAAGTGTGAACTTCAAGTGCAAAAAGCTGTCAGAACAAGTTTCAGGTTTTCAAAGAGAATGACGGGCTGCCTCCCGTTGAGCGCTAAATTTGATGCCTTCAGCCAAGCGGGAAATGCGATGGAGAGGGGATGGTCAAATCAGCAGAGTTTTGTAAGACAAGCACCTTGATTAAGAGCCTGGTTGGTCCAACCAGGTGCTTGTTTAGATCAACAGGCTGATGATGCAGCCCAAACCCAATCAATCTGGTGGGTTGATAGATGTGGATAAAAAGGTGTGGTGCCCACCATAAACTATGAAGCTCAGATGGATGTGGAAGTGTAAACGCAGGGTTTGGCTGAGCCGAATCAGCCTGGTCAGAGTAGGGACCCGTAGGATAATCAGTGGTTGATGCAGGAACCCTACAGGGGTGATCAGAGAATGATAGAGCATGGTATGTAGTCTGATCAATGTTCGAAACCCGATGTGGAAATGCAATCGGCTCGGTGAGAGGTGAATCAGCATAGAAATTGAGTCCGGTTGCGGGTCGGGGTTTGGGAGAGGTTTTGATCCGTTCCGTGTGTGCGGATGAGGTGGCCATTGTGTATGAGGGCTCTTCTAGAAACAGATGATAGGTGATTTTCTGTAGAGAGTCCTCTGGGTAACTATCAAATGCCGGAAGAGTGTTTGTAGGATGAAAGAAATCGGATTCGAGAAAAAATTTGGATTCTTGGTTGCAATCACTCTTGGCATTTTCTGTTTTTGGTTCCTGAGGATCGAAAAGGAATGATTCTGTGTTATCAGTGATCTCGGGAATCAGGACCTCAGAGTCAGAGTCAGAGTCAGAATCATGTGAACTGAGGTCGTAGATAGGCCTGGCGTGTTCAGGAAGGGGAATCTCTCCGCAATTATAGTCAGATCTGAAATTGTCGGAGAGTTGGCGAAAATGATCATGAATTCCACCACAGCAGAAATCATCAGATGTGGAATCAGCAGCCTGATTGGGTTCTAGCCTATATATCACTTCTGGGCTCAAAAAGATGTTCTGTTCAAGCTCTGAGCTGGTAGGATAGACCCCATTAAAACCTTGCTCATCCAACTCCTCAGTTTCTGTATCATAAATTGGCATGTTTTCTGAGAAATCGATCAGATTTCCTGAGGATGTTGGAGAGGGATACTCATTAAATAGAGGCCCGGAATCATATCCTGTAAAAATTTGATCTTCCTCATAAAGGGCCTCATAATCTTCCCAATAAGTTTCAGATCTAGGTTCTAGGCTTAGGATGTGGGTAGAATTATTAGAACCTAAGTCCGAATAACCTTCGAGGGTCACCTTATCAAAACAAGGGGTGGAATTTATACCCTCCAGAGGTTCAATTCTAATCTTGTTATTGCAGGAGCCTTGGAGTTCTAAGCTTGGTGATTTATGGCCTAGGGTTGGCTCAGCATTGTTTTCTCCTGCAACTTCCCAACCTATTTTAATGCTATCTTCTACCTGGGTTGGGATTTTACAACCACTTTGTGCCTCAATCCCGGGATCTGGGAAACTGAATGGTTCCTTGATACTGTTCCAAGATGGTTCATCCTCTGTTTCTGGTATATACGGGTATTTCCGGTTGATAATTTGTTCTACTGATTTCATCATTTCTACCCGTTTTATAAGGGCATCTTGGTGTTGTTCCCAAAGTACAGGATTTGTCAAGCATTGAAGGTATTCAGATTGGTGTAATTTTTCCATCTCAATGTATCCTGTCATGAGCATATCTCGGGTTGATCCTTTTGAAATTCCAGTTAATAGAATTTGGGCACAGTTTATGATGAAGGATGTGGTTGTTGGGACATCAACCTGAATATCTCCTATTGGTGTTGAGGTTTTTTCTTCTTTTTCATAGAATCTTATGGCATCCTCGATCATTTTATCTTTCATAGATCTCCGATATTCAGGTTTCTTGAATGGTAGTCTTGCTAGGTAATTAGGCTGCATAATTGGATCAGGTGGTGGAATCAAAGTTTGAATCAAGATGGAAGAAGGGGATTTTGTTAATGATTTCTGCAAAAACAAAGGAGCCGAGGCTTAGCCTCGGGAAGAGTGAATTTCTATAGGAGGTTTCAAGGACCTCCTGAAAAATACTGAAGGGCTGGATGAGATAAGCAGGTGCTGGACCCAATCAAGACACCCAAAAATTGTTGGGTGACTATAGAGGTTCGGGGCAGATGGACCCCTTGATCAGAAAGATCGTCCACCTGAGAATTACCTGGGCAGCCAGAGAGGGAGAGTCCCGCGAAGACCCCTACACGGTAGAGCGTCCCCACGGGTTACAGGGTTTCCCCCACCCGACCTCTCTTGTCACTGCGGTTCCAGGTAGACCAGAATGGGGATCTTGACCTCTTAAGTCTACCAATTTTAAGATCAGGGTGCTTAAGGTTTTCACTTGAACTTTAGTCTTTTAAGTGCAAAGAGTGACCTAATTTAAGGTTGGTTGACCCAAGGGGTCAACTTTACCTCTTGTTTTCTTTGAGAGCTTTTTAGGTCCTGTCTTTTAGGGTTCAAGTGTTTAGAGAGAGCCAATTGTTTTAGATTTTCTTTGAATAGGTATTTTCAGACAAGGGCTTGGGCACACTTCATTTGGTTTTCTCAATTCTTGCTTAAGGAGTGTGTCTCTAAATCCCTAGTGTTGGATCCTAGGTTGGCTCTACTTGGTCCAGTTAATTCTTTGTTGGGTAATTAGGGCTCAAGCAAGAATGTGTTAGCCCTTAAATACCCTTAATAGTGTGCAGAAATAATGAGTTGAAAACATGCAACTTTTATGGTTACTAAATATGGAAGACAGGTTAGCCCTATATTGCTTGTTCTTTTCTTTTCTTTCTCTTTAGAGTGTAGGGGTTAATAGTGAGAGAAAAGATTTACCTGTCTTCGGAGTGGTTGTCGTGTGGTTGCTTGTCTTCTTGAGTTCCTGTAGCTGCACAAAAGAGAGGAGATTATCAGAAATTAAAAGATACAGGAATGTTTACCTCTAGAATAGCCGTTGCTCCCCGGCAACGGCGCCAAAATGAAACGTCGGTTCTGTTATAACGTTGTAGTAAAGCTGGTTGTTACCAACATTTCAAATATAAATTTTTTACTCGGAAAAATAAAAGAGTTCCCGAGGTCGAACTCAGGGAGCAAGTTGTATTCTAGAGATATACAAGTTCTATTACAAAAATAAAGAGAGAGAGATGAAAATTTGGCTTCTTCTTCTTTTCTTCTTTCTTCCTCTTTGTCTTATCTCCTCTTTGGCTTTTGTTCTTTCTGTTCTTCTTCTTCTTCTTCTTCTGCTTTCTTCAGATCTTCTTCTTCTTTTCTTGCTTCTTGCTTCTCTTCATTTCTTCTTCTTCTTTGGTTTTCTGCCTTGACCTCTCTTCTTCTTCTTTCGCGTTGGCCGTTGCTCTTCCTTCTTCTTCAGCCTGTCTTCTTTCTGGCTGCTGACCTTCCGTCGTCTGCCCCGGTGCTGAGACGACTTAACGATGCCTTTGCTACAGTGCAGCAGCTCCTTCTTCTTTGGCCTGCACACTTCAGAGTTTTTTTTCGTCAAGAGGCAAAACCTACTCTACCCCCCTCCCCCGCGTATCTCTCTCTCTGAAATCACTCTTCGGAAGCTCTCCCAGAGCGCTATCGGGTAATCGGGTTCGGGTCAGGCCCGGGTCCAGGCCCACCGGCGTGCGTGGTGGGCGAGGAGTGCAGGTCAGTCTAATCGGGTCGGGCCAGGTCCGCGGAGCGTGGTCACGGACGAGGCCGGGTCGGGTCGGGTCGGGTCGGGTGAGAGGGACCTCACCCCGTGGTAACTGAGGCAAACAGATGGTGGCACTTTTGCAATTTATGTGGGTGTGTGGCTTCAGAAGGTTCCGAGGTGGGACTATCCGCGCACCCCTTTTCTCTCACGCCTGCAATAGGGATGGTGCTTCCAATTGCAACAGCTGTTGAGGCTCGCAACTCCAATTGAGGGCCAGGGTGTGTGCGCAAGACTCTTTCGCGCAGCCTAGGTCTTCAACCTGGGATATCTAGGCTTGGAGCAACCTCAAGCAAGCTTCGAGCTTCCTCGCCAATGGCGGTCAAGGCCTGGAACCTGAAATCAATAGAACGGCCTCTCGGCCAAATCAGACAGGCGGGGGACCTTCGCCGTGGCACGGCGAAGGTGGTCAGGGGGTCTGCAGGGGGCGAGATGGAGCTAACAGGTCGTCCTAGGTCAAACTGTGAGCGAGGAAGTGGGTGTGTTCGGTGGGTCTGCAGAGGGTGTTTGGTGGGAAGTGGAGGGGCGGAAGAGGATCAGGGTGAGGAGGCGGAGGTTCTGCGGTGGTCGGCGAGCCGTGTGGGTCGCTGAGGTGATGGGAGCGGCTCGCCGGAGGGTGGTCGGAGGCGGAGAGGATGAGGGTGAACAGGAGCGGTCGAGGGTTTAATTGACTAAATTGAAAGCGGGGAAAGAAAGAGGAGAAGAAGGGGAGTAGGTCTAACTTAACTGCAGGGACGAAGGGGGAGGAACAGGGCGACAGTCGTATCGACTGTCGCCGGAGAAGACGATGCTCAGAGAGAGGGGCGGCGGCGAGCAGAGGGCTGGAGGGGCGCCAGCTGGGTGCGGCGTGGCGCGGGAAGAGCAGGGGAGGAGGTCTCTGCTGCTGGTATTGCGGCAGAGCGAAGAGGTGGAGGGGGAGGAAGCCGCCGGAGCTGGTGAGCGTCTGCCGGAGGAAGAAGAGAAGAAAGCTGGGGGTTTTCTCCGTCAGATCCAGGCTGCTTTGGTCGGTGGAGCGGCGGGGGGTATTTATAGGGTTGAAGCAGGGAGGAAGGCGGAGGGAGACGACGTGTCTCCCTCGCCGGAGAATGGTCGGAATACGAACCCATACCGTCCGTGCGTTCGCACGGCCGGTATGGGGGGCTACAATGACCATGGGGGTGCTCCTGCGACGGCTGACGACGCAGGGCACCCCCGGTACACATGCCAGGTCCTCCACCTCACCCTGCGCGGCGCCATGCTCCGCGCAAGGTCGCCGGAGCATGGTGCTGGCAGGGTTTTGCAGGAGGGACCTGTTTGCAAAGAACGAAGGAGAGTTAGGGGCCTAAATGCGAGGGTTCAAAAGTTGAGGGCCAAAGAGTAAATATATGAGGACCAAAGTGTAAAGTCGGTCAAGGAGGTTTCTTCTTAGGCTCAAGTTTTTATACATGACTAATTAGAACCTAAGGAATCTGATGGTAAATTTCATTTTCATATTAAACCTTGTTTGACCGGTCAATTTGCGTAAAGACCCAAATTAAGTTATTAATTGGGCATGGTTCTCAATGTAGGTCAAAATGGGTTCTAAAGGCCAAATTGAAGGTTCTAAACCCTAGAGATTATTTTTCTATGAATTTTAGAGGGTTTATTCTATTTTTACTTTACCTCGAACCTTGTGAATTGAAGTGGGTTGTTTTAGGGTTACAGATTATCATTTGGTTTCTTGGAAGTGCTGTAGCCCTTGCTAGATCATCTCATCCCACTTTTATTCTTATTAAGCTGTTTTGACCTGTGTTTGGGCCCTGAATTACCCTGTATGCAGATTATACTGGTAAAATTGCACTTTTACCCCTTATGACTGGTTTTCTTCTCAAACTCAGAATTCTCTGAGTTAAGCCTTTCCTTGAGATATGTAGGAGCTTTTATCCTTTGTATTGGGTCAAAATGAGCTAGTTATGGCTCATGATGATGTTCTCATCACCCCTTCTACCACCATTCAAGGCATCCTCTCCCACTTGCAACTACTCCACTCCTCTCTTAGCTAGCTTTAGGCACTTTTGTAATCACCGGAGACGACGAGCCACCGACGGAGCCTCCTCCACCGCCGTGGCTGCCTCGTCGCTCTCCACACACTCTCTCTACCTCTCTCTCTCTTTTAAGCTTTCATTTACTTTTGTTGAAGCATGTATTTAATGTTGTAAACCATGAACTATAAATGCATGTTTAATGAAATTATTTTTCGTTTAGTCGCCATTTTAATTTCTGTTTAAAGTGCATGATCAAAACCAAGAGCTTTCTAACCCTAAACTCTCTCCCTATCTCTCACTTTTCAAAACCGTCTCTTTCGCAAGCAAAACTCCACCTTTTTTGTGACAATAAGTGGTAAACAAAATCCGATTTCCACGCCTCCCTGAGACCGACACTTGGACTCACCTCCGTTTACTTCTTTCAAAACCGACGTATCAAGTGCAACTATAACGACACTTCTTAACACACCTACACTACGGCACGTCACCTAGGGGATTAGAATTGGGTTTAGGGAGCTAGAGATCCAAGATCAAGGCTTGAATCTCAAAACATGAACTGGAAAGTAGTTCCAGACGTCCAATAATAGTATCAGACGACTTATACTCAAAAATCAAAAGTCCAAACTTCAATTCTGGATGTCTAATCAGAGTCAGGAAGGATTCTAGGTTCTGTCTTTTGTATTCTACAGAAATTGGACGTCTGACCAAGTGTCTGGACGTCCAATAATACTACAGAAGTGGGTTTAAGGCATGCGGGAGTTGGCTAAGGGTTTTGGATGTCCTATAACTCATCTGGACGTCTAGATAGAGGTTGGAATTAGGGCTTTAAGGTTTCCTAGGGTGTGGTGACCTAATCTAAGGGTGGCAAAGGCTTGAGGAAGTTTCTAGGCTATCTTAGGGCTAGGATAGTCCTAAGTTCTTCAAATTTTACTGCTTTATTCCTACTTAAATAGAATAGCATGCCTCAACCCGTTACATTATTGTCTACTACATCTAATCTAGGTCTTCTACTTCAGCTCTGCTGCAACACCAGTTATTCTTTATTCTTCAAATCCAGCTTTGGATCCAACTTCAAATCTAGTTTCTGATCAGCTTATTACCTGCAATTAACATAATGCACCTAATCAGTACATTATAGCATTATTTTATACATAGCTAAAAGAAAGTAGTAAAGATGCAAATAATGCTTATGCATGCATGAATTACCCTAACTTATGCTAAGTCCTAGCTTAATTTAGGTCAATTAAAACCTATGATTGCTGCACAATCAATCTACTGATGTAAACACATTTACACTACCTAAAATGTCTATTTATGCATGTTCTTAAGCATAGGATTGCATTTCATGATATAAATATTGCATAACATGCATCATCTTGCATTTAGAGTAGTTTGAATAAAATGGAGGTTAATTGTCTCCTTTTATGTGCTTGGACAGTGCAAACATTTTATCGGAGCCTCGGATCATAGATCCAACCGTATGGATGTGATCAGGGCCACGATTGGAGTTCAACGACTCCAAGATCGCCCTAATCAGACATCCGTAGCATCAGATAGTGTCCGGGGAACCCTAGAAGATCAAGGGCCAGGATGGTAAAAATCCACACTTTAGGTGACAAATCCAACCACATGGATGAATTCAGATCGACAATCGCAGCCCAATGACACAAAAATCGAGTCAATCCGACATCCGTGGCACCATCCACAACTTCCAGAAGATGGACAGCCAAGATGGCGCCACGTGGCGCCATCTCAGCTGCCCAAACGGCCTCCAGCACTGCTGCACCTTTTCTTCTTCAATCAGCACGTCGATTCTCCGCCGTTGGATCAAGATCCAACGGCTGTGGATGCGGCTGGCTAATTCATCTGCGCGACCTTTTCGACGACGTAGCGCAGCGGAGACGCCGCTGCGGGCGAAGCAGAGGTCGCGGGATCGAGTCCCGTGAGCCTCAAATTGGGCGCAAGCAAGTAGGCGAGTGGAGCGTCAAATGGAGATCCAACGGCCGCGCGTGCCCGATAGCGTTCACGCGCGATTGAACGCGTGGTGCAGACGTGCGATCGTACGCGGGCGGGCGCGCAACGCAGCGGGCGGAGACGCATCTTAAGCCGTCCGATCTTGCGATCGGACGGCTGAGATTCAATGGACGTGGGAAGCCGTTGCGTGCGCGGGCAGCTGAGCAGGCGCGCGTGGGCGCGGAAGCTACGCCCTTGTTGGGGGCTTTAGCGACGGTTTTATCCATCACTAAAGACACCTCATTTATTATTTTGAAGTTGTAATGTCCATTT
This sequence comes from Thalassia testudinum, assembly GCA_037157565.1. Classification (NCBI taxonomy): domain Eukaryota; kingdom Viridiplantae; phylum Streptophyta; class Magnoliopsida; order Alismatales; family Hydrocharitaceae; genus Thalassia; species Thalassia testudinum. The sequence continues at coordinate 22,278,948 of JAZHRO010000024.1, forward strand.
TGCCCCCACTCCTTGCAACTATAAAAGGAGACCCCCTCCATACGAAATTTTCATCCCTTCCTTCTCCTCTCTACCTCTCGAAAGCTCAAGAGAAGCTTGTCCCACACTCGGGATGCTCCTTGCGAGATAAAGTCTAAATTTTCGTCCCCCTTCAGAAGTGGATCCTGCGACGACGATGGCGTGATGCTCCGTTCCCGCTCTTCTGCTCGTCCTCCCTCATCCTACTCCGTTCTCCTTCGTCCAGACGTCGTCTCGTCCGGCTCGTCCTCCAAGCAATCGTCGAGGAGGATAACTTCTCTCTCCCATTCTTATTTACAGCTTTTCTAGTGTAGAATTTTCCTGCTTTATAGTGTAATTGATTTCCCGCTTTCTAGTGTAACTTTTATTTCATTTGATTGTATAAACAGTTGAAATATTGAATGCATGTCCTCTTTCTCTCTCTCTCTTTCTTTTAGTTTGATAGCTCAATTATAATTATTTTGCCTTGTTTATCAAAAATCCTAAAAAAAATATAATTGCGAATATAGATCAATGTATCCTCCCTGTGTTCGACCAGGAATTCTTTTCGGTATAAATTTTATTTGTTGAACACGAATTCTTCGCTTTCAAACTACAACGACAGGTTTTCCAAAACCAAACACGTTAGCATAGATTTGAACGTTCAACATTTTGGCGCCGTTGCTGGGGAGGCAATGATTTCTGATCCTTTCTTCGCATTTCTTGCACTTTATTTGTCTTCTAACTAGCTTTCTCTTGTGTCTATTGTTTTGCAGAGACCTCCATCAAGGAATCAACAAGCGGTAGATTGGAGTAAAGTGCAGTTGAAGACAACTGTAAGTGCTTCCCCCATTCTTTCCCCCTCCATAGATTTCATTCACCACATTAAATCCAAATTCCAATTAACCTAGGTGTTTGCATAAATCCTAGGAATAGTTTGGTTGTTTGGATTTCCACTCACATTCATTTCACCCTCATTCATAAAAAAATAACAAAAAGATAATCTTGTGGGGTAATTTTCAACAAACACAACACACACCCACATTCAAGGCACTTGATCAACTTGATTTGTTTCTACTCAACCGGGTTCTGATCTGTGGAACCGGTACACACAAAGCAACACATAACAGAGTAGAAATCATTCTAGGTTAACCATCTTTGAGTGCCTAACTTAGTGGTGCAATTGTGGCCAATTGTTTGAGTTGTTTGGGCCGCACCACTTTATTTAAAACCAATTCATCAAGTAGCTCCTCCTTAGGGTTTTCAATCTAGGTATGTTCTAGGCACTCCACTTTCTTTCTGATCTTAAAGGAAAACAATCTTCACCTGTGTTTTATAACTTGGTTTGCCTAGAAACTTGATTGCAATTCACCTAATTTGAAACCCTAAAAGCTACTTAAGCAAGATTTGAACATTAAAATTCACACATTATAGATAATCTTGCTTGAAAACCTTGGTTGTGCACGCACTTACATAAATCTCAATCAATCAGTAAGGGCACAACCCATTGTAAGGACCCATCACATTCCATAAGCACTACAATCCCAGACCTTAATAAAATTGAGTAGACGTTGGCCTTAAGGTTTGATTCGCTCTTCAAGGCCTAGTCTGAGATTGTTTTTGATTAACCTACTTGTACTGATTAATCTGATGTCTAGTTAGGGGAGTAGCGTCAAAAGACCGTGGCTGGGGGGTACACTTGAAACCGGAGGCGAAAGCCAAAGGAAGAACCTTCTCCCCAGTCCCTCCTTCTAACTGGTTGGATTAAACAGATGCAAGTAGAGTAAATCACTTACAGTCTTAAGGCTGGTTTTGGGAGTCAGTAGATCCTTAGGCTACCCCACTTAAGGACAGCCTTGTTTTGTTGTACTGCAGGGTCCTTATCCCCAGTCCTTCCGACCTTCTCCTAGTTTATGCTGGGAAGACGGTCATTGAATCCCCGATTGGAAGGACCATTAGAACATTCTAGGAGGCGCAAGTTAGATTTTGGTCAATTTGATCCCATGGCCGAACAACAGCCTCCTCTGCTTGGAAATCCACAAGAATTTCGAAGGCAGCTGGAACAAATGCAGAGAATGCAGGAATGGTTCCAGAGAATGCAGGGCGCTCAGCCCTTGAAGGATTTTTATGATCCTTCAAATTACGGGGAACGTCCCGGCATCCAGATTCCAGCCGGTGACGTAGAAATCAAGCCCCAGGTGTTAAGCCTGATTAAACATTATCATGGGCTTGGCTCCGAAGATCCGTTTTAGCACTTGGAGGATTTGACCACTTTGGTCCAGACCACCAAGTCTCGAAACGTAAACGAGGAGCAAATGATCATGAGGCTCTTCCCCCACTCTCTTAGGGATAAGGCGCATTGGTATAAGACAATAGGAAGACCAATTACAACTTGGAATGAGTTGAAATCAGCCTTTCTGAAGAAATTCTTCTCAGTCGGTCGTACCAATGCTTTGAGACGGGCAATCACTACCTTTACCCAGCAGCCGAGGGAGCAGTTTCATGTAGCCTGGGAGCGATTCTAGGACTTATTGCGGAGGTGTCCACACCACGAGGTACCGAAATGGCAACTCGTGCAGATTTTCTATCATGGGTTGACTGAGCAACTCAGAAACCATGTGGATGCTTCTTGCGGAGGCAATTTCCTCAATAAAGATGCAGATAGTGCACATGATTTATTTGAGGAAATGAGTGAGAATTCAATTAATCATGCCTCCATGGATACTTTTAATCGGTCCCAGCAACCCAGATCAAATGTCAATGAAGTCCATGACTCTCATTCATTTGATATGGAATTAATTTGTAATAAACTTGATAAAGTGGACTTGGTTGCAAAAAGAATGAAAGAGTGGATGGCTGGCAATTCTATGAACAACTTCAATCCACTCAATCCCAAAATTCGAGATTCCATTCCTCACGAGCTCCTTCTGGACGGGAGTTCGTGAATCAACTCGATGCGACTCAACCTATCAGTCAGCATTTTTTGGAACCCCATGGGTTCCCAACTGGGGCCTTTGATCCCAGTTTTTCTGATCCTTCTCTTTCTTTCTCTCCATCCTCATCCTATGAGGATGTCTGTGCTGTACAAGAGAATGTTAGATCCAACCCCTACTCGAATGCCTATAATCCATGTTGGAGAAACCACCCTAACTTCTCTTGGAGAAATACGGGGCAACCGACCCAATTCTGACCCAGCAAATATGCTCCGTAACGACCAATGGGTCAGGGTCAAGTATATACTCAGTTGCCTCCGAATCAGGTCAATCAGCCAGTTTGGAATGCCCGTCAACCCGCAGGGCAGGCTGATTTGAACCATCAAATGGTAGAGATGCAAGGATCTATGCTCCAGCTCATGCAGCAAATGAAAAACTTGCTGGACAACTTGCAATCCGGGCTCATTGCTAACTCTCGTCAACCCGGATCTCTACCATCCCAACCCGTACCCAATCCGCGAAACAATATGAATTCGGGCAATCAAGCCCAAGGGTACGAAAATCAGAGGGACCTGCACGCACATGCTCAGGTGGTTGAGCAGGGTTCCTCGTCTTCTTCTTCTGCAAATCAATAATTCATGGTCAATCAAGCCCCTCCAATCTTTCCTAACCCTCCCCAAGACCCAAATTCTTACGCTTCTGCAAATTCTGTCACTTTGAGGAGTGGTAAGAAGAGTCAGGATCCACAATCACACTATTCTGATCTTTTGAATCCTGAAGAACCTGAGGAGAGAGAGGAGAATTCTAGAGGAGAAATCAAGGCTTAGGAACCTGATTCCAAAGATCTGATTCATGTTCCTTTTCCTGAAGCCTTAACCAGAGCAAAGAAGAAGAGGTCTGTTGATAGCATTGAGGAGCTTCTGAATTTATTTAAGAATGTTGAGATCAATATCCCGCTCCTTGATGCTATCAAGCACATACCGGCTTACGCAAGATTTTTAAAGGAATTATGTACACAAAAGCGTAAGTCGAGAGAATCTGTTCCGAGGAAGGTGGTACTCTCCGAGCAGGCTAGTTCTGTTATCCTGCACTACCTCCCTCAGAAAAAGAGAGATCCTAGTGCTCCTTTGATTTCTTGCGTTATCGGAGATTACCCATTTGATAGAGCACTTTTGGATCTCGGTACATCCATCAACCTAATTCCGACTTCCCTCTATGATAAGTTTGGGTTAGGTGAACTTCAGCCAACTTCAGTAACGCTACAGTTAGCGGACCGTTCGATCACAAACCTGTGAGGCGTTATTGAAGATGTTATAGTTAAGGTTAAGGATTTCTATTTTCCTGTAGATTTCCTTGTCCTTGACATGGATGTACCGGATAATCTGAGGAACACGCCCATCAATCTGGGGCGTCTATTCCTGGCTACCACAAAGGCCAACATTAATTGTGAAAGCGGTAGCATGGAAATCACCTTTGGGGACCAACGTATGAAATTGGATATTTTTAAGGCGATCAACAAATTTGAGGATTGTGAATTTATTGAGGAACTTGATGAGGATAAGGTTAATATTGAAACTTGTTTGACAGTTTCTTCAATTGAAAGTTCCTCTTTGGTTGATGAATTTGACCCTCAACCCTCTGACCTAACATCTTTGGAAGAGGTAACTGATTTTGTTCACTCACAACCTCTCCCTCTTGTTGAATCTTCAGCATCTACCCTACCATCAATCATCACCCTACCCTAGCTTGAATTGAAACCATTGCCTGAGAATTTGAAATATCAATTTTTAGGACCTCAGAATATGCTCCCTGTGATTATCAGTGCTAAATTGACAAAGGAGCAAGAGATTAAATTGATTAAGGTCTTAAAGGAACATAAGGAGGCAATTGGTTGGACCATTCATGACCTCAGGGGGATCGAGCCATCTTACTGTAATCATAGAATATTTTTGGAAGATGGATCCCGCCCTTCTCGCCAGATGCAGAGGAGATTGAATCCAAATATGCGAGAAGTGGTCAAAAAGGAAATCATAAAGTGGCTCAATGCAGGAATTATTTATCCAATCTCTGACAGTCCATGGGTAAGTCACGTTCAGATTATTCCAAAGAAAGCCGGGATTATTGTTGTGACTAATGAGAGAGGAGAATCTGTCACAACTCATTCAGCTTCTTCTTGGAGAGTTTGTATTGATTACAAGAAGCTGAACACTGCCACTAAAAATGATCATTTTCCCCTGCCCTTCATTGATCAAATCTTGGAAAAATTAGCCGGGCAGAAGTACTTCTGTTTTCTTGATGGCTACTCAGGATACAACCAAGTTCTTATCCATCCCAAGGATCAAGAAAAGACTACTTTCACCTGTCCCTACGGAACCTTTTCTTTTCGTAGGATGCCTTTCGGGTTATGCAATGCACCTGCGACTTTTCAAAGGTGTATGCTAGCCATATTTTCCAACATGGTGGGAGAGTTTATGGAAGTCTTCATGGATGATTTCTCTATTTTTGGAGAATCATTTGACTCTTGTTTAGCTAATTTGGAAATGATTCTTAAGCGATGTATCAAGACACGACTGGTCCTTAGCTGGGAAAAGAGTCATTTCATGACCCAAGAGGGCATCGTTTTGGGTCATGTAATCTCTGAACGGGGAATTGAAGTAGACAAAGCTAAGGTTGATGCTATCGCTAAACTTCTTCCTCCCACACCTGTTAAACAAATCAGATCATTTCTTGGCCATGTGGGATTTTATCGAAGATTCATCAAGGATTTCTCGAAGGTTGCCCGTCCTTTGAGCAATCTTCTTGCCAAAGAAACGCCGTTTGTTTTTGACGAATCATGCCGAAAGGCATTTGATTTCCTAAAAACGGCAGTCACCTGTGCTCCAATTTTGCAACCACCAATTTGGACAGCCCTATTTGGGATCATGACCGACGCTTCCGATTACGCAGTCGGGGCTATCGTGGGTCAGAAAATTGATCGAAAGCCCTCTGTTATTTACTACGCTAGTAAAACTTTGGATGAAGCCCAGAGGAATTACACTGTTACTGAAAAGGAATTACTAGCTGTAGTATTTGCGTTAGAAAAATTCAGGGCTTATCTCTTGGGGTCTCATGTTATTGTTTATACCGATCACTCGGCCTTGAGACATCTCTTGGCTAGAAAGGATGCTAAACCCCAGCTTATTCGTTGGATTCTTCTTCTTCAAGAATTTGATCTTGAAATCAAGGAAAAATCGGGGTACAAAATGTGGTAGCGGATCATTTGTCGAGACTCCTAGGTGATTCTTCTTGTCTGGACATTCCGATTGCTGACACTTTTCCAGACGAAACCATTCTTACAATTTTAGGTGTCCACACCCCATGGTTTGTTGACATTGTTAACTATTTGGCCGTTGGTCAAATCCCCCAGGATTGGACCAAGCAACAACGGGATAGGTCAAATCTGAGGCCAAATACTACTTCTGGGAGGACCCTGAACTGTATCGCATCAGCTCTGATCAGATTATTCGTCGATGCATACCGGAGAATGAATTCAACAGTATACTCAAGTTCTGCTATGCATCTGGGTGTGGTGGACATTTCTCCGGGAAAAAGACGGCTGCAAAAATCTTGCAATCTGGCTTCTATTGGCCATCTTTATTCAAGGATGCCCAGGATTTCTCAAGGTCATGTTCTCGATGCCAGGCACCCGGGAGCATAACTAAGAGTGACATGATGCCCCTAAATCCTATTCTTCCTGTCAAAATTTTTGATGTTTGGGGCATCAATTTCATGGGACCCTTTATCCCTTCATTTGGACATCGGTACATTCTTGTTGCTGTTAATTATGTGTCCAAATGGATTGAGGCAATTCCCACCCGAAACAATGACCACAAGGTGGTCATCAATTTTGTCAAGAAAAATATCTTTAGTAGGTTCGGGATTCCGAGGGCTATCATCAGTGATGGTAGCACTCATTTTACTAATGCCCAATTCCAGAATTTATTAGCCAAATACGAGGTTAATCATCGAATTTCCACACCTTACCATCCCCAGACGAATGGACAAGCCGAGATCTCCAATCGAGAGATCAAGAACATTCTGCAAAAAATGGTTAGGCCTGATCACAAGGATTGGACTCAAAAGCTTGAGGATGCTCTTTGGGCCTACCGTATGGCGTATAAAATGCCCATCGGCATGTCTCCATTCCGTTTGGTGTATGGAAAGGCATGCCATCTACCCGTAGAGATTGAACACAGGGCATTCTGGGCAATCAAACAATGCAATTTAGATCTGAATCTAGCTGGAAAGACCAGGAAACTCCAACTATCTGAGTTGGAGGAGCTTAGAAATGATGCTTATGAGAATGCCAAGATCTACAAGGCTCGGACCAAAGCTCTACATGATCAATTGATTTCCCGCAAGAACTTTGAGCCAAACCAGAAGGTCTGGTTATTCGATTCTAAACTTAAGCTCTTTCCTGGTAAACTTAGATCTAAATGGAATGGCCCATTCATAATTGATCAGATTTTTCCTAATGGTGCCGTTCAGATTTCTGACCCAAAGATGGGTAACACCTTTAAAGTCAACGGTCAACGTCTGAAGCCTGTTGTTGACCGTAATCTCCCAGAACCCATCTCAGACTCTGTTGCTCTAGCCATTCTGTGACTTCTTTGGCTGGACTTCGCCTAGCTGACGGAATTAAACTCAACAGTTGTACATATGACACAAGGTTGATACGAGCTTCATATCCAGGTGACATCTTTCATATTCTACCCTTTCTTTCATGTATCTTTTTCAATGAGGACATTGCATCAGCTAGGCATGGGGGGGTGGATTCATTCTTGAATTATTTGGTCAGCTTTGTGAAATCCATATAAATTGTCTCTCTTATTTAAAAAAAAAAAAAATTAGTAAGGATTAGTTGGACATTAGGACTTTTCAATCCTAAGAAATTTTACATTAGGATCTGAACACAAAGACCCCTTAGGTCTTTGGACTTAATTAGCCTGTGTATCCACTAAAATATGGATTTGTCTTTGAGTCCTCGCCATCTTAATTCTATTATAATTGAATAAATAAGTTTGGGTGATAAGTACACGACTTATCAACCCGCCCTCTGATTTGAGGGAATTTTGAGTCTTAAGCATCTACACACTTTCTTTGCACTGACTTGTTGTTCAGCGATTCTAACGGAAATTGGGTAGCTAATGAACCTTCTAAGGTGATATGGCTGGCAAGTTATCGTGGGTAACAGCCCATAGGTAGGTTGTCCAAAACCCAGTCACTGGACCTTTCTCTTTTTTTGTTGCCTTTAGGTAAATCTTAGACCAGGGAAGCCACCTACTTAAAAAAAAAAAATCAAAAAGAAAAGGAGAAAAGAACAAAAAGAAATAAGCCACACTTCGCCGCACGAGTATGGCTGGCAAGTTGTCGGTGGTAACAACTCATCGACCGATTGTCCAAAACCCAGCTCAGAAAATGCACTAAAAATTCCCAAAACACTTAGGAAGAAGCGGAGAAGTAGAATAAACCGGGGAGATATACACTGGATTCACCCTTGTGTTGACCCCGTAAAAAATTTAAAAGTAGGGAGAAAGCTACCGGTTGTAAAGATACACTTTTAGGCAGAATTCTTTTTGAGGTCACCTAGAGTCGTAGAAATCCGAAGTCCGTTCTAATTGCCGGTCAACGAGTCTATCATAATCACAATAAGATGCTTAAAGCTTAGGGTTCTCATCAAATCTTGGGTGAGTTGAATGGCCGTAGAAAGCCACCCTTAAACCCAAAATTTTGAAAATCTAAAAAAAATTTGAAAAGAGTAAAAAGAGAAAAAGAAAATTTTCTTTGAATAAGGCGAGGCTTGAGGCGGTCTGCATTTTGGCTGATACCTGGGGATTGTTGTATCTTTGAAAGTTCAGTTCTTAAGTAGACAATTTCTTAATAATTGAAAATAACTTAGGTCCAAATAATCCAACCTAATTCTTTTCTAAATAGCATATAGTTTTTGCTAGGGACTAGCAAAAGATAGGTGTGGGGGTATGATGTAAACACATTTACACTACTTAAAATGTCTATTTATGCATGTTCTTAGGCATAGGATTGCATTTCATAATATAAATATTGCATAGCATGCATCATCTTGCATTTAAATTAGTTTGAATAAAATGGAGGTTAATTGTCTCCTTTTATGTGCTTAGACAGGGTAAATATTTTATTAGGGCCTCGGATCAAAGATCCAACCGTATGGATGTGATCAAGGCGACGATTGGAGTTCAACGACTCCAAGATCGCCCTAATCAGACATCCGTAGCATCAGATAGTGACCGGGGAACCCTAGAAGATCAAGGGCCAGGATGGTGAAAATTTGCACTTCAGATGACAAATCCGACCGCACGGATGAATTCAGATCAACGATCGCAGCCCAACGACACAAAAATCGAGTCAATCCGACATCCGTGGCACCATCCACAACTTCCAGAAGATGGACAGCTAAGATGGCGCCACGTGGCACCATCTCAGCCGCCCAAACGGCCTCCAGCATCGTTGCACCTTTTCTTCTTTAATCAGTGCGTCGATTCTCCGCCGTTGGATCAAGATCCAACGGCTGTGGATGTGGCTGGCTAATTCATCCGCGCGACCTTGTCGACGGCGTAGTGCAGCGGAGACGCCGCTGCGGGCGAAGCAGAGGTCGCGGGATCGAGTCCCGCGAGCCTTAAATTGGGCGCAAGCAAGCAGGCGCGTGGAGCGTCAGATGGAGATCCAGTGGCCGTGCGCGCCCGATAGCGTTCACGTGCGATTGAACGTGCGGTGCGGACGTGCGATCGCACGCGGGCGGGCGCGCAACGCAGCGGGCGGAGACGCATCTTAAGCCATCCGATCTTGCGATCGGACGGCTGAGATTCAGTGGACGTGGGAAGCCATTGCGCACGTGGGCAGCTGAGCGGGCGCGCGTGGGCGCGGAAGCTACGCCCACGTTGGGGGCTTTAGCGACGGTTTTTTCCGTCACTAAAGACCCCTCATTTATTATTTTGAAGTTGTAATGTCCATTTTGCCCCCACTCCTTGCAACTATAAAAGGAGACCCCCTCCATACGAAATTTTCATCCCTTCCTTCTCCTCTCTACCTCTCCAAAGCTCAAAAGAAGCTTGTCCCACACCCGGGATGCTCCTTGTGAGATAAAGTCTAAATTTTCGTCCCCCTTCGGAAGTTGATCCCGCGATGACGATGGTGTGCTACTCCGTTCCCGCTCTTCTGCTTCGTCCTCCCTCGTCCTGCTCCGTTCTCCTTCATCCAGACATCGTCTCGTCCGGCTCGTCCTCCAAGCAATCGTTGAGGATGATAACTTCTCTCTCCCATTCTTATTTACAGCTTTTCTAGTGTAGAATTTTCCTGCTTTATAGTGTAATTGATTTCCCGCTTTCTAGTGTAACTTTTATTTTGTTTGATTGTATAAATAGTTGAAATATTGAATGCATGTCCTCTTTCTCTCTGTCTCTCTCTCTCTTTCTTTTAGTTTGATAGCTCCATTATAATTATTTCGCTTTGTTTATCAAAAATCCTAAAAAAAATATAATTGCGAATATAGATCAACGTAGCCTCCCTGTGTTCGACCCGGAATTCTTTTCGGTATAAATTTTATTTGTTGAACACGAATTCTTCGCTTTCGAACTACAACGACAAGTTTTCCAAAACCAAGCATGTTAGCGTAGATTCGAACGTTCAACATCTACCAAGACAATATTGCACTGTCTTCCTCATTCCCTTAATGGGGTAGCTAGCTGTTTAATATCTAGAGACACCAGAACACATTGCTCCAACCAATCAGGACAGATTTGAAGGGAATTGCCTACTACCAGCACTGAACAGTTCGAACCAGACAGAGCAGAATTCCCTGCAAATTGATCCAAACCCATCACATTGTAATACCCATCCAACTTCTTTGTCATCTGGATGACCACATCTACTGAAGGTATAACCCCTTTCATAACCACGTCACATCTATGCAACCACATTGCATGGAGTGTTAAGAATAGCAGGTTCTCTAACAGTCCCTTCATAGTTAATTGTTTGTACAATCTTAGCATATCTTCCCACCAATTATCAGATGAGGGGGAACAAACGATCCTCCAATAGAACCAAACCGCTCTCATCAAATCACATTCTCCAATTAAATGCCCCCAACTTTCCTCAACTCTCCAACAAAATGAACATAACTTGTCCTCTGTTTTCAATCCTTTTGGAATAATAGCTTTTAAAGGTAGAGCACCCACAACAGTTCGCCATAACAGTAGCTTAGCATGATGGGGAACATTTTTTATTTTCCATATTTGCCTACAGATCTGAACCATATCTGCATTTTGACTCCCCATACCTCCATTCTCCTTTAGTAATGTAAGATAAGCTGACTTGACTGAGAACACTCCCTTGGGGTGCGACTTCCACACCAACATATTAGTACCTTCATAAATATGTGTCAACAAAATATCTTGTACCATATCCCCTTGAAAATTTTCATTTAGCAATTGCTTATTCCAAATTTTCTGACCTGGCATGAATAAGACACTTTAGATAGGTTGATAACTGACATGTCCTTTGGCCACACCACCCGATTCTCTTACATCACCCAATTGTCAGACCAAATATTAATATTCTTACCATCCCCTACCAACCATGCTGAATTCCTAAACAAACAATCAAGAATCTGCCTAGCAGCCTTCATGAATTCAGAATCCATAGCCTTTGCCATATATTCTTTCAAAGAACCCTCCAGGAAGTATTTGCTTCTCAACTGCATTTGACATAGTCCATTAGGATTGGTGTATAGTTCCCAGCCCTTCTACATGATCAAAGCCAGATTCCAAGATCTAGTCATTCTGAAACCCAGTTGTCCTATATATTTTGGAATACAAATGTCCTTCCAAGATCTCAAAAAATATGCCTTTTCTCATCCGAAAAACCCCACCAAAAATTCTTGACTATCTTGTCTAATTGCTTACATAACTTCTTTGAAAACAAAGTGTCAACCACGAAATAATTAGGAATGGAGGATGGTGAGCTCTGAATCAACACCCCTCCACCTGCCTGAGATAGCGAATGCATTTTCCAACCTGCCAACTTCCTTAAATATTTAGTTACCACCAATTCCTTCAACTTAGTTTGATTCGCACCATCCAATAAGGAAGTCCCTAAATATAATTCATCTTTTGCCATATCTTCCACCAACAAGATATTATAGATTTTCCTTCTTTCTTCCAAAAGGACCTCATTGCTAAAATAAATTTTGGATTTGGCATAGTTAACCTTTTGCCCTGAATTTTCCTTATAATCTTGAAGCAAAGTTTTAATTAATAGAGCTTCATCTGACGATGCTTTCCTGAAAATCACTGTATCATCAGCATACATCAAATGTGTAATTGGTGGACTATTTCCACTAATAGAAAGGCCAAAAATACATCCATCATGCAAGGTCATATCTAATATTCTAGATAAATATTCCGAACATAAAATGAAAATATAGGGAGATAGAGGACAACCCTGTCTTATCCCCCTGGTGGGTGTAATCACCTTGGTAGGGGCACCATTAACTAATATTTGGAATGTAGCTAAGGAGATGCAAGACATAATGACATTAATCAACGATATAGGAATATTCAGCTGAGATAGACAATAAAATATAAAAGGCCATTCCAGTCTATCAAAGTCTTTTCCATATCTAGCTTAATAATCATAGCACCCCCTTTCCTTTTCGACTTTTTTCATCTGTTTACCACTTCCTTGGCCAAAATCAAATTATCTGCAATTTTCCTACCTGATAAAAAACCAGCTTGGATTTTTGAAATAACTCTGCCTAATATAGACTTGATCCGCTTTGAAGCTAGCTTTGCCACCACCTTGTAAAGAGTATTAGTAAGACTAATAGGCCTATAATCTTTAGGCTCTTTAGGTGACGTGAATTTTGGGGCAAGTGTAAGGAATGTTTCACTCATGGACTTTGGCATCTTCTGTTCCTTGAAACATCCTTGTACAGAAGATATGACATCCTTACTTAATAAACTCCAACTATGTTGATAAAAAAGAGTAGGGAATCCATCAGGACCTGGACTTTTTCCCTGATGCATAGCAAAGACAGTATTTGCAATTTCTTCACCCGTCGGAATTTGTGCACACCATCTACTCTCCACATTAGTTACCTTGTCTCCTTCATCAAATAGTTTCTTTGGAGTCCCAATCCTGTCGTGAGAGGGATAGAGGTTAACATAAAAATCAAAGAAACATTTTTTAATTTTCTCCTGGTCCTCTGTCTCTTCACCATTTGGCAGCATCAACCACTCAATAGAATTCTTCCTCTTCCTATTTTGAGCATATAAATGGTAAAATCTTATGTTACGGTCACCACTTTGGATCCAATCATGCCTAGATCTTTGGCACCAATATATTTCTTTTTGTAGGAGAACTTTCTCATATTGCATCAGTAGATGCCTTTCTGCTACCATATTACTCTCTTCAGGTTTTCTACTTTGTAATTTCTCCATTTCTATTTCTATGTTCATCTTTCCTTTTTTCCACTTTACTTTAGAATTTGAATGCCACTTATTGAGATCTTTAGCCAACCTTTGACTCCTTTCCAAAATGGAGATATTCTCATCCTCCCATCTTTTCCAATTGCTCTCCAACATGCTTCTATAATCATTGTGCACCACCCATTCCGCCCCCATCTCCAAATCTCGTTATGATTTACCTTTTTCCTGTTTAAACGCAACAGGATCGGACTATGATCATTGCTTAAAGCAAGCAAATGAAGAACGCCTCCACTGGGAAAATGACTAAGCCAATTACCAGATTCAAAAGCTCTATCCAGACGCTCCCTAATGAGATAGGAAGGATTATGTTTATTTTACCATGTATAAGCCTACCCAACATAACCCAGATCTAGCAGACCCAGACTAGTAATAAAAGACTGTAGATGGTAGTATTCCCTCACAGGAACCGAACTACCTCCCACTTTATCTGTCGTTGACAAAATTGCATTGAAATCTCCAATACATAAGAGATTATCCGCATGCTTACTCAGCAGCTTGGTCATTCTACCCCAAAACACCCTTCTACAATTTAATTTTGGCCTACCATAAATACAAGCCAAACACCAAACATAGGAATCCATACTAATTTCCATTATAATACAGTTCTATTCAGCATAATAGATATTAACATTTAGATAAGCAAAAAAAAGCAAACCCAAACCCCCCGATCTTGTGCGTTGACCTCAAAAGAGGAGAAACCCAAAAATTTCCTAGCAATCTTATCAAACTTTTTGCTAGAAACATGTGTCTTAGATATAAAAATTACCTTAGCATTTGTAGCATTGATAAGGGATTTTAGATGACGAACTGCAGAGGAGGAACCCAAACCCCTGTAGTTCCAAGCTAGAATACTCATTTTCCCCTTAGTAGTTGATGAGGCCCGACTGCCCAAAGCCCTTCTTCCTCTTCACAACATATTCTTTTAATCTCCTGAAAATCATCATTAGTAAATGTTCTCTTAAAAGCCTTGGATGATCGCATTGCTTTCAGCCTGACATCTCTAGCAATCTTTTTTATACTCCTTTCTTTTTTGATTCCTACTAGCATCACCAACTAGATCAATTCCTCCTATCTCCATTGCAAACTACTCAGAAAGAGAGGCTACCGAAGCTTTAGAACTAATAGGTGTAATTGCCCAATCCGGAGAGTCCACCATCTAATCCGAAGTCAGCTAGCTACTTGAAGCTCCATCAGAATCAGATCTACCCACCGCTGCTTCTCCAAAAACCAACAGCCATAACAACCCTTTTCCCTTCCTTATCAGAGAGCTACCTTCAGCATCTTCCTCAGAACTCTTCCTCCTTGCTCATGATTTCGATCTTGATGGCTATGATTTTGTCCACGTCGGTGTCCAGCTGGAGAAAATTTTCTGTGAAAGCTTGCCAAGTTCGATCCATCCTAACTTAAGAAAGTATGTCATCCCTATTCTCTTTCCCATATTACACCAATTTTAGTCATTTTTTATACTAGGTTTAAGTGTATGATAACCTATCAGCTACAGGATAAGATAGATAATTTTTGCAAGTTGGGAATAGTTCACAATGGAGGTGGGGGAGTAACGTAATAAAAAAATTTTAACACAACCCCCATCTCACCTATAAGATCTTGACCATTAATTGAGAAGAATGAAAAAAAATCTACCCCTTATTTTTGTCTAATTCTCCCCCATAAATGACCAAGATCTCAGATCTTGGGTGGGATCCATGGGTGTGTGTTGAGTAATAGTTCTCAATGGTCAGGAAAGAGATGCTTGGAGTAGGCATGCATGCAGAGTTGCCATGCGAAGCCCATGTGCACTGCTAATTCCAAGTTGGCATTCATTTTTGTACTATTGGATCTGCAAAGGGAAAACTTTGGACATTGATAACAATCATTTTCTTTTTGGACACTGGTGCAAGCTCCCACTCACATTGATGGTTTCAGCCAGTGGTTTTAATAAGTGTGTTTGTTTTTCACTAGTAGAAATCACTTTCCATAGGGGGAAAATCACTTTTCAGATATAGCTAAAGTGGAGAGTCATTTTCCATCGGTGGAAAGATAATTTTTCATTTTCCACCAGTGTGTTTTGGTTTTCCATCTGTGAAAAATCACCTTCGAGTAGAAAATAATTTCTTTTGCATCCAAGCCATAGGTTGGCAACCTACAACTTCACTTTTAGGTGAAGTAGAAAGCTATTTTCCACTGGTGGAAAGGCAAAATACATGGTTATGTTTTAGTTTTCCATCGATAGAAAACACCATCGAAAAGAAAATAATTTCTGATAGGTCAAAATCGTGAGTTGGCAACCTACAACTTCACTTTTAGGTGAAGTGGAAAGCCTCCATTTTTCACCAGTAGAAAATCAAAACACATGTGTGTATTTTAGTTTTCCACTAACTTCACCCAAAATGCACCGATGAAAAGTGAAAACATACCAGTGTATTTTGCATTAAATGAAAATACATTGGTGTATTTTGCATTAAGTAGATCATGCATTACAACGTGTATTTTTTTACTTTCTCACTTTCTTTTTATATATGCTTGGGGTTGTACTCTTCTTACAATAGAAAGGAAGTGACTTTTGTGGTCGAAAAGTCTTATTTTGAGTTTTATTTTACTCAAAAGTAAAATGGGAATAGAAATAAATTATCAAGTCCTATTTTTAGGTTTGAATATATTTTTTAGTATTATTTCACATACTCCTTAACTAAACTGTATATTAATTTAGTTTAGAGCATAAAGTTGTAGCCTTTCAGAGAATAACTATGCGTAGAGTTGTAGTCTTTCACATAATAATTCAAACAAAATAAACATTATTTTAGTTCATGCCTAAGTGTTATATAATTGCACATATAATTGTATCGTTTCACAATTTTTTAAATAAAACTCATTATTTTAGTTTAAGACATATTATTATGTAATCATGCATATAATTGAAGTATTTAGCAATATGTCCTAAGTAAAATTCACATAATTTTAGTTTAGATATTATTATATATTTTTGCATTATTTGGCAATCTCTTTAAATGAACATACATTATTATAGTTTAGGACATATTGTTCTATAATTATCTATGTAGTTGTATTATTTGGTAATCTCCATAATGAAAAATGTTACTACAGAACACATTTCTTTGTAATTATGCATATACTTATGGTATTTGGTAATCTTAAGTAAAATGCACATTTTATAGCATGATAAAGTTTTATTATTTCATAATCTATTTGAAGTAAAATGCATGCTATTTCAAACTAGAATATATGAATTATTCATGCATATAGTAGCAGTATTTGACACTCTATTTAAGTAAAACAAGTAATATTTTAGGTCAAGGTATATTTTTAGATAAGTAATCATATAGTTACAATATTTTACAAATGATCAAGTAAAAGGCACATTATTTTAAAATATTTAAGTAAGTGTATGTTATTTTGAAATAGATCAAATTTTATTTAATCACACATATACTTGTGGTACTTGCCATATATTTAAGTGAAACACACATTCGTTTAGTCATGACATATTATTTTATAACTATTAATATAATTTTACTATTTGATAAACTATTTAAGTAAAATATATATAATTTTACTATTTGAGAAAATTTCTAAGTACAATAAATATTATTGTAATTTAGATCATATTATTATAATTACTCACGTAATTATATTATTTAGCACTCTTAAGGATGACCCATGTAACTTTAACTTAGAAGATATCATTATACAGATACACAAATAATCGTAACATTTCTTAAATAACTTAAGTAAACCAAATATGAGTTAAATGCAGTTGTGAAGAGTCAATTTAAATGAAGATACAACAATGCATGGCCATTGTTACCAAAATAATTAAAATAGAACAAACAATCCGAGGGGAAAAACCATCCGTTCATTACATTTTAGCTAATTTTTCCAACTTTATTCTACCAACTAATTTCATCTAACAAACACTACCGATGAAATAAACTCCTCTGATGTTAAGACAATAAAATTATCCAAATACAAAAAACCCCCATTCCTTCAACTTTCATTTTTTATTTCTTCTAATAATTTTCCTTACCAAGTAGGGCCTTAGAGAACAAAGATGACTTAACATCATCCATGAATTTCTCATCTCAACCACATATTAGAGTCTGCTTGGAATGCTTGTAAAACAATGGCAAAGAATTTAGCAATTATAGGGCTTTATTTTCATCTTTAATTTCAATATCCAAATTTACAAGATCCAACATTATAGAATTGAATACAACAAGATTTGAATTTATGGATGTACCTTCAACCATGAAGAATAAATAACTACTACTTTAAATGTAACTAGTTTTTAGCTCACACTTTGTTGTGAGTTCAAAAGTCAATCATGTGAAAGTTTAACATAATTTTCAACATGTGCATCTTGCCCTTCGATCGGTGGAAAACCAACATACCACACGTTGCAAAATGTATTGTTCAATTTATCTTGATTTTCGACTGGTGAAAAATCAAAAATACCAATTGAAAATCAATATACACTGTGCTTTGCAAAATACATCTCTCGGTGTATTTTTCTTTCCAATCATTATCTTAGATTGGATCTATATTGCCTGATTTTATATATGTATTATTTCATACTCTCATAAAAACATACTTAATATTGATCTCTAGTGAAAGAGTACAATACGAGAAAGTCAATGGTGAAAATGAAATTCAAAATGAATGTACGTGATAAACAATAAAAAAAAAATAAAATAAGAAAAAAATAAATGAAAACGAGATGAGAGAGAGAACGGTGGCAAATGAGTGAGAGTTCGAAAAATTAAAAAAATAATAATGTAGAGAGAGCAATCGCAGCAATAAAAAAAAGATAAATAAATAGTGTCAAAATTAATGTAAACAACGCTGCGTCGACAGCTGTTTATATATATTAAAGATTTGTTAGTCTTCATTATATAAAGATATTCCAACTTCAACAACAAGTCTTCTACCAATTCCTCACATATAACCTCTTGAAGAAGGACACTCAATAAGTTATACTCATTGAGGGCTTGTTGTCTAGTGATGCATTCTTATTGACCATCATAGATGCTTGCATATTTTGTATGGAAAGCAATGCCTTTGACATAACCTGTTAACACTAGTAGAAATTGCACTGTTACCGACGGTCCACTATCGATAGTTTAGGAAACCATGCAATATTATTATCCTCAATCATTCTACAAATAACAGTTGAGAATATTCATTTCATTAACTCCGACATTCAATTCAAAGAGTGGGTGTTATAACCAGGCATCAAGCATCGTTTAAGACATCTGGGAGGCTGTCCAGACGTCTGACCTTCCCAGACATCTGGAATTAAATTTTTTCGGCGTACGGGTTCGCGTCTGTGCGTATGCGTGCGCAGACTGAACCCGCCGCCCTCCTCCTTCTCTTTCCTCCCTCCCTGCAGACGTAGCCTTTCCTCTTTCTCTCTCCCCGCGCTGCCTTCAAATACGCCTCTCCCTCTCCCTCACCCTCACTCCACCGCCTTCTTCTTCTTCTCCCTGTCAGCGAGAGAGCGAGCGGGCGAGAGCGGCAGCAGCGACTGCTGCGAGTGTGTGGGGAGGAGGAGCTGTTGCGAGAGGAAGAGGGAGCTTGACCGGGAGGTTGCGAGCTCGCTGGAGCAGCCAGAGTCGATCGGCGGGTGCGCAGCAAGCGTGTGGTGCTGGGGAAGAGCTGTTGCAGCTCAGGCAGCAGGCGGACGCGGTGTGGCACGGCCGTGCGGTCGGAGAGCGAGAAGGCTCTGATTCTAGGAAAATTTCCCAGAATCAGACGTCTGGACTTACGTCCAGACGACGTAGGAGACGTCTGGAGGAAGGTCTAGACGTCTGACAGGTACGTTATTTTTTTATCTCCTTTCGCGTGTACTGCCATGCAGCCGTTTCGCCGAAGTCTTCTGCATCCTTTCGTGTTGACAACGGGCATGTGTGTGTGCAGGATTTATTCGGGAAGGCGCAAGGGCACGCCATCCCACACAGATCAGACGTCTGGGCACAGCACTAGATGACGGAGAGGGTCTCCAGATGTCTGGAGTGACAGTCGGACGTCTGGAAACTAAGTCCAGACGATTTCTGGACGTCTGAAGAATCGCGCAGATCAAGGTATGACCTGAGCAGTCATTTAAGATGTCTGGAAGAAGTTCCAGACGTCTAATTTTGGGCAGACTCATCGTTTTTGACCCGTTTAGGGTCCGTTCGGAGCCCATTTTCCGCGTTTCAAGTTTCGTTCTTCTCAGATTTAGTTCCTCTACCTGTTTATAGTAATTTTATACTGTTCTGAGTAGCTCCTTGTCTTTGAACCTTGTGTTAGGACCCCATTCCGTTGCAGCTCTAAGGGTTGCGGAGGCGCACGGGCTTGCCGTTTACGCCCCCAGTACTCTCGATTTTGCAGGTAGAGTGGCCCTTTCAATTATTTATCCAAAATTATGCATTTGTGAAATAATTAATAGAGTTTAGGGTATTGTATGAACCCTAGGATTGAAAAACTAGATTGAATGATAGATCCTAGGGTATTGGATGAATCCTAGGACTGGAAAACTAGATTGAATGATAGATCCTAGGGTATGTCATGAATCCTAGGATTGGGAAACTAGCCTGAATGCATATACATTGCAGTCTTGGAAAAGTAGAAAGGAAACGATAACTGCCTGTAATTGGTTAACAGTTGCCTAATTATGAACGAATAATTATGGTTGGGAACATAGGCTATATAAATATAAAACTAAAATGATGAAACCTAAATTGGCTGAGTTGAAAGAGCACGAACCCTACGGGGAATTAGGAGTAGAACTCCTGGAAAGTGAATGGAATAGAATTGGGGAAGTGAGTTGACCCTTGAGTACGAAGTACCGAGGAGAGAGACTGTCCCCCTGTTTAGTGCAGAGCGGAGCTTGCCGCCCCAGGGACCCGGGGTTAGGTATGGCCACTTTGCACTGACTTTTGGCCCTCGTGTACACAGTACCGAGGAGAGCTACTAGTGTAGGGAGAGCACTAGCTACCCCACGGGCTCCGGGGTTCTGCTAGCCCTCCTACACCGACTTGTTAGGCTCACTGGGCAAACCAGGATAGTCAGGCGAGGGTGCGTGGACTGTGGAGGGGCAAGACCCCTGTTTGGTTATTGTGGAGGGTTTGGACCCCTATTACTGAGAGGGCTTTGCCCTATACTGGTTCCGTGTTGTGCTTTGGGCTCACCCATTAATGGAAACGACTGACCGCGTGCCAGTGCGGGGTAGCTACCAGTGCGTTTATCGCACGTGCCGTAGTCACCGTTACGTCTGTCAGCGACCTTGGGGTGGTTGACTGAGGGTAGGACCACCACGGGGGACTCTCCCGGCCAGGAGGGCACTACGTGTTACTTCTACTTTTCAGAAAAGACTGCAATCAGGATCGTTCCCACGAGGAACATTCAAGATCAAGAGAAGAATCGGAGGAATAGTTCGATAACGAGTAAACGGAAAATATAAAGAAAGAAATTAAAAATATAACAGCTATTGTCCACCTTACTGTTTCTTAGCTTTTAGTTGCCACTCTACTCAACGTTTCGCTGACGTATCACCTTTGTTACCTTTTCAGGACCAGGTGTTGAGCAGCCAGAGTTGGCGGCTGTAGAGGGCGCTGGGCCTAGTAGAGCCCAGTAGTGTTACTTGTGTAGTACCCACTGTACTTTTCTTTCCATTGTAGTGAGTAGTTCTGTTACCCCTGTACTTTTTTTATTGTAAGCTTCATGTTTATGTACATGTTTATTTTCTTTACTGTTGTGATGGTGTATACTGCAGTATTTCTTTCTTTACTACTGTATTTTGTTACTGCTAGTTATATACATAGTGAATGTGGTTTATTTTACTGCTCTTTTGGTTACTTTCTCGTTGGACGACTGGGTCTTGGGATCAATCAAGTTGGTCCGATTCTCGTGTCTCGTAGGGATTCGAAAATCGGGTCGTAACAAGATGGTATCAGAGGAAGGTCGTTCCGAGAATTGAACCAACTGACTAGAAAATAACCAATTCACGTGTCTGTAACTAGAGTGGCCACCACAACGTTTCTCTTGACATAAGCTCTTAGACTTCTTCGTTAGATATCATTTATATTGATGTGTTTCCGTTTTGTTTTCGCGTCTCCTTGCAGGAGATGCCTCGGCGAGGGACTAGCGAGGCGGGCCGTGGGCGCGGCCGAGGACGAGGTCGGCGAGGTGGGTGTGTTGCGGTCGAAGTCTTAGTGGACCAGCCACTGCTCCCGGGCATTCAGGCCTAGGACCTTGCCCAGCTGATATGGGACATAGTGCGAGAGGAGCTCCACCCGTCGCCATGAGCACCTCTCCCTAGGGCTGCGGAGGGAGAGTCCTCTGTGGGACCACGTGACTGACGTGGCGCTGGATGCAGGGGAGGGGATGGGCCGCCACCGCCCCCCACCTTCCTCCGACACTTCTGTGCATGAGGCTTCCTTACCTGGAGGTGCACCAGCATCCCCACTGCAGCGCCACTTTGAGCTTTTCGGGTAGTTCCGGAAGCTGAAGCCCCCCTCCTTCAAGGGGATGAGGACCCGACCTAAGTGGAGGACTGGCTCGAGCAGATCGAGAAGGTTTTCGACACCCTTCGCCCCTTGGTGGAGTGCCGCGTGGCCTTTGCCACGTACTAGCTGGAGAGCGCGGCACACAGGTGGTGGAGGGCGGTCAGGGGACAGGAGAGGGACGAGCCGACCTGGGACCGATTCGTCACACTCTTCTGTGAGTAGTACTTTCCCCAGACGTGGCAGGACCAGAGGAGGTGGGAGTTCCACACTCTCCGCTAGGGGACGATGACCGTGAATGCGTACTGCACGCGTTTTCTGGAGCTGTCCCACTTCACAGCGACAGTAGTAGCCACTGAGGAGGAGTGCCTTTGGAGGTTCACCGAGGGGCTCCGGCCTGCGATTCAAGGGTATGTCAAACTCCTGAAGCTACCTACGTTCTCGAGGGTGGTGGAGTCAGCTATGACCTACGAGGAGACCAACCCTTTCGTGCGAGATACTGACAGCGGGTGGAAGAGGCCCTATCAACCAGACTTTTCACAAGGCTGGTGAGAGAGGAGACACGTGGTGCCTGCAGGAGAGTCGTCATGTTTTGCAGGGCCATTAGTGGCCTTTGGGGGCCCTCGACAGGGGCCAGTTGCTAGCACCGGACCCCCGCCCAACTGACAGCAGTGACCCACTGAGGGCGGGAGTCGAGTTCCCCTCTTCTACCAGTGTGGCCAGCTAGGCCACATCAGGAGGGACTGCCCGTCTAGGGCAGGAGGCCAGCAGATGCTCCCCGCACCAAGCAGTGGAGGGCGAGCAGGAGGCCGTGGTTTCCAGGCGCGAGGAGGAGGACAGCAGTCACGAGGAGGGTACCGGCCAGCAGCTACCCGTCCGACGTAGAGTGTGGCTGCTTCGTCCGCACCCAGGGCTGAGGGGCGTATCAATGCCCTGATACACAGGGATGCCAGAGCTTCGGGATCAGTGGTGGCAGGTATGGTTTCAGTCTCTGGCAGACTCGTTTACACGTTTTTCGATTCCGACACTACGCACTCGTTTGTCACCGCCGGTTTCGCGGTTAGTCTGGGGCAGGACTGTGTGCTGTTAGAGGATCCATTCATGATCAGAGGTCTGAGTGGTCAGCTGTTTGTAGCTGAAGAGGTATACACGGGTTGCGAGGTTAGTGTTGGGGGACACAGCCTTCCCGCTGACCTGATTATGATACGATGGAGGACTTTGACGTAATTTTGAGGATGGACTGGCTGTCTGCTTACCACGCCTTGGTGGACTATTTTGAGAGAAAGATCATCTTCTCCATACCGGAGTTGCCTTCTTTCGAGTTCCATGGTCAGCCAGTGGATGGAGGCTTCAGGTGCATTTCTGCACTTCGGGCGGCGAGACTTTTGAGCCAGGGGTGTGAGGGCTTCCTAGCTTGTGTGGTGGCAGAGCCCAGCCCTGTGGTAGACTTCCAGAGTATCCCGGTGGTCAAAGAGTACCTCGACATGTTCCCTGATGAGTTGCCAGGACTACCACCCGAGCGTGAGATTAAGTTTGAGATCTCGTTAGTACCAGGGACCAGCCCCATCTCCACAGCACCATACAGGATGGCACCACTTGAGCTGCGAGAGCTCAAGTCTCAGTTGTAGGATCTTTTGAAGAAGGGCTTTGTGAGGCCCAGCGCGTCTCCCTGGGGAGCCCCGGTACTATTTGTAAAGAAGAAGGATGGTACCCTACGCCTTTGTGTGGACTACCGACAGCTGAATAGGGTTACCATCAAGAACAGATATCCGCTGCCGAGGATCGATGACTTGTTTGACCAGCTGTGAGGTGCCACGGTATTCTCCAAGATCGACTTGAGGTTTGGATAGCACCAGTTGAGGATCAAGGAGGCAGATGTCTCCAAGATAGCTTTTCGCACCCGGTACGGACACTACGAGTTTCTGGTCATGCCATTTGGGCTGACCAATGCCCCCGCTGCCTTCATGGACTTGATGAACCAGGTATTTAGACCGTACCTGGACTAGTTTGTGGTGGTATTCATTGATGATGTGCTCATCTATTCTTGAGATCAGACGTAGCACGAACAACACTTGTGGATGGTTCTGGACACACTGAGACAACATAGGTTGTACGCCAAATACAGCAAGTGCGAGTTCTGGTTGAGGGAGGTGACCTTCTTAGGTCATGTGATCTCTGGGGATGGCTTGGCTGTGGACCCAGCCAAGGTTGAGGCAGTGCTCAGATGGGAGAGACCGCGCACGGTTACTGAAATTCGTAGTTTCTTAGGACTGCAGGCTACTACAGGAGGTTTATCAGGGGCTTTTCACAAATTGCACGTCCTATGATGCAGTTGACCTGGAAGGACGTGCCCTTCACTTGGACAGACGCCTGTGAGGTGTGTTTTCAGGAGCTGAAGGAGAGACTGACTTCGGCTCCCGTGCTCATCATCCCAGACAGTAGTGGCGGGTTCGTTGTGTACACGGACGCCTCTTTGCAGGGGTTAGGGGGTGTGCTCATGGAGAGGGGTCACGTTGTCGCTTATGCTTCGCGGCAACTGAAGCCCCATGAGCATAGCTACCCTACCCATGACCTGGAGATGGCAGCTGTTGTCTTCGCACTGAAGACCTGGAGGCACTACTTGTACGGTGAATCCTTCGAGATTTTCACATATCACAAGAGCCTCAGATACCAATTTGATCAGAAGGAGCTCAACATGAGACAGAGACGTTGGTTGGAGCTCCTAAAGGACTATGACTGCAGCATTTCCTACCACCCGGGAAAGGCCAATGTGGTGGCTGACTCCTTGAGCCGGAAGGTGCCCGCACACTTGGCCAGTTTACAGGTGCAGAGTTGGAGCCTTTTAAAGGAGATGGGCAGTTGGCGACCCCTAGAGTTACGGGGGCACTATGGGGTAGTGACTGTGACGCGACAGACAAAGCCAGAGCTGATAGATCGCATCATCACAGGACAGATGGTCGACCTGTACTTGCAGTCCTTGCGTGACAGAGTACTGTCAGGAGACCCTGGAGACTTCTCTTTTACAGACCAGGTGCTGCGCATGAGGGGATGGCTGTGCGTTCCCAGAGACGAGGAGCTGTTGAGAGAGCTCCTGACTAAGGCACATGGTTCCAGATTCACCATACATCCCGGAAACACGAAGATGTATCATGACTTGAGACGCGACTTTTGGTGGAGGGGGATGAAGCAGGATGTGGGTGAATTCGTGCAGCAGTGCTTAGTGTGCCAACAGGTGAAAGCCAAGCATCAGAGGCCTGTAGGGCCGCTACAGCCACTTCTAGTGCCAGAGTGGAAGTGGGAGAGCATCACCATGGACTTAGTGGTGGGCTTACCTGTTACCCAGCGAAGACACGACGCAGTCTGGGTAATCGTTGACAGATTGACGAAGACGGTGTGTTTCTTGCCGATCCGAGTTACCTTGGGACCAGCACAGTTGGCAGAGAGGTATATCCGCGACGTGGTACATCTACGCGGAGTTCCATGGGAGATCGTATCTGACCGGGATACCCGCTTTACGTCCCAATTTTGGGCTGAGTTTCAGCAAGCCCTGGGGATGCGGTTGAGGTTCAGTACAGCTTACCACCCCTAAATGGACGGACAGTCTGAGCGCACGATACAGACACTTGAGGACCTTTTACATGCCTGTGTACTGGACTAGAGGGGCTCTTGGGAGGAGTACTTGTCCCTGGCGGTGTTTGCATACAATAACAGTTATCATTCGAGCATCGGCATGGCACCCTACGAGGCTTTGTACGGACGAAGGTGTACAGCACCCTTGAGTTGGGTTGAGGTGAGGACCAAGTGGGAGGTTGGCCCCAGGCTGATCTGGCAGAGTTAAAAGGTAGTCAAGTAGATTCACAGGTGACTCCGCACTGTCAGGAGCAGGTAGAAGAGCTATGCAGATCGGAAACGTCGAGAGGTGCTATTTGAGGTTGGGGACCACGTCTTCCTTCGTGTTTCGCCCATGAAGGGCCTGCAGTGGTTTGGGGTGAGAGGGAAGCTTGCGTCGAGGTTCGTGGGGCCCTTTGAGGTCCTGGAGCGAGTTGGACCCGTTGCTTACAGGCTTGCCCTTCCACCCCAGCTTCTGGTGTGCACAATGTGTTCCGCGTGTCCAACCTCAGGAAGTACGTCGCCGATCCCAGTCACGTCCTGAGTCACGAGAGCGTTGAGGTGGGCGACAACCTGACCTACCCCGAGCGGCCAGTGTAGATTCTCGACAAACCCATCCACAGTCTGAGATGGAAGCAAGTACCCCTGGTGAAGGTTTTGTGGAGGAGCCAGCGGTACGAGGAGGCTACCTGGGAGCCTGAGGCGGTGATGCAGGAGCGGTACCAGGAGCTTTTCGCGGGTACGTCTTTTCGGACCGGCTTCGGTCCTCCTTGAGTTTGTTATGCATATATTGTTCTTTTCCGCACCCTAGTTAGAGCAAGTTTCAGGGATGAAACTTCCTTTGAGTTTGTTATATTGTTATAACCGGGCATCAAGCGTCGTTTAAGACGTCTGGGAGGCGGTCCAAACGTCTGGTCAGACGTCTGGAAGCCTTCCCGGGTGTCTGGAATTAAATTTTTTCGGCGCACGGGTTCACATCTACGCGCATGTGCGCGCAAACTGAATCTGCCGCCCTCCTCCTTCTCTTTCCTCCCTCCCTGCAGACGCAGCCTTTCCTCTTTCCCTCTCCCCACGTTGCCTTCAAATACGCCTCTCCCTCTCCCTCACCCTCACTCCACTGCCTTCTTCTTCTTCTTCTCCCTGCCAGCGAGAGAGCAAGCAGGCGAGAGCGGCAGCAGTGACTACTGCGAGTGTGTGGGGAGGAGGAGCTATTGCGAGAGGAAGAGGGAGCTTGATCATGAGGTTGCGAGCTCGCCGGAGCAGCCAGAGTCGACCGACGGGTGTGCAGCAAGCGTGTGGTGCTGGGGAAGAGCTGTTGCAGCTCAGGCAGCAGTCGGACGCGGTGTGGCACGGCCGTGCGCTGTGGGTGGAGAGCGAGAAGGTTCTGATTCTAGGAAAATTTCCCAGAATCAGACGTCTGGAGGAAGGTCCAGACGTCTGACAGGTACGTTATTTTTTTATCTCCTTCTTCTTTCGCGTGTACGGCCATGCAGCCATTTCGCCGAAGTCTTCTGCATCCTTTCGTTTTGAGAACGGGTGCGTGTGTGTGCAGGATTTGGTCGGGAAGGCGCAAGGGCACGCCATCCCACACATATCAGACGTCTGGGCACAGCACCAGATGACGGAGAGGGTCTCCAGACGTCCAGGGTGACAGTCGGACGTCTGGAAATTAAGTCCAGACGGTTCAGCCGATTTCTGGACGTCTGAAGAACTGCGCAGATCAAGGTATGATCTGAGCTGTCATTTAAGACGTTTGGAAGAAGTTCCAGACGTCTGATTTTGGGTAGACTTGTCGTTTTTGACCCGTTTAGGGTCCGTTCGGAGTCCGTTTTCCGCGTTTCAAGTTTCTTTCTTCTCAGATTTAGTTCCTCTACCTATTTACAGTAATTGTATACTGTTCTGAGTAGCTCCTTGTCTTTGATCCTTGTGTTAGGACCCTATTTCGTTGCGGCTCTGGGGGTTGCGGAGGCATGCGGGCTTGCCGTTTACGACCCCAGTACTCCCGATTTTGCGGGTAGAGTGGCCCTTTCAATTATTTATCCAAAATTATGCATTTGTGAAATAATTAATAGAGTTTAGGGTATTGCATGAACCTTAGGATTGAAAAACTAGATTGAATGATAGATCCTAGCGTATTGGATGAATCCTAGGACTGGAAAACTAGATTGAATGATAGATCCTAGGGTATGTCATGAATCCTAGGATTGGGAAACTAGCCTGAATGCATATACATTGTAGTCTTGAAAAAGTAGAAAGGAAACGATAACTGCCTGTAATTGGTTAACAGTTTCCTGATTATGAACGAATAATTACGGTTGGGAACATGGGCTATATAAATATAAAACTAAAATGATGAAACCTAAATTGGCTGAGTTGAAAGTGCACGAACCCTACGGGGAATTAGGAGTAGAACTCTTGGAAAGTGAATGGAATAGAATTGGGGAAGTGAGTTGACCCTTGAGTATGGAGTACCAAGGAGAGAGACTGTCCCCCTGTTTAGTGCAGAGCGGAGCTTGCCGCCCCAGGGACCCGGGGTTAGGTCTGGCCACTTTGCACCTACTTTTGGCCCTCGTGTACATAGTACCGAGGAGAGCTACTAGTGTAGGGAGATCACTAGCTACCCCACGGGCCCCTAGGTTCTGCTAGCCCTCCTACACCGACCTGTTAGGCCCACTGGGCAAACCAGGGTAGTCAGGCGAGGGTGCACGGACTGTGGAGGGGCAAGACCCCTATTTGGTTACTGTGGAGGGGCTGGACCCCTGTTACTGAGAGGGCTTTCCCTATATTGGTTCCGTGTTGTGCTTTGGGCGCACCCGTTAACGGAAACGACTGACCGTGTGCCAGTGCGGGGTAGCTACCCGTGCGTTTATTGCACGTGCCGTAGTCACCGTTACGTCTGTCAGCGACCTTGGGGTGGTTGACTGAGGGTAGGACCACCATGGGGGACTCTCCCGACCAGGAGGGCACCACGTGTTACTTCTACTTTTCGAAAAAGACTGTAATCAAGATCGTTCCCACGAGGAACATTCAAGATCAAGAGAAGAATCAGAGGGATAGTTCGATAACGAGTAAATGGAAAATATAAAGAAAGAAATTAAAAATATAACAGCTACTATCCACCTTATTGTTTCTTAGCTTTTAGTTGACACTCTACTCAGCGTTTCGCTGACGTGTCACCTTTATTACCTTTTCAGGACCAGGTGTTGAGCAGCCAGAGTCGGCAGCTGCAGAGGGCGCTGGGCCTAGTAATGCCCAGTAGTGTTACTTGTGTAGTACCCACTGTACTTTTCTTTCTGTTGTAGTGAGTAGTTCTGTTACCCCTGTACTTTTTTTGCTGTAAGCTTCATGTTTATGTACATGTTTATTTTCTTTACTGTTGTGGTGGTGTATACTATAGTATTTCTTTCTTTACTGCTGTATTTTGTTACTGCTAGTTATATACATGGTGAATGTGGTTTATTTTACTGCTCTTTTGGTTACTTTCTCGTTGGACGACTGGGTCTTGGGATCAATCGAGTCGGTCCGATTCTCGTGTCTCGTAGGGATTCGGGAATCGGGTCGTAACAGTGGGTGATGAGGTGTGGCTCATCACAGTTAAAATGCTCAAGTTAGGTTAGAAACTAAGTTAAACACTACATAATTAACACAAGAAATGAGTTAAGTGTGAGAAAGAACGGAAATGACCTAAAATAGCAAATCAGTGTTAAAAACACATAATTAGGTCACAAATTTAGATATTCTATTAAAAAGTGTAATTCGATGATCCAATTGTAAATTGAATTTACATTTGGATTCAAAAGTTTAAATTGAAAGTAAAATCAACTTCCTAAATGTTCAATTATGCTTTAATAAAAATTTGGTTGCATTGCAACATCATTAGGACCTCGCATTCATGACATTACAAATAGGTCCTTCATCATTAATATTTTCATGCATAAAAACCTGCCAAGGACCCATTTGAAAGCTGCCAGGGACCTTATTGCAACACTTAAGGACCACGCTGCAACACTTTTCTTCACTAATGGGTTTCCTCCTAATTTACATACCACTTCACACCTTAAGGGCATCCATGTTATTTTCCCAATACACCTGCAGCCGGCAGTCCACTGTAGCAATGCATAAAACTCGATGAGCAGGAGTCATCGATCCTTTGGAACCATGATCCATTGGTTGATCTCGCATTGAACCTTCGAGCGCCTTCATGCATCGAATCACTATCCTCCTGATGGGAATACTATCATGAGCCATAACTAGCTCAATTTAGTCATTATCAAGGAATAAATGCTCCTACAAAACTAACAAAAGGCCATAATTCATTGCATAATCATTCTGAGAGAAAGACAAGAAACCAAGGCTAAAACTGTAATTTTACCATCATATCTTGAATGTAGAATAACCGCGGATTTTTTCAGGGGTAATTAAGGTCAAATGATCCTAAAAGGCCAACAAGTGAGTTAGTATAGACAGGAATGGGTTTTCGCGTGTTTTGAGAATTAAATGACTTTTGAAACCTTAAAAATAGACCCGCTTAATTAACTGAGGTTTTGGTCAGGTTAAAATTTAGCTAAACTCTCTAAAATTCGTAGAAAAATATTCTATAGGGTTTGGTACCTTCAATTTGACCATCAGAACCCATCTTGACCCAAAATAGTTTCAGACTAACATTTACTCTAATTTAGGTTTTTGCATAAATTACCTAGTCAAACTAGGTCAAAACCTAAATCTAACTTCACCATTAGTTTTCTTGGGTCCAAATTAGGTTTGTACCAAAATTTGGACCCAGTTTGAGATCATCTTGACCTAGTTTGTAATTTAGTCTTGTCTAAGTCTTTTCTCTCACACACATGCCCCTAACTTTCAAAATCCTTTCAAAAAGGTCCCTATCTTTTGTCATATTCTTTTCATACAGGTCCTCATGCCATTTTTCGAAGGTTGAACCTTCATCGTCGAGTTTCGAGTGAGAATTTCTCGCTCGATTCTCAATCAATCTCTCCTAAATTTGAATCGAAGATTCCTTGGGAAGTTACCTTCCATTTGAGCCATTCCTTGGGCTTTACGTCTTTCCCAAATCCTCATGCGAACCTTTTGAAGGTACGCATGTCAAACATGCACGAGAACCATGGAATTTGCAAGTTTGTTTCCAAGCTTGAAACCCCTCCCTGTGGCCTATAAATGGATCCCAGAGGTCAAGCTGACCTCTTGAGCAAGGTTTAAGGCCAAAACAGCATCTTCCCTCTCATCCACGGCCGGCTCTGACCTTAGCTCCGGCGAGCCTCTTCCTCCGTCATCTCTAGCCTCCCAACCGCCGACTTGGGAGCGCTAATATCTCCCTTTCCTTCGTCCGCTCCTTGACGGCCAAATTAGGGCCGTCTCTACCTCATTCTTTGTCGCCACTATCTCACGGAGTAATTCCATTCTCCGATGTCGGCAGCCACACCAATGCCTATTTCCTCCCCTTTTCGCCCCTAAATTAGGTCTGGTAGACTTATCTCTCTCCCTACTTCCTTTTCCCTCTTTCTATCTCTCAATTC
Organism: Thalassia testudinum; assembly: GCA_037157565.1. Taxonomy (NCBI): domain Eukaryota; kingdom Viridiplantae; phylum Streptophyta; class Magnoliopsida; order Alismatales; family Hydrocharitaceae; genus Thalassia; species Thalassia testudinum. The sequence continues at coordinate 22,310,075 of JAZHRO010000024.1, forward strand.
GACTAGCAAACACACACGACCACCTCCGTCTTCCCCGTCTCCAGCAATCCCTCTGGCGAGGCATCCCTGCTGCTACACCCCTCCATCCGCCTTGCCGAAACCCTCCACACCATCACCACATCTACTCACATCAAAGTCCACCTTTATTTCCTACTCCACTCACTCCTGTGACTCACCAAACACACCTACCGTCGCGTTCCTCCTTCGACCTCCGCAGACCACCACACATCTCCACAAGCCACGAAAACACCACCACCATCTTCCTTAGACCTAGGCGATGATCCTGAACCATTTTAATTGGGCCAAGAGGCCGTATGTGTGTTTTTAGGTCTTCGCCACCTTCCGCTATTGCCGTCGTCAACTCAGACTCCATTCACCTCTATTTGACCCGCTTCGACCTTGCCTTCATGTTCAGGAGATGCAGTTTCATTCCACGACGCCAACCGCATTCCTAATTGGCATCCTAGCAGTTGCAGCATCCGCAATTGAAGGAGTTACACCCCTGTTGCTTCGCGAAGAAGACCAGGGACTTTAGTCCCACATCGGTGGTGAACGAAGCCTCCTTAGTGAATAAATTATTTTCTTGCATTAGGCTTATCGCCTTAGTAGCACAGGGTGAGGTCTCCTCGCACGTGCCCACGCACGCTCTCGCCAGCGGCCACGCCACATGAATCTAGGCTCTGAATCGATTAGCTGTATACCCGACTGGTTTTAGAGAGAAGAGGAGGAACAGGAGAGAGAGAGAGAGCGGGGTTTAGGGGGGTTTTGCTCTCTATGACAGTCGCTGGAGGGATTACTTCCCTTGTGCATAAGAAGAAAGAAGAGGAGAAGGAAGAAGGCTCGTGTGTCAAGAAAGGAAGAAGAGAGAAGAGGCTGAAAGCAGAAAGAAGAAGGAGCAACAGATAGAGAAAAGGAAGAAGAGAATAGTTGAAGAAGGAAAGCTAAAGAAGAAGAAAGGAGAAAAAATAGGAGAAGTGAAGAGGAGAAGAACAATGCTAGGTAAGCATTGTAGCACTTGTTGAATAAGTTGTTTGATTCAATAACCCGACATCTGATTTGAGGCTTGACATTGTGAAAGCTTGATAAATTGATTGAATGGTTGATATATACATGCATAGAGAATAATTGGTGATTTAAATCACCATTATTTTAACTTCTTTACCTTTTTATTGTCTCAAAATACATGAGAATTCATTGAATATCTAATGTGATAGATTAGTATTTATTGAATATCATTTTGTGGCTTAAATTCTTATGCTCATTTACATATTATTTGAGATTAGTGTGTGAATTCCTATTTGCTCCCACTGTTCGACCTTGGACTTTCATTTGAGTAATAAATATTATTTGTTTCCAAAGCAATTTCAACCTATATTATAGTGCAGCTTTTATAAACATCGATCTTGCTCTGTCAACATTTTGGTGCCATTGCCGGGGAGCAATGCACAATTCACTACTATTCTCTGCATTATTTGATTATATTTGAGCACTTGCCCTATTTGCTTTCTTGTGATTTTACGAGGTACTTCACAAGATCTTTCATGCAAAACAGCCACTCCAGGGCAGGTAACTTCTCTATTCTTCCCTAATCAACCTCTTAATCTTGGGAAGACAAAAAAAGGAAATAATCAATTAGGAATCACCTGCCTTATTTTTTCATAGTAATCATCATTTAAAGGGCAAGTTTTCTGATTTACGAAAATTTAAAATTTAATTGAAGTTTGAAGCAATTCTGTTTAGAATTCTCTACCCCAAATTTCCTGTGCCTATTAGGGACTACGCTTAACTTCTAATCACTTTGAGTTAACACATTTCTTGCTTGAAGCCCAAGGTGAACATTTTTAAAGATCAAATTGGATGCAGAATAGAGTCGATTAGGGTTTCAATTTTTAGGGTATTGGAGTGCCAGTTCACACTTGCCTGCATAAAAGGAAACAAACCCACCCGCATTTGTGTGCTACCCAAGCTCTTGGTTGAAAAGAACTGATCAACAAAAATCCTAAAATCAGGCTCTAAATTCACTTGACCTTAAAATCCTTGGACCTAATAACTTGAGAGTCAAATCAGGGTGACTTCTGGGTCTTGACCTAAATCTCATTCTGCCATTTTTAGGGTAGGTCAAGTGAAGTTGGTTTGCATTGTAGGCCAACCAACCTCCAAATTAGGTCACAAGTTGAATTAATTTCTAATCAAGTGAAACTCAAGCCACAAATTAGGATATAAAATTGGTAGACTTAAGGCCTTAAGTTCATACATTCCAATCTACCTGGACCCTCAGTGACAAGGAAGGTCGGGTGAGGGAAAACCTGTAACACGTGGGGACGCTCTACCGTGTAGGGGTCTTTGCAGGGCTCTCCCTTCCTGGTTGCCCAGGTACTTCTCCGGTGTGTGGATTTCTGACTTAGGGTATCATCCGCCTCGAAATTGCCTTAGTCATCCAAAAATCGTTAGGTGCCTTGATTGGGTCAATATTACATCCAGTCCCTCATCCCTTCTGTTTAGAGCACATACACATATCATCTTAGGGAATCTCTTTCAGATCTGATCAACTTCGATCTAACCTGAGTTTTTGATTCTACATCTTGATTCCACCATCTAATTCAAAAAATGCAGCCTGGCTATATATGAAGACTATTTAGAAAACCTGAGTCCCAAATGAGCTTGAAAGAAAAGATACTTGAGAATGCCTATAGAAACCATGAAGAATATTATGCAAGGGACATTCAAGAAAGATTTGCAAAAACAACAGAACTCATCACGAACTGTGTAGGAATAATATGGACACAGATGAAACACGGTTCAACCCGGAATCACCTATTAGCAGAACACAGTGAATTGGTGAAATTACACAACAATGACTGTCCGCAATTTTGGTCAAACCCTTCACTTCCAGAAAAATTCCAGGAATTTCTAAAAGAACAGGGAGAATTGCTAAATAAGTTATATATAACAATTGATCAAAAATACCCGTTAGAAACTAACAAAACATCTAGGAATAAGACTAGTGATCAACACAATCCCGGGTTTGATGATCAAGCTTGTTATGTACCCCCAACCCAAATGGAACCTGATTCAAATTACGAACAAATTAACATTCCTAATCTTGAGAATGGTTGGGAGGACCCAATTGCAAGAGGACACGATTTCGAGCTAGTCCTAGAGATACAAAACCCTGGTTCACCAAGCTTAGATTTCCTAGACTCTTGTGATAATGAGATTGACTCAGAATCTCTCGAGGGTGTAAATTCAACTCCTTATTCTGATAAGGTGACCCTCGAGGACAATTCTAACATCCCTGTAGAGCACAACCTAGATTCTAGTGATCTAACCCACACCCTTAACCTAGAATCTGGATCTGAGCTTTCTTGGGATGATTACAAGGCCCCGTATGATGAAAATCAGATTTTAAATTTAGATTATGATTTTGGGCCTTTACCTGATAAATGCACCTCTCCAACATCCTCTAAAACATAGATTGAATTTTTAGAAGTCATGCCAATCTACGATACAAAGATCGAGCAGTTGGATTTTGATTAGGTCTACCCTACAAGCCAAGAACCTCAGCCTAAACCTAATAGGAACATCTTTGAGAGTTCAGAATCTGAAACTAGGTTAGACCCAAGTCAGGTTGCTGATTATCCACATCTTGATCTATTCTGTGGTGGAATCTCGGATCCCGAATCAGATCCAGAACATAATTCTTGCAGGTTCTCCGACGATTTCGAATCCTACTCTGATTTCGGAGAACTGTTGTTTCTCGATAATTACAAGCCAATTTACAACCTTAGCAACTATGACCCATCTTTTGATTCTGACATTGAGGTCAATGATTTGAAAGAAAATACCTCTTCTACACATGCAAAGCCTCCCCAAACCCGTTTTCAACCCCAACCCACTATTGGACTCAATTTCTAGTTAGATTCTCCTCTCGATGATCCAGTTGTAGATGATTCTCCTCCACATTCCAATCGGGTTTCGGATATCGATCAGACTACAAATCAAGCCCCATCCTTCTCTGATCACTCTTGTAGGGTTCCTATATCCTCCACTGATTCATTATCATTTGAGGATTGATGTGCATACATCTGATTAACCTAAAATGTCTATTAATGTGTGTTCTTAGTGTCACATTAGCATCATACATTGTAAATAGTACATAACATGCATAATCATGCATTTATATTAAGTTGTATAAATTGAACAGTAATTATCTCCCTTTTATGGTCAAGGACAGGGCAACTGTTTATCGGGGCCTCGAACCGAAGATCCAACCATACGGATCTGATCAGGGAGACGATTGGAGTTCAACGACTCCAAGATTGCCTTGATCGGACATTCGTAGCATCAGATAGAGATCGAGGAACCCTAGAAGATCAAGGGCCAAGATGGTGTTAATCCGCACCTCAGACAACAAATTCGATCGCACAGATGGGTTCAGATAGACGATCGTAGCCTAACGGTGCAAAAATCAGTCAAATCCGACACCTGTGGCACCATCTATAATACTCAGAAGATGGACGGCCAAGATGGTGCCATGTGGCACCATCTCAGCCACCCAACCGGCTGCAAGCACCTGCCGCAGCCTTTCCTCTTCATCTGACTAACGCTTCTCCGCCGTTGGATGCTCATCCAACAGCTGCGGGGCGCGCGCGCACAAAACAAGCGCGCGACACAAACGCACCCGCAGAGCATTGGTCGAGCACTCAATTGAGAAGAGGAGATTCCTGTTCGAGCCGCAGGTGCCTCAAATTAGAGCGAGGGCAAGCGGGCATGCGGATGCGAGGAGTCATACGATCTTGATCGAACGACGCTGCGCAGTCGATAGCACCCATGTGTGATCGGACGCGTGGTGAGGATGCGAGATCGCACACGTAGGCGCGTGCAGTTGAGGCTCGGCGAGGAGCGATCTAAGTCGTCTGATCTCATGATCGGACGGCTAAGATTTGAAGAACGTGACGTGCGTTTTAGGCGCGAAAGAGGTGTAGGCGCGCGAGCGCCGCCCACGAAGGCCACGTTCAGGCCTTTAGTGACCGATTTATCCATCACTAAAGGTCCTGAATTAATGTTTTTTAAATTATAATGACGAAAATGCCCCCACTCCTTGCAACTATAAAAGGAGACCCCCTCCATACAAATTTCTCACACCTTCCTTCTCTTCTGTCCCTCTTCAAAGCTCAAGAGAAGCTTGTCCCACACTCAGGATGCTCCTCAAGAGATAAAATCAATTTTTTGCCCCCATTCCGGAAGCGGATCCCGCGATGATGATGACGTGTTGCCTCGTTCCCATTCTTCCTACCTTAACCTCCATCTTCCCGCTCCGTTCCTTGTCTTCCAGGCGTCATCTCATCCGGCTCATCCTTCAAGCGATCGTCAAGGAGGATAACTTCTCTCTCCCATTCCTTTTTCCTACTTTCTAGAGTAGAACTTTCCTACTTTTTAGTTGTAATAGTTTTCCTTCTTTCTAGTGTAATTTCTCGCTTACTTAGTTGTACAAACATCTTACAATATCAAGTGGATGTTTTCTCTCTCTCTCTCTCTCTTTCTCTTATTGTGTATAGTATTTCATTTCATTGTAATTACTCTGCTTTTTAACAAAAACACAAAAAGATTATAATTGCGAATTTTGATCGACGCAGCCTCCCTAAGTTTGACTCGGGATTTCTATTCCAATATAAATTTTATTTGTTGAACCCAAGTTCTTCGCTATTCAAACTACAACGACAAGTTTTCAAAACCAAATCTGATAGCATAGTCCTCCGGTGTTTCAACATTTTGGCGCCGTTGTCGGGGAGGCAACAATTTTTCGATCTTCTTTTCGTATTTCACGCACTTTACTATCTTCCAACTTGCTTTCTCTTGTGTCTATTGTTTTGCAGAGACCTCCATCAAGGAATCGTCAAGCGGTAGATTGGAGTAAAGTGCAGTTGAAGACAACTATAAGTGTTCCCCATTCTTTCCCCCTCCATAGATTTCATTTGTCACATTAAATTCAAATTCCAATTAACCTAGGTGTTTGCATAAATCCTAGGATTAGTTTGGTTGTTTGGATTTCCACTTACACTCATTTCACCCTCACTTATATAAAAAAACAAAAAGATAATTTTGTGGGGTAATTTTCAACATACACACAACATACACCCACATTCAAGGCATTTAACCTACTTGATTTGCTTCTACTCAATCGGATTCTAATATGTGGAACTAGTACACACAAATCAACACATAAAAGAGTAGAAATCATTCTAGGTTAACCATTTCTGTGTGCCTAACTTAGTGGTGCAATTGTGGCCAATTGTTTGAGTTATTTGGGCTGCACCACTCAACCTAAAATCAACTCATCAAGTAACTTCCTCTTAGGGTTTTCAATCTAGGTTCATACCAGGCACTCCACTTTATTTCTAGTTTTAAAGGAAAGCAATCTTCACTCGTGCTTGAAATCCTGGTTTGCCTCAAACTTGATTGAAATCAACCTAATTCTAAACCCTAAAAGCTACTTAAGCAAGATTTGAACATTAAAATCTACGCATCACAAATAATCTTGCTTGAAAACCCTGGTTGTTCATGCACTTACACATAATCAATCATTAAGGGCACAACCCATTTTAAGGGCCCATCACATTCCATAAGCACTACAATCCTAGGCCTCAATAAAATCAAGTAGACATTGGCCTTAAGGACTGATTAGCACCTCAGGGCCTAGTCTGAGATTGTTTACGATTAACCTACTTATACTAATTAATCTGATGTCTAGCTAGGGGAGTAGCGTCGAACGACCGCGGCTGGGGGATACACCAAGAACTAGAGGTGCAAGCCGAAGGAAGAACCATCTCCCCAGTCCCTCCTTCTAACTGGTTAGATTGAGCAGACACAAGTAGAGTAAATCGTTTATAATCTTAAGGCAGGTTCTGGGAGTTTGTAGATCCTTAGGCTACTCTACTTAAGGACAGGCTTGTTTTGTTGTGCTGCAGGGTCTTTATCCCCAGTCCTTCCGACCTTTTCCTAATTTATGATGGGAAGGTCATTGAATACCTGATTGGAAGGACCATTAGAGTTTTCTAGGAGTCGTAAATTGGATTTTGGTCAAATTGATCCCATGGCTAATCAACAGCCTCCTCTACCCCAAGATCCACAGGAGGAATTTTGAAGGCAGCTAGAACAAATACAGAGAATGCAAGAATGGTTCCTGAGAATGCAGGGCGCTCAACCCTTGAAGGATTTTTATGATCCTTCAAATTACGGGGAACGTCTTAGCGTCCAGATTCCGGCTAGAGACGTAGAAATCAAGCCTCAGGTGTTAAGCCTGATCAAACATTACCATGGGCTTGGCTCTGAAGACCCGTTTCAGCACTTGGAGGACTTGACCACTTTGGTCCATACCACCAAGGCATGAAACGTGAATGAGGAGCAAATGATCATGAGGCTTTTCCCCTACTCTCTTAGGGATAAAGCCACTCATTGGTACAGGACTATAGGAAGACCAATTGCAACTTGGAATGAGTTGAAATCAGCCTTTCTAAAGAAATTCTTCCCTATCGGACGTACCAATGCTTTGAGATGGGCAATCACTACCCTTACCCAGTGGCCAGGGGAGCAGTTTCATGTGGCCTGGGAGCGATTCTAGGACTTATTGCGGAGGTGTCCACACCACGAGGTGCCGAAATGGCAACTCATGTAGATCTTCTACCACGGGTTGACTGAGCAACTTAGAAATCACGTGGATGCTTCTTATGGAGGCAATTTCCTCAATAAAGATGCAGATAGCGCACACGATTTGTTTGAGGAAATGAGCGAGAATTCAATCAATCATGCCTCCATGGATACTTTTAACCGATCCCAGCAGCCTAAATCGAATGTTAATGAAGTTCATGACTCTCATTCATTCGATATGGAATTGATTTGTAACAAACTTGATAAGGTGAACTTGGTTGCTAAGAGAATGGAAGAGTGGATGGCTAGAAATTCAATGAACTCTCGATCCACTCAACCCCAGAATTCGGGATTCCATTCGTTGCGAGCTCCTTCTGGACGGGAGTTCGTGAATCAACTTGATGCGGCTTAGCCTGCCAGCCAGCATTATTCGGAACCCCACAGGTTGCCAACTAGGGCCTTTGATCCTAGTTTTTATGATCCTTCCCTTTCTTTCTCTCCATCCTTACCCTATGAGGATGTTTGTGCTGTGCAGGAGAACGTTATATCCAACCCCTACTCTAATGCTTATAATTTGGGTTGGAGAAACCACCTTAACTTCTCTTGGAAAAACTTGGGGCAGCAGACCCAATTCCGACCCAGCAACTATGCTCCGCAACGACCAATGGGTCAGGGTCATGTTTATACTCAGTTGCCCCCAAATCAGATCAATCAGCCAACTTGGAATGCCCGTTAACCCGTAGGGCAGGCTAATTTGAACCGACAAATGGTAGAGATGCAAGGATCCATGATGAGTCCATTTTAATGGACTATTGTTACACCTAAGTTAACTCTATTGTTACATTTTATGTTTGTTAATAACCACATTAGGTCATAAAATGATTGCATGCATCATTACTTAAGTTTACATTTATTCTATTGCATTCTATAACTTATTATGTAATTATTTTATATTTCATGCAGGTCTCGCACACAACGCACCCTATGCATCTCCTCCACTTAATCCACTCCATTAGGCTAATTTAAGAGTTAACAAATAGTCGGGAAAGTGAGAGAGGAGGAGGATTAATTTAGCAAGAGACTAGGGGGGTGAAATGAATTTCCCCCTCCCCCAACAGCCGGCTGGCCTCAACAAAGCCTCCCCCAATAGCCGTCGGTCTCAACCAACCCAAAACAGCCGCCAGCCAATTTTAGTAAGGGATTTGAAAATCCCTTGACTTGCGTCGGGGGAAGAGATAAAAGAGAAGCCTATGGGGATTCCCTCATCATCTCCACCTTCCCCACCGTGGAGAGGGCGTGCACTATGGAACCAGCAAGCACCACGCACCGCCAACCTCTCCAACACCATAGCCACAGCGCCCTCGCACGTGCAACGTCTCCCATCGTGCGCCCTGCAAGCGCGCCTCCAGCTTCTCCCACCGCACGCCCCCAGACATCGCAAGCGCGCACCTGTTCGTCTCCTTCTTCCTCTGCTTCTCTGTAGCAACCAGCGCATGTCCTCCCACCGCACGCCTACAGCCCTGCAAGCGCTCTCCATCCTCCCACCGCAGCTTTGTAAGCGTGCAGCCACAGCCTTGCAAGCATTCTCCATCCTCCCACCGCAGCCCTTGCAAGCGCACTGCCACAGCCTCCACCGTGCGCCCTGCTTGCAGGCACCTACCACCGCACGTACTTCCCACGTGCCTTTGTGAGCGTGTGTGCAGACTGCGCTTCCTCTTCATCTTCTCCGTCAGCTGGCAAGAAGAACCCAAAGCGCGCAGCGCCCCCCCTTTGCGCAGCTCACCGTGCAGCGCCCTCATCGCACCCACAGGCCACGCCCATAGGCAGCCACAACCGTGCGCACAACACCCGTCTCCGACGTTCTTCTCCTCCACTGTCCCATCGCCGTGTCACCACCATCACGAAGCACTCGTCAAGGTGCACCATCCCGTCGACTCTCGCAACCATCCACGCATAGCCGTTCACGCGAGGAGGAGAGAGGAAGTTTCCTCTGTTTTTGCTCACATTAAAAATTACCATCCATGCCATTGTGGGGGGACACTATTCATTTATTTAAAGTATTAAATTATTAAGGTGAATTTGCATAGCAATCCTTCTACTTCATCAAAATTGCTTGCAGATGAATATCTCTCATGAATGATTCAACGCATGTCATGGTGAACAAGCTATATTCTAGAAATTAATATTTACCGTGTTTAACAATATCAAGATCATTATTTTACATGATATTATATAGTGGTGATTTTGCATATGCACACCTGTATTCTTGATTAATTATTTAAAGTAAGAAATCATTCTGAAAACACGTGCACTGATAGCGAAATACGCGTGATTTGTAAAAGCGGGCTTTTAATGTCATTGTAACATGCGAATCCACTTTCGCTTTTAAATTTATATCCTAGATAGGGGAGTATCTAGGGTCGTCCAAGGAAGCAAAAATTGCAAAATTAATCCTCTTGCTTACAGATAGATCTCAACTTTCTTTTTGATATTTTTCAATATGTAATTTTTTTGTTTTGAAAAGACGAGGGCAAAATGCGAATTGTAACGGAAAGTACTAACACCTACAGTTGCTTAACTAAAATTTAAAAGATAGAAATATCTTCTTCCTAAGCTCACTCTAGGCAAGTGGAGGCCTAGAGTAATTAGGAAGAAGAGGTGAAACAAGTGCTAGAACCAAAAGTAATAATTGCAATAAAAAGCTAAAAGAAGGCAATTTAATTGACTAGAATGAGTGTTCTTTTCAAGGACAAGTAGAGGAATGCTTCTACTAGAACTAAACAAATCTAAAAGCAAGAAAAGAAACACAAATCCCCTTGCAAAAATGGTGAAGAAGGGAGTCTTCTTGCTCCAAGCTTAGCTGCTCCTTGGCTTGAAAAGAGGGCCTCCTTCTTCTCCTTCCATGAGAGCTCCTCCAAGGTGGAAGCTACCACCTTCAATGCTCTCTCCAAGGGGTGGGTGTGCACCACCCTCAAAAACTCCTCCAAGGTGGCGTGGACCACCTTCAAGATCTCCTCCAAAGATCTTCCTTGCCTGGCTTCTCCTTTGGCTGGCGTGACCCAAGAGAGAAGGGAAGAGGGGAAGGCACCAAGGGGACATAATATCCCCTTAATCTTCTTCTTCTTCTTCTCTCTTGGACGTGGGCTTATTGGTGGAATATGAGAGTGAAATTGCTAGCCAAGGATGACTTGAATGGTGGTGGGTAGTGGTATTTTTATAGGGTAGGATGGGGGGGTTAAGGTGCCCCTCGAAATGGAGGGCTAGGATGGAAGGATGGAGGTGGTTGGTGATCCTATGGCCAAGGGTGTGTGGCGCCAACCAAAGGGGTGTTAAAGGGGGTGGTTATGGTGGTGTTGGTGGCTTTTGATGGTGGAGAGACACCACCATTTTGGCACCAACATAGGGTCTTCTAGAAGGGGGGTTAGGTGGATGGTGGAGATGGATTCAAGGGGAATTGTGTGGTGGAGATGAAGGGGACTTTTGGAGGGAAAAGTGGCGCCATCAAGGGGGTGGTTAGGGTGGTTTTTGCGCCACTTTTAGGTGTCTTTTGGAAGTGGTGGGTAGGTTAGGTTGGTGCCAAGTAGGTTAGCTTATGTGGAGCTCAGGTGGAGCTAGTTGGGTGGAGTTGTTAGGTGGGTTTTTGGGGTGGTACAAGCCAAGGAAGTTGGAGCATAGCTAAGCTAAGCTAAGCTAAGCTAGCTTAGCTAATGGAGGAGTAGAGGAGAAAGTGTTGAAGCTAGGGTTTGGAAGGAGGAGCTGAGGAGGAGAAGTATGGAGCTGAAATTGGAGCTGGCCGCTGCTGAAGAGGCTGGCATGGAGCTACTCTAGCTGGCTTAACTTGCTAGCTCTTTGCTAGCTACTAAGCCAAGCTAAAGTAAGCTAGCTTCTACCATAATGAGCTGAGGTGAGCTAGGTCTGGTGCTCCCGGGGAGAATCAAGCTGGTTGAGGCAGCTAAGGTAGCTTAGCTGAACTGAGTTGAGCTAAGCTAAGTCCCCGGGAGCTGGACTTGAGCTTCCTGAGCTGGGATGAGTTCTTCATCAGCTGGCTGGAGTTGAGTGGAGTTTGATGTAGCTGGATCTGAGCTGGGGTGAACTCCTGTCAACTCAGCTGAGCTAGCTAAAGCTCCCTGTGGACTAGTGGGAGCTGAGATAAGCTAGACTCAGCTAAGTTGAGCTGGATCTAAGCTGACCTGAGCTAGGGTGAGCTAAGATGAACTCTCTTGAGCTGCCATTCAGCTCAGATTAGCTGAATGGAGCTGGGATGAGCTAACCCTAGTTCAAGTGAGCTAGGTTCCAGCTGTGGTGAGCTGGATCAAGCTGAGTTCCAGTTAGTATGGGCTTCTCCTTCACCATTTGCCTTCTTGAGTGCTAGGGTTTTAGGGATCTGTGTATTTGTACAACCCTAACACTTACAAAAACACATTAAAAGACAACAAAAAAATGCAATGCATGCCTAACCTAATTTATGCCTAAATGCAGCCCAAAAACTCGTTTGCGGAGTAAAATCCTAAGAGCTAGGTTCGTTTTAATGCATAAGGATGATGATAAACTGGCGTTTATCATGCACTAGTTAGTATGCATACACATTGAGATTCCCAAATAAACGAAGCACAATGCACTAGTTTAAATAGGCTAATTCCTCCTTGTGGAGACGACCTAACGCTTCATGGTTAGATTCTAAGAATTAAAATGTTTTGAAAAGAGATTTTCTACTACGCGATTCAATACAATGACACATTGATAAACGCGAGTTTATCATCATTCTTATATATTAAAACAAACCTACCTCTTAGGATTTTACTCCGCAAATGGGTTTTTGGGCTGCATTTAGGCATAAATTAGGATAGGCATGCATTGCATTTTTTATTGTCGTTTTAATGAGTTTTTGTGAGTGTTAGGGATGTACAGATGCACAGATCCCTAAAACCCTAGCACTCAAGAAGGCAAATGGTGAAGGAGAAGCCCAGACTAACTTGAACTCAGCCTAATCCAGCTCACCTCAGCTTGATCCAGCTGACCGCAGCTGGAACCTAGCTTACTTGAACTAGGGTTAGCTCATCCCAGCTCCATTCAGCTAATCTCAGCTGGATGGCAGCTCAAGAGAATTCATCTTAGCTCACCCTAGCTCAAGTCAGCTCAGATCCAGCTCAACTTAGCTGAGTCTAGCTCATCTCAGCTCCCACTAGTTCACAGGGAGCTCTAGCTAGCTCAGCTGAGTTGACAGGAGTTCACCCCAGCTCAGATCCAGCTACATTCAGCTCCACTCAACTCCAGCCAGCTGAAGAAGAATTCATCTCAGCTCAGGAAGCTCAAGTCCAGCTCCCGGGGACTCAGCTTAGCTCAACTCAGTTGAGCTAAGCTACCTTAGCTGCCTCAACCAGCTTGATTCTCCCCGGGAGCACCAGACCTAGCTCACCTCAGCTCATTTTGGTAGAAGCTAGCTCACTTTAGCTTGGCTTAGTAGCTAGCAAAGAACTAGCAAGCTAAGCCAGCTAGAGTAGCCCCATGCCAGCCTCTTCAGTGGCAGCCAGCTCCAGCTCCAGCTCCAGACTCTCCTCCTCAGCTCCTTCCTCCAAACCCTAGCTCCAACACCTTCTCCTCCACTCCACCTTTAGCTAAGCTAGCTTAGCTTATCTTAGCTTAGCTTAGCATAGCTAACAACCAGCTCCTTGGCCATTCATTACCTCCAAAATCAACCCTAGCTAGCTCCACCAACTCAAGCCTACCTAAGCTAGCTACTCTACTCAAGTTGGCGCCACCTCCTAGCCATCCCTTCACCCCATTATCTCCACCAAAAGACACTTCAAGTTGGCGCCAAAAACCACCCCTAACCACCTCTATATTGGCACCACTTTCAGCCCCTTAAATCCACCCTACACCTACCCACATAAGCCATCCTAGCCATCCACATACCCCCCCTTCTAGAACCTTAAGGTGGCGCCACCTAATGACCTTCTAGAATGCCCATTTTGGCGCCAACACCAAAGGGTGTCAACACCCATAACTACCCCTTGGTGCCCTTTAAGGTGGCGCCAACTCTCCTTGGCCATGGGATCTCCAACCACCTCCATCAACTCATCTTGGCCATCCATTTCAAAGGTCACCATAGCCCCCCTCCTATTCTATAAAAAGCCACCACCTACCACCATTTTTGGGCATCCTCCCTTAGTGTATTTTCTACCTACATCCACCTATACCTACGCCCAAGGAGAAGGAGTAGAGAAGGAGATTAAAGGGGCACACCACCAGCCCTTTTGGTGCCTTCTTCTCCCCACTCTCTTCAACTTGGGCCACGCCAAGGAGGAGGACTCTCCCACTTCAAGGAGGACGGCCAGGCAAAGGAGAAAAGCTTAGGGTGGACGTCCACCCTTGGAGAGAAACTTAGGGCACGCCTCCTTAGGGCTTGCCTTGGAGGTCATCACCTTGGCGGAGTTCTGCAAGGAAGGAGTTGAAGGATTCTTTTCAAGCTTGGGAGCCACCAACCTTGGAGCAAGAAGCCCTCTTCTTCACCATCTATTTAGAGGATTTGTGTTTTCTTTTACTTCAATTATCTAGTAGTAGAAGCATTCCTCTACTAGGCATTTTTGTTAAACACTTTATCAATTATCTAGTTGCCTTCTTCGCATATCTTGTTTGCATTTCTATTTGCTTATTTTCAGCATTCTTCACTTCCTCTCCCTAATTATTCTAGGTTTCCACTTGCCTATAGTGAGCTTAGGGAGAGGCTCTACTTGCTACTTTAGAGTTGTTTACTTAATTGGAAGTGTAAACACTTTTCCCGCCATCAGTTCGCATGTTGCCTTAGTTCAAAAATAAAAAAAATGGTATATTGAAAACTACCAAAAAAGAAAGTTGAGATATATTCCAAGCAAGAGAATCAATTTTGCAACCATATTGCCTCCTTGGACGACCCTAGATACTTCCCTATCTAGGATTATAAATTTAAGAGTTGATCGGTTTTACGCGTTACAACGACGTATTTTAACAAACCGCGTGAAATCGCTATCACACATCATTTTATGTTAAAGTTTTCAATGAAAACGAAGATTCTTTTTCAATCCATGCTCCAGCTCATGAAGCAAATGAAAACCTCACTAGACAACTTACAAACCGAACTCATAGCTAACTCTCGTCAACTCGGATCTCTACCATCCCAACCTGTACCCAACCCACGAAATATATTGAATCCGGGCAAGCAAGCCCATGGGTACAGAAATCAGAGGGACCCACACGCACATGCTTAGGTGGTTGAGCAAGGTCCTTCCTCTTCTTCTTCTTCTGCACATCTACAATTCTTGGCTAATGAAGCCCCTCCAATCTTGACTAACCCTCCCCAAGACCTAAACTCGTATGCATCCGCAAATTCTGTTTCCTTGAGGAGTGGTAAACAAACTCAAGATCCACAACCACACTGTTCTGATTTACCAAATCCTGAAGAACTTGAGGAGAGAAAGGAGAATTCTGGAGAAGAAATTAAGGCTCAAGAACCTGATTCCAAAGATCTAACTCATGTTCCTTTTCGTGAAGCCTTGATCAGATCAAAGAAGTCTGTTGATAGTAATGAGGAGCTTCTGAATATTTTCAAGAATGTTGAGATCAATATCCCGCTCCTCGACGCTATCAAGCATATACCGGCTTAAGCGAGACTTTTAAAGGATTTATGTACACAAAAGCGTAAGTCGAGAAAATATGTTATAAGGAAAGTGGTACTCTCCGAGCAGGCTAGTTCTATTATCCTGCACCACCTCCCACAGAAAAAGAGAGATCCAGGTGCTCCGTTGATTTCATGTGTCATCGGATATTACACTTTTGATAGAGTACTTCTGGATCTAGGTGCATCCATCAACCTAATTCCGACTTCTCTTTACGAGAAGTTTGGATTAGGTGAACTTCGGCCGACTTCAGTAACGCTGCAGTTAGCAAACTCTTCGGTCACAAATCCACGAGGCGTTATTGAAGTTGTTATTGTTAAGGTTAAGAATTTCTATTTTCCTGTAGATTTCCTTGTTCTTGACATGGATGTACCCAAAAATCTGAGGAACACGCCCATCATTCTAGGGCATTTGTTCCTGGATACCGCTAAGGCTAACATTAATTGTGAAAGCGGTAGCATGGAAATCGCCTTTGGGGGTCAACGAATGAAATTGGATATTTTTAAGGCGATTAATAAATTTGAGGATTGTTGATTTATCGAGGAACTTGAGGACGATAATGTGAACATTGAAACTTATATGATGGTTTCTGCAATTGAAGGTTCCTCCTTTGATGATGAATTGGACTCGCAACCCTCTATGGCAGACCCACCATCTTTTGAAGAGGTTATTGATTTTGTTCACTCTCAACCTCTTCCTCTTAATGAGTCATCAGCATCTTCCTTACCTTCAATCATCAACTCGCCCCATCTTGAATTGAAACCATTTCCTGAGAATTTAAAATATCAACTTTTAGGACCACACAAGACGCTCCCTGTGATTATCAGTGCTAAATTAACAAAGGAGCAGGAGATTAAATTGATTAAGGTCCTGAAGGAACACAAGGAGTTAATTGGTTGGACCATTCATGACCTTAGGGGGATCGAGCCATCTTATTGCAATCATAGAATATTTTTGGAAGATGGATCCCGCCCTTCTCACCAGATGTAGAGGAGATTAAATCCAAATATGCGAGAAGTGGTCAAAAAGGAGATTATTAAGTGGCTTGATGCAGGAATCATTTATCCGATCTCTAATAATCCCTGGGTAAGTCCTGTGCAGATTGTTCCCAAGAAAGTCAGGATTACCGTTGTGACTAATGAGAGAGGAGAATCCATCACAACTCGTTCAGCTTCCTTTTGGAGGGTTTGTATTGATTATAGGAAAGTGAACACGGCCATGAAAAAAGATCATTTCCCTCTGCCTTTCATTGATCAAATCTTGGAAAGATTAGCCGGGCAAAAGTACTTCTATTTTCTTGATGGCTACTCGGGATATAACCAAGTTCATATAACAAACAAGAAGGCATCATCTTGGGTCATGTAATCTCTGAACGGGGAATTGAAGTGGATAAAGCTAAGGTTGATGCTATTGCTAAACTTCCTCCTCCCACATCTGTTAAACAAATTTGATCATTTCTTGGTCATGTGGGATTCTACAGAAGATTCATCAAGGACTTTTCGAAGGTTGCTCGTCCTCTGAGCAATCTTCTCGCCAAAGAAACGCCATTTGTTTTGACGAATCATGCCGTAAGGCATTTAATTTTCTCAAAACGGCAGTCACTTGTGCTCCGGTGCTGCAACCACCGGTTTGGATAGCCCCTTTTGAGATCATGACCGATGCTTCTGATTACACGGTCGGGGCTGTTTTGGGTCAGAAAGTTGACAGGAAGCCCTCTGTCATCTACTACGCTAGTAAAACTCTAGATGAAGCCCATAAGAATTACACTGTTATTGAGAAGGAATTACTAGCCATAGTATTTGCTTTGGAAAAATTCTGGGCTTATCTCTTAGGGTATCATGTCATTATTTATACTGACCACTTGGCCTTGAGACAACTCTTGGCCAAAAAGGATGCCAAACCCCGGCTTATTCGTTGGATTCTTCTGCTTCAAGAATTTGATCGTGAAATCAAGGATAAATCCAGGGTACAAAATGTGGTGGCGGATCATTTGTCGAGACTTCTAAGTGATTCTTCTGGTATAGACATCTCGATTGCTGATACTTTTCCAAACAAAACTATCCTTACATTTTCAGGTGTCCAAACCCTGTGGTTTGCTGACATTGTTAATTATTTGGCCGTTGGTCAAATCCCCCAGGATTGGACCAAGCAACAACGGGATAGACTCAAATTTGAGGCCAAATACTACTTCTGGGAGGACCTTGAACTATACCACATCAGTTCTGATCAGATTATTCACCGATGTGTTCCGGAGAATGAATTCAACAATATACTCGAGTTCTGCCATGCATCTGCTTGTGGTGGACACTTCTCCAGGAAAAAGACGACTGCAAAAATTTTGCAATCTGGATTCTATTGGCCATCTTTATTCAAGGATGCCCAGGATTTCTCAAGGTCGTGTTCCCGATGTCAGGCACTCAAGAGCATAACTAAGAGAGATATGATGCCCCTAAACCCAATTCTTCCCATCGAAATCTTCGACGTTTGGGGCATCGATTTCATGGGACCCTTTTTCCCTTCATTTGGACATCAGTACATTCTCGTCGCTGTTGATTACGTGTTCAAATGGATTGAGGCGATTCCCACCTGAACCAATGACCACAAGGTGGTCATTGATTTTGTCAAGAAAAACATCTTCAGCAAGTTTAGGATTCCGAGGGCTATCATCAGTGATGGTGGCACTCATTTTACTAATGCCCAGTTCCGTAATTTGCTGGCTAAATATGGGGTTAATCACCGAATCTCCACACCTTATCATCCCCAGACAAATGGACAGGCCGAGATCTCCAATCGAGAGATCAAGGATATTCTGTAGAAAACGGTTAGGCCTGATCGCAAAGACTGGACTCAAAAGCTTGAGGATGCTCTTTAGGCCTACCATATAGCATATAAAACGCCCATCAGCATGTCTCCATTTCGTCTAGTGTATGGAAAGACGTGCCATTTACCCATAGAGATTGAACATAGGGAATTCTAGGCAATCAAGTAGTCTAATTTAGATCTGAGTTTAGCTAGAAAGACCAGAAAACTCCAACTATCTGAGTTGGAGGAGCTTAGAAATGATGCATATGAGAATGCCAAGATCTACAAGGCTCGAACCAAAGCTCTACATGATCAACTGATTTCCCGCAAGAGCTTTGAGCCGAACCAGAAGGTCTGGTTATTCGATTCTCGACTTAAGTTCTTTCCCGGCAAACTTAGGTTGAAATGGAACAGCCCGTTCATTATTGACCAGATTTTTCCAAACGGAGCCGTTCAGATCTCTGACCCAAAGACGAATAATTCTTTCAAAGTCAATGGTCAACGTCTGAAGCCTGTTATTGACCGTACTCTTCCAGAACCCATCTCAGACACGGTTGCTCTAGCCATGTTGTGACTTCTTTGGCTAGACTTTGCCTAGCTGACGGCATTAAACTCAGCAGCTGTACATATGACTCAGAGTTGACCCGAGCTTCATATTCAGGTGATATCTTCTATACTCTACCCTTCCTTTCATGTCTCTTTTTCTCAATGTGGACATTGCATCAGCTAGGCATGGGGGGGTGGATTCATTTTTGAATCATTTTGTCAACCCTGTGAAATTCTTGTAAATTCCATTTCTCTTCTTATTTATACATTAAAAAAAAATTGAATTAGGAAGGAATACTTGAACATTAGGACTTTTCAATGTTAGGAAATATTACATTAGGATCTGAGCACAAAGACCCTTCAGGTCTTTGGGCTTAATCAGCTCGTGTATCCACTAAAATGCGGATTTGTTTTTCGAGTCCTCGCCATCTTAATTCTATTGTAATTTGATTAAATAAGTTTGGGTGATAAGTACACAACTTATCAACCCACCCTCTGATTTGAGGGAACTTTAAGTCTAAAGCATCTACACACTATCTTTTCACTGACTTGTCGATCGGCGGTTTTAACAGAAATTGGGTAGCTAATGAACCTTTTAGGGTGATATAGCTGGCAAGTTATCGTGGGTAACAACCTATAGGTAGGTTGTCCAGAGCCCAATCACTTGACCATTCTCTTCTTACTGTCTTTAGGTAAATCTTAGACTAGAGAAGCCACCTACTTAAAAAAAAAAAGAAAAAGAAAGTCAAAAAGGAAAAGTAAAGGAGAAAAGAAAAAGAAAACAAAAGAAATAAACCACATTTCACCGCACGAGTATGGCTGTCAAGTTATCGGTGGCAACAGCTCATCGACTGGTTGTCCAGAACCCAGTTCATGAAATGCACTAAAAATTCCCAAAACACTTAGGAAGAAGTGAAGAAGTAGAATAAACTGGAAAGATATAAACTGGATTCACCCTTGTGTTGACCCCATAAAAATAAAAGTAGGGAGAAAGCTATTGGTCATAAAGATACACCTTTAGGAAGAACTCGCTTTTTAAGGTCACCTAGAGGCGTAGAAACCTAAAGTTCGTTCTAATTGCCGATCAACGAGTCTATCACATTCACAATAAGATGCTTAGAACTTAGGGTTCTCATCAAATCTTGGGTGGGTTGAATGGCTGTAGAAAGCCACTCTTTAACCTTAAACTCAAAAATCCAAAAAAATTAGAAGAGAAGAAAAAGAGAAAATTTTTTTTTTCTTTGAATAAGGCGAGGGCTTGAGGCGGTCTGCATTTTGGCAGATACCCGGGCACTGTTGTCTCTTTGAAAGTTTAGATCCTAAGTAAAAGAATTTCTTAATGTTGAAAATAACTTATGCCCAAGTAATCCAACCTAATTCTTTTATAAATAGCATGTAGTTTTTGCTAGGGACTAGCAAAAGATAGGCATGGGGGTGTGATGTGCATACGTCTTATTAACCTAAACTGTCTATTAATGTATGTTCTTAGTGTCACGTTAGCATCAAACATTGTAAATAGTGCATAACATGCATAATCATGCATTTAGATTAAGTTGTATAAATGGTATAGTAATTGTTTCCTTTTTATGGTCAGAGATAGGGCATTCTTTTATCAGGGTCTCAGATCAAAGATCCAACCGTACGGATCTGATCAGGGCGACGATTGGAGTTCAACAACTCCAAGATCTCCTTGATCGGACATCCGTAGCATCAGATATAGACCGAGGAACCCTAGAAGATCAAGGGCCAAGATGGTGTTAATATGCACCTCAGACGACAAATCCAACTGCATGGATGGGTTCGGATTGATGATCGCAGACTAACGGCGTGAAAATCGATTTAATTCGACACCTGTGGCACCATCTACAATACTCAGAAGATGGACGGCCAAGATGGTGCCACGTGGCACCATCTTGGCCGTCCATCTTCTAAGTATTGTAGATGGTGGCACAATCTCAACCGCCCAACCGGCTGCAAGCACCCCCCACAGCCTTTCCTCTTCATCTGATCGACACTTCTCTGCCGTTGGATGCTCATCCAATGGTTGCAGGGTGCGCACGTAGAAAACAAGTGTGGGCACTCTATCGAGAAGAGGAGACGCCCATTCGAGCCGCGGGCACCTCAAATTGGAGCGGGTGTGAGTGGGCACACAGGCGCGAGGAGTCACACGATCTTGATCGAACGGCGCTGCGCAGCCGATATCGCCCACGTGCAATCGGACGCGCAGCGAGGATGCGAGATCGCACGCGTTGGTGCGCGCAGTTGAGGCGCGACGGGGAGCGATCTAAGCTGTCCGATCTCACGATCGGACAGCTAAGATTTAAAGAACGTGACATGCGTTTTAGGCGCAGAAGAGGAGAGAGCGCGTGAGCGCCGCCCACGATGGCCACGTTCAGGCCTTTGGTGGTAGATTTATCCGTTACTAAAGGTCCTGAATTAATGTTTTTCAAATTGTAATGACCAAAATGCCCCCACTCCTTGCAACTATAAAAGGAGACCCCCTCCATATGAATTTCTCATCCCTTCCTTCTCTTCTTTCCCTCTCCAAAGCTCAAGAGAAGCTTATCCCACACCCGAGATGCTCCTTAAAAGATAAAATCAATTTTTTGCTCCCATTCCGAAAGCGAATCTTGCGATGACGATGACGTGCTGCCTCGTTCCCGTTCTTCCTACCTCGACCTCCCTCTTATCGCTCCGTTCCTCGTCTTCCAGGCATTGTCTCATCTAGCTTGTCCTCCAAGCGATTGTCGAGGAGGATAACTTCTTTCTCCCATTCCTTTTTCCTGCTTTCTAGAGTAGAACTTTCCTGCTTTCTAGTTGTAATAGTTTTCCTGCTTTCTAGTGTAATTTCTCTCTTACTTAGTTGTACAAACATTTTGCAATATCAAGTGGATGTTTTCTCTCTCTCTCTCTTATTGTCTATAGTATTTCATTTCTTTGTAATTACTCCACTTATTAACAAAAACACAAAAAGAATATAATTGCAAATTTTGATCGTGTAGCCTCCTTGAGTTCAACCCAGGATTTCTATTCCGGTATAAATTTTATTTGTTGAACTTGAGTTCTTCACTATTCAAACTACAACAACAAGTTTTCAAAACCAAATCCGATAGCGTGGTCCTCCGGCATTTCAACAAGGATCCCTACTCTGACCAGGCTGATTAGACTCAGCCAAACCCTAGCTATGCACTTCCACATCTTCTTGAGCTCCACAGCATATGGTGGGTTTCGCATCTCTTGATCTACATCTATCAACCCGTCAAATTGATTGGGTTTGGGCTGCATCATCAGCCTATTGATCTGAATAAGCACCTGGTTGGACCAACCAGTCTATTAATCAAGGTGCTTGTTTTACAAAACTCATCTGATTTGACCACTCCTCTATACCATTTTCCACTTAGCTGAAGACGTTGAATTTAGCGCTTAATGGGAGGCAACCTGTCATTCCAAAAACCCGAGATCTTCTGATTATCCTTCTATACTTCACGTCTATTGCACCCTGAGTTCGATTTTAGAACAGTTGATCCCACCTCTGGTACTCGTATCAGGGCTTGAAATCGTCCGCAACAGTCATCCTGACCCGTTCGCCCACCCGATAATCCTGTTCTAATCCTTGAACCCTAACTATTTTACACCCTTCGTTTACAATGAGAACATTGCAAAACTTAGGCATGGGGGGTGTTAAAGTGCAAACATACAAAAATTCATAGTTTGAAGGATTCTCACAAAAAAATTACATATTCCAAAAACCAAAAAAATAAAAACTTAAAAGAGAAAAAATGGAGAAGGGAGGAAATTTTGAAAGATCAATTTGAATATCATTCTTGAGGAGAAAAAGGGGAGGTGATATCAATGTCAAAAAGGAGCAATAGTTTGAAACAAAAAAGAGATAGTCATTAGTAAAAGATTAAGGAATCTACTTAGTTCTAGACCAAATCAAAAGAAAAAAATAAAAAATAATAAAAAGTACTAAGAGGCAAAAAGAGATTAGTATGAACACTAATCTTAGGCCTCTTGGGCTGTGATTTTAGGCTTAAAAATTTAAGTATCCATTAAGATCTAGATAGTTCTCAAGAGGTTGGGGAAAATGCGAAGTTTAAGTATTAGGTCTAAGGCTTAGGGATTATTCAGCCTCGTTAACTGACCTCTAGTTTGCGGGACTCGGTAACCTAAGCACCCCAATCCACACACAGTCTAGTTCAGTACGCTTAATTATCAAAATCATGCAAAAGCGTTAATTCTGTTTTGAAAAAGCTACCTAAATTAGGAGCATCTGATCAACAAAAGTTGATTTGGAAGAGTTCCCGACGCGGAGAGGCGGGAAATTTCCCTTGAAGATGCACAATAACATACCGTCTCCTCGGTGCTTGTCTCCTAAGATATCTAAATATCCTACCAGGGGCATGTAAGCACCTTGTGTTGGTTCAGATGCCATGGGCAGCATTATCACGAAATGTCAATTGCTAGGGTCTAGATTTAGCTAAGAATGCCATGGGTGGGATTATCCTGAAATCTCGAAAGCCAGGATTCTTGGGGTTACCATGGGCGGTGCTATCTCGAAGCATCGATTACCAGGGACCCTGCGAGGATTGATGGTGGGAGCTAGGAATCCGATACAGATCGTGTTGTAAAGCCAATCCGAATCTAGAAATAAAAGAGAGAGAACTCTCCAAAAATAAAAAAATCTTCTATCTTTCTCTTACAAAAATGCACTGCAAACTTAACCTGGGCTAAAACATGTCTTAAGCATGGGCGCTTTAACCACGGAGTTCAACGAACCTTAGGTTAGCTCCTGTGTGCCTTAGAAACCTTCGTGGTAGACTGAGGATAAAGCTGGTCAGGTCCGGATCTTGGTTGGTACTTGAGTACCTTTAGGCCTACTATTGACATTCTGATCTAATCTACAAAAGAAAGCACACAACAAAAATCTAAGCATAAAAAGGCATATGGTTTAGAATTTGAGTTAATTCCATGAAATTTTGCTAAGAGGCTAGCAAAAGCTAGGCATGGGGGTATGATAGGAACACCATCATGAGCCATAACTAGCTCAATTTAGTCATTATCAAGGAATAAATGCTCCTACAAAACTAACAGAAGGCAATAATTAATTACATAATCATTTTGAGAGAAAGATAAGAAACCAAGGCTAAAACTGCAATTTTACCATCATATCTTGAATGTAGAATGACCGCAGGATTTTCCAAGGGTAATTAAGGGTCAAATGGTCCTAAAAGGCCAACAAGTGAGTTCGTACAGACAGAAATGGGTTTTCGCGTGTTTTAAGAATTAAATGACTTCTAAAACCCTAAAAACAGACCCGCTTAATTAACTGGGGTTCTAATCAGGATAAAATTGATCTAAACCCTCTAAAATTCATATAAAAATATTCTTTATGGTTTGGTACCTTCAATTTGATCATCAGAACCCATCTTGACCCAAAATAGAGTCTCAGACTAACATTTATTTTAATTTGGGTTTTTGCATAAATTACCTAGCCAAACTAGGTAAAAACCAAAATCTAACTTCACCATTGGATTCCTAGGGTCCAAATTAGATTTGTACCAAAATTTGGACCCAGTCTGAGATCATCTTTACCTAGTTTGCAACTTGGTCCTGTCTAAGTCTTTTCTCTCACACACATGCCCTTAACTTTCAAAATCCTTTCAAAAAGGTCCCTATCTTTTGTCATCTCCCTTGCACACAGGTCCCCACGCTATTTTTGGAAGGTTGAACCTTCACCATCGAGTTTCGAGCGAGGATTTCTTGCTTGATTCTCAATCAATCTCTCCCAAATTTGAATCGAAGATTCCTTGGGAAGTTACCTTCCATTTGAGCCATTCCATGGGCTTTACGTCTTTCCCAAATCCTCATGCGAACCTTCTGAAGGTACGCATGTCAGACGTGCACGAGAATCATGGAGTTTCCAAGCTTGAAACCCCTCCCCGTGGCCTATAAATGGATCCCAGAGGTCAAGCTGACCTCTTGAGCAAGGTTTAAGGCCAGAACAACGTCTTCCCTCTCTTCCATGGCCAGCTCCGACCTTAGCTCCGGCAAGCCTCTTCCTCCATTGTCTCCGGCCTCCCAACCGCCAACTTGGGAGCACTAATATCTCCCTTTCCTTCGTTCTCTCCTTGACGGCCAAATCAGCGACGTCTCTACCTCATTCTTCATCGTCGCTATCTCACGGAGCAGTTCCCTTCTCTGGCACCGGCAGCCACACTGACGTCTATTTCCTCCCCTTTTCAACCTTAAATTAGGTCTGGTAGAATTATCTCTCTCCCTCTTCCTTTTCCCTCCTTCTATCTCTCAATTCGACCACCAAACACACGTGACCACCTCTGTCTTCCCCATCTTCGGCAATCCCTCCTGCAAGGCGTCCCCACCACTTCACCCCTCCATCCGCCTCGTCGAAACCCTCTACACCATCACCACATCCACCGACATCAAAGCTCCACCTTTATTTCCTACTCCACTCACTCCCGTGATTCGTCGAACACACCCATCTTCACGTTCCTCCTCCGACCACCGCAAACCACCACACACCTCCACAAGCCACGAAAACACCACAACCATCTTCCTTAGACCTAGGCGATGATCCTAAACCATTTTAATTGGACCGAGAGGCCGTATGTGTGTTTTTAAGTCTTCTCCACCTTCCGCTGTCGCCGCCGTCAACTTCGACTCCATTCACCTCCGTTCGACCCGCTTCGACCTTGCCTTCATGTTTAGGAGATCCGATTTCATTCCACGACGCCAACCGCATTCCCAATTGGCATCCTAGTAGTTGCAGCATCCGCAATTGAAGGAGTACACCCCTGCTGCTTTGCGAAGAAGACAGGGACTTTAGTCCCACATCGGTGGTGAACGAAGACTCCCCAGCAAATAAATTATTTTCTTTCATTAAGCTTATCACCTCAGTAGCACGGGGTGAGGTCCCCTTGCACGTGCCCACGCATGCTCTTGCCGACAGCCATGCCATGTGGGTCTGGGCTTTGAATCGATTACCTATATACCCGCCTGATTTAAGAGAGAAGAGGAGGAACAGGAGAGAGAGAGAGCAGCAGTTAAAGGGGTTTTTCTCTCTATGACACTTAGTCGCTGGAGAGATTGCTTCCCTTGTGCGTAAGAAGAAAGAAGAGGAGAAGGAAGAAGGCTCGTGCATCAAGAAAGGAAGAAGAGGAGAGGAGGCTGAAAGCAGAAAGAAGGTGCAACAGACAGAGAAGAGGAAGAAGAGAACCGTTGAAGAAGGAAAGCTAAAGAAGAAAGGAGAAAAAATAGGAGAAGAGAAGAGAAGAAGAACAGTGCTAGGGAAGCACTGTAGCACTTGTTGGATAAGTCGTCTGATTCAATAACCCAACGTTTGATTTGAGGCTTGACATTATGAAAGCTTGATAAATTGATTGAATGCTTGATATATACATGCATAGAGAATAATTGGTGATTTAAATCACCATTAATTTAACTTCTCTACCATTTTATTACCTCAAAATACATGAGAATTCATTGAATATTGATATAGACACAATTATTGAGGGTAAAATGCCTATTCATGCATGTTCATAGGCTTAAATTTGCATTTCATGTTATAAATATTGCATAGCATGCATCATTTTACATTTAGAGTAGTTGTATGTAATATAGGTTAATTGCGTCCTTTTTGTGGTCAGGAGAGAAGGATATTTATTTTGGAGCCTCGGATTGACGATCCGACTGTATGGATCTGATCAAGACGATGATCAGAGTCCAACGCCTTTAAAATTACCTCGATCGGAGTCCCTTAGCACCATATGCAATCCAAGGAAGATCAACGGTCGAGGGACTAGGTGACACAATCTAGAGCGTCAAACGACAAATCCGACCACACGGATGGATTCGGGTCGACGATCGCAGCCCAACGGCACAAAAATTGACCCAATCCGACCTCTGTAGCATCCCCTACAAAGGAAAGAAGATGGACGGCCCAGATTGCACGTGGTGCAACCAAGGCCGCCCATGCGCATGCACGGGCCACCGCACGTGCACAGCAGCGCGGGTGCACGCGCGCGCGGAGGTACACACGTGCAAGTGTAGTGGGGTGTGAAATAATGCAGCGAACGTGCGGAGGCATTGGCAGCAGTGGCACGTATCACGCATATGGGCGCATACAGCGCACGCCAGCGGCGAGCAGAGTCGCGTGAGCGGGATCTTCAGCGACGTTTGCGGTGGATCTTCAACACGTTTTTGACTATCACTAAATGTCCTGTATACGAATTTGATTCTTTCCTCCACTATAAAAGGACCCCCACCCCTCCCATTTTTCTTCATCTCTTCCTTTCTTCCTCTCACCACCTCTAAGGCTCTAGAGAGAGCTTGTCCCAAGCCCGGGATGCTCCTCCAGAGTAGAAAAGAAAATAGTTTTCTCACCTCTCAAACCCATTCATTGAGCATCCCGTGGCCATCCTCTCACCACCCTTTGGGAAGAAGATCCTCTCCGTGACGTCATCCTGCCCCATCCTCCATCCTTTGGCTACATCCTCCTTCGTCCTGCTCCTCACCACCTTCCTCCAGGAGTCGTCAGAGTGAGTCATTCTCCGAGCGACTGTCGAGGGGGATTTCTCTTGCATCTTTCTATCTTTTTCGCTTTCGTAGTATAGATTTTTCCGCTTTCGTAGTTGTAACAAACACTTTCCTATGAATAGATGATTATTTCTCTCTCTCTCTTTCTCCCTCTCTTTCTTATATTTTTGCAAGTAGTTTAGCTAGATAAGCAATTGTCCATCTGATCTCTTGCCTATTAAAATAGAAAAAAAATTAGAAAAGATAAAAATGACAAAAAGAAATAAAGTGAAGCGCGGATTTTTATAAAACCAAACTTCGCCTCCCCGTGTTCGGCGCAGAACTCACTTTTCGAGTTTCGGTTATAAATTTTATCTGATAGACGCATTTTGCGAGTTACGACGACGAGTCCTCCAAACCCCAATTTTAATTCGCGAAGCCCGCCCACATCATTTTGCTGCCGTTGCCGAGGAGGCAACACTCTTTGGTTTTTCTCGCATTTTATCCGCCTTACCTAACTTTTCTCACTTTTTCTCTGATCTTACTGTGATTGTAGGTACTCTTCTGAGGTGGGCCAAAGCAGTTAGATCAGAGAAAAGTACGGATGAAGGTTTTGTAGGTTTATCCCCACCACCCCCACCAACTAGTTCATTTCACCACACTAATAACTCAAACTCAAATAAACTTAAGTGCTTTTTATAAACCCTAGGATAGATTTGGTTATTTGTTTGCCACCTCCACTTGTCTCACCCCCGCATATATAAAAAAAAAGGAAAAAAATATACTCTTCTCTTGTGAGATTTTCTGAAAGCTACACACTTAACACCCACAACTTCTCACTCTAAGGTGCACAACCACATCGATTCTACCACTTAACCAGGATCAGACCTGTGGACCTAGTACACTTAACTCAACAAACAAATAAGTGAATAGAAATCTGATTAGGTTAAGACTTTTTGTGTGCCTTAATCAAGTGGTGCAATAGGCCAATTGGTTGAACTGTTTGGGCCGCACCACTCAATCTAAAATTGATCCATCAAGTAGCTTGCCACTTAGGGTTGATTCTTAGGGCTGAACCAGGCACTCCACATTATTTTTTATTTTTAAAGGAACATATTATCACCCATGTTTTCAAAACTTGGAGTGTTCTACTAAACCTTGATTGAACTAACCTAAGAATTAAACTGTAAAAGCTACTAAACAAGGTTAAACCCTAAAAGACACATCATCAAATAACCTTGTTTGCAAACCCTGGTTGTGCATGCACACACATTTCAACTGATCATTAAGGGCCCATCATGTTCCAAGAGCATAATCATCCCAAGCCAAATTAAAACAAAGTACACGTTGGCCTTAAGGATTGATTTGCTCTTCGGGGCTCAGACTGAGATTTTTTTTCGATTAATCTGCTTCTGCTGGTCCATCTGATGTCTAGCTAAGGGAGTAGTAACAAACGACCGCGGCTGGGGGCTACACTAGGAACCGGAGGGGTAAGCCAAAGGAAGAACCTTCTCCCCAATCTCTACTTCTAACTGGTTGGATTGACCAGATAAAGTAGACCAAATCGTTTATAATCTCAAGACGAGTCCTGGGAGTCTGTAGGTTTTTAGGCTAACCCACCTAAGGACAGGGTTGATTGCTTGTACTACAGGGCTCCTTTCTTTCTTCTGATTTCCCTATTACTCTACAATGTATCCTTCCACATCTTTCACACATTTCCAATCCTGCCCTCCTACCACCACTTATCTCCAAGATGATTGCTATCCCGACTTGACTTGTAATTACCCATCCACTAGCCAGGATAACTTTGATTGGGGATATGAATCTGGACCTTAGTGTCTAGGGCCTAACCCTGGACAACAAGACTATGATTACTATCCTTCCCAGAGCTATAATGATTATAGATCTCCATCCTTTGATGATCAAACCAACCCGATCTACAATCAGGAAGGATATGATGATTATAACACCTACCTTCCCCAGTATTCCACTGAATATAGGTCGCCACCATCCTTTAAAGAACCTGAAATGACCTACTATCAGGGAGGGACCTGAGAACCTCAATATCTTGACTCCCCTAAATTGAACCCAAACCCACCCAACCCTGAACCGAACCAGTCAGTTCAGGTGAACTAGATCCAGGATAGGGTGTTGGCTAATTTGAGGAACATTATACAATCTTGAGAACTCAGCCAACACCATGCACTGAAGCATTAGAGCCTATGATAAAAATGATTGATGAACTTAATAGTTCTCTATTGGATTTGCTCTAAAATGTTAGGGATAGGGACCTGGGTGAGTTTCTTCTTGGGAAATTGTCGAGGTTGAGGATGAAATTTGTGGTTGCCCTAGTCAAATCTTGGGATGATTCTCAAGATGAACCCCCTTCAGGAGAGCCAATATCTGAACTCGCTCAGGCACCTGTCGGGGGGGATACATATTTTGAGATTGGAGATGACCAGGTTGGTCTAGAGCAACCCTTAGAGGATGAACCGATTGATTCACCCGAGATCCCCGAGCCAGGGAGTGAGGAAAAATATGTCACTTTGAACCAAGAAATGACAATAGATTTTGAGACATATATAAATGAGGATCATGAATTCTTTGACTCTGAGGGTGAAGAATCTCTTAGTGAAGTCACACTTGAGTGTAAGGAAGATGATTTTAGTGAGACAAATGGGCTTAAGGAATCTGATGAACCATTTGATAGCCCGTTCATTGAAGATTTGGATTCGGTTGAGGCTAACTTGGAGCATTCGAATCCTCATTTACTAGAAGATTCAATCAATAGCCCCATTCCTCATCCATACCCCAAAGGGATTGATTTTGATTTAGAAATCATTACGCCCAAGTCAATCCTGTTTCAACCACAATTGTTGGACTTGGGTACTTTAGATGGGGTGTACAACGATTTGGAGGTCCTGTAAACATTGATTTTGGAGGATAGGAAGTTGGAATTAAAAATCTGGGAAGCTAATTCTGAGGGAACTTTGATTTTGGATCTGAGGGTTCCTGTTGACCTGAAACCACCTACCTACTATTAGGATCCTTATGATATCTTTCATGTGCGACCCAAGCCTGGAATAATTGACTATCTTCCTCAGCTAAACTATAAGTGGACACCCGATTTTAATGAATCAGATCAACCCGTTGTCCGACACTTTGGTCTTGGGTTGCACACCACAAAATCATAGGCTCGGCCTCGCAAACACAATAATCTTAGGTTCTGGGTGATTTTCAACCAAAACCTTAGAACCCCTCGACCTTGGGGCATGGGTCTATACCATAATCTGGTCCATATTTGTGGGCATCTTCTGCTGGAGGGTCTGAGGATCAATATTTTTAT
This sequence comes from Thalassia testudinum, assembly GCA_037157565.1. NCBI lineage: Eukaryota > Viridiplantae > Streptophyta > Magnoliopsida > Alismatales > Hydrocharitaceae > Thalassia > Thalassia testudinum. The sequence continues at coordinate 22,340,603 of JAZHRO010000024.1, forward strand.
CTTGATTCTGACCTGCACTTGTGAATTCTCAATTCCTTCTTTGTATGTATATTATGCCTAGCTGAAGACATTAAACTTAGCACGTGTGTATACTCTCTTCTCTTTGAGGAGCTGACCGGGTTGTCACGAAATTCAGGTGATTCTATTTACTTCGCCCTTTTCATGTCTTTATTTTTACAATGAGGACATTGCATCATTTAGGCATGGGGGGTGGATACTTTATCTTGAAATCATTTTGTTAACTCCATAGAATTTCTTTTAGTTTCTTTTTTTTTAAAAAAAGGAATGAAAATTCAAAAAGATAAAAAAAAGAAAATAGAATTAGGGGAGGAGAACTTAGGCTTTTAGGCATTATTAACTTTAGGAAATGATACGAGAGGACCTAAACACTTAGACTCTTCAGGTCTTCGGGCTTAAGTAGCCCAGGTGTCCACTCGAATGTTGACTTAGTCTTGAGTCCTCTCTAAGTAATTTTATTTTAATTTGTCTAATAAATTGGGATGATAAGTATGCGACTTATCAACCCGCCTTCTGATTTAGGGGGACTTTAAGCCTAAGCATCTACACACTTTTTTGCACTGACTCACCTTTCGACGGTTTCTTCAGAAATTGGGTAGCTAATGAATTACCTAGGGTGGTATGATTGGTAAGTTGTCGGTGGTAACAGCTCATCAGCTGGATGTCCAGAGCCCAGTCGCAAGACCATTTTCATTGTACTACCTTTAGGTAAATCTTAGATTAGGAAAGCCACCTACTTAAAAAAAAAGAAAGAGAAAAAGAAAAAGAAAAAAAAGAAAAAGGAGGAAAAAAAATAAATAAAATCACACTTCACTGCATAAGTATGGCTTACAAGTTGTTGTGGGTAACAGCTCATTGGCTGGTTGTCCAGAGCCCAGCTCACAAAAATACACAATAATTCCCAAAACACTTAGGGAAGAAGCGAGGAAGTAGAATAAATCAGGGAGATATACACTAGATTCGCCCTTGTGTTAACCCCATAAATGAAAGAAGTCGGGAGAAAGCTACCGTTCGAAAAGATAAACCTCTAGGCAAGGTCACTTAGGGTCGTAGAAACCTGAAGTCCATTTTAACGGTCGAATAGTGAGTTTTTCACTCTTTTTACTAGATGCTTAGCACTTAGAGTCCTTTTTGAGTCTTGGGCGGGTCAGGTAGCCATAAAAAGTTATCCTAAAACTCTTAAACTCCAAAAGTACAAAAAATTAGAAGAGAAGAAAAAGCAAAAAAAATGTATCTTCCCTTTTCAAATAAGACGAGGACTTGGGCGGTCTGCATTTTGGTTGACACTCAGGTACTATTAAGTCTTTGTAGCTTAGGACCTTAGTTGAAATTTTCTATTGTGAATAAATAACTCAGGCCTAAGCGATCTAGTCCTAATTCTGTTTTTATACATAGCATGTAGTTTAATTTTGCTAGGGACTAGCAAAAGATAGGTATGGGGGTATGATATAGACACAACTATTAAGCGTAAACTGCCCATTCATGCATGTTCTTAGGCTTAGATTTGCATTTCATGTTATAAATATTACATAGCATGCATCATTCTACATTTAGAGTAGTTGTATGTAATTTAGGTTAATTACATCCTTTTTGTGGTCAGGAGAGAAGGATATTTATTTTAGAGCCTCGGATTGACGATCTGACCATACAGATCTGATCAAGACGATGATCAGAGTCCAATGCCTCCAAAATTGCCTTGATCGGAGTCCCATAGCACCATATGCAATCCAAGGAAGATCAACGACCGAGGGACTAGGTGACTCAATTCGGAGCGTCAAACGACAAATCCGACCGCACAGATGGATTCGGGTCAACGATCGCAATCCAATGGTGCAAAAATTGACTCAATTCGACCTCTGTAGCATCACCTACAAAGGAAAGAAGATGGACGACCTAGATTATGCCAAGTGGTGCAACCCAGGCCACCCATGCGCACACACACGCCACCGCACGTGCACAGCAGCACGGGTGCATGCACGCATGGAGGCACGCACGCGCAAGTGTAGTGGCGCAACATGCACGCGGAGGCAGCGGCAGCAAGAGCGTGTATCGCGCACAAGGGCATGTACAGCGCGCGTCAACGGTGTGGCAGCAGGGGCGTGTGAGTGGGATCTTTAGCGACGTTTGTGATGGATCTTTAGCGACATTTATGATTGCCACTAAATGTCCTATTTACGAATTTGATTCTTTCCTCCACTATAAAAGGACCCCTACCCCTCCCATTTTTCTTCATCTCTTCCTATCTTCCTCTCACCACCTCCAAGGCTCTAGAGAGAGCTTGTCCCAAGCCCGAGATGCTCCACTAGAGTAGAAAAGAAAATAGTTTTCCCACCTCTCATCCCCATTCCTAGAGCATCCCGTGGTCATCCTCTCACCACCCTTTAGGAAGAAGATCCTCGCCTCGACGCCGTCCTGCCCCATCCTCCAGCCTCTGGCTACGTCCTCCTTCATCTCACTCCTCTCCACCTTCCTCCAGGCGACATGAGAGTGAGTCGTCCTTCAAGCGACCGTCAAGGGGGATTTCTCTCACCTCTTTCTATCTTTTTTGCTTTCGTAGTATAGATTTTTCCGCTTTCGTAGTTGTAACAAACACTTCTTATGAATAGATGATTATTTCTCTCTCTCTCTTTCTCCCTCTCTCTCTTATATTTTCGCAAGTAGATTAGCTAGATAAGCAATTGTCGATCTGATCTCTTGCCTATTAAAATACCAAAAAAATTACAAAAGATAAAAACGACAAAAAGAAATAAAGTGAAGCGTGGATTTTTATAAAACCAAACATTCACCTCTTCGTGTTCGACCGGGAACTCACTTTTCGAGTTTCGATTATAAATTTTATTTGATAGACGCATTTTACGACCTACGATGATGGGTTCCCAAACCTCGATTTTAATTCGCGAAGCACTCCCACATCAAATATCTAATGTGACAGATTAGTATTTATTGAATATCATTTGTGGTTTAAATTCTTGTGCTCATTTACAAATTATTTGAGATTAGTGTGTGAATTCCTATTTTCTCCCTGTGTTCGATCTCGGACTTTCATTCGAGTAATAAATATTATTAGTTTTCAAAGCGATTTTGACCTATACTACAACGCAGCTTTTATAAACATCGATCTCGCTCTATCAACACCTCCCCAGATTCAATCCTGTGGCTGTGATTTAACATGGAGCTTCCTACCCTCCACTCAACTCGCATCCACCGTCCAAACCCTACTGGTTTAATCTCACCTCCATGGTGACCTGATCACCTCACGTGCCCATATAAGCAGCTACCTGAGCTTGCCAGAGAGGCCTTTCGACTTAGGATTTCCTGATCTACCGACTAAATCAAATCCATTAGCATATCACTTAAATAAAGGTGATGCAATCTCAATTCAACAACTCTACTTTAACCCGAGAGTAGTATACCTCAAAATCCCTCTTTTTCACGAAGAATATTTTGTTTCATGAAAGAGACGCGAATTCGCCATGCGAATACCAACCAAAAACAAAATACAAAAGACCTATAGAGCCAAAAAGTATGGATTAAACTATGTTACTATATTCTAGCGAACTTCCCTTATGCGGAAAAGAGTGGGCATCAAATGCAACAGAGTTTTGGTGCTCTCAGATGTGTAGTGTGGGGCTTTGAGATCTTGGACAATATCTTCTTTTGAACTTCTTCACAAAGTGACCTTTCTAGTGGAAAAAATTATCTCAAAGGTGTGTATTGCCAAAAGAACATCCTCTACTATTTATAGAGGTGTTAGGAACCTTCAAGAATGCTTGGAAGAGGCCTTGTAGCCGTTGGGAGCAAATCCCATAAGATCAAGCCGAAATCCCAATCGAATCAGGCTTATCATGACTCTGACAGCAGAATCAGACGTCTGATTTTTGGGTCAAACGACGGGTCAAACAACTGGTCAATTTTTTAGTTGTCTGATGCAAGGGTCAGAGTTCCTAATTTCGTTGGATGGAAACAGGGTTCTAGGTCAGACGTCTAATCTACTATTTTAAGACGTCTGATTGAATTTTTGGATATCTAATTTTATGCGTGTTTGTTCATATTTTGGACCAAATCTAAATAGGGTTCTAGTGTAACTAGGTCAGACATCTTACAGGACATCTAGACATGTTATAGGATGTCTGGTGTTCTGTAGGAATTGATTCGCAAGGACCCAACGGTTGGATTTGGTCTGACAAGGTCCAATGTCTCTTTATCAGACGTCTGGGAGGCTCTATGGACATCTAAAAATAATATTAAAATATTTCTTGATGGGTTCACGAGAATATTGGTCTGACAGCCAAATGGTCTTATTTGGCATCTGATAAGGTTATCAGATGTCTGACTGGATGCTTGATACTAATGTTGCACGTCTGATCTAACTGTCTGATTCTTATTTGGCTTTCTAATTCTATTCTAAGGTTTGCCTAAGTATCCTAAGGATGTGTAAGTGTTCTGAGGACTAAGTTATACTTTGGGCTCCTTAACATATTTCTAAGGAAATAAAGAGCAAAAAGAAGAATAAAAAAATAATAAATTAGAAAATCTATCATATTCTTCATTCTCCTTCAAGCTTTAGCCCTAAGCCGTGCTCCTTGATACTTTTGTTTATCGATCAAGCTCCTCCAATCCGTCATGGACGTGAGCTTGAGCTCCTCACACTTGCTTCCATTTTCATTTCATCATTAAATCTTAAACTCAAATGCAAATATCAAATAACAAGTGTTTTGTTATCATCAAAATCAATGATCGTGGTGCCCATGCACCAATAATCTCTCCCTTTTTGTTGATGACAAGACCACAAATAATGTTCCAAAACATTTTCCCCCTTTTTGACATTATCAAAAAGGTTTAATCAATTTTAATCATCTTATCCTATAACTCTCCCTTAAAACATGCTCTTATAAAAATGAGTTAACTCCTCCTTTTTGACATAATTATTTTTTTTGACCCAACCTTTTTGACATAATTATACAAGAGCTATGTTTTTTTATTATCTCCCCCTTTTTGACATAATTATACAAGAGATGTGTTTTTTTATTATCTTCCTCTTTTTGACATAAGAGGTCTATTCTTGTTCTTCATTAACTCCCCCTTTTTGTTGGAAATATGGCTCAATTTAGCTTTTAAAATCTTCTCCTAAATACATTCATTTCTATATCAAGTCAACTATTGTTAAGGGTAATCTTCCCTTTTTAATGAACTTAAACCATATCAAGTTTAAATTACTCCCCCTATCTTGATGCCAATATAGAGATATATCATCAAAATCAAAGAACATTTTACCTAACTTACCAAGGCCAATAGCATGGCCAATATGGAGGTTGCCACATGCAATCATCTTTCCATCCATAGCTTTCAAATATGGGTAATGGTGCTTGATTGTAATTGTATTTCTTGGGCACCCCAAATCCATAGCTTATTGGTCTTCTTGTCATCCTTCTCGAATTTCTTAGGTGCATTCTTCAATTCTTTCAATTTGAGTTGTCCATCTTTCAATTTATAGATTCAATTCTTCACATTGTAGAATCCCTTGAAACCTAAAAAACAAGATTCAAGTTGCTTTCTGGGTATCCAAATCAATTTGGATCCCGATTTGTTAGTTGGTCTCCTTTGTAGAGATTCTTTCTCAACCTTTTGGGTTGTGCTAGCCTTATAATAGCCAAGTCAAAATTTACTAGAGGTTGGCTTTTGATGGGCAATCAATTTGTCCAAATTTTCCTTCCCTTTAGTGAATTTGGCTAGATCATCAAGGAATTGATTTGACTTCTCCTTGAGATGGGTTATTTCAAGTTTCAAATTTGGAATCTTATCTTTGAATTCTTTAATATCTTCTTTCAACATATGATTTTCAAAACTAACCAAAGATTCAATTGCTTCAACTTCCTTAGTTTTCTCTAAATGGATTTTATTTTCAAAATCTAGTTCTTCAAACTTTATCTAAGAGAGATTTATTTTCAGATTTAAGCTTCTTGCATTCATTTTTAACAATCTTATACTTAGAAAATAAGGATTCAAAAGCATCCTGAAGTTCTTCTATTGAAATAGAGTTTACCTTAACTTCTTCTTTGCTATCATCCGCGATTGCCATGAAGCCCATGCACACGGTTGCATTCTTTGTTTCTTTCTCAGGCTCTTCCTCCTCCGAGCTTGTGCCATCCCAAGTTGCTTGAAATGCTTTTTTTTTGTGCTTCTTATCCTTTTTCTTTTCCTTCCTTAGGGGAGGGCATTCCGATTGAAGATGCCCTTTCTTGCTGCAATGATAGCAACAGATTGGGCTTTCCTTCCTTTCCTTCTCCTTTTTGTTGCATTCCGTATGCTTAAGAAACTTGAAAAACTGGTTAGTTAAAAAATCAAATTCCTCATTAACGGAGCTTACCTCATCGTCGAAGATTACTTTGAAAGTGAGGTTCTTTGTCTTTGGCTCCAGAGTCTCTGATTGAGAGATTTTCGCTTGCAAGAAAAATATGTCATCGTGTAATGTAAATCGTGGTGGAAAAACCCCCAATCAAAATATATTTAACAGTCAAAATTAACCACGAAAGTTAAGTCGTATCCACAGGGAGGTACAGATCAATAAATGCACAAAATATCTGGCATCCACAATTACAATTGTCTAAAACATCATTCACCAAATAGTTCCTCAAGAAATCAAGCCAAACCCCTCTTTAATTAGGAATAAGGTGCAAGGATTCACTAAAATTGTGTTTTAAATGAAATATGAGGGGATTCTCATAAATTCACCATAATATTAAGATAAGCAAGAAATGAAATGTGGCAATGGTGTTTGGCGTAATTACTAATTGAACTTGTCCTGTAGCAAAATAGGGGAGCTCCTCAATGGAGCTCCCACTCACGAACAAAGGAGCGGCTACCGGTGAGGGCTTCACCGGAGGTCAGTGGGACGGGGCCGCACCCAGTGGTGGTCGCAGCGAGGATCAGGATGGTCGGTGGTGACTAGACGGCGGTGTAGAGCTCGCTGTCGGTGGGGTTGTCCACACAAGTGCATGGGTCGCGGTTGGTCTATCGAAGGGTGTGGTTACGTTGGTGGCATCATGAGGAGGGCGATGGAGTTGACATCGCTGAGAACAGAGGGCGATGGAGTTTCAGTGCTCTTGAATGTGTAGTGTGAGGCTTTGGGAGCTTGGACACTATCTTCTTTTGATCTTCTTAACAAGGTGACCTTTCTAATGGAAAGAATTATCTCAAAGGTGTGTCTTGCCAAAGGAAGGTCCTCTACTATTTATAAAGGTGATAGGAACCTTCAAGAAGGTTTGGGAGAGGCCTTATATCCATTGGGAGCAAATCCCATAAGATCAGGCCGAAATCCTAATTGAACCAGGCTCATCATAACTCTAACAGCCGAATCAAACGTTTGATTTTTGGGTCAAACGATGGGTCAGAAGAAAGGTCAATATTTTGGTCATATGATGCAAGGGTCACTGTTTGTGTGCTAAATCGATGTTTTAAGATTGTCACGTTGCAGTATAGCCAAAATAGCACTCAAACAAATAATTTTATTACTCGAAAAAGTTCCGAGGTCAAACATAGGGAGCAATATGGACTTCAAAACTCGAGATCACAATTTAAATCAAGAATAGAGATTGCAATAAGAATAATGTTAGGATCAATATGAAAAAAAGAATGGAGTAAAATGGTGATTTAAATCACTAATTACTCCTCACAAATAGCACTTAAAATCAAGCCTCAAGTATATGCAATCAAAAACATCAGATGTCTTAAATAGCCCTATGCTATAGTGCTAGAGACTCAAGGGTCTCTCTGCTTCTTTCTCTGGGCATTTGCTATTCTTCTTCCTCTTCTACTCCTTGCTCTTCTTATCTTCTTGTGTGGCACCTTCTCTTCTTCTTGCTTCTTCAATTCTTCTTCCTTCAGCCCTTCTTCTTTTCTTCTTTCTTTCTCTATTCTCCTTCTCACACAAAGGGGGAAGGTCCTTCAAAAGGCTAAGTGTCAGCCGTTTCTCTTTGCAGCAAAACCCTCCCTACCCACGCAGTCTCTCATTCTCTTCCTTTCTTAGGCTCCACCCTCCCAGGGCCTCTTAGAGTATAGTTGGGTAATTAGGTAGGCACGTACCTGAGTCCAAGGCTACGGGCATGGTTGCAGCCAAGGAGTGTAGGCTTAAACGGGTCGGGTGTACCAGGTCTGCCGAGGAGAGGTCGCGGACGAGGCACGTGAGGGGTGTGAGGGACCTCACCCCTTATGTCTGAGGCAATAAGCCACAGACACAAAAATAATTTAAGCGCCTCAGTGAGCTCTTCAACTAACGATGTGGGACTATCTGCGTCCCCCTCCTCCGCACGTCTGCAGCAGCACGTCTTCCTTCAATTGCCTTAGCTAGAATGGTTAATGCATCCAATTGACCACCTGGATGTGTTCGCATGTTGTTTTCGTGCAACCTGGGACTTCTACTTGGGGCAAAAAAGGCCTGGAGGGAGCTCGAAGCTTATTTGAAGCTCTTCACCAATGGCGGCTAGGTGACACAGCTGAAATTAAGCAAACAACCTCTCAGCCCTGTCAAAAGTTTAGGAAGGATGGCTGGACCACGGTGAATGCGGCTGTGGAGGTTGTGTGGTGTGGCGAAGTCTGTGCATGCATGGCAGAGTCAAACTGTGTGCGTGAGAGTGGGTGTGTTCAGTGGAGCATTGGAGGAGGCAATAGGGTGAAATAGGAGAGGGTAAATGAGTGGAGAGATGTGGAGGAGGCTTTTAGGTAGTTGGCAAGGAGTCTGGTGGCATGTGGAGTGAGATGTCCTTTGCCGGAGATATGGCCAGAGCGATGGAAGACGAAGTCGCAGAGGAATGGTCGAGGTCGAGACGGCATGTCGACAATGTTGGTGTAATGAGGTAGAGGTTAGGGAGTAGTTGAGAGTACTAACAGATGAAGTGGGAAGGAGGAGGGGCCGGTTGTGCTATTTCCAGTGTCGAAGAAGAGAATAACTCCGGAGAGAGAGGAATGGCAAGAAAGAGGGAGGTTAGGGCATGGGCTGGTATGGCTTGATGCGGGAGGAAGTGATGGGAACACCATCATGAGCCCTAACTAGCTCATTTTGACCTAGAAAAGAGAACAAAAGCTCCTACATAACCAACTGAAGGGCCTAACTCAAGGAATAATTAGTTTGAGAGAAGCAATAAACAAAGGGTAAAATTATAATTTTACCATTGCAGTGTAGCAACAGAATTTCTCAGGGGCAAACATAGGTTAAATGGTCTCAAAAAGATAAAAAGTGGGTTGGTTCAATCAGAAAAGGGTTAATGTGAAATCTGGGAATTAAATGACTTCTTGTAACCCTAAAACAGACCCACTTAATTTTACAAGGTTTTGGTCAAGATAAAATTCAACTAAACCCTCTAAAAATCATGAAAAAATATCATCTAGGGTTTAGAACATTCAATTTGGCCTTTAGAACCTATTTTGACCTAAATAGGGGTCCTAGTCAAATATTTACCCTAAATTGGGTTTTTGTGTAAAATGCCTAGTCAAACATGGTCAAACCTAAAATTGAACTTCACCATTTCATTCCTTGGGTCCAAATTAGGTTTATACCAAAATTTGGACCTAAGGGGAGTTCACCTTGACCTACTTTGCAAAACAGTCCAACCCAATTACATTTATGCGCCTAGCTTTTGAAAACCCTTGCATACAACCCCTATCTTCCTCGTCATTCTTTGCAATTAGGTCCCTCCACCATTACAGTGGAGGAATCCTACTCCGACGAGGATTCAAGGGGGATATCTCCTTGATTCCTCAAAGAATCGCTCTTAAATTTGAAAGGGAGATTCTCTGTGGAATTCCTGTTTGTATGAACCCAATTATGAGCTCTGATTTCCACCCAATCTCTCATGCGAATTCATGAGAGATTTGGGTATCTCTTGACCTTCCAAGTCCGGCGAGGTTGCCATGCTTGGAAGCTTTCCTTCCAAGCACAAGGCCCTCTGCCTATGACTATAAAAGAGGCCCCAGATCCCCCCAGTCATTTCAAGCTTGTTTTGGCCTGAGATTACCTCAAATTTCCTCCCTTCCCCTCTGGCCAAAAAACCCAACAAGCTCCTGCGAATCCTCCTCCTTCTTCTCGTCGCTCTCCCACCATACTAGTGGCAAAGTTACCTCCGCCTCCATCTGCGTCGCGCCATACCTGCGCCCGCACCTATCTCCCTCTTGTCGTCGTCGCCTCTCTCTCTTTGGTTCTTCGTCTCCGGTGACGGCATATATGCGCCATCTGCCCCCTCTGCTCCCCCTTCGTCTAGCTACTCGCAGATAAGTTCCCTTCCTCTACTCTTTCTTTTCCCCTTATCTATTTCTAATTTCACGCCCCAACAACCACAGACCACCACCACCTTCTCCACCTCCGGTAGACCACCGGCGAGGTGTATCCACCACTCCACTCACTCACACACCTCGTCAACCACCTCGAAAGCATCGCCTCATCCCACTGATCATTTTCCCCCTCTCCATTAACCACCACAACTTCCACTCACTCCCCACCGACCACACCCAACTTCACGGCCACAGAACTACCTAGGCACGCACACGCAGGCTGTCCTGCACCACACCAACACCCGAGCCACCTTCGCTGTGTCACGGTGAAGCCTTTTGAGTAATTTGACAAGGCCGTGAGGCCATATTTGTGTCGACAGGTACAGGTGCCCTGCTCGCCATTAACGCGAACTTGATGAAGCTTGCTAGCTTCACAGCAGCCTCCAGGTGCCAGGAGTTCAGGTCCCAGATGCGCGAAACTTCTTTGCGAACAACTCACGCCCAGCAATTGGAGGCAAAGCACCTGTAGCCTCAACAATCAAGGGAAGACCTGCTGCAGGCACGTGCGAGAAGCGGGTAGGACATTTAGTCCCACCTCGAAGTCTGTGAGCAGGCGACACGGGATAAATTGAAAAAGTGTCAGGGGCTTATCACCTCCTGACACGGGGTGAGGTCCCACTCGCCCTTCATGCCTCATCTGCGCCCTACGCTCTGCGGACCTAGTATTTGACCCGACTATTGGTGCACTCCTCGCCCACCACACACGCCGATGGGCCTGGTAACGTTTACCTGAGCATGCTCTGGGAGAGCGAGCCTAAGAGAGAAGAAAGAGAGGAGAGTTCGCAGGGAGGGTAGGGGTTAGGTTTTGCTCTCCAAGGAAGAAGAGGGCAAAGCCAAGGAAGAAGAGGAAGAAAGAAGCCTCAGCAGCGGCTAAGGATGAAGTCACAAGGGAATTAGAAGAAGGAAGAAGGAAGGAGAAGGAAGCCTCAGCAGAAAAGCAAAGTCTGAAGAACGCTCGAGACAGAAGCAGAGAAAGAGAAAGAAGCCAAAGACAGAAGAAGAAAAGAGAAGAATCAGAGAATAAGAAGAATCAGAGAAAGAAGGAAGAAGAAGAATAGAGAAAGCTCAAGCTAGAAGCAAAGCAGAGAGAATTATCTGATTTTTACATCCATATTCATATTTTTGAGATTTTACATACATTGAAACTATTTTTATTGCTTCATAATTGATCATTACATTTTATAAAATTGAAAGTTGTGTCCTTAGTTTTTTAAATCTCAATTTGCTCCCTGTGTTTGACCTCAGATTCATATTTTTAGAGTAATAAACTTTCATTTATTTTCGAAGCGATTTTGGCTATACTACGACGCAATTATTATAAACCTGATTTCTCTTTCGACAAACATTTTGGCACCATTGCCGGGGAGCAACGAGCAATTTAGAAACTTTGATCACAACTTCTGATTTAATACTAACTTGATCTATTTCTTCTGTTGTGATTGTTTCAGGGGAAGAAAGCCGCACAACAACCACACTAGGGGCAGGTAATTTCTCATTAGCCCTCTCTCTTAATCCCCTCAATTCTAAAAAGGAAAAACAAAGAGAAAATCAATTTAGAGCTACCTACTTTCCATATCTAGTTAATCCACCAAAGTTGCCTGATTTTAATTTGAACACATTTTGAATTGTGCATCCATTTAAGGTAACTAGGTCTAACACCTTCTTGATTGAGCCCTAGATACCATCTTTGTGGCAACTAAATTGGACCAATTAGAGCCAACTTAAGGATTCCAATCTAGGATTTTTAGAGACACATCTTCTCTAAGCAAGAAGCATATCTTTTCAAAAAGAGGTGTGCCTAAGCCTTGATTGAAGAGATTTATCTAAGAGAAACCCTAAAAAAATTCAAGCTCTTAAGTCACTTGAACCCTAAAAGAAAGGACCTAAAAGCTCTCAAAGGACAAAGAGGTGAAGTTGACCCCTTGGGTCAACCAACCTTGAAATTAGGTCACTTTTTTGCACTCAAAATAGCTAAAGTTCAAGTGGAACCCTAAGCACCTTGATCTTAATTAAAAGTGGTAGACTTAAGAGGTCAAGGTCCCCATTCTGGTCTACCTGGAATCTTAGTGACAAGAGAAGTCAGGTGGGGGAAACCCTGTAACTCGTGGGGACTCTCTACCGTGTAGGGGTCTTTGTAGGACTCTCCCTCTCTGGCTGCCCAGGTATTTCTCAAGTGGATGGCTTTTTCTAACTAAGGGGTATCATCTGCCCCGAACCTCTATAGTCATCCAAAATTTTTAGGTGTCTCGATTGGGTCCAGCACATTCTAATCTCGTCTAATCCTTCAGTGCATGTTTGGTAGGAGGTCCTTAAGACCTCCTTTAGAAATCCACTCCTGTCGAGGCCAAGCCTCAACGCCCGTGTTTGTGCAGCAACCCCACCACATAGATCACTCCTCTGATTCATCAGAACCAAGTTCTCCTTCTTCCATCATGGCACAACCAATTGAAGAAGAGAACAACCTTGAACACCAACTTCAGTGTTTGAATGATATATTCCAGAAGTTTGTAAACCCGCCGTAGCGTCCTATGATGCGAGATCACTATAATCCCGTTGTGGTGGCGATCGAGCCTCGAGTCCAAATCCTGGCTGGAGGTCCTGATTCTGAACTCAAACCCAACATGATTCATGCTATTCCAAAGTCCCATGGACTTAACTCCGAGGATCCCTTCCAGCACATCAAACAACTCAAACATCTAGCCCAGACCTTGGGGTCAAATGTACAAAATCGGGATATTCTGCTCATGAAGATGTTTTCCTTCTTTCTCATGGACAAGGCTGCTCATTGGTATCAGACTCAAACACGTCCGATCAACACATGGGTTGAACTCCAATCTGAATTTTTGAAAAAGTTCTTCACCGTTGGTCGAACAAATGCCTTGCGCCACCAGATCACTCACTTCACTCAACAATCGGGAGAACCTCTTCATGAGGCATGGGACCGATTCTTGGATCTCATGCAAAAGTGCCCCCATCACGGAGTTCCTAAATGGAAACAAGTTTAGTCTTTTTGCCAGGGACTCCGTGAAGACATTCGATTATTCATCAATGCAACCTGCGGAGGAAACATCATGGGTCAACACGAGGACACGGTGTGGGAGATTCTCGAGAATATGTGCGAGAACTCCATCAATAATGACTCATGCCCACGCATCAACGAATCCTAGGGGAGCACATGCGACGCAGGGCCTTCCCGCATCCATTGACTTGGAGCTGATGGCCAATCGGTTGGACAAGGTCTCTATCATAGAGAAGAAGGTGGACGAGCGGACTCGGCATCTATAGTGAGCCACCTCTACGCAAAACTCGTTTGCACAGCCACCTCTTGCGAGGGAAACTGTGCAGAACATCTATCATAGATCTTCTAAGGGGATGGACCCGTATCCACCCCCGTTTGACTCCAGGACTGAAGGGACCTCCGATCCAATATATTCTAGTTGGGGGAACTCTGAACCCTCATACTCTGATTTTCCTGAGGCTCCTCAGACCTGCGAGGACCTCAATGCCATCCAAAATGACCCATTCTCTAATGCCTATAACCCTGGATGGCAGAATCATCCCAACTTCATGTGGGCGGGAAATACTCAAAATCAAAGACCACCTTATCAACCCCGTCCACAAGCTCCTCATCCATATTAGCTGCCTCAGCCTCAGCCCAACCCCACCTATCAATCTGGGCCAAACCAAGCAGATCAAATGACTCTTATCCTTCAAACTTTGGCTGACATTTAGAAAACAAATGCGGAAATACAAAAATAGCACAAGGACGAGATCACAGAGGTTCACAATCAACTCGCCCAGATGGCAAATTCCTGCCAACCTGGCACACTCCCTTCGCAACCTCTGCCGAATCCAAATAACATGCCGACCCAGAGGTGCATTATGAACCCAAATCCAAGCCACGCCCACATGATTTATCAGGCCCCTTCTGTTCCATCACCCGACGGGATGGAAGCTTCAACATCTTACGCGGGATTTCAACAGCAGCCACCTATTTTACCAACCCCAAACCAAAACTAAGTAGGACTAAACTCCGTAACAACCCATAATGGTAAAGAAACTCAAGACCCACCTTATTCAAACCACTCCAAACCTAGTAGTAACCCAAACCATAGGATAGTTATCCAGGACACCTCTATCCCAGATCAAGAACCTGGACTTATTTTAAAGGAACCAACCAAGGTTCCATTTCCTGAGGCCTTGAACAAGGGAAAGAGGATAACCAAACACGTGGCTCCTGAGGAGGATCTGGTCAAGCTCTTTGAACAGGTCCATATAAACATCCCCTTGATGGATGCAATCCGCCACACACTGGCTTATGCATAATTTCTAAAAGACGTGTGTACACCTAAGCGTAAGCCACAAACCAAAAGTGGGAGCCCGATCGTAATGTCAGAGCAAGCTAGCCTATAATCTTGAGCAAACTCCCACCTAAGGCTAAAGACCTAGGTACTCCCCTGATTTCATATACTATTGGTGATACCCAATTTGACAGAGCCTTATTAGATCTAGGTGCCTCCATAAACCTAATACCAACATCCCTCCTTGACCACCTTGAAGAATCTGAGCTTAAACTGATAGAGGTGACATTGCAGTTAGCTGATCGATCCATCAAATCACCTAAAGGAGTACTCGAGGATGTCATTGTTAGGATACGAGATTTCTACTTCCTAGTGGATTTTATAGTCTTGGATATGGATGCACCAGAAAACCCAAGGGATACACCAATTATACTAGGGAGACCTCTTCTGGCCACTACTAGGGCCAATATAAACTGTGAGGAGGGCCAAATAGAACTGAAATTCGGGAACCGAACACTAAAGATTGACATCTTTAAGGCCCAACAAGGGATTAATTGCTGTGTTATAGAACAAATATGTGATATCAAAGTCGTGGTTGATGAACCGTATATCGAGGACAACCTGATTATTCTCGATCAACCACTAGAAGATCAAAACCCACAAATAGAGGAGTCTAACCCTGATCTAGATACACCCATAACTCCTTCCCTTGCTCCTGACACACACCCTGAACTGCCCGCTGCTGCTGATAACCTCGTTTTGGAACTCAAGCTTCTTCCCGACCATCTGAAATACGTCTTTTTGGGTTCCAATCAAATGTTTCTTATGATTATCAACTCCAGACTCACACCTGACCAGGAATCCCGTTTGATTACTATTCTCCAGCAACATCGTAGGGCCATTGGATGGACTCTCGATGATTTGACTGGCATTAGTCCCTCTTATTGCACACACTGAATTTACATTAAAGAGGGCACACGACCTTCACGAGAAATGCAGAGATGTTTGAATCCTAATCTGCAGGAGGTCGTGAAAAAGGAGATCATTAAGTGGTTAGATGCAGGGATCATCAACCCGATCTCTAACAGTCGGTGGGTGAGTCCTCTCCAAGTTGTGCCTAAGAAGGTAGGACTCACCGTCACTTCGACTAAAATCGGAGAGGTCATATCGACCCGTGTGGCTAACTTTTGGAGAGTCTGCATTGATTATAGAAGACTCAATTCCTCCATGAAGAAGGATCATTTCCCACTACCGTTTATTGATCAGATCCTCGAGAAACTGGCGGGAAATAGGTTCTTTTGCTTTTTAGATGGGTACTCCAGTTATAACCAAGTGGCAATCCATCCTAAGGACCAAGAAAAGACCACTTTCACCTGCCCCTTCGGGACAAACGCGTTCTGAAGGATGCCGTTCGGACTCTACAATGCACCTGCGACTTTTCAGCGGTGCATGCTTGCCATATTCTCAGATATGGTATGTGATTATCTGGAAGTCTTCATGGATGACTTTTTAATATTTGGAGCATCATTTGACGATTGCCTCCTGCACTTGGTCCAAATCCCCAGGCAGTGCATTGAAGTGAACCTGGTTCTTTCCTGGGAAAAGAGCCATTTCATGGTGCCTGAAGGAATTATCATGGGACATCTGATTTCAGAGAAAGGTATCCAAGTCGATCGAGGCAAGGTGAACTTGATTTCCAAACTCCTTATGCCTAGCTCGATTAAGGACATCTGATCTTTTCTGGGCAAGTCGATTTTTACTGTCGATTTATCCCTGATTTTTCGAAAATCGCATGCCCCTTGACCACTCTTCTCTCCAAGGATGTACCTTCCGAAATCTCCAAGGAATGCACTCAAGCATTTGAAATCCTCCGTGACCGAGTTACCCAAGCCCCGATCCTACAGTCCCCTGATTGGTCTCAACCCTTTGAGATCATGTGCGATGAGTCTGATTTCGCTGTAGGAGCGGTATTGGGGCAAAAAATTGACGGGAAACCCGTGGTCATTTACTATGCTAGAAAACCACTTGACGAGGCTCAACGTAACTACATAGTTACTGAGAAAGAGCTGCTAGCCGTAGTATTTACTCTAGAAAAATTCAGATCTTATCTCCTGGGTTCCCGTGTTATCATCTACTTGGATCACACAGATGTGAGGCATCTCCTTGCAAAGAAGGATGCGAAACCTCGATTAATCCACTGGATCTTGCTATTGCAAGAATATGACCTCGAGATTCGCGACAAAGCGGGAAAACAGAATGTGGTAGCTGATCACTTGTCCCGCCTTCCTTCTAAGATCATCGACCCTTCCAGACCCATCACGGAACATTTTCTTGATGAGCACCTTCTGACTATCAATACATGGCTTCCATGGTTTGCTGATATAGTAAACTACCTGGCATTACATCAGATCCCGTTCGATTGGTCGAAGGCCAAGAAGGACAAATTGCTTTTCGATGCCAAGTATTACTTTTGGGAAGACCCGTATCTTTTCTGCATCAGTGCTGATCAAATAATTTGACGATGTGTCGTGGAAGCAAAATTCCAAGGCATACTCTCTTTCTGCCATGACCAGGCATGCAGTGGACATTTTTCAGGACATAAAATCGCAGCAAAAGTCCTCCAGTGCGGCTTCTACTGGCCCACAATTTTCAAAGACGCATACAATCATTGTAAGGCATGTACCCGTTGCCAGACCTAGGGCAACATGAGCCATCGAGATATGATGCCTTTACAGCCGATTCTAGTATGCGAAATTTTCAACATTTGGGGATTGATTTTATGGGACCCTTCCCTATCTCGGACGGCTTCGAGTACATTTTACTCATTGTTGACTATGTGTCCAAATGGATCGAAGCCATTCCAACCTGAACCAATGATCATAAAGTTGTTATCAAATTCATTCATTAGAACATCTTCTCACGGTTTGGGATTCCACATGCTATAATTTCCGAAGGAGGAACCCATTTCACAAATGCTCAGTTCAGGTCACTGATGACCAAATACGGGGTGTCACATCAAATCTCTACTCCTTACCACCCCCAAACTAATGGTCTAGCTGAGCTATCAAACCGAAAGATCAAGAAAATCCTCCAGATTACTATTCAACCTAACAGGAAGGACAAGTCATCCCAGCCTCCGGAAGCCTTGTGGGCTTATAGGACCGCCCACAAGACCCAATTAGGTATGTCCCCCTTCATATTTGTGTACGGGAAGGCATGTCACCTCCCCATCGAATTGGAGCATAAAGCCTATTGGGCAGTATGGAATTGCAACCTAGATCTTTCTAAGGCTAGAACCCATAGAAAGCTTCAAATGAGTGAGATCGATGAATTACGCCACGACGCGTATGAGAACTCACGAATTTACAAGGAGCGGGTTAAAGCCTTTCACGACAAGCACATATCTAGAAAGATCTTTCATCCTGGTCAAAAGGTCCTACTCTTTGATGTTAGACTCAAACTGTTCCCAGAAAAACTGTGATCAAAATGGATCGAACCCTACTTAGTCCGACGAATCTTTGGAAATGGAGCCATTGAAATCAGTCCACTAAGCCACGATTCTGAACCCTTCGTCGTGAACGGTCAGACTCAAACCGTTCATTGATGTGACTAATACAAATTTGGCTAAGATATCCTTTACCCTCCATTCTCCCTGAGCTGATTGCGCCCAGCCGATGGCATAAAAATCAACGGTTAACGGGAGGCAACCCATCATTCTTGAAAATCCTGAAACCTTTCTTGACATTCCCATGTTGAATTCATATTGCACTTTAGGATTCATCCATTAGAGCAGTTGACTCCACCTCAGGTCCTCGTACCCGAGTCTAGAAATCGTTCGCAACAGTCACCTCGACCCATTCGTCCACCGAAAACCTGTCCTAATGAATGAACTAAGCTGAATTCGAACCCACCTAATTTACAATGGGGACATTGCAAATCGTAGGCATGGGGGGGTATGAAAGTGCAAAACTTCATGAAAACTCATCTCACAAGAAAAGGTTTCAACAAAAAAATCACATATCACAAAAAATACCAAAAAAATGAACAAATCTTGAAAAAGAACAAAAAAATTGAGGGGAGAGAAAATTTTTTGAGGCCATACAAACCATAAGGAGAAAATGAGGAGGAAAAGTGCAAAATGATAAAAGGAGTAAAAATTGAAAAAGAAAAAGAGATGGTCATTAGTAAGAGATTAAGGGATTAACCGAAGTTCAAGACCACATCAAAGAAAAGAGAAAAAATATAGGAAAAAGTGCTAATGAGACACAAAAAGAGATTAGTAGGAACGTTGATCTTAGGCCTTTTGGGTTAGACTCTTAGGCTTAAACATTCGAGTATTCGCTAAGATCTGGATAATCCTCAAGAGGTTGGGGAAAATGCGAAGCTTGAGTATTAGGTCTAAGGCTTAGGGAGTATTCAGCCTCGTTAACTAACCTTTGGTTTGCGGGACTCGATATCCTAAGCACCCCAATCCACACACAGTCTGGTTCAGTGAGCATAACTATCAAAATCACGCAAAAGCATTTAAATATTCTGAAAAAAGTTGCCTAGATTAGGAGCGGCCAATCAACAGAAGTTGATTTGGACGAGTTCCCGACGTGGAGAGGTAGGAAATTCCCCTCGAAGATGTGTAACAACATATCGTCTCCTCGGTGCTTGTCTCCTAGGATATTTACATATCCTACCGGGGACTTGTAAGCACCCTACTGGTTTAGATACCATGGGCGGCATTATCACGAAATGTCGATTATTAGGGTCTGGATTTGGCTACAGAATGCCATGGGTGGGATTACCTTGAAATCTTGAAGGCCAGGGTTCTAGGGTTGCCATGGGTTGTGCTATCACGAAGCATCGATTACCAGGGACCTTTGAGGATTGATGATGGTGACGAGGAATCTGATATAGACCGTGTTGAGAAGCCAATCTGAAGCTAGAAATAAAAAGAAAAGAGAGAGAAAACTCTCCAAACAAATAAATCCTCTGTCTCTCTCTTATAAAAAAAAATGCACTGCAAACTAAGCCGAGGCTAAAATATGTCTCAAGCATGGGTGCTTTAACTGCGGAGTCCAACAAACCTTAGGATAGTTCCTGTGGACCTTAAAAACCTTCGCGGAGGACTGAGGCTAAAGCTGGTCAGGTCCGGATCTTGGTTGGTACTTGAGTACCTCTAGGCCTACTATCGGCATTCTAACATAATCCAAAAGAAAAAGAAAAAGCACTCATCATAAATTGTGAAAGAAACTCATGGTCCAGAACAGAAGTTAAAACCTTAAAATTTTGCTAAGGGACTAGCAAAAGCTAGGCATGGGGGTATGATGGGTGATGTAAACATGTTTACACTACTTAAGATGTCTATTTATGCATGTTCTTAAGCATATGATTGCATTGCATACTATAAATATTGTATAGCATGCATCATCTTGTATTTAGAGTAGTTTGAATAAAAGGGAGGTTAATCGTCTCCTTTTATGTTCATGGACAGGGCAAACTTTTTATCGGGCCTCGGATCGAAGATCCAACCATACATATGTGATCAGAGCGACGAGTGGAGTTCAACGACTCCAAGATTGCCTTAATCAGACATCTGTAGCATCAGATAGTGACCGGGGAACCTTAGAAGATCAAGGTTCAAGATAGTGTGAATCCACACTTCAAACGACAAATCCGATCGCATGGATGGATTCGAATCGACGATCGCAGCCTAACGGCACGAAAATTGACTCAATCCGACAACCGTGGCACCATCTACATCATCCAGAAGATGGATGGCTCAGATGGCGCCATGTGGCACCATCTCAGCCGCCCAACTGGTCGAAGCAGCCGCCGCACCTTCTCTTCTTCAATCAGAGCGTCGCTTCTCCGCCATTGGATGTGCATCCAACGGCTGTGGATGCGCACGCCTAAATTCATCTTCGCGACCATCTCTCCTCCGCAGCGCAGCAGGCGAACACTTTATCGCGAGCGGGCGGCGGGCATTCAAAATGCAAGGAGCGGGCAAGCGGGTGCGATTGGCGGCTTGATCGCGATCGAACGGTTGTGCATGTGCAATTGCGCTCACGCCGTATCGCATGCCCGCCTCACGTGGAATCACACGCAGGCGAGCACGCAGAAGAGGCAGGTGGAGGCGCGATTTAAGCCATCTGATCTCGCGATCGAACAGCTGAGATTAGCTGGACGTGTGCTTGTGTTACGTGTGAGGAGGTGAGTGGGCACGCGCGTGCCACCCACTACACCCACGTTAGGACCTTTAGCGACGGATTTATCTGTCACTAAAGGTCCTGAATTAATGTTTTTCAAATTGGAATGACCAAAATGCCCCCACTCCTTGCAACAATAAAAGGAGACCCCCTCCACATGAAATTCTCATCCCTTCCTTCTCTTCTCTCCCTCTCCAAAGCTCAAGAGAAGCTTGTCCCACACCCGGGATGCTTCTCGCATGATAAAGTCAAATTTTCGTCCCCTTTTGAAAGCGGATCCCGCAACGACGACGTGCTGCCCCATTCCCGTTCTTCCTCTTCGTCCTCCTTCATTCTGCTCCGTCCTCCTTCGTCTAGGCATTGTCCTGTCCAGCTCGTCCTCCAAGCAACCGTCGAGGAGGATATCTCTCTCCCCATTCTTTTTACTGCTTTCTAGAATAGATTTACTGCTTTCTAGTGTAATCATTTTCCCGCTTTCTACTCGAATTATTTAGTGTAATGAACAATCCTTTTGATAATGAATTCCATGTGCATTCTACATCTCTTTTTGATTTTTGTTTGTAATATTCTCTCTCTCTCATTCTCTCTCTCCTCTATTTAAGTGTAAATAGATAGATAGTTTCCAATCAATTATTTTTCTTCGTGACAAATAAAACAAATGCGCAATTTTTAAATAAAACGTTTGCCTCCCTGTGTTCGACTCGGGATTTCCATTCTGGTATAAATTTTATTTGTTGAACACGAGTTCTTCGCTTTCATACTACGACGACAGGTTTTTCAAAACCAAACACGTTAGCGTAGCAACTCCGACATTCAATATTTTGGCACCGGGGAGGCGACGCTCTTTGATTTTTCTTCGCGTTTTTACAACTTACAAATCATTTACCTCACTTGTCTCCTTTCTTATTGTGATTGCAGGTACTCTTTTGAGACGAGCAAAGGCGGTAGATTGGAGTAAAGTGCTGTGGAAGGTTTTGTAAGTTATCCCCCCCTCCCACCCATTAGATTTCATTTCACCACATAATAACACAAACATCAATCAACCTAGGCGTTCTTATAAACTCTAAGGTTAGATTATTTGTTGTTTGACACCCACACCCACCCCAACCTCCATATTTAAAAAGAAATTAAAAAAATCTCACAGAGGTACACAACCTCATCTGATTTTCAAACTCAACCGGTAAACCGATCTTCGGAGCCAGTACACACATTCAAACACATAATTAAGTAGAAATCAGGTTAGGTAATCATTTGTGTGCCTAATTAAGTGGTGCAACAGGCCAATTGTTTGAGTTGATTGGGCCGCACCACTTCAATTAAAATCAACTCATCAAGTAGCTACCACTTAGGTTCAACTATTAGGGATTTACCAGGCACTCCACATTCTTTTTAAGCTTCAAAGGAAATCATCTTCACCCGTGCTTTCAAAACCTGGTGTGCCAACAAAACTTGTTTGAAAATACCTAAAGTTGAATCCTAAAAGCTACTAAGCAAGATTTGAACCTTAAAATTCACCTCATCAAAAAAATAATCTTGCTTGAAAACCACTGGTTGTGCACGCACACACAAATCAATCAATCATTAAGGGCACAACCCAGATAAAGGGTCCATCACATTCCAAAGCACATTCAAACCTAGTCGTAAATAAAGCAGAGTAGATGTTGGCCTTAAGGATTCGACTCGCTCTTCAGAGCCCAGAACGAGATTATTTTCGATTAGTTTGTTTCTACTGTTCAATCTAATGTCTAGCTAGGGGAGCAGAATCAAACGATCGCGGTTGGGGGTACACTAGGAACCGAAGGAGCAAGCCGAAGGAAGAACCTTCTCCCTAGTCCCTCCTTCTAACTGGTTGGATTGAACAGACAAAAGTAGATCAAATCGTTCCTTTATCTCAAGATGGGTTTTGGGAGTCTGTAGGTCTTTAGGCTAACCCACTTAAGGATAGGTTTGATTGCTTGTATTGCAGGGAGCTTTTCTTCCTCCCGCTTATCATGAATCCTTCCACATATTACACACATTCCCGCTCTTTCCCTCCTGTTTTGAATTATCCTCAACATGGCGATTATCCAGACTCCTACTGTAATCAACCATCAGTTAGTTGGGATAACTCGGATTGGGAATACAGTTCCAGACCTCCGTGTTTAGGGTCTAACCCTGAACACTTTGATTATGATTTCTATCCTTCTTAGAGCCACATCAATTATAGATCATCACCCTTTCATGAACAACCTAATACGATCTACAATCAAGAAGGATACACTGATCCTTACCCATCCTCTGATTACACTGCCTTTAGGTCATCACCACCTTTTGAACAATTTGAAATGACCTATTATCAGGAAGGGTATAACGAATCTCAATTCGTTAATTCCCCTGCATTGACCCCAAACCCGCCCAACCTTGAACCAACTCATTTGGTTCAGGGTAACCAGGTTCAAGATAAGGTTCTGGCTAACTTGAGGAATATCATACAATCTTTAGAAGTTCAGCCAATACCTTGCATTGAGAGATTGGAGCCCCTAATTGAAATGATTGATGATTTGAACAAGTATTTGTTGGATTGGCTCTAGGATGTTAAGGATAAGAACCCGGGTGAGTTTCTACTCGGGAAGTTAGCGAAATTGAGGATGAGATTTGTGGTCTCTTTGATTCAATCATGGGATGATTCCCAGGATGAACCCTCTTCAGGAGAGCCAATTTCAGAACCCGTTCAGGCACCTGTTGGGGGGGACACATGTTACGGGGCTAATCGGATTGAATTAGAGCAACCAATTAAAGATGATCTGATTTCTTCACTTGAGATCCTTGAGCCAGGGTACGAGGAAACGTATGTCTCCATGGATCAGAAAGTGACAGATGATTTTGGGGCATACATTAATATGGATCTTGATTTCTTTGATTCTGATGGTGAATATTCAAGTTGCAAAGTCTCACACGAGTTTACAAAATATGATTTTTGTGACATGATTAGGCTTGAGAAATCTGATAGATTATTTGATAGCCCAATAATTAAGGAAACTGATCTTATTGGGGCTCACATTACGGATCCAGAATCGCATTTTCTGGAGGATTCAATTCAATGCCCTGATTGTCAGTTACACCCCATTGAGCTTATCGATGATTCTGCTTTTGAGATAATTTGACCCAAGTCAATTCTGATTCAGCCACATCTTTTAGACTTGGAAATTTCAAACGGGGTGATTAATATGCAAGAGGTCTCAGAATTTAATATTCTGATTGAGGAGGATAGGAGTTGGGAAGTTCTGATTTGGGAAGCTAACTTTGGAGGAAATAGAAGATTAAGTCTAAGGGTTCTAATTCATCTGAAACCATCAAACCAAGACCCTTACGACATTTGTTCTGAGGATGTCAAACCCAAGCACACATTCAATGATTATCCTTTTGAGCTTGATTTTTCTGTAACCCGACTCTTTGGTCTTAGGTTGCATCCTCATAAATCGCTGGCCCAACCCCGCTTTCATACTATTTTAGGTTTTGGGTAATTTTTATCCAGAACCTGAGATATTTTCAATTGTGGGGTATGGGTCTGCACCACAATCTAGTCCACATTTGTGGACATCTACTGACAGGTCAGAGGTTTCTTATGTTTATTCTGATTCTGACCTACACCTGTGAATTCTTTATTTCTCTTCTTTGTATAATGTGCCTAGCTGAAGGCACTAAATTCAGCACTTATACAGTTCTTTTTATTTCTATCTCGGAGTAGACCTGATATTCACGTAATTCAGGTGCTTTCTATTCTATTCCACTCTGTTTTATGTCCTTTTAATATAATGAGGACATTGCATTAGATAGGCATGGGGGGTGGATATTCATCTCTGAATTTATTCATCAGCTCCATAGATTTGTTTTATTTTCTTTTATTATAAAAAAAAATGGAATTAGGAAATAGAACTTGGGTTTAATAAAATTTTCAATCTTAGGCAAATAATACATTATGATTTGAACACAAAGATCCTTCAGGTCTTTGGACTTAATCAGCCCGTGTATCCATTAAAATGTGGATTTATTTCTCGAGTCCTTGCCAACCTGAATTCAATTGTAATTTGAGTAAATAAGTTTGGGTGATAAGTACATGACTTATCAACCCACCCTCTGATTTGAGGGAATTCTGAGTTTTAAGCATCTACACACTATCTTGTCACTGACTCGTTGTTCGGTGATTCTAACGAAAATTGGGTAGCTAATGAGCCTTCTAGGGTGATATGGCTGGCAAGTTATCATAGGTAACAGCCCATAGGTAGGTTGTCTAGAGCCTAGTCACTAGACCTTTCTCTTTTTGCTGCTTTTAGGTAAATCTTAGACCAGGGAAGCCACCTACTTAAAAGAAAAAAAACAAAAAGAAATAAGCCACACTTCGCCGCACGAGTATGGTTGGCAAGTTGTCGGTGGTAACAGCTCATCGGCCGGTTGTCCAGAACCCAACTCAATAAATGCACTGAAAATTCCCAAAACACTTAGGAAGAAGTGGAGAAGTAGAATAAACCGAGGAGATATACACTGGATTCACCCTTGTGTTGACCCCGTAAAAAAATAAAAGTATGGAGAAAGCTACCAGTTGTAAAGATACACCTTTAGGCAGAATTATCTTTTTTAGGTCACCCAGAGGCGTAGAAATTCGAAGTCCGTTTTAACTACCGGTCAACGAGTCTATCACATACATAATAAGATGCTTAGAACTTAGGGTTCTCATCAAATTTTAGGTGAGTTGAATGGCCGTAGAAAGCCACTCTTAAACCCTAAAACTTGAAAATCCAAAAAAATTAGAAAAGATGAAAAAGAGAAAAAGAAAATTTTCTTTGAATAAGGCGGGGGCTTGAGGCGGTCCGCATTTTGGCAGATACTCGGGCACTATTGTGTCCTTGAAAGTTCAGATCCTAAGTAGACATTTTCTTAGTGATTGAAAATAACTCAAGCCCAAATAATCCAATCTGATTCTTTTATAAATAGCATATAGTTTTTGCTAGGGACTAGCAAAAGAGAGGCATGGGGGTATGATGTAAACATGTTTACACTACTTAAGTTGTCTATTTATGCATGTTCTTAAGCATAGGATTGCATTGCATACTATAAATATTGCATAACATGCATCATCTTGCATTTAAAGTAGTTTGAATAAAATGGAGGTTAATTATCTCCTTTTATGTTCATGGATAGGGCAAACTTTTTATCGGGGCCTCGAATCGAAGATCCAACCGTACAGATGTGATCATGGCAACGATTGGAGTTCAACGACTCCAAGATCGCCCTAATCAAACATCTATAGCATCAGATAGTGACCGGGGAATCCAAGAAGATCAAGGGCCAAGATGGTGTGAATCCACACTTCAAACGACAAATCCAACTGCATGGATGGATTCGAATTGACAATCGCAGCCTAACGGCGTGAAAATCGACTCAATCCGACAACCGTGGCACCATCTACATCATCCAGAAAATGGACGTCTCAGATGGCACCACGTGGCGCCATCTTAGCCGCCCAACCGGCCGAAGCACCCACCGCACCTTCTCTTCTTCAATTAGAGCGTCGCTTCTCCGCTGTTGGATGCGCATCCAACGGCTGTGGATGCGTGCGCCTGAATTCATCTCCGCGACCATCTCTCCTCCACAGCGCAGTGGGTGAACGCCTTATTGCGAGTGGGCAGCACGCGTTCAAAATGCAAGGAGCAGGCGAGCAGGTGCGATTGGCTGCTCGATCGCGATCGAACAGACGTGCGTGCACAATTGCGCTCACGCCGTATCGCACGCCGCGCCTCACGTGGAATCACACGCAGGCGAATGCGCAGAGGAGGTGGGCAGAGTCGTGATTTAAGCCGTCTGATCTCGTGATCGGACGGCTGAGATCAGCTGGACATGTGTGTGCGTTACGTGCGAGGAGGTGAGTGGGCACGCACGTGCCACCCACTATGGCTACATTAGGACCTTTAGTGACGGATTTATCTGTCACTAAAGGTCCAGAATTAATGTTTTTCAAATTAGAATGACCAAAATGCCCCCACTCCTTGCAACTATAAAAGGAGACCCCCTCCACACGAAATTCTCATCCCTTCCTTCTCTTCTCTCCCTCTCCAAAGCTCAAGAGAAGCTTGTCCCACACCCGGGATGCTTCTCGCGAGATAAAGTCAATTTTTCATCCCCTTTCGGAAGCGGATCCTACGACGACGATGACATGCTGCCCCGTTCCCGTTCTTTCGCTTCGTCCTCCTTCATCCTGCTCCGTCCTCTTTCGTCCAGGAGTCGTCCCATCCAGCTTGTCCTCCAAGCGACCGTCGAGCAGGATATCTCTCTCCCTATTCTTTGTACTGCTTTCTAGAATATATTTACTGCTTTCTAGTGTAATCATTTCCCGCTTTCTACTCAAATTATTTAGTGTAATGAACAATCCTTTTGATAATGAATTGCATGTGCATTCTACATCTCTTTTTTATTTTTGTTTGCAAAATTCTCTCTCTCTCATTCTCTCTCTCTCTTCTATTTAAGTGTAAATAGATAAATAGTTTCCAATCAATTATTTTACTTTGTGACAAATAAAACAAACGCGTAGTTTTTAAATCAAACGTCCGCCTCCCTGTGTTCGACCCGGGATTTCCATTCCGGTATAAATTTTATTTGTTGAACACGAGTTCTTCGCTTTCATACTACGACGACAAGTTTTTCAAAACCAAACACGTTAGCGTAGCAACTTCGACGTTCAACAATGGGAACACCATCATGAGCCCTAACTAGCTCATTTTGACCTAAAAAAGCAAACAAAAGCTCCTACATAACTAAGTGAAGGGCTTAACTCAAGGAATAATCAATTTGAGAGAAAAGTAAGAAACAAAGGGTAAAACTGTAATTTTACCATTGCAATGCAACAACGGGATTTCTCAAGGGCTAAATATAGGTCAAATGATCTTAAAAAGATAAAAAGTTGGTTGGTTCAATTAGAAAAGGGTTAATGTGAAATCTAGGAATTAAATGACTTCTTGTAACCTTAAAATAGACTCACTTAATTTAACAAGGTTCTGGTCAGGATAAAATTCAACTAAATCCTCTAAAATTCATGGAAAAATGTCCTCTAGGGTTTAGAACCTTCAATTTGACCTTTAGAACCTATTTTGACCTAAATAGGGGTCCTAGTCAAATATTTACCCTAAATTAGGTTTTTGTGTAAAATGCCCAGTAAAACGTGGTCAAACCTAAATTGCAACTTCACCATTGGATTACTTGGGTCCAAATTATGTTTATACCAAAATTTTGACCTAAGGAAAATTTACCTTGACCTACTTTGCAAAACAGTCCAAGGCAAATACATTTATGCCCTTAGCTTTTGAAAACCCTTGCAGACACCCCCTATCTTCCTCGTCCAGACCTAAATACAAAAACAACATAAGGATGAGATCACAGAGGTTCGCAATCAACTCGCCCAGAAGGTGAATTCCCACCAACCTGGCACACTCCCTTCGCATCCTCTACCGAATCCAAATAACGTGCTGACCCAGAAGCGCATTATGAACCCAAATCCAGGCCACGCCCACATGATTTATCAGGCCCCTTCTGTTCCATCACCTGACAGGATGGAAGCTTCGACATCTTACGCGAGATTTCAACAGCAACCACCTATTTTACCAACCCCAAACCAAAACCAAGCAGGACAAAACTCCGTAATAACCCGTAGTGGTAAAGCAACTCAAGACCCACCTTATCCAAACCACTCCAAACCTGGTAGTAACCCAAGTCCTTGGATAGTTATCTAGGACAACCTGATTATTCCCGATCAACCACCAGAAGATCAAAACCCACAAATAGAGGAGTCTGACCCCGATCTAGATACACCCATAACTCTTCCCTTGCTCCTGACACACACCCTGAACCGCCCGCTGCTGCTGATAACCCCGTTCCGGAACTCAAGCCTCTTCTCAACCATCTGAAATACATCTTTTTGGGTTCCAATCAGACGTTTCCTATGATTATCAACTCCAGACTCACACCTGACAAGAAATCCCGTCTGATTACTATTCTCCAGGAACATCGTAGAGCCATTGGATAGACTCTCGATGATTTGACTGGCATTAGTCCCTCTTATTGCACACACTGAATCTACACCGAAGAGGGCACACGACCTTTGCGAGAAAAGCAGAGACATTTGAATCCTAATCTGCAGGTAGTCATGAAAAAGGAGATCATTAAATGGTTAAATGCAGGGATCATGTACCCGATCTCCGACAGTCGGTGGGTGTGTCCAATCCAGGTTGTGCCTAAAAAGGCAGGACTCACCGTTATCATGACTGAAACCGGAGAAGTCATACCGACCCGTGTAGCTAACTCGTGGAGAGTTTGCATTGATTATAGAAGACTCAATTCCTCCACGAAGAAGGATCATTTCCCACTACCGTTTAATGATCAAATCCTCGACAAAACTGGCAGGAAATAGGTTCTGCTTTCTGGATGGGTACTCCAGTTATAACCAAGTGGTAATCCATCCTAAGGACCAAGAAAAGACCACCTTCATCTGCCCCTTCGGGACATATGCATTCTGAAGGATGCCGTTTGGTCTCTGCAATGCCCTGTGACTTTTCAGCAATGCATGCTTGCCATATTCCCAGATATGGTAGGTGATCTAAACACGTTTACACTACTTAAGATGTCTATTTATGCATGTTCTTAAGCATAGGATTGCATTGCATGCTATAAATATTGCATAACATGCATCATGGTGGATATTCATCTCTGAATTTATTCGTCAGCTCCATAGATTTGTTTAATTTTATTTACAAAAAAAGTGGAATTAGGAAGGAAAACTTGGGTTTAAGAAAATTTTCAATCTTAGGAAATACTCATTATGATTTGAACACAAAGACCCTTCAAGTCTTTGGACTTAATCAGCCTGTGTATCCACTAAAATGTGGATTTATTTTTCGAGTCCTGGCCAACTTAAATTCTATTTTAATTGGAGTAAATAAGTTTGGGTGATAAGTACACGACTTATCAACCCGCCCTCTGATTTGAGGGAACTTTGAGTTTCTAGCATCTACACACTTTCTTTGCACTGACTTGTTGTTTGGCGATTCTAACGGAATTTGGGTAGCTAATGAACCTTCTAGGGTGATATAGCTGGCAAATTATCGTGGGTAACAGCCCATAGGTAGGTTGTCCAGAGCCCAGTCACTGAATCTTTCTCTTTTTGTTGTCTTTAGGTAAATCTTAGACTAGGGAAGCCACCTACTTAAAAAGAAAATCATCAAAAAGAAAAGGAGAAAAAAAAAGAAATAAGCCACACTTCGTCGCACGAGTATGGCTAGCAAGTTGTCGGTGGTAACAGCTCATCGACCGGTTGTCCAGAACCCAGCTCAATAAATTCACTAAAAATTCCCAAAACACGTAGGAAGAAGCAGAGAAATAGAAAAAATCGGGGAGATATGCACTGGATTCACCCTTGTGTTGACCCCGTAAAAAAATAAAAGTATGGAGAAAGCTACCAGTTGTAAAGATACACCTTTAGGTAGAATTATCTTTTTTAGGTCACCTAGAGGCGTAGAAATCC
Organism: Thalassia testudinum; assembly: GCA_037157565.1. Classification (NCBI taxonomy): domain Eukaryota; kingdom Viridiplantae; phylum Streptophyta; class Magnoliopsida; order Alismatales; family Hydrocharitaceae; genus Thalassia; species Thalassia testudinum. The sequence goes on from JAZHRO010000024.1 coordinate 22,370,989, forward strand.
GAAGTCCGTTTTAACTGCCGGTCAACGAGTCTATCACATACACAATAAGATGCTTAGAACTTAGGGTTCTCATCAAATTTTAGGTGAGTTGAATGACCGTAGAAAGCCACTCTTAAACCCTAAAACTTGAAAATCCAAAAAACTTAGAAAAGAGGAAAAAGAGAAAAAGAAAATTTTCTTTGAATAAGGCGAGGGCTTGAGGCGGTCTGCATTTTGGCAGATACTCGGGCACTGTTGTGTCTTTGAAAGTTCATATCCTAAGTAGACAGTTTCTTAATGATTGAGAATAACTCATGCGCAAATAATCCAACCTAATTCTTTTATAAATAGCATATAGTTTTTGCTAGGGACTAGCAAAAGAAAGGCATGGGGGTATGATGTAAACACGTTTACACTACTTAAGATGTCTATTTATGCATGTTCTTAAGCATAGGATTGCATTACATGCTATAAATATTGCATAACATGCATCATCTTGCATTTAGAGTAGTTTGAATAAAATGGAGGTTAATTGTCACCTTTTATGCGCTTGGACAGGGCAAACTTTTTATCGGGGCCTCGGATCAAAGATCCAACCATACAGATGTGGTCAGGGCGACGATTGGAGTTCAACGACTCCAAGATCACCCTAATCAGGCATCTGTATCATCAGATAGTGACTGGGGAACCCTAGAAGATCAAGGGCCAAGATGGTGTAAATCCACACTTCAAACGACAAATCTGACCACGCGAATGGATTCGAATCGACGATCGCAGCCTAACGACGCAAAAATCGAGTCAATCTGACACCCGTGGCACCATATACATCATCCAAAAGATGGATGGCCAAGATGGCACCATCTCGGCCGCCTAATTGCTCACATGCACCCGCTGAAGCCCCCTCATCCACCCTTCCCCGTCGTTGGATCAAGATCCAAAGGCTGCGACTCACCCGCGCTGAAGTCAGGCTAATGACACAAACGTGCCATTAGCGCATTGGTCGAGCGCTCTAACGCGAAGTGAGAGCGCGCGTTCGAGCCTCGCCACGCGAAAATTAGAGTGGAGGCACACCTTCGATCGACAGCACGATCGTGATCCAATGACCGTGCGTGCTCAATCAAGATGATGCGCTATTGCACAGGCGGCGATAACGCAGCATCGCACGCGATCGGGCGCGTGCTGAGGAGGCGGGCGTAGCGTGATCTAAGCTGTCCTATCTCGCGATCGGACGGCTGAGAATGGCCGAACGTGCACGTGCATTGCGCGCGCAGGCAAGCGAGCGGGCGCGCATGCGCCACCCACTACGCCCACGTTCAGACCTTTAGCGACGGTTTTATCCGTCACTAAAGGTCCTGAATTAATTTTTTAAAGTTGTAATGACCAAATTGCCCTCACTCCTTGCAACTATAAAAGGAGACCCCCTCCACATGAAATTCTCATCCCTTCCTTCTCTTCTCTCCCTCTCCAAAGCTCAAGAGAAGCATGTCCCACACCTGGGATGCTTCTCGCGAGATAAAGTCAATTTTTCGTCTCCCTTTAGGAAGCGGATCCCGCGACGACGATGACGTGCTGCTTCATTCCCCTTCTTTTCGCTTCATCGTCCTTCATCCTGCTCCGTTCTCCTTCATCCAGGCATCATCCCGTCCGGCTTGTTCTCCAAGCGACCGTCGAGGAGGATATCTCTCTCCCCATTATTTTAATGCTTTCTAGAGTAGATTTACTATTTTTTAGTGTAATTATTTTCTGCTTTCTAGTTGTAATGTTTAGGGAAACAAACAATCTCTTTAATGATGAATTCCCTGTTCATTCTACATCTCGTTTTGATTTCTATTTGTAATATTCTTTCTCTCTCTTACTCTCTCTCTCTTCTATTTATTGTAAATAGTTAGATAGTTTTAATAAATTGAATTACTTCATGACAAATAAAAAACAAACGCGTAGTTTTTAAATTAAACGTCCGCCTCCCTGTGTTCGACCTAGAATTTCCATTTCGATATAAATTTTATTTGTTGAACACGAGTTCTTCACTTTCAAACTACGACGACAGGTTTTCAAAACCAAACACGTTAGCGTAGCAACTCGTACGTTCAACATTTTGATCATGCATGTTATGCAATATTTATAGCATGCAATGCAATCCTATGCTTAAGAACATGCATAAATAGACATCTTAAGTAGTGTAAACGTGTTTACATCAGTAGGTGATTATCTGGAAGTCTTCATGGATGAATTTTCAGTATTTGGAGCATCATTTGATGATTGCCTCCTACACTTGGTCCAAATCCTCAGGCGGTGCATTGAAGTGAACCTGGTTCTTTCCTGGGAAAAGAGCCATTTCATGGCACCTGAAGGAATTGTCCTGGGACATCTGATTTCAGAGAAAGGCATCCAAGTAGATCGAGCCAAGGTGAACTTGATTTCCAAACTCCCTATGCCTAGCTCGATCAAGGACATCTGATCTTTTCTGGGACACGTTGATTTTTATCGTCGATTTATCCCTGATTTTTCGAAAATCGTGTGCCCCCTGACCACTCTTCTCTCCAAGGATGTACCTTTCGAAATCTCCAAGGAATGCACTCAAGCATTTGAAATCCTTCGTGACCGAGTTACCCAAGCCCCGATCCTACAGTCCCCTGATTGGTCTCAACCCTTTGAGATCATATACGATGCATCTGATTTTGCTGTAGGAGCAGTATTTGGGTAGAAAATTGACGGGAAACCCGTGGTCATTTACTATGCTAGCAAAACACTTGACGAGGCTCAGCGTAACTACACAGTTACTGAGAAAGAGCTGCTAGCCATAGTATTTACCCTGGAAAAATTCAAATCTTATCTCCTAGGTTCCCGTGTTATCATCTACTCGGATCACACAACTGTGAGGCATCTCCTTGCAAAGAAGGATGTGAAACCTTGATTAATCCACAGGATCTTGCTCTTGCAAGAATTTAACCTCAAGATTCGCGACAAAGTGGGAAACAGAACGTGGTAGTTGATCACTTGCCCTGCCTTCCTTCTGAAATCATCGACCCTTCCGGACCCATCACGAAACATTTTCTTGTTGAGCACCTTCTGACTATCAATACAGGGCTTCCATGGTTTGCTGATATAGTAATCTACTTGGCATCACATCAGATCCCATCCGATTGGCTGAAGGCCAAGGACAAATTGCTTTCCGATGCTAAGTATTACTTTTGGGAAGACCTGTATCTTTTTCGCATTGGTGCTGATCAAATAATTTGATGATGCGTCGAGGAAGCGAAAATCCAAGATATACTCCCTTTCTTCCATGACCAGGCATGTGGTGGACATATTTTTTGACATAAAACCTGAGCGAAAGTCCTCCAGTGCGGCTTCTACTGGTCCACAATTTTCAAAGACGCGTACAATCACTATAAGGCATGCACCCGTTGCCAGACCTTCGGCAACATGAGCCATCGTGATATGATGCCTTTACAGCCGATTCTGGTATGCAAAATTTTTGACATTTAGGGGATTGATTTTATGGGACCCTTCCTTATCTCGGATGGCTTCGAATACATTTTACTCGCTGTTGACTATGTATCCAAATGGATCAAAGCCATTCCGACCCGAACAAATGACCATAAAGTTGTTATCAAATTCATTCACCAGAACATCTTCTCATGGTTCAGGATTCCATGTGCAATAATTTCTGACGAAGGGATCCATTTCACCAACGCTCAGTTCAGGTCACTGATGACTAAATATGGGGTGTCGCACCGAATCTCCACTCCTTACCACCCCCAAACTAATGGTCTAGCTGAGCTATCAAACCGGGAGATCAAGAAAATCCTCCAGGTTACTGTTCATCCTGATAGGAAAGACTAGTCATCCCGGCTTTTGGAAGCCTTGTAGGCTTATAGGACCACCCATAAGACCCAATTAGGTATGTCTCCCTTCATATTGGTGTACGAGAAGTGATGAGAGCCTCATCATGAGCAATAACTAGCTCATTTTAACCTAGGAAAGAGAATAAGAGCTCCTACGTAACCTAGAGAAGGACTTAGTTGAAGGAATAAGTGTTTTGAGAAGAAAACATGAAATAAAGGTTAAAACTGCAATTTTACCATTGCAGTACATAAACGGGATTTCTCAGAGGCAAAACATAGGTCAAATGGTTTGAATAAGATGAAAAGTGGGTTGGTTCAGTCAGAAATGGGTTAATGTGCAATCTAGGAATTAAATGACATTCTGTACCCTAAAATAGACCCACTTAATTTAACAAGATTTTGGTCAGGATAAAAATCAAGTACAACCTCTAAAATTCATGGAAAAATATCCCCTAGGATTTAGAACCTTGAAATTGGCATTTGGAACCTATTTTGACCTAGATTGGGGTCCTAGCTCATTAAGTGACCTAATTTGGGTTTTTATGCAAAATATCCATCCAAACGTGGTAAAACATAAAATTCAACTTCACCATTGGATTCCTTATGTCAAAATTAGATTTTTACCAAAATTTGGACCTAAGGGGAGGTCATCTTGACCTACTTTGCAAAATAGTACACCCAATTACATTTTGGTCCCTATCTTTTGAAAACCATTGCACAGACCCCCCTAACTTCCTCGCCACTCTTACAAGCAGGTCCCTCTGCCATTAATGGGGAGAAATCCTACTCCAGCAAAGAATGGACGGGGAATACTCCCTAATTCCTCAGAGATCTCCTCCCATATTTGGAAGGGAGATTCTCTAAGGAATTCCCTTCCATCTGAGCGTGGTCCTGATCTATGATTTGCACCCAATCTCTCGTGCGAACGCACAAGAGATTTGGGTACCCCACAGACTTCCTAATCCGGTGAGGACTCTTGTGTTTGGAAGCTTGTCTTCCAAGCACAAGAGCCCCTGCCAGTGCCTATAAATTGATCCTCAACTCTGGCCGCACCTCCTCAGCTCGACTTGGCTGGAATTTCATCTCAATTTCTTCTTCTCCTCCGGCTAAGTGGTCCAGCGAGCTCCGACGAGCCTCCCTCCTCTTTCTAGTCTCTCTGCCACAATACTAGTGGCAGAGCTGTCCTCACCATCCTCCTCCGCATCGCGCAACACCTACGCGAGCATCCCTAGCCCCATCGTCGCCGCCATCTTCCTCCACTGGACGCCTTCTTCTCCGACGACAACAGGCACTGCCAGCTGCCCTCTCTCCCACTTTTTCCACTTAATTAGGTTAGAACCGCTCATCTCTATCCCCTCTTCAATTCCCCTCAACCTATTTCAGAAAACACCCCTCGACAGCCACTGTCCACTGCCATCTTCCCCATCTCCGACCAACCTCCGATGAGACGCACCCGTCATTCCACAACTCTACACGTGTCGCCACTAACCCCACAACCTCCGCCACACTCCACTGAACATCATCCACCCACTCAGACTGCCTACACCACCACAAACACCCCCCGACCCAACCCATAAACCCGGCCACAGAGCGACCTAGGCACGCACGCCTAGGCCGCCCCGCAGCCTTCCACCTACTGCCTCACCTTCGCCGTGACACGACGAAGGTCCTCCTATGGTGTGATAGAGCTGCAAGGCCCCTTTTGTGTCATGCAGGATCTGAGCACCAGCCTCCATTAGCGACAGCTCGAGAAGGTCGCAAGCTTACGCCAGGCTCAAGCGCTTCAAGGTCCCAGGTCCAGAAGGCTTGGGGTGGTCTCGCACATCCAGCTGTCCAGGCACTTAGCGCGGCTAGGCCTGCAGCTGCAGCAATTGGAAGGAAGAGCTGCTGTGGGCATGCGAGCAACAGTGGGTGGGACATTAGTCCCACCTCGTAAACGTCTGAGTAAGGCGCGTGCAATAAATTGGATTTGTGCTATTAGCTGTTCACCTTGAAAACACATGGGGTGAGGTCCCTCACCTATACATGCCCCGTCTATGAATTCATCCCGTGGACCTGGCAACCCGACCCAACTATCCTACCGAGCACTCCTCTCACACAACACCCACGCCGATGTGCCTGGACCCGGGCACGCGACCCGACCTGATTACCCGGCTCTGGGAGAGCATACCGAAGAGAGATATACAGCGAGAGAGAGATGCAGGTGTGGGTAGAGGGGTAGGTTTTGCTCTCTTCGATTTGTGCAGGGAATAAGGAGAAGGAAGGCACAACTGAAGTGAAGCCGACACTTAGCTGCAAAAGGAAGAAGAAAGAAGGAAGGCTAAAGAAGGAAGAAGACTCACAGAGGAAAAAGAGAAGGAAAGACAAGGAAGAAGGAAGAGGCGAAGCCAAAGAGAAGAGGAAGTCAGAGAGCTAAGGTTGAAGAAGGAAGAAGAAAGAAAGAAAGGGAAAGACAAGAAGAAGAAGAAGACCCGCAGAGAAAAGGAGAAAGACACTGCAGAAGAAAGGCAAGGCAGAAGACAAAGGAAAATAAGAAGGAAGAAATAAGGAAGAAGAAGAAGAAAAGCTGAAGCCAAGGGAAGCAGAGACAGAAAGAAAATAACAAGGAACAAGGAGATGGGAAAAGAAATAAGAGAGAAAATTTCTTTTTAAGACGTCTGATCCCATGATCAGACGTCCAATTTCTCTATTTTTGCCACAATTAACTTTTAAACTCATGCATATATATTTTGAATTAAGTTTTGAGTAATTAAGTGTTCAATTACATTATTGAGATTAGTGAATAGATGTCATTTGCTCCCTGTGTTCGACCTCGGATACTTAGGTTTTTTAGTAATAAATTTTTATTTGTTGACAACACTTGGTCACCTATACTATGACGAAACTGACTGTTAAAACATGATCTAGCCGCGTCAACATTTTGGCATCATTGCCGGGGAGCAATGCGCAATTTATCACTAGTCTGTGCATTCTTTTTGATCATATTGAACGCTAACTTGCCCTACTTTGCTTTGTTGTGATCTTACAGGCATTTCACGAGAAAATCCCTCCCGCAAGTCAACTACTCCAGGGTAGGTAATTTCTTTTCTTCCTTAAACCATCCCCTAATCCTTGAAAGACAAAAGGAAGCAATTAATTTAGGACTCAATTGCCTTCTTTCTATAGTAATCACCATCTTTAAGGCAAATGTTTCCTGATTTTGTGAAAATTTTTCAAATCTTCTTGAAGTTGGAGCGATTTTTTTCTATCCCACAAAATTCATGTGCCTAATAGAAATCACGCTTAATCTCTACGGACAACACACTTCTTGCTTTTGAGTCCAAAGATAATTTTTTGTGAAAAAGAGGATTGGAAATAGAACCAAATTAGGGTTTCTACAGTAGGGCCTTAGAGTGATAGTTCACACATGCCTATATAAAAGGAAATGAACCCTCCCGCATCAGTATGCGACCCAAGCCCCTGATTGAAGAGATCTAAACAAGACAAACCCTAAGAAAAATTGAGCTCTAAAATCACTTGCATCTTAAAATCTTGGACCTAATAAATTGGGAGTCAAATCAGGGTGATCTCTAGGTCCCAAGCCTAGAATCATTCTACCATCTATAGGACAGGTCAGGTGAAGTTGACCCCTTAGGTCAACCAACCTCCAAATTAGGTCACAACATCAAAACGTCTAAAGTTCAAGTGAAAACCCTAAAGCACCTTTGAAATAAAAGTGATAGACTTAAGAGGTCAAGGTCCCCATTCTGGTCTACCTGGAATCTCAGTGACAAGAGAGGTCAGGTAGAGGAAACCTTGCAACTCATAGGGATGCTCTATCGTGTAGGGGTCTTTGCGGGACTCTCCCTCTCTGGCTGCCCAGGTAATTCTCAGGTGGACAACCTTCTGATCCAGGGGTATCATCCACCTCGAACCTCCATAGTCATCCAAACGTCTTTGGGTGTCTTGATTGGGTCAAAAACATCTCCAGTCCCTCATCTTTTCTCTTTAGAGCACACACATACATTTTCAGTGGGACTCGTTATTCAGATCTAATCACTTCATAACTTGAGTCTACATCTTGATTCAAGCTCTGATTCTACATCTTGATTCCACCACCTGATCCAAATATGCAGCCAAACCACTTAGGACTACCATTCAAGAAACCTGAATATCGGAGATCCATGAGAGATAGGATGATTGAGGATGCCCTAAAATTCTATGAAAAAGAAGACAAAACCTCAACACCAGTAGAAAATATTCATGTTGATGTCCCAACAACCACAACCTTCATCATAACTTGTGCCCAATTACTATTGGCAGAAGCCACAAAAAGATCAACCCGAGACTTGCTCATCACAGGATACATTGAGATAGAAAAATTGCACAATCTTGAATACCTTCAATGCATGACAAATCCTCGACTTTGGAAGCAACACTAAGATGATCTTGAAAAATGGGAAGAGATAATGAGATTATTAAAACAAATTATCGACCAGAAGTACCCGTATATACCACAAACAGAGGATGAACCATCTTGGGACAACATCGAGGATCAATCTGATCTCGGGTTTGAGGCACAAAATGGTTGTGGACTCCCAACCCAGATTGAGTACAATATGCTTGATATTGAAGAAGGTTGGGACGTTCCAAATGCAGGAAAACATAATGTTGGGCCCACTCTAGACCATGAATCACCAGGCTTAGAATCCCAAAACTCCTGCAATAATGAGAGTAGAACTGAACCTCTCGAGGGTGTAAATTCCGCCCCTTATTCTGATATGGTGACCCTCGAAGGTTATTTGGACCTAGATTCCAGTGATTCAACCCACATCCTAAGCCCAGAATCTAGATCTGAGACCTATTGGGAAGATTTCGAGGCCCCATATGAGGAAGATCAATCTTTCAATGAAGAATATGATTTTGGGCCTCTATTTGATGAATATCCCTCGCCAACATCCTCAGAAGAATCAACCAATTTTTCGAAAGTCATGTCAATTTACGATACAGAAACTGAGTTGGACAAGTGGGTTTCAATTGGGTCTGCCCTACCAGCTTAGAACCTGAGCCTCTACCAAATAAGGACACCTTTTTAGGCTCAGAATTGACATCTAGGCTAGGCTCCAATCAGGCTGCTGAATCTACAGTGAAACGGCGGGTTTCACCGGGTTTGTTATAACGTTGTAGTAAAGCCGGTTATTACCAACATTTCAAATAAAAATTTTTTACTCGGAAAATGAAAGAGTTCCCGAGGTCGAACTCAGGGAGCAAGTCGTATTCTAGAGATATACATGTTTCTTTTACAAAATAAAGAGAGAGGGAAAGAATTTGTTGTGATGTTCTTCTTTCTTTCTCTTTCTTCAGATCTCCTTCTTCTTCTTCCTTGGTTTCTGCTATGGTGATAATCTTCTTCTGCAATGGTGATGCTCTTCTTCTTCTTCCTGCTGTTCCTGCGTTGGTGATGTTTTTCTTTCTTCAGAGCTCCTTGTTCTTCTTCTTCTTTGGTTTTCTGCCTTGACCTCTCTTCTTCTTCTTCTACAATCGTGGTGCTTCTGCCTTCAGCTACTAAGTCTTCCTTCCTTCTTCTTCTGCTTTGGCCGTTGCTCTTCCTTCTTCTTCAGCCTGCCTTCTGTGTTGCTCTGGCTGCTGACTTTCCGTCGTCTGACCCGGTGCTTCGACGACTTAACTGAGCATTTGCTACAGTGCAGCTCCTTCTTCTTCGCCTGCACTTCTTCTTCCGCGGGTCTTCTTCTTCTTCTTTGGCCTGCACACTTCAGAGTTTTTCGTCAAGAGGCAAAACCTACTCTACCCTCCCTCCCCCGCGTCTCTCTTTCTCTCTGAAACCACTCTTGGGAAAGCTCTCCCAGAGCTACCGGGTAATCGGGTTCGGGTCACGCCCGGGTACAGGCCCACCGGCGTGCGGTGGTGGGCGAGGAGTGCAGGTCGGTTTAATCGGGTCGGGCCAGGTCCGCGGAGCGTGGTCACGGACGAGGCCGGGTCGGGTGAGAGGGACCTCACCCCGTGGTCAGGAGGCAGACAGCATAAGGCACTTTTTGCCTTTATGCGTCCGCGCGCCTCCGAGAAGTTCCGAGGTGGGACTAAATGTCCCACCCCAATTGAGCGCCCGTCGCGGAGGGAGCAGTGGGCGATCGTGTCTTCACGCGCGGCCTTCGCCCCATCTGCGAGCCTGGGACGTTTTCGCGGAGACTCCCCGCGCAACCTGGGAGTCGAACCTGGGCGAAGGCGTGCCTGCACCTGCAGGTGAAGGAGCTCTGCCTGCCTAGTAATGGCGACGGCGGGCGAGTCACCTGGTCACAGAAGAACGGCCTCTCGGCCAAATCAGACAGGCGGGGGACCTTCGCCGTGGCACGGCGAAGGTGGTCAGGGGGTCTGCAGGGGGCGAGATGGAGCCAACAGGTCGTCCTAGGTCAAACTGTGAGCGAAGAAGTGGGTGTGTTCGGTGGATCTGCAGAGGGTGTTTGGTGGGAAGTGGAGGGGCGGAAGAGGATCAGGGTGAGGAGGCGGAGGTTCTGCGGTGGTCGGCGAGCCGTGTGGGTCGCTGAGGTGATGGGAGCGGCTCGCCGGAGGGTGGTCGGAGGCGGAGAGGGTGAGGGTGAACAGGAGCGGTCGAGGGTTCAATCAAATAAAAGACAGTGAGGAAAAGAAAGAGGGGGAAATGGGGAGGAGTTCTAACTTACTTGCAGGGACGAAGGGGGAGGAACAGGGCGACAGTCGTATCGACTGTCGCCGGAGAAGACGATGCCCAGTGGGGGGAGGACGGCGGTGACGACGGGGCAGAGGCAGCGCGCGCCGGTATTGCGCGACGCGGGAAGAGCAGGGGAAGAAGTCTCTGCTGCTGGTATTGCGGCAGAGCGAAGAGGAGGAGGAGGAAGAACCGCCGGAGCTGGTGGGCGTCTGCCGGAGTGAGAAGAGAGGAAAGTTGGGGGTTTTCTCCGTCAGATCCAGGCTGCCCTCGTCGGTGGAGCAGCGGGGGGTATTTATAGGGATGAAACAGGGAGGAAGGCGGAGGGAGACGACGTGTCTCCCTCGCCGGAGAATGGTCGGAACACGAACCCATACCATCCGTGCATTCGCACGGCCGGTATGGTGGGCCGCTATGACCAGGGGGGTGCTCCTGCGACGGCTGACGACGCAGGGCACCCCCGGTTTACTTGCCAGGTCCCCCACCTCACCCTGCGCGGCGCCATGCTCCGCGCAAGGTCGCCGGAGCATGGTGCTGGCAGGGTTTTGCAGGAGGGACCTGATTGCAAAGAACGAAGGAGAGTTAGGGGTTAAAATGCGAGGGTTCAAAAGTTGAGGGCCAAAGAGTAAATATATGAGGACCAAAGTGTGAAGTCGGTTAAGGAGGTTTCTTCTTAGGCTCAAGTTTTTATACATGACTAATTAGGACCTAAGGAATCTGATGGTGAATTTTATTTTCATATTAAACCTTGTTTGACCAGTCAATTTGCGCAAAAACCCAAATTAAGTTATTAATTGGGCATGGTTCTCAATGTAGGTCAAAATGGGTTCTAAAGGCCAAATTGAAGGTTCTAAACCCTAGAGATTATTTTTCTATGAATTTTAGAGGGTTTATTCTATTTTTACTTTGCCTCGAACCTTGTGAATTGAAGTGGGTTGTTTTAGGGTTACAGATTATCATTTGGTTCCTTGGAAGTGCTGTAGCCCTTGCTAGATCATTTCATCCCACTTTTATTCTTATTAAGCTGTTTTGACCTGTGTTTGGTCCCTGAATTACCCTGCATGCAGTTTATACTGGTAAAATTGCACTTTTACCCCTTATGACTGGTTTTTTTCTCAAACTCAGAATTCTCTGAGTTAAGCCTTTCCTTGAGATATGTAGGAGCTTTTATCCTTTGTATTGGGTCAAAATGAGCTAGTTATGGCTCATGATGAGGTTCTCATCATACAGCATATGATTTATTCTATGGTGGAACTCATGATCTTGAATCTCATTCAGATTTTGATTTTCGTAAACTCTCTGACGAATTCGAATCTGACCATAACATCAAAGAAAATATACTTCCTGATTATAACAAGCCAATTCTCATTGAAGCCACCTCTTCCACACATACAGAACTGATCAAAACCCGTTCTCTACCTTGACCCACAACCAGACTCAATTTCTATTCTGATTCACCTCTCACTGAGCCGTTTGCAGATGATTCAACTCCACATCTATACCAGGTATCAGATATCGATCAGACTGAAAGACATGAGCCATCATTCTCTGATCACCCCCGTAGGGTATCCATACAAAGCACTGATTATTTTTCGGAACCCTACTCTGACAAGGTTGATTCGACTCAGCCTAAACCCGAGTTTTCACTTCCATATCCATCCGAGCCACATTGCATATGGTGGGTTCCGCATCTGTTGATCTACATCTATCAACCCACCAGACTGATTGGGTTTGGGCTGCATCATCAGGCCACTGATCTTAACAAGCACCTGGTTGGACCAACCAGGCTCTTAATCAAGGTGCATGTTTTACAAAACTCCACAGATTTGACCACTCCCTTTCCACCCCATTTTCCGCTCGGCTGAAGGTGTTGAATTTAGCACTCAACGAGAGGCAACCCGTCATTCTAAAAATAGAGACCCGTCTAATTATCTGTCTGTACCCCACGTCCATTGCACCTTGAGTTCAGCCTTAGACAGTTGATCCCACCTCTAGTACACGTACCAGAGCTTGAAATCGTCCGCATCAGTCATTTCCGACCCGTTCACCCACCCGATGTATCCTGTTCTACGTCCTTGACCTCAACACTATTTCACACCCTCCGTTTACAATGAGGATATTGCAAAACTTAAGCATGGGGGGGTGATAAAGTGCATACATACAGAACCAAGAAAAAGCCAGAAGGATTCTCACAAAAAATTTACATATGTCAAAAACACAAAAAAAATTGAAAGATTATGAAAAAGAGCAAAAAAAATGGAGGAAATTTTGTGTGCCACATAATTATGAGGAGAAAAAGAGCAAAAATGACAAAAAAGAGCACAAAATGAAAAAGAAAAGGGATAGTCATTAGTAAAAGATTAAGGAATTAACCGAAGTTGTAGACCACATCAAGGAAAAATAAAAATGAAAGAAAAGTGCTAAGGAGACACAAAAAGAGATTAACAGGAACGCTGATCTTAGGCCTCTTGGGCTAGATTCCTAGGCTTAAAAATTCACGTTTCTGCTAAGATCTGGATAATCCTCAGGAGGTTGGGGAAAATGCGAAGCTTAAGTATTAGGTCTAAGGCTTAGGAAGTATTCGGCCTCATTAACTGACCTTCGATTTGCGGGATTCGGTAACCTAAGCGCCCCAATTCACACACACTCTGGTTCGGTGTGCATAAATATCAAAATCACGCAAAAAGCGTTTCAATGTTCTGAAAAAAAGTTGCTTAGATTAGGAGCGGCCAATCAACACAAGTTGATTTAGACGAGTTCCCGGTGCGGAGAGGCGAGAAATTCCCCTCGAAGATGCGTAACAACATATCATCTTCTCGGTGCTTGTCTCTTAGGATATTTACATATCCTACCAGGGGCATGTAAGCACTCTGCTGGTTTAGATACCATGGGCAGCATTATCACGAAATGTTGATTGCCAGGGTCTGAATTTGGCCACGAAATGCCATGGGCGGGATTATCTTGAAATCTCGAAAGCCAGGGTTCTGGGGGTTGCCATGGGTGGTGCTATCACGAAGCATCGATTGCCAAGGACCCTTGAGGATTGATGATGGGGACGAGGAATCTGATACAGACTGTGTTGAGAAGCCAATTTGAAGCTAGAAATAAAAAGAAAAGATAGAGAAAACTCTCCAAACAAATAAATCTTCTATCTCTCTCTTACAAAAATACACTGCAAACTAAACCTAGGCTAAAAATGTCTCATGCACAAGTGCTTTAACCGCGAAGTCCAATAAACCCTAGGATAGTTTCTTTGGGCCTTAAAAACCTTTGTGGAAGACTGAGGCTAAAGCGGGTCAGGTCCGGATTTTGGTTGATACTTGAGTACCTCTAGGCCTATTGCCTGCATTCTGACCTAATCACAAAAGAAAAAAAAAACACTTATCATAACTAGTGACAGACACTCAGGGTCTAGAACAGAAGTTAAAACCTTGAAATTTTGCTAAGGGACTAGCAAAAGCTAGGCATGGGGGTATGATAAGAGCCTCATCATGAGCCATAACTAGCTTATTTTGACTTAGGAAAGAGAATAAGAGCTCCTACATAACCTAGAGAAGGACTTAATTGGAGGAATAAGTGTTTTAAGAAGGAACATGAAATAAAGGTTAAAATTGTAATTTTACCATTGCAGTACATAAAAGGGATTTCTCAAAGGCAAAACATAGGTCAAATGATCTGAATAAGATGAAAAGTGGGTTGGTTCAGTCAGAAATGGGTTAATGTGCAGTCTAGGAATTAAATGACATTCTGTAATCCTAAAACAGACCTACTTAATTCAACAAGGTTCTGGTCAGGATAAAAATCAAGTAAACCCTCAAAATTCATGGAAAAATATCCCCTAGGATTTAGAACCTTCAAATTGGCCTTTGGAACCTATATTGACCTAAATTGGGGTCCTAGCTCATTAATTGACCTAATTTAGGTTTTTATGCAAAAATTTCCAATCAAAAGTGGTAAAACCTAAAATCCAACTTCACCATTGGATTCCTTAGGTCAAAATTAGGTTTTTACCAAAATTTGGACCTAAGGGGAGGTCATCTTGACCTACTTTGCAAAATAGTACACCCAATTACATTTTGGTCCCTATCTTTTGAAAACCATTGCAAAAACCCCCCTAACTTCCTCGCTACTCCTACAAGCAGGTCCATCCGCCATTAATGGGGAGAAATCCTACTCCGACGAGGAATGGAGGGGAAATACTCCCTGATTCCTCAGAGAACTCCTCCAAGATTTGGAAGGGAGATTCTCTGAGGAATTCCCTTCCATCTGAGCGTGGTCCTGATCTATGATTTGCACCCAATCTCTCGTGCGAATGCACGAGAGATTTGGGTACCCCATAGACTTCCTACTCCGGCAAGGACTCTTGCGTTTGGAAGCTTGTCTTCCAAGCACAAGAGCCCCTGCCAGTGCCTATAAATTGATCCTCAACTTCGGTCGCACCTCCTCAGCTCGACTTGGCTGGAATTCCATCTCAATTTCTTCTTCTTCTCCTCCGACCAAGTGGTCTAGCGAGCTCTGGCGAGCCTCCCTCCTCTTTCTAGTCGCTCTGCCACAATACCAATGGCAGAGCTGTCCTCACCATCCTCCTCCGCGTCGCGCAACACCTGCGCGAGCATCCCTAGCCCCATCGTCGCCGTCGTCTTCCTCCACTGGACGCCTTCTTCTCTGGTGACAGCAGGTACTGCCAGCCACCCTCTCTCCCCCTTCGTCCACTTAATTAGGTTAGAACCGCTCATCTCTATCCCCTCTTCAATTCCCCTCAACCTATTTCACAAAACACCCCTCGACAGCCACTGTCCACCGCCATCTTCCCCATCTCCGGCCAACCCCGGCGAGACGCACCTGTCATTCCACAACTCCACACGTGTCGCCACTAACCCTACAACCTCCGCCACACTCCACTGAACATCATCCACCCACTCACAGACCGCCTACACCACCACAAACGCCCCCCGACCTAACCCATAAACCCAACCACAGAGCAACCTAGGAAAGCACACCTAGGCTGCCCCGTGGCCTGCCACCTACCGCCACACCTTCGCCGTGACACGGCGAAGTTCCTCCTGTGGTCTAATAGAGCCGCAAGGCCCCATTTGTGTCATGCAGGATCTGAGCACCAGCCGCCATTAGCGACAGCTCGAGAAGGTCGCAAGCTTGTGCCAGGCTGAAGCGCTTCAGGGTCCCAGGTCCAGAAGGCTTGGGGTGGTCTCGCACATCTAGCTGTCCAGGAACTTAGCATTGCGAGGCCTGTAGCTGTAGCATTTGGAAGGAAGAGCTGCTATGGGCGTGCGAGCAACAGCGGGTGGGACATTAATCCCACCTCGTAAACGTCTGAGTAAGGCACGTGCAATAAATTGGATTTGTGCTATTAGTTGTTTGCCTCGAAAACACATGGGGTGAATACACGCTGGTAAATGCCAGTTTATCATCATTCTTATGCATTAAAACAAATTTAGCTCTTACGCTTTTACTCCGCAAATGGGTTTTTGGGCTGCATTTAGGCGTTAATTAGGTTAGGCATGCATTGCATTTTTTATTGTCCTTTTGATGTGTTTTTGTGAGTGTTAGGGATGAACAGATATACCCTAAAACCCTAGCACTCAAGAAGGCAAATGGTGAAGGAGGAGCTCAGACTAACTGGAACTCAGCTTGATCCAGCTCACCACAGCTGGAACCTAGCTCACTTGGACTAGGGTTAGCTCATCCTAGCTCCATTCAGCTAATCTTAGCTGAATGGCAGCTCAAGAGAGCTCATCTTAGCTCACCCTAGCTCAGGTCAGCTCAGATCCAGCTCAACTTAGTTGAGTCTAGCTCATCTCAGCTCCCACCAGTCCACAGGGAGCTCTAGCTAACTCAGTTGAGTTGACTAGAGTTCACCCCAGCTCAAATCCAGCTACATCCAACTCCACTCAACTCCAGCCAGCTGAAGATGAATTCATCCTAGCTCAGGAAGCTCAAGTCCAGCTCCCGGGGACTCAGCTTAGCTCAACTTAGTTGAGCTAAGCAACCTTAGCTGCCTCAACCAGCTTTACCCACCCCGGGAGCACCAAACCCAGCTCACCTCAGCTCATTATGGTAGAAGCCAACTCACTTTAGCTTGGCTTAGCAGCTAGCAAAGAACTAGCAAGCTATGCCAGCTAGAGTAGCTCCATGCCAGCCTGTTCAGCAGCTGCCAGCTCCAATTCAAGCTCCAGACTTCTCCTCCTCAGCTCCTCTCTTTAAACCTTAGCTCACATTACCTACTCCTCTAATCCATAGCTAGCTAAGCTAGCTTAGCTTAGCTAGAATCCAACTCCTTGGCCATCCACCACCTTCAACTCAACCCTAGCTAGCTCCATCAACTAAGCTCACCTAAGCTAGCTATCCTACTCCAAGTTGGCGCCACCACCATCACACCCCTTCACCCCATCACCATTACCAAATGCCACCTATTTTCCCTCCAAAATAACCTTCTAGAACCCTTCCCTTTTGGTGCCAACTTTCCCTCCAAAATTCCCTTCATCTCCACCATACACCTCTCCTTAAATCCATCTCCACCATCCACCTAACCCCCCTTCTAGAAGACCCTAGGTTGGCGCCAAAATGGTGGTGTCTCTCCACCACCAAAAGCCACTAACACCACCATAACCACCCCCTTAACACCCCTTGGGTTGGCGCCAATTACCCTTAGCCATAGGATCCCCAACCTCCTCCATCTTCCCATCTTAGCTCTCCATTTCAAGAGTCACCTTAGCCTCCTTCCTACTCTATATAAACCCACCACCTACCACCATTTTAGAGCATGCTCCATTAGTGTATTTTTCTACCTATAACCACCTATACCTACAGCCAAGCTTGGAGTAAGAAGCCCTCTTCTTCACCATCTATCTAGAGGATTTGTATTTTATTTTATTTATTGCAATTCTCTAGTAGTAGAAGCATTCATCTACTAGGTTTTTCTGCAAAACACTTTCTCATTAATCTAGTTGCCTTCTTTGCAATTTCTCTTAGTTGCATTTTGATTGCTGTGATTCTAGCACTCTTCACTCCCTCTCCCTAATTACTCTAGGCCTCCACGTGCCTAGAGTGAGCTTAGGAAGAGGAATTACTTATCACTTAGGTGTTAGCTTAGTAATCGTAGTTGTTATTTACTTTTTCGCCAACAACTTGTGTTTTCCCTCTTTATTTCAAAACCCTAAAAAAATGATATAGTTGAAAAGACCAAAAAGAAAGTTGAGATCTATTTTGTAAGCAAGAGAATTAATTTTGCAAACATATTGCCTCCTTGGACGACCCTAGATACCCCACTATCTAGGTCTTACAAATTTAAAAGCGAAGCGGATTTAGGCGTTGCAACGACATTAAATTGCTTAATTAACAAACCACGTATTTTTGCCATCACAAGCCTCGTCCGTGAATTCATCCCGCAGACATGGCAACCCAACCCGACTATCCTACCGAGCACTCCTCGCGCACTACACCCACGCCGGTGCACCTGGATCCGGGCACACGACCCGACCCGATTACCCGACTCTGGGAGAGCGTACCGAAGAGAGATATACAGAGAGAGACAGATGCGAGTGTGGGTAGAGGGGTAGGTTTTGCTCTCTTCGGTTTGTGCAGGGAAGAAGGAGGAGGAAGGCACAGCTGAAGTGAAGCCGACACTTAGCTGCAAAAGGAAGAAGAAGGAAGGAAGGCTAAAGAAGGAAGAAGACTCGCAGAGGAAAAAGAGAAGGAAAGACAAGGCATAAGGAAGAGGCGAAGCCAAAGAGAAGAGGAAGTCAGAGAGCTAAGGTTGAAGAAGGAAGAAGAAAGAAAGAAAGGGAAAGACAAGAAGAAGAAGAAGACCCGCAGAGAAAAGGAGAAAAACACTGCAGAAGAAAGGCAAGGCAGAAGACAAAGGAAAATAAGAAGGAAGAAATAAGGAAGAAGAAGAAGAAAAGCTGAAGCCAAGGGAAGCAGAGACAAAAAGAAAAGAACAAGGAACAAGAAGGAGACAGGAAAAGAAATAAGAGAGAAAATATCTTTTTAAGACATCTAATCCCATGATCTGACGTCCAATTTCTCTATTTTTGCCACAATTAACTTTTAAACTCATGCATATATATTCTGAATTAAGTTTTGAGTAATTAAGTGTTCAATTACATTATTGAGATTAGTGAATAGATTCCATTTTCTCCCTGTGTTCGACCTCGGATACATAGGTTTTCGAGTAATAAATTTTTATTTGTTGACAATGCTTGGTCACCTACACTACGACGTAACTGACTATTAAAACATGATCTAGCCGCGTAAACAGGAAGGCATGTCACCTCCCCGTTGAATTGGAGCATAAAGCCTATTGGGCAGTACGGAACTGCAACCTAGATCTTTCTAAGGCTAGAACCCATAGAAAGCTTCAAATGAGCGAGATCGATGAATTACACCACGACGCGTATGAGAACTCACAAATTTACAAAGAGCGGGTTAAAGCCTTTCACGGCAAGCACATATCTAGAAAGATCTTTCATCCTGGTTAAAAGATCCTACTCTTCGATGCTAGACTCAAACTATTCCCAGGAAAACTGAGATCAAAATGGATCAGACCCTACTTAGTCCGATGAATCTTTAGATTGAAATCAGTCCACTCAGCCATGATTCTGAACCCTTCGTCATGAACGGTCAAAGACTAAAACCGTTCATTGACGTGACCGATACAAATTTGGTCGGGATTCCTTTACCCTCCATTCTCCCTGAGCTCATTGCGCCCAGCCGATGGTGTAAAAATCCATGCTTAACGGGAGGCAACCCATCATTCTTGAAAAACCTGAAACCTTTCTTGACATTCCTATGCTGAATTCATATTGCACTTTAGGGTTCATCCATTAGAACAGCCGACTCCACCTCCGGTACCCGTCCTGAGTCTAGAAATCGTTCGCCACAGTCACCTCGACCCTTTCGCCCACCTAAAACCTATCCTAATGAATGAACTAAGCTGAATTCGAACCCACCTAATTTACAATGGGGACATTGCAAATTGTAGGCATGGGGGGTATATGAAAGTGCAAAACTTCATGAAAACTCATCTCACAAGAAAAGGTTTCAACAAAAGAATCACATATCACAAAAAACACCAAAAAAATGAAAAAATCTTGAAAAAGAACAAAAAAATTGAGGGGAGAGAAAATTTTTTGAGGCCATACAAACCATAAGGATAAAATGAGGAGGAAAAGAGCAAAATGAGAAAAAAGGAGAAAAAATTAAAAAAGAAAAAGAGATAGTCATTAGTAAGAGATTAAGGGATTAACCGAAGTTCTAAACCACATCAAAGAAAAGAGAAAAAATATAAGAAAAAGTGCTAATGAGACACAAAAAGAGATTAGTAGGAACACTGATCTTAAGCCTTTTAGGCTAGATTCTTAGGCATAAACATTCGAGTATCCGCTAAGATCTAGATAATCCTCAAGAGGTTGGGGAAAATGTGAAGCTTGAGTATTAGGTCTAAGGCTTAGGGAGTATTCGGCCTCGTTAACTGACCTTTGATTTGTAGGACTTGGAAACCTAAGCACCCCAATCCACACACAATCTGGTTCAATGAGCACAAGTATCAAAATCACACAAAAAGTGTTTAAGTGTTCTGAAAAAAGTTTCCCAGATTAGGAGCGGCCGATCAACACAAGTTGATTTGGACGAGTTCCCAGCGTGGAGAGGCGGGAAATTCCCCTCGAAGATGCATAATAACATATCATCTCCTCGGTGCTTGTCTCCTAGGATATTTACATATCCTACTGGGGGCATGTAACCACCCTGCTGGTTCAGATGCCATGGGCTGCATTATCATGAAATGTCGATTGCTAGGGTCTAGATTTAGCTACAGAAAGCCATGGGTGGGATTATCTCGAAATCTCGAAAGCCAGGGTTCTGAGGGTCGCCATGGGTGGTGCTATCATGAAGCATCGATTGCTAGGGACCTTTGAGGATTGATGATGGGGACGAGGAATCCGATACAGACCATGTTGAGAAGCTAATCCGAAGCTAAAAATAAAAAGAAAAGAGAGAGAAAACTCTCTAAACAAATAAATCTTCTGTCTCTCTCTTACAAAAAAAAATACACTGCAAACTGAACCGAGGCTAAAATATGTCTCAAGCACGGGTACTTTAACTGCGAAGTCCAACGAACCTTAGGATAGTTCCTGTGGGCCATAAAAACCTTCGCGGAGGACCGAGGCTACAACTGGTCAGGTCCGGATCTTGGTTGGTACTTGAGTACCTCTAGGCCTACTATCGGCATTCTAACCTAATCCAAAAGAAAAAGAAAAAGCACTCATCATAAATTGTGAAAGAAACTCATGGTCTAGAACAGAAGTTAAAACCTTAAAATTTTGCTAAGGGACTAGCAAAAGCTAAGCATGGGGGTATGATGGGAACACCATCATGAGCCCTAACTAGCTCATTTTGACCTAGAAAAGAGAACAAAAGCTCCTACATAACCAAGTGAAGGGCTTAACTCAAGGAATAATCAGTTTGAGAGAAAAGTAAGAAACAAAGGGAAAAACTATAATTTTACCATTGCAATGCAACAATGGGATTTCTGAGGGGCTAAACATAAGTCAAATGGTCTTAAAAAGATAAAAAGTGGGTTAATTCAATCAGAAAAAGGGTTAATGTGAAATCTGGGAATTAAATGACTTCTTGTAATCCTAAAACAGACCTAATTAATTTAACAAGGTTCTGGTCAGGATAAAATTCAACTAAATCCTCTAAAAATCATGATAAAATATCCTCTAGGGTTTAGAACCTTCAATTTGGCCTTTAGAACCTATTTTGACCTAAATAGGGGTCCTAGTTAAATATTTGCCCTAAATTGGATTTTGTGTAAAATGCCTAATCAAACATGATCAAACCTAAAATTGAACTTCACCATTGGATTCCTTGGGTCCAAATTAGGTTTATACCAAAATTTGAACCTAAGGGGAGTTCACCTTGACTTACTTTGCAAAATAGTCCAACCCAATTACATTTATGCCCCTAGCTTTTGAAAACCCTTGCAAGCATCCCCTATCTTCCTCGTTGTTCTTTGCAATTAGGTCTCTCCACCATTACATTGGAGGAATCCTACTCCGGCGAGGATTCAAGGGGGATATCTCCTTGATTCCTCAGAGAATCCCTCTCAAATTTGAAAGGGAGATTCTCTGTGGAATTCCAGTTCGTATGAACCCAATTATGAGCTCTGATTTCCATCCAATCTCTCATGCGAACGCATGAGAGATTTGTGTATCACTCGACCTTCCAAGTCCGACAAGGTTGCCATGCTTGGAAGCTTGCCTTCTAAGCACAAGGCCCTCTGCATACGACTATAAAAGAGGCCCCAGATCCCCTTGGTTATTTAAAGCTTGTTTTGGCCTGAGATTACCTCAAATTTCCTCCCTTCCCTCCGGCCAAAAAACCCAACAAGCCCTGACGACTCCTTCTTCTCATCGCTCTGCCACCATACCAGTGGAAAACTTACCTCCGCCTCCTTTGTCCGCGTCGTGCCATACCTGTGCCCGCCCCTATCTCCCTCTCGTCGTTGCCGCCTCCCTCTCTCTGGGTCTTCGTCTTCGGCGACGGCATATACACGTCGTCTGCCCCCTCTGCTCCCCCTTCGTCCAGCTACTCGCAGATAAGTTCCCATCCTCTACTCTTTCTTTTCCCCTTATCCATTTCTAATTTCACGCCCCGACAACCACAGACCACCACCACCTTCTCCACCTCCAGCTGACCACCGACAAGTTGCATCCTCCACACCACGCACCCACACACCTCACCAACCACCTCGAAAGCATCGCCTCATCCCACTGATCATTTTCCCCCTCTCCATTAACCACCACAACTTCCACTCACTCCCCCCCCGACCACACCCAACTTCACGACCACAGAACGACCAAGGCACGCATGCCCAGGCTGTCCCGCACCACACCAACACTCGAACCACCTTCGCCGTGTTACGGCGAAGCCTTCTGAGTAATTTGACAAGGCCGTGAGGCCGTATTCATGCCGACAGGTACAGGTGCCCTGCCCGCCATTAACGCGAACTTGAAGAAGCTTGCTAGCTTTATAGCAGCCTCCAGGCACCAGGAGTCCAGGTCCCAGATGTGCAGAACTCCTTTGCAAATGACTCACGCCCAGCAATTGGAGGCAAAGCACTTGCAGCCTCAACAATCTAGGGAAGGCCTGCTGTGGGCACGTGCAAGAAGCGAGTGGGACATTTAGTCACACCTAGGAAGTCTGTGAGCAAGCAACGCAGGATAAATTGAAAAAGTGTCAAGGGCTTATCGCCTCCTGACACGGGGTGAGGTCCCACTCGCCCTTCACGCCTCGTTCGTGCCCCATGCTCCGCAGACTTTGTATTCGACCTGACTACCCACGCACTCCTCGCCCACCACACATGCCGGTGGGCCTAGTCATGGGTGTGCCGACTCGACCCGTTTACCCGAGCAGGCTCTGGGAGAGTGAGCCTAAGAGAGAAGAAAGAGAGGAGAGTTCGCGGGGAGGGTAGGGGTTAGGTTTTACTCTCTAGGGAAGAAGAGGGCGAAGCCAAGGAAGAAGAGGAAGAAAGAAGCCTCAGCAATGGCTTAGGGTGAAGTCACAAGGGAAGAAGAAGTAAGAAGGAAGGAGAAGGAAGCCTCAGCAGAAAAGCAAAGTCTGAAGAAGGCTCGAGACAGAAGCAGAGAAAGAGAAAGAAGCCAAAGATAGAAGAAGAAAAGAGAAGAATCAGAGAATAAGAAGAATCAGAGAAAGAAGGAAGAAGAAGAAGAACAGAGAAAGCTCAAGCTAGAAGCAAAGCAGAGAGAATTATCTGATTTTTACATCCATCTTCATATTTTTGAGCTTTTACATACATTGAAGC
Source organism: Thalassia testudinum (assembly GCA_037157565.1). Classification (NCBI taxonomy): domain Eukaryota; kingdom Viridiplantae; phylum Streptophyta; class Magnoliopsida; order Alismatales; family Hydrocharitaceae; genus Thalassia; species Thalassia testudinum. The sequence continues at coordinate 22,394,345 of JAZHRO010000024.1, forward strand.
TATTTTTATTGCTTCATAATTGATCATTACATTTTATAAAGTTGAAAGTTGTGTTCTTAGTTTTTTAAATCCCAATTTGCTCCCTGTGTTCGACCTTGGATTCATATTTTTTGAGTAATAAACTTTCACTTGTTTTCAAAGCGATTTTGGCTATACTACGATGCAATTATTATAAACCCGATTTCGCTTTCGACAAACAAGAAGAGAGGAAGATGTCTCCGCTGCTGGTATTGCAATGGAGGATGAAGATGGAAGAGGGGTTCGTCGGATGTTCAGGAGCTTTCGACAGAGAGAGAGAGGAATTAGTGGGGATTCTTGGCTGATTTCGAGCGTGAGAAGGACAGTATGATCAGGAGGTTCTTTTATAGAGCTCAGGAGGAGGTTTTGGACTTGGGAAACAAGCTTCCCAAGCTTGGAAAGCTCACCGGAGTTGGGAAAATCTTTGATACCCAAATCTCTCATGCGTTCGCATGAGAGATTGGGTAAGTTTTAGGGCGTGGGATTGAGTTCAAAAGGAAGGGGATTTCTTGACGAACTTCCCTTTCAAATTTGAAAGGGATTCATCAAGAAATCAAGGACATCTTTCCAAATTAAGGACCTTTTCATGAGAACGACGACAAAGTTAGGGGTCTGTTTGAAAAGATTTTGAAAGTAAGGGTAAAAATATAATCAAATAGAACCAAGTTGCAAACTAGATCAAGACAACCTCATCTTTGGTCAAAATTTTGGTATAAACCTAATTTTGACCTAAGGGATCCAATGGTGAAGTTGGAGTTTGGTTTTGACCACGTTTGACTGGGTAATTTATGCAAAAATCCAAATTAGGGTAAATGTCTTTCTGAGACTCTATTATGGGTCTAAACGGGTTCTGATGGTCAAATTGAAGGTTCCAAACCCTAGAGAATATTTTTCTATGAATTTTGGAGAGTTTACGTGAATTTTATTCTGACTAGAACCTCGGTTAATTAAGCTAGTCTATTTTTAGGTTTTCAAAAAGTCATTTAATTCTCAGAACTCGTGCAAAACCTTTTCTGATTGTTCTAACCCACTTGTTATCTTTTTAAGATCATTTGTCCTTCATTCAACCCTTGAGAAAACTCGTGGTTGTACTACATTCATGATATGTTGGTAAAATTGTAGTTTTAACCCTAATTTCTTATTTTTCCCTTAGAATGATTATGCAGTGACTTATGACTCTATGGAAGTTATGTAGGAGCATTTATTGACTTAATTAGATCAAAATGAACTAGTTATGGCTCATGATGGTGTTCCCATCAGTCATAGTTCCTAATTTCGTTACATAGAAATAGGGTTCTAGGTCAGACGTTTGATCTAGTATTTTAAGACATCTGACTGAATTTTTGGACATCTAATTTTGTGTGGGCTTGTTCTTGCTTTGGACCATATCTAAACAGGGTTCTAGTGTACCAAGGTCAGATGTCATACAGTACATCTAGACATGTTTTTGGACATCCGGAGATAAAGGTGTTATGTGGGAATTGATTCCTAAGGACCTAATAGTTGGATTTGGTCAAATACAGTCCAACGTCTCTTTATTAGATGGATTTGGTCAAATAAGTACCTAACAGTTGGATTTGGTCAGGAAACTTTTTCCTTTAAATGATAATTACTATGAAAGTAAGGCAAATAGATCCTAATTTATTTTGTTCCCTTTTTCTCTTTCCCAAGATTAAGAGGTGATTAGGGAAGAAGAGAAATTTTACCTACCCCTGGAGAGGTTGATTGTGTGGAAGATCTCTTCCTGATGTAACTCGCAAAATCAAAGCAAAGCAGATAGCGCAAGTTAGAAATCAAATTAATCAAGAAAGATAAGATTAGTGGTGAATTGCGCATTGCTCCCCAGCAACGGTACCAAAATGTTGCTCTGCGAAAGTCATCATTTAAAATATAGTGTCATAGTATAGTGACAAAAATTATGACAACATTTAAATTTATAAAACTTGGGAAATAGAAGTGAGTTTGAGGTCATTCGCAACGAGCAAATTGGAACTCACACACTAATCTCAATTATAAATAATGAGCACAATTGCAACAAAAAGATATTTAACGAATAATAGAATATTTACTCAAAATAATGTTTAATAATGGTAGATGAATGTCAAGAATTAGTGGGGTAAAAAGAAATCAGGAACCCTAAAAAGAATGGTGATTTAAATCACCACTTAATCTCCATAATCAAGCACATATCCCAAAGTATCAATTTACTCAATTTGTCAACAGTGTTTAGAACCACTTATTCAAATATCCACATCAACTAATTATCATATTCACCCTCAAATATACCAACAGTACCCAAATCAGATGTCAGCCATAAAGACCAGATGGCTTAAATATAACCAAGCCTCAGAGTAGGCACCAGGGTGCCAAGCACAAAGCAAAGACCTTAGAGACGCTAAGTGTTAAGCAAAATAGGCACACATCTTGAGGCACAGGGCACAAATATCGAGGCAAAACCACCCCCCACCCTCCTCAGATTTTCTCCTAATCAAGTTTCTATTTGGGTAATCGGATCGAATACATGGTCCATACCCACGAGCAGTGTATCACAGGTGAGGAGTGCATAGGGGCGTGCAAGAGCACATGCTTGGGGACCCGACCCCCGTGTCCCGGGCGCAGAGGCTATGGGCAAAATTCAATTTATGCCCTCTTCTGGTTTAGCATCCACGATGTGGCGCAAAACTCATCTCCTCTTCTTCAGAAACTTCACATGAAGCAATTGATGCTGTCATTACTGCTGTCTTGCCCAATTGAAAGCCTAGATATCTTCATGAGTAGATTCCACAGCTTCTCGAAGTGGTGGCCGTGAAGATGATGGCCGATCAGTGGTGAAGAGTGCAAGAGAATCGATGATGCTAGCAACGATGACAGCGAATGCCTAAAACATAAAATATGGGCTAAACACCCCAATTAAAGCTTTCAGGATATTCGCCGTGTCCTAAGGAACACAGTGGTGGAGTTTACGAGGTGTGTCGAGGTGCGTTGAGCTCGAGAGAAGGCGGAGATGATGGCGGAGGTGTGGGTTGTTTGACGGGGGTGTGGAGTGGATGAAACACCCAATAAGCTTTGGGCTTTTGATGAGGGTGATGTGGTGGAGCTTTTGGGTGTGGAAGAGGGCGATTTGGTGGAGTATAGCGGGCACACTACTTCATCGGAGCCCTTGCCGAAGGAAGAAAAGACAGAGGGGGAGTGATGATAACATCATCATGAGCCATAAATAGATTTAATTAGACAAGATTAATTGACAAATGCTCCTACATAATCACCGGAGAGTCTAAATTCACTGAATATCATTTTTGAGAAGAATACATTAAATGAGGGCTAATTCTGTAGTTTTAATAGCATATTAGGAATGAAGAATAATCACAGGATTTTCCAGGGGTTAATCTAAGGTCGAATGTTCATTAATGGGTAATAACAAGGTCTATGTAGACAAAAATAGGGTTTCACGCACTTCGAGAACTGATACAGCACCCAAAACCCTAATTTCAGACCCGCTTAAAACATAGAGGTATTAACTTTGATTCTAGACCATATGTCTTTTGATGCTTAAGAACTCTGATGTGTGCTTTTTTTTGTAGATTAGGTTAGAATGCTGATAGTAGGCCTAGAGGTACTCAAGTACCAACCAAGATCCAAACCTGACCAGCTCTAGCCTCAATCCGCCACGAAGGTTTCTAAGGCCCATAAGAACTAACCTAAGGTTCGTTGAACTCCGCAGTTAAAGCACCCATGCTTGTAACATGTTTTAGCCCTGGTTCAGTTTGCACTGCGTTTTTGTCAGAGAGAGATAGAAGAACTTGGCTTTGTTTTTGGAGAGTTTTCTCTCTCTTTCTTTTTATTTCTAGCTTCAGAATAACTTTACAACACGGTCTATATCGGATTCCTAGTTCCCACCATCAATCCTCGTAGGGTCCCTGGCAATCGATGATTTGAGGTAGCACCGCCCATGGCAACCCCCAGAACCCTAACTTTTGAGATTTCGAGATAATCCCACCCATGGCAACCCCCAGAACCCTGGCTTTTGAGATTTTGAAATAATCCCGCCTATGGCGTTTTGTAGCTAAATCCATACCCTAGCAATCGAAATTTTGAGATAATGCTTCCCATGGCATCTGAACCAGGATAAGGTGCTTACATGCCTCTGGTAGGATATTTAGATATCCTAGGAGACAAGCACTGAGGAGATGATATGTTATTGCACATCTTCGAGGGGAATTTCCCGCCTCTCTGCACCGAGAACTCGTTCAAATCAACTTGTGTTGATCAGCCGCTCCTAATCTAGGTTTTTTTTTTTTTTTCAAAATAGATTTAACCCGTTTGCGTGATTTTGATACTTAGGCGCACTGGACCAGACTGTGTGTGGATTGGGGTGCTTAGGTTACTGAGTCCTGCAAACCAGAGGTCAGCTAACAAGGCTGAATAATCCCTAAGCCTTAGACCTAATACTTAAGCTTCGCATTTTCCCCAACCTCTTGAGGACTATCCAGATCTTAACGGATACTTGAATTTTTAAGCCTAGGATTGCAACCTAAGAGGCCTAAAATCAGTGTTCCTACTAATCTCTTTTTTATTTCCTTAGCACTTTTTGCCTTTCATTTTCTTTCTTTTGATTTGGTCTAGAACTAAGTAAATTCTTTAATTTTTTACCAATGGCTATCTCTTTTTCTTTTCTTTTAAAATTTTGCTCCTTTTTGACATTTTTATCTCTTCCCTTTTTCTCCTCAAAACTGATATGCCATCAAAATTTCCTCCCTTCTCATATTTTTGTTCTTTTTTAATTTTTTTTTATTTTTTTGGTATTTTTGGAATATGTGATTTTTTTTTTATGAAACCCTTTCTTGTGAAGTGATTTTCATGATGTTTTGCACTTTAATACCCCCCCATGCCTACGATTTGCAATGTCCTCATTATAAATTAGGTGGGTTTGAGTCCAGCTTAGATCATTCATTAGAACAGGTGTTGGGTGGGTGAATGAGTCAAGGTGACTATTGCGGACGATTTCAAGCTCGAGTATGGGTACCAGAGGTGGAGTCGACTGTTCTAATAGATGAACCCTAAAATGCAATATGAGTTCAGCATAAGATGTGTCAGGAAGGGTTTCGAGTTTTTCAAAATGATGGGTTACCTCCTGTTAAGCGCTGAGTTTAATGCCATCAGCCGGGCACAATGAGCTCAGGGAGAATGGAGGGTAAAAGATATCTCAACCAAGTTTGTATCGGTGAGTTCAATGAACGGTTTGAGTCTCTGACCGTTTATGACAACGAGTTTTGAATCATGGCTGAGTTGACTGATTTCGACAGCTCCATTTATAAAGATTCGTCAGACAAGGTATGGTCCAAGCCATTTTGATCTGAGTTTTCCTGGGAACAATTTGAGTTTGGCGTCAAGGAGTAGGACTTTCTGACCAGGGAAAAAGATCTTTCTAGATATGTGCTTATCGTGAAAGGCCTTAACCAGCTCTTTGTAAATTCGCGAGTTCTCATACGCATCATGGTGTAGTTCATCGATCTCGCTCATTTGAAGCTTTCTGTGGGTTCCTGCCTTAGAAAGATCGAGATTGCAGTTCCGTAATGTCCAATAGGCTTTGTGCTCCAATTTGACAGGGAGGTGACATGCCTTTCCGTACACCAATCTGAAGCGAGACATGCCTAATTGGGTTTTGTGGGTGGTCCTATAAGCCCACAAAGCTTCTAAAAGTTGAGATGACCAATCTTTCCTGTCAGGTCGAACAGTGACTTGGAGGATTTTCTTGATCTCCCAGTTTGATAACTTAGCTAGATCGTTCGTTTGGGGGTGATAAGGAGTCAAGATTCTATATGACACCCCGTACTTGGTCATCAGTGGTCTGAACTAAGCATTCGTGAAATGGGTACCTCCATTGGAGATTATGGCTTGTGGAATCCTGAACTGAGAAAAGATGTTCTAATGAATGAATTTGATAACCACCTTATGATCGTTGGTTCAGGTCAGAATGGTTTCAATCCATTTGGACACGTAGTCAACAGCGAGAAGAATGTATTCGAAGCCGTCCGAAACAGGGAAGGGTCCCATAAAATAAACCCCCCAGATATTGAAGATTTCGCATACGAGAATCGGCTGTAAGTGCATCATATCGTGGTGGCTCATGTTGCCTAAGGTCTAGCAATGAGTGCATGCCTTACAGTGATCGTATGCATCTTTGAAAATCATGGGCCAATAGAAGCCGCATTGGAGGACTTTTGTTGCAGTTTTATGACTAGAGAAGTGTCCACTGCAAGCTTGGTCATGGCAGAAGGACAAAATGTCCTGAATTTCCGCTTCCGAAACACATTGTCAGATGATCTGATCAGCACCAATGCGGAAGAGATACGGGTCTTCCCAAAAGTAGTACTTGGCATCGGAAAGTAATTTGTCCTTCTTGGCTTTTGGCCAATCGGACGAGATCTGATGTGATGCCAAAAAGTTTACTAGATCAGCAAACCATGGAAGTCTCGCACTAATAGTGAGGAGGTGCTCATCGGAAAAATGTTCAGTAATGGGTTCGAAAGGGTTGATAATGTCGAAAGGAAGGTGAGATAAGTGATCAGCTACCACATTCTATTTTCCTGCCTTGTCGCGAATCTCGAGGTCAAACTCTTGCAACAGCAAGATCCAACAAATTAGTCAAGGTTTAGCATCCTTCTTCGCAAAGAGGTGCCTTACTGCAATATGATCTGAGTATATCATAACATGGGAACCCAAGAGATATGCTCTGAATTTCTCCAGGGCAAATACTACGGCTAGCAACTCTTTTTCAGTAACTGTGTAGTTACACTGAGCCTCGTCAAGTGTCTTGCTAACGTAGTAGATGACCACGAGTTTCCCATCTATTTTCTGCCTAAGTACCGCCCCTACAGCATAATCAGATGCATCACACATGATCTCAAAGGGTTGAGACCAATCAGGGGACTACAAGATGGGTGCTTGGGTAACTCGATCACGCAGGATCTCAAATGCTTGAGCGCACTCCTTGGAGATTTCAGAGGGGACATCCTTAGATAGAAGATTAGTCTAGGAGCACATGATTTTCGAGAAATCGGGAATGATTCATTAGTAAAAATCGACGTGGCTTAGGAAGGATCGAATGTCTTTGATCGAGCTAGGCATAAGGAGTTTGGAAATCAAATTCACCTTGGCTTGATCAACCTGGATGCCTTTTTCAAAGATAAGATGTCCCAGGACAATTCCCTCAGGTACTACGAAGTGGCTCTTTTCCCAGGAAAGAACCAAGTTCACATCGATGCATCACCTGAGGATCTAGACCAAGTGCAAGGGGCAATCGTCAAATGATTCACCAAATACCGAGAAGTCATCCATGAAGACTTCAAGGTATTCACCTACCATATCTGAGAATATGGCAAGCATGCACATTGAAAAGTAGCAGGTGCATTGCAGAGACCGAATGGCATCCTTCGGAATGCATAAGTTCCAAAGGGGCAGGTGAAGGTGGTCTTCTCTTGGTCCTTGGGAAGGATTATGACCTGATTGTAACTGGAGTACCCATCCAAAAAGCAGAAGAATCGATTTCCCACTAATTTTTCAAAAATTTGATCAATGAACGGTAGTGGGAAATGATCCTTCTTAGTGGAGGAATTGAGTTTTCTGTAATCAATGCAGACTCTCCATGAGTTTGCTATATGGGTTGGTATGGTTTCTCCGATTTCAGTTGTGATGGCGGTGAGTCCTGCCTGTTTAGGCACAACTTGGATTGGGCTCACCCATCGACTGTCGGAGATTGGGTAGATGATCCCTGCATCTAACCACTTGATAATCTCCTTTTTCACGACATCCTGCAGATTTGGATTCAGGCATCTCTGCATTTCACAGGATGGTCGTGAAACCTCTTCAGTGTAAATGTGATGTGTGCAGTATGAGGGGCTGATACCAGTGAGATCATCGAGAGTCCATCCAATGGCTCTTCGATGTTGCTGGAGAATAGAAATCAGATGTGTTTCCTGATCAAGTGTGAGTCAGGAGTTGATAATCACGGGAAATGTCTGATTGGAACCCAAAAAGATGTACTTGAGATGATCAAGAAGGGGCTTTAATTCCAAAATCGGATTTTCAGCAACAGCGGGTAGTTCAGGGTGGGTGTTGGGAGCAAAGGAAAGAGCTATGGTTGTGTCTAGGTTGAGTTCGAGCTCCTCTAATTGCGGGTTTTGATCCTCTTGTGGTTGATCAGAAATAGTTCATTTTTCCTCGATAAAGTCATCAACCACAGCTTCAATATCGCAAATTTGTTTTATGACTCTGCAATTAATTCCTTGTTGGGCCTTAAAGATGTCGATCTTTAGGGTCTTGCTTCCAAATTTTAATTCAATTTAGCCCTCCTCACAATTGATATTGGCCCTAGCAGTGGCCAGAAAGGGTCTCCCTAGTATGATCGGTGTATTCTTCACATTCTCAAGAGCATCCATGTCTAAGACAATGAAATCCACTGGAAAATAGAAATCATGCACCCTAACTATGACATCCTCGAGAATTCCTTTTGGTGACTTAATTGATCGGTCAGCTAATTGTAAAGTCATTTCTATCGATTTAAGTTCAAATTCCTTGAAGTAGTCTAGTAGGGATGTAGGTATCAAATTTATGGAGGCTCCTAAGTCTAATAAGCTCGGTCATATCATATATCACCAATTTCACAGGAGATCAGAGCGGTGCCTGGGTCTTTTGCCTTAGGTGGGAGTTTGCTCAAAATGACAAAGATGGCTTGCTCTGATAGTACGATCGGATTCCCGTCTTTGGTTCGCAGCTTATGCTTAGGTGTACATACGTAATTCAGAAATCATGCTTAGGCTGGTACGTGGCGTATCGCATCCACCAAGGGGATGTTTATATGGACCTGCTCAAAGAGCTTAACCAGGTCTTCCTCAGGTGTCACGGTTTGGTTGTCCTTTTTCCTTTGGTCAAGGCCTCAGGAAATGGAACCTTAGATGGTTCCTTTAGAATGGGTCTAGGTTCTTGATCTGGGCTAGAGGTGTCCTGGATGACTATCCTAGGGTTAGGGTTTGTATTACTAGGCTGGGTTTGGCTTGGATAAGGTGGGTCCTGTGTTGTTTCACCAGTGCAAATAGTAACAAAATTCAATCTTTCCTAGTTCTAGTTTGGTGTGGGTAGATAAGGTGCTTGCTGCTGGTAACCCATATACGATGTCGAAGCCTCCATCCCGTCAGGTGATGGAGTAGAAGGGGCCTGATAAACAAAGTGAGCTTGGCCCGGATTTGGGTTCATAACACGCCTATGGTTCGGCACGTTATTCAGATTAGGCAGAGGTTGTGAAGGAAGTGCACCAGGTTGGTGAGGATTTGCCATCTGAACAAGTTGATTGCAAATCTCTGTGATCTTGTCTCTGTGCTATTTTTGCATAGCCGCATTCATCTTCTGAATGTCAGCCAGAATCTGAAGGATAAGAGTCATTTGATCTGTTTGAGTTGGCCCAAATTGATAAGTTGAGTTAGGCTGAGGCTGAGGTGGCTGATATGGACGAGGAGCTTGTGGTCGGGGCGGATATTGAGGTCTCTGATTTTGATTATTGCCTGACCATGTGAAATTGGGATGATTACGCCATCCAGGGTTGTAAGTTTTTGAGAATGGATCATTCTGAATGGCGTTGAGGTCCTCGCAGGTCTAAGGAACCTTGGGAAAATTAGAATATGAGGGTTCAGAGTTCCCCCAACTGGAGTAGGTGGGCCTTGAGTTTTCGCCGAAACCAGAATCAGACGGGGGTGGATATGGATCCATCCCCTAAGAAGATCAGTAATAGATGTTGTGCATGGCCTCCTTGCCAGAGGGCGGTTGCATGAACGGGTTTTGCACAGAGGTGGCTGTTGAAGCTACGAGTTGCTATGCTAATGTGTTTGGTTTTGAAAAACCTGTCATCATAGTATGAAAGCGAAGAACTCGTGTTCAACAAATAAAATTTATACCGGAATAGAAATCCTGGGTCGAACTCAGGGAGGCGAATGCTTGATTTAAAAATTACACGTTTGTTTTATTTGTCACGAAGTAGATTAATTGATTAGAAACTATCTATCTATTTACAATAAATAGAAGAGAGAGAGTGAGAGTGAGTGAAAGAGAGAGAATATTACAAACAAAAACCAAAAAGAGATGTAGAATGAATATGGAATTCATTAACAATGAGATTGTTCATTACATTAAACATTACGACTAGAAAGTGGGAAAATGATTACACTAGAAAGCCGTAAATCTACTCTAGAAAGCATTAAAAAGAATGGAGAGAGAGATATCCTCCTCGACGGTCGCTTGGAGGACGAGCCGGATGGGACAACGCCTGGAAGATGGGGAACAGAGCAGGATGAAGGAGAACGAAGCAGCACGTCGTCGTCATCGTGGGATCCACTTCTGAAAGGGGGACGAAAATTTGACTTTATCTCGCAAGAAGCATCTCGAGTGTGGGACAAGCTTCTCTTGAGCTTTGGAGCGATAGAGAAGAGAAGGAAGGGATGAGAATTTCATGTGGAGGGGGTCTCCTTTTATAGTTGCAAGGAATGAGGGCAATTTGGTCATTTAAATCTCAAAACATTAAATAAGGGGTCTTTAGTGACGGATAATACCATTGCTAAAGCCCCATCATGGGCGTAGTGGGGCTGCTGCTCGCGCGCCCGCTCACCTCCTCTGTATGCAACACCTTCTCCGTATTTGGGCATGAGTTATTTTCAATCATTAAGAAAATATTTACTTAGGATCTGAACTTTCAAAGACACAACAGTGCCCGGGTATCTGCCAAAATGCAAACCGCCTCAAGCCCTTGCCTTATTCAAAGAAAATTTTCTTTTTCTCTTTTTCTTCTTTTCTAATTTTTTTTTGATTTTCGAGTTTTAGGGTTTAGGAGTGGCTTTCTACGGCCATTCAACTCACCCAAGATTTGATGAGAACCCTAAGTTCTAAGCATCTTATTGTGAATGTGATAGACTCGTTGACCAGCAGTAAAAACGAACTTCAGATTTCTACGCCTCAGGTGACCTTAAAAAGAGAATTCTGCTTAAAGGTGTATCTTTACAACTGTTAGCTTTCTCCCTACTTTTATTTTTACGGGGTCAGCACAAGGGTAAATCTAGTGTATATCTCCCCGATTTATTCTTCCTAAGTATTTGGAGAATTTTCAGTGCATTTATTGAGCTGGGTTCTGGACAACTAGTCGATGAGCTGTTACCACCGACAACTTGCCAACCATACTCGTGCAGCGAAGTGTGGCTTATTTCTTTTTATTTTCTCCTTTCCTCTTTTTTTTTTCTTTTTGACTTTCTTTTCTTTTTTTTTAAGTAGGTGGCTTCCCTGGTCTAAGATTTACCTAAAGGTAGCAAAAAGAGAAAGGTCCTGTGACTGGGCTCCGGACAACCTACCTATGGGCTGTTACCCACGATAACTTGCCAGCCATATCACCCTAGAAGATTCATTAGCTACCCAATTTCCGTTAGAATCGTCGATTAACTAGCCAGTGACAAGATAGTGTGTAGATGCTTTAAGCTTAAAGTTCCATCAAATCAGAGGGTGGATTGATAAGTTGTGTACTTATCACCCAAACTTATTTACACCAATTAAAATAGAATTAGGTTGGCGAGGACTCAAAAAACAAATCCACATTTTAATGGATACACAAGCTGATTAAGTCTGAAGACCTGAAGGGTCTTTGTGTTTAGATCATAATGTAATATTTCCTAAGATTGAAAATTTTCTTAAACCCAAGTTCTCTTTCCTAATTCCAAATTTTTTTAATATAAATAAAAGAAAAAATAAAATAAATCTATGGAGTTGACGAATAAATTCATAGATGAATATTCACCCCCCCATGCCTATCTAATGCAATATCCTCATAATATTAAAAAGACATAAAACAGAGTGGAATAGAGTAGAAAGCACCTGAATTGTGTGAATGTTAGGTTCGCTCCGAGATAAAAACTAAAAAGAACTGTATACGTGCTAAATTTAGTGCATTCAGCTAGGCACATTATACAAAGAAGAGAAATAAAGAATTCACAAGTGTAGGTCAGAATCAGAATAAAAAGATGAAACCTCGAACCTGCCAGCAGATGTCCACAGATGTGGACCAGATTGTGGTGCAGAACCATACCCCATAATCGAGAATATCTAAGGTTCTGGATAAAAATTACCCAAAACCTAAAATCAGTATGCACGCGATCTCGGGCTTGCGATTTATGAGGATGCAACCCAAGACTAAAGAGTCGGGTTACAGAGAATTTAATATCGAAAGGATAATCAATGAATGTATGCTTAGGTTGAACATCCTCAGAACAAATGTCATAAGGGTTTTGATTTTATGGTTTCAGATGAAATGGAACCCTTAGACGCAGTCTTCTACTTCCTCTGAAATTTGCTTCCTAAATCAAAATTTCCCAGCTCCTATCCTCCTCATTTAGAATGTCAAATTCCGGAACCTCCTGCATATTAATCACCTCATCTAAAATTTCCAAGTCTAAAAGATGTGGCTGAATCAGAATTGACTTGGATCTAGTTATCTCAAAAATATAAACATCGATAAGCTCAATGGGGTGTAACTGACAATCAGGGCATTTGATTGAATCCTCTAGAAAATGCGATTCTGGATTTGTAATGTGAGTCCTAATAAGATCAATTTCCTCAGTTATTAGGCTATCAAATGATCTATTAGATTCCTCAAGCCCAATCATCTCACAGAAATCATATTCTGTAAACTTGCATGAGACTTCACAAATTGAATCTTCACGATCAGAATCAAAGAAATCAAGGTCTATATTAATGTATGTCCCAAAATCATCTGTCACTTTCTAATCCATTGATACATACGTTCCCTCGTACCCTGGCTCAGGGATCTCAGGTGAAGAAATCATATCATCCTTAATTGGTTGTTCTAATTCAATCTAGTCAGCCTCGTAACACGTGTCCCCCCAACAAGTGCCTGAGCGGGATCTGACATTGGCTTGCCTAAAGGGGGTTCATCCGAGGAATCATCCCACGATTGAACTAAACTAACCACAAATCTCATCCTCAATTTCGTTAACTTCCCAAGTAGAAACTCACCTAGGTTCTTATGCTTAACATCCTAGAGCCAATCCAACAAATACTTGTTCAAATCATCAATCATTTCAATCAGAGGCTCCAATCTCTCAATGCAAGGTTTTAGCTGAACTTCTAAAGATTGTATGATATTCCTCAAGTTAGCCAAAACCTTATCTTGAACCTGGTTACCCTGAACCAAATGAGTTGGTTCAGGGTTGGGCGGGTTTGGGATCAATGCAGGGGAATTAGTGAATTGAGATTCGTTATACCCTTCCTGATAATAGGCCATTTCAAATTGTTCAAAAGGTTGTGATGACCTAAAGGCAGTTTAATCAAAGGATGGGTAAGAATCAGTGTATCCTTCTTGATTGTAGATCGTATTAGGTTGTTCATGAAAGGGTGGCGATCTATAATTGATATGGTTATGAGAAGGATAGAAATCACAATCATAGTGTTTAGGGTTAGACCTTAAACATGGTCTGGAACTGTATCCCCAATCCGAGTTATCCCAACTAACTAATGGTTGATTATAGTACGAGTCGGGATATCTTGAGATAAAGGAACAATTTGATCTACTTTTGTCTGTTCAATACAACCAGTTAGAAGGAGGGACTGGGGAGAAGGTTCTTCCTTCGGCTTATGCCTCCGGTTCCTAGTGTACCCTCCAGCCATGATCGTTTGATTCTGCTCTCCTAGCTAGACATCAGATTGAACAGTAGAAACAAACTAATCGAAAATAATCTCGTTCTGGGCTCTGAAGAGCGAGTCAAATCCTTAAGGCCAATGTCTATTCTATTTTATTTAGGGCTAGGTTTGAATGTGCTTTGGAATGTGATGGGCCCTTTATTTGGGTTGTGCCCTTAATGATTGATTGATGTGTGTGTGCATGCACAACCAGTTGTTTTCAAGCAAGATTATTTTTGATGCGGTGGATTTTTAAGGTTCAAATCTTGCTTAGTAGCTTTTAGGATTCAACTTTAGGTATTTTCAAACAAGTTTTGTTGACACACCAGGTTTTGAAAGCACAAGTGAAGATGTTTTCCTTTGAAACTTAAAAGAATGTGGAGTGCCTGGTAAATCCCTAAGAGTTGAGCCTAAGCGGCAGCTACTTGATGAGTTCATTTTAATTGAAGTGGTGCGACCCAATCAACTCAAACAATTAGCCTGTTGCACCACTTAATTAGGCACACAAGTGATTACCTAATCTGATTTCTACTCAATTATGTGTTTGGATGTGTGTATCGGCTCCAAGGATCGATTTACCAGTTGAGTTTGAAAATCAGATGAGGTTGTGTACCTCTGTGAGATTTTCTTTTTATTTTTCTTTTTAATTATGGAGGTTGAGGCAGGTGTGGATGTCAAACAAACAAACAAAACTAACCTTAGAGTTTATAAGAACACCTAAGTTAATTGATGTTTGTGTTACTATGTGGTGAAATGAAAACTAACGGATGGGAAGTGGGCGATAACTTACAGAACCTTCAACAACACTTTACTCCAATCTACCGCTTTTGCTCATCTCAAAAGAGTGACTGCAATCACAATAAGAAAGGAGAGAAGTGAGGTAAGTGATTCGTAAGTTGGAAAACACGAAAAAAAAAATCAAATAGCGTCACCTCCCCGGCAACGGCGCCAAAATGTTGAAGCTACGAGTTGCTACTCTAACGTGTTTGATTTTGAAAAACCTATCGTCTAGTATGAAAGTGAAGAACTCGTGTTCAACAAATAAAATTTATGCTGGAATAGAAATCCCAGGTCGAACTCAAGAAGGTGGACGTTTGATTTAAAAATTACGTGTTTGTTTTATTTGTCACGAAGTAGATTAATTGATTAGAAACTATCTATCTATTTACAATAAATATAAGAGAGAAAGTGAGTGAAAGAGAGAGAATATTAAAAACAAAAACCAAAAAGAGATTTAGAATGAATATGGAATTCATTTACAACGAGAATGTTTATTACACTAAACATTACGACGAGAAAGTGGGAAAATGATTACATTAGAAAGCAGTAAATCTACTCTAGAAAGGATTAAAAAGAATGGAGAGAGAAATATCCTCCTCGACGATCGCTTGGAGGACAAGCCGGACGGGACAACGCCTAGAAGACGGGGAACAGAGCAGGACGAAGGAGAACGAAGCAGAAGAATGGGAACAAAGCAGCACGTCGTCATCGTCGCGGGATCCGCTTCCGAAAGGGGGATGAAAATTTGACTTTATCTCGCAAGAATCATCCCGAGTGTGGGACAAGCTTCTCTTGAGCTTTGGAGAGGTAGAGAAGAGAAGGGATGAGAATTTCATGTGGAGGGGGTCTCCTTTTATAGTTGCAAGGAGTGAGGGCAATTGGTCATTTAAATCTCAAAACATTAAATAAGGGGTCTTTAGTGACGGATAAAACCGTTGCTAAAATCGTGGGCGTAGTGGGGCGGCCAGTCGCACGCCTGTTCGCCTCCTCTACACGCAACGCCTTCCCATGTTCTGCCGATATTAGTCGTCCGATCGTGAGATCGGACAGCTTAACTCGCCCCTTCGCCCGCCCCTCGACGCACAACGCCTGCGTGCAATCTCGCGTAAGGCACGAGCATGCAATAGTGCGTGGGCGCTATTGAGCGCTCACGACCGCTCAATCGTAATCAGACGACCACCACAACTGCTCGCCCGCGCCTACCTCTTGCGATTCGAACGCATGCCCGTGCCTCGCTTAAGCACTCTGGCCCACTACACTACGCACGCGGATGGGCGAGCACTTAACTTAAGCGCGGGTGCATCCCAGCCATTGGATCTTGATCCAACGATGGGGAAACGTTGATGCGGATGCCTTCAGTGGGTGCATGCGGATGATTGAGCGGCCGAGATGGCACCACATGGCGCCATCTTGGCCGTCCATCTTCTGGATGATGTAGATGGTGCCACGGTTGTCGGATTGAGTCGATTTTCATGTAGTTAGGCTACAATCGTCAATCCGAATCCATCCGTGCGATTGGATTTGTCGTTTGAAGTGCAGATTCACACCATCTTGGCCCTTGATCTTCTAGGGTTCCTCGATCTCTATCTGATGCTACAGGTGTCTAATTAGGGTGATCTTGGAGTCGTTAGACTCCAATTGTCGCCCTGATCACATTCGTACAGTTAGATCTTCGATCCGAGGCCCCGATAAAAATTTTGCCCTATCCCTGAACATAAAAGGAGATAATTAACCTCCGTTTTATTCAAACTAATCTAAATGCAAGATGATGCATGTTATGCAATATTTATAGTATGCAATGCAATTCTATGCTTAATAACGTACATAAATAGTCATCTTAAGCAATGTAAACATGTTTACATCAGTGGCTCGCTGCAAATGTCGAGTTAGCCCATCCACCTTCTCAATAATAGAGACCTTATCCAGATGACTGGCAATCAGTTCCAAGTCGACGGAAAAGGACGGGCCCTGCGTCTCATGTGCTCCCTTTGGATTTGTCGATTCATGGGCATTCGTTTGGTCGAACATGCCCATGGATTCATTATTGATGGAGTTCTCGCACATTCTCAAGAATCTCCCACACGGTGTCTTCGAATTGACCCATGATGTTTCCTCTGCAGGTCACATTCACAAATAATCAAATATCCTCACGGAGTCCCTGGTAAAAAGATTGGACTTGTTCCCATTCAGGAACTCCCTAGTGGGGGCACTTTCGCATGAGATCCAGAAAATGATCCCATGCTTCGTGAAGTGGTTCTCCTGTTTGTTGTGTGAAATGTGTGATCTGGCGCCGTAAAGCATTTGTCTGACCAATAGGGAAGAACTTTCTCAAAAGCTCGAATTGAAGTTCCGCTCGGGTGTTGATTGGACGCATTTGGGTTTGGTACCAGTGAGCAGCTTTATCCATAAGAGAGAAGGAGAACATTTTCATGAGTAGAATATCCCGATTTTGAGTTTCTGACCTGAAGGTGAAATAACCCGTTGCCTTTTTAGTCGGATAAGACGTCTGGAGTTTCAGTCAGACATCTATCCAGACGTCTGGACACGTGCCTGGACATCTGAAAGTGAGATTTTCGTACTGTGCTTTACGCTCTGCACGCAGGCAGCACGCAGAAGCCTTTCTCTCCCCCTGCACCCTCACCCCTTAAACCCTAACACCCCTCTATATAAACCCCCCCTTCTCTTCTCCTCTCCTCCTCACACCACTCAAGCCACCGCCACCTCCACCTTCTCCTGCGATGGCCACGCCCCCCTCCCGTCTCTGCTGCAACCGCGGCGAGGAAGGAGAGCCACCAACGAAGGGAAAGAGGGGAGGAGCGAGAGCGAGAGAGTGTAAGGAAGTGAGAGCAGGGGAGGAGGACAATGGCCATAGGAGCTCGGTGGAGCTTGAGGAGTCATGCGAGAGAGGACACCGGATAGGAGCTTCTCAAGCTCTTGCAGTTGCTGGAGCTGCCATTACGAGTAGAGGGCGAGCGGGGCAAGCTGCATGAAGAAGTTTTGATACTGGAAGTTTCCAGTATCAGATGTCTGGAGTGACGTCCAGACGGCTGGCGAGGCACAAGGATGTCCGGAGCTGAGGTCAGATGTTTGAAAGTGAAATATCGCGAGGTACGTACCTTCCTACGCTGATTTTCGCCGTGCAGAAGATCTCAGCGCAGAAGTTGTTGGGCGAAAACTGTGCCTGCATTTTTGTACACTGGTGAAGGCTTTGGGAAGGCACGCAGTGTGCTTTTCCAAGTACTTTTGGACGTCTGATCACATCGCCAGACGTCCGAGGGTACTTCCAGACGACTGGAAGTAGGGTAAGACGTCTAAAGCTGCCCCCAGACGATCGCAGAGAGAGTCTGGATGTCTAAAGCAGCCACAGGAAGTGTAAGGTGAGTTCTGAAGTCTTTTAAGACATCTTGGACTAGTCCCAGATGTCTAATTTTGGTCAGTAACCACGTTCTTGGCCCGTTTAAGGCCTAAATGGAATCGGATTTTCGCAAACGAAGTACCACTATTTTCCACTCAAGTTCCTCTACGTGTTCATGTTAGGTATCTACTGTTTTGACCTTGTCTAATGTAATTGGTCTCTGGTACAGGTTACCATCCAATGACGTGTTCGGGGATCACAGAGACGACGAGATCTGTGGCACAGGCCTCCATTCCTCCTGCGATACCTGGTAGAGTCGCTTAATGCATTTATTAAGACATGAATAAAGAATATGCCTGCTTAGATTAAATTGATTGAAACTCTAGAATGTGGAATGAACCCTTGGGTAGAAATGAATGAGCATGATGTTGAATAAATCTGGTCTACTTGAGATGCATGCAAAAACATGAGCTACCTGTATGTAAATGAGAAATTGAACTATGAAACCAAAAGCTGCATGTATATAATTGAGAATTTAATTATGAAAACACGAGATGCCTGTATATGACTGAGGAACGAGTTATGAAACATGAGATCTGGATATGGATAAATGAGATGAATATGATCATGAACCCTACGGGGAATTAGGAGTAGAGCTCCTGTGGATGAAAGGAATCTAGAATGTAGACGAGAAGTGAGCTAGCCCTTGTATACGCAGTACCAAAGAGACCAACTATCCCTTTCTAGTGTAGAGCAGAGCTAGCCTCCCTTGGGTTGAGACATGGGGTTAGGATTGGCTACTCTACACCAACTCTTGTTGGCCCTCGCATACATGGTGCCGTGGTGTTCTACTAGGGTAGGGAGGAAGCTAGCCACCCTACACCAACTTTGTTTGGCCCTTTAGGTAAACCGGGGTAGTCAGATGAGGGTACGTGGACTGTGGAGGGGCGAGACCCCTGTTTGGTTCTAAGGGGCGAGACCCCTGTTCTGAGAGGGCAAGGCCCTATACTGTTCTATGCTGTACTTTGGGCGTACCCGCTAGTATAAACAACTGATCGCATGTTAGTGTGGGGTAGCTACCCGTGTGCTTATCATGTGAGCTATTGTCACCGCTATGTCTCGACAGTGACCTCGGGATGGTTGACTAGGTGTAGGACTACCACGGGGGACTCTTCCGGCCAGGAGAGCACCACGTGTACCTTCTGCTCTATGGAGAAGATTGCAATCAAGATCGTTCCCATGAGGAACATGCAAGATCAAGAAATACCTAGATACTCTGAGAAATAGATGAACCAGAAACACATAAATGAGATAAATAGAAATGAGAAATAAAGCTGCTTGTTGTTTTACTGTACTTGCACATAGATAATGTAAACACCACTCTCAGTGTTCGCTAACTCTATCTTTTCATAACCCTGTTCAGGACCAGGAGTTGAGCAGCCCGAGTTTCCGGCTGTATAGGGTGCTGGGCCCAACCGAGCCCAGCCGTAGCCATTCTTTCAACTCTTTCATTTTTCTACTATTGTAGTGAGTAATGGACACATATCTTACTGTTCCTGTTACTTTTTGTTTCCTTTCCATTTTTTGTTGTTGTGGTGGCATGTACTATGTTTTGAGACAGATGTTCTACTCTCCTTACTGCTTCATTCTTTTCTTCTGCTTAGTTATATTGCATGTATGAATGTAGTTTATCGTCTTGCTTTTAGTTATTTCTCATTGGATGACTAGGTCTTGGGATTAGTCGAGGCGAGCCGGTCTCGAGTCCTGTAGGGATCTAGGAACCGGGTCGTAATAAGATGATATCTGATGTAAACATGTTTACACTACTAAAGATGTCTATTTATGCATGTTCTTAAGCATATGATTGCATTACATACTATAAATATTGCATAGCATACATCATCTTGCATTTAGATTAGTTTGAATAAAATGGAGGTAAATTATCCCCTTTTATGTTCAGGAACAGGGCAAAATTTTTATTGGGGCCTCGGATCGAAGATCCAACTATACAGATGTGATCAGGGCGACGATTGGAGTTCAACGACTCCAAGATCATCCTAATCAGACATTTGTAGCATCAGATAGAGATCAAGGAACCTTAGAAGATCAAGGGCCAAGATGGTGTGAATCCGTACTTCAGACAATAAATCTGATTGCATGGATGGATTCGGATCGACGATTGCAGCCTAACGACGCAAAAATCGACTCAATCCGACACCCGTGGCACCATATACATCATCCAGAAGATGGACGGCCAAGATGGTGCCATGTGGCGCCATCTCAGTCGCCCAACAGGCCATCTTCAACTTCTGAAGCCGCTAGCATCCACGCATCTCTACCTTTGGATCAAGATCCAATGGCTGAGAATGCATCCCAACTGGCGTGCCCATTCTCTGAAGCATCATCTGAAGAGCTGCCTCGACTGTTGGATCTCAATCGAACAGTCCTAATCGCGCATGCATGAGTTAGCCCGCTCACCCATCCACGCGCGTAGCGCAGTTGGTTGAGCGCTCAAACACGAAGCGCAGGCATGCATTCGAGACCACTAGATGCCTCACTTGGAGCAGATGCACGTGTGCATTCGACCGCATGATGAAGATCAGGTGGCTGCGTGCGCCTAATCAGATGAATGCACTATCGCATGCCCATGTGAGACGCGCCATCAGACGCAGGCGTTACGGCTTGAAGAGGCACAGCGAGGGCACGTCTCAGCCGTTCGATCTCACGATCGAACGGCCGAGAATGGAAGAACGTGGGTGGCGTGGAAGATGAGCAGGCGGTGAACGTCGCCCACGATGGGGCTTTAGCGATGGTTTTATCCGTCACTAAAGACCCCTGATTTAATGTTTTGTGATTAAAAAGACCAAACTGCCCTCATTCCTTGCAACTATAAAAGGAGACCTCCTCCATATGAAATCTTCATCCCTTCCTTCTCTCCTCTACCTCTCCAAAGCTCAATAGAAGCTTGTCCCACACCCAGGACACTCCTCGCAAGATAAAGTCAAATTTTCTCTCTCATTCTAGAGGCCGATTTCGCGACAACAACAACGTGCTGCCCCATTCTCATTCCTCCTGCTTCGACCTCCTTCTTCCCGCTCCGCCCTCCTTTGTCCAGGTGGCGTCTCATCCGGCTCATCCTCCAAGCAATTGTCGAGGAGGATAACTTCTCTCTCCCATTCTTCTTTACAGCTTTCTAGAGTAGAATTTTTCTGCTTTCTAGTGTAGCTGATTTCTTGCTTTCTAGTGTAATTCTTCTCTGGTTTTATTTTATAAACATTTTGAATTATTGAATGCATGTTTTCTCTCTCTCTCGTTTATTCTGATTGTTAATATGGCTTCATTGTAATTATATCGCTTCACTTTTCAACAAAAATTCTAAAAAAATATAATTGCAAATATAGATCGATGTAGCCTCCCTGACTTCGACCCGGGATTTTTATTCTAGTATAAATTTTATTTGTTGAACACGAGTTCTTCGCTTTCAAACTACAACGACAGATTTTTCAAAACCAAAAACGTTAGCGTAGCAATTCGTCACTTCAACAGTATCAGAGCAAGGTCATCTCAAGAAATGAACCAATTGGCTTGAGAAAAACCACTCACGTGCATATAACTAGGATAGCCACCACAACGTATCGCTTTGATATTCGTTTTCGAGTCTTTTTCTTGATGTAACCTAGTATCATTGACACTCTTATTTTATCTCTAGCGTCTCCTTTCAAGAGATGCCTCGTCAGGGAGTTCTCGAGACAGGACGTGGTCGTGGCCGTGGACGAGGTCGAAGGGACGGACATGCCGAACCTGAGGCACCAGTTGACCCACCTCTCCTCCCGGGCATTCAGGCCCAGGATCTCACC
Source organism: Thalassia testudinum (assembly GCA_037157565.1). Classification (NCBI taxonomy): domain Eukaryota; kingdom Viridiplantae; phylum Streptophyta; class Magnoliopsida; order Alismatales; family Hydrocharitaceae; genus Thalassia; species Thalassia testudinum. The sequence goes on from JAZHRO010000024.1 coordinate 22,416,080, forward strand.
CAGCTGATCAGAGACATCGTGCGAGAGGAGCTCCACTAGCCTCCACAGGCACCTCTCCCTGAGGACGTGGAGGGGGAGTCCTCGGTGGGACAGAGAGACCATTGCAGCGTCGGAGGAGTAGGAGGGGGAGGGGGTGGTCCTCCACCACCCCCCCCTCCACACTCAGACACTTCCGAGCACGAGCCCTCCTTACTTAGAGGCGTGCCCATTCCCCCACTGTAGCTACACCATGAGCTTTTCGGATAGTTCTGAAAGCTAAAATCCCCCTCCTTCAAGGGGGGTGAGGACCCGTCTAAGGCAAAGGACTAGCTGGAGTAGATAGAGAAAGTGTTCGACATCCTTCACCCACCTACAAAGTGCCGCGTGGCCTTTTCCATGTACTAGCTAGAGAGCGTGGCACACAGGTGGTGGAGGGCAGTCAGAGGCCAGGAGGGGAGAGAGCCAACGTGGGGCCAGTTCGTGGCTCTCTTCTGCGAGAAGTACTTTCCGCAGACCTGGCAGGATCAGAGGAGGCGGGAGTTCCACACTCTTTGCCAGGGGATGATGATGGTTAGCGCGTACCACATGCGTTTTCTGGAGCTGTCATGTTTCACCCCGACAACTGTGTCTACTGAGGAAGAGCGCCTATGGAGGTTTACTGAGGGACTCCGACCTGCTATTCGGGGGTATGTCAAACCCCTGAAGCTTCCCACTTTCTCCTGTGTGGTTGAGGCAGCCATGACTTACAAGGGGACCAACCCGGCCGCGTGAGACCCTTACAGCGAACGGAAGAGTCCCTACCAACCAGAGTACTCTTAGGGCCGTCGGGAGAGGAGGCACACGACGCCCGCAGGAGAGCCGTCTCATTCTGTGGGGCCATCAGTGGCCTTTGGGGACCCCAGACAAGGGCCAGTTGCCAGCATCGATCCCCCGTCCATCTGCCAGCAGGGACCTACGGAGGGAGGAGGACGTGTACCCCTCTACTACCAGTGTGCCCAGCTGAGCCACATCAGGAGAGACTGGCCATCTAGGGCCAGAGCACAGCAAATGCTCCCCGCACCGAGCTCTGGAGGCCGAGTTAGCTGTCGAGGTCACCAGGTGCGTGGGGGAGGACAGCAGTCACAAGGAGGGTACTGGCCAGCTGCTGCTCGCCCGACCCAGAGTGTAGCTGCTTCGTCTACACCAAGAGCTGAGGGGCATATCAATGCCCTGACACACAGAGACCCCAGAACTTTGGGTTCAGTGGTGGCAGGTATGATTACTGTTTTTGGCATATTAGTGTACATACTTTTTGATTTTGGTGCCACACACTCCATCGCTACAAGTTTTACCGTCAGTTTGAGGCAAGGCATTGTACTGTTAGAGGATTCGTTTGTGATCAGAGGCCCAGGTGGCCCGTTGTTTGTAGCCGAGGAGGTCTACACGGACTGCGAGGTCAGTATCGAGGGACATAGCCTCCCTATTGACCTGATTGTGATCCAGATGGAGGACTTTGGCGTGATCCTAAGGATGGACTGGTTGTCCGCCTATCATGCCCTGGTGGACTGTTTCGAGAGGAAGATCATCTTCTCCATACTGGAGTTTCCTCCCTTTGAGTTTCATGGCCAGCGGGTGGACAGAGGTTTCAGATGTATCTCCGCGCTTCGGGTAGTGAGGCTTTTGAGCCAGGGGTGTAAGGGTTTCTTGGCCTATGTAGTGGCAAAGCCTAGCCCCGTGGCTGACTTTCAAAGTATCCCGGTGGTTTGCGAGTACCCCGACGTTTTTCCAGAGGAGTTGCTAGGACTACCGCCTAAGCGTAAGCGAGTTTGAGATCTCACTGGTACCGGGGACCAGCCCCATTTCTATTGCACCATACCGGATGTCATTGCTTGAGCTGCGAGAGCCTAAGTCACAGCTATAGGACCTGTTGGAGAAGGGCTTTATGAGGCCCAGTGCATCCCCGTGGGGAGCCCCTATGCTGTTTGTGAAGAAAAAGGATGGTACCTGTTGAACGCGCGAGTTGCTACGCTAACATGTTTGGCTTTTGAAAACCTGTTGTCGTAGTATGAAAGCGAAGAACTCATGTTCAACAAAAAAAATTTACACCGAAATAGAAATCCCGGGTCGAACTCAGGGAGGCGGATGTTTGATTTTAAAAAAAACATGCATTTGTTTTATTTGTTACGAAGTAAATTAATTGATTAGAACTATCTAACTATTTACAATAAATAGGAGAGAGAGAGAGAGTAAGAGAGAGAAAGAGAGAGAAAATACAAACAAAAATCAAAAAGAGATGTAGAATGAACATGTAATTTATCATTAAAAAGATTATTTGTTTCACTAAACATTATGACTAGAAAGCAGAAAATGATTATACTAGAAAGCAGCAAATCTACTCTAGAAAGCATTAAAAGAATGGAGAGAGAAATATCCTCCCCGACGGTCGCTTGGAGGACGAGCCGGACAAGACGACGCCTGGATGAAGGAGGATGGAGCAGGATGAAGGAGTACGAAGCAGGAAGAACGGGAGCGGGGTAGCATGTCGTCGTCGTCGCGGGATCCGCTTCCTAAAGGGGACGAAAAATTGACTTTATCTCGCGAGAAGCATCCTGGGTGTGGGACAAGCTTCTCTTGAGCTTTGGAGAGGGAGAGAAGAGAAGGAAGGGATGAGAATTTCATATGGAGGGGGTCTCCTTTTATAGTTGCAAGGAGTGGGGGCAATTTGGTCATTACAACTCTAAAAACATTAATTCAGGACCTTTAGTGATGGATAAAATCGTCGCTAAAGGTCCGAACGTGGCCTTCGTGGGTGGCGTGTGGGTGCCTGCTCGCCTTCCGCTCCTCAATGCACACTCACGTACTTCAAATCTCGGCCATTCGATCGCGAGATCGAACGGCTAAGATGCATCCATCACCCGCCTCAGCTGCGTGCCTCATCGCGTGTGATGCCGCGTCTTCGCCGCGCGTCTAATAGCTCGTGAGCGCTATCGGGCGCACACAGCCATTCGATGATGATTCGATGCTCCTCGCGCCCGCTTGCCCGCGCATGCGGATTTGAACCCATGTCTGAAGGCGACCGAGTGCCTTATCCATTGCGCTGCGCACGTGGATGGGCGGGCGACTGAACTTTTGAACACGCGATCAGAACCGCTGGATCAAGATCCAACGGCCCAGATCGCACGTTGGATTTTCTTTGGAGAGGCAGCGGCGGTCCTGAGGGCCGGTTTGATGGCTGAGATGGCGCCATGTTGCACCATCTTGGCCGTCCATCTTCTGGATGATATTGATGATGCCACAGGTGTCGGATTAAGGCAATTTTCACGCTGTTAGGCTGCGATCGTCGATCCGAATTCATCCGTGTGGTTGGATTTGTCGTTTGAAGTGTGGATTCACACCACCTTGGCCCTTGATCTTCTAGGGTTCCCCGATCACTATCTGATGCTATAGATGTCTGATTAGGGCGATCTTGGAGTTTTTGAACTCCAATCGTCGCCCTAATCACATCTGTACGGTTGGATCTTTGATCCGAGGCCCCGATAAAAAGTTTTCCCTGTCCATGAACATAAAAGGAGACAATTAACCTACATTTTATTCAAATTACTCTAAATGCAATATTTATAATATGCAATGCAATCCTATGCTTAAGAACATGCATAAATAGACATCTTAAGTAGTGTAAACATGTTTACATCAGTACCCTACGACTTTGTGTCGACTACGACAGCTTAATAGGGTCACCATCTAGAACAAGTATCTGCTGCCGAGGAATGACAACCTCTTCGGCCAGTTGCAAGATGCCATAGTGTTCTCCAAGAAAGATCTGAGGTCAGCTTACCACCAGTTGAGGATCAAGGAGACTGATGTCTCCATGACCGCTTTCCGTACCTAGTATAGGCACTACGAGTTCTTGGTCATGTCGTTTGGGCTGACCAATGCCCCTGCTTCCTTTATGGATTTGATGAACTGAGTTTCCAGGTAGTACTTAGACCAGTTTGTGGTGGTGTTCATCGATGACATACTCATTTATTCGCGAAACCAAGCGCAACATGGATAGCATTTACATATGATCCTGGATACCTTAAGGCGACGCAGGCTATATGCCAAGTTCAGCAAGTGCGAGTTTTGGTTGAGACAGGTGACTTTCTTGGGCCACATTATTTCAGAAGGTGGATTGGCTATGGATCCAGCCAAGGTAGAGGTCGTACTTAGGTGGGAGAGGCCACGCACAGTGACAGAGATATGCAGCTTTTTGGGACTGGCAGGTTACTACCGACGATTTATCAAAGGATTCTCTCAGATTACGCGTCCTATGACCTAGCTGACTCGGAAGGACGTGCCCTTTTCCTGGACAGATGAGTGCGAGGAGTATTTTCAGGAGTTGAAGGAGAGACTGACTTTAGCTCCTGTGCTTACCATACCAAACAGCAGTGGCGGTTTCGTGGTTTACACCAACACTTCGTTGCAGGGGTTAGGGGGTGTGCTCATGCAGCCGGGTTACGTTGTCGCTTACGCTTCGCAGCAACTGAAGCCCCATGAGCATAGCTACCCTACCCATGACTTAGAGCTGGCAGCAGTTGTCTTCGTGCTGAAGACATGGAGGCATTACCTTTACGGTGAGACTTTCAAGATTTTCACAAATCATAAGAGCCTCAGGTACTTGTTTGACTAGAAGGAGCTTAACATGAGACAGAGACGTTGGTTAGAGCTCCTGAAGGACTACAATGCAGCACCTCCTACCACCCAGGGAAGGCCAATGTGATGGCCGATGCCTTGAGCCAGAAGGCACCTGCCTACTTGGCCAATTTACAGGCACAGAGTTGGAGACTCATGGAGGAGTTGGGAGTTGGAGACCTCGAGAGTCACAAGGGTATTATGGGATAGTGACAGTGACACGGCAAACATGACTAAAGCTGATAGACCGCATCATCGTAAGGCAGATGGCCAACCCGTACTTACAGATGCTGCGAGACAGGGTGTTGACAGGGGACCCAGGAGACTTTTCCTTCTCAGACGAGATACTGCGCATGAGGGGACACTTATGCGACCCTAGGGACGAGTTGTTGAGAGAGTTCCTAGCTGAGGCACACGGGTCCAGGTTCACCATACATCCTGGAAATACAAAGATGTACCATAATTTGCGATACAACTTTTGGTGGAGAGGGATGAAGCAGGATGTTGGTGAGTTTGGGTAGTAGAGTTTGGTATGCCAGCAAGTGAAGGTCGAGCACCAGAGGCCTGCAGGACCATTACAGCCACTTCCTATGCCAGAGTGGAAATGGGAGAGCATCACCATGGACTTGGTGGTGGGTCTACTAGTTACCTAGCGGGGACACGATGCAGTCTAGGTGATAGTAGACAAGTTGATGAAGACGGCGCATTTCTTACCGATCCGAGTCACCTGCGGACCAGTGATGTAAACATGTTTACATTGTATAAGATGTCTATTTATGCATGTTCTTAAGTATAGGATTGCATTACATACTATAAATATTGCATAACATGCATCATCTTGCATTTAGATTAGTTTGAATAAAATGGAGGTTAATTGTCTCCTTTTATGTTCAAGGACAGGGTAAACTTTTTATTGGGGCCTCAGATCGAAGATCCAACTGTACAGATGTGATCAAGATGACGATTGGAGTTCAACGACTCCAAGATCGTCCTAATCAAACATCTGTAGTATTAGATAAAGATCGGGGAACCCTAGAAGATCAAGGGCCAAGATGGTGTGAATCCACACTTTAAACGATAAATCTGATCGCACGGATGGATTTGGATCGACGATCGCAGCCTAATGGCCCTAAAATCGATTCAGTTCGACAACCGTGGCACCATATACATCATCCAGAAGATGGACGACCAAGATGGCACCATCTCGGCCGCCCAACCGACCGTTACACCCGCCGCACCCTCTCTTCTTCGACGATTCTCCACCGTTGGATGACCAACATAGTTAGCAAAGAGATACATCCGAGATGTGGTGCGCCTGCACGGAGTTCCATGTGAGATTGTATCCGACAGGGATGCTCGTTTTACATCCCAGTTCTGGGCTGAGTTTCAGCAGGCTTTGGGGACACGTTTGAGGTTTAGTATTGCTTACCACCCCCAGACGGACAGACGATCAGAGCGCACCATACAGACACTTGAGGACCTTTTGCGCACCTGTGTACTAGACTGGAGAGGCTCCTGGGAGGAGCATTTGCCCCTGGCAGAGTTTGCATACAATAATAGTTACCGCTCGAGCATCGGCATGGCACCTTACAAGGCTCTGTATGGATGGAGGTGTACTTCACCCTTGAGTTGGGTCGAGGTGGGGACCAAGTGGGAGGTTGGTCCAAGGCTGATCCGGCAGAGTCAGGAGGTGATAGGGCAGACTCATAGATGACCCCGCACTGTCAGGAGCAGGCAGAAGAGCTACGCTAACCGGAAACGTAGAGAGGTGTGAAAGAGCGATCTTTGTTTTCGTTAAAAACTAACATAAAATGTTGCGTTGTTGTAGTATGTCGGATGGTAGAAAATCAATTTTCAAAAATATTTAATAATTCAAAAACTAACCATGAAAATAGTTAGGTCGTCTCCATAGGGAGGACTCAACCTATTTAAACTAGTGAATCATGTCTTGTTTATTCGGGAATATCAATGGGTGCGCATACTGACTAGTGCACGTGTTTTCAACATAAATTCTTGATTTAAATAATTAATCAATAATGTAAGGGTGTGCATGCAAAATCACCACCAATGAAATACCTGAATTGCAATCTTAGTAGTGACAAGCATTATCAAATTTAATTAAATCAGAATTTGTTCCCTATAACAAATATCCATGCTTGCTTATTCATGAGATGAATTCAACTATATGCAATTCAATTAGAATTGAGGGACATGCATGCAATTCTACCATAATACAATAATAGAATTGAGTGAATAGTATTCTCCACAATGGTAGGTAACGTAAATATTAATATGCTTGTTACTGTAGCAAAATAGGGCATCTGCTTTCCCTTCACTCACGTGCCCATGGGGAAACACCAACGGCCGGAGGGGATGAGGTGGAGGTCATCAGCTCTAGGGCATTGCGATGGTGGTGGTTGCTCGGACTGAGGTGGCCAGAGACAACCGACCAAAGTGGAGGTGGCCGGAGGTCGAGCTTGAAGGAGCTGCCAGTGGTTCTTGCCCACAACAGAGGAGGTGGCTGTCGTCGCGGGAGGAGCAGCCTAGGGACAGCGTGTGAGGCCGGTGGATGGTCGGAGTGCACGCCGACGACGTGCTGATGGAATGGCGGAGGAATGGAGTGGCCAAAAAGTCGTCCAAGGAAGCTAAGGAAGGTCGTGGGTGTTGGGTCCTCTACGACATTGGGTGGCCGTTGATGCGAAATTTGGCGTGATTTGTAAAAGCGGGTTTTTAAGTCGTTGTAACAAGCCAAATCGCAAACGCTTTTAAAATTTATAACCTAGATAGTGGGGTATCTAGGGTCGTCCAAGGAGGCAATTTGATTGCAAAAATCGATCTCTTGCTCGGAAATGGAAATCAACTTTCTTTTTTGGTCTTTATGTAGTTTTTTTTTTAGGGTTTGAAATATGGGCAACACTAATTTTGTTGGCAATGCAAGACAACTAACACCTAACTCACTATACTACTATTGAAGTGAAAAGTAGAGATTCTCCCTAAGCTCACTCTAGACACGTGGAAGCCTAGAGTAATTAGGGAGAAAGAGTGAAAAGTGCTAGAAACTAGATTATAAAAAAATTTCAACAAAATGAAATAGAATTGAAGGCAACTTGATTGATGAAAAAGTGTTTTAAAAAAAAACTAATAGAGGAATGCTTCTACTACTAGAATAAATGCAATAAATAAAGTAAAACACAAATCCTCCTGAAATGATGGTGAAGAGATGAAACTCCTTGCTCCAAGCTTAGTGGCTCCTAGGCTTGAAAAGGTCTCCTCCAAGGTGGAAGCTTCCACCTTAACTGTCCTTCACCAAGGGTGGGCATGTACCACCCTTAAGCTTCTCCTCCAAGGTGGCATGGACCACCTTCAAGACCTCCTCCAAAGTTCTTCCTTGCCTGGCTTCTCCTTTGGCTGGCATGGGCACAAGAGAGAAGGGAAGAGGGGAAAGCACCAAGGGGACAGAGTATCCCGTTAATCTTCTTCTTCCTCTCTCTTGGGCGTAAGATTTAGGTAGCATATGAGAGGTATTTTGCTAGCCAAGGATGGGTTCTAAGGTGGTGGGTGTTGGCCTTTTTATAGGGTAGGATGAGAGGGTTGAGGTGACTCTTGAGATGGATGGCTAAGATGGGAAGATGGGGGTGGTTAGGTGATCTTATGGTGGAGAATTGTTGGCGCCAAGTAGGGGGTGTGAAGGTGGTGGTTATGGTGGTGAAGAGCCACCTAAAGGTGGCGCCAACAATGAAGGGATGCCTTGGTTTTGGTACCACCATGAGGGCATCTAGAAGGGGGGGTTAGGTGGATGGTGGAGATGGGTTTAAGGGAAGATATGTGGTGGAAATGAAGGGGGTTTTGGAGGGAAAAAGTGGCGCCAATAAGGAGGGTGGTTAGGGTGGTTTTGGTGCCACTTTGTAGTGTCTTTCGGAGGTAGTGGGTAGGCTAGGCTGGCGCCAAGGTGAGGTGGAAGTAGGGTTAGCTTATGTGGAGCTTAGGTGGAGCTAGTTGGTGGAGTTGTTAGGTAGGGTTTTTAGGTGGTAAAAGCCAAGGGAGATGGAGCATAGCTAAGCTAAGCTAAGCTAGCTTAGCTAGTAATGGAGTAGAGGAGGAGGTATTGGAGCTAGGTTTTGAAGAGAGGAGCTGAGGAGGAGAAGCCTAAAGCTTGAACTGGAGCTGGCAGCTGCTGAAGAGGGTGGCATGGAGCTACTCTAGCTGGCTTAGCTTGCTAGTTCTTTGCTAGCTGCTAAGCCAAGCTAAAGTGAGTTGGCTTCTACCATAATGAGCTGAGGTGAGCTGGGTCTAGTGCTCTCGGGGAGGATCAAGCTAGCTGAGGCAGCTAAGGTAGCTTAGCCCAACTAAGTTGAGCTAAGCTGAGTCCCCGGGAGTTGGACTTGAGCTTCTTGAGCTGGAATAAATTCATCTTCAGCTGGATGGAGTTGAGTGGAGCTGGATGTAGCTAGACCTGAGCTACGGTGAACTCCAGTCAACTCAGATATGCTAGCTAGAGCTCCCTGTGGACTAGTGGGAGCTGAGATGAGCTAGACTCAGCTAGGTTGAGCTGGATCTGAGCTGACCTAAGCTAGGGTGAGCTAAGATGAGCTCTCTTGAGCTGTCATTCAGCTGAGATGAGCTGAATGGAGTTAGGATGAGCTAACCCTAGTCCAAGTGAGCTAGATTTCAGTTGTGGTGAGCTGGATCAAGCTGAGTTCCAACTAGTCTGAGCTTCTTCTTCACCAGTTGCCTTCCTGAGTGCTAGGATTTTAGGGATCTGTATATTTGTTCATCCCTAACACTCACAAAAATACATTAAAAAGACAAGAAAAATGCAATGCATGCCTATCCTAATTTATAACTAAATGCAACCCCAAAAACCCATTTACGAAGCAAAACCCTAAGAGCTAGGACTGCTTTAATGCAAAAAAATGATGATAAACTGCTGTTTATCACACCCCCATGCTTATCTTTTGCTAGTCTCTTAGCAAAACTTTAATTTATAAAATGAAATTTTTGGGAAATCTAATTTTTTCAACTTTTGAGGAGAAAAAGATTAAGGGACCTTGGTTGATCTAAACACAGGAGTCACGGGATTTGTTTTTGGATCCAAAAATTAGACAAAACAGGATCAATATATCCTCCAGAAAATTCACAAATTAACCCCTTGTTAATTCAGATGACTTGGAATTTCTATTTTTAGGATTTTTCTAGCTCATGAATCTGATTCGCAACTTACAATATCCTTTAAAACCTTGTGTCCGTGCTTGTGAAAAGCCAACATTTATAAGGGCGTGTTTTTGGTTTAAAACTTTTTTTTCTCCCCCATGCTTCTTTTTAGCTTAGTCTTACAACAGATGTGTCGGGATCATCATTCCCATTACCAATCCTTAAGGGGTTTCTGGCGCCAGTACTTCGGGATAGCACTGTCCATGACACCACCCAGGAGCTCACAACCCCAAAACACAATGCGGTGTAAAAGGGCGCTCCAAGCAAACTCAAGCTCTTGCTCCGACACTATAGGTAGAGCACCGTCCAAGACACTTGAGCTGCTATAATGAGCTTTAATGCTTCATCTAAAGATATGAAATATAGACATGGAGCAGTGCCAAGGCGGCAACATGTTGACATCGCATCCTCAAAGGAGGCATTTTCCTCCTCGACGATGGGAACTCAAACCAATGATTTGCTTCAGACTTTTACTAAGTCCAAACAAGGGAGTTTTTCTAATTTTTAGTTATTTTTAAGTGTTGGCTTGTGTGTGAAATTTGATACAAGATGTTCCTCAAGAAATGCAAGTTTTTGAATCAGAAACTAAGCCAGATACTTTCCATATTACAAAAGAGGATCAAGTCACCTGAACTATCATTAGTTCAGGTGGAATTTTAGAGAAGGGTATCTGATCTAGTCTAAAAATACACCCTGAAATTCTAATGATCAGATCTGCATCCTCATCCCTAGTTTGTTAAAGATTAAATCCCATTGTACCAAAAGTGAGTTTTTCAACTTTAATCCCAATATCAAAATTTTCCCTCAAAAAGTTTTCAACATTTTTATTTTTTTGGGTATGCAAGCAAGAAAATAAAATAACTAAAGAAAAATGCATGTTTTTAGGTTTTGAAAATCCTAAATCGATCGTCAAATTTTAAAAACACCCCCCATGCTTAAGATATGCAATGTCCTCATGCATTAGGAGGGAACAGGGATCACCTTAATGAAGAGCGGTTGGGTTTAGGATGGTCAAATCCTAGAAAAAGAAGGGAAAAAGGAAAGCAGGAAAAATGATGGGTTACCTCCCATCCAGTTCTATCTTTTACACCATTCAACCAGGAGTAGTTTGCATTAGTGATCAAAGGTGGTTGGCTCAGTGAAATCAAAGGATTCAGACGGAAGATTTAGGGTATGATCAAAATAGGGCTTTAAATGTTGGCCGTTGACTTGAAATGTTGTATTAGTTTTAGAATCAAAAAGATCAACAATGCCGTACAGATAAGTTTTGTGGACAATAAAGGGGCCAATCCATTTGGATTTTAATTTGCTAGGAAAAAGGCATAATCTAGTATTAAAAAACCAAACGCATTGATTAACGTCAAAGTGTTTCTAAACAATGTATTTATCATGAAATTTCTTTGTTCAGTCTTTATAAATCCTCGCATTTTCATAGGAAAAATTACATAATTCTTCCAATTCAGTTAATTGTAGTTTTCGATGGATACTGGCGTTAGATAAATCCATGTTTAATTATTTTATTGCCCAAAAAGCCATATGTTTTAGCTCTACCGGGAGATGGCATGCCTTCCCAAAGAGCAGACGGAAGGGAGACATGCCGAGCAGGGTTTTAAAAGCGGTACGGTAAACCCATAAAGCATTGTCCAATTTGGTGGACCAATCTTTTTGGTCGGGCTTAACCGACTTTTGTAAAATATTTTTAATTTCTCTATTAGAAACTTCTACTTGGCTATTTGTTTGGGGGTGATAAGGTGTGAAAATTTTGTGATTAACCCCATATGTAGAAAGAAGGTGACAGAATTGTGAATGAGTGAAATGTGAGCCTCCGTCACTGATAATGGCTTTTTGAATGTCGAATCTTGAGAAAATGTTTTTCTTAAGAAATTTGACAACCAAATGGTGATCATTAGTGCGGGTGGGTAATGGTTCTATCCACTTTGAAACATAGTCGACTGCGACTAGTATATATAAATACCCACCAAAGTTGATGAATGGTCCCATGAAGTCGATGCCCCAAACATCAAAAATTTCAACCTCTAAAATAGGATTAAGAGGCATCATATCCTTTCGAGTCATGTTGCCGATGCTTTGGCAACGCACACAGGACTAAACAAAATTATGAGCATCTTTGTGCAAGCTGGGCCAAAAGAATCCCCCATTAAGGATTTTAGCTATAGTTTCCTTGCCTGAAAAATGTCTGCCACAAGCCATTGAGTAACAATGTGTCAAAATATCATGGATTTTAGAATCAGGGACATATCGTCGAATGACCTGATCGGCACAAATGCGGAAAAGGTCGGGCTCCTCCCAAAAATAGTATTTAATATCAGCAAAGAACTTATCCCGTTTTGTTTTTGGCCAATCAGCGGGGATTCGTTCTATTGCTAAATAGTTTACGATGGGTGCAAACCAAGGGAGGGCAGTAGCAGCTAAAATGCTTTCATCGGGGAAATGATCAGGTGGGGTCATTATGTCATTCATCATAAGACAGGAGAGATGGTCGGCCACTACATTATGCGATCCTACCTTATCCTTGATTTCCAGGTCAAATTCCTAGAGCAGCAGGATCCAATGGATAAGGCGGGGTTTTGCATCTTTTTTTGTCAGCAAATATTTAAGTGCTGAGTGGTCGGTATATACAGTGACATGTAACCCCAAAAGATAAGATCTAAATTTTTCTAAGGCAAATACAATGGCAAGAAGTTCCTTTTCAGTAACCGTGTAATTCTGTTGTACATCATCAAGAGTTTTGCTAGCATAATAGATCACAATGGGCTTCTTGCCAATTCTTTGCCCTAGAACGGCCCCCACAGCAAAATCTGAGGCATCTGTCATTAATTCAAAGGGACTATTCCAATCAGGTCCCTGCAAAATTGGTGCCTCAGTAACCTCCTTCTTCAACCTTAGAAAACTCTCTAGGCATTTATCATTAAAATCGAATGGCTGGTCTTTAGTAAGCAGCTGACTTAAGGGCTTGGAGAAATGGGAAAAATTTTGTATGAATCTACGGTAGAAACCCACATGACCCAAAAAGGATCTGATCTGTTTGGCAGTAGTGGGCAATGGGAGCTTAGATATAGCATCTATTTTTACTTTATCTACCGTGATTCCTTGTTTTGAAATAACATGGCCAAAGACAATACCTTCCTGGACAATGAAATGATTTTTTTCCCAACTGAGGACCAAATTGACTTCTATGCATTTTTGTAGAGTTCTTTCAAGGTTCTTGAGACAATGGTCAAAAGAATCTCCAAAAATAGAGAAGTCATCCATAAAGACTTCTAAGCATTCACCTAGCAAGTCCAAAAATATTGCAAGCATACACCTTTGAAAAGTCACAGGTGCGTTGCAAAGACCGAAGGGCATTCTTTGGAAAGCAAAGGTTCCGAAGGGGCAAGTGAAAGTTGTTTTGTCCTGGTCCTCAGGATGATCCGCTACCTGATTATAGCCGAAATAGCCGTCCAGATAACAGTAAAAATCCCATCCGGCTAATCGCTCCAAGATTTGATCAATAAAGGGGAGCGGAAAATGGTCCTTCTTGGTGGCGGTGTTTAATTTTCTATAATCAATACACACATGCCAAGAAGAGGCAGTTCGAGTGGCTATATTCAACCCGTTGTCATTGGTGACAACTGTTAGTCCAGCCTTTTTGGGCACAACTTGTGTTGGACTAACCCAAGAGCTATCAGAAATGGGGTAGATGATATTGGCATCAAGCCACTTAATAATCTCCTTTTTTACCACCTCTTGCATATTAGGGTTCAAGCACCTTTGTGGTTGGTAGGAGGGGTGAGAATCGTCCTCTAAATATATACGATGTGTACAATAGGACAGATGAATACCCTTAAGATCAAAAAGGGTCTAGCCAATAGATTTTCTGTATTTACTCAAAACCTGGAGAAGTTTGTGTTCTTGTGGCCCGTAAGTCCAGAATTTATAATTAGGGGTAGGGTCAGATTTGGACCCAGGAAAACATATTTAAGGGAGTCAGGCAAAGGTTTTAATTCCAATTGTGGGCTCGGCTCCGAAAGAATTTCTGGTTTTTGTGTTAGTGGTGTGGTGAGAGTGAAAGGGTCAACTGAAGGGTTAGCTGAATGTGTGCTTAGGGTGGAAGGGTGAGAAGAAGTGGATTGTTCAGGAACCGTGTTAATGACAAAATAGGAACCAAAATGTGAAATCTGCAAAGTTTCCTCCACAATATTTTCTATTTCTGAATCCAAATCATCAAAGAAATCAGGTTCTTGGAACCTCCTAGAAGCTTGGAAAATATCTAGGGTCACATGATCTTCATTTTTCCAGAATCACAATCAATATTTGCGCTGGCGATGGCTAAGAATGGTCTTCCAAGAATTATAGGGGCAAACTTTAATGCTTCCAGTACCTCTCTCCAAGACTAAAAGTCTACTGCAAATAGATAATTTTTTACCCGAACAAGGACATCCTCAACAATTCCCCTTGGTTTAATTGTAGATCGGTCGGCTAATTGAAGAGTAACCTCAACAGGTTTTAATTCACCGATCTTAAATTCCTCAAAAACAATTGTAGGGATAAGATTAATTGAGGCACCGAGATCCAACAAAGCATGATAAAAAAAAATATCATTAATGAAAACTTGAATCAAGGGGGCGCCTGGATCTTTTCTCTTAAGAGGCAGTCAACTCTGCACAACTGAGCTGAATGTGTCAGGAAGGATCACCTTTCCTAAATTTCGAGGCTACCTTTTTGGGGTACACAAATCTTTTAGGAATTTTGCATAGGCAGGGATGTATTTTATGGCATCTAGGAGAGGGATGTTAATTTCAACTTGCCCAAATAAATCCATTAATTCCTTATCAGTGGGCTTGGATTTTTTCTTTTTCTTATTTGTTGAAGAATGGAGGGCTTGTGGAAATGGTGCAGGGTTTCCTTGTTTTGCATTATTAGGTTCCTGAACAATGTGAGAGGAAGATGGGGAAGAGTTGATCTATTTTTCATTAAAATGAGTTTCTTTAACATGCAAGGGTTCTTGAGTCGTTTTCCCATTCCTCAAAGTAACTACATTTGCAGTCTGGTTGTTTCTAGGATGAGGATGGGAAGTCTGACTGTTATTGAAACTTGGGGGATGCTGAGGTGCTAGTTGAATGGGTTGACTGGGATATCCACCTTGGAACTAATTCCTTTGATTATTCGGGTTGGGCATGGGTTGGGAAGGTAAATTCCCAACAGGTCGATGATCAGGAGTAACCTTAACTTGGTGTTGCAAGTTGGTAATCATGCAGGTTACTTCTGTCATTTGATTTTGCATACATTGTAGAGTTTTCATGACCTGAGTGTTAATTTCTTCTTGGAATGGTCCAGGTTGATACACAGGTTGCCCATAATTCCCAAAATGATTTTGTTTGGGAAAAGGAATCGGGTTCGGGTTTTTCTAGGAGTGATTCGGGTTAGTCCTCCAATTTTGATTGAAAGTGTTGGAGGGGTTTCTAAATTGCTCCTGGAGAGGATAAATATTTTTCGTGGTGGGATCAAAAATATCTTGATCAAAATTCCCAGTCAATTCCTATGGGAAATCAGTTAGAAACTGCTGACCAGCAGGTGTGGCATCAATATTGTGCAGATTTTCTCTTCGGAGAAGTTGTGGAGTGTTAGTGTGTGGAGAGTTCAAGTGTGGAGCTTATTTGTTTGTGAGCTTTTCTTCCATTTTTTTTCTGGTCCAATCATTGAGCTAACATATATAGATCATCCTGAGTGACTAGAACAGAGGTGGATTTAGAGTCAATTTCATGGACTCCGTGTCTGGGGTTTTGTGTTCTACCAAAAGTGTCCATTAAAGTTATATTAAATGAGTTTTCACTCATTTCTTCAAAGAGGAGATAGGCACTTTCGGCATCCACAAATCGCTTCAATTGATCTTCTAATCCATGATAGAAGATCTACACTAACTGCCACTGCAAAATTTCATGGTGGGGACAACTTCTTAAAAGTTCTTGAAATCTTTCCCAGGCTTCATGGAGGGGTTCACCATCGTTATGGATCTTCTTAAAGCATTAATTCGATCGATCGGAAAAAAATTATTTAGAAAAGTGCTCTTTAATTAGGGCCAGGTGGTAATCGAGCGCCCAATCGTTCTAAACCAATGTGAAGCTTTATCTTTAAGAGAGAGAGGAAAAAGTCTCATTAACCACATGTCTTCCTGCACATTGCGGGAACGAGTGCTTTGAGCGAGGACAGTTAATTCCTCGAAATGACAAAAAGGGTCCTCTCTTGGAAGACCATGAAAATGCTTGATAAGATTTAGAATGGCTGGTTTGATCTCAAAATCCCCTTGTGGTATGACCACCCCGGGTCTTTCATCGTAATTGGAAGGATCATAGAAATCCTTAAGAGGAACGACAAACTGTTGGCGGTGTGGTGGGTTTTGCCCTTGGTTAGCTAGGTTCGTTACAGTCCTAGCCAAATCTTCTTGATTTTGTTGTAGCCGAACCAAATGGTCGACCATCAAGGCAAAGGGGTTTGTATTTTGTGTTAGAATTGGAGGGCCACCTGACCCTGTAGGAATTTCTGGTTGCTCCAGATGAGGGAGGTGAGGGAGGGGGAAGTTAGCTTGTGGGTCGGCTGATGGGTTAGAAGTGGAAGAAGAATTCTTTTGTCGATTTCCTAGGTTTTCCATTTTTTTAGAAGAGGAGGGAGAAGAAAACAAAGATTTTCTGGTGTGGGGGGCAAAATCAGATGGTCCCTTAAGATGTGGTTTTTGCAACCTTCGCCTGTGCATGCACTATTTTGGAAGAATTGGAGGGGAGGAGAAGAGAAAGAAATGAGAGAAAGTGTGCAATTCAAACAACAAATTCTTGACCTAACAATAAACCTAAGACTTGGTCGACTTAGGAAATAAGTAATCAACAGTGAATACCCGTTCTGTCAACAAATCTAGCCAAGTTGCTTAAGGGGAGGTTTAGGCCCAAATGTTTCCCAAGAAAATCCCCAAGTGCTTGTACAAACCCGCACCTGGTCATTTGACACGACCCCTCAACCTAAACACCAGATATAGATGACAGAATTGGTATTAACAATAGAAAACTTAAGACCTATATAGCAAGCCTAAGTTGATGAAAACCTTAGGGGTCAAATTGCTACCAATTTTAATTAGGTCTAGGATACTAGTGTGCACACAGAATGTGGAGGGCGTTGTTGGGTTGTTGCCCTATTATTTCAATTTTTTTTTTTGCGTGTGCGCAGGAATTGGAAAGTAGTTCCAATTAAAAACAAGTTGTCACACAATTTTTGTATTTTTGTCCTTAATTGAAAGTATTTTAAGGTTTCTCCTTTTAAATGTTCAAACAAGTTTGAAACTTCCACAATCAAAGGAAAACAAGTTATATTGGTGATGATGTGTTTCTTTTATGTTGTGGGACTAAAAAGCAAGAAAGAAACCCTATTTGGATTTAAACCCTAATACAGAAAATTACTACCAATGAATTATTTTTAAGCTTTCTGAATAAGTAGCGGTCCAAACAATGCAACCAACACCACTACCTTATGTAAAATCAAACAAGAATTCCAGAAAAGATTTCTTTAAGATTTTAGAAATTTGTTTGATATTTTTTTAAAATTTTTATTTGTGCTAGTGTCAAAGTCTAGAAATGGTATCCGTGGGTATTTTAGACTTTCTGTACCATCACTAGCCTCAAAAAATTTTGGTGATTTTATGTGAGATGTAGAATTTCACAAGAATTCCAAAAAAATAAATATCACAAAAATTGGATGAGTATAAAAATTCTAAAAATTCACAGACAGTAGCAAAATAGGAAGCTCAGAGGGTGTGACCCCTTGGCAGTCCACGAATTTTTAAAAATTAAATACAAAGCCAACTGATCTGAAATTTGGAACAGACGTTCCTAACTTGATTTGGAATCACTATGTGAAATTTTAGGATTTTAAAACACCTGTGGTGCTGGGAATTGATTTTTGAAATCCGAACAGAAATCTGGACCCAAAAAATAGAACACCAACATTAGGATTGGAGTGGTGTTTAATGAAGCATACAAGCAAACAATGGATTTTTATGGGCACCACTCCACTTAATTAAAGTGTTTAGGATCCTAAAAGCCAAGTTTAATCTTTTTTTGGAAGTCTTTTAGCCTAAATGTGACAAGAAATGGGGGACCAACCTAAAATCATGGGAAGAAAAGGAACTTTGAGCTCTCGCCTCCAAATTCCAGCTTTCTTCCTGTAGTTCCTACACACACAAGAGAAAAGGGAGACAAGGGGATGAGATCCACTTCAAGAAAGAATCAATTAAAATGCAAAGTCGTCCCTCCCCGGCAACGACGCCAAAAAGTGATGTGAAATTTGGCGTGATTTGTAAAAGCAGGTTTTTAAGTCGTAACAAGCCAAATCATAAACGCTTTTAAAATTTATAACCTAGATGTGGGATATCTAGGGTCATCCAAGGAGGCAATTTGATTGCAAAAATCGATCTCTTGCTCGAAAATGAAAATCAACTTTCTTTTTAGTCTTTTTAAATATGCAATTTTTCTTAGGGTTTTGAAATACGAGAAACACTAATTTTGTTGGCAATGGAAGACGACTAACACCTAACTCACTATACTACTACTAAAGTGACAAGTAGAGATTCTCCCTAAGCTCACTCTAGACACATGGAGGCCTAGAGTAATTAGGGAGAAAGAGTGAAAAGCACTAGAAACTAGATTATAAAAAATTTACAACAAAATGAAATAGAATTGAAGGCAACTTGATTGATGAAAAAGTATTTTACAAAAAAACCTAATAGAGGAATGCTTCTACTACTAGAATAAATGCAATAAATAAAGTAAAACACAAATACTCTTGAAATGATGGTGAAGAGGGGAAACTCCTTGCTCCAAGCTTAGTGGCTCCTAGGCTTGAAAAGGGCTCCTCCAAGGTGAAAGCTTCCACCTTAACTGTCCTTCGCCAAGGGTGGGCGTGTACCACCCTTAAGCTTCTCCTCCAAGGTGGCATGGACCACCTTCAAGACCTCCTCCAAAGGTCTTCCTTGCCTGGCTTCTCCTTTGTCTGGCATGGACACAAGAGAGAAGGGAAGAGGGGAAAGCACCAAGGGGACAGAGTATCCCCTTAATCTTCTTCCTCTTCTTCTCTCTTGGGGGTGAGCTTTAGGTAGAATATGAGAGGTATTTTGCTAGCCAAGGATGGGTTGTAAGGTGGTGGGTGTTGGTCTTTTTATAGGGTAGGATGAGAGGGTTGAGATGACTCTTGAGATGGATGGCTAAGATGGGAAGATGGGGGTGGTTAGGTGATCTTATGGTGGAGAATTGTTGGCGCCAAGTAGGGGGGTGTGAAGGTGGTGGTTATGGTGCTGAAGAGCCACCTAAAGGTGGCACCAACAATGAAGGGATGCCTTGGTTTTGGCACCACCATGAGGGCATCTAGAAGGGGGGGTTAGGTGGAGATGGGTTTAACGGAAGATATGTGGTGGAGATGAAAGGGGGTTTTGGAGGGAAAAAGTGGCGCCAATAAGGAGGGTGGTTAGGGTGGTTTTGGTGCCATTTTGTAGTGTCTTTTGGAGGTAGTGGGTGGGCTAGGCTGGCACCAAGGTGAGGTGGAAGTAGGTGTTGAATGCTACGAGTTACTATGCTAACTTGTTTGGTTTTTGAAAAACCTGTCGTCGTAGTATGAAAGCGAAGAACTCGTGTTCAACAAATAAAATTTATACCTGAATAAAAATCTCGGGTCGAACACAGGAAGGCTACGTCGATCTATATTCGCAATTATATTTTTTTTAGAATTTTTCTTGAAAAGTGAGGTGATGTAATTACAATGAAGCCATAATAACAATCATGCTAAACTAGAGGGAGAGAGAGAAAACATGCATTCAATAATTCAAAATGTTTATATAATAAAACCAAAGAAGAATTACACTAGAAAGCAAGAAATCAACTACACTAGAAAGCAGGAAAATTCTACACTAGAAAGCTGTAAAGAAGAATGGGAGAGAAGTTATCCTCCTCGACGATCGCTTGGAGGATGAGTCGGACGAGACGCCGCCTGGACGAAGGAGAATGGAGTGGGAAGGAGATCGAGGCAGGAGGAACCAGAACGGAGCAGCACGTCATCGTCGTCGCGGGATCCGCTTCCGAAAGGGGAACGAAAATTTGTCTTTATCTCGCAAGGAGCATCCCGAGTGTGGGACAAGCTTCTCTTGAGCTTTGGAGAGGTAGAGAAGAGAAGGAAGGGATGAGAATTTCATGTGGAGGGGGTCTCCTTTTATAGTTGCAAGGAGTGGGGGCATTTTGGTCATTCCAATTTGAAAAACATTAATTCAGGACCTTTAGTGACAGATAAAACCATCGCTAAAGATCCGAACGTGGGCGTAGTGGGCAGCACACGTACGCCCACTCGCTTGCCCACCGTGTAACGTGCGTACACGTCCAGCCGCTCTCAACTGTCCGATCGTGAGATCGGACGGCTTAAGTCGTGCCTTCGCCCGCTCCTCAACAAGCGCCCGCCTACGTACGATCCCGCATCACGCGCAGGCGTGCAATAGCGCGTGGGGCGAATTGGGTGCGCGCGACCGTTCGATCGTGATCAAGTAGTCAATCGCGCCCGCTCGCCCACTTCTCGCATTTCGAACACGCACCGCCCACTCGCGATAAAGCCTTCGCCCACTACGCTACGGAGGGGAAATGGTTGCGCGGATGAGTTAAGGCGTGCGCATCCACAGCCATTGGATCAAGATCCAGTGACCCAGATCATGTGTTGGATATTCTTTTGGAGAGGCAGCGACGATCTTGAGGGTCTGTTAGACGACCGTCCATCTTCTGGATGATGTAGATGGTGCCACGAGTGTCGAATTGAGTCGATTTTCAAGCCGTTAGGCTGCGATCGTCAATATAAATCCATCTGTGCAGTCGGATTTGTCGTTTGAAGTGTGGATTCACACCATCTTGGCCCTTGATCTTCTAGGGTTCCCTAGTCTCTATCTGATGCTACAGATGTCTGATTAGGGCAATCTTAGAGTCGTTGAACTCCAATCGGTGCCCTGATCACATCTGTACGGTTGGATCTTCGATCCGAGGCCCTGATGAAAAGTTTGCCCTATCCATGAACATAAAAGGAGACAATTAACCTCCATTTTATTCAAACTACTCTAAATGTAAGATGATGCTTGTTATACAATATTTATAGCATGCAATGCAATCCTATGCTTAAGAACATGCATAAATAAACATCTTAAGTAATGTAAACATGTTTACATCATACCCCCATGCCTATCTTTTCCAAGTCCCTAGCAAAAACTATATGCTATTTATAAAAGAATCAGGTTGGATTATTTGGGCATGAGTTATTTTCAATCATTAAGAAAATGTCTACCTAGGATTTGAACTTTCAAAGACACAACAATGCCCGAGTATCTGCCAAAATATAGACCGCCTCAAGCCCTCACCTTATTCAAAGAAAATTTTATTTTTCTCTTTTTCCACTTTTCTAATTTTTTTGGATTTTCAAGTTTTAGGGTTTAAGAGTGGCTTTCTACAGCCATTCAACTCACCCAAGATTTGATGAGAACCCTAAGTTCTAAGCATCTTATTGTGAATGTGATAGACTCGTTGACCGGCAGTTAAAACGACTTCGGATTTCTACACCTCTAGGTGACCTAAAAAAGAATTCTGCCTAAAGGTGTATCTTTACAATCAGTAGCTTTCTCCCTACTTTTAATTTTTTTACGGGGTCAACACAAGGGTGAATCCAGTGTATATCTCCCTGGTTTATTCTAATTCTCCGCTTCTTCCTAAGTGTTTTGGGAATTTTCAGTCATTTATTGAGGTGGGTTCTGGACAACCGGTAGATGAGCTGTTACCACCGAAAACTTACCAGCCATACTCGTGCGACGAAGTGTGGCTTATATCTTTTTTTTTTCTTCTTTTCTCCTTTTCTTTTTGACTTTTTTTTTTCTTTTTAAGTAGGTGGCTTCCCTGCTCTAAGATTTACCTAAAAGCAGCAAAAAGAGAAAGGTCCAGTGACTGGGCTCTGGACAACCTACCTATGGGCTGTTACCCACGATAACTTGCCAGCCATATCACCCTAGAAGGTTCATTAGCTACCTAATTTCCGTTAGAATCGTCGAACAATGAGTTAGTGACAAGATAATGTGTAGATGCTTAAAACTCAAAATTTCCTCAAATCAGAGGGTGGGTTGATAAGTCGTGTACTTATCACCCAAACTTATTTACTCCAATTAAAATAGAATTTTGGTTGACGAGAACTCAAAAAATAAATCCACATTTTAGTGGATACACGGGCTGATTAAGTCCAAAGACCTGAAGGGCCTTTGTGTTCAAATCATAATGTAGTATTTCCTAAGATTGAAAATTTTCTTAAACCCAAGTTCTCTTTCCTAATTCCTTAATTTTTTTTAATAAAAGAAAATGAAACAAATCTATAAAGCTGATGAATAAATTCAGAGATGAATATCCACCCCCCCATGCCTATCCAATGCAATGTCCTCATTGTATTAAAAAGGCATAAAACAGAGTTGAATAGCGTAGAAAGCACCTGAATTACATGAATGTCAGGTCCACTCCAAGATGAAAACTAAAAAGAACTGTATACGTGTTGAATTTAGTGCCTTCAGCTAGGCACACTATACAAAGAAGAGAAATAAAGAATTCACAGGTGCAAGTCAGAATCAGAATAAACATAAGAAACCTCTGACCTATCAACAGAGGTCCACAGATGTGGACCAGATTGTGGTGTAGACCCATACCCCATAATCAAGAATATCTCAAGTTTTGGATAAAAATTACCCAAAACCTAAAAACAATATGCAAGCGGGGTCAGGCCAGCGATTTATGAGGATGCAACCCAAGACCAAAGAGTCGGGTTACAGAGATATCAAAAGGATAATCAATGAATGTGTGCTTGGGTTGAACATCCTCAGAACAGATGTCGTAAGGGTCCTGGTTTGATGGCTTCAGATAAATAGGAACCCTTCGACTCAGTCTTGTACT
The DNA here is from genome assembly GCA_037157565.1 of Thalassia testudinum. NCBI lineage: Eukaryota > Viridiplantae > Streptophyta > Magnoliopsida > Alismatales > Hydrocharitaceae > Thalassia > Thalassia testudinum. The sequence goes on from JAZHRO010000024.1 coordinate 22,438,906, forward strand.
TCCTCCAGAGTTAACTTCCCAAATCAGAACTTCCCAACTCCTATCCTCCTTAATCAGAATGTTAAATTCCAAGACCTCTTGCATATTAATCACCCCGTCTGAAATCTCCAAGTCTAAATGATGTGGCTGAATCAGAATTGACTTGGGCCTAATTATCTCAGAAACAGAATCATCGATAAGCTCAATGGGGTGTAACTGACAATCAGGGCATTGAATTGAATCCTCCAGAAAATGAGATTCTGGATCCGTAATGTGAGCCCTAATAAAATTAGTTTCGTCAGTTATTAGGCTATTAAATGATCTTTCAAATTCCTCAGGCCCAATCGTCTCACAAAAATCATGTTCTGTAAACTCATGTGAGACTTTGCAAATCGAATCTTCACCATCAGAGTCAAAGAAATCAAGATCCGTATTAATGTATGTCCCAAAATCATCTGTCACTTTCTTTTCCAAGGAGACATAAGTTTCCTCGTACCCTGGCTCAGGGATCTCAGGTGAAGAGATCAGATCATCCTTAATTTATTGCTCTAATTCAATTTGGTCAGCCTTGTAACACGTGTCCCCCCCAATAGGTGCCTGAACGGGTTCTGAAATTGGCTCCCCTGAAGAAGGTTCATCCTAGGAATCATCCCATGATTGAATCAAAGTGACCACAAATCTCATCCTCAATTTCGCTAACTTCCCAAGTAGAAACTCACCCGAGTTCTTATCCTTAACATCCTGGAGCCAATCCAACAAATACTTATTCAAATCATCAATCATTTCAATCAGTGGCTCTAATCTCTCAATGCAAGGTATTGGCTGAACTTCTAAAGATTGTATGATATTCCTCAAGTTAGCCAGAACCTTATCTTGAACCTGGTTACCCTGAACCAAATGAGTTGGTTCAGGGTTGGGCAGGTTTGGGATCAATGCAGGGGAATTAACAAATTGAGATTCGTTAAACCCTTCCTGATAATAGGTCATTTCAGATTGTTCAAAAGGTGGTGATGACCTAAAAGCAGTGTAATCAGAGGATGGGTAAGGATCAGTGTATCCTTCTTGATTGTAGATCATATTAGGTTGTTCATGAAAGGTTGACGATCTATAATCGATGTGGCTCTAAGAAGGATAGAAATCACAATCATAGTGTTCAGGGCTAGACCCTAAACACGGAGGTCTGGAACTGTATCCCCAATCCGAGTTATCCTAACTAACAGATGGTTGATTACAGTATGAGTCAGGATAATCATCATGTTGAGGATAATTCAAAATAGGAGGGAAAGAGCGGGAATGCGTGTAATATGTGGAAGGATTCATGAGAGACGGGAGGAAGAAAGGCGTCCTGCAATACAAACAATCAAACCTGTCCTTAAGTGGGCTAGCCTAAAGACCTACAGGCTCCCAAAACCCGTCTTGAGATAAAGGAACGATTTGATCTACTTCTATCTGTTCAATCCAACCAGTTAGAAGGAGGGACTGGGGAGAAGGTTCTTCCTTTGGCTTGCGCCTCCGGTTCCTAGTGTACCCCCCAGCCGCGATCGTTTGATTCTGCTCCCCTAGCTAGACATCATATTGAACATTAGAAACAGAATAATAAAAAATAATCTCGTTTTGAGCTCTGAAGAGCTAGTCGAATCCTTAAAACCAACGTCTACTCTATTTTATTTAGGGCTAGGTTTCAATGTGCTTTGGAATGTGATGGGCCCTTTATCTAGGTTGTGCCCTTAATGATTGATTGATTTATGTGTGCGTGCACAACCAGTGGTTTTCAAGCAAGATTATTTTTTATGTAGTGAATTTTAGAGTTCAAATCTTGCTTAGTAGCTTTTAGGATTCAACTTTAGGTGTTTTCAAAAAAGTTTTGTTGGCACACCAGGCTTTGAAAGCACTGGTGGAGTTGTTTTCCTTTGAAGCTTAAAAAGAATGTGGAGTGCCTGGTAAATCCCTAAGAGTTAAAACTAACTAGCAGCTACTTGATGAGTTGATTTTAATTGAAGTGGTGTGGCCCAATCAACTCAAATAATTGGCATGTTGCATCACTTAATTAGGCACACAAGTGATTACCTAATCTGATTTCTACTCAATTATGTGTTTGAATGTGTGTACCGGCTCCAACGATCGGTTTACTGGTTGAGTTTGAAAATCAGATAAGGTTGTGTACCTCTGTGAGATTTTTTTTATTTTTCTTTTTTTTAATTTTTCTTTTTAAATATGGAGGTTAGGGCGGGTGTGGGTGTCAAACAACAAACAATCTAACCTTAGAGTTTATACGAACACCTAGGTTGTTTGATGTTTGTGTTATTATGTTGTTGAATGAAATCTAATGGGTGGGAGGTAAGGGATAACTTACAAAACCTTCCACAGCACTTTACTCTAATCTACCACTTTTGCTCGTCTCGAAAGAGTACTTGCAATCACAATAAGAAAGGAGAGAAGTGAGATAAATGATTTGTAAGTTAGAAAATGCAAAGAAAAATCAAAGATCGTCGCCTCCCCATCAACTGTACCAAAATGTTGAATCCCCAGCAACGGTGCCAAAATATTGAATCCCCGGCAATGGTGCCAAAATGTTAAATCCCCAGCAACGGTACCAAAATGTTAAATCCCTGGCAACGGCACCAAAATATTGAACGTCGGGTTACTGCGCTAACGTGTTTGGTTTTGAAAAACCTATCGTCGTAGTATGAAAGCGAAGAACTCGTGTTCAACAAATAAAATTTATGCCGGAATAAAAATCCCGAGTCGAACACAGGGAGGCTATGTCAATCTATAGTCGCAATTATATTTTTTTTAGAATTTTTCTTGAAAAGTGAGGTGATGTAATTACAATGAAGTCATAATAACAATCAGACTAAACTAGAGAGAGAGAGTGAGAGAAAACATGCATTCAATAATTCAAAATGCTTATACAATAAAACCAAAGAAGAATTATACTAGAAAGCAGGAAATCAGCTACACTAGAAAGTAGGAAAATTCTACACTAGAAAGCTGTAAAGAAGAATGGGAGAGAGAAGTTATTTTCCTCAACGATCGCTTGGAGGACAAGCTGGACGAGACGCCGCCTGGACGAAGGAGGATGGAGTGGAAAGAAGGAGATCGAGGTAGGAGGAACGAGAACGAATCAGCATGTCGTCATCGTCGCGGGATCCGCTTTCGAAAGGGGAACTATTGAACGTTACGAATCGCTACGCTAACGTGTTTGGTTTTGGAAAACCTGTCGTTGTAGCTTGAAAGCGAAGAATTCGTGTTAACAAATAAAATTTATACCGAAATGAGAATTCCGGTTGAACACAGGGAGGCGGACGTTTGATTTAAAAACTATGCGTTTCTTTTTATTTGTCACGAAGTAATTCAATTTAAAACTATCTAATTATTTACAATAAATAGAAGAGAGAGAGAGGGTAAGAGAGAGAGAGAAAGTATTACACATGTAAATCAAAATGAGATGTAGAATAAACAAAGAATTTATCATTAAGGAGATTGTTCATTACAACTAGAATGATAAAACAATTACACTAGAAAGTGATAAATTTACTCTAGAAAGCATTAAAAGAATGGAGGGAGAAATGTCCTCCTCGACGATCGCTTGGAGGACGAGCAAAACTACTCTAGAAAGCAGTAAAGCTATACTAAAAAGCAGTAAAAGAATAGGGAGAGAGAAATCCTCCTCGACAGTCGCTTGGAGGACGAGCCAGACGGGACGACGCCTGGACAGAGGAGGACGAAGCGGGATGAAGGAGGACGAAGCAGAAGAACGGGAACGGAGTAGCACGCCGTCGTCGTCGCGGGATCCACTTCCGAAGGGGGACGAAAATTTGGACTTTATCTCGCGAGAAGTATCCTGGGTGTGGGACAAGCTTCTCTTGAGCTTTGGAGAGGTAGAGAAGAGAAGGAAGGGATGAGAATTTCGTATGAAGGGGGTCTCCTTTTATAGTTGCAAGGAGTGGGGGCAAAATGGTCATTACAACTTTAAAATAACGAATGAGGGGTCTTTAATGATGGATAAATCCGTCACTGAAGCCCCCAACATGGGCGTAGCTCCCACGCCCACGTGCGCCTCCTCAGCTACCCGTGCACAACGCTTACACCCACGTACTTTGATTCTCAGCCGTCCGATCGCGAGATCGGACGACTTAAGACGCGTCTTCGCCCGCTATCGCGCGCCCACCTGGCGCATGCGATCGCGCATCCATGCCACGCGTTCAATCACGCGTGATCTCGATTGAGCGCAGACGGCCGTCCGATCAAGATCCGACGCCCACCCGCGCTCGCTCGCCTGCACGATCCTCCCCTTCGCTGCGGCTCGAACCCACGCCCGCTGCGCTACGAGGTGCGGATGGTCGAGCTGGCGCTTTTAGGCGCGACTGACCACAGCCGTTGGATCGAGATCCAACGGTGGAGAGGGAGCGGGTGCGCGGTCTTCATAGAATGTAAGCAGCCGTTTGGGCGGCTGAGATGGCGCCACGTGGTGCCATCTTGGCCGTCCATCTTCTGGAAGGTGTAGATGGTGCCACGGATGTCGGATTGACTCGATTTTTGCGTCGTTGGGCTGCGATCGTCGATCTGAATTCATCCGTGCGGTCGGATTTGTCATCTGAAGTGCGAATTTACACCATCCTAGCCTTTGATCTTCTAGGGTTCCCCGATCACTATCTGATGCTACGGATGCCTGATTAGGGCGATCTTGGAGTCGTTGAACTCCAATCGTCACCCTAATCACATCCATATGGTTGGATATTTGATCCAAGGCCCCGATAAAATGTTTGCCCTGTCCAAGCACATAAAAGGAGACAATTAACCTCCATTTTATTCAAACTACTCTAAATGCAAGACGATGCATGTTATGCAATATTTATATCATGAAATGCAATCCTATGCTTAAGAACATGCATAAATAGACATTTTAAGTAGTGTAAATGTGTTTACATCTGGAATGAAAATTTGACTTTATCTCGCGAAGAGCATCCCGGGTGTGGGACAAGCTTCTCTTGAGCTTTGGAGAGGTAGAGAAGAGAAGGAAGGGATGAGAATTTCGTGTGGAGGGGGTCCCCTTTTATAGTTGCAAGGAGTGGGGGCATTTTGGTCATTTCAATTTGAAAAACATTAATTCAGGACCTTTAGTGATGATAAAACCGTCACTAAAGATCCGAACGTGGGTGTAGTGGGCGGCACGCGCGCGCCCGCTCGCTTGCCCGCACGTGTAACGCACATACACGTCCAACTGCTCTCAGCCATCCGATCGTAAGATCAGACGGCTTAAGTCGCGCCTTCGCCCACTCCTCAGCACGCACCCACCCGCGTACGATCCCGCGTCACGCGTGGGCGTGCAATAGCACGTGGGAAGGATTGGGTGCACACGACCGTTCGATCGCGATCGAGCGGTCAATCGCGCCTGCTCGCCCGCACCGCTCGTCGGCTTCTCGCGTTTCGAACGCTTGCTACCCACTCGCGGTAAAGCCTTCTCCCACTGCTCTATGGAGGGGAAATGGTCGCACGAATGAGTTAAGGTGCACGCATCCACAACCGTTGGATCAAGATCCAATGGCCCAGATCGCGCGTTGGATCTTCTTTTAGAGAGGCAGCGGCGGTCTTGAGGGTCGGTTGGACGGCTAATATTGTGCCACGTGGCGCCATCTTGGCTGTCCATCTTTTGGATGATGTAGATGGTGCCACGGGTGTCGGATTGAGTCAATTTTCATGCCATTAGGCTGCGATAGTCGATCCGAATCCATCCGTGTGGTCGGATTTGTCGTTTAAAGTGTGGATTCACACCATCTTGGCCCTTGATCTTCTAGGGTTTCCCGATCTCTATCTGATGCTACAGATGTCTGATTAGGGCGATCTTGGAGTCGTTGAACTCCAATCGGCGCCCTGATCACATCTGTATGGTTGGATCTTTGATCCAAGGCCCCGATAAAAAGTTTGCCCTGTCCATGAACATAAAAGGAGATAATTAACCTCCATTTTATTCAAACTACTCTAAATGCAAGATGATGCATGTTATGCAATATTTATAGCATGCAATGCAATCCTATGCTTAAGAACATGCATAAATAAACATCTTAGGTAGTGTAAACATGTTTACATCAGTAGGGTTAGCTTATGTGGAGCTTAGGTGGAGCTAGTTGGTGGAGTTGTTAGGTGGTAAAAGCCAAGGGAGCTGGAGTATAGCTAAGCTAAGCTAGTTTAGCTAGTAGTGGAGTAGAGGAGGAGGTATTGGAGCTAGGTTTTGAAGAGAGGAGCTGAGGAGGAGAAGCCTGGAGCTTGAACTAGAGCTGGCAGCCGCTGAAGAGGGTGGCATGGAGCTACTCTAGCTGGCTTAGCTTGCTGGTTCTTTGCTAATTGCTAAGTCAAGCTAAAGTGAGTTGGCTTCTACCATAATGAGCTGAGGTGAGCTGGGTCTGGTGATCCCAGGGAGGATCAAGCTGGTTAAGGCAGGTAAGGTAGCTTAGCTCAACTAAGTTGAGCTAAGCTGAGTCCCTGAGAGCTGGAATGAATTCATCTTCAGCTAGTTGGAGTTGAGTGGAGCTGGATGTAGCTGGACCTGAGCTAGGGTGAACTCTAGTCAACTCAGCTGAGCTAGCTAGAGCTCTCTGTGGACTAGTGGGAGCTGAGATGAGCTAGACTCAGCTAGGTTGAGCTAGATCTGAGCTGACCTGAGCTAATGTGAGATAAGATGAGCTCTCTTGAGCTGTCATTCAGCTGAGATGAGCTGAATGGAGTTAGGATGAGCTACCCCTAGTCTAAGTGAGCTGGATTCCAGATGTGGTGACCAAGATCAAGCTGAGTTCCAGCTAGTCTGAGCTTCTTCACCAGTTTCCTTCCTGAGTCCTAGGGTTTTAGGGATCTGTATATCTATTCACCCCTAATACTCACAAAAACACATTAAAAAGATAAGAAAAATGCAATGCATGCCTATCCTAATTTATAACTAAATGCAACCCCAAAAACACGCTTGCGAAGCAAAGCCCTAAGAGCTAGGATTGTTTTAATGCAAAAGAATGATGATAAATTGGCGTTTATCAGACGTAAGGATGGAGGAGACACTGGTGATTATAGCTATTGGTGGTGTCGACGTGGTAAAGGGTTGTCGGAGGTGGAGGGCGTTGGGTCTCTACGAGTGGGCCTTGAAGGGGGAAATAGAGGAAGGAGAAGGTGACAGGGAATGGGTGCAATTGGCCTTTAGAAGAAGAAGAGTTGAGGATGTGTGATGACTATGGTGTGTGGCATTGACAGATTGGAGGGCACAATGTAGAGAAAGGAGGGTACGTGATCTGGGAAGATGAAGGTGGTGGTGCGGTGGAGTACGTGGTCCATAGTTCACCCTTCTTGCACAGTGCACGCAGGATCCATGGTGCTCACCTCCTTCACGATGGAGAATGATCCCCATAGGGTGGGGGAGAAGATGATGCCCCTATTCGTTGGAGCATACTCTTTTTAAAAACTCTGCAGCCGACTTCTACAACCACTCGCGAAGATTGCGAGTGGTTGCAACAGAAGGATAAGTCCTGTCCGTTTGGCATCAGACATCCGATAAAACTATCAGACGTCTTAAAATGCTTGGTTGTCAAGGAGTCCACGCTATAGGTTTCAGACGTCCAGACTAGATTCCAGACATCTTAAAATGGGATTTTGGATGCCCGACTGCTACCTTCAAGTGTCTTGCACCTAGCCTGCATCCACCAAATAATTATCATAACATATCATATGTTATTAAGCATAAAATTGGTGCATAAGATAATACACAGACTATGTTGAATTCCCCCTTAATTCCTAATCAAATATTAACTAAGAATGACTAATTAAAGAGTACTTAGGCCAAATAATGGTCCAAAAAAGTGGACTTATCAAATGCCCCCATGCCTAAGTTTTGCTAGTCCCGAGCAAAAATGAAAAACAATAGAAGTAATCAGAAGATTTCTTCTTCCCTTATTCCAAAAATTTAGAGATCTAGACAAATGTGAAGTGATAATAGCCTAGGTAACAAATCCAAGTGAAAATAACCAACTTACATTTGCAGCTCGTACTTATCCCTCGATAAGTATTTCTATCAAGATAGGCAACTACTTCCCTCGGGGATAAAGCAAAAAATAATCTGTAAATTGACCCCAACTTTTTAGCTTAGGTAGGAGATGCTGAGTTGAATGGATTTATATTTGGTGGCACACACTTATATGGTTCTACATGTTGTCTAGTACTACAGACTCTAGATATCCAGACTAGCAAATGAGTCAACCCAGAGAGAGGCTAAACAACTATGCTCTCTTGATGTTCCTTGGCGCTCACTCTTTTCCTTCTTTTCTTTCTGAGATCACAAATCTCGCTAGATTTAGTAAATGTACTCACTATTTGGTGGCCTCACACGGCATTCACACTTCAATTAAAGTCCTAATAACCCTACAACTAAGTTAGAGTCCTCAACCAGCATTCGAGCGATCAGAAATACTGAAAGGTAGGTATGGGTCATATTTATTGGATCGCGATGGGTGTTTTTATTGCCTCAGAAACAACGTTACGAAGATAAAATTATAAACTTGAACTCTTTTCTTTTCTCTTTTTTTATTTTATTTTTTTAATATAATTGTTTCTTTTTTTTCTTCTTTTTCTTTCTTTATAAATCAACATAACACAACGCAAACTTTTATTTATGAGGAATTATTAGAGATGATGATGGTCAAGAGGATATTGTGTGGCTTATTTGGTGGAAGTGCCTACTCTCGGCACCAAGAAGGAATGGATAGGACAAGCGTATTTTTGACCTTTGACACTATTACCCTCTTTCAGCCAAGGACTCTATGAAGGACAGTCGTAACCATCCACCATAGTCATAGCTTTATTAAGACTCAAGCTCTATATATCAGCCTTATTTGGTGACTCTCAAGAATTCACACAATGTACGCACATAGGAACAGAGAGTGAAAACTATGCCTAACTCTAAGGTATCATTATCTAATTGTTCAAAACTTAAGAGTCATTGCACTAGACTTAGCGCACTAATAATCTCTCTACTTTCTTCTCACAAATATGAGGTGGATCTACTAGAAGATAGTATGCCTGACTCAGTATTAACTGTCCAAGGGTTCAGTAGACTAAAAATGCTTATTGGTTCTCTTCAAAGATCCATTACCCAGTCTACGTGCAAGTGAAGTAAATGTACTGGATTCTAAACTTAAGAAATAATTTAAAAAGAAAAATCTTTAATGACACCTCCATGACAAAGATGTTTTGCTAGGGACTAACCAATTCAGCTAAAGAAAAGAAAAAAAAAAAAAAAAAAAAAAATATATATATATATATATATATATTTTATATGCTAACCTAAATGCATGAATACTTCCTAAAATGCAAAATGCACCCCCCATGCCTAAATCCTACATTGTCCCCATTGTAAAATGAAAACAGGGGGAGAAAGGAAGGAAATCTCCTGAAGATGGTGTTATTCTGGATGCTGGGTTGCCTCCCAACAAGCATTGCATTTTCTATCAGCAGCCAGACTTATAGGAAACCTGTAAGTCTGGTTCCAAACAGAAAAAGCTAGGCCCTAAAAATATGCGTAACAGCGTGGGCCTAGAAAACAGGTAGCCACGAATGTTGGCAAGCTGATGATGCAACGTTATCCCAAATGCTCGCCAAAAGACATGAAAGCAAATAACCTCATAGGCTACCTGGGGAGGTCTAGGAATAACAAAAGGAATATGAAAAGGGACCTCCCAAAATGGAATAAGTGGAGGATAACAAGGACCCTCCAAAGCAGGAAGGGTTTTAAAAGATATAAACATAATTATTTCAAACAATTGAATGGCGAGACTAAAAGTACAAGTATCAATCCACACTCCCCATTCTACCCGAGGATGTACTGGCCTGATATGTTCTCCAGAAAGAATGTACATGAGCAAAGATCTGAGCCAAGGATCGGTTAGAGAGTGTAAGGGTTGTTTGTGGTGTTGGAAGGTAATGATTAAGTCCAATGAGGGCTCAGTTGGTGTCAGGTCCAATTCCAACAACGATTCAGATTGTGTATTCTCCCTAACAATTGGAGAAAAATTCACGTCACCCTGCCTAGCATTAATGATCGGAGTCATATTTTCACCTTCCAGTATATGTGAATCAATGGTGGACTCCAAATTAAATTCCTTGGATGGCAGGGACAAAGCAACAGAATCATTATCATTAATTTCATCCCCGGATTCTTTTGGTTCACTTGAGTTTTTGTCGGGGTGTATATGTGATTCATCAGTAAAGAGAGAAGTTGGATCAATATCCTCAATTATTTCTGAAGGAGGGTCCATCTTAATGTTTTGGAGTAAGCCTATATCACTCAATTCTTTGTTCTTCTCGGGGCATAAATCCTCAATTGACGTGTACTGTTCCCAAAAGTCTCTCCTAGGCTTCTCACTATTGTGTTTGTCCTCCTCCAATATCAACTCCTGGTTTTGTGGAGGATGACTCTCAAAATCGAAAGAAGGGAGGAATCTAGATTTCACCAGATTGTTTATATCCTCAGGGGGCAAGTCCTCAAATAACACATAATCCCCCTGTGATTCACTCCAGATTCTAAGGCCGGGTTCCAGGGTTATCATCCTCCTCTAAAATAGACTCTTTGTACCCTTGAGACCAAAATTGATCCAATTCATCCTCCATTCCCTTAGGGTATCCTTCATTGGGTGCATTTAAATCCTCAAGATGCTGAATGGTAGGTGTTGATTCCCTAAGTGGAGGGTCAGGATTAGGTTCACTAAGGGTAGAATGGGATGCCACCAGATAAATAATAGGGGAAGTGATATGAATAATACGACCTTGACCCAGGTTATCAGGGGTAAGGAAAATACTGTCATTGGGGTCAAGGTCCTCAAGAGGTACCATCTTCCCTTTCTTTTGACTCCAATATAGCTCGGGTGGATAATCAGTAGGATCGTTCTCCTCTAGTGGCTGTCTCATTGGGAGAGTCTAAGTGATAGCTACGTAAAATGGGATCCCTATTGTCATTGGCTTCCTCAGAATTATTTTCATGATCACAATCGTATGGGTAGGGATCAGAATTACTGGAAAGAGCGTAGCTAAGCTGTCTAATTTCTTTGTTCAATTGTTGAATATTCCTCAACATCTCTCCCATAGACTCCATCATTTCTTTTTGTTGTTTTTGCATTTCTATCATAAAAGAGGAGAGGTTACTGCTATCAGATTGGGGAGGATAGTCAATCTCAAGCTCTGGTTGCCTAGGGGTATCGGTCCAACCTTGATACAGAAAATCATGAAGGGTGGGAGGGTTGGGTGTTTACATAGTAGTAGGGATTCCAGGGTTGGAAAATCCTACTCCTAGGCTTTGCTCAAAAGTGGGAGCTATCGAGCCAGTACTCCCAGGATAGAAATATAAATGATCCCATGAATTGTCAATGTACCCATCAAAGGATGGATATGCTCGGGGCATGGGATCCTAGTTAAAATGATAGGAGTAAGGATAGTCCATTTCTTTCAATTAAACAGGTTAAACTCTCTTAGGATTTAAAAGAAATCAAAAACTTCCTAGAGAGTTCTACCACTGTCAAAACAAACGCAAATATAGTGGGATCTGTTTTTAGTAGATTCTAGGTCTTAGCTGTTCAGTTGGTGGCCAAACAACTTTTGCAAGAATTAGGCTTCCTAGGCCGACCTTTGTTGGTGCCTACAACCTACTCACAAGGGATGGAAGTCTCGAATCAAGCCCACGCACGAGGAACCGAAGTAACTTGGTGGATAGGCTTGTTGATTTTTGACTAACTTCTCTTGTGGTGCAAAGAGGAGAGGTAGAAATTTATCTAGTGACCTTATGTGTGAGGTGCATAGTGTCTCAGGTGTGCAATCATACGTTTGTGTTTTGAGTTTTGAAATCTCGCAAACAAGATCCTTTTGCACACAATTTTAAGTCACAGATTTTAAGATCCAACCTCTTAGCAGTCCCAATTTTTAAAGTGACCACTGAATTAATTCGATTCAAGCACTTTAGTGGTCTTAGATTTAGGTTCAATGCAAATGCATGACAGGTAATTGATGTTCAAGAAAAAGACGTACCTTATTCCAGCTTTCTTCAATGCAAGGATGTCTGCAATGCAATTAAGATAAACTAGATGCTGCTCATTTAGTCCTAGATGATCACCCTATTGATATGGAGCTTCTAGTAGGCAGTTTAATTTTTTTTTTATTTTTTTAATAATAATAAGTAAACAAACCTAATCTAACTAACTAACCAACATGTAGTTCAAACAATTTGAATAATCCTATAATCTAAATAAAATGGGAACACCCTCCCGAAAATACGCTCCCGCATACAAGAATGATAAGAAATAAAGAAACACTGGGAACACGTTCCCAAAAATGCCCAACAAGGCCCATAAAACAAAAATAAAGTTCTACTGTCTATCTAAACTAAATCTAAACTACGATCTAATGACTAAATTAGAAAAAAGGCTCCTCTATATGCCTACGTGCATGGGATCAAGGCCCACAAGCACCCGTAGCTAGCCTCCAAGTGGCATCAAGGTCCACCAAAAATATCATCTTCGTCGTGCGCACCCGTCATGTTCGTTGCATGCATTTTTGCACAGAAAAAGATTCACAATCAGTAATTCAGAAAAGCTTTCAAAATAGCATTAAAATAACATAAAATTCCTAAAAAAATTAATAGGAGTGTTTCCTCCCCGGCAATGGTACAATTTGAAAGAGCGATCTTTGTTTTCGTTGAAAACTTTAACATAGAATGTTGCGTCGTTGTAATATGTCGCGTGGTAGAAAATCGCTTTTCAAAAATATTTAATAATTCAAAAACTAACCACAAAAATAGTTAGGTCGTCTCCACAGGGAGGACTCAGCCTATTTAAACTAGTGAATCATGTCTTGTTTATTCGGGAATATCAACGGGTGCGCATACTGACTGGTGCACGTGTTTTCAACATAAATTCTTGATTTAAATAATTAATCAATAATGTAAGGGTGCACATGCAAAATCACCACCAATGAAATACCTGAATTGTGATCTTAGTACTGACAAGCACCATCAAATTTAATTAAATCGGAATTTGTTCCCTATAACAAATATCCATGCTTGCTTATTCATGAGATGAATTCAACTATATGCAATTCAATTAGAATTGAGCGACATGCATGCAATTCTACCATAATATAATAATAAGATAAATAAGTGAATAGTATTCTCCACAATGGCAGGTAACGTAAATATTAATATGCTCGTTACTGTAGCAAAATAGCGCATCTGCTTTCCCTGCACTCACGCGCCCATGGGGAAACACCAGTTGCCGGAGGGGATGAAGCGAAGGCCATCGGCTCTAGGGCATCACAATGGTGGTGGTTGCTCAAACTGAGGCAGCCGGAGACAACCGACCAAAGTGGAGGTGGCCGGAGGTCGAGCTTGAAGGAGCTGCCAGTGGTTCTTGCCCACTATGGAGGAGGTGGTTGTCGTCGGGGGAGGAGCAGCCTAGGGGTAGCGTGTGAGGCCAGTGGATGGTTGGAGTGCACGCCGGCAATGTACTAATGGAATGGCGGAGGAACGGAGTGGCCAAAAAGTCATCCGAGGAAGCGAAGGAAGGTCGTGGGTGTTGGGTCCTCCACAGCATTGGGTGGCCATGAGGATGGAGGAGTCGTTGGCGATTACAGCTATTGGTGGTGTCGGTGTGGTAAAGGGTTGTTGGAGGTGGAGGGCGTTGGGTCTCTATGAGTGGGCCTTGAAGGGGGAAACAGAGGAAGGAGAAGAAGGTGACAGGGAATGGGTGCAATTGGCATTTAAAAGAAGAAGAGTTGAGAATGTGTGGTGACTGTGGTGTGTGCCATTGACGGATTGGAGGGCACAGTGTAGAGAAAGGAGGGTACGTGGTCTGGGAAGATGAAGGTGGTGGTGCGGTGGAGGAGTACGTGGTCCATAGTTCATGCTTCTTGCACAGTGCACGTAGGATCCATGGTGCTTGCCTCCTTCACGGTGGAGAATGATCCCGTAGGGCAGGGGAGAAGATGATGCCCCAGTTCGTTGGCACATACTCTTTTTAAAATCTCTGCGGCCGACTTATGCAACCACTTGGGGAGATTGCGAGTGGTCGGAACAGAAGGATAAGTTCTGTCCGTTAGGCATCAGACATCTGACAAAACTATCAGACGTCTTAAAATGTTTGGTTGTCATGGAGTCCACGCTGTAGGTTCCAGACATCCAGACTAGATTCCAGACGTCTCAAAATGGGATTTTGGATGCCTGACTACTGCCTTCAAGTGTCTTGCACCTAGCCTGCATCCACCAAATAATTATCATAACATATCATATGTTATTAAGCATAAAATTGGTGCATAAGATAATACACAGACTATGTTGAATTCCCCCTTAATTCCTAATCAAATATTAACTAAGAATGACTAATTAAAGAGTACCTAGGCCAAATAATGATCCACAAAAGTGGACTTATCAAGGTGCAGTTCGAGGTTGGGGATCACGTATTTCTCCGTGTTTCGCCCATGAAGGGCCTGCAGTGTTTTGGGGTGAAAGGGAAGCTTGTGCTGAGGTTTGTGGGGCCCTTTGAGGTCCTGGAGCGGGTAGGACCCGTTGTTTACTGGCTTGCCCTTCCTCCCCAGCTTTCTGGAGTGCACGACATGTTCCACGTGTCCAACCTCAAGAAGTACGTCACCAATCCCAATCACATTTTAAGCCACGAGAGCATTGAGGTGGGTGACGACCTGACCTACCCCGAGAGACCAGTACAGATACTAGACAGAGCCGTCCGGAGTCTTAGACAGAAGCAGGTACCACTGGTGAAGGTCCTTTGGAGAAGCCAACGGTACGAGGAGGTGACTTGGGAGCCTGAGGCGGCGATGCAAGAGCGATACCCGGAGCTTTCTGAGGGTACGTCTTTTTGGACCTACTTCGGTCCTCTTTAGGTTTGTTATGCATTTTTATGTTCCTTTTTCCGCACCCTAGCTAGCTCAAGTTTCGGAGACGAAACTTCCTTTAAGTTTGTTATGATGAAATGACCCGATGCCTTTTTAGCCGGATAAGACCCTTGGAGTTTCAATCAGACATCTGTCCAAACATCTGAAAGTGAGATTTTCATACTATGCTTTGCGCTATGCGTGCGGGCGGCACATAGAAGTCTTTCTCTCTCCCCACACCCTCACCCCTAAAACCCTAACACCCCTCTATATAAACCCCCCCTTCTCTTCTCCTCTCCTCCTCACATCACTCAAGCCACTGCCACCTCCACCTTCTCCTACGATGGCCATGCCCCCCTCCCATCTCTGTTGCAACCACGGCGAGGAAGGAGAGCCACCGGCGAGGGGAAAGCGGGGAGGAGCGAGAGCGAGAGAGTGTGAGGGAGTAAGAGCGAGGGAGGAGGACGATGGCCACAGGAGCTAGGTGGAGCTCAAGGAGGAGTCGTGGGAGAGAGGAGGATGCTAGCAAGGAGCTTCTCAAGCTCCTACAGCTGCTAGAGCTACCACTGTGGGCAGAGGGCGAGCAGGGTGAGCTGGGTGAAGAAGTTTTGATACTGGAAGTTTCTAGTATCAGATGTCTAGGGTGATGTCCAAACGGTTGGCGAGACACCAGGACCTCCGAAGCTGAGGCTGGACGTCTGAAAGCGTAATATCGCAAGGTACGTACCTTCCTGAGCTGATTTCTGCCATGCAGAAGATCTTAGCGTAGGAGTTTTTGGGCTAAAACTGTACCTGCATTTTCGTACGCAGGTGAAGGCTTTGGGAAGGCATGCGATGCGCTTTCCCAAGTACTTTTGGACGTCTAATCACGTCGCCAAACGGCCAGAGGTACTTCCAGACGACTGGAAGTAGGGTGAGACGTCTGGAGCTGCCCCTAGACGGTTGCATCGTAGGAAGTGTAAGGTGAGTTCTGACATCTTTTAAGATGTCTGGGACTAGTCCTAAATGTCTAATTTTGGTCAGTAACCGAGTTCTTAGCCCGTTTAAGGCCCAAATGAAATTGGATTTCCACAAACGAAATACCACTGTTTTCCACTCAAGTTCCTCTACATGTTCATGTTGAGTATCTACTGTTTTGACCTCATCTAGTGTAATTGGTCGCTAGTACAGGTTACCAGCTGGTGGCGTGTTCAGGGCCCATGGAGATGACGAGATCTGTGGCATAGGCCCCCATTCCTACTATGATACCCGATAGAGTGGTTTAATGCATTTATTAAGACATGAATAAAGAATATGCCTGCTTAGATTAAATTGATTGAAACTCTAGGATGTGGAATGAACCCTAGGGTAGAATGTATGAGCATGATGTTGAATAAATCTGGTTTACTTGAGATGCATGCAAAAACACGAGCTGCCTGTATATAAATGAGAAATTGAACTGTGAAACCATAAACTGCATGTATAAGATTGAGAATTTAACTATGAAAACATGAG
Source organism: Thalassia testudinum (assembly GCA_037157565.1). Classification (NCBI taxonomy): domain Eukaryota; kingdom Viridiplantae; phylum Streptophyta; class Magnoliopsida; order Alismatales; family Hydrocharitaceae; genus Thalassia; species Thalassia testudinum. The sequence goes on from JAZHRO010000024.1 coordinate 22,455,283, forward strand.
CTGCCTGTATATGAATGAGGAACGAGTTATGAAACATGAGATCTGGACATGGATAAATGAGATGAATATGAGCATGAACCCTACGGGGAATTAGGAGTAGAACTCCTATGGATGAAAGGAATCTGGAATGTAGATGGGAAGTGAGCTGGCCCTTGTGCACGCAGTACCAAGGAGAGCAATTGTCCCTTTCTAGTGTAGAGTGGAGCTAGCCTCCCTTGGGTTGAGACCCAGGTTAGGAATGGCCACTCTACACCGACTCCTGTTGGCCCTCGCGTACGTGGTGCTGAGGCATGCTACTAGTGTAAGGAGGGAGCTAGCCACCCTACAGGGCCCGAGGTTCAGCTAGCCACCCTACACCGACTTTGTTAGGCCCTTTAAGCAAACTGAGGTAGTCAAACGAGGGTACACGGACTTTGGAGGGGTGAGACCCCTGTTTGGTTCTGAGGGGCGAGACCCCTGTTCTAAGAAGGGAAGGCCCTATACTATTCCGTGCTATACTTTGGGCGTACCCGCTAGAGGAAATGACTGACCGTGTGTCAATGCAGGATAGCTACCCGAGCTCTTATCACGCGTGCCGTAGTCACCGCTACGTCTTAACAGTGACCTCGAGGTGGTTGACTGGGTGTAGGACTACCACGGGGGACTCTCCCGGCCAGGAGAGCACCACGTGTACCTTCTACTCTATGGAAAAGATTACAATCAAGATCGTTCCCACGAGGAACATGTAAGATCTAGAAATACCTAAATACTTTAAGAAATAGATGAACCAGAAACACATAAATAAGATAAATAGAAATGAAAAATAAACATGCCTGTTGTTTTACTGTCCTTGCACATAGATAATGTAAACACCACTCTACTTAGCATTCGCTGACTCTATCTTTTCATAACCCTGTTCAGGACCAGGAGTTGAGTAGCCCGAGTTTCTGGCTGTAGAGGGTGCTAGGCCCAGCCGAGCCCAGCCATAGTCGTTCTTTCAGCTCTTTCATTTTTCTACTGTTGTAGTGAGTAATGGACACATATTTTACTGTTCCTGTTACTTTCTGTTTCTTTTCCATTTTATGTTATTGTTGTGGTGGCATGTACTATGTTTTGAGGCAGATGTTCTACTTTCCTTACTACTTCATTCTTTTCTTCTGCTTAGTTATATTACATGTATGAATGTGGTTTATCCTCCTGCTTTTGGTTATTTCTTGTTGGACGACTAGGTCTTGGGATTAGTCGAGGCGAGCCGATCTCGGGTCTTGTAGGGATCCAGGAACCGGGTCGTAACAGAAGGTCTGGGCCAGATGTTTGAGTTATTTGATATGCTGGAAAGGATCTTTGGAATTACACCCATGGAATTTAGGAATGGCATGAATCCTATTGGGCTTGAGTTTAGTGTCAGGACCTCCAACGGGGATTTGTACTCGAGGTTTGATCGCCACCGCAACAGGGTTGTAGTGATCTCACATCATTGGACGCTACGGTGGGTTCACAAAGGCTTGGAATAGATCGTTGAGGCGCTGAAGTTGATTTTCAAAATTATTTTCTTCTACGGGTTTTTCCATGATGATGGATGAAGGAGAATCAGGTTCAGATGAATCGGAAGAGATATCAATAGGATTGGGTTGTTGCACAGACAAGGAGGTCGAGGCTTGGCCACAACGTGAATGAGTAGCTAAAGGAGACCTCAAGGATGGTCTTAGAGACCTCCTCCCGAACATACACCAATGGAGTAGATGAGAGGTGGAATGTGATGGACCCAATCAAGACACCCAAAAAGAAAATTTGGATGACTATAGAGGTTCAGGGCGAATGATACCCCTTAGTCAAAAAGCCGTCCACCTGAGAATTACCTGGGCAGCCAGAGAGGGAGAGACCCGCAAAGACCCCTCACGATAGAGCACCCCCACGGGTTATAGGGTTTCCCTCACCCAACCTCTCTTGTCACTGATGTTCCAGATAGACCAGAATGGGAACTTGACCTCTTAAGTCTACCAGTTTTAATTAAGAGCAAGGGTTCTTCAGATTTCACCTGAACTTTAAGATGTGTTGAGTGCAAAGAGCAACCTAATTTGAAGATTGGTTGACCGAACAAGGTGGGTCAACTTCACCTATATTGTCCTTGAAAATTTAGGTCCCTCTTTTAGTGTTCAAATGAATTTAAAAGCCTGATTTTAGGATTTTGCTTGAATAGATCAGTTCAATCAAGGCTTAGGCACACATTGTTTTGGAGAGATAATTTCTTGATTAAGCAAGTGTGTCTCTAAAAAAACCCTAAACTGGAATCCCTAATTAGCCCTAATTTGGTCCAATTTAATTTGTCAAAATGTGGTACCTAGGGCTCAAGCAAGAATGTGATAGCCCTAGATACCTTAAGCTTTAAGTGAGTGCACAGATCAGGATTTGTTGTCTAAATAAAATGTATCAAATCAGGCAACTTGATGAATTATCTAAGGATAGAATGCAAGTAGCCCTAATTGATTTTTTTTCTTTTAACCTTTTCAAAATTAAGGGCTTAAGAGAGAGTAGTTTAGACCTTACCTACCCCTGGCGTGTTTAATGTGTGGCTGATTTTCCTGGAATGCCTCCCTCCATGTAATAAACCACAGCAAAAGAGATATAGCAAGTTAGAATCCAAATCAGGAATTGCAATCAAGAGTTCTAAATTGCCCATTGCTCCCCAACAATTGTGCCAAAATCTTCGCGCGCTAAATCGGTGTTTTAAGATTGTCGCATTGCAGTATAGCCAAAATAGTGCTCAAACAAATAATTTTATTACTCGAAAAAGTTTCAAGGTCGAACACAGGGAGCAATGTGGACTTCAAAACTCGAGATCACAATTTAAATCAAGAATAGAGATTGCAATAAGAATAATGTCAGGATCAATATGCAAAAGAGAATGGAGTAAAATGGTAATTTAAATCACCAATTACTCCTCACAAATAACACTTAAAATCAAGCCTCAAGTATATGCAATCAAAGACATCAGACGTCTTAAATAGCCCTGTGCTACAGTGCTAGAGACTCAAGGGTCTCTCTGCTTCTTTCTCTAGGCTTTTGCTGTTCTTCTTCCTCTTCTGCTCCTTGCTCTTCTCTTCCTATGCGGCACCTTCTCTTCTTCTGCTCAAGCCTTCTTCTTTCTTTCCTTCTCTATCTTTCCTGCTTCTTCAATTCTTCTTCTTCCTTCAGCCCTTCTTCTTTTCTTCTTTCTTTCTCTGTTCTCCTTCTTCACACAGACGGGGAAGGTCCTTCAAATGGCTAAGTGTCAGCCATTTCTCTCTGCAGCAAAATGCCCACTCTGCCCGTGCAGTCTCTCTCTCTCTTCCTTTCTTAGGCTCCACCCTCCCAGGGCCTCTCAGGGTATAGTCGGGTAATCGGGTAGGCGCATACCTGGGTCCAGGGCTGCGAGTGTGGTCATAGCCAAGGAGTGTAGGCTTAGGTAGGTTGAGTGTACCAGGTCTGCGGAGGAGAGGTCACGGACAAGGCACGTGAGGGGTGTGAGGGACCTCACCCCTTGTGTCTGAGAAGATAAGCCACAGACACAAAAATAATTTAAGCGCCTCAGTGCGCTTTTCAGCTAACGATGTGGGACTATCTGCGTCCCCCTCCTCCGCACGTCCTTAGCTAGCATGGTCAATGCATCCAATTGACCACCTGGATGTGTTCGCGTGTTGTTTCCATGCAACCTCTAACTTCTACCTAGGGCAGACAAGGCTTAGAGTGAGCTCGATGCTTCTTTGAAGCTCTTCGTCAATGGAGGCTAGGTGACACACCTGAAATCAAGCAAACAGCCTCTCAGCCCTGTCAGAAGGTTCAGGAATGATTGTTGGACCATGGCGAATGTGACGATGGTGGTTGTGTGGTGTGGTGGAGTCCGTGCATGCGTGGCGGAGTCAAAATGTGTGCGTGAGAGGGGGTGTGTTCAGTGGAGCGTTGGAGGAGGCAATTGGGTGAAATAGGAGAGGGGAAATGAGTGGAGAGATGTGGCAAAGGTTTTTAGGTAGTCGGCGAGGAGTTTGGTGGCGTGTGGAGCAAGATGTCCTTCACCGGAGGTATGGCTGGAGCAGTGGAAGATGAAGTTGCGGAGGCATGGTCGAGGTCGAGACAACGTGTCGACAGTGTGTGTAATGAGGAAGAGGTTAGGGAGTAGTTGAGGATACTAACGGATGAAGTGGGAAGGAGGCGTCGGTTGTGGTGTTGCAGACACCGGAGAAGGGAATAGCTCTGGAGAGAGAGGAACGACGAGAAAGAGGGAGGTTAGGGTGTCGGCTATTATGGCTTGACGCGGGAAGAAGTGAGGAAGATGTCCCCGCTGCTGGTATTGCAAACGGAGGATGAAGATGGATGGAGGGGCTCACCGGACGTCAAGCAACTTTTGGCTGAGAGAGAGAGAGAGGAATTAGTGGGGATTCTTGACCGATTTCGAGCGTGAGGAGGACGGTATGATCAGGAGGAAGTTTTGGGCTTGGGAAACAAGCTTCTCAAGCTTGGACAGCTCACTGGAGTTGGGAAAATTTTTGATACCCAAATTTCTCATGCGTTTGTATGAGAGATTGGGTAAGTTTTAGGGTGTGGGATTGGGTTCAAAAGGAAGGGGATTTCTTGACGAACTTCCCTTTCAAATTTGAAAGGGATTTGTGAAGAAATCGAGTTCTTTCCAAACTAAGGTCGCCAGAGCAAGTAGGAATAGGTTTAACGGTGGTAGTGACCTTTTTGTGAGAACAACGACAAAGTTAGGGGTCTGTTTGAAAATATTTTGAAAGTTAAGGGTAAAAATGTAATCAGATAGGACCAAGTTGCAAACTAGGTCAAGACAACCTCATCTTGGGTCCAAATTTTGGTATAAACCTAATTTGGACATAAGGAATCCAATGGTGAAGTTGTAGTTTGTTTTTGACCATGTTTGACTGGGTAATTTATGCAAAAACCCAAATTAGGGCAAATGTCTTTCTACGACTCTATTCTGGGTCTAACAGGTTTTGATTGTCAAATTGAAGGTTCTAAACCCTAGAGAATATTTTTCTATGAATTTTAGAGGGTTTAGGTGAATTTTATCCTAACTAGAACCTTATTTAATTAAGCAGGTCTACTTTTAGGTTTTCAAAAAATCATTTAATTCTCAGAACACATGCAAACACTTCTCTGATTGTTCTAACCCACTTGTTATCTTTTTAAGACCATTTGACCTTCACTCAACCCCTGAGAAAACCCATGGTTGTACTACATTCATGATATGCTAGTAAAATTATAGTTTTAACCCTAGTTTCTTATTTTTCCCTTAGAATGATTATGCAGTGACTTATGACTCTATGGTAGTTATGTAGGAGCTTTTACTGACTTAATTGGATCAAAATGAGCTAGTTATGGCTCATGATGGCACTCCCATCAATCATAGTTCCTAATTTCGTTACACGAAAACAGGGTTCTAGGTCAGACGTCTGATCTAGTATTTTAAGACATCTGACTGAATTTTTGGACATCTAATTTTGTGTCGGCTTGTTCTTGCTTTGGACCATATCTAAACAAGGTTCTAGTCTACCAAGGTCAGACGTCATATAGTACATCTAGACATGTTTTTTGACGTCTAGAGATAAAGGTGTTCTGTGGGAATTGATTCCCAAGGGCCTAACAGTTGGATTTGGTTAAATAAGGTCCAACATCTCTTTATTATATCGATTTGGTCAAATAAGGACCTAACTGTGGGCTTTGGTCAGGAAACTTTTGCCTTTAAATGATAATTACTATGAAAGTAAGGCAAGTAGATCCTAATTTATTTTTTTCCCTTTTTCTCTTTCCCAAGATTAAGAGGTGATTAGGGAAGAAGAGAAATTTTACCTACCCTTGGAGAGGTTGATTGTGCGGAAGATCTCTTCCTGATGTACCTCGCAAAATCAAAGCAAAGCAGATAGCGCAAGTTAGAAATCAAATTAATCAAGAAAGATAAGATTAGTGGTGAATTGTGCATTGCTCCCCAGCAACAGTACTAAAATGTTGCTATGCGAAAGTCGTCGTTTAAAATATAGTGTCATAGTATAGTGAAAAAAATCACGACAACATTTAAATTTATAAAACTCGGGAAATAGAAGTGAGTCTGAGGTCATTCGCAAGGAGCAAATTGGAACTCACACACTAATCTCAATTATAGATAATGAGGACAATTGCAACAAAAAGATATTTAACGAATAATAGAATATTTACTCAAAATAACGTTCAATAATGGAAAATGAATGTCAAGAATTAGTGGGGTAAAAAAAATCAAGAGCCCTAAAAAGAATGGTGATTTAAATCACCACTTAATCTCCATAATCAAGCACATATCCCAAAGTATCAATTTACTCAATTTGTCAACAGTGTTTAGAACCACTTATTCAAATATCCACGTCAACCAATTATCATATTCACCCTTAAATATACCAATAGTACCCAAATCAGATGTCAGCCATAAAGACCAGATGGCTTAAATATCACCAACCACAAAGCAAAGACCTTAGAGATGCTAAGTGTAAGCAAAATAGGCATGCATCTCGAGGCACAGGGCACAAATCCTGAGGCAAAATCACCCCCCACCCTCCTCAGATTTTCTCCTAATTGAGTTGCTATTCGAGTAATCGGATCGAATACATGGTCCATACCCTCGGGCAGTGTATCGCAGGTGAGGAGTGCGTAGGGGCGTGTGAGAGCACGTGCTTGGGGACCCGACCCCCGTGTCCTAGGGATAGAGGCTATGGGAGAAATTCAATTTATGCGCCTCTTCTGGTTTAGCATCCACGATGTGGCCCAAAACTCATCTCCTCTTCTTCGGAAACTTCGTGTGAATCCTCTCTATCAATTGATGTTGTCATTGATGCTGTCTTGCCCAATTGAAAGCCTAGATATCTTCGTGAGTGGATTCTACAGCTTCTCGAAGTGGTGGCCGCGAAGATGATGGTCGGTCAGCGGTGAAGAGTGCAAGAGAATCAGCGGTGATGGCAATGACGACGGTGAATGCCTAAAACATAAAATATGAGCTAAACGCCTCAATTAAAGCATTCAGGATATTCGCCATGTCCTAAGGAACACGGTGGTGGTGTTTGCAAGGTGTGTCGAGGTGTGTTGAGCTCGAGAGAAGGCGAAGATGATGGCAGAGGTGTGGGTTGTTTGATGGGGGTGTGGAGTGGATGAAACACCCAATAAGCTTTGGGCTTTTGATGAGGGTGATGTGGTGGAGCTTTTGGGTGTGGAAGAGGGCGATTTGGTGGAGTATAGCGGGCACACAGCTTCATCGGAGCCCTAGCCGGAGGAAGAGAAGATGGAGGGGGAGTGATGATAACATCATCATGAGCCATAACTAGCTTTAATTAGACAATATTAATTAACAAATGCTCCTACATAATCACCGGAGAGTCTAAATTCACTGAATATCCTTTCTGAGAAGAATACATTAAATCAGGGCTAATTCTACAGTTTTAATAGCATATCAGGAATGCAAAATAATCACAGGATTTTCCATGGGTTAATCTAAGGTCGAATGTTCATTAATGGCTAATAACAAGGTCTATGTAGACAGAAACAGGGTTTCACGCACTTCGAGAACTGATACAGCACCCAAAACCCTAATTTCAGACCCGCCTAAATAAAAGAGGTTTTGGTCAAGAAAAAATCCATATAAACCTTCTAAAACTTATATAAAAATATTCCATGAGGTTTGGTACCTTTGATTTGACCTTTGGAACCTATTTTAACCTAGAACAGTGTCTCAGATAGAAAGTTGGCCTAATTTGGGTTTCTATGCAAATTGCCAGTAAAACTTGGCTAAAATTGAAATCCGACTTCACCATCAGATTTCTTGGGTCCAAAATTAAGTTTTTACCAAAATTTGGGCCCAATTAGAGATCATCTTGACCTAGTTTGTATTTTAGTCCAGTCAGACTCTTTCTCTCTCAATTAGTCCCTCAGCTTTTTCATTTTTTTTAGACAGGTCCCTAGGTTTCTCGTCATCTTTGCAGTTAGGCCCCTACTTCCATTAATGTGAACAGAAGCTTCACCGTTGAGATTCGAGCAAGGATTTCTCACACAATTCTCAATCAAACACTTCCAAACTTGAAAGGGAGATTCCTTAAGGAATTCCCTTCCAAATGAATCTAGCCATGGACCCTAACTCCTTCCCAATCTCTCATGCAAACGTGATATAGACACATATATTTAGGATAAAATGTCTATCCATGCATGTTCCTAGGCTTAGATTTGCATTTCATGTTATAAATATTGCATAACATGCATCATTGTGCATTTAGAGTAGTTGTATATATTTTGGGTTAATTAGGTTCTTTTTATGGTCAGGAGAGGAGAGGATTTATTTCAGGGCCTTAGATGGACGATCGGACTATACGGATCTGATTAATACGACGATCAGTGTCTAACACCTCTGAAATCGTCCAGATCGAAGTCCCGTAACATCACATGAAGCCTGAGGAAGATCAATGACCAGGGGGCAATGCAACATCCATACGGGTTTCAGATGGAAAATCCGACTGTAAGGATGGATCTAGAGCAACGATCGCAGTCCGACGTCACGAGAATCATCCCGATCTGAGCACCGTGGCACCCTCTACAAAAGAAAGAAGAATGGATGGCCCAGGTGCCGCCACGTGGTGCCATCCAGGCCACCCAACGCCAGCTAGCAACAGCAGCACACATGCACAGCCGCTGCCGCACGCAACGCACGTGCACAGCCGCAGCCACGCGTGTGCACAAGGCGTGGGGAGCAAGGGCACGTGAAGCACGCCAGCAGAGCGGGTGCGAGCGGGGCGAGTGCAGATCTTCAACGACGCACCTTTAGTGACACTTGCAGCTATCACTAATGGTCTGCGCATGCCAGCAGGAGGATTTGAAAGGCAGATCTTCAGCGACAGCTGCAGTGATGTTTATGGACGTCACTAAAGGCCCGTGCGCACCAGCGACAGCAATTGAAGGGCGGATCTTCAGCAACATCTGCAGCAACATTTGTGGACGTCAATAAAGACCCAAATATGATTTTTGCCTCTCCTCCTCCACTATAAAAGGACCTACACCCCCTCCCTTCCAAGCCATCTCTACCTACTCTACTCCCACCTACTCCCAAGCTCTAGCAAGCCTACCAACGCTCCATTAAAGCTTATTCTCAAGCTCCCAGGGTGCCTATTAGTGTAGCGAACATCTGCCCCACCAAATACTCCAACTTCCCATCTCCCTTCATAGGTCACCTTGGAGCTGTCCTCCCACCTCCATTCCGGTAGCAGATTAACTCTATCTTCTCACCTCCATTCCGGAGCTATGCCGAAGCTTTCCTCAACCTGACATCCTCCAACATCTCACCTCCGTCGTCCCGCTCCTCACCTCCTTCGTCCGAGCTTCCGCCAGGCGCCGTCGTCTCACCGAACAGCCGATTCGAGAGGTTTCCTCTCACCTCCTTATCTTTTTATGCTTTCATAGTAGATTGTAATAAACATTAGATTGATGCATATACCATTTTCGTTCCTCATCTCTATCTTGTGCTTCATTTGCTTGTCTTTTATTTCAAGCACACAAAAAAATAACAAAACCCTAAAATACCAAAAAAAAATGAATCGAAGTGCAGTTTTCAATAAAGTAAGCGTCGCCTCCCTATGTTCGACCTGGGACTCCCTTGGAGTTTCGGTATAAATTTTATTTAATCGACGTGTTTTGCAACTATGTCGACAGGTTACTTGTAACCTCGATTTCTAACACGCGAAACACGCGTGACCAGAACGCATGAAAGATTCGAGTACCCTTTGTGCACGAAACTCTCGAAGCTTGAAACCTTCTTTCCTTGCTTAGAAACACCCCCTAAGGCCTATAAAAAGACCCAGGACACAATTTCGCTCTTCCTTTGCTAAGAATAAGGCCAAAAACCCTCTTCTTTCCCCATCTCCCGCCTCATCCGACCTAAGCTCCAACAGCCTCCCTCCCCATCGTTCAACGGATGGCCAACGACCAAATTGGCCTGTCCCTCTTCTTCCTCACACTTGTCTGCATCTCGCCAGCCACAATAAGGGCAGCCTCCCCCTTTCCTCGCCATTGTCTCCCTCAATAGAGGTATTCTCTTCCATGATGTCGGCCAATCACAGTCGGTGCCCTTTTGCCCCTTTCAACCGTTAATCTTAGGTTCCATCACTTCCTCTTCCCCCCTACTCTCTTTCCCCCTTCTTAAACTCTTGTTTCGACTGCCGTTCATGCCTCTCCCTCTCCATCTTCCCCACGTCCGGCGACGCCTCCCCGATGCCACACACCACCAAATGCTGCCACTTCACCTCCAAAAGCTCTACCTCACCTCACCACACAAAACCCCTCACCTAATTCCTCGATTCACCCACTCGAATACTCCACCAAACACACCCATCATCGTTCACCCTTTCGCCTCCATCCGGCCACCACACACACGCCCACGCCACGCAAATACCACGACCACCTTCACCAACACTTGGCGAGTCACCTGAGATGTTTTAATGTGGCCGTCAAGCCGTATCTCATGTTTCAAGTAATCGCTGCTCTCTGCCATCGCCTCCATCACACCCGACCATGTCCGCAGTGCTCCAACGAGGTCAAGGCTTAACTCCATGCTCCAGGTGTTGCGGTTTAGCTTGAGGGCCTTTCCCAAGTCCTCAATTGGAGGCATCTCCTCATGCTGCTACTGTGCGAAGAAGGGGGACAAAGATAGTCCCACCTCGTGAAGTGAAGAAGCATCCACAGCACATATTAGGAATTTTCGCTTTAGCTGTGTTGCCTCAAGAACACGGGGTAAGGTCCCATACTCACCACTCCTGCACTTCTCGATCATCACCCACGCCTGGTAACCCTGGTCAAATCCAATTACTCGTTTACCCATAACTGGATCCGAATCGCTCTGGGTGAGAAAGGAGAGAAGGATTTGTGAGCGAGATCAAGGGAGGGTTTTGCTGCATGCTCCTCTACCTTGTGCTGAAGAGGAAGAAAGCCCTGTGCGACACTTAGTCACAGAAGACAGGTCGTTCCCTTGTGCTGTGAAGAGGGAAGGAGGCTTTGAATAAGAAAAAGGGCTGCTTAACGAAAGAGGGAAGGCATTGAGAAGAAGAAGGCCTTGAGAATTCTTCTTTCTGAGAGCCTTGTGCTTATGCCATTAAGTCATCTGAAAAAAGAAACCCGACGTCTGGTTTGAATGATTGATTAGAGTTATTGTTGAATGATTTAAGTACTATAGTTTACAATTGAATTCTGATTGGAATAATTGAGTAATTGCATGCATGTTTAATTAAAGAGGATTAGTGGTGATTCAAATCACCATTGTTTTGATTCTCTTTCCTTGTTGCTTCATCATACATTGGTTCTTACTGAATATATTTCTGAAAGTCTGATTAATTGAATATCTTCTATAGCATCTGTTTATTGTGCTCATTCATTTCAATTCAAGATTAATGTCATGAATTCCATTATTTTCTCCTTGTGTTCGACCTCGAACTCTTTTGTGATTCTAAGTTATAAATTTAAATGTTTTCGAGCAATTGAGGCTTTGCTACAACGAAATAACTTAAAACTCCTCAACAGCCTGTTGAACAGGGAGAAAGGCGATCAACGGTGGAATTAAAAAGATAAGGAGTTAGGGAGATCCTAGAGAGAAAGAGGGAGAGAATAGACACTGGAGAAGGTGAATCCTCCGATGATGAGCAACAACAACGAAGGGGTAGATGGCCTCTGCTTTGGTCGACGAATTGTGGAAGAAGGTGAGGAAGAGGGAGACGCTCCCAATTTGGCCATTGGGAGGCCGTAGGAGGACAGGGAAGAATGATCGCTAGAGCTGCAGCAGACATGGTCGAAGAAGAGGAAGAAAAGTTGTTTTGGCCTGCAACCAGGCTAAATCAAATGCTGGGACCTTTAGGAGCTTTTATAAAACTCAAAACCAAGCTCTAATTGAGGAAAGAAGCTCAATTGGGTTGAGATTTGGGAACAAAAAACCCACAACTTTTGTGGGTTCGCTGGGGCTCTACACAGTGAACTAGGAGCCAAGATGTTGCTCAATTGATTCCCTGCAATGTGAACACCAATCCCATCAAATTTGATGGGATTTGGTGTTTATTTGTTGAGGTTTTTAGTCGGTCAAAGTAGATGTTTAGGTCGGTTGACCTAACAATGGAGGTAAGGACCTACTTGTGAATATGAGAAAGTTAGAGATCCATTTGCAAGAAATTTTGAAAGCTAAGGGTCTAAGTGTAGGAAATAGAGGTTTTAGAAACTAAAGTGCAAACTAGGTTAGGATGAACTTCGATTGGACCCAAATTTTGGTAGTCACCTAATTTGAACCCAAGAAATATGATGGTGAAGTTGGATTTTATTTTTGACCACGTTTGACTAGGAAATTTGCACAGAAGCCCAAATTAAGGCAAAATCTCATCTAAAACTCTATTCTAGGTCAAGATGGGCGCAGATGATCAAGCCAAGGGTACAAAACCTCTTAGAATATTTTTCTATGAATTTTAGGAGGTTTATATGAATTTTATTCTGACCATAACCTCTTCAATTGAAGTGGGTTGATAATTAGGGTTTTTTTTGCTATTTCGGTTCTCGAAATGCGTAAAACCTCGTTTCTGTCAATGTTGACCCACTTCTTGATAGTTAATGATCAATTGACCTTTGATTTGTTGGAACCTAGTTCCATCTCTCTTCTGTGTTTTAGTGTTAACAAAACCATTTTAAAATCTAATGTGTTTTGAAGTATTATAGGCCAAAAGAATCTATGGATGCAAGCAACATGATAGGATATGAAGGAAGAAGACCAGAAGACTATAGTTTTTGTTGTATTAATTGTATTTTAGAATCTTTGTATGTCTCCTAACAAGTAAAACATAATCTAGGAGTTAAAATCAAAGTAGAGATAATTAGTGTTCAGAATATCATTCATTCACTCGTTTCAAAACTCAAAATCGATTTTTTTCAAAATAAAGTCGTTTAGAGTAGGTTGGATATCTCTAAAAATTGACTTACACTTATAATATTTGGTACTTGTAGCAAGTACCAGTACATGCTAGGCACAGGTTTGGGCCTAAGTCCCAAACTGTGAACAACAAGTACCGATACTCATCGTGAGTACCGATACCAAGTGGTCACAGTTTGTGCACTTAGTTTTTTCCTAGACCTTACAAGTACCAGTACTAATCACTAGTATCGGTACATGTAGGTCACTAGACCTAAATCTGTGAGTCACAAGTACCGGTACTCATCATGAGTACCGGTACCTAGTGACTTAGTTGGGCTGACTATAGGCAGTCAGTACCGGTACCAAAAGGTTAGTATTGGTACCAACTAACCATTGTGACCAATCTGAACGACTATTTTGCAATTAAACCTATCTCTAATCTTCCCAAATTGCCCCTAACGGCTAGTAATCGTAGGGAAGGTGCTTAGTGGGTTATATAAGCACTCTTTGAGTGTCTTTTGCACACAACCAATAAGCCAAAATTCTATCTTTGTCTACACTTTCAATTCTCAATTTATTAGCTGCAAAAGAGTTTGTTTTGTTGCAATCCCCTCAAGGCCACTCTCCACTTGCAACAAGTCATCAAAGGCAATCGTGTTCCTCTCTGATAAATCGTTTGTTTTACGCCTTAATATTCTCGTTAGATTAATTTACATACTCTTATTAAACAATATACTTGTTGGAGGCTTAAGGATTAATTGTAAGCTTTTATTTGCATTTTGCTTACACCTGTATCTTTATTTCTTTTTAATATCTTCTAATTGGGTTGAGGTAACCCATTAATTACCTCAGGTTTTAGTAAATTGATTCGCTCCGGATTGAGGGAATCGGGTTAAAAACCCTAAGTCAGGAGACTTAGGTAGTGGAGTACCCAAGTGAGGGGAACCACTATATATCTTGTCCATTTTTGCGGTTTGCTTTGTCTTACAATTTTTTTTATCTATCATACTATTCATCCCCCCTTCTAGTGTGCTTGTGATTTACAAATCCTATAGGTGGTATCAGAGCGGGTCGCGAATAGAGAAGTAACTATTCTCTCTCGCAATGGCATCTTCAATCAAGTACACCAAAGAACAGTCATCCACATGTCCTCCCTACTTTGATGGGACGGACTATGGATACTAGAAGAGGAGGATGCAAATCTTCCTCAAGGCCATGGATGAGGACTCATGGACTCTTATCCAAGAGAAGTGCATGGATCCGGAGCCGCAGGAAGATGTTGTTTGGACTACAGAAAAAAAGAAAAAGATCGCGGAAAATGCAAAAGAGATGAACGCACTCTATTGTGCATTATCAAGGGAAGAGTTTAACCATATCTCCGCATGCGAGTCTACATATGAGATATGGAACACATTGCAAGTCACCTATGAAGGTACAAGTAAGGTAAAAGAAATACATATTTCTATTCTAACAGAAAGCAATGAGTGTTTCAAGATGCAGAAAGGTGAAACAATCAAAGGAATGTACACAAGATTTGGAGAGATCATAAATCCAATGAAGAACCTTGGAGTCAAGCTGAAGGAGGAGCAGCTTGTAAGGAAGATCTTGAGATCCCTTACAAGTGACTGGTCTCCAAAGACCACAGCCATCCAAGATGCGAAAGACCTTTCTACTCTCTCCTTGGATGACTTGATTGGAAGCCTCATGGCTTATGAAGTCCAATTGGAAAATATGAAGAAGATTGAAGAAAAATCCATAAGCAAGAAGAAGGAGCTTGCTTTTAAAGCTATAAAGGAGGAGTCAGACCTCAATGATTCCAACTCCAATGAAGAAGAGGAGCTTGCTCTTCTAATGAGAAGACTCAGAAGATTCATCCGAAATCAAGGTAAGAAAGTAAATAAATTTACAAATTACATTATTTGTTTTGAGTGCAAGAAGAAGGGGCACATATGAAAAGATTGTCCAATGATCAAGAAGAAGAAGGGAGAAAAGAAGAAAGACAAAGAACTCAATCGGAAGAAGAAGAGGATTTCAAGAAAGGCATACAAGGTGACTTGGGATGATAGTGATTCCAAGACAAAATCATCTTCTGAGGAATCTGAAGAAACAAAAGTTGTACATCTTTGTTTAATGGCAAACAACGATAGTTCAGAAAATGAGGTAGACTCTGAAACCACTTTTAATGAGTTATTACAAGCATATGAAGATTTGTATCACAAAGCTAGGTGTTTAACGAGGCGAAATTGATTTTGAAATAAAGCGTTGTAATATAGTCGAAGTCGCTTTGGCAACAAATACAATTTTTATTACTCGAATAAGTTCCGAGGTCGAACACAGGGAGCAATATAGGAGTTAGAAATCAATATCACAATTCAAACTAAAAGAATTTGCAATAATATCAGTATCAATGTGCAAAAAGATGGGAGTAAAATGATGATCTAGATCACCAAATACTCCTACAATATCAACTAAGGAACTCAATGTATATGTATGAAATGAAAGCCAAATATGTCGTATGATTTGGAAATTAGACGACTTAAAGTCTGATGTTCTTCTTCTTTTCTTCTTTCTTTCTCTGATTCTTCCTTTCTTCTACAGCTTCTTCTCTTTCTCAGCTACGACTTTCTTTCTTCTTCTCTGGCCCTTCAGCTCAGGCCTTCACCTCTTCTTCTTTCTCTGCTTTCTCAACTGTAGATTCTTCTTCTTCAACCTCTGCTCAGGCCTTCTCTTCTTCTTCTTCTTCTCTTCTTCCTTCTCTGGCTTTCCTCTTCTGAATCCGGCTAAGTGTCAGCCAAATGTCCCTGTAGCAAAACACTCCCCCTACCCACGTGACTCTCCTCTTTCTTTCTCTCTTAGGATCCACTCTCCTAGAACCATAGGGTATCTAGGTTACCAGGTCAGGCGTGTACCCGGGCCAGGCTCACTTGTGTGCGGAAGTGAGCGAGGAGTGCAGATCGGGTTATCAGGTCAACCAGGTCTGCAGGTACGTGTCGTGGACGAGGCCAGGTGAGCTAGTGAGAGGGATGTCACCCCGTGAACTGAGGCGAATAGATCCTTTCACAAATTCAATTTATGCGCCTAAGCATGCTTCGCAGCAGACAATGTGGGACTATCCACGCCCTTCTTTTTCGTGTGTCTGTAGCAAGGGGTCACCCTTCAATTGCCTTAACTCGCGAGGCTTGCATCTTCAATTGAGGACCTGGACTTGTGCGTGAGACACTTCCACGTGACCTGGGGCTTTTACCTAGGACCGAAGCGCCTAGAGCGAGCTTCAAGTAAGCTTAAAGCTTGCTTGTCAATGACGAACAAGGTCGAGTACCTGAAAATAGTGAAACGACCTCTCAGCCACGTTAGAACGCTCAAGGAGGGTTGCCGGAGCACGGCGAACGTGATGGGGGTGTTTGTGTGGCGTGTGGTTGTCTGTGAGTGCGTGGCTAGGTCAGACTGTGTGCATGAGTGTGGGTGTGTTCGGGGGTGCATGTGAGTGGATGGAGAGGTGAATAAAGAGAGGGGAAATGATCAACAAGGTGAGGCAGTGGTCATGGGCTTGTCAGTGAGGGATTTGGTGGTCTATGGAGGTGGGATGGTCTCACCGGAGGGGGTGGCCGGAGATGGAGACGATGGAGTCGCGGAGAAGTGTGGGTGGTCGATTTGAAGTAGGGTGAGTGCGAAAATAAAGTAAAAATGGTAAGGGACTTAGCTAGGAGGTAGGTGGATGAAGTGGGGCAGCGATGGCGTCAGATGTGGTGTTGCCAACGTCGGAGACGAAGGCGGCTCCGATGAGGTAGAAACGGCAAGGACGAAGGAGGAAAGGGCGTCTGTTGGTACGACGAGACGCAGACGGAGGCGAGGAAGAGGAATCCACCATTGGTATTGTGGAAGGACAGTGAGAAAATGTAGAGGGGAATCGCTGGATGTCGAGGAGCCCTCGACTATGAAATAGAGAGAGGAATTGTGGGGATTTCATGGCCAATTTCGAACGTGAGGAGATCGGTGAGCTCTGAGGGTCCTTATAAAGGGCTTTAAGAGGCGATTAGAGCTTGAGAAGCAAGCTTCCCAAGCTTAGAAGGTCACTGGATTTGGGTATTTCTTGAGACCCAAATCTTTAATGCGTTCTCATGAGAGATTGGGAAAGATTCAAAGCACATGGACGGGTTCATATTGGAGAGGATTTCTCAAAGAATCTTTCTTCCAATTTTGCAAGGGATTCACCAAGCAATCAAGTAGAAATCTCTTGTCAAAGATTGCTGGAGTAGGTTTCCTCTGTGATAATGGTGGAGGGACCTAATTGTGAAGACAACAAAGAATTTAGGGGGCTGAATAAAAGGGTTTTTGAAAGTTGGGGGTATAAGTGTAATCAAATAGAACCATTTTGCAAACTAGGTCAAGGCAAGCTCATCTTGGGTCCAAATTTTGGTACAAACCTAATTTGGATCTAAGGAATCCAATGGTGAAGTTGGATTTTAGTTTTGACCACGTTTGATTGGGTAATTTATGCAAAAATCTAAATTAGGGTAAATATCTATCTGAGACTCCATTTTAGGTCAAGATAGGTTCTGATGGCCAAATTGAAAGTACTAAATCCTAGAGATTATTTTTCTATGATTTTTAAATGATTTATGTGAATTTTATCCTCACCAGAACCTTGGTTAATTAAGTGGGTCTATTTTTAGGGTTTCAAAAGTCATTTAATTCTTAAAACATACGCAAACCCTTTTCTATCTAATCTAACCCACTTGCTATCTTATTGTTGAACGTCGGAGAACTACGCTATCAGAGCTAGTTTTGAAAACCTGTCGTTGTAGTTCGACTAGCGAAGAACTCGGGTTCAACAAATAAAATTTATATCGGAAATCTATAAAGAAATCCCAGGTCGAACTCAGGGAGGCTACGTCGATCAAAATTCGCAATTATATTTTTTTTTGTATTTTTGTTTAAAGAGAGGAATGACCATAATGAAACGGAATAAACAATAAGAGAGAGAGAGGGAAAACATTCACTTGATGTTGCAAAATATTTTTACAACTAAGAAAACTAGAAAAGATTACACTAGAAAGTGAGAAATTATTACAACTAGAAAGCAGGAAAATTTTACTCTAGAAAGCAAGAAAAAGGAATGGGAGAGAGAAGTTATCCTCCTCGACGATCGCTTGGAGGATGAGTCGAACGAGACAACGCCTGCAAGACGAGGAACGGAGCGAGAAGAAGGAGGTTAAAGCAAGAGAACGGGAATGAGGAAGCACGTCATCGTAGTCACGGGATCCACTTCCTGAATGGGAGCGAAAACTTGATTTTAGCTCTTGAGGAGCATCCCAGGTGTGGGACAAGCTTCTCTTGAGCTTTAGAGAGGGAGAGAAGGAAGGGATGAGAAATCGTTGAAAGGAGTGGGAGCATTTTAGACATTTTAATTTCAAAAACATTAATATGGGACCTTTAGTGATGGACTTAAACGTCACTAAAGGTCTGTCGTGGGCAACGTGTGAGTGCGCTGCGCACGCCTGCTCTTCTTCACCAAAAATGCCTATTCACGTTTGCACGCTCACAGCCGTTCGATCAAGAGATCGGACGACTGAGAGTAGCTACGCCCGCACCACGTGCCCACATGCGATCACACGTAAGCACTGCGCGTCTGATTACGCGTAGGCATTATCGCTCGCTCTACTCCGCTCAATGCGAATGGAAAGGCTCCAATCACGCGCCTACGCGCTCGCTTGTTCTGATTTGGCAACAGGGCGGGATTCGGACATGCACCCCTCAACTTGTGAAGGATGCTGGACCAACGCGCTGCGGGGCCGACTTTGTCTCATTTAGAGAAAGGCGTGCACGATCTGCGATCGTTGGATGGAGATCCAACGACCCAGATCGTCCATGCCTTTGTCTTCAGATATTGAATGAAGAGGGGCGGCCGGTGCTGGGTGGCTATGATGGCGCCACGTGGTGCCATCTAGGCCATCCATCTTCTAAGTATTGTAGATGGTGACACAGGTGTCAGATTGGACCAATTTTTGCTCTGTTAGGCTGCGATCATCGATCCGAACCCATCCATGTAGTTGGATTTGTCGTCTAAGGTGCAGCTTAACACCATCTTGGCCCTTGATCTTTAGGGTTCCTCGGTCTCTATCTGGTGCTACGGATATCTGATTAGGGCGATCTTGGAGTCGTTGAACTCCAATCGTCACCCTGATCAGATCCGTACGGTTGGATCTTCGATCCGAGGCCCCGATCAAAAAGTCACCCTATCCCTGACCATAAAAAGGAGACAATTACTATATAATTTATACAACTTGATCTAAATGAATGATTATGCATGTTAGGCACTATTTACAATGTATGATGCTAATGTGACACTAAGAACATGCATTAATAGACATGTTAGGTTAATCAGATGTATGCACATCACACCCCCATGCCTATCTTTTGATAGTCCCTAGCAAAAACTACATGCTATTTATGAAAGAATTAGGTTGGATTACTTGGGCATAAGTTATTTTCAACGTTAAGAAATTTTTACTCAGGATCTGAACTTTCAAAAACACAACAGTGCCTGGGTATCTCCCAAAATGCAGACCACCTCAAGCCCTCACCTTATTCAAAGAAAAATCTCTTTTTCTCTTTTTTCTTCTTTTCTAATTTTTTTGGATTTTTGAGTTTAGGGTTAAAGAGTAGCTTTCTACGGCCACTCAACCCACCGAAGATTTGATGAGAACCCTAAGTTCTAAGCATCTTATTGTGAATGTGATAAACTCGTTAATCGGTAATTAAAATGGACTTCGGGTTTCTATGACTCTAGGTGACCTTAAGAAGAGAGTTATGCCTAAAGGTGTATCTTTATGACCGGTAACTTTCTCCCTACTTTTATTTTTATGTGGTCAACACAAGGGTGAGTCCAGTATATATCTCCCCAGCTTATTCTACTTCTCCACTTCTTCCTAAGTGTTTTGGAAATTTTTAGTGCATTTCTTGAGCTAGGTTCTAGACAACCGGTCGATGAGCTGTTACCACCGACAACTTGCCAGCCATACTCGTGCGGCGAAGTGTGGCTTATTTCTTTTGTTTTCTTTTTTTCTTTCTTTTCTCCTTTTTCTTTTTCTTTTTCTTTTCTTTTTGAATTTTTTTTTCTTTTTAAGTAGGTGGCTTCCCTGGTCTAAATTTACCTAAAGGCAGTAAGAAAACAATGGTCTAGTGACTAGGCTCTAAACAACCTACCTATGGGCTGTTACCCACGATAACTTGCCAACCATATCACCCTAGAAGGTTCATTAGCTACCCAATTTTCGTTAAAATCGCCAAACAACGAGTCAGTGACAAGATAATGTGTAGATGCTTAGACTTAAAGTTCCCTCAAATCGGAGGGCGGGTTGATAAGTCATGTACTTATCACCCAAACTTATTTAATCAAATTAAAATAGAATTCAGGATGGCGAGGACTCAAAAAATAAATCCACATTTTAGTGGATACCTGGGCTGATTAAGCCCAAAGACCTGAAGGGTCTTAGTATTCAGATCCTATTGTAATATTTTCTAAGTTTGGAAAGTCCTAATGTCCAAGCATTCCTTCCTAATTCAATTTTTTATGTATTTAAAAGAAGAGAAATAGAATTTACAAGAAATTCACAGAGCTGACAAAATGATTCAAAAATGAATCCACCCCCCCATGCCTAGCTAATGCAATGTCCACATTGAGAAGAAGAGACATGAAAGGAAGGGTAGAGTATGAAAGATATCACCTGAATATAAAGCTCGAGTCAGCTCTAAGTCAGACTGTACAACTGCTTAGTTTAATGCCATCAGCTAGGCGAAGTCCAGCCAAAGAAGTCACAACATGGCTAGAGCAACCGTGTCTGAGACGGGTTCTGGAATAGTATGATCAATAACAAGCTTCAAACGTTTACCGTTGACTTTGAATGAATTACCCGTCTTCGGGTCAGAGATCTGAACAGCTCCATTTGGAAAAACTTGGTCAATAATGAACGGGCCATTCCATTTCGACCTAAGTTTGCCGGGAAAGAGCTTAAGTCGAGAATCTAATAGCCAGACCTTCTGGTTCGGCTCAAAGCTCTTGTGGGAAATCAATTAGTCATGTAGAGCTTTGGTGCGAGCCTTGTAGATCTTGGCATTCTCATACGCATCATTTCTAAGCTCCTCCAACTCAGATAGTTGGAGTTTTCTGGTCTTCCCAGCTAAACTCATATCTAGATTGCACTGCTTGATTGCCAAGAATGCCATATGTTCAATTTCTACAGGTAAATGACACGCCATTCCATACACCAGACGAAATGGAGATATGTCGATGGGCATTTTATACTCTTTACGGTAGGCCTTGATGAGAGCCTCATCATGAGCCATAACTAGTTCATTTTGACCCAATATAGAAGATAAAACCTCCTACATAACCTAGAAGAAGGCCTAAATGAAGGAATAAGTGCTCTGAGAAGAAAACATGAACTAAAGGGTAAAACTGCAATTTTACCATTGCAGTACATAAACGGGATTTCTCAGAAACAAAACATAGGTCAAATGGTCTAAATAAGATAAAAAGTGGGTTGAGTCAATCAGAAATGGGTTCATGTGCAATTTAGGAATTAAATGACATTTGGTAACCCTAAAACAGACCCGCTTAAATTAACGAGGTTTCGGTCAGGATAAAAATTAAGTAAACCCTCTAAAAATCATGGAAAAATACCCTCTAGGGTTTAGCACACTTAATTTGGCCTTTGGAACCTAGTTTGACCTAGATTAGGGTCCTAGCTATTCAATTAACCTAATTTGGGTTTTTACGCAAAATGTCTAGTCAAACGAGGTCAAACCTAAAATCCAACTTCACCATTGGATTCCTTAGGTTCAAATTAGGTTTTTACTAAAATTTAGACCTAAGGGGAGGTCATCTTGACCTACTTTGCAATTTAGTACACCCAAATCATAATTTGGTCCCTATCTTTTGAAAATCCTTGCAGAGAGCCCCCTAATTTCCTCGCCACCTTTGCAATCAGGTCCTGCTGCAATTGTTAGGGCAAAGTCGACCTCCGGCGAGGTTTAGAGAGGGATTACTCTCTGATTCCTCAGAGATTCCCCCCCTGAAATGGAAGGGAGATTCTCTGAGAAATTCCCTTCATCTAAAGCCAATCACGATCTCTGGTGTGAACCCAATCTCTCGTGCGAACGCATGAGGGATTTGGGTATCCACCCTCTTTCCTTCTCCGGCGAGCCGACGGAGGTGATTGCGCGCCCTCCACGCACTAGAAAGTTCGGCCAACACTTATAAAAGGATCCCCAGACCCGGCCGTAGATCTTCAGACTTGCCTTGGCGAAGACTCCCCAAAATTTCCCTCTCTTCCATCTCCGGCCAAGGAACCTGCAAGCTCCGGCGACCTCCCCCCCTCCTTCTCGTCGCTCTGATGCCATACCAGCAGCAGAGTCAACTTCGCCTCTTCCTCCCGCGTCACGCCGTACCAAGCGTGCGTGCCCCTGACCTCATCCTCGTCACCGCTGCCTCCCTCAGGGTTCTTCTTCTCCGACGACGGCAGCTACGCGCCGTCCACTCCCCTACTTCCCTCCCTTCTAGAACACTCCAGATACCTTCTCCATCTTCCCCTCTCTCTTTTCCCCCTTTTATTTCATTTAATTGCCCCCCGACATTGCCTGACCTCCCTCATCTTCCACATCACCGACCGACCTCCGGCGAGCTACCCCCATCATTCCCCCCCTCCACACGGCTCGCCAACCGTCTCATAAGCTCTTCCTCACCACAAGGAACAATCTCCGCCCATCCACCATCCATCTACGCCTCCACCACAGCCCCCCGAACACCCCCACACTTCCGGTCACAGGTCGACCTAGGCACGCACGCCTAGGTCGTCCCACGACCTGCAGCACCGTGCACCACCTTCGCCGTGCCACGACGAAGGTGCCCAGCTGGTCTGATTAAGCCGAGAGGCTTGTTTTGTGTTTGACAGGATTTCAGCCCTTGCCGCCATTGACGGTTGGAGCAGCTCCAGGCGTTAGGTTCTCCAATCTTCAGGTGCAGTGGACTCGGGCAGTCAGTGCGAAGACATCTGGTCCAGCAAGGAGCGCAGCGACGTTCGTAGCCTTGGCAATCGAAGAACAATCCTCTGCGGGCGCACGCGAGAGCGGGGCAGAACTAATAGTCCCACATCGGCGAAACGCGAAGCGCAGGTATACTTTAAATTATTTTTATGATATTGCCTCGTTGACTCCGAACGCACAGGGGTGAGGTCCCTCACCTTATCCCACGCTCGCCTCGTCCGCGGTTTCACCTCGCGGATCTGGCGGGATCCGACCCGACCCAACCTGAGCACTCCTGGCGCATCACCCACCTGCCAGTGCGCCTGGTCCCGAGTGCGAAATCTGACCCGATTACCTGTGGCTCTGGGAGAGCGTCCATGAGTGAACTTCAGAGGGAGAGAGCGACGTGCGGGTAGAGGGGCAAGGTAGGTTTTGCTTCCACCTCTCTGTCCAGGCAGGCTGGTTGAAGAAGAGAGACTTAGCCGCAAAGAGAAGAAGCAGAAGAAGAGGCTGAGCGAAGAAGAGAAGAGAAGGAAAAAAGAAGGACTGCAGACAAAAAGAAGAAGAAGACAGAAGAGAAAAGAAGCAAAGAAAGGAAGAGGACCAAGGAAGAAGAAGCCTTCGCAGAAAGAGAAGAGAAAGAAGTTCAAGGAAGAAGAAGACCTGTAGATCATAAGAAAAGAAGAAGGACCTACGAAGAAGAAGGCAGCAGAGAGAAGAGCAAGCAAAAATCAGAGAAGGCCAAGACAAAATCAAAACAGGAAGAAGAATAGTTGCATTTAAGAAGTCTGATATAGAAATCAGACGTCCAATCCTGTTATCTTTTAGCAATTCTTTTTATAACTCTCTCTCTTTGAATCAATTGTTCTTCATTTAAAAGTTGTATTCCTTAGTTTTAAAAGTACTGAGATTGCTCCCTGTGTTCGACCTCGGATACTCTAGTTTTTTGAGTTATAAAATTCTCTATTTGTTTGAACATTTTGTTGGCTATATTACAACGTGTTATCTCTTTAAATCCGATCACAAAAGCGAACAAACATTTTGGCGCCGTTGCCGGGGAGCAACGGGAACTTTTAAAGCTATTGATTACAACTTTTCTATCCAATATTTGACCTAGCTCCTCTCTTTTGTTGTGCTTATTACAGGGAAAGCAAAAAGGAAAGAAGAGCAGCTGCACAACAGACACTCCAAGGAACAGGTAATTTCCATAAGCCCTCCCTCTTAACTCTCTCAAAATCTGAAAAGGAAAAAAAAAGAGAATAATCAACTTAGGGCTACCTGTTTCATATTTAGTAACTCATCAAGTTGCCTGATTTTCATTTCAACACATTTTTATCTGCTCATCCAACTAAGGTAACTAAGGCTAAAACTTTCTTGATCGAGCCCTAGGTACTAAACTCTGAGGCAACTAAATTGGACCCACTAGAGCCAATTTAAGGATCATAAAGCCAGGGTTTTTAGAGACACACCTTATCTTAAACAAAGAAACAAATTTTCCCAAAAGAGGTGTGCCTAAACCATGTTTGAAAAGATCTACACAAGAGGAACCCCAAGCAAATCAGGCTTTTAATCCATTTGAACCATAAAAGAAAAGGACCTAAAAGCTCTCAAAGGAACAAGAGGTGAAGTTGATCCCTTGGGTCAACCAACCTTAAAATTAGGTCACTTTTTCACTCAAAATACTTAAAAGTTCAAGTGGAACATTAAGCACCTTGATCTTAAAATAAAAAAAGTAGACTTAAGAGGTCAAGGTCCCCATTCTGGTCTACCTGGAACCACAGTGACAAGAGAGGTCGGGTGGGGGAAACCCTGTAACCCGTGGGGACACTCTACCGTGTAGGGGTCTTTGCGGGACTCTCCCTCTCTGGCTGCCCAGGTATTTCTCAGGTGGACGATCTTCTGATCCAGTGGTCCATCTGCCCCGAACCTCTATAGTCACCCAACAATTTTTGGGTGTCTTGTTTAGGTCCAGCACCTTTTAATCTCGTCACATCCTTCGATGCATGTTCTGTAGGAGGTCCTTAAGACCTCCTTTAGAAATTCACTCTCGTCGAAGCCAAGCCTCGACGCCCTTGTTTGTGCAGCAACCCCACCACATAAATCTTTCATCTGATTCAGACCCTGGTTCTCCTTCTTCCCCCATCATGGCACAACCCATTGAAGAGGAGAATAACCTTGAACACCAACTTCAACGCCTTAATGATCTCTTTCAGAACTTTGTAAACCCACCGCAGCGACCTATGATGCGAGATCACTATAATCCCGCTGCGGTGGCAATCGAACCTCGAGTACGAATCCTGATTGGAGGACCTGATTCTGAACTGAAGCCCAATATGATTCATGCCATACCGAAGTTCCATGGGCTTAACTCTGAAGATCCATTCCAACACATTAAACAACTCAAGCATCTGGCCCACACCTTCGGGTCAGATGTACAAAATCGGGATATCCTACTCATGAAAATGTTTTCCTTCTCCCTCTTGGACAAGGCCGCACATTGGTATCAAACGCAGACCCGTCCGATCAACACATGGGAGGAACTGCAGTCCAAATTTTTGAAAAAATTCTTCCCCGTTGGCCAGACGAATGCCTTGCGCCACCAGATCACTCATTTCACTCAACAACCGGGAGAACCTCTTCACGAAGCTTGGGATCGATTCTTAGATCTCATGCGAAAGTGCCCCCATCACGGAGTTCCTAAATGGGAACAAGTCCAGTCTTTTTACCAAGGACTCCGTGAAGATATTCGTTTATTCGTCAATGCAACGTGCGAAGGAAACATCATGGGTCAACATGAAGACACGATGTGGGAGATTCTCAAAAACATGTTTGAGAACTCCATAAATAATGACTCCATGGGCTCATTCGACAGGACGAATGCCCTCACATCGACGAATCTAAGAGGGACACATGAGATGCAGGACCTGTCCACTTCCGTCGACTTGGAACTGATGGCCAGTCGGCTGGACAAGGTTTCTATCATAGAAAAGAAGGTGGACGAGCTAACTCGACATTTGCAGCAAGCCACCTCTGCGCAAAACTCTTTTGCACGACCTCCTCTGGCAAGGGAAACTGTGCAAAACATATATCACCAATCTGCCAAGGGGATGGACCCATATCCACCCCCATCTGCCTCTCAGACCGGAGTGACCTCCGATCCATTCTACTCGAGTTGGGGGAACTCTGAACCCTCGTATTCTGATTTTTCTGAGGTTCCTCTGAACTGCAAGGACCTCAACGCCATCCAGAATGACCCATTCTCCAATACCTACAACCCTGGATGGCGAAATCATCCTAACTTTCAGTGGGCGGGAAATTCTCAAAGACTACCATATCAACCCCGTCCACAAGCCCCTCATCCATATCAGCCGCCTCAGCCTCGGCCCAATCCCACCTACCAATCCGGGCAAAACCAGGATCAACTGACTCTTATCCTTCAAACACTGGCTGACATTCAAAAGAAGAATGCGGCAATGCAAAAACAGCACAAGGACGAGATTACAGAGGTTTGCAACCAACTAGCCCAGATGGCAAATTCCTGCCAACCTAGCACCCTTCCTTCGCAACCTCTGCCCAGCCCAAATAACGTGCTGACCCAGAGGTGCGTTACGAATCCAAATTCAGGCCACGCACATTTGATTTATCAGGCCCCTGCTACTCCATCACCAGACGGGATGGAAGCCTCGACATCGTATGCGGGATTTCAGCAGCAGCCACCCCTCCTACCAAACCCAACCCAAAATCAGGCCGAATTAAACTCTGTAACAACACGTAGTGGTAAAACAACCCAAGACCCACATTATCCGAACCACTCCAAGCCTGATAATAGACAAGACCCTAGGATAGTCATCCAAGATACTACTGTCCCAGATCAAGAACCTGGACCTATCCTAGAGGAACCAGCTAGGATCCCATTTCCTGAGGCCTTGACCAAAGGAAAAAGAATAACCAAACCCGTGGCTCCTGAGGAGGATCTAGTCAAGCTCTTTGAACAGGTCCAGATAAACATCCCATTGATGGATGCAATTCGCCACATACCAGCTTACACAAGATTCTTGAAAGACATATGTACACCTAAACGTAAGCCGCGAACCAAGGATGGGAATCCAATCGTACTGTCAGAGCAAGCTAGCTCTGTCATCTTGAGCAAACTCCCACCCAAGGCTAAAGACCGAGGAACTCCCTTAATTTCCTGCAAAATTGGTGAAACCCAATTTGATAGAGCCTTACTAGACCTAGGTGCCTCCATAAATTTAATACCTACATCCCTCCTCGACCACCTTGAAGAATCTGAACTTAAACCCACTGAGGTGACATTGCAGTTAGCCGATCGATCCATCAAGTCACCTAGAGGAATACTTGAGGATGTCATTGTTAGGGTACGAGATTTTTATTTCCCAGTGGACTTCATAATACTGGACATGGATGCACCTAAGAACCCAAGGGACACACCAATCATATTAGGGAGACCCTTTTTGGCCACTGCTAGGGCCAATATAAACTGCGAAGAGGGCCAGATAGAATTAAAATTTGAGAATCAAAACCTGAAGATTGACATTTTCAAGGCCCAACAAGGGATTAATTGCGGGGTTATAGAGGAAATATGTGATATCAAAGCCGTGGTTGATGAATTGCATATAGAGGACAACCTGATTATTCCTGATCAACCACTAGAGAATCAAAACCCGCTAACAGAAGAGTGCGAACATGATCTAGACACACCTATGACTCCTACCATTGCTCCTGATACAAACCCCGAACCACCCATTGCTGCTGACAATCCTGTCATGGAACTCAAGCCCCTTCCCGAACATCTGAAGTACGCCTTTTTGGATTCAAATAAGATGTTTCCTGTGAGTTACCCCCCACCTCCCACCCATTAGATTTCATTTCAAAATGTTGAACGCTACGAACCTACGCTAACGAGATTGGTTTTGGAAAACCTATCGTTGTAGTTCAAAAGCGAAGAATTCGCGTTCAACAAATAAAATTTATACCGAAATTAAAATTCCGGGTCGAACACAGGGAGGCAGACGTTTGATTTAAAAACTACGCGTTTCTTTTTATTTGTTACAGAATAATTCAATTTAGAACCATCTAATTATTTACAATAAATAGAAGAGAGAGAGAGAGTAAGAGAGAAAGAGAATATTACACAGAGAAATCAAAATGAGATGTAGAATAAACAAGGAATTTTTGTATTGAAGAGATTGTTCATTACAACTAGAAAGCATAAAACAATTACTCTAGAAAGCGATAAATTTACTCTAGAAAGCATTAAAAGAATGGAGAGAGAAATGTCCTCCTCGACGATTGCTTGGAGGACGAGTAGATTAATCTAGAAAGCAGTAAATCTATATTAGAAAGCGGTAAAAAGAATAGGGAGAGAGAAATCCTCCTCGACGGTTGCTCGGAGGACGAGCCGGATGGGACGACGCCTGGACGAAGGAGAATGAAGCGGGACGAAGGAGGACAAAGTAGAAGAACGGGAACGAAGCAGCACGCCGTCGTCGTCGCGGGATCCACTTCCGAAGGGGAACGAAAATTGGACTTTATCTCGCGAGAAGCATCCCGGGTGTGGGACAAGCTTCTCTTGAGCTTTGGAGGGGTAGAGAGGAGAAAGAAGGGATGAGAATTTCGTATGGAGGGAGTCTCCTTTTATAGTTACAAGGAGTGGGGGCAAAATGGACATTACATCTTCAAAATAATAAATAAGGGGTCTTTAGTGACGGATAAATCCGTCACTAAAGCCCCGACGTGGCCGTCGCCGCCGTGCCCACGCGCGCCTCCTCGGCTGCCCGCTCCTCAACGCTCGCGCACGTCCAGCGCTTTTCAGTCGTCCGATCGCGAGATCGGACGGCTTAAAACGCGTCCGCGCCCGCTGCAACCCGCCCGCCTGCGCGTGCGATCGCGCGTTACGCGGGGCATCCAATCGCGCGTCGGCGCTATCGGGCGCCCGTGACCCCACGATCTCAATCCGACGCTCCACGCGCCTCAATTACTCGCGCCTCCAATCCCCTCGCTGCGGCTCGAACCCGCGCCCCGCGCTCGCGTAAGCGCGCTCGACCGCTGCGCTGCGGGGCGCAGATGGTCGAGCGCATGTTTTAAGCGCCGGGCGACCACAGCCATTGGATCTCCATATGACGGTGGAGAGCGATCGGGCGGGGGCCTTCACAAAATGCCAGCGTCCGTTTGGGCGGCTGAGATGGCACCACGTGGCGCCATCTTGGCCATCCATCTTCTGGAAGTTGTAGATGGTGCCACGGATGTCGGATTGACTCGATTTTTGTGTCGTTGGGCTGCGATCGTCGATCCGAATTCATCCGTGCGTTCGGATTTGTCATCTGAAGTGCGGATTTACACCATCTTGGCCCTTGATCTTCTAGGGTTCCCCGGTCTCTATCTGATGCTACGGATGCCTGATTAGGGCGATCTTGGAGTCGTTGAACTCTAATCGTCGCCCTGATCACATCCATACGGTTGGATCTTTGATCCGAGGCCCCGATAAAATTTTTGCCCTGTCCAAGCACATAAAAGGAAATAATTAACCTCCATTTTATTCAAACTACTCTAAATGCGAGATGATGCATGTTATGCAATATTTATATCATGAAATACAATCCTATGCTTAAGAACATGCATAAATAGACATTTTAAGTAGTGTAAATGTGTTTACATCATACCCCCATGCCTATCTTTTGCTAGTCCCTAGCAAAAACTATATGCTATTTATAAAAGAATTAGGTTAGATTAGTTGGACCTGAGTTATTTTCAATCATTAAGAAATTATCTACTTAGGAACTGAACTTTCAAAGACACAACAGTGCCTGGGTATCAACCAAAATGCAGACCGCCTCAAGCCCTCGCCTTATTCAAAGAAAATTTTCTTTTTCTTTTTACTCTTTTCTAATTTTTTTTTTTTTTTGGATTTTCAAATTTTAGGGTTTAAGAGTGGCTTTCTACGGCCATTCAACTCACCCAAGATTTGATGAGAACCCTAAGTTTTAAGCATCTTATTGTGATTGTAATAGACTCGTTGACCGGCAATTAAAACGGACTTCGAATTTCTACGCCTCTAGGTGACCTCAAAAAGAATTCTACCTAAAGGTGTATCTTTACAACCGGAAGCTTTCTCCCTACTTTTATTTTTTAACGGGGTCAACACAAGGGTGAATCCAGTGTATATCTCCCCGGTTTATTCTACTTCTCCGCTTCTTCCTAAGTGTTTTGGGAATTTTTAGTGCATTTTCTGAGCTGGGTTCTGGACAACCGGTCGATGAGCTGTTACCACCGACAACTTGCCAGCCATACTCGTGCGGCGAAGTGTGGCTTATTTCTTTTTGTTCTTTTCTCCTTTTTGATTTTTTTTTTTTAAGTAGGTGGCTTCCCTGATCTAAGATTTACCTAAAGGCAGCAAAAAGAGAAAGGTCCAGTGACTGGGCTCTGGACAACCTACCTATGGGCTGTTACCCACGATAACTTGCCAGCCATATCACCCTAGAAGATTCATTAGCTACCCAATTTCCGTTAGAATCGCCGAATAACGAGTCAGTGCAAAGAAAGTGTGTAGATGCTTAAAACTCAAAATTCCCTCAAATCAGAGGGCGGGTTAATAAGTCGTGTACTTATCACCCAAACTTATTTATTCCAATTATAATAGAATTAAGATGGCGAGGACTCAAAGACAAATCCACATTTTAGTGGATACATAGGCTAATTAAGTCCAAAGACCTAACGGGTCTTTGTGTTCAGATCCTAATGTAGTATTTCCTAAGATTGCAAATTTTCTTAAACCCAAATTCTCTTTCCTAATTCCGAATTTTTTTTATAAAAGAAAATAAACAAATCTACGGAGCTGACGAATGAATTCAGAGATAAATATCCACCCCCCCATACCTATCTAATGCAATGTCCTCATTGTATTAAAAAGACATAAAACAGAGTAGAAAAGCGTAGAAAGCACTTGAATTGCGTGAATGTCATATCCGCTCCGAGATGAAATCGAAAAAAGAACTGTATAAGTGCTGAGTTTAGTGCCTTCAGCTAGGCGCACTATACAAAGAAAAGAAATGAAGAATTCACAAGTGCAGGTCAGAATTAATATAAACAGAAGAATCCTCTGACCTATCAACAGCGGTCCACAGATGTGGACCAGATTGTGGTGCAGACCCATCCCCCATAATCGAGAATATCTTAGGTTCTGGATAAAAATTACCCAAAACCTAAAATCAGAATGCAAGCGGGGTCGGGCCTGCGATTTATGAGGATGCAACCCAAGGCCAAAATGTTGGGTTACAGAGAATTGAAGCTCAAAAGGATAATCGTTGAATGTGTGCTTGAGTTGAACATCCTCGAAACAAATGTCATAAGGGTTCTGATTTGATGGTTTCAACTTAAAAGGAACCCTTCGACTCAATCTTCCATTTCCTCCTGAATTAACTTCCCAAATCAAAACTTCCCAGCTCCTATCCTCCTCATTTAGCATATCAAATTCCAGGACCTCTTGTATATTCATCGCCCTTCTGAAATCTCCAAGTCTAAATGATGTGGCAGAATCAAAATTGACTCGGGTCTAATTATCTCAGAATTAGAATCATCAATAAGCCCAACAGGGTGTAACTGATAATCAGGGCATTGAATTGATTCTTCCAGAAAATGCGATTCTGGATCCATAATGTGTGCCCTAATAAGATCAGTTTCCTCAGTTATTGGGTTATTAAATGATCTATCAGATTCCTCAGGCCCAATTGTCTCACAGAAATCGTGTTCAGAAAACTCGCGTGAGACTTCGCAACTTGAATCTTCACCATCAGGATCCGTATCAATGTATGTCCCAAAATCAGTTGTCACTTTCTGTTCCAAGGAGACATATGTTTCCTCGTAACCCGGCTTAGGGATCTCAGGTGAAGAAATCAAATCATCCTTAATTGGTTGCTTTAATTCAATCTGGTCAGCCTCATAACACTTGTCCCCCCCAACAGGTGCCTGAGTGGGTTCTGTCATTGGCTTTCCTGAAGAGAGTTCATCCTGCGAATTATTCCAAGATTGAATCAAAGCAACCACGAATCTCATCCTCAATTTCACTAATTTCCCAAGTAGAAACTCACCCGGGTTCTTATCCTTAACATCTTGGAGCCAATCCAACAAAGACTTGTTTAAATCATCAATCATTTCAATCAGGGGCTCCAATCTCTCAATGCAAGGTATTGGCTGAACTTCTAAAGATTGAATGATATTCCTCAAGTTAGCCAAAACCTTATCTTGAACCTGATTAACCTGAACCAAATGAGTTGGTTCAGGGTTGGGCGGGTTTGACATCAATGTAGAGGAATTAACGAATTGAGATTCATTATACCCTTCCTGATGATAGGTCAGTTCAGATTGTTGAAAAGATGGTGATGACCTAAAGGCATTGAAATCAGAGGATGGGTAAGGATCAGTGTATCCTTCTTGGTTGTAGATCGTATTAGGTTGTTCATGAAAGGAGGACGATCTATAATCGATGTAGCTCTGAGAAGGATAGAAATCAGAATCAAAGTGTTCAGGGTTAGACCCTAAACACGGGGGTCCAGAATTGTATCCCCAATCCGAATTATCCCAATTAACTGATGGTTGATTACAATACGAGTTGGGATAATCGTTATGTTGAGGATAATTTACAACAGGAGGGAAAGAGCGGGAATGCGTGAAATATGTGGAAGGATTCCTGATACACGGGAGGAAGAAAGGTGCCCTGCAATACAAATAATTAAACCTGTCCTTAAATAGGTTAGCCTAAAGACCTACAGACTCTCAAAACCCGTCTTGAGATAAAGGAATGATTTGATCTACTTCCGTCTGTTCAATCCAACCAGTTAGAAGGAGGGACTGGGGAGAAGGTTCTTCCTTCGGCTTGCGCCTCCGGTTCCTAGTGTACCCCCCAGCCACGATCGTTTGACTCTGCTCCCCTAACTAGACATCAGATTGAACAGTAGAAACAGACTAATCGAAAATAATCTCGTTCTGGGTTCTGAAGAGCGAGTCAATCCTTAAGGCCAACGTCTACTTTGTTTTATTTATGGCTAGGTTTGAATGTGCTTTGGAATGTGATGGGCCCTTTAAATGGGTTGTGCCCTTAATGATTGATTGATTTGTGTGTGAGTTCACAACCAGTGGTTTTCAAGCAAGATTGTTTTTGATGTGGTGAATTTTAAGATTCAAATCTTGCTTAGTATCTTTTAGGATTCAATTTTAGGTGTTTTCAATCAAGTTTCGTTGGCACACCAAGTTTTACAAGCACAAGTGAAGATGTTTTCCTTTAAAGTTTAAAAAGAATGTGGAGTGCCTGGTAAATCCCTAAGAGTTGAACCTAATTGGCAGCTACTTGATGAGTTGATTTTATTTGAAGTGGTGCGGCCCAATCAACTCAATCAATTGACCTGTTGCACCACTTAATTAGGCACACAAATGATTACCTAATTTGATTTCTACTCAATTATGTGTTTGGATGTGTGTACCGTCTCCTAAGATTGGATTACCGGTTGAGTTTGAAAATCAGATGAGGTTGTGTACCTCTGTGAGATTTTTTTTTTCTTTTTTTTAATGTGGGGGTTGGAGTGAGTATGGATGTCAAACAACAAACAATCTGACCTTAGAGTTTATAAGAACACCTAGGTTGATTGATGTTTGAATTATTATGTTATGAAATGAAATCTAATGGGTGGGAGGTGGGGGATAACTTACAAAACCTTCCACAGCACTTTACTCCGATCTACCGCTTTTGCCTGTCTCAAAAGAGTACCTGCAATTACAATAAGAAAGGAGAAAAGTGTGGTAAATGATTTATAAGTTACAAAACGCGAAGAGAAATCAAAGAGCGTTGCCTCCCCGGCAACGGCACCAAAATGTTGAACTATTACGAACCTACACTAACGTGTTCAGTTTTGGAAAACCTGTCGTTATAGTTCGAAAGCGAAGAATTCGTGTTCAACAAATAAAATTTATACCAAAATTAAAATTTTGGGTCGAACACAGGGAGGCAGACGTTTGATTTAAAAACTACGCGTTTCTTTTTATTTGTTACAGAATAATTCAATTTAGAACCATCTAATTATTTACAATAAATAGAAGAGAGAGAGAGAGTAAGAGAGAAAGAGAATATTACACAGAGAAATCAAAATGAGATGTAGAATAAACAAGGAATTTTTGTATTGAAGAGATTGTTCATTACAACTAGAAAGCATAAAACAATTACTCTAGAAAGCAATAAATTTACTCTAGAAAGCATTAAAAGAATGGAGAGAGAAATGTCCTCCTCGACGATTGCTTGGAGGACGAGTAGATTAATCTAGAAAGCAGTAAATCTATACTAGAAAGCGGTAAAAAGAATAGGGAGAGAGAAATCCACCTCGACGGTTGCTTGGAGGAGGAGCCGGACGGGACGACGCCTGGACAAAGGAGAACGAAGCGGGATGAAGGAGGACGAAGCAGAAGAACGGGAACGAAGCAGCACGCCGTCGTCGTCGCGGGATCTACTTCCGAAGGGGAATGAAAATTGGACTTTATCTCGCGAGAAGCATCCCGGGTGTGGGACAAGCTTCTCTTGAGCTTTGGAGGGGTAGAGAGGAGAAAGAAGGGATGAGAATTTCGTATGGAGGGGGTCTCCTTTTATAGTTACAAGGAGTGGGGGCAAAATGGACATTACATCTTCAAAATAATAAATAAGGGGTCTTTAGTGACGGATAAATCCGTCACTAAAGCCCCGACGTGGCCGTCGCCGCCGCGCCCACGCGTGCCTCCTCAGCTGCCCGCTCCTCAACGCTCGCGCACGTCCAGTGCTTTTCAACCGTCCGATCGCAAGATCGGACGGCTTAAAACGCGTCCGCGCCCGCTGCAACCCGCCCGCCAGCGCGTGCGATCACCCGTTAAGCGGGGCGTCTAATCGCGCATCGGCGCTATCGGGCGCCCGCGACCGCACGATCTCCATCCGACGCTCAGCGCGCCTCAATTACTCGCGCCTCCAATCCCCTCGCCGCGGC
The DNA here is from genome assembly GCA_037157565.1 of Thalassia testudinum. Classification (NCBI taxonomy): domain Eukaryota; kingdom Viridiplantae; phylum Streptophyta; class Magnoliopsida; order Alismatales; family Hydrocharitaceae; genus Thalassia; species Thalassia testudinum. The sequence goes on from JAZHRO010000024.1 coordinate 22,490,233, forward strand.
TCGAACCCGCGCTCGCGTAAGCGCGCTCGACCGCTGCGCTGCGGGGCGCGGATGGTCGAGCGCATGTTTTAAGCGCCGGGCGGCCACAGCCATTGGATCTCCATCTGACGGCGGAGAGCGATCGGGCGGGGGCCTTCACAAAATGCCAGCGGCCGTTTGGGGGGATGAGATGGCACCACGTGGCGCCATCTTGGCCGTCCATCTTCTGGAAGTTGTAGATGGTGCCACGGATGTCGGATTGACTCGATTTTTGTGTCGTTGGGCTGCGATCGTCGATCCGAATTCATCCGTGCGGTCGGATTTGTCATCTGAAGTGTGGATTTACACCATCTTGGCCCTTGATCTTCTAGGGTTCCCCGGTCTCTATCTGATGCTACGGATGCCTGATTAGGGCGATCTTGGAGTCGTTGAACTCCAATCGTCGCCCTGATCACATCCATACGGTTGGATTTTTGATCCGAGGCCCCGATAAAATTTTTGCCCTGTCCAAGCACATAAAAGGAGACAATTAACCTCCATTTTATTCAAACTACTCTAAATGCGAGATTATGCATGTTATGTAATATTTATATCATGAAATGAAATCCTATGCTTAAGAACATGCATAAATAGACATTTTAAGTAGTGTAAATGTGTTTAAATCACCCGAACCACCCGCTGCTGCTGACAATCCTGTCATGGAACTCAAGCCCCTTCCCGAACATCTGAAGTACGCCTTTTTGGATTCAAATAAGATGTTTCCTGTGATTATCAACTCTCGACTCACACCTGACCAGGAACTCCATTTGATTTCTGTTCTCCAGCAATATCGTAGAGCCATTAGATGGACTCTCGATGATTTGACTGGTATAAGCCCTTCATACTGCACACATAGAATTTACACAGAAGAATGCGCACGACCTTCAAGAGAAATGCAAAGACGCCTAAACCCTAACCTACAGGAGGTCGTGAAAAAGGAGATCATAAAGTGGTTAGATGCAGGGATCATCTACCCGATCTCCGACAGTCGTTGGGTGAGTCCAATACAGGTGGTGCCTAAAAAGGCAGGACTTACCATTATCACGACTGAAACCGGAGAAGTCATTCCTACCTGAATAGCTAACTCGTGGAGAGTCTGCATTGATTACAGAAGACTAAATTCCTCCACAAAGAAGGATCATTTCCTACTACCGTTTATTGATCAGATCCTCGAAAAACTAGCGGGAAATAGGTTCTTCTACTTCCTTGATGGGTACTCCGGCTACAACCAGGTGGCAATCCATCCAGAGGACCAAGAAAAGACCACATTCAACTGCCCCTTTGGGACATACGCGTTTCGAAGGATGCCATTCGATCTCTGCACTGCACCTGCAACTTTTCAGCGGTGCATGCTTGCCATATTCTCAGATATGGCAGGTGACTATCTATAAGTCTTCATGGATGACTTTTCAGTTTTTGGAGAATCATTTGACGATTGCCTCCAACACTTAGTCCAAATACTTAGGCGGTGCATCGAGGTGAATTTGGTTCTTTCCTGGGAAAAGAGCCATTTCATGGTGCCTGAGGGAATTGTCCTGGGACATTTAATCTCGGAGAAAGGCATCCAAGTGGATCGAGCTACGGTTAACCTGATTTCCAAGCTCCCTATGCCTAGCTCTATTAAGGACATCCAATCTTTTTTGGGGCACGTCGGTTTCTACCATCGATTTATCCCTGATTTCTCCAAAATCGCGCGCCCCCTGACCAATCTTCTCTCCAAGGATGTGCCTTTCGAAATTTCCAAGGAATGCACTCAAGCATTTGAGATCCTACATGACCGAGTCACCCAAGCCCCGATCCTACAGTCCCCTGATTGGTCTCAACCCTTTGAGATCATGTGCGATGCATCTGACTTCGCTGTAGGAGCGGTTTTGGGGCAGAAAATTGACGGGAAACCTGTGGTCATTTACTACGCCAGCAAAACACCGGATGACGCTCAGCGTAACTATACGGTTACTGAGAAAGAGCTGCTGGCCGTAGTATTTGCCCTTGAAAAATTCAGATCATACCTTCTGGGTTCCCGTGTTATCATATACTCGGATCACACAGCTGTGAGGCATCTCCTTGCAAAGAAGGACGCGAAACCTCGATTAATCCGATGAATCTTGCTGTTGCAAGAATTTGACCTCGAGATTCTCGACAAGGCGGGAAAGCAAACTGTGGTAGCTGATCACTTGTCCCGCCTTACTTCTGAAAAAATTGACCCTTCCGGACCTATTACAGAATATTTTCCTGATGAGAACCTCCTAACTATCAGTACAAGTCTTCCATGGCTCGCTGATATAGTTAATTACCTGGCATCACATCAGATTCCACCCGATTGGCCGAAGGCCAAGAAGGGCAAATTGCGTTCCGATGCCAAGTATTACCTATGGGAAGACCCGTATCTATTCCTCATTGGTGCTGATCAGATAATTCGACGGTGCATCGCGGAAGTGGAAATCAAAGACATACTCTCATTTCGCCATGACCAGGCATGCGGTGGACATTTTTCAGGACATAAAACCGCATCGAAAGTCCTCCAGTGTGGCTTTTACTGGCCCACAATTTTCAAGGATGCATACGATCACTGTAAGGCATGTTCCCGTTGCCAGACTCTGGGCAACATGAGCCATCGAGACATGATGCCTCTACAGCCGATCTTGGTATGCGAAATTTTTGATATTTGGGGAATTGATTTCGTGGGACCCTTCCCGATCTCGGATGGCTTCGAATACATCTTACTCATAGTTGACTATGTGTCCAAGTGGATAGAAGCCATTCTGACCCGAACCAACAATCATAAAGTTGTTATAAAATTCCTTCATCAAAACATTTTCTCAAGGTTCGGGATTCCGCGTGCTATAATTTCTGACGGAGGGACCCATTTTACAAACCACTGATGACCAAATATGGGGTGTCACACGAAATCTCTACTCCTTACCACCCCTAAACTAATGGTCTAGCTGAGCTATCTAACCGAGAGATCAAGAAGATCCTTCAGGTTACTGTTCGACCTGATAGAAAAGATTGGTCTTCTCGGCTTCCAGAAGCATTGTTGACCTAAAGGACCGCCCACAAGACCCAATCAGGAATGTCTCCCTTCAGACTAGTGTACGGGAAGGCATGTCACCTCCCTGTCGAGTTGGAGCATAAAGCCTATTGGGCAGTACGGACCTGTAATCTAGATCTTTCTAAGGCTGGAACCCACAGAAGACTTCAAATGAGCGAGATCGATGAATTACGCCACGACGCGTATGAGAACTCGCGAATTTACAAAGAATGGGTTAAAGCTTTTCACGACAAACACATTTCTAGAAAGGTCTTTCATCCTGGTCAAAAGGTTTTACTCTTTGATGCCCGACTCAAATTATTCCCAGGAAAGTTAAGATCTAAGTGGGTCAGACCCTACCTAGTCCGATAAATCTTCGGAAATGGAGCCATTGAAATCAGCCCACTCAACCACGATTCTGAACCCTTTGTCGTGAACGATCAGAGACTCAAGCCGTTCATTGACATGACCGATATAGATTTGGCTGAGTCATCCTTTACCCTCTATTCCTCGTGAGCTCATTGCGCCCAGCCGATGGCGTAAAACTCAGCACTTAACGGGAGGCAACCCGTCATTCTTTGAAAAACCCAAAACCTTTTCTGACATCTCTATGCGGAATTCATATTGCACTTTAGGTTTCATCCATTAGAACAGCCAACTTCACCTCAGGTATCCCTACCTGAGATTAGAAATCATTCGCAACAAGTCACTTCGACCCATTCACTCACCACACACCTGTCCTAATGCATGAACTAAGCTGAAATCGAACCCACCTAATTTACAATGGGGACATTGCAAATCTTAGGCATGGGGGGGTATGAAAGTGCAAAATGTCAGGAAAATTCATATCAAGAAAGGGTTTCATAAAAAAAAAAGACTTAATGGAGGGGAGGAACAATTCAGGGTCATACAAATGAGAAGAGAAAAAAAGAGTAAAATGACAAAAAGGAGCACAAAATGAAAATGAAAAGAAATAGTCATTAGTAAAAGATTAAGGGGTTAACTGAAGTTCTAGACCGAATCAAGAAAAAGAAAAGAAAAGTGCTACGGAGATATAACAAGAGATTAGCAGGAATGCTGATCTTAGGCCTCTTGGGCTAGATTTGTTAGCTTAAAAATTCACGTATCCGTTAAAATCTGGATAATCCTCAAGAGGTTGAGGAAAATACGAAGCTTAAGTATTAGGTCTAAGGCTTAGGACGTATTCGGCCTCGTTAACTGACCTCCGGTTTGCGGGATTCGGTAACCTAAGCACCCCAAATTCACACACAGTCTGGTTCAGTGCGCATAAACATCCAAATCACGCAAAAAGCATTTAATGTTCTGAAAAAGTCACCTAGATTAGGAGAGGCCAATCAACACAAATTGATTTGGACGAGTTCCCGGTGCAGAGAGGCGGGAAATTCCCCTCGAAGATGCGTAACAACATATTGCCTCCTCGGTGCTTGTCTCTTAGGATATTTAAATATCCTACTGGGGGCATGTAAGCACTCTGCTGGTTCAGATACCATGGGCGGCATTATCCCGAAATGTCAATCACCAAGGTCTGAATTCGGCCACGGAATGGCATGGGCGGGATTATCTCGAAATCTCGAAAACCAGGGTTCTGCGGGTTGCCATGGGCAGGATTATCTCGAAAGCCAGGGACCCTTGAGGATTGATGATGGGGATGGGGAATCCGATACAGACCGTGTTGAGAAGCTAACCCGAAGCTAGAAATAAAAAGAAAAGAGAGAGAAAAAGCTCTCCAAACAAATAAATCTTCTATCTCTCTCTTACAAAAAAATGCACTGCAAACTGAACTTAGGCTAAAAATGTCTCAAGCACTGGTGCTTTAACCGCGGAGTCCAACAAACCCTAGGTTAGTTTCTGTGGGCCGTAGAAACCTTTGCGGAGGACTGAGGCTACAGTAGAACAGGTCCGGATTTTGGTTGGTACTTGAGTACCTCTAGGCCTATTTTTGGCTTTACTACCTAATCATAAAAGAAAAGGAGAAGCACTTATTGTTGACGGACACTCAGGGTCTAGAACGGAAGTTAAAACCTTGAAATTTTGCTAAGGGACTAGCAAAAGCTAGGCATGGGGGTATGATGAGAGCCTCATCATGAGCAATAACTAGCTCATTTTGACCCAATATAGAAGATAAAAGCTCCTACATAACCTAGAAGAAGGCCTAAATGAAGGAATAAGTGCTCTGAGAAGAAAACATGAACTAAAGGGTAAAACTGCAATTTTACCATTGCAGTACATAAACGGGATTTCTCAAAAACAAAAATTAGGTCAAATGGTCTAAATAAGATAAAAAGTGGGTTGAGTCAATCAGAAATGGGTTCATGTGTAATTTAGGAATTAAACGACATTTGATAACCCTAAAACAAACCCGCTTAAATTAACGAGGTTTCGGTCAGGATAAAAATCAAGTAAACCCTCTAAAAATCATGAAAAAATACCCTCTAGGGATTAGCACACTTAATTTTGCCTTTGGAACCTAGTTTGACCTAGATTAGGGTCCTAGCTATTCAATTAACCTAATTTAGGTTTTTATGCAAAATGTCCAGTCAAACGAGGTCAAACCTAGAATCCAACTTCACCATTGGATTCCTTAGGTCCAAATTAGGTTTGTACCAAAATTTGGACCTAAGGGGAGGTCATCTTGACCTACTTTGCAATTTAGTACACCCAAATCACAATTTGGTCCCTATCTTTTGAAAATCCTTGCAGAGAGTCCCCTAATTTCCTCGCCACCTTTGCAATCAGGTCCTATCGCAATTGTTAGGGTAGAGTCGACCTCCGGCGAGGTTTAGAGAGGGATTACTCTCTGATTCCTCAGAGATTCCCCCCCAGAAATGGAAGGGAGATTCTCTGAGAAATTCCCTTTATCTAAAGCCAATCACGATCTCTAGTGTGAACCCAATCTCTGGTGTGAACGCACGAGGGATTTGGGTATCGACCCTCTTTCCTTCTCCGGTGAGCCGGCGGAGGTGATTGCAAGCCCTCCACGCACAAGAAAGTTCGGCCAACACCTATAAAAGGATCCCCAGACCCGGCCGCAAATCTTCAAACTTGCCTTGGCGAAGACTCCCCCAAATTTCCCTCTCTTCCATCTCCGGCCAAGGAACCCGCAAGCTCCAACGACCTCCTCCCCTCCTTCTCGCCGCTCTGCTGCCATACCAGCAGCAGAGTCAACTTCGCCTCTTCCTCCCGCGTCGCGCCGTACCAAGCGTGCGTGCCCCTGACCTCATCCTCGTCGCCGCTCCCTCCCTCAAAGTTCTTCTTCTCCGACGACGACAGCTACACGCCGTCCACTCCCCTGCCTCCCTCCCTTCCAGAACACTCCAAATACCTTCTCCATCTCCCCCTCTCTCTTTTCCCCCTTTTATTTCATTTAATTGCCCCCCGACATTGCCTGACCACCCTCATCTTCCACATCACCGACGGACCTCCGGCGAGACACCCCCATCATTCTGCCCCTCCACACGGCTCACCAACCATCTCATAAGCTCCGCCTCACCACAAGGAACAATCTCCACCCAACCACCATCCATCTACGCCTCCACCACAACCCCCCGAACACCCCCACACTTCCGGTCATAGGTCGACCTAGGCACACACGCCTAGGCCATCCCACGACCTGCAGCACCGTGCACCACCTTCGTCGTGCCACGGCGAAGGTGCCCAGCTGGTCTGATTAAGCCGAGAGGCTTGTTTTGTGTTTGACAGGATTTCAGCCCCTGCCGCCATTGACGGTTGGAGCAGCTCCAGGCGTCAGGTTCTCCAATCTTCAGGTGCAGTGGACTCGGGCAATCAGTGCGAAGACATCTAGTCCAGCAAGGAGCGTAGCGACGTTCGCAGCCTTGGCAATCGAAGAAGAATCCTCTGCGGGCGCGCGCGGGAGCGGGGCAGAACTAATAGTCCCACATCGGCGAAACGCGAAGCGCAGGTATACTTTAAATTATTTTTTTGATATTGCCTCGTTGCCTCCGAATGCACGGGGGTGAGGTCCCTCACCTTATCCCACGCTCGCCTCGTCCGCGGTTTCACCTCGCGGATCTGGCGGGATCCGACCCGACCCAACCTGAGCACTCCTGGCGCATCACCCACCTGCCAGTGCGCCTGGTCCCGAGTGCGAAATCTGACCCGATTACCTGTGGCTCTGGGAGAGCGTCCATGAGTGAACTTCAGAGGGAGAGAGCGACGTGCGGGTAGAGGGGCAAGGTAGGTTTTGCTTCCACCTCTCTGTCCAGGCAGGCTGGTTGAAGAAGAGAGACTTAGCCGCAAAGAGAAGAAGCAGAAGAAGAGGCTGAGCGAAGAAGAGAAGAGAAGGAAAAAAGAAGGATTGCGGACAAAAAGAAGAAGAAGACAGAAGAGAAAGGAAGCAAAGAAAGGAAGAGGACCAAGGAAGAAGAAGCCTTCGCAGAAAGAGAAGAGAAATAAGTTCAAGGAAGAAGAAGACCTGTAGATCATAAGAAAAGAAGAAGAAGAACCTACGAAGAAGAAGGCAGCAGAGAGAAGAGCAAGCAAAAATCAGAGAAGGCCAAGACAGAATCAAAATAGGAAGAAGAATAGTTGCATTTAAGACGTCTGATATAGAAATCAGATGTCCAATCCTGTTATCTTTTAGCAATTCTTTTTATAACTCTCTCTCTTTGAATCAATTGTTCTTCATTTAAAAGTTGTATTCCTTAGTTTTAAAAGTACTGAGATTGCTCCCTATGTTCGACCTCGGATACTCTAGTTTTTCGAGTAATAAAATTCTCTATTTGTTTGAACGTTTTGTCGGCTATATTACAACGTGTTATCTCTTTAAATCCGATCACAAAAGTGAACAAACAGGCCCAAAGAGCGTCCTCAAGCTTTTGAGTCCAGTCTTTGCGATCAGGCCTAACCGTTTTCTGTAGAATATTCTTAATCTCCCGATTGGAAATCTCGGCTTGTCCATTCATCTGGGGATGGTAAGGTGTGGAGATTTGGTGATTAACCCCGTATTTATCTAGCAAATTACGAAACTGGGCATTAGTGAAATGGGTGCCACCATCACTAATGATGGCCCTCGGAATCCCAAACCTGCTGAAGATGTTCTTCTTGACAAAATCGATGACCACCTTGTGTCATTGGTTCGAGTGGAAATCGCCTCGACCCATTTGGACACATAATCAATAGCGACGAGAATGTATTGATGTCCAAATGAAGGGAGGAAGGGTCCCATGAAGTCGATAACCCAAACGTCCAAGATTTCTACAAGAAGAATCGAGTTTAGGGGCATCATATCTCTCTTAGTTATGCTCCTGAGTACTTGGCATCAAGAACACGACATCGAGAATTCCTGGGCATCCTTGAATAAAGACAGCCAATAGAATCCAGATTGCAAAATTTTTGCAGCCGTCTTTTTCCCAGAGAAGTGTCCACCACACGTAGATGCATGGCAAAACTTGAGTATACTATTGAATTCGTTCTCCGGAATGCATCAGCGAATAATTTGATCAGAGCCAATGTGGTACAGTTCAGGATCCTCCCAGAAGTAATATTTGGCCTCAGATTTGAGTCTATCCCATTGTTGCTTAATCCAATCCTGGGGGATTTGACCAACGACCAAATAATTAACAATGTCAGCAAACCACGGGGTTTGGACGCCTGAAACTGTAAGGATGATTTCGTCCGGAAAAGTATCAGCAATCGGGATTTTTAGACTAGAAGAATCACACAGAAGTCTCGACAAATGATTCTCCACCACATTCTGTACCTCGGATTTATCCTTGATTTCAAGATCAAATTCTTGAAGCAGAAGAATCCAACGAATAAGCCGGGGTTTGGCATCCTTTTTGGCCAAGAGATGTCTCAAGGTTGAGTGGTCGGTGATGAGAGCCTCATCATGAGCCATAACTAGCTCATTTTGACCCAATAAAGAAGATAAAAGCTCCTACATAACCTAGAAGAAGGCCTAAATAAAGGAACAAGTGCTCTGAGAAGAAAACATGAATTAAAGGGTAAAACTGTAATTTTACCATTGCAGTACATAAACGGGATTTCTCAGAAGCAGAACATAGGTCAAATGGTCTAAATGAGATAAAAAGTGGGTTGAGTCACTCAGAAATGGGTTTATGTGCAATCTAGGAATTAAATGACATTTGGTAACCCTAAAATAGACCCGCTTAAATTAACAAGGTTTCGGTCAGGATAAAAATCAATTAAACCCTCTAAAAATCCTAGAAAAATACTCCTTAGGGTTTAGAACACTTAATGTGGCCTTTGGAACCTAGTTTGACCAAGATTAGGGTCCTAGCCATTCAATTAACCTAATTTGGGTTTTTACGCAAAATGTTTAGTCAAACGAGGTAAAACCTAAAATCCAACTTACCATTGGATTCCTTAGGTCCAAATTAGGTTTATACCAAAATTTGGACCTAAGGGGAGGTCATCTTGACCTACTTTACAATTTAGTACACCCAAATCACAATTTGGTCCCTATCTTTTGAATATCTTTGCAGAGAGCCCCCTAAGTTCCTCGCCACCTTTGCAATCAGGTCCTACCGCCATTGTTAGGGTAGAACCGATCTCCGGCGAGGTTTAGAGAGGGATTACTCTCTGATTCCTCAGAGATTCCCTCCCAGAAATGGAAGGGAGATTCTTTGAGGAATTCCCTTCCATCTAAAGCCAATCATGATCTCTAGTGTGAACCTAATCTCTCGTGCGAACGCACGAGGGATTTGGGTATCCACCTTCTTTTCTTCTCCGGTGAGCCGGCGGAGGTGATTGCGCGCCCTCCACGTGCTAGAAGGTTCGGCCAACACCTATAAAAGGATCTTCAGACCCGGCCGCAGATCTTCAGCCTTGTTTTTGACGGAGATTCCCCCAAGTTTTCCTCTCTCCCATCTCCGGCCAAGTAACCCGCAAGCTCCGGCGACCTCCTCCCCTCCTTCTCGTCGCTCTGCTGCCATACCAGCAATAGAGTCAACTTCGCCTCTTCCTCCCACGTCGCGCCGTACCAAGCGCGTGTGCCCCTGACCTCGTCCTCATCGCCGCTTCCTCCCTCAGGGTTCTTCTTCCCCGACGACGACAGTTACGCGCCGTCCACTCCGCTGCCTCCTTTCCTTCCAGATCACTCCAGATATCTTCGCCATCTTCCCCTCTCTCCTTTCCCCCTGTTATTTCATTGAATTGCCCCTCGACATTGCCTGACCACCTCCATCTTCCTCGCCTACGACCGACCTCCGGCGAGCCGCTCCCACCACTCTGCCCCTCCACACGGCTCGCCAACCATCTCGTAAGCTCCGCCTCACCACAAGGAACACTTTCCGCCCTTCCACTGCCACTCCACACCTCCGCATTAGCCCCCCCGAACAACCCCACACCTCCGACCACAGGTTGGCCTAGGCATGCACGCCTAGGCCGTCCTGCGGCCTGCAGTACCGTGCACCATCTTCGCCGTGCCACGACGAAGGTGCCCAGCTGGTCTGATTAGGAAAATAGGCCGTATTGGTGTTTGACAGTATCGACGCCCCTGCCGCCATTGACGACAGTTGAAGAAGCTCCAATGCAGCTCCAGGCATCAGGTCTCCCAGGCTCCAGGGGCAGCAAATTCGCGAGAGCGTTGCGAAGCCCTCGGGTCCAGCAAGCAGCACTGCAAAGCTCCCAGCTGTGGCGATTGCATGAAGGTCTGCGGGCGCACGCGAGAGTGGGGCAGAGGCTTGATAGTCCCACATCGTGGAAATGCGAAACACAGGTGCGCCATAAATTATTTTTGTGATATTGTCTTACCGCCTCCGAAAGCACAGGGGTGAGGTCCCTCACATGACCCACTCGCCTCGTTTGCGGTTTCACCTCGCGGATCTAGCGAGATCCGACCCGACCCTAACCTGAGCACTCCTCACGCATCACCCACCTGCCGGTGCGCCTGGTCCCGGGTGCGAAATCCGACCTGATTACCCGTGTGGCTCTGGGAGAGCATCCTTGAGCGAATTGCAGAGAAAGAGAGAGACGTTTGGGTAGAGGGAAGGGGTTAGGTTTTGCATTGGTTGTGGTATGCGCAGGGAAGAAGGAAGAGAGGAAGAAGCAAACACTTAGCCGCTGCAGCAAGGGAAAAGAGGAGAAGGAAGAGGCGAAGGAAAGCAAAAAGAACTGAAGAAATAGAAGAGCAGGAGCAGAAGAAGAAGGAACTCTGAAGAAAGGAAGCTGAGCAAGGCAGAGATCTGAGAGAAGGAAGGACTGCATAAAAGACAAAAAGAAAGAAGAAGGCAGAAGGGAAACAAAGGCAGGAAGAAGAAGTCTTCGTAGAGAAGAGAAGAGAAGAGAAAGAAGTTCAAGGAAGAAGAAGATCTGTGGATCAGAAGAAAAGAACAAGAAGAGCCAACGAAAAAGAAGAAGAAGAAGGCAGAAGAGAGAAAGAAGACTCTACTTTTAAGACATCTGATAAAGAAATCAGACGACCAATTTTGTTCTCTTTTAGCAATACTTTTTATAACTCTCTCTCTTTGAATCAATTATGTTCATTTAAAAGTTGTATTCTTTGGTTTTAAAATTACTGAGATTGCTCCCTGTGTTCGACCTCGGATACTCTAGTTTTTCTAGTAATAAAATTCTCTATATTTGTTTGAACGTTTTGTCGGTTATATTACAACGTATTATCTTTTAAAACCCCACAAAATCGTGCAAACATTTTGGCACCGTTGCCGGGGAGCAACGGGCACTTTTAAAGCTTTTGATTACAACTTTTTGATCCAATATTTGACCTAACTCCTCTCTTTTGTTGTGCTCAAAACAGGGAAAGCAAAAAGGAAAGAAGAGCAGCTGCACAACAGACACTCCAAGGAACGGATAATTTCCATAAGCCCTCCCTCTTAACTCTCTCAAAATCTGAAAAGAAAAAAAAGAGAACAATCAACTTAAGGCTACCTGTTTCATATTTAGTAACTCATCAAGTTGCCTGATTTTCATTTCAACACATTTTTATCTGCTCTTCCAACTAAGGTAACTAGGGCTAAAACTTTCTTGATTGAGCCCTAGGTACTAAATTCTAAGGCAACTAAATTGGACCACTAGAGCCAATTTAAGGATTAGAAAGCTAGGATTTTTAGAGACACACCTTATCTTAAACAAAGAAATAAATTTTTCCAAAAAGAGGTGTGCCTAAACCTTGATTGAAAAGATTTACACAAGAAGAACCCTAAGCAAATCAGGCTTTTAATCCATTTGAACCTTAAAAGAAAAGGACCTAAAAGCTCTTAAAGGAACAAAAGGTGAAGTTGATCCCTTGGGTCAACCAACCTTAAAATTAGGTCACTTTTTCACTGAAAATACCTAAAAGTTCCAGTGGAACATTAAGCACCTTGATCTTAAAGTAAAAAAGGTAGACTTAAGAGGTCAAGTTCCCCATTCTGGTCTACCTGGAACCGCAGTGACAAGAGAGGTCGGGTGGGGGAAACCCTGTAACTCGTGGGGACGCTCTACTATGTAGGGGTCTTTGCGGGACTCTCCCTCTCTGGCTGCCCAGGTATTTCTCAAGTGGACGACCTTTCTGACTAAGGGGTCCATCCGCCCCGAACCTCTATAGTCACCCAACAATTTTTTGGGTGTCTTGATTGGGTCCAGCACCTTCTAAATCTCATCACATCCTTCGGTGAATGTTCGGTAGGAGGTCCTTAAGGCCACCCTTAAGACCTCCCTTAGAAATTCACTCTCGTTGAGGCCAAGCCTCGACGCCCTTGTTTGTGCAGCAACCCCACTACATAAATCTCTCATCTGATTCAGATCCTGATTCTCCTTCTTCTCCCATCATGGCACAACCCATTGAAGAGGAGAATAACCTTGAACACCAACTTCAACGCCTTAATGATCTCTTTCAGAACTTTGTAAACCCACCGCAGCGACCTATGATGCGAGATCACTATAATCCCGCTGCGGTGGCAATCGAACCTCGAGTACGAATCCCGATTGGAGGACCTGATTCTGAACTGAAGCCCAATATGATTCATGCCATACCAAAGTTCCATGGGCTTAACTCTGAGGATCCATTCCAACACATTAAACAACTCAAGCATCTGGCCCAGACCTTCGGGTCAGATGTACAAAATCGGGATATCCTACTCATGAAAATTTTTCGTTCTCCCACATGGACAAGGCCGCACACTGGTATCAAACTCAGACCTGTCCGATCAACACATGGGAGGAACTGCAGTCCAAATTTTTGAAAAAATTCTTCCCCGTTGGCCAAACGAATGCCTTGCGCCACCAGATCACTCATTTCGCTCAACAACCGGGAGAACCTCTTCACAAAGCATGGGATCGATTCTTAGATCTCATGCGAAAGTGTCCCCATCACGGAGTTCCTAAGTGGGAACAAGTCTAGTCTTTTTACCAGGGACTCCGTGAAGACATTCGTTTATTCGTCAATGCAACGTGCGGAGGAAACATCATGGGTTAACATGACGACACGGTGTGGGAGATTCTTGAAAACATGTGCGAACTCCATAAATAATGACTCCATGGGCTTATTCGACAGGACGAATACCCGTGCATCGACGAATCTAAGAGGGACACATGAGATGCAGGACCTGTCCAATTCTATCGACTAGGAACTGATGGCCAGTCGGTTGGACAAGGTTTCTATCATAGAAAAGAAGGTGGACGAGCTAACTCGACATTTGCAGCGAGCCACCTCTGCGCAAAACTCTTTTGCACGACCACCTTTGGCAAGGGAAACTGTGCAAAACATCTATCACCAATCTGCCAAGGGGATGGACCCATATCCACCCCCGTCTACCTCTCAGACCTGAGTGACCTCCGATCCATTCTACTTGAGTTGGGGGAACTCTGAACCCTCGTATTCTGACTTTCCTGAGGTTCCTCAAAACTGCGAGGACCTCAACGCCATCTAGAATGACCCATTCTCCAATACCTACAACCCTGGATGGCGAAATCATCCTAACTTTCAGTGGGCGGGAAATTCTCAAAGACCACCATATCAACCCCGTTCACAAGCCTCTCGTCCATATCAGCCGCCTCAGCCTCGGCCCAATCCCACCTACCAATCCGGGCAAAACCAGGATCAACTGACTCTTATCCTTCAAACACTGGCTGACATTCAAAAGACGAATGCGGCAATGCAAAAACAGCACAAGGACGAGATCACAGAGGTGCGCAACCAACTGGCCCAGATGGCAAATTCCCGCCAACCTGGCACCCTTCCTTCGCAACCTCTGCCCAACCCAAATAACGTGCTAACCCAGAAGCGCGTTATGAATCCAAATTCAGGCCAAACACATGTGATTTATCAAGCCCCTACTGCTCCATCGCTAGACGGGATGGAAGCTTCAACATCTTATGCGGGATTTCAGCAGCAGCCACCCCTCCTACCAAACCCAAACCAGAATCAGGCTGGATTAAACTCTGTAACAACACGTAGTGGTAAAACAACCCAAGACCCACATTATCCGAACCACTCCAAGCCTGATAATAGCCAAGACCCTAGGATAGTTATCCAAGATACCACAGTCCCAGATCAAGAACCTGGACCTATCCTAGAGGAGCCAACTAGGATCCCATTTCCTGAGGCCTTGACCAAAGGAAAAAGGATAACTAAGCCCGTGGCTCCTGTTCTCAACGATTTTGTGCGGATTTAAAGCGTATTATGTTGTAGTATAACCGACAAAACGTCTAAACAAATATAAAGAATTTTGTTACTCGAACAATGATAGCGAAAATACGCGGTTTGTTAATTAGGTCGTTGTAACGCGTAAATCCGCTTTCGCTCTTAAATTTATATTCCTAGATAGGGGAGTATCTAGGGTCGTCCAAGGACGCAATATGGTTGCAAAATTGATTCTCTTGCTTGGAATATATCTCAACTTTCTTTTTGGTATTTTTCAATATATCATTTTTTTACTTTTAAACTAAGGTAACATGCGAACTGATGGCGGGAAAAGTGTTTACACTTCGAATTAAAATACTACTTTTATGTGACAAGCAAAACCTCTCCCTAAGCTCACTCTAGGCAAGTGGAGGCCTAGAATAATTAGGGTGAGGGAGTGAAGAATGCTGAAAATAAGCTAATAGAAATGCAAACAAAAAATTTGCAAAGAAGGCAACTAGATAATTGATAAAGTGTTTTACAAAAGGCCTAGTAGAGAAAAGCTTGTACTACTAGAAAATTGCAAATAAGAAAATAAAACACAAATCCTCTAGATAGATGGTGAAGAAGAGGGCTTCTTGCTCCAAGGTTGGTGGCTCCCAAGCTTGAAAAGAATCCTTCAACTCCTTCCTTGCAGAACTCCGCCAAGGTGATGACCTCCAAGGCAAGCCCTAAGGGGGCGTGCCCTAAGTTTCTCTCCAAGGGTGGACGTCCACCCTAAGCTTTTCTCCTTTGCCTGGCCGTCCTCCTTGAAGTGGGAGAGTCCTCCTCCTTGGCGTGGCTCAAGTTGAAGAGAGTGGGGAGAAGAAGGCACCAAAAGGGCTGGTGATGTGCCCCTTTAATCTCCTTCTCTACTCCTTCTTCTTGGCCGTAGGTATAGGTGGTTTAGGTAGAAAATATACTAATGGAGGATGCCCAAAAATGGTGGTAGGTGGTGGCTTTTTATAGAATAGGAGGGGGGCTATGGTGACCTTTGAAATGGATGGCCAAGATGAGTTGATGGAGGTGGTTGGAGATCCCATGGCCAAGGAGAGTTGGCGCCACCTTAAAGGGCACCAAGGGGTAGTTATGGGTGTTGACACCCTTTGGTGTTGGCGCCAAAATGGGCATTCTAGAAGGTCATTAGGTGGTGCCACCTTAAGGTTCTAGAAGGGGGGGTATGTGGATGGCTAGGATGGCTTATGTGGGTAGGTGTAGGGTGGATTTAAGGGGCTGAAAGTGGCGCCAATATAGAGGTGGTTAGGGGTGGTTTTTGGTGCCAACTTGAAGTGTCTTTTGGTGGAGATAATGGGGTGAAGGGATGGCTAGGAGGTGGCGCCAACTTGAGTAGAGTAGCTAGCTTAGGTAGGCTTGAGTTGGTGGAGCTAGCTAGGGTTGATTTTGGAGGTAATGAATGGCCAAGGAGCTGGTTGTTAGCTATGCTAAGCTAAGCTAAGATAAGCTAAGCTAGCTTAGCTAAAGGTGGAGTGGAGGAGAAGGTGTTGGAGCTAGGGTTTGGAGGAAAGAGCTGAGGAGGAGAGTCTGGAGCTGGAGCTGGAGCTGGCTGCTACTGAAGAGGCTGGCATGGGGCTACTCTAGCTGGCTTAGCTTGCTAGTTCTTTGCTAGCTACTAAGCCAAGCTAAAGTGAGCTAGCTTCTACCAAAATGAGCTGAGGTGAGCTAGGTATGGTGCTTCCGGGGAGAATCAAGCTGGTTGAGGTAGCTAAGGTAGCTTAGCTCAACTGAGTTGAGCTAAGCTGAGTCCCCGGGAGCTGGACTTGAGCTTCCTGAGCTGAGATGAATTCTTCTTCAGCTGGCTGGAGTTGAGTGGAGCTGAATGTAGCTGGATCTGAGCTGGGGTGAACTCCTGTCAACTCAACTGAGCTAGCTAGAGCTCCCTGTGAACTAGTGGGAGCTGAGATGAGCTAGACTCAGCTAAGTTGAGCTGGATCTGAGCTGACTTGAGCTAGGGTGAGCTAAGGTGAACTCTCTTGAGCTGCCATCCAGCTGAGATTAGCTGAATGGAGCTGGGATGAGCTAACCCTTGTTCAAGTAAGCTAGGTTCCAGCTATGGTGAGCTGGATCAAGCTGGGTTCCAACTAGTCTGGGCTTCTCCTTCACCAATTGCCTTCTTGAGTGCTAGGGTTTTAGGGATCTGTGAATCTGTACATCCCTAACACTCACAAAAACACATTAAAACAACAATAAAAAATGCAATGCATGCCTATCCTAATTTATGCCTAAATGCAGCCCAAAAACCCGTTTGCGGAGAAAAATCCTAAGAGCTAGGTTAGTTTTAAAGCATAAAAATGATGATAAACTGGTGTTTATCAAACAACTAGAGTATCTGAGGTCGAACACGGGGAGCAATCTCAGTACTTTGTAAAACCAAAGAATACAAATGTTTAAATGCAAATATAATTCATTCAAAGAGAGAATTTTAAAAAAAGAATTTGGGAAAAAAAAGTAGAATTGGACGTCTGATTTGTGTATCAGACGTCTTAAATGTGATCTCTCTTTCTCTCTTCTTCTTCGTGGCTCTTCTCCTTTCTTCGCTTCTGGTATCTTTCCTTCTTCTCCTGCCTTGCCTTTCTTCTTTCTTCTTCTTCTTCTTTTTCTTCTGATCTCTTTGCAGTCTTCCCTTGTCTTCTTCTTCGTTCTTCTCTCTCTTCTGCCTTGTCTTCCTTCTTCTCTGCGAAGACTTCTCCTTTCACTGCTACACAGCCTCTTCTTTCTTCTCTTCCTGTTCTGCAGCCGCTAAGTGTTCGCTGCCTGGGTCAGTTCTTCCTTCCTGCACACACCACACAGTAGCAAAAACCTACCCCCGTCCCTCTACCCAAGCATCTCTCTCTCTCAAGCAATACACTCACGGACGCTCTCCCAGAGCCATACGGGTAGTCGGATCGGGTACGCACCCGGGACCAAGTGCACCGGCAAGTGGTGATGCGCGAGGAGTGCGTAGGTCTAGGTCGGGTCGGATCCGCCAGATCCGCGAGGTCAAGCCGCGGCCGAGGCGTGTGTGAGGGCAGTGAGGGACCTCACCCCTGTGCTTACGGAGGCACTAAGACGATAACACAAAAAAGACTTATATGGTACCTGAGTGTTGCAATCCCACGATGTGGGACTATCTGGTCTCGCTTCACGCGCGCCCGCAGAGTTTTGTCGCTCGATTGCCCAAGCTGTTGACGCCTCTACGCTACTGGCTGGCCTCGGTTGCTTCGCGACACTTGCGAGAGTCTGCTACACCTGCCACCTGGGAAGCCTGACGCCTGCTGCTGCTCCAAGCTCCCTGCTGCTTCGGCTGTTAATGGCGGCTGGGGCTTACACCTGACATCCAACAGAACGGCCTATTGGCCCAATCAGAATAGCTGGAAACCTTCGCCGTAGCACGGCAAAGGCGGTGGGTGATGGTGCAGGTGGCCGGTCGGCCTAGGCGTGCGTGCCTAGGTCAACCTATGGCCGGAGATGGTGGGTTGGTCGGGGGGTGATTATGGAGGTCTGGAGTGGCAGTTGTGGGGTGGAGCGAGTTCCTGGTGGTGAGGCGGAGCTCTCGAGGTGGTTGGCGAGCCGTGTGGAGTGGCGGAGTGGTGTGGGCGGCTCGCCGGAGTGCGGTCGGAGGCGAGGAAGATGGAGGCGGTTAGGTACTGTCGAGGGGTAATCAAGTAAAATAGTTGGGGAAAAAGAGAGAGGAGAGGATGGAGAACGTATCTGGGGTTGTCTGGAAGGAAGGGAGGTGGCGGAGAGGACGGCTCGTAACTGCCGTCGTCGGGGAAGAATGACCCTGAGGGAGGAAGCGGCGACGAAGATGAGGTCAGAAGCGCGCGCGCGGGGTACAGCGCGATGCGGGAGGAAGCAGCGGAGAGGACTCTACTGCTGGTATGGCAGTAGAGCGACGAGAAGGAGGGGAGGAGGTCACCGAAGCTTGTGGGTCGTTTGGCCGGAGATGGGAGAGGGAGGAATTTGGAAGAGATCTCCGTCAAAATCAAGCTTGCCCTCTGTGGCAGGGTCTGGGGTGTCTTTTATAGGTGCTGGCCGCACCTACCAGCGCGTGGAGACCGCGCAATCAACGCTGCCGGCTCGCCGAATATGGAAGGAAGGTGGATACCCAAATCTCTCGTGCGTTCGCACGAGAGATTGGGTTCACACCAGCGATTGTAATTGGCTTTAGAAGGAAGGGAATTCCTCAGAGAATCCCCCTTCCATTTCTGGGAGAGAATCTCTGAGGAATTAGAGAGCAATCTCTCTCGAAACTTCGTCGGAGCTCGGTTCTGCCCTAGCAATGGCGGCAGGACCGGTTTGCAAAGGAGGCAAAGAACCTAGGGGGCTCTCTGCAAAGGTATTCAAAAGATAGGGACCAATTTGTGATTTGGGTGTACTAAATTGCAAAGTAGGTCAAGATGACCTCTCCTTAGGTCCAAATTTTGTTACAAACCTAATTTGGACCTAAGGAATCCAATAGTGAAGTTGGATTTTAGTTTTGACCTCGTTTGACTGGATATTTTGCGTAAAAACCCAAATTAGGTTAATTGAAGATCTAGGACCCTAATCTAGGTCAAACTAGGTTCCAAAGGCCAAATTAAGTGTTATAAACCCTAGAGGATGTTTTTACATGATTTTTAGAGGGTTTAATTGATTTTTATTCTGACCGGAACCTTGTTAATTTAAGCGGGTCTGTTTTAGGGTTACCAAGTGTCATTTAGTTCTTAGATTGCACATAAACCCATTTCTGATTAACTCAACCCACTTTTTATCTTATTTGGACCATCTGACCTATGTTTTGCTTCTGAGAAATCCCGTTTATGTACTGCAATGGTAAAATTACAGTTTTAACCTTTATTTCATGTTTTCTTCTCAGAGCACTTGTTCCTTCAGTTAAGCCTTCTTCTAGGTTATGTAGGAGCTTTTATCTTCTTTATTGGGTCAAAATGAGCTAGTTATGGCTCATGATGAGGCTCTCATCAGCTCCCGAGGAGGATCTGATCAAGCTCTTTAAACAGGTCCAGATAAACATCCCATTGATGGATGCAATTCGCCACATACCGACTTACGTAAGATTCTTGAATGACATATGTACCCCTAAACGTAAGCCGCGAACCAAGGATGGGAATCCAATCGTACTGTCAGAGCAAGCCAGCTCTGTCATCTTGAGCAAACTCCCACCCAAGGCTAAAGACCCAGGAACTCCCTTGATTTCCTGTAAAATTGGTGAAACCCAATTTGATAGAGCCTTACTAGACCTAGGTGCCTCTATAAATTTAATACCTACATCCCTCCTTGACCACCTTGAAGAATCTGAACTTAAACCCACTGAGGTGACATTGCAGTTAGCCAATTGATCCATTAAGTCACCTAGAGGAATACTCGAGGATGTCATTGTTAGGGTACGAGATTTCTATTTCCCTGTGGACTTCATAGTACTAGACATGGATGACCTAAGAACCCAAGGGACACACCAATCATATTAGGGAGACCCTTTTTGGCTACTGCTAGGGCCAACATAAACTGCGAGGAGGGCCAGATAGAATTAAAATTTGGGAACCAAAACCTGAAGATTGACATTTTTAAAGCCCAACAAGGGATTAATTGTGGGGTTATAGAGGAAATATGTGATGTCAGAGCCGTGGTTAATGAATTGCATATAGAAGACAACCTGATTATCCCTGATCAACCACTAGACAATCAAAACCCGCTAACAGAGGAGTGCGAACATGATCTAGACACACCTATGACTCCTACCATTGCTCCTGATACAAACCCCGAACCACCCGCTGCTACTGAAAATCCTGTCATGGAACTCAAGCCCCTTCCCGAACATCTAAAGTACGTGTTTTTGGATTCAAATCAGACGTTTCCTGTGATTATCAACTCTCGACTCACACCTGACCAGGAAATTCGTTTGATTTCTGTTCTCCAGCAACATCGTAGAGCCATTGGATGGACTCTCGATGATTTGACTGGCATAAGCCCTTCATACTGCACACATCAAATCTACACAGAAGAAGGTGCACGACCTTCAAGAGAAATGCAAAGATGCCTAAACCCCAACCTACAGGAGGTCATGAAAAAGGAGATCATAAAGTGGTTAGATGCAGGGATCATCTACCCGATCTCCGACAGTCGTTGGGTGAGTCCAATACAAGTGGTGCCTAAAAAGGCAGGACTTACCATCATCACGACTGAAACCGGAGAAGTCATTCCAACCCGAATAGCTAACTCGTGGAGAATCTGCATTGATTACAGAAGACTCAATTCCTCCACGAAGAAGGATCATTTCCCACTACCGTTTATTGATCAGATCCTTGAAAAACTAACGGGAAATAGGTTCTTCTGCTTTCTTGACGGGTACTCCGGTTACAATCAGGTGGCAATCCATCCAGAAGACCAAGAAAAGACCACATTCACCTGCCCCTTCGGGATGTACGCGTTTCGAAGGATGCCATTCGATCTCTGCAATGCACCTGCAACTTTTTAGCGGTGCATGCTTGCCATATTCTCAGATATGGTAGGTGATTATCTGGAAGTCTTCATGGATGACTTTTCAGTTTTTGGACAATCATTTGACGATTGCCTCCAACACTTGGTCCAAATACTCAGGCGATGCATCGAGGTGAATTTGGTTCTTTCTTGGGAAAAGAGCCATTTCATGGTGCCTGAAGGAATTGTCCTGGGACATTTAATCTCGGAGAAAGGCATCCAAGTGGATCGAGCTAAGGTTAACCTGATTTCCAAGCTCCCTATGCCTAGCTCGATTAAGGACATCCGATCTTTTTTGGGGCACGTCGATTTTTACCGTCGATTTATCCCTGATTTCTCCAAAATCACGCGCCCCCTGACCAATCTTCTCTCCAAGGATGTGCCTTTTGAAATTTCCAAAGAATGCACTCAAGCATTTGAGATCCTACGTGACCGAGTCACCCAAGCCCCGATCCTACAGTCCCCTCATTGGTCTCAACCCTCTGAGATCATGTGCGATGCATTTGACTTCGCTGTAGGAGAGGTTTTGGGGCAGAAAATTGACGGGAAACCTGTGGTTATTTACTACGCCAGCAAAACACTGGATGAGGCTCAGCGTAACTATACAATTACTGAGAAAGAGCTGCTGGCCGTAGTATTTGCCCTTGAAAAATTCAGATCATACCTTCTGGGTTCCCGTGTTATCAGATACTCGGATCACACAGCTGTGAGGCATCTCCTTGCAAAGAAGGATGCGAAACCTCGATTAATCCGATGGATCTTGCTGTTGCAAGAATTTGACCTCGAGATTCGCGACAAGGCGGGAAAGTAGAATGTGGTAGCTGATCACTTGTCCCGCCTCCCTTCTGAAATAATTGACCCTTCCGGACTGATTACAGAACATTTTCCTGATGAGCACCTCCTGACTATCAGTACAAGTCTTCCATGGTTCGCTGATATAGTTAATTACCTGGCATCACATTAGATTCCGCCCGATTAGCCGAAGGCCAAAAAGGACAAATTGCGTTCCGATGCCAAGTATTACCTATGGGAAGACCCGTATCTATTCCGCATTGGTGCTGATCAAATAATTTGACGGTGCATCATGGAAGTGGAAATTAAAGACATACTCTCGTTCTGCCATGACCAGGCATGCGGTGGACATTTTTCAGGACATAAAATCGCATCGAAAGTCCTCCAATGTGGCTTTTACTGGCCCACAATTTTCAAGATGCATACGATCACTGTAAGGCATGTTCCCATTGCCAGACTCTGGGCAACATGAGCCATCGAGACATGATGCCTCTACAGCCGATCTTGGTATGCGAAATTTTTGATATTTGGGGGATTGATTTCATGGGACCCTTCCCGATCTCAGATGTCTTCGAATACATCTTACTCGCAGTTGACTATGTTTCCAAGTGGATAGAAGCCATTCTGACCCAAACCAACAATCATAAAGTCGTTATAAAATTCCTTCATCACAACATTTTCTCAAGGTTCGGGATTCCACGGGCTATAATTTCCGGCGGAGGGACCCATTTTACAAACGCCCAGTTCAGGTCACTGATGACCAAATACGGGGTGTCACACCGAATCTCTACTCCTTACCACACCCAAACTAATGATCTAGCTGAGCTATCTAACCGAGAGATCAAGAAGATCCTTCAGGTTACTGTTCGACCTGATAGAAAAGATTGGTCTTCTCGACTTCCGGAAGCATTGTGGGCCTATAGGACCGCCCACAAGATCCAATGAGGAATGTCTCCCTTCATACTAGTGTACGGGAAGGCATGTCACCACCCCGTTGAGTTGGAGCATAAAGCCTATTGGGCAGTACGGACTTGTAATCTAGATCTTTCTAAGGCTGGAACCCACAGAAGACTTCAAATGAGCGAGATCGATGAATTACGCCACGATGCGTATGAGAACTCGCGAATTTATAAAGAACGGGTTAAAGCTTTTCACGACAAACACATTTCTAGAACGGTCTTTCATCCTGGTCAAAAAGTTTTACTCTTTGATGCCCAACTCAAATTATTCCCAGGAAAGCTATGATCCAAGTGGGTCAGACCCTACCTAGTGCGACAAATCTTCGGAAATGGAGCCATTGAAATCAGCCCACTCAGCCACGATTCTGAACCCTTTGTCGTGAACGGTCAGAGACTCAAGCCGTTCATTGACATGACCGATATAGATTTGGCTGAGTCATCCTTTACCCTCTATTCCTCTTGAGCTCATTGCGTCCAGCTGATGGAGTAAAACTCAGCACTTAACGGGAGGCAACCCGTCATTCTTTGAAAAACCCGAAACCTTTTCTGACATCTCTATGCAGAATTCATATTGCACTTTAGGTTTCATCCATTAGAACAGCCAACTTCACCTCAGGTATCCCTACCCGAGATTAGAAATCATTCGCAACAAGTCACTTCGACCCATTCACTCACCACACACCTGTCCTAATGCATGAACTAAGCTGAAATCGAACCCACCTAATTTACAATGGGGACATTGCAAATCTTAAGCATGGGGGGGTATGAAAGTGCAAAATGTCAGGAAAATTCATATCAAGAAAGGGTTTCATAAAAAAAAAAGACTTAATGGAGGGGAGGAACAATTCAGGGTCATACAAATGAGAAGAGAAAAAAAGAGTAAAATGACAAAAAGGAGCACAAAAATGAAAATGAAAAGAAATAGTCATTAGTAAAAGATTAAGGGGATAACTGAAGTTCTAAACCAAAGCAAGAAAAAGAAAAAAAGTGCTAAGGAGACATAACAAGAGATTAGTGGGAACGCTGGTCTTAGGCCTCTTGGGCTAGATTTGTTAGCTTAAAAATTCACATATCCGTTAAAATCTGGATAATCCTCAAGAGGTTGAGGAAAATGCGAAGCTTGAGTATTAGGTCTAAGGCTTGGGAAGTATTCAGCCTCGTTAACTGACTTCCGGTTTGCGGGATTCGGTAACCTAAGCACCCCACATTCACACACAGTATGGTTCAGTGCGCATAAACATCCAAATCACGTGAAAAGCTTTAATGTTCTGAAAAAGTCACCTAGATTAGGAGCGGCCAATCAACACAAGTTGATTTGGACGAGTTCCCAGCGCGGAGAGGCGGGAAATTCCCCTCGAAGATGCGTAACAACATATCGTCTCCTCGGTGCTTCTCTTAGGATATTTAAATATCCTACTAGGGGCATGTAAGCACTCTGCTGGTTCAGATACCATGGGCGGCATTATCCCGAAATGTCGATCACCAGGGTCTGAATTCGGCCACGGAACACCATGGGAGGGATTATCTCAAAATCTCGAAAGCCAGGGTTCTGGGGGTTGCCATGGGTGGGATTATCTCGAAATCTCGAAAGCCAGGGACCCTTGAGGATTGATGATGGGGACGAGGAATCCGATACAGACCGTGTTGAGAAGCTAATCCAAAGCTAGAAATAAAAAGAAAAGAGAGAGAAAAGCACTCCAAACAAATAAATCTTTTATCTCTCTCTTACAAAAACGCACTGCAAACTGAACTTAGGCTAAAAATGTCGCAAGCACGGGTCCTTTAACCACGGAGTCCAACAAACCCTAGGTTAGTTTTTGTGGGCCTTAGAAACCTTTGCGGAGGACTGAGGCTAAAGCGAGTCAGGTCCGAATTTTGGTTGGTACTTAAGTACCTCTAGGCCTATTGTCGGCATTCCTACCTAATCACAAAAGAAAAGGAGAAGCACTTATCATGATTGTTGACAGATACTCTGGGTCTAGAACGGAAGTAGAACCTTAAAATTTTGCTAAGGGACTAGCAAAAGCTAGACATGGGGGTATGATGAGAGCCTCATCATGAGCCATAAATAGCTCATTTTGACCCAATAAAGAAGATAAAAGCTCCTACATAACCTAGAAGAAGGCCTAAATAAAGGAATAAGTGCTCTGAGAAGAAAACATGAATTAAAGGGTAAAACTACAATTTTAACATTGCAATACATAAACGGGATTTCTCAGAAGCAGAACATAGGTCAAATGATCTAAATGAGATAAAAAGTGAGTTGAGTCAATCAGAAATGGGTTTATGTGCAATCTAGGAATTAAATGACATTTGGTAACCCTAAAACAGACCCGCTTAAATTAACAAGGTTCTGGTCAGGATAAAAATCAATTAAACCCTCTAAAAATCCTGGAAAAATACTCCTTAGGGTTTATAACACTTAATGTGGCCTTTGGAACCTAGTTTAACCTAAATTAGGGTCCTACCCATTCAATTAACCTAATTTGGGTTTTTACGCAGAATGTCCAGTCAAACGAGGTCAAACCTAAAATCCAACTTCACCATTGGATTCCTTAGGTCCAAATTAGGTTTATACCAAAATTTGGACCAAAGGGGAGGTCATCTTGACCTACTTTGCAATTTACTACACCCAAATCATAATTTGGTCCCTATCTTTTAAATATCTTTGCAGAGAGCCCCCTAAGTTCCTCGCCACCTTTGCAATCAGGTCCTGCCGCCATTGTTAGGGTAGAACCGATCTCCAGCGAGGTTTAGAGAGGGATTACTCTCTGATTCCTCAGAGATTCTCTCCCAGAAATGGAAGGGAGATTCTTTGAGGAATTCCCTTCCATCTAAAGCCAATCACGATCTCAGGTGTGAACCCAATCTCTCGTGCGAACGCACGAGGGATTTGGGTATCCACCTTCTTTCCTTCTCCGGCGAGCCGGCGGAGGTGATTGCACGCCCTCCACCCGCTAGAAGGTTCGGCCAACACCTATAAAAGGATCTTCAGACCCGGCCGCAGATCTTCAGCCTTGTTTTTGACGGAGATTCCCCCAAGTTTTCCTCTCTCCCATCTCCGGCCAAGTAACCCGCAAGCTCCGGCGACCTCCTCCCCTCCTTCTCGTCGCTCTGCTGCCATACCAGCAACAGAGTCAACTTCTCCTCTCCCTCCCTCGTCGCGCCGTACCAAGTGCGTGTGCCCCTGACCTCGTCCTCGTCGCCGCTCCCTCCCTCAGGGTTCTTCTTCCCCGACGATGACAGTTACGCGCCGTCCACTCCGTTGCCTCCTTTCCTTCCAGATCACTCCAGATATCTTCGCCATCTTCCCCTCTCTCTTTTCCCCCTGTTATTTCATTGAATTGCCCCTCGACATTGCCTAACCACCTCCATCTTCCTCACCTCCGACCGACCTCCGGCGAGCCGCTCCCACCACTCCGCCCCTCCACACGTCTCGCCAACCATCTCGTAAGCTCCGCCTCACCACAAGGAACACTTTCCGCCCCTCCACTGCCACTCCACACCTTCGCAGTAGCCCCCCGAACAACCCCACACCTCCGACCACAGGTTGACCTAGGCACGCACGCCTAGGCCGTCCTGCGGCCTGCAGCACCGTGCACCATCTTCGCCGTGCCACGGCGAAGATGGTGCACGGTCCACGGCGAAGGTGCCCAGCTGGTCTGATTAGGCCAATAGGCCTTATTGGTGTTTGACAGTATCGACGCCCCTACCGCCATTGACGACAGTTGAAGAAGCTCCAAAGCAGCTCCGGGCATCAGGTCTCCCAGGCTCCAGGCGCAACAGATTCGCGAGAGCGTTGCGAAGCCCTCGGGTCCAGCGAGCAGCACTGCGAAGCTCCCAGCTGTGGCGATTGCACGAAGGTCTGCGAGCGTGCGCGAGAGTGGGGCAGAGGCTTGATAGTCCCACATCGTGGAAACGTGAAACACAGGTGCGCCATAAATTGTTTTTGTGATATTGTCTTACCGCCTCCGAAAGCACAGGGGTGAGGTCCCTCACCTGACCCACTCGCCTTGTCCGCAGTTTCACCTCGCGGATCTGGCAAGATCCGACCCAACCCTAACCTGAGCACTCCTCGCACATCACCCACCTGCCGGTGTGCCTGGTCCCGGGTGCAAAATCCGACCCGATTACCCGTGTGGCTCTGGGAGAGCATCCTTGAGCGAATTGCAGAGAAAGAGAGAGACGTTTGGGTAGAGGGAAGGGGGTAGGTTTTGCATTGGCTGTGGTATGCACAGGGAAGAAGGAAGAGAGGAAGAAGCAAACACTTAGCCACTGCAGCAAGGGAAAAGAAGAGAAGGAAGAGGCGAAGGAAAGCAAAAAGAACTGAAGAAATAGAAGAGTAGGAGCAGAAGAAGAAGGAACTCTGAAGAAAGGAAGCTGAGCAAGGCAGAGATCTGAGAGAAGGAAGGACTGCAGAAAAGACAAAATGAAAGAAGAAGGCAAAAGGGAAACAAAGGCAGGAAGAAGAAGTCTTCGCAGAGAAGAGAAGAGAAGAGAAAGAAGTTTAGGGAAGAAGAAGATCTGTGGATCAGAAGAAAAGAAGAAGAAGAGCCAACGAAAAAGAAGAAGAAGAAGGCAGAAGAGAGAAAGAAGACTCTACTTTTAAGATGTCTGATAAAGAAATCAGACGTCCAATTTTGTTCTCTTTTAGCAATACTTTTTATAACTCTCTCTCTCTTTGAATCAATTATGTTCATTTAAAAGTTGTATTCTTTGGTTTTGAAAGTAATGAGATTGCTCCCTGTGTTTGACCTCGGATACTCTAGTTTTTTGAGTAATAAAATTCTCTATATTTGTTTGAACGTTTTGTCGGCTATATTGCAACGTCTTATCTTTTAAAACCCCTCGAAACCGTGCAAACAGTCGGTATATATAATGACGTGAGACCCTAAGAGATAAGCCCTAAATTTCTCCAAAGTAAATACTATGGCTAGTAATTCCTTCTCAATAACAGTGTAATTCCTCTAGGCCTCATCCAAAGTTTTACTAGCGTAGTAGATGACAGAGGGCTTCCTATCAACTTTTTGACCCAAAACAGCCCCGACCGCGTAATCAAAAGCGTCAGTCATGATCTCAAAAGGAGTTGTCCAAACCAGTGGTTGCAACACCGGAGCACAAGTGACTGCCATTTTAAGAAAATCAAATGCCTTACGACATGATTCGTTGAAATCAAACAGTGTTTCTTTGGCAAGAAGATTGCCCAGAGGATGAGCAACCTTCGAAAAGTCCTTGATGAATCTCCTATAGAATCCCACATGACCAAGAAATGATCGAATTGTTTAACAGATGTGGGAGGAGGAAGTTTAGCGATAGCATCAACCTTAGCTTGATCCACTTCAATTCCCCATTCAGAGATTGCATGACCCAAGACGATGCCTTCTTGTGTCATGAAATGACTCTTTTCCCAACTAAGGACCAATCTTGTTTTGATGCATCGTTTAAGAATCATTTCAAGATTAGCTAGACAAGAGTCAAACGATTCTCCAAAAATAGAGAAATCGTCCATGAAGACTTCCATAAACTCTCCCACCATGTCAGAGAATATGGCCAGCATACACCTTTGAAAAGTCGTAGGTGCATTGCATAAGCCGAAAGGCATCCTACGAAAAGCAAAGGTTCTGTAGGGATAGGTGAAAGTAGTTTTTTCCTGATCCTTGAGATGGATAGGAACTTGGTTGTATCCCGAGTAGCCATCAAGAAAATAAAAGTACTTCTATTTGGCTAATCTTTCAAAGATTTGATCAATGAAAGGCAGAAGGAAATGATCCCTTTTCGTGGCCGTGTTCAGCTTCCTGTAATCAATACAAACCCTCCAAGAGGAAGCTCAACGAGTTGTGACAGATTCTCCTTTCTCATTAGTCACAACGGTAATCCAGCTTTCTTGGGAACAATCTGCACGGGACTTACCCAAGGACCATCAAAGATCGGATAAATGATTCCTGCATCGAGACATTTAATAATCTCCTTCTTGACCACTTCTCGCATATTTGGATTTAATCTCCTCTGCATCTGACGAGAAGGGTAGGATCCATCTTCCAAAAATATTCTATGATTGCAATAAGATGGCTCGATCCCCCTAAGGTCATGAATGATCCAACCAATTGCCTCCTTGTGTTCCTTCAGGATCTTAATCAGTTTAATCTCCTGCTCCTTTGTTAATTTAGCACTAATAATCACAGGGAGCATCTTATGTGGTCCTAAAAACTGATATTTCATATTCTCAGGCAATGGTTTCAGTTCAAGCTGAGGCGGGTTGATGATTGAAGGTAAGGAAGATGCTAATGAAGACTCATCAAGAGGAAGAGGTTGAGAGTGAACAAAATCAATAACCTCTTCAAAAGATGGCGGATCTGCCATAAAGGGTTGCAGGTCCAATTCATCATCAAAGGAGGAACTTTCAAATGCAAAAACCATCATATAAGTTTCAATATTCATATTATCATCCTCAAGTTCCTCAATAAATCCACAATCCTCAAATTTATTAATCGCCTTAAAAATATCAAATTTCATTCTTTGATCCCCAAAGGCGATTTCCATGCTACTGCTTTCACAGCTAATGTTGGCCTTAGCGGTAGCCAGGAACGGACTCCCCAAAATGATGGCCGTGTTCCTCAAATTTTCAGGTACATCCATGTCAAGGACAAGGAAATCTACAGGAAAATAGAAATCCTTAACCTTAACAATAGCATCTTCAATAACGCCTTGCAGATTTGTGACCGAACGGTTCGCTAACTGCAGCATTACTGAAGTCGGCCGAAGTTCACCTAATCCCAACTTCTCGTAAAGAGAAGTCAGAATTAGGTTGATGGATTCACCCAAATCCAGCAGTGCTCTATCCAAAGTGTAATCTCTAATGACACAAGAAATCAAAGGAGCACCTGGATCTCTCTTTTTCTGTAGGAGTTGGTGTAGGATAACAGAAGTAGCCTACTCGAAGAGTACCACCTTCCTTGGAACAGATTCTCTCGACTTACACTTTTATGTACATAAATCCTTTAAAAATTTCATGTAAGCTGGTAAATGTTTGATAGCGTCGAGGAGTGGGATATTGATCTCAACATTCTTGAAAATATTTAGAAGCTCCTCATTACTATCAACAAACTTCTTCTTCCTTGATCTGATCAAGGCCTTAGGAAAAGGAACATGAGTCGGATCTTCGAAATCAGGTTCCTGAGCCTTGATTTCTCCTCCAGAATTCTCCTCTCTCCTCAGGTTCTTCAAGATTTGGTAAATTAAAACAGTGTGGTTGTGGATCCTGAGTTTGTTTACCACTCCTCAAAGTAACAAAATTTGCGGATGCATATGAGTTTGGGTCTTAGGGAGGGTTAGGAAACGATTGGAGGGGCTTCATTAGCCAAGAATCATTGATTTGCAAAAGAAGAAGAAGGACCCTGCTCAACCACCTGAGCATGTGTGTTGATAAACGCTAGTTTATCATCATTCTTATGCATTAAAACAAACTTAACTCTTAGGATTTTGCTCCGTAAATGGATTTTTTGGGTGACATTTAGTCATTAATTAGGTTAGGCATGCATTGCACCTTTTGTTGTCTTTTTAATGTGTTTTTGTGAGTGTTAAGGATATACAGATTGCCAAATCCCTAGAACCCTAGCACTTAGGAAGGCAACTGGTGAAGGAGAGCTCTCACCAGCTGGAACTTAGCTTGATCCAGCTCACCATAGTTGGAATTCAGCTCACCTGAACTAGGGTTAGCTCATGCTAGCCCCATTCAGCTCATCTCAGCTGAATGGCAGCTCGAGAGATCTCATCTTAGCTCACCCTAGCTCAAGTCAGCTCAGATCCAGCTCAACTTAGCTGAGTCTAGCTCAACTTAGCTCCCATTAGTCCACAGGGAGCTCTAGCTAGCTCAGTTGAGTTGACTGGAGTTCACCCCATCTCAGGTCCAGCTACATCTAGCTCCACTCAACTCCAGCTAGCTGAAGATGACTTCATTTCAGCTCAGGAAGCTCAAGTCCAGCTCACAGGGACTCAACTTAGCTCAACTTAGTTGAGCTAAGCTACCTTAGCTGCCTCAACCAGCTTGATCCTCCCTGGGAGCACCAGACCCAGCTCACCTCAACTCTTTGTGGAAGAAGCCAGCTTACTTTAGCTTGGCTTAGCAGCTAGCAAAGAACTAGCAAGCTAAGCTAGCTAAAGTAGCTCCATGCCATCCTCTTCAGTAGCTGCCAACTCCAGTTCAGCTCCAGACTTCTTCTGTCCAGCTCCTCTTCACAAACCCTATATCCAAATGCCTCCAACCCTACTCCCTACTAGCTAAGCTAGCTTAGCTTAGCTAGTCCACTTCCATGGCACCAAAACCTACTACCCTACTACCTAAGCTCTAGCAAAAAGACCACCTACTCCTAGTTTATTTTGGTGCCAACTATCCCTTCCATCAGCATCCTACATCCACCATCAAAACTCATCTCCACCCTCCATTTTTTCCTCCAAAATCAATGCCTTCTAGAAGGTATTTTTGAAGGGAAAACCAAGGCACCTCTTCATTTCCCTCCCATTTTTCCCTCTAAAAATATCCAAGCACCCCTTCATTTCCCTCCAAAAAAACACCATAACCACCCCCCTTCCCATCCTATAAATACCCTACCCTACCACCACATAATTCCCATCCTCCCATTAGTTTAATTCCACATTACACCCACCACAATTCAACGCCAAGGAAGAAGAAGAGAAGCAAATTAAGGGGGCATCCTACTCACCCTTTTGGTGTCTTCTTCCCCTTCTTTCTTCTCCCTTGTGCCACGCCAAGGAGGAGGAGAACTCCCCACTAGGAGGACAGCCAGGCAAGGAGGAGCAAGGGTGGTACACGCCCACCCTTAGAGGAGATCATTGGAGATGGTAGCTTCCACCTTGGAGGACACCATTTTCAAGGAAGGAGAAGGAGGAGCCCTTTTCAAGCCTAGGAGCCACTAAGCTTGGAGCAAGGAGCTTCCCCTCTTCACTAACAATTCAGGAAGATTTGTGTTTTATTTTCTTTGTTGCAATTATCTAGTAGTAGAAGCATTCATCTACTAGGTTTTTTTGTAAAACACTCTTTTAATCAAAGTTGCCTTCTTTAATCTTTTTGTTGCATAGTCTTGTAGAATTCTTGCTTAACCTTTTCACTCCCTCCCCCTAATTACTCTAGGCCTCCACGTGCCTAGAGTGAGCTTAAGGAGAGGTTCCACTTGTAACTATAATAGTAGTGTAGTGGATTAGTATAGAGAATTTTCTTGCTGTCAACAAACCCGCCTTGTTCTCGTTATGTCAAAACCAAAAAAGAAATCATATATATAAAACACCAAAAAGAAAGTTGAGTTCCATCCTTAAAGCAAGGGATTTTGATTTGCAAACTTGCCTCCTTGGACAACTCCAGATACCCCACTATCTAGGTTATAAATTTTAAAAGCACATGCGATTTCGTGTGTTACAACGACTTTAAAATCCTGCTTTTACAAATCACTCCAAATTTCGCATCATGCATGTGGGTCCCTCTGATTTCCGTACACATGGGCTTGATTGCCCGGATTTAGGATATTTAGTGGGTTGGGTACGGGTTGAGATGGTAGAGATCCGGGTTGACGAGAATTAGCTATGCGCCCAGTTTGCAAGTTGTCCAGCGAGGTTTACATTTCCTGCATGAGCTGGAGCATGGATCCATGCATCTCTACCATTTGTCGGTTCAAATCAGCCTGCCTTACAGGTTGACGGGCATTCCAAGCTGGCTGATTGACTTGATTCGAGGGCAAGTGAGTATAAACATGACCCTAACCCATTGGTCATTACGGAGCATAGTTGCTGGGTTGGAATTGGGTCTGCTGCCCCAGGTTTTTCCAGGAGAAGTTAGGGTGGTTTCTCCAACCCGGATTAGAAGCATTGGAGTAAGGGTTGGATCTAACATTCTCCTGTACATCGCAAACATCCTCATAGGGTGAGGATGGAGAGAAAGAAAGGAAAGGATCAGAGAAACTGGGATCAAAGGCCCCAATTTGGAACCCGTGAGGTTTCGAATAATGCTGGCTCGCAGGTTCCGTTGCATCAAGTTGATTCACGAACTCCCGTCCAGAAGGAGCTCACGATGAATGGAATCTTGAATTCTAGGATTGAGTGGATCGAGAGTTGTTCATTGAGTTTCCAGCCATCCACTCCTCCATTCTCTTAGCAACCAAGTCCACCTTATTAAGTTTATTACAAATCAATTCCATATCGAATGAATGAGAGTCATGGACTTCATTAACATTCGATCTGGGCTGCTGGACCGGTTAAAAGTATCTATGGAGGCACGATTGATTGAATTCTCGCTCATCTCCTCAAACAAATCGTACGTGCTATCTACGTCTTTGTTGAGGAAATTGCCTTCACAAGAAGCGTCCATGTGATTTTTGAGTTGCTCAGACAACCCGTGGTAGAAAATCTTCACGAGTTGCCATTTCGGCACCTAGTGGTGTGGACACCTCTGCATTAGGTCCTGGAATCAATCCCAGGCCACATGAAACTGCTCCCCCAACCACTGGTTAAAGGTAGTGATTGCCCGTCTCAAAGCATTGGTACGTCCAACTGGGAAGAATTTCTTCAGAAAGGCCAATTTCAACTCATTCCAAGTTGCAATTGGTCTTCCTATAGTCCTGTACCAATGAGAGGCTTTATCCCTAAAAGTGTGGGGGAAGAGCCTCATGATCATTTGCTCCTCATTCATGTTGCATGCCTTGGTGGTCTGGACCAAAGTGGTCAAGTCCTCCAAGTGCTGAAATGGGTCTTCGGAGCCAAGCCCATGGAAATGTTTGATTAGGCTTAACACTTGGGGCTTGATTTCTACATCTCCGGCAGGAATCTGGATGCCAGGATGTTCCCCGTAATTTGAAGGATCATAAAAATCCTTCAAGGGTTGAAGGCCCTGCATTCTCTAGAACCATTCTTGCATTCCCTGCATTTGTTCCAACTACCTTCGAAATACCTCCTGTGGATCCTGAGGCAAAGGAGGTTGTTGATCGGCCATGGGATCAATTTGGCCAAAATCCAATCTACACCTCCTAAATACTCTAGTGGTCCATCCAATCGAGGATTCAATGACCTTCTTCCCAGTATAAACTAGGAAAAGGTCAGAAGGACTGGGGATAACAACCCTGCAGCACAACAAAACAAGCATGTCCTTAAGTGGGGTAGCCTAAGGATCTACAGACTCCCAGAACCCGCCTTAAGATTATAAATGATTTACTCAACTTGTGTCTGCTCAATTCAACTAGTTAGAAGGAGGGACTGGGGAGAAGGTTCCTCCTTCGGCTTGCGCCTCCGATTTCTAGTGTACCCCCCAGCCGCAGTCGTTTGACGCTACTCCCTTAGCTAGACATCAGATTGATCAGTACAAGCAAGTTAATCGTAAACAATCTCAGACTAGGCCGCGAAGAGCGAATCAGTCCTTAAGGCCAACGTCTACTCAATTTTATTGAAACTTGGGATTATAGTGCTTATGGAATGTGGTGGGCCCTTAAAATGGGTTGTGCCCTTAATGATCAATTGAGTATGTGTAAGTGCATGCACAACCAAGGTTTTCAAGCAAGATTACTTGTGATGAGTAGATTTTTATGTTCAAATCTTGGTTAAGTAGCTTTTAGGGTTTAAAATTAGGTTGATTTCAATCAAGTTTGAGGCAAAGTAGGTTTTCAAGAACGGGTGAAGATTGCTTTCCTTTTAAAATTAGAAATAAAGTGGAGTGCCAGGTATGAACCTAGATTGAAAACCCTAAGAAGAACCTACTTGGTGAGTTGATTTTATGTTGAGTGGTGCGGCCCAAACAACTCAAACAATTGGCCATAATTACACCACTGAGTTAGACACTCAAAAATGATTAACCTAGAATGATTTCTACTCTTTTATGTGTTGATTTGTGTGTACCGGTTCCACATATCAGAATCCGATTGAGTAGAAGAAAATCAATTGGGTTAAGTGCCTTGAATGTGGGTGTATGTTGTGTGTGTATGTTGAATTACCCCACAAAATTATCTTTTTATTTTTTTTATATGCGAGGGTGAAATGTGAGTGTGAGTGGAAATCCAAACAACCAAACTAATCCTAGGATTTATGCAAACACCTAGGTTAATTGGAATTTGAATTTAATGTGATGAAATGAAAACTATGGAGGGGGAAGAATGGGGAGCACTTACAGTCGTCTTCAACTGCACTTTACTCCTATCTATCGCTTGACAAATCCCTAATAGAGGTGTCTGTAAAATAATAGACATGACAAAAAGCAAGTTAGAAGATAGTAAAGTGTATGAAATGCGAAAAGAAGATCGGAAAATCGTTGCCTCCCCGGCAACGGTGCCAAAATGTTGAACTTCGGAGGACTACGCTATCGGAGCTGGTTTTGAAAACCTGTCATTGTAGTTCGAGTAGCGAAGAACTGGGGTTCAACAAATAAAATTTATATCAGAAATCTATAAAGAAATCCCGGGTCGAACTCAGGGAGGCTACGTCGATCAAAATTTGTAATTATATTTTTTTTTGTGTTTTTGTTTAAAGAGCGGAATAATCACAATGAAATGGAATAGACAATAAGAGAGAGAGAGAGAGGAAAAACATTCACTTGTTGTTGAAAAATGTTTTTACAATTAAGAAAATGAGAAAAGATTACACTAGAAAGCGAGAAATTATTACAACTAGAAAGCTAGAAAATTCTACTCTAGAAAGTAGGAAAAAGGAATGGGAGAGAGAAGTTATCCTCCTCGACAATCGCTTGTAGGACAAGCTAGATGAGACAATGCCTGCAAGACGAGGAACGGAGCGGGAAGAAGGAGGTTGAAGCAGGAGGAACGGGAACGAGGAAGCACGTCATCGTCGTCGCGGGATCCACTTCCGGAATGGGGGTGAAAACTTGATTTTAGCTCTTGAGGAGCATCCCGGATGTGGGACAAGCTTCTCTTGAGTCTTGGAGAGGGGGAGAAGAGAAGGAAGGGATGAGAAATCCATATGGAGGGGGTCTCCTTTTATAGTTGCAAGGAGTGGGGGCATTTTGGACATTTTAATTTCAAAAACATTAATATGGGACCTTTAGTGATGGACTTAAACATCACTAAAGGTCCATCATGGGCAACGTGTGCACGCGTTGCGTGCGCCCGTTCTTCTTCTTCGCCAAAAATGCCTACGCACACTTGCACGCTCACAGCCGTTCGATCAAGAGATCAGATGATTGAAAGTAGCTACGCCCATTCCGCGCACCCACGTGCCATCACGCGTAACGCCATGCATCTGATCGCGCGTGGGTGCTATCCCTCGCTTTGCGCCGCTCGATATGAATCGAACGGCTCCAATCATGCTCCCGCGCGCTCGCTTGTTCTGATTTGGCGGCCGGGTGGGATTCAAACACGCGCCCCTCAACTTATGAAGGAGGCTGGACCAACGTGCTGCGGGGCCATCTTTGTCTCGTTTAGAGATTAGGCGTGCACGATCTGCGACCATTGGATGGAGGTCCAACTGCCCAGATCGTCCACACCTTTGTCTTCAGATATTAAATGGAGAGGGGCGGCCAGTACTGGGCGGCTATGATGGCGCCACGTGGCACCATCTAGGCCGTCCATCTTCTGAGTGTTGTAGATGGTGCCACAGGTGTCAGATTGGACTGATTTTTGCTTTGTTAGGCTGCGATCATCGATCTAAACTCATCCGTGTAGTTGGATTTGTCATCTGAGGTGTAGCTTAACACCATCTTGGCCCTTGATCTTTAGGGTTCCTCCGTCTCTATCTGGTGCTACGAATATATGTTAAGGCAATCTTGGAGTCGTTGAACTCCAATCGTCGCCCTGGTCAGATCCGTACAATTGGATCTTCGATCCAAGGCCCCGATTAAAAAGTCGCCCTATCCCTGACCATAAAAAGGAGACAATTACTATACAATTTATACAACTTGATCTAAATGCATGATTATGCATGTTATGCACTACTTACAATGTATGATGCTAATGTGACACTAAGAACATGCATTAATAGACATGTTAGGTTAATCAGATGTATGCACATCACTTATTAAGACCATTTGACGTTTATTCAGCCCTTGAGAAAACCCGTGGTTGTACTGCATTCATGATAAGCTGGTAAAATTGTAGTTTTAACCCTAGTTTCTTTTTTTTTCTCAGAATGGTTATGCAATGAATTATGACCTTCAGTTGGTTATGTAGGAGCATTTGCTGACTTAATTGGATCAAAAAGAGTTAGTTAGGGCTCATGATGGTGTTCCCATCATACCCCCATGCCTAGCTTTTGCTAGTCCCTTAGCAAAATTTCAAGGTATTAACTTTGATTCTAGACCATAAAATCTTTTGATGCTTAAAAACTTTGATGTGTGCTTTCATTTGTAGATTTGGTCAGAATGCCGATAGTAGGCGTAGAGGTACTCAAGTACCAACCAAGATCTGGACATGACCAGATCTTGCCTCAGTCTACCGCAAATGTTCTAAGGCCCACAGGAACTATCCTAAGGTTCGTTGAACTCCACAGTTAAAGCACCCGTGCTTGTAACATGTTTTAGCCTCAATTTAGTTTGCAGTGCATTTTTGTCAGAGAGAGAGAGGAATTTTTCTTTATTCTTGGAGAGTTTTCTCTCTCTTTTCTTTTTATTTCTAGCTTCGGATTGGCTTCACAACATGGTCTGTATCAGATTCCTAGTCCCCATCATCAACCCTCGCAGGGTCCCTAGCAATCGATGCTTCGAGATAGCACCGGCCATGGCAACCCTTAGAACCTTGGCTTTCGAGATTTCGAGATAATCCTGCCTGATGTAAACATGTTTACACTACATAAGATGTCTATTTATGCATGTTCTTAAGCATAGAATTGCATTACATACTATAAATATTGCATAGCATGTATCATCTCGCATTTAGATTAGTTCGAATAAAATGGAGGTTAATTGTCTCCTTTTATGTTCAGGGACAGGACAAATTTTTATCAGGGCCTCGGATCAAAGATCCAACCATACAGATTTGATCAGGGAGACGATTGGAGTTCAATGACTCCAAGATCGCCCTAATCAGACATCTGTAGAATCAGATAGAGACTGAGGAACCCTAGAAGATCAAGGGCCAAGATGGTGTGAATCTGCACTTCAGATGACAAATTCGACCGCACGGATGGATTCGGATCGACGATCGTAGCCTAACAGCATGAAAATCGACTCAATCCGACAACCGTGGCACCATCTACATCATCCAGAAGATGGACGGCCAAGATGGCACCACGTGGCGCCATCTCGGCTGCCCAACTGGCCGCCCTCAACTTCTGAAGCCGCTAGCACCCACGCATCTCCGCCTTGATCCAACGGCTGAGAGTGCATCCCAACAGGCGTGACCATTCTTTGAAGCTTCATCTGAAGAGCTGCCTCAACTGTTGGATCTCAATCCAACGGTCCTGATTGCACGTGCATGAGTTAGCACGCCCACTAATCCACGTGCGTAGCACAGTGGGTAGAGCGCTCGCTCGCAATCGAGTGCACGTTCGAGATGCAGGAGGCAGGTGCTGAGGCGTGGAGGTGCGAGCACAATTGACCGCCCGATGGTGATCCAGCAGCCGTGAGCGATCAATCCAGATGATGCACCCACGCACGCCCGCGCGTAACGCGAGATCGCACGCAGCAAGCGCGCGATGAGGAGGCGCGGTGAGGATGCGTCTCAGCCATTCGATCTCACGATCGAACGGCTGGGAATTCAAGAACGTGAATGCGTGTTTCACGCACGGGAGGTGAGATGGCACACGAGCGCCGCCCACGAAGGCCACGTTCGAACCTTTAGCGACAGTTTTATCCGTCACTAAAGGTCCAAAATTAATGTTTTTCAAATTAAAAAGATCAAATTGCCCTCACTCCTTACAACTATAAAAGGAGACCCCCTCCATACGAAATGGGCATCCCTTCTTTCTCTTCTCTCCCTCTCCAAAGCTCAAGAGAAGCTTGTCCCACACCCAGGATGCTTCTCAAGAGATAAAGTCAAATTTTTATCCCCATTTCGGAAGTGGATCCCATGACGACGACAACGTGCTGCCCCGTTCCCGTTCTTCCCGCTTCGTTCTCCTTCGTCCTGCTCCGTTCCCTGTCTTCCAGGCGTCGTCCCATCTGGCTCATTCTCTGAGTGACCGTCGAGGAGGATATTTCTCTCTCCATTCTTTTTAATGCTTTCTAGAGTAGATTTACTGTTTTCTAGCGTAATCATTTTATGCTTTCCAGTTGTAATGAGTAGTGTAACGAACAATCTCTTTGATAATAATTCCATGTTCATTCTATATCTCTTTTTATTTTTGTTTGTAATATTCTCTCTCTCTCTCTCCTCTATTTATTGTAAGTAGATAGATAGTTTCTAATCAATTATTCTGCTTTGTGACAAATAAAACAAACACGTATTTTTAATCAAACGTCTACCTTCAACCTAGAATTTTCTATTCCGGTATAAATTTTATTTGTTGAACACGAGTTCTTTGCTTTCAAACTATGACAACAGGTTTTGATTAGCCCATATTCATGGGCTATTTAAGTATTTAAATTTCTAGATATTAAATTAATTTTAACATTTAAGCAGCATACATTAGGATGTAAATAAATTAATTCATATTTTTTTAGCTTAAGTACATAATTCATGCATTTAGAATTAACCTAGGGTGCATACATTTAATTAGTTAATTAATTAGATGCACTATTTTAATTAACATAGAAGTTAAGGTGTTATGTATAAATAACCCTAATTATTTTATTCTCTTATTCTTTTTCTCCTTGCACAGGTAACTCCTCCGGCTCTACCTCCTCCTCCTGCGCATCACATTTATGCTAAAGCATTTTGAATTTGAAATCATGGCCGTGGCTACAAACGGAGGGAGAGCTGCCGTTGAGGGAGGCCACCACCCATTATCCCTCACTATGCTCAGAGAACATTGCTTCTCTTCCATCCATACCACCGACCTCCCACCGCGGCAGAACAACTCACCACCATGGGCGTGTGGGGTGACAGCCCACACCGCCAAAGAGTCTCTACAACTACTCACCTCAGCCAACTCACGCCAGCCTCTGCGCACCCATCTTAAGTGCACGTGCCATCTACCACCGCCCCCTCAACTCAACCAACACATGCCCGCACCCTCACCTCCACCAGCTGCTCCAACCCACCTCCAGCACTTGCACCAATGCCCTCACCAGCCACCTGCTTACGCGCTCTCACCCCAGCACCCTTACCTCAGCCAGCGCACGGGCCAACAGCCCCCCCCACTCCATCAAACCTACCACGCACCTCCAGCCCAGCCTACAAAGCCTGGGCCTCCTCGACTTCTCCAGAACCTCCAGCGCCCCTGAACTTTCGCACCTCCGCTCGCCCACAACGTGCGCTCCACGCACCTTCACGCACACATGCCAGCAGCCCGCGCACCCCTTGCAAGCCTGCAGAGCCGCGCCTCCACATGCCCACGCTCCAGCGACTCCCTACAGCACTTGCAACCGGCGCCACCACCATGCCCGCGCGCGACTGTGCGCCCTGTAGAGGTCGCGCCTCCACGCGCCACATGCGTCTACAGCACCTGCAGTACCCGCGCACTACTCTCCTTGTGCCTGTAGCATGCGCGGCAGCAGTAGGCTCCTCCACCGCCGCCACTCCTCTCCTCCGGCAGGCCGACTCCGGCCATCTCACGACGTACTGCTACCACCACCGCGAAGGCCTCGCTTCAGCCGACCTCTTGTAGGAGTGGCTCCTCGATTGAACCTCTCTCCCATGCGCAAGGAGGAGAGAGGTAAAATCCCCTACTTTTATGTTAATTACTATTTACATTTGAATGACATTGCCACCAAAATCAATTTTAATTTATGATTATTTTATTATGGTGAAATTGTGACTTCATACTCATGCTTTCTGATAATTGTGTGGCTATTGTTATTCACATGTTTTAACATTGGCTTTGGATTAAAATGTGCACAAATTTTCTCTAATGCATGTCAATTGGAAATTACATAGAATCATCACATATTTATTGAATATTTCAGTGAGAAAAAATTACACATCTACCCTTATATTTTTGAGTTATTGTGCATTTTCTTTCCATTGCATTTCATGTCAAATTTGACTACGGATTTTGCACTTGATTGAAAGAATACGAAATAATCGAGATTTTATTTCATCATTGCCCCCTATGGACACGACCCTCTCTTCTGCGAGTGGTTTAATTTTTATTGTAATTGTTTTGTTAAGCGATTTTCCACCACTTTGTTACAAAAACGACAAATCATCTAATAACATAATTCGAAAGCGAAAATCGTCTTATCAGGTTTCTTTCAAAATCAAATATGATAGCGTAGTAACTCGCGATTTCAACATTTTGGCACCATTATCGAGGAGGCGGCGCTATTTGATTTTTTTTCACATTTTACAACTTATGAATCATTTACCTCACTTCTCTCCTTTCTTATTGTGATTGTAGGTACTCTTTTGGGATGAGCAAAAGTAGTAGAATGGAGCAAGGTGCAGTTGAAGGTTCTGTAAGTTATCCCCCACCTCCCACCTATTAGTTTTCATTTCACCACATAATAACACAAACATCAATCAACCTAGGTGTTCTTATAAATTCTAATATTAGTTTTGTTTGTTTGTTTGATATCCACACCTGCCTCAACCTCCACATTTAAAAAGAAATAAAAAAAAAAAATCTCACAGAGGTACACAACCTCATCTGATTTTCAAACTCAACCGGTAAACCAATCTTTAGAGCCGGTACACACATCCAAACACATAATTGAGTAGAAATCAAATTAGGTAATCACTTGTGTGCCAATTGTTTGAGTTGATTGGGTCACACCACTTCAATTAAAATCAACTCATCAAGTAGCTGCCGTTTAGGTTCAACTCTTGGGGATTTACCAGACACTCCACATTCTTTTAAATTTTAAAGGAAAACATCTTCACCTGTGCTTTCAAAACTTGGTGTGCCAACAAAACTTGTTTGAAAAAAACCTAAAGTTGAATCCTAAAAGCTACTAAGCAAGATTTGAACCCTAAAATTCACCGCATCAAAAATAATCTTGCTTGAAAACCACTGGTTGTACACGCATGCATAAATCAATCAATCATTAAGGGCACAACCTAGATAAAGGACCCATCACATTCCAAAGCACATTCAAACCTAGCCCTGAATAAAACAAAGTAGACATTGGCCTTAACGATTCAACTCGCTCTTCGGAGCCCAGAACAAGATTATTTTCGATTAGTCTATTTCTACTGTTCAATCTAATGTCTAGTTAGGGGAGCAGAATCAAACGATCGCGGCTTGGGGGTACACTAGGAACCAAAGGCGCAAGCCGAAGGAAGTACCTTCTCCCTAGTCCCTCCTTCTAACCGGTTGGATTGAATAGACAGAAGTAGATCAAATTGTTTCTTTATCTCAAGACGGGTTTTGGGAGTCTATAGGTCTTTAGGCTAGCCCACTTAAGGACAGATTTGATTACTTGTATTGCAGGCACCTTTCTTCCTCCCATCTCTCATGACTCCTTCCATATTGTTTACCCATTCCCACTCTTTCCCTCCTGTTTTGAGTTATCCTCAACATGACGATTATCCCGACTCATACTGTAATCAACCATCAGTTAGTTGGGATACCTCAGATTGGGGATACAGTTCCGGACCTCCGTGTTTAGGGTCTAACCCTGAACACTATGATTGTGATTTCTATCCTTCTCAGAGCCACATCAATTATAGATCGTCACCCTTTCATGGATAACCTAATACGATCTACAATCAAGAAGGATACACTAATTCTTACCCAACCTCTAATTACATTGCCTTTAGGTCATCATCACCTTTTGAACAATCCAAAATGACCTATTATAAGGAAGGGTATAACAAATCTCAATTCGTTAACTCCTCTGCACGAATCCCAAACCCGCCTAACCCTGAACCAACTCATTTGGTTCAAGTTAACCAGGTTCAAAATAAGGTTTTGGCTAACTTAAGGAATACCATACAATCTTTAAAAGTTCAGCCAATACCTTGCATTGAAAAATTGGAGCCCCTGATTGAGATGATTGATGATTTGAACAAGTATTTGTTGGATTGGCTCCAAGATGTTAAGGATAAGAATCCGGGTGAGTTTTTACTTAGGAAGTTAGCAAAATTAAAAATGAGATTTGTGATTTCTTTGGTTCAATTGTGGGATGATTCCCAGGATGAACCCCCTTCAGAAGAGCCAAGGTCAGAACCCATTCAGGTACCTGCCGAGGGGACATGTGTTACAAGGCTAAAAAGATTAAATTAGAGCAACTAATTAAGGATGATCTGATTTCTTCACCTAAAATCCCTGAGCCAGGGTACGAGGAAAAGTATGTCTCCAAGGACCAGAAAATGACAGATGATTTTGGGACATACATTAATACGAATTTGGATTTCTTTGATTCTGATGGCGAAGATTCAAGTTGCGAAGTCTCACGCGAGTTTACAGAACATGATTTCTCTGAGATGATTGGGCCTAAGGAATCTAATAGATCATTTGATAGCCCAAGAACTGAAGAAACGGATCTTATTGGGGCTTACATTACGGATCCAGAATCGCATTTTCTGGAAGATTCAATCCAATGCCCTGATTGTCAGTTACACCCCATTGAGCTTATCGATGATTCTGTTTTTGAGATAACTAAACCCAAGTCAATTTTGATTCAGCCACATCTTTTAGACTTGGAAATTTCAGACGGGGTGATCAATATGCAGGAGGTCCCAGAATTTGACATTCTGAATGAGGATAGGAGCTGGGAAATTTTGATTTGGGAAGCAAATTCCAGAGGAAATAGAAGATCGAGTCTAAGGGTTCCAATTCATCTGAAACCATCAAACCAAAACCCTTATGCATTTGTTCCGAGGATGTTCAACTAAAGCATACATTCATTGATTATCCCTTTGGAACGTCGGTTTTTCACCGGGTTTGTTATAACGTTGTAGTAAAGCCGGTTATTACCAACATTTCAAATATAAAATTTTTTACTCGGAAAAATAAAAGAGTTCCCGAGGTCGAACTCAGGGAGCAAGTTGTATTCTAGAGATATACATGTTTCTTTTACAAAAATAAAGAGAGAGAGAGAATTTGTTGTTCTCTTTGTTCTGCAGAGGGGGGTGCTCTTCTTTCTCTCTTTCTTTAGATCTCCTTCTTTCTCTCTGTTCAGGTGATATTCTTCTCTTGCAATGGTGGTGCTCTTCTTCTGTTGTTCTTCCGTTGGTGATGTTCTTCTTTCTTCAGAGCTCCTTGTTCTTCTTCTTCTTTGGTTTTCTGCCTTGACCGTTGCTCTTCCTTCTTCTTCAGCCTGTCTTCTTTCCTGCTCTGGCTGCTGACCTTCCGTCGTCTGCCCCGGTGCTGAGACGACTTAACGATGCCTTTGCTACAGTGCAGCTCCTTCTTCTTCAGCGGGTCTGCTTCTTCTTCTTTGGCCTGCACACTTCAGAGTTTTTCGTCAAGAGGCAAAACCTACTCTACCCTCCCTTCCCCAGCGTCTCTCTTTCTCTCTGAAACCACTCTTAGGAAAGCTCTCCCAGAGCTACCGGGTAATCGGGTTCGGGTCACGCCCGGGTCCAGGCCCACCGGCGTGCGGTGGTGGGCGAGGAGTGCAGGTCGGTTTAATCGGGTCGGCCAGGTCCGCGGAGCGTGGTCACGGACGAGGCCGGGTCGGGTGAGAGGGACCTCACCCCGTGGTCAGGAGGCAGACAGCATAAGGCACTTTTTGCCTTTATGCGTCCGCGCGCCTCCGAGAAGTTCCGAGGTGGGACTAAATGTCCCACCCCAATTGAGCGCCCGTCGCAGAGGGAGCAGTGGGCGATTGTGTCTTCACGCGCGGCCTTCGCCCCATCTGCGAGCCTGGGACGTTTCGCTGAGACTCCCCGCGCAACCTGGGAGTCGAACCTGGGCTAAGGCGTGCCTGCACCTGCAGGTGAAGCAGCTCTGCCTGCTCAG
Source organism: Thalassia testudinum (assembly GCA_037157565.1). Lineage (NCBI taxonomy): Eukaryota > Viridiplantae > Streptophyta > Magnoliopsida > Alismatales > Hydrocharitaceae > Thalassia > Thalassia testudinum. The sequence continues at coordinate 22,535,054 of JAZHRO010000024.1, forward strand.
TAATGGCGACGGCGGGCGAGTCACCTGGTCACAGAAGAACGGCCTCTCGGCCAAATCAGACAGGCGGGGGACCTTCGCCGTGGCACGGCGAAGGTGGTCAGGGGGTCTGCAGGGAGCGTGATGGAGCCAACAGGTCGTCCTAGGTCAAACTGTGAGCGAAGAAGTGGGTGTGTTCGGTGGATCTGCAGAGGGCGTTTGGCGGGAAGTGGAGGGGCGGAAGAGGATCAGGGTGAGGAGGCGGAGATTCTGCGGTGGTCGGCGAGCCGTGTGGGTCGCTGAGGTGATGGGAGCGGCTCGCCGGAGGGTGGTCGGAGGCGGAGAGGGTGAGGGTGAACAGGAGCGGTCGAGGGTTTAATCAACTAAGAGACAGTGAGGAAAAGAAAGAGGGGGAGGTGGGGAGGAGTTCTGACCTAGCTATGGAGACGAAAGGGCCGAGACAGGGCGACAGTCGTATCGACTGTCGCCGGAGAAGAAGATGCCCAGGGGGAGGGGCGGCGGCGAGCAGAGGGCTGGAGAGGCGCCAGCTGGGTACGGCGTGGCGCAGGAAGAGCAGGGGAGGAGGTCTCTGCTGCTGGTATTACGGCAGAGCGAAGAGGAGGAGGAGGAGGAAACCGCCGGAGCTGGTGAGCGTCTGCCGGAGAAAGAAGAGAAGACAGTTGGGGATTTTCTCCGTCAGATCCAGGCTGCCCTCGTCGGTGGAGCGGCGGGGGGTATTTATAGGGATGAAACAGGGAAGAAGGCGGAGGGAGACGACGTGTCTCCCTCGCCGGAGAATGGTCGGAACATGAACCCATACCGTTCGTGCGTTCGCACGGCCGGTATGGTGGGCTACAATGACCAGGGGGGTGCTCCTGCGACGGCTGACGACGCAGGGCACCCCCGGTTTACTTGCCAGGTCCCTCACCTCACCCTGCGCGGCGCCATGCTTCGCGCAAGATCGCCGGAGCATGGTGCTGGCAGGGTTTTTGCAGGAGGGACCTGATTGCAAAGAACGAAGGAGAGTTAGGGGCCAAAATGCGAGGGTTCAAAAGTTGAGGGCCAAAGAGTAAATATATGAGGACCAAAGTGTGAAGTCGGTCAAGGAGGTTTCTTCTTAGGCTCAAGTTTTTATACATGACTAATTAGGACCTAAGGAATCTGATGTTGAATTTCATTTTCATATTAAACCTTGTTTGACCGGTCAATTTGCGCAAAAACCCAAATTAAGTTATTAATTGGGCATGGTTCTCAATGTAGGTCAAAATGGGTTCTAAAGGCCAAATTGAAGGTTCTAAACCCTAGAGATTATTTTTCTATGAATTTTAGAGGGTTTATTCTATTTTTACTTTGCCTCGAACCTTGTGAATTGAAGTGGGTTGTTTTAGGGTTACAGATTATCATTTGGTTTCTTGGAAGTGCTGTAGCCCTTGCTAGATCATCTCATCCCACTTTTATTCTTATTAAGCTGTTTTGACCTGTGTTTGGTCCCTGAATTACCCTGTATGCAGTTTATACTGGTAAAATTGCACTTTTACCCCTTATGACTGGTTTTCTTCTCAAACTCAGAATTCTCTGAGTTAAGCCTTTCCTTGAGATATGTAGGAGCTTTTATCCTTTGTATTGGGTCAAAATGAGCTAGTTATGGCTCATGATGAGGTTCTCATCATACCCCCATGCCTAGCTTTTGCTAGTCCCTTAGCAAAAACTTAAGGTTTCAACCCTTGTTCTAGACCATGAAGTTTTCAATAGTTTTAGATAAGTGCCTTCATAGATTAGGTTAGAATGCTGATCATAGGCCTAAAAGGTACTCTAGTACCAATCAAGATCCAAACCTGTCTAGCCTTAGCCTCAGTCTTTTAGCAAAGGTTTTTAAGGCCCACAAGAACTAACCTAAGGTTTATTGGACTTCGTGGTTAAAGCACCCGTGCTTGAAATGATTTTAGCCCTGGCTCAGTTCGCAGTGCGTTTTGTAAGAGAGAGATAGAAAGTTTTTCTGTTTGGAGAGTTTTCTCTCTCTTTTTCTTTTTAGTTCTAGCCTAGGATTGGCTTTTCAACCCGGTCTGTATCAGATTCCTTGCTCCCATCATCAATCCTCAAGGGTTCCTGGCGATCGATGCTTCGAGATAGCACCGCCCATGGCAACCCCCGGAACCCTGGCTATTGAGATTTCGAGATAATCCCATCCATGGTATTCCGTGGCCGAATCCAGACCCTGGCAATTGACATTTCGAGATAATGCCATCCATGGAATCTGAACCAGCAGAGTGCTTACATGCCCCCCGTAGGATATGTAAATATCCTAAGAGACAAGCACCGAGGAGATGATATTTTGTTACGCATCTTCGAGAGGATTTCCCGCCTCTTCGCGCTGGGAACTCGTCCAAATCAACTTGTGTTGATCGGCCGCTCCTATTCTAGGTGTTCTTTTCAGATTTTTGCGACGCTTCTGCGTGATTCTGATTTTTACGCTTACTGAACCAGGCTGTGTGTGAGATTAGGGTGCTTAGGTTACTGAGTCCCGTAAACCAAAAATTAGTTAACGAGGCCGAATACTCCCTAAGCCTTAGACCTAATACTTCAGCTTTTCATTTTCCTCAACCTCTTGAGGAGTGTCCAGATCTTAATGGGTACTAAGAGTCTATTCAAGAATGCCTAAGGTTTGCATTCTTACTAATCTCATTGTGCACTTTTCAGTTATTTTCTTGAATGAGGTCTAGAACTTAGGTTAATTCCTTAGTTCCTTACTAATGACTATCACTTTTTCTCATAATTTTGTGCTCCTTTTTCATTTTGTTTCTTTTCTCCTTCACAAAATTTTCCTTCTCCTCTTTTCCTCTTATTCTTTTTCGAAAAAATTTTTTAATTTTTATGGTATTTTTGGCATATGTGAATTTTTTTGTTTGAAACCTTTTCTTACAAGTTTTTGCACTTTCCTACCCCCCCATGCCTAAGATTTGCAATGTCCTCATTGTAACCTAGGGGGTCTTAGTTTATTCCTTAAGACAGAAATTTGGGTGAGTGGATGGGTCGGGTTGAATTTTTGCGGACGATTTCAAATCTCAGATGCGAACATCTGAGTTGGGGTCGGCTGTCTATAATGGTGAACTTCGAGTGCTGAAAGGTGTCAGAACAAGTTTCAGGTTTTCAAAGAGAATGACGGGCTGCCTCCCGTTAAGCGCTGAGTTTTACGCCATCGGCTGGGCGCAATAAGCTCAAGGGGAACGGAGGATATAAGATGCCTCAGCCAAATCAGTAGAAGTTACATCAATGAACGGCTTGAGTCTCTGACCGTTCACGATGAAAGGTTCAGAATCGTGGCTGAGTGGACTGATTTCGATTGCTCCATTTCCAAAAACCTGTCGGACCAAATATGGTCCGACCCACTTAGATCTCAGTTTTCCTGGGAAGAGTTTGAGTCGGGCATCAAAGAGTAGGACCTTTTGACCAGGATGAAAGATCTTTCTCGAGATGTGTTTGTCGTGGAAGGCTTTAACCCGCTCCTTGTAGATTTTCGAGTTCTCGTACGCGTCTATGCGTAATTCATCGATCTCGCTGATTTGGAGTTTTCTGTGAGTCCCAGCCTTGGAAAGATCTAGATTACAGTTCCGTACTGCCCAATAGGCTTTATGCTCCAGTTCGACGGGAAGGTGGCATGCCTTTCCGTACACCAATCTAAAGGGAGACATGCCCAATTGGGTCTTGTGGGCGGTCCTATAGGCCCACAATGCTTCCGGAAGTCGGGACGACCAGTCCTTCCTGTCAGGTCGAACAGTGACTTGCAGGATTTTCTTGATCTCCCGATTAGACAGCTCAGCTAGACCATTAGTTTGGGGGTGGTAAGGAGTAGAGATTCGGTGAGACACCCCGTATTTGGTCATCAGTGACCTAAACTGAGCATTTGTGAAATGGGTCCCCCCATCAGAAATTATTGCACGAGGCATCCCGAACCTTGAGAAAATGTGTTGATGAATGAATTTGAGAACGATTTTGTGATCACAGGTTCGGGTCGGTATGGCTTCGATCCATTTGGACACGTAGTCCACAGCCAACAGAATGTATTCGAAACCATCCGAAACAGGAAAGGGGCCCATAAAATCAATCCCCCAAACATCAAAGATTTCGCATACTAGAATCGGTTGCATAGGCATCATGTCACGACGGCTCATGTTGCCCAAAGTCTGGCAACGACTGCATGCCTTGCAATGACTGTGTGCGTCTTTGAACAGTGTGGGCCAGTAAAAGCCGCACTGGAGGACTTTTGATGCGGTTTTATGCCCGGCAAAATGGCCACCGCATGCCTGGTCATGGCAGAAAGAGAGGATATTGTTGATTTCCCCTTCCGGGACACATCTCCGGATGATCTGATCGGCACCTATGCGGAAGAGGTACGGGTCTTCCCAAATGTAATACTTGGCATCGGAGCGTAATTTGTCTTTCTTGGCCTTCGGCCAATCGGACGGGGTCTGATGAGATGCCAAGTAATTTACAATATTAGCGAACCATGGAAGGCTAGTACCAATAGTCAGCAGGTGCTCATCGGGAAAATGCTCCGTGATGGGTCCGGAGGGGTCAATTATTTCAGAAGGAAGACGGGACAAGTGATCAGCTACCACGTTTTGTTTTCCCGCTTTATCGCGAATCTCGAGGTCAAATTCTTGCAACAGCAAGATCCATCGAATCAATCGAGGCTTCGCGTCCTTCTTTGCAAGGAGATGCCTCACAGCTGTGTGATCCGAGTATATGATGACATGGGAACCCAGGAGGTACGATCTGAACTTCTCTAGGGCAAATACTACAGCTAGCAGCTCTTTCTCAGTAACTGTATAGTTACGCTGAGCCTCATCGAGTGTTTTGCTGGCGTAGTAAATGACCACAGGTTTCTTGTCATTTTTCTGCCCCAAAACCGCTCCTACAGCGAAGTCGGATGCATCACACATGATCTCAAAGGGTTGAGACCAATCAGGGGACTGTAGGATCGGGGCTTGGGTGACTCGGTCACGTAGGATTTCAAATGCTTGAGTGCATTCCTTGGAGATTTCGAAGGGAACATCCTTGGAGAGAAGAGTGGTCAGGGGGCGTGCGATTTTTGAAAAATCAGGGATAAATCGTCGATAAAAACCGACATGCCCTAAAAAGGATCGGATGTCCCTGATCGAGCTAGGCATAGGAAGGTGAGAAATCAGATTAACCTTAGCTCGATCCACTTGGATACCTGTCTCCGAAATTGAGTGTCCCAGGACAATTCCCTCAGGCACCATGAAATGGCTCTTTTCCCAGGAAAGAACCAAATTCACGTCAATGCACCGCCTGAGTATCTGGACCAAGTGTTGGAGGCAATCGTCGAATGATGCTCCGAAAACTGAAAAGTCATCCATGAAGACTTCCAGATAATCACCTACCATATCTGAGAATATGGCAAGCATGCATCGCTGAAAAGTAGCGGGTGCATTGCAAAGACCGAAAGGCATCCTTCGGAAAGCGTATGTTCCGAAGGGGCAGGTGAACGTGGTCTTTTCTTGGTCCTCAGGATGGATTGCCACCTGGTTATAACCGGAGTACCCGTCAAGGAAGCAGAAGAACCTATTTCCCGCTAATTTTTCGAGAATTTGATCAATGAAGGGTAGTGGGAAATGATCCTTCTTCGTGGAGGAATTGAGTCGACGGTAATCTATACAGACTCTCCACGAGTTGGCTAATCGGGTAGGAATGATTTCTCCGGTCTCAGTCGTTATAGTGGTGAGTCCTGCCTTCTTAGGCACGACCTGAATTGGGCTCACCCAACGACTATCGGAGATCGGGTAGATGATCCCGGCATCTAACCACTTGATGATCTCCTTTTTCACGACCTCCTGCAGATTGGGGTTTAAGCGTCTCTGCATTTCACGAGAAGGTCGTGTGCCCTCTTCTGAATAGATATGATGAGTACAATAAGAGGGACTTATTCCAGTCAAATCATCGAGAGTCCATCCGATGGCTCTGCGATGTTGCTGGAGGACAACAATCAGACGGGATTCCTGTTCAGGACTGAGGTTGGAATTGATGATCACAGGAAGGGTCTGATTAGAACCCAAAAAGATGTATTTCAAATGAGCAGGAAGGGGTTTCAGTTCAAGGATGGGGTTTTCAGCAGCAGCGGGTGGTTCAGTATAGATGTGAGGTTCAAGGGTGGGAGTTACTGGGTTGTTTACATCTGGATTTGACTCCTCTATTTGCGGGTCAAGATCCTTCTGTGGTTGATGAGGCATACTCAAGTCATTTTGGAGGTGTGATTCATCAACCAAAGTCTTGATGTCACAAATTTGCTCGATGACGCCGCAATTAATTCCTTGTTGGGCCTTAAATATATCAATTTTCAGTGTTTGATCTCCAAACTTAAGCTCTATTTGGCCCTCCTCACAGCTGATGTTGGCTCTAGCAGTAGCCAAGAAAGGTCTCCCTAGAATGATTGGTGTATCCCTAGGGTTCTCAGGTGCATCCATGTCTAAGACTATAAAGTCCACTGGAAAATAGAAATCCCGCACTCTCACGATAACATCCTCGAGAATCCCTTTTGGTGACTTTATAGATCGATCTGCTAATTGTAATGTCACCTCGGTTGGTTTCAGCTCAGATTCTTCCAGATGGTCAAGTAAGGATGTGGGTATCAGATTTATAGATGCACCTAAGTCTAACAATGCTCTATCAAATTGGGTACCACCTATCTTACAGGAGATCAGGGGAGTTCCAGGATCTTTTGCCTTGGGTGGGAGTCTACTAAGGATTACAGAGCTGGCTTGCTCTGACAGAACAATTGGGCTCCCTCCCTTGGTTCGCGGCTTACGCTGGGGTGTACATATATTCTTTAGAAATCGTGCGTAAGCTGGTACGTGGCGGATTGCATCCATCAAGGGGATGTTTATGTGGACCTGCTCAAAGAGCTTGGCCAGGTCCTCCTCGGGGGCCACGGGTTTGGTGGTCTTCTTTCCCTTGGTCAGGGCCTCGGGAAACGGGATCTTGGTTGGTTCTTCTAGGATAGGTCCAGGTTGTGGGTCTGGAACAGCGGTACCTTGGATAACTATCCTAGGGTCATGGTTATCAGGCTGGGAGTGGTTTGGATAATGCGGGTCCTGAGTTGTCTTACCACTACGTGTTGTTACAGAATTTAATCCGGCCTGATTTTGGTTTGGGTTTGGTAGGAGGGGTGGCTGCTGCTGAAATCCCGTACGAGAAGTAGAGGCTTCCATCTCGTCTGGAGATGGAGCAGTGGGGGCCTGATAAATCCATTGAGCGTGGCCTAAATTTGGATTCATAACGCGCTTCTGGGTTGGCACGTTATTTGGGTTAGGAAGAGGTTGGGAAGGGAGTGTGCCTGGCTGGCGAGAATTTGCCAACTGGGCCAGCTGAGTTTTAACTTCAGTAAGCTCGTCCTTGTGCTGTTTTTGAATGGCCGCATTCGATTTTTGAATGTCAGCCAGAGTCTGAAGGATTAAGGACATTTGATCTTGATTTGGCCCTGATGGATAAGTAGGGTTGGGCCGAGGCTGAGGCGGCTGGTAGTGATGAGAGAGCTGTGGGCGGGACTGAAAAGGTGGTCTTTGGGTTTGGGAATTTCCCGCCCACTGAAAATTGGGATGGTTTCGCCATCCAGGGTTGTAAGTGTTGGAGAATGGGTCGTTCTGGATGGCGTTGAGGTCCTCGCAGGTCTGAGGAACCTCCAGAGAATCAGGGAAAGGAGGAATGGAGTTCCCCCGGCTGGTGTAGAAAGGATCGGATGATCTTCCAGTCCAAGAATCAGATGGGGATGGATATGGATCCATCCCAGGGGAGGATCGGTGGAGGATATTTTGCACAGTCTCCTGTGTGGAAGGAGGTTGTGCAAAGGAGTTACGCGCAGAGGTGGCTCGCTGCAAGTGCTGAGTCAGCTCATCCACCTTCTTTTCAATGATTGAGACCTTGTCCAATCGACTGGCCATTAATTCTAGGTCGACTGATGCGGACAGGCCCTGCGTCTCATGTGCTCCCTTAAGATTCGTCGCTGCGCGGGTATTCGTCCTGTCGAATAATCCCATGGAGTCATTGTTGATGGAGTTCTCGCACATGTTTTCGAGAATCTCCCATACGGTGTCTTCATGTTGACCCATGATGTTTCCTCCGCAAGTTGCATTGACGAAAAGGCGGATGTCCTCACGGAGTCCCTGGTAAAAAGATTGGACTTGTTCCCATTTAGGAACTCCGTGATGGGGGCACTTCCTCATGAGATCCTGAAAACGATCCCATGCCTCATGGAGAGGTTCTCCTGATTGTTGGGTGAAGTGTGTAATCTGATGGCGCAAGGCGTTGGTCCGACCAACGGGAAAGAACTTTTTCAAAAACTCGGATTGAAGTTCTTCCCAAGTGTTGATCGGCCGGGTCTGAGTTTGATACCAATGGGCGGCCTTGTCCATAAGAGAAAAGGAGAACATCTTCATGAGAAGAATATCCCGATTTTGCGCATCTGATCCAAAAGTGTGGGCCAGATGCTTTAGCTGTTTGATGTGCTGGAAGGGATCTTCAGAATTAAGCCCATGGAATTTAGGTATAGCATGAATCATGTTGGGCTTTAGTTCGGAATCAGGTCCTCCAATCGGGATTCTGACTCGAGGCTCAATGGCCACCGCAGCAGGATTGTAGTGGTCCCGCATCATAGGACGCTGCGGTGGGTGCACGAAGTTTTGGAAGAGGTCATTGAGTCGCTGGAGCTGGTGTTCCAGATTATTTTCTTCCTCAACTGGCTGAGCCATGATGGGGGAAGAAGAAGAACTTGGTTCTGAATCAGAAGAGAGAATAATGTGAGGGTGTTGCTGCACAAATACGGGCGTCGAGGCTTGGCCTTGACGAGAGCGAATTTCTAATGGAGGTCTTAAGGGTGGTCTTAGAGACCTCCTTCCGTACATGCACAGTTGGGAGAGGTAAGTTTAGAAGGTGCTGGACCCAATCAAGACACCCAAAAATGTGTTGGGTGACTATAGAGGTGCGGGGCAGATGGACCCCTTGATCAGAAAGATCGTCCACCTGAGAATTACCTGGGCAGCCAGAGAGGGAGAGTCCCGCGAAGACCCCTACACGGTAGAGCGTCCCCACGGGTTACAGGGTTTCCCCCACCCGACCTCTCTTGTCACTGCGGTTCCAGGTAGACCAGATTGGGGATCTTGACCTCTTAAGTCTACCAATTTTAAGATCAGGGTGCTTAAGGTTTCACTTGAACTTTAGTCTTTTTAAGTGCAAAGAGTGACCTAATTTAAGGTTGGTTGACCCAAGGGGTCAACTTTACCTATTGTTTTCTTTAAGAGCTTTTAGGTCCTGTCTTTTAGGGTTCAAGTGTTTAGAGAGAGCCAATTGTTTTAGGATTTTTCTTGTTAATTATTTTCAATCAATGGCTTGGGCACACCTCTTTTGGATTTCCTTAATTCTTGATTAAGGGGTGTGTCTCTACTGAAATCCTACTGTTTGACCTTATGTTGGCTCTACTTGGTCCATTTAACTCTTTGTTGGGCAATTAGGGCTCAAGCAAGAATGTGTTAGCCCTTAAATACCCCTAATAGTGTGCAGGAGTGATGAGTTGAAAAAATGCAACTTTTTATGGTTACTAAGTATGGAAGACAGGTTAGCCCTATATTGCTTGTTCTTTTCTTTTCTTCCTCTTTAGAGTTTAGGGGTTAATAGTGAGAGGAAGAATTTACCTGTCTTCGGAGTGGTTGTCGTTGCTTGTCTTCTTGAGTTCCTGTAGCTGCACAAAAGAGAGGAGATTATCAGAAATTAAAAGATACAGGAAAGTTTACCTCTAGAATAGCCGTTGCTCCCCGGCAGCGGCGCCAAAGTGGAACGTCGTTGCTTGTCTTCTTGAGTTCCTGTAGCTGCACAAAAGAGAGGAGATTATCAGAAATTAAAAGGTACAGGAAAGTTTACCTCTAGAATAGCCGTCGCTCCCCGGCAACGGCGCCAAAGTGGAACGTCGTTGCTTGTCTTCTTGAGTTCCTGTAGCTGCACAAAAGAGAGGAGATTATCAGAAATTAAAAGGTACAGGAAAGTTTACCTCTAGAATAGCCGTCGCTCCCCGGCAACGGCGCCAAAGTGGAACGTCGGTTTTTCACCGGGTTTGTTATAACGTTGTAGTAAAGCCGGTTATTACCAACATTTCAAATATAAAATTTTTTACTCGGAAAAATAAAAGAGTTCCCGAGGTCGAACTCAGGGAGCAAGTTGTATTCTAGAGATATACATGTTTCTTTTACAAAAATAAAGAGAGAGAGAGAATTTGTTGTTCTCTTTGTTCTGCAGAGGGGGGTGCTCTTCTTTCTCTCTTTCTTTAGATCTCCTTCTTTCTCTCTGTTCAGGTGATATTCTTCTCTTGCAATGGTGGTGCTCTTCTTCTGCTGTTCTTCCGTTGGTGATGTTCTTCTTTCTTCAGAGCTCCTTGTTCTTCTTCTTCTTTGGTTTTCTGCCTTGACCGTTGCTCTTCCTTCTTCTTCAGCCTGTCTTCTTTCCTGCTCTGGCTGCTGACCTTCCGTCGTCTGCCCCGGTGCTGAGACGACTTAACGATGCCTTTGCTACAGTGCAGCTCCTTCTTCTTCAGCGGGTCTGCTTCTTCTTCTTTGGCCTGCACACTTCAGAGTTTTTCGTCAAGAGGCAAAACCTACTCTACCCTCCCTTCCCCAGCGTCTCTCTTTCTCTCTGAAACCACTCTTAGGAAAGCTCTCCCAGAGCTACCGGGTAATCGGGTTCGGGTCACGCCCGAGTCCAGGCCCACCGGCGTGCGGTGGTGGGCGAGGAGTGCAGGTCGGTTTAATCGGGTCGGCCAGGTCCGCGGAGCGTGGTCACGGACGAGGCCGGGTCGGGTGAGAGGGACCTCACCCCGTGGTCAGGAGGCAGACAGCATAAGGCACTTTTTGCCTTTATGCGTCCGCGCGCCTCCGAGAAGTTCCGAGGTGGGACTAAATGTCCCACCCCAATTGAGCGCCCGTCGCAGAGGGAGCAGTGGGCGATTGTGTCTTCACGCGCGGCCTTCGCCCCATCTGCGAGCCTGGGACGTTTCGCTGAGACTCCCCGCGCAACCTGGGAGTCGAACCTGGGCTAAGGCGTGCCTGCACCTGCAGGTGAAGCAGCTCTGCCTGCTCAGTAATGGCGACGGCGGGCGAGTCACCTGGTCACAGAAGAACGGCCTCTCGGCCAAATCAGACAGGCGGGGGACCTTCGCCGTGGCACGGCGAAGGTGGTCAGGGGGTCTGCAGGGGGCGTGATGGAGCCAACAGGTCGTCCTAGGTCAAACTGTGAGCGAAGAAGTGGGTGTGTTCGGTGGATCTGCAGAGGGCGTTTGGCGGGAAGTGGAGGGGCGGAAGAGGATCAGGGTGAGGAGGCGGAGATTCTGCGGTGGTCGGCGAGCCGTGTGGGTCGCTGAGGTGATGGGAGCGGCTCGCCGGAGGGTGGTCGGAGGCGGAGAGGGTGAGGGTGAACAGGAGCGGTCGAGGGTTTAATCAACTAAGAGACAGTGAGGAAAAGAAAGAGGGGGAGGTGGGGAGGAGTTCTGACCTAGCTATGGAGACGAAAGGGCCGAGACAGGGCGACAGTCGTATCGACTGTCGCCGGAGAAGAAGATGCCCAGGGGGAGGGGCGGCGGCGAGCAGAGGGCTGGAGAGGCGCCAGCTGGGTACGGCGTGGCGCAGGAAGAGCAGGGGAGGAGGTCTCTGCTGCTGGTATTACGGCAGAGCAAAGAGGAGGAGGAGGAGGAAACCGCCGGAGCTGGTGAGCGTCTGCCGGAGAAAGAAGAGAAGACAGTTGGGGATTTTCTCCGTCAGATCCAGGCTGCCCTCGTCGGTGGAGCGGCGGGGGGTATTTATAGGGATGAAACAGGGAAGAAGGCGGAGGGAGACGACGTGTCTCCCTCGCCGGAGAATGGTCGGAACATGAACCCATACCGTTCGTGCGTTCGCACGGCCGGTATGGTGGGCTACAATGACCAGGGGGGTGCTCCTGCGACGGCTGACGACGCAGGGCACCCCCGGTTTACTTGCCAGGTCCCTCACCTCACCCTGCGCGGCGCCATGCTTCGCGCAAGGTCGCCGGAGCATGGTGCTGGCAGGGTTTTTGCAGGAGGGACCTGATTGCAAAGAACGAAGGAGAGTTAGGGGCCAAAATGCGAGGGTTCAAAAGTTGAGGGCCAAAGAGTAAATATATGAGGACCAAAGTGTGAAGTCGGTCAAGGAGGTTTCTTCTTAGGCTCAAGTTTTTATACATGACTAATTAGGACCTAAGGAATCTGATGGTGAATTTCATTTTCATATTAAACCTTGTTTGACCGATCAATTTGCGCAAAAACCCAAATTAAGTTATTAATTGGGCATGGTTCTCAATGTAGGTCAAAATGGGTTCTAAAGGCCAAATTGAAGGTTCTAAACCCTAGAGATTATTTTTCTATGAATTTTAGAGGGTTTATTCTATTTTTACTTTGCCTCGAACCTTGTGAATTGAAGTGGGTTGTTTTAGGGTTACAGATTATCATTTGGTTTCTTAGAAGTGCTGTAGCCCTTGCTAGATCATCTCATCCCACTTTTATTCTTATTAAGCTGTTTTGACCTGTGTTTGGTCCCTGAATTACCCTGTATGCAGTTTATACTGGTAAAATTGCACTTTTACCCCTTATGACTGGTTTTCTTCTCAAACTCAGAATTCTCTGAGTTAAGCCTTTCCTTGAGATATGTAGGAGCTTTTATCCTTTGTATTGGGTCAAAATGAGCTAGTTATGGCTCATGATGAGGTTCTCATCACCCTTCGAATTCTCTGTAACCCGACTCTTTAGTCTTAGGTTGCATCCTCATAAATGGCAGGCCCGACCCCGCTTACATTCTGATTTTAGGTTTTGGGTAATTTTTATCCAGAACCTTAGATATTCTCGATTATGGGGTATGGGTCTACACCACAATCTGGTCCACATCTGTGGACATCTGCTGGCAAGTCAAAGGTTTCTTCTTTTTATTCTGATTCTGATCTGCACCTGTGAATTCTTTATTTCTCTTCTTTGTATAGTGTGCCTAGCTGAAGACACTAAATTCAGCACATATACAGATTTTTTGTTTATCTCAGAGCGAACCTAACATTCACGTAATTCAGGTGCTTTCTACTCTATTCCACTCTATTTTGTGTCCTTTTAATACAATGAGGACATTGCATTACATAGGCATGGGGGGTGGATATTCATCTCTGAATTTATTCGTCGGCTTCGTAGATTTGTTTTATTTTCTTTTATTTATATAAAAAAATTTGGAATTAGGAAAGAGAACTTGGGTTTAAGAAAATTTTTCAATCTTAGGAAATATACATTAAGATCTAAACACAAAGACCCTTCAGATCTTTGGACTTAATCGGCCCGTGTATCCACTAAAATGTGGATTTGTTTTTTGAGTCCTCGCCATCTTAATTCTATTGTAATTTGAGTAAATAAGTTTGGGTGATAAGTACACGACTTATCAGTCCACCCTCTGATTTGAGGGAACTTTGAGTTTTAAGCATCTCCACACTTTCTTTGCACTGACTTGTTCAGCGATTTTAACAGAAATTGGGTAACTAATGAACCTTCTAGGGTGATATGGCTGGCAAGTTATCATGGGTAATAGCCCATAGGTAGTTTATCCAGAGCCTAGTCACTAGACCATTCTCTTCTTGCTGCCTTTAGGTAAATCTTAAACCATGGAAGCCACCTACTTAAAAAAAATGAGAGAGAAAAAGAAAGTCAAGAAGAAAAGGAGAAAAGAAAAAAAGAAAACAAAAGAAATAAGCCACACTTCGCCGCACGAGTATGGCTGGCAAGTTGTCGGTGGTAACAGCTCATCGACCAGTTGTCTAACACCCAGCTCAATAAATGCATTGAAAATTCCCAAAACACTTAAGAAGAAGCAGAGAAGTAAAATAAAATGGGGAGATATACACTGAATTCACACTTGTGTTGACCCCATAAAAATAAAAGTAGGGAGAAAGCTACCAGTCGTAAAGATACACCTTTAGGCAGAATTCTCTTTCTAAGGTCACCTAGAGACATAGAAACCTAAAGTCCATTTTAACTGCCAATCAACGAGTCTATCACATTCACAATAAGATGCTTAGAACTTAGGGTTCTCATCAAATCTTTGGTGAGTTGAATAGCCGTAGAAATCCACTCTTAAACCCTAAAACTCGAAAATCCAAAAAAATTAGAAAAGAAGAAAAAGAGAAAAAGAAATTTTTCTTTGAATAAGGCGAGGGCTTGAGGCACTCTGCATTTTGGCAGATACCCAGGCACTGTTGTGTCTTTGAAAGTTCAGATCCTAAGTAAACATTTTCTTAATGATTGAAAATAACTTATGCCTAAATAATCCAACCTAATTTTTTTATAAATAGCATATAGTTTTTGCTAGGGACTAGCAAAAGATAGGCATAAAGGTATGATGTAAACATATTTACACTACATAAGATGTCTATTTATGCATGTTCTTAAGCATAGAATTGCATTACATACTATAGATATTGCATAGCATGCATCATCTCGCATTTAGATTAGTTTAAATAAAATGGAAGTTAATTGTCTCCTTTTATGTTCAGGGATAGGGTAAATTTTTATCGGGGCCTCAGATCGAAGATCCAACCACACAGATTTGATCAGGGCAACGATTGGAGTTCAACGACTCCAAGATCACCCTAATCAGACATCTATAGCATCAGATAGAGACTAGGGAACCCTAGAAGATCAAGGGCCAAAATGGTGTGAATCTGCACTTCGGATGACAAATCTGACCACACGGATGGATTCGGATCGACGATCGCAGCCTAACGACATAAAAATCGACTCAATCTGAAAACCATGGCACCATCTACATCATCCAGAAGATGGACGACAAAGATGGCGCCACGTGGCACCATCTCGGCCGCCCTCAACTTCTGAAACCGCTAGCACCCACGCATCTCCACCGTTGGATCAAGATCCAATGGCTGAGAGTGCATCCCAATCGGCGCACCCATTCTCTGAAGCTTCATCTGAAGAGCTGCCTCGATCGTTTGATCTCAATCCAACGGTCCTGATCGCGCATGCGTGAGTTAGCCCGCCTGCTCATCAACGCACGTAGCATAGTGGGTAGAGTGCTCGCTCACGATCGAGTGCGCGTTCGAGTTGCAGGAGGCAGGCGCTGAGGCGTGGAGGTGCATGCGCAATTGACCACCCGACGATGATCCAGCGGCCGTGAGCGATCAATCCAGATGACGCGCCCCCGCATGCCCGTGGGTAATGCAAGATCGCACGCGGCGAGCATGCGATGAGGAGGTGCGACGAGGATGCGTCTCAACCGTTCTTTTTAATGCTTTTTAAAGTAGATTTATTGCTTTCTAACGTAATCATTTTCTGCTTTCTAGTTGTAATGAGTAGTGTAATGAACAATCTCTTTGATAATGAATTCGATGTTCACTCTATATCTCTTTTTGTTTTTGTTTGTAATATTCTCTCTCTCTCCTCTAATTATTGTAAGTAAATAGATAGTTTCTAATCAATTATTCTACTTCATGACAAATAAAACAAACACATATTTTTGATCAAGTATCTGCCTCCCTGAGTTCGACCCGGATTTTCTATTCCGGTATAAATTTTATTTGTTGAACACGAGTTCTTCGCTTTCAAACTACGACGACAGGTTTTTTTCAAAACCAAATATGATAACGTAGTAACTCGCAGTTTCAACACTGCCCATGGTGTTCTATAGCTAAATCCAGACCTTGGCAATCGACATTTCAGGATAATGCCGCCCATGGCATCTGAACCAGCACAGGGTGCTTACATGCCCCCGATAGGATATGTAGATATCCTAAGAGACAAGCACCGAGGAGATGATATGTTATTGTGCATCTTCGAGGGGAATTTCCCACCTCTCTACGTTGGGAACTCGTCCAAATGAACTTGTGTTGATCAGCTGCTCCTAATTTAGGTGACTTTTTTAGAACAATTTAAATGCGTTTGCATGATTTTGATACTTAGGCTTACTGAACCAGAATGTGTGTGGATTGGGGTGCTTAGGTTACCGAGTCCCGCAAACCAGACGTCAGTTAAGGAGGCTGAATACTCCCTAAGCCTTAGACCTAATACTTAAGCTTCGTATTTTTCCCAACCTCTTGAGGACTATCTAGATCTTAGCAGGTACTTGAATTTTTAAGCCTAGGATTATAGCCCAAAAGGCCTAAAATCAGCATTCCCACTAATCTCTTCTTTGTTTCATTAACACTTTTTGCCTTTCTTTCTTTTGATATAGTCTAGAACTAAGTCAATTCTTTAATTTCTTACTAATGACTATTTCTTTCTCTTTTTCTTTTCAAATTGTGCTCATTTTTGACATTTGTATCTCCTCCCCTTTTTCTCCTCAAAATCTGATATACCATCAAAATTTCCTCTCCTCTCATATTTTTGTTCTTTTTCAAGAACTTTTTATTTTTTGGTATTTTTCGAATATGTGATTTTTTTGATGAAACCCTTTCTTGTGAGATGATTTTCATGGCATTTTGCACTTTAATACCCCCCCATGCCTACGATTTGCAATGTCCTCATTGTAAATTAGGTGGGTTTGAGTTCAGCTTAGATCATTCATTAGAATAGGTGTTGGGTGGGTGAATGGGTCGGGATGACTGTTGCGGACGATTTTAAGCTCGGGTACGGATACCAGAGGTGGAGTCGGTTGTTCTAATGGATGAACCCTAAAGTGCAATATGAGTTCAGCATAAGATGTGCCAAGAAAGGTTTCGGGTTTTTCAAAATGACAGGTTGCCTCCTATTAAGTACTGAGTTTTACGCCATCAGCCGAGCGTAATGAGCTCAAGGAGAATGGAGGGTAAAAGATGTCTCAGCCAAGTTTGTATCGATAAGTTCAATGAACGGTTTGAGTCTCTGACCATTCATGATGAAAGGTTCTGAATCGTGGTTGAGTTGACTGATTTCGACAGCTCCATTTCCAAAGATTCATCGGACAAGGTAAGGTCCGATCCATTTTGATCTGAGTTATCCGAGGAATAGTTTGAGTTTGGCATCAAAGAGTAGGACTTTTTGACCTGGGAAAAAGATCTTTCTGGATATGTGCTTGTCGTGAAAGGCCTTAACCCACTCTTTGTAAATTCACGAGTTCTCATACGCATCGTAGCGTAATTCATCGATCTCTCTCATTTGAAGCTTTTTGTGGGTTCCTGCCTTAGAAAGATAGAGATCGCAGTTTCGTACTGCCCAATAGGCTTTGTGCTCCAATTCGACGGGGAGGTGACATGCCTTCCCATACACTAATTTGTAGGGAGACATGCCTAATTAGGTTTTGTGGGTGGTCCAATAAGCCCACAAAGCTTCCAGAAGTCGGGATGACCAATCTTTCCTATCAGGTCGAACAGTGACCTAGAGGATTTTCTTGATCTCCCGATTAGATAGCTCAGCTAGACCATTGGTTTGGGGGTGATAAGGAGTAGAGATTCGATGTGACACCCCAAATTTGGTCATCAGTGATCTGAACTGAGTATTAGTGAAATGGGTCCCACCATCAAAGATTATGGCACGTGGAATCTCGAACCGAGAAAAGATGTTCTGATGAATAAATTTGATGACCACCTTATGATTGTTGGTTCAAGTCGGAATGGCTTCGATCCATTTGGACACATAGTCAACAATGAGCAAAATGTACTCGAAGTCGTCCGAAACAGGAAAAGGTCCCATAAAATCAATCCCACAGACATTGAAGATTTCGCATACGAGAATCG
Organism: Thalassia testudinum; assembly: GCA_037157565.1. Classification (NCBI taxonomy): domain Eukaryota; kingdom Viridiplantae; phylum Streptophyta; class Magnoliopsida; order Alismatales; family Hydrocharitaceae; genus Thalassia; species Thalassia testudinum. The sequence goes on from JAZHRO010000024.1 coordinate 22,552,790, forward strand.
GCTGTAAGGGCATCATATCATGGTGGCTCATGTTGCCTAAGGTCTGGCAACGAGTGCATGCCTTACAGTGCTTGTATGCGTCTTTGAAAATTGTGGGCCAATAGAAGTCGCACTGGTGGACTTTTGCTGCGGTTTTATGACTAGAGAAGTGTCTATCGCATGCCTGGTCATGGAAGAAGGACAAAATGTCTTGAATTTTCACTTCCGGGACACATCATCGAATGATTTGATCAGCACCAATGCAGAAGAGATACAGGTCTTCCCAAAAGTAGTACCTAGCATCGAAAAGTAATTTGTCTTTCTTGGCCTTCAACCAATCGGACGGAATCTGATGTGATGCCAGGTAGTTTACTAGATTAGCAAACCATGGAAGGCCCGTACTGATAGTTAGGAGGTGATCATCAGAAAGATGTTTCGTAATGGGTCCGAAAGGGTCAATCATGTCAGAAGGAAGCTGGGACAAATGATCAGCTACCACGTTCTATTTTCTTACCTTGTCGCAAATCTCGAGGTCAAACTCTTGCAACAGCAAGATCCAACGGATTAGTCAAGGTTTCGCATCCTTCTTCATAAGGAGGTGCCTCATAGTAGTGTGATCAGAGTAAATGATAACACGGGAACCCAGAAGATAGATTTGAACTTTTCTAGGGAAAATACTATGGCTAGTAGCTCTTTCTCAGTAACTGTGTAGTTACGCTGAGCCTCGTCAAGTGTCATGCTAGAGTAGTAGATGACCATGGGTTTCCCGTCAATTTTCTATCCAAGTACCGCACCTACAGCATAATTAGATGCATCGCACATGATCTCAAAGGGTTAAGACCAATTAGGGGACTATAGGATCGGAGCTTGGGTAACTCGATCATGCAGGTTCTCAAATGCTTGAGTGCACTCCTTGGAGATTTCAAAAAGGACATCCTTAGATAGCAGATTAGTCAGGGGGTGCATGATCTTCGAGAAGTCTGGAATGAATCGACAATAAAAACCAACGTGCCCTAGGAAGGACCGGATGTCTTTGACCGAGCTAGGCATAAGGAGTTTGGAAATCATATTTACCTTAGCTTGATCCACCTAGATGCCTTTTTCGGAGATGAGATGTCTCAGGACAATTCCTTCAGGCACCATGAAGTGGCTCTTTTCCCAGGAAAGAACCAGATTTACATCGATGCACTGCCTGAGGATCTGGACCAAGTGTAGGAGGCAATCATCAAATGATTCGCCAAAAACTAAGAAGACATCCATGAAGACTTCCAGATATTCACCTACCATATCTGAGAATATGGCAAGCATGCACCGTTGAAAAGTAGCAGGTGCATTGCAAAGACCAAAAGACATCCTTCGGAATGCGTACATCCCAAAGGGGCAGATGAAAGTGGTCTTCTCTTGGTCCTCAGGATGGATTGACACCTGGTTGTAACCGGAGTACCTGTCCAAAAAGCAGAAGAATCTATTTCCTGCTAGTTTTTCGAGGATCTGATCAATAAATGGTAGTGGGAAATGATCCTTCTTCGTGGAGGTATTGAGTCTTCTATAATCAATGCAGACTCTCCATGAATTTACTACACGGGTCGGTATGATTTCTCCGGTCTTAGTCGTGATCACGGTGAGTCCTGCCTTCTTAGGCACAACCTAGATTGGACTCACCCACCGACTGTCGGAGGTCGGGTAGATGATCCCAGCATCTAACCACTCAATGATCTCCTTTTTCACGACCTCCTGCAGATTAGGATTCAAACGTCTCTGCATTTCACAGGAAGGTCGTGTGCCCTCTTCAGTATAGATGCAGTGTGTGCAGTAAAAGGGGCTCATGCCAGTAAAATCATCGAGAGTCCCTCCAATGGCTCTTCGATGTTGCTGAAGAACAGAAATCAGACGAGATTCCCGATCAGGTGTGAATCTGGAGTTGATAATCACAGGAAACATCTAATTGGAACCCAAAAAGGCATACTTTAGATGATCGGGAAGAGGCTTTAGTTCTAAAACAAGGTTATCAGTAGCAGCGGGTGGTTCAAGGTGGGTGTTAGTGGTAGCGATTTCACGTGGTTTGTTAATTAGGTCGTTGTAACGCGTAAATCCGCTTTCTCTCTTAAATTTATATTCCTAGATATGGAAGTTTCTAGGGTCGTCCAAAGAGGCCAAATGTTTGCAAAATTGATTCTCTTGCTTGGAATACAATCTCAACTTTCTTTTTGGTATTTTTCAATATATCATTTTTTTTATTTTTTGAATTAAGACAACATGCGAAATGGTGGTGGGAAGGTGATTTACACTTCAAATTTAATAAACTACTTCTAAAGTGGCAAGTAGAACCTCTCCCTAAGCTCACTCTAGGAAAGTGGAGGCCTAGAGTAATTAGGGAGAGGGAGTGAAGAATGCTAAAAACAAAGCAAGTAGAAATGCAAATAAGAAATTGCAAAGAAGGCAACTAGATTAATGAAAAGTGTTTTACAAAAAAAGGCCTAGTAGAGGAATGCTTCTACTACTAGAAAAATAAAAATAAAGAAAAGCAAACACAAATCCTCTAGATAGATGGTGAAGAAGAGGGCTTCTTGCTCCAAGGTTGGTGGATCCCAATCTTGAAAAGAATCCTGCAACTCCTTCCTTGCAATGCTCCACCAAGGTGATGTCCTCCAAGGCAAGCCCAAAGGGGGCGTGCCCTAAGCTTCTCTCCAAGGGTGGACGTCCACCCTAGGTCCTTCTCCCTTGCCTGGCCGTCCTCCTTGAAGTGGAAGAGTCCTCCTCCTTGGTGTGGCCCAAGTTGAAGAGAGTGGGGAGAAGAAGGCACCAAAAGGGCTGGTGATGTGCTCCTTTAATCTCCTTCTCTACTCCTTCTTCTTGGCCGTAGGTATAGGTGGTTTAGGTAGCAAAATACACTAATGGAGGATGCCCCAAAATGGTGGTAGGTGGTGGCTTTTTATAGAATAGGAAGGGGGCTATGGTGACCTTTGAAATGGATGGCCAAGATGAGTTGGTGGAGGTGGTTGAAGATCCCATGGCCAAGGTGAGTTGGCGCCACCTTAAGGGACACCAAGGGGTTAGTTAAGGCTTTGGTGCCCTTTAGAATTGGCGCCAAAATGGGCCTTCTAGAAGGCTATTAGGTGGCGCCACCTTAGGATTCTAGAAGGGGGGTATGTGGATGGCTAGGATGGGTTATGTGGGTAGGTGTAGGGTGGATGAAGGGGCTGAAAGTGGCGCCAATATAGAGGTGGTTAGGGGTGGTTTTTGGCGCCAACTTTAGGTGTCTTTTGGTGGAGATAGTGGGGTGAAGGGATGGCTAGGAGGTGGCGCCAACTTGAGTAGGGTAGCTAGCTTAGGTAGGCTTGAGTTGGTGGAGCTAGCTAGGGTTGATTTTGAAGGCAATGGATGGCCAAGGAGCTGGTTGTTAGCTAAGCTAAGCTAAGCTAAGATAAGCTAAGCTAGCTTAGCTAAAGGTGGAGTAGAGGAGAAGGTAATGGAGCTAGGGTTTAGAGGGAGGAGCTGAGGAGGAGAAGTCAGGAGCTGAAACTGGAGTTGGCTGCTGCTGAAGAGGTTGGCATGGAGCTACTCTAGCAAGCTTAGCTTGCTAGTTCTTTGCTAGCTGCTAAGCCAAGCTAAAGTGAGCTGGCTTCTTCCACAATGAGCTAAGGTGAGCTGGGTCTGGTGCTCCCAGGGAGGGTCATGCTGGTTGAGGCAGCTAAGGTAGTTTAGCTCAACTGAGTTGAGCTAAGCTGAGTCCCCGGGAGCTGGACTTGAGCTTCCTGAGCTGGGATGAGTTCTTCTTCAGCTGGCTGGAGTTGAGTGGAGCTGGATGTAGCTAGATCTGAGCTAGCTAGAGCTCCCTGTGGACTAGTGGGAGCTGAGATGAGCTAGACTCAGCTAAGTTGAGCTGGATCTGAGCTGACTTGAGCTAGGGTGAGCTAAGATGAACTCTCTTGAGCTGCCATTCAGTTGAGATTAGCTGAATGGAGCTGGGATGAGCTAACCCTAGTTCAAGTGAGCTAGGTTCCAGCTGCGGTGAGCTAGATCAAGCTGAGGTGAGCTAGATCAAGCTGAGGTGGGCTGGATCAAGCTGAGGTGAGCTGGATCAGGCTGAGTTCCAGCTAGTCTGGGCTTCTCCTTCACCATTTTCCTTCTTGAGTGCTAGGGTTTTAGGGATCTATATATCTGTACATCCCTAACACTCACAAAAACATATTAAAAAGACAATAAAAAATGCAATGCATGCCTAACCTATTTTATGCCTAAATGCAGCCCAAAAACCCATTTGAGGAGTAAAATCCTAAGAGCTAGGTTTGTTTTAATGCATAAGAATGATGATAAACTGGCATTTATCAGTTAGGAGCAAGGGAAGGAGTTATGGGTGTGTCTAGGTTGAGTTCAGACTCCTCTAATTGCAGGTTTTGATCCTCTTGTGGTTGATCAGAAGTAGTCAGGTTTTCCTCGATATACCGATTGTCAACCACAACCTCAATATCACATATTTGTTCTATAACCCCGCAATTAATCCCTTGTTGGGCCTTAAAGATGTCGATCTTTAGTGTCAAGTACCCAAATTTTTGTTTAATCTGGCCCTCCTCACAATTAATGTTAGCCCTAGTAGTGGCCAAAAAGGGTCTTCCTAGTATGATCGGTGTGTTTCTCATATTTTCTGGAGCATCCATATCCAAGACTACGAAATCCACCGGGAAATAGAAATCCCGAACCCTAACAATGACATTCTCAAGAACTCCTTTAGGTGACTTAATAGATCGATCTACTAACTGTAATGTCACCTCTGTTGGTTTTAGCTTAGATTCCTCAAGATGGTCAAGTAGGGATGTAGGCATTAGGTTTATGGAGGCTCCTAGATCCAATAAAGCTCTATCAAATTGGATATCACCAATTGTACAGGAAATTAGGGGAGTACCTGGGTCTTTTGCCTTAGGTAGGAGCTTACTGAAAATGATGGAGCTAGCTTGCTTTGACAATACAATTGGGCTACCACTTTTGGTTCGCGGCTTATGCTTAGGTGTACACATGTCTTTCAGAAATCGTGCGTAAGTCGGTAAGTGGTGAATCGCATCCATCAAGGGGATGTTTATATGGACCTATTCAAAGAGCTTGACCAGGTCCTCTTCAGGTACCACGGGTTTGCTTGTCCTCTTTTCCTTGGTCAAGGTCTCAGGAAATGGAACCTTAGATGGTTCCTCTGGAATAGGTCCAGGTTCTTGATCAGGGACAGGGGTATCCTGGATGACTATCCTAAGGTTTAGGATACTACCAGGCTGAAAGTGGCTTGGGTAAGGTAGCTACTGTGTTGCTTTACCACTGCAGGTCGTAACTGAATTTAGTCCTGCCTGGTGATTGCACAACAATCATGGCTCCTAATTAACCTAAATAATGTTTGAACCTAGCTTAATTTGTGGATATTGCACTCATATCTTGCATATCATGCATTGCATCAGTCTATTTAGAATATGATGAGATATCCTGCTATTTAATGGTTTTTATTACTATTTGCAGGTAATAAAGTGATCCATGAAGGAGATAGTAGAATAAAGCAATAAAGGAAGAAGAAGACTCACCCAGATAAAAGGAGTGAGGAGGATAGCCTTATCCTTACACTTAGAAACCCTAGGATAGCCTTCCCAAACCCAAAACAAGCTCCACTATCTCACCTTAGCCTCAAAACCCAAACATGATAGCACTATCAATGTTCTTATCCACCCTATCCCTCTCCCAAACACTTAGGAACCAAACCCACGTTAGAAAACCTAAAACCCACTCTCCAGCACCATTTAGGACATCTAGACATCTAGCTGGATGTCTGATTTCTGTAGAATAACAATCCAGGAAACCAAAACTCATACTAACACAGAATTGGACGTCTAATTTAATGTCCAGACGTCCAATTTTGTAGTATAAGACGTCTAACCACTATCTTGGACGTCTGATACTGCCGTCTGGTTCCTGATTTTGGTGTTGGAAGCCCTAGCTTGCCTATTTTGACTTAAGAACCCCACCGGACACCTTAGGAAACCTAATTGAAGACCTCCTAAGCCTACTCCACTATCCATAGCCCTACTTATCTTATCCCTAACCCAATTAAACCATCCCATACCTAATTGGGTGCATCTACAGTTGATTGGGTGCACCTGAGCCCAATTAGATCCACCCAGGATCTAATCGACTCATACCTATTAGTGTTACCCTAGCCTAATCACATGCACACATCCAATTAGACTTAACCTAGACCTAATTAGGTTCACTCCTATCCAATTAGGCTTTCCTAAGCCTAATTAGGTCCACACCCACTTAGTCTAGATTGACTGATGTAAACACATTTACACTACTTAAGATGTCTATTTATGCATGTTCTTAAGCATAGGATTGCATTTCATGATATAAATATTGCATAACATGCATCATCTTGCATTTAGAGTAGTTTGAATAAAATGGAGGTTAATTGTCTCCTTTTATGTGCTTGGACAGGGAAAACTTTTTATCGAGGCCTCGAATCGAAGATCCAACCGTACAGATGTGATCAGGGCGACGATTGGAGTTCAACGACTCCTAGATCACCCTAATCAGGCATCTGTAGCATCTGATAGTGACCGGGGAATCCTAGAAGATCAAGGGCCAAGATGGTGTAAATTCGCACTTCAAATGACAAATCCGACCACACGGATGGATTCGGATCGATGATCGTAGATTAACGAAGCAAAAATCAAGTCAATCCAACACCCGTGGCACCATCTACAACATCCAGAAGATGGACGGCTAAGATGGTGCCACGTGGCGCCATCTCAGCCGTCCAACCAGCCCCCAGCACCGCCGCACCTTCTCTTCTTCAATCAGAACGCTGCTTCTCCGCCATTGGATCAAGATCCAACGGTTGTGGATGCGGCGCCCTGAATTCGTCCACGCGACCTTTTGGCTGATCCAACACAGTGGTCCTGCGCCTTAACGCGAGGCGCGGATGCAAGTTCGAGCCACAGCGAGCAGATGAAGGGCATAGGCGAGCCGGCGCAGGAGAGCTTCGGATAGCTATCCAACAGCCGCACGCGCCCAATAGCGTCCACGCGCTATTGCACGCGCGGCGTAACGTGGCATCGCACGCGTTGGGGCGAGCGCGCAGCGAGGCGGGGGGAGGCGCATCTTAAGCCATCGGATCTCGCGATCAGACGGCTGAGATTCGTTGGACATGAGGCGAGTGTTAGGCACGAGCAGATGAGTGGGCGTGCGCGGGCAGCGCCCACTACGCCCAAGATGGGGCTTTAGCGATGGTTTTATCCGTCACTAAAGACCCCTTATTTAATGTTTTAAAGATGTAATGTCCAATTTGCCCCCACTCCTTGCAACTATAAAAGGAGACCCCCTCCACACAAAATTCTCATCCCTTCCTTCTCTTCTCTTCCTCTCCAAAGCTCAAGAGAAGCTTGTCCCACACCCGAGAGCTCCTCGCGAGATAAAGTCCAAATTCTCGTCCCCATTCGGAAGTGGATCCCATGATGACGACGTGCTGCTCCATTCCCGTTCTTCTGCTTCGTCCTCCTTCGTCCTGCTCCGTCCTCCTTCGTCCAGGCATCATCCCGTCCGGCTCGTCCTCCAAGCGATCGTTGAGGAGGATAATTTCTCTCTCCCATTCTTCTTTATAGCTTTCTAGTGTAGAATTTTCCTACTTTCTAGTGTAGCTGATTTCCCGCTTTCTACTGTAATCCTTATTTGGTTTTATTGTATAAACATTTTGAAATATTGAATGCATGTTTTCTCTCTCTCTCTCTCTTCCTTTTAGTCTGATAGCTTCATTGTAATTACATCACCTTGTTTTTTTAAGAAAAATTCTAAAAAAATATAATTGCGAATATAGATCGACGTAGCCTCCCTGTGTTCGACCCAGAATTTCAATTTCGGTATAAATTCTATTTGTTGAACACGAATTTTTCCCTTTCAAGCTACAACGACAAGGTTTTAAAACCAAACACGTTAGCGTAGCAATTCGTTCGTCCAACATTGACCTAACCTATTTAGCACCTAATCCTACCAAAACCCACAACCTAGTCCTACGAAAAATACACACACGTTCCCATTCTACCCCTACCAAATTCATGCACACTCTCTTGGAAACCCTAAAAACTTATGTCAAACCTAGATCCTAAAAATGTGGCATTAGCTAATTTTGAAGCCACCAAAAGTGGCAACCAAATGGAGCCTTCCATAAGGGCAAAGAAAGAGCCACAAAATTGAACCACCTCCCATCCATAATCCCCACTCCAAACTTGTGACCACACCTCCTCCTCTCCCTCTCAAGGCCATCCTCCTCCTCCAAGGCTCCCTCCATGGACGGCTAGGAAAAAGATCTCCTCCAAGCTTCTTCAAGGGTGGCAAGAAGAAGAGCATGAGGATGCAACACCATGTGGGCATGCCTTCTTCCTCCACCATAGAGGGTCCATGCCCCATTTCTTTTCCTCTTAGATGGCCATAGAGAAGACCCCCCTCAAGGTCTTCTGAAGGACGGCCATTGGTAGAGAAAGGGTGCAACACCCTCCTCTCTCCACTTGGGTGCACATACCCATCCTCCTCTCTTTAGTGGACGGCCAAGAAGGCTTCTCCTTAGCCTCTCTTGGTTGATTCCTTTCTTTAGTTTAGCTTTATTTCTATGTATCCAGATTTTATAGTGACTTAATTTTTGATGCATGATACTCTTGTCTAATGGTTTTATATGCATGCTATTATCTTTACGGCTTACAACTTCGATGCATGTTTTCATTTCGTGTTTCAAAATAAAGATCAAAAACACAAAAAGACAAAAATATTAGGTTAGATTAGATTTAGGTTAGATTAAGCCGATCCAAATCTTGACCTGTTTTCATGCCTCCCAGAGACGAACGACCGGGACTCAAGTTTTCAAAAGAATAAAATCAATCGAGTTTCATTATTACAAATATCTTTGACGAGTGGTTTTCGCAACTACACTACGATTTCCCATGATTTCAAAATGCACGATTTCCACGCTTGTCAAATGGCGTCGTTGCCAGGGAGGCAACGTGCGAGTTTAGATTTGGATTTTCTTAACTTTTTATTGTTTTGATTGTAGTGTGTCAAGATGAGGATCCACGCACACATCGACCCGTGGTGAAGACCGCAAGTATTTTCTTCATCCTCTAGCTTGTTGCTTTCTTAGGTTAGAAAAATAAATAAATATATATATATTCAAATTCAAATTTTCGGATTCGAATTTAAAAAAAAAAATTCTTTCTTTGGTGTGTGTTTTAACTTGAAAAGTATTTAAACATACCAAAGTTAGATTTAGAAATCCGGCCAGCAAATATTGATGATATTCAAAAATTTATTGCCATCAAATTAGGAGTCCAAAAATTTTGGGATTCGGTCTGATATTAGGTTTTCAAACCATATTTCCAGAGCCACCTTTATTTAGAAAAATTCGCATTGTACAAATTTTAAAAATTCGTACAGTGGAAAGGGGTCAGAACAGTCTACACTCTGATTTTGTATAACTTTAAACGTTAGTTTTGACCTCTACATAAATCAGATCTCTTTGAAATTTGTGGGGTTGGAAAGCCACTGAAACATAGTTGTTTCTATAAATTTCCAAGAATTTTTGGATTTCTTTTGGTACTATTTCAAACTGCATTTCTTGTAGAGGGTCCATCTGGTCAGTTTGACCCCTTGAAACATAAAAATTTGTGAAAATTTGCATTAAATAGTAAAAATCTTAAAAAAATATTCCATGAAAAACTTATTGAAAAAGGAAGATCTCTACCAAATTTCATATTATTTTTCTTCAGATACTGATTTGGGGAGTGATTTCAAGTCAGACTATGGTCTGACTGCAGATTTTAGAAGAAGCACAAACCCTAGGTAATTCACATTAGGGTTTAAATTTAGAGACCCAAAACAAACCTGTTTGAGCCTGATTTGGGTGTAATTGCATGAGAAGGGATTCGCTGTGATTGGTTGTCTTCCCCTCACCCACTTGAATTGAACTTAATCTACATTTCAACTTAGGCAACCAATTAAGTCTATTTCACTTAGTAGTGGTGCATTAGGACCAGTGTTTTCCTTGATTGGGTCGCACCACTTCTACTTTATTGGACTTACAAGCATCATATAGACCTATCTGATATTAGGATTTCCACACTAGGGTAGAGCACATTTGCATGCCATACTTAAAGGAAATTCATATAACAATTGGGATTTGCAAAACCTATTGCGTGCTTCACTACAACCTTGTTTGAATTGACCTAAACAAGGAAACCCTAAAAGAAAGAAATTAAGACAAGCACTTGAACCATAAAATCCACTACACCAACTAAAGATTGTATTAAAAATCCTTTATCTGTGCACTTCACACTCTAAATCCAATTTTAAGGGCAACACCCCCAATCGCCCAAGCACATTCCAAGAGCACTCTAAGCCCAAGCCTAAAACTAAGTAGACATGCCCTAGGAAGGATTAAATTACTTGGTAACTAAAATTTAATTGGGTAAAAATCAAGGCCTTGTCTATTTGGATCAACTAGTGACAAGAAAGGTTGGTGTGGTAACCACGTTAACCTTTAGTGGTGTCCCACCGTGCGGGGTGTCCTAGTCCCACCAATCTGGCCAGCCAAGTAATTCAAGGGTTGGTTTAACCCAGTTCCATCTCAGGATACTAGGTTTAGATCCAATTAGGGTATACAATTTAAGGCTAGCTTGTTTGCTTGATTTGGGGCTCTCTAATCTTTCTTCGTAGGCATTTTCCTTAATTCCACCAGCCCCCTGTAGCTGGTTGTGTCTTCCTAAGGAAGACTATCTCTTATCTCTATCCGCATCTTCTCTCAAATATCCATGAACCAATATTATTCTTTTGACCCTCAGGGTCCTCCATCTCCCAACCCAACCATGATTTTGACTCCTGGTTGGGAGACTCATCCTAACCAGCTGGGATATGATCATCCTTATCCCCCAGCTTATTTAGAGCCTGAACCTCATGGATCCGACCATTATCTAGATCAGAACCAATTGAAAGCCATAGTTGCTGAATTCTGGGAATATAACAAGGACTATACAGATCAATGTGTCAAGCTCCTGAAGCAAATTAGACAATCCCAGGCACAATCTCAATCTTATCACTCCTCCCAAGAACAAGAGACTTGGAACAACCAGCATAGTGGGTCTAGTGACCCATATTTTGGATCCACTAGCTACTCTACTGATTCTTGCTGCCATGGGGAGGCATCCTGGACTCAGCCAACCCAAAAGGCACCTTTGGACCTAATCCGTGATTTGGGTAGATCATTTGAGGAATGCACAGTTTCTGATACACCTGTACTTGATGATATATCACTAAGGAATTGGAATAATGGATCACAAGTACAGGACCACATAACCGATTCTCAATCAACTCCCTCTATAGTCAGCCCCACTCAGGGTGATACACCTATTGATTCATATCCAGATTCATATAACCCTGAGTGGAGAAACAATCCTAATCTTTCATGGCCACCACAGAGACCGACTTAGACTAAACATCAATCTAGGCCAGCCCAATACTCCACTCAATCCACTTTAGGGCAACCATCTAGTCCAGCCCAACCCACAACCACCCTTGAAGATATCATGAACATTTTGTTGGACTTTCACAAGAAAAATGAAGAAAGGTTGACTAAGTTGGAAAATCAAGTGAAATCTCAAGGGGATCAAATCAAGAGACTTCAAGAATCACTTTATCCCTGGATGCAAATGCCTTTTCACTCCTATTCTCCACCTATTCTTCTGACCCCTCCAATCTATCATACATGCCATTGTGCAGGGGCCAAATCTGTGGCCTCTAAAAGGAAGAGAAAAACTAAGAGCCCACCCAAACGACCTGATTCAGGCTCAACCAAAAATCATAAGACCAAACCCGCATCTAGCTCTGACTCAGACTCTAGGGACAAAAGGAAGAAAAAGGCTTCTGAAGTTGATTTGACCTATTTACCCTTTCCTGAGGCCTTAAAGAAAGAGTCACAAAAGAAGAAAAAGACTTGCACACCTAAAGAGGTGGTTTTATCAGCTAACATAAGTGCATTTGTTTCTGGCACTCTACCACCCAAAAAGATCGACCCTGGAAAACCTTTCATATTTTGTGCCATCAAGGGATTCACCTTCAATAGAGCCCTTATAGATCTAGGGTCTTCCATTAGCTTGATTCCTACCACCCTTTTTGACCGCACCAAACTTTGACATCTGCACCACATACCTGTCACCATTAGAATGGCAGATGGCTCCATCAAAACACCTAAAGGGGTAGTTCAGGATGTGATTATTAAGGTGCAAGGTCTTAGCTTTCCAGTTGATTTTATTGTTTTGGACATGGATATACTGGAAAAGCTAAGTAATTCACCCATCATTCTGGGTCGACCTTTCTTGGCGACGGCCAATGCGCAGATTGACTATTACTCAGGATTTATGGAGATGAGTAGCGATAATGAGAAGATTCACTTTGATATGTATGCAGTTGCTAAGAAAACAAAGTCAGGTTATTTTCTAGATGACATGGAAAGTGAGTTGGAGGGTAATTTGAAAGCAACTATGGCAATTGACACGTAGGTAGAACCACACGACCCGAATCAACAATCCACTAGATCACATAAGTCACCCTCACTACCAGATCAAATCATTGATAGTATGGTTGACTATCTTGATCGACCTAGCCCAATTCAAACCCTTGCCCCTTGCAATGAATCCCAGATTACTCAATTGATCAAAATGATTCATGAAATAAAAGAAGCTAGTGCAAGAGAATATGATGATATAAGGAAAGAGCTTCATAGAATCTGGGATGAGCAACAAAAATCAGAAATGTTTGAATTTGGGTTAGGTGTGTGATAGCGTCTGGTTTGACCGGGTTGAGTTATGTCGTTATAGTAAAGCCGGTTGTTACCAACGTTTCATATAAAAATTTTTTACTCGGAAAAATAAAAGAGTTCCCGAGGTCGAACTCAGGGAGCAAGTTGTATTCTAGAGATATACAAGTTCTATTACAAAAATAAAGAGAGAGAGAGAGAGATGAAAATTTGGCTTCTTCTTCTTTTCTTCTTTCTTCCTCTTTGTCTTTGGTTCTTCCTGTTCTTCTTCTTCTTTTTCTTCTGCTTTCTTCAGATTTTTCCCTCGTGCTCTTCTTCTTCTGTTCTTCCTTGTTTCCTTTCTTTCTTTTTCGTCAGATCGTCTTCTTCTTTTCTTGCTTCTTGCTTCTCTTCATTCCTTCTTCTTCTTTGTCTTCACCTGCCTTGACCTCTCTTTTTCTTCTTTCGCGATGGCCGTTGCTCTTCCTTCTTCTTCAGCGGGTCTGCTTCTTCTTTGGCTGCTGACCTTCCGTCGTCTGCCCCGGTGCTGAGACGACTTAACAATGCCTTCGCTACAGTGCAGCAGCTCCTTCTTCTTCAGCGGGTCTGCTTCTTCTCCTTTGGCCTGCACACTTCAGAGTCTATTCGTCAAGGCAAAAACCTACTCTACCCCCCTCCCCCGCGTATCTCTCTCTCTGAAATCACTCTTCGGAAGCTCTCCCAGAGCGCTACCGGGTAATCGGGTTCGGGTCAGGCCCGGGTCCAGGCCCACCGGCGTGCGTGGTGGGCGAGGAGTGCAGGTCAGTCTAATCGGGTCGGGCCAGGTCCGCGGAGCGTGGTCACGGACGAGGCCGAGTCGGGTCGGGTCGGGTGAGAGGGACCTCACCCCGTGGTAACTGAGGCAAACAGCATAAGGCAGTTTTTGCCTTTATGCGTCCGCGCGCCTTCGAGAGGTTCCGAGGTGGGACTATCCGCGCACCCGTTTCTCTCACGCCTGCAGCAGGGATGGCGCTTCCAATTGCATCAGCTGTTGAGGCGCACAGCTCCAATTGAGGGCCAGGGTGTGTGCGCGAGACTCTTCCGCGCTGGCCGTGGCTTTTCAACCTGGGATATCTCGGCTTGAAGCAACCTCGAGCAGGCTTCGAGCTTCCTCGCCAATGGCGGTCAAGGCCTGGAACCTGAAATCAATAGCACGGCCTCTCGGCCAAATCAGACAGGCGGGGGACCTTCGCCGTGGCACGGCGAAGGTGGTCAGGGGGTCTGCAGGGGGCGAGATGGAGCTGTCAGGTCGTCCTAGGTCAAACTGTGAGCGAGGGAGTGGGTGTGTTCGGTGGGTCTGCAGAGGGTGTTTGGTGGGAAGTGGAGGGGCGGAAGAGGATCAGGGTGAGGAGGCGGAGGTTCTGCGGTGGTTGGCGAGCCGTGTGGGTCGCTGAGGTGATGGGAGCGGCTCGCCGGAGGGTGGTCGGAGGCGGAGAGGGTGAGGGTGAACAGGGTCGGTAGAGGGCTTAATTGACTAAATCGAAAGCGGGGAAAGAAAGAGGAGGAGAAGGGGAGTAAGTCTAACTTAACTGCAGGGACGAAGGGGGAGGAACAGGGCGACAGTCGTACCGACTGTCGCCGGAGAAGATGATGCTCAGAGAGAGGGGCGGCGACGAGCAGAGGGCTGGAGAGGCGCCAGCTGGGTGCGGCGTGGCGCGGGAAGAGCAGGGGAGGAGGTCTCTGCTGCTGGTATTGCGGCAGAGCGAAGAGGTGGAGGGGGAGGAAGTCGCCGGAGCTGGTGAGCGTCTGCCGGAGAAAGAAGAGAAGAAAGCTGGGGGTTTTTCTCCGTCAGATCCAGGCTGCCTTCGTCGGTGGAGCGGCGGGGGGTATTTATAGGGTTGAAGCAGGGAGGAAGGCGGAGGGAGACGACGTGTCTCCCTCGCCGGAGAATGGTCGGAATACGAACCCATACCGTCCGTGCGTTCGCACGGCCGGTATGGGGGGCTACAGTGACCATGGGGGTGCTCCTGCGACGGCTGACGACGCAGGGCACCCCCGGTACATTTGCCAGGTCCTCCACCTCACCCTGCGCGGCGCCATGCTCCGCGCAAGGTCGCCGGAGCATGGTGCTGGCAGGGTTTTGCAGGAGGGACCTGTTTGCAAAGAACGAAGGAGAGTTAGGGGCCAAAATGCGAGGGTTCAAAAGTTGAGGGCCAAAGAGTAAATATATGAGGACCAAAGTGTGAAGTCGGTCAAGGAGGTTTCTTCTTAGGCTCAAGTTTTTATACATGACTAATTAGGACCTAAGGAATCTGATGGTGAATTTTATTTTCATATTAAACCTTGTTTGACCGGTCAATTTGCGCAAAAACCCAAATTAAGTTATTAATTGGGCATGGTTCTCAATGTAGGTCAAAATGGGTTCTAAAGGCCAAATTGATGGTTCTAAACCCCAGAGATTATTTTTCTATGAATTTTAGAGGGTTTATTCTATTTTTACTTTGCCTCGAACCTTGTGAATTGAAGTGGGTTGTTTTAGGGTTACAGATTATCATTTGGTTCCTTGGAAGTGCTGTAGCCCTTGCTAGATCATCTCATCCCACTTTTATTCTTATTAAGCTGTTTTGACCTATGTTTGGGCCCTGAATTACCCTGTATGCAGATTATACTGGTAAAATTGCACTTTTACCCCTTATGACTTGTTTTCTTCTCAAACTCAGAATTCTCTGAGTTAAGCTTTTCCTTGAGATATGTAGGAGCTTTTATCCTTTGTATTGGGTCAAAATGAGCTAGTTATGGCTCATGATGAGGTTCTCATCATACCCCCATGCCTAGCTTTTGCTAGTCCCTTAGCAAAAAAAACTTAAGGTTTCAACCCTTGTTCTAGACCATGAAGTTTTCAATGGTTTTAGATAAGTGCCTTTTTATTTGAGCATAGATTAGGTTAGAATGCTGACCATAGGCCTAAAAGATACTCTAGTACCAATCAAGATCCAAATCTGTCTAGCCTTAGCCTCAGTCTTTTAGCAAAGGTTTTTAAGGCCCACAAGAACTAACCTAAGGTTTATTGGACTTCGTGGTTAAAGCACCCGTGCTTGAAATGATTTTAGCCCTGGCTCAGTTCGCAGTGCGTTTTGTAAGAGAGAGATAGAAAGTTTTTTCTGTTTGGAGAGTTTTCTCTCTCTTTTTCTTTTTAGTTCTAGTCTAGGATTGGCTTTTCAACACGGTCTGTATCAGATTCCTTGCTCCCATCATCAATCCTCAAGGGTTCCTGGCGATCGATGCTTCGAGATAGCACCGCCCATGGCAACCCCCGGAACCCTGGCTATTGAGATTTCGAGATAATCCCATCCATGGTGTTCCGTGGCCGAATCCAGACCCTGGCAATTGACACTTCGAGATAATGCCATCCATGGAATCTGAACCAGCAGAGTGCTTACATGCCCCCCGTAGGATATGTAAATATCCTAAGAGACAAGCACCGAGGAGATGATATTTTGTTACGCATCTTCGAGGGGATTTCCCGCCTCTCCGCGCTGGGAACTCGTCCAAATCAACTTGTGTTGATCGGCCATTCCTATTCTAGGTGTTCTTTTCAGATTTTTGCGACGCTTCTGCGTGATTCTGATTTTTATGCTTACTGAACCAGGCTGTGTGTGAGATTAGGGTGCTTAGGTTACTGAGTCCCTTAAACCAAAAATTAGTTAACGAGGCCGAATACTCCCTAAGCCTTAGACCTAATACTTCAGCTTTTCATTTTCCTCAACCTCTTGAGGAGTGTCCAGATCTTAATGAGTACTAAGAGTCTATTCAAGAATGCCTAAGGTTTGCATTCTTACTAATCTCATTGTGCACTTTTCAGTTATTTTCTTGAATGAGGTCTAGAACTTAGGTTAATTCCTTAGTTCCTTACTAATGACTATCAACTTTTCTTATAATTTTGTGCTCCTTTTTCATTTTGTTTCTTTTCTCCTTCACAAAATTTTCCTTCTCCTCTTTTCCTCTTATTCTTTTTCGAAAAATTTTTTAATTTTTATGGTATTTTTGGCATATGTGAATTTTTTTGCTTGAAACCTTTTCTTACAAGTTTTTGCACTTTCCTACCCCCCCATGCCTAAGATTTGCAATGTCCTCATTGTAACCTAGGGGGTCTTAGTTCAGGGTGAACTTCGAGTGCTGAAAGGTGTCAGAACAAGTTTCAGGTTTTCAAAGAGAATGACGGGCCGCCTCCCGTTAAGCGCTGAGTTTTACGCCATCGGCTGGGCGCAATAAGCTCAAGGGGAAAGGAGGATATAAGATGCCTCAGCCAAATCAGTAGAAGTTACATCAATGAACGGCTTGAGTCTTTGACCATTCACGATGAAAGGTTCAGAATCGTGGCTGAGTGGACTGATTTCGATTGCTCCATTTCCAAAAACCTGTCGGACCAAATATGGTCCGACCCACTTAGATCTCAGTTTTCCTGGGAAGAGTTTGAGTCGGGCATCAAAGAGTAGGACCTTTTGACCAGGATGAAAGATCTTTCTCGAGATGTGTTTGTCGTGGAAGGCTTTAACCCGCTCCTTGTAGATTTGCGAGTTCTCGTACGCGTCTGTGCGTAATTCATCGATCTCGCTGATTTGGAGTTTTCTGTGGGTCCCAGCCTTGGAAAGATCTAGATTACAGTTCCGTACTGCCCAATAGGCTTTATGCTCCAGTTCGACGGGAAGGTGGCATGCCTTTCCGTACACCAATCTAAAGGGAGACATGCCCAATTGGGTCTTGTGGGCGGTCCTATAGGCCCACAATGCTTCCGGAAGTCGGGACGACCAGTCCTTCCTGTCAGGTCGAACAGTGACCTGTAGGATTTTCTTGATCTCCCGATTCGACAGCTCAGCTAGACCATTAGTTTGGGGGTGGTAAGGAGTAGAGATTCGGTGAGACACCCCGTATTTGGTCATCAGTGACCTAAACTGAGCATTTGTGAAATGGGTCCCCCCATCAGAGATTATTGCACGAGGAATCCCGAACCTTGAGAAAATGTGTTGATGAATGAATTTGAGAACGATTTTGTGATCACAGGTTCGGGTCGGTATGGCTTCGATCCATTTGGACACGTAGTCCACAGCCAACAGAATGTATTCGAAACCATCCGAAACAGGAAAGGGGCCCATAAAATCAATCCCCCAAACATCAAAGATTTCGCATACTAGAATCGGTTGCATAGGCATCATGTCGCGATGGCTCATGTTGCCCAAAGTCTGGCAATGACTGCATGCCTTGCAATGACTGTATGCGTCTTTGAACAGTGTGGGCCAGTAAAAGCCGCACTGGAGGACTTTTGATGCGGTTTTATGCCCGGCAAAATGGCCACCGCATGCCTGGTCATGGCAGAAAGAGAGGATATTGTTGACTTCCCCTTCCGGGACACATCTCCGGATGATCTGATCGGCACCTATGCGGAAGAGGTACGGGTCTTCCCAAATGTAATACTTGGCATCGGAGCGTAATTTGTCTTTCTTGGCCTTCGGCCAATCGGACGGGGTTTGATGAGATGCCAAGTAATTTACAATATTAGCAAACCACGGAAGGCTAGTACCAATAGTCAGCAGGTGCTCATCGGGAAAATGCTCAGTGATGGGTCCGGAAGGGTCTATCATTTCAGAAGGAAGACGGGACAAGTGATCAGCTACCACGTTTTGTTTTCCCGCTTTATCGCGAATCTCGAGGTCAAATTCTTGCAACAGCAAGATCCATCGGATCAATCGAGGTTTCGCGTCCTTCTTTGCAAGGAGATGCCTCACAGCCGTGTGATCCGAGTATATGATGACATGGGAACCCAGAAGGTATGATCTGAATTTCTCTAGGGCAAATACTACAGCTAGCAGCTCTTTCTCAGTAACTGTATAGTTACGCTGAGCCTCATCGAGTGTTTTGCTGGCGTAGTAAATGACCACAGGTTTCTTGTCATTTTTCTGCCCCAAAACCGCTCCTACAGCGAAGTCGGATGCATCACACATGATCTCAAAGGGTTGAGACCAATCAGGGGACTGTAGGATCGGGGCTTGGGTGACTCGGTCACGCAGGATTTCAAATGCTTGAGTGCATTCCTTGGAGATTTCGAAGGGAACATCCTTGGAGAGAAGAGTGGTCAGGGGGCGTGCGATTTTTGAAAAATCAGGGATAAATCGTCGATAAAAACCGACATGCCCTAAAAAGGATCGGATGTCCCTGATCGAGCTAGGCATAGGAAGGCGAGAAATCAGATTAACCTTAGCTCGATCCACTTGGATACCTTTCTCCGAAATTGAGTGTCCCAGGACAATTCCCTCAGGCACCATGAAATGGCTCTTTTCCCAGGAAAGAACCAAATTCACGTCGATGCACCGCCTGAGTATCTGGACCAAGTGCTGGAGGCAATCGTCGAATGATGCTCCGAAAACTGAAAAGTCATCCATGAAGACTTCCAGATAATCACCTACCATATCTGAGAATATGGCAAGCATGCATCGCTGAAAAGTAGCGGGTGCATTGCAAAGACCAAAAGGCATCCTTCGGAAAGCGTATGTTCCGAAGGGGCAGGTGAATGTGGTCTTTTCTTGGTCCTCAGGATGGATTGCCACCTGGTTATAACCGGAGTACCCGTCAAGAAAGCAGAAGAACCTATTTCCCGCTAGTTTTTCGAGAATTTGATCAATGAAGGGTAGTGGGAAATGATCCTTCTTCGTGGAGGAATTGAGTCGACGGTAATCTATACAGACTCTCCACGAGTTGGCTAATCGGGTAGGAATGATTTCTCCGGTCTCAGTCGTTATAGTGGTGAGTCCTGCCTTTTTAGGCACGACCTGAATCGGGCTCACCCAACGACTATCGGAGATCGGGTAGATGATCCCGGCATCTAACCACTTGATGATCTCCTTTTTCACGACCTCCTGCAGATTGGGGTTTAAGCGTCTCTGCATTTCACGAGAAGGTCGTGTGCCCTCTTCTGAATAGATATGATGAGTACAATAAGAGGGACTTATTCCAGTCAAATCATCGAGGGTCCATCCGATGGCTCTGCGATGTTGCTGGAGGACAACAATCAGACGGTATTCCTGTTCAGGATTGAGGTTGGAATTGATGATCACAGGAAGGGTCTGATTAGAACCCAAAAAGATGTATTTCAAATGAGCAGGAAGGGGTTTCAGTTCAAGGATGGGGTTTTCAGCAGCAGCGGGTGGTTCAGTATAGATGTGAGGTTCAAGGGTGGGAGTTACTGGGTTGTTCACATCCGGATTGGACTCCTCTATTTGCGGGTCAAGATCCTTCTGTGGTTGATGAGGAATACTCAAGTCATTCTGGAGGTGTGATTCATCAACCAAAGTCTTGATGTCACAAATTTGCTCGATGACGCCGCAATTAATTCCTTGTTGGGCCTTAAATATATCAATTTTCAGTGTTTGATCTCCAAACTTAAGCTCTATTTGGCCCTCCTCACAGCTGATGTTGGCTCTAGCAGTAGCCAAGAAAGGTCTCCCTAGAATGATTGGTGTATCCCTAGGGTTCTCAGGTGCATCCATGTCTAAGACTATAAAGTCCACTGGAAAATAGAAATCCCGCACTCTCACGATAACATCCTCGAGAATCCCTTTTGGTGACTTTATAGATCGATCTGCTAATTGTAATGTCACCCTCGGTTGGTTTCAGCTCAGATTCTTCCAGATGGTCAAGTAAGGATGTGGGTATCAGATTTATAGATGCACCTAAGTCTAACAATGCTCTGTCCAATTGGGTACCACCTATCTTACAGGAGATCAGGGGAGTTCCAGGATCTTTTGCCTTGGGTGGGAGTCTACTAAGGATTACAGAGCTGGCTTGCTCTGACAGAACAATTGGGCTCCCTCCCTTGGTTCGCGGCTTACGCTGGGGTGTACATATATTCTTTAGAAATCGTGCGTAAGCTGGTACGTGGCGGATTGCATCCATCAAGGGGATGTTTATGTGGACCTGCTCAAAGAGCTTGACCAGGTCCTCCTCAGGGGCCACGGGTTTGGTGGTCTTCTTTCCCTTGGTCAGGGCTTCGGGAAACGGGATCTTGGTTGGTTCCTCTAGGATAGGTCCTGGTTGTGGGTCTGGAACAGCGGTACCTTGGATAACTATCCTAGGGTCATGATTATCAGGCTGGGAGTGGTTTGGATAACGCGGGTCCTGAGTTGTATTACCACTACGTGTTGTTACAGAATTTAATCCGGCCTGATTTTGGTTTGGATTTGGTAGGAGGGGTGGCTGCTGCTGAAATCCCGTACGAGAAGTAGAGGCTTCCATCTCGTCTGGAGATGGAGCAGTGGGGGCCTGATAAATCCATTGAGCTTGGCCTAAATTTGGATTCATAACGCGCTTCTGTGTTGGCACGTTATTTGGGTTAGGAAGGGGTTGGGAAGGGAGTGTGCCTGGCTGGCGAGAATTTGCCAACTGGGCCAGCTGAGTTTTAACTTCAGTAAGCTCGTCCTTGTGCTGTTTTTGAATGGCCGCATTCGATTTTTGAATGTCAGCCAGAGTCTGAAGGATTAAGGACATTTGATCTTGATTTGGCCCTGATGGATAAGTAGGGTTGGGCCGAGGCTGAGGCGGCTGGTAGTGATGAGAGGGCTGTGGGCGGGAATGAAAAGGTGGTCTTTGGGTTTGAGAATTTCCCGCCCACTGAAAATTTGGATGGTTTCGCCATCCAGGGTTGTAAGTGTTGGAGAATGGGTCGTTCTGGATGGCGTTGAGGTCCTCGCAGGTCTGAGGAACCTCCTGAGAATCAAGGAAAGGGGGAATGGAGTTCCCCCGGCTGGTGAAGAAAGGATCGGATGATCTTCCAGTCCAAGAATCAGATGGGGATGGATATGGATCCATCCCAGGGGAGGATCGGTGTAGGATGTTTTGCACAGTCTCCTGTGTGGAAGGAGGTTGTGCAAAGGAGTTACGCGCAGAGGTGGCTCGCTGCAAGTGCTGAGTCAGCTCATCCACCTTCTTTTCAATAATTGAGACCTTGTCCAATCGACTGGCCATTAATTCCAGGTCGACTGATGCGGACAGGCCCTGCGTCTCATGTGCTCCCTTAAGATTCGTCGCTGCGCGGGTATTCGTCCTGTCGAATAATCCCATGGAGTCATTGTTGATGGAGTTCTCGCACATGTTTTCGAGAATCTCCCATACGGTGTCTTCATGTTGACCCATGATGTTTCCTCCGCAGGTTGCATTGACGAAAAGGCGGATGTCCTCACGGAGTCCCTGGTAAAAAGATTGGACTTGTTCCCATTTAGGAACTCCGTGATGGGGGCACTTCCTCATGAGATCCTGAAAACGATCCCATGCCTCATGGAGAGGTTCTCCTGATTGTTGAGTGAAGTGTGTAATCTGATGGCGCAAGGCGTTGGTCCGACCAACGGGAAAGAACTTTTTCAAAAACTCGGATTGAAGTTCTTCCCAAGTGTTGATCGGCCGGGTCTGAGTTTGATACCAATGGGCGGCCTTGTCCATAAGAGAAAAGGAGAACATCTTCATGAGAAGAATATCCCGATTTTGCGCATCTGATCCAAAAGTGTGGGCCAGATGCTTAAGCTGTTTGATGTGCTGGAAGGGATCTTCAGAATTAAGCCCATGGAATTTAGGTATAGCGTGAATCATGTTGGGCTTTAGTTCGGAATCAGGTCCTCCAATCGGGATTCTAACTCGAGGCTCAATTGCCACCGCAGCAGGATTGTAGTGGTCCCGCATCATAGGACGCTGTGGTGGGTGCACGAAGTTTTGGAAGAGGTCATTGAGTTGCTGGAGCTGGTGTTCCAGATTATTTTCTTCCTCAACTGGCTGAGCCATGATGGGGGAAGAAGAAAAACTTGGTTCTGAATCAGAAGAGAGAATAATGTGAGGGTGTTGCTGCACAAACACGGGCGTCGAGGCTTGGCCTTGACGAGAGTGAATTTCTAAAGGAGGTCTTAAGGGTGGTCCTAGAGACCTCCTTCCGTACATGCACAGTTGGGAGAGGTAAGTTTAGAAGGTGATGGACCCAATCAAGACACCCAAAAATGTGTTGGGTGACTATAGAGGTGCGGGGCAGATGGACCCCTTGATCAGAAAGATCGTCCACCTGAGAATTACCTGGGCAGCCAGAGAGGGAGAGTCCCGCGAAGACCCCTACACGGTAGAGCGTCCCCACGGGTTACAGGGTTTCCCCCACCCGACCTCTCTTGTCACTGCGGTTCCAGGTAGACCAGAATGGGGATCTTGACCTCTTAAGTCTACCAATTTTAAAATCAGGGTGCTTAAGGTTTCACTTGAACTTTAGTCTTTTTAAGTGCAAAGAGTGACCTAATTTAAGGTTGGTTAACCCAAGGGGTCAACTTTACCTATTGTTTTCTTTAAGAGCTTTTAGGTCCTGTCTTTTAGGGTTCAAGTGTTTAGAGAGAGCCAATTGTTTAGGATTTTTCTTGTTAATTATTTTCAATCAATGGCTTGGGCACACCTCTTTAGGATTTCCTCAATTCTTGATTAAGGGGTGTGTCTCTACTGAAATCCTAATGTTTGACCTTATGTTGGCTCTACTTGGTCCATTTAACTCTTTGTTGGGCAATTAGGGCTCAAGCAAGAATGTGTTAGCCCTTAAATACCCTTAATAGTGTGCAGGAGTGATGAGTTGAAAACATGCAACTTTTTATGGTTACTAAGTATGGAAGACAGGTTAGCCCTATATTGCTTTGTTCTTTTCTTTTCTTTCTCTTTAGAGTGTAGGGGTTAATAGTGAGAGAAAAGATTTACCTGTCTTCGGAGTGGTTGTCGTGTGGTTGCTTGTCTTCTTGAGTTCCTGTAGCTGCACAAAAGAGAGGAGATTATCAGAAATTAAAAGATACAGGAATGTTTACCTCTAGAATAGCCGTTGCTCCCCGGCAACGGCGCCAAAATGATAATCGTCTGGTTTGACCGGGTTGAGTTATGTCGTTATAGTAAAGCCGGTTGTTACCAACGTTTCATATAAAAATTTTTTACTCGGAAAAATAAAAGAGTTCCCGAGGTCGAACTCAGGGAGCAAGTTGTATTCTAGAGATATACAAGTTCTATTACAAAAATAAAGAGAGAGAGAGAGAGATGAAAATTTGGCTTCTTCTTCTTTTCTTCTTTCTTCCTCTTTGTCTTTGGTTCTTCCTGTTCTTCTTCTTCTTTTTCTTCTGCTTTCTTCAGATTTTTCCCTCGTGCTCTTCTTCTTCTGTTCTTCCTTGTTTCCTTTCTTTCTTTTTCGTCAGATCGTCTTCTTCTTTTCTTGCTTCTTGCTTCTCTTCATTCCTTCTTCTTCTTTGTCTTCACCTGCCTTGACCTCTCTTTTTCTTCTTTCGCGATGGCCGTTGCTCTTCCTTCTTCTTCAGCGGGTCTGCTTCTTCTTTGGCTGCTGACCTTCCGTCGTCTGCCCCGGTGCTGAGACGACTTAACAATGCCTTCGCTACAGTGCAGCAGCTCCTTCTTCTTCAGCGGGTCTGCTTCTTCTTCTTTGGCCTGCACACTTCAGAGTCTATTCGTCAAGGCAAAAACCTACTCTACCCCCCTCCCCCGCGTATCTCTCTCTCTGAAATCACTCTTCGGAAGCTCTCCCAGAGCGCTACCGGGTAATCGGGTTCGGGTCAGGCCCGGGTCCAGGCCCACCGGCGTGCGTGGTGGGCGAGGAGTGCAGGTCAGTCTAATCGGGTCGGGCCAGGTCCGCGGAGCGTGGTCACGGACGAGGCCGAGTCGGGTCGGGTCGGGTGAGAGGGACCTCACCCCGTGGTAACTGAGGCAAACAGCATAAGGCAGTTTTTGCCTTTATGCGTCCGCGCGCCTTCGAGAGGTTCCGAGGTGGGACTATCCGCGCACCCGTTTCTCTCACGCCTGCAGCAGGGATGGCGCTTCCAATTGCATCAGCTGTTGAGGCGCACAGCTCCAATTGAGGGCCAGGGTGTGTGCGCGAGACTCTTCCGCGCTGGCCGTGGCTTTTCAACCTGGGATATCTCGGCTTGAAGCAACCTCGAGCAGGCTTCGAGCTTCCTCGCCAATGGCGGTCAAGGCCTGGAACCTGAAATCAATAGCACGGCCTCTCGGCCAAATCAGACAGGCGGGGGACCTTCGCCGTGGCACGGCGAAGGTGGTCAGGGGGTCTGCAGGGGGCGAGATGGAGCTGTCAGGTCGTCCTAGGTCAAACTGTGAGCGAGGGAGTGGGTGTGTTCGGTGGGTCTGCAGAGGGTGTTTGGTGGGAAGTGGAGGGGCGGAAGAGGATCAGGGTGAGGAGGCGGAGGTTCTGCGGTGGTTGGCGAGCCGTGTGGGTCGCTGAGGTGATGGGAGCGGCTCGCCGGAGGGTGGTCGGAGGCGGAGAGGGTGAGGGTGAACAGGGTCGGTAGAGGGCTTAATTGACTAAATCGAAAGCGGGGAAAGAAAGAGGAGGAGAAGGGGAGTAAGTCTAACTTAACTGCAGGGACGAAGGGGGAGGAACAGGGCGACAGTCGTACCGACTGTCGCCGGAGAAGATGATGCTCAGAGAGAGGGGCGGCGACGAGCAGAGGGCTGGAGAGGCGCCAGCTGGGTGCGGCGTGGCGCGGGAAGAGCAGGGGAGGAGGTCTCTGCTGCTGGTATTGCGGCAGAGCGAAGAGGTGGAGGGGGAGGAAGTCGCCGGAGCTGGTGAGCGTCTGCCGGAGAAAGAAGAGAAGAAAGCTGGGGGTTTTTCTCCGTCAGATCCAGGCTGCCTTCGTCGGTGGAGCGGCGGGGGGTATTTATAGGGTTGAAGCAGGGAGGAAGGCGGAGGGAGACGACGTGTCTCCCTCGCCGGAGAATGGTCGGAATACGAACCCATACCGTCCGTGCGTTCGCACGGCCGGTATGGGGGGCTACAGTGACCATGGGGGTGCTCCTGCGACGGCTGACGACGCAGGGCACCCCCGGTACATTTGCCAGGTCCTCCACCTCACCCTGCGCGGCGCCATGCTCCGCGCAAGGTCGCCGGAGCATGGTGCTGGCAGGGTTTTGCAGGAGGGACCTGTTTGCAAAGAACGAAGGAGAGTTAGGGGCCAAAATGCGAGGGTTCAAAAGTTGAGGGCCAAAGAGTAAATATATGAGGACCAAAGTGTGAAGTCGGTCAAGGAGGTTTCTTCTTAGGCTCAAGTTTTTATACATGACTAATTAGGACCTAAGGAATCTGATGGTGAATTTTATTTTCATATTAAACCTTGTTTGACCGGTCAATTTGCGCAAAAACCCAAATTAAGTTATTAATTGGGCATGGTTCTCAATGTAGGTCAAAATGGGTTCTAAAGGCCAAATTGATGGTTCTAAACCCCAGAGATTATTTTTCTATGAATTTTAGAGGGTTTATTCTATTTTTACTTTGCCTCGAACCTTGTGAATTGAAGTGGGTTGTTTTAGGGTTACAGATTATCATTTGGTTCCTTGGAAGTGCTGTAGCCCTTGCTAGATCATCTCATCCCACTTTTATTCTTATTAAGCTGTTTTGACCTATGTTTGGGCCCTGAATTACCCTGTATGCAGATTATACTGGTAAAATTGCACTTTTACCCCTTATGACTTGTTTTCTTCTCAAACTCAGAATTCTCTGAGTTAAGCTTTTCCTTGAGATATGTAGGAGCTTTTATCCTTTGTATTGGGTCAAAATGAGCTAGTTATGGCTCATGATGAGGTTCTCATCATACCCCCATGCCTAGCTTTTGCTAGTCCCTTAGCAAAAAAAACTTAAGGTTTCAACCCTTGTTCTAGACCATGAAGTTTTCAATGGTTTTAGATAAGTGCCTTTTTATTTGAGCATAGATTAGGTTAGAATGCTGACCATAGGCCTAAAAGATACTCTAGTACCAATCAAGATCCAAATCTGTCTAGCCTTAGCCTCAGTCTTTTAGCAAAGGTTTTTAAGGCCCACAAGAACTAACCTAAGGTTTATTGGACTTCGTGGTTAAAGCACCCGTGCTTGAAATGATTTTAGCCCTGGCTCAGTTCGCAGTGCGTTTTGTAAGAGAGAGATAGAAAGTTTTTTCTGTTTGGAGAGTTTTCTCTCTCTTTTTCTTTTTAGTTCTAGTCTAGGATTGGCTTTTCAACACGGTCTGTATCAGATTCCTTGCTCCCATCATCAATCCTCAAGGGTTCCTGGCGATCGATGCTTCGAGATAGCACCGCCCATGGCAACCCCCGGAACCCTGGCTATTGAGATTTCGAGATAATCCCATCCATGGTGTTCCGTGGCCGAATCCAGACCCTGGCAATTGACACTTCGAGATAATGCCATCCATGGAATCTGAACCAGCAGAGTGCTTACATGCCCCCCGTAGGATATGTAAATATCCTAAGAGACAAGCACCGAGGAGATGATATTTTGTTACGCATCTTCGAGGGGATTTCCCGCCTCTCCGCGCTGGGAACTCGTCCAAATCAACTTGTGTTGATCGGCCATTCCTATTCTAGGTGTTCTTTTCAGATTTTTGCGACGCTTCTGCGTGATTCTGATTTTTATGCTTACTGAACCAGGCTGTGTGTGAGATTAGGGTGCTTAGGTTACTGAGTCCCTTAAACCAAAAATTAGTTAACGAGGCCGAATACTCCCTAAGCCTTAGACCTAATACTTCAGCTTTTCATTTTCCTCAACCTCTTGAGGAGTGTCCAGATCTTAATGAGTACTAAGAGTCTATTCAAGAATGCCTAAGGTTTGCATTCTTACTAATCTCATTGTGCACTTTTCAGTTATTTTCTTGAATGAGGTCTAGAACTTAGGTTAATTCCTTAGTTCCTTACTAATGACTATCAACTTTTCTTATAATTTTGTGCTCCTTTTTCATTTTGTTTCTTTTCTCCTTCACAAAATTTTCCTTCTCCTCTTTTCCTCTTATTCTTTTTCGAAAAATTTTTTAATTTTTATGGTATTTTTGGCATATGTGAATTTTTTTGCTTGAAACCTTTTCTTACAAGTTTTTGCACTTTCCTACCCCCCCATGCCTAAGATTTGCAATGTCCTCATTGTAACCTAGGGGGTCTTAGTTCAGGGTGAACTTCGAGTGCTGAAAGGTGTCAGAACAAGTTTCAGGTTTTCAAAGAGAATGACGGGCCGCCTCCCGTTAAGCGCTGAGTTTTACGCCATCGGCTGGGCGCAATAAGCTCAAGGGGAAAGGAGGATATAAGATGCCTCAGCCAAATCAGTAGAAGTTACATCAATGAACGGCTTGAGTCTTTGACCATTCACGATGAAAGGTTCAGAATCGTGGCTGAGTGGACTGATTTCGATTGCTCCATTTCCAAAAACCTGTCGGACCAAATATGGTCCGACCCACTTAGATCTCAGTTTTCCTGGGAAGAGTTTGAGTCGGGCATCAAAGAGTAGGACCTTTTGACCAGGATGAAAGATCTTTCTCGAGATGTGTTTGTCGTGGAAGGCTTTAACCCGCTCCTTGTAGATTTGCGAGTTCTCGTACGCGTCTGTGCGTAATTCATCGATCTCGCTGATTTGGAGTTTTCTGTGGGTCCCAGCCTTGGAAAGATCTAGATTACAGTTCCGTACTGCCCAATAGGCTTTATGCTCCAGTTCGACGGGAAGGTGGCATGCCTTTCCGTACACCAATCTAAAGGGAGACATGCCCAATTGGGTCTTGTGGGCGGTCCTATAGGCCCACAATGCTTCCGGAAGTCGGGACGACCAGTCCTTCCTGTCAGGTCGAACAGTGACCTGTAGGATTTTCTTGATCTCCCGATTCGACAGCTCAGCTAGACCATTAGTTTGGGGGTGGTAAGGAGTAGAGATTCGGTGAGACACCCCGTATTTGGTCATCAGTGACCTAAACTGAGCATTTGTGAAATGGGTCCCCCCATCAGAGATTATTGCACGAGGAATCCCGAACCTTGAGAAAATGTGTTGATGAATGAATTTGAGAACGATTTTGTGATCACAGGTTCGGGTCGGTATGGCTTCGATCCATTTGGACACGTAGTCCACAGCCAACAGAATGTATTCGAAACCATCCGAAACAGGAAAGGGGCCCATAAAATCAATCCCCCAAACATCAAAGATTTCGCATACTAGAATCGGTTGCATAGGCATCATGTCGCGATGGCTCATGTTGCCCAAAGTCTGGCAATGACTGCATGCCTTGCAATGACTGTATGCGTCTTTGAACAGTGTGGGCCAGTAAAAGCCGCACTGGAGGACTTTTGATGCGGTTTTATGCCCGGCAAAATGGCCACCGCATGCCTGGTCATGGCAGAAAGAGAGGATATTGTTGACTTCCCCTTCCGGGACACATCTCCGGATGATCTGATCGGCACCTATGCGGAAGAGGTACGGGTCTTCCCAAATGTAATACTTGGCATCGGAGCGTAATTTGTCTTTCTTGGCCTTCGGCCAATCGGACGGGGTTTGATGAGATGCCAAGTAATTTACAATATTAGCAAACCACGGAAGGCTAGTACCAATAGTCAGCAGGTGCTCATCGGGAAAATGCTCAGTGATGGGTCCGGAAGGGTCTATCATTTCAGAAGGAAGACGGGACAAGTGATCAGCTACCACGTTTTGTTTTCCCGCTTTATCGCGAATCTCGAGGTCAAATTCTTGCAACAGCAAGATCCATCGGATCAATCGAGGTTTCGCGTCCTTCTTTGCAAGGAGATGCCTCACAGCCGTGTGATCCGAGTATATGATGACATGGGAACCCAGAAGGTATGATCTGAATTTCTCTAGGGCAAATACTACAGCTAGCAGCTCTTTCTCAGTAACTGTATAGTTACGCTGAGCCTCATCGAGTGTTTTGCTGGCGTAGTAAATGACCACAGGTTTCTTGTCATTTTTCTGCCCCAAAACCGCTCCTACAGCGAAGTCGGATGCATCACACATGATCTCAAAGGGTTGAGACCAATCAGGGGACTGTAGGATCGGGGCTTGGGTGACTCGGTCACGCAGGATTTCAAATGCTTGAGTGCATTCCTTGGAGATTTCGAAGGGAACATCCTTGGAGAGAAGAGTGGTCAGGGGGCGTGCGATTTTTGAAAAATCAGGGATAAATCGTCGATAAAAACCGACATGCCCTAAAAAGGATCGGATGTCCCTGATCGAGCTAGGCATAGGAAGGCGAGAAATCAGATTAACCTTAGCTCGATCCACTTGGATACCTTTCTCCGAAATTGAGTGTCCCAGGACAATTCCCTCAGGCACCATGAAATGGCTCTTTTCCCAGGAAAGAACCAAATTCACGTCGATGCACCGCCTGAGTATCTGGACCAAGTGCTGGAGGCAATCGTCGAATGATGCTCCGAAAACTGAAAAGTCATCCATGAAGACTTCCAGATAATCACCTACCATATCTGAGAATATGGCAAGCATGCATCGCTGAAAAGTAGCAGGTGCATTGCAAAGACCAAAAGGCATCCTTCGGAAAGCGTATGTTCCGAAGGGGCAGGTGAATGTGGTCTTTTCTTGGTCCTCAGGATGGATTGCCACCTGGTTATAACCGGAGTACCCGTCAAGAAAGCAGAAGAACCTATTTCCCGCTAGTTTTTCGAGAATTTGATCAATGAAGGGTAGTGGGAAATGATCCTTCTTCGTGGAGGAATTGAGTCGACGGTAATCTATACAGACTCTCCACGAGTTGGCTAATCGGGTAGGAATGATTTCTCCGGTCTCAGTCGTTATAGTGGTGAGTCCTGCCTTTTTAGGCACGACCTGAATCGGGCTCACCCAACGACTATCGGAGATCGGGTAGATGATCCCGGCATCTAACCACTTGATGATCTCCTTTTTCACGACCTCCTGCAGATTGGGGTTTAAGCGTCTCTGCATTTCACGAGAAGGTCGTGTGCCCTCTTCTGAATAGATATGATGAGTACAATAAGAGGGACTTATTCCAGTCAAATCATCGAGGGTCCATCCGATGGCTCTGCGATGTTGCTGGAGGACAACAATCAGACGGTATTCCTGTTCAGGATTGAGGTTGGAATTGATGATCACAGGAAGGGTCTGATTAGAACCCAAAAAGATGTATTTCAAATGAGCAGGAAGGGGTTTCAGTTCAAGGATGGGGTTTTCAGCAGCAGCGGGTGGTTCAGTATAGATGTGAGGTTCAAGGGTGGGAGTTACTGGGTTGTTCACATCCGGATTGGACTCCTCTATTTGCGGGTCAAGATCCTTCTGTGGTTGATGAGGAATACTCAAGTCATTCTGGAGGTGTGATTCATCAACCAAAGTCTTGATGTCACAAATTTGCTCGATGACGCCGCAATTAATTCCTTGTTGGGCCTTAAATATATCAATTTTCAGTGTTTGATCTCCAAACTTAAGCTCTATTTGGCCCTCCTCACAGCTGATGTTGGCTCTAGCAGTAGCCAAGAAAGGTCTCCCTAGAATGATTGGTGTATCCCTAGGGTTCTCAGGTGCATCCATGTCTAAGACTATAAAGTCCACTGGAAAATAGAAATCCCGCACTCTCACGATAACATCCTCGAGAATCCCTTTTGGTGACTTTATAGATCGATCTGCTAATTGTAATGTCACCTCGGTTGGTTTCAGCTCAGATTCTTCCAGATGGTCAAGTAAGGATGTGGGTATCAGATTTATAGATGCACCTAAGTCTAACAATGCTCTGTCCAATTGGGTACCACCTATCTTACAGGAGATCAGGGGAGTTCCAGGATCTTTTGCCTTGGGTGGGAGTCTACTAAGGATTACAGAGCTGGCTTGCTCTGACAGAACAATTGGGCTCCCTCCCTTGGTTCGCGGCTTACGCTGGGGGGTGTACATATATTCTTTAGAAATCGTGCGTAAGCTGGTACGTGGCGGATTGCATCCATCAAGGGGATGTTTATGTGGACCTGCTCAAAGAGCTTGACCAGGTCCTCCTCAGGGGCCACGGGTTTGGTGGTCTTCTTTCCCTTGGTCAGGGCTTCGGGAAACGGGATCTTGGTTGGTTCCTCTAGGATAGGTCCTGGTTGTGGGTCTGGAACAGCGGGTACCTTGGATAACTATCCTAGGGTCATGATTATCAGGCTGGGAGTGGTTTGGATAACGCGGGTCCTGAGTTGTATTACCACTACGTGTTGTTACAGAATTTAATCCGGCCTGATTTTGGTTTGGATTTGGTAGGAGGGGTGGCTGCTGCTGAAATCCCGTACGAGAAGTAGAGGCTTCCATCTCGTCTGGAGATGGAGCAGTGGGGGCCTGATAAATCCATTGAGCTTGGCCTAAATTTGGATTCATAACGCGCTTCTGTGTTGGCACGTTATTTGGGTTAGGAAGGGGTTGGGAAGGGAGTGTGCCTGGCTGGCGAGAATTTGCCAACTGGGCCAGCTGAGTTTTAACTTCAGTAAGCTCGTCCTTGTGCTGTTTTTGAATGGCCGCATTCGATTTTTGAATGTCAGCCAGAGTCTGAAGGATTAAGGACATTTGATCTTGATTTGGCCCTGATGGATAAGTAGGGTTGGGCCGAGGCTGAGGCGGCTGGTAGTGATGAGAGGGCTGTGGGCGGGAATGAAAAGGTGGTCTTTGGGTTTGAGAATTTCCCGCCCACTGAAAATTTGGATGGTTTCGCCATCCAGGGTTGTAAGTGTTGGAGAATGGGTCGTTCTGGATGGCGTTGAGGTCCTCGCAGGTCTGAGGAACCTCCTGAGAATCAAGGAAAGGGGGAATGGAGTTCCCCCGGCTGGTGAAGAAAGGATCGGATGATCTTCCAGTCCAAGAATCAGATGGGGATGGATATGGATCCATCCCAGGGGAGGATCGGTGTAGGATGTTTTGCACAGTCTCCTGTGTGGAAGGAGGTTGTGCAAAGGAGTTACGCGCAGAGGTGGCTCGCTGCAAGTGCTGAGTCAGCTCATCCACCTTCTTTTCAATAATTGAGACCTTGTCCAATCGACTGGCCATTAATTCCAGGTCGACTGATGCGGACAGGCCCTGCGTCTCATGTGCTCCCTTAAGATTCGTCGCTGCGCGGGTATTCGTCCTGTCGAATAATCCCATGGAGTCATTGTTGATGGAGTTCTCGCACATGTTTTCGAGAATCTCCCATACGGTGTCTTCATGTTGACCCATGATGTTTCCTCCGCAGGTTGCATTGACGAAAAGGCGGATGTCCTCACGGAGTCCCTGGTAAAAAGATTGGACTTGTTCCCATTTAGGAACTCCGTGATGGGGGCACTTCCTCATGAGATCCTGAAAACGATCCCATGCCTCATGGAGAGGTTCTCCTGATTGTTGAGTGAAGTGTGTAATCTGATGGCGCAAGGCGTTGGTCCGACCAACGGGAAAGAACTTTTTCAAAAACTCGGATTGAAGTTCTTCCCAAGTGTTGATCGGCCGGGTCTGAGTTTGATACCAATGGGCGGCCTTGTCCATAAGAGAAAAGGAGAACATCTTCATGAGAAGAATATCCCGATTTTGCGCATCTGATCCAAAAGTGTGGGCCAGATGCTTAAGCTGTTTGATGTGCTGGAAGGGATCTTCAGAATTAAGCCCATGGAATTTAGGTATAGCGTGAATCATGTTGGGCTTTAGTTCGGAATCAGGTCCTCCAATCGGGATTCTAACTCGAGGCTCAATTGCCACCGCAGCAGGATTGTAGTGGTCCCGCATCATAGGACGCTGTGGTGGGTGCACGAAGTTTTGGAAGAGGTCATTGAGTCGCTGGAGCTGGTGTTCCAGATTATTTTCTTCCTCAACTGGCTGAGCCATGATGGGGGAAGAAGAAAAACTTGGTTCTGAATCAGAAGAGAGAATAATGTGAGGGTGTTGCTGCACAAACACGGGCGTCGAGGCTTGGCCTTGACGAGAGTGAATTTCTAAAGGAGGTCTTAAGGGTGGTCCTAGAGACCTCCTTCCGTACATGCACAGTTGGGAGAGGTAAGTTTAGAAGGTGATGGACCCAATCAAGACACCCAAAAATGTGTTGGGTGACTATAGAGGTGCGGGGCAGATGGACCCCTTGATCAGAAAGATCGTCCACCTGAGAATTACCTGGGCAGCCAGAGAGGGAGAGTCCCGCGAAGACCCCTACACGGTAGAGCGTCCCCACGGGTTACAGGGTTTCCCCCACCCGACCTCTCTTGTCACTGCGGTTCCAGGTAGACCAGAATGGGGATCTTGACCTCTTAAGTCTACCAATTTTAAAATCAGGGTGCTTAAGGTTTCACTTGAACTTTAGTCTTTTTAAGTGCAAAGAGTGACCTAATTTAAGGTTGGTTAACCCAAGGGGTCAACTTTACCTATTGTTTTCTTTAAGAGCTTTTAGGTCCTGTCTTTTAGGGTTCAAGTGTTTAGAGAGAGCCAATTGTTTAGGATTTTTCTTGTTAATTATTTTCAATCAATGGCTTGGGCAGACCTCTTTAGGATTTCCTCAATTCTTGATTAAGGGGTGTGTCTCTACTGAAATCCTAATGTTTGACCTTATGTTGGCTCTACTTGGTCCATTTAACTCTTTGTTGGGCAATTAGGGCTCAAGCAAGAATGTGTTAGCCCTTAAATACCCTTAATAGTGTGCAGGAGTGATGAGTTGAAAACATGCAACTTTTTATGGTTACTAAGTATGGAAGACAGGTTAGCCCTATATTGCTTTGTTCTTTTCTTTTCTTTCTCTTTAGAGTGTAGGGGTTAATAGTGAGAGAAAAGATTTACCTGTCTTCGGAGTGGTTGTCGTGTGGTTGCTTGTCTTCTTGAGTTCCTGTAGCTGCACAAAAGAGAGGAGATTATCAGAAATTAAAAGATACAGGAATGTTTACCTCTAGAATAGCCGTTGCTCCCCGGCAACGGCGCCAAAATGATAATCGTCTGGTTTGACCGGGTTGAGTTATGTCGTTATAGTAAAGCCGGTTGTTACCAACGTTTCATATAAAAATTTTTTACTCGGAAAAATAAAAGAGTTCCCGAGGTCGAACTCAGGGAGCAAGTTGTATTCTAGAGATATACAAGTTCTATTACAAAAATAAAGAGAGAGAGAGAGAGATGAAAATTTGGCTTCTTCTTCTTTTCTTCTTTCTTCCTCTTTGTCTTTGGTTCTTCCTGTTCTTCTTCTTCTTTTTCTTCTGCTTTCTTCAGATTTTTCCCTCGTGCTCTTCTTCTTCTGTTCTTCCTTGTTTCCTTTCTTTCTTTTTCGTCAGATCGTCTTCTTCTTTTCTTGCTTCTTGCTTCTCTTCATTCCTTCTTCTTCTTTGTCTTCACCTGCCTTGACCTCTCTTTTTCTTCTTTCGCGATGGCCGTTGCTCTTCCTTCTTCTTCAGCGGGTCTGCTTCTTCTTTGGCTGCTGACCTTCCGTCGTCTGCCCCGGTGCTGAGACGACTTAACAATGCCTTCGCTACAGTGCAGCAGCTCCTTCTTCTTCAGCGGGTCTGCTTCTTCTTCTTTGGCCTGCACACTTCAGAGTCTATTCGTCAAGGCAAAAACCTACTCTACCCCCCTCCCCCGCGTATCTCTCTCTCTGAAATCACTCTTCGGAAGCTCTCCCAGAGCGCTACCGGGTAATCGGGTTCGGGTCAGGCCCGGGTCCAGGCCCAC
Organism: Thalassia testudinum; assembly: GCA_037157565.1. Taxonomy (NCBI): domain Eukaryota; kingdom Viridiplantae; phylum Streptophyta; class Magnoliopsida; order Alismatales; family Hydrocharitaceae; genus Thalassia; species Thalassia testudinum. The sequence goes on from JAZHRO010000024.1 coordinate 22,588,036, forward strand.
CGGCGTGCGTGGTGGGCGAGGAGTGCAGGTCAGTCTAATCGGGTCGGGCCAGGTCCGCGGAGCGTGGTCACGGACGAGGCCGAGTCGGGTCGGGTCGGGTGAGAGGGACCTCACCCCGTGGTAACTGAGGCAAACAGCATAAGGCAGTTTTTGCCTTTATGCGTCCGCGCGCCTTCGAGAGGTTCCGAGGTGGGACTATCCGCGCACCCGTTTCTCTCACGCCTGCAGCAGGGATGGCGCTTCCAATTGCATCAGCTGTTGAGGCGCACAGCTCCAATTGAGGGCCAGGGTGTGTGCGCGAGACTCTTCCGCGCTGGCCGTGGCTTTTCAACCTGGGATATCTCGGCTTGAAGCAACCTCGAGCAGGCTTCGAGCTTCCTCGCCAATGGCGGTCAAGGCCTGGAACCTGAAATCAATAGCACGGCCTCTCGGCCAAATCAGACAGGCGGGGGACCTTCGCCGTGGCACGGCGAAGGTGGTCAGGGGGTCTGCAGGGGGCGAGATGGAGCTGTCAGGTCGTCCTAGGTCAAACTGTGAGCGAGGGAGTGGGTGTGTTCGGTGGGTCTGCAGAGGGTGTTTGGTGGGAAGTGGAGGGGCGGAAGAGGATCAGGGTGAGGAGGCGGAGGTTCTGCGGTGGTTGGCGAGCCGTGTGGGTCGCTGAGGTGATGGGAGCGGCTCGCCGGAGGGTGGTCGGAGGCGGAGAGGGTGAGGGTGAACAGGGTCGGTAGAGGGCTTAATTGACTAAATCGAAAGCGGGGAAAGAAAGAGGAGGAGAAGGGGAGTAAGTCTAACTTAACTGCAGGGACGAAGGGGGAGGAACAGGGCGACAGTCGTACCGACTGTCGCCGGAGAAGATGATGCTCAGAGAGAGGGGCGGCGACGAGCAGAGGGCTGGAGAGGCGCCAGCTGGGTGCGGCGTGGCGCGGGAAGAGCAGGGGAGGAGGTCTCTGCTGCTGGTATTGCGGCAGAGCGAAGAGGTGGAGGGGGAGGAAGTCGCCGGAGCTGGTGAGCGTCTGCCGGAGAAAGAAGAGAAGAAAGCTGGGGGTTTTTCTCCGTCAGATCCAGGCTGCCTTCGTCGGTGGAGCGGCGGGGGGTATTTATAGGGTTGAAGCAGGGAGGAAGGCGGAGGGAGACGACGTGTCTCCCTCGCCGGAGAATGGTCGGAATACGAACCCATACCGTCCGTGCGTTCGCACGGCCGGTATGGGGGGCTACAGTGACCATGGGGGTGCTCCTGCGACGGCTGACGACGCAGGGCACCCCCGGTACATTTGCCAGGTCCTCCACCTCACCCTGCGCGGCGCCATGCTCCGCGCAAGGTCGCCGGAGCATGGTGCTGGCAGGGTTTTGCAGGAGGGACCTGTTTGCAAAGAACGAAGGAGAGTTAGGGGCCAAAATGCGAGGGTTCAAAAGTTGAGGGCCAAAGAGTAAATATATGAGGACCAAAGTGTGAAGTCGGTCAAGGAGGTTTCTTCTTAGGCTCAAGTTTTTATACATGACTAATTAGGACCTAAGGAATCTGATGGTGAATTTTATTTTCATATTAAACCTTGTTTGACCGGTCAATTTGCGCAAAAACCCAAATTAAGTTATTAATTGGGCATGGTTCTCAATGTAGGTCAAAATGGGTTCTAAAGGCCAAATTGATGGTTCTAAACCCCAGAGATTATTTTTCTATGAATTTTAGAGGGTTTATTCTATTTTTACTTTGCCTCGAACCTTGTGAATTGAAGTGGGTTGTTTTAGGGTTACAGATTATCATTTGGTTCCTTGGAAGTGCTGTAGCCCTTGCTAGATCATCTCATCCCACTTTTATTCTTATTAAGCTGTTTTGACCTATGTTTGGGCCCTGAATTACCCTGTATGCAGATTATACTGGTAAAATTGCACTTTTACCCCTTATGACTTGTTTTCTTCTCAAACTCAGAATTCTCTGAGTTAAGCTTTTCCTTGAGATATGTAGGAGCTTTTATCCTTTGTATTGGGTCAAAATGAGCTAGTTATGGCTCATGATGAGGTTCTCATCAGTGTGCCACAACCGATTTGTGATTCGGTGGTGGTCAAGAAGGATTCTGTTGATCAAACACCCGAGGTGGATGATATTGATAATCTTATTGAAGTCGAGAATGGAGATTTATTCGAGAATCTTGATCTTGATTTAGGGTCTAAGTACCAACCATTTCATTTTGAGGAACCAAGCATTAAGGGACCTGAATATGATTTTGTTGTATTTGAGAATACCCATGGAGACATTGATGAATTAATTCAAATGATCACATACACAGAGCAACAAAATGAACAAGACCTTAATGACTCCTCAATCAATGATGTAGCCCATTCCACTTTCATGAAGGGACTTACTACTGAATCTAACGACCAATTTCATCTAAGTGAGAAGAAGGAAATATCCCCTTATGAAAAGGATATTCAATAGATTGAAATACTATTGGGGATTTCATATGATGAGTTATTGGAGGAAGCTAAAAATTTTGGGGAGTCATGTGATAATTGGGAATTGGCATTGGAAAATTTGGAAAAGAAAAAAGATGATACACAAACATCCTTGACAGAGACAGAGACTGACAAGTGGACCTTCATTTCCAAATCTGACCACATCACTTGGGTCATGCCTTCCATTCATCACCATTATCAGGACCCATATGATTTCACCCCACACGACTCCACCCATACCCCAACCACCCACATTCTCCATCACCTCTTCAGGATGCCTTCACCTTCATTTCTTCCAGGCACCTGTAATTATCCATCTTTCTTCCATAGCATCTGGCTGCAGATAATCCCAAGCCCCATCTACATATTTTTTCGATTATTTGGACTTGGAATTCATGGACAACTGGTTCGCATTTGCGGCCCGTTGTTGGGATTCATGGACTTGGAATTCTCATCATTTTACTCGCCATTCTCAATAGTGTATTGACATATCCTTTCTGAGTGTACTCTCAGCTGGAGGCGTTAATCTCAACACTTATATATAGCATATTTTATTTGGCATATTTTCTTGCATATTCAATTTCAGGTGTTGGAATAAGTGAAACGTCAAAATTCAAGAGCCATGCCAGGTGAATTCTACCCATTTACTCCTTGTCTTAATTTATTTTTCGTTGTATTCAAGCATGAGGACATGCAAGCAAGTAGGCATGGGAGGGGTAGTAATTGTAAACTGAAAATTTTTCTGCCAACACCTAGGAAAAACCTTTCGAATATCATGCTAATTGCACTTTAGGGTCCTTAAATTGAGAACAACCGACTCCACCTCCAATGTTCGCATTGGAGCTAAAAATCATTTGCAACAGCCACTTTCAACTGATCCACTCACCCTTTTGTTTTAAATTTAGGGTCAAGCTAAATATAACACGAATTAGGAAAATTTTCGAAGCGCAACTTTGAAAGGTTATAAATAGCATTTATATATATTGCATTCAGGAATAAGATTTTTATCAAGAGAATGTATTAAGGATTTCATCCCCACTCTGCTGGTTCAGATGCCATGGGCGGCATTATCCCGAAATGTCGATCGCCAGGGTCTGAATTCGGCCACGGAACACCATGGGTGGGATTATCTCGAAATCTCGAAAGCCAGGGACCCTTGAGGATTGGTGATAGGGACGAGGAATCCGATACAGACCGTGTTGAGAAGCTAATCCGAAGCTAGAAATAAAAAGAAAAGAGAAAGAAAAGCTCTCCAAACAAATAAATCTTCTCTCTCTCTCTTACAAAAACGCACTGCAAACTGAACTTAAGCTAAAAATGTCTTAAGCATGGGTGCTTTAACCGCGGAGTCCAACAAACCCTAGGTTAGTTTTTGTGGGCCTTAGAAACCTTTGCGGAGGACTGAAGCTAAAGCGGGTCAGGTCCGGATTTTGGTTGGTACTTGAGTACCTCTAGGCCTATTGTCGGCATTCCTACCTAATCACAAAAGAAAAGGAGAAGCACTTATCATGATTGTTGACAGACACTCAGAGTCTAGAACGGAAGTTAAAACTTTGAAATTTTGCTAAGGGACTAGCAAAAGATAGGCATGGGGGTATGATGAGAACCTCATCATGAGCCATAACTAGCTCATTCTGACCCAATAAAGAAGACAAAAGCTCCTACATAACCTAGAAAAAGGCTTAACTGAAGGAATAAGTGCTCTGAGAAGAAAACATGAAATAAAGGTTAAAACTGTAATTTTACCGTTGCAGTAGATAAACGGGATTTCTCAGAGGTAAAACATAGGTCAAATGGTCTAAATGAGATAAAAAGTGGGTTGAGTCAATCAGAAATGGGTTTATGTGCAATCTAGGAATTAAATGACATTTGGTAACCCTAAAACAGACCCGCTTAAATTAACAAGGTTTCGGTCAGAATAAAAATCAATTAAACCCTCTAAAAATCATGTAAAAATATCCTCTAGGGTTTAGAACACTTAATTTGGCCTTTGGAACCTAGTTTGACCTAGATTAGGGTCCTAGCACATTAATTGACCTAATTTGGGTTTTTACGCAAAATGTCCAGTCAAACGAGGTCAAACTTAAAATACAACTTCACCATTGGATTCCTTATGACCAAATTAGGTTTTACCAAAATTTGGACCTAAGGGGAGGTCATCTTGACCTACTTTGCAATTTAGTACACCCAAATCACAACTTGGTCCCTATCTTTTGAAATCATTGCAGAGAGCCCCCTAATTTCCTCGCCACCTTTGCAATCAGGTCCTGCCGCCATTGTTAGGGCAGAACCGATCTCCGGCGAGGTTTAGAGAGGGATTCCTCTCTAATCCCTCAGAGATTCCCTCCCAGAAATGGAAGGGAGATTCTCTGAGGAATTCCCTTCCTTCTAAAGACAATCACAATCTCTGGTGTGAACCTAATCTCTCGTGCGAACGCACGAGGGATTTGAGTATCTTAACCTATTTCCTACTCCGGCGAGCCATCAGAGGCAATAGGCGTGCCCTCCACGCCCTGAACACCCGGCCCAGTGCCTATAAAAGAACCCACACCTTCGACCGCTCATCTTTAGCTTGATTTTGACAGAGATTCCCCCAAATTTCCCTCTCTCCCATCTCCGGCCAAGAGACCCGCAAGCTCGGGCGACCTCCTCCCCTCCTTCTCGTCGCTCTGCTGCCATACCAGCAGCAGAGTCAACTCCGCCTCTTCCTCCCACGTTGTGCCATACCCAGCGCGCGTGCCCCTGACCTCGTCTTCGTCGCCACTCCCTCCCTTAGGGTGCTTCTTCACCGACGACGGCAGTTACGCGCCATCCACTCCACTGCCTCCCTTCCTTCCAAACCACTCCAGATACCTTCTCCATCTTCCCCTCTCTCTTTTCCCCCTGTTACTTTAGTTAATTGTCCCCCGACAGTACCTGACCACCTCCACCTTCCTCGCCTCCGACCGACCTCCGGCGAGCCGCTCCCACCACTCCGCCCCTCCACACAGCTCACCAACCCTCTCGTAAGCTCCGCCTCACCACCAGGAGCAACTTCCACCCATCCATCATCCTTCTACACCTCCACCACAGTCCCCCGAACAACCCCACACTTCCGGCCACAGGTTGACCTAGGCACGCACGCCTAGGCCGTCCTGCGGCCTGCAGCACCATGCACCATCTTCGCCGTGCCACGACGAAGGTGCCCAGCTAGTCTGATTAGGCCAATAGGCCATGCTCGTGTTTGACAGGTTTCAGCTCCTGCCGCCATTGACGGTCGAAGCAGCTCCATGTGCACGAGCTCCAGGCTCCAGGCACAGCAGGCTCGCGTGGGTGTTGCAAAGCGATCAGGGCCTACAAGGTGCACTGCGAAGCTCCCAGCCTTGGCAATTGCATGATGACTCCTCTGCAGGCGCGCGCGAAATTGGGGCAGGCCAGATAGTCCCACATCGTTGAAACGCAAAACTCAAGTGCGCCTGGTCGCGGGTGCGAATCCGACCTGATTACCCGTGTGGCTCTGGGAGAGCGTCCTTGAGCGAATTGCAGAGAAAGAGAGAGACGTTTGGGTAGAGGGACGGGGGTAGGTTTTGCATTGGCTGTGGTTGCGCAGGAAAGGAGCAGAGGAAGAAGCGAACACTTAGCCACTGCAGCAAGGGAAGAAAAGAAGGAAGAAGAGGTTGAGTGTAGCCGAGAAAGAAGGAGAAGCCCTCGCAGAGAAGACAAGGAAGGAGAAAACTTCGAAGGAAAGCACAAAGAAGGAACAGGAGCAGAAGAAGAAGAAACTCTGAAGAAAGGAAGCTGAGCAAAGCAGAGATCTGAGAGAAGGAAGGACTGCAGAAAAGCCAAAAAGAAAAGGAAGACAGGAGAGGAACAAAGGCAGGAAGAAGAAGCCTTCGCAAGAAAAGAAGCAGAGAAGACAAAGAAGAAGAAGGCAGAAGAGAGAAAGAAGATTACATTTAAGACGTCTGATATAGAAATCATACGTCCAATTCTGTTTTCTTTTAGAAATTCTTTTTATATAACTCTCTCTTTTAATCAATTACTTTCATTTAAAAGTGTTGTTCTTTGGTTTTGAAAGTACTGAGATTGCTCCCTGTGTTCGACCTCAGAGACTCTAGTTTTTCGAGTAATAAAATTCTCTATATTTGTTTGAACGTTTTGTCGGTTATACTACAACGTGATATTCTCTTTAAAACCCGCACAAAAGCGTACGAACATTTTGGCGTCGTTGCCGGGTAGCAACGAGCACTTTTAAAGCTTTTGATTACAACTTTTTGATCCAATATTTGACCTAACTCCTCTCTTTTGTTGTGTTCAAAGCAGGGAAAGCAAAGCAAAAAGGAAAGAAGAGCTGCTGCACAACAAACACTCCAAAGAACAGGTAATTTCCATAAGCCCTATCTCTTAACCCTCTCAAAATCTAAAAAGAAAAAAAAAGAAAAATCAACTTAGGGCTACCTGTTTCATATTTAGTAACTCATCAAGTTGCCTGATTTTCATTTCAACACATTTTTTGTCTGTTCATCCAACTAAGGCAACAAGGGCTAAAACTTTCTTGCTTGAGCCCTAGGTGCTAATTTCTGAGGCAACTAAATTGGATCCACTAGAGCCAATTTAAGGATTACAAAGCTAGGGTTTTTAGAGACATATCTTCTCTTAAACAAAGAAACAAATTTTCCAAAACGAGGTGTGCCTAAACCTTGTTTGAAAAGATCTACACAAGAAGAACCCTAAGCAAATCACGTTTTTAATCCATTTGAACCATAAAAGAAAAGGACCTAAAAACTCTCAAAGGAACAAGAGATGAAGTTGATCCCTTTGGTCAACCAACCTTAAAATTAGGTCACTTTTTCACTGAAAATACCTAAAAGTTCAAGTGGAACATTAAGCACCTTGATCTTAAAGTAAAAAAGGTAGACTTAAGAGGTCACGGTCCCCATTCTGGTCTACCTGGAACCGCAGTGACAAGAGAGGTCGGGTGGGAGAAACCCTGTAACTCGTGGGGACGCTCTACCATGTAGGGGTCTTTGCGGGACTCTCCCTCTCTGGCTGCCTAGGTATTTCTCAAGTGGACGACCTTTCTGACTAAGGGGTCCATCCGCCTCGAACCTCTATAGTCACCCAACAATTTTTTGGGTGTCTTGATTGGGTCCAGCACCTTCTAAATCTCATCACATCCTTCGGTGCATGTTCGGTAGGAGGTCCTTAAGGCCACCCTTAAGACCTCCTTTAGAAATTCATTCTCGTCGAGGCCAAGCCTCGACGCCCTTGTTTGTGCAGCAACCCCAGTATATAAATCTTTCATCTGATTCAGACCCTGGTTCTCCTTCTTCTTCCATCATGGCACAACCCATTGAAGAGGAGAACAACCTTGAACACCAACTTCAACGCCTTAATGATCTCTTTCAGAACTTTGTAAACCCACCGCAGCGACCTATTGGCGAAACGGTGGCAGCAACTAGCTTTTCTTAAGTCGTTGTAGTACAGATAGTTATTGCCATCATTTGCTAATATTTGTTACTCGGAAAATACAGTTCTCCCGAGGTCGAACTCAGGGAGCAAGTCGTATTCTAGAGGTATACAGTTTCTATTACAAAAATAAAGGTAAAGAGAGAGAGAGAAATAGAGAGGAGGAAATTTGGCTTCTTCTTTTCTTCTTTCTTCCTCTTGGTCTCTTCTTTCTTCTCTTCCTGTCTTTCCTCTTCTTTGCCGCGGTCCTGCTTCTTCTTTTCCTGTGCTTCTCGTCTTCCTTCTTCTTTTCTTCTTTCTTCCTCTTGGTCTCTTCTTTCTTCTCTTCCTGTCTTTCCTCTTCTTTGCCACGGTCCTGCTTCTTCTTTTCTTGTGCTTCTCGTCTTCCTTCTTCAGCTCTGTCTCAGCTGCTTCTTCTTTGTTTATCTCCTTGTGGTCTTCTTCTTCTTTCTTTCTTCTCTTCCTTCAGAGTGTCGTCTGATTTTTCACTCAGACGACTTAAGTCGCCGCTGCTACAGTGCAGCTCGGTGCTCCTCCTTCCTTCAGTCTTCGTCGGCCTTCTTCTTCTTCTCTTCTTCCATGATTCTTCTTCTTTGTTCACCTGTGCCTGCACACTTCAAAGTTTACGTCAGTGGGCAAAACCTACTCTACCCTCCCCCCGCGTCTCTCTCTTTCTCAGAATTCGCTCTAGGTAAGCTCTCCCAGAGCAACCGGGTAATCGGGTACGCGGGTCGCGCCTGGGTCCAGGCCCACCGGCGTGCGTGGTGGGCGAGGAGTGCAGGTCGGGCTTACTCGGGTCAGGCCAGGTCCGCGAGGCGTGAGCGCGGACGAGGCTGGGTAATCGGGCGGGTGAAGGGGACCTCACCCCGTGTGCTGAGGCGATAAGCCTCCAGCACTTTTTCAATTTGTATCAGTGCGCCGCTTCGGAGTCTTCCGAGGTGGGACTAAATGTCCCACCCCAATTTGGCGCCTGTGCGGAGGAAACAGCGGCGGTCAAGGCTTCGCGCGAGGTATTCGCTCCAGCTGCGCACCTGGGACACTTCGCTAAGACGCTTCGCGCAGCCTGGGAGTCAGACCTGGGCGTGGCGCGCCTGGAGCAGCAGGTTGAAGAAGCTTCGCTGCTCAGCAATGGCGGCGGTGAGCGAAGTACCTGCCCACAGAGAAACGGCCTCTCGGCCTAATCAAATACGCGAAGAACCTTCTCCGTGGCACGGCGAAGGTGGTGGGGGGGTCAGGCAGGCGACGAGGCGGAGCCTAAGGGCTGCCCTAGGTCGAAATGCAGCGCAAGAAATGGGTTTGGTCGGTGGGTCTGCAGGGGGCGAATGGCGGGGAATGGAAGGGCGAAGGTTGATCAGGGTGAGGAGGCGGAGATTCTGTGAGGGTCGGCGAGCCGTGTGGGGTGCTGGAGTGATGGGAGCGGGTCGCCGGAGTGTGGCCGGAGGTGGAGAAGGTGAGGGCGATTGGTCGGAATCGAGGGCGACAGTAAGGGTTTAAAGTGAGGAAAAGGAAGAGGGGAGAAAGGTGAGAAGTTATACCTACTTAGCAGGACAAGGAGGGGCCGGAACAGGCGACAGTCGTATCGACTGTCGCCGAAGAAGAAGCTGCCCAGAGGAAGGAGCGACGGCGAGGAGAGGGCTGGAGAGGCGCGTGCTGGGTGCGGCGCGGCGCGGGAAGAGCAGGGGAAGGCAGCCCTGCTGCTGGTAGTGCGGCAGAACGACGAGGAGGAGGAGGGAAAAACCGCCGGAGCTGGAGGGCTTCCTGTCGGAGTGGAAAGAGAGTGAAAAGAGGGTGTTTCTCCGTCAGGACCGAGCTGGGAAGAACGGTGGAGTGACGGGGGTATTTATAGGGGCCGAACCAGAGAGGAGGGCGGAGGGAGACGACGTGTCTCCCTCGCCGGAGGACACTGGAGGAAGGAGACCCATACCGTCCGTGCATTCGCACGGCCGGTATGGTGGGTTGCAGCGACCAGGGGGGTGTTCCTGCGACGGCTGACGACGCAGGGCACCCCCGTTTGACCTGGCAGGCCCTCCCCCTTCCTCTACGCGGCGCCATGCTCCGCGCAGGGTCGCCGGAGCATGGTGCTAGCAGGTTTTGCAGGGAGGACCTGAATGTAAAGAATGAAGAAGAGTTAGGGGCCAAAATGCGAGGGTTCAAAAGTTGAGGGCCAAAAAAGTAAATAGATGAGGACCAAAATGTAAAGTTGGTCAAGAAGGTTTCTTCTTAGGCTCAAGTTTTTATACGTGACTAATTAGGACCTAAGGATTCTGATGGTGAATTTTATTTCTAGATAAAACCTTGTCTGATCGGTCAATTTACGTAAAAACCCAAATTAAGTTATTAATTGAGCATGGTTCTCAATGTAGGTCAAAATGGGTTCCGAAGGCCAAATTGAAGGTTCTAAACCCTAGAGATTATTTTTCTATGAATTTTAGAGGGTTTATTCTATCTTTACTTTTCCTCGAACCTCATGAATTGAAGTGGGTTTGTTTTAAGGTTACAGATTATCATTTAGTTCCTTGGAATTGCTGTAGCCCTTATCAGATCATCCCACTTTCCTTCTTATTCGGTTTGTTTGACCTATGTTTGGACCTGTATGCAGATTATACTGGTAAAATTGCATTTTTACCCCTTATGACTTATTTTCTTCTTAAACTCAGAATTCTCTGAGTTAAGCCTTTCCTTGAGTTATGTAGGAGCTTTTATCCTTTATATTAGGTCAAAATGAGCTAGTTATGGCTCATGATGAGGTTCTCATCATACCCCCATGCCTAGCTTTTGCTAGTCCCTTAGCAAAAACTTAAGGTTTCAACCCTTGTTCTAGACCATGAAGTTCTTAATAGCTTCAGATAAGTGCTTTTTCATTTGAGCTTAGATTAGGTTAGAATGCTGACCAAAGGCCTAAAAGGTACTCTAGTACCAATCAAGATCCAAATCTGTCTAGGCTCAGCCTTAGTCCTTAGCAAAGGTTTTTAAGGCCCACAAGAACTAACCTAAGGTTTATTGGACTTTGTGGTTAAAGCACCCGTGCTTGAAATGATTTTAGCCCTGGCTCAGTTCGCAGTGCGTTTTGTAAGAGAGAGAGATAGAAAATTTTTCTATTTGGAGAGTTTTCTCTCTCTTTTTCTTTTTAGTTCTAGCCTAGGATTGGCTTTTCAACACGGTCTGTATCAGATTCCTTGCTCCCATCATCAATCCTCAAGGGTTCCTGGCAATCGATGCTTCGAGATAGCACCGCCCATGGCAACCCCCGGAACCATGGCTATTGAGATTTTGAGATAATCCCATCCATGGTGTTCCGTGGCCGAATCCAGACCCTGGCAATTGACACTTCGAGATAATGCCATCCATGGAATCTGAACCAGCTGAGTGCTTACATGCCCCCAGTAGGATATGTAAATATCCTAAGAGACAAGTACCGAGGAGATGATATTTTGTTACGCATCTTCGAGGGGATTTCCCGCCTCTCCGCGCTGGGAACTCGTCCAAATCAACTTGTGTTGATCGGCCGCTCCTACTCTAGGTGTTCTTTTCAGAATTTTGCAACGCTTCTGCGTGATTTTGATTTTTACGTTTACTGCACCAGGCTGTGTGTGAGGTTAGGGTGCTTAGGTTACTAAGTCCCGTAAACCAAAAATTAGTTAACGAGGCCAAATACTCCCTAAGCCTTAGACCTAATACTTCAGCTTTTCATTTTCCTCAACCTCTTGAGGAGTGTCCAGATCTTAATGGGTACTAAGAGTCTATTCAAGAATGCCTAAGGTTTACGTTCTTACTAATCTCATTATGAACTTTTCAGTTATTTTCTTGAATGAGGTCTAGAACTTAGGTTAATTCCTTAGTTCCTTACTAATGAGTATCACTTTTTTCTCATAATTTTGTGCTCCTTTTTCATTTTGTTTCTTTTCTCCTTCTCCTTCACAAAATTTCCTTCTCCTCTTTTCCTCTTATTCTTTTTCGAAAATTTTTAATTTTTATGGTGTTTTTGGCATATGTGAATTTTTTGTTTGAAACCTTTTCTTACAAGTTTTGCACTTTCATACCCCCCCATGCCTAAGATTTGCAATGTCCTCATTGTAACCTAGGGGATTTTTATTCAACTTAGTTCATTCCTTAAGACAGAAATTTGGATGAGTGAATGGGTCGGGTTGAATTTTGCGGACGATTTCTAATCCCAGATGCAAGCATCTGAGGTGGGGTCGGCTGTCTACAAGGGTGAACCTTAAGTGCAAAAAGGTGTCAGAAAAAGTTTTGGATTTTTTGGAAAATGACGGATTGCCTCCCGTTAAGCGCTGAGCTTTACGCCATCGGCTGGGCACAATAAGCTAAAGGGGAATGGAGGATATAAGATGCTTCAGCCAAATCAGTAGAAGTCACATCAATGAACGGCTTGAGTCTCTGACCGTTCATGATGGAAGGTTCGGAATTGTGGCTGAGTGGACTGATTTCGATAGCTCCATTTCTAAAAACTTGTCGGACTAAATATGGTCCGACCCACTTGGATCGCCGCTTTCCCGGGAAAAGTTTGAGTCGGGCATCAAAGAGTAGGACCTTCTGACCAGGATGAAAGATTTTTCTCGAGATATGCTTGTCGTGGAAGGCTTTAACCCGCTCCTTGTAGATTCGCGAGCTCTCATACGCGTCTAGGCGTAATTCATCGATCTCGCTGATTTGAAGTTTTCTGTGGGTTCCAGCCTTTGAAAAATCTAGATTACAGTTCCATACTGCCCAATAGGCTTTATGCTCCAGTTCTACGAGAAGGTGACACGCCTTTCCATACACCAGTCTAAAGGGAGACATGCCCAATTGGGTTTTGTGGGCGGTCCTATACGCCCACAATGCTTCCGGAAGTCGGGACGACCAGTCCTTCCTGTCAGGCCGAACAGTGACTTGTAGGATTTTCTTGATCTCCCGATTAGACAGCTCAGCTAGACCATTAGTTTGGGGGTGATAAGGAGTAGAGATTCGGTGAGACACCCCATATTTGGTCATCAGTGACCTAAACTGAGCATTTATGAAATGGGTCCCCCCATCAGAGATTATTGCACGAGGAATCCCGAACCTTGAGAAAATGTTTTGATGAATGAATTTGAGAACGATTTTGTGATCACAGGTTCGGGTCGGTTTGGCTTTGATCCATTTGGACACGTAGTCCACAGCCAACAGAATGTATTTGAAACCATCCGAAACAGGAAAGGGGCCCATAAAATCAATCCCCCAAACATCAAAGATTTCGCATACTAGAATCGGTTGCATAGGCATCATGTCGCGATGGCTCATGTTGCCCAAAGTCTGGCAACGACTGCATGCCTTGCAGTGACTGTACGCGTCTTTGAACAGTGTGGGCCAGTAAAAGCCGCACTGGAGGACTTTTGATGCGGTTTTATGCCCGGTGAAATGGCCACCGCATGCCTGGTCATGGCAGAAAGAGAGGACATTGCTGATTTCCTCTTCCGGGACACATCTCCGGATGATCTGATCAGCACCTATGCGGAAGAGGTACGGGTCTTCCCAAATGTAATACTTGGCATCGGAGCGTAATTTGTCCTTCTTGGCCTTCGGCCAATCGGACGGGATCTGATGAGATGCCAAGTAATTTACTACATTAGCAAACCATGGAAGGCTAGTACCAATAGTCAGCAGGTGCTCATCGGGAAAATGCTCAGGGATGGGTCCGGAAGGGTCAATTATTTCAGAAGGAAGACGGGACAAGTGATCAGCTACCACATTTTGCTTTCCCGCTTTGTCGCGAATCTCAAGGTCAAATTCTTGCAACAGCAAGATCCATCGGATTAATCGAGGTTTCGCGTCCTTCTTTGCAAGGAGATGCCTCACAGCTGTGTGATCCGAGTATATGATGACACGGGAACCCAGAAGGTACGATCTGAATTTTTCTAGGGCAAATACTACAGCTAGCAGCTCTTTCTCAGTAACCGTATAGTTACGCTGAGCCTCATCGAGTGTTTTGCTGGCGTAGTAAATGACCACAGGTTTCCCGTCAATTTTCTGCCCCAAAATCGCTCCTACAGCAAAGTCGAATGCATCGCACATGATCTCAAAGGGTTGAGACCAATCAGGGGACTGTAGGATCGGGGCTTGGGTGACTCGGTCACGCAGGATTTCAAATGCTTGAGTGCATTCCTTGGAAATTTCGAAAGGTACATCCTTGGAGAGAAGAGTGGTCAGGGGGCGTGCGATTTTTGAAAAATCAGGGATAAATCGTCGATAAAAACCGACATGCCCCAAAAAAGATCGGATGTCCTTGATCGAGCTATGCATAGGAAGGTGAGAAATCAGATCAACCTTAGCTCGGTCCACTTGGATGCCTTTTTCCGAAATTGAGTGCCCCAGGACAATTCCCTCAGGCACCATGAAATGGCTCTTTTCCCAGGAAAGAACCAAATTCACATCGATGCACCGCCTGAGTATCTGGACCAAGTGTTGGAGGCAATCGTCGAATGATGCTCCGAAAACTGAAAAGTCATCCATGAAGACTTCGAGATAATCACCTACCATATCTGAGAATATGGCAAGCATGCATCGCTGAAAAGTAGCGGGTGCATTGCAAAGACCGAAAGGCATCCTTCGAAAAGCGTATGTTCCGAAGGAGCAGGTGAACGTGGTCTTTTCTTGGTCCTCAGGATGGATTGCCACCTGGTTATAACCGGAGTACCCGTCAAGAAAGCAGAAGAACCTATTTCCCGCAAGTTTTTCGAGAATTTGATCAATGAAGGGTAGTGGGAAATGATCCTTCTTCGTGGAGGAATTGAGTCGGCGGTAATCTATACAGACTCTCCACGAGTTGGCTAGTCGGGTAGGAATGATTTCTCCGGTCTCAGTCGTTATAGTGGTGAGTCCTGCCTTCTTGGGCACGACCTGAATTGGGCTCACCCAACGACTATCGGAGATCGGGTAGATAATTCCGGCATCTAACCACTTGATGATCTCCTTTTTCACGACCTCCTGCAGATTGGGGTTTAAGCGTCTCTGCATTTCACGAGAAGGTCGTGTGCCCTCTTCTGAATAGATATGATGAGTACAATAAGAGGAACTTATTCCAGTCAAATCATCGAGAGTCCATCCGATGGCTCTGCGATGTTGCTGGAGGACAACAATCAGACGGGATTCCTATTCAGGACTGAGGTTGGAATTGATAATCACAGGAAGGGTCTGATTAGAACCCAAAAAGATGTATTTCAAGTGAGCAGGAAGGGGTTTCAGTTCGAGGATGGGGTTATCAGCAGCAGCGGGTGGTTCAGTATAGATGTGAGGTTCAACGGTGGGAGTTACTGGGTTGTTCATATCTGGATTCGACTCCTCAGTTTGCGGATCAAGATCTTTCTACGGTTGATGAGGTATAATTAGATCATTCTAGAAGTGTGTTTCATCAACCAAAGTCCTAATGTCACAAATCTGTTCGATGACACCGCAATTGATTCCTTGTTGGGCCTTAAATATATCAATTTTCAGTGTTTGATTCCCAAATTTGAGCTCTATTTGGCCCTCCTCACAGCTAATGTTGGCTCTAGCAGTAGCCAAGAAAGGTCTCCCTAAAATGATTGGTGTATCCCTAGGGTTCTCAGGTGCGTCCATATCTAAGACTATGAAGTCTACAGGAAGGTAGAAATCCTGCACTCTCACAATAACATCCTCGAGAATCCCTTTTGGTGACTTTATAGATCAATCTGCTAATTGTAATGTCAACTCAGTTGATTTCAGCTCAGATTCTTCTAGATGGTTAAGTAAGGATGTGGGTATCAGATTTATGGAAGCACCCAAGTCTAGCAATGCTCTATCAAATTGTGTATCACCTATCCTGCAGAAAATCAGGGGAGTACCAGGATCTTTAGCCTTGGGTGGGAGTCTGCTTAGGATTACAGAGCTGGCTTGCTCTGACAGAACAATTGGACTCCCACTCTTGGTTCGCGGCTTACGCTGGGGTGTACACACATTCTTTAAAAATCGTGCATAAGCCAGTACGTGGTGGATTGCATCCATCAAGGGGATGTTTATGTGGACCTGCTCAAAGAGCTTGACCAGGTCCTCCTCAGGTGCCACGGGCTTGGTTCGTCTCTTCCCTTTGGTTAAGGCTTCAGGGAATGGGACCTTGGTTGGTTCTTCTAGGATAGGTCCGGGTTCTTGATCTGGGACAGTGGTATCTTGGATAACTATCCTAGGGTCATGGTTATCAGGCTTGGAGTGGTTCGGATAATGCGGGTCTTGAGTTGTTTTACCACTATGTGTTGTTACAGAATTTAATCCGGCCTTATTTTGGTTTGGGTTTGGTAAGAGGGGTGGCTGCTGCTGAAATCCCGCATAAGAAGTTGAAGCTTCCATCTCGTCTGGAGATGGAGCAGTAGGGGCCTGATAAATCCATTGTGCATGGCCTAAATTTGGATTCATAATGCGCTTCTGGGTCGGCACGTTATTCGGGTTAGGAAGAGGTTGGGAAGGGAGTGTGCCTGGCTGGCGAGAATTTGCCAACTGGGCCAGTTGAGTTCTAACCTCTGTAAGTTCGTCCTTGTGTTGTTTTTGAATAGCCGCATTCGTTCTTTGAATGTCAGCCAAAGTCTGAAGGATTAGGGACATTTGATCCTGATTTGGCCCTGATGGATAAGTAGGGTTGGGCCGAGGCTGAGGCGGCTGGTAATGACGAGAGGGCTGTGGGCGGTACTGAAATGGTGGTCTTTGGGTTTGGGAATTTCCCCCCCACTGAAAATTGGGATGGTTTCGCCATCCAGGGTTGTAGGTGTTGGAGAATGGGTCGTTCTGGATGGCATTGAGGTCCTTGCAGGTCTGAGGAACCTCTTGAGAATCAGGGAAAGGGGGAATGGAATTCCCTGGGCTGGTGTAGAAAGGATCGGATGATCCTCCGATCCGAGAATCAGATGGGGATGGATATGAATCCATCTTAGGGGAAGATCGGTCGAGAATGTTTTGCACAGTCTCCTGTGTGGAAGGAGGTTGTGCAAAGGAGTTACGCGCAGAGGTGGCTCGCTACAAGTGCTGAGTCAGCTCATCCACCTTCTTCTCAATGATTGAAACCTTGTCCAATCGACTGGCCATTAATTCCAGGTCGACTGATGCGGACAGGCCCTGCGTCTCATGTGCTCCCCTAAGATTCGTCGCTGCGCGGGTATTCGTCCTGTCGAATAATCCCATGGAGTCATTGTTGATGGAGTTCTCGCACATGTTTTCAAGAATCTCCCACACGGTGTCTTCATGTTGACCCATGATATTTCCTCCGCAAGTTGCATTGACGAAAAGGCGGATGTCCTCACGGAGTCCCTGGTAAAAAGATTGGACCTGTTCCCATTTAGGAACTCCGTGATGGGGGCACTTTCTCATAAGATCCTGAAAACGATCCCATGCCTCATGGAGAGGTTCTCCTGATTGTTGAGTGAAGTGCGTAATCTGATGGCGCAAGGCGTTGGTCCGACCAACGGGAAAAAACTTTTTCAAAAACTCGGATTAAAGTTCTTCCCAAGTGTTGATCGGCTGGGTCTGAGTTTGATACCAATGGGCAGCCTTGTCCATAAGAGAAAAGGAGAACATCTTCATGAGAAGAATATCCCAATTTTGCGCATCTGACCTAAAAGTTTGGGCCAGATGCTTTAGCTGTTTGATGTGCTGGAAGGGATCTTCGGAATTAAGCCCATGGAATTTAGGTATAGCATGAATCATGTTGGGCTTCAATTCGAAATCAGGTCCTCCAGTCGAGATTCTGACTCGAGGCTCAATAGCCACCGCAGCAGGATTGTAGTGGTCCCGCATCATAGGACGCTGTGGTGGGTGCACGAAGTTTTGGAAGAGGTCATTGAGTCGCTGGAGCTGGTGCTCCAGATTGTTTTCTTCCTCAACTGGCTGAGCCATGATGGGGGAAGAAGAAGAACTTGGTTCTGAATCAGAAGAGAGAATAATGTGAGGGGGTTGCTGCACAAACACAGGCGTCGAGGCTTGGCCTTGACGAGAGTGAATTTCTAAAGGAGGTCTTAAGGGTGGTCTTAAGGACCTCCTACCGTACATGCACTGTTGGAAGAGATGAGTTTAGAAGGTGCTGGACCCAATCAAGACACCCAAAAATGTGTTGGGTGACTATAGAGGTGCAGGGCAGATGGACCCCTTGATCAGAAAGATCGTCCACCTGAGAATTACCTGGGCAGCCAGAGAGGGAGAGTCCTGCAAAGACCCCTACACGGTAAAGCGTCCCCACGGGTTACAGGGTTTCCCCCACCCGACCTCTCTTGTCACTGTGGTTCCAGGTAGACCAGAATGGGGATCTTGACCTCTTAAGTCTACCAATTTTTACTTTAAGATCAGGGTGCTTAAGGTTTCACTTGAACTTTTAGTTCTTTGAGTGCAAAGAGTGACCTAATTTAAGGTTGGTTGACCCAAGGGGGCAACTTTGCCTCTTGTTTCCTTTGAGAGTTTTTGGGTCTTGTTTTTTAGGGTTCAAGTGTTTAGAGAGCCAATTGTTTTAGGTTTTCTTTGAATAGATATTTTCAGACAAGGGCTTGGGCACACTTCATTTGGTTTTCTCAATTCTTGCTTAAGGAGTGTGTCTCCAAATCCCTAGTGTTGAATCCTAGGTTGGCTCTACTTGGTCCAGTTAGCTCTTTGTTGGGTAATTAGGGCTCAATCAAGAATGTGTTAGCCCCTAAATACCCTTGATAGTGTGCAGGAATAATGGGTTGAAAACATGCAACTTTTTATGGTTACTAAGTATGGAAGACAGGTTAGCCCTATATTGCTTGTTCTTTTCTTTTCTTCCTCTTTAGAGTTTAGGGGTTAATAGCGAGAGGAAAAAAATTACCTGTCCTCGGAGTGGTTTTCGTGCGGTTGCTTGTCTTCTTGATTTCCTGTAGCTGCACAAAAGAGAGGAGATTATCAGAAACTAAAAAGAAACAGGAATGTTTACCTCTAGAATAGCCGTTGCTCCCCAGCAACGGTGCCAACTGGCGAAACGGTGGCAGCAACTAGCTTTTCTTAAGTCATTGTAGTACAGATAGTTATTGCCATCATTTGCTAATATTTGTTACTCGGAAAATACAGTTCTCCCGAGGTCGAACTCAGGGAGCAAGTCGTATTCTAGAGGTATACAGTTTCTATTACAAAAATAAAGGTAAAGAGAGAGAGAGAAATAGAGAGAGGAGGAAATTTGGCTTCTTCTTTTCTTCTTTCTTCCTCTTGGTCTCTTCTTTCTTCTCTTCCTGTCTTTCCTCTTCTTTGCCGCGGTCCTGCTTCTTCTTTTCCTGTGCTTCTCGTCTTCCTTCTTCTTTTCTTCTTTCTTCCTCTTGGTCTCTTCTTTCTTCTCTTCCTGTCTTTCCTCTTCTTTGCCACGGTCCTGCTTCTTCTTTTCTTGTGCTTCTCGTCTTCCTTCTTCAGCTCTGTCTCAGCTGCTTCTTCTTTGTTTATCTCCTTGTGGTCTTCTTCTTCTTTCTTTCTTCTCTTCCTTCAGAGTGTCGTCTGATTTTTCACTCAGACGACTTAAGTCGCCGCTGCTACAGTGCAGCTCGGTGCTCCTCCTTCCTTCAGTCTTCGTCGGCCTTCTTCTTCTCTTCTTCCACGGTTCTTCTTGTTTGTTCACCTGTGCCTGCACACTTCAAAGTTTACGTCAGTGGACAAAACCTACTCTACCCTCCCCCCGTGTCTCTCTCTTTCTCAGAATTCGCTCTAGGTAAGCTCTCCCAGAGCAACCGGGTCATCGGGTACGCGGGTCGCGCCCGGGTCCAGGCCCACCGGCGTGCGTGGTGGGCGAGGAGTGCAGGTCGGGCTTACTCGGGTCAGGCTAGGTCCGCGAGGCGTGAGCGCGGACGAGGCCGGGTAATCGGGCGGGTGAAGGGGACCTCACCCCGTGTGCTGAGGCGATAAGCCTCCAGCACTTTTTCAATTTGTATCAGTGCGCCGCTTCGGAGTCTTCCGAGGTGGGACTAAATGTCCCACCCCAATTTGGCGCCTGTGCGGAGGAAACAGCGGCGGTCGAGGCTTCACGCGAGGTATTCGCTCCAGCTGCGCACCTGGGACACTCCGCGAAGACGCTTCGCGCAGCCTGGGAGTCAGACCTGGGCGTGGCGCGCCTGGAGCAGCAGGTTGAAGAAGCTTCGCTGCTCAGCAATGGCGGCGGTGAGCGAAGTACCTGCCCACAGAGAAACGGCCTCTCGGCCTAATCAAATACACGAAGAACCTTCGCCGTGGCACGGCGAAGGTGGTGGGGGGGTCAGGCAGGCGACGAGGCGGAGCCTAAGGGCTGCCCTAGGTCGAAATGCAGCGCGAGAAATGGGTTTGGTCGGTGGGTCTGCAGGGGGCGAATGGCGGGGAATGGAAGGGCGGAGGTTGATCAGGGTGAGGAGGCGGAGATTCTGTGAGGGTCGGCGAGCCGTGTGGGGTGCTGGAGTGATGGGAGCAGGTCGCCGGAGTGTGGCCGGAGGTGGAGAAGGTGAGGGCGATTGGTCGGAATCGAGGGCGACAGTAAGGGTTTAAAGTGAGGAAAAGGAAGAGGGGAGAAAGGTGAGAAGTTATACCTACTTAGCAGGACAAGGAGGGGCCGGAACAGGCGACAGTCGTATCGACTGTCGCCGGAGAAGAAGCTGCCCAGAGGAAGGAGCGACGGCAAGGAGAGGACTGGAGAGGCGCACGCTGGGTGCGACGCGGCGCGGGAAGAGCAGGGGAAGGCAGCCCTGCTGCTGGTTGTGCGGCAGAATGACGAGGAGGAGGAGGGAAAAACCGCCGGAGCTGGAGGGCTTCCTGTCGGAGTGGGAAGAGAGTGAAAAGAGGGTGTTTCTCCATCAGGACCGAGCTGGGAAGAACGGTGGAGTGACGGGGGTATTTATAGGGGCCGAACCAGAGAGGAGGGCGGAGGGAGACGACGTGTCTCCCTCGCCGGAGGACACCAGAGGAAGGAGACCCATACCGTCCGTGCGTTCGCATGGCCGGTATGGTGGGTTGCAGCGACCAGGGGGGTGTTCCTGCGACGGCTGACGACGCAGGGCACCCCCATTTGACTTGGCAGGCCCTCCCCCTTCCTCTGCACGGCGCCATGCTCCGCGCAGGGTCGCCGGAGCATGGTGCTGGCAAGTTTTGCAGGGAGGACCTGAATGTAAAGAATGAAGAAGAGTTAGGGGCCAAAATGCGAGGGTTCAAAAGTTGAGGGCCAAAAAAGTAAATAGATGAGGACCAAAATGTAAAGTTGGTCAAGAAGGTTTCTTCTTAGGCTCAAGTTTTTATACGTGACTAATTAGGACCTAAGGATTCTGATGGTGAATTTTATTTCTAGATAAAACTTTGTTTGACCGATAAATTTACGTAAAAACCCAAATTAAGTTATTAATTGGGCATGGTTCTCAATGTAGGTCAAACTGGGTTCCGAAGGCCAAATTGAAGGATCTAAACCCTAGAGATTATTTTTCTATGAATTTTAGAGGGTTTATTCTATCTTTACTTTGCCTCGAACCTCGTGAATTGAAGTGGATTTGTTTTAAGGTTACAGATTATCATTTAGTTCCTTGGAATTGCTGTAGCCCTTATCAGATCATCCCACTTTCCTTCTTATTCGATTTGTTTGACCTATGTTTGGACCTGTATGCAGATTATACTGGTAAAATTGCATTTTTACCCCTTATGACTTGTTTTCTTCTTAAACTCAGAATTCTGAGTTAAGCCTTTCCTTGAGTTATGTAGGAGCTTTTATCCTTTGTATTAGGTCAAAATGAGCTAGTTATGGCTCATGATGAGGTTCTCATCACCTATGATGCGAGATCACTATAATCCCGTTGCGGTGGCAATCGAGCCTCGAGTACAAATCCCGATTGGAGGACCTGATTCTGAACTGAAGCCCAATATGATTCATGCCATACCAAGGTTCCATGGGCTTAACTCTGAGGATCCATTCCAACACATTAAACAACTCAAGCATCTGGCCCAGACCTTTGGGTCAGATGTACAAAACCGGGATATCCTACTCATGAAAATATTTTCGTTCTCCCTCATGGACAAGGCCGCACACTGGTATCAAACTCAGACCCGTCCGATCAACACATGGGAGGAACTGCAGTCCGAATTTTTGAAAAAATTCTTCCCCGTTGGCTGGACGAATGCCTTGCGCCACCAGATCACTCATTTCACTCAACAACCGGGAGAACCTCTTCACGAAGCATGGGATCGATTCTTAGATCTCATGCGAAAGTGTCCCCATCACGGAGTTCCTAAGTGGGAACAAGTCTAGTCTTTTTACCAGGGACTCCGTGAAGACATTCGTTTATTCGTCAATGCAACGTGCGGAGGAAACATCATGGGTTAACATGACGACACGGTGTGGGAGATTCTCGAAAACATGTGCGAACTCCATAAATAATGACTCCATGGGCTTATTCGACAGGACGAATACCCGTGCATCGACGAATCTCATAGGGACACATGAGATGCAGGACCTGTCCAATTCTATCGACTAGGAACTGATGGCCAGTCGGTTGGACAAGGTTTCTATCATAGAAAAGAAGGTGGACGAGCTAACTCGACATTTGCAGCGAGCCACCTCTGCGCAAAACTCTTTTGCACGATCACCTTTGGCAAGGGAAACTGTGCAAAACATCTATCACCAATCTGCCAAGGGGATGGACCCATATCCACCCCCGTCTACCTCTCGGACCGGAGTGACCTCCGATCCATTCTACTCAAGTTGGGGGAACTCTGAACCCTCGTATTCTGACTTTCCTGAGGCTCCTCAGAACTGCGAGGACCTCAATGCCATCCAGAATGACCCATTCTCCAATACCTACAACCCTGGATGGCGAAATCATCCTAACTTTCAGTGGACGGGAAATTCTCAAAGACCACCATATCAACCCCGTCCACAAGCCTCTCGTCCATATCAACCGCCTCAGCCTCGGCCCAATCCCACCTACCAATCAGGGCAAAACCAGGATCAAATGACTCTTATCCTTCAAGCACTGGCTGACATTCAAAAGACTAATGCGGCAATTAAAAAACAGCACAAGGACGAGATCACAGAGGTTCGCAACCAACTGGCCCAGATGGCAAATTCCCGCCAACCTGGCACCCTTCCTTCGCAACCTCTGCCCAACCCAAATAACGTGCTAACCCAGAAGCGCGTTATGAATCCAAATTCAGGCCAAACACATGTGATTTATCAGGCCCCTACTGCTCCATCGCCAAACGGGATGGAAGCTTCAACATCGTATGCGGGATTTCAGCAGTAGCCACCCCTCCTACCTAACCCAAATCAGGACGGATTGAATTCCGTAACAACACGTAGTGGTAGAACAACCCAAGACCCACATTATCCGAACCACTCCAAGCCTGATAATAGCCAAGACCCTAGGATAGTTATCCAAGATACCACTATCCCAGATCAAGAACCTGGACCTATCCTAGAGGAACCAACTAGGATCCCATTTCCCGAGGCCTTGACCAAAGGAAAAAGAATAACCAAACCTGTGGCTCCCGAGGAGGATCTGATCAAGCTCTTTGAACAAGTATAGATAAACATCCCATTGATGGATGCAATTCGCCACATACCGGCTTACGCAAGATTCTTGAAAGACATATGTACCCCTAAACGTAAGCCGCAAACCAAGGATGGGAATCCAATCATACTGTCAGAGCAAGCCAGCTCTGTCATCTTAAGCAAACTCCCACCCAAGGCTAAAGACCCAGGAATTCCCTTGATTTCCTATAGAATTGGTGAAACCCAATTTGATAGAGCCCTACTAGACCTAGGTGCTTCCGTAAATTTAATACCTACATCCCTCCTTGACCACCTTGAAGAATCTGAACTTAAACCCACTGAGGTGACATTGCAGTTAGCCGATTGATCCATCAAGTCACCTAGAGGAATACTCGAGGATGTCATTGTTAGGGTAAGAGATTTCTATTTCCCGGCGGACTTCATAGTACTAGACATGGATGCACCTAAGAACCCAAGGGACACACTAATCATATTAGGGAGACCCTTTTTGGCCACTGCTAGGACCAACATAAACTACGAAGAGGGCCAGATAGAATTAAAATTTGGGAACCAAAACCTGAAAATTGACATTTTTAAGGCCCAACAAGGGATTAATTGCGGGGTTATAGAGGAAATATGTGATGTCAGAGCCGTGGTTGATGAATTGCATATAGAAGACAACCTGATTATCCTTGATCAACCACTTGAGAATCAAAACCCTCTAACGGAGGAGTGCGAACGTGATCTAGAAACACCTATGACTCCTACCATTGCTCTTGATACAAACCCCGAACCACCCGCTACTGCTGAAAATCCTGTCATGGAACTCAAGCCCCTTCCCGAACATCTGAAGTACATCTTTTTGGATTCAAATCAGACGTTTCCTGTGATTATCAACTCTCGACTCACACCTGACCAGGAACTCCATTTGATTTATGTTCTCCAGCAACATCGAAGAGCCATTGGATGGACTCTCGATGATTCGACTGGTATAAGTCCTTCATACTGCACACATCGAATCTACACAGAAGAAGGCGCACGACCTTCAAGAGAAATGCAAAGATGCCTAAACCCTAATCTACAAGAGGTCGTGAAAAAGGAGATCATAAAGTGGTTAGATGCAGGGATCATCTACCCGATCTCCGACAGTCGTTGGGTGAGTCCAATACAAGTGGTGCCTAAAAAGGCAGGACTTACCATTATTATGATTGAAACCGGAGAAGTCATTCCAACCCGAATAGCTAACTCGTGGAGAGTCTGCATTAATTACAGAAGACTCAATTCCTCCACGAAGAAGGATCATTTCCCACTACCATTTATTGATCAGATCCTCAAAAAACTAGCGGGAAATAGGTTCTTCTGCTTTCTTGACGGGTACTCCAGTTACAATCAGGTGGCAATCCATCCAGAGGACCAAGAAAAGACCACATTCACCTGCCCCTTCAGGATGTACGCATTTTGAAGGATGCCTTTCGGTCTCTGCAATGCACCTGCAACTTTTCAGCGGTGCATGCTTGCCATATTCTCAGATATGGCAGGTGATTATCTGGAAGTCTTCATGGATGAATTTCAGTTTTTGGAAAATCATTTGACGATTGCCTCCAACACTTGGTCCAAATACTCAGGCGGTGCATTGAGGTGAATTTGGTTCTTTCCTGGGAAAAGAACCATTTCATGGTGCCAGAGGGAATTGCCCTGGGACATTTAATCTCGGAGAAAGGCATCCAAGTAGATCGAGCCAAGGTTAACCTGATTTCCAAGCTCCCTATGCCTAGCTCGATTAAGGACATCCGATCTTTTTTGGGGCACGTCGGTTTTTACCGTCAATTTATCCCTAATTTCTCCAAAATCGCGCACCCCCTGACAAATCTTCTCTCCAAGGATGTGCCTTTCGAAATTTCCAAGAAATGCACTCAAGCATTTGAGATCCTACGTGACCGAGTCACCCAAGCCCCAATCCTACAGTCCCCTGATTGGTCTCAACCCTTTGAGATCAAGTGCGATGCGTTTGACTTCGCTGTAGGAGCGGTTTTGGGGCAGAAAATTGACGGGAAACCTGTGGTCATTTACTACGCCAGCAAAACACTGGATGAGGCTCAGCGTAACTATTCGGTTACTGAGAAAGAGTTGCTGGCCATAGTATTTGCCCTGAAAAAATTCAGATCATACCTTCTGGGTTCCCGTGTTATCATATACTCGGATCACACAGCTGTGAGGCATCTCCTTGCAAAGAAGGAAGCGAAACCTCGATTAATCCGATGGATCTTGCTATTACAAGAATTTGACCTCGAGATTCGCGACAAGGCGGGAAAGTAGAATGTGGTAGCTGATCACTTGTCCCGCCTTCCTTCCGAAATAATCGACCCTTCCGGACCTATTACAGAACATTTCCCTGATGAGCACCTCCTGACTATCAGTACAAGTCTTCCATGGTTCGCTGATATAGTTAATTCCCTGGCATCACATCAGGTTCCGCCCGATTGGCCGAAGGCCAAAAAGGACAAATTGCGTTCCGATGCAAGTATTACCTATGGGAAGACCCGTATCTATTCCGCATTGGTGCTGATCAGATAATTCGACGGTGCGTCGCGGAAGTGGAAATCAAAGACATACTCTCATTCTGCCATGACCAGGCACGCGGTGGACATTTTTCAGAACAAAAAACCGCATCGAAAGTCCTCCAGTGCGGCTTTTACTGGCCCACAATTTTCAAGGATGCATACGATCACTGTAAGGCATGTTCCCATTTCCAGACTCTAGGCAACATGAGCCATAGAGACATGATGCCTCTACAGCCGATCTTGGTATGCGAAATTTTTGATATTTGTGGGATTGATTTCATGGGACCCTTCCCGATCTCGGATGGCGTCGAATACATCTTACTTACAGTTGACTATGTTTCCAAGTGGATAGAAGCCATTCCGACCCGAACCAACAATCATAAAGTCGTTATAAAATTCCTTCATCAAAACATTTTCTCAAGGTTCGGGATTCCACGTGCTATAATTTCCGACGGAGGGACCCATTTTACAAATGCTTAGTTCAGGTCACTGATGATCAAATACGGGGTGTCACACCGAATCTCTACTCCTTACTACCCCCAAACTAATGGTCTAGCTGAGCTATCTAACCGAGAGATCAAGAAGATCCTTCAGGTTACTGTTCGACCTGATAGAAAAGATTAGTCTTCTCGGCTTCCGGAAGCATTGTGGGCCTATAGGACCGCCCACAAGACCCAATTAGGAATGTCTCCCTTCAGACTAGTGTACGGGAAGGCATGTCACCTCCCCGTCGAGTTGAAGCATAAAGCCTATTGGGCAGTACGGACCTGTAATCTTGACCTTTCTAAGGCTGGAACCCACAGAAGACTTCAAATGAGCGAGATCGATGAATTACACCACGACGAGTATGAGAACTCGCGAATTTACAAAGAACGGGTTAAAGCTTTTCACGATAAACACATTTCTAGAAAGGTCTTTCATCCTGGTCAAAAGGTTTTACTCTTTGATGCTCGACTCAAATTATTCCCAGGAAAGCTAAGATCCAAGTGGGTCAGACCTTACCTAGTCCGACAAGTCTTCAGAAATGGAGCCATTGAAATCAGCCCACTCAGCCACGATTCTGAACCCTTTGTCGTGAACGGTCAGAGACTCAAGCCGTTCATTGACATGACCAACATAGATTTGGCTGAGTCATCCTTTACCCTCCATTCCTCTTAGGCTCATTGCGCCCAGCCGATGGCGTAAAACTCAGCGCTTAACGGGAGGCAACCTGTCATTCTTTGAAAAACCCGAAACCTTTTCTGACATCTCTATGCGGAATTCATATTGCACTTTAGGGTTCATCCATTAGAACAGCCGACTTCACCTCAGGTATCCCTACCCGAGACTAAAAATCGTTCGCAGCAAGTCATTTCAACCCATTCACTCACCACACACCTGTCCTAATGAATGAACTAAGCTGAATTCGAACCCACCTAATTTACAATGGGGACATTGCAAATCTTAGGCATGGGAGGGTATGAAAGTGCAAAATGTCAGGAAATTCATATCAAGAAAGGGCTTTAGTAAAAAAAAAAAAAAGAGAGACTTGATAGAGGGGAGGAACAATTCAGGGTCATACAAATGAGAGAAGGAAAAGAGTAAAATGACAAAAAGGAGCACAAAATGAAAATGAAAAGAAATAGTCATTAGTAAAAGATTAAGGGGTTAACTGAAGTTCTAGACCGAATCAAGAAAAAGGAAAGAAAAGTGCTACGAAGATACAACAAGAGATTAGCGGGAACGCTGGTCTTAGGCCTCTTGGGCTAGAATCTTTAGCTTAAAATTTCACGTATCCATTAAAATCTGGATAATCCTCAAGAGGTTGAGGAAAATGCGAAGCTTGAGTATTAGGTCTAAGGCTTAGGAAGTATTCGGCCTCGTTAACTGACTTCCGATTTGTGGGATTCGGTAACCTAAGCACCCCACATTCACACAGTCTGGTTCAGTGCGCATAAACATCCAAATCACGCAAAAAGCGTTTAATGTTCTGAAAAAGTCACCTAGATTAGGAGCGGCCAATCAACACAAATTGATTTGGAAGAGTTCCCAGCGCGGAAAGGCGGGAAATTCCCCTCGAAGATGCATAATAACATATCGTCTCCTAGGTGCTTGTCACTTAGGATATTCAAATATCCTACTGGGGGCATATAAGCACTCTGCTAGTTCAAATACCATGGGCGGCATTATCCCGAAATGTCGATCGCCAGGGTCTGAATTCGGCCACGGAACACCATGGGTGGGATTATGTCGAAATCTCGAAAGCCAGGGTTCTGGGGGTTGCCATGGGCGGGATTATCTCGATATCTCGAAAGCCAGGGACCCTTGAGGATTGATGATGGGGATGAGGAATCCGATACAGACCGTGTTGAGAAGCTAATCCGAAGCTAGAAATAAAAAGAAAAGAGAGAGAAAAGCTCTCCAAACAAATAAATCTTCTCTCTCTCTCTTACAAAAACGCACTGCAAACTGAACTTAGGCTAAAAATGTCTCAAGCACGGGTGCTTTAACCGCGGAGTCCAACAAACCCTAGGTTAGTTTTTGTGGGCCTTAGAAACCTTTGCGGAGGACTGAAGCTAAAGCGGGTCAGGTCCGGATTTTGGTTAGTACTTGAGTACCTCTAGGCCTATTGTCGGCATTCCTACCTAATCACAAAAGAAAAGGAGAAGCACTTATCATGATTGTTGACAGACACTCAGAGTCTAGAACGGAAGTTAAAACTTTGAAATTTTGCTAAGGGACTAGCAAAAGATAGGCATGGGGGTATGATGAGAACCTCATCATGAGCCATAACTAGCTCATTTTGACCCAATAAATAAGATAAAAGCTCCTACATAACCTAGAAGAAGGCTTAACTGAAGGAATAAGTGATCTGAGAAGAAAACATGAAATAAAGGTTAAAACTTCAATTTTACCGTTGCAGTACATTAACAGGATTTATCAGAGGCAAAACATAGGTCAAATGGTCTAAATGAGATAAAAAGTGGGTTGAATCAATCAGAAATGGGTTTATGTGCAATCTAAAAATTAAATGACATTTGGTAACCCTAAAACAGACCCGCTTAAATTAACAAGGTTTCGGTCAAAATAAAAATCAAGTAAACCCTCTAAAAATCATGGAAAAATATCCTATAGGGTTTAGAACACTTAATTTGGCCTTTGGAACCCAGTTTGACCTAGATTAGGGTCCTAGCACATTAATTGACCTAATTTAAGTTTTTACGCAAAATGTCCAGTCAAACGAGGTCAAATCTAAACTCCAACTTCACCATTGGATTCCTTAGGACCAAATTAGGTTTGTACCAAAATTTGGACTTAAGGGGAGGTCATCTTGACCTACTTTGCAATTTAGTACACCCAAATCACAACTTGATCCCTATCTTTTGAAATCATTGCAGAGAGCCCCCTAATTTCCTCGCCACCTTTGCAATCAGGTCCTGCCGCCATTGTTAGGGCAGAACCGATCTCCGGCGAGGTTTAGAGAGGGATTCCTCTCTAATCCCTCAGAGATTCCCTCCCAGAAATGGAAGGGAGATTCTCTGAGGAATTCCCTTCCTTCTAAAGCCAATCACAATCTCTGGTGTGAACCCAATCTCTCGTGCGAACGCATGAGGGATTTGGGTATCTTAACTTATTTCCTACTCCGACGAGTCATCAGAGGCAATAGGTGTGCCCTCCACGCCCTGAACACCCGGCCCAGTGCCTATAAAAGAACCCACACCTCCGGCCGCTCATCTTTAGCTTGATTTTGACGGAGATTCCCCCAAATTTTGAATGTTCGTACGCTTTTGTGCGGGTTTTAAAGAGAATATCACGTTGTAGTATAACCAACAAAACGTTCAAAAAAATATAGAGAATTTTATTACTCGAAAAACTAGAGTCTCCGAGGTCGAACACAGGGAGCAATCTCAGTACTTTCAAAACCAAAGAACACAACTTTTAAATGAAGGTAACTGATTAAAAGAGAGAGAGTTATATAAAAAGAATTTCTAAAAGAAAACAGAATTGGACGTCTGATTTCTATATCAAACGTCTTAAATGTAATCTTCCTTCTCTCTTCTGCCTTCTTCTTCTTTGTCTTCTCTGCTTCTTTTCTTGCGAAGGCTTCTTCTTCCTGCCTTTGTTCCTCTCCTGTCTTCCTTTTCTTTTTGGCTTTTCTGCAGTCCTTCCTTCTCTCAGATCTCTGCCTTGCTCAGCTTCCTTTCTTCAGAGTTTCTTCTTCTTCTGCTCCTATTCCTTCTTTGTGCTTTCCTTAGAAGTTTTCTCCTTCCTTGTCTTCTCTGCGAGGGCTTCTCCTTCTTTCTCTGCTATACTCAGCCTCTTCTTCCTTCTTTTCTTCCCTTGCTGCAGCGGCTAAGTGTTCGCTTCTTCCTCTGCTCCTTTCCTACGCAACCACAGCCAATGAAAAACCTACCCCCGTCCCTCTACCCAAACGTCTCTCTCTTTCTCTGCAATTCGCTCAAGGACGCTCTCCCAGAGCCACACGGGTAATCGGGTCGGATTCGCACCCAGGACCAGGCGCACCTGTGTTTTGCGTTTCAATGATGTGGGACTATCTGGCCCGCACCAATTTCGCGCGCGCCCGCAGAGGAGTCCTCGTGCAATTGCCAAGGCTGGGAGCTTCGCAGCACGCCTTGCAAGCCCTGATCGCTTCACAACACCTGCGCGAGCCT
The DNA here is from genome assembly GCA_037157565.1 of Thalassia testudinum. Classification (NCBI taxonomy): domain Eukaryota; kingdom Viridiplantae; phylum Streptophyta; class Magnoliopsida; order Alismatales; family Hydrocharitaceae; genus Thalassia; species Thalassia testudinum. Next base: position 22,618,608 of record JAZHRO010000024.1, read on the forward strand.
GCTGCGCCTAGAGCCTGGAGCTGCTTCGACCGTCAATGGCGGCAAGAGCTGAAACCTGTCAAACACGAGCACGGCCTATTGGCCTAATCAGACTAGCTGGGCACCTTCGCCGTGGCACGGCGAAGATGGTGCACGGTGCTGCAGGCCACAGGACGGCCTAGGCGTGCGTGCCTAGGTCAACCTGTGGCCGAAAGTGTGGGGTTGTTCGGGGAACTATGGTGGAGGTGTAGAAGGATGATGGATGGGCGGAAGTTGCTCCTGGTGGTGAGGCAGAGCTTATGAGAGGGTTGGCGAGCTATGTGGAGGGGCGGAGTGGTGGGAGTGGCTCGCCGGAGGTCGGTCGGAGGCGAGGAAGGTGGAGGTGGTCAGGTACTGTCGGGGGGCAATTAACTAAAGTAACAGGGGGAAAAGAGAGAGGGGAAGATGGAGAAGGTATCTGGAGTGGTTTGGAAGGAAGGGAGGCAGCGGAGTGGACGGCACATAACTGCCGTCGTTGGGGAAGAAGCACCCTGAGGGAGGGAGCGGCGACGAAGACGAGGTCAGGGGCACGCGCGCTGGGTATGGGGCAACGCGGGAGGAAGAGGTGGAGTTGACTCTGCTGCTGGTATGGCAGCAGAGCGACGAGAAGGAGGGGAGGAGGTCGCCGGAGCTTGTGGGTCTCTTGGCCGGAGATGGGAGAGAGGGAAATTTGGGGGAATCTCCGTCAAAATCAAGCTAAAGATGAGCGGCCGAAGGTGTGAGTTCTTTTATAGGCACTAGGCCAGGTGTTCAGGGTGTGGAAAGCACGCCTATTGCCTCTGATGGCTCACCGGAGTAGGAAATAGGTTAAGATACCCAAATCCCTCGTGCGTTTGCACGAGAGATTGGGTTCACACCAGAGATTGTGATTGGCTTTAGAAGGAAGGGAATTCCTCAGAGAATCTCCCTTCCATTTCTGGGAGGGAATCTCTGAGGGATTAGAGAGGAATCCCTCTCTAAACCTCGCCGGAGATCGGTTCTGCCCTAACAATGGCGGCAGGACCCAATTGCAAAGGTAGCAAGGAAATTAGGGGGCTCTCTGCAATGATTTCAAAAGATAGGGACCAAGTTGTGATTTTGGTGTACTAAATTGCAAAGTAGGTCAAGATGACCTCCCCTTAGGTTTAAATTTTGGTACAAACCTAATTTGGTCCTAAGGAATCCAATTGTGAAGTTGGATTTTAGGTTTGACCTCGTTTGACTGGATATTTTACGTAAAAACCCAAATTAGGTCAATTAATGTGCTAGGACCCTAATCTAGGTCAAACTGGGTTCCAAAGGCCAAATTAAGTGTTATAAACCCTAGAGGATATTTTTACATGATTTTTAGAGGGTTTACTTGATTTTTATTCTGATCGGAACCTTGTTAATTTAAGCAGGTCTGTTTTAGGGTTACCAAATGTCATTTAAGATTGCACATAAACCCATTTCTGATTGACTCAACCCACTTTTTATCTCATTTAGACCATTTGACCTATGTTTTGCCTCTGATAAATCCCATTTATGTACTGCAACGGTAAAATTACAGTTTTAACCTTTATTTCATGTTTTCTTCTCAGAGCACTTATTCCTTCAGTTAAGCCTTCTTCTAGGTTATGTAGGAGCTTTTATCTTCTTTATTGGGTCAAAATGAGCTAGTTATGGCTCATGATGAGGTTCTCATCATTGATTCTTGTAATCTGGAATCCAGTACAATTTTCACTTACATGTAGAATTTACAATGGATTCATGGTGAAGACTGATGAACGTCTTTAGTCTATCGAAAAGAAGCAGTGCTTCTTTTCCTAAACCCCTGGATAGTGTTTTGGGAGTCAGGCAGATTTTCTTCCAAAAGTCCACCAAATAGTGTGAGATGAGAGAAGAGTGTACTGGTGCTCTAAGATTAGTGCAAGGAATCCAAAATCCTAGATAATTAGGTGATGATACTTAGAGATTAGGCATAGTTTCTGCTCTCAGTTCCTATGTATACATTTTTGTGCGAAATTTTGAGAGCCACCAAATAAGGCAATTACGTAGAGAGCGAGTTTTCATAAAACTAAGGCTAAGGTGGATGGTTACAACCATTCTTTACGAAATCCTCTGCTGAAGGAGGGTATTGATGTCAAGGTTAGAAATACACCGTCCTATCCGTCTCTCCCGGTGCCGTTAGTAGGCACTTCCACCAAATAAGCCACCCAATGTCTCTTATCACCAACTCCTAATAATGCCTCCTCAATAAAGTTCATAAATGTATGCTAGCTTGTGTTATGTTCAAAAATATATATATATTATACATAGAAAAAAAGGGAAGAAAAAAAATTAGAGAAAAACTGAAAAAGAAAAAAGATTAGAAAAAGAAGAAAAAGCAAAGAAAAAGAGTGTGTGAATATTTAGTGTTTATTTCAGTTGCATTGAGGCAATACCACCAAATAAATTTTAGATCCACCAAATATGGCCTTAACCCACCTTTCTTATGTTTCTGACCGCCCGAATACTGGCTGAGGAATTCTAACTTAGTGTTAGAGTTATGGGAACTTAATTAAAATGTTAATGCCAAGTAAGACCACCAAATACAGGTCATATGTGTGAATTTGGTGAGATTGTGAGCTCTAAGAAAAAAAAAAGAAAAGAAAAAGAAAAAGGAAAAGAGAGAATGAATACAAAGGAACCAAAAGGGCGCATAGTTTTTCTCGTCTTTCTCTAAGTTGAGTTACTTGATAATCCAGGAATCTAGATTCTGAAGTACTAATTTCTATGTAGCACCAAGTGAGAGTGAGCCACCAAATAAACACCCGTATCCCTCTGACATTCTCTACCCAAGTTTAAAGCTGGGGTGGAATTCATAGAATATCTTGAATACCCCGAGGGAAGAAGTCCGCCTATCCCGCTAGAATTTTTTTAGGGGTCAAGTACAGGCTTTAGAGGTGAATTAGGTCATTCACTCGAATCTATTGCAAAAGCTACATAGCTGCACTTTCACATATCTAGATTTCAAGATTTCTAGATGAAACAAAAGAAGAAATCTTTAGCCAATCTCTTTGATAAAAAGAATAAGTGATCCTTTTGGGATCGATTTTGTAAATAACTTAGCCACGCACTTAGTCTTGCATTTGCTAGGGACTAGCAAAGTTCAGGCATGGGGGTATGATTGCACAGCAATCATGGCTCCTAATTAACTTGAATAATGTTTGAACCTAGCTTAATTTGTGGATATTGCACTCATATCTTGCATATCATGCATTGCATCAGTCTATTTAGAATATGATGAGATATCCGGCTATTTAATGGTTTTTATTACTATTTGCAGGTAATAAAGTGATCCATGAAGGAGATAGTAGAATAAAGCAATAAAGGAAGAAGAAGACTAATCCAGATAAGAGGAGTGAGGAGGATAGCCTTATCCTTACACTTAGAAACCCTAGGACAGCCTTCCCAAACCCAAAATAACCTCCACTATGGCACCTTAGCCTTAAAACCCAAACATGGATAGCACTATCCATGTTCTTATCCACCCTATCCCTCTCTCAAACACTTAGGAACCAAAACCCACCTTAGAAAACCTAAAACCCACTCTTCAGCACCATTTAGGACATCCAGACATCTGGCTAGACGTCTGATTTCTGCAGAATAACAATCCAAGAAGCTAAAACTCATACTAACACAAAATTGAATGTCTAATTTAATGTCCAGGAGTCCAATTTTGTAGTATAAGACATCTAACCACTATCCTGGATGTCTGATACTACCGTCTGGTTCCTAATTTTGGTGTTGGAAGCCCTAGCTTGCCTATTTTGACCTAAGAACCCCACCGAACACCCTAAGAAACCTAATTAGAGACCTCCTAAGCCTAGTCCACTATCCATAGCCCTACTTATCCTATCCCTAACCCAATTAAACCATCCCACACCTAATTGGGTGCATCTACAGTTGATTGGGTGCACTTGAGCCCAATTGGATCCACGTAGGATCTAATTGACTCATACTATTAGGGTTACCCTAGCCTAATCACATGCACACATCCAATTAGACTTGACCTAGACCTAATTGGGTTCACTCCTATCCAATTATACTTTCCACACCCACTTAATCTAGATTGACCCAACCTATTTAGCACCTAATCCTACCAAAACACACAACCTAGTCCTATGAAAAATACACACCCACATACACACACCCCTTCCCATTCTACCCCGACCAAACCCATGCACACTCTCTTGGAAACCCTACAAACTTGTGTCAAACCTAGATCCTAAAAATGTGGCATTAGCTAATTTTGAAGCCACCAAAAGTGGCAACCAAATGGAGCCTTCCATGAGGGCAAAGAAAGAGCCACGAAATTGGACCATCTCCCATCCATACTTTCCACTCCAAACTTGCGACCACACCTCCTCCTCTCCCTCTCAAGGCCGTCCTCCTCCTCCAAGGCTCCCTCCATGGACGGCTAGGAAGAAGATCTCCTCCAAGCTTCTTCAAGGGTGGCAAGAAGAAGAGCATGAGGATGCAACACCATGTGGGCATGCCTTCTTCCTCCACCATAGAGGGTCCATGCCCCATTTCTTTTCATCTTAGACGGCCATAGAGAAGACCCCCCTCAAGGTCTTCTGAAGGACGACCATTGGTAGAGAAAGGGTGCAACACCCTCCTCTCTCCACTTGGGTGCACATACCCATTCGCCTCTCTTTAGTGGACGGCCAAGAAGGCTTCTCCTTAGCCTCTCTTGGTTGATCCCTTTCTTTAGTTTAGCTTTATTTCTATGTATCCAGATTTTATAGTGACTTAATTTTTGATGCATAATACTCTTGTCTAATGGTTTTATATGCATGCTATTATCTTCACGAGTTACAACTTTGATGCATGCTTTCATTTCATGTTTCAAAATAAAGATCAAAAACACAAAAAGACAAAAATATTAGGTTAGATTAGATTTAGGTTACATTAAGCCGATCCAAATCTCGACTTGTTTTCACGCCTCCCAGAGATGAACGACCGGGACTTAAGTTTTCAAAAGAATAAAATCAATTGAGTTTAGTTATTACAAATGTCTTTGACGAGTGGTTTTTGCGACTATACTACAATTTCCGACGATTTCAAAATGCGTGATTTCCACGCTTGTCAAATGGCACCATTGCTGGGGAGGCAACGCGCGAGTTTAGATTCGGATTTGCTTAACTTTTTATTATTTTGATTGTAGGGTGTCAAGACGAGGATCCATGCACACATCGACCCGTGGTGAAGATTGCAGGTATTTTCTTCATCCTCTAGTTTGTTGCTTTCTTAGGTTAGAAAAAAAAATCAAAATATATATATATATAAATTCAAATTCAAATTTTCAGATTCGAATTTAAAAAACAAAAATCTTTCTTTGGTGTGTGTTTTAACTAGAATAGGCAAGTTCAGAGTTTCCTTCGACCCTAGAGTCAAACAAGGGTGGATACGGGTCCATCCCCTGAGAAGATCGGTGGTAGATATTATGCACAGCTTCCCTCCCAGAGGGCGGTTGTGCGAACGGGTTTTGCGTAGAGGTGGCTTGCTGCAGATGTCGAGTTAGCTCATCCACCTTCTTCTCAACAATAGAGACCTTATCCAAATGACTGGCCATCAATTCCAAGTCGATAGAAGAGGATAGGCCCTGTGTCTCATGTGCTCCCCTTGGATTCGTCGATGCGTGAGCATTCGTTCAATCGAATATGCCCATGGAGTCATTATGGATGGAGTTCTCGCACATATTCTCAAAAATCTCCCACACAGTGTCTTCATGTTGACCCATGATATTTCCTCCACAAGTTGCATTGACGAATAATCGGATATCTTCACGGAGTCCCTGGTAAAAAGACTGGACTTGTTCCCATTTAGGAACTCCATGATGGGGGCACTTTCGCATGAGATCCAGGAAACAATCCCATGATTCGTGAAGTGGTTCTCCAGGCTGTTGTGTGAAGTGAGTGATCTGGTGTCGTAAAGCATTCATCCGACCAACTGGGAAGAACTTTTTCAAAAACTCAGATTGTAGTTCAACCCATGTGTTGATTGGACGCGTTTGAATCTGATACCAGTGAGCTACTTTGTCCATAAGAGAGAAGGAGAACATTTTCATGAGAAGAATATCCCGATTCTGAACATCTGACCCAAAGGTTTGGGCCAAATGCTTGAGTTGTTTAATGTGCTGGAAAGTATCCTCAGAATTGAGCCCATGAAATTTTGGAATAGCATGAATCATGTTGGGCTTGAGTTCAGTATCAGGACCTCTAGCCGGGATTTGGACTCAAGGTTCAATCGCCACCGCAGCAGGATTGTAATGATCTCGCATCATAGGACGCTGCGATGAATTCACAAAGGCTTGGAATAAATCATTAAGGCGATGAAGTTGATTTTCGAGGTTATTCTCTTCTTCTGCAGGTTGTGCCATGATGATGGATGAAGGAGAATTAGGCTTAGATGAATCAGAAGAGATGTCTATGTGATGGGGTTGCTGCACGAACACAAAAGTCGAGGCCTGGCCTCGACGGGAGTGAATATCTAATGGAGGCCTCAAGGGTGGTCTTAAGAACCTCCTACCAAACATGCACCGATGGACTAGACGAGAATAGAATGTGATGGACCCAATCATGACACCAAAAAATTTTGGATGAATATAGAGGTTCGGGGCGGATGATACCCCTTTGTCAAAAAGCCATCCACCTGTGAATTACTTAGGCAGCCAAAGAGGGAGAGTCCCGTGAAGACCCCTACATGGTAGAGCACCCCCACGGCTTACAAGGTTTCCCCCACCCGACCTCTCTTGTCACCGATGTTCTAGGTAGACCAGAATGGGGACTTGACCTCGTAAGTCTACTAGTTTTATTAAGAGTAAGGGTGTTTAGGATTTCGCTTGAACTTTTAAGATGTATTGAGTGCAAAAGTGAACTAATTTAAAGATTGGTTGACCCAATAAGGTGGGTCAACTTCACCTATTTGTCCTTTGAGAAGTTTTAGGTCCCTCTTTTAGGATTCAAGTGAGATTAAGAGCCTGATTTTTAGGGTTTGCTTGAATAAATCAGTTCAACCAAGGCTTAGGCACACATTGTTTAGGAAAGATCAGTTCTTGATTATGTAAGTATGTCTCTAAAATCCTAAACTGGAATCCTTAATTGGCTCTAATTTTGGTCTAATTTAGTTTGTCCAAATGTGGTATCTAAGGCTCAAACAAGTGGGTGCACAAATCATGTTTTGTTGTTTAAATCAAATCAAGCAACTTGATGAATTATCTAAGAATGGAAAGCAAGTGCCCTAATTGATTTTTTCCTTTTTTAACCTTTTCAGAATCAGGGGCTTAAGAGAGAGAGTAATTAGAATTTACCTGCCCCTGGTATGTTTGTTGTGCAGTTGATCTTTCTTGAATGTATCTTCTCCCTGAAACAACCACAACAAAAGAGATATAGCAAGTTAGAATCTAAATCAGGAATTGTAATCACGAGTTCTAAATTGCCTGTTGCTCCCCGGCAATGGCACCAAAATGTTTAACGCGGCGAAATCGATTTTGAAATAAAGCATTGTAATATAGTCGAAATCGCTTTGAAAATAAATATAATTTTTATTACTTGAATAAGTTCCAAGGTCGAACACAGGGAGTAATATGGGATTTAGAAATCAAGATCACAATTCAAACTAAAAGAATTTGCAATAATATTAGTATCAATGTGCAAAAAGATAGGAGTAAAATGGTGATTTAGATCGCCAAATACTCCTACAATATCAACTAAGGAACTCAATGCTAAATCTGTCGTTTGATTTGGAAATCAGACGACTTAAAGTCTGATGTTCTTCTTCTTCTTTTCTTCTTTCTTTCTCTGATTCTTCCTTTCTTCTGCAGCTTCTTCTCTTTCTAAGCTACGACTTTCTTCCTTCTTCTTCTCTGGCCCTTCAGCTCAGGCCTTCACCTCTTCTTCTTTCTCTACTTTCTCAGCTGCAGATTCTTCTTCTTCAGCTTCTGCTCAGGCCTTCTCTTCTTCTTCTTCTTCTCTTCTTCCTTCTCTAGCTTTCCTCTTTTGAATCTAGCAAAGTGTCAGCTGAATGTCCCTGTAGCGAAACCTTCCCCATACCCTCACGACTCTCCTCTCTCTTTCTCTCTCAGGATCCACTCTCCCAGAGCCTTAGGGATCCGGGTTATCGGGTCAGGCATGTACCCGGGTCCAAGCTCACCGGCATGCGATAGTGAGCAAGGAGTGCAAGTCGGGTTATCAAGTCGACTAGGTCCGCGGGTACGTGTCGCGGACGAGGTCGGGTGAGCGGGTGAGAGGGACCTCACCTCGTGAACTAAGGAGAACAGATCCTTTCATAAATTCAATTTATGTGCCTCAGCACACTTCGCAACCAACGATGTGGGACTATCCGTGCCATTCTTCCTCGTGTGTCTGTAGCAGGGGGTCTCCCTTCAATTGCCTTAACTCGCGAGGCTTGCGTCTTCAATTGAGGACCTAGACTTGTGCACAAGACACTCCCGCGTGACCTGGGGCTTTAACCTGGGACCGAAGCGCCTGGAGCGAGCTTCAAGCAAGCTACAAGCTTGCTTGTCAATGGCGGACAAGATCGAGTACCTAAAAATAATGAAACGACCTCTCAGCCATGTTAGAATGTTCAGGGAGGGTCGCCGGAGCACGGTGAATGTGATGGGGGTGTTTGTGTGGCATTGGGATGTCTGTGAGTGCGTGGCTAGGTTAGACTGTGTGCGTGAGAGTGGGTGTGTTCGGGGGTGCGTGTGAGTGGATGGAGAGGTGAATAAAGAGAGGGGAAATGATTAGCGAGGTGAGGCGGTGGTCGTGGGCTTGTCGGCGAGGGATTTGGTGGTCTGTGGAGGTGGGATGGTCTCGCCGGAGCGGGTGGCCAAAGATGGAGACGATGGAGTCGCGGAGAAGCATCGGTGGTCGATTTGAAGTGGGGTGAGTGTGAAAATAAAGTAAAGAAGGTAAGGGACTTAGCTAGGTGGTAGGTGGATGTTGAACGTTACAAACGCTACGCTAACGTGTTTGGTTTTGGAAAACCTGTCGTTGTAGTTCGAAAGCGAAGAACTCGTGTTCAACAAATAAAATTTATACCAAAATGAAAATTCCGGGTCGAACACGAGGAGGCAGACGTTTGATTTAAAAACTACGCGTTTCTTTTTATTTGTCACGAAGTAATTCAATTTAAAACTATCTAATTATTTACAATAAATAGAAGAGAGAGAGAGAGGGTAAGAGAGAGAGAGAATATTACACATAGAAATCAAAATGAGATGTAGAATAAACAAAGAATTTATCATTGAGGAGATTGTTCATTACAACTAGAAAGCATAAAACAATTACACTAGAAAGTGGTAAATTTACTCTAGAAAGCATTAAAAGAATGGAGGGAGAAATGTCCTCCTCGACGGTCGCTTGGAGGACGAGTGGAACTACTCTAGAAAGCAGTAAATCTATACTAGAAAGCGGTAAAAAGAATAGGGAGAGAGAAATCCTCCTCGACGGTCGCTTGGAGGATGAGCCGGACGGGACGACGCCCGGACGAAGGAGGACGAAGCGGGGTGAAGGAGGACAAAGCAGAAGAATGGAAACGGAGCAGCACACCGTCGTCGTCGCAGGATCCACTTCTGAAGGGGGACGAAAATTTGGACTTTATCTCGCGAGAAGCATCCCGGGTGTGGGACAAGCTTCTCTTGAGCTTTGGAGGGGTAGAGAGGAGAAGGAAGGGATGAGAATTTCGTATGGAGGGGGTCTCCTTTTATAGTTGCAAGGAGTGGGGGAAAAATGGACATTACAACTTTAAAATAATAAATGAGGGGTCTTTAGTGACGGATAAAGCCGTCGCTAAAGCCCCCAACGTGGGCGTAGCTTCCACGCCCATGCACGCCCGCTCAGCTGCTCGCGCGCGCAACGCCTATGCACGTTCGTCGATCCTCAGCCGTCCGATCGCGAGATCGGACGGCTTAAGTCGCGCCTTCACCCACTGCGTTGCGCGCCCGCCCGCGTGCGATCGCGCGTTCACGCCAACCCGCGTGCGATCACACGTTCACGCCTGAACTCTATCGAGCGCGCGCGGCCATTGGATCGCGATCGTGCGGTCGATCGAAGGCTCCAATTTCAGCGTGGCGAGGCTCGAACACGCATTCCCGCTTCGCGTTAGAGCGCTTGACCAACACGCTGGGGTCGCATTTATGTCGAGCGCCTGAAGTCAGCGTGGGCACGTCGCAGCCGTTGGATCTTGATCCAACGGCGGGGAAAGGCGGATGCGAAGACTGCAGAGATTGCATGCGGTCGTTTGGGCGGCCGAGATGGCGCCACGTGGTGCCATCTTGGCCGTCCATCCTCTGGAAGTTGTAGATGGTGCCACGGATGTCGGATTGACTCAATTTTTGCATCGTTAGGCTGTGATCGTCGATCCGAATTCATCCGTGCAGTCGGATTTGTCATCTGAAGTGCGGATTTTCACCATCCTGGCCCTTGATCTTCTAGGGTTCCTCGGTCACCATCTGATGCTACGGATGCCTGATTAGAGCGATCTTGGAGTCGTTGAACTCCAATCGCCTCCCTGATCACATCCATAAGATTAGATCTTTGATCCGAGGCCCCGATAAAATGTTTGCCCTGTTCAAGCACATAAAAGGAGACAATTAACCTCCATTTTATTCAAACTATTCTAAATGCAAGATGATGCATGTTATGCAATATTTATATCATGAAATGCAATCCTATGCTTAAGAACATGCAAAAATAGACATTTTAAGTAGTGTAAATGTGTTTACATCAGTGGACGAAGTTGGGCAGCGATGGCGTCGGATGTGGTGTTGTCGACGTCGGAGATGGAGGCAGCTCCGGTGAGGTAGAAACGGCGAGGACAAAGGAGGAAAGGGCGTCTGCTGGTTCAACAAGACACGGATGGAGGCGAGGAAAAGGAATCCACCACTGGTATTGTGGAAGGACGATGAGTAAAGGTAGACGGGAATCACTGGACGTTGAGGAGCCTTCAGTCGTGAAAGAGAGAGGAATTGTGGGGATTTCACGACCAATTTCGAGCGTGAGATCGGTGACCTTTGAGGGTCCTTATAAAGGGCTTTAGGAGGCGGTTAGAGCTTTGGAAGCAAGCTTCCCAAGCTTGGAAGGTCACTGGATTTAGGTATTTCTTGAAGCCCAAATCTTTCATGCATTCCTATGAGAGATTGGAAAAGATTAAGAGCACATGGACAGGTTCATATTGTAGAGGATTTCTCAAAGAATCTCCCTTCCAATTTTGGAAGAGATTCACCAAGTAATCAAGAAGAAATCTCTTGTCAAAGATCAGCGGAGTAGGTTTCCTTCACGATAATGGAGGAGGGACCTAATTGTGAAGACAACAAAGAAGTTAGGGGGCTGAATGCAAGGTTTTCTAAAAGCTGGGGGTATAAATGTAATCAGACAGAACCATTTTGCAAACTAGGTCAAGGCAAGCTCATCTTGGGTCCAAATTTTGGTACAAACCTAATTTGGACCTAAAAAATCCAATGGTAAAGTTGAATTTTAGTTTTGACAACGTTTTACTGGGTAATTTATGAAAAAACCCAAATTAGGGTAAATATCTGTCTGAGACTCCATTTTAGGTCAAGATGGATTCTGGTGGCCAAATTGAAAGTACTAAACCGTAGATATTATTTTTCTATGATTTTTAGAGGGTTTATGTGAATTTTATCCTAACAAAAACCTTGGTTAATTAAGTGGGTCTGCTTTTAGGGTTTCAAAAGTCATTTAATTCTTAAAACATACGCAAACCCTTTTCTATCTAATCTAACCCACTTGCTATCTTATTAAGATTATTTGACCTTTATTCAGCCCTTAAGAAAACTTGTGGTTGTACTGCATTCATGATAAGCTGGTAAAATTACAATTTTAACCCTAGTTTCTTATTTTTTCTCTTAGAATGGTTATACAATGAATTATGACCTTCAGTTGGTTATGTAGGAGCATTTACTAACCTAATTGGATCAAAAAGAGCTAGTTAGGGCTAATGATGGTGTTCCCATCACTAGGTTGATTAAAACAGAAAATAAGTTATTACATGATAGTTATAAAACTTTAGAAATAGAAAAATCTTGTTTAGAAATAGAATTAGAAATGTCAAAAGAAACTAACAATCAATTGCATGTTAAAATAGTGGAATTAGAAGATATTTATGAACATTTTGAGGACACTTTGAATAATCTAAAAATAACAACTAGGCTGAATATAGAATTTTGTAATAATTTAAAAGCCAAGATCAATAATAAAAAGAACACACAAAATAAATCACATGCACCTAAACATGCATGGATTTATCAAAAGGTCAAGAATCTTAAGAATTATACATCTAACACTAAAGTGATCTATAAACCTAAGAATTTGAAGGGTACTAACCATTAAGGACCCAAAAGAAAATGGGTACCTAAAATAAATTTAATAAATTGTTTTGCAGGTCAGGAAGGACAAATGGATCCTAGATAGTGGGTGTTCCAAGCACATGATGGGACACTCCAACCTCTTTATCAAGTGACCAGAATCGAAGATGAAGGACATGTCAAGTTTGACGATAAAAAACGTTGTCGCATTATTGGTGAAGGTACAATAAGTAATTCTTCTAAGCAGGTATGTAATATTCTTTTAGTAGAAAACTTAAAACATAACCTACTTAGTGTTAGTCAAATATGTGATAATGGATGTGATGTTTTATTTACTAAAGTTGGATTTAAAATATTAAAAGAAGGAACAAATACGATCTTAATTGTAGGCTTCAGATATGAAAATACTTATGCTCTTCATTTTTCACAAGAAAAATTTGTAAAATGTTTGTTTGCCTCCCATGTTAAAGTAGATCTTTAGCAATGTAAGCTAGGTCACATTAATCACAAACATTTTAATAGGTTAGCCAAAAATGAGTTAGTAAGGGGCCTACCCAAACTAACTTATAAAAATGATGTTTTGTGCAAATCTTGTGAACTCAGAAAAATGCACAAAGCTTCTTTTAAACCTAAAGACTTAGTTTCAACAACACGACCTTTAGAATTGTTACATCTTGATCTATTTGGACCAACATGATTTGAGAGTCTACATGGATCAAAATTTTGCCTAATTATTGTTGATGGCTTCTCTAGGTTCACTTGGGTCATCTTCTTGAAACCTAAGGATGACTCATTTGATTCCTTCTTAAGTCTTGCAAGAAGACCTCAAAGGAAAAATCATCCTCTATTCTTAGACTTAGGACTGATCATGGAGATGAATTTAAAAATGAAAAATTTTCAAGTTTTTGTGTCAATTCTGGCATAACCCATGAATTTTCATTTCCTCAAGCACCATCTCAAAATGGTGTTGTAGAGTGTAAGAATCGCACTCTACAAGAATGCGCCCAAACTTTGCTCTTGGATTCTGGGCTTCAAAATTATTTTTGGGTAGAAGCCATTAATACGGCATGTTATGTTCTTAATAGAACTCTCTTAAAGCCTATTATTAAGAAAACTCCATATGAGCTTTATTATGAGAAGTCTCCTAGGATTTCATATTTTAGGGTGTTTGGAAGTCGATGTTATTTATTAAACACCCGTGATCGACTTGATAAGTTTGATGCTAAAGGTGATGAAGGCATTTTTATTGGCTATTCAACAAGAAGCAAAGCTTATCGAGTCTTTAATAAAAGAACTTTTGTTATAGAAGAATCCCTGCATGTTTCATTTGATGAAACAAACTTAGGTGAACCTGAACCAAATCATTTAGATTCTGATGATGAAGATACCGCCTTCATCGATGCATCAAAAATGGAAGATACACAAAATGTACATGATCTTCCAAAAGAATGGGTACACCATAAAGATCACCCACAAGAAAAAATCATAGGTGATATTGAATAAGGTGTAAAAACCCGATCTCACTTTAGAGCTAATTTTGTCCGTAATGCCTTTGTTTCACAACTTGAACCCAAGAAAGTTGATGAGGCATTAAAGGATGAATCATGGGTTGTAGCTATGCAAGAGGAGCTACTCCAATTTACTAGGAAGAATGTATGGAACTTGGTACCTGCTCCTGAGGGTAATTGTTGAACGTGTTTTTCGAATTGCTACGCTTACGTGTTTGGTTTTGGAAAACTTGTCGTTGTAGTTCGAAAGCGAAGAATTCGTGTTCAACAAATAAAAATTTATACCAAAAAGAATTCCGGGTCGAACACAGGGAGGCTACGTTGATCTATATTCGCAATTATATTTTTTTTAGGATTTTTGTTAAGCAAGGCGATATAATTACAATGGAGCTATCAAACTAAGAGAGAGAGAGAGAGAGAAAGAGAGAGAGAGAGAACATGCATTCAATATTTCAATTGTTTATAAAAGTTACACTAGAAAGTGGAAAATCAATTACACTATAAAGCAGGAAAATTCTACACTAGAAAAGCTGTAAATAAGAATGGGAGAGAGAAGTTATCCTCCTCAACGATTGCTTGGAGGACGAGCTGGACGAGACGACGCCTGGATGAAGGAGAACGAAGCAGGATGAAGGAGGACGAAGCAGAAGAACGGGAACGGAGTAGCACGCCGTCGTCGTCGTAGGATCCACCTCCGAAGGGGAACGAAAATTGGACTTTATCTCGCAAGAAGCATCCTGGGTGTGGGACAAGCTTCTTTTGAGCTTTGGAGGGGTAGAGAGGAGAAAGAAGGGATGAGAGTTTCGTATGAAGGGGGTCTCCTTTTATAGTTGCAAGGAGTGGGGGCAAAATGGACATTACAACTTCAAAATAGTAAATGAGGGGTCTTTAGTGACGGATAAATCCGTCACTAAAGCTCCCTTCGTGGGCGACGTGCACTTTTACTCGACTACTCGCGCACGCAACGCCCGTGCACGTCCATTGATTTTCAGTCGTCCGATCGCGAGATCGGACGGCTTAAAATGCGTCCCCGCCCGCTGCGTTGCGCGCCCCCCGCGTGTCTGATTGCGCGTCCGATTGCGCGTCCAATCGTGCGTCGACGCTATCGAGCGCGCGCGGCCATCCGATCTCCATCTGATGCTCCACGCGCCTCAATTGATCACGCCCTCTAGCCCCTCGCCGCGGATCGAACCCGCGCCCCACGCACGCGATAGCGCGCTCGACCACTACGCTATGGGGCGCGGATGGTCGAGCGGGCGCTTTTAAATGCGAGAGCCCACAGCCATTGGATTAAGATCCAACGACGGAGAGCGATTGGGCGCGGAGCCTTCACAAGATGAAGCGGCCGTTTGGGCGGCTGAGATGGTGCCATGTGGCATTATCTTGGCCGTCCATCTTCTGGAAGTTGTAGATGGTGCCACGGATGTCGGATTGACTCGATTTTTGTGTCGTTGGGCTGCGATTGTCGATTCGAATTCATCCATGCGGTCGGATTTATCATCTGAAGTGCGAATTTACACCATCCTGGCCCTTGATCTTCTAGGGTTCCTGAGTCACTATCTGATGCTACAGATGCCTGATTAAGGCGATCTTGGAGTCGTTGAACTCCAATCGTCGCCCTAATCACATCCATACGGTTGGATCTTTGATCCGAGGCCCTGATAAAATATTTGCCCTGTCCAAGCACATAAAAGGAGACAATTAACCTCCATTTTATTCAAACTATTCTAAATGCAAGATGATGCATGTAATGTAATATTTATATCATGAAATGCAATCCTATGCTTAAGAACATGCATAAATAGACATCTTAAGTAGTGTAAATGTGTTTACATCATACCCCCATGCCTATCTTTTGCTAGTCCCTAGCAAAAACTATATGCTATTTATAAAAGAATTAGGTTAGATTACTTGGACTTGAGTTATTTTTCAATCATTAAGAAATTGTCTACTTAGGAACTGAACTTTCAAAGACACAACAGTGCCCGGGTATCAACCAAAATGCAGACCGCTTCAAGCCCTCGCCTTATTAAAAGAAAAATTTCTTTTTCCCTTTTTCTCTTTTCTAATATTTTTTTTTCAAATTTTCGGGTTTAAGAGTGGCTTTCTACGGCCATTCAACTCACCCAAAATTTGATGAGAACCCTAAGCTTTAAGCATCTTATTGTAATTGTGATAGACTCGTTGACCGGCAGTTAGAACGGACTTCGGATTTCTACGCCTCTAGGTGACCTAACCAGAATTCTACCTAAAAGTGTATCTTTACAACCGGTAGCTTTCTCCTTAGTTTTTTTTTTTTTTTTACGGGGTCAACACAAGGGTGAATCCAGTGTATATCTCCCCGATTTATTCTACTTCTCCGCCTCTTCCTAAGTGTTTTAAGAATTTTTAGTGCATTTCTGAGCTGGGTTCTGGACAACCGGTCGATGACCTGTTACCACCGACAACTTGCCAGCCATACTCGTGCGGCGAATTGTGGCTTATTTCCTTTTGTTCTTTTCTCCTTTTTCTTTTTCTTTTTTAAGTAGGTGGCTTCCCTAGTCTAAGATTTACTTAAAGGCAACAAACTAAGAAAGGTCCAGTGACTGGGCTCTGGACAACTTACCTATGGGCTGTTACCCACGATAACTTGCCAGCCATATTACCCTAGAAGGTTCATTAGCTACCCAATTTCCGTTAGAATCGCCGAACAACGAGTCAGTGCAAAGAAAGTGTGTAGATGCTTAAAACTCAAAATTCCCTCAAATCAGAGGGCGGGTTGATAAGTCGTATACTTATCACCCAAACTTATTTATTTCAATTATAATAGAATTAAGATGGCAAAGACTCAAAAACAAATCCACATTTTTGTGGATACACAGGCTAATTAAGTCCAAAGACCTGAGGGGCCTTTGTGTTCAGATCCTAATGTAAAATTTCTTAGGATTGAAAAGTCCTAATGTCCAACTAATCCTTCCTAATTTTTTCTTTTTTAATTTTTTAAATAAGAAGAGAGACAATTTACATGGATTTCACAAGGCTGACTAAATAATTCAAGAATGAATCCACCCCCCCCATGCCTAGCTGATGCAATGTCCTCATTGAAAAAGAGACATGAAAGAAAGGGTAGAATATGAAAGATGTCACCTGGATATGAAGCTCGTATCAGCCTTGTGTCATATGTACAACTGCTAAGTTTAATGCTATCAGCTAGGCAAAGTCCAGCCAAAGAAGTCACAGAATGGCTAGAGCAACAGAGTCTGAGACAGGTTCTGAAAAATTACGGTCAACAACAGGCTTCAAACGTTGACCGTTGACTTTAAAGGTGTTACCCATCTTTGGGTCAGAAATCTGAATGGCACCATTAGGAAAAATCTGATCAATTATGAATGGGCCATTCCACTTAGATCTAAGTTTACCAGGAAAGAGCTTAAGTTTAGAATCAAATAACCAGACCCTCTGGTTTGGCTCAAAGCTCTTGCGGGAAATCAATTGATCATGTAGAGCTTTGGTCCGAGCCTTGTAGATCTTGGCATTCTCATAAGCATCATTTCTAAGCTCCTCCAACTCAGATAGTTGGAGTTTCCTGGTCTTTCCAGCTAGATTCAGATCAAAATTGCATTGTTTGATTGCCTAGAATGCCCTGTGTTCAATCTCTACGGGTAGATGGCACACCTTTCCATACACCAAACGGAATGGAGACATGCCAATGGGCATTTTATATGTCGTACGGTAGGCCCAAAGAGCGTCCTCAAGCTTTTGAGTCCAATCCTTACGATCAGGCCTAACCGTTTTTTGCAGAATGTTCTTGATCTCTCGATTGGAAATCTCGGCTTGTCCATTCGTTTGGGGATGGTAAGGTGTGGAAATTCAATGATTAACCCCATATTTGGCCAATAAATTCCGGAATTGGGCATTAGTAAAATGAGTGCCACCATCACTGATGATAGCCCTCGGAATCCCGAACCTACTAAAGATATTTTTCTTAACAAAATTGATGACCACCTTGTGGTCATTGGTTCGGGTGGGAATTGCCTCAATCCATTTGGACACATAATCAACAGCAACAAGAATGTACTGATGTCCAGATGAAGGGATAAAGGGTCCCATGAAATCGATGCCCCAAACATCGAAAATTTCTACAGGAAGAATAGGGTTTAGGGGCATCATGTCTCTCTTAGTTATGTTCCCGAGTGACTGACATCGAGAACATGACCTTGAGAAGTCCTGGGCATCCTTGAATAAAGACGGCCAATAGAAGCCAGATTGCAAGATTTTTGCAGCCGTCTTTCTTCCGAAGAAATGTCCACCACACCCAGATGCATGGCAAAACTCGAGTATACTATTGAATTCATTCTCCGGTATGCATCGGCGAATAATCTGATCAGAGCCGATGCGATACAATTCAGGGTCCTCCCAAAAGTAGTATTTGGCCTCAAATTTGAGTCTATCTCGTTGTTGCTTGGTCCAATCCTGGGGGATTTGACCAACGGCCAAATAGTTAACAATATCAGCAAACCATGGGGTGTGGACACCTAAAACTGTAAGAATGGTTTCGTCCGGAAAAGTGTCAGCAATCAGAATGTCCGGACAAGAAGAATCACCTAGGAGTCTCAACAAATGATCCGCTACCACATTTTGTACCCCGGCTTTATCCTTGATTTCAAGATCAAATTCTTGAAGAAGAAGAATCCAACGAATAAGCCGGGGTTTAGCATCTTTCTTACCCAAGAGATGTCTCAAGGCCGAGTGGTCGGTATAAACAATAACATGAGACCCCAAGAGATAAGCCCTGAATTTTTCCAAAGCAAATACTACAGTTAGTAATTCCTTTTCAGTAACAGTGTAATTCCTCTGGGCTTCATCCAGAGTTTTACTAGCGTAGTAAATGATAGAGGGCTTTCGGTCAATTTTCTGACCCAGGACAGCCCCGACTGCATAATCAGAAGCGTCGGTCATGATCTCAAATGGGGCTGTCCAAATTGGTGCTTGCATAATTGGAGCACAGGTGACTGCCATTTTCAGAAAATCAAATGCCTTTCGGCATGATTCGTCAAAAACAAACGGCGTTTCTTTGGCAAGAAGATTGCTCAAAGGACGAGCAACCTTCGAGAAATCCTTGATGAATCTTCGATAAAATTCCACATGGCCAAGAAATGATCTGATTTGTTTAACAGATGTGGGATGAGGAAGTTTAACGATAGCATCAACCTTAGCTTTGTCCACTTCAATTCCCCGTTCAGAGATTACATGACCCAAAACGATGCCTTCTTGGGTCATGAAATGACTCTTTTCCCAGCTAAGGACCAGTCGTGTCTTGATACATCGCTTAAGAATCATTTCCAAATTAGCCAAACATGAGTCAAATGATTCTCCGAAAATCGAGAAAACATCCATGAAGACTTCCATAAACTCTCCCACCATGTCGGAAAATATGGCTAGCATACACCTTTGAAAAGTCGCAAGTGCCTTGCATAACCCAAAAGGCATCCTACGAAAAGCAAAGGTTCCGTAGGGACAGGTGAAAGTAGTTTTTTCCTGATCCTCGAGATGGATAGGAACTTGGTTATATCTCGAGTAGCCATCAAGAAAACAGAAGTACTTCTGCCCAGCTAATTTTTCCAAGATTTGATCAATGAAGGGCAGGGGAAAATGATCCTTTTTAGTGGTTGTGTTCAGCTTCCTGTAATCAATACAAACTCTCCAAGAGGAAGCTGAACGAGTTGTGACAGATTCACCTCTCTCATTGGTCACAACAGTAATTCCAGCTTTCTTTGGAACAATCTGAATGGGACTTACCCAGGGACTGTCAGAGATTGGATAAATAATTCCTGCATCGAGCCACTTGATGAGTTCCTTTTTGACCACTTCTCGCATATTTGGATTCAATCTCCTCTGCATCTGGCGAGAAGGCCAGGATCCATCTTCCAAAAATATTCTATGATTATAGTAAGATGGCTCGATCCCCCTGAGGTCATGAATGGTCCAACCAATTGCCTCCTTATGTTCCTTTAGAACCTTAATCAATTTAATCTCTTGCTCCGTTGTCAATTTAGCACTAATAATCACAGGGAGCGTATTCTGCGGTCCTAAGAATTGATATTTTAAATTCTCAGGCAATGGTTTCAATTCAAGTTGGGGTGGGGTAATGATTGATGGTAGGGTAGATGCTGAAGATTCAACAAGAGGAAGAGGTTTTGAGTGAACAAAATCAGTAACCTCTTCCGAAGATGTCAGGTCAGAGGGTTGCGGGTCAAATTCATCAACCAAAGAGGAACTTTCAATTGAAGAAACTATCAAACAAGTTTCAATATTAACATTATCCTCATCAAGTTCCTCAATAAATCCACAATCCTCAAATTTGTTTATCACCTTAAAAATATCCAATTTCATTCGTTGGTCCCCAAAGGCGATTTCCATGCTACCGCTTTCACAATTAATGTTGGCCTTTGCGGTAGCCAGGAACGGACGCCCCAGAATGATGGGCGTGTTCCTCATATTATTTGGTACATCCATGTCAAGGACAAGGAAATCTACAGGAAAATAGAAATCCTTGACCTTAACTATAACATCTTCAATAATGCCTCGCGGGTTTGTGACCGAACGGTCCGCTAACTGTAGCGTTATTGAAGTTGGCCGAAGTTCACCTAACCCAAACTTCTCATAGAGAGAAATAGGAATTAGGTTGATGGATGCACCGAGATCCAAAAGTGCTCTATCAAATGTGTAATCTCCGATAACGCAAGAAATCAAAGGAGCACCAGGATCTCTCTTTTTCTGAGGGAGGTAGTGCAGGATAACAGAGCTAGCCTGCTCGGAGAGTACCACCTTCCTCGAAACAGATTCTCTCGACTTACGCTTTTTTGTACATAATTCCTTTAAAATTTTGCATTAGCCGGTATGTGCTTGATAGCATCAAGGAGTGGAATGTTGATCTCAACATTCTTAAATAAATTCAAAAGCTCCTCATTGCTATCAACAGACTTCTTCTTTGCTTTGGCTAAGGCTTCAAGAAACGGAACATGAGTTAGATCTTTGGAATCAGGTTCCTGAGCCTTGATTTCTCCTCTAGAATTATCCTCTCTCTCCTTAGATTCTTCAGGATTCAAAAGATCAGAATAGTGTGGTTGTGGATCCTGAGTCTTCTTACCACACCTCAAAGTGACAGAATTTGCAGAAGCGTAAGAATTTGGGTCTTGGGGAGGGTTAGGAAAGATTGGAGGGGCTTGATTGACCATGAATTGTTGATTAGCAGAAGAAGAAGACGAGGAACCCTGCTCAACCACCTGAGCATGTGCGTGCGGGTCCCTCTGATTTTCGTACCCTTGGGCTTGATTGCCTGAATTTATAATGTTTCGTGGGTTGGGTACTGGTTGGGATGGTAGAGATCCGGGTTGACGAGAGTTAGCAATGAGCCCAGATTGCAAGTTGTCCAGCAAGTTTTTCATTTGCTGCATAAGTTGGAGCATAGATCCTTGCATCTCTACCATTTGACGGTTCAAATCAGCCTACCCTGCGGGTTGACGGGCATTCCAAGCTGGCTGATTGACCTGATTCGGAAGCAACTGAGTATATACTCGACCCTGACCCATTGGACGTTGCGGAGCATAGTTGCTGGGTCGGAATTGGGTCTGTTGCCCCATATTTTTCCAAGAGAAGTTAGGGTGGTTTCTCCAACCTGGATTATAGGCATTCGAGTAGGGGTTGGATCTAACATTCTCTTGTACAGCACAGACATCCTCATAGGGTGAGGATGGAGAGAAAGAAAGGGAGGGATCAGAAAAACTGGGATCAAAGGCCCTAGTTGGGAACCCATGGGGTTCCGAGAAATGCTGACTCATAGATTGAGTCGCATCGAGTTGATTCACAAACTCCCGTCCAGAAGGAGCTCGTGAGGAATGGAATCCTGAATTTTGGGATTGAGTGGATTGAGAGTTGTTCATAGAATTTCCAGCCATCCACTCTTCCATTCTTTTAGCAACCAAGTCCACCTTATCAAGTTTATTACAAATCAATTCCATATCAAATGAATGAGAGTCATGGACTTCATTGACATTTGATCTGGGTTGCTGGGACCGGTTAAAAGTATCCATGGAGGCATGATTAATTGAATTCTCACTCATTTCCTCAAATAAATCATGTGCACTATCTGCATCTTTATTGAGGAAATTGCCTCCGCAAGAAGCATCCACATGGTTTCTGAGTTGCTCATTCAACCCATGATAGAAGATCTACATGAGTTGCCATTTCGGCACCTCGTGGTGTGGACACCTCCGCAATAAGTCCTGGAATCGCTCCCAGGCCACATGAAACTGCTCCCCCGGCCGCTGGGTAAAGGTAGTGATTGCCCGTCTCAAAGCATTGGTACGACCAACTGGGAAGAATTTCTTCAGAAAGGTCGATTTCAACTCATTCCAAGTTGTAGTTGGTCTTCCTATTGTCCTATACCAATGCGCGGCTTTATCCCTAAGAGAGTGGGGGAAGAGCCTCATGATCATTTGCTCCTCGTTAACGTTTCGAGCCTTGGTGGTCTGGACCAAAGTGGTCAAATCTTCCAAGTGCTGAAACGGATCTTCGAAGCTAAGCCCATGATAATGTTTAATCAGGCTTAACACCTGGGGCTTGATTTCTACGTCACCGGCTGGAATCTGGATGCTGGGACGTTCCCCATAATTCGAAGGATCATAAAAATCCTTTAAGGGCTGAGCGCCCTGCATTCTCTGGAACCATTCCTGCATTCTCTGCATTTGTTCCAGCTGCCTTCGAAATTCTTCTTGTGGATTTTCAAGCAGAGCAGGCTGTTGTTCGGCCATGGGATCAAATTGACCAAAATCTAACTTGCGCCTCCTAGAATGTTCTAACGGTCCTTCCAATCGGGGATTCAATGACCGTCTTCCCAGCATAAACTAGGAGAAGGTCGGAAGGACTGGGGATAGGGACCCTACAGCACAACAAAACAAGGTTGTCCTTAATTGGGGTAGCCTAAGGATCTACTGACTCCCAAAACCAGCCTTAAGACTATAAGTGATTTACTCTACTTGCGTCTGTTTAATCCAACCAGTTAGAAGGAGGGACTGGGGAGAAGGTTCTTCCTTTGGCTTTCGCCTCCGGTTCCTAGTGTACCCCCAGCCGCAATCATTTGACTCTACTCCCCTAGCTAGACATCAGATTAATCAGTACAAGTAGGTTAACCAAAAATAATCTCAGACTAGGCCCTGAAGAGAGAATTAAACCTTAAGGCCAACGTCTACTCAATTTTATTAAGGCCTGGGATTGTGGTGCTTATGAAATGTGATGGGCCCTTACAATGGGTTGTGCCCTTAATGATTGATTAAGATTTATGTAAGTGCGTGCACAACCAAGGTTTTCAAGCAAGATTATTGATAATGTGTGAATTTTAGTGTTCCAATCTTGCTTAAGTAGCTTTTAGGGTTTCAAATTAGGTGAATTGCAATCAAGTTTCTAAGCAAACCAAGTTGTAAAACACAGGTGAAGATTATTTTCCTTTAAAATCAGAAAGAAAATGGAGTGCCTGGAATATACCTAGATTGAAAACCCTAAGGAGGAGCTACTTGATGAGTTGGTTTTAAAATAAAGTGGTGTGGCCCAAACAACTCAAACAACTGGCCACAAATGCACCACTAAGTTAGGTACTCAAAGATGATTAATCTAGAATGATTTCTACTCTGTTATGTGTTGCTTTGTGTGTACCGGTTCCACAGATCAGAACCCGGTTGAGTAGAAAACAAATCAAGTTGATCAAGTGCCTTGAATGTGGGTGTGTGTTGTGTGTTTGTTGAAAATTACCCCATAAGATTATCTTTTTGTTATTTTTTTTTTAATGGATGAGGGTGGAATGAATGTAAGTGAAAATCCAAACAACCAACTATTCCTAGGATTTATGCAAACACCTAGGTTAATTGGGATTTCGATTTAATGTGACGAATGAAATCTATGGAGGGGGAAAGAATGGGGGAGCACTTACAGTTGTCTTCAACTGCACTTTACTCCATCCTACCGCTTGTTGATTCCTTGATGGAGGTCTTTGCAAAACAATAGACACAAGAGAAAGCTAGTTAGAAAACAAATAACGCGCAAGAAATGCCAAGAAAAGATCGGAAATCGTTGCCTCCCCGGCAACGGTGCCAAAATGTTGAACGTGTTTTTCGAATCGCTACGCTTACGTGTTTGGTTTTGGAAAACCTGTCGTTGTAGTTCGAAAGCGAAGAATTCGTGTTCAACAAATAAAAATTTATACCGAAAAGAATTCCGGGTCGAACACAGGGAGGCTACGTTGATCTATATTCGCAATTATATTTTTTTTAGGATTTTTGTTAAGCAAGGCAATACAATTACAATGGAGCTATCAAACTAAGAGAGAGAGAGAGAGAGAGAAAGAGAACATGCATTCAATATTTCAATTGTTTATAAAAGTTACACTAGAAAACGGAAAATCAATTACACTATAAAGCAGGAAAATTCTACACTAGAAAAGCTGTAAATAAGAATGGGAGAGAGAAGTTATCCTCCTCGATGATTACTTGGACGACGAGCCGGACGGGACGACGCCTGGATGAAGGAGAACGAAGCAGGATGAAGGAGGACGAAGCAGAAGAACGGGAATGGAGCAGCACGCCGTCGTCGTCGAGGGATCCACTTCTGAAGGGGAATGAAAATTGGACTTTATCTCGCAAGAAGCATCCCGGGTGTGGGACAAGCTTCTTTTGAGCTTTGGAGGGGTAGAGAGGAGAAAGAAGGGATGATAATTTCATATGGAGGGGGTCTCCTTTTATAGTTGCAAGGAGTAGGGGCAAAATGGACATTACAACTTCAAAATAGTAAATGAGGGCTCTTTAGTGACGGATAAATCCGTCACTAAAGCTCCCTTCTTGGGCGACGTGCACGTCTGCTCGGCTACTCGCGCGCGCAATGCCCGCACACGTCCATTGATTTTCACCCCTCCGATCGCGAGATCGGATGGCTTAAAATGCGTCCGCGCCCGCTACGTTGCGCGCCCCCCACGCGTCTGATTGCGTGTCCGATTGCACGTCCAATCGCGCGTCGACGCTATCGGGCGCACGCAGCCGTCTGATCTCCATCTGACGCTCCACGCGCCTCAATTGATCGTGCCCTCCAGCCCCTCGCCGCGGATCGAACCCACGCCCCGCGCTCGCGATAGCGCGCTCGACCACTGCGCTATGGGGCGCGGATGGTCGAGCGGGCGCTTTTAAATGCGAGCGCCCACAGCCGTTGGATTAAGATCCAACAGCGGAGAGCGATCGGGCGCGAAGTCTTCACAAGATGAAGCGGCCGTTTGGGCAGCTGAGATGGCGCCACGTGGCGCTATCTTGGCCGTCTATCTTCTGGAAGTTGTAGATGGTGCCACAGATGTCGGATTGACTCGATTTTTATGTCGTTGGGCTGCGATCGTCGATTCGAATTCATCCGTGCGGTCGGATTTATCATCTGAAGTGCGGATTTACACCATCCTGGCCCTTGATCTTCTAGGGTTCCCGGGTCACTATCTGATGCTACGGATGCCTGATTAGGGCAATCTTGGAGTCGTTGAACTCCAATCGTCTCCCTGATCACATCTATACGGTTGGATCTTTGATCCGAGGCCCTGATAAAATATTTGCCCTGTCCAAGCACATAAAAGGAGACAATTAACCTCCATTTTATTCAAACTATTCTAAATGCAATATGATGCATGTAATGCAATATTTATATCATGAAATGCAATCCTATGCTTAAGAACATGCATAAATAGACATATTAAGTAGTGTAAATGTGTTTACATCAGTAATTCCATCATTGGAACCAAGTGGGTGTTCCGAAATAAATTGGATGAATCTAGTTCAGTGATCAGGAATAAAGCCAGACTTGTAGCTCAAGGCTATAACCAACAAGAGGGTATTAACTTTGATGAGACATATGCTCCTGTTGCTCTCTTGGAGTCCATACAAATGCTACTTGCCTTTGCAAGTGCAAAGGACTTCAAGCTATATCAAATTGATGTCAAGAGCACTGTTCCTAATGGTTATATCAAGGAAGAAGTTTATGTTCATCAGCCTCCTGGGTTCGAGGACCCAACACACCCAGAGCATGTATACAAGCTTGATAAGGCATTATATGGACTTAAACAAGCTCCCAAGACCTGGTATAATAGGCTTAGGACCTTTCTTCTTCAGCACGGATTTAGAATTGGAGCTGTTGATTCAACTCTTTTTGTAAAAGAAGGAAATGACATCATACTAGTTCAAATATATGTTGACAATATTATATTTGGATCAACTAAGGAGTCCCTGTGTCAACATTTCTGTGAGACTATGAAGGCTGAGTTTGAAATGAGTATGATGGGTGAACTCAGATTCTTTTTTTTTATTTTTCTTTTATAACGGAGAACTCCTAGCGCATTCGTCTAAGATAAACTCCGGAGGCCCAGACACCGCACCTTCTCGAAGACGCTGATGCAGCCCAACAACTCAGATTCTTTTTAGGACTCCAAATTCAACAATTAAACACAAAAATTTACATTAGTCAAACAAAATATGTTCTTGAAATTCTCAAGAAATTTGACTTTGAAAATGTAAACGGAAAAGAGACTCCGATTGCTTTATCTGCTTCTCTTGGTGAAGATTTATCCAGCAAGAGGGTAGATGAAAAGAAATACCAGGACATGATAGGTTCACTACTATATCTTACAACTTCTAGACCTGATATTCTTTTTGCTACATGTTTATGTGTGAGATTCCAATCCGAACCCAAGGAATCTCATTTTAATGCAGTAAAAAGAATATTTAGATACCAAAACAGCACAAAAGATCTTAGTCTTTTCTATCCTAAAGCACAATCCTTAGATCTATTATCCTGTAGTGATGCTGACTATGTAGGGAGTCGGACAGACCAAAAGAGCACTAGCGGCACATGTTATTTTATTGGAGAATCTCTAGTCTCATGGTTCTCTAAGAAACAGACTTGTGTTTCACTTTCTACGACTGAAGCAGAGTATATTGCTGCTTCACTTGCTTGCTCTCAGGTCATTTGGATGAAACAGACTTTGTCTGACTTTGGATTGATTTTTGCGCAATCCAAAATTTAATGTGATAATACAAGCACAATAAATTTATCCAAAAATCCGCTTCATCATTCACGTACTAAGCACATAGATGTTAGACATCATTTCCTTAGAGATAATGTGCTTCAAGGATCAATTCAATTAGAATTCATTGACACACAAAACTAATTGACAGACATATTTACAAAACCTCTTGCAGCAGAGAGATTCTGCTTTATAAGAAGAAAATTAAGACTTTGTACAATAAAAGAGATTCAAAACTACTAAGTTGATTGATATGGAATTTGTTTGTATTTATCAAAATCTCTGAGGGTCTCACTGCAATTTACCCATTCTTTAAGAAAAAGGGGGTAAATTGTAATATTTTCATATGTCTAGAAATATTTGGGTGTTGTTTGCAATATGGTTGATTAACTTAGGTTGTTGACTACATTATTTATTCAACACCTAAGTTATAAATTTTTCTTCTCTCAACCACTTAAGTGATCATATGACAAGCACATGACCCATCCCATATACAAGAGGCCAAGTGCAAACACTTGCCTCATTTTGTCTCAAGGAAACCCTAGTTCTCTCCACAAGTGTTTCTCCAAGCCCTTGCCAAGAAGAAGACACGACTCCAAACTTCTACTCTAGGTATATTCTTATCTCATAAGTAGATCTTGCTATCATAAGTTATTCTACATCTTGTCTTTTTCTTTGTCTCAAGTCCTTTCTCGCTGCTGTATTTGTTTCTCGTCGAGTACCCAGTACCGGTACTAGCTTGGTGCAGCAGTGCCTGCTTTAGTGAGCAGGTACCGGTACTGAAGATGAATACCGGTACTAGCTCAAATTTCTAATTGGAACAAAAATCAACCAGTACTGGTACCAATCACCAATATCGATACATGTAGGCTTAAATGTATTTTTTTGTACAAACACATGGAAGGAAGTTTTCTATATTTCTAATCGTTTTCCTTTTCCTTGTTATTGCATGTTTACAGATGGCACCTGAATCAAAAAGTAAGGGAAAAGCACCTCAAGATGCTTTTCACAAGTTTTGCATTAATAAGGATGCTAAGTCAAAATTTGATTGGTATAAAAGCCTAAAACTCCATCATTATAGGCCAGTTGAGTGGAAAGATTTCTCTCTTCAACTCTTTAGTTTTACCACTCGTCTTTCCGAACAAAAACTCATGCATTTCTTTGATGAATCATTCTTTGCCGATGTTCCTGGAGTATACCCTGATGTTAATTGTCTATTCTTTGCTAATCTCCAAGAACAAGAAAATCGAGGTCACCTTATCTTAACAACAAATGTTTTTGGTCAGAAAATCACCATCACACCGAAATTCTTGTCAACCATTACTGAATGTCCTAATGAAGGTCATGCGTTTAACACACTTAAGGAGCAATTTCCTACTCATAACATCCATGAAACTCTTTTGCTTCGTAACTGCCAGGGCAAAGCATTGGTTGCCCCATATATGACCTTTTTTGCTCGCATCCTTTTTCGTATCTTAGCATGGAACTTAAGGGCTAAAAATTTAGGATTTCACAAAATACCTGTTGATATTTTACCCTTAATTTATGCTTATCATTACAAGCTTTCTAGTCAATTGGAACACAGTTTTCATTCACTTTCTTAAACCCCATTATCGTGCATCAACTTTACCATTGGATATTTTGGTGTCACACATTCTTCATAAAAATAAATTTAACCTCTCTAATTTTACTCCTCTTAGAAAAGTGGTCTATTTTAAATGGTCCACTCTCCGAAAAATGGGAGTGAAACCTGCTAAAGAGGAATCCTCTAGTGATGATGAAGAAAAAGAAATTGATCCAAATGCTCGATCTTCTTCTCATCCACCTCATGAATCATCCTCCAGTTTCGTTCCTATAACCTACCCATATCCAGAAGCTGAAATACCTTGGGTAAATCTATCTAATGTGTTTAGAACTGATCTAATGTAAACATGTTTACATTACATAAGATGTCTATTTATGCATGTTCTTAAACATAGAATTGCATTACATACTATAAATATTGCATAGCATGCATCATCTTGCATTTAGATTAGTTTGTATAAAATGGAGGTTAATTGTCTCCTTTTATGTTCAAGGACATGGAAAATTTTTATCGAGACCTCAGATCAAAGATCCAACCGTACAGATTTGATCAGGGCGATGATTGGAGTTCAACGAATCTAAGATCGCCCTAATCAGACATCTGTAGCATCAGATAGAGATCGAGGAACCCAAGAAGATCAAGGGCCAAGATGGTGTGAATCTACACTTCAGACGACAAATCTGACCACACTGATGGATTCAGATCGATGATTGCAGCCTAACGGTGAGAAAATTGACTCAATCCGACAACCGTGGCACCATCTACAACATCCAGAAGATAGACGGCCAAGATGGCGTCACGTGATGCCATCTCAGCCGCCCAACCGGCCGCTGCACCCGCCGCTCCTCTTCTTCAATATGATCGCCGCTTCTCTTCCATTGGATGATCATCCAACGGCTGTAAGCGCGCGCACACAAATCTTAAGCGTGACACAAACGCGCTGATAGCGCGTTGGTAGAACGCGCTCGCGAGAAGGCGAGGCGTGCGTTCGAGCTTTGGCGAGAGGCAGCTGAAGTGCGGCGAGGGGGCGCAATTGAGCATCCGATCGTGATCGAGCAGTCGCGCACCCAATAGCGCACACGCTCCATCAAACGCCCGCGTGTAACGCGGAATTAGATGCGGGCGAGCACGTGGTTGAGGCGTGGCGAGGATGCATCTCAACTGTTCGATCTCGCAATCGAACAGCCGAGATTTCAAGAACGTGAATGAGCGTTTCACGTGCGGGAGGCAAGCGGGCACGCGAGTGCTACCCACGAAGGCCACGTTCAGACCTTTAACGACAGATTTATCCGTCACTAAAGGTCCTGAATTAATGATTTTCAATTTAAAAAGATCAAATTGCCCTCACTCCTTGCAAATATAAAAGGAAATCCCCTCCATACGAAATTTTCGTCCCTTCTTTCTCTTTTCTCCCTCTCCAAAGCTCAAGAGAAGCTTGTCCCACACCCGATATGCTTCTCAAGAGATAAAGTCAAATTTTCGCCCACATTTCAGAAGTGGATCCCGCTACGACAACGACGTGCTGCCCCGTTCTCGTTCTTCCCACTTCATCCTCCTTCATCCTGCTCCATTCCCCGTCTTCTAGGAGTCGTCCAGTCTGGCTTGTCCTCCAAGCGACCATCGAGGAGGATATCTCTCTCTCCATTCTTTTTAATGCTTTCTAGAGTAGATTTACTACTTTCTAGTGTAATCATTTTCTGCTTTCTAGTCGTAATGAGTAGTGTAACGAACAATCTCTTTGATAAAGAATTCCATGTTCATTCTACATCTCTTTTTATTTTTGTTTGTAATATTCTCTCTCTCTCTTCTATTTATTCTAAATAGATAGATAGTTTCTAATCAATTATTCTGCTTCGTGGCAAATAAAATAAATGCGTATTTTTAATCAAACGTCTGCCTCCTTGAGTTCGACCCAGGATTTCTATTCCAGTATAAATTTTATTTGTTGAACATGAGTTCTTCGCTCTCAAACTACAATGACAGGTTTTTCAAAACCAAATACGATAGCGTAGTAACCCGTAGCTCCAACACTTTGGTGCAGTTGACGGGGAGGCAACGCTCTTTGATTTTTTTTTTTTCACGTTTTCCAACTTACGAATCATTTACCTCACTTCTCTCCTTTCTTATTGTGATTGCAGGTACTCTTTTAAGATGAGCAAAAGTAGTAGAATTAAGCAAAGTGCTGTTGAAGGTTCTGTAAGTTATCCCCCACCTCCCACCCATTACTTTTCAATTCACCACATAATAACACAAATATCAATCAACCTAGGTGTTCTTATAAACTCTAAGGTTAGTTTTGTTTGTTTGTTTGACACCCACACCCGCCTCAACCTCCACAGTTAAAAAGAAAAAATAAAAAAAATCTCACAGAGGTACACAACCTCATCTGATTTTCAAACTCAACCAATAAACTGATCTTTGGAATTGGTACACACATCCAAACACATAATTATGTAGAAATCAGATTAGGTAATCACTTGTGTGCCTAATTAAGTAGTGCAACAGGCCAATTGTTTGAGTTGATTGGGCCGCACCACTTCAATTAAAATCAACTCATCAGTAGCTGCCGCTTAGGTTCAACTCTTAGGGATTTACCAGGCACTCCACATTCTTTTAAGTTTCAAAGGAAAACATCTTCACCTATGCTTTCAAAACTTGGTGTGCCAACAAAACTTATTTGAAAATACCTAAAGTTTAATCCTAAAAGCTACTAAGCAAGATTTGAACCCTAAAGTTCACCGCAACAAAAAATAATCTTGCTTAAAAATCACTGGTTGTGCACGCACACACACATCAATCAATCATTAAGGGCACAACCCAAATAAAGGGCCCATCACATTCCAAAGCACATTCAAACCTAGCCCTAAATAAAATGGAGTAGACGTTGGCCTTAAGGATTCGACTTGCTCTTCAGAGCCCAAAATGAGATTATTTTCAATTAGTCTGTTTCTATTGTTCAATTTGATGTCTAGCTAGGAGAGTAGAATCAAACGATCGCAGTTGGGGGGGTACACTAGGAATTAGAGGCGCAAGCCGAATGAAGAACCTTCTCCCCAGTCCCTCCTTCTAACTGGTTGGATTGAACAGACAGAAATAGATCAAATCGTTTCATTATCTCAAGACGGATTCTGGGAGTCTGTAGGTCTTTAGGCTAGCCCACTTAAGGATAGGTTTGAGTGCTTGTATTGCAGAGCACCTTTCTCCCTCCCATCTATCATGAATCCTTCCACATTTTATACGCATTCCCGCTCTTTTCCTCCTGTTATGAGTTATCCTCAACATGACGATTATCCCGACTCATACTATAATCAACCATCAATTAGTTGGGATAACTCAGATTGGGGATACAGTTCCAGACCTCCGTGTTTAGGGTCTAACCATGAACACTATGATTGTGATTTCTATCCTTCTCAGAGCCACATCGATTATAGATCGTCACCCTTTCATGGACAACCTAGTACGATCTACAATCAAGAAGGACACACTGATTCTTACCCATCCTCTGATTACATTGGCTTTAAGTCATCACCACCTTTTGAACAATCCAAAATGACCTATTATCAGGAAGGGTATAATGAATCTCAATTCATTAACTCCTCTGCACTGATCCCAAACCCGTCCAACCCTAAACCAACTCATTTGGTCCAGGTTAACCAAGTTCAAGATAAGGTTTTGGCTAACTTGAGGAATATCATACAATCTTTAGAAGTTTAGCCAATACCTTGCATTGAAAATTTGGAGCCCCTGATTGAGATGATTGATGATTTGAACAAGTATTTGTTGAATTGGCTCCAGGATGTTAAGGATAAGAACCTGGGTGAGTTTCTACTTGGGAAGTTAGCAAAATTGAGAATGAGATTTGTGGTTGCTTTGATTCAATCGTGGGATGATTCTCAGGATGAAGCCCCTTCAGGAGAGCCAAGGTAAGAACTCGCTCAGGCACCTGTCGGGGGGGCACGTGTTGTAAGGCTGACCAAATTGAATTAGAGCAACCAATTAAGGATGATTTGAATTCTTTACCTGAAATCCCTGAGCCAAGGTACGAGGAAACATATGTCTCCATGGACCAGAAAATGATAGATGATTTTGGGACATACATTAATACAGATATGGATTTCTTTGATTCTGATGATGAAGATTCAAGTTACGAAGTCTCACA
The DNA here is from genome assembly GCA_037157565.1 of Thalassia testudinum. Classification (NCBI taxonomy): domain Eukaryota; kingdom Viridiplantae; phylum Streptophyta; class Magnoliopsida; order Alismatales; family Hydrocharitaceae; genus Thalassia; species Thalassia testudinum. Next base: position 22,651,296 of record JAZHRO010000024.1, read on the forward strand.
TGAGTTTACAGAACACGATTTCTGTGAGACAATTGGGCCTGAGGAATCTGATAGATCATTTGATATCCCAATAACTGAGAAAACTAATATTATTGGGGCTCACATTACAGATCCAGAATCTCATTTTCTGGAGGATTTAATCCAATGCCCTGATTATTAGTTACACCCCATTGAGCTTATCGATGATTCTGTTTTTGAGATAACTAGACCCAAGTCAATTCTGATTCAGCCACATTGTTTAGAATTGGAAATTTCAGATGAGGTGATTAATATGCAGGAGGTCCCAGAATTTGACATTTTGAATGAGGAGGATAGGAGCTGGGAAATTTTGATTTGGGAAGAAAATTCCGGAGGAAAGAGAAGAGTAAGCCTAAGGGTTCCAATTCATCTGAAACCACCAAACCAAAACCTTTATGACATTTGTTCTGAAGATGTTCAACCCAACCATACATTCATTGATTATCCTTTTGATATCGAATTCTTTGTAACTCGACTCTTTGCTCTTGGGTTGCAACCTTATAAATCGCAGGCCCGACCTCGCTTGCATACTGATTTTAGGTTTTGGGTAATTTTTATCCAGAACCTTAGATATTCTCAATTATGAGGTATGAGTCTGCACCATAATCTGGTCCACATTTGTGGACATCTGTTGGTACGTTAGAGGTTTCATCTTTTTATTATGATTTTGACCAGCACCTGTGAATTCTTTATTTCTCTTATTTGTATAGTATGCCGAGCTGAAGGCACTAAATTCAGCACGTATACTATTTTTCTTTTTAGTTTTATCTCAGAGCGAACCCGACATTCACACAATTTAGGTGCATTCTACTCTATTCCACTATATTTTATGTCTTTTTAATACAATGAGAACATTGCATTAGATAGGCATGGGGGGTGGATATTCATCTCTAAATTTATTCGTCAGCTCCGTAGATCCATTTTATTTTATTTTATTTATATATATTAAAAAAAATTTGGAATTAGTAAAGAGAACTTTGAATTAAGAAAAATTTTCAATCTTAGGAAATATTATATTAGGATCTGAATACAAAGACCATTCAGGTCTTCGGACTTAATCAACCTGTGTATCCACTAAAATGTGGATTTGTTTTTCAAGTCCTCGCCAACCTGAATTCTATTTTAATCAAGTAAATAAGTTTGGGTGATAAGTACACGACTTATCAACCCATCCTCTGAATTGAGAGAATCTTAAGTCTAAAGCATCTACACACTATCTTGTCACTGACTCGTTAATCGACAGTTCTAACGAAAATTGGCTAGCTAATGAACCTTTTAGGGTGATATGGCTAGCAAGTTATCATGGGTAACAGCCCATAAGTAGGTTGTCCAGAGCACAGTCATTGGGCCATTCTCTTTTTGTTGCCTTTAGGTAAATGTTAGACCAGGGAAGACACCTACTTAAAAAAAAAACAGAGAAAAAGAAAGTCAAAAAGAAAAAAAGAAAATAAAAGAAATAAGCCACACTTCGCCGCACGAGTATGGCTGGTAAGTTGTTGGTGGTAACAGCTCATCGACCTATTGTCCAGAACCCAGCTCAATAAATGCACTATAAATTCCCAAAACACTTAGGAAGAAGCAGAGAAGTAGAATAAACCGGGGAGATATACACTGGATTCACCCTTGTGTTGACCCCATAAAAATAAAAGTAGGGAGAAAGCTACCAGTTGTAAAGATGCACCTTTAGGCAAAATTCTCTTTTTAAGGTCACCTAGAGGCACAGAAATTCGAAGTCCGTTTTAACTGCTGATCAACGAGTTTATCACATTCATAATAAGATGCTTAGAACTTAGGGTTCTCATTAAATCTTGGGTGAGTTGAATGGCCGTAGAAAGCCACTCTTAAACCCTAAACTCAAAAAGCCAAAAGAAATTAGAAAAGAAGAAAAAGAGAAAAAGAAATTTTTCTTTGAATAAGGTGAGGGCTTGAGGCGGCCTGCATTTTGGCAGATACCCGGGCACTGTTGTGTCTTTGAAAGCTTAGATCCTAAGTAAACATTTTCTTAATGATTGAAAATAACTCATGCCCAAATAATCTAACCTAATTATTTTATAAATAGCATGTAGTTTTTGCTAGGGACTAGCAAAAGATAGGCATGGGGGTGTGATGTAAACTTGTTTACATTACATAAGATGTCTATTTATGCATGTTCTTAAGCATAGAATTGCATTACATACTATAAATATTGCATAGCATGCATCATTTGCATTTAGATTAGTTTGAATAAAATAGAGGTTAATTGTCTCCTTTTATGTTCAGGGACAGGGCAAATTTTTATCAGGACCTCGGATCGAAGATCCAACTGTACAGATTTGATCAGGGTGACGATTGGAGTTCAACGACTCCAAGATCGCCCTAATCAAATAACTGTAGCATCAAATAGAGATCGAGGAACCCTAGAAGATCAAGGGCCAAGATGGTGTGAATCCACACTTCATATGACAAATACGACCACACGGATGGATTCAGATCGACGATCGGAGCCTAACGATGTGAAAATCGACTCAATCCAACAACCGTGGCACTATCTACATCATCAAGAAAATGGACGGCCAAGATGGCACCACGTGGCACCATCTCAGTCGCCCAACCGGTCGCTGCACCCGCCGCTCCTCTTCTTCAATCTGATCGTCGCTTCTCCGCTGTTGGATGATCATGCAACTGCTGTGAGCGCGTGCACACAAATCTTAAGCGCGACACAAACGGGTTGATAACACGTTGGTCGAATGCGCTCGCGAGAAGGCGAGGCATGCGTTCGAGCCTTGGCGAGTGGCAGTTAAGGCACGGCGAGGGGGCGCACTTGAGCATTCGATCGCAATCGAGCGGTCACGCACACTCGATAGCATGAACGCTCCATCAGATGCTTACACGTAACTCGAGATCAGATGCGAGCAAGCATGCAATTGAGGTGCGGTGAGGATGCATCTCAGTCGTTCGATCTTGCGATCGAACGACTGAGATTTCAAGAGCGTGAATGAGTGTTTCATGTGCGGGAGGCAAGCAGGCGCGTGAGCACCACCCACAAAGGCCACGTTCGGATCTTTAGCGACGGATTTATCCATCACTAAAGGTCATGAATGAATGATTTTCAATTTAAAAGGGCTAAATTGCCCTCACTCCTTGCAACTATAAAAGGAGACTCCCTCCATACGAAATTTTCATCCCTTCTTTCTCTTCCCTCACTCTCCAAAGCTCAAGAGAAACTTGTCCCAGACCCGGGATGCTTTTCAAGAGATAAAGTCAAATTTTTGCCCCCATTTCGGAAGTGGATCTCACGACAATGACAACGTGCTGCCCCATTCCCGTTCTTCCTGCTTTGTCCCCCTTCCCCCTTTTTCCTGTTCCATTCCCGGTCTTACAGGCGTCGTCCCGTCCGGCTCGTCTTCCAAGCAACCATCGAGGAGGATAATTCTCTCTCCATTCTTTTTAATGCTTCTAGAGTAGATTTACTGCTTTCTAGTGTAATCATTTCCTACTTTCTAGTCGTAGTGTTTACTGTAACGAATAATTTCTTTGATAATGAATTCCATGTTCATTCTACATCTCTTTTTAGTTTTTGTTTGCAATATTCTCTCTCTCTTCTATTTATTGTAAATAGATGGTTTCTAATCAATTATTCTGCTTCGTGACAATTAAAATAAACACGTATTTTTAAATCAAACGTCTGCCTCCCTGAGTTCGACCCGGGATTTCTATTCCGGTATAAATTTTATTTGTTGAACACGAGTTCTTCGCTCTCAAACTACAACGATAGGTTTTTCAAAACCAAATACGATAGCGTAGTAACCCGTAGCTCCAACATGATCCTAATTTGATAAATACCTTCAATTACATTGGTTAAAATTTAACCAATCTAAATTTTTCCTTCCATCACATGAAACGCAAATTCCATGACCTTTCTCTTTCTATTGAGTCCTCCCATGTCACTTCTTCCACTCAACAACCTAAACAAAGGAAGCGGACTCAACAGAAAGCACCTCAAGAATACAATGAAAGAAGGCAAAAGCATTTTGAAGATCTATCTCCTGTTTCAATGGCGGAAGAAGAACCTGTTCTTCATGATGATGAGGAAGAAGACATAGAAGATGATGAAGTTTCATATGAAGATAGTGATGATGAAGATGAAGATGATGACGACAATGATGATGATGACGATGATGACGATGGTGGTGGTGGACATGTACAAAAGCTTATTATAAAACGTCCTAGAAATTGGCTTAGTTTTCATTTTTGTTACTTGTTAAATTTGTATGACTTTTCAGACAATTATGTGCTAAAATTATTTTAAGCCTTATCTTTATGAACTTTATCATGTTATGATGATTGAATAGAGTTGGTTATTCATGTATCATGCTTTGTTTGCTTATGTGAAATATATCTTGTTTTATTTCTATTATTTGCTCATCTTTTTGCTTGCTTGACAAAAAGGGGGAGAAATGATTGGATACTTCATATTTAAAATAAGGAGAGCTTAGTTTGAGGGGGAGGTTTTTCACTCCTTGTGGAGTTTTTTATTCTTCTCTTATTAAGTCTCAGTTTATTTTTAAATATGAGTGTCTTATTTGTTTTGTCAACACCAAAAAGGGGGAGATTATTGAAACCTAGTTCAATCTCTCTTCTATGTTTTGGTGTTAACAAAACCATTTTAAAATCTAATGTGTTTATGAAGTATTACAGGTCAAAAGAATCTATGGATGCAAGCAACAAGAGAGAATATGAAGGAAGAAGACTAGAAAACTATAGTTTTTGTTGTATTAAATGTATTTTAGAATCTTTGTATGTCTCCTAACAAGTAAAACATAATCTAGGAGTTAAAATCAAAGTAGAGATAATTAGGGTTCAGAATATTGTTCATTCACTCATTTCAAAACTCAAAATCGATTTTTTCAAGATAGCGATACTGTATTCTGAACCCTAATTATCTCTACTTTGATTTTGAGTTGGGGTGAATATTGTTGGGGCGAGCCCAGAACAAGATTATTTTCGATTAGTCTGTTTCTACTGTTCAATCCGATGTCTAACTAGGAGAGTAGAATCAAACAGTCGCGGTTAGGGGGGTACACTAGGAATCGCAGGCGCAAGCTGAAGGAAGAACCTTCTCCCCAGTCCCTCCTTCTAACTGGTTGGATTGAATAGACATAAATAGATCAAATCGTTTCTTTATCTCAAGACGGGTTCTGGGAGTCTGTAGGTCTTTAGGCTAGCCCACTTAAGGATAGGTTTGAGTGCTTGTATTGCAGAGCACCTTTCTCCCTCCCATCTATCATGAATCCTTCCACATTTTATACACATTCCCGCTCTTTTCCTCCTGTTATGAGTTATCCTCAACATGACGATTATCCCGACTCATACTGTAATCAACCATTAGTTAGTTGGGATAACTCGGATTGGGGATACAGTTCTGGACCTCCGTGTTTAGGGTCTAACCCTGAACACTATGGTTGTGATTTCTATCCTTCTTAGAGCCACATCGATTATAGATCGTCAACCTTTCATGGACAACCTAATACGATCTACAATCAAGAAGGATACACTGATTTTTACCCATCCTCTGATTACACTACCTTTAGGTCATCACCACCTTTTGAACAATTCGAAATGACCTATTATCAGGAAGGGTATAACGAATCTCAATTCGTTAACTCCTCTGCACTGATCCCAAACTCGCCCAACCCTCAACCAACTCATTTGGTTCAGGGTAACTAGGTTCAAGATAAGGTTCTAGCTAACTTGAGGAATATCATACAATCATTAGAAGTTCAGCCAATACCTTCCATTGAAAGACTAGAGCCCTTAATTGAAATGATTGATAATTTGAACAAGTATTTGTTGGATTGGCTCCAGGATGTTAAGGATAAGAACCCGGGTGAGTTTCTACTTGGGAAGTTAGCGAAATTGAGGATGAGATTTGTGGCTGCTTTGGTTCAATCTTGGGATGATTCCCAGGATGAACTTCTTTCAGGAAAGCTAATGCTAGAACCCGCTCAGGCACCTGTTGGGGGGGACACGTGTTCCGAGGATGACCAGATTGAATTAGAGCAACCAATTAAGAATGACCTAATTTCTTCACCTGAAATCCCTGAGTCGAGGTACGAGGAAACATATGTCTCCATGGACTAGAAAGTGATGGATGATTTTGAGACATAGATTAATACGGATTTCGATTTCTTTGATTCTGATGGTGAAGATTCAAGTTGTGAAGTCTCACGCAAGTTTACAGAAAATGATTTCTGTGAGACGATTGGGCCTAAGGAATCTGAAAGATCATTTGATAGCCCAATAACTGAGGAAACTGATCTTATTGGGGCTCACAATATGGATCCAGAATTGTATTTTCTGGAGGATTCAACCCAATGCCCTGATTGTCAGTTACACCCCATTGAGCTTATCGATAATTCTATTTTTGAAATAAATAGACCCAAGTCACTTCTGATTCAGCCACATCTTTTAGACTTAGAAATTTCAGATGGGGTGATTAATATGCAAGAGGTCTCAAAACTTGACATTCTGAATGAGGAGAACAAAAGCTGGGAAGTTCTGATTTGGGAAGCAAACTTTGGAGGAAATAGAAGACCGAGTCTAAGTGTTCCAATTCATCTGAAACCATCAAATCAGGACCCTTACGACATCTGTTTTGAGGATATCCAACCCAAGCACAGATTCATTGATTATCCTTTAGAGCTTGAATTCTCTGTAACCCAACTTTTTGGTCTTGGGTGGCATCCTCATAAATCGCAGGCTCGACTCCGCTTGCATACTGATTTTAGGTTTTGGGTAATTTTTATCCAGAACCTTAGATATTCTCTATTATGCAGTAAGGGTTTGCACGACAATCTGGTCCACATCTATGGACATCTGCTAGCAGGTCAGAGGTTTCTTCTCTTTATTCTAATTCTAATCTACACCTGTGAATTCTTTATTTCTCTTCTTTGTATAGTGTGCCTAGCTGAAGGCACTAAATTCAGCACGTATACAGTTCTTTTTAGTTTTTATCTCAGAGTGGACCCGACATTCACGCAAGTCAGGTGCTTTCTACTCCAGTCCACTCTATTTTGTCTTTTTAATACAATGAGGACATTGCATTAGATAGGCATGAGGGGTGGATATTCATCTCTGAATTAATTCGTCAGCTCCATAGATTTGTTTTATTTTATTTTATTTATATTAAAAAAAATTGTGGAATTAGGAAAGAGAACTTGGGTTTAAGAAAATTTTCAATCTTAGGAAATACTACATTAGGATTTGAACACAAAGACCCTTTAGGTCTTCAAACTTAATCAGTCTATGTATCCATTAAAATGTGGATTTATTTTTCGAGTCCTCTCCATCTTAATTCAATCGTAATTGGAGTAAATAAGTTTGGGTGATAAGTACACGACTTATCAACCCGCCTCTGATTTGAGGGAACTTTAAGCCTAAAGCATCTACACACTATCTTGTCACTGACTCATTAATCGGCGGTTCTAACGGAAATTGGGTAGCTAATGAACCTTCTAGGGTGATATGGCTGGCAAGTTATCGTGAGTAACAGCCCATAGGTAGGTTGTCTAGAGCCCAGTCACTGGATCCTTCTCTTTTTGCTGCCTTTAGGTAAATCTTAGACCAGGGAAGCCACCTACTCAAAAAAAAAGAGAAAGAAAGTCAAAAAGAAAAGAAAAGAAAAAGAAAAGGAGAAAAGAAAAGAAAACAGCCACACTTCGCCACACGAGTATGGCTAGCAAGTTGTCGGTGGTAACAGCTCATCGACCGGTTGTCCAAAACCCACCTCAATAAATGCACTAAAAAATCCCAAAACACTTAGGAAGAAGCGAAGAAGTAAAATAAATCGGGGAAATATACACTGGATTCACCCTTGTATTGACACCGTAAAAATAAAAGTAGGGAGAAAGCTACTGGTTGTAAAGATACACCTTTAGGCAGAATTCTCTTTCTAAGGTCACCTAGAGGCGTAGAAATCCGAAGTTCGTTTTTACTGTCGGTCAATGGGTCTATCACATTCACAATAAGATGCTTGAAACTTAGGGTTCTCATCAAATCTTGGGTGAGTTGAATGGCTGTAGAAAGCCACTTTTAAACCTAAAACTCAAAAATCCAAAAAAAAAAATTAGAAAAGAAGAAAAAAAAGAGAAAAAGAAAATTTTCTTTGAATAAGGCGAGGGCTTGAGGCGGTCTGCATTTTGGCAAATACCCAGGCACTGTTGTGTCTTTGAAAGTTTAGATCCTAAGTAAAAATTTTCTTAATGATTGAAAATAACTCATGCCTAAATAATCCAACCTGATTCTTTTATAAATAGCATGTAGTTTTTGCTAGAGACTAGCAAAAGATAGGCATAGGGGTATGATGTAAACATGTTTATGCTACTTAAGATGTCTATTTATGCATGTTTTTAAGCATAGAATTGCATTGCATACTATAAATATTGCATAACATGCATCATCTTGTATTTAGATTAGTTTGAATAAAACGGAGGTTAATTGTCTCCTTTTATGTTCAAGGACAGGGCAAACTTTTTATCGGGGCCTCGGATCGAAGATCCAACCGTACAGATGTGATCAGGGTGACGATTAGAGTTCAACGACTCCAAGATCGCCCTAATTAGACATCTATAGCATCAGATAGAGATCGGGGAACCTTAGAAGATCAAGGGCCAAGATGGTGTGAATCCGCACTTCAAACGACAAATACGACCGCACGGATGGATTTAGATCGACGATCGCGGCCTAATGGTGCGAAAATCGACTCAATCCGACAACCGTGGCACCATCTACATCAAGCAGAAGATGGACGGCCAAGATAGCACCACATGACACCATCTCTGCAGCCTAACCATCCGCACGCACCCGCTGAAGGCCACCGCATCAACGTTTCCCTGCTGTTGGATCAAGATCCAATGGCTAGGACACACCCGCACTTAAGTTAAGCGCCCGCCCATCCGCGTGCGTAGCACAGTGAGCAAGAGCGCTTAAGCTTAGCGCATGTGAGCTTTTGAATCACAGGAGGCATGCGCAGGCGAGCGGCGAGCGGGCGTGATTGACCACTCGATCGCGATTGAGCGGTCGCACGCACGCGATAGCGCTCACGCCGCATCGGACGCCCACGCGTAACGTGAAATCAGACGCGCGATGAGAAGGCACAGCGAGGGGCGAGTTAAGCCGTCCTATCTCATGATCAGATGGCTAAGATCTGTAGAACGTGGAGCGTGCGTTTCATGCGCGAGAGGCGAGCAGCCGCCCCACTACACCCACGTTAGGGCTTTAACGATGGTTTTATCCGTCACTAAAGGCCCCTGATTTAATGTTTTGAGATTAAAAATGCCAAATTACCCTCATTCCTTGCAACTATAAAAGGAGACCTCCTCCATACAAATCTTCATCCCTTCTTTCTCTTCTCTCCCTCTCCAAAGCTCAAGAGAAGCTTATCCCACACCCGGGATGCTTCTCAAGAGATAAAGTCCAATTGTTCATCCCCTTTCGTAAGCGAATCCCACGACGACGTGCTGCCCCGTTCCCATTCTTCCCGCTTCGTCCTTCTTCGTCCTGCTCCGTTCCCCGTCTTCCAGGCGTCGTCTCGTCCGGCTCGTCCTCCAAGCGACCATTGATGTAAACACAATTACACTACTTAAAAGGTCTATTTTTGCATGTTCTTAAGCATAGGATTGCATTTCATGATATAAATATTGCATTACATGCATCATCTTGCATTTAGAATAGTTTGAATAAAATGGAGGTTAATTGTCTCCTTTTATGTGCTTGGACAGGGCAAATATTTTATCAGGGCCTCGGATCAAAGATCCAACCGTATGGATGTGATCAGGGCGACGATTGGAGTTCAACGACTCCAAGATCGCCCTAATCAGGCATCCGTAGCATCAGATAGAGACCGGGGAACCCTAGAAGATCAAGGGCCAGGATGGTGTAAATCCACACTTTAGATGACAAATCCGACCGCACGGATGAATTCGGATCGACAATCGCAGCCCAACGACACAAAAATCGAGTCAATCCAACATCCGTGGCACCATCTACAACTTCCAGAAGATGGACGGCCAAGATGGCGCCACGTGGTGCCATCTCAGCCACCCAAACGGCCGCATGCATCTTGTGAAGACCGCGCACCCATCTCCTCTCCGCCGTTGGATCTCGATCCAACGGCTGTGGCCGCCCGGCGCTTAAAACATGCGCTCGACCATCCGCGCCCCGCAGCACAGCGGTCGAGCGCGCTTACGCGAGCGCGGGGCGCGAGTTCGAGCCGCGGCGAGGGAGCGGAAGGCGCGATTGAGCTGGCGCGGATGAGCGTCAGATGGAGATCCAACGGCCGCGCGCGCTCAATCAGGACGACGCGCGATTGGACCCCCGCGTGGACGCGCGATCGCACGTGCAGGCGGGCGGGCGGCAGCGATGAAGGCGCGATTTTAAGCCGTCCGATCTCGCGATCGGACGGCTGAAAATCAATAGAAGCGCGTAGGCGTTACATGCACGGGCGGCTGAGCGGGCGCACGTGGGCGCGGAAGCGACGCGCGCGCTGGGGGCTTTAGCGACGGTTTCATCCGTCACTAAAGACCCCTCATTTATTGTTTTGAAGTTGTAATGTCCATTTTGCCCCCACTCCTTGCAACTATAAAAGGAGACCCCCTCCATACGAAATTCTCATCCCTTCTTTCTCCTCTCTACCCCTCCAAAGCTCAAGAGAAGCTTGTCCCACACCCGGGATGCTTCTCGCGAGATAAAGTCCAATTTTCGTTCCCCTTCGGAAGTGGATCCCGCGACGACGACGGCGTGCTGCTTCGTTCCCGTTCTTCTGCTTCGTCCCTCTTCGTTCTCCTTCGTCCAGGCGTCGTCCCGTCCGGCTCGTCCTCCAAGCAACCGTCGAGGAGGATTTCTCTCTCCCTATTCTTTTTACTGCTTTCTAGTATAGATTTACTGCTTTCTAGATTAATCTACTCGTCCTCCAAGCAATCGTCGAGGAGGACATTTCTCTCTCCATTCTTTTAATGCTTTCTAGAGTAAATTTATAGCTTTCTAGAGTAATTGTTTTATGCTTTCTAGTTGTAATGAACAATCTCTTCAATACAAAAATACCTTGTTTATTCTACATCTCATTTTGATTTCTCTGTGTAATATTCTCTTTCTCTCTTACTCTTTCTCTCTCTTCTATTTATTGTAAATAATTAGATGATTCTAAATTGAATTATTCTGTAACAAATAAAAAGAAACGCGTAGTTTTTAAATCAAACGTTCGCCTCCCTGTGTTCGACCCGGAATTTTAATTTCGGTATAAATTTTATTTGTTGAACACGAATTCTTCGCTTTCGAACTACAACGACAGGTTTTCCAAAACCGAACACGTTAGCGTAGGTTCGTAATCATTCAACAACCATCGAGGAGGATAATTCTCTCTCCATTCTTTTTAATGCTTTCTAGAGTAGATTTACTGCTTTCTAGTGTAATTATTTCCTGCTTTCTAGTCATAGTGTTTAGTGTAATGAATAATTTCTTTGATAATGAATTCCATGTTCATTCTACATCTCTTTTTGGTTTTTGTTTGTAATATTCTCTCTCTCTCTTCTATTTATTATAAATAGATAGATAGTTTCTAATCAATTATTCTGCTTCATGACAAATAAAACAAACGCATATTTTTAAATCAAACGTCTGCCTCCCTGAGTTCGACCCGGGATTTCTATTTTGGTATAAATTTTATTTGTTGAACACGAGTTCTTCGCTTTCAAACTACAACGACAGGTTTTCAAAATCGAATATGTTAGCGTAGCAACTTGTAGCTTCAACACCTGGACCTTACAAGTACCTGTACCAATCAGTAGTACCGGTATTAATCACTAGTACCAGTATATGTAGGTCACTGGACCCAAATCCATGAGTCACAAGTACCGGTACTCATCATGAGTACCGGTACCTAGTGACTTAGTTGGGCTGACTGTAGGCAGTCAGTATTGATACCAAAAGTTTAGTATCGGTATCAACTAACCGTTTGACCAATCTAAATGACTATTTTGCAATTAAACCTATCTCTAATCTTCCCAAATTATCCCTAACGGCTAGTAATCGTAGGGAAGGTGCTTAGTGGGTTATATAAGCACACTTTGAGTGTCTTTTGTACACAACCAAGAAGCCAAAATTCTATCTTTGCCTACACTTTCAATTCTCAATTTACTAGCTGCAAAAGAGCTTGTTTTGTTGCAATCCTCTCAAGGCCACTCTCCATTTGCAACAAGTCATCAAAGGTGATCGTGTTCCTCTCTGATAAATCATTTATTTTATGCCTTAGTATTCTCGTTAGATTAATTTACATACTCTTATTAAGCAATATATTTGTTGGAGACTTAGGGATTAGTTGTATGCTTTTATTTGCATTTTGCTTACACCTGTATCTTTATTTCTTTTTAATATCTTGTAATTGGGTTGAGGTAACCTATTAATTACCTCAGGTTTTAGTAAATTGATTCCCTCCGGATTGAGGGAAACGGGTTAAAAATCCTAAGTCGGGAGACTTAGGTAGTGGAGTACCCAAGTGAGAGGAACCACTATATATCTTGTGCATTTTTGTGATTTACTTTGTCTTGCAATTTTTTTTTATCTACCACACTATTCATCCCCCCTTCTAGTGTGCTTGTGATTTACAGATCCTACACGATTAACCCCTTGGTGACCCCGTGATTACTCTGCATTCATTATGTGATGTTAAAACTGCAGATTTAATCCTTTTTTATTATTTTCTTAAAATGCATTTGAGTAGAATTACTATCCTCAGGAGACCATTTAGGAGCATTTATCTCTTGATTCAAACTAATTTAAGCTAGTTATGACAGATGATAGTGTTACCATCACCTTTGGTTTGACCTTCTGAACCTATTTTGACCTAGAAAAGAGTACTAGACGGGAATTTGCCCTGATTTAGGCTTCTCTGCAATTTACCCAGTCAAACATGGTCAAAAATCAAATTCAAGTTCACCATCAAATTTCTTAGGTCCAAATTAGGTTAAGACCAAAATTTTGGCCTAATCAAAGTCCATCTTGACCTAGTTTACAATTCGGTCCCTAAATTTCTAACCATTACACTTATGACCTCACATTCTACATTTTACTTACAAATAAGCCCCTAGCTTCTTGCCTCTCTTGAGAATAGGTCCAACTGCCATCTCCTTCCTCCCAAGCAAACAGGGAAACAAGCTCAACAACCAACCTAAAGTTTGCTAAGTTTGATTCGCGAATTGAGGAACCAAACCTCAATCAAATCTCACCAAACTTGGCGAGATCGATCTTGAGATCAATCCCAATCATCTGAGAATCTTCTTGGAGCCAATCATCCCCGATTTCACCACCAGCAATCTCAAAGAACTCAAGCTCAAAACTTTGACAACATACTTTCCAAATTTGTGTCTCTAGGCATAATTGGAGGGGGAAGCACATCTATAAATAATTCCCATTGTCCACAACACGAGATGGTACCCGTTTGACCTCCAACTTCCTCACTTTTATCCTCCAATGGAAAATCCTACGTACCTTGAAGCTCCTCCAACCTCCTTCATCACCTTCTACCTTTGCCAAAAGACAGAGGGTTCTGCCTCCCCACTCCTCTAGGAAGCTTCACAAGAAGCTTGAGCATCTCTACCTCCTTCTTCAGTTTTGATTTCCAACCTTCGTCCCCATCGCCGATGGCCACACCAACGACCTATCTCCACTCCTCCTTTCTTCCAATTAGGTTAGGGCTTCTACCTCCCCTTACACCAATTAGGTTTAAGTCCATTCCTAGCCCCGACCATCACTTCTCCTTTCTTCTCCAACGACGAGCACCACCACCACCCTTATCGACCCACCCCCTGCGCTTCTCCACAACCCAATTGAGTTGGGCAAAAGCATCTCCACACCTTCACCAATCTTTTTCCCAACTCAATTGAACCGTTTAACGCCACAACGACCACCCTCCATGACCACCGACCAAGCTCCTTGAGAGCTTCACCGCCAATTACCTTAGGGCTTTTGTCCGGCGAATAGCGTCAGACCTTTGTGTGGTTTTAATTTGGACTGAGAGGCCATATCTTTGCACATAGGTGTTCGCCAGAACCAAGCTTCTTCTCCAGCCTTGTGCAATGTCCCCGACGAGCCATCAGCGAAGGACACCCCCTCACCAGCAGCGGAACCTCTTGAGCATCACACTTGGGCCATTGGATTCGAGATCCAACAACAAAGTGAGTGCAAACCATCAGCAGCTCCTCTATGAGAGGAGAGCGAAGAAGATAAGGGAAAGAGGGGGACATTTGGTCCCACCCCGTTAATGCCAGTAGTAAAAATAGCGTATAAGATGCATTTGTGCATAGGCCTCGTTGCCTCTACACCGAGGGGTGAGGTTTGATAGTCATGTTTCGCGAATTAAAATCGAGGTTTGGAGAACCCATTATCGTAGCTTTCAAAACACATCTATCAAATACAATTTATAACTGAAACTCCAAGGGAGTACCGGGTCAAACACAGGGAGGTGACGTTTACTTTGTTTGAAAACCACGCTTCGTTTTGTTTCCTTTTGGTATTTTGAGGTTTTGTTATTTTTGTGTTTTTGAAATAAAAAGACAAGCAAGATAAGTTCACAAAAGGAGATGGATCAAATATGATATATCAATCCAATGTTTATTACAATAATCTACGAAAGCATAAAAGTGATAGGGGTGAGAAGAAATCTCCCGAATCAGCTGTTCGTCTATTCGGCGAGACGACGGCACCTGGTGGAAGCTTGGATGAAAGAGGTGAGATGCAGGACAACGGAGGTGAGATGCAGGAAGACGTCGGGTAGAGGAATGCTTCACCGAGGTTCTAGAAAGGAGGTGAGGAGACAGAGGCGATCTTCTACCGGAATGGAGGTGGGAGGACGGCTCCAAGGCAACCTATAAAGGTGGTGGGATGAAGAATGAATATTTGGTGGGAAATAGGAATATTACACTAATAAGAGGCCTTTGGAGCTTGAGAGTAAGCTCTAATGGAGCTTTGGTAAGCTACTATAGATTAGGAGTAAGTGGGAGTAGAGTAGGTAGAGATGGTGAAGCATGGAGGTGTAGGGGTCCTTTTATAGTGGAGGAAAGGGGAAGAAATTCGTGTAGAGGGCTGTAGTGACAGCTGCAAGCATCACTAAAGACCCTACAGCTGTCGCTGAAGATCGTGCCCCACCGCTCACACCCGTAGCTGTCCTCGCGCCTACAAGCCATTAGTAACAGCTACAAGCGTCACTACAGGCCCGCCTAGGCTGTTGCTGAAGGTTCGTGCCAACTCACGCCTGCTATTGCTGTGCTTGCACGCCCATCACGCTTCGTGTCATGCGCGTGCTAGCGTTGCGCTGCTGCGCACTGCTCATGCTACGTTGGCGTTGCAGCGTAGATGCGCGGGCTGGTGTGCACGCATCTGCATGCGTGCGCTGGCCAGTGCGTCCCAATTGCTAATTTGGGGGGGGAGGGTCAGCGGATCTCGAACCCACGCTCCTTTGCAAGCCAAGTGCTCAACCGTTGAGGCAAGGCTACATTTGAGCCACAAGGAGCGCATGGATGCTGATAGCGCAGAGGAACCTCAATTGTTGGATCTTGATCCAATGGCTATGGTGCGAGATCTCTAATGATGAAGGGGCGCCAGTAGTCGTTGATGGCTGATGTTGGGTGGCCTAGATGGTGCCACGTGGCGCCATTTGGGTCGTCCATCTTCTTTCTGTTGTAGAGGGTGCCACGATGCTTGGATCGAGGTGATTCTCGCACTGTCGGACTGCGATTGTCACTCCGAATCCATCCGTACAGTCGGATTTTTCATCCGAAACCCATAAGGATGTCGCATTGCCCTCCTGGCTGTTGATCTTCCTTGGATCACATAAGGTGATATGGGATTTCGTTTAGGATGATCTCAGAGATGTTGGACTCCGATCATCAACCTGATCAGATCTATACATTCGGATGATCAATTCGAGATCCTGAAATAAATCTCCTTCCCTCTGGCCATAAAAAGGACATAATTAACCTTAAATATACACAACTACTCTAAATGCAGAATGATGCATGCTATGCAATATTTATAACATCAAATGCAAATCTAAGCCTAAAAACTATCATAAAAAGGAATAATGTGTGTTTGTCAAGGTCCCTCTCACCTTAGCCTTTATACACCTCGCTCATCACCCACTGCCAGTGAGCCTGGTCCCTGTTCATGACCCGATTACCCGACGCTGTTCACCTGTATACCCAATTGAGGAAGAGGAGATTCTGAGGAAGGTGGGGGTGGTTTTGCCTTGGGGTACATGCATGTGCCTTAGGAATTATGCACATACGCCCAACACCTAGTCATTTCTAAGATGGCTTTGTGCTGAGAACTTATGCCTTTGCTTGTGCTTTGTGCTGAGACTTGGCAACTTTAAGTTGTCTCCCATATATGCTCGATGCCTGATACTTGTTGAGAATTACTGTAGTGTTACTTGAGGCCTGTGCTGACGAGAATATTTGTGTCAAGTGGTTCAAAACCACTATTGAGAAATATATTTGATTTGAAACCTTGTGAAATGTGCTTAAATGAGAGAATTAATTGGTGTTTCAAATCACCATTTTTAGGTTTCGAATTCTCTTTTTATCCCATTGCTTTCTGAGATACAATTTGGCCTATTATTGAATATATTTTGATTATTGGTTTTCATTGCATATCTTTATTATTGCACTCATTGTTTAATATTGTGATTAGTGTGTGAATTTCATATTTGCTCCCTGTGAACGACCTCGAACTCACGTTTGATTTTCAAGCTTACAAATTTAAATGTTAAATCACTTTTGTTGACTATACTACAACACATCATTTAAACTTGACAACAGCGCTCAACATAAGGTGGTGAAAATCCAGACTTTAGACGACAAATCCAACCACACAAATGGGTCCAGATCAATTATCGCAGCCCAACAATGCAAAAATCGATCCAATCCAACGTCTGTGGCACCACCTATGAGCATTTGAAGATGGACAGGCCAAAGGATGCCATGTGGCATCATCCAAGCCGCCCAACACCGACTACAGCTGATACCTCGCCCTAAGAGCACCTTCACCAAACGATCACAGTTGTTGATCCATGATCCAACAGTCGAGAGAGCACATGGAGAAAATTCAAAAACTTGACACTAAGGCGAGGGTAGTGCAACAATCGATGTCCTTACACGTAGCACACGCCGCATGATCAAGACCCACTCCACTGATCAAATTCACTGAAGGTGGGCGCGGGTGGAATTCGGCCGTCAGATGCTCAATATTATGCGGAAGAGAAGGCAACGATGTGGCACAATCACGTGCGCTGGATGAGAGCCTGCTGCACATGTGTGCACGATTGCATGCACGATCCTACGCGAAGCGTTGCACGCATTGTAATGGCAAAGCGTCCGCCTTCTGAGCCATCCATCGTCCATCCAACGGTGGAGCGCAGCGCGTGTGCGGTTTGAAATGTGTGCAATCTAAAGGCGAAGCGTGCATGTGTTTCAACCGTTCAATCATCATCCAAGGGCCCTCCACGCCTTCAGCAATGCTTATCTACAGCAACGTGCGCATCCATCACTAAAGGCCTTACATTCAATGTTTAAGCTTTTAAAAGGACCTTTTTGCCCTTAAACTTCAACTATAAAAGGGTGCATACACCCACTTTGTCCATCATCCCTTCCTTCTCTCAACTCCTCTAAGAGCTAAGAACTCAAGTTCCAAAGTTCACTATAGTTCTCCCAAGCTACAGGAAGCTCCGCTAGAGTTAAAAAAATAAAATTTTCCCACCTCTCATCCCGTTCGCGAAGCTCTTGCCAGCCATCCTCTCACCCCCATTATGGAAGCGGATCCTATGACAACAACACCATACCTCATCCCCGCTTCATCCAGATTCACCCTCCTTCCTCTATCTCCGCTCTCCTTCCACCAAGCGTAGATCATTTAACTCGTCCTCCAAACATTCATCGAGAAGGATAATTTCTCTTCCCTTATCTCTTTACTTCTTTCTAGTGTAGATTTCAATTTCTAGCATTAGTGTTGTAATAAGTAGTTGTAATAAAATTTTTCTTAGCTATAAAAAGATATTATTCTCTCTCGCTCTCTTTCTCTCTCTTTGTTTATATTGCAAGTAAATTAGCATAGTTGTGAATATTCTCCTTATAATTAAAAGATAAAAAATATAACTGTAGATTTATAATCGATGTAGCCTCCGCATGTTTGACATGGGACTCATCTCGAGTTTCAATAAAATTATTTGCTAACGGATTTTTACGCACTACAACAACAGGTATTTTACTCAATCCTTTTTGCGTATAAAATCTAACTCATCACCCATCGATGATGAGGAGGATGAGGGCAGTGCTTCATTAGATGAGGATGTTAGGTTGAATGATTAGCCAGAGTAGCTGGCTAACCCAGATCCTTCCCATCCAGGACCTTCTGCACCATGCCCTCGCCGTACTGGTATGAAAGTTTAATAAATAGTACAATTTATTTATTTCTTTGTAATTTAATATTATGTCATAATTTTGTCTTTCAAGTATGGTACGTAGGGGAAGAGGTTCGACGCGAAATTGGGACCTAGAGAGACTTCCACATGGGATCCGCATATCAGTCACCATCACACCAACGGGGGAAGTAGAGGGCTATCCTCCATTCGTTAGTAGGCTGGGTACGCTGACAAAGGCGATCATCCCATTCTCCTACTTATTACTAGCACCTTAACTGCTTTCTTTTAGCTATGCATAAAATAATACTATAATGTACTGATTAGGTGCATTATGTCAATTACAGGTAATAAGCTGATCAGAAGTTAGATCTGAAGCTGGATCTAAAGCTGGATCTGAAGAATAAAGAATAGCTGCTGTTGCAGCAGAGTTGGAGCGGAAGACATAGATTAGATGTAGTAGATAATAATGTAAGGGAGTTAAGGTATGCTATTCTATTAAGTAGGAATAAAGCAATAAATTATAAAGAACTTAGGTACATCCTAGCCCTAAGACAACCTAGAAGCTTCCCTAAACCTTAGCCACCCTTAGATTAGGGCACCGCACCCTAGGAAACCTTAAAACCCTAATTCCAGCCTCTATCTGGATGCCCAGATGAGTTATAGGATGTCCAGAACACTTAACCAACTCCCGCACACCATTAACCCACTTCTGCAGTGTTATTGGACGTCCAGACACTTGGTCAGATGTCCAATTTCTGCAGAATACACAAGACAGAACCTAGAATCCCTCCTGACTCTGATTGGACGTCCAGACAATAAGTCTGGACTTCTGATTTTTCATTATAAGACGTCTAATAACTTTATTGGACGTCCAGAACTACCCTCCAGATCCTGTTTTGAGATTCAAGCCTTGATCTTGGATCTCTAGCTCCCTAAACCCAATTCTAACCCATTAGGAACCTAAATTACGGTGCCCTAACCCTAGTACATCACCTCTAAACCTCCCTAAGGGCCTAATTAGGTCCTCACTAAACCTAATTGACTTGGATCTTAGTCAATTCCATCAGCCTATTCAATTGAACTCATTGAGTCCAATTGAGCCCTGATCTCAGCATACTATCCAATTGGACTCAATGAGAGTCCAATTGACCTAGACCTAACTTAATTGAGTTGTTTTACTCTCAATTAGGTTTCCACACACCTAATTAAACTTGTATTAAGTTTAATTGCACTTTTCCTTAGTGAATTAGGGTTTGCAACCCTAATTTGAGACCTAACCTAGACCTAAACCCGTTAGAACCTATCCTAACCCACCTAACCACTTAGGGAATGACCACACACACACACACACACACCCACACCACCTAGAGTATTTTAGGACCTTCCAAAGGTGGCGCCACCTTGGTTGACAAAAAATAGCAACCAAGGGTGAGTCTTCTCTTAAATCCACTTTTGGTGGATCTAAGAACCACCCTCTCTCTCACCTTGGCCGGCCACACTTGGGACTCTCTCTAAAGAGTTCCATACTTCTCTAGAGAGTCTCCCTTAGGTCTATAAAAAACCTAAGGGGTTTAAAGAACTAAAGGGTGGCACTTTGGACCCATTCACTCTTGGCTCCATTTTAGCTTAGCTTCATTCCACCTCCACTCCACCTTCAAGAGTAGCTTCACCATGGCCACCACCATCTCCATGCCAAGATGTTGGATCACCTCCTCAACCTCACTCCAAGGGTCGGCCTAAGCACCATTCAAAGGCCATCGGAGCCCACCTTTGAATCCCTTAATTCTGATAGATTAGATTATAGTTTTTCATAGTTTTACTGCTTTATTTACTGCTTAATAGTGTAGCTCTAAATTCTCCCCCAATGATGCATGCATAATCCCCCCTTAGATTCATGTATGCAATCGTTTCCTATTAGCTAGATTTATGTTTTCAAGCATTCCTCTATAGGCTTTCCATGAGCTTTATGTTGCAAACATCATCATGAATCAATGAAAATCTTTATATATATATATATATATGAGAAAATCACCATGAGCCTTATTGCAATATTTTTGTGTGATTGAAGTTGCCTGCACTTAATTACTATCTGTTGCAACTAGCATGTCGATACCTGAAAATATCGAGGATCTAACTATTAATGCATTTTCCATAAACAGCCACCACATAACTAGAATCGTGCATACTGAAACTCACACTTTCACGTTTGTCATCTACCTAACACATGCGCACGTAATTAGGGTTAATAATGAAAGTGGCCGAACATTGATCCAATGATTAGAAACTGGCATGCGATTTTAAGCAAGTAGAGTGATCGAGATCGATTTCAAATCTGCATTTTCATAAATGCCTCCCAGAGACGAACGACCGAGACTCAAGTCTCGTTATCTTTATAAATTATTTTTGACGAGCATTTTTGCATAATATATTACAACGAGATCTCTATTTTCAAAACACGTGCGCGAATCGCCTTCTATCAAAGGCCAAGATTCACAAAGATTGGAGATTGGAGATGAAGAGTACCCTAATTGCATTATTTCTAACATTAAAGATATATATTTTAGTTTTATAAGACCATGACCCATGATGAGGCATTGCATCATGGGCCTCTTGTGATACAACCAGACATTTGGAAGGAAGCGTGCGAGCATTGGCATGATCCTGCGATGCAGGTAAAAGTATTGCATATATCATATTTTACTAATTTTGAAGTTAATAAATTCTACCTTTATTTCAAGAGTAGGTGCAAAAGAATAAGGATAACAAGGCTAAAGCTCCAGCAAAGACCCATATCTTGGTAGAAGAAGCATAGATAGGATGAAATATCGATACATTAGTACTTCTATTATTTTTATTTTTTTACAACCTTACAAGATTTATAATTTGTTTTAAATAACTCTTTTAAATTGCAGTCACATATGCATCAAGGTGCCCACCTTGATTAGGTAGGAGTATATGAGGTCACTCATTGCAAGCTGAGTCATAAGGGAAATAAAGAGTGACTTCATGACACATACTAGTAGAGACACGTAAGTTAAATTACAAAAAACTTATATTTCATTTCTTAATTAAATTTACATGATATTGCTTAACATAATTTAATTTTTTCAGGATAATATGCTTAACTTAATGCATCTTCCTAAAGATTCCAACTTTGGTACAATTCACCATCCACTGTTAACAGAGGAGGTATTTTAGACCGACATGTCACCCAAGCATGGTGGATTCGTGTGTAGTACAGGGAAGGGCAAGACCATCTCTAGCTAGCATCGTTGAAAGGGGCATCGTCATCTTCAGCTAAGGTATTGGAGATGAAGGAGATTGCAGCATTATGCTACCAAGAGGAGGAGGAGCAACAGATCAAAGAGCTAACCACGCAGGTAAGGGACTCCACAACGCAGTTCAAGGAGTGGGCTACATAGTTGCAACAGTCGACTCAAACTATTTAGGAGCTCTCGAGGGTACTTCAGCGAGGAGGTCTCGATCACCCCTCATTTAGTCAGTTCAAAGATCGTCATGATGACAATAACGATTTAGGTGGTGTTGGAAGCGTTGGTGCCTCAACTTGATTCTTATATTTGTATACAGTACTATTTGTACATCTACTTGGTAAACATTATTATATATATGAAATTTTGATTTCGAATTTGATTTTCTCATTTCGAATGAATGCCTCCATTTTAGTTGTGTGATTCTTGTTTACAAAATTTCAATTTGTTTAGAGGTCTTCCATATAGCTAAAACTTTTAATTAAAAAGAAAATAGACTATTGTCGTCAGTTATATAATCGATGCCAATATCATGCCATCGTTTTGAATTTATTCTTAACCATTATATAACGGACAACAATATTAATATTCTCATCCACTTTTCCTTAACGGACGAGAGTAATGATTTAATTGACTGCCTTCCAACTGACGAGGATGCACTCATTCTCGTCCATTTTAGGTAAACCGATGAGAATGCGCACGTCCTCATTAGTTGCAATCACCATCGAGGCTAACATCTACCTCGACGATGGATGTGAAACGGTCCAGAAAAACCTTCCTCCACCATTTGAAAAAGACAAGAAAAAACCCACACGTTGGATGAGGGGTCGCTTTTGTCTCGTCGGTAACGTTGTAAACCCGTCAACAAAACGCAACCATGATGCAACATTCTTCGACCATATTTTTGCATCGGTGGAATCATCATTGCCAACATTTTTAACCATCGACAACGATGAAAATTCTTGTAGTGTAAATAAGAATTTCTCACATCCTAATTTTCCATGGATCAAAATTGGCATTCTGATCAAACTTCCCAATTTCAAACTTTACCATCCTCTTCATGAAAATAGTAGATCTAAACGTAGATTGATTGGGAGAGAATACAAAAAATAGAATGCCTAATTAGTTAGGCTATGTGTTAACTTGTCAAAAAACAAGGTTGTTTATAAGAGTGCACTAGAGGAGGGGTGCTTAGTGCAATCGAAATATTATAATAAAATTGAAAATAGATGCACAGTCAACTTCACCACAGAAAAGAGACACAAGATTTTTAAGTGAAAAACCTCTAAGGGTAAAAACCACCACCTAAGTCTTCCCCAACTTAGGATTTTCATATCAATCTAATTAATCAAATCCACTATCCACATCACTTAAAACCAAGGGTGGTGTATCTCAATTACAAGACCCCTCGCCAATCCCTATCAAAGAGTTTTGCCCTTTCACATGAGAAAAAATAGGGATCCAATAGATCGGATATCCAAATACAACAAAAAAATGGAAAATACAAAAATCCTATAGAGCTACAAGTATATAATTAAGTTTAGCTTCAACAAGTATAGTATACTTCCCTTTTAGATGTTCTATGAGGTATTTAATGAGTGCTCAAGAGTTGGGCAAAGAAAGCAAGTGTAAGCACTGAGTAAGTAACAAGTTTCTTGAGAGTTCCTCCAAGATGTTCTTCTTATTCTAGTAGAAATTGTGGGAAGAATTGAATCTTGTGTGTGTTTTGCAAAGGGATCCACTAAAGGTATTTATAGAAGTGTTAGGAAGGCTCTAGATGTATTAAATAAGGTTATCTAGTCATTAGAAGAGATTAGGGAAAGATTCTCTTCAGTTTAGAAAATATTACATCGAGATTCGTAATTGTCAAAACAATATCAAGTGTCAGATAAGTCTATGGGACATCTAATCAAGTGAAGTCAGACAACTAAAGAGAAGCGAGTGTTGTCTAATAATATGGCTCCAAGAGATGTCTACCTAGTGGTCGTCTAATTAATAAATCAAATTGCTTAAATGAGAATATAGGTTGTCTAGTACATAGATTAGTCATGTGTTTTCTAAGACATAATTTTACTAGAAATGAGTTAAAGACTACATAATCATGTGGCTTAATAGTCAGATGTCTTATAGGACGTTTAATGATCTTGTTAGAGGTCTGAAGAGTCAATCAATTTTGGATTCATGACTCCAAGTGAATCTGACACATGATCTTCTTTTCTTTATCAAGATTCCAAGGGGCATACGTCGACAAGTAAGCATGTTGGAAATCTAAGAGTGTGTCAAGATGTCTGATTGAGAGTTTGATTGTCTAATAGAACAAAGTGAATGTTGAGTTGCCAAACGTTCCATTCAAGGCACATTCAATCAAATTGTTGGACGACTTATTTGAAGTTTCAGGATGTCTTACTTTTGAAGGATAACTTTGTTTGGGTTTTCACTTTAAGTTTAAGGTTTTTAAAGTGTCCTAAGGATATATAGGTGTTATTTAGGACTTGTTCGATATGCTTAGACTCTTTTACGACAAATCTAAAAATAAAAAAATGAAAAATATATCAATCAAAAATAAATACAAGAACATGATCCAAAATCCTCTTTCTTCTTTAAGCGTTACTGATCACTTCAAGTCTCTTTTAATCTTCCTTCTAGCATTGTCTTTTTGCTTTTTAATAAGTCATCTCATTCTACATATATAAAATGTTAGTTTTCCATGAGCAGCATAATATATATGCATTTAGTTATCATCAAAATCAATAAAATTAGTACTTATACACTAATAATCTCCCCCTTTAATGATGACAAAACTTTATAAAAAAAAAAATTGAGACAAGAGATTAATAATAAAAAAATTTGTTATCCAATGAGTCTCCCTCTATTCGACATTATCAAAAAAAACTTCCCTTTCATTTGACAAATCTTATCAAGAGAAAATAAAGCTTTCAAAAGAACTCCCCCTTAATTCTTGCTTCCTCTTAAGAAAAAAGTTGTAACAAAGAATAAACTCCCCATTTTTGAAACCAATCACACACCTTTAATCCAAACTCCCCTTTTCAATGAAAATTTGATATTTTTACAAAAAAGATAGGAAAATTTTTTTGTCAAAGTTTTGTAGAAACAGAGGAACTTTGGCTATTCCCTTAGTGATTTATGGCACTACCATCCAATAATCTACTCACCATTCAACTATAAAGAGATTTACATCCCCAAAAACTAATACATAGTAAAACAACTAGACCATGTATACGTCTTCACATGGAAGAAAACATAAATGTACAAACCTCATAACAAAAGAAGATCAAACCTGAGAGAAAAGTGAGAGCCATAGTCACATCACAAAAGCAAAAAAAAAAAAAAATTATTTCTGAACATACTTTCAATTCTCTTGTATAAACTGTGATCGAGTGGGATTTAGGGATTAAACCTTAAGCAGAAGAGGATCCCTTCTAAAACTAATGATACCAACAAAGTACCCTAAAACAAGATGACCTCTATAGGAAGGTTTTATACTATCAACCTGATCATGAAAAAAGCCAACTATCTAGATAGAACCAGACCAAGTGATTGATAGAAATCAAATTAGCGCAAAAAAGCCAAGCCTTAAAGTCACTATTCGAACATCAATCATTCAAAAATCTCCTTTTAATTAGTTCATTCGAACTAGCAGTTCCCATCACGAAGACTAACTAACTAGATAGTCATAGTACTAACTAGTACATGATGTTTAATCTACATATTCTAGATCACCCCTGTCATGATACAAACTAGGAATCATGACCAACACAAATGAGATTACCATCATCTCAATTATGATCTTCGTCTACAATAGCCACAAGAAAGATCACAACAATTACAACTATAATCACAATCCCACCTATGACTACCACAATTGCAATGTCTTATGAGAGGATTCCTTCTTATACTTGGACCAAGGGAAATGAATCTAAAACTTTGATGCCATGTAGAAACAATCACATGCATTGAAATAAAGGCACAAGCACAATGGACAATGATTTATGTAGAATACTGCCCATAGTGAGAGATAAAAACCATAAGAGCACATATTCTAGCACCCATAGTAACATGGGTTATCTTAACTAAGACAAAAAAGAATCGGATAGGGTGTAGGTATACTATATAAGCATAAGGGGTAAATAAATCTATATTCAAGATCCATTTATCCAAATACAACTTAGCATTTTCTATCTCTATCACATAGAAGAAACATGAACAAGAGCACCTCAAAAATGCAACTAAATTAAAAAAATGATGACATTATTTTACAACAAATACACATAGCTTTTACTCAATTTTTCCATGGTCCTCTGCTAATCTTTAGAAGAGAAGCATAGAGAAGCTCATTCCACGCATCAGGCACCCCTGGAAGGCACCAATGGCTACAGTCTTGTGCTAGAACAGTGACATTCTGCTCTTCCATGCTCTCAATTTTCTTTCTATAAATCGACGGATGACCATCTTTCCTATAACTTGTGAGTCGACTAATGTTGAGGTATGTGATAGGTGTTTTCATTTTCTCCATGATTTTCTCTACAACAAGCATCATAGGATGGTATCTCTCAAGGAATATATCATTGTAGATAGGTTCAATTTCGTTATGACAATGCCCGCCAGAGTTCCATCGTCCCCCTCTACAACCAACCAATGAATAAAGCACTTAGATTTTGACAAACCAAAACATCCTTGATTGAATCACAATTAATACTACAATATCAAAACAAATCTTAACATAGCATCCAATGGTAAATTTCTTTTATGGCTAATGTGCATTCATGTGCAATCATAATGGAAAGCTAATTCAATTAGTGAAATACCATTTTCAGTATGAAGAATTGCTATTAGTAGATTAATAGAAATAATAACAACCTCTGGCTCCTATTTGTTGCCTACCAATGACCCATCACTATATTATCTATTTGAGTGCTTTATTCTTTTCTAAAATTTACCCAAGTTTGCCGTAATGTTTCACTAATTTTTCATCTCTCTTTCTATTATTCCCTTTCTATCTATTCCTTTCCTCAAGTGTGTCAATTTGAAATTTCCAGTGACAAATAACAGTAAGTGAAAAGCCGTCCTTTACATTTTGTGCATATTTGATAATGCATCATACAATATTCCTACTACTCAAACTCCACTGCTTATTTAATGTACAAATATAAAATTGAGGTGTTAATACACTTAAGATTTCTCTATCGGCTGTCTAACAAACGATCTCTTGCATGTTAGAATAGATTTATGCAACAAATTTACTCTATTTATTTTCGTAGATTTTACCTGAAGTGACTATGAGAGAGACTCCTGAAAAAAACTTGAGTCTTATCACTCTTAATGTTTTTGTCTATCCACCTTGCCCAAGTATCCAACCCTCTCTCATAGGCTTCCAAGCGTGGAAGATATGCATACACATGATTGTCCACTTGAAAAAAATTTTTCCTGCAGTCATTTGGGGGGAGCCAAATATGGGATTAGACATTAATTCTTGCATGAACATGTGCTGTATAAACATCACCAGCAGATCTAAATGAAATTCCAGCACTATGATGATAAAACTCACCCTGTCTTATCGTGCCCCCACCAGCGGGCTGTATTAAAAATTATGACATCAGCATCACGAGACCGAGAAGCAGTTGTTTCCATTATATCCAACCTTAGTCTGCGTGCCCTCGTTCCTTTTGATGCCTTCACAGTTGTTTGTTTAACGAGGAAGGGTGCTCTTGCATACTCTATTGTACAGCTGTAATCCTACAATTTTTTGTGCAAGGATTAAACATGGCTAAAGTTGGCCTTTTCTATGACAAATCAACATAAACATATAAACGTACAATGGATTTTCGATTGTTACGTACCGCAAATTTAAAGGAAGAGTATGGCCTAGCCTTAAACTCAGTTCCTCCCGAAATCTCAAAGACCCTTTTCTTCTTGGCAACACTATTGCGGAGAGTACAAATTAAAGATTCCCACATATTTCGATTCAATGAATCCCCAACAAAAACCAATCTTCGCCCACGCAAGCGCTCTAAGAAATCAGTTGCATTCATTCTACATGCAATGGAGAGGAAACAGGTATTAAACAAAAGGATCAAGTATATATGGTAAGATATATTGCAATCAATGGTGTGAACCCTCCAAATCCTCAACGAGAGCACCAACCCTAAGATCCAAGCAAAGCTATGCAAGAACCATCAAAATCCTTGACTAGAGCGCCAACTCAAGATCCAAGCAAAAAGGTGCAAATGCTGTCAAGTTGAACGAGACCCTAGATAGGCACCAAGAATCACTTGGATGGTGAAAGGGCTTGAAGTTAATGCAATCCTTGGAAACTAAGAGGAAAGATTATGCTCCCCCAAATCAAATAATTTTATGTACTAATTTTATTTAATAATTATGCCCTTAAACATCTTACAAAAGGTCCATGATGTACACCTTTTGGGGTTGATTGATCCCATTGTAGAACATACTTGAGGGTTAAATTCTCTCCGCACGCATGTACCATATAGGTGAAATTAGGTCACCAATCTCCTGTAACTTTTCATTGTTTGATCGTGTGATTGTTGGATTGAGTCCCTTAGGGCTCAATCAATTCCCAAGGACAATCATTTCATCTTTTGATTTCACCACCACTAATGTAAACTAGTTAGATACATGTGCTATGCATTGTAGGTAAGCTTGTTGATTGGTCAGGTTGGGATATTCTTAAATCCATTACCATTAAAAATCCCTCTCTCACACCTATCTCGATCATCTATTGAATCTTTAAAATCAAGTAGGCATCCGAACTTGTTGTCCAGTCACGTTCCCCATTTACATGTCCCTATTAACAATTGCATCCTTGCTTGTCCTTCCACCTGTCCCATTTATCTATCTTATTTATTTGCTCAATTGAATCGACAAAAATAACGATATGATGGGGGATGATTTGATACTTTCAAGAAATAGATTTTCAAATCATGTTACATAATTTCAACCCATACCTATTCTAACAATAATAGGACGAGTCAAACAGGGTTGGGCATTCCTAATTGTAGGTCCCAAAATTATTAAAAGTGCACAAAAAAACCAACTTGCTAGGCTTACATTGAGGTTCCATGTATTATGGGACTTTAGAGGTGATTTTGAATGTCTACCATGCAGAAATTTAGTCGTTTGATTGAAGTAGTAAGAGGGATAAGATGGAGACTTGGTTGAATGCAATGAAGGCAAGTAAGTCAAAAAATGAAAAAGTTGAGAAATATATAGATACCACCGACTTGCTCTAAATGCCACGGTATAACCTGCATGGAAGATATGATCCACTCACATGGATAATTTTGGTGCTACGTTCGATCGGAAAGAAAGAGCTGCCTGCGAATAGAGACACATAGAATGGTATTTGCAAAATTTTTGCAACGGCAAAGAGGAGATTTACGAAAAAGTTGAACAAATGCCCTCCACAGGTTTTGTTACATGGTAAGATTTCTACTTCTGCCTCCATTTTGAATCAAAAATGAAGGATAAGAAAAATATAAAGCACAGAGTTAAGATATGATAATGCAGAATTGCTGGACCACGCATAGAAGTGACAGAGTTAGGGTATGATAACGTCTCATGGGCATGCCTCCCTCAC
Source organism: Thalassia testudinum (assembly GCA_037157565.1). Taxonomy (NCBI): domain Eukaryota; kingdom Viridiplantae; phylum Streptophyta; class Magnoliopsida; order Alismatales; family Hydrocharitaceae; genus Thalassia; species Thalassia testudinum. Next base: position 22,680,643 of record JAZHRO010000024.1, read on the forward strand.
TGGTAGACATGGATCAATCTGCCTTCACTCCAGGGGAGAGCTATTGCGGACTGCGCCCTCCTAGTGCAGGAGCTTCTAATTTGCTTGCCTCGTAAGCATGGGGTGGCCTAAGCATGCATCAAGGTGAATCTCCACAAGGCATTCGACTCCCTTGGCCACTCATTCCTCCTCAATGTTACTCATTCCTCCTCGGTGTTCTGCACTCCTATGGATTTGGGGATAAGGTGGATCCATTAGATTAACCAATGTGTTTCCACTATCTCCTCTATCCTTGTCAATGGATCGACAAAGGATCACTTCCAAGGCTCGTGGGGGCTGCATCAAGGGGATCACCCCCTTAGCTCATACCTATTCACACCGCCATGCAGGTGTTCTCGGACCTAATCTTACAAGCTATTGAGAGGGGGGAGATCAAGCGCTTGCGACTAAAAGGCTCCTTGGCCCCCCAGTCATCTGATTTATGCAAATGACCTTCTTATCTTCATCAAGCCTTTGTTAAGGGGCTCCCTTGCATTGCGAAGATGCCTTTTGGCTTTTAGTAAGCTTCGAGGCTTAAAGTGAATGCAAATGAGAGTAGGATTTTTCTCACCCGCGCCTCTAAAGACCTGCTTGCATTCTGCCTAGGATTGGGATTTTTGTTGGACCACCTCCCTACGAAATATTTGGGCATCCCCCTCTCTGAAAAAGTCGTTGGCTACGATGACTATGGCCCCATTGTTGACCGTGTTAGGAATACCATCTGCGATTGGAAGATGAAGATCCAATCCTTTGCGGGACATCTCCATCTACTTAAATCGATGATCTATGGGATGGTGCATTCTGGCTAGGAGGAGCTTGGATTCCTTCAATGATCCTTGACAAAATGCAGTCCCTTTGCTCCAATTTCCTCTGGGACTTAAAGCTGCCTGCCATTGCCTGGAGCACATTGTGCCTTCCCAAGGAGGAGGGTGGTTTGGACTTGTCAGACCTTAAAGTGCTTCGTCAGGACTTCGTGATAAAACTGCTTGCTATCTCCATGGGGAGGAGGAGGAATCATACCATCATTTGTTTTTTAGTTGTCAATTCTCAACGTATATATGGGAGAGGTGCAGGCTTAAGTTGGGCTTGCAACCACTTGGATCCTGCTCCTCGGCGGAAGCAATGGTGGAAATCAAAGCCTTTCCTATGAAATCTCAAGTAGGCGTGCTTGCCCGTCAAGCCTTTGTGGCAGCTATCTAGTGGATCCGGAAATCTCGAAATCTTGCTTGGGTACGGTGGAGGGATCCAGCCCCACCTTGATTGCACCTTCTAAAGCCTTGAGTTGGATGTGCGCACTTCCATGCATGAGAGCAGTACTGTACTATTTAATTGGGGATCGATGGATGCTTAACTGCTTCTTTGATTGCTGCTATCTGCATAGGGCTTTTGTGACATTGTGTTACTTTGGAAGATTTCCCCCTACCATTTTTGTTGACTTGCCCAACTACCCATCGATATTAAATATTTAAAGACACGCATACGGATCAACATCTTCATATTTATTTTTGAAACTATTGAAGGTGTAAAGCACTGAAAGATACTGTTCTAATAAAGCTGCTAAATTTCTCAGCATTACCCAGTGAGAGCAGAGCCTTGCAAAGCCCACCAGAAAAACACCGTCGGTCATTTAGACCTCCTTTTCAAGAAGCCAAGAAGTCAAGAGAGTGGTTTAGACACCATCTTTGTAAACGTTCAGTCACAAGTGATTTGGACTGGCAAAGCCTACAAAACGTTTGAATGGTAGAAAACCACAAAATTTATACCTTTGACCAAATGAGGTCTCAATTGGTCGATAACACTTGTATGATTTTGGACATGAGTACAAAAATATATTTTATAATATATTTTGTAACATACGAACACAACAAAGTGATTGAAGATTAGAACTAATTGATTGAAAATCAAGTAGATTAAAACACACCATTTGAAAATGATTTTCAATCGGTTGAAAATCAAAATACATTGGTTAAAAATAATTTCTAACTAAAATATATCGATCGGAAATGATTTTCGACCGGTTGAAAATAAATAATACATCAGTTAGAAATGATTTTCAACCAGTTGAAAATCAAAATACACCGATTGAAAATAATTTTTAACTGGTTAAAAACCAAAATGCACTGGTTGGAAATGGGTTTCAACCAAAGCACATTGGTCGGAAATGATTTTCAACTATTGAAAATGAAAATACACCGATGTGTTTTGCTTTTCTATTGGTGGTAAATGATTTTTCACTTAAAACATGAATTTTTCACCTATAGAAAGTGATTTTTCACTTACAATGTGATTTTTTATATATGAAAAGTGGCTTCTGATAGTAACACCATCATGGGCCCTAACTAGCCACATTTAGTCAACTTTGAATGATAAAAGCTCATACCTAATCATCTGAGGGTCACAACTCCGAACCATTCTGATTTAAGAAGAAAATAGGGAATCAAAGTTAATTCTGCAGTTTTTACAGTACATCACGAATGCAGATTAACCATGAGGTCACTCAGGGGTTAATCGAAGGTTAAATGAGCACAAAAGTCTAACAAGTGGGTCAACACTGACGAAAAGGGATTTCACGCATTTCGATGGTGAAAACAATACAAAAACCCTAATTATCTACCTACTTAAATTAAAAAGGTTCTGGTCAATATAAATTAATCTAAACCTCCTAAAATTCATATAAAAATAGTCTAAGAGGTTTGGTATCCTTAGTTTTACCATCTGAACCCATTTTGACCTAAATAGATTTTCAAACGGGATTTTGCCCTAATTTGAGTCTCTGTGCAATTTTTCCAATCAAACATGGTCAAAACTCAAATCAAAGTTCACCACTAGATTCCTTGGGTCCAATTTAGGTTAGCACCAAAATTTGAGCCCAATCAGAGTCCATCTTGACCTAGTTTGCATTGTATTCCTTTAAAACTCTATTTCTTACATTCAACCCCCTAACTTTCAAGATTCTTGCAATTAGGTCCCTAACTTTGTCATCGTTCTTCCAAAAATTCCCTTTCCACCATTAGTGTGAACTAAGCTCCTGCAGCGAGATTCGAGGGAGGATTTCTCCCTTAAATTAGATCCAAATCCCTCTAAAATTAGAGGAATTGTTCGCAAGAACCATCCCGATCTATTAGACCAACTCAAACAACCCATGGAGATCCCAAGAGCTAGGGAAAATTCTCAAAATTCAGTGGGTTTTCTTTACGATTTTCACGAGGATTTCACACTGATTTCGAGCGAATTGAGACCTAATCCACTTCCATATAAATTCCTCAAGGTCCCAGCTTTCCCTTTAGCCATGATTGGATCGGAATAGCCCTCCCTTCCCTTCCTCCGGCGAAACGCAACTCAGCTCAGGCGACCTACTCCATCTCCTTCGTCTGACCTCCCAACAATCAAATTGGGAGGATCTCCAACTTCCTCTCAATCCTCCACTCCTCACCAACCACGGCAGGGGCTTTCTCCCTCCTCGTTGTCACCGTTCCACCTCACCATCGACTTCATCTTCTCCAACTCCGACCCATCAATGCCATAGGACTCCACCCACTTTCTCTCTCCCTAAGTCTCTCTTCTCTCTTCCTTTCACTCCCCTACCTCCATTTACGCCCTTAGAATCTAGGAACAATCACCACAGCACCCTCAACACCACCATCATCCCCACGTCTGGCACAAGCTTCGGCGAGCTCATGCCAGTGCTACACCTTACCATACTCCACACCACAACACCCACAAGCATCGCAACTCCTCACTAATTCAAAGCCCCAAAAAAATTTGGGGCTTTGATCGCGCTTTCACCCCACGAAACTCACCCACTCACAGCCGTCGTCTCCGACGTCAATCGAGCTCCACACACCACAAAACCTTCCAAAACCACCACCATCGCACTCATTGCATGCCGACGATTCCTCTGAGCATTCTAATTGGGGCTGAAGGCCCGTTTTCTTGTTTCAGGTCTCTCGCCGGACATCCGCCACCGCCACTATCTTCTCCAACCACAATAGCTCCACTCTGGCCATCAATCATCCAACAGCTGCCCTCAGAAGGTGCAGACTCATTTGCTAAAGCTTCCCAAGTCCTCAAGCGTAACCACCAGTAATAGCTACAACTCCAATTCTTCGAAGCCTTACACTGCAGCGTATGCAGCTAACATGCAAAGGGAGCAACCAACATTAGTCCCACATCATGTGGGACGAAATCAAAGCAGCGCATAAAGGCAATTCGTGCTAAGGGCTCGTTACCTCAACATGCATCGAGGGTGAGGTCCCCATCCACGCACATGCCAACACATGCCCTCGCCTGTGATCACGCCCGCAAGTCTAGGTCGGATTTGTTTGCCCGGTTACTGTTCATCCGAGTCTAAAGAAAGAGATCTGAGGAGGAGGGAGGGGGGTTTTTGCACTGTAGCCTCGGGATTCGTGCCCCTCCTCTCCTTGCTCAACACTTGGCCAATTCTTATGCTTACCTCTTGTGCTGTGCTTGAGGCTCTGTGTTGGCCTTGTGCCTTTGTGTTGTGCCAAGTCTTAGTTCTTCTAAGGCCCTTGAGGATAAGGCGTCTAAGCCTTAATCATGACGTCTAACTTGGTGCTTTCCCTTGGTTCTGATATTACTGAGATATTCGATTGTGGTTACTGTTGATTTATTTGAGATATTTAGCTTAAACCACCAATTTTATTCATTCTTTTTACACTCTGATACCTGACACTTTGAGATACTTTGCTGATATATATATATATTAATTATCATTTTGATTCTACTTGCATATTATTCTTGATACTGTGATTAGTGATTGATTTGATATAATTGTTCCCTGCAAACGATTTTGGACTTATTTCTGTTTCTTGAACTTATAAATTAATTTAAATGTTGATTCATTTTGTTAACTATACTACGACGTGTATTTTAAACTCGACGAAAGCTTATCAATAGTTTCCACCAATGAAAAATTAAAATACACTAACTAAAATCACTACTCTCATCTTGTACATTGTAAAACACATTACAAATGGGTGTTTGTTTACTTTTTTGCTAAGATTTTTGCGAAAAATTATCCTATGGTCGGCCTCTAGCTTGTTGAGGGGATATGCATGTTCTTCCATTTAATACTATTTATTAAAAAGCAACTTAAAAAATAAATACATCACGAAGTTGAAAGTTACGGCATGTTACGAAACCATGTAACGTGGTATTCAGAGATCTAAACAGCCTGTGCGACGTATTAGAGTATAAACTTATCAGAGTCCTCCTTTCCGAGTTCTATCAGATTTGTAATTAAGTAGAGAAAGTTCAATCAAGTATTTAACGAACAATGCTACAAAGAAAGCAGACTGCTCAGTAACTATTTAGTTTCATCTTTACGAAGGTGTTCGTTTGGAAAGGGTGCGTAAACCGTCGAAACTTTGAGCTTAAGTATGGACAAATGGATAATACCACAATACTCTCTCTCTTCTTTCTTGAGTGCCGCCATACAAGAGTTGTGGTTCCTTTTTATAGCCCAACTCTCTCATCATGTAGGCATTATTTGCATTCCGTGATCTCTAGAGTCTCCTGTAACAGCTGAGCAAATTATCACCATGTCACGAATGTTTAAATGCACATTACCTACATTTATCAACGATCATGATAGTGGAGTAAGGGATTGCATAATCACTATCTAGTAGACATATGCTAAATATGATTGTCTGACTTCGTGGTTAGGTTGAGTGCCTAACTATCCAACTATCGTTCTAATCGTCGTGCAAATCTATTAGTTTGGCCATGTTCTTGTAATGTGGATCAGATCTATTTGATTTTTTTGCCAATCAGATGAATCTTTAATTGTTAGACTTTTGTTTTATCTTATTCTATTATAAGGGCTTTTATAAGTTTTCTTCTTGAACCTTCATGACTCTTTCTTTTGTTAGACTTCCATGAAAATTTTCTTTTCCTCCTTAAACTAAATCCAACAACCTTATTTTAAGCTACTTATATGCAAAAGAGGTTCCATTCAAAACATGCTACAGTCGAACAGGGAGAGTTTCCAAGAGAAGGTCTAGTTGGTCCAACATACGATGAGATTCATACTTATTTCAGAATTTTTGTTATCAAGATCAGAGCATTGCAATTGATCATGTTAATCAAGTAATCGTATTGAAAACATCCCACCTTCTCTCCCTTTTCAAGTCATTTCCTACAAGAGATCTCATGAAACTTACAAGCGATCGAAACTTCGTCAGTTTCTTACAGACTCCCAGGCCTAATTTGGGATGAGAGATTGAATAATTTTCTGGGATAAAAATTTTTAGATAACTTATCTTATATTTTTATTTGAAAGATAAAAGAATTATCCAACTAAATTAACACATGTAACCGATTGACATGCAGTGCAATAACCTAAAGGATTATCATGTTTGTATACTAGAATAACTATGACTAATTTTATTTCTATGAGATGACATGGTGAAGATTAACCCATGGCATAATTTATATCGCATCAGATCTAAGATAAGTTATCCGAAATTAATCTAACTTGACAACCAAACTAGATTATCTCCATTTAAAAAGGACAACCCACCAAATAAATTAAACCAACTGCTATCTATTGGGTTATTGCTGCTGCCGCCGCCGCCGCCTAAACTTTCCATCTGAAAAGGATGCGCCATCTCAAAGAAATTTTTAGGTCAAACAATAGCTACCGAAGGAAAAGAGGTAACAGACAAAACAGACGTGCCCCATACGAAAATGGACTCCCGTATGAAAGATTAGTATTCAAATCTTAACTTTTTTCAAAGAAACAAAAAGATGGTGGCTATGATTGCAAAATGCTCAACTATTTTGAAATAGTAACAAAAGGGAAATAGAACGATAGAGGAATATGGGCAAATTACCTGGGAATATCGCAGTGGTTCGGCTGCCATCTCCAATGCAAGAAATCATGATCGGATCTCCCATTCGCGTGGCAGTTGAAGATGGGATCGACGTAGGGGCAGGAGCCAGGAGGATAGAATGGCTCCCTCTCGTCTCTCACCCATCTCCCATCAAATATATCACACTCCTTTAAGCTTCTCGTCCCATGATCAGAAATATTAACCGAATCAGGGCTAGTACTACTCTCTGCTCCCTGCGGGAGAGTTCGATTCTTTCCAGCATCATGATCTGCGTGATCTCCATAATTAGAAAGAGTTCCTGTCGCCTTCACCTGTGCAGTCGTACCGTTGTTGCAGCTGGTGGGGGCCATCCGATTATATGCAGTCAAGTTGTTCTCCAACGCACCAAAGTTGGCTCCATTGGAGAACGACGTCGGGAACCACGAGAGAAACATCGACGTAGCGCCGGCGGAGGAGAGTACGCATGGGATAAACACAAAGAAGACAAGGAGAGAAAGAACGAGTAAGAGGCCGAGGCCATAGGCAACTCTGCCGCTTGGGTTGCGAAGATTAGATAAGCCATTCTCCACGAAGGGCAGCTTCTTCGGAACCATAATAGATAGATAGATCAATAGATAGATAGAGAATTACATATATTACTCAACAACGAGGAAAGGGCCGCGTTTGTTTGTGCCGAGAGAGAGAGAGAGAGAGTAAATATGTAGGGACTTGAGAAAGAGTAAGGAGGCTGAGGATACGAAGTTGCCCTCTGCCTTCTTCTAACTTCGTTTTCTTTGTTGGGAGTGGGGTGCCTGTTTTGTTAACAAAAGAAGGGGGAGGGGGGGGGGGGGGGGGGGGGTATTGTTTATTAAAATAGCGACTCTGAAACTTCGTTGAAGCCATCCGTACGTAGAATATTAGATTTGGAATACAACTTGATGAAAGGGATCGAGCTTAAGGGTCATTGTACGGTTGAGATTGTGCACAAGTTAGCTGCTTGTTTGTTTTAGGACGTTTCGTCCGAGTGGACTTACGGAGGCCACGAGACGTTGTCAGTTATTGGCCTCTGTCATCCAGGAAGATGCTTAATAGTTTTTCGTTTGCAACAAGTTCCATCGATTTCCTGCCGATCCGCGTATCTGGTGCTTTCAAATTCATTGCTGCAATTGAGGATCTCCTGTTGTTGAAAGGAATGATGGGGCCCCCTCATATATCACCGATGCAACTATTTTTGTTTTTAAGGTCCTAGCTCATAATTTTCGATCTAATTACTATTAAGGTAGTTGTTAAAGTGGTAAAAGTTTTTTATTAGCATTTTGTTGTCATGAAATCGAATCTTGCGTCCACTATATTTAACTTTTCTAAATAAAAAAAAAAAAAAGGGGGAAAAAGGCAAACTTTTACTCTGAAATAATCAAGAATGAATACAGGCCACCGGCAAAATACGATAAAAGTATAACATTAACAGATACACAGAAAAGATCACAGGGACAACAAATGAAGTACATTATCCCAGGATCGCTTCCGGGTTGAGCATCTGATCGGTGTGGTTTCGGGAATTTCGTTCTTTCCATATCTTGTAAGTGGATGCACATACAAGCTTTATGAGTTCGGCACTCCCTCCGTTGGGGGACCTCATGTCGCAAGGGCAAGTAACACCTTCTTCCAGACTTCCCTGCTAAAATGACACTTGTAAACGAGGTGATTGATGGTCTCCTCCTCAACGTCACAGAGAAGGCACCGAGAAAGATCTGCTATCCCCCAAGAATGGACTTTGCCCCGTGTAGGGAGTCAGCCGACATACTAGAAGAGTGTATGCCAACCATTTCGGAGTGTAACATTTACCCCATATGATCTTGTAGATGTCCCGCTCTTCTTGCTTATGCCTAACAACTTCCCAGAGGTCAGTCGACAACTTCGGTCATACCCATCTAAACTCCCCGTAGGGATCAATGACAGTGAATTGCTCTTTGATGTAGGCTTAGCGCTTCAAGATGCTCACCCAGCATCTCGAGTTCATTCTACGAGCTGGCTGGTGAAAGATATCATGCATAGGGTATCGATACTGCATCCATGTCATCCAAATTCCGAATCTGAGTCGTCCAAAATTCTACGAAGTCAATCGCATGCAATAAATTTTTCCAAGTCGAGGAGGTCCTTGGGGTCAAAGCCTCCTTTTTCCAAGGGGAGGCAGATGTCACTCCATCCCAATAAATGGGTTTTTGAGCCCCAAAAGTACCTTGCCTCTAGAGACATCACCTTCTTGAGGATTGATCCTAGGACGACCGACGATGAGATCTAAGATCGAAGTAGGCCCTCGATGGACCATTCAATTAATTGTTTTCTCCCCCATCTTAAATAGAGTCTTCACGCTCCAAGCAGAGATCGAAGCAAGAACTTTGTCCAACAGTCCCGAGAAGAGGCTTGTCCAGTTCACACCTACGTGGAGGGGGGTGCCCAAGTAACAAATAGGCATACGACCCTCAAGCATCCTCAAAGCTAAGCAGATCTCCATCCTGCAGGACATGTAAACTCTTTGTTGGCATTAAGCCCCAAGCCCGATAGCTCTCCAAATAGATCAAGGGCTCTTCGGATTGCCGTTGCCAACCTCCGATCCACATTTCCAAAGATTAGGTCATTGTCAACAAAGAGGAGTTGTGATACAAATTTAACTCCTCTACTCCTGAGGGTGCAGAGATGCCCTTCCTATACTTGAATACGTAGTAAGAGAGATAGGGCATTCATCACCAAATTGAAAAAGAGGGGGAGAGCAGGCCTCCCTAACGCAATCTGCAGCTAGTATGGATGATCCCCATTAGAATACCATTTACGAGAGGGGCGATGGAGGGTCAGCTCATGCACTCCCTTATCCACCTAATCCATTCTTTCTGGATCCCCATGACATTTAGGAGGTGGTAGATGAAATCCTTGTCCAGCAAGTCGAATGCTTTGGAAATGTATGCCCTCACGCAGATCCCCCGGACCCCCCTGACCGTTGAAGTTCCCAAGGCGTTCCATGGCTAGAAGCCCTTCACAAATGCCTCCTGATTTGACTCCAGGAGACAAGGAAGTACCTGCGCTAGAGGCTTGGCATGAAACTTGGACATGATCTTATAAAGTGGGGCCAATTTTCTTATGCTCGACACCAGTGCTGCCTTTTGGCTAATTCCGATGCACAACAAGGTGTTTGCTTAAGAAACCGGATTCAATTTGGTCACATAGACACGCATGTTGTATAATATTCTCCTTCCTAAGGTATACACCTCCCATGCAGCAAGCACGCTCACTGCGTGCATGGCTGCGTGAGGAAGGAGAAAGAGGTAGGGGGTAAAAAGTTCATGCATCCATCTAAGTTGTATAGGGGGGAAAAATTACTAAAATTCATTAGAATAAAAAAATATTATCTTCGTTTACTCTTTTTTTTCTTTAATTTTCTAATGGTAATAATGTTGCAAACCTAGTTTCCTTTGTTACATTCTTAGAAATCCTCCATATACCTGTCGGGTGGTCCGGCTGCCTCCACAACAACGCCCTCGGCAGCTTCATCAAAGAAGGCAAGCACCTATGAGGATCACCATGCCGAGGCGAGGAGAGAGGTCGGAGAACATCACGGGGCACAAGGAGGACAAGGAGCTTCCCAATTTCAAGGAGGGGAAGAAATAGGGATGCAACAAGTTGGATCTAAGATGGATTTAGCTAAATCTACGTTCATATTATTTATAAAATTCATATCCATACTCAACTATTCTTCAAATACTCATTTACTTTGTTAGGTGCTCATTTATAAATGAACCTCAGAGTCAAATCATGCCTACATAAAGTTAAATAAGAAAAGCAATCAATAACACAATTTATTACTGGTTTACAACAAAATTCAAATGATATAATCATCATACCATTCATGACATGCATAAAACATATAAGATTTTTTCACCAATAAAAAAGAAACAACATACCATACATAACATAAAAAGTCAAGAATATATAATATAAATCAAGTATATAGATCAAGTTATCGAGTCAAATTAACGAATATAGATCCAAACCCATATCCAAACTCGAACTAAATCAAGTTTTTTAGATAAAATCCAAACCCAAATCCAAATTCAAACGAATCAAGTTTCACCTATTCCTCTTGGATCAAGTTGAGTCGGGTTAAGATTGGATTAACTGAAACTTTCATCCCTAGGAAGAATGCAAGGGACAAGCCCATCGACGTATGGCACTATGGTGGCATGTCCAAAGGGGCTAATTGAGGAGTTGGCCACGAGGCCATCAGGAAACGTCGAAGATGGAAGAGGAGGGGGAGGGAGGATACCTCAATACTTCATTTTTCGCCACCATTTTTGTCCTTACATTTCCAACGGTTCTTTAGAGAAGAAGGATGATTGACTTGACATCATCCATGAATATCTCGTCCAAACCACATATGAGAACCTCATTAAGGACTCGTTGTCCATTGATGCCTTCTTATTAGCGATCATAGATGCTGGGTTCTTTTGTGTGGAAAGCAATGCCTTTGATGTAACTTCTTAAGCAATAATTAGTCACATCTTAATTTTTAATCTCAAACTTTACTGCCATCTTCACTTAAATAGTAGACCTAAACGTGAATCGATTAGGATAGAATACAAAAAAATAAGATGCTTGATTAGCTAGGCTATGCGTTAACTGGTCCAAAAAAACAAGGTTGTTTAATCGATTGGACAGTGGGTCAACTAATAGGACAGCAATTCTTTCTCAGCCATGCCGCTGATGCTTTGTCAATGCTACGAAGTTTGAAACTCCTCATGTACAAAACTTCATATTTTGGAGCCCATATCATTCGTTGAGATCAAACATTCCATGAACAAGAAATTTGATGACAATAAGAGCAATTAAGCCACAAGACAAAGATAATTTAATGTGGAGAATCCCTCAAAGAAAAGGTGAACTAAAACCACAAAAAACTATTCGACTATATAAAGAAGAGATGTTGTGATACAATGGAGTGCACGCACATTTATAGCGTTGAATTCCATGCTCCCTATAGGAGCATATCTATAATTAAGGGATATAATTACATGCCATATTAATCACACCACCTATGACAAAATTCTCACAATCAAAAATATTGTATAATTGATTGTCGTATTAATCATGGCAACTACAGAAAATTTCTTCATCAAAACAAATCTAATGAGATTCCTACGATCATGGCAAATATGAAAATCGTTCAAGGTGCAATCACAAAAATTACAATAACTAAATTGAAATAATGTCATTTTTCTTTTTGATTAGTATCTCATATCATTCTGTCGTAACATCATGTTACTACTTACATTGCAAAGTTTCAGTCAGCTTTGTTCAGTAGTGTTGTAACCAAGTATACAAATCTCCAACTGTGGGTCAACACAACCCTTCCTCTACGGTGTAAGCAGACACCCTTTTGTTGGCTTTAGTGAAGAGACCTTAATCTCCCACGAGCGAGGAGATCTAAGGCATCTGTTCCCATGATTTTTCTATCCTTTCATGGAGAGTTTCCAAAATAAGTGATTGTGCTTCCTGTGAGATAACAAACTCTACAAACGTGATAAAATTACCAAAATTGTACCAACTTCCGTGGAATTTTGATTAATTGTAACCAGCACATACGATGAGCCACTGGATTTTCCATTGAACAAATGGAATTTTTCGTAGCAAAAGCAATATTAACATGACTTGTTAATAGATTAGGACCAGCAGTTTTCATCCCAAAATTCAAAGAGCTACGTATCGTCTTGACCATAACCTCCTCTAGGAAATAGAGTGTTTAGAAATGGATAAAACTATCATGACATAATTATACATGAAATCGAAGCATTTTTACTTCTACTTAAGTCCTCCATGGACCTTTGCCATTCTTTAACAGAGAAGCATAAAGCAGCTCGTTCCATGTATCTGGTATACCAGGTAAGCACCAATGGCTGCAATCCTGAATCTTAATTACTTCTTCAAGATTATCGTATTTCATTCTGTAAATTGACGGGTGCCCATCTTTCCTATAGTTTGTAAGGCGGCTAATGTTGAGGTATGAGACAGGAGTTTGCATTCTCCTCAACGTGCTCTCTGCTGTAGACATTACAGGAATGTAGGTCTCTGTGTATTTCTGAACAAATGCTTCATCAAAGATGGGCTTGGTTTCGTTGTAGCATCGACCACCTGAATTCCATTGCCCACCTCTGCAATCACAAAAGAATCAGTGTATTAATCTTTTTTTTGTTTGTTTGGAAGGGGAGAAAGGGTAAAAAATGACCCCTGCTACTCGACCACATATCAAGAAAGTGCGTTTAGGATACAAAATTTTCCGGATTCATTCCTCAAGCTTGTTTTCTTCTTCATGAAAACAGCCGACGCTATGATGCTTGCATACAAACAAGATGTTTGTGACAGTGTTATCAAAGAAGATCCTTTGAGAAAGATTTAAAGGAATTCTTAGTCATTGCTATCATAAGTAGGCCTAAGTACCTTCAAAGGTTAAAGCTTCTATCATGTGCTCGTTGAAAAATTTAAGTTGTCGTCGTTATTGGGAAATGATAGACCACCACCATTGCATGTATGATATCGGTTGAACTCCATTATTTGCCAATAAATTGGAGTCCTAATGCTCTTTCTTACTTTTGAAAAATAAGGGCACTCTCAACTTATTTTTCTCTAAACTTGTGTCAGTTTTCTTTAGTCTGTAAGTTGAATGCTTTCTATGCAAGTAATGAAACAATCTTGTTCTTTATCTAGAAATTGTACATCACATCCTTTAACTTGTAGTTGTTTGATTGGTTCTAGATAAAGCAGATGAGACACTCAAATAAGATTGTAGTTACTAGAGTGGTCATATGAAATTCAAACTTAACTCTTGTTGAAACTTGAAAGTTTCCTTTTAGATATCGTTGCTTGCAAATACTATAGTTAAGATACATTTTTTCTCTCTTTGTCCATGATGAGTATAATGGAATGGGTTGACTAATCGTTTCATTCATTTGTAAGTAGAAAATTCCAGTAAATTTTACCTGAAATGTTCACATGAAAGTCCTCTAAAGAAAATTTGGGTCTTTTTCCTATCAATGTTCTTGTCTATCCACCTTGCCCATGTGTTCATACCCTTCTTATAGGCCTCCATGGGTGGAAGAAATTGATGCACATGATTACCCTCTTGAAAGTAATTTATCCTGTGGTCAATTGGGTAACATGAAGATAGCATTAGATGATTGATGCTTTTAAACTTATAACACAAAGTTAAGGACCACTAACATGAAATAGAAGCAAGATAGTTACATATCTCACCCTCTAGCAGTTTTATCATGTCTCCACCAGTGGCCTGAATTAAATATTATGATATCAGCTTTGCGGTATGCCAAGGAAGATCCATCCAATAAATCCAACCTTAGCCTCTCAGGCATCTTCCCATTAGATTCCTTGACATAAACTTCTCTAACCAGAAATGGGGCTTTCACAAAATCTACAAAGCAGTCATAATCCTACAAAAAAGGGTCAAGGAAAAACATATGGCTATAGTTGCGAGCTTTCTTGTGATGCATCTATGTAAAGATTGATTAGGATTTCCAATGTTACCTTGAACTTGAAGGAGTAGTATCCCCTAGTTTTGAAGTGCCGCCTTCCCCGAATCTCGAAAGCATTTTTCTTTGTGGCAAGACTTTGACGGAGGATGCAAACTAGGGATTCCCACATATTCCGATTAAGCGAGTCACCAACAAAAATCAATCTTCGTCCTCGCAATCGCTCCAAAAAATCAGATGCATTCAGCCTGTTAAAAGTGATGCTTCTATAATTGATTGAAATATTTGTTTGAGAAGCAACAACATACTGCTGGGAAGAAGAAAAAAGACTGTCTTGTAATATTTCAAGATGATATGGAACGATATTTGAAAATTCCGCATAATTGTCAATGACAAGACTCATTTAGCTCAAGTCATTTGCATATTTCATAATACTCCTATCATACTTTCGAATTTCACAATTTGGTATTGCAAAATGTCCTCAATTGACTAATTTTATTACATTGCAAAATAAGTCATTTTTCTCATTTGTAAATTGTAACTGTGAAGAGTAAAGAGTTGTTCACCATTTAGAATAAGAAACCCTAGTCTCTTTGATATCAGAGAATTGAATAAATTACGATTACATTCATCAAGAAAATAAAATAGCATAACAACTCTATAAAAATAAATATGTGCTCACACTCTCCCTCAAGTTGAGACGAAGATATCTTCTAACCCCAACTTGTCACATAGAAACACATGTCTCTTCTTCTTCAAGGCCTTGGTGAGGATGTTAGCAAACTACATCTCTGAAGTAACATGAGAAGTAGTAATTCTCCCTTCCATGACTACATTACACAAAAAGTGGCAATCGACTTAAATATGTTTAGTTCTTTCATAAAAGACAAGATTACAAGCTATATAAGTGGTAGACTTGTTTTCACAACACAATGGAACAGGTGCCTATATGGATATCCTAATATCACTCACGAAGCCCACTACCCACATGATCTCATATGTTATATGAACCATTGCACGATGCTTTGTCTCCACACTAGATCTCGCAACTACGACTTGCTTCTTGCTTCGCCACAATACTAGGTTCCCACCAAAGAAGACTACATACCCTAATGTAGACCTTGTATCATCAATGGCTCCAACATAGTCTGCATCTAAGTAGGCAACCACATCAAGAGACCCATAATCTCTACAATGAAGTCCTTTTCCTAGACTCCCTTTTAAGTATCTCAATATATATGAGACACATCATGCCAGTGGCTATACTTCGACTTCTCTATATACTGACAGATCCAACTAACTAAAAAACTGATATCCAGGCAAGTCACTGTCAAGTAAAGAAGCTTCCAAATTGTACTTCTGAAGCATGTAACATCGACAAACAATAAGTCATCCTCTAGTAATGTGGCCTTCTTCTGCATTTCCCCAGGTACCCCAGATGGCTTGGCCCCTAAGAGCCCTACCTCCTCCAAAATCTACATGGTGTACTTTCTTTCGGACAATGACAATGTTGAGAGTCTTTTCAAGATCCTTCCTGAACACGTGCTATGGAAGAAGAGATGGCAGGGCTTCAGTCCCGAGGCACATGGGAGCTGGTTGACCTACCCTCTGGTGCTACTGTTGTGGGGTGTAGGTAAGTACTTACCCTCAAATATCTCCCAGATGGTTTGATTGAACGCTACAAAGCATGGTTGGTGGCCAAAAGGTATACTTAGACTTTTGGTGTTGATTACTTTGAGATGATCTCCCCGATAGCTAGATTAAATTCAATCTGGATCCTCCAATCCATTGCTATCAATCATGCCTAGCCGGTCGACTAACTGGATATCAAAAATGCCTTCTTATATGATGACCTTGACAAAGAGATATACAGCCAACAACCACCTGGGTTTGCTAGCTAAGGGGAGTGACATAAGGTTTGCAAGTTACATAAGGCAATATATGGGCTAAAACAAAGCTCAAGAGCATGGTTTGAAAGATTTAGTATGGCTATTCAAAGCTTTGGTTTTTCATAGTCCACTGCTAATCACTTAGTGTTTGTGAGGCACACGGAGGTCGGATCTATGACTTTAATTATTTATGTAAATGATATTTTGTTGACAAGAAGTGACAAGAAAGGCCTAGAGGCCACCAAGGCTTTCTTTCATAGTCAGTTTGTTACTAAATATCTTAGGTTGATTAGCTATTTTCTAGGCATTGAGATACATCACTTAGATGAAGAGATGGTCCTTTCTCAACGAAAGTATGTGCTGGACATGCTTCGTAAGGTAGGGATGTTAGGCTAGAAGCCTGCCAGCATACCACTAAATCCCGCCATTCACGTAGCAGACACTAACAGTCTAATCTTGGAGGATGTTACTAGATACAGAGCCATGGTAAACAAATTACTTTTTCTGACTATGACAAGGCCAAATATATCCTATGCAGTTGGTAGACGAAGCTAGTTCATGCAAGAACCTAGAGAGGCACACTAGGTAGGAGTATGCAAAGTCCTATGGTATTTGAAGAGAGCTTCTGGCAAGGGCCTTTTCTTCTAGAGGCATGGTCATCTAGATGTTTGTGGGTATTCTGATTCACATTATATCAGTGCTCATGAGGACAAATGGTCTACCACAAGATAATGGACTTATGTTGGTGGCAACCTAATCACCTGTAGGAACAAGAAGAAGAGTGTTGTTTCCAACTCTAGTGATGAGTCAGAGTACTACGTAGCCCATAGCACCTACAAGCTCTTCTGGATCAAGTCAATCTTGCATGACGTTGGTGTTGATATTTCTAGGCCTGTTCCCATGTACTACAACAACAAAGCAACCACCTTCCATGCCAACAACCCAGCCTTTCACAAGACAACCAAACATATAGAAGTGGATTGCCATTTTGTCCGAGATGCTGTGATGACTAGAAAGATTTCCACTCCACATATTTCTGACAAGGATCAAATAGCTGACATCTTCACTACGGCCCTAGCAAGGAAGCAATTAGAGTACCTATGTTCCAAGCTAAGCATGTCCGATGCTTATGATCTAGCTTGTGGGGGAGTGTTGAGAGTCTTTTCCAAGTCTTGTTTCATTATTTTTGTTAATATGTAAGGATATGATTATTAGTTTCCCAACAAAGTTTCAGCAAGGGTAGCACCATAAATGTGCGTGAATCCCCTGACTACCAATCTTGTCTTAAAGTGATCCACTGACCCATCTGCTAACTAGTTGATGGTTTAAACCCATTTGAAATCAACAAGGGTAGCACCTGGTGGACATGGCACTAACTCTCATGTGCCATGCGAAGTCAGTGCAATCATCTCATCCATGGCAACTTTCTAGCGAGGATCTTGGGAGGCCTCAACATAATCTTTGGG
Organism: Thalassia testudinum; assembly: GCA_037157565.1. Taxonomy (NCBI): domain Eukaryota; kingdom Viridiplantae; phylum Streptophyta; class Magnoliopsida; order Alismatales; family Hydrocharitaceae; genus Thalassia; species Thalassia testudinum. Next base: position 22,698,381 of record JAZHRO010000024.1, read on the forward strand.
CAGTATGCTACTGATAAGTATTGAGGCAAAGTGTTGTACATCCTGCTGCAAGTGATCCGTAATCGTGTAATTGAACATGGGATGCAGTGTACACGACCTATTAGACTTTCTAAGTGCAATTGACCTGTCATCCTAGGTAACTAGAGGTGATCCTTGTGCTAAATGATCCTCTATAGGGTTTATATCAGTGGGTAGTGGGGTATGCCTCCTGTGATACACCTACATCTCGCGAGGAGCAAGATCAATGCTAGCACCTTCTTTAGAGAAATATGGGACTTTCTTAAAGAAGATTTCATCTGTAGTCACGATATATCTTATGTATACTGAATCATAACATCTATATCCTTTCTGAGTATGTGAGTATCCCAAAAAGACACTTCACAACCCAGAGAGGTAGAACTTGTCCTATGCACCAAAGGCCTGAACAAAACACATGCAACCAAAAATATGTAGTAAAGCAAATGGTCTATCTGAATTAAGGTGCAACAATTAGTAGGGTATCCCTCCATGAAGTACTGAGGATGGCACCCAATTGATAAGATATGTAGCTATCAAGACCGCATCTCCCTAAAGTTGATTTGGAACCTTCATGTATACCATGAGTGTCCTCACAATATCTAGTAAGTAATGGAGCTTGCACTTAGCAACCACATTCTGCTGTAAGGTATATGCACATGATGTCTAATGTAAAGTCACTCTACCAATGAAGAAAGCCTGAAGATCCGCCTGCATAAACCCCAGTGTATTATCACTTCTAAACACCTGTATAGACTTAGAATATTCAGTTTGTATCTCTGCAAAATATCTTTGCACGATCTGGAATATATCTGAGCCATTCTTCATCAAGAAGGCCCAGGTAGACCTACTATAGTAATCAAAAAACACCACAAAATATTGGTGATCCCCAACACTAGTGACACGAGTGGGCCCCTAAATGTCATAGTGTACAAGACTGAAGGGAGACTGGTATTTCAACCACTGAATGGGCACATGTGTGCCTTGGTTTTTTTTCCATGACGCATCTTACGAGCATTATGCACGCGTGTAACGTTTGGTAGCTAGCTTCACGTACTCAACACAAATTGTCTCAAATTTCTTTTTGTGATGAACTGGTTACTTGTTACAAGCTTGAAACAAATTAAACTCTAGATAGGATTATTATGAAACTTAAGGTGAGCTTTAGACAATGATGTGGATATGCTCAATCCTGAATGATACAATTGTTTAAAACTGCTAATAGTTGAATTAAGACATGCTTGAACCCTAAGGTGATCTCAACGGGTTGTCTGCTACTAGGACATGAGAATCCAAAAATACTAGGATGTTCCACATACTCATGAGGTGTGGCCATGGGTTGGGTTCTTGGTGTGGGGTGAATTGGCCCTCTGGTACACACGTACCGAGGAGAGCTGACCATACCCATGTAGGGAGTGAGTTGACCTCTCAGGTAGGGACCCAGGGCAGGTACGACCTCCCTACACTGACTCCTGTTGGACCTATGTGGAGCCAATAGGGATAGTCGGGTGAAGGTACACAGACTGGTTAAGGGGTGTGATCCCTGAGTTCTATCACTCGCTGTTAGTGTCATCCGTTAGTGGAAATGATTGACAACGTGCCAGGGCGGAGTAGCCCCTTGTGCGCTTATCACGTATGCTGTAGTCCCCGCTACACTGTGACCATGACCTTGGGGAGGTAGACCAGGTGTAAGGCGAACACGGGGTACTCTCTTGGCCAGGAGAGCGCCACATGTGCATTTTACATCGCGGTAGTACTACAACAAGATCGTTCCACTAGTAAACATGTGAACCAGAGGAAGAATGACCCTATGATAGAATTCTTTGAAATTAAATAGCTACTTAACAAACCTTCAAGTGATATTGCTTGCGTGTTGTTTTAAATATTTTTCTTTCCAACTTAGTTGTTTGTGTTACATTACACCTGCCACTCTACTCAGCATTTTGCTGACCTCTTCTACTTGTACTCAGGTTAGGAGACTAAGCAGCCAGCTCCACTAGCTACAGAGGGAGCTGGGCCCAATAGAGCCCAACCTTAGTTGTTTCTATTTCGTTCAGTTGTGTCACAATACTTTTTCCATAGTAGTGAGTACTTTCATTCAGGAACCCTAGGTTCCTGATGAACACACATAAATTCATGATAAATTGCTTATTTTTTATAGTTCCTAGGCTTAACATTGCATATCATGTTATAAATATTGCATAACATCCATTGCATGGCATTTAGGATAGTTGTATATTTTGTATATTAATTCCTTCATTTTATATGGCTAGGGGGGCAATGCGACATCCATACGGATTTCGGATGGAAAATCCGACCGTACAGATGGATCCGAAGCGACGATTGCAGTTCAGCATCGCGAGAATCATCTCGATCTGAGCACCGTAGCACCCTCTACAAGAAGAAGATGGACAGCCCAGATGGTGCCACATGGCACCATCCAGGCCGCCCAACATCGGCCAACAGCACCACTCAACTCCTTCATCCGTGCCCTTCAATCCTAGCCATTGATCCAACGGCTGGGAAGCGATTGCCAAGCCGCTCCTCATGACACAAAGGAAGGATTGGCGTAATGGTTGGAGCGCTGGTTTGCAAAGGGGGGGCACAAGTTCGAATCCCCGCAGCCCCTCCAATTCGCAATTGGGTAGGTGCATGGAGCGACAGCGCCAGCACAAGGCAGTGCTCGCACGCACGTGCACGACAGCGCATGGCAAGCGTGCACGCCAGCACATAGCAAGCGCGCACACAGCAGGGCACACGCGGTCAGCGCGAGTGATGACAGCTGGGCTGACCTACAGCAACGCTTACAGCCGTCGCTATTTCATTACAAGCCAGCAAATCCAGCTAAGGGCGTGAGTGGAGGTGAGCTGTCTACAGCAACGTTTCCAGCAACGGTCTGGAAGTCGCTAAAGGTCCTTTAATCCATTTTAAGCCTCTTCTCCTCCACTATAAAAGGACCTACACCCCCTCCCTCCCAAGCCATCTCTACCTACTCTACTCCCACCTACTCTCAAGCTCTAGCAAGCCTACCAACACTCCATTAGAACTTGTTCTCAAGCTCCCTAGGTGCCTATTAGTGTAGCGAACCTCTACCCCACCAAATATTCCTCCAACTTCCCATCTCCCTTCATAGGTCACCTTGGAGCCGTCCTCCCACCTCCATTCCAGAGCTACGCCGAAGCTTTCCTCAACCTGACGTCCTCCAGCATCTCACCTCCGTCGTCCCGCTCCTCACCTCCTTCGTCCAAGCTTCCGCCAGGCGCCGTCGTCTCGCTGAACAGCCGATTCGGGAGGTTTCCTCTCATCTCCCTCTCTTTACATGCTTTCATTATTTCTTGTAATTGACATTGGAAGTAATATATATCAGATTTGTTTCACATCTCTATCTTGTGATACGTTTTCTTGTTTTCTTTTATTTCAAAAATACAAAAAATAACAAAATCCCAAAATACCAAAAAGAAACGAATCGAAGCGCGATTTTCAACAAAGTAAACGTCACCTCCCTGTGTTCGACCCGGGACTCTCTTAGAGTTTCGATATAAATTTTATCTGATCGACGTGTTTTGCAACTACAACGACGGGTTACTTGTAACCTCGATTTCTAACACGCGAAACATGCCCGACCATTTTGGCACTGTTGCCGGGGAGGCAAGGGAATTTACTTTATTGTTTATTGCGTTTCTTTGCATTTACATAACACTAACCCTACTTGTCTTTGATCTACTGTCTTGCAGGTACCCTAGCATGGAGATCCAAGTGTGGTAGATTGAAGTAAAGTGCGGGTAGAGTACTCTGTAAGTGTCCCCCACCTTCCCCCCCCACCAGTTCATTTCGCCACAATCATAACCAAGACCTAATCTACTTAGGTGTTTGCATAAACCCTAGGATAGTCTTTGTTTGTCTTGTTTGCCACCTTCACCCATCTCACCCACATCTTATATAAAAAAACTAAAAAGATATTTTGTGTGGGACGAATCAATTTACACACTCTATACACCCACATTTGAGGCACATAATCAAACTTGATTTTTCATCTACTCAACCGAGCTTCCGACCTATGGACCCAGTACACGAATTCAACACATAAAAGAGTAGAAATCATATTAGGTTAACCATCTTTTTGTGTGCCTTAATCAGTGGTGCATTTGAGCCAATTGAGTGAATTGTTTGGGCCGCACCAGCTAATCTAAAAGAGGTTCATTTTCTAGCTGCCACATAGGATTCAATAATTAGGTCAAGCCAGGAACTCCATATTTTTCTTGATTTCTAAAGGAAAATACTTGAACACGTGCTTTCAGCAAAAAACTTGGTTTGCCTCACAAAACTTGGTTGAAAACACCTAATATTTGAATCCTAAAAGCTATTAAGTAAGATTCAAATCCTAAAACTCACTTCATCATTAATAATCTTGCTTGAAAACCTCTTGGTTGTGCACATTCACACGTTCTCAAATAAATCATTAAGGGCACAACCTATTAAGGGCCCATCACATTCCAAAGCACCAATTTCCCAAGCCTAACCAAAATCAATTAGACGTTGGCCCTAAGGATTCATTCGCTCATCGGGATCTAGATTGAGATTATTCATGATTAACCTGCTTGTACTAGTTAATCTGATGTCTAGCTAGGGGAGTAGCGTCAAACAACTGCGGCTGGGGGGTACACTAGGAACCGAAGGCGCAAGCCAAAGGAAGAACCTTCTCCCCAGTCCCTCCTTCTAACTGGTTGGATTGCCTGGACATAAGTAGAGTAAATTGTCCATAATCTTAGGACGGATTCTGAGAGTCAGTAGACCTTAGGCTACCCCATCTAAGGACAGGCTCGTATTCTTGTGCTGCAGGGTTCCCTCTTTTCCCCGTCCTTCGAACTTCCTTCCAGTGTATGCTTGGGAGGAGGTCATTGAACCCTAAATTGGAAGGACCTTTAGACCATTCTAGGAGGCATAGGTTGAGCTATAGCCAAGCAGATCCCATGGCTGATCAACAACTACCTCCCCCGCCTCCGAACTAGCAGGAGCTGATTTAGAGGCAGTTGGAAGAATTGCAGCAGATGCAGCAACGTTTCCAACGCATGCATGGTCAGGGCGCTCGGCCCTCGAAGGATTTTTACGATCCTTCAAACTATGGGGAACGTCCTGGCATCATGAATCCCGCCAGAGACATTGAAATCAAGCCCCAAGTCTTAAGTTTGATTAAGCATTTCCATGGGCTTGGCTCAGAGGACCCATTCCAGCACCTGGAAGATCTGATCACTTTGGTTCAGACCACCAGAGCAAGGAATGTGAACGAAGAGCAAATGATCATGAGGCTTTTCCCCCACTCTCTCAGGGATAAGGCTGCACATTGGTACTAGACTATAGGAAGGCCGATTGAAACTTGGGCTGCTCTTAAGTTGGCTTTCTTGAAGAAATTCTTCCCTATCGGAAGGACCAATGCCTTGCGACGGGCGATTACCACTTTCACCCAGCGGCCGAAGGAACCGTTTCATGGTGCCTGGGAGCGATTCCAGGAACTTTTGAGGAAGTGTCCACACCATGAGGTGCCGAAATGGCAACTTGTGCAGATTTTCTATCACGGGTTGGTTGAGCAACTCCGTAATCACGTGGATGCCTCCTGTGAAGGCAATTTTCTCAACAGGGATGCAGATAGCGCATACAACCTGTTTGAGGAAATGAGCGAGAACTCAATTAATCATGCCTCCATGGATGCATTCAACCAGTCCCAACAACCTAGGTCAAGTGCTAATGAGATCCAAGATTCTCATTCATTTGACATGGAATTAATTTGTAATAAACTGGATAAAATGGACTTGGTTGCTAAGAAAATAGAAGAATGGATGTCTGGGAATTCAGGAAACACTTCTTTACCCACTCAATCCTAGAATTCGGGATTCCATTCCTCACGAGCTCCCACAGGGCAGGAATTCGTGAACCAACTCGATTCGGCTCAACCTGTGAGCCAGGATTTTTCGGAACCATATGGGTTCCAAACTGAGGCCTTTAATCCTAGTTTCTCTAATCCTTCCTTCTCTTCATCCTCGTTTTATGAGGATGCATATGCAATGCAGGAGAATGTTAGGTCCAACCCGTATTCCTACACTTTTAACTCGGAATGGAGGAACCACCCTAACTTCTCTTGGAAAAATCAGGGGCAACAGACCCAATCTCGACCCAGCAACTATGCATCTCAAAAACCCATGGGTCAGGGTCAAGTATATACCCAGTTGCCCTCGAGACCAGTTAATCAGCCATCTTGGAATGCCCAACAGTCCACGGGGCAGGCTGATTTGAACCGGCAGATGGTGGAAATGCAAGGGTCTATGCTTCAGCTTATGCAACAAATGAAGACATCCTTGGATAACTTGCAATTCGGGTTAATTGCAAACACCCGACAACCCGGATCCCTACCATCTCAACCGGTACCAAACCCGCGTAATGTACAAAATCAGGGCAATAGAGCCTAAGGGTACGGGAATCAAAGGGACCCACACGCGTATGCTTAGGTGGTTGAGCAAGGTCCCTCTTCTTCTTCTTCTGGTTACATGACCAACCAAGGCCCTCCAATCTTCACTAATCCACCTCATGACCCAAACCCTTATGCCTCTGCAAACTCTGTCACCTTGAGAGGTGGGAAGCAGACCCAGAACCCAGAATTACCTTCTAGAAGTCAAAATCCTGAGGAGCTTGAGAAAGAGGAGGAGGCTGAAGAAGACAATAAGGCCCAAGGATCGGGAATTGAAAAGTCCACCCATATCCCGTTCCCTGAGGCCCTATTGAAAACCAAGAAGAAAACCCTAGACAGCAACGAGGAGCTTTTGAATTTATTCAAGAGTGTAGAGATCAATATTCCCCTCCTCGATGCTATTAAGCACATCCCGGCTTATGCTAAATTCTTGAAAGAACTATGTACCCAAAAGCGTAAGCCGAGAGAACCCACTCCGAGGAAGGTGATTCTCTCTGAGCAGGCAAGTTCTGTAATCCTGAATCACCTTCCTCAAAAAAAGAAAGATCCAGGTGCCCCCTTGATCTCATGCATTATTGGGGAATACACTTTTGATAGGGCACTATTGGACCTAGGTGCATCCATCAACCTAATCCCAACTTCTATTTATGAGAGGTTTGGGTTAAGTGAACTCAGGCCAACCTCAGTAACGCTACAATTAGCAGACCGATCGGTCACCACACCAAGAGGCGTTATTGAGGATGTAATTGTCAAGGTCAAGGATTTCTATTTTCCTGTAGATTTCCTCGTCCTCGACATGGATGTACCTAATGATTTGAGGAACACGCCCATCATTCTGGGGCGTCTGTTCCGAGCTACTACCAAGGCTAACATAAACTGTGAAAGCGGTAGTATGGAGATTGCCTTTGGGGATAAGAAATTAACTTTAGATATTTTTAAGGCGATAAGAGGATTTGAGGATTGTGGATTCATTAAGGAACTCGAGGATCAGGATCTTGAGACGTGTATGACAACCAATGCACTCAAGGACTCCATTAGCTTTAGCGAACCCAACCCACAACCCTCCTCCGTGGTAGACCTGCCACACCCTGAAGAAGGTGTTGATTTTGTTCATTCCCAGCCTCTTCCACTGGATCATCCTAATGAATCTTCATCAGCATCCTCCCTTTCATCTATTCTAATCCCACCCCAGCTGGAATAAAAATCATTGCCCAAAAATTTCAAATATGAGTTCTTAGGACCTGAAAACATGCTCCCTGTGATTATTAGTGCTGATTTGACTAAGGAGCAAGAATTGAGGTTGATTAAGGTCCTTAAGAACAACAAGGAGGCAATCGGTTGGACCATCCACGACCTTAGGGGGATCGAGCCATCTTATTGTAATCATCATATTTTCATGGAAGATGGATCCCGCCCTTCTCGCAAAATGCAAAGGAGACTAAACCCGAATATGTGAGAAGTGGTCAAGAAGGAGATAATTAAGTGGCTCGATGCTACGATTATTTACCCAATCTCAGATAGTCCGTGGGTTAGCCCCGTTCAGATTGTACCCAAGAAGGCGAGAATAACCATTCCGACTAATGAGAAAGGGGAAACCTTCACCACTCGTTCAACTTCTGCTTGGAGAGTCTGTATTGACTATAGGAAGCTGAACATTGCCACTAAAAAGGATCACTTTCCCTTGTCATTCATCGATCAAATCCTCGAAAGGTTAGCTGGGAAAAAATATTTTTGCTTCCTGGGCAGTTATTCAGGATATAACCAAGTCTCTATCCATCCCAAAGACCATGAAAAGACAACTTTCACATGTCCCTATGGAACCTTTACATTCCGTAGAATGTCGTTCGGGCTTTGCAATGCGCCTGCGACTTTTCAAAGGTGCATGATGGCCATCTTTTCTGACATGGTGGGAGATTGTCTTGAGGTGTTCATGGATGATTTCTCCATTTTTGGAGATTCTTTTGAGTCTTGCCTGGCTAACCTGGAATTGATCCTTCAGAGATGCATCAAAACATGGCTGGTCCTTAGCTGGGAAAAGAGCCACTTAATGACTTAGGAGGGCATCATCCTGGGTCACGTGGTCTCTAATAGGGGAATTGAAGTTGATAGAGCTAAGGTGGATGCTATCTCTAGACTTCCTCCACCAACATCCGTAAAATAGATTCGCTCTTTCCTTGGGCGTGTGGGTTTTTATAGAAGATTCATTAAGGATTTCTCGAAGGTTGCTCGACCCTTGAGTAACCTTTTGGCCAAAGACACTCCGTTTGAGTTTGATGAATCATGTCGTAAGGCATTTGATTTATTGAAAATGGCAGTCACCTGTGCCCCGGTATTGCAACCGCCAGTCTGGACAACCCCATTTGAGATTATGGATGATGAATCTAATTATGCTGTTGGGGTTGTCTTGGGTCAAAAGATTGAGAAAAAGCCCTTTGTGATTTACTACACTAGCAAAACTCTGGACGAGGCCTAGAGGAACTACACCGTTACTGAAAAAGAATTGCTAGCCGTAGTTTTCACTTTAGAAAAATTCAGGGCTTATCTGTTAGGTTCTCGTGTCATCATCTATACCGACCACTCGGCCTTGAAACATCTCTTGGCCAAAAAGGATGCCAAACCCCAGCTTATTCACTGGATTCTACTGCTTCAAGAGTTCGATCTTGAAATCAGGGATAAAGCCGAGGCACAAAATATAGTGGCGGATCACCTCTCGAGAATCCTAATTGATTCTCCTCATCAGGATGTTCTGATCTCTGATACTTTTCCGGATGAAACTATCATCACAGTCTTGGGTATCCGAACCCCCTAGTTTGCGGATATTGTCAATTATTTGGCCATTGGTCAAATCCCCTAGGATTGGACCAAACAACAACGGGATAGACTTGTATCTGTGGCCAAATATTATTTTTGGGATGATCCCGAGCTGTACCACATTGGCGCAGACCAGATTATTTGCCGATGCATCTCGGAAGTCGAGTTTCATAGCATACTTGAGTTCTGTCACACATTCGCATGTGGTGGACACTTTTCTGGGAAAAAGATGGCCGCAAAAATTTTGCAATCCAAATTATATTGGCCGTCATTATTTAAGGATGCCCAGGAATTCTCTAAGTCATGCACCCGACGTCAGACACTCGGGAACATGGCTAAGAGAGATATGATGTCCCTGAACCCAATTCTTTCCGTCGAAATTTTTGACATTTGGGGCATCGACTTTATGGGACCCTTCCCTCCTTCATTTGGACACCAGTATATTCTGGTCGCTGTTGATTACGTGTCCAACTGGATTGAGGCAATTCCCACCTGGACCAATGACCACAAGGTGGTCATCGATTTTGTGAAGAGAAATATCTTCAGTCGGTTCGGGGTTCCTAGGGCAATTATCAGTGATGGTGGCACACATTTTACTAATGCCCAGTTTCAGAATTTACTAGGGAAATACAGGGTGAGCCATCGGATTTCCACACCTTACCACCCTCAGACGAACGGACAGGCCGAGGTCACCAATCGAGAGATCAAGAACATTTTACAGAAAATCGTTAGGCCTGATAGGAAGGACTGGACCCAAAAGCTAGATGATGCTCTTTGGGCTTACCGTACGGCGTACAAAATGCCTATCAGTATGTCTCCATTTCGTCTGGTGTTTGGGAAGGCGTGTCACTTACCCGTAGAACTTGAACACTGGGCATTTTGGGCCATAAAGAAATGTAATGTGGACCTTGAGTTAGCCGAGAAAACCAGGAAATTCCAACTATCTGAGTTGGAGGAGCTTCGAAATGATGCTTATGAAAACTCCAGAATCTATAAGACAAGGACCAAAGCTCTCCATGACTAGATGATTTCACGTAAGAGCTTTGAGCCGAACCAGAAGGTCTGGCTTTTCAATTCTCGATTGAAGCTTTTCCCCAGTAAACTCAGGTCTAAGTGGGGCAGCCCGTTCGTTATTGAGCAGATTTTCCCTAATGGGGCCGTCGAAATCTCTGACCCAAAGATGGGAAATATTTTCAAGGTCAATGGACAATGTCTTAAATCCTTTGTTGACCATGTGCTCCCTGAACCCATCTCGGACAAGGTTGCTCTTACCTTGCCATAACCACCACAGGCTGATCATCACCCAGCTGAAGGCACTAAACTCAGCACATGTAAAGATTGTTCCAAGCTTACCAGAGTCTCACGGAAACCAGGTGCTATTCTTCCACTTCTACTCTCCTGCATGCTTTCATTTTTTTCACAATGACATTGCAATAGCTAAGGATGGGGGGGTGGACATATTTTATTACCATTTTGTCAACTGTAACAATGATTTCCTGTTATTTGATTCTTGTCAAAATAATAATAATAATAATAATAATAATAATAAAATATTTAAAAAAATTAGAATTAGGAGACGAGAACTTAGACATTAGTTGTAAACTTTAGGAATTGATTCTTTGAGACCTGAATACTTAGACTCTTCATGTCTTCGGGCTTAATTAGCCCCGGTGTCCACTCGAATGTGGATTTAGTCTTGAGTCCTCGCCAATTAAAATTTATTTTAATTTGGTAAATAATTTGGGATGATAAGTATGTGACTTATCAACCCGCCTTCTGATTTGGGGGGACTTTAAACCTAAGCATCTACACACATTTTTTGCACTGACTCACTTTCCGGTGGTTTTTACGGAAATTGGGTAGCTAATGGACCAACTTGGGTGGTATGGCTGGCAAGTTCTCGGTGGTAACAGCTCATCGACCGGTTGTCCAGAGCCCAGCCACAATACCATTTTCGTTGTACTGCCTTTAGGTAAATCTTAGATCAGGGAAGCCACCTACTTAAAAAAAAGAAAAAGAAACACTCAAAAAGAAAAAAAAAAGGAGAAAATAAAAAAATAAATAAAACCACGCTTCACTGCACGAGTATGGTTGGCAAGTTGTTAGTGGTAACAAATCATCAGTCGGTTGTCCAGAACCCATCTCACAAAAAAAAATGCACAATAATTCCCAAAACACTTAGGGAAGAAGCGGGGAAGTGATTGTGCAACAATCATAGATCTTAATTGACCTAGATTAAGGTAGAACTTATCATAAGTTAGGATTATTCACGCATGCATAAGCATTATCTGCATCTTTATTGCTTTCCTTTAGCTATGCATAAAATAATGTTATAATGTGTTGATTAAGTGCATCATGTCGATTACAAGCAATAAGCTAATCTGGAGAAGGATCTGGAGCTGGATCTTAAGCAGGATCAGGAATAAAGGGAGTTGCAGTAGAGCTGGAGTAGAAGGCTTAGATTAGATGTAGGAATAATAATGTAAGGGAGTTAAAGATTTGTTATTCTATTAAGTAGAAATAAAGCAGTAAAATATGAAGAGCTTAGGTCCACCCTAGCCCTAAGATAGCCTAGAGACTTCCCTAAGTCTTAGCCACCCTTAGATTAGGTCACAACACCTTAAGAAGCCCTAAAATCCTAGTTCCAACCCTTGTCTGGACGTCCAGATAAGCTATAGGACGTCCAAGACCCTTAGCCAACTCCTGCACACCTCAAACCCACTTCTGTACTGTTATTGGACATCCAGACACTTTGTCAGACATCCAATTTCTTCAGAATACCCAAAACAAAACCTTGATTTCCCCCTAACTCAGATTGGACGTCCAGAACTAAAGTTTGGACTTCTGATTTTTGAGTATAAGTCATCTGATCACATTATTGGACGTCTGATACTGGTCTCCAGTCCCTATTTTGAGATTCAAGCCTTGATCTTGGATCTCTAGCTCCCTAGACCTAATCCCAACCCCATAAGAACCTAAATTAAGGTGTTCTAACCCTAGTACATCACCTCTAGACCTACCTAAGGACCTAATTAGGTCTTCACCAAACCCAATTGACTTAGATCAAAGTCAATTACCTTCACCTAAGTCAATTGGACTCATTAAGTCCAATTAAGCTTAGATCTCAACCCACACAAGTTCAATTGGACTTAGTGAGAGTCCAATTGACCTAAACCCAACTTAATTGAGTTACTTCACTCGCAATTAGGTTCACACTCATCCAATTAAACTTAGGTTAAGTTTAATTGCATTTTCCCCTTAGCAATTAGGGTTTGCAACCCTAATTCAAGGAATACACTTACCCAAACCCCTTAGGACCTAACCTAAGCCACCTAGCCACATAGAGCACGACCACACACACACACACACACACACACACCCATTCATGCACACACACTTCTCTAGAGTTCTCTAGAACTCTCTTGAAGTGGCGCCACCTCTTGGTTGCCAAATTTAGCAACCAAGAGGCATTCAAATTGAGATCCACAATTTTTGGATCTCAAAGACCACCTCTATCTTCTCTTGGCCGGCTACTCTTGGACTCTCTCTAGAGAGTTCCACACCTCTCTAGAGGGAAGCCCTTGAGTCTATAAAAAGACCCCATGGGCGGCCAAGTGACCCCATTCACTTCCTTGGCAATTCACATTCTTGGCTCCATTGGTTCCATTCATGCCCACCTCCACTTAGGCTAGCCACTCCACCTCCACAAGCTTACTACCACCATGGAGGACATCATGCCGGGATGCTGGATCACTCCTCTCTCTCCAAGGGTCAGCCTAAGCTACATTGGCCGCCCTTCATTCTCCTTCCGACCATTCCAAGGCCATCAGGGACCACCCCTGAATGCCCTTCCGTTCTGCTAGATTTAGTTTATGCTCTTCATAATTTTATTGCTTTCCATTACTGCTTAATAGCGTAGTCCTTATTCTCCCTCAATGATGCATGCAAAATCTCCCCATTGGTTCTTGTATGCAATCATTTTCTGGTAAATAGATTTAAATTCCAAGCATTTCTGTACAAGCTTTCCTCTAGAGTTTCTGTTGCAAACAACTCTCCCACTGAATGAATGAAGAATGCTTTTACATATATATATGTCCCCATGTTATGAAATCACAATGAGCTTATTGATTGCTATTATATTTGCATGATATAAGTTGCATATTTTTCAATTGTCTATCCATTCCGCAACAAGCATGTCGTTTCCTGAAAATATTGAAAATCTAATGATAGACGCTTTCTTCGTAAATAGTCACCACCTCACTCGAATCGTGCGCACAAAAACTCACACGTTCACCTTCATAATTTATTTGACTCACGTGCACGTAATTCGAGTTCATAACAGAAGTGGTGAAATCTTAATTAGGAGATTGGAAATCGACGTGCGTTTTTAAACAAAGTAGAGCGGCAAAAAGATCGATTTCAAAAGTAAAACAAATGCCTCCTAGAGACAAATGACCGAGACTCAAGTCTCGTTATTTTTAGAAAATAATATCCTTGTTGGATCGTATTTCGCAACTATACTACGATACTTTTCTAATCAAATATGCGATCTACGCTTCCCAACAAGAAGTAGAATAAACCAGGGAGATATACACTGGGTTCGCCCTTATGTTGACCCCATAAATAAAAGTAGAGAGAAAGCTACCAATCGTAAAGATAAACCTTTAGGCAAGGTCACCTAGGGTCATAGAAATCCGAAGTCCATTTTAACGGCCGTCTAATGAGTCTTTCACTATTTTTCACAAGATATTTAGCACTTAGAGTCCTTTTCGAGTCTTGGGCTGGTCGGGTAGTCGTAAAAAGTTATCCCGTAACTCTCAAACTCCAAAAGTATGAAAAACTTAGAAAAGAAGAAAAAAAAACATTTATCTTCTCAAATAAGGCGAGGGCTTGGACGGTCTGCATTCTGGCAGGCACCTGAGCACTATTGAGTTTTTGTAATTAGGTCTTGGGGTTGAGATTTTCTAAAGCAATCAATGAATTTTGCCTAATTACTCGAACCTTGATTCTACTTTTATACATAGCACTTAGGTTAATTTTGCTAGGGACTAGCAAAAAGTAAGCATGGGGGTATGATGAACACACATAAATTCATGATAAATTGCTTATTTTTTATAGTTCCTAGGCTTAGCATTGCATATCATGTTATAAATATTACATAACATCCATATTGCATGGCATTTAGGATAGTTGTATATTTTGTATGTTAATTCCTTCATTTTATATGGCCAAGGGGGCAATGTGACATCCAATACGGGTTTCGGATGGAAAATCCGACCATACGGATGGATCTAGAGCGACGATCGCAGTTCGGCATCGCAGGAATCATCTCGATCTAAGTACCATAGCACCCTCTACAAGAAGAAGAAGATGGACAGCCCAGATGGCCCCACGTGGCACCATCCAGGCCACCCAACACCGGCCAGCAGCACCGCTCAACTCCTTCATCCGCGCCCTTCAATCCTAGTCGTTGGATCAAGATCCAACGGCTGGGAAGCGGTTGCACCAAGCTGCTCCTCATGACACAAAGGAAGGATTGGCGCAATGGTTGGAATGCTAGCTTGCAAAGGGGGGGCACGGTTCGAATCCCCGCAACCCCTCCAATTCGCAATTGGGCGGGCGCATGGAGCGGCAGCGCCAGCGTAAGGCAACGCGCGCGCGCGCGTACGCACGACAGCACATGGCAAGCGCACACACCAGCACATAGCAAGCGTAAACAAAGCAGGGTGCGCGCGGTCAGCGCACGTGACGAGCAAGGTAGTGCAGCCTGGGTGCAAGGGCGGTTGGCGCTAGCTTTCAGCGACAGCTGGGCTGACCTATAGCGATGCTTACAGCCATCGCTATTTCATTGCAAGCCAGCAGAGCCAGCTAAGGGTGTGAGTGGAGGCGAGCTATCTACAGCAGTTTCCAGCGACGGTCTGGAGGTCGCTAATGGTCCTTTAATCCATTTTTAGCCTCTTCTCCTCCACTATAAAAGGACCTACACCCCCTCCCTTCCAAGCCATCTCTACCTACTCTACTCCCACCTACTCCCAAGCTCTACCAAGCCTACCAACGCTCCATTAGAGCTTGTTCTCAAGCTCCCAAGGTGCCTATTAGTGTAGCGAACCTCTACCCCACCAAATATTCCTCCAACTTCCCATCTCCCTTCATAGGTCGCCTTGGAGCCGTCCTCCCACCTCCATTCCGATAGCAGATCAACTCCGTCTTCTCACCCCCATTCCGAAGCAACGTCGAAGCTTTCCTCAACCCGACGTCCTCCAGCATCTCATCTCCGTCGTCCCACTCCTCACCTCCTTCATCAGAGCTTCTGCCAGGCATCGTCGTCTCACTGAACAACCGATTCGAGAGATTTCCTCCCACCTCCCTCTCTTTATATGCTTTCATAGTTTCTTGTAATTGACATTGGAAGTAATACATATCAGATTTGTTCCACATCTCTATCTTGTGATACGTTTTCTTATTTTCTTTTATTTCAAAAATACAAAAAAATAACAAAACCCCAAAATACCAAAAAGAAATGAATCGAAGTGCGATTTTCAATAAAGTAAACGTCGCCTCCATGTGTTCGACCTGGGACTCCCTTGGAGTTTCGGCATAAATTTTATCTGATCGACGTGTTTTGCAACTACGACGACGAGTTTCTTGTAACTCCGATTTCTAACACGTGGAACACGCCCGACCGGTTCCATTTCTCGCACTTATTTTCTTTATAATAGCTATGCCAGTAAACTATTTTATGTTGCCTTGAATTAGATGCTAGTTTTTGGATCCTGCTTTGTTCTTTCTGCCATTAATTGTTTCTCTTGGTATGATGTACATGTGATAGCATTTTAGTTTTTGGTTAATACTCGTCGGACAACTAGGTCTTGGGATAATGACACAGTCCGACCCAGTTTTCATAGGAAGTTGGATCAGGTCGTAACAAGATGGTATCAAGGCAAAACCACCTCGAGTAACAAACCAAAACAGACCCAAAAGTATCACTCATGCAGAATAGACATCACAAACTCTATCTTGATCTTGTTTTTGAGTCTCGTGCTGATTTTATGTTATTACTGATCTTTGATATTTATCCCATCTCCTCTATAGGAGATGCCTCGTCGTGCAACTCGCAAGGCCGGTCAAGGACGTGGCTGCAGACATGGCCATGGGGGTAGACATGTCAGACCCGAGGAAGGGGTTGTTCCATCCCTCCTTCAGGGTGTCCCAGCCCAGGACCTCACCCAGCTGATTAGGGAGATTGTACAGGAGGAGTTTCAGCATGCTCCACCTCCACCGCCGCCATCACCTCTGTCGCCTCCTCCTGTCTCTTCTAAGGATGCGGAGGGGGAATCTTCCGTGAGACAGGGGAGCTGTCGCAATGCCAAGAGAGTTGAAGGGGGAGTGGGTAACCCTCCATCACCACCCCCACCACCTTCAAACAGTACTGAGCTAGAGTCCTCCCTACCTGGGGGTGGACCCATGCCCTTGTTGCAGGTTCACCATGAGCTATTCACACAGTTCCAGAAGATGAAGCCCCCCTCCTTCAAGGGGGAGGAGAACCCATCTGAGACAGTGGACTGACTGGAGCAGATGGAGAAGATCTTTGACATGTTCCACCCTCCTGTAGAGTGTCACATGGCCTTTGCCACGTACCAACTAGAGAGCGCTACCCACAGGTGGTGGCGGGCTATTTGGAGATAAGAAGGGGGAGAGCCATCTTGGGATCGGTTCATGACCCTCTTCTGCGAGCAATACTTTCTGCAGACGTGGCAGGACCAGAGGAGGCGGGAGTTACACACTCTCCACCAGGGGGTGATGACAATTAGCACATACCGCACACATTTCCTAGAGCTATCACATTTTGCTCCATCTGCGATAGTTACAAAGGAGGAGCGTCTATGAAGATTCACTGAGGGCCTCCTACCTACCATACAGGGGTATATGAAGCCCTTGAAGCTACCTACTTTCTCTAGCATAGTCAAGGTGGTGATGACATATGAGGAGACCAACCCGGTCATGTGAGACACCAACGGGGGAGGTTAGAAGAGGCCCTACCAGCCCAACCACTCCCAGGGCCGTCAGGAGAGGAGGCACTTCCTACCCCAGCACACTACACCTGTGGGAGAGTCATCTCATTTTGTAGGGTCGCCAGGACCCAAGCAGGGGCTAGCTGCCAGCACCAAACCTCAGCCTAGCTACCAACAAGGATAGACTGAAGGAAGGGATCGTGTCCCTCTCTGTTACCAGTATGGCCAACCAAGCCACATGAGGAGAGACTGCCCATCTAAGGCAAGAGCATACTAGATGCTCCCTACGCTGAGCACACAGGAGGACAAGCTGGCAGCCATGGTTACCAGGATCGAGGCAGAGGACAGCAGTCACGATGTGGGTATCGGCCAGCAACGACTCGCTCAACCCAGAGTGTGGCTGCCTCTTCTGCACCCAGAACTGAGGGGCATGTCAACGCCCTAACTCACAAGCAAAGCTTCGGGTTCAGTGGTGCAGGTATGGTTATAGTTTCTAACATATTAGTTTACATACTTTTTTATTCTGGTGGCACACACTCATTCGTTTCCACGAGCTTTGCCATCAGTTTAGGATAGTCCAGTACACTGTTAGAAGACCCATTCCTGATTAGAGGGACAAGGGGATAGTTATTCGTGGCAGGGGAGGTCCTTACCGACTACAAGGTCATGATAGGAGGATACAGTCTTCCAGTCGACCTCATTGTGATCCAGATGGAGGACTTTGGCATGATCCAAGAGATGGATTGGTTGTCTGCATACCAAGCATTGGTGGTCTGTTTTGGGAAGAAGATTATCTTCTCCATCCCCGAGTTGCCTTTTTTTGAGTTCCATGGTCAGCCAATGGACGAAGGGTTCAGGTGCATATCTACACTTCGGGCAGCAAGGCTTCTGAGCCAGGGATGTGTAGGCTACCTAGCTTGTGTTGTGGTTGAGCCCAACTCGGGAGCCGACCTACAGAGCGTCCCTATGGTTTGTGAGTATCCTGATGTCTTTCCTGAGGAGCTGCCAGGATTACCACCTGAGCACAAGATCGAGTTTGAGATCTCATTGATATCGAAGACCAACCTCATTTCTACTACTCCATACAGGATGGCACCTCTTGAGCTATGAGAGCTCAAGTCCCAATTACAAGACCTATTGGAGAAGGCCATTGTGAGGCCCAGTGCATCCCTCTGGGGGGCCCCAGTCCAGTTTATGAAGAAGAAAGATGATACCCTTCGGCTTTGTATGGACTACAAGCAGCCGAATCAGGTCACCATCAAGAACAAATATCCACTACCCTGTATTGACGACCTCTTTGACCAACTGAGAGATGCTACTGTGTTCTCTAAGATAGATCTAAGGTCCAGCTACCACCAGTTGAGGATCAGGGAGACAAATGCCTCCGAAACAGCTTTCAGGACACGGTATGCACACTACGAGTTTTAGTCATGCCATTTGGGTTAACTAATGTCCCCACTACTTTTATGGACTTGATGAACCGCATCTTCAGGCCCTACTTGGACCAATTTGTGCTTTCTTTATTGACAATGTGTTAGTCTACTCCTGCGACCAAGCTCAACATGAGCGGCACCTGTGCATCATTCTAGACACCTTGAGGTGACATAGGTTATACGTCAAGTTCAGTAAGTGTGAGTTTTGGCTGAGGCAGGTTACCTTTTTGGGACACGTGATCTCTGGAGATGGGATAGCCGTGGATTCAGCCAAGGTTGAGGCCATGGTCAAGTGTAAGAGGCCACGCATAGTGATAGAGATACGCAGCTTCTTGGGGCTAACAGGCTATTACAGATGGTTTATCAAGGGTTTCTCTCATATTGTGATCCCTGTGACACAGTTGACTAGGAAGGATGCACCTTTCACTTTGACCAACGAGTGTGAGACTTGTTTTCAGGAGTTGAAAAGGAAGTATCTTCAACTCCTATACTTACTATTCCAGATAGCAGTGGCGAGTTTGTGGTATATACCGACACCTCGTTCTAGGGGTTGGGTGGTATGCTCATGCAACAGGGTCACATTATCACATACGCATCACGGCAACTGAAGCCCCATGAGCATAACTACCCCACTCACAACTTAGAGTTGGTGGCTCTCATCTTCACTTTGAAGACGTGAAGGCACTACCTGTACGGTGAGACTTTTGAGATTTTCACATATCATAAGAGCCTCAAGTACCTATTTGATCAGAAGGAGCTCAACATGAGATAGAAGCGTTGGTTGGAGCTCCTAAAGGATTATGACTGCAACATCTCTTATCATCCAGGATGAGACGGAAGGTGCCCACCCACTTGGCTAGCTTACAGACATGAAGTTTGTAGCTCATGCAGGAGGTTGGTAGTTGGCGGCCTCAAGAGCCATGTGGACACTGTGGGGTAGTGACAGTGACAAGGCAGACACAACCCGAGCTCTTAGACCGTATATCACTAGACAGATGACTAATCCATACTTGCTAATGTTGCAGAATCGAGTACTGATAGGAGACCTAGGAGACCTCACTTTCACTGATGAGATCCTGTGCATGAGAGGGTGATTGTGCGCCCCTAGGGATGAGGAGCTATTGAGAGAGCTTTTGGCAAAGGCACATGGGTCCCAGTTTACTATACATCCCAGAACACCAAGTTGTAACATGATCTGGGTCCAGGTTTACTATACATCCCATAACACCAAGTTGTAACATGATCTGCGATGCAATTTTTGGTGGAGGGGGATGAAGAAGGATATTAGAGACTTTATGCAGCAGTGCTTGGTATGCCAATAGGTGAAGGCCGAGCACCAAAGGCTTACAGGGCCATTACAGCCACTCCTTGTGCCGGAGTGGAAATGGGAGAGCACTACTATGGACCTAGTGGTAGGGTTTCCAGTTACACAGCGGGGACATGATGCCATTTGGGTCATAGTAGACAGGTTGACGAAGATGTCGCGATTCTTACCAATCTGAGTCACCTTTAGACCAGCACAGTTGGTAAAGCGATACATCCAGGATGTGGTACGTCTTCATGGATTTCCCCGATATATCATATCCGACAGAGACACCCATTTTACTTACCAATTCTGGGGAGATTCTAGCAGGCTTTGGGGACTTGCCTGAGGTTCAGCATCGCTTACCATCCCTAGACCGATGGGCAGTTCGAGCGCACTATTTAGACACTTGAGGATCTTCTGCACGCCTATGTGTTAGATTGGAGGGGCTCCTGGAAGGAGAATTTACCCCTAGCAGAGTTCACATACAACAGCTACCATTCTAGCATCGGTATGGCACCTTATGAGGTATTGTACGAACGAAGGTGCACGACTCCTCTGGCTTGGATTAAGGTTGAGACCAAGTGGGAAGTTGGTCCTAGGTTGGTCTGCCAAATCTAGGAGGTGATAGAGCAAATCCACAGGCAACTCTACACTGTCAAGAGCAGGCGGAAGAGCTACACTAACAGAAAGCGTAGGGAGGTACGGTTTGAGGCTGGAGACCACATGTTCCTCCGTGTTTCTCCCATGAAGGGCATGCAGCGATTTAGGGTGAGGGGGAAGCTTGCATCGAGGTTCGTGGGACCTTTTGAGGTCTTGGAGCGGGTTGGACCCATTGCTTATCGGCTTACCCTTCCACTTCAGTTGTCAGGTGTGCACAACGTGTTCCACGTGTCCATCCTGAGAAGATATATTGCCAACCCCAGCCATGTAATGAGCCACGAGAGCATCGAGGTGGGAGATGACCTGACCTATCCAGAGAGACCAGTACAAATTTTGGATAGAGTCGTCAACAGACTAAGACGGAAGGAGGTGCCTTTGGTGAAGGTTTTATGAAGGAGCCAGAGTATGAGGAGGCGACGTGGGAGCTTGAGGCAGCAATGCGGGATCAATACCCGGAGCACTTTGAGGGTACATATTTTTTATCAACTTTGATCCTCTTTAAGTTTGTTATGCATACATCTTGTTTCCTTTCGCATCCTAGTTTGGCTCAAGTTTTGGGGACAAAACCTCCTTTAAGTTTGTTTTGTTGAAATGACCCTTCCCAAGGGTCCTTATAAGTTTCTCAGGCTTTTCGGGGTGTTTCCAAAAGTTTTTACGACCCTAAGTCTTGCCTGTGTACCCATACGAAATTACTAATTTCTTAAGGGTCAAATCCACAAATTTTCCCAACCCACATGGCCCCTACAAACCTTAAACTACCCTAAAACCCAACACCCCTTAAAAAACCCCCCTCATCTCCCACTCCCTCCCCACATTTTCCCCTTAGGCAGTGCGTCTGCTCCCCTTCGTTCCAGTGAGAGAGGGAGAGCAAGAAAGGGAGAGGAGGGGAGGTCAGAGCACCCCACACCTCCCTTCTCCTTCTTGTACCTGCGTGCGCGTTGGACTCGCACAAGCAGGAGGATGAGGCAAGCAGCAGCTCGTTGAGCATGAGGGGCAGAGCTGCAGGTGTTGCACAAGGTCAAGGCCGGGCACAGCAGGCGAGGCATTGCACGGGGAAGGAGCTACGGGCACTGTGCAAGATCAAGGTCGCGCTGCATAGGTGGCGCTGCGTGGGGGAAAAGTGGGCCTACTGCTGATTGTGCAGCAATTCAAGTCTCTAATTAGGTCATCTTATGCTATTTCCTAACATTAAGTATTTATATTAGATAGCTATGCATGCATCTTGTAAATACTCGCATTTGTGCATTCTATGGAGAGGAAGATAGAGAGAGATTGAGCATCTATTCATCCATTTCATTCCTTCCATTTCCACTTTATTTCCATTTAAATCCCTCCACTTATTCCACCTAATAAGCAACCTAACACAACCTACATTAATTTCCATGACACTTCAAGTGCCTACATGCAGAAACCCCACAAAAATACCACACCCCAACGGCCTCCCATTGTCGCCGCCCTCACCCATCACCTATAAAACTACCCTCACCTCACCCCTTTGTAAGGGTTAACCCTCACCTTCACCTCCAAATCCACCCACACACACAGCACACACACCTCCCTCAGCACTCTCCAATTTGCCATCATCTTCTCTTGAGCTCTCCTCTCTCCCTCTCTTCCCCTCCTCATCCTCAGTATCCTCTTACAAGTTGAGAGGAACACTGAGAGTAGAGGAGCTTCCCTTTCGTGGATGCAACCTCCACGGTAGGGAGCACCACCATCTAGCTCGATAAGAGTAGGTAGACGTGTTTTGATGGGAATACTATCATGAGCCATAACTAGCTCTTTTTGATCTGATAAAGTCAATAAAAGCTCCTACATATCAGTCAAAGGGCTATTGGGCAAGTTAAATTTTTTTGAGAAGAAAAGAAGGCTAGGTTATTTCTGTAATTTTACCAGTAATCCATAAATTCAAAATAACCATGGGGTATTCTAAGGGTTCATTAAGGGTCATATAGTCATTATTGGTTAATAAAGGGGTCCATGCAGAAAGAAAAGGGTTTTCACGTGTTTCGATAATTAAATGACATCTAAAATCCTAAAAATAGACCCGCTTAATATACTAAGGTTTTGGTCAAGATAAAACTCACCCAAAGCCTCTAAAATTCATAGAAAAATATTCTCTAGGGTTTGGTACCTTCAATTTGACCATCAGAACCCATCTTGACCCAAAATAGAGCCACAGACAAATTATTACCCTAATTTGGGTTTGCGCATAAATTATCCAGTAAAACTAGTTAAAAATCAAAAACCAACTTCACCATTGGATTCCTTAGGTCCAAATTAGGTTTGTGTCAAAACTTGGACCCAATCAGAGATTGTCTTGACCTAGTTTGCAATTTGGTCCAGTCTGAATCTTTTCTCTCACACACATGCCCCTAACTTTTGAATTCCTTACAAACAAGCCCCTATTCTTATCGTCACTCTTTGCAAATAGTTCCCTCCGCCATTATCGCAGAGGAATCCTTCTCCGGCGACCTTTGCTTGAAGAGAACTCCTTCTCTGATCAATGAATCCCTTCCAAAATTGGAAGGGAGATTCCTTGAGAAGTCTTCTTTCCAATGCACCCAATCTCGATCTCCATAACCTTCCCAATCTCTCATGCGAATGCATGATAGATTTAGGTATCTTTTTAGTTTCCAACTCCGGTGAGCTTTTCAAGCTCGCAAAGCTTGATTCCCAAGCTAAACCAACTCCCTAGGGCCTATATAAGGATCCCCTTGGCCTGCCAGTCCTCCCTACGCCTAAATTTGGCCGGAAAACCCTCAATTCCTCCCTCCTCTCCGGCCAAATAGCTCATCGACGTCCAGCGATCTTCTCTGACCTCTCTCGTTTTCCACCCGCAATACTAGTGACGGATTCATCTTCCTCCGCATCGTGCCGTACCAGCTGACACCTCTCCCTCCGTCATCCTTGCCGTCCTACCCTCACTAGAGCACCTTCTTCCACGGCGTTGACCTACCAACGCCAGTTGCCAATCCTACCTCTTCGTCTATTAGATTAGGGTTAGTTTAGTTAGTTTAGCATCTTAGGTTAGTTTTACACCCCAAAAACCCAAAAAGACCCCTCAACACTGTGAATCACCCTCATCTTCTCCGTCTCCGATTGAACCTCCGACGAGGTGTCTCCGCCTCTACACCCCTCCATCCGCCTCGCCGCCATGCCCTAACCTCTGCCTCGACTTCACGAACAAAAGCCCTAACATTTCCTAGCTATTGCCCCCTCCATCTCACTGACCGACCCATTGCCGCACCACCATCTTCGACCTCCACACACCACCATACGTCATTTCACGACATGCCACCGCCACCCACACATTCGCCGTGGTCCGGAGAAGGTCCTAAAGTATTTTAACTTGGCCACAAGGTCGTATTCTTGTTTTCAGGTGTCCTCGCCGAAGCTCCGCCACTTCCGCCATCACCACTTTCGTTCTTCGTGTTCGAGGCTAAGCGTGGCCCAGGCAACATCCCCAGGCTATGCGGAAGGCTTCCAGGCACACGCCCAGGTGGTCAATTGGGCACCACTACAAACGTTGCTACTCCAATCAAACGCATCTTCGCAGCAGTTGCGTGAGGAGGAGCTCTATGGGATTTAGTCCCACATCGGGCATGGAGAGGCGCACGTTATCACTTAAGTTGTCTTTCTGCATTGTGCTTATCACCTCCTAACACGAGGGTGAGGTCCTCCTTACCCACACTTCCCGACCAGCCTAACCCATCTCCACACCTTGGCTACTACCCACACCGGTAGCCCTGGTCCCAGGTACGCAGATCCCTGACACCTGATTACCCTAGCATATGAGTCGACATTGAGAAAGAGAAGGGGAAGAGAGAAAGAGAGAGTGGGGGAAGGGGGGTTTTGTTCTTCTATGCATTGGCTAACACTTAGCCAAAATTTGAGCCCTTTCCCTTGTGTGTAAAGTGAAGAAGAAGAGGAGGTTGAAGAAGGCTTGAAGAAGAAGAGGAAAAGGCAAAGAAGAGCAGCAGAAGACTCATTGGCACTGTAGCAGTGGACACTTAAGCAGTCTAGCCGAAAGATTCTGTCGTTTGCTTTGCTTGACATGGAGTGCAATGTGCACTAAGGCTTGTGTGGATTTAAAGTGGTTGATACTGTTCATTTATTTAGATCATTAAGTAATTATTATATGTGTATCTAAGCTAATAATTAGTGATTCAAATCGCCATTATTTTTCCTTAGATATCTTTTTGCCTCATTAGACCCTTCATATACTTATGTGCTACATTGAATATTAGTTTTGAGCAATTAACTGTGCTCATTTATATTATTTGTTGAGATTAGTGCGTGAATTCCATATTTGCTCCCTGTATTCGATCTCGGACTTCAATTCGAGTAATAAATTGTGTTTGTTGATTGAGTGATTTAAAGGATACTACAACGAATGCATATTTAAATCTCCTCATTCGCATCACAACATTTTGACGCCATTGCCGAGGAGATTTAAATCTCCATATTCGCATCACAACACCTTGATACTACAACATTCACATCACGACTATTCTCTTGCTATATTTTGATTATATTTAAGCACTAACTTGCCCTGTTTGATTTCTTGTAATTTTGTGAGGTACTTCATAAGGAGATCTTCCACGCAAAACATCTACGCCAGGGCAGATAACTTTTCTATTCTTCCCTAATCAACCTTTTAATCTTGGGAAGACAAAAAGGAAACAATCAATTAGGAATCACCTACCTTATTTTTATAGTAATCATCATTTGAAAAGGCAAGTTTCCTGATTTGCGAACAAATTTCATATATGATTGAAGCTTAAGACGATTCTATTTAGAAATTCCCTACCTTATTTTCCTACACCTATTAGGGACTACGCTTAAATTCTAAATCACTTTGGGCTAACATCTTTCTTGCTTGAAGCCAAAGGTGAACAAGTTAAGATCAAATTGGATGCAAAATAAAGCCAATTAGGGTTTCAATTTTAGGATTTTGGAGTGCTAGTTCACATTTTCCTACATAAAAGGAAATAACCCTCCTGCATTTGTGTGCTACCCAAGCCCTTGGTTGAAAAGATCTAATCAAGAAAAACCCTAAAAATCAAGCTTTAATTTCACTTGAATCCTAAAATCTTGGACCTAATAACTTGGCAGTCAATTTAGGGTGATTTCTAGGTCTTGACCTAGATTTCATTCTGCCATCTTTAGGGCAAGCCAGGTGAAGTTGGTCTACCTATTAGGACAAACAACCTCCAAATTAGGTCACAAGTCAAATTAACTGCTAATCAAGTGGAATTAAAGGCACAAATTAAGACTTAAAATGGGTAAACTTAAGAGGTCAAGTAATCCATTCTGGTCTACCTGGACCCTCAGTGACAAGGAAGGTCGAGTGGGGAAAACCCTATAACCCATGGGGATGCTCTACCGTGTAAAGGTCTTTGCAGGACTCTCCCTTCCTAGCTACCCAGGTAATTCTTAGGTGGACTACTTTTTGATCCAGAGGTATCATCCGCCCAGAATCTCTATAGTCATCCAAAAATCATTGGGTGCCTTAACTGAGTCCAACAATATCCAGTCCCTCATCTTTTCTCTAGTGCACATACACAGATCATCTTAGGGATTTCTATCTGGTCAAATCAACTGCAATCTAATCTTGAGTTTGATTCTGCATCTTGATTCCACCACTTAATTCAAAAATGCCGCCTGGCTATATAGGAAGACTGTTTAGGAAACCTGAGTCCCAAATGAGCATAAAAGAAAAGATAATTGAGAATGCTTATAGAAACAAAGAAGAATATTGTAAAAGGGACATTCAGGATAAATTCAAGAAAACAATGAACCACATTTTGAACCATATGGAAATGATATGGATACAACTAAACCACGATTCAACCCGGGATGATCTCTTAGCAGAATACATGAAATTGGTGAAATTACACAACAATGATTGTATGCAATATTGGTCACATCCTTTAGTTCCGAAAGAACTCCAGAATCTTTTGGGAAAATGAGGAGAATTTTTGAATAAATTGTATAGATCCATCGATCAAAAATCCCGTTAGAAGTTAAGATGACATCTTGGAGTAATTCCAGTAATCCATGTAATTTCCCAAATCCTGGGTTTGATGATCAAGCTTGTTATGGATCCCCAACCCAAATGGAACCTGATTCAATCTACGAACAAATCGACATTCTTGATCTTGAGACGGGTTGGGAGGATCCGATTATAGGTGTTCACAATTTTTAGCCAGCCCTAGAAAATCAAGAGCCTGGTTCACCAAGCTTAGATTTCTCAGACACCTATGATACCAAGATTGAATCAGAACCTCTCGAGGGTGTAAATTCTATCCCTTATTATGATAAGGTGACTCTCGAGAGCAATTCAGATATCCCTATAAAGCCCAACCTAGATTCTAGTGATCCAACCCACATCCTTAACCTAGAATCTAGATTCAAGCCTATTTGGGATGATCATGAGGCCCAATATGATAAAATTCAGATTTTGAATTTGGATTATGATTTCGAGCCTGTATTTGATGAGTGCACCTCTCCAACCTCCTTAGAGATATAGATTGATTTTTCGGAAGTCACGCTAATCTATGATACAGAAATTGAGGAGTTAGAAGAGTTAGGAATCGATTGGGTCTATCCTAGGAGCCAAGAACCTAAACCCATGTGTAATAAGAACATCTTTTTTAGTTCACAATCTAGAAATAGGCTAGATCCAAATCAGGTTCCTGATTATACATCTCTTGATTTACTCAGTGGTGGAACTCCCAATCCCGAATCAGATTCAAAACATGATTCTCGCAAGTTCTTCGACGATTTCGAATCTTACCCTGATTTCAGAGAACTATTCTTTCCTGACAACTTTAAGCCAATCTACGACCTCAGCATCCATGATACATTCTTTGACTCTAACTCTGAGGTCCCTAATCCCGAGATTATCGATTCAAAATCTAGTTCCACTAAGATGGAATCATTCCTTTTTAATCCTCCAGAATTAGAAATAGTAATTGCCAAGAGTATCTGCAATCCAGAGTTCGAATCTTTCCTTGACTAAGATTTCCATAACCCTCTAAACACTCTTCAAGCATTTACATTTGATTTTGATGGCCATTATGAAGACTCTCTAGATGAACCTACCTTGGAATCCTTCCTAGAGGAGCCCTCACACACAATTCTTATTGATGCCACCTCTTATACACATACAGAGCCTTCCAAAACCCATTCTCAACCCTGACCCAGACTTTACTATGATTCTCCTCTCGATGAGCCGGTTGGTCATGATTCTCCTCCACATTTCAATCAAGATTCGTACTTCGATCAGACTAATAATCATGCCCCATCCTTATCTGATTACTCCCATAGTGTTCCAACATCTCCACCGACCCTTTTTCATTTGAGGATCCCTACTCTGACCAGGCTTATTGGACTCAGCCAAACCTTAGCTTTTCACTTCCACATCTACTTGAGCTCCACAGCATATGGTGGGTTCTGCATCTATTAATTCAAATCTATCCACCCACCAGATTGATTGGGTTTGAGCTCATCATCAGCCTATGGATCTAAACAAGCACCTGGATGGACCAACCAGGCTATTGATCAAGGTGCTTGTTCTACAAAATTCGTCTGATTTGACAACTCCATATCATTTTCTGCTCGGCCGAAGGCATTAAATTTAGTGTTTAATGGGAGGCAACCTATCATTCCAAAAGCCCGAGATCCTTCTGATTATCCTTTAGTACTTCACGTCTATTGCACTTCGAGTTCAGTTTTAGAACAGTTGACTCCACCTTTGGTACTCGTGCCAGAGCTTGAAATCGTCCACAACAATCATCCCAACCCGTTCACCCACCCGATTATCCTATTCTAATCCCTGAACCCAAACTAATTTCATACCTCCAATTTACAATGAGGACATTGCAAAACATAGGCATGGGGGGGTGTTAAAGTTCAAACATACAAAAATTCAAAGTTCTGAAGGGTTCTCACAAAAAAATACATATTCCAAAAAATCAAAAAAATTTGAAAAGAAATAAAAAAATGGAGAAAGGCGAGGAAATTTTGAGAATTAATTGCATATCATTCTTGAGAGGAGGAAGAGGTGATTTAAATGTCAAAAAGGAGCAATAATTTGAAATAAAAAGAGTTAGTCATTAGTAAAAGATTATGGAATCTATTTAAGTTCTAG
Source organism: Thalassia testudinum (assembly GCA_037157565.1). NCBI lineage: Eukaryota > Viridiplantae > Streptophyta > Magnoliopsida > Alismatales > Hydrocharitaceae > Thalassia > Thalassia testudinum. The sequence goes on from JAZHRO010000024.1 coordinate 22,727,236, forward strand.
ACCAAATCAAAGAAAAAATGAAAATCGAAAGTGCTACAGAAACACAAAGATTAGTATGAGTGCTTATCTTAGGCCTCTTGGGCTGTGTTTAGGCTTAAAAATTCAAGTATCCGTTAAGATCTGGATAGTCCTCAAGGGGACTTAATCTTCGCATTTTCCTCAAGGGGTTGAGGAAAATGCGAAGATTAAGTATTAGATCTAAGGCTTAGGAATTATTCGGCCTTGTTAACTGACCTCTGATTTGCGGGACTCGGTAACCTAAGCATCCTAAACCACACACAGTTTGGTTTAGTGCGCTTAATTATCAAAATCGCACAAATGCATTAATTCTGTTCTGAAAAAGCTACCTAGATTATGAGTAGTTTATTAACACAAGTTGATTTAGACGAGTTCCTGATGCGGAGATGCGGGAAATTCACCTCGAAGATGCGCAATAATATATTGTCACCTCGGTGCTTGTCTCCTAAGATATCTAAATTTCCTACTGGGGGCATGTAAGCACCTTATGCTGATTCAGGTGCCATGGGCGGGATTATCCAAAATGTCGATTGCCAGGGTCTGGATTTAGCAACATAACGCCATGGGCAGGATTATCCCGAAATCTCAAAAGCCAAAGTTCTGGGGGTTGCCATGGGAGGTACTATCTTAAAGCATCGATTGCCAGGGACCCTGTGAGGATTGATGGTGGGGATAACAAATCCGATATAGACTATGTTTAGGGCCAATCTGAGGATGGATCTAAGGAAAAATATAATGAAAAGAAAAGAGAGAGAGCTCTCCACAAATCAAATTCTCCTTCTATGTCTCTCTCAAAATGCACTGGCAAACTGAACCTAAACTAACCATGGTTCAAGCACGGGTGTTTCAACCACTGGGTTCAACAAACCTCAGGTTAGTTCCAGCGGGCCTTAGATAAATATCTCAACAGTATCAACCAATTTAAATCCACATAGGATAAGTGCACAGTGCACTCCCTTCAGAGATCAAACGATGGAACTCTCAACCAAACGACTTAACCATCCAACTGCTACAGCGCCAAGAGAGCACCCTTCCCCTTCCATCCCTTTCTCTCTTCTTCTGCCTCCTTACGCTCCAGAGAAGGCACAACACAGAGCTCAGCACCAACACCAGCAGAGGCAAAGGCCTCCCTTAGAAATCACTAAGTGTTGAGAGGAAAGCGGCAGAGCAAAACCCCCCTCCCCTCTCTCTCAGAATCAGGAGAACCAAAACAAACTCGGGTAACCAGGTAAACAGACAAAGGCCCAGACCTACGAGGCGTGAGCACGGGCGAGGGTGTTGATAGGATCTAAAGATACGATTGGCTATGGAATATCTACGTGCATAAAAACTCAAACACAAAATTAGTAATAACAAGAAAGATTTATACAAATATCAATCCACAGAAATAGGCACAATATGTATAGTGGTCCCTCTCCCTTGGGTACTCTACTACCTAAGCCTCCCAGCTTAGGGTTTTTAACCCAATTCTCTCAACCACGAGAAAATCAATTTACTAAACAAGGTAATTAGTGGGTTACCTCAACCCAAGTACAAAAGACGGGTTTGTTACAACCCAACGAGCAACAAGCTCAAATACAAATGAAAGAACAGGTGTAAGACAAAAAGAATCTTACAACTAGAACCTACGCCTCTCAACAAATGTAAATATAATGTTACCGATTTGAGAGACTGGTGAGGACGTGAATGCATGAAAGAAAATCACGTCGACGCATTTGCAAAAGCGTGGAAAGATTGAGAGCAGCAAACTCTATTCTTCTATTTGAATATGGTGGATATATGAAATATAGAGCTATAGAATTTTCTCTTATCTTTCTTGTATCTCTTGTTTGCAAACAAAGAGTCCAAGACTCATTTTATAGAGTTTAGGACCTCAAGGATTCGTCAAATAGACATTGGGATTTAATTCCCAACGTTCACATTTACAAAATTAATATTTCAGTCATTCTGTTTTGGGCCAATGGTTAGCTGATACCGATACTGATGTAAACACATTTACACTACTTAAAATGTCTATTTATGCATGTTCTTAAGCATAGGATTGCATTTCATGATATAAATATTGCATTACATGCATCATCTTGCATTTAGAGTAGTTTGAATAAAATGGAGGTTAATTGTCTCCTTTTATGTGCTTGGACAGGGCAAATATTTTATCGGGGCCTCGGATCAAAGATCCAACCGTATGGATATGATCAGGGCGACGATTGGAGTTCAACGACTCCAAGGTCGCCCTAATCAGGCATCCGTAGCATCAGATAGAGACCGGGGAACCCTAGAAGATCAAGGGCCAGGATGGTGTAAATCCGCACTTCAGATGGAAAATCCGACCACACGGATGAATTCGGATCGACGAATGCAGCCGAACGACACAAAAATCAAGTCAATCCGACATCCGTGGCACCATCTACAACTTCCAGAAGATGGACGGCCAAGATAGCGCCACGTGGCGCCATCCCAGCCGCCCAATCGGCCGCAGGAGTCCTGTGAAGACCACGCCACGTCTCCTCTCCGCCGTTGGATCTCGATCCAACGGCTGCGGTCGCGCGCGTTTAAAAACGTCCGCGCGACCATTTCGTCGCGTAGCGCAGCGGCTACGCAGCTGCGGGCGAAGCGGAGGTCGCGGGTTCGAGCCGCGGAGAGGGGGTCGAAGGCGCGGGCGAGCGGGCGCGCACGAGCGTCGGATGAAGATCCAACGGCCGCGCGCGCCCGATAGCGCCGACGCGCAATTGGACGCCCTGGTGGGCGCGCGATCGCACGCGGGCGCCGCGCTACGCAGCGGGCGCGGGCGCGATCTAAGCCGTCCGATCTCGCGATCGGACGGCTGAGACGACGCGGACGTGCGTCTGCGTTACGCGCGCAGGCCAGCCGAGCGGGCGCGCGTGGCGCGGCGGCGACGGCGACGGCGGGGCTTTAGCGACGGTTTTATCCGTCACTAAAGACCCCTTATTTATTATTTTGAAGATGTAATGTCCATTTTGCCCCCACTCCTTGCAACTATAAAAGGAGACCCCCTCCATACGAAATTTTCATCCCTTCCTTCTCCTCTCTACCTCTCCAAAGCTCAAGAGAAGCTTGTCCCACACCCGGGATGCTTCTCGCGAGATAAAGTCCAAATTTTCGTCCCCCTTCGGAAGTGGATCCCGCGACGACGACGGCGTGCTGCTTCGTTCCCGTTCTTCTGCTTCGTCCTCCTTCGTCCCGCTTCGTTCTCCTTCGTCCAGGCGTCGTCCCGTCCGGCTCGTCCTCCAAGCGACCGTCGAGGAGGATTTCTCTCTCCCTATTCTTTTTACTGCTTTCTAGTATAGATTTACTGCTTTCTAGAGTAGTCTATTCGTCCTCCGAGCGATCGTCGAGGAGGACATTTCTCCCTCCATTCTTTTAATGCTTTCTAGAGTAATTGTTTTATGTTTTCTAGTTGTAATGAAAGAACTCTTTTATGATAAATTCCTTGTCTATTCTACATCTCATTTTGATTTCCATGTATAGTATTCCTTCGCTCTCTCTTACTCCCTCTCTCTCTTTTATTTGTTGTAGATACTTAGATAGTTTAAATTGAATTTCTTTGTGACAAAATAAAAAGAAACGCGGAGTTTTTAAATCAAACGTTCGCCTCCCTGTGTTCGACCCGGAATTCTTATTTCGGTATAAATTTTATTTGTTGAACACGAATCATTCGCTTTCGAACTACAACGACGGGTTTTTCAAAAAAACCAAACACGTTAGCGTAGATTCGTCTCGTTCAACATTTTGGCGCCGTTGCCGGGGAGGCAACGCTCTTTGATTTCTCTTCGCGTTTAGTAACTTACAAATCATTTACCTCACTTTTCTCCTTTCTTATTGTAATTGCAGGTACTCTTTTGAGACAGGCAAAAGCGGTAGATCGGAGTAAAGTGCTGTGGAAGGTTTTGTAAGTTACCCCCCACCTCCCACCCATTAGATTTCATTTCATCACATAATAATTCAAACATCAATCAACCTAGGTGTTCTTATAAACTCTAAGGTTAGATTGTTTGTTGTTTGACATCCATACTCACTCCAACCCCCACATTAAAAAAAAAAGAAAAAAAAATAAAAAAATCTCACAGAGGTACACAACCTCATCTGATTTTCTAACTCAACCGGTAAACCAATCTTAGGAGCCGGTACACACATCCAAACACATAATCAAGTAGAAATCAGATTGGGTAATCATTTGTGTGCCTAATTAGGTGGTGCATCAGGCCAGTTGTTTGAGTTGTTTGGGCCGCACCACTTCAAATAAAATCAACTCATCTAGTAGCTGCCAATTAGGTTCAACTCTTAGGGATCTACCAGGCACTCCACATTCTTTTTAAACTTTAAAGGAAAATATCTTCACCTGTGATTGCAAAACCTGGTGTGCCAATGAAACTTGATTGAAAACACCTAAAGTTGAATCCTAAAAGCTACTAAGCAAGATTTGAACCTTAAAATTCACCACATCAAAAATAATCTTGCTTGAAAACCACTGGTTGTGCACGCACACACAAAGCAATCAATCATTAAGGGCACAACCCATTTAAAGGGCCCATCACATTCCAAAGCACATTCAAACCTAGCCCTAAATAAAACAGAGTAGACGTTGGCCTTAAGGATTGGACTCGCTCTTCAGAACTCAGAACGAGATTATTTTCGATTAGTCTGTTTCTACTGTTCAATCTGATGTCTAGCTAGGGGAGCAGAGTCAAACGATCGCGGCTGGGGGGTACACTAGGAACCGGAGGCGCAAGCCGAAGGAAGAACCTTCTCCCCAGTCCCTCCTTCTAACTGGTTGGATTGAACAGACAGAAGCAGATCAAATCGTTCCTTTATCTCAAGACGGGTTTTGAGAGTCTGTAGGTCTGTAGGCTAACCCATTTAAGGACAGGTTTGATTGTTTGTATTGCAGGGCACCTTTCTTCCTCCCGTATCTCATGAATCCTTCCACATATTTCACGCATTCCCGCTCTTTCCCTCCTGTTGTAAATTATCCTCAACATGACGATTATCCCAACTCGTATTGTAATCGACCATCAGTTAGTTGGGATAATTTGGATTGGGGATACAATTCCGGACCCCCGTGTTTAGGGTCTAACCCTGAACACTTTGATTCTCAATTCTATCCTTCTCAGAGTTGCATCGATTATAGATCGTCCTCCTTTCATGAACAACCTAATGCGATCTACAATAAAGAAGGATACACTGATCCTTACCCATCCTCTGATTTCACTGCCTTTAGGTCATCTCCATCTTTTGAACAATCTGAAATGACCTATTATCAGGATGGGTATAACGAATCTCAATTCGTTAATTCCTCTACATTGATGTCAAACCCGCCCAACCCTGAACCAACTCATTTGGTTCAGGTTAATCAGGTTCAAGATAAGGTTCTGGCTAACTTGAGGAATATCATTCAATCTTTAGAAGTTCAGCCAATACCTTGCATTGAGAGATTGGAGCCCCTGATTGAAATGATTGATGATTTAAACAAGTCTTTGTTGGATTGGCTCCAGGATGTTAAGGATAAGAACCCGGGTGAGTTTCTACTTGGGAAATTAGCGAAATTGAGGATGAGATTCGTGGTTGCTTTGATTCAATCTTGGAATAATTCCCAGGATGAACTCTCTTCAGGAAAGCCAATGACAGAACCCGCTCAGGCACCTGTTGGGGGGGACACGTGTTACGAAGCTGACCAGATTGAATTAAAACAACCAATTAAGGATGATTTGATTTCTTCACCTGAAATCCCTGAGCCGGGTTATGAGGAAACGTATGTCTCCTTGGAACGCAAAGTGACAAATGATTTTGGGACATACATTGATACGGATCCTGATGGTGAAGATTCAAGTTGCGAAGTCTCACACGAGTTTTCAGATCACGATTTTTGTGAGACGATTGGGCCTGAGGAATCTGATAGATCATTTGATAGCCCAATAACTGAGGAAACTGATCTTATTAGGGCACACGATACGGATCCAGAATCGCATTTTCTGGAGGAATTAATTCAATGCCCTGATTATCAGTTACACCCTGTTGAGCTTATTGATGATTCTAATTCTGAGATAATTAGACCCAAGTCAATTTTGATTTTGCCACATCATCTAGACTTGGAGATTTCAGACAGGGTGATGAATATACAAGAGGTCATGGAATTTGATATGCCGAATGAGGAGGATAGGAGCTGGGAAATTCTGATTTGGGAAGTCAATTTTGGAGGAAATGGAAGATTGAGTCGAAGGGTTCCTTTTAAACTGAAACCATCAAATCAGAACCCTTACGACATTTGTTTCGAGGATGTCAAACTCAAGCACACATTTAACGATTATCCTTTTGAGCTTCAATTCTCTGTAACCCGACATTTTGGCCTTGGGTTGCATCCTCACAAATCGCAGGCCCGACCCCGCTTGCATTCTGATTTTAGGTTTTGGGTAATTTTTATCCAGAACCTAAGGTATTCTCGATTATGGGGTGTGGGTCTGCACCACAATCTGGTCCACATCTGTGGACCTCTGCTGACAGGTCAGAGGATTCTTCTGTTTATTCTAATTCTGACCTGCTCATGTGAATTCTTCATTTCTTTTCTTTGTATAGTGTGCCTAGCTGAAGGCACTAAACTCAGCACATATACAGTTCTTTTTCATTTTCATCTCGGAGCGGACCCGATATCCACGTAATTCAGGTGCTTTCTACGCTTTTCCACTCTGTTTTATGTCTTTTCAATACAATGAGGACATTGCATTAGATAGGCATGGGGGGGTGGATATTTATCTTTGAATTCATTCGTCAGCTCCGTAGATTTGTTTTATTATTAAAAAAAAAAAAAAATCGAAATTAGGAAAGAGAATTTGGGTTTAAGAAAATTTTCGATCTTAAGAAATACTATATTATGGTTTGAACACAAAGACCCTTCAGGTCTTTGGACTTAATCAGCCTATGTATCCACTAAAATGTGGATTTGTTTTTCGAGTCCTCGCCAACCTGAATTTTATTATAATTGGAGTAAATAAGTTTGGGTGATAAGTACACGATTTATCAACCCGCCCTCTGATGTGAGGGAATTTTGAGTCTTAAGCATCTACACACTTTCTTTGCACTGACTCGTTGTTTGGCGATTTTAACGGAAATTGGGTAGCTAATGAACCTTCTAGGGTGATATGGCTGGCAAGTTATCGTGGGTAACAGCCCATAGGTAGGTTGTCCAGAGCCCAGTCACTGGACCTTTCTCTTTTTGCTGCCTTTAGGTAAATCTTAGACCAGGGAAGCCACCTACTTAAAAAAAAAAAAAAAAAAAGGAGAAAAGAACAAAAAGAAATAAGCCACACTTCGCCGCACGAGTATGGCTGGCAAGTTGTCGGTGGTAACAGCTCATCGACCGGTTGTCCAGAACCCAGCTCAGAAAATGCACTAAAAATTCCCAAAACACTTAGGAAGAAGCGGAGAAGTAGAATAAACCGGGGAGATATACACTGGATTCACCCTTGTGTTGACCCCGTTAAAAAATAAAAGTAGGGAGAAAGCTACCGGTTGTAAAGATACACCTTTAGGCAGAATTCTTTTTGAGGTCACCTAGAGGCGTAGAAATCCGAAGTCCGTTTTAATTGCCGGTCAACGAGTCTATCACATCACAATAAGATGGTTAAAACTTAGGGTTCTCATCAAATCTTGGGTGAGTTGAATGGCCGTAGAAAGCCACTCTTAAACCCTAAAATTTGAAAATCTAAAAAAAAAAAAAAAAGAGTAAAAACAGAAAAAGAAATTTTTCTTTGAATAAGGCGAGGCTTGAGGCGGTCTGCATTTTGGCTGATACCCGGGCACTGTTGTGTCTTTGAAAGTTCAGTTCTTAAGTAGACAATTTCTTAATGATTGAAAATAACTCAGGTCCAAATAATCTAACCTAATTCTTTTATAAATAGCATATAGTTTTTGCTAGGGACTAGCAAAAGATAGGCATGGGGGTATGATGTAAACACATTTACACTACTTAAAATGTCTATTTATGCATGTTCTTAAGCATAGGATTGCATTTCATGATATAAATATTGCATTACATGCATCATCTTGCATTTAGAGTAGTTTGAATAAAATGGAGGTTAATTGTCTCCTTTTATGTGCTTGGACAGGGCAAATATTTTATCGGGGCCTCGGATCAAAGATCCAACCGTATGGATATGATCAGGGCGACGATTGGAGTTCAACGACTCCAAGGTCGCCCTAATCAGGCATCCGTAGCATCAGATAGAGACCGGGGAACCCTAGAAGATCAAGGGCCAGGATGGTGTAAATCCGCACTTCAGATGGAAAATCCGACCACACGGATGAATTCGGATCGACGAATGCAGCCGAACGACACAAAAATCAAGTCAATCCGACATCCGTGGCACCATCTACAACTTCCAGAAGATGGACGGCCAAGATAGCGCCACGTGGCGCCATCCCAGCCGCCCAATCGGCCGCAGGAGTCCTGTGAAGACCACGCCACGTCTCCTCTCCGCCGTTGGATCTCGATCCAACGGCTGCGGTCGCGCGCGTTTAAAAACGTCCGCGCGACCATTTCGTCGCGTAGCGCAGCGGCTACGCAGCTGCGGGCGAAGCGGAGGTCGCGGGTTCGAGCCGCGGAGAGGGGGTCGAAGGCGCGGGCGAGCGGGCGCGCACGAGCGTCGGATGAAGATCCAACGGCCGCGCGCGCCCGATAGCGCCGACGCGCAATTGGACGCCCTGGTGGGCGCGCGATCGCACGCGGGCGCCGCGCTACGCAGCGGGCGCGGGCGCGATCTAAGCCGTCCGATCTCGCGATCGGACGGCTGAGACGACGCGGACGTGCGTCTGCGTTACGCGCGCAGGCCAGCCGAGCGGGCGCGCGTGGCGCGGCGGCGACGGCGACGGCGGGGCTTTAGCGACGGTTTTATCCGTCACTAAAGACCCCTTATTTATTATTTTGAAGATGTAATGTCCATTTTGCCCCCACTCCTTGCAACTATAAAAGGAGACCCCCTCCATACGAAATTTTCATCCCTTCCTTCTCCTCTCTACCTCTCCAAAGCTCAAGAGAAGCTTGTCCCACACCCGGGATGCTTCTCGCGAGATAAAGTCCAAATTTTCGTCCCCCTTCGGAAGTGGATCCCGCGACGACGACGGCGTGCTGCTTCGTTCCCGTTCTTCTGCTTCGTCCTCCTTCGTCCCGCTTCGTTCTCCTTCGTCCAGGCGTCGTCCCGTCCGGCTCGTCCTCCAAGCGACCGTCGAGGAGGATTTCTCTCTCCCTATTCTTTTTACTGCTTTCTAGTATAGATTTACTGCTTTCTAGAGTAGTCTATTCGTCCTCCGAGCGATCGTCGAGGAGGACATTTCTCCCTCCATTCTTTTAATGCTTTCTAGAGTAATTGTTTTATGTTTTCTAGTTGTAATGAAAGAACTCTTTTATGATAAATTCCTTGTCTATTCTACATCTCATTTTGATTTCCATGTATAGTATTCCTTCGCTCTCTCTTACTCCCTCTCTCTCTTTTATTTGTTGTAGATACTTAGATAGTTTAAATTGAATTTCTTTGTGACAAAATAAAAAGAAACGCGGAGTTTTTAAATCAAACGTTCGCCTCCCTGTGTTCGACCCGGAATTCTTATTTCGGTATAAATTTTATTTGTTGAACACGAATCCTTCGCTTTCGAACTACAACGACGGGTTTTTCAAAAAAACCAAACACGTTAGCGTAGATTCGTCTCGTTCAACAGATACTAAAGTACCTGTACTGGTACTAGCAGCTCATTGCCACCAATACATGAGTCCTAGTACCGGTACTCATCATGGGTACTGGTACTTGTGACTCCCAGGTTTAAAATTCCTTGGGCACAGTGTTGAACGCACGGGTTGCTACACTAACGTGTTTGGTTTTGAAAAAACTCGTCGTTGTAATTTGAAAGCAAAGAACTTGTGTTCAACAAATAAAATTTATACCAGAATGGAAATCCCAGGTCGAACTCAGGGAGGCGGATGTTTGATTTAAAAAATTTGCATTTGTTTTATTTGTCACGAAGTAGAATAATTGATTAGAAACTATTTATCTATTTACAATAAATAGAAGAGAGAGAGAGAATGAGAGAGAGAGAATATTACAAACAAAAATCAAAAAGAGATGTAGAATGAACATGGAATTCATTATCGAAAGGATTGTTCATTACACTAAACATTACTACTAGAAAGCAGGAAAATGATTACACTAGAAAGCAGTAAATCTACTCTAGAAAGTAGTAAATCTATTCTAGAAAGCAGTAAAAAGAATGGGGAGAGAGATATCCTCCTCGACGGTCGCTTGGAGGACGAGCCGAACGAAATGATGCCTGGACGAAGGAGAACGAAGTAGGAAGAATGGGAATGGGGCAACACGTCATCGTCGTCGTCGCGGGATCCGCTTCCGAAAGGGGGACGAAAAATTGACTTTATCCAGCGAGAAGCATCCCGGGTGTGGGACAAGCTTCTCTTCAGCTTTGGAGAGGAAGAGAAGAGAAGGAAAAGATGAGAATTTTGTGTGGAGGGGGTCTCCTTTTATAGTTGCAAGGAGTGAGGGCAATTTGGCCATTTTAATTTGAAAAACATTAAATCAGGGTTCTTTAGTGACGGATAAAACCTTTAGTGATGGATAAAACCGTCGCTAAAGCCCCATTGTGGGCGACGTGTGGCGGAGCACGTGCGCCCGCTCGCCTGCTTGCGCGTGTAATGTGCGTTCACGTTCAACTAATCTCAGCTGTCTGATCTGTAGATCGCGCCTCCGCCCGCCTCCTCCGTGCCCGCCTGAGTCTGATCTCGCGTGAGGAGCGGGCGTGCAATAGCGCGTGGGTGCTATCGAGCGCCCGCAGCCGCTAGATCCTCATCGGAAGGTCGCACGTGCACGCTCGCCCGCGCTTGCTCGCCAGTCCTTGCGATTCGAACATGCGCCTCCCACTCGCGTAAGTACGCTCGACCAACGCACTACAAGCACGTTTGTGTCATGCTTTGAGTTTTGTGTGCGCGCCCTTACATCCGTTGGATGTGCATCCAACGATGGAGAATCATCGAAGAAGAGAGGGCGCAGCGAGTGTAGCAACTGATTGGGCGGCTAAGATGGCACCACGTGGCACCATCTTGGTCGTCCATCTTCTAGATGATGTAGATGGTGCCACGGTTGCCGAATTGAGTCGATTTTCACGCCGTTAGGCTGCGATCGTCGATCCGAATCCATCCGTGCGGTCGAATTTGTCATTTGAAGTGCAAATTCACACCATCTTGGCCCTTTCTCTTCTAGGGTTCCCCGATCTCTATCTGATGCTACAAATGTCTGATTAGGGCGATCTTGAAGTTGTTGAACTCCAATCGTCACCCTGATCACATCTGTACGGTTGGATCTTTGATCCGAGGCCCCGATAAAAAGTTGTTCCATCCATGAACATAAAAGGAAACAATTAACCTCCATTTTATTCAAACTAATCTAAATGCAAGATGATGCATGTTATGCAATATTTATAGTATGCAATGCAATCCTATGCTTAAGAACATGCATAAATAGACATCTTAAGTAGTGTAAACATGTTTACATCACACAGTAACCTACCTGTACCAGTACTCTTCATGGGTACCGGTAGTTGTAAGGTTCAGGCCAGAATTAAGGCTTCAACCTATGGCCAACATGTACCGATACTTATGGTTGGTACCGGTACTTGTTCATAGTTTGAGACAAATTCTCAAACCTGTGCCTTGCAAATACCAGTACTGATGAACAGTACTGGTACTTGCTTACAAGTACCTGTCTTAAGTGTTTCAATCCATTACGTACTTTGAAAATGTTCACAATATAAATCCTAATTTATCTCTAATTATTTTTACGATCTAAGTTATATTCCTTTATTAAGAGGCATACATTCATTAAAAAAAAACCTAAACTAAAAAACTAAAGGTCGAAGATGTTCATCTTCTCCTCGACTAATCCTTGTCATCTTGCCTCCTCCACGTCATGATCTTCTCTTTCTCATCAACATGCCTCCATCATTTCTTGTTTGCATTGATCTTCACCTAAATCTAAAAAGCACTCAATTACAAACATTAATCCATAATAATTTTGTTAACACCAAAACAAGATGTGGAACAAGGTTCCAACAAGCGTGCATATGCGCGTGAGTGGGGACCTCACCCCCTGTGTGTGCTGAGGTGATAAGCCACCAGCACGAATTCAACTTATCCCTTACGTGGGCTTTGTCTGTTTCTGATATGGGACTAAAGTCCCCCTGCTATCCTTTGAAAAATCCCACAAGAGCTGCAACTGAAGGGTGTCTGAAATGATGGTGCAAGCGACCTGGGCAACTGCAATTGAGGAGCTGAGGATGTTCCTGGAAGGTGTCCATAATGCCTAGGGAAGAGAACGCTGAAGAACACGGCCTGGTTGCTACAATCGAGGTCGGAGAAGATGATGCGGCGACGAAGCTCCAACCTAGAACCTAAAATAGAAGATAAGGCCTTTCGGCCACATCAAAACAGTCCAGAGGAATCGCTGGGGCATGGCGAGTGCGGGGGTGGGTGTTGCGTGTGGTGCGAGTGATGGTGGAAGCTTGAGTTCGGGGAGGTGTCCAAGTGGGTGAATCACGAAATAGGATGAGGGCTTTTGTAGAGGGTGATGCGGTAGAACTTATGGAGGTGGCATGGGGAAATTTGGTGGACTATCGCGGTGGCACGGGCTCACAGGAGGCGAAGAAGACGGAGGGGGAGAGGAATGGTTGGCGGTCGTGCATGTGTTGTGAGTGCGAGAAAAAGAAGTAGAGGGACAGAGAAAGGAATAGAGATACTTAGCGATGAGGTAGAAAGGCGAAGGCAGCTGGTTGTGGTAGATCGTAGCCAAGGAAGGAGGAGAAGACGGCGAGACGACAATGATGAAGTAGGCGGAGGTACGCCCTCCCTTTGGTTGGGGAGGGTTGCGACGAAGAGGGAAGTCAAGAGAGCCGACCAATTTGGTCGTTGGATGGCCGGAGGATGAGGATCGAAGAAGGTCGCCGGAGCAGTGGTCTTGAAGGTCGGAGAAGGGGAATAGGGGGCTTTTGACTCTCCAAGACTTGCTGAGAAGATGCGCAAGGCTACGGAGGTCCTTTTATAGGGCTCTAGATGGAGTTCCAAGCTTGGAAACAAGCTTAGAAACTTCGAGCTCCTCGCCGACGTAGGATACCCATTCAATCAAATCATTCACATGAGAATTCTAGAGAGATTTAGGATCCCTAGATGGGCTCATTTGGAAGGCAATTACTTGACGAGTTTCCCTTTCAATTTTGAGAGGAATTCGTCAAGAAACCACAAAGATCTTGCCAACTTAAGGTCGTCATAGCTTTAGGATTAGGATTTCATGGCGGAAGGGACCTATTTGAAGAAGGAGATGATAAAGTTGGTGACCTTTTTGTAAAGGATTCAAAAGTTAGGGGCATGTGTGTGAAATAAAAGAGTCAGACATAACCAAATTGCAAACTAGGTCAAGATGATCTCAAATTAAGCCCAAATTTTGGTAAAAACCTAATTTGGACCTAAGGAATCCAATGCTAAAGTCGAATTTTGGTTTTGACTTATTTTTACTAGGTAATTTGCATAATTACCCAAATTAAGGAAAATGTCAGTCTGAGACTCTATTTTGGGTCAAAATGAGTTCTGATGGTCAAATTGAAGCCACTAAGCCTTAGAGAATATTTTTCTATCAATTTTAGAAGGTTTAGGTGAATTTTTTCCTGACCAGAACCTTATTTAATTAAGCGGATCTGTTTTTAGGATTTCGGAAGTCATTTAATTCTTAAAACACGTGAAAACCCTTCTCTATCTATACTAACCCACTTGTTAGACTCTTAATACCATTTGACCCTTAATTAATCCCATAGAAAACCCATTGTTGTTCTCCATTCAAGATATGATGGTAAAATTATAATTTTAACCCTGGTTTCTTGTATTTCTCTCTGAAAGGATTTGCAATGAATTATAGCCTTTTGATGGTTATGTAGGAGCATTTAATGACTTAATCAAATGAAATTGAGCTAGTTATGGCTCATGATGGTATTTCCATCACTCAGAAATCTTCGTGGTAGACTGAGGCGAAAGCTAGTCCGGTCTGGATCTGGGCTGGTACTTGAATACCTCTAGGCCTATTATTAGTATTAAGATATGATTCCTAGAGATGCAGCTTAGTAGGGCATCCTGACTGCTACATCCAACCTAGATATTTGGTTTGATTCATATGGTTTTGCTAAGGGACTGTAAAGGCTAGGCATGGGGGTACGATGGGAACACCATCATGAGCCATAACTAACTCTTTTTGATCTGATAAAGTCAATAAAAGCTCCTACATATCAGTCAGAAGGTCTATTGGGTAGGTTAAATTGTTTTGAGAAGAAAAGGAGAAGACTTGGTTATTTCTGTAATTTTACCAGTAATCCATAAATACAGAATAACCATGGGGTATTCGAGGGGTTTATTAAGGGTCATATAGTCATTAATGGTTAATAAAGGGGTCCATGCATACATAAAAGGGTTTCCACGCGTTTCGAGAATTAAATAACATCTGAAACCCTAAAAATAGACTCGCTTAATCTATTGAGGTTCTGGTGATGGGAACACCGTCATAAGCCATAACTAGCTCAATTTGATCTGATAAAGTCACTCCTACATAACTGCCAGAGAGCCTTAATTCACTGCAAATCTATTTTGAGGGAAATACAATAAAATAGGGGTAAAACTATAGTTTTAATAGTATATCTATTTTGTAGTACACTCACGGGTTTTCACAAGGTTTAATTAAGGGTTAAATGGTCTTAAGAGTCTAACAAGTGGGTTAGTACAAACAGAAAAGGGTTTTCACGCGTTTCAAGAATTAAATGACTTCTGAAACCCTAAAAATAGACCTCCTTAAATAACTGAGGTTCTGGTCAAGATAAAATTCACCTAAACCCTCTAAAATTCATATAAAATATTCCCTGGGATTTGGTATCTTCAATTTGACCATCAGAACCCATTTTGACCTAAAATAGAGTCTCAGACAGATATTTGCCCTAATTTAAGTTTTTGCATAAATTACCCAGTCAAATTGGGTCAAAACTAAAATCCAACTTTACCATTGGATTCCTTAGGTCAAAATTAGATTTGTACCAAAATTTGGGCCAATCTGAGATCATCTTGACCAAGTTTGTAATTTGGTAATGTCTTATTCTTTTATCCCACACTCATGCCCTTAACTTTTGAATTTCTTAAAATAGCCCCCCAACTTTATCGTCTTCTTCACAAATAGGTCCCTGCTGCCATGAAATCAAATTCCTACAACTCCGACAAGCTTCATTTAGAGAGTTCTCCTTGATTGATTGATGAAACTTTTCCAAAATTGAACCGGAGACTCTTTAGGAAATCCTCTTTCCAATGGGACCAACCTTGGATCCCAACTCCTTCCCAAAAGCTCATGCGAATATTTTGAAGGAAAGGGTATCCTATTTTTGCATAAACTCCAAGGTTCCCAATCTTGTTTCCAAGCTTGGAACCCCCTCCTAAGCCCTATATAAGCACGCCCAATGCATGGTTGTACTCTTCAGCTAGTTTTAAGGCAACAAAACCCTCTTCTTCCTCTCCCACGGCCGGCGCCGACCTATGCTCCGGCGAGCCTCCTCAACCCCATTTTTTCGTCCCTCAGATCATCAAATTGAGTGAGTCATCTTCTTCCTTATCTTCCTTCGCCTCTCGCCGACCAAAGCGAAGGCGTCCAGACCCCTTTCTTCGCCGCCGTCTCCCCCACTGGAGTCACCTTCATCTCCGACGTCGACCAATCAAAGACGGTTCCAATTCCTCATCCCCGTCATCCTTTAGTTAGGTTAACACCCTTCTCTCTCCTTCTACTCTATCTCCTACTCTTTATTCTCCAAATCCGACCACCGACGACACCGACCGCCTTCATCTCCTCCATCTCCGACAACCACTTCGACGAGGGTTCCCACCCGCTACACACAACCATCCCCCTCGCCAACTAGTCCACAAGCTCCGCCAGCTCATGCCCTACAAAACCCCTATCCTATTCCATCCTATTGCCCATCCAAACACCCCAACGACCAAACCCACCTTCACACGCTGTACTCGACTCTGACCGGTCACTACACGCCCTCTCACAACATGCCACGACCACCACCGAATTCGTCATCAAGCGGCGATGCTTTTGAACAACTTCAACGAGGTCAAAATATTGTATTTTTTGGTTTCAGGCTCACGACCCTCCGCGCCATGAACAGAGCTGCTTCGAGCAAGTTCCAGCAGTGCCTGTGAGGTCCCAACTCCAAGGATACGCCCTGGGGGATGCAGTTTAGCCTTAGGAAGCCTCCCAGGCATCCAATTGAAGCTACTAGGGCACACTCACATTCCAATTGAGGAAGGAGTACCTACAGCTGTGTACATGAAGGAAGGAGGGGGACTTTAGTCCCACCTCGGAAGCAAGCAATCAGGTGCGCACGCATAAATTATTTTTCTCTCCGTGCCTTATCGCCTCGCCCGTGACACTACTCACGTAGGTCTGGCGTTCATCCAATTACCCGCCTAAGCTATGCACTCCTCACTCACCACCCACTGCCGGTGAGCCTGGTCCCGGGTGCACTCACCTGTTTACCTGATAAGTCAGACCTTGACCTTGGGAAGGCAGGAAAGAAGAAGGAAACCCAGAGAGAAAGGAAAGAGAGCATGGGGAAGGGGGGTTTTGCTCTCTATAACACTTCACCGTTTGAAGAAGGAACCCTTTCCCCTGTGCATGAAGAGAAGGAAGAAGAAGAGCAGCCACAGAGAAGAGAAGGAAGAAGGAGAGGAAGCCAGACAAGAGAAAGAAGAAGAAGGAAAGACAAGGAGAGAAAGAAGAGAAGAGGAAGAAGAAGAACAGTGCTTCCCTAGCACTGTAGCACCTATTATTTAAGTCGTCTAGTCATCAGACCCGACGTCTGATTTGAGACTTGATACTTTGAACAATTGATTTAGAATTATTGTTGAGTTATTTAAATTGGTTGAATACTTGATATATATATATATATATGCTTAGAGAGTAATTGGTGATTTAAATCACCATTTTTTTAGCTTCTCTATTTTTTATGGTCTTAAGATATATGAGAATTCATTAAATATCTAATGTGACAGATTAGTACTTATTGAATATCATTATTTGGTTTAAGTTCTTGTGTTCATTTACATTATTTATTGAGATTAGTGATTGAATTCCTATTTGCTCCCAGTAAACGACCTCAGACTTCCATTCGAGTAATAAATTTTATTTGTTTTCAAGTGATTTCGACCTATACTACGACGTAGCTTTTATAACCTTGATTTCGCTGGTCAACATCTGGCCAGGATAAAACTCACCCAAGCCCTCTAAAATTCATAGAGAAATATTCTCTAGGGTTTGGTACCTTCAATTTGACCATCAGAACCCGTCGCCCAAAACAGGGTTACAGATAGACTATTACCCTAATTTGAGTTTTTGCATAAATTACCCAATCAAACTATGTCAAAACCAAAATCCAACTTTACCATTGGATTTCTTAGGTCCAAATTAGGTTTGTGTCAAAACTTCGACCCAATCAAAGATTATCTTGACCTAGTTTGCAATTTGGTCCAATCTGAATCTTTTCTCTCACACACATGCCCCTACTTTTGAATTCCTTACAAATAGGCCCCTATCCTTGTAGTCACTCTTTGCAAATAAGTCCCTCCTCCATTATCGTGGAGGAATCCTTCTGCGGCGACCTTTGATTGAAGAGAACTCTGATCAATGAATCCCTTCTAAAATTGGAAAGGAGATTCCTTGAGAAGTCTTCTTTCCAACGCACCCGATCTCAATCTCCATAACCTTCTCAATTTCTCATGTGAACGCATGAGAGATTCAGGTACCTTTTGAGTTTCTAACTCCGGCGAGCTTTCCAAGCTCTCAAAGCTTGATTCCCAAGCTAAACCAACTCCCTAGGGCCTACATAAGGATCCCCTTGGCCTGCCTGTCCTCCCTACGCTTGAATTTGGCCGAAAACCCTCAATTCCTCCCTCCTCTTCGGTCAAATAGCTCCTCGATGTCTGAAGATCTTCTCTGACCTCTCTCGTCGCCCTCTCTCAATACCGGTGGCGGATTCATCTTCCTCCGCGTCATGCTGTACCGGCCGACGCCTCTCCCTCCGTCGTCCTCGTCGTCCTACCCTCACCGGAGCACCTTCTTCCATGACGCTAGCCTGCCAACGCCGATTTCCAATCCTACCTCTTCGTCTATTATATTAGGGTTAGTTTAGTTAGTTTAGCATCATAGGTTATTTTACAAGCCAAAAACCCAAAAAGACCCCTCGACACCGTGAATCACCATCATCTTCTCCGTCTCTGACCGAACCTCCGACAAGGTGTCTCCACCACTACACCCCTCCATCCGCCTCGCCACCACGCCCTACACCTTCGCCTCGACTTCACGAACAAAAGCCCTAACATTTCCAAGCCTATTGTCCACTCCATCTCCTCACCGACTGACCCATTGCCGCACCACCATCTTTGACCTCCGCACACCACCATACGCCCTTTCACGGCATGCCACCACCACCCACACATTCGCCATAGTCCGACGAAGGTCCTAAAGTATTTTAACTTGGTTGCAAGGCCATATTCTTGTTTTCAAGTGTCCTTGCCGAAGCTCTGCCACTCTGCCATCACCGCCTTCTTTTTTCGTGTTCGAGGTCAAGCGAGCCCCAGGCAACATCCCCAGGCTGTGCAGAAGGCTTCCAAGCACACGCCCAAGTGGTCAATTGGGCACCACTACAAATGCTGCTACTCCAATCGAACGCATCTTCACGCAGCTGCGTGAGGAGGAGCCCTGTGGGATTTAGTCCCACAGCAGCTGCGTGAGAGGTGCACGGCATCACTTAAGTTGTTTTTCTGCATTGTGCTTATCGCCTCCTAACACGAGGGTGAGGTCCTCCTTACCTACACTTCCCAACCCGCCTAACCCATCACACCTTGGCTACTACCCACGCCGGTAGCCCTGGTCCCTGGTACGCGAATCCCTGACACTTGATTACCTGAGCATATGACCCGACATTGAGAAAGACAGAGTGGGGGAAGGGGGTTTTGTTCTTCTATGCATTGGCTAACACTTAGCCAAAATTCGAGCCCTTTCCCCTGTGTGTGAAGTGAAGAAGAAGAGGAGGTTGAAGAAGAAGGCCTAAAGAAGAAGAGGAAAAGGCAGAGAAGAAAGGCAGAAGAAGAAGCCAAGAGAATATCAGAAGAAGACTCATTGGCACTGTAGCAGTGGACACTTAAGCTATTTGGCTGAAAGATTCTGTCGTCTGATTTGCTTGACGGGTAGTGCACTATGCACTAAAGCTTACGTGGATTTAAAGTGGTTGATACTGTTCATTTATTTAGATCATTAAGTAATTATTATATGTGTATCTAAGCTAATAATTGGTGATTCAAATCACCATTATTTTGCCTTAGATGTCTTTTTGCCTCATTAGATCCTTCATATACTCATATGCTACATTGAATATTAGTTTTGAGTAATTAATTGTTCTCATTTATATTATTTGTTGAGATTAGTGTGTGAATTCCATTTTTTGCTCCCTATGTTTAACCTCGGACTTCAATTCGAGTAATAAATTGTGTTTATTGATTGAGAGATTTAGAGGATACTCCAACGAAAGCATATTTAAACCTCATTCGCTCGCATCAACATGTTTCTTCTTTGATTTTTTTTGTGGTGTTATTTTGTTTTCTTTTCGTCTCTACTCCTTCGCCATTGTTAGAGCTGCAAGCTCTGAAGCTTGCTCACAGCCCTCTTCAGCGCCTGCGCACCCCATCATGAACCACCGCATGCCTCAGCCACCCATTCCACACCCTCCACATGCACTTCAGCCAGTTCACATCACCTCCTCACGCGCCTTCACTACACCTTCCACGCGCAGTCCAACCAATGGGAGTCACGAGCTACACTGTCACATTTTGCCCCTGGCACTGTAGCCACACTCTCTCAGCGCTATAGTGCCGTAACCGGGGGTTCCTCACTTATCCGATCACTGCGCCCCTCTCTCATCGAGTGTCACCGCTTCCAGCTGGTTTGCTCTCATCTCACCGTGCGTTGCTGCATACACCTCACGTTCCTGTGCACTATCCCTCTCCTGCGACTTTTGCACTTGTGCGCTGCGCCACACCACATTCCCGCCTACGCCTCCTGTGCTTGCGCTACACTGCGCACACTGCACACTCAATCCTTGTGCGCTCACACTTCACTCATCTTACACAGACACACACAGACACATACATATATTCACACAAACATTCACACACATATATATTCACATAAATATTCATCCTCCCCCATTTATATACATATATATAGAAATATACTTATATATATATATACTTCTATATATATTTATAAATACACATATATATCCATACTTCCTTCACACACTCACCTATATCCCCATGTTGAAGCGCAAAATCGAGGTTATAAAATCATTGCGTTGAAGTATAGTCGAAATCGCTTGTCAACAAATAATATTTATAAACTCGAATATCTAGAAATGAAGTCTGAGGTTGAACATAGGGAGAAAATATGGAATTCACGCACTAATCTCAATTAAAATATAAATGAGCTTAGAAATAAGTCAGAAGTAATGATATTCAAAGAATGTTAATCTATCACATTAGATGTTCAAGGAATAACACAAGTATTTCATGAGAGGATAAAAAGATATCTAAGATAAAATAATGGTGAGTTGAATCACCAATTATTAGCTTAGATACAGATATATACTAATTACTCAATGGTCTAAATAAATGAACAGTACTCAGACGTCTGATTTGAGAATCAGATGACTTAACTGTCGCCAGCTACAGTACTCTTTGATTTTCTTCTTCTGTTCTTCTCTCCTACTTCTCTTCTTTAAGCCTTCTTCTTCAACCTCTTCTTTTCTTCTTCTGCCTTGGCTCTTCTCAACTCCTCTCTTTCCTCTCTTCTTTTAAGCTCTCACGGCTAAGTGTTGAGCCTCCTTCCTTCAGAACAAAACCCCCCCTCCCCTGCTCTCTCTTTCTCTTTCCTTCCTTCTCTTCTCTTTCCTTCTTCAATCTGATGTCTAGCTAGGGGAGTAGCGTCAAACGTATAGGAACCGAAGGCACAAGCCAAAGGAAGAACCTTCTCCCCAGTCCCTCCTTCTAACTGGTTGGATTGCCTGGACATAAGTAGAGTAAACCATCCATAATCTTAGGACGGATTCTAAGAGTCTGTAGACCTTTAGGCTACCCAACCTAAGTACAAGCTTGTAATTTCGTATTGCAGGGCTCCTTCTTTCTCTTCTGATTTCCCTCCTTACTTCACCATGTACCCTTCCAAATCTTATACGCATTTCCCATCCTACCCTCCTACCAACATTTATCACCAAGATGATTACTATCCTAACTTGACTTGTAGTTACCCATCCACTAGCCGGGATAACTTTGATTGGGGATACAAATTCGGACCTCAGTGTCCATGGCCTAACCCTGGACAACAAGACTAGGATTACTATCCTTCCCAAACCTACAATGCTTATGGATCTCCATCTTTTGATGACAAAACCAACCCGATCTACAATCAGGAAGGATATGCTGATTATACACCTACCCTCCATAGTATTCCATTGAAAATAGGTCATCACCATTCTTTGAACAACCTGAAATGACTTACTATCAGGGAGGGACCCGAGAACCTTGACATCTTGACTCCCCTAGATTTAACCCAAACCCACCCAAACCTAAATCGAACCAGTCATTTCAGGTGAACCAGATCCAAGATAGGGTGTTGGCTAATTTGAGGAACATTATACAATCTTTAGAAGCTCAACCAACACAATGCACTGAAGCATTGGAGCCTATGATCAAAATAATTAATGAGCTGAATAGCTCTTTATTGGATTTGCTTCAAAGCTTAGGGATAGGGACTTGGGTGAGTTTCTTCTTGGGAAGTTGTCGAGGTTGAGGATGAAATTCATGGTTACACTAGTCAAATCTTGGGATGATTCTCAAGATGCACCCTCTTAAGGAGAGCCAATGTCTGAACCCGCTCAGGTGCCTATTGGGGGGGATACATATTCTGAGACTGGAGATGACCAGATTGGTCTAGAGCAACCATTTGAGGATAAACCGATTAATTCACCCGAGAACCCCAAGTCAGGAAATGAAGAAAATTATGTCTCCTTGGATCATGAAATAATTTATGATTTTGAGACATATATAAATGAGGATCATCAATTCTTTGACTCTAAGGGAGAAAAATCATTAGGTGAAGTCTCACTTAAGCATAAGGAAAATGATTTTTGTGAGACAAATGGGCATGAGGAATCTGATGAACCATTTGACAGTCTAATAATAGAGGAATTTGATTCGGTTAGGGTTAACTTGGAGGATCTGAATCTTGATGATTCAATCAGTGACCCAATTCCTCATCCGCACCCTGAAGAGCAGACTTCTGAGATCATCGTGCTCAAGTCAATCTTGATTCAGCCACGATTTCTAGACTTGGGTGAATCATATGGGGTGAGTGATATGCTAGAGGTCTCGGAACCAGAGCTCTTGATGTTGGAGGCTAGAATTGTTGAAATGAAAATTTGGGAGGCTAAGTCCGAGGGAACTTTGATTTTGGATCTAAGGGTACCTATTAACCTAAAACCACCTACTTTCTACCAAGACCCTTACGGTATCGTTCACGTGCAACCCAAGCTTGAAATAACTAATTATTTTTCTGAGCTGAATGTTAAGAGGACATTGGAACCTATTGAACCATCTTTACCTATTGTCCGACACTTTGGTCTTGGGTTCTACACCACAAAACCGCAAGCTCGGCTCCGCAAACACAATAATCTTAGGTTCTGGGTGATTTTGATCTAGAACCTTAGAACCACTCGACCCTAGGGCATGGGTTTGCATCATAACTTCGTCCACATCTGTGAACATCTTCTGTTAGCGGGTTGGAGGATCAATATTTTTATTTTGAATCTGATCGCACTTGTGAATTCACAATTTCTTCCTTGTATGCATGTTATGCCTAGCTGAAGGCATTAAATTTAGCACGTGTTTATATCTCACGTTCCCTGCGGAGCTGACCGGATTTCTCACGATATTTCGGTGATATTCTGTTTACTCCACCTTTTCATGTCTTTATTTGTACAATGAGGACATTGCATCATTTAGGCATGGGGGGTGGATATTTAATCCTGAAATCATTTTATTAACTCTGTAGAATTTCTTTTAGTTTCTTTAAAAAAAAAGAAATTAGGAGAAGAGAACTTAGGCCTTTAGGCGTTATTAACAGTAGGAAATGATACGAGAGGACCTAAACACTTAGACTATTTAAGTCTTCAGGCTTAATTAGCCTAGGTGTTCACTCGAATGTAGACTTAGTCTCGAGTCCTCGCCAAGTAACTCTACTTTAAATTAGTCAATAAATTAGGGTGATAAGTATACGACTTATCAACCCGCCCTCTGATTTGAGGGGACTTTAAGCCTAAGCATCTACACACTTTTTGCACTAACTCACTTTTCGGCAGTCTCTTCGATAATTGGGTAGCTAATGAACTATCTAGGGTGGTATCGCTAGCAAGTTGTCAATGGTAACAGCTCATTGGTCGATTGTCCAGAACCTAGCCACAAGACCATTTTTTTCGTACTACCTTTAGGTAAATCTTACATCAGGGAAGCCACTTCCTTTAAAAAAAATAAGAAGAAGAAAAAGAAAAAAATATAGAAAATAAAAATAGAAAAAGGAGAAAATAAAAATAAATAAATAAATAAATAAACAAAATCACATCTCACCGCATGAGTATGGCTAGCAAGTTATCGTGGGTAACAACCCATTGGCCGGTTGTCCAAAGGCCAGCTCACAAAAATGCATAATAATTCCCAACACACTTAGGGAAGAAGCGGGGAAGTAGAATAAACTAGGGAGATATACACTAGGTTCGCCCATGTGTTGACCCCACAAATAAAAGAAGTAAGGAGAAAGCTACCGTTCGAAAAGATAAACCCCTAGGCAAGGTCATCTAGGGTCGTAGAAACCCGAAGTCCGTTTTAGCGGCTGCCTTGTGAGTCTTTCACTCTTTTCACTAGATGCTTAGCACTTAAAGTTCTTTTCGAGTCTTGGGCAGGTCAGGTAGCCGTAAAAAATTATCCCAGAACTCTCAAACTCCAAAAGTCCAAAAAAAAGAAAAGAAAGGAAAAACAAAAATATATATATCTTCCCTTTCCAAATAAGGTGAGGACTCGAGCGGTCTGCATTCTGGCAGAGACCCGGGTACTGTTGAGTCTTCGTAGTTTAGGACCTTGGTTGAAATTTTCTATTATTAATAAACGACTTAGGCCAAAGCAATTAAGTCATAATTCTATTTTTATACATAGCATGTAGTTTAATTTTGCTAGGGGCTAGAAAAAAGATAAGCATGGGGGTACGATGTAGACACATCCATTTAGGTTAAAATTCCTATTTATGCATGTTCCTAAGCTTATATTTGCACTCTATATTATACATATTGTATAGCATTCATCATTCTGCATTTAGAGTGGTTGTATATATTTTAGGTTAATTAGGTTCTTTTTATGGCAAAGAGGGAAGGAGATTTATTTCAGGGCCTCAGATGGATAATCTGACATACGGATCTGATCAGGATGATGATCGGAGTCTAACACCTCCGAGATCGTCTAGATCGGAGTCCCGTAGTACCTTATACAGTCCGAGGAAGATCAATGGCCAGGAGGGCAATGCGACATCCGTACAGGCTTCAAATGAAAAATCCGACCATACGGATGGATCCGGAGAGATGATTGCAATCCAGCGATGCGGGAATCATCTCAATCTAAGCACCGTGGCACCCTCTGTAACAAACAGAAGATGGACGGCCCAAATGGCACCACGTGGCGCCATCCAGGCCACCCAACACCGCCAACAGCAACCAGCCACGCCCTTCATCTTCCGCACCTTCGAATCCTAGCCATTGGATCAAGATCCAACAGCTGGGATGTCTCCACGCCCACAACACTCAATTCGTCTTTGAGACAAAGCACCCGTAGTGCATTGGTCGCGAGGGGCGCTATTAAGCCGCAGGTGCGTGGTCGAATCCCCGTGAGCACACGTAATCAACAGCGTGAGTGCAAGCGCTAAATTCAACCGCACGATCGGCAATCGAAGATCTGTGTGCTTTCACCTGGCGCAGCGAATGACCTGATGTGCTGGTGCGAGTGACGACACACCTCCCCACATGCCAACCAATGCCATCTGAGTGCGAGCGAGTGATTGGCTGGCACCGACCCTCAGTGACAGCCTGGTGGGCCTTTAGTAACACTTGCAGCTGTCACTAAATGGCCTACGCAGTGCGTACGCCAACCAAGGCAATGAAGAGGCGTGAATCTTTTGGCGACAGCTTGAGCGGCCTTTAATGACGCTTGTAGCTATCGCTGAATGTCTATGCACGGGATGCTTCTCCTCCCATCACTATATAAACACCCCTACACCCCCCATTCCTCTTCAACTCTACCTACTCTAGTCCCACCTACTCCCAAGTTCTAGCAAGCCTACCAACGCTCTATTAGAGCTTACTCTTAAGTTCCCAAGGCGCCTATTAGTGTAACGAATCTCTGCCCCACCAAATATTCCTCCATCTTCCCATCACCATTCATAGGTCGCCTTGGAGCCGTCCTCCCACCTCCATTCTAGTAGTAGATCATCTCCACCTCCTCACCTCCATTCCGAAGCCACGCTGAAGCTTTCCTCTACCCAATGTCCTCCTACATCTCACCTCTGCCATCCCGCTCCTCACCTCCTTCGTCTAAGCTTCCGCCAGGCACCGTCATCTCACCGAACAACCGATTCAGGAGATTCCTTCTCACCTCTTTCTCTTTTATGCTTTCATAGATCATTGTAATTGACATTGGAGTGATATATATCATATTTGTTCCATCTCTCTTATGAAGTTATTCTACTTGTCTTCTTGTTTCAAAATCATAAAAAAATAACAAAAACCGAAACACCAAAAATAAACAAAATGAAGCACGATTTTCAATTAAAGTGAACGTCGCCTCCCTGTGTTCGACACGGGACTCCCTTGGAGTTTCGGTAAAATTTTATTTGATAACGAGTTTTGCGACTACAACGATGGGTTACTATTAACCCCTAATTTCAAACACGCGAAACACGTCGATCAGGATCCAATCAAGGCACCCAAAGATTTTTGGATAACTAAAGCAGTTTCGAGAAGGATGATACCTCTAAATCAGAAATCTACACACCCGAGAAATACCTAGGCAGCTAAGAAGGCAAGCCCCGCAAAGACCCTTACAAGGTAGAGCATCCCCACGAGTTATAGGGTTTCCCCCACCCGACCTTCTTTGTCACTGCGGTTCCAATTAGACCGGAATGTACAGACTTAAGACCTTAAGTCTACCAATTTTAGCTTAATTAGTGCCTTAAATCTCATTTAATTTAGAAGTTGATTTGACTTGCAACCTAATTTGGAGGTTGGTTGGCCCACAATGTAAACCAACCTTACCTGACCTGCCCTAAAGATGGCAAAATGAAATCTAGGTCAAGGCCTAGAAATCACCCTGAATGACTCTCAGCTTATTAGGTCCAAGATTTTAGGGTTCAAGTGAATTTAGAGCCTGATTTTTAGGATTTTTTCTTGATTAGATCTTTTCAAACAGGGGCTTGGGTAGCACACAAATGCGGGAGGGTTAATTCTCTTTATGCAAGCAAATGTGTTCTAACACTTCAAAATCGAATGTAGAAACCCTTGTAGGCTCTATTTCAAGTCCAATTAAATCTCAAGATGTACACCTTGGACTTTAAACAAGAAGGTCAGTAGTCCAAGATTCTTAGAACTTAAGCATAATCCCTAATAGGCACAGGAAATAGGGTAGGGAATTCTAAATAGAATTGCCTCAAGCTTTCAATCAGATATGAATATTTTTCGCAATTCAGGAAAGTTGCCTTTTAAATGATGATTTACTAAGAAATTAAAGCAGGTGAATCCTAATTTGATTGTTTCCTTCTTATCTTCCCAAGATTAGGAGGTTGATTGGAGAAGAACAGAAATTACAGGCCTTAGGAGTAGCTATTTTACGCAGAAGATCTCTGCGTGATGTACCTTGTAAAATCACAAGAAAACAGATAGGGCAAGTTAGAGCTCAAATATAATCAAATAATGCAAAGAATAGCGGTAAATTGTGTGTTCCTCCCCGGCAACAACGCCAAAATGTTGAAATGCGAAATCGATGTTATAAAATCGTTGCATTGCAGTATAATCGAAATCGCTTGTCAACAAATAATATTTATAAACTTGAATATCTAGAAATAAAGTCCGAGGTGGAACACAGGTGATAAACGCCAGTTTATCATCATTCTTATGCATTAAAACAAACCTAGCTCTTAGGATTTTACTCCGCAAACGGGTTTTTGGGCTGCATTTAGGCATAAATTAGGATAGGCATGCATTGCATTTTTTATTGTCGTTTTAATGTGTTTTTGTGAGTGTTAGGGATGTACAGATGCACAGATCCCTAAAACCCTAGCACTCAAGAAGGCAAATGGTGGAGGAGAAGCCCAGACTAGCTGGAACTCGGGCTAATCCAGCTCACCTCAGCTTGATCCAGCTCACCGCAGCTGGAACCTAGCTTACTTGAACTAGGGTTAGCTCATCCCAGCTCCATTCAGCTAATCTCAGCTGGATGGCAGCTCAAGAGAGTTCATCTCAGCTCACCCTAGCTCAAGTCAGCTCAGATCCAGCTCAACTTAGCTGAGTCTAGCTCATCTCAGCTCCCACTAGTTCACAGGGAGCTCTAGCTAGCTCAGTTGAGTTGACAGGAGTTCACCCCAGCTCAGATCCAGCTACATTCAGCTCCACTCAACTCCAGCCAGCTGAAGAAGAGTTCATCTCAGCTCAGGAAGCTCAAGTCCAGCTCCCGGGGACTCAGCTTAGCTCAACTCAGTTGAGCTAAGCTACCTTAGGTGCCTCAAACAGCTTGATTCTCCCCGGGAGCACCAGACCTAGCTCACCTCAGCTCATTTTGGTAGAAGCTAGCTCACTTTAGCTTGGCTTAGCAACTAGCAAAGAACTAGCAAGCTAAGCCAGCTAGAGTAACCCCATGCCAGCCTCTTCAGCAGCAGCCAGCTCTAGCTCCAACTCCAGACTTCTTCTCCTCAGCTCCTTCCTCTAAACCCTAGCTCCATTACCTTCTCCTATACTCCTCCATTAGCTAAGCTAGCTTAGCTTAGCTTAGCTTAGCTTAGCCATGCTCCAACTTCCTTGGCTTATACCACCCCAAAAACCCACCTACCAACTCCACCCAACTAGCTCCACCTAAGCTCCACATAAGCTAACCTACTTGGCACCAACCTAACCTACCCACCACCTCCAAAAGACACCTAAAAGTGGAGCCAAAAACTACCCATAACCACCCCTTAATGGCGCCACTTTTCCCTCCAAAATCTCCCCTCATCTCCACCACACAATCTCCCTTGAACCCATCTCCACCATCCACCTAACCCCCCTTCTAGAAGACCCCATGTTGGCGCCAACATGGTGGTGTCTCTCCACCACCAAAAGACACCAACACCACCATAACTACCCCCTTTAACACCTCTTGGGTTGGCGCCAACTCTCCTTAGCCATAGGATCACCAACCACCTCCATTCTTCCATCCTAGCCCTCCATTTCAAGGGGCACCTTAACCCCCCATCCTACCCTATAAAAAGACCACTACCCACCACCATTCAAGCCATCCTTGGCTAGCCATTTCATTCTCATATTCCACCAAGAATCCCACGTCCAAGAGAGAAGAAGAAGAAGAAGATTAAGGGGATATTCTGTCCCCTTGGTGCCTTCCCCTCTTCCCTTCTCTCTTGGGTCACGCCAGCCAAAGGAGAAGCCAGGCAAGGAAGATCTTGGAGGAGATCTTGAAGGTGGTCACACCACCTTGGAGGAGTTTTTGAGGGTGGTGCATGCCCACCCCTTGGAGAGAGCATTAAAGGTGGTAGCTTCCACCTTGGAGGAACTCTCAAGGAAGGAGAAGAAGGAGGCCCTCTTTTCAAGCCAAGGAGCAGCTAGGCTTGGAGCAAGACGACAACCTTCTTCACCATTGTTACAAGAGGATTTGTGTTTCTTTTCTTGCTTTTAGATTGTTTAATTCTAGTAGAAGCATTCCTCTACTTGTCCTTGAAAAGAACACTCATTCTACTCAATCAAAATTGCCTTCTTTTAGTTTCTTTTTATTGCAGTTGCTTGTTTTGGTTCTAGCACTTGTTTCACCTCTTCTTCCTAATTACTCTAGGCCTCCACTTGCCTAGAGTGAGCTTAGGAAGAAGATATTTCTATCTTTTAGATTTTAGTTAATCATTTGTAGGTGTTAGTTCTCTTCACTACAATCTGCAGTTTGCCCTCGTCTTTTCAAAATACAAAAAAAAAAATTTTACATATTGAAAAATATTAAAAAGAAAGTTGAGATTATATTCCAAGCAAGAGAATCATTATTGCAATTTTTGCCTCCTTGGACGACCCTAGATACTCCCCCATCTAGGATATAAATTTTAAAAGCGTAAGCGGATTCGCGTGTTACAACGACGTTAAAAACCCGCTTTTACAAATCACGCGCATTTCGCTATCAACAGGGAGCAAATATAAAATTCATGCACTAATATCAATTAAAATATAAATGAGCATAGAAATAAGCTAGAAGTAATGATATTCAATGAATGCTAATCCGTCACATTAAATGTTTAAGGAATAACACAAGTATTTCATGATTTTAAGAGGACAAAAAGAGATCTAAGATAAAATAATGGTGATTTGAATCATCAATTATTATCTTAGATACAGATATATACTAATTACTCAATGGTCTAAATAAATGAACAATACTCAAACATCTGATTTGATAATCAGACGACTTAACTGTTGCCTGCTACAGCACTCTTTGATTTTCTTCTATTCTTTTCTCCTGCTTCTTCTTCTCTTCTTCAAGCCTTCTTCTTCAACCTCTTCTTTTCTTCTTTTGCCTTGGCTCTTCTCAGCTCCTCTCTTTCCTCTCTTCTTCTTTCAAGCTCTCACGCTAAGTGTCAAGCCTCCTTCCTTCATAGCAAAACCCACCCTTCCCTACTCTCTCTTTCTCTTTCCTTCCTCCTCTTTCTCTCAAGTAGCCAGGTAATCGAGTGATCGGATATGCGTACCAAGCTTCAGGACTGCGAGCATGGGTCATAGCCGAGGAGTGAAGGTTTAGGTCAGGTTGGGTTAAGTGCAGGTGAGTGGAGACCTCACTTCCAGTGTGTCTTGAGGCAACCAGCCGAAATCACAAAATCAATATATGCGATAGTCGCGCCTCCTCCCTCTACGATGTGGGACTTTCTTCAGTCCCCTTCTTCGCGTATGCCTGCAAGTGAAGGTGTCTTTGATTACAGCAGCTACAAGTGATGTGGTCTCCAATTGACCACCTAGGTGTGTGCCTGGGATGAGCGTGACCGTGAACTCGACTCCAAGCTTGCTCGAGCTTCCTCGTTAATGGCGACAAAGGGCGAAACCTAAAAAACATACAAACTACCTTACGGCCTTATTAAACTTGCTCAGGAGGTTCGCCATGGTGTGGTAAGTGTGGTGGCGATGGTGGTGTGGTGCAAGAGCATGTGTGAAGGTCGGTCAGACTCGGAGATGGTGATGCGGCAGTGGGTTGGTCGATGGAGGTCGTAAGTGCATGGTTGAAGAAATAAGTATGGGGGTTTTGATGGGCGTGATGTGGCGGAGGTGTAGAAGGTTTCGGCAAGTTGTGTGGTGTTGTGGAATGATGGGAAGCCCTCGCCGGAGTGGTGGCCAGAGGTGAGAACGATGATGGCGTGCGTGTGCGTCAAGGGATAATTTTAGGTTTTGAATAGTGGAAACTAACCTAAGGACCTAAAAGAACTTATCTAACCTAATTTAGTTGGAAGAAAGGGGGGATTTTCCCACGCCGGTGGTACACCAAACATGGGGAAGATGAAGCCTCTGGGGATAGGGGCAGCGGCGACGACAAGGAGAAATAGGCGACGGTCACGGGTATTGCAACATACGGACGAAGGTGAGCGAGAGAAATCCGCTCGCTATGGTCTATGAGAGGGACGAGGAAGGCGGTCGAAGGAGGTCGCCATAGCTCGTGGAGAATTTGGCCAGAGAGGAGGGAAGAAGGAGATTCTTCAGCCAAAACCAAGCTAAGGAGGTCGACGATGCGATGTAGGTCCTTTTATAGGCCTGAGGAGGACCCTTCAAGCTTGGAAACCAAGCTTGAAAGCTTGGGTCTTACGCACATGTAAGATACCCACATCTCCCATGCATTTGCATGGGAGATTAGGAAAGGATTAGAGCCCAATAATAGGTTTAGATCGTAGAGGATCCTCTCATGAATCTTCCTTCTACTTTTGGAAGGGTTTGGCCGCGAAATCAAGGGGTAATCCCTGATTGAAGGTCACCGGCGAAGTGGGTTTAGAAATTGAAGGTGGCATGGACCTATTAGTGAAAAAGATGATGAAGTTATGGGTGTTTTTGCAAAGGTTTCAAAAGTTAAGGGTGTGTGTAAGAGAAAAGAGTCAAATATGACCAAAATGCAAACTTGGTTAAGTGATCTCTAATTAGGCTCAATTTAGGTAAAAACCTAATTTAGACCCAAGGAATCTGATGGTGAAGTCATATTTAGGTTTTGACCAATTTTGACTAGGTAAACTATGTAAAAACCCAAATTAGGGCAACTGTCTATCTGAGACTATTTTAGGTCAACTTGGGTTCTAATGGTCAAAGCAAGCATACCAAACCTCAAAGAATATTTTTATATTATTTTTAAAAGGTTTAGGTGAATTTTATTCTGACCAAAACCTCAGTGAATTAAGCGGGATTATTTTTAGGGTTTCAGATGTCCTTTAATTCTCAAAATGTGTGAAAACCCATTTCTGTCTGCATGAACCCACTTATTAGACATTTATGGATATTTGACCTTTAATTAACCCCTGAGAAACCCCGTGATTATTCTGCATTTAGGATATTTTGTTAAAACTACAAATTTACCCCTGTTTTCATGCATTTCTCGCAGAAAGGATATGCAATGAATTACGTCTCTTTGGCAATTATGTAGGAGCATTTATCAATTGATTATGACTAATTTAATCTAGATATGGTTGATGATGACGTTATCATCACCCCACTTACAATACCGTGCACATACCCATTACCGTGCATCATATAGCGGGAATATTCGCACCAATTGCGTATATTTCTTGATATCCGCGCATAGCAAGCCTTCTACCCACACTCACACATGTCCTCTCCACACCACATGTGGCACATAGCTAGGTTGATCCTATCTTTCTAAGCGACGATTAACCTAACATTGTGCTACATCCCTATTGAATCCTAGATTCAATATTCACTATACTATTCTATAGTTATATATATATATATATAAATATATCTATACCTATATATACATATATATTCTACATATAAATAAGCTACGTATTTCAATTCATTTCAATTTTCGCTTTTCAATTCCGCATTTTCATTTTCTTCTATATATGCTTTTATTTTATTGTTTAAGAAAGGATTAAAAAAATATATAAAATAGAAAAGATAACTCTTGATTTGCAGGTGCACGATCTCGGGTGTGGCGAGATAAGATTTTATTATTTTGGCGTGTAGCCAAGAACCATTTTGAGAGTGTGCCTCAAGGACAGGATTATCTCCAAAAAATCTAAAAATCAAGAAAACCAAAAACATAATAAGCAAAAGGAATTAATGCGAGCCAAGGAAGCACGTAGAAACTGATTAATTTCAAACCCGCCTCCCTAAGTTCAACCCTGGTCTAAAAGTGACAAACTTAAAATCTAGCCAGGTTAATAAATTTTTGATAAATGAGTGTAGATTCACTTATAGGTTAACCACTTCCACCAAGTATAATTTGACGTTAATTTCACCAAATTAAATAACCCTACTCGCATTCTATCAACTGCACGAAGTCGAGGAAGAAGCCACAATCAAACGTTCGGGGGTGGTGTCAAACATCCAAAGTGAGCCTCGAACGGTCGAGACAAGCATCGAACGTTCGAAGGAGAGAATGCGAGCAGCGGCACATTTAAGATGTCTGAGGCAATCGTCCAACATCTAATCAAGGTGTCAGGCGTTCTTTATTGTGAGGGGGCAGCCGGTCTAGCAAGATCTAATCAATCTGCCCAGTTCAAGTGAACTAGAGACGATTTTTGGGCCGGTTCAAAGCCCAAATAGAGTCTGTTTTCTGCAAACCTGATGATAACGTCATCATCAGCCATAACTAGCTTTAATTATTCATAATCAACAGACAAATGCTCCTACATAACTATTGAAGAGTCATAATTCATTGCATACCCTTTCTGAGAAGAATACATTAAATCAAGGTTAAATCTGCAGTTTCAACAGAAGATCATAAATGCAGAACAATCACGGGGAATTCCAGGGGTTAATCAAAGGTCAAATGGTCATAAATGACTAATAAGAGGGTCCGTCCAGAAAGAAACGGGCGTGCATTTCAAGAATTAATGGACATCCAAAACCCTAATTTCATACCTGCTTAATTAACTGAAGTTTTGATCCAAATAAATTTTACCTAAACCTTCTAAAAATTATATAAAAATATTCTATAAGGTTTGGTACCTTTGATTTGACCATTGGAACCCATTTTGACCTAAAATAGTCTCGGATAGGAAGTTGCCATAATTTGGGTTTTAACATAAATTACCCAATCAAACTTGGTCAGAACCAAAATCTAACTTCACCATCAGATTCCTTGGGTCAAAATTAGGTTTGTACCAAAATTTGGGCCCAATCAAAGATCATCTTAACCTAATTTGCATTCCAATCCAATCTGACTCTTTTTCCTACACACACACCCCTATCTTTTTAAATTATTTGCAAACAGGTCCTGAATTTTGTTGTCTTCTTTACAGATTGGTCTCTCCACCATTATTGCAGAGGAACTCCTACTCTAGCAACCTTCAATCAGAGATTTCTCTCTGATTTCTTGACGAATCTCTCCAAAAATAAAAAGGGAGATCCTCGATGAAATCCTCTTCCATTTGAGCCACACATTGGCTTTGAATCCTACTCAAAACCTAATGTGAACCTTTCAAAAGTTTAGGTCTCCTTGTCGTATAAGAACAATGTGCTTCCAAGCTTAGCTTCCAAGCTTGGAATGCTCCAATGAGGCCTATGAAAGGCTCCCTGAGGTCAAGCAGACCTCCTTAGCTTGGTTTGGAGGTCGGATACCCCCCCTTCTTCCCTTCTCCCCAACCTCCATCTCCACCAACTCTGGCGACCCTCTTCAATCACCATCTTCACCGCCTGCCATGTACAATAGGCGGCGGCTCCATCCTTAGCTTCTTCCACGCAACGCAATACCAGCCAGCGTCACCTACCTCCCCTCGTCGTCACCACTTCGCCCACCGGAGACTTCATCCCCTCCAAGTATGGCGTACCACCGGCAAGGACTTCCTCCCCTTTCATCCATTTATATTAGGTTAATTAGGTTTATCTCCTCCCCTACTTCCTATTTATCCCTTTTAATCTTAATTTCAACCCTTGATGCCACCGCCATCCACCTTCATTCCCATCTCCGACCATACCTTCGGTGAGGTCTTCCACATGCTACACACCTCCAAACACCTCACCACCTACTCCACAAGCTCCACCATTCCTCCACCTTCAAAAGCCTTCTCCTATTTCACCTTATCGCCCCCTCCAAAGCTCCACTGAACACATCCACTTCCGTTCACCTCCTCCACCTCCATCCGACCACCCCACACCCTCTCACGCCACAAGACCACCACCCACACAATCGTCACGGTCCAAGGAAGGTTCTGAGCGAGTTTAATTGGGCCGCAAGGCCTTATTTATGCTTTTCAAGTTTCATTACACTCTGCCCACTACCGTCGTCATCTCCGCCTTGGCTCGCAGTCCTCCAGCGAACTCAAGACCTAGTCTCACTTCTAGGAGACGCGGATTAAGTTCACGTTCTCAGTTGGACCACCAATTAGAAGACCAACATCAGTAGCCGCTTCAATTGGAGAAATAACCACCTGCTACTTCGTGCAAGAAAAGTGATGTGGGATAGTCCCACATCGTGAGTAGACAAGTCATCCAAGGCGTATAAGTGTAAAAAGTGAAATAAGTTGTTCGCCTCAGACACTAGGGGTGAGGTCCCCTTACCCACGCACCTGTACCTGCCTAAGCCTTCACTCCTTGGCTACTACCCACGTCGGTAGCCCTAGACCTGATACTACTTAACCTGATTACCCAATTGGTTACCCAATTATCTGATAGAGAAGAGGAAGGTAAGAGAGAGAGAGCGGGAAATGGGGGGTTCTGCTCTTCAGAGAGAAGGCCCTGTGTGACACTTAGCCGCTGAAGGAATTGTTCCCTTGTGCTTGTGAAGAAGCTCTGCAGAAGAAGAGAAGGAGAGGGCTCGTGAAAGAAGAAGAGAGAGAGAACTTGAAGAGAACAAGGAAAGAAGAAGAAGAAGAGAAGAAACAAAGAAGGCTTTGAGAGCCTTGATCATTTAAGTCGTTTGATACACAGACCTGACATCTGATCACTATAGCATTCAAGTTACTGTTGGGTTATTTGGAATAATTGAGATATTTGTGATGCATACTTAGAGGGCTTATTTGGTGATCTAAATCACCATTTTTTGGGCTTCTCTTTACTTTTTGTCTCTAGATACATTGATCTTCATTAAATATTTATTGTGACAGGTTATTATTCACTAATTCTTGTGCTCATTTTATGCAATTAAATATTAGCGCATGAATTCAATACTTGCTCCATGTGTTCGACCTCGGACTTCATTTCTTGATTTCGAGTTTATAAATTGTATCTATTTATTGAGCTATTTAGGATATTTTACTACATAAACATATTTAAACTCCTTAAAAACTCGATAAACAGTAATAGGTACTGTTAAAAAGTTAGTGAAATTTCCCACGTTTTGACATCTGTTTCCTCGCATTTTGAACCTATTGAGCCTGTAGAAAATCTTCTTTAAGCATCTAATGTTCGGTAGGACCTTTGGTTGACACAGGTCTCGAGCCCAAGGCATGTACAGGACCTGCGAGGACGTCCGAATTAATTCCTCGTGCCCTCATATCTCCCATACACCTAGGTAGAGTGGTCCTCTTTTGTTTAATTTAGGAATGGAGTAAATGTTACAACTTAGGAAATCACTTCACTATCCATGTAAGAAATGTTAGTTCAAAGTTTGAATTGTCAAATTCGTCCACTGAATGGGCACATCTGTGCCTTAGTTTTTTTTTCATGACGCATCTTACGAGCATTATGCACGCATGTAACATTTGGTAGCTAGCTTCACGTACTCAACACAAATTGCATGACCAATGTATGTTATCCTTAATGCTTATACTAGATCGCCATAAAATGAAACCTCAAATTTCTTTTTGTGGTGAACTGGTGTTGAAGCAAATTCATTGTTGTTAAAGTTATGTGTTGTAGTATAGGACAAATCACTCAAACAAATACACTTCATAACTCGAATATAAATCCGAGGTCGAACACAGAAAGCAAATGTTGCATTCACACATTAATTTCAATCATAATATAAATGAGCACAATAATCAAGCCAATAATGATATTCAAGGAAGAATAATTACTCAAGAATTGATCATCAATGAATAACATGAGTTTGATATAGCAAAAAGAATGGAAATGATCCTAAAAAGGTGGTGATTTAAATCACCTTTTAGATCCACATTTAAGCATGCATCTTAACCATAGTACTTAAATTATTTAATAGTAATTCAAATAATGCCACAGTGTCTAGATGCTACAGTGAGAAGGCACTGTTCATCTTCTTCAATTCTTCTCTTCCTTCTTCGTTCAGCATGCAAAGTCTCTCTTCTTTTAAGCACGGATAGGCTCTCTTCCTCTTGAACTTCCTTCGCAGCACGGGGGAAGCAATTTCCTCCAGCGACTAAGTGTCTCACAAGGGACACACTTCTTCAGAGAGCAAAACCCCCCCTCTCTCTGTCCTCTCAATTCCTCTATTTTTCTCTCAGAACCAGGCATACATTCGGGTAAACAGATCCATGTATTTGGGTATTCGGATCCAGGTGACCAGGGCTACCAAGCATGGAGGTAGCCGAGGTGTGCGTGCATGTGAGAGGGATCCAACCCCTCGTGTACTGGGCGAGGGGTCGGTGTGACAAAATAGTAATATGCACTGTTGAGGCGTTGGGGATCCACGAGGTGGGACTATGTTCCCATCCTCCTGCTCATGAAGCTGCAGAAAGCAATCCCCTTCAATTGTCGTGGAAGCACTGCAGGTTCGTCTCAATTGAGGTCCTGGAAGGGTTTCTGGTTGAAGTCTGCAAGACCTGGACATAGCAGCAAGGCTTCTCGATGTTGGAGGAGCATGGATGGAATTAGGAAGACGACAGTGATGGTAGGCAGCATCGTTTACCTGAAAAGAGTAACACGGGCTTAAAGGCCCCAATCAAATAGTCTATGAGTGTTGCCGGACCACATGGATTGCAATGGTGGTGGTCTAGTGGCGTGAGAGTGCGTGAGGTGGTGCGTCAGAGTCAGTGAAGGTGGACGGTAATGGGTTTGTTCGGTGGGGAGCTAGGGCGAGCGATGGAGTGAAATAGGAGAGGGCTTTTGATGGAGGGAGTACAGCAGAGCTTTTGGAGGTGGAGCGAGTGTGTTTGGTGGCGTGTAGTGAGCTCTCGACTTCGCCGGAGCTTGGCCGGAGCAGATGAAGGTGAGGGCATTAGGGGCAGTAGCGTGATTGTTTGAAAGTGTAAGTAAGGGGGAAGTGTAGTAAAGGGACAAAGGAAGAGAAAGAGGAGCCAAGAGGAGAGAATTAAGGTGGGGATGTGATGGGAACATCATCATGAACCCAAACTAGCTCATTTTGATCTAGAAAACAGAACAAAAGCTCCTACATAACCTAAAGAAAGACCTAATTCAAGGAATAACTGTTTTGAAAAGAAAACATGAAACAAAGGGTAAAAGTGTAATTTTACCATTGCAGTACATCAATGGGATTTCTCAGGAGCTAAACATAGGTCAATTGGACTTAACAAGAGGAAAAGTGGGATGGTTCAATCAGAAAAGGGTTATTATGTAATCTAAGAATTAAATGACATTCTATAAACCTAAAATAAACTCACTTAATTTTACAAGGTTCTGGTCTAGATAAAAATTAACTAAATCCTCTAAAATTCTTGAAAAAATATCCCCTAGGGTTTAGAATCTTCAAATTGGCCTTTGGAACCTATTTTCACCTAAGTAGGGGTCCTAGCTAGATATTTGACTTAATTTAGGTTTTTGTGTAAAATATCCATTCAAACGTGGTCAAACCTAAAATTGAACTTAACCATTGGATTCCTTAGGTCCAAATTAGGCTTGTACCAAAATTTAGACCTAAGAGGAGGTCACCTTGACCTATTTTGCAAAATAGTCCACCCAATTACATTTTGACCCCTAGCTTTTGAAAACTATTACGCGAACCCCCCTGTCTTCCTTGCCACTCCTTGCAATCAGGTCCCTCTGCCATTACAGCGGAGGAATCCTACTCCGACGAGTATTTGAGGAGGATTTCTCCCTGATTCCTCAGAGATCCCCTCTCAGATTTGAAAGGGAGATTCTCTGAGGAATTCTCTATCATCTAAACGCAATCCCAAGATTTGATTCACACCCAATCCCTCGTGCGAATGCTCAAGAGACATGGGTATCCTTCGCACCTTCCTTCTCCGGCAAGGATTCTTGCGCTTGGAAGCATGCCTTCCAAGCACAAGGACCTCTGCCAGCAGCTATAAAAGGACCCCCTATCCTTGCCGTTGCTCACAAGCTTGAATTGGCCGCAAAAAACCCCTAATCTCCTCCTCTCCCATCTCCGGCCAATAGCCCGCAAGCTCCAATGATCTCTCCTCCCTCTTCTCGTCGCTCTGCCACCATACCAGTGGCAAAGTCTTCTCGGCCTTGCTCCTCCGCGTCGCACCATACCTGCCCGCGCTTCTCCAACCCCTTCGTCATTGCCATCTTCCTCATCTCAGGGCTTTCTTCTCCGACGACGACACACACGCGCCGCTCGCCCTCCACCTATCCCCCTTCATCCAAATACCCTCAGTAAGTTCCTCTCTCCCTACCTTTCACTTTCCCCCTCTTAATTTCATAAAAACACCCTCGACAGCCACCGACCACCTCCGTCTTCCTCATCTCCGGCAGACCACCGGCGAAGGCGCAACCGTCACTCCACTCATCCACACACCTCGCTACCTACCTCAGAACCTCCGCCATCACTCACTGATCATCTTTCGCCCCTTCACTGACCGCCACACACGCCCTACACCCTCACCGAACACACGCACCTTCACGGTCACAGTCCAACCTAAGCATGCACGACTAGGCCATTCTACGCCATGCCACCCACCGCATCACCTTCGCCGTGACACGGCGAAGCTACCCAAGTGATTTGACAGGGTCGCGAGGTCGTATTGTTGATTCACAAGTCCGACACCCTGCTGATGAGAACCTCATCATGAGCCATAACTAGCCCATTTTGACCTAATACAGAAGATAAAAGCTCCTACATAACTCAAGGAAAGGCTTAACTCAGAGAATTCTGAGTTTAAGAAGAAAACAAGTCATAAGGGGTAAAAATGCAATTTTACCAGCACAATCTGCAAACAGGGTAACTCAGGGTCCAAACATAGGTCAAACTAACCTAATAAGAAGGAAAGTGGGATAATCTGATCTGATAAGGGCTACAGCAACTCCAAGGAATTAAATGACAATCTGTAACCCTAAAACAAATCCACTCCAATTCACGAGGTTCGAGGCAAATAAAAAATCGAATAAACCCTCTAAAATTCATAGAAAAATAATCTCTAGGGTTTAGAACCTCCAATTTGGCCTTAGGAATCCATTTTGACCTACATTGAGAACCATGCCCAATTAATAACTTAATTTGGGTGTTTTTTACGTAAATTGATCGGTCAAACAAGGTTTGATCTAGAAATAAAATTCACCATCAGAATCCTTAGGACCTAATTAGCCATGTATAAAAACTTGAGCCTATGAAGAGACCTTCTTGACCAACTTTACATTTTGGTCCTCATCTATTACTTTTTGGCCCTCAACTTTTGAAACCCTCACATTTTGGCCCCTAACTCCTCTTCGTTCTTTGCATTTGGGTCCTCCCTGTAAACCCTGAGCAGCGCCATGCTCCGGCGGAGCATGGCGCCGCGCAGGGTGAGGGAGACCCTCTGCCAAGTCAACCTGGTGTTCCCTGCGACGTCTGCTGTCGCAGGGACACCTCCACGCTCTCTGCCATCACCCACACCTTCCGTGCGAACGCGCGAAAGGTATGGGTGGTAGTCCGGCCATCCTTCGGCGAGGGAGGCACGTCGCCACCCTCCATCCTCCTCTCTGATTCCACCTCTATAAAAATCGCCCCCGTCCACCGAACTCAACAGCTCGGTTCTGATGGAGAAAACCCCTCCTCTTCCCTCTCTTCCCACTCCGGCAGAAGCTCCCCTACTCCGGCGGTTCTTCCTCCTCCTCGTCGCTCTGCCGCACTACCAGCAGCAGAGCTACCTTCACCCGCTCTTCCCGCGTCGCGCCGTACCCAGCGCGCGCTCTCCCGCTCTCTCCTCGCAGCCGCCCCTTCTCTCTGGGCACCTTCTTCTCCGGCGACAGTCGATACGACTGTCGCCCTGCTCCGGTCCCCCTCGTCCCTCCAAGTAGGTATAGTTCTTCCCTTTCCTCTCCTCTTTCTTTTCCCTATTTTAATTTGCTCAACCACCCTTCGACCGCGCCTAATCACCCTCACCTTCTCCATCTCCGGCCACCCTCCGGCGAGACGTTCCCATCGCTCCGCAGCCCCATACGCCTCGCTGACCCTCACAGAACCTCCGCCTCACCACACTGAGCAACCTCTGCTCACCCATTATCGCTCCACCACCCCACCACACTCCACCGAACAAACCCATTTTTCCGGTCGCAGTCCGACCTAGGGCCGCCGCCAGACACCGCCCCACAACCTGCTACCCCCCGCATTACCTTCGTCGTGCCACGGCGAAGGTCACCCTGTAGTCTGATTAGGCCGAGAGGCCCTGTTTGTGTTTGGCAGGTCTGCAGCCCCGGCCGCCATTGGCGACAAGGCGAGGAGCTTCCAAGCAAGCTCCAGGCCCTGCAGCAACAGGATCCCAGCTGAGGCGAAGCGGGGGGACTTGAGCGAAGGCAAGGAGCAGATCTGCGAAGAGAAACAAGCGCGTTGCTGTTGAAGCCAGGTCGCGCCTTCCTGCGGGCGCGTGCAAGCGAGGGACAAAATTTAGTCCCACATTGTGGGATTTCAAAGCGCCACACCGGTTTAAATTGTTTTTGTGAAATAAGCTTATCGCCTCAGTACACGGGGTGAGGTCCCTCTCACCTGCTCACCCGGCCTCGTCCGCGATCACCCCCCGCAGACCTGGCCCGACCCGTTTACCGGACCTGCACTCCTCGCCCACCACCGCACGCCGGTGGGCCTGGACCCGGGCACGACCCGTACCCGAATACCCGGCAGCTCTGGGAGAGCTATCCTACGAGCGAAATCTGAGAGAGAGAGACGCGGGAGAGGGTAGAGTAGGCTTTTGCCCTGACCAATCTATGAGTGTGCAGGCACAGAGGAAGAAGAAGAAGAAGAGAGGGCAGACTGCAGAGGAAGAAGGAGAAGAGAAAGAAGAAAGGAGCAGCTAGAGCTGTGGCTGCTTGAAGAAAAGCGAGGCAGAGAAGAAGAAGGTCGACGAAGAAAGACTGAAGGAAGAAGAAGGAGGAGCACCAAGCAGCACTGTAGCAGCGGCGACTTAAGTCATCTGATTAGAAAATCAGACAACACTCTGCAGAGGAAGAGAAGAAGGAGGAAAGAAGAGCAGGCACCGCACAGAGGAAGAAGAAAAAGAGAAGCTGAAGAAGAAGACGAGAAGCGCAAGGAAGACAGAGCTGAAAGAAGAAGAGAAGAAATAGAAGAAGCTCTGAAGAAAGAAGAAAAGGGAAGATCAAGGAAGAAGATCCGAGAAAGAAGAGAAGAAGACAAGTAAAGAGAGAAAGAAGAGAAGAAGAAAAAGCCAACAAAATAAATCTCTCTCTCTCTTTTCACTTTTGTAATAGAAACTTTGTACTTCTAGAATACAATTTGCTCCCTGAGTTCGACCTGGGAAAACTTTTATTTTCCGAGTAACAAATTATATTAAACTGGTAACTGCTCCTCTATACTATACTACAACGAGATATTAAAACCATAGCGGATTGGCACCGAACCACCTGCCCCCATTGGAGCAAGTATGAAGGAGCTCGCAAGCTC
The DNA here is from genome assembly GCA_037157565.1 of Thalassia testudinum. Classification (NCBI taxonomy): domain Eukaryota; kingdom Viridiplantae; phylum Streptophyta; class Magnoliopsida; order Alismatales; family Hydrocharitaceae; genus Thalassia; species Thalassia testudinum. The sequence continues at coordinate 22,769,651 of JAZHRO010000024.1, forward strand.
ACTCCAGGTCACACTGCTCCAGGCAGAAGAGTCTCAGGTGCACGGAAGCATCCCACGACCCTTTCGCACCTAGCAATCGAGGGTTCATCGAACGCAACTACAGCAATTGGGCAAGAGTTCTCTCTGCATGCGCAAGAAGAAGCGGGTGGAACTTTAGTCCCTCCTCGGAAGTTTTCAGCGCAGGTGAGTCATTTAAGTTATTTTTGTGTTCTCTTCTTGTCGCCTCAGATCATGGGGTGAGGTCCCCTCTCCCGCTCACCTGCCTCGTCCGCGACCCACTCTACGCGGACTTGGCCGACCCGTTTATCCTACACTCCTTGCACACCACCCACGTCGGTGCGCCTGGACCCGGGTGCACGTAACCCGACCCGTATACTCGATTAGCTGGCTCTGGGAGAGCAAACCAAAGAGAGAAATAGAGAGAGAGTGTACATGGGAGGGCAGGGGTAGGTTTTTCACTCGTGTGTGAAGGGAAAGAAGGAAGGAAGGGAAGCTGAAGGAAGGAGCTGTGGGAAGGAAGGAAGCCAAGGGCAAGAGCGGCTAAGGAAGGAGCTGAAGACTTGTGAAGGCAGAGTCTAAAAAAGAAAGGAGGACTTGAAGGCAGAAGCTGAAGAAGAAGGAAGAAGAAGGCGCTGCTAAAGAAGAAAAGAGAAGGAAGGAAATCAGAAGCCAAGGAAGGAGGGCACAGCTGAAGGAAAAGAAGAAAAGAAGGAAAGAACTGCAGAGAGAATAGAAGGCTGAGGACAGAGAAAGAAGCCAAAGAAAGAAGGAAATCAAAGGCAGAAGAAGAGAAAGAATCAAAGGTAGAGAAAGAAAGAAGGAAGAAAAGAGAAGAAGAAAGAAGAAGACATCAAAGAGGAGAGAAGAAAGAAGAGAGACAGACATTCTATTTCTTTTTACATTTCTTCTCTTTAGCATTTATACACATCTAATTTCATTCTATTATTATTGAACATCACATTTGATTAATTTGAGATTGCGATCTTAGTTTTTAACTACCAATTTGCTCCCTGAGTTCGACCTCGGATTCTCAAGATTTCGAATAATAAAATTCTTATTTGTTTTCAACGCTTTTTCGACTGTACTACAATGCGACTTACTTAAAACTCGATCAAGTGTTGTAAACAGGATGCTCCAGTTGTGGCTGACTGGAACCGGAGAAGGAGATAAAGGCAGAAGGACGGCGATGACAAACGAGGCAAGGAGGCATCCTTTCTTTGGTCGGAGAGGATCGTGAGGAAGAGAGGAAGGATATGGGCCATCCAATTTGATGGTTAGACGACCAAATGAGGGTGAACGGAGGAGCTCTCTAGAGCAAACTTTGAAGATGACCAGAGAAGGAGGAAGAGGGGATTTTTTAGGCCAAGTTTTGCTAAGGAACTCAGCCTCGCGACCTGGGCCCTTTTATAGGGCTTAGGTGATCGTTTCAAGCTTGGAAACCAAGCTTGAAACCTTGAAAGCTTCACGCAATAGGAAACCCACATCTCCCATGCATTCGCATGGGAGATTGGGAAAGAGTTATAGCCCAAGAATAGGTTTAGATCATAGGGGATCATCTCAGGAGTCTTCCTTCCAATTTTGGAAGGGTTTGGCCACGAAATCAGGGGGTAATCTTTGATTGAAGGTCACTGGCAAAGTAGGTTTAGGAGTTGAAGGCAGTGAGGACCTATTGGTGAAGAAGATGATGAAGTTAGGGGCATATTTGCAAAGAATTTGAAAGTTAGGAGCCTGTGTGTGAAAGAAGAGAGTTAGACAAGACCAAAATGCAAACTTGGTTAAGGTGATCTTTGATTGGATCCAAATATTGGTACAAACCTAATTTGGACCCAAGGAATCTGATGGTGAAGTCAGATTTAGGTTTTAACCAAGTTTGACTAGGTAACTTGCGTAGAAACCCAAATTAGGATAACTATCTGTCTAAGACTCTGTTTTAGGTCAAAATGGGTTCCAATGATCATATCAAAGATAAAAAAATCCTAGAGAATATTTTTCTATGATTTTTAGAGGGTTTAGGTTAATTTTATCTTGACCAGAACCTCAATAAATTAAGCGGGTCTGTTTTTAGGATTTCAGATGTCATTTAATTCTTGAAATACGTGAAAATTCATTTCTGTCTGCACGAACCCTCTTGTTAGTCTTTAATACATATTTGACCTTTAATAAACCTTGGAGAAAACCCGTGATTTTTCTGCATTCATGATATGATGGTAAAATTACAATTTTAACCTTGATTTCATGTTAAATTCTCATAAAGGATGTGTAGTGAATTACAGTCCTTTGGCGGTTATGAAGGAGCATACATTAATATATTATGACTAATTAAAGCTAGATATGACTGATGATGACGTTATCATCAGCTGGTTACTTGTTACATGCTTGAAATGAATTAAACTCTAGATAAGACTATTATGAACCTTAAGGTGAGCTTTAGACAATGATGTGGATATGCCAGATCTTGAATGATACAATTGTTTAAAACTGCTAATAGCTAGATTAAGACATGCTTGAACCCTAGGGTGATCTCAAAGGGTTGTCTGCTACTATGACATGGGAATCTAAAAATACTTGGATGTTGCACATATTCATGAGGTGTGGTTGTGGGTTGGGTTCTTGGTGTGGGGAAGCTGGCCCTCAAGTACACACATACCGAGGAGAGGTGACCATCCCCCATGTAGGGAGTAAGCTGACCTCTTGGGTAAAGACCCGCAGCAAGTACGACCTCCCTACACCAACTCCTGTTGAGCCTATGTGGGGCCAACTGGGATAGTCGGGCGAAGGTGCACAGACTGGTTGAGGGGTGCGACCCCTAAGTTGTTCTGTTTGTGACGCACTGTTAATGTGCACCCTTTGGCGGAAACAACTAATCGCGTGCTAGTGAGGAATAGCCACCCATGCACTTATCACGTGTGTCGTAGTCCTCGCTACGCTGCAACCATGACCCTGAGGTGGTAGACCAGATGTAAGGTGAACACAAGCTACTCTCTCAACTAGGAGAGCGCCATGTGTGTGTTTTACATCACATGAGTACCACAACAAAATCGTTCCGCTTGGAAACGTGTGAACCAAAGCAAGAATGACCATATGATAGAACGCTTTGAAATTAAATAGCTACTTAACAAACCTTCAAGTGAAATTACTTGCGTGCTATTTTAAATATTTTTCTTTCCAACTTAGTTGTTTGCATTACATTACTCCTACCACTCTACTCAGCATTTTGCTAACCTCTTCTCCTTGTACTCAAGTCAGGGGACTGAGCAGCTAGCTCCACCGGCTGTAGAGGGAGATGGGCCCAACAGAGCCCAGCCTTAGCTGTTTCTATTTCCTTCAATTGTGTCACGGTACTTTTTCCATGGTAGTGAGTACTTTCGTTCAAGAACCCTTATTTCCATTTCTCGCACTTAGTTTCTTTGTGATGACTATGCTAGTAAACTATTTTATGTTTCCTTGGATTGGATGCTAGATTTTGGATCCTACTTTCTTCTTTCCGCCATTAATTGTTTCTCTTGCTATGATGTACATGTGATAGCATTTTATTTTTTGGTTAATTCTCATCGGACGATCAGATCTTAGGATAATGACACGGTCCGATCTAATTTCCATGGGGAGCCGGATCGGGTCGTAACACGGTAGTTCAAGGAACATCTGGCACATCTTTCCTACAAATGGATGATCGAGCCACTGGTGCCATAACAGAGGATATCAAGAAGATAGATTCCATCTTTCTCAATCCCACCACCAATAATCTCATTCATTTGTTTATCTTGGAATAGCAGTGCTTATCGTCGAATATAACACAACAATGAAGGACTTTGTAAATTTTACTCTCTAAGAATAGGTTCATTGGGAACTCTGGAGCACAATGTACATTTGGTAACTGCAATCCAGAGAATATCTGGAGATCGCCTATTACGGTGATAGGAGAAAGGGACCAGTTTGCCACTTGCACTAATCTCACACACCTAGGTTTCATGGGAGTCTTCAAGAGACTAGTATCTCTCATGAGATGAATCGACACTCCCAAGTTGATCATCTACTGCCTAGATGGAATAGTAGCCACAGTACTCTTTTGCATCTTGCCCTTTGCAACTGCCATGGCCACACCAAAGGACTACAATGTTCTTTGTAGACATAAATATACAATCCACATTCCAAACACTAGCACAATAGATCAAAAGGATCATATAGGCAGGCACTAAGAGACAATTCCAAGCACAATAGGATGTAAATCTATCCTATCACAATCACCTTCCAACTTCATAGTCATGCAGTTACTGGAGACTAATGCCACAGCAACCACCGTAGAGAACACAACAACGACCACTATTGCAACCGCAACAATCTTCATCGTCAACAATACTCCGACTGCCAAGACTCCAAGCGTGAAAGCCAAATCTTGCCTTTGTGCCTTCATCATTGCTAGATCTGCCTCCTCCACACATCAGCACCATCGCCTTAACCTTCACTCATCACAACAACACGGCAACGATCTGGATCACATCACCGATTGCATTCACCAAATCTACCTTCATCGAATCACCTTCATGTAATGAGATCACAGGTTTTGGGGCATGCGGCGTAGGTTGGACGATGTGGTTAGATCTGGGTGATGCGATTGCAGGATGGCCAATCTGGGCACACGTTGGATGATGTGATAACAGGTTAGGCGATCTGGGCACAAATTCTAGGCATAGATCTAGGCACAGCAGTTAGATGATGCACAACAACAGATCTAGACGATGTCCTATGTTGCCATAGGAGATATGGACGAGCACAGCAACAGTAGATTTGGGCGAAGGTGAGGATTGCACCCTGCCTGTTACACGCATGAGGATATCAACTACAATGGGGCATGTTTGGCTGGCCTAGAATCATCACTTTGATACCATGTAGAGAGTAAAAAATTATTTATCATTTAAAATAAAAAATCCTAATCTCTTTTATATAAGACAGACTTAGATAAATTATAATTACATCCATCAAAACAATTAAAATAACATAACAACTTTCTACAAAAAGTAAATATGTGCTCACAGTAATTATGATTTCATAATTGTTGCAACAAAAGGGTTGAGTTAGTTAATGTGTCTATAGAGCTTGAAATCAGAGATAAAATATATATTAAATGTCTAACATAGACTTTAACCAAACATCCGTAGAAACGTAGTTGGAATAGGGTGAAACTTAGTAGACTTGACCGAAGAACTCAGAAATAATCACTTAATTGCCTAATGCTTGTGATAAGTGTGATTCAATATTGGTTGGATCACTAATAAATGGAAACTTTACTCTTGAGTATTCAGAAGTATAGAAAGTAAAAAAAAACTCTAAACTCTAGATGCCTCATGAGTGCCGACATGTAGAATGATGACAGATGGGAAGAGTTATTATTTTAGGCATGATATAGATTTTTAGAAATATCTCACACCTTTTAAGTAAGATAAGAATTGAACCCCAATGTTTTGGACTGCTCAATAACCAAACCGTTCAACTAGGTGTAATATCTCGCACTCTTTCATTTTAAACTCTCTGTGGATTTGAAAATCCCTTTCCAGTTTTTATCATCTTGAAATGCAGCCAACTTGAGCCTACTGCTTCCATAAAATCCATATCACTCAAAATTTCAAACGTTTTTATTCGGAAGTGGTGATAAAAGTAATTGCAATTATTTAATACCTCAATGGTGCAATGGTCATATTTCAAATTACGGGCTAAATAGTAAGCAAGCAAGCTCATGGTTTGGATATCTAACTCACTCCCCCTTCCTAACGATACAAACTTCTTTAAGCACCTCAAAATTTTAGAAGTGAAATCAATTCTTCAGTTTCTTATGTAAAAGGGAAAAATGTCAGTTCTGGTGCTTCCGTGGCTGTTTAGATTCTGTGAAATCCACTTCCACTGCATCTCAGAAGGCTGTCTTTGTGATCAAACCAAAACACATTTATCATCCCTTCAACTTTTTCCATTTATTTCGAGGGATTAATTTTAAATGATTAATTTTATAAATGGTGGGATTATGAAAAAAACATGAAATTGGAAAAGTTTTATATTTGAGGGAAATATCGGTCAAATCATAAGATGTTTGGAAGGATAGGTATAGGTATTCTCTCACAAATTTTAGGATAAGTCCATCCAATCCTCTTCCCTTAAATTGGATAATTCCAAGATTAAGAGTTCTATCCCAAGATTGTTATAACCTAAAATTAAAAGATCCAAACATAGTATAAATGACAAAATTCCTACAATTAAACAGTGCCTTGAAGGGAAAAGAAACGTTAAAATTAAAATTTTTTAAAATTGACGGAAAGTACCTGGGAATATTGCATCCATGGGGCTGCCACCTCCACTTGAGATAAGCATAATCTCGTCTCCCATTCCTATGGCAATTGAAGCTTACATCAACAAAAGGGCAAGAGCCCGGGCGATAGTATGGCTTCCTCCCGTCGTCCCACACCCATCTCCCATCAAAGATGTCGCATTTCTCAGAGCTACCAAAGCTAATGAACTCAGAACTCGAAGCATTTCCTTCACCACTTCCATTCTTACCTTCTGAAGCAGAGGCTGTTCTATTCCTCTGAAGATCTTCAACGTTGGGTTTCACCACAGCGCCTTCTCCGATCAAAAGGTCCCCACTTTTATCGTGGGTCCGTCTCAAAATCTCATCTTGATTCACCCGATCGTCCATTACTGCTTCTGCACCACTCCCCATCTCTCCAAAAGCCTCACCTTTATCTAACGAACCACTCGCTTCTGCAGTGGAGGTCTTACCGACGGTGCTATTCCACTGCTGAGTCCCGTCGCTCGAACCCTCTCCCGCGCCGATTTCATCGAGGGTTCCCCAAATCTCACCTTTCGACGCCTTATCGATCTCCGTAGCATTCCACTTCTGTTCCACCACCTGAACCGTCGTTGCTTCTGCGACATCCCCTCCTATAAAAGTCCCACCTTTTCCTCGCAAACCTTTCGCTCCCGCAGAAGCCGCGTTCTCCCTCGTGGTCGTTTCTCCATTAGAGGAGTAGAAACGTGGGAGGAACGAAGGTGTGGCGGTGCCGTAGATTGGTATGAGCACGTAGAAGGCGAGAAGCGAAAAGGCGACGCAGAGGGCGAAGGTGGACGCCACCCTGCCGCTCGGGCTGCGAAGGGAGGAGAAGCCGTTGTCGAGGGAGAGGAGCTTCTTCCAGCCCATTCCTTCACCGCAAGCGTGCGCTTCTGTTGCTCTCTTTCTTTTTATTACTACCGTCGCTGATTGTTCGTGTGTGTTTTGTGGGGGTGAGGAAAAGGGAGATGGTTTTGTGCTCATGTGATGGCGCGTGACGGAGGAGACGGAACCAACTGAATTCAAACTAAATTACAAAAGGAGGAATTTACACGCCTGCCCTTCTTTTCTTGAAAATTTTCGTATTCACCCTCACCCTTTCAACAAGGTCATGTATACTCCTCATGTGCTCCTACTGGAGTAGAAGAACTCCATTCCCATCATGGGTAGATCCATGTACATTTTTGCTAAAACGTAAAAACAAAAAATGTCTCTCCATGACGATTCTTAACTAGTCCCAAGATTTTGGCTTGATTTGTACCATGTTATATTTTATTATTCAATGGAACTTGAAAAGACTGAAAAATCAATTGGGCTGAGTTTTTTTTAACTATTTGATTTAGAGGCTACATTTTTTGCATCGATAATATGCATTTATTTCGAAATAATAAGATTTGAATTCTGATCTGTAAAATATAGTCGATTGTAGTAGAAGGAACTCAACGTATCCTTGATAGCCTTCTCGATTGCCTGCAACTTGGAAAATCAAAAAAGTGTTTTTTTTGTACCTTATGTGATAGCCTTTTAAATTTCGAGGCATCGATGTAATGTTCAATTCCTCGAAGATAATTGTATGTGGTGGATGTTTGTAAAAGTACCCCTTGTAATATATAGAAAAGGAACTTTTAGGAGGCCATGTACTCGATTTTATCAAGAAAGATCATCTATGTTGTAACATATTTTAGTATTTTCTGAATCAAGTAATATACTTCCAATAACATCCTTGTGCCAAAATAATATGTATTTGTATATCATTTGTCCAATATAATGTCTAGGAGTTAACTTTAACTTTTGCAAAAGAAGCAAAAGATAAGAAAGAAGTGAACAGGCCGACAATAGGATCACGCTCACGACCTTCTATGATATTTAGGATTATGTAGTTTTGACATGCGATTATTACCAACTTTGTTTTAGCTAAAGTTACTTAGACCGCCAAATCAACTGGCTTAATCTTACCAATGTTTTAGCCCAACCGCATTAATTTGATGAATCCATCATTAGTAGCTACCACTAGCAACCTAACGTCATCTGTGTAAATGCAACATGTGGAGCGTTCGTTTTCGACAATAATAATGCAACACGCAAGGTTTTTTGAGGATATGAATTCGAATTCTACTTACAAATAAATAAGCGTACTAATCTAGTTTATGCGTTCCAATTAGGATTCTTATATTTGAAGCCTCGATTTAGACACCCAAAGTATGAACGAGAGTTTGGATCTAAGCAGAGTTCCCCATCAGTCTACCCTTACATTTTACGTTAAAAATGGCACTTTACAGATAAAGTTGCCGTCATTTGACGCAATCGGCAGATTCACGAGGTCGGGTAAGATCCCTTCTTCTCGCCTTGGATTGCATAGAGATTATAACGTGCACATTCATTCTCGGCCTACAAATTTCAAATTTTCATTTCAATTTTATCAGTGCAATTAACCACAAAAACCCTGAGAAAAAGAAGAAAGAACTTTTCTCATTGTTATGTCGCACCTAATATGGAACTTTAAAGATGAAAAGCCACAATGAATATTATCCCAATAGATTTACCTTGCCTTTAATTTACTAAAGAATTATGTAAAAGAAAATAAAGATATTTATGACTAGGGCATTGATTTACGATAGAGCAACGGTATAGTCTATACACAAACTATTCCACACTATAATCCACATTTTAAGTGCTTTTAAATCCGCCCCCTCCCACCCGTCCCCTCGCATGTGACTTGCACATCCCTATCCACAGCTACACGTGGAGCACATTGGCAGCACCTTATCCTCTGGTTAGTACATCGACATCTCTACAACAAGCACATACAATACACGAGCAACTCCAACGGGCACGTCAGTAGCATCGTAGTGAGCAACTTGGCAACCCCTCACCTCCCCACAAACAACACACAAGCACCATCTCTACCACCTGCCTCACCTGAACAGCACACGAGCATGTCACACACCCCTCAGCGAGCCCGACCTCACCTCCGACAAGACCACCTCACCTTCTAACCACACACCTCCCAACAAGACTAACCTATCCTCACCTCTGGCAAGCCCAACCCACCTCCCAAGACACCTCGACAACAACACCAACCTCACCACCACCGACCACATCATCTCCCTGACCTCACCACCGTCAACCACCTCCACCTCCTCCTCCCCATCCAAGGACCCACCCACTACCATCAGCACCCACCTCCTCGCACAACACATCAACACTACCAAACCACCACTATCTCCCTATCACATCTAGCACCACCACTACCATAGCATGACCATTTGACCACTTCACCTTCCCCCTCTTGCCACATCAGCACATGCTAGATCGCCCCCCACACCTATTCCTCTCTTGCAGCACACGCACTCACCACCCATGCCACCTCCAATGATCCTCTCTCAAAGATCAATCTCTATTGCACTCGTCCCCCACCCATCTCCATTCTCCCCCCAACACATCTATGGCTACAAGATCAGCAAGGGAAGTGGAAATAAAGAAAGGAACCCCAGAAAAATGGAATCCAACAAAATTTTGAAATAAGAAAAATAAACCAGATCGAAACTCAGATAAAATGAAATAAAGGGCAATATGAAAATTAGTGAAAAAAAAATCTCAAAAAAAATTTCAATGGAACTCCAAAACAAAAGGAAAGAAATGTTACTTTAAAAAAATTCAATCCATATGCGTTAGGGAGCACATAATCTCCAAAGAATGTGGAGGTATCATAGCATCCTATAAGTTGCATTTGGCATCTCTTCCCAGTAAAAAGGGGCTTTGACACCAAGAGGTCAATTCCCCAAGAGTTGCCACACAACACATGAAGTGTCCTAGCATCTTATAAAATGCATGTGACATATTCCTCCACCCTAGCATAAGATGAGGGTACAGATATCATAAGTTGCACTTTCCGTAAGAGTTACCATACAACCCATACGGTGTCCTAGCATCCTATAAGATGCATGTGATATTCTCATAGTAGAAAAAAAAAAAACGCTCAAATACAGGGAGTTACACTCTTCACACAAGTTGTCCCACAACCCATGCAGTGCCATGGCATCTTATAAGATGCACATGGCACTTCCCCCTAATAAAAAAGGGAGCACCAATAGGAGTTCCACTTTCCTCACAAGTTAGCACATAATCCATGAGTTGCCATGTCATCCTATAAGATGCACGTGACATCTCCCCCCGCCCAGTAAAAAAGGATGGCACAGACACCTAAAGTTACACTTTTCCCACAAGTTGCCACACAATCCATAAGGTGCCATGACATCCTATAAGATACACGTGACATCTCCCCTTAGTAAAAAAAGGGACACAGCCGCCCAGAATTACACTTTGCTAATCAATTGCCACACAACCCATGAGGTACCTTGGCATCATATAAGATGCACCTGGCATTCCTCCTAATAAAAAGCGAGCACAAACATTAGGAGTTGCATCTTCCCTGTGAGTTGCCACATAACCCATGAGGTGGCATGGCATCAAGGAGGATGCAAGTGGTGTTTGCTTGAGATACTAAAGATCACTTTGCAACTTTCCAATGCTATGCACGTTCTCCAAGGTTCTAATACTTGTGTCAACTCTAAGGTTAGATGGTGGCACCAAGTTTTCAATTTACTTTTTAAAGTTTAACCAACCATTTTGAAATGTTGATGCCATGACATCAAAAAGAATGCAAGTGACTTACTTGTCCTTAAGATCATTTTGTCAACTTTTCAAGGCTATGCACATATGTCCGCTTTAGAGTCAAATGGTGATGTTAAGTTTGCAATTGTTCAACTTTCGAACGTCCAATTCTTAACAATATATCCCATGACACCATGCAAGGTGCAAGTCACAATTATGTCGACTCTTTTGTAAGTTGATACTTTTGCCAACTTTGTCAGACAATGGCGTCAACTTTCAAATTCTTCAACCATGCTACATACATATATCAACTTAGATGCCATGAAATCAAACAAGGTTCAGGTGGAACCTAGTCCAAACACAAGTAATCATTCAATCCAATGAGAAAAAACATCTACAAAGAAAAAAATTTCACATGCCACATGAATGCGATAAGATGTTATGACATCTTCGTTGAATATACATTCATTTACTATAAGAGATTACATACTTTATCACATTTTTATCAACAAAAGTGGTGCCACTGTCACATTGAGAAGAGACTACAAATAACTCACGGTGTCTGTAGCAAGTGTTATGATGCCATCAACACCTGTTACGATACAGGGGGATGCAATGCACATAATATTTGATGACATCATGAGCACCTACTCAGATGCTATGGAACTAGACATAAGAAAGGAGGAGGGATGAATCATTGTTAAGGAAACGCTATGGCACCTATCACTAGTAGTTGCAGGTGCCATGACACTTTATTCCTACCGTTGGCCTTAATGATAAGGTTGTTGCTGGAGATGCTACTCCTCACACTAACTCTATTATTGTTGCTATGCTTATGGTTGAGGTGTCACAATTGTTGTACTGTAATGCCATCAACACCTGCTAAGATACAATAGAGAGCATGATTTTCGATGATGTCATGAACACTTGCTCAAATGCTATGGAACCAAACTCAAGGAAGGGGAGCTGATTGACTAATGAGGAGATGCCATGGCACCTATTGCTAAGAGTTGCAAATGCCATGCTACATGAAAAGTGTTAGCATGCATGTTACATGAAGATGCTAGGTTAATAGGTGAGGAGGTCATCGTTGAGAGTTACAATGGAGATACCATGAGTTACAAATGTTTGGAAGATTGTGGTGGATGGCAGAGGTTGTTGTTGCCAATCGTACCACAATGGGATGCCATTGAGATGGTAAGGAGCATGGAGAGTATGGCGAAGCTTGTTGTGGACAATCACAAGCCAAAGCTTGCCATTTCAAACCACATGCCAGAGCTTGCCAACCACACGCTAAACCTTGTTGTTGTCAATCATTGTCGATCATAAGCTAGATGCTGTTGTGGTGGTGGATGGATGATCAGGGGTGAGAAAGTGCTAGTCCAAAAGCACCATCGCTACAGCTTCGTTGTCATGATGTAGCTCCACTGTGGCAACTCTGTCATCATCGTGCAAATGTTGTCGTCGTCATGCTAGTGCCATCACTGCCATGCAAGTGTCATCATCACCATGTCGTCGTCAAGCTGAGGGTGGGCTGCAACCCAATCAGTGGAATGGAATGGGTGGATAGCTAGGGGCAAGACCTCCTTTGATAGCCATTTTTTGAATTTTCAAAATTGGTGAAAGGGAGGGGAGGGGGAGGTGGGTGGAGGTAGGAGGGTATCCACATTAGATGCCACATAATAGGGGTAGATTTGTGGGTGCAATAGAAAGAGTACATATTATCTCTTTTGAAAGAGACCCTGATCGGCCCTTGGAACAGTTTTGTTTTCCCCAGAAAAATAACAGTACAAGGCAATTGCTATAACCAGAAAATGTCATGTTTGCCTTTTAACTTTGTATGTCCTAGCATAGTCATATTAGCATTGCTCTCTACTGGTAATTGTTGATCCAATCGAGACATTTCCAATCAATCATTCATCTAATCCAGACATGCGTCCAACTAACTAGGATTTGCCCCTTCAGTATTGCTCTCATCTTAGGGATGTCAATGTTGATGAAACTCTACTTCGTAGTGCAGGATTTTATCCTTCAGTACTGCTCTTATGTTAGGAACATCAATGTAGATGAATCTCTACTTCCTAGTGCAAGGTTTTATACAGCTCTGTAAGGACTTGTCAGTTGTATTTAGACACTTTCACCTACAAGCACGTTTTCCTCTATTCACTCTGCTACAAGTCAACTATGAGACTATGCACCTCAAAGTTTCATAGGATAACAAAAGGTGATTTTCAGGCCCTTGAATGAACTGGGTATTTGCCTTATCAATTCTCAAACCCATGATGGGTTTTATTCAGCATTGACACCAGAATTGGCATCAAAATCCATTCACATCTCATACATGCCAAAAGCTAGCAAGCTTCCCAAGCACTAACTTTTAGACCTGGAGGCACAACCACTCACTGGTAGCTAGAAGAGTCTGAGAATGGCCCCTGGTAGTCATTTTACTATTTCATGGATGCATATCTATCTTTTATTCAGTCAAGAATGACACAACGTGGAGCGTGGAGGCTCCTTGTGCATGAGAAAATAGTCCACGTGGGGACTAGCCACGCATGGTGGCCTGGAGATGTAGAGGAGCACCACCAGCAGGTTGGTGGCCAACGTTGGTGGTGATGGTTGGCCAAGGTGGCCGGCGATTAAGAAGAAGAGAGAGGAGAGGAGCCTTGAGTTGTAAGAAATATTTATATTACTCAAAATAGAATACAAGGGAAGACTCTCTTTTTATAGAGAAGACATATCCCTACAATTAGAAACAAAAGATCTTATCCCTAATAAGAAAAGATCTTATCTCTTAAAGAAATATCTTATCTCTAATCAAAATAAATCCCAACATATTTTCCTAAAACACATTTACTAAAAATAACCAAACTTGCAACTTAAGAAAGACACCAAAATTGGTCCCTTGGACCATCAAACCGCTAGCCCCTGTGGGCCCCTCAGATGCTACAACGTGGCACTGGCACGTGGCTTACTAGCTGCCATGTGGCTGTGTCACATGGCTGGTTTTATTCCCAACACTCCCTCTCAAGTCAAAGGTCGGGAAGCCGACGACTTGGTCTTTTACTTGTGAAGCTAGACATCCCACCATTCATCTTCTTCAAGAACCAAGCTCTCAGTCTTCACTTTTGACAAGTCAATGGCAAATCCTCTTGCGACCACCAAAGTCGTTGCTTCTGTGGCAATCTAAGTAGTCATTACAACAGCCACCGTGCACTTGTCTTCTCTGAAAAGAACACACAACTTCTCAAGGTCTTCTTAAGTTAATGAGTCTACATGTGAGGTACTAGTAGCACGTGGTGACATCCCAAACTTCTCCCAACACTTGTCTTGTGAATGATTGTTGCGTCCACAGTATTGGCACTTCAAGTAGACATGGCCAGATCCACATCCACGCCCTCATCCTCGCCTCGCACCTGCTTCTGAAATAGCAAGTGCAAAGCTCTCGCCTCTTGGCATGTCTTCCTCCTCGGGGATCTCCATCTTGAGGAGACAGCAAAAGATGGTCTTAAAATCCATCTTCCCTTCTAAAGCAAGAATCTGATCACGAGCAGCTCAATAACAGGAATGCAATCCCGATAAAAACTTGGCAAATTGCCAAACAGCCCATGCCTCCCCTACTTGTCGCAACAAAGAAACTCGCAGATTTACAACTCCTCAAATAACGCCTCCATCTTCTCGTAGTATTTTGTTAAGGAAAAATCTCCTTGACTAGCTGTCCAAATACGAGTATAGAGTTCAGTGATGCGAGCGTTATTTGAGGTTCGAGCATACCACTTCTCGAGGGTCGTCCAAATCTCAAATGCACTCTTTTTGTAAAGCATATTCGAGGCTATAAACGGATCCATCACGTTCATGAGCTAATTCATGACGACGTAGTTCTCCTTGAATTTCTTCTTCTTCTTGCCATCCTTGAATTCTAGTGCCTCATCAAGTAAAATATTCAGTTTCTCATGTCCTCAACAAAGATCTTGAAGGCACGAGCCCACAAGACGTAGTTGGAAGTGCCACTTACCTTAATGGTTGTCCTGGAGACAACCACCTTGCTTTCTCCAGGACCGACGGTGGCATCTCTGACCGTCGTAGTTGATTCTATCATCTTCTTCTAGTCTCCCTTCTCTGCGTAAGGCGCCAGATTTGTCGAGGACTTCTTGGATGCGAGATCCATCAATTGTGCAGTCAAACACCAACACGCACAAGAGAACCTAGAATGGTCACTCTAATACCATGTCAAAAATGACACAACGTGGAGCGTGGAGGCTCCTTGAGCGTGGGAAAATAATCCACGTGGAGACTATCCATGCATGGTGGCTTGAGGTGTGGAGGAGCACCACCGGCAGGCTAGTGACCGACGTTGGTGGTGATGGTCAGCCAAGGTGGCTAGTGGTTGAGACGGAGAGAGGAGAGGAGCCTTGAGTTGTTGAAAATATTTGTATTGCTCAAAATAGAATACAAGAGAAGACTCTTTTGGTAGAGAGGATATCCCTACAATTGGAAACAAAAGATCTTATCCCTAATAAGAAAAAATTTTATCCCTAATAAGAAAAGATCTTATCTATTAAGGAAAGATCTTATCTCTAATCAAAACAAATCCCAACATATTTTCCTAAAACACATGTTGAAGCAAATGATTTTATTAATCTCCTAAAGAGACCCTAACCCTCTTATTAAGAAAACTAAGTTAATAACAAAAGTACCCCCTCAAGATAAAGAAAAATACCAATACCCCCTTACAGCTCAACACTCCCACTCAAGTTGGGGCGTATATGTCAATAAGCCCTAACTTGTCGCTCAAGAACTGAAGTCGTTTTTTCTTAAGGGGCTTAGTAAAAATATCAACTAATTGTAGCTCAGAAGAAATATATGGGGTACTTATCCTGCCCTCCAAAACGGCATCCCGTATGAAATGACAATCAACTTCTACATGCTTCGTCCACTCATGAAAAATGAGATTGAAGGCAATATACGTATGTGGCAGATTTATTATCACACAATAAAGAGGCACTGGAGTATCAACTAGCACTCCCAAATCCTGTAGAAAATCAACCATCTACTTGATCTCACATGCGGCCTATGCCATGGATCTGTACTCTACCTTTGCACTAGAGCGAGCAACAGCACTTTGCTTCTTACTTCTCCATGAAACAAGATCTCCCCCAAGATAGATAGCAAAACCTGATGTAGATCTCCTGTCCTCTACAGATCCAGCATAATATGCATCAGAATAGACCACAAGATCCAGAGTGTCACTCAGATAGTAGTACAAGCCTCATCCTAGGGTGCCCTTCAGATATCTTAGGATGAGACATACATTATGCCAATGACTGTACCTGGGATTCTGCATAAACTGGCTGGCCCAACTGACTGCGAAGCTAATGTCTAGACATGTAATAGTCAAGTATAACAGATGGCCAACAGTGTTGCGGTACTTGGTAACATCCTCAAACAAAAGATCTGTATCATCTGAATGGTGACTGGGGAGTGCCTTTACTAGTATCCCAGATGGCTTGGACCCAAGAAATCCAACCTCCTCTAGGATCTACAAAGTATACTGTCTCTGAGATAAAGACAAACCTCCTTCTTGATGAACAGCCTCTATCCCCAGAAAGTAACGAAGATCACCTAAATCTTTAGTGACAAAGGTAGACTGGAGAAATGCCATCAGTATCATTACTTGTGAGGATCATAACATCAACATATACTGCCAAAACGACAACTCTCCATATCCCACCATGTGCAGTCCGTCTGATGAATATAGAATGGTCCGTGGCAAACCTCCGAAACCCCAGTTTCCTGATCTCTAGATTAAGCCTCTCAAGCCAGGCTCGTGAGCTCTGCTTTAGGCCATAAATGACCTTCCGCAAGTGGCAAACAAGCTCCCACTGACTGTCATAACCTAGTAGCTGTCGCATATATACTTCCTCTGCCAGATTCCCATATAGAAAGGCATTCTTTATATCAAGTTAGTGCAGCGGCTAATCTCTGATCATAGCAAGTGACAAAATAATCCTGATGGAAGTAATGCGTGCAACATGTGAAAAAGTCAGATGTGTACACATCTAATTGGCCTAAAATGCCTATTTATGCCTGTTCTTAGGTCCATAAAAGCATCATGCATTATAAATATTGCATAACATGCATCATCATGCATTTAGATTAATTTATACAAATTGTATATTAATTCTCTTTTTTTAATGGCTAGGGGCCAAGGTGATATTTATCTGGGCATCGGATTGACGATCCAACTATACGAATCTAATCAGGGTGACGATTGGAGTTCAACGCCTCTAAGATTACCCCGATCAGACCTCCATAGCATCAGACATAGTCCGAGAAAGATCAGAAGTCAAGGGGCAAGGTAGTAAAAATCCAAACCTCAGATGAAGAATCCAACCGCATGGATAGATTCGGATCGACGATCGCAACCCAACGATGCAAGAATCGATCCAATCCGACACCCGTGACACCATCTACAAACATTGGAAGATAGACGATCAGGATAGCACCACATGGCGCCATCCCAACCATCCAAAATGCCCCAACGTCCCCGCCTAATCTCTGAAGGGAAATCAATGGGTGATCTCAGCCATTGGATTTGTATCCAACGGCCAAGAGGTCGCCTTACTCCACCTTCACAATCTCTGGAGGGGAAATCAATGCTTGATCTCATCCATTGGATGAACATCCAACGGCTAAGATCAAGCGATGCCGAACCCTCACATCTGCAAAGGTGCTCTCATCGTGTGATCACAACCATTAATCTTCATCTAACGGTCACAAGCGTT
The DNA here is from genome assembly GCA_037157565.1 of Thalassia testudinum. NCBI lineage: Eukaryota > Viridiplantae > Streptophyta > Magnoliopsida > Alismatales > Hydrocharitaceae > Thalassia > Thalassia testudinum. The sequence continues at coordinate 22,787,363 of JAZHRO010000024.1, forward strand.
GAGGCCTTAAATCAAAATCTCGACACAAGCGACCCCTCAGTGCAGTGGTCATGATCTTAATCCACAAGGAGCGTGCGTTCAAGCCTCGCTGCTTGGTCTTAATCCACTGAAGGCATGCGCAATTGAAATTTAGTTGCACGATCGCGATCCAACAACTGCAGAGGCGAGACGTGGCATACCGAGAATAATGCAATGATCACGAGCGTGATGACGCCAAATCACACGCACAATCTGATGCACCGCAAGAAGAGGCATTGTGAGTTGATGGCTTTTAGATGGATCGGATGGCTAATCTCGATGCAACGTGATCTGAGCACTTCAGCATTGAAGAGGAAGTGACACCTGACGTGGCTACTTAAGGAGCGTGGGATCGCGATCAGAGGGCCCTTGTTCCATGCCTTTCGGCAACGTGCGACTACAATAACGCTTACAAGTGTCATTAAAGACCCTGAATTAATTTTAGCCCTTGGAAAAAACCTTTCTACTCATTTCCCCTTACCTATAAAAAGGACCCTATGCCCCTCATTCCATTCATCCATTCTCTTCTCTTCTCACCTTCTCCAAAGCTCTAAGGAGATAATCCCAAACCCGGGATGCTCCTCTAAGATAAAAAAAATAAAATTGTCAATCTTCTCATCCCCTTCATGTAGCACATGTGGTTGTCTTCTCGCCACCATTCGGCAATCAGATCCCGTGCAGGCAATGTCCTGCGTCTCACCCCCGTCTTCCAACTCCTTCCACCTTCCAGCATCCCATATCCATCTTCCGAGCGCCAACAGCATGGCTCATCCTCCAAGCGATCGTCGAAGAGAATTTTCTCATCCCTATCTTTTTACTGCTTTCTAGTGTAGTTTTAATTCTACAAGTAAATGTAATGGACATGGTTCTATAGTTATAAAATATTTATTCATTCTCTATTTTTTCTCTTTCTTTGTATTACTCTTTCTATATCTTCTATTGTTTATTTCTTAAGTAGTTTAGCTCACGTAGATTAAATTCAACCAACTACTCTATAAAAATAAACACGAATTTTTAATCAAACATTCACTTCTCTATGTTCAACTCGAAACTCACCAGAGTTTTGGTTAAATTTATCTGATAGCGGATTTTTACGCACTACAACAATAGATTTTTAACTCAATTCTTTTTACGTACAAAATCACACTAATCAAGATCTCAAGGTAATCCACCCCATATATCTAGGTAAATCCCTTAGCCACAAGTCTGGCTTTATATCTCTCTACTGTCCTGTCAGACCTGTATTTAATGGTGTACATCATCTGCAACCAACAACAGTGGCACCTTCAGGACGGAACAAGATCCCACGTTCCTCTAGTCTGAAGAGCCTCCATCTTCTCATCCATGGCATCTTTCCACCTCTGATCATGAAGTACCTACACAAAATCTCTGGGAATCACTGTAGTAGTAAATAGCAAACACAAATTGCCAGCCCTCTCCCTAGAGATGAGAAACAATAGTATAGCGAGAAATACGGTGAAGAATAATATCAGATCTCCTCTGCACAGTCTCCTCCCTGTCTGACTCACCTCTCTCTGAAGAGATAGCAAGCTAGGCTGGCTCCTCACATGCAAAGTCCTGTGTCTGTGGCCTCCTATGATACACCTGTGTCTCATCAATAGCAACCTCTATGGTTGAACCTTCTTATGAGAAATAAGGAATCTTCTCAAAGAAGTTTACATCCGCAGAAATAAGATATCTCCTACGTGCTGGATCATAACACATGTAGCCTTTTTGAGTCCTAGAGTAGCACAAAAAGGCACACTTTGTGACACGGGGGGCAAACTTATCTTGGACACCATGATTCTGAACAAAACATACACATCCAAATGCCCATAATGGCACAGGAAAAATCCTACTACAATCAACATGTACAAGCTGATATGGAATCTAAGCTTGACAAATAGAGAATGGCTCTGTTAATCAAATATGCCGCTTTGAGTATGACATCACCCCAAAACTTCCTAGGAACCTTCATATAAGACATCAAGGTCCTAGCGATATCAAGTAAATGTCACAGCTTGCGTTCTGCAACTCCATTCTGCTGGGAAATATAAGCACAAGATGTCTGATGGATAATCCCCTTAGCCCTGAAAGCTTCCTACAAGTCACTATGCATAAACTCTAATGCATTATCATTGCGAAAGGCCTGAACAGTAGTACCATATTGTGTCTATACCTCAAACAGAAAATGTTGTATAATAATAGGAATCTCACTACGAGCCTTCATCAAAAACACCCATATAAGTCTACTACTGCCATCCACTAAAGCAGCAAGTACCTGTATCCATCAGTAGAAGCCACTTTAAAAGGTCTCCAAACATCATAATGTACTAGGGAAAAAGGAACTGAACTCACACCAGTCTCTCTCCCAAGTTATTTGCAGCTGTAATGCTTCCCAAATTGACAACCTTCACAGTCCAGAGCCAAAGAGTCTGATAACTTTGGATACATTTAGCACATCTTCTTCACAGAAGGATGCCCAAGTCTCCTGTGCCAAAGCAGAAGGTCACGAGAAATAAACACTGCCCTAGCAAATAACATAGGCACGTCTAAATAGTAGACACGACCTCGCTCTATGCCACTTCCAATAATATCATCTGTATTTCGATCTTGAAAGTAATAATGCTTCTCATAAAAAATAACATGACATCCAAGATCCCTACAAATCATACTCACTGACAAGAGATTCATAGGAAATTCAAGGGTGTAATATACCTCTTCTATCTTCATCTTGGGCGTAGCATCTACACACCCAACTGCAGTCACAGGAGAGGTCTTCCCATTGGTCACCCGCACTTCTCGCAGTCCACGTGAGATCACCGGGTTCTTTAGATGATCTCAGTCTCCGGTGAGATGTACAGAAGCTCCTGAATCTATCACCCATGGACCTCTGTATCTTCTTCCCTTCTTTTCAACCCCTTGGACTGCACATGAAAGTCCCATATCTGAGTTTGATTTTACTAACGTATCAAACTCATTTCCTTGGCATAAGAGAAGACTCATCATGCTTGAAAAAAATTCCTTCTTCATTGGTGGCAAGAGAAGACTCATCACCACCTTTGCAATGTGTGAAATAAGCTCTAATACACACAAGATAACATCTGTCCACATCGATCTTGCCTCCCATTGGCCAATGGGGGTAGCGACCGACAATGTTGTTCCCTCTGCAAAGGACCAGCGACAACCATCTGCAAAGGCTGTAGATCCAGCAACAATCTGACATCGATCTAGCAGTGGTCCGGCAGCAATTTGGCAGCGATCTGCAGGGATCTGGAGGCAATCTGCAGATCTGATGGCAATCTAGTGGCTACAGATCTCAGAAGGCTACAAATTTGGCCAACAACAGGCCAGCATTAGGAGTGAGATCTTCATGATCTCTCATGAAATCACCCCCTCTTGGGTGATCCAATCATATTTCAGTGGGATATCAGAGCACCGACCTAGAACCGCTGCTCTGATACTATATTAAAACAAATGATTTTATTAGTCTCCTAAAGAAGCCATAACCCTCTTTTATATAAAGAGAACTGGGTTAATTACATAAGTACCCTCTCAAGATAAAGAAAAATACCAATACCCCCTTACAACTCAACAACACATTTACTAAAAATAACCAAACTTGCAATTTTAGAAGACATCAAAATTGGTCCCTTGGACATCAAACCACCGGCCCCTGTGGGCCCCTCAGATGCTGCCACGTAGCCTGCTGGCTGGCTTTATTCCCAACAGATTCCATATACACTGTTGTACATGATAGTGATGTGATATCATTGTGGTTCTATTTTCCTTGGTTTCCTCCGCAGGTGCTGCCTATAATAGTTTCGAATGGTCTCTTGACTGCACTAACTAGCACCAAACCCAACTGGTCTGAACAAGATGATGTAATAAGAGTGAATGCAGCAAATCCCATGCAAGTGGGTTGATAATCATCATGAGCTGCAAAACTTGGTTCAGAATCTTGCCATGACACTCACTGAAATATGTAAGCTATCAATAGCTCTCAGGTAGTTTACCAGAATGGAAGCAACCAAGGCTACTTCCTGAAAGAATTATCAATGTCAAACTATCATATCTAACCCTAAAAGAGATACTGCATCCACAATGCTGCCTTCATCAAGAAGGAGCTTATCAAATGTTACAGTTGGCCATGGAGAGACTGACTATTAAGAGGTCTGTTCAGGAACCATTCCCACCAGTAATAACAGTACAACTTATTAATAGAAAATGGAAAGCAATGTTTCCAACTTGTGATCGAAGGTTAGGGAAAACTTGCCTGCAGACCGTCACAGCAAATGGACTAACACGAGTACTACAATCCCCCACCCTGTAACATTCCGGACACTTGGACTCAAGACATTATTCACAAGGTTTACATTCTGCAATGGGGTTTTCCTTCCCTTGAAAGGGGCTGTGCAATGATCAAAGTGCAAAATCCTGGACAAAATAATAACCAAGTCTTTTCCTACAGTAACTTAGAAAATTGTTATAATGAATAGAAAAGCATAGAAGAAATTTCCACAGATGGAATAAAGTGAAAGACCTTTCAGAAGTTGAAAATGCAACACATTCAAAACAACACTGCCAAATCAAATACAGGTTACAACTAGATACGTGACAATTCTTCGAGATTTCCTTCATATACATGGAGTAGGATATGAAGGGTAATCCTATCCAAAATTACCATATTGTGCTCTCCTGATCAATAGCACCTAATATAGAAAGTGTATAACAAACCTAGGATAAAAAAGCTGCTGTATTGACTCGTTATCAGTTACAAGCACATGTAATCATCAAATTCTCATGGCAAAGACAGAAGAATGGAAATAAATATCATTAGAAATTTTCATAAATATGAAGATTGACAAAATTTTGCAGGTTCCAAGACCCAAAACACCGCCCTTTTTCAGCAATTGATTTATGGCATATGATGGCAAATTTCTACCTAGAGGGATGCATCAGAAAGCACATATTGACTCATTTTTGCTCATCTCCTAAATATTCAATTAAAAAATCATTTAAACCCAGTTGCATGGAGAAGCTCAAAAAACTTTTAACATTATGGCAACAGAAGTATCTGGATCTGATAATGATGAAGTTAATTAACAGGAACTGGTGTCTGGAACTTCATCTGCAAGGTTTGAGAAACAGCATCAATGAACTCCTCCGTGCTCAAGTACTTATCCCTTGAAACTCTGTAAAAATCAAAGTATTAGTGTGTTGGATGTGATTTACATTGTATTTTCTACAAATGCTGACACTCTATATACAAGTTCAAAACAACCCTTCACAAAGGACTTCTTAAATTTCCGACTTATGTATTCTTGGTTTTACAAGAATCTAATTGGTTAAAGTTCAAAGTCCTCCAAATGAAGATGCTGAAGTGAGAATGCAGCCATTAAAACAAACTTCAGAGGTTGATCTACTAAAATAGAACCTGCTCTTGCAATTTTGATTTTCAAAATCATTTTCCATGTCTCTTTTAGTTAACATGTATTGCATGCATAGACTCTAACACCTTTATATCGATTTGGTAGCATGTTCGAAATGAATGAGCTCCGCACAGAAACAATAGCATGATCTGCTTTCCCTGACTAAACTTTTAGGAATAAATTCTAGAAATTATCTTGGATAGGCAAATACGCTTGCAGAGTGAAGAAGAATTCCAAATCATTACTGGTACACCAGTGGATCTGTAATGGTGAATCGGTGGTACAAGCTGCAGCATAGCTACTAGCTAGCATTGGAATCCCAAAAAAAGGTAGGAAACCAAGCAGTGAGAATGCATTATATGACATCATCTGTTTACCTTTTCAGATTGGTAATTTCCCAAGGGAATCATATGACTTGTACAGAATACTGTATTCAATTTGCAACGAGAAGCAAGCTGATCTTTCATACAACAAAGAATCAAATTTTATGAGCGAGTTGCAAAATCAGAATTTAAATAAGCTTTATTCTTTAGAACCTGGAAATTCCATGAAAACTTGACTTCCAAAGAAATGTAACTTGATGTACCAAAAAATACGCAATCCTGGTTCTTAACTAAGTTCCCTCTATTATAGGAAGTGACATTCTACCATAGACCTCCTATCGATATCTACATCATCTATTTCAATAATCTAGAAATACGAAAGTAACCCTGATCCCCTTTTTCTATGCAGATTAGATCCAAGTATTGGACGGGATAACTCTGATGGGATACTATAATACCAATTAGGAACATCTCTTCTACTGGATATCTGCACCATCTTTAAAATTACATGTAACATGAACAAGGCTGTCCTTCAAAATTGTCATTCTAACTCGATCTGACATCTTTAATCACAGGAATCTCACCACTTGTTCAAACCTATAACCAACCACTTGTGGGTGTTCATGCAAACAACGAAAAAACACCAAAATCCTTTCTATAATTCATTTGGGTATGTTGAGAGATGAACAGTTGTTGTGGGTTATTTTAGTCCCGCATTGTGTAATTTGAGTTTGTGTGTGTTGGGTTACCCATCTCCCAGTTTATCCTTGAGAAGAATACAAAAAAATCCCGCCCCATAGGGGCCTTCTCCAATGGTTTTCTCCTCGCTTTTCATAAGTAAGATTTCCATATAAATCCAAGTATTCTTGATTGCTATGTTTTGATATTATGCCCATTCTTATTCTACTTTTATATATTCTTAGCATGGTATAAGAGTAAGTTGCTCTTGGGTCTTTCTTGTACGATTATTCTTGTTATTAGGGCTCTTTCTCTATTTTGTGCCTTTAATCTAGAGTAAGAGGGTTGGAACCCCAATCTCTTGAGTTTCTGAGGTCAAAGGAAGGAGAGGCATCAATATCAATCCTAATCTCTTGCACAGCTTCTTTGACAAGATCTTAATGGACATGCAGCTTCTTTGAACAAGAGCGAATTCCGATGTTGCAGCAACTTGGGGTAACGTCACCCTACCCTGTTCTGGCACCGGCGACAATCCGACAACCTCGAAGATCGATGTGGTAACTCCATTTGAAAGATTTTGTGTTTCGACTCCATTTGATGCAAGGATCGAAGCACATGCCACCCCAGAGATTCCACAACCAACCATGACGATGCAGGAACTGCCGACTATCGCCATTGTTTTACTTAATATTGCTGCTACGGACGATTGGTGCCCACATCGCCAACCATTGGGGAGCGCAGCGTAGTCCCTTTCGAGGAGAGGATTGCTGTCAATGAAGAGTGGCGGCGCTCAGTAGCGTAATCCCGCGCAGAGGCGAAGATCTCATGAGGCACCCTCCCAACCGTGGTCTAGCAGCGACAACGAGCTTGCCCAATGAAGGCAGCATCGATCTTACGCGAGATCACAAGAGATTGGCTACAACGAGTATGGCGGCGAAGAAGGCAATGAAGGTGGAAGAAAGACGAAGTTGCAACACTGTGCTTTTGGTTTATTTGAGGAGATTTTTTTAGGATATGAGATTTTTTGGGTCATTTGTCTTTTTCCTTCAATTTCTTCCCTTTTATGTCATATCCACTTGTTAACCTTAAACACAAAAAAAAGGAGGAAAAGAGGACAGTAGGAGGAGAAAAAAGAAAGGAAAAAAATATCAAGAGAGAAAAAAAAAGGAAAAAAGAAAAAATAAGAGAAGCCACGGAAAGAAAAAAGATGATGATAATAATGACGAGAAGAAAAGAGAGATCATTTTCTTTGATTTTTGTTTTCTAACTTGTTTCTTCTCCCATACGAGTATAGGAGAAATGGGAGTGTACAAGCCTCTTTGTGTACCGCATATGAGACTCTTTTCTTTGAGGTCCCCACATGAAACAAACTCTTTTCTTTTGATCCCTATATGAGAGGAACAAAGAATTCACAAATAGAAGAGACCACTCTCTAGGTCTCCAAAGGAGAGACCTCTCTTTGAATTTCATGTGGAAGAGGCCCATTCACTTGGTCTGCATAAGAGACCCTCTTTAGAGCTTTCAAAATGGGTGGCACAGGCACCAAAGCCAACTTCAATGATTCATCTCCTAACTTTGACCTACACCCACCTACAAACAAAAACAAGGATGTAGGGAAGTCAGAGACCAAGTAGCATCAGTTGAAGACTCTTAAGTGTTGTGTTTTTCAAAATGGGCAAACACAAAATAAAGATTTCTTTTGCACAAGCTGAACATTCCATACTCCAACTTGAGGGAGAGTGTTGAGAGATAAAGAGTTGTTGTAGGTTATTTTAGTCCCACATTGAGTAATGTGGGTGTGTGTGTTGGGTTGCCTATAAAAGGCCTATGTAACCCTCAGTTTATTCTTAAGAAGAATACAAAAATATCTTGCCTCATATGGGCCTTCTCCAGTGATTTTCCCCCCATTCTTCGTAAGTAGGGTTTCCATATAAACTTAAGTGTTCTTAATTGCCATGCTTTGATATTATGTTCATTCTTATTCCACTTTTGTTTATTTCTTAACAGGATAGCAGTCACTAAATAGTTGTCAAAATAACTAAGGGAACAGTTTATCAGGAGGGGCCGGCATATTGTTGAAACTGACTAGAGAATCAGGTATAATTCATAAGAATCATTCCCCGGCCAATCACCTCCAGAAAGGCAAAGAGAAAATATCGAAACTGCCAAATCACTCAGTAAGTAAGAAAAGCATGCCATATAGCCAATATAATTCAGAAATCAAACTCAAAATTGCATAAAATTCAATAGACTAAAGAAAATTACCAAAACTAGAAGATCTTTATTGCTTACTAAACAAGAACACAAATCCTCTGGCATTTTGATATTATCATGTTTGAGGCTCAGACCTATTGGAAGAAACCAACTAAAAAATAGCATTGTGATAGAGAAAATGTACTGACTTAGACCCATGAATGAGAAGGGCCAGATCCTTTGTCATTTTTCCTGACTCGACTGTTTCAATGCAGGCAGATTCAAGATTGTGCACAAACTCTAGTAACTTTTCATTTTTATCAAGCTTTGCCCTGCACAAGAATGCCAATAAAATAACCATAAATCAATATAGAAGCATGGATTCAATAGATTCTACCTATTTGGGTGTCCATATTAAATCAAATCAACACAATTTCTATAATTTAGAAGTCATACCTGTGTTCCAGGCCACGGGTCCATGCAAATATGGAAGCAATGCTGTTCGTACTAGTTTCTTGACCCTTTTCATGTAACCGGAAGTGTCGAGTCACAGTCCCATGGGCAGCTTCAGCTTCTAATGTTTTTCCATCAGAAGATAACTGCAAGAAAAGTAGATGTCATTAAAAGAATGGACAGAAAAATAACTGATCTGAAAAGGCATGTAGATCAGTGTTATTACCAATACTGAAGTCATTAACCCCAAAGAACCGAACCCTGAAAAATGCAAATATTAGTGGGCAGCAAACAAGATAGACCAAATAGCCATATAAACCATTGTATTTGCAGAAATGTTTTCTTGCAGGAATAAGTACAAAGCAGGGGTTTGATACATTGTATCAACTACATATAACACCTTCTAAATCATCTAATTGTTCCAACTGGCATACATTTTGACAGCTCTACTGCACATCTTCTGCTAGTAGTACATTTGGTGCTTCTTCTGTTGCCATGTGTCATTCTACTGAAGCAGATTATATGCATGAGTTCAACATGACTGGCCACTATGCATGTAGAGTCCACCCTTCTTGGGGTTCTTTCATCAGATAAATGTGTATGTTTCACATCCCTTTACGTAGAGTCACATTTCTGACTCAATTTTTAGTCTCAAATGATTTTACGTGAATGTACACTGGAGTGGTTAAACAACATATTTCTGCATCCATGATGACATGGTAGAAATTTTATTACATGTCTGTTCTGCTAAAGCAAAGTATATTCATGAGTTGGCCTCTATGTATACAGAGTCTTACCTTTCTTGGGGTTACATCATTGTAAAGATGTGTGTGTGTTTTTTTTGAGAAGCGAAAGGGTGGTTATCCAAGAAATAACCACCCGGATTTTCCATTACCAAAAGGAAGGCACTAGGCCATATTACAAATTACATCACCATCTGGAAAGAAACGAGAAAATTGACCCCACAAAATTCTCCACATACGGGCATTGCCCCTTAAAAACCGCCACATTCCTTCCAAGCCAAATCGCCCATAAGACCACAAAGGGCCGTGCCCTCTCCTTCTTGGATTGGAACGAATAATGTCCATCACTTCTGTTGCCCCTTCCAAAGGACTCCCAGAAGGCGTGAACGAGTCATAGACCCACCACCCATCCCCAAAATGACTCCACACCTATGCCGCCATGGGACACGTGAAGAACAGGCACTCCACATCCTCCACTCCCCTTGAGCAAAGTGGACAGGCTGTATCTGCTCCCTGAACCCATCTGGCTTTCCATGCCTTCACGATCCTCCCCCTCCTAAGAAGCCACACAAAGACCTTCACCTTCAAGGGGTAGTTGGCCCCCCAAACCAGTCAGCAGTCTCTCACAAGGTCAAGATTCGACATAAAAGAAGGGTCCCCCAACCTCCTGTAAGCATCCAACACAGAGAAATCTCCTTCCTCCCATCCAAAGGCATCAACCTCCTCCTCAGGTTGGAAGCCGTCCAACTCCCGCAGCAATACCTCCACCTCCCCAATCCTCTAATCTGACAAATTTCCGGCAAAGGTGGGACACCAGCAGCCCTCCCACAAGTCTGCAACCAAAGCATCTCTGTTTGTCGCCAACGTTGCAAGCCTGGGAAAGCGATCGCACAACCTCGCCTTGCCTGTCGCCAACACGAAAGCCTGGTAAAGATGTGTGTTTTACCCATCCCCTCATGAAGGTGTCACACGTTTCCAACTTGATATTCAGGTCTGAATGATTTTAGATAAATGAACCTTACAATGGTTTGTCAGTCTATTTCAGGATCAATGATAGCCTTGATAGCATTTTCCATAAAGGTAAGCTTGTGTAAGCAGTACTGCTGCCTTGCTCTAAGGAGGTGCTGCTGGTGGGGGTGCAAGGTGGTGGTGGTGAGAGGTGTTGTATGGTGGTAGTGACGGTGGTCAACAAGCGGCTGATGAGTGTTGAAGGTAGCAGATGCCGGAGGGGCAGAGAGCTGGTGGAGGAGATGGAAGATGTGAGTGGAGGTGGAAAAATGAAAGACAAGTTCAGGGGTAATTACTTTTAGATCTACTACTGTTAAACTTAATGGCCCTAACAAAGTGGCAATTACATAAATGATGCGGCTTTCCAAGTGGCACTTAAATAAATTCTGGGAATATGATGGCAAGTGCATAATTTTAAATGTTTACAATAACATCTAGGTAAAACCCCTAAAAATATTTCTTCTAGTCATTTTCATATGTAATAGGTACCATTTGAAGGACAGGCTTAAATGACACCAGCCAGCATCCCCAGGTCCCCTCAACATGGTCAGAGTTATCTGACAACAAATGTGTATCTCCATCTTCTGTGGAGAACTAATGATACACAATTTTTGATTATCTCACAGCACTGAAGCAGTACAAGATACCTGATTGGCAAAATCCCTGTCTCATCCAAGCATTAGGCATGCTTGATATGGTGCTAGGACCATTGCAACTTGCAACTATCTTACCATAGAGAAAATATAGGGTATCTTTGAGATTCAAAACTGGGGAGCTCTTGAAACGGTTCTGCTATGGCCTTTGAGGCTTGAAAGAAATGAGATTTTGTGAGATACTCCTCATGTAGAATACATCTTGTGGGAAGATAGGTATGACTCTATCCAGTTAAATGAACCTGAGATTGCTACTAACTTTGTGTGGTCATCATTTCATTCTTCAAAATAAAGTTCGAAGTGTTAACTTCGCCCACCACACCCCCCCCCCCCCCCCCCCCCCCCCCCCGAAAAAAAACATAGTCTCCCAACAAGCATGTTATGTCAATTCACCAATTTAAATATACAGCAAAATTGGCATGTTAGCAAAACAAAATCATTTATAGCTATTAATTGGTATGATATTTTTTTCGAGAGGAAAAAATATGATTACCAGTAATCATCCAAATACATAAATTACAAAAGGAAGCAAATTTTGGAGCCAAAACTCATAAAGAAATTTAGCTTTCCTTACAACAATATCCACCCAAGCCTATTCCCCTCTAAAGACCACTCCATTCCTCTGAAGCCAAACGCTCCAAAGAATGGTGGATGCCATCACCAAACCTGCTGTGTTGGTGTGTGCCGTTCTCTGAAAGGAAGCCCAAAGATCATCCAAAGATGAAAAACCAATCCCCGTCAAGTGAAACTCCCTCCAAACAGCTCCAGCGGTATCACACAAGCAAAACAGGTGGGAAAGATCTTCCTCTGAAGCACTGTGCATCGGACATAGCCCATCTGGATCATCTGACCATCTTCTTCTAAATGCTTTTGTGACAAACTTCTCCCATCTCAGCATCCATAGGAAGACTCTAATTCTTTCCAGGACAGGCAATCTCCACATACGAGTACAATCAGATAGAAATCAGATTGCAGACCTTGAACCATATTCAATAATCTGTACGCCCTCCCAACACAAAAGGTCCCTCCTTTCCAAATGAATCTGTCTGGCACATTAATTTGTGGCCTGAACCCATCCAACTGCCCCATCATGCTTTGAAATTACAAGGATCTGGCATCAAAAAGTCCTGGCTGCGGCATAGGACACCAAGAATTTGACGTAGAGTCCCACACCTCACCCACCAATGCCTCTTTGTTAGTCACGGGACCAAAAAGGCACGCATAAAGACTGCTCAAAGCTCCATTTCCTGTCCAATCGTCCAACCAGAAGCAGAACAAGAGACCATTTCCAACAACAGAGCTAAAAAATTCCTCTATCCCGCCTCGAAGTAGAGGCCCAACAAACCTCCAAAAAGCAAAGAGGACCCCCAAGATCTTCGCCCCCTTCACCAAAGGAGCCGTACGAATCACATAACAGCTTCTCTGAAAGACCATCCCTGTTGCTCAGAAATTTAACCACCCATTTCAAAAGCAAGGCCTCATTGAATTCTTTAAGCTGATGAATCCCAAGAAGCCCCCTCTTCTTTGGTTGGCAAATATCTCTCCACGGCCCTCACAGGAGGAAACCTACCCTCGTGATCCAGACCTTTCCAAAAGAACCTCTTACAAGCCACCTCCATTCTCTAAAGGACCTTATTAGGTGGTCTAAATAAGGATAGGAAGAAAACAGGCACAGCAGACAACACAGACTTCACCAACACTTGCCTCCCACCCTTAGATAAAAGCCTTCCACTCCACTAAGTTAATCTCTTATCCAAACCCTCCAAAACCGGATTACAATCGTCAACCACCAATCTCCCACCCTTCAGGGGCAAACCCAAGTAAATCATTGGCAGTTAAACAATAGGTGTGCCCAAGATAGATAAGATTTTAGATTCCACCGTCCCATCCAAGTTGAAAGGCACAAAAACTAATCTCCTTCCGCTAATGGACAAACATGAGATGTCCCCAAAAATACTAACCACGGAAGCCAACCTAGTTGCCTACCCAACACAACCCTCGATGAAGAAGATAGTATCATCCACATGTTGTAAAACAGGCGTACGCAACAACCCATCCATCCTCAACGTAAAACCAGAGAAGAGCCCACCATTACAAGCCTTAAAGGCCAAGCTCACTAGCAACTGCAATGTTAAAGATTAGAGGCGTAAGGGGGCAACCTTGCCTCACACCCTGCTGAGGTTGCATGCACATCCTGCAATACCTACCATTCACCAAAACCAAGAAAGATGTCGTCGTAATGCCCTTCTTCATAAGCTGCACCCACCCCTCCAGAAATCCCCTCAATCTCCTAACGGTATGTCCAAGCAACTAAGTCGTAGGACTTGAAAAAGTCCACCTTCCACATAAAAAAAGGCTTCCCATTTCTCTTCCACGAACCACCATCTCCTCCACCAACACAAAAGACTCTTATAAGGATCTCCCCTTGATAAAAGCAATCTGGACAGGGCTTCTCAATCAAGGAAAAACTCCACGCAACCTATTAGCAAGCACCTTTGCTACAATCAGATAAACTGCATTGGACAGTGCTATGGGTCTGTAGTCATCAATAGTCTCCACCCCTACCTTTTTAGGGAGAAGAAAGAAATAAAATCTATTCAACCTTCCAAAGCCCTGATCACCACTAAAGAACTCTTGTATCATTGCCATAAAATCCTTTCCCACCACATCCCATAATTCCTTACGAAAAAGGACCTGCAGGCCATCTGGACCGAGGGGATCCTTCCTCTTTCAAGCCACGTAGCGCAACCAATACCTCTACCTCGGAGATTTCTCCCATCAACTCCAACTTGGCCTAATCATCCAAAATAGGCATATCAGAAGATCTAAGCCTCTAATCTCCCAACCTCCTAGTAAACTCCCTGAAATGTGTCTAGCTAGCCTAACAGATCTACTCCCTCCATTCAATCACCCTATCCGTGATAGCAAGGAGCCAATCAAATTCGACCTTCTTCCGAAGCTTGCCATCATATGGAAAAATCTAGTGTTGGAATCTTCCTCTTTGAGCCATAATTGTCTCGATTTCTATCTCTAATTCACCTCCCTCTTCAAATCCTCATGCATTGTTGCCTAGGGCCTGCACCTATCATGAAGCTCATCAGCCATCAACTTCCCACATTCTTCTCTCCTATCAAGCTTAACCATATTATCAAGGGCCTCCTTTCTGACTAGCTCACACCTTAGTGCAACATCTCTCTTGTAACCAATCAAAGCCATCCTGATGGCCTTTATCTTCTCCGCAATAGTGTGTATGGCTGATGTAGAGCGCTCCACCTCCATCCATTTAGTACGCACAAAATCTTAAAATCCTTATTTAACCAACCAGGATTTCTAGAATTTGAAATAAGAGGAATAAGCCAACCCCTCACTATTGTCCCAAAGCAGAGGTGTGTGGTTGGAGAAAGGCCTTTCCTTTGCCACAACTGACACCCCCTAAAAAGACCTCAACCATTGCCACATTACACAAGAATCTATCCTGGTTGCTGAGCCTGAACCATTCTTCCACGTGTAGGGTGCACCAAGGACAAGATCAAAGAGCTCAACATCTTCCACCAGCCAATCGAAGGCCCTAGTAGATTCGTCTACCCTACCATCAGAGATCCTAGTGAAAGACCTCGTGGCTACTCTTAAGGCAATCAAAGAGGGCATCATCCAAAAATTGTCACCCCTCCACTTCATCAACGTACCCCAAGACCTCCCCATCAATCCGATCTCCATATCCTCTGAAAATCAGTCACCACAGACACTTTTTTTCAATATTGCATCCAAGACTCCAAGTGAGTTTCCTGTATCAACGCAAAATCTACCTGCCACTCTCCCAAGTACCTCTATAATGCAGACCTATGTGTCGCATCTTATAGGCCTCTGACATTCCAAGAGAGGATCCTAACCATGGCAACATGACTTCTCCACTGCTCAACCCCTTCTAGCAACCTTCAAAACAGTAAGGATCTTCGCCACCCTCATATCTACCTCAGAGGCATCACCAACCTTAACAACCTTAAACCCCCTTCTTATTGAACATCTTTCTTTTGTAGCAAGAGCTGAACATCAAACCCTGCTTTACCTCAACCAACTTGGAGGAGCGAGATCCCTTACTTGATGAGGAAGTATGCTTGTTTAGTCTCTTCTCATTCTCAGGAGCAGCTTCACCCACACGATCAAGACTCTCAACTGGGACTCAATCACGAAAGCACTCCACCATGGAACTACCTTGATCCAAGTGCAACAAGCCCTTCTAGACTCTGTCAGCACGCTGAGCACCATTGCCTGCAATAGCGATCACTCTCACTCCACCTTGAAGCTCTAGCAGCGACACCAAAGGGCAATGTGTCGCAGACTCCACAATGGCACCACCCATTCGAAAGATGGAGCCAAACGTAGTCGGGCCCACATACCCCACCTGCAAATCAAAAAAGAAAGGCTCAGTAGCAAAAGATGGTCTGATAGAGCTAACCAAGTAATAGGGTTCAAATAGGATTCAATTAGGTATATTCAAGGTTTGGGGCTCACAAACTGCATATCAGTTTCCATATCCAGGGGCTCCCAACGCAATGCCGAAATAGAAACATGAGTCACCTACCACATTAGCTATAGGGCCCCCAAAAGCAGCATTGAAATCTCCAAGAAACGAAGAGTCATCGCATGCCAACTCAACTAAGCCACGATCATTGCCAACATTAACAGCATGCTTTACCAACTCCTAATCCTTCGTGATTTGAATTTCGAATTCAAATCCCACACAATCAATGGCTCTAATTGCAAGCTTCCGAATCTATCTAACCACCTCCAATGAAGCGATTGTCATTCATTGGACAATGGACACATGCCAATTGCCACCTCTATGAAGGTGCGCTGACAAGGATCAATCCCTATGGTCATTTCAAAGGAAATTACCCACAAGAAGCTCCCCCTCCACCACGATAGATGAAATATCTCCTTCAATCAGACCCAATCCATAGCAAAATGGGTGAAGGCTATTGTTGCATTGTGGTCAATTTGGTTACAACGAAATGACTTCATTTTTCGGAAGGGGAGAGCTTAGGTTGAAAATATTGTTAAGGAAGCATCTTGTTGGTCTGAGTTGTGGATGAACATTCTGTAAGTCTATTCCAATTTTAATTTAATATTATTCTGGATGGTTACTGATGCTCGATAACCATTCTTTTTTCTCTAAAAAAAAATCCTCTTCACCAACACAAAAGAGGCATACACCTCATGAATGACCTCAATTGTATGTAGCCACAATGGTATCCCCTAATCCAAAAAGCAATCTCCAATCTGGCAGGAGGCCTATCAACCAGAGCACCATCGTGAGTCAAAGGGGTGTGCCATCTAATCATAGTAGCACCAATCTCCAACTCACTGAAACACAACCGAGCAACATCCACCTCGAGCAAACCAAACACCAAAACACAACTTGAGGAGAAAGATGCAACCTTCCACACCTTTGATGTCAAATCGAAACGAGATAACCCCCTTCTAGCCCCCTCCAAGGGAGCCTCTCCAAGAAGTAAATTGCCCACCAAGGAAAAAACAAGTGTAGAATCCAAGTGCTCCACAATCGGCGACCAAGGCACGCCCATCTTGAATGATGGTGGACCCCTAGAGGTGGCGGTGGCAACAGTGGCCCCACCTTCTTCAAACATGAGCTCGTCCTATGACCAACTCCCTTACACAATAGGCAAACTACATGATCACGACACATACTCGTAAGATGGCCATGGCCCCTCTCCCGGAATATGTAGCAGACAATCAATCGAGGAGCCACCCCGAGCCCCTTCCTCTCCCCTCCCTCTGTCACCCAATATTTCTCATGATTCAACATTTGTATTCCATTTCGATCTCCACAGTTACATAATTCCCTGTATTTGATTTTACACATGCATACGGATTGACATCTCTTATCTTTTTAATATGATTTGACATATTATTATCAAAAAAAAAGTTTAACATATAACTATGTAGTTTCAAGAGTACAACAGTAGATTTAAACACATAACTTTGTGAAATATACATAGCTTCATCATTGTTGCTTGTGTACAGATTATATGCCCCTAGGATCATCATCCACGACACAATTCAGAAAAGCAAAATACACTAAAATGTGATCTGATTTCGTCTTCAAAGTATGAACAAACTCAGCTTATGCAAAACCCAAGAGCAAGATGCAATATATTATCACCCCTATGAATACATCAAGACAACTTGTATGTCAAGGAATGTAACCTGATGTCTATCCAAGTAAGGGTACTATGCATCACCACCTTACATTACGTATAAGTGCTGACCTATCATTTCTATGGAGAGAATAATGGTCTTATTGAAAATAGAGTCCCCCAACCTCTTTAGATAAAGAGTCAAGTTAAAAAAATTACATACTAAACCCACTAGAAAATAAAATTAGCAACCAGGAATAGAAAATAACTAAAACTCCTAATCATAATTGAAACAAACCTATAGCTAACTAAATCTAGTAACTCCAACAATTTCCATAAATAAATTGTGTTGCAGATGCTTTCTCTATTTAACATGTCGAGAGCTATATGTACGGGTATAGAGTGTTTAATTAGATCCTCCTTTTGATCCAACTTAAAAATGTGTGCTTAGTTTGTGTTTAGACTAACATAGCTAGAGAGAGGTGGGTGGGTGGGTGGGGGTGTGTGTGGAGAGAGAGAGAGAGAGAGAGAGAGCCCAACTGCTAGCCCCTAAGGACTCTCGTTAGGATCTTTTTCCCTTCCTCATGAGGGTTTTCAATGTAAACCACATCTCTCAATATGATGATATACTTTAAGCTTGTTAATGGTTCTATTTTTTCGAATAAATTGTTAATGGTTCTAATTCTATCATCGTTATTCCTTTCTGCATATATTTTACAACATCACACGCCAGTAGGAAACCTAGATCAGTTCCTTATTGCATCTTCCATGCAATCATGAGCATCATTGAACAAATAATGTTGAGCGAGGTGAATGTTTGTTGTTGAGTTATTGGATCCTTTAGGCTACATTTGGATGAGAGTTATCATTTGTCCTTGTGTAAGAGTTGAGGAGTAAATTGTGGAGGTATTAGGGTGGGTGGTGGGTTAGTGGGTGATAGATGTAATGGATGAGTTGATGTGTTGTGAGTTGTATGTTGATGTGATTTAAATATAGAGAGAGGATTGTAGTTTATTTGTTTTATACTTAATGTAAGGTTATTTTTTTATTATTTTTTTATTGGAAAGTGGAGTGAGTTGAGTTAGATGTGATAGATGATTTAATACATTATAAGTAAAGAATTGAGTTGATACTTCTCATAAATTATGGCTACACCATGAAACTAGTCATGCACTGTTCATCTATCCTTGCCACATCACCTAACCCATGTCTTTAACCCTCAACCAAACATAGCCTTAGAGATCCAATTATATGATTTAATTGTCCTTCATTGAGAAGAAGAAAACCTCATGTAAGTGAGAAGCTAAGAGGTGTGTACTAGCCTATATAAAGACTTTTGTACCCCCATTATTCGTTAAGAAGTAATACAAGATCACGCATATGAGGGCCCTTCTCCCATGGTTTCTCTCCTCTCTTTATGAGAAAGGTTTTCCACGAAAATCTAAGATTTAATTGTGATGCTCCCAATGTTGTCTTTTTTTTTGGAAAATAAAAAAGATGATCATATGAGATTAGTGATCATATGCTTCACTTAATTAGAAACGAAGTACAAAAAAGAAGACATTACAAAGAACTCCATAATCGCTTGAACCAGGGCACATCCCTGCACACATTTTCAATAAAAGCCCTTTCTATTTGAATATTACCTCGTTTCTTTGCAGCCAAATAGACCACAATAAAGCAAAAGGCTCCATCCGCTCCCTTCTAATTCTGAAAACACATCTTTGCATAGATGGCCAAAAGCCATTCCCCAAGAAGCATGATCCATCGAACCAAATCCAACTAACCTCCAAACCTCCTTTGTCAATATGCAATGGAAAAATATGTTCACTATTTTCCTGCACATCCCCACATAGAGAGCATGTGGGATCTTCCATGGGAGCAAACTTTCTCCAATATATCTTTGACACCAATCTCTTCCACTACATCTGTCAAGCAAACAACTTAAGTTTTAATGGCATTTTTGCCCTCCACAACGAGCAATGATCTCTAAATATATGTTGGTCTATTTCTTGAGTGAGGGATTGTAGGAAACAAGGTTATTATGTTTATTTTCTCCTATTTATCATTCAACATGATATTACAACAAGTCCTTCCTTTCAAATGAAAAAATTAGAGCAAGTCTTTCAGAGGAGTTTATAAGTTTATTGTTAGGATTTTTTTTTTAAAGGTTTTTTTCTGGGAAAGAAAGAGGAAGATTACCAGAGGTCGGTATCATCCAGAAACTGTATTGATCAAGAATAAAAAAACGGACTTACAAAATTTGTTGCTAAAAACCAGACAAAAAAATGTCTCCCTCCCAACATTATCTACCCAACAATGCTCTGATCTGAAGATAGCATCGTTCCTCTGCAACCAAATGGACCACAATGCCGTTGTTGTCGTAATCCATCCCGACACATCATGAGTGTAGTGATCACGGAAAGAATTCCAAAAAAGCTGCTGACTATCACAGTTGGGAGTATGGAGATGCAAACGGTCCCAAACAGCTCTAGAGAAGTCACACTTGAAGAACAAATGTTCCACGTCCTCTTCCATCCAACCACACAAAGAGCATGAAGGATCAACCTCATCATACCACCTCTTCAACATTGTCTTAGTGATCAAACGCTCAACCTGCAAAAACCAAAGGAATAATTTTATCTTTTACGGAAGGTGACACTAACAAATAAGGTGGCAATCAGATCATATCAGATCTGAAATTTCAGTGGTCAGAAGGCTATTTTCATAGGCCTTTTTAACCGTGCATCTTCCCTCCTTCCAAAGATAGCAGTCCAGCTGTCCCAACTTTGGTTGCATGCAATACACTGTGTAAGCTGCTGAAATTCAGCAGACGACTGGTCTGAAAGGCCAGCCAGAAGTTGGAATTCCCATGTCCCTCGCTGAGAATCCCACATCTCTTCAACCGTAGCATTCAAGTTCCCCACAAGATGAAAAACCCTTGGAAACAATTGCTTGAATGGCCCCACATCACACCATTTATCAAACCAGAATTTGAAGGATTTCCCATCCCCTAAGGATGGATCAAAATCATCACACTTCTTCTCCAACACTTGACGAACCGAATGCCAAAAAAAGCTGATGTACCTCGTCTTACAACCAACATGTCACCAAGATTCATGCTTAAGGCTATAGGAATCTTTAAGGATGATGGGAACCATGGACTTTTCACCAGAAAGTATTCTCACCACCCACTTCTTCAGTAAAGCATTGTTGAAGGCATCCAAAGCACACACTCCAAACCCCCCATCTTTTTTGAAAAGGTATTCTTAGGATTTTTTTATTATTCTATCGTGAGAAGAAGAGCAACGACAACAACCATCCATGACACCTCTTGCAACGAACAAGCCCGTTGTTGATCATTAGCCACCGCATTACTTTGCATCAAAGAGGTGCCTCATAGGGGCCCAATAGGGGAGCCAGACCTCACCATCAACAACGAATAGGTTGCCATGCTGCTAATCCACTAGAAGGTGAAGGCCTAAGAGGAGTACGAGAGGACCAAGAAGCTCCCAAACCCATTGGCAATTGACCTCCTTCCCTTTTCCAATCTAAAGAGAAAGAAAGAGGCAATGGTGATGAAAAAATAGTGGCAGTATATGTTGGGTTTTTGTTTTCAAGATAAATCAGAACAAAAGAGAAAAAAGGTGGGAAAATTGAGAGAAAAAACATAAAAAAGGAAGGAAAAAACAAAAAAATTAATAAAATGAATAAAAGGAAAAAGGAGAAAAGAAAAAGAAAAGAAAAAACAAAAAAAATAGAGAAATGAAGAGGAAAAAAGAGGAGATGCTCTTCTCTATTTGGTTTCTTTATACAACTTGGTTGGAAAGCTCTACAAATCTGACATGTAGGGTAGAAAGAGAAGTGTCAATGTGTAAACCTATTGAAGACTCATATAAGGGAGACCCATTCTTTGAGGTTCCTATATGAGAGATTGACTTGGCCCCCATATGAGAGGAACAAAATCCCAGTCCCTATGTGAGAGAAGTCTACTGCGGAGATTTCCATATGGGAGCAGTCCATTTCTTAATTCCCACATGGGGGAGGCCCTACATTAAGTCTCCCTGTTGGAGAGGCCCTACTTCGAGTTACCATATAGGAGAGGTCCATTTTTGAGGTCTCTAAAGGAGAGGCCCACACTTAAGCTCTTCAGTGAGGAAGGCACCAACTCTCTTTCATAGAGACCTGTCAAAATTCAACTTCAACAGTTCATCTTCTACACTTCAACCTGCAACTGATAAATCGTCATAAGCATGCCTACTTACAAGCAAGAATGAGAATGAGGATGTGGCTTCATTGTCATTTGCCAGGGTGCCTTGACCCAATTGCACCATCAGAGAATGTTCCCTTCTATTTTTGATAATCAGAAATTATTTTGTAAAAGTCAAGTATTCCATGTTCCAATTTCAGGGGGAGTACTCAAACATAAATGTTGGTTTTGGGGCTATTGAGAACCAATTATATGGTTTAGTCTCACTTCATGTGAGAGGGAATCTGATAGGTGTGTATTTGCCTATACGAAGGTTCTCATACCTTCGTTTGTTCATCAAGTACTAGTACAAGATCACACTCATAAGTAGCTCTTCTCCCATGGTTTTTTTCCTTCTCTTAGTGAGAAGGGTTTTCCACATAAACCCAAGTTTTCATTGTGATGTTCTCCACATTGTTTATTTCATTTTTCTTCTTTATTATTCAACAAACAAAATTTTTGAAAAGGTATTCAGCAAACAAAATATGAGCCAAGTAGGTACCTTGAGCAAGAAAATCACTCTGAACATCCCCATCATAATTTTTGCATGCCCAGACATATCCACCCTCACTTTTTACAGCATATGCCACCATGTCGTCAATTAAACGGTGTTCATACCTGGTAAATCAAGAACATTCTCAGGACTACATTTGATTGATAAGGGGAATCTGTGGCATATTTAAATAAATACAAAACTTACCATATTGATTTCTGTTCAAATTTCTCCTTCCATTTTTCCTCATATACCTCCAGGAAAATGTCCTTGAACCTGAAAAGATCCCATGACAATTGACGAAATGCTGGCATAAACAGTGGGCTTAAGGTATAGGATGTGTCAATGTTACCAACTGAATCAACTAAGGGAATTTCCCAACATACATCATATCCAAGGCCATCGAGAATATATCTTCTTTTTTTAAAAAAGGACCATAGAGAATATATTTGTCAAAATTATATCAGCATTCTACATTTAGATCTGCACCTTATATGCTTGCAAGAGATAGAAGTATGGGAAAAATCACCAGTTAGGAAATTGTTTACAAGGACAAACAAAGGATATTTGGGTCGTTTGACTCAGTGAGAATGATGAGGGTGAGTGGTGAGAACATCTTTAATGGGAGGTGGAATTGGTGATAGGGAATGGAAGAAGATTGAGATTTTGGTTACCAGTTTAACAAGGAGACCAGTATTAACATCCAATTTGTTCCTGGCCAAGGAAAACTTGGTTAAACATGACATTACAGATACCAAACAAGATTTTATTCCCAGTTATGAAGTTTTAAGGGTTGTAATAGCTTTCGATAGCTATTCCTGCTCAATATGCTGGAAGTGTTTGTGTTCTTTAGGGAAATATGGTCCAATCACTCTTTTCATTCACCACTATCTCCTATGTTTTTTTGGGGGGGATTTTCACATCCATGACCCTATAAATATACCTAATTACATCCATACTCCTATAAACCCAATTATTACATCTATCCCCTACAAACTAACACCATTACTCAAATGCCCCTGTCGTTACATCTACCAATAGATGATTGTAACTATGGTTAATATGTAACTCCTCGCATAGTTTTTTTTTTTTTTTTGAGAAGTGAAAGGGTGGTTATCTGGATGATAACCACCTAGGTTTTCATTAATAAAGAGGCTTTAAGCTACATTACACATTACATAGTCTAACTTGAAATAAAAGAGTGAACATCCTACAAGAGATTTTCCACGTAAGGGTGTTGCCCCCTAAAGACCACGGAATTCCTCCCAAGTCAAATGGACCACAAAACGGCAAACGGATGTGCCCTCTCCTTCTTAGATCGGAAAGAATTAGATCCAACATTCTAGGCGCCTCTGCCAAAAGATCTCCAAAAGGCATCAGAAGAGCCATGCTCCACCAACCATCCCCAAAGCCATCCCACACCTTCGCTGCCATGGGACATGTGAAAAACAAGTGATCCACATCCTCCACCCCCTTAAGACAGAGGAGGCAAACAGTATCCGTCCCCTCAACCCACCTTGCTCTCCAAGCCCTCAACATGATCTGGCCCCTCCTCAAGAGCTACGCAAAAACCTTCACCTTCAAAGGGCACTCAGCCTCCCAGAGCAGCCAGCAATGTCTAAAAAAGGTCAAGGTCAGCCACCATGGCCCGATCTCCCAGCCTCCTGTAAGCTACCTGAACCAAGAAGTCACCCTCCTCCCAACCAAAGGCATCCACCCCCTACTCTAGCTGGAAACCCTCCAGAATCTGCAACAGCTCCTGCACCTCTCCTAACCTCTAGTCCGACAAGTTCCTCGTAAAGGTGGGACACCAACACCAATCCCAAACGTCTGCTACCACCACCTCTCTGTCCACTGCCAATGCCACAAGCCTAGGGAAGTGTTCACACAACCTTCCCTGCCCAGTCCAATCATCCACCCAAAATCTAAACTCCCTTCCCGCTCCAAGGACTGGTGTAAACAATCTGTGGATCTTGGGCACCACCTTGGATAAACCTCTGACAAAATGGGAAGCTCCCCTAGGAGAAGCCAATAGCCCCTAGACACAAGGGACCGCATAACAAGAACTCAAGACTCTACCAACCAAACAATCCACCCTTTCAAGCAATCTCACGAACCACTTGGTCAAGAGACAATCGTTCATCCTCCCCACCTCCCTCACCCCTAGACCCCCCACTTTGAGGGGCCTGCAGATCTCCTCCCAAGCCACCAGCCTCGCGCCGCTCCCACCTGCCCCATAATTTGTCCAGAAGAAGTTCCTTATAAGAGTGAGAATCTTCTCCACCTACCACAACATCTTCAATACTGCTACAAAGTAGGAAGGAATAGCTGCCAACATGACCTTGAGAAGCACCAGCCTACCCCCTCTAGAAAAGAGCTTCGATGCCCAACCTGCCATCTGCCTCTCAACCGTCTCAATCAGAGGAGACCAGTCATGCATAGAAATCCTGTCATCCGTCAAAGGTAGGCCTAAGTAAGAAATAGGAAGGACTCCCCTCTCCGTGCCGAGTGCAACACTACAAGCTATAGCCTCCCTGTCTGATAGCCTAAAAGGGATGAATGTGTACTTCCTGTAGTTGATCTGTAGGCCCGACGCCTCTCCAAACAACTCCAACAGTACCCTAATCCTTCTCGCCTCTGCCACCGCTCCCTCGACAAAGAGAGTATCATCCGCGTACTGAAGAACATGCACCATGGTCTCCGTTGATCCACGGCGAAACTCCTGAACAAACCCCTCTCGCAGCTCTGACAGAAGACCTCACCAAGGCATCAGCAGCCAAAACAAAGAGCATAGGCATCAGAGGGCAACCCTACCACACACCCCTCCTAGGCTGAATCCACCTACCTGTCGAATTCCCATTAACAAGCACTGCGAATGAAGTCATCGTGACACACTGCTTCATTGACCATATCCAAACCAATGGAAAGCCCCTCTTCAACAAAGAAGCCCACAGGAAGGACCAATGGACTAAGTCATAAGCCTTCTTAAAATCCACCTTCCAAAGAAAAACAATCCTCCCCTCTCTTCTCCAAAACGATAGGATCTCCGTGGCAACCACAAAGCCATCAAGTATATTCCTCCCCAGCACAAACACAATCTGCATCTCCGAGACCACTCCATCAACCACCCCCCTCAACCTATTTGCCAGAACCTTCGCCACTATCAGGTAGATTGCATTGGACAAAGCGATAGGTCTGAACTCATCAATAGCCTCTGCACAATCCTTGTTAGGCAACAAAAACATAAAGAATTTGTTAAGTTTATTGAAGCCTCTGTTCCCTTCCTCAAACTCCACCATCACCTCCATAACATCCTGCTTAACCAAAGCCTAAAACTCTTTGTAGAAAAGCACTGGGAACCCATCAGGACCCAGGCAGCCATCTGCATTCAACCCCAACATCGCCTCTTGCACGTCATCCTCCGCAAAAGGTGCCACCAAATCCGTAGCCTGATCCTCCCAAATGGACGAAACATCCAGCCCCCTCCATCTCCAACCTCCAGACCTCCTCCTCGTGAACTCCCCTGAAAAAATCTGCAACTACCCTGCCAACGTCATCTCTGCCACAAAACACTGTGCCGCCCACCACAAGACTGTCAATCCAAGTCCTCCTACTAGAAGCCACCATGTGGAAGTACCTAATATTAGAATCCCCCTCCCTGATCCACTTTTGCCTAGACCTCATCCTCCACTCAACCTCCGCCTTTCGATCCTCCGCCTGGACGACCTTCATATGCTTAGCTCTAGCCGCCCTCTCCTCCACCAATAGCAAACCCAAATCTTCAATCACGTCCAACCTGCCAACCTCCCCCAGCGCCTCCTGCTTCCTCCTGGACCTCTCTTCTTTCACCTGTCCCCTAAACTCTATTAGAAACCCTTTAAGATCTTTAAGCTTTGCCTCCAACCTCACCACAGCCAACCCAGGAGGATGCATGGACCTCCACTTGTCCTCCACCTTCGCCCTAAACCCATTCTGCAGTAGGCAGGCCCTCTCAAACTTAAAGTATGTACCACACCTAGCTCCTTCATTTGAGTCCCACAGGAGCGGTGTGCGATTGGAAACAACCTCTCCATCGCTCGCACCTCCGCCAAGGGGTACACCTCCACAAGCTCCACCAAAGAAACAAACCTGTCCAGTCTGGGCATCAACCCCCCAAAGCTTCTCCATGTGAATGTACAAGACGAAGGGGCCATGTCACACATCCCATGTGTGGCAATGAACTCCACTAACTCCTGTAAACCACGGTCTCGTCCGCCCCTTCCTCCCGATCTATCATCAGTTGACAGCGTGACATTGAAGTCACCCCCAATTAATCAAGGGCATCCCTAGAAAGCACCTACAACCTGGCTCAAGTCCTCCCATAGGACATTCTTGCCGGAATCATCAACCGACTCATACACCGTAGAGATGGCAACAGCAAAATCATAATGTCATCTCTTAAGCCAAACGGAGACAACACACCTCCCAACGACCGAGTCCTCTACGGAAAATACATCCCCTTTCCATGCCACTACAACACCTCCAGAGCGCCTAGCCGAGTCCAGAGCCACAAACTCCTTGTATGCACCCCCCCCCACCCCAATCTCCCTCTAGACCCGGGGATCACACTACCACAACTTCGACTCCTAAAGGAGCACAACATAGTTAACCTCCCCCTACCCTAAAAAGAAAATGAAAAGAAAAAAAATTAAAAATAAAAATTTCCTCCTCCCCTCATCTGAGAAAGAGGAAAGGAGAGATCAAAAAGGGAGGCCAAGCACTCCGCAACCCTTTGCCAACTCCTCCAACTCCCTCAATGCGTTCCATATATCCCAACAGCCAAGAAGATGGGTGGAGCAATCTCTCACTACCTCGAAGGTAGGGGGGTCACGAGAGCTAAGGAGAGGGTGGGCCTCCAAAGGTGGATAGGTCTAGAGTGGGGAGGAGGGAGGGAGATCCAAAGGTAAAGGAGGTGAAGGTAACCAGCAAAGGGAAAGGAAGGAGGGGAGCTATGGCAAGGGAGTAGGCAGGAGCAGTAGCAACTAGGGGGAGGAAGGAAGAGGGGTGACTGAGGAGGAAGGAGGGTGAGGAGGTGCCTAAGGTGGGTGGGGATGAGAGGGAGGAGAGGGGTCAGCAGGGGGAGGAAGAAGGAAGAGTGGGTGTAGGAGAAAGAATGACTTCCGATGAGAATCTCAACACCGCCACTATGACCTCTAGCGAGGAAGTGCAATCCAAGCTTAAGGAAGAAGACAAGGTGGAGACGAAAAAGAAGAAAGAAGATAAAGAGAAAAAGAAGAAAAAGAAAAACATGGGTGGGAGTATTGATGTACTTTTCAAATTGTGCACCATTAAAGTTATAAGCATTAGAGAATATTCTAAGGAATATTTCCCCAAATCTAACGAAGTCATAGCCTGAGAATATAATCATGTCTAGTTAGTAAGTTTATAGGGGGATAGATGCAATAATTGGGTATACAGGACTATGTATGTAATTAGGAATGTTTATAGGGACATGGATGAAATACCTTTTTTTGCTGAAACAATAAATCATTCCATTGATCAGTTTGCTTTACTTGGAAAATGACAAAGGAATTGAAGATTACAAGTAAGATAAAGGTAAAGGGAAGAATGGACACCACCGGTCTTTTCATGACTTAAAATGGAAGCATATATACTTCCAAGTGCCGGCCCACAGTGAAGAATGGAGAAGTGGTGTTTGGGTAAATACAATGGGTGGTGTAAGAGGCAATTTAACCTTCACATTGACCATCTATATTTTGGTTGGCAGAAGGGCACCTTGTTATAAGGTCTACAAGTTGTGAGGAAAAGCTAAAGTCAAGAACTTTGAGAAGGTATGTCATGAAAAACAAAATGTAACATGCAAACAATAACAAATAAAAAATTAGCACGCAGAAGTACCTTCCATCATATTTTTTCAAGATTGTATTTTTAGTGCTCAGGTACAACGGCCATCCTTTTGAAAAAGCCATCGCCATAGATGATTCAGCAAAAGCATGAATAGACTGAATTATCCAAAGAAAATCATCAGCAGAAAGAAAAAGGGCACTTGTATGCCCTTATGTAGAATTGTTATTCCCAAACCTCATCAGTGTTATACATGCCAAGGGCAACCCCAGGACCTTTAAAATCATAAACATCAACACACTGGGGGGGACATCCATCTTCCGGCTCTACAATTTGTCACATGAAATTCAATGATCCACAAACAGATTTTAAGAAGAAAACATTGCTGATTATCCAAGTATTTATTGCAGCTTACCAAAGAACATTCTCAGTTTCCCTGAACCTTGAATAACCAAATCGCTAGCACGGTACTGGTCTCCAAATGCATGCCGGCCTATGCAAATGGGCTTCTTCCAGCCTGCATATCTCCAGAGCTTCATATTACACTAAGGAAAATTTTGAAAAAATACCATAACTGGTTATTAGCAAATCACCCTACCAGAAAGAATGCGAGGAATATTTTTGCATAAGATGGGCTCGCGGAAAACAGTTCCTGTAATTGGAGAAAGATAAAGATTAGGAACATCATAAGAGAGAGGATGTCCTTGATGTTCAGTATAAGGATAAATTGCCATTAATTGCCAAAAAACTCAAGAACTACAGCAGTAGGCATATGCATGAACTTCTTCCAGAATGATTTGAGTGATATATGCATGCTCAAGAAGTACAGAATTAGCTAGGCCAAGGTGGATTATATTGAGAAGTTAAAGCCTTCACCACGATGTTCAATTCCAAGTGAATAATCAGGTGCCTGGCATGCAACCTTTTGCAAAAAAACATAAATGTGCATTCATACTTGAAAATTAGGGAGTAGTTGTCAGATTTATAGTTATTTGGGTTGGTATACAGATATTTTATGACTGAAAACAGGAACAATAGAGATAACACTTCAGTTCTCACAAAATTTATAAGCCAAAGCAGGTTCTGACAATCTTTTTTTTTTAGTAATGTTCTAATTTTTACAGGTTCCTATATATTGAGAGAATTCAAATGATGTGAAACTAATAATAATAATAATAATAATAATTGTCAAGATTTGTGCAAGCAAGAGCACGGAGGCTCCTTGTGAGTGGGAAAATATTCCCACGTGGGCTATGTGGCACACAAATCAGGAGGAGTACGGTGGTTGGCAACCCTATGTGGTTGGCGCAGGAGGCCGTGAGCCTTGATGGTGGCCGGCGGTGGTGTTGTTGTTGGAAGAGAGATGGAGTGGAGTAGAAGAATAGAAAATATTATTATTGACTCAAGAGAGGGGAGTATGGGCAGCTTGGTCGGAGGGTGGCCCAACTCGTAAGGCTTTGCCAAACGAGGGGTGCCCCATTCGAGTCCCACCTAGCCCGGCCACTGGGGCATGCTAGTGTGACGGGCTTTCCACCTCCCTTAGGGAGGTTTTTAAAAGTTTTGGGGAGTATGGACAGCTTCGTCGGTGGGTGGCCCAATTCGTAAGGCTTTGTCAAATGAGGGGTGCCCTATTCGAGTCGCACCCAGTCCGGCCACTGGGGCTTGTGCGAGGGTAACAGGTTCTCCACCTCCCTTAGGGAAGTTTTTAAAAGGAGAAAAGGGGATGGGGGACTCGAGTTGGAAGCATGTGAAAGGGAAGAGAAGAATCGCGGGGGGAGCGAGTCGGCTTGGGGGCAGCGTAAGGGAGGAGTGCGAAGGGTCATCCTGTGAGGAACGTCATCTGCTTCAAATGACGAGGGAGTGGTCATCTTGCAAGGGATTGTCAAGATCCTCTAGTATGCCTCTATTGTCGTGATTAGGGACATAAGAAGAGGAATTGTCCTGCATGGCTGTCGCAAAGGAGGTCCTCCTCGGGGCCCTCACAACATCTGCCTCCACCTCCGCCTATAATGACACCAACCGATGGTGTTGATGTCTCATGGTCGAGTGATATGAAGGTTTTGGACTCCTTATTGGAGCTTTCCCTAATTGGATCCCTCCATCGGGGTACTGTGGATGCTCAAAAGGTTAGATCTACTTTAACTCGCTGTGGTTTAAAATCGAAGAACTGGAGGATTACGATTTTCTGAGAGAAACATTTTATGCTTTTTGGGCTAAAGAAAGTAGACGTGGATCGTCTTAAATTTAAGGAGACTTCTTTCGGGAGCGAGGTGATCCGCTGGTCACTTCCGAGCGTCTATGAAGGGGCGTTGGATGAACGGATTCCTCTCCGTTCGACTGTGAGGTTTCGTATTTTTGGGATATCATTACGTTTGAGAACCACTAACACGATCGTGTCTATTTGTTCTTCATTTGCGCGAGTTAGGTGCTGCTCAAGGGTTAGGTTGCAGGAGGGTGATGCATCATCAATGTTGGTGGTTGGTGAATGACTGGTTGGGAAATTGATTCCATTGAAAGAGATTTTACGATTTGGAGGATGCACTTGTGTTGTCTCCTTCGAAGAGTTGGGGTTGGTGGGTAATCGTGGTTTGAAGTATGCACACATGGTGGCTACAGGGATCACAACAAAATATGTTTCTATCCCTGCCTTCATGCGTGGAAGGCAAGAATGGTATGCTGATGGTGGAGTTTTGAGATCTGATCCGGTGGCAAGAGCTGAGTCGATGGCTACGAGAGCTACTCCAACAACGTTGGGCATGGTTCACAGGTGGCTGGCAAGACTTGGACCCACCAACAATCCCACAGTGAATGGTGGCAGATTCAGAGATCTGCCAGTTCGAATCCTACTGCAAGTTTGGGGAAGGAGTTTCGAATTTCAAATCCTCCTGCTGGTAGTTCTATTTGTCCTGATTTCGACGCTAATAGCTTTCCATATTTAGTATGTGCTCATTTTTTGGGGAATGGTTTGGCTTTGCCATTTTTAGATGATGACGTGGACCATCAAGCAAGAGGCAATGAGGTGGATGCCAACTCTCTCGACGCATAGCAGGTGGAATCCGGATCCGTAATTGGATC
Organism: Thalassia testudinum; assembly: GCA_037157565.1. Classification (NCBI taxonomy): domain Eukaryota; kingdom Viridiplantae; phylum Streptophyta; class Magnoliopsida; order Alismatales; family Hydrocharitaceae; genus Thalassia; species Thalassia testudinum. Next base: position 22,818,683 of record JAZHRO010000024.1, read on the forward strand.
CAGAGGTGGTGAGTTTGTTGATCCGGTTCTTGATCCTTTTCACGCTTTTCCTACTAGGGGGGCCTTTCGCCCCTCTGTCAAGATTGACTGTTTGCTGCAGAATCTGGGAGGCAGTATCTATGGATCACGAGGTAGAGTGCACATGATCTCAGAGGCACCAATCCAGATAGTGGACTCCATGGACTCCGAAGCAAACCTGAAGATGGAAGCACTGTATGCGTATATCACCCTCTGTAGATGAATATCAGACCCACGACTGGGTCCGGTCATGGTGAATCTATCTGCTTTGCACATACAGAGCCTCCACCAATTTTTTCCAATCGATTGGCTACGTTGTGGTCAGGTGGATTTTCAATGTTTATGCAGGAGCAACAGCCCCCCGCTGCTTTTGGGTCGATTTTTCTTGGTCCTAATGCTGGTCCATCTAAGGGTTTGGTGGAGAATTCTTAGAAGATCACTTATGCTCCAGAAGATGCGGCTTCGGATGTCAATAATATCAATAAAGCATCTATCAAATATGCAGCCAAGTCGAAATCTGCAAGTCGTCGACCCTCATCTAGTAGATCTTCGAGCATTTGAGCACTATTCCTCCTAAGCACAAATTGATTCTTAATGCTTGTTACAAGCGCAAGAGATCTGTCAAAAGCACGGTGGTAACCAACCAAGAGAATGTTGTGGATAGGAGGGTTGCTAATGTGGTGAGAGACAAAAGGGTCCACAAGGGGAGTGTTAAAGGAAACATCAATGGTTAATATTTTATCATGGAATTTTAGGCTCTCCATGATGATAGGAGATCATTTTTTAAAAACTTTCTGGTCAATTGGAAAGTGGATGTGGCATGTCTACAGGAAACGCATTTGGAGAGCTTGACTCCAGAGTTGAAGACGAACTTATGTGGTGACTTGTACACTAATTTTCTTGAGGTAGAGGTGGCAGGCAGATATGGTGGTTTACTTATGTTATGGCACAATGAGGTGTTGAAATTTTGCACTTCGGAGCTAGCTGGTAGAGTGATGACAGTGATCTTCTCAAGAAAAGCTGACGGGCTCACTTTTGTGATATCTACCTTCTATGGGCCTTGTGATGATAGTATGAGGATGGGGTTCTGGGAGGAATTTGAACAGGCCTCTTCCTTTGTACAAGGAATGCCTTGATTGATATATGGTGATTTTAATGTGACATTATATGTTGAGGATAGACCTGACAGAAGAATTGATGCATCCACGACACATTTTCAACAGTTGGTGCAGAATCTGGAGCTTATTGACATCCCAACGACGATATCGAGATACACATGGAGGAATGGTAGTGGTTCTATGTCCTATATTGACAAATTTCTTTGCAATATTGCTCTGGCTAAGTCTTTTCACTTGGCAGATGTGCTCACTTGTGAAAGACCTTTCTCAAACCACACTCCTCTTTTATGGAGGAGCAATGAGGAGATAAGATATTCATCTTATTTCAAGTTCCACAAATCTTGGCTCAGTGAACCTAGTTTTAAAGATTTGATTCGAGGTAAATGGTCTTCCACACCACCCTCTACCTCTACCATGCGTACCCTGGCTTGTAGGATTGGTGCCATTCATTTGACAATGATAGAGTTTAAACGTGATCTCAAATCACGAAGGGAGAAAAGAAATGCTGAGGCCCTTCAAAAGATATCTTGATCGAAAAGAGGAAGTGACGCTGTTGTCCTCTGAAGAGTGTCAAGAAAGACGAAGGTCTCAATCCGTGGTTCATGATAAGGATCTCAAAAGAGAAATGGATTGAAGACAAAAGCTGAGACAGCCTTTGGCTCAAAGAGGGTGACACAAACACTAGATTCTTTCATGTGTCAACTAGCGCCTGAAGGAGGAAAATTTTGATAAATCATTGAAAGTTGGGGATGTGGTCCTTGATAAAAGGGACCAAATATGTAGTGCTTTCAAGGACTACTTCCAGGATTTCACTGAGAAGAAACCTTGTGGTGATTGGAGGCTAGCCCACCTGCAAATGGAACAAATTGGGGAGGATGGAAAGAATTCACTCATTAAAGATGTTGACGAGGATAAGATCTTGTGTGATATGCGTGGAATGAAAGCAAAAGGATCTCCTGGACCTGACAGCATACAAATCTTGTTCTATAAAGAAATGTGGGATATAATGGGGCCTGATGTTGTGGCAATGATTAAAGAATTTTTTCGAGGAAATAATGGTATTGAGAGAACTAATAAATTTTACCTGTTCCTTCTACCTAAGAATCTTAGTCCTGAGACGGTCGGCGATTTTAGACCCATTGCTTTGTCTAATTCAGTATATTTTTTTTATTGGTTGCAAAGATTCTTGCCAACCATTTGCGCCATGTTCTTCCAGATATTATCTCTCCTGTTCAATCTACTTTTGTGAAAGGGAGATCCCTACAAGATTCTTTCATTTTAGCTGAAGAGTTTTTGGTAGCTTGGAAGAGAAGAAAATGTAAAGCTTTCATTTGGAAAGTTGATTTCTCAAAGGCCTATGACTCCATTTCGTGGAACGATCTATGGGAGATTCTGAAAAGGAGAGGTTTTTCGGATCAATGGATTTTGGTAATGAAAAGATGTATCACTACCTCATCATTTTCTATTCTCATTAATGGAAGACTCAATGGCTCATGGATTCAGCCACAGAAGGGAGTGCATCAGGGATATCCCTTAGCACCTATGCTATTCAATATTGCAGTGGATTCCCTTGCATGTATGGCCTTTAAGGCATCTTTCGGGGCCCTATTCACAGGTTTCACGGCACGTAGAGATGGTAGGGTCATAACCCCCATATTGCAATATGCAGATGACACAAGTTTCTTCGTTGAGGGTGGTAGTAGAGAGGCAAGACATGTCTATTCTTTAGTAAAGATATTTGCTGAAATTTCAAACCTCACAATTAATAGAGGGAAGTCGAGTTGGGTTCCTTTTGGTATGGGTGGTGTGGAGGAGAATGATATCTCTAGTATCCTGGAGACTCTGGTGGCTAGATTGCCTATTAAGTATCTTGGTTTGCCGTTGAAGGGGAAGAAATTGACCTCTTTAGATTGGAAGCCACTTTTGGACCGACTAGAGGACGTAGGTTGATTCTCCTTAAGTCGGTTCTCTCTTCTATTCTGGTTTTCTCTCTCTATTTTTGCACCTACCAAAAAGATTCTCAAGAAGATTGATATGATGAGAAAGAGATTTCTCTAGAAGGGGGCAGACTCGATGGAAAGATTTGCACATTTGGTCTCTTAGGAGGAGGTTCGTAAACCTAATAGTGCAGGTGGTCCTAGAGCTGGAAATTTGTCGTCAGCTAACAAGGCCCTCTTACTGAAGTGGATTGTTAGACTGTTGTCCAATGGTCAAGATATGGTAACCTCGGTTTTGAAGGACTCCTATAGTGAGAATATGAACCTAGAGCAAAGAGAGATTTCAGTCAGTGGTTCCTCGACTTTTTGGCACTCTATCCAGCCATCGCCTTCTTTGGGCGATGGATTATCCTACAAGTTTTGGTATTATAATTGGTCTCAAAGAATATTTCATCATATTCTTGATAAAGAAGTGTATGTGAAGGATGTATGGGATGATGAGTTGAAGATTTGGGACTGAGCAGACTCCCTCAAGTTCTGTCTGACACTACATTCCATGATTATCAACGTCTCATTCAGATGCTGGCTGATTTCTCACCATTAGCAAGTGAACATGATTGTTTCTTTTGGAAGCATGGAAAATTTACCGTTATCCGTGTCTATAAATTCATTGTTTCGAAAGAGGAGACACGGCAGCCTGCAGTGAGTGGAATGCAGTCAGAAATTGTTAGTGATTCCAAGATCTTGTGGAGAATTAATGCTCCTCTAAAAATAAAACTCTTCCTATGGTTAATGAGGAGGAAGCGGCTTGTCACCAAATCCTACAGGACAAAGTGGTGCACGGATGAGAATATTATTTGCTCCATGTGTGGGGATGCTGATGAAGAAGTCCAACATTTATTCTTTGATTGCGATTTCTCCAGGTATGTTTGGGAAAATTTCAACCTTCCAATGGTAAACTCTACAAATTTTGAAGGGTTCTAGTTTAGCTTCAGATAGCATGTTCACCTTGATATGGCTGACTGGTCACAGGGAGTTGCTATCCTTTGGTCTATTTGAAGGTAGAGGAACGGGAAGATTTTCAAAAATGAGAGATGTTGGGTGGATAATGTAGTGAGGGAGTCAAGATGTTTTTCCGATTTTTTGCTTCAAAATTTATAAGTTCATTCCTTTTATTTATTAATCCAATCTAAGGATGAATACCACCATCAGGTAATCTTCTTTTTCCTCAAAAAAAAAAAAAATTGACTCAAGAGATTACAAATAGGGAAGGCTCTCTTTTATATAGAGTGCATATCCCTATTCTTGGAAACTAAAGGTCTTATCCCATAAGGAAAGATCTTATCACTCTAATTAAATCAAATCACAATTACTTTTCCTAAAACACACTAAAAATAGAAAACCTGACTCTTAAGCAAAGGACTCCAACTTGGGTTCTAGAACCCCATGACGACTGCCCTATTGGGCTCTCCAGACACTGCCACGTGGACTATCCACGTGGCTCTTTATTCCACGTTCCAACACTCCCCCTCAAGTCGAAGGCCGAGAGCCAACAACTTGGTCTTCAACTTGTGAGGCTAGACGCCTCACCACTCTTCTTCTTCGAGAGCTGTGCTCTCGATTTTCTCCTTTAACTTGTCGACGGTGAAGATTTTTGCGACCTCCGAAGTCGTTGCCTCTGTGACAACCTGAGTAGTCATCTCTATGGTGGTCGTCGTCTTGTCTTCTCGAAGTAAAGCTCGTAGCTTTTCGAGGTCTTCATGAGTTAGGGACTCCATTCGTGAGGTGCTAGTAGCCCCACGTGATGGTCTCCTGAACTTCTCCCAGCACTTGTCTTGCGGATAGTAGTTGCGTCCGCAGTGCTGGCACTTTGGATAGACGTGGAAAGTCCCATGTCCTCATCCTTGTTCATGCTCCACACTTGCTTCAAAAATAGCAAGTGCGGAGTTCTCGCCTTTCGCCAAGTCTTCATCCTCGATGATCTCTATCTTGATAAGATGGCAAAAGATGGTCTCAAGATCCATCCTCCCGTTAGAAGCCAAAATATGATCTCAAGCAGCTCGATAATGGGGATGCAACCCTAATAGAAACTTGGTAGATTACCAAACCGCCTGAGTCTCCCCCTACTTGCCACAACACAATGACTTGTAGATCTCTAACTCCTCAGTGCATCCATCTTCTCATAATATTTTGTCAAGGAGAGATCACCTTAACTGGCTGTCCATATGCAAGTATAAAGGTCAGTAACACGAGCATTGCTTAAGGTTCAGGCATACATTTTCTCGAGGGCCATCCAAATCTCATATGCGTTCTTTCTATAAAGCATGTTTGAGATGATGAATGGGTCCATCATGTTGATGAGCCAGTTCATGACAACATAATTTCCCTTCTAGACCTTCTTATTGTCGTCCTTCATCTTTAGTGCCTCCTCAAGGAGAATGCTAAGCTTCTCCTGGCTTCCAACAAATATCTTGAAAGCACGAGCCTACAAGACATAGTTGGATGCACCACTAAGCTTAATGGTTGTCCCAAAAACAACCACCTTACTTTCTCTTAGACCAAGAGTGACATCTCCGACTGTTGTGATTGACACTGTCATCTTCTCTAGCCTTCCTTCTCTGCGTAAGGCGCTGGATTTGTCGAGGACTTTCTAGATGCGAATATCACCAACATGAAGTCAAATATCCCACATGCATAGGAGCCTAAGCCAAAGGCTCCAATACCATGTCAAGATTTGCACAGGTAGGAGCGTGGAGGCTCCTTGTGCGTGGGAAAATATTCCCACGTGGGCTATGTGGCACACAAATTAGGAGTACGGTGGTCAACAGCCCTATGTGGTTGGCGCAAGAGGCCATGAGCCCTGATGGTGGCCGGCGATGTTGGAAGAAGAGAGATGGAGTGGAGTAGAAGAATAGGAAATATTACTATTAACTCAAGAGATTACAAAGAGGGAAAGGTCTCTTTTATAGAGAATACATATCCCTATTCTTGAAAACCAAATATCTAATCCCATAAGGAAAGATCTTATCTCTCTAATTAAATCAAATCACGATTACTTTTACTAAAACATACTTACTAAAAATAGAAAACTTAACTCTTAAGCAAATGACTCCAACTTAGGTTTCAGAATCCCATGACCAACTACCCTGTTGGACTCTCCAGACGCTGCCACGTGGACTATCCACGTGGCTCTTTATTCCACATTTCAACAATAATAATAATAGTAGTAGTTATTCTAGTCCAATTTCAAAGGCTAGCAACAGATCAAAGTGGGAAACAAAAAGCTTAAGACTTTTCAAATGCCATTTTCCATATGCTTCAGATAGACACAACAGATATGAGCATGCGTCCACGTGGCTCTTTATTCCACATTTCAACAATAATAATAATAGTAGTAGTTATTCTAGTCCAATTTCAAAGGCTAGCAACAGATCAAAGTGGGAAACAAAAAGCTTAAGACTTTTCAAATGCCATTTTCCATATGCTTCAGATAGACACAACAGATATGAGCATGCCCGTGCACTTGAGCATGCAACTGCATAATATTTTGAGAAAAAATGAAACTAGACAACTACTTTATGCATCTGAGAAACTACGTGTAGTTGAACACCCCGCCCCTAATCCCTACAGGCATGGCTTTCTGTTTGATCATTCCACCCCCAAGGTTTACGTATCCAACCCCTTTGAGTAGATATAAATTTTGTTGAACAAAATTAGCCCTCCTTTTCCTGTTCATCCACCACCTCCCTTGGAAATTCCAATAAAGCAGGGAGGGCCTGCAATCACCTCAACAGATGCTAGTAGCTGGAGGATCCTTCAAGGCCAAACCAGAGCATGGGTATCTTCATGGTCGATGAAGAGATCTTCCAGATGCTAAAATCAAGAACCAAAGGTCCTTAAGCATGCATATGGGTCCAATCTCACCTCCACAGCTTCAATCTACCAAACTCATCCTTTACACACATACATAGATTTTAAAACGGTTTAAGTACAAAATTTCTCTTTTTTAAATCTGACGGATTACTGAAAGAAGCTAATGGTGACAGCACGACAGTTACATGTACATAAACATACATACGTACCTACATATAAACATATATAAATGGGAGCATTTGAAAAAAAAAACAAAAAACAAAGAAAAGAAAAACAGTGCAAGCATATAGAACTCATTTTTCTGCAAAGCATACTTAACTGCAGTCGAAGAAAAAGAGCTTTTTTAATTTACCAAGCAATCCCTACATCTATATATAGGAGAGGGAAAAGTTACACCATAAACACACTACGAAAATAAAAGTAATACAACACCCCTTACTAAAAAACATAACTCAACACTCCCCCTCAAGCTGAAACATATATATCATCATGCCAGCTTATTTCTACACTTCTCAAACTAGTGGCGAGACAGCAGCTTGGTAAATATGTTAGCAATCTGGTCTGAGGAGGCAAGGTAAGTAGTACGAAGCAGACCTGTTGAATCAAAATCCTTGTGTAATGACAATCCACTACCATGTGTTTTCTCTAATGGGACATAGGATTATTCGTAATGAAAGTGGCAGCCCGGTTGTCACAGTGCATCTCCATAGGCTCCTGAACAGTAACATAAAGATGTCATAACAAAGACATGATCCATATCATCTCAACTACAGTATGTGCCATGGCTCTGTACTCAAACTCAGCACTAGAACGTGAAACACTCTGTTTCTTGCTCCTCCAAGTCACCAAGTTCCTAGCTATAAAAGTACAGAAGCCAATAGTAGACCACCTATCTCCAACATCACCTGCATAATCTGCATCTGAGTAGGCAACAACAAACATAGGTGCCTTCTTCTGAAAAAGAATGCTTCTACCGAGACATCCCTTGATGTACCTCAACACATGCATCACAGCCTGCCAATGAATATCAATGGGCTTATCTAAAAATTAACTTATCTTACCGAAGGCAAGGCTAATATCTGGCCTAGTGATGATCAAATATAACACCTTCCCCACCAGCTATCGATATGCCTTCTTGTCATTTAGCTTCACTGCATCCTCAAAAAGGTGAATTTTAGGATCCATAGGAATATTAGCATCTTTGGATCCTAACATGCCTGTCTCCTGAAGAATGTCAAGGGCATACTTCCTCTGCGACATAATTACCCCTTGCTTACTTATGGCAAACTCAATGCCCAAAAAGTATCTCAGCTTCCTAAGATCTTTCATGACAAACTGGCGTGCCAAGTACTCCACCTAAGATATACCCTCTGCATCATCACCTATGAGAAGAAGATCATCCACATACACAAGTAGAGCCACTGTACCACTACTGGTCTTCCTCACAAATAGTGAATGGTCAGATGAGGATCTTTGCATCCCAATAACAAACAACGCTTCAGACAAGCGCTGAAATCTGGCTCAGGGGCTCTACTTAAGACCATAAATGACCTTAGGAAGCCTACACACGCACTCCCCCTGAACCTCAAAGCCAGGCGATTGCTGCATATAAATTTCTTCCTCTAAGTCTCCGTACAGGAATGCATTTTTGACATCCAACTGAAGTAGATGCAGCCATAATGAGCTGCAACAGAGATAAGTATGTGAACAGTGGAGAGTCACGTAACAGGGGAGAACATATCAAAGAAATCCACCCCATAGACCTGGGTAAATCCTTTACCACAAAGTAGGCCTTATACCTTAAAATAAACCCATCTAGGTTATATTCCAAGGCAAAGACACATCTAGCTCCAACAACGTGTGCACTAGACAGTAGAGGTGATAGCTCCCAGGTACCTCTAGTAGTAAGTGCAAGCATCTCCTCCATAACTGCCTTCCAACGTGGATGTAGTAGAGTCTACTGGTACAAGGTAGGTATCTCAGCACTAGATACTGCAGCTGTGAATACATGAAACTCCGAACTCAGAGAATTAGTAGAAACAACACTCCCAACAACACGATACTGTGCACAAGATCATGGATCCTTCCTGATAGCAATAGGGATATCCTCATCAATACTCATGGAAACAGAACTTGGAGAAACATCCACAGGTGACGGACTCTCAACCTCTACACCTACTGACACTGTATCTGAAGGAGCCTCCTAAGTAGACGTAGCCTGCAAGTTATCAACATTAACCTGAGGAATTTGTGGAATAGACGGAGGGGGCTTTGCTCTATAGACAACTGGCAACTAATAAGTGTGACCCTTTAAGGTCCTTTCATCTGCTGGTATTGGCCTAGATGTGCTGGTTGATGGCTCAGTAACCTAAGAAGGGCTACTACTATCTGTGAATACACCAAATGGTATAGGAGCAACTGGTACATGAGCATACTCTAGCACACTCTGCACTTGCCTGGCAGCAACAGAAAAATAGGGTACAGCTTCATGAAAGGTGACATCTGCACTGATGTAGTGTCTCTTGTGTAGGGGATCAAAATACCGATACCCCTTCTAAGTACGAGAGTAGCCAAGAAACACACACTTGACTGCTCTAGGTGCTAATTTATCTCACCCAGGTCTAGAAAGATGTACACAAGCCACACACCCAAATGTCTTGGGTGGAAGATCAAACAACTCATCATCTGGATAGAGCACCTACCACGGTATCTGCTCGTGAATCACTGAGAAAGGTAATCTATTAATAAGGTAGCAAGCTATGAGAACTGCATCTCCCTAGTAGTTTTGTGGCACACTACTATGGATAAGACGGGCTCTAGCCATATGAAGGATGTATCTGTGTTTCCTCTCTGCAACTCCACTCTGTTGAGAGGTGTAAAGACATGAGGTCTGATGAATTATGCCATGCAAACTATAGAACACCAGTCGACGAGTACAAAACTCCAAAGCATTATCAGATCTGAGAGTCTTGATGCAGACATCAAATTGATTCTTTATCATCAATACAAAATTCTCAATCAATGAACCCACTTCAAACTTATTCTTCCTGAGAAATAGCTAGGACAATTTGGAAAAATCATCAACCACAATCCAATAGTACCGATGTCCTACTCTGTCAGGAGTCCTACTGGAACCCCAAACATTGAGATGCACTAACTGAAATCATGAAGACAAATGTGGTCTAGTAGTAACTGAAAAGAAAGATCTATGATGCTTCCCAAGATGACATACATCGCAGGTGAGCTATGTGGTTGGGGATACATGACGAATAAACCTGCGTAATTTGTCCAGAGAATGATGGCCCAACCGTCTATGCCACTATAGAGTACTCCCTGACTGGTACTCATCCAACACGTTGCAGCCATGAGACCTTACTGAAGTCAGTAAATACCTCCTTCATATCCACTACCAATAGTCTTCACTGTCATTCGATCCTAAAAAAATACACCCACGCTCATCAAAGATGACATGACAATTCATCTGCTTGATGATTTCATTGACAGAGAGTAAATTCATAGACAAATCTGGAACAAACTGGACATGATTAAGCTGCATAAAAGGGGTAACATTAATTTCCCCCTGACCACTAATAGGAACAAGTCGCTCATCAGCCACTTGTACTGTACAACCTTGAGAGACGGGTTGAATCTACCCAAAACACTGTAAATTACCAGATAAATGATTTGAGGCACTTGAGTCGATCAACCACATCACACCAGTAGTTAAAGAAGTATCACCCACGGCGGTCCCTAGCACAATCTCTGACTAGGATACTGCCACGTTCATAGAAACACACTACCACAATCTGATTTCAATGCACCACAAAAAGGGTACACGTAACACACCCCTGAACTTCTTCACAATCAGATCTAAAAACTGACAAAAAATGGGGAATACACACCCCAACAAATGCACCAAACGGGGAATACACACCCCAAAAATCTCCGCTCACGTGCAATCAATACTCAAGGAGAATACACACCCCAAAAACATGCATCAAAGAGGAACACACCCCAAAACAAATAAATCAGAAGATCAGAAAGATCATACCACACAAAGGAAGGTTCTTGATTCAACACTTCATCCAACAATAATCAAGAACCTTCCTACGAAGTTCTTGGAGACACAAATCCCCCTCTCCGGCGACCAAAGCAATGGCAAGGAGAGGAGGCAGCAGTAGGTGGACTACTGCAACACAGCAACGGCAGCTACTGCAGCACAGGGCAATGTTGCGACGACATGCTGTACAGTAAGAGTGGCGACAATGGCTACTGTAACCCGAGTCGACGCTGTGGGAAGTCGCTGCAGCAGCGGTGGCGATGGGCGATGCTGCTACTGTGGCAGCGGCGGCGACGTAGCATCGGCATCGCCGCCGGTGGTGGTGGGCCTTGAAAGTAGGGTTGGGGTTTCTTTGGTGGTGTCCCCAACCTGGTACTCTAATACCAAGTTGAAAAAAAAGAATTTTTTTAATTTACCAAACCATCCCTATACCTATACATAAGAAAGGAAAAAATTACACCATAAACCCACTACGAAAATAAAAGTAACAAAACGTCTCTTACTACAAAACATAACTCAACAACTGCCAGTTTTTTTTTAAAGCAAGAAAATTGTCAAGAGCTCCTGACAGAATCCACGAATAGTCAAAAGCTCAAACTTCATAGGCAGACAGATTCTCAAAATATTCGCTTCTTTATAGCTTACTTGAACTCCATGATTTCCTGACTAAACGGTAGACCACATGCTTGGCTCTATTTTATTTTGGATTTAACAACTGTACATTCCCTTTTTTTTCTTTTTTTACAGTAGACTTGAATCAATCTTGTGAAGGAGGAAAAAGCCACATGGACTGCCACGTGGCACAGTGGCCACGTGGACAGTCCATGAGGCATGGTTCGCGCATCCAATAAGGCCACCGGCCTTGATATTTTGTGGGTTTTCTTAGTTAGGAAGTTTTGCCAACTTGTGGCACTTACTTGGTAGAATGATTGGAGTTGTTAGTATAATTAGTGGTGGTTATTTTTAGTTGATTAGGATTCTATTTTCCTGTTTTTTCCTTATTTAGAAGTAGGATTACCTCTCTATAAAAAGAGACCATACCAAAGATCATTTGAGTTGCAATAATAAAAGTTTCTACATCAACAACTCCTCTCCAACTCTCTCCCTCTCTCTTGCCAAGTCTCTCTCGGTTCCACTCGTGGAGCTCAACACCCAAGGAGCCTCCACCACATTGCCAATTCTCTACAAATCTGCCTAATATTTTTCCCACGATTCTCATTTCCATTTGCTTGTCCCCATGTAAATTTGCACATTACTATAGGTAATTATTTCTAAGTGCATTCATTTGAGTTGAATACAAGATCTCATCAAGGTTTGTTTACGCAAGCCAACTAGAAAGCACCTAACCATGAGAATGACTGATTGTTCAACCTAACAATTGTTTCTATTCGGAAATAACATCAATAGGATATTATTGAGTTATTTTCCATTTAGGTCTTTTCTATTTTTAGTAATTATTTAGTTGTGTTTCTATGTATGCTAAAGCCCTCTCTCTATACAAAGAGGGTTAAGACCTCTCTTTTCTTATTAATAAAGTCCCTATTCTCCCCAAAATTCTAACATGGTATCAAAGTCACCGATCTTAGTGGGTTAGGATTTAGAAGGAGAAAACCTAGAGGGGAGAGGCCCTCCAGCGACATCACCAAGCTCCAAAAAGCGAATGGAGAGACCCTCTCATCTCCCAAACCTCTCCTCTCTTCTTCTTCCTCTCCTTCCGCCATTGATTTAAATGCCGTCGGCAAGGCCATTTCCGAGCAAGGGTCGTGCCGACATGAAGAAAACATCGATTTACAGGGATTTCGTCGTCATGCCGTCGGCATTGTCGGCATGCCGTCGACATGCCCTCGGCACGGTCGACATGTCGTCGGCATGCTGGCGAAATTGGTGCCCATGTCGAGGTTGCTATTGATTTTTCTAATTACTTTTGCTATTTTTGTTGGTATGCATCGACATGCCCTCGGCATGCTAATCGGCATGCCCATCAAAAAACGGGCATTTCCACGGCATGCCCACGAAATGCACACTTGAAATTTCATCGACACGGCATCGAAATCGGCATTTCAAACCTTGCCTTCCGCTACTGTTGCTGCTGCAAGCAACAGCCACGACAACGACAACAGCAGCAATAACATCAGCCTAGCAGCAACAATTGCTGCCACTCTCTTAAGTTGCAGCAAGCCTTGTTGGTCGTAGAAGGTTGTTGCAGGTTCTCTCTCCCTCATATAAATTGTCTTGTTTGGGTCCTTATATATTTGAGTGGAAGAAATAATGAAGACAGGAGTAACCTCAAAATGTCCAGATAATGGGCAGCTCTCACACACCTCAAGAGAAATCAAGCATGGACTGGCTCTGTAAGGATATACAGGAAGAAGCACCCAAGGTTGAAGACAAAAAGGGGCTACCGCATCGACAAGAGTTAATCTCCACCAATTTAAGAATCCAAGTCTTCAACATTTCCCGCATCTCAACTTGCGGGGGGGGGGGGGGGGGGGGGGGGGGTGTTAAGAAATAAAATCAATAAGATATCATTGAGTTGTTTTCCATTTAGGTCTTTTCTATTTTTAGTAATTGTTTAGTTGTATTTCCATATATGCCAAAACCCTCTCTCTATATAAAGAGGGTTAAACCTTCTCTTTTCTTATGGATTAATCTAATACAATCACACCCTCGCCAAACTTAAATCCAACAAACTATATTTTTTTGAAAGGGCTAACAACAATAAAATTTGTATCCAAGATAACCTAAAATTTGAAATTGCAGGGTTCTTTGCGTAGTATTCATTTCGTGATAATTTCATTTTTGGACGATGCTGGACATTATCTTTTTCATTCAATGCCCTTTTTATTGTATATCCTACATCTGCTATTCACCATATTGACTAGTATATCATTGTATATATGCATGTCTCAGTGTGTATGGTGTGCATGGCGTGTGCATCCACATGTGAACTTATGCTTTAGTTGAAAGCTTTTAATCAGATATAAAAACAATAATAATAAGGATCCACTTAGATTTGAAAACCAAATCATGCATGAATTAGTCAAAAATCATATGTGCTCACTAATAATGATATGTCTGAAGTAATTTTTTCGAAAAAGAATAGACATGTCTGAAGGCTGAAGTGGTGGAAATTTGAGGATTAATGAAAAAACAGAAAATACTTTGTGCATGCACAGTCATTGCACGGTTAGAGAATACAATAGAAGTCTTAAAATCTATGAAGTTTGTATTTCAATAATTTGGTTACACATGCAAAAAGATTTTAAACTGTATGTGCTACTCTTCAGAGAACTTCCTTGTGTGATCCATGTATCAAGTTTGACCACACAAAAATCAAGTGGATGGCTAGATAATATACCGTGCATTCATTTTATTTTGTATGTGTGGCAAGTTAGGACTTAGAAGCTCCAGAGACCCTCTTGCTGAAACCCTTATAATTATCTCGTCAGTCCCTCTGATCGCCAAGGTTATTAACTGCCCTCCAAAAGGCACGATGGCTTTCGAAAAAGGAAGGATCCACAACATTCCTTGAAGGTTTTTTTGAAAACGGACAATCCTTGAAATTCATAATCCATGTATTCACAAATGCAAAGAGGTTAAGAAGATAATACAAGCTTCTTAGTTAAATGAAAATTTTTGCATTTACAAACTTGCCAGAAGTAAATAAAATGCAGACCATTCAAGATGTTTCGTATTGTGCCATTAGGACTCCTCCACATTGCCTTTAGCCCAAACTCCGTAACCCTAGCTTCATCTGCATCATGCAAGCACATACAATTCAGGAAAGCATGGAGATAATCATTGTGTATCTATTCAAGAAAGTTCTTTGAAATGGTACTGCTGTGCAACTACCACTTCATTCTACCAAATAAGTGGCGGACCAATAGAACAAACATTATATTTTTTTCCAGTTGAAATCATTGAAAAAGAAGAAAAACAAAACAACAAAGCAAAAATTCACATCAGAAGAATGAGAACTAAAATAAGTCACTTGAGCTCCTCAGATTCTAAAACAAGGTTATGACAGTCTAATTGGAATATCAACGCCAGCGACACCCACATCTACATCATTATGTAGCATCGGTGCCTCCAAGTTAACTGATCCATGTGCATGTCAGCTCTGCTCTATTTTTTCTAAATGAAACCAAAAGAAAAGATACCTTTGCTTATGTATAGTATGTGGTTTTCATATACTTATTTCCCTATAAACATTTTATCTTTAGCATATATAATTTATTTTTTCAAGGATTTTTACATAAATGTCCTTGTAAATTTTTTATATTACATAATTGCCATCGCAATCGTCGTGTATATATAGATGCCACAATAAAGTTGATTACTATAGCAAAAATGCTACTTGAGTTAAATTCTATCCAAATGATCCGCTAATTAAAACATTAAAAAATGGTTGAATTTGTTCCCTATATTATAGCATAAACCTCAAAAGCAAGCCATTGCATCACTCCTCACCATCCTCGCTCTTCTCTACACCTCTCCAACTTGGCCACTCACCTCCATTATTGCTCCTTGCAATTGAACATTCTGGGGCCAGAATACCTCAATAAACCTGCCTAACACCCTTAGAAAAGACCCTTCATCGCTTTTTTGCCCTTCATTTCCTTTTTTACCTTCTTGGCCACTTGAATCCGACTAATGTTTAACCTTGCATTAATTGAAAGGCATTATTGCAAAAAGAGGCATGTTTGCAATGGCATGCATGTAATATGAAGTTCAGAGAAGCATGTATGCTTTTTTGAGAGGTAAATGCAGGGCTGCTCAAGGCTAGCAGCCTCTCCATTGCATCAATAAAAGAACGACCAGGCTAACATTGCAAAATAAAGTGACCCCACTCCTTTAAAATATATATATATATATATATATAGCACTGGATACTGTATTCTCTGCATACAACCTTAAATGATCAAAGCCCACCCCACTTCTCTCTAGCCAAATAGCCCATAAAATCACCAGTGGTGCAGCACGTTCTTTCTTTGATCTATATTGGATCATTACTTGATCAAGGTGACCACTCATGAAAGATCCCCATATATCCTCGAAGGAGTTATAATTTATCCATGCAATCCCAACCTCCATCCATATCCTTTGATGCAAAGGGGCAGGTGAAAAAACAATGAACTACATCTTCCTCATCATCATTGCAAAAAGAAAGCATCCAAATATGGGTCCCATCATCTTCACCTTGTCTTACAATCCTCTTCATATAAAACTCCCAAATAAAGAAGCATACTTCAGTAGTGTTTTCTGTGAAGTTCTTATTTTGGAGAAGATAATTGTCTCCATCCACTATAGGAGTTCTCAAAGCCCCGTAACCTTTCTTTGCTGTGAAGTCCCCACCTTCCCAATCCCAACCATCCAAAACCTTTGGGTTCAAGGTGATTCTAGAGAGAGTTTCCGCACCTGCAACTCCTAACATGCATCGGAGAAATCAGAAATGAACGACAGAATCGAGCTGCCACTTCCACATCCATAAGGTCTATGTAACAACCTGAGTTTAAACTCAAGTATAATTGAAAAAATTGCTATTGACAGCTGTTAAGTTGAAATGCCAGTACGTTTACTAGAAACCTTAGATGCCTTTATATAGAGAGATACAAAAGGGTAAAAATACAAGTATGCCCTCACTCTGAAAAAACATAACAAAATAAATAATAAATAACTCAACACTCCCCCTCAAGTTAAAGCATAAACATAAAAAATGCTCAACTTTGTACATAACAACTCTAAACATTTCTTGAAGAGTGCTTTGATCTTTAGTGACAATATAAGATGTTGTGATCTTACCAGAAGTAATGACATTCTGATAAAATGGTAATAAACCTCTATATGCTTTGTTGTCTCATGAAAGATAGGATTATTGGTAATAAATGCAGCTGTCATGTTATCACAGTACATGAGAGTAGGATCAAAAGTAGACACTCCCAAATCATATAAAATAAATCTCACCCATAAGAGCTCACAAGTAGTATGGGCCATAGCCCTATACTCTGATTCTACACTAAATCTGGAGACAACAATTTGCTTCTTACTTCTCTAGGTGACTAAGTTGCCACCCACGTAGGTAAAGTAGCCAGTAGTAGATCTTCCATCCTCATGTGCCCCTGCATAATTTGCATCTGAATACCCCCAGACATCTAGATGGTCATGCTTCATAAATGATAGCCCCTTACCAAGAGCTTGCTTGAGATATCTCAATACCTGGCACACACCATCCCAGTGTACTTCTCTAGAAGACTGCATAAACTGGCTCAATCTTCCAACAGCAAAACAAATGTCAGGTCTCGTGACAATCAGATATAACAATTTTCCCACCATAGCACGATATATGGTGACATCTTCAAGCAGTGAACTCTAAGAATCTGCAAGTGGCAAAGAAGGGTCCATGAGAATGCCGGCAGGCTTGCAACCAAGCATCCCTGTCTCTTTTAGCATATCAAGAACATATTTCCTCTGTGACAAAACTAAACCTCCATTAACATGATGCACCTTAATGCCCAAAAAATAATTTATCATTCCCAAATCTTTAGTAACAAACTAAGAATGCAAGAACTTTTTGGTAGCCCCTATTCATGTTTCATCACTCCTAGTGAGTAGTATATCATCTACATACACAATAATAATAACAGATTCAACAGCTCTATGCATAGTAAAAAGAGTGATCTGCTGTAGATCTAGTAAATTCCTACACAGCTTTACTAAATCTCTCAAACCAACCCTTGGGGGCTCTACTTAAGATCATAAATTGCCTTCTTCAATCTATAGACTTTCTGACACCCCCTCAACCACGAAACCAAGGGGTTGGTGCATGTAGACCTCTTCCTCTAAATCACCCTAGAGGAAAGCATTCTTAACATCAAGCTGTAAAACAAACCATCCACTGTTGACTACCACATAAAAAAGTATCCTCACTGAGTTGAGTCTGGCCACTGGAGAAAATCTCTCAAAATTGTCAACTCCAAAGGTTTGTGTGTAATCTTTGGCGACCAGGCATGCTTTATATCTTTCAACTATTCCATCTAGGCGGCATTTCAAGGTGAACACCCACCTACACCCCATTGCAGTAGCACCGAGGGGTAGGTCAACAAGTTCCCAGGTACCTCTGGACTAAAGAGTAGCAATCTCCTCCTCCATGGCCAAGGTCTAAAAAGGGTCTTGAGAAGCCTCAACATGATTCATGGGAATATTTCTATTGTCAACTGCAAGAAATAAAAGCCTCCGTAAATGATTAAGTGACATATAATTGAAAACAGAATATTTAGCACACGATCATTATGGCTTCCTCTGAGCAATAAGAAGATCTACATCAGATACCTTAGGTGGCGTGGGGTCTGGACCTCCATCTAAATCAACAGTATCAACAGAGGATTGAGCAGGAATACTAGAAAGTGGTTCCTCTGCATGTAGAGTGGTAGAAGGTCTACACTGAGAGTGTTGGGGAAATGTATCTATAGTGGGCACCTCTGGATGCCTAGGATAGACAATAGGAGGGAAATCATGAGGTGGAGGTAGCGGTGGCTCAGAGGGACCTGGAGGTGCATCACTGGGCATAGGCAATAGAACATCCTGCGAGACACCGGGAGACTTTCCTACAGCAAAATAATAGAGCTTGTCTTTAAAGAAAGTCACATCCTTACATAAAAACGATGTGACATAGGACCAAAACGTCTATATCCCTTATAGGTTCTAGAATAACGAACAAAAATACACTCAACCAATCTAGAAGCAATCTTGTCCACTTTAAATAAATTAACAAAACAAATACATCCAAACACTTTGAGAGAGAGAGAGAAGCTCCTGACTAGGAAACAACAAAGAGTAAGGGACCTTCCCACTAAGAACAGAAGATGATACCCGATTGATCAAAAAAGCAGCAATAAGGACAGCATCTACCCAGAAAGTGGCAGGAACATGCATTTGAAACATAACGATGCGGGCAACATCTCAACTTGCATTCAACCACCCCATTCGGTTGAGATGTCTGATGTATAATACCAAGTGACTAAAAAAACTGAGTGAGAATAGAATTCACAAACTCAAGTCCATTATCTGTCCGAAACATGCAAATAGTAGTAAAAAATTGAGTCTTTATTTTATTCTCAAAATTTTTAATCAGTACAGGAGTTTCAGATTTTTCTTTCATCATAAAAATCCAACAGACACAGGTATAATCATCCACAAGAACAAGAAAATACCGAAAACCCCTAAAACTCCTGACCCAACATGGGCCCCATAAATTAGCATGAATAAGAGAGAAAACAAACTCAGCGTGTGTATTACTACTAGAAAAGGAAACTTTATGATGCTTGCCAAATTAACAAGCATCACAAGCAAAGAAATTTAGAAACTGTATATCAGGAAACTAGCAACGAAGAACAGAAACACTAGGATGTCCCAATCTCAAATGCCACTGTAAAGTGGCAGTGGTTGAAGCAGCAACTATGGAATGATTTTTTGGTAAGAGTTTAAGATAGTAGAGGCCATCCTGCTCAAGTCCTCCACCAATCTACTTCATCGTCAGGAGGTCCTGCAAGAAGAAAAAGTGGTCACGAAACATTGCTCTGCAATTTAATGCCTTTTTTATCTGACTGATAAACATTAAATTCAAAGCAAATTTAGGCATATGCATGACATCAAAAAGAGGTAAAGTAGTAGACAGAGAAATGTCACCCAAGCCTGTCACAAGGGACAAGGCACCATCAGCTACTCTGACATGCACAGTAGTCAATGGTCTAAGAGATGAAAATAGGGTAACATCTCCTATGATGTGGGAGGATGCACCTGAGTCTGCAAGCCAAGATGGCTTACGAACACCTCTGGTGCTAGCAGCAATACCTGTCTTCTGAGTCATAGAAGCACCCGCAGTGGAAGTAGCCTGGATAGACACAAGTTGGTCATATTCTTCCTTGGAAATAGTGATTTGAGGAGTAACATGCTCTTCCTCCTGATAGTGCTGACTCTCATCACCACCATAAGTAACCCGATTGGTTTGGTGGCCCTGAGGAAATTTGTGCTTTATACAGCACCTATCAACTGTGTGATTTGTCTTATGACAATGGTCACAGAACAAACCACGTCCTCTCCCCCTACCTCCTGAGGTTCCCCTACCACGACCAACAGCTGCCATGGCAAAGGAATCAAAAGGTGGGACAGGATTAAATATCTTGGATAGGCAAGCATAAATCTGAGTAGGTGTAGTAATCTCCTCTAGGGTCATAAGTTGATCGTAAACAGGCTTGTATTCAAGATTAAGACCCGCAAGCAACTGAACAGAACAAAATGCTTCCCGTTGCTTTGTTATAACAGTAACATCAGTGGAAATCGGTTGATAAGTATCCTGCTCGTCCCAAAGGTTCTTCATAGAGCCATAATATTCGGCAAGGGACATGGTTCCCTTCCGAAAGGAGTGCAGCTCCTCAATCACCCTGTATAGGCAACTAATATTGTTGTTATGAGAGTGTATCTCATGAAGAACTTCCCACATCTTTGCTGACACATAGGACATCACCTACTTTGCTATAGGCTCTCTCATGCTATTTAACATGCACGTGACCACCCAATCATTGTCTACCTCCCAGTCAACAGACCTCACAGCAGGTTCATCTTGCGTCAAGATATATTTCTTCCAATGTAATCCCACAAATCGAGAAAAAGTAGACCACAAGAGGAAGTTGGTACCATCCAACTTAATCATCGTTCCTTGCATAAAGGAAGATGTGCTCAAGGTAGATGTCTTCACCGTCGAGTCGCTAGAAGCCTCCTTGTCTTCCATATTGCTCGATATGTGGGAAACGCTGAATCAAAGATGTTCCACAACAATTTCACATCATATTCTTCCTCAAAGACCCATCACAAATCTAAGAAATGACTGATCTAGACCATGAGACAAACTGCAGCACTAAAAGCAGTGCCTAGAGGGCCAAGAAGCACTGTGGTGGTGCCTAGGAGATAAGGCGACGCTCTAGTGGCCCTGTGGCGACACCTGGGAGGAGAGGCGGCACTCCGGCAGCCCTGTGGTGGCGCCTGGGAGACAAAGCAATGCAACAGTGACCCTATGCAGTGCCTGGGAGGAGAGGTGATGCGGCAGTGACATTGCGACGGCGCTGTAACCGCGCTACAAAGGGAAACACCGCCAGTGGAGGCCCCTAGAGAGTCGTAGGGACTGCTACAACACCTTAAAGGGCAACGCTGGGGTCGCTCAGGTCCTAATGGCAGCACTCAAGCGATAAGAGCCGCAGCGTTGCCCCCTCGATGCTCCACCAGCCGCTAAAGGCGATGCGGAGAGAGAAAAGGCCCCAATGAGGTCCTTGAAGGAGAAAGGAGGCTGCCAGACACAGCTTGACGGTGACAGAGCTTCAGTGGAGAGAAGTTGCGTCGGTGGAGGAAGATAGATTAGGGTTTTGGTGGGGATAGGAAGGCCTAAGGTTGGTGGGACACAGACCACCAATTTAGAATCACTGCTCTAATACCATGTTAGGTTGAAATGACAGTATGTTTATTAGAAACCCTAGATGCCTTTATATAGAGAGGCACAAAGGAGTAAAAGTACAAGTATGCCCTCACTCTGAAAAAACATAACAAAATGGAGAATAAATAACTCAACAACTTTTTTTTTTTAGAAGAACTTATTATGTATGGGCCAAATGGACCCAATATGTGACAACCCGCTTACCTAGGCTCGCCAAGCAGCTACCTTCCCCTATTGCCAAGCAACTGACCGTGAGACCTATCATTCACCGTAATAATACAAAAACAAGCTAAATAGATATCTCTATCACATACATATACACTTTTATATATTGAGATCTTAGATTCTCAAGAAGGATGAGTAAGAGAGACCCCTCCCCCTCCCATCACCTCCCTGACCCCATCACCAACCACCCTAACCCTACCACCATCCCTACCGTTCCCACTACCGACCAACTGGTCGATGCTTCCAGCAAGTCCCTTAGGTTCAACACCAACTATATGCGAGACCCAAGTCCTAATTTTGACACCACTTGGACCTACAGAAGGGGCTCAATTGGATAGTTCCCCTGAATGGTAGCAGAACCTGGATCAATTGCAAAAACACACATCTGGTGTCACCACCTTTCAGGTGAAGAACTCGATCACAATTGTGGCTCTGTCCAGGAGAACAAATGATGCAACTAATCATTCAAATAAATGGAACTTGGTCATCTTGCAAAACAAGGACTAATGTGAATTTTAAATAGCATGAAACATAGGGCGAGATTCATTAGCAGGGATGGAACTCGTAACCATAGCGCGATTCACCACCTTAGACTACTAGGCAAATTAGCAGTAAAATGGTGTTTAAGAAATATGTTGCTTTGCCTTGTTGTGGAATTCTTGCAAATATGATAATAGCTATCCCTCAATTAGAATTGCAAAGCATCTGGTAAATATTAGGTGAAACAGATGGAAGATAAGATTTTGTTTATACCCAAGGGGGAGTTCAGGTGTAGCCACCTCGGAGCCAACATCGTGGATGCGATCGATAAAGGCGTCAGGGCTAAGTTCTTCGGGTGGTTGTAGGATGCACCGACGAAGTATGTGGGGTGGCGGGAAACGATGGTTAGGGGAGGGACATGGTGGTCGTGGTCATCTGAGCGGTGGGGTCAGCATGAGTGGTAGCAGAGCTTAGTGGTAGTGGAAAGATGGTGGTGGAGTTGGTTTCGGTGGTGGTAATGGGAGGTCGTGGTCACTAATGGGATAACGAAGGGGAGGAAAGATAGTGGAAAGGGTGAGGGAAGGAAAAGAAGGAAGCACGTGAAGGTAGAGAGGGGGAACTTGTAAAGCCTCCTAACAAAACAAGGATCAAAGCAAAAAAATTGATGGGATAAAATAGACTAATCTAATGTGGACTTCACAAATATCGAACAGTAACATAATTAAAATATCCTATGACCCTGGACTTTATGAAGACTAAATTCTCATCATTAAGTAAAATCCAAAGGATAAGCCGAAAAAAAAAACTAAGACCAAATCCCTCTTTTAGACTCTACTAGGATTTTTTTTGGAAATAGGAATTTTTTGTTGATGCCTTCGAAGTTGAAATTTCTCAAGGAATTTTGTAGGTTGCTCCTTAGCTTTGTGTATTTGGTATCATGATGCATCAACAAACCACCAATGAGTCTCCCTCGATGGTGGTTCCGCCTCAAAGAAACCCCCCCCGATGGGGGATGGACATTGGTCACCCATCACTAGAACCCAATGAGGTGTTTTCAATGTCTTGCAATTGGGCATTTGCCATGCAATTACACCTCTGATTTGATGTGTTGTTGATGCTTTTGCTCAGGCCACCTCACTACAGTTGTTTAAATCACGAGGGTTGAGATGAGACCTCGCATGACTGCGGTAAGGAAATCTCCTCCGCGCCAAACCTTGCACTAAGGGCAAATCTTGTTGGGTGCACGACAACATTTGCTGCCATGACAAGACAGATGAGAGCACTTGTCGAAACTAGGTCATCCAAGTTAGGTTAAGTGACACAACACCTACTCTTGGTGGCCCGTCCAAAGGTTTTTAGCCGTTTGGTGGGTATTGGTCATCACCTATCAAGGGAAGGCTTGCTTGCTTTCTCTATAAAGGAGCCCCTAAAGATCTCAATTATTGTGCCGTGTCCCTCCGCTAAGGCCTTCCACAAAGTCCGTTACCATTAATTAAAAGTGTTGCCACTACTCAAGTGTTCCACAAAGATGGAAGGTGGATAGTTACTTGCAATCCCTACAATCCTTGACCAATTTAGGAGGCGAAGAGCTGGGAATTCACTTCCCACCTTTTCAAGTAGGACCGATTATTACTAGACTAAGGTTCACCTCGCCTACTGTCACTGGATGTGGGGGCCCGATTCCACCATCCTCAGCGATGCTTCCAAATCCTTCAGCCACTAATCCATCGAATCCAAGTCTAATATCTCGCTTACTCCATTCTCACTTGTTTTCAGTCCTGGCCCCTTAAGCAATGCATCCAATCTCTTGCTCACTTCAAATCTCATGGGCGGGAATAGGAAAGACTAGATGATAACCGCCACCTCTTGCCAGACTTGAATGATTGGTGAACAAAACTCTAGATTTTTTTTTTCAGGTAAAAGGAGTGTCACTCGCGACCAACAATCCTCCAGCATTCATTAAAAAAGCTTCAATTAAATGTAAAGACAGGAAGGCATACCCTCCCTTACAATGAAACCCAAAGAGCTTTAAAGGTCAAAGCCTGACTTATGACACTCTCCACATATGCTCGTTCTCCTTTAAAAAGCACCCCATTTCTATTCAACCACATCGCCCATAAGACAGCCAACGAAAGTGCATACTCCCTAGCCAATCTGAAAATTCCCCGACCAAAAGATCTCCAAAATTCTTCCCAAGATGAATGTTCAATCCTATCAATCTGCACCAAACTCCAACCTCTCCTTACAAACGTACATCTGAAAAAAAGATGGCAGCAATCTTCAATATCCTCATTGCAAATGGAACAAACCATGGAAGATAGGGGCAAAATCTTATTAAAATAAGCCTAGGCCATAATTCATTGTCTTCTCGACCACCATGTAAAGATTTTAATCTTTAGAGGGACCTTTGCCTTCCAAATCAGTCGACAATGTCTCGTAAAATTCACATCCTGCTGGCCACCTCCCACTCTTAGTCTTTTGTAAGCCAGTTTAACAAAAAACTCATTACAGCGATCATCCGAATACACCCAACAATCCAAATCAATTTCCTACAATATGAAATTCAACAAAACCTGACACAAAATCATTAAGTCTCAACTTAGACAACATCTTTGGTAGGTGTAAGCTCCATACATCTTCCCAACAACCCAGTTCCGCAGTTAACCCAAACAGCCATGGGAATCTGTCCGCTAATTTTCCCTGTCGAGTCCAATCATCACTCCAAAATTTAAAGGACTAACCATTGCCCACATTTGAATTGAAAAGATGCTAGATTTCCACAGGCACACCCATTAAGCCTCTCTGAAAAGCAAAAGCACCTCAAGGGATAATTAATCTCTCCTCCCGGCTAACCTCCCTTTAGTAAATGGAATCCCAAAGGGAAGGAAATTCCTTTTCTGACACATAATTCTTACCACCCATTTTGCAAGCAAAGACTTGTTCATTGTACGTAAGAGCAGCACCCCCAAGACCTCCTTCCAAGACCAGTCTACAAACCTCGTTCCAACGGACCAAGGAAACTCCACTATCGTTTACCAATGCCCCTCTCCAAAAAATTCATCTACAATCCTCTCCAATCAGTTCTCCACCCTTTTTGGCATCAGGAAAACCAATAAGAAGAATAATGGAATAGCAGAGAGAATGCTTTGCAACAAAACCAACTTGCCTCCTTTTGATAACAATCGCGACCACCAACCTTCCAACCATCTCTCCATCCTATTAATGATTGGCATCCAATCCTCAAACCTGAGCTTTTCATCATTAAGAAGCAACCCCAAGTACCTTAACACTAGGTTGCCCCTCACAGTATGTAACGTTTCACCACACACAAAACTTTCTACCCCCTCCATACCAAAATCCACAAACAAACTCTAGATTTACCGTTTAGTCATGCCAATGGGAACAACACCACAATGGGGAAGCCACCATTGCCTTCGACCCTACCAAATCTAGTCCTAGAATCTCCCTTCGGATCTGATCATGACAAGTATGGTCCTATTGACCCTATTGTTGCTTTCACCCCCCATTCTGGAGTGTGCACCTACTACTCGATCATCTACTTATGTTGAGTTCCTAGCTCTAGCAATGGTGGAGTTAAAATGAGGACCACGCCATGGTGGGGGAGCCACCACTATTTCCATCCCCATCAAATCCATTCCTAAACTCTTCCTTCAAATCCGAGCTCAATAGGTATGATCCAGTGGGCTCCACTATTGGTTTCACCTCTATTTTGGAGTGTGCATCTACTGCCCAATCATCTACTGATGTCGAGTTTCCAACTTTGGCAACAATGGAATTGGAGACACAACCCCCCTTCCTCGCATGCCTATGCAGGTATGTGAGGACAATGATGCCCGACACTTATGGATTTCAGAGATTTATCTCCACATCCTTACCTTAAGCCAAATTTGGATTTTACCTCTCTCCTCGGTCCAACTCTTGTGAGTATGATCTCTCAAACCTCTCTACTAATTTATTGAGCTTCAAGGATTTTCCCACAATATGTAATGGCCTAGATATTGATCTTTCTTTTTGCTTGCCAACAAATGAGGACAAGCCCAATCAGCCATTGCCTTCGAATGATCAACAACAAACCACTCCTGGGCTTGTGTATTACATGGACGATATGATGTGGCAACTGAGTGTTACTGTGCCCTATACAGCACTGTCAACCTTCCAAACCAACTCACCCTACTTCAGTAAGCAAGAATCACCTTGTGGTTTACCAACAAACCTTTGGCAAGTCCAGGAAAGACACTTCCTCTATGGTACGAAGGGAGGGTGTAGGTGGACAAGCATATTGTGCTTTCACCCCCCCCCTCCTCGTCCTTGCGAGAGAATGGTGATGCGAGCAAGATACCTGGAACTATTGATCTCTACTCTATAGCTTGCGATAAACCACAAAGGGCTAAGGTAGCTATAAGGGTTGTTTCAAAGGCAAAACAACCTAACATGTCAAGGGACTTAGGAACAAGGATAAGCAAGCCATGCTCTGAAAGTACTTACAGGAGCATGAGTTGGTAGATCTAAATAATGCGAAAGCAATAATCAAAGCAATAAATAATCGCATAACGCTTGGATTTACATGAAACCCCCACTCATGAAGAGTAGAGAGAAAACCACGGGAGAAAGCCCGGATAAGACTCTGATTTCTATATTTCTTCTCAAAAGAATAGGTGGGGGATACACGCCTATTTACAAGCCACCACACTCCAACAAACCACATCTCAAGATGTGGTACTAAACACCAATCCACATTCTCCAACACTCCCCCTCAAGTTGGAGCATGGAATGCTCAGCTTGTAACACAAAGAAATCAACTCTACACAACAAAACATAACCTCTGGACTAGTTATCCCTTGTAGGCGGGAACACGGCCTGGAGCTATTGAACGAACTGTAGCCGGCTTCTGACAATGGCCTCTCCTCTGAAGACCTGATGTTGATGGCTCCCCACTCAGTATCCCTTAAAAGTATCTTCCTCTGAAGATCTCGAAAAGTGGATCTTCCTTTTTGGAGTCCACAAAACTGGATCTCCCACATAGTGACCTGAAGTGGGCGACAAGGATCTCGCTTGAGATCGTCTTACCTCAAGCGCTTAAGGGCAGCAAGGACGAAGCAATCCCTCTTCACGACGATGGTGGAGAAGATTGCGGTGAGAGATGCAGGCAATGCGTGAAGATCAGAACTACCTACAAGGAGAAGCTGGGGACGGTGGATAGTGGTGCCGCTAGGGCTTGCCATTCGATTCTTTTCTTTCTTTTCCCTCTCTCTTTTCGATGGTGGGCCTTTTTGATGGTGGTGGCTCACGTGGATACTAGAGTATGGGAGAGAGAAAAACAAAAAAAGAGACAGGGAGAAGAGCATATTAAGAGTAAAAAAAAGAGAAAAATACAAAAAAAAAGAGATAGAAAAGAGAGAAAAGGAGAAAAAAAAAAGGGAAGCAATAAAAAGGAGGAAGAGAGGGAGATGAGTAAAAAAAATAATGAAAAAAAAAAAGAAAAAGAGAAAGAACAATGAAGGGAAAAAATTCAAAAAAAGAAAAAAAAAGGAAAAAAAAAGGAGAGTGAATTTGAATTGAAGAGAAGAGGTAAAGTCTTCTCTAGTTTTATTGTTTCTTCTCGTTATTTTTTCTTCTCCCATATGAGTATGAGAGAAAGGGGGAGTGTGGAAGCTTGTTATAGTCACCCTCATTCGAGAGTCCCTTTTGTTCTTGGACTACACATGAGAAACCATAACTCTGGGAGGTCCAAAGTTTCGAGGTCTCCAAAGAGGGAGATCCAATTTCAAGGTCCTCGGAGGAAAGGCTCATTTCAAGTTTCTATGTTGGTGATCCAGTTTCGTGAACTCCAGAGAGGGAGATCCACTTTTCGAGATCTTCAGAGGAAGACCCTTTTCAGGGATACTGAATGAGGAGCTCGACACCAACGAGGATCTAGGCAAAGTGCTTCATCGCAAGGGGCCGCAACGATGATGCTTTCATCGCGATCAAGCTAGCAATGAGGAAGGAGCCCAGATCGGGCTGGCAATGAGAAAGATGATTGCCCTTGATCAACAGTGTTGGTCATGCGATAGGCCTCCTTGACGAGGTTCCCCGAGGAGGAGGACCATCTTGAGGCCAAAGACGATTACGACAAACGCAAGTAACGAAGAGGACGATTCTCGCCAGAAATCGCAGCCTGACGAGCAATCTTTCGTCGCCTCCATCGTCCTCTTCCTTCGTTCCTCGCATCCTTCGTCGCAATCATCTTTGGCCTCGAGATGGTACTCCTCGGGAACCTCATCAAGGAGGCCTACCGCAAGACCAACGCTGTTGATCAAGGGCGGTCATCTTTCTCATAGCTAGCTCAATATGGGCTCCTTCCTCATTGCCTGCCTGGTCGCGATGAAAGCACCGCCGCTACGGCCCCTCGCGATGAAGCACTTCGCCGAGATCCTCGCCGATGTCGAGCTCCTCGCGCTCAACCTCGTCGTCATGGCTCCTTCTTGGATCTCTCGGCCATGTGACAGCCACCGCAGACCTCGACCTCACATTTCGCCTCCAATGCCAGGAAGTCCTAGCCTCCTCCCTCCGTAGACCTTATGGGTGAAACGGCGATCGTTTCGCTGTGTGGAGGCCTTGAAACTATGGTGCCTTCATCTTCTGCTTCACCGCTTCTCTTTTACTTCGGCTTCATTGCCATAGCCTCTTCATCGCCACTACGAGATCCTCCTCCGAGATCCATCTTCTTGGAGGATAACTTCAAAAATAAGAATAGAATGATAAAACGTAATAAAACAAGACAACCCAAGAAACAAACTGCTCTGATATCAAGTTAACATATCTAAATAATGCGAAAGCAATAATCAAAGAATAAACAATCGCATAACGCTTGGGTTTACGTGGAAACCCTACTCACGAAGAGCGGGGAGAAAACCACGGGAGAAGACCCTGGTAGGGCTCTGATTTCTATATTTCTTCTCAAAAGAATAGGTAGGGGCTACATGCCTATTATAGGCCACCACACACTCCAACAAACCACATCTCAAGATGTGATACTAAACACCAACTCACATTCTCCAACAAGATGAGATAGACATTGTCCTTTTACAAGAAATAAAGCTAGAAGCTTAACAACCTAGATACTAGGGCAAGATTGACGGGGGAAGACTTGACAATTTCGTTGCTCTTAACTCTGTTAGAAGATCAGGTAGGCTTCTCATGGCATGAAACAAAGAAAACTTCCGCATATTTGGTATATCTAAGAGTTCCTTCTCTGTTGCAATCAACTTCAAAAGGAGTGATGGATTTTCCTTTGAAGTAATCAATGTCTATGACCCATGTGCATTGGCAAACAACCCAGCTTTTTAACCTGAGATTTTGGAGCAAGTGACATGTGGCATGTGGTTGTAAGTGTGTTAAAAGCTATCCTTTCCTCAGAGGATCACTCAGAGGGTTTGCGCGGAAGAGACAGGATTACAAAGCAGTTTGTTGATTAGGTTTCCACTGTGAATGTTGTTGAACTTGAGATACCCAATTGTAGGTTCACTTTGAGAAGCTCTGAGGAAAGCAAGATCAATTCTAGGCTTGACAGATTGTTTGGCTCAATTGGCTTCAGTAAACGGCTTCCCCACAGATTAGGCAAGGCCCTCCATCATCCTTTCTCATATCACACTCCCCTGGAATGGGGCTCCGAAGAAGACATCAGAATTGGATCCTACTTCAAATTTAAAAGGTACTGGCTATTGAAAGAAGGTTAAGTGGTGGTAAACATTGTCTGTGGTCATCCCTACAAGACTTTATTAGAAGAAAGTACCATATATGCGAGAAAAGTTGTGAGAGTTTAAATACTCAAAGGAGGCCCACTCAAAGTGTCGGGATAAGGCTCTTACTAGCATATCTAGGATGGAAGATAGGTGGTGCAATTGAGGAGAGGAATGATAAGATTAAATTGCTTGGCAACAAAGATCCAGGCAATTTTAGTCAAAGAAAGGGGACTCAAAGATTAGGTTCTTCCACTCATACATTAATGGAAGGAGAAATTGGATTGGTAGGAGGTTGGTCGGCAATTTGCAAAATTTTATCACCATCTTTTTCGTTAGGATCAATAGAGGATACGGCATCTAAGAGTTGCCATATCCCTTAAAATCACTTCTACAAACTACTCCAAAATTTCTTCAAAAGCTCTCTCTAGAATTTCCTAATCCGTCACTACTAAAATTTCAAAACTAAAGAGAACTAGAGAGCTTAAAGAAGGAATTGCAAAGCTTTGCCATACAGCTTGTGTTATGTCTTTGTTATGTGTCAAAAAGCTCCAAATTCTCCTCTAGTTATAAGTGTTCACCTCTCAAAAGGACCAAGGATTGCCCTCAATATGGATAATATTATGGGCAAATGGATCCTTCCCCAATACTTAACATGTGAGAATAGCCATAGTTGAGGTAGATTTTAAATCAATTTCGACTTGCAAATATCATCTCCAACAACTACAGAATCTACCTTGTCTAATCAGTAGAAACTTCACTAACTAAGTCTAGCCAATTTCGTATATAATAGCTAGTTCTCCAAATCGTTGTGATTATTGTCTTCTTAGTTGGTTATTTTAACGTTAAATCACTCCAAATTCAAAATAACTTAGATATTCTACTTCTTAAAGGCTTAATCCACTCTTAGGTGGTTTGGTTCAAGGTAATTGATTTAGCCAACCTAATTTGGTCCTACAACTTGAACATAAATAAAACTTTAACATTCTACTAAAATAAAAAATCAAATACCCAATGATCTTCTACAATTGCATCTTCTCACTTACATTGTTCAATGCTTCGAGTGATGCAAATGATCCTCCAATCTACATCCTTCGTTACATTTAATTTTGCATATAGATTTTTGTACATTGTACATATGCCAATTATTATTTAAATACTAGTCGTATGTCGACGAAATTTTGTCAAAATGGCCAATTTTGATGTCTACCCCATGTCAACATGAAATAACGTTGAAATTCTCGGATGTCGCTAGCATGCGAATGAAATTTCGACACTTTCAACGATATGTCAAGGATTGAGCAAAAATTTTCATTTTTTAAATGGGAAATGACATGTTAAATATATGATTTCTTAACCAATAACTCTCCCTTAAAAAAGAAAAAGAAGCTATCTTGCCTTTGTCTCCACAAAAATGACAATTGTCACTCAAAAAACCATTACCTCTACAAAGTGACAATTATTGTACTAATTGAATTAGGTCATGCAACATGTTATAGCTAAACCTTAAGTTTGAACATGTTGTATTGCATATTGCATTTATATGTTATATGTTGCATTTGAATTTACGCATGTAACATTCCCT
The DNA here is from genome assembly GCA_037157565.1 of Thalassia testudinum. NCBI lineage: Eukaryota > Viridiplantae > Streptophyta > Magnoliopsida > Alismatales > Hydrocharitaceae > Thalassia > Thalassia testudinum. The sequence continues at coordinate 22,850,204 of JAZHRO010000024.1, forward strand.
TGTTGCATGACCTTCTAAGCTTTCTACACTAATAGGCATTTAAAATCTTGCTCTTAAATTTGAACATGGTAGACTACATGTTACATATGAATATTAGGATATAACAATCTTATTCTTACATAAATTTGTTTAAACTTAAGATCTTTTTAAAATTCTAATCACTTTGACTACTTCTGTCGTCTTTAACGTGCCCTCAGCATGCCTCTACAACAACAACAACCAAGCATTTTCCCACACTAAGTGAGGTTGGCTATATGGATCATTTGCCTCCACACAGATCGATTTTCAGCCATTTCAGAACTTAAATTAAAGTAATTGAGGTCATACTTAATAGTTTCCTTCCAACACTTATTTGGTCTTCTTCGCCCCCTCTTAGCGGGTTCAACCTCCAACTTATCGCATCTCCTAATTGGAGCATCTAATAGCCTTCTTTGTAAATGTCCAAACCACCTTAGACGTGCCTCTCTCATTTTATCCTCTATCGGTGTCACCTTAACCTTTTTTCTAATAATCTCATTTGAAATACAGCCCTTTCTTGTATAACCACACATCCATCTTAACATCTTCATTTCTGCCACAGACATCTTCTGTACATGCCTATAGTTAATAGCCCAGTATTTAGAACTGTACAACATGGCTGGTCTTACTGTAGCTCGATAGTATTTTCCTTTGACTTTTAAAGGAACCCTCTTATCACAGAAAACACCAGATGCACCCCTCCATTTCAACCACCCTATATTAATTTTATGTGTAACATCTCCATCAATTCCACCGTCTTGTTGGAAAATGGATCCCAAGTACTTAAAACATCTTTCATTGGAATGCACTCTTCTCTAAGTTTTACATCCATCCCTTCATTGTTCCCTCTACTACTAAACTTGCAGTCCATATACTCGATGTTCATCCTACTTAGGCGTAATCCTTTATCTTCCAAAGCTTCTCTCCAAAGTTCAAGTTTTCTGTTCACACCATCTCTTGTCTCATCAACCAACACAATGTCACCAGCAAAAAGCATACATCATGGTACTTCAACTTGGATATGCTTCGTCAACTCATCAATTACCAAGGCAAAAAGATAAGGGCTTAAAGTCGATCTTTGATGCAGACCAATGGTAATATCAAAGTAGTCCGTCAAATCATCCTTAGTCTTTACACAAGCTGCAGCTCCATAGTACATATCCTTTATAAGGTTGATATATAAAACTGACACTTGTCTCTTCTCCAAAATTATCCACAAGATATCTCTTGGGACAGAATCAGACCTTCTCCAAATCAATAAAAATCATATGTAAATCCTTCTTGACTTTGTAGATCTCCATCATACATCTCAAGAGATGTATTGCCTCAATAGTAGACCGGCCTGGCATAAAGCCAAATTAATTTTCAGTTACTACAAAAACTTGCATCACCCTTCTTTCAATTATTCTCTCCCAAAGTTTCATCGTATGACTCAGCATGCCTCTAAAATAGATTATTTTTGAAGCAACGAAATCGTCAAAATAAAGATGTTTCCACAACATGCTTCTGAAATACGTACTTACAAATTTATTAAAACCGCATCAAAATCGACATTTCAAATCTTGACATATGCATTTATATTCTTTACAAGATCTCTCCATAACAAGATCATGTACTTCCTAAAAAAAAAAAAAAAGATCATGTAAATATATGCATGACTCACAAACAATTCAACAATTCAAACATAGTTGAATTGTGCAATATTATTTCTCCATTATGTGCTTCACTAATTCAAATAACGGTTTAACATCAAATAAGTTTATCATATTACATAGTTTCTCATTTCATCTCCAAATATTTTGCTAACATCAAAATCATTAAAGTTATCATATTACTAAATTTTTCTCAACATTCTATCTCCAAATATGTTTCCATCAACATTCTCCCCTAAGTATATTTTTCTTCAACACCCATTCCCTTTTGTCCTTTCCTTCACTTCCCCTCTCCTAATCTTTCCATCCAAACACAGGCATAATCAAACATTAAATGCTTCTACCTGATCAAACAAAAGATAAAGCATGCTTAAACCACTCAACAAATAGAGTTGCTAAGAGGAAATCAAGACATTCTTGATGTTTCTAGAAGTATTCTCATTCAAATATAGGTATCTAGACATTTTTGTAGTGATATTGTATCTATCTCATTAATCGTGTACCTTCATTTATGCCAAAAAAAGATATTCCATTTTATTTGTTACAGCCAGATTCCAACTTCTTCGATCCCCCATTATGGATTTTCAGTTGTCTATTTCGTATATGATTTGGAGTTCAAGCTAAATTTATCATCAAAATATGGCAAATGTGTTTTTTACAGGTTATTTTCAAACCCAAGAACGATACAAGTGTTCCATCTTATGGGCAGGAGATCTTACATGAGTGCCTACGCAAGTTCCTTTGAGAAAACTCCCTACTTTCTATTGAATCTGGATTCATTTAATTAGAAAATTCAGCATTTACATGTCTAACGGAAAAGGAATAAAGAAGCTCATGATGTCCTTTTAATGTTCTTCCACAGGATTAAGGCCAATCTAACTAATGTCACCAACTAACTACAAGTTGATATTCAATCCTCCAGCACTTTAGAGTCCCTGGATGTTCCCATTGCTCTTGGCAGGGGAACTAGGTCTTCTACTCTACAGCCGATCATCTCAATCATCTGAGTCCTGACTTGAATAAGTCTTCCACTGCCTTGCTTACTACAATTGTTCCTATAAATTATGTTGACTCCGTGCAAGATGTTTGCTGGAAAGTCTCTATGGATGAAGAAATGGGTGCAGTACCATTGTGAAACAAGAGTTAGCTCCACCCCTTAGAAGCTATTGATTTTCTGAAAAGTGCAATTAGAAGCTATTGTTACGGATTGTAAATAAGTGTACACCATTAAATATTTGCTTAATGGGAAGGTAGGTCATTTTTAAATCTAGATCAGATGCAAGAGGATTTACACAGACATATGGAGTGGACTACAATAAGATATTTCTCTAGTTGTTACTTGAATACTATTTCTCTAACAACAACAACAATTAAACATTTTCCCACACTAAGTGAAGTCGATTATATGGATTATTTGCCTCCACACAGATCGATTTTCAACCATTTCAGGACTTAAATGAAAATAATTGATGTCAAAATTAATAATTTCCTTCCAACACTTGTTTGATCTTCCTCGCCCCCTCTTAGCGGGTTCAACCTCCAACTTCTCACATCTCCTAACTGTGGCATCTAGTGGCCTTCTTTATAAATGTCCAAATCACCTTAGACGTGCCTCTCTCATTTTATCCTCTATTGGTGCCACCTAACCTTTTTTTCTAATAATCTCATTTGAAATACGATCATTTCTTGTATGACCACACATCCATCTTAACATCTTCATTTCTACCACAGACATCTTCTGTACATGCCTGTGTTTATAACCCAGCATTCAGAACCGTACAACATGATTGGTCTTACCGCAGCTTAATAGTATTTTCCTTTGACTTTTAAAGGAACCCTCTTATCACAGAGAACACCAGATGTACTCCTCCATTTCAACCACCCTGCATTAATTCTATGTGTAACATCTCCATCAATTCCACCATCATGTTGGAAAATGAACCCCAAGTACTTAAAAACATCTTTCATTGGAATGCACTCTTCTCCAATTTTTACATCAATCCCTTCATTGTTCCCTCTACTACTAAACTTGCATTCCATATACTCAGTCTTCATCCTACTTATGCGTAATCCTTTATCTTCCAGGGCTTCTCTCCAAAGCTCAAGTTTTCTGTTCACCCCATCTCTTGTCTCATCAACCAACACAATGTCATCAGCAAAAAGCATATACCAAGGCACCTCAACTTGGATATGCTTCGTCAACTCATCCATGACCAAGGCAAAAAGATAAGGGCTTAAAGTCGAACCTTGATGCAGACCAATGGTGATATCAAAGTAGTCCATCAAATCATCATTAATCTTTACACAAGCTGCTGCTCCATAGTACATATCCTTTATGAGGTTGATATATATAACAGGCACTTATCTCTTCTCCAAAATTCTCTACAAGATATCTCTTGGGACAGAATCATAGGCCTTCTCCAAATCAATAAAAATCATATGTAAATCTTTTTTCTTGACTTTATATGTCTCCATCGTACGTCTCAAGAGATGTATTGCCTCAATAGTAGACCAGCCTGGCATAAAGCCAAATTGATTTTCAATTACCATAGAGACTTGCCTCAATTATTCTCTCACAAAGTTTCATCGTATAACTCATCAACTTAATACCTCTATAGTTAGAACAATCTTGTATATCACCCTTATTCTTGTAAAAAGATACTACAAAACTTTTCCACCATTTCTCTAGCATCTTCTTGCCTCTCCACATAATATTAAATAAATTGTGAGCCAAGTTATACCCCATTCTCCTGTCATTCTCCAAACGTCTATAGGAATATCATCAGGCCCAACAACCCTCCCACTTTTTATCATCTTCAAAGCCTCCTCTACTTCTTTCTTTTGTATCCTTCGATAACTTGCCCGATTCACATAATCTTCTGAGTTGGCTAACTCCCCTAAGATGATATCATTCTTTTATTTTTCATTAAAAAGCTTATGAAAATATTTTTTCCATCTTGTCTTTATATCCTCATTAGCTATAAGCACCCTTCCTTCTTCATCCTTAATGCATCTTACATGTGTAAAGTCATTTGTTTTCCGCTATCTTATTTTAGCTAACTTGAAGATATCTTTTTCACCTTCTTTAAAATTAAGTTTCTTATAAAAATGCTCCCAAGCTTTTGCTTTTGCTTCACTAATTATTTTCTTTGCTTCTTGTGTAGTTTTCCATATTTTCATCAATCTTATCTCGATATAAGTCTTTAAAGTAGGCTCTTTTAATTTTAAGTCTCTTTATCAACTATTCAACATAATATTAAAAACACGTGTAGCTGAGGAGGAACATATAGTCTGCATGTTAGAGAAATGATTCCTATCAAACCAACAATTCTCCTAGTAAAGTCATAGAGAGAATCTTCAATTTTTCAACCATGACTTCTATAAACGCAAGAAAAGAGCCATCCCTTCCTATTTGTCTATCCAGGCATACCAAAATCAAATGATACCAAAAAGAGTCCCCTTTTATACCACTTTGGGCAGGGTTAAGGCAAAGAGGCAATTCACATACAACTGGGATTGAGTAGTTTATGATGGAATCTTAGAAGCACTATGTTCACTAGGTAGATCCAAGTACATGGCCTATTTTAGCTTCACTCAAAGCTTTGGGAACCACAGTTGGGGATGTAATGTATATGCACTCATACGAAACAAAGCACCGAGGCATGGTACCAAATACCAAAGTTATAAGGATCAGGTTCTCTTGATCCACATTAGATCGCTCCATCTTTGTTAAAAGATAGCACTTTGATTCTTGGTTATTTACATGATAAGATTCTTATTGGGGGATGATTGTGTAGGTATCAAAAGAGATGAAAAGGCCTACCTCCATAGCATATTTACTACCAAAGATCTGGCAAAACTTTTCTTGGTATTAAAATGGCTAGAAACCTAAAAAGTTTGGTTTTACATCAATACATGTAATGGATATTTTGGTTGAGACCACTTTTCTAGGTGCATATCAGTCTTCTATATATACGAACCCAAAGGTGAACTTTTAGGTTGTTGATTACCCAGAATTGAAAAATCTCGAGCATTATCTAAGTACAGTTTGTAAGCTACTTTGTCTCATCATTTTTTCTGGTGAAAAAGAAATCGCATGAGATTAGTGACCACCCACTTCATTAACCACCACCAAGGTATTTAAGAAAAATAAAAACTACAAATGTGAAATTACAATTCCACCTAAAGCCTTTTAAAGGCCTCTACGGCTTTACAAACATTCTCCAAAAAGCATGTTTACCACTAAAGATGACACCACACTTTTGAAGCCAAATCGTCCAAAGAATAGCAAATGAAGCCGCAGAACCAACCTTGTCTAGAAATTCCCGCATCCTAAATGTTGGAAGGGCAAACACATCATGTTTTAACGGTACAAGAAGCCCAATGAAATGAGTAGATGTTAGGGCCTTCTTCCTCCATAGAAACCTCCATTCGAGAAGAAGATCATCACATCGCATGTTCTCAAGCCTCCACCAACTGGCATTGCAGCCTCCAACAACCCTTGTTAAAGTCATGTTGACCCTAAGAGCCACTCCGGTGAGAAAAACTAGGGTTCTGACTAGGAAGTTGAAGCGTCGTCAGGTCTTAGAGTCCTCAGGTGACTCTCTTCTCCCCTCCATCAACCTACCACCAGCAGATATCACCTTCAATGGATCATTTGCAGCGTCACCTTGACCTTGCCTCACATTTAACAAGGCCCTTATGGCTACAGCAATGTAATTCGCTATTGTTCTATCCCGTTCTCCTTTCCAAAAGGAAGGTTAATCACTATGGTCAGTGGCATGTTGTGGGCCTTATTCTTTGATACTGGAAAAGTTCTCCAAGGAAAGGTCTTGTTTTTAAGGGCCACAATCACTTGTACTTATGCATCTACCAAATGATAGTAATGCTAGTCTCCCTAAGGACAGATGAATTTCTACAAGATACAATATGTTCAAGGGAACAAGCCTACTTGGAAAAGCAAGAAGCAGATAGTGGTTCACAATCTTCTTAAAGGTTGAACATCAAACCATGGCACATAAAGCATACGAGTTATTGTCGCTCAACCTATTCCTTCTTGGAAGACTTAGAATCAATGTTAAGGAACCCATGCCTATGACATTGTGACAATGGATCTATCATTTACAATGCATTAATTCTAGTATTTCATAAGAGAACCAAGCATATTGAGGATGATTGCCACTTCATTCATAGTGTTGCCTCATAACAAAAGATTGCCACTCCTAACTCCGAACTTCAAGTTGTTTCCCTCTCCACAAAACATCTTCCTCTCTTTAAAAGCACATTCTCCTAGCCTATCATGCTGGCTTTTTGTTTTGGGGATATGATTTGCATCCATTTGACTAGTCAAAGAACAAGTTGATAACGAAAAGAAAAATCAAAGACAATAGGATTCAAATCCCCTTTACTCCAATTGTGCTCTGATTTTCAAGATTCCACTCTAATGGCATGAGCTGTTAGGCATGCTCTTTACATTAATTATCACGTCCACAAGTAAAATTAGGCTACCCCTTACAAAATCCTTGGGAGAGAGTAAAGTATAATCCTCCAAATTCACAAGCCAATTTTAGATAAATGGTCAAAACAAGCAAATACTAACCAGGAGTTATTGTTGCACATTTCACAGCGACATTATACCTGCAAAAATATTTAAAATCTTCATAAGAGTGCCAAAAGACTAGATAGTATATTTACAAAAAGGAGCATTTTTTCTGCATTTGGCTGATATGTCAGATTTTAAAGAAGAGAGCTGTCCCTTCAAAGACACGATAGATTCCCAATTAGCATCATATGGATCAAAATTGAGACTTGCAGTAAAAGGTCAGTATCTGATCAGGAAACTCCTAGTTTAAATGTCTTGCTACCATATTACAGTCTACAGCTATGACACATGGATGTATATCATTATCTTTCTTTTCCATGACCTTTTTTGCAGCTTCAGAAAAATGTCTTAGAAACTACAAGGAAATATCAGAAGACTGTTAACCCAGTTTGAAGTTATGTTTCAAAAACAGAATCTTCCAAACGTACATTAAAGGAAGACAGAGAGCATGTTGTCATTTTCATCAAAGCACTAGAAACGTACACAGCAATGGTTAACAAACATAGAGTGCAAACAAAATTAAGTTAACAAGGTGTGAAACAATGATTGGCACTTGAAGACCTGATTGAGTTGGTCAATTCTCTCGATGAAAATACCAACTTTATATTCCCTCCCTCCCTCCCTCTCTCAACCTAATACAAACTATAGTTGTTTCAGTTGCTTACTGCTTACTGCTGTACGATGTTTCCAGTGCCAACCTCATGAAATAGGTTCTTCATAGTGACAAGGTATAGAGATGCCATTCAACAATCCCATCTAAGCAGTTCCAAACTGCAGAAGTATTATCTAAGCCTTGTTTGCTAATGAAATTAGGCATGGTTTAAGTTTATACCCAAGAACATCCAAGAGTTCTTGAAAAGCACTTGGAAATTTCCAAGTTTATTTTCAACTTCACCTCTAATTTTTTATCCTTAAAAAAAAACTCAAAAGCATTAATTCATTTCAAAATTATTAGATCAATTTTCTTCTTTTTTTTACGATAAATTTTAGTAAATCAATTACCCACGTGCAGGTGGGGATGCCATGCCCTCACTCAGGCTGGGAACACCACTATTTGCATGAAGCACCAACCAATAAACACGGACCAAAGGAAGACAATAGGAAATAATCATAGAATCTATTCTCCACCAGAAACCTACGTTCCTTTGTAAGAGAGAAGATGTGGGAAAAATAACATACAGGACTAGACATAAAACAAAATAACAAGAGTACCCCCTCATACATGCATCATAATACTCCCCCTCAAGCTGGAGTATAGATGTCAATCAAACTCAGCTTGTTACAACATGTATCAAAAGCACTTCTACTAAGAGGTTTAGTGAACACATTCGTCATCTGGTCTTCAGAGGAAACCGATGAGGTATGGATAATCCCCTTCTGGATGAGGTCTTTGGTGTAGTAGCAATCTATCTCCATATGCTTAGTCCACTCATGAAACATCGAATTGTTTGCAATAAATGTAGTTGCCTAATTGTCGCATCTCATCTCTATAGGACCAGTCATTTGACCTGAAGATCATGAAGTACAGACCTCACCCAGACCATTTCTGTAGTAGTTTGCGCCATAGCGCAGTACTCAGATTCTGCACTTGATCTAGGTACCACGATTTGTTTCTTACTTCGTCATGTAACCAAATTCCCAACAACATAAGTGCAAAACCCAATGGTGGACTTTCTATCTAGAAGACACCCTCCATAATCAGCATCGGAGTATCCCACCACATCCATGGCTACTCCTCTGGTAAACACTAGGCCTCTCCCTGGAGCCTTCTTCAAATACCTCAGCACCTGCATGGCAGCATCCCAGTGCTGCCTTGTGGGTCGATCCATAAACTGGCTAAGTTTCCCAACTGCAAGGGAAATGTCTGGCCTTGTGATAGTAAGGTATAGCAACTTACCCACTAGCTGTCTGCAAGATCGACTATCCACCATGGCAGACTCCCCATCGTACAAGTGCACCTTGGGATCCATGAGTTTGCTTGCAAGCTTCGCCCCTAGCATCCCAATCTCCTGTAGAATATTGTGAGCATACTTCCTTTATGAGATGACAATGCCACCTTTGCCTCGTGTCACCTCAATCCCAAGAAAATATCTGAGCTCACCTAGATCCTTCATAACAAATCTATCCTACAATGTCTGTTTTACCTCTGCTATTCCTACCTTATCGCTCGCTGTCACAATCAGATCATCAACATATACAAGTAATGCCACTGTCCCATCTTCGATCTTCCGAACAAATAATGAATGATTAGTTGTAGACCTCTGAAGGCTAATCGTGTGAAGAACTTCCAAGAGCTTATGAAACCAAGCTCTCAGAATCTGCTTAAGGCCATAAATGGCCTTCCTCAAGCAGCACACACACTCCCCCTGAACCTCGTACCCTGGGGGTTACTGCATATAGACCTCCTCTAGGTCTCCATATAGAAAAGCATTCTTCACATCAATCCGATACAGTGGCCAATCATAGTGAGCAGTAACAGAGAGTAGGATCTGAACAGTCGGGAGCCTAGCGACAGGAGAGAAGGCATCAAGGAAGTCCACCCCATACATTTGTTTGAACCCCTTTACAACAAGCATGGCTTTGTGTCTCACAATGCTTCCATCAGGGTGATACTTCACAGTGAAAACCCAGCGGCATCCAACCAATGCTGCTCCCTGTGGCAAGGGAACAACCTCCCATGTCTATCGTGATTGCAAGGCAGCCATCTCCTCCTCTATGGCCTGTAGTCATTTTGGATGAAGCATAGCCTGCTGATATGTAATGGGAATCTCAGTGTTAAATAGGGCAGAGGTGAACTGGCCAAAGCTCCTCCTAGATTCGCAGTACAAAGGGCACTAGTGACTCGGTAGTGGGCGCAGGACCGAGGAGCTTTCCTCATGGCATTCGAAAGATAATAATCAGCATTATCAAAATGGGCATCGTGACCTACAGAAGAGTCACTAGAAGCAACATCATTAGGGTCAAACTGTACCTGGGGGGGAGGGATTGGTGACGTCGAGGAGAGGGAATGATTGGCGTAAGATCTAGACCGGAGACATGCCAAATCACATGCCAATCGCTATTGAGAGGGTTCGCACAAGGATCAACATGCAAGACACACAGATGATCCCTAAGCAAGCCCCCCCAAGTCCCCCTTGCAACCTCTGCCGCTGGAAGAGTAGGAACAGCAACAGGAAGCTAGTTCCTATCACCGCTCTACAAATGGACCTCCTTGCTGCTACCAACGACCCTTACAACAGCAATGCCACCACTAGGATGCCAAGTCCAACCCCTATGATGTGCGCCACTGCTACAAGCGAGGCTAGCGAGGAAGTCGACCACCAATTGGCCACTTCCGCCCTGCAGCAGCACACTACGAGGTGAGAGGAAGCTGAGGGAGGAGCGCGCGTTGCCCTAAGGAGCGTCGCCGCATAGCAGCAAGGTGTTGCGTGTGAGCGGAGGGCTAAGGTGACGTGCGCGCCACTCGACGGCGCTTCTACGTGCCCTCGACTGTGGGCCGAAGGCGTGCAGGAGGCTAGTGAGCAGTGGGGAAGCTGACAGCAGATCCTTGGGAGCAGAGATGCCGAGGGCAAGATTGAGGTGAGGGTGATGGCAACTAAGGCTTAGGGTGGGTTACCAGAGCTGGGCTCTGATACCAAGTGGGAAATAATCATCGAATCTATTCTCCACCAAAAACCCTACAATCCTTTATAAGAGAAGAGACATGGGAAAAATAACATACGGGACCAGACATAAAATAAAATAACAAGAATACCCCCTTATACACGCATCACAACAAAGACATTGTTTATGATCCACAACAAGGTCAGACATTTCAATTTTAGCCAGAAATCTAATTACTTGAAATTTCAAAAATAAGGACCTTTTCTACAGCCATTTCCTCAATCAAAAGTCTAACTTATGTAAATTAAAATAAATTTCAGTGAAACCACATTAATCACGGTGGAGATTTTAATTATGAAACGTGCATATTGCTGCTAATCTTGGTTGATTTCAATACTTCTCAATATCATCACACCGATAACAGCCAAAGCAAAAGATGCCCTACATTAATCTCAGTCTTGGCAAAAAAACTAACTCACTTCCTAGTGGAAAGTAATGTCATGAGGATGCATTCTGCTATCCACGGACAGTAACCCCAACTGTTGTGCTCCATCCTCCTTGAGCACTATTGTTTACTAGCAAACTAGTAACTCCAAAACAAAAAATGAAACAACCAAAAAGGACAACAAAATAAGTTCAGCATCATCAAAGTAACACAGTTCAAGACCACCCCATAAAATCAGAACCACCATCAATGCCAGACTAACCTCAACAACCAGAAGTGAGTTTTACTAAGTTTTACTTGAAACCTTAATGACCACATAGGCATCACAAAGCACATCTTTTGGGCCCTGATTTTTGTACTCTCACTTGTGCACGCACTCATACACACTCATCTAAAACCTTAACTACATATGCATCAAAAAAATGCACATCTTCGTGCTCTCGTGTGTCTACTCCCAATTTTGTACCTATTAATACACACTCATTTGGAACCACTGGACCATGAAACTTGGTATACCATCCTGAGTTTTGGCATATCGTACTACATAGGGAAAGTATGTTCCATTTACACTTTTTTTCTTAAGGAAATAACAACTTGATAGGGATCATCGAGGATGATGATGTTTCGGTCAGATGAGGAGGGCAACAGCTTGGGCAGAGGATCTCCATAAGTCAACAGCAGTCAGGGCCATTTTAAGCAAACGGCAGCAGCCCCATTTTGCCTCAATAGCTGTGGATCATGAAGAAGGTGGGATACGGCTTCCAATAGGAAGCACTACTTTGTCTCTTTTGAATGTTGAATGCACTATATATATGTAATGACTGAGTATGAAATGGAATCAAGCAAGAAAATCTTTAGCCATATATCTCTTCATTGTAGTTGGTTGAGTTTCCACCCACAATTGTATCTTCATTAGTGTGGTTGTTGGTGCATCCACCCACATGTTTCCATGTCGACATCCATCTACGTAGGATCGTATCAAGTGGTATCAGAGCCCGACGATCCTCGAAACTCGACGCCATTGATCGAGATGGCCGATAAGAAGCTCGAGGCTATAATCAAGCTACAATGGGAAGCCATCAACATGCTCCAACAACAAACCACGACTATGAAGGAGATTTGTCATCTCCTCATCATGCCACCCTCTCCGCCGCCACCATCTGCTCACCCCTACCCATCACCTCCTCAGCCATTATCACCACCACCACTACCTATTCACCACAAACCACCATCCACTCACCACTACCCATCACCTCAACCATTGCCACCACCACCGCCACCACTTGTTCACCGCAAACCACCAACCTCAGAGCCACCTTCTTCACCGCCAAGCCATCTCTTGGTCCCCACCTACGCCACACTCTGCACCTTCGACGCCTCCGACAGCACCTACGACATGACCTAGTCTAAGTCCCACGATTCCTGCCTCGTCTCCACCGTGGCAAACGACTCCTTCAAGCTCGAAGATCCCTTCCCCCACAACCCATACCAAACACCACCAACGACAACAAGCAAACAGCAACAGTAACAACACCTTCTCTTCCCAAAAGCCAATCCACCAACCACCAAACACAAATGGCCCTGCCTGACCCACCATCCAGTAGCTTCTTCCAAAAAGGCAACACCTTTCCCAGGCACAGATGCGACCTTTGCTTCTTGGGTACCAGTCGTTCCACCTTTTCGTGCTCTCCCTCTCGCTCGATCCGACTATTAACAACAGCAGCTTCTACAATGAGGCAAGTGTCCCCTACGACCCCCAAACCAACCGTGTCACCAACCTCTCCCTCAACGACCTTGGCCTCTCCGGCCCCATCAGCTGTGGCCTCCTCCAGCCCCTCTCCCTCTGCCACCTCTCCTTCTCCCACATCACCTCCCTCCGCACCGAGCTCGACCTGTCCTCCAGCGTCCCCCTCCTCGAAGTCTGCATCGTCAACACCTCCAATGGCACGCACGACGTGGCCCCATCCGACCCTCGCGACTCCCTCCTCCCCCGCCTCTCGTGCGACCCCTCCTGCAACAACTACGACTTCACCCACCTCAACTTCTCCTCCGTCCCCCACCCCCTCCTCGAGGACCTCACCTCCCACGCCCTCTCCCTCAGCCCGCCAGATCCTCAAGTTGATCGATTGTTACCACCTGGGTCCTACCAAGGCCAACCTCTCGGCGCTCTCCAAATTGCCTTAGTGTTCCTCTCCGCAAACCACATCTCCATGGCGCAACTCGTCCAACCCATTGCCAACAGCACCCACGTCCTCTCCCTCGACAACGACTTCAACAGCTACATGCACCTCATCCGCGAGGTTACCTCCGAGCTCCCCATCTACCTCGCCAACTCCCTCAACAGCCTTCGCGTCAAGGGCTAGAAGACCGTCGCCATCGAGATCTCCAATAGTTCGACAGTGAGACCCCGACGAGGTTGTCTTCCGCCACCTCCACCTGCGACAACAATGTCCACACCCTCGAGCTCGACCTATCCATTAGCCTCCTCCAACTTCACTCACTCTGCCACTACGCCTACGTCGTCAACACCCTCCTCGATGTCCTCTCCAGGCATGCCGCCAAGTACCATGACCTCCTCATAAGCGCTTGCCACAAGCAGATCTCCACAGTCCTTGCTACCACCCTTCCCTACCACAGGCACATCTCCTAGCTAGCCGGTTATCTCTGCCTAGGCCTGTCAAACGAGTCGGGTCGAGTTAGACCCGACCCATTTAGACCAAAACCGATTATAATCGGGTCAAGTCAGGTCAAGTCCAACACATTTAATGGGTTCATTTACCCAAACCCGACCCGATTATAATAGTCAAACCCGACCCAACCAGTTTAGCCCATTTAATTAAACGGGTTCAGGTCAAGTTAAACAGGTTCGGTGGGTTAAATAGGTTTTAAATGGGTAAACGAGTTAAATGGGTTTTAAATGGGTGAAATGGGTAAATGAGTTAAATGGATTTTAAATGAGTTAAATGGGTGAAATTGGGTAAATGGGTTGGATTACATGAATTGGGTAAATGGGTAAATGGGTAAATGGGTTAAATGGGGGGAACGGGGGACTCAAGTAAGGAGGTTTCTTATCAGGTTAAGCAGGTTAAACGGGTACATGACCATAAACCCGAACCTGACCCGTTTATTAAACGGGTTAACCAGGTTTAAACCTGTTTATCGTTAACGGGTTCGGGCCGAGTTTGGGTCCATTAATCAGGTCGGGTTCGAATCGGATTAAACAAGTTCAATTTTTTTTGTCGGCCCTATCTCTGCCTGACTTGTACAAGGGCCAACCTTCAGGCCCCCCGCTCCATCACCGTCCACCTCGCCAACCTCTGACCGCCATTGCAGCTACCTCGCCTCCCACCTCAACCCCTATGACCCCATCTCCTACAACCACGACCACACCCACGTCTTCGACTCCGATGCAGGCTTCCTCGTCGTCACTACACTATCGTGATTTTAGTCATGGCCGTCATTCTTTTGATCATCGAGGGAGATGTTGCTTCCGAGGGGGTGGAGTTGATAGGGATCATCGAGGACGATGATGTTTCGGTCAAACAAGGAGGGCAGCAGCTTGGGCAGAGGATCTCCAGAAGTCAGCAGCGGCTGGAAGCTGCAGGACCCATCAGAGCCATTTTAAGCAAACGGCAGCAGCCCCATTTTGCCTCAATAGTTGTGGATAATGAAGAAGGGAGGATTGCATTGGGTTCGGCGGGATATGGCTTCCAATAGGAAGCACTACTTTGTCTCTTTTGAATGTTGAATGCATTATATATATGTAATGACTGATTATGAAATGGAATCAAGCAAGAGATCTTTAGCCATTTATCTCTTCATTGTGATTGTTGGTTGAGTTTCCACCCACAATTGTATCCTCATCAGTGTGGTTGTTGGTCCATCCACCCACAAGTATCCACGTTGTCATCCATCTAGGTAGGATCGTATCACAACTATCACTATGATCCTAACCAGACAAGAACAAAAACCAGAAAAGACAAAAGAAAGCAATCAGCTTTACTTCAGCGTAGCCTCGGCGCTCTCGACAGTGACCCGGTCGTCTGTCGCATTGCGATTCTGGAGCCCCAAATCGAAGTACTTTGCATCCAAATCGAGATACGGAAAGATGAGCTGCACGGGAGCAATCAAAACGAGCACAAGACGTCAACTTTTCGATAGAAACTCCCACTTCGAAGCACTTTCGATACAAACAAGCAAAGACGCGCTCATTACCTTCTCCTTTATCATCCTCCATATGATCCTCGTCATCTCGTCACCTTAATTCAAAACGAACGGATTTAGACGCGACGGAATGGTGACGAAGTTAAGGATTAGCGCTCGGGAGGGGAAGGCATCCTCACCGTCCATCTCGACGATGGGGTTCTGGACGGCGATCCTGTCCGAGGCGGCGACCGTGGCGTAGGAGCACCGGAGGGAGGCCCGGCGGAGACGGCTGGAGGAGGCGGCGGCGCGGCGGAGGAGCATCTTGGCGGGAGGGGAGGAGGGGGAGGGGAAGGGGGAGGGGGAGGCGGAGCGGAGGGAGAGGGAGGAGGGGGAGAAGAGGGTGGCGGCGTACATGACTCAGATTAGAGGCGGCAGTCATAGCAGTGGTAGTGTGATTTTATCAATGTTTGATCGAGACAGAGGAGACGATAGGGAGGCGCGGCGCACCCCCCTGCCCTCCCCAAGGACCTGATGCAATTTGATTGTTTAAAATAAAAAATAGAAAAGTGTGAATTTTTACGGTAAGCAGGTAACTACCAGAGAATAAAAAAGTTAACTTTCATCCAAATCATGACTCACTCTATATCCAAATGATGCATGCTACCTATAATTAATAGAATGAGTTTAACGTAAAATGCCAAGGAATAATATAAATTTATGTAAGGTTATATACATGTAATAACATTAATCTATATAATTAAGATAAATTTTTTTAAAAATTTTCTATTTGCATTAAAATATCCTATTTATGACATAAGAGAATTAAATTTTACATCTAGCATGACAAATATATTTTTCGTATTATAAAATATCAAAAAGTTTATAAGTTTGTGTTAAAAGTTGAAATGTGGTATCTTTTGATCTTGTGTTACATTATGCCCTTATAAATATTTTATTTTGTATTCTTATTTATGTGACATGTTGTCATTTTCTATATGTTTTCATATGATATTAAAAGATTATGACCAATGAAAGAAACTCATCCATAATGATGTCTTTATTAAAGAAGGATCCTGATATTTTGTATTGATTTAAATGAGTCTATCACGTCCCTCAACTATGATTTCAGATCAAATATTTTTGTAATCCAAGTTTTGTTATTAACTATAAATAGAATAAATGTATAGAAAAAATAAAAATCATATTTCAACAAAGTATATCTATCATCAAGAATCACACTATAATTGGTTCTAATCTTCTATTAAGCAATTGCATTAAACATGCGTAAAAATAAAGTACGGGCATTGCACAATAAGTAACTAGCAAAAGAAATAAGGACTACGTAATCGTTCAAATAATTAAATCTATTACTCATTTGCATTTAAAATTTCATCCTAGTATCTCACCTCCTCCTTTAACTTGCAATCTCTTTTATGTGGCATCTATTACTTAAATAGATTTCTCATTTTTACGTATTCTAATTGATCTTTAATTTACTTAACTTTGACTCTTTACTAATAGTTCTCCTCTACATAACATTAGTTGTTTATTACCAATGGAACTTGAGTCATCAAATATAATTTCTTACATTAGTTACAAGTTTCAAAGCCACCCAACATATAACAATAAATTTTTTTCTTGAAAAGCATAAAATATTAATTAAATATTAGTCAGCAAGCCCATAACCTAAGGAAAAGTATAGTCTCTTGAAGGTAACTAAACTAAATAACTAAAAAGAAGAATTAAGAAAAGCAAACGGAAAATCTCCAACTTGCACCAAATACTCCATATATATAGTATGCTATTGTAGATGCTTAGCTACACTTAAATACAAATCCAAAGAATATGCTATTAAAAGTTGAGTGAAGAAGAAAAATGAATGGTACAAAAGTAGAATAGAAGAGGCAAATACTATTAGAATTGTATACCCTTGATGAGCCAATCTAAATGGAAATCTCTTCATCAGTGGTTAAGATTTGAATGTCAAATCATAAGGACATGCTAGTGTAATTATTTGGGTCACTCAGTACAAGTGAGAGAAAATTTTTTTGCCAAGTTTGATATGCCAATGATTTCGATAAGTCATTAAAAATCATCATAATATCTAACTAATTATCTCCAATCTGAAAAGAGGTGACAATCTACTCAACAGATCCTTGCTTGGCGATTGCCCTTGATGCACGTCCTTTGCCTGAGAATAGAGATTCGACGGGATCACATAGGTAGATTCAAAAGCTAACTCAACAAGATGGATATGTGGGAAATCCTTTTATCATCGTTATAGAGAAGGCGTATTCTTAGGCCTAAGACATACACGTATCTATGCGTTTAAATATACACATTTGGTAGACCGATGATTGATGTACCTATCACAACATTGAGAGTGGAAACTGGTGTGTATATGAGAGCACAATAGACGCATGATTTCTCAAAATGATCACATATATTTACTACGATAGGTGTACATAGTGAATTGCACGATGTAATATCACTTTGCATATATTAGAATGTATGAAATTCCATACATGGTCACACAAGTTTTAATTAGACCCATATGTGAAAGAGAAGAAAATAATTTCTTTTAGAAAAAGGTTAGTTTTTGTTCTCGTCCCAATGATGTAAAGAGAATATGAACATTTGTAACCTCCGGTGAGGAAGATAATGAATTCTAGAATTCAACCTTAGGATTACATAAGTATTCTAATGTGAAGGATACATGAGTATTCAGAATACCTAAACGAGGCATGGTGTCCTAAATCTGGATTCCCAAATGCTTTGCTATTGGTCTGATGAAACTAATAGTAATTTCCGTTGGATTTTACCTGAAAGAATCAAATATTATTTAAAGAGTTAAATGATATTTGATTCGGTATTTAATAGAGGCCAAAGAGTTTGATTTTTGTTCCAAAAGGATTTGATTGGAAATTAAATGCACTTTAAATATTAAAACCCAACTGGCTCATTAATTATAAGGGCTCATGTAAAGATATCCAAGTAGGATTTATTCCCAACCTTTGGATTTAATCCATTGGTTCTCATCATAGTAGAAATTGCTAGATTCCTTATAAATATCTCACAAAGGCTTTGAAAAGAACCCTAACCAATTTTATGTGTAACAAATTCCACCAAAATTCATAAGAAAGGGAAGAGGAGAGTATCGTAGCTCTTCTTCTTCATTTTATTCACTCGTTGGTCTTCTTATCCACCATAAGGAAGACTACCGAGGTCGTTGTCTTCCAACGAGTTGGGAGGTCTTCCAATAACTAACAGGGAAGTCTCCCAACTCTCTTGTTGGTCTTCCACTAAGTATTGATGGATGTAGATTAAAGAGAGATTCTCTTTCGGTCAAGAATTGCATACATGGTCATGCACGATTGGGTGCACTCAACCCTAAGGGTCTCATCCACCCATTGAAAAGAAGGGGGCTTCTCCAAGCTAGAACTTACATTGGATGTTATACTACATCACCCATAAGCTATATTTTATATACTTGTGAGGATCTCTTAATAGTGAGAAATTAGTTCTTCCTCTATAGTTCCAATTAGATTATTTTTCTTCTTATTCCTTTTGTTTTTTTCGAGCATCGAATTGGATTGATTGAAGTTTTAAATGACCTATTTATCATATTTCTGCGATGTCATAACGAATCATTCTCCAACAACTACTATACGATCAATCCATTTTTCAAACCATCATTGCTATCCATTATTATACAATTATTTGTGTATGTTGTCCTCGACATTTATGGTCATCTACTACTTTTCAACACCTATGAAGATACGAGGGGATATCCTTGTGATATTCGAGAAATAGGACAAATACGAGGCACCCTCATGGCCAAAAGAACACCTTGTACTAGCCTTACAATTTGATCCATCACGCCCGAGGGTTGGGTCCCAAGTAGGCAACACGATAACTACACAGCGTAAAATATATGAGGGTACAACTCGCACTAGCCCACAAATAGCCTTCTCTAAAACCAAGGTATGAGTCCAAAATGAAATAATGTTTCCATCCTTACACCCAACTACCTTTTTACACGATTAACCAAACAACCTAGCAATAAGTCGCAAGGAGGCTACCCTACTCCTTAACTAGTGTAGCCAATCTTATACCAGGATTGGATTTATAGTTATTATCAGCAAGCTACCAGATTGAGCCAGTTATCCAACATAGTCCAACACTTCAATTGTTTTCTTTAGTAACAAGTCAATTCCCAAACAACTAAATTATCAAATACCATGTTACGAATTCATAACATCCATCATAAACCATATTCATCACATAAATAATGTTCACAAGTGTTTGACGAACAATTCATCCAATGGTATCGTAGAAGTGTGAAAATCGGAATAATAACCTATATCGAAACGACATCGAAAGAACTAGCTTCTTCCCATTCCGGGGTCCTCATGAGTGTCTAGATACACCTCTAAGGCAGCGTAACACAACACCCCACGCGTTGTGCCTCCTACTATAAGTACTGATGAAATGAGACTCCCTTCTTCTCGACGAGCTGATGAGGCCCTTGACTCTAAGAACACCTAATATCGTGTGTGGCGAAAACCATTTGTGAATCGGAGACAACCTTCCCTTCAAACCTCCAAACTTTTGGCAATAGAAGCACAAAAACCATGATCCAACAATGTCTACTGGACGTCTAGAGCCTCTTCTAGACGTCTGATGATGTTATAGGACGTCCAGGAAGAGAGGCTTTGAGAAGAGGCGAAGCAACGGACCTCTTAAATGTCTCCAAGAAAGGCGCTGGATGTCCAAGAGGTTTCCAAGAAGTCTGAAAGAAGCCCTGGATGTCCAAACAGCAAGGAGAATAAGTTGAAGGGGATGAAACTCATCTTCCTATTCTCCTTTCTCACGAGGGTGGAGGATTTCTTGCGCGCATGTGATATGTATATGGAATCCTACTAATTCTAATATGATGACGATCATTGGTTCAAATCCAACTGTTGGGATTGATCTTATTTGATTATTTGCATGATTTGTGTTTTAATTAATTTAGCTAATTAGGTTTTAGTATCCAAAGTGAATTTAATTTCTATCCAAACCTTTTAGATCAAGATCAAACACTTTTTAGTTCATTAAATGTTAAATTTAATACTATTTAACTCCTTAATTAAATAATATTTGATTTCTATACAAATAAGATCCCACTAAGCTTATTATTAGTTTCATTACATCAATAATGGAGCATTTAAGATTTATAACACCATGCCTCCCTTAGGTATTCTCAATATGGATGAATCCTCCACACTAGAAGAGTTATGCAACCCCCTATGATTAATTCTCAAATCCATTATCCTTCCTACCAAGGTTTACATATATTTATGTTGTCATTGTATCATTGGGATGAGAACTAAGATTAACTCATTTCCAAAAAAAGGAATGTTTTCTTCTCTTTTATATATGGGTCTAATTAGGACCAGCACAACCATGTATGGAATTTCATATATCTCACTATACCCGAAGTGAGCCTGTATCTTTTGATCTATTATGTACACCTATAATAGTAGATGTGTGTGATCCTTCAAGAGATCATGTGTCCTATGACTCATATATATGCCAGCTTTTCAATCTCAACACCACAGTGCGTTCGTTGACTATTAGTCCACCAAATGCATGTATTCAAGCATAGAGACAAATATCTATCTTACGTTAAAGGATATGCCTTCTTTGTGACAATGATAAGAGAATGACTATCTACATCTCCATCTCGTCAAGTTAGCCCATTAACTTAACCTACATGGCAGCCCCAAATCTCCATTCTTATGAAAAGGAAGTGCATCAAGGGCATCTGCCAGGCAACAGTCTCTCGAGAAACTTATCATCTCTTCTCGGACTAAAGACAACTATTGGATATCATGATGGTTCTTAATAACTTATTGAAATCCTCGATCTAAACCATTTAGATTTTAAATATGTATCATCAGTATATCTAACATGACTAAAACACACTCTCCTACTTGTATACTGAGAGATCCAACTAACCACATTAGTATATTCATGTGAACTAACATTCAGAACCCAATCACCAATCAAGTGATTTCTACTCAAGTTAGCTCGCTTAGGACACACAATTCCAACAACAGGTTCGTATATGCTCTGGTCATTTATGATAAAAAAAATCAATTAATTTTGTTATTTTAAAAGTGTATATTGAGATGTGAAATTAATGGTTAATCATAAGATTCATGCATGCTAATTGGTCAAACTAAAGTCTACATGAATCACAATGTAAACAACATGCCAATAACCACATCTAGAATTAATCATTCATTAAACACATATTTTATACCTACAATCAAGATAATTTACATCCACAAGTTCAACTTTCAATTAATCACAATTTCATCATTGCAAGCAATCACAATCACTATTAATCAATGTTTTAGAAAATAATCATATATGAGCAATCATATACTCTAATACTCTGTAAGAGGTGGGAATGTACATAGTGAGGGAGAGGCCAACTACTTTATCTTGTTGGAATTTGTGTGTCCTTGGAAAGCCATCCAAATAATGTAAAGAGCTACATTGAATTATTTTATTTGAATAAGAATTAGATTTATTTTTGGTATATGAATTCGATCCCTTAGTATAAATAGGGTGATGTATTTAGTCAAATCGAATAAATCTGATGTATGTTGACTCAAAGATCCAAAAGATTTAGAAGACTAGATAGTACATTAAGGAACCATCCTATCAAATTCAATCTTCTATTTCTGGTCTAATTTGGGATGACAACCTTCTTTAGAGATCATCACTTTATTGATGCTCTCAAATGGGGATTCAAGAACTGTCATGCAAGTCGAGTCAAAGAATTGACCTGAGTAAACAAGTGATAAGTGGGAGTCCATCTCCAATACTGCCATGGAGAAGACATGTCCTTGAACCTGAGACAAATATGTCTCTACTCATGAACACGTATATTTTGCAGACTGATAATATATAAATGCACCAACCATGGTATTAATACTGTAAAGCTAATACACGTGGGAGGAAACAAGAGACATGCATGTAATCTCTCAAAGGGATCACACAAGTATGCTTCCTAAGGGTATTAAGCAAACAGGAGGAATGAACTCGCTTTGAGTATATTGGAAAACATTAATTCCACATGTGGTCGTAAAGTCCTGATAAAACTTAAGCATAAAAGAGAAAAAGATGGCCTTTTGAGAAGGAAGCTATTCTTCGTTCTCATCCTAATGATACAAAGAGATTAGAAATAATATAACTCATGAAGTGATGGGAACTATCTAATGGGATTAAACCTCAATCCTCTAATGTGAATGATTCATAGTTATCAAGGTCAATGATTCATATTAATTATCAAGGTCGAAGGACTTGATCTAGATAATAAGCTAAAGAGGGGGGGGGAATCAAACCATGCTAACACTCGCAAATTAGCCTGTTACCAATTCCACTACAAAGGGTGTACGTATGGGGAGAGGCTTTAACCCTCGAATTTCACACCATCTCAATATTCATGGGAGTTCTTTGAATACAAGATGGCTAGACTAAGATGGCTCCTCTCGAATTAATATAGGGTTCCCTTTTATAAGGTATAAGGCATGCGCCCCTAGAGGGAGTCCTCTTGGGTTGCCTCCTCGAGGAGGTACATGCGCTGTGCATCAAGGTTGGGGGGACAACCTACAGCTGATTTTTTAGGCATACCCACCACCGAAGGTGCAGACTTCGCAAAGGTGGCACAGAGCATATCGTACATCATGATTGGCATGTAAGCCACAACCAAAGGACCAAATATAAAAAAGAACAAAAAGGGGGGACTTGGTTGGGCGGACTCTGGCACTGCTTCTCTGGTTCTTCAACTGCTACTTCACTCCACCACCTCATATGGCCTCGCCACCTATGTGCTTAGCGAGCTTGGCGATCAGGCCAGTTGGATGATCCAGGCGAGCTTGCCTAGGAGGTTCCCACTCAGCTTTGGCAGACTCGTGTGGGGTTATCCAGGAAGCTTTCCATTTTGCGTAGTAAACCCAAGTAGGGGTTTCTTGTCAGAGTAAATTGGGCTTATCCACCTAGTTCTAGGCTTGGGCCTACAATCGCTTAGGCTAAAGGCTTCATGGGCCTTGGTCTGGTGGACCAAACTTTTCCTCCCTCATCAAATAGCTATTTGGAATACCTAAGGGAGACATGGTACCATAAATCTCGAATCCTAAACTCTTTATTATTGTCACAATGAAATCGATAATGATTTTAGTGGATTTCTACTTGTAAAGAAACCAAATATTATTTAAGGAGTTAAATAATATTTGATTTAACATTTAATTGGGTCTAAAAGTGTTGGGTCATGATCTAAAAAGATTTGAATAAAAATTAAATATAGTTTGAGTGCTAAAACCCAATTGGTTGTTTTAATATAAGGGCTAAATTACAAATAATCAAGTAAGAATCAATCCTAATTATTGAATTTGATCCTACAATCCCCACCATGGCAGGATTAAGAGATTCCCTCTAAATATCTCCCAAAGGAATATGCTTAACCAAATCAATCTCTATTTTTGTGTATATAGCCCTCTACCTTCACGAGAGAGTGGGAGGAGTGGCCACCCCACTCCAATACCTCTCTTTCTAGGTGTTCGGCAAGTCCATGAGACTTATAGGAAGGCTTCTAAACTTCCAACAACCTTATTGGACGTCCAACGCATTATTGGTTGGATGTTTAGACTTTATCCTAAATGTCCAACCTGTGTTGGATGTGTTCCTGACAATTTCTGTTGTCAAGTTCTCTTGATTGAAAAAGCGATGGTCGCCTTTGGGATCCACAAAGTAGTTAGTGACACACACAAATTTGGTTGATAGTTCTTGACATGAAGGGTCTCATCCACTCGTCAAGGAGAGGGTCTCAGGCTATGCCGGAATTCATTGTAGGAGGCACTACGCGTATAGTGTTGTATTATGCCACCCACGAGGGTAACAATCTCTATCACGTAAGGCCTCAGAATGGGAAGAACCTAGTTCTTCTCATATGGTTCTAGTATTAGGATATTTAAATTCTTGATTGATCAATTTTTTAGATATTGAATCAATTTTTTGTATCAAGTTTTAAATGCTTGATTTCTTGTGCTTTTGCGATGCTTGTTTATACGCTCTGAATTGGGTTTAAAATCGTCGCGTTGTAGTATAGATCGAATCAGCGTGAAAAATAAATAATATTTATTATTCGAAAGAAATCCGAGGTTGAACACAAGGAGCAATTGGCAAAATACTTCTCAAGATCGCAATTCTAATGCAATATAAGAATTTCAAACAAGAATGATATATAAATGAAGTCTGATGTCAATAATGCAAAAAGAAGAGAGGGTAAAATGGTGATTTGAATCACCAAATTACCCTACAATGTTAAGCTTTGCAAGCTACTCAAAGTAACAGATCATATAAGTCAAGCAAATCTCAATTTAACCAACAGAATCAAGGTATCAGCAAATATCAGACGACAGAATAGGCGCTCAGACACCTTAATAGAAGCAAAGGCCTCTTCTTTTCTCTCCTCTTCTTTCTTCTCTTTCTCTTTTTCCCTTAGCTTCAGAGAAGGCACAACACAGGACTCAACAGGCCAGCAAAGGCAAAGGCCTCTCTCAGATCTCACAAGTGTTGAGAGGAGGGCGGCAGAGCAAAACCCCCCCTCTCTCCTCCCCTTTTCTCCTCTTCTCTCTGAAATCAGGTGGGTATGTGGGTAATCGGTTCAAAGCCCAAACCCGCGTGGTGTGGCTGCAGGCAAGGGCGTGCATGGGCACGTGCGAGGGGACCTCACTCCATGCTACTGGGGCAATAAGGCGGTGTCACTTTTTCAATTTATGCGCCTTCATGCACTCGTCAGAAAATGAGGTGGAACTATGTTGTCCCCCTATTCTTCGCGTGTAGCTGCAGGAGGTAATGCTTCCAATTGAAGGCGAAGGAGTTGTTGTGGTCTTCAGTCCAAAACCTGGGATAGATCCTGGAGTCATTATGCGTCGCCTAGCGTGGATTTGGCGAAGAACACGGCCGTAGGAGCTTGAATGACTTCGGAGAAGGAAGCAGTGGCGACGGAGCTCCGACGACAACCTAAAACCAAGAACACGAGCTAAATGCCCTAGTTAGTATGCTCAGAAGGTTTGCCAGACCACGATGAGTGCAACGGTGGTCGTGGTTTGGTGTGTATGTGTGTGTGGAGTGCTGACGGTGAGGCAAATGAGGGCGAACAATGGGTGTGTTCGGCGGGAAGGTAGAGGGTCGCGAGGAAGAGAGCAGTCGGGGAAGCCGACCAATTTGGTCGTTGGACGGCCGGAGGAGGATCGAAGAGGGTTGTCAGAGAAGGGGTTTTGGTGGCAAAAGAAGAAGAATCTAAGGGAGTTGACGCACCAAAACTTGCTGGGGAAATGCGCAAGGCCATAGGGATCCTTTTATAGGGCTCTCGAATGTGTTTTGGGCTTGGGAAGCCCGGAGAAAGAAATCCCAAGATACCCTAATCTCTCGTGTGTTCGCATGAGAGATTGGAAAAGTTTGGGAGCTTGGGAATTAGCTCAAAAGGAAGGGAATTGCCTGACGAACTTCCCTTTCAAATCTAAGAGGGATTCGCCAAGGAATCAAGGAGATCTTGCCAAATTTAGGTTGCTGAAGTTTGTAGGAATAGGATTCATGGTAGTAGGGACCTGTTTGTAAAAATGAAGATAAAGTTAAGGGCCTTTTTGTAAGGATTTTGAAAGGTAAGGGCATATGTGTGATATAAAAGAGTTAGACAGGACCAAATTGCAAACTAGGTTAAGATGATCTCAGATTAGGCCCAAATTTTGGTACAAACCTAATTTAGACATAAGGAATCCAATGGTGAAGTTGGATTTTGGTTTGACCAAGTTTTACTGGGTAATTCATGTAAAAACCTAAATTAGGGTAAATGTCTGTCTAAGACTCTATTTTAGGTTAAGACGGGTTCTAATGGTCAAATCAAGTATACCAATCACTAGAGAATATTTTTCTATGAATTTTAGATGGTTTAGGTGAATTTTATCCTAACCAGAACCTCAGTTAATTAAGCGGGTTTGTTTTTAGGGTTTTAGATATCATTTAATTCTCAAAACATGCGCAAACTCTTTTCTATTTGTATGAACCCACTTGTTGGGTATTTAAGATCATTTAACCCTTAATTACCCCCTAGGAAAATTCATGGTTATTCTGCATTCAAGATATGATGGTAAAATTACACTTTTATCCCTGATTTCTTATCTTTCTCTCATAATAATTATGCAATAAATTATGGCTTTCAGTTAGTTATGTAGGAGCATTTATTCCCTAACAATGACTAAATTGAGATAGTTATGGCTCATGATGGTGTTCCCATCAATGCTCTGGGTGAATCGTTCATCCAACATATCTAACATGACATAGGGATCATGGTGACTCGCTCATAGGTACTACTTGGTGACTACTAGGTCCTATCTGCAGGTCCTCATACTCTCCATTTAATTTAAGTATACGTTACTAGGCGAATCACACAAGAATTAGAGCCAAACATGCATTAAGGAGGCATTCTAAGGAATAATGATATGAAATAATACTTGAATGGTGGGTGGGGGGGTTTGGACTTCTTGATGCCAAGTATGAAAATAAGACTCCATAGAGTCTAAGGGCATATTTACATCGTGGAATATCCCATGTTTTCACGGGCTATCTCGTGTTTACAAAGGGAAACAAGTGAACCCATGTTTCGCCCTAAACCTAGGTTTCCTCAAACCCGGGTATGGGTAAGGGATGACTTATCTCGTGCCCTAATCCCTTGCAACCCTCTCCTCCACACTTCACACTTCTTTCGTATTTGCACTCCTCTTTCCCCAAAAAATCCACTAACTAACATAGCCACCAATCTAAAGGTATAGTTGTCTTTTGACAACTTATCCCTTCTTTCATCCCTCATTTCCAAGTAAATACTCTAATTTTCCATCCCTAACTTATTTCCATCTTATCCCATCTTCACATAAACACCCTCATGGAATTATCCCAGGTTACATGTAAATATTCACCAACATGAGATATCCCATGTTTGCAAGTTTTTACCTTGTGAAATACATCCCTGCAATGTAAAATAGCCCTAAGAATGCAAAAGTGGGACTTGAGAATCCCTTAAACTAACTAGAATGCTTGAAAAGGGCTGAATGATGCTTAAAACCTTAGAGATTGCCCTAACTCGCACCCTTGGGCTTGTTTAGGTGCTTCAGCCAACCAATCTCCTAAATAAGCTTATACCCCACATCTGTCCAAATTTACCTACCCAAATTAGACAAAAGGTCCGTCATACAACCACCCCCTTCCTTCCCCACGATTCCATGTTGCTGCTGGTAATCCCTCGCACAACTCTACATGGTTGTGTCGTGGAGGAAGAGGACGTTTGATGATAATGTCGTCATCAGTTATATCTAGCTTTAATTAGTCACAATCAAGGAATAAATACTCCTACATAACCACCATAGGACCCTAATTCATTGTAAATCCATTCTGAGAGAATAACAAGAAAATATGGGTAAAACTGTAGTTTTAACAGCATATCTCAATTGCAGAACAATCATGGGATTTCTCAGGGTTTAATTAAAGGTCAAATAGCCTTAAATATCTAATAAGTGGGTCCGTGCAGACAAAAATGAGTTTTCACGTATTTTAGGAATTAAATGACATCTGAAACCTTAAAAACAGACCCGCTTAATCTATTGAGGTTATGGTCAGGATAAAATTCACATAAACCCTATAAAAAATATATAAAAATATTCTCTAGGGTTTGGTATGCTTGATTTGATCATTGGAACCCAATTTGACCTAAAATAGAGTCTTAGATAGACAATTGTCCTAATTTAGGTTTTTACATAAATTACCCACTAAACTAGGTCAAAAACAAAAATAAAATCCAAATTCACCATTGGATTCCTTAGGTCCAAATTAGATTTTTACCAAAATTTAGACTAAATCAGAGGTCATCTTAACCTAGTTTACAATTTAGTCCTGTCTGACTCTTTTCTCTCACACACATGCCCCTAACTTTCAAAATCCTTACAAATAGACCCCTATCTTTGTCTTCATTCTTTGAAAGTAGGTCCCTCCACCATTATCATGGAGGAATCCTTCTCCGGTGACTTTTGATTGAAGAGAACTCCTTCTTTGATCAACGAATCCCTTCCAAAATTGGAAGGGAAATTCCTTGAGAAGTTCTCTTTCCAATGCACCCGATCTTGAATCCAATAACCTTCCTAATCTCTCATGCGAACGCATGAGAAATTCAGGTATCTCTTGAGTTTCCAACTCCATCGAGCTTTCCAAGCTCGCAAAGCTTGATTCCCAAGTTTAAACCGACTCCCTAAGGCCTATATAAGGATCCCCATGACAAACCGTTTTCCCCACACTCGAATTTGGCCGAAAATCCTCCATGTTCCTCCCTCCTCTCTGACCGAATAGCTCCTCGACATCCGGCGACCTCTTCTGACCTCCCTCGTCGTCCGCTCGCACTACCAGCTGTGGATTCTCCTTCCTCATCTTCCTCCGCGTCGTGTCATACCATCCAACGCCTCTCCCTCCATCATCCTCGCTGTCTTACCCCACCGGAGCCACCTTCTTCCCCGACACCGGCCAATCAAAGTTGGCGTCGTTCTCCTCCGTTCGTCCATTAGATTAGGATTAGAATAATTCCCTTAGACTCTTAGGTTAGTTCTCCCCCTTTTAACTCTTGTTCTAACCCCTTGACTACACCACCCACCACCTTCGTCTCCACCTCCAGCGAGGACTTCCGCACGCTACACACCTCCATCCTCCTCGCTGACACACCCATAACCTTCGCCGTACTCCACCCATCAAAACCCCTCTCTCTATTCGCCTTCCCGTCCACCCAAAACACCCATCAAACAACCCATCATCCGCACGCCATCTCCGCTTCCATCTGGCCACTTCACACCCTTTCACGACATGCTACCACCACCGTCACCTTTGCCAAGACTAGGCAAAGCCTCTGAGATGTTTTAATGCGGCCGCAAGGCCTTGTTTCATGTTCTTAGGTTCATTGCCGGAGCTCTGCCACCATTGCTCATCTACGGCCCCGTTCTTCATGTTCTAGCGACGAATGCCCCAGGTGCACCCTCCAGGACCTACGGACTCGTTCCAGGATCATGCCTAGGTAGTCAATTGGGCACTGCATCGACCGTGGCTGCTTCAATTGGTCAAAACCTCACTTGCAAGTGCAAAAGAGGAGGGGACTTATAGTCCCACATCGTATATGGAAAGGCTTGCAGCAACCCAAAAGGCAATTTTGTGAAGCTGGCTCTTTGCCTCAAGACACTTGGGGGGTGAGGTCCCCCGCACCCCTTCACGCCTCACCCGTGAGACTCCATGCAGGCCTGGCTCATATTCGATTACCCGCCTAAGCCTCACCTCGGTTGCTACCCACTACAGCCAACCCCGGTCTCGAGTACGCTCTAATCCAGACCCGAATACCCAGTTATCCCTGGAAGAGGAAGAATAAGAGAAAGAGAGTGCGGAGCAGGGGAGGGTTTTGCTATGAAGAAGAATGGCTAACACTTAGCCGTTTGAGAAGTTGTTAACCCTATGTGTGAGAAGAAGAGGAGGCTGAAGAAGAAGGAAAGAAGGAGCACTATAGTAGGTTTGAATTTAAGTCATCTGATGATAACACTGTGGCATTATCTGAGGCATTGTGAATTTATTTAGATCATTAAGTAATTATTATAAATGTATCTAAGCTAATAATTGGCGATTCAAATTACCATTATTTTGTCTTAGATATCTTTTTACCCCATTAGACTCTTGATATACTCATGTGCTATAATTGAATATTAGTTTTGAGTAATTGTTATCATTAGTTGTGCTCATTTATATTATCTATTGAGATTAACACGTGAATGCAATACTTGCTCCCTGTGTTCGACCTCGAACTTCAATTCGAGTAATAAATTACATTTGTTGACGAGCGACTTTGGTTTGTACTACAACGTATCAATGTTAAACACCGATTTCGCACGTCAACAACGTTAAGGAGGAAAGAAAGGTGAAGGAGGATGAGGAAAGAGGAAGGAGTAAGAGGAGTTGGAAAATATGAGAGAATTATAGGGAGATAGATATAATATCTTTTGTTTTTTTTATTTTTTTAAATGTTTTTCGTCATATGTAACTAAATAGGAATATATATATACAACCATAATGAAGTAGCTTTGTAGAGTTATATATTAGAATCATCAGTGGGTACACATATATTATTATAAGGAGACCTATATTAATATATATCATATACATATATATTGGTAAATATGTCCATTATGTAATCCAATAAGAATTGGGTAAATTAGACTTCCAAGAATATGGGATTAATTGCATAGAGACCCTCTTGGGAATTGCGATTTATTGATGGGTAGAATCGTTAATTCAAAAATATTGTGGTTATGGTCCCGGGAGATATGCGAGTAATGGGCGATTTTATTTTCCTGTAACCCATCGTGGGAAATATAAGAGCCCTAGGTGGAAACCAAAGGGGTACGAGAACATAACATCTCATCTCTTTCGCGCTTATTCTCTCTGGATCCCTGGAAGCACCATTGCCAAACCCCATCAAAAAACTCTACGGGAAATAGAAGGATCGTTGCTTGCATCCTTCATTGAAAAGATCAAGAGATGGACACAGGTATCCATTCACATTGTTTTTGGTTTTAGGATTATCAATGTATATGGGAATCAAAGATTCTTGGATTTGAAAACATTTCCAATGATTTGTCTATGAGTGGATTGATTTTTCATTCGATCTAAAATCCTTCAAGTGGTATCAGATCCATTGATTTCTGTTGCATTGTAATATGTTGTTTTGATTTTTTGGGTTTTTCATTCGGACAAGAAAAACCCTGAAATCATGTTTGATTCAATGTTTTAAGCCCATCTTAGTTGAATCAATGTTTTTAAAGGGTGATTCATGTTATTTTTTAATCTTTTATGATTATTGTAACATTGTTTTTTGATCTAAGATCGATTTTGGGATGTTTGTGTGTGATCTTGAATTTTGATCATCGCCCTGAAATCAGGCCGTAACCGGTCCGGTACCAGTACTCATCATGAGTACTGATACTAGTAAGGCACAGGTACCAATCAGGTGCTTCTTGGAGCGTCGCTAGTATTGATATGGTACCGATACTCATCATGAGTACTGATACATAAGGAACACTGGTTACGCATAGGAGCGTTACCAGTATTGAAGAAGTACTGGTACTCATCATGAGTACCGGTACATGAGGGATACTGGTTGGGGCCCAAGTATGTTCCAGTATCGAGGTAGTACCAGTACTCACCATGAGT
The DNA here is from genome assembly GCA_037157565.1 of Thalassia testudinum. Taxonomy (NCBI): domain Eukaryota; kingdom Viridiplantae; phylum Streptophyta; class Magnoliopsida; order Alismatales; family Hydrocharitaceae; genus Thalassia; species Thalassia testudinum. Next base: position 22,882,011 of record JAZHRO010000024.1, read on the forward strand.
ACCGGTACATATGGGATACTAGACACACTACAAGAGTACTACCAATATTGATGGAGTATCGGTACTCATCATGAGTACTGGTACATGTAGGATACTGGTTGCTATTAGTTGTTTGAAATCGGGTTTTAATCGTTGCGTTGCAGTATAGTCGAAATCTCGCGAAAAATAAATAAAATTTATACTTGAAAAGTTCGAGGTCGTTCGCTAGGAGCAAGTAGGAATTCGATTCTCAAGATTGCAATTTTAAACAATAGAAATAAGAAATTATAATCAGGAATTGATTCAAAATAATGTCGCAATAATATCAAGTATCAAACTACAAAAAGAATGGAGTAAAATGGTGATTTGAATCACCAATTACTCCCTACAATAATATCAAATGGAACTCAATAGCTACGTAGAAATCAATTCAAATCAGACTTCTGATGGTAGGATCAAACATCTTAAACGCCTGATGAATAGTTCTTTTTTCTTATTTCTTCTTCTCTTCTTCTTTTGCTTTCCTTCTTCTTCTTCACAGACTCTTCTACTGCTGCGGCTCTTCTCTTCCTCTTCTTCTTTTCTTCTTCTTAAACTCTTCCTCTTCTCTTCTTCTCTCTTTGCTCTTTTCCTTCTCTTCCTCTTTTCGCAGAGGGGGAAAGGGTCTCAAATTTGGCTAAGTGTCAGCCAATTCTCCAGAGAGCAAAACCCCCTAACCCCCGCAAGCTCTCCTCCCTTTCTCTCCTTGGGTCACTCTCTCCCTGAGCCTTCAACAGTACCGGGTATACGGGTAATTGAATATAGAGTGCACTCGGGTCCAGGCTCACCGGCAGTGGGTGGTGAGCGAGGAGTGGATAGCGTAGGCGGGTAGTCGAGTCTGCGCCAAGTCCGCGAGGGTAGTGTCGCGGATGAGGCATGTGAGAGGTGTGAGGGACCTCACCCCTTGTGTTTGAGGCAATAAGGCCTAAACACAAATGCAATTTATGCTGCTACGAGGGGTCTTTCGTATCCGATGTGGGACTATGTCCTTGGCTTGTTCTTCGCGTGCGCAGTTGTTGAGGAAATCAGTCGAATTGGCGAGCTGCAGCTGTGGAACTCCTTACTTGAGGACCTGGAAACCTACAGGTACTGATTTCGCACCACCTAGACTCTTCACCTGGAGCTGCAGTGGCTAGAACGGGCTTCAAGCTTCCTTCGAAGCTCTGCATTAATGGCGGAGAAGCTTGACATCTGAAAACATCAACAAGGCCTTTCGGCCGCGTCAAAAAGCTCAGGAACGATCGTCGAAGCACGGCGAGTTCAATGGTGGCGGTGGCATGGCGTAAGCGTGTGTGAAGAGGCCTGTCGACCTTACGGAGGGTGGCTGGATGTGGGTTTGTTCGACAGGGAGTTCATAGGGGCAATCGTCCTAACAAAGTTAGGTCTTTTGCTCCTGAGGTTGAGGTGGAGGTGTGGAGCGTGGAAGCAGCCTCGTAGGTGGTCTGTGGTGGCCGCTAGCGCTCGCCGGAGGTCTACCGACGAAATGGGAGACAGAGTCGTGGAGGGCGTTGGCGGCGTCAAAACAGTATGTTGGAGGTACTGATGTGAAGTAGAGAAGCTTAGGAGTCGAATGAACCACATATTAGATGAAGAGAGGTGGAGATGGCATCGGTTGCGGTATGGCCGACACCGGAGAAGGAAGGAGCTCCGGTGGGTAGGAAACGGCGAGGAAGACAGCGAAAGGGGCATCGGCGGGTACGACTCGATGCAGAAGAAGATGAGGAAGATAGCTCCATCGCCAGTATTGCGAACAGATGAGGAATAGAGACGGAAAAGGTTGCCAGACGTCGAGGAGCACTTCGACCGAGAAAGAGGAGAGGAATTGGAGGTGTTCCAGGCCGAATTCGAGCATGGTCCGAACAATTTGTCCTGGCGTAAAGACCCGTTTTGTCCTGAGCCTTTTAAGACGTCTGGACTGTCGGTCAGACGTCTGGTCAGACGTTTGGACCCATTCCCAGATGTCTGGAAATCGAATTTTTGGTACGAGCCTTCGCGTCTGCGCGCGGGCTGCACGCAGACAATACTTTTCTTCTCTCTCTTTCCCTCTTCCCTCCTCCACCGAACCCTAACACACTCTTTATAAAGCCCTCTCCCCTCCTCCTTTCTTCCCTACTTCACCACAGCACCTCCTTCCCTTCCTCTCCACCCCAGCAAGAGAAGCGAGCGCGAGAGCGGCGACGAGGAGAAGAGGCGGCGTGAGGAGAGGAGGAAGAGCTTGATCTCGCGAGCTTGTGGGGGCTCATCGGAGAGCGCACGGTCGGAGCGGTGCATGCGGGAGGAGCACGTCGGGGGAGACGTCCCCGACACTTGCTGCAGCCGGAGCTGCAGGCGTGGAGACGAGGTCGTGGCTGCGTGCGGCGAGGGAGAGCAGTAGGTCACTCTAATTCTGGAATTTTTCCAGAATCAGACTTCTGGAGTGACGTCCAGACGACGGAGCGGACGTCTGGTGACGACACCAGACGTCTGAAAGTAGATCTTCGTGAAGGTACATTTCCTTTTGCAGATACGGCCATGCAGGCCGCTCTGTAGCTACGTTTTACGTGGCTAATTTTAGGTGATTTGCATGTCGTGTGCAGGGATTGCTTCGGGAAGGCGCGGGACACGCCCTCCCACGCGTTTCAGACGTCTGGACAGCTTACCAGACAGCTGGAAGCACTCCCAGATGTCCGGAGAGGAGGTCGAGCGTCTGGAGCTGGGTCTAGATGGTTAAGAAGAGGTTCTGGACGTCTGAGGTCGACACAGAACATGAGGTGCGTTTCTGTTTACTTTTAAGACGTTTGGACCTTGTGCCAGACGTCTGATTTAGGCCTGCAGTCTTGTTTTTGACCCGTTTAGGGTCCGTTTGAGGTTCGTTTTATGCAAACAAGATATCAGTGTTTTCCTTGTGAGTTCCTCTACTTGTTAGAAGGCCTTTTATACTGTTCTGAATGTTCCATTGTGGCATGTTCCTTGGTATAGGACTTCGTTCTATTGCGGGTTCAGGGCTTGCTAAGGCACGTGAGCCTACCGTTCGAGCCCCCAATACTTCTAGGTTGTCTGGTAGAGTGGCCTTTCCCTAATTTAATTATAAAACCTGAATACACATGTGAATTGAATAACTAGAACCTATGATATGGCATGAATCTTAGGACGAGAAGTACCTGAAATGTCTATATGCGTGTTTGGAATTGTAGTCTTGAATGAATAAATAGAAATGTCAACAATTGCCTGTTAATGAACAAGAGCTGCTTGTGAAATATGAATTACCTGTGCTAGTTAAACAGTTACTTGTGACATCACCTGTGGTATATGTTAAATGATAGAAATAGGAGCTGCATGTGTATAACCTGAGAATGGAAATGTGAATGATGAAACCTGGTATGGAATGGCATGAGAAATACGAGCATGAACCCTACGGGGAATTAGGAGTAGAGCTCCTGGAAATAAATGGAATGGATCTGAAAATGTGAGTGGGAAGTGTGATGGCCCTTGAGTACGTAGTACCAAGGAGAGCGATTGTCCCCTGTTTAGTGCAGAGCGGAGCTAGCCGCCCTTGGGTTGGGACAGGGGGTTAGGATTGGCTACTCTGCACCGACTTCTTATCCCTCGCGTACACTGTACCAGGGAGAGCTACTAGTGTAGGGAGAGAGTTAGCCACCCCACGGGGCCTAGGGTTTAGTTAGCCACCCTACACCGACTTGTTAGGCCCACTGGGCAAACTAGAGTATTTAGACGAGGGTGCGCGAGCTGTGGAGGGGTGAGACTCTTGTTTGGTTCTGAGGGGCTAGACCCCTGTTACTGAGAGGGCTAGGCCCTATACTGTTTCGTGTTGTACTTGGGCGCACTCGTTAGCGGAAATGACTGACCGCGTGCGAGTGTGGGGTAGTTACCTGTGTACTTATTGTGCGTGCCGTAGTCACCGCTATGTCTGTCCGTGACCTTGGGGTGGTTGACTGGGTGTAGGATCACCATGGGGGACTCTCCCAGCCAGGAGATCACCACGTGCGCCTTCTACTCTTCGGAAAAGACTGCAATCAAGATCATTCCCACGAGGAACATTCAAGATCAAGAAAGAGATCTGAAAAATAAATCAATGGGTGAAAAGGAATAACCTATGAAATAAAGTAATTTGAATAAATAGTTACCTATTCGCTTTTACTGCTTTAGTTAGTTGGTTACCACTCTACTCAACGTTCGCTGACGTTGTTTACTCATAACCCTTTTCAGGTCCAGGTGTTGAGTAGCCCGAGTCCTCGGCTGCAGAGGATGCTAGGCTTAGTAGAGCCCAGTAGCAGTAGTCTTCCTGTTGTTGTACTTTCTATTGTTAGTGAGTTCAGACTCTTGTTATCTTTACGTTTCTGTACTTTATTTCTGTTTTACTGTTATGGTGGTAATATGTACTGTTAGCAGTTTTTATTTCCTTACTACTTGTACTCTTTTACTGTTAGTTACTTAGTATAGTGAATGTGGTTTACTTTTCTGCTTTTTGGTTACTTCTTGTTAGATGACTGGGTCTTGGGATTAGTCGAGTCGAGCCAGTCTCGTGTCCTGTAGGGATTCGAGAACCGTCGTTAGAGGGTGATTAGAGCTTGAGAAGCAAGCTTCCCAAGCTTAGAAGGTCGCCGAAGTTGGAAACCCAACTCTTTCTTGCGTTCGCATGAGATTGGGAAAGAATTGATGCTCAAGAATCGATTTGATTGAAAGAGAATTTCAAGAGAGATCTCCGGTTCAAATTTGAGGGAGTTTCATCAATAAATTAAGGAGAAATCCTTCGTTGATTGTTGTCGGAGCTTTAAGATTAGGATTTCTCTGCAACGGGGGCCTTTTTGTGAAGAAGACAAAGAAGTTGGGGGGCTTTTTGTAAGAAGTTCAAATGCTGAGGGACTATTAGAGATAAAGAAAGTCTGACTTTGACCAAAGTACAAAATAGGTCGAAACAATCGCAAATTGGGTCCAAATTTTGGTGTAAACCTAATTTGGACCAAAGGAATCTAATGGTGAAGTTGGATTTTGGTTTTGACCATGTTTGATTGAGTAATTTATGCAAAAAGCCAAATTAGGGAAAATGTCAGTCTGAGACTCTATTTTGGGTCAAGATGGGTTCTAATGGTCAAATTGAAGATACCAAACCCTAGAGAATATATTTATATGATTTTTAAAGGGTTTACATGAATTTTATATAGACTAGAACCTCAGTTATTTAAGCGAGTCTGTTAATTGGGTTTCAGAAGTCATTTAATACGTGAAATCTCTTTTCTGTCTGTTCTAACCCACATATTAGCCTTTCAGAATCATTTGACCCTTAATTACCCCTCAGAAAACCTGTGATTATTTTGCATTCAAGATATGATGGTAAAATTACAGTTTTAACCCTGTTTTCTTATCTTTCTCTCAGAATGATTATGCAATGAATTACAGTCCTCTAGCGGTTATATAGGAGCATTTAAAGACTTAATCAGATCAAATTGAGCTAGTTATGGCTCATGATGATGTTCCCATCAGTTGCGTTCCAGGATCGGTCCAGTATCAATGAGGTACCGGTACTTATTATCAGTACCGGTACATGTATGATATTGGACATGGTTCTAGGACTGGTCCAGTACTCATGTAGTACCAGTACATAAAGACCAGTACCGATACATATTATCCTAGTACCGGGACAAAAGGACCAGTACCGGTACTGACATGTTGATTGGGGAGATAAACTATTTGATCATAAATCATTGGGTATAACTATCTATGGTACTACACCATTGTAGTTGGCTTTGGTGTATCTAGATTGATTAGTGCATTTAACAATTTATTTGCCAAAGCAGTTCATCGTTTCTTGTGTTAATTGATCTATAACATCAAAATGATTGCTTTTGTGTTGTTCCTGTGAGTAGTGAATAGCCCAAAGAAGATTTACTACTTGACTAAACCTCACGAAGCAATTGATAACAAATATGAGTTGTTTATTTTAATTTTATATGTGAGTAATGAATTAATCCAAAGATAAATTCATCTATCTTGCATTTTTAAACTCTCATGTTTAGTTATTCATCTCTACCTCTTACGATATTGTTATTTCTGTCCAAAGACTAAATGCCAATATTGTATGGTCGTTTCAAGTTTATTTATTCATTAGAGCATGTTTTTTGTCTTTTATTTCAGTTAACTCCTCTACATCTGCTATTACAGCCAATATGAACTCCATTCCAGAAGTAAATGGGTCTAACTTTAAATTTTGGAAGGAAAGTGTCGTAATAGTTCTGGGGTGCATGGATCTGGACCTTGCATTAAGGGTAGAACAGCCTCCTCCTATTACGGATCAAAGTACTGGTGATGCTAAGAAGTAATTTGAGAGGTGGGAGCGTTCCAATCTCATGTGTCTAATGATCATGAAGTACGCTATACCAGAAAACTTCCGAAGTGCTATCTCAGAGTCTAATGCCAAAGGATTTCTTGATGAGATAGAAAAATGTTTGCGAAAAACGAAAAGGCTAAGACAAGCAACCTTCTAAGGAAACTTGTCTCTCTTAAGTATAAAGGAACTGGGAGCATAAGAGAGCACATCATGGAGATGTCTCATTTGGCTTCAATGCTAGAGGCACTGAAACTGGAACTGTTGAAAGACCTCCTGGTGCATTTAGTTTTGATATCCCTTCCTACACAGTATGCACAGTTTAAAATAAGTTATAACTATCAAAGGGAGAAATGGTCTCTCAATGAACTTAATTCTTATTGTGCGCAAGAAGAGAGACTTAAGCAGGACAAACCTGAAAGTGCTCATTTAGTTACCAGTTCCAAAAGGAAAAGGGCGAATGATGCTGCTGCCAGTTCTTCATCTAAAGGCAAGCAGAAGAAGCCTAAGGCAACCTATTTCTTCTACAAAGGTGAAGGACGCGTAAAGAAGGACTGTACAAAGTATCACGCTTGGAGTGATAGGAAGGGTACGTATCTTTCTTATGTTTGTTCAGAAGTTAATTTAGCTTCCGTACTCTTAGACATTTGGTAGATAGATTCAGGAACAACTATTCACATTAGTATGTCTATGTAAGGTTGCCTAAATTGCCGACTGTCAAGTGAAGCCGAAAGGTTCATATATGCAGGTGATGGCAAGAAGGTGGAGGTTGAAGCTATTGCAGATTTTACATTAGTTTTAAGTATTGGTTATGCTTTAGATTTGAAAGAAACTTTTGTAGTATCGTCTTTTAGATGAAACTTAATTTATGTTTATCTATTGGACAAGTCAGGTTATTCTTATTCTTTTGAAGATAAGCAATTTAAGTTGTTTCTTGATTCAAGTCTTATTACTATTGGTTCTTTATCTTTGAATGACAATCTATATAAACTTCATACGTCTTCCTCTACTTTTGAAACCTTGCATGCTACATCTAGTGGTACAAAAAGAAAATTAACTTGTGAAGATTTCGAAATATTATGACATAGGTGTTTAGTCATATCTCTAAAAAGAGAATTGATAGGCTTATTTCCACAGGAATTTTCCATTCCCTTAATTATACGGATTTAAATGTCTGTGTAGAATGTTTAAAAGGGAAATGAACAAACAAATCAGGTGTAGGTGCCATAAGAGCTACAGACATCTTAGAACTGATACATACAGATATTTGTGGGCCATTCCCTACGACTTCATGGAATGGTCAATAATATTTTATTATGTTCATAGACAATTTCTCTAGAAATGGATACTTATATCTGATTAATGAGAAATCACAATCTTTAGATGCTTTCAAATCCTATAAGGCCAAAGTTGAAAATCAATTGGGAAAAGGATTAAAGCTGTAAGATTTGACCGTGGTGGTGAATAGTATAGCAGATATGATGGATCAGGTGAACAACATCAAAGATCGTTTGCTTTATTCCTAGATGAATGTGGCATTGTACCTCAATACACCATGCCAGGGACACCTAGCATGAATGGTGTTGCAAAGAGGTGCAATAGGACTCTTAAGGATATAGTGAGAAGCATGATCAGTCATACTTCTTTACCAATGTCCCTCTGAGGAGAAGCATTAAAGACGATAACATATATTTTAAATAGAGTACCATCAAAGGTGGTACCAAAAACCCCATATGAAATGTGGACTGGTAAATTACCAAGCCTTAGGCACTTTCATATTTGGGGATGTCCCGCTGAGGCTAGGCCTTATAAGCCTAATGAAAGGAAATTGGACTCTAGAATGGTCAGTTGCTATTTTGTTGGATATTATGAAAGGTCTAAGGGATATAAGTTCTTTATCTTTGAGACTCTCATTTTTTGAAACAAGAAATGCCCATCTTTTTGAGGATATTGGTTTGGGTGGAGGTGATAGGCACATTACTTTTCAGGAACCTGGTCCTATTCTTATGGATATTACCGAAGAGGGTTAAGTTGTCATTGCTAATGTCGTTCCAACGACAGAAAGGGATGAAAGTAATGGTGAAGATCTCCCTATGGATCAAACTCAATAACCTCAAAGTGTTTAGCAAGCACCCCTTAGGTGGTCCACTAGAGAAAGGAGAAGTGTAATTTGCACTGATTATGTTGTATTTCTCTAGGAACTAGAGGTAAACCAAATGGATATAGATCATATTTTGGTCACTCATGCCATAAGGAGTTCCCATTCCCAAGAATGGATCGATGCCATGAATGAAAAAATGAAATTAATGAGTGACAATGACGTTTGGGAACTTGTCCCATTACCTGATGGTGTAAAATCCATTGGTTGTAAATGAATTTTTAAAATCAAGAGGGATTTTAAATGCAATGTGAATAAGTATGAGGCTCGTCTTGTTGCAAAAGGCTTCACTCAAAAGGAAGGCATTGATTTCAAAGGGACATTCTCCCCTATTTTTTCTAAAGACTCCTTTAGAACCATTATGGCTTTGGTGGCTCATTTAGACTTAGAGCTACACCAAATGGATGTGAAAACGACGTTTCTCAATGGTGAGATTGAAGAAATGATATATATGGTGCAACGAGAATGCTTTGCCATAGGTGATGTAAAGCAAATGGTTTGTAGATTAAAGAAAGCCATGTATGATCTAAAATAGGCTTCACGTCAGTGGTATTACAAATTTCATTAGGTTGTTGTCTCATTTGGTTTTGAGATAAATTCAGTAGATAAATGTGTATACCATAAATTCGATAAGGGCAAACATGTTTTTTTGATTTTATATGTCAATGGCATATTACTTATCTCTAATGATAATGGTTTGATATTTGAAACCAAGAGATTTCTTTCAAGCAAATTTGTAATGAAAGATTTTAGTGAAGCCTCTTTTGTATTAGGAATCCAGATACACCGAGACCGCTCTCTAGGTATCCTTAGATTGTCATAAAAGAACTACATTGAAATCATTTTAAGGAGATTTGGCATGAAAAATTGTAAGGCAGGAGACACTCCTGTGGCTAAAGGGGATAAATCCTCTCTTAATCAGTGCCCTAAGAATCAGGTTGAAGCTAAGGAAATGGAGAATATTCCCCGTGCGTCGGCAGTGGGAAGTTTGATGTATGCATAAGTCTGCACGCGACTAGATATTGCATACATTATTGGTATGTTAAGCAGATATTTGAGTAATCCCGTACCCAATCATTGGAAGGCAACCAAGTAGGTCATGCGGTATTTTCATAAAACAAAAGACTTTATGCTCACGTATAAGAGATCTGATACTCTGGAGGTCCTTGGGTATTCCGACTCTAATTTTGCTAGTTGTCAGGATAGCTGAAGGTCCACTTCGAGCTATATGTTTCCGCTGGTAGGAGGAGCTATTTCATGGAGGAGTGCTAAGCAAACAATGATAGCCACCTCTATCATGGAAGCATAATTCATAGCATGTTTTGAGGCCTAAAATCAAGAAATATGGCTTAAGAATTTTGTCACAGCTTTACGTATTTTAGGCAGTGTTGAAAGACCACTATGAATCTATTGTGACAATAATTCCACAGTACTGTATTCGAATAACAACAGAAGTTCATCGAGGTCAAAGCATATTGACATTAAGTTTCTGGCAGTTAAAACAAGAGTTCAAAGTGGTCAAATGACCATAGAGCACATTGGAAATTACTCTATGGTGGCAGACCCGCTCACTAAGGGGCTAACGCTTAAAGTCTTTCACGAGCATGTAGCCTGAATGAGTGTTGTATCTTTTATATGATACTACAGTTTAGTGGGAGTTTGTTTCATTCTGGTGTTTATTATGAGTATACATATACATTTATTTTTGCACAAATAAAGTTATATTTGTTTTTTAACTCAATCTACACTGCATTCTTGATCTCCTATAATCAGGTTGAACCGGTTGAAAAACAGGCATGTATGGATCATTTGGACATGCAATTTTTTATGCTATGTACCCATATTTAATCTATGTCATTATTTGTGTTATCGTATGTGATCATTGAAGGGTTTAGTCAAGCATAAAGTGACGAAGACCGCATTGGTCTTATGACTAACACAATATTAACGAGATTGGTGGATGTGTATTTTCATATGTATATGATATACAATTTTTGAGCTCATACAATTTAAGGGCAATTACGGTTTGTTGATGGGTAAAACCGTCAATTCCAAAATATTATAATTATGGTCCTTAAGGATATGCGAGTAATGAACGATTTTATTTTCTCGCACCTTATCGTGGGAAATATAAGGGCTCTAGGTGGAAACCGAATAAATATGAGGACATAATGTCTCCTTTTTTCTTCCGCGCTCATTCTCTTTGAATCCCTAGAAGCATCATCGCCAAACCCCGTAGGAAAATTTTACGGGAAATAGAAGGATTGTTGCTTACATCCTTCATTGAGAAGATCAAGTGATGGACACAGGTATCCATTAATATATTTTTTTTAATTTTAGGATTATCAATGTATATGAGAATCAGAGATTCTGAGGATTTGAAAACCTTTTCAAAGATTTGTCTATAAGTGAATTGATTTTTCATTCGATCTAAAATAATTCATTATATACTTAAATAACAAACATATAAAAATGCATACATCTTATTGAAAATTTAAAGAGACATACATATAAAAACCCTATGTTTTCATGCTCTCCTATGCCTTCAGCAATGCTAGCAACTTTATTGCAGGATATTAGCGAGCACCTCTCTGTTTACATCAATAGACAGAATAAACAGACTTTAATTGGCTAGACTGCTGGGAACAAAAACACAATACCATGTATTAATTACATTTTGCCCAACATCCAACTTTAGGAAATACATCCAGTTAATTTAATTTACATCAATAAAATCCAAAATGTTGCTCCTAAAATTAAGAGTGATCCCTGATTTTGATCTAGACTGCTCCTCTTCATAATCCATCGTCTCGATCTGAACTTCCAACGCTTGGATTTCTTCTCTGTGCAAAAACAAATAAAAAATAGCACACCTACCACGTGACATCAAATTCTTGTTGTCACTCTATCTTCACTGCAACCAAAGCCTTTTGGCAATGGAGGGAGACACTGATCCCAAGGGCCCTTGAACTCGGGACGTGGAGGCGACGAGCCACGAGGACCATGGGACTGCCTCTCGACGAGAAGAAGCGAAGGTAATTGAATGGGAACTTGGTGCTCTAACCAGTCACAGTCGATGGGGGTGGTGCTCGTTAATATTGGCGTGCAAACTTGCACGCTCCTTTGCTCCGCTTGAACTCTGAAGCAGTTCTCACGAACGTCAAACCTTAGACCCACCCACGCTTCCGCCCACTTGCTGAAGTAGTTAGGCGAGAATGAGAAGTTAACGAGGCTTGGAAGCTGGCACACGCTCGCGGGCACCTCCCCGATGAGCTCGTCGTGCCCTACGTCGAGCACCTCGACCTTGACGAGCCCCGAAAGCATGCCGGGAAGGGACCCCAGCAAGGAGTTGTGACTGAGGTCAATGACGGTGGCGTTGCCCAGAGCTCCTCGAGGGTGGTGGCCATGCTGGCGATGGTGGAGGGAAGGTGGCGACTGAGATGGTGGAGTTGCCGATGTTGGGAGGGATGGGGCCGTAGAAGCGGTTGTGGTTGAGGAAGAGCGCGTCGAGGGGCTTGTCAAAGAGCGCCGGGGGGATGAGGCTGGAGTAGCGGAGGTCGAGGTAGCGGAGGTTGGGGAGGGAGAGGACGGCCATGGGAAAGGGCCCAATGAAGCGGTTGTTGCTGAGGTCGAGCTCGTGGATGAGCCTCAACCGGGAGATGGAGACGGGGATGGTGCCGCTGAAGCGGTTGGAGTTGATGTGGTGGAGGGAGAGGTCGCGTATGAGGCCGAGCGCCGTTAGGAGGAGACTGCAATGGCACCATGCATGTTAATATTATAGAGTTCTAAAAATCACATCCTTAATTTCTTTTGACATTGTTCAAGAGGGTGCTCCATGCTTGCCAAGGAGAAAATTAATTCGTCTGTAGCTAAAATAGTATGAGCATTTACGTGAATAGCTTCCTCATAGAAGAATTCACGTACTCCCCTCGCGATGTCGTTGTTGTCATGCATATATAACCCTCCTAGCTATACTACATATACATGGGTGCACTTGCTCACTCTTTATTTATAATCACTCCCTAACCTTGGCTTAGTTAAACCTATTCAATTTGGTCTTTATTGAAGGTTGAGTTAACCATCCCAATATCTTAACCGAGTCTGACTAAACCATCTCAATATGTATATTTAGTCATGTAAACCTGTAACACGTGAGGGATCGGATATGTATGATAATAACAATGAAAGAAGGTATCTCCGCAGACATGAACATAATAAAAAGGGGATGGACCAAACATTCCAAAAATAAACTAATCTTTACAATATACCTGTGAATCTCTATTTTCCATGCACCTTGGCTATTTTAATGATTTTTTTGCACGAATCACAAGCCAAACCTTATTATTATTATTATTATTATTATAACATACCCCAATCATAAATGGACCCCTCCTACCCCCCCTCGCCTATAGGGTCCATCAATTTTGAATTCAAATTTTACCTATAAAAGAAGCATCCCACCTACAAACCCCCCTTCCCCTACCACACCACCCATCCACTCACAATCTCCTTCGACGAGCTCCCCCTCATGTAGCCCCAACCTCCGCTAGCCCCAACCTCCTTCGGCGAGTTCCTTGGAGCTTCTCCCCCCGCTCCTTGACCTTTGCGAGCTCGGCAATTGCCCCCAAACCACCAACTGCGGTACTTGTAGGCCTACCATCGATGCCCGCATCAACCTCCTCTCCTTCTACCTCATCAGCACCCTCATCGTCGCCGGCCTCGCCTTCTAGTGGTGAGCCAGTTTCCCCGACCTCTAGTTCAGCCTCCTCACCGCCCAGGCCTGTTGCGCTGCCTTCGTCCTTGCCGTCGTCCTCTACAGGATGGACTAGGACCTTAAGGCCTTGAGAACCAAGAAGCTCACCAATGTCGAGAAGGCAGTTGGATGGGCGGTGAGATGTGTTGACGGAGTAGGATAAAAAGTGGAGAGAAAAATTTTGCCAGGTAGTGGGATGGCCACTGCCACCATGTTCAACTTTTTGTTGTTCTTTTTCTCTTTCTCCCTCTCTTTTTCTTTTTTTTTTTCTAAACGTTTTTCTTCCAGCAAAGGTGGTGGGGGAAGATGTTGTGTAATGTGTGTATATAAGGGTGGGTATGGTTCCATATACTCACTACCCCTATGAGTGAATAACGTGATTCGGTGTAATTTTTTGTTGGAATGTGGGTTTATAGGCGTACAACACTACTCGTATTCCATTTCTTTGATCAATTCAACTCGAAAGTTTGTTACTTGTTAAGATGATTTCATGATCAAAAACCTGATAGTGGGGAAAAGATGGCACACCGATTCGCAAGGTATATATGTAAGTTAAATGAAATGCCTACACCAATTAGTGTAACTATAGTGTAGGTATGCAATCATTATTTACCTTTAGTAAGATTTGTAAAAAGATATAATTTAGGAAACTCATCTCCACAAGTTACTAAATACATGAAAATATATGTGATGACATTGGTATGTAAACTTACGCGACTGGTAGTGATGCCATTAGCACCAAGGGTGATGTCGTTAGCACCTATGATGGTGTCGTCAGCACCACAATAGGTGTTTATATAATTGATGCCAACAACAACAAAATAAGTGATAAGTAATTGATGCCAACAATACCAAAATAACTGATAAGTGTTTGCAATTGATACTTAGCATTATAAAAGTTAGTAAATACATGAAAATATACGTGGTGACATTGGTATCTAAACTTACTAAAAGTCTCATGTTCCTCTACCTACATCTACTAGTCATTTGGCAGCTGCTACAAGAGGCAACTCCACTCCTTTGGATATCTTGGAGTCATAAGGAAGCCTTTTAGATATTCGGGATTTATAGTGTGTGAAGGCAAAGGGTCAGCCAAGAAAAGCGGAATGCTACAAGTCTGCCATTGAGTCATTAACATCGAAGTTTGAAGGAAAGAAAAGAACATGTCATTTCCATAGAGAGAAAGGGCATTATCGCATCACATGCCTCAAGAGTTATTTTTAAACTTTTTTTTACATACATGCTTTAACTTATAAATACATTTAATATTTACACTTTATTTAAATTTTAAGGTTGACTGAACATGAAGATGTGCAGAATGAAGGAAAGTGAATATCAACTTTTGCATGTTTTGTAGATCACGATGTATTCGATTACTTCAATGTTTTATTATTGTATCTTTGGTAAAAGTACTCAATGTTTTTGTTATTGTATTTTCATATCTTTGATGAAAGTTCTCAATTTGTTTAGTGTTATAGTCATGTATCTTTGGAGAATGTGCTCAACTTATTCTGGTGTTGTAGTATTGTATTTTTGGTGAATGTCTAGTTTACCGTACAGTCTAAGAAAAGGCTTCCGTTGGTCATCCTTTCGTTGACCTCTCATTCAAGCTCTTTGATTTCTGCTCATCCTTCGACAAGCATCGTTTATTGTGCAAAACATGATTGTGGGGGAAGAATGACGTCATATTTGGGGGAGACATGCATATATAGAGTGTTTGTAAACTATTGCTTTCCCTACTTCTAATAATTCTAGGTTACCATGTTGAGAAGATATATTCCGTGATCTGATTGTTATTTATGCTTGTTTTACCCCACAGTATATACAAATGCCAGGGATACAAATGCCTGTGACAACTTAGAGTGAGAAACCATTTTCTTACATATAGAAACCTTTCTGTCTCATAGGACTCCCTACATGTATTTTCTTTCACATTAATTCGCATATGGATTTCTGTACCTCTGTGATAAATGCTTGTTGACACAGACACACTATCAATCATAGGACTCCTTTTCGAGATTTGCTCATGTTCCAGTCCCTTTAGTTGAAATACTTGTGAGCTCTGGTAATATCTGGTCCACCTGTGTGGTCAATCAACGGTCAATAGACCTTGATTAGTTAAAGCAAACCAAAAACAGTCGAATTTAGTGATTTATGAATTTAGACAACCTAATTGACATATGAGGGAATTTGTGAACACATGCCTAGTTACACATGCATGTTTTCCATCTAACCTCTGTCACATGATGGAGTTGCATGCACCAACGATGTAAAAAATCAACTATAGAATCTGTAAATTGGTTGGAATTATTTCCTTTCTTGAAATTTTTGTAAACTGGATTTCTACCAAAGTTTGGAACTATTAAGTCACGTCCCTCAAAGTTGCAAAGTTACTAGTGTCATGCTAATTTAGGATTTTTTACCTCATAGTATCACAAACATAGCAACAATAGATTATTGGAATCCAAGTATACTATCATAAAAAAAATGAATGTCATAAACATCACAACCATATTATATGCACTATTTGAACCTTGGAATCTAAAAGCATTCATTTACTTTGCTACTTTTGCATAGTTTAATGCATTAACACTAGTTTAAAACATTTACTTATTTACAGCTTACAAGTCATGACTTGACAAACTCATAAGAACAAGAGCCTGATGCTCCACCTATATACCAATCACCTCTCCCCTTTAATCACCACCCATTATGTTGTTAACACAACGACCACACAACCCCAAAAGGCTTAGCCCGCTCCAACTAAAACTCAAAACACCTTCGACTTGGCATAGCACACCTAGCCCATAGCCTCATCTTTCTTGCTTGCAGCAGCCACATATATGTATTGAAGACCTGTAAAGTACAAGTGCAATATTAGACCTAATAGAGTTCAATTTTCAAAATCGAGAGTAAAATTGCAAAGGGGTAAAATTTCACTACGTATAGAATTGTATTATTCACGTCATCTTAATTTTAGCAACATAGTTACAAGGTCAACTCGATAAGTAGTCATGTCTTCGTTATTGAAATTCATCGCTCGACCATGTAGAAGACATTCAACAAATTTGACAACAAATAATCCATAGTTCAAACTCGTTTCTGTTTAATTGGGGCAATGCTCTTCAAAAATGAGATTCCAATTCCTTGCATTCAAAATATTAAAGTGCTAATAATCCATTCTATAACTAATTTCTCATGAAAAGTCTGTCCTTTAATTGAATTAAAGGAACGAAATTGATTTGTCTTACAATCACAAAGCACTAGGTACCAATGGATGTCAGAACGTAAAATCAAGAACATTTTCTTCAAGCTACATTTAGGATCACTCATTCCATAATAATTGTTCTTCAAATTTTTAATCAAAAAATCCAATTGATCCTCTTTTTTGAGCCATTGATATGTGGAAGTTGTACGCATAGAAAATAAGATATAGTCATAGAGATTTGGTGTCAAATGACACATTTCCTTGCGAATCTTATAAAGGCAAACATCGATGATCAATAATTATTGACAATAATACGTTAGAAACTTGATGATGAGTTAGTACAAATGAACGATAAACATAATTATATATTACCTACGTCATCTCCTCTCATTCCTCCCAAAAGTATCTCCTTTATCTGAAACTCACTCACCTAATTGTCCTTAAACCTTTTGCATATGACCTCCCTATTTAGATTGAGAGTAGACATAGGAAAACTGAAATTTTAAATTTAAACAATTAATGAAAATTTTAACATACCCAGTGATTCGTTCACCTAAAAAACTTTCTACTATCTCTCACCCCTCAGTAGGAAGACTTGAATATCCACATGATTTCTTAATCATGTCAGTTGACACAAAAACCTAAAAGTGTCAATCAATATATACTTCAAAATAACATCATAATGATAGAAATTAGTCAAGCTTAGTTGTATGTGTATACCATCGTGTAGTGTGACTTTCTATTTAGCTATCAACATCTATAACATCTTTCGTCTTCCTTGTTTTCTTTCTTCATCCCAAAAATTTCCTTCACATCAAATCTTTGAATGTGAGTGCGACGAGTTCTCTTTCGCTCATTTGAAGTAAACTTTGGACTTGAGGTATTCTTTGAAGCGACACATGCAGGAATGGCTATTTATTCAGCCATTTCCAAGTGTTTAGAAGACAATTGAATCTTCAACTACTTGTTCTCCTTACAAAGTTGACGTACTTCATCCTCTAATGCCAAGAATCGACCATGGAATTCTTCCCTTAATTCTTCTTTAATTTCTCTCTCAAGCTCACCAACATCAAACTTCATTCCCTCATCCTCTTGTTTTCAACACTTCCTCACTACACCCAGCAAACTGACGATCACAATCAATATCGGTGTCTTCTTTGAAGTTAAGCATCTTTCGGGATGAAGAATGCACTGCATTCTTCATATTCAACCATTCTTCCTCTGTAATGATGTAACTCTTGTAATCTTTTACTTGAATGTCTACCAAAGACTTATGAGGGTCACTCCTATTTTTATACTTTTTAATTCTTGGCCACTTATAAGGAAAGGTTGGGATCTCAAGGTTTATATATTCATAAGTTCACACCTACAGTTAAGTTTTAAATTCAATTAGAAAGTTAAAAAATTTAATACAACTGACACATACAAATTAATATTACTTACCAACAAATAAACTGAGCATCCAAGTACAACCTTGTGGGGGCTTTGCAGGTTTGCCTTTCGCACCATCTTTAGCTCATTACAAATGCTTTCAACATTATGCATGATGCAACTATGGATTACCTCTGGCCAGTTGTATGCATGCAGTGCGTAAATGTAATCACATATCTCATTAATGTGCGTGGAGCACACCCACTTGAATTTGGTGACAAGAAAGTGGCGCACATGTGCAAAATCAATACTTTGCAAAAGTTCTTGACCTCTTTTTTTCCCTCCTTATGAATCATCTTGTGTACCATCGTTTCCAATTCTTTTCTACCTAAAACGACCTCCTCTCCAAAAATTTGTTCTTGGGTTCAATTGGGCTTAACTCACCCCTATAAATGATTTGTTCTCCACTAAATGGAAGACCAAGTATGACACGTCCTCAACACAAAACTCAAATTATTTCTTCCCAAGTAAAAATATGTTACACCCTTTAAACCCAAGAATAATCTCCTAGTAGAAGTCTTACATTCACTGATAAAACTTGTAAATCCAAAAGCCAATGGAATAGAGTGGCTTTCATGACTTCTATATGCTTTATTTTAAGATCCAATTTTTTCATCATGTTAATGTACTCTACATAACAATGATATTGTAACACCAAAGGATCTAAGATAATTAAAAAATAAAAATAGTAAAAAATAATAATATTTAAAACTAACTAATGTCAGTCAAAAGTCATTAAAAAAATAAATACTTTTGTCACTTTTTTTTCTCATACTTTTCAATTTCTTTTTCATTCCCACCAATGAACTAAAGACAACCAACTGTATTTTACACTTCAAAGTAACAATGTCATGGCAGAATATCACACGAAAAAAGACAAAATCTGCCTTCTTCTAAGTTAGCCCACCTGCTTGCCCATCCCACATCTTTACTAACAAAGATACAACTATGAGATTGATATGATGTAAGGCATAGGATATGTTATCCTCAAGCATTTCTAGCAATAAATATAACTCCAAAATCCTCAAACACGATTATGAGATTGAAAATACTACTTTATATAAAAAAAATCAATGTCATGCTACCAATATTTCAACACTACTTTATAGTTTATGCAAACAATAGATTGAAAATACACTTTATATAAAAAAAGATAATATTTATCCTTTTAAAAAAAGAGGAAGAATAAAAAGAGCACAGGAAGAAGAAGACCGCTGCAAGGGCGGGGATGCGGGCTGCTACTGCATGTGAGGGAGAGAGGGCTACGGCCGCTGCCGGTGAGGGGACGGCGGTGACTCTGGGAAGGTGTTGAGAGGTGGGAGGGAAAAGGGTAGGCTGTGGAAGAGAGGGGGGAGAGGCCTATCGGCGGGGGAGGAGAGGGTTGCGGCCACTGCCATCGACAAGGCGACAGCGACTTTGGGAAGGTGACAAGAGGTGGAAGGGAAAAGGGTAGGCTGCGGAGGAGAGGAGGGAGAGGCCTATCGAGGGGGAGAAGAGGGCTACAATCGCCTCCGACGAGGAGGTGACAACAACTTTGGAAAGGTGACGAGAGGTGGGAGGGAAAAGGGTGGGTCTGAGGAGGAGAGGGGGGAGAGCCCTATCGGGGGGGAGGAGAGGGCTATGGTTGCTGTTGATGAGGGGGCAACGATGACTTCGGGAAGGTTACGAGAGGTTGGAAGGAAAAGGGTGATGGGAAGGAAAAGGAGAGGCCTACTATGGTGGGGGGGAAAAGGGTGGGGAAAGGGGGGGAAAGTGATTTAATCTCAGCCATATCCAATGGTGCCTCTCAGTCATATCCAACGATGGAGAACAACACCTGCACCAAACTCACCTGCCTACCTGCTGGTGACCAGTATCACCCCTTTTGCCTATATATATATCTTGAAAAATATACACATGTGAGTCAGCAACGGATTCGTACCCAACCAATTAGTGGACAAAACCCTCCTTACTTCGCACCTTCCCTTGACTTCTCCTGGCTCTCTGCAACACCCATCCCCCCAACCCCCTTCACCCTGCAATCAACTCCCCTCCAACTTGTGCCTTGTTGGAGTCAGCACCCATCTAAGCCCCTCCACCCCAATGCCTCCGACTTTCGTTTGTTGAAATAAACGCATATAGGAAATAAATAAATAAAAACATATGCATTTTCAATGTTTTCGCATAGATCAAAAATATTAAATCAAACAAATTAAACATGATTTGACAAGATCCAGAATAAAATAAAGAATAAATAACATGCGATAGCACAAATAAACAAAACGAGAATAAATTAGATTTTACTTCGATCGAAGTGCCATTAAGGACTTACCTTAGAGAAGGTATCGCCCTCCAACAATATCGGTGTGTTGGGGTCTGACGAATTCCTCCAAGGATACGACAACCTACATCCAAGATTCGACGTACTCCGATCTTGGACGTCCTTGAAAACCACATTAGAAGAACGAAGCCAAGGCAATTTGATTTTCAACCAAATTCCTGATTGATCTACCAATTTAATGGTTTGATCAACCAAAAACTTCTCGTGGATCTCTCAATCTTCTTTTGCAAGATCGACAAAAGTGATTGGAGATTTTTCTACGAATCTCATGTCGAACGAATGCACCAACAAAGAGATACAAGAATGATAGAGAGGGGAAGAGAGTGGAGAGAACTTTTTTACTCTTGTTGTATATCAAATGAGAGCACCCTCGTGGCCCTTATATAGAGCCCACGACCAGACGTTTATGAAAATTTTCGTTTTATGGAAATATGGCAATTGATCGACCAATTAGGTTTATTGATTGACCAAAACAATTGGTCGATCAAACTTTACTATTTGGTCGACCAAATTAAATTCATTGATCGACCAAAACAATTGATCGACCAATTTTACATTTTGATTGACTAATCCAAGTCAAAATCATGAGATTAAAATCCGTAGCAAAAGAGTTTAAGTTTCAAATTGATTCTCACCCAAGCCCGAGCCGAGTCGGAGTTGGGGTGGGGCGGGATGCGCATGTATGCGTGGTCCCCAACCCCACCTCTCATTATTTGTTACATAAGCTATGGGAGGCAGAAGCCTTTTACACCTACCAAGAGGTTTGTCCACTTCCAGTATGGGACTAAAAACCTGTCCCAAATCTCACTATTTCAACATGAATTTCCACGTCATCCTATAACAATTGCATCTCAATTGATGTAATTAGGCTCTCAAATTCAACATCATATGCAAGACTGCAACCTCTTTGGATCATCTTGCTTGTAGCTATGGTAAGCCTTAAATTGTCATGGACGAGCATCCTCAAATATAAAGCGCATAGACCTACTATGAGAAACAACTTATTGCAAGAGGAAAGAGTGACGATTGCATCCGATGAATTCTCCATTCATGTTATAAGTTTTTCGAATTGCATAGGTTAGCTATCAATCTCTTTTGATTTATGTACACATCCTTGTAAAGAACAAGATTACAAATAACGTGGATATCCCAAATATGACCATTATTGGGAAGAACATCTAAGATTGGCATATGGATGGCATTATACATCATAGTCTAAAGAATAATTGGGCATAGAGAGTCGCTCTCTAAATATATGTTTTAGCTAAGCTTTTTGAACCATTTAATTTGACTTGAAAATTATAAATAATTGGAAGTGATTTTTATTTGCCCTTGCCCTTGCCTTGGGGCTAGGCCCATCGATTGACTTAAGCAAAGTTTGAATCAAGACTAGACTATGCATTATGGATTAGGGGTTAGCTCGACCCAAACCTGTGCAAAGCTGTGGTTGCTTTTTCAAACTTGACCTACTTGGCCTTGCTCAATACATGAACAATGATTAGTGTAGCCTAATCAAATTGATTTTTGAAATATTGATGGGATTTTTGAATGTGGACAATGGATACCTCCTATGAAACAAAGAGAAGTCCCCTTCGTTCGACAAAATTGGCTTTTAATTTTACCGAAATCCCCAAATTAGGCTCCCAAAACCCTAATGTGGAAACCACTTTCTTTAGTTGAAGTTTGAGGCAACAACTGTAATCATATGCCATAGCTTTAGCCTTGGAAGCTTCCCTCTTCCTCAATCTTCACCCTCCATCCCTCTTGCAAAATACTAATATTTTTTTTTCCCATCACCCATTTTAAAATATATGCATATCAGTATCATGGATATCTTCGAATACTTGTGCTGCAATTGCTAGCCTTTTTTTTATTTTTTGAAGAATTTTTCTTAATAAGATATTTAAGAATAATCCTTAATTACCTTATAAGATATTATTTTTTGTAATTAACCATATAAAATTCGACTATTCTAAAGGTGAGTTAGGTGACTTAATCCTACCACAAAGAACTTATTTTCAAAAAAGAAAAAGTGAAAACATACGCATGTTGTGAACACGTACTTGAATGCAGGTGGTTTTCGAGGGAAAGCCTACATCATTGATGAAATCACGTAAAAGATACGCCATTGGAAAATCTGATGTGAAATGATGGGAAAAAATGGTGGGAAAACTCAAAAATTTTTTCACCAGGGAAGCATCGTCGCTAGATGTATGTGGGTACATGCAGTGAAGGATTCTTTCTCATTCATTGGGCAACAGTTTGGCAGGAGTTATTGTTGGGTTCTCCGGTCAGTCAATGTTTGTGTAAGTGGATGTGTATTTATATAGTTTTTTTAAACGTCCTTATTGTAAGGGCCGTTTAAGTTTCTTTTTAATTTGAATTAATGAGAAAGTATCATTATCATTCTAAGAGGGTCTTCAATAGTGCCCTGGAAGGTAAACGTTTGATTTATTTTGAAATATTTATATTTACCCGAATGCTTACAGTTATATTTTGACTAGGTGAAAGTATTGCATCAGTTGATTTAAATATTGATGTTAATATTGTTGATGGCGTGGTCATTTTTTTGAATGAAAATGTAGATGATTATGTTATTCAAAAGGATACTGTAGTCCTTTCATTGAATAACTTTCTCTTTTGCATGATTCATTAATGTAAATAAATATATTCTTACTAAGTAATTTTTAAAGTTGTGGATGCGGCAATATTGCGTTGATTTGAATGTTATTGATGATAAATGATTTAATGAAGTTCAAATGCTTGAATATTTCGATGATATTGAGGATGAGAATGTGCATGATGGTAACGAGGTTAGTTCTTTGCCATCCCCCCTTTATTTGAATGATGATTTAAACTAGAAGGTTGACGACAATGATTTCTTTGACCATCTTTTTCCTGATGATGAACATGATGGTTGTTGTGAGGATATCTGTAAGTTCTTTTATTTGTTTGTATTTTTATGTGCTAATTTATTTACATTTTCAGATATGTTATTTGCGATTTGAAAGTAAAGATATCGATGTTAATATCTCTGCTACTCATGGTTTAGATGTTCCTTCTACCTATGTTGGTAAATAAATTATGATATATGATCATTGTTATGCTGGTGTTGATTTTCACCTTTAATAATTTCTTTCTTGCTACATTTTGTATTGCATTAGAGGGACAATGCAACTTGTTGAAGGCATCAATGTTGTTGATGATCTTCGATTTTAGTATGCTTCTATATGTGAAATTCTTTCCGTAATCTTTGATATTATAGGAATTTTATATCGTTTATTTATTGTTGAAATAGGTGAATGTCATTTCTTTATTGGCATGGAGTTTAATAAATTTGATGATTTGCTATTCGATGCACAAAAGTATACCCATAGTTGTGGATTTGAATTTTTGTTGTAGAGCATCAATTAAGATCCGGAAGATAAGTCTTTGTTGCGTAGAGCAACATTGATGTGTTCTCGTTCAAGCAAAGGGCCATCCATTTCATATGATAAGTTTATAAGAAGTGTCTAAGTAGTAAGACCGATTGCAATGCAAAGTTAAGGGTGCGACTATGTTCTAAGAAGAAATATGTGGTCATTTTTATTAATTTGGATCATAACCATTAATTACTGAAATCAGACTTGACTAGATTTTTGAGGACGAAAAAGTGTATGACTATAAGCAAGAGATGGAGAATTGATTTAAATGATTGCTCTAGTATTGAGTTATCTAATACCATGACTTTATTTGTTATTGAAAATGGTGGATATCTAAGACAATTGAGAGTAATGTTTACGTAATTGCTTCGCTAAGTAAACATATAATTAAGAAGCCGTGAATTATACATGTTACGAATTGGAAGATCGAAATGCAACTAATTTCTATTTGTATAAATATACTATTGCTAACTAAAAGTTCATTATAGTCATAATTCCAAGTTAAAAAATAACAAGGCTATTGCTATGTGAAAGTTCATCATTGTCCAAAAAAATATATCCAAACACATCATAATTCAATCACTGCAGTGCATTCCCTAAATCATGTCCTTCAAAGCGTGCTTGCTTTCTAAGATATGTGTCGTTTATTCAGCTCGCATCTTGTGAAGGTCTTCACTCTTTGTAGTTTACATGACATTCAGCTCTTTGATGAGACAATTGACCCAATTGACAATGAAAATTTCACAATCATTGCTGTCTGGTTGTTGTTGGGGACATTCATTATCTTCGATTATTTTCCAAGCAGATGCAATCTTCTTATTCATAGTGTTCAAATATGAGTGTATCCTGCATGCCTTCAAAAAAATAAAGAAATAAATTGTTATTTAATTTGCATTTGTCCACCAAAAGTAATCGTACAATGTCACCCACAACAAAGATCTCGGCCATATCCGATTTGTACCACTCACCCCTGAGCGGTCATGTCAATCATATGAAACGAGCATCATAACGATACACATATTCCTACAATACACCTCAGCACATGTACCACCAGCATAAAAGATCTAGGCCATATCCGATTCGTACCACTCACCTCAAAGTGGTCATGTCAACCACGTGAAACGAGCATCATACTGATGCATGTTCTCCTATCACATGCTTCAGCATGTCTACTTACACATACACAGTTGTGACACGCCTTTTATTTCCCCACGTCGTTATCCCATTCATAATGACACCTTCATCGTCCTTCGAAATTAATTTCTTTTCTAATAAAACATCATTCTGCATGAATTGTTTAATTATCCCCCCAACTATCTATTAAGCTTATAATGACGTGCGGTTTTTCAAAAAATTTGCATATGGTTAAAGATGTCACATTCGTACATGTTCAACACAAACCCAATCGAGTATTGAAGATTGAAAGGTTAATTCAAAATTAGCACATGTTTAATTTTTGAAATTCTCAACATTCTTCCACAATAGAAATTTGTCACGTTTCGAAAAAATTTTCTTCTCATGCTTTATTCAAACCAAAACCCACCTCTACCTATTACCTGAGATGAAATCAAACTGCCACAGTTTCCATCAACAAAAGCAAATCACGTCAAAAATTTTCAAAATGATGCACTTCCAAAAGTACTCTCCTCTCACGTAGGCAACACCTCCGTTCCCAACGTTTATCTGAACAAAATATAGAAAATAACCAATTGAACAATGTATTCGACTAACATGTAGTTCTACACACTGGTTTCTCTGAGGTCTACATTTGATTGGAGCTTAAACCGTAAAAGAAATCGGAGCTCAACTCCTACAACTAATAAACAAGGGAAAAAACTATCGATTCGAGACTTAACCATCGTCTGCAAAAATGTATTAAAGACTTATCTTCACACCTGTTCCGAATTCGAAAACATCAAACGAAAAGTACATTATAGGAGATACCTTCATAATGCGTTCCTCCTCCAGTCATCTTCCTTCCCTCTTGCTTCCCCCCTTTCTCCTAAAGAGCTCGTCCTTCTTGGTCAGTCCTTTTCACAATGCATAACCAATTTGAGTTGTGAGGATGTCGAGACATACTTTGGAAACCAAACAACAAGAACACATTCTTATACCTGTGAACTTGTCAAATGTGATCTCTTCGGTGGAATTTTCACCTCCAATTGTACTCGATGGCCTCTTACAAAAACCAAGAGCAACTCTGCCATCAATCCATTTCCAAAAAGGAAAAAAAGACAAAACACTCATATACTTTAACTTCGTTACGAGATAACAGCTTCGGATGGTGTCCCTCCACCTTCCTTCCTCTCTTTATCTTCGTGAAAGTAGGAGTGAAAGGGTACATGGACCTTTAATATACCTTTTCGTTGAGAAGGTGTGTAGGAAAATACATCAGAACTATTTACATACCTTTTTGATCATTAGAGAAGAGAGAGAGGGAGTGGAGAGAGGAGTGGATGGTGTAAAGAAAAAAAGAAAATATTGATTTATAATTTATTAAAAATACTTTTATATTTATATTTTACATACATTTACGTATATAAAAATACTTCAAATTATCGTTATTTTTAAGAAAAAGATAATTTTTTTTATTTGTATAAAATTTATCGCCTGTATAATAAATTTTTTTGATATTTAATTTTTTTTTAGCAAGCATAGTTGTACTTATTAAATGTAAGTGATGCGTGCGCACGCGTGTATATATATATATATATATATATATATATATAACACCCTAACCCTCGTACCCGACCCGACCCGACGTCGGCGACAACCTAGTGCTCTGTCCGTCGCCCCTCGCAGCCCTCCTTCGATCAGCATCCTGCTCTCCGACTCCGCCCTCCTGCTTTCCTCCGGCTGCCCGTCTCCATCTTCTGCCTCCGGTAGCCGGCGTCCGAACGGCCGCACCTCCCCCCAGCCCCCCCACTCCCTTTCCTCCCACTAATCTCCAATATCATCGGCAAACCCGAATCGGTGCGTGTTTCTCCGTGGGAATGTCTATCTTCCTTGTAGTTTCGAATAACCACCAACTGTTCGATGGAATTCCTCTGAGAAGTTCCCTCCTTTGATTGTTCGAGGTACATTTTCTTATAGTTACCGAGGACGTAAGTTCTCTATGGTGCTGTAGATTCTTGCAGGCAGTTTCATTGGTACAAGGGAAGGAGACCATGTGTGCTAAAGTGCCCACCAACCACTAAAAAAGCTTTTTTAATTTTTTTAATTTTTTTGGTTATGGATTATTTCAAGCATTCATATGAATCCTTGGTGCTCTCTGATCCTGCTGTTCTGGAATGCTTGCAAAACAGATTCTTGTGGAACGAGGGAGTGGGCTCGGTGTGTTTTGAAGTAGCCACCCATAATCAAAAGGAGGTTAACACAAAGAAAAAGGTGCCGTCTGCCCTGCCGCCCTCACACGGTGCTCATATTCTTTTTAGCTCAGGATTTGTTTAACATGCTAAATATCTATCCATTTGGAAGGGCTTCTTATGCAAATGAAACACACATGTGTCGACTTATATTTATGGATGTACAGGAACTTATGTAAAAATGATGAAATTTAATCCACTAAAATTTTTATAAGATCTCTTTTGCGCTTGTGGAAAGAATTTTAACCGTAGTTGAGGATATAATATTCATCAATATGGACACCAAGGGTTTATGAGATTATTAAGTTGGATAGAAGTTTGAAGAATCTTAATTAGGGCTTTCAAATCCATCTAGACTTGCATATGGTACCGACCTGAACTCGATCCGCATGGAGGACCCAAAATTGATTCGAACCCGGTTATCGTAAACAAGTCCAACCTGATCTGAACCGTTCAATTAAGTGGGTCAGGTTCAGATAGGTGTTATGGACCCATCCAAACCCAGTTAGCCCGATACGGTATTTCGAGAAAGAATCAATTCTCAAATCCCACATGTGCAAACTTGTAAATGACCGTCATCCGCGTCTCTAAGGAGTTGGGAAGAATTCAAAGGGTCGCAGTGTCTTGCAATCCCTGATTAGAGAATCAGAGATCCCAATCCAAGATTCCAAATCAGTCCCCGTAGGTGCAGATCACGTCGATTAGGCTCTCTCTCTCAGTCTCATGAGGGTCACGACTCATGCTCACACAATGCACGCATGCCTCCACGGTCACCACCAACACCACCCTCCTGCATTCTGTAGTCTCCTGCAACTTGTGTCTCTATGGCACCACCCCTCACGCCACCCAGGCCCCAGATCTACTTGCCGACCCTCTCACCACATTGCACAGCCTGTATTTGTTGCCTTTTGAATCAAAATTTGAGCTTGCGAGTTCATGCTATCAACATTCCAGGATGCAAAATAGGCCCGCTACATTTTTCAGATGGCAGGAAATTTAATTCTACATCAAAACCTAAAAGCAAGGTAAGCAACTCAGTTTCTGTAACCATTGTGTTTATGGAATCAAAGGTTTTTATTCCTCACTGATTTAACAAAGTTATTAGTGAATGTAAACGATAAACATAAACACAACATTCAATTATAATAAGGAAGATCAGGATTTCCCTGCCCGAAATCCCTGATGGAAGCAGTTGGCAGTGGTTTAAGGATGACTAGAAGACTTACCGATGTTAAACTCGATGAACCCACATAACCACCTAAATTTGATTAGCCTGCCCAACCCATTTATTAAATGGGTCAGGTTAGGTTTTAGGATGTATGGGTGGGTCAGTGATGATCCAATACACCTAGACCAGATTATTAAACGGGTCGACCAACCCGACTCTCGCAGGTTCAGTGTTCGTGAGTTGGATCAGATCCTTCCTGACCCATTTTACAGCTCTGATCTTAATTGTTTGGGTATATATGTTATCATTTAATGTAATTGATTTTGGTTGAATTTGTCTCATGTTTGCTATACTTCGGTGGTCATGCTGTTTGGAATGAGAATGGGGTTTATTATGATAAGGATTTGAAAAAAAGGATCAGGGTGTATACAAATTGGAACTTTGAGCAATTATTGGATAGGATTTATATAAGTTTACAAATTGATCATGCGAATTGGCGAATCAAGATCTTTCATCTCTTTCCACGTTTAGGAGGGCTTGTTCCTTTGTCCTACTATCGTCACCATCAACACCAAACTTCGAAGAATCAGAGCAAAATCAATTAACAAAGCTAGTTGCATGTTGATTGTCCCAAGCCTTCTATGCGATACACTCAAAGGAGAAGAAGAAACATATAAAACCCCATGTAGCTTCTTATACATGTCATGTCAAACCTTGTCTAACTATTGGACATGCCATCTTGTGAAATTTAGAGCACTCCTTTTGGTTGCATGTTTCGGGAGGAAGTTTGTGGGAGTATTGACTGATAAAGAAATTTTGGGTTTGAGAAATGTGAGTTGGTATATGAACATATGCTTTATGTTTCCGGACGTTTGCCTTCCCCCCACCATACCATGTTCTATTAGCTGATTGTTTTTGTTGGCAAGATGAGATCAAAAAGAGGGATTAGTGCAATCATATGCCAGGTTACACTTACCATGCACATCTCAGCAGGAGGTATATTGGTGACTGTCTTTAATTTTTTTTGATGGACTGCCATATTGCTTCTTGTGCTGCTCCTACTTTACCTACTATATTATGGTAACGCATTAGAGTTATCACCATTATGTATTTTGCATTCTTTATTCTAACTGTGACATTTTTTCCCTCAGAATGGTGTATTTTTTTATTTGCAGATAGTTCAGAGAGGCGGGTTTCACTTTAAAAACAAATTGCCTCTAGCGAAGGTGAGTTTCACTTAAAAAAAAAAGACTCACCTTTAGTGTGCACTCTGCTTTTACGATTAAGCATGTAACTCACCTTTAAAACAAGCAAGTTCTATTCAAGAATATGCAACTCACCTCTACTAGAGGTGACTTCTTTATGGACCAACTGCATCACCAAACTCCCCTCTACTAGAGGTGAGTTTTATATGATTAATTGCAAAAAAAATCTCTCGTAAGGTAATTAGGAATTATTAATTCCTATTACTTTATTAAGGAAGATTCTTCCTTTCTTCTTAATACTAGCCTACACGCTCATGTCGCAACTATTATTCCCTTCACAATACTTATTAAACTTGAAAGTAGGCCAACATTATGGAAAAACTTTGATTTTTTTATTCACTGACATGTTAATGTTGCCTGATTTCTTGTTTTCGACCGATGCTTTTACTTGTTGCACTCTGTAGCAAACTTTTGGATCTTTGGGGCATTTTAGTTTCTGTTTTGTGTAATCTGTACATGGCTTTGCATCTTTTTGTATTCCTCTTTTTTTATGAAAAATGATGTTTTGGTGGTTTGATGGTAACATTTTCAAATATAATGTTCGTTGATGGTTTAAGGTGTGTGTATTGTGTTCCCCTTGTGACCAATGTAGTCAGCGAGAATGAATAGATTTGGCTTTACATATTGTTGTTTTTGACAACAGCAAAGTATTTTGAAAAGATTGAGCACTTGAATTTTATTTTTTGGTAACAGATTGTGTTTTCTGTTTCGGAAATTTTGTTTCTTTTTGGTGCATTTTAGCAGAAACTTAGTTTTTATTTTGCATTTTAGCAGAAACTTAGTTTTTATTTTGTAGGTATGTTTTGGGTGCTACATCTTAGTTATTCATTTAGTTTGACTTTGGGGTGCCGCATTCAGAATCCATGTTTGATTAGTAGTACAAAATGATTATTTTATATTTTTAATTATTTGAAAACACAAAAACCGCTTACTCATCTGCCTGTTGAGTGCTCACTATGCAATGACCAGTCCAACCAAATTCTGCATACCAACTTCTAGGAAGCCTAAGGATTGAGCCTTGTTTCAGAATTGCCAAAGAGCAAACTGGGATGAATGCATGGAGTTTACACACTGCATTTACTCAGTAAAGTGAGGATGTGTCTTAGCAAAGTCGCATGATGGCAACAACCGTCCAACTTTTGTAGGAAATATTTGGCAGTTAGGGTTAATCACACGACTGAAAGGACGTCAAACAGGCGAAATTACCGCTGTAACACCCTTTGTTGGCAGAAAAATTAGGTCAAGAAAAATGGTGAAGCACCTTATATTTGGTTACTTGTATGCAATGTATGCCACATAGTGCATCTTCCTTCTTTGGAGGAGCTGTTAGAAATTTATAAACTTAAGTGTACCTCAAGTTGGAGATTAGGGGCCTAATAGATGGAAAACTTGAGCATGATTGCATAGGTCGAATGCAGAGAGTGGTTGGCAGGACCTCTCAAAAAGGGATGGAGGGTGGTGGTTGTCAAGTTGCTGCCCTTGCTGGTAAGGTAATAGTAAATAGGAAACAATGTAATATAGAGGTTGTGTTTACGGAATAGGCTCCTGTGAAGATAAAGGGACAAATAAAAATCAAGCTAAATAGTTAGGAACTTTTGAAAAAAACTCTAATTCAGAATTTGTGTTGTTTGCTACCCTTATTCTAACCAAAGATTTGTCAGAACATTTCCTCCAAGTACTTTTATCTGAGTTTTTGACTCCCCAAAAATGATTATGTTGACTGTTTTATAAATATTTAGAATTCATTTGGGTATATTTCTCATTCAAATAAAGAGTCCGAATGGTATTTGTTTGAAAAAAATGTGTAGAAAGAAAGGTACTGAATTCTGATGATTCATGATCTAAATATCAAATATAGAAACATCTTGTGACATCACAGTACAACATCCTACTACAAAGTTAAGACCAGGATGGTGGGGGAATTTCTGGTGGAGAGAGCAGCAATATTTCTCTGGCACCGGAAGAAACTGAGTTGGAGGTCAATGGCATTGGTAATGTCTATACGAGAAGTAGAAATTGGAGCCTAGTTTCAGGTGTTAGGCAGAGTGGGAGAGTGAAACAAGTGAGGTAGAACCCCATGATTTTATTCCCTTTGATATCTGATCAGGTCCATTTCAACCATTAATTGGACAAACAGTGCATGGCTAATCACTCAAGTAATTGTCCCTTGAGCCATTATTCTATAGTAATACTCATTTTGATGTGAAGTAATTGGAACTTGGAGTTTTATTCTTGTAGAACTTAAGTAGAAATAATGGGATTCGGTCTCTTTATATAGAGAGACCAATCCTACTTCTAATCCTAATGCAATCTTCTAGAATAGGAAAAACACATATCTAATCATAACAAATCTCTACCATAATAAACTTTCTTAAAATGATAACTTTAAAACTAAAAACAAAAAAACAGGAAACAAAATAACTTAGGTAAAGTGGATTTCCTTGCCCTCTACTTTGCATAGGATCTCATGATCTCCAACGTGGAGATTCCCGACATCTCCAACATTCCTTGCAAGTTGAACGTCTCCAATGTGCAAGAGAACACCAAGCAGAAGCACGCGTGTAGGCCTTACACACACGGACGACCTTTGATCTTTGAACTGGACCACGGACAATAGTTAGGGAACGTTTCCATGCACATGGTGGTCACCTTACCTCTAGGAGAATCTCCCCCCTTAGAGAAGAATAAAAATTGGATCAGGGGCTTTCATCGGTGGGGCTAAGCCTTTGGCTTAGTTTTCCCACCACTAGTCATCGTCTTCTTCGAGGATGACACAACCCGAAGCTTCTTTTGGGTCAAGCACTTGTACTTTTGATACTTGTACGTGTGGAGGCTTGATCACACACGGACTGTAGTAAGGTTTGGAATTGGTTCTTGAGCACGATTCTTGTACTTGACATATGCTCTTCCCTTCTAATACAAGTGGGACTGGAGCACACGTGTAGATCACGCATACTTTTGCATGCTCATAGACTTCTTCAAGCATGCAAACGTGCTTTCTTCATCAGGGAACATCCAACACTAGTGGAGTTTGAGCAAAATCTAACTTGGAGAGTTTGATGGAAGACAATTCCAAGCATTGAAAATTGGAATTGATTGTAGGAGTTGATCCCTAGGATAAATTGTAACTAACTTAGACGAAGATTGTAACATAAGTAACAGTTATGTATGGGAAATGTTCCAAACCAATAGTGGAGGAGGCCTTGCTCCTCAATAATAATATCTTTTTCTTCAATTTTCATGCCACATGATGTGTGGATTAGCAGTAAATTGATCGCATGCTTATGTGCGCGTGGTAGGGGAGTAGTGCACTAGGTTGCTTGCAACAAGAGCAGTATGTGCACGTTGGGTGTGCAGGATTGATGCTAACTGCACACAAAGGACGATGACGTGTTTGTGCATGTTGATGCTAGGCAGAGGCCTGTGCTGGTGCACACATTGGACTTATGCAACATGCACGTGGATTGCACAAAGGGAGAATTTGATTGTGTGCAAGTTGCGTACAAGGACTATATTGTGCGTGCATAGTTTGCACACAGAGTGAAGAAACCTGCACGTGTGTGCTACAGGCATGAAGGGGATGCGCGGTGATGGCGCGAGTTGAATAATATAAATAGGAGGAAGCATAGTAATATCAAAGCATAAACAATGAGAACACTTGGGTTTATGTGGAAACCCCACTCATGAAGAGCGGGGAGAAAACTATAGGAGAAGTGCCTTATGGGTGTGTTTTTTTGTTTATTCTTATCCAAGAAACAAGTGAGGAGTATATGTTTATTTATAGGCCACCACACACTCTACATTCTCACAACATACGATGTGGTACTAAATGGCCATTAAAACACAATTCTCTCGACACTCTCCCTTAAGCTAGAGCATGGAATGCTTAGCTTGTAACAAAAGAAGCCCCTCTACACAGCAGAACAAAAAAACTTTTTCAACTGGTACAATTGCCTCTCCTCTGCAGACAACAGCTGCACTTTTATTCATACCTGTAGGTAGGTATGTTGATGACGGCACATCAACAAGGCTGAAGCTTGACATTGAACTGCTGTAGTCGGCTTAGACATGGGCCTCTCCTATGGAGACCTCGATTAGTGTTGGTGGCTTCCCATTCAGTATCCCTGTCATAGGCCTTCTTCTGAAGACCTCGAAATTGGATCTCTCCTCTACAGTCCATGAAACTAAATATCTCACATAGAAACTTGACATGAGTCCTTCCTCTGAGGAACTCAAAGCTGACTCTGGACCTCTCTCTTGGAGACCTCAAAACTTTGGACCTTCCTGAGTTGCGGTTTGTCATGTGGTGACCTTGAACAAAAGGACTCCCAAATGTGGGATGACTGTAATAGGATCCACGCAACTCCCTTTCTCCTGTACTCTATGGGAGAAGAATATAAAGAAGACAAAATAAGACTAAGGAAGAGCTTCTCCCCCTCTTCTCTTCAACATTTTATTACTTTATTTTCTTTTCTTTTTTTATCTCCTTTTATATTTTCTCTCCTTTGTGATATTTTTCTTCTCCTTTTTTCCTCTCTTTTTCAATTTTTCCTTCTCTTTTTCTTTGATATTTTCCTCTCCTTTTTTTACTCAAACTCTTTATTATTATTATTATTTTTTCTTGTCCCTCCTTTGCAATACTGAAAGTTGCCCAACATGAGCCTAATAGAATAGACTGAAACAAAAAATGGAGGGAAAATACTAACAACAACAACAACCAAGCCTTTTCCTACATTAAGTGGGGTCGGCTATATGGATTCTTTGCCTCCACACAGATCGATTTTTAGCTATTTCAGGATTTAAATTAAAGTAATTGAGGTCATACTTAATAGCTTCCTTCTAACACTTGTTTGGTCTTCCTCGTCCCCTCTTAGTGGGTTTGACCTCCAACTTCTTGCATCTCCTAACTGGAGCATCTAGTGGCCTTCTTTATAAAAGTCCAAACCATCTTAGACATGTCTCTCTCATTTTATCCTCTATTGGTGCCACCGTAACATTTTTTCTAATAAACTCATTTGAAATACGATCCTTTTTTGTATGACCACACATCCATCTGAACATCTTCATTTCTGCCACAGACATCTTCTGTACATGCCTATAGTTTATAGCCCAGCATTCAGAACCGTACAACATAGCTGGTCTTACCACAGCTCGATAGAAAAATACTAAAAAGATAAAAAATCATTGAGTTCAACCTTCATCATTTCCTTGGTCACAAAGATCTCGCGCTGTAGGATCCTTCCGCTTTGCTCCTGAGTCGCGATCTTGTGTAAGATCTTCGTTGGAGATCGTTCCTCCACGATTGCTGGCGTAGAGATCGCTCTTTGATTGACCATCATCTCGCCTTCTTTTCTGCCTTCATCACCATCACCATCGCTGCCACCTTCTCCTTCATGAGTGAGGAGCTTTGCAACCCCACGCTCTAATCCACATGCGTCGCCAACTCTCCATGATGTTGTAGCAACGTCGCTGTGAGTGGCACCATCGTCGTCCTCATCCACACGCCACCTTGCGCGATGCCTGAGACATCTCCCTCTTCTTCTTTGTTGATCTCGCCTCGATCGACGCTATCACTATCGCTGCACCTTATGCACCCCGAAATCATTGAAATCGTGACCTCTTCTTCTCCTTAATCTTGCGCTTTGACTCCTACTGCTCTTGAGCATCACCAACAGTGGCTTCGATCTTGATGTCGCCTTTATCAACAATCTTGCATAATCAAGTGGTCGAGCAAAGGTGAGGATGACCACCACCATGGTCGTGAGGAAGTGCGCATGCCTCAACAGGCACATCGTTGAGTGTCGCTCCTAGGCTAAGTTTGGGGACGCAGCTAAGACCAACACCATCGACTGTCGCCTTACCATGTTCTCCATTGAGAAGACCCCCCTTGAGCGCTGGACAAAACTTTAATGCCTCCTTCCTGGACTTCCTCCTCTTCAAATGAAGTTGGAACAAAAAATAGAACTCCAAAAGATAAAGAAAATATAATATTTAAAACAAAAGATAATCCCCAAGATTGACTTACTCTAATATCAAGTTGAATAATATAAATAAACGGAAGTCTAATAATATCAAATCATAAACAATGATTACACCTAGGTTTACGTGGAAACTCCACTCACAAAAAGAAGAGAAAAAACCACGGGGAAGTGCCCTATAGGTGTGTGTTTCTATTTATTCTTCTCTAAGAAACAAGTGATGAGTGCATGTCTATTTATAAGCCACCACATACTCTACATTCCAACAATAGACGATGTGGTACTAAATGGTCACTTACACACAATTATCTCAACAATGCACACAAAGAATACATGAAGAAAGTGTAACACATGTGCAGGAGGGTCGACAGTTCCTAGGACTGTTCCCACTCTGATACCGTGCGAAGAAAGTGGAATTTAGAGTTTTATTATTGTGGAACTCAAATAGAAATGATGAGATTTGGTCTCTCTATATAGAGAGACCAATTCTACTTTTTAATCCTAATACAATCTTCTAGAATAGGAAAAAAATCTCTAATCATAACAATTCTCTACCATAACAAACTTTCCTAAAAAGATTACTTTAAAACTAGAAACCAAAAATAAGGAAACAAAATAACTTATGCAAGGTGGATTTCCTTGCCTTCTACTCCACATGGGATCTTGTGATCTCCAACATGAAGATTCATGAGATCACTAACACTCATCAAGGTCGCCTTTTCAGGCTTGATTTCTAAAACACTTGTATGTGCACATTTTGAATGCTCTTTTCACGTATAATTACCAATTTTCTACTTGACATCTGTTGGGATTGGTTGTCCTACCATGTTTAGCATTTCTTATTTTTGATAGGATTGGCTATCCTACCATGTTTAGCATTTCTTGTTTTTGCTATGTCTTTATTGTTGTTTCCTCTTATACCTTGGTCCTCTCCCTATATAAAGAAGGTTAAGGCTTGCTTAATAAAACAATGAATCCTCTCTTTAGGTTGATACTTTGATATCCCATCAAATATTTCACCACTTGAAGATGTCCAGATCACCAACATCTTGGTGATTCGTGTCCCAGATGGGGAACCACAACGGCATCAGCACTGCCAGCTAGTTGGGTGATGCCCCCAACGTCGCCAGCTGTCTTATCACCATGTGTTGTTGTAGACAGCGCAACAAATCTCCGAAGTGTGTAGTAGCGTCAGATCTTCTGTCATTGCAAGTTTGTGGTGTGTGGTGAACCTTCTCCCATACACAACTTGGTTAGTGATGAGTCTTCTCTTGCTCTTTAAGAAGCCAAGAAGGTGTTTCCTTTTTACAACATGATGAGCCTTCTCTTATGCATGAAGCTTATGTTTGGCCCTAGCAAGGGTTGTTTTCATATTTACAAGGGATTATTTGTGCAACCTAAGAAGGGCCAAAGAAGAAGTTTAGTGGTGCCTGGGTAATTGATTCTGGGGCATCTATTCATCTTACTGGGAATGTAGAGCATCTAGAGAAACCTTTATCCCTGCATGTGATTAGGAGGGTGAGGATTGCTAATGGTGTCACTTCCCCAATCATTGCCGTTGGAGGTGTTCAAGCTACCTCTATGTTCAAGATTGAAGACTCAGGCTCAAGCGAACATCAGCATGAACGTTAGCCTTGGGGTCGGGAGGTAGACAGAACGAACATTAACCTCCTCAAAAAATGGATTGCGAGGCTGGTGGGGCAGGAATAGGGGCTGTTCGGAGTGGTTATGAGGTGCTGCTACGGAGAATTCCTGTCGTGGGGACCTTTGTGCTCCCCCTTAGGGGCGTCTCCCTTCCTCAGGGGCCTGGCGACGGTGGCTGGGAGGATGCAGGGTTTTTTTGACCCAGTGCTTCGTGCGGGAGACTCCTTTCACTTCTGACTGGATGATTGGCAGGGGGTCAGATCTACTCTAGGGGAGAGGTTTCCTCGCCTCGTGAGTAGTGTGTTGGATTCTTCAGCGAAGGTTGGAGAGTGCTGGGACGGATCCTAGTGTCCTATCTTCCGGGGGGTCTCTCCGACCAGATGTGTGATGACTTCCAGCGACTACTGCAGGAGTTGGTGGGTTGGGCGTCGGGTGATGGCTTTGACGGTTTTCATTGGGAGGAAGGTGACTTCTTGGTGGTGAAGGTTTATCACAGGCTGGGGACGGGAGGGACGGAGGTAGATGTTGATCTCAGGTGTGATTGAAAACTGATATGGGCGACGAAGTGCCCGCTGAAGGTAAAGATTTTTGCCTGGTTGGTGAGAAGAGGACGGATCATGACAAAGCAGTGGAGAGTGAGATGGGCAGGCATCGACGACTTGGCATGCCCTTTGTGTGGGGGTGCGGTTGAGGATGTGCAGCATCTTTTACTCCAGTGCCCATTTGTGAAGCAGATTTGGCAAAAGATGGAGGTAGGATGGATCTCCCACCAGGACGTGGACAGTTTCTGGTCTTCCTTTCATAGTGGAAATGTGGGGAGCAGTGCTTTCACCTTTCGCTCCAAGCATGATCGGGCCAAGATCCTGGCTATTTTATGGGGGGTGTGGCTGGGGAGAAATGGGGTGGTATTTAGGGGGAGAGACTTTATGTGGAGAACTTTATATCCTCTATTTTCTCCGAGAGTGAGTCCTGGAGGTTCATCTTGTAACTCATGATGTAATTATTTTTTGATGGAATATATGATTGTGGGTAATTATCTTTTGGATAATCACCCTTCGCTTTTTCAAAAAAAAAAAAGATTGAAGATGTTCATTATGCTCTTGAGTTTCCAATGAACCTATTATCTGTCAGTTGTATTTGCAAGGATCTTGGATGTTGTGTGATATATGATGAGGAGCATTGTTATTTCTAAGATCGGCAAATGGTGGAGATCCTTGGTGGAGGGATGGAGAAAGATGACCTATACTGCTTGGATACGTCTACCTTATTTGTTGCAGTTGTATCCATTGCCAGTGATCCCTGGTTATGGCACAAGATGCTTGGTCATCCATTAGTCAAGAAGATGTGACAGAAGTACTTTGAGTTGCCAGAATCCCTAACTCTTGAGTGCGAGGATTGTCAACTGAAACGCCATAGGAACAGCTTCTGACAATAGAGCGATGGGGTGAGTGCTACCCTGTTTGCACTAGTACACTGTGACATGTAGGGACCATCAGGGATTATGACTCTAGGTGGACACAAGTATTATGTAGTGTTTGTGGATGATTGTATGAGTTTTCCACAGTGACAATGCATTGAAGTTCATTCAAAAGGATCTATAAGAGTTCTTCAACAGTCATGGGGTCATATATCAAACATCTTGCGGCCACACATCTCAGTAGAATGGTGTGGCAGAGCGCAAGTTGAGACATCTTCTGGACATTGCTCGGACCTTGATGTTTCATATGAAGGTCCTGAGGTAATTCTAGGTAGATGCCATCCTTACTGATCAATTGGGTACCCTCTTCTGTGCTTGGAGGACAGATCCCATACCAAGTTCTCTATCCAGACTATGGTTGGATCTTCACCCTACCTCTATGGATTTTTGGCTGCACTTGCTTTGTCCAGGCCTTTAGTAATCAGGATAAGTTTGCTCCTTGTGTTGTGAAGTGCGTGTTCCTTGGATATTCTAGGGCTTAGAAGAGATACAAGTGGTACAATCCAGTTCACAGGAGATACATTGTCACGACAAACGTAACCTTTGAGAAGATACCCTTCTCAAAGAAAGGTACGTCGATAGAGGCTGCTCTACAGGAGACACAAATCTATCATAGGAGATCAACGACATCCTTTGACACTACACAAGACATTGCACCACCTACTTCTACCTACTCTTCTCCAGATCTGATAGACATATGGTAAATCACTAGCATTAAGAAGGTTTACTCGGTCTTTTACACCACACCTGATTGCTCTTTATACTAGGATCTCACACTTAGAAGAGGAGGCTAGACAGTTTCCCTTTGCGATCACCACTGTTATCATTCATTGAGGTTTCAATGAGGCATCCCAGGATCCCTAATGGTGTGCGGCCATGGATAAGGAGATGCTGGCCCCTTAGTTAAGGGGAGCATGGGACCTTGTGCCATGTCCTCCAAGTGCTATGGTTGTAGAATGCCGATGGGTTTACACCAAGTAAAGGGTTGACGGGACTTTCGATAGATACAAAGCCAGACTGGTGGCTAAAGGCTTCACATAAACATATGTGGTAGATTATCTTGAGTCATTTTCTCTTGTTCGCATTTCGTCTATTCAGATTGTTTTCTTGATTGCAATGCACAAGGGATGGCCATTACACCAGCTGAATATAAAAAATGTGTACATATGATACCGTTTATTTTGAGGGATTAATTTTGTAAGTGGTGGGATTGTGGGATAAACCATAAATTGTGAGGTTTTTATATTTAAGGGGAAATATGAGTCAAATCATGGGGTGTTTGGGAGGATAGGTGTAGGTGTTCTTTTACACAATCTCAGAAGTTCATCCCACCCTCCCCCTTGAAATTGGATAATCTTGGGGTTGTTATAACCTAGGGTTAAAAGACCTAAATGCAACATAAACGGCTTAATCCCTGCAAATAAACGGTGCCTATATGGTGATCTGGTAGAAGAGGTATATATGAGACAACCATCGGGCTATCATACCTAGGGGGAGTAGGTCTCTCGCTTGAGAAAGGCAATCTATGGCCTGAAACAAAGTCCAATGGCTTGGTTTGAGAGACTCAGTTTAGAGGTTGAACAGATTGAGTTCTAGTGCTCTTCCTTGGATCATTTCGTTTTCATGTGATGATACCTATCGGGTGGTCATTCTAGTAGTGTATGTTAATGATATGGTTTTGGCTAAGGATGATGAGGAAGGGATCAGTTAGACAAAGGCATTTTTGTAGTTCACTTTTGTCACCAAAGACCTGAGCGATCTTCACTATTTCTTGGGAATTGAACTTGTTAGAAAGGAGTCTAATCTTTCTCTATCCCAGAGGCAGTACACCCTACAGATTCTTAAGGAGGCTGGACTTTTTGAGGCTAAGCCCTCAGCCATCCTTGTTGAGCCTCTGTATGCTAGCATCTCTGATGAGAATGATCCTCCATATGAGAATGTTGCCAGATACCGCAATATAGTGGGGCACCTGTTGAATCTGACCATTACCTGACCAGACATTAGTTTTGCAGTGAGCAGAGCCAGCCAGTACATGTATGCTCCTGGATACAGTCATTGGCGAGAGGCTTGCCTCTTCTTGAGGTACCTCAAGGGGAGCCTTGGTCAGGGATTGTACTACACAACCAATTGGCCTCTAGATGTCATAGGTTACTTGGATGCGGATTATGCTGGGTTGATTGATGATCGACTATCCACCTCAAGTTTTGCAGTTTATCTTGGAGGCAATTTGGTGTCATGATGAAGCAAAGAACAAAATACGGTTGCTCGCTCTAGCGTAGAGGCAGAGTACAAGGCCATGGCACATGCAACTTGTGAGATAATGTGGATAGTGAGCATCTTGCAGGACTTTGGAGTGAAGGTTAATATGCCTGTTCCGCTCTACTGTGATAATAAATCAGTTACCTACATTGCCTTTAATCTTTTCTTTCATGAGATGACCAAACATATTGAGGTAAACTGTTACTTCGTG
Organism: Thalassia testudinum; assembly: GCA_037157565.1. Taxonomy (NCBI): domain Eukaryota; kingdom Viridiplantae; phylum Streptophyta; class Magnoliopsida; order Alismatales; family Hydrocharitaceae; genus Thalassia; species Thalassia testudinum. The sequence goes on from JAZHRO010000024.1 coordinate 22,923,010, forward strand.
TGGAATGTGGTGCTTGAACGCGAAACCAACACTCCATATGTTTCGTTTAAGCTTCAGCTAGCAGACATCTTTACCAAAGCATTAAAGAAGAAGCGACGTGACTTTCTTTGTAATAAGTTGGGACTTATAGCAACCACGTCCCAACTTAAGGGGGAGTGTTAGGATTGATTGTTCTACTATGTTTAGCGTAGAGGCAGAGTACAAGGCCATGGCACATGCAACTTGTGAGATAATGTGGATAGTGAGCATCTTGCAGGACTTTGGAGTGAAGGTTAATATGCCTGTTCCGCTCTACTGTGATAATAAATCAGTTACCTACATTGCCTTTAATCTTTTCTTTCATGAGATGACCAAACATATTGAGGTAAACTGTTACTTCGTGTGGAATGTGGTGCTTGAACGCGAAACCAACACTCCATATGTTTCGTTTAAGCTTCAGCTAGCAGACATCTTTACCAAAGCATTAAAGAAGAAGCGACGTGACTTTCTTTGTAATAAGTTGGGACTTATAGCAACCACGTCCCAACTTAAGGGGGAGTGTTAGGATTGATTGTTCTACTATGTTTAGCATTTCTTATTTTTGGTATTTAGCATTTCTTATTTTTTGTATGTGTTTATTGCTATTTTTTCTTATAGCTTGATCCTCTCCCTATATAAAAAGGATTAAGACTTGCCTAATAAAACTGTGAAACCTCTCGTTTATTTTCTAACAACATGCGTGAAGCAAGAAAATAACACAATAAATAACTTAGGATTTTGAAGATACTGTCTTCTTTGGAGGTCAGATTTGAAAGGTACCATCATTGACATGAAACGTTCAACGCCAGGAAAAGAACATAAATAGCATGACTAGGAAAATACTAGAAGATATAAATCATCTTGAACTGTCAAAACAATTGTTTGCGACTTCAACCAGCCTCGCTACTGCCTGCTGGATAATGCTCTGATCCACTGCCAAGGGTTTTTTATGTTATATTTCTGAAAAGGATAGTCATAAAACTGTAATCTTAACATATGTGGCCTACTATGAATAAAAATGGGAGCCAAATACAGTTTGCTCAGGATGCCGCTGCAGTAGACTCATGGATGTCTCTGAAGTTTGGAGAACAATGAAACCTCAAACTTTAGAGGTCTGTCTTTGGTGGTGTCGAAGGTCTGATCTTTTCTTACTCCGGTGTTGGGGTTGGGCAGGACTTTCAGATTCTGGATAGATGACTGGATAGGACTTGGGGTTTTGACAAGGCGCTTCCCTAGGCTTGTGGCATTGGCAGTTGACAAGAGAGTTTCGGTGGTGGAGGTTTGGGACGACGCGTGATGTCCCACTTTCTTGGGCAGTTTGTCGGACCAGAGGCTTGGGGAGATATAGGTGCTGTTGCAGGAGCTGAAACGGTTTCAGCTAGAGGCTGTTGCAGACTCTTGGGTGGGAGGAAGGTGATTTCTCGATGCAGGATGCTTATAGGAGGCTTAAAGGTTTGGGCGCACTGGGGGATATTGATTTGTTTAGAGACTGAAGGTAGCTTTGGGAGGCTTCTTGTCCCTTGAAGGTAAAGGTGTTCGCTTGGCTCCTTAGGAGAGGGAGGTTGATGACCAGGAAGCGAAGCGCACGATGGGTCAAGGATGCAGAAAGGTCTTGCCCATTGTGTGGTTAGGTGGAAGAAGATATTGATCATTTGTTCTTTACGTGTCCGGTGGTGACGCAGGTCTAGGAGCGGATGGAGGATTGGAGGTGGGGTCATGACTCTTTTACCAGCTTCTGAAGGTCTCTCAGGTGTGGAGGAGACATTGGGCACGTGTTTCGATCGAAGAGAGAGCGGGCTCGGTCGTTGGTGGTTTTTTGGGTTATTTGGCTGGGTAGGAATGTTGTATGTGAAAAATTTTGTTGGGTTTGCTTTGCCATTTATCTCAGGGTGGAGCTCTTGCTTTTAACGTAAGCATTATACTTTTTTATGGTTGATTAATACATTTGTAGGTGGTTGTAGGATCTGTAGAGCATAAGCACACTAGAATGGGGGATGAATAGTGTGGTATAAAAAAAATTACAAGACAAAGCAAACCACAAAAGACACATGAAATATATAGTGGTTTCTCTCACTCAGGTACTCCACTACCTAAGTCTCCCGACTTAGGATTTTTAACCCGATGCCCTCAACCCAGAGGAAATCAATTTACTAATAATCTGAGGTAATTAACGGGTTACCTCAATCTAATTACAAGATAAAGAAATGAACAAAAGTACAGGTATAAGCAAGATATAAAAAGCTTACAACTATAGTTCCTAAGTCTCCAACAAGTATATTGCTTAAAAGTGTATGAATTAATCTAACGAGAATACTAAATTGAAAGCGAACGTTAAAACAAAGAAGTGCATAATCGCCTTTGAAGATTTGTTGCAAGCAAAGAATAGCCTTGAGAATAATGCAACAAGTCAAGCTCCTTTGCAACTAGAAAATTGAGAAATTGAGGTGTAGATAAGGAGAGTATTTTTAGCTTGATGATTTTTTGCAAATGATACTCAAGGAGTGTTTATATAGGCCACTAAACACCTCTTCTATGATTACTAGCCGTTATGGGCAATTTGTGAAGATTAGAATTAACATAAATTACAATATAGCTGTTCTAATTATAGACACAACGGCTAATTGGTACCAGTACTGAAGTTGTGGTATCGGTACTAACTGCTCATAGTCAGCCTAGCAATGCCTGGGGTACCGGTAATGATCATTAGTACCGATACTCAGTGTATTCTGTTAAATACCAACAAAGTCATTTGGTACCAGTACTTATCACTAGTACCGGTACTTGCGGCTCATAGGCAATGAGGCTGTGAACACTTAATACTGGTACTCATGATGAGTACCGGTACTTGTTGTTCACAGTTTGGGACTTAGGTTCAAACCTGTGCTTAGCATGTATCGGTACTTATTACTAGTACCGGTACTTGCTACAAGTACCTTGTTTTATAAGTTTAAACCAAATTTTAAGGAAATCCTATCTTAACCATACGATAACATTTTCAAAGAGTCGATCTTTAGTTATAAAATGAATGATTAAACGTAATTTTGATCTCTAATTATCTCTATTTTGATTTTAACTCTTAAGTTAATTTTTTTTGTTAGGAGACATACAAAAGTTCTAAGATACAACAAACTAAACAAAACTAAAGTTTTTAATCTTTATGCCATCATAACTTCTTTCATCCATCATTAGATTCTGTTATTCCTTGAAAATAATACTTCAACGGCTCATTAGATTTAAAACGATTTTATTAACACGAAAGCATAAAAGAGAAGTGGAACTAAGTTCCAACAGTGGTATCTAAAGGATTACCATCCTTTCCCCTTTCCAAAAAAAAACAATGAAACCTCAAACAGTACAGCATCTGTTGCTTTTAAGATGTGCGTTGGACTGTTCAAGTTTACTTTGGTCTGTTGCTAAATTTCGAGTAACTTTCTCTTGGCATTACTTTCATCTGAATTTCTGAATTCTTGCTCTAGCAATTTGTCATACTCACTCAACCTTTTGGACAAATAGATTATTTGCTAGAGGAAATTACATAGTAGTTCTTAACCATCGTAGTTTTGTAGCAGTACATTTTTGCTCCACTCTTTGATAGATTTTACAGTTCTCTGTAAAAACAATTGCAGTTGATGTTCATGTCTTCCGTATTGCAGCTAGATCCTAGAAATGGTGTACATGAAGGCCAAATTGCCATGGAACGTACTCATTCCCCCTGACCAGCTACACTCTGGATTAGAGCTGCGGAAGACCATCATGTTGCGCCTTTTAGAGGATTTCTCAAATAAGAGGGCCACCAAGGAACATGGTTACTTCGTTGCAGTGACAACCCTAGACAGCTTGGGTGATGGGAAAGTCCGTGAGCTTACTGGCGATGTGCTCTTTCCCATTGAATTCAGTTGCATCACCTTCAAGCCTTTCTGCGGTGAGATCTTAGTTGGGGTCGTTGACAAGGTCCTCAGGCTGGGCATCTTCCTTAATTCCGGGCCCATTGAGAATGTCTTCCTTTCGGCAAAGACGATGGGGGACTTTGAATTCATGGCAGGTGAAAATCCGACGTTCTACAGCGAGAAGCATCTGAAGATGGAGAAGGGTACCAGCGTTCGCTTCAGGGTGCTTGGAGTTGCCTGGAAGGAAGCTGACAGGACTTTTCAGGTTCTGGCAACCTTGGTTGGAGATTATCTGGGTCCAATTTAACTTTTGAAACCCCTCATGTCATTCTGCCATTTTTTATGTCATGTTCTTTATCCTGTTATTCCGTGAACAGGAAGTTGGAAGTGTGAACCATCTATATGTAAAGTAGATATCTATGGAGCCCCCTTTACACTTGGAGCTAGTTTATAATGCAGGTTATCAAATTTAGAACAAGGCATATACCCTGATTGTGTTTACTTGGGAACCAGAAATATCCCTGGTGTGCTTACTTGGGAACCAGAAATATTCCATATATCTGTTTTTCTAAAACTGGAGATATACCTCAGATCTCTACAGTGAAAAGTTGGGAATAGCCTGTTGGAGTAATAATTATGTAATTGGTCTGATCGTAATTACATAATTATTATTCTACCATAACCTTCATTCCCCACCATCCAACATCGGTTGGGCTGAAACTCCTGTTAAATATCTAACCGTTGTTTGTTTATATCCTCTAAAGTAAAAAGCGGCTTATTCCCCCGAAACATGGATAACGTGTTTGTCGGACCTTTTTCCCTCCTTCGTGCATGTGGAAGGAGCAAGTTTTCATTCATGAAGGGTCCACTTGAGGCAAAAATACAACCACAGAAACTAACCAGCGGTTGGGGAGTCAGAGAGTTAAATCGTTGCATAGCTCAAGCATGCAAACAAAATATTTATATCTTCCAAAAAGCCTATTTATGATACGCAAGGATGCAGCATTATGTGGCTTCTATTATATAGGATCTTTCATAGCCATTCCGGCAACCCTTGTTCTCGCCATTTTGCTGGAGGTACGTGTACCACAAGGATAAAGGTGAAAGAGCTGATTTTGGAGATCCCTGTTTTTTCCTTCTGGAGCAATCAATACTTGTTCGCAGATAAAGATTTGATACAGGTTCGCATATTTTTGGTTCCGAGCATATTACAACTTGGGCATATTCTGGGAATTATACCTTCCAGTAGCCACCAGTAATTCTATTTTATCTTTCACACAATCTCGTAATTCAACAAAATCAAACTAATCTTGGAAGGCTTAGGAAGAAAACTAAATGCGCACCGGCATCAAAATCTCTTTACAAACATTGGCTATGAGGTCATCGTAGCAAATATATAGGAATAGGTGTATATTGACAAGTTTGAAAAGGAAATTGAGTAGAACTAAAAATATGGCTATCATTTAGGTTACACCCTAGGCGAACGGTAACAATAGTTGTAAGATAAGCAGGTCACATACAGGTGGATCTTCGTGTGGGAAATAATCAAATCCCACTTGATCGGATCTTCTTAGTAATTAGAGGATCCGACTTAACGAATCAAGAACTGGCAATAGTAAGAGAAATAAGGAGATTTGTGATCCAGTTCTACCACGAGAGACGTACGTCTAGGGAAGAGTAATGATCTCAAATATTCACTAGTAAAAAGTGATAATACTATATCTCTTCTCTCTTAGATTACCTCAAGAGTAGCCTCAAGAGCCTTTCTTTGTTATTTATAGTGTCGGAAGGAGATCCCGTCATAAGATCTTCTATCAGGGCATGTCCGTTGTCAAGGCACATCTGTTGTTAGACTATTAATGACGCTGGTAATGCCATTGTTATCACCGACGTGGGCGTCATGAACTTTTTTCACTACTTTGTTGACCTCAGCCAAATCAAATCTTATTTGGACCTGCTTGAGCGTAGGCAGGTCATGTAAAATCAGATCCACCTGACTACTTAGGATTCGGGTAGCCGGATCCTTTCTATGGCTTCTTATGAAGTTTTGAATCCGAGGGCGCTTTTTGCCTTTCATCATATGCCCATTACTCTTTAGCTAGCGAATGTTGCTGAGAGAGTAATTAAAGTATTTAAAACTCAGCTATAGACGATCCCCTAAATGGTTTTCCGGCTTTCTCATTAAAGCGAGACGAGTATTTTCCATAAAGCGGGAGTTGCAATTCTAGGCAGCGAAGGCACCTTTAGTCTTGCCATCTTTAGAGAGGCGATTTTATAATAAAGGGAACAGGGCCAGGATACACCTAAGTTCCTATCGGCCATAGGAGATGGCTTTTAGCCGAAGGGAACTTGGGCATGTATGCTGGAGTTCCTGCCACCCTTAGGAGGCTACTTTTTGCTAAAGGGAATGTGGGTAGGTATGCTAAAGTTCCTTCTAACCTTAGGAGGTGACTTTTAGGTGCATTTGCCTGAGTTATTACCGTCCTTAAGAGGCGTCTTCCCAAGAGTGAATGTGATGATGCGCCACCTTCCGCGAGTGATGACCAATCACTGCAGGATTGATTTCTATCTCATTGTATGATAAGACCGACATTAATTGCCATCATGATGAGGTATAAGAGCCTCAAACACTACGCTTGGGAGAGATGTAACCGGTATTATTATGATGTAAGATATGCGTGCACGAGCATTTAATGTCGATAATGATTACCGAGGTATTTCCGCCTTCAAGTGATACCTTTTGAAATCCGCATTGTATCTCGCAGGATTTCTCCTTTTTGAAATTTGCACCTAGCAAGGGGAACCACTCGTTATGGGGGTTATAAATAGGGGGTGTAGGGCATAGTTAATGCCCCACTGATGTAAACACGTTTACACTACTTAAGATGTTTATTTATGCATGTTCTTAAGCATAGGATTGCATTGCATACTATAAATATTTCATAACATGCATCATCTTGCACTTAGAGTAGTTTGAATAAAATGGAGGTTAATTGTCTCCTTTTATGTTCATGGATAGGGAAAACTTTTTATTGGGGCCTCAGATCGAAGATCCAACCGTACATATGTGATCAGGGCGACGATTGGAGTTCAACGACTCCAAGATCGCCCTAATCAGACATCTGTAACATCAGATATAGATCGGGGAACCCTAGAATATCAAGGGCCAAGATGGTGTGAATCCACACTTCAAATGACAAATCTGACCACACGGATGGATTCGGATAGACGATCGCAGCCTAACGGCGTGAAAATCGACTCAATCCAACAACCGTGGCACCATCTACATCATCTAGAAGATGGATGGCTCAGATGGCGCCACGTGGCGCCATCTCAGCTGCCCAACCGGCCGACGCACTTGCCGCACCTTCTCTTCTTCAATCAGAGCGCTGCTTCTCCACTGTTGGATGCGCATCCAACGACTGTGGATGCGCACGCCTGAATTCATCCGCGCGACCATCTCGACAACGCAGCGCAGCGGGCGAACGCCTTATCGCGAGGCACTGGCGCGGGTTCGAGCCTGTGCCAGAGGCAATTGAGGCACGGGTGAGCGGGCTCCGCGATCGCTCGATCGCGATCGAGCGGCTGCGGGTGCCCAATCAGCCCCATGCTCTATCGCACGCCCGCGCGTGACGCTGGATCACACGTGGGCGGGCGCACAAAGGAGGCGGGCGGTAGTGCGAGCTGAGATCAGCTAGACGTGTGCGTGCGTTACGTGCGAAGAAGGTGAGCGAGCGCGTGCGCGCTGCCCCCACTATGCCCACAATGGGGCTTTAGTGACGGTTTTATCCGTCACTAAAGACCCCTGATTTAATGTTTTTAGAGTTGTAATGACCAAATTGCCCCCACTCCTTGCAACTATAAAAGGAGACCCCCTCCATACGAAATTCTCATCCCTTCCTTCTCTTCTCTCCCTCTCCAAAGCTCAAGAGAAGCTTGTCCTACACTTGGGATGCTTTTCGCGAGATAAAGTCAATTTTTCGTCCCCATTTCGGAAGCGGATCCTGCGACGACAACGACGTGCTGCCTCGTTCCCGTTCTTCTCCTTCGTCCTCCTTCGTCCTGCTCCGTCCTCCTTTGTCCAGGCATCGTCCCGTCTGGCTCGTCCTCCAAGGGACCGTCGAGGAGGATATCTCTCTCCCCATTCTTTTTATTGTTTTCTAGAATAGATTTACTGCTTTCTAGAATAGATTTACTGCTTTCTAGTGTAATCATTTTCCTGCTTTGTAGTCGTAATGAACAATCTTCTAATAATGAATCCCATTTTCATTCTACATCTCTTTTTGATTTTGGTTTGTAATATTCTCTCTCTCTCTCTTCTATTTAGTGTAAATAGATAGATAGTTTCTAGTCAATTAAATTAGTTCATGACAAATAAAACAAACACGTATTTTTTAAATCAAACGTCTGCCTCCCTGAGTTCGACCCGGGATTTTCATTCCGGTATAAATTTTATTTGTTGAACACGAGTTTTTCACTTTCATACTACGACGACAGGTTTTCAAAACCAAACATGTTAGCGTAGCAACTCGTAGCTTCAACACCAACCTACCCTCTTAAAGCTTTCGAGCACTTTGCAATGCTGGTGTGATCCCTCTTTGCAGGCGAGGCGTGGGGAGGTGCTGTTCTCGGAGCTCCTTTTCCCAACGAGTGTTGAAGACGCAGCCATGTCTGGACTTGTTGGCAAAGGTAAGTCTACCTCATCTTTGTTCGACATCTCACCTGAGACGAGTGATCTGTACACCTTCTCTTCTGACTTTCGTAGTCGTTCTGCCATTAAGGCATTTATGAGTGAGTACGGACTCGATAGAGTTCCGTTTCACCCCTGTGGGTCCTAGACCTGTCTATGCTCGGGCAGGTCTAAGGACTCGTTTATTATTTGTAAATATGACATAGAATATGGCCTTCGGATACCCTAGAATCCTTTTCTGTGTTCCTTCCTTTGTTATTACTGCTTGGCCCCCTTGCAGCTTAGCCTTAATTGTTAGCCAGTTTTGAGTACCTATACCGTTATCTACTTCCATCTAAGGATTGTCTCCCTCCTAGGTCTGTTCCGCCTACTTTTTGGGCTTATGCCCCTTAAAGTTAAGAAGGGAAAGACCCCGTCAAGTAATTATACCTTGTACAGCCGACATACCAAGTACAAGATAGTTGATCTGCCCGATAGTTTGACGGGGTAAGATCGTCATTTTTTCTTTATTTTCCACCATGAGGACCACGACATCTCTTACACCTGGCAAGGTCTTTTTGATAAGGACTTGCCACCTAGGCTTGAGGAGTTTGATTTGGCTGCTTAGGAGGATGCTGATAAGATTATTAATTTTGGGGCAATTGCCCGCTTGGAGCTCAAGAGAGAAGACATCCAGGTTGCTCAGTCATGGGTTGCAGGTTCCTATCCCACACCATGTAAATAGAGGGGATGTGATAACTTTAGAATGTGTATCCCTCTCGCTCATTACTTAATGGCTTGACTTTTCGCTTTTTTCTTTATAGACTTTGGTCGATTTGCTCGGCTAGACACCCCCAGGCGTCGAGGCAGTGGTTCCTCCCACCATGGATCGCATCGTGGGGAGGAGAAGCTTGTGGACTAGAGTGAGGGAAGCCAATCCTCCCGCTCTAATGAGCCCAAGAGGAAGGAGGGGGAGGGAAGCGAAGAGAAGGCAGAGGCCCCTCTTAAGCGCCTGAAGAGGGGTCCTGCTGGTATGTAGCCGGCAACGTCCGCACCTGAAAGTTCGAGTGGGTCTTAGACGGAGGAAGGCCCCAGTGGACTCGTCTGCCCCTTCTGGCCCGCCAGGATCGCCGGAAGGGTTTATACTCCTTGACTTTCCACCCCCTCCCCTGGCCGAGGTAGCTCAGCAAGGGGGAACCGGTGAATTCAGCGACTCGTTTGGTTCTATCGGGGCCTTCTCCCGGCTGGGGCAGGAGGTGGCCGTCACCGGTGACTTAGTGGGAGCATCTTCGCACAAGTGCACTATAGGCGGAGCTTGATGGGGGCGAGGGTGCTAATGGATTCTTTTAGTCGGGGAGGTCTTTGGGTGATCGAGCAGATGTTCGTATCTGTCTAAGGATCCATTCTGGAGGGTGGTCGTGGAGGCCTCGTGCCCGGCTGGGTGGTCTTGACTCAGGCGAGCGAGTCGAGTGGCGGCCTTAGCCTTCAGAGGATGCACTACTCACATCTTGCCATAAAGCTTAACCCCATTCAGAGCCTTTGCTCTTCCTAAATTTGCAACTTAAGGCACTCAGGCTTCCAGGGATTTGACTCAGATGCAAAAACATCTAACAATGAGTGTCAACCAATTCCCCATATAGCTTATTGTTACCACATTGAACCTCCGTTGTGGGATCTCCACTCAGTTAGGTTGGGTTGCTACTGCAGGTAAACTCCCAATGGGTCTCAATTCCATCCCCAGCCTAGACTTAAGGACTAAAGATCTATCAAGTCCATTAGTAATAGATATGCTGTGTTATCCTTAGATCCTGTAAATTCCACAGCAATTACTCCTTGAGACACTAAATCCCTAACAAACTTGAGTCTGATTTGGATATGTCTCCTTGTTTCACTACAACATACTTTACTTTTGATGTCGGTTGGAAATCGATGTCAAAACACAAATAACTGACGCCATTACGCGACGCTGTTATTATCGTCACTGTTTCATTTTGCCATTGGTTAAAGGGCACATCCGACGTCAAAATAATATTTGACCATCGGATGGATTAAATATTTTGACGTCGTTTCAAAATCGACGGTAATTTTATTTGCCGTCGCTTATGTCATAAGTAACGTCATATGTAAGTTACTTTTTCCTTCATTTATGCGTCCTTTATTTTCGCTGTCGTTTAAGTAAATTTGCCATCACTTAGATAAGCGACGTCAAAAATATTTTTTCCGTCACTTTTCCTTAACAGCGACGGTATACAGGTGATTGCAAAAATAATTTTGCTGTTGCTTAGTTGAATAAGCGACGGCATAAATGTGACACTAAAAATAGTTTTCTTGTCACTTGACCTAATAACCGACGGCATAAAAGGGGAATTGTGATTCTCTCAAACTTTATTAGGATAAGTGACGGAAAAACTATTTTTAGTGTCAAATCTATGTCGTTGCTTATTCAAATAAGCGACAGCAAATGTATGGATTTTTTTTTTTTAAATTACAAAATGATGGGAACTACCTATTAAATCTACTTAAAAGACTTGCATTTATAGGAAAATAAGTAATGAAAATGAAGAGAAGTTTATATTTCATAAATATAAAGTCTAGTACATAAAAAATTTGAAAATGAAACATTTACGTAAAAAAGGTAACATGAAAAATATAAGAAAAGAAAATGGATAAAAATCAAAATGCAACTGTCCCGATGCCACTAGCTCCTCCTGCACCATCCATGGAATTGTCGTCGTCTCGTCTGTAGATGCTGGGATCTGATGAAGACGGATGCTTTGACTGACCCTTCTTCAGAAGAAGGTTTAGAAGCATCTGAAGCTTATCATCCATGGCATTTATCATATTCTTGTCTCTGTAGTGTGTCGATCTTTTGATGCAGTTGATCGACAACACTATATGAGTTGGCACCTTTCCTCCCATACAAGATGGATAACGTGTGTGCCCTCCTCGCACTACGAACAAAACCACTGTGGTCCAGTGGCATCACTCTCCTAAATGCCTCCTCTGGATCCAAAGGTTGGTGGACACTGTCGGAGGTCTCATTAGTGGGGGATGTACTAAATGTACCATTTGCTTCTAAATGTATTAAAAAATATTATTATAATATATATATATATATACAAAGTTATAAATTTTTTGAGTTTAGGAAACTTACGTGTTTTTCCTGGTATGACTCATGAATCCACTTACGAGCATCCTCAGTTGCAACCTTACTGTGGGTGACATCGTAGATATCCATCGTAATTATTTCCATCCCATCATGTGTAACGGACTGAAAATATAAAAACGATACAATTATAATAAGATAACTTAAAAATTAAATAATATTCAACTGAAAAGTAGTTTCAACACTTACATAATGGCTCATGACTGTCTCGATGCTTCTTCGACCTAAACAATGGGTCTATGGTGGAGCTTTAGCCCTATTAGCCTCATGTTTTCTTGGTTGGTCCTGTAGATATACACAATAATATTTTTTATGAATTTAAGATATATGAAATTAATAAAGAATTTTTAATCATTTATTGACCTCGGTCTTTAGATCTAGCCAATGCTCACATGTCTTCTTTCAATCGTCAGGCATGACATCAGGAGGATAATTCTCCATTGCCTCCTCAGGTGAACTGATGTTCAAGAAAAACTAAATACCAAATATAAATTATTAGAAATAATATATGAAATTTTTATATAATAAAAATGTAAATGTTTAAAAATTATTACATTTCTCTTGGTCTCTGCCCTCCAATCTCTGTGGATTTTGGTGGCATGCTTAAGGATATATCGAGAGGCATTGGGGTCGTCACCCCAATCGTAATCTACCTATATTAATTTTTTTTTTTAAATGTCAATCGTACTTTATAATAAATTTAAAATAAAGTTATAAAAGAAATAACTTTGATAAATGAAATTACCTCTAACTAACGGAGGAACTGTCTCTTCAGCTCTGCCCGCACCTTCTTCCAGTCGAAGTAGCAAATAGGCATAATGGACTTAACAATTGTACCTACTCGACTAATGAAGCTCAGATAATTCTCCACCTGCCCTATGATTCTAAGTCCGATCGTTGTTCTCAGCCCCTCCGAGATCACTAGAGGTCTAGATTCTTTGTCTTGCCCCGTCCTCTTCTTACTTTACTTGCGTAAATGTTAATCATATTTATTATATATTTCTGAAGTTATAATAAACTTTAAAATACATAAGTACTTTACGACTTAAAGGTATATAAGTTTTTACCAAAACTTGTGCCCGCTACTAAGGGGTCCACAAGAATTGGGGACATACTCCCAACGATCTCATCCTCTATCTCCTCCCCCTCCTCCTCTTCCCCCTCTCCCGTCTCCTCCTTATCTGATGCTCCATAATCTAGATCATCCACTACTCACTCTGATAATGTCTGAGCAATCTGCTTCCCTTTTCCCTTCCCCTTATATGTAGTAAACGTGCCATTTCCCTAGGTCGTATGAAACGTGACTGGGGGGGAGGCTGGTGCAGGGGGGGTGGCTGAGCCTGAGGAGATGAATCGGGCAGAGTGGATGGCTGTATCTCAGGAGGATCCTTTCTTTTGGGTTTTCTCTTAAACAACTTCATCTGTAACAAGTAAAACATGCAATGATTAATACAGTTGAAAATCATTAATATATAAATCATTAATGAAAAAAGTTTGGCAAACATAAAAAAAAAATTTAAAAATTTCAACAGAACTTCTCCTTAAATTTGGAGGTTTCTTTATAAACCTGCACATTAAAATAAAAGTGGGCACACCCTACATAAAAAAAAAGTACAAAGACAGATCACAAGGACTTACATATTTACAACTCAAAGTAAATGTAAGTTATTCAAATAGAAGTTGGCTAACTTCATTGAACATTCAAAACCACTCATTCACATCTAAGGGTCATATATTAAGAAAAAAATATTTATCCAATTACAATTTAAATGATTTAAACACCCAATGGTTTCAAATGCAATGGTTTAAAAGAAAAACCATCAATTAATTACATGGGTTAATACCTTCTAACTCTTTGGCAAGAGGAACTCCTAAGGAGTTAAAAGTGGTAGCCATTGATGTCTTGACCATGGACTAATATTCTAAAATACTGGAGGATGGGCTCAAGAATTCCTATTTCCTTGCGATCTCGCTATCATTGATAAGGCATCTAAGGTTTTTTTTTTCTTTTTTTAATTCAAGAATATCTTTTACAAATCCCTTTACCAACACCCAACAGATAGGGCATTTTGTTATTGGCTAACTATATATGTGATGGATTCCTTAATTGATTCATCATTCTAGGCTTATCATCTTTTTCTATTAGGTTGAATAGTGTAACCCAGGGCCCATATTGAACCTTGAAGCCCTAGACCCTTTACATATTGCCCTCATAAACATTATAGCAAGGAAGATACTCTTTGAATGCTTTCTCTAATCATAATCCGTGTTCTACTTTTCTCTACAACACCTCCCCTTGGGAGCCGATAGCAAGGGTCTTGTGTGCCCCTCTGTCGTTGGATCGCAATCGACATGGGATCCATGCACACCTCCCCCTATGTACACTCTCACTCTCCCCTCTAGGTATACTCTCACTCTCCCCTCTAGGTTCTACCTCCATTCTAGTAGTTAGGTTCTCCCCTCTAGGCTCTACCTCTAGTCTCTAGGTTCTACCTATAGGTGATGTGGCAATGTCATTTAAAAAATTTTGGTAAAGTTTTCCCTTAAAATATGAAGTTTTTCTATAAACCTGCATAGCACATAAGTTGGTACATCCGACATCCATTCAAATAAACCATTCAACACAAGCGCATACACCCTATATCTATTCAATGAAATAAAAAATAATATGTGGACACACTCCACATCTAACAAAAACCTATAATTTCATCCAATTAAATTTAAGATATTGAAATTATACCGCTAAGTACAACAGCTTCCAAGTATGCTTGTCACCGACAACTTGTAATTTGAAAAATAAAAATAATTAAAATGTCATTAGAGTAAGAGTAACATATTTTGAACATAAGTGTCTGATTGGTTTAAGTTTTGGTATTTATAATGTATAGAAAATGCCTGTAGAAGTTTAGGTTTCTTAAATTTGAATATAAATTTGATATAAATAGAAATGAAACAAAGCAAAGAAATTGTTACTCATCTTACGAGTCCACATCTATTGCATTTGAATCTATATGACCTTCTTCCGTTAATTCTTGAAATGCTTCAAACTGTGCGTCAAAATGATTGCGCGGTACTGTTCTTATTGGTATAACCCATCCCCTTTGGCAATTATTGGGGACATATAAAACTTGTGCCGCTTGACATGCCAATGTGAATAATTCATTAGACTGAAGAATTTGACGATTAGGATTTAAAATTAAGAAATTGTGTTTCTTGTCAATTTTGAAACCAGTGCCTTCTTTAAAGACATCAAACTAATGGTATTTAAATAGGACAACTCTGCGATCATATCTGAAGCATATCTCCATAATTTCCTTGATTTCACCATAGTATTCATATAGACCGGTGGAAAGATCTGAATCAATAACTCCAGCCTGTTGTGTAACCTTTTTACCATTAATTTCTTTTATTCTGAATCCATTTACTATATACCCAGAGTGGTATGTGCATAATGTAATGGTGAATCGTCCATTACATCAAAATCTGGTACCCATCGTGGATTCTTATCCTCTTTCAATTAATTAACTCGGTCTTTAAACCAATTGAAGAAGGCAAATTCGTTTGTCCTTGAAAGAGGTAATCGTTCGAATTCCTCGTAAAATGGATTAATTTCAGTAGTTTATTTTAAAATATATAGATGTGCTGAACGTCTGTCATTTTCTGAAATAGTCTCATACTTTGTATGAAAAATTGAACTCCCTCTGATATCAAAAATTGATAAATATTCTTCATCACTACCATTGTATTCCCTTTCATAGTTCCTTTGAAGTTTATTAAAGCAGTTGTCTGTTTCATTAATGTACATAAAGGTAAAATTTATACACTCCTCCACGAGATAGGCTTCTACAATAGATCCTTCTGGCCTTGCCTTATTCAAAACGTAATCTTTAAGCTTTTTCAAAAATCGCTCCACAAGATACATCCATCTAAATTGTATAGGTCCATCGATTCTCGATTTGTTTACAAGATAAAGTATGAGATGAACCATTACATTGAAGAAGGCTGGGGGAAGAATCTGTTCCATCTTACAGAGAGTAATGACTAATTGTTTATCCCAATGATCCGGCGTTTCATTTTGTCGCGTCTTTGAACAAACAGCTTTAAAAAACTTGCTTATCTCTGTGAATGAATCAACAATTGGCTCTGGCAGTATCCCTTGTATCGCCAGTGGAAATAATACTTGCATATAAACGTAAGAGTCATGACTTTTAAAACCAGATATCTTTTTTTGGGCTTCATTCACACAATGAGAAAGCTGCAAGGAAAACCCATCTGGCACCCGAATTTCCTTTAAGAAGGAGAACAATCCACTCTTCATGAATGACGAGGGTCAGCATAATGAGTGACGATCTCATACACAACCAGGGAGGTAAGTTATAAGTGACCATTACCACTAGCCATATAGAGTTCGATGAGTACATAGTCTCAAATGGATTGAATCCATCGCTTGTAAGACCCAACCTCACATTTCATGCTTTTAAAGCAAATGAATTATTTCTTCCGTCAAATCTCTTCCACTCTGAATCAGTAGGATGACGTATTCTCCCATCTTGAGATTTACAATCCTGGTGCCATGTCATCTACCGTGTAATTTTAGTTGATGTAAAAAGGCTTTGAAGCCTAGGTGTCAGTGGGAGGTAACGAAAAACCTTTTGAGGTTGTTTCCTCTTACTTTTATTTTTACCTTTCTTATATTTCTCAAGTCCACATTCAGAACAGTTACTCAAGTTTGTGAATTCATTTCTGAAAAGAAAGTAGTCATTTAGACATGCATCGATCTTCTGATAGTCCAAACCAAGCTTGCGAATTTGTTTCCTTACCTCATACCATGAAGTTGGAAAACCATTAGGGTTATTTAATAGCTCAGCAATAAACTGAAATATTTCTGACATGAATTTAGCACTAGCTCTATTCATAACATTCAGTTGAAACACCTTCAACAAAAATGACAACTTTGACATTTTCATAACACCGGCAGCAATAGGATCCTCAGCCGCCTTAATAGTATCAGAGAACGGATCACAACTGAACGGATCTTTTTCATCTGTATTTATATCATCTCCTGTTCTCATCTCGTTCAACATTTCTTGTATTTCTTCACCTCCACTATCAGCAATTTCGTCATCGATCCCTTCGTCAACAAACTTATTGAACTGTCAACTAGTCAAGGGAAGGCAGAGGTGGAGGTGGCAGCCCTGCAGATTGAGCTTGCAAAGGCCCAGCATCTTGCTGAAGACAAGGGCAAGAGAGTGCTTGAACTAGAACGTGCTGCCTAATCGAAGCTCGATCTTGAGACGGTAATGGCATTCTTTGCCTTTAACTCGTCTATAGAGGAGAATTGGGAGGCGATCTCGAGGGAGATCAAGAAGCACACCTTGGCGGCGGCAAAGACCCTTCTTGAGGGTAAGCATACCTTGGCGGAGGAGCTATGTAGCTGGTCCATGGACCAGTTCTGGTCTGAATTTGTCCGTTAGAAGGTCGACGATCGTATTGTCAACAAGGCTCCTATAGAGCTGCCTACGGACTAGCCGGGGGTTGTAGATTAGTCGGGGACTGTGGACCAGTTGAGTAGACCGACTTCTGAAGAGGAGGCACCCGAGCTGTGTTTGTTAGAGGTTGCGAAATAGCTTGCTTGGTCGATCAGTTCTCCTCGTTCCATCTCGTCACCGCCTGCGACACCCAGAGTGGACATCTTTGAAGACTGGGAGTGAAGTCATCGAGTCTTCAAAGATAGTATTGCTGTTGTCTATATGTTCCCCTTGTCGACCGACCCCCCTTCTTTTTTTTTTTATTTGGGCCAACCGGGAGTGATGGTCTCGGGGAATATAACAGACAATATTTTGATGGAAATAAAAGGCGAAGTTTTTATTTTCCTTGTCTTTTCTTTCTATACATGATACAAGCGTAAATTACTCACATGCCAGGTACAAGGGATTGCCTTGCCGCTGAGGGTTTGTAATTTGTAAAAGTCGCTTGAACAGTTTTTACAAATTTTGTATGGGCCCTCCCATGGGGCATCCAGCTACCCGCTCAAATGACTTAACATGGAGGCTTCACTTTTGCGCAAGACTAAGTCTTTTTCTGAGAACTGCTGCTTGCATATCCATTTGTTGTAGGTGGCTGCTATTGCTTCCTTGTGCTTGAGCGACGCTTCTGAGGCCTTGTGCCTTAGTTCATCTATGAGGTCTAAGGCCAAGCGGATTTGGTCATTGTTGATAACAGCGTCGTAGAGTTGTGTTCGGTAGGTGAGGAGGACTGTCTCTATAGGTATCCAGGCTTCCATGTCGTACACCAGGCTGAATGTGTTGGTGAATAAGCAATAAGGCACCACATTAACCTTTAATGATGGTTTTGATGATGACAAACATCTCAAGTGATTGAGATTAAAATTATATGTTATGCATAGTTGTTGCAAGATTAATTTCAGGTTGAAGCTCTCTTGATGAATTATGAAGCCCAGAAGAAGGAGATCATGCTCCTCAAGTTTAGATCTTCTTGTATTATAGGAATTGAGTTCTAATCTTTTATTCTTTAGAATGTAAGGAGAGCCCCAATTAGATTTCATATTAGCATAAACATAAGGGGTTCATATGTAATTCTCACAAGAACACCACACATAGCCTAAATAAGTCAAAATATGATAAAACATATCCTTAGGTGTTAAAGGATCATCCTACAACCCTATAGAATCATCAAGACTCATTTGGACAGTCAGAGGACTTTTTACAGTCCATCTAACGTTAGGTAGTATATATCTAACGTTAGGTAGTAAGGTTGAGGCCACCTTGAGCTCTAGGGAATAACGAACTTTACACTGAACTTTGTATCTAACATTAGGTAGTTGACCTAACGTTAGATAGAGGTTGCCTAACGTTAGGTAGGCTATTTTGGGCTAAATTGGACATCTCCAGGAGATAGAGAACTTTGCACCTAACTGAGTACCTAACGTTAGATAGTTCACCTAACGTTAGATGACTTTTATCTAACATTAGATAAAGCACTTTTGGAGCATATTAGTTAGCCGTTGGCAAATCCAATTAGGGAACCTTTTAGTTGTTGAAGAGGGGCCTTATGCACTCCTAAATTTGCCCATTTACTCCTATATATATATGAGATGGTTTCTCACTCTTTAAGAAGATATAGAAGAGAGAAAAACCCTCACTCTTTGAGAAGATATAGAAGAGAGAGAACACCCCAAAAACACAGTCTAAAGTGCATTTAAGTCCGCATTCATAGATTTGGAGTTCTTGGAAGTGATTGAAGTTTTGATTCTCCAACTCACACTTACTTGAAGCTTCATCACTTCAACTCCCAGTAGCATCATTTTCTCACAATCACTAAGGGAGTTCTTTTAGTCTCCTAGATAGCTAGTTCACATACTTAATTGCATTTCTTATTGGGGCTATCCATAGAAGATAAATTGTGTTTTAATTCTCTTTTATTCCTTAATCTACTTGTAATATGAGGGCCCAAGCTATGGGTTCCCTTTCTCTTAAGAAAGAGTGGTTTGCTCTTGATTGGAATATTAAGAGGGATTGAAAAAGGGTTTGGTACCCGTTGCTCTTGATCGGGATATCAAGAGTGTTTGTAAAAGGATTTGGTAAACTAGAAGTACCAGTTAGTATTTTGAGTTAGACTTGGGGCAAAATTCTAGATTGGGAGATCTAGGAAGTGGTTTTTCCCGGGATTGGGTTTCCAATGTAAATCCTTGTGTTCATTTGTTGTTTTCTTAAGTTTATATTAAATCTGTATTATTTACAATTAGTTGTTTGTTTACCACCTTTAGCACTAATCACCCCCCCTCTGGTGCACTTTCAGAATGATGTGTGGCTTGTGGAAGTCCTCTGGTAAGTCCTGTAGCCCCACAGTGCATCCAGTAGCTCGTCCATCCATCTGACTTTGGCTAAGTCCATCAGGCGTTTTAGCATTGAAATAATGGTGCGGTTGGTTGCCTCTGCGTATTCGTTCGCTTGGGAGTGGCCTACGGACGTGAAGCACAGGCGGATGTTCCAACTGGTGCAAAATTCCTCGAATTTTTTGTAGGCAAACTGGGTACCATTATCTGTGACAATGTATTGAGGTATCTTATACTGAGCTGTGATGCTTTTCTAGATAAATGAGATGACTTTATTAGCTGTTGGGCTAGCCATGGCCTCAACTTCGACCCATTTGGAGAAATAATCAACCGCCACCAATATGAATCGCTTCTGAGTCGGGACTGATGGGAATGGGCCAATGAAGTCCATGCCCTATTTTACAAAGGGGATGGATGGCATAATAGAAACTAACCTTCTAGGTGGAAAGTGGTGTAGGGTAGCAAACCGCTGGCACTTGTCATACTTGCACATGAAGTCTTTGCATTGTTGCTTCAGTTGGGGCCAAAAGTACCCCGCTCGGAATAGTTGGGCCAAGAGTGCTTTGTTCCCTTCATGGTTCTCGTATGTACCTCCATGGGCTTCTTGAAGGGCTTACAACACCTCTTCCTTTGTAAGGCAGTGCAACAGGGGGGTAGAGTATCTCCGCTTGTACAGTTGCCCCTCTATTAAGGTGTACTTAGAGGCCTTTAGGCAGAATGCCTTGGGCCAAGATTCCCTTGGGGGCAGCTCGCTAGAGTTCAAGTAGGTGTTGATAGGCATCATCTATGAGGCGAATCGCTCTATCGTGAACGTTTTTAGGGCAAGTATAGTTGGCTCCTTCAAGGTTTAGAGACAGGTATCATCTTGCTGGTCTAGCGGGATTGCCACAGCTAGGCGAGCCAACGCATCCACCAAGGGGTTGTCGACTCGTGGTACTTGCCTAATTAAGATGGTCTTGAAGTCTGACAACTCCTCCCTGACCTTATTAGCATACAAGGTCATCTTTGGGTCCCGAGCTTGGTATTCTCCAGTTATCTGATTCGCGACCAACTGGGAATTCATGTATATTTCCAACGAGGAGATGCCTCTTGGCTTGGCCACCCGAATGCCTACTAACATGGCCTTGTACTCTGCCTTTAGATGCAGGGAAGACTAGCTTGATGGCGTACTTATGAGTAACGTCGTTTGGGGCAGTTAAGGCTATGACAGTTCTAGACCTAGCTGTCATGGATGAGCCGTCAACATAGAGCTTCCAGGGGAGTATAAGGGAGGCATCCGAGTCTGTGAATTCTGCCACAAAGTCCGCCAGGACTTGTCCCTTGATGGATCTCCTCGGTTGGTACTAGACGTCGAATTCCACTAGTTTCATAGCTCATTTAATCTGTTGTGTTGACCCCATGGGCTTATATAACATTCGTCACAAGGGGTAGTTTGACAGAACCACTATTGCGTAGACTTGGAAATATGGGCATAGCTTTCGGGCTGTAGTGACCAAAGCTAGCCCAAGCTTCTCGATGACCGTATACTTAGCTTTTGCACCTTGGTAGTTCTTGCTAATAAAGTATACATGTTGTTGTGCTTCTCCTCGTTTGCCGACTAAGACGGCGCTGACGATGAACATAGATGTCACCAGGTACAAGTAGACAGCTTCCTCAAGCTTCGGAGCCATCAGGATGGGGGGAGTTCGGAGTGCTTCCTTGACTTCCTCTAAGGTCTTCTAGCAATGAGGAGTCCAGTGGACTACAACCTTTGCCCTTCTTGGTACACTCAAAGAAGGGGAGGCACGTGTCAAAGGATCAAGATAAGAATCAGCCTAAAGAGACGATTTTGCCAACCAATGATTGCATCCCTCTTAGCGTGCTTGGCGGCTACAAGTCCATGATCCCCTAGATCTTGTCAGGGTTGGCTCCAATTCCTTTGCTGGAGACCAAGAAACCCAGAAATTTGTCGACTGAAATCCCAAATACACATTTCTCGGGGTTTAGGCGGAGGCGGGTGTTCCTTAATACTTGGAACACCTTTGCCAAATAGTCTAGGTGTTGAGGGAAATTAAATCCCTTCACAAGCGTATCGTCTATGTACACTTCAAATGATTTTTCTATTATTTTGGAGAAAATCATGTTTACAAGGCACTGGTAAGTTGATCCAATGTTTTTTCAAGCCAAAAGGTATGACTCTATGCTAGAACAGGCCGATATTTGTAATAAATAAGGTATGGGATCTGTCTGCTGGAGCGAGACTGATTTGGTGATACCCTTGTAGGTGTCTAAGAAGGATATATGAGATTTTCCACTGTAGGAGTCCACCAGAGCGTCGACCTTTAGTAAGGGAAACTCATCCTTTGAGTAGGCTTTGGTGAGGTTAGTGAAGTCCACGCACATGTGCAATTTGCTATTGGCTTTTTTTACCATCACCATGTTCGAGAGATAGGCTGGATACAAGGACCCTTCTATATATCTAGCTGCAAGGAGCTTCTGGACTTCAGCATCAGCTGCTTGCCATTTTAACAGAGTTTCATAGCGAAAAGTATTGAAGTGTATGCATCTAAGTAGCATAAAATGTCTATTTATGCATGTTCTTAGTGTCATAGAAACATCATGTATTGTAAATATTACATAACATGCATCATCATGCATTTAGCTCAATTTGTATAAATTGTATAGTAATTTGCCTCTTTTTGTGGCCAGGGACAAGGCAACATTTATCGAGGCCTCAGATTGAAGATCCAACTGTACGGATCTGATCAGGGCGACGATCAGAGTTCAATGACTCCAAGATCGCCCCGATCGGACCTCTGTAACATCAAATACAATCTGAGAAAGATCAGAGGTCAAGGGACCAAGTGGTGTAAATTCGTACCTCAGATGAAGAATCCAACCGCACGGATGGGTTCAAATCGACGATCGCAGCCTGACTGTGTTAAAATCGGTCCAATCCGACATATGTAGAACCACATATAAGCATATGAAGATGGACGACTAGGATGGTGCCACGTGGCACCATCCCAACCATCCAAACCCACGCGCACTGCTCCGCTTGACTTCTGAAGGCTCAAGCGACGAAGGATCTCGGCCGTTGGATGAAGATCCTGTTAATCGCTTTGAATCGGATTTTAAAATCGATGCGTTGCAGTATGGATTGAATCAACACGAAAAACAAATAGAATTTATACTTGAATGGAGTCCAAGGTTGAACATAGGGAGCAAGTGACAAATATGAATCTCAAGATCACAATTTCAATCAAATATATGTGCAATTTCAACCTAAAACTTAATTAAAAATGATATAGAGATGAAGCTTAGTAATAAAGTGCAAAAAGATTAGGGTAAAATGGTGATTTAAATCACCAATTACCCTAATTACAATAATATCAAATATCTCAATAGTATCAATCAATTTAAATCCACATAGGATAAGTGCATAGTGCACTCCCTTCAGAGATCAGACAATGGAATTCTCAACCAGACAGCTTAACCGTCCAACTGCTACAGTGCCAAGAGGGCACCCTTCCCCTTCTTCCCTTTCTCCCTTCTTCTGCCTCCTTAAGCTCAAGAGAAGGCACAACACAGAGCTTAGGACCAACACCAGCAGAGGTAAAGGCCTCCCTCAAAAATCACTAAGTGTTGAGAGGACGGCAGCAGAGCAAAACCCCCTCCCTTCTCTCTCTTTTCTCTTCTTTCTCTCTCAGAATGAGGTGAACTAAACTAGACTCGGGTAACCGGGTAAATAGATCAAGGCCCAAACCCACATGGCGTGAGCGCGGGCGAGAGCATGTGAGGGGCGTGCGTGTGGGGACCTCACCCCCTGTGCGTGTTGAGGCGAAAAGCCACCAGCACGAATTGAACTTATCCCCTATGCGGGCTTCGGTGCTTTCCGATGTGGGACTAAGTTGTCCCCTTGTTCTTCACGCAGCAGGCAGTGGACCTCCTTCGTAGAATTGGAGCAGCTACTGAGCTCGGGGCCTCCAATCAAGGGCCTGTGCGTCTGGAGCTAGTGGTTCCACACCACTTGGAGGTGATGCTTGGGGCATCTGATGCAAGAACACCTTCTTCAAGGTGTGCGTGAAGCTTCGTCATTGGTGATGGCGATGCGATACCTGAAAACACGAACAAGACCTTTCGCCCATGTCAAATACACTCAGTAGGATCGCTGTGGGATGGCAAATGTGATGGTGTGCGTGGTGAGGCAAGTGTGTGCGTGAGAAGGTCGTACGACCTCGGAACGGAGGTGCGATGAGGGTGGAGTTCGGGGGATTCGTAGAGTGGAGAATAGGGTGAATTGGTAGAGGGCTTTTGCCCTCCATGTGATGGTGGAGCTTTTGGAGTCGGTGGCGAGGCGGATGGAGGTGTGAAGCGGTGGAGGTGTTTCGCCAGAGTGGTTGCTAGAGGCGGAGAAGACGAAGATGGATATGAGCGATTGGCAGTTGCGTATGTGTTGTGAGTGTGGGAGAGAGAAGTAGAGAGATAGAGGGAGAGATAGAGATACTTAGAGATGGAGTAGAGAGGTGGAGACAGTCGGTTGTGGTAGACCGACGCCGGAGAAGGAGGAGAAGACGGCGAGACGACGACGATGAAGTAGGTTGAGGTATGCCCTCCCTTTGGTTGGGGAGGGTCGCGACGAAGAGGGAAGTCGAGAAAGCTGACCAATTTGGTCTTTAGACGACCAGAGGAGGAGGATCGAAGAAGGTCGTCGGAGCAACGGTCTTGAAGGTCGGAGGAAGGGGAATAGGGGGCTTTTGACTCTCCAAGACTTGCTGAGAAGATGCGCAAGGCCACAGAGGTCCTTTTATAGGCTTTAGATGGAGTTCCAAGCTTGGAAACAAGCTTAGAAACTCCGAGCTCCTCGCCATCGTAGGATACCCAATCAATCAAATTGTTCGCACGAGGATTCTAGAGAGATTTAGGATCCCTGGATTGGCTTATTTGGAAGGCAATTACTTGATGAAGTTCCCTTTCAATTTTGAGAGGGATTCATCAAGAAATCACAAAGATCTCTCCAACTTAAGGTCACCGGAGCTTTAGGATTGGGATTTCATGGCAGCAGGGACCTATTTGAAAAATATGATGATAAAGTTGGGGACCTATTTGTAAAAAATTCAAAAGTTAAGGCATGTGTGTGAGAAAAGAATCAGATAGGATCAAACTGCAAACTAGGTTAAGATGATCTCACATTCGGCCTAAATTTTGGTACAAATCTAATTTTGACCTAAGAAATTCAATGGTGAAGTTGGATTTTCGTTTTGACCTAGTTTGACTAGGTAATTTGCATAATTACCTAAGTTAGGGTAAATATTTGTCTGTGACTCTATTTTGGGTCAAGACAGGTTCTGATGGTCAAATTGAAGATATTAAACCTTAGAGAATATTTTTCTATGAATTTTAGAGGGTTTAGGTGAATTTTATCCTAACCAAAGCCTCATTTAATTAAGGGGATCTATTTTTAGGATTTCAGATGTCATTTAATTCTCAAAACACGCGAAAACCCTTCTCTGTCTGTACTAACCCACTTGTTAGACTCTTAAAACCATTTGACCCTTAATTAACCCTTAAGAAAACCCATGATTGTTCTGCATTCAAGATATGTTGGTAAAATTGCAGTCTTAACCTTGGTTTCTTGTATTTCTCTTTGAAAGGATTTGCAATGAATTATCTCCTTCTGATGGTTATGTAAGAGCATTTAATGACTTAATCAGATCAAATTGATCTAGTTATGGCTCACGATGGTGTTCCCATCAGATACAACTGCCAAGA
The DNA here is from genome assembly GCA_037157565.1 of Thalassia testudinum. Lineage (NCBI taxonomy): Eukaryota > Viridiplantae > Streptophyta > Magnoliopsida > Alismatales > Hydrocharitaceae > Thalassia > Thalassia testudinum. The sequence goes on from JAZHRO010000024.1 coordinate 22,948,356, forward strand.
ACGGTTGAGCACAAAAGCCTCCACGTGACACAATTAGAGGCTTAGCACAACGGTCAACCATGCGTCCGCGAAGAGGGAGTCGTGGGTTCGAACCCTGCCTCACTCAAATCAGCTGAAGGAGCGCACATGGCTCAATTCGGCTGCTGGATCGCAATTGGGTGGTGGATGCGGGAGCACTGTGGCATGCAGGGAGGCGTTCATCAAGCACAAGTGCGATGACACGCGATCAGACGAGCCATCGCACGCGGGTGCGCTTAACGTCTGAAGAGGAAGCGACGCTTGAGGCTTTTAAGTCGTCCGATCTCTTGGCTGAGATCTCAAGATTGTGGGAGCGTACCTCAACGATTGAAGAGCTGTGGTCGGTGATGTGGCACGTTGTGGTGCGTTAGATCAGAAGTGAGTGGCCGTGATGAGGTGCACGGCTGCAACAACATGCCTCTACAGTGACACTTGTAAACGTCACTAAAGACCCTTACATTAATGTTTTGAGTTTAAAATTACCTTTTTGTCCCCATGACTACACCTATAAAAGGCCCTACTCCCTCCACACATTCGTCATCTCTTCCTCTCTTCTCTTACCCCCTCCAAAGCTCTACGAGCTTGTCCCACACCTGGGATGCTCCATTAGAGTTATAAATACAATTGTTCCACCTTCTCACCTGGTTTGTAGAGCTTTCCGCGGTTGTCCTCTCACCGCCATTTGGGATGCGGATCCAGCTGCGACGTCGCTCTGTTCCATCCTCCATCCTCCGTCCTCGTTCTCCCTTGTCCAGCATTTCATCCGAGCACTCCATCAACGTGACTCATCCTCCAAGCAGCCGTTGAGGAGAATAACTTCTCTCTCGCTTCTCTTTTTACTGCATTCTAGATTATATTTCCCACTTTCAAGTGTAGCACATAGATGTAACGGACATATTATGTGGTTATGAAATATTTGTATATTCTCTCTCTATTTTCTCTTTATTTGTATTATTCTTTCTCTGTCTTCTATTATTTATTCTTTAAGTAAAATAGGTGTGGTAGATTTAATTCGATTAGCTACTCTACTTCGTGATAGCAAATATTGTTAACGCGGCTAGAACGTATTTTAACAAATATTGCGTTGTAATATAGACGAACTTTCCGTGAAAACAAATAAAGATTTATAACTCGAAAATCAGAGTATCTGAGGTCGAACACAGGGAGCAATCTAAGTATTCCAAAACTTGAGAACACAACTTTTTAAATGAGGAGAAATGACTAGTTCAATGAGGGTGATATAGAAAGAAATTGCTCAAGTAAAAAAAAATGGACGTCTGATGCAATATCAGATGTCTTAAAGTATTTCCCAGACTTTGCTCTGCTTCAGCTCCTTTTCTTCTCTTCCCTTGCTGCTTCTGTTCCTCTTCTTTTTTTTCTTCGCTTTCTTGCTTCTTTGTCTGCCCCTTGATCTCTTTCTTCTTCCCTTTACCTTCAGCTTCTCTTCTTCTGCTTGTCTTTACCTTTCTTTATTTCTTTGCAGGTCTTCTTCTCCTTGTTCTGCTTTTTCTTCTTCTTCTTCCTTCCTTGGTTCTGTTCTTGGCTTCTTCTTTTCTGCCTTTCCTTTCTTCTTCCTCTGCAGAGCCTCCTTCCTTCTTCTCCTTCGCTTGCAGCGGCTAAGTCCCTACTTCCTGCACACAAGCACATAGCCAAACCTACTCCCCTACCCTTCCCGCGCGTCTCTCTCTCTGTATATCACTCTTCAGCAGGCTCTCCCAGAGTCGGGTAAACGGGTCGGGTCGCGCGCTCGGGTCCAGGCGCACCGGCGTGGGTGTGGTGCACGAGGAGTGCTCAGGATAGTGTCGGGTCGGGTCGCACCAGATCCGTGTGATGAACTCACGGACGAGGCACAGTGGTTAGGTGAGGGACCTCACCCCAAGTGTAAGTGGAGGCAACGAGGCAATAACACAAAAACAATATAAAGGACTTACGCACTTTGTGACTTACCGAGGTGGGACTAATGCCCACCGCTCTTTCTCATGTGCCCGCAGCGGACTGTGCTTCCAATTGCCACAACTGCAGGTGTTGCGGCGTCACTTGCTGGGTCGACTGTCTTCGCAAGACCTTCCCAAGTTTGTTGCACTTGGAACCCTGAAGTCTCGCAACCTGGAGCAAGCAAGCAGCTTCCTCGACTCACCGCTAATGGCGACAGGAGCTCAAAACCTGCCTGACACAACAAGGGCCTTTCGAATCAATCAGATCACAGTGGGACCTTCACCGTGTCACGACGAAGGTGAGGCGCTAGGTGGCAGACCGTGGGGCAGCCTAGGCGTGTGTGCCTAGGTTGCTCTGTGGCCGGACGGATGGGTGTGATCGAGGGGCTGTTGTGGCGGTGTAGAGGGACTGTGGATGAGTGGAGGGTACTCAGTGAGGTGAGGCGGAGGTTATGCGATGGTCGGCGAGACGTGTGGGGTGCGGAGTGATGGGAGCGTCTCGCTGGAGGGTAGCCGGAGATGAGGAAGGTGGCGGTGGACAGGGACGGTCGAGGGGTGATTGTGTGAAATAAAGTGAGGGAAATGAAAGAGTGGAAGATAGGGAACTTATCTGGACTGTTGGGAGTGAAAAGGGGGCTGCGGAGTCAGATGGCTCGTTTGTGCTGTCGTCGGAGAAGACAACCGTAAGGGAGATAACGGTGACGAGGAGGAGGTCAGGGAGGTGTGTGCTTGGTGCGGCGTGACATGGGAAGATTGTTGGTGCTAGAGCACCGCGATCGTTTGTTTTGATGGTAACAAAACACGTGTCATTTAACATTTGCACTTGGAGTTTTAGATTTCAAGTCAATTTCAAATGGAGACGTGATTAGACGGAGTTGGAGCTCGCATCCAGGATGGATTGGAGGAGCTTGATGGAGAACAGAGGAGGTTCGCGAGGAGCGATAGATTGAAGATGGAAGGACAAGAACAATATGATAGAATTCTGTTTATTTTTTTCATGTATTTTTGTCTTTTTTTCCTTACTCTTTTTGTTCCTTAGAACATCATGTTAAAGAGCCTCAAAGTACCCTAATAGTAGTCCAAGGAACACCTGCACAACCCTAGGACACTTAGATTTTCTGTGGAGAACTTAGAAAACCAATATAGGGTTCAGACAGCTTTTTCAGACGTCTAATTCCAAAATTAGACGTCTGATAATATGTTTTAAGACGTCTGATTGTTGATTCAGACGTCTGATAACATTTAGGCTGGACTTAGTTAGCTCTGTCTGATGAAATCAGACATCCAGACCTTAGACCAGACTCCTTAGAAGACGTCTGATATTTTTGCCAGACGTCCAATTAGTGGACCATTGGCTGACTTAACAAACACTGAAGAATAAGAACGTTAGAGACTTATCAGACGTCCTTAAGCCTTTCCAAACATCTAATAAATGACCGTTTTGCCTCTGCTGACCCGAAAATCTCTTCTTAGAGATTTTCTAGCTGTTGCACTCTCTTGGAAATCCATTCCCGCAGAAAAGTAGGTTTCTAGACGTCCAGACATAGTGCCAGACGTCCTGTATGTCGTCTGATGGACTTGCACTAGAACTCTGTTTAGATCTGATTCAAGTCAGGAAGGAACCCGCCTAAAATCAGATGTCTGACTTTGTTCGCAGACGTCTTAAACTAGCTTTCCAGACGTCTGATGCCAAGATCAGACGTCTGATTACCCTATCAGTGCAATGATTGTTCCTGATTTTGGCCTGATTCTCTTGGGCTTTGCACCCAACGGCTATGAAAGCTTTCCTAAGCCTTCCAAAGCCTTCCTATGGCCTCTATAAATAGAGGGGAACCTCTTGCACACAAAGACACACCAAGACACACCCAAGCAACATACTTTCTACTCTTTTGTGTCCTAAAGAAAAGCTCTTGCTCTCCAAGCTCAACTTCTTCATCTTGAGAGCATTAAGCCTTTGCGCACCTGCTCTCCCGCCGTAGTTCATGAGAGCGACGTTGCGCAGTCGTGTAGCTCACGCACCCGCGTCATCGATTCGACGCACTCCTTGCAAAGGGAAGCATCTTATTTCCTATAGAAGCTTAGGTTATATATTACTTTGTTGGCTCTATAGGATTGTTGTTATTTATCATTGTTATTTGGTTGGGTATTCGCTTTGCGAATTCTCGTCTCCTTCGTGGGACAAAATCCTTCTCGTGAAGAGAAGGGGTTTGAGGTACGCTACCCTAGTATAAAGTAGCGTGGTTGTAATTGAGGTTGAATCACCATCGTTTAAGTGATTCATTTAGTGGATTTGATCAACTTGGTTGATAGGAAAATCCTAACTCGAGAGGGTTAGGTGGTGGTTTTCACCTGGTTTGGGTTTCCACCTAAAAATAATTGTGTACTTTGTCTGATTGAATTTTGTGAGATTGTTTCATATTATCTTTACGCAATTTATTACGTCACCCCCTCCTAGTAGGGAATCCACAAAGATGAGGCGAAGTGGACTCTGATGCTGGTATGGCAGTAGAGCGACGAGAGGGAGGAGAGGTAATCGCCGGAGCTTGCGGGTTTCTTGTCCGGAGAGAGGAGAGATGAAATTTGGAGGATTTTACGGCCAAAACAAGTCTGAGAGATTCGTAGAGGGTAGGAGGTCCTTTTATAGGTGCTGGCCGAGCTTCTGGTGCGTGGAGGGCAAGCCTTTAGCCACCGTCGTCTCACCGGAGAAGGAAGGTGGTTGGGATCCAAATATTTCGTGCGTTCGCACGAGAGATTGGGCAGGAATCAGAAATTGTGATCGGGCTCAGATGGATGGGGATTCCTCAGAAATTTTGGTAAAAACCTAATTTGGACCTAAGGAATCCAATGGTGAAGTTGGATTTTAGGTTTGACCACGTTTGACTGGACATTTTGCGTAAAAACCCAAATTAGGTCAATTGATGAGCTAGGACCCTAATCTAGGTCAAACTAGGTTCCGAAGGCCAAATTGAATGTTCTAAACCCTAGGGGATACTTTTCCATGAATTTTAGAGGGTTTAATTGATTTTCATCCTGACCGGAACCTTATTGAATTAAGCGGGTCTGTTTTAGGGTTACCAGATGTCATTTAATTCCTGGATTGCATATGAAGCCATTTCTGATTGAATCAACCCACTTTTTATCTCATTTAGACCATTTGACCTATGTTTTGTTTTTGAGAAATCCCGTTTATATACTGCAATGGTAAAATTACAATTTTAACCTTTATTTCATGTTTTCTTCTCAGAACACTTATTCCTCCAATTAAGCCCTCTTCTAAGTCATGTAGGAGCTTTTATTCTCTTTATTAGGTCAAAATGAGCTAGTTATGGCTCATGATGAGGCTCTCATCATACCCCCATGCCTAACTTTTGCTAGTCTCTTAGCAAAATTTCAAGGTTTTAACTTCTGTTCTAGACGCTGAGTGTTTGTCGTCAATTATGATAAGTGCTTCTCTTTTTCTTTTGTGATTAGGTCAGAATGCCGACAACAGGCCTAGAGGTACTCAAGTATCAACCAAAATTCGGACTTGACCCGCTTTAGCCTCGGTCCTCCGCAAAGGTTTTTAAGGCCCACAGAAACTAGCCTAGGGTTGGTTGGACTCCGCGGTTAAAGCACCCGTGCTTGAGACATTTTGAGCCTAGGTTCAGTTTGCAGTGCATTTTTGTAAGAGAGAGACAGAAGATTTATTTGTTTTGAGAGCTTTCTCTCTCTTTTCTTTTTATTTCTACCTTCGGATTAACTTCTCAACACGATCTGTATCGGATTCCTCGTCCCCATCATCAATCCTCAAGGGTTCCTGGCTATCGAGATTTCAAGATAATCCCGCCCATGGCAACCCCCGGAACCCTGGCTTTCGAGATTTTGAGATAATCCCACCCATGGCGTTCCGTGGCCAAATTCAGACCCTGGCGATCGACATTTCGTGATAATGCTGCCCATGGTATCTGAACCAGCAGAGTGCTTACATGACCCAGTAGGATATTTAATTATCCTAAGAGACAAGCACCGAAGAGATGATATGTTGTTACGCATCTTCGAGGGGAATTTCCTGCCTCTCCATGCCGGGAACTCGTCCAAATCAACTTGTGTTGATCGGCCGCTCCTAATCTAGGTGACTTTTTCATATCATTAAACGCTTTTGCGTGATTTGGATTTTTATGCGCACTGAACCAGACTGTGTGTGAATTTGGGGTGCTTAGGTTACCGAATCTCGCAAACTGAAGGTCAGTTAACGAGGCCGAATACTTCCTAAGCCTTAGACCTAATATTTAAGCTTCGCATTTTCCCCAACCTCTTGAGGATTATCCAGATTTTAGCGGATACATGAATTTTTAAGCTAAAGAATCTAGCCCAAGAGGCCTAAGATCATCGTTCTTGCTAATCTCTTGTTATGTCTCCTTAGCACTTTTCTTTTATTTTTCTCTTGATCTGGTGTAGAACTTCAGTTAATTCCTTAATCTTTTACTAATGACTATTTCTTTTTCTTTTTCATTTTGTACTCCTTTCTTGGCATTTTACTCTTTTCCTCTTCTCATTTTGTATGGCCCTGAATTGTTTCTCCCCTCCTTCAAGTTTTTTTTTTTGAGTTGAAACCCTTTCTTGATATGAATTTTCCTGATATTTTTGCACTTTCATACCCCTCCATGCCTAAGATTTGCAATGTCCCCACTGTAAATTAGGTGGGTTCTATTTAAGCTTAGTTCATGCATTAGGACATGTGTTTGGTGAGTGAACGAGTCGAAGTGACTTGTTGCGAATGATTTCTAATCTCGGGTAGGGGTACCTGAGGTGAATTCGGCTGTTCTAATGGATGAACCCTAAAGTGCAATATGAATTCCGCATAGAAATGCCAGAAAATGTTTCAGGGTTTTCAAAGAATGACGGGTTGCCTCCCGTTAAGCGCTGAGTTTTCCGCCATCGATTGGGCGCAAAGAGCTCAAGGGGAATGGAGGGTAAAGGATGACTCAGCCAAATTTGTATCGGTCATGTCAATGAACGGTTTGAGTCTCTGACCATTCACAACAAAGGGTTCAGAATTGTGGCTGAGTGGGCTGATTTCAATAGCTCCATTTCCAAAGATTTGTCGGACTAGGTAGGGTCCGACCTACTTAGATCCTAGCTTTCTAGGAATAATTTGAGTTGGGCATCAAAGAGTAAAACCTTTTGACTGGGATGAAAGATCTTTCTAGAAATGTGTTTGTTGTGAAAAGCTTTAACCCGGTCTTTGTAAATTCGCGAGTTCTCATATGCGTCGTGGCATAATTCATCGATCTCGCTTATTTAAAGCCTTCTATGGGTTCCACCCTTAGAAAGATCTAAATTACAATTCCGTCTTGCCTAATAGGCTTTATGCTCCAATTCGACGGGGAGGTGACATGCCTTCCCGTACACTAGTCTGAAGGGAGACATTCCTAATTGGGTCTTGTGGGTGGTCCTATAGGCCCACAATGCTTCCGGAAGTCGAGAAGACCAATCTTTTCTGTCAGGTTGAACAGTAACCTAAAGGATTTTCTTGATCTCTCGGTTTGATAGCTCAGCTAGACCATTAGTTTGGGGGTGGTAAGGAGTAGAGATTCGGTGTGACACCCCGTATTTGGTCATCAGTGACCTGAACTGAGCGTTTGTGAAATGGGTCCCTCCGTCGGAAATTATTGCTCGTGGAATCCCGAACCTTGAGAAGATGTTTTGATGAATGAATTTGATAACAACTTTATGATTGTTGGTTTGGGTCAGAGTGGCTTCTATCCACTTGGACACGTAGTCAACTGCGAGTAAGATGTATTCGAAGCCATGCGAGATTGGGAAGGGTCCTATAAAATCAATCCCCCAGATATCAAAAATTTCGCATACCAGGTTCTGCTGTAGAGGCATCATGTCTCGATGGCTCATGTTGCCCAAAGCCTGGCAACGGGAACATGCCTTATAGTGATCGTATGCGTCCTTGAAAATTATGGGCCAGTAAAAGCCACACTGGAGGACTTTTGATGCGGTTTTATGTCCTGAGAAATGTCCACGGCATGCCTGGTCATGGAAAAATGAGAGTGTGTCTTTGATTTCTACTTCCGTGACACACCGTCGAATTATCTGATCAGCACCAATGCAGAATAAATACGAGTCTTCCCATAGGTAATACTTGGCATCGGAACGCAATTTGTCCTTGGCCTTCGGCCAATCGGATGGAATCTGTTGTGATGCCAGGTAATTCACTATATTTGCGAACCATGGAAGGCCTGTACTGATAGTCAGGAGGTGCTCATCAGGAAAGTGTTCTGTGATGGGTCTGGAAGGGTCAATTAGTTCAGAAGGAAGACGGGGCAAGTGATCAGCTACCACATTTTGCTTTCCCGCTTTGTCACGAATCTCAAGGTCAAATTCTTACAACAATAAGATCCATCGGATTAGTCGAGGTTCCGCATCCTTCTTTGCAAGGAGATGCCTCACAGTTGTGTGATCCGAGTATATGATAACACGGGAACCCAGAAGGTATGATCTGAATTTTTCTAGGGCAAATACTACAGCTAGCAGTTCTTTCTCAGTAACCGTGTAGTTACACTGAGCCTCGTCCAGTGTTTTGCTAGCGTAGTAAATGACCACAGGTTTCCCGTCAATTTTCTACCCCAAAATCGCTCCTGCAGGGAAGTCAGATGCATCGCACATGATCTCAAAGGGTTGAGACCAATCAGGGGACTGTAGGATCGGGGCTTGGGTGACTCGATCATGTAGGATATCAAATGCTTGAGTGCATTCCTTGGAAATTTTGAAAGGCACATCCTTGGAGAGAAGAGTAGTCAGAGGGCGCGTGATTTTTGAAAAATCAGGGATAAATCGATGGTAAAAATCGACGTGCCCTAAAAAAGATCGGATGTCCTTAATCGAGCTAGGCATAGGGAGCTTAGAAATCAGGTTAACCTTAGCTCGATCCACTTGGATGCCTTTCTCCGAGATTAAATGTCCCAGGACAATTCCCTCTGGCACCATGAAATGGCTCTTTTCCCAGGAAAGAACCAAATTCACATCGATGCACTGCCTGAGTATTTGGACCAAGTGTTGGAGGCAATCGTCAAATGATGTTCCAAAAACTGAAAAGTCATCCATGAAGACTTCCAGATAGTCACCTAACATATCTGAGAATATGGCAAGCATGCATCGCTGAAAAGTTGTGGGTGCATTGCAAAGACCGAAAGGCATCCTTCGAAATGCGTACGTCCCGAAGGGGCAGGTGAATGTGGTCTTTTCTTGGTCTTTTGGATGGATTGCCGCCTGGTTGTAACCGGAGTACCCGTTAAGAAAGCAGAAGAACCTATTTCCCGCTAGTTTCTCGAGGATCTGATCAATAAACGATAATGGGAAATGGTCCTTCGTGGAGGAATTGAGTCTTCTGTAATCAATGCAGACTCTCCACGAGTTAGCTATTCGGGTAGGAATGACTTCTTCGATTTCAGTCGTGATGATGGTAAGTTCGGCCTTTTTAGGCACCACCTGTATTGGACTCACCCAACGACTATCGGAGATCGGGTAGATGATCCCTGCATCTAACCACTTTATGATCTCCTTTTTCACGACCTCCTGCAGGTTAGGGTTTAAGCATCTCTGCATTTCACTTGAAGGTCGTGCGCCTTCTTTTGTGTAGATTCGATGTGTGCAGTATGAAGGGCTTATGCCAGTCAAATCATCGAGAGTCCATCCAATGGCTCTACGATGTTGCTGGAGAACAGTAATCAAACGGAGTTCCTGGTCAGGTGTGAGTTGAGAGTTGATAATCACAGGAAATGTTTGATTGGAACCAAAAAAGACGTACTTCAGATGCTCGGGAAGGGGCTTGAGTTCCATGACAGGATTGTCAGCAGCAACGGGTGGTTCGAGGTTTGTATCAGGAACAAGGGTCGGAGTCATAAGTGTGTTTAGATCATGTTCGCACTCCTCTGTTGGCGGGTTTTGATCTTCTAGTGGTTGATCAGGGATAATCAGGTTGTCCTCTGTATGCGATTCATCAGCCACAGCTCTGATATCACATATTTTCTCTATAACCCCACAATTAATCCCTTGTTGGGCCTTAAAAATGTCAATCTTCAGAGTTTGATTCCCAAATTTTAATTCTATCTGGCCCTCTTCGCAGTTTATGTTGGCCCTAGCAGTGGCCAAAAAGGGTCTCCCTAATATGATTGGTGTGTCGCTTGGGTTCTTAGGTGCATCCATGTCCAGCACTATGAAGTCCACCGGGAAGTAGAAATCCCGTACCCTAACAATGACATCCTCGAGTATTCCTTTAGGTGACTTGATGGATCGATCAGCTAACTGCAACGTCACCTTAGTTGGTTTAAGTTTGGACTCTTCAAGGTGGTCAAGGAGGGATGTAGGTATTAGATTTATGGAGGCACCTAGATCTAGTAAGGCTCTGTCAAATTGGGTTTCACCAATTTTACAAGAAATCAGGGGAGTTCCAGGGTCTTTAGCCTTGGGTGGGAGTTTACTCAAGATGATAGAGCTGGCTTGCTTTGACAGTATGATAGGATTCCCATCCTTGGTTTGCGGCTTACATTTAGGTGTACATACGTCTTTTAAGAATCTTGCGTAAGCTGGTACATGGCGAATTGCATCCATCAATGGGATGTTTATCTGGACCTGTTCAAAGAGCTTGACCAGATCCTCCTCGGGGGCCACGGGTTTGGTTATCCTTTTCCCTTTGGTCAAGGCCTCAGGAAATGGAATCCTAGTTGGTTCCTCTAGAATAGGTCCAGGTTCTTGATCTGGGATAGTGGTATCCTGGATAACTATCCTAGGGTCTTGGCTACTACCAGGCTTGGAGTGGTTCGGATAATATGGGTCTTGGGTTGTTTTACCACTACGTGTTGTTACAGAGTTTAATCCGGCCTGATTTTGGTTTAGGTTTGGTAAGAGGGGTGGCTGCTGCTGAAATCCCGCATAAGATGTCGAAGCTTCCATCCCGTCTGGTGATGGAGCAGCAGGGGCCTGATAAATCAAATGCGCATGGCCTGAATTTGGATTCATAACGTGCCTCTGGGTCGGCACGTTATTTGGGTTTGGCAGAGGTTGTGAAGGAAGGGTGCTAGGTTGGCGGGAATTTGCCATCTGGGCCAGTTGGTTGCGAACCTCTATGATCTCATCCTTGTGCTATTTTTGCATTGCCGCATTCATCTTTTGAATGTCAGCCAGTGCTTGAAGGATAAGAGTCATTTGATCCTGGTTTGACCCGGATTGGTAGGTGGGATTGGGCCGAGGCCGAGGCGGCTGATATGGACGAGGGGCTTGTGGACGGGGTTGATATGGTGGTCTTTGAGTCTGAGAATTTCCCGTCTACTGAAAGTTAGGATGATTTTGCCATCCAGGGTTGTAGGTATTGGAGAATGGGTCATTCTGGATGGCGTTGAGGTCCTCGCAGTTCTGAGGAACCTCAGGAAAGTCAGAATACGAGGGTTCAGAGTTCCCCCAACTCGAGTAAAATGGATCGGAGGTCACTTCGGTCCGAGAGGCAGACGGGGGTGGATATGGGTCCATTCCCTTACCAGATTGGTGGTAGATGTTTTGCACAGTTTCCCTCGCCAGAGGTGGTCGTGCAAAAGAGTTCTGCGCAGAGGTGGCTTGCTGGAAATGTCGAGTTAGCTCGTCCACCTTCTTTTCTATGATAGAAACCTTGTCCAACCGACTGGCCATCAGTTCCAAGTCGACGGAAGTGGGCAGGTCCTTCATCTCATGTGCCCCTCTCAGATTCGTCGATGCGTGGGCATTCGTCCTGTCGAATAAGCCCATGGAGTCATTATTTATGGAGTTCTCGCACATGTTTTTAAGAATCTCCCACACCATGTCCTCATGTTGACTCATGATGTTTCCTCCGCACGTTGCATTGACGAATAATCGAATGTCTTCACGGAGTCCCTGGTAAAAAGATTGGACTTGTTCCCATTTAGGAACTCCGTGATGGGGGCATTTTCGCATGAGATCTAAGAATCGGTCCCATGATTCGTGAAGAGGTTCTCCCGGTTGTTGAGTGAAATGAGTGATCTGGTGGCGCAAGGCATTCGTCCGGCCAACAGGGAAGAATTTTTTCAAAAATTCAGACTAAAGTTCCTCCCATGTGTTGATTGGATGGGTCTGAGTTTGATACCAATGGGCGACCTTGTCCAAGAGGGAGAAAGAAAACATTTTCATGTGTAGGATATCCCAGTTTTGTGGATCTGACCCGAAGGTCTGGACCAGATGCTTGAGTTGTTTAATGTGTTGGAATGGATCCTCGGTGTTAAGCCCATGAAACTTTGGTATGGCGTGAATCATATTGGGCTTCAGTTCAGAATCAGGACCTCCAATCGGGATTTGGACTCGAGGTTCGATCACCACTGCAGTGGGATTATAGTGATCTCGCATCATTGGTCGCTTCGGTGGGTTTACAAAGTTTTGAAAGAGATCATTTAGGCATTGAAGTTGGTGCTCAAGGTTGTTCTCCTCTTCAATGGGTTGTGCCATGATGGGAGAAGAAGGAGAACTTGGTTCTGAATCAGATGAAAGATTTATGTGGTGGGGTTGCTGCACAAACAAGGGCGTCGAGGCTTGGCCTCGACGAGACTGAATTTCTAAAGGAGGTCTTAAGGACCTCCTACTGAACATGCACCGAAGGATGTGATGAGATTAGAAGGTGTTGGACCCAATCGAGACACCCAAAAATTGTTGGGTGACTGTGGAGGTTCGGGGCGAATGATAGAAAGGTCGTCCACTTGAGAAGTACCTAGGCAGCCAGAGAGGGAGAGTCCCATAAAGACCCCTACACGGTAGAGCATCCCCACGAGTTACAGGGTTTCCCCCACCTGACCTCTCTTGTCACTACGGTTCCAGGTAGACGAGAAGGGGGGCCTTGACATCTTAAGTCTGCCTTTTTTACTTTAAGATCAAGGTGCTTAAGGTTCCACTTGAACTTTTAGGATTTTTGAGTGAAAAAGTGACCTAATTTTAAGGTTGGTTGACCCAAAGGATCAACTTCACCTCTTGTTCCTTGAGTGCTTTTGGGTCCTTTCTTTTAGGGTTCAAATGTATTTACAAGCCTGATTTGCTTAGGGTTTCTCTTGTATAGATCTTTTCAAACAAGGTTTAGACACATCTCTTTTTGGAAAAACTTTTTTCTTTGTTTAAGAGAAGATGTGTCTCTAAAAACCCTAGCTTTGCAATCCTTAAGTTGGCTCTAGTTGGTCCAATTTAGTTGCATCAAAATTTGGTATCTAGGGCTCAATCAAGAAAGTTTTAGCCCTAGTTACCTTAGTTGGATGAGCAGTTAAAGATGTGTTGAAATGAAAATCAGGAAACTTTGATGAATTACTAAGTATGAAATAGGCAGCCCTAAGTTGATTCTTCTTTTGTTCCTTTTCAGACTTTGAGGGGGTGAAGAGAGAGGGCTAATGAAAATTACCTATTCCTTGGTGTGTCTATTGTGCAGCTGCTCTTCTTTTCTCTACTTTCCCTGAGACAAGCACAATAAAAGAGAGGAATTAGGTCAATATTGGATCAAAAGTTGTGATCAAAAGCTTTAGAAGTGCCCGTTGCTCCCCAGCAATGGCGCCAAAATGTTAACGCGACTAGATCGTGTTTTAACAAATATTGTGTTGTAATATAGACGAACTTTCCGTGAAAACCAATAAAGATTTATAACTAGAAAATCAGAGTATCTGAGGTCGAGCACATGGAGCAATCTAAGTATTCCAAAACTTGAGAACACAACTTTTTAAATGAGGAGAAATGACTAGTTCAATGAGAGTGATATAGAAAGAAATTGCTCAAGGAAAAAAAAAAATGGACGTCTGATGCAATATCAGACGTCTTAAAGTATTTCCCAGACTTTGCTCTGCTTCAGCTCCTTTTCTTCTCTTCCCTTGCTGCTTCTGTTCCTCTTCTTTTTTTTCTTCGCTTTCTTGCTTCTTTGTCTACCCCTTGATCTCTTTCTTCTTCCCTCTGCCTTCAGCTTCGCTTCTTCTTCTGCTTGTCTTTACCTTTCTTTATTTCTTTGCAGGTCTTCTTCTCCTTGTTCTGCTTTCTCTTCTTCTTACTTCCTTGGTTCTTGATGACGAAATACTCGTGATCTGTAGAAGTGGGTTTTTAACGTCATTGTAACACGCAAATTCGCATACGCTTTTAAATTTATAAACCTAGATAGGGGAGTATCTAGGGTCGTCCAAGGAGGAAAAATTTGCAATTCAATTCTCTTGCTAAAAACACATCTCAACTTTCTTTTTGATATTTTAAATATGTAATTTTTTTTTGTTTTGAAAAGATGAGGGCAAAATGCGAATTGTAGCGGAAAGTACTAACACCTATAATTGCTTAACTAAAACTTAAAAGATAGATATATCTTCTTCCTAAGCTCACTTTAGGCAAGTGGAGGCCTAGAGTAATTAGGAAGAAGAGGTAAAACAAGTGCTAGAACCAAAACAACAATTGCAATAGAAAGGAAAAGAAGGCAATTTGATTAACTAGAATTTGTGTTCTTTTTCCAAGACAAGTAGAGGAATGCTTCTACTAGAAATAAAAAAATCTAAAAGCAATGAAAGAAATACAAATCCTCTTGCAAAAATTGGTGGAGAAGGGGGTCTTCTTGCTCCAAGCCTAGCTGCTCCTTGGCTTGAAAAGATGGCCTCCTTCTTCTCCTTCCTTGAGAGCTCCTCCAAGGTGGAAGCTACCACCTTCAATGCTCTCCTCCAAGGGGTGGGCGTGCACCACCTTCAAAAGCTCCTCCAAGGTGGCGTGGACCACCTTCAAGATCTCCTCCAAAGATCTTCCTTTCCTGGCTTCTCCTTTGGCTGGTGTGACTCAAGAGAGAAGGGAAGAGGGGAAGGCACCAAAGGGACAGAATATCCCTTTAATGTTCTTCTTCTTCTTCTCTCTTGGGCGTGGGCTTCTAGGTAGAATATGAGAGTGTATTTTCTAGCCAAGGATGGATTGAATGGTGGTGGGTAGTGGTCTTTTTATAGGGTATGGTGAGGGGTTAAGGTGCCTCTTGAAATGGAGGGCTAAGATGGTTGGATGGAGGTGGTTAGATGATCCTAGGGTTAAGGATGGTTGGCGCCACCTAAGGGGTGCTAGGGGGGTAGTTAGGGTTGGTCAAGAGGCACCTAAAAGTGGTGCCAACCATGGAAAGGTGCCATGGGTTGGCGCCAACTTTAAGCTTCTAGAAGGTGGGGTTATGTGGAGGGTGGAGATGGGTTTAAGGGGAGATGTGTGGTGGAGATGAAGGGGGTTTTTGGAGGGAAAAGTGGCACCATCAAGGGGGTGGTTAGGGTGGTTTTGGCGCCACTTTTAGGTGTTTGTTGGAGGTGGCGAGTAGGCTAGGTTGGCGCCAAGTAGGTGGAGCTTAGGTGGAGCTAGTAGGTGGAGTTGTTAGGTAAGGTTTTTGGGTGGTACAAGCCAAGGAAGTTGGAGCATAGCTAAGCTAAGCTAAGCTAAGCTAGCTTAGCTAATGGAGGAGTAGAGAAGGAGGTGTTGGAGCTACGGTTTGGAGGGAGGAGCTAAGGAGGAGAAGTCTGGAGCTGAAACTGGAGCTGGCTGCTGCTGAAGAGGCTGGCATGGAGCTACTCTAGCTGGCTTAGCTTGCTAGTTCTTTGCTAGCTGCTAAGCCATGCTAAAGTGAGTTAGCTTCTACCATAATGAGCTGAGGTGAGATAGGTCTGGTGCTCCTGGGGAGGATCAAGCTAGTTAAGGCAGCTAAGGTAACTTAGCTCAACTGAGTTGAGCTAAGCTGAGTCCCCAGGAGCTGGACTTGAGTTTCCTGAGCTGGGATGAGTTCTTCTTCAGCTGGCTGGAGTTGAGTGGAGCTGGATGTAGCTGGATCTGAGCTGGGGTGAACTCCCGTCAACTCAGCTGAGCTAGCTAGAGCTCCCTGTGGACTAGTGGGAGCTGAGATGAGCTCGACTCAGCTAAGTTGAGCTGGATCTGAGCTGACTTGAGCTAGGGTTAGCTAAGATGAACTGTCTTGAGCTGCCACCCAGCTGAGATTAGCTGAATGGTGGTGGGATGAGCTAACCTTAGTTCAAGTGAGCTAGGTTCCAACTGTGGTGAGCTGGATTAAGCTGAGTTCCAGCTGGTCTGAACTCCTTCTTCACCAATTACCTTCTTGAGTGCTAAGGTTTTAGGGATCTGTATATCTGTTCATCCCTAACACTCACAAAAACATATCAAAATAACAAAAGAAAATGCAATGCATGCCTAACCTAGTGAATGCCTAAATGCAGCCCAAAAACCTGTTTGCAGAGTAAAATCCTAAGAGCTAGGTTTGTTTTAATGCATAAGAATGATGAACTGGCGTTTATCAGTTCAGTTCTCGACTTCTTCTTTTCTGCCTTGCCTTTCTTCTTCCTCTGCAGAGCCTCCTTCCTTCTTCTTCTCCTTTGCTTGCAGCAGCTAAGTCCCTGCTTCCTACACACAAGCACATAGCAAAACCTACTCCCCTACCCTTCCCGCGCCTCTCTCTCTGTATATCACTCTTCAGCACGCTCTCCCAGAGCTGGGTAAACGGGTCGGGTCGCACGCCCGGGTCCAGGCGCACCGGCGTGGGTGTGGTGCGCGAGGAGTGCTCAGGATAGTGTCGGGATGGGTCACACCAGATCCGCGTGATGAACTCACGGACGAGGCACAGTGGTTAGGTGAGGGACCTCACCCCAAGTGTAAGTGGAGGCAACGAGGAAATAACACAAAAACAATATAAAGGACTTACGCACTTTGTGACTTACCAAGGTGGGACTAATGCCCACCTCTCTTTCTCGCACGCCCGCAGCGGACCGTGCTTCCAATTGCCCCAACTGCAGGCGTTGCGGCGTCACTTGCTGGGTCGACTGTCTTCGCAAGACCTTCCCAAGTTTGCTGCACCTGGAACCGTGAAGTCTTGCAACCTGGAGCAAGCAAGCAGCTTCCTCGACTCATCGCTATTGGCGGCCGGAGCTCAAAACCTGCCTGAAACAACAAGGGCCTTTCGGATCAATCAGATCACAGGGGGACCTTCTCCGTGTCACGGCGAAGGTGGGGCGCTAGGTGGCAGGCCGCAGGGCGGCCTAGGCTTGCGTGCTTAGGTCGCTCTGTGGCTGGACGGATGGGTGTGATCGAGGGGCTGTTGTGGCAGTGTAGAGGGACTGTGGATGAGTGGAGGGTACTCAGTGAGGTGAGGCAGAGGTTATGCAATGGTCGACGAGATGTGTGGGGCTGCGGAGTGACGGGATCGTCTCGCAGGAGGGTGACCGAAGATGAGGAAGGTGGCGGTGGAGCAGGGACAGTCGAGGGGTGGTTGTGTGAAATAAAGTGAGGGAAATGAAAGAGTGGAAGATGGAGAACTTATCTAGACTGTTGGGAGTGAAAAGGGGGCTGCGGAGTCAGACGGCTCGTTTGTGCCGTCGTCGGAGAAGGCAACCCTGAGGGAGATAACGGCGACGAGGAGGAGGTCAGGGAGGCGTGTGCTTGGTGCGGCGCGACACGGGAAGATGAGGCGGAGTGGACTCTTCTGCTGGTATGGCAGCAGAGCGACGAGAGGGGGGAGAGGTAATCGTTGGAGCTTGCGGGTTTCTTGGCCGGAGAGAGGAGAGATGAAATTTAAAGGATTCTACTGCCAAAACAAGTCTGAGAGATTCGCAGAGGGTCGGAGGTCCTTTTATAGGTGCTGGCCGAGCTTCTAGTGCATGGAGGGCAAGCCTTTAGCCACTGTCGTCTCGCCGGAGAAGGAAGGTGGTTGGGATCCAAATCTTTCGTGCGTTCGCACGAGAGATTGGGCAGGAATCGGAGATTGTGATTAGGCTTAGATGGAAGGGGATTCCTCAGAGAATCTCCCTTCAAATTTTGGGAGGAGATCTCTGAGGGATCAGAGAGTATCCCCCCTGCCTTCCTCGCTGGAGAAGGATTCTTCCCCATTAATGGTAGAGGGACCTGATTGTAAGATTGGCGAGAAATCTAGGGGGGTTTATGTGATAGTTTTCAAAAGATAGGGACCGAAATGTGATTGGGTGTACTAAATTGCAAAGTAGGTCAAGATGACCTCTCCTTAGGTCCAAATTTTGCTAAAAACCTAATTTAGACCTAAGGAATCTAATGGTGAAGTTGGATTTTAGGTTTAACCACATTTGACTGGATATTTTGCGTAAAAACCCAAATTAGGTCAATTGATGAGCTAGGACCCTAATCTAGGTCAAACTAGGTTCCGAAGGCCAAATTGAATGTTCTAAACCCTAGGGGATACTTTTCCATGAATTTTAGAGGGTTTAATTGATTTTTATACTGACCGGAACCTTTTTGAATTAAGCAGGTCTATTTTAGGGTTACCAGATGTCATTTAATTCCTGGATTGCATATGAACCCATTTCTGATTGAATCAACCCACTTTTTATCTCATTTAGACCATTTGACCTATGTTTTGTCTCTGAGAAATCCCGTTTATGTACTGCAATGGTAAAATTGCTGTTTTAACCTTTATTTCATGTTTTCTTCTCAGAACACTTATTCCTCCAATTAAGCCCTCTTATAAGTCATGTAGGAGCTTTTATTCTCTTTATTAGGTCAAAATGAGATAGTTATGGCTCATGATGAGGCTCTCATCAAATATAAACATGATTTTTTATCACGTACTCCTCCTTGTGTTCGACTCGGGACTCACCAGTGTTTCGGTTAAATTATCTATTTGATGAATTTTCACGCGACTACGACGACAGGGTTTTCAAAACACAAATTTTCAGCGTACAAATTCCTTCTAACAAGTATTGAGTTTGGAAAAATCCGTCGTCGTAGTGCAATTTGCAAGAAAATCCAATATCAGATAAATTTTTACCAAAGCTCGAAGTGAGCCCTGGGTCGAACACAGGGAGGCTACGTCAATTTTAAATCCGCAATTATATTTTTTTGTAATTTTGTTTATAAAGGGAACATTCACAATGATTATAAAATAGCTAATCTACTTGTAATATGAAGAATAGAGCTAGAGAGAGAGAGATAACTTTTATAACATGGATAATGTCATTACAACTAATGTCTACCACTAAAAAGCAGAAAATTTACTATAGAAAGCGATAAAAAGATAAGGGGTGAGAAGATATCCTCCTCGATGGCTGCTTGGAGGATGAGTTGGATGGACGACTCCTATTTACAAGGCGAGATCGATGTTTAAAATGAAACGTTGTAATATAGTCGAAATCGCTTTGAAAACAAATACAATTTTATTACTCGAAAAGATTCCGAGTTCTTACACAGGGAGCAAATGGAATTCACATACTAATCTTAATAATTAATGTAATTTGAACACCAAATATTACTCAAAAACTAATTTTCAAGGTAGAGCGTATGAGTATATGAAGAGTAAAAAGAATTTTAGGCAAAAAAATGGTGATTTGAATCACCAATTATAAGTCTAATAGATAGAATAATTACTCAAATCTACTAAAGGAGGGAGTATGAAATCAGACGTCTAATTTTGCAATCAAACATCTTAAGTGACTTTTGCTACAGTACTCCTTTTTGCTTTTGTCTGTGTGCCTCTTCCTTTTTCTTCACTTCTCTTCTTCAGAATCGACGTGTCGAAGCCAAACTTCTCACGGCAAAAACCCCCCTTCCCCCATGTAACTCTCCTCTCTTCTCTTTCTATTTCAGTCTCGCTCTCCCACAGCCACAGTCGGTCAGGTAATCGGACCTAGCACATACTTGGGTCCAGGCTCACCGACGTGCGGTGGTGAGCGAGGAGTGCAGGTCAGGTGGGTAATCGGGTCGACTAGATCTGCGGGAGAGGTGTCGCGGACGAGGTCGGGTGAAGGTGTAGGAGGACCTCACCCTCAGTGATTGGAGGCAAACAACCCCATTCACTTATCAATTTATGCGGCTTCAAGCGACTCTTCATATCCATGGTGGGATTAAATGTCCCACCTTTCTTCCGCGCAGTGTAGCAGCAAGGTTCTCAGCCAATTTGACGAGGTTGCGACTACTGAAGCGCTTGCATGAAGACTTGGACTCCTGTAGGCCTCAATTCTGCACGGCCTGGAGCTATCCCGTGGAGCGGAAACACCCTGGAGCAGCTTGAAGCTTGCTCGAAGCATGGCGTCAGTGGCGGGTCTTGGCCTGCTACCTGAAATCAAGAAAAGGGGCCTTATGGCCGCATCAGAATGCTCAGCAAGATCGCTGTGGCACGACAAATGTGATGGTGGAAGTGGCGTGGAGCAAGTGTGGCTGTGATGGCCGGATGGTGACGGGAACGGTCGGTGAGAGTGGGTTTGTTCGGGAAGGTGTTTGGGTGGATGATGGAGCGAATGGAGTGAGGGGAAATGAGCGGGAAGGTGTAGTGGAGGTTGTATGGTGGTCGGTGAGGTGGATGGAGGTGCATAGTGGTGGGAACACCTCACTGGAGGAGTCGCCGGAGCAGAGAATGAAGGGGATGAACGACGCAGTCGAGGGGTTGAATTGAGAAGTAGAGAGTGGGAAACTAACCTACGAGTCTTGCTAAACCTAACTAGCTACTTTAATGGACGAAAGGAAGGAGATTCCCATGCTAGTGTGGTTGCCGGACGTGGGGAAGACGAACCTTCGTAGGAGAGACGGCGGCAAAGACGGGGAAAGGACGACAACGGCTGGTATTGCACGACGCAGAGGATTGCGAGGAAGATGAATCTGCCACTGGTTTTGTGGTCGAACAATGAGAGGAGTTGGAGAGAAACCACCGAAGCTTGCGGAGAATTGCGGCCAAAAGGAGAGAGGAAGAGGGGGAGTTTCGGCCAAATTTCAAGCTTAGGAGAACGGTTGAACCTTGGGGAGTCTTTTATTGGTCTTCAGAGAGGGTTTTGTGCTTAAAAGCCAAGCTTCCAAGCTAGGAATGCTTTCCGGATTTGGGAGCTTCTTGAGACCCAAATCTCTTATTTGTTCACATGAGAGATTGGGGAAGATCTGGAGCATATGAATGGGCTTAGATTGGAGGGAATTACTTAATGAATTTCCCTTCCAATTTTGGAAGGGATTCATCAATCAATCAGGGAGATATCTCTTGTCAAAGGTCGTCGAAGTAGGTTTTCTCCGCAATAATGGTGGAGGGACCTAATTGTGAAGATGATGAAGAAGTTAGGGGCTATATGCATAGGTTTTTAAAAGTTGAGGGTATAAATATAATCAGACAGGACCTTTTTGCAAACTAGGTCAAGACAAGTTCTCCTTAGATCCAAATTTTGGTATAAACCTAATTTGGACCTAAGGAATCCAATGGTGAAATTAGATTTTAGTTGTGACCATGTTTGACTAGGTAATTTATGCAAAAATCCAAATTAGGGTAAATATTTGTCTGAGACTCTATTTTAGGTCAAGACGGGTTCTGATGGTCAAATTGAAGGTCTTAAACCCTAG
Organism: Thalassia testudinum; assembly: GCA_037157565.1. Classification (NCBI taxonomy): domain Eukaryota; kingdom Viridiplantae; phylum Streptophyta; class Magnoliopsida; order Alismatales; family Hydrocharitaceae; genus Thalassia; species Thalassia testudinum. The sequence continues at coordinate 22,969,652 of JAZHRO010000024.1, forward strand.
AGAATATTTTTCTATAATTTTTAGAGGGTTTAAGTGAATTTTATCCTAACCAGAACCTTGGTTAATTAAGTGGGTCTATTTTTAGGATTTCAAAAGTTATTTAATTCTCAAGACACACGTAAACGCTTTTATGTCTGATTTAACCCACTTATTATCCTATTAAGACCATTTGACCTTTATTTAGCTCTAGAGAAAACCTATGGTTGTACTGCATTCATGATAAGCTAGTAAAATTATAGTTTTAACCCTAATTTCTAATTTTTCTCTCAGAATGGTCATACAGTGAGTTATGGTTCTCTGACGGTTATGTAGTTGCGTTTATTGACTTAATTGGGTCGAAATGAGCTAGTTAGGGCTCATGATAGTGTTCCCATCAATGCCTGGAAGTAGGTGAGCGAAGACGGAGGACGGAGCATGAATCTGGAAGAATCGGGGATGAAACAGGTGTTTGCACAGCAAAAATACACCAGTGAATATGCCATCTTGTGTTATTTCCTAACACTGCCATTACATCTTATGTAGCTATAATTGCATTTGTAAATAGACACCTTCATGCATTTATAAAGAGGGGAGGAGAGTGTGAATAATTGGCCATCTATTAAATAACATCTTCCTCAAGTGTGGCATTGCAATTTCACCGTTTTTCATTTCTTTTATTACTTTTAATTTTCCTCTCTTGCGCAGCTGTAGGGCATGGGGCATGCGCGCCTCTCCTCCTGCCAACAGCATGGCAGGATGTGTGCTGCCAGCAGCATGGCTGTGGCATAACTTCTCCTCTTTAAAACCCCTGGCTCTCTCCCATATGCGGGGAGGCACCTTCAGACACCTTTTGATCACTGTCACCCTGGGCCAACCTCCTCCCCTCTCCCTCTCCATACATAGTACCTCTTGTCACTGAGAAGAGGCACACCGTGTGCAGGAGAAAACCCATGGTGGTCTGAGACCACCACTGTGAGTTCCACCACCGCCTAGCTCTTTCGTGAGCAGGTGGGCGTGGTGGTTTCGCCCTTTTGTTTCATTGCTGTTCGTCTTCTCCACCATTACCAGAGCTTCAAGCTCCCAAGCTCAAAAGCTCCAGCAGCATCGCACTCCAGCCTGTAGCTTAGCCGGTCGCCACGTGCTCACCAGCAGAGTGTGCGCAGCCTCTTTGTACACGCACAGGCGCTTCACAGTTTGCCCACTCGTCGCGGCACTATAGCGCACTGTTCACGCATCTCAGCGCGACACTGTAGCCACCGGCTTGTTTCTCACTTAGCCGGTGGCTTTGTGCTCTCTCTCCTTGCTCGCTACCTGCGCCAGCCGGTCACTACGCTCGTCCATGCCTCACCCTCCCGCTCACGAAGAGAGCGCTGTGCTTCACTCCGCACCATGCGCGCGCTCTCTCTCCTGTGCTAGTGCATCTGTGCGCATCAGATGACGGGGAAGCACGGCAGATGGCTTATCTGCTGCGCTCCCCTCCTCCTCCAGCATACACACACACACTCACTTGTACACACACACTCGTACACTCACACACACACACTGGTAGACACTCACACACACCCTCATGCACTCACACATACATACATATATATATATCCACTCACATATATACATAAATATATATACATATTTATATATATATATATTTACACACAAATATATAAATATACATATATATATACATATACAACTATATATATACATATAGAGTTATAGATATATACATATATATATTCACATATACATCCACCTACCCATATCTATCTATACACTTCACAAACACCACCCATACTCCCGTGCACTCATCCCTCCACCGCGCATCATATCGCGGGAATATTCGCACTAGTTGCTGATATTCCCCGATATCCGCGCAAAGCAAGCGACTCCACCCTCACTCCCACACATCCGCCCCACACTCCACGGGACACTCAGTCTTGTTGGTTGCATCTTGCTAGACGTGGATCAACTTGACACTGTGCTACATTCCATTTCCACCTCCACCTCCACCTCCACCCCTATATATAATATATAACTATATACATATAAATATTCTGTATCTACTATATATCTATACATATACTAAGCTAAGTATTTCTTTCTTTTCTAGCAACCTACCTTGTTTTCATTTATCTTTTATTTCTTGCTATTAAAAAGATAAGAAAAAAGAGTAAAAGAGAAAAGATAATTCTTGTCTTGCAGGTACTCGATCTTGCGAATAACAAGATCGATTTCTAGGAACCCCGAGTTGGCTATAAGCCAAGAACCATTTGGCTCAAGGCCAATGACTTAATTTTTGAGGGTGTACCTCAAGGACAACACTATCACCAACAAAAATCTTAAAAATAGAAAACACCAAAAACGTAATAAACGCAAGGAAGAGATATGTTTTAGGAAAGGCGTAGAAGCTCCTTGACCTTCAAATTCCCGCCTCCCTGAGATCGACCCTGGGCCTAAAAGCGACCAAGATAAAATCAAGTAGGCCAGGTTAAAAATTTTGTGAAGCTGGTTAGACTCGATTTAGGTTAACTCACTATACTAATTTCAACGATAATATCACCATATTAAAAAAACCTATTCGAGTCGCACCACGCTTTTCTGGCGCCGTTGTCGGGGAGGCGCAAATTGAGGTAAGTTTCTACTCTCATTCCTTTGATTTTCTCTTCTCACACCCTTCTCTTCACGGGTGTTTTGGTTTGCTTGTGTGCAGGTATATCGGTTGCAAGGAGGAGACAAGCAGAGGAGGTCGAAGACATGGGTAAATCTAAGGTGGATGCGAGAGCGTGAAGTCGCTGGTGCCGCATTAGAGCTTTGCCCCCATTGCTAAGGAGGTAGGTGTCTCTCTCTTAGTAACTTAGGTTATCTTGTCACCTAAAAATACTTCTTGGGAATTTCTTGGGGTGAGTGGATTAAAACCACTTGTTGATTGTTTGCCATCACCCCTTGATTTCCCACAAACTTCGCATAGCAAAAATCCAAGAATCTTGATTCTTGGATCTTTCGTTGTGTGAAGTGTTCTTTGAGGCAAGATAAAATTGATTGATTGCCATCCTTCCTTGCCTCATTTATTCACATTTTGGGATCACATTTTTGGTGGGGAGACTTGGAATTGAGTTGATTCCAACCCCATCACAACTTTTCAATTGCCTTAGATTTGATCCCGAGTATTTCAACCCCAATATTTTAATTTTCTTTACCTTATCTTGTGGTTGAGCCTTGTGTGGAATGTTATTTTGGTGATTGGGAGAACTTGAATTGAAGTACTTTGGCTCCCTTTCACATTAACTTAAAATAGACTCATACATCTACACATAGAAATTTCCATCTAGGGAAGCCCATTGCATTTTTAGCATGCATTAACTAATTCACATTAAAGAAGGGTTTGTTGGGCATAAAAGAACTTGCGTTTTCTCAAAACCCAGAGATTGGTTGAATTGGTAACTCAGTGGAATCCTAAAATCCATACTACTTAAGGCCAAAATTTTAAAGCCATTCACCATCTAAAACTCCAATTCGGGGAGATTTCCTAGTTGCATGCTTGATTTACACACTCCTAAAATCAACGCACTTGAGCATTACCTGTATACAATGCCATTCACAGTCTTGGAGCACTTGATCCTAAGCCTCTAAATTAAAACTGGTAGCAACTTGACCCCTATTAAGGATTGGAGGTCTAACTACCTACGTATAGCGCCTACGTGTTGGTGTAGGTTCCCGCGTGCTATCGGGTGTCTAAGGCTGGGGTAAATGGCTTTTCAATCTAGCCTGGTGGTTCCGCGATGCTCTCTTTTGGTTCTGTAGGTTGTGATAGTGGGTATCTTAGATCTTTAGGTCTAAGGACGCATTGTAGAGGTTAGGAAACTAATTGCTTTGATTTGTCATCAAGTGTACCCATACGGTGTTGTTTCTCTCACCCCCTTTTCCCTTCTTATCTCCCCAATTCTTCCTGCGGTAGTGCATGTTTGGGAGGTCACAAAACCCTGAATTATTTGAATTGTCTGATAATTCAAGAAGGATAGGAACCGATTCGTCATCCTCCACAAACATGGCTGCACGCCCACCCCTAAATCCCGAGGGAGGAAATCGCCCCCCTCAAATCCCACTAGGTGGTGGTGGAGCTGTAGACCCCATAACCTGCCTCCAAGCCCAAATGGAAATGTATAATGAGCAGATTGAAGCCATTAGGGAAACCTTGGAGGAAATGCAGAACCCTCCCGAATGGGAGGAGCCTAGGTGGTCGAGCGTGTTTTTCATGTTAGAAATCGAGGTTACAAGTAACCCGTCGTCGTAGTTGCAAAACACGTCAATCACATAAAATTTATACTGAAACCCCAAGGGAGTCTCGGGTCGAACACAGGGAGGCAACGTTTATGTTATTGAAAACTGTGTTTCGTTTAATTTCTTTTTGGTATTTTAGGGCTTTGTTATTTTTTGTATTTTTGAAATAAAAGAACACAAGCAAACGTATCACAAGATAGAGATGTGGAACAAATATGATATACATTAATGTCAATTACAATGAACAATGAAAGCATAAATAGAGAGGGAGGTGAGAGGAAATCTCCCGAATAGGCTGTTCGGCGAGACGATGGCACCTGGCGGAAGCTTGGATGAAGGAGGTGAGGAGCAGGACGATGGAGGTGAGATGAAGGAGGACGTCGTGTTGAGGAAAGCTTCAACGTGGCTCCGGAATGGAGGTGGGAAGACAGAGGTGATCTGCTACTGGAATGGAGGTGGGAGGACGGCTCTAAGGTGACCTATGAAGGGAGGTGGGAAGTTGGAGTATTTGGTGGGGCAGAGGTTCGCTACACTAATAGGCACCTCGGGAGCTTGAGAACAAGCTCTAATGGAGCGTTGGTAGGCTTTCTAGAGCTTAGGAGTAGGTGGGAGTAGAGTAGGTAGAGATGGCTTGGAAGGGAGGGGGTGTAGGTCCTTTTATAGTGGAGGAGAAGAGGCAAAAAATAGGTTTGGGACCATTAGTGACATCTAAGTCGTCGCTGGAAACGTTGCTGTAGGCAGCTCATGCCCGCTGGCGCCCACAACTGGCTTTACTGGCATGCGATGAATTATCGACAGCTGTAAGCGTCATTGTAAGTCTAGCTCATGTGTCTCTATAGTCCACCTCATGCTGCGCTGGCGCTGCACTGTAGCGCGCATGCAGTGCGGCATGCGTGTGCTGGTGGCCTGGGCTGTGCCACGTGGCGCAGTTTGGGCTATCCATCTTCTTGTTATAGGGGCTACTACAGAGGTCGGATTGAGTCGATTTTCATGTCGTTAGGCTGCAATCATTGACCCGAATCCATCCGCGCAGTCGGATTTATCATTTGAAGCTCCGAATTATGTCTCATAGTCCCTTGGTCGTTGATCTTCCTTGGACTGCATATGGTGCAACGGGACTCCGATTGAGGCGATTTCAGAGGCGTTGGACTCCAATCGTCGTCTTGATCAAATCCGTACAGTCGGATCGTCAATCCGAGGCTCTGAAATAAATATCCTTCTCTCCTAACCACGAAAAGGACGCAATTAACCAAAATTATATACAACTACTCCAAATGCAGAATGATGCATGCTGTGCAATATTTATAACATGAAATGCAAATCTAAGCCTAGGAACATGCATGAATAAACATTTTACCCTCAATAAATGTGTTTACATCACTAGGTCTCTTAGCTCTTATCAAAATCCCATTGCTACAAAGACCATTGGGCAAATTCGGGTCCCCATAGGTGGGGACGATTTTGAATTAAAACCTAATGTCATTGGCCTAATTAACTTTCACTTCCATGATCTTACAAGTGAAGATCCTTTTCTCCATTTGGAAGACTTAACCCGATTGGCTGAAACTGTTAAACTAAGAAACATCAGGTTATCAATTGTCCTCATGAAAATGTTCCCATTTTCGTTGCGGGATAAAGCGTCGCAATGGTTGCGTACCCTTGGAAGAACCATCCATTCTTAGGATGAGATGCGAACAACATTTCTCAAGAAATCCTTCCCAATCGGGCGAACCAATGCGCTTCGCAGGGCTATAACTTCTTTCACGCAACAAAACGGCGAGCAGTTTCATGAGGCTTGGGAAAGGTATAATGACCTCCTCCGGAAATGTCCGCACCATGGTCTGCCTAAGTGGCATATAGCTTTGATCTTCTATTATGGGCTAAATAAAAGTTTGAAGCAAATTGCAGACGCTTCCTGCGGAGGGAATTTTATGAATAAAGACGAGAATGGAGCAATTGAACTATTTGAGAACATGAGTGAAAATTCAATGAACAATGCCTCCATTGTCGCCTTTAATCATACCAGCCTGCCCCGCAATGTTCACGAAGTTGACACGTGACCCTCCATTCGTCCACAGATCTTAATCTTATAGCACAAAAATTGGATGAAGTCTCCGTCGTGCACAAGAAGCTGGACGAGCTTCTGGCCAACCCCGCCTGCTCTATGGCAAACACCTCCACCTCATCACTCCGTCACAACCCTAATCCATCCAATGCCAGGCTTATTCCCAAAAACCCTGTAAGACCGTCCTTACCGAGTGTCACGTCGAGCGATTCGGTAAGTTATGTGGACCTGGCTTCTGCAAGCCAGTATTAAGACACGGAGGACCGAGCCTCTGTGTGCTCGGAGGCATATATACATGCAAACTCACCTTCTGGCTTAGAAGACACTTGTGCCCTGGGAAACAACCCGTTCTCTGCTACTTATAACCCAGGGTGGCGAAATTATCCTAACTTCGCATGGCCCAATAACTCGCAGCGCCAAAACCCCGCGGATGGGCCAATACGATCGTCCGCACTCGTCATCCCAAGGGCCCAGTCTAATCATGTGGAAAATCCGCCAGAGGGTCCTTGCATTCCACAAATAGAACACGCATCAAGTCCTCTTGATAAACTGATGAGAATGTTGACGGAAATGTCTAAGCACCATGAAGAAAACATGACCTCTCTTCAGCACCAATTGGCACAGCAGAATGCTGAGATCAGTCAACTACGCATGACGACTCGATCTCAGGGCACTCTTCCAGCCCAACCTGTTCCTAACCCGTGAAATATTATACCCCAGGGGCAAGTTCATCAGATTCTGCAAGCTTTGAGCATTCCACCAGGATTTCAGGCTAATTGATGTAAACACATTTACACTACTTAAGATGTCTATTTATGCATGTTCTTAAGCATATGATTGCATTGCAGGATATAAATATTGCATAACATGCATCATCTTGCATTTAGAGTAGTTTGAATAAAATGGAGGTTAATTGTCTCCTTTTATGTGCTTGGATAGGGAAAACTTTTTATTAGGGGATCAAATTGAAGATCCAACCGTACAGATGTGATCAGGGCGACGATTGGAGTTCAACGACTCCAAGATTGCCCTAATCAGGCATCTGTAGCATCAAATAGTGACCGGGGAACCTTAGAAGATCAAGGGCCAGGATGGTGTAAATTTGCATTTCAAATGGCAAATTCGACCAAATGAATGAATTCAGATCGACGATCGCAGCCTAACGATGCAAAAATCGAGTCAATCCGACACCCGTGGCACCATCTACAAAATCCTAAAGATGGACGGCCAAGATGGCGCCACGTGGCACCATCTCAGCCGCCCAAATTCCCGCATGCAACCACTGAAGCCTCCTCATCCGCCCCTCTCCGCCGTTGGATCTCGATCCAACGGTTGTGAATGGTTGAGCCTCAAAACGTCCGCGCGACCATCCGCGCTCCGTAGCGTAGTGGGCGAGGGCGTTATCGCGAGCAACGGACACGGGTTTGAGCCGCAGCGAGGAGGCAAAGGGTGCAGGTGAGCCGGAGTGGGCGTGCGTCGGATCTTGATCGGGCGGCCGTCCACGCTCAATAGCGTTGACGTGCTATTGCATGCCCGCGCCTCACGCGGCATCGCACGCGTTAGGGCAGGCGCGCAGCGAGCTAGCGAAGGCGCAATCACAGCCTTCCGATCTCGCGATCGGACGGCTATGGACGGCTGAACGTGCGGCAGGCGTTGAGAGCGAGCAGCCAAGCAGGCACGCGTGGGGAGCGGCCATTACGCCCACGTTGGGGCTTTAGCGACGTTTTTCTCCATCACTAAAGACCCCTTATTTAATGTTTTAAAGATGTAATGACCAATTTGCCCCCACTCCTTGCAACTATAAAAGGAGACCCCCTCCACACGAAATTCTCATCCCTTCCTTCTCTTCTCTACCTCTCGAAAGCTCAAGAGAAGCTTGTCCCACACCTGGGATGCTTCTCGCAAGATAAAGTCCAAATTTTTGTCCCCCTTCGGAAGTGGATCCCGCGACGACGACGACGTGCTACCCCGTTACCGTTCTTCTGCTTCGTCCTCCTTCGTCCAGGCGTCTCCCGTCTGGCTCATCCTCCAAGCGACTGTCGAGGAGGATATCTCTCTCCCTATTCTTTTTTCTGCTTTCTAGTATAAATTTACTGCTTTCTAGAGTAGTTCTGCTCGTCCTCCAAGCGATCGTGGACATTTCTCCCTTCATTCTTTTAATGCTTTCTAGAGTAAATTTATCTATTTCTATTGTAATTGTTTTCTACTTTCTAGTTGTAATAGTGAAACAAACAATCTCCTTAATGATGAATTCCCTATTTATTCTACATCTCATTTTGATTTCTGTTTGTAATATTCTCTCTCTCTCTTACTCTCTCTCTCTCTCTCTTCTATTTATTGTAAATAATTAGATAGTTTTAAATTGAATTACTTTGAGACAAATAAAAACAAACGCGTAGTTTTTAAATCAAACGTCCGCCTCCCTATGTTCGACTCGGAATTTTCATTTTGGTATAAATTTTATTTGTTGAACACGAGTTCTTCGCTTTCAAACTACAACGGCAGGTTTTTCAAAACCAAATACGTTAGCATAGCAATTCGTGCATTCAACACTAATCCCGCAGCAACACATCACCCTTATGTCCCTATTGCGAGCCCTCCTCCGCCTTATGATCCCACTAGACCCGCGACGTCCAATGCGATTACTACGAGGAGCGGTAAGCAAATCGTCAATCCGCCCTGACCTGATCCTGGCCCATCTTTTTCATCTCCCTCTCTTTCGGGATGCGCACTGCATTCTCGTGAGGATGATACACCCAAACTAGTGCCAGAATCAGTCCCATTCCCTGAGGCTCTACTGAGGGAGCCAAAAGGCAAGAAAAAAGATACGCACGCCTTTGATAACCTACGTAATTTATTCAGGGATGTTGAAATCAAAGTACCCCTATTGGAGGCTATCAACCATATACCAACTGTTGCTCGATTTTTCAAAGACTACACTACACCCAGGTGACAGTCAAAGAAAATAAAGAATCCGATGGCCCTCTCGCCTCATGGAAGTTGTGCTATACTGTCAAATCTACCACTGAAGTAGAAAGATCCGGGCACACCGCTTATTTCTTGTAGCATCCAAGGCTGCAATTTTAACCGTGCTTTGCTTGATCTAGGATCTTCCATCAATCTTATGCCAACCATCATGCTCGAGAAATTTGCCTTAGGAAATCTAAAACCCACCCCTGTCACGTTACAGTTGGCAGATCGTTCTATCAAAATACCGACGGGTGTGGTGCAAGATGTGGTGGTTAGGGTCAACAGTCTCTGTTTTCCTATTGACTTTCTTGTTTTGGATATGGAAGTTCTTAGGTCACTTTCTGATTGTCTGATTATCCTTGGTAGACCTTTCTTGGCCATAGCCCGTGCACATATCGACTGTGAGTCGGGTTGTATTGAGATTGCCGTTGGCTCTTAGAAGCTCAAGCTAAACATCTTTAAGGCAGCCAAGAACTTTGATTGCGATTGCATCGAGGATGACACGTCTAACGAGGACATGGCTGTCAGCATGTGTATTGGACTAATAGGGACCTATTTTGACTGCTGTGGGTTGCCCTTGAACACAGACCATCGCCTGACTAACACATATTGTGACGTTCCCCCATCCCTCCTCTTACCTGTACCTTCTCCTGACCAGACTTCTGACGAGGTTTTCTCCGCTTCCCATGCCTCGTGGTCTAAGTCATATTCGGGCTACTCACCGCCAGTCCACCCTCTTGAAGATCGGATTGCCCTTTGTTTCCCGCCAAATCAGGTGGAAATGCGACTCCACACTGGGACCTTGAGCCCACATACTGATCACTGGGGCTATCCCTTTTTGGATCCATCAATCCAAGATGCCCCTCTTCTTGGCCAAACTGAGGGCCAACTTCTTCCTCCTGCCTTTCTTTCTTCTGATCCGCTTGGGACACTCTCGTCCCAAGAAATGCCAGATCTTTCACCATCCACTCCCGAGCTGAAAGAGCTGCCTGACATGCTTAAATATGTTTTCTTGGGACCAAATGAAACGCTTTCCGTAATCATTAGTTCAAAATTGACCAGGGAGCAAGAGTGCAAACTAACAAAGGTTCTTATGGAACACAAGGCAGCCATCGGATGGTCCTTATCTGACTTAACTAGCATTAGCCCCTCCTACTGCACTCACCGTATATAGACGAAGGAGGAGGCTCGACCTTCCCTCAAGATGCAGCGATGTCTCAACCCTAATATGAGAGAGGTCGTTAAAATAGAAATCATTAAGTGGCTTGATGCGAGTATAATCTACTCGATCAGCGATAGCCCCTAGGTGAGCCCGATTCATGTTGTGCCCAAAAAGGCGGGACTCACCATCCGTGTCAATGACAGGGGCGAATCTATCCCTACACGCACTCCTACATCTTGGAGAGTGTGTGTAGACTATAGGAAACTGAATGTTGAAACAAAGAAAGATCACTTTTCGCTATCTTTTATTGACCAAATCCTGGAGTGATTAGTGGGAAATAAAATTTTCTGTTTCCTGGATGGATTCTCTAAATATAACCAGGTGGCAATTGACCCCAAGGACCAAGAGAAAACCACCTTTACCTGCCCCTTCGGCACCTTCTCTTTTAGAAGGATGCCTTTCGGACTTTGTAACGCGCTGGCAACTTTCCAAAGATGTATGCTGGCGATATTCCATGACATAGTGGGTGACTTTCTTGAGGTCTTCATGGATGATTTTTCGGTCTTCGGACCTTCATTTGATGATTGTCTTGCTAACTTGACCTGTATCCTTCGGAGATGTATTGATGTAAACCTCGTGCTTTCTTGGGAGAAAAGTCATTTTATGGTACACGAGGGAATTGTTCTCGGGCATATCATCTCCGATAGGGTTATTGAGGTTGACAGAGCTAAGCTTGATGTGATTACTGATTTACCTGTGCCTAGTTCTATCAAGCAAATCCGCTCCTTCTTAGGACACGTCGGTTTCTATAGGAGATTCATCAAAGACTTCTCTAAGATTTCTAGACCTTTAACTCATCTCCTATCGACTGACGTACCCTTTGATATGGGCCCCGATTGCATACGAGCATTCACGCAGCTAAGGCCCCTGTTCTCCAGCCGCCTGATTGTTCCCCCGACTTTGAACTCATGTGTGACACTTTCGACCTTGCAGTCGGAGCCATCCTGGGACAAAGACGCGATAGACACCCCTTCGTGGTGTACTACGCCAGTAAGACGTTGGACGAGGCCCAACGTAATTATACAACCACTGAGAAAGAACTACTGGTGGTCGTCTTTGGGCTGGAGAAATTCTACTCTTACCTTCTGGGCTAACATGTTACTGTATTTACTGACCACGCATCCATTCGTCATCTCATGCATAAGAAGGATGCCAAGCCTAGACTGATTCGTTGGATCCTTCTGCTCCAAGAATTTGACCTTAAGATCCGTGATAAGGCCGGAGCCCAGAATGTTGTTGCTGATCATCTCTCGAGACTGGACCCTGACCACATTGGACTTACCCTTCTGATTAATGAGGTTTTTCCCGATGAGCACCTATTAGCAATTAATGTGACAAGTGGACCTTGGTATGCCGACATTGCCAATTACCTTGCTTTTGGTTCCCTTCCATGTGGCTAGCCTAAAAACCAGTGCAAGCGTCTCATCACAGAAGCAAAGTATTATTTCTGGGATGATCCACTACTTTTTCGAATAGGTGCTAACCAGATCATTCGTCGCTGTATTCCTGACAGCGAATTGCCCAATGTGCTATCCTTCTGCCATGATCAGGCCTGCGGAGGCCATTTCTCTGGGAGGAAAATTGCAGCCAAGGTATTGTAGTGCGGTTTCTTTTGACCCTCCCTTCACTAGGATGCACACAATTATGCTAAACATTGCACTAGGTGCCAGTCGTTAGGGTCAATGTCACATCATGACATGATGCCCTTGCAACTCGTCTTAGCTGCCGAAATATTTGACATTTGGGGAATCGATTTCATGGGTCTCTTTCCTCCTTCCAACGGGCTTGAGTACATCCTCGTTGCTGTTGATTATGTTTCGAAATGGATCGAGGCTATTCCCACGCGCCATGCTGACCATGTCATATCTACTCAATTTGTCAAAGATCACATTTTTGCATGCTTATTGGGTGGAAATATGGAGTCCACCATCGTATCGCATCTCCGTATCATCCTCAGACAAAAGGCCAGGCTGAGGTGTCGAATCGGCAAATCAAGCAAATTCTCCAGAAAACAGTTCGGCCTGACCGTAAGGATTGGTCCGACAAGCTGATTGACGCACTTTGGGCATATCGGACTGCCTTCAGGGCTCCCCTTGGTATGTCTCCTTATAGAATTGTTTACAGGAAGCCTTGTCATTTGCCCGTGGAGCTGGAGCACCACACTTATTGGGTGGTTCGCCAATGTAACCTCGACCTAGACATGTGTGGTCAAGAAAGGAAACTCCAACTCCAGGAGCTGGAAGAGCTCCGTCGTGAAGCCTATGATTTTGCCTTAACTTTCAAACAACGCATTAAGGCCTTTCACGACAGCCGAATTTGGCGGAAGGAATTTGAGCCATCTCAGCAAGTTTGGCTTTATAATGCCCGGGTCAAATTCTTTCCAGGGAAATTGAAGTCCAAATGGATTGGTCCCTACTTGGTCTTGAGACCATTTCCCAATAGGGCCATTGAAATTGAAGACCCCAAATCTAGGCATAAATTTACGGTCAATGGGCGGCGGTTAAAACCATATCTTACTCATGAACCTGCCCCCGTTGGTGAAACTGTTGCCCTGCTAGAGGGTAACTAACTTCGTGCCTCACTTTGAGTCCAGCTGAGGACGTTAAATTCAATGCTCGTTGGGAGGCACCCCAGCAACACTCCTCCGCTATCACTTACACAATTCCATTCATTTCGCACTTCTTCACTTTTCACTTCACCACCCACCATCCACCCACCCTACCTCCCTCCTATATACCTTGCACATCAGCTCTCGTTCCCTCATCCTTGGACCTTGCTTTACCCTGCATGCATATGAGGACATAGCATTATTTGGCATGGGGGGTGAATAGGCATCCATAGGATCTGGGTATTATATGGTATCATGCAGCTTCCATTATACATATCCATCTATAAATATGTACATAGCCTATTTCAAAAAAAAAAAAAAAAGCAATGATCTGAAGGCTGAAACAAAAATACAATAAGTGTTTATGGATATTCAACTGTTGTTTTGAAGACTTTCCAGGCCACAGAGCTTGATTCGCTCAGGCTTGGCTTAATTCACTTCAGCATTGAAAAGATAGATTGGAATCTCTCCTAACTAAGGACGTATTCTTGTACCTGAGTCACTAGTACAGGATTCGTTGGTTTGCTTCTACTTGAGAGCCTAAGTAATCTTGGTTCACATTACACATATCGAGAAAGACTAGGTGAACATAAGATCAAACCCTAGTGTTCATTAGTGAAGGTGGAGTCCTTACCTGTGAGCGCAGGTAGACTTTTTATCCCAAACTTTAGTCTTGTGTTTAGGAGAAACTCTTTCCACCGAAAAAGTACTCTCCCACCAAAAATGTGTGCTCCTCCAATTAAAGTTGTAAGAGATATACTGACACTTGTTTCAAAAAAAAAAAGAAAAAAAAATCTTGCAAATAAGTCAGTATATCTTTCAAATGTCTGTAAATTCTTCTCCCCAAAAAGTTTTTCAGGGCACACCACAAATACCCTGTTTCTACCATATATTCCTTGAGCCACAAAAGCAGTAAAATGGGGGTTGAGTTTTCCATCATCTTTTTAAGGGTTAATCCGAAGACGAGCTGAAACTGGGACCAACTTGCACTAAAAAATTCGTGAAACCTTGGGCTTGAGCCTTAATGTTTATCTGGTCAGTCTTGATCCTTCACTATGCACAAACCATAATCTCTTGAGCTTTCGAGTATGGCAAAACCCTCTGAGTCCTGGAAATCGTATTTAAGGTTTAAATATCAAGAGTTCAGGTTAGTCGAGAGATGGTCTATTTCATGTAAGACTTAAAGTACTGGTAGTCTTCTCTGCAATTAGTTCTCACAATATCCAACGAATAAACACATCCATGTCGCTTCAGAAAAAAAAATCTTCAGCTTAAGATCATTTCTAAATACAATACAAAATGTTTTGCTAGGTACTAGCAAAAGATAGGCATGGGGGCATGTTTGCACAGCAAAAATACACCAGTAAATATGTCATCTTGTGTTATTTCCTAACACTGCCATTACATCTTATGTAGCTGTAATTGCATTTGTAAATAGACGCCTGCATGCATTTATAAAGAGGGGAGAGGAGTGTGAATAATTGGCCATCTATTAATTAACATCTTCCTCAAGCGTGGCATTGCAATTTCACCATTTTTCACTTTTTTTATTACTTTGAATTTTCCTCTCTTGCGTGGCTGCAGGGCATGGGGCATGCATGCCTTTTCACGCCTCTCCTCCTGCCAACAGCATGGCAGGATGTGTGTTGCTAGCAGCATGGCTATGGCATGCCTTCTCTTTAAAATCCCTGTCTCTCTCCCTTGTGCAGGGAGGCACCTTCAGACACCTTTTGATCACCGTCACCCTGGGCCAACCTTCTCCCCTCTCCTTCTCCATACACAGTACCTCTTCTCACTGAGAAGAGGCACACCGTGCGCAAGAGAAAACCTACAGTGGTCTGAGACCACCACTGTGAGTTCCACCACCGCCCAGCTCTTTCGTGAGCAGGTGGGCGTGGTGGTTTCACCCTTTTGTTTCATTTTCGTTCATCTTCTTCGCCATTTCCAGAACTTCAAGCTCTCAAGCTCAAAAGCTCCAGTAGCACTGCACGCCAGCCTGCAGCCCAGCCGGTCGCCACGTGCTCACCAGCAGAGAGTGCACAACCTCTTTCCGCATGCGCAGGCGCTTCACAGCGCACCCGTGCACGCAAAACCGGCCGCTATCGGTTGCCCGCTCGTCGCGGCACTGTAGCACACTGTTCACGCATCTCAGCGCGACACTGTAGCCACCGGTTCGTTTCTCACGTAGCCGGTGGCTTTGCGCTCTCTCTCCTCGCCCGCTACCCGCGCCAGCCGGTCACCGCACCCGCCCGCGCACGAAGAGAGCACTGCGCTTCACTCCACACCACGCGCGCGCTCTCTCTCCTGCACCAGTGCATCTATGTGCATCAGACGATGGGGCAGCATGGCAGATGGCTTATCTACTGCGCTCCCCTCCTCCTCCAGTATACACACACACTCACTTGTACACACACACTCGTACACTCACACACACACACTGGTACACACTCACACACACCCTCATACACTCACACATACACGCATATATACATATCCACTCACATATATACATAAATATAT
Source organism: Thalassia testudinum (assembly GCA_037157565.1). Lineage (NCBI taxonomy): Eukaryota > Viridiplantae > Streptophyta > Magnoliopsida > Alismatales > Hydrocharitaceae > Thalassia > Thalassia testudinum. Next base: position 22,985,294 of record JAZHRO010000024.1, read on the forward strand.
ATACATATTTATATATATATATATATACAAATATATAAATATACATATATATATATCTATATACATATACAACTATATATATACATATATAGTTATAGATATATACATATATATATTCACATATACATCCACCTACCCATATCTATCTATACACTTTACAAGCACCACCCATACTCCCATGCACTCATCCCTCCACCGTGCATCATATCGCAGGAATATTTGCACCAGTTGCTGATATTCTCCGATATCCGCACAAAGCAAGCGACTCCACCCTCACTCCCACACATCCGCCCCACACTCCACGGGACACTCAGTCTTGTTGGTTGCATCTTGCTAGACGTGGATCAACTTGACACTGTGCTACATTCCATTTCCACCTCCACCTCCACCCCTATATATAATATATAACTATATACATATAAATATTCTGTATCTACTATATATCTATACATATACTAAGCTAAGTATTTCTTTCTTTTCTAGCAACCTACCTTGTTTTCATTTATCTTTTATTTCTTGCTATTAAAAAGATAAGAAAAAAGAGTAAAAGAGAAAAGATAATTCTTGTCTTGCAGGTACTTGATCTTTCGAATAACAAGATCAATTTCTGGGAACCCCGAGTTGGCTACAAGCCAAGAACCATTTGGCTCAAGGCCAAGGACTTGATTTTTGAGGGTGTACCTCAAGGACAACACTATCACCAACAAAAATCTTCAAAATAGAAAAAACCAAAAGCATAATAAATGCAAGGAAGAGATACGTTTTAGGAAAGGCGTAGAAACTCCTTCACCTTCAAATTCCCGCCTCCCTGAGATCGACCCTGGGCCTAAAAGTGACCAAGATAAAATCAAGTAGGCCAGGTTAAAAATTTTGTGAAGCTAGTTAGACTCAATTTAGGTTAACTCACTATACTAATTTCAACAATAATATCACCATATTAACAAAACCTATTCAAGTCGCACCAATAGGACGTCGACGTCACGGGACCCGCTTCTAGAACGGGGGTGAGAAGACAGCTGGAGAGATCTCTGCGAAGGGGATGAGAGGTGGAAAATTTTGATTTTAACTCTAGTGGAGCTTTCTATAGCTTGGGAGTACTAGAGCAAGCTTTAGAACTTGAGTTCTTAGCTCTTAGAGAGGGAGAGAGATGAAGGAAGGGATGAAGAAAAAGTGGAGGGCGTAGGAGCTTTATATAGGTGGGTTTTGAGGGCAAAAGAGGCGTTTTAAGCTTTAAAAACATTAACTCAGAGTCTTTAGTGACGGATGTAGTCGTTGTTGTAGCTAAGCATTAGTGAAGATGTGCAGAGGGAGGAGCGTCCGATGTTGATTCCACGACACGGATCTTGCATCGTCTCGCATGTGCATTATGAGCACTGAAGAGGTGTCGCACCTCGGTCGTTGGATTGCGGATCAACGGCTCACATCGTGCGTCCCTTCTACTTCAGATCACGCAATGCTTCCACATACAATCGCGCGCGATTGTGCTCCTGATCATGGTGCTCTCATTCAGCATGCCACACGTCGCCACATAGTCACTGCCAGTGCCGCTCATCACTGATCGAACGACCGAATTTTGACGTGCCCACGCGTTCGCTCGATTTCGCCCCTCAATGCTTCTCGAACTCACGCCCGTGGGTTGCGAACACCACTCACGACCACTGTGCCACGTGACCTCTTTGGTTGCACTTACGTTTTAGGGGTCGTGCGCTCGCAACCGTTGGAAGGGGATCCAACGGTCGAGAGCGCTCACACCCATTCCTTTGGTGGACTGTTGCATGGTTGAGAGTGAATCTTAGTCATTGGATCAATGATCCAATGGCTGAGATGCATTGAACATCGCGTGAAGAGGTGATGCAGGAAGCTTGGGCCATTTTAGGCGACTGGGATGGTGCCACGTGACATCATCCTGGCCATCCATCTTCTCTGACTTGTAGATGGTGCCAAGGATGTTGGATTGGATCGATTTTCGTGCCGTTGGGCTACGATCGTCGATCCGAACCCATCCGTGTGGTTTGATTTGTCGTCTAAGGTATGAATTTCACACCACCTTTTCCCTTGACCTCTGATCTTTCTTGAATTGCATCTGATGCTACGTAAGTCCGATCAGGGCGATCTTGGAGTTGTTGAACTTCGATTGTCACCCTTATCAGATCGTATGGTTGGATCTTCAATTCGTAGCCCTGAAATGATATCATCCTATTCCCTAGCAACAAAAAGAGCAAATTTCTATATAATTTATACAAATTAACTTAAATGAATGATGATTTATAATGAATTTTATGCAGTTTGTAAAATACATCATTGTAACGTGCAAAATCGATCAACTCTTAAATTTATAAACCTAGATAGTGGGGTATCTAGGGTCGTCTAAGAAGGCCAAATTATTTGCAAATCAAATCCCTTGCTTGGAAATGGAAAGCAACTTTCTTTTTGGTGTTTTAAAATATTTAATTTTTATTTTGAAATAACTAAAGCAACATAAAATTGATGGTGGGAAGATGGCTAACTCCTAATTTACTAAAATAGAACCTAAGTGACAAGTAATTCCTCTCTCTAAGCTCACCTAAGTAGGTGGGAACCTAGAGTAATTAGAGAGAGGGTGCGATTACACTATGGTAAAAGTAAAAGGAAACAATTAAGAAAAGGCAACTTTACTCAAGGAGAAAAAAATGTTTTACAAACCCTAGTAGAGGAATGCTTCTACTACTATAATAAATGAAATAGATAAAGTAAAACACAAATCCTCTTGAAATGATGGTGAAGAGGGGAAGCTCCTTGCTCCAAGCTTAGTGGCTCCTAGGCTTGAAAGGGCTCCTCCTCCTTCCTTGAAAATGGTCCTCCAAGATGGTGTCCTCCAAGGTGGAAGCTACCACCTTCAATTCTCCTCCTCCAAGGGTGGACGTCCACCCTAGGTCCTTCTCCTTTGCTTGGCCGTCCTCCTTGAAGTAGAATGCTCCTCCTCCTTGGCGTGGCACAAGTTGAAGAGAGTGGGGAGAAGAAGGCACCAAAGGGGCGGGTGATGTGCCCCCTTAATCTTCTTCTTTACTCCTTCTTCTTGGCCGTAGGTGTAGGTGGGTTTAGGTGGAATTAAACACTAATGGAGGATGATTTTTATGTGGTGATATGGTAGGTTTATATGGAGGTGGAGAGGGGGGTAGTTGGCATGAATAGGTGGAGGGCTAGGATGGAGTTTGGTGGTGGTTATGGGTGGTTAGAATGATCCTAGGGCTAGGGTTAGTTGGCGCCACCTTAAAGGGTGTTAAGGGGGTGGTTATGGTGGTGTTGGTGGCTTTTGGTGGTGGAGAGACACCACCATTTTGGCACCAACCTAGGGTCTTCTAGAAGGGAGGTTAGGTGGATGGTGGAGATGGATTTAAGGGGAGATATGTGGTGGAGATGAAGGGGATTTTGGAGGGAAAAAGCGGCTCCAAAATGGAGGTGGTTATGGTGGTTTTTGGCGCCAAAATGGTGGAGTCTTTTGGTGGTGGTGATGGGATGAAGAGGTGGCTAGGTGGTGGCGCCAACTTGGAGTAGGATAGCTAGCTTAGGTAAGCTTAGTTGGTGGAGCTAGCTAGGGTTGAGTTGAAGGTGGTGGATGGCCAAGGAGTTGGATGCTAGCTAAGCTAAGCTAGCTTAGCTAGCTATGGAGTAGAGGAGTAGGTAATGTGAGCTAGGGTTTGAAGAGAGGAGCTGAGGAGCAGAAGTCTGGAGCTTGAAATGGAGCTGGCAGTTGCTGAAGAGGCTGGAATGGAGCTACTCTAGTTGGTTTAGCTTGCTAGTTCATTGCTAGCTGCTAAGCCAAGCTAAAGTGAGCTGGCTTCTACTGTAATGAGCTGAGGTGAGTTGAGTCTGGTGCTCCCGGGGAGAATCAAGCTGGTTGAGGTAGCTAAGGTAGCTTAACTCAACTGAGTTGAGCTAATCTGAGTCCCTGGGAGCTGGACTTGAGCTTCCTGAGCTGGAATGAAGTCATCTTCAGCTGGCTGGAGTTGAGTGGAGCTGGATGTAGCTGGACCTGAGTTGGGGTGAACTCCAGTCAACTCAACTGAGCCAGCTAGAGCTCCCTGTGGACTAATGGGAGCTGAGATGAGCTAGACTCAGCTAAGTTGAGCTGGATCTTAGCTGACCTGAGCTAGGGTGAGCTAAGATGAGCTCTCTTGAGCTGCCATTCAGCTGAGATGAGCTGAATGGAGCTAGGATGAGCTGACCCTAATCCAAGTGAGCTGGATTCCAGCTATGGTGAGCTTGATCAAGCTGAGTTCCAGCTAGTCTGAGCTTCTCCTTCACCTATTGACTTCCTAAGTGCTAGGGTTCTAGGGATCTGGCAATCTGTTTATCCCTAATACTCACAAAAACACATTAAAAATACAATAAAAAAATGCAATGCATGCCTAACCTAATTTATGCCTAAATGCAACCCAAAAACCCATTTGTAGAGCATAATCCTAAGAGCTAGGTTTATTTTAATGCATAAGAATAATGATAAACTAACGTTTATCAATGATCCATGTTATTCAATATTTATAAGGCATGATGCTTCTAGGACACTAGTAACATGTATAAATAAACATTTTAGGCTAATTAGATGTATGCACATCTGTTCACTGCGTAATTTACATTTTAAAAGTTACTTCAGTTGTAGTATAGTGCAAAAACACGTCGACAAATAAATTTATAGAACCGGTGAGTGCCGGGAGGCAATCTCGATTTTAATAGAAGCTTTTCAATAAAACTAGTTCTAGCAGGTATTTATATATGTATATATGGATACGAATCAGATATCAGGCATTCAGAAGATCAGAATCTTATTGCAATTAAATAGAGTTTTCACAATAAAGAATGCTACTAGAATTAACTAGAGATATATATATAGAGAGAGAGAGAAATAGAAAGTGGCAGAGAGACGACGTCACTTATAAGATGCTTATGTGAGGTGCGGCAGCACCTTAGATTTAGAGTGTCGGCATGAAGGTTGAAGCGGAGTTGCAGAGGGATGGAGAGTTGTAGAGAAGGTGGAAGATGTTTGGAATTGATGGAAGAGAGATGCTTCAATTAGGGGGCCCTGGACTTCTTTTATAGCTTTTATGGAGGGCAAAAAGGGTATTTTAACCCTTAAACTCGTGTAACAACTTCTAGCCAATCAGATCCATCGATCGGGAGATCGACGAATCAGATCTGACCTCAAAATAACCTCCAATGTGCCTCCATCGCATGGATCACACCTCTGGTTGACACGTGGCAGCTTCTCGACCTTCAGATCGCCATCGGACGACTCCCGCTCCTCTTCACGTGCCTACTGTAATGAATTTCTCTCCACGCGTGCACCCGTAAGGCTCTTTTCAGTGCCTAATCCTCAACTGTCTGATCGTGATGATCGGACGGCTCCCTTGCGCTCGCCTCTCCTTCTTATTTCAAAAATCACGTGGATTCATGCGTTCACCTGCCCTACGCTCTCATCGCGCCACACGGCTGCGTCTGCATGCGTCAATCGCCATCCGACGGCCAATAGCGCTCGTGCTCATCGCTCCTTTAATTTTGCGAGCGTCGCTCAAATGCATCTCATGCACTTCTGCACGAGCGTGTGAGCCAACACGCTATGCGAAAGTTCTATTATACTTGTTTATTTGTATTTGTACTTATCTAGTTGGACGGGTGACGTGGCGCGCTCGTGGCCATTAGATGAAGATCCAACGGCCCACAACGTGAGAGGTGGCCTTCCTAGATGGGGCAGTGGTGAGGGAACGGCTGTGATGGCACCACGTGGCGCCATCGTGGCCGTTCATCTTGTTTTCCTTGTATCTGGTGCTGTAGACCTCCGATTGGGTTGATTTTTCTGCCATTAGACTACGATCGTTGATATGGATTCATTCGTGCGGTTGGATTCTTTATTTGAGGCTCGGATCTTTGCCCTTTGGCTTTATGCACAAGATGCCTTGATTGTCTGATCGAGATAATTTCGGAAGCGTTGGACTCCCATCGTCGTTCTGAATAGATTTGTCCAGTCTGAACTGACATCTGCTGCTTCGAATCATCTGAGATTAAAATCATCTCTCTTTTAGGTCATAAAATGATGATATTATCTATATGACTAATAAACTAGCTATTGTGCAAATTAGAATGACTATGAATGCATTATTCCTAAGTTATGCTAGAATCTAGCTTAATTCAGGTGATTTAGGTTGCATGATTGCTATGAAATTAGCATCACTCCCCCATGCCTATCTTTTGCTAATCCCTAGCAAAACTATATGTTATTTATAAATAGAATTAGGATCAAACTACTTGAGCAATAGTTATTTTTCACCAATGAGAAATTTCTTATAAAACCTAAACTACAAAGACACAATAGTGCCTGTGTGTCTGCTAAAATGTAGACCGCCTAAGCCATCGTCTTATTCAAAAGCAAAAGCATCTTTTTGTTTTTCTTTTCTAGTTTTTTTGGATTTTTGAGTTTAGAGTTTCGGGGTAGCTTTCTACGGCTATCCAACCCACTCAAGACTTGAAAAGGACTCTACGTGATAAACATCTTTTTGTGTGAATGTGATAGACTCACTGATCGGCAATTAGAATAAACTTTGGGTTTCGACGCCCCTAGGTGACTTTGAAAAGAAATTCTGCCAAAAGGTGTATCTATACGACCGGTAGCTTTCTCCCTACTTTTTATTTTTTTGGGATCAACACAAGGGAAAATCCAGTGTATATCTCTCCGGCTTATTCTACTTCTCCACTTCTTCTTAAGTGTTTGGAATTATACGTACATTTCGTGAGCTTGGTTCTGGACAACCGGCCAATGGGCTGTTACCTACGACAACTTGCCAGCCATACTCATGCGATGAAGTGTGGCTTATTTCATTTTTTCTTCTTTTCTATTTCTCTTATTTTTTTTCCTTTTTTTGATATTTCTCTATTTTTTTATTTTATTTTTTTTTTAAGTTGGAGACTTCCCTAGTCTAAAATTTACCAAAAGGCAACAGGAGGAAAATGGTCATGTGGCTAGGCTCTGGACAACCAGCCAGTGTGCTGTTACCAACAACAACTTCTTAGCCATACGACCCTAGAAGGTGCATTAGCTACCCATTTTCTGTTAAAACCGTCGAACAGTGAGTCAGTGCGAAGAGTGTGTAGATGCTTCGACTATAAGTTCCCTTAAATCGGAGGACGAGTTAATAAATCGTGTACTTATCACCCTAACTTATTAACCAATTGAAATGAATTCAGAATGGCGTGGACTCGAGAAACAAGTCTACATTTTAGTGAACACCCGGGCTAATTAAGTCCGAAGACTTGAAGGGTCTAAGTGTTCAGGTCCTAATATATTATTTCCTATGGTTGAAAAATTTATAAAGCCAAAGTTTTGTTTTCCTAATTCAATTTTTTTTGAAAGAGAAAGAGGAAAATAAGAAAAATTTACAAGAAATCCGCAAAGCTAATAATATGATTCAGAAATGAATCCACCCCCCCATGCCCAGCTTACGTAATGTCCTCATTGAAAATAAAAGGCATGAGAAAAGGGTAGAATGGAAAAAATATCACCTGTATTACATGATGCTCTGGTCAGCTTTGAGTCAAACTGTACAAATGTTGAGTTTAATGCCATCAGCTAGGCAAGGTCCAACCAAAGAAGCTAAATCAAGGTCAAGCAACCTTGTTTGAGACGGATTTTGGAATAACGCGGTCAACATAAGGTTTCAGACGCTGTCCATTAACTTTGAAAGAATTACCCATCTTTAGGTCTGAAATCTCAACTGTCCCGTTTGGGAATATCCGATCAATGATGAACGAGCCATTCCACTTCGACCTAAGCTTGCCGGGAAAGAGCTTAAGTTGAGAGTCAAAGAGACAGACCTTCTGGTTTGGCTTAAAGCTCTTGCGGGATATTAGCTGGTCATGGAGAGCTTTGGTCCTAGTCTTATAGATCTTGGCATTCTCGTATGCATCATTTCGAAGCTCCTCCAACTCAGATGGTTGGAGTTTCCTGGTCTTTCAAGCTAAACTTAAGTCAAAGTTGCATTTTTTTAATTGCCCAGAATGCCCAATGTTTAATCTCTACGGGTAAATGGCTTGCTTTACCATACACCAGACAAAATGGTGACATGGCGATAGGCGTTTTGTACACCGTATAGTAGGCCCAAAGAGCGTTGTCAAGCTTTTGAGTCCAATCTTTCCTATCAGGCCTAACTATTTTCTACAGGATGTTCTTGATCTCCTAATTGGAGATCTCGACCTGTCCATTCATCTAAGGGTGATAAGGTGTGGAAATTTTCATGATTCACCCTATATTTTGCCAGTAAATTGCAAAACTGGGCATTGGTGAATGGATACCGCCATCGCTGATGATAGTACTCGGGATCCTGAACCGACCGGGGATATTCTTCTTGACAAAATCGATGACCACCTTGTGGTCATTGGTTCGAGCAGGAATATCCTTAATCCACTTGGACACATAGTCAACAGCTACGAGAATATATTGGTGTCCAAATAAAGGGAGGAAGGGTCTCATGAAATCAATGCCCCAAACGTCGAAGATTTCAATGGGAAGAATCGGGTTTAAAGGCATCATGTCTCTCTTGGCTATGCTCTCGAGTGCCTAGCATCGAGAGCACAATCTCGAGAACTCCTAGGCATCTTTGAAAAAAGACGACCAACAAAACCTAGATTGCAAAATCTTTGCAGCCATCTTTTTCCTAGAGAAATGTCCACCACACGTAGATGCATGGCAGAACTCAAGTATGCTTTGGAACTCATTCTCCAGAACACATCGGTGCATAATTTGATTAGAGCCAATGCGGAATAGTTTAGGGTCATCCCAAAAGTAATATTTGGCCTTAGATATAAGTCTATCCCGTTATTGCTTGGTCCAATACAGGGGGATTTGACCAACGGCCAAATAATTCACCATGTTAGCAAACCAAGGGGTTTGGACACCTAAAACTGTAAGAATAGTCTCATCCGGAAAAGGTGTCAGTAATCAGAATATCCGGATGAGAAGAATCAATTAGGAGTCTCGAAAGATGATCTGCCACCATATTTTGTGCCCTGAATTTGTCTTTAATGTCAAGATCGAATTCTTGAAGTAAAAGAATCCATCTGATGAGCTGGGGTTTGGCATCCTTTTTGACCACGAGATGTCTCAAGGTCGAGTGGTCGGTATAGATGATGACATGAGATCCTAAGAGATAAGCTCTAAATTTTTTCCAATGCAAACACTACAACTAGCCATTCCTTTTCTGTAATAGTGTAGTTCCTCTGGGCCTCATCCAAAGTTTTGCTAGCGTAGTAAATAACAGAGGGCTTATCAGAACAACCCCGACCGCATAATCAAAAGCATCAGTCATGATCTCAAGCGAGATTGTCCAGATTGATGGTTGCAGCATCGGAGCATAAGTAACTGTTGTTTTGAGTAAATCAAATGCCTTGTGGCATGATTCATCAAAATCGAACGGCGTATCTTTGGCCAAAAGGTTGCTCAATGGTTGAGCAACCTTATAAAAGTCCTTGATGAGCCTCTTGTAAAATCCCACATGAGCAAGGAATGATCAGATTTGTTTAACAGATGTGGGAGGAGAAAGTGTGGAGATGGCATCCACCTTAGCTTGATCAACTTCAATTCCCCGCTTAGCGACTACATGACCAAAGACGATGCCTTCTTGTGTCATGAAGTGACTCTTTTCCCAGCTAAGGACCAACTGTGCTTTGATGCATCTCTTAAGAATCAATTCTAGGTTGGCCAGGCAATAATCAAACGAATCTCCGAAAACAATGAAATCGTCCATGAATACTTCCATAAACTCTCCCACCATGTCTGAGAAGATGGATAGCATGCATCTTTGAAAAGTCACAAGTGCATTGCAAAACCCAAATGGCATTGTACGGAATGCAAAGGTTCCGTAGGGACAAGTGAAATTCATGTTTTCCTGATTCTTGAGATGGATAGAGACTTGGTTATATCCAGAGTAACCGTCCAGGAAACAGAAATACTTTTTCCCAGCTAACCTTTCAAGAATTTAGTTGATGAAGGATAAAGGGAAATGGTCATTTTTCGTGGCTGTGTTCAGCTTCCTATAATCGATACAAACTCTATAAGAGGAAGCTGAACGAGTCATGATAGATTCGCCTTTCTCGTTAGTCACTACAGTAATCCCAGCTTTCTTGGGAACAATTTGCACGGGACTAACCCAGGGACTATCCAAGATTGGATAAATGATTCCTGCGTCAAGCCACTTGATGATTTCTTTTTGACCACTTCTTGCATGTTGGGATTTAGTCTCCTCTGCATTAGGCGAGAAGGGCGAGATCCATCTCGATGATTACAATAAGATGGCTCAATCCCCTAAGGTCATGGATGGCTTAACCAATTGCCTCCTTATGTGATTTTAGGACCTTAATCAGTTTTATCTCATGCTCCTTAGTCAATTTAGCACTAATAATCACGTGGAGCGTTTTCTTAGATCCTAAAAATTGATATTTCAAATTATCGGGCAATGGTTTCAGTTCAAGTTGGGGTGGGTTCAAGATGTAGGGTATGGAGGATGCTAATGAAGATTCATCAGGATGGTCCAATGGAAGAGATTGGGAGTGAAGGAAATCAGCAACCACTTCAAGGTGTGGCGAGTTTGCCATGGAGGGTTGTGGGTTGGGTTCATTGGTGCAGGAGGAATTCTCAAGAACGGTAACTGAAAGAGCGATCTTCGTTTTCGATAAAAAACTTTAGCATGAAATAACGTGTCGTTGTATTTAATCGCATGGTAGAAAATCACTTTTCAAAATATTTTAATTCTCAGAATCTAACCACGAAAATAGTTAGGTTATCTCCACAAGGAGGAATTAGCTTATTTAAACTAGTGAATCATGTCTTGTTTATTCGGGAATCTCAATGTGTATGCATACTAACTGGTGCACGTGTTTTCAACATAATTTCTTGATTTAAAGAATTAATCAATAATGTAAGGGTGCATATGCAAAATCACCACCAATGAAATTCCTGAATTACTATCTTAATACTGACAAGCATCATCAAATTTAATTAAATTAGAATTTGTTCCCTATAACAAATATACATGCTTGCTTATTCATGAGATGAATTTGACTATATGCAATTCAATTAGAATTGAGGGACATGCATGCAAATTTACTGTAATATATTAAATAAATAAATGAATGAATAGGAGAAGCTACAATGGCATAAGTGGTAAATTTTAATACCCCCTTGCACTGTTGCAGAACAGGGGAGATGGAAGGAGGGCTCGCACACGATGGAGAGGGCATGGCTAAAGGTGCGAAGCTCCAAGGAGGTCGAGGAAGGCGAGGCCATTCCAACGAAGGTCGCGGCGACGGGAACGGTAGCCGGAGCTCTTGCCGGCGATTAGGAGGAGAGGTGGTGGTGGCTGCAGCTCGCCGGTGCGTGGGTTGTCGACGACGGCAGTCGTGGACGCGAATGGCCTCGTAAGAGTGAGGAGAGTTCAATGGTGTCAATGGAGCGGAGATTGGAGGCCTTTGGACATGGCTGCGTGGAGGTGGTTGGACGCCGCTTTGGGTTCCTTTCTGTTGGGCTGCAGGCGGGTTGAAGAAGGAGAAGAAGAAGCCAGGCGGTGGCACGCGGGCGTGCATGAGCGTGAAAGAGTGCACACAAGGGCTGTGTGCACGCGTGAAGAGGGTGCGCAAGGAGGTGATGCGGCTGCGGCCTGCACGTGCGAGGGTTGAGGGGCGCGAGCTGCTGCGGGTTGCACGCGCGGTGGGTCTGCTACTGCTACGGGTTGCACGCGCAGTGGATCTGCTGCTGCTGTGGGTTGCACGTGCATGGAGGTACTGCTGCAACAACAGGAGCAAGCGAAAGTGCTGGCCTCACGCTTGCGTGCGCGCACGAGATGGCGCTGCATGCGTGAAGGGGGGGCGGCTGTGAGGCTATGGCCGCACGCTGTCATCGCGCGACCGTCGAAGTGGCTTGAGCGGAGTTGGAGAACACCTGTTGCATGGTGCTCGTTTAGTCCATGGTGCACGCATGAAGAGCACGGTGGAGGCTTATGTCATGGTGGTGAATATGGAGATGATCCCCCGTCGAGAGGAGAAGATATCTTGTATGGGTTGTTCTGCGGTTGGAGAAAAGAGCGGCGTGGAGTGGGCGGTGCATTAGGATAAGGGATGGGGATTGTTGCACGGGGGAAGGCAGTGCGTGAGGAGGGGGGCGGCGGCCGGCCGCACGCGTGCGCAAGAGGAGGTTTTATTTTATAAAATAATTATTTCTATACTATAAGTTATAAAATGCAATAGAATATATGTAAACTTAAGTAATGATGTATGCAATAATTCTATAACCTAATGTAGTTATTAACAAACATAAAATATAAGAATAAAGTTAACTTAGGCGTAATAATAGTCCATTAAAATGGCCTCATCAGTAACAACCATACAAGTCTCAAGATTCAGATCATCATCCTCGAGTTCCTCAACATATCCACAATCCTCAAATTCGTTAATCACCTTGAAAATATCTAGTTTCAGTTTTCTATCCCCAAAGGCGATCTCCATACTATCGCTTTCATAGTTGACCTTGGCCTTAGCGGTAGCCAGGAACGAATGCCTCAGAATGATGGGCGTGTACTTTAAATCTTCAGGTACATCCATGTTAAGGACAATGAAATCTATAGGAAAATAGAAGTCCTTAATCTTAACGACAACATCCTCAATAATGCCTTTCGGGTTCGTAATTGAATGGTCTATTAACTGCAGTGTTACTGAGGCCAGTTTGAGTTCACCTAATCCGAACTTTTCATAAAGAGAATTTGGAATTAGGTTGATGGATGCACCTGGATCCAATAATGCCTAGTCAAAAGTGTAATCCCCGATAACACATGAAATCAAAGGGGCACTTAGATCTCTTTTTTTTTTAGGAAGGTGATGCAGGATAACAGAACTAGCCTTCTCAGAGAGTATCACCTTCCTCCAGGTAGATTCCCTCGGCTTACACTTTTGAGTGCATAAATCTTTCAAGAATTTAGCATAAGCCAGAATGTGCTTAATAGCATCGAGGAGCGGGATATTGATTTCAACATTCTTGAATATATTTAAGAGCTCCTTGTTACTATCAGCATGCTTCTTCTTCCTGGATTTAAGCAAGGCTTCAGGGAATGGAACATGAGTAAGATCATCGGATTTAGGTTCCCGAGCCTTGATTTCTTCTTCAATATTCTCCTTTCCTTCCTTAGGCTCACCAGGGTTTGATTGACTAGAAGATGGTAGCTCAGGATCCTGGGTTTGCCTTCCACTCCTCAAGGTAACAGAGTTTGCAGAAGCATAAAGGTTTGGATCTTGGGAAGGTTAGGAAAGATCGAAGGGGCTTGATTAGCCAGATATCCAGGATTGGATGAAGAAGCAGAAGAAGAGGAACCCTACTCAACCACCTAAGCATGTGCATGCGAGTCCCTCTAATTCCCATACCCTTGGGCTCGATTGCCCTGATTTTGTATACTACGAGGGTTGGGTACGGGTTAAGTGGCAGAGATCTGGGCTGACGGGTATTAGCAATGAGCCCAGATTGTAAGTTGTCCAGCGAAGTTTTCATTTGTTGCATGAGATGGAGCATGGAACCTTGCATTTCTACTATCTGACGGTTCAAATTAGCCTACCCTGTGGGTTGACCGGCATTCCAAGTTGGCTGATTGACTTGATTAGGGGGTAGCTGAGTGTAAACATGACCCTGACCCATTGGTCTTTACGGTGCATAGTTGTTGGGTCGGATTTGGGTCTACTGCCCTAGATTTTTCCAGGAGAAGTTAGGGTGGTTCCTCCAACCTGGATTGTAGGAGTTAGAATATGGGTCAGACCTAACATTCTCTTGTATAGCACAGACATCCTCATAAGGCGAGGATGGCAGGAAAGAAGGAGAGGGATCAAAGAAACTGGGATCAAAGGCCCCAGTTTAGAACCTGTGGGGTTCCGAATAATGCTGGCACACAGGTTGAGCTGCTTCCAGTTGATTTATGAACTCTCGTCCAGTAGGAGCTCGTGAAGAATGGAATCCTGAATTCTGGGATTGAGTAGATCTAGAAGTGTTTGCAGAGTTTCCAACCATCCACTCTTCCATTCTTTTTGTAACCAGGCCCACTTTATCGAGTTTGTTACAAATCAATTCCTTATCGAATGAAAGAGCCATGCTGGACATATATGACGGGAATACTTGGTAGAGTACTCCATCTGGGAAGCCATGCAGCAGCATCATCTAGTGATAGCTTCCAATGACGCTATTGGGGTCCGTCGTACGGGGCAATGATGGGTTGCTTGTACTTCTCGACCAAGAGGGCTGTCATCACCTCCTCTTTGAATGGGTAGGTGGTGACTTACACGCGTGGGCGTATACCCCTCATCACCCAGTGATGAGAACACCATCATGAGCCATAACTAGCTCATTTTGACCCGATTAAGTCAGTAAATGCTCCTACAAAACCGCCAGAGAGTTACAAGTCATTGCATAATCATTCTGAAGGAAAAACAAGAAACTACCAGCTTATCATGAATGTAGTACAGCCACGGATTTTCTCAGGGGTTGAATGAAGGTCAATTGGTCTTAAAAAGATAACAAGTGGGTTAGAACAATCAGAAAAGGGTTCGCACATGCTTTAAGAATTAAATGACTTTTGAAACCCTAAAAACAAACCCGCTTAATTAACTGAGGTTCTGATCAGGATAGGGGATCCTGCCTAGGGGCCTAGATTTGCCGAACATGTTGGGTCGACTTCTCTTTACTGAGACCGGTGTGTTGATGATGTCCCTTGGACATTGAGACGTTAGACTCCGCTTGGGCTCTCTTGGGACGACCGCGAGAGGAGTTGCGAGTGGTTGAGGCCATCGCCAATATTTTTGACCAGGAAACGATATCGAACGATGATTGCTTCCCACAAATGGTGTCAATTGATTGGACCTCCTAAGTAATCGGAGGGTTCGACTCAATGAATCAAGAACTAGCAATCTCAGGGAAATAAAGAGATTGGTGACCTAATTCCACCACGAGGGGTGTACGTCTGGGGGGAAGGCTATGCTTCTGAATATTCACTAGTAAAAAGTGATAATACAATCTCTCTTCTCTCTTAGATTGCCTCAAGAGCAGCCTCAAGGGCCTTTGTTTGCTATTTATAATGCCAGAAGGAGATCTCGTCGTAAGATCTTCTGTCAGGACATGTTCGTTGTCAGAGCACGTTGTTGTCAGACTATTAATGATGCCAGTAACGCCATTATTATCGTCGACGTGGGTGTCGTGGACTTTTTCCATCACTTTTCTGACTTCGGCCAAACCAGATCTTCTGGCAGGTCGGATCTTATTCGGACTCGCCTGAGCGTATGAAGGTTGTGTAAAATAAGATCCGCCTGATTACTTGGGATCCGGGTAGCCGAATCCTTTCTCGGGCTTCCTGCATAGTTTTGAATTTGAGGGTGATTTTTGCCCCTCATCACCACTCTATCATGCATGCACAATTAGCACCATTTGTGCCATGTTAAAAGTTGATCAGACGCCAATAGGAATGCAGAGTGAAATTTCAGACAAAAGAAAGCCTGATCTTGCCACTTGGCTTGATTGTCAAATTCTCCAAGTTTCTTGTCGTGCTAAGGATAAATCTTGCAATTTCAGTTTTGCAGATGGAGCTGGTGATGCCACTTGTTTCGAACTTCCTCAGGTGACATTTGTTTGCTTTCTTGTTGAACCGAAATCTCCTCCTGTCTAATTATCTCATGCACTTTGTTCATTTTTGCTCGAGTAATATCATCATGATTAGCAATTTAGCAGCAGCAAATTGTTCAAAGCATTAGATTAGCATTAAAATAAGTTAAGGAATAAGAATGCAGTGTACATGGCTATATATGATTTTCCCGGCTAATGTTTATATCTTCTTAACTAGTAGATTATCAAAACATCACGATGTAAAGTTTGATGTGAAGAGATCAATTTAGCTTACCCCTAGAATGAAAAAATTCATGAGAGGAGAACCTGAACAAATAGGAGTCACCCCAAGAACATCCTTCAGTCATTTATATGGAGCAACACCTGCAATGTTTTGATATTTATAAACAGATGTGGCTGAGATGGTCACGCTCTCCGCAACCATAAATACACTAAGAAACAGTGTCACAAGAAAAGTTCTGCAAGCATGAAACCCCCAAAAAAATCATTGAATATACCTTTAGTCTGTAGGCCAAGAATCCCCTTTCGGAGTCATAGGGAAAACATGAAAAAGACAAACAAGAATTACCGAACATTCAAAGTGT
This sequence comes from Thalassia testudinum, assembly GCA_037157565.1. Taxonomy (NCBI): domain Eukaryota; kingdom Viridiplantae; phylum Streptophyta; class Magnoliopsida; order Alismatales; family Hydrocharitaceae; genus Thalassia; species Thalassia testudinum. The sequence continues at coordinate 23,001,545 of JAZHRO010000024.1, forward strand.
ATGTCAGCATTGGCACGAATATTGCCATTTCATATATATTTCCTAGGTATTGTTAGGCCTCAATCATCCATGGTCTGTAGCTTGTTTGCCCCTACGCAAAAGATTTGGGCGCTCTTATGAGTCCTCTCCAGTTTGGTGCAAGCTTTCCCGTATGGGTTAGCTTTGAGGCCTCAACTTTGCATAATAGTAGGTTGAAAATGGCAAATTACTTGTGCTCGACCTTTATGCCATGGTACATAGCCATTGCTTCCCTGTATGCTGATCATATGGAATACCTCGGAAGAGGTTCTGCATGCACTTGAGCTTGAAACAGAGCTCAATTTGGAACACAATCAAAATCAAACATCCAAGTTTGAGCCTAGATTTCTGCTTTTCATTAAGCCTTTACTCGCTGAAGAAGAGCTTGATTGAAGAGTTTATCGTATGAGCTCTTAAATGCCACTAAGGATTCCTTGGAAGCCTGTACGCCACTCTTCCTTACTTGGGAACTGAAACCACGCAATCTGATGTGATTTCCCACCATTCGAAACCCCATAGGCTATTTATAAAGAGACCCACCATCTTCTCCTAGTCAGCTAACACATGCAACTGTAACTGCTACCGTGGACCTTAATTTGCATGTCGAAGAGCCTCTTTGCCTTGTTCCAGCTACATCCATATGATTTACATTTAAATCACACGCAAATGCCACATTAATACCCTCAGCTCTGGCCAATCAGATGCATCAGCAAGAGTAAACACATGAGTGAATGATGGTGGTGTGAATTACGATGTAATTGTGCACAACATGGGACAATATACGTTTCAGATTTCCATTTGCATGTAACAAAATGAGGAACGAGAAAAAGAACAATGATGGTACCTGTATATCCATTCTTGCCTACGAAATCTAATGACAAAGGTGAGTGCTCAGTAGGAGGGGTGGGGTGATTATTGCAATTAAACAAATTTAAGAAAATTAAAATGCACAGAAACAATCACACCAAAAGAGAGATAACTTTTAGGTAAAAATCCAGAGTAAAAAATCACTGCTTAAGTCTCCCTCACTTAGGATTTTTCGATTATGAAGCAATCAAAAGCCACCATCCATATCACTTGAAATCAATAGTAGTTTACCTCAAGTAGAGTGTCCTCTTCGATCCATACTGAAGGGTTTCTCTCCTTCACACGGGAAAAGATAAGGATCCAACAGGCCGTATACTCTAGTACAACAAAGAAATGAAAATACAAGTTTCCTATAGAGCCCAAAGATATAGAATATTTCTAGCTTTTATAGGTTTAAGAATACTTTCCTTTGAGGTGTGTAGATTAGAGTTCGTGCCATGTGATGATTCTGGGGGTCGCCATCACGGTCGTCGATGGTCATCAAAGAATTTATTGATGTAGGAAATATAACATAGCCACAAACAAGCAATCTCAAGCAACCCATCACAAGGAAAACAAGGAGATTGGTGACCCAATTTCACCGCAAGAGGTGTACGTCTTGGGGGAGGGCAAGGCTCCCGAAAAATCCACCAGAAGTGATGGTATTACAATCTCTTCGAGCTTTTCTCTCTCGAATTGCATCTCATGGATTATCTATTCCTCTCTCTCGAGGGTCTCTCCTCACTATTTATAACATGGGAAAAGTCTTATCCCAGTATGATCTTTTACATGATCTCCAGTGCATCTTTTGTTAGGCCGTTTGTCCGTTATCAGATTATGGGTAGCCATATCAATACTGTTGTCGTTCTCACCTTGGATGCACCGACTCTTCTAGCATGCTGGATGTTGAAAGGCGGAAGACTATGCTATCGGAGTTGATTTTGAAAACCTGTCGTTGTAGTTCGAGTAGCGAAGAAATCCGTTCAACAAATAAAATTTATACCGAAAATTCTGTAAAGAAATCCCGGGTCTAACTGAGGGAGGCTACGTCGATCGAAATTCGTAATTATATTTTTTATGTTTTTGTTTAAAGGGCAGAATAATCACAATGAAATGAAATCAATATAGACAATAAGAGAGGGAGAGAGAAAGGAAAAAAATATTCACTTGATATTGCAAAATGTTTTTACAACAAAGAAAGCGAGAAAATATTACACTAGAAAGTGAGAAATTATTACAAATAGAAAGTAGGAAATTCTACTCTAGAAAGTAGGAAACAGAATGGGAGAGAGAAGTTATCCTTCTCGACGATTGCTTGGAAGACGAGCCGGACGAGACAACGCTTGGAAGACGAGGAACGAAGCGGGAAGAAGGAGGTCGAAGCAGGAGGAACGGGAACGAGGCAGCACATCGTCGTTGTCTCGAGATCCGCTTCCGAAACGAGGGCGAAAACTTGGTTTTAGCTCTTAAGGAGAATCCCGGGTGTAGGACAAGCTTCTCTTGAGCTTTGAAGAGGGAGAGAAGAGAAGGAAGGGATGAGAAATCCGTATGGAGGGGGTCTCCTTTTATAGTTGCAAGGAGTGGGGGTATTTTGGACATTACAACTTGAAAAACATTAATTCAGGACCTTTAATGACGGATTTATTCGTCACTAAAGGCCTGAATGTGGCCGATGTACGCGCCGCTCGTGCGGCCCCTCGCCTCCATGCCCTTCAATGCACACGCACGTTCGCACGCTCTTAGCCATCCAATCAAGAGATCGGACGGCTTAAAGTGGCTATGCCCGCGTGTGATCACGCATAAGCACCGCACGTCTGATCGCGGTGGGCGATATCGCTCGCTTTCCACTGCTGGATCTTCATCGCACGGCTCTAATCGCACGCCTGCTCGCAGCGAATGCGGGCTCGAACGCGCATCGCGCGCTCGCGTAGCACTCTTGACCGCTGCGTTGAGCAGGCGTTTGTGTCGCGCGGTGTGTTTTGCTCACTACTGATCTCGGCCTTTGGATCTTCATCCAACGGTCGAGATCAAACATAGCATGCGCCTTTAGAAGAGGAGGCTGTTGGATGAGCCGTGGCGTGGCACGATCTCGGCCGTTGGATAGGCATCCAACAGCTGAGATTTGTCAAGCAGGTGAAGGAGAGCTGCGGCCAGTGTTGGGCGGCTATGATGGTGCCATGTGGTGCCATCTAGGTCGTCCATCTTCTGAGTGATGTAGATGGTGCCACGAGTGTCGGATTGGATCGATATTTGTGTCGTTAGGCTGCGATCGTCGGTTCGAACCCATCCGTGAGGTCGGATTCATCGTCTGAGGTGCAGATTAACACCATCTTGGCCCTTGCTCTTGAAGGCTCCTCGATCTCTATCTGCTGCGACGGATGTCCGATTAGGGAGATCTTGGAGTCGTTGAACTCCAATCGTTGCCCTGATCAGATCCATACGGTTGGATCTTCGATCCGAGGCTCTAATAAAAAGTCACCCTGTCCCTAACCATAAAAAGGAGACAATTACTATACAATTTATACAACTTGATCTAAATGCATGATTATGCATGTCATGCACTATTTATAATGTGTGATGCTAATCTGACACTAAGAACATGCATTAATAGACATTTTAGGTTAATCAGAAGTATGCACATCACTGGATCTGCTTGAATGTAAGCGTATCCGAGTGTGGTCAGTCATAAGCGGGTCGGGTAAGACTGGACCCGCCTACTTACCCTGTGGCTGGGTAGCCGGATCCTCTAGTGGATTTATGCGTGGAGTTTTGGATTCGAGGATGCTTTTTGGCCCTCATCATATGCCCCCACTCTATGCTAGCAAAAGTTGCTGAAAGAATAGTTAGAGTAGTCAAAACTATGTGGTAGATGATGTCCTCAAATGTTGTACTGGCTAGTATGAAGCGGGTAAAACATTTGTCATAAAGGAGTTGCAGGACGTTAGCAGGCAAGGTGCCTATGTTTAGTCAAGGGAACCTGGGTGAGTACCGCTTGGGTGATCCGCCTATGTTTTTTGCTAATCGTAAGAGGTTATGTGTAAGGATTTTCTTTTTTTTTTTTTGCTGACTTCGTGCCGGCCTTAAGAGGCTGCATTGTTATGGAACACAGGCGTGTCATTGTGGTTCCAATCGGCCTTAAGAGGCTGTTTATTAGTTTTTCGTCAAGTTTTAAGAAAATTACGTTGTAGTACAGTCGATAAATAGTTCTCAAACAAATACAATTTATAACTCAGAATCTAAAGAAGAGTCTGTGGTCGAACACAAGGAGCAAATGTAGAATTCACAACATTAATCTCATTCAGAATAAATGAGCACAATCAATTGAGCATTCAGATAGATATTCAATGAATCATAACCTGTCACATTTGTTATTCAAAGATAAATATAAGTATCTCAATAGTTCATAATAATAAAAAGCAGTCAAGACAAAATAATGGTGATTTGAATCACCAATTATTAGCCCCAATCTCAAATAAATGAATAGTAGCTTGAACGCTACAGTGATCAAACGACTGAGATAAGCTATCAGATGGCTTAAATGTTCATCAGTAAGCACAAAGCCCTCTTAAAGGCTTTCTCTTCTCTAGACCTTCCTTTCTTCGGAGGCACGACCCCTCACTTCTTCTTAAGGCTTTCTCTAAGTTTTCTTTCCTTCCTTCACAGAGCCTAAGTGTTAGGCGTTTCAGCACAAGGCACGCACCCCAAGGCACACGCACAGAGAGCAAAACCTTCCCCTCCTCCTCACAATTTCTCCTTTCTCTCTTCCAAACCCAGGGTAATCGGGTATTCAGGAACACGAGTAATTGGTTATCGGATCCAGAATAGTGGCCAAACTCACGTGTCGTGTGCACGGGCGAGGCGTGAGGCATGTGAAGTGGGGACCCGACCCCCAGTAGGCAGCCTTGTCCTTAAGGCTAAAGGAGAACATCTTCATGAGTAGGATTTTTCGATTTTGATTTCGAGAACCAAGAGTTTAAGATAAATTCTTAAGAGCTTTAATGTGTTAAAATGGATCCTCGGATGCAAACCCATGAAAATGTGGGATTAGACCTATAATGTTTGGCTTTAATTCTTGGTCATTTTCCCCAACGGGAATCCTAACATTAGGCTCTACTTGTGCATTAGATGGATTATAATAGTCTCGAAGTAGAGGCCTAGGACGAGGGATCGGTAAATCAGGGATTTCAAAACCTACCTCACGTTGAGGGGGAGGATGGGCTTGTAGATTCTGTAGATTCTGAAGAGCAGTCGTCAACAGATTGATTTGATGGTTCTGCTTGAGCATCTAAAGGTTCTGGTTCAAGAGCACCTCATCAAAAGGCGGCATCTCCCTCTGACCAGAAGAAGAAGAGATCTCGGGATTCTGGTTCTGCAGTTGGTCCATAGGATCAAATGCAGAAAAAGCAGATGTATCAGACGGGAAATTTATAGGTCACTTAGGTGCAACTGGCCTAGGAATGCCTGTAAACGGAGATACGAGAGGCGGTTTCAGGGATCGCCTCCCGTGCATAAACCAAAAGAATGTGCAAAGGCACACTCACACCACTGAAAACAACGGCAAACAAGACCCGAAAACAGCACAAAAAAAACATGTTTTTCTCTTCTTTCAAAGGAAAGAAGAGAATCCTAGAATACGCAAAAGTAATGTGGATGCAAACAAGTATAGTATCAGAATCAAAATACGCGTCCTAAACCCATGTCTACGTATGGGCGTATCTCTAAAGCTCAAAGGTCTAAGGTCTAGGATAGAGACCGCTCACTACTGACTCCCCGGGGCTCTAGTAGTGAGACAGACTTGTTGATCTTTGACCAAAGCCCTAAGAGGTGAAAAGAGGAGAGGTAGAAAAATCAGACTCGAGTGACTCTAGTGACCGCGCTGTGTGGGCGATGGCATGCAACAGACGAGAGTGTAAAAACCCGCATGCATTCTGCAAACAGATTGAGTCACAAATTTTAATAATCCTCTTTTTACTTAATCTTTTCTCAAAAAATGATAGAAAGAAGTAAGGTGACCGCTTTTTAGGTATTTTCAAACAAAAATATGGTCTTGTTTATTAACTCCAAGACAGGGATCTACGCGGGTTTTGCATGTATTTTCCCGTTGATGGGAGAAAAACAGTAGAGAAAAATTCCAAGTTAGATCGCAGAAAGACTAACAAGTATGCGCACTCCTAGGAGTGTATGCCTAAAACATGCTGCTGCTAGTCAAGAAGTATGCGTATTTTTGTATTTTTTAATTTTCTAACTAAATGCAACAATACAAACTACACTAAAGACTAAGTAAGAAATACTTACAATGGTATGTATAGTGATCAGAAAAACAGAAATAGAAAACCCGCCTCTTTTCCTGAGAATACCCGCAGAGGTTTCCCTGGACGAAGACAGAAAACAAAACAAAACAAGCTAATTAGTAAAAAGAAAATACAAAGCAAAAACAGTAATGGTGAATATAAACTATAGTTACCTCCCCGGCAACGGCGCCATTGAAATGATCGTTTAAATTCTCAACACAGTTAATTATGTTATTTAGGCTTAATTAAGTGCAAGAGAAAGTAACTTAGGTTAACTCGAATTAATGTCAATTGTGTAGTATATGGTCAAGTTAACCTAACATTTTAGATTTTAAATTCTTGTTAACTGGTTGAGTCTAGGTCGTTCACTGGGAGGCATAACTTATCTTAATTCACCATTAATTCCTAAGCATAAATTATTAATTATTTAATCAATCAGAACTATAATTAGATTACTTTAAGTATATGAATCTTGCATAAAAGATATTCACTTAAAAGAACATGAAACATTTCATAAGGAAAAACATATTTACACATGTAATCTGTCATTAAAAAAAAAAAGTAAACATGTTTATTTCAATCATTACATCTAAGTACAAAATATTAAGGCAAGAAGAAGCTAATCAAATGAGTACAAATGCCTTTTTTCATCATTTAAACTCAAAATACAAAGAGAAAAGATAACAATGAAAGTTCAAATTAGACATCTAATTATCCTTCTTCATTTTTCTTCTTTCTTCAGCCCTTTTCTTCTTTTATTTCTCTTTTCTTTCACTTTCTCTTTTCCTCTTCTTTTCTTCTTCTTCTTCCTCTAAACCCTCTCTGTTCTTTTATCTTAAATCTCTTCTTAAGTTCCTCTTCTCTTTTAATTCTCTTTATATCTCCTTTGATTTCTTCTTAAGTTCTTCTCTCTTATTCTCCTAAATATATTCTCTTTCAGCTCTTTAATTGTGCAAACTAAATCATACTTAACCATTTTAAACCTTCTTAACTAAGCCCATTGATTTCTTTTTACTCCAAAATTATATTTATTTAATGGGTGGCCTGGCCTTTCGAGGATACACAGCACCCCTCTCAGGGTGGGACTAGACCCTACTCAGCCAGGTCTAGTTTGGTTATTGGGTGGTTTATTTCCAGTTCAAATGGCACAATATCCAGCTTCCCAAGCCCACACACATGCCCGCTCACGGGCCCATGCACACAGGCATACGCCTGCGCACACACATTCACACACCCGCACAGGCACGTGCAATGCACGCGCCTGCACACAAGCCAATTTCTCTTTGCGCCCAACGCTGACGACCAAAATGTCCTATACACTTTTCCGTATTATACCGGTGCAACGACTCACTATTTCTCAAGGTGGGACTATTTAAGTCTCCTCCGGGCCAAACTTCAGCCGATGATTTCTAGCAGCACAGAGCTCCAAATTGAGCAATCAAAGGCTTGTTGGAAAGCTCAATATAAGTGTTCTATGAGATTATAGCATCAATTTGATGCTCAGAACAGATCTTGCCCTTCGATTTGAAGGGCGAAAGTGAAAGGTTCGCACGGCCATTCATGGCCTGTAGTAGGTGATCTCAGGTCTTTTGACCTGCAAGGAAACCTTTGACCTCTAGTTGATGTCTTGAAGAATCTCAGTAAATGATTCAGCATCAAATGGTGAAGGAAAAGAATGCTGTAAGGCTTCAGGAAGAGGAAGAAGCTCATGAGCTTCTTACAGGAGATTCAGAACTCCATTTCAAGTTCTGATCAGTTCAACAAAAAGAGAAACAGCTTCTGAAGATTCTACACAACTCCAAGAAGTTCTAACAAACTGATTTGTGTGGAAATTAGGTTAGAATCTCGACAAAATAGACTCAATAATAGTTTTGGGTTCAAAAGAACCCAAACTATGCAGTGATAAGATTTGGCCTGAATCCTCAATAAAATAACTTAAATTTATTCCAACAACATCAGAATCATTCTGCTATGAGATTCAACTCAATAAACATCAAATTTACTCCAGAATTCTCTTCATCAGACCTGAGTTTGACTAGAAGGCTCCAGAAGTTGACTTTCTAAACTAAAGTTTCTCTAAACAAATTAAAGATCTGGAAATATTCTAATTCACCTCAGAAATTGATTCAAGGTCTCACGAGGTAATTTTAACCAGAAATCCTAGGGTTTCAGAACTTGTCGCCTGAGATCCTAATTGAGTTTGTTTGACAGAACAAACTACAGTTTCTCTGAGTAAGCAGTCAATAAGAATGCCTTCATCATGCCTTTCTCAAGCTTTTGGACCTCTTAGATCGAACTGAACCCTAACAAATAGTCATCTCCATCTCTGTTGGAGTTGGAGAAGACAGAGACCTATGTAGAGTTCTAGACCTCAAGACATCAAATTAACGATCGGAATAGAATCCTTAGATCATTAGTAATCAATCTGGAGCTCTGTACAGAGTTCTAAGGACTGAAGAACACTTTCGGCTCACCGAAGCTCGCCGGAGCTCTGATGAGTTCAAAAGAATGACTGACAGTGCACAGATGACCTTAAAACTAACCATTAAGAATTTGAAAAGTTTCCTGAGGTTGCAAGGAACCTCAGGAGCTCATCAATTTATCAATTGTAAGATTAAAACAGAAGATACGCAGTGAATTCAAAAAAATCGTGATTTGAGTTCGCTGAAACTCAGACCAAGTTCTCTCACTCAAGTGAGTAGAGGGAACAAGTTAATTGGGTGTGGTGACGGTAATGGACTATTTATTTAAATGAATAACTCATCTCTGAACCGCCATTGACAGCGAGCTCAGAAATGAGGTAAAATTTTGGCGTTTACTTTATAAGAGTTAATTATACTAATTAGGTGTAAAATCGGAGCCCTTAGAATATGGATGGGTGATGGAGAGCCCCAGTGCATGTGTTCTAATCTCGGAAACCTCCGCTGTGGACAGCAGAGATCACCGATGAAGGTAGAGGTGGATTAAGCATTTAAGTGATATAATCAAGAAATCGATACGTCAAAAATGATCATGGAAGATTATAGAGTGTGATCAGTGATTTGAAAAGATAGAAAGATGCTCCAGTTGAGCTCAGAGAACTTGCCGAAGCTAAGGACGACGACGGAAAAAAATTAACTTTTAACCAAACTAAACTACCTAATTAACTAGACTAACTACTCCATATTACCTATCCTACTATTACTTGGACGAAGGGGGCAAAGAAGTCTCCATCGAAGGTCCTTAACGGAGGAGGAAATAAGAGGGGCAGAGGAAGAAGTCTGGCGGGTGATTTCCTGGCTTGGAAGCGAAATCCGGTATCAGCACTTTGTCAGAAGACTTGGCGGACGATGATAGATATCGGAAGCAGATAGGAATGGACGGAGAATGACGGTGGAAGCGGAGAATGGTTGGCGGATTCAGAGCGAATAGCCTATCGGGCAGCATCAATTGGGGGAAGAGGGAAGGGAAGCTAACTGCTGAAATCGGAGAGGTGGAGGGATATTTATAGGTTTCAGCGGCTGAGAAGGAGGTTGAATCTAGACGGTATAGTGTTTAGGTGCGAGGTAACCACCGGCGTCTTCTCTGACACCGGTGAGATTATCTTCGAACCCTAATTAGGATTACAGCTTCATCCAGACCGATGGATGGAAAGGTGGTAGTGAGCGCAAGCTCCAAAAACTTGATGAGGGTGGACGAACGTAGGATTGACAGTGATCGGAGGGTGACAACACCGCCTGTCGTCAGCCGTTGAATCGGCTGAAGAAGAAACAAAGAAGAAGAATAAAGTGTACACAAGGACCTGAATGTAACAAAAGTTAAGGACCTAAGTGAAAGGAAAGGACTTAGATAAAATGAAACCTAAGGACTAAAAAGTAAACTAAGGTTTTCAAGGCTTATTTTAATTTAAATATTTTTCAACATTTATATATGGTTATAAATTAGGTAAATATTGTATATAAACCTTGGATTTACATTTTTGACCTTTTTATCTTAATTTATTTAATTAAGTAAAGTTACTTAAGTTATTACATACTTAGGTATAAATTATGCTTAAGTTAATTTAGATATTAATTAGGTAACTAATTAATAATATTTTGGGTCCATTTATTAATTAAATTATTAATAATATTAATTGGGTAATGATTTAGCATTTTTAGCTTATTTTAAGGTCCTTTAATGATTTATCCCTTATTCTATAATTAACCCTCATATATACATATTCATAACTAATTAATTAGGGAAACTGGTTAATTAAGGGTAGTTAGAAGCCATGATGAGCCTCTCATCATACCCCCAAGCCAAAACTTTGCTAGTCCCTAGCAAAATTAACCAGAAATACGATGATTTAAACACTTGGGTTTAAATTATTATAAATACGAACTAAGTAGAGGAATGCTTAGGTCAGAATTTGAATATTCAAGTTTTTTAGATTTTTATGTATATAAATAAGTATCCATAAATATGCAGAGCATTCTGCAAAAATCTTAGACTTAGAAACTCAAATACCCTTCTCAAAACACACTCCATTAAAAACAGAGTTTTTGACGGGAATTTTATCAAAAATCAGAATCCCAAAAACCCAATTATTCTCTGTAATCACTCTAAACCCTAGAAACTCAGAATTCAAAGTGTTTTAAGAAAACAAAACTTAAGAGTTGGAAATTAAATTTTAACTCAAAAACTCAAACAGACTTAAGTTAATCCTTAAGTTTATGAAGTCTAATTTTTACCAATCTAAGTTTTAGCAACTTAGCCAGATACTCATTATTAATCAAACTTAGAGTAATAAAATCTTATTCTATTGGCGTACAGCACCAAGGATAGACTTTTAGACCTAGGGTTTGTCAATCTTTCTCCTTTAGGCCTCAACTGCAAGTCCTCAAAACCCAATTTCTTAGGCTTCACTGCCCAATACTAAGGTTCAGTAGCTATGATTTTAAAGCATCTATGCTTGTGAAGAGAATTGTCCTAAAGGCATCTAAAGTTGCAAAAATCCAGATCTTAAGACATCAATTTCCAATCCAGGTTATTCCAATTCAAGCCTTTGGCTTGGCCTTACTCAGATTTGGTTGCTTTCCCCTCACCAGTTTTCTATCCCGACGTCAACACTTTTTGTGTATATCTCCCCAGTGGACCACTAGGTCTCTTATTCCTAATTTTTATCTCCATATTTTATAAACTCTTTTCTATAGGACAGAACACCCATATGTAGCGAGGTGCTCTTTTATTTGATGGAAGGAAAGATAGCATCCATATGTAGCGAGATGCTTTATTTAGTGGATAAATTGCATAAGTACCTATTTGTAGCGAGGTACTTAACTGTAGGGTGTTTTATTTTATTTTATTTTATATTTTATTTTTCTTTTATTTTTCCTCCTCATTTTTCTTACTATCATAATATTCCAATTCCTTTTTCTGGGTGAGTGGCACATCCTTCACCCTTTCAAGAGCCGCCCCGTGGAAATCCTTGGACTAAAGAGGATTTAGAATTGATCTCTTAACCTCTATGTTTTCGCGGTCTCAGATGCCAACAAGACAACTCTATGTGTGTGAATTTTAGATGCTTAGGTTACTTAGCTCTCAAACCAGAGTTTGGACAGCAAAGCCATTCACTCTCAGGTCCTTTAAACTCTTAGTTTCCTCCCGTAGGATCTGTCAAGACATAACTTACCAAGTCTAGCCGATTGTCCTTAGTTGATTAAGCTAACTATAGCCTGATAGACCTTAAGACTAAGATTCTACCAACTCTTTACTTAATTAATTTCGAATATTTGGACTTTTTACTTAACTTGGTGATAAAAACAGATGTTCATAAAGTGTAAGGATTTACTTAGTCTAATTGACCAAGAAAGTTACAATTTAATTCCAAAACTTTAAACTTAATACACCTTAGTTACTTTATTTCAGGGTAAAGAATAGAAAAACAGATCCTCAAGGTTTCAGACTTTAACTTAACTAAAATCTCGTTCAAAATTTCGCAAATAAATTTGTGTTTTGAAAATGTTATAAGTAAAAGTCTAAATAAGAATTCCATGCTCTTATAAAATTCTATTTACAAAATACATATATTTATATTTTTTGTTTCTGACTTAAAAGCAAAATTAAGCTCTTAATTATTAATATAATTAAGTATAAATATATTTTGTGTGCCTTCTTCTTTTTCTTCTTTATTATAAAACCCCTTTATTATTATTTATGATTGTGTAATTTCAAATTTTTATATTTTTTTATTTTTATTTTTATGTTTTATAAAATTTTCAAATTTTTATGAATTTTTCAAAATTTTTTCAAATTTTTACAATATTTTTTATTCTTTCTAATTTTTTTAATTTCCTATTTTTTAAAAAATTTCGTGGGTATTTAATTTTTTATATATATTTTTTATTTTCTCTACAAATACACTTAAAGTGAAAATTTCACTTCACACCCCCCTAAGCCAAGATTTTACAATGTCCTCATTGTAAGAAGGGTGAAAAAGATATTACACTTCACTTAGTATATGGTAACGAAAGGAGTAGAATAGAGGAGATCAAAGATCTCTATGCGAACGATTTCTATTCGGACCAAAGGTCAGAGTGGTCAGTCAGACTAAGTGAAGGTAATCAGTGTAGAATAAAGTGATAAATCAGATACAAATTCGAGTGTATGTGTAGAGAAAAGTGTAGAAAACAAGAAACAGTTATATATATAATGTGGATGGATGGATGACAAATCCTAATGGAGCATGTAACAGTCTCCAATAAGACCCAAAATATGTGGTTCTAAGAAAGGTTTTAAACGTTGATCATTAACTTTGAAGGGTTGATCCTGGTTGGGTTCGGTGATTTCGACAGCTCCATTATCGAAGACTCTAACAACAATAAATGGACCTTGCCATTTAGACCCAAGTTTTCCAGGGAAGAGCTTCAGACGGGCATCAAAGAGCAACACCTTTTGACCAGGTGCAAAAGATTTGCAGGAAATGTGCCAATCGTGAAAGGCTTTAAGTTTTTCCTTATACTGCTTTGAACTCTCATAGGAATCAAGACATAATTCCTCAAGTTCACTAAGCTGCAACCTACAGTGATCACCAGCCTTTGTGAGGTCCAAATTACAGGCTTTAATTTTCCAATAGGCCTTGTGTTCAATTTCTACAGGAAGATGACAGGGTTTCCCGTAAATAAGTCTGTATGGTGACATGCCTATTGGTGTTTTATGGGCAATCCTATAAGCCAACAAAGCCTCATCTAAACGGGAAGACCAATCCTTCCTATCAGGTCAAATTGTCCCGATTAGAGACCTCTGTTTGCCCATTGGTTTGGGGATGATAAGGTGTAGAGATACGATGTGTAACCCCATATTTTGTAAGTAAGTTCCTAAACTGGCATTATTAAAATGGGAACCGCCGTCAGAAATGATAGCACGAGGTACCCCAAAATGAGCGATAATATGACTCTGTATGAAAGGAATGACAACTTGATGATCATTTATGTGCGTGGGTATGGATTCGATCCAACGAGAAACATAATCAACATCGAGTAAAATATACTCGAAGCCAAAAGAAGTCGGAACAGACCCATAAAATCTATACCCCAAATATCAAAGATCTCACAGACGATAGCCGGATTCAGAGGCATCATGTCTTTTTGGGACATGCGACCAAGAGTTTGGCAGTGACTACATGCCTTACAAAATGTCTGTGAATCTGCAAATAAAGTGGGCCAATAAAACCTGCATTGCAGAACTTTTGCAGCGGTCTTATGACTAGAAAAATGACCACCACAAGCCTGGTCATGACAAAAAGAAAGAATAGAATCAATCTCAAAAGAGGAAACACAACGCCTGATAATTTGATCATTACAAAGTTGAAAAAGATACGGATCTTCCCAGAAATAGTATTTGGCTTCTGATCTGAGTTGTGATTTGCGATTCCCGTCCCTGTCTGGCGGGAATTGATGTGTAACCAAATAGTTGACAATATCTGCATACCAAGGAAGATCTGACGATATAGTCAAAAGATGTTCATCAGAAAAGTGCTCAATGATTGGAGGAGATGATTCAATAGTATTAGAGGGAAGGTGGGAAAGATGGTCAACAACAACATTCTATTGTCCTACCTTATCACGAATTTCTAGGTCAAATTCTTATAAAAGTAAGATCCATCTGATCAACCTAGGTTTCGTGTCCTTCTTAGATAGAAGGTGTCTAATAGTAGAGTGATCAAAGTACACAATGATTCGAGAACCGAGTGTATAAGATCTAAACTTTTCTAATCCAAATACTATCGCTAGTAATTCTTTTTCTATAACCGTGTAATTCCTCTATGCCTCATTCAAAGTCTTACTAGCACAGTAAATCACTACCGGATTCTTCTCGATTTTCTATCCCAAAATAGCTCCAACTGCGTAATCTAATGCATCACACATGATTTCAAACAGTAAATCCCAATTAGGTGGTTGCAAGATCGGAGCCTGTGTAACTCTATCTCTCAATGTCTCAAATGCAGATACACACTCCTCACTTATCTTAAAAGTCGTATCCTTTGTGAGGAGGTCTGTGAGTGGTCAGGCAATCTTCGAAAAATCAAGTATAAATCTTCTATAGAATCCAACATGCCCGAGAAAAGATCCAATGCCCTTGATCAAATCAGGAATTGGAAGATTTGAGATTTGATTGATCTTGGCTCAATCTACTTGGATACCTCACTCAGACACGAGGTGGCCAAGTACAATGCCCACTGAAACCATAAAATGGCTCTTCTCCCAGCTGAGGACAAGATTTACTTCTATACACCTCTTAAGAATCTTCGACAAATTATCCAGACAGATATCAAATGTTTCCCCGAAGACTGAAAAATCATCCATAAAAACCTCCATATATATTCACCCACCATCTTGGTAAAAATGGCTAACATGCAACGCTGAAAAATTGTGGGTGCGTTGCAAAGCCCAAATGGCATTCTTCGGAAAGTAAAGGTTCCGAAGGGGCAGGTGAAAGTCGTTTTCTCTTGATCTTCGAGGTAAACTGTGACCTAATTATATCCAGAGTAATCATCCAAAAAGCAGACGAACCTATTACTGATGGTCGACTTTTCGCTTAGCGTTATAGTATTTAAGTGGTGGAAAAATCGACTAATCAAAAATAATAAAAATAACCACTCGCAGAAGAGCGGGTCGTGTTCACAGGGAGGCAATGATGCAATCAATACTTTAATTATTTAATGTTATTTCAGATAGTGTGAAATCCCTTTTCAAATTGGACTTAAAATGTGAAGGAAAGTAGATTTGCAATAACCTAAAAAGTTAAGGGTGTAAGTGCAGTTTTCCCTCACAGAAATATTCAATAAATTTAGGATGAATTCATGCAGTTTTCACGTGATGTGTACTAAAGACAATTAGTACTTAAATTAAGTCCAAAATCAACCTTTAAACTAGCCACTATCAATACCATGCAATTATAAATAACTAGGAGTGTCTGAATGCAATTCTGCCACAATATAATAATAATAATAAAATCAAATTGGTGGCAATGGCATTGAATGTAATTTTTAATTCCAACAAAAACAGAGCATTTGCTCTCTCTCCTCCTCGCGAGAGAGAGAGGGCACCGCGGGGGTCGATGCAAGGCTCAAGAGGACGGCGAGGTCAAGAGCTTTCCGACGGTGGCAGCGGCGGCGGTGGAGGTGGCCGGAGCTCCGGCCTATTGACAAAGAAGGCGTAGCTGCTGCAGTGCTGCCTGCGGCTGTGGCATGCGGGCTTGCGCGTGCGCTGGTGCGCGGGCAGGCGCTTGCAGGCTGCGGTCGCAGATGAGCGGTGGAGCGCGCTTGCAGGCATGTGGGCAGAGTGCGCGTGAGCGCCTTCTGCAGCGAGGAGTGGCGCACGGTTGAGAGCGCCTGCGGGCGGTTGCGAAGGCGGGATGGCACTCTGCAGGGAGCTAGAGCGGCAAGAGGAAGGCGCGCGGGCAGGGGTGGCGTGATGGCGCTCTGCAGGGAGGTGCGTGAAGCTGCTATGCAGCGCCTGTGGGTGCGGGCGCGCAGCGTTGAGGCGTGCTGCAAGGACGGCTAGAAGGGAGGATGCGGGCGCAGACTGGCAGGATGAAGATGCAGCGCCTATGGGTGCTTGAAGGCAGAGCGGTAGGAGTTGGAAGGAGGAAGCGCGGGCTGATGGTGCGGTGCTTGTGGCAGGAAGAGGCGCACGGGCGGAGGCGTGAGCACTGGTGAAGGTTTTTTTCCGCAAGGGGGAAGAGGACACAGTGCACGCTGCTGGATCACAGGGTTCGCCTTTTCCACTGTGAAGCAGTTCCCCGCGAGGGGGAAAGATGGATCCTCCTCTCTCATCGCCTCCTCTCTTTAACTCCTCCCTTGCGCGTGAGTTCAGGGATTTTCCCAAATCCCCGGTAACAGTTGTTGAGAAAGGCGGTGGAAGAGAAGATTACCCAAATGTCCGGCGGGGGAGGGGGGAAAGAGTTGCGGCTGTTTGGGGAAATTATCCCCCAACCCTTGCGATTTGTGTATTTTATTACCTGCATATAAAAACAATAAAATCATTAAGTTATAGAATGTTATAACTTAAATCATGAGGTGTACAATTATTCTATAACTTAATTGCCATTATTAACATACCTAAACTATATGATTAAGTATTCTTAGGCTTAATATTAGTCCATTTTAATGGACTCATCAATTACCAGCTAATCTCTCGAGGATCTAATCAATGAATGGAAAAGGAAAGTGGTCATTCTTTGTAACCGTGTTGAGCTTGTGATAGTCGATGCAAACCCGCCACGAATTCGCAATTCGTGTGGGAATGGTTTCTCCAGATTCAGTCTTGATTATGGTGAGTCCTGCCTTTTTAGGTACCAATTGAATTGGACTCACCCAAGGGCTATTGGATATAGGATATATAATGTCAGCATCTAGCCACTTGATTATTTCTTTCTTTACAACCTCCTTTAAATTCGGATTCAGGCATCTTTGAGCTTCTCTTGAAGGTCGTGCCCCATCTTCTATATGGATACGATGAGTACAAAAATTGGGGCTAATCCCAGTGAAATCGTATAAAGTCCACCCAATTGCCTTCTTATGATCTCGTTAAACCTTGATCAATTTCGATTCTTATGATTCAGAAAGATGAGAATTAATGATTACAGGATATGTTTGATCTGGTTCTAGATAAACATATTTAAGAGTATTAGGCAATGGCTTTAGTTCAAGTGCAAGAGTAGGATCAACAGCAAGATTTGGGGCGGGATTTTCAATTGCAAAAGGTGAGTGAAATGAGTCGTGAGATTCAGATTCAGGATCGAGTGTAGATTCTGATAGCAGGTTTTCATTTTGAGTGTATAAGATATCAAAAGATGTGTTCCCTAGTTCTAAGGAACTTAAGTCATCCTCAAAAATTGAAATAGATCTAATTTCCTCAATCCATTTGCAATCCAATCCTTGAGAAGCTCAAAAAATCAGGGATTAGGACTTGGAAACTTCCAAGAGTTTGCATGAACCCTAGGGCGAGAATCGGAAGGCAGGACCGGGTTCAGATTGAAAGGCATCTCTTCATGAATCTCCCTTCCAATTTTGGAAGGGTTTGGCCGCGAAATCAGGGATCAATCCTTGATTGAAGGTCGGTTACTGATGGGTTTAGGAGTTTTGCATACATGAAGGCGGTGGGGACTGGTTGGTGAAGAAGACGATGAAGTTAGGGGGATAATTGTAATCTTTTTGAAAGTTGAGGGGCTGATTGAAAGAAAAAGAATTAGACTAAACCAAAATGCAAACTAGGTCAGAATGGACTCTGATTGGGTCCAAATTTTGGTACAAACCTAATTTGGACCCAAGGAATCTGATGGTGAAGTCAAATTTTGGTTTTGATTAAGTTTGACTTGATAATTTATGTAGAGACCCAAATTAGGGCAACTTCCTATCTAAGACTCTGTTTTAGGTTAAAATGAGTCCCAATGGCCAAATCAAGGATACCAAACCTTATGGAATATTTTTCTATAATTTTTAGAAGGTTTAGATGGAATTTATCTTGACCAGAACCTCTATTAATTAAGCAAGTTTGAAATTAGGATTTCGGGTGTTCGTTAATTCTTGAAATGCGCAACAACCCATTTCTATCTGTACGGACCCTCTTATTAGACATTAATGAATATATGACCTTTAATTAACTCCTGGGAAACCCCATGATTTTTCTACATTTATGATCTTCAGTTTAAAATGCAGATTTAACCTTGATTTAATGCTTTTACTTTCAGAATGGATATTCAATGAATTACGATTCTCTAATGATTTTGTAGGAGCATTGTCTCTTGATTGTAACTAATTAAAGCTAGTTATGGCTGATGATGACGTTATCATCAGAGGCAACATTTTTTGCACCTAAGGCTCCTTAGTCGGCCTTAAGAGGGAACTTTTGTCGTAGGGAACCTAGCATTCTTTTATGCTTAAGGCTCCCTAGCAGGCCTTAAGAGGTGACTTTTGTCGTAGAGAGCCTAGAGTTCCTTTGTGCCTAAGACTCCTTAACTAGCCTTAAGAGGCGTCTTTGTTATGGGGGAACATATGCACGTCGGCCATGGTTCTAGACGACCTTAAGAGGCGACGTTGTTATAAGGAAACAAAAGTGTATCGGCTGTGGTTCCAGCCAGCCTTAAGAGGTGGCGCTCATCGCAGGGAACTTGGCATTCTTTTGTGGCTAAGTTTCCTTAGTCGACCTTAAGAGGTGACGTTGTTGTGAGGGAATGCAGGCATATCGGCTGTGGTTCCAACCGGCCTTAAGAGGTGGCGTTCGTCGCAGAGAGGCTGGCATTCTTTTGCACCTAAGTCTCCTTGGCTGGCCTTAAGAGGCGATGTTGTTATGGAGGAATGCAGGCGTATCAACCGTGGCTCCAGCCGACCTTAAGAGGCGGCTTTCAGAAAATTATTTTGTCAAGTAATTTGACAAGACAAGCATTAATTGCCAATGAAATGAGGAGTCGTGGCCTCAAATGTCGCGCTTGTTAGTGAGGTGATTGATGCTACTATGGCATAGGATATATGTGCAGGGACATGTAATGCGAAGAATGTTAACTGATGAGGCGGAAATTAGTCACAAAAAGATTTGAGTTTAGAAAACCCGTCGTCGTAGTTCAATTTGCAAGAAAATCCGTCAATCAGATAATATTTATAACTGAAACTCGAAAGGAGTCCCGAGTCGAACACAAGGAGGCGATCATTTGATTTTATGAAATCCGTGTTTCGCTTTTATTTCTTTTTTTCATTTTTATCTTTTATAGTTTTTTTGTATTTTTATCAAGTAATAAATCAGGTCGATAAAAACTTTATCTACTTACAAAAATAATGTAGAGAGAGAGAGAGAAAGAGAGAGAGAGAGAGAAACAATCATATATTTCTGATCAAATGTTTCTACAACTATGAAAGTGGGAAAACTACACTACAAAAGCGAAAAGATAGAGATAGGTGAGAAGAATCCCTTGGAGGATGGCTCACACCGATGGCGCCTCGAAGAAGGTGGTGAGGAGCGGGACGAGGGAGAACAGCAGCGGTGGAAGGAAGACAAGGCAGGACGTCGTCGCGGTGAGGATCTTCTTCCGGAGGGAGGTGAGAGGATGGTCGCGAGATGCTCCACAAATGGGGATGAGAGGCATGAAAATATTTGATTTTATTCTAGAGGAGCATCTTGAGCATGGGATAAGCTCTCTTTAGAGCCTTGGAGGTGGTGAGGAGAAGAAAGCAAGAGATGATGAAGAATGGAGGGGGTAGGTCCTTT
This sequence comes from Thalassia testudinum, assembly GCA_037157565.1. Classification (NCBI taxonomy): domain Eukaryota; kingdom Viridiplantae; phylum Streptophyta; class Magnoliopsida; order Alismatales; family Hydrocharitaceae; genus Thalassia; species Thalassia testudinum. The sequence goes on from JAZHRO010000024.1 coordinate 23,021,424, forward strand.
TATAATGGAAGGAAGAGGAAGAAATCTGTCCAAGGGCTTTAGTGACAACTGCAATTGTCACTAGAGAACATGCAAGCTATCGTTGAAGATCCGCTCCACCGGTGGTGCGCACATCATGCACCTGTGCCTTACGCGCCATGTCAAATGCGCGTGCGCTGGCTGTGCGATGCACTGCTACCACTCTCGGCGCGTGCATCATGTGCACTGCATTGCGTCTGCTAGTGTTGGGCCTACTTCAATTGTGAATTGGGCGGCAGGGGGCTACAGCGATTTGAACCTGCGCCCCTCCCTTGGAGGCCGGGTCTTTAACCAACGCACCAAGTCGACGTTTGTGTCAAGGAGACGTCGTATGGGCACGCGGTGGAGGAAGCTACTCAACCATTAGAACAAGATCCAACGGTTATGAATGGATGATCCAGATGTGGGCGGTGGCTGTTGGCCGATGTTGCGCGACCTAGATGGCACCACGTGGTGCCATCTGGGCCATCCATCTTCTTTCTGTTGCAGAGGGTGCCACGGTACTTGGATCAAGAAGATTTCTATGATGCCAGACTGTGATCGTCACTCCAAATCCATCCACACGGTCGGATTTTTCATATGAAGCCCGTAAGGATGTCGCATTGCCCCCCTCGCCATTGATCTTCCTCGGATCACATAAGGTGATACAGGATTCCGATTAGGATGATCTCGGAGTCATTAGACTCGGATAATTATCCTGATCAAATTCGTACATTCGGATCGTCAATCTGAGGCCCTGAAATAAATCTCCTTCCCTCATAGCTATAAAAAGGATGCAATTAACCTAAATATATACAACTACTCTAAATCCAGAATAATGCATGCTATGCAATATTTATAATTTGAAATGCATATCAAAGCCTAGGAACATGTATGAATAGGCATTTTATCCTCAATAATTGTGTCTACATCATACCCACAAGCCTATCTTTTGCTAGTCCCTAGCAAAATTAAATTTCATGCTATGTGTAAAACCAGAATTAGGACTTAATCGCTTAGGCCGAAGTTGTTTATTAACAATAGAAAATTTTAACTAAGGTCCTAACTACGAAAGCTCAATAGTACCCATGTGTCTGCCAGAATGTAGACTGCTCAAGTCCTCGCCTTATTTGAAAAAGGAAGATACATTTATTTTTTTTCTACTTTTCTAACTTTTTTGGATTTTTGAGTTTTGGGTTTCGAGGCAGCTTTCTACGGCACCCAATCCACCTAAGACTCAAAAAGAACTTTAAATTCTAAGCATCTTTATGAATGTGATAGACTCGCTGAGCGGCCATTAAAGCGGGCTTTAGGTTTCTATGACCCTAGATGACCTCAAGAGTTTCTACCTAAAGGTTGATCTTTCCAATCGGTAGCTTTCTCCTTATGTTTTTATTTTTTATAAGGTCAACACAAGGGTAAATATAGTGTATATCTCCCCAGTTTATTCTACTTCCCCGCTCCTTTCCTGAGTATTTTGGGAATTATTTGTACATTTTTATAAGCTAGGACTGGACACCAGCCAATAGACTATTACCCACTGTAACTTGCCAGCCATACTCGTGCGATGAAGTGTGATTTTTTTTTCTTCTTTTTCTATCTTTCTTTTTTTTTTTTTTTTTGAATATCATTTTTTTCTTTTTCTCAGTAGGTGACTTCTCTAATATAAGATTTACCGGAAAGCAGTAGAATGAGTATGGTCATGTAGCTGAGCTCTAGACAACCGACCAATGAGCTGTTATCCATGATAACATGCCAGTCATACTACCTTAGAAAGTTTATTAGGTACCTAATTTCAGTAAAAATCGCTGGAAAGGAAGTCAGTGCAAAAAGTGTGTACATGCTTAGGCTTAAAGTCCCCTCAAATCAGAGGGTGAGTTGATAAGTCATATACTTATCACTCTAATTTATTTACAAAATTAAAATAAAATTACTTGGTGAGGACTCAAGACTAAGTTCACATTCGAGTGGACACCCGGGCTGATTAAGCCCGAAGACCTGAAGAGTCTAAGTATTTAAGTCCTATCGTAACATTTCCTAAAGTTAATAACACCTAATGCCTAAGTTCTCTTCTCCTAATTCCTTTTTTTAAAAAAGAAAATAAAAGAAATTCCATGGAGCTAACAAAATATTTTCAGGACTAAGTATCCACCCCCCCATGCCTAAATGATGCAATGTCCTCATTGTAGAAATAAAGACATGAAAAAGGCATGTAAACAAAATATCACCTGAGTTTCATGAAAATTTAGTCAGCTATACAGAGAACGTGGAATATACACATGTGCTAAATTTAATGCCTTCATCTAGGCATAAAATACAAACAAAGAATAGGTTAAGAATTCACAGGTACGGGTCAGAATCAGAATTAAAAGATTGATCCTTAAACCCGTCAACAAAAGATGTCCACAGATGTGGACCAAGTTGTGGTGCTGACCCGTGCCTCAGGGTCGAGTGGTAATAAGGTTCTGGATGAAAATCACCTAGAATCGAAGATTATTGAGCTTACGAGGCCGGGCCTACAGTTTTGCAGTGTGCAACCCAATCTGAAATGTTGAACAATTGGTAGATCTGATTTACTAGGTTCATATGTCCACTTAGAGTTCATCTCAGAAAGATAGTCAATTGTTATGTACTTGAGTTGCACATCCTCAATATCAAAATTATCATAAGGGTCCTAGTAGAAGGTAGGTGGTTTCAAGTCAACAGAAACCCTTAAATCCAAAATTGTATTTCCCTCAGAATTAGCCTCCCAGATTTTAACTTCCAAATTTCCATCCTCCAACATCAAGTGTTCAGGTTCCGAGACCTCTAGATCATTATACGCCCCATCTAAAATATCCAAGTCAAACAGTTGTGGCTGAATCAGGATTGACTTGAGCACAATGATTTCAAAAGTATGATCATTCAGCTCTTTGGGGTGCGGTCGGGGAAAGGGGCCACTGATTGAATCATCTAGTAAATGAGGATTCAAATCCTCCAAGTTAGCCCTAACATGATCATATTCTTTAATAATTGGGCTATCAAATGGCTTGTCATACTCCTCGAGCTCGTTTGTCCTACTAAAATTATTTTCCTTAACTTCAAGTGAGACATCACCTAAAGATTTTTCACCCTCAAAGTCAAAGAATTCTTGATGCTCATTTACATATGTCTCAAAACGCATGTCATTTCTTGGTCCATAGAGGCATATTTTTCCTTGCTCTCTGGCTCAGGGATCTTGGGTGAAGTAATCGGTTCATCCTGAATCGGTTGCTTTAGACCAACTTGGTCATCTCTAGACTTAGAATATGTATCCCCCCCGACAAGCGCCTAAGCGGGCTCAAACATTGGCTCTCCTGAAGGGGGTTCATCTTGAGAATCATCCCAAGATTGGATTAGGGCAACCACAAATTTCATCCTCAACCTTGATAATTTCCCAAGTAGAAACTCACCCGGGCTCCTATCTCTAACATCTTAATGTAGATCCAATAAAGAGCTATTAAGCTCATCAATCATTTTGATCATAGGCTTTAATGATTCAGTGCATGGTGTTGGTTGAGATTCTAAAGATTGTATAGTGTTCCTTACGTTAGCCAACACTCTATCCCGAACCTGGTTCACCTGAACCGAATGATTCGGTTTAGAGTTGGCTGGGTTTGGGTTCAATCTAAGGGAGTTAAGGTATTGAGGTTCTCGAGTCCCCCCTTGATAGTAGGTCATTTCATATTGTTCAAAAAATGCTGGTGACTTATATTTAGTGGAATACTGGGGAGGGTAGGTGTTATAATCATCAGAACCTTCCTGATTGTAGATCGGGTTGGTTTGGTCATCAAAGGATGGAGATCTATAATCAATGTAGGCATGAGAAGGATAATAATCATTCTCTTGTTGTCCAAGGTTAGGCCTTAGACACTAAGGTCTGGATTCATATCCCCAATCAAATTTATCCCGGTTAGGAGATGGGTAATCATAAGTCGAGTTAGGATAGTAATCATCTTGAGGATACGCATTGGTAGGAGGGTAGGATTGCAAATATGTGAAAGATGTGGAAGGATACATCGTGGAGTAGGAGGGAAAACATAAGAGACAAAGGTACCCTGCAATACAATTGTTGGTTGCATAAAACTACGCAATCGAAGTTGGTTTCGAAAAACCTGTCATAGATCGATTTGCGAAGAAATCTGTCAACAAATAAATTTATACCGAAATTCTAAGAATTCCGGGTCGAACACAGGGAGGCTACGTCGATCTAAATCCACGATTTATATTTTTTTGTGTTTTTGTTTGAAAACGAAATAATTACAATGGAATTGATATAAATAATAAGAGGAAAGAGAGAGAGAGAGAGAATAATCACTTGATATAACCAGAATGTTTTTACAAATACAAAGCGGGAAATGATTACAACTAGAAAGCAGAAAATTCAATTCTAGGAAGCGATTAAAAAGAAGGGAGAGAGATGTTATCATCCTTGATGAATGCTTGGGGGACGAGCTGTACGGAGCGACGCCTAGAAGACGGAGGAGAGAGCAGGAAGAAGGAAGACGAAGAAGGAAGAAGCGGGAACGAGGCAACACGTCGTCGTCGTCTCGGGATCCACTTCCGGAATGGAGTTGAGAAAATTGGATTTTGGCTCTAGAATAGCATCCCCGGTGTGGGACAAGCTTTTCTTGAGCTTTGGAGAGGGAGAGAGGTGAAGGAAGGGATGAAGAAGTGGAGGTCAGGTCTCCTTTTATAGTTGTAGGAATTGAGGGCAAATTTGTCTTTTCAAGCTTAAAGCATTAAAATCAGGTCTTTAGTGACGAATTTAGCCATCACTAAAGGTCTGATCATGGCTGACGTGCGCGCGTCGTGCGCTCCTCCCCACCTGCCGTGCACAAAATGCATGCCACATCTTCGCAATCATAGCCGTCCAATCACGAGATCGGATTGCCCAGATTTCTCCTCGCGTACGCCTTCGTCTGCACTTAACTGCGCGCCTGCATGCGATCGGGCGTGTGCATGTGAATCAAATCGCGCATGCACTCGATTGGATGATCCGAGCCACCCGCAGTCGATCGTGTGGTCGCGATTAAATGCTCGCGCACTGCGGATGGCGAGTCGAATGCACGTCGTGCACTCACGTAACCTAGCTCAACCGCTGTGCTGCGGCGCTGCTTTGTCGCGGTTATGAATTAAGCGCACACTTCACGGTCGTTGGATCAAGATCCAACGGCCTAGATCACTCCTCGCCGCACCTTCAGAAGATGGGGAGCGGTGCTGCAGCTGATTTGGGCGGCTGTGATGGAGCCACATGGTGCCATTTTGGCCGTCCATCTTCTGCGTGTTGTAGATGGTGCCACGATGTCGAATTGGACCGATTTTCGCACCATTAGGCTACGATCATCGATCTGAATCCATCCGTGTGGTCAGATTTGTTGTCTAAAGTGCGGATTGGCACCATCTTGGCCCTTCATCTTTAGGCTTCCTCGGTCTCTATCTAGTGCTACGGGTGTCCAATCAGAACGATCTTGGAGTCGTTGAACTCCAATTGTTGCCCTAATCAAATCCGTATGGTTTGATCTTCAATCCGAGGTTTCGATTAAAAATCGTCCTATCCTTGACCATAAATGGAGACAATTACTATACAATTTATACAACTTGACCTAAATGCATGATTATGCATGTTATGCATTATTTATAATGTATGATGCTAATATGACACTAAGAACATGCATTAATAGACATTTTTGGCTATTTAGATATATGCACTTCACACCCCCATGCCTATCTTTTGCTAGTCCCTAGCAAAAACTACTTGCTATTTATAAAAGAACTAAGGTTGGATTGCTTGGGCAAAAGTCATTTTCAATATTAAGAAATTTTTACTTAGAATTTGAACTTTCAAAGATACAATAGCACCCAGGTATCTGCCAAAATACAGATCGCCTCAAGCCCTCGCCTTATTCAAAGAAAGATCTCTTTTTCTCCTTTTTCTTCTTTTCTCATTTTTTTGGATTTTTGAGTTTAGAGTTACAGAATGGCTTTCTACAGCCACTCAACCCACCCAAGACTTGATGAGAACCCTAAGTTCTAAGCATCTTTTTGTGAAAGTGATAGACTCGTTGATCGGTAATCAGAACGAACTTCGGGTTTCTATGCCCCTAGGTGACCTTAAAAAGAATTCTTCCTAATGGTGTATCTATACGACCGATTGCTTTCTTCCTACTTTTCTTTTTATGGGATCAACACAAAGGTGAATCCAGTGTATATCTCCCTAGCTTATTCTACTTCTCTGCTTCTTCCTAAGTGTTTTAGGAATTTGACGTGCATTTCTTGAGCTGGGTTCTGGATAACCCACCAATGGGCTGTTACCCACGATAACTTGCCAGCCATACTCGTGTGGTGAAGTGTGGCTTACTTCTTTTGTTTTCTCTTTCTCCTTTTCTTTTTCTTTTTCTTTTCTCTATCTGTTTTTTTTTTTTAAGTAGGTGGCTTCCCTAGTCTAAGATTTACCTAAAGGTAGCAGGAAAAGAATGGTCCAGTGGCTGGGCTCTGGACAACCTACCTATGGGTTGTTACCCATGATAACTTGCCAGCCATACCACCCTAGAAAGTTTATTAGCTACCCAATTTCCGTTAAAACCGTCGAACAATGAGTCAGTGACGAATAATAAGTTCCCTCCAATCAGAGGGCAGGTTGATAAGTCGTGTACTTATCACCCAAACTTATTTAATAAAATTAAAATAGAATTCAAGATGGCGAGGACTTGATAAACAAATCCACATTTTAGTGGCTACCTGGGCTAATTAAGCCCAAAGACCTGAAGGGTCTTAGTGTTCAGATCTTACTGTAATATTTCCTAAGATTGAAAAGTCCTAATGCCTAGGTATTCTTTCCTAATTCAAATTTTTTTTTATGTATATATAAGAAAACGAGTAGAATTTACAAGAATTCCACAGAGCTGACAAATTGATTCAGAAATGAATCCACCCCCCATGCCTAGCTAATGCAATGTCCGCATTGAGAATAAAAGACATGAAAGGAAGGTAGAATGAAGAAGATATCACCTGAATATGATGCTCGGGTTAGCTCTAAGTCAGATTGTACAACTGTTGAGTTTAATGCCATCAGTTAGGCGAAGTCCAGCCAAAGAGATCACAACATAATGAGAGCAACCGTGTCTGAGACGGGTTCTAGAATAATACGGTCAATAAAAGGCATCAGACAATGACCATTGACTTTGAATGAATTACCGTCTTTGGGTCAGAAATCTGAATGGCCCCATTTGGAAAAATCTGATCGATGATGAACAGGTCGTTCCATTTTGACCTAAGTTTGCCCGGAAAGAGCTTAAGTCGAGAATCAAAGAGCTAGACCTTCTGGTTCTGCTCAAAGCTCTTGCGGGATATCAATTGGTCATGAAGAGCTTTGGTCCGAGCCTTGTAGATCTTGGTATTCTCGTACGCGTCATTTCTAAGCTCCTCTAACTCAGATAGTTTGAGTTTCCTGGTCTTTCCGGCTAAAGTCAAATCCAAATTGCACTACTTGATTGCCCAGAATGCCCTATGTTTAATTTCTACGGGTAAATGGCATGCCTTTCCATACATCAGACGAAATGGTGACATGCCTATAGGCATTTTGTACGTTGTACGGTAGGCCCAAAGAGCGTCCTCAAGCTTTTGAGTCCAGTCTTTATGATCAAGCCTAACCATCTTCTGAAGAATATTCTTGATCTCCCTATTAGAGATCTTGGCCTATCCATTCGTCTGGGGATGGTAAGGTGTGGAGATTCTATCATTTGCCCTGTATTTTGCCAGTAAATTACGAAACTGGGCATTAGCGAAGTGAGAACCACCATCGCTAATGATAGCCCTCGGAATCCCGAACCGATTGAAGATGTTCTTCTTGACGAAATTAATGACCACCTTGTGGTCATTGGTTCGGGTGGGAATGGCCTCGATCCACTTGGACACGTAATCAACAATGACGAGAATGTACTGATGTCCAAATGAAGGGAGGAAGTGTCCCATGAAATCGATGCCCCAAATGTCGAAGATTTCGACAGGAAGAATCAGGTTTAGGGGCATCATGTCTCTCTTGGTTATTCTCCTAAGTGCAGGAACACGACCTCGAGAATTCTTGGTCATCCTTGAATAAAGATGGCCAATAAAATCCATATTGCAAAATCTTTGTAGCCATCTTTTTCCCGGAGAAATGTCCACCACACGCAGATGCATGACAGAAGTCAAGTATACCTTTTAATTCAATCTCCGAAACACAACGGCGAATAATCTGATTAAAGCCAATACAATACAATTCAGGGTCCTCCCAGAAGTAATAATTGGCCTCGGATTTGAGTCTATCTCGTTGTTGCTTGGTCCAATCCTAATAGATTTGACCAACGGCCAAATAGTTTACGATGTCTGCAAGCCATGGAGTTTGGACACCTGAAACTGTAAGGATAGCCTCGTCCGGAAAAGTATCAACAATCGGAATATCCGGACGAGAAGAATCACTCAGAAGTCTCGAAAGATGATCCGCCACCACATTCTATGCCCCTGATTTATCCTTGATTTCAAGATCAAATTCTTGAAGTAAAAGAATCCATCGAATAAGCCAGGGTTTGGCATCCTTTTTGGCCAAGAGATGTCTCAAGGTTGAGTGGTCGATATATATTATTACATGAGACCCTAAGAGATAGCCCTGAATTTCTCCAAAGCAAATACTACAGCTAGTAATTCCTTCTCAGTAACAGTGTAATTTTTCTAGGCCTCGTCCAGAGTTTTACTAGCATAGTAGATGACAGAGGGCTTCCTGTCAATCTTTTGACCCAAAATAGCCTCGACCGCGTAATCAGAAGCATCGGTCATGATCTCAAATGAGGTTGTCCAAACCGGTGGTTGCAACACCGGAGCACAAGTGACTGTCATTTTAAGAAAATCAAATGCCTTACAGCATGATTCGTTGAAATCAAATGGTGCATCTTTGGCAAGAAGGATGCTCAGAGGGCGAGCAACCTTGAAAAAGTCCTTGATGAATCTCCTATAGAACCCCACATGACCAAGAAATGATCGAATTTGTTTGACAGATGTGGGAGGAGGAAGTTTAGAGATAGCATCAACCTTAGCTTTGTCAACTTCGATACCCCGTTCAAAGATTACATGACCCAAGACGATGCCTTCTTGTGTCTTGAAATGACTCTTTTCTCACCTAAGGACCAGTCTTGTTTTGATGCATCTTTTGAGAATCATTTCAAGATTAGCCAGACAAGAATCAAACGATTCTCCAAAAACAGAGAAATCATCCATGAAGACTTCCATAAACTCTCCCACCATGTCTGAGAATATGGCTAGCATACACATTTGAAAAGTCGCAGGTGCATTGCATAAGCCAAATGGCATCCTACGGAAAGCAAAGGTTTCGTAGGGACACGTGAAAGTCATTTTTTCTTGATCCTCGGGATGGATAGGGACTTGATTGTATCCCAAGTAACCATCTAGGAAACAGAAGTACTTCTGCCCGGCTAGTCTCTCAAGGATTTGATCGATAAAGGGCAAAGAGAAATGATCCTTTTTCGTGGCTGTGTTCAGCTTCCTATAATCAATTCAAACCGTCCAAGAGGAAGCTGAACGTGTTGTGACAAATTCTCCTTTCTCGTTAGTCACAACGGTAATCCCAGCTTTCTTAGGAACTATTTGCACGGGACTTACCCAAGGACTATCAAAGATTGGATAGATAATTTCTGCATCAAGCCACTTGATAATTTCATTCTTGACCACTTCTCGCATATTAGGGTTTAATCTCCTCTGCATTTGGCGAGAAGGGCGGGATCCATCTTCCAAAAATATTCTGTGATTGCAGTAAGATGGCTCGATCCCCCTAAGGTCATGAATGGTCCAACCAATTGCCTCCTTGTGTTCCTTTAGAACCTTGATCAATTTAATCTCCTGCTCGTTAGTTAATCTGGCACTGATAATCACAGGGAGTGTCTTTTGAGGTCCCAAAAATTGATATGTCAAATTCTCAGGCAATGGTTTCAGCTCGAGCTGGGAGGGGTTTTGGATTAAGGGTAAAGATGATGCTGATGAAGATTCATCAAGCGGAAGAGGTTGAAAGTGAATAAAATCAATAACCTCTTCAGAATATGCGGGTTTGCCACAGAGGGTTGCAGTTCAGATCAATCACAACAAGAGGAACTTTCAATTGCAAAAATCGCCATACAAGTTTCAATATTCAAACTGTTTTCCTCAAGTTCCTCTATAAATCTACAATCCTTGAATTTGTTAATTGCCTTAAAAATATCCAATTTCAATTTCTGATCCCCGAAGGGGATTTCCATGCTACCACTTTCACAGTTGATATTGGCCTTTGCGGTAGCTAGGAACGGACGCCCTAGAATGTTGGGCGTGTTCCTTAGATTTTCAGATACATCCATGTCAAGGGCAAGGAAATCTACAAGAAAATAGAAATCCTTAACCTTAACAATAACATCTTCAATAACACCTTGCAGATTTGTGACCGAACAGTCCACTAACTACAGTGTTACTGGAGTCGGCCGAACTTCACCTAATCCAAACTTCTCATAAAGAGAAGTTGGAATTAGGTTAATAGATGCACCTAGATCCAAAGTGCTTTATCAAAAGTGTAATCTCCGATGACACAAAAAATAAAAGGAGCACCTGGATCTCTCTTTTTCTGAGGAAGGTGATGCAAGATAACAGAATTAGCTTGCTCGGAGAGTACCACCTTCCTCGAAACAGATGCCCTCGATTTACGCTTCTGTGTGCATAAATCCTTCAAAAATTTAGCATAAGCCGGTATGTGCTTGATAGCATCGAGGAGCGGGATATTGATCTCAACATTCTTGAATATATTCAAGAGCTCCTCATTACTATCAACATACTTCTTCCTAGGTTTAATCAAGGCCTCAGGAAAAGCAACATGAATCAGATCTTCGGAATCAGGTTCCTGAGCCTTGATTTCTTCTTCAGAGTTCTCCTTTCTCTCCTCAGACTTTCCAAGATTTGGTAGATCAGAACAGTATGATTGTGGATCCTGAGTTTGTTTTCCACTCCTTAAGGTAACTGAATTAGCAGATGCATACGAGTTTGGGTCTTGGGGAGGGGTAGGAAAGATTGGAGGTGCTTCATTAGCCAAAAGCCTTTGATTTGAAGAAGCAGAAGAGGAAGGACCCTGCTCAACCACCTGAGCATATGCGTGTGGGTCTCTCTGATTCCCGTACCCTTGGGCTTGATTGCCCGAATTCTGGATATTACACGGATTGGGTACGGGTTGAGATGGCAGAGATCCGGGTGACAAGAATTAGCAATGAACTCGATTTACAAGTTGTTTAGCGAGGTTTTCATTTGCTGCATAAGCTGGAGCATAGATCCTTGCATTTCTACCATCTGTCGGTTCAAATCAGCGTCCCCTACAGGTTGACGGGCATTCCAAGATGGCTAATTGACCTGATTCGGGGGCAGCTGAGTATAAACATGACCCTGACCTATTGGTCTTTGCAGAGCATAATTGCTAGGTCGAAATTGGGCCTGCTGCCTTGGGTTTTTCCATAAGAAGTTAGGGTGGTTCCTCCAACCCAAATTATAAGCATTGGAATAAGGGTTGGACCTAACGTTCTTTTGTACAGCATTAACATCCTCATAGGGTGAGGATGGAGAGAAAGAAAGGGAGGGGTCAGAGAAACTGGGATCAAAGGCCCCAGTTTGGAACCCGTGGGGTTCTGAATAATGCTAACTCACAGGTTAAACCACATGAAGTTGATTCATGAACTCCCGTCTAGAAGGAGCTTGTGACGAATGGAATCTCGATTTCTGGGATTGAGTGGATCGAGAATTGTTCATTGAATTTCTAGCCATCCACTCTATCCTTTTAGTAACCAAGTCCACCTTATATAGTTTATTGCAAATCAATTCCATATCAAATGAATGAGAGTCGTGGACTTCATTAACATTCGATCTGGGTTGTTGGGACCGGTTAAAAGTATCCATGGAGGCATGATTGATCGAATTCTTGATCATCTTCTCAAACAAATCGTGCGCGCTATCTGTGTCTTTGTTAAGGAAATTGCCTTCGCAAGAAGCGTCTACATGATTTCTAAGTTGCTCAATCAACCCGTGGTAGAAGATCTGCACGAGCTGCCATTTCGGCACCTCATGGTATGGACAACTTCGCAATAGGTCCTGGAAACGCTCCCAGGCAACATGAAACTGCTCCCCCGGCCGCAAGGTGAAGGTAGTAATCGTCCGTCTCAAAGCATTAGTACGTCCGACAGGGAAGAATTTCTTCAGGAAAGCCGATTTCAAATCATTCCAAGTTGCAATTGGCCTTCCTATAGTCCTATACTAATGAGTGGCTTTATCCCTAAGAGAGGGGGAAGAGCCTCATGATCATCTGCTCCTCATTCACATTTCGTGCCTTGGTGGTCTGGACCAAAGTGGTCAAGTCCTCCAAGTGCTGAAATGGGTCCTCAGAGCCAAGCCCATGGAAATGTTTGATCAGACTTAACACCTAGGGCTTGATTTCTACATCTCCGGCAGGAATCTGGACGCCGAGATGTTCCCCGTAATTTGAAGGATCATAAAAATTCTTCAAGGGCTGAGCGCCCTGCATTCTCTAGAACTATTCCTGCATTCTTTGCATTTGTTCCAGCTGCCTTTGAAATACCTCCTGTGGATTCTGAGGCAGAGGAGGCTGTTGATCGACCATGGGATCAATTTGGCTAAAATCCAATCTACGTCTCCTAGAATACTCAAGTGGTCTGATGAGTCCATTTTAATGGACTAATATTATGCCTAAGTAACTTTAATCTTACCTTTTAGGTTTGTTAATAACTACATTAAGTTATAGAATGTTTGCATGCATCATGATTTAAGTTTACATCTATTTTACAGTATTCTATAACTTAATATGTGATGATTTTAAGTTTTTATGTGCAGGAATGATATTTGGAAAGAGTAGGGGAGTGAAAGAAAATTTCCAAACAACCGACTTCACCTCACCTAATCTCCGGCGGCCTCAACACCCTCAACAGCCGCCGGCCAAAAATAGCAAAGGGATTTGAAAATCCCTTAACTCACGCACGCAGGGAGAGGAGAATCAAGCTTCTTCCTCTCTCTTGCGGGGATCCACCTTCACCACCGTGGAAGAAGGCTGACCCTGTGAACCACCGTGTGCATTGTGCACCAAGTCTTCCACCGCTCCCTCTAGCCGCGTCTGCAGACGCCCGCACCCGAGCAGGCAACCCTCTGCAGCGCCATCACCTTCACGCTACCACCGTCCATCGCACCTTTCCAGCCTGCAGGCACCCGCTCCAGCACCACTAGGCGCCTGCAAGCACCACGCCTTCTCCACTGCAAAGCGCGCCTCCCTGCAACACCTCCACCTTGCGCTCCCCTGCCAAGCTCGCACCCATCTCCAGCGCCTCCATGCAGCGCACCCCCCCTCTGCAGGCACGCCTTCAACCCCACCAACGCCTTCTCCACTGTAGGCGAACCAACGCCCGCAGGCGCTTGCGCCCCTCCAGCGCCCGCCTCCTGCCAGTGCCTTTCCAACCCCTGGCGATCCCCTCTACAGACCGCCCTCGCCACAAGCGCTCCTCGCAGGCACCACTCGCGCCTCCAGCGCTGCATGCAGAACCACCGGCCGCCACCTTCCTCTCCTTCTTGCAGCCACCACAGGCTGCCATCAGCTGCGCCATCACCACCGTCGGGTGCAGCCCGAGCGGGGTGATCTTCAGCAGCAGCCTCGACGTCCGTCTCTCCTCCTCTTGTGCGCACAAGCCGCTGCAACAAATCCCCTATTTTCAAGTTAATTAAAAATTACATTTACTGCCATTGCCACCAAAATCAATTTTAATTTATTATTATTTTATTATGGAGAAATTATGACTGCACACTCACGCTTTTTGATAATTGCACGTTATTGATATTCACATGTTTCAACATTGGTTTAGGGATTAACATGTGCACAAATTTTCTCTAATATATGTCAATTGAAAATTACATAAAATCATCACATATTTATTGAATATTTCAGTGAGGAAAAATTGCACATATACCCTTATTTTTTGAGTTATTATGCATCTTCTTTCCATCGCATTTCATGTAGAATTTGATTAGGGATTTCGCACTTGATCGAAAGAATACGAAATAATCGAGAGTTTATTGCATCATTGCCTCCCTGTGAACACGACCCGCTCTTCTGTGAGTGGTTATTTTTATTGTTGATTAGTCGATTTTTCCACCACTTAAATACTACAACAACGCGTTATTTCATTTGCGAAACTTAATCGAAAGCAGAAAATCGACTTATCAAATTGGCGTCGTTGCCGGGGAGGCAACAGACGCAATAGATTCACGTTATTATTTTTTTTGAATATTCTGAGTTGCGCAATCATCCTATCATTTTTTTTATTATGCGAGAAATCTGACACGGCGAGAGGCGCAGCAGAGCGACGACATTGAACCTGAATGATGCGCACGACAGAGACGATCTTTTTGGTGGACCTTGACATCACTTGGAGGCCAGCAACAAGAACACGTGGGCCTTGATCCCACACATATAGGCTTACGAAGAAGCCTATTTCTGATTTAGTCAGTAGATCTTAGTTAGATTTAGTTTAGATAGACATTAGAATTTAATTTCCGTCTTTTGGACCCTTGTCGGGTATTTTAGGGAATGTGTTCCCAGTGCCACTTTATTTCTTATCGCTCTTGTATATGGGAGCATATTTTCGGGAGCGTGTTCCCTTTATTTAGATTATAGGATTATTTGCATTGTTTGAACTGTATTTTAGTTAGCTAGTAGATTAGGTCTGTTTGTTTATTATTTTTGTTAAAAATATAAATATATCGAACTGCCTGCTAGAAGCTGCATATCTATAGGACGACAATCTAGGACTGAATGAGCAGCATCTAGTTTATTTTTACTACATTGCATACATTGCACGAAGAAAGCTGGAGTAAGGTACGTCTTCTCTTGAGCATCGATTTATATAAACAATAAGAGAAAAGAGAGAGAGAATAATCACTTAATATAACCAGAATGTTTTTACAACTTCAAAGCAGGAAATGATTACAACTAGAAAGCAAAAAATTCTATTTTAGAAAGCAATTAAAAAGAAGGGTAAGAGGTATTATCCTCCTCGACGAATGCTTGGAGGATGAGTCGAATGGAGCGACGCCTGGAAGATGGAGGATGGAGCAGGAAGAAGGAGGACGAAGCAGGAAGATGCAAGAATGAGGTAGCACATCGTCGCCGTCGCAGGATCCACTTCCGGAATGGAGTTGAGAAAATTTAATTTTGGCTCTAGAATAGCATCCCGTGTGTGGGACAAGCTTTTCTTGAGCTTTGGAGAGGGGGAGAGGTGAAAGAAGGGATGAAGAAGAAGTGGAGGTCAGGTCTCCTTTTATAATTGTAGGAATTCAGGGTAAATTTGTCTTTTCAAGCTAAAAACATTAAAATCAGATTTTTAGTGAGGGATTTATCCATCACTAAAGGTCTGATCGTGGCCGACATGCAAGCGCCGCGTGCACCTCCCCGCCTATTGTGCACAAAACGTAAGCCACGTCTTCGCAATCATAGCCGTCCGATCATGAGATTGGGCGACCTAGATTTCACCTCGTGCACGCCTTCGTCTCCGCTTAACAGCGCGCCCGCGTGCGATCGAGCGTGCGCGCTGTGCGTCAGATCGCACGTGCGCGCGATTGGATGATCCGGGTCGCCCACAGTCGATCGCGCGGTCACAATTAAACGCTCACGCACTGTGGACGGCAAGTCAAATGCGCGTCGCGCACTCGCGCAACACTGCTTGACCGCTGTGCTGCAGCGCTGCTTTGTCGCGACTATGAATTAAGCATGCACACTTCACGACCGTTGGATCAAGATCCAACAGCCTAGACCATGCCTCTCCGCGCCTTCACAAGATGGGAAGCGATGCTGCGGCTGATTTGGTGGCTGTGATGGCACCATGTGGCACCATTTTGGCCGTCCATCTTTTGCGTGTTGTAGATGGTGCCACGGATGTCAGATTGGATTGATTTTCACGCCGTTAGGCTGCGTTCATAGATCTGAATCCATCCGTACAGTTGGATTTGTCGTCTGAAGTGTGGATTGGCACCATCTTGGTCCTTGATCTTTAGGCTTTCTCGGTCTCTATCTGGTGCTATGGATGTCCGATCAGGGTGATCTTGGAGTCATTGAACTCCAATCGTTGCCCTGATCAAATCTATACGATTTAATCTTCGATCCGAGGTCCCGATTAAAAATTGCCCTGTCCCTGACCATAGAAGGAGATAATTACTATACAATTTATACAACTTGACCTAAATACATGATTATGCATGTTATGCACTATTTACAATGTATGATGCTAATATGACACTAAGAACATGCATTAATAGATATTTTTAGCTATTTAGATGTATGCACATCAACAATCAACTAAACCCGTCCTTATGTGGGTAGCCTAAAGACCAACAGACTCCCAGGACCTGTCTTGAGATGACAGAAATGATTTGGTCTAGTTTTATCCAGTCAATCCAACCAATTAGAGGGAGGGGCTGGGGAGAAGGTTCTTCCTTTAGCTTGTGCCTCCAATTCCTTTGATACTTCCCAACCACGATTGTTTGACGCTACTCCCCTAGCTAGCCATTAGATGGACCAGTAGTAGATTAATCGAAAAAATCTCAATCTGAGCCCTAAAGAGCAAATCAAACCTTAAGGACAATGTCCACTCAGTTTTAACTAGGCTTGGGATGATTGTGTTCTTGGAATGTGATGGGCCCTTTGGATGGGTTGTGTCCTTAATGATCCATTCAAATGGGTGTGTGTTCACAACTTGGGTTTTCAAACAAGGTTATTTGATGATGTGTCTTTTAGGGTTTAACCTTGTTTAGTAGCTTTTAGGATTTAATCTTTAGGTGTATTCAATTAAGGTTCAGTAGAACACTCCAGGTTTTGAAAGCACTGGTGATGAAATATTCCTTTAGAAATCAAAAAATAATGTGAAGTACCTGGTTCAACCCTAAGTGGCAAGCTACTTAATGGATCGCTTTTATCTTAAGTGGTGCAGCCCAAAAAGCTCAATCAATCGGTCTGTTGCACCAGTTGATTAAGGCACACAAAATGTTTAACCTATTCAAATTTTCTACTCACTTATTTGTGTGTTGAGTTAAGGTGTACCGAATCCACAAGTCAGATTCCGGTTAAGTGGTAGAATCAATCTAAAGTGGTGCGTCTTATGTCGAGAGTTGTGGAAGTTAATGTGTGTTTCAGTAATTCCCACAATCAGATAACTTTTTTTTTAATTTTTTTAATTTATGTGGGTGGGCGAGATGAGGCGAAGTGACAATCAAACAACCAGACCTATCCTAGGGTTTATAAAACCACCTAGGTTGATTTGAGTTTTTCTAACAAGGTTATTTGATGATGTGTCCTTTAGGGTTTAACCTTGTTTAGTAGCTTTTAGGATTTAATCTTTAGGTGTATTCAATTAAGGTTCAGTAGAACACTCCAGGTTTTGAAAGCACTGGTGACGATATATTCCTTTAGAAATCAAAAAATAATGTGAAGTGCCTGGTTCAACCCTAAGTGGCAAGCTACTTAATGGATTGCTTTTATCTTAAGTGGCGCAACCCAAAAAACTCAATCAATCGGCCTGTTGCACCAGTTGATTAAGGCACACAAAATGTTTAACCTATTCAAATTTTCTACTCACTTATTTGTGTGTTGAGTTAAGGTGTACCGAATCCACAAGTCAGATTCTGGTTAAGTGGTAGAATCAATCTAAAGTGGTGCGCCTTATGTCGAGAGCTGTGGAAGTTAATGTGTGTTTCTTTCAGTAAATCCCACAATCAGATAACTTTTTTTTTAATTTTTTTAATTTATGTGGGTGGGCAAGACGAGGCGAAGTTTCAATCAAACAACCAGACCTATCCTAGGGTTTATAAAAACACCTAGGTTGATTTGAGTTTAAGTTATTAGCGTGGTGAAATGAAATCTAAAGTAGGGGTGATGGGGGTACACTTACAAAACCTTCATCCGCACTTTTCTCCGATGTAACCGCTCTGGCCTACCTCGGAAAAGTACTATTGTAGCGCAAATGAGAAGATTTAAATATTTGTTCGTTCTAGTATCCTCTAAATCACTCAATCAACAAATAAAATTTATTACTCGAATTGAAGTCCAATGTCGAACACAGGAAGCAAATATGGAATTCACGCACTAATATCAACAAATAATATAAATGAGCACAAATAATTACTCAAAACTAGTATTCAATGTATAACATCAGTATATGAAGCATCTAATGAGGCAAAAAGACATTTAAGGCAAAATAATGGTTATTTGAATCACCAATTATTAGCTTAGATACATAAATAATAATTACATAATGATCTAAATAAATAAACAGTATCAACCACTTAAAATACACGCAAACTTTAGTGCACATTGCACTATCAGACGATAGAACTTTCAACCAGACGACTTAAGTGCTCACTGCTACAGTGCCAAGAGGGCATTGTACTTCTTCTCTTCTTTCTCTTGGCTTCTTCTTCTGCCTATCTTCTTCTTCAGCCTCCTCCTCTTTGCCTTTTCCTCTTCTCTTTCCTCAGGCCTTCTTCTTCAACCTCCTCTGCTTCTTCACTTCACATACAGGGGAAAGGGCTCGAATTTTGGCTAAATGTTAGCCAATGCATAGAAGAACAAAAGCCCCCTTCCCCCACTCTCTCTCTCTCTTTCCCTTTCTCTTCTCTTCCACAAGGGCAACCGGGCATTCGAGTAATCGGGTACAAGCACACCCGGGACTAGGGCTGCGGGCGTGGGTCACAGCCGAGGTGTGCTCGGGTTAAGCGGGTAATCGATTCGGAGCCAGACTCCCATGGAGTTGTCACGGGTGAGACGTGTGGGGTGTGTGGGGACCTCACCCCTAGTGTTACTTGAGGCGATAAGCTCAGATAAGAAATTCCTTTTATGCGCTGCTGTTGGTCTTTCTCCCACTGATGTGGGACTAAATCCCACAGCCCTTTCGTATGTCAGCTGCGGATGAAGCCTCATCCAATTGAGGCAGCTATTGAGGTTGAAGCCTGCAATCAAAGGCCAGGGAAGATGTCTTGAATGATTCTGTGCAACCTGGAGGTGGAGCCTGGGGCTTGCGTGGCCTGGAGCAAGCTTCAAGCGAGCTTTATCTCTCTCGATAATGACGGTTGAAGCTGGTACATGAAATACAAGAATACGGGCTTCTCTCCCCGATTAAAAAGCTCAAGAGGGTTGTCGGTGGATGAGGACTGCAGTGATGGTGGTTTTGTGGCATGGGCGTAGGTGTAGTGGCCGGACAGTGACGGGAACGGAAGCTGGTGATGGGTGTGTTCGGTGGGTGGTTAGGAGGGCGTGAACGATGAAATAAAGACAGGGCTTTTGTGCGAGTGGATGTGGCAGAGGTGTAGGGCATGGTGGCGAGGCAGATGGAGTGTAGTGGCAGAGACGCCTTGCCAGTGGTTCAGTCGGAGACGGAGAAGATGAGGGTGATTCATGGTGTCGAGGGTTTGTTTCTGGGTTTTTGGGGTGTAAAACTAACCTAACATGCTAAACTAACTAAACTAACCCTAATCTAATAGATGAAGGGGTAGGATTGGCAACCGGCGTTGGCAGGCTGGCGCCATGGAGAAGGTGCTCTAATGAGGGTAGGACGGTGAGGACGACGGAGGGAGAGGCGTCAGCGGGTACAGCATGACACGGAGGAAGATGAATCCGCCACCGATATTGTAGGCGGACGACAAGGGATGTCAGAGAAGATTGTCGGATGTCGAGGAGCTATTCGACTGGAGTGGAGGGAGGAATTGAGGGTTTTCCAGCTAAATTCGAGCGTAGGGTGGATGGACAGGCCAAGGGGATCCTTATATACGTCTCAGGGAGACCGATTAGATTAGTAATCAAGCTTTGGAAGCTTGGAAAGCTCGCCAGAGGTGGAAACTCAAAAAATACCTGAATCTCTCATGCATTCACATGAGAGATTGGGAAGGTTCTAGGATTCAAGGTTGAGTGCGTTGGAAAGAGAACTGCTCAAGGAATCTCCCATCCAATTTTGGAAGGGATTCATTGATCAACAGAGTTCTCTTCAATAAAAGGTCACCAGAGAAGGATTCCTCCGCGATAATGATGGAGGGACCTATTTGCAAAGAGTGACAACAAAGATAGGGCCCTATTTATATGGAACTCAAAAATTAAGGGCATGTGTGTGAGAAAAAAGACTCAAACTGAACTAAATTGCAAACTAGGCCAAGATGATCTTAGATTGGGTCCAAATTTTGGTACAAACCTAATTTTGACCTAAGGAATCCAATGGTAAAGTTAGATTTAGGTTTTAACTAAGTTTTACTGGGTAATTTATGCAAAAATCTAAATTATGGCAACTATCTGTTTGAGATTCAGTTTTAGGTCAAAATGGGTTCTGATGGTCAAATATCCTAGAGAATATTTTTCTATGATTTTTAGAGGGTTTATATGAATTTTATCTAGACCATAACCTCAGTAGATTAAGTAGGTCTATTTTTAGGGTTTCAAATGTCATTTAATTCCCGAAACATGCAAAAACCCATTTTTGTCTACATGGATCTATTTGTTAGACATTTAAGACCATTTGACCTTTAATTAACCCCTGAGAAATCCCGTGATTGTTCTGCAATTGAGATATGCTGTTAAGACTGCAGTTTTTACTGTATTTCCATCAGAAAGGATTTGCAATGAATTATGGTCCTCTGGCTGTTATGTAGGAGTATTTAATCATTGATTATGAATAATTAAAGCTAGATATGGCTGATGATGATGTTATCATCAAGTACCAGCAGTCACAGTAGGATCATAGAAATAATGAGATAAAAGTTAGGTAAAGTAGAAAAATGGAGAAAAACCAAAGAGTGTTGCCTCCTCGGCAATGGTGCCAAAATGATGAGGCGGAAATTCTTCGCGAAAAGATTTGACTTTAGAAAACCCGTTGTCGTAGTTCAATTAGCAAGAAAATCCGTCGATCAAATAATATTTATAACCGAAACTCGAAAGGAGTCCTTGGTCAAACACGGGGAGGCGAACGTTTGGCTTTATAAAATCCATGTTTCGCTTTTATTTCTTTTTATCATTTTCATCTTTTATAATTTTATTATATTTTTATCAAGCAAGAGATCAGGTCGATGAAAACTTTATCTACTTTCAAAAATAATGAAGAGAGAGAGAGAAACAATCATATATTCCTGATCAAATGTTTCTACAACTATGAAAGTGGGAAAACTACACTACAAAAGTGAAAAGATAGAGATAGGTGAGAAGAATCCCCCTCGACGGTCGCTTGGAGGGCAGCTCGCTCTGACGATGCCCCAGAGAAGGTGGTGAGGAGAGGGATGAGGGAGAACGACAGCGGAGGAAGGAGGACGGGGCAGGACATCGCAGCGAGGATCTTCTTCCCAAAGGAGGTGAGAGGATGGGGAGAGGCGAGAAAATTTTTTATTCTACTCTAGAGGAGCATCCCAGGCCTGGGACAAGCTCTCTCTAGAGCCTTGGAGGTGGTGAGGAGAAGAAAGGAAGAGATGATGAAGAATGGAGGGGGTAGGTTCTTTTATAGTGGAAGGAAGAGGAAGAAATCCGTCCAAGGGCTTTAATGACAGTTGCAATCATCACTAAATACCATGCAAGCTATCGCTGAAGATCCGCTCCACCACTGGCGTGGGCATTACGCGCACGTGCATCACACGCCATGTCTCATGCGTGTGTGCTGGCTGTGCGATGCGATGCTACTGCTGCTGTGCGTGATGCGCGCTACTTGTGCGTGCGTGTCATGTGAGTTGTGCTGTGTCCACTGGTGTTGCGCTGTGTTCGCTGCCAAAATGTTGAGACGTCGGAGGACTACACTATTGGAGTTGATTTTGAAAACTTGTCGTTGTAGTTTGAATAGCGAAGAACTTGGATTCAACAAATAAAATTTATACCGGAACAGAAATCCCAAGTCGGACTCAAGGACTCTACGTCGATCAAGATTCGCAATTATATTCTTTTGTGTTTTTGTTTAGAAAGCGGAGTAATAACAATGCAATGGAATCAATATAAACAATAAGAGAGAGAGAGAAAACATCCACTTGAAGTTGTAAAATGTTTGTACATCTAAGAAAGCGCGAAATTACACTAGAAAGCAGGAAAACTATTACAACTAAAAAGTAGGAAAATTTTACTTTAGAAAGCAGGAAAAAGGAATGAGAGAGAGAAGTTATCCTCCTCGATGATCGCTTGGAGGACGAGCCGGACGAGACAACACCTGGAAGACGAGGAATGGAGCAGGAAGAAGGAGGTCGAAGTAGGAGGAACGAAAATGAGGTAGCACATCATCGTCATCGTGGGATTCACTTCTGGAATGGGGGCGAAAAATTGATTCTATCTCTTAAGGAGCATCCCGAGTGTGAGACAAGCTTCTCTTGAGCTTTGGAGAGGGAGAGAAGAGAAGAGAGGGATGAGAAATTCGTATGGAGGGGGTCTCCTTTTATAGTTGCAAGGAGTGGGGGCATTTTGGACATTTTACTTTGAAAATCACTAATATGGGACCTTTAGTGACGGAGTGGCCTTCGTGTGCACTCGCCGCGCGCCTCCTCGCCTCCGCATCGCGCAACGCACATGTACATCTACGCGCTTACAGCTGTCCAATCAAGAGATCGAACGGCTTAAACAATCCCCGCTTGTGCTGCGCCCTCACGTGTGATCTCACGTCAGCGCCACATGTCTGATCGTGCGTGGGAGCTATCAACCACTCAGTGCCACACGATCCTCATCGTGCGGCTCCGCTCGTCGCGCGCTCGCTTGCTCGCTCTCCAATTTGAACCACCTGCGACTTCGAACGCGTGCCTTGCATCTCGCATAACGCGCTCGACCAACGCGCTACGAGCACTTTTGTGTTGCACGCTTGTTTTCTACGCACGGGCCTGCAGCCGTTGGATTAACATCCAACGGTCGAGATTGAGCGGGTGGGTGAAGAAGGAAAGGCAACTGCGGGTCCTTGGGGCCGGTTGGGAGGCCGAGATGGCACCACGTGGCGCCATCTTGGTCGTCCATCTTCTGAGTATTGTAAACGGTGCCATGGGTGTCGGATTGGATCGATTTTCGCGCCGTTAGGCCGCGATCGTCGATCCGAATCCATCTGTATGGTCAGATTTGTCGTCTGAGGTGTGGAATAACACCATCTTGGCCCATGATCTTTAGGTTTCCTAGATCTCTATCTGGTGCTACGGATGTCCGATTAGGGTGATCTAGGAGTCGTTGAACTCCAATCATCGCCCTGATCAAATCCGTACGATTGGATCTTCGATCCGAGGCTCTAATAAAAAGTTGCCCTGTCCCTGACCATAAAAAGGAGATAATTACTGTACAATTTATACACTTTGATCTAAATGCATGATTATTCATGTTATGTACTATTTACAATGTATGATGCTAATGTGACACTAAGAACATGCATTAATAGACATTTTAAGTTAATCAGACATATGCACATCAGTGCACGGTGCTTAGATCGAGATGATTTCCATGTTGCCAGACTACGATCATTGCTCCGGATCCATCCGTACAGTCAGATTTTTCATCCGAAGCCCGTAAGGATGTCGCATTGCCTCCCTGGCCATTAATCTTCCTCAGATCGCATAAGGTGATACGGGATTCTGAGTAGGGCAATCTTGGAGGCGTTGGACTCCGATCATCATCCTGATCAGATTCATACATTCGGATCATCAATCCAAAACTGTTTAACTAGCGAAATCGAGGTTATAAAAGTTACGTCATAGTATAAGTCAAAATCGCTTTGAAAATAAATAAATTTTATTACTCGAAAAGGTTCCGAAGTCGAACACACGAAAAAATGTGGAATTTAAAGGTCAAGATCACAATTTAAATCAAGTATAAAGAGTGCAATAAGAGTACTGTCAGGAATACTACGCAAAGAGAATGAAGTAAAATGGTGATTTAAATCACCAATTACTCCTCACAAATAACACTTAAATCAATGCAATTAAAGTATAAACAGAAGGTGATTTTGCTTTTCTTCTTCTTCTCTTCTTTCTTTCCTCATCCTCTTTCTTTCTTCTTTGTTGCTTAAGCCTTCTCCTCCTTCTTCTCTGTTTCTTCTGCTGCGGCTCTCTCTCTTCTTGTTCTGCCTTTCTGTTCAGCTTCTTCACATAGGGAGGCTTCCTGAATTGGCTAAGTGTCAGCCAATACTTTCTGCAGGAAAACCCTCCCCCTACCCTGCGTAATTTCTCCTTCCCTTTCTCTCTTAGGCTTTGCCCTCCCAGGGCCTCTCTCAAGATATTAGGTTATCGGGCACATGCACACCCGGGACTAAGGCTGTGGGTGTGGGTCGCAGTTGAGGAGTGCTTAGGTTCGGCAGGTTCTCGGGCACACCAGGTCCGCGAGGTCAGAGTCGCAAATGAGGTGCGTGAGGCGTTCGTGCGAAGACGTCACCCCTGTGCATGCTGAGGCAATAAGCCTATACAATTTTTTCAATTTATGCACCTTCAGCTCCATTACCGCTTCCGATGTGGGACTAAACCGCACCCCTTGGTGGATCTTTCTTCTACGTGTAGCTACAGTTGGTGCTCCTTGTGATTGCAATCAAAGACATAGTCAAAGAGCCAAATTGGCTCTTGGGTTGTGATCTTGGAAGTGCCCCGCAGTGCCTGGGACTTCGCCTGGGGTCTGCAGATGCTGAAGCGAGCTTCAAGATTTGCTCGAAGCTTTGGTAAAGGCAATAGAGACCTGGGAACCTAAAAGCACGAAAACGGCCTAAGAGCCCCAGTTAAAACAGTTCATGAGTTTCGCTAGACCACGGTGGATGCGTAGGGGTTCGTCTCATGCTTCGTGGAGGTGTGTGGTGGGCTACGGAGGTCGAAGGAGGAACATGACGGTGGGTGTGTTCAGCAGAGTCAGTGGAGAGGCTAATAGCCTCGAAGACCAGAGGGCTTTCTCTCTCTAGGACACGGCGGAGGTGTAGAGATGAACGGTGGCTGGGTTGGTGGAGCGTAGTGGTCGGCGAGCTCACGAAGGTGCGCCAGTGAGGTGGAAGGCAAAGGACATTGGGGCGAGTCGGCGGTCGAAACGGAGAGGCAAGTGCCCGAAAATGAAGAGTGGAAGATGAGGAGTTGTTTAGGAGAGGAGGCAAACGAAGGGGAGCAAAGTTTGTGCCGGTTGAGGTATGGCCAGCGCCGGAGACAAAGATGCTCTGATAAGAGGTGGACGAGGAGGATAAAGGAGGTAGGGACGCCGGCTAGTGCTGCTCGACGCGGAAGAAGGCACAGAAGAAGAGTCTGCCGCTGGTATTGCGATCAGACGATGAGGGGAGGCAAGGAGGGTCGCCGAAGCTTGAAGAGCAATTCGGCCAGAGGAGGAGGGAAGAAAATTGAGTGTTTCTCAGGTTGAATTCAAGCTTGAGGGATTTAGTATGTGCAGGGGGTGCTTTTATACACCTCAGGAGGACGGCTAGAGCTTGGGAAGCAAGCTTCCCAAGCTTGGAAACCTCGTCGGAGTTTGGGAATTCCTTGATACCCAAATCTCTCATGCGTTCGCATGAGAGATTTGGTGGGTTCTAGGGCTTAGGATCGGGTTTGAAAGAAAGGAAATTTCTTGACGAACTTCCCTTTCAAATTTGAAAGGGATTCGTCAAGAAATTAGGGAGTTATTTCCTTTTTAAGGTCGTTGGAGCTAGAGGAATAGGTTTAATGGCGGCATGGACCTTTTTGTGAGAATGATGACAAAGTTAAGGATAGAAATGTAATTAGACATGACCTATTTGCAAATTAGGTCAAGACAAACTCATCTTGGGTCCAAATTTTGGTACAAACCTAATTTGGACCTAAGGAATCCAATGGTGAAGTTGGATTTCTGTTTTGACCACGTTTGATTGGGAAATTTATGAAAAGACCTAAATTAGGGAAAATATCTGTCTATGTCTCTATTCTGGGTCAAAATGAGTTCTGATGGTCAAATTGAAGGTTCCAAATCGTAAAGAATATTTTTCTATGAATTTTAGAGGGTTTAGGTGAATTTTATTCTGATCAGAACCTCAGTTAACTGGGCGAGTCTGTTTCTACCCCACTTGAAAGTCATTTAATTCTCAAAACACGTGAAAACCCTTTTCTGATTATTCTACCCCACTTACCATATTTTTAAGACCATTTGACCTTCATTCAACACCTGAGGAAACCCGTGGTTGTACTGCATTAATGATAAGCTGGTAAAATTGCAGTTTTAACCCTAGTTTCTTATTTTTCCCTCAGAATGATTATGCAGTGACTTGTGACTCTCTAACGGTTATGTAGGAGCATTTACTGACTTAATTAGGTCAAAATGAGCTAGTTATGGCTCATGATGTGTTCCCATCAAAGATCCCAAAATAAATCTTCTTCCCTCTTGGCAATAAAAAGGAAGTAATTAACCTAAAATATACGCTACTCTAAATGCAGAATGATGCATGCAATGCAATATTTATAGTATGAAATGCAAATCTAAGCCTAGAAACGTGCATGAATAGGAATTTTATTTTCAATAATTGTGTCTACATCATTAACCAAAGATTTGTTCAGTTTGGGCGAGATGTTGTGGAATCTGCACCATATTCTGTGGGATTTTGTCCCTCGTGAACTCGCGCCCTACTGTGGGGGGGTGGGGGTAGGGGAATCGTCCGTAAGGGGTGTTATAAATAAGGGTTGGGGGTATGATCGGAGTTCATGCCCCTCCAACGTTTTTTATTGTGTCCGAATGACTTAGTATTTATGTTGAGGAACCTTCCTTTTGCTTATTCTGTTGACAAGATTTTGTCGTTGGACCTACGTGTTCGGCAGAGGGGCTGAAGAGTAATTATGTCTGGGCCTGCGAGCAAAGGTAAGTGCACTTTGTTGCCTCTATTCAGTGCATGGGCTAAGGTGAGGGCTTGTAGGACCTTTTGTGAGACTTTTGTAGCCGGGATGCTCATGGAGGTGTTCCTGGATTTAAGGCTCGCTTATGCTCCATGGTGAAAGGTACCTTTTGGCCCCCTTTTTTGATTTCCTAACTGTTCAGTCCGCTTTGCTCTTTGTTGCAGCCTTTGGGCGGTTTGCTCGGCCGGACAAGTCTAGGTGTCACGGCAATTCCTCTTAGCATAGGACTCATCGTGCGCGAGGTAGGCCCATGAGGAAGGGAAAGAAGAGGGTTCCTCTTATTTTTAAGGAGTTAAAGAAGAGGGAGGGAGGAAGTAGACAGAAGGCAGAGGAGATTCCCTTGAGGTGTCCGCGAGGAGAGCCCGGTGGGATGCTTGTTGCAAGGGAGCCAGCTGCGTCCGCCCCTTTGAATCCAAGTGGGGGTGAGGCAGAGGTTGTCCTGGTGGGGCTATTGGTCCCTTTGGGTTCACTTGGACCACCCAATAGGTACGTGGTCGCAAACTCGTCTTCCTAGGCCTAGGTAGAGTTGCTCCAATGGGGAAGCTTAGCGTTTCTGCCACCCTGTTAAACTCTCTTCGTGACTCTACACACGTGGTGCAGGAGGTTGCCGTTACTGGTGGCTCCTTGTGTGGCAATGTATTTACCCGGCTAGAACTTTGAGGGCGACGGCAGGAGCGAATCCTTTCGGTCAAATGGGTCCTGGGATGATCGGCCAGAAAGTTAGTTCTACCTGGGGATCCTTCTTGGAAGGGCCTATTGGAGACCTTGTGTCAAGTGAGATGGTGATAACACTACATTTTGGGGTAATAATTCTACCAATCAGGGTTTATCTTAAAGATAAAATGCACGAATAGCACATCATAAATGGGCTTGGGAGCATTGCATGCATCGCATGTTAAAATTGCTTATAAACCAATATAAATGGCCATTTGCACAAGTTCATCTCAAAACAGACCTCAGATGAGTAATCGGACTGCACGGATGGATTCAGAACGACGAACGGAGTCCAATGGACTCAAAATCGACCAAATCTGACATCTGGAGCTCCCACAAATGGCCCAAGAAGTTCTGGCCATTGATCTGATGATCAATGACCGCAAAGCATCCACGTGGAACCATCACCGCACCCCTCGCCCGCCGCGCAGCACTACCTCATCGCGCCAGCAACTTTTAGTCGTTCGATCGGCGGATCGGACAGCTAAGAACCTTGCATCACCCTCTGCAGACATCTCTCCTTAGTCATGCACACGAAGATCTGATCATTAGATCTCCATCCAACGATCGACAGCAGCCGAGCAGAAGACTCTCCCCGCGACCATCCACCTTCGTAGCTCAGCGGTCGATGCCTCGACCCCGCACTACGAGGCATGGGTTCGAGGCGCCCGCCGCACCTCAAATTCAAGCAATCGCAAGGCGTGCGCGATTACAACCGTTCATCTGCGATCGAACAGCGCGGAAGCAAGTGATGCGGCACGATCACAAATGCTCATGCTAGACGCACGTGATGACGCATGCACACAACGCTCGTGAGGTGCGATATGAGCACGTGGCATGAGCAATCTCGACCGCCCGATCTTCGATTGGACGGTCCACAGTAGGGCACGATCTGAATGCTATAGCAGGGCGCGATATGAAGGAGCACTCCATGCGCGATCTCAACCGTCCGATGTTCGATCGGACGGTCCTCAACGGCTGCACACGGATAGCAAAGGAGAAGAAGAACGGCGTGCGCGTGCGACCGGCAGGCAAGGTTGTTTGCTTTGGAGATTTCTAGGTCCACTAAGGAATACACTATAAGGACTAGGCATGTCTACTTGGTTGTGCACACACGCTTCTCGCATCTGTCTCTCTTCGCATCCCTCCCCCGTTCTTCTCTAGTGTATGCACGGGACACGATCGCTTCATCCCTAGTTGTTTGCTTTGGGATAGGAAACTAGGAGACTTGAACTTACTAGAGACATGGCCGAACCTAGAGTAGATGAGGTTGAGGACCAACCTCCACCAGATACGACGGCCATCATCCAGGCCCAAATCAATGCAAACCACCGACTTCAGCAGCAACGGATCCACACTATCATGCAAGCCATACACCGATTGCAAAACCCGCAAGGGCAACCACCACCACCTTTGCAGGACCTGCAAGGGCAACCACCACTTGATCCACCACAATCCAAGGCCAACCTAGGCCCCTCTGAGACTTCTACAATCCTTCTGCTATTCGGATTGAACCACAACTTAGGATCCCCGAGAGGGGAGATGATTTTGAGCAGAAACCAAACGTCTTGAGCCTGATTAAAAGTCACTTCCATGGAAGCTCAAATGAAGGCCCCTTCCAACACCTAGAGGATCTTGACCGAATCGCCCGAACTATAAAATCGAGGAACATTAGCCTAGACATTGTTTTGATCAAGATGTTCCCCTTCTCGTTGAGAGACAAAGCGTCTCACTGGCTTAGGACTTTAGGAAGACCTATCTCCACCTGGGAAGAACTAAGGCATGCATTTCTAAAGAAATTCTTCCTCATAGGAAAGACCAATGCCCTCAGAAGAGCCATTACTACCTTTACACTCCAGGGCGAGGAACAATTCCATGAGGCGTGGGAGAGATTTAATGAACTATTGAGGAAATGCCCACACCACGAAGTACCGAGGTGGCAATTGGCCCAGATCTTCTACCACGGTCTAGACAGCAACCTTCGGAACTTCGTCGATGTCTCATGTAGGGGAAACTTCCTGAACAAAGACAAGGAGAGCACATTTTAGCTCTTCGAGTCTATGAGCGAAAATTCTCTCAACAATGCCTCCATGACCCAGTTTAGTCGATCTAGTCAACCCCGTGGTGGGATCTATGAGGTACAAGCAAATTCTGGAATGGTTGACATGGATATCATTGTCAAGAAATTGGATCGAGTGGAATTGGTAGACAAGAAAAAAGATGAACTGTTGAACCAAACCAGGAACCCGCTACAGATCCTCTCCCTAGCAAAGGGAGCTCACAACGTTGACTTGGTCCAGCCACTAAGCCAAATACACCTGGAACAACCCCTGACCATGTTCCAGGGAGGGACCTTTGCTCCCTTAACCCTTGATTATTCTCTTCCCTCCCCCTCGACACCTTCTATCTTTGAAGATGTCCAGGCTATCCAAGGTTATTCCAAACCTTACCCCTTCTCCAACACCTACAACGCTGGATGGCATAATCATCCAAACTTTGCTTGGACGAACCAGAAACCGCCACAATTTCAGAACCAGCCCAGGCCAAACCAACAGCCAAACCCGACTTCCTATCAGCAAGGTCCACCGATTAGACCCCCTATAACCCAAATAGGGTGGCCCCTCCCCCACAAAACCAAATGGACACCATGATAAAAATGATGGCTGAAATGAAGCAAAAACACCAGGAGGAAATGGCTTTAGTGAAGGAACAATCGATCTAGCTGTTGGATTGTAAACAATAGGGATCCCTTCCTTCTTAGCCACAACCAAACCCGTGAAACGTGATTAACAAAGGCCCCAATTTGCAAGGATTCCAAGGCAATCCCGAGCAAGCGCACATGGTCCAACCAACCAACCTAAAAAACAAACACCCCCTGGGTTTGGCACTTCTTCTTCCTCCCCTTCTCAAGGATCAACCCATGGTCCCAATGCCTCTGCAAATGCGGTGACCTTGAGAAGTGGCACTAAAACCCAGGATCCCAAATGGCTGACTCCTCCTGAGACTCCACCCCCTGAAATACCCGACTCTGAAGATGAGCAGGAAAGACCCAAGGACCTGGAAACAAACCCTATTCACATCCAGACACCATATCCCGAGGCCTTGGAGAAGATAAAGAGGAAGAAAGTTGTTGTGGAAAATGAGGAGCTTTTGGAAATCTTCAAGCAGGTTCAGAATAATATCCCACTCGTCAAGGCAGTCAAGCACATCCCGACTTATGCTAAGTTCCTAAAGGATGCCTGTACGCCGAAGCGTAAGCCACGACCCCAAGCACTTAAGAAGGTTGTGCTCTCAGAGCAAGCCAACTCTATGATCTTTAGCAACCTTCCGCTCAAATGAACTGACCCAGGAGCACCCCTGATATCCTGTAATATCGAGGACATGACATTTGATAGAGCACTCTTGGACTTAGGTGCTTCAATCAATCTGATACCGACAACCCTGTATCACCAATTTGGATTTGGAGAGTTGACACCTACACCTGTGACCATCCAGCTGGCTGATAGATCTGTGAAGACCTCGAAGGGGGTTGTCCAGGATGTGATTATTCAGGTCAAGGACTTGTATTTGCCAGTCGACTTCTTGGTGCTCGACATGGAAGTCCCTGAACAGCTACAGAACACACCCATCATCCTAGGCAGACCTTTCTTAGCTACGGCTAAGGCGAACATCGATTGTGACACGGGATGCATGGAAATCACCTTCAAAGACAAAAACATGCGCGCGACGTGGTGCCTGATCAGCTACGGACAAAAGAGATCGCGCGACGTGGTGCCTGCAGATGCTCCCTGGCTAGACGCGCACGATGACACGGGCGCAAGGGCGCGATCTAGGAGAGCGCCTCACGCAAGATCCCAAATCAGACGACTCGTGGCGCGCGCACGCAGATCGGGCGCGAAGAACCACGGCTGCAGGCGAGCAACCGGCAGGTAAACGTCTTCACCAACATTTTGGGAAGGGTTTTAGCAATGTCCCAGACGTCGCTAAAACCCCTTCTTCATTTGGAAAGCCCATCTCCCTATTTAAACCCCTTCCAACCACCCATTCAAGGCATTCACTCCACTTGCAACTACTCTACCCCTCTCCTAGCTAACTTTAAGCTCTTTTGTAATCGCCAGAGACGACGAGCCGCCGATGGAGCCCTCTCCACCACCGTCGTTGCCTCACCGCTCTCCCTCTCTCTCTTTCTTCTCTTCTTTTAAGCTTTACTTTACTTATGTTTAAGCAAGTATCTAATGTTGTAATTCATGAACTAAAGCTGCATGATTAATGAAGTTGTTTTATATTCAGTTGCTTGCCCTATTTTCTATTTAAATTGCATGTTACAAATGAAACAACTCTAACCCTAATCTCTCCCTCTCTCTCTTGCTTTTCACCTGTGCCTTTTCGCAAGCAAAACCCCACGATTTTCGTGATAATAAGTGACAAGAAAAATTCAATTTTCACGCCTCCCTGAGACCGACACTCGTACTCACATCCGCTTCTTTACTTTAAAATCGACGTCGCAAGTGCAAACTATAACGACACTTCTAAACACACAGGCACCAACCATGTCAGTTTTTGGCGCTATTGCCGGGGAGGCAACGGATTTGTTTTTTCACTTCCATTTCACATCCATTCTCACATCGTCTAACGCCTTGTCTCCTTTTACTTGATGGTTGCAGGAATTCGGCGCTTGGACGGCGAAGCAGCGCAACCCACGACGATAACAAGGGAGTAGGCGCAACAAGGACCAATAGTGAGTAGTTCTTCACTCATGGTTGTTTGCTTGCCTGAAAAACTAAAAAAATTGTAAAATTGAAAAAAATTGGCGTGGTGTATGATTACTTGACCCACATCCGTAACACATCACCCAACAAAAAAATGTACACTCTAACATTCTGAATAAATTCTTGGAGTGTTCTTTTCTCTTTTTGAGTGGAGTTTACAAAGCCACCTTGGATTGACTTGGGTCGCACCACTCAACCCTAAAAATGACTCATCTAATAGAAGCAGCATGATCAATAGGATGAGTACATTAGGGTTTTAGAGCCTCTACACAATAAAAGGAAATCTACTTTCACCAAATTGTGTGCAAAACTTGATGTGCCCACTGAAACTTGTCTGAAAACATTAAGACACGTCAACCCTAAAAGACACTAAAGTAAGGATGAAACACTAAAAGACACCACATCTTGAAAAAAATCCTTGCTTGAAAACCATGCTTTGATAGAAGCACACTCTGAAAGAGGAAAATTAAGAGGCACCACCCCAATCAACGCCTCATCACATAACCCTAGCACAAGCACTATCCTAGCCCTTTGAAAACTGAGTAGACATGCCCTAGGCAGGACTAAGTTAAGTCTCAAGAGGCAAGGTTTTGTTCGCTGGGCACTTGGCTTTCATTCCCGTGGTAGAATCTGGTGACTAAGCTGCAGGGCAGAGTCAAACGACCGCTGTTGTGGGGTTTACGAAACCAGCGGCGTAAGCTAAAGGAAGAACCTTCCCTACAATCCCCTCGTAATCAACCTGGCCAGATTAGCTTTGGGAAGGGGAGTCTAGTGCTTACGGACTTAATCACCCTTTTTGAGATTTCTAGGTCTCCTAAGGAAATACACCATAAGGACTAGGCTTGTTTGCTTGATTGAACACACACTTCTCGCATCTGTCGCTCTCCGCATCCCCTCTTGTTCTTCTCTAATGTATGCATAGGAGACGCTCACTGCATCCTGAGTTGTTTGTTTTGGGACGAGAATCTAGGCAACTTGCTTTTGCTAGAAACATGGCTAAACCAAGGGTAGATGAGGTTGAGGACCAACCCCCACCAGACACAATGGCCATTATCCAAGCCTAGATTAATGCAAACCACTGGCTTCAGCAACAACAGATCCACACCATCATGCAAGCCATACACCGGTTACAGAACCCACAAGGGCAACCACCACCACCTTTCCAAGGTCCACAAGGGCAACCGCCACTTGATGTACCACCATTTCAAGTTCAACCGAGGCCCCTCCGCGATTTCTAGAATCCTTCTACTATTAGAGTCAAGCCACACCTTAGAATCCCCGAAGGGGGAGATGATTTTGAGCTAAAACCAAATGTCTTAAGTCTGATCCAGAGCCACTTCCATGGAAGCTCAAATGAGGACCCCTTCCAGCACCTAGAGGATCTTGACCGGATAGCACGAACTGTGAAACCTAGGAATATTAGCCTTGACATTGTTCTCATTAAGATGTTCCCCTTCTAGTTGAGAGACAAGGCTTCTCACTGGCTTAGAACCCTAAGTAGACCCATCACCACATGGGAAGAACTGAGGCATGCATTTCTAAAGAAATTCTTCCCCATAGGAAAGACCAATGCCCTCAGAAGAGCTATTACTACCTTTACACTCCAGGGTGGGGAACAGTTCCATGAGGCATGGGAAAGATTTCATGAACTCTTGAGGAAATGCCCACACCACGAAGTACCAAGGTGGCAATTGGCCCAGATTTTCTACCACAGTCTGGACAACAACCTACGGAACTTCGTCGATGGCTCATGCGGGGGGAACTTCCTGAACAAGGACAAGGAGAGCGCGTTTGAACCCTTTGAGTCAATGAGCGAAAATTCGCTCAACAATGCCTCCATGACCCAGTTTAACTGATCCAGTCAACCTCGTGGCGGGATTTATGAGGTACAAGCAAATTCTAGAATGGCTGACATGGACATCATTGCCAAGAAACTAGATCGAGTGGAATTGGTGGACAAAAAGATTGATGAGCTACTGAACCAAACTAGGAACCCGTTACTGACCTTCTCCCTAGCAAAGGGAACACATAATGTTGACCTGGTCCAGCCTTTAAGCCAACTGAACCTGGAACAACCCCTGACCACGTTCCAGGGGGGACCTTTGCTCCCTCAACCCTTGATTACTCTCTTCCCTCCCCATCGACATCGGCTATCTTTGAAGATGTACAAGCTGTCCAAGGTTATGCTAAACTTGACCCTTTCTCCAACACTTACGATACTCGCTGGCGTAATCACCCCAACTTTGGTTGGACGAATCAGAAACCACCGCAATTTCAAAACCAGCCCAGGCCAAATCAGCAGCCAAACTTGCCCCCTTATCAGCAAGGACCACCAGTTAGACCCCCATATAATCAAAATAGGGCAGCCCCTCCCACACAAAACCAAATGGACATCCTAATAAAGATGATGGCCGAAATGAACCAGAAACATCGGGAGGAAATGGCCTTAGTAAAGGGACAGCTAAGGCAACTCTTGGATTGTAAACAACAAGGATCCCTACCTTCCCAGCCACAACCGAACCTGCGAACATAATTAACAGAGGCCCCAATTGGCAAGGGTTCCAGGGCAATCCCGAGCAGGCTCACATGGTCCAGCCAGCCCCACAAACACCCCCCGGGTTTGGTGCTTCTTCGTCCTCGTCTTCTCAAGGATCAACCCATGGTCCCAATGCCTCTGCGAATGCGGTGACCTTGAGAAGCGGCACCAAAACCCAGGATCCCAAATGGCCGACTCTCCCTGAGACTTCACCCGCTGAAATACCTGGCTCAGAGAAGCACTAGAAAAACCCAAGGACCCAGAAATAGATCCGATCCATGTTCAGACATCCTACCCTGAGGCCTTGGAGACAATCAAGAAGAAGAAAAATGTTGTGGAAACTAAGGAGGTTTTGGAGATCTTTAAGCAGGTACAGATTAATATTCCACTCCTCGAAGTCGTTAAGCACATCCCGGCTTACGCCAAGTTTTTAAAGGATGCCTGTACACCCAAACGTAAGCCAAGACCACAAGCACCTAGGAAGGTTGTGCTTTCCAAATGAGCAAGTTCCGTAATATCAAGCAACCTTCCGCTCAAGCGAACTAACCCAGGAGCACCCCTGATTTCCTGCAAAATCGGGGACATGACATTTGATAAAGCGCTCCTGGACTTAGGTGCTTCTATCAATCTGATTCCAACAACCCTGTACCACCAATTTGGTTTCGGAGAGTTGACACCCACACCTGTCACCATCCAACTGGCTGATAGATCTGTAAAGACCCCGAAGGGGGTTGTCGAGGACGTAATTTTACGGGTCAAGGACTTCTATTTCCCGGTCGACTTCTTGGTGCTTAACATGGAAGTCCCTGAAAAATTACAGAACGCATCCATAATCTTTGGCAGACCTTTCCTAGCTACAGCTAAGGCAAACATTGATTGTGACACAGGATGTATGGAAATCGCCTTCGAAGACAAGAAAATGCAATTGGATATCTTCTGGGCGACAAAGTCTTTTGATTGCAATTGTGTTGAGGAACATGATCCAGTGGAAACTCTGGTCGAGGAATGCCTCACCCTTAGTTCTGTCTTAGACCACCAAGCCTGTAACGACTGTTCTAACCCATCACCATCACTACCCGTGGACCTCTGTAAGGTTGATTACCATCAAACAACACCATTCGAGGAGATCAATGTTGATCAACTCCCGCCTTTCCCTTTTCCGTCAACCGTTGTTCCACCCGTACCCGAACTTAAGCCACTACCTGAGAATCTCAAGTATGTCTTCCTGGGACCTGACCAGACCTTCCTTATGATTATTAATTCACATCTAACCAAAGATCAGGAACTCAGGTTGACCACAACCCTTTCAGAACATCGGGCCACCATTGGTTGAACCATTTCTGACTTGAGAGGAATTAGCCCCACCTATTGCACCCATAAGATTTACCTGGAAGATGGGGCATGACCCTCCCACCAGATGCAGAGACGATTAAACCCAAACATGCGGGAGGTCGTTAAGAAAGAAATTATCAAGTGGCTTGACGCCGACATCATCTATCCTATCTTCGATAGCCCCTGGGTGAGCCCCACTCAAGTGATTCCAAAGAAAGCTGGGCTTACCGTTGTCACCAAAGAGCATGGCAAATCCATCCCCACCCGCATCACCACTGCATGGCGGGTGTGTATTGATTATAGGAAGCTCAGTGAAGCCACTAAGAAGGATCATTTCCCCTTGCCATTCATTGACCAGATCCTTGAAAGATTGGCAGGGCAAAAGTATTTTTGCTTCCTGGATGGATATTCAGGATATAACCAAGTCGCAATTACTCCGGAAGATCAAGAAAAGACCACATTCACATGCCCGTACGGCACATTTGCATTCCGTCAAATGCCGTTCGGGTTATGCAACGCACCTGCTACCTTCCAGCGCTGCATGCTAGCCATTTTTTCAGAAATGGTGGGTGAATACTTAAAGGTCTTTATGGATGATTTCTCTGTATTTGGGAATTCATTTGACCATTGTCTGAGCAACTTGGAGAAAATCCTGAAACGATGTATCGAGGCTAATCTGGTGTTAAGTTGGGAAAAGAGCCATTTTATGGTTCAAGAAGGAATTATCCTCGGTCACATCGTATCACATACGGGCATTGAGGTGGATCGGGCTAAGGTTGATTTGATTTCCAAACTCCCTCCTCCTAGCTCGGTTCGACAGATTTGCTCATTCCTGGGACACGTTGGCTTCTACCGAAGGTTCATTAAAGACTTATCCAAGCTTTCCAAACCCTTAACCGACTCCATATTCCACATGTCCTCTGATTGCATCCAGGCTTATCACACCCTCCGGGACTTAGTCTCCACAACACCTGTACTTCATCCCCCGGATTGGTCCCAGGACTTTGAGATTATGTGTGATGCATCAGATTTTGCCATAGGCGCTGTCCTGGGACAAAGACAAGACAAGAAACCCATGGTGATCTACTATGTGAGCAAAACATTAGACGAGGCCCAACGAAATTATACGGTCACAGAGAAAGAATTGCTCACTGTAGTCTTCAGACTTGAGAAGTTTCGACCGTACTTGCTGGGATCCCACGTGACCATCTATATTGACCAATCAGCCATCCGGCACCTGTTGGCTAAAAAGGACGCAAAGCCCAGGCTCATCAGATGGATCCTGCTCTTGCAAAAATTTGGCCTGGAAATCCGCGACAAGGCCAGATCAAAGAATGTGGTGGCTAACCACTTGTCTAGACTTCACCCAAACCACATTGGACCCTCCCTGCCTTTATCTGACACATTCCCCGCTGAACACATTCTAGATATGCAAGACAAGAAACTGCCTTGGTATGCTGACTATGTCAACTACCTAGTTGTAGGACAGACCCCGCACAGCTGGTCCAGACAGCAACGGGACAGGTTCTTGGCTGAGGCCAAGCACTATTTCTGGGATGATCCCAAGCTGTTTCGCCTCTGTGCCAACCAAATCATCAGGAGGTGTATCCCGGAGAACGAAGTTCAGAGTGTGCTTTCTTTCTGTCATGACCAGGCTTGTGGTGGCCACTTCTCCGGAAAGAAAACGGCTACGAAGGTTCTGCAGTCTTGATTTTACTGGCCTTCCCTATTTAAGGATGCACACAACTTTGCCAAGACTTGCTCACGCTGCCAAACGCTGGGGACCATGACCAGAAAAGATATGATGCCCCTCCAACCCATCTTGATTGTTAAAATATTCGATGTTTGGGGTATCGATTTTATGGGCCCCTTTCCATCATCCAACGGCTTTGAGTAAATCCTAGTCTCAATAGACTATGTTTCCAAATGGATTGAAGCTGTCGCCACCTGCCGATGCGATCACAGGACTATCATGGACTTTGTTAAACATAACATCTTTTCCTGGTTTGGAATACCAAAGGCCATGATCAGTGATGGTGGAAGCCATTTTATTCACACCCAATTCTGTGCTCTGCTTAGAAAATATGGGGTTAACCACCGCATTGCTACCCGATATTATCCGCAAACAAATGGGCAGACCGAGGTCTCAAATAGATAAATCAAGAACATTTTACAAAAGACTGTGAGACCTGATAGGAAAGACTGATCCACACGATTAGATGATGCCCTGTGGGCATACAAGACC
Organism: Thalassia testudinum; assembly: GCA_037157565.1. NCBI lineage: Eukaryota > Viridiplantae > Streptophyta > Magnoliopsida > Alismatales > Hydrocharitaceae > Thalassia > Thalassia testudinum. The sequence continues at coordinate 23,059,936 of JAZHRO010000024.1, forward strand.
GCTTTGAAGACCCCGATAGGCATGTCACCTTATCGCCTGGTCTTTGGCAAGGTCTACCATCTTCCTGTCGAATTGGAACACCGGGCTTACTGGGCTATCAAGTAATGTAACATGGATTCCCAGTTAGCCAGTACGCAGAGAGCGCTCCAACTCTCTGAGCTCGAAGAAATTCGTCGGGACGCCTTTGAGAATAGTCGACTGTATAAGGAGAAAATGAAAACCGTCCACGACCGACTCATCCATAGAAATACCTTTGAGCATAACCAGCAAGTCTAGCTGTTCAATGCCCGCCTAAAACTCTTTCCGGGGAAACTCAGGTCCAAATGGATAGGACCATTTTGGGTGGCAAAGCCTCACTCTAACGGGGCGGTTGAAATCGCTGATCCAAACACTGGGCACACTTTTACAGTTAATGGTCAAAGATTGAAAACACTTCCTAGCCCAGGTTCCCCCAAAGGAGATTGTCACCCTCATTGAGGGATGACACAAAGCACCGCCCAGCTGGAGGCGTTAAACTCAACGCTTCCTGGGAGGCAACCCAGAGGATTCAGGCTGATCCAGTATTTTTCGTCACTCAGGTAATATCGTTTTGAACCCTGTTGCATCCATGTATTTGCCAATGAGGACATTGTCAAACCTACGCAAGGGGAGGTCGTAAATTGTGCGATCCTGAGATCATTCAATCAGTCTGAATAAAATAAAATTAAAAAAAATTGAACTTAGGAAGAAACTTAGGCATTAGAAACTTGTCAATAATGGGAAATAATATAAAAAGAACTTGAACACTTAGAATTTTCAGGCCTTCAGGCTTAATCAGCCCTAGTGTCCGTTAAAATATGGATTTAGCTTCAAATCCTTACAACCTTAAGCTACTCTAATCCACCTACTAAATAAGATGATAAGTATACGACTTATCAACTCACCCTCTAACTCAGAAGGACTTTGAGTCTAAGCATCTGCACACATTTTTGCACAGACTCACTCCTCGGAGATTTTGACAGAAATTGGGTAGCTAATGAACTCTCTAGGGTGGTATGGCTGGCAAGTTGTCGTTGGTAACAGCCCATTGGCAGGTTGTCCAGAGCCCAGCCACGGGACCACTTCTTCTTCATTGCCTCTAGGTACATTTGAGATCAAGGAAGCCACCAACAAAAAAAAAAAGAGAGAGAGAGAGAAGAAAACAAAATAAACCACACTTCACCGCACGAGTATGGCTGGCAAGTGATCATGGGTAACAGCCCATTGGTCGGTTGTCCAAAGCCCAGCTCAGTAATTGCAAAAAAAGAACCAAAACAATTAAGGAAGAAGCGGGGAAGTAGTACAAGCCGGGGAGATATACACTGGAAAAATCCTTGTGTTGACCTCAATTAAAACAAACGTAGGGAGAAAGCTACCAATCGAACAAATACACCTTCAGGCAAAATACTTCCTTTTCCGGTCACCTAGGGGCGTAGAAACCTAAAGTCCGTCTGAATTACCTTTGAGTGAGTCTATCACGATCTTCACACCAAGACGCTTAGCACTTAAGGTTTTGACCAAGTTTTGGGTGGGTTGGGTAGTCGTAAAAAGTTACCAACCCACTTTGAATTCTAAAAAAATCTAAAAAATATATATATACATATGTATATTTACATACATTAAAGCAAGGATTCAGGCGATTCGTATTTTGGCAGACACCCGGGCACTACTTAATCTTTGTAGATTAAGATCTTAGTATATTTCCTATTATTGACAAGTGACGAAGTGTCTAAGCAGCTACTTCTTAAATTCTGGCAAAAAATAAAGGCTAAAATAAACCTTACTAGGGACTAGCAAGGAATAACCATGGGGGTATGACAACACTGCATCTTGGGGTGATAATTCGGTTAAATAGGGCCCATCTTAAGGATAAATGGCACAGATAACACAACATAAGTAGAATGGGAGCATTGCATGCATCATATGTCAAGATTACTTATAAAATAATATTAATGGCCATTTGTATGAGCACTTGTCAAAGCAGGCCTCAGATGAGCAATCGAACCGCACAGATGGATTTAGAACGACGAACGAAATCCAATAGACTCGAAATCGGCAAAATCTGACATCCGGAGCTCCCACAATGGGCCCAAGAAGCTCTGACCGTTGATCTGATGATCAATGGCCCACGGTGCGCCACGTGGCATCCGCTCACCGTGTCCATATCGCACCCGCTTCCACCTTTATCCGGAGAGCAGATCTCAGCCGTCGATCTCCGATCGAACGGCTGAGAACCGCGTGCACGCCCGCGGTCACTACGACAAAGCAGCGAGCGTAGCGCAGCGATTAGAGCACACGCCCGCGCCCACGCGACGCTGGTTAGAGCCGCGCGGAGCAGAAATTTGGAGACGACGATGCGCGCGGGCGAAATTGGGCCTCCCGATCAGCAGTGGACGGACGAGATCGCGCGATGTGGGGCCCGCAAACGCGCCCTGGCCAGACGCGCGCGATGACGAGGGCGAAAGGGTGCGATCCAGGAGAACGCCTCGCGCAAGATCCCAGCCATCCGATCTTTGATCGAACGGCCCATGGCGCGCGCACGCAGATCGGGCGCGAGGAAGCACAGCTGCGGCCGAGCGACCGAAGGGTAGGGGTCTTCACCAACATTTTGGGAAGGGTTTTAGCGACATCCCGGACGTCGCTAAAACCCGAGACGTTGCTAAAACCCCTTCTTCATTTGGAAAGCTCCTCTCCCTATTTGAACCCCATCCAACCACCCATTCAAGGCATTCACTCCACTTGCAACTACTCTACCCCTCTCCTAGCTACCTTTAAGCTCTTTTGTAATCGTCGGAGATGACGAGCCACCGACGGAGCCCTCTCCACCACCGTGGCTGCCTCCCAGCCCTCCCTCTCTCTCTCTTTCTTCCCTTCTTTTAAACTTTACTTTACTTATGTTTAAGCATGTATCTAATGTTGTAATTCATGAACTAAAGCTGCATGATTAATGAAGTTGTTTTATATTCGGTTGCTTGCTCTATTTTCTATTTAAATTGCATGTTACAAATGAAACAACTCTAACCCTAATCTCTCTCTCTCGTTTTTCACCCATGCCTTTTCGCAAGCAAAACCCCGCGATTTTCATGATAATAAGTGACAAGAAAAATCTGATTTTCACGCCTCCTTGAGACCGATACTCGAACTCACATCCATTTCTTTACTTTAAAACCGACCTCGCAAGTGCAAACTATAACAACACTTCTAAACACACACGCACGAACCACGTCAGATATCTTCAGGGCTACCAAGTCTTTCAATTGCAACTGGGTTGAGGAACACGAACCCGTGGAGCCTCTGGTCGAGGAATGCCTTACCCTTAATTCTGTCTCAGACCATCAGACCCAACCCTGTGATGACTGTTCTGACCCATCACCACTTGTGCACGTTGACCTTTGTAGAGCTGATTACCATCAGCCACCACCGTTCGAGGAGATTGATGTTGATCAACTCCCGCCTTTCCCTTTTCCGTCGACTGTTGTCCCACCCACACCCGAGTTAAAGCCACTACCTGATAATCTCAAGTACGTCTTCCTTGGACCTGACTAGACTTTTCCCAGTGATTATCAAAGCCCATCTAACCAAGGATCAAGAACTCTGGTTGACCGCAACCCTATTTGAACATCGGGCCGCCATTGGCTGGACTATTTCGGACTTGAGAGGAATTAGCCCCACCTATTGTACCCACAAGATTTACCTAGAAGATGGGGGCCTACCTTCCCATCAGATGCAGAGACGATTAAACCTGAATATGCGGGAGGTCATTAAGAAGGAGATCATCAAGAGGCTTGATGCTGACATCATTTACCCAATCTTTGATAGCCCCTGGGTGAGCCCTACTCAAGTGGTCCCCAAGAAAGCCAGGCTCACCGTTGTCACTAATGAGCATGGCGAATCCATCCCCACCCGCACCACCACTGCTTGGCGGGTGTGTCTTGATTACAGGAAGCTCAATGAGGCGACCAAGAAAGATCATTTCCCCTTTCCATTCATTGATCAGATTCTCGAGCGATTGGTAGGACAAATATTTTTGCTTCCTGGATGGATATTTAGGATATAACCAAGTTGCAATTGCTCCTGAAGATCAAGAGAAGACCACATTCACTTGCCCATATGGCATGTTCGCATTTCGTTGTATGCCATTCGGGTTATGCAACGCACCCACTACCTTTCAGTGTTGCATGCTATCCATCTTTTCAGAGATGGTAGTTGAATACCTGGAGGCCTTTATGGATGATTTCCCAGTATTCGGGAACTCATTCGACCATTGTTTGAGCAACTTGGAGAAAATCCTGAAGCGATGTATCGAGGTTAACTGGGTGTGAAGTTGGGAAAAGAGTCATTTCATGGTTCAAGAAGGAATTATCCTCGGTTACATCGTATCTCATAGGGGCATTAAGGTAGATCGAGCTAAACTTGATTTGATTTCCAAACTTCCCCCACCTAGCTCGATCCGGCAAATCCGCTTGTTCCTTGGACATGTTGGCTTCTATAGAAGGTTCATCAAAGACTTCTCCAAGCTCTCCAAACCCTTGACCGACCTTCTGGCCAATGACGCCCTATTCAACATGACATCTGATTGCATCCAAGCGTACCACACTCTTAGGGAATTAGTCCCCACCTCACCTACGTTACAGGCCCCTGACTGGTCCCAGGATTTTGAGATCATGTGTGATGCATCAGACTTTGCCATCGGTGCAGTCCTGAGATAGAGACAAGACAAGAAGTGGTGGTGATCTACTAAGCGAGCAAGACGTTGGACGAGGCCCAACGGAATTATACGGTCACAGAAAAAGAACTGCTCGTCGTAGTTTTTGGACTCGAAAAGTTCCGATCTTATCTTCTGGGATCCCACGTGACCATCTATACGGACCATTCGGCCATCCGGCATTTGTTGGCCAAAAAGGATGCGAAACCCAGGCTCATCAGATGGATCCTACTCTTGCAAGAATTTGACTTGGAAATTCGCGATAAAGCCGGATCCAAGAATGTTGTGGCCGATCACCTGTCCGGACTCCACCCAGACCACATTGGGCCCGCCTTGCCCTTATCTAACACCTTTCTCGATGAGCAACATCTGGCTGTGCAAGACAGAAAACTACCTTGGTATGCTGACTTCGTCAACTACCTGGTAGTAGGACAGACCCCACATAGCTAGTCCAAAGAGCAACGGGATAAGTTCTTGGCTGAAGCCAAGTACTATTTCTGGGATGATCCCATGCTATTTCACCTCTGTGCCAACCAAGCTATCAGGAGGTGTATCCCAGAGGATGAAGTTCAGAGTGTGTTATCTTTTTGCCATGACCAAGCATGTGGTGGCCACTTTTCGAGGAAGAAGATGGCTGCAAAAGTTTTGCAGTCCAGATTTTACTGGCCTTCATTATTCAAGGATACACATAACTTTGCTAAGACTTGATCTCACTGCCAGACTCTAGGGACCAAGACCAGGAAAGACATGATGCCCCTCCAACCCATTCTGATCGTCGAAATCTTTGATGTTTGGGGTATTGATTTTATGGGCCCCTTTCCACCATCTAACGGCTTTGAGCACATCTTAGTCTCTGTAGACTATGTCTCCAAATGGATTGAAGCTGTCGCCACCCGTCGTTGTGATCATAAGGCTGTCGTGGACTTTGTTAAGCAGAACATCTTTTCTAGGTTTAGAATACCGAAGGCCATGATCAGTGATGGTGGAAGTCATTTTATCCACACTCAATTCCATGCTTTATTCAGAAAATATGGGGTGACCCACCACATTGCCACCCCGTATCATCCGCAAACTAATGGGCAAAACGAGGTCCCAAACAGACAGATCAAGAACATTCTATAGAAGACCGTGAGACCTAACAGGAAGGATTGGTCTATACGATTAGATGATGCCCTGTGGCATACCGGATCGCTTTCAAGACCCCGATAGGCATGTCGCCTTATCATCTGGTCTTTGGCAAAGCTTGCCACCTTCCTATTGAATTGGAACACCAGGCTTACAGGGCAGTTAAGCAATGCAACATGGATTCTCAGTTAGCCGGTACGCAAAGGACGTCCCAACTCTTCGAGCTCGAGGAAATTCGTCGGGATGCTTTTGAGAATAGTCGGCTTTACAAGGAGAAGATGAAAGCTGTCCATGACCGACTCATCCACAGAAAGACCTTCGAGCTCAATCAGCAAGTCTGCCTCCTTAACGCCCGACTCAAACTCTTTCCCAGGAAGCTCAGATCCAAGTAGACAAGACCGTATAGGTTAGTTAAACCCTATTCCAATGGGGCGGTTGAAATCACAAATCCGAACACTAGGCACACTTTCACGGTAAACGGTCAGAGACTGAAGCACTTCCCTGCCCATGTTTCCCCAAAGGAGGTTGTCACCCTCACTAAGGGTTGACACGAGGCATCGCCCAACCGAAGGTGTTAAACTCAACGCTTCCCGGGAGACAACCTAGAAGATTCAGACAGATTAGATATACTGCTTCGCTCTGGTGATCTCTTTTTGAACCCCTGTTGCATCAATTTAATTGTCAATGAGGATATTATCCAACTTAAGTATGGGGGGGTGGTAATTTGCACATTTTGAGTTCATTTTAATCAGTCTGGATAAAATAAAATAAAAAAATATTGATGAATTTAGGAGTAAAAACTTAGGCATTAGGAACTTGTCAACAGTGGGAAATAATACAAAAAGAACCTGAACAATTAGTCTTTTCAAGCCTTCAGACTTAATCAGCCCTGGTGTGCGTTAAAATATGGATTTAGCTTCGAATCCTTACAACCTTAATTTATTTTAATCACCAATAAAATAAGGTGATAAGTATACGACTTATCAACTCGCCCTTTGACTCGGAGGGACTTTTAGTCTAAGTATCTACACACATTTTTGCACTGACTCACTTCTCGGAGATTCTGACAGAAATTGGGTAGCTAATGAACCTTCTAGGGTGGTATGACTGGCAAGTTGTCGTGGGTAATAGCCCATTAGCCGGTTGTCCAGAGCCTAGCCACAGGACCACTTTCTTCTTATTGCCTCTAGGTAAATTTGAGACCAGGGAAGCCACCTACAAAACAACAAAAGAAAAAAAAAAGAAAAAAAAAAAGAAAAGAAAGAAAAAAAAAGAGAACAAAATAAGCCATACTACATCGCACGAGTATGGCTAGCAAGTGGTCATGGGTAACAGCCCATTGGTCGGTTATCCATAGCCCAGCTCACTAAATGCATAAAAAAATCCAAAACACTTAAGGAAGAAGCGGGGAAGTAGAGCAATCCGGGGAGATATACACTGGAAACACCCTTATGTTGACCCCAAATAAAATAAAAGTAGGGAGAAAGCTACTAATCGGATAGATACACCTTCAGGCAAAACACTCCCTTTTCCGATCACCTAGGGGCATAGAAACCTAAAGTCTGTCTGAATTACCATCGAGTGAGTCTATCACGATCGTCACACCAAGATGTTTTGCACTTAAAGTCTTTTCGAGTTTTGGGTGGGTTGGGTAGCTGTAAAAAGTTACCAATACACTCTCAACTCCAAAAATCCAAAAAAATGAGAATAGTTGTAAAAGAAAAAGATATAGATATGCCTTAAAGCGAGGTGATGTAAACATGTTTACACTATTTAAAATATCTATTTATGCATGTTCTTAAGCATAGAATTGCATTGCATACTATAAATATTGCATAACATGCATTATCTTGTATTTAGATTAGTTTGAATAAAATGGAGGTTAATTGTCTCCTTTTATGTTCATGGACAGGGCAAACTTTTTATCGAGGCCTCAGATCGAAGATCCAACCATACAGATGTGATCAAGGCGATGATTGGAGTTCAGCGACTCCAAGATCACCTTAATCAAATATTTGTAGCATCAAATAGAGATCCGGCAACCTTAGAAGATCAAGGGCCAAGATTGTGTGAATTCACACTTCAAACGACAAATCAGATCACACGGAAGGACTCAGATCGACGATCGCAGCCTAACAGTGTGAAAATTGACTCAATCTGACAACCGTGGCACCATCTACATCATCCATAAGATGGATGGCCAAGATGGCGCCATGTGGCGCCATCTCAGCCGCCCAACCGGCCGCTGCACTCGCCGCACCCTCTCTTCTTCGACGCTTCTCCGCCGAGGCGTGCGCATCCGTAGCCGTTGGATGCGCATCCAACGGCTACGGATGCGCACGCCTAAATCGTAAGCGCGACACAAACACGCTAATAGCACGTTGGTTGAACGCGCTTGCGAGAAGGCAGGGCATGCGTTCGATTCCTCGCAGGCTGCTGCTGAGGCGCCAGCGAGCGGGCCCGTGCGACCGCGCGATAAGGATCGAGCAGTAGTGAGCGCTCAGTAGCACCCACAAGCTATCGAACGCCCGCACCTGACATGCCATCAGACGCGGGCGTTGCGAGCAGAGGAGGCACTGCGAGGCGAGAGAAAAGCCGTCCGATCTCACAATCAGACGGCTAGGATCGGCTGAACGTGGAGCGCGCGTTATGCCCGGGAGGCAAGTGGGTGCACGAGCGCTGCCCCACTATGCCCACGATGGGGCTTTAGCGACGGTTCTATCCCTCACTAAAGACCCCTGATTTAATGTTTTTCAAATTAAAATGACCAGATTGCCTTCACTCCTTGCAACTATAAAAGGAGACCCCCCTCTACACGAAATTCTCATCCCAGCCTACTCTTCTCTCCCTCTCCAAAGCTCAAGAGAAGCTTGTCCCACACTCGGGATGCTTCTCGCGAGATAAAGTTAATTTTTCGTCCCCCTTTCGGAAGTGGATCTCGCGACGAAGACGACGTGCTGCCCCGTTCCTGTTCTTCTCGCTTCGTCCTCCTTCGTCCTGCTTCATTCCCCATCATCCAAGCATCATCCCGTTCAGCTCATCCTCCAAGCGACCGTCAAGGAGGATATCTCTCTCCCCATTCTTTTTAATGTTTTCAAGAATAGATTTACTGCTTTCTAGAGTAGATTTACTGCTTTCTAGTGTAATCATTTTTCCGCTTTCTAGTCATAATGTTTAATATAACGAACAATCCTTCTAATAATGAATTCCATATTCATTTTACATCTCTTTTTTGTTTTTGTTTGTAATATTCTCTCTCTCTCATTCTCTCTCCCTCTCTTCTATTTATTGTAAATAGATAGATAATTTCAAATCAATTATTCTACTTCGTGACAAATAAAACAAACGCCTATTTTTTAAATCAAACGTCCGCCTCCCTGAGTTCGACTCGGGATTTCTATTCCGGTATAAATTTTATTTATTGAACAAGAGTTTTTCACTTTCATACTACGACGACAGGTTTTTCAAAATCAAATACGTTAGCGTAGCAACTCGTAGCTTCAAAACGAGGATTCAGGCGATTCACATTTTTGCAGACACCCAGACGCTATTTAGTCTCTACATATTAGGATCTTAGTATATTTCCTCCTATTGACAAGTAACAAAATGTCTAAGTAATAAATTCTTGAATTCTGACTGAGAATAATGACTAGGATGAACCTTGATATGGACTGGCAAGGAGTAAGCATGGGGGTATGATAATACTACATTTTTGGATAATAATTCTACCAATCAAGGTTTATCTTAAAGATAAAATGCACGAATAGCACATCAAGAATGAGCATGGGAGCATTGCATGCATCGCATGTTCAAATTGCTTATAAACTAGTATTAATGTCCATTTGCACAAGCTCATATCAAAACAAGCCTCAGATGAGCAATCGGATCACACAGATGGATTCAGAACGACGAACGGAGTCCAACGGACTCAAAATTGACCAAATTCGACATTCGGAGCTCCCACAAATGGCCCAACAAGTTCTAGCCATTGATCTGATGATCAACGACCACAAAGTCGCCACGTGGCTCCATCGTTGCGCCCCTCGCCCGCATCGCAGCACTACCTCACTGTGCCAGCAACTTTAAGCCGTTCAATCGGCAGATCAGATGGCTGAGCACCTCACATCACCCTCCGCAGATTTCACTCCTGAGTCATGCACACGAAGATCTGACCGTTGGATCTCCATCCAATGGTCGACAGCAGCTGAGCGGAAGACTCTCCCCATGACCATCCGTCTTCGCATCTCATCGGTCGACGCCTCGACCCCACACTACGAGGCACGAGTTCGAGGTGCCCGCCACACCTCAAATTTGAGCTATCGTGAGGAGCGCGTGATTACAGCCGTTCAACTGCGATCGAACGGCGTGGAAGCAAGAGACGCGGCACGATCGCGAACGCTCACGCCAGACACACGCGCACAACGCTCGTGAGGCGCGATCTGAGAGCACGACCAAGAGCAATCTCGACCGTTCGATCTTCGATCGGACGGTCCACAATAGGGCATGATCTGAAAGCAAGCGCAGGGCGCGATCTAAAGGCGTTCTCCGCGCGCGATCTCAACCGTTCGATCTTAGATCGAACGGTCCTTAGCGGCTGGACACGAATCGCGAAGGAGAAGAAGAACGGCGCGCGCGTGCGACCGGCGTGTAGGGGGGCTACACCGACGGTTTTGGCATGGGTTTAGCGACGTTCCAGACGTCGCTAAAGCCCATACTTAAATTAGAAACCCCTTTTTCCTATATAAACCCCTTCCAACTACCCATGTAAAGCATTCAATTCACTTGCAAGTGCTCTACCCCACTCCTAGCCACCCTTAGCACACTTTTGTAATCATCAGAGTCGATGAGCCGCCGATGGAGCCCTCCACCGCCGTGGCCACCTCACCGTCTCCCTTCTCTTTCTCTCTCTCTCTAGCTTAGCTTTACTTTACTTGTGCATAAGCATTTATCTAGTGTTGTACTTGTAAAACTCGAGTTGCATGTTAAATATAGTATTGATGTTGTTTTCATCTTGATCTAAGTGAATACCATGACTTAAAAGAACTCTAACCCTGCTCTCTCTCTCTCTTACTCGCCTTTCTCCCGCATTTTCTCGCGCAAGTAGAAACCCACCATTTCTGTGACAACTAAGTGAAAGAAAAACTCGATTTCGCGCCTCCCTGTGTACGACACTTAGACTCAAATCCGTTTCTACATTTAATACCGACGCAGCGAATGCAAACTATAATGACACTCTTAAACACACATGTCCATAGCACGTCAGGTGGCATCAACCAGGATGGGGGCTCCGAGTAGTGCCCATTACTTGGACAGGTGGGTGCTCCGATGCTCGCGAGACGCTTCGGCTACCCGAGGAGTTGAGTGAAACCCTGTCGAGGTTTGAGGTGGTTCACTTGTGTGAGCGGGGAGCCTAAGGAGGGTCTTGTTGAAGCGCACGAGGTGGCAGTTGTGGCTCTGCAAGACTTGTCCAAGCCCCTCCAGGCTTCTCATATAGCCAACCTTTTGATGAAGAAGGAGGTGCATGTCCTGGAAACAGAACATTCCTTTGTTGTGGAAGGGTAGAGAGCTTAAGGGCCAACCCTACCAAGGTTCGGCAACTAGTGGAGGATAGGGGCAAAAAGGTGCTCGAGTTGGAGCACACTGGGAAAGACCAACTCCTGATGTGGAGCCATCCAAGTCGGGTCCACCAATAGCTATTGGACTGCTGAAATGGCCGATTAGCCCTCCTTGGGTTGCTTTGCTGATACCTTCGCCATTTGGGGCAGGTTTGTTCAAAGACTGGGGATGAAGCCACTGAGTCCTAATAAGTGGAGTTGTCATTATTTCTGTATTTCCCTCATCAACTTCCCTCATTTTCTTTCTTTTTTTGTAGGCTAGCTCGGCGTAATGTTTCCAGGGAATGTAGTAGGCAACTCCTTTTATATAAAAAGGGAAACTTTTATTTGTATTGTTTGTTGCCTTGTCATAACAAATTGCTCGCTTGTCAAGCACGAGGGATTGGTTTGCCACCTGGAACTTGATATTCGCAAGAGTTGCATGGATTGCTTTTACGAATTTTGTGTAAGCACCTCTGTTTTGATTCACCAAAATTATGTTTATTGCTGCAATAATATTTCAGGACCATCTCAGATTAAAGCTTCTCCTTTGGATCAAGTTTAGATGGTTGCTGATGTGTGTCCTTTTCCTTTTTATTTGAGTCTGGGATATCATTGTAAGGAACCTCAAAAATAAAATAATCAAACAGTTTTTCATGCTTTTTTGAAAATCAACTTTTAGGGTTATTGATCGACCAATATTCCCTCTTGATCGACCAACCAATTTTGTTAATCAATCAAACCAATCATTTTTAGGAAGTTGATTAAAATCCTATTGATCAACCAACCAAGCTAATTAATCGACCAAACTATGATTGATTAAATAACTTAATTGATCGACCAATATACCTTAATTGATCGATGAATTTGTCTTTCTTTTAAGGCCAACTTTTTAGTATAAATAGAGGCCATGCGCAGCTCTTTCAAATAGAACTTTCAATAGAAATACTCTCTAAAATCAAAGCTTCTCGTGCTTCTTTCAAGTGTTCTACACTTTGATATTCACGTCTTTCAAATGCACGTCATTTCAAACCTCTATTGAAATCCTGGTTTGATCTTCTATTGAGGTTCCATAGATTTATCTATTGTTATTCAACTTTGTTGTTTTTTATAACGGATTCCCAGGTGTTGGAAAGATCTATTTTGTTTTTATTGTTCTTCTCTTCAGGATAAAAAGAGAAGTGGTTGTAAAGAGGTTGTGTCACTCTCGTTCAAGTGGTACTATAGTGGATTAACTAGTCTTGACTAGTTGGGAAAATCCTAAGCTGAGAGGCTTAGGTAGTGGTTTCCACTTTAAATCCAGGTGTAAATCGTGCTTGACTTTGTTGTAAATTTATTTCTATCTTTTACTATTTTAAGAAGCGATACCATTCACCCCTCCCCTCTAGTATTCGTTCGATCCACAGGCAAAACCCTTACTTGGTATCAGAGCCTAGTTGTCCAGAAGATGTCAAAGTCATCTGTTGACACATATGCTGAGAGACAATCGCTATTCGACTTCCTCTCTTTGATGGATCGAAGTACGGATACTAGAAGACTAGGATGCATATCTTCCTAGAATATAAGGATTTCGAGGTGTGGGATGTCATCTCCTCCAAGTACACACATCCTAAAATCAAGGAAGGAGTGGCGGTGGCACCAAATCAAAAGAAGATGGCAACACACAATGCCAACGGCATGAATGCAATCTTCTACAGACTTTCAAGAGCAGAATTCAACCACATTTCTGCTTGCAAGACAGCCTACGAGATCTGGAGAATCCTCGAAGTCACCCACGAGGGGACATGTAAGGTAAAAGAAACTAGGGTAAATTTACTAACACAGAATTATGATCTTTTCAGGATGAAGAAGGGAAAATCAATTAAGGAAATGTTCACAAGATTCATGGACATCATAAACTCCCTAAGAAATCTAGATCAGGAGATCAAGAATGAAGCCTTGGTAAGAAAGATTCTTCTATCACTCACCAGTGATTGGGAGACCAAGGCTACCGCCATACAAGAGTTGAAAGATTTGTCTACCTTAAAACTAGGCGATCTTATCGGAAGCCTTGTGGCCTACAAAGTTCAACTCCAACATATGAAGGAGCATGAAGATGAAGGAATCAGGAAGAAGATTGTGGCTCTTGAGGCCAATCAACAAACAAAAGATTCCTCAAGTGAAGACGAAGAGAAAGACATAGCCCTCCTCTCAAGAAAATTCAAAAGGTTCCTCAAGAACAAAAGAAGCTGGAGAAAGAAGAAGCCAAAACTAACGCCATTATCTACTACAACTGCAAGAAAAAAGGACACATCAAGAAGGATTGTCCACTTCTCAAAAAGGAGTCAGAAAAAAAGAAGTTTCCCAGAAGACAAGGAAAGAAAAAGGCATTTGTAGCAACTTGGGTTGAATAAAACTCAAGTTTAGAAGAAGAAGAAACCTTCAGAGAAGAAGCTCTCCTAGGACTAATGGCGCTTGAAGACGAGGTAACCACTTTTTCACAAGATGAACTATCAGAAGCATTTTTTGTGATGCATGACATAGCTAAGTCACTAAAATTAGAAAATCAAAGCCTAGTAAAAATATTAGGGGAAGAAAGAGCACAAAACGATATGCTCTCTCAACAAAATAAAGAGTTATCTGAAGTGCTCACCTCATTAAAATCACACGTAGATAATTTAAAGATAGATATAGACAAATTAAAATAAAACCCTGCTATTCTCTTAAATGATCTAGTTAAATTTACTAAGGGAAGTAGAAACCCACATAAAGTATTAGGAACACAAATCCAAAGCACCACAAAATTTGGGTTAGGCTACATACCTAAAAATGATCATGAAGTATCTAGTTCTAGCCAAAACAAAAAAAAAGGTAGCTTGCCTAAACAGGCAGCATCTAACTAACGTGGACCCAAACAAAATTAGGTACCAAATATACTATTGCAATCCTGTTTTGTAGATCAGGTAGACTATAAGAAGTGGATATATCAATAAATCAATGGAACATTGAAGTTGCTCTATAGATCAGCCAAACCAAGACCTCACAAATGCAAAACAATGATAGGAATGAAAAAAAGAAAGAGATGGATCATGGACAGTGGATGTTCAAAGCACATGATCGGGAAGGAAGACCTATTCCTATAACTTCACTGCTAGGATGATGGTTTCGTCACGTTTGGGAATAATCACAAAGGCAATATTATTGGTACTGGCCAAATTGGTAACTCTTCCACCTCTTTTGATAATGTACATTTAGTTAGTGGATTAAAACATAACCTTCTAAGTGTTCGCCAAATATGTAATAAATGATACAAAGTCACTTTTACTTCCAATGGTTTTAAAATACGAGATAACAAAACAAAACAAACTCTTCTTAAAGGAAATCAGCATAAAAACATCTACACTGTCAACTTCAACAAATGAGACAATCTTGAATGTCTTGTCATATCTGTTGAAGAGGCAACACTTTGGCACAAACAACCAACTAGGACAAGTTCACATGAGAAACATTAATAAACTCATGAAACATGAACTTGTCAAAGGTTTGCCAAATATCAACTTTAGGAAATGCAAAGTCTGCGATTCTTGTCAAGTTGGTAAACAAACTAAAAATCCCTTCACACCAAAAAGGATGGTTAGCACTTCATAACCTCTAGAGCTACTTCACTTAGACTTGTCGGACCAACCAAATTCGAAAGCCTAAGCGAGTGCAGATATTGTCTAGTCATAATTGATGACTTTTCTAGCTTTACTTCGATATCTTTCTTAAAAAGTAAGGATTTAACCATTTATGCCTTTAGCAAACTATTTAGAAGACTACAAAATGAAAAAGGATCGGGGAAAAAAATGAGAGAGAGAGAGAGGGAGAAAGGGTGTTTGGTGTCGGGCAGCAGGGGGCGATGGCGTGGAAGCAACTAGGGATGAGGATGGGGGTGAGTGGAAGACATGGAGGTCAAGGAACTGGAGGAGAAGGGAGAGGGGTTGGCAAGTGCGTGATGGTAGGGCAGCCAATATCAACCGAAGAAGGCCCTGGAGAAGAGCTAATGGTGAGATCTTGTGCTTTAGATGCAGACAAAGGGGTCACATGGCTGTGATTTGTAGAAACCCTCTCGTCTGCCTGGTGTGTGGGGGTGAAGGGCACAAGCGTGATTCCTACCCTAGGGTGAAGCCGCCGCACACAAAGATGACCCCTCAGCATCCAGGTCGGGAAGCGATGAAGGAGCCCCGACTACCACCACCGCCGGCGCTTGGCAGTCACTTAATTGAAGTGGAGATTCCGTTATCTGAGGAGATTTCATCTACGGAGATCATGCTGAGGGGTGCTTTGATTGGTGAGATTATGACAGGCAAACCCTCGATTGAGAGGTTTCAACAATTGGTAAGTTCCCTGCAACCTATGTCAGTGGGCTAGAAGGTTGCCATGCTTTCCCAGTCTTGTTTTCTAGTATTTGGTTTGGGGATGATGGATGTGGAAAGGTTGCAATTTCGGTCGAGTTCTTTTGAAGATATCAATGTGCTCTGGAGAATGGTTTCCCCTTCGATGGGGCTCTCCCTGATCGACCCCCCCTAAAGAATGGGATCTAGGAGGGTGCTTCTTGAGATCAAGGGATTGCCACTGCATTTAAGATCTAAGGGAGTTGTTGTCAAGATGGTTGCAGGCTTTGCATCTATCTGTGAAGGATCTGAAGTCATGATTGGAGAAGGTGATATTCGATCACTTAGAATTGAGGCTGATGTCCTTAAAACTGGGTCAATTCCTAACAGGATTACTATTAGACGTGGGGGCTCTTCATGGCTTATTCGCCTAGCAGTGGTTGGGCAAGTTTCTGTGTTACCAGAACAGGGTTATGTTAAGACATCTGTGGCTAGATCTGAGGAGGTGCAACAGGCTGAAATGATGGGTCATATTTCATCAGATGAGGCCCCTGAATCAAAGAAGAGGAAGGATTGTCACCTGGACTATGCAGAGAGGGACTTGATGTCTATGGAAGATGTTAATGTCTTGGGATGTAGCAGCCAAGTCTTTGTGGCCAAAGGCAATGGTTCTATGGAGGATGCAAATGCTTTAGAGAGGGATTCAGATAGTCCTAGTAGAAAAGAGGAGGGGAAGTCAGGTATGGAAATTGTGCTCAGCAGTGATAACAAGGCCCACAAGGAGGTGAACCAGGTGCAGTTCACTGTCCCTGGTGATCTAAAATTTGGAAGTGAATCAAACTAGAAAAGGGGGGTGGGTTGCTCCCCTTACATGCTCAGAAGGAGAAGGAAGGAGAACCTGACCCCTATAGTGGAGGAAACTATTACAAACTCAATCATGGTTAAGTATGTGGGTTGTTTGGCTCAAGGGGATCAATCAGGCAAGGAATGAGAGTGCTAACCTGGAATGTATGTGGGCTGCGCAATAAGGTGAGAAGGGCTTCTCTAAGTATATACCTCTCTGAGTGGGAAATTGATTATGCTCTCATCCAAGAGACACACGTGGAGGAGGAGAATGGTCAGGTATGGGACTTCTTTAGACAGTCAGGATATGCAGATTGTGTGGTGAAGGGAGCAGTTGGAAGGTCTGGTGGAATGGCCATATGGTGGAGAAAGTCCTGTCTCAATGTAACAGAAGTCCTTCGTGATAGGCATGTGCTCACCTGTAGATGCCAAACTCTCCAAGGAAATTCGGAGTGGTATGTCTCTTGCATTTATGGCCCATGTGCTGCTGCAGATAGGGCAGACTTGTGGGATGAATTGTCTGCAATGCATCAAAGAGTGCAGGAGGTACCTTGGCTCGTAGGAGGCGACTTTAATTGTCATCTCTCATGTGCATAATTTGGGTATCATTGAGTACCCTATCAATGGAGTTGAGTTCACTTGGAGAAATGGCAGTGGACAGACCTCTAAATTGGATAGGTTCTTTGGTAATCCAAGCTTGCTGGAGAGACACCAACTGTCATCTGCTATGAGCCCTGATAGGCCCTTTTCTGAGCACACTCCACTTGTGTGGGATAGTGGGGTGAATTCTGACATTGGGTCATATTTCAAACTCAAGAAGTCTTGGTTTAGGGAGGAGGGCTTTGTTGAGATGTTATCTAATTGGTGGCAGAACAAGGATGTGCAGGGATCTGCCACACAACAATTGGCTTCTAAGTTGGTAGGTCTACGCTCCATGCTGAAAGAGTATGGGCAGACAGTGGCACTGATCAGGGAGCAAAGGAGGGTGGAGGCTTTGGTAGTGATCAGAGATCTGGATTTGAAGGAATGCAGGTAGCCATTGAGTTCTCAAGAACTGCAACAAAGGCAGCAGATGCAGCAGGTTGTTGGGGAGGAAGATTTGAAAAAAGAAGTGGACTGGCATGAAAGATCTAGACAACTATGGCTCTAGGAAGGTGATGCCAACACGAAGTTCTTTCATCTTGTGGCCAGTGCTATGAGGAGGTTCAATCTCATTTCATCAATTAAAATGGGTGAGAGAACTATCACTTCTATCAATGAAATCAAAAGTGAAGCTGGCAAGTATTTCAAAGAGCTTGCCAAGGCTACACCAAGGGGTTCTTGGAGGATGGCATCGGCAGATTTCCCAAGTGTCAGTAATGATCAGATGGCCATGTTAATTGCTCCGATTTCTGAACAAGAAACATTGAAAGCAATTAAATATTTGAATAATGAGGGAGCTGCTAGACCGGATGGGTTTAAGGTATTCTTTTACAGAGAAATGTGGAATGTCATCAAAAAGGACGTGATGAATGTTGTTCATGAATTTGAATTGGGCAACTTTGGGTTTGTGAGATTGATTGAGTCTTACTTGTTCTTGCTACCAAAGATGTCAAGTGCGGAGAACTTTTCTGACTATAGGCCCATTGCCTTGTCAAATTCTATTTACCTTATTATCAGCAAGATTATAGCCAGTAGATTGCGTGATGTACTAAATGATTTGATAATGCCTGCCCAGTCTGCCTTTCTTCCTGGGAGGTCTTTACAGGAATCTTTCATCATGGCGCAAGAGATGGTGATGGGATGGCACAGGCGAAAGTCCAAGGCCTTTCTATGGAAAGTTGATTTCTCCAAAGCTTATGACTCAGTCTCCTGGCCGTACCTATGGGAAATCCTTAAAAGGAGAAAATTCCCCCCTCTTTTGATACAATGGGTGAAGAGATGTACCACGACTGCCTCATATTCCCCTCTGATAAATGGGAAACCATGTTGAGCCTAGATTCAGCCCTAGTGTGGGGTAAGGCAAGGGTATCCACTTGCCCCTCTAATCTTCAATCTTGCAATGGATACATTGGCAAGATACACATGCAAACTAGCAGCTGATGGGTTGATAAGGGGATATTCAATGTCTAACAATAGGGCCTTGGCTCCCATTCTCCAATACGCGGATGACACTATTCTTTTTGTGGAAGGGGGGAAGAGGGAAGCGCAAGCGCTATATTATATGGTAAAGATTTTTGGCGAGATTTCTGGCCTTAGACTTAATGGAAGCACATCCTCCTTGGTCTGCTTTGGTATGAATGGATTGATCCAGAATGGCATCTCCACCATCTTAGGCACGCTTGTGATCACACTTCCTGTCAAATATCTGGGGTTGCCTTTGAAGTGCACTAAACTGAGGAAAGCAGATTGGTCCTTCCTATATGAAAAGGTGGTTACGAAATTAGAGGGTTGGAGTAGTCGTTACTTATCAAAAGGTGGGAGGTATATTTTACTGAACTCGATCATTACATCGATTCCAATTTTTTTCCTCTGTTCTTAGAGCCCCAAAATCAATTTGGGAAAAATTCGATGTGATGCGCAACAGATTCTTCTAGAAAGGGGCTTCTCATCATGGGGCTTTCCTTCAACCTGTAAAATGTGATTCGGTCTGTTTGCCAAAGCAGATTGGTGGCATGGGTATTAGGTCCCTCAAAGAATTTAATGATGCTCTGCTGTTGAAGTGGGCTGTTCGACTACTACAAGGGGAAAAAAAATGTGGACAGAGATTGTTCAGGATAGCTATGGGGCTACCAGTGATGAGAAGAACCGCCTAAATCCACACAAACCCACTCCCTTTTGGTCTTCAGTGGTGCGTGCCTTGGCGGATAATTAGAGCTTGTTCAAATATGTTTTAGGTGATGGGAAAAACTTCAAATTTTGGCTGGAAAATTGGTTGCCTGGTGGGATGATTAAAGATAGGTACCCCCTTGCTTTTTCAGCTACTTCTGATAAAAATGCTGTGGTATGTGATTATTGGGACACGGCCTCTGAAAAGTGGTCTTTGAATAATGTAATGTGGAATGATCATGAAACAAGAACACGAGCAGAAAATGAGCGTCACATGCAAGAACTTGCTGCTATCAAACCCACACCTAAGGAATGTGACACATACAAGTGGGAGGATACAGTCTCCTCAGCGGCTGCCTATGACAAGCATGTCAACTCATCCAGGATGGTGGAAGTAGATGAGGTGGGGAAAAGGTTATGAAAATTGAAGGTACCACTGAAGATACAAATTTTTTTGTGGTTATGCAGAAGAGATGGCCTGATTACTGGGGATCTGAGGCATAGGAGAATGAGAACCCCTACCCACTTCTGCTACTTGTGTGGGATGCATAATGATTCCAACATTCATATTTTTTCTTCTTGTGTGATCACAGATTATGTCTGGAGGAAGGTGTGTAGGGAATCTCTTCCCACGTGGGAGAATCTCTGGAGCTCTTTCTTGAGGGTGAATAAGCCATATCTATCTATGGTGGCTGTTTTATGGCCTATTTGGAGATCTAGAAATGAGTGCTAGTTTCGGGAGAGTCAAGTGAATGTGGATAAGATTGTCAATAGTTGCTGGAATCTCATACATCAATGGGGTTCAATCATGTAACCTCTTCATTATTTTTTTTATCAATAAAAGCTCACCTGGTTTTCTATCGGTGATTCGATAGCATTCCTTTTCATCAAAAGAAAAAAGAAAAAGGATCTGAAGTAATTAGGATTAGGAGTGATCACAGCGGAGATTTTGAGAATGAATCCTTTTCCAATTTCTGTGATCAATATGGGATAAAACGTGAATTTGCTTTCCCTAGAGCCACATCGCAGAATGGTATAATAGAAAGGAAGGATAGAACCTTGCAACAGTGTGCTCGCACAATGCTATGTGAGTCAAAGCTGCTTCGGTATTTTTGGGCAGAGGCTATAAATATTGCTTACTATATCCAAAATAGATCATTGATTAGACCAATCCTAAACAAAACACCTTTTGAACTCTATCGTGGAAGAACACCTAGAATTTCCCATTTCATGATATTTGGTTGTCAATGTTTTATACTCAATACTAAGGACAATCTTGATAAGTTTAATGCTAAAAGTTCAGAAGGAATATTCTTAGGTTACTCAACCAGAAGTAAAGCCTATAGAGTTTTTAACAAGAAGAATTCAATTGTTGAGGAAACTATGCATGTATCATTTGATGAAATATTAGCTCAACCTAAATCTTCAGTAAATAATGATGATGATGAACGAGTAGATGACCCATCGAACATTCCAGAAGAAACTGTTTCTGATGAACTACCTAAAGATATTTCCTATGTAAAAGATCATCCAAAAGAATTGGTGATAGGAGAACTGTCTAAAGGAGTTCAAACTAGATCTTCTTTTAATAGTTTAGCTTTCACTGTAATTGTTTCTCAATTAGAACCCAAAAATGTCAAGGAAGCCTTTTTTGATAGTTACTGGATTACTGCAATGAAAGATGAATTGAATCAATTCAAAAGAAATAATGTATGGGAACTTGTTTCAAAGCCCAACTCTCAAACCATTATAGGGACGAAGTGGGTCTTTAGGAATAAACTTAATGAATCATGAGAAGTAGTTAGAAATAAAGCTAGACTTGTGGCCCAAGGGCATAATCAAGAAGAAGGAATTGATTTTGACGAAACATCTGCTCCCGTAGCTCGCCTGGAATCCATTAGGATGCTATTAGCCTTGGTTGCCCATATAAAATTCTAACTCTTTCAAATGGACGTCAAAAGTGCCTTCCTAAATGGATTTATCAAGGAAGAAGTCTATGTTAAACAACCTCTAGGTTCTGAAGATGTTAAATATCCAGACTATGTATATAAACTGAACAAAGCATTATATGATCTCAAACAAGCTCCACGAGCTTGGTATGACAAATTAAAATCCTATCTAATTGAAAATGAGTTTAAAATTGGTAAAATAGATCCAACTTTACTGACAGAAAGAGTATTAGTGAAACGTGTCAATTTCTCAGAAATTCCCTAGTATCTTGGTTCTCTAGAAAACAAAATACCGTTTCACTCTCCACAACAAAATAAGAATATGTAGTTGCATCTTTAGCTTGTTCACAACTATTGTGGATGAAACAACTTTACAAGATCTTCGCCTATCCGACAAAAACAATAAAATACTGTGTGACAACAATAGTGCAATTAACTTACCAAAAAATCCAGTATAACATTCTAGGATTAAACATATCGATGTAAGACATCACTTTCTTAGAGACTATGTCTTAAAAGGAGAGATTAACCTAGAATTTATTAAAACAGAAAATCAATTAGCTAATACATTCACAAAACCTTTGCCAAAAGAAAGATTCAACCAAATCTGTCATTCACCAGGATTATCAAGACTAAAAGAACTTAATTAACTTGCTTGATTGATCTATTTTTCTATTGTTGATCGATTAATTTTTGAAATTGATCGACAACTACGTTTTGATCGATCAAAGTACCTGTTTGATCAACTAAATTCTTGGGTAGGAAATTTTCCTCCAAAAATTCAAGTTTTGATCGATCAACCTGATTACTTGATCGACCAATCCGATTGGGCAAGAATTTTCCCTCCAATCATTCAAACTCTGATCGACCAATTAACATATTTGATCGATCATTTCGAGTTTTGATCGACCAAAACTGGGCATTTTAGTTTTTGATATTACGATCTTTTTACCTCGAATCTCGCTTTTAATCTATCCTAACGACCTTGTTAACTGTGATTAGCCTCCAAAAGTGTTCTTACCTATTTTACTAATCACGTTTTCTATAAAAACACATGGTTTTTACCTTCAAACCTATTCTTTTTACTACCTTACCCACCTATTGGTCGGCACATTCTCTCCAAAACACAACCAGGTTCATGTCATTAGAGGGGAGGTCACCCAGGTTCACCAAGTCATGCTTTTAACTTTATTACGTCGTCAGGTATTTGGACTTTGAACTCCAGGAGCTTAGCTGTGAGTTTAGCCAGAGCTGCCTTAGGCCCCACCTGATGCATTCGAAGGAGGTGAGGGGTTAGTTAGAAGGCTGCGACAAGGATCGACCTAAGGAGGCGATTTTGTTGAGTCATGACTGTATCCTTTTCTAGGCACTCGGGGGTTCAAGGGCCATGATCGCTTGGATCTTGCTGAAGTTTACTTGTCTCTTTATTGAAGACTAAGGTTCTTCGGAGCTCTTCATGTGAGGACTCGAATATAACCCTTTTCAAGGTTGGGGTGCAAACAGGTGCCTTTTGCAATACCCTAGGTGTGGGCCGAAGGGCACGTCTTTGTACTGAGGCGAGCTCGCGTCTACTTGAGGCAAGGAACTCATCAGTTGGAGCATGGCTGATTTGGTAGTACTCGCTGCAGGCCCCTATAGGGGTTGGGCAGGATTACTCATCACAAGGTTAAGCTCCCTTATTTCAGCCTTATCTGCTTACTATGGCTTGGGAATGAGGCCTTCATTCGATAGGTCGCTGGCGGTCTAGGCGGATTTTTTCATGCTGGGTTCGAGCAAGAGTGACGACTCTCAGAGGGATCAAGGTCCTCTCTAACCTGGACGAAATTGATGGTGTCCTCAGGATAGATTCGAATAGCCACACAAGGTGGCTTTGCATCAACTAGAACATGGGGCATGGCTGCCCCAGTTCCTATAGGCCTTAAGAGGAGTCATTTTACTTAAAAGAAACTTGAGGTGTGGGGGCCCAAGTTCCTGCTAGCCTAAAGAGGCAGTATTCTAGTTAAACGGAACTTGGGGCTTGGGGGCTCGAGTTCCTGTCGGCCTTAAGAGGCAGGATTGTATTGACTAGTCATTTGATGGGCATTGGGTCTGGTCATCTAATCCTGATGATGGGTAGCCAATTATGCCAGCAAAGGCCTTTGTCGTCCTGGTCACTCTGAATGTGGTTATTCTGTTGTGAGACCTATCCTTATCGTAGGTAGACAAAGGAAGGCTTACTAGCTTGGCGACAGGGTGTAACACCACTTCACATTGGCCTTCTTGACTATACTGCTGGCATCCTGCTAGGGAGCAGGGAAAGTGTAAGAGGACATCCATCTAAGATTTGGGAGTGGCTTTCCTTGTTAGGGTTGATCCAAGTGTGAGTGCCTGGATCTCTATTGTTGGAAGCCCAAGTATCTGCCAGCCATAAAAGGTAGTGTTATGGCAAGCGGAACATTGGCCATAGGGGCCCGACGTTTCGCCGACCTTACGAGGCAGCATTATAAAATGAAACTTAGGGCATGGGAGGCCAAGTTCCAGCCTTCGTTGAGGGGTGGGATGATGCCTGAGAGCAGGGGCCCGATTTTCCATTAGCCTTAAGAGGTGGCAATGCCAAAGGAACGTGAAGCGCATCCACCTAAGTTCCCATCGATTTTAGGAGGTGGCCTTTGGAGAGAGCGAAGGCATATCAACGCCTGATCCCTGCCGACCTTAGGAGGTGGCTACCCGGGAAATGGTGTGACGTAAGCGCCACCTTCCGAGAGTGATGGCCAGTCACTGCGGGAATTGAGTTTTGTCTTAGGTGTGACAAGATCGACATTTATTGTTGTTATGGTAAGGCGAAGGCCTCAAATGTCCTAGCTGGTGTTGATGGGATTATCGGCTTTACGGCGAGGGATATGCGTGCAAGGGGTATTTAATGCCCACTAACCTTAGGAGGTGGCTCTGTAGTTATGGGAATGTGGGGGGGTGGCTCTTGGGTGTGTTCACCTTGCCTTGAGTAATGAGCCCATATTTGTGGGCTAATTAGTTACTTAAATGCCTAGGAATTAGATTAATATTGGCATATAAATTGCATACAATAAGAAGTAAATAGATTAGTCCAGGTATTCATTTATTTACATATTTCATGCATTGCATTCATACTTAGAATTCATTTAGAGTAGCATGCATTAGAATAGTTAATCTTTTAGGTTGCATTACATGTATTATTTTATTTCACATTTCTTTTAAGGGTTTGCACATAATTAACCCCTTATTTATTTTCTTTATTTGTTTCTTCTCTAACGGCTGCATGCTGGAGAGTGCGAGAGCTAAATGCACAGGCAAAAATCATGGATCTCTATTCCCACAATCTGCGTCGCTTCTTCTTCAACCAACGCCTACCTACGCCTACACTCCTCTTGCAGCATAAAAGAAGGGTTCCTGCATCCTTAGCGAGGAGGCCATCACCATTCCGATCCGCCACTACGCAGAGCGTTAGAGCTTTTCCACTCCACCACCACCGGCCTCCTACCGCGAGCGCAAGTCCACACCACCGCAGGCAAGCGAGGTGACAGACCACTGCGCCATCAGTGGCTTGTGCAACTCACCACGAGCGTGTGCCTGAAGGCCACGCAACCACCGCCAGCAACCACCTTCAGTTCCTCGCCCCCGTGCCAGCTAAGACGTCTGGGAGTGATCCCAGACGTCTGACTTCCTATATCTTTTTCCATCTTCTTCTTATTTCTTATTGCTCCATTTCCCCTTCGCTTCCACAAAACCATTTACCATCCACACCAGCAGCAACTGCCACCTGCGGCCGAGCACTCCACACACCCGCGCAGCCAGCACGCATGTAGCGTGCAGTAGCAGCAGCTGCAAGCTCCGCCCGCGAACCACCTCCTCCAGTGCACCACCTGTAGTCGCACGCTACAACAGACCCCCGCGCGTGCCTGCAGCTCACGCACCCCTTCGTGTGTGCGTGCAGCCTGCAACGCTCGCTCCTTCAGCACACGTCGCCTCTGCTCCCCTCTGCGCACCAGCACCTTCGCACGCCCCTTCAGCGCCTCGCTGTCCCCCCGCAGCGCCTTCTCTTGCAACCATGCGCGTCATCTGCACGCCCCCATGCACAGCAGCAGGCACGCCTTCCCCTCTGCACGCGCGCCGCCACCAGTAGGTGCGCTTCGCCCATGAGCGCCCATGCGCGCCTGTGCGTGACCACGAGCGCCCGTGCGTGCCCACGCGAGCAGTGCCGCGCCATCGTCCTCAGCAGCTGCAGCCATCGCCCGAAACCACCCTTCGCCGGAGCTCCGTCCAGCCGACTCCAGCCATCTCGCAACCTGCTACCGCCATCGCCGCGAAGCCCTCGCTCCGGCCAACCTAATCCCA
The DNA here is from genome assembly GCA_037157565.1 of Thalassia testudinum. Taxonomy (NCBI): domain Eukaryota; kingdom Viridiplantae; phylum Streptophyta; class Magnoliopsida; order Alismatales; family Hydrocharitaceae; genus Thalassia; species Thalassia testudinum. Next base: position 23,085,680 of record JAZHRO010000024.1, read on the forward strand.
AAAGGGTTCCTCGAATGAACCTCTCACCCGTGCGCGAGGAGAGAGGTAGAATCTTTTGTTTTTGGTGGTATTAGTATTTACATTTCATGCCATTGCCACAAAAATGATTTTTTATTTATTATTATTTTATTGTGGTGATTTTATGCAAAGAACCTCCTTTCTCGTAAATGCAAAATCAGCATGTTAAAGTCTTTTTATCTTGATTGAAAAGTGATTTTGGCTTGATTTCTTGACGAAATTAATAGTGAACATTGGTTTTTGACCCCAACGAGTTTAAATAGGCCATTGCCACCCTGTGGATACGACCCGCTCCTAATTGAGTAATTATTTTAATTGTTGATTAGTCGATTTTTCCACCACTTACATACTACAACACATTATTTCATTTGCGAAACTTAATCGAAAGTGGAAAATCGTCTCATCAAATGGCGTCGTTGCTGGGGAAGCAAGAGGCTTGTTAAACTCTCATTTATATATTTATTTATTCACATTTTAATTGAGGCATATTTAACCTGTTTTATTTGATTTGGTGCGAGGTATGCATATTACACACAAGTTGTCGCATCGGCCTCAGCAACACCGTGGTGGACCTTGTTTCCACTACTTGGAGGAGGAACTAAGCTTCGCTTCTTGGTGGATCTTGCAGCCACCTCCAAGATCATCACAGGAGCTTGTGGGTTTTGACGCATACGCATAGAAACGCACAGAGGACCATCTAGGAGGATCTTCCTCTTAACTTTTGATTCAACATTTAGAGTAGACTCTTTAGGTTTAGTTTAGTTATTTCTTTTCTCACCCTTGTTCTAGGGTACAGTTTTAGGGGTTTGTTCCCCGATTTTGTTAGGCCCGTGTTGGGTAATTTTTGGGAGTCTGTTCCCTTTTTCTTTAAATTTAGGTTTTTACTTTCTTTTGTGAATTGATTTTATTTTGATTGTGCATAAGTAGTTAAAAAAATGAGCTACCTGTTAGAAGCTGCCTGCCCTTAGGACGAACCATTCAGGTTTGTATGAGCAGCCTCTAAATTTATTTCTCTGCATTACGTGCATTCTCGCATTGTTGATTGCTGGAAGCAAAGTGCGCATTCTCTTACTTTGCATTCATATTCTGATCACGCATTGCATTTTGAACTTAATTACAAGACCACATAAGTTGTCCTGAAACGATTTAACAAGTGGTTACATTGTCTGAAAAAGGACTAATCAAAGGAGGAACGTATAAAACCTAAGGAGTTGATTTGAGATATTGTGCTGCGGTTCAAAAAATTCAAATTTTTACAGGGAATGCACACCTGCATGACTGTGCACTAAGCATGCATTTAGACACTCCTAGGTTTTTGAGCTGCTAGGAAAGAACTCTCCTATCATTGGATACCAAAGTGCTTGAAACTTAAGCTCAAAGGTTTTGTAACTCCAAGGAGGGGGATACTTTGTCACGAATTTTTGAGGGTAGTTAAGAAGCACCGTGAAAGCACAGCTTCAAAGGAAGGCTTAGACCTACTTGCATCCCTTGATCTTCTGTCCTTGGAGTACTTTACCATTTGAACTTTAGGGCAGAGTACCTAAGTTCCAATTAGGTCTTCAATAAGGCATTTCGTAGGTCAACAATAGGCACGTAATTATTTGGGCAATTTGTATTGTCATCTACAACTGGACTTAAATCTCAAAGGCCTTAATTGATTAAAGACATAAAAGTTCTTTGGAATTGTGTTTGTGTGTGTATGCTTAGTAGGCGATCTTTGAGGAGACAACTTGTGTTTAATTCAGAACATGAGAGGATCCTTAGGAGAGCCAACCAAGAGAGAAAAGAGATGGCCAAGGAAAGAGAGAATAGAATTGTGGAAAACCAACAATCTTTGAGAGATTATTTTATCCCTATCAATCAACCTGGCCATACACTGAGAAGACTTGGGGGGGATAATCCATATGAAATCAAGAGTAGTAGCATATCTTTGTTGCCCTCATTCTATGGTACTTCTAGGGAGGACCCCTACAGGCATCTGGAATTCACCGAGGTCTCTTTCACAGTGAGATTGCAAGGTGTTACTGATGACGCCTAAATGTGAACGCTCTTTCCTTTCTCCCTCAAAGATAAGGCGAAGCATTGGTATCACACTCTAGATGGTAGAGTGGATACTTGGGAAGCCTTGAAGGGAGAATTTTTGAAAAAATACTTCCCCATGAGCAAGACTAATCACTATAGGAGGGAAATCATAGGTTTTGCTCAACAAGATGGAGAACAATTTCATGATGCATGGGAGCGCTTCAAAGATTTGTTACGCTTATGTCCTCATCATCAAGTACCAAGATGGCAGCTTGTAGAAAGGTTCTACACTGGATTAAATGACAAGCACAGGCAAACGGTGGATGGTGCCTATGCAGGAACCTTTCTCACAAAAACTGAAGATGAGGCTTGGGATCTTTTTGAGACTTTGAGCGAGAATTTTATCCATCTTAATTATGCCTATTTGGATGGAAAACACACTCTTATGCAGCGAAAGATGGAGGCAAATGAGGCTAGGAATACCCAGAATTTGGCCTTTTAGATTCAATTGTTGAACCAAAACATTGAAAGGCCTATGACAAACCCTAGCCAACTCACGCCAAAAGCCACTGCCTCCCAAGCTTCTGAATGCTCCATTTGCAATGGCCATATGCACGCTACTGTGGATTGTCATTTGGCCTCCAAATTCCCTAACCTTGTACAGGCAAACCTGAATGCCACCCAAGGGTGCCGACCCAAACCTCGGAATGATCCATTTTCAAACACTTATAACGAGGGATGGAGGAACCACCCCAATTTTTCATGGAGATAGGGGAATGTTTCTAATTCATGGAATTACAGACCCCAACCCTTTCAGACTCAACAGTATAATCAACCTCCTATGACTTCCCAACCATCCAAGACTTCTGAGATGGATGAGCTTAAAGCTATGCTTAAAGCCATGAAGGAGAATCAAAGTACGATCATCCAATCTCATGACAAGGCAATCAATGAGATAAAATCACAAATTGGACACCTTGTCGAGGCCATGAGTAAAAGAGAGACCGGGAAGCTTCCCAGTTCATCTGAGGAGAACCCTAAAGGGAAAGGGGTTATGTTTAGGGAGCAAGCCCAAGCGGTGACTATTCTGAGGAGTGGGAAAGAAATTTCCAAACCTGATGCTCCTATAGTCCCACCTTCTGAAAAACCATGCACTCCGACTTTCGACCTCACTGGAGAAGAGCAGCCCAACTCTTCTCCGCTTGAAATCACCTCACTGGAAAAGGTTGTCCCCATTTCCCCCTCTTAACCGACATGACAACCCTTCCACCCAGAGACCGAGAGTGCCCTTTCCAGAGCGCTTATCTGACTCTGAGCAGACTTCTATTGGCTCATCTGGAGCCAAAGATATGATGGATGAAATAATGGAGACTTTCAAACAAGTGCAAATTAATCTGCCCTTGCTTAAAGTTATCAGGCAGATTCTGTCCTATGCCCGCTTTCTTAAGGACCTGTGCACGAAAAAGCGGCAATCAAGGAAACAGGTCCAATCAAAGGTTGTCCTGCCTTATTCTGTTAGCTCAATTATATAACGTGGGACACCCCCGAAACTTAAGGACCCAGGAGTCCCATACATCTCAGTGGTCGTTGGCGACCTACAAATAGACGAGGCTCTGCTTGATCTGGGTGTGGGGGTGAACATCCTTCCGATCTATGTATATGAACAACTTGGAGGACTAACGAAGAGAGTTTCACTTATTTATGATAGCAATAGAAGGATATGTCGTTGTAATTAATGTGGTGGAAATCTCTCAATCAAAGATTAACATAGATATGAATTTAAACCACGAAAAGGATGTCGTATTCACAGGGAGGAAAACATTAACAAGTTCACAAAATATTTTTTTCCTTTGTACTTATTCAATCACATGCGCAATCCGTGTTTAAATCTAATGCGAAACAAGGCGAAAAGAAGGAACATGTAATTATTTAGAAATGTAGGGATATGGATGTAAGTTTCCTTTCATGAAATAACTTGTAATGGCATGTAACATAGTTGTATTTCAAGACATGGCGCTTTCTCTTTTAGATCATGCGAGTGTATGGATGAGATCTTATGCATTTACCATATCACCAATTAAGAGTTAAAAGAAATACTATAACATGTATGGGCAAGCATGCAATTTCACTCAAATATATTAATCCACTAAATAATGCAATAGGGTTTTTGGCAATGGCACAAATGGTAATTTTTAATTTCACCAAAAACAGAGAAAAATTCCTCTCTCCTCCTTGCGTGCGCGAAGAGGCCCGGCTGGCTGCGAGGATGTCGGGGAAGGTGTGTCAGAGTGAAGGCTTCACGTTGGTGATGTCAACGTGGGTCGAGGTGGCCAGAGGTAGAGGATGGTCGGCGGCAAAGCTTGTTGCAGGGGGCTGTCGCCGCTTCTGCTGTCACGTGCGCACGCGGGTGATGCAGTCTGTAGTGCGGGTGCGAGCGCTGGTGCTGCTGAAGGTTGACGCACAAGGGCACTGGAGGGGTGCGGTGAGAGTGCTGGAGGGGGCGTGGTGAAAGCACTGTGCGGGTGCAGGGAGGTGTGCGCCTGTAGAGGGCATGCAAGGGCGTTGTCGCGGGTGCTTGCGGTGGAAGGAGATGGCACGGTGGCGTGGCGAGGGCAGGATGGGGTGGGGCGCCTGCAGGCGGTGCGGAGAAGGGCGATGAGGCTGCGCCTGCAGAGGCTGCAAGTGCGCGGTGTGCCTGCGTGGGTGCTGGGTAGCGATGGTGCAGTGTAGGCGCAGGCTGGAGCAGGGCGCGCATGGCAGGCTATGGGGGACGGTGATGGTGCACAGTGCAAGCAGTCTTCCCACAGTGCATGCTCCCTTCGCAATTGGGTCCCCACCAGGGGGAGAAGAAGAAGAGCCGAAGATCCCACCCTTTGCCAAGCCTCTTTATTTTGTATCTCCTCTCCCCGCGAGTTAACGGATTTTCAAATCCCTTTACTAATTTTGGCCGGCGGCTGTTTGGGGTGTTGAGGCCGGCCGAAGATTGGGTAAGGTGAAGTTGAGGCAGTTGTTGGGGGAAATTTCTTTCACCCCCTATTCTTTTCCAACCTTATTCCTACAACAACAAAACAAAAAATCATTACATATTAAGTTATAGAATGTGATAAAATAGATGTAAACTTAAATAATCATGCATCCAAACATTCTATAACTTAATATAGTTATTAACAAATCTAAAAGGTAAGAATAAAGTTAACTTAGGTGTAACAATAGTCCATTAAAATGGACTTATCAAATACCCCCATGTCTAAGATTTGCTAGTCCCTAGGAAAAATGAAAACTAATAGAAGTAATCAGAAGATTTCTTCTTTTCTTATTTCAAAACTTTAGAGATCCAGATAAATGTGACGTGATAATAGCCTAGCTAATAGATCCAAGTGAAAAAGCCAATTCGCATTCGCAATTCGTACCTATCACTTAGTAAGTATTTTTATCAGGATAGGCAACTACTTCTCTTGGGGATAAAGTAGAACATAATCTGTAAATTGACCTCGACTTTAGGCGTAGGTACGAGATATCGAGTTGAATGGATTTGTATTTGGTGGCACACACTCATCTGGTGCTACATGTAATCTAGTACTACAGACTCTAGATCTCTAGATTATTAGACAAGTCAACTCGGAGAGAGGCCAAACAACTATGCTCTCTTGATGTTCCTGGGCGCTCACTCTTTTCTTTCTTTTTTTTCTGAGATCACAAATCTTGTCAGATTTAGTAATTGTACTCATTGTTTGGTGGCCTCACATGACATCCACACTTCAATTAAAGTCCCAATAACTCTACAACTAAGTTAGAGTCCTCAACCAGTATTCGGGCGATCAGAAACACTGAAAGGTAGGTATGAGTCATATTTGGAGGAATGCGATAAGTGTTTTGTTGCCTCAAAAACAATGTTACAACGATAATCCTGGACTCTTTTCTTTTTCTTTTCTTTCTCTCTTTTCTCATTTCTTTTTTCTCTCTCTCTTTTTTTTTTAATTGTTTCTTCTTCTTCTTCTTTTTCTTTTTCTTTATTAATCAACACAACACGATACAGACTTTTATTTATGAGGCATTATTAGGGATGATGATAGTCAAGAGGATATTGTGTGGCTTATTTGGTGGAAGTGCCTATTCTTGGCACCGGGAAGGAATGCATAGAACATGCGTATTTCTGACCTTTGACACTATTACCCTCCTTTAGCCGAAGGCTCTATGAAGAATGGTCGTAACCATCCACCATAGTCATAGCTTTATTAAGACTCCATCTCTGTGTATCTGCCTTATTTGGTGACTCTCAGGAATTCACACAAAGCGCGCACACAAGAACAGAGAGCGAAAACTACGCCTAACTCTGAAGTATCATCGTTTAATTGTCTAAAACTTAAGAGTCCTTGCACTAGATTTAGCGCACCAGTAATCTCTCTACTTCTTCTCACAAATATGAGGTGGATTTATTAGAAGATAGTATGCCTGACTCCCTATTAACTGTCCAAGGGTTCAGCAGACTACAAATGCTTATTGGTTTTCCTCAAGGATCCATTACCAAGTTTACGTGCATGTGAAATAAATGTACTGGATTCTAAACTTAAGAAATAATTCAAGAAGAAAAACCTCCAATGACAAAGATATTTTGTTAGGGACTAACCCATTCAGCTCAAGAAAAGAGAATTTTTTTTTTATATGCTAACCTAAATGCATGAATTCTTCCTAAAATGCAAAATGCACCCCCCTATGCCTAAATCCTACAATGTCCCCATTGTAAAATTCAAACAGGAGGAGAAAGGAAAGAAATCACCTGACAACGGTGTTATTCCGAACGCTGGGTTGCCTCCCAACAAGCACTACATTTTCTGTCAGCAGCCAAACTTAGAAGGAACCTGTAAGTCTGGTTCCAGACAGAAAAGGTTAGGCCCTAAAAATATACGTAACAATGCGGGCTTAGAAAACAGGTAGCCACGGATGTTGGCGAGCTGATGATGCAACGTAATCCCAAATGCTCGCCAGAAAGTATGAAAGCAGAAAACCTCGTTGGCTACCTGGGGAGGTCTAGGAATAAGAAAGGGATATGAAAAGAGGCCTCCCAAAACGGAATAAGTGGAGGATAACAAGGATCCTCCAATATAGGACGGGTTTTAAAAGATATAAACATTAATATTTGAAACCCTTGAATGGCAAGACTAAAAGTACAAGCATCAATCCATACTCGCCATTCTACCTGAGAATGTACTGGCCTGATATGTTCTCCAAAAAGAATGTACATGAGTAGAGATCTGAGCTAAGGATCGGTTAGGGAGTATAAGGGTTGTTTATAGTGTTGAAAGGTCATGGTTAAGTCCAAAGAGGGCTTAGTCGGTGTCAGGTCCAATTCCAACAATGATTCAGATTGCGTATACTCCCTAACAGTTGTAGACAATTTCACGTTACCCTACCTAGTATTAATGATCGGAGTCATATTTGAATCAAGGGTAGACTCCAAATTACAACACTTTGATGGCAGGGTCAAAATATCAGAATCATTATCATTAAGCTCATCCCAGGATTCGTTTGGTTCACTCAAATTTTTGTTGGGGTGTATATGTGATTCATTAGTGAAGAAAGGAGTTGGATCAGTATCCTCAATTATTCCTAAAGGAGGATCAGTCTTAATATTTTAGAACAAGCCTATATCACTGAATTCGTTATTCTTCTTGGGGTATAAATCCTCAATTGACGTGTTTTGTCCCCGAGAGTCTCTGCTAGGCTTCTCATTATTTTGTTTATCCTCCTCTAATATCAACTCTTGTTTTGATGGAGGACGACTCTCAAAAGAAAGGAGGAATCTGGAATTCACCATATTATTAATATCCTTTGGAGGTAAATCCTCAAATAATAAATAATTTCCTTATGATTTACTCCAGATTTTCAGTCCAGGTTCCTCTATTGGGGCATCCTCGTCTTCTGAAATAGATTCTTCATATCCCTGAGACCAAAATTGATCTAATTCATCCTCCATTCCCTTAGGGTCACCTTCATTGGGTGCATTTAAATCCTCAAGATGCTAAATGGTAGGTGTTGATTCCCTAAGTGGAGGGTCAGGAGTAGGCTCACTAAGGGTAGAATGAGATTCCACCAAACAATCAATAGGGGAAGTGATAGGAACAATACAACCTTAACCTGGGTTGGTAGGGGTAAGGAGAATACTGTCATTGGGGTGAAGGTCCTCAAGAGGTACCATCTTCCCTTGCTTTTGACTCCAATATAGCTCAGGTGGATAATCACTATGATTGTTCTCCTCTAGTGGCCGTGTCTCATTGGGATAGTCTAAGTGATAGCTACATAAAACTGGATCCCTATTGTCATTGGGTTCCTTAGAATTATTTTCATGATTATGGTCGTATGGGCAGGGATCAGAATTACTGGGAAGTGTCTAGCTAAGCTGCCTTATTTCTTCACTTAACTATTGACTATTCCTCAACATCTCTCCCATGGATTCCATCATTTCCTTTCGCTATTTTTGCATTTCTATCATAAAAGAGGAGAGGCTACTATTATCAGGTTGGGGAGGATAGTCAATTTTAGGCTCTGGTTGCCTAGGGGTATCGGTCTAATCTTGATACGGAAAATCATGAAGGGTGGGAGGGTTGGGTGTTTGCATAAAAGTAGGGATTTCAGGGTTGGAAAATCCTGCTCCTAGGCTCTGCTCAAAAGTGGGAGCTTGTTGAACGTTTACGAACCTACGCTAACGTGTTTGGTTTTGGAAAACCTATCGTTGTAGTTCGAAAGCGAAGAATTCGTGTTCAACAAATAAAATTTATACCGAAATTAAAATTCCGGGTCGAACACAAGGAGGCAGACATTTGATTTAAAAACTACGCGTTTCTTTTTATTTGTTACAGAATAATTCAATTTAGAACCATCTAATTATTTACAATAAATAGAAGAAAGAGAGAGTAAGAGAGAAAGAGAATATTACACAGAGAAATCAAAATGAGATGTAGAATAAACAAGGAATTTTTGTATTGAAGAGATTGTTCATTACAACTAGAAAGCATAAAACAATTACTCTAGAAAGCGATAAATTTACTCTAGAAAGCATTAAAAGAATGGAGAGAGAAATGTCCTCCTTGACGATTGCTTGGAGGACGAGTAGATTAATCTAGAAAGCAGTAAATCTATACTAGAAAGCGGTAAAAAGAATAGGGAGAGAGAAATCCTCCTCGACGGTTGCTTGGAGGACGAGCCGGACGGGACGACGCCTGGACGAAGGAGAATGAAGAGGGACGAAGGAGGACGAAGCAGAAGAACGGGAACGAAGCAGCACGCCGTCGTCGTCGCGGGATCCACTTCCGAAGGAGAACGAAAATTGGACTTTATCTCGCGAGAAGCATCCCAGGTGTGGGACAAGCTTCTCTTGAGCTTTGGAGGGGTAGAGAGGAGAAAGAAGGGATGAAAATTTCGTATGGAGGGGGTCTCCTTTTATAGTTGCAAGGAGTGAGGGCAAAATGGACATTATAAGTTGAAAATAGTAAATGAGGGGTCTTTAGTGACGGATAAATCCGTCACTAAAGCCCCTAACGTGGGTGACGTGGGTGGCTCACGCGCGCCTCCTCGCTTGCTCGCGCCCTCAACGGCTTCGCACGTCCGCGAAGTCTCAGCCGTCCGATCGCGAGATCAGACGGCTTAAAATCGCGCCTTCACCGCTGCCGCCCGCCCGCCTGTGCGTGAGATCGTGTGTTCAAGCGCGCATCCAATCGCACGTCGGCGCTATCGGGCGCGCGCGGGCGTTGGATCGCGATCGTGCGGTCGATTGGAGGCGCGCCACAGCTCCAATTTCTGCGGGGCGCTCGAACGCGCGTCCCTACTTCGCGTTAGAGCGCTCGACCACTACGCTGCGGTCGCGTTTGTGTCGAGCGCTTGACTTCAGCGCGGGCGCGTCGCAGCCGTTGGATCGAGATCCAACGGCGGAGAGGAGACGGGTGCGCGGTCTTCACAAGATGCAAGCGGCCGTTTGGGCGGCTGAGATGGCGCCACGTGGCGTCATCTTGGCCGTCCATCTTCTGGAAGTTGTAGATGGTGCCACGGATGTCGGATTGACTCGATTTTTGTGTCGTTGGGCTGCGATCGTCGATCCGAATTCATCCGTGCGGTCGGATTTGTCATCTGAAGTGCGGATTTACACCATCCTGGCCCTTGATCTTCTAGGGTTCCCTGGTCTCTATCTGATGCTACGGATGCCTGATTAGGGTGATCTTGGAGTCGTTGAACTCCAATCGTCGCCCTGATCACATCCATACGATTGGATCTTTGATCCGAGGCCCCGATAAAATGTTTGCCCTGTCCAAGCACATAAAAGGAGACAATTAACCTCCATTTTATTCAAACTACTCTAAATGCAAAATGATGCATGTTATGCAATATTTATATCATGAAACGCAATCCTATGCTTAAGAACATGCATAAATAGACATTTTAAGTAGTGTAAATGTGTTTACATCAGAGTTATCAAGCCAGTACTCCCAGGATAAGAATAAGAATGATCTCATGAGAGACCGCTTAACCCCAACATGAGGGAAGTGGTTAAAAAGGAGATTCTAAAGTGGTTGGACGCTGGGATCATTTATCCCATTGCAGATAGCAAATGGGTTAGTCCAATACATGTGGTGCCAAAGAAGGCAGGCTTCACAGTTGAAACAAATGACCAGGGTGAACAAGTGGTGACCAGACCCTCAACAAGTTGGAAGGTCTGCATTGACTACCGCAAACTGAACACCGCTACCCAGAAGGATCACTTTCCCTTGCCCTTTATTGATCAGATCATTGAGAGATTGGTAGGGAACAAGTATTTCTGCTTTTTAGATGGCTATTCTGGGTACAACCAGGTTGCAATCTTCCCTGATGATCAGGATAGGACAACTTTCACTAGTCCTTACAACACTTTTGCATTCAGGTGTATGTCATTTGGATTATGTAATACACCTGCAACTTTCCAGCGGTGTATATATCCATTTTCTCGGACATGATTGACGAGTGCGTCGAGATTTTTATGGATGACTTCTCTATTTACGGCTCGTCTTTCGACTAATGTCTCCTGCACTTAGAGAATGTGCTGAAGAGATGTAAGGAGACTGGTTTAGTCCTCAGCTGGGAGAAAAGCCACTTCATGGTACAGAAAGGCATTGTATTTGGGCATGTTGTGTCTAAAAGGGGCTTGGAAGTGGATAAGGCTAAAGTTGATTCTATTTCCAAACTTCCATTGCCCACGAATATCAAACAGATTAGATCATTTCTGGGCCATGCAAGTTTTTATAGGTGATGCATTAAGAATATCAGCAAAATTTCTAAGCCACTTTGTGACTTATTGGCGAAAGAATCTTCCTTCGATTTCGATTCAAAGTGTGCCGAGGCTTTTCATACGCTGAAGGAGGCCTTGACCTCTGCGCCTATTCTCCGAGCTCCTAATTGGACACTCCCATTTGAGTTGATGTGTGATGCTTCGGATTATGCAGTGGGAGCTGTTCTTGGACAGAGGGTTGAGGGAAAACCACATGTGCTGCATTATGCTAGCAAAACTTTAACTGAACCACAACAAAACTACACAGTCACTAAAAAGGAATTACTTGCTGTAGTTTTTGCTTTGGAGAAGTTTAGGTCTTACCTTCTTGGATCCAAGGTGGTCATTTTCACTGATCATGCGGTAGTGAAACATCTCATTGCCAAGAAAGATTCTAAGTCACGTTTAATTAGATCGATTCTACTCCTTCAAGAGTTTGACTTGGAGATTCGTGAAAAGAAAGGAGTGGAAAATGTAGTGGCTGACCACTTGTCTCGCCTTCTCATCGATGACTCTCAATCTGGAGACATCCGCGAGACATTTCCCGATGAAACCCTTATGACGGTAACACCGACTTCACCCTAGTATGCGGATACAGTTAACTACTTGGTCATTGGAGAAACCCCTGGCTCTTGGGATGCTCAAAAACGGAAGAGATTCATTTCCCATGCTAAATTCCTTCATTGGGAAGAGCCAGAATTATTTCATATTGGACAAGACCAAGTTTGGAGACGATGTGTGCTTGAAGAAGAGAAACAGAGTGTGTTGAGATTTTGCCATGAGCTTCATTGTGGAGGACACTTTGGTGCTAAGAAAATAGCTTTTAAGGTTCTCCAGTCCGATTTTTGGTGGCCTTCTTTATTTAAGGATTCCCATTACTTTGTTAAGACATGTCTCAGATGTCAATAGACTGGAACGATTGGGAAGCGGAATGAGATGCCCTAATACCCTATCCAACCTGTGGAAATTTTTGATGTTTGGGGGATAGACTTCATGGGTCACTTCCCTTCGTCCCATGGATTTGAATATATCTTGGTGGCAGTGGATTATGTCTCCAAGTGGATAGAGGTCATTCCTACGCGCACAAATGAACACTCTATGGTCTTGAAATTTGTGAAGGCCAATATCATATCTCGCTTTAGCTGCCCCAAGACGATTATAAGTGATGGGGGACCTCATTTCCGGAACCATCATTTCAATCGGCTACTCAGGAGTCTGGGAGTAACTCACAAGATTGCTACCCCTTATTACCCTCAGACAAGTGGCCAGGTTGAAGTCTCAAATAGGGATCTCAAGAACATTTTAGAAAAGACTGTTAGGCTAGATAGAAAGAACTGGTCCCAAAAGCTCAATGATGCTTTATGGCTTATCGAACAACCTATAAAACCCCTTTGGGTATGTCTCCCTTTTGGATTGTGTACAGGAAAGCGTGCCATTTACCCGTTGAACTTCAACATAGGGCACTTTGGGCTATCCGAAGTGTTAACATGGATTTAGAGCAAGCTGGTAAAGCACGTTTACTGGAGTTGGCTAAGATTGAGGCGATGAGGAATGATGCTTATGACACCTCCCAAGCTTATAAAGAGAGAACTAAGGTCTTGCATGACAAGTACATCCTTAGAAAGACCTTTGAGCCCAACAAACAAGTCTGGCTTTTCAATTTCAGACTTAAGTTGTTTCCCAGAAAATTGAAATCTCGTTGGGATGGGCCTTATATTGTCACCAAAGTATTTCCGCATGAGGTTGTGGAGATCAAGAATCCTTCCTCTTCAGCACTTCCCTTCACCGTCAACGACCAACGATTAAAACCTTACGTAACTTTGGATGACCAGTTTGTTGACGAGCTCACTCTCGAGGAGCCTTAGCTCCTTTCTTTTCCGCCTCAGGTAATATCTTCCCTTGGTCCTTCTACTTTCAATGAGGACATTGTGTGAACAAGGTATGGGGGGGATAGGACCTGAGGCATCTGAACATAGCATTTAGACATAGTGCATTCATGTATTTAATTTAAATATTCTGCATTGCATACATTTGATCGTAAAAAAAAAAAACATTTTACATCATTGAACTTAACTGGCTGAGTCCTGCATTCTTAGGCAAACCAGAACTTTAGGTTAGACTATGTTGACTCTAGGTGTCTGACTTTAGAAGCTAAGTTGAAGTACTAGCTCTAGACCTTTAGGGTTCTTTGTGAACTTAAAAACTCAAGTAGGAGTTAAGTTGTAGACCATTCCTCTAGAGGTTGAGGAAGGAAAGCTAGGGATTGAGTTAAAGGCTGGGTAGTATCTGGTGTCTTTTTTTACCTTTTGGTTTACAAGTCCTCGTAACCAAAGTATCCACAATTCACACACACTTGGTCTTGTGTAAATAGTGATCACCTTAGTTTCTTTCTTGGGGAAGAAATTTTGGTTCTCTTAGTTCTGACTTAGGAGAGTTTAAACGCACAAGTTGATTGGAAGAGTTCCTGCCACAGGAGAGGTGGAGTACATACTCACCTTGAGGATGCGATGATAACATGTCACCTCCTTGGCGCTTGTCTCTTAGGATATCTATCCTACTGGGGGCATGTAGGCGCATTTTGCGGTTCAGGTACCATGGGCGGTCCTATCTCGAAGAGCCAATTGGCACAGGCCTGAATTCGCTTTAGAAATCCATGGGTGATACAATCTCGAAGTGTCGATTGCCAGGAGTTCTTGGGGTCACTATGAGCGGTGCTATCTTGAAGCATCGAAAGCCAGGCACCCTTCGAGGTTTGGTGATGGGGACAATAAATCCGACACAGATCGTGCTGATAGCTTATCCAAGGTTAAACTTAGAGGAATCGAACAAAATAAATTAATTAAAAAAAAAAGAAAAAAAAGTCTCTTTCTTACTCTCTTTCCTGGTTGGCAATCAAACCAACTTTAAATAACTCAGACCAATGCACATGCACGAATGCTTTAATCTCTAGGACCAATAAACCCTAGGGTAGAGTTGGAAATCAGAGAAACCTATGCCTGCAACTCATTTTTAGTTGACCTAGTCTGTAACTTAGCAATTACTTGGGAACCTTAGGTCTAAAGTCTGAACTTAACATGTTCTAAAGGAAGACCGTTGGGTTAGCTAGTCCACTTGAAGAGTTGGGTTGTTGCTTGAATTTGCTAGGGACTAGCAAAAACTAGGCATGGGGGCATTTGATGAGCCTATATTTGTGGGCTAATTAGTTATTTAAATGCCTAGGAATTAGATTAATATTGGCATATAAAATGCATACAATAAGATATAAATAGATTAGTCTAGGTATTCATTTATTTAAATATTCCATGCATTGCATTCATACTTAGAATTCATTTAGAGTAGCATGCATTAGAATAGTTAATCTTTTAGGTTGCATTACATGTATTATTTTATTTCATATTTCTTTTAAGGGTTTACACATAAATAACCCCTTATTTATTTTCTTTATTTGCTTCTTCTCTAACGGTTGCATGCAAGAGAGTGCGCGAGCTAAATGCACAGGCAAAAATCGTGTTCCCACGATCTGTGTCGCTTCTTCTTCAACCAACGCCTACACTCCTCTTGCAGCATAAAAGAAGGGTTCCTACGTCCTTAGCGAGGAGGCCACCACCATTTCGATCCACCATTGCGCAGAGCGTTAGAGCTTTTCCATTTCACCACCACCGACCTCCTACCGCGAGTGCAAGTCCACACCACCACGGACAGGCAGGGTGACAGACCACCGCGCCATCAATGGCTTGTGCAACTCACCACGAGCGTGTGCCTGAAGGCCACGCAACCACCGCCAGTTCCTCGCCCCCGCGCCAGTTAAGACGTCTGGGAGTGATCCCAGACATCTGACTTCCCATATCTTTTCCCGTCTTCTTATTTCTTGTTGCTCTGTTTCCCCTCTGCTTCCACAAAATCATTTACCATCCACACCAGCAGCAGCTGCCACCTACGTCCAAGCCCTCCACGCACCTACGCGGCCAGCGCGCCTCCAGCCAGCACGCCTGTAGCGTGCAGCAGCTGCTGCAAGCTCCGCCCGCGAACCGCCTCCTCCAGCGTACCACCTGTAGTCGCACGCTGCACCAGACCCCCGTGTGCACCTGCAACTTACGCACCCCTCCGCGCGCGCGTGCAGCCTGCAGCGCCCACTCCTTCAGCACGCGTCGCCTTCGCTCCCCTCTGCGCACCAGCACCTTCGCACGCCCCTTTAGCGCCTCGACGACCCCCCACAGCGCCTTCTCTTGCAGCCGCGCGCGTCATCTGCATGCCCCCGCGCACAGCAGCAGGCGCGCCTTCCCCTCCACGCGCGCGTCGCCTCCAGTAGGTGCGCTCCGCCCGTGAGCACCCACATGCGCCTGTGCGTGATTGCGAGCGCCCGTGCGTGCCCACGCAAGCAACGCCGCGCCATTGTCCTCAGCAGCTGCAGCCACCGCCTGAAACCACCCTTCGCCGAAGCTCCGACCGGCTGACTCCGACCATCTCGCAACCTGCCACCGCCATCGCTGCGAAGCCCTCGCTCCAGCCAACCTAATCCCATAAGGGTTCCTCGAACGAACCTCTCTCCTGTGGGCGAGGAGAGAAGTAGAATCTTCCATTTTTGGTGGTATTAGTATTTACATTTCATGCCATTGCCACAAAAATGATTTTTGATTTATTATTATTTTATTATGGTGATTTTATGCAAAGAACCTCCTTCTTTCTCGTAAATGCAAAATTAGCATGTTAAAGTCTTTTTATCTTGATTGAAAAGCGATTTTGGCTTGATTTCTTGATGAAATTAATAGTGAACATTGGTTTTTGACCCTGACGAGTTTAAATAGGCCATTGTCTTCCTGTGGATACGACCCGCTCCTAATTGAGTAGTTATTTTAATTGTTGATTAGTCGATTTTTCCACCACTTACTACAACAACGCGTTATTTCATTTACGAAACTTAATCAAAAGTGGAAAATCGTCTCGTCATTGAGCAGGAGTGGTAATCATCGGACCTTGGAGGGATTAAAGTCCACTTTGACCTTGATGAGGGGGGGGATGGGGGCTAGGCTTCCTAGACTGCCCCAGCTCATCCCTTGGGAATTCACACCAAGGTTGCCTGATCCTCATGCTTTATTCCTACTTCTCGAAGGGAGTGGAAAAGCATGAACTAGAAGTGTGAGGAGGGGATTAGGCGGAGGGTGTGGGTTGACAGGCGGTCGGTGGTGTTGTCAAATGCTACTGTTAACCTGTCCACTATAAATGTGACTGTTTGGTTGACGTGCTTATCCCCGTTGCAGACAGACAAGGGAAGCTATGTCTCTCCTTTTGGCATTACTTTATGATCGCCAAAAGTTCGTAGCCGGAGTGGTCGATAGGGAGAGATGTTCCTTTCAGAAGCCCAGCTTGAGCAGTGTCTTTATGAATAGGATGTTCATAATGCTAGCTTCAACCGCCAAGATCGTAGGTCGTAATCGCCCTGCCAGTAGGAGCACCACCAGAAGCGGGTCCGTATGCTCTACTAGATTAGCTAGAGGGGCGAACAACCTAGACGCAGTTTGCTTGACAGTGCTCCTTTGACCCTACTGAAGAGTGGGGAGGGCGCATGGAAGGGCAGACTCAGAAAGAGTGCCTTGATGATGTTGACGTTGACCTCGAAGATTAGATAGACCTTTTTGCTAATGGGTTCGGGCGATGAGAGGTGAGCGTCTTGGGGTAATGCGAATATTGCCACTAGGACTTGAAAGTGGTATTTTGCCGGGTTGCCAGGGTGACACCGCCTTCTTGATCAGGCAGGGTATCGACCTGTCTAGCTCTGATCTTATGACAAAGATTGTGTCGATTCCTCGGAGTCATTGGAACTCCTCCTTATGGTAACCTTTTGGTCCCTCCATGGACCTCTTCCCCCAATCTTAGGCCCTGTTTCGCTTGATGAAGCGGGCCAGGTTTCCACGCTAGATCTGGGACCTGATCCGATCGTGTAGATCCTAGCATTCTTTGGTGGCATGTCCCCAATCCTCGTGGCACTTGCAGTAGGGGCTGGAGTTAGGCTCCCTCTTTGTGGATATTGGGGGTAGTAGGTCCTCGCCCGTGGACCAGACCTCTGCGAACACATCCTCCTGGTTCACGAACAGGGGAGCGTATTCCTCGAAGGACTCCCGCCTTGCTTGGTGGGATCAATAGTCATAGCTCTTGGTGGGCTGATCGCTGCTTTGGTCGCGGAGGGTGGCCCTTCGCTTATGGGAGTGGCCACCTCTATGAATGGATGTTGGAGCAAGTTTGCCTGGGGCCCTTACTTTCCTTTAAGGGCCGCCACCACTAGGCTTGTCAAAAAAAATCCAAACCCCACTAACTCGACCCGAATAATAGATCCAAACCCAACCTAAACCCATTTAAGTTAAATAGGTTCAAACCCATTTAACACGTTTAATAAACGGGTCGGGTTTGATTTCTACCCCATCTACCCATCTAACCTGTTTAACTCGATTAAGCACAACTTAAGTTTTTAATCAGTTCTATCACCCGACTCACCCGTATCGCATGGTCACATGTGGCACACCTAAAGGTCGCCCTAAAAGGCTAAAAGTATCCCTACTCCCTTAGTTCCTCCCTCCCTCGATCCCTCCCTTCGCACTCCACTGCTCCCACTATCTCCCATAGCAGTGTGACTTAGATCTGGAGTCCAGACCCTCGCAGGCTCGCAACGGTGCCTCTCTCGTTCGGTGGGCACTCAGTAGTATAGACTCCAGACACTGTGGGAGATAGAGCAGCAATGGTGCGGCCGGTGCCTCTCTCATTCCCAATCGGCGGTCCAAACTCTAGCAGCAGTGATGCTGCACCTTGGGCCCTTCGGGCGTTGCAATGCTGCGCCTACCAAGGTGAAGGGTTGCGCGACGTCAAGTTAAGGGTTGCCGGCGTCGAGCTCCAATGTTCTCCCTTTCCCTATCCCTGACGTCGGTGAGACTTTCTTCCTCTCAATTTCCCTCAATAGGTCAGCTGCGGCCTCATCATCAGTCATCCCTCCACCACTCTATGACAGAGACCTTTCCATTTCTCCATTGCTTGATATGGACTCTAATTTGCAGGTATCATGCACAACCAAACTCATCCCAAATTAATATTTTGCTTTGTGATTTTCATAAATTAGGGTTGTATCCTTTAATCCTTGTTTTCACCATGTGTGCGCAAAGGAGTTAACCATTAACTGTATTTGGGATGATATCATTAGAGTCCACATTACAGTTAAAGTTATTATAATTAAGAAAATTTGAGATGATTAAAGTTGTTGCTAAACTTTCTGTGCTTGTTCAAAAGAAAAGATAGAGGCATACTTGTCACTTGTTATTAGTTATTATATCTATTTGTCACGGTGATAAAACTCATACTTGTGAATCATTTAACGAGTCAAATTTAAATAAATTTTGGTGGATTATGATTGTTTTTCAATTTATAGATTGTTGGTGGTAGTGATGGACTTAAATGGTTACTTTAGTTTCATTGGTATGATCAAAGTTAACACTATTATGTAGGAAGTAATTGATTTTAATTCAATGTGTGTTTTTTAATTTATAGATTGTTGGTGATGGTAATGACAACGAGACTAATCAAAGCACACAAGTCACTCTTGAGAATGCTAAACCTGGTAACAAAAAGAATGTTTGTGTATTGAAAGAAAAGGAAAAATGCAAGAGAAAAGAACCTCAAGGGCATGGAATTATTTTGACATAATTGAGAAGAAAAATGAAGATGATCTGGAAAATGCTAGGTATAAGTATTGTGGTATTCAGTTAATTTGTGAGAGTAAAATGCATGGGATAACGAATCTATTACATCACACTGATGATACATGTCCTAGAAGGGACACATGAGATATTAGGCAATTTGTACTTACTCATGATTCAGGATCCATGATAATGAGATCTAATGTTCTTGATCCGAAAAAATTTCGTGAGCTATTATCCCGTGTTATCATTAAGTATGATCTTCCATTCTCTTTTGTAGAATACGATGGTATAAGAGAAATTTTTAGTTATGTGATGATATAAGAGTGATATTAGGTAATACCGCTAGATCTGATGTGATGTAGATATATACATGGGAAAAGAAGTCCCTCAAATCATGTTTATCTTCCATTTCTGGAAGAATTAGTTTTACTACTGATTTATGGACTTCAATAAAGACCAATGGATACATATGTCTTACAACACATTATGTTTATGGTGATTGGAAATTACAAAAGAAGGTGTTGAATTTTTCCCTTCTTCCTCCACCTCACACAGGTTCTACTATATATGAGAAATTTATGGAGATATTAAATGAATGGAAACTACAGAAGAAAGTCTTTTGTTTTACATTGGATAATGCATCTTCCAATGATGTATTTGCATGATACATGAAGGATCATCTTTCTTTGGATGATTTGTTGGTGTGAGGTGGTAAGTTTTTCCATAATAGATACTGTGCTCGCATATTTGATTGTTAAAGAAGGTCTGCAAAGCATTCATGAATCGATTAATAAGATTAGAGAAAGTGTAAAATATGTGAGAGGATCACAAGTAAGGAAGCAATGATTTATGCAATGTAAGAAACAAGCATCTCTTGATGGGGAAAAAGGGTTAAGGCAAGATGTTCCTACAAGATGGAACTCCACCTACTTGATACTTGAGAGTGGGCTACACTATAAAAGTACTTTCTCTCATTTGAAGCTTATGGATGCATCCTACATTCATTGTCATTCTGAAGAAGAATGAGATTTTATTGAAAGGATAAACAAGCTGTTGGTCACATTTTACAATGCAACTTGTGACTTTTCAGGTACCCAACATTCTTTTTCTAGTTGGTGCAATCTTCAAATTAAAGGAAATAATTTCTCATTAATTAGTATATTTGTTCTATTTAATGTTTCAGGTGTAAAGTATGTTATAACAAATTTATACTTTTCTCATGTTTTTTTGATCCAGCATGAGTTGATGGAAGCAATTAATTCTAGAGATAATGTTTTACAAAGCATAGCTTTTCCCATGCTTGAAAATTTTAAGAAGTATTGGAGTAGTCAAAGCATCATTCTTGCGATTGCCATTGTCTTAGATCCTAGGTACAAATTAAGGTCCGTAGAGTTCTCTTATAAGAAGATCTATGGACCTAATTCCATTGAGTTTGAAGAACTTAAGGATGAGTTGTTTGCTCTTTTCAATGAGTATATGTCAAGTAACCCCACAAAAATAATGAGCACAACTCCATCATGGGATACTCGACTTCCTGAAGCTTCTCCCAAGGCAACGGCAATTCGTGCATCAAGAAATTTATTTGCGGTAACCTCAACATTCATATCTTATTTATTCATAACTTTCAAATAATTACAAATTGATGTATTACATATTTTCATAATACTTCTCTTATTGTATAGGAGTTCGATGATCAAAATATTTTGAATGTTTCTTCTAAATCTTAATTGCTATTGTATTTGGAGGATGAGCTAATTGATAGGAGGAAGAATATAGACATCCTTCATTTTTGGAAATGATCCGAATTACATTATCCTCAACTTGCTACAATGGCAAGGGATATTTTAGGCATTCCTTTATCTACCATCACTTCAGAATCTACATTTAGTGTTGGCGGTAGAGTTCTCAATAAATTCCGTAGTCCTTTGAAGTCGGAAATTATTGAGGCTTTAATTTGTTCACGTGATTGGTTTTTTGATTTGAAAGGTAAGATCATAAGAGTATTTAACTTTCCATTTTATTTATCCAGCAATCTCAATCAGCCAATTGATATGGTGTTTTTTCTTTAGTACAAGATGAAATTGAAGTTGTCAAAGAGGAGTGCAATGAAGATGAGGTAGTTGTTAGTGATCTTGAAGAGGATAAATCTTGAAAGAATTGAGGTATGATTTGGTGTTAATATTTTTCTGTATGAATTGATAACTCTATTTTCTTCGTATCTTATCCATCCCTAAATTCTCTACTTATAATTTAGGAATTCTCTACTATTATTCTTTAATGTTTGATTGCATAATACAACTAGGAGTATATCTATCTATGCATGTGATAATTTTTAGTTAATTGATTTTGTGAAAATTTGACAATAAAAAAAAGTAGTCATTTCTGGTTATGGGGTTGCAAATTTGTAATGATGTGGCTTTCAATGTATGAGCCTATTTGTTGTATAGCTAGGTCTTTTCTTTCTCTTTCTTTTTTCTTTTGTGTAGCTCTTTACCATTTGCAGATCTTGTTCGATTGCTACACTTCCTGATGTTTTTAAGATTTCTAAACATAAAATTAGTGACTCTCACATAGGAAAATGACAATTCAAATTCAACCCTTTCAATTTTGGTAACTCATAACATGAAGACCAAAAGCCATGAAATTTTTAGTAATTTTGGAATCTCAATTATCTCTTATAAAATAATTGCATTAGAAATTTTTCATAAAAGGAAGATTGACATTACAAACTACGAAGGCATCCATAAAAAGGAAGATTGACATTATAGAAAGGGAGCCAATCAAGGAGCAGATGCTTGTGAAAATCAAGACTAACATGAAATCTATCGTGATGATTGAAGCTACATAATTCAGTTAATCCCATTTAAAGGGAAAATTACATTTATTTGAATTTTTGTAATTTAGTTAATCCCACTTGAGCCACACACTAAGTCTGATATCTCATTTTAAACTTGAATATGATGATGGATTCTCATATCTTAACTCATGCTTTTACAGAGATTATGCTTTCCATTTGCTTCATTCATGTCACTAAATTCTCCTATGGTAGTCTAACGTAAATCTTTCTTTTTATAGACATGACACTGGGTGATTGAAGATATAGAAGATTGAATATGGAGCATGAAAGGATCAACGATGGAAGACCAAAGATAACTTATAAATTTTAAACTTTTAATGCGTTATGAATGTTTGATGTTTTAACTTTTACAAACATGGTTTCATTGGTTTGCTTTATTGTAAACTTTATTTTACTTTGCATGTGGTGTTAACATTGGACCATATAATATGTATGTGTTTTGTTAAGTTAACTTCAAATATGGTATGATACAATTGTATGTCTATTGTCATGATAGGATATAATTTTATCTATTTTTTAATAATTGGACTTGTGTAAATTATGTATGTGTTTTTTGGTTTAGCCAGGTCATATTGAAAATAACTCTATGCTTCAATGATTATAGTGTATGTGCTCATTATATCTATAAACGTTATGTAACCTACTTAATCTATTTGAAACCCGTTTAACTCATTTAATCTTTTCAACTCACCATTTAACCAATTTCACCCGTTTAACCCATTTAAAACTCATTTAACCCATTTACACATTTAAACATGTTTAACCCATTTAACACCCATTTAACCCACTTAACTTGTTTTACCCATTTAATTAAATGGGTTAGATGGATCGAGTCAGGTTTGAGTATTATAAATGGACCAGGTTCGGGTAGTTGAACAAGTTTAATAAACGAGTCTAACCCGACCCGTTTGACACCCCTAGCCACCACCTCCTCTGTGAATGGGTAGGTGGTACGCACGTGGGCATGTAGCCTCATTGCTTGTGTGACTTAATGGATGACCTCTGGGATGGGACTCTTGCCGCTAGTGGATGGAGGTTGAGCGCCTGACTACTCCCACAGGCAGAGCGGGCACGGAGTCTTTGGCGGGTTGGGAGAACTTCGCCTCGCTAGCTACTAAGCTCGCGCTTTAGCCTTTCGAGCTGTTCGCATAGGTGGATGTTTTCTTCCTCCACCACGTGTCACCACCTCAACCGCTCATTGTAGGGGCTTGTGTTCTGGGGCTCCTTTGGCTAAATCTTCCCGAACTCCCATATCGCCTGGTTTTAAGGAGTTTGCTGGCGAGAGACCGTTGTTTCGCCTTTAAGGCCACCAACCTAGCTTCGTACTCCCCTTCTCTCACTTGCACCTTGGGGAGGGAGTCTTGCTTAGGGGCCTCGAGCAGTCGACCTGGTTATATTGACTTCCCTTTATTGGGATCGACGTGCTGTGGGTGTCGTTTGGACATAGATGTTGGAGTTCGACTAGGCCTTTTCGGGGGGACCACAAGTAGAGCCGTAAGTGATTGGGCCCATCTCTAGGATTTTTTATTAGGGAGGCCGAGGTAGGGAACTTGTGGAGGTGTCGTCCATCAATTGGATATATGGAAGAGCATGGCATCTTTGTTAACGTTTCCCATAGACGGCACATTTGATGAGCTTAGGGGGTCGCCAATGGCCATCAAAGAATTTATTGACGTAGGAAACGTAACATAATCACAAACAAGCAATCTTAAGTAATCCATCATAAGGAAAATAAGAATATCGGTGACCTAGTTCCATCGTAAGGGGTGTACGTCTAGGAGGCAAGCAAGACTCCCAAAAATCCACTAGAAGTGATGGTATTGCAATCTCTCGGAGCTTTTCTCTCTTGGATTGCATCTCATGAGTTTCCCGTTCCTCTCTCTCGAGGGTTTCTCCTTACTATTTATAACATGGGAAAAGTTCTACCCCAGTAGGATCTTTTTCATGATCTCTGGTACATCTTTTGTCAGGTCGTTCGTCTGCTGTCAAATTATAAGTAGCTATATCTGTATTACTGTAGTTTTGACCATGGATGCACTGACTCTTTTAGCAGGCTGGATTCGCTCGAATGTAAGCAGATCCCAGTGCGATCGGTCATAGGTGAGTTGGGTAAGTAGGCAGGTAGTCGGGTAAGACTGGACCTGCCTACTTATCCTATGATCGGGTAGCTGGATCCTCTACTAGATTTATACACGACATTTTGGATCTAAGGACACTTTTTGCCTCTCATCACCATGGGAAGAATGGGCTTTCAAATTAGGAATGAAATGCTTGGAGAGCTTGAAGAACACATTCGAGCCTCTGGTGTTTTCAAGAACAATTTGTGAGCTTTAATAGTCATGTATGCATTCAAGGGTGCTAAGGGATATTTATAGAGCTTATAGGATAGCTTAGGAAGGCTTAGACAGTGATTGGGCCAAAAATATCTTGAGATTATAAAAGATTACAAAAAGATTCGCAATAGATAACATAGTATTTGACGTCTGAGATGGTCTTCAGATGTCTAATATAAAGTAAATTTGATGTCTATCAGTTTCGTGTGTTGACTAATTGAATCATGAATAAAGGTGAAAAATAGGTGTAATAATAGACATTTGGTTTAGTAGTCAAATAACTTATTTTGTAACGTAGGTCATCTGATTTAGTGATTAGTCATTTGATTAAAAGGCTATAAGTTATTAGATTTGAGTCAAGTTAGATTTTTTGCCTACAGGCCCAAAGTGTCTGTTGAGAGGTGAAGAGTCGTAGTAGGTAATATTTAGTCTCATATCGTGTATTATGGGTTTGTATGTGCGACTGGTGTCTATAAATGAGTTATTGTATCCCATTCACTCTTTGAGAAGAATAAAAGCATATCTTACCCATAGAGGTTCTTTTCTAATGGTTTTCTTCCCACTCATTATAAGTAAAGTTTCCATATAAATTCAAATATTATTTCTTTATTAGTTTGATATTTATGTTATTATTTAACATTATATATTTATCAATATGGTATCAGAGTAAGTTAATTTTTGGAAAAGATTATTTTTATGTTCTAGGATTTTTTTTATCATCATCAATTCTTTATATTCTTAGAATGTTTATCTTGTGAGAACACATGTGAAGGCTTCTCTAGCTATGAGCACAGAGAAGACATATGAGAAGATCGATCAATGTTACTAGCATAATAGCAACAGCAATTACTTAATCTGGTGGAATGAGATCAAATTTCTACCATTAAAATCTATATTTATACAAAACTAACAAAAGAAAATTTACTCACCGATTTAAGTTTGATCAGGTCAAACTTTCGGCCTGGCAAATGCAAATTTTGAATTCACAAGCAAGAAAAATTCTTCCCTACCATGTGTACTTCATTCGCGCAGAGATCATGCTAAGAAGAAGCCGCATACCCTTTCCTGCATCAAAAAGATCCACAGCCGTCAGATCTTCGCATCCACTGCCGAGGCCATCCCCCTTGACAACATACAGAGTCGTCCCCGGGGTCCCACTGCCCTCCCAAACTGCTCCGCGTGTCGCCTCCCCATTGGTCTGATGCTTTCAACGCCAGTACCCGACTCCCCCGTCCCGTCAATAAATACCCCCCACCGCACCTCCTCTTCTCTCTTTTCTCCCCATCTCGCCCCCCTCAATCCCCTCCGCCAAACCCCAAACGCCAAATCGCTAAAGGCCGAGTAGAGAGAGAGAGGGGGTGGTAAAGGAGAGGAAACAAACGAACAGAAGTCCCTCGCAACGGCGGGAGCAAACGCTAGTTTTTTCCACCGTCCCATCTCCTACGCCCCGGCGATCGGATTACCGAAACCCTAACGGCGATCGCATGAGGTGAGAGGGGAAACCCTAACGGGCGATCTCCCGCGGGCGGTGGGGAGGGGGGGAGCGATGGAGGGGGAGATCGGGCAGCAGGTGGTGGAGTTCTCGTCGCTGTTCCGACGGGCGGCGGAGGACTCCTACGTGGCGCTGCGGGAGCTCGTGGAGAGGTCGAAGTCGTCGGAGCAGCCGGACTCCGAGAAGAAGATTGATCTCCTCAAGTACATACTTAAGACGCGGCAGCGGATGCTCAGGCTCCATGTGCTCGCCAAGTGGTGCAAGCAGGTCCGTCCGTCCGAGCTTCCTTTGGGTTTTTCTTGGAGTTTGATGCGGAACTGCGGATTTCTCCTGGTGTTGGTGTTAGCTGTTGGTTGTTGAGGAGATTGGATGCTCTTAGGGGTTAGGGAGGGAGGGTGTGGGAAATTGAGTCGCTGAATCAACAAAAAGGAGGTTTCTTGACGAAGGAACTGATGCAATTACAGTGTTCTAGGATTTGAATGAATGGAAATGAATCAAACTAAGTTCTGGATAGCCAAGAGCAACGTTAGTTTGTCTGGCATCTTCTGGACATGCCGTTGAGTGTGTGTTAGCATTGCCAGTTATGAGCACTGGAAAAAGGGAAATAAATAATTAGAGATTATGTTGAAGATTGAGTTGTTTTGGATGATGAAGAAGAATGGATCTTTAATCTCACTTGATGTGGAATTGGAGCATGTCCTGGTAACTCTGAGACGTGGGAATGATTTGTGATAGAGAACTTAGGACCAAGCGATGCTTTTAGCAGTGGTCAGCTAGCTTGTGAGAAGCTTGTGATCATGCTTGTTTCATTTTTGAGAACTGTAATGATAACTTCCAG
Organism: Thalassia testudinum; assembly: GCA_037157565.1. NCBI lineage: Eukaryota > Viridiplantae > Streptophyta > Magnoliopsida > Alismatales > Hydrocharitaceae > Thalassia > Thalassia testudinum. The sequence continues at coordinate 23,112,214 of JAZHRO010000024.1, forward strand.
GATTTGTAGGCACTGATGCTGATTAGAGTATCATAGTACTGCAAAAGGGGATTGTATGCGTGCCTGTCATAAACATTTGTTCTGCCACATATGCCCTTAGGTTTTTCATGATCTCTCACGAGCTTGAAGATGCAATAGATTCAAGATTGAGGCCATGGAGGCAAAATCGGTACTAATTTGAATGTGAGAATCAGAGCAAGGTGTCTAATTGTTGATTTTTTAATAAAAAAACAGTGAATTTCTTGGTGTGACTTAACCCTGCGGGTAGTTATATCAAAAGTGTCAACTATGTAGAGTTTTATGCACACAGGACAACTAGACCTTTTCTTACCTTAAGTGGGGTCAGCTATATGGATCCTTTACCTCTATTCGGATATGTTCAAGGTCATACTAGAATTTAGACAAAAAAATCAAGCTAATGCTCTCGGTCTTCCCTTATCCTTCCATGTAGGCTTAATATCTAATTGCTTACTTCTTGGGCACACACATTACAAGGTATTCTCTTCATATCACATAATTCGTGACATTGGAGCTGGAGGAAAGTGGGGTGTGGTGAAAGTGACTTAGGATTGAATTAAGGAGGAATGGATGGATGGACTAGGGAGGCAGGTTTAGAGATCTCTTGGAATGCACTATCTGCTCATCTTTAGGAGATACAAAGTCTTCTTGTATCCTTGCATGCTGGATAAAGGATCTTAAAGCTCCTGTTCGTTAAGGACCCAGGATATATGGTGTTAAAGGTCAATGAAAAGTCTTGGATCTTGCTTCACTTTCACAAAGTAGAGGGCACATGTGTGGGATACAAAGGGATTTGCCTCAATTAGAGGGGTATCAAGGTTCTAAATGTTGATTTTGATGCCGTTTTGGTAATTTTCCAAGTACGCATTTCAAGGGCACGCTGGAGGCACATCGTGGAAATATTGGAATTTTGATGTTGTATTTTGACAATTTTGACGCTTTAAAAATTGTTCATTTCGGAGGTATGCCGATGCATGCTAAGGAAACACCAAAATTTAGTTGAAATGATTAGAATTAAGAGAAAATCATATAATTATGCTTTTTAAAAAACTTGATCAACACTTAATGAAGAACAAATTCATATTATATGATAAAAAATTACAATTTACTAATTTAGAAAGTTTAAAAGGTTATGTAACAAAAAACGTTGCATGCACAAATTCAAATTCAATGTGCAGCACACAAATGCAATATGCAATACAATATGCTCAAATTTAAAGTTCAGATGTAACATGCTGCATGACCCAATTCAAAGTCCAAATTTAGATACAACCATAATTGTCATTTTGTGGAGATAATGGCTTGTGGAGCAATAATTGTCATTTTTGTGGAGATAATAGTTTGCGGAGACAAAGGTAAGATGCATTTTTTAAGTGAGAGTTATGGGCTAAGAAATCATGCACCCGACATGTCATTTCCCATTTAGAAAATGAAAAGTTTGGCTCAAGCCGCAACATATCATTGAAATTGTCGAAATGGTCGATGTGAGCATTGAAATTGTCGAAATGCTATTAGCATGTTGGCGACATATGGGAATTTTGACATTATTACATGCTGATATGGGACAAAAACCAAAGTAGGCCATTTTGACGAAGTTACATTGGCATGCTGAGGGATTTAGATAATTGAGGGGGATAAGGGAGGGGGGCACATCAAGGAGGATGGGCCCCCTTCCTTTAGCTAAAAGGGAGTTCGTACGGAATGGAGCAGTAGCTCATTCAAGATTGAAGGTGAGGTTAGGATTTAAGATGGGAGGCATGAGTCGTTGCAAATATATACGGTTAAAGGAGTGAACTTAATTTGTGTATTCGATACTAAAAGGCTTGACGAGGGCTATCAATTGTGGTATATCATATACGAAGCTACCTATCAAAGATAAAGCTACAAAAAAGCAATGGGAGATGGAGTAAAAGGTTTTGCATCCTAGAGGAGAAGAAAAAGTCATGCCTGAACCACGAGGGGAATGTCCCACGGCAATCTTCCCTTTAATGTGATTTTCTTATCCTATTCTTCTTTGCATGGCCATTCATTCACCTCAACATCTTCACTTTTGTTAGAAATCCTTTTCTTTAGCCTACTACTAACATCCCAACATTCAAATCCATGTAGCACGGTGAATTGTATTGTGTGCTCTCTCTCTTGTACTTGCTTTTAGCTTTTGAAGGAAGCTTCTAGGCACATAAAGCAGTCGAAGCTTCTCTCTATTTAACCAACCTACAATGATTGGGTACTTGAAGATCTCTTTCTTTGTAATGGAATGCATGCTAATTTTTGTCTCTCATCCTTCTTTTTGTCCTTCAACAATGACATACATTTTATATATTTTGTCTTCGTTTATTTAACTTGACATTTTTACATTCAAGGGCCTTTCCGAACTACTCCAATTTGCTATTTACTCTTTTTCATGAGCACAATATCATTTGTATGAAGCATGTACTATAATACTTTATCTTGTGCGTGCTTCATCAACTTGTCCATTACCAAAAAGGTAAGGACTTAATTTTAGTGTAGCTTGTCAACCTATTTTGAGTCCTTTTGCTATAGTTTCATGCTACACATCCTTTATGAGATTGATGTAAAATTGGCATCCCTTTCTTTTTTAAAGTTCTATACCATATATCTCTTTAAATTGAATGATATGTCTAGAAGTTTTTCTTTTTGAAAAGAAAAAGGGTAGTTATCGGAGTGATAACTACCCACTTCATTAATTAATTAATCATATAGAAAGACATTCATATTACATATGTTCATCGCAAAAAGAAAAAAGGTAATTCCCAAAAAGAAAAAGTAACAAATGCAAGAGATAAAACTTAGGCCTAGTTTGGTAAAGGTTTAAAGTTTAAGATTGGGTAAAGTTTAGGAAGTTTGAAGGAGGGATATGTGAATGGGTAAGAAGAGGGTTAGTGGATGTGGATGTGATAGTTGAGTTGATATGTTATTATTGGTTTTTGTTTTTATTTGTATTGAGAGTGGGTTGGTGGGAGGTAGATGTGATGGGTGTGAGTTAGTAGAGGTAGATGTGATTAGTAAGGGGTGGGTGTGATAGATGTTGGTAGATGTGATGAGTGGGGAGTAAAACTTTTGCATGTAACAATTATGGTTAGCACGTAGGATAAAAGCTCCATTTAAAATCTCACCAAACGGGGCCTCAATGTATGGATGCTGTCCCTTGAAGATGACACCATGCATTCCCCTTACCAAGGTTGGAGAAATCGACAATTGGTATTTAGTCGGTGAGGTCACCAATTAAAGAGTATACGATATGCAGGTGACTAATTGAGGATTAATTGGTTTAGTATTTTTAAGTATTTAAAATATGCATAGAATTATATATACTGTTATACATGTTATATATACATATATGCAAATTGAAAACATGCACATATGTATTAGTATTATTTTTTTGACATGCATATTATTAGAACGACACCTTACAGGCAATAGGAAGGGCGATGGTAATGGAGAATTGAGGAGAATTGGAGAGAAGGGTGTAGGTTTAGGGTTCATTAGGATTTGAATGTAAGGGGAGGGGGATGGAGTTGGGTGGGGTTTTTTCTCTTTGGCGTTCCAATCAAGACACAAAAATTGAATTTCCAATGTTCGATTGGATGATTAATCAATTGATTAATCAAATAATTGGTAGGTCCACTAGACTATAGGCCCAAATATTGATATGTTGTTCAATCTCTTACCCCATATGGTTAATAAGCCAATTAGCCATGCCCCCGAGGATGTTCTCCCTCGAAGATCATTGAAAACCAAAAATATTTTGATGTAAGGTCATTTGCATTTTTCAAATCATTGTTTCATGTCTAGATTTTGACGCCATTTTGATGGTTGCAAAATTTCGTGCCTAGAGACATGTCTTCAACATCATTGAGGAAAGTGATAAAGTGACTAAAAAAAGATACAATCTTACAGGTTTAGGATTCTAATGTATAATAATACTTAATTAAAGGCATGCTTATACTACTTTGGTGGGATAGTTTAGATTGGAATCATGATTCATAATTCAGAAAAAGCTGTCATCATACAATGATAGATGCACATAAAGATTTGATAAAGGCATAAAATAGTAATAATTTGAACTTTTAGTTCCCATTTTGACTTGGGTTAGTGAGCAAACTTAAGGTGACTTAGCAAGGTTGATTGAACAATGTGAGTGGATTATGTGGTGTGGTCTATAAGAGTTGTCATCTCGTATTCCTACTTACAACTTATCAACTTGTTAGGTCCAATTTTTACTTTCTAAAGAAATAATAACAAAAAATAATCTAATATTAGTTGTGAAAGAAGTAACTGCAATAAAGGTTTGGCATGTTGATTTCAATGTTGTTTCGATGGATTCAAAAGTGTACATTTTGGAGGCATAATGGAGGAATGCCGAAGAAGTGAACTAAATTGTGTTGGTAACTTGCTATTTCAGTTATTTTGATAGTTGAAGATGGAAGAATGTTGAGGCATGTCAATGGAACCTATGAAGAAGTGAAATTTTTTACAAAAAAGAGAGAACTTTATTTGTTTGTAACTAAAACATGTGAGTAGCACAAGAAATACTTAATTAATACTTTCAAAAGTGATAGGATGTGGTTGGAAGTTTGTAAGGGAGGTTTTGTTTTCTTTGACCTATGGTCTTGCACTATGTAAGTATGTGGTGGAAATGAAGCGGATGACTACCTACCTTCCGTAGTCTTTCTTTACCTTTTTAGAAAAAGAAAAGCCTTCTAAGTAACAAATTTGTCTTTCCAATTTTTCATAAATAATACAAAGAGCACATCACCACTTCCTAGAATCAATAATTTACTATTTACTAAATAGTATTAGACTACTTAGTAGTTATTATGGTAATTCCATATTAACTAGCCTTAACTAATACTTAGTATTAGTTAGTATTATTAATTGGTAAATATGACTATAAAGTATAGACAATGATGAAAAATGCTATTATTCCTTCTATTTCTCCATGAAAAAACCCTTCGCATGGTAATACTTATGGTATCGCTTGACCCTTCCTAAGTAGGGACATAATGAAACATCCATAATAAAGAAAATTTCTTCGGACGTGGATTTATTTTAGGTTACCTCCTCTCGTTGTGTTTTTCTTAAACAAGCAAACAACCAATAGAAAGTGTGAGGAAAAATGACAAGAAGATATTGGAACATCTATTTGGAAGAGATGAAAAAACTAGTTCATTTTAGTCACGGCGTTGGGAAATGGAATATGAAGATGGCACCTTATATTTTTGAAAGTGTAGTGACATATTTTAAATCTTATCTCTCGAATATGTGGGAAAAATGCCAATGAACTAGAGGCATGTTTACAAAGATTGTACCTGCAAAGGCTAGCAACCTACCAATGCTCGTCATGCTTGTGCCTCATAATCAAAAAGGTGTTTATAACCTCCAAGGCAAGTCCATCAGTGCAACTTTAGTTTGAGTAGGGTGGTTATGCTTTTCGATCACAATATTGGAGGAATGCTAGGCCATTTGAAATCGTGACGATAGAACTTCTTTCTCAGATGAGGAAAACGAGAGGAAATGCAATAGGTAGGTTGGGGTCGTCGAAATACAGGACAAAGCAAGCAAAAGGGAATCCACAACAAAGCACCACTCATTTTTTTTTATTAGAAGCTTGTGATTCTTGGGTAGTTTATTTGTGAAAATGCATGTCTAGTAGGAAGTAGGATTGTCACACTTGGTGCGCCTATGTCCCATAAGGCTCTCCATGTGAGGGGTGCGTGGGTTTGAAACCCCGTGACATGTCCATACTTGCATAGAGCCGTGGGGGCAAATGTATTGCTGATGATCTGTCCGACGTGATGTATCGTGTGATTAAAAGTGTACCGTCTTCGCCGGGTGGGCTCCTTGAGGTTTACCTCTACGGAGGGTTCCTCGTCATAAAAAAAATGCATGTCTATTCCAATTCATAGCTCAAATGAAACTTGATCAACTTCTAATTATTCATCTGGACTCTTTTGTAATCAGAATGCTAAATTTTGCATTTGATAAAAAGAACTCATCTATATAGGTAAATATAAGACATTTACGTTGATTCTTGTGAAGCATGCAATGGTTAACTCCTAATTCAACTCATGTGCTCGACTCATTCCTGCTAGATACATTCTAACATCACATATGTAAAATTGGTAATTTGTGTTCTATTATAAATTATATCAATATGCGGTTGTGATTCATAAAGTTACTACTATGTTCCTATCATCGAGTCATTTAGTATTTACCAACCAGACAACCAGCCTTAGATTCCTTGATTTTAGTGAAATATGACCTCTTAACCTTTCCTAAGCTCTTTTGTGTAATGCTACCATGTGATTGAAATGGGGCTCCTCTAGCATTTTTTCTCCCCCAAAGAAGACCTTTAGCTCTTTAGCAAGTCTGGCGACTTACAGGTATTTTGGACTTCGCACCTTGCTTGGCATTGAGTGCTGCTTGATACCCTTCACTACCTTTGCCTTTGGAGACTAAAGCTTTCCCTTGATCCTTTCAGTCTCCATTACATCCAGCAGGGATATTGGGCTTTTGACCCTAAAGGAAGCAGATTGTCTTACAAAAGCTGGTAGATTATGGTTTACAGAAGAAAGAAACCCTACCCCTGTTGGCTTCTCCTCTCTAAAGCTTCCTAAATCCTGTCCTGCACACTCTTTTTTTCAAGTGTGCAACTGTAGCTTCTAATCTACGGCTTACTTATTTGACTTGCAGCTACGTTTTACATCGTAGACATGCAACATCTTCACTTTTGTTGAGTTGCAGACTTGCTGGGCATGTTAGCTTATGTGTAGAGGCATGCATTGGATAGGGAACCCGTCTCGATGATTATCAAAGGATGGACGAAAACAAAACCATTTCGAAATCGATGTAGGGATAATTATGTAAATATCCACAATGATAACATAATGTCATCATATTTCGACATCTGGGTTCATAGTGGTAAAGTTTTGCCGATATGCCTCCATTTTGGAAGTTTTAGCATCATACTTGCGAAATATTTTGCTTGTATGCATTGATTTCTTGTAGTTTTGATATGATCCTTATGTATCACTATGCAACTTTGTTGAAATTGCAAACACAGTAGGAATGTCTATGATATGATATTTTGTGAGTACCACCCTCTTTGTAAATAATCATGTCAATTTATATGTCATATCAAATCCAGATGACCTAACTACCAAATCCACTGCCTTTGATTCAAGACTTCCTAAAACTTGGGCAATGCTAAATGCTAATTCTCATCTAAATATAACATAAAAGGAATATGGTGCTTTGGGTCTTAAATAACCACAATAGGAACAACTTAATTAGGAAATTAATAAGTAGTTTTAGATCTTTTAACCTTCCTCAACAAATTGTCACATGGATATCATTGAGTCCTATAACCTTTTTCATTTTCATCAATTTTGATCCTCCTTTTCTTTCTTCCTTTTCATCCATTTTCATGGTTTAAGCAAATATTGGACTATCCTTAGTTTTCTTGAGGTAAGTGAACTACATTAATTCCATTTAAAACTTAAAGTTACTCTTCCACCATTTTTGAATATCTCCACTATCTACAACCACCTTTCGTTCATCTTTGAAGCACCTTACATGTATAAGATTCTTCATTTTCATTCCCCTACTTTAACTAACTTAAAGATATCTTTACCTTCTTATTTGGCATCAAGCCTTATGTAAAGGTACTATGCCTTTGCTTTTACTTTGCTATTGGCCTTTTTGCTTCTTTCATTGCCTTGTTTATGGTCTCGATTTCTTTCTTGATGAAATGCATTGAAATAATTCCTTTTGATTCTATTCTTGCACATCTTCATCATCATGCCTTTTAGCTTTGAGCACTCCTCCTTTAGGCTTAATAAACACCTTTTTGGCTATCCTTCTGAAAATAGTTGTTATAGTAGCTTACATTTGATCAACACTTTTATCGTGTTCCTAAGCTTTCTTGCAACGTTTTCTTCTTGAAATTTCCTTATTGGTTGCTTTTTAAAATCCCACTATTTATTTCTTGTGTCTTTATATGTGCACATGCATTACCAATTTTGATGTTGATTCGCTAAACTCTCTTTTGAAATGACCTTGCAATCTTACAAGCAAAATAATCAATGTGTTTTATAGTGTTGGTTGCTTAGGATGGCTTTTGTGGGCCTTAATCAATTGGAGGCTTGGACTTGGAGGCCATGAACCAAGCTTTATTTACAAGCTAGGTGTTTTGTTTAATGGGGAGGAAGAGACGCTTACATCTATTGAAGCATGCTACCGGAGAAAGTTGAATCGGGAGGATAGGGTGTAACTAACTAGTTAGAGGTAATGTTGTGAAGGTGATCGCTTTGGGTTATAGGGCTATTGGTCCAAGTGGAAAAGCCAAAGTTTGCCTTAAAGCTATTCCAAGCGAGGGGCTTCATCTAGACGATTGCCTGGTTGCCTTCTTCTTTGCCTAGGTTGCCTTACATATCATCATCCTACTCCCAATTCCCACTAGATAAGATCGTAAGACTCTTCTTTAGTTTAAGTGTTGTATATTATATAAATACATATGTTAATGTTATATATATTGTTACATATATTATATATAGATATATGTTATTGATAGCTTTGATATGCTCGCAAGTTTTCCCTTGCTTTGATATATATTATCAACTTTGTCAACTTTTGTTTGTTATGATATATAAATTATACATATGTGTTACTATAAGTAATTATGATATATCCTTCACATATATTTGTGGTTACATATATGCATGTATGCATGTAATGTGTATCTATGTAAGAATAATATATGTATAAGTTATGATATTAAGTCTATATCCTATTGTAATATAGTATATACAATATGTGTTAGTGTCTTGTTTTGGTAGGTACATGTAATATATGTTTTGGTTGTTTGTTTTTGCTTGTAATAATATGTGTTCTATACCTATAATATGTGTATGCCATACATTTCCAAAAAAAATGTGTATACATTGTATGATGATACGCATATATCTATATATTATTGTAACTTAAAATATGATAGGATCATTCTTTTTTCTTTCACTTAAATAGTGTTATTATATGTTCTTTTATGAAAATTGATACTGCCATATGAGGTCTTTTGAAAAGGGGAAGGATGACTATCGAAGGTTGGTAGTCATCCTCTATGTTGAGTTATGTTTATGTTTGTAAGGGTTGTTGTGTTATTTTATTTTGAGTAGCTGGTTTATGATGTACTTTTTCCCACACCTATATAGAGGTGTAGGGACTTTTTGGTAATGGTAAAAAAAGTTTATTCACTTCAACTTGGTATTAGAGCCAAGGTTGAGGTCTCCACCAAAAACAAAACCCTAACCTTACTTAAGCCCTCTCGCCGGAGCTACCGTCGCCGCCACCGGCGACCATGCCGGCGTTGGATGATCGCCATAGCAGCAACATCGACTGCCGCTGTAGTCGGCCCTTCACGTCAGACTGCGGCGCAGCAGCCTGATCGGGGTGCAATTGGCTCCTCTCGTCGTAGCACCCCTGCTGTTGCCACCAGTAGCCCTCCTTGCTGTAGCGCCTCTCCTCGCGCCCAGCACCCGGTCACGACGTTGCTGCTGCCGCCAACAGCCTGATCGAGGTGCAATCGGCCCCTCGGGCTGCAGCACCCCTGCTGCTACCGTCGCCAGTAGATCTCCTTGTTGCAACGACTCTCCTCGCGCTGTAGTACCTTGTCACGGTGATCCTGCTGCTGTCGCCGCCGGCAGATTTCCTTGCTGCAACGCCTCTCCTCGCCTGTCGCAGGTGCAAGACCACCCCCTGATTGTCATTGGTGCCAGTTGCTCTTGATCTCTCTCTGTGGAGATGAGGGTTTGAAGCAAAAATCTTTCAACAGGGTGGTATGAACTTCTTGATCTTTTGATCTAATTTGGGGTGTGTATTCCCTGTTGATGCATGTTTTTGGGGTGTGTAGTCCCCTTGAGTATTGACTGCGTGTGAGTGGAGATTTTTGGGGTGTGTATTCTCCGGTTGGTATATTTCTTGGGGTGTGTAGTCCCATTTTCTGTCAATTTTCAGATCTGAAGTGTGAAGAAGTTCAAGGGTGTGTACCCTTCTCTGTGGCACGTCGAACTTTGTTTGTGGCAGGGTGGTTCAGTAAACATGGTAGTGTCTCAGTCAGAGATTGTACTAGGAACTGTCGTGGGTGATATTCAAACCACTGGTGTGACATGGTTGCTTGATTCATGTGCTTCTAATCATTTATTTGGGAATCTGCAGTGTTTTGGACAGATTTAACCTGTCTCTTATGCTCGTACAGTATAGGTGGCTGATGGGCGACTTGCTCCTATTAGTGGTCAGGGGGAAATTAATGTTATCTCTTCTATGCAGCTTAATCATGTTCAGTTCCAGATTTATCCATGAACTTGCTCTCTATTAGTAAGATCATTAAGCAGATGAATTGTTGGGTCATCTTTGATGAGCGTGAATGTATTTTCCAGGATAGAATGATAGGGAAGACTATTGGTAGTTAATATGAATGAGGAGTTTACTGACTTCAGTAGGATCCTATGGCTGCAGCATGTCGAGTTAGTGCCACATCTGGAGTGCTTTACAGTGGCATAGATAGTTGGGTCATCCTTCTTTGGAAAAGTTATGCAGGCTTATTCCTCATGTGTCCTCAACTACACAACTTTCCTGCGATGCATGTCAACTTGGGAAGCACTATAGATCTTCCTTTCCAGCTGCTACAAGACCACGTTCAACTTCATGTTTTCAGTTAGTGCATCTTGATGTTTGGGGTTCCAGTAGGACTCCTGATAGAGTAGGAGATCGATACTATTTGATTGTGGTTGATGATTTTGCCATATTATCCTAGCTATTTTTCATGAAGAATAAGTCTGAAGTGGGTCCATTGATTGAGAAGTTTGTGATGTTGATAAAAAATCAGTTTGATGCTTGCATCAAGACTCTCAGATCTGATGATGCACTGGAGTTTTGTACTCGTCGGTTGGAAGGATTCTATGGCATACATGGTATAATTCATCAGATCTCATGTCCTCACATTTCTCAGCAAAATGGAGTCGCAGAGAGGAAGCACAGACATATCCTTGATATAGCCAGAGCTCTTCTTATCCATAACAGTGTGCCACAAAATTATTGGGGAGATGCAGTTCTCACAGCTTGCTACCTTATTAATAGATTGCCCTCCTTAGTAATTCACGAGTAGATACCATGGTAGGTGCTTTACCCAAATGTTGAGTTGTTTGATTTTCCACCCAAGACATTTTGATGCGTGACTTTTGTATATCTCCTTGGACTTGGGCATGATAAACTAGCACCTAGAGCAGTTAAGTGTGTGTTTCTTGACTATTCTCGAACTCAAAAGGGGTATCGGTGTTTTGATCCTCTACATCAGAGACATTATATTAGTGCAGATGTCACATTTTATGAAGTTGTACCTTATTTTTCTGTTATTGCCAGGCAGGTGCAGAGTGTGCCGGAGAGTGTGCCTGTACCCGTTGCTCCTATACCATTTGGTATATTCATAGATACTAGTAACCCTTCTCAGGTTGATGAGCCACCTACCAGCACATTCGGACCAGCACCAGCGAATGAAGGGACCTTCAAGGGTCACACCTATCAGTTGCCAGTTGTATATAGGGCAAAGCCCCCTCCATTTATTCCACAAACTCCTCAGGTTCGTGTTGATAACCTAGAGGTGGTTTCTACTTAGGAGACTTTTTTAGGCACAGTGTTAGTAGATGAAATAGGTGGGAGTCTGCCACCTGAGGATAGTTCTCCAGGTCCTGATTCCATGAGTACTGATGAGGATATTCTTATTGCTATTAGGAAGGTTCCACGAGCTTGTGTCTAGTATCGTGTTGCTGGGAGTGGTATTACTGCTGATTCTCTAAGTTTGGAGTTTCATGCATTCACAGCTGCTGTATCCAGTGCTGAGTTACCTACCTCGTACCAGCAGGCTCTACTACATCCACACTGGAAGGTAGCTATGGAGGAGATGTCTGCACTTCCTACCAGAGGTACTTGGGAGCTGTCACCTTTACTGTCTGGCACGCATCTTGTTGGAGCCAGATGGGTCTTTGCCTTTAAATACAACCTAGATGGGTCTATTTTAAGGCATAAGGCCCGCTTAGTGGCCAAAGGATTCATCTAGACATATGAGGTGGATTTCTTTGACACGTTCTCCCCTGTTGTATGACTCTCTACTGTTCGAATTCTTGTATCTGTTGCGGTTCATTATGGATGACAGTTACATCAGTTGGATGTTAAAAATGCATTTCTGTACGGAGACTTGGAGGAAGAGATATATATGCAGCAGCCACCTGACTTTGAGATTCAGGGGGAGTGTGTATTCAGGCTCCGTAAGGTCATTTATGGTCTTAAGCAGAGCCCTCGAGCCTGGTTCCAGCGCCTGTCTGAGGCATTGTCTGTTGTTGGGATGCAGAGATCTTCATCGGATTATTCACTATTTGTAAGGAAGACCAGTAGGGATACAGTGGCTTTACTTTTGTATGTGGATGATCTTATTCTTACAGGTGATAATGCGGAGGGTATATCTCAAATAAAGGAATACTTAGCACACCAATTTGTCATGAAAGATATTAGAAAGCTGAGATATTTTTTAGGCATTGAGTTTGTCATAAGTAAGCAAGGGACAATTATGTCGTAGAGGAAATATGCCCTTGATATTCTTCAGGAGACAGGTATGCTAGGATCCAAAGATGCAAATATTCCTATGGATCATAAAATTCATATGTTTGAGGATAATGTAAAGCTAAAAGACAAGAAGCCATATCGATAGCTGGTGGGGAAGCTGTTATATCTGACTATCATTAGGCCAGATATTAGCCTTGCCGTGGGGAAGCTGAGTCAGTTCTTTGATAAGCCTATCGAGGCTCATTGGTAAGTTGTGATGTAGGTGTTGAGGTACATCAAGGGGTGTTCAGGTAAAGGCATTCTTTTCCAGAGAAAAGCACTTATGGCCGTTGTTGCATACTCAGATGTAAATTATGTAGGTGATGTCGGGGATAGGCGGTCTACTATTGGTTTCCGTACCTTTGTTGCTGGGAACTTGGTAACCTGGAGGAGCAAGAAACAAAATGTTGTTTCACGTTCTAGTGCTGAGGCTGAGTATAGAGCTATGACACATACTGCTGCTAAGATGATATGGATCAGATCTTTGTTATGAGATCTTCATGTTGATGTTCAGAAACCTATGAAGATGCATTGTGACAATCGGGCTGTCACCTACATTGCAAACAATTCTATGTTCTATGAGAGAATAAAACATGTAGAAGTGGATTGTCATTACACCAGGAGTTTGATTCAATATGGTCTGCTTCGCATTACTTGTCTTGCCTCCTTAGACCAGACTATCGACATGTTTACCAAGTCGTTGCCACGTCTCCAGTTTGAGAAGTGTAGAAACAAATTGAGCATGATAGATATATAAGCTCCAGCTTGAGGGGGAGTGTTGAGTTATGTTTATGTTTATGTTTGTAAGGGATGCTGTGTTATTTTATTTTGAGTAGTAGGTTTACGATGTATTTTTTTCCATACCTATATAGAGGTGTAGGGACTTCTTGGTAATGGTAGAAAAAGTTTGTTCACCTCAACTCTCTACCATATGAGTTGGTTAGCATTGTTTAAAAAATAAAAAGACTTGTTGGCTCAATTCAACCGGGCAATTAGCCTTTATGTTGCCATGCCGGAAGCAATTAAGGAGATTGTTGCCTTGCGGTTGGCCATCACTTTGACAGCTTTGGTTAGGGGCTCATCATTGCTTTAGAAAGAGCTGCAAAATGTTATACCTGTGGTGATTCCTTTGAATCTTTCTTATTGGCAGAGCTGGGTGATGGAACAGATTCCAGATTTGGTTAGATGAGTGGTCGAGGGGCCCCCTTCGAGACTAATTTCCTCGACTTTTCGCACTTTCTTCTGCAATGCAGGCATCAGTGGCAGATTGTTGGGATACGAGTGTAATGTCTGGCCACCTGTTTTTCTTGGGAACTTTCCAGAACAAAGATTAAAAGAATTATCCCTGGCTGCAGGAGAAATTATTGAACTTACGGCCAAAGGAGGATGGTTTAGATGGTTGGTTTTGGTTAAAGCTGGCTTATAGATATTTGCCTCCACCAAGTCAACAATTGGATGATGAACTCATCAGAGATTGCTGCTTGATTTTGAAAACAAAGCTACTGTTGAAAATAAGAAGCCTGGTTGCTGCAAAGAAAACGGCTAATGATGGAAAAACGCAGTTTGAAGATTGCCCCACATTCAGATGCCACTCACCCTGTGTGGTCAGGAGGACCGTGCACATCTATTTTTTTCTTGTTCCTTTGCTAAGGAGCTATGGGTAAGTGGGGACACCAGGGGAGGCCACAGCTTCCTGGGTTGAATTTGGCAGAGCTTTGGTGGAGGTCCTTTTGGAAGCAAAGTTGAGCAGGCTGGCCCTTTTGCTGTTCTTTCGGTGGCGGCTTTATGGCTTCGGAGGAAAGGAGTGATTTTTCGTGGGGGGAGACCATTTTCTATGAATTTCTGCAGGGAAGTTGATTTCTTAAAGGGTCTATGGTCTAATTTCTAACCTGCTGTATACTTTTAGCCACCTTACATTAATAAATTTCACGATCACTCTCCCTTGTGATCATCCTTTTCCTCTCCAAGAAAAAAACCAATGTGCTTTTGCTAAACCAGTCTCACAAGTAGATCGGATTCTCCTCTCTTTTTTGGGAAAATTGCAGCAATAAGAAAGTCTTAAGCATTACAACATCAAGAAACACTTTCCCTTTTCGTTTTTGACAACAGTCACCATGGTTTCCATGAATATTTGCGTATTCTTTTTTATTGGACGGGTAGAGCATCCTTCCTGACAAATTCATGTTAATCTTTAGCCAAACAAATCATTTCCCAAAATTTCCTACATGAGTTTTTTATGCATAAATATAAAATAGGGGCATCTTTATAATTTTGACAGTTTACAGGGCAGGGAATGGTATATATGTGAACCCTGTGAGATTAATGAAATGTGGTTGAAAGCTAATATAATTTTGTCAAACATGCTGTTCAAAAAATAATTTTGTCAAACATTTTGCAATGAATAGTCAAACTGAATAGATTTTTTTTTTCATTTTCTTTTTAAATATTTGATGATTGTTTCGATTTGGTAAATTTTTTCTGAAACTTCAATGAACTGAAAAGTAGTTATGTTTGGTGGCATAAATTTTTAGCCATGACTTTGTTTTCATGTTGGCACTGTGAATTTTCTCTTGAAAAGTGAAGGTTTTAGGTAGCAGGTAATGATAATGTTCCTGTAAGGAATAAAGGGTCATGTGGTAGTGGCACTTGGCATGGCAATCGGTCAAGGTTGGGCCGCCAACCCTAGTTGGAGTCCCAAGGGTCAAGTTTATTTTGCTTGAAGTCCAAGTTTTTTTATTTTTAGTATGGTTATATGTCTTTTAGTTAAGTTATTAAGAAGATTTGATATTTTCAGATTTTAGGAGATTTCATTGATTTGTTTAATTAGTTCTCTATATAAAGAGAGACTATGTAATTTTTTCTTGAGTTAATGCAATATATTTTCCAACAACTCCCTTTCTCTCTCTCTTCTCTTCTTTATCGCCAGCCTCTCTCTCTCTCTCTTCATCGCCTACCAAGGCTCATGCGTGGGCCTTTCACATCTGTAAGGCTTGTCTCACGTTGCTTCGATTCTCCATATGGCATTTAGAGCCATCGGTCTTGGTGTCTCTATTCTCCCACGCGTGGATTAAGTAAGGTTGTCAAAGGAGAGGGGGGTCCAAAATGCTCGAGGTGTTAGGTGCTTGCCAAAGAAAAATGATGCACTAATACACACACAATAACCAAAATATGGTATGTTATGATTGCACGTATATAATATATAAGATATTTAAGTGATTAGACAAACATGCACAATGCACATACATATGTATATTGATATATATCATAAGTGTGTATACAGTTTTATACATTTACATATACAAATATGTAAATGCACATATTATATTTATATGCTATACTTATGCACATGTGTGTCTATGTACATATATATTTGTATATATAACTTGCCATGTACATACATACATACACAAACATATAAAATATGTGTATATTTGTGTGCATATATATATATATATTTATTTATTTATTTAAGCACATGTATATGTACATATCTATGCATATGTGCACATACATACGCTTAGGTGTGTGTTTAATTAAGAGAGGGCACTCAATAATTAGGTGAAAAGAAATTAAAACCCTTAAAATTATTTTAAAAATGAAAAATCAGCAAACTTGGTTCAAGCGCTCACCTGGGGTGCCTAGTGCCTTGGCATAGGTGCTTGCCTAGGCAGCGCCTTAGGCAGATTAGGCAAGGTGAGCCTTGTCAAGGCACTAGAGCCTCGCTTCTCCTCAACCTGGCGCCTAGGCGTGCCTAAGCAAGCGCCTTGACAGCACTGGAATCAAGGTGGTGCAAGGAGGAGAGATCACGCAGAAGAAGGTACTATCTTGTGTGTGATTCCCACATATTCCAGAGCCTTGATTTTCGAGGCATCTTCGTCGACTTGTAAGTTCTTTCAAAGAACTCCTTGAAGGACCTTGGCGCCTTATTGAAGATCCAAGGAGTCAAGAAGGGGACTCTGGCAAGTAGCTTCTCTTATGCATCTAACGCCTTACACGGAGCGTACAAGTAGCAGAAGGCTTGTTTCTTGAGGAAGAGAATGGCTAAAAACGAGAACTAGATCAACACCGAAGAAGGAACGATTATAGTTCAGGGCACCACAATCAAGCTTTAGGGTGCCTTCAACTATATCCTATTGGCGTGGGCATTCAAGATCTTCGTAGGCAGCCTGGATAAGTTGCATGTCTTACAGGAGGAGTCTGAGTCTAAGGACTCGACGAAGAAGTGGGAGAAAGAGAACCATAAATAGGTTGATGAATAGTCGATTCATCCATCGCCTCCAATATGTTATACAAGAAGTTGGCGTACGAGATGTGGGATTCCTTAGAGAAGAGGTACTCCAAGAAGTCCAGCAATGTTTGCATCATTGACATATATACTCACATTTGGACGGCAAATCAAGGGGATCTTCCCCTTGATAAGTATTACTCAAAGATGGAGGTGCTTTTTAAAGAACTGGAGATCTACAAGCTTGTTTGCTATAAGGTTCAAAATGCCGATTTCGATGTTGTGCCGATAAAATTCTAAATGCGCATTTCGTGGGCATGCCGAGGTATGTTGATAAGAATGCCAATGACGAGCTAGTAGTGGACCAGCAGCAGCATCGGCATGTCCATCAATTTCTCCGGCATGCCGACCATGCCAGTGATATCCTAGCATTTTGACAACTTTACCATGTCGGCATGGGCTTTTCCCTAAAAAGGCCTTGCCGACGGCATGCCACTGGCATGCCGCCGACATTTAAATCACTGGTTGCGAGAAGTAGACCATTGCACATGAAATATGGCAAGCCGTAAGATTCTTGTCAGGGTTAAATCCTCGATGTTAGCCGACATGTGACTAGATCTTGGCATTGGATTAGGAGTTAAATCTTGAGATGATTTATAGTCGTCTTGAGAAACTTAGAGAACTAGATGCATGATCCAGTATTTGAAAATACCGCTATAGCTACATTCGATGGAGGCGCATGATGTGGAAGAGGACATGGTTGAGGCTGAGGTTGAGTCTATCCACTATGTCAATATTGCGAGTGCACCAATCATCTATAAGATCGTTGTTGGGACAAATTTGGAAGACCCACACGTGGGGTATTAGCACCTTATGCGTGGATTCTCTTACGCCTGGAGACCTCAAGAAGATTAGATCCATGCTTCTAGAAGAGGAGAAGAAGACAATGGCAGCTATTGCGACTATTGAGGTTGCCAAAGAGGCAACGACTTTTGAGACCGCGAAAGGCTACATCATGACTCCTACTAAAGAGTAGAATGAATATGTGGCGCTCGAAGAAGATGAAGAGTGGTGGGGGCTCTATCCTCACCAAAAGTAAAGCAAGTCATTGTCCTCCTGGCGTCAACTTGAGGGGGAGTGTGAGGAATAAAGGGCCACGTGGCAGTGCTACGTGGTATGGCAGTCGATTAAGGTGTGCCGTCGGTCCTAGTGGGAGTTCGAAGGGTCAACCGTAGTTTGCTTAAAGTTCAATTTTTCTATTTTTAGTATGGTCATATGTCTTTTAGTCAAGATGTTAAGAGGATATTAGGAGATTTGATTGATTTATTTCTTGTTTTAGAGATTAGGATTGGCTCTCTATATAAAGAGAGACTATGTAATTTTCTTTTGAGTTAATGTAATTTTCTTTTGGTGTTGGATGTTCATTTGAAGAAGGCAAAGAAGAGAAAATTAGTGTCTAAGAATTTGAGAATTAAATGGTGGAATCTTAAGAAAGAGCAAGTGAGATTTAAAGAGAAGATGATGCAACAAAAGGCTTGGGATCTTGATGGTAGTGCTGATGAAATGTGGTTAAATATGGCAAACTGTATTAGGAAGGTGGCAAAGGAGGTGTTCCAGGACAAAAGGAGGCTTGGTGGTGGAGTGAGGAAGTGCAGGAGAAGCTTAAAATTAAAAGAGCCTGTTTTAAAGCCTTATATCGAGATAAGACTGATAATATGGAAAACTACAAAAGAGTAAAGAAAGAAGCAAAGAAAATTGTTAGTGAAGCAAAAGCAAAAGCTTGGGAGCATTTTTATAAGAAATTTGATTCTAAAGAAGGTGAAAAAGATATTTTCAAGTTAGCTAAAGCAAGAGAGCGGAAAGCAAAGGACCTTACGCATGTAAGATGCATCAAGGATGAAGAAGGAAGGGTGCTTATAGCTAGTGAGGATATAAAGACAAGATGGAAAAGATATTTTCATAAGGTATTTAATGAAAAACAAAAGAATAATATCATCTTAGGGGAGTTAGTTAACTCAGAAGAATATGTGAATCGATCATGTTATCGAAGGATACAAAAGAAAGAAGTAGAGGAGGCTCTGAAGATGATAAAAAGTGAGAGGGTTGTTGGGCCTGATGATATTCCTATAGACGTCTGGAGAATGACGGGAGAACGGGGTATAACTTGGCTCACAAATTTATTTAATACTGTGTGGAGAGGCAAGAAGATGCCAGAGGAATGGAGGAAAAGTTTTGTGGTACCTTTATACAAGAACAAAGGTGATATACAAGATTGTTCCAACTATAGAGGTATTAAGTTGATGAGTCATACGATGAAACTTTGGGAAAGAATAATTGAGAGAAGGGTGAGGCAAGTCTCTATGGTAACTGAAAATCAATTTGGCTTTATGCCAGGCAGGTCTACTATTGAGGCAATACACCTCTTGAGACGTATGATGGAGACATACAAAGTGAAGAAAAAAGATTTACATATGGTTTTTATTGATTTGGAGAAGGCCTATGATTCTGTCCCAAGAGATATCTTGTGGAGAATTTTGGAGAAGAGACAAGTGCCAATTATATATATCAACCTCATAAAGGATATGTACTATGGAGCTATAGCTTGTGTAAAGACTAAGGATGATTTGACAGACTACTTTGATATCTCCATTGGTCTGCATCAAGGTTCGACTTTAAGCCCTTATCTTTTTGCCTTGGTTATGGATGAGTTGATGAAGCATATCAAAGTTGAGGTGCCTCGGTGTATGCTTTTTGCTGATGACATTGTGTTGGTTGATGAGACAAGAGATGGAGTGAACAGAAAACTTGAGCTTTGGAGAGAAGCTCTGGAAGATAAAGGATTACGCATAAGTAGGACGAATACTGAGTATATGGAATGTAAGTTTAGTAGTAGAGGGAACAACGAAGGGATTGATGTAAAAATTGGAGACGAGTGCATTTCAATGAAAGATATTTGTAAGTACTTGGGATCCATTTTCCAGCATGATGGTGGAATTGATGGAGATGTTACACATAGAATTAATGCAGGGTGGTTGAAATGGAGGGGTGCTTCTGGTGTTCTCTGTGACAAGAAGGTTCCTTTAAAAGTCAAAGGAAAATACTATCGAGATGTGGTAAGACCAGCCATGTTGTACGGTTCGGAATGCTGGGCTATAAACTATAGGCATGTACAGAAGATGTCTGTGGCAGAAATGAAGATGTTAAGATGGATGTGTGGTCATACAAGAAAGGACCGTATTTCAAATGAATTTATTAGAAACAGGGTTAGGGTGGCACCGATAGAGGATAAAATGAGAGAGGCCCGTCTAAGATGGTTTGGACATTTACAAAGAAGGCCACTAGATGCTCCAGTTAGGAGATGTGAGAAGTTGGAGGCTGAACCCGCTAAGAGGGGGCGAGGAAGACCAAACAAGTGTTGGAAGGAAACTATTAAGTATGATCTCAATTACTTTAATTTAATTCCTAAAATAGCTGAAAATCGATCTGTGTGGAGGCAAAGAATCCATATAGCCGACCCCAATTAGTGTGGAAAAATACTTGGTTGTTGTTGTTGTTGTTAATGTAATATATTTTCCAACAACAACTCCTCTCCCCCCTCTCTCTTCTCTTATCTACTGCCGACCTCTCTCTCTCTCTCTCTCTCTCTCTCTCTCCATCACCCACCAAGGCTCATGCATGGGCCTTCCATGTTTGCAAGGCTTGTTCCATGCTGCTGCGATTCTCCACGGTTTCAATATGAATACTTAATATGTTACAACATTCATAGTTGTCATTTGGAACAAAAAAGAGTGTAATTTTTCGTTCTCTTGGCAATTGGAGACTTGCTGAGGCATGCACTCTCTTTGCAATGCTTTTCGGGCTTTTCTGAGGTTGATTTTTATGCAGCTTATAGAGACTATGCGTTCACTGGTTTCATCTTGGCTATTATGTTACTGTATTGGGCTGCACATGGTAAATCAAGCAAAGTTTCAGCATATGTGCCTTCAAATTAAAGATAATTAGGGATGCCGACTTGGTTGTAACCAATCTTCAACTATCGCTAGAGAACGAATTCTCCTCGAACATCAAATCTTGTGAAGAAGATGAGGAGAGAGAAGTTGATCAAATGGTTGGATTACCTGCGAGGCCCACTATATGTTTGTCAATGTTTTTTTCTTCCTTGTAAAATTCAGGGCTTTGGCCCCAATACTTTGTCAATAAAATGATATTAAATCTGCATGACAATACCATAATATTTAGAAAAGTAACTTGTCTTCGTTTGCAGTTACTTGAACAGTTATTTGGGTTTTATTGACTATTAAATAATATAGCTTTTCACTTGCAGAATCTTATGAAGATGGTGTGAACTATCAACAGCTGGTTGTATAATACTTCTCACAGTATTTGTTACTACCTTTTGTTTGGTTGGCCTCTTTGTCACCAAAGGATGCAACTTTGATGTCCTTTTCTATCTACTATTAAGCGTACACTTTTGGATGATTGATCAAGATGTTGTCATTTGTCAATTATCATTTTACATATCCAGGAGTTTTTTTTAGTTTTCTAGGTCTGCACATACATGAATGTTCTCTGGGTCTACACATACATGAATGTTTTTCTTTATTACCTTCACTTGTGGAAGCAAATGAGAGCATGCCAATACATTCCTTTATCGTGCATAACATGATAGAAATTTCTTCCATTCCATGGTTCTCAATGTTTCTTTCATCTTACTTCTGTCAGCCCTTCTTTACCTAAAGAGTTAAGAGTAAAGGTGCAACTAGATAAGATATGGATTGACATTGGTGCTATTGTATTTGAACATATTCTTTTATTGTTGATAAGAATACAGTATATGCTATGAATGTGTAAGCCTATTATACACCTCTGCAACAACTATATGCTGAATGCATATCTAACCCATTGGGTTTGGATGCTGTAATTATTAAAAGTGGATGTCAAGTTTTCAAAAAAAACAAAGTGGATGTCAAAGACATTTTTATATCTATATCCGCTTTCTTGCTGAGAGTGAAGTTCACATCCCTATCCACTCAAGGTTGTATCCTACAATGGTCAGTTTGCTGATATCTACTTCTTTGCACAACTGTAGGGATCTCATGGAATTGTCTTTAGATTGTGTGCAAGTTGATAGTTCGATTAGCAGCCTATGTCTGACACAACAAACTGATTTTATTTCTTGTTTGTTTGAACACAAATTTAGTAGTCAAGACATCCTCACACTTGATCACTCTCCTTATATATGTTTTAATCATTTAGATATATTTTTTTCTTGCTGTAGGCTCCACTGGTTCAGTACTGTCAGCAGTTGGCATCAACCCTTTCAAGCCATGATACCTGCTTTACGCAGGCTGCTGACTCGTTGTTCTTCATGCATGAGGGTTTGCAGCAAGCTCGGGCTCCTATATATGATGTTCCTTCAGCAATTGAGGTAATGCTCACAGGGAGTTACCAGAAGTTACCGAAATGCATAGAAGATTTCAGATGTCAGAGCACGTTAACTGAGGAGGAACAAGAACCTGTTCTGAAGCAGTTAGACACACTCCTGAGGTCCAGGCTTTTGGATATTTCACTTCCTAAGGAGATATCTAAAGTCAAGGTATCTGATGGCACTTTACTTCTCACAGTAGATGGGGAGTTTGAAGTTCTGCTTACTTTGGGTTATCGAGGACATCTGTCATTATGGAGAATATTACATTTGAAAATGCTTGTCGGCGAAAAAATTGGACCTGTGAAACTTGAAGAGACAAGAAGATATGCTCTTGGAGATGATCTGGAACGTCGGATGGCAGCTTCTGAAAATCCTTTTTCTGTATTATACTCAATTCTGCATGAGTTCTCTGTTGCTCTTGTCATGGATACCCTGATTAGGCAATCTCAAGTTCTAAGACAAGGTAGATGGAGGGATGCGATACGATTTGAGCTGATTAGTGACAGCAGCTCTTGGCAGAGTGGAAATGTGGGTACCGTTCAAGTTGCTCAGGATGGGGAACCTGATTCTGGCTATCTAAAGACACCTGGTCTAAAGATTGTTTACTGGCTAGATTCTGATAGAAACACTGCTGGAGCTGATCCTAGTCTTTCGCCTTTCATCAAGATTGAGCCAGGAGCAGATCTGCAAATTAAGTGCTTTCATAGTGCATTTGTGTTGGACCCACTTTCTGATACGGAGGCTGAATTTACCCTTGATCAGGGCTGCATTGATGTTGAGAAGCTTATTCTCAGGGCTATTGCATGTAACAGGCACACACGCTTGCTTGAAATTCACAAAGAATTATGCAAAAACACACAAATATATCAGGCCGAAGGTGATGTAATTCTTCAGAGACAAGGTGTTGGACACTATTTAAATACCGGAAAGGTTAGTCTAGTAAAATAATTTTTTTTTGAAAAGGTACTATAGTAAAATGATACTATGAATTGTTACATTTATCATTCTTCTTAGCCGCATGGAGTTTTGGAGATATTGTGAAAATTTCTAATCATGAAAATGGTTGAAATCAATACCTAGAGATATTGAAATTCAAAATTTTCTTTTGTAGAAAATATCTTGCATGCCTTACCTTGTATAAAACAGCTGATGTACATCATGGGAGAATCCTGTTGTTTTATGCAGATGTTAAATAAAAGTGTTGCAACCTATTGTCATATTATACGTGTTAGAGTTATTAGGAATTCTAGGTTTGCTTATTTAGGATTCAAAGTTTATGTTATTTTCTAAGTTTGCTTGCATTTTCTATTTCTGTTAGGATTGTTCTAGCCCGAGTCTCTATATAAAGAGGTCAAGGGAACTTTTTTAATAAGACAAATAATTATTTCTTCCACATGTTGTAAGAGCAAGGAAACTCTAACCCTGGGTTTCTCTTTCTCCCTTTCTCTCTCCCCCTTATGTAGGGAGGTAAGCTGCCCCTCCCCACCCCTGCTTGAGAAGCGACGTGGCTGCTCCCTCCCTCTCTGCCTTGCTACTGTCCTTCTCTCTCTTTTTCTCTCTTGCGTGTCACGTAGTGAAGGAGGGGCTACCGTTGCCTCCCCCCCCTCTCGATCTCTCCCTCTCGCATGTTCCCCTGAGGCGAAGAAAAAGGTGGGGAGCCATTGTTGTCCAATCCTTTTCTTTTTCGTGTCACTGCCTGGGGAAAAGGGGTGCTGCACCCCTCTTCCTCTCTTTCTGTCTCTCTCTCTCATGTATGTGCATTGATTGGAACCGTCGTCCGGTCCCTCACCTGATCAGGAACCACTGCCACCACCATTGCTATCTTGATTTTGTTGTTGCTGAGGGAGGCTGCTGACTGCCCCTGTTATGAGATTGATCCGTTGGGTTTTTTTTTTTAACAAGAACTGAGGACTCTATTGAGAAGCGAGTCCTCTATTGCTACAATTGTGACAACCATAGAGATGTTGCAACAGGATTCGTTGTCCAACATGCTTCTGCGTCTGCATCTCCTAATCCCTTAGAGGATGTGGATGATGTTGATGACTAGTAGGGGAATTAAGCTTTTTGCTCATCCCTTTCTCACCCAACTCTTTTGCCTGCCCGTCTCTGCTTCTAAATAGGGAGCTCTCTTGTTTTTTTTTTTTTTTGCTTTCTCCTTAGTAGATGGGTTTCCACAGTCGTGAGATGTCTCTTGCCTCTATTGCCTCTGTGATTGCCTATCATCTATTGCCTGAATGCTTCTACCCAGCTTTTTTTCTCTTCTCCTAGAGAGAATGGTTTCCACAAGTAAGAGGCAACTTCCCGCCAGCCTGGCGATTATGTCTTCAGGGGGGGGTATTGGTTTTGCTATACCTCCTACAAGTTGGGCATTGCACTCTCTAACTTGGGGGAGAGTGTTAGAGTTATAAGATTTAGTTAGCTATAAGTTTGTTTTAAATTAGGTTTGGGAGCACTAGTAGTTTTCTATTCTTGTTTGCATTTTCTATTTCAATTAGGACTATTTTGTAATTTTTCCACCTCGACTCTCTACATAAATAGGTTAGGGCCTTAGGGGGACTTTATTTTCAACAAAATAAGTCATTAGTTTTTTCCATGGTATGTAATCCGTAAAGTTGTGCGTAGGGTGGTCTAGGTTATGTATGTGAAAGAAATGAGGAATGATGACATTTTGGTTGACCACTCTTTTGCTGTCTGACTTGTAACTCCTTTTTTCCTGAAAAGAAATCTGACCTGTAAATTTTGGGTTCTCAAGATGAAGGAAGCTCACGAACGTTTCCCCATTGATGGGGCTGAGCTTCGGCTTTTGCAGAAGCACAAATGTAAACCTGAGTGAAGTTTGTGTAGCCACTTTAATCTGAGTTTTCCAACCAATCGTTTGGAAGGCAATGAAAATGCAGCCCTGTAGATGGAGCAGATGCCCCCACATCCAATTCCTTATTTATTTGATAACTTAAGTGTCTGAAATGTGACTTCTTATTTGCCAGCTAGGAAATTCGATGTCCAACTCTGTACTTAACTGCTGGAGCAGTAATGAATAGGGAGGAGAGGGTTAGGCGGGGAATAATGAGACTGGATATTGTAATGGACTGGAAACTGTTGTAAATGTAATCATATTGGAACTACTTTTATAAAAGGATGAAAAAGTGCAAGTTGAATTTAACTTGTTGGATCCACACTGATATAAATATCTGAATGAAACAAATATGGATCCACACCTGCATTTGGATCTTTTTTGTTCCTTTATAAACCTATTAAAATCTGAGATTAGGCTTCCTCAAAAACCAAAAAGTGAGATGTCGGGGGCATCATGGTATGGGAATAATGATCAGATAATGGCTTTGGATTGTGGGTTGGAGAGAGGGTCTGTAGGTTTATTTCAACCATGAACGACCATAATAGTTAACAAAAGAGGGAGAGGAATGGCTGATATTGAATGAAGGTGCAGTTTGGGCTGAATTTGAGATAAGGGGTGGAGAGATGCTAGAGAAAGAGAACATTGGAAATAGAGGATGAGGAGGCTAGCTTAAAAAAAGGACCATAGAGGTGTGAAGCAATGGCGGTTGGTAGAGAGAGGGGATCGATGTTTTGATAATTTCTTCTAGACTGCTGTCTGATGCCCTTGGTTGCCTACATAAAGGCTCCAACCCAGATAACATGACCAGCATTGGGTTTGTAGGATTTATTATTATTAACATGACCAGCATTACTATTTAAGTTGGGGAATAAGAGACACGATTGGATTTAAAGAAGTATGGAAAAACGACTCATGTTGGATTGTACCCCAACACTTGCCTGTCAGAATTCCCTCTCCGTCTCTGTTTCTTTTCTTTTCTTTTTTTTATGGTGGGAGATGACTTCTATGTATACACATCTGTTCAAGATTCATTTAGAATTTGTTCAGCTCCTCATAAGCTTTTTCCAATGATGTGCACACCAACGGCCCTCTTAATATCAACAACATATGTCTCCAATCTTGTCATGGATGGTGAATGAAATTGCACAGACTCAATATGCTCAGTTTGATTTCATTTCATGGTATTATTGAAACCGTGGAGATTTGCGTAATGTGGTGGAGGCTCTTTGGCATGGAGGTTCACACATGGAAGACCCACACGTGGATGTTGGTGGTGCATGAATCGAGAGGGAGAGAGTTGGCGGTAGAAAGAGGAGAGGAGTTGGGAGAGATTGTGGAAAAAATGTTGCATTTAACTCAATCGAAAATAACACAAGATCTCTCTCTATATAGAGAGATTACTCCTATTACTAAATATAGAAAATGGAAAAATAAGGATTCAATTAATGGACTAGAAACAAGAAGTAAATCTTCCACTAACAAGTCTAATTATCCCTACAACATACTAAATTTGACTAAACTTGGACCCAAAGTAAACTAGACTGGACCCCCAAGGAACCAACTAGGGCTGGCACCCCTCCTTGACCGATTGGGCTACCACGTGGATTGTCCTCATGGTCAACTTTATTCTTCACACTCCCCCTTAAGTCGACTCCAGGACGACGATGACTTGATCAATTTGTGGTGAGGTTAGAGCACTCACCATTCTTCATCTTCTTCGAGTCTGGAGCTCTCCAACTTGTCGTTGGTGGAAGTCATGGAGTAACGTCTTGTGACCTTTGAAGTCGTCGTCCCTTGGTCAACCTCAATGGTTGTTGTGA
Source organism: Thalassia testudinum (assembly GCA_037157565.1). NCBI lineage: Eukaryota > Viridiplantae > Streptophyta > Magnoliopsida > Alismatales > Hydrocharitaceae > Thalassia > Thalassia testudinum. Next base: position 23,139,234 of record JAZHRO010000024.1, read on the forward strand.
TGGCCGCCATTGTCTTCTCCTTTTCTTCTTGGAACATGGCTTGAATTTTCTCAAGATTAGTAGGTGTAAGGGAGTTCACGCGTGAGGTGCTAACAACCCCACATGGAGGCCTCTTGAACCTATCCCAACATTTATCTTGTGGGTGATTGGTGTGCTTACAATGTTGACATGGGGGATAGACTTGGTTTGAGCCTCGGCCGCGTCTTCTCCCACGTCCAGTGCTAACTTCGGTGATAACAAGTGCAGAGTTGTTGCTCTTTGTAGTAGCCTCTACCTTTAGGACCTCCATCTTCTCTAGACGGCCAAAGATGGCTTCAAGATCCATCTTCCCATTCGATGCAAGAATCTGATCATGCATAGAATGGTAGTGGGAATGTAACCCTAACAAGAACTTGGTTGCCTGCCATCCAGCACGTCTCCCTTGTTTGTCACAACAGATGTGCTCATATATATCCAACTCCTTGAATAGCTTCTCCATCTTTGTGTAGTAATCAGTCAAGGAAAGATCTCCTTGGTTGGCTGTCCATATGTGTGTGTAAAGGTTTGTGATGCACGCACTACTCGACTTCTGGGAGTACCTTTTCTCCAAGGCTGTCCAGATCTCATATGCACTCTTATACAATATATTTGAGGCTATGGAAGGATCAACTGAATTCATGATCCAATTCATCATGATATAGTTCTCCTTCTCTAGATTCTTCTTGCCTCTTAGTTACATCTTCAATCTTGGGTGCTTTTTCGAGTAAAATGTTGAGCTTGTCTTGACCCCCAACGAAGATCTTGAATGCGTGGGCTCACAATACATAATTGGAAGCACCTTGAAGTTTGATGGTCGTCTCTTGAATGACCACCTTGCCTTCTCTAGTCGACAATGTAGCCTCGGTGTCAGCCATCTTCTTCGATCTACGATCCTTCTACTTTGCGTAAGGCGTTGGATATGGCAGAAAGAGGATTCATTAAGAACCCTACGCCTTGCATAAGACGTCGAGGTTTTCCAAGGAATCGTGGAGTGAATTCCCATGCCGAGGAAGGTCACACACCATGTGGCCTTGCTGTTGATGTAGAGAAATCACACATACAACAACCAAGCCTTTTCCCACACTAAGTGGGGTCGGCTATATGGATTCTTTGCCTCCACACAGATCGATTTTCAGCCATTTTAGGAATTAAATTAAAGTAATTGAGGTCATACTTAATAGTTTCCTTCCAACACTTGTTTGGTCTTCCTCGCCCCCTCTTAGCGGGTTCAGCTTCCAACTTCTCACATCTCCTAACTGGAGCATCTAGTGGCCTTCTTTGTAAATGTCCAAACCATCTTAGACGGGCCTCTCTCATTTTATCCTCTATCGGTGCCACCATAACCCTGTTTCTAATAAATTCATTTGAAATACGGTCCTTTCTTGTATGACCACACATCCATCTTAACATCTTCATTTCTGTCACAGACATCTTCTGTACATGCCTATAGTTTATAGCCCAGCATTCCGAACCGTACAACATGGCTGGTCTTACCACAGCTCGATAGTATTTTCCTTTGACTTTTAAAGGAACCTTCTTGTCACAGAGAACACCAGAAGCACCCCTCCATTTCAACCACCCTGCATTAATTCTATGTGTAACATCTCCATCAATTCCACCATCATGCTGGAAAATGGATCCCAAGTACTTACAAATATCTTTCATTGGAATGCACTCGTCTCCAATTTTTACATCAATCCCTTCGTTGTTCCCTCTACTACTAAACTTACATTCCATATACTCAGTATTCGTCCTACTTATGCGTAATCCTTTATCTTCCAGGGCTTCTCTCCAAAGCTCAAGTTTTCTGTTCACTCCATCTCTTGTCTCATCAACCAACACAATGTCATCAGCAAAAAGCATACACCGAGGCACCTCAACTTGGATATGCTTCATCAACTCATCCATAACCAAGGCAAAAAGATAAGGGCTTAAAGTCGAACCTTGATGCAGACCAATGGAGATATCAAAGTAGTCTGTCAAATCATCCTTAGTCTTTACACAAGCTATAGCTCCATAGTACATATCCTTTATGAGGTTGATATATATAATTGGCACTTGTCTCTTCTCCAAAATTCTCCACAAGATATCTCTTGGGACAGAATTATAGGCCTTCTCCAAATCAATAAAAATCATATGTAAATCCTTTTTCTTCACTTTGTATGTCTCCATCATACGTCTCAAGAGGTGTATTGCCTCAATAGTAGACCTGCCTGGCATAAAGCCAAATTGATTTTCAGTTACCATAGAGACTTGCCTCACCCTTCTCTCAATTATTCTTTCCCAAAGTTTCATCGTATGACTCATCAACTTAATACCTCTATAGTTGGAACAATCTTGTATATCACCTTTGTTCTTGTATAAAGGTACCACAAAACTTTTCCTCCATTCCTCTGGCATCTTCTTGCCTCTCCACACAGTATTAAATAAATTTGTGAGCCAAGTTATACCCCGTTCTCCCGTCATTCTCCAGACGTCTATAGGAATATCATCAGGCCCAACAACCCTCCCACTTTTTATCATCTTCAGAGCCTCCTCTACTTCTTTCTTTTGTATCCTTCGATAACATGATCGATTCACATATTCTTCTGAGTTAACTAACTCCCTTAAGATGATATTATTCTTTTGTTTTTCATTAAATACCTTATGAAAATATCTTTTCCATCTTGTCTTTATATCCTCACTAGCTATAAGCACCCTTCCTTCTTCATCCTTGATGCATCTTACATGCGTAAGGTCCTTTGCTTTCCGCTCTCTTGCTTTAGCTAACTTGAAAATATCTTTTTCACCTTCTTTAGAAACAAGTTTCTTATAAAAATGCTCCCAAGCTTTTGCTTTTGCTTTACTAACAATTTTCTTTGCTTCTTTCTTTGCTCTTTTGTAGTTTTCCATATTATCGGTCTTATCTCGATATAAGGCTTTAAAACAGGCTCTTTTAATTTTAAGCTTCTCGTGCACTTCCTCACTCCACCACCAAGCATCCTTTTGTCCTGGAACACCTCCTTTAGACACGACTAACACCTCCTTTGCCACCTTCCTAATACAGTTTGCCATATTTAACCACATTTCATCAGCACTACCATCAAGATTCCAAGCCTTTTGTTGCATCATCTTCTCTTTAAATCTCACTTGCTCTTTCTTAAGATTCCACCATTTAATTCTCAAATTCTTAGACACTAATTTTCTCTTCTTTACCTTCTTCAAATGAACATCCAACATCAAAAGACGATGTTGAGCAGTTAAACTCTCCCCTGGAATAATATTGCAATCTTTATAAGATAAACGATCCCTTCTTCTCAAAGCAAAGTAGTCGATCTGTGTTCTTGTTAAGCCACTTTTATAAGTAATCAAATGCTCTTCCCGTTTTTTGAAGGAAGTAGTTGCTATGAAAAGATCATAAGCCATAGCAAAATCAAGGAACGTCTTCCCTTCTTCATTCCTAACACCAAAATCATGATTTCCATGCACTCCTGCATACTCCAAAGCATCTTTTCCCACATGCCCATTTAAATCTCCACCCAAGCAAATCATTTCTGTCTGTGTGATTCCTTGAATTATCATATCAAGCTCTCCCCAAAATTTGTTCTTTATTCTTTCCTCTAGACCAACTTGAGGTGCATAAACTGAAATGACATTCAAGATATCTTCTTCGAAGATTAATTTTATCAAAATAATTCGATCACCCAATCTCTTAACCTCAACTACGCTCTCCTTCAAATCCTTATGAATTATAATACCCACGTCATTTCTACCTTTGTCCCTTCCTGAATACCAAAGTTTGAAACCTATTCTCTCAATTTCCTTTGCTTTTTCACCAACTCACTTAGTCTCTTGAAGGTAAAGAATTTGAATCCTTCTCCTTACCATTGTATCCACAATCTCCATGAGCTTGCTGGTCAAGGTACTAATATTCCAACTACCGAATCTCAGCATTCTTTGTGACACACTTCGATGACGAAGTGGTGGAACTAGCTTCTTTACTCGCATGCGTTCCTCATGCGAGAACCCTTGCTCATTTTGGACTACATCCAGGCGGTGATGTAGCGGAACTAACTTTTTTACTCGCATGCGTTCCTCATGCAAGAACCCTTGCTCATTTTGGACTACATCCGGGCGGCGATGTAGCAGAACTAGCTTTTTTACTCGCATGCGTTCCTCATGCGAGAACCCGTGCTCATTTATCACTACACCCGGGCGTCGATGCAGCGCGTCGCAAGTAGGGAACGCCGCAACGAAATCAGAGTGTTCGCTAGAATCCATGTTTAAAGATCCGACAAATTTTACGCTGGCTGTCGGCTACCTAACGCAACCCTCCTTTACCCGGGCTTGGGACCGGCAATGAAAAGGCACACGAACCTCAACATAGGCAGAGTTTAGAGAAATCACACATAAGAGCACAAAAAAATTTTCCTTGTGCGTGAACTCCTCCTGGGGATCTTCTTGATTCATGCATGCTAAAGAGTCTAGATCGAAGCTCTGATACCATGCGGAGATTCGTGAGATGTTGTGGAGGTTCTTTGGCGTGGAGGTTCACATGTGGAAGACCCATGTGCGGATGTTGGTGGCGTATGAGCGCGTGCACGCACACACACATAGAGTTGGGAGAGATTGTGGAAATAATGTTACATTCAACTCAATAAAAAATAACACAAGATTTCTATATATATATATATTATTACTATTACTAAATATAGAAAATAGAAAAATAAAGACTCAATTAATGGACTAAAAATAGTAAGTAAATCTCCTACTAACAACTATAATTATCCTACGACTAACATACTAAATTAGATCAAGCTTGGACTCAAAGCAAACTAGACTTGACCCAAAGCAAACTTGAATTGACCCCTAAGGAATCAACTAGGGGTGGCATCCCTCCTTGACTGACTGGGCTGCCATGTGAACTGTCTACGTGGTCCACTGTGCCACGTGGCAGTCCATGTGACGAACTCTATTCTTTACGGAAAGTATCTCATGTCTGATAGTTTAAGAAGATTATTCATGTTAGATTACTCTTTATTCTTTACGGAAACTATCTCATGTCTGAAAGTTTAAGAAGATTAATCATGTTGGATTACTCTTTATTCTTTACAGAAACTATCTCATGTCCGATAGTTTAAGAAGATTATTCATGTTAGATTACTTTATGTGATATAATTGTAGCTGCTATTATCACATTGATGCTGACAAATCAGGTTAAGTGCAGTTCCAAGTTTACGAAGAGTCCATAACAAAAACTTCATACTTTTGTTTTCTAGTTTAATACAAGGGTCCTGACTTTCTTGCCCTACTTTTCTCAACAGCTTTTAAGTGGCTTTTGCCGTTCTACTTTTAATCTGTCAGATGATATTATACTCATCACCTCACTTCTGTTATGATGCTATTGGTGCTGAGACTTTAAGTGCCATTGCTCCTTAGCTAAGATTCTGTAACAAAAAGCTGCAGAGTTTGGATTCAAGGTTTTAAATGTCGATATCAATGTTGTATCGACAAGTTGAAAAAGAGATGTTGGGGATATGTTGTTGATATTGGTGGATTTTGGGAAAATCGCTAAAAAAATTCAAAATATTCTAAAATGTCACAAATTCGATGAAAATTAGTATTTTAATAACTACTACAAATATGAAGAAATGCCTAGAAAACTAAAATCATATGTTTTAAATGAAAACATAATAAAAACATGTTACCAACAACATAGCTACTGACATATCGATAGAATCATAATATCTAAAAGAAAAGACACAAAGCAATCGTAAACAATTTTAAAGTTCATGTGATATTTGTACTTTCATGTTCTTCATACTCTTCCATATCAAAGGAGAATATCCAATATTGAAAATCTTAATGCAGAAGTAGATAACCAAGACACGAGGTTATGGTATTTAAATTTTCAATATGCCATCAATATAGTTGCAGCCTTAGGACGTCTCCATTTTTTAGAGGAAGAGAGAGTATTTGGGTAGGCTGCATCACCATGGATATTTGTAGTCTCTGCTTGCTATGATTTCAATAAATCACATTAAGGAAAAGGATCTTGAGATTTGATGTATAGGCTTTTATTTCTACTTTATATCACCATCATCAATTAAATTAGATTTGAGGCATGTGATTTTAGATATATGGCATATTGTTTTCCATAGGCTCATTGCCTACAACATTGCCTCATGATGACAAATCCTAAGAATCTTTGTAAATTAGGAATCATTTACACATACAAGGAAATGCTTTTTGTGAAAGGACCGACATGTCAGCAGCATATCAGCGATATATCGTCAATATGTTGAAAATTTTATACTTAGGGAGTCTAATTTTAATGATGTCATCAATATCCCTTGATATTGGTGACATATCGACTGACATCAAAGAAAAAGATATGGTAGGGGCTGTCGATATCTTTTGGAGCATTGATACCGACATATTGGCGACAGGTTGGCAACATGCCTTACCTTGTTTGGATCTAATTTAATTCAAGGGCTCAGCCTTACATTACTTTTTCCAAGATCTTTTTAGTGGCTTTCCATCACGATCCACGACCTTGTTGGATATGAAAATTTACCATATTTTTCAAGAGACACTAAAGTTGCTAAAATATCTCATGAGGTTGGAGAAGCTCTCTTATAGGCACTCACCAGACACAATCAATGTATTGAGGGACATCGAAGATACATACGAACGTATATTGTGCATGTTAACACAAATATGATATGTTACTGAATATACATTATATAATGGATTCTTAGATGAATGCCATTAGGAACAGTCATAATTATATAATTGCATAAATGTCATAAAAAAGTTTACTCTGGTTACATAATTGCTGTTTACATAATAGCAATTTCCTGTCAATCCCTATGTCAAGTAAGGTGAAATTTGGACCATGTTAATCCTCATATCCATGTGAACATGAAAGCTGGAATGAGCGGTCTAAATTTCACCTTGATCAACACGGGGATTAACACGAGAATTGGTATTTATGTAACCAAATTGAATTTTTTATGGTATTTATATAAATATGAATTTTTTATGATATTTATGTAAATATGAATTTTTTTACGACATTTAAGTAATTATGAAAGTTCTTGATGACATTTACGTGAAATCCCATTATATAAATACTCAGACACACATATATCTATACTTTAAAATAATGTATACATCTGTATGGTTTTGTATGTATGGTTGCATGCTTGTCATGGGAAGGAGGTGGTGCCTTCATGGTTAAATCTGGCTAACCTGCCGAAGATGCCAGCAGAGAGGAATTCTAATTTATTCAGAGATTGCCACTTTATATGGCAAGCTAAGATGACTCTGAAGCTTAAGATTTTCCGTGGCAAGCATGGAGAAAAAGATTAGTGATGACGATGTACAAGAGGAAGATTGTAGCAGCAGATGATACTGTTCTTTTCGTGCAGAAGCACAGGAAGCTATAAAGCATATGTTTTTTACCTACTCTTTATTGTAGAAGTTTGGAACCTATAGGAGGAGGTGAAACATTATAACTTGAAAAGAAACCTTAACCTCTAGTATATTAGAGAGAAGGGATAGAAAAATTGCAAGCAAGTCCACTAAGGAAATAAAAAATAACAAAAGACAAACATATAGAGCATTAAGATTCCCCTGTAAGTTGGAGTGTAGATACAAGTTGGGGCGTAGATATCCATCAAGCCGAACTTGTCACACAAAAACCAATGTCTCTTCTTTGTCAATGCCTTTGTGAGAATGTCAGCACGTTGGAGCTCAGAGGAGACATGAGGAGTGGTAATCTTCTTGTCCATCATTGCATTCCTTATGAAGTAACAATCTACTTCAATATGTTTTGTCCTCTCACGAAAGACTAAATTTGAGGCAATATAGGTACTAGACTTGTTGTCATAACATACAAAAATTGGACTCCATACTTGGATCCCATGATTTGCATGGAAAGAGGGTGATCCATATCCTTTTAGAGGTAGAGTGAGCCATTGCTCTATACTTAGCCTTTACACTGGAATGGCCAACAACTATTTGTTTCTTGGTGTGTCATGAAACAAGGTTGCCTTCCAAGAATATAGTGTAGCTAGTAGTAGTCTTCTTGTCTTAAACAAACTTTGTAGTCTTCATCAGAGTATGAATATATGTCAAGATGTCCATTGTCTCTATAATAGAGTCCCTTGTTAGGGTCCCCTTCAAATACTTTGGAATGAGACGTCATACCAATGAGTGTAGGGTGCTCTGCCCATGGACTGGCCTTGCTAATTGCAAAGTTAATATCTGGTTGTGTAATAGTGAGATATAGTAGCTTGCCGATTGTGTTGTATCTGTGAACATCCTTAAAGGGGGTACATTAGTCTCTCCATGTTGCCCTTTATGCTCAACAAATACAATGAATGGTTTTATGCTTAGAAATCCTGCATCCTCAAGAATCTTTAGGGTGTACTTCGTTTAAGAAAGTGTTAGGCCATGCTCTTGTTTAATTGCCTTTATTTCTAGGAAATATTTTAGCTCTCCCAAATCTTTGGTGACAAAGACCTTTTGCAAGAAGGCCTTTGCCTCTTGAATACCAGCACTATCATCTCTTGTCAGGATCATATCGTCAACGAACATGGCTAATGTGGCAATCTTAGTGGTGGCCTTACTTGATGAACATAGAATGGCCAGATGTAGATTTTCTAAAATCAATCTTCGTGACCTCTACACTTAACTTGTCAAACCAATCTTGAGGGCTCTACTTGAGCCCATATATAAGCCTTCTTTAACCAGCATACTTGCTCCCCCTCAACTTAATCAAGAGGCTACCGCATAAACACCTCCTTAGTCAAGGTCTTTATACAGGAAGGCATTCTTGATGCCTAGTTGGAACAAGGCCTAGTTTTTGTTGATTGCAATAGATAAGATAATATGTATAGATAGGACTCGTGATGCAGAAGAGAAAGTATCAAAATAATCAATGCCATATGTTTAGGTGAATCTTTTGGCTATTAGCTGGGCCTTGGATATGTCAATAATGCCATTTGCAAGATACTTTATAGTGTACACTCACTTGTAGTCAACAAGTTTAAGTCCAGGAGGGAATGACAAGTTTCCATGTGCCTTGAGCAGTCAGGGCCTCCATCTAGAGTTGAGCATCAGGTTGGACTACCTTGGCCTAGTTGTGGGCTCGACCCACTAGGCCTGACCTAGGCTTGGGTCCATAACTTTAAGGGCTAGGCTTGGGCCAAGATTTTTGTCGAGTAATTAAATGGGCTTGGGTTTAGGCCTAGGTTGGCCCAAGCTCGACTTGACTTGAGGCCTGATACATTTAGGACCCATATATAAATATATACATTTATGTATTATATATGTACGAAAATAAATAATTTTTATGTATAATGTATTCAAACTTAAAAATAACAAATATCATGGATAACTTAATAAATAACATAATTCTCCCTAGTTTCTTCGTTACCTCTTTGAATATTTGTTGTTTCATTACATTGTTAAAATTGTATGTGATTACACTAAATTTGAAATTTTAAAAAAAAGTATACTAAATTTGAAAGTTTATAATTTTAATCAGCTTACTATTCTAATAATTATTATTTTCGTATTTGGTATCAATTGTATTAAGTTACATAAATTTTCTTAATTATTTTTAGGATTTTTAGTTACTAAATTGCACACGTCATCCTTCTTTTTGAATAATAAATGGGCTCGACTTGTCCATGCCCTAGCCCATTTACTTTGGGTTAGTCTTAGGCTTGAGCTTGGGCCAATATATTACAAATTAAATTGGTCTAGGCTTGGCTCATGTGTCTACTTAATTAAATAGGCTTGGGTTGGTCTTAGGTTGGTCTTGAAGGGCTAGACCCATTGCTTAGCCCTACCTTCATCTCTACATCCATGGTAGCGCCTTCCACTGCGGATTCTGAGATGCCTTCGAGTAGCCACATGATGTCACAATATTGGGCAAGGCCTGAGAGAACTATTGTAAAGGACTGTCCAGATGCACTGTGAAGGTATAGTGAGTCATAGGATGCAGCATGCAAGAGCCAACAAACTTCCTTAGAGCAATTGGTCTGTCGTTAGCATCTCCATGACTTTGTTCTTGTGGTTCTAGAACTATCCTTTGGTGGAAGAATAGGCATGGTAGGTAGTTGAAGGTGAGATGACTATTGATCTCATTTGTGTTATAACTGTGATTGACGAGGTACTAGCTTGATATTGGTTCCTAATTTAGAGAACATGATTTTCTTGAAGATAGCATCGATTGTAACGATGCATTGGCAGCTGCTTGGATCATAGCATCGATATCTCTTTTGAGATAGTGAATAGGTAAGAAAGATGCACTTGATGGCACCTAGGGAGAACTTGTCCTGCTATCTAAGGGCATGTACAAAATAAGTACAACCAAATACTTGTAGTGGCAGGGAAAACAGATGATTAGAATTAGGATGTAGGAGCTGAAAGGGGATCTCCTCATGTTGAATTGAAGAAGGGACCCAGTTGATTAGATAGGTCGCAGTGAGTATCGCATTTCCCTAGAGCTGCTTGGGTACCTTCATGAAGACCAAAAGTGTCCATGCAATATCCAATACATACCTAAGTTTCTTGTCAACAACCCCATTCTGTTAAGAGGTACATATGCATGACGTCTAATGCGAAGTGCCATTTTTGATGAAGTGTAGCTCTTTTTGCATGAATTCCATAGTATTATTGCTACAAAAGATTCTAATGGAAGAGGGCTATGCATTCTACACTTTGTGAAAAAATATCTCACTATATGAAGGATTTCGGATTGATCCTTCATAAGGAAGATCCACGTAGATTGATTGTAATCATTAACAAAGGTAACAAAGTATCTGTGACTTTCTGTACTGCCAACATGAGAGGGTCCCTAGACATCACATAGTACTAGATGAAATGGAGATGTGCTCTGTGCCTTTGCTCATCAAGAGAAGGCAGAGCGATGGTGCTTGTCCAGCTAACAAGCTTCATAGTCAAATCTGGTAGAGGTAGATAATTTTGGGAACATCTAATGCATTTTCCTAAAGGAAGGGTGACTGAGATGGTGATGCCAAAGTAAGAGAGGTTAGTGAAGATGGCGACAACTTCAGTAAAGTGAGATGGTATGTTAATATAATAGAGACCATTCTTCTCTCATCCATCACCAATAATCTAACTGGTCTTCTTATCCTGAATATAGCAGTGACTCATCAAATACAATGTGGCACTTCACTGTTAATTGATTGGGGAACTTTGGTACACAATGAACCTCTGATAACTGCAATCGAGGTGGGAATTTGATGTCACCAAGTGTGGTTATTGAGGAAGTAGTGCCATTGGCCACTTTTATTGAAGTGATTCGTCTGGCAGGTCTAGTCTGACACAAGGAATTAACATCCCCAGTGAAATGGGTAAAGGCACCTACATTTTGTTACTCATTATCTGGGGATGACGTATGTTAAATGCACGTGTATATCAGAGAGGTTAGCAATGCAGACATATTAAGTACTAGGTGTTTCCTTATCGGACTGAAGAGAATGGGTCCATCTAAGGTAGTAGGCTAGTAGTAGACAAGGAGAATCACTATGAATAGAACTACAGGAAGGTAGGCAAGTAGCCAGTGGGAAGTGATCCCAAGTAGTAGCAACATTAGTACAAGGAACATAGTCATCAAGACACAGAGATCAGTGCATGGGAGAGGAAAGTAGAATTTGTAGGAATCATGTGCGCATGGATGCGATGTGCACGTGACACTACCCATGTGCTAGGGCATGCCATGCTGTACGACACTTGGATATTCGTGCTAGGGCCTGAGAGCACACAAGTAGACAAGTGCTAGGGCACATGGCCGTGTTGGAGTAGCTGCAATGGTAGATTGGTTAAGTGGTGTTGTCGAGTGGTGGAGTCGGTGTCACTACTAATCGGGTGACATTATTGTTTAGTGGTGGTGCTGGTTGGCGCTGTTGTTGGTCAGAGGTGGTGATCTGATGGGTAGCGAGGGAGGTTGATGCCTGCCAGGATCTCTAGCGTAAGATCCAATACACGAACAATAGTCGACCGTCTTGACCAAAGATTGAAAAAATATTTGGTGGGATGTTGGAACATTAATTTAGGATCGTCGCTTTAATATCATATTGGAGGAAGTGAAATGTCATTACTCAAAAAGAAACCCTAACTTCTCTTATATAGAGAGAAGGGGCATAAAAATTACAATTAAGTCCACTAAGAAAATAAAAATAACAAATGACAAAGACGTATAGAGCTCTAAGATGGGTGAAGCGTTCCTCCTTTGATGCTCTCTGGAATACTTTGCGTAGTGTTATTTACAGAACAAAGAGGAAATGAGTTGTGCCTTTCACTTTGCTCTGGGTGCTTTAGAGATAGAGAAATGAGGTACTTTTAAGAGGGTGAGGACATTTGTTGAAAATGTTTGCGGGGATGTGATGTGCCTCAAGGAGCTGTGGTCCTCTTTGTAAACTTTGTGCTTGTACTGATTGACCCATTCCTATAAAGAAGTGGATGATCACTAATATCATGTGATCATCCATTTTCTTTCCCAAAAAAAATCATATATGTACATGTATGAATGCATGCCTTGTGTATGGGTATTTATATACATGCATATATGTGTTCGTTTGTATGTGTATGCACACACATTTGTATGCTATGTTTGTGTTTTCTTTTTCCTTGACTCCTCTACGAGCTTACAATTTTATTGCACAACGGATCTCCTTTCCTCTAAGGAAAATAATTAATTTGTGTCCTTGCTAAACCATTTTGATGGGTGGTCAACTGCTCCTTTCTTTTCTTCTTTTCTCGAAGAAAGTATTTGCCATAAAATGATCATAAACGATCAAGATGGAGAAACATCTTCCCTTCATCATTCCTGTCACCACAAACATGATTTGCGTGGAAACTTGTATACTCTGGAGCATCGCCCTTCCCCACTCATCTTTTTAATCTCTACCCAAACAAATAATGTTCTTTGTGGGATTCTTTGGATTACCTTATGAAATCCATCAAAGAATTACTTTGCACATCCTTTTCTCTAATTGCAAACAACTATTACCATGAAAGAATTCAAAGAAACAGGTATGATAAGTTGCACCATAAAATCGCATAATGGGGAGAGGGGGTGGGGGATGATAAACATGCATCGACTTAAAAGATTAAAAGAATATGCCTATTCAAAACTGAGAATGTAAACATGTTCAGTTGATATTAATACCCCGAGATCATGTAAAAAATGTGAGATATTGCATTTCCAAAAAGAAGATCAAGATTTGTCCTCACAGAAACATAAAAGCATTGCAAGTAAAGTCTACTCTAGGAGGGAAAAATTAGTGTTATACTGAAATCAAAATTTAAACATTAATCATGTTTTTTAATATTAATACTATAAAGTATAATGGCCATTGACCGAGGTGTTTCGGATCAAGGAAGGAGTGAGCAAAGCCTTTTGCAGTTTTCTGTGTGTTGTGGCTACATAGGAATGAAGGTCTGTTTAAAGGAGAAAAATTACCTGTTGATTAGGTGTTTTTTTGATGTCGCCTTGTTGGGGTTTTGGCCTGGTCTTATGTAATTTGCAAATGCTTTTTGAATAAAATGAAAGGATGGTCTCTTAACTCATATGACCATCCTCTTAGTTTCTAAAAACAACTCTTTGAGAAGCAGAATCAACAATGGAGTCAAACCGAATGTGATCACTGGAGGTGTTCTAACTGCCATCCCTAGCCCATTTCCTTTACATTGCTGCAGAAGATCTTTTAGAAACATAGATCTGACAGGCAATAGAGCTCTGGTCTGTGTTGACATTTTCCAGCCTCCTGGCACATGTAAACATAGATCCGACAGGCAATAGAGCACAGAGAGAGATGTAAATCTAGAGCAGCCATAAGTTCAAGTTTTCTAGAAAGGAGGAATCATATCTAAATCAAATTCACCAATGGGTCAGTTGTTTGGTGGTTAAATCAAATTCACCAATGGGTCAGTTGTTTGGTGGAAGGGAGAGTGATCGGCTATGATATTGCCAGCAGTGATGTGGTTGCAATGATGAGGTTGACACTGATGTATCTGTGTAGGATTCTTGGAGCATCATGACTTGAATTTTCAAAGGAGGGATCACTGGTCTATTGTATGAAGTGTGGTGGGACTGGTGGTTCAGTTCAGCCAGTTGAACTGAATTTTGACCTGTTCAAGAAGCAATCTGAGCAACCGTCTGGTCTGGCCAATCAGACCTATTGGCTGGTTCTTAGGTTCTGATACCTTGGGACTTAAATGATTCTACAAGTCTCCTGGTGATTGTCTGTGGAGAGAGATGACAAAAAGTTGCTCTAAAGACCTGCTTGTTGGCAAGGGAGTTGAACGGCAGATTGATCATAATGAGTTAGTATCTTAGCAAGGATGAACCTTAAGTCTGCATTTGGTTAACTTCTATCCATGATAAGTTGGGGCAGACAAGTACAAACTAGGAAGGTGATGTTTCGTTAGGTGATCAAATAAGTGGGTTGGATGTGATTGATAATTGGAAGGTATTATAGAATAAGTGGTAATTATTATAATGCAGGTGGTTATAATCTTCTTTTACATTGGGAATTGGGAATGGTTGTGTTTTTGGTATGAACGGGGAATATTTCACTGTAAATTGCAGTGTGGACTTTTCTCCTTGATCCATCCCCTCTGCCTGCAGAGGACATCTCACCGAAGAGGGTTAACCCTGGTGAATATCTGAAGTGCAAATGCTGCCTAAGGGTGCATTATGGATAAGGATAGTTTGGAGGTTCATTTTCTATGACACATTCATGTTTAGATGGGGAATAAGAATAAGAAGGCATGGTTGAGGAAATAGATGGCAAAAAGGAGATAAGTGGAAGTTACTTATGTTTTAACGGAGGAATGCCAAGGCTTGGATTTGGGAGAAAATGGTGGGAGGGGTGATGGTGGTGGTGTTGTACCTATGTCATAGATTGGGGAGGGGGTGGATCCATCCTGCATCATACTTGGTTACTCTGTCTTAACCCTTTATTAATGTGGGATATCCTAGGATGTTGCTTATCTTGTGGATACATCCTGCATCAAGTAGTGCCTAATAAATAATAATTAACTTGCAAAATGAGAGTGCGAGGAACAAAATAACAGCTTGTTATTCAAAAGAAATCTAAGGTTACGTTTGGCAGGGGGATAGTGCTATACCGGGATAGAATAGGAGTGGAATAAGCAAAGTGTTTGGTTGGTGATATTGTAATGATTGGTGGGATTGTTAATGATTGGTATATTGGTTTTGTAAGAGAGGAGAGAGAGTTAGTGGGTTTTGATGTGATGGATTTTAATTATTAAGTTTTTTTTTTGAGTTATATGTGGAAAAAGAGAGTATTAGTGGGTTTTGATGTGATGGAAAGATGGAATATATATGAGAAGAGTGAATTTCTTCGAATCCATGCTATTCTTATCCCATCCAACCTTTTAACCCTTATCCCACCCCTTATACCATAGCCAAATACAGCCTAAGCCTCTTTTTTGTATTAGAGAGACTTGGGAAAATTACATAGTCATCCAAGAAATAACATAAATAGCAAATACATCCCTAAGCTAAACACTCCTTAAGTTGGGATGTAGATATCTACTATACCGAACTTGTCACACAGAAAATCAAGACATTTCTTCTTCAGAGCCTGGTGAATATATCTGCTAGCTAAAACTCAGATGAGACATAAGGGTGCTAATTTTCCTTGCAAGGACTACATTATGAACAAAGTGACACTTTATCTCAATATGCTTAGTCCTCTCATGAAAGACTGGATTCGAGGCAATATATGTGGCTGACTTGTTACAAGGAAGGACTGGCATAGTAACCCGAATATCTAAATCATGCAGAGGGGTAACAATCCACATATCTCACAAGTCGCCTGTGCCATCGTTCGATACTCAACCTCTGCACTCGAATGAGCAACAACACTTTACTTCTTACTTTTCCAAGAGTCTAGGTTCCCATCAAGATAAATTGCAAAACCTGAAGTAGAACACCTATCATCCATAGACCTGGCATAGTCTACATCAGAATAGGCTAGAATATCCAAACTGCTGCCATCTCTGTAGTATAGCCCTTTACTTGGTGTCCCTTTGAGGTACCTAAGAATAAGGCAATCTTCGTGCCAATGACTATATTGTGAACGCTGCATATGCTGGTTAGCTTTGCTCACTGTAAAACTAATATAAGGTCTCGTGGTAGTAAGATAAAGCAAACGCCCTATTGTACTACAATATTGATTGACATTCTTATACAATGTATCCTCATCAGAAGAATGTGCATGCAGGGGCTCAATAGGTATACTAGAAGGCTTTATCCCAAGCATACCAGCCTCCTTAAGGAATTGCAGCGTATACTCTCTCTGTGATAAAAAGGCATGAACCTTGTCATACAACCTCGATCGCTAGAAAATATCTCAGAACTCCCAAGTCCTTGGTGACAAGAGTGGATTGTAAGGACTTAGTTTGGGCAATTCCATCCTCGTCATCATCAATGCGAATCATATCATCTACATAAACAGCCAGAATAACCACTCGAGTATGCTCACCATACCTAGTCTTCTTGATGAAGACGTAGTGGTTAGAAGTAGAGCGCTGCAATCCAATCTTCTCAATCTCTAAGCTAATTCTCTTAAATCAGGCATGAGGATTCTGCTTTAACCCATACATCGCCTTACTCAAGCGACAAACAAGCTCCCCCTAACTACTGTAACTTGGTGGCTGTCTCATGTACATCTCCTCAGACAAGTCACCATACAAAAAGGCATTTTTAATGTCAAGCTAATATAAAGGCCATTGACAACAATTGAAATGATAATCTTGATAGATATAATGCGAGCCACAGGTGAGAAGATCTCAAAGTAGTCTATCTCGTAAGTCTAGGTAAAGTTTTTGGCAACAAGCCTGGCCTTATATTTGTTCACTATCTCATCAGCTCTATACTTAATGGTATAAACCTATCTGCAATCAACCATTGTCACTTTAGGAGGATATGGTATAAGATCCTATGTCTTCCGTGATTGTAATGCCTGCATCTTTTCATCCATGGCTGCACGTCACGTAGAGTTCTGAGAGGCCTGAACAAAATCTCTTGGAATAATAGTGGTAGTCATAGCAGAAGTAAATTGAAGAACCCCATCCTCCAGATGGGTAACCCTTTGATACTGTGAAAGAGAATGAAGACTATACGTTCTATTGGATCTCCTTGCAACTGACTGCTCCTCTGTATCTGAGCTAGGGCCGGCAAAAAAAATCGAATCCGTTTAACCTGACCTGAACCTGTTAACAATAAACGGGTTTAAACCCAGTTAACCTGTTTAATAAATGGGTCGGGTTCGGGTTTATGGTCATGTACCCGCTTGACTCGATAAGAAACCCCCTTACCCGAGTCCCCCATTCCCCCTATTTAACCCATTTACCCAAGTTCATGGAATCCAACTTATTTACCCAATTTCACCCATGTAACCCATTTAAAATTTGTTTAAATCATCTAACCATTTCATCCATTTAAAGCTCATTTAACCCATTTACCCACTTAAAACCCGTTTAACCCACCAAACCCGTTTAACTCGTTTACTTAAATGGGTTGGACAGGTTGGGTAGGTTTGACTATTATAATCGGGTCGGGTTTGGGTTTGGGTAAATGAACCTGTTAAATAAACGGGTTGGACCCGACTCGAGCCGATTATAATCGGTTTTGACAAGCCTAATCTGAACCACTCTCATCTGTTAGTATAGAATAAGGCTCTGCATTTGATGAGATGTGTGGTCTTCGGTGGTAAACCTGTCTCCTCCAAGGTAGCTTGTAAGAAGTTCCTTTGAGAAGTATGGAATCTTTTCAAAGAAAGTAACATCCGTTATAACAATGTATCTCTTGCGACTCGGATCATAGCATTTGTATTCCTTTTGTATCTTGGAATACCGAAGAAAGCCATTTAATTGCACTAGGAGAAAACTTATCCTAGTTGCCAGGCGCCTGGACAAAGCAAGTATACCCGAAAATCCTCAGTGGAAGAGCAAAGGACTTGTCACAGCTTGGATGAATCACCTAAAAGGGGACCTGTCCTCCAAGGATAGATGAAGGCACCCAATTTATCAGATTAGCTGCATTAAGTATAGCATCCCCTCAAAATTGCTTAGGAACCTTCATATGGATCATCAAGGTCCTAGCAATCTCTAGGAGATGTCGAAGCTTGGGCTTAGCCACACCATTCTGCTGAGATGTATGAGCACAAGACGTCTGGTGAATGACACCTCTGGAGGAGAAAAGACTCTGAACATCTTGTTGCATAAACTCTAAGGCATTATCACTACGGAAGACTTTAATTGTACCGGTGTACTGAGTTTGAACCTCTGCCAGGAACTGCTGAATAATTTGAGGAATCTCCGAGCGTGTCTTCATCAAGAACACGCAGGTGAGGTGATTGTGATCATCAATAATGACATTATAATATTAGTGTCCTCCTAGAGTAGGAACTCTATTTGTCCCCCAAATATCACAAGGCACTAAGGAGAAGGGAACAATACTTACCCTAGCAACCCTTTCTGGGTAAGTGCTCTTATGGTACTTCCCAAGCTGACAGTCCTCACACTACAGAGTCAAAGAGTCTGGCAATTTAGGATACTTCTGTCTCATCTTCTTGAGTGACGAGTGCCCAAGTCTCCTGTGTCATAGCCAAGGATCAGTAGCTATGGAAACTGCACCAGCAAACAACGTAGGTGTGTCTAGGTAATAGAGATCATCTCGCTTTATATCCCCACCTATAATATCTCTCGTCTGTTAGTCTTGGAAGTAGCAGTGACCCTCATTAAATACTATACAACATCCAAGATTCTTGCAAACACGACTTACAGACAATAGGTTCATTGGGAATTCTGGAGCACAATGAACCTCCTTAATCAACATCTTTGGAGAGGTTTGTACACACCCAACTACTATGATTGGTGATGTGGCTCTATTAGCCACTTTGACATCCTTGATTCTACATTGAGCCTTGGGATCTACAAGTTGCTCCACATCTCTTGTAAGGTGAATAGAGACTATGTTCCTCCAATCCTCTTCTTCTTCGTGTCTTCTTGAATTGCAAATGCAACTCCTTTCAGATATGAACTTGATCTTTCTTGTGGACCAACCACTTCTTTGCATGAAAGAAGGCTCATCATACCTCAGGGTAATATCTTCATCATCAAAAGTGAGGGAAGGCTAATCATCACATATATAATGCGTGAGATCAACTTCATCACGCAAGAGACATCACCATGGGCTACCCGTAGGCCCCCTGTCGGTTTGCTGGCAACGACAACAGAGTCAATAGGGACTTGGGTAGCAGTCTAGGTGGCGACCAACAACCCAGCAAAGGTTTGTGCGGTGACATGGGCGACAATCAATGGCCTGGCAGGGTTCTTGGCAGTGGTCAGCAACCTTTGATTGTTAGCGGCGAGACCACTCTCTAGCGTCGCTGCTGCTGTTGTCATGTTCCATTAGGTTTCGGATGATCAAATCACCTTTATGTTGTTGATTTGACCGTCTTTTTGGTGGGTATTTGTTGGGATATCAAAGCACTGGGCTAGGACTGTTGCTCTGATACCATGTGAGGAATAAAATGACGGCTTGCCATTCAAAAGAAACCCTAGTCTCTCTTTTATACTAGAGAGACTTGGGAAAATTACGTAGTCATTCAAGAAATAACATTAGTCGTTAATACATCCTAGGCTCAAAAAGAGTTTTTGTTGCTTCTAGTGGTACAAGGAGACTTGACGTGGTTGATGGATAATTGCATCTGTTTGCTCTTTTCTGATCTGCTTCAGTCTAACTCACATATTATAGTCTCTACTACAGTCTAACTTACATATTATAGTAGTAATACTTTCTTTCAAAAAATATTGTAGTTGTTATACTGCCTGGCAGCAGCATGATTTTATCTTGCTGCATGATGAGGCTTTTCTAGAATTTTCTAACCGTCAGCAACGTTTTCCAGAATTGATAGCTGATTATCATTTTCTTTTTCGTTAGTTCATTCTGTGTTTGACTTCCAATATGTCACAACACATCCAGAGAGAGTAATTTGTTTGATCTTTCTCATGATCTGGAAATTCCAAGTGCAGGAAGATGCTATGTTGAATGACAAAGAATATTGGACGGACGAAGTTTTACAAGTTCGTGCTTATGGTTCCATGTATATCACACTTGGGATTAACATCAGGTTTTCCCCTTTCCATTAGTTTTGACTAAATTACAGCAAGAATATTTCCTGTTGTTAAGTTACCACTTCCACCACTTTAATCTAGCCCTTCAAGTAAAAATGGCAGGCTGCCTGATGATTATTTGTAATTGACATCCTAAGGTGACTGCTGCATGGTATGGAAAATGCATGTTTTTTCTATCAACAAATTAGTGATACTGGTCTCTAACAGCCTGTGACTGCATTTTTATTGATATCCATAATCATCTTCGGTACTGAATAGGTCTGCATTCATCTCTATAAGATGCCTTCATCTGGGTCCTGTCAGGTTCTCTTAGTATTGACTTGTCATTTTTCAATGGGCAATTTTTCTTTGAAAGGGTAAAAGGGTTTTCTGTTGTGCAAATTTTATGTGAAACAACTCAATTGACCTCTTAGGTAAAGGACTGAGAGTGTCTACATTGGAAGGTGCTGACTACTATATAATAGTAGGAAGCTTCCTTGACAAATGCTAAAGCCCATGGTTTTAAAAATGATGCCTTGAGGTGCTTGAGGCATATGTCTCAAGGCAAGGTGGAAGAAAATCACCTCAAGGCTATATAGCCTTGGGTTATAATGTGAGGTGTACACTTCGGTTTGTTGAGGTGGAATCAAGGCAGTGAGGCGGAGGCGATGCTAAGTCCTTGGTCGAAAGGTCACATTTGAGGGTCATGTGAGTTGCATATAATCTAATAAAGTAAATAAAATTCTTTTCTAAAATCTTAAACCCATCACCGAACCCCAAATAATAGCCATAACTTCTCAAAGCCCTAAAAAACCTATCGTCCTTAGCTGTTGGGAGTTCTCCATCTCTTGACTCCTCCATTGCTGTTGCTGGTGGTTGTTATGACATTGTCAGTCACCAATCACCTCCCCTTCTCATTGCCCCTTACTAGTTTGTCCCCTCTCCATCGTCAATTGCTGCCCTCTTTCCTTTTGAAGTCTCGACCTCCCATGTTGTTATTGTTGTTAAGAGTCTCGACCTTTCTTGAGTCATATATTACATTTTTTTTTCTTGTTACTTATACCTTTATTTTACTTCTTACCTTCGTAGGGTATGTTTTACTGATTTATGTTAGCTTATATGTTATGTGATCACACAATTGGATGAAAAAAGTCAATTCCATTAAAAACCCTAGGCCCTCTTTATATAGAGAGGGACCGTAGAGCTAAAAGTACATAAATATCCCTGAGGGACAAAGACTATTATATCCCTTACAATGAGGTAGAAATAAAAGGGCCATATACATCAACACTCTCCCTCAAGTTGGAGCGTAGATATCTATTATGCTCAGCTTGGACATACAAGTATTAAATGAAGATCTGGCCCTGGGTTTGGTGAAAATATCTGTATTTTGCTCCTCAGATGCAACTGAAGTGGTGTATAGCAGTTTCTTCTGGATAATGTCCCTTGTATAATGACAATCAATCTCAACATGCTTCGTCCTCTCGTGAAATGTTGGGTTGTTAGCAATGAAGATGGTTGCTCTATTGTCACACATCATCTCCATGGGGTTAGAAAATTGCACCTGTAGATCAATAAGCAAGGATCTGTTCCACATCATCTCGATACTCATCTGAGCCATAGCTTTGTACTTAGACTCAACATTGGATCTCGCAACTATGCCCTGTTTCTTTCTCCTCCATGTGATTAAATTCCCTGCTAAGAAGGTGCATAACCCAGTAGTGGATTTGCGATCCACATGACATCCAGCATAGTCTGCATCCGAGTATCTAACCAATGTTATAGAAGACCCCTTGGAGAAGAAAAGATCCTTCCCAAGAGCCTTTTTAACATATCTAAGTACCATCAATGCCGTATCCCAATGCTGACGTGTTGGCTTGGCCATGAATTGAATCAATCTCCCAACTGTAAAGGAGATATCTGGTCCCGTAATAGTGAGATGCAATAGCTTGCCTACAAGCTGTCTATATTATATACTGTCCACTACCTTTGCATCTTCATCATAAAGTAGCATCTTGGGGTCCATAGGAATATTGGCCTCCTTGACCCTAAGCATACCAGCCTCCTATAGAATATCTAAAGCATACTTCCTCTGAGACAAGACCACACCCTTCTTACTGCGAGTAACCTCAATACCAAGGAAATACCGTAGGGCTCCCTAATCCTTCATAACAAACTGCTCTGCAAGGATGCGCTTGACCTCAGCAATGCCCTGCTTATCGTCCCTTGTGATAATCAAATCAACATAAACAAGAAATACTATAGTGCCTTGTATAGTCCTCCTGACAAAAAGTGAAAAATCAGCTATCGATCTCCTCAATCCAGCTGCCTCAAGAACTTGTAACAACCTCTGAAATTAGGCTCTTGGACTCTGTTTGAGGCCATATATAGCCTTCCGTAATCAGCATGCATTCCTGTCTCTCAAAGCCAAGTGGCTATTGCATATAGACTTCCTCTTGGAGATCACCATAAAGGAAGATATTCTTAACATCTAGTTAATGCAAGGGCCAATCCAGCTGAACTGCCACTGCAATCAATATCCGAACCGTAGGAAGCCTGGCAACTGGTGAGGTGTCAAAGAAGTCAACCCCATAAGTCTGGGTGAACCCCTTTGCCACGAGGCGGGCTTTATACCTAGCAATACCACCATCAGGATTAAATTTCATAGTAAATACCAACCAGTAGCCAATAAGTGCAGCACCATCAGGAAGTGGAGTTAGCTCCCAAGTCCCACGGCCTCGAAGAGCGACCATCTCATCCTCCATGGCTGCCCATCATTTTGGATCAAGCATGGCCTCATAGTAAGTAGCTGGAATCTGCGTAGTAGCTAATGCCTGTGTAAATACAGCAAATCTAGGAGATAGATTGTCAGTAGCAAGTGCCCCTACCGTAGGATAAGTGGTGCAGGTCCTTGGTTGCTTCTGAATGGCTATCAGAATATCAAGATCATCGCTTGGCGCATCACATGTCCTGTTCTTGTGACCATCACATTGCAAACATACATCAGTGTCTAAAGGACTCACATGAGAAGCCGATGGTGAAACGAGGGTGGGGGTCCCTAATAGGTAGTATGAGGGCGAACGTATGTCTGGAGTGGCCTTGTTAGGCGTGGAAAGGGATGCGTAGCAGGTGGTAGTGGTGGTGTAGTAGAGACAGGAATCTCAGAGAAGCTCCCAAAGTGAATGGGTGTATATGGCATAGGTGCCATATCACCCTCAGGAGGCATTTCAGTAGCTATCATAGAAAAGAAAGGTACAGCCTCATGAAAGGTAACATTCGCAGAAACATAATGCCGAGAATTAAGCGGATCAAAATAGCGATACCCTTTTTGTGTCCAGGTATACCATAGAAAAACATACTTAACTGCTCTCGGTGCAAGTTTATCCTGACCTGGTCCCAATAAATGGACAAAGTTTCAGGGGTGACGTGAAACAGGGGGCGATCAGGATACGTGACCTGAAGAGAAATCCGTTCATGTAACGCAGTATTAGACATCCGATTAATAAAAAAATATGCAGTCAAAATAGCATCACCCCAATAAAGAGATGGGACTAAATGATGAATCAATAAGGTGTGGCAACATCAAGAATATGACAATGTTTCTTCTCAGCAACACCATTTTGTTGAGAGGTATGAGGATAGGTAGTTTCATGAATAATGCTACAACTAGAAAAGAAATTGCGCAAACATATAGTACAAAACTCCAAGGCATTATCATAACGAAAGCACTTCACTAAACACGAATGCTGAGTTTTTATTTCCTTGACAAAGTCTCAATAATTTGCCTCACATCAAACTTATTTTTCAAGAGAAACATCCAAGAAACATGAGAAAAATCAACTAGAACAAGATAATATTTGTTCCCAAGTCGATCAGGAATACGACTGGGACCCCACACATCTATATGAACCAGGTTGAATGTAGCAACAGATGAAACAGAGGAAGAACTGGAGAAGTTAGCCCTATAGTGCGCGCCAAGCTGACAGGCATCACAGGTAAGAGTAGCAGGGGAGGGGATATGCGGTAGAACACGTCTGAGGTGATAAATGGGTAGATGACCAAGGCGGTGGTGCCATTGGAGAGGAGATCCAGCAGAAGCAAGGCCCTGAGTAGTAGAACAACAAAAGCGGTATGGTTCAGATAGTACACCCCATGTTCCCACGCCCTCCACCAATCGTCTTCTCAGTGAATTTGTCCTGCAAGACACAAGAGGACGCACAAAAAATAGCTTAGCAGTTCAGATCTTTGGTGATACTACTAACAGATAATAAACTCAATGGAAAATCAAGCACATAATATACATCTGCAAGCCTCAAGGTAGGAGATAAAGACATATCTTCCTTTCCAACAAGTGGCGAATATCTCCCATCAGCCACTTGTACTGTCCTGGCAGGTGTAACAGGTGCAAGCTGGGAGAAAGAGCCTCTATTGCCGCATAGGTGCTTGGATGCACCAGAGTCAATCAACTACTCACCAGAAGACAAAATGGATGACATGCCAATCGTAGGTGTCTCTGAAGAAGTAGCCATAGCTGCAGTGTTAGGAGTTTGAAAGGAGGAAGCTTGAGTCAACTGAGCAATCTGCTACCGCAAAGTTTCAATCTCAATATTCAAAGAGCTAACATCAGAGGTAGGAAGGGTTGAATCTAGGATTTCAACTGCCTGATTGGCCACCGGTGGTCTACCATACTTCTGCCAACATGTTGCCTCAGAGTGACTAAGTCGACCACAGTAAGTACACGAAGTCCTATTCCACGTACCAGAAGAACGTCCACGTCCACAACCACGTGCAGGATAAGTACTCCTGCCACGTCTAGGGATCGTAGCTAGCGCAGACGACTGAGCAGTGGAGTCAGCAGTAGGCGAACGCATTGTAACTCTGCTGAGTCTACTATATGCTTCCTCTAGGGTAGGAAGCTCGGGAGCAGTAAGGATCTGATCTGTGGTTGCAGCATATTCAGGTTCATGGCCAGCCAAGAAAAGGGAGACAACTGTCTCTTGAAACTCCTCCAGGACTCACAGGCACACCCTGGTAGGTAGGAGTAGTGCCTCTCCAGCATTCCCTTCATAAGTGAATAATACTGTGATAGCATTCGTCCCTGCTGACGTAGATAGAAGAGGTCGTAAAAGACCTGGAAAATATGTGCGAAGTTCTTGGCATGTGAATAGGTATCATGCAAAGACTCCCACATCTCCTTCGCTGTAGTATAATACATGATCTCATCTCCTATTCTGGGAATAACTGTCTGCATCAGTAATGCACAAACCATGGAATTATCACTGTCCCAGTTGACATTTGTGCCAGTCTTGTTCTCAAGCTACGGATTTGTCAGTATATGGCTCTTTTTATGACCCCTGACAGTCATAAGAAAGGTCTGGGACCACTGCGGGTAGTTGGTCTTATCCAATTTAACAACAGGATCAAATAATGGGTTCTTGAGTACCTCGGTGTTCGAAATAGAGCCTGAAGACACCTCGGGCTGATCATCTGAAGTCATCTTCATAATCCGGAATCCTCAATCAAGTGTCTAGGACCAAGAAACCATCAAATAATCTGAAAATCCAATTGATTCAAACCTGCATAGTTGCTAAGAGGCTTCCTTGGACAGGTGTTAGCTTCACCTGGGTGCAAGAACACCCAAGGAGGCCTTGAAGAAGTCTAGCCTCCTTATTGCAACAAGAATAGGACTGCAGTTTCTAGATCAGGGCAATATGCCCCTCATAGATGCTGCATAGGGTCAAAGATCACACTCATAGCTGCAACAGGTGGTTGCGTCGCCGCTCCTCGCCGGTCGCAGCCTCAGACGGCCGCCGCGATGTTGCTAGATGCAGCGGCGGTGCTAGCGCCTTCTGCAGAGCGTCGCCAACAACCCTTGGACCAGTAGCGTCACCACTGGCTGCTGTAGGAGGTTACAGTGCAGCCACAACGCCGCTGTTGGGTCTATCGACCCTCGCTGGAGCGTCGCTCGGTGGTTCAAAGGCTTCCGTGCCGCTGTAGCTCCGTTGCAAGGGCTGAATCAGGCCTCAGGTGTGCTGCATCCAGCCGCTAGGGCTCTTGATCGGGCCTCAGGGTTGCCGCCTTCAGTCGCTAGGGCTTTTGCATGGGGCTAAACCAAGCCTCGCCGGGGGCTGCTAGGGCTCCAGCTTGCGGCTGGAGGGTCGTCGGAGACCATTGCCGTCGCCGAGGAAGGAGGAGATGAGAATGGGATTCAGTGTTAGGGTTTAGGAGGCCTTGAGAGGTGGGATACCTAGAGTCATGATCTAAGACCAGTGCTCTGATACCAAATTGGATGAAAAGAGTCAATTCCATTAGAAATCCTAGGCTCTCTTTATATAGAGAGGGACCGTAGAGGTAAAAGCACATAAATGTCCCTGAGGGACAGACTATTATAGCCTTACAATAAGATAGAAATAAAAGGGCTATATACACCAACACACTTATGGTATTTTTTTAAAGAGGTTATGTGGTCATTGTTTATTTAAATTTTGTTGTTATATGTTTTATTATTATTATTTTGATTTTTTAGTACTCTTATCTTCTTATGTGATCAGTGTTTTAATTTTTTTAAAGAGTTTACATGTTGTGTGGTACTTATGTATATATAGATCTTGTTATATTAGTTTATATGTGAATAGTACATGTATTGTGTGATAATGGCATTTAGTAATGAATATTTAAATATTGTGATCGAGAGAAAATAGCATGACCATAAGTTTTTACATTATTAACATTTAATAGTATATATTTATGTCATTTTTTCTTATTTTTCATTCAAAAACTGAGGCTTATGCCTTGAGGCCTATGCCTTACCTCAAAAAAGGCAAACCACCTTGGTAGTGCCACATGTTTTTTTAAACCTTGCTAAAGCCACATTTAGAAGAATTATTGATGTTCTTGAGGACAAATAGAATGCTAGGATGGAAGACTTCAACCACCCCATTGCTGCAGGGAAGCCATCCCTGATGCAAGCACTGGGCTTACCTTGAAAGAAAAGATGACTGGTCTCCCTGCCTAACTTTGCTTGGAAGGAGCAACAATGATTCTCTACTGGCTCAAGTCTACTTTAAGCAACTTATATCTCAATAGAAAAGCCACATAAATACCTTCAGATTCGAAGTTCGGTTAGCTCAACCAGATGATTTTTGGAAGATGTACCTCTGTTGCTAGATATTTAGAATCTTACTGGTACCTCGAAACACTCTAAAATCCCCTTGTCCTTGATGACTGGACATAATATATCATCACGGCTGTTAGTTTGTCAAAGTCGGCTGAAATTTTGCGTCAATGCCAAGACAGATCTAAGAAACTGTTTAGCTTAAGGTCATCAGTGATATCTAAATAATTGGCAAAAGAATGTTAAAGGATCTCAGCACTCGATTTTTTTTGCAGTGGTGTTTATTTTAAGTAGAGAACATCCAGGAAGACTGTTTAGGAGCTTCTTAACAAGAAACGTTAGTTGCTTCGATAGCACCTTACCACATTCTTTTTATAGTGAATTTTATGTATTTTCCAAATGGTGCCTTAGGTAGGATCCTCATTTGGTTGTTTGACCAGCGAAATCCTTTCCCATTTGATCCTCATAATCTTTCCCACTCTTCTTTGCTTGTTTCTTCGAGACTGGGAACACAGCCACCTTGGTTGTTGTTATCCTCTTTGATGTTGCTGAACTTTTATTGTAATGAGCCTCTTTCCACCCTCATTGATAAAGGATGTTGTGAATGCAAGATAAAAATGATTTTTATTGGACCCTACTTGCATAGAAAGGATTTTATACATCCTCATTTATTCGCAGTTGGCTTGAACAGGAAACTCATGATTTTAAATGTCATTTAAGACATGAACCTTTTTTTTTCTTGAAAGAGGAAAGGGTAGTTATCCATAATGATAACTACCCAAATATATTAATTAAAGAGACAACAGCCTCTCCCAATACAAAGGGCAAACTCCAAGGTCCCCCATTCACAAGGATCCACTCCAAGGATTAAATAAAGAAATTACAGACTCCACAAAATTTTCCACATAAGGCCTTTGGCCTCTGAAGACCACAGCATTCATGCCCAACCAAATGTCCCATAACACTGCCAACGGCCTGGCCCTCTCATTCTTCGTACGGAAGACAACCTGACCAGCATCACCCCCTCCACTTTTGAAACTGTGCCAAAACTCTTCAAAAGATCGGCATTTCCACCACCCTGCTCTCACCCGACTCCATATCTGCACCACAAACGGGCAGGTGAAAAAGGTGGTCAATCTCTTCCTCCCCACCTCCGCATAAAGGGCACACCTTACTCTCTCCAGGAGCCCACCTCGCCCTCTAAACCTTTATCACAAGTCTCCTCCTAAGCAGCCAGACAAAGATCTTGACCTTTAAAGGACATGCGGCCTTCTAGATCTGTCTGCAATCCCTCACCAGATCCAAATCACCTGTGGAGGCTCTGCTGGACAATCTCCTATAGGCAGCCTCCACCGAAAAATCACCTTCGTCCTAGCCAAACATATCAGTACCGGAAGTTGGTTCCAGCCCTTCTAACTCTTCAAGCAGTCTCTGGAAATCATGAGCTCTCGCATTTGAAAGGTTTCCTACAAAGCACGGGCACTACCCACCTTCCCACACCTTGGCCACTGACGCCACTTTGCTCTGGGACAAAGCAAACAGTCTCGGAATTCTTTCGGCAAGCGCACCATTCCCCGTCCAATCATCCAGCCAGAATCTGCAGCTCTCCCCCATTCCCACCATCGGAACAAAATAGTTCTGCACCCTAGGAGCCACCGCCGACAGTCCTTTCAAGAAGTGAGAAGCATCCCTTGGAGGAGATACCGAAAGATCCCACCGCACCGGGCCACTATAAGTTGTCCTGAACACCTTGCCCACCAAATCCTTCCTGCACTCCAAGAGGGTTCCTACCCACTTCGCCAACATGCTATCATTAGACCTCCCCAGGTCCCTCACCCCAAGTCCCCCCCTCCTCCACCGACCTGCAGACCTCCTCCCATGCTACCAACGTGGCACCAGGTCCACTCGTTCCCTGGTTGGACCAGAAGAAATTCCTCATAAGCCTCTTTATTCTCAAGACAACCTGCCTGGGCATCTTTAGGACAGATGAAATACGACGGCATCGTTGCCAGAACCGCCTTGAGCAAGACCAATCTTCCACCCCTTGACAGAAACCTAGGTGCCTATCCTATCAATCTCCCCTCCAGCCTCTCCACCAGGGGAGCCCAATTACTCACCAGAATCCTGCCATCCGTCAGCAGCAAACCCAAATATCTGATCGGAAGCTTCACCTGTTCTGTGCCAAGACCCAAAACTGCACCTCCTCGCCTCTGCCTTAGTCAAATTGAAGGGGACAAAATTGGATTTAGACAGGTTGATCTGCAGCCCCGAGGCCTCACCAAACAAGAAGAGTAAAATCTGCATTCTCCTGGCTTCTGCTTCCCCGCCTTCAATGAAGAAAATCGTATCATCTGCATACTGCAGCAGCGGAATACTCGTCTTGTCTCTCAGAGAGAAACCCCTCACCAAGTTCCTCTCACACGACCTCTTGGCCGCCCTCGCAAGTGCATCTGCTGCAATAACAAAGAGCATCGGGGCCAAAGGACACCCTTGCCTCACCCCCCTCCTCGGCTGAATCCAACACCCTGCCAGATTTCCATTGATAAGCACCTGGAAAGACGTCGTGGTAACACATCTCTTCATCCAGTCAATCCACACCGGCGGGAAGCCCCTCTTCACCAAGGACGCCCAGAGAAACGACCACTGAACCGAGTCATAAGCCTTGCTGAAATCAACTTTCCACAAGAATGCCTTCTCTTCCAGGACAACATGATCTCCGAGGCCAACACATAACCTTCCAAAATATTCCTGCCGGGGACGAAAGCCGTCTGCACCAGGTCTACAATCCCAGCCAGGGTCCTCAATCTATTTGCCAGGAGCTTCGCCACAATCAGGTAAATAGCATTCGAGAGGGCTATCGGTCTGTACTCCTGGATCTCAGCACCCTCCTTTTCTGGCAACAGGAACATGTAGAACTTGTTCAACCTGTTAAAGCCCGAATTTCCAGCTCTAAATTCTTGCACGACTTGCATCACATCCTCCTTCACCACCGGCCAGAATTCTTTATAGAAGGCGACCAGAAAACTATCTGGACCCGGACAACCATCAGCGTTTAGCCCCCAGATTGCCTTGTGGACCTCATCCTCTTTAAATGGACCTGTCAAGAAATCGGCTTCTGTATCCCCGATCTACAGTATCTCAAACCCCAACCATCTCCACCTTCCCCCATGTCGTCCCCCGGTAAAATCTCTGAAATACTTCGCAGCTGCCCCCCTACTGCCTCTCTTCCCCTAAATTCCTCCTCATCCACCACCAACCTGTCAATCCAGTTCCGCCTCCTTCCTGATGCATCCATCTGAAAAAATCGAGTGTTAGAATCGCCTTCCTTTAGCCATCTCTGCCTGGATCTCACCTTCCACTCCATCTCCACCTTCCGATCTTCCTCCTGTATCACCTGTAGCTGCCTCGCTCTGCTGACCCTGTCAACGTTAGAAAGGAGACCAACATCCTCCACCCCATCCAGTTGTGCAATCTCACCGAGAGCTTCATCTCTCCTCCCACGTTCCTCCCTAATCTGCTTCTTATGGATCTTCAGGAAGGATCTCAAATCCCGCAGCTTAGCTTCCAATCTGACCGCCGCGGAGCCATCCACATGAACCGACCTCCACTGCTCCTCTACCAGCCCCCTGAACCCCTCTTTGAGGAGCCATGCCCGGTCGAACTTAAAATATGTACCATGCCTCCAATCCTCATTCGTCAACCACAACAAGGGAGTGTGGTCCGAGAACGGTCGCTCCAAGGGTCTAACCTCCGCCATAAGGAACAATTCAGCCAACATCGTCGAGGCGAAAAATCTATCGATTCAGGATCGCTGTCCTCTAGAGCTCCTCCAAGTGAAATGATAGGACGAAGGTGGTATGCCAACTAGCCCCTGCTCCGCAACAAAGCCTGCAAACGCCTCAGACCCTTGGTCCACTCCCCCACGGCCATCCGGTCTATCCTCTGCCAGCAAAGTCACATTAAAGTCGCCACCTATCAACCAAGGAATCCCCTGAAATGCTGCCGCAACCTGGCTCAGATCCTCCCACAAAGCATGCCTCCTCCAACCCTCCGTTGGGCCATAAACCGAAGAAAGGAGCAAACATGTATTGTCCCGATGCCTCTATAATCTGACAGTGACAACATGGGACCCCACCAACGAGTCCAGCAAGGAGAAAGCATCATCCTTCCATCCCACAACAACTCCACCCGCACTTCCAACTGCATCCAGGGCCAAGAACCCCCCAAATCCACCTCCCCCCACCTCCCTCCACAGCCTCTCATCACAGCTCCCCCATTTCGTCTCTTAGAGGAAGACCACGTTAGGGCCCCACCTCTGCAAATACCCCTACAGAGCCGCCCGCCTCGAGAGGTCATTCAAACCCCTCACATTCCACGATAGGACCTTAGTCATAGAGGGCCCTGGAAAGCTCCTCCTTGTGTCGACCACCTGAACCCCATCTCTGCAACCACCTCATCCACCTCTCCCTCCTCCAGCAACACACACCGACCGGGTGATCCCCCCGCATCATCGCCCCCCGGTCCACCCTGCCTCGTAGTCACCCCCCTGTCCGCAGCCAGCGCTTGTGCCCCCCTGCGACAAGACCTTCTCTATTGGCTGCACAACCTCCGCATCAGCCCCTCGCGCCTCCACTGTGCCTTCCACCGCCCCAGCTTCTCCACCAGCTCCCACCACCCGCTGCCCCTCTTCACCAAAAACCCTTAAGACGGCCGTCGCCCTGCCCCTGCCCCCTACCAGGCTCACCTTCGACACCTCGCCATGCCCTCCAGAAGGTGAAGCGATGCCCATCTCCACCCATCTCTGACGTCGACTCTCCCCAACTCCGCTCCCAGTCGACGCCGCCATAGCGCACCCCCTCCGGTAGGACCACCTCGGCTTGTATGTAAGCCGCTGCGGCGCAGGCATCCTCGGCTTCCACCTCCGAGCGCTTCCCACCTTGCCAACCACACCGATCTCGCTGCTCAGTCCGGTTTGTCGAGAGCGCGTCGCGGGCCTCCAGCCGCAGCCCCCACACCGCTAGCTCCACTGGATCGAAGCGTCGGATCCGCCCGCGAGGCAAAGTTCGAATCGACAACCCCATCGGGTCCACCGCCCCCCTCAATCGGGTCCAACTCGCCCAACCCGGGTCCGCCGCAACCACCTTCCACAAGACCTGGGGCCTCCTTCATGAAGACCTCCCTCAGCGTTGCGGATTCCTCCACAATCACCTCCGCAAGACCCACACCGGCCTCCGAGATCCCCGCCCTTTCACCTTCCCCAGATCATGCCCTAGGGATCGCAACCGCTGCGCCATCCTCGCCGTGACCATTGGACTTCCCAAAAGCAGCTTGCCCTTCGACCGCTCGCCCGCCACTTCCACCTCCAGGCACCGTCGCTGCACTGCCAACCACTGCCTCAGCAAAGGATCTTGGTCTACTAGATCCCCGCGAGACGCGAACCAGCCAGGAGGAGCTCCCCCATCTGAGGGCCATCCGTTCCACGAGCTGCTGCCCCGGTTTCATCTCCACCCACGCCTCGAACCGGGACAGGTCCACCGACCTCAGGCTCAGGCCTTCGCAGCCTCGGAGCCTTGCAAAAGGGGCAACCACCTCCACCGTGCGGAGGAAGAGGGAACCCCCTCAATCGTCACCTTCTGCCTCGCGCCAGTCGGTGGTTGCTCCTCCAGCGCACCATCCGATCTCACCAGCCAACAACACCTCACCACGCCCTGACCACACCGCAACACCTTGAAGGCCAGGCGTCGCAGCTCCTCCCGATTGAGTCCCAGTAGCACCAAACACCCACTCCTGAGGGAGGCCACCCTAAAGGATCCCCAGCCATTCCCCAAGAAGGCCACGACCACCCTTCTCAGAGCTCCCACATCCACCTCCCCCTCCAGCACCACCACCACCATAGCCGACGCCACCCTTCCTTCCAGCGACCCTATCTCCTCCGACCACGGCGCCTCAACCTCCACGAGAGGCGCCCCCTTCTGGGGGGGGGGGTGGGTGGAGGCGTCCCCACCCTCCTCGAAGAGACCCCACCGCCCGGACCACGGAGCCCACAGGCCGACCTTCAATGACCCAGACCACCACAGCGCAGGCATCTCACCGAGTCCTTGTAGCCCGCCGCCACATGCCCCCTCTTGAGGCACTTGAAACATCTCACCGATGTCGCTCCCCTCCGCGACCTCCTCCTCACCTCCGTCTAGCCAGCGCCGTCTTTCCCCCCCTCACCCGTCACACGGCCCGCACACCTCTCGCTCCCCCTCTCGCTCTCTTTCTCGCTCATTGTTCAGCACAGCATCTTTAAGACACGAACCTTGATTCTAGAGTTAGAAAATCCAAACCAAAAAAAAGCCCACTACCGCAACCGACGAAACAAAAAGGGCACTAGGGCATCTGGCACCAGCAAGTGTGAGTTCATAATTTTCCCAGCTAGAAAGATCTTCTGTTTCCTCATGGCCCTTTTCTTGAAATGGATTTTCAAGAAGATTTGGGGTGATTTTATGTTTCTACATGCATGCCTTCTACTGATGTTTCTGTACCTCTCATTTTTTTGCAAGTTTATGATAGGCAGTGTCTGTTTGCTTGAAAATCTTTTGCAACTAATTGAAATAGTGCCTTTCAGTCCTATCCATGGTTCCTGATGTCTAAGATTTAGAATAATCTCAACCACATTATTGGTTGCTGTGCAAAGTTTTGATTGCATGATTAAACGCATATGATTGGGTTGATACTAAATCCTTTCATATTACCTGAAATTTCTCACAACAATTTGGACTGTTCATGGCTTTGCTTACTAGCTTCTGAGCAATTCTTTAATCTTGAAATCTTTAGTATTTAACAAGTCCATATAATTTATGGCTCGCTAGAAGTTCATTAACCTGTTTCTTGTATTTTAGTAACTACTAAACGTCATGATTAAGTTGTGTTACCAAAATAGGAGCTTTTAGATCTTTACTAGGACAAATAAATAATCATGAATAGAGTGCCTCTATTTGTTTCCCCACCTTTTTTCGTTTGTGGTTTTTTTTTTCTTGGTTGGGTGGGTTCTATATGAGTTTTTCAGACAAGATGTTACATATTCTATGCCAAATTTATCTTATATGCATTTCCTTTGTTTTTCAAGTGAAGTTGCATGTTGTCTTATCTGGTTGTTAGTTCTTGGTTTCCTTTCCTGCTTGTTGATGTCTTTCCCTGATTATAGAAATGGTCGCTTCCGCCTCCATTCTTCAAAAAATGTCTTTGAGGAGTCTGTGCTGGTAGATTCTGAGGAAGCATTAAATCAAGGAACTATGACTGCTGCAGAGGCTTTCATAAGCTTGAGAAGCAAAAGTATCTTGCACTTATTTGCTTCAACCGGAAGATTTTTAGGCCTTAAGGTAAACATTGATACCTCAGAAGCTTATATTCATCTTAAGAAGGTTGAATGCAGTAAACACTGAAAACAATTTCTTCTCAGATAAGTGTTTTAGGAATAGTTTTTTTTTGAAAGGTTGTTTTATCAATAGTTTAAAATTAGAAGGATGGAGAAAAGGTAAACGGTGTGTGCATGGAGGATATAACAAGAGATGTACGATTAAGGTTGTACGGTCATCCAAAGAAGTGAACAAGTAATGCTTGGTTGAATGTTTTTATAAGTTGGTAGAGAATGATGAATACAGGAACGAGGGCTGGGGAATGTCAACAAAATGCTGGAATGGGAGTGCAAACACCATCCTTTATCTGGGTTTTATTGTGTGCATGATTGAAGTTAAGATTATGGTCATGGGAAAGTAATCTTTCTATTAAATCTTGTTGTATGAATGGCATTGTGTTGGTTGGAAAAATGTTAGCTTTATGTTCATAAGGTATGGGCTCAATAACCTAGCTCAAAAGAGGGTAAACATCAAAATTTGTCCAGAAGTCCATACACAAATGGCAAAAGGCTGCTTGTTGCTTGGCTCCTTTTCCAACTTCCTCAAACTCTCTATCACTTGATTCTAATTTGGTATTTTGTTTTCCTCAAAATCTAAAAAGGAAACTCCAAATTTCAAGATGAACTATATTGTAAAGGCCTTGGTGTGTTGGTATCTCATGTTTTGCTTGGTGTTATTTTGAATTAAATATAACATTATTCCATTTAAAAAAAACATTATTATCTTGAGAAATCTAAACTACAAAAAGCTATTTTGCACCTCACATCCATCGAATAATTCTAAATTGAATCTCAATACTGGCTGGCGCAATTGTTGAATCAGTATCACCAACAATTGGGGATTTGCCTTATATTTAGAAAAGTGACCACCTAGGTCGAGTAGGTTGGCGAGTACTCTTAGATGCCCACTCACTTACTGGAGCTTGCACATATAAATGGTCCATTATGAATTGTCGGGTTGAGTACTCTGTATACTCGCTTGTCTACTTGTTTGTTTCTCTAATAAAGCCCCCATTCACAAAAAAAAAAGCTCTCCAAAATCCAAGATCCATCAAATCAAGAGTAATATCACTCTACTCAAGTTTTGTGTTCCACACGTCTGAGGGGGAAGCAAGGTTCGAAATGCCGATTTCGACGCTGTGCCGATGAAATTGCAAGTGTGCATTTCGTGGGCATGTCGAGGGCATGCCGGAGAAATGCCCGTTTTTCAATGGCAGATTTCGATGATTTCGATGGCTCGAAAAAATGCCATTTCGGAGGCACGCCTCGGCATGCCGATGCATGCCGACAAAAATGGTAGAAGTGATCAAAATGATATCAGTTTCAAGAAAATCAAATGTTGATTATGTAACAATAAGAGTGTTACATCATAATATTCATATACAACATGACCATACAATGTTAAAATTCAATAACGAGATGAAATATTCTTACCATGTTAAGAATATAGAAAATTTAATAATAGAAGAATACAAAGAATTTAAGAATCAAAGAATTTAAGAATGAAAGAATCAAAGTGTATAGTTTCAAAGTAAAAATTAAAACTGTAATGTCTTGATGTATGATGTATCGGAAGTCAGGACTTGGAACTTGAAAGACAGATTTCACCAGAACTAAGAGTGTCTTGCTGGATGCATATCTTTATCATGGGTACTATTACCACTTGATTGATACCATTGTTGACTATTGTGTCGATGAATACTTTGAATGTATTCACAGTAATCCTTCCAAGACATATATGAATACATTGTCTGGTAATCTATTATGTGCTGTCTGTATTCATGTTCATTCATACTAACAAAAATCCCAAGACGGGTAAATCTACTATCTGTGTATGGTCTGTCACGCTGCCCATGTGCACGATTAGTTGCACGTGTTTGTGAGAATCCTGTTGTTCTAGAATCATCTTGTGATGATTCTGATCTTGGCATTTGAGGGAGAGCTTGGGGTTGGAACTGCTGAGGAAAGTAATTTTGGATCATACCATACTCATATGGGTAAGAATATTCACTCCCAGTCCTAGTTCCAGAAGTGTCAACATTTTCAGACTCAGCGTATGAATATGATGGA
Organism: Thalassia testudinum; assembly: GCA_037157565.1. Classification (NCBI taxonomy): domain Eukaryota; kingdom Viridiplantae; phylum Streptophyta; class Magnoliopsida; order Alismatales; family Hydrocharitaceae; genus Thalassia; species Thalassia testudinum. The sequence continues at coordinate 23,176,007 of JAZHRO010000024.1, forward strand.
TAATTATATGAAGGCGGTGGGCTGCATCGGCATCGGCATTTCTTAACAAGGTGGGCTGCATCAGCATCGGCACAAGCACACGCCCTTGGTGGGAGTCCCTATATGTTAAGCATCCTACGGCATCGGTAGTGCTTGCCGACCCTATGGATATCTGCACAAGCACACAGCATCTCTTAACAAGGTGGGGCCCCTACTACACCCAAATCAAATAGCCCTCCCGCCTCCCCCGCCCTCCCTCCCCACCCTCTATGTCCGCGGGGCCCACCGACCCTGCGGCTCCACCACCACCACCTTCCTCCCCATGTCCTCCTCCCCCTCCATCCCTCCTCCCTGCCCCCACCTTCAGCTCTTCCTCTCCTCCTCCCCCAACCCCTTCCGCTCCCTCCACCTTCTCCTTCGCCCTAAACCCCTCGCCCTCGGCTGCGCCGAGCTCCACCTCGACCTCCCCCACCGCTATCCCCTCTGCCCCCCCTCCTCCTCCCCACCCCGCCTCTACTTCTGCCTCTCTTGCCCCCTCCATGCCCTCGACCACCTCTACCAGTCCCCTTCCTCCCCTCCCCACACCCTTGCCCTCGACGTCCACCGCGTCGAGCTCTTCTGCTTCGCCTGCTGTGACCAGGTCACGACCCCGACTTCGACTCTGCCGTCCTCGCCTCCCAATATCGGATCGCCTCCATCCCCCTTCCCCCCACACCCCCCAAGAGGAGGCGACTGGTCGAGTTCCACCCCTGGACCCCCACCCCCAGGGAGCAGCGCCTCCTCGACTGCTGCTCCAGCCCACTGTGGTGCCCTGACACTGCCGCCGCCGAGTCGGGCCGCGGGGTCCCGTGGGGCCTCCGGGGGCTCAACAACCTTGGCAGCACCTGCTTCATGAACTCCGTACTGCAGGCGCTGCTCCACACCCCGCCCCTGAGGAACTACTTCCTCAGCGACCGCCATAACCCCTACGTCTGCAGGCTGCAGCAGAGGAAGGAGGCGGGCAGCGAGGGCGACGACAGGAAGGTCGTGTGCCTCGTGTGCGATCTCGACGCGATCTACTCCGCGGTGTTCTCCGGTAGCCGCACGCCCTACAGCCCTGCCAAGTTCCTATACAGGTGAGGGGGACGAGGGAGAGTGACCATTTTGCCGGCGGCGGCACGGCGGCATGCCGACTGGTATGGTCGGCATGTCGCCGAAACGCTTGTTTTTCGACACTGACATCATATCGGCATGGCTGTTCTTCAAAACTAGCCTTGCCGTCGGCATTTAAATCCATGGGGGGAAGTTGCTTGCGGTGTTGTGCTCCAGACATATTTGGGTCACTTGCCTCTGTCCTACCTGGGCCTACCGCTTACAGATAGACAACTCAGGCTACAGGTCTTCTTTCCGTTGCTGGAGATGGAGAAGAGATTGTCTGGGTGGGCTTCCAGATTGCTGTTGAGGGGAGGCAGATTGGTCTTGATTAAGGCCGTTCTCTCATCCGTTTTGGCCTATTTCTTATCGGTCTTCAGGGTGCCCTATCAAGTGGAGAAGAAGCTCACAGGTATCATGCGTGATTTGTTTTGGACAAACTATGGGATGACGGGGAAGGGTGCGTGGCTGGTGGCTTGGGATGAGGTGTGTCGCCCTGTGAAAGGAGGGTTGGGGGTTAGAGATGTGAAGCATGTCAACATGGACCTCCTCACGAAGTGGATTGCAAGGTTGGTGGGTTAGGAACAGGATGTTCTTGGTGGGGTGTTCCAGGAGTACTATGGATCCTCTCTCTTGGGAGGCCCTTGAGTCTTTAATGGCTGAAGCTTTCCTTTCTTGAAAAGCCTAGCGTCGGTGGCCCCGAAGGTGTGGGGTTTCTTCTCTCCGTTTATTGGTGAGGGGGACACCTTTAGGCCCTGTTTGGTGTGGTTTTAAAAGAGGGTTTTATCCTACATGGTAGTAGTTACTGCTATTATGCATGAATAGTGCACAAGTTTTATTCTCCACCAATCACATCCACCACCATCCATCACATCTACCTCTCACCAATCATGTATACCCCCATTAACTCACACCCATCATATCTACCTCTTACCGACCCACTCCCAATTCAAATAAAAACAAAAATCAATGATACTATATCAACTCAATTATTACATCTACGTCCATTAACCCTCCTTTTACCTATCCACTTATCCCTCCTTAAGACTTCCTAAACTTTACCCAGTCTTAAATTTTAAACCTTTACCAAACAGGACCTTAGGTTCTAGTTGGATGACTGGCAGGGGGAAGGGACTCTCTGCAATAGAATCTCGCGTCTTTTCTCCAGGGCCATGAACACAGAGGCAATAGTTGGGAGCTGCTAGGATGGTACATGGTGCTCCACCTTTCGAGGCATGTTGTCGGAGCAAAGGTGCACGAAGCTCCTATACCTGTTATAGGATTTGGAGGGGTGGGAGCCCGAAAGAGGGAAACATGCTTGCTATTGGGATGACAGGACTTTCTTGGTGAAGAAGGCATTTTGCAGGTTGCGTGGAGCCTCCCAGATGACAGATGTGGATCTCCAGCAGGACTATAGGTTACTTTGGTCAACGGCCTATTTGTTAAAGATCAAATTTTTTGCATGGCTAATGAAAAGGGGTAGGGTTCTCACCAAGGTGTGGAGGGCAAGATGGGTGGCGTCAAACGACGTTGGGTACCTGTTTTGTGGACGTGCTGATGAGGATATTCAACATCTGTTCTTTGGCTCTTCCATTATTGAGCAACTTTGGAGGAGGATGGGGATTGATTGGATTGACCATGGTAGTGTGGAGAGATTTTGGTCATCTTATTGAAGGGGTAACGTCTAAGGAGGTTCTAGCACATTTAGGACAAAAGAATGAGAAGGCTAAGATGTTGGCGATCTTATGGGGCGTGTGACTAAGAAGGAATGGGGTTCTTTTTAGGGGTGAAACACCCTATGTCGAGAATATTGTGGCCTCCATATCCTCCCAAATTGAGTTTTGGGATTTTGCTTTGTAGCTCAGGTTGCTGAATTATTTGCTTTTGAGTATTAAAGTTGGGTGGTTATCATTCGGATAACCACCCCTTTACCTTTCAAAAAAAAAATCAGTTTACTCAAGTATATGAGTGAGAGGAGTAATCGGAGCAACACCCCACCCCCAATTTGCTCTCCACCTTCCCCCCCAACACACACACACCCATCTACCTCATTCTCCACAACTCCCTTGCCATGCTCGCTACACTCATCCTCATCCCTGCCCTTACTTACACTGATCTATGATTAACATTGCCGAAGTGGAGGGAAGGAAGACGTGTAGGGAGTCAACAAGGCAAGGTTTTATGGACAGTTTGACGTCAGAAGAGAGACGAGTGCCTTTGCCAAGCAATGATGACTATGAATACTTTTCTTTTTTTTAAAGAACAGTTGAATACTTGTTACTCATTGCCATTGTTGCTCAAGTAGAGGCAATGGGGAGAAGCATGTTTGGTGCTTTCGCTACCTCGATATTGGGGATATATCAAAGGATATATGGCTAATATTTGAAAATTTTGGGGAAATTGCTTAAAATGACTTAAAATGGTTCAAAATGTTACAAATTTGTTGAAATTAATATTTTAATAATAATTACATGCACAAAGAAATGCTTAGAAGACTAAAATTATAAATTTTGAATTAAAATATAATATAAATGTGCTATTGGCATATCAACAACCATTGTAAGTCATAACATTGAAAAGATAGAAGACAACATGATAATAACTAAAGATGGTCGTAATAATATTCACCAAAAATGAAATATAATAATACTAGTACCACCAAATCATGATTTATAATGCGCTAGGAATATAAAAATGATGCTTTTACCCTCTTTTGAATTGAATTGTACCGGTGATATTTAGGCATGCCCGTGTGATATTTGATTTTTGAACTAAATTGCACCGAAGATGTTTTGATTCTGAATCAAATATCTCCGGTGATATTTGAATATTTTAGTTCTGAATCAAATATCGCCTATATCGATAGTGTATTGCCGACATTCATGAAACATTGCAACGAAGGGATTGATATTTGTCGATATCCGTCGATACCTCCGATATGGGCAAAATATCGTTGGACATCTGGGAAAAATTATACCACTTGAGTATTAATATGGGTCATTGTGGAGATGTGTGATATATCGCAGATGTATTGCAACATTTAAATCCTTGGCTCTACCTTTGCTACCCTTTTATCATTGTCTAATCATTTTTTGAAAAGATTGTGTATGTTGCCGGAGCTTGCAACTCTGATTTTGTCTGTCGGCACTGCTATGGGCTCGGGCACTGCACCAAGAATTGCACCATGCCTCTTGGCCATGACAATGCTATTGGAGTGCCCAAGGTCTTGCTCATCTTTGATGGAGTGTTGAAGGTCATTCTTGCAGGACAATGCAACCTTTGCTGCTCGCTACTTGCCTCGTCCATTCAATCGTGTTCAGAAAGATAAAGATCGCACAGGAAGTCGACCACCTTCTGTTGGTCGTGGGCAAATTTATTTTTCACTGCTTCATGGGGACCGTGACGCCTACCCAGAGGTGGCTTCACATGCTTCTTGGATGGTCTAATTTCAAAGAGTCTTTGGCTGGCAACTCCTTACTGCCTGTGCAACCACTAGAGTGCAGCCTCTGCTAGATTGCCACCACCACCAGTGTTAGGGGCAAGCTGATGATTTGCAACCCGTTGTTCCTGCTCCCTACATTCTCCAGCTGCTCCACAGACCTTTTCCTATCTTTCTGCATTGGGGCTGTCATTGTGGGCTCTTCGGAAGTTTCGCCTACTGTTTCCACACATGGAGCTCAGACGATGCCATCTCCTATCCAACTTCTCAACTAGGCCAGTAGCAAACCTGATTACGGACCCGAATACGTCATCTGGTCCCCTCTCAGATCTGACTAGGACCTTGGTTCTCCTGAGCCCTCATTTGGCTCTTTGCTGAAACTCTGCGGTCATGACCTAGAGGCTTTTCCAGTTCCCCCTGTATCATCACCTCCTTTGGCTCTTCTCCAGGGGTTGAAGGGACCCCCTCTGACTGGCCGAATGACATTGGATCTGGCCTCCTCAGCTAGTCTGGCCTCTCTTTGCCGCCGCCTTTGGCTAGTGTAGCCTCCTCCTGTCTGCCTGCAACCAGGCTTGGGAGATGTTCCTGTGCCTTCTTCCTTATTCGATCCACTGTACTCTACACACCCTGGATTCAGCCGGTGTTACTGATAGCTGACATGGTGCAGAGGACTGAATTCACAAAACAATCCTTTCTAGAGACACATCTACTTCCAAGATCCATTTGCCAGTCCTTTCTAGCCAATTAAGGTTGGGCTATTGCTGACATACAAAAGTATTTGGAATCCTAGTACGAACCCATCATTGCAAGATCATCCTTTGTAGGTTCAGGTGATCAAGACTTTGGTGAATGTGATGCTGGCATCATCTTTTGTTTGATTGGATGTGATAGATGGGTTTGCGTTTTTAATGTGTTGTAAAGAAGCTTCGAAACCTCTTGTCCCTGACCCCATGGAATTGCGCTGGAAAAATGGATGGTGGGACAAAGGCTATGTTGAGGCAGCATCCAAGACTGACCCTACCTTCTTGAAGGTTTCATATGACTAAGGTAGTTTCCTCAGAAACTTCCAGATTGCACCAGGTGGGAAAACTGATCTTGCTGCCCTTTTGCAGTAAGGCAATGAAGGACATAAACCAGCTTTTGCAAAACAGATTTGAGAGAAGATCACTTGGAGTCTTGGACTGGAGTGATTTTAGCTTTGTAATGCTTTTAATAGGGATTTCAAAATAAGGAGGTCCATGAGATCTGCTTCTTTTCAGCCCAAATATGAGGAAGGACCATCTAGAGTTCCTCCTTTGTGCTGTTTGGTCGGAAAGAAAATTATCCACTTTCAAACATGTGGAGAATCAAATGAAAGTCTTGTATTCAAAAGAAGCCTTAGCCCTCTTTTTATAGAAAATAGAACTGGGTTAATTACATAAGTATCCCCTCGATATAAATAAAGCACCATGCAACCCCTTACAACTCAACACTCTCCCTCAAATTGGGACGTACATGTCAATGAGACCCAACTTGTTGCTCAGAAAATCACGACGTTCCTCTTGAGAGGCTTAGTGAAAATATCAGCAATCTGTAGCTCAGAAGATATGTAAAGGGTACTTATCGTGCCCTCCAGGATTGCATCCTGTATAAAATGGCAATCAACCTCAATATGTTTCTTCTTATGAAACACCAGGTTAGAGGCAATATGTCGCTGACTTATTATCACAATAAAGTGAAACCGAGGTATCAACCAGCATTCTTAGATCTCGCAGAAAATCAACCATCCACATAATCTCACATGCAACTTGTGCCATAGACCTGTACTCTGCCTCTGCACTGGAGCGGGTGACAACACTCTGTTTCTTACTCCGCCAAGAAACTAGATTTCCTCCCAAATAAATAGCAAAGCCTGACGTGGATCGTCTGTCTTCCACTGATTCTGTATAGTCTGCATTAGAGTAAGCCACAAGATCAAGAATGCCACTTGTCTTGTAGTACTGACCTCTCCTTGGGTTGCCCTTCAAGTATCTCAGGATGAGACACACATCATGCCAATGGTTGTATGTGGGACTTTGCATAAACTGACTAGCACAACTGACAGCAAAGCTAATATCTGGTTGAGTAATGGTCAGGTATAACAACTAACTAACAGTACTGCGATACTTGGTAATATCCTTAAACAAGGGATCTGACTCATCAGTGGTATGACTAGCTGGTGCCTCAAACGGTATCCTTGATGGCTTGGACCCAAGTAGTTTGGCCTCCTCAAGAATCTGTAAGGTATACTGCCGCTATGATAAGGACAAGTCATCCTCTTGACGAACAACTTCTATCCCCAGGAAGTAACGAAGATCACCCAAGTCCTTGGTGATAAAACTAGAGTGGAGAGAGGCTTTCGTCTTTGCTATTCCATCAATATCATCACCTGCCAGGATCATGTCATCAATATGGACTGCCAAGATAACGACTCTCCATGTTCCACCTTGTTCAGTCCTCCTAACAAATATTAAATGGTCAGTAGTAGATCTCTGAAACCTACTCTTCTTGATCTCTAAGTTGAGCTACTCAAACCAGAGGCTCGAGGACTTTACTTAAGGTCATAGATAGCCTTCCGTAAGCAACAAACCAACTCCCCCTGATTGTCATAGCCTGGTGGCTGTCTTATGTAAACTTTCTTAGCTAGATCACTATAAAAAAATGCATTCTTTATATCTAACTGATGCAGGGGCCAACCCCTCACCACAGCAACTAAAAAGATCCTGATGGAGGTGATACGAGCAATGGGCGAAAAAGTCTCAAGGTAATCCACCACCTCATATGTTTGGGTGAATCCCTTTGCCACAAGTCGTGCCTTATATCGCTCCGCTGTCTCGTCTGACCTATATTTGATGGTGTACACTCACCTGCAACCAACAATTGTAGCACCCTCAAGACATAGTACAAGATCCCAAGTCTTCCTGGTCAGAAGTGCATACATCTCCTCATCCATAGCAGGTTTACATCTTGGATCATGGGGAGCCTAAACAAAATATCTAGGAACAACTGCTGTAGTAATGGCAGAAGCAAACTACATGTCCTCCTGAAGATGAGATATAGTAGTATAATGAGAACGTTTGGTGAAGCGTGGTGTCAAGTCTCCTCTGTGCAGTCTCCTCCTTACCATTTGACTCACCCCTACTTGGTGGAGTAATAGGCTGAGCTGGTGCCTCATCTGTGATGTCATTTACTTGTGATCAGTGATTTAGGCATGCTGTCGGCAAGCTATTTCTGGGAGGGGATTGTGGCGACAGTTGCTAATGATTTCAGCGGCATGCCGGTGGGTTGATTTCGGTTGAAAAGAGGCAGGCCTGAATTTTCACAGACACAGACATAGACACACATGTATAACAACCTCTATGGATGAACCTTCCTTTGAGAAGTAGGGTATCTTCTCAAAGAAGGTTTCATCAACAATAATAATATATCGCCTCTGAACTGGGTCATAGCACCTGTAGCCCTTTTGGGTTCTAGAATACCTAAGAAAGACACACTTTGTAGCACGAGGGGCAAACTTATCCTGTATATCATAATGTTGAATAAAGCAGAAACACCCAAAAAATCGTAGGGGCAACGGGAAAATCCTATCACACAGGATATATAATTTGATAGGGAATCTGACCATGAAGTATTGAGGATGGTAACTTGTTAATTAGATAGGTTGTAGATAATATAGTATCTCCCCAAAACTGCTTAAGAACATTCATATGAGACATCAAGGTCTTAGCAATATCAAGCAAGTGGCGTTACTTGTGCTCTGCAACTTCATTCTGCTGGGAAGTGTGTGCACAAGATGTCTGATGAATTATTCCCCTGGAACGAAATTCTTCTTGCAAATCACTGCGCATAAATTTTAATGCATTATCACTGCGGAAGACTCGAATAGTAGTATCATATTATGTTTGTACCTCTGAAAGAAACTACTAAATAATGGTAGAAATTTCACTTCTGGCCTTCATCAAGAATACTCAGGTCAATTTGTTGTCATCAATCATAACTGCAAAGTATCGGTGTACATCAGTAGTGGCAACTTTAGAGGGCTCTTAGACATCACAGTGCATTAGAGAAAATGGCTCAAAACTAATGCTAGCTACTCTCCTTGGATAGCTGCCCCCTGTGGTGCTTCCCCAGCTGGCAATCCAGGTAGTTGTGGGTACATCTGATGCATCTTCTTCATAGAAGGATGCTCAAATCTCCTGTGCCTGAATATTATTTAGACACTGCCCTAGTAAATAGGGTAGGCGTGTCTAAATAATATAGTCCATCTCTTTCTATTCTACCACCAATGATATCACTCATGACTCAATCTTGAAAATAACAATGCCTTTCATCAAAAGTAACACGACATCCAAGATCTCTGCAAATTTTACTAATTGATAGTAGATTCATGGAAAACTTAGGAGCATAATATACCTGTTCTATCTTCATCTTAGATGTAGCATTTACACATTCAACAACAGTCATAGGGGAAGTTGCTCCAATGGCTACTGGTACATCATGAATTCCATGTGAAGGTGTCGGATTCTTCAGGCGATTTTTGTCTCCAGTAAGGTGAACATAGGCACCAGAATCAATTACTTAAGCACTTCTGGTCCTTTGTTTCCTTACTCCAATCTCGTAGACTGCAAATGCTAGCCTAGTCGAATCTGAACTTGATCTACTCAGATCAACTTTTCTCAATATCGACAAGAGAAGGTTCATCGCCATCAATGGGAGCTGTGAGAGAAGGCTTATCACACACTCAAAGCCTCTAACAAGGCAATCGCCAGCAGCCCCACTGGATCAGTGGCCATCGTCACCAGCGGCGGGGGATTGCTACGTAGCGCTGCTCGCTTTGTCATTGCTCCATGCAGTGTCGCTTGTGTCACCGCTGCTCCACGTAGCATCGCCCAAGTCACAGCTGCTACATTCAGCGTCGCTCGCATCGCTAGGGCTCCACGGAGCGCCGCCTGCACTGTTGCTACTCCACGCAGCATCGCCCGAGTCGCTGCTGCTCCATGTAGCACTGCCTGCATTGCTAGGGCTCCATGCAATGCCATTGCTGCTCCACACAGCATGGTTTGCACTGCTCAACCATGCACTGTCGATGGTGGTGGTGCCACCATAGACGGTGTTCCCCATTAGATCATCCTACATTGGTGACCTAAATATGTTGTGGATTTTTGGTGGGGTATTGGGTTACCAGCCTAGGACCGTTGCTCTGCTATCATGGAGAATCAAATGAATGTCTTGTATTCAAAAGAAATCCTAGCCCTCTTTATATAGAAAAGAGAACTGGGCTAATTATATAAGTATCCCCTCAATATGAATAAACACCATTGCAACCCCTTTCAACTCACAGCATCAATTAAGATGGGGAGCAAAATCCATTAATGAATCTGAAACCTCCACCAGTAGTTCCCCTCTTGAAAAAGGACAGCAGCAGTACTCAGTCAGCATGGACAATACTAGTGACTGCTTTGTTAGCTTTTGAAGTATTTTGAGCTTCTTAACACTTTCAATAATGCTTCTACATGCATATCGTGATTGCACTTTCAAAATAATCTCTCCAGAATATTCTTTGATTTGATTTTGATTCTGTTATATTTTACTGGCTAAAAAATTGTGCTCTCAGTGAAGTGCTTTTGTCTATTGAAGGTTTATGAGCAGGGTTTAACTACTTTGAAGATACCAAAGTTCATCTTGGATGGATCAGATACATTGGTACTGGGCTTTCCTCAACTGGGAACTTCATATTTTCTGATGGTACAGCTTGACAAAGATTTTAAGCCATTGCTTAGACTGCTGGAGACCCGGCCTGATTCAGGGGGAGGTTCTAATTGCATAAGTGAAAATTGTCATGTCATTTGTTATAATAAAATTGATGCTGGTCAAATGGAATTGGCTGAAGATGAATTGAATCTGAGCCTTCTGAACTGGGAGAAACTGTGCACAGTAATATCGAAGAGGGACTCAACCGAATCCCCTGAGCATGCTCTTATTCATGATAAAGCATTAGAACCTCTGTTGCAGCTTACTGGGAGTTCAAAGTCGGGATTTTCATCCTTGGTTGATGAGGTGTTTGACCTTGAGAAAGGTTCAGCTGCCCCTATGCCCAATCGGAGTCATTTGCGATCTCTTAATGCCTCTACTTATTCACATATAAACTCTAATCAGGGAGTTAAAGGTGGCTATGGTTCTCCCAAGAAGGAAGGACTGCAGTATTCTTATGCCAACAATAACTCAAAAAACTCTTCAAGTAGTCCTACTTTAAGCAATTCCTCTTATCAAGCCAACAACATGAAACCATTATATCAAAATGGTCCATTCAATTCTTTTAACCAGTTGAAGAGTTCACCTGAATCATTGTCCAGGTCAAAATCTGATCAGGAAGTTAGTTCCATCAGATCACCATACTCGGGTGATGGTGGCCACGGTTCTTGCTTAGATGATGAACAAACTAAATCTACCATGTCAGGGAGTCGAGGTTTTAGGCAGTTATCTCCTCTACGAACTTCTGCTTCCCAATTGTCTGTTGGACATAATAAGCAAAATGGTCCAAAAACATCTGGAGGCAGCCCCTATATGACCAAAGCCACATGTAAGTTTGCAAAACTTATCAATCTAAAAAGAATTTTTACCAAACTTATTTTTTTTCCTAATTTATCATTTTTATCCACCATCTCTTGAATTTTTTTTCCTGTTTTTTTGCTGCATCGGATGTTTCAGGCCAAGCACTTGCATCTCCAGAATCTGGTAATGACATTGTTCTAAAACAAAGTGTTAATTCAAGGAAACGTGGTATTTCTGACATCCTTCCTTTAATCCCTACGCTGCGTGAGATGGAAACTGTCACTAGCAGGAAAAGAAGGAAACTGCTGTCACCTACTCGATTTTGTACTGCGATTTCACAGGCGCACACACCTCCTTTTACTGGTAGAATAAGCAAATACACTTATGGGAGACTACTGGCAGAAACTAATAATGGCCTTTCCCCCTCAAGCATGTATCTTACATCTCTCCTTCATGTAATCCGACACTGTTCACTTTGTATAAAGCATGCTCAGCTAACTGGTCAAATGGATGCTCTTGGAATTCCTTATGTAGAAGAAGTTGGTTTGCGAACTCCATCCTCAAGTATGTGGTTTCGTGTGCCTTTTGCTAAAGACAATTCGTGGCAACGCCTATGTTTACGTCTTGGTAAACCAGGTAGTATGTCCTGGGATGTCAAAGTAAATGATCCCTACTTCAAGGAACTATGGGTTCTTCAGAAAGGGAGTGCCAGTACCACATGGGGTTCAGGTGTCCGCATTGCAAATGCATCAGATGTAGATTTACACATCCATTATCATCCTGAGGGTATTATTCTTAGTTACAAGACTGTTGAATCTGACAGCATCAAAAAACTGGTGTCAGATCTGCAAAGGCTTTTTAATGCACGGATGTTTGCATGTGGAATGAGAAAGCTGCTAAAAGTAAAATCAGATGAAGTATCAGATGGTGGAAATGTAAATTCTGAAAGTAAGTCACAGCTTGCTGTGAAGGCAACCGCAGAATGCAATGACAAGATATCTGAACAGATCCGAAAGGCATTCAAGATTGAAGCAGTTGGTCTAATGAGCTTATGGTTTTACTATGGCTCAATGCCCATAATGGCACATTTTGTAGTTGAGTGGGAAGCAGGCAAGGAGGGGTGCACAATGCATGTTTCACCTGATCAGTTGTGGCCGCATACGAAGGTATGCTAGTATTCCGAGGATAACTTTAGCTATTTATTGTTATATTTCATTGATATTTCCCATCCTTATCTTCATGGATTGACTATTGTGGTAGCCATGTGAGTTTAGTTTCAGTTACGGGCAATGATACAAGGGTAGCGTGCACCAAGTTATAGATTGTGTATGGGATTCCAGCATCTTGCTTTAAAACATGTATACAACATTTGATATTTAAGATGACACGTAGTGAGGTCTAGATGTGAAGAAAGAAAAAGTCATGAGGATGGTTTGCATGTTTGAAGGATTCAGTAATGATCAAAGGCAACATGAATCATCAAGGAGGTTGAGGTTGTATTGCGTTAGATTTGAATTTTATCAAGCAAATAGAAGGATTCTGTCAATTTCTCCGGTGTGGAATGGAGACATTTACAGTTGTGGAGCAATAATAATAGATCTAGGAAATCAAAATTGCAGCAGAAAGAAAAATAAGCTATATAATCCCAAAAGGATCGATATCCAAAAAAGTGAATTAGAATTTTCCAATCAATTGAATTACTTCTCTTATGGCTGAGCCAACCCACTGGCCTTTTCTCACTGTATGCCATGAATCCACTCCGTAGTTAAACCTTGGTGGGGAACAAAGAATGGTTATGACTGCTCAGTAAGGATTTATGTCAGTGAAATGGTAACTCAAAGCTGTAAGCTATTTGTGAAGAGCATACCCCAAGTAGAGCAATTGCCAGTGAGTATTTAGTCACCTTTGACAGTATCGGATGGAATTGTTTTGATCATCAAAACTGACCTGCATTGGTAGGTTGTATTCAAACACCTGAGATCATTATTGTTACTCTCACCAACTCTGGAGGTCAAATGCCTAGAGTAAATTTGCCCGAGTCAGTTTTGATGTTACTGACATCCCATGATCTAGATACTTGATCCAACGTAACATTTATCCCACAAATTCAATGATGCTCCAGTGATAATCCTTTCATATCCATCTCTTAAAAAAAAAAGATAATCCTTTCATAACCAAGTACAAATGTTTATCAGAGCCGTGTCTCAACTCTACTATTAGCAGCTGATGACCTCGATAGTGATGTATGCTATCAATGTGATTATTTGCCTATCTTTCAATAATCACAATCTGTTATAGAGGTCCATATAATTTAATCTTTGACCAATGTCATAACTTAGATTTACCCTTAGGGTGGCTACTCCTTTTAATGATTGGCTGAATATTAATTACCAATTTTAACGGAACAATGTTCCTGAAGCAACAGCCTAGAAGTTTTGAACTTTGAGGGGAGCTTGGTCCTATGACTGTTCTGTAAGCAATTTGGCTTGGCAAGATTTCATTTGAACTTGAGTTTTTTTTTTTGGTTAGGTTCGTTTATCATTACCAATGTTTATTAGGACAAATACTTATTTTGAGTAGCCATCCTCTTTACACTTGAGGAAAAGAAAATCCATCACCCCCTTTATCTCCAAATTTCCCTGATGGATATACCTTTTTGAAATCAATAGAATTCACAGTTAGGCCCTTGACAACAAAGATGCATTTCTGCTGTTGTCACTTAAAAAATATGAAGACAAGCTAGCTTCTTGTTATACTAGAGATTTTGCTGGTGGACATATATTTAGTCAGCCGGGTCACTGATTAAAGAGTATTTGGTATGCGAGCGAGTAGTTGGAAAGTACTCAGTCGGGTATTATATGTATATATACTTGCACAATTCAAGATTTCAACAAGTAAAATATACCATCACATAAAAGCGAACCATTTCAAGCTTGAGATTATGAAAATAAACTACAGATTGTAAGTCCAAATGAAATAAAAACACATATTCAAAGTTTCTAATCATTTAAGTTACGAAAGGCACATCAAAAGTGAGCATCTAAATTTCTTTTAAGATACAGTTTCTTTTAACATTACACTCAAAGTTTCATATCCAGGTGGTATGTTTTTGGAAATGTCTATTTGGTGATTCTACATATTGCTAGTTGTAAAGCTTCCTTCAAATTTTACATTTGCAGTTTTTGGAAGATTTTGTAAATGGTGGTGAGGTGGCATCTTTTCTGGATTGTGTTCGCCTCACTGCTGGGCCTTTACTTGCTCTTGGTACTGCAATACGGCCTGCCAGGATGCCTGCTGCTGTTGCTTCTGGTCCATCCCCAGTGCCTAGGCAAAATGCCTTTGTACAGTCACAGGGAGTGACGCCAACCTCATCATCATCCAATGCCAATCAGCCTGCTTCATCATGTACAACAGGAAGTACAGGCATTGCTTCACTTGGGAGTCATAACCTTCACAATACAGCGATGTTATCTGCTGCTGGAAGAGGTGGGCCAGGAATAGTTCCAAGCTCCCTTTTGCCTATCGATGTGTCTGTGGTGCTCCGAGGTCCTTATTGGATACGCATTATTTATAGAAAGAAGTTTGCAGTGGACATGCGTTGTTATGCTGGAGATCAGGTCTGGTTGCAGCCGGCCACACCTCCCAAGGGTGGACCTTCAGCTGGGGGTTCGCTGCCTTGTCCACAATTTCGCCCCTTCATAATGGAGCATGTTGCTCAAGGATTAAATGCTATGGAGCCCAGTTTTTCTGGGAATGCACATTCTGTCAGTGTTTCTGGTGTAGGCAGCAGTAACTCCAGTACAACTGCTGCGCAGATGCCCAATGGAAATAGAGGAAATGTTTCAGCTTCTGTTGGAGTCTCTAGACCAACAACAGTTGTTGGGGGGCAAGGACTGGGTGGCTTGAGCCGGGTAGGCAATGCCATGTTGGCTTCTTCAAGTTTAGCTGCTGTAACATCTGGATTGCCGATACGGATTTCTCCTGGTACAGGTGTACCCGTCCATGTGAAAGGCGAACTAAATACTGCTTTCATTGGCCTTGGTGATGATGGGGGTTATGGGGGTGGTTGGGTCCCTCTTGCTGCTCTTAAGAAAGTTCTGCGAGGCATTCTCAAGTACCTTGGGGTTTTATGGTTGTTTGCACAGTTGCCTGAGCTCTTAAAGGATATCCTTGGTTCAATATTAAAGGAAAATGAGGGAGCGCTTCTAAATTTGGACCAGGATCAACCTGCATTACGATTTTTTGTAGGGTAAGACATCTTTCCACACCATATTCCTTTACTTGTCCTTTTCCTTTGTTTGATTTGTTTTCTTGGGATGGCCTTCACTCGATGTGCATTCCCTTTTCCACTGAAAAATAGCTTTATCTAAAAACTGATTTATTTGGATCTGTAGTAGTGCTTATCTTTCATTTCAAAGAAAGTTAGGTAAGCTGTGTTAGAGGATAGTACCATACAAAAACCCATTTGTAAAGTGTTTCTACATGTTGACTGATGAATCTATGTCTGCATCTTGATACCATGTGATACTTTTTTCTTTTTGGAACGAGAAGTAAGCACTGTAACAATGATTTGGACTAATGTCATTTTCTTTTGTTATGTTATGATAGAATGAGAGCCTTGAAAGTTGATCGTCAATGTTATTTAACTATGACACAATATTTAAGGATTAAATGATTGAAACAGACTCATCTCTAAATGCAAAATCCCAAAGAATTGATCTTGACGTAATGGCATTTGATGCTGGATCAAGAAATAACTTTTGGTTCAAATTTTATTGATTGGATGAGCTGAAGAAAGAATAGATTCTCAGAGGAGACTAAAACAAAAACCTTTCCCCACATCAACATGAGTGTTGTTGGCTCTATGGATTCTTTTTGTTCGTTGAAGTGTATTTTAGACCTTACATGGACTTGGCTGCAATGGAAATTATGGGCATTAGATGAACATTCATGATAGAAATGAAACAGTTGGCTTTATAAATTTAATCTTTTGCTTTAGCCAATCCCATTTAGTGTGGGAGAAGGCTTTATTGTTATTGTTGTTTTGCATTGAAAATTGAGTTAGGCGTCCTGATTACAAATGACAAAGGTACAGTGGAAATTGTGAGATTGCATGACCAAGTTTAGTAAGTAAGCTAATTTCGGACACATCTGGGCATGTAAAATAGATTCTACCGCATTTCTAATATTTGCTGTTAAGAACATGCTTTAGTGCTTTCCATGGTGACATGGAAGAAAGTAGAATTGTGAAATTCGCATCTTTGTCACTGAACATTTGACTGTAAATTTTTAATGGTTTTGATTGGCCCCTGGCTGCTGTTCTAGTAGTCCCTTTGGTAATGAGGAATCTTCTACATGTGATATGATGGTTTGCTTGGCCTGCAGGAGTCCTAAATTAAATATCTTGTGGACTGGTATTGTTGATATTATAAAAATGTCAATACTCTTACATTTAAGTACCGAAGAATCAAAATCCATATATGGTGATATTTATCTATCAGTTCTTGAAAACAAGCTTTGAATCTTCAAAATTCAGTTGTGAATCCAAAATTTCAGTTTTTCTATAATTCATTAGCAATCTCAGTTTTAAGGAATGTGGTTCTCTTGCATTCGTAGTAGTTAATATTCCTTTTTCCTACATGTAGGGGCTATGTTTTTGCTGTAAGTGTGCATAGAGTGCAGCTTCTTCTTCAAGTTTTAAGTGTCAAGCGTTTCCACCACCAGCAGCAGCAGCAACAGCAGCAACAAACACAGAGCAACAGCCAAGAAGAATTGGCCTCAAGTGAAATTATCGAGATATGTGATTATTTCAGCAGACGAGTTGCTTCTGAGCCATATGATGCTTCTAGGGTTGCATCTTTCATCACTCTTCTCACCCTTCCTGTATCTGTTCTCCGAGAATTCTTGAAATTGATTGCTTGGGAGAAGGGGCTGTCTCATGCTCAGGGTGGAGATACTGCACCTACGCAACGCCCTAGGGTTGAGCTCTGCCTAGAAACTCACTCAGGCGTGATTTATAATGAGAACACAGAGAACTCTTCTGTAACAAAGAGTAACATCCACCACGATCGCGCCAATAATTCAGTAGACTACGCTTTAACTTTTGTCCTTGACCATGCTCTGATACCTCATGTTAATGCTGCTGGGGGAGCTGCTTGGCTCCCTTACTGTGTTTCCATAAGGTTGAAATTTTTGTTTGGAGACAGTGCTCATATTTCTCTTATGGGAATGGAGGGAAGTCATGGAGGCAGGGCCTGTTGGTCGAGGTTAGAAGATTGGGAGAAGTGCAAACAGAGGGTCGCAAGAGCTGTGGATTTTGGTAGTGGGAATTCCGCAGGAGATGTCAGCCAAGGAAGATTGAGATTAGCTGCCGAGACCTTGCAAAGAACCTTGCAGGGGTTTTTACAGCAGCTTAGAGATTCAGCTACATCTGCTGCTGTTGCAACCTGATAATTTTATGGCTGTTGATTGGGCAAATTGTATTGCTCTGGTTGTGAAGATCCATGGCTGATAAGTCCTGCAGAAATTCATAGGCCTCAATCCAGCAGTTTGGTACCATTGTTTATTCCCTCTGGTCTTCCATTCCATAAGTGGGAGAATGCCCGCAGGGATGATCTGCTCGTGATCTAGAAGGCGATGTGTATGGTTGGCCCATCGCCTTGCACAAGATGATAAACAGGGTGCGGAGATATTTAGTATTCATCTTTGTAGGATTTGGGTTTTGATTTATTGGTCTTGTAAATCTTTTTGGGTGGTAGGAGCTTAAGTTTGTAAATTAGTGGAGGGGGAGAAGGCCCTTGTACAGGAAATAGGAATTATACTGATTTTGCAATTTTTTTTGAAGATGGCGTTAGTTTCTCCAATAGAAGATTGTTGATCGATTCATTTGGTGAAAGTGCAAATGATTCTACTGATGTCAAACAGCTTTCAATATAGAAAGAGAAATTGACCGGGGCAGTTACGGGATACGGTTGCCATCGTCTTATTTGGAAGCTAATTTATTTGCTTTATATAAATATGTTGTGGCATTTAATCATTTCTCCATCATCCTGAACCCTGTGGCAAGTAATTTGTACATCTAGTAGGAAAAAACTAAAGTTCGTATCTACGTGCTTTGATCCCTGGGGAGTGGGTGGAATTCTGTCGGGCAATATAAGGAGGCATATCCATGATTCTAAACGCCAAACATGGCCCTGATGGTCAAAACTTGTAGCTTCTGCAGATGTCAGTTGCATGACCGGTCGTTTGCTTGCTGCTTGGAGATACAAAAGAAAGAGGGAACGATCTTCTGGTTGTTGGCAGTGGTTGTTGAGTTTATTTTAGTGTGGATCTTTTGGACGAGTTGCTAAAGTCATTACAGCTGAAACCTGACATCGTTCTGAAGGAATCATTTAGTTATGCATCAATCATCTCAATCTTGAAGTTATGATTAGTGATTTGGTGCTAAGATATTCTGAACCGGGTGCCTCCAAAATAATCAGAGCTTTGATTTATGCAATTAAGTTCAAGCGAATCTAATGTATGGCAATTAGGCATTGGCATCAGATTCATCGTGGGTGTGTATCTGCACGGATAAAAAAAGAGATAAACTTCAGGCCCGAAAGATGAATATGATTCACAAAGAATTTACAAGCATTTGAGACTTGGTCTGAAACAATTGATTTTTGTATCACAATCTTTTCTAATCGTATCTAACATTTCCTATCCTATTTACTGTACATGTAACTTCTCAAAAAACTATTTAAGTATGTCTTGGCAAAATTTTTTATGTTATGCAACCATAATAATGATGTGTTGCGTCGTGTGTGTGCCCCTCTCCTCCCTCCAAGCTGTCAAAATTCCTGGTTTTAGGACCAATATCCCCCTTGATATAGGTGCTCAAGCACCTCAATCCACCAAACAGCCTTGATCAGACACCAAGTGCTCGGAACCTACAAGATACTCGCACCTTCATCTTAAGATAGGTACTTCAGCAATAATGAAGTATTAACACTAACATAGGAGCTTTGGCAATAGCAAAGTATCCAAAAGTAACATGGATGAAACGATGTAATATTAACAAGATAGGTGCTCCAGCACCATTAACTATCATTCCACGGTAAAAGAAAAATCAACAAAGGTTCCCAACCTACAGAATAAAAATATAAAAGTAAAAAATATTGCTTCCAACACAATAACTTCACAAGAGCAAGCCGTGTCTGCCCACTCAACGCACATCCAGCAACCCACCCAAAAGGCGTACGTAAAAAAAAAAAAAAAAAAGACCGCAGTTAATTTACAAAAAGGCTCACAAGTTTTTCCATGCTCTCCTGAAAAATGAAATATTACCAATAATATTTAAATATCACCGCAAATAAAATTGACATGAATTCTTATGTTAATGCACATTTATGCAATAAAAAAAGAACCCAGTGCATGTAACCACCTCATTCTCTGCTTCAAACACCTGCCGTTCGCAGCATGCTTTCATTTACATGCTTAACTACATGCACTTTGCCATGTCAAAAAGCACATACCTGCTTAGCGCACGTATATTTGCTGACTGCCAAAAGCTAGTACCAATGATTTACTGCTCTAAATGCATCCCTTTATAATCAATTTATACATTGTAGATTGAAAGTTACCTATGCCATGACTCCGTTTTTACTGAGGACATGTGCTCAAATATTTAACGTCTTCTGATTGTCCACCTCAGGCTTCTCATAAGTCAAGTATCCAGCACTTTTGTACTGTACACAATGAAGTTTCTATCTAGAAAAATCAGATTCCAACTTGGAAAAAACTAATTTGAATGTATTTTCCTTCGCTTTGATTTACACCTCTTCTGTAGGGAAGTAACTCGTTTGCTTTGCAACATGTTTTTCTGTTATTGTAATAAGGTAAACTTTCGATCCTCACTTCCAATATCCAGCCACCTGCAAAATCGAAGAAAAAAAAGCAAAAGGTTTGCCACAAAACAGAAAGTTGTAAGACGATAAGATTACTGAAAGAATTTGTCATCATAAATTACATGGACTGCAGAGAGGCAGAAAGAGCTTTTACAAAACATTGGAGACAGATACACGTAGTTTATTGACACACTGAAACAAATAAATAAAATTCAATGACCTGAAATGATCACTACCGATTATAAGATTCTGAATGCCAATTTTCTAATACATTCCTCTGTTACCATTTTTGCCAAATAAATATTGATCTCGAGGTTTACTCTATCCCTCTTCTCTGGAAATTGCCTTCTGATTTCCCAGCTACAAGGCAATAACAGAAGAATCATGTTTTCACCCAAAAAAGGGTAAGACCACCGGTTTATCCTCATCCCTCTCTTTTCAAAAGAATAAAAGCAATGTGAATTTGGAATATCAAGCCAACCCTATGCAAAATTGTCCTCTGCCGGTGGTCCATTGCCTTGTTAAACAGGTAAAGTAATTTGCCCTGCCTAATCTATGCCACTTCTTGCTCCTTCCCCTGACCAGTGTTATCAGAATTATTTCCATCAGCTGTTGCAATCAACTTAGAATCTTTATGAGATTCCCAAGAATCATCAGTTGCACTATCAGAGGGTTTTATGAGATCTGATGCTGGAGGATCAGAAGGCTCTTGATTTACATCAGCAACTCTCGCCTCATTGCTTTCACTTTCGTCATTCTCTTCTGCATCAGAAGCATATGATATTCCAAACTTCTGAGCGTGTGTCAAGCCTGGACACTGGCCCTGAAATTCAAAATCAGGCTTTTGAATAATAAAAATAACAAAAGCAGAAAGTTGAGATATAGAGACATGTAATCACTATATCTCTCCTTGATGGCTTCATATGCAAATATAATTGCTAGAAAAAGAAAACGTAATCTTAACAAACAATAGTTAGATAACTTGCCTTGATGAAACCTGAGGCAAAAAGGCAGTCCTGTGACTTTGTAGGTGGTTGAAGACTCCCAGGGAACCAACTATGGAATCCAGTATCATTAGTTTCTGGGCTGTCAAATAAGTGCTTGGAAATTTTCTCTCTTCTCTGGCCATTTTTGCAAAATGCTCCAAGATAGGAGCAGTGCTCTTTTACCAGAGATACTTCAGGAGATACCGGTAAAAAGTGTCCTTCCGTACTGAAGATGTACCTACAAGAACACATTTTTGCCATGCAAATAAGAAAGAAAGTCTTCTTAGGTTCCAAAAGAATAACCATAACTTCTGCAATTTGCAGGTTTACCTATAAGGGCCATTCTCGATGATGTTGCTCGGTCCGGCAGCGAAATCAAAAAGAAGCCAAAGATATTTAACCTGCAATATGCAATTGTAACTCTGCGGTTAGCATGTAAAATTGTTTCAGCGTCAGGAGGCTGATTACTCCCTTGAATTGAAGGAAACAAAACCACATGCACATAACGGACAGGAAGCACAACAATAAATGAATATTATTAAGTGGGAACATGTGCCAACCGTTTCAGACAGAAAAAAGCTCTCCATATGGTCATCCTGTTTATGAGTCTCTACATCAGCTATATGGCAATATCCGCAAGGGCATTGGGCACCATACTGTAAGCTTGAAACAAAGTCACGCCCAGCATCAAGGTACCTGCAAATATTGGATATATTGCACAATATCAGAAAAATAAGACTTTCATAAGATGGATAAAAAGGCCCAAACCCCTGGAATTCACTATCTCCACTGAGAGTGAAATATCTAAGCCCCCAAGGAGAGCACAATTTTCACCATCTAAGCATACTAATTTTTCTATCTTTTTCATTGTTTTGAATGGGGCTATGTTTGGATGAAGGGAAATAAAGGGGAGGTGAAGCCAGGAAGAGGAGGAAAAAGGAAGGAAAGGAGAGACAAGTAATGAAATATTGTGTTATTTGGATGGAAGGGAAAGAGAATGGAAGAAAAGGAAAAAGCGTGTGGATGAACAAGTCAGAGCAGGGGAAATGAGAGAGCTTAATTTGAATTAACTTGCACATCCGATTCATGCATTCCTATCTTATCTCTGACTTGAATGACGAACAACAACGACAACAAGACCTTTTTCCACAATAAGTGGGATCGAATATATACATTCTTTACCTCTACTTAGATCCATCTCAAGGAATGTTTAAACTTGAATGTAAGTAATCAAGATCATACCTGATGGTTTCCTTCAAAGAATCTCTCTATCCTCTCGGTGTACTCAGCATCCAATTTTCTCACATCTCTTGATTGAAGCATTAATTAGCCTTCTCTATAGATGTCCAAAATACCTTTAGATGTAATCTGCCTCATCTTATTCTCTATTTGTCACCCCAACCTTAAACTAATAATCTCATTGGAAATCCATTCCTTTTCGTAATAATCACACAACCACCTCAAAATCTTCATTTTCGCTGGACATCATTTGCATATGTCTACAATTGACAACTGAGCACCCGGAATCATACAACATTGCCATTGGAAAAGAACGAATCGTGTGTATTGAGTTATGGATGTAATTGATATTTCTTATTTTCATTGGGGACATTTGTGTAAATAACGCAATCCTATTTTCATATAAAAGGGAGGTTAAGGTATTTTTTGGAGGTTAATGCATTTGTTTTGTCTCACATGGTATCAAAGCAACGATCTTAGGCCGGTGCTCCGATGTCCCATCAAAAATCCACCCACAAGATGATTGAATCGTTAACTTAGAGGTGATTCGATGGAGAAGTTGAGACATGGCAGCAATGGGGAGGCATCCCACAATGCCCCCCTACCACCAACAGTGGTAGCAGTGCTGCCTAAGCCACAATGGCGCTGCAGCCACTGCCGCACAAACTGGCAGAGCTGGCTACGTCGCAAGCAGCCAGACTCGTAGCCCCAGCGCCGCCTGCAGGGACCACCATTGTTGGTGGTCATCCTCGATTTCCAGGAGTTGGTGCCGTGATTCGCGTGGTGAGCATTCTCTCACACCTAGTTTTGTTGGCAATGAGTCCTCTCTCTCTTGATGGAGTTTAACCTGGAAAGATGGTCTATTTCAGATTCTACAAGGTTTGCATGTGCAACCCAAGAAGTCGTGAAGAAAAAAGAGGGTCAGGAATGCATAGGTGATCGAATCTGGTGCCTCTATTCATCTCACAAGAGATAGAGATCGTTTGATTGATCCTACAGTTCCATGGGCGATCAAAGATGTGAGGGTGGCCAATGAAGCTACCTCTCCGATCACTGCAGTTGGGCATGAAGATGCGACTCCAAAGATGAAGATTGAGAATGCATATTACACTCTTGAGTTCCCTATGAATCTCTTATCTGTGAGTAGTATTTGTAAGGATCTTAGGTGCCTAGTTTTTTATGAGAAGCATTGTTACTTCCAAGATCGTTGTTAGACAAAAGAGATTGTAGAGGGAGGCATAGAGAGAGATGGGTTGTACTGCTTAGACACACCTACCTTGTTTGTTGGGGCAGTGTCCATTATTGTGACTCGCTGCTATGGCATGGGAGACTCGAGCATCCCCCAATGAAGAAGATGCGACAGATGTATCCACAGTCGTTAGATTCGTTAACTCTAAAGTGTGAGAACTGTCAGCTACGGAAGCACAATAGGAGCAGCTACCCTTGGAGAGATGATAGAGTTAGTATAGTTCCCTTTGCCCTGGTACATTGTGATGTTTGGGGGCCCTCCAGAGTTGTCACTCCAGGCGGGCATAGATATTTTGTAATGCTTGTTGATGATGACAATCGTCTTACCTGGGTATTTCTGATGAAGGTTTGCAGTGAGATACCCTCAATGGTCTGAGGTGCAGACCCAGTATGATATCATAGTTTGAGTTTTTCGCAGTGACAATGCACTGGAGTTTATGCACAAGAATTTGCAGGTCTTCCATTCTACAGGAGTTATTCACTAAACGTCATGTGCTCATACTTCCAAGCAAGATGGGCTTGCTAAGCACAAGTTACAACATCTTCTTGATATTGCTAGAACCTTAGTACCTTGCATGAAGGTTCCTCGGCTATTTTGGGGTGATGCCATACTCACATCAACATATTTGATCAATCGGGTGCCTTCTTTAGTGCTTCATAGTTAGCTCCCGTATCAGGTTATTTATCTAAAGTGCAGCAGGCCATTCCCCCTACCATTGAGGATGTTTGGGTGCACATGCTTTGTCCAGAATCATGGCAGTTAGGATAAGTTTGCTCCCGTAGCGACAAAGTGTGTCTTCCTTGGATACTCTAAGACACAGAAAGGCTATAAGCACTATGATTCAACTCGTAGGAAATGTTGTTATAGCAGATGCAACCTTTTTTGAGAAGATTCCATACTTCTCAGAAGAGGGGTCATCTATAGAGGCAACCATACAAGAGACACAGATCTATCACAGAAGACCACATTCAAACAATTCCTAGGGAGAAGGTCCTATACAACATCCTGCCTCTTCAGATGGGAGTAAGTCAGATGAGGATGACAAGCCTGTTCAGAGGAGATCTACTAACGTATGTACTTTTCACCTCATGTCCCAGTACACTACACTTTTTTGATCTGGAGGACCAACAGTTTGCCTCAGCGATTACCACTACCGTAGTTCACAGAGATTTTATTCAGGCCTCTCAAGATCTCAGATGGAAAGCTGCTATGAATAAAGAGATGCAAGCATTGCAGTCTCGAGAGACATGGCACCTTGTGCTGTGTCCTCTAAGTGCTACAGTTACAGATCTGATGGGATAGTTAATCGGTACAAGGCTAGACTAGTTGTCAAGGGATTTACCTAAACATATGGGGTAGATTACCTTGAGAACTTTTCACCTGTGGCTTGCATTACCTCCATTAGGATTATTCTCTGTCACAATAGTTCAGAGGTGGCCGTTATACCAACTTGATATTAAGAATCCTTTTTTATATGATCTAGTTAAGGAGGTGTACATGAGCCAATCATCAGGATATGGTGTTCAGGGGGAGCATGTGCCGATTATGGAAGGCTATCTATGGCCTAAATAGAGTACACGAGCCTAGTTTGAGAGGCTCAATTCAGAGATCAGAAAGATAGGGTTTCAGCGGTCTACCTTTGACCACTATTTTTATTAAGAGGATAGAATATGATAGTGTGTGGAGAGTAATTATTATAGTAGTTTATGTGGATGACATGGTTTTTACTAGTGATGATATAGATGGGAGAGTGCCGACAAAGTCATTTCTACAGTCCACATTTGTCACCAAGGATTTAGGTGACTTTCAGTACTTCTTGGGAATTGAGGCTATTCGATAGGGAGCGAGTTTATCTTTAGCCTAGAGACAATATACCAGTAGAGTCACAACCTAGTCACAACACAGAGGAGAGTGATCCACTGTTTGAGGATGTTACTTGATACTGTAGTATAGTTGGTCGTCTACTATATTTGATCATTACATGGCCTGATATTAGCTTTACTGTTAGTAGAGCTAGCTAGTTCATGCATAATCCACGATACAGTCATTGGCGTAAGATTTGTCTCATTCTGAGGTATCTCAAGGGCACTCCTAGCAGAGGTTTGTACTATAGGGATAGTGGATCTCTTGGTGTTCTGGCTTATTCTGATGTTGACTATTTAGGATCTGTAGAGGATAGATGATCTACGTCAAGTTTTGTTGTGTATTTAGGGGGTAATTTAGTCTCTTGGAGGAGCAAGAAGCAAAATGTGGTGACTCACTCCAGTGCAGAGGTTGAGTACAGATTGATGGGTAGTTTTCTACAGGACTTAGGGATCAAAGTTGACTTGCCTGTTCCACTTTATTGTGACAGCAATTCAGCCATACATATTGCATCTAATGCAGACCTTCATGAGAGGATTATGCGAGGATCAAACATATTGAGATTGACTGTCATTTTATACGGGATGCAATCTTAGATGGAAAGATCAGTATCCCATATATATCTTCAGAGCTTCAGTTAGCACATATTCTCACTACACTGTTGAAGACACGTCATGATTTTCTCAGCGGCAAGTTGGACCTCATCGACATATATCCCCCAACTTGGGGGGAACTGTTGAGTTATGGATGTATTTGATATTCCTTATTTTCTTGTAGGGCACTTGTGAAATAACCCAGTCCTCTTTCCATATAAAAGAGGGGCTAAGGTTTGTTTTAGAGGTTAATGCATTCATTTTGTCTCAGTCATATTTATCATAAAAACCCTAGCTCTCTTTGTATAGAGAGAGGCACTAGGTAAAGTATAGGGAAGTCCAAATTAAAATAAAAAAATAACATAACTCTAACATAACACAACTCTAACACTCCCCCTCAAGTTAGAACACATGTATCATACATGTCCAGCTTGGTACCTGATCGAACCTTCTAAGAGATTGGAGGGTCCGACTTAATGATTCAGAAACAAGCAATCGCAACGAGACAAGAAGGTTGGTAACCTAGTTCCACCTTGAAAGGTGTATGTCTGGAGGGAGAGCGATGCTCCCAACTATTCACTAGTAAGAAGTGATCATATACTCTTTTTTTCTCTCTGATTGCCTGAAAGAGGGCCTCTCTTAGCTATCTATAGTGCTGGGGGTTGATTTTACCGTATGATCTTTCGACCGGATATGTTCGTTGTCAGGGCATGTATGTTGTCAGGCTATCAATTGCAGTGGCCATGCCTTCATTATTCTTGGTATGGGCGTGTTGGACTTTTCTACCATCTCTTTGTCATCGGTTGGTACTGGGTTCTCTGGTGGGTCGGATTTATTCGATCTGGTCTATATTTGGATCCCCCAGGGTGGAGGCGGGCGAACTTGCTTGCTTACCTCACATTCGAGTAGCTAAATCCCTTGTCGGGCTTTTCGCAGAGTTTTGAGTCTGAGGACGCTTTTTGCCCTTTCATCATATGCCTCTTACTCTCTAGCTAGTGAATGCTACCGAGTAATAAAAGTATTTAAAACTCTGCAGTAGATGGTGCCCCCAAATGGTTTCCCAGCTTTTTCATTAAAGTGGGGGAGAATTTGGCATAAAGCAGAAGTTGCAATTGTAGGCGGCCAAGGCACCTTTAGTGTTGCCATCTTTAGAGAGGTGATTTTGTAGTAAAGAGGTCAGAGGCGGGAAACGCCTTAGTTTTCGCTGGCCAATGGGAGGTTGCTTGTTGGTAAAGGGAACATGGGCAGGTGTGCTCGAGTTTAGGCCAGCCTTAAGAGGCAGCTTTTAGGCGCGATCGCTTATTTTACCGTCGGCCTTAAGAGGCAGCTTTTAAACGCGTTCGCCTGTTTTTTTTGCCGACTTTAAGAAGCGACTTTAGGCACGTTCGTCTGTTTTTGCCGACCTTAAGAGGTGACTTTCCGGGAGTAAGTGACGTATGTGTCACCTTTTGCAAGTGATGGCTAATCACTGTGTGATTTGATTTGTCTTGTTATATGACAAGACCAGCATTAATTGCCGTCATGATGAGGCGTAAGGGCCTAAGATACAGCGCTTGCCAGCGACATGACCGGCATTAATGCTGTGCAAGATATGCGTGCACGAGCATTTAATGTTGGTAATGATTATCGAGGTATCCCTGCCTTTAGGTGGTATGTTTTGAAATTTGCATCGTATCTGCGAAATCTCTTTTTTTCAAATTTGTGCCCCATAAAGGGGGAACCGTCCGCTACGGAGGTTATAAATAGGGGGCATGAGGCATAGTTAATGCCCCACCTACCCTTTTCAAGCGTTTTTTGTCGCTGGTGCGATCTCTTTCTTCTCAGGCGAGGCGTGAGGAGGTGATGTTCTTAGAGCTTTTCCCGACGAGTGTTGAAGACGCTATCATGTCTGGACTCGCGGGCAAGGGTAAGTTCGCCTCGTCCTCGTCCGACATCTTGCCTGAGATGAGGGACCTTTACACATTTGCTTTTGACTTCCATAGTCGTTCAACTATTAAGGCATTTCTGAGTGAGTACAGACTCGATGGAGTTCCGTTTCACCCTTGTGGGTAGCAGACTCACTTATGTTCGAATGGGTTTAAGGACTCGTTCATCATTTGTAGATATGCCATAGAATATGGCCTTTGGATACCTTTGAATTCATTCGTGTTCATTCCTTTGCTACTACCGCTTGGCCCCATCACAGCTTAGCCTCAATTGTTGGTCGGTTTTAAATGCCTTTACCATTTTCTGTCTCCATTTGCGGATTGTCCCACGCCTAGGTCAGTTCCGCATACTTTTTGGGCTTACGCCCCTTAAGGTTAAGAAGGGCAAGCCCTCGTCAAGTATTTATACATTGTACAGTTGGCGTACAAAGTATCGGATAGTTGATCTGCCCGACAGCCTAAGGAGCAGGATGGCCATTTTTTCTTTGTTTTCCATGATGAGGGTCACGACATCCCTTATACCTGTCAGGGTCTATTTGATAAAGAGCTATTGCCTAGGCCTGAGGAGCTTGATTCGATTGCTCAGGAGGATGCCAATAAGATTGTTAACTTTGGGTTGAATGCCTACTTGGAGCTCAAGCGGGAAGACGTTCGGGCAGCTTTGTCGTGGGTTGCGGATTCCTATCGCACGCTATGTAAGTAGAGGGGAGGTGATAGCTTTAGAACGTGTATCCTCCTCGCTCATTACTTAATGGCTTGATGTTTCTATTCTTTCTTTGCAGCCTTTGGTCGGTTTGCTCGGTTAGACACTCCCAGGTGTCGAGGTAGCGGTTCTTCCCACCATCGGTCGCACTGCGAGGAGAGGTCTGTGGAGAAGAGTGGAGGGAGCCAGTCCTCTTGCTTCAAGGAGTCCAAGAGGAAGGAGGGGCAGGGGAGCGAGGAGAAGGCGGAGAGTTCTCTTAAGCACCTGAAGAGGGGTTCAAGTAGTGTGCAGCCAACGACATCCACTCGTGAGAGTTCGAGCGGGGCTAAGGCAAGGGAAGCCCCAGTAGATTCGCTTGCCCCCTGAGGCCTGCCAGGACCGCCAGAAGGGTTTATAGTCCTCGACTCATTGCTTGCTGCTTCAGCGGAGATGGCTCGACGGGCAGAAACAATGCCTCCAGCACCCCGTCCGGATCGGCCGGTGCCTTCTCCCAGCTGGCGTGCAGCCACACTATAGGCGAAGCTTGACAGGGGCGAGGGTGTTGATGGATCCTTCCGACCGAGGGGGGCCTAGGCTAATCGGGCAGACGGTTAGATCTATTAAGGGATTTGTTTTGGAGGTTGCTGGTGGAGGCTCTATGCCCTACTGGGTGGTTCCGATCCAGGTGGGCAATTTGGGCAGCTTGGGCGGGGGACTTAGCGTGGAGAGGCAGGTGATTTGGCATTTGGAGGATGCTGTATTTTGAGCTGCTTCCCGGTCATGAGGCATGAATTTGAACCATGTGTTCTGTTATTGCCTCCAAGCAGTAAGCCTTCTCTTGCTTGTCCTTATATTTTGGACAGGAACTTTCTCCTCATACCTGCCAATGGTTTTGAACAGGTGGAGCTTCTCGAGACTACCTTTATCCCACATAGCGATGCTCCTATTGATGTTGCTGGGCCTAGCGGCTCTTCCGAGGCGGCTGACATGGCCGCCAAGTGGGCCGTGATGGCTAAGGCAGAGCAGCACAATTTTGCCCGTCGTCTAGAGGAGGCGACTGCCTCCCGAGAGGTGGAGAAGACAGTGAAGGATGCCCTCTGTAAGCTCCACTCAAAGCAACAGGTGGCCCGCCAAGTATCCTGACTAGAGGAGGAGCTAAGGCAGGCCCGCTAGAGTTTGAGGAAGGTTGCCTCCCTTGGCGGGAAGATGGAGAGTCTCGTCAGAGCGCATAAGACTGAAGTCGTGGCTCTGTGAGACTTGCCCGAGCGCCTATAGACCTGCACTAAACATCCTTTCACTAAAGGAGGAGGTGCCTAAGGGTCGAGCATTCTTCGGTCGTGGAGGGATACGAGGCGACCCTTCAGGAAGAGCGCCTTCACCCGGGTACAACCATTGACAAACTTGCCAAGGTGTCGACCAGTGAGGACGGGTTGAGGGCCAACCTCGCCAAGGCTTACAAGCTTGCAGAGGACAGGGCAAGGCAATGCTTGAGTTGGAGCATGCTACCCAGTCGGAGCTTGATCCTGAGATGGTGATGGGGTTCTTTGCTTCTGACCTGTCAATGGAAGAGAGCCAGGAGGCCATCTCGAGGGAGATTGAGAAGCACACCCTGGCGGCAGTACAAGCACTTCCTGAGGGCAAGCACACCTCGGTGAAGGAGCTGTGTAGCTTGTTTATGGACCAATTTTTGTCCGAGTATGACCGTCAGAAAGCTGATGGTCATATTGTGGATAAGGCTCCTATAGGGCCGCCTGAGGACTAGCCAGGGCCTGTGGATCAGTTGGGAAGCCCGACTCCTGAGGAGGAGGTGCTCGAGCCAAGTTCATCAGAAGCTGCGGAATCGGTTGTCCAGCTGAGCAGTTCTCATGCCGTCTCATCGCCGCATAGGATGCCTGGAGCGGACATCTTTGAAGACTAGGAGTGAAATCACCGAGTCTTCAAAGTGATCCTGTCATCTTTTCCCTTTTTTTTTTATCGGGAACAATGGTTCTGGGGGGTGTAATAGACAATATTTTCATTAAAAGAAAATGTTTTATTTTTACTGCATTTTCTTTTCATACATACATGTGCAAATTACTTGCATGCCAAGTACGAGGGATTGCCTCGCCACCTAGGGTCTGTAATTTGTAAAAGTCGCCTGAACTGTTCTTGAAAACTTTGTAAGGCCCTTCCCAAGGGGCATCTAGCTTTTTGCCCAATTTGCTTGGCATGGCGGCTTTACACTTCCGCAGGACTAAGTCTTCTTTGGAGAATGCCTTTTGCGGACCCGCCTGTTGTAAGCAGTTGTAATTGCTTCCTTATACTTAAGCGATGCGTTTTAAGCTTCACCCCTTTAGCTTGTCCACGAGGTTTAGGGCTAGGCGGATTTGGGTATCATTGGTGGCAGGATTGCAGAGTTGTGTTCGATAGTTGCATAGGACAGTCTCAATCAGCAGCCGGACTTCCATGACGTACACCAGGTTGAATGGTGTGTGGCCTGTGGAAGTTCTCTGGCATGTCCTGTAGCCCCACAGCACGTCTGACAGCTCGTCCGCCCATTTCCTTTTGGCTGAATGTAGCCAACGTTTGAGCGTCGAGATGATGGTGCGGTTGGTTACCTCCGCCTGTCTGTTTGCTTGGGGATGTCCCATGGACGTGAAGCATAGGCGGATATCCCAATTGGTGCAAAATTCCTCTAATTTTTTATAGGCGAACTGGGCACCAATGTCTGAGACAATGTACTGAGGTATCCTATATCGAGCTATAATGTTTTTGCGGACGAAGGAGAAAACTCTATTAACTGTTGGGCTACCCATAGCCTCAGCTTCGACCCACTTAAAGTAGTCGAATGCCACCAATATGAACCACTTCTGAGCCGGGGTTGGCGGAAAAGGTCTAATGAAGTCCATCTCCCATTTTGCGAAGGGGATGGGTGACATTATGGGCACTAGCTTTTTAGGCGACAAGTGATGCAGGGTAGCAAACTACTGGTACTTATCACACCTGCGCACTAAGTGTTGCTTCATCTGGGGCCGAAAATACCTCGCTTGGAATAGCCAAGCCAAGAGGGCCTCATGCCCTTCATGGTTCCCGTAAGTGCCACCATGAGCTTCTTGGAGGGCTTAAGATGTCTCTTCTTTTGTTAGGTAGTGCAATAAGGGGGTGGAGAAGCCCCGCTTGTATAATTACCCGTCTATCAAGGTATACCTAGAGGCCTTTAGGCGGAACGTCTTAGGCCGTGGTTCCCTTGGGGGCAGCTCACCAGTGTTCAAGTAGGTGATGATGGATGCCATCCATGATGAGGATTGCTCTACTGTGAACAGCCTGGGAACAAGTATTGTCAGCTCCTTCAAGTTTTGGAGACAGATATCCTCCTCTTGGTCAAGAGGGATTGCCGAAGCCAAGCGGGCCAAGGCATTTGTTAAGGGGTTGTCGGACTGAGGCATCCGCCTAATTGAGATGGTTCTGAAGTTGGATAGCTCCTCCTTGACCTTAGCGACGTACATGATTATGTTTGGGTCCCTAGCTTGGTACTCGTCATTGACCTGATTGGCGACTAGTTGGGAATCCGTGTAGACTTTGAGTGAGGAGACACCTTTTGATTTGACCACCTGGATGCTGACTAGCATGGCCTCATACTCCGCCTGGTTATTGGATACTGGAAAAATCAGTTTGATGTCGTACTTATGAGTAGCGCCATCTGGAGAGGTCAAGGCTACGCCAGCCCCAGACCTGCCTGTCATCGACGAGCCGTCTATATATAGCTTCAAGGGCAGAGTGAAAGAGGCATCTAGGTCTGTGAATTCTGCCACGAAGTCCTCCAAGACTTGCCCCTTAATTGCCCTTCTCGGCTGGTACTGAACATCAAATTTGGATAATTCCGTAGCCTATTTCATTTGTCGTGCTAACCCTGTGGGCTTATGTAACATTCACCGCAGGGGGTAGTCGGATAGAACAATTATAGTATGTGCTTAGAAATATGGGCGTAGTTTCTTGGCAGAGTCACTAAGGCTAGCCCGAGCCTCTCAATTATCGTATACTTAGATTCTGCACCTTGATAGGTTTTGCTAATAAAGTATACCAGTTATTGTGCTCCTCCTTGCTCACCGACTAAGACGATGCTAACAACAGTTAGGGACGCCGCCAGGTACAAAGAAAGAGCTTCCTTGGGCTTAGGAGCTGTCAGGATAGGGGGCTCCGGAGCACCTCTTTAACGTCCTATAGAGCCTTTTGGCAGTGAGGAGTCCAGTGGACGGTAATATAGCCTTTGCCCTTCTTGATACACTCGAAGAAGGGAGGCACTTGTTAGAGGATCGAGACAAGAATCGACCTAAAGAGGCAATTTTGCTGACCAATGATTGCATCCGTTTCAGCGTGCTTGGCGGGTAAAGGTCCATGATCGCCTGGATTTTGTCAGGGTTAGCATCAATTCCTCTATTGGAGACTAAGAACCCCAGAAATTTGCTAGCTGAGACCCCAAAGATACATTTCTCGGGGTTTAGGTAGAGGCGAGTGTCCCTCAATATTTGAAACACCTCTGCTAAATATTTTAAGTGCTGAGGGAAGTTAGATCCCTTCACAAGCATATCATCTATATACACTTCGAACGACTTATTTTAGAGAAAATCATCTTTACAAGGCGCTGGTAAGTTGCTCCAACGTTTTTCAAACCAAAGGACATGATTCTATACTGAAACAGATCCCTATCAGTAATAAAGGTGTGACGTCTATTGGCTGGAGCAAGGCTAATTTGGTGATACCTGCTGTAGGCGTCCAAGAAGGACATATGTGATTGTCCGCTGCATGAGTCCACTATAGTGTCCACCCTTGGTAAGGTCCTTTGAGTAGGCTTCATTGAGGTTGGTGAAGTCCACACATATGCGACACTTGCCGTTGGCTTTCTTCACTATGACCACGCTCGAGAGCCATGTTGGATATAATGACTCTTCGATGGATCCGGCTTTAAGGAGCTTTTGGACTTCAACCTTTATCGCTTGCCATTGTTCAGCTGACTTGTGCCAGTGTGCCTGTTTGACAGTGCGGGTGCTGGCCTGGATGTTCAGATGGTGCTGAATCAGGGACGGGTCTACTCCTGGCAGCTTGTTGGTGGACTAAACAAAGATATCCGCGTTGGTTCGGAATAGGAGTAGCAACTCCTGTATTTCGGAGGGATCAAGGTCCGCTCCGACCTGGACGAGCTTGGTAGCGTCGTCAGGATACATCTGTATAGCCATGGCTGAAGAGCCTGTCCTGAAGTAGCTGGCAAATCTACCGGATTTGCTTCCTGTTGGATTGCCTGGACTTGGTTTCTCTTCTCCCATTTTTGTGGCTTGGGGGATCTCGGCTCCATGGATCATTCTAGCTCAGTTCTTAGGAGCTCGCACCCAGCCATTTGATCTCCGCGTACTATTCCTACCTCGCGAGGGGATTGGAAGAACACGAATTGCAAGTATGAAGAGGGGATTAGGTGGGAGGCGTGGGTAGTCGGGTGGCCGAGGATGCCGTCAAACGCTGCCATCAATTTGGCCACTATAAACGTAATTGCGGGGTTGAGGTGCCTGTCCCCATCGCAGATGGACAAGGGAAGGTGGATCCCCCCTTTTGGCATCACCTTGTGGTTGCCGAACTCTACAACCGGGTAAGTTGACGGGAAAAGATGCTCTTCTTCGAAGCCCAATCAGAGTAGTGTGCTGGAGAAGAGGACATCAACGACAATGCCTTCATCCACAAGGAGTTGGGGTTGCTGTTGTCCTGTTAGTAGGAGCGTTACCAAAAGCGGGTCAGTGTGCTCTGTCGAGTTCGGCAGAGAGGTGAACCTAGAGGCCGCTTGCTTGACGGGGCCTCTTTCGTCCTACTGCAAAGTGGGGAATGTGCTACGGGACACCGACTTGGAGGGGGTGAGTTGCTGGCTTGGGGTGGAATTGACCCCGAAGATCACTTCGATCTCCGCACTCAAAGATGGCGGGGGATGAGCATTTTGGGGTAATCTAGCCATAGTCGCCAGAACCTGGTGATGATACTCGGCCGGGGGGAGTAGGGGTGACACCATGCTTGACCTGGCAGGCTGTGCCGTTGGGTCTGTGGCCCTCGATAAGGACAATGTTGACTTCATGGAACTGCTGAAGCTTTTCCTTATGGTAGTCTTCTGGACCCTCCATGGGCCTTTTGGCCTTATCCTTGTCCTCACTCCTCCTGACAAATCGGGCCAGATTTCTATACCGGATTTGGGACTCGATTTGGTCCCGCAGATTCCAACAGTCTTCGATGGCGTGCCCCTGGGCCTTGTGGTATTTGCAATAAGGCCTGGAGTCAGCCTTCTTTTTCAACGGCTTGGGTAGGGTAGCAGGTCTTCATCTGTAAACCATACTTCCGCCAACACGTTCGCCTGATTCACGGCCAGGGGAGTGTATTCTTCAAAATAATCTTGCCTAGGCTGGCGGGGTCCATTATTTCGATCCTCAGCAGGTCGATCACTTTTCCATTCTGGGAAGCTAGCCTTCCGCTTGTTGAATCGACTGCCTCCACGGATGGAGACAGGAATGGACTCACCTGAGGCCTGCTTCACTTCGATCGAATCGACATTGTCTCCATATCCTTCTGTTAGCTGGCTGCGGGAGCGGAAAGAATCGTCTTGCTCCGCGAACCTTGTGGCTCAATCCCAGAGCTCTGCCATATCTCTGGGCGTGAAATCGTCGATGTCATACCAAAACCTTTGAGTCAGGAATCCTGATTCCTGACTTAAAGTATTGGATGGCAATGACATCGTAAGGCTACTTACAATTGAAGCACTAGGCCTTAAATCGATCCAGGTAAGATCAGAAAGATTCATTCTTTCGCTGTCGAATCTCCAACAACCTCTTAGGGTTGTCTCTAACCCTCTGTTGCTCGGCAAAGTACTGATAGAACTTGTCTGCCAATTCTTAGAAGCAGGTGATCTATCCTGTTGGCAGTTCATTGAACCATTCATGGGCCATGCTAGATAGATAAGACAGGAATATTGGACAGAGTACTCCGTCAGGGTAGCCATGCACCAGCATCATCTGATGGTAACTCCTAACGAAGCTGTTGGGGTCCGTTGTCCCATCATACTGAACCATGACAGGCTGCTTGAATTTTTTCAATAGGAAGGCCATCATCATCTCCTCAGTGAAAGGATAGATGGTGACATAAGCTCGTTGGCCTATGCCCCGTATTGCCCAGGTGACCTGGTGGATGATCTCAGGGATTGAGTCTCCACCACTGCTCGCCAAAGGTTGAGCTCCTGAATGCTCCCTCGATAAAGGCGGGTGGGGAGCTTTAGGCAGACTGGGAGGAGCTTCCCCTCTCTGGCTACTGAGCTCTCATTTTAACTTTTCAAGCTGTTCACGTAGGCAGGCGTACTCTTCCACCGTATGACACCACCTTTGTTGTTCATCTTCAGGGCTTGATTGGTGGAGCTCCTCCGACGGGATTTTGCCGAACTCCCAGATTTGTCTGATCTCCTAGAGTTTCTTGGCGACTGAATGTTCTTTAGCACTAAGAGCTGCCAGCCTAGCCTGATATTGCTCCTCCCTCACCTGGATCTCCAGGAGAGGGTCCTACCCAGGGACTTCTAGCAGTCGGCCAGGGATTCTCGACTTCTTATTTGGCCCGGCAAGTTGGGGGTGTTTCTTGGACATTGAGACACTTGATTCTGCCTGGGCTGGCACCTTCTCAAGGTAGGCGCAGGAGGAGTTGCGAGTCATAGAGGCCATTTGAAGGATTCAAAGGCAAGAAAACGTTATCAACTGATAATCGTTTCCTATAGACAACGCTAGTTGATTGAACCTCCCAAATGATCGGAGGGTCCGATTCAATGATTCAGAAATAAGCAATCGCAACAAGACAAGAAGGTTGCTAACCCAATTCCATCTCGAAGGGTGTACGTTTGGGGGGAGAGCGATGTTCCCAACTATTCACTAGTAAGAAATAATAACACAATCTCTCTTTTTCTCTCTGATTACCTGAGGGAGGGCCTCAAGGGTCTCTCTTAGCTATTTATAATGCTGGGGGCTGATTTTGCCGTAGGATCTTCTGACTGGATACATCTGTTATCAGGGTATATATGTTGTCAGGCTATTAATTGCGACGGCCATGCCATCATTATTACTGGTATGGGCGTGTTGGGCTTTTCCATCATCTCATTGTCATCGATTGGTATCGGGTTCTCTAGCAGGTTAGGTTTTATCCGGACCCACCTATATTCGGATCCCCCCAGGTGGAGGCGGGTCGGGCTTGCCTGCTTATCTCACATTCGGGTAGTTGGATCCCTTGTTGCGCTTCTTATGGAGTTTTGAGTCCGAGGGTGCTTTTTGCCCCTCATCAGCACTTAAGAAATCATGGTGCTTCCGTGGAAGTGCAACTTGCTACTTTGAAGAGGTAGTAGGTGTGCAAATCTTGTAGTAACCATATCTTTAATAAAATGACAGCCCACCTCAATATGCTTAGTGCGCTCATGGAAGACTCGGATTTAAGACTATAAAAGTAGCTGAGTGGTTATCACAGAACATAGGCATCGGAAGTGAGACTTGGATCCCCAGATCAAGGAAATGAACAAGCCAAATGAACTTACATGCAATGTGAGCCATGGCACGTTACTAATCCATTGCACTAGACCTGGCAACCACCGCTTGTTTCTTACTCTTCCAAGTAACAAGCTTATAGCCAAGAAAAGTGGCATAGCCTGCAGTTGATCGCCTACCTTCCATTGACCTTGCATAGTCTGCATCTAAGTAGGCATGCATATCCGCATGCTCATTATTTTTCATGTAGAGCCCCTTCACAAGATTCCCTTTAAGGTACTTGAGAATAACACATATAAGCCTACCAGTGGCTATAACAAGGATTCTCCATGAAATAGCTCGCTCTTTTTATAGCAAAATTGATATTAGGTCTAGTTACTGTCACATAGAGAAGCTTACCTATGATGCTCCTGTATCTTGTCTTTAAATGTGGGGTCATCTCGCTAAGCCTCTCCAGTGGCTCTGCTAGAATAGAAAGTTTTGCTCCTAGTTGACAGGTCTCCTCAAGAAGTTCCAGCACATACTAGTAATCTAAATTTTGGCGACATGCCGGCAGCATGCCATCGAAATAGGCATTTTTGGGATGGGGCCATATCAACATGAAAATAATGTCGAAACATAGAGGTTTCGAAGAATTTTTTTTAGAGAAAAAAGGATGATCACCGGAGATCAGTAATCATCCAAGAAAAAATCATTAATAAAGTAAAATTAGAATGGACTTACAGATTTTGGAACCAAACTCAAAAAAAGGAAGCCTGATTAAAAACATTCTCAGCGAAATTGTCAAAATGGTCAGCATTAGCGAAATGCACTCAACATTTCGATAGTTGTTGCTGTTATTGCTCTCATTTTCCGCTGTTGTTGCTACTGCTATGTTCTAAACCACCTGTTGTTGTACCTACCTCAAAAGAAATTCTACTAAAGCTTCAACTCATGCCTAGTTGATCCCGACAACTTTAATGATTGGTGGATGAACAAAGTGTCATGCTCTTCCTCCTACTCTCTACCTACTTGAATGTCCCATCCTAATTTTATCTTCCCCTCAAGATAAAATTAAGGATTTTTCGCTAGTGAGACAATTACGACTGTTGCCCTATTTTTCTCTTGAGATTTGATTGCATTTCACATCTATCCTTAATTATAATGTAGATCTACACACTAGAGTCTAGATTTACTATCATTACGAACATATAGCTCTAATCACGATTTAGAATTGAGAAAAATGTTATTTAATTACTAAAAATAAAATCCTAAGTTTGAATTAGCATTAATATTTTTCTTCTTGTAATCCTTAATTTTAGAAAGATATATCTATTTAAATAGAAAGTACAAGATGGGGTTTAGGAGTTAAAATGAAAATATTTACCCTTTTAAATAGTATTCTTAAAATTCCAATCATTTTGACTATTGTCATTTTTGTCAACTTGCCCTTAGTGCGACTCTGAAATGGACTATTTTTTAAGAATTGAAATCTTCGAGATCCAACGTTGAAACACGAGTGTTTGCTTGACGTGCCCTCAGCCCGTTGGTGAAATACACAGTTGAAATTTATCGAAATGATGTCGAAATCTGTGTAGCACATACTTTTTTTGTAAGAGTACCACCCCACTCGAGTTTTTAGCAAACTCAATGCCCAGAAAGCACCTTAGTGTCCCCAAGTCCTTAATAACAAAAGTGGTTTGCAAAGAATCTTTGGCTTCCTGAATGCCATCAACATGATCTCTTGTAAGGATCATTTTGTCAACGTACATAGCTAAAATCACCGCGCCTAAGTGTTTGCATCTTACAAAGATGGGAGTAATCAGATGTGGATTTGAGAAAGCCAATCTTTTGAATATCTAAGCTAAGCCTCTCTAACCATACTCTTGGACTTTGTTTTAAACCATAGGTAACCTTTCTCAACCTACAAACCTTCTCCCCTTCAACCACATATCTTAGTGGTTGGACCATGTATACTTTCTCTTAAAGATCGCTATGGAGGAAAACATTTTTCACATCAAGCTGACACACCGACCATGCCTTGTTCATTAGCACAAAGAGAATAACTCGAATTGAGTTTAGGCGTGCTATTGGAGAAAAAGTGTCAAAGTAGTCAATACTGTAAGTTTGAGTGTAGCCCATGGCTACCTGCTTGGCCTTCAGCCCTCTCAATGGTCCCATCAGGTCTATACTTCATAGTATAAACCCATCTGCAATTAACCACCTTGGCACCCTCACGGAGATCAATCAACTCCCATGTGCCACGAGCAATAAGTGCTACCATTTCTTCATCCATGGCCTACTTTCAACCATGGTCTTGTGCAGCCTCATGGTATGGCCTGGGAACTGTTACAGTTGCCAAAGCTGTGGAAAAACTCTGTAACACAGAGTCCAAGGTTTCAAATGTTGATTTTGACGCCATATTTTGATGATTTCGATACCCTGAAAATAGTTCATTTCGGAGACATGTCAATGTATACCGACAAAAATGACAGAAGGAATTAAAATAATTAGAATTTCAAGGAAATTATAAACTTAAACATACTTATGTAAGAATAATAATGTTATAATATTCATGTGCCACATATAGTCTATTATATCATGTTCAAGTTTAAGAATCAAATATCAAATAATTACTACGTAAATTAAATTAAGTCATGCAAAGATAAAAGATTCAAATATATAGTTTGCATAAAATAATAGTAAAAATGTAAAAGCTAAAATTTAAATATCTAATCAATTGATCTTAAATTAATTTATCAGTTAATTTGAGGTCTTTCACTATACTGATAGATGAACCAATTTGAATAGATCTAAATTAACATAACTGTGTTGTGTTGGCTATTTTTATTTATGCCACCCTTTATAAGTCACGTTTAGATCTAGTTATATCATATTTATGTATGAAATATAAATGTTATCACATTTAAACATGAGACCATGGGTTTCTAGATTGGATGCTATCTTTAAAGTAAATGATGATTAATTAATGAAGTAAACATGCCCTTAGTATTTGTAATTTTCATATTTTATTCTTTTATGGATGGATACAAGTTCTTTATTTTCTAATGCTAACCCAAACTTAAGATTTCATTTTTCTAAATTAAACAAATATTTCCTTAATTTTGAATTATGATTAGACTTATATGTTCATAATAAGAGTAGGTGTAAAGTGTGGGAGAACTAAGTGTGAACCAGTAGCAGTAAGTCGAAATGTCAAGTGTATTTCGTCGCTTGCTAACATTTCGACAAAAATTTTGACATTTTTGTCAAAGTCCTTGTGTTTCGATATTATATTAATGTTGATATGGCCTAACTCCAAAAATAGTCATTTCGATAACATGCCACTAATTTAAATTACATAGAAAAATAGAAATGGGTAGAAACTGGTTATTGAGATAGCTATATTGGCCTTCAAATATGGTAATGATTTTAGAATATACCTAATGCCACTCATTTCTCTTAACTTATCGATATATTATTCATATTGGATAAAATATTGCTGACACTCTAGCATTTCAACATTACTTGTATGACGATA
This sequence comes from Thalassia testudinum, assembly GCA_037157565.1. NCBI lineage: Eukaryota > Viridiplantae > Streptophyta > Magnoliopsida > Alismatales > Hydrocharitaceae > Thalassia > Thalassia testudinum. Next base: position 23,216,590 of record JAZHRO010000024.1, read on the forward strand.
GCACCCCATGTTAGAAAAAGGTCATTTCGTGGGCACGCCATGGACACGTCGTGGGCATTTGGAACAATGCGCAAGTCTAAGATGATCAACAATAGTACAATAAGACATAGGATGTAAACTCATGCACGAATACTAAACATCGTGCAGCAGGGGCTAAGAGGAATATCCATGTGCATCTCAAGTTCCATTAAGACCCAGGCATGACTCGAGGAGCACTAAAGAATAATATAGGGACCAAAATCACGTCTAGACAGCCACCACAAGTCCCAGCAATAGAGAAAGACCCTTAGTGGCACTACTATAGATTAGAGGTGACCCTCGAAGGCCTAAGCGACATTGGTGGGAGTCTACAAGCAAAGAGGCGATGCTGGTGGTGCCCTTGGCAACGTTAGGAGCGTGTGGGGCGGTGCGGAGTTGCTATGGGTGGAGAAACATGTGGGGGTGATTAGTAGTAGTGATGGACCCTTTTAAAAGGCTAACAATGGCATTGGGAGCGTTACAAGAGGCGGAAAGACAGCCTCCACTTGAGGCGGCAATGGTGAGAAAATCACTCCTATGGCGACACTAGGGTTGCTGCTATAGGGAGGGGGAAGGGGGATGGGTGGCAACGGTGATGAAGCAATTGAAGTGAGCAGTGGAGAGAGAGAGGAAAAGAGAGAAATCTAGGGTTTTGGTGGTAGGATACTAGAGTAGGAAGAGTCTAGGATCCACCCGACTCTGATACCATGTTGCTAAAGAATGAATCATCTTATTCGTCATAAAAACCCTAACCCTCTTTATATAGAGAAAGGCATTAGGTAAAGTACAACTAAGTCCAAGTTAAAATAAAAAATAACATAACCCCAACATAACGTAACTAACAATTGCAAAATTGTATTATGGAAGTTTTTGGAAATAGTTCTTATTAATGGAAAATAGAAATCAACCCCTTTTTATATAAAGAGGGGATAACAATAGTAATCTTAATCCTAAGTAATTTGAAAATTAACTAGAATCAAATCAAATCCTAACAATAACATAGAAAAAATAAGAAATCCTACCTTGATTCTCAAGAAATCTATTTTAATTATTTCCATTTCTAATTTATGCTTAACACTTATAGCTATTATATAATAATTCCATTAACTTTAAAGAGAATCTTCTTATCGCACAGAATACCATAAGTTTCTCTCTAATTTAACCAACTTACATTAGTTCTAGCATAATATATTCATTAATTTCTCCATCTAATTAAAAAATGTCCTAAGTATTTGTGTCCAGTACAACTTTTAAAATTCTATCTCCAACTTGAATGATGAAAGAAGAAAATAACTTTAACAAAAAATCATGACTTTACATTACTCTCCTTAATCGCTCCCATCCGAGAAAGCTGGATGCATCCTTGTTTCTTTTTTAGACATTTTTAATCTCTCTCTCCCCTTTAGCCTCTTTCCTCTCAATCCAAACAACTTCTTGATCCCTACCCAATCTCTCTCCCTCCATGCTCCTTCAATTTAAGCATAGTTTAACGGGTTTATATGAATGCCACTACAAATTTTATTTACAAATGAAACTAAAAAGCATGGTCCCATTGCTTAAAAAAATCATTCCATGAGTCTTCTATTTATTCTAGTCTATTTTCTCTTATGTGCATCTTAAAGCTATCTAAAAATGGAAATCTTATCAGGGTCAAAATGGGACCATTGCCAATCTCCCTCACCTATATATTGGAATGGCCATGGTTATGCAATTGACAACATGGTTGAGAAGGTGGGGGGGAAGCAACGATGGTTTTGAAGGGAGTGCTAGTTGGGAGGGAGGTTAGGGAAGGGGTGAAGGGAGAGAAGTGACAAAAAGAGCCCAAGGGTGGCAACCAAAGAGGAAATCAGAGGAAATATATTAGAGGGAAATGGATGACAAGGGATGGATGAGTTTGTTTTTTTGGTGTGTGTGCATGGGCTGCTTAATGAGGTAGTAGCAAAAAGCGATTGGTAGCTAAGAATGAGGTAGCCAACGGTCGAAAGGTGGTTTAGAGTTGGACAAAGTGGAGCATACAAAGATGGTGAAAGGTGCGACGGAGGTGAGTGGGAGGTGAGAAAGGAAGTGGTAATTAAAGCAAAAGGTGGTTAAAGGAAGGAGAGTGAAAGGGTTGGTTGGGTAGAAAGGGAGGTAGCCACGGTCTTCAGCACTTCCATCTAGTCTTCACTAGAAATGAAATCTATCTTCAGTAACAAAAATGAGGATTCACCTTTATAATTTAAGGGCTAGTCCTTTTTTTTAAAAAAAAGATTAGTTACATCTATTTGATGCAGGCAATGATTTTCTTTATGTCCTGCACTACAAAGAGGATAGATGGAAGGCCAAGGCAATGGCATCATTTGGAATTTACGGTGTGGTATAGAGCAAAAAAGACCATTTTTTAATGTTCTTGAAATAGTGGATCTCTTAACCATCTTCTAATGGAGCTAGATTCTAGTGGCATTTATTTAATAAGACAGAGTGTGCAGGTAAGTTGTACATAGGTTACACACATCTTAGTTGACATCTTTAAACAAAATTCATATTTCAAAGTAAAAATCTGTGAATTGAAATCATTTAATAATAACATGAAATACATCAAATTTTATTGAAGTCAGATGATCAAGTGGAACTAAATTTCGTAATACTTAGGCTATTAAATTTGATCACCCTTTGATGTAGGTGAGTATCAAGTTGGCTTAAAATTTTGTGCATAACATACTTGTATAGAGTGATCTGGAAATTTCACTACAAAACATTACTTGTAGTGAAAAATATAACTAAGCTCCGCCTAACTTATATGCAATTAAGCTTCACATTCCCTTTTTTGGTTTTTTAAAGAAAGATGGTTTTTCAAAGAAATTTAATTAAATGCTATGAAGAGTTGATTTGGCGTGGAGGAGCCCTTCTCCTAGTTGTTGGCACATGGAGAGAGGAGGAAGAGAGAGAGGGGCCATTGGTGTGGAAGAGGAAGAGAGGAGGGAGTTCTTACATATGGAAAATAGTTCATTGCAACTCAAAGAAAAATAAGCACATTTAGTCTCTAGTTAAAGAGAACCAATCTCGATTACAAACCCAATTAAAATCCTAACTAATTTAGGACTTGCGAATCCTATTTCCTGAACTGTTCCTAAAATTACTCAATCCTAAATTTGGACTCAATCAATCCCCAAAATAGGTTTCCACATGTGGCACAAAACAAACTTGGACAACACCAAACCCTAACCTATTCTACATGCACACACGCATAAATACTCCACGCACCCAACATGGGCCTACCAACTGCTGCTACTACCACATGGCATTGCCACGTGACTTTATTCCACGCACACACTAAAATGTCAAAGTCGTCAGTGCGAAGGTGACAAGGTCCATAATAGCCTGAGGTGAGAGGTGACAAAAAGGTGACGGCAGTGAATTGAGGCGATAATTTTTTTTTTCAATTCATATATATATATACACCTTAGTAACTCATAATAATAGTACCAACTTTATAAAATCATTTATAATAACAATATTCTTAAAGTTTGAGCAAAAGAAAAACATTTGAATTGCATTGAAAAAAAATGTTTCACATAGTTTCAATCTTTGAAATGATAAATGAAGAAAATCATCCACTAATCAAGGTAGAAAAAACACAAAATAATACATATAATGCATTACTCATCAAAGCCATCTTCAAGATTCAATTCATCATTGTCATTGTCGTTGCCACCACCAACTTCTTCAATCTCCTCTTCCTCTTCCTCATCCTCATTGTCACTGTCCACATACTCTTCCTCTTCCTTAATGATCATTGGAACTTTCCCCTTTCCTTTAGCCTGCTTAAGAGCATTTTGCTTTGTAGTAGCACGAGCATGATTACGTCGAGAAGTAACTTGTTCATTAATGCTTGATGTAAGCTCAACCATGTCTCAAGTGAGATCATCACCAGCAAACACAAGGTGAGTAATAAGTTACGATTATTATAAATATATAATAAGTTACTGTTATATATTATTGAATAGATATATAATAAGTTACTGTTGTATATATAAGACTTATACCTATAAGTTACTGTTATAGGACATTTATACCTATAAGGCTATTATAAATGATAAGTTACTGTTATTGTATAATACAAACAGTAACTTCTTTTATATTATTATCATAACATTTATTTATATTAACATTACCTTATTTTATACTATTACTAACAATACCTTAATTTATATCCGATAATAATACTATTATTAAGTTATAAACTCACTGTGAATTATTATTATCTAATCTAAGTCTAACTAACAGTATCAACATATCACTGTGAGTGATTATCTAATCTAAGTCTACTCTCCGACACATATTCTAACCTTAGATACTAATATATTACTAGTCTAACAGTAATAATATTAGTAAATTACTGTCTTTATGTATTATTTCTACAAGTACCGTAACATAATGCATTACAGTGACAGTATTACTGTTTAATACTAGATTAGATATAGTATTAATATCTAATAGTATTTAACCACAACACTTATAGCCATGACTCAAAAAAAAAAAGTTAAAAAGTAACACGGTAACACTGTCGGCGGCGAAGAAACACCAATTGATGGAGAATAGAAAAAAAAAAGAAACAATCAATGGCGAAGAAGGCAATGCCGCAATCTGCGATGGAGGTCTAGAAGATGAGAGTCGAGACTTGAGGTTATACCTGGACGATGGATGTCAACGAGGCAATGAAGATGGTGAGCGACAATGATGGTCGAAGAAGCTCCAAGCTCCGCTGCTCCAGCCAGTGACAATGGCAATGGGGGTTGACGGGGAGAGAAGTCATGACAAGACTCACTAAATAGCTGTATGGGTTGGGAACTAAAAGGCCGTGCGACACTTCGATTCAAATGTTGCTCATGTTTGTTACCTTTAAAAAACATTTTGAACTCAAGCTTAAGGCTTCAGCGATGGGGCAGAGAGGCAAGGAGGCTACCCGAGGTGAGAAGGCGGATTGCCTGAGTGAAGACCATCGCCTTGGGGTTCAGTGAGGCAATGATTGGATTCAATGCCTCACCTCATTGCCTAATCGCCCGAGGCACCCACCTTGACAGCATTATAACATGTCCCCTCAAGTCAAAGCCAGAGGGTGAAGACTTGCATGACATTTATGAGGCTAGATGTGCCACCACTCTTCTTCATCATTCGTATCTATGTATGCTCCTGGATCTTCATTGAACTTATCTTCTAATGCAACTGCAAGTCCTTTTGCAACCTCAACAATCGTTGCTTCTTTAGCAACCTTAAAAGTCGTTGCTATAACCGTAGTTGTCTTCTTTTCTTCCTTAAGTAATGCTCAGAGCTTCTCAAAATCCACGCACGTAAACGAAGACTCTCATGGAGAAGTAGACATGTATCCATGTGAAGGTCTTCCATGCTTGTCACAGCATCTCTCATGAGGATGATTGGTTCAGCCACATTCTTGGCAAGGAGGCTATACCCTACCAAAGCCACAACCTTTACCTCTTCCACGTCCAAAGCCACTCTTAGTAGTGGCAAGTGTTGTCGTATTTGGCACGACTGGGGTAGAACTTTCTAGATCTACAACTTCGAGTTTCTTAAGACGACTATAGATAGTCTCAAGGTTGAGATCCTCTTCAATGGTGAGTATCTGGTCATGTGTTGCTTGATATTGGGGAGGAAGATCCCCAAGAAACTTGCACGCTTGCCAACATGCATGTGACCCAATCTATTTACCACAACAAGCCGGCTGGTAGATGTTAAGCTTTTCAAAGAGACTCTCCATCTTTGAAAAGTACTAGTCAAGAGGGAGATCCCCTTGACTCGAGCTTTAGATGCACCAATATATGTCAGCAAGTTTGGCACAACTTATCTTCTTGGAGAATCTCCTCTCAAGTGCATCCCATATGTCTTTGGACATATTTTTATACAACATATTTGCTGCAATAGATGGATCAATAGAGTTCATAAGCTAATTCATTACATAATAATTATGCTTCTCTCACTTCTTTGCCTTGGTTCCCTTGTGATTTTCAAGTGTGCTCTCCAGGATAACATGGAGTTTATCTTGTCCACAAACAAAGATCTTGAAGACTCTCGCCCACAAGATATAGTTGGATGTGCCCATCAACTTGATGGTCGTGCCCTGAACAAGCACCTTCGTCTCCGTGATGATTAGGATCTCTGCATCAGCCATAACTGTAACTTACGAAATCTCTATGCCTCTTCTTGTATGTCCAGGAGTCAAGTGCTATATCTTGTTGTTCCCTAGTGCATGAGACATTCACGCCCCCTCTGAACTTCAACTTTGAGGTCTTTGTGCCTCTTCTTGAACGCCCCAAGTCAATGTCCTTTGCTTCAACTTCTTGGTTGTGCAAGAGTTTTATGCACCTCTAACACAAACTTGAACTTGACTTGATGCTTGACCATCAACACAGCTTTACATGTCACGTGTGGAGTAGTGATTTAAATGCCGACGGCAAGGGGTTTTTTGGAGCAAGGCCATGCCGACACAAAGATAGTGTTGGTTTACAGGTAAACCGTCGGCATGCCGACAGTTGCCGATGAAACCGGAGGTATGCCGACCGTCTGCTGTGCGGGGGAAAGCCTGCGGTGGGAATTGGAGCAGGAAACTGGGAGGGGCACACACACAGGCTTACATACAACTATAAATATGTTTATTTGATTTAGTTGTCTTTCAAATTTTAATCATTTTTGTTGGCATGCATTGGCATGCCCTCGACGTGCCTTGAAATGTCATTTTTTCGGGCCGTCGAAATCATCAAAATTTGCCATCGAAAAACGGGCATTTCCACGACATGCTTTCAGCATGCCCATGAAATGCATACCTATAATTTCATCGGCACGGCGTCGAAATCGGCATTTCGAACCTTGGTGTGGAGAGATCTACTCTCTTCCACATGCATGATTAATAGGCCTAGAGGATCTGCTTTGATACTATGTGAAGAATGGATTTGGCATGGAGGAGCCCTTTTCCTAGTTGTTGGTTGGCGCATGGAGAGAAGAGGAAGAGAGAGGAACCGATGGTGTGGAAGAGGAAGAGAGGAGGGAGTTCTTGCATATGGAAAATAATTTATTGCAATTCAAAGGAAAATAACCAGATTTGGTCTCTATTTAAAGAGAATCAATCTCAATTGCAAATTCAATCACAATCCTAACTAATTTAGGAATTGTAAATCCTCTTTCTTAAACAAGCTCAATCACTTGATTACTCCTAAAATTACTCAATCCTAATTTTGGACTCAATCAATCACCAAAATAAATTGTCACATGTGACACAAAACAAACTTGGAAAACACAAAATCCTAAACCTATTCTACATGCACACATACTCCACGTGCCTAACATGGGCCCACTGTTTGCTGCTGGTGCCATGTGGCTTTATTCCATGCACACGCTAACAAATACAAAATCTGCAGAGATATTTATGTAACATCGAAAGTTTAAAAACCCCTTTATTTTAAGCCATTCAAACTAGAGATACATCAGAAGAATTATCAACTAGACTAGCAAGTCCCATGACAACCATGACACTACCATATAGGCATGATGGTATAGCTTTTAAAAAAGGCTTCCTAGAAGCTGGTTGCTGAACTTTGACCAATAAACTTAGGACTACAAGCCTAAAACTTCCTGCTTAAGTTACTCACAAGTGAATCTGATGCTAGCTACATCAACTTGATGATGACAAGGATTTACTCTATTTCCAACGATGCAAGTAAGAAAGATGGAGGGTGGAGGCAATGGCATCCTTTGGAATTAAGATATGTGGTGTAGGGTCAAAAAAGACCATTTTTTGTTATTTTTCCATTAAAGATGATGGACCTCTTAACCACCTTCTAATGAAGCTCAATTCTAGTGACATATGCTTAAGGAAGATAATTTTAATTAACTACCCAAGCCATAGCCGTATTTTTGTGATATCTAAAGTTCAGTGCATTTATGTGAAAACCTATTTACCATAAGCAGTTGAAAATAGAGATAGATCAAAAGAGTTGAAAACTAGATAGCAAGTCCCACAACAACCATGATACTGCCATATAGGCATGATCATATTTAATTTTTGAAAAAGGGTCTCCAGGAAGCTGGCTGCTGAAGTTTTACAAAAAAGCTAAGGCTAAAAGCCTTAAACTTCCTGCTTCAAGTTCTTAACAAATGAATCTAATGCTTTATTTCTGCTAGACACTTTTCTACATGAAATACTTGACATTATATGACCAAGTTAAACAATTAGATCCAATAATTCAAAATGCCACAGCAATGCTTCTTCGGTTCTTGTATGTATCAAGGCCTTAAGAAAACATTTTCACCCTCAGAGAACCAAATACTAAAAACTTGGAAAATGCAAGGACGATACTCTTATTTCAGCACAAGTAGAATTACAATTAACCAACTGGAGAATTGAAAAGTGTTTATTTATCAAGTTTCAAGTCCTTAAAAAAAAACCATGTTCTAAGTCTCTACTTGTTTTCCTTTTTTGGCTGAGAGATAAGTCTCCTTTTAACATAAAACTTCATTGGAAAGGGCTTGGTTCAGGTTTTTGGCGAGTGATAGTCTCCAACCTGCTTCTAAAACTTAGGATTTGTGGATGCCTTCATGAACTGAGATCCATACAGACATAAGTTACCTGAAATAATTTAGTTTTTGTTTTTTGAAAAGATGAAATGTTTAGTTTAAGCACAGTTTCAGGTAAGATGACAAGGCATTTCATTTTGCCTTGTGACTGTGTGTGTGTGTGCATGCGTGTGTGTGCCCGTGCATGTGTGTGCATGTGCATGTGCTTCTGTGGTGTGCATGTGCCTTCCCTGGAAATAAGAACTGCTTTTAAATTTCAACACTTCTTATGATCCCTGCCTATTTTGGATTTCTAAAACTAAAATTCTTCTAGAAAGAAAGTTAAAAAACCTTCTTGGAACTCAGTGGCTAGATTGGCAAAAATGTCACTCTAACAAGTCTCTTTGAGAAAGTAACAGCGGAGATATTTCTACATGCATTTAGATCATATGTAAAGATCCTCTTTTGAAAGGTTTTACTTCAATGATTAAGTAAATACAGTAGAAGTGTTAGGTTTTAGGTGCATCAGATAACTTGTGGCATAAATATATCACTTAACCAAAAAGGTGAATGTTATATTAGCACGTGGAAAGGATGACAGAGACTAAGACATTGATATGGATGTGGGCCTCAACAAGGAGGGGTATTTATAGTAAGACCATTGGGAAAAGGGCTGGCACTGATACAAATGACAGATTGGCAAGGTATGAGAAGTAGGAGGAGGAGGTCTACAACAGAAGCTGGCCCTCTTAATGAATGAAATGGCTTGGTTTTAGTGCTGGTACACAATTGGCTTCTTCCTGACTCTGGCCATAGTACTTGCAAGTAAGAGATACAATATACTGAATGTAGCATACAATCATTAGCCATACATAGTAAGAAAGAGATAAAGGCATATCAAGCACATTTGACGAGAAATCAAGAAGAATCATGTAGGAGTGGAGGAGCTACTCAAATGGCTAACCTAGGATCCCTTGTAGCTTTATAAAGCCAGTATGTGCTTTCTATCAACTCTGGACGAAGTGGATAGCTTTTCTGGCCAGGCTGCAAAACATTTAATAGGAAGAAATTCATATTGCTAGGAATATGCGTCAAAGAAGAAAACATAATCTTCTATTATTACAACCAAGAAAGCATAGCTTACATGACAGGGAAATAACTAATTAAAACTAAAATTAACTGACAGCAACAATGGGGATGCAGATACCTGAACACTGAATGCAGCTAGATTGAAACCTTCTGGTGTAAACCCATACTTCTTCCAGACACTAAAGAAAGCAGCATGGGTTCGAATAGCTGGATCAATATCTCCAGCTAGAACCTTCCAAAGGAGCAAAATAACAATCTTTTTGAACAATCAAAGCATGAAAGAAAAGAATTAAGTACAGCTTCAAACCTGGAGGCCTGGCCAGAAAGCTTGCAGACTATTAAACAAGGGCCAAACGGTGGCAGCAGAATTCATGTTGACTTCCACATACCTAGAGGTGTTTCCAGAAAAGTCGAAGTTAGTAACATCACCACCTGCTGTCATCAGACACAAAAGATTTTGAGGTTTACCAAGGATCATGATGAAGGTAGTGCATAGCAGCTTTATAAGCTTCCTGAAACATAAAGAGGTACTCCTCGTCTCCAAATAACAAATAAGCCTAGAGTGCAAGAAAATTAGACTAAATAAAAGCTCTTGTAAATTCATTCAAAAGCATGAATAAACTAAATAGAATCAGAAAAAAATGGTTCATACTGTAGAGATTTTAGGTGGGATAAAATGATTCTTGTTATTATTGAAAAAAGAGGCCCTAACCCTCTTTATATAGAGAGAGGCAAGGGTAAACATAGAAACTAACTAAGACCTAAAAATAGTAAATCTTAATCAAATATTCCTAATTAATTTATTTCCTAACACTCCCCCGCAAGTCGAGATGCGGGAGACGGTGAAGACTTGAATCCTTAAGATAGTGAAGATCCACTTTTGTAGACATGGAAGTCTTCTCTTTGTGTCTTCAACCCTAGGTATCCCTTCTTGTACGCCCTCACATAGCCAATCAATGCTTGGTTTCTCTTGAGGTGCGTGAGAGTACTGCCTAAACTGACATCTTGAGGCGACTCTCATCTTTAACTCTTGTATCTTCCACTCAACGTATAAGGATCCAATTGAGACAACTCAAAACCTTCAGGGGTTACAGACAAGTACCCCAACACTAGAAGACTAGACTTTAAAGAAAACTAAAAAGTGGACTCGATCATAAATAACCCAAAATTTTTTTTTAAAGCAACACCAAAGACCGAAGGAGGGTTTTCATCCTCCTGTTCTTTCATTCTTCTTTGTAGGTGCTCCTCTGTTGGGCATTAAATGGCGGCAGCAACACCGACTGCTATAGCAAACATGGAAGAAAGGAGAGGAGCCACCATCGGCTCCCTCTTCTCCTTTTCATCCTTTTTTTTTTTGTGTTGACAGTGACGCTACAGTGGTAGGGAGGCGCATGGTGAGGCTCCGTCAGGTCGGAGGACTGGGCCACCTTGGTTCGGTAAAGCGGCCTCCATGGGGCCGAGTGGTACCCTCAAAACCTCAAACAAAGGAGGTTAGATGGATCGAAACAGAGATTCGAGCCTCATGGCTCATGGATGACACTAGACAAAGATCCGACTTTCGTTGGCGCATGGCTTGCTGGAGGACCACTAGTGGTGGTAAGTCTTGTCGCTAGGGCTTTGGCGACCACCCCACTAGTGGTCCCTCACTGAACGGTGGCTGGAGGCGACGTCGGTGGCTCTTTTCCCTCAGGCGACAAACAACAGCAGTAGCGGAAGAGGAAGTAGAAGAGGAAGAGAAGTTGTGGGAGAGGAGAGCCTCTCCAATGGCTCGTCGGAGGCTGGCAGCACTGTCGGAGGGCCTCCCCCCTCTAGGTTTTCCTTTCCTAAACCCTAAACCACCAAGATCGGTGGCTCTGATACCATGTAGAGATTTTAGGTGGGATAAATTGATTCTTGTTATTATTGAAAAAAGAGGCCCTAGCCTTCTTTATATAGAGAGAGGTAAGGGAAAACATAGAAACCAACTAAGACCAAAAACTAGTAAATCCTAATCAAATGTTCCTAATTAATTTGTTTTCTAACGCATACAAAATGAAAAGAGAAAAGAGCTGACTTGCTATAAAAATGCTAGCAATATAATCCCGAATACTTAATTTATGATGAGTTAAGAGACCCTCAACATGATTATTTGGACATTGAAAAATAATAATAACAATAATAGAAAAGAAAACAGTGGCAAAGTATAAGTGGTCTCAACTAAATCAACACCTGGTTCTGCAGTTTGAAGCCAGGACCCGTAGCATTTCATTATTAATTTAGTGGACCGAATGATTAGAATGAGTTTTCTTGGGATCTTCAGAATGATTAGCGACCAAATAGCATAGAATACTGATTTGACCAATGTGGAATATTTGTCATCCTTGAGGGATATGCAACCTTTACCAAAGACTGATCACATGACAACACAGGCTAGAACACTAAAAAGAATGTAGAGAGAAAATACCTAGTGAAAATACAGCAAGAGGAAATTACAAGTAGGAAGTCAACCTAGAACCATGACAAAAAATAGTTACCTTTAGTAGATATTCATAGAAAGAGTCAATACTTGTGCCTATTCCAGCATCCTGCAACCCAATTGGCACCGGTGAAGAGAATGTCAGGAAAGAAACAGATTTCCTAAACAAAATTAAAGAAACATGATGAGAAGAAAGCTAGAGAGGTATGTATGCAGATGCATATTGAATGAAAAGGTACCATAATGAGTTTCCAGGCAAGAGGCATCTATTTCTACAAAGTAGCTTGGATTTTGATTATGTCAGTGAAAATTATTGGTTCAACTCGTTACACATTTACCACATGCTAGGTGGCAAAAACGAAATTAGCCATTAAACTTCAATTGCTAAAAGCAAATTATCATCAAAGAAGAACTTCAAAATTATGCAAACAATTTCCTATGCTGGAATTTTTTGACAAATATCAACAACAAAGATTATGGTGGGATCCATTCTCCTGAGGTCCAAACAATCATCACAGATATGGATATTGGTGTTACCACACATTCATTTTCAGATCTTGTCACAAGCATGGATATGGATATTTCTGTTAATAGACATATAAATATATGTTATCATATCCTTAAGAACAGTAACGGAGACCATTTTCTTTTATTGAGAGCTTGTAACTACAGTCATAAGAGTACAATATAATATATCTTCTATGCTTTAATCGGGTACAAAATGTCATTAAAAGAGACCTACAAAAATACTTGTTGATATGTGTTTGACATTTGACGAAATGAAACTTGTCAAGATTTGTGCACGTTCGAAGCGTGGAGACTCCTTAGCGTGTGGGAATAGCAGCCCAAGTGGGGGCTGTTCCACGTTGGCACAGGGAGAGGAGCAGTAGCCACTGGCTGCTGGCGGTGGCCAACGATGGTGGCTGGCGGTGATGGTGGTGGTGGGCTGCCTTTGCGAGAGAGAAGGAGAGGAGTTTGTGAAGATAGAAAATATTATTGCTAACTCAATGAATAAGTATAATAGGAAGGCTTTCTTTTATAGAGAGAACATATCCTCTAAAACAAGAAACAAACTAATCAAATCTTATCTCTAAAATAAGAAAGAATAAATTCCAAAACAAATCAAATCCTCTAGATAACTTTCCTAAAACCAAACATAACAAATAAGCAAAATTTGCACCTTAAGTAAATACCAAAACTAGACTCCTAGGACCTAAAACCAACGGCCAAGGCACCTCCTGATCGGTTACCACATGGCATTGCCACATGGCCTCTTTTATTTCTAACACTCCCTCGCAAGTCGAGGCCGGGAGGATGATGACTTGGTATTCAAACTTGTAAGGGTACATGTCCCACCATTCTTCTTCAAGAGTCATGCACCCAACCTTTTCTTTGAAAGAAGCGACGATGTAACCTCTTGCAACCTCCGAAGTCATTGCGTCTGTGGCAATCTCTTGCCACCTCTTGATTTGTTGCTTTTGTGGCAACCTCAATACTCGTGGCGACAACCGCCATGGTCTTCTCTTCTTTTTGTATCTTCTTGAGGTCAGTAGGCGTGAGAGAGTCTGTATGTGAGGTGCTAGTAGTCCCACTGTGAGACCTCTACATCCTACATCTTTAGGAAAGAATCTTCTGACATCTTTTCTCCGAGAAAATCTCTTTTGAAGAAGAGTAAAAAATCGGATATAAAGTGTCAATATGAAGATCACAAACCATATAACTTAATAGATCTCCTCTTCTCTTTTTTGGGCTTCGAACTCCATCACTTCATTGACAAAGTGGCTTTGGTGGTCATGGCCATGGCGTCCATCATCTTTTACTATCCTCCTTTTCTGCGTAAAGCGTTGGATTTGTCGAAGATGGGAACCACATGTGTGTTGCCAAGAGAACACACATGCCGAGGAGCCTAGATCGTAGATTTTGATACCGTGTCAAGATTTTCGCACGTTCAGAGTGTAGAGACTCCTTGGCGTGTGGGAAAAACAACCCAAGTGGGGGCTATTCCACGTTGGAATAAGGAGAGGAGCAGCAGTCATCGGCTGGTGGTGGTGGCTGGTGATGGCGGTGGCCATCTACCTTTCAGAGAGATAGGGAGAGGAGTTTGTGAAGATAGAAAATATTATTGCTAATTCAAGGAACAAATACAATAGGAAGGCTCTTTTTTATAAAGAAAACATATCCTCTAAAATAAGAAACAAACTAATCAAATCTTATCTCTAAAATAAGAGAGAACAAATCCCAAAACAAATCAAATCCTCTAAACAACTTTTCTAAAACTAAACATAACAAATAAGCAAAACTTGCACCTTAAGCAAATACCAAAACTAGACTCCTAGGATCCAAACTGGCACCCAAGGCACCTCCTGATCGGCTACCACGTGGCACTGCAACGTGGCCTAGTTGGCTGCCACATGGCCTTTTTTATTCACAACAAAACTTATATACATGTTTGAATCCATTTTTATATGCAAATGTAAACTATCCATACGGGCATGGTAGTGAAAAATCGACCCTTCATTTTTCTCGGTTGAAAAATATAATAAGATGATATGTATCAACAACATATTAAAAATAGTAAAGCAATCAAAATAATGTTTGGATTTACGTGAAAACCCCACTAACAAAGAGCGAGGAGAAAACCACAGGAGAAGGTCCTAATAGGGCTCTGATGTTTCTATTCTTCTCAGAGGATAAGGGGATACATGCCTATTTATAGACCACCACACACAAAACAAAGCCCCACCACACTATGTAAAACTAAACCACTACACATGTTTCTCTCAACACTCCCCCTTATGCTGGAGCATGGAATGCTCAGCTTGTAACACAAAGAAATCCTTTACACAATAGAACAAAACACTTTGGACTAGTTCTTGCTTGTAGGCGGGAACACGGGCTGAAGCTACTAAACGAACTGTAGTTGGCTTCTGATAATAGCCTTTTCTCTGGAGACCTAATGCTGGTGGCTCCCCATTCAGTATCCCTGAAAAGGGTATTCCTCTGAAGACCTCAAAAGTGGACTTTCGTCTTTAGAGTTTACAAAATTGGATCTCTCACATAAAAACCTAAAATGGACCCTTCCTCTGAGGACCTCAAAATTGGATCCTCTCTGGAGACCTCGAAACTCTAGACCTCCCAGAGTTATGGTTTCTCATTGTAGTCCAAGAATAAAAAAGACTCCGGAATGGGGGTGACTATAACAAGATCAACACTCCCCCTTTCTTTCATACTCGTATGATGGGAGAAGGCAATCAAGAATAAACAATAACCATACTAGAGAAGAGTTTCTCCACCTCTTCTTTTCAATTTAAACTCTCCCTCTTTTTTTGTTTTTTTTGTTTCTTTTTGAAAAGATCATTTTTTTCAAATTTTTTTATTCCCTAAAAATCTTCCTCCCCTTTGTTCTTTTTTTTTCAATATTTTTTTTGAAAATTTCCTTATTATTTTCATGATTCTCTTCTTTTCTTTTCCCTGATTTTTCTCTCTCCCCCCCTTTTTTTGATTTTTTTATTTACAACACAAAGGGCAAGGTAAAAAGCCCTCACCTTCTTTATAGGGTTCGAAAGGAACCCATCGGATCCTCCTCCTTCCCTGATGACGGCAGGGGGAGGGGGGGCCTTGCACAAGGTTCGACCGTGCTCCTCCATGTGGTCATCGTCATCCTCTACCTCCCCTACACCGTCGCCTCCCTTGCTGGGCTCGGGTCTGCCCCCATCATCTTCTTCGTTGGAAATCACGACCCATCACTACCAACGTCGTCAATGATCTCTATCAAGTGCCCCCGCATGGACGTAGTGGTGGTGGAACCTCGGCCAGCCGGATTGCCGCCTGGAACGACCATCTACCCATCTACGAGCTGAGCTTGGAGGACGTCGTTCGCCGGTGTTGTGGCCGGAACCTCTCCTTCAACACTGATGTGGAGAGGCATGTGGCGGAGGCAGAGATCATCTTTGTTTCTGTCAACACCCCCACGAAGACCCGCAGGCTCGACATAGGCAAGGTGGCGGACCTCACCTACTAGGAGAGCATGGCGTTCATGATCGCCAATGTCTTGCGATCGGACAAGATCATGGTCGAGAAGTCCACCGTCCCTGTGAAGACAGTGGAGGCCATCGAGAAGATCCTTGCCCACAACAGCCAGGGATCACCCACTAGATCCTCTCCAACCTGGAGTTCCTCGCTAAGGGCACCGCAATCCAGAACCTCCTCGGCCTTCGACTTAGCCTCAGGGGTGCCGTCCTCCATAGTGCTCCTACTCGCTGTGCTCGCGCACAGGTCTGCCTTTGCCATCGCCGACCTCCTCTACGCCCTTGAGCCACCCTTCTTCTTGCTCTCCTTCTCGAGTATGTAGTAGCAGCGACCACCACGCTACACTGCCAAGATGATGTTGCGATCACCTTCTACTGGATCTTCATATTGTATGGAGAGATTAGGGCTTTCCCCCCTTTGTCGAGATCAGAGAATATGAAGACATATACAGTAAATCTCAAGATAATAATGAAACAGAAGAACCCAAGATCAAAAACCGCTCTGATACTAAGTTGGAAAATATAATAAGTGAAAACGTATCAACAAGATATCAAAAACAGTAAAGCCTACTGGGTTTACGTGGAAACCTCACTCATGAAGAGTAGGGAGAAAACTACGGGAGAAGGTCCTAATAGGGTTCTGATGTTTCTATTCTGCTCAAAGAATAAGTAACCGGATACATGCCTATTTATATGCCACCACACACACAATGAAGTCCCACTACACTATGTGAGACCAAACCACTGCACATGTTTCTCTTAACATTCTCCAACTTGATCACACTTTTTACAATGGAAAGACAGGATTTTATAGTATTCAAAGCTGGTTATGGTATGGAACAACAAAATTTTAGAATGCAATAATGAATAATAGTAACAAGGGAAAAGCCATAGAGCAACAAAAACAAGAACACATTGATTTATATAGTTTTTGATGGAAAGAAACCCTCCTATTCCAAAGGAGAACAGGTCCCACAGGGCAGATAATTCTTCTTATCTCAAGTATAACCAGAAGTACAAGTTGCATGTGTCAGCACATTTGCGCACAAATTCTTCTCATAAATGAGGTGGGACTTCTCACCAGTACTAAATGAAAGAGGGAAGGATCCAATAAGACATGTTGGAATAAATAAAATATGGACCAATGTGTCAAGTTCTTTGATCATGACCCAAGCACAAGATTTTAGTACATAGATTTGAAAAGGGTTACTTACAAATATGCCCCCACAATTATTTTCAAAGATGTGTATGGCCCTGTGTAATCCATATTTACATGTATACTCTCAAAAATAGCCATTTGCCTTCTTAATATACCCTTTCTCTTCTCTTTCACAAAAAACCCCTCCTCCAGCTGGAGGAAGGGTTGGGGAGGAGAAGTGGAGGGAAGGGGAGGAATAGAGGATGACGGGGTGGAGGGATTTTTACTGAAAAAGAAGAGAAAAAAGGGTATAAACACATAAAGATCTTTATTATTTAGTCCACATAATTCAATAGTTTGCAAGGGCTTATGAAGAAGGAAAATGGTTATTTTCAGGAGTATACATAAATATGGATTACACAAGGGTATATATGTCTTTGACAATGATAATGGGGGCATATATGTAATTAACCCATTTGAAAAACTATCAATGGTGCAAACAATAGAGGCAAATTTCTTGAATTTGTTGTGAAGTTCTCATGATTGACAATTATCAGCATTTTGCCTGTTGTAACACCTAAAAACAGGCATGCTATTTCATATAACTTGGTCAGAAATGCTGATTGTGAAAAAGTAATCTTGCAAAGACCTTGCCAAAGAAAAAAAGATCAAAACAAACAACATTGTTTCTGAACCTATTTGCAGCCATGAAATTAAACCATTACCTTTTGTGTCCATTCACCAGTGAAAACATTTATATGAGCCCCAACAAGATTGATTCTGGACCTCCGAGCCCATATCCCACGTACAGCATTTTTAGCAACTTGCTCGTAAACTGTACCACAGTAGGCAGTTAAGAATAAATAATAATGCTCTGTCATAAAGAAACAAAGATAAAACTTATCAAGATTCTATTTATCCATAGATCATACCCCAAATTGGACTGGATAATATAATCTAATATCCCCTATGTCCAACCAGCATCAAGAAAAGATCATAATGGAAAGTATACAACGCTTTCTGCTTTGCCAAGTTTCAGATGGGAAGGTGATTTGGAAGGCAAAATTCTCAGATTTTCTAATCTCAATGTATTTTTTGATAAGCTATCTATTTCCTTTAACTCTTCTTTCACCATTGAGATGTATAATTCTAACTGTTTCTCCTTCAGTGGTAGCTATGCATTTCCTAATAAAGTCCTCAAAAATTAGAGATTAAAATTGAGCCATGAAAAGAAAATTTGATCCATCTCTTAGAATACCTTTTTTTTTTTTTGTGAAATGGCCATCTTTTAGAATTCTGTTAAGAGAGTTTTATCTTTCTTAAAAAACTTTGCTTTCTTCTATAAATACAGTGGTATCAATATCATGGAATTAGCTTATTTTGCACCAACTCTAACATGGCATCACTAATTTCCAACCTTCTTCCACCCCTTATGTCCACCATGCTGCCCCCATCACAGCACACCCATCTACCACCAGTTAACCACAAATCTGCCTCACAGACCACCATAATGCCTTCTACCGCCATAGTGCCTCCAGCTGCTGCTTCTCCCATGCCTCAGCACCTCTTCTAACAGTAGGGGCTCCTCTGACAACAACTCCCCCTTAATATTTACTGATCTTCTCTCTCTCTCTCTCTCTCTCTCTCTCTCTCTCTCTCTCTCTGTGTGTGTGTGTGTGTGTGTGCCTGCACAACACACAACCCTTGGGTATGCAATCTATCCTCTCTTTCCAAGCAGCTCTAAGTTTTAATTGCTTGATACATTGACCAGAGTTCTTAATTGCTTTAATGCCTTAATTCTACAAGTATGACAAAAAAGATGAACTCTAAAACTACTTGTCCGGGCCTTTCTTCAGGAACCAAGAACACTTGCATATATTCAAGGCACTGACAGAAAGCTTGATGGTTCCAATTACCAATCATGGTCTTCATCATTTCATCCTTTTGATAATTCTTCAAAGAAGTTTCATAACTTATTAAAAGACAAGCCTAAAGACAAGATAAGAGAATAAACATATTTGGTATCCAACAATGATCTCATAGGCACTTGGATACTCAACAGTATGTATTCTATTACTAGTTGACAAGTCCGTATGATTGTTTCTGCAGGGGAGGTGAGGGGGACTCTTCATCAAGTATATTCCCACAACTACAATGTGCTAGTTTATATCGGCTCCTTAAGAAGATGCATAATTTCTGCCAAGGCCAACCTCATCTCTTACCAAATTGTTACAGTATGAAGAGATGAAAATGATCTCTATCAACCCCTTAGTGTTCATGGAAGGTTAAGGAAGCAACGCGAACAGATACAAGCATAGCTCCTGACAGCATGAAATAAAACTTCAAAACTATTAGGAATCAGATTCTCTCAATTGAGTAGGTACGTTCTCACATATCTGCATATGGTAGGGTAACCCCTAGGATAAGCTACCTTTTCGTTACCCTATCTACTAGCAGATTGGCTATTGCCATATCTGAACATGGACAAAAAGGTTCTGCCATTTTGGTCATGGATGGAAACAGGAGTCATCAGGCAGAGATCGTGAACATGGACTAAGAGGTTCACCCATTTTGCCATTCTGGTTGTGTTTGCTTTGTCCATATATTTCCCGAAGACAAGTGGTCTAAAAGGACCATGAAGTGTATTTCTATGGGTGATTCTCAGACTCAAAAAGGCTATAGATGCCATGATCTCTGTCTTCTAATATAATTTGTCACTTTCTTTACAACTTCCCATATCATTCTAATGCAAGTTTGGATTTGTAGCCAGAATCTTTCCCACCCCAAGCCTTCTCCACCTAATATATCACAAGAAATGCCTACCTTTCAAATAGAAGCTGCTCCAATTACAACTACCAAACCATCAAAACTCAGTTTATATGAGAACAATGCATCCTGTGAACATTAACCATGGTATCATTGAAGAGCCTTTAGTCAAATCTGATGTCATTCAAATTCCTCCATCACCACCACACTCATCCAAAGGGAGTCAATATATTGTTCCTAATAATTTAGACAGGCCTATTACTAAGCGGAAAGGTATCCATCTTTGTATTCAATATCCTCTACCTTGTATTATGTTCATCTCCCATCTTGATTCATGGTATAGGGCTCTTTCCCTTCCTGTGGAGCCTCTTCAGGTTCTCAGTATCTATATTGAGGTATTACAATACCCAAATGTCATCTTTGTTGTCTAGCTTTATTTGGGACTTGGTGAAATATCCATTGGAAACTGATATTGTTGGTTGTTCCTAGGCGCTTAAAACTTTATTGTGAAATATGCAACTATTACCCACAAATTTATAGTGAAAGGTTGCACATAAACCTATGGAATTGATTATTTTGAGTCTTTCTATTGCTGCAAATCTTAATTCTGTTCGAATTGCTCTTTCAATTGCTATCAACTCTAATTAGTGTGCCCATTAGTTAAATATTAAAAATGTATTTCTGTGTTATCATTTGTTTGAAGAAGATTACATGTAGCACTCTCCCTGCTTCATCATAGAGGGGAGATTTCATGGTGTGTGCAAGTTGAGAAAAGTTATTTATGATCTTAAGTAGAGTCCATGAAACTTGTTCCTTCAGCAAAGCAATTGAATTATATGGCTTTCAGAAGTAGATCTCTGGTCATAGCATTTTTATTATAAAAATAAGCTTAAGGGTGGAGATTCTCACAATATATGTGGATAATATACTTATCATAGGATATGATGTCCTTGGCAAGGTTGCAAAACTTGGTAGTTGATATTCAGTCCAGGAGGTCACTGACTGAGAAGTGCACAGGTAATTGGGGATCAGGTTTTATTTTAATATTAACTATTAAAAAAATAACATATATACAATTATGCATGTAAACATTTACATATATTAATAAGATGTATCAGCTACACAATTCCCTAGTAAGCTATCAACAATTGCTGGGATTTCAACAAGTACACTATCGTATCACATAAACTAATGACGCTTTCATGTTGTACACCGACTGGAAATTTAAATTATTTCCCCAAACTTTATAGACAAGTATACAGTTTAGGTGAAACCAGAAATTGCCCCAATTAATCACCCATGGTTTTGTAGGGCAAGAATTTTGATTCTCTCTGGTGAAGAGAGAATAAGAAGGCCCCAATGTTTAGAATAATGAAATTTCAGACTTCTTGGGCCTAAGTAGTTATATCCAGGAGAAATAAAATCCCACCAAGTCGAAGATGCCACTCCATGCGAACCACAAGATGGAGTGCATGAGACATAGGTGAGGGCAGTTCCTGTTCTGGGAGGGTGATGGAGGCAAAGAGGTTACACACAGGCTGCACGCATGAGGAATGAGGTCAATGGAAGACAATGGCATGCAGCTAATGGCAGTCAGGTATGGTGCAGCAAGGTCGAGGATGACGGAGTTGTGGACATGGCAAGGGCAAAGGTGCAGCATGTTGGAGTGGTGGCAGCATGCGATAAGTGCACAGGTGTAGAGTGGTGGAGGCAGGGTGTCCAGCAGCAAGTGGTGTGGGGATGCATGCAGTGTTCACATGCGTGGAGGAAGGGGAGGGAGGTGCCAGCATGACCAAAAGTGGCGGAGGTGAGAATGTGGATGCTATCAGCGGTGGTGCATGGGTTGTATGTAAAGGCAAGGTTGACCAAAGGAGGAGGGAGAATGAGACTGGAGGTGCGCAAGCGTGGGGCAATAGGGAGGGTGGTGGAGTTGAGGAGGTCTACGGGGAAGGTGAAGAAGAAAGAAGAAAAGAAGAGGAAGATGGCTGATGGAGGGAGTTCATGTGAGATGGTTAACGTGGGTTGTAGATAGGGGATAGGAGGAAACTAAAAATATTATTATTCAACTTGATTAAAGGAAAAAAACTCTACTCCTAATCCTATTCTATGAAAAGGAAAATGGACACATTACAATGAACCCACCACCACCACCAAAAACAGATAAAATAAAATAATGTAAAATACAGTAAACCTCTTTTATTTTATATAAAACATGCTATACCGCGTCACTAAGTCATTTTGAAGCTTAAAGCAACACAAGCACATACTCTAAGATTCATAAGTCCAAAGGAGACAAATGGATATCAATCAAAATAGGAGGGGGAGATTAGGAATGAACACCTTGTTGGATTTGGTTATCAGGATCCCTTTTTAGTAAGATAAATAGGTAGCTCTATGATTTGGTGCCGTCAAAGGTGCCAAAAGGTGATACGGATCCAAAATACTCGAGGTGCTAGGCACTTTCTTTGGTGCTCTTTTGAGAAAAGCCAAGTGCTAAAAGGTTCATAATACATACACATATACCCACACATATGGATACACATAAATACATGTGTGAACACGCAAAATGCAAATGTGGTACATTAAGCATATTTAGGTACTACATAAATACTTACACAAACACATACATGTATACATACAGATATATATGTGTATGAAGAAATATATTATTACAAATATATGTACGAACATATATGCAAAGTACATATTGATGAATTTTATATCCATGTATATATGTGCATATATATAGTATGTATACGTATATATGCACATATGTCTGCACGTGTGAGTTTATAATCGGAAAAGAGCACTCTATTATTAGTAAAAACCAATTAAAAACCTTCTAAGCAAATTAAAAGAAAAAGAATGCCTAATTGACTCAAACGCTTGCCTAAGTCACCTGGTGTCCAGGAACTTGCCTAGGCAATGCCTGAGGCAAGTTGCCTTGCTTAAGCATTAGCCAGGTCGTAGGGCCTTGCCTCACCTTAGTGCCTAGGTAAGCCCCTTGATAGCATTGTTGGGATTTGATTCCATGACCTATACGATGCCAATTGGCAGGGAGAGGGGGTGCTAACCACTCTACCAGCCCCTCAATGCTGGTTATTGGGTTCTCAAACAGGTAAAAAGGTTGCTCAACCTTTCTTAGTCGCATGCTTACTTGGGAAACTGGTCGTTTATGCACCTTATTAGTTCCACTAGCCAACTATTGGGCCAAGTATCAATGTTCAAGTAGACCAATGGCCGGCTAAGATTAATTGATCGATGAATTGCCCAACAAAGCTGATATCTGCATCCTTGGCCCTTGGCATAGGACATGTAAACTAGCTGCTGAATTTTCAATTTGTCACAAAAGAACTAGGCAAGATGAATTATATTTTCTAGGTATCTATTGGGAATAAGAGAGGTAGCGTGGGACTGCCATTTGGCAGCAAGCCAAGCCATGTGGCAATTCCATGTGGCAGCAGATCAGGAGGCCTTCAAGGCTGCCGATTTTGGGTCATAGAGTCTTAGGATTTGGTCCATTGTGGTTTGCAAGTTTGTTTATTTGTTAAGTCGATTTTTAGGAAAGTTGTTTAAAGGATTTTATTTGTTTGAGATTTGTTTTTCCTTATCTAGGAGATAAGATTAGTTGCTTGTTTTAGAAGATATGTTCTCTCTTCTATAAAAGAGAGAGTCGAAGAAAATAACTTGTCTTATTCTCAAATGAAACCCTACACCTCTTTATATATAAAGAGGTGTTGGGAAAATTATATCATAAGTCCAATAGGACAACAACAAGACAAACAACTCCAAACAGAACTAATACATGCTCTACCAACACTCTCCCTCAAGTTGAAACATATATATCAATGATGCCCAACTTGGAACAACATTTATCAAAAGCAAATCTAGAAAGGGACTTCGTGAATATAATCTAAACTTCAAACGATACATATGAAGTGTAAATAATTCCACGTTGTATCAAATCTCTAGTGTAGTGACAATCAACCTCAACATGCTTTGTCCGCTCATGAAACATTGGGTTGTTTGTAATATAGGTAGTAGCACGATTATCACATCTCATCTCCATTGGTCCCTCTTCCTGAATATGGAGATCATGTAGAACAGATCTGACTCAAACCATCTTTGCAATTGTCTGAGCCGTAGCCCTATATTCTGATTCTGCGCTGGATCAAGATACCACCTGTTGCTTCTTGCTTCTCCTTATCACTAAGTTGCCTGCCACATAAGTATAGAATCCAGTTATCGACTTCCTATCTGTCATGCACCCTGCATAGTCGACATCAGAGTAGCCAACAACACTCATAGATGTGCCCCTCTGAAACAAAACACCTTTGCAAGGTGCTTTCTTCACATACCTAAGCACCTGTATAGCAACACCCCAATGTTGTCTGGTTGGTTTGTCTATGAACTAGCTGAGCTTTCCTACTGCAAGGGAAAGATCCAGATGTGTAATAGTAAAATAAAGCAATTTACCGACCAATTGCCTATATATCTGCTATCTATAGGTGGAGACTCAGTATTATAGAGATGCCCTTTGGGATCCATGGGTATATTAGTAGGTTTGGACCCCATCATTCATGTTTCCTACAAGATATCAAGGTCATGCTTCCGCTGACTAAGAACAATGCCCTTTTTGCTGCGTGCCACTTCAATCCCAAGAAAGTATCTGAGCTCACTCAGATCCTTCATCACAAAGGCATCAGCCAACTTCCTTTTTACCTTAGCAATCCCAGCAAAATCATCTCCAGTGAGGATTAGGTCATCCACATCGACAAGGAGTACAACCACTTCTCTTTTACTCTTCCTGATAAACAAAGAGTGATCAGCAAAGGACCTTATAAGTCCAATTACATGTACCTCCTCTAAGAGTCTTTGGAATCATACTATTGGACTCTGCTTCAAGACATAGATAGCTTTCTTCAATCTGCATACACGCTTCCCCTGAGCCTCAAACTAAGGGGGTTGTTGCATATGGACCTCCTCCTGAAGATCTCCATACAAGAATGCGTTCTTGACATCCAACTGATGAAGAGGTCAGTCACAGTGAGCTGCTACAGACATCAAAATCTAAACAATAGACAATCAAGCAATCGGAGAGAAAGTATTAAAGAAATCTACCCCGTATGTTTAGGTAAATCCCTTTGCCACCAATCTCACCTTGCAGCGAGAGATCGTGCCGTCTGGGTTGTATTTAACTGTAAAGACCCAACGGCACCCAACTGTTCTGGCATGAGGAGGCAAGGCGGTCAAATCCCGCATCCCTCTTGACTGTAGAGTAGTCATCTCATCCTCCATGGCCTAACGCCATTTTGGATCCAACATGGCCTACTGATGGGAGGTAGGAACATGTGCTGCAGATAGAGCCGCTGTGAAAGTAGCAAAGGAACTACCAAGGTTAGCAGTGGAGACTGTCTATACAATATAATACTGGGCACAGCTATGTGGAGCCTTTCGAATAGCAATTGGAAGATCAAGATCCTCCTCACTATACTCAGTAGCAATCGGAGTAGGAGACTCATCAGAGGAACCTGCACAAGCCCTACTAGGAAAACTCACGTCAGTATCAATGCATACCTGACTAGGAGAGGAGACAGGTGGCTGAGGTATAGTGGGGGTGTGTTTTTGTTGCCATGCAAGCTGTCTGTATGTCATAGGTAGCCTGTACACCTGAGCAGTCTCTGCTTTCTGCCTAATAGAAGTCTCTGTGGTAGGTATATCCTCATGATGTGTAATAGGAATTTGCTCCAAGGGAACTGGTGGAACAGGCATAGGAGCCAAATCTCTCTCAAATGTCACCTAATGACCATCTCTAGAGAAATAAGGAATGGGCTCATGAAATGTAACATATGCAGTCACATAATATTTCTTACCACGGGGGTCATAGCATCTGTATCCTTTCTGGGTGCCGCTGTATCCCAGAAATACACACTTCACTGCTCTTGGAGCCAACTTATCTCTGGCAGGTCCAAGAATGTGAACAAAGGCAACACAGCCAAACACTCGAGGTGGAACAGTGAATAGATCCTTCTCAAGATAGAGAATTAGCCATGAAACTTGCTCTTGTATGGCTGACTTAGGCAATCTATTGATCAAATAACACATAGTCAACACTGCATCTCCCCAATACACCTATGGCACATTGTGCTAAATCAATAATGTTTTAGCTACATTAAGCACGTAACGGTGCTTTCTTTCCACTACACCATTCTGTTGCGACGTATGTGGATAGGATGCCTGATGAACAATTCCAGGAGATTTGTAAAAAGCTGCCAACTTAGATCTACAACATTCTAATGTATTATCAGACCGCATAATCTTTGCAATAGTGGAAAACTGAGTCTTTATTTGTAAGATAAATATTTCAATTACTGCACCGACATTAGATTTATTTTTCAACAGAAATAACCATGACATCTTGGAAAATCATCCACAACAAGTAGATAAAACCTATGACCCAGTCTGCCAAGGAAACGAGTCGGTCCCCATATATCCATATGCAGTAAATCAAAGATAGCATTAGAACTGTGAGATAAACTAGAAAGAAAACTAGTCCTTTGATACTTTTCCAACTGACAAGCATCACACAATTTCCGTAGCCAGTGAAATATGAGGAATGATACGTTGAAGCCTATCCAGTGATGGGTGTCCAAAACGATGATGCCACTAAATAGCTATACCAGCACTAAAAGCAACCACGCCCTGACACGTAACAGCAACTAGATTATGGACCAGGCGATACACACCCCCTTCCTCACATTCGCCACCGATCGTCCTCCTCGTGAGTTTGTCCTGAAAAATACAGCCTAGCTTATCAAATATTGCATGACAGTGCAAATCTTTTGTAATTCTACTAATAGACAAGAGACTAATAAGAAACTCTGGAACATAAAGAACATTAGGCAACATTAGAGTAGGAGTCACTGCTACATCTCCACTAGCAAGAATCCTACACTGCTTGCCATCTGCTACCTGCACAGATTTCCCTGAGGGAACATTATGAACCTGTTCAAAACATGTCTCATCCCCATTGAAATGTTGAGATGCGCCAGAATCCACCAACCACAAGGTATTGTCAATGTTACTAGACCTCTAAGCAGAAGTTATACCTAAAGTAGCCAAGGCAGCAATATCTGCAATGGTAGTAGTAGTCTCCTAGGTCAGCTGAGAGAGACGCTGAATCACAGCATCATAGTCTGCATGAGACACCATGTCGCTCCCTTCCTCTAGCGAGACAGCCTGGTTGGCCATGGGAGGTCAACCATGCTTCGTCCAGCATGAAGCCTCTGTATGACCAATATTTCCACAATGCGAGCAAATGGTGTGAGGTCTACCACTCGTACCCCGACCACTACGCCATCTCCCCCTAATGGATGGAGCACCACGTCCTCCACGTGCGGCAGCAACAAGCACATGGGTTTGTCCACTCTCTAACATGGGTGGCCTAATAACCACTTTGCTTATACAGCTATAAGCCTCCTCCAAAGATGGAAGCTCAGCTAGAGTAAGGATTTGGGACCTAGCAGCCTCATAGTCTGGTTTAAGTCTATCAAGAAACTGAAGAACAACATATTCCTTCCTATGTACCCTCTGAGGGGCACAAGTGCAGACAGGTCGACAGGCATTATATTTCTCAAGGAACCCTTTTAGGGTGGCATAGTACTGCGACAGTGATTGACCCTCCTGTTTGAGACTAACAAGAGCATGGTGACTCTTAAACACTTTGCTGGAATTCTTTTCATGAGAATATGTATCATGTAGAGAATCCCACATCTCCTTGGCAGTCTTGTACTACATGATCCCATCATCGATCTGAGGCTCAACAGAATTCATGATCCATGTACAAACCATGGAATTATCCTTCTTACACGTGGCATTCTTCCTTGTTTTATCCTATGGCTCCATCTCCAACAGTAGGTGTTCCTTATTATGCCCTTCAACAGTGATGAGGAACGTCTATGACCATCTAACATAATTGACCTCGTTCAACTTAGCGATAGGAACAAAGAAAGGAGATTTATAACCTCCGTTGTCCATAACGATAACCGATGACACTTCTGAAGAATTTGAGGACATCGTGCCTTAGAACTGTCATAAGATGCCACAAATACGATCTGAAATCAATATTCAGATCTGAAAGCTTCATAATCAGGGAAAAGTGATCTCTTAAACATGAGATCTAAGGCGAAGAAACCTTAGATAACATCTCAAGAATCACAGAGACCCTGTAGATTAGGTTTTAGCACATGTTAGGATGTTAGGAATGATCCTAACAGTGC
Organism: Thalassia testudinum; assembly: GCA_037157565.1. Taxonomy (NCBI): domain Eukaryota; kingdom Viridiplantae; phylum Streptophyta; class Magnoliopsida; order Alismatales; family Hydrocharitaceae; genus Thalassia; species Thalassia testudinum. The sequence goes on from JAZHRO010000024.1 coordinate 23,244,907, forward strand.
TTGGGTAAGTACAATCAACCCTGAGAACCACCAACCGCAACTTACAGGTGATGGGCGGTAGCAGTGGCGGCACTGCCGCAGTCAGAGGCGATGCCCCGGCATCGGGCGGCGTTGTCCTGAGGTCAAGGATGGCCCAAGGGCAACGCTCAAAGATGCTAGGTTGATCTCCGAGCGACGTAGCAACCTCTGGGCGACGCTACAACCTCCAGTCGATGAGGGCAATGCGAGGGGCGACGTTGCGAGACCTCTCAAAGCAGAAACCACCGCATACAGGGAGGCGGCAATGCCTTGTGGTGCTTGAAGGGAGCCCACTAGGGCCAACAGCATCCGGTGATGAACACCGACAGTCGCGGCAGTGGCCTCCTAGGGCCGGGGGCAGCTGGTGGCTCGTCGGCGGAGACTTCCGCGGGTGTGAAACAAAGGTTAGGGTTTTGGTGGAAGGGTACAAAGGCTCGTGAGGGTTGGGATACCAGACCGCCGATCTAGGATCACCGCTTTGATACCAAGTTGAAGAAAATAACTTGTCTTATTCTCAAATGAAACCCTACACCTCTTTATATATAGAGAGGTGTTGGAAATATTACATCATAAGTCCAATTGGATAACAAACAAGACAAACTCCAAATAGAACTAATACGTGCTCTGCCAACAGAGGGTCTTTCTATTGTATTTGATTTTTGAGCTTATGAAACAATATTTTCCACATCTCAAACTCCTCTCCCTTTCTCTCTCCAATAGCCACCAGCCACCACAACCGGCCACCACAAGCAGCCGATGGCTGCTACTCTCCTCCCATTCCAACGTGGAATAACCCCCACTTGGGTTGTTTTTCCCTTATGCCAAGGAGCCTCCACACTTTGGATTGCATCATTCTTGGCATGGTATCAGAGCCTACGATCTAGGCTCCTCGACGTACGTGTTCTCTTGGCCACACGTGTGGTTCCCATCTTCAACAAATCATCATCGACAAATCCAGCACCTTGCGTAAGGAAGGAGGATCATAAAAGATAACGGACACCACCACCATGGCCATCGAAGCTACGTTGTCAACGAAGATGATGGAATTCGAAGCCTAGAAAAGATAAAAGGAGATTTATCAAGTTATATGGTTTGTGATCTTCATATTGATATTTTATATCCGATTTTTTACTTTCCTTCAAAAGAGAAGATTTTCCTAGAGAAAAGATGTCAGAAGATTCTTTCCTAAATATCCAGGATGTAGAGGTCTCACAATGGGGATATTAGCACCTCATATGCAGACTCTCTTATGCCTATCAACCTTGAGAAGATACAAAAAGATAAGAAGACCATGGCGACCGTTGCCACAAGTATCGAGGTTGCCACAAAAGCAACTTGAGAGGTGGCAAGAGGTTACACCGTGGCTCCTTCCGAAGAAGAAGAAAAGGAGAAGACAACGGCCGTCGTGACGACTATTGAGGTTGCCACAGATGTAACGACTTCAGAGGTTCCAAGAGGCTACACCGTCGCTTCTTCCAAAGACAAAATCGATAGCACAACTCTCGAAGAAGAGTTGTAGGGCATCTAGCCTCACAAGTTTGAAGATCAAATCATCGTCTTCTCGACCTTAAGGGGGAGTGTTCGGAATAAGAGAGGCAACGTGGGACTGCCATGTGGTAGCCAGCCATGCCACGTGGCAGTGCCACAAGGTAGTAGATCAGGAGGCCTTTAAGACCGCCGGTTTTGGGTCCTAAAGTCCTAGGGTTTGGTCCATTGCTTGATTTGCAAGTTTGTTTATTTGTTAAGTTGATTTTTGGGAAAGTTGTTTAGTGGATTTTATGTGTTTGAGATTTGTTCTTCCTTATTTATGAGATAAGATTAGTTGCTTATTTTAGAGGATATGTTCTCTCTAATATAAAAGACAACCTTCCTATTGTATTTGATTTTTGAGTTTATGAAACAATATTTCCCACATCTTAAACTCCTCTCCCTCTCCCTCTCTCCAATAGCCGCTGGCCACCACCATCGTAGCCAACTACCACAATCGGCCACCATAGTCAGTCGGTGGTTGCTGCTCTCCTCCCTATTCCAACGTAGAACAACCCCTACTTAGGCTGGTTTTCCCTTACGCCAAGGAGGCCCCACGCTTCAGATTACACCATTCTTGACAGTACCAAAGCAAATCATACATCTGGTGCTATCTTGTCTCAAGAAAGGATGTTGATATGTTGTCTGAAGGAGGCCAAAATGTTGAGGTGAAAACTTGCTTGTATTCCTACAGAGTCAAAATAGTATTTCGATGAAGCCAAGTGTATACACATGTGTGCATAGACATGCAGGCATGGAAGGGGGGAGGAGGAGCTAAGTGGATGTGAGAGAGTGAGAATATGTGCATTTCTGTGTGTGCACACGCTCATGTACATGTATATGTGTGAGTATGTGTGGCTAGAAATCCCATGATTTCCATCAGGCTAAGGATTGCTAGTTTTTCATCTAAATGCAACATTCAACACATTCCCTGGGACCATATGGTAGGGTTATTGTACTTCATTATTGAGGGGTGTAGCTAAATTGACAAATGGGTAAGATTTTTTTTTAAAAAAGAAAATGGTAGTTATCCAGGACTACCTAACTATATTAAAAGAGAGAATTAACGGCCTCCGCCAATACAAAGGGCAAATAATAAGGGCTCTCACTCACAATGACTCACTCCAGAGATTAAACAAAATAGTAACAAACTCCACAAAATTCTTCACATAAGGCCTCTGGCCTCTGAAGACCACAGCATTCTTGCCTAACCAAATGCCCTATAGGACTGCCAACAGTCTGGCCCTCTCCTTCGTACGGAAGACATTCTGCCCAGCATTACCCCCTCCACCTCTGAAGCTGCACCAAAAACCATCAAAAGACCGGCAATTCCACCACCCCGCTCCCACCCGGCTCCAGATCTGTACGACAAACGGGCAGGTGAAGAGAAGGTGGTCAACCCCTTCATCCTCACCTCCGCACAACGGGTAAACCTTACTCTCCCTAAAAGCCCATCTTACCCTCCGAACCTTAGTCACGAGTCTCCTCCTCCTAAGCAGCCAAACAAAAATCTTGACCTTCAATGGACACACGGCCTTCCAAACCTGTCTGCAATCTCTAACTAGATCCAAAGTTGCCGCCGGACAATCTCCTGTACGCAGCCCCCACCGAGAACTCACCTTCAACCCATCCAAACATATCATTTTCGGAAGCCGGCTAAAAACCTTCTAATTCTTCAAGCAATCTCTGGAAATCGTGAGTTCTCGCATCTCAAAGAATCCCTGCAAAGGATGGGCACCACCCACCTTCCCAAACTTTAGCCACTGACACCTGTTTGCTCCGGGGCATAGCAAAAAGTCTCGGAAATCTTATAGCGAGCACACCTTGCCCCGTCCAATCATCCTGCCAGAACCTGAAGATCTCCCCCGTCCCCACCACCGTTACAAAACAATCCTGCACCTTAGGAGCCACCACCGATAAATCTTTCAAGAAATGAGAAGCATCCCTTGGTGGAGATATCAGGAGATCCTAACGCGATGGGCCACCATAAGCCGTCCTGAACACCCTGCCCACCAAATCCTCCCTACACTCCAAAAGGCTCCCAACCCACTTCACCAACAGGCTGTCATTAGACCTCCCCAGGTCCCTCACCCCAAGCCCCCCCTCCACCGGTATGCAAACCTCCTCTCACGCCACCAACCTAACACCAGGTCCATTCGACCCCTGATTGGACCAGAAGAAATTCCTCATAAGCCTCTATATCCTCAAGACAACCTACTGGGGCAACTTCAAGACAGATGTGAAATACGACGGCATCGCTGCCAGAATCGCCTTAAGCAAGACCAGCCTCCCACCCCTCGACAAAAGCCTGGACGCCCACCCTGCCAACCTCCCCTCCAGCCTCTCCACCAGGGGAGCCCAGCCCTTTACCAGAATCCTACCATCCGTCAACTGTAGACCCAAGTATCTGATCAGTAACTTCACCTGCTCTGTGCCAAGACCCAAACTACACCCCCTCGCCTCCGCCTCTATCAAATTAAAAGGGACAAAATCTGATTTAGACAAGTTAATCTGCAGACTTGAAGCTTCACCAAACAAGAAAAGTAAGATCCGCATCCTCCTGGTTTCCGCTTCCCTGCCTTCAATGAAAAAAATCGTATCATCCGCATACTGCAGTAACGGAATACTCGTCCCATCTCCCAAAGAGAAACCCCTAACCAAGTTCCTCTCACATGATTTCTCAGCCGCCCTTGCAAGTGCATCTGCTGCAATAATAAAGAGCATCGGAGCCAAAGGACACCCCTGCCTTACCCCCCTTCTCGGCTGAATCCAACCCCCTACTGGGTGTCCATTGATAAGGACCGAGAAAGACGTTGTGGTGACACACCTCTTCATCCAGTCAATCCACACCGGTGGAAAACCCCTCTTCATCAAGGACGTCCAAAGGAAAGACCACTGCACTGAGTCATAAGCCTTACTGAAATCGATTTTCCACATGAAAGCCTTCCTCCTACTCTTCCAAAACGACAGGATCTCCGAGGCCATCACATACCCCTCCAAAATATTTTTGCAGGGGATAAAAGCCGTCTGCACCGGATCCATAATCCTAGCCAAGGTCCTCAGCCTATTCGCCAAGAGCTTAGCCACAATCAGGTAGATAGCATTCGAGAGGGCTATCGGTCTGTATTCCTGGATCTCCTCAGTACCCTCCTTCGACAACAGGAACATGTAGAACTTGTTCAATCTGTTGAAGCCCGAGTTTCCATCTCTAAACTCCTGCAAGACCTGCATCACATCCTCCACCACCGGCCAAAACTCCTTATAAAAGGCAATTGGAAAACCATCCGGACCTGGACATCCATCAGCATTCAGGCCCCAGATTGCCTTGCGAACCTCATCTTCCTCGAACGGACCCGTCAAGAAACCAACTTTTACATCCCCGATCCGTGGCACCTCGGATCCCAACCACCTCCACCTCCCCCCATGTCTTCTCCCGGTAAACTCTCTGAAGTACCTCACAGCCGCCCCACCCACTGCCTCTCTTCCCACAAACTCCTCCCCTTCCACCACCAATCTATCGATCAAGTTCCTCCTCCTTCCTGATGCAGCCATATGAAAAAATCGAGTGTTAGAATCGCCTTCCTTGAGCCACCTCTGCCTGGATCTCACCTTCCATTCCATCTCTACCTTTCGGTCTTCTTCTTGTATCACTTATAATTGCTTCGCTCTGTTCACCCTGTCAACATCAGAAAGGAGACCAACATCCTCAACCAAGTCCAGCCGTGCAATCTCACTGAGAGCTTCATCTTTCCTCTTCCCACGCTCCTCCTTAATTTGCTTCTTATGGACCTTGAGGAAGGATCCCAAGTCTCGCAATTTAGCTTCCAATCTGACAGCTGTCGAGCCATCCACGTGAACCGACCTCCACCGCTCCTCTACCAGCCCCCTGAACCCCTCTTCAAGGAGCCAGGCCCTGTCGAACTTAAAATACGTTCCATGTCTCCAGCCCTCATTCGTCACCCACAACAAGGGGGTGTGATCCAAGAACGGTCGCTCCAGGGGTCTAACCTCCACCACAGGGAACGACTCTGCCATCGTCATCGAGACGAAAAATCTATCAATCCGGAACCGCTGTCCTCCAGAGCTCCTCCAGGTGAAGCGACAGGAGGATGGTGGCATGTCAACCAGCCCCTGCTCCGCAACAAATCCCGCAAAAGCCTCAGAGCCTTGGTCCACTCCCCCGCGGCCATCTGGTCTATCCTCCACCAGCAAAGTGACATTAAAATCACCTCCGATCAACCACGGTAACCCCTGATACGCTGCCGCAACCTGACCCAGATCCTCCCACAGGGCTTGCCTCCTACCCTTCGTCGGACCATAAACCGAGGAGAAGAGCATGCAAAGATTGTCCCAGCATCTCTGCAACCTGATACGACCATAGAGTCCAGCAAGGAGAAAGCATCATCCTTCCACCCAACAACAATTCCACCCGCACTTCCAACCGCATCCAGGGCCAATAATTCCCCAAAACCGCTCCCCCCTACCTCCTTCCACAGTCTCCTGTCACAGCTCCCCCATTTAGTCTCCTGGAGAAACACCACCTCAGGACCCCACCTCTGAATATACCCATGCAAAGCCACCCGCCTTGAGGGGTCATTTAACCCCCTCACATTCCACAACAGGACCTTAGTCATGGAGAACTTCGGGAACCTCCCCTTTGCATCGTATGCTTGAACCCCACCTTCGCAGCCACCCTGTCCACCTCCCACTCCACTTCCACAAGCCTACCGGACAACCCCCTCCCAGTGCTGCCCCCCGGTCCTGCAATATCTGCCCTGACCACCTCCAGCACCTGCCCCCCTGCGAGGCAACCCCCTCCACAGGCTGCACCTCCGCCTCACCAGCCCCTCCTACCTCTGCTACACCCTCCACCGCCCCAGCACCTCCTCCAGCTCCCGCCACCCACTGCCTGACCTCCTCAATAGCAGCCCTCGCCTCAGCCCTCGCCTCACCTCCGCCCCCTACCAAGCCCACCATCAACACCACCCCCCGCCTACCGAAAGGCGTATCAACACCCAACTCCACCATCCTCCGACACTGGCCATCCTCAACCTCGCTCCCAGTCGAAGCGGCCGCAGCCCGCCCCCTCCGATAAGATCACCGCGGCCTGTATGTGAGCCGCTGCGGTACTGGCTTCCTCAGCCTCCACCTCCGCACGTGCCCCACCTCGCCATCCGCATCGCACATCGCTGCTCAATCGTTCTGGTCGAGGTCACGACAAGGGCTTGCTTCCACAGCCCCTAGATCACGGCCTTCGCAGGAGGGCTGTCCCGGATCTTCACACAAAGCGGGGCTCAAACCGAATACCCCTCCGAAGTCACCGCTCCCCACCACCGGATCCAACCTACCCGACTGGAATCTGCTACGACAGCACTCCTTAAGGCCCCGATCCACCTCAGCAGGGCCCGCCGCCCTCAGCGCCACAGACTCCTCTGCAAATCCCGCACCAACCTCCGAAACCCTCGCCCTCTCGTCTGCCTCAGATCGTGCCGCGGGGATCGCAACCGCCGCGCCATCCTCGCCACGACCTTCGGACTTCCTAAAAGCAGTTCGCCCCCTGTCCGCTCACCCGTCGCCTCCGCCACCAAGCACTGCTGTCGCATCGCCAACCACCGCCTCAGCGAAAGACCTAGGTCTTCCCGACCCCCGTCAGACCCGAACCAGCCAGGAGGAACTCCCCCATCTGAGGACCACCTTCTTCGCCAGCTGCTTCCTCGGCTTCATCTCCACCCACGCCCCGAACCTCGACAGGTCCACCGATCTCAGACCCAGGCCATCGCAGCTTGAGAGCCTCGCCAATGGAGCAACTACTGCTGCCGCCACCTCCACCGTACGAAGGAAGAGAGGAACCCCCTCAATCAGCACCCTCTGCCTTGCGCCAGCTGGCAGTTGCTCCTCCATGGTGCCATCCAACCTCACCAGCCACCGCCACCACCACCTCACCACACCCCGGCCACACCGCAGCTCCTTGAAGACCAGGCGTAGTAGTTCCTCCTGTCCAAGCCCCAGTAGCAACAAGCAGCCGCTCCTGAGGGAAGCCACACCAAAGGTCCCCCAGCCAATCCCCAAGAACAATGTGACCGCCCTCCTCAGGTCCCCCACATCCACCTCCCCTTCCAGCACCACCGCCACCATAGCTATCGCCAACCGCCCCTCCAAGGTCACGATCTCCTCCGACCACGGCGCCTCAACCTCCACGAGAGGCACCCCCTCCGGGGGAGGTGACAGCATCCTCACCCTCCCCAGAGAAGTCCCGCCACCCGGCCCACGGAGCCTGCAACCTGACCGCCAATGTCCGAGACCACCACACCGCAAGCACCTCACCGGCTCCCTATAGCCCGCCACCACATGCCCCCTCCCGAGGCACTTGAAACACTGCACCGGCTCCGCTCCCCTCTACGACCTCCTCCTCACCGCTGTCCAGCCAGAGTCATCCCTCCCCCACCCACTCACCTCCCTCCTCGCGCTCCCCCTCTCGCTCCCTCCCCCCCCCCCCCCCCCCCCTCGCTCATTTCTCTCTTTTTGTTATCGACAAATGGGTAAGTTCTCTAACCTTTTCACATATCTTTGGTCCCTTTTTTAACTTGGGACGATTAACTTGATGGAGCACTACACATCATAAGCTTTATATTCTAAAAAATTGCAATGTGGCATGTGTCATTGCATTCACTTAAGTTCTCTTACTGCACTCAAGTCATCTTTTTTTTTTAAAAGAAAAACTAAGTCTATTGGAGATGAGTAGCCATCCACTCCATCACCACCAAAAAAGAAAGATTACAAGTTTTAATGTCAACGATCAAACAAAGATGCACACAATCATATTTAATTACAGTCACTTGTATACAGCACCAATATGCAACTGTTGTGGGTGCAATAAAGGACAATTGACTGCAATCCAACATGATCTATGAAACACTGTCATTTTGCTGATTACTTGCTTATATGTACATAAGAATGTTAATTGTGCCAGCTCAATAAGGAAAGTTGACTTCTTTTAGGTTTACCATGCCATGGCACATTATCCACATCACCATCTATATGACATTTGTTATATTAATGTTGTGAGGATTTGCAACTGGAGTGAGGCAGAGTTGGCACGTGGAGGTCCCACATGTGGAGGCTTGCATGAGAGAGAGAGTTGGCGACAAGGGGAGTTGATGAAGATAGAATTTTATTAATGCATTAAATAAATGTTGATCTCTTTTTAAAGAAATCCAAACCCAAACCTAAATCAAATTTCAATCATAACAAATCATATCCTAAACAAACCAATCAATCAATTTATTTCTAATTTAACTCAATCCTAAATTGGATACTAATTAATTAAAAGAAGCTGCCACATGTGACACAAAACTTGACATGCAAGCCGCTAACTTAAAACCCTAAACAGGCCACACGGCCTTGACTCGCTGACTCACTACCACATGGCAACTGGGCCACGTGGCAGTCCATGACGTAGATTCCGTTTGTTACATAAGGGGAAGTCAAAATCTTGACCTCGTAATCTAGGGTCAAACTTTGAATATAATCTATATAGGTGTCAACAAGTAGGTCACATTGAAGCACGGTATAAATAATTACTTTGGACTTATGATCTAATCCATGGCCCTCATCTTCTCTTCTTGCTCCAGACAACTACTACGGAGAAACAAGAATGATTAACATATGCACACTGTCTTTCTCGTATGTAAACTGTAAGAGCTCCACAATCCAAATCATACAGAATCAGATGGTATGGAATCCTCCTAGTGCAATAAAGTCAATAATGTTGGAGAGTACATGGACTAGATTCTACGATAAAAACATGTAAAATGAAAGTGGCTCCAGCATATAGATAATAGGTTGAAATTGACATGACCTAGTTAGTACAAGGATATTTGATCTTCAACGCTATCCATTGCTAATACAAAATAAATGCCACCAGCAAGCAAATAAAACTGTTGGAGAAAATGAACTTCGTTGTTTCATTAAGCAAACCCTAACCCTCTCTGTATAGAGAGAGGACTTAGGGATAATAGGAAGTAATAAAACTCTACCAAAATAGGAAAAACTAAAAATAAGAAAGCCAACCAATCATAACAAATTTAATCCTAATCTATTTTATTCTCTAACAAAAGCATTCAAATATTGAAAGAACTTTTAGTGTAAAGAAGTCAGATCAACAGATGGTAGCAAAGAAATGAATGAAATACTTTTGAGTAGGCAATTTAGTTTGAAAAGTAGAAAAGATAATCAACAAGAGAAAGAAACTAACTGGGGTTATTGGTTAGGCGACTCAGAATGCCAAATTCTAATGTCAAAGTTCCTCCACCAGCTGTTGATGTTACCTATATAAAAACCATAAATGAACCTTTTAAGTAATGTACCATCATAAAAATGTGGCAGCAGTTACATAGAAGAATGTACACGACAATAAGAAATATAATACAAAGCAGACATGCATGTGATGAATCTTAACACATCAAAATACATGAAAGAAAGACACATAAAGAGTAGGATAAATACACAAGTACAAACTCATGATTCAACTATTTAGAAGTAGAATCCCACATAATTAAAATTAACAATCACTGTCATGATTATTCATATGCTAAAAAAAAAGGCAAATAATATTGAAATACAAGATACCGTGAAGGCCAGTATCAACTTCTTTAATTCAATCAAGAGTTTATACAAGTTCAAATGGTACTACAGGAAAAAAATATTTGATAATAAAATGAGACCTTGCCTTGCTTTCATGCTCATCAACTCCATGTCTCAAATTGACAGATCCAAATGGAATCCCTGGAGTAACAGATGAGTCTAAATAGATTAAATAACTTTGCAGAGATTACAGACAATGTAAAAAGGAATAAGGGAAAATGGCATTTTTTTTCTGAAAATGGGAAAGGATGATCATGGAGCTCAGTAATTATCCAACTCTATTAAACCAAAACAAGATAAATTACAGTAGTTGAGTCCGTAGGTTCCACAAATTTAATGCTTCCCTTGCAACATTTTCTACCCAAGGATGCTCTGTTCTGAATATTACTCCATTCTACTGCAGCCATAGCGAGCAGACTAAAAGAATGTTTGTCACTGTTGCCGAGTCAGCCTGGGCATCTCTAAGAGCTTCGAGAATCTGCCATGGAGTTGGAAACCATCGTTATGTAACCTATTTGTTCCCAAACTTGCTTTGCAAAACCACAAACGAAAAACAAGCGTAATACATCTCCTTCCTCAACTCCACAAAGAAAATGTTGAATTAAAAAGATGCATTAGCCTCTAAAAGAAACCTTAGTCATCTTTTTATACAAAAGAGAATAGAGCAAATTACATAAGTATCCCCTTACGATAAAAGAAATAGCAAATACTCCCTCACAACTCAACATTCCTCCTCAAGTTGGCGCGTATATGTCAATGAAGCCCAACTTGTTGCTTAGAAAATCATGGCACTTCTTCAAAGATTTAGTGAGAATGTCAGCAATCTGAAGCTCCGAAGATATATAAGGGGTACTTATTTTGCCTTCTAAAACTGCATCCCATATGAAATGGCAATCAACCTCAATATGTTTAGTTCTTTCATGGAAGACTGGATTGAAGGCAATGTAGGCAACAGAGTTATTGTCACAATAGAGTGGGACAGGTGCATCAAACCCCATCCTTAAATCTCGTAGGAAACCAACCATCCACATGATCTCACACGCAGCTTGAACCATGGACTTGTATTCTGCCTCAGCACTAAAGCGAGAAACCACACTTTATTTCTTGCTTCTCCATGACACTAAATTTCCTCCCAGGTAGATAGCAAAGCTTAATGTAAATCTTTTGTCCTCAATTGACCCTGCATAATCTGCATCTGAATATGCCACAAGATCAAGAAAGCCACTCGTACTATAGTACAAACCACACCCTAGGTTGCCCTTTAGCTATCTCAACATGAGCCACACATCTCGCCAATGACTGTATCTGGGACTCTGCATGAACTGACTGGCTCAACTAATTACAAAACTAATGTCTGGTTGTGTAATAGTTAGGTATAACAAACAACCAACAGTACTATGATACTTGCTAACATCCACAAACAAAGCATTTGTCTCATCAGTGTTGTGACCAAAAGGTGCATCTATTGGTATCCCAGATGGTTTGGACCCAAGAGTCCTACCTCCTTTAGGATCTATAAAGTGTATATCTCTGTGATAAGGATAAGCCAGTCTCCTGACGAACAACCTCTATCCCTAGGAAGTAGTGAAGATCACCTAAATCTTTGGTAACAAAAGTCGACTGGAGAAAGGCTTTCGTCTCTGCTATCCCATCAATATCATCACCTGTCAAGATCATATCGTCGACATAGACTGCCAAGATTACCTCTCCATATCCCACCATACTTAGTCCGTCTAACAAATATACAATGATCAGTAGTAGATTGGTGGAACCCCACCTTCTTGATTTCCAAATTGAGTCTTTCAAAGCAGGCTCGTAGACTCTACTTCAGGCCATAAATAGCCTTTCGTAGGCGACAAACAAGCTCCCCCTAACTGTCATAACCTGGTGGTTGTCTTATATATACCTCCTTAGCAAGATTACTATATAAGAAGGCATTCTTTATATCAAGTTGGTGTAGAGGTCGCTGCTTAACTACCGCAAGAGACGATAATCCCGATGGAGATAATACGAGCAATTGGTGAAAAAGTCTTAAGGTAATCCACCCTATATATCTGAGTGAATCCCTTGGCAACAAGTCTGGCCTTATATCTCTTCATTGTCCCATCAGATCTATCTTGATGGTGTACACCTATCTGCAACCAACAACCGTGACACCCTCAAGACATGGAACAAGATCCCTTGTTTTCCTCGTCTGTAGAGCATGCATCTCCTCATCCATAGTAGCTTTCCACCTCGGATCGTGGAGAGCCTGGAAGAAATCTCTGGGAACAGCTGCGGTGGTTATAGCATATGCAAACTGTTTGTCTCCTTCTTGGAGATGGGAGACGGTAGTGTAACGGGAAATAAGATGAAGCATACATATGCCACTAGGTCTCCTCTACACGATCTCCTCCTCTCTATCTGAATCACCCCTATCTTAGGGGATAACAAGCTGGGATGACTAATTATCAAAGAGATCATCTAACTGTGATCTCCTCTGATACATCTGTCTCCTGTATAGTAGCCTCTATGGATAACCCTTCTTCTGAGAAGTAGGAGATCTTCTCAAAGAAGGTCACATTAGTAGTGACAACATACCTCCTGTGAACTAGATCATAACACCTGCAGTTCTTCTGGGTCTTGGAGTAAACAAGAAAGACAAATTTCGTGGCATAGGGAGCAAACTTATCATGAATACCATAGTTTTGAACAAAACATATGCACCAAAAAACTTGCAGAGGCAAGGGAAAAATCCTGCTGCACTCAGGATGTATAACCTGGTAGGGGATCTAACCATGAAGCACAAAAGATGGCAGTCAGTTAACCAAGTATGCTGCTGAAAGTATGGCGTCACCCCAAAAATGCCTAGGAACCTTCAAATAAGACATCAAGGTCCTAGCAATATCAAGCAAGTGTCGCAACTTGCGCTCTGCAACCCCATTTTACTGGAAAGTATGAGCACAAGAAGTATGGTGAATTATCCCCCTTGAGCGAAAAGCCTCCTGTAGATCACTGTGCATGAACTCTAATGCAGTATCACTGCGAAAAACTCAAACAGTAATATCATACTATGTACACCTCAAACAAAAACTGTTGAACTATAGAGGGAATCTCATTACATGCCTTCATAAGAAACACTCAGGTAAGTCTACTGTTGTCATGCACCATCACTACAAAGTATCCGTGTCCACCAGTAGAGGCAACTCTAGATGGTCCCCAGATATCACAATGTACTAGGGAGAAAGGCACTGAACTGATACCAGCATCTCGCCTAGGGTAGCTACTCCTGTGATGCTTCCCCAATTGGTAGTCTTCACAATCTAGAGTCAACGAATTAGATAATTCCGGATACATCTGGCACATTTTCTTCATGGAGGGATGCCCAAGTCTGTAATGCCATAGCAAGGGATCACGAGAGATTGACACAACCCCAGCAAACAATGTAGGCGTGTCCAGATAGTACAAACCATCTCTACTATGCCACTGCTAATTATTTCCCCTGTGGTTTGATTTTGGAAATAACAATGTCTCTCATTAAAGGTAACACGACATCCAAGATCTTTGCAAATTCTACTTACGGATAGGAAATTCGTGGGAAACTCAGGAGCATAATATACATTTTCTATCTTCATCTTAAGCTTAGCATCTACACGTCCAACAACTGTAATAGGTGAAGTTGCTCCAATCGTCACCCGCACATCTCGGATTCCATGTGGAGTCATAGGATCCTGCAGACGATCTCTATCTCCGATGAGATGAACGAAGGCTCTAGAGTCAATCACCCATGCACTCCTGTACCTCTTTCTCCCACCAACTTCTTAGGCTGCACACATAAACCCTGTAGAGACAAGAGTTGATCTCCTTGGACCAACTATCTTCAATATAGGCAAGAGAAGACTCATTGCCAGTAACACTATGCGCGGGAGAAGACTCATCGTGCCAAACAAACTTCGAACCACACAAGACCAAGCACCACCAACAGGAATATCACCCTTTGCTGGTAGCACCAGGCCACCGGTGGCAGTGGCATTGGCCTGACCGTACGGCCCAGAGGCAGTGACAGTGCCCTCGGTGTCCGACTGCAGTGATTGGTGGTCGGTAGCGGTGGTGTTGGCCGAACCACATAGTCCAACGGCGACTGCAGCTGCAGCCCTGGCTGATTCACACAGTTCAGTGCCCTCCACAACCAGTGATGGCGGGTGGTGGCAAGTGGCGGTGCTAAAGAACTTCTCTTTGGTGTCACCGCTGCTGCTGCCACACTCCATCATGCTTTTGATGATCAAATCCTCCTTATGTTGGAGATTTGATCATTGTTTTTAGGTGGATATTTGGTGGGATATCGGAGCACCAGCCTAGGACTGCTGCTCTGATACTATATTGAATCAAAAAGATGTAGTAAACTCCAAAAGAAACCCTAGTCCTCTTTTTATACAAAAGAGAACTAGATAAATTACATAAGTGTCCCCTAAGGATAAAAGAAATAGCAAATACCCCCTTACAACAATTATTAGCATCAATTTCAGACATCAAACCATTTGTAAATGAACCTAATAGACTGTTATGGAAGCATGGAACCTTTTCTGTTAAGAATGCATACTTAAAAATGATTGGAAGTGCTACAAATCTTGATGAAATCAGTGCGGATTCCAAAATTTTATGGAAATGTGTTCTGTCACTGAAGATAAAGTAGTTCTTTGGCTTCTCAGAGGAGAATGTTTAGTCACGAAAGTTCTTAGAAAGAAATGGGCAACGGATGATGATACAACATGCTCCATTCGTGGCCTAGAAGAGGAAGACATTCAGCATCTTTTCTTCAAATGCAAATTCTCCAAACAAGTATGGCAGCATTTCAATCTGCATACGGTGGATATTTCTGATGTTAGCTCCTTTTGGAAGAGTTTTAGAGACCATCTTCATCTTGATTCTAAAGGGTGGATTGGAGGCCTTTGCATTTTGTGGTGCATTTGGCTTCAATGGAATGGCAAAATCTTCATAAATGAGCGGTGTTGGGTTGAAAATGTGATCAGGGAGGTGTCTTTTTTTTTCTGATTTTTTACTACAAAATTTGTAAGTCCATTCCTTTACTTTAATTGAAAATATCTAGATGATTACCATCCTCAAGTAATCTTCCTTTTTCTTTTCAAAATAAAAAAAAAACCCTTACAACTCAGCAGATAACATGTGACGTCCTCCTCCTATACCCCCATTTCCTCCTCAACATCTTCACTATCAATCTTCCCCACTTGATAACAATGCAAAAACCTTCACCTTTAACAGAAACTTTAGCTCCTAATAGTCATGTTATCCAAACCAGCCATTGGGCGGACTACAGGTACTCTTCTCAAGATTTTGTATGCTTTTTTAACCCAAAAGTATTTCTGCATCAGGGCATAGAATCTGTAACTCTGCTTTAGGCTAGAACCCATCTACCTCAAGAAGTAACTTTGCAAATCACCCAACTTCGCCTCCAAAAGAGCATGACCAACTTGTGGGACCCAAGTCCCAGAATACCTCTTGAGTAGGCCATCCCAGCAATCTGCAACGACAGCTTGCCTATCAGCAGCAATTGCACAGAGCCTTGGGAACGAATCCGCAAGGGCTCTTGAATCAGAACAACCATCCAACCAAAACCTGAAAGTCTTCCTATCTTCCAGAACTAGCTCAATCAGGTGTTTCACCCTATTCATCACCATGCAAGGTTCCCTATAGAAAGGTAAAGCACCATGTGGTACCACATAAATGGTATTCTAATCCAACAACCTGCCATAAAATCCCTGCACAACAAGTGTGCCATGTGCTTTGTCCATTCTTCCTGAATTTCAGCACTCATTTTGTCAACAAAGCATCATTACGTCTGCCAAATGCATAACTCCAAGCCCACCCTGATCTATTGGTCTGCTAATGTCCTCCCATGGAGCCAAGTGCAAGAATCTACCTTCATGTTGCAATCCCTTCCAAAAGAATCTCTTCTTAATCAAGTTGATTCTCTTTAGAGCCTTCTTTGGCACAAAGATTGACATGTGAAATGTCAGAATGGCCATCAAAATTGACCTTTTTTTTTTTTTGAACAACTCTTCAGGAGAACCAATCATCCCCCTCCAAACAACATCCGCCCCCTTCACCCAGTAAGTATCCACTCAAGCCTCTCCATCATAGGCAACCAATCATCAATTGTAGTCTGCTTACTCTTCAAGGGTAAGCCTAGATAGCCGAGGGGCAAGACTCTAGATGCCAAGCACCCTTAAAACTCATCTCTCATACCAAAAAGAATGAAAACCGATTTTGCCCTATTCATCTTCAATCTCAAAACAAAACACCAAAGGTCCTAAATGTAGCCACTAAATTCTCCACTTTCTGTATCCCTCCTACAAAGAAAACAATATCATCACATATTACAAAATAGGCGTCACCAACGTATTCTCCTATATATAGGAAACCCATCCTTTCAAAAGAAAAAAAATATAGAAACCTGAGAAGATAAAAACCATCACAACAAGGGCATTTGCAACAACCAAGAAAAGCAATGGTGCAAGAAAGCATCCCTGCCTGACCCTATATTGAGGTTGTATCCAACCTCAACCTAGTCTCCAATTCACTAGCACTAAGAGTGTAGTAGTAGTGATGTGTTGCTTCATCCAAGTAATCCACAATTTTGGAAAATGTCTCTTTCTCAATACCTGCCAGAGATAAGAATAGCTGGCAAAATCATAAGCTGTGGAGAAGTCAACCTTCCACAAAAAGCCTTTTATCCCCCATCTACACTAGACAAGGGAATTTTACAGGTGTCTGAACATGGAAAAAACCTCATATATACCAAGTAGTGTGCTCTACAGTGTTGTCAATTGCAATATCGATACTTGATGCTACAATATTATAGAATCAATGCTGCAATATTATGATATTGTAGAGATGGTGGCACGAGGAGGATGACATGACAGCAAGGACCTTTGCCACAATTAGGATTGACCACATTAGATAAGGCAATTGAACGGTAGTCATCAATCTGCTGTGCACTGAGCTTCTTAGGCAGGAGAAACATGTAGAATTCGTTCAGCCTCTCAAAGCCATCAATACCTCACTAATCATAGCCATGAAATCCTACTTAATATCTTCCCAAAAATCCCTGAAAAACAAGACTTGAAACCACCAGAACCAGACTACTCTTCTGATTTTAATCCACGAAACCTAACCCAAACTTCCTCCTCCATAATGTCCCTAAATAGATCCTCTCTTGCCTCCTCGTGAGAATGGGAAGATTAGTGGAAGTCCACACTCAAACCCCAAGACCACAGTACCCAACAAATTCCTGAAGTTAAAGCATCTATGCCCACAATCCCCCAAATACAACTTTGTTACCGACCTTATGTTGGTGCAAACCTTGTTTTGATGATTTATAAAAAGAGAAATTAAGATAATTATATATATACACATTTTGTGTGTGTTCAAGTTATTTACAAGATTCTTCAAGAGGATGTCAAGTCTTCCTGATGTTGATTGAGGGCAAACAAAGAACAACAAAATGAAGAGCAAAGTTACATTGAAGAGGTTAAGCACCAAAGCCCTTCAAAGAAGTTTATTGATTGAAGTTTGCTATATTTGTAAAAGTTTTGTACTCTCCTTTTCTTTTATTTTAGACTTAATGTAAAGAACCCAAGATAATTAACTTAACTCCAATTTAAGTTACTTAGCCATAAGACTCACTTAGGAACACTCAAGTTCCTTAAACATAAGTTAAATCCAAATAAAGATATTGGACGTTTGGCTCATCACAGGCACCATCAGTATTAGTTTTTAGACACTAATGAGTGAATGTTGTTTAACATTCATGTGTATTAATTGCTCTTAGAACTATATTTAGCATTAATTAATCTTAGATTAACTGACCTTAACTTTAGTTAGCCATTGTTAAGTTGTTGCTTGTTGCCCCTTTTAGACTAGCTAACCAATGCTTTAGTTGTTGGTCGACATGCACAATATCAACATACGACTCTATAGTCTATACCCAAACTTCAAGATCTAGAAACTTCCAGGAAAATTCCCGTTTACGTAGAAAGACTAGCGTGCCTTCATCAATTGACCATTATGACTTACAGGTTCCAATTGATGAACTTGGGCATCGTCTAATGTGTACGACTGATTTTCACCTTATGGACAGTCTCTCAGGCGCTCAACAATTTTGTGATTTCGACCAACACTTCTCATATGTGCCGACTTGTGATCTTTTATTGGTCAACCAACTAGTGCTGAGTCTGAGTGACTCTTTGATTTCCTTTTTCTATCTGTTGGACTATTAGTCCAATCAACTCCAACAGCCATAAGACCATCCTAAACCCATTTACACCCTTCCTAGCTTGCCTATAAATACCTAGGGGATCTTCCTTGCCTAAATACACAAGATACACATATACCTAGCACTTACACACTTGAATTGTGATCATACTCTCCATCTAGTGCAAAAGCTCTCTTGTGCTCAACTCCATTAACTTGAGAGCTTGAATTTGCTGCATGTGGACTCCATTTCCCATACAAAAGGGAAGTACACATAGCCTATTGCAGCATACATTAATTTAAGGTTTAATTAAATATATGCTCCTACAATCATTATCAAAGACATGTATACCCCTATATGTCCCATATTTATGTATATATCTCTGAAAACAGCTTTATCCTTTCTTCATATACCTGTACAAACTAAGCGGACCAAATAACAAGGATTCTTTAATATATACTCTTTTTTAATCTTCTCTTTCACCAAAAACCTTATCCGCTCAGCCCCCCATTTGTTGAAGAGGGGAAGGAGGTAGAAGAGGGGTTTTTGTTGAAAGAAAAGAGGAAAAAGGGTATACTTATAAAAAGATCTTTATTATCTATTCCACATAGTTCATAGGGGTATACAAAAAAGGAAAATGGTTGTTTTCAAGGGTATCACGTAAATATGAAATATACAAGAGTATACATGTCATTGACAATGACTGCAGGGGCATATATGTAGCTAACCCTTATTTAATTATCTCATGGCTCTATAGGAAGTTTGTCTTTTATTTGTTAAAATTTTATAAGGTATCCAGCCTGTGAGATTCCCTTCTCATCTACAAAAAGGGAGCACAAAACTGTTTGATTAGGATTGGGGAGGAGCATTGTAATAAACGTTACACCACCCTCGTTCAAGTAATGTGGTTAGTGAATTTTGATCTGCTTGTTAGTTGGGAAATCCTAAGTTGGGAGACTTAAGTGGTTGTTCCTACCCTTACAATTTTCCACTTAAAAATCTTGTCTCTTTTGATGTGAAGCATTCGTGCATATTTTTTTATATATAGCACTATTCAACCCCCTCCCCTTCCTGCTGCATGATTTTACCTCAATACAATGAGATTTGACTGTCTCTTGGTACTTGCTGCTAGGTGGAAAAATTGTGTGTTCTCATCTCCTTTCTTCAACCAAAGCTACCTAGATCTTTGTCTCTAGTCAAACTCCTTCAAGTCTTCTTGTTGAATCACTACCTATAACTTTTGCCTACCCTCTAACTCCTCGGTCGAGAGGTCCCTATTGTCTTCCAATCAATCAAAAGCAAACAAACCCTACAACCTTCAATCTCACTAGCCCCTAACCTCCTTCCTGTACCTTATCGAGTATGACCTCGTGGTCAAGTTTAGCTGCAAGGGTATGCATAATAGCAGAGTCACAATGCTGCACCTCCCCCTAGTTTTAATAGACAGCCTCCCTAAAACTGAGCTCTACCAGCCATGACCCATAAAATTTGAAGCCTAAGTAAAGAAGGCACCCTTGTTACAGTTCCACAAGATTGACATATGGTAAAAAAAAGGCTTGTCATAGGAAGTCGCATCATCCATCCAAAACTATACCGCCAACTCCAAGTAACATAAGAACCTATCTAACTTAGACTTGGAACCCAACAAGTTCCTCCAAGCCCAAGCCCATGTGGAACTTAGATTCAGCCGCAGTGTGGTGTACATCAAGGTTGCCCGTTGGCCCCGTTGATTTTTAATGCAGCAGTTGATACGTTGGGCAGATTTGCTGGCAAATTATCAGCAGCAGGTCTGATACATGGTTATTCCATTACTAACTCCAATGCAATTGTGCCAGTTCTCAATATGCAGATGATTCAGTGTTTTTTGTT
Organism: Thalassia testudinum; assembly: GCA_037157565.1. Lineage (NCBI taxonomy): Eukaryota > Viridiplantae > Streptophyta > Magnoliopsida > Alismatales > Hydrocharitaceae > Thalassia > Thalassia testudinum. Next base: position 23,265,215 of record JAZHRO010000024.1, read on the forward strand.
GAAAGGACTAAGAGGGAGGCTGAGATTCTGTATACCATGGTCAACATTTTTGGGGAAATTTCCGGTTTAAAACTGAATGGTAGCAAGTCTTCATTGGTCTGTTTTGGGATGAGAAATAAAGAGGACTGAATTTCAAATGCAGCCCATTGTGAGCCTGCTGGTGAAATACTTGGGTCTACCGTTTGAGAGACACGAAACTGAAAAAAAGTGACTGGAAGTGTCTTTTTGAAAAATCAGCAGCAAAGTTGGAAAGTTGGAGTAGTAGATATTTATCAAAAGGTGGGAGACTCATACTATTAAATTCAGTAGTATAACAGCCATTCCAGTGTTTTTTTTCTCCATGTTCAGGGCTTCGGAGTCCATCAGAAAGAGTCTTGATATTTTGCATAAGCATTTTTTTCTGGAAAGGGGCTGCTGCTGTAGCGAGCCGATTTTTTCAACCAATTAAATGGAAGAAGCTTTGTTTGCCAAAGAAACAAGGTTGTATGGGCATACCGTCTTTGCAAGAATTTAATGACTCCCTTCTACTGAAGTGGGCAGTAAAATTTTTTGTGGACAGTGGGAAGAGTTGGATCCAATTGATCCAAATGTCTTATGGTGAATCCCATATTCTCAGGTACACAATTCAGACCAACTCTCCATCTCCGTTCTGGCATTCTGTATGGAAAGCCTTGCAGGAGAACAGGAGCAGATTTCAGGTTATTGTTGGGGATGGCTGCAATCTGAAGTTCTGGACAGATTGTTGAACTTCTTTGGGTGTGTTGGGAAATAGATATCCAAGAGCATTTAATGCAGCAACGGATAAACTCATATCAGTAAGGGACTGCTGGAATGTTGAAGATCTTCGTTGGAATGTTGCTGACAGCAACTCTAGGGAGGGAGGACGCTTAGCTGATGAAAGATCCAAACTCCAACAAAATTTAAGTGCTTTCTTGCCACAAGGAGAAGAGGATAGGCTGGGATGGAAAGGGGGGAATTTCTCGGTGGCTGCTGCATTTGATGAAGTAATCATTCAAACTGCAAGGGCTCCAGAATTGATTGATCTGGAGTGTGCAAGGCTGTGGAAGTCGCAGCTGCCATTAAAAATTAAAATTTTCCTATGGTTCTCTAAGCGGGATGGAATGGTCACGGCAGATCTGCGACAGAGTTTTTGGAACTCCAACACAACATTGTCCGCTTTGTGACTTCCCGACTGAATATGTGCAACAACTTTTTTCCACATGCATTGTAACTGATACAATATGGCGCAAAGCATGTGGAACCCCTCTACCTATGTGGAAAGATTTGTGGAATTGTTTCATAGCAAGGAGTACACACTTTACGAAGATGGTAGCTATGCTATTGTCCATTTGGCATGCCCGAAATGACAAAGTCTTTCGAGGCATGTCCATTGATGTAAATAATATAGTGAAGGAAATTTTTTCTTTTGAGACAGTGGAGGGCATATTTGTAACTGCCATATAGTAGATTAATTAATAAAATTTTTCTCCGGTTTGCTATCGTTCACGATAGCATTCCTTTCTTTATCAAAAAAAACAAGTTCCTCCAAGTAAATCATGGCTTTCCATTCATATAAAGAGATGTCTAGCTTAACTCATTTCAGAAAGCCACTCTCAACCCATCATCACAGGGAGCATAAACTACGAAGACCACAAGCTGAACTCCATCATTATGCCTGGTGAAACAACCTGTAGGCACTGATCATCTTGCCAAAGATGAATCAAGTCAAAAAGGCCATTTATCTACAAGCATTCCACTAGACCTACCAACAGATTCCAAATGTATATGATCATATATAAGATGCTACCAATCTCCCTCGTAGCTATGATCTCAAGAGTTTCAAGCTTAGTTTCCCGCAACAACACAATGTTCCACTTTTCGACAACTCTTTGCTGGATGAAAGAAGGAAAATAATAAGAACAGGGGTGGAGGGGCTACATCCTCCTCCTTGAAGGTGAGGTGTAAGGTTGTGTGCTACAGGTGTCGATCCAGAGGTCATGTGGCTTCCATTTAAAGTGACTCCGTGGTTTGTTTGGCTTACTAGGGGGTTGGGCATAAGCGTAGGTTGTGTAGTAGGAGATTGAAACTTTCGTTTGTGCCATTGCTACCTCCGGCGAACCCTCCGTCTCTGGAGGTGGAAGTGGCTTGGTCACCAATGGTTGGGAGTCTCAATTCGCTGTTAAGGCTCTCAATGGTCTAGGATGTTGTTCGAGGGTCCTTACCATTGGAGGAGGTTAAGAAAGGAATTGTTAGCCTTCTTTCCAATGGATGGAAGGCCACCTCCCTTGCTCCTGATAAGTTCCTTCTCTCTAGGTTGCATAGTCAAGGAGGTGGAGATCAATGATGTTATGGTGCGGTGGAGAACTCCACATCACGATGGTGCATTGGATGTTCAATCACCTTCAAAACCGCATGTCAAATTCCACGTGCAAGGAATTCCTTTAAGGCTGCAGGCCGTGGAGGTCATCTAAGGTCTATGTGCATCACTTGCGAGGGTGAGGGGTTGCTCGGGGATTGGTCTAGGAGGAGATATCTCCTTTATTTCTATGGTGGGAGAACTTCTTGTGGGTTAGAAGCTTTCCTCCAAGGCCATCCTTAGAGGCTTCTCGTGGGTTACCACCTTCGAGTTTGTGAACAAAGATGATGGGTCCCATCAGAGGTCGTCTTTTGCTGAAAAAGTTAAAGGTGAAGCTCCAGTAAGGCCACCAAAGAAGAAGGAAGTGCGTTAGATATGGCAGCCAGTGGTCAAGCCCATAAATCATGGGAATTTGAATTTTGAATTGGAGCATTCTCGGAATGTTGACTTTTCCTCTTTTGTTGTCGTGTCTTGCGAGGGTAGTGAGGCGATGTGATTTCGAAATGACGATGAGATTGGCAAAGTTGATGGTGCAGAATTTATGAGGAGCGATGATGTGGATTCCATGGATATTGGTCTTAGAAGCTTCTAGTTCTAAATCCGAAAATAGATCTAGAGTTGGTGAGTTACCATCTTTGTTCATTCCTGACCAAATCCGATTTGAACCCAAATACCTGGTTCACTTTATTCCTTCTAGCTCTGCTGACCCCTTTTCTGTTTTGAATTTTCAATTGGGTCCTCAGGCCCCCTTGCCGTTTGGGGCTATCTTCTAATCTGTTGGAGAAGCGATTAAGTAGGAGCCTGATCGTAGGCTGCCAACGATGGTGGAGCTTGCCGGTGTTCAAGGGGTTGTGTTGATAGGAGCTTGTGATCGTGATTAATGCAGATCCACTATGACAAAGCGTGTTATCACAATGCATTCAATTAAGGGGATGGAGCATCAATGACGATTGATGGGTAGGAGTAGTACTTTGTCAAACAAAAGTTCGACATCTACCAAGTCTGTGAACTAAAGCATGGACTTGTGTTCTGCTCCTTCTACAAAAGAAAGATGCTAAAGAAGCCGGTGGTTAGCTCCTTGAACAAGTGTGTTCATCATGGCCCATCTGAGGTGGATCTGTGGGTTGCAAAAGTTCTTAAGGTGAAGAAGGTGGCAAGTGGTGCTACCTCTCGAGACGGTACTTGTTCCCCTGGTTAGAGTGCTGACTTGTAATGTGAGGAGCCTGAAGGACACCACGCATAGGTTTGTGTTGAGGAAATCTCTACAAGAGTGGTGAGTGGATTTTGCAATGCTACAAGAGATGCACGCTGAGGAGGTGGATCATCAACTAAAGAGAAGTATCAGTGGGGACCTGTTTACTCAGATGTTGGCAGTGACGTTCGAGGGGAGATCTCAAGGTTAGATCATCTTGTGGAATGGTGACAACTTCAATCTCATGTCCTCTGTGGTAGCCTCTAGAGTGATGTCTAGGGTCTTTGCTAGGACTTCAGATGGGATCACTTGGGTCATCTCAAGGGTTTATGGTCCTTGTGATGGAGCAGATAGGTCTACCTTGTAAGAGGAGCTTCGATAGGTAATGGAGCTTGCTAATGGCTGCCCATGGTTGGTGGGTGGTGATTTCAATGTCACCCTTTCCACGTCAGACAGACCATATGGCAGATTGGATGGCTCATCCACTAACTTCTGGCAGGTGGTGGATGAGCTAGAGCTTCTTGATCTATCGATATCAGGGGCTTCGTATACTTGGCAGAATGGAGAGGGTTCAGCTTCTAGAATTGACTGAGTCTTTTGTAATGTGACCTTGGCAAATGCATTTCAGGGGACGGTCATCTCCACATTGGAGAGGCCTTTTTCAGACCATACTCCTCTGGTATGGGATAGTGGTGAGGGAGCCTCCTACTCGTATTTCAAGTTCCACAAGTCTTGGTTGTTTGAGCCATGTTTTTGGGACTTTGTTTGGTAGAAGTGGTCAGAGGTTCCTGCTTCATCATCCACAATACATACTTTGGCAAAGAAGATTAAGGCCATTAGAGCGGCTTTGATTAGTTACAAAAAAGGAGATACTAAGGAATCATGACCAGAATAGAAAATATGCATTGGAGGCCATTGTAGAGCTAAATCCGAAGGAAGGCGAGGGCCCTTTGGGGCTTGATGATGTGCCAGAGAGGTGCAGGTTGCAAGCCAAGGTTAGGGAAGAGGATCTGAAGAGGGAGATGAACTAGAGACAGAAGTCCAGACCGCTATGGCTCAGAGAGGGAGACTCCAACAATAAATTTTGCCACTTGTTGGCAAGTTCCAAGAGGAGGTTGAACCTAATTACCTTTTTACATGTTAGTGATTCGATTTTGGACTAATAGACACAAATTTGTGAAGTTGTTCAGATGCATTGTCGTAACTTCACCAGGAGAAGACCTTTAGGGGAGTGGAGGTTGGGACCTTCTGACATGACTGTGCTTGATGGTCCGGAGAAAGATGATTTGATTCAAGGGATCTCTAAGAATGAGGTGCATATAGCTTTGCATGGCCTCAAGGCTGAAGGTGCTCCAAACCTAGATGGGTTGCAAATCTTATTCTACAAGGAGCTTTAGAATATCACTGGCCAAGATGTTTTGGCCATGATCTGTGAGTTTTGGATGGTAACCGCAAGTTCGAGAGGATGAACAAGTTTTACTTCTTGCTCCCAAAGAAGCTTTAGGCGGAGACCATTAATGACTACAAACCTATAGCCTTGTCGAAGGCGGTGTCTTAGATTGTAGCAAAGGTCTTGGTGAATAGGTTACAATAGGTTCTTCCAAGTTTGATCTCCCCTGTGCAGTCGACGTTCATTTCTGGCAGGTCTTTGCAGGACTCCTTTGTTATGGTGGACTGGCGGAGGACATGGTCTTGACTTGGAGGGGATCTAGGATGCACTCCTTTCTGTGGAAGATGGATTTTTCTAAAGCCTATGATTCTACCAAGTGGGCTCATTTATCGGAGATCCTAAGGAGGAGGGGTTGTCTAAAGGAGTGAGTCCTGCTCATGATGAAATGTATTATGACGGCCTTCTCAATCTTGGTGAACAAGTAGCCATGTGGAGGTTGGTCTCAACCGCAGTGGAGTGTGAGGCAAGGATGTCCGCTTGCGCCCCTTCTTTTCAACATAGGGGTGGATACGTTGGCTTGTCTAACTTTTACGGCTAATGAGGGGGTCTTTTCTTTGGTTTCACCTTACAGGCCGATGGATCCACCCTTACTCCTATTTTACAGTATGAGAATGATACTGTCTTCTTCATTTAGGGTGGGATCACTCAAGCGGAGAATGTAGCCTCGATGGTGAAAACTTTTGGATACAATTTCGATCTGTCCATTAACGAAAATCAACTTTTGTGCCCTTCAACATGGAAAGGGATAAGGAGCTAATATCTTCTATTTTGGATACCCTGGTGGTTTATCTGCCTGTTGTCTATTTAGGGCTTCCTTTGAAGGGGAAGCACCTGCTTGTCGCAGATTGGAATCTGGTTGTTGATAAAATTCATAAGCGAGTGAATGGTTGGAGACTTGGGAGTGGTAGGCTCCTGTCTAGGGGAGGGAGACTTATCCTGGTGAAAGCTGTGTTATTTACCATCCTAGTTTTCTACTTATCTATGTTCAGAGAAGGTTGTGTCTAGACTTGAGATGGCCAGGAAGAAATCCTTTTAGAAAGGCCCTGATCATGATGGACGATTTTTACAGATGGAGCCTTTGAAGGAGATTTGCAAGCCTAAATCAAGAGGTGGGCTAAGGATCAAATCTATAGACACTTTCAATGAGGCCTTACTCATGAAGTGGGCAATCAGGTTCCTTGCTAGGGGTGATGGGCTAGTGGAGAGATTGCTTCAAGATTCTTATGGCTTCACTATGGATTTCGTTTATGGTTTTTCCAGGCATGTGAGCTTGTTTGCTTTTCGGAGTAGCATGGCGCCGACTATGCAAAACAATATTTAGTCTTCTTCTACCTATCTTTAATGGCAGCTCTTTTCGATTCTGGAAGGAAGACTGGGCGGGGAGTGGAGCTTTCTTCACTTCCTATCCACGACTATATAGTAGTGTTTTTAATAAAGACACCTGGGTGTCAAAGGTGTGGGATGGGGTCTCTCATGCGTGGTCCCGTACTTTGCAGCCGGGTCTTTCGGATGCAACTATCGAGGAATTCCATAACATGATGGATGTGTTGGAGAAATTCAAACCCAAGATAGCCAAATTGGATGGTTTTAAATGTAAGGACGAAAGGTTCTCGGTTGGAAAGTTTTATAAGAGGCTAGCAATAGAAGAGGGACCTACATCTGAATTTGAGATGGACTGCTCTCTCATTTGGAAGCTTCCCATGCCTCAGAAGATTAAGATTTTTGGATGGTTGCTTATGAGGGAGAAGTTGGTTACCAAGGCTCTTAGGTCTAGATGATCAAAAGATCTGGATGTTTCTTGTCCATTATGTAGTACCGATACTGAGAATGTGCATCACCCTTGCCATTTTGCTAAGAGGGTATGGAGGGAGTTGCAAATTTAGGGGGTAGATTTCTCCTCTTTTGATGACTTATGGGTTTCGTTTAGGAGGACTAGACACACCAACACTGTAGGCTAGGTCAGAGCCATGGTGACTACCTGGTGCATTAGGTTACAGTGCAACGCTGTCGTATTCAGAGGGGAACGAGCATGAGTAGACAATGTTGTAAGGAAAGCGCTTGTTTTTTCTTATTTATGTCTCCAAACCATGTAAGTTTGGTCCTTTTTCAATGAAATCTTTTGAATGATTTATTTTTTTTTTGAAAAGAGGAATGGTGGTTGGGTGGTTATCTGGTTGATAACCACCTGGGAAAAATTTTTGGATGATCTTTTCAAAAGAAAAGAAAGCTTTCGGATGATCACCAACCTCCGGCAATCTTCCTTTGTTCTTTCAAAAAAAAAAATTGTTCCACTTTTCACTCCACGATGTAGCTACTTAGGATTGAATGTCATGAGGGATCCTGCAGCCTCTTAATGTTCCATGCAAGGGCTCTAATTGTGGGATACCGAGCAATCCCTGGGACCCGTGATAGCTACAACCACTCATGCTCTCACCACAACCACCATTCTGTTCTTAGCCTCATCTAGATGCTCCGCAATATGGCTCTTAACTCTACACCTTACACCCCTACGTTGATATAACAAGGTTGTCGAGGGCTAAAAACCAGTTTCCAATGAGCCATAATGGCATCTTCCACACTCATCTTCCCATTGCCAACAAGTCCACCATCCTTTCATTCCTTGATCAAAAGATGGCCACCATCATCAAATTGATCAGCCTCCTATCGAGGTTGTGACCAGATGTTCTCTGGTTGCCCTGCTGTCAATTGCTCAAAAGCCTCACCACCATTATTGTGCCTGTAGATAGACATTGGCCACCTCTTCCACCTCCAACATGCTTGCATGAAGATCAAGGCATTGGAGCTTTGTAGTCCGCATTTTGCACCTAGGTCCACCTTCGTTGAACAACCCTTGTAATGTCCTTGGAGCATCTAAGAATTGACCACCTCAAGTTTGGCAAAGAACGAATGCAAGTCTTTAAATCCTCAGTCAGATCCAGTTGTACATCCTTGTCAAAAAAACCATCCAAAACATCTGAAGTATATATCAGGTTTGTTATCCAACAAAATTGACTAGTGCAGCAGTTTGAAAAATGTGATGTGGGCCTAACTGCAGTAACTACTGTCGGGCTAACTAATGTAAGCCCCACTTAAACATGTACATGCCACTAATTTCTCCCAAGGCCCTCACTGCAACATGTTTCAAATCAACGGCAATGGTTTCTGAAGAAAGATGGGAGACAAAACACCCTTCACCCAAATTCTAAAAATATCCTCCATCTTTCCCACTGGCAAAACAACTATTGGTACCCTGTTTTGGGCAAGCTTTCGTAGAGGCAGCAGCAACCCCGATGAATGTGTCTTCAAATCGCGGATGGAAAGGGCTAGGGTCCTGGCGGTTTTGTGGGGGATTTAGTTGGGGAGGAATGAGGTGGTGTTCAAGGGGGATAGGCTATGTGGAGAATATCGTTGCAACCATCTCCTCCTAGCATGTGTTTTGGGATTCTGTACATTGATGTAAGGTTTTTTTGGCTCGTGGTGGCATGAAAATATCACGGGTGGGGACCTACATGATCCTCACCCTTTTCCCTCTCAAAAAAAAAAACCACTATTGGTACCAGGTCAATAGCTACCTATCAGGAAAATCTAAACATTGAATTCCCATTCATCTTCACAAGATGAAATGTGAATAGTTTGCAAAAGGGCCTTCAAGGACTCAACCGCAACATGCAAGAGAACGGTCCTCCCTTCCCACAATACACATCTTCTTAAGAGTGTTGAAGGAGGTGATGGTGGACTTCGACAAACTGAAATGACAAACATGTCCTGGCAAACCTTCAAGGCATATTTGCATATTCATCAATGACCTTGCCCAGTTCCTGAGGATGACTACATGACGAACCTGCCCACCGGCAACTGAGTGCATACTCCACCAAGCAGCAACACCTTAGGTGAGGGCCTTGTGATGCCCATCAATGGAGTCTTCACCTAATAGAGATGAAAGGAGTTCCTTGACAGGTGACTAAGCGATGGATGGGCCTTGCTCAAACTACGAGTGCACCCACCAAGCATCCCCCCCCCACAAGGAAAGGAAGACCTCGCATAGCTTGCCTTCTCCTAGCTCTCATTGAGCAGGAAAAAGACCAATGCCCTAGCCCATGACAAAACTCATAGTCCACTGCTGAACGGCATATTATTACCATGTAGCTGAAGGTAAACACTTCAAGCACCAGAAATATCTTGCCTCCCTCTAACCTCTTGCTTTTATGGTGCTTGACCTCTTCCATCAGGATAATATCCCCCTCCGCTCATGGTTGACCTCTCATTGCCCTTTAGAAGAGAACATGACATTCATTTTTCTAAAAATGGAAATGGTTTAAATCTCACATGTAACATGACATTTAAATACTGAAAGAGAATTAGGGGTTTAAACACCTAATGATAACAAAAGGAATTAGGGAACAATTTGAGATTGGGCAGTTCAGAACTCATATCAGAAGTTGCAAGTTGCTGGAGTTCCACTTCAATTAAGTGTTAAGAAACTTCGATTCATTTACTCATTTCTGTATTTAATTACTCGGTGAGCCCACAAGAACAAGACATGCATCAGTTTCTACATGCTTGGTGGGCACAAAAGAACATATTGTGAATCCGAAGCAAGTATGGAGATGCTCTAGTTTAATAAAAAGGATACGGTTTCATTAAGTTGTGCTGGTAAATCCTGTTAGTATTAGCATACAGTAAAACTGCCAATGAGGGAATAACCAGTTCAATGCAATCACTTGTAGTTGTGGGACTAAGGTTATTCCATCATAAAGGTTACTCTATCATAGTCAAGGGTTTCTAACAGTAAGCAGAAAAATGATACCCACACAGCAATCAAGATGATACTAGAATAGTAATTTCACTTCCCAACAGCTTTGTTTGCACGGAAAGACACCATATATGCACAGAAATTGCAGTTTCACGTTGTCTATGTAACTAAAATAATTTTCCTTAGTTACCTAAGTCAGTGTACAAATCAGAGTTCACCTTTCCAATATAGCTAAACTAACTTGCCTACGTCAGAATATAAGTCATGGTTTTCAATATATCTGAACAAAGTAGTGAAGCCACAAATGTTAAGATGTACTCGTCTACATGTAATTCCGGGAGTTATAATTGATGGTGTAGTACGATTGCCAATTAGCCCAGTTCTGGGAATTCCTATTGCTTGAAGTTAAAAGGAATCTTATTAATACTAGTAAGCAGAAGATGCTTGGGTTACAAAACTATCAAATAAATTACTAATCTAATACATATCTAAAAGTAACTTTAGGATCAAATCATTAAATGTACCTGTGGGTGTCTCAAATGCAGGTAATAACCTCTGGGCCAAGTCCTCAGACAAATGAAGTAATTGATTATCATAAGATGGGATCTTCATACCCTGAAAATATGGTTTTAAAGAGTGAAAACACTTCTCGTGTTCTCAGAGATGCCAAAGTTTTCCATGTGTCAATCTATACCGAGAAGCACATTACAGCAAAAGAAACCAATTAGCAAATGAAAGGATACCAGTGATATAATTTTTAGATCAATGCCACTAGAAATGTTACATATTGCACACTTACCATCACATTCCTAGTTTTTAATTACACACCACCGGAAAAGTCACGTCATTTTCGCAATTGTTATTCCATTAGTTAAGGCTGTTAAGTTTAATGGGAATGGACCTAAAAGTAAAGAAAATTCATTCTTTTACCCCTAATTTTCTTCCACCACCGTTTCTGTTCTCTTCCCTCCATTGCCTCCTCCTCCAAAGTTGGTAGATGCCGAGGATGTTGGCGGTGGTGGCAAAGGAGGAGGCCTCTGCCGTAGAAGAGCTCATATTGCAGGAAGAGTCTACAAGAAAGCTTACAACCAGGCCAAGGAGCAAGTAGAGTAGAAGAGAGTTGTGGTCCTACAGGGAGGGGGAAGAGGGTTTTTAGGTGTGGTGGCAAGGAGGGGGAAGAGGGGCTGTAGGTGGGGTCGAGAAAATCAAGGTGGTTGGTCATAGCAGTTGTAGGTGATTGTGGTGGTGGTGGTAAAGAAGCGGTAGAGAGGGGAAGAGGAGTAGGGATGTTGGACATGGAGTGGTTAGCAATGATGATAAGGAAGGGAGAGTGGGGATGGTGGTGAATGGTGGTTACAAGTGAATAGCATGGAGGAGTAGGGGGTGGCAACAAGAGCGGGTGGAGTAGGCAACAAAAGGGGGCTGTAGGAGAAGGGGACGATGGAGGAGAAAGGGTCGATGATTATGACTGAGATGACCGATACAGGAGGAGGCGACAACATGCACAGTGGTGTTGCTGGTGGGGACAAGGGGCTAGAGATGTTTAAGGACAAGTAGAGTGGTAGATGGTGAAGGTGGTGGGAGGAGGTGGAGGAAGCAAGGTAGTAGAGGTCGATAAGGGAGTTGGAAAGGAAGGGGCTGCCCTCATTGTCATGGGAAGGGGTGAGGAGGACGAGTTGGGAGTCATTGTAGTCATCATTGTGAGAAGGGTGGTGGTGTCATTGGTGTCGAAGGAGGTGCTTGGGAGTGTTGAAAAAGAAAAAATAGTAATCACAAGGGCACAACGACATACGTGGAAAACCCTTCTCAATGGAAGGGAAAAACCACAAAAACAGATACCTAGCACTCATAGGCAGCTAGGGCTTTCTTTTACTTTTTCAACTTAAACAGAAGGTGAGAGGTGTTATAGAATTTATAAATACCAAGCTAAATGAATCTACCCTCCAAGACCCAGTTGCACATACAACTCAACACTCCCCCTCAAGTTGAGCACAGAGATCAAACATGCTCAACTTGCCTATGCACTCTTCAAAGCAAGAAACAGACACCCCTTTAGTAAAGATGCCAGCAACCTAATCATTCATCTTTACATATGGAAGACATAACAACCCAGCATCAATCTTCTCCCTAATGAAGTGTTTGTCCAACTCAACATATTTGGTGCGATTGTGGAGCACAAGATTATTTGCAAGATTTATGGCAAATTTGTTGCCATAGTAAAGCATCATGGGGGCCTTTGGTTGCAATCCGATGTCAAATAAAATAATTCTGATCCATAGCATTTCAATAACACCCAATGCAATAACTCTATACTCAGCTTCTACGCTAGATTTGACAACCACAGATTGTTTCTCGCTTCTTCAAATTATTGGATTTCCAACAAGATACACACAATATCCTGAGGTAGACCTATCATCAATGGAACCAACCCAAGCTATATCAATGTATGCTTTAATCTTTAACTTATCACTTCTAGTATAAAGAATTCCCTTTCGTGAACTTTTCTTTAAGTAAGCCAATATTCAATGCACAGTTTTCATGTGAGCATATGTAGGTGCATGCATGAATCGACTCATTATGTTGACAACATAAGTGATGTTAGGCTTGGTAAGATATATGAGTTGTCCCACCACTCTTTAATATATGTTCATCTAATCATCCACCAAGATGACTCCATCCTTGAGACTTAATATGTGATTTGCTTCAATAGGCATTGCAGCCACTTTTCACCCTAAGTTTCTAATATCCTTTAGGAGATCAAGGACATTTACGTTGACACATTACAAGTCCATCCTTAGATCATGCTAACTCAATTCCTAAAAAATACCTGAGTTTGCCAAGATCTTTAATCTCAAACTCATTTACAAGTTTAGCTTTCAAACCGATCTCAAGCTTATTATCCCGAGCGATGATTATATCGTCCACATAGATCAACCTAAGGGTTATACCTCTATTGGTCCTTTTCACAAAAGCGTGTGATCATCATTAGCTTGTGTAAAACTCAAGCTTCTTCATAACAACTATCACCTTCTCAAACCAAGCACGAGGAGATTACTTGAGACCATATAAGGCCTTTTTCAGTTTGCAGCATTTCCTTGTTCAAAACTAGGCGACATCTGCATGTAAATTTCTTATTCTAGGTCTCCATTTAGGAATGTATTTTTCACATATAACTGATGAAGCTTCCAAGAGAATTGAACAATGTTTATTTTCGCAACAAGAACAAAAGTCCCCAGATAAGCTATCCCATATTTTTTAGTAAATCCCATTGCAACAATTCTTGCCTTGTATTTGTCCACTATTTTGTATGCCTTATACTTAATTGTATAGATGCATTTTAACCTGACAACATGTGAATCTTTAGGGATATCAACCACCTCCCAAGTATGATTCTTTACGAGAGCCATCATTTCTTCTTTCATTGCTCGAGTCCACTAAGGATCCAATTGAGCTTCAGTGACCGACCTGGGAACATAAGTCATGGTAAGTGACAATAAGAAACATTTATAATATGTTGAGATAAGAGAAAGTCACATATCTCCCAATAGGATGCATTGTACATTCATGGACTCCCTTTTGAAGAGCAATAAGGTGATCACCAATAAAGGAACTTGCTTCTCCACTTTCAACACTACCTGCGATCATAGTATTTTCATCAGTTGAAGAGAGTTTAGAATTTAAAACCTCCTCCTCTAGAGGTGCTAACTCTGGACCTAATTCAAGGGAACCGTTGGGATTGGGATAGGTAGAGTCAATAAGCATGGACCAGATAATTACATTCCCAGGTCTTCCTTTTTCAAACACATATTTACATACAGAGCCATGTTTCTCTCTTTTTTTGTATCCTCTTTGCTCTCCTCCTAATTCTTAGTTTCCTCTGCCTTTGAGGTTAAAAAATCAACATCCTTTGTCATTATCCCAAAGTTCTCTTCACTTCGTTCATAGGTCTCCCTCTGAAGAAAATCTTTAGGCAAAGTATCATGTTCATGAAAGGTTACATCTCTAGTTACATATTATTTTCTTGTAACATAGTCATAGCATTTATAGCATTTTTGCTTGAATGAGTAACCCAAGAAAATTGCATCAACGACACATGAATCGAAGCTTTGATCTTCCCGATTGTAAAACATGAACAAAATAGAGGCCACCAAACACCTTGGGTGACAAGTTGAAAGGTGTCTTAGTAGGTGCCAAGATAGAAATAGGCATTTACCCTTTTAAATTTTTACTAGGCATTCTATTAATCAAATACGCAGCAGTCAAGACTGCCTCTCCTTACAAACGTTGAGGAACATTTCGATGAAACAAGGCACGAGCAACCTCTAGTAAATGTAGATTTTTCCTTTCTACTACCCTATTATGTTGTGGTGTATAATTGCATAATGATTCATGAAGAATCCCTTTGGATTCAAAGAATTTCATGATACTTACACCCATATATTCTCTAGTATTGTCAGAATGGAGAACTTTCATCTTAGAATCATATAGACTTTCAATCATATTCACAAAGGTTTGTATAATTTTGGGTATCTCAAAATGACTTTTCATTAGATATAAGGTGTATCTGGAGTGATTGTCAATGAAACTCACAAAGTACTTATATCCACCAACAACAGTAACAAGGGTTGGGCCCCAAACATCAGAATGAATCAAATAAAATAAATGAGAACTTTTAGTTTTATTAATTGATTGATAAAATGAAGTATGATGTTTTGACAATTCACAAACTGGAAATTGTAGAGATTGAACATCTATCTCAGAAAACATGGTTGGAAACAACTTTAAAGAAAAAAACTCAAGTGACCAAGACGTTGATGCCAATGATGAAAAGACTCCATGATGACTTTATTTTATTTCCTCAAGTGCAAAACTACCGAAAGTGCATGTGCAACCTTCCTAGGCAACTTGTAGAGGACATTAGACACCAAACAAATCCCAATGTTCTTCTCCGTCACCAAATCTTGCAAAACACACTAATATGAGTCAAAAATCAGCTTGCAATTCAATTGCTTAGTTATTTTGCTAACGGATAATAAGTTTCAAGGAAGATCAAGAACATGAAGAGCACCAGAAAGAATCAGACGTAGCAACAAGATGCATCATCTCCCTCCAACATTAACATTTGAACCATCTTACATAATGACGTTCTCAACTAGATCTAAGTTTGTATTTAGAAAATCATTTTGCATCTCCAGTCATGTGATCGAAGGCCCCACGATCAATAATCCAGTCATCAAAGTGAGAAGGGGTCTCCATACCTCTATTACCTTGAACATACGAAGCATGGCTGAGAGCATCCGATTCAGAAGATCCCATCTTGTTGCCAAGTGCTTTAGAGAACAATCCATGCAACTCTTCGATTTGGTCTACTATTAAGTCACAAAGAGTGATCGGCCCCCTTCAACTAACTTTTCAAAAGTATCAGATAGCACAACTACAATATTTCTTTTAATTTGAGGTCCTCAGAGGTATAAAGTATAGGTTCAACATCCCTAGGATGGGGTGCAGATTCCACCTCAAAATCGAGAATGGGAGTTGGGTTGACTATTTGATTGCGACCTGTTTCATCAAATGTAACAAAGATACTATCATTCAAGTCGAGTTCATCTAATGGGACCATCTTTCCCTTCTTTTGACTCCAATTAAGATCAGGTCGATAATCACCAGGATTGCCTTTTGGTGGGCATATCTCGTCAAAGTAATAGCTACTCCTCAAAACAAGATCCCTATTGTCATTGTTTTCCTCCCTATTGTCATTGTTTCCTCGAAATTGTCTTGGTAATCGGGGGTATAGAGGTAGGGATCTGAATTAACTGTAGGAGGGTTGCTAAGCTAACTAATCTCTTCAGTTAATTTTTTATTATTCCTCAAAATATCTCCCATAGAATCCATCATTTCTTTCAGTTGTTTTTGCATTTCTATCATTAAAGAGGAGAGACTACTATCAGATTGGGGAGGATAGTCAATCTCAGGTTCAAGTTGCCTAGGAGTATTGGTCCAACCTCGATAAGCAAAATCGTTAAGGGTGGGTGTGTTGGGTATAGTCATGGGAGAGCTAGGGCTGGGATACTCTTCTCCTAGGTTCTGCTCATCATCATTGGGTTGGAGATTAATCAAACCAATGCTCCTATAGTAAGAGTAGAAAGGATCCCAATGTTCATTAGATGATGGATAACTGCAGGTCATGGGATTAGGATTCGGTGTTCTAGGGTGAAAGTAAGAAGTGCAATAGCTATTGTAATGCATGACACACCCCAATCAAACGCAAGGCAATGGGACTCTTTTTTTTTTTTCCTTAGAGCAGATTTGAGCCAACCTCCAACCTATCCCTCAAAGTTGTCAAATGGGGTCAAGTTTGCACCCGTCCATTCCCACTTTAGTGGTATAAGAGGGGGCTTGTGACTTGAGATCCCTGACAAGCTCTTTAGAGAAGAACAAAGGTCGGTTACGTTCTTTCTTGGTGGTCAAAGAAGTTGCTCAATTAATTACGGGCCCTAAGTCGACCTTCGCGTGCCCTAGGACCTACACCTTGCTTTAATGATACTCTCAAGTGACCTAGTGAGAAGTTACTCTAAGGACGAAACTAAGGGATACAAGTAGGGCGAACCCTTCTTTTGAGGTGATGCGAATTTGGTGCCTTTTAACTACCCTTTTGTTCCTTCAACGGGTGTCCCCCTCCTTGAAGTATCAAAACACTTGGTAACATGATAATATCACCACCACAAAGTGAAATAGGAGGGTCTGCACCAATGAAGAGATCGATGCCTATAGCCTTAAGGGATCGAGACCTACTGCAGTGCCTAGTGTGCGTGCTCAGTGCCAGAAGTGTGCATTACACCGCAAATCAGTTTGTTTTTTAGAAGAATCGCAGACAAGTCCCTTTTGATCAGATCAAATGTGATTTTGATTTTAGAGTTGAAGTTGATTAGCAATCCCAATTTCAGTTAGGTGACCACTGAATTAGATCAATTCAATCAATTTTGGTGGTCTTGAGATTTAATCCACATGCAATGCATGAACAGGAGTTGGATGCAAAGATAGAATGATATACCTGTCTCCAACAATCTCTGTGCAGATATGTACGCAATGCAAGGAAAGAGATCTAATATACATCTCAATCATCCCTAAATATGCACACCTAAGGGTATGCAACTCCTAAACAAGTAGCTCGATATTTTTATTTTTTTCTTTTAGAGCAAGCAAGTAGAAAATGAATCACACACACACACACAAAGAAATAGCCCCTAGTTGCTAAAGAAAGTGAGGACAGACCCCCGAAAATTAGCCCCAATTGCTACAAGGACGAGAAGACTGAAATGAAATAAACTCAACGACGAAAGAGAATCCCCTATGAAAGTAGGATCCAGGTCTCCTCTTCGCGTCTTCTCCGCATGTGTGGGCGTCACTCAAGGTCGACGTCATCGCGCTGCTGCGCCTGTCGTCTCGTCAGATTCTTCACACAGAGAGATAGAGAATGGACAGATAAATGCATAACTTAGAATAATCAGAAATAATCAGGTGAATCTATTGCGTCAGCTACCTCCCCAGCAACAACGCCATTTTAATGGGAGATTTCACTTTTCAAAAATATATGGCAGAAAAATACGTCGTCGCAGTAAAATCGCGTGATGGAAAAATCCCAAATCAAAAATATTTATCAGTAAAATTAACCACGGTGGATTAGGTCATATCCACAGAGAGGAACTGCAATAAATTCACGAATATATTTCCCTTATATTCATCCAATCAAGTCGGGATCCGTGCCCAAATCCAATGCAAAATGAGGCGAACTGAAGAAACAATAACTCAAGAATATAAGGTTATGTGCGTAATTTTTCCTCAATAAAAGAATTCAATAAAGATGTGATCGGTAGTGGCATCTCATGTAATTTCCAATTGCACACGTACTAAAGAGGAATTGTGCAAATCCAAATCCAAATCCAAATCCAATGTGGAATGATGTGCATAACAAGAGCCAAGCAAATACAAGAAAGCATAAGTGCATTGTTGTAAATTCACCTCAATTTAATATCCCACGAAAATGAGAAAATTCAAAAGTGGCAATGGCAGGAGGCGTAAATTTTAATGCCCCTTTCACTGTTGAGAAACAGGGGAATTTCCCCTTAGCGCGTGTGTGAAGGAGAGATGGCGAGGGCCGAGGAGCTCGGATGAGGTTGGCGTTGTCGAGGGCTTTCAACTGATGGTTGCAGCGTGGTCGTCGATGGTCAGTGGCGGCCAGCCAAAGGAGATGAAGCTCACCGGCGATGAGAGCTGTCGGCGGTGAACGGCGGCCGTTGGCGTTGATGTGTGCGGTCGAGGGTGGTTAGAGGCTCAAGGCAAGATGGATGGCGTCGATAGTGTAGAGAACAGAGGTCGGAGGTGCCGGCTGCATGTAGGTGGTCGACGTGAAGTTTGGGTTCTCTGTCGGCGAAGAAGAGGAGTCGGGTCATGCGATTGTGGGTGCGCGGTTTGGTAGCGCACGCGGGGTGGTTGCGCACAAGGGCTGTGTGTGGCTGCGCAGGAGGCAGTAGTGCGGGCGGACTATGGTCATGCGACGACCATGCGTGTGGGTGGCAGCCGCCATGCGAGGGTGCGGCGACAGTGGGCAGTGGCACCGGTGGGCACGGAGGGGGCCGGTGGTCAATGCTGGTGGCTGTACGTGGTTGCGCGATGGCGCAGGAGAGGAAAGGAGGCCAGCGGTGGTGCCTTCTTAACGGAGGAGCAGAGAAGGCAGAATGAAGAAGATTAGGTTGGAGGGTGCAGGTCTCTGGACGTCTGGGAAGGTTCCCAGACGTCTTAAATGGAAGGAAGAGGGAGCGTGTGCTCCCGGTTGGTCAGCGGACACAGTCGAGGATGATCCAGAGCACGGTGGTGATCGTCGTCATGGAGAATTGCAGTGGCAGGAACGTCGGGCGGAGCATGGTGATGATGAACTCGCGGTCGCCACCGACCACGGTGATGGGAACATCGTGGGCGCAACGTGGTGGTGATCATGGCCGTGGTCGTAGAGCTCGCGATGATGGAGTCGAGGCTGTGTTGGAGAGAATCGTCCTCCGTGGAGGAAGAAGATGCTCCTCCCCGTGGAGAGGGAGAGATCAAGATCCCCTACCATCCTCTTCCCTATTATATATAAAGAGAGAGAATTAGAGAGAGATTAATAAGGAGAGCGAGAAAAGAAGGAAAGAAGGGAACGCGCATGCATGGAAAATAGAGAATGGTGGGTATTTTTGTTTTAAACAAGGAAGATATATGATGGAAAGAATTGATTATGAGGGATAATTATAGGTTCCAAAATGAAGATTTTAGAATCTCTTTCTTCCTTTCTTTTTCTCATACAAACCCAAGATGCCGAAATTGATATGCCCAATTTATTCTTACCAAAAACATAGATATGTAAATGTATTAATACATGAATCTAATGGGCACACCTCCATTTAATAAAAATGTGAGAATGATAATTCATGAGCTTAAATAATTTTATCATAGCAATGCATGCTCTAAACTGACCTCTCGTCCAAATAACCATGTACTTAGGCTTAATTATAGTTCGTTAAAGTGGACCTATCATACCACAGGTAGCCTTTCTTCTCCTAAAGCTTATCAGGGTGAAGATCCCAGCATGAATCTATAGTGTGCCAAGTTTTCTGAAAATGCATGCACTTTTGAATTCCTTTACCATGGTCCGCTGCAACAAACTTGAGTGTAGACTGGTTTCGACTCACAAATGTTGATTGCTCCAAATCAATTCTTCTCATTTCAAGAACAACATCTCCAGATCTACCCCCCTAAAACATGTAGTCTAGCCTCCTCTACCTCTACCTAGAAGTAGACATTCTCAATACTTAAAGTGAAAGAACCATTGAGAATCTAACCCCTAACATTTTCAAATTCCTAGTTCAAACCACCAAGAAACATGAATGTACGAGTCTTCCATTCTTTGTCCCAGTGAAATTCCTGATCAGATGGATCTTTCTAAATTTTATCTGCATAAAAATCCAAGTCTTCTAACTTAGATTTAAGAAGCCCATAATATTCAGTAACAAAAGTGTTCCTTGCTGATTGCAGATCTCCCTTGTTAGTTGATATAGGAATGCCCTTTTGGCCAAACATACTCTTTAGGGTAGCCCACATCTCCCAAGCATTTTTCTTCCTTAAAATAAGAGCCTAAAGTTCAACTAAAATAGAATTCACAATCCACGATTGTACTTTGTTATCTTCAAGACACCATGTTTCCCACGCAACATTATCCTTTGTAGGCTCAACTTTGGTACCTCGTATATAGTCAATGCATCCACAGCCAATAATACTCATTCTTGGTACCGCAAACCATAAAAGATAATTCAATTTGTTAAGTTTTACGACAATAAGCTGCAGCATAATGTCCTCTTGGGACTTAATGGACCCTAACTCGACCTTCTTCTCCTCTTGTTTCTGCTCCTCTACCATAGTAGAAGAAATTGTGCACAAAACTCCAAGCAATCAAACCACACGAACCACCAACCACCAGAAAAATGAAATCCACCCTACAAGACTAGCAAAAACAGAGAAACAAGGCACTAAATGATGTCAAAACAACCAAATCCTGCAAATGAAGTTCGCAACTCCCCTATAGCAACCAGTCGAACCAGTTGCCAAGGTCTCCAGAGCATCATCAACACCAAAACAAAGATGGGTGGTGTTGCCCAAAGCGACAGCAAGGCCAAATCTAGCTTCTACTTGCCAAATTTGTCTAGATCAGGTGGAAGTAGGGTCAATGATGGTCGCTGAAGCAGCACAACCTCAATAGGGTTCATCGGAGCACCACCGCAATCGTTGGAACCCTAGATCCAATCGCTAGAGATGTCGTCGGAGAGCAACCAACGAGAGGAGGATCGTCAGAGGGATCCCCACCACACATAGGATGTGTGTAGAGATCTTCCATACATACTACGTATACAGAAGACCTCCACAAAGAAGAAGCAATGGAATCAAACCTGCTCTGATACCATGTTGAAAAAGAAAAGGTAGCAATCACATGGACACAAAGTGTATGTGGAAAACCCTTCTCAACAAAAGGGAAACACCACGGGAATAGATACCTAGCACTCACTGGTAGCTAGGGTTTTCACTTCTTTTTCCAACTTAAACAGAAGGTGGGAGGTGGTAGGAGGTGTTACAGTAGTTTTAGACACCGGGTTAAATGGATTCACCCCCAAGAACCAATTACCTGATTATACATACAACTCAACAGGGAATAAGGAGGGGAGAGAAGGGAGGCAAAAGAAGGATGGTGGAAAGGAAAAGGGAGATAATAGGGGAAAACTAAAATTAAAGGGTAAATGAATAATTTTTTCTTACTTTTAGGTTGATTTCCATTAAACTTACCAGCCATGATAGAGTGGCAAATGTGAAAATTGCATGACTTTATTGGTGGTGTTTAATTAAAAACTAGGAATGCAATGGCAAGTGCATGATATGCAATGTTTCAAGTGGCATCTACGTAAAAATCCCATTATTCAAAAACAATCAAGGTTGATAGGGAAAAAAGAACTTCATCAAAGAGAAATATAGTTATCCCTAGTTTTCATGATGAAGACAAGACTCCCACACTTTCCGAAGGAGCTAAACTCAATCCAGTTTAAAACCTCCTTTCTTGAATTAGATATTAGACAATATTGAGCTAGAGCTTTTTCTTTTCCATCTCTAGGTCCTCCAAACATTTACAACAAAGCCTTTTCCCATACTAAATGAGGTCAACTACAGGATTCTTTGCTTCCACTTAGATCTATTTTGAGCCATCTTTCGGCTTAAGTTAGCATAATGGAGATCATGCCTAAATGATTTCCTTCCAATACATCTTTGGCCTTCCCCATCCCTCTAGGGAGGCTCTACATTGAACATCTTACATCTCCTAATTGGGGTATCGACTGGCCTTCTTTGCAAATGTTTGAATCACCTTAAATGTCTCTATCATTTTATCCTCTATCAGTTCCACCCTAGCCTTCTCCCTGATAGTCTCATTAGCAATCTAATCTTTCCTTTTATGGTTAACACATCTCCCTTAACATCTTTATTTCTCCTATGGATATCTTTTGCACATGCCCACAATTGATAGCATAACATTCAAAACCATACAACTATTCTATAATATTTTTTGAAAAGCAACTATTCTATAATATTTCCCTTTAACTTTTAAAGGAATGCTATTATTATACAAAATACTAGATGCTCTCATCTATTTCAACCAACTTGCATTAAATCTATGTATAACATCACCATCAATTTCTTCACCTTGTTAAGAAGACCCTAAATATTTAAAAATATCTTCTTTGGAATGCATTTGAATCCAATTTTCACGTTTATTACTTCTTTGTCCCCTCTATCACTAAATTTACATTCCACACAAGTCTTTGTCTTATTTAGTTGAAAGTCTAGTTTCCAACGCCTCTCTCCCCAAAGCTCAAGTATCCTATTTACTTGATCTCCTACCTCATAGGCCTACCTCTTCTCAAAAATTCCCAAAATTGATATACAAAATCAGGACCTGCCTCTTCTAAAAAAATTCTCCATATGATATCCTTGGAACAAAGTCATAGGCCTTCTCTAAATAAATGAAACCCATACATAACTTCTTGACTCTATAGATTTCCATCATATACCTTAACATATATATTGCTTCAATATTGTCCCTACAAGCATAAATCCAAATTGGTTCTCAACCACAACAGAGACTTGCCTCCTCAACCTTTTTAAATTACTCTCTCCCAAAGCTTTATTATATGATTCATTAATTTGATATCTATATCTTTATAGTTGAAACAATTCCATATGTCTTCTTTGTTCTAATTTAAGGGTATCGCAATACTTTTTCTCCATTCCTTGGACATCCTCTCGTCTTACCAAATAGCATTAGATAATTATGTAAGGCAAGTTGTGCTTTCCCCTTCTATCTCTTTTTAGACATCTATAGGAATACCATCAATTTTAATGACCTTTCTAGGTTTCATCATCCGTAGAACATCCATTACATGTCCTTATGTTGTATCCTTTGATAGCTTATACTATTCAAGTAAGCTTCTAAATCGGCTAACTCTCCTAAAGTGATATCAACCTTCTTATTTACATCAAAAAAATCACGAAAATAGTTTTTGTCTCTACACCCCTACTAGCTATAAGTACCCTCTGTCCTTAATGCACCTTACATGTGCAAGGTCCTTCATCTCGCACTCTCTTGCTTTAACTAACTTGAAGATGTCTCTATCACCTTCTTTAGAATCAAATTTTTCTAAATATGCTTCCAAGCTTTTGTTTTGGTTCACTAACTAACTGCCTTCTTCGCTTCTTCTTTGCTCTCTTGTAATTTGCCAATTTTCATCAACCTTGTAGCGGTATAAGGCTTTGAAGCATGCATTTTTAACTTTACATTTATCCTGCACTTCTCCATTCCACCACCAAGCTTTCTGTTGTCCTGTTACTCCTTCTTTAGAGTTTAGGCACACCTAACACCTCTTTAGCCACCCTTTTAACACATGTCGCCATACTTACTTATATGTCATCAACTCTTCCATTAAATCCTAGCTCCTTTGTTACAACATCATCTCCTTGAAGCTCTCATGCTCTTTTTAAGATTCCACCATTTAGTTCTTATACTCTTCAACATAATTTTCTCTTCTTTAAGTAAAGGTCCTACCAACATCCATCTAAGCTTGAGGAAGATTTTTTTTCTTTCCTTGGGAGGTGGAGTGGGGACTAATCTGTTTGATAAATCCCTCTTCTTTTGGATCCTTTGTGGATTCAAGAATGGCTTCAATTTACAAGGTCGCATCTAGATCTACATAGAGAGCTGCCTTGATGGCTTTTGTACAGTCCTTGTGGCTAGAGGGGCAAAAAGTATTTTTTTTGCTAAGGGATCCACATTGTACCAAAAAGAACATAACCCATAAAGTTCTTACATTGCCTTTTTTTTTGAAGGGGGATCATTCCACAGCATTTTTGTTTACTGGGTGCAGTCTCCTGAGGGGGCCATCAATATCATAAGGCCTTCACCGATCTCCCACTTAGCTTTACCTTCAAATGTGCCTTGAATGGAAATAGCAACCTTCAATGCCTAGGGAGAATCTTGCCAGCTCCTGATGCAACTTGTCTCAAAGCTAGATAACCGGATCTCATAAAGAAATTGTCCTCCCAAACTAGTCATCTTATCTAGAGCTGTCACGACAAAAGTCACTTGGTTCTTCATGCAAGCAAAAAAGGTCCTCCATCTACATGTCACAAAGTGCACTGACAAATAGGGGCCAAGTTTGGTGGACAAATAGGTTACCAACTAATGGTCTCGGTGCCTTTACACCGTCTAATTAGATGTACATGCTTGCTCTTGCTTTTTGGAGTGGACATTGTGCTACTTCAGCTACCTCCACTTCCTGAAGACTGTCAAATTTGAAGTGCTCCTACTTCCTCCCTCCTCACACTACCACCATCCTGGCCATCAACTTGTATACCTTTCTTTAGGCCTAGCACCTTCCCTTCTTGATAGACTAAAGAAGAGTTAAAGTGCACTTCTTATGAGCATAACCTAATATTGTAGAAGACCCTAAAAAGAAAGACTCGGTGAAATTTTGGCAACCCAACTATAAGGCTCACTCCAACACTTAAAACGAAGAGACTGCTTTCTGAGCCAAGGCATTAACTCTAGGAAAATCCTGGAAGGAATGCTTGATAGGGACCACTTACCATTCCGAAATACGAAATCAGAACCATAAAAAATCCTTGGTGTCTAAAAAAGAGCCACCCATGTACCACCAAAATCACCCCCTTCCAAAGTCAGGATGCACCTTCCCATCAAAGGGACAACATGCCTCCTAAATATGTGTTCAGTTCTATCGTTCACGGGGAAAAAACTTCGGTGCATAAACTGCCAACTCCACCCATGAAGCTGGCAGCAAGGCCTCATTCATAGTTCTTAGATGCTCGAGTCCTAGTCTACTTTGATCAAGGACAAAGGACCTCATCACAAACCATAGAGTGTACCCCCTTCATCAATCAAGATGCATCCTTCTTAAGGAACCAATAAAGGACAACATCCATCCAATTATCAACTTGACCGAGCATGCAAAAGAGATACATAAAGGAAATTGACAAAAAAGGTAGGACAAACTTTAACACACTTTCATCAACAAGTCTTCCTTCCTCTTATAACTTGGCAATCCACCCATCTAGTCTGTTCTCCAACCTTCTAGCCACCAAGGTCCAATCCCTTCCCCTCTCCAAAACCAAAAAAAAAAAGATTGTCATTAACAATGCTGAAAAACTACATCAGAGTGACGTAGAACTTCATCCGAGCAATTGAATGATTTAGGAATCCCCTCTTAGTTAGACAGCCTCAATAGACTCAACAAATGCCAATTAAATAGGATTGGCTTTGGATGCTATTACTGATCTCGCATAGTTTGTTAGAACCTTTGTCATAATCAAATAGATCACATATGATAATATATTCTGCCTCTGACCTCCCCCCCACCCCCCCTCTCCCACCACCACCACCATCTTCTACAACAACCTGAATAAGAAAATTCCGTAAATCTTGTTGAAATAATTCTCACCCTCTGCAGATTTCCACATTACTGTCATAACATCCAGACCAACTATGTGTCAAACGTCTAACCAAGAACACAACAAACAATCAAGACTCAAGGAACTCTACGCATCAAGACCAGCCATGGCCTCCACTTTGTCCTTAGTTACATTACATCATAGATCAAAAGGATCCTTCTGCATCTAGTAGAAGATCGCATAGCCATCTCCCCTTCATGACTGTCAACCTAGCAAGCATCTATTATGGAAAGCTTTGTAAGTGTCTTCCCAAGGCCTTATCAAGCCGATCACAACCTTCCACTAACTTGACATTGGCAATCAAGCCATCAATGCAATTGCTTCTTCATGTTTTAGTGGCACATGTGTGGAAAAATCTAGTATTAGTTACTCTATACTGCAGCCGAACTGGCTTGAGCTTTATCTCCTCTATATCTTCACTAACAATTTAAGCCTTGTGATCTTAGATAAAAGCTTCTATTTTCCAACACTTCCTATCCTGTCTCAATTACCTTTGATAACAAATTAGAAGGACCTTAATGATCTTAGGCATGTTATTTCGATCTTTGCCATCAAGCTAAAGGCATCAATGCTAGTACAATGATCTGCAACTGTATGTTTAAAGTTTATCTACAACAACCAAAGTCACTTAAACTTGAGACACATGCCGCACTTCAAATAATCGTTTGACCACCACTTAATTGCGGCATGTTTGCAGAGTGAAAGATGTAAGGGAACAACTTAAGTTGAATAAACACCTCCAAGAACTCTATTGCAGACATGAACCTATCAAGAGACTCGAGATGTAATTCTACCCTCAAGGACAATGTTCTGGCAACTAGAAATGCAATTTGTAATTGTGCAATTCAATAGTGCCACCCATCAGCTACATCTCTAAAGTTCTAAAGGCCTAAGAACCTCTGTCCTGACTCCTCCAACATGCATGCCTATCCTCTATATGAAGTGTAACATCAAAATCACTTCTTATTACTCAAGGCTCATCTGGAAGAAAGAACCTGTCGAACCTCTAAAGTTCATCCATAGCACTGACCTATCAACTTTGACATAAACCCATAGAAAAAGGAAATTAACAAATCTAATCCATATAATGTTCTAAATGCCAAGACCAAAATTCAAACAATAGAGTCATGCTTTCACTCAGATAGGTCTTTTTTCCAGGACATTGCCTAACATTCCAACCTGCCCACGAAATTGAGGCACACAAGGCCCTAACAATGAATTCCCACAACCTACCAAGTTGTGGTATCAAGTCATCAATAATGTCCCTTAGAGAAGGATAATATGTACCACCAACCCGCAAAAACATCTCTTACGAGAATGATGAAGATCCTTGTCTCTCCAGCCGCATAAATTCCATGAGAGGATCTTCCTGATTGACTTATGCAACCTCCCTTTTTTAGATCCAACGGACAAAGATTCAGCCAATCAAAACCCCTTGATTACACCAAACAAGTTGTACAATCCTCTCCATGTAACCATTGCCATCAGGTGACAGTGTTCCCCGTCCCCCAACCTAATGCCCCACATATTCTGCCTCTAACAAATACAAGTGGAAGACCTATGAAAGTGCAAAGGATGGAGTTCAAAAACTAGGCGTCATCTTTAGTACCAATATAGTTCCATTTTGTGGAGCAAAAGAAGTGATCACATGTAATTACCTCCCTCTAGCACCACTGATAGTTCACATGGGCCCACATTGACACTCTACAGCCTCGACATCATGCTATCCTCCTCTAACTTGAGAAAGACCATAACAACCTTCTCTTCCTTCCCAACTTTGCTATATTCTCAAATGTTAGCAACATGGAATGACCAATATGCCCTTTTTCACTTTGGCACCCAAGCCAATCCTCCAGTCAGAACAACTACCATAACAGGTATTCATCCATGTAACAACAGTCCTAGGCTCATCAAAAAGGGTTAGCAAGCAATAGCCTTTTTTGCAAGTGAAAAAAGCTTCAACAGATTCCAAGGTTGCACATTAGCCATGACTTCTACACATCTGAGGTCATCCATGCCCAGCCACAATATTCCAACCTCCGAAAATAACCAAATGAGAAACACTGGCTCCAAAGATTTAAGATAGTTAAGGGATAATGGCAATCCTCTCAACCAAGTTTTTGTTTGAAAGAAAAAGATGATCATGCAAGGATAGTGATCATCCACTTCACTAAAAAATCAGGGTTTTAATAATGGGTCACTCATTAGCCTCCATAACACCATCCAGTTCTTGTTGCATCCTCCAAAGCAAAATGCTGTTCAGCAACCTAGATAATAGATCCAAGTACTAGAAAGTGATGTCTAATGTAAATGCACCTTTAAATCCTCCATGGTAATTAAGTAGTCAGTAACTTCCCTAATCAAGCAACGATAGGTATAGTCAAGGTCTCTCTGTCACTGTTCCATTCGAGGTACTACCACCTCTGAACCTGCAACCATTGAAACACCAACATGACCCCATTTAGACACCTTTCCCCATGAAAGTCACTCTTAGTGCAAGAGAATTGTCGATGGCATAGCCCCAAACATAGGATCCTAATAATCCTTCGTTAGATGCCTTCAGCCACAACATTGAAAACAAACAATTGTATGATGCACGTGCTCTTACCCTTCCAATTAACTTTAACAGCCAAGTTGTGATCCCCAAGACATCCTCACAACTTGTCCATCATTCGACCACCCTCCTTGACCTTCTCCCAGCTTTCTCTTCACCATCTTTAGTGTTTTCCTTTGTGCTCCTTGTCAATCTTCTTTATCTCCCCAATACTTAAAGCTTTCTTCTCAGATCTATGAAGATATTCCACTTAATAGAATTCTTTTCAAAATAAAAAAATCCACCTAATGAACTACAAGTGCCACAAAAACCTGAGTTTCTATTCTATCGCCCCTCTAATATAGTTGGCAGAATTTGGAATTGTAACCAAATTAGGTTCTATACCGATTCAAGAGTTTAGGATGCAGCCTCTCATGGATACAAAACTATAGAAAGTGAGCAGTTAGGGTGCGAAGCTATTATTCAGGGACCTTAATGGAGTGAGTCAAATGAGCAAGCTATAGCTCTAAGTCAGATGTTCAACAAACGAGCCTCATTTTGCTCTACTTCACAGCATAAGTCTAAGGATGTGAGTGAATTTCGAAATCAGCCATCTTCATGTCAAGGGGGAGGAGTCCAGTGAGCATCTCAGCAGCAGGACTGAATACCTGGATCAAATCAGAGTTCAAACTGCCTACCTCCAAATCAAACTCATTAATCATCCACCCCTCTTGTCTTTATGCAAGCAAACACTGGCTCCTGACTTATAAATCCACCAATGCATTTGGAAATCTTTGTAAATGTTCTGCATGAATTGGAATGTTTGTTTTTTTAAAGAACCTCTGCGCATGTTCTATTGAAACTACCAAAGCACTAATGGCTTCTATCTATAGGGCTTTCTTGCTAAGTACGATGCTTTGAACCCTGTTTGCTGCAGATGAAAAATGCAGCGAAGATAAGCAGTGCCATACCCTGTTAGCAGCCGATGAAGCTTCCAAACCAGTTAAAGGGTCGCTATTTCTCCTGGTCTTTAGAAGAAACACTTTGCAAAGTACCTGAGTAGGGTCTTGGATTTTTGGCAGTATCATGGTAATTACACAAACTTGGATTACTTGGCCTTGTAATTTCCAACTTCCCGTGGACCCACCTGCAATTTATGAAAGACATTCAAGCAAAAACAGTGGGTATGGGAGTAGTGGGTTGCGGGCATAAATTTTCCAACCTCACAAGTTCACAACCATACTTCAGAAATCAAGATAAAAGTCAGACCTAGAGGTTTGTCTATATAGATTGATGAAACCCAACCTACACCATCCATGGCCATTCTCCTTTTCAAGTAAAAATCTATGGTCATGTTCAGTAACTAGCAAAAGGAAAGTGTCTTCTGCACATCTTTGTATCAAAATGACGCATAACCCTATATCTAGTGAATCTTCTCCAGTCAATGATGGTCTCACCTGTACTTAGGTGCTAACGGTCAACGGCTACCGGTATTTGAATATTTGATTGGTGATCAGTCTGAGGAACATCTTGGTGTTAGATCAGCCTGAGCCAGTCATCCTGGGTAGTGACGGATCCTTCATTTCAAAGATATCACAACTCTAAGCATCCTTTATTCTCACAGGGTCAGTTCATTCTCTATCTTGCTCTTGACATTGTATGGAGGAAAATTCCAGAGTAAATCATCCAATCAAGGATCACTTACTGTCACTTTTTTATACTAAAACTTCAAATTAATTGCAGTTTATAATACCTTTTCATCCTTTAACACAAGAATCAAAGTTTTTGCTTCGCACCGGCAGTCTAGGCTGAACCTCAGCAAGTATAAAAATCTTCAAGAACAACCTTAACTAAGAATCTGTATATGCCAGCATAAGCAGCATGTAATGGAAAGCATAGAAGGTGGCTCGTTAAATAACTTCAACCAATTCTTCCATTTCTCGCTCAAACTAGTGTAACTACACAACGATTTCCAGGTCATCCAGCAACCTTTATTTATTAAAATATAACATGGTAGAACATGTCCGGGATCATTCTGATGGGCAAGACATTATGTTGCCAACACAAGGACTGGGGTGCTGCCAGTCCTTTGGTCCATTTGGCTTCAGTGGAAATAGAAATATTTTTGGCAAACATTGTGCATTAAATTGTGTTTTTCTGGAAACTGACTCCAGCCATTGTAACAGGTTCTGATTCGTACTCAGTAGTCTTTCCTTTTTATATCAAAAACAAAAAGTTGCATAATACAACAATTTAGCTTCTATAATTACATACCTCTGGACCACACTTTCCAGGATTTATGCTTGAAAGAATTACACATAGCACAATGCGTGTCTTGAAAAGCATATACATGATAACTTAGGTAGCATACCGTTGCACAATCAGTGGCCATAAGATGTGCCGAAAGTAACCCACCAAGCACACGTATAGTTGTCTCAAACACAGATACCGTTTTGTTCTGCACAAATGGCACAGGAATATAAAAATGGTTACAGAAAATTGATCTCTCTATTAAACAATGCAATGAACAATATAAATGAAATCCAGAGTACACTCATCAATTGTAGCCTCTTTGTTAAAATGTAATGTAAGACCATAGGAAGAAATTATTAATCCAATTGCAACTCAAAGAGCAGCATGTCATCCAAAGAGATGCTCCTTTCAAAAAAACTCAGAGAGCAGCAAATCATACACATAAACCAACCACCTTGGTGCATCAGTGACCCCATCCAGCCCCTCCCCACAACTTCTTACCTTGTTGGAAGAATATCCTAGTTAAAAATTCTGCCATTACAAGCATAATGAATAATGACATGGATTTATAAATCCTGATTCATATGATATACAGCCCCACTTGGAGTCAAGGATATCATTCAGTCTCCACATGAGCAATACCCCGGCCCCACTACCAAGAAATGCCTAGACACCATGTCCCAGGCCAGCAATACTACATTAATTACCCAATGTCTATGAAAAGAGGAAATCAAAAAAAAAATGCACACAGAAGCATGATATGAGCATTTATTCCCTCAATTAATAAAATGTGTGCAAACGCAAAAACACAGACTGGGGCTGGATTGATGAAATTTACGACCATGAACTGAAAATGCCAATCAGGATTATAGATGAAGAGAGCTCTAGCTACGCTAATAAAACAACTAAGAAATGGGCCATGGCTTGAAAATTTTACAGCAGCAGCATAAGGTGAAAGATCTTGAAAAGAAAAGAAATCTAGAGTTCCTTTCAACATCTAGGCAGATATGACTTAAAAGAAGGGGAGCGAGTAAGGTTTTAAATGTCAATTTCAATGCTATTTCAATAAATTTTTAAGTACGCATTTCATAGGCACGTCATGGAAACGCTTCTATTTCGACGTCAACTTTTAATACCCCAAAAATAGTCTATTTCGAAGGCACATTGAGGGCATGTCAGAGGCATATGACATACGTCGACAAAAATGGCAAAAATAATTAAAATGATTAAAATTTCAAGGAAATCAAAAGCTTAAACATGTTTATGTAAGAATAATAATGATATACCCTAATATTCATATGTAACACGTAGTCTATTATACCATATTCAGGTTCAAGTATCAAATATCAAATAATTACTGCACGAATTAAATTAAGTCGTCCAAAGATAAAAAATTCAAATATATAGTTTGTAGTAAACTAAAGTAAAAATTTAAAAACTAAAATTTAAATATCTAACCAATTGATCTCATAATAGATATAGATTAACATAATTACATGTATTGTGTTGGCCATTTTTATTTGTTACCCCTTATGAGTCACGTTTAAAACTAGTTGTATCACATTTATGCATGAAAAATATACCTTGTCACCTCCAAACATAAGACCATGGGTTTCTAGGTTGGATGCTATCCTTAAAGCAAATGATGATTAATTCATGAAGTAAACTAGCCCTTAGTGTTTGCAATTTTTAGGTTTTATTCTCTTATAGATGAATGCAAGTTTTTTATTCTCTAATGCTAACCCAAACCTAAAATTTTATTTTTAGAAATTAAATAAATGATCCCTTAATTCTAAATTAGGATTAGACCTATATGTTCATAATAATAGTAGATCTAGAGTCTAGTATATAGATCTACTCTATAATTATAGATAGGTGTGGAATCAAATCTCAAGAGAGTCGAAGGAGAGGAACAATGAGACAAGAGGGAGCAATAGCAGCAAAGATTTGATTTGGATAAGAACAAAGTAGCAACAGCAACATAAGCAACAGTAGCAACAATGGAGAAGAATGAGAGAACCGAGAGTGAGAAGCAGCGGTAAGTCAAAATGCCGAGTGCATTTCCTCACTTGCTGACATTTCGTCGAAATTCCTTTGTTTCAACATTATATTAATGTCTATATGGCCAAACCCTAAAAATAATAATTTCGATAACATGCCAACAGCATGACGTCAAAATTTAAATTACTTACAATAGTAGTAATAGATAGAAACTGATTATTGAGATACCTATATTGATATTAAAATATGGTAATGATTTAAGAATCATACCTAATGGCAACTATTTATCTGAAGCTATCAACATATTATCCATATTTGACAAAGTATTGCTAACACTTCTGTATTTCGACAATACATGTATGTTGGCATTGCCCCATGTCAACAAAAGGTCATTTCGTAGGCATGCCGTGGGCATGCCATAGGCATTCAAAACAATGGCGGTTAGTAGACACAAGGATGGAAAATGAGCTATTGTAGGTTTCAATGTCATTTAGGGAAAGGAATCTATGGTCTTAAGAGTCCAGAGTTCTGTCCTAAATCATAAATTAACATCCAAGATCATCAGAGAGCATTCTAGGCACCCGGCTTGGCTTCCATCTAGGCAGTTTGGAGCAAGAAGCCCTTTAAATAGGCTCTATTCGGGCTAGAATATTTGGCACTAAAGAAGCACCTAGTCAATCCACAAGCTGCATAAGTCCATACAGATTGAGTTTGAGTCTCTGCTCAATGATCAAACTATTTTTTTGACTTCTTTGACTCTAAAATATTCTGAAGCAATCTATTCGTCATGGGTGAAACAATATCATTGGTAGGTGGCAGTTTTGACCACGTTGGCTTGAATTATTATGCATTCTCTAAAACTGACACTTCTTCATGTCAATGGGTATCTAACGTATAAAATCAAACCTTACATCCATTTTTCTGAATCCAGGATGTCAAGAGACATTAATATTGCAATCATTGGCAAGGTGAACCAGCCAAGTGAGAGCCCCACATCCAAGCCCTCATGATTATGAAGAATCCTAACCAATGTTCCCTAGTGTACTTATTGATTTCCGTAATCTCCAGTTATAGCCCTTGATTTATTCCTTAACTCTCCCAATGTGTTGTATGAGAAATAGATCAAAGTTTTGAATCTAAAAAATTGTGAAACAAATACTGCACAGAAATTAGAAAAGTACTTAAAGCAACAGCAGATTCCTCTTAGAGGAGCCTTTTTTATGAGAAAAGGTTCTTTTGACAGGGGTTGGCTGAAACTCTTGCTGCATAATGCTTGCAAAAGACCAGTGGGGGCATGGATACAGCCACAGAGGGGAATTTGGCAAGGTTGCCCTCTTGCTCTGTTACCTTTTGTTTCAGCAGTTGACTCTCGCGCCATTTGCACTTTTGCTGCTTGTCAGAGTGGTTTTTTTTTGGGTTGTGCCCCACATGGAGGTCCGTGGGTGCCTATCTTGCACTTTTGCTAGAAATGTGTCCTTGTTTTTTTTCTAGCAAAAGGAAAAAGGTGGTTATCTGGTTGATAACCACCTAAGAATCACATTAATGAGGTTAGCGCAACCAAAGTTATAAGTTGGATACCCCAAAATTCGCCAAACAGGAAATACAAGAAACAAAATTTTCGATGTAAGGTGCCTGCCCCCTAAAAACAGTCGCATCCCTCCCTAGCCAAATACCCCAAAGTACTACCAAGACCTTAGCCTTCTCCTTCTTTGTCCAAAACACATTCGATCCACCACTCTGGTTCCTAGATCTGAAAGATCTCCAAAAATCGTTCGAATTTAAGTGCAACAACCAATCGAAGTGAAAATGTCTCCATATTTGGTCAAAGAAGGGGTAACTAAAAAATAAATGGTCTACATCATCATCAGCCCCTAAGCAAAGAGGACAAATTTTCTCCCCATCCAATACCCATCGTGCCCTCTAAACTCTTGTCATAAGTCTTGCTCTTCTGAGCAACCAAACAAAGATCTTGACTTTCAATAGGCATGTAGTAGACCAAATCAGACTACCACATCCACCATCGGTCCACCCTTAGCCAACCTTTCGTACGCCTATCTAACAGAGAAGTCACCCTCCTCCTAAACAAAGGCGTCATTACCACCACTAAGAGTAAAAGCCCTACAGCTCCTGCAGCCTTACCTAAAGCTCATTTATCCTCTGGTCTGACAGGTTACCCATAAGCAAGAGGCACCAAGAGAAATGTGTCCTTATTGATGGACCTATTTACTAATTTCTTAGGTATGAAAGTAAATCATGAGAAATCTTCTCTTGTGGCTTTTGGCATGGAACAAGGCTACAAAAATTGATTTATGTGGCTGATTAATCGTATGCAGTTGGGAACCAAACCGCATAACAATATTTGGGCATACAATCGAGTAGACCGATTAATCGGCCAATTATCCGATTAATCAATTCATTAATCATCTAATCGAACATTGGGAGTTCAATCTTTTGTGTCTTGATTAGCACATCAAAGAGAAAAAGAACCCTACTCAACTTCTCCATCCCCTTCCCCCTACATTTGAATCCTAATGAAACCCTAGACCTATGCCCCCCTCCGATTCTCCTCAATCCTCCATCACCACCACCCTCTCTGTTGCTTGTCGAGTCTCCTTGAGAGAATATGCATGTCAAAAAAATAATACTAATACATATGTGCATATTTTCAATACACACACACACACACATGCACACGCACACACTTAAAAATACTTAATCGTTTAATCACCCGCATGCCGTATACTCCTTAGTCGGTGACCTCACCGACTAAATACCAACTGCCGATTAATGCAACCTTGGCATAGAAGAGGCAAAATCCATTATATGCGTAGACATCTTATGTACACTAAGGTGCAACTTACCCTTGAGATATTTGGGACTTCCTCTCACTATTAAAAAGCTAGAACTTAACGATTGGATGCCGATTATCGAACGGTTGGAAAGAAGGTCAGAGGGTTGGAGGACAAGGCTGCTATCTAGAAGAGGTAGACCAACCCTACTACGTAGTGCACTTTCTGTTATTCCCCTTTTTCTTTTTATTAATGTTTTTTATGACAAAGAAAAGAAGGTGGAGAAGAGGTTGGAAAATATTTGTAGCCATTTCTTTTGAAAGGGTGTGGTGGTGAACAGTAAAGGAGTTGCTTTGGTTTCGTGGAGTGAGGTGTGTAAGCCAGTTATGAATGGAGGTTTAGGTGTGTTACATTTGAACACTATGAACAAAGCTTTAATTGCGAAGTGGGTCACATGGATCATGGGACCAAAAAGGGTTTTTCTTCCTAATTTTCTTGATTCTTGCTATGGCTAGAAGTTCGATTAGGATGGCAGATTAATTCCCTTGCATGGTGCCCCAGCATTCTCTAGAAGGGATTGATGTACGTTAGTTGAAAGGTACAACATTTCTTTGTGGCAAAAGTGAACAACGGTGATTCTTTAAGTTTTAGTTGGATGATTGGATAGGGGAGGGGAAACTTGTAGATTGATTTCCACACCTTTTTGGATTAACTTCTAACGCTAAATGTGTAATTTCTTCTTGCTACGATGGAGCAATATGGAACCCCCATTTGCCTCAAGCTTTATCATAGCAAAGGCTTAAAGATTTCCTATCTTTGTAGCAAGAGTTGACAAATTTCAAATTGGAGGTGGTAGAATCGGGTGGCTGGGAATGGGGTGAAGATGATTTTATTGTTTGTTTAGCCTATAAGAAGTTAAGAGCAACAAGGGGGAAACACTGTTAGTACTAGGACACTAATGAACCTTTCTTTTGATGTTAGCAAAATAATTCACATTACTGGGGTAGCTATAACTTTGTTTATGCAGTATTTAAGCTTACAAAAGGAGATATGGAAAGCTCATATACGTGATGATGAGTTATTGGCTAAATGTGATGGAGCTTCAAAAAGATTGCTAAAGGACTTCACATAAAGAAGCTAAAGCTCTTATGAAGTTATTCTTTAATTTAGATGAGTTGCTAAAGAGCCATGAGCACACTTTGCACATATCATATCCCTTTAGGATTAAACATTTAAAAAAAAGGTAGAAAATTCCTTAAAATTTGATTTAAATGTTTATTAAATGTTTAGACCATTTAGGATATTTTAGAAGGGTAGTTATTGTACCTCTTGGCCAACAGATGTAAGATTTCAAAGTTCCAATGTTTAAAACAAACAATTAATCCAGTTAATCCATCAATATCGTAAAACGATTAACACACCCACAAGAAGTTTCCGGAATGGTATTAATCGATCGATACTTTCGATTAATCAATTAATTTCTTCCGCAAAGGTGTCAATTAATCAATTAAGATTTTTTTAGAATACAATATAGCTAATTGATTAATTTTTATACCTTTAATCGATTAATGATCGATGTTTTAATCGACTAATGTGATACTTCACTTCCCTTACACTCAACTCTTATACTATGAACTAAGGAAGTATTAAGGGAGTATTCCTTAGTCTTATTGCACTTATTCACTTGCTTATTGGCTCCATTGGACTTGTGTACATTTTGTTTTTAGTTTACACTTGTTCATTTTGTGCCTAAGTTGTAGGCTTCCCGTTCTTCGCGGAAAAGGAACAAAATCTTCTTTAGGCCTATCCAAGAGAGGTTGATGTACTAGATGAACACCACTCTCGAGGTTTTAGTGGTGTGGTCATAGTGGTTCCTACAAGGTGTAGGGGCAAAATCCTAAATAGGGATATCTAGGTAGAGGTTTTTCCCTTGAAGGGTTTCCTCTCTAAATCTTTGTACCCATTATTTGTGTCTCATCATTTTTTATTTGCTTATATCTTTCTTCAAGCACAAATCACGCTTACTCTTGTGCCATTTCATTTGGTATCAAAGCAGATTTTACCACTTCAAGTTATATTTAACCGATTGATCATGGCAACAAGGGCAATTGGAAACCTCTGGGAAAAATGGACAATCTACTACAAAGCCTCCATATTTCGATGGATCTAGCTACACCTATTCGAGACAAAGAATTAAGATCTTCCCACAATCAAGAGATTTCTCCATTTGGGACAGTGGAGAATTTCTTTATGAAGTTGGAAGGAGGATCCTTTATAGAAGAGTAGAAAAAGAGCCATATCCTAAATTCTAAGGCGATGAATGCATTCTACTGTGCATTAAGTCTAGATGAATTTAACTAGATATCCCAATGCACCACGGTGAATGAAATTTGGAGAACACTCCAAATTACTCATAAGGGAACTAACAAGGTAAAAAGCTCTAAAGTGGTTTTACTAACTCATGACTTTGAAAATTTTGAAATGCAAGGAGGAGAAACCATCAACTCATCAAGGAGATGCACAACGGCTTTACAAACATCATCAACAACTTGAAAGCTCTAGGAAAAACATTCATAAAGGGTGAACTAGAAGGTAAAATATTAAGATCACTAACTCCTTTATTTGAGTTCAAAGTTATAGCAATAGAAGAAGCAAATAAGGTAGTAGACTTAAACATGGACGACTTGGTGGGAAACCTGATGGCCTATGAAAACAAGATGAGTCAAAAAAAGAAGGTTGTGGAAGAGCCTAAGAAGAAGTAGCTCGCTTTCAAGGCTGAAAGAAATTCGAAGGAATCTTCTGACAACCACGACGATATTACTTTCCTCTCAATAAAGTTCCAAAAATTCTTAAAGAACAAGTAGAATTTCAAGAAAACGAAGGAAAACAATGAATAGCCAATAATTTGGTACCAATGTCAGAAGAAAGGGCACATCGAAAAGGATTATCCTTGCTCAAGAAGGAACACAATAAGAAAAAAAGGAAGCAAATGCCTTCTTGAAGAAATTCAAGAAGAATAAGGTGTTCCAAGCAACATAGGACGACTCTGATTCTAGTTCAAGTGAAGAAGCGGACAACTCAAGTGATTCAACTCTAGACAAGGCAAAATGTCGTGGTCTTATGGCCATAGACATTGAGGGATCCGATTTAACTTTTAATGAACTTATAGATGCTTTTAATGATCTATTTCATTCAAACAAGAAATTGAAATCTGAAAATAGAAATTTAAAAGCTTAGAGTTAGTTGCTTATTGTTGAAAAACTGATTTGATTCAAGAAAAAGATTTTCTTATTTCTAAAGTTAGTTCTTCATCAAGTTAGTGAACTAGAAAAAAATGTGGAAAATCTAAAAGAAAAATGTGAAAAGCTTCTCAACAATCTTAGTAAGTTCACTAAGGGAGAAGAGAATTTGGGCACATTGCTTGCCTTACAAAGACCTTCATCAAGAAAGTTTGGAATTAATTTTTCTAGCTTTTCTCAACCTTCTAAGATAGTTAAGAATTACTCATCACTTAGCCAAAAGGTTGTTAAAATGTCATCTTCCATAAACCATGTTTATATGAAGAAATCTAACACTTATGGACCCAAGAAAAGATGGGTCCCAAAAACATTATTGCAAACTTGTTTTGTAGGACAAGATGAGATCGTTTACTCCGAGTGGTGGTTTGCATTGACTAGAAATGGACTATCCAAAGGCTCCAACTCAATAAAAGGCATATTTATAGGAGCAAACCACAGGTCAACGAGTCATGAATAACAAGTGCTCGAAGCATATGACAAGAGACAAAGACCTCTTCACCAACTTGGAATACAAAGACGAAGGATCAATGACTTTTAGCAACAACCACAAAGGCAAGATTATAGGCGTTGGTACCATTGATCGAGGTAACCAATCCTTTAGTCATGTAGCTTTGGTTGAGGGACTCAAGCACAACCTCTTAAGTGTTAACCAAATATGTGACAAGGGATTTGATGTTCTCTTTACTTCTAAGTTTTTCAAAATTATAGATAAGAATAGTGATGAAATTCTTTTGGAAGGAAAAAGACATAAAGATATATAAATAGTTGTCATTAATAGAAATGATGTTTATGAATGCTTGGTTGCTTTTAATAATGAACTTGCTTTATGCCATAGAAGTTTAGGACTGAATTTTGAGAAAATAAAAATCTTTTGTGATAACACCAGTGCTATCAACTTGTCTAAGAACCCCATACATCATTCTAGGACTAAATACACTAATGTATGTCATCACTTTCTTAAAGATAATGTTTTGAAGAGGGAAAATAGTTTAAACTTTATAAACACACAAGATCAACTAGCTTACATATTTACCAAAGCATTAGCACAAGATAAGTTTGCTCATGTTAGAAGGAACCTTGGTTTTTGTATTTTGAATAATATTGCTTAATATTTTTCATATTGTACCATTTCTAAAATTAATCGATTAATAGATTCATGAATACCATCAATATCCACTGGAGGAGCAATGAAGACAATAGTAAATATAGAAGTTGCGGTCAATAAGGTAGTGATCATCAAAACACCAAATCATCCAATGTAAAAACGATTTTCAATGCTAGTTATCCAATTGCAAAAGTGGCCCCATAGGCTTGTACTTTCACATCCCTCTAAAATTGCAATCATGGTCAAATCTTGGTGGTTCTTTTTCAAAGACTCCTAAGCACACATATTAGCTATAACTATAGCTAGCTAATGAATAATTTCAAATTAAGCACTCTTTCATCAAGAAAATCCAAATTTAATGGGATTTCTGATATCTTTCCACTTTGATTGTTGAATGCTCTAATAAATATCTATTTATGGTCAATTGAATATGTAAGGAATGAAGTGCCACATGGCAGTGCCACATGGCAGGTTTTATCCACCCAAGGGGCGTTGACCTTAAGGGGAGTTTAGTGGTTTGCTTGGAGTCCAAGTTTTGGTATTTTTAGTATGGTATTTTATCTTTTTAGCAAGTAGTTAAAAGGATTTGATCTTTTCTATTTTTAGGAGATATGATTAAGTTTGTTTCCTGTTTTAGATATTAGGATTAGTTCTCTTTATAAAAGAGACTATATAATTGTTTTTCCTTGAGTAAATGCAATATTTCTTACCAACACAACTCCCTCTCTCTCCCACTCTTCTCCACCACCGGCTGCCATCTCTCTCTCTCTCTCCTGTTCAGCATGCGCCACCACCTTCATTGGCAGCAGCCTGCTGCTGCATTTTCTGTCCATGTGGAAGATTCTCCACACTCCCATAGCACCACAAATCCTCACAGAATCCTTAATATCTCCCATATATCCTACTTTTGTCAAATTGTCTCTTCAATTTCAATCACAACTTTCATAGAGCAGAAAATTAAAAAATTAATCAATTAACAGTATCGATTAATCGATTAGTCTCAGGCGATTAGGCTTTCTTGTGAAGGGATGTCATTGATTAAGGATATTTTGGTACTTTTATCCTTAGTACCGGTTCCAAGGGTTCTCTTCCTCTCTTAATCGATTCATGTGAGTCACATCTTACAGTTACACCTTTTTCTCTCTCCACACACAAAAGCCTCAATCTCCAAACCTTAGAACCTTCTCTCCAAGGAGATCTTGCACGCTCTTGGCAATCTCACTTATTGAATGGCTGCAACATGCTTCTCTACCTAGGGAGAGCCTCTGTTTTGGGTATCTAATGCACGTATCTCTTGTTTCTCTGTTTTGGGTTCTTGTTTATGAAGAACATTAATACTAAGGTTTGTTGTTCTCTCTATGGTTTTGAACTTGTTTTTTTTTCTCCTTCAAAGAGGTTCCATAGTTGCTACACATCTTGTTTCCTTGAATCCCTTCTGGTTTCCATATTTCTTTCTCACGCCATTTTCGGGTTCTTGTGACTTCCAGCTCTTAATCGATTAGCTTAATTGATTAATGTCTGTGTCAATTCTGAATATTTGATTTCTTATCCCATGGCACCTAAAAAGAAAACTAAGAGTGGTAAGGGATCTTCTTCTAAGACTCCCACAAAGTCTAATCCAGTATCCTCATTTTTGTACTCTCCCAAGGCTGAACACCGCTACTATTGTAAACTTGGAACGACTATTTGCACCACACTTCATCCTCTTTTGTTTGGTGAATTTAAAAATGTTGAGAATGTGGACATTGATGCTCTCTTTGCCTTTCAAAATATCAAATCCTATTTTTATGCCTCCTTTAATGTTTGAACAACTGTCATCTTCAAGAACTTGGTGGAAGAGGAGACATTGTTCTTGAATCAAATGTCCTTGATACCAAAATTTGAGTTGACACCAAACTAATTGCAGATGTTTGTAAAACTAATATTTAGGGTAAAACTTGGGAACAAGTTGCCCAAGAGATTCCTTTTCATAATATTTGTAAAGATCTTTTGCTACATGAAGAGTATAACCATCCTAAACAAGACATGTCTTCTAAGAAGCTTGATTTTGTTCCTTGTTTCTTAGCCTGAGTCATTGATTGGTTTTTTAGCAAGGGTGGTGGGTTTAACCAGTGTCCTCACCACACTACTTATGTTGTCTATTGCTTCATCAACAAAATCAAACTCAATTAGCCTCCCATGATTCTCACTCATTCATGAGAGTCATTCTGGTACTCTTCCTTTTGGTATTCTTCTATTCAAATTTTTACGAGATCAAACATTGACTTGTCACAGCACTTATTGGATACCAAACTGAAATATTTTGACATTATCATCATTAGAAGAATGAACAAGGCCACAGTGAAAGCGAGAGAAGATGATGAAGATGATGACAATGATGACAATGATGATGACGATGTACCTCCTACTCCAGCCACACCAGGTGATGGTGCCAGTTCTTTTTCTAGAACCCTACCTTCTTTGCTCTCCTATCATGTTCCTCCTAATGGTGTCGAGCAAGCCTACAATGTAGTTTGGAATTATATGTAAGAAGATTGTAATCCACTTTACATTGCAGGCATTGGTCTTCTTATGTGACAGAGGAAGATAAAGATCACATGGCTAAAGTCTTGGATGGCATCGAAGCCCGCTTCAATCATTTTGAGTAAGTGTCAAGAATGACTTGGCGTTAGATGCAGAAAGACCTTAAAGAGCTCAAGAAGGGAAAGAACTGCACTTGAAGATTTAGGATCTTCTTTCTGTTTTAGTTTCTTTAGTTTAATTTCACTATGGTTTGTACTCTTAATGCACTCTTTACATCTGTCTTGACTTTTGTGGTGTGTTGTGATGAACTTGCATAGCTTGGATGAACATTTGTATGGTCATTGTTTGTGCTTGAACTGGTTGTCTGGCTTTTATATGAACTCAGCTCTTGGCTTTCCTTAAATTATGTTTTATTCTTTTTAATGTTGACAAAAGGGAGGAGAATAACTTTCTAGCATAAATATATTTGATA
This sequence comes from Thalassia testudinum, assembly GCA_037157565.1. NCBI lineage: Eukaryota > Viridiplantae > Streptophyta > Magnoliopsida > Alismatales > Hydrocharitaceae > Thalassia > Thalassia testudinum. The sequence continues at coordinate 23,307,529 of JAZHRO010000024.1, forward strand.
TTTGATAAGAAGAACATGGAATAATTTTGATAAGGGGAGTATGTTTTCTCTTAGCATACTTTCTCTTCTCATATATGATGTTCATATTTGATCATATCTTTATCTTATTTGTCCAACATTAAAAAGGGAGTGACTAAACCTTAATTTTGACGTTAACAAAATAAGTCACATTACTTGAATAGTTATAGCTTTGCTTATGCAGTATTTAAGCTTACAAAAGGAGATCTGGAAAGCTCATATACGTGATGATGATGATGAGTTAATGGCTATATGTGATGGAGCTTCAAGAAGATTGCCAAAGGACTTTACATGAAGAAGCTAAAGCTCTTATAAAGTGATTCTTTAATTTAGACAAGTTGTTAAAGAGCCATGAGTACATTTTGCACATATCATATCCCTTTAGGATTAAATATTAAAAAAAGGTAGAAAATTCTTTAAAATTTGATTTAAATGTTCATTAAACGTTTAAGGTGGTTGGGATATTCTAGAAGGGTAGTTATTGTACCCCTTCGCCAAAAGATGCAAGATTTCAAAGTTTCAACATTTAAAACAAACAATGAATCGATTAAGACCATCAATTAATCTATCGATATTGTAAATTAATCGATTAACACACCCACTTCTGGAGTGGTGCTAATCAATCAATACTATCGGTTAATCGATTAGTTTCTTCAAAATTCCTCTGTTGAAGGCATCGATTAATCGATTAAGACCCTCACAAAAGGTTTTTGGAATATAGAAATCGATTAAATTTTATACCTTTAATCAATTAATTTGCAGTAATCTAGTCGACTAATTTGAGCATTAATCGATTGATTTCATACTGTTTTGAATGTTGATTTTATATTGTTTTGAACTATTTTTTCAATTCAAAATAAAAACGTTATGAAATGATTATTTGGTAGTTTCTAAGCCTTGAACATTGTCTATAGCTACCCTATGAGAGCTTTAGACGAATTTACAACCACTCTCTTACTTGCTAGTACTTTCAAACAATTCTTGTGAGATTTTTTAGCATTAAATTGCTTCACTTCCAACAACACACTTGAAAAGCTCTCGTACTCCACTTCCCTTGCACTCAACTCTTATACTCTGAACTAAGGAAGTATTAAGGGAGTGTTCTTTAGTCCTATTGCACTTATTCACTTGTTTATTGGCTCTATAGGACTTGTGTACATTTTATTTTCGGTTTACACTTGTTCATTTGGTTACTAAGTTGTAGGCTTCCCATTTTCTTTGCGGAAAAGGCACAAATTCCTCTTTAGGCCTATCCAAGAGGAGTTGATGTAGTAAATGAATACCACCCTTGAGTTTTTAGTGGTGTGGTCATAATGATTCCTACAAGGTGTAGGGGCAAAATCTAAGATAGAAATATCTAGGTAGAGGTTTTTCCCTTGATGGGCATAATGAACCGAATTTGCTAATCAGTGGCACCTGAGTTAAACCTATGATTCACCTATACTTGTACCTATACACGTGCATACACACAAGCGCACGAAGCATCCTCGAATCGAGCAAAATGTAGAAGTGAGATAAGCAGAAGAAAATAAGAAAATTGATAACTCACATGCTCCCACAATGACACATCATGTCATTACATCACATCACACAATATCATGGCATCACAAAATCATATAAAACCACACAGTATACATAGCAGTACATCATCCATCCATATCAGCTTGAGTTCATTATGTACATGCATGCCACTATGCATAAAATGTATACATCAAAAGGGTTAATAGACTACAGCGAGCTACATATTACGAAGTCAACCTATTTGCTATATGTACAAAACAAAAAGGAGTCGTCGGTCGTTGTCGCACCTCATGCCAACCCACACAACTCCAAGAGGTTGACAATGTCATGGAGGACTCCTATGAGCTCCCAAAGACATATCCAGATCAGCTCCTCCTTGCATAAGGCATTAAAAATGACCTCCGCCTCCTTAGGGATTGGGATGAGGATTCGTGCTAGCTGAAGCCTCTCCAGAAGTAAGTGGGCCTGCCTATACACAGCCTTGATGCATAGCCGACGACTAACCCTCCGCACCGACATTGCCTGAAAACCAAAACATATGGTAGGTGTGAGCCCAGTGGCTCAATAAGGTGATAGCTAGCTAAATACACACACGCACGCATATATATGTGTGTGTGTGTGTGCGTGTGCTTTGGATGGCCTAGGTTTACGTTAATCGTATGTTACCTATACCCACATACATTGTTACTTCTATTTTCTTATCCATGCAACCTGACTTGCGACACGACTCATCTTAGTTATCACTACATTGACCTATTGGTCAATTTGCAAATCAAGTTCACCTCAAGGGGAGTCGAGGTGGGTCTGGGTTACGCGTTCGTTCTCCAAAGTTCAGGGTTTAGCCTACCTTGGCTTTCAGTAGCTTACACCCTTAGCCCCGAGTCCAGAAACCAACTGAGATAACCATGGTCAATCACATTCCGTACCAAGCATCAGTAGCCAACTCCCAATTCCTTGGTGATACCCAGTAAAGCATCACCGGTCGCTTTCTTTAAGTTATGCAAAGGTTCTTCAACCATGACTAGGGAGTTGACATACACCGCACATCTCGTTGCTCGATAGAGGAGTCAAGGCACACACCGCACAACTCATTCGCCACCCAGTCCCAGATACTAGAGGTCCAACCTCCAGTCAAGCGGCTCTTGTTGATCTCATAAGCAGTCCCAGTGTTTCCCTTCCTCGAGGAAATGTATTTGGTCAAAGACATCGTATATTGATTCGATGGTTCCCCATAGAGATACCATCAAGAGTCCCTGTTGGACTGCCTCTCCAGATACTCACTCTAAAGTCCTTAGTGATGTCTCACCACTTTTTACACAACAGACTTGTAATCGAAAATTACACCATCCTGATTTTACAGTATCAAACGTCTATTCTCATGGTCAAACATCTAATCTCAGCCCATCAAATGTCTAACACCAAAATCAGACAACAACCTAGTGTAGTAACAGGGTCATTGTCCCTAACCCTGGGCCCTAGATGTCTGCCCATTTATCAAACATCCGAGCACCATGATTAGGCGTTGCTTATGATCAAATAACGCGTCTAACCTATCCGCCAAATGTCACCTGGGCCATCTCTTAAAATGACCCAAACACCCTTGCCATCCAACATCCAAACCCTTGTCTAAGCATCTGTAGATCTCTTTAGCGATCTAACATTCGTGTCAAACAACCTATGGCACAAATTTCGTGATCGAAATACACTCGCTACAGGGTCCATCTGATCTAGCCATCAAACATCCCTTGTTATAGTATCGGACATCTAGCCATAGCATTAAATGACCAAATCTGTAACCCCCGCAACTCTGGGGGAGAAATTCCGTCCAACAGACGTCTGATTTCGTCATCAGATGTCTGATTAACAAGTCAGACTCCTGATGTTGTTTGCGCGTGCTATCCACCTACACACAATCTGATTTAATTACCAACCTTAGGAAATCAGAGATGACCTATAAACACCATCAAGCCTCCATTTTAGGTTCCCAACCACTAGTAGGACCACTCCAAACCTCAAAAATTGAAATCCTATACCTCTAGGTGGTTATCATATAGATAGCCACCCTTTCTCTTTGCAAAAAAAAGTTGAAATCCTAACATGCTTTCCATGGCATGTAACTCAAGTCCTTAAGTAGGACAAAAGGGGTGCCTAAGACTACCCCAAGCATTTCCTTCCAAAATACAACATTCTAACCTAAATCAAAAGAAAATAATGTTCCTTACCTTAAGACGGTGAGAAAATGCTATTGTAGCTACTGCCCTGACTGTTCTTCCTCTATCTCCCTACTGCAACCACCTACTGCAGCAGCCCAAACCTACAGCAACACCCACCAGATCAAGACCCTAATCAGGCCTTTAGTTTGCTTCAACACACGAAACAACCTGCTGATCATGCAAATCTTCCCAAAAACCCAACATGTAGCCACTCCTCATTAAGAGTTGCAATGAACCCGAAAATGAGATGGGTTGTTTATGTTGGATGAGGCCTAATGGGAAGCAAATGGAGCTCCTTCTCTTCCTCCAGCACTGATGGAGCTTCACTTCTTCCCTCCTCTTCTCTTCTTCCCTCCCTTGCCACTGTCGTTCGTCTCTCTGTGTATATAGGAGGAAGGAGAAGATGCAGTGGGCTCTCCAATGACTGAGATGGAGCACACTTATCATCCTCTCCTTTTTTTTGTGAAATTTTCAGGTGCTCCCATCTTTTCCTCTCTTTGAATTTCCCTAACCAAAACCTTCCTTATTTCTCTATAATTCCCCTCCATCTAATTTACTCATCAATTTAACTCAATAGGGGCAACTTCCCAATAGGAATTTAAACTTGGACCATTGATTTTCTAATTAGGTGGCCAAAACCCCCAAATTATATTTTGGGTGAATAATTTATACTAGTTTCCCCGATAGCTCGATGGGGTACTTGGGCCACTAATTCACAATTCAAAAAGATTAATTGCCCAATTAGCCTTAAGTAATTTTGAAATTACATGCGAGTCCTCACAATGGGTTTCCTCTGTAAATCTTTGTATTCATTATTTGTGGTTGATCATTTTTTATTAGGATTTTTACATATATACCCTTGTAAACTTTTGCTAAGACGTATATATCCCTATGTACTTGATATTTACATATATACCCTTATAAAGCTACTCCATTAAGGCTATATGCCCCTGCTCCTTTAAACCCAATAGAAAACGTCATAAAAAATTTATTAAAAAAAAGAAAATGTATATATACCTTCCTATATTTATCTTACAACTTCATATATATCCCATAAAATACCCATAGCATGTTTCCATGCCCTTGAGATTAAATAATTAATTTTTTTTTATAATAAACCCTTCATTTCCTTTTTTTTCTTACAACTTCCCCCTACCCCCTACAACCAGCTCCTCCCACCCCCTTCCCTTGAGCCACCCCCTCCTCCACCCCCCACCACCTCCACCAAGATGCCATCCTCACCTCTAAGTCCCCCACTCCATACCTCAAATCCCACCTCTTCTCCTCCGACGAGATCCTCTACGGCTTCTTCCTCCACAGCTCCTCAACCCTTGCTAAGATCAAGGTCTTCAACATAAAGTATAGCCTTAGCGGCATCTCCTCCACCCCCTCAACCTCCACCCATGTCGTCCTTCACCTCCCCCTCTGGCCAAGAAGGCACGATGCCATATAACCCCCCTTGCGGAGCTCAGCGGTGGGAGGAGCAAGGTGGGGTCGATAGGTGGAGGAGCCGAGGTGTAGGGGTGGGGATAGGGGGTGGGCTGGCGAGCAAAGGGGCAAGAGAAGTGGGAGGAGGTGCAAGCTAGCGATGGAGGAGATGGAGAGCTGCAGGTGGCGAACCAAAGGAGAGAGGAGTTGGGGTAGGCAGATCGAAGGAGAGGGAGATGCGAGCTCGTGGTGGCTGATCGGTGGAGAGGGAAGAGCTGGGGTTGGTGGACCGAAGTAGAGGGAGGTACAAGCTCGTGGTGGTTGACTAGAGGAGAGGGAGGAGCTGAGGGTGGGCGAACCAGAGTAGAGGGAGGTAGGAGGAGGTGCTGGCTAACAGTGGCAAACCGAAGGAGAGGGAGGAGCTAGGGATGTGCTAACTGAAGGAGAGGGAGGAGGTGTGAGCTCGTGGTGGCGGATCGAACGAGGAGCTGGGGGTGGGCAGATTGGAGAGGGAGGAGGAGATGTGTCTGAGAGCGAGAGGTGAAGGTTTGGGGGAAAGGGGGAAAAGGAGTTGGTATAAATAGAAAGATAAATATATGGAGGTATATATAAATTCTCTTTTTTATTTTTAATGACGTTTTCCGTTGGGTTTAATAAAGCAAGAGTATATGACCTTAACGGAGTAACTTTATAAGGGTATATACGTAAATATCAAGTACACAGGGGTATATACGTCTTATCAAAAGTTTACATAGATATATATGTCAAAAACCCTATTTTATTTTCTTATATTTTTATTTAAGTATAAACCCCCCCCCCCCCCCCTCTTCTTATGTTATTTCAAGCAGGACCTACAATTTCTCAAAGATTGTCGGCTCATTTGGAAGGTGGGAATCCCTTTAAAGGTTAAGATTTTTGTCTAGAAGTTGAGAAGAGAGAGAATTATGACCAAAGTCTACTTTAATAAAATCTCCTCTCTTTCAAGCATAACATGTTCTTGAAGATGCAGAAGATTACCATCATTTATTTTTCAACTGGTTTTTTGCAAAGGAAGTTGGAATTCAATGCAGATTGATTGAATTGATCACTCTTCATGGGATGCCTTTTGGAGTTCTTTTGGCGGGGGAAATTTCATATCTAAGGGAGCGGGCACATCCATTTTCTATCTCATGGTCGATATGGCTGCATAGAAATGGGGTACTTTTTAAGGGAGAAAAGCCTATGTAGAGAGTGACAAATCAGACTTTGGCCTTTAAAAGTCTTTGGGCTACTTCGTGATGGAGGGGATGCCCTTCTAACACATGTATCTTTTAAAGTGTGCACAATGAAACTGAAGGATCACTATTCTTGAGTGACCCTGCTTTATTTGTTCATTTGTTCAAAAAAAAAAATCAAAAAAAGGAAAGGTGCTAAGAGATCAGACTTCTCAAGAAAAGAAATAAGAAAAACGAAAAAAATGTATTATCAGAAGATATCTACTCAAAAAGTAGACATTCAAAAAAAAACTTTGAACAGGCATTTCAGTTGTCTTCTTCGCCACAAGATTTCTTCCGTGTCCAATGATTTCTTTTTGAAAGGGAAAAGATGGCAACTCCAAAAGTATTCATCCAGAAGAGTATTGTAGACAATTTTTTTATGGATACACTATAAATAATTACTAGTGCTTGGGATAAGGACTCAAGCATTAGACATTTCCTCCTCATCAAGTAAAAGAAACAAGAGAAATTAAGATTTTGAAAATACTACATTACACATACAATGTCAAAGCTGAGGTTTTTCCCAGCCCACTCAACGGCTGAAGTGAACTGCTCACGGTCTCCGAGCAATGCCAACGTATCAAGGGCATCTACCTGTCAAATTCCATATAAGAATGAAGACATGGGAAGACAATATCAAAGTTATTCCTCAAAAGGAGCCACTTACCAATGTCAACGCATAACCACCAAGGCTGTCTTCCCCGGTACAAGACAACGGTCGAAGTTCATCAAGAGGAAAAGCATGTTGCATGTATCCATTGAATGCATGGTAGAACATCTCATGTACCTATAGTAGCAAAAAATGGTATCTATTTAGCTAATCATAAGCATGGCATAAAGTATACAGAAAAGGCAAAGTTTTATTATTACATGCAAAAGAAACCTATCTGCCAATAATTTAAACTCGCACAAAATTTGGAAAGATGGCATGAATTAAAAATCTTTCCCATCCAAGAATCCTCTCAGTTTAATTATGAAAAGCTTCTTAAAAGAACCAAGAAATAGCTACAACTATTAACCAAATTACATGTGGAAAAATAGTAAATTTTGTTGCCAATGAGACGGCAAGAATAAGGCACCACCTTGTTGGTGCTTAGCACCCACGATGCCCAAGATAAGGGGATATCCATCAATAAGGTTTCTGGCCATGATATTATGTCTATTTATAAAACATTGAATAGTGAGGCACTGGAAACGAACACCTCAAAATGGTGATCTAATGGTGAACTGTAAGTCTAGTCATGAATAAATAAAACAACAACAACAAAACCTTTTCCTACTCTAAGTTGGGTCGGCTACATGCATTATTTGCCTCTACTCAGATCTATCTTGAGGTAGTTACAAATAAATAACAAGTAAAAAAACCAACTCAAGCCTCATCCCACTGCCAGTTCAGCCAATGCACAAGCAAGCAATGGAGGACAGTTGCAGGCACGTAAGATATAGTGAATCTAGATTTTCAGGGCTGCAATTGTGTAGTCACCAAGACAAAGCAATCAATAGGAGAGTATAGCCTATTTTCTTAAAAAAAAAAGGAAGGCATATCCAATTGACTTAAACTGCAATTTAATTTACCTGATGCTGTTTTTCTTTTTTTTTTGGAAAGTAAAAGGACGAGAACATGAGAGCAGCTGCCATCCAAATTCCATTTAGTACAAAGAATTAGTATTATAAGCCACTGCAACTGTTCCCCGCACAAGTTAACACAAGAGGCGGAGCCAGTGGAGGGATATTCCTCCATCAGATTTGGCAGCCCAGGGATTGGTTGCTGAACTCTCTTCCTCGAGGGAGCGCATCTTTGGAGTTACAGGAAACACTTGAGGGAGGGCTAAAAAGGACTGAGGTGCTGGAGGCTATCATTATATTGGACAACACATGTAGCATGACGGAAGAGGAGGTTGTCAAATGGGCAAAGCACCAAAAGGTGGTATTGGAAGAAACTGGTGTGAAAACAGTTCAACCAGATAAACAAAAGTCAAACCCAAGAAACTGTGGAAGAATACAGTATGAATCTTGCTATCTCCCCTCATTGTGACAACAATCCTTTCAACCAGAAGCAGCTTTTCTTCAAAGCTTTCCATGAGAACACCATAATCCTCACTAAAATCAGTATCAAAATACCTTCTCCTAAACAAAGGTAGAAGAGGGGGCTAATTTGTTCTTTTGTCCATGGTCCCTAAAATGCCAATACTAGCATTGATGGTACGAAAATGTAGTTTACTGTTCAAACAATGATTTAGAGTCTCTAGAACCCCCTACAAGGCTTGTTTAAAAACTCCTTGTCAGACCTAATGAATGGCTTTTTGTTGTACAAAATGAAGGGTTTCAATTTTCCATTTTTGAATCTTTCAAAACTATTAGAAGTAGCATGAATCTAATTCACTTTTTCTCATTCTATCTCAGAATATCCATTTACTCAATGCTCATCTGCTTCTGTTTCCACTTTACAGGAGTGGTCTCAAGATCTTTCAAGCTGCTTAATGGTGTCTCTACTCATTGTGACAGCAATCCTTTCAACCAGCAGGAGCTAATTACTTTTTTCTTCAAAGCTTTCCATGAGTACAACATAATGCTCACTACAATCAGTGTCAAAATACCTTCTCCCACCAGAAATCCGGTCACCAGGGAAAACCTTAAAGAAACTAGCAGCACGAGTTCAGTTGTACTGGTCCATGAAGCAATTTTTTTGGAAGAAAAAAAAAAATCCCATGAAACAAAACCCCATGGAATAAAAAATGAAACCCTATCTGCCTCATCTGTCAATCTCCCATCCACTACCCCCTGACAATCGCCACCCTCCTCTAATCCCCAAACCCCTACCTCACCGCTCTGATCCTTAACTGTAGGCAAATGCCAGTTGCTCCAACCTCCTACCTTCATCTCTCTAGCACCACCTCCACCCTTCCCACAACCTCCTAACCATTCAGTCTCTTCCCTTCTCATCGCCTCCACTCCTACCACCTCCCACCCTTTTGGCCTCTCCTCACACCATCTCTACCCTACTCCACTTCTTATCCCTTTGACCTCCAAGTTGCAAGGAATTAAGTGCTTATGATGTTAACTTGCGACAATATATGAATTCAAAATACTGCGATTATATTGTTTTTGGAAGATGTTTGTTGATTTCATTATTGACAATGTTTGTATGCAGTGATTGCAAAGGATGTTTGTGTGTTATGATTAGTTTATGTTCATTTTAGCCATTGTAAAAAATATTTTTATTTGTTACCATACATTTCTTTCTTACTCTAGTAAATTCTAGATGCATGTTATTTCATATTAAACTTATACACAGACATTTCCAACACATATTTTACAATTTTTTCAACCCCAACCAAGCTCTACCTGGTTGAACAAGTGAAAATGAAACAAGAGCTCTTATGGTTTGATTTTTCCTAGTCTCTTCAAAGTGACAACATCATCATCACCTACTCAACCACCAATTGGACTGTTGAAAACTAAATCCAGCACATGGTTGATTTGATGACTAATCCAATTTTTTAAACATTGTTGGAACTTAGAAGATGATAAGAAAATCAAGCTTCTTCAGTTTGTGTTGGAAGCATGGAAAGTTCTCTGTTAAGAATGTTTACAAGTTATTAATATCTAATGGGGTGCAGGTGACACCTTTGGAGGCTGATTCTAATTTGATTTGGGGCTGCAAGATTCCACTCAAAATCAAGATTTTCCTTTATTTTTTTAGAAGAAAGAAATTGGTAACTAAAGTTTATAGAGCCAAGTGGTGTCCTAATGGAGATACATGTCCGCTTTGTGACCAGTAGGAAAAGGAATTTCAGCACTTGTTTTTTTGAATGTAACTTCTCCAAAGCAATCTGGGAGTAGTGTGGAATATATACAGTTGATCATACGGGTTGTGAGGCTTTCTGATTGACTTTCAAGGGCCATCTCCACCTTGATATGGCTAGGTGGTGCAAAGCTTTTGTTGTTCTTTTGGGCTATCCGGTTGCAAAGGAACTGTAAGGTTTTTAAAAATGAGCGAGTTTGGGTGGAGAATGTGATGAGGGAGGTTTGTTATTTTTCTAATTCTTAGCTTCAGCATCTATGTTCCTTTTTTATTTTAATATAGTTACAGGATAATCTTCCTTCATTTTCCTCAAAAAAAAAAAAGAAAAGAAAATCAAGCTTCAGTAGGAGCAATGTTGCAACAGAAATCGTTAGGGAAGGAGATGCTAGTTCTTTCATGCTTGTGCAAGTGGGAGGAGAAACCTCATTAAGAGATTGTTTGTGAATGGTGGTGAGGTTAAGGGGGGCAGTAGGTTGGTGGCTAATTGGCTTCTCACTTCAAGAACTTCTATGGTAGGAGGCACATTGGTTCATGAAGGGGGGAGGAAGGTCTAAGGCTACTTTATCAGAGGAGCAATAGAAGATGCTTCTAGCAACTATCGTGGAGGTCGTAAAGTACACTCTTTGTGCAAGATGGTCTCAATCCTATTGGATCTGCAAGTCCCAATGGCTTCCCAGTCTTCTACAAGGTGTTTGAGATGTGAGAATGTGGTAGTAGTGATAAAAGGAATTTAGGATGGGGGAGAGCCGCTTTGACAAATGAAATAAGTTATTCATGTTTTTGTTACCCAAAATGGATGTGATTCGTATGGTAGATGATCTTAGGTCTATTGCATTGTCTGATGCCATCTAATTGATAGTCCAAGGCTGTTGGCGAATAGCTTCATTTGGATCTTGAGTCTTTGAGTCTTCCCATGCAGTCGATCTTCGTCAAGGGGATATGCCTCATGCCTTGCTTTGTGTCATCTCTGGAGATTGCATCCTATTGGTAAAGGGCTAGAAAGAAGACATTTGTATGGAAACTGAATTTCACAAAGGCCTATGACTCTGTTAACCAGTGTTATAAAAGTTAGTAGTCAGTATTCAGTCGGTCAGGCCACTGACTAAGGAGTATACGGTATGCGGGGGAGTAGTCGATTGGGCATTTTTAATATATATGTGTGTGTGTAAACACACATATCAAGAAGTAAAATATATCATTGCATAAAAGTAAACATATTCAAGGTTATAAAATAAGTTACAAAGTACAAACAATATCAAATTCATTACAAATTTAATAATTAAACCAAGGTATAACCCATTACAAATACATTACCAACGACAGAGCAACATAAACCAAGAATTAATATATGCTTGAATCAAATACATTACAATATATGCTTCGGCGATGGAGGGTTTTTGCTTGGTCGAAAAGGAGTCTCGAGTGAAAATAAATGATTTTAGGGGAGTAGTCGAGTTGGGTTTTATTTGATCTAAAAATAATAGTATACCTATAGACATATTTTTCCCTCTATGCAAAAATCAGCCTACTACTCGGCCGACTACACCAACTACTCGGCCGAATAGCCGATGTTGCCAACTTTAGGCCCGACCATTGGTTATTCAGTCGGTAGGGCACCGCATAAGATTACTCGACCGATTACTAGATCGAGTAAGCTGATTTTTACAACATTGCGGTTAACTGGGCTTTCTTTGGTCCTCTTTAGTTAAGAGATGCTTCCAGAAGATGTAATTTCATTGGATGAATCGGTGCATAAAAGCAACATCTTTCTTGGTACTTTTGAATAGGAACACTACTAATGATAGTTGTAGCCTCAATGAGGGGTTTGCCGAGGGTCCATAGTAACCCCTTTGTTATTTGTTCTTCTTGTTGATTCGCTGTCTATTGGACCCCATGCGACTTGCGCCATGTTTGCAAGTTCATCTTGTAGGCAGGATTCAGGATTTAATAGTGCCTCTGCAGTATTTGATGATACAAATTTACGAGCAGAAGGATTAGTACCTGAGGAAAAAAATGTTGCATGCCTTTTGGAAGTCATCAAGGCTTCAGAATAGCTATTATAAGTCCACCTTTTCCAAAAGAAAAAAAAAAACGTAAATCCACTTGCATCACTTTCTTTTGAAAAGCACTTGAATCATTTTTAGCATGAAGGATGCGGAGAAAAATGTGGTGCCATACATGTTATCCATGTAGAGTTGCCCATCATGTATGTTGAGTGGCATATTGTAAATGGGTATATGGACCCTTGGGTGTGGATCCACATAACCTTTATCCATATTGTTGGAGTTAACGTTAACTCCTCCTTGGAGTCATGACATGGAATAATGGCAAGAGTCCCTTGCCAAATTGAGTTATGTTACTTGGTGGTTAAGTTTGATTTCTTATGAGTCAAGTTACTATTTTTCCTTATTTAGTTTAGGATTATCTATTTAGGAAAGGTTGTTAGAGATTTAGTATGTTATGTGATTTGTTTCCTAGTTTAATTGGGATTGGTTTTCTATATAAAGAAGCCAATACCCCTTTTATTGTAATTTTAGTTCTCTACATTAATAAAAAGAGAGTACTCTACCATGAATCCTCCTCTCCCCTACTCCACCATGCGTGTTCCTTTCTCTCTCTCTATATATGCTCTCACACATATAAATATGTAACACCCCTCCCCTTTGTCAACTGGTAGTGAAAAATAAAACCCTAGTTGCTAGTGTCACGCTAAGGCCTTATGGAGCTTGTGCTCCTGTGGTTTTTCTCGGTATGGGTTTTTCATGTAATCTCATGTTTGTTGTGTGTTCATGTGCTTCGATTAATAGGTATCGGAGCCCATGGTGATCTAATTTGTGGGTTTGTCTACATCTTGATAGGGCTCTCATGTGGTTGTGCAGCCTGTGTGTTTTCTTTTTTTTGAGAGGAAAAATGAAGATTATCGGTGATCAGTAATCATCCAAATATCATTAATAAATAAATAAAAGGAACGGACTTTCAGCAAATCAATCCAAAACTCTAACATACCACATGCCTCCCTCACTACATTCTCAACCCATACCCGTTCCCTTATGAAAATCACAACATTTTGCTGACACCAAATAGACCACAAGATAGCCACCACTTGAACCCAACCAACCATGTCAACATGAACCAAGGACTTGAAGGAAACCCACCAGGAGTCTAAAGATGTAAGCACTGCCATCCGAATGGAAACACATTACCAAACCTCCATCAAAAACTAACAAGTGAAGAATAGATGATCCAACGTCTCCTCTACAATACCACTAAGAGGATACAACAAATCCAAATCCAGAGCCCATCTAACCCGAAGGACCTTCGTAACCAACTTCTCTCTTCTAAACAGCCACAAGATCTTAATTTTCAAGGGTATAGGCATCTTTCCAAAACAACGAACAATCCTCCCACATCAAAAGCGAAGGTCCCTCCTCCAAAGATAAACTCTTAAAAGCTCTTGAAACAGAAAACCTCCCCTCCTTCCAAGTGAACCCATCAACAAGTTCCTTACCAATAGAAATCTTGTGGAGCATCTCCAAGAAACTCCGCAACTCCACCAAGGAAGGCTCTGAAAGACCCAGCTCCAAAACAGGAGGCCAAGCACCTAAAGCAATATCCCAAACATCTGAAATAGTAGCATCCTTGGCAGGAGTCAAGCCAACCAAACGTGGGAACATATCAAACAAGACCCCACATCACGACCAATTATCCTTCCAAAATTGGAAGGAACAGCCTTTACCAATCCTTGGTGCTAAGATATTCGAGGAAGCACCCCGCAATATAGAAGGCTCCACAGTGAGCTTTAGAAGGCAAAGGCCTAACCCTGCCTAACAGTTCTGGATCAGCCATAAACCACATCAACAGGATCACCATAGGAGTCTCTCAATAGCATCTCCAGAAGGCCACCACCAACGCACGAGAATCTTACCACCCACTTCATCAAGAGAACCTCATTAAATCTCTTCAAACTTCTAATGTCAAGCCCACCTCTCCTCTTTGATATGCAAATCTCCCTCTATAGAACCAACTGTAAGAAGCGACCATCATAATCCGACCCCTTCCAAACTAATTGATTCCTTACAATCTCATGCTTGGGCATAATCTTCTTAAGTGGCCTAAACATAGAAAAATAAAAAATAGCAAAACGAACTTAATCAAAACCAACCTCCCACCACGAGAAAGAAGCTTTCCACTCCAACCATCCAACCTCCTAGTCAACTTGTCCTCCACCACCATCTAGCTCGAGTGTGTTGCTCAAGCTCCAACGGATCTCCAGCTTGAGTGTTGATCGCATCACCATCATTCTCTATAACTAACTTAATTTGGCTAAGTTCTAAGGTTAAATTCACTTAATTAACATATTAAAAAGGTATAACTCAATCAAGGCTGAAGAAAGATGAATTAATAGAAAAAGGGATTAATTCTGCAATTTTCACGGACATTTATGAATGGAGAAGGGTACACTTATGATTAATTAAAGGTTAATTGAGCTTAAATGTCCCAAAAATGGGTTGGTATTGAGTAATTTAGGATTTACATTCAAATTGAATGTTTAATTCTAATTAAAAACCCTAATTTCAACCACACTTCAATTAAAATAGTTCCGATGGAAGTAAATATAATCCAAACCTTCTAAAAATCAATTAAAAATATTTTATAAGGTTTGACACAATCAATTTGACGATCGAAACTCGTTTTGAACTAAAACAGAATCATAAACGGGTATTTGGTATAATTTGGATCTAAATGTAAATTGATCATGAAAACAATGTCAAAACCCAAAATTGAAGTCACCGTCAACTTCTTTATATCCAAATTAGGCTACCATAAAACTTTGGCTTCATTTGAACTTCATCTTGGTCATCTTTGCATTTTGGTCCTCAATTCCTGATTTTCTTACAAATGCCCCCTCAAGTTTCAATTTCTTTGCAAAAATGCCCCTGCCAGCAACAACCCCACCTTCCACCTCCAACTCCGCCGGCCACGCAACTCCGGTGAGGTTGTTCGCGCAACCATCGACCCTCAATAGTGCGGAGGCTGCTCTATTAATATCCGGCCACCTCCTCCGATGCTAGGCATCTGAAAATAGCGGGTGCAACACCCTTCTTCCACCTCTTCTGCACGCCGCCATTGAAGGACCTTAGGACCTTCTTCAACCCCTTGATCTGCCAGTCCTCGCCATCAAACGAGGCCACGGCCACCTTCCTCTCTTCCTCACCATGCTCCCCATCAAAGGACACGACTCCTCCGTCCCTTCCTCAGCCCCAAAACCCTCTACCGTCTTCTTCTTCCACATGTCTAGCCACCACACCGGCATGCTTCTCCATCGACCTCGCCCTCTCTCAGGTACCCCTCTTCCTCTAGATCCCTTTAGGACTTCTCCTTGCAAGTTTCAACCACACAACCGCTTCTTCGTCATCTTCTTTGCGGGCAGTAACCCCGCCAGCCACCACTCTGGCAAACTCACCACAACACTCCACGCCACCTCCCGCTTCGTCAACCACCCCACTAGCACCGCCTCGACGAGAGGAGCAAAAGCCCTCTCCCAATTCGGGCTTTCGGCACCTCCACACTCCCACCGGACAAGCACCGTCGGCCGCACCCTCGTCGAATCCGCCCAAGCTCCTCCGACCTCGTCGCAGCAATCCACCACCACCATCATGTTCAAGGAGTCCACTGAAGCTCCTTGACTCCTCGGTTTCAAGCTTCGCCGCCCCTCACTCTAAACCACCATCGCCGGCCAACCCATTAACGCCGACCTCCAACCGACCCTCTCCAACTCCCTACGGCCAGGCGAACTACGCAGGAAGACTCCATGAAGCCACACAAAGCTTTTTGGATCTCCAGCAGGGACTTCAAATCCTTGAAGTCACACGGCCAACTCCACCTGCTGCTGCATTAAGGAGGAGCTTGAGCTCCTGATGATGGCAGGTGCCTGATCGAGAGAAAAAGTAAGCCATAGGGACCCAATCGCAGAAGAAAGAAAGTCTTAGGGACTAACATGTAAGAAAAGGACCTGTGCGAAAATATTTCCAAGGACCTAATCTTAAATCTTAGGGACCAAATTGAATATTCTTTTTATATGTTAAGAATTAGCTTTCTACAAAGGGATTTTATTACACTAATAACTTTCTTCAAATATTAATTACATTATTTAATGCTTTATCACAATAGTCGCCTTCTTATTTAGCATTAAATGATTACATAAATCCCAATCTATTCAAATTGACATGCAAAACTTGTTGACAATTCTCTCTACATTTTTGAACTAGGTTTGAAGCTAAAATATTAATTTATCTAGCTCCTGGACTTAAAATTTAAAACCAGTGATAATCGTGCATTAAGCTTGCTCCCAGAGACAACCTCGGATTTCTTTTCTAATTCGAGTAATATAAACTTTAAATGTTTGATTTGCCTTAATCAACTATACTACAACGCAAGATTTTAAAATACGATCGAGGCGACTAAACAAGTGTGTTGCTCGAAGACTAACGTGGGTGCTAGAACCGTTGCGAGCTCGAGTGTGGGTGCTATGCTTCAATCTAGCTGCTCTCCAACAACAACACCAAAACCCTAACAGGTAGGGCTACTAATCAAATAGAATGGTTCAAAATTGATTCAAATTTGTTCAATAATTTATTCGAAAAAAGTGCATTCAAAAAGGAAAAAAAAAGAACTAAACATGAACATTGAAACTAGGTAGTTTAGGTTTTCTGTTGCAACCCCATAGAAGAAGCAACCTAAATCATCATTACTAGCTCATCTAGAATGCAAAACTTTTGTCACCAACTTCTCTCTCCTAAATAGCCACATAAAGATCTTAACCTTTAAAGGGATAGGTAACCTC
The DNA here is from genome assembly GCA_037157565.1 of Thalassia testudinum. Lineage (NCBI taxonomy): Eukaryota > Viridiplantae > Streptophyta > Magnoliopsida > Alismatales > Hydrocharitaceae > Thalassia > Thalassia testudinum. The sequence goes on from JAZHRO010000024.1 coordinate 23,324,614, forward strand.
CAAATCCAAGAGCAATCCTCCAAAACTAAAGATACCAGCCCCAGCTCTAATGTCAACTTCTTGTAAGATCAAAGACCAAGATCTAGACATCCCATAGCCATGGAGAAAAAGCCATCCTTCCACCTGAATCCATCCAAAGGCTATTCGCCAACGAAAATCCCACGAAGCAACTCCAACAATTCCTTCAACCTCTCCATGGATGCATCAGAAACACCCAGCTATAAGATCAAAGATCAAGATCTAAACATGTTGTCCCACACATTTGAAACAAAAGCATCTTTGTCCCAAGCCAAACCAAAAAGATGCGGGAACAAAAGCTGGAAACTGCCACTTCCCATCCAATCATCTTTCTAAAATCAGAAGGAACACCCTCCACCAAGCCTCAAGCTAAAATAATCAGATGGCATACCATGTCTAATGAGAGGCACAACGGAAGCCCAAAAAGCTGACAATCACATCGACCGGGACCGCCTAAAAGCAACATCAATAGAGGGCCCATAAGAGTCTCTCAACAGCTTATCTAGAAGCCCATTTCCTCCTGCCAAAAACCTCGCCACCTACTTCATAAGAAGCATAAGATTAAAATCATCAAGTCGCCTTATGCCCAAACCATCTTTTTCCCTTGGTCTACAAACCTCCCTCCAAGGGACCAACTGTAAGAAATGGACCTGATGATCAAGCCCCTTCTAGAATAATCTTTTACGAGCAACATCCATTTTAGACATGATTTTCTTTGAAGATCTAAATAGAGAGAATACTGACAACACCGCTAGATAAAAGTTTCCCACTCCAAACATTCAGCCTCCTGGATAACTTCTCTACAGGCCTCTAGTCCGCCGCCACCAAGTGCTTCCCCTTCATGGGCAAACCCAACTATGTAACTGGTAGTCTAACAATCGGCGTATCAAGGACAACTAAAATGCTTTCTTCCATGCTCCTATCCAAATGGAAGGGAATGAAGGCCGACTTTCTCTCATTAACCAAAAGACCAGAGATATCACCAAATAATCTAACCAACTACGCAATATGCTCAACCTGACAAATACCACCCTCTATAAAGAATACTGTGTCATCTGCATACTGTAAAAGTGGAGTGAGCAAAGAGCCATCACCGCGTAGAGTGAGACTAAAGAAAATCCTTTCCCTGCAGCTCCTACAAGCCAAGAAAGCCAAGGTGTCAATTGCCACATTGAAAAGTAAGGGTGCAAGTGCGCATCCTGCCTAACCCCCCTCTACAATTGCATCCAAGTCCCAGAGGGTCTCCCATTACTCATTCCATAAAAGTTCAATCTCTAACACACATATATATAATGTACATATGCTTGTTTTATGTTTATTGAACACATAAGGTATGTTTGTTCTATGAAAAAGGTATATTTTATGTTTATAATTTTATAATTTATATTTTAATGCTTTTGATCTCATTACTTAGTTTTTTTACTTAGTTCTAAAATCAGGTTCTTTTTATTGTCCTTTTAAAACTTATAGTATACTTAAACTTTCGGAAAATGTTTTAGGTTTAACCATTATCATGCAAACTTATTGTCTTATGGATTTTTTTATTGGTTCTTAGCTGACTTTATCTTGAGGAACAACAATTAGGATCTCAAATGGTTGCAATTGAGGATAGTGTAATATGAGAGGCCAAGATAGAATGAATATTCAGATTACTTCAATGAAGTTGACAAAGGATAACTATTTATTGTGGTTTGTGGCTACTAAAATGACGATCACAAGAAGGGGGATTGGCTATGTTGATGGTACCAAGTTGAAACTCGAGCCAACAGACAAGTCATAGAGAAAATGGTACTTAAAGGGAAGCCAGGTCAAGAATGGATTGTCAATTCCGTGTATGCAAAGATATAGTCACTTATTTTGAGGAAGAAACTGCTAGAGACATGTGGGTGGTACCAGTGATTTAAATGCCGACAGCATGACGCCGGCATGCCGTTGGCAAGGTTATTTTGAGGAGGGGGTCTGTTAAGAACGTGGGCATCAGACGGATTTTTTAAGACGTCTGGGAAGTAACCCAGACGTCTGGTAATAATTTTTTTCGGTGTACTGAGTTGCGTCTGCACGTGTGCGCGCGCAGACTGCACCCGCCGCCTTCGTCTTCTTTTCCTCTCTCTTCCTGCAGACGTGACGTCCCTCTTCTCTCTCCCCCCGCGCTGCTTTATAAACCCTCTCCCTCACCCTCATCTCCTCCGCCTTTCTCTTCTCCTTCTCCCTGCCAGCGAGAGCGCGAGCGAGTGAGCGGCGGCGGCCGCGACTAGCATGCGGGGAGGAGGGTTGCGAGTGGAAGGAAGAAGCTCAACCGCGCCAGGGCAACTAGAGCCGGCCGGCGGGAGAGCGGCGGGCGTGGGGTGTCGCGGAGGGGCTACTGCAGCTCGGGCAGCAGGCGGACAGGGCATGGCGCGGCCGTGCGTCACGGGCGGAGAGCGGATCGGGCTCTGGTTCTGAAAAAATTTCCAGAATCAGACGTCTGGACTTACGTCCAGACGACGCCGAAGACGTATGCAAGACGGTCCAGACGTCTAACAAGTAAGATATTTCTTACCTTCTCTTTCTTTCGCGTGTACGGCCATGCAGCCGTCCGCCGCAATTTCTTCTGCATTTCGTCATACTGAGAGAAGGAGTGTGTGCGCAGGTTCTGCTCGGGAGGGCGCGAGGGCTCGCCATTCCACGAGAATCAGACGTCTGGCCGCAATGCCAAACGACGGAGAGAACCTCCAGACGTCCGGGGTGACAATCGGACGTCTGGAAACCAAGGCCAGAAGTTCCAGCAGGCTTCTGGACGTCTGAAGGACTGCGCAGAACTGAGGTACGACTTGACCCACCTTTTAAGACGTCTGATTTTGGACAGATTCGTCGTTTTTGACCCGTTTAGGGCCCGTTCAGAGTCCGTTTTCCACGTTTTGAGTTGCGTTCTTTCCAGAATAAATTCCTCTATCCGTTTACAATAATTGTATACCGTTCTGAGAAACTCCTTGTGATTGATGCTTGTGTTAAGACCCCGTTCTGTTGCAATCTTGGGGTTGCAGAGGCGCACGGGATTGCTGACCACACCCCCAGTACTCCCAGTTTCACTGGTAGAGTGGCTTTTTAATTTATTTAACAAAATTTGTTACAATTCTGAAACAATTAATAGAGTCTAGGGCATTGCATGAACCCTAGGACTGAGAAATTAGATTGAATGATAGATCCTAGGGTATTGCATGAATCCTAGGATTGGAAAACTAAATTGAATGATAGATCCTAGGTTACGGCATGAATCCTAGGACTGGAAAACTAGTTGAATATACAGACATTACAGTCTTGGAAAGTAGAAAGGAAATAATAGCTGCATGTAAATTGATTAGCAGCTGCTTGTTATGAAGGAATAAATATGATTGAGAACATGGGTTTTATGAACGTAAAACTGGAACGGTGAAACCTAAAATGGCCAAACGAAAAGAACATGAACCCTACGGGGAATTAGGAGTAGAACTCCTGGAAAGAGAATAGAATGGACCTGAGAAAGTGAAACATGGAAGTGTGTTGTCTCTTAGGTACGTGGTACCAAAGAGAGCACACATTACCTCTTAGTGTAGAGGGGAGCTTGCCGCCCTTAGGTTGAGACCGGGGTGGGTTTGGCCACTGTACACCGACTTGTTGGCCCTCGCGTACGCAGTACCGAGGAGAGCTACTACTGTAGGGAAAGCACTAGCTACCACACGGGCCACAGGATTCTGCTAGCCCTCCTACACCGACTTGTTAGGCCCACTGGGCAAACCAGGGTAGTCAAGCGAGGGTGCGCGGACTGTAGAGGGGTTGGACCCCTGTTACTGAGAGAGCTCTGCCCTATACTGGTTCCGTGTTGTGCTTTAGGCGCACCCATTAACGGAAACAATTGACCGCGTGCCAGTGCGGGGTGGCTACCCGTGCGCTTATCGCACGTGCCGTAGTCACCGTTACGTCTGTTAGTGACCTTGGGGTGGTTGACTGAGGGTAGGACCACCACGGGGGACTCTCCCGACCAGGAGAGCACCACGTGTCACTTCTACTTTTCGGAAAAGACTGCAATCAAGATCGTTCCCACGAGGAATATTCGAGATCAATAGAAGGATCTGAGAAATAAATCAATAGTGAAATAACAGAAAGACAGAATTAAAGAAAGTAAAAATATAACAGTTACTGTACACTCTATGCTTCTTTAGCTTTTAGTTGCCACTCTACTCAGCGTTTCGCTGACGTGTTACCTTCGTTACTTTTCAGGACCAGGTGTTGAGCAGCCAGGGTCAGCAGCTGCAGAGGACGCTGGGCCTAGTAGGGTCCAGTAGGGTTACCTGTAGTACTTTCTGTACTTTTCTTTCACTGTAGTGAGTAGTTTTCTTTGTTACTCCCTGTACTTTCTTTATCGAAAACTTTATGTTATGTACATGTTTATTTCCCTTCTATTGTGGTGATGTATACTGTAGTATTTCCTTTTCTTACTGCTGTATTTTGTTACTGCTAGTTATATTTATGGTGAATGTGGTTTATTTTACTGCTCTTTTGGTTACTTCCTCGTTGGACGACTAGGTCTTGGGATTAGTCGAGTCGGTCCGATTCTCGTGTCTCGTAGGGATTCGGGAATCGGGTCGTTACAGGGTCATGCCGAGATGATTAAAGTATTAGTTTACAAGTGTGTTGACGGCATGCCGACGATTTCGACGGCATGCCGAGGCATGTCGATGGTGGTGCCGAGTCGGATGCTGCTGGGAAGGTGTTGCTGCCACAGGGCGATTTCTGGAATCCTAAGGACATAAAAGGTCAATATTGAGAAATGTAAGGGTCTAAGGACACACACACACGGTCATTATGAAATAATACCTTTATTGTTGCACAATCATTATTTTTTGAAAATGATATCATTTTGATTATTTATGCGATTTTTTATCAGCATGCCCTCGGCATTTCCACAGCATGCCCTCGGCATGCCCATGAAATGCATACTTAGAATTTTATCAGTACAACATTGAAATCGGCATTTCGAGCCTTGGGTGGTACTAAAGAGCATGTATGGCCAAAGAAAAAGAAAGTATGGATTTCTCATGTCATGTAGAAGATTTATGGCATGCGACAAGGCACCATGTTAGTACCTGCATACTATAGAGCTCTAAAATCCAAGTGGAAAGACTTGGATTATTATGCAGAGGAAACATGGGAGAATACAGATGATCAGAAGTTGTTCTAACAACGCGAATGGAGGAACTGTACCTTCACCTTCTCGGTAGGGTTGAATCTAGAATTAAAGTAGTGAGTCAAATTCTTAATTCCAATAAGATTCCAAGTATTATAGAAGTGTACTTTCAAGCTTAAACTAATGAGGAGCGAAGACGAGTGATGAACACTAGGGCTCATGGTGGTAATGATGAAGTGACGAATCTTGGTCTCTTCGCTTTTATGAGTACAAGAACTAGTCAAAGCTATCAAGGCGTTAGGTAGCTGCAAGGTGACAAACTCCTTAATCGCTCGAGGCGAGAGGCGACAAAAAGGCGATTGCCCGATTGAATTAAGGCAACAGATCTTTTTATTTCTTAAAATATTGAATATCTAATAAAATCATATGGTAGCATTGACTTTTATAAGAAACATATGATAATACTATTTAAGTGAACGAAAAAATAATGATTCTATCACATTTAAGTAACAATAGCATATATATTTATATTATCATACACTGTGTAAACATATATATTACATTTATAATTATAAGCCAAAACAAATAATCAAAATATATATCATATGTATCTACCAAAATAAGATAGTGACATGTATTTATTTTGAAGAAGAAAAGAAGGGTTAACAATGGATGTTAACCCTCCACTGCATTAATAAAAGAAGCTAATTACACCAAAAATTACAAAGAACATTATAATAATAAAGCACTCCCTTTATTAAAACTCCCACTCCAATAAGTTTGAGCCAAATGCACTACAATAAAGTGAAATCCTTCCTCAAGATAGAGGCATCCACCAATGGCTCACAAATGCTAGCCCAAAAGGTTGTCTTCAAGTCGTATTCAAGACAATAACATGTATTATAATATGTTATATTTATAATACAATACAAACTGAATACCATAATTTATACATATATTGTTATATATCATTAGACAATTATAGACAATAACAAATATATACATACATCGTTAAACTATAATATATCATAATTACATCATTATAGACATACAATAATGTATATGTATAACTTATACATATATGTCTTAATAGACAAACAATAGTGTAAGTTATGAAGAGAAGGTAAAATTAAGCACATAAAAGCTGTCAATAGCATATATGTATGTATGTATTATGTATACACAACAATATATAAGACAAACATATCTATAATATATATAACTTAAGACTAAATAAGAGTCTTATGGTCTTACCTAAAGTGAATTAGGAGTAAAGTGACAAGGTGACAAAGAAGGCAATTAGGCAATAGCTTGGACGAAGCCCCTAGCCTGGAATAGTTACAAGGTAACCTTTAGCTTTCTCGCCTAGCCCAGTAGCCCGATAGCCTTGATAACATAGGAACTAGTGGAAGCAAGGGACAAAGCGACACTGCAAAGACCAACCAAAAATGTACCCATTGCCTCAAAAGTAGACATACAATTGATTATTGTTGGCATCTTCATCCTAAGAGGAGGCCAGGGCCTAAGAAGAGTGGGTAGAAAAGTGCAAGTTGTATTCACAACCATCAGAGTAGGAAATCCATGGTAGCTACTACATCAAAAGTACAGGATTCTGGGAAGTTCCAATGGCATGAAAGTGGTTCCAAGCTGACCTTGAAGGATCTTACTATTAATCAGATTCGAGAATTGCATGGGATGCTTTCTAGAGCTATTTCTATTACAGAAGGATCATCTGAAATTAAAAATCTCAATTAAGCTCTTGTAGTTTAGGGAAGTAAAGGTAATGAACGCCTTAATTCTATAGATGAGTGGATTATTGACAGTGGTGCTTTGGATCATATGACAGCTAACGCAAAGTTGTTTTATCAATATAAACTTGGTTCTAGTAAAGACCAAGTGGCTCTTGTTGATGGGTTTACTGTGAATATAGCAGGGAAAGGGAGTGTTGCTATTCTTGATCGTTTTTCCCTTAGCAATGCTTTGTATGTACCTGATTTACCATTGAACTTATTATATGTTAGAAAGATCACTAAAAAGTTGGACTACAAATTGATATCCTATGAAAATCAGGTTGTCTTGCAGGATTTAGAGACTGGGAGGAAGATTGGGATTGATTTGGTCTCTTATGGACTCTACAAGCATCCTATTAGAGTTGTATATACCTTAATGTCCATTTTGTTGGCTCGTCAGAAAAAATTGTGATGGACAAGATCAAATTATTTTTGTTGTACAATTGGTTTGCCCATTTAAGCTTTTATAGTTTACAAAAGCTTTTCCTACTTTCTTCAATTAAGATACTCACCTTACAGTGTGAAACTTGTCAATTGGCTAAACAAACTCATATTACTTTTTTGGAGTCAGAACATAGAAGTGCTACTACTTTTTATTTGGCTCATTCCGTTGTTCGTGGGTCATTAAATGTATCTTTTTTTGAAAAGCGGCCTATATATGTATCTTCTACGAATGGTTTCTAGTATTTTATTACATTTGCAAATGATTAATCTCATTGCACATTTGTGTATATAATGAAAAATAGATCTAAGGTTCCCAAGATTGTGAGATCTTTTGTAAACTTAGTTGAAAACCAGTTTAACACTCGAGTAAAAATATTTACATTAGATAATGGAAGAGAATATCTTTTACAAAGAGATTATCCATAAAACCTCATGTAGCTACACTCCACAATAGAATAGAGTAATTGAGAGGAAAAATTGACACATCATGAAAATATCTCATGCGTTGCTTTTTCAACAAGTGCCAACAAGATTTTGAGTTGATGTTATCCTTGCAAGTGTATTCTTGATTAATAGGATGCCTTCCCGAGTTATGGGTGACAAAACCCCCTCTTACATATTGATGCCTGAGAAAGTGCCATTTCATCTTGCACCCAAGGTCTTTGACTACCTCTGTTTCTTCCATAACCTTACACTTGGAAGTGGAAAACTTGATCCTCGCTCAATCAGAGGAGTTTTCCTTGGGTACTCTACCATTTAGAAAGGATTTAAGTGCCTTGACCCAAAAATAGGGAAAAGATATGTCCTAAGGGATGTCACCTTCTTTGAAGACAAATCGTATTTTTTCCCTACTCCTTTTTATGGGGGAGGATTTGGAGGAAGAGGAGCTATGTGTCTCTATTGAGTGTGAAGATGGCTTCATAACAAATTTGAACCAAGGTCGGCGGAAACGAAAGGTGGGTAGACGATACGACACAATTTACTGGAAGAGATAGTGACCATGAGACCAGTAAGACCAATCCCAATCCATCTTCCTCCGTAGCTCCAAATCCAATCCCAATAGGGATATTTGATGAAAGTATTGATGATCTCAATGGTTCTGAAGATAGGAGTGACGATGTTGAGCCTGCAAGTGTAAGTGCAAGCGATGATCGTCTGCTTGCTCTCAGGAAAGGAATGAGGAGTTGTATCAAGCATCCTATAAATAGATATGTGACCTTTGCTAGTGTGATTCCTAAAGATGTAGCTAAAGCTCAACTTGACCCAAAGTGAGTTACTGCTATGTATGAAGAAATGAAGGCCCTAGTGAAGAACCAAACATGAGATGTTGTGGATATGTCAAAGGATATCCACATTGTTGACTCAAAATGGATGCACACCATTAAGTATAGAGTAAATGGACAAATAGTTAGATATAAGGCTCATTTAGTTGCCAAAAGATTTATTCAGGATCAATTACTAAAGCCTAGACAATAGCACCGGATCTTACTGGCCTCACCAAAATGAACCATTCGGAACACCATCTCAAGCCATGCCTAAAAATCCGCAAAATGGCAAAAGCCCACTAGTACGTAGCTCTCATCGAGGAAACGACACCCAAAATTCCACACATATCCCATTTCCTTCATCTCGAAACAAACATCATTGAACTTGCTTTCCGTAAGAAAACATCATCTCAAGCTCAATCTACAGGGGTGGGTCTTAAGTTTGAGCATTACTCCGTTCCTCACGATCTTCTCGGCTCAGTTCCGGATTTCTTACCCGCAAGATTCTTGAAAATCCACAACCTTCTCCCAAAAGAGAAAGGAAAATCCAAAAACCACATGGAAAATCCATTTATCTCCACTTCGACATTTTGTGGAAACCATTCTTAAACCTTAAAGAAATTGTCCTGCCCTCTAGCAAGACCTAACGGGAGTCTAAAATGCCAAAGGCGTCAAGTTTCTATTCACACCATCAATTCCATTAAACTCATCTATTTTCTCTCGACAAGAAGAGATTTAGATTAAATCCAACAGAAGTTGGTATAGGGGGTTGTAGGAAGAACAGGACCTCGTCTCTGAGCTCTCTCGCCTCCTCCGGCGTTACGCCTTCTGCCATGGATTGTAACGGGGCCATCGCCAACAACATCACCACCGCCCACCACCACCGGAGGCGTAGCCGCGCCATCGTCGCGAGGGCAACACCGGGCATCTCGCGCAAGGGGCCGTGTGCTCCAGCAAAGGCTTACGAGGATTTGACTAAGCAGAGTCCGATCGCGATCGGATCGTCGGAATCTTCGTCGCCCGAATACATCCTACACAGAGTCTACACTCGTCCTTTCTTTATATCTCACAATTGCATAAAATAAATAACTATCCATTCTATGTGAATAATACATGTTATATGATATCGTATTTATTTCACATCAAATTTATTATATTAAAAATTAAGAAAAAATATATTTCTTTCTTATTCTTCTCATCCAATAATTAAGATTTTTTAAATAAGATTTTAAATAAAATAATTAATATAATTCAAATCATCAACCAATTATTTTAATATTCAACGTATAAATATCATGTACTTCAGCTCATTAAACAAAAAAGATATAAAGCGGATAGATATTTAGAAAAGGGATATAAAATCATGAAAATTTTAAGAATGGATGAAAAGTCGCGAAATCATGTAGCAACCTTGGTAAGTCATTGGATCATCCAGTAACCTTTTACAATTGTTGATGGGAAAGCGAGTTATTGCTCGCTTAAGTAGTTAAAATAAAAGATCGTTGAATGATTCGACAACCTTTGATAGGTCGTTGGACATTCAATGACCTTTGGCAAATCATTGTCGAGACTAAACATTAGTAACAAGTCACTAAATGATCCAGTCACCTGTCAAAGATTGTTGGATCATTTGATGACCTATTTCAACATTCTAATAACAAGTGTCGCTCACCCCATGCTCTCTCACCTTGTGTATACTCCTCACCTCTCTTTATTCTCTACCACAATATCATCCCTCTCTCCTCTCTAATCTCTCTTAACCCAAATCTTTCATTTCTATATCTCATTCTAGTAAATTCTAACATGCATCATTCATGAAGTGTCTCTTACAACAATTAGAGATGGGGAGACTCTTCCAAAGTTCAACATTTTCCAAAAGGTTCAGTGGATTTAACGATTGAGATGAGTTACTATTATTTATTTTTGAAGAATATTTGAAAATAACTACATTAAAAAATTAAAATTTTTATTTTCAATTAGTCTATGTACATTAATTTGAAATTCGCTAAGTTATCAATTTGTTATAAAATAGCATTCGTGAGAGTTCTTTCGTGTATATACTTGTAATAGCATGTGAAAGTTTAATTAATGTGAAGATTTAATAACTTTAGCAAATGTAATAGTGTAAATTAAAATTTAAAATCATATAAATTAATTTTTTTTCAAAAAATTAATTATATTTTTTTATTTATTATAAAATTATCACTCATTAGTAGAAATATGTAAAAAGCAAAATGGATTTAACTAAAATGATTGTAATTAAAATAATCCTTAAAAGTAGAATAAATTAAGTTTGAATATTTACATGCAAGTATTGCTATTATGTACATTAAAAATTTAAAAATATGTGTAATAAAATTGAACTTTTATGTAATAATAATATTTTAAAATTATAATTACTTTTTATTATATTAAAATATACTTTTTCCATTATGATAATAATTTATCTTAATAATAATAAATTAATCTTTGATGTTGATGCGTATGTTTATAAATAAAAAGAAATAAATCTAAATATATTAGTTTTCAAAAATTATATTTGGTTAAATTTGAATATATGTTTATAATAAATGCTATTATGTATCTTATAAATTAAATAAATGTGAGAAAAAATTATTTAATATTCATGAAGTAATGTGCATTAAGTTTACAAATTATTTAAAATCTTTTGTATTAAAATATGTTTCATTTTCATTTTAGTATTAAATTCTCTTATTATTAGTAAATCAACCTTAAATATACCTGCATATTTTTAAATGTTAAGTGAAAAAATGAAAATAAAATAATTCTTAAAAAATGGATTAGGTTAAGTGTGAATATTTATTTATAGTAAATGTTTTAATGTACCCAATAAATTTAAAAGATATGTGAAATAAAATAGTCATCGATGAAATAAAGTATAACAAATTTTAAAATTACATAAAATTATTTTTTCTTAAATTGAAACATATATTTTTTTGCTTATTAATAGTAAATTAACTTTTGATATGACTGCATATTTTTATAAATCAAGTGAAAAAAGATAAAAATAATAATTTATGAAACATAAATTAGGTAAAGTTTGATTACTTTTTTTATTGTAGTAAAGTTTTCATGTAGTTTTTGAAATCGAAAAATGTGAGATTTTGTGAAATAATGTGTTAACTTTTAATATGAATGAATATTTTTATAAATTAAGTGAAAAATGATAAAAATAATAATTTGTGAAAATTAAATTAGGTAAAGTTTGATTACTTTTTTATTGTAGTAAAGTTTTCATGTACTTTTTGAAATTAATTTTTTCATGTACTTTTTGAAATTACAATTTTGATAAATTTAATAAAATAAAAATAATTAAGTTATTTCTTGAGTTATAGATTAGATAATATAGCATGTTCATTTGAACAGAAAATGTTCCTTTAATATTTTATCAAATTTACGAACATGGCGAATAACATTATGGTAGTTAGGGTTTATTGGGGTGATAGAGTAATTTATACTTATTCTGTCATTGATTATGATAATACATGTTTGATTGGTATATCAATCATCTATCATATATCATTTGAGGATTTGCTAACTATTGTGCATCATATTATAAGATATTCTGAATCATATTACAAGCTTCAATTAAATTTTAAGTGGTTAACAGAAGATGGTAGATTATTTCCCTATAATATTGAGAATAATGAATCGACTCAAATGATGCTAGAATTATTGAGCTGCATTCAAACTACCATAGACTTATTTGTCGTAGTAGAGCCATTAGAAGGCCAACAACAACAAGATTAGTTAAAATTTATAATTTATCAAGTCACATTCTAAGATAAAAATGCATTAATGTAACAACTGAGCCTAAACCCAATCTAATCGAAAAAACCTCGCATTGACAACTTATTGGGTATGTACTCCATAAATCCAAATAACTACTCAAAATGCTTAAGCCTAAGTTATCAAGTAGTAATTCCCAATCCTTATATCTGACCACTCACTTTCATGAGTTTATAATATAGGACTCTCTTTGGGGGTGTTACATGTCGCATCTCTCATTATTCTAGGTGTTGACAACAAGGATACAACAAAGCATCTTGTTTCAATAGAATGCTAACTAAATGGATATTTAGTACATTTTTAACTTCATGTCAAGAGTTCTCTCATTTAATTTTTGTTTACTGCTATAAAATCTATATTCACACTTGCCTTTTTTTTAATTATTCTATAATAATAAATAGCACAACATCACGTAGGCGACTACAAGCTTATCTAGACAAACTAACCTCATATCTCTAGTCAAGATTGTCGTGACGCTACACATGTTAGTATAATTCTATTACATGTTATTTCTCTTTTATATACAAATTACTACAAATTTTATTGTACTGAAAGCACCTTTTATTGGAGGTGAGATTCATCGAACAAATTACAATAATGAATCATGTACCATTTTGGCATACATCTAAATAGCCAAAAATATCTATTAATGCAAGTTTTTAGTACCATATTAGCATCATACATTGCAAATATTAAATAACACGCATAATCACGCATTTAAGTCAAATTGTATAAAATGTATAGTAATTGTCTTCTTTTATGGACAGGGACAGGCCGACTTTTAATCGGGGCCTCAGACGAAAGATCCAACCGTACGGATCTGATTAGGGCGACGACGGGAGTTCAACGACTCCAAGATCGCACTGATTGGACATCCGTGGCACCAGATATAGTCCGAGGAAGCCCCGAGATCAAGAGCCAAGATGGTGTAAATCTGCACTTCAGATGACAAATTCGACCGCACGGATGGGTTCGTATCGATGATCGTAGCCCAACAACGCAAAAATCGATCCAATCTGACATCCGTGGCACCATCTACAATTTAATGAAAATGGACGACCATGATGGCACCACGTGGCGCCATCACAGCCGCCCAGCACCGGTCGTAGCTCTTCTTCTTTGCCCTCTCGACGAATCTCCGTTGTTGGATGCCCATCCAATGGCTGAGAACTTGCCACGTCGTCTCACTCTCCCTCCTCCGACGCCTCTCCTCATCAGAAGGCTTAAGCAACGAAAGATCTTGATCGTTAGATGAAGATCTAACGGCCAAGATTCGCTAAGCGCTAAAACAAGAACGCGACTAAAAGAGCCTTGTAGTGTAGTGGATGAGGCACTACAGGGCAAGAGGTCTCCCGTTCGACTCTAGCGCATCGCATGTCTTCTTCGCGCGCGAGAGCACGATTTGGGCCATCTGATCAAGCGTCGACGGGTCAGATGAAGCAATCGGCCAGATGCGTGATCAGACGCACCTTCCAACGCTTGATCTCATGCATAGAAGGCGCAAGTGAGTGAAGTTTAAGACGTCTGATCTCTTGATCGGACGGCTGATATCGCGAGGACGTAGGCAAGCGTTGAGCGCACAGAAGTAGAGGAGGCAAGCGTGCACGCGAAGCTGCGGCAATGTGAGGTCTTTAATGACACTTAAATCCATCACTAAAGACCACCTCATCTAATGTTTTAACTATGTAATGACCAAATTGCCCCCAAACCTTGCAACTATAAAAGGAGACCCCCATCCTATGAAATTCACATCCCTTCATTCACCTATCTCCTTTTCCAAAGCTCAAGAGAAGCTTGTCCCACACTCGAGATGCTCCTCTAGAACCAAATCCAAAGTTTCTTGCCCCTGTTCCAGAAGTGAATCTCGTGACGACGACGATATGCTGCCTCGTTCACACTTCTTCCTACTTCGTCCTCCTTCCCACTCCATCCTCCGTCTTTCAAGCGTCGCTCCGTCTAGCTCGTCCTCTAAGCAGTCATCGAGGAGGATAACATCTCTCTCCCTTCTTTTTATCGCTTTCTATAATAGAATTTCTCGCCTTCTAGCTGTAATCATTTCCCGCATTCTGGTTGTAAAATAGTATTATTATATCAAGTGATTGTTCTCTCTCTCTCTCTTATTGTTTAAATCAATTCCACTGTAATTATCTCGCTTTCAAACAAAAATACCAAAAAAATATAATCGTGGATTTTAGATCGACGTAGCCTCCCTGTGTTCGACCCGGAATTTCTTTACAAATTTTGGTTAAATTTATCTGTTGACAGATTACTTCGCAGCTCAAACTACAACGACGGGTTTTCAAAATCCAATTCCAGTCACGTAGTTTTCCGCTATCAACATTTTGGCGTCGTTGCCGGGGAGGCAATGATTTTCGATTTTCTTTCCACATTTCATGCACTTTATTATTTTCTAACTTGCTTTATTTCTCGTCTATTGTTTTACAGGTACCTTAACAGGGAATCTTCAAGCGGTAAATTGGAATAAAGTGCAGTTGAAGACAACTGTAAGTGTTCCCCATTCTTCCCCTTCCATAGATTTCATCTCACAATATTAATTCAAACTCCAATTAACCTAGGTGTTTGCATAAATCCTAGGGTTAATTTGGTTGCTTGGATTTCTACCCACATTCATCTCACCCTCATATAAAAAAATCAACAAAAAGATATTTCTTGTGAGGTAAATCATCATACACACTACATATACCCACATTTAAGGCACATAGCCTAATTGATTTTTATCTACTCAACCAGATTATGATATGTGGAACTGGTACACGCAAATCAACATATAAAACAGTAGAAATCAGTCTAGGACAATCATTTTGTGTGCCTAACTTAGTGGTGAAATTTTGGCTAATTGTTTAAGTTGTTTGGGTCGCACCACTTAATCTAAAATCAACTCATTAAGTAGCTTCCATTTAAGGTTTTCAATTTTGGTCAATACCAGACACTCCACTTTACTTTTGATTTAAAAAAGAAAAATATCTTCATTCGTGCTTAAAAATCTAGTTTGCCTCTGAAACTTTATTGAATTAACCTAATTCCAAACCCTAAAAGCTACTTAAGCAAGATTTGAACCTTAAAATCCACTCATCAAAAATAATTTTTCTTGAAAACCCTAGTTGTGCACGTACTCACACATATTTAATCAATCATTAAGGGCACAACCCATCTTAAGGGCCCACCACATTCCATAAGCACTACAATCCCAAGCCTAAATAAAATCAAGTTGACGTTAGCCTTAAGGACTGATTCGCTCTTTGGAGCCCAGTCTGAGATTGTTTACGATTAACCTGCTTGTACCAATCAATTTGATGTCTAGCTAGGGGAGTAGCGTCAAATGACCGTGGCTGCGGGGTATACTAGGAACCGAAGGCGCAAACCGATGGAAGAACCTTCTCCCTAATCCCTCCTAACTGGTTGGATTGATTAGACGCAAGTGGAGTAAATCATCCATAATCTTAAAGCGAATTCTGAGAGTCTATAGATCCAGAGGCTACCCCACTTAAGGACAGGCTTGTTTTGTTGTGCTACAGGGTTCTTATCCCCAGTCCATCCGACCTCTTCCTAGTTTATGCTGGGAAGGCGGTCATTGAATCCCTGATTGGAAGGACCATTAGAGTATTCTAGGAGGCGTAGATTGGATTTTGGCCAAATTGATTCCATGGCCAATCAACAACCTCCTTTGCCTCAGAATCCACAGGAGGTATTTCAAAGGCAGCTGGAACAAATGCAGAGAATGCAAGAATGGCTCCAAAGAATGCAGGGTGCTCAGCCCTTGAAGGATTTTTATGATCCTTCAAATTACGGGAAACATCCCAGCGTCCAGATTCCTACCAGAGACGTAGAAATCATGCCCCAGGTGTTAAGCCTGATCAAACATTTCCATGGGCTTAGCTCTGAAGACCTGTTTCAGCAATTGGAGGACTTGACCACTTTGGTCCAGACCACCAAGGTGCGAAACGTGAATGAAGAGCAGATGATCATGAGGCTCTTTCCCCACTCTCTTAGGAATAAAGCCGGTCATTGGTACAGGACCATAGGTTGGCTGATCGTAACATGGTATGATCTGAAATCGACTTTTCTGAAGAAATTCCTCCCTGTCGAACGTACGAATGCTCTAAGATTGACGATTATTACCTTCACCCAGCGGCTAGGGGAGCAGTTTCATGTTGGCTAGGAGCGATTCCAAGACCTATTGCGGAAGTGTCCACATCACAAGGTGCCGAAATGGTAGCTCGTGCAGATCTTCTACCACGAGTTGACTGAGCAACTCAGAAATCACGTGGACGCTTCTTGCAGAGTCAATTTCCTCAACAAAGACACAGATAGCGCACATGATTTGTTTGAGGAGATGAGTGAAAATTCAATCAATCATGCCTCCATGGATACTTTTAACCGATCCCAACAACCCAGATCGAATGTTAATGAAATCCACGACTCTCATTCATTCAATATGGAATCGATTTGCAATAAACTAGATAAGGTGGACTTGGTTACTAAAAGGATGGAGTAGTGGATGGCTGGAAACACAATGAACAATTCTCGATCCACTCAATCCCAAAATTCGAGATTCCATTCGTCGCGAGATCCTTCTGGACGGGAGTTCCTGAATCAACTTGATGCGGCTCAACTAGTGAGCTAACATTATTCGGAACCCCACGGGTTCTAGACTGGGGCCTTTGATCCCAGTTTCTCTGATCCCTCCCTTTCTTTCTCTCCATCCTCACCGTATGAGGATGTCTATGCTGTACAGGAGAACATTAGGTCCAACCCTTACTCCAATGCTTACAATCCAGGTTGGAGGAACCACCCTAACTTCTCTTGGAAAAACCCGGGGCAGCAAATCCAATTCCGACCCAGCAACTATGCTCCGCAAAGATCAATGGGTCAGGGTCATGTTTACACTCAGCTGCTCTCGAATCAGGTCAATCAGCCAGCTTGGAATGCCCGTCAACCTGTAGGGAAGTCGATTTGAACCAACAGATGGCAGAAATGCAAGAATCTATGCTCCAGCTTATGTAGCAAATGAAAACTTTGCTGGAAAACTTGCGAACCGGGTTCATTGCTAATTCTCGTCAACTTAGATCTCTGCCATCTCAACCCATAACCAACCCGCGTAATATCTAGAATCCGGGCAATCAAGCCTAAGGGTACGGGAATCAGAGGGACCCACACGCACATGCTTAGGTGGTTGATCATGGTTCTTTCTCTTCTGCTTCTTCAAATCAAAGGTTTCTGCCTAATGAAGCCCCTTCAATCTTCCTAACCCTCCCCAAGACCCAAACTCGTATGCATCTGCTAATTCTGTTATCTTGAGGAGTGGAAAACAAACTCAGGATCCACAATCACACTGTTCTGATCTATCAAATCCTGGAGAGCCTGAGGAGAGAAAGGAGAACTCTAAAGAAGAAATCAAGGCTCAGGAACCTGATTCCAAAAATCTAGCTCATGTTCCTTTTCCTGAGGCCTTGATTAAACCTAGGAAGAAGAAACCTGTTGATAGTAATGAGAAGCTTTTGAATATATTCAAGAATGTCGAGATCAATATCCCGCTCCTCGATGCTATCAAACACATACAGGCTTACGCTAAATTTTTCAAGGATTTATGTACACAAAAGTGTAAGTTGAAGGAATCTGTTCCGAGGAAGGTGGTACTCTCCGAGCAGGCTAGTTTTGTTATCCTGCATCACCTTCCTCAGAAAAAGAGAGATCCAGGTGCTCATTTGATTTCTTATGTCATCGGAGATTACACCTTTGATAGAGTACTTCTGGATCTAGGTGCATATATTGACCTAATTTCGACTTCTCTTTACGAGAAGTTCGGATTAGGTGAACTTCGGCCGACTTTAGTAACGCTGCAGTTAGCGGACCGTTCGATCACAAATCCATGAGGTGTTATTGAAGATGTTATTGTTAAGGTCAAGGATTTCTATTTTCCTGTAGATTTCCTTGTCCTTGACATGGAGGTACCTAAAAATTAAAGGAACACGCCCATTATTCTGGGGCATCCGTTTCTGGCTACCACTAAGGCCAATATCAATTGTGAGAGCTGTAGCATGGAAATCACCTTTGGGGATCAGAAATTGAGATTGGATATTTTTAATGCGATTAACAAATTCGAGGATTGTGGATTTATAGAGGAACTTGAGGAAGACAACTTGAACATTGAAACATGTATGGTGGTTTCTGCAATAGAATGTTTCTCCTGTTGTGATGGATCTGACCCGCAACCCTCTGGCAAACTCGCCACATTCTAAAGAGGTTATTGATTTTGTTCACTTTCAACCTTTTCCTCTTGGTGAATTTTCATCAGCATCGTCCTTACCTTCAATCCTAAACCTACCCTAGCTCGAACTGAAACCATTGCCTAAGAGTCTAAAATATTATTTCTGAAATATTAGTTTTTGGGACCACAAAAGACGCTCCCTGTGATTATCAGTGCTAAATTAACTACGGAGTAGGAGATTAAACTTATCAAGGTCTTAAAGGAACACAAGGAGGAAATTGGTTGGACCATTCATGACCTTAGGGGGATCGAGCCATCTTACTACAATCACAGAATATTCTTGGAAGATGGATCTCGCCCTTCTCACCAAATGTAGAGGAGATTAAACCCTAATATGCGAGAAATGGTCAAGAAGGAAATTATCAAGTGGCTCGATGTAGGAATCATTTATTCGATCTCTGATAGTCCTTGGGTAAGTCCCATGCAAATTGTTCCCAAGAAAGCTGGGATTACCGTTGTGACTAATGAGAAATGAGAATCTATCACAACTCGTTCAGCTTCCTCTTGGAGGGTTTGTATTGATTACAGGAAGCTGAACACAGCCACGAAAAATGATCATTTCCCTTTGCCCTTTATCGATCAAATCCTTGAAAGACTTGCCAGGCAAAAGTACTGTTTCCTAGACGGTTACTCAGGATACAATCAAGTCCCTATCCATCCCAAGGGTCAGGAAGAAATGACTTTCACCTGTCCCTACGGAACCTTTGCTTTTCGTAGGATGCCATTCGACTTATGCAATGCACCCGCGACTTTTCAAAGGTGTATGCTAGCCATATTATTAGACGTGGTGGGAGAGTTTATGGAAGTCTTCATGGACGATTTCTCTATTTTCAGAGAATTATTTGATTATTGCCTGGCTAATCTTGAAACGATCCTTAAAAGATGCATCAAAACAAGACAGGTCCTTAGCTGGGAAAAGAGTCATTTCATGACACAAGAAGGCATCATCTTGGGTCATGTAATCTCTGAATGGGGAATTGAAGTTGACAACGCTAAGGTTGATGCTATCTCTAAACTTATTCCTCCCACATCTGTCAAACAAATTCGATCATTTCTTGGTCATGTGGGATTCTATAGGAGGTTCATCAAGGACTTCTCTAAAGTTGCTCGTCCTCTGAGCAACCTTCTGGCCAAAGATACGCCATTTGATTTCAACGAATCATGCCATAGGGCATTTAATTTTCTTAAAACGGTAATCACTTGTGCTCCGGTGTTACAACCACTAGTTTGGATAGCCCCATTTGAGATCCTGACCGACGCTTCTGATTACGCGGTTGGGGCTATTTTGGGTTAGAAGATCGACAGGAAATCCTCTGTCATCTACTACGTTAGCAAAACTCTGGACGAGGCCTAAAGGAATTACACTGTTACTGAGAAAGAATTGCTAGCTATAGTATTCGCTTTGGAGAAATTTAGGGCCTATCTCTTAGGGTCTCATGTCATAGTATATACCGACCACTCGACCTTGAGACATCTTTTGGCCAAAAAGGAGGTCAAACGCCGGCTTATTCGATGGATTCTTCTGCTTCAAGAATTCGATCTTGAAATTAAAGAAAAATCCAGGGCATAGAATGTGGTGGCGGATCATCTTTCTAAACTTCTAAGTGATTCTTCATGTTCGGATATTCCGATTGCTGATACTTTTTCGAACGAGACTATCCTTGCAGTTTTAGGTGCCTAAACCCTGTGCTTTGCTGACATTGTAAATTATTTGGCCGTTGGTCAAACCCCTCAGGATTGGACTAAGCAACAACGAGATATACTCAAATCTGAGGCCAAATATTACTTTTAGGAGGACCCTGAACTGTATTGCATTGGATTTGATCAGATTATTCGCTGATGTGTTCCGGAGAATGAATTCAAACGTATACTCGAGTTCTGCCATGCATCTGCGTGTGGCAGACATTTCTCCGGGAAAAAGACGGTTGTAAAAATTTTGCGATCTGGATTGTATTGGTCGTCTTTATTCAACGATGCCTAGGAATTCTCGAGGTCGTGTTCCCAATGCTAAGCACTTAGGAGCATAACCAAGAGAGACATGATGCCTTTAAACCCAATTCTTCCTTTCGAAAGCTTCAACGTTTGGGGCATCGATTTCATGGGACCCTTCCTCCCTTCATTTGGATGCCAATACATTCTCGTCGCTGTTGATTACGTGCCCAAGTGAATCGAGGCTATTCCCACCCGAACAAATGACCACAAGGTGTTCATCGACTTCGTCAAGAAGAACATCTTCAGTCGGTTCGGGATTCTGAGGGCCATGATCAACGATGGTGGTACTCACTACACTAATGCCCAGTTTCGTAATTTACTGGCAAAATACAAGGTAAATCACAGAATCTCTACACCTTACCACCCCCAGACGAATGGATAGGCCAAGATCTTCAATCAGGAGATCAAGAATATTCTTTAGAAAACGGTTAGGCCTGATCATAAAGACCGGACTCAAAAGCTTGAGGACGCTCTTTGGGCTTACCATACGGCGTACAAAACGCATATCAACATGTCATCGTTTCGTTTGGTGTACAGAAAGGCATGCTATTTACCCGTAGAAATTGAACATAGGGCATTATGGGCAATCAAGCAGTGTAATCTAGATTTGAGTTTAGCCGGAAAGATCAGGAAACTCCAACTACTTGAGTTGGAGGAGCTTAGAAACGACGCGTACGAGAATGCTAAGATCTATAAAGCTCGGACCAAAGCTCTTCATGACCAATTGATATCTCACAAGAGCTTTAAGTCGAATCAAAAGGTCTGGCTCTTTTATTCTTGGCTTAAGCTCTTTCCCAGCAAACTTAGGTCAAATGGAACGGTCTGTTCATCATTGATCAGATGTTTCCAAACGAGGCGGTTCAAATCTCTGACCCAAAGATGGGTAATTCATTTAAAGTCAACGGTCAATGTCTGAAGCCTTTTATTGACCGTATTATTCCAGAACCCATCTCAGACACGGTTGCCCTCATCATATTGTATATTTTTGGTTGGATGTCGCCTAGCTGATGGCATTAAACTCAGTAGTTGTACAGTCTAACTCAGAGCTGACCCAAGCATCATATTCAAGTGATATCTTCTACATTCTACTCTTCCTCTCATGTCTTTTATTCTCAATGCGAACATTGTATCAGCTAGGCATGGGGAGGAGGATTCATTTCTAAATCATTTTGTCAGCCCTATGGAATTCTTGTAAATTCTACTTGTTTTCTTACATATATATAATTGAATTAGGAAAGAATACTTAGGCATTAGGACTTTTAAATCTTAAGAAATATTATAGTAGGATCTGAATACTAAGACCCTTCAGTCCTTTGGGCTTAATTAGTCTGGGTATCCACTAAAATGTGGATTTGTTTATCGAGTCTTCACCATCCTGAATTCCATTTCAATTTTATTAAATAAGTGATGTAAACACATTTACACTACTTAAAATGTCTATATATGCATGTTCTTAAGCATAGGATTGCATTTCATAATATAAATATTGCATAACATGCATCATCTTGCATTTAGAGTAGTTTGAATAAAATGGAGGTTAATTGTCTCCTTTTATGTGCTTGGACAGGGCAAACATTTTATTGGGGCCTCGGATCAAAGATCCAACCGTATGGATGTGATCAGGGCGACGATTGGAGTTCAACGACTCCAAGATCGCCCTAATCAGGCATCCGTAGCATCAGATAGAGACCGGGGAACCCTAGAAGATCAAGGGCCAGGATGGTGTAAATCCACACTTCAGATGACAAATCCGACTGCATGGATGAATTCGGATCGACGATCGCAGCCCAACGACATAAAAATCGAGTCAATCCGACATCCGTGGCACCATCTACAAATTCCCCGCATGCATCTTGTGAAGACCGCGCACCCGTCTCCTCTCCGCCGTTAGATCTCGATCCAACGGCTGTGGCCGCCCGGCGCTTAAAACATGCGCTCGACCATCCGCGCCCCGCAGCGCAGCGGTCGAGCGCGCTTACGCGAGCGCGGGGCGCGAGTTCGAGCCGCAGCGAGGGAGCGGAAGGCGCGATTGAGCGGGCGCGGATGAGCGTCAGATGGAGATCCAACGGCCGCGCGCGCTCAATCAGGACGACGCGCGATTGGACGCCCGCGTGGATGCGCGATCGCACGTGCAGGCGGGCGGGCGGCAGTGGTGAAGGCGCGATTTTAAGCCGTCCGGTCTCGCGATCGAACGGCTGAAAATCAATAGAAGTGCGTAGGCGTTACACGCGCGGGCGGCTGAGCGGGCGCGCGTGGGCGCGGAAGCGACGCGCGCGCTGGGGGCTTTAGCGACGGTTTCATCTGTCACTAAAGACCCCTTATTTATTATTTTGAAGATGTAATGTCCATTTTGCCCCCACTCCTTGCAACTATAAAAGGAGACCCCCTCCATACGAAATTTTCATCCCTTCTTTCTCCTCTCTACCCCTCCAATGCTCAAGAGAAGCTTGTCCCACACCCGGGATGCTTCTCGCGAGATAAAGTCCAATTTTCGTTCCCCTTCGGAAGTGGATCCCGCGACGACGACGGCGTGCTGCTTCGTTCCCGTTCTTCTGCTTCGTCCTCCTTCGTCCCTCTTCGTTCTCCTTCATCCAGGCGTCGTCCCGTCCGGCTCGTCCTCCAAGCAACCGTCGAGGAGGATTTCTCTCTCCCTATTCTTTTTACTGCTTTCTAGTATAGATTTACTGCTTTCTAGATTAATCTACTCGTCCTCCACGCAATCGTCGAGGAGGACATTTCTCTCTCCATTCTTTTAATGCTTTCTAAAGTAAATTTATCGCTTTCTAGAGTAATTGTTTTATGCTTTCTAGTTGTCATGAACAATCTCTTCAATACAAAAATTCCTTGTTTATTCTACATCTCATTTTGATTTCTCTGTGTAATATTCTCTTTCTCTCTTACTCTCTCTCTCTCTTCTATTTATTGTAAATAATTAGATGGTTCTAAATTTAATTATTCTGTAACAAATAAAAAGAAACGCGTAGTTTTTAAATCAAACGTCTGCCTCCCTGTGTTCGACCCGTAATTTTAATTTCGGTATAAATTTTATTTGTTGAACACGAATTCTTCGCTTTCGAACTACAATGACAGGTTTTCCAAAACTGAACACGTTAGTGTAGGTTCGTAATCGTTCAACAATAAGCTTGTGTGATAAGTACACAACTTATCAACCCATCCTCTGACTTGGGGGAACTTTAAGTCTAAGCATCTGCACACTATTCGCACTGACTCGTTGTTTGACGATTTTAACGGAAATTGGGTAGTTAATGAACCTTCTAGGGTGGTATGGCTGGCAAGTTATCGTGGGTAACAACCCATAGGCAGGTTGTCCAAAGCCCAACCACTGGACCATTCTTTTCCTGCTGCCTTTAGGTAAATCTTAGACCAGGGAAGCCACCTACTTAAATAAAAAAAAATTTCAAAAAGAAAAGAAAAAGAAAAAGACAAGGAGAAAAGAAAAGAAAAAAAAATAACACTTCACCGCACAAGTATGGCTGGCAAGTTATCGTGGGTAACTGCCTATTGGTAGGTTGTCTAGAACCCAGCTCAAGGAATGCACATTTAATTCCTAAAACACTTAGGAAGAAGCGGAGAAGTAGAATAAGCCGGGGAGATATGCACTGGTTGCACCCTTGTGTTGACCCCATAAAAATAATAGTAAGGAGAAAGCTACCGGTCGTATAGATACACCTTTAGGCAGAATTCTTTTTAAGGTCACCACAGGCGTAGAAACCCGAAGTCCATTCTGATTGCCTATCAACGTGTTTATCACATTCACAAAAAGATGCTTAGAACTTAGGATTCTCATCAAGTCTTGGGTGGGTTGAGTGGTCGTAGAAAGCCGCTCTGTAACCCTAAACTCAAAAATCCAAAAAACTTAGAAAAGAAGAAAAAGGAGAAAAAGAGATCCTTCTTTGAATAAGGCAAGGGCTTGAGGCGGTCTGCATTTTGGCAGATACCCGAGCGCTGTTATGTCTTTGAAAGTTCAGGTCCTAAGTAAAAATTTCTTAATGTTTAAAATGACTTTTGCCCGAGTAATCCAATCCTAATTCTTTTATAAATAGCATATACTTTTTGCTAGGGATTAGCAAAAGATAGGCATGGGGGTGTGATGTGCATATATCTAAATAGCAAAAAATTTCTATTAATGCATGTTCTTAGTACCATATTAGCATCATACATTGTAAATATCGCATAACACGCATAATCACACATTTACACCAAATTGTATAAATTGTATAGTAATTATCTTCTTTTATGGCCAGGGACAGGGCGACCTTTAATCGGGGTTTTGGACGGAAGATCCAACCGTACAGATCTGATCAGTGCAACGATGGGAGTTCAACGACTCCAAGATCGCACTGATCGGACGTCCATAGCACCAGATATAGTCCGAGGAAGCCTAGAGATCAAGGGCCAAGATGGTGTAAATCCACACTTTAGATGACACATCCGACCGCACGGATGGGTTCGGATAGATGATCGCAGCCCAACGACGCGAAAATTGGTCTAATCCGACATCCATGGAACCATCTACAATTTAATGAAAATTGACGGCCATGATGGCGCCACGTGGCACCATCACAGCCGCTAGCACTAGTAGCAGCTCTTCTTTGCCCACTCGATGAATCTCCACTGTTGGATGCCCATCCAACAGTTGAGAACTTGCCACGTCATCTCATTCTCGCTCCTCCAGTGCCTCTCCTCATCTGAAGGCTTAAGCAACGAAAGATCTCGGCCGTTGGATGAAGATCCAATAGCAAAGATTCGCTGAGAGCTAAAACAAGAACGCGACTAAAAGAGCCTCGTAGCGTAGCGGATGAGGCTATACAGGGCAAAAGGTCGCCCGTTGGACTCTAGCGCAGTGCACGTCTTCTTCGCACGCGAGAGCGCGATTTGGGCCATCCGATCAAGGGTCGATGAGTCAGATGAAGCAATCGGCCAGACGCGTGATCAGGTGCACCTTCGAACGCTTGATCTCACGCACAGAAGAAGGCGCGAGCGAGATGAAGTTTAAGCCGTCCGATCTCTTGATCGGAAGACTGATATCGCGAGGACGTGGGCAAGCGTTAAGTGCGCAGAAGGTGAGAAGGCAGGCGTGCGTGCGAAGCTGCAGCGATCTGAGGTCTTTAGTGACGCTTAAATCCGTCACTAAAGACCCCCTCATTTAATGTTTTAACTGTGTAATGACCAAATTTCCCCCAAACCTTGCAACTATAAAAGGAGACCCCTACCCTACAAAATTTTCATCCCTTCCTTAACCTCTCTCCCTCTCCAAAGCTCAAAAGAAGCTTGTCCCACATCCAGGATGCTCCTTTAGAGCCAAATCCAAAGTTTCTTGCCCTCGTTCCGGAAGTGGATCCCGTAATGATGACTACGTGCTACCTCATTCCTGCTTCTTCCTACTTCGTCTTCCTTCTTCCCGCTCCGTCCTCCGTCTTCCAGGTGTCGCTTCGTCCGGTTTGTCCTCCAAGCAGTCGTCGAGGAGGATAACATCTCTCGCCCTTCTTTTTATCGCTTTCTAAAATAGAATTTCTCGCTTTCTAACTGTAATCATTTCCTGCTTTCTAATTGTAAAAATAGTATTATTATATCAAGTGATTGTTCTATCTCTCCCTTATTGTTTATATCAATTTCATTGTAATTATCTCACTTTCAAACAAAAATACCAAAAAGATATAATCACGGATTTTATATCGACGTAGCCTCCCTGTGTTCGACTCGGAATTTCTTTACAAATTACGGTTAAATTTATCTGTTGATGGATTACTTCGCAACTCAAACTACAACAACGGGTTTTCAAAATCCAATTCTGATCACATAGTTTTCCGCTATCAACAACCAGCAAAAAGGAACAACTTAATGGAACAACATTTAGAGTTGGCAGTTTTTGGAGTGACCTCACATTTGTAGAGGCTACAACTCAATCATGCGCTTATGCATGCTATGGTATAGTGATGACATCTTGAAACTCGCACATTCCGTTTGTTGGAAGGAGAAGCAACCATGACAATGAAGCATGTCGTACTTTTAATCGGCCTCCACTTACATGGTCCACCAGTTACAAGTGTTGTACAACATGGAGATTGAACGGAGAAATGTGTAGAGTTACTTGGAGAAGATCCAAATGAAAATCTAAGTAAGAAGAATTTAACCTACAAAGGGTTAAGTAGGACACAACTAAAGTCTAAGTTTGTAAATGACTTTTGAATAGTAGGGACATATGATGATGTGATTAGATATGCTTGAGGTATCATTTTGATTTATTTGGAAGCAAGCATCCTTCCGGATTCCACCAAAAACAAGGTTCCGATTAGGTAAGATGCGTAATACATAGAGAATATTTTCCCTTAACGTTTTTATAAGTGTCTTATTATTATAATTATACATTTGCAGGTATTTATTATATTTAGAGGTTCTTCAAGTATGCAAGCAACTTGTATAGAGAACTGGTTAACTTGCTCTATTGTACGACAAAGTAAATGAAGTAGCACGATGTTAAACAACAAATGTATATGCCTTTTTCATGATGTTGTAGGTACTTCATTCTACATTACTTTATATAACTATGTAAGTATCCTCATATATATGATATAATGGATGCTTAAATTATATTTTCAATTATGGATTTGGGAACACCTATATATTGGGAGCCTAAAAGAAATGACATTCCCTTCACATTTGGTTCATATTGCACCACTAGGTGTATGGTAAGTAAAAGAAAGTTTAATATAATAATAATTAACAGGTTTATTACATTTTTTACTAACTTGATAAAGTTTTGTACTGGATGGAGTAGTAGTAAAGAATTTCATGAAAATGTTAGAAAGACTAATCATATTTACTACCAGAATAAGTTGGACACACAATGTATCAATCATATAACATTTAATTATAGTGGTCATATAAATTTGTATATTTGTTATCAATTTTGTATTGTTTATATAATAAAAATGTTCATAATTTATTATTATTATAGGTGATTTGGGATCCATATATAGATGAGAGGATACGATACCTTCATCTCATCTGCTTAGCAGATGTAGTGATATGGAGGTTCAAGACGTGTTTGATTTGGTATAATATGGTAGTCATGCATGTTTCTAACCCTATTATATCACAATTCGGGTTGTAACAATAGATATTCAAATAAATGAATAAAATAGAGCTATGTTAATGGACAAGTTAGGGGTGTCGCTTCATGGGCATTGTATCATCGAGGCTACATTGAACGATGGACTTGGAGATTGGAAGCAGTTGTTGAGGAGCATGATTTGCGAGGCACGCCAAAGGAGATCAGTGAATGATACCTACGATGGTGTTGGAGGAAGATAAAAATGTTGGCATAGGAACAAATGTCGCAAACTTTGGTTGCGTATGAACCTCGAGGACCAGTAGAAAGAGACTTGATAAGAAAACTTCATTTTAATTAATTATTGATTTTTTCAACATATAAACAATTTATTTCCCTTCATATTAAGGAAGTTTCATCTTTAAATCGAAGGAACATATAACTAGGTAGTTGAATAAGCCTCATTTACGATTGAATGTAAAAGAAAAGGAGATGAAAGAGCTACTAGAGTAATCGGCGACGAAGATGGCACGCACGATAAATGCACGGGTAGCTACCTTGCATTGACACACGGTTAGTCGTTTTCGCTAGCGGGTACGCTCAAAAGTACAACACAAAACAGAACAAGGGCCACACCCGTCAACAGTCAGCGTACCCTCGCCCGGCTATCCTGGTTTGCCCAGTGGGTCTAATAGGAGTCAATGTAGGGAGGCCAATCCAAACCCGGGTCCCGACCCAAGGGTGGCTAGCACTCTCCCTACATAAAAGTGACAGTAGCTCTCTTCAGTACCACGCACACGAGGGCCAACTCACTTTCCATACCCAAGTCTGAATAGGCAACCAACATGCCCGTAGGCAACATATTCTATCATACATCAGATATCTATTTCAGTATACTTGAGTTCCTTTCCTAGTTCCCCATAGGATTCATACATAGTGCTCATCTTATTTCATTTCATGGCATGCATCTCTATCACATACTGATTTCTAATTCGTATAACAGACAGTTCGTAAATTAACAGGGTAAACCATCATTAACAGGATAACTGACCATAACATCATTTAAAGTATTCCCATTCTCACAGTAGGGAAGTTAACAACATGTATTCTCAGGTTTTATAACAAGCGAGGTTCATGCGTTGAATACAAACATTCACATTCTCAGTCTTAGGGTTCATCTCATAACCTAGGTTTCAAGTAGACATTTTTAATTTAACATGCATTTTACAATTCAAATCACAGAAGTAGAGATGACCATTCTACCAGGGTGTACTGGTGGTTTAGGGGCTCAAATGGTGGATCTCGACGTCTCCGCGGGTCCCATGTGCACTACGGACTAGAGACTTATAACGTTGACCAATATGTCAAACAAGCTCAAAATAGTATAGACAGGACCCTAACACGTAGGAAATTACGAAAGAAAACCAATGGTACCTTATTTGAGTAAAACTGTCTCCGTTTGGGTCCTAAACTGGCCCAAAAACATGCACCCTAACCAAAATCAGATGTCTGGGGTGAGTCCCAGACGTCTTAAATGAGCGCAAAAGCTCCCTTTGCTTTCCTGCATTTGTACTTGTTGTCTGCTACCCCTTACAGTCGTCTAACACTACTCCTAGTCATCTGGAAGTGCAGTTGGACGTTTCACATGACTTCTAAATGTCCTAAAGTACCTCGAATGTTGCGCCACGTGACTTTCCAATGTCCTTGTACCTACGCATGCATGCGTAGCGAAAATACGACACCTCAATACAACCGTATTATGCATGCATGGTCGTGTGGAGAACGTACCTTGGCACTCTGCGTGCTATCGGATGTCCGAAGCTCTCTCAAGACGTCCGACGACCCCTCCAAATGTCTAGCGAGTGTCGCAGACGTCTGATAATGCGGAAATATTCACGCGTAGAGCTTCCTTGCGAAACTCCTCCTTGCTTGTGGAGCTGCAGGCCTTCCCTCCCTGTTGCTCTTCCTCTCCCATGCTCCCTCCTCCTTTGTCAGCTCCTCCTGCTGCCCCCATTCTCTTCTCCCACGCGTGCTCCTCCAACT
Organism: Thalassia testudinum; assembly: GCA_037157565.1. Classification (NCBI taxonomy): domain Eukaryota; kingdom Viridiplantae; phylum Streptophyta; class Magnoliopsida; order Alismatales; family Hydrocharitaceae; genus Thalassia; species Thalassia testudinum. The sequence continues at coordinate 23,354,480 of JAZHRO010000024.1, forward strand.
CCCCTCCTCTCCTGCTCCCACGCCCACAGTTGCAAGGGAAGGGAAGGAGATGGACGACGGTAGGGGCAAACGGAGGAGTGCCCTTCGTGCTCCTCCTACTGCCCTCCCTTACCCACGCTCTCTCTTCCTCTCCTCCATGCTCCGCCTGCTCCCCTACCCTTCTCCCCCACTCACGGCTACAAGGGGATGGGGGGAAGAAGATGGTCGCCAGTTGCAAAGGGTGGAGGAGTGGAGGTGTGGTGGCGTGAGTTGAGAGGGTGGAGGAGTGGGGGGTTTTATAGGGAAGGGCTTAGGGTTTTTAAGAGGCATGCGTGTGTGTGGGTTGTGTGGTTGATGAGAACCTCGTCATAAACCCTAAACTAGCACCATCTAACCTAGATTTGCAAGAAAAAGCTCCTACATAACTTAGAAAGGCTTGACTCAGATAATTCTGAGTTTGTGAAGAAAACATGAACTAAGGGGTAAAAATGTAATTTCACCAACACAATCAGTAAATAGGGTAACTCAGGGTCCAAACATAGGTCAAACTAACCTAATAATAAGGAAAGTGGGATGAGTTGATCCAACAAGGGCTACAGCAACTCCAAGGAATTAAATTACATCCCGTAACCCTAAAACAAACCCACTTCAATTCACGAGGTTCGAGGAAAAGTAAAAATCGACTAAGCCCTCTAAAATTCATAGAAAAATAATCTATAGGGTTTATAACCTTCAATTTGGCCTTGGGAACCTATTTTGGCCTACATTGAGAACCATGCCCAATTAATTATTTAATTTGGGTTTTTATGTAAATTGATCGGTCAAACAAGGTCTGAGCTCGAAATAAAATTCACCATTAGAATCCTTAGGTCATATTTACTCATGTATAAAAACTTAAGCCTAAGAAGATAGTTTCTTGACCGACTTTGCATTTTGTTCCTCATCTATTACTTTTTGACCCTCAACTTTTGAAACCCTCGCATTTTGGCCCCCAAGTCTTCATCGTTCTTTGCATTTAGGTCCTCCCTGTAAAACCCTGAGCAGCGCCATGCTCCGGCGACTTTGCGCGGAGCATAGCGCCGTGCAGGGTGAGGGAGGACCTCTGCCCTTTCAACGGGGTGTTCCCTGCGACGTCTGTTGTCGCAGGGACACCTCCATGATCTCTGCAGCAGCCCATACCTTCCGTGCGAATGCGCGGAAGGTATGGGTCCCTACTCCAGCCGTCCTCCGGCGAGGGAGGCACGTCGCCTCCCTCCGCCCACCTCTCCGCTTTCACCTCTATAAAAGCCGCCTCCGCCTGCAGAAGAGGGTAGCTCGGTCCTGACGGAAAAACACCCCCATCTTTCCTCCCTTCCCACTCCGGTAGAAGCCCTCGAGCTCCGGCGGTTCTTCCTCCCCCTCCTCGTCGCTCTGCTGCAATACCAGCAGCAGAGCCGCCTTCTCCCGCTCTTCCCGCGTCGTGTCGGACCCAGCGCGTGCCCTCCCGCTCTCTCCTCGCCGCCGCCCTCTCTCTCTGGGCATCTTCTTCTCCAGCGACAGTGGATACGACTACCGCCCTGCTCCGGCCCCCTTCGTCTCTACAACTAGGTCAGAACTTCTCCCCTCCTCCCCCTCTTTCTTTTCCTCACTATTTTACATTCAATTAAGCCCTCGACCACTCCTGACCACCGTCACCCCCTTCGTCTTCGGCTACCCTCCGGCGAGACGGCCCCATCGCTCCACAGCCCCACACGCCTCGCCAACCCTCATAGAACCTCCGCCTCACCACATTGAGCAACCTCCGCCCACCCATTACCGCTTCACACCCCCACCACACTCCACCGAACAAACCCATTTTTCCAGTTGTTGTCCGACCTAGCCCCACCGCCAGACGCCATCCCGCGACCTGCCACACCCCGCACCACCTTCGCCGTGCCACGGCGAAGGTCCCCCGCTTGTTTGATTAGGCCGAAGGGCCGTGTTCCTGTCTAACAGGTTCGCTGCTCTAGCCACCATTAACGACGACAGAAGCAGCTTCGAGGCAAGCTCCAGGCCATGCAGCCCCAGATTCCCAGGTGCTGCAGGTTGGGGCGAAGTCCGCGAAGACTCCTGCCTCGTCAGTTGGCACCGACACCAGCTGCAGCTGATCAGAGGGCGAGGTGGAGTCGTCCTGCGGGTGCGTGCGAAGACAGCACAGAAGATAGTCCCACATCGTGGGATTTCGAAGCCGCGCCTGCGCGTAAATTGTAAAAGTGACTAAGGCTTATCGCCTCAGTCGCACAAGGTGAGGTCCCTCTCACCCGCTTACCCGGCCTCGTCCGCGACCACCCCCCCGCGGACCTGGCCCGACCCGTATACCCGACCTGCACTCCTCGCCCACCACCGCACACTGGTGAGCCTGGTCCCAGGCGCGAATCCGTACCCGAATACCCGGCTCTGGGAGAGCGATCCTACGAACGAAATCTGAGAGAGAGAGACGCGAGAGAGGGTAGGGTTAGGTTTTTGCTCTGACCAGGCTATGTGAGTGCGCAGGCAGAAGAGGAAGGAGAAGAAGAAAGAAGACCGCAGAAGAAGGAGAAGAAAAAGAAGGAAGAAGCAGCCAAAGCCTTGGCTGCTCGAAGCAAAGCAGAAGAAGAAGGACTGCAAGAAGAAGAAGAAAGACGCAGGAGAAGGAGCACCGAGGAAGCAGTGTAGCAGATGCTATTTAAGTCGTCTGACTGAGAAATCAGACGACGCTCTGAAGAGAAAGAAAAGAAGGAAAGAAGAACAGGCGCCGCAGCTGGAAGCAGAGAAGAAAAGAAAAAGAAAGAAGACAAAAAGCTGAAGAAGATCAAAGAGAGAAAGAGAAAGAAGGAAGATAAAGTAGAAGAAAGAACAGAAGAGCTGAAGACGATAAAGTAAAGAGAAGAGAGGAAGAAGAAGACAAAAACAAGAGATAAAGAAGAGAAGAAGAAAAAGCCAAGAGACCAATCTCTCTCTCTCTCTCTCTCTCTCTCTCTTATTTCTGTAACAGAAACATTGTGCTTCTAGAATTATAGTTTGCTCCCTGAGTTCGACCTCAGGAAACCTTTTATTTCCGAGTAAAATTGTAATAGTGGCAATAACTAACTGTACCACAACGTCATTTCTATAACAAACAACAAAACCTAGTCATACCGGCCACTATCATTTGGCGCCGTTGCCGGAGAGCAACGACTATTCTAGAAGTTATACTTGTAAGTTTCTAATAGTCCCTCTCTCTCTTTTGTGCAGGTACAGAAAGAAAAAGGACGCAGCCGCACCACAGTCACTCCAAGGACAGGTAACTTCCTATTAAACCCTAAAATTTTAAAGAGGAAAAACAAAAAAGAAAATAGGCATAAACTGTCTTTTATACATAGTAATAGCTGCATAATCTCAAAAACTATTATTCCTGCACACAATATTAAAGGTAATTATGGGCTAACACTTTCTTGCCTGAGCCCTAATTACCCAGCAAAGAATTAACTGGACCAAGTAGAGCCAACATAAGGACAAACATTAGGATTTCAGAGACACACCCCTTAATCAAAAATTGAGGAAATCCAAAAGAGGTGTGCACAAGCCATTGATTGAAAATAATTAATAAGAAAAATCCTAAACAATTGTCTCTATAAACACTTGAACCTTAAAAAACAAGGCCTAAATTCTCAAGGGACCCACTAGGTGAAGTTGACCCCTAGGGTCAACCAACCTTCAAATTAGGCCACCTTGTTCACAAAAAACACCTAAGAGTTCAAGTGAAACCTTAAGCACCTTGATCTTAAAGTAAAAGAGGTAGACTTAAGAGGTCAAGATCCCATTCTGGTCTACCTAAAACCACAGTGACATGAGAGGTCGGGTGGGGGAAACCCTGTAACCCGTGGGAGCGCTCTACCGTGTAGGGGTCTTCGCGGGACTCACCCTCTCTGGCTGCCTAGGTAATTCTTAGGTGGACGATCTTTCTGATCAAAGGGTCCATCTGCCCCGCACCTCTGTAGTCACCCAACACATTTTTGGGTGTCTTGATTGGGTCCAGCTCCTTCTAAACTCTTCTATTCCAACAGTGCATGAACGGTAGGAGATCCTTAAGACCACCCTTAAGATCTCCTTTAGGAATTCACTCTCGTCAAGGCCAAGCCTCGATGCCTGTGTTTGCACAGCAACCCTACCCCGTCATTCTCTCATCTGATTCTGAACCAAGCTCTTCTTCTTCCCCCATCATGGCTCAGCCAGTTGAGGAAGAAAACAATCTGGAGCACCAGCTCCAGCGACTCAATGACCTCTTCCAAAACTTTGTGCACCCACCGTAGCGTCCTATGATGCGGGACCATTATAATCCTGCTGCGGTGGCCATCGAGCCTCGAGTCAGAATCCCGACTGGAGGACCTGATTCCGAATTGAAGTCCAACATGATTCATGCTATACCTAAATTCCATGGGCTTAATTCCGAAGATCCCTTCCAGCACATCAAACAGCTAAAGCATCTGACCGAAACTTTTGGGTCAGATGCACAAAATCGGGATATTCTTCTCATGAAGATGTTCTCCTTTTCTCTTATGGACAAGGCCGCTCACTGGTATTAAACTCAAACCCGGCCGATCAACACTTGGGAAGAACTTCAGTCCGAGTTTTTGAAAAAGTTCTTTCTTGTTGGTCGGACCAACGCCTTGCGCCATCAGATTACTCACTTCACTCAACAAACAGGGGAACCTCTCCATGAGGCATGGGATCATTTTCAAGATCTCATGAGAAAGTGCCCCCCATCACGGAGTTCCTAAATGGGAACAGGTCCAATCTTTTTACCAGGGACTCCATGAGGACATTCATCTTTTCGTCAATGCAACCTGCGGAGGAAATACCATTGGTCAACATGAGGACACCGTGTGGGAGATTCTCGAAAACATGTGCGAGAACTCCATCAACAATGACTCCATGGGATTATTCGACAGGACGAATACCCGCGCATCGACGAATCTTAGGGGAGCACATGAGACGCAGGGCCTGTCCGCATCAGTCGACCTGGAATTAATGGCCATTCGATTGGACAAGGTCTCGATTATTGAAAAGAAGGTGGATGAGCTGACTCAGCACCTGCAGCGAGCCACCTCTATGCATAACCCCTTTGCGCAGCCTCCTTCCACAAGGGAGACTGTGCAAAACATTTTCCATCGATCTTTTCCTGGGATGGATCCATTTCCATCATCTGATTCTCGGACTGGAGGTCCATCCGATCCTTTCTACCCCAGCCCGGGGAATTCCATTCCCCCTTTCTCTGACTCTCTGGAGGTTCCTCAGACCTGCGAGGACCTCAACGCCATCCAGAATGATCCATTCTCCAACACCGATAACCCTGGATGGCGAAACCATCCCAACTTTCAGTGGGCGGGAAATTCCCAAACCAAAAGACCACCCTTTCAGCCCCGCCCACAACCCACTCGTTCTTACCAGCCGCCTCAGCCTCGGCCCAACCCCACTTATCCATCAGGGCCAAATCAAGATCAAATGTCCCTTATCCTTCAGACTTTGGCTGACATTCAGAGAACGAATGCGGCTATCCAAAAACAACACAAGGACGAGCTTACTGAGGTCCGAAATCAATTGGCCCAGTTGGCAAACTCTCTCCAACCAGCCACTCTTCCTTCCCAACCTCTTCCTAACCCGAATAACGTGCCAACCCAGCGGCGCGTTATGAACCCAAACCCAGGCCAAGACCATATGATTTCTCAGGCCCCCTCTGTTCCTCCACCCGACAGGATGAAGGCCTCCACTTCTTTTGCAGGCTACCAGCAGCAACCCATCTTACCCGATCCCAACCAAAACCAGGCAGGACTTAATTCCATAACAACCCACAGTGGTAAGGAAACACAAGATCCACCTCATCCAAACCACTCCAAGCCTGGTAGCGATTCCAAGCCCAGGACGGTAATCCAGGACGTTCCTACCCTTATCCCAGATCCAAGACCTGGACCTATCCTAGAAGAACCAACCAAGATCCCGTTTCTCGAGGCCTTGACCAAGGGAAAGAAGACTACCAAGCCCGTGGCACCTGAGGAGGACCTGGTCAAGCTCTTTGAGTGGGTCCACATAAACATCCCCTTGATGGATGCAATCCGCCATGTACCGACTTACGCACGATTCTTAAAGAATGTGTGTACACCCCAGCGTAAGCCGCGAACCAAGAGTGGGAGTCCAATTGTTCTGTCAGAGCAAGCCAACTCTGTAATCCTAAGCAGACTCCCACCCAAGGCTAAAGATCTTGGTACTCCCCTGATTTCCTGCAAGATAGGTGATACCCAATTTGATAGAGCTTTGCTAGACTTGGGTGCATCCATAAATCTAATACCCACATCCTTACTTAACCATCTTGAAGAATCTGAGCTAAAACCAACCGAGGTGACATTACAATTAGCAGATCGATCTATAAAGTCACCAAAAGGGATTCTTGAGGATGTTATTGTGAGGATATGGGATTTCTACTTTCCTGTAGACTTCATAGTCTTAGACATGGACGTGCCTGAAAACCCTAGGGATACACCAAACATTTTAGGGAGACCTTTCTTGGCTGCTGCTAGAGCCAACATTAGCTGTGAGGAGGGCCAAATAGAGCTCAAATTAGGGAATCAAACCCTGAAAATTGATATATTTAAGGCCCAACAAGGAATCAATTGCGGTGTCATCGAACAGATTTGTGACATTAGGGCCTTGGTTGATGAAACACACTTCCAGAATGACCTGATTATACCTCATCAACCACGGAAAGATCTTGACCCGCAAACAGAGGAGTCGAATCCAGATATAAACAACCCAGTAACTCCTACCCTTGAACCTCACGTCTATACCGAACCACCCGCCGCTGCTGATAACCCTATCCTCGAGTTCAAGCCCCTTCCTTTTCACTTGAAATACATCTTTTTGGGTTCTAATCAGACCCTTCCTGTGATCATCAATTCCAACCTCAATCCCGAACAGGAATCCCGTCTGATTGCTGTCCTCTAGCAACATCGAGAGCCATCGGGTGAACTCTCGATGATTTGACTGGAATAAGTCCCTCTTATTGTACTCATCATATCTATTCAGAAGAGGGCGCACGACCTTCTCGTGAAATGCAGAGACGCTTGAACCCTAATCTGCAGGAGGTCGTGAAAAAGGAGATCATCAAGTGGTTAGATGCCGGAATCATCTACCCGATCTCTGATAGTCGTTGGGTGAGCCCAATTTAGGTTGTGCCTAAGAAGGCAGGACTCACCACTATAACGACTGAGACCGGAGAAGTCATTCCTACCCGATTAGCCAACGCGTGGAGAGTCTGTATAGATTACCACCGACTCAATTCCTCCATGAAGAAGGATCATTTCCCACTACCTTTCATTGGTCAAATTCTCAAGAAACTAGCGGGAAATAGGTTCTTCTGCTTTCTTGTCGGGTATTCCAGTTACAACCAGGTGGCAATCCATCCTGAGGACCAAGAAAAGACCACGTTCACCTGCCCCTTCGGAACATACGCGTTTCGAAAGATGCCTTTCGGTCTTTGCAATGCACCCGCTACTTTTCAGCGGTGCATGCTTGCCATATTCTCAGATATGGTAGGTGACTATCTGGAAGTCTTCATGGATGACTTTTCAGTTTTTGGAGCATCATTTGACGATTGCCTCCAACACTTGGTCCAGATACTCAGGTGATGCATCGATGTGAATTTGGTTCTTTCCTGGGAAAAGAGCCATTTCATGGTGCCTGAGGGAATTGTCTTGGGACACTTGATTTCAGAAAAAGGCATCCAAGTGGATCGAGCTAATGTTGATCTAATCTCTCGCCTTCCTATGCCTAGCTCGATCAGGGACATCCGTTCTTTTTTGGGGCACGTTGGTTTTTACCGTCGTTTCATTCCGGATTTCTCGAAAATCGCGTGCCCCTTGACTTCGCTTCTCTCTAAGGATGTACCCTTTGAAATCTCCAAGGAATGCACACTAGCCTTTGAAAACCTGCGTGACCGAGTCACCCAGGCACCTATCGTACAATCCCCTTAATGGTCTCAACCCTTTGAGATCATGTGCGACGCATTTGATTTCGCTGTAGGAGCGGTCCTGGGGTAGAAAGCTGACGGGAAACCCGTGGTCATCTACTACGCTAGTAAGACACTTGACGAGGCTCAGCGTAACTATACGGTTACTGAGAAAGAGCTGCTAGCCGTAGTATTTGCCCTTGAAAAGTTCCGATCGTATCTCCTGGGTTCCCATGCCATCATCTACTCGGATCACACGGCTGTAAGGCATCTCCCTGCCAAGAAGGATGAGAAGCCCCGACTAATTCGTTGCATCTTGCTGTTGCAAGAGTTCGATCTTGAGATTCGCGACAAGGCGGGAAGGCAGAATGTGGTAGCCGACCATCTGTCCCGTCTTCCTTCTGAGATTATCAACCCTTCCGGATCCATCACAGAACATTTTCCTGATGAGCACCTGCTTACTGTCGGTACTAGACTTCCATGGTTTGTTGATATAGAAAACTACTTGGCATCTCATCAGACCCCGTCTGATTGGCCGAAGGCCAAGAAAGACAAGTTGCGTTCTGATACCAAGTATTACATCTGGGAAGACCTGTACCTTTTCCGCATAGGTGCTGATCAAGTCATCCGGAGATGTGTCCCGGATGAGGAAATCAACAATATCCTCTCTTTCTGCCATGACCAGGTGATGAGAACCTCATCATGAGCCATAACTAGCTCATTTTGACCTAATACAAAGGATAAAAGCTCCTACATAACTCAAGGAAAGGCTTAACTCAGAGAATTCTGAGTTTAAGGAGAAAACAAGTCATAAGGGGTAAAAATGCAATTTTACCAGTATAATCTGCATACAGGGTAATTCAGGGCCCAAACATAGGTCAAAGCAACTTAATAAGAATAAAAGTGGGATGAAATGATCTAGCAAGGGCTACAACAATTCCAAGAAACTAAATGATAATCTGTAACCCTAAAATAACCCACTTCAATTCACGAGGTTCGAGGCAAAGTAAAAATAGAATAAACCCTCTAAAATTCATAGAAAAATAATCTCTAGGGTTTAGAACCTTCAATTTGGCCTTCAGAACCCATTTTGACCTACATTGAGAACCATGCCCAATTAATAACTTAATTTGGGTTTTCGCATAAATTGACCGGTCAAACAAGGTTTAATATAGAAATTAAATTCACCATCAGATTCCTTAGGTCCTAATTAGTCATGTATAAAAACTTGAGCCTAAGAAGAAACCTCCTTGACCAACTTTACACTTTGGTCCTCATATATTTACTTTTTGGCCCTCAACTTTTGAACCCTCGCATTTTGGCCCCTAACTCTCCTTCGTTCTTTGCGTTCAGGTCCCCCCTGCAAAACCTGCCAGCACCATGCTCCGGCGACCTTGCGCGGAGCATGGCGCCGCGCAGGGTGAGGGGGAGAGCCTAGCAAGTAAACCGGGGGTGCCCTGCGTCGTCAGCTGTCGCAGGGACACCCCCCTGGTCGCTGTAACCCACCATACCGGCCGTGCGAACGCACGGACGGTATGGGTTTCCATCTCCGGCGTCCTCCGGCGAGGGAGACACGTCGTCTCCCTCCGCCTTCCTCCCTGATTCGGTCCCTATAAATACCCCCGTCGCTCCACCGTTCTTCCCAGCTCAGATCTGACGGAGAAAACCCCCAACTTTCCTCTCTTCTCACTCCGGCAGACGCCCACCAGCTCCGGCGGTTCTTCCTCCTCCTCCTCTTCGCTCTGCCGCAATACCAGCAGCAGAGACTTCCTCCCCTGCTCTTCCCGCGCCACACCGTACCCAGCTGGTGCCTCTCCGGCTCTCTGCTCGCCGCCGCCCCTTCCCCTGGGCATCTTCTTCTCCGGCGACAGTCGATACGACTGTCGCCCTGCTGCTCCCCCTTCGTCCCTGCAAGTAAGTTAGAACTACTTCCCTTCCTCTCCTCTTTCTTTCCCCGGTTTCAATTTGTTCAATTAAGCCCTCGACCGACCCTGACCATCGTCACCCCCTTCGTCTCCGGCCACCCTCCGGCGAGATGCCCCCATCGCTCCACAGCCTCACACGCCTCGCCGACCCTCACCGAACCTCCGCCTCATCACACTGAGCACCCCCCACCCCTCCACTGCCACTCCACACCTCCGTAACGCTCCCCCAAACAAACCCATTTCTCCGGTTGAAGTCCAACCTAGGGCTGCCTCCAGACACCACCTTGCGGCTTGCCGCACAGCTCCACACCTTCGCCGTGCCACGGCGAAGGTTCCCCAGTAGTTTGATCAGGCCGAGAGGCCATATTCGTGTCCGACAGGTTCTGAGGCTCGACCGCCATTAACGCCACATTGAAGCAGCTTCTCCCGCGCTCCAGGCTTGAGGACTCCAGGTCTCCAGCTGCTGCGGATTACGGAGACTCCTGCGAAGGCAGCCAGCCAGCAACCGACGCAAATCGAAGCTGCAGCTGCAGAAGCAAGGCCGCGGTCTTCCAGCAGGCGCACGCGAGGAGAGGCCTCCGTTTAGTCCCACATCAGTAAGCCTCACAACTCTTTCACCGTTTAAATTGTTTTTGTGAATAAGCCTTACTGCCTCAGCACACGGGGTGAGGTCCCCTTCACCCGCCCGGTTACCCGGTCTCGTCCGCGCTCACGCCCCGCGGACCTGACCCGACCCGACTTAGACTGACCTGCACTCCTCGCCCACCACGCACGCCGGTGGGCCTGGACCCGGGCGCTACCCGTACCCGGCTACCCGGCAGCTCTGGGAGAGCTATCCTATGAGCGGTTTCTGTGAGAGAGAGACGGAGGGGCGGGGGGTAGAGTAGGTTTTGCCCTCTGACGTAAACTCTGAAGTGTGCAGGCACAGGTGAAGAAGAAGGACCGCGGAAGAAGAAGGAAGCTGAGGGAGACACTGTAGCAACAAGCGGTTTAAGTCGTCTGATTGGAAAATCAGACGACGTCCTGAAGGGAAAAGAAGAAAGAAGGAGAGACGACGTCCTGACAGGAAAAAGAAAAGAAGAAAGAAGGAGATCTGAAGAACAACAGAAGAAGGCGAGGCAGAGGAGAACACAAAAGAACAAGGGAAGAACTGAAAGAAGAAGAGCACAAGAAGAAGATCTGAAAAAAGGAAAAGAAGAAAGAAAGGAAAAGAAGAAGAACAGGACCCGCTCTGCAGAAGAAAAAGGAAGAGCAGGAACAGCTGAAAGAAGAAGAACATCACCACTGCAGATAAAGAAGAAGATAACAGAAGATCTGAGACGAGGAGAAGCAAAGAGAAAAGAAGAAAAGACAACAAATTCTTTCTCTCTCTTTCTTTATTTTTGTAAAAGAAACTTGTACCCCTAGAATACAACTTGCTCCCTGAGTTCGACCTCGGGAACTCTTTTATTTTCCGAGTAAAAAAATTTATATATTTGAAATGATGGCAATAACTGGCTATACTACAACGCTATAACAATAAAACCCGGTTATCTCTCGAAGCCACAGCGTTTCACCAGGCATGCGGTGGCCATTTCTCTGGGCATAAAACCGCATCAAAAGTCCTCCAGTGTGGCTTTTACTGGCCCACGCTGTTCAAAGACGCATACAGTCACCGCAACGCATGCAGCCGTTGCCAGACTTTGGGCAACATGAGCCGTCGCGACATGATGCCTTTGTAGCCGATTCTCGTATGCGAAATTTTTGATGTTTGGGGATTGATTTTATGGGCCCCTTCCCTGTTTCGGATGGTTTCGAATACATTCTGCTTGCTGTGGACTACGTGTCCAAATGGATCGAAGCCATACCGACCCGAACCTGTGATCACAAAATTGTTCTCAAATTCATTCATCAAAACATTTTCTCAAGGTTTGGGATTCCCCGTGCTATAATCTCTGATAGGGGGACCCATTTCACAAATGCTCAGTTTAGGTCACTGATGACCAAATACGGGGTGTCGCACCGAATTTCTACTCCTTTCCACCCCAAAACTAATGGCCTAGCTGAGCTGTCAAATCGGGAGATCAAGAAAATCCTACAGGTCACTGTTCGGCCCTACAGGAAGGACTGGTCGTCCCGACTTCCGGAGGCATTGTGGGCCTATAGAACAGCTCACAAAACCCAATTAGGCATGTCTCCCTTTAGAGTGGTGTACGGAAAGGCGTGTCACCTTCCCGTAGAACTGGAGCACAAAGCCTATTGGGAAGTACGGAATTGTAATCTAGATCTTTCGAAGGTTGGAACCCACAGAAAACTTCAAATCAGCGAGATCGATGAATCACGCCTAGACGCATATGAGAACTCGCTAATCTACACGGAGCGGGTTAAAGCCTTCCCTGACAAGCATATCTCGAGAAAGATCTTTCATCCTAGCCAGAAGGTCCTACTCTTTGATGCCTGACTCAAACTTTTCCCGGGAAAGCTGCGATCCAAGTGGGTCGGACCATATTTAGTCCGACAGGTTTTTGGAAATGGAGCCATCGAAATTAGTCTACTCAGCCACTATTCCGAACCTTTCATCGTGAACGGTCAGAGACTCAAGCCGTTCATTGATGTGACTTCTACTGATTTGGCAGAATCATATTATATCCTCCATTCCCCTTGAGCTTATTGCGCCCAGCCGATGGCGTAAAACTCTGTGCTTAACGGGAGGCAGCCCGTCATTTTCCTAAAAATCCAAAACCCTTTTTCACACTTTTGTGCACTTATGGTTCACCCTTATAGACAGCCGACCCCACCTCAGATGCTCGCATCTGGGATTAGAAATCATCCGCAAAATTCATCCCGACCCATTCACTCATCCAAACTTCTGTCTTAAGGAATGAACTAAGTAAATAAAAAACCCCCTAAGTCACAATGAGGACATTGCAAACCTTAGGCATGGGGGGGAATAAAAGTGCAAAACTTGTAAGAAAAGGTTTTAAACAAAAAATTCACATATGCCAAAAACACCATAAAAATTTAGAAAAAAAAATATTTTCAAAAAAAAGAATAAAGGAATAAGAGGAGAAAGGAAATTTTGTGGGAGAAGGAAAGGAAACAAAATGAAAAAGGAGCACAAAAATGAAAGAAAAATAGTCATTAGTAAGAAACTAAGGAATTGACCTAAGCTCTAGACATTATTCAAGAAAAGAAATGAAAAGTGCATGGTGAGATTAGTAAGAACACAAACTTTAGGCATTCTTGGATAGACTCTTAGTGCCCATTAAGATCTAGACATTCCTCAAGAGGTTGAGGAAAATGAAAAGCTTAAGTATTAGGTCCAAGGCTTAGGGAGTATTTGACCTCATTAACTAACTTCTGGTTTATGAGACTCAGTAACCTAAGCACCCCAACCTCACACACAGCCTGGTTCAGTAAGCGTAAAAATCAAAATCACGCAGAAGCGTCACAAAATTCTGAAAAATACACCTAGAATAGGAGCGACCGATCAACATAAGTTGATTTGGACAAGTTTCCAGCGCGGAGAGGCGGGAAATCCCCTCGAAGATGCGTAACAAACTATCGTCTCCTCGGTGCTTGTCTCTTAGGATATTTATATATCCTACTGGGGGCATGTAAGCGCCCTGCTAGTTCAGATTCCATGGATGGCATTATCACGAAGTGTCAATTGCCAGGGTCTGGATTCGGCCACGGAACACCATGGATGGCATTATCTCGAAATCTCAATAGCCAGTGTTCCGGGGGTTGCCATTGGCGGTGCTATCTCAAAGCATCGATTGCCAGGAACCCTTGAGGATTGATGATGGGAGCAAGGAATCTGATACAGACCGTGTTGAAAAGTCAATCCTAGGCTAGAACTAAAAAGAAAAAAAGAGAGAAAACTCTCCAAACAGAAAAACTTTCTATTTCTCTCTCTTACAAAATGCACTGCGAACTAAACTGGGGCTACAATCATTTTAAGCATGGGTGCTTTAACCACAAAGTCCAATAGACCTTAGGTTAGTTCTTGTGGGTCTTAAAAACCTTTGCCAAAGACTGAGGCTAAGGCTAGACAGATCTGGATCTTGATTGGTACTAGAGTACCTTTTAGGCCTATGGTCAGCATTCTAACCTAATCTAAGTTCAAATGAAAAAGCACTTATTTGAAGTTATTAAAAACATCATGGTCTAGAACAGAGGTTAAAACTTTAGGTTTTTGCTAAGGGACTAGCAAAAGCTAGGCATAGGGGTATGATGAGAACCTTGTCATAAACCCTAAACTAGCACCATCTAACCTAGATTTGCAAGAAAAAGCTCCTACATAACTTATAGAAAGGCTTAACTCAAAGAATTCTGAGTTTGTGAAGAAAACAGGAACTAAGGGGTAAAAATGTAATTTCACCAACACAATCAGTAAATAGGGTAACTCAGGGTCCAAACATAGGTCAAACTAACCTAATAATAAGGAAAGTGGGATGAGTTGATCCAACAAGGGCTACAGCAACTCCAAGGAATTAAATTACATCCCGTAACCCTAAAACAAACCCACTTCAATTCACGAGGTTCGAGGAAAAGTAAAAATCGACTAAGCCCTCTAAAATTCATAGAAAAATAATCTATAGGGTTTATAACCTTCAATTTGGCCTTGGGAACCTATTTTGGCCTACATTGAGAACCATGCCCAATTAATTATTTAATTTGGGTTTTTATGTAAATTGATCGGTCAAACAAGGTCTGAGCTCGAAATAAAATTCACCATTAGAATCCTTAGGTCATATTTAGTCATGTATAAAAACTTAAGCCTAAGAAGAGACTTTCTTGACCGACTTTGCATTTTGTTCCTCATCTATTACTTTTTGACCCTCAACTTTTGAAACCCTCGCATTTTGGCCCCTAAGTCTTCATCGTTCTTTGCATTTAGGTCCTCCCTACAAAACCCTGAGCAGCGCCATGCTCCGGCGACTTTACGCGGAGCATAGCGCCGTGCAGGGTGAGGGAGGACCTTTGCCCTTTCAACGGGGTGTTCCCTGCGACGTCTGTTGTCGCAGGGACACCTCCATGATCTCTGCAGCAGCCCATACCTTCCGTGCGAACGCGCGGAAGGTATGGGTCCCTACTCCAGCCATCCTCTGGCGAGGGAGGCACGTCGCCTCCCTCCGCCCACCTCTCCGCTTTCACCTCTATAAAAGCCGCCTCCGCCTGCAGAAGAGGGTAGCTCGGTCCTGACGGAAAAACACCCCCATCTTTCCTCCCTTCCCACTCCGGTAGAAGCCCTCCAGCTCCGGCGGTTCTTCCTCCCCCTCCTCGTCGCTCTGCTGCAATACCAGCAGCAGAGCCGCCTTCTCCCGCTCTTCCTGCGTCGCGCCGGACCCAGCGCGTGCCCTCCCGCTCTCTCCTCGCCGCCGCCCTGTCTCTCTAGGCATCTTCTTCTCCGGCGACAGTGGATACGACTATCTCCCTGCTCCATCCCCCTTCATCTCTACAACTAGGTTAGAACTTCTCCCCACCTCCCCCTCTTTCTTTTCCTCACTATTTTACATTCAATTAAGCTCTCGACCACTCCTGACCACCGTCACCCCCTTCGTCTCCGGCTACCCTCCGGCGAGACGCCCCCATCACTCCACAGCCACACACGCCTCGCTGACCCTCACAGAACCTCCGCCTCACCGCACTGAGCAACCTCCGCCCACCCATTACCGCTTCACACCCCCACCACACTCCACCGAACAGACCCATTTCTCCGGTCACTGTCTGACCTAGCCTCGCCGCCAGACGCCGTCCCACGACCTGCCACACTCCACACCACCTTCGTCGTGCCACTGCGAAGGTCCCCCGCTTGTTTGATTAGGCCGAAGCGCCGTGTTTGTGTCTAACAGGTTCGCTGCTCCAGCCGCCATTAACGACGACTGAAGCAGCTTCGAGGCAAGCTCCAGGTCCTGCAGCCCCGGATTCCCAGGTGCTGCAGGTTGGGGCGATGTCTGCGAAGACTCCTGCCTCGTCAGTTGGCTCCGACACCAGCTGCAGCTGATCAGAGGGCGAGGTGGAGTCGTCCTGTGGGCACGTGCGAAGACAGCACGGAAGATTGTCCCACATCGTGGGATTTCGAAGCCGCGCCTGCGCGTAAATTGTAAAAGTGACTAAGGCTTATCGCCTCAGTCACACGGGGTGAGGTCCCTCTCACCCTCTTACCCGGCCTCGTCCGCGACCACCCCCCCGCGGACCTGGCCGACCCGTATACCCGACCTGCACTCCTCGCCCACCACCGCACGCCGGTGAGCCTGGTCCCAGGCACGAATCCGTACCCGAATACTCGGCTCTGGGAGAGCGATCCTACGAGCGAAATCTGAGAGAGAGAGACGCGGGAGAGGGTAGGGTTAGGTTTTTGCTCTGACCAGGCGATGTGAGTGCGCAGGCAGAAGAGGAAGGAGAAGAAGAAAGAAGACTGCAGAAGAAGGAGAAGAAAAAGAAGGAAGAAGCAGCCAAAGCGTTGGCTGCTCAAAGCAAAGCAGAAGAAGAAGAAGAAGAAGGACTGCAAGAAGAAGAAGAAAGACGCAGGAGAAGGAGCATCGAGGAGGCACTGTAGCAGATGCTATTTAAGTTGTCTGACTGAGAAATCAGACGACGCTCTGAAGAGAAAGAAAAGAAGAAGGAAAGAAGAACAGGCGCCGCAACTGGAAGCAGAGAAGAAAAGAAAAAGAAAGAAGACAAAAAGCTGAAGAAGATCAAAGAGAGAAAGAGAAAGAAGGAAGATAAAGTAGAAGAAAGAACAAAAGAGCTGAAGACGATCAAGCAAAGAGAAGAGAGGAAGAAGAAGACAAAAACAAGAGAGAGGGAAGAGAAGAAGAAAAAGTCAAGAGACCAATCTCTTTCTCTCTCTCTCTCTCTCTCTCTTATTTGTGTAACAGAAAAATTATACTTCTAGAATTATAGTTTGCTCCCTGAGTTCGCCCTCGGGAAACCTTTTATTTCCAAGTAAAATTGTAATAGTGGCAATGACTAACTGTACCACAACGTCATTTCTATAACAAACAACAAAACCTAGTCATACCCGCCACTATCAGTGGTGTTACGACCCGGTTCCCGAATCCCTATAGGACACAAGAATCGGACCGACTCGACTGATCCCAAGACCTAGTCGTCTAATGAGAAAGTAACCAAAAAGCAGTAAAATAAACCACATTCACCATGCAAACAACTAAAAGTAACAAAAGTACAACAGTAAAGAAATAAACTACTACAGTACACACCACCACAACAGTAGAGAATTTAAAAAAAGTACAGGATTATAAAATTGGAATAAAAGAGTACAAGAATGTAACAAAATACTCACTATTACAGAAAATGGGGTACAACTAAAGTACAGCTATTGGGCTCTACCGGGCCCAGCACCCTCTGTTGCTGTAGGTTCTAGCTGCTCAACACCTGGACCTGAAAAAGGTGGTAAGTATGGCACATCAGCGAAATGCTGAGTAGAGTGGGAACCAGCTAACTAAGAGAAGCAGTAAAGGTGGACAGGTAGCTGTTGTTTCAGTTTCTTTCTTTATTTAACTAATTATTCTTTCTTTCATCACTTGGTTTATTTATCAGATCTTTTTCTTGATCTCGAATGTTTATCGTGGGAACGATCTTGACTGCAGTCTTTTCCGATGGGTAGAAGTAACACGTGGTGCTCTCCTGGCCAGGAGAGTCCCCCATAGTGGTCTTACTCTCAGTCAACCACCCCAAGGTCGCTGCCAGACGTAACGGTGACTATGGCACGCTTGATAAACGCACGGGTAGGTACCTCGCACTGGCATGTGGTCAGTCGTTTCCGTTAATGGGTGAGCCCAAAGCACAGCACGGAACCAGTATAGGGCATAGCCCTCTCAGTAACGGGGGTCTAGCCCCTCCATAGTAACCAAACAGGGGTCTCGCCTCTCCACAGTCCGCGCACCCTCGCCTGACTACCCTAGTTTGCCCAGTGGGCCTAACAAGTCGGTGTAGGACGACTAGTGGAACCCCGGGCCCCGTGGGGTGGCTAGCTCTCTCCCTACATTAGTAGCTCTCCCCGGTACTGTGTACGCAAGGGCAACAGAGTCGATACAAAGTGGCCAGTCCTAACCCCAGGTCTCAACCCTAGGGCGGCTAGTTCCGCTCTGCACTAAACAGGGGGACAGTCACTCTCCTTGGTACTCTGTACTCATGGACCAGCTCACTTCCCCATTCACATTTCCAGTTCCATTCTATTTATTTCCAAAAGCTCTACTCCTAATTCCCTGTAGGGTTCATGCTCATGTTTCTCAGGCCAAGTCATACTATGTTTCATCGTTTTATGTTTATTCGCAGATTGCACGTGTTTCCAACATCCAATCTTTCTTTTCCAATTTATATACAGGCAGCTAGTATTTATTTGCAAACAACAAAAATTACATGTAATAGTACTCTACATTTCACAGGCAGCTGTTATCCAATTACAGGCAATTATTATTATTCTATCTACTCATTCAAGACTGCAATTTAGGCATTTAATACAATCGTTCCAGAGTTTCTAGTCCTAGGATTCATGCCATACCCTAGGCTCTATCATTTAATCTAGTGTTTCTGGTCCTAGGATTCATGCCATACCCTAGGATCTATCATTTAATCTAGATATGCATTTATGTTTGTAATTAACTAAGGAAAGCCACTCTACCCGCAAAACCGGGAGTAATGGGGGCATGATCGGCAGGTCCACGTGCCTCCGCAACCCCTAAATCCGCAACAGAACGAGGTCCAAACACAAGGATCAACCACAAGAAACCACTCAGAACATGATAAACAACATTACAACAAGTAGAGGAACTTAAATGAAGAACAGAAACTTAAACGTTGAAAACAAACCTCAAACAGACTCCAAACGGGTCAAAAACGACAACTCTAACTCAAATCAGACGTCTGGAACATCTTCCAGACGTCCTAAAAGTGGCCCAGATCCATACCTCACTCTGCGTTGCCCCTCAGATGTCCAGGGATCCTGTCGGATCGTCTGGACCTAGTTCCAGACGTCCGACTATCTCTCGGGACATTTGGAAACGCTCTCCGCCGTCTGGTGCCTCGCCCAGACGTCTGATCCGCGTGGGAGGGTGTGCCCTGCGGCTTCCCGAAGCGAATCCTGCACGCGCACGAAAAATCTCTTAACACGGCATGCAACAGAGCTTCGGCGGAACGGCCGCATGGCAGTAACCGCAAAAAGGAAAACAGTGGGCCCAGTACGTACCTCTCAGTCGTCTGGAGCCTCCTCCAGATGTCTTCAGCGTCGTCTGGATGTAGGTACAGACGTATGATTCTGGGAAAAATCCCAGAATCAGAAGCTCCTTCGTCTTCTTCCTGCTGTGCACGGCCACACCGCGCTCGTCCGCCCGCTGCTTTAGCTGCAGCAGCGTCGGGGAGGACTTCCCCGACACAACACTCCACCTCGCGCACGCCTAACCGGCCGCGAGCCTCTCCAGCGAGCTCTCTCTCTCTCCCACGGCTAGCGTGCTCTCTTCTCTTCCCTCTCGCTGCTCTTCTCCTCTCCACTGCTGCACTCGGTTGCAGTTGTTGTGCTCGCTCTCACACTCTCTCACGCTGGAGGAAGGAGAAGGCGGATGGGGTGGGGTGGCGTGAGGGAGAGGAGGGGAGTATTTGTAGGCGCGAGGGGAATAGGTCCTGCAGGTCGGCGAGGGGAGAGAAAGAGAAGAAGGCAGCTCGGGTTCAATCTACGCGCGACATGCGCGTGGACTTGTGGTCGTATGCACACAAAAATTAATTTCCAGATGTCTGACCAGACGTCTTAAAGAACTTTTTTGGCACGGGTCTTAACATGTGGTGTGAGGGGTGGGGCCGGGTCAATTACGACCATGGCCCCGCAGAATCCCCCCCATTCTCGCAGAGTCCACAAGGTAAGTCCTAGGGTGTTTAAAATTGCGTTAACACCCCTAAAAATTTCTAACGACCCTTGGGAAGGGTCATTTTAGTTTGAAAAAGGATCTTTCTCGTAAATATCAGATTTCTCTGCATTTGAGAGATAGTGAGGTAGTTTTGTGGATATGCTTTTTGGAGATCCATCACAAAACTCGTACTTATCAGGGTATTATATTTCGAACCCATCTATACAACCATTTGACCAAGATCATCCATATCAGCATACGCCCACCTATTAACATTTGAGACCTTCACCCGTCTGAATAGAACCACAAGTGTAACAAGAAGGTGACAATAATGAAAGTGACAATGAGAGTTACATACCCAACACAAGAAACATACGTGGTTGATCCCGTACAACAAGTAGGTCCATTCACCTAGATCTTGAAGATCTTGAGAGAGAAAAAGGAAAGGTAGCACGAGAAGAATTGTCGCAGGCTACAGGTGAACGCAGAGGAAGAAAAAGTAGAATACGTAGGAGAATATTTGTAGTTAGTAGTTTTGTAAGTAGTGTTCTTCGATCACGTTGGCAACCTTGATTATAAAAAGTATTATGTAATGTTATTTAAAGTTAAATGTATGAAATGTTGTCTCTTATGTTTGAGAATTTAACAACAACAAATCTTCTTTTTACATTCAAAACATATGTACAAAATAATCTTTAGCAAAGATTTTGAATAGAACAAGTGTATTAGTGCTTGAGCTAAGTTCTATGCTAGTTAGCTGGTTGGAACATTAAAGTTTTACCTTGTATTCATGCTAAGTACTATATTAGTTAGCTAATAGTTTCTTTGGCGTCTAATTGTAAGCTAGATGGAATATTAAAGTTTTACCTTGTGTTTCGTAAGTTCCTTAAGTTGTTACATAGGTTATGACTTTGATTAATTTAGTATGAAAATAAGGCCAAACAAGAACCCTTTATTGGGAAGAGATTAGGGTGTAGCTAATAAAGAATAGACCTATGTACATTAATGAGGTTAGCTATAGTGGTAACTATTGGAATTGAGAGCCTAATTACATCAATCGAGATGCAATTGATATATGGTGACGTAGGAATTCATGTTTAAATCAGTGAGATTTTAGAGAAGTTTCTAGTCCTATACTGGAAGTGGACAAATCTCTTGGTTGGCGTAAAAGGCTGTACCTCCTATAGCATATGTAGTAAAGAGTGAGAGGTGAGGCTAGGGACCAAGCATGCACGCACGCACGCGTGCCTCGCCCTGCCCCATTCTGGCTCGAGCTTAGGCTCGGGTGAGAATTAATTTAGAACTTGGAACCTGACTCTTTTGCTACGGATTTTTAATCTCACAATTTTGGCCTGTATTGGTCGATCAAAAGGTAAAATTGATCAATTGATTTTGATCAATTAATGAGACTAAATTGGTCAATCAATTACCGTATTTCCATAAAATAAAAATTTCCATAAACATCAAGTTGTGAGCTCTATATAAGAGCTACGATGGGGCTTTCATTTGATACACGACAAAAGCAAAAAAGCTCTTTCCACTCTCCCCCTCTCTCGTTCTTATCTCTCTTTCTTGATGTATTTGTTCGATGTGAGATTGGTAGAAAAAATCTCTAACCAGTTTTGTTGATTTTGAACAAGGAGATTGAGAGATCCACGAGAGGTTTTTGATTGATCAAATTAATTAATTGGTAGATCAATCGGGAATTTGGTTAACCAACCCAATTGTCTCGGCTTTGTTTTCCTGAGATGGTTTTTGAGGATATCTAAGATCGAAGTGCACCAAATCTTCGAGGTGGATCGTTGTATCCTAAGAGGAGTTCGTTAGACCTCGACGCACAAGTATTGTGGGGGACGACATATTTTTTAAGAGAAGTCCTTAATGGGCGCTTCGATTGGAGTAAAATATAATCTCTTCTCATTTTATCTATTTGTATTATTGCATATTCTTTTTTCTTTATTTTATTCTAGATCTTGTCGAATAATGTTTGACTTGCTAGATTTAATATTTTTGATTTACGTGAAATCGTTGGAAATGCATGTTTTTATCTATTTATTTCCTATATGCATTTATTTCAATAGTAGCCTTGATGAATGTTTTGGTAATATTTAAAAGTGATCATTCTCCACTAGATCTCTTCCATTGAGACTTGTACCAATGTTTTCTCCTTATGAAGCTCCCTCCCCATGCAAAATTGTTCAGAATGTTATTTTTGCTTTTGATCAAGGTATTCTAGTATCATAGAGCATCACATATAATTAGTAGATTTGGGAGCAAATTCATGAGCGAATGGTATAATACCTTCTAAGAAAATGGACATTTGTTAATAGATGTGATTCATTTGTAACCCTTTCAAGTCATATCAATAATATCATTGTGGAAGGAGTTATTAGCAATAGGAGACACATATTTGTTTGAAGTGAGATCATTGGACTTGATTATAATATTAATGACTCATTGGAATGTGATCATGGCTATTATATGGAAAAAGGTGTAGAGATGGTTGGTCATCGCACAGGTATTAGTGGAAGGTTAAAGCATAAAGAAACACTTCTTCATAGGTGGCAGGATGATCTGGTGACCTTTGACAGGTCATTAGATCATCTAGCGACCTATCACCACCTCCCTCTTGCATGCACTTTTGGTTGGTGAAAGGTTGCCCAATGATCCAATGACTTGTCAAAGATCGCTGGATCATCTGACGACCTTTCATCCACATCAACGACCTGTCAAAGATTGCTAAATCATCCAACAACCTTTCACCTCTTCAATATTTTACGATTCTATACCCTTTTCCTAAATATTGGTCAGCCTCATGCCCCTTTTGCTTAATTAACCCGCTAATTTCTTAGAGATAACATGTTTAAGGGTAAAGTTATACTAAATTCATCATTATGAAAAATTAATTATTGGATATGTTTACTAAACCACTTAATAATAAAAGTTTCAGTGAGATTAGGAGAAATTTGGATTATGTAGGTTAAATGACATTAAGGCCTAATCACATGCTTATCTAGGTTAATTATGCTCAAGACCTAGATTGAAGTTATTATAAGATAGCAATATGACATCCAAGGTAGTTAGATTGCATTTGAGCATTTCTTAATTGCTTGGATGCAAGTTTTTCACTAATGAATATTTTATGAAGCCATTGTCTTCAACCTCACAAGATTTACCCCATGCAACCATTTTCATCTCTCCATTCCAAGACCCACAAGAGCCACTCACGTTCTCCACTTCCAAGATTTCACACCTTGATCTGGTCTTTTGAAGAAATCTAACATTAGATCCTCAACCTCCAAGTGGTCCTACACTAGGTAAGCTCTTAATCTTGCTCATTTTTGTTTGATTTCGCATGTTTAAGGCTACCCATTTGGAGATTTTGTGATCTTAGATCTAGGTTTTAGCTTGTGTTTTGAATGTTTTTGCAGCTCTATATCATATCACATCATTATTATATCGTCATCTCTCAAGTCCCCTCAATTTCCTTTGAAATACAATTCTAGACCATCTAACATTATTTTTCAACATTAGATAGCCTATTGGCGGGCATTTTGTGCTTAAATTGTATCCAACTTATTTCCTTTGAACCTCTTATCATCCAAATGGACCTAAAATCGAAGAAATCCAAGGGTAAGTGTGTTGCTACCTTTAAACCCTCATCCAATGATCTCGCATCCTAAGATCCATACCATTGTGCAATTTTGAATGCAACTAAAGAACAGATGAACTTTATGAAAAGTTCTCATGTCACCTAATATGACATGTTCTTTGAGATGACTTCTATGACACGAATTTAAAATTTTGCTTTGATGTGAATGACTTCTCAACCTATCTTGGTTAGAAGAAAACTAAATTTATTGCCCATTTTCTTGTCAATATTTCGTATGCAAATCTTACCTTTTTCAACATCAACAATGAGTCAAGACTAAAGACTAACCTTTTTGGAATGGAGATTTCTCTTGATGCCACTAAGCTAGCTGAGATTTTTTTTGTCCCATTTGATGGGAACACAATCTATTCCTTGAGTGATTGAGTTTGCTTATCACAATCTCTTGTGGGATTTGACAGAAATCAATGCGGGCATTGTTAGGAATTTTAGACTTACTCTTAGCAATATGTACCAACTTACTAAGCTCATTGCTAGGGTCCTAAACTATACATTGTTTCTGAAAAAGCAATCAAGTGGCTTTAATCACATTTCTTTGACGTTGCTTCTTCCATCTATGCCATTCTAAATCATATCCCCTTAAAATGGACTACCATTGTGATCAAAGAGATGGCTAAAAGACCCAAGGGTTACCTTCCTTTTGCCAACACGATTACCCACATTGCTCATTATTTTGGTGTTTCCTTTGATGATTATTTCTCTGACAAAGTCCTTAATTATACTACCATTAGGAAAATGAACATTATAGGTGAATCCCATTTAGTCTATGATGTTGAGGATGACAATGACGATGAGGATGACAATCAACCCATGGATGAAGACTTTGATGATGCTAATTGAGGCGGAGATTTCTTCTTTTTTAATTTACGAACTGAGGCTTTCCTTTGAAAAAGAGGAGGATTTGTTAAATTTTGTATGAACCATGCTACGAGATTTACCATTAATTTTCATCCGAAAGGCTCTTTTCATCATTATTATGAATCTCTAATATTCTTTCATGGAATGTTAGAGGTTTGACGAGGACTAATACACAGAATAATATCAGGATCTTGCTCTAAAACACAGGATTAAAATTGTTAGTTTTTAGGAATTTAAGATCAACTATATCCTGTCTGTCTTTGATCTGAACCTCTCTCTCATTGACTCTTGGCAATTAAATCCATTACCAGGCATAGGGAGGGCTCACTTATAGATGGGACTCTGATTCTGTTCAATGAAGAAAAAATGTTTCTTCCCAGCTACATGCTTTTAAACTTCTCTGCGTAGGCTTTAACACTATTTAGTTATGGGTGGCAGATATGCATGACCCCCCTTCAAATGATGGAAAACCACACTTCCTATCAATCCTTGAATACATCATGACCAACTTTGACAATCTTATCTCATCGGGGATTTTAATTTAACTATGTTTACCACTAAAAGATCCTACCCCTCAACCCTCTCTCCTTTCTACTTGAAATTTAATGAAATCATCCAAGTCTCAGACTTACTAAGACATCAACCTTTACAAGCTTTGCTATTTGTGGGTTGATTGCAGGGATGACCTAAAATGAGTTAGGCTTGATAGAGTCCAGACTACTCGGATTCAATACTTTCCCACCTTGTCCTTAAAGGGGCTCCCCCACACCTTCTTAAACCATTACCCGATGCTATTGAGCCTGAATACATAGAATATCTACAAGCCAATCTTCTTCTCATTTGAATCCTTTGCTTAGGCAGGCCCTCCTTTACTGAGCTTGGGTAAAGCCAGTGGAGCTTTCTTTCCCCCTCTGACAACCCCATTCATACCTAGGCCAAGAAAATTGCCAATCTCAAGGCCTAAATCAAAGATTGAAGAAGAAAAGGTCCTTGATTTATAAAGGAGAAGGATAGACTCAAAACGAAATGCATCCCCTTCAATCTCTTGCAAAATCATATGGTTTTCACTCATACTAATTTCACTCCTTCGAAGGCCTGGATAAACATGACTAGATCCAAAGAGATGAATTTTGCCTTCGAAAGAGGAGCAAATCTAAAATGGCTCTCCAAGGGGTGATCAAAATAACACCTTCCTCCATAAGATGGCTTCTATAAAAAAAGAATCTAAGGGCTCTGATAATTGAGACCAAGGATCTCGAGGGTACTACCATTACAAAGGCAAATCAAGGAGCCCCCAACATTACTAATTTCTTTAGAGGCCTTTACATCACCCTCCAATCCTTTGTTGATAAAATACAACTTATCAAACCCCCTTCACTAAACTTTCAAATCTCGAGGACCTACCAAAAAACCTTTATGAAAGAGGAAATTAGGAAGGTTGCTTTTACTCCCAAAGATGGGGAGTGAGTTTCAGGGACAATTGGGAGGTCCATTAAATGCTTTCATTAATTCTCATCTCCTCCAAGAAAAGTGAGATGGGATGACATTCATTCATTTTTTCTTGAAGTACTTGTGTTCATGTCTCGTACCCTCAGTAACCTTTCCCGATTGAACCAACTATTTCCTCAAGCCCTTTTCTTTTTGATTGCTCCTTTAAGTGGTTGCTTCATATAAATAATCTCTTATTACTTATCCTCCTTGATTATCAATTGACTACACTCTTTCTTGAATTGCGAGTCTTCAAGTCCACAGGGATGAGCTTCACTCATTTCACTTTGCTTAACTTTGCACTCGTGGAGCAAACTACCCTAGCTTAATAGTGCCTTGTTCACAGCTTTGTACATCTATTATACTCATTCCATCTTTACATGTTCACTTTAGGGCTCTCAACGGGCTTTGACCGTAAACAAACCATAAACTAAACTCCTTTTGTAATCAAATATTAGGAGTGGATCGTCCATAGGATAGGAAATAAAAGCTCATTACAAGTGGTGGTATCAAAAAAGACATGCATCGAGTGCTTCTATCAAGAAGTTCAAAATGAGATACCAACCAAGGACCTCTCCAGATCTTACGTGGGATTCATCATTTACCTTGATCAAGGTGCATTAACCTTGTAAGACCTCTCAAGATAGGGTTGGAGTTTAGGCTATCATATCTCCTTACGAGCTTGCATTTATGGCTAGGTCAACATGAGCTGATTAACAAGGCCTTTGTCCGGATGGGGTTCCATAGAACTCTGTGAAAGGATGCAAGTAATTGCCTAGGATGACCTCATTTCCATCCTACATACTCTTTCCATTCACAGGCCTTTTAACCTCTCAATGCCAAGTTCATTAACAACTACATTTGGTTGCTCACAAAAGAAAAGAGATAGGGATGACATCCAAAATTACAGACCCAGTAATCTTATAAATACTTCGCTTGAAACATTTACCTTTCTCGTCCTTTTTCTTGAGCCTCAATGTGAGAGGTAGGCGGTTCATCGGCACAGGTTGAATCACAAGTTTTTAGGATTATTTCAAGAGCTGCAAACATGGTTCATGACCAATCAGGAGTGCGTTCATCCTCTGCTGTTTGTGGTTGGAATGAACTCTCTCTGGGTTTGATTATGGTTTTTTTTTTTTTCCACTTTTTTGGAGTGGGGGCGAGGAGTGGTTGGTGTGGAACCTTTGTTGATGTGGTCGCAATGTAAACATCACCATGATTTACTTTGTAACCGATAGCCTTTAATAATCTAGAGTTTAAGAAGATTGTTAATCACCTTTTTTCCCTTTCAGAAAAGGTAAAAAAAAACAAAAAAGATTGTTAATGCAACCATGATTGTTGATGTGAAGAGTAATGGGAGCATTCTCTTAAGACATAGCATAACGCCTTCTTTTAGTAGCCAAACTGAAATAAATGGAAGACTGTATCGAATAACGGATTTGATCAGAACAATGCAATTGCGTGGAAAAAAAAAAGATCGAACAATATCACAGCAAAGCAGCAGCAAGGCCTTGGCGACATTCAGGTGCTTCAGGAGAAACTTCAATGCTCCTGATCTATTCTCTTCTTTTCATGAAAGCCATCCAGGTGCTTCCTAGCTTCCAAGAAACTCTCTGCATAGGTCATCAATTCACTAGCATGTCAGAGAGTTCCTTGTCTTAGAAAAAGTATCTACCTATGATCAAGAACCAACAAAATAGTTTTCAAGCTCTCCTGTAGATCTAGATCATGGAACGCCATTTAGCTTCCTTGAATGGCCAATCATGTAGAAGGCTTAATGGACCCGAGACTTGGAAGATGAAGACCTAGATAATATTTGATAAACTTTCAAATCAGATTCTGTTTGATCCTGAAATAGCCCATTTCTATAACATGACAAATTAGACATTGAAATAATTATATTTACCCTTAACAGAAAAGTGATACAAAAAATTGGATTAGTAATGTATAATACAATCTGTTATTGAATTCAAATAATACAAGAAAATAAAGTTACCTCTTTATCTCAAATTACAACATATGAATATTTTACAGATCAAAAGCTTGACTACCTAAATTATGTAACAATGTCCATAAACTCAGTTACACCCTACCTATGCTTGCCATGGGATGCTGGCCTTGATCCAGATAAAACCTGAAACTGGGTCTAGATCAAGTAATAAGACCTCCACTAGTCGTGCTGTCACCACTTGTGCAGTGGAAGAATAGATTGCTACTTCAAATGGGAGCACTTTTATCCTGACATGAGCTGGAGGCTGGAGCTCTCACGATTGACTACTGTATATGCATACCACGAGCACTATGGTTAAACTTTCCGCCGTTTGAGAGCTCAGCCGTGACCTTACTTAAGAAGTAGTTTTCCAGCCTAGTAGAAAGATGGTTGTTTTAAAAATAGAGACAATCAATAATCAAAAGCATTTCAAGGAGATGAAACCAAAATATGATAACAATTAGTAACATGCTGCAAATTCTTTGGATTACAGATGTCACAGTACGAGAATGGCTAACCTGGTTGCGCATTTGTAGTAAATTGTTTCAGGAGAGTTATAGGTACGAGCATTTGCACACATTCTCTTAACATCTCCAATAAACATCTCTAATGTGATGTAATATTGCTCTGATTCTAGTCTCTTGGACATTGTCCTCAAATCTGCAGATCATAAACCTTATCAAGATAAATACATTCCAAATAGATTTAACAAGCATAATGAGAAAGAAAGTTTGGCTTTGGCACCCATACAAAACCAGAGTCATCAAGAACAGAAGAGAGCAATTATAATGGAAAAGCGATGAGAATTGTTGAAATATCCCATTCAAAGCAATCCAATACAATCAGCATCAGCAAGATCCTACATTTACGCCAAGGGCGGATTTGTAAAGGAAAGGAAAGGAAGAAGAATCAGAAAATATCCTGTCAACATACTTGTTTGGGTTTACAAACTACAGAAATGTCCGGTGTTTAGAAACAAGTATCTGGAATGGAAAACATACCATATCACAAAAAACAATTATCGTAGGAGTGGAAAAGGAAAATAAAATTTACATCATGAAAGAACAATTTTCCATAGGAGTGGGAAAAGGATATATGGTGACAAATAATGAGCTGTAAAAATGAGGGAAGAATGTTCACCAAGGGAAAAAGATCAACCACTGACTCGTTGCAGCGCAAGGAGGGATGGTGGAAAAGTTTCATTCAAGTGGGCATTATTCAAGCAAGAACCTGAGCCTCCAGGCTTGGCAGAGTTGACTTGAGTAGGCATGAAAAATGTGAGTACCGAAGAGGGAGCACGAGGAAGCAAATATTCAGTTATACTCTACAGCCACAAGCTACATGTTTTTTCTTTTGTTGAAAGGGCCACAAGCTACATGTGCATGGTTGATTGATTTCCTCTGAAAATATCAAGAACATACCTAAGTTATCAGGACACTCCCTAATCCTACAGTCTGGCATACATCACTTACATCCCATTTCAGAAACACTCGATTACACTGAAAGACACATGAGAAATGTTTGAAATGTATGTGGTACGATTGTGATCTCCCACCACGTTTCAAGATTCATGCCCATGCTTGCGTGATAATGGTCAACCAAGAACAATGAAAAACAACCCCCATCATCATGATTGTTGATTTTGTAAATGGATCCCAGATGTAAACAAGATGTTCGTAACTCATTTTAAAAATCTCTGATGCAACTACCGAAATTGTTTATTTTATTTTTCTTCCTCTTTTTGTTTAAAACATAGCATAGCATCTCTACATTGTGGTGTATAAACTTGGAGTGTAGCACCCTCCATATCTATACTTCTATCCATACTGACTTATGTACCATGGGACCTACACTTGAAAATATTCCACTAAGTGAATTCTTTGAGACCAATCTCGTTATCTCACCATACTACATCATTTGTTGTAAAAATCGGCTGGTTAGTCGAATAGTTAGCTGACTACTCCCAGTCGGCCCCTTGGCCGACCCAACTAGCCATACTCGGGTACATACTTGGCAACCTCAACTACTCAGCCAAGTAGTCGATCTACTCGGCCAAGTTTTAGAGATGTTGCGGATCCAGGTAAATCTACCAGATACGAATATGAAATGAAACCCTTCCCTAGAACCTGATCACCACGCGCACACCCCCAAGCCCCGCCCCAACCCCCCAACACCCCCCCCCCCCCCCCCCCCCCCCCCCCCCCCCCCCCCCCCCCCCAACTCAATCTCAATTCAAGATGATGAAGATGTTCCCTTATTTTTGGATGAGGAAGATGATTGTTGACATTAGATGTTCACTTGTGTATCTTTTTAGTTTTATTGATTAGATACTTTGAACTTGTATTTTTATTTCGTTTGGATATATAATTTGTAGCTTAGTTTCATAATCTTGAACTTGAAAATGATACACTTTTATGTGATGATACATTTTACTTGTTAAAATCTTAAATTGTGCGTGTGTGTGTGTGTGTGTGTGTGTGTGTGTGTGTATAATACCCAACCAAGTACACCCCAACTACTCTTCCACATACTTTATACTTCTCAGTCAGTGGCCCGGCTAGTTAAATACCGATTATCGACTTTTACAACACTGATAAAACAAACTATTCAAACAAACATGATAAGCAATATTATGATGCTTTCACCGGTTGTTTATTTGGAAAAGGCCAATCATAACTTTCTTCCTGACTTTTATCTTTTACTTCCCAAACTCTGCATTGCCTGAAGGTGTCCCTGCACTCAGGCTGAATGAAAACTCTTGGCATATGGCTGTCTATTGCCCAAAAAAGAATAAAGAAACAATGTCAAGCTGCGGTGATGTGGTATAGGTATATTATATATAGTCAAGTCTGAGATGAGGACCATATAACCTACCCATTGGATCTTTTATGATGTCGTAATAATCAGGGACATCTCGAGCATCAACTGGTTCCCTGAATGGCCAAGCATCAGGATGTTCATTCATTGTCTGACAATAAAAAACCAGAGAAAATAAGATTGACACCAGAAAAGGATGAAGGCCCAAAAAATATATAGCACGGCAGCAATAAGATAACAATCAGGGTTCTTGCAGCGGCCAAACACCAGAATATTAAACACACTTCATTGCTTTCTGCAGTTAACATATAAAGGCAGACATTGCTAATTTATCATCCTGGAGTATGTACTCCTATACTTGTATTAGTACGAGGGAAACTATGAAATAAACAGTTCGGAATCTCATATTTCTAGATTGAAAAATGCCAAAATTTGTAAAACTCATTAAGGAATTTCAGTGACAATGGAGAAACAATCAAAGGAAAAATGAAAAGAACAAATTATAGTGAATGCTTAAGGCCACAATAGGAATGATTGTGTTAGAATTTTATAAGCTTAAAGGATAATGTCTAGAGATTCTAATTTGCAAAAGCTTTGGCTTCTCACTATTGGATCATCAAATTAAAAAACAAGGCATCAAGGATAAGTACACTGCTGGTAAGAACTGCTTTAAAGATACTCACAAGATTATTTGCAAGGATTGCTCATTTTACATGTTGTAGTTGTAGATGGTAATGGTATTGAGATTGTATAATAGAGAATGAGAATTATGTTTGACAGTAAACTGACGGACAGTTTGGTTGTGTTTCAAAAAAACCTTTATTTCACACAGCTCATGCGACAATTTAGAGCTAAAGACCGTCAGCTATTTGAGCAATGATTTGAAAGAGCATGCGTTGGTGCTTTTCCTAAATGCTATAAACAAAAAGTTCCAATCACAATAATTGCTGGACAGTTGATCTGAATCCCGTTTGGTTTGCATTTTTCCCAATTAGTGGCTTTTTAAAAAGTCAAAATACAACATTCAGAATATTCTAGAGTCCATACATGGTTTACCAAAATGCTTGAGAAGAAAGAAATATGAATGGAAGGGGGGAGTGGATCCAGTAATATGTGTACCAATGGAGATGTCTAGAGCTTCAGAATGAAGCAACTTGCAATACAATGAAATTATGAGGAAAAATAATGGAACAGAACTCAAAAGAACAAAACATGCCACTTATTTACTCACAACAATTAATTGAAAATATATGGAAGAAAAACAATCATGCAGTAATCATTGATCTAAATGAGCATATAATAGGATGTGAAAAGAGTTCATTTGTGGGTTTACATCATTGATGTTGTTAGAGATAATTTAGGAAACAATATTTAGGAAAATAGAATTATCCCTTTCTATGCTTTTCTCTTTCCAAATTATAGAGATATGTTTGTGATTTGTTAGGAGTTGATTTGTTTCTATGTTTAAGATTGGGATTAGGATCGATCTTTCTCTATATAAAGGGATGAACTTTACTTGTTTTCTTTGAGATTTAGAATAAAGTTTTCCGGTTATAAAAATCTCTACATGGTTTCAAAGTGGGTTCATCTTGGGAACCCCATGTTCTCCACTGAACCTTATGGGCACCGCTGACCTCCTCTCTGCCTTGGGGTGTGTGTGTGCGTAGCCCCCTAGGTTTGTAACTGCAACACCATGTGTTGCTCTAGTGTTGAGATCTTCATCCCAATTCTTCTCTCCACGTCACTCTCTGTGTCCATCAGAGCACCGTACAATGCCACCACCACCATCACTGGCTAGTGAGGTACTTTCTCGATTCTAGAACCCTCTCATGGTCTGTTTGGTTGATCGATCAGATCGAACTCATTTCGATTCAATTGCATGATCGCCTCCATACCTTCGCTTCGATCTCCTACATCACCCAAGGCTGTACGTTGTCTCCACCATGTTGTAGCACTGCTGCGGAATTCCCTGCTTTGTTCTACATGGATGATGCTATTGTTTCTACGACTTCAGTTGGCGTCGATGTTGCTACTACAGTTGTTGACTTTGCCACCTACAACTTGCTAAACTTAGGATCCAAGTGATTTGATGTTATGTTTAGAATCTCCTATAAAATTGGAACCTTTTTTTTCATGGGAATTGCCATGCCAGCAATCTCTTATGAGGAGCAAGGTATCTTTTACTATTGTTGTTAACACAAATCTTATGGCCAATACTACTACTTGGGAGCCTGTCCCATGTGTGGCCGCTACTTCTACTATGGTCTTTGTATTCTGTTGCTACTCTGCTACAACTACTGCAATATCTACTACTTTTGCTACAATTTGCACTACTCCATGCTCTTCTTATTGCCTGCATTAAGGGGGAGTTCTATTGGTTTAAAGGACTCTTTTGAAGCCTTAAGCTACATCGTAAACAACATTGAAGATGCTAATGAGTGATGGGGTAACTGTGCCACGCGCTCATCCCATCTATAAAAGCCCTACATTAGTTTTTTGTCTTTTCCTAGCGTGAAGAATGTTTGCTGGTGTAGGAAGACTATTAATGCTTGAGATCGTTTCCCGTACCAATATTAGTATCAATTTAGTGATTAGGATCGTCTCTCATATCAATATCATTATCCGTATCATTTCATTGCTTGGGATTGTCTCCCATATCGGTTTCAGTTGGCATTTCTATGCTATATTAGTGCTTGGGATCATCTCCTACCTAAAAGTCTCTAAGTCAATTTTTTTTTGTTCCAACTCCAAGGATGTTAAGTATTCGCTGATAAAGAGACAACTATCCACATGCCGAAAAACTATTTGTCTACATGCCAAAGTACTTGCATATCTCTCTATTTGCACACTTGTTTGCCTGCTTAAGCCTCAAACTACGTCAGATGAGGGGAGCTCTCCTGTTGGTGTACTACTCTTATAAGTTAGGCATTGCACACTTCAACTTAGGAGAGAGTGTTAAGATAATTTAGGAAATAATATTAAGGAAAGTAGAATTATCTCTTTCTAAATTATAGGGGTATGTTTTTGATTTGTTAGTATTTGATTTATTTCCATGTTTAGGATTATGATTGATCATTCTCTATATAAATGTGATTTGAGGAAATTATTGACCTAGATGGTTAGACCTGCTTTAACATGGAGTATTTGCCAGGCCATCTGTTCGACCTACTTTGCCGTATGGCTTGGCATGTTAAGCAATCAAGTTTGTACTAAAAAGGATAAAGCAATCAATATCAGATGGATGTTGGGGTATGAAAGAACAAATAGAATTAAACACGAGCACATCAAAGGGTACAAGTTTGCATAACCACTTTTGTGTAATGGTTTTTATCATGCAGGACAGAGTTTTAGAAGTCCTGATCAAAAGGAGTCACTTCACTGAACCAAAAGAAAGTACAGGATGGTAGGTAGAAGAAATAAGAATGTGAGAGTGGAAAAAAAAAAATAATTCAGTGTTGAAAACAAGAAAACAGAATGGCTACCTAGCTTTCTTGCAAGAATGTGAACGCTCAAAAAGGATGAGTAAATGAACAGAAATAAAATATTAGAGGAAAAAAGTTGTGGCTTTTCCCGTGGGACAGAGGACAAGTAAATGAAATGCAAAACAGAGATCCTCTTCAAGTGAAAGGAGCTAAGAAGGTACAAGGATAGGTTCAAATAATGAATATTTAACCAAAATAAAAAGGAAAATGCCAACCCGTTTACTTAGCTAAACCTACTCAATAGACAATAGAAAAGGTGACAAGAGTATTCATGCAAGTAGTCCCCACGGTTATATCGTTTTTGTTGTGTCAAGTGTCAATGGATCTCAAAGATAGAGATACAAAAACAAAATGAGGCCTGAAAAGATTTATACAACGGTCCAGAGATTCATTATAACCAATTCTGCTTTCTGGGTCTTTCAAGCATGAGTGCAGCAATCAGAAATCACAGCATTTAGAGATCTGTTCCAGGATATTCCGAATCACTTGAAGTCCAAGGATCAGCAAGGGCTTCCAACACCTCTCCTTCATGCTTTGGAAAGGAACAACACTGTTTCTACTGAATACAAACCTTATGTACATGTTGGAAAACTGCTGTCAATCACAGCCTCATGGAAAGCATAAGTTTTAGTCCTTATAGTGTGCAGTATAAATTTTTACCGAACAGCATAATTATTATCAAAAAAACTGGACAAATCAAAAGTAGGCAGGGAGACTTAGCCCCCTATAAAATCAGTACTGGAATATTACCAAATATCAAGGCCCACCAATTGGAAGACAACTTCATTTTTGTTTGATTCTGACGACTAAAAAAGACAACCAGATGCTGAAGTCATGCCATATACCACCTAATTATGCTAAAATCAGAACCTTGTCATAAGAGAGTAGCCATCTAATTGTCTGAATGCGTTCTTTCGGAGAGTAGCTAGGATGATCCAGCCAGCAATCATTGAAAAGTTAAAGGACGAGCTACCCAGCAGAGCAATCAACAAAAATTAAAGGATGAGCTAGCTTGCGGTTGTTCAGTAAGAGTCATCACTGTAGAGTGCAAAAACCAGGATAGTGGGTCAAGAATTCACGACCAACTCCCTGTTCTCAAGTAAATGAGCTGTGACTCAGCGCAAGGCAGGAAGTATGCTCCAGAAAAGGTTTCTAGCGAAACTGAATTATTGCTTTCTAGCTAGAAACTCTCAAAAGAAAAGCAAGAGCTAAGCTGTTTCCCTTTTAGAACATACTCATATAAATGATGCATGACCAGGAGAATATTCCTCCATGTGATACACTGTTGATACTGAGAGGTAGTAGAGAGGACACATGGACTGAAATTCAGCTATTGATGGACAAGCTAGCAGCCCAAACAACAATCCAAAGACTTTAGATTATTGAACTTCTACTGCTCCGAATCTAAACAAGGGGTACCTTGAGAGGACTTATGGCCCTATGGGAGATCTCCCAGAAAATATTAATAATGAGAAGCCAAGCAGCTACTCATCTCTGATAAAAAAGTAGCATTCCAAAGATAAATATCTACAATGAACCTTTACAATCCTCTTTGTTGGATTACTTGTCTATATATAGTACAAACAGTTCTTGTTGGCATGCCATGGTCATGAAATGAATGACCATGATGACTCTCAGTTTCATATAACTACTACTATACATACAAATTTTTAATTTTTTTACCATTTCTAGCTCATCTGGAGACTATCCTAAGTCTCCTAACTGTGTCCTAACTATCTCTTAATAGACTTCAAAAGAGAAAAGACAGAGCTCTGCACATTCACGGTAAGTAGGCAATTGCATGGTGGTTGCATCCTACCAACATAAGAGATTTTAGTCTATGACGAAAGAAACATGTTGGGAAAAAGAAAGGTAGACTGAAACTACCTTCAGAAGCAAGCGTATAAGATTATTTAGCGATTGACGAATTGTAGCGCTGTCTGTGTTTGCATTCTTAAATCGTGAGTGTCCCCACTGGTCTGGAGTCCATCCTGCTTCTCCTGTTTACAATCACTATGTCATAAAACAGCAGTGGAAAAAAATCCTCAATACATACTTAAGTTTCGTAACATTCCCTTTGCTAGAAAGAGAACGAGCAGTACTAAAATGATAGGTTTTCACAAAAAGCATAAGAAAATGTAGAATAAAGGGTTCCAGAAAAGAAGAATAACAATCCACAAACTACATCCCCTGCACTGCTTCAGAAGAAAGCCGGAAATGCTTAGACTCACCTGTTAATGAAAAATCAGGGAGAGACAGTCACCATCAATGGCTTGGCTTATAATGCCCATGTTCATTCTATAATACGATAAAACCGTTCTTAGAAGAGTAGACTTCCCAACCATTCCTGTTTTAAAAAGCATTCTGAGTATTCATATAAGTGGTTTCCTAGGAAGTGTTGAGTTATAATTTTTTCTCCTAGGACAAAGGTGCATGCCTGGGTAATTCAGCACTATGTTGGTCCTTCAATTGCCTAGGAATACCTGCATACATGGAGTTTGAGGGTCTCCGCCTTGTGGCAAAGTAAATCTTTTCAGTGATGACTTACGAGCTGTTTCTTTTGACCTACTTCACTTTTGTCTTACTGCGGATTTTGATTAGTACAAAAATATTAGGAAAGTTTTAAATGCTATGCACGTTATTATGATTGTATGTCTGTGCTAATCATTTTATTAGATTTATAAATATTAGGATTTGAACTTGGTTTGCCATGCTTTTCATGCTTATCTTTGTTGCATTGACCTTGGAATTGATATGATATGCAAATGATATCATATGCCACAGTATGTTTCTATATGTATTAATATTGTTACCAGATTCAACTGCTATATTAATCTCTAGACTGTCTAGATTTAAGACAATCACGCAGCATGTAAGCAATATGGTAATGCGTACTGGTTTTTTGGAATCTTGCTCAGGTCCCTAATGACATTGGAACTTTAAAAGAAGAAAGTCATACCTCATTACATGAATAGGCTATAGGATAATGCCAGAGGGGACTGGAGCATGAACCCTGTATACTGTGGCTTCAATCCAAAGAGATCAAAAGTAGTGACAAGGCAAAAACAAAATGATTGTGGTCATCAGCCAACTTTCAATGGCGGTACCTAATCCCATCCCATCTGGTCATGAGCTGTAAAGATTTATACAGTATGGCAAGATCAACCTACATTTTATCAGCAAAGACGAAAAAGGTCAGTCTGGGCAACTTATTGCCTATGCCCCCATGCCTAAAGCTGAAAAATGTCAACTTTCTCATATTCCGTCTTTTTTTTTGGAGCATAGCCAAAGGGAAGATATCATTCATCAAAATGGAAAAACCAAACAAGTTCAACGTCTACAAAACAGGGGCCTAAGATCCAGGGCCCACCAATACAATCAACCACAGTTCCTCCAACAAGCTAACCAAAATTGGTCAAGCTAGGCCGGAAGAGGGATAGACCCCAGCAGCAAGTGAGACAAACCGCCAAAGTAGAAGATGCCCAACAACCAGCACGAACAGGAAAGATATGAAGAAAGAGGAAAACAAGCCAGGAAGGATCGACTCCAACAAAATCCCCATTCCGATCAATGCCCTGCCAAGTGAAGGCTCACCACTCGATTGGACAGCTCCAAAAACAAATAAGTTAGTTAGCCAAGAGCTCAGGTAAGTTGTCCTCATTGGTTATATTGTTAGATAGGAGGAAGAGGAAGTAAGTTTGAATTTTTTGGGCGAGATGTTCTGGAGAAGTGTCTAGGTTCAGCGTTCCTTCCAAATCATCCAAAGAGCCATTGCGAGAAGCACTTTTTTGATCCAAGCATTTTTGTTTTTTTTCTGGTGTAAATTCCCTTAAGGCCCATTTGGATGTGGGATAAAACACCGCTGGGATAGATCAATATAACATAAGTTGAGATGGCTACTTGTTTGGGTGGTGGAATAAGTTGAGGGTTAAGGGGTGGGATGAAATGATTGGTATATTGATTGTGATGTTAGTAGATCTTTATTTAATATTAAAAGTAGCAGCGAAGGATGTAGTAGATACTTGTTTAATATTAAAAGTGGAAGTGGAGGATGAAGTTAGTATTTGTTCAATAGTATAAGTGTGAGTAAAGGTTATTGTAATTTGATTGAAATGATGATGTGCATATATATGAATAGCTAAAAATGTCTATTAATGCATGTTCTTAATATTATATTAACATCATACATTATAAATATTGCATAACATGTATCATCATGCATTTAGGTCAAATTGTATAAATTGTATAGTAATTTCTTCTTTTTGGTGGCCAGGGACGATGACTTTTAATCGGGACCTTAGATTGAAGATCCAACCGTACGGATCTGATCAAGGCAACGATTAGAGTTCAACGACTCCAAAATCACCATGATCGGACTTCTGTAGCATCAGATATAATCTGAGAAATGTCAGAGATCAAGGGCCAAGATGGTGTAAATCTGCACTTCAGATGATAAATCTGACCACACAGATGGATTCGGATCGAAGATCGCAGCCCAACGACGTGAAAATCGGTTCAATCTGACATCTGTGGCACCGTTTACAATACATAGAAGATGGACGGCCAAGATGGCGTCACGTTGCGCCATTTAGCCACCCAATCGACCTAAGGACCCGCCGCTGCACTTCATCTCCTCAATCGCACAGACGATCTCAGCCGTTGGATCAAGATCCAACGGCTGAGAGAGCTTACGCCCAAATCCAAAGCGCACCCTCTCCACATTTGAAGGCATGGGACTAGACGAACTTAACCATTGGATTACCATCCAACGGTTGCGAGCACTAGGCATTAAAACTTTTGCGTGACCAAAAGCACGCCTCAACGCAGCGGTCGAAGGTGTCATTGCGAAGGAAGGGCACGCGTTCGAGTCGTGATTCGTGCGGACACACCGTTCTCATCGCGCGCACGGTTAAATCCAACTGTTCGATGAGAGATGTGCGATAGCAGGGGCACCACATGGCAACCTAGATGATCGAGGAAGCGTTGCGGGCGCGCGGTTATGCTGAAGAAGCGGGCGAGATTGTCTTTAAGCAGTCTGATCTCACGATCGGATGGCCAACAAGGCGAGATTGTAGGCATACGTTTGGGCGCGAGGAGAAGAGGCAGCGGGCAGGCACGCATGTAAGGCCATGATCAGGGCTTTAGTGACGCTTTTAATCCATCACTAAAGACCTTGACATTAAATTTTTAAGTGAAATGACCTTTGTACCCCCTCCAATCTTCACCTATAAAAGGCCCTACGACCCCCACACTTTCATCATCTCTTCCTTCACCTCTCTCCCTCTCCAAAGCTCCAAAGAAACTTGTCCCAAACCCAGGATGCTCTTCTAGAGTCAAAATCAAAGTTCTCTCCCCTGTTCCAGAAGTGGATCCCGTGACGACGACGCCCTGCCTCACCCCCGATTCTTCTTGCTTCGTTCTCCTTCTTCCCGCTTCGTCCTTCGTCTTCTAAGCGTCGCCCCGTCTGGCTCGTCCTCCAAGCAACCGTCGAGGAAGATAACCTCTCTCCCTTCTTTATCGCT
This sequence comes from Thalassia testudinum, assembly GCA_037157565.1. Taxonomy (NCBI): domain Eukaryota; kingdom Viridiplantae; phylum Streptophyta; class Magnoliopsida; order Alismatales; family Hydrocharitaceae; genus Thalassia; species Thalassia testudinum. The sequence goes on from JAZHRO010000024.1 coordinate 23,394,037, forward strand.
TTCTAAAATAGAATTTCTCACTTTCTAACTGTAATCATTTCCTACTGTCTAGTTGTAAAAACAGTATTCAGTTACAAAGTGATTGTTCTCTCTCTCTCTCTCTCTCTCTTAGTGTTAATATCAATTTCATTGTGATTATCTCGCTTTCAAAACAAAAATATCAAAAAAATATAATCGCGGATTTTAGATCGATCTACCTTCTCTATATTTGACCCGGAATTCTTTCGAGTTTCGGTAAATTTATCTGTTAATGAATTTCTTCACAAATCATGCTACGACGATGGGTTTTCAAAACTCAATCATTTTTGCATAGATCTTCCGCATCAACATTTTGACGCCGTTGCCGAGAAGGCAACGATTCTCGATTTTCTTTCCACATTTTGCGTACTTTATTATTTTCGAACTTGCTTTTATTTCTCTTCTAGTGCTTTGCAAGTACCTCAACAGGGAATCTTCAAGCACTAGAAATGAGTAAAGTGTAGTTGAAAACAACTGTAAGTGCTCCCCATTCTTCCCCTTCCATAGATTTCATTCCACAACCTTACTTCAAACCCTAATTAACCTAGGCGCTCATATAAACCCTAGGATTAGTTTGGATGCTTTGATTTCCAACCCCACTCATCTCACCTCCATTAAAAAAAAAAAAGATACTTCTTGTGGGATAAATCAACATACACACTACATACACCCACATTTAAGGCACATAACCTAACTTAATTTTTATCTACTCAACCGGGATTCCAACCTGTGTAACCGTTACACGTAAATCAACACATAAGAGAGTATAAATTAGTCTAGCTTAATCATCTTGTGTGCCTAACGGAGTGGTGTATTTCAAGCCAATTGTTTGAGTTGTTTGCACTACACCACTTCAACTAAAATCAACTCATCAAGTAGCTGCCACATAGGTTCAACTTTTATGGATTTACCAGACACTCCACATTCTTTTAAGCTTTAAGGGAAAACATCTTCACATGTGCTTTCAAAACTTGGTGTGCTAAGTGAACTTGATTGAATACACCTAAAGTTGAATCCTAAAAGCTACTAAGCAAGATTTAAACCCTAAAATTCACATCGAAAAATAATCTTACTTGAAAACCACTGGTTGTGTGCACACACACATATCAATCAACCATTAAGGGCACAACCCAGATTAAGGGCCCATCACACTCTAAAGCACATTCAAATTTAACCCTAACTAAAATAGAGTAGATGTTAGCCCTAAGGATTGGACATGCTCTTCGGAGCCCAGATCGAGATTATTTTCGATTAATCTGTTTCTACAATTCAATCTGATGTCTAGCTAAGGAAGTAGAATCAAACGATCGCGGCTGGAGAGTACATTAGGAACCGGAGGCGCAAGGCAAAGGAAGAACCTTCTCCCCAATCCCTCCCTCTAACTGGTTTGATTGACCGGAAAGAAGTAGATCGAATCGGTTCTTTATCTCAAGACGAGTTCTGGGAGTCTATAGGTCTTTAGGCTAGCCCACTTAAGGACAGGTTTGTTTGTTTGTATTGTACAACGCCTCTCTTCCTCTTATTCTGTTATGGATCCTTCCACATCCTATTCGCACTTCCACTCCTACCCTCCTACTACCAATTCCCAAAATGATTATTATTCCAACCAGACTTATTCTCATCTATTTCTAGTTGGGATAATCCTGATTGGGAATACAGTTTCGGACCTCCGTGTTCAGGGTCTAACCCTGGACACCATAATCTTGATTCTTATCTTTCTCTGAGTTACATCGATTATAGATCACCGCCCTCATTTGGACAACTTAATATGATCTACAATCAAGAAGGATACACTGATCTTTACCCCTCCCCATAATACACTACCTTCAGGTCATCACCACCTTATGAATAACCTGAACTGACCTATTATCAAGGAGGGTATCAAGAACCTCAATTCGTTGACTCCCCTGCACTGAACCCAAACCTGCCCAACCCTGAAACAAACCATTTGGTTCAGGTTAACTAGGTCCAAGAGAACGTGTTTGCTAACTTGAGGAATACTATACAATCTTTAAAAGCTCACCCAACACCTTACACTGAAAAATTGGAGCCCTTGATTGAAATAATTGATGATCTTAACAAGTATCTGTTGGATTGGCTCTAGGATGTTAAGGACAAGGGCTCGGGTGAGTTTTTACTTGGGAAAATATCGAAATTTAGGATGAGATTTATGGTTGCTTTAGTTCAATCTTGAAATGATTCCCAAGATAAACCCCCTTCAGGAGAGCCAATGTTAGAACCAGCTCAGGTACCTGTTGGGGGGACACGTGTTACGAGACAAGGATTAACCAGGCTGTTCTAGAGCAAACAAATAAGGATGATTTGATTTCTTCACCTGAGATCCTTGAGTCGAGGTACGAGGAAATGTATGTCTTCATAGATCAAAAAGTGATTGATGATTTTGAGACACATTGATGCGGATTTAGATTTCTTTGATTCTGAAGGTGAAGAATCATTATGCGAAGTCTCACCTGAGTTTATAGCACATGATTTCTGTGAAACAATTGGACTTGAGGAATTCGATGAATAATATGATGGCTCGATAACTGAGAAAATTGATCTTATTGAGGCTCACATGGCAGAGTTAGATCTTGGATTCATGAAGGATTCAATTCAAAGCCTCATTCCTCAATTACACCTCTTTGAGCTTCTGAAGATTTTGATTTTGAAATCACTAAACCTAAGTCCATTCTGATTCAGTCACATCTTTTAGACTTGGAAAATTCAGACGGGGTGATTAATATACAGGAGGTCTCGGAATTTGAAAGTCTGAATGAGGAGGATAGGAGTTGGGAAATATTGATATAGGAAGTCAATTTTGAAGGAAGCAAATGACCGAAAGGGTTCCAATTTGTCTAAAACTCCCAACCTTCTACCAAAACCCTTATGATATCTTTGATTCAGAGGATGTTCAACCCAAGCAAACATTCATTGATTATCCTTTTGAGCTTGATCTCTCCGTTATCCGACTTTTTGGACTTGGGTTGCATCCTTACAAATCGCAGACCCAACCCCATTTGCATATAGATCTCAAGTTTTGGATAATTTTTATCTAGAACCTTAGATATACTCAACCATCGGGTATGGGTTTACATCACAATCTGGTCCACATCTGTGGACATCTACTGACAAGTCTTGGGGAGAATCGTTTTATTCTGATTCTGACCTGCATATGTGAATTCTTTATTTCTTCTTTGTATAGTGTGCCTAGCTGAAGGTACTAAATTCAGCACGTATACAATTTGTTATCATCTCGGAGCCAACTTGTTATTCACGCAATTCATGTGCTTTCTACTCTACTCCACTCTGTTTCATATCTTTTTAATACAATGAGAACTTTACATTAGATGGACATGGGAGGGTGGATATTCATCACTGAATTATTTCGTCAGCTTCGTAGATTCTTTTTGTTTTCTTTTTATATATTAAAAAAAATTATGGAATTAATAAAGAGAACTTAGACTTTAGAAAATTTTTAATCTTAGGAAATAATACAGTAGGATCCGAACACTTAGACCTTTCAGGTCTTCGGGCTTAATCAGCCCAGGTGTCCACTAAAATATGGATTTGTTTATCGAGTCCTTGCCATTCTGAATTTACTTCAATTTGGTTAAATAAGTTGACGTGATAAGTACACGACTTATCAACCCGCCCTCTGATTTGAGGGGATTTTAAGTCTAAGCATCTACACATTATTTGCATTAATTCGCTTTTCGACGATTACAGAAATTGGGTAGCTAATGAACCTTCTATGAAGGTATGGCTAGCAAGTTATCATGGGTAACTCGTTGGTAGGTTGTCTAGAGCTCAGTCACACGACCATTCTTTTCCTACTGCATTTAGGTAAATCTTAGATCAGGGAAGCCACCTATTTAAAGAAAGGAAAGAAAAAAATGGAAAAAAGCCACACTTTACCGCACGAGTATGGCTGCCAAGTTATCGTTGGTAATAACCCATTGGTAAGTTGTCTAGTGCCTAACTCAAGAAATGCATGTATAATTCCAAGGCACCTAGGAAGAAGCAGAGAAGTAGAATAAGCCGGAGAGATATACAGTGGATTTACCCTTGTGTTGACCCCATAAAAATAAAAGTAGGGAGAAAGCTACCGGTCGAATAGATATACCTTTAGGCAAAATTTCTTTTCAAGGTTACCTAGTGACGTAGAAACCCGAAGTTTGTTCTAATCGCCGATCAGTATCACATTTTACACAAAGATGCTTAAAATTTAGGGTTCTCATCGAGTCTTGGGTGGGTTGAGTGGCCGTAGAAAGCTGCTTCGAAATCCTAAACTCAAAAATTAAAAAAAAAATAGAAAAGAAGAAAAGAAGAAAAATATCTTTCTTTGAATAAGGCGAGGGCTTGAGGCGATTTGTATTTTGGTAGACACCCGGGCGCTGTTGTTCTTTGTAGTTCAGGTTCTTAGTAAAAATCTCCTAATGTTGAAGAATAACTTTTGCCCAAGAAATCTCACCTAATTCATTTATAAATAGCATATAGTTTTTGCTAGGGACTAGCAAAAGATAAGCATAGGAATGTGATGTGCATAAATCTGAATAACCAAAAATACCTATTAATGCATGCTCTTAGTATCATATTAGCGTCATGCATTATAAATATTGCATAGCATACATCATCATGTATTTAGGTCAAACTGTACAAATTGTATAGTAATTTCTTCTTTTTAGTGGCCAGGGACATGGCGACTTTTAATCGGGGCCATGTATTCAAGATCCAACCGTACGGATCTGATCATGGTGACGATCGTAGTTCAGCGACTCCAAGATCACCCTGATCGGACTTCCATAGCATTAGTTATAATATGAGGAAGGTCAGAGATCAAGGGTCAAGATGGTGTAAATCCGCATTTCAGATGACAAATCTGACCACACAGATAGGTTCGGATCGACGATCGCAACCCAACAGCGCAAAAATCGATCAAATCTGACATCCGTAGCATCGTCTACAACACATAGAAGATGGACGGCCAAGATGGCGCCACGTGGCACCATCTCAACTGCCCAATCGACCCAAGGGCCCACCGCTGCACTTCATCTCCTCAATCGCACAGGCGATCTCAGCCGTTGGATCAAGATCCAAGGGCTGAGAGAACTCATGCCTAAATCCAAAGTGCACCCTCTTACATCTGAAGGCCTGGGACCAAACGATCTTAACCATTGGATCACCATCCAACGGTTGCGAGCACCCGACCTTAAAACTTTTGCGCAACCAAAAGCACGCCTTAGCGCAGCGATTGAAGGTGTCGTTGCGAAGGAAGGGCACGCGTTCGAGTCATGATTCGTGCATCTGCATCGTTCGCATCGCGCGTACGGTTCAATCCAACTGTCCGATGAGAGATGTGTGATAGCAAGGGTGCCACGTGGCAGCCTAGATGATCGAGGAAGCGTAGTAGGTGCGTGGTTACGTTGAAGAAGCGGGCGAGATTGTTTTTAAGCCATCCTATCTCGCGATCAGACGACTGACAAGGCGAGATCGTAGGCATACGTTTGGGCGTAAGGAGAAGAGTTAGCGGGCGGGCACGCACGTAAGGCCACGATCAGGGCTTTAGTAGTGACGCTTTTAATCCGTCACTAAAGACCCTGACATTAAATTTTTAAGTGAAATGACCTTTGTACCCCCTCCAATCTTTAGCTATAAAAGGCTTTACGACCCCCACACTTTCTTCATCCCTTCCTTCACCTCTCTCCTTCTCCAAAACTCTAAAAAAGCTTGTCCCAAACCCGGGATGCTCCTCTAGAGTCAAAATCAAAGTTCTCTTGTTTCGAAAGTGGATCCTGTGACAACGATGCCCTGCCTCACCCCCAGTTCTTCTCGCTTCGTTCTCCCTCTTCCCGCTCTGTCCTTCGTCTTCCAGGTGTCGCCTCTTCCGGCTTGTTCTCCAAGCAACCGTCGAGGAGGATAACATCTCTCTCCCTTCTTTATCGCTTTCTATAATAGAATTTTCCACTTTCTAGCTGTAAACATTTCCTGCTTTCTAGTTGTAAAAACAATATTCAGTTACAAAGTGATTATTTTCTCTCTTAGTGTTAATATCAATTTCATTGTGATTAACTCGCTTTCAAAACAAAAATACCAAAAAAATATAATCGCGGATTTTAAATCGACATAGCCTCCTTATATTTGACCCAGAATCTCTTTACTAATTTTGATATAAATTTATTTGTTGGTGGATTTCTTCGCAAATCATACTACGACGACGAATTTTTAAAATTCAATCCTTTTTGCGTAGATCATCCGACCCAACAAATGATTAGAAGTAATTGTGTGAGAATTTGTAGGAGAAAACCCCAAGAAAAACACTATGGTGAGGAAAAACTCCGCTAACCCTGCAACCAAATAGAGCCTAAATATTCCTTTGACTTTGGAATAACCCTTAAATTATTCCACAGCCAATCAGAGCCTTAGAGTGGGATGCTGCCAATTGTTCTCTGGCCAAATTAGTAGAAGAGTTTCAATGGTAAAGTTGCAATTGGAAGTTAAATGCATAACCAATTCTTCTTGCATCATGCATAGAGGGCATCTATTGGCTAAGTGAAAACCTTTTTGTTTTAGTCCATCAAGTGTTTGTAGTTTGTTGTGAGATGCCATCCACATGAAAAAGGAGGTTCTTGGCACAAAAAAATTTGAACAAATACCCGTCTGAGTTCGTAACCCCCCATTAGCTAGAGTTTGGTAAATGTTCTTCACCATACGCTTATTTGTAGTTTGTGTAGATATGGTGAAATGGTCATTCCCATATGTGAGTATGATGGAAGTTAATATGGAGTGGAACAGATCTAGTTCTTGTTGTCCCACATTTCCTGTTCTTGTTCCTAGGGCTTTGAACCAGCTGCTTCTTGAGTTTAATGTTGTTAGCACTCTCTTCACCGTGGAGTTCTTATTGTAAGCTGGCTGGTATAAGGGCATAAGTTTTTTAAAGGGGCTTTTCAAAAAAAAATAAGTTTTTTAAAGGGGGGTTGCCATTGATGTGTTCATGCCAAAGGAGGGTATTCCTCTCATCCCCTATTCTGGGTCGCCGCATATTTTTTATGAGATAGATATTTTTGACCACAGCTCTCCAAAAGGATCAGGAGTTGCGTTGGTCCATTAATTTTGGCAGCAATGAGACCCCTTTTGTATAATGGCCTTTAATAATTTTGGATAAAAGTTTGAACTTGTTATTTAATAGTCTTATAATGCTCTTTGTTAGCAAGGCTTTATTGAAAGCTTCGGGATTGAGAATGCCCCTGACATCGTTCCTTTTTGGTCTACAAATCAATTCCGATCTGACCCAGTGCATCTTGTTTCATGTATTTGTCCCTTTCCATGGAAACTTTCTTCTAATCTTTTCGATTGCTTTTGATATTCTAGCAGGAAGTTGAAGGCATTGTAGTGCGTAGGTTGCAAGCAGAGCAAGGGAAGAATTTAATAAGGTGGCTCTTGATGGCAGAGCGATGGTTGATTTGCCTTCCATCCCTGCAATTTTTTGTGGAATTTATTGATTAGGAACTCCCAATCCTTAGCTTTTAATGGACAAGGGGAAAGTGGGAAGCCCAAGTAAAATTCAGAGGACTACCCATTGCTCATAGTCAAGGGACAGAAAAGGGTTTTTACCTTGTTCACCGTTAGGCCCAATAAGGTGCTGAAAATGTTCATTAAAATTTTGAAATGGATGACGCTTTGTTTGCTAGCCTTCAAGAAAATGATATCATCCACAAATTGAACGTTAGTTATGTCCCTTGCTAAGGCTTTGTTTGAGTAGCCTCGTGTTTTATTTGATTCCACTGCATAACCTAACATAGAGTCTAGGAAGTTCATCGCAGTGATGAAAAGGAGCGGTGCAAGAGGATCACCTTGGTTTACCCCTCACTGAGGCTTGAAGAAACCTCTTTGGTTTCCATTAACCTTGATTGATAAGCCCGAGGTCTACAAGATTGCAGCAATCCAAACAATAAATGTTCAAGGGAAGTTTAGTTTTGAAGGACCAAAAGGAGGAAATCCCAATTAATTGTATCAATAGCCTTCACAAGGTCAATCTTTACAATGGACACTTTTGTTTTGTCCTTGTGCTAGTGTGAAATGATGTCCTGTGTAATTGCAAAAGCATCTGAAGCAGACCTGGAAGGCACATTGGTTAGGAGGGATGATGTTCAACTGTTTAGAGAGGCATGGGGCCAAAACTCTTGAAATAAGTCTAAGAGAGATATTGATAAGGCTGATAGGCCTGTAGTTAGTGATGTTCTCTCTGTCTCCCTTCTTACAGGCTAGAGTGATGGTGGCATTATTAATAAATCAAATGTTTAGAGGATGGTAGTCGAAGAGTTCAAGAATATCCTCTTTAATAATGTTTTAACTTTTTTACAGAATTCGGAAGTGAAACCATCTAGGTCGGGAGCTTTATTGTTTTTATTTTGACTAGATTTTGTTTTATCTCCTCTATCGAGAAAGGTTGGATGAGGCCATTTGGATTTTGAAGTACATGTAACCAATCCTTAGTGATTAACAAATCCTCAATGAAGGAATCCCCATGAGTCTATAAGTTTTGATAGAAATTTACTATGTATGCTGCTATATGTTCAGGGTCAGTGAATGAATTTCTGTCAGCATCCTTAAGAGATAGGGTCTTAGCCTTTTGATGTTTAAGTGAGGCCATCTAATGAAGGAAGGATGTATTTCTATCTCCTTTGGAAAGCTATTTAATTTTCGCACGTTGTTTCCAAAGGTGGTATTCATCCCTAAGAATCTGACTGTGTTGGCTATAGAGGGAGTATGGTGCCTGGATGTTTTCCTGGGTAAGAGTGGTGTTTGAAAGGCTGCCCTGAAGCTCAGCAGTTTTTGGTTCAAGTGTCATCCTTTCCATGGTGAGATCTGGAATGCTTTCCTTTTCCCAGATCTTGAGTCTGTCCTTTAGGAATGAAATTCTGCGAGTCCATTTATGGAAAGGGTTATAAAATATGACATCGTTCTTGAATATATCTTCCACCACCGAGAGGAAATAAGGTTTCTCTAACCAGAAATTCTCCAGCACAAATCGTGAAGGTTTGTTGTTGATTTTCTCCAAAGACAGGAGGATCGAATTATGATCTGAGTAGGTTCTAGGTAAACGTAATAAAGTCAACCCGCGAAAATTTTGCATCACTTCATTGTGCAAAGGACTCTATCAAGTTTTACCCACTTAGGGTCTTCCTGGCAGTCAGTCCAGGTATAAGGGATGTGCATCAGATTGACATCATAGAGTTTGCCTGCATTAATGATGTCATTGAATCTAAGAGAATGGCTGCTCAAGGCAGAGACTTAAGATCTGTCCGACGTAAATCTCGTCATATTGAAATCCCCCACAATAATTACATAGGTTTGGTAGTTTACCCAAGAGCTCAGGAGGTTGAGAAAGGAGTTCTTGAGGTCTTGGGAGGGGGGACGATAGACATTCCATTTAATAACGATAAAAGGAACATGGCTGGAGTATCAGTCACAAGATCAAAACGACCCTCCTATAAGCATGATTACAGATAAATACCTAAAATGCAACAAGAAAAGAGTTTATAAAAAGAAAAGCATTTCAAATGATAAAGGATATAATTACATACTCAATCCAGGAATCTCCTCGACTTTGATGGGCTTTCTGGGAACACCGGCTTCTTTCTACAAGGAACAATAACAACACTCCATCAGAGTCCAAATCACAAGCATAATTGAATTGATATGTGGGTAAGATGTAACGTATAAAATGAATTGAGATGCTACACATTATTTGTCAATGCTTCATATTCTCATTTAAGCTGGGAAATAACTCAAGATAGATCTCAAGGCAAAGAATCCATCTAACTGACCCTTTTATTGTAGAAAAATTCGTTCTTTTTTGAAAAGGGAAAGGGTGGTTATCCTAAAGATATTACCCAGGAAATGTATTAATTAATCATCAAAAGTACATCACTCACATTACAAGCAAGAATTCCACCTCGAGATGAAAGACAAAGCGGACGCAACAAAATTTTTCACATATGGGCACTGCTCCCTAAAGACAACAGCATTCCTGCCTAAGCAGATAGCCCACATGACTGCCAACGGTTGAGCCCTCTCTTTCTTCGATCGAAACACGTTGCACCCAATGTCAGCTCCGCCACATCTGAACGACCTCCAGAAGCTTAGAAATGAGTCATGGGCCCACCACTGATCCACAATCCGAACCCAAACCTACATGAACCACTTGTTCTTTGCCTGCCTGGTGGTCATGTCTTCCTCCGCCTGACCACAGAGCGGACAAGACCTCTTTACGTCCTGGTCTCACCGCACCCTCCACATCCTAATCACCAATCGACCTCTTCTAAGAAGCTAAGCAAATATCTTCACCTTTAGGGGGCAAGAAGCTTCCCAGAGCTGTCTGCAGTCTTTGACGAAATCAATGTTGTTCAGCGTGCCTGAACCTCCAAGCCTTCTATACGCATCCCGCACCGAAAAGTCCCCTTCCTCCCATCCGAAGGAGTCTGCACCAACCTCTCGCTGAAACCCTTCCAGATCTTGCAGCATCTCCCTAAATCTCTGGTCTGACAGACTAACCGAGAATGTGGGACACCACATGCCATCCTAGACCTCCACCATAGAAGCTCCTCTGTCCATAACTAAAGCCGCAAGCCTTGGGAAGCATTCTGCCAGAACACCAAGCCCCGTCCAATCATCTGTCCAGAATTTGAAGGTATCTCCTGATCCAAGCACAGGGGTAAAGAACGATGTGACCTTCGGTGCCACCAAAGATAGCCCTTTAAGGAAGTGAGACACCACGGGGAGGTGACATGAAAAGGCCCCAGGCAGGCGGACCCCCATAGCAGGCTCGCAATACTCTCCCCACCAGGCATATCTCTCCTCCAAGAAGCCTCGCAACCCACTTTGACAGAAAGCTATCATTCATCCTCCCAACCTCCCTGACTCTCAATTCCCCCTCCTTGACAGGTTTGCACACCTTACTCCAGGCCACCAACTTCGCTCCCTTCCCTCCTGCCCCATAGTTGGTCTAGAAGAAACTTCTCAGCATGCTCACAATCTTATCTTCAACCTTCCGCGGCATCTTCACAATCAAGGTAAAGTATGCTAGCATAGCTGATAGAACCGCTTTGAGGAGGACCAGCCTCCCTCCTCTCGAAAGCAGTTTGGATGCCCATCCTGCCAATCGACCCTCAATCCTCTCCAGCAATGGGGTCCAGTCCTGTAAAGACAGCCTCCTGTCCATCAGGGGTAGACCCAGATAAGGGAGGGGCAGGGACCCAACCTTCATCCCTAGAGCCTCCGAACACTTCCTGGCCTCCTTAGCAACCATACTAAAAGAAACAAAAGAGGACTTCAGGTAATTAATTTGCACGACCGAAGCCTCACAAAACAACTCCAGAAGAATGCAGCTTCATCTTGCTTCCACCTCCGCCCCTTCCATGAAGAAGAGCGTATCATCCGTATATTGCAACATCGATATACTCGTCCCTTCCCCCAAAGGGAAACCCTTCACCAGGCCTGCTCCACGCATCCTGTTGGATGCCCTTGCTAGAGCATCAGCCACCAAAACAAACAACATGGGTGCCAGGGAAAATTCCTACCAAACGCCTTTCCTTGGTTGGATCCAACCACCTACCAGGTTCCTATTGATGGAGACCAAGAATGATGTTGTGACGCACTATTTCATCCATCTGATCCAGACCGACGGGAAACCCCTCTTGGCCATGGCCACCCACGAGAAGGACCACTGCACGGAGTCATATGCCTTCCTGAAATCAACCTTCCACAAAAATGCTATCCTCCTCTCCCTTTTCCAATGTGCAAGGATCTCCGTGGCCGCCACATACCCATCTAGCACGCATCTTCCTGGTACAAATGTTGTCTGCACCTTCGACACAACTCCCCCAATCACCTTCCTGAGCCTATTCACTAGAATCTTCGCCACAATCAAATAAACCTCATTCGAGAGAGCAATCAGCCTGTAGTCGTCAATCACCTTCGCCCCCTCCTTAGGCAGCGAGAACATATAGAATTTGTTGAGCCTGCTGAAGCCAAAATTGCCCTCCTTGAACTCCGCAAAGACTTGCAGGATCTCAATCTTCAGTAACGACCAAAACTCTTTGAATAACAACATTGGGAATTTGTCGGGATCTGGGCACCCACTAACATTCAGCCCCCAGACCACCATACAAACCTTATCCTCCTTGAAGGGTGCTACCAGCTCTACCACCGCCACTGTATCCACCATCAGAACGTCTATACCCCGCCATAGCCACCTCCCATCCCTCCTTATCCCTGTGAACTCCCTGAAATGATCTGCCACTGCTGTGCCCATAGATTCCTTGCCAGAGCACTCCACCCTGCCCACCTGGAGCTTATCAATCCGATTCCTTTGACACCTAGCAGATGCCATCATATGGAAGAACTTGGTGTTCAAGTCCTCCTTGATCCACTTCTTCCTGGATCTCGTTCTCCATTCTACTTCCATTCTTCAATCTTCCACCTATACTGCCTTCATGCACTCAGCCTAGGTCTCTCTCTCCTCTACCGTCAACAGACCTTGGTCCTCCACTCTGTCCAGTCTCTGGATCTCCCCGAGTGCTTCATCCTTCTTTTTGTTCCGCTCTTCTTTCAATTGCTTTTTGTACTCCTTCAGAAAGAGTCTCTACTCCCAAAGCTTCGCTTTCAAACTCACGGCCGCCGAGCTGTCCAGGTGTAGAGACCTCCATTTGTCCTCCACCATACTCCTGAAGCCCTCCTCCAACAACCGCACCCTCTTGAAATTGAAGTACATACCAAAACGGTAGCCTTCGCCAGATTCCCACATCAGAGGAGTGTGGTCCGAGAAGGGTCTTTCAAGGTCGCAAACCCCTGCCAACGGGAAGACCTCCGCCATCTCCATTGAGCAAAGAAAACGATCTATTCTGGACATCAAGCCTCCAAAGCTCCTCCATGTGTACACACAGGAGGCAAGGGGTACATCTTGCAGCTCGTGCTCAATGATGAACCTTGCGAAGTCCTCGGAACCTCAATCCCAACCTCCTCTCCCACTGGGCTTGTCCTTCGCCAAGAGGGTGACATTAAAATCCCCTCCAATAAGCCATGGGCACCTCTGAAATCTCCTGATGATTTGACATAGGTCCTCCCACAGGGCATCCCTTTCAAAGTCATCTTTCGGCCCATACATCGTTGAGAACACCAAAACCAACCCATCACTTCGCCTCCCCAACTGCACAGAGACCACCCTCAGCCCCACCTCCGAGTCCTCTAGGGAGAACACATCCTCCTTCCAACCAACCAAGACTCCCCCTGACCTCCTAGCTGCATCCAACACCTGAAAATCACCCAGCCAGCTACCCTCAATTTCTCTCCAAACCCTCTGGTTGCATGCTTGGAGCTTCGTCTTCTGGAGGAAAACAACATCCAAGCCCCACTTTCGGAGGTAGGAGCTTAAGGTCCCCCAGCGTGAGGGGTCATAGAGCCCCCTAACATTCAATGTAAGAACCTTCAGCATGGGGCACCCAAAGAGACCCCTCCCACAGACTGACCGAACCCGGCCAGTTCTGCCATCTGCTCCACCTCCCCAGGCCTGAAAGCTCTAGACCACCCCACTCCCACTTCCCCATCCGAACCCCCCTCCCCCCACTCTCACCATCCCACCCAAACTCCTCCCCCTCCCCTCTTCCACACCTCCCCCCCCTCCCCCCGGCAGCCCTCTTCTCCAATGCCTTCCACGTCTGCCCCCCTTCCATCAGCCACAGACCCATCACCCACTAGAAGCTTCACAACCCCCTCCCTTCCCCCAACCCACACCTTGCCTCCAGCGCCACAGGGAGGCGTCCAGATGAGACCTTGAGGTCCCCCCTCCCCCCATCGAGCAGGCTCCACCGCCGTCGCTGCAGTGGGGCGTGCCACAATTGCCACCTCCACGAAGAGGCTCCGTGTCGCTGCCCAACCCTCCTTCAGATACCAAGGGGGCCGTCGTTGTCACCGAGTCCCTTGCCATTGTCCCACTCTTCGCGGAGAAGGCTTACGCCGCTGCCCAGAGCTTCTCCATTCTCTGATGGAGAAGCCTCGTCGCTCTGACCTCCCCGCCCCTCCCTCCATCTCTGCCTCTGACGAAGATCTCCTTCGCTCGTCGACTGAAGCCCTCCTCTTCCATACTTAATCGAAGCTGGCACGTTGTTGAGTGTCTTCATCACCACCCTTCGCAGGCCTTTAAAAGGGTGGTTGCGGATGGGCTTCAGACCCAGGTGCGGATTCAGACCCGGGTCCAATTTCACACCCCCCCCCCTAAACTCCCCCTCGAGGTCGTCAAAAGCCCATGCACCTAATCTCCTCGGGGCACCCTCCAAATTGCCTCCATGCCTCGAGCGACTACTTCGCATCTCCTTTGGATTCCCTCGAAGAGGCCCCTCGAAATCCCCGAGCGCCTCTTCGACTTCTGCAAACGCCTCCTCTACAATCACTGCCCTTTCCTCGTCCACCGCACCGACCTCAGCTGCCATAATGCCCATCGAGTGTCGAGCCTCGACATGCACACACCCAATCAGCTCCGAGCCTCGTGTTGTTAACGCAGCAAATGAAGCGCCTCCCTCACTGGCGACCTTTAGCCTCCACGTCGCCCCTCAGCGAAGGTACACAGTCCCCCTCCAACCGGCCTCACCCTCACCACCCAAGAAGCCCTCCCTAAGCAAAGCAACACTTTCTCGTGGAGCATCCTGCTGGGTCGGAGCTCCACCATCGCACACACCAACGTAAAGTCGTCGCCTTTCAAACCAAGGCCCCTAAACCACCTCAACCTCGCAAAGGGGTCGACGACCGCCTCCACAACCTCTCTCATGCGGAGAAAGAGCGAGATGCCTTCTACGTCTACCATCAGCCCCACCTCAACAACCGCTCCAAGAGCGCTCCATCGGACCTAACAGCCTAACGCCACCTGACCACCACCCCCGAGCAGGGGAGGTGCTTGAAGAGTAGCCCCTTCACCAACGCCAGCGCCACACCAATGAGCACGAACTTCCCCTCCCCTACCGCCATCAGCTCCATCCCCTCCATCCGACCGCCCAACGTCTTTACTACCTCTGCCTCGAGATCGATCAGCCCAACCCAACCTTCCACTACCACCCCGACCAAGGTGACGCGAGGGTTCTCTCGAGCATCCCAACCTCCTTTGACCAAGGGGCATCGGCTTCGGCCGACGGTGCCCCCTCAGACGAGGGTGGGAGAACTGCTGCTCGCATGCCCGATGGCACCGCCTTTCGCGCTTCCTTCACCACGTAGGACACCCTCCGGTGGCCAAGACCTCCGCACCTCACCAGGTCCCTACACTCCCACGCGACGTGACCCCTCTGCATTTGAAGCACAACACTTATGCCTCTGCCCTTCTAGCCTTCCCCACCCCCAGCGACCAGCCTTGTCCTTGTCCCCCCCCCCCCACTCTCTCTCTCTCTCTCACTATACTCGGTGGCACTCATTTTTCTATCTCACCTTCACCTAAATTCTTTGTTGTTTTTGTTGTCGTGATGCTCCATATTTCTGGACTAGAATTTCTTTGTGAAAAAAAAGGAAAAAGAAAAACTCAGAAGCTGAAATTTTATTATAAATGATTTTAACATCTTTTGAAAACCTTCATTCTAGTTGGCTTTGCAGCAATTGCAGCAAAGAAGGAAGGATTTATTAACTGAAGAACATAAACCAACTAAAAGCTGGTTGAAAGCTTTTTTACTCCCTTTCCTTTTTTCTACAAGTTGTAAGGCATGTGTAGACGCTAGGTGAAGCAAGAAAACAAAGAAATGAAAAAAAATGCTTTAGAAAACAAGGAAATAATATTTCAACCTACAACTAACAATTATTAATTCTTATATCAACTTCAAGATAGAACCTTTCGGCAATTAGTATCGTATCTTCTTTGGTCATAATCCTGCTATGGATCAATACATTAGATAAGCTACCAAGATTTCTAGGATACTTTCAGTAACTTCTGTCTATTATTACCTTCCCAATGTGATTCCCATTACAAAAGATACACAAAGTTGGCAAACCATAATGTTCCTTTTTCCCCTGAAGAAGTGGTCAACCATATTGTTGCAACAGTGGTTATCAATTGTGAATAACAAATTCAGGCTCTTGCTTGTTTCTCCACTTTGTCGACATAGCTGCTTGGAGCTGCTTGTACTGTTTTGTTATCTAACAACAATCATAGACAGCATAGATACAAGTACCAAAATCTCCAAACCAAGCAGGGAAAAAAAAAATTTAGGTTAGGAAGCCAAAATGATACACTTTAACATAACTATTACTCCTGTTTTAATTTGACAAAATTTCCTTGATTTTTTTCCATAAAAATTACAGTGCCGAACTTGTCATTGTCATGGTAAAATAGCAAAGGTGTAGTCTTTCAAACATGTCAAATGTTGCATTATTCTCATTTAGCAAACAGAAAATCAACTCTCCTGCTGTTTACTGAAAAAAGGAAGACATATCAAGTTCCTAAGTACGCCTCAAGAAGTTCTGAACATCAAAGCTTTTATAGAGAATGTGTGGATATTGCAGTTCTCCATACTAAGCAGGATTTTAACAATTTCCAAAGTTCACAACCTTAAATATCCTTAGGGCCAGTTTGGATAGAGGGATAGATTTCATGGGAGAACTTTTTTAGAGATGGGTTATCCTGAATTTTTTTTGGAGGTCATGAGGGTTATCCTGGTGGGTTAACCTATGACTGTTTGGAAAGTTTTTGGGTTAACCTACGAAAATATATCAGATAACCCACAAAAATAGTTTATCCCACATCAACCCCAGAATAACTTATCCCAGGTTAAGTCTTCTTAACCCACGTCAAAATATCCTTCCTACCAAACAAGGTTAACTTAACTCCTATTTTGATGGGTTATCCCTCTTAACAAACTAGACTTTAAAAAATTCAAAATGCAAATCGAAAGTATCCAATTGGCAATGTTATTAGGAAAGTTGTTAAGAGTCTTTAGAATTAGGATTGAGTCAATTATTAATTTTTGTTGAAGAAAAATAATACCTTTTGTTATTGAAAAGAGAATCCTAACTCCTTTTATATAGAGAGTAGAGTTAACAAATTGCATAATATACCCAAAAGAACTAGGAAATAGCAAACATGAATAGAAATGGGACTTAAGACTTTTTAATTTAACTAAATCAACTAACCTAACATAACTCGGACTCTTTCCTAACTATTCCTAATACTCTAACACTCCCTCCCACGTTGGAGTGTAGATGATAATCGAGCCCAACTTGCTACAAGGGACAAAATGAGACTTCCTCTCATGTAGGACATCTTCTAGCCAAACAAGTAGGCAGACAATAGGAGATGATCCCAAGTAGAAATATTAGTAAAGTGAGACGATCCCAAACATTACCAACAATGCACAAGAAATGATCTCAAGCAAGTCAAGAGACAATCCCAAGAAGGTAGTAGTAGGAGATGAGAGCCTCGCTCTTAATCCCCCACTAGTCATCAGAGTCATCGAGATTTTCAGTAGGAGGAACAAATGCTCCAGAAGAACTCATAGAGGCAATGGCAGAATTGGTTGCAAGGCTTATGGCAACAACAGCAGTATAAGAGAATGATCCTGGTGTCATCTTGTTGAAAAGTAGATTAGGTAGTTAGATAGAGATACGCGATGTTGTGCATAATAGTGTATACTTCTTGGAATCATGCATAGGAAGGGTCACATGCCACGCACGTGGCAGCTAGGCAAGGCCATGTGCATAGAGCGTATGACAGAGAGCAAGTTCCACGCGTGCTAGGCACGCAACAAGGGGTACTATCACATGCGTAGGTGTGTGGTAGGGATAGGGCTTTGCATGTGGTAGGCGCACGATAGAAGAGGTAGCACATTTGCAGTGCGGGCATGATAGGCAGGCAAGGGACATGCACTATGCACATGGTAGACAAGTGTAGCCATACGCTGTGTATGCAGTAATTGAGCAGGGGGCACACACATGTAGATGCGTACATACAGGAAGGCACACGAAGAGGTAGCATGCACGAAGAGGTCACGCACAAGGAGGGGTGGCGACACTTGTTGGGACTTTAAGGATCATGAATTTCACTCCAATATCATGTTGGAGAAAAACAATGCCTCGTGTTATTTAAAAGCGAATCCTAACTCCCTTTATATAAAGTTAATAAATTGCATAATTTAGAAATAGTAAACCCAAAAGAACTAAGAAATATCAAACGAGAATAGAAATAGGACTCGATCTTTTTAGCTTAACTAAATAAACTAACCTAACTAAATTAGGACGCTTTCCTAATTATTCCTAATACTCTAAATAGGCAACATTGGAAGACTTATACAATAAAAAAATATATTGAAAAAGGAAATCGCCATCAAATTTCAAGTGATGTATATATAGTAAAGAACTAATACATCAAATAGTTTCAACCTGTCCACTTAACAAGAGCGAATTCTTCTTCCAGACTGCAAATACTATCTTGGCGCCTACTTTTATCATGCTTACATTAATAATGATACCGGTATGACATAATAGCCAAAAACAGATCAAAATTCCCCCTTCACACCATCAGTGAACACGAAATCATTGTACCAATGAGAAATATACTGTTATAGTCTAGAAAAAATTAACACATAAATATCTTGTAGCATGTAACAACAGCCTGTAATACCCTTGCAAGTTGATACAGAATGCCAACGTTAACTTTTTATTTTTTTTGAAGGATGCAGATGTTAAAAAAGTAAAAAGAAAATAAAATAAAAAGTCTCAAACTATTGGGCTGTCTGAACTTCTTCTAAGACTATTGATAAACTAGGATCTTGGCATCTCTCATCCACATATCTTAGAAAAAGAATGTAACAATCGAGAATCAGTTTTGTTTCCCTTGGAAAGGGTCGGTTTAATAAAGAACTATTATCTCAAATAATTCAAATAAATAAATCCAAATATCCCAAACTACTGATATAAATATTCATTTATCATGAATCTCAGATATATAAATCCTTAAAGGCTATCATTCATTGGAAGATGACAATCTACTAAGGAGTGAGACCAAGGAGGAAAATCTCACATAATCAACAAAAAACAGGCAAGCAAATTTATATGCACATAAACATTTCATAACAATGCACCTACGAGAAATATCATGCTCCGGTGACAACAAGTGAACACTGTATGCAAATCCTACCCTTTGAAGGATGGCGGGATGGAAGGGGTAGGCCTCAAGAATAAAAGGGAAGTGGGTTATAGAGGGAACCATCGTCATGATTGAGAAAGTAGGAAAAAAAACAAAAAGAAAAAAGCCACTTATACCATTTAATGCGTGGACAATTTTCCAAACCAGCCTTTTGTCCTTGTCCATGCAGACATGCAGGCAAGCTGACATGGCAAGGCCCATAATGCTCTACACACTTCACATCATAGCTATCATGAAGAATCTTGGGCCCTTGGAATTGCTAACATGCAACAGGTGCACGGTTGAGAGGAGAGAAGACCCACATGTGGAGGAGAGAAGGTGGTAGCATGGAGATGTAGGTGGCACAAGAAGAGGATTCATGTGAAGAAGAGGGGGAGTTTCAAAGATAAAACTTTATTAATGAACTAAAAAATAAAAGAAGGATTAGATCTCTATTTAAAGAGATCCAATCCTAATTACAAACCCAACTAATTTAGGTTTTGCTAATCCTCTTTACTAAAACAAACTCAATTAAATCTCTTAACTATTCCTAAATTGACTCAATCATCAAAACTAATTAAATAAAATAAACTTGAAAACAAAAGACACCAAACCTAAACCTAATTAACGTACACATGCATACACATCGATGCCCACACATGGGCACACCACTGACTGCCACGTGGCACTACCACATGTCATCTTCTTGAATTCTCACACTCCCCTCCAAGTCGAACTCCTGGAGTGGAGGAAAGACTTGTTGGAGACAACTTTATGAAGCTAGATCCACCATTGATCTGCATCTTCAACACCAAGGAATTGTCTTAGATCTTCTCTAGTAGGACTGCTTGGAGTAAGTGAAAGTCTAGCAACCTTCATAGTAGTCCCTTACTTAATTGTTCCATCCACCTTATACTTAATTGTATAGACCCATTTTGACCCAACAATGTGTGCATCTTTAGAAATATCGACCACCTCTCAAGTATGATTTTTCACAAGGGCCATAATTTCGTCTTGCATTGCTTAAGTCCACTTGGGATCTAGTTGAGCTTTAGTGATTGACCTAGGAATATAAGTCGTGGCAACTGACAATAAGAAACATTTGTAATGTGTGTTGAGACGAGAGCAAGTCACATCTCTTAATAGGATGCCTTGTACATTCACGGACTCCTTTCCGAAGAGCAATAAAATGATTATCAACAACAGAACCTGCTTGTTCACTTTCAACACCATCGGTAATCATAATATTTTTATCAAATGAAGAGAGTTCAGAATTCAAACCCTCCTCCTCTAGAGGTGTTGATTATAGACCTGGTTCAGGGAACTATTGGGATTGGGACTGGTAGTGGAGTTAATAAGCATGGACTTGATAATTGAATTCATCGGTCTTTCTTTTTCAAACACTTATTTATATATTCGACCATATCTATCTCTTTTTGTTGTATCCTCTCTGCTTTCCCCCCATCTCTTAGTTTCTTTTGTCGTTGAGATTACAAAATCAACATCCTCTACCACTATCCCAAAGTTCACTTCGTCCATAGGTCATCCCTTGAAGAGAATCTTTAGGCACAAAGGAAGCATCATGTTCATGAAAGGTCACATCTTTAGTTACGTACTATTTTCCTATAACAAGGTCATAGCATTTATAACCTTTCTGCTTGGATGAGTAACCCAAGAAAACTACACGAATGGCATGAGGATCAAGTTGTGATCTTCGTAGTTGTGAAACATGAACAAAACAAAGACAACTAAACACCTTGGGTGACAAGCTGAAAGGTGTCTTAGTAGGTGCCAAAATAAAAATAGACATTTTCCCTTTCCAACTTTTACTAGACATTCTATTAATCAAATACGCAATAGTCAAGATCACCTCTCCCTAAAAACGTTGAGGAACATTTTATTGAAACAAGGCATGAGCAACCACTTGTAGATGTCAATTTTTTCTTTATGTTACCTCTTTTGTTGGATTTAAAGAATTGCACGATACTTTCATCCATATATTCTCTGACATTGTTAGAACAAAGAACTTTCATTTTAGAATCATCTTAAGTTTCAATTGTATTGACAAAGGCTTGTATAATTTTGGATATCTCAGAATGACTTTTCATTGTGTGGAGAATGGGATGACACATGGCAATGCCATGTGGCAAATTAATTTGGGCATGTGGCAGTCCTAGCTTGCACCCAAGGGGCACCGACCCCAAGGGTTGCTTTGGCCTTTCTTTAGGTCAAAGTCCTGTGTTGTTTAGTATGATATGTTTGGTTTTAGAAAGTAGTTTAGATGATTTGTTCCTTTCTATTTTTAAGAGATGTAATTTGATCTAGTTTGTTTCTTATTTTAGATGATATGTTTTTTCTATAAAAAGAGAGCCTTCTTGTAATTGATTTTCTCGAGTTAATGCATTATTGTTCTACAAAATCTACTTCAACAACTCCCTCTCTCTCCTCTTCTTCAAGGCTAGTGGTTGCACCCTCTCTCTCCTCCCAGTCGCATGGACAGAGACTACTTGTAGCACCCTGTTGCTACTTGTTTTTCTCATGTGAAAGAGCCACCACACCTCCGTTTTGCCCAAAACGTCATACATTGGATATATAAAGGTGCATCTAATAATTAATAAAACCCACAAAGTACATATATCCACTAACAACATGAGCTAAGCCCCAAACATTAGAATGAATCGAGCCAAATAAATGAGAACTTTTATTACTTGATTCATAAAATGAAGCACGATGATGTTTTAACAATTCCCAAACTAAACATGTAGAGATTGAACATAGTTAGAAAATAACGAGCAACTTTGTTTATTATAAAACTCTAATCCTCCATATATAGGGGATTTGGATAAAATACAGAGGTTCATAAACTATAAGAAAATAAGAGAATAAAAAAACATAATTCTCAATACTCCCTCTCAAGTTGGAGTATAGATGTTAATCATGCTTAATTTGATAAGTACAAAGCCCTATGGTAGACTTCCTATTTTCGAGGCAGCCTACATAAACTACATCTATGTATATGCAATAATATCTAATGAGGAGTCTTTAGTAAAGAAGAGTCCTTACCCAGTGATGATTTAAGATACCCGAGAACCACCTTTGTTGCATCCCAATGCAACATTGTTGGCCTATCCATAAACTAAGTTCTCCAACTGCAAAGGAGATATCTAGACATGTAATGGTCAAGTACTACAGCTTACCAACAAATCCCCTAAATCGTTGAGTGTTAATAAGAGTTGCAGTATCATCATGTAAATGAGCTTGAGGATCCATAGGAATAGATGCAGGTTTAGCAGCCAACATGCCAGTTTCCTACAGGAGAACCATAGCATACTTTCTTTAAGACAATGCAACACTCCTCTTGCTCCTAGCAACTTTAATACCAAAAAAATCTTAGTGGTCCCAAATCCTTGATCGCAAAATGATTAGCAAGATAATATTTTAACTCGAAAATCCCCTTAAAGTCATCGCTTGTAACAACAATGTCATCAACATACGCAAGTATCAAGATTCTTCCACGAGAGGTATTCCGTACGAATAGAGTGATCTGTCGACAATTGTCTAAATCCAAGGTTCTCAACAATCTCAGATAACTTTTGAAACCACGCCTGAGGACCTTGCTTTCGTCCATATATTGCCTTTCCTGAACTTGCACCCTTTGGAACACTCCCCCTAAGACTCAAACCCAGGAGGTTGCTGCATGTACACCACTTCCTGCAGGTCCCCATATAAGAATGCATTTTTAACATCCAGCTGATGTAGAAGCCAACCATATTGCACTACAACTGAGATGAGAATGTGCACTGCCGGTAATCTGGCTACTGAGAGAATATATTGAAGAAATCCACTCCTCAGGTTTAAGTAAACCCCTTTGCTACAAGTTGCGCCTTGTATCATTGCACTAAGTCATCTAGATTGTATTTCATTGTAAAAATCCATTTGGAACCCACAACTCAGTAAGCTCCCAAGTGCCTTTGGACATCAAGGAAAACATTTCCTCCATAGCTCACTACCACTTAGGATCTAGGACAATCTCCTGATGTGAGGTGGGAATAGCCATAGCTACTAGAGGCAAGAAAAACTATATGTAAGTAGGCCCAAGACATGCTAGAGAGACATGCTTAGACATAGCGTGCCTTGTATAGCTATTGGTGCCTTCCTCGATGCAATAAGAAGATCAATGCTCTCTATAATAGTTAGTTGCACACCATCTGTTCGTATCTCCACCTATGATGGTACATCATTGAGAACACTAATGTTAATGGAAATATGCTCATTACTTACTTAAGGGTAGATGTGTGGTATTGGCTCAAAAAGGGGGAGGACGATGAGCATAAGTGAGCTGGAATCGATCATCGTCAGAAGGAACATTAGCACTATCAGGAACAATCACAGGAATGCCTTTCAACGCCTTAGGAGGAACAAGCTTAAGAACATCATGTCCTTTCCCTAACTCTGGACCCAACAATAGAGAAATAGAGAACAAACTCATCGAAGGTGACATCAATATTAGCATAGTGACGACAACAAATAGCATCATAGTATCGATATTCCCTTTGATTTCTAGAATAACCTCAAAAGACACTTACCAAGGAGTCAACTTATCCCTACCCATACTTAGCATGTGAACAAAGGAAATACAACCAAGGACTCGTGGTGGGACAATAAACATATCTACATCAACATAGAGAATATGTATAGGAACTTGTCGTTGAGGACAGGTGAAGGCATCCTGTTAATAAGGTAACAAGCAGTTAGGACATCTGCTTAGTATAAAAGATGGAACACTATGATGAATAAGCATAGCCTTGGAAACATCCAAGATATGTTAATGATTGCGTTCAGCAACACCATTTTCCTCAGAGGTGTGATAGCAAGTCGTCTGATGGATAATGCCTTCAGAGAGGTAAAGTAACATAAAAATGCGTACAAAACTCTAAGGCATTATCAAAACGAACAATTTCCACATTGGTATCAAGCCGAGTCTTTATTTCCACTATGAATTTTTTTATAATAAGACCGCCATTAGACTTGGTTGGACTTCGATAGAAAGACCTATGACAAATGGGAGAAATTATCAACAACCAAATAATAACAATATCCCAATTTATCAGCAATACGAGTGGGACCTAAAACATTCATATGAGATAATTCAAACAAGGACTTCTACCTAGGGCTCTGGCTGGACGAATAAAAAGACCTGTAATGCTTCCCAAGCTAACATGCTTCACAGTCAACTCTAACTGCAAGTGAAATCTAAAGAATCACATGCCTAAGTTTGACTAGCAAGAGATGACCTAGCCTGAGGTGCCATAAGTGACTTGATAAGGTGGTAGAAAAGACAACTACATGATCGACATAAGGAAATTCGAGTAGTCGATACATTACCCTTTCCTCATGACCTCCACCAATCGTCTTTCTTGTCGAACATCTTGAAAAACATGAGACAACATCAAACGCAACTCTGCAATTGAGTTCCCTTATTATCCTATTAATAGAAAGTAGGCTAATAGAAAACCAAGAACAAAGAAAACATCAGTCAATCTCATGTTTAGGGTAAGGTGGACATCCCTGTCGCCATTAATTGGTGAATATCAACCATCAACCACCTAAACCATCTGTCCTGGCAAAACTGATCTGATAGTGGAAAAACTATCCAGATTACTGTAAGTGTTGAGAAGCTCTAGAGTCCACTAACCAATCAAGGTCACAACAAGGAGACTGTGTAGATATTGCAACCATTGTAACTAGTAGGATGACATAAGCTACAGTGTCGCGTTGCGAGTTAGAAGATGATGTGGTTGACATCTATGATATTTGTTGCAAAAGATCATCATACTCAGCACATGCAACTATCACCATCTCTACAGAAGGGTTGACTGCAACAACTTTATGAGCAAGAGGCTTCTCATGCTTTGTTGATGTACATACATCTAATTAGCTTAAAAAGTCTATTTATGCATGTTCTTAGTGCCATAGAAGTATTATACATTATAAATATTACATAACATGCATCATCATGCATTTAGGTTAATTTGTATAAATTATATAGTAATTTGCTCTTTTTGTGGCTAAAGAACAGGATGACATCATTTGAGTCTCGAATTGAAGATCTAACCATACGGATATGATCAGGGAGACGATCGAAGTTCAACGACTCTGAGATCGCCCCGATTGGACTTCCATAGTATCAGATGCAGTCTGAGGAAGATCGGAGACCAAAGGACAAGGTGGTGGAAAATCCAGACTTCAAACGGCAAATCCAACCTCACGGATGGGTTCGGATTGACGATCACAGCCTAATGGTGCGAAAATCGATCCAATTCGACATCTGTGACACCATCTACAAGTTAGAGAAGATGGACGGCCAGGATGGCACCATACCAGCCGCCCAAAATGGCCCAAGCTTCTCGCAGCACCTCTTCACGCAATGATCAATGCATCTCAACCGTTGGATCATCGATCCAATGATCGAGATTCCCTCTCAGAACGAGCATCAGTCCACCAAAGGAAAGGGTGCGAGTGCTCTCGACCGTTGGATCACCATCCAATGATTGCGAGCGCTCACCCCTTAAATCAGAAATGCAACACAATTTGAGGTGTGGCGCAACAATAGCGCCTCCTTAACGCGAAGACGAGGTGCAAGTTCAACCCCCGATCACATCAAATCGAGCATCAGTGGTTGGCGCGGCGAAATTCGCCCATGCAATTGCGATCAAGCGGCTGTGGAGCAGCGACGTGGCGCCTTCTTGTGTGTCGGATGGAATCGCAACGCACACGCGCGCAATGACACGTGATCGCATGCGCATGTGCGATCGCACACGGGTGCTGCACGCACGATAAAACGAAGAGACTCGCATGCTTTTAAATCATTCGATCTCTTGATCGGACGGCTTAGATGGATTTGGCACGATTAAACGCACAACAATCAAAGATCAGTGGGCACCGACGTGGTCACATGAGAGACGTCCGATCTCCATCACACGACAGAGGTTGAAGTGTGGCTTCAGCGACGTGCGTCTACAGTGACACGTATCCATCACTAAAGGCAGCAGAGTTAATTTTTAAAAGATAAAATGTCCTTTTGCCTCCATGTATATAAGTATATAAAGGCCCTATGCCCTCCACTTTTTCTTCATCCCTTCTCTTCTTCTCTCACCCCCTCCAAAGCTCTAAAGAGCTAATCCCATACCCAGGATGCTCCACTTGAGTCTTAAATATAATTTTTCCATCTTCTCATCCCCGTTCGTGGAGCACCCGCAGTTGTCCTCCTACTACCATTCGGGAAGTAGATCTCGTTGTGACGCCACCTTTGTCCTCCATCCTCCAACTCCATTCTCCCTCGCAAGGTTCGAAATGCCGATTTCGACGCCGTGCCGATAAAATTGTAGGTATGCATATCGTGGGCATGCCGAAGGCATGCCGTGGAAATGTCCGTTTTTCGATGGCAGATTTCGATGATTTCGACGGCCCGAAAAAATGATATTTTGAGGCACGTCGAGGGCATGCCGACAGAAATGATTAAGATTTGAAAGACAACTAAATCAAGATATTAGAAACGTTTTACAGATTTTTTTATAATAAAAATAGGTTATTTTAGCCTGAAAATCTATCTCTGTATGTGTGTGTGATCAAGATATTAGAAACATTTTTTTATAATAAAAATAGGTTATTTTAGCTCTGTGTGTGTGTGACCTTCCCTTCACTCCCAGACCGCCCCCACGCCCTTGACCTTCCCTTCCCTCCCAGACCCCCCCCGCGCTCGCTCCCCGCCCCCATTTCCCGCCCAAAAGCTTCCCGCCCACCCTTTTCAAGTATCCTACCGCTCAACCACCATCGGCATGCCGAAGTTTTGTCGGTAACTGTCGGCATGTCGACGGTTTCCCTGCAAACCGACACTATATTTGTGTCGATATGCCCTCCCTCCAAAAAACCCCTTACCGACGGCATGCCGTCTGCATTTAAATCACAGACTACAGCAACAGAACGACAACCAGAAGGTTGCACTTTATCTCAGTGACAATCGACACTTAAGGACATCTTTGAGAAGTCCAATACGTGTTGCCCGATTAGTGCTTGTGACACATAAAAGGCGTATCACAAGGAAGCTGCAGTTGTGAAGTTTCTGGTTGGTTTGGGGCCTCAGTATGCGACTTCTTATTCTTAGATGCTTACATTAACAGAGCTTCCTAGTCTTGAGGAAGCATACAACATGCTGAGTAGGATCTTCATTTCTCTCACGATTGAGTCCATAGGTCAGGCTTTTTCCTTGGTTGTTGCCCAAGGTCATGGACAAGGTATTCTCTCTACCGACGGGAGGCATGGTGCTAAGGGCAGAGGGTGCAAATCCTGCACGTATTGCGAGAAGCTTGATCATATTGAGAGCACTTGTTGAACCAAGCATGTATGACGACTATTTGCAATCAGGTGCTTGCCACTGAAGAGCAGCCAAGAGACACTGTATCAGTACCTTGGTTTGACTATGATAAGCCTCTTCAACGACTTTCTTAGCTCTCTCAAGATACTTCTTCTGCATCTGACACTACTATCCTGGTGACCTCTTCTACCTTTGCTAAAGCTGCCCTAACCACCTCTTCAGGTATATTGCCTACACTCTCTGTACAAAGTGATGATTTATGTGACACATATTGGCTAGTGGACTCAGGAGCATTACGTCACTTGAGTCGAGATTGGCGACGCTTCTATCGTCTCCTCTTTGTTCCTCCTAGACATACAGTACAGGTAGTCGACGGGAGGCATTCTCCCATCACTGGTCAAGGGGAGGTTACTGGCATCCCCAACATGAGATTGACTGATATCCTGCTTGTTCTTGATTTTTCGATCAGTTTACTTTTAGTTAGAAGAATTACCAATGAATTGAATTGCCAGGTTATATTTGATGTAGTTGCTTGTACTTTTTAGAATATCCTGATGGGGAGAACGATTAGTGGTGGTTGTAAAGAAGGGGAAGTCTATCGCCTCTTCTAATCTCCTTTTATTGAGGTAAGTTTTGGTGGAGTCACCACTTCTGTTGAGTTTTCTTTTCAGTGGCATCTCTATTTGGGTCATTTATCTCTGGATAATCATCATGTTATACCACAGGGATCTCCTACTGTTGTTATCGGTTGTAATGCTTGTCAGCTTGAAAAGCATCATTGGAGTACTTTTAGATTGAGGCATGTGATTTTAGATATATGGCATGTTGTTGCCCATAGATCTATGGTGGGGTTGTTGTTGATAAGTGGCTTGGTGTTCTTCTGCTGCTGTCATCGGCGCAAAGCACATGAGAAAGCAGGCCATGCTTGGCTGCCACTTTCCATCACCAGCTCGAGGGCTAAAACGACGACAGTGAGCTATGAATCTTTGCCTTCCAATCTTTGCTGCCATTTCACGTTTGCAGAGATCAAGGCTGCAACGAATAATTTCGATGAGAAGCTTCTACTTGGCGTTGGTGGTTTTGGGAAGGTCTACCGCGGCAGTATCGATGATGGGATGACCATGGTAGCGATCAAGCGCGCTAACCCAATGTCCGAACAGGGCCTGCACGAGTTCCAGAATGAAATTGAGATGTCCAAGCTCCGCCACCGCCATCTTGTCTCTCTAATCGATTACTGTGAAGAGAATGGCGAGATGATATTGGTGTATGACTACATGGCTCATGGCATGCTCCGCGAGCACGTCTACAAGTCCAAGAACCAGCCCTTGAGTTGGAAGCAAAGGCTTGAGATATGTATCGGGGCTGCTCGTGGCCTCCATTGTCTGCACACCGGTGCCAAGTACACCATCATCCACCGTGATGTGAAGACAACATCCTTTTGGATGACAATTTGGTCGCCAAGGTTTCTGATTTTGGTCTGTCCAAGACAGGCCCTTCACTGGACAATACACACGTCAGCATAGTCGTGAAGGGATGCCGACGAAATCTCCTGCAGCGTCGATCGACATGCCGGCGAAATCGTCGGCATGCCGCCGAAACCGTCGGCATGCCGCCGAAACCGACGGCATGCCGACGAAATTCATCGGCATGCCGGCAGCACACCAATAAATCGACAACTTATGCATGTCGGCACGACCCCCTTCCAGAAATGGCCTTGCCGACGGCATGCCGGCGACATGCCGTCGGCATTTAAATCAATGCTCCCTCGTCCAACATCTCATCCCCATTGTCCGGGCGCTTCGTCAATGAAGCTCGTCCTCCAAGCAGCCGTCAAGGATTTTCTCATCCCTCTCTTTTTACCTTTCTAGTGTAGATTTTCAGCTTTCTAGTTGTAGAAATTAGTTGTAATGAACATTTGTCTATGAAATATTGATTCACTCACACACTCTCTTTCTCTGTATTATTATTTCTTTTCTATTATTTATTCTTTAAGTAGAATAGGTACCTTAGATTAATTTCAACCAGCTACTCTGTTTCGTGACAATAATTCCAAACGCGATTTTTAATCAAAGTTTGCCTCCCCGTGTTCAACCCGGGACTTACCAAAATTTTGGTTATAAAATTTATTTGATAGCGGATTTTTACGCACTACGATGACGAGTTTTCTAACTCAACCTTTTAGCGTAGAAATCTAGTTAATCATTTGTCCAGTGAGAGTTTTCGTTATGACCAATTTTGCCACAAAACATGCAAGAAGAGCAACCTCTGGCTTGTGAGGTCTGATTACATCCACGTCCTCTTATAGAAGGGCCACCCTGACCTTTGCCATAATTCACTAGCATTGCAAATGTTTGAGAATCGTTTGCCTCAACGATAAGGAGCATTGCAAGATGACTATAAGCCTCCTCCAAAATAAGTAAATCTGCTATTGTCAATATCTAAGCCCATGTAGACAAGTAATCAAGACCTAAACCTGCAAGAAACTAAAGGATTACCGCCTCTTTCCTATATATTCTCTACGACTCGCAAGTGCAAATAAGACAATAGACATTGTACTTCTCAAATAATACCTTAAGTGTGGAATAGTACTGTGACATCATCTTCCCTTCCTATCAAAGACCCATTATCTCGCTACAAATTTGGAAGACTCAACTTGAGTTCTTCTCATACGAATATATATCTCGCAGGCTACCTCACATCTCTTTTGTTATCTTGTAATACATGATTTCATTGCAAATCCAAGGAATAATTCTGTTCATTATCCAAGCATGCACCATTGTATTGTCCTTCCACGTGGCATACTTGCCACTCTTCTCATTAGGCTCTAGTTCCATGATAATATGCTTTTTATCGTCACCCTCCATGATCATGGGAAAAATTTGAGACCACCGTGGGTAGTTGGTCTCATTCAACTTAATCATTTGACCAAAAAATAGGTTCTTGTAGACTCGTTTTCGCCACCTTCGATGTGACGTCCAAAGAATCTAACGAGGCCATCTCTTATGCGAATAGAGTCCCAAGATACAAGAAAAAATATTTCGAGTCGACTTAGGGCATGAAATTGAATAAAAAAACCCAATTTTAGACCAAACAGAGGCTAAATGACAACTCTCCGGCCAATTGGCGATGCTCTAGCAAGTCACTAGAGTCCAGCGATGGCCACTGAAGCAAGGTGACATTAGGTGACGCCTCTAGTGAGTGTCCCGACCAAAGATAGCCCCAACAACCACTAGGCGTTGTTGGGCTACCCACAACGATGGAGACTACTACCATGTTCCCAACCGTAAGCAACAAGGTCAGTTGGTGGGGGGTCATTGGATGGGGTGCAACGATTCAACATCCTCACTAAAGGTTGGTGGCAGTAAATCAGTCACGAGTGAGCCTCCGATTAAGCAATTTCTACCCTTCAAAGAGGGTTTTTAAAGGTAAAACCTAGGTTTTGTATTTGGTGTAGAAAAATAGGGGAGAACAAAGTGGGTAGTAGATGCTGGTTTAGGACTGTCACACTAATACCAAGTTAGAAAATAATGAGCAACTTCATTTATTACAAAACCATATTCCTCAACAGTGAAAGACATGCCACCGATATGCCGATGTCAAGGCCCCAAGAGATATTGACACCCCTTGCCATATCTCTTTCCTCGATGTCGGTCGATATCTCATCAATATTGAGGGCTATCGGCGACATATTGTTAAAATTGGAGCCCTTAAGAACAACATTTCCAGTATATCGTTGATATATCAGTGACACATCGCTGACATGTCTTCCCTTTTAAAAGAAATATTTCCTTGTATGTGTAAGTGATTCATAATTTACAAAGATTATGAGGAGTTGTCATCATAATTCATGAGGCAATATTGTACGTAGTGAGTCGATAGCAACAACATGTCATGTATCTAAGATTACATGCCTCAAATCCAATTTGGCTAATGAAAATGATACAAAGTACAAGTAAAAGCCCATATATCAAGCCTCAAGATCCTTCTCCTTGATGCAATTTTATGGAAATCATGACAAATAGAGACTGCAGATAACCATGGTGATGAAACCTACCTAAATACTCTCTCATCCTCAAAAAAA
This sequence comes from Thalassia testudinum, assembly GCA_037157565.1. Lineage (NCBI taxonomy): Eukaryota > Viridiplantae > Streptophyta > Magnoliopsida > Alismatales > Hydrocharitaceae > Thalassia > Thalassia testudinum. The sequence goes on from JAZHRO010000024.1 coordinate 23,425,660, forward strand.
AAAAATGACAAAGGAAACATCCTAAGGCTGTAACTATATTGATGGCATCTTGGAAATTTAGATGCTAGATCTCATGTCTTGGTTGTCTACTTCTGCATTGAGATCTTCAATATTAGGGATTCTTCTTTGATATGTAAGGGTATGATGAAGGTGAGTACAAATACCACATGATCTTTAAAATTGTGCATGGTTGCTTTGTGTCTTTTCTTTTGAATGCTATGACTCTATTAATATGTCAGTTGTTATGTCAGTGGTACGTTTTTATTATGTTTTCATTCAAAATAGATAATTTTGATTTTCTAAGCATTTCTTTATGCTTGTAGAAGTTATTAAAATGCTCATTTTCATGAAATTTGACTTTTTAGGCCATTTTAGGCCTTTTTAAGTGATTTCCCCAAAATGTCCCCAATGTTGGCAATATGTTGGTGACATGCCCCTTTTTTCCTTGTCAACACGATATCAACATCGACGTTTAAAACCTTGTTCCTCAATATATAGAGGATTTAGGTAAAAGACAAAGAAATCCATAAGTTATAAGAAAGTAAGAAGCGAATACAAAAACATAATTCTCAGCAAACATTTATCTCAGAAAACATGGTTGGAAACTTCTTTAAAGATGAAAAAAAGTCAAGTAAGCAAGACATCAATGCCAAAGATGAACAGACTTCATGCTAACTTATTCTATTTCCACAAGTGCAAAACTACTTGAAGTGCACGCGCAACCTTCCCAGGTAGCTTGTAGAGGTTACTAGACTCCAAACCAGTCCCAATCTTCATTCCCATTACTAGATCCTACAAAATGCACTGATCTACATAAAAAATCATCCAACAATTAAACTCCTTTGTTATTTTACTAACAAATAATATGCTTAAAGGAAGATCATGAACATGAAGAGCACTAGAAAGAATAAGAGCCTGTAGCAACAAGATGCATCCTCTCCTTGCCAACATTAACATTCAAATCATCTACCATAAGGACTTGTTCTCGACCAAATCAAAGTTTGTATTTGAAAAATCATTTTGCATCTCCGGTCATGTAATCAAAGGTTCCACTATCAATAATCCAATCATTACAGTTAGAAGAGGTCTCCTTACCTTTAATATTTTGAACATATAAAGCATGGTTGAGAGCGTTCGATTCAGAAAATCCATCCTTTTTGCCAAGAGCTTTGGATAACAAACCTTGCAACTCTTTAATCATGGAAACATATATCTCGATATATTAGCGATATATCTATATCCTCAACATGACCCATATCGATATCACAAGAATATCTTTTTTCCAAGATATCAACAATATATCACCCATATCAGTGGGTCATGATCGATATCCCTAAATGTTTGGGGATATCGATATGATTGTTAGCAATCCCGTAAAAATATCTTTCGAGCCGAGGTATATTAGGCTTCAGGATCAAAGAACGATATATAAGAGACCAAACATAGCAACCGGTGAGTTAACTTCTGGTGATCTTTGTAATTCGCCTTCAAACTTTGGATAGAAACCCAAAGCTTAAATGGTCTACCAAGAGGAGATGATTACAAGCATTATATTAAGGAGTTCAATTGGATGACAATGCTTTCTATCGAAATGAATATCCCATAAAACAAGTAATATGTTGCAATATCTCCTTGATATTGTTGTGTCCATTGAATTGTTCCTAAGTCTGAAGTTGTATTGGCTTTGATTTACAGTTTTTGAGATTGTACTCAAGTATCTAGCACTTTTCATTCTTTAATCTCTTCCAATTCTCTACTCTCCATGATTTAAAGTTTTATTCTCCCTTCCTCCATCTCTATTCATGCAAGACTTCATGGACCCCAACTCAACCTTCTTTTCCCCTTGTTTTTATTCCTCTACAATAGTAGAAGGATATATGCACAAAACCCAAGCAATCAAGCCACACAAACCACCGTAGATCAGAAAAAACGAGGCAAAACTAGAGAAACCAGGCACCAAACGATGTCAAAACACTAAACCCCGCAAACAAGGTTTGTAACTCCCCTGCAGGAGCCAGCAGGACCGATTGACGAGGTTGCTAGTGTTGCTAGCATCAGAACCAAGATGGACAGCACTGCCTAGAACAATAACAGGGTTGAATCTACCCTTGCCAAATTTAGCCAGATTAGGTAAAAGGCGGGGTCCTACAATGGTCATCGGAGCATCGGTGCCTCGTTTAGGGTTATTGGAGCACTGCCACGATCGCTAAAACCCTAGATCCAGTCGTCAAAGACCAATCATCAAGAGGATCACTGAAAGAGCCCACGTATGATGGAAAAGCCTTAACAAAACTTGAAGACTATCACCACTTATGAGATTTATGCAAAGATCTTCAACACGTACTACGCACACAAAAGACCTAGAAACGAGATTAAACCCGCCTTGATACCATGTTGAAAATGAAAAGAAAAGCAATCACATGAATACAACAATGTACGTGGAAAATCCATCTCAACGGAAGGGAAAAGCCACAGGGACTAATACCTAGCCCTCACTAGCGATTAACGTTTTCTTTTCTTTTCCAACTTGATCAAAAGGTGGGGGATGTTTCAATATTTATAGATATCACATTTAAATGGATCAACCACCAAGATCCAATTATTCGATTAGAAGTACAACTCAACATTGGTAAGTGTACAAAGATAATATTAACATAAAAGAAATGCCCAATTTTGAACCTAAAGAACCCAAGCCTAAGCCTTCCGCTCTTTCCAGTAATGCTTCAGGACTTACTCCGAGTCATTACTTTCTCAAACTACTAAACATAATCCGACCCTGGTGACTACATGCTACTTGTCATTTTTCAGCATAAATATGTTCTAACCTCGTGATACAATATTGTCATCTTGATTGATTCAGGTTAGTTGACTACCAGCTACTACTTTTACCATCTCAAATTTGAAAATCAAAACAATACCAATTACCCATAGATGGTCTTTTACATGATTGCAGCTCCCTATGTCATTTTTGGTGTAAATAGCTCTCATTATTAATATAATTTAGAGGTTAGCATCCTTTACTAACCCCTTATTCTCTTTCACACACAAAAAAAACTATTACCAATGTGGCGCAAAATTTGTTCACCTTAATTTTAAAATATCAATTAAATCTTTTCCCAAGATTCCATCAACAAAAATCATTTCACAAGAAATACAACTGTCCTTAAAATGGCATCTTTCAGATAAAAATACACAGCTGGGCATCTAGAAAAACAACAAACCTTCTGAAATTCAATGCCCGGATACACAATATGACAATTGGAGAGCTCCCTTATCTTCTCGTCAATTGCCTGCATTCAGTCAAGAATTGGCCGATCATTATAGAATTTAAATAAATAGCAAAGGAAAAAGCATGCCAATAGAACTCAGCACCCTACATCTTGAGATTCTACCTACGAAAAATAAGAATATTCCTTTGGTGCAAGCAAAGAATCTTGTTTTGATGCAGTACGCAAGGGATGGCACTGCTCATCTTCAAATTGTTCATCGGCCACTTCTAGGGTTTCAGTCATTTCATGCTGCTCTGAGCTAAGCATGGGTTCTTTTATGGCTTGTGATATAAGAGAAGACCTTTCAACATCAATCAAAATGCCATCAGCATACTATTGGCATACCGACGAAATGGGATTTTCTTGATAGGGACCATATCGACACAATAAACTTGTTGAAACACAGGGATGTCGCCGGCATGCAAATGACATGCTGACAATTTGGGCGGCATACCGATGGTATGTCAATTTGCGCACTGCTAATTGCTAGGTCACACGTGCAGCACACCTTGCTGCTGCTGCTGCATGGGTTATGTATCGCATATCGCCAACATGGAAGATATTGATACGAGTTATGTATTATGTTTCCTATATATTGGTAATCCGTACCAAGGTTTTAAATATCGATATTGATATCGTATCGAAAAGTTAAAAAAGGAATATATTAGGGATATATCGCTAATATCGGTGAATTTTGGGAAAATCACTCAAAAAAGCAAAAAAAATGTAAGAAAATGTCACAAAATTTATGAAAATTACTATTTTAATGACTAATGCATCTTAAAGATAGAACTAGGAGACGAAAATCAATAAATTAAAGGCCTATGTGTGTGAACTGCAACCCAATAATTAAGGATAGCTTTCTAACCTAGTTGTTATTCAAGTTTCAACTTTTCCCGCTTCTAGCAATGGCGCTCAACAGCTAGAAATAGCTTTCCCACCCAGTTACTATTCAAGTCTCAACCTTTCCCGCCCAACAATGCGAGCAAGTTATTCAAGTTTTAACCTTTCTCACCAAACAATGCCTGGTATCGACGATATATCGCCGATATCATGGAAAAAAGATACTGCATGAGATATCGATATGTCCAAACCCAACGATACCAATATATCAAACCTTGATCAGTATAGAATGAGGGCTCCACCCTCCTGCACCCACCCATGGATTTGAAAATTATAATTTATTATTATTTTTGCATCTCGAATCATGATTTTGGTCTTCTAGGCATTTCCTCATGTTGTCATTTTGAGTGATTTCCCATATATCACAAATATATCCATTTTTTAACTTGTCAATGCGATATCGATATTGATATTTATAACCTTGGCTATTCTTCTGACTTCTCCCCTTCCTCTCCACTACTACAGCCGTTCTCCCATTCTTCTCCTCCACTACTACTACTACTACTCTCGTTCTTTTTCATTGTTGTTGCCCTCATTCTTCTCTTGAGGTTTGATTTTGCATCTATTCCTAATTATAGACTATCTACACTACAACTATATCCAAACATGCCCCATAAGTATCCTCAACTATATCTCCTTTGAGCCCCCAAATCTTCCTTCCTATATTTGAAATTCCACTTTGCTAGCCATTTGGTGATTTGGGAATTGTACAGTCTGGAGGCATGTGGAAAGTTTTTTTTTTTTTGAAAAGTAAAAGGGTGACTATCAGGATGATAACCACCTAAATTCATTACTTAAAATAAAGAGCTACAACATCTAAAACGACATATCAAAATTCCAAAACAAAATCTAGGAGGATATGGGGGTCACAATATTCTCGATGTAAGGTCTGTCGCCCCTGAAAACCACCTTATTCATCCCCAACCACACTCCCCACAAAACAACCAACACCTTAGCCTTCTTCTTCCATGTCCTGAACATGCTACCACTTCCTTGGATATTACCTCTTCGAAAAGATGAAAATGTAAGTCAAGAAAGAAAGGGAAAATACAACCAATCTTATATACCATTAATAATTCATTAAAAATATATTAATATCTAATTGTGATTTGACATATTTAGGGGTTGGAATAAAACATCATCTATTTGTTCTATTCTTAATTCAATCCAAATAGTAAATATTTGATATTTGATTTTTGAACTTGAACATGATCTAGTAGACTAAATGTTGCATATAAATATTAGGATATAGAATTCTTATTTTTACATAATCTTGTTTATCTGTCATTTTCTTGAAATTCTAATCATTGACTACTACCATTTTTTTCGACATGCCGAACATGCCTACAAATAGACTATTTTCGGGATATCAAACTTTTTGAAATCTGATGTTGATATAAGGGCATTTCCATGAAATGCCCTCAGTGTGCATCCGAGATGCGCACTTAAAAAATTTATAAAAAAAAATGTCGAAATCAACACATAAAACCTTGCTTTTCAAAGCAAGGGTTGCACGAAGCCCTACGGATGATGTTCACAAGTGTATCTAATGTAGACATGAGGGGACTACGTGTTCTAAAGGTAAAGATGGTCACTCTACTATGGGGGATTTTGCTTGTTTTGATGGTTAGTGTCCTTACATGGAATGTTAGAGTTCTGCAGAATTTGAATTGTAGGTCTATTTTACAAAGGTATTTGGTGGATTGTAAGGTAGATTTGGTAGTGTTGTAGGAGACTCATCTTGAAGGCATAGATTAGTTTCTGAAGAGAAGCCTAGGTGGTGATCGCTATACAAATACGTTGGCAATCAATTCAGCAAGGAAATCCAGTGTCAACTTATCATGTCGAATGGGGGTAGTTTTCGATTGGAGTCGTCTTTGGTGGCTTCCTGGATGTAGGCATTTCTGGTGTCTATGGTTCGTGCAAATTATAGGTAGATTATGTGGGATGAGTTGAAGCAAGCATCCGATTTTGTTGATGGGAGGCCTTGGTTGGGTGATGGTGACTTCCAACGCCACCTTGTTTGGAAATGATAGGCCTGATAGCAGGGTGGATGGAGCCACTAGTGAATTTTGCCAGGTGTTGGACGATCTTGAGCTCCTTGACCTCCCGATCTCTGTAGCGGTGTACACATGGAGAAATTGTTCCGGCTACGCATCTAGATTAAATTGTTTCTTGTGTAGTATAGCTTTGGCTAAAGCTTGTCTGGGAGCATCTATCTCTACCATGACGAGACCTTTCTTGAATCACACGTCATTGCATTAGGAGACTGTGGAGGGAGAGTCCATGGCCTCCTATATTTCAAATTGCAAAAATTTTCGCTCTTTGAGCTAGGTTTTAGGGACAAGAATGATTGTTAACAAGACACGTGTGGCATCTGCAAGATACGTGTGCCCATTGCTCTGCATGAGAAGTGAGCAGAGGTGCAGTATTCCGTGCCTGCTACGTGCAACTTGGCAAAAAAATCAAGGCGATAAGGTTGGCTTTGATGGGGTATAGGAAGGAGGTGCATGAGAGGAGGAACCAGGTCAGACAATCCGCTTTGGAGTTCATTGCAAACATTGACAAGAAAGAAGGGCTCGAGCAGTTTTGCAAGGAGGATATGAAGAGGAAGGTGGATTGGAGGGAAAAGCCACGATAGTTATCGCTTAAGGAGGGCAACTCCAACACTAGATTTTTTCACTTGTTGACAGGTGCTAGGCAGAGATTTAACCTCATCTCTTCTTTGAAGGTGGGAGATTTGGTTCTTGGCCAAAGGCCACAGATCTGTGAGGCTATTACGACGCATTTTCAGGAGTTCACCAGGAGAAGGCCGTTGGGAGATTGGAGGTCCAGGCCTTTGGATGTCGATGTTGGATGATTAGACTAGGGCGAATTTCAAAAGAGACATTTCTAAGGAGGAGGCCACCACGACGATGCGCGGCCTTAAGGCTGAAGGTTCCCCAAGGCTGGATGGATTGTAGGTTTTATTTTATAGGGACCAATGGGATATTATTGGGGCGAACGTGATGGCGATGATTTGGAAGGTTTTTGTAGCCAACCAGTGCTTTGAGAGGCTTAGCCAGTTTTACTTTTCCCTATTTCCAAATAAATTGGTTGCAAAGATGATTTACTCTATCAAATGCAGCCTATTTGATAGTGACAATGGTGATTGCTAATAGGTTAAGGGTGGTCTTGCCATAGCTTATCTCCCCCATTCAGTTGGACTTCATTTCCGGTAGATCTTTATTTGATTAGTATGTGTTAGCAGAAGAGATGGTAGTTACTTGGAAGAGGTCTGGGATCGTTTCTTTCTTATGGAAGGCTAACTTTTCAAAGGCCTATGATTTGGTAGCAAGGAAGTATCCGTGGGACATTTTGAGAAGAAGAGGTTTTTCAGATGATTGGGTTTGTCTCTTGAAGTAATGTATCACTACGACAACTTTTTTAATTCTGGACAATGGGAGACCTTTTAGTTCATGGACTAAACCATAGAAGGGGGTGAGATAGGGATGTCCTTTGGCGCCTCTTTTGTTTCATACAATAGTAGATACATTGGCATGTCTGGCTTTTAAGGCATGTAGAGGTAAACTATTCTCTAGGTTTACTTTTCATGCTGATGGATCGTTGCTCATTTCGATGTTACAATATGTAGATGACACTGTCTTCATTTAGAGAGGTGTTACTGAGGCAAAGAATGTGGGGCCTTTGGTTAAAATTTTTGGAGACATCTTCACAAGGGGGGTGGGGGTGGTGGTTGGAGGAGGCTCTCTCTCTCTCTCTCTCTCTCTCTCTCTCTCTCTCTCTCTCTCTCTTAGTGGTTGTAGATTGGAACTCTGTGGTGGAAAAAGTGAATAGCGGGTTGAGTGGTTGGAGTGGTAGACTCTTATCTAGGGGAGGAAGGCTAGTTCTAGTGAAGGCAGTGTTTTCAACTATCTTGACATTCTATTTGTCCTTGTTTAGAATGCCAAAGAAAGTCCTATCAAAGCTGGATGTGGCAAGAAAGAGGTTTTTTTGGAAAGACCTAGATCACAGAGGCAAGTTCATGCAATTAGTAGCTTGGAAGGAGATATATAAGTCAAAAAAGATGGGTGGGTTGGGCTTTCGTTCTCTAAATGAGACGAGCGTTGCCTTGCTACTAAGGTGGGCACTAAGGTTCCTCTCTAGTGGGGATGGCCTTGTAGACATGATCCTATGTGACTCGTATGGTTCTACTATTGATGTGGCATTAGGTGTTCGAGTTCATCTGCTTTTTGGCATTCCCTTCCTCCTGCCATTCTACAAGCTCTTTGCTCTTCTTTTATCTGTCTAGAGCTGGGGGATGGGGGTTCCTTCCTATCCTCTAGGTATGACTGGACAGGAGGTAGCATTTTCATCGAGAAGTTTCCGTGGTTATTTAGTTTGGCAAGTCATAAAGATGCTTTGGTCTTGTCTCTTGTAGGCAAGGTTGTCTAAGGCATCTTTTCTTGAGTTACAAAGCATGGTGGGGCAGTTGGAGGACATTCGTCCATTTCCTCCTCTAAGTGATAGATTCGTTTGGAAGGAGGGGAGGTTCTCCATATGTAAGGCCTATAAATGGCTAATCACATTAGAGGGTTGGCCTTTTTTGGAGCTTTGAAGTGATCGCGCTGCTATTTGGAGGCTTCCCATGCCTTTGAAAATAAAAATCTTCGCATGGGTTTTCAGAAGGGAAAAGTGGTAACTAAGGTTATCAGAGCGAGATGGTCTCTAGATCAACATAAGCTTTGCGTTTTCAGCAGGGGAGCAGATGAGGACCTGCATCATTTATTCTGTGTGTCAATTCTCTAAGGTTGTTTGGAGGGAAGTGCAGGTTTATGGTGCTGATTATTCTACTTTTGGATGCCTTTGGGATGCTTTTTAGTGGACCAAGCATGCCATCACCGCTGGCTGAGTGACGTTCTTTGCAACCTTGTAGTGTTTGTGGTTGCAGAAAAATGTCTAGGGAGATGTGTGGACTACCTGCACTTGAAGACAGACCCTACAAAGCTTTACCATTCCCTGGGATTTTTCGGGCCTATCAAGTGATAGATTGACCATAGGATAGACCAGGGCAAGAGATTCAGAGAATAGCCCATTTCCATTCAAGAAAATTTTCTAATAGCTGTCAACCAAAGTGCCAAAGGAAATTCTGCAGAACAATCTTTCAATACCTAGAACTTGTTAGAATGCATAAAAATCTTATACTAAGTTATGAGAGCTAAATCAGTCAGATGGAAAAATACAAACATAGATCATGTCTTTGTACCATAACTTTGGATAGTGGACAACATAATTCTAATTGTTAGTGAATATTTCCCTTTTTTGAAAGCATAGATGGAGTTGAATGACAAAGAGATAAGGTTTGCATGTATATAAAAAAAGAGCACAAATGAAAAGAAGAAAGAACAGGCAATACCTGCCTTTGCCTACGGATCATTGTAGACAAGTTGGTGTATGGAAGTTTTGGGTCAATTTTACATTCCATAAGAATGACACCATCATAGTCTTTGATATACCTGAATGAGAAATTAGAAGATACCACCTCAGAGATAAATAGCCTAGAAAGAGAAAGGTAGTTGCACAAAAACCTAAGATGTAAAATGCATTATCATTATAACAAGGCACTGAAAATGGCAACAAAGCCTTTTTCCACCTTAAGTGCATCGGCTAAATGGATTCTTTGCTTCCACTTAGATAAATGAGAAACAAAAAGCAATAGATAGTGCCTTTCAGCTAATCCAAAATCAAACATGGTCTGAGATCAAGACTTCAAGCAATCATCTTGATATTTTCAAGCAAGCCTATGGCATCTAGGTTTGACTCCTACATTTAGTCAAGCGACTAGCTGGCTTGTTGGTCTTTTTCCTTCTCTCGGTTCCAGCTCATGCTAGCCTATGTACTTTTGATGCCTGTTGTGACAGGAGAAAGCTGCAATGGTGAAAATTGAAAATTGTGTATGGCCATTTCTTCTTTGTATAATATGATCCATCTTTGACCTACAACTGCATTAAGAAAGAACCGGAAAGCACCCTTTTTTAAGACATAAGTCCAATGTGGGAGTATACTCAAGTCTGAATTCATTGTTCCAATGCATTTAATTTTGCTTAATGATGGTCCCTGTAAATATGATATATTCAACACTGTCCAAGAACTCTCTTGTAATTTGGTGTTTTGAATGTTCCCAACATGACCTTTTTGGAGATAGTGATATGTATGTTCTGCAAAGCATGTCTCATTTCTTTTTTTTCAAAAAAAAAAAACTCACTTCTGAAAAGTTCTTCAGCGTCTGCTAGGTGCCATTCAAGCTAGAGACCACCCAAACTGTTTATCGATTCAAACACCAACTCCTTTACATCAAATTGCATTAGGCAAATAAAACAAGGGATATTTTCTCAATTACATGGCACTATCAGAAGTTGACCTGTGAAAAATATTTATCTTTCCATGAATGCTTGTACCTATATACATAGCTATGCATTTCCAAGAGGGAAAGGAACAAATTAGCAGCATCCATTTGAATTATGAGATCCATTGCAATTTTTTGCTTCACAATGGGGAAACTGAAGCCCAATTTACCAATGAGGTTTGCCAAGGGGGTACAACACAAACTGGCCAAATGTGTTTGACCCTGATTCTGGTTAACCCATGTGAAAGAGGGTTGCTGTAGCCCAGCACCTGATGCTAACCCTCTTATTGTATGACATCAGGGTCAGACTAAAGGATATGCTCCTTAGCCTTTTTGCTATTCTTGGGACCAGGAAAATTTTTCTTTGATTAATTTCATAGCTCCTTTTCTTCGATTACAACTGATATGATCCTCTATATATTTACCATATTAGGCACTCAATTTGGCTATCTCAACCTGTCAGCCATATCTAGAACAAGTAATTAAATTCTTTTTGATAATATTAAATTCTCATAAATGTTACTCTATATAAAAATTGAGCAATGTAAATGTGTTCAATTAAGTGATTGATAGGGCAAGGAGCATGCAAATTAACAGCATATAACTTACATACAACTTAGTTGAATATCTTTATATACAAATAATATTTTAAAATAAAAATTTGGGGACTCAAACCATTAAATAAAAGCATGAAGTCACAACATTTTCATCAAAATTAGACGACCTTTGCACCTTCATCAAACGTGGTCAAATTTCATAATACTTAGACCATTGAAAATAGAACCCAAGGGGGTAGGAGTGTTAGATTTATTTGAACTTTTGTATATAACATACTCATATAAAGTAATCTCAATCCTCACAATCTCACTCAATGTTGTAAAAGTCAATCGACTACTCGGCTAAGTAGTCCTAGCCGGTCCCCCCACTTGCTTGAGTACCCATACTCAAACCAATAATTAGTCAAGTTGACTCGAGTACTTGGCCGAGTAGTTAACCAAATCAACCGACTATAAAGCCAATTTATACACAAGATTTTAAATATTGATATCAATATCGTATTGATAAGTTAAAAAATGATATATTGGGGACATATCGCTGATATCGGTGAATTTTAGGAAAATCACTCAGAAAAGCCTAAAATGTCTCAAATGTTACAAATTTTATGAAAATTAATATTTTAATAACTAATACATCATTAAGAAATACCTAGAAGACGAAAATCATTAATTTTGAATGAAAACATAATAGAAATGCACTAGTCACATGTCGACAAAGTCATAAATTGAAAAAAAATATACAGAATATGATAATTGAAAAATATTCATAGTAACTTTTGTTGCATATTGTTGACAATTGAAATCATGCCTTAGTTGTACTGATTTTCTTATCAGTTTCAACACTCTCTATTCCAATACTCTTCTTTTTCTCATTGACCTGCCTCAGATTTCGTGAATCACCCTATTACTCTTCTCATTACGATCTCAAGATATGAAATCACAAATATTATCACCAAAGATGCACTTGAATATAGAAGATATGATTTACATTACACAGAAGTATATTATGAACAAATATAAATGGTCAAATAACTAGAGCCCTAATTTTCTGATCAGTTCCAACACATTCTCCATTCCAATACTCTTCTCTTTATCATTGATTTGTCTCACATTTTTTGAACCACCCTATTGCTCTTCTCATTATGAGCTCAACACATGAAATCACATCTCCTACCAACAAAGATGCACTTGGTGAAACAAGACAGTTTAAATAATACAAGCGTATATAATGGACAAATATAAACGCTCAAATAACTAGAGAAAAATTGTATCCATCATAGCATAATACATAGTTTGCAAGATTAGTGAAGATCAACAAAGTACCAATACGCAAGTACTTAGATGAATCATGTTGAAACAAGTAAGCCTGTCAACCCTAGGTTGTTATGGGGGAAAGAAAGAAGAACTATCATGGATGACATCCTTTAATTAAAGGAAGATGACAAGATAGCCCTTTCAATACCTCCATAGATTATCAAATTTCTTGGTTTTATGCATCTTTTTATAGAGGTTTGAAGATGCCAATGTATTTCTCACCAACGGTTTAGAATCTTCTTCCTATTTTTCAATAAGTAAAACCAAGTACAATGATTGAATTATCGACAGAGGATGTACAACTCTAAAGTTGACATATTTGATAGACTACAAGGGAGCAAGAACCCTAACATGTACAGCTCTAAAGTTCAACAAAAGTTCATGCAATATATCTTCGATATATCGACGATATATCAGTGATATCATGGACAAAAAATACTAAGGCTGATATCGATATGTGCTGACCTGACTATACTAATATATCGGCAATATCTCACCGATATATCGCGATATTTCAAACATTGTTTCTACATGCAGGTCAATTACCGAATCCCATCCAGACCCGATTACAACCTACAACGGTTAAAAACTGAGATTATGTTATTTATTTCCTTTCGACTTATCTTTTGTAGCTTATTTTTATTACCTTGAGCATCAAAATTGACGATCTTTATGTGATAATATATTTCACTTGTTGAAATCATGAATTGTGCAAGTAAACACATCTTTTATATATATATATATATATATATATATATATATATATATCCACTTGAGAACTCCTTAAGTACTCTCCCGCATAATGCATACTCCTTACTAACCTAACCTTTACAACATTGGTCTCACTTCTAAACAGTACTCAGTGAAAAATGTTAACTAAGCTCTATATACATATTTTTTAAAGAACTAAACTCCATCTATCAAGTCAAGCTAAGCTCCTTATTCCATTTCCTGTAATTGATTAAAATTTTAAAAATAATCATAGTACAGTTTAAAACTAACCAAAAAAAAAAACACATAACAAAGTTAACTACAATTACAAAGGTAAAGGCATTCACGTTGTTTTATAACTCATGCCACTATCTAACCCAAATTACATGGTAAGCACACAACGTGTCACCCCAGAATAATTAACCCACTACCCAAGAATAGAACCACAAGTTATCCCCAGCTTAACCCCTCCAGCAAAGTAAGCCCCAAAACAACAGGAAAAAAGTTAACCCCTTCGTACAAAAGATAACCCAGATTATCTAAACCACCCCCCTCCCCCCCCCAAAACAACAATCAAACATTTTTCCACACTAAGGGGAATCGATTATATAGATTCTTTGCCTCCACACAGATTAATTTTCAGCCATTTCAAAACTTAAATTAAAGTAATTGAGGTCATACTTAATAGTCTCCTTCTAACACTTGTTTGATCTTCTTCGCCCCTTCTTAGCAGGTTCAGTCTCCAACTTCTTACATCTCCTAACGGAAGCATCTAGTGACCTTCTTTATAAATGTCCAAACTACTTTAGATGTGCATCTCTCATTTTATCCTCTATCGGTGCCAACCTAACATTTTTTCTAACAATCTCATTTGAAATATGGTCATTTCTTATATGACCACACATCCACCTTAACATCTTCATTTCTACCACAGGCATCTTCTGTACATGCCTATAGTTAATAGCTCAACATTCAGAACCGTACAACATGATCAGTCTTACCGCAACTCGATAGTATTTTCCTTTGACTTTTAAAGAAACCCTCTTATCACATAGAACACCAGATGCACCCCTCCATTTCAACAACCATGCATTAATTTTATGTGTAACATCTCTATCAATTCCACCATCTTATTGGAAAATGGATCCCAAGTACGTAAAAACATCTTTCATTTGAATGCACTCTTCTTCAATTTTTACAACCATCCCTTCATTGTTCCCTCTACTACTAAACTTGTAATCCATAAACTCAGTCTTTGTCCTACTTTGGTGTAATCCTTTATCTTCTAAGGCTTCCTTCCAAGGTTAAAGTTTTATGTTCACTTCATCTCTTGTCTCATCAACAAACACAATGTTATCAACAAAAAGCATACACCATGGCACCTCAGCTTGGATATGTTTCAACTCATCCATGACCAAGGCAAAAAGATAAGGGCTTAAAGTCGATCCTCGATGGAGACCAATGGTGATATCAAAGTAGTCCGTCAAATCATCCTTAGTCATTACACAAGCTACAGCTCTATAGTATATATCCTTTATGAGGTTGATATATAGAATTGGCACTTGTCACTTCTCTAAAATTCTCCATAAGATATCTTTTTTGACAGAATCATAGGCCTTCTCCAAATCACTAAAAATCATATGTAAATCCTTTTTCTTAACTTTGTAGGTCTTCATCTTACGTCTCAAGAGATGTATTGCATTAAAAGTAGGCCAGCCTCGCATAAAGTCAAACTGATTTTCAATTACTACAGATACTTGCTTCACCCTTCTTTCAATTATTCTTCCCCAAAGTTTCATTATGTGATTTATCAATTTAATACCTCTATAGTTGAAACAATATTGTATGTCTCCCTTGTTTTTATATAAAGGTACCACAAAAATTTTCCTCCATTCCTCTGACATCTCTTTGCCCCTCCAAACAGTATTAAATAATTTTGTGAGCCAAGTTATACCCCGTTCTCCGATGACTCTCCAAATGTCTATAGGAATATCATCAGGCCTAACAACCCTCCCACTTTTTATCATCTTCAAAGCCTCATCTACTTCTTTCTTTTGTATCTTTCGATAACTTGCCCGATTCACATAATCTTCTAAGTTGGCTAACTCCCCTAAGATGATATCATTATTTTATTTTTCATTAAAAAGCTTATGAAAATATCATTTTCATCTTATCTTTATATCATCACTAACTATAAGCACCATTCCTTCTTCATCCTTGATGCACCTTACATGTGTAAGGTCCTTTGCTTTCCACTTTCTTGCTTTAGCTAACTTGAAGATATTTTTTTCACCTTCTTTAGAATCAAGTTTCTTATAACAATGCTCTTAAACTTTTGTTTTTGCTTCACTAACTACTTTTTTTGTTTCTTTCTTTACTCTTTTGTAATTTTCCATATTTTTATCAGTCTTATCTCGATATAAGGCTTTAAAGCAGGCTCTTTTAATTTTAAGCTTCTCCTATACTTCCTCACTCCACCACCAAGCCTCCATTTATCCTAGAACACCTCCTTTAGACACGCCTAACACTTCATTTGCCACCTTCCTAATACAATTTGCTATATTTAACTACATTTCATTTCATTAGCACTACTATCAAAATCCCAAGTCTTTTGTTGCATTATTTTCTCTTTAAATCTCACTTGCTCCATGTTAAGATTCCACCGTTTAATTCTCAAATTCTTAAACACCAATTTTCTCTTCTTTACCTTCTTCAAATGAACATCCAACACTAAAAGACGATGTTGAGCAGTTAAACTCTCCCCTAGAATAATCTTGCAATCTTTACAAACTAAACGATCTCTTCTTCTCAGAGCAAAGTAATTAATATGCGTCCTTGTTAAGCTACTTTTATAGGTGATCAAATGTTCTTCTCATTTTTTGAAGAAGGTATTTGCTATGAAGAGATCATAAGCCATTGCAAAATCAAGGAAACTCTTCCCTTCATTCCTAACACCAAAACCAAGATTTCTATGCACTTGTGTATACTCTAAAGCATCTTTTCCCACATGCCCATTTAAATCTCCACCCAAGAAAATCATCTCTCTGTGGGATTCCTTGAATTATCATATCAAGCTCTCCCTAAAATTTATTCTTAATTCTTTCCTCCAGACCAACTTGAGATGCATAAACTAAAATGACATTCAAGATCTCTTCTTCCAAGACTAATTTTGTCAAAATAATTTGATCACCCAATCTCTTAACCTCAACCACACTTTCCTTCAAATCCTTATGAATTATAATGCCCACGCCGTTTCTACCTTTATCCCTTCCTGAATACCACAGTTTGAAATCTATTCTCTCGATTTCCTCTGCTTTTTCTCCAACCCACTTAATCTCTTGAAGGTAAAAAATTTGAATCCTCATTACCATTGTATCCACAATCTATATGAACTTGCTGGTAAAAGTACAAATATTCCAACTACTGAATCTCAACATCCTTTGTGACATACTTCAATGGCAAAGTAGTGGAACTAGCTTCTTCACTCACATACGTTCCTCATGCAAGAATCCTTCCTCATGTATCCCAGTCTCTATCTAGTACTGTGCAGGAGGCAAAATAACACTAACTTGAAGGATAACTCTAATTGTTCACTAGAGACTCTTTAAACTTTTAATAGGGTAGAGTAGCCTCTTCTGAAATAGTCATCTTCCCCCTTGATGCACTATAAAGTTATCCTACCAAGGCTCTAAGCTATTCTGCATATGCATATGGCTTTCTTCTTACTGCCACCCTACACCAACAGGCATTTACTTTATTCATTGACAGAAAAAAGGGCAAAGAGGGAATTTGATGGAACTTATGCATAAAGTCTACCTTCCAATGCCAATGGCCTTTATAACACAATTATTTTGTTCTACGCTCCTAAAATCATAGCAAGGCCGTCACACCTCAAACAACTAAAGTCAAAGCAATGCAACAACATGGCCTAATGTTGGGCACGACAAGATTCAAGAAGTCGGTATGCGATATGCAATCAGTTGGGTCACCGCATAGCGAGTATGCGATATTCGGACGAGTACACGAATGAGTATGCGGTTTTGCATAAAGTAATTAGTTAATTTATTAAATTTTGTGTTATATGCAATGTTATAATTACGCAAATGTCTCAAGTAGTATAATAAAAAAAAAAATCTAGAATCATATAATTTGACATCTTTAATTACTATATACAATAACAACAACCAAGCCTTTTCCCACACTAAGTGGGGTCGACTATATGGATTCTTTGCCTCCACATGGATTGATTTTCAGCCATTTCAGTACTTAAATTAAAGTAATTGAGATCATACTTAATAGTTTCCTTCCAACAGTTGTTTGGTCTTCCTCGCCCCCTTGCGGGTTCAGCCTCCAACTTCTCGCATCTCCTAACTGGAGCATCTAGTGGCCTTCTTTGTAAATGTCCAAACCACCTTAGACGTGCCTCTCTCATTTTATCGTCCATCGGTGCCACCCTAACCTTTTTTCTAATAATCTCATTTGAAATACGGTCCTTTCTTGTATGACCACACATCCATCTTAACATCTTCATTTCTGTCACAGACATCTTCTGTACATGCCTATAGTTTATAGCCCAGCATTCAGAACCGTACAACATGGCTGGTCTTACCACAGCTCGATAGTATTTTCCTTTGACTTTTAAAGGAACCCTTTTATCACAGAGAACACCAGAAACACCCCTCAATTTCAACCACCCTGCATTAATTCTGTGTAACATCTCCATCAATTCCACCATCATGTTGGAAAATGGATCCCAAGTGCTCAAAAATATCTTTCATTGGGATGCACTCTTCTCCAATTTTTACATCAATCCCTTCATTATTCCCTCTACTACTAAACTTGCAATCCATATACTCAGTCTCCGTCCTCTACTTAAAAATTGTGCAGGCATTTCATGATCAGAGGTGAAAAGTTGCCATGGATGAGAAGATGGAGGCTCTTCAGACCAAAGAAACATAGGATCTTGCTCCCTGTCCTGAAGGTGTCACTGTTGTTAGTTGCAGATGGGTGTACACCATCAAATGCCGGTCTGACAGGATAGTAGAGAAATACAAAGCCAGACTTGTGACCAATGGATTTACCTAGACATATGGGGTGGATTACCTTGAGACTTTTTCACCCATTGCATGTATTACCTCCATCAAGATTATTTTGTCACTTGCTGTGATCAGAGATTGGTTGTTGCATCAATCACTGAAATAAGAATTTTTGGTCAAAAGGGGAGGTTTTTTACTTTTTTTCATTATTAGTACTTAATAAGTACATATTTATATCATTTTCTCTTACTTTTCATTCAAAACCTAAGGTTTAGGCCTTGATCGCCTCGAGGCTTACGCCTCGCCTCAATGAAGGCAAACCACCTCAGATCGCCTCGCATCTTTTAAAACCTTGCTACCAACTTTCTAATGGTCTACAAGGTCTAAATGTACTCTAATTGGCTTATTTCTTAAGGTTTTCAATCAATTGTGGTTTCAAGGACACCCTTTTTGGTTCATACTTGGAGAAAATGAACCAAGTTTTCTCATAGTTCGCTGGTTTTGGTTTATGCGGGACTTCGATTGTGTGGGACATGGCCTCCGAGATAGTTGATTTACATACTCAAGGAGATGGGAGTCATAGGGAGTTCAAGAACCCCATTTTTGACTCGATTGTGGAATCTAATGGGTCCAATCGTATGCTATGATCGAAGTCAATCCTCTGTAGGGTCTAGAAACAAAAGGGGGAGAGCATTTCCACTAAATTGGAGTCCAAAGGAAATTTTGGGAATCCTCACGACCATGCAATTATCATGAGTCTCTAATGGTGGAAAAGAGAGGTATCTTTCCATCAACACGTGGGCATGAACGTAGGGGCCCAAGATGCTCCAGGACACAATGTACTGTCTATGGGAAGGATTATGCTAAGTATCTAGCCTTTGTTGTACCTAGGGTGGCACACAACACTGTTACAATTCCTAAAGTCTAGTATGACACATTGGTGCAACAACTGAGCCAATATAGTACATCCCAAGCAAGCATTGCTTGCCAGTCTCAGGCAGAGGACGAAGACTGGCCAGTTGATTCGAGTGCATCTCAACACATATGTGGTGATGCGAGATAATTCGCCATACCTAAACCAATACCATCAGGCAAAACCATATTGGTTGCTGATAGGTGGCATTCCCCTATCACAGGTCAAGGGAAGATACAAGTTGCACCCCACATATGGTTAGAGAACATTCTTCATTGCCCCAACTTTCCCTTGAGTCTATTATTTATCAATTAGATTATAAATGAGTTGAATTGTAATGTAGTATTTGACGTTGTCTCACTTACATTTGAGAACATACTACCAAGATAAGCTATTGGATGTGGATGTAAGGAAGGTGGTCTCTATTGCCTCCTACAGTCACCATAAGCTGGTTATGCATCTTTTTCGTTTGGAGCATCTTGTAGTTATCTGTGGCACCTCCGATTTAGCCATCTCCCTTTATCTAAACTTCAACGAGTGATATTCCAAAAACCGCTACATTTCAATGCGAAGCTTGCTATCTTGGCAAGCATCATAGGAGCTCCTATCCAGGAAGGAAGCATTGAAACTCTAAAGCAATGTTCAAGTTACTTTATCTGGAGATTTAGGGACCTAGTCGTGCTCCTGATCATTCGAGTCACATGTTTAAATTGGTTGCCATGGATGATGATTTTTCTCACAGATGTCGGTATTCATGTTGAAGTCTAAGTTTGAAGCTGGTGATACAATCAACTTTTTTATGATCAAAAATCAATTTGGTGTCAATGTGAAAGTCATTTGATCATAATGCGTTGAGAGTTTTACACTTACTCTATGCTTTCTACTAGGACCATGGGATCATCCACCGAACCTATTGCCCCTACATGCCACAGCAAAATGACGTGGTAGAGAGGAAGCATCGACATATTTTGGATATAGCGTAGGCACTTACTGATCTAAAATAGCTTGCCAATTTCATATTAGGGAGATGCAGTGTTAACTGCATGCTACCTTAGTGATAAGATGCCATCCACTATACTTGATGAGCAGTGTTCTCATTCAATTCTATTTCTTGATCGTGAGCTTTTTGGAGTTCCACCCAAGGTCTTTGGATATCTTGGGTTTGTTCACTTTCATGGCTCCAACAAAATGAACTTGCACCTCGAGCAGCTAAGTGTCCTTGCTAGGTACTTAAGGACTCAAGAAGGCTACAGGCGTTATGATCCTGTTGGTTGACGCTATTACATGTGTAGATGTAACTTTCATGGAGTCCATCCCTTATTATTCTACGTCTGGCTCTCGCATTACCACTCAGGCACGTAAGAGTAAGGCAATCATCGTGATTCTTATACCCTTAGATACACCATAAAGGCAGTCACCTGAGAGTCAACCTCCTATTGATCACTTAGCGAGTTGGTTTAGGATGATATATTCATGTTAGATTTAGTAGGAAGAGCAACCCCTTTCAAGGGCTCCTCTAAAGTCGGTACCTTCTACTCTTGGGAAGAGTCTTGCACGTGATGATACAGAGACCCACATGCCTGCTACTTAGGGAGACTGGTACTCCTCAGCCGCCAGAGACTACATCAACCAAAGACTTTGAGCCTGAGCCTAGTGAGACAAATGCTCCAGTGGAAGAAAATTTTGACTTGCCTATTATCTTGTGGAAGGGCACCAGGTCATGTACTTTGCATCCAATGTAAAAGTACATGTTTATGAAGAGTCTCTCTCAATACCAATAGTTTGCCATTGCTCTCGCTACTGCTCAGACACCTACCACCCATTAAGAAGCACTCTGTGATCCAAAGTGGCGACAAGCCATGAAAGAAGAGATGGTTGCATTAGACTCTTGTGGGACTTGAAATCTCATTCAACCTCCAGATGATGCAACTGTGGCAGGCTACAAATAAGAGTTTACAATCAAATATTGTCCAGATGGGTCAATTGAGAGACATAAATCTCAACAAGTAGCAAAGGAGTACACTTAAACGTATGGGATTGACTATTGCAACGCCTTCTCTCCAGCTGCTCAACTTCCCACAATTCGTATACTTATTCAATTGTTGTTCATTACAACTGGCCTTTCCACTAGCTTGACGCCAAGAATACTTTCCTCTATGATGATTTAGAAAAGGAAGTCTGCATGCACCTACGGGTGTACATGGGTTAGGTTCAACCCAAACCCAACCCGATCTAACTCGATTGGGTTGGGTTGGGTTGCGTTGAAAGTTATAATGGGTTGTATTGGGTTGAGATTTTCCCAACCGAATAAAAAATGGGTTGGGTTGGATTTGAGATTTAATCAACTCGATTTACACACACACATATATTATGTGTATATAATATAAATACATATAAGGAACTTTTTAATAGCCGTTGGATGATATCCAAATAATGGTTGAGATTATTTCATCTCCCAAATGACCTACTCGAAGGTCCCAAATGGGCCAAATCCTCATCTCCTATATCCCCCTCATCTCCCACAATCACCATCTCCTACAAATTCCCTCACCTTCAAGCTCCAAGCCTCATCACCCTCTCCTCTCCTTGGCCACGGCGATACCCTCTCTTGATTGCTCTCTTCAAGTAACCCTTACCCTCTTATCCTCCTTTAGCCCCCCACATCCACCCAACGACCCATCACCTAACCTGCCCCTCCCTCAAGGCCTTAACACTACCGCCACATGACCCACCACATGACCCACCACCTGTTTACATGTGATTCTAAACTTATTGTGTTCATGAAGGATTTTTAAAGTTTACGATTGCTTGTAAAACATGGTAAGTCCATTTACTTATTTGCCGTATTAATTTTACTATTCTAAAAATTTATATTCAAATATCCATATTTGTCTTGTAGGCTATTTTTGTCTCATAATATACATATATATAATTTGTTATTAGGTATGTCTTTATGTTTTTTCGTTACTTTTAGATTATATCTTTATTTATTTTTTGAAAGTTTTTTTTTTATTTTTGTCTATTTTATTCACTTTTTTATAAGATAAAGTCGTTTATAAGTTTAAAATATTTTTTTATTAAGTAGGAAAGATATAGGAAGTATGTCAAAGATAAACATTAACTTTAACTATTCAACAACCAATTCAACCCAACCCAATCCAACTAGATCTTATGGGTTGGGCTCGGTTCAATAGTGTAACAAGTTGGATTTGGTTGAAAAAAATCTAAATCCACGAACATGTGTTGAGTTTAGGTTGAGTCCCAACCCAACCCCTGTGCACTCCTATGATGCGACAGCCTCCAGGATTTGAGGCTAAGGGATATTGTTCCAAGTCTACAGATTGTATAAGGCAATTTATGGACTTAAAGCAAATTCCAAGAGCATAGTATCAAAAACTCTCGAATGTGATTGAGAGGGTTGGCTTCAAGAGATCTTGTGTCAACCACCCTCTGCTTACAAAGAAGACTGGAAAAGGAGTGATAGTAATGCTTGCATATGTGAATGATTTTATACTGACAAAGGATGATTTTTTTTAGAGAGAAAGAAAGGAGATTACCGAAGAAGAACATGCCTCCCTTACAATGTTCTCAACCCATACCCGTTCCTTTCTTAAAATCGCGGTATTTCGTTGAAGCCAAACAAACCACAAGGTAGCACCCACTTTTACCCAAACATCCATGTCAACATGGACCAAAGAACAAAAGGAAGCCCATCACATGGTAGACATAAGGAAAGCCTGCCGAATACACACTCTACCAAACCTCCACTGACAAAAGGCAAGTGAAGAAAAGATGCTCCAAGCTCTCCACCGCAGCTCCACAAAAGACACTCCAAATTCAAATCTGGAGCCCATCTCGACCAAAGCACCTCCGTAACTAACTTTTCCAAAAAGCCACAAAAAAATCTTGACTTCAAAAGATAGAAGCATCTTCCAGATCGACGAACAATCCTCCTATATCAACGGTGTCAGACCCTCCTCCAAAGAAAGCAGCTTAAAAGCCTCTGAATAGAAAACCTCCCCTCTTTGCAAACAAACCCATCTATAAGGTCATCACCAATAGAAATCCCATGCAGCATCCCCAACAAACCCTGCAACTCCACCAAAGAAGACTTTAAAAGACCCAGCTTTAAAATAGAGGATCAAGCACCAAAGGCAGCATCCCAAACATCCGAAACAGAAGTATTCTTTGGTGGGCACTAAACCAAACAAACCTAGGAAGAGATCCAAAAGAACACCACAACTTGTCCAATTATCCTTCCAAAATTGAAAGGAACAACCTTTACCAATCTTTGGAGCAAATAAATTTGAGACAACACCCTAGAAGGCTCCATAGAGCAACAAAAAGCTGACGGTCAAACCACCTTGGAATGTTTGTACACCACATCTGTAGGAACACCATAAGAATCCCTCAACAGTTTGTCAAGAAGGCTATCACCAACATGTAAAAATCTAACCACCTATTTCATCAATAGCGATTCATTAAACAACTTAATCCCAAGCCCACCTCTTTTGTTTGGCCAGCAAATCTCCCTCCAAGGAACTAACTACACGAAACGACTGTCATGATCCGAACCTTTCCAAAGAAACATTTTCTAGCAATCATAAGCTTGGAAACAATCTTCCTAGGCAATCATAGAAAGATAAAAAATTGGGACTGCCTACAGAACTGTCTTAATCAAAACCAATCTCCCTCCATCAAATAGAAGCCTCCCACTCCAACCAACCAACCTCTTATCTTTTCCTCCACCACCCTTCAATCAGTCGCCACCAACCGCTTCCCCTTCAAAGGAAGACCTAAGTAAACAATAAGAAGCCGAATGACATGCATGTTAAGAGCCATAGAGATAGCACCCTCCTCCACCCCATCCATGTGAAAAGGAACAACTGCAGATTTTCTCCCATTAATAAGAAGACCGGATATATCACCAAGCATTCTTATCAATTGCACCACATGCTTCGCTTGATGAAGACCTCCCTGAATGAAGAAAATCATATCATCTGCATACTATAACAAAGGGGTAAGCAGCAAGCCATCAGATCTTAAAGAGAAACTAGAAAACATACCCCCATGCAAGCATTGAAGGCCAAAAAGGCCAACATATCAATAGCAATGATGAACAACAATGGCACTGGACAACCTTGTCTAACAGCCCTCTGTGGTAGAGTCTAAGATTTACATGATTTCCCGTTAATAAGGATTGAAAAAGAAGTTATTATAATGCAACTCTCCATTATCTGAACCCAAAACGCAGGAAAGCCCCTCCTAAGAATTTCCCACATATAAGCCCAAGCCATCGAGTCATATGCCTTCAAGAAATCAACCTTCCACATAAAGGCAGGAGAACCAGACCTAATCCAGGCAGCAATCACCTCTTTAGCTAAAACAAACGAATCACAGAGGGACCTTCTAGAAATGAAAGTAGATTGAACTAGGGATATCAATCTAGGGAGAACCAGTTGTAGTCGATTATCAAAGGCCATCGCCATTATCAAATTGATAGTGTCCAATAAGGCTATTGGCCTGAAGTCATTCAAGGTATCCACACCCTCCTTTTTGGAAGTAAGAAAAGGTAAAAGCGATCAAGCCTCTCAAAATCATGATTACCAATAAAAAAATTCCCGAATCATTGACATCATGCCTGGCCCAACATCCTGGAACTCCTTGTGGAATAATACCTGAAGGCCATTCGAACCAGGAGATCCCTCAGCTTTAAGGCCACACAAGCCAAACAAGACCTCATCCACAGAAATATCCTGAATCAACTCCGTCCTAGAACAACTATCTAACCTCTCCATATCTGGCAATCCCAACCTTGACTCCCCAGGAGGTTTCCTAGTAATGGCATGAAAATGCTCCAGGCAACCTAACAAATCTGCTCTCTACTATCAAGAACCTTATCACCAACACTGTTATGTTATATTGTTGAGGACCTTTTTGTTATTTCTATTTTGTAGTAGGGGTCATGTAATTTTTCCCTTCACCTCTCTCTACATAAAGAGGTGTAGGGCTTTCTTTCTCAATATGATTCCTCATTTCCTTCAACTTGGTATCAGAGCCAAGTTGAAGACTCCACCAAAAGAACCCTAACCCCCACAGTCAACCCCCCTCTCCCCACCAAGGTTCAAAATGCCGATTTCGATGCCGTGCCGATGAATTCCAAATGTACATTTCGTGGCCATGCCGAGAGCATGCCGTGGAAATGCCCGTTTTTCGATTGGCATGCCGATGAGCATGCCGTAGGCATGCTGTGGGCATGCCGAGGGCATGTCGATGCATACCAACAAAAATAGCAAAAGTAATTAAAAAAACAATAGCAACCTAGACATGGGCACCAATTTCGCCAGCATGCCGACGAAATCCCTGTAAATCGACGCTTTCTTCATGTCAGCATGACCGTTGCTCCGAAATGCCCTTGCCGACGGCATGTCGTCGGCATTTAAATCAATGCTCCCCACCACCGCCGCCAGTAGCACTGGCCACCAACGTCATCGCTGGTGGTCAGCGCCGCCGGCAGCTCCTTTAGCCGCAACCGTCAGCAGCAGGCAGACCACCGTCCATGCCGCCTGGAACCACAGCCCCCCATCGCCGACAACCCATGCTGATCTCTCATGCTCTCTCTCTCTTGCTGTTGATGTTTGGTAGCAGAGAGACAATGCATGTGTCTGATCAGAGGTTTCTTGGATAACGATTTATAGAGTTCTAGATCCAAGAATCTCCTAGAAGGTGGTTAAATGGAATTTTTCATATTCTTTCATTAGATTTGGAGTGCGTATTCTCCTTTGGTGCATTGAAGGAGTGTTCCACCTCGTGTGTGCGGATTTCAAGGTATGTATTCCCCAATTTATTGGTTGTTTTTCATATCTGATTGTTGCATCAGTTTGAGAGTTTATGGCTGTTGAAGGTGCACCATGGCTTCTTTTGAATCCGAGGCTGATTCAGGGCAAGTTCGACAAGTAGGAGAAACTAGTGTATAAAAGTCATTTCTTTGCACCTATTGTGAAGTTGGACGAGACCTACTTCCCTCGTTGGTCTCAAACATTTCTCATGACTGTAGAACGACATAAGATGTAGCATGTGCTCATTGAGTGCCACCAGAACAGAGGATAAGCATGTAACGTGGAACAGGGATGATGCTATTGTGAGAGCCTGGATACTGAATAGTGTCATTCATCGGATTGGAGACGAGATAATGTACTACAAGTTTGCTAAAGAAATGTGGGATGGTTTGAATATAGCATATTCACATGAACTCAATTCCACTCAAGTTTTTCAGATCCATTATGACTTGTCATCTGAAGCAGGAGAATATGACTCTTTCACAGTACTACTCTACTATGAAAGGTCTATAAGAGAAGTACAATGCTTGTCGACCCATGTGCACATCTACCACATGCAGGGATCAAAGGGACGAGTTTTATGCTCATATGCTCCTTGCTGGTCTGAGTGATGAGTATGCAACGGCTCGATCTCAGATTCTTACCTTGTTAGAGCTACCTCCTATTGGGGAGATTTACAAGCAATTGAATAGCTTGCAGGTACACTCTACACATGAGATGATTTCTATTCCTGCCTCTACACATGCAGCTGTTGGTGCCCGTAACAGACAGGGTCCTTTTCACGGTAAAGGAAGAGGACGTGGAGATGGTGATCGTGGCAAGCCTACTTCCACATACTGTGGGACGATTGGCAATGTTGAGGCTAAGTGCTAGAACAAACTTTGGAAGCCTACTGTTACCAACCAAGCTAGTGTGACTCCTGCTTCAGTGGTTGTTCTTGAGTCTCTTACGCTTGCAGAGGCAGATTATGATTATGTGGTACAACGCCTGGCATAGTTGATACACAATTAGGCTCAGTCTTTAGGCACAACAACCTATGCTTCTGCTTCTTCAAGTATGACTATCACCTGGTTGCTAGATTCCAGTGCGTCAGATCATCTCACTGGGAATCCGCAATGCTTTGGAGACATGCAGGGTGTTTTGCAAGGATGTTCAGTCCAATTAGCAGATGATAGGCATGCTCCTATTCATTGTAGGGCAGTGTCAGTTACCTCTACTATGTATCTCTCAGATGTTTATTATGTACCTAATATGGCCATACAGTTACTTTCTATTAGTACTATTACGAAACAACTGAACTATCGTGTGATTTTTGATGATGTTGGGTGTACTTTTCAGGATCGCATGACGAGGACAAAGGTGGCGGATATGAGGAGGGAGGTGTATACCAACTAGCTCAACGTCCAGTTCCTTCAACATGTCAGATGAGTTCTGCTGACAGTGCCTTGTAGTGACACAGGCGACTAGGTCATAATTCTTTGGATAAACTGTCGGCTCATTCCACATCTCTTGCCAGCCACCAAGATCCAATGTGATACTTGCCAGTTGGGAAAGCACCATAGAGCCAATTTTCTAGCATCTACGAGTTCTAGTAGTTTTGCTTGTTTTGAGTTGGTACATTGCGATGTTTGGGATCCAAGTCGCGTTGTACACAGGCATAGTCATCGATATTATTTGTTTCTGGATGATTTTTCACATTTGTCACGGTTATTTTGGATGAGAAATAAATCAAATGTTAGTTCTCTCATCCAATTTGTGGCTTTTGTGAAAAATCAATTTGTTGTGGAAATCGCTGCACCTATGCTTGTGTCTCCTATGTCCATAAATGATTTCCAAACCAATAGCAGTACTCCAGAGCAACCTGCCAATTCACTCATAATTGTACCATCAGATGAAAGAACATTTAAGGGTTCTATATATCAGCGAGAGAAAATTACACACCCCCTTCCTCCTCTATCACTCTGAGCCACCACAATCCACCCCTAATCAGGTACATATTGAGCCCACTGACAGTACTTCTCTTGATGTTTTTCCAGGCCCTGCAACTGATGATGATGTTCCTATTGCTATTCGGAAAGCTCTTCACTCATGTGCTCAGTATCGTGTGGCTGGGAGTGCAATGTCTACTCTTGGGTGATGCAATTCATGCCTTTACCGCTGCAGTGTCTAGTTCTGAGATATCTACGTCTTATCAGCAAGCATTTCTGAATCCACATTGAAAGGCTGCAATGGAAAAGATGTCTACTCTTCATGACAGAGGCACCTGGGAGCTTACATCTTCATCATCTAAAGCACATCTTCTTGGAGTGAGGTGAGTCTTTACCTTGAAATATAACCCTGATGGATCTATTTCTCGGTACAAAGCTTGTCTTGTGGCCAAGGGATTCACTCAGACTTATGGAGTTGATTTCTTTGACACATTCTCACCTGTTGCTCGACTCTCAACTATTTGTATTCTTATTTCTGTAGATGCACACTATAGTTGGTACTCCATCAATTGGACTTCAAAAATGTCTTTCTTTATGGTGACATTCAAGAGGAGATATACATGCAACAACCTCCATATTTTGAGGTTCAGGGGGGTGCGTGTACAAACTACGTAAGGCAATTTATAGCCTTAAACAGTCCCAGAGCATGATTTCAATGCTTATCAGAAGCATTATCAGTGATTGGATTGTAAAGGTCATTTTCTGACCATTCGTTACTTGTAAGGAAGACTAATAGGAGTGTTGTGGCCCTACTCATATGTTGATGATCTCATTCTCACAGGTAATGATGTCGTTGGTATATCCCAGGTCGAGGAGTATTTGGCATAGCAGTTTATTATGAAGGACCTTAGAAGACTCAGGTACTTCTTGGGTATTAAGATTGCCACGAGTAAGTAAGGAATTGTTATGCCTCAAAGCATGCATTGGACATTCTTCAAGAGGCTGGCATACTTGGATCCAAGAGAGCAAATATCCCTATGGATCCAAAAGTTCACCTATTTGATGAGTCTGCTAGATTGATAGATAAGAAGGCATATAGACAGCTTGCAGGAAAATTGTTCTATCTGACTATTACCAAGTCAGATACTAGACTTACAGTAGGCAAGTTAAGTTAGTTTCTAGACATGCCTACAGATGAGCATTAGCAGGTAGTAATGCAAGTGTTGCGATATATCAAGGAAGCACCAGGCCAAAGGCCTTTTGTTTCAGAGAGGAGCTCCTAAAACTATTGTTGGGTACTCTAATGCGGATTATACAAGAGATATTGGGGACAAGAGGTCCACTACAGGCTTCTGTACCTTTGTTGTAGGAAATCTGGTGACATGAAGGCATAAAAAGCAAAGCGTGGTGTCACATTTTAATGCAGAATCAAAATACTATGCTATGGCACATATAGCTACAGAGATGATCTGGATACAATCGTTATTGAAAGATCTCTATATCACTATTGAGGAGCCTATGGCATGCACTGTGATAACAAAGCTACCGCATACATAGTGAAATACCATATGTTTCATGAACAAACAAAGCATGTGGAGGTAGATTGCCACTATACCTAAAGTCTGATTCAGTAGGGTCTACTTCGCACCTCTTGTTTAGCATCTTTAGAGCAAACTGCAAATTTATTTACCAAGCACTTATCATGCCTCTTGTTTGAGAAGTGCAGGAACAAGTTGAGCATGATTAACATATATGCTCCAGCTTAAGGAGGAGCGTTACGCTATATTATTGAGGGTCTTTTTGTTATTTTTATTTTGTAGTAGAGGTCTTGTAATTTTTTCCCTTCACCTCTCTCTATATAAAGAGGTGTAGGGCTTTCTTACTCAATAAGATTTCTCATTTCCTTCAACTAACACAAAGGGAGGAAATCATGTTGGCTCTTCTTCTAGAACTAGCCAACTGATGGAAGAACCTCGCGTTGGAATCGTTCTCCCTAAGCCTCAACTACATGGATTTTTGTCACCAATCCATCTCCCTTTTCGATCCTCCTCCCGAATAACATTCTAAACATTTATCCTCTCCTGCTGTTCACCTTGCCCCAACTGGCCCAAACCTTCTTTTTCATCAAGCCTAGCCAAAGCCTCCAAGGCCTCCTTCCTCACGCCATCACGCCTCATCACAACCCCCTTTTTGAATTCAATCAATGTCTACCTAATCGCCATAAAATAGGCAGCCAAGGTGCGCATAGCAAAAGTGGATGCAAGAACCCCACACCAATTCTCCCTAACGAAGTCATAGACATTGATTTAAATGCCGACGGCATGCCGTCAGCAAGGGCATTTCCGAGCAACGGTCGTGCCGACATGAAGAAAGTGTCGATTTACAGGGATTTCGTCAGCATGCCGTCGGCATGGTCGGCATGCTGGCGAAATTGGTGCCCATGTCTAGGTTGCTATTGGTTTTTTTAATTACTTTTGCTATTTTTGCTGGTATGCATCAGTCGATGCATACCCTCGGCATGCCCACAGCATGCCGACGGCATGCTCATCGGCATGCTAAACGAAAAACTGGCATTTCCACGGCATGCCCACGAAATGCACACTTGGAATTCATCGGCACGACATCGAAATCGGCATTTCGAACCTTGGTCATAGAAACCAGGCTCAAACAGCCATGACTTCTAGAACTTGAAATACGTCGAAAAAGATCCGCCACTACCACTATCCCATACCGATGGCGTGTCATAAAAGAAAAGGTCTAACTAATGTCGAGACCACAGCTCCATGAAAAGCCTCTGCCAAGGAAATATTAGAAATGAATCAGTTTATACAAGAAGCTTGGCCAAAGCCATTTCAAGTATATACTAATTCTTGTATAGACTAACAAAGAATCAATCTATACACTAAGTGTATTCCAGAGACTAGGAGATCAAGCAACTCTAGCTCATCAACAATCAGACAAACTCCACCCGGTCGATCATCCACTAGAAGAGCAACATTAACTCCTCCCACAAGACTATCCTAGAAGCCTCACCATAAGGTCTATACACGCCAGAAAAAGCCCAACTCGCACCATCAGAGATTCGAGAGAAAATTCCAACAACCACCCATGAAGTCAATCTGGAACTTGAGAGACGAAAGGCATTATTATTCCCATTAAGAATCTGACCACTTGACCAACCAACAGCCTCAATCACCAACATGTCTGAGAAATAATCGCCACACAAACTCCTCTTGGACACCTCTTTCAACCCTCCAAATGTGTCTCCTACAATAGCACAACATCCACTCTCCACTCCGGCAAGTACCTCCTCAACAGAGACCTCTAAACTAGATCTCGAAGACCCCTCACCTTCCACGTTAGTACTCTAACCATGAGCACCAACCGAGACACCGCTAAAGCAAGAACGTGGCACCTTCTTTAGATTAAGCACCTTGGCCACTCTAAGCTCCACATCTAACTCCTAATCTTCACCAACCATAGACTTGACTTTTATAATTTCCCTTCTATAAAAGGAAAGATATCTCAAACCACTCACAGATAGGGATCGACATACCACATCTCCTAGCCATTGTCATCTTGGAGGAATCCTGCAAAACCTTTACAACAACCCTTTGCATAACATGCTGCCCCTGATCAACGACACAACCAGCATTTTTGTCAATCAAAAATGTCGCTTGCCCCATATACACCAGCAACGTCATAATCAAAATCTAACTCCAAGTGGTCACCAACCCCCAACCGATTAGGGGAGTAGAGCCTGCCATCTCCATCACCTAGACCACAAGCAACATGCTGGCCGAACAAGCTGCATCACCACCAGCATCAACGGGGGTCTCATAGAGCCAACCAGAAAGAATCCTTATTTCCTACATAAATGAGAAGCACACGTAGGCCCAACAGGAGAAGAAAAGAAAATATCTAGGTTATTGGGCCTAAATAAAAATTGGTCTGAAAAAGGCTTAAATGGATACTCACCAACTATGATCTGTTCCTAGATTCGCAAGCACCTTGTGTAGCACCAAAAATAATTGCCACATGGGCCCAAAAGGTCCACTACTTTGTCAGCAACAGGATCAACATTGAGAAAAGCACTGCCAACAGTAGTTTCCATGAGAACAGGAATAGGCTGGCATCGATTGGCATTTCCAAAATTTGTGGAACTTTGGAAGGTCCAACCATGTGAGATTCAAAATTCGAATCTTCCTAGATATTTTTCGATTTACAAACTTGGCGAACAGGCTCGCTCATCGGAGATACAAAAGGCCAACCATCTTCTCCAACCAACATCTGAGCACCACAAGCCACCACCTCTACAAAAGAGTATCTAGGAGAGGACCAAACCGCATTCCTCTCGAAAAATGCCACCCAGGAATAGCCATCAATCCTCACGACAACTTTCATAGGCAAAGAACAACCACGAAGAACCTTAACTTCCACAAAAACACGAGACATATCTCCATCAAAAAGACCAACTCCCTTACACCATCTAACTCATGCAAACGAGGCACACACCTTCTCCACCACCTCCCGACTCCTCAAATGCAACAAAATACCCACAATTGAAAACTAAACGATCAGTCTCACAAGCACACAATCCTCAAGAGCACCATCGTACAACAAGGGCAACCTCCAATACTAACAGGGGATGATGCAAATAACATGTCAATTATCAAAGAATTTCCAGCCAAGTACTTTGTTACAAAGGACTTAGGTCCACTCGATTATTTCCTTGTAATTGCGATGGCTAAGAATGCAAGCGGAGTAATTCTTTCTTAGAGGAAGTATGTAGTAGATCTACTCCATAAAACCGACATACTAGGGGCAAAGCCTGCTTTTATTCCTATGAACTTTAGTGTGCATCTATATGAAGATAACTCAAACCAAGTTTATTCTAGGTAGTTCAGATGCTTAGTAGGAAGCTCCTATATGTCATTATCACAAGGCCCAATATCACGCTTGCAGTAACCAAAGTGAGTCAGCTCATGGACAAACCAAGAAAAGTATACTATGAAGCAGCTATGATGATCCTTAGGTACCTAAAGTCAATCTCCAGGCAAGGGGTAGCTATTTACTCACAAGAGCTCCCTTAATGTGGTGACCTACATAGATGCTGACTATGCTAGATGTCTTAAAGATAAGAAGTCTACAACTGATTTCTGCACATATATTGGGATAATTTAGTTACATGGTGAAGCAAGAAATAAATCGTGGTAACCAGGTCAAGTCCAGAGTCAAAATATAGCTCTATGGCTCATACCACATCCAAGCTCATCTAGATTAGATCAATTCTCATGGATCTACATGTTCCAATATTTAGGCCTATGGAGATGAGATGAGACAACTAGGTAGCACACTTCACTGCTAACAATCTAACCTTCCATGAAAGAGCCAAACATATGGAAATGGATTGCCACTACACCTATGATATGATCAAAAGGGATATATTTACACCTTACATGTGACATCTAGAGATTAGGATATAGATATGTTCACTAAAGCACTTCCACGCACCTCCTTCGACAGATGTTCCAAGTTAAAACATGATGAATATCTATTCTCCAGCTTGAGAGAGTGTTAAGAGAGAAGCATTTCTTACAATGTTCTTTTTATCTTTTGTTTACTCTACTTTTCTTCATGAGCGTATATCTGCACTTGTCCCCTAGCATCTCTCTTTATATATAGAGGACTAAGTTTTTTTGAAACTCAGTAAGAACAAAAAATTTTCTTCTCACATAAGAAAATAAATAAATAATGACCCCAAATCCCTCACATCACGTGAGAAGAGAAGTGGCACAACATTTGTGTGTGTGAGAGGGACAAGTTGAGAAAGGAAAGGGAGCGGGTTCAGGTAGCAATCTAGCATCTCTTGAATCTTTTTTCTTTAACCTTTTTTCCATTAGTCTGCATCAAGGTTCAACTTTAAACCCTTATTTTTTGCCTTGGTCATGGATGAGTTGATGAAGCATATCCAAGTTGAGGTGCCTTGGTGTATGATTTTTGCTGATAACATTGTGTTGGTTGATGAGACAAGAGATGGAGTGAACAGAAAACTTAAGCTTTGGAGAGAAGCCCTGGAAGATAAAGGATTACGCATAAGTAGGACGAAGACTGAGTATATGGAATACAAGTTTAGTAGTAGAGGGAACAATGAAGGAATTGATGTAAAAATTGAAGAAGAATGCATTCCAATGAAAGATGTTTTTAAGTACTTAGGATCCATTTTCGAACATGATGGTGGAATTGATGGATATGTTACACATAGAATTAATGCAGAGTGGTTGAAATAGAGGGGTACATCTGGTGTTCTCAGTGATAAGAGGGTTCCTTTAAAAGTCAAAGGAAAATACTATCGAGCTATGGTAAGACCAACCATGTTGTGCGGTTCTGAATGCTGAACTATAAACTATAGGCATGTACAGAAGATGTCTGTGGCAAAAATGAAGATGTTAAGATGGATGTGTGGTCATACAAGAAAGAACCGTATTTCAAATGAGATTATTAGAAAAAAGGTTAAGGTGACACCAATTGGGGATAAAATGAGAGAGGCACGTCTAAGGTAGTTTGGACATTTACAAAGAAGGCCACTAGATGCTCTAGTTAGGAGATGCAAGAAATTGGAGGCTGAACCTGCTAAGAGGAGGCGAGGAAGACCAAACAAGCGTTGGAAGGAAACTATTAAGTATGACCTCAATTACTTTAATTTAAATCCTGAAATGGCTGAAAATCGATCTGTGTGGAGGCAAAGAATCCATATAGCCGACCCTACTTAGTATGGAAAAAGACTTGGTTGTTGTTGTTCTCTGTTTTGCAAGTCAAGGTTAAATTCTCAATCACATGCAATTCCCACGATTCCTCAATTAATGACACAAACGATCTACCTTGCATGCTGATTTTGTCTGTTGAATTCATTGATTCTTCTTAAGGACTAATGGAAGAGATCGATGCGTATAATTTGTTAGCTTAGCTAAGGGAAGTAATAAAGTAGGAATTTTGAATGGTCTCCATATCTATATCCTCACTTTAAGTATGCATCTTTTTTTTTCCTAAGAAAAGAAGAGGAAGATTAATCTAGTAGTTGTATTAATTATGTAATAAAAGGAACGGACTTGCAGTTTGTCTAGCTAAAAATTAGAGAGAAAATGAACCACCCCTACTACATTGTCCACCCAACCACGTTGGACATTGAAAACAACTCCATTTAACTGCAGCCAGATGCACCAAACAGAGGCAAAAGCAGTGATCCAGCCGGCCACTTCGTGTGCATAGCAATCTCAAAAAGAATTCCATAAAAGTTGGAAGCTACCACACTTTGTAGTATGCAATTGAAGACGATCCCACACATCCTTGGCGAAATCACAACTAAAAAAAGATGATCCACATCCTCTTCCATCAAACCACACATAGGACAAGAAGTATCCATTTCAGGGGATCACTTTTTTATCATCCATTTAGTGAATAGTTCCCTCCGCAGCAGCCAAAGAAAAATTTTAATTTTTTGCAGTAGGTTACATTTCTAAATCATAACTATCCACACGCACTCCATCTGGAATTTCAACACTATCAGAGTTCGCTTCATATGCTTTTTTAACCATGAATGCTCCATTACTCCAGAGAAAGCAACCCAGTTGCCCCATAGCTGGTGCCGCTCCAAAATGGAGCAAAGTTGCTAAAATTCACCGTAAGTCTACCCCGAGAGGCCCTCCAGCAAAAGGTGAATATCCCACACCCCTCTCTCCGCATCCCAAAGATCAGAGACTGTTGCCCTCTTATCTGCAGCAAGATGAAAAACTCTAAGATTCAATTCTGAAAATGAACCCATGCAACACCAACTTTTAGTCCAAAACTTGAATAATCTTCCTTTCCCAATGCCGATTCAAAGGCAGCAACATATTTCCCCATAATCTGTCACAACGAGTACCAAAAAGCTGACATCCCACGAGTGGCAGTAGATCTTTCAATCATATTCATATTTGATCCATATGCATCATTTACAATAGTGGAGACCATAGATTCTTCACCTAAGAGGATTCTTACCACCCACTTCAAACGCAAGGCTTCATTAAAGTTTTACAAATCTCTCACACCCAATTCTCCTCCCTTCTTTGGCTTGCAGATTTCCTTCCATGGAACCAACTACACAAATCTACCATCATGATCCGTCCCTTTCCAAAAAAATCTCTTCCTAACCAAGTCCAACTACTTGAAAATCTTCTTTGGCGGTTTAAAGATGGACATATAAAAAACTAGAATTGAGTATAAGATCAATTTCAACAAAACCAAATGACCACCATGAGATAACAATCGACCACTCCGTGTGGTTAATCTTTTAGACACCCTATCCACCACACATTTCCAATCAACTGAGGTCAACCTCTTCCCCTTCAAAGGCAACCCAAGATACGTGATTGGTAGATGACCCACCGGAGTTTCCAAAATGTTTGCAACATCAACAACCTCCGCGCTCAAACAGAAGAAGGGTACCGAAATCGATTTTGCTCTATTTATTTTGAGGCCCATCAACGAGGCAAAAATCCTTACAAGAGAAGAGAAATGTTCAGCCGCAGAGGCACCTCCTTGGATGAAGAAAGTCATATCATCCACATATTACAAAATGGGTGTTAGTATGGACCCATCCCCCTAACAAGTAAATACTTCAAAAAGCCCACCGTCACATGCTTTAAAAGCCAAAATTGCTAAGGTGTCAACTGCTATATCAAAAAGGAGCGATGGTAAGGGGCAACCTTGACGTACTCCCTGCTGCAGTTGCATCCAATTTCCTCCTGGTCGACCATTCACTAGAATCGAGAAAGACGTTGTTGTGACACATTGTTTCATTAATTGCACCCATCTCTTGGGAAAACCCCTTCTCCTAAGCACATCCCATAAGTACCTCCAAGAAATAGAGTCATAAGCCTCAGAGAAGTCTACCTTCCAGACGAAGGCAACAACTCCTCTAGTCCATGCCGCAGTCATTTCCTCAGCCAAAACAAAAGAATCCTGCAAAGAACGGCCTTTAATAAAAGCTGATTGGACGGGGGATATAATATCAAGCATAACCAAACGTAGCCTATTTGCAAGCACCTTTGCAACCACCAAATAAATCGCATTAGATAGGGCAATTGGCCGAAAAGCATCAACTGAATTTGCACCTGGTTTCTTTGGCAATAGGAATAAATAAAAATAGTTAAATCTGTCAAAACCCCTATTACCTTCCACAAATTCTTTCATAAGGGCGAGCACATCACGCCCCACCACATCCCACATCACCCTAAAGAACAGAACCTGCAAACCATCAAGCCCAGGCAATCCCTCCACCTTTAGGCCTTTAAGCGCTACCAACACCTCCTCCTCTGTCACCTCCTTCAAAAGATCCGTCTTCACCTCTTCCTTCACCTACTCAAAAACAAGCGACCCCAGTTGCCAATCTCCATAAGGTTGTCTCCGAGTGAAATCAAGAAAATGCATCCTAAAAGCCTTACAGATATGT
The DNA here is from genome assembly GCA_037157565.1 of Thalassia testudinum. Lineage (NCBI taxonomy): Eukaryota > Viridiplantae > Streptophyta > Magnoliopsida > Alismatales > Hydrocharitaceae > Thalassia > Thalassia testudinum. Next base: position 23,463,005 of record JAZHRO010000024.1, read on the forward strand.
TCCCTCTAACGTACGGTAGAGCCAATAACTTCCAAGGTGCTGATCAGATTTTTTCTCCTATTGTTGGCTGCTAAATAAAAGAATTTTGTATCGGAGTCCCCCCTTAAGCCATAACTCACGTGACTTTTGCCTCCAATGTATCTCTTTCTTATGATCCTCCTCCCTAACCACCGCCTGCATTTGTCTACGTTCATTACAGTCATGAGTAGACAAAGGGGACGTCTCTTCACGTCTATCCAAATCAGAAATCTTCTTCAATGCCTCCATCCTCCTCTCCTCCCTACATCGTGCAAATCACGCTGGAAGTCAATCATAACATGTCTCACCGCCTGGACTCTACAAGCCACTGTTCTCGCTGCTGATGAGGATTCTGGTATAGTAAACCATGTGTCCTGAATCAAATCCCTAAATCTAGGTTCTTTCAACCAAGACTTACAGAATTTGAAATAAGTAGAGAAACTTGCTACCTATTGCTGGACCACAGGATCGGTGTGTGATCTGAAAAAGGTCTATCACACGCACCCACCTTCGCCCAATGAAATGCTTCTGCCATCAATATGTTACATAGAAACCTTTCCAAACAGGAGGCCGCCCCATTTTCATTTCTCCACGTAAAGCGTGTACCACTAGTTGATAAGTCAATCAACTCCAGCTCCTGTACCACACACTGAAAATCAATTGATGCCCTGTCTATTCTCCCATCTGGTTTGTCTTCCAAATGAAGTGTTGCATTGAAGTCCCCTCCCAGCAACCAAGGCTATCCATCCATAAACCGTGAAGCATGTTCTATTTCTTCCCAGAAAAGCTCCCTGGTTGAATCTTCACAAGGATCATAAGCATCAGACACAACAAAATGGAATCCATCCATTTTCCTGCTAAAAGCTATCATAGCAACCCTTCCTGCCACCAAGGAAGACTCCAGCACAAAATTGTCACCATGCCACAACATCAGGATGCCCCCTGACCTCCCATTTGCCTGCACTTCCAGATATGCATTATATCTATCACCACAAATACATTTCTTGATCTAAGCAGTCAAAGCCTCAAGATGAGTCTCTTGCAGCACCACAATATCCACCTTCCATTCCATCAAGTGTCTTCTCAAAGCCGCTCTTCGTCCATCCCTCAAACCGTGCATGTTCCATGAAAGAATCTTAATCATGAGAAATATGGCTTAACCCCCCTTTGTGCACCTTCTTCACACCAATCACCTTGGCCACCTGAGCATCAACCTCACTGGATTGTCCTTATGTCTCGCCAAAATTGCTCTTTGTAATCAGCTTCTTCCCAGCTTTATCCCTTTTATAACAAGAACTAAGGACCAATCTACGTCTTTGTGAGACAACTTTAGGGCACAAAGAGGATTTACTCAATGTTGAACGCACCATAATTATCAAGATTCTTTTGTCGTCCCTATATTAGGAACTTTTATCAGGTAATCTGTTTCCGACTAAAGTCATAGGAAAAATAACCTAATTGATCAATACAAGGATCATGTGCTTTACACAACATTGCAGGGCTTGGCAACTTGTAATGAGCATTTATGCAAATTGATGGTCCAAACATGAGTGCATGCCCATGACTGATAAATGCATTATGCATTGAAAATTGCAATCAAAGTAATCCCTAGATTTAAAGAGCCCAAAATTCTTAATTGAAATCCAAGTCAAGTGTGAGTAGTCAACTATATCAAGCAAGGTAACATAGAGGAACCACAACAACCAAGCCTTCTCCTACACCAAGTGAGATTGGCTATATGGATTCCTTACCTCCATTCAAATCTATTTTGAACCATTTGTGGACTTAAATGAAAATAATTGAGGTCATACTCAATAGTTTCCTTCGAACACGTCTTTGGTCTTCCTCGTACCCTCTTAGCGGGTTCAACCCCCAACTCCTCGCATCTCCTGACCGAGGCATTTAGTGGCCTTCTCTACAAATGTCCAAACCACCTTAAACATGCCTCTCATTTTATCCTCTATGGATGTCACATCAACCTTTCCTCGAATAATCTCACTTGAAATATGATCCGTGTATGACCACACATCCATCTTGACATTTTCATTTTTGCCTCAAACATCTTTTGCACATCTATACTTGACAGCCCCACATTTAAAATCATATAGCATGGCAAGTCTTACAGCAACTCGATAGTACTTTCCTTTAACTTTCAAAGGAACCCTCTTAACACAAGAACACCAGATGCTCCCCATCATTTCAACCACCTTACATTAATTCCATATGTAACATCTCCAACAATTTCACCATCTTACTAAAAAATAGATCCCAAACATTTAAAAACATGTTTCACTGGAATGCAGTCTTCTCTAATTTGTGTAACATGCTGGAAATAAAAAAATACAGAGAGTTGACCCTTGATAGTATACAACCAATCCAATTCTAGAAATACAACCACATAATAAGGATAGCCAAACAAATGCTTATGTGCTAGCCTAAATTTTATAGATTTTTTTACCAAAGCAATAATACAGGAGCTTCTCTGGAAATAGATATTGTGAGTCCCTAAAGCCATGCCAAAATTGGACACCCTATTGTTGTCTGTCTCGGGATTGCAAACTATAGCCAAAGGCCTCAAAATAAAAGATCCTTGTCAGTCACAAGTAGACTTAGACTGGAGCCTTCCAAATGTTACTATGCAACCTTGCTTTGGACTAATTATTATAGTTGTGGAAGAGTAAAAGAATGCATGGATTCTCTATTTTGTTATTGGAGAACTCAAATTCCAATGAGGGATATTGGTCTCTTTGTTCAGAGAGTCAATTCCAATTAAACAAGGAACAAATCATATATCTCTTACAACCTTTCCTAAATAGCATTACTTGACTCTAAAGTAAACAATTACTTAACTAACAAGTAAATGAACCAAACTTGACAAGGGACTCTTGCCACTTTATCATTGACATGATCTCGTGTCATGATCTCTTGGAAGAGATCATGAGATCTCACACGATCTCTAACACTCCCCCCAAGTTGGATGTCTCCAACTTGCTAGGGAATAAGGCAATAGTAACAGCAATTGGGCAGTACTTAAGCTTGAGCACAAACCATGAACATAGGATGGGGCATGTTCCCAAGTACAATGATGGTCACCTTATTTTTGGGAAAATCTCCCCCTTTGGAGGAGAACGAAAAACTAGATAGAAGGCTCCCACCGGTGAGGCTTAGTTCCCCCGCCACTATTCATCATCCTCCTCGTGGACGAGATAGTCCAGAGCTTTAGCTTTGTCCCTCGAGCCAGGTAGATACATGTAGAAGCTTGGTCATGCACTAACTATAGCACGAACTTGGATGGAGACCGTAGCAGAAGTAGTGATAGCATATTGGAGACGATCCCAAGCAGTAGTAAATCGACCACACGTATGCATGTGTAGAAAGGGAGTAGTGCATTAGGTTGTTCACAACGGGAGCAGTACGTGCATGCTTGGTGCGCAAGATAGGGTTCTCCGTCGACCATGGTTAATAGACAGATCAAAGGTCACTAAACAGGTGGGGGAGAAACTCCAAGTTTCCTAGGTCAAAAAAACACCAATCACATGTGGGATATGTCCCAAGCACAGGTTTTATCCTGGAAAAGAGACCATGCACAAAGAGAAGGGCTCTCTATCCCTTCTTCACGTGTCGATGTTGAAGAGATGCCAAGGCCTTGCCTTGGTGTCGCTACAGCCCACAAGTTCACACATGGAAGATTTCCATGCATAAGAGAGATCTTTCAATCTCTAGGCACGATAAAGAGGCATGGTAGAACACATTGGGGTCCCAAGATGGACCTGCTTTTATACCATGTGGAAGAATAGAACACATGGAGTCTCTATTTTATTATTGGAGAACTCAAATTATGATGGGTCTTGGTCTCCTTATATAAAGAGCTAATCCCAATTAAACTAAGAAACATATCACATATCTCTAATAGCATTTCCTAAATAACATTACTTGACTCTTAAGTAAACAATTACTTAACTAACAAGCAAATGAACCAAACTAGGCAAGGGACTTTGCCACTTTTATTGTTGACATGATCCAGTTATCTCTTGGAAGATTTTTTTTTTGAAAGCCAAAGGGTGGTTATCCGAAAGATAACCACCCAACATCATTCAATTCTAAAAAATCGATTTACATAAGAGTTTACAAAATCGATCCTCAGAACACCACCTGGGAAGAACTGGAAGAAACAAAATTCTCAATATAAGGTCTCTCTCTCCTAAAAAGCACCACATTCCTCCTTAGCCAAACACCCCACACTACCGCCAAAATCTTCTCCTTATCCTGCTTGGATCTAAAGTTGATGCCTCCGTCACAAGCATTTCCTTTGCGGAACGAAGACCAGAAGCTAACCGCATCCCTATGGGCGATCCAGTCGATCCCCATCCTCTGTCAAACCTGCATCACGAACGGACACTGAAAGGAGAGGTGCTGGATGTCCTCATCGACTCCACCATAAAGAGGACATGCCAGGTCGTCGGACTGGGCCCATCTCGCTCTCCATTACTTCGTCATAATTCTCCCCCTTCTCACCAACCAGGCGAAAATCTTCACCTTCAAGGGGCACTCCGCCATCCAGAGCAATCTGCAATCACGTAAAAAATCAATGTCTGAGCTAACCATGCCACTTCCCAATCTGCGGAACATCTTTGCCATCGAGAAATCTCCTTCCTCCCAGGAGAATGCATCAAAACCCTCCTCCGGTGCCCAACCTTCCATCTCCTGCAACAACCGCTAAAACTCCTTGCATCTCTAGTTAGAGAGGCCCCCCTAAAGATTGGACACCACGCTCCATCCCAACAACTCCCCACCGTGGCCAACGGGTCCACAACACTCCCAAAAAGGCGAGGGAACCTGTCTCCTAGGAAAAAGCCAATCCTCTGCCAGTCGTCCTGCTAGAAATGAAAAGTATCCCCTTCACCCAGCGTAGGGAAGAAGAAATTGTGGACCTTCACCGCCACCGCTGCTAAGCCCCTGAGAAAGTTAGAAGTTCTGAGAGGAGGGGAAAACAGCGACCCCCTGACAGGAAAGGACTGTAGCATTGCCGCATAAAATCACCAAAAATCCCCTGCTCCTACCCCACCAACCTGGTAATCCACTTCATGAGGAGGCAGATGTTCACCTTGTCCACGTCCCTAACTCCTAGACCCCCCTCCTGAACTGATCTACACACCTCCTCCCAGGCCACCAACCTCACCCCCCTCCTGTCGACTCTACATTAGCCCAGAAGAAATCCCTGATTAACCCCGAGATCTTCTTCTCAATATGACGCGGTAATCTGAAGACCGAGAGGAAATAAGATGGAATGGATGCCAAAACCACCTTCACCAGGGTCAATCGTCCACCTCTAGACAGGAGCCTAGAAGATCACCCTGCCAACCTTCCCTCCATCCTCTCCAGTAGAAGAATCCAACCCTATAATCCGAGGCGCCAGTCTGATAGAGGAAGGCCCAAATATACCAATGGCAAAGAGCCCAACTTTATCTCGAAAGCACCACCCACCATCTCCGTCTCTGCAACCGACAAATTAAACGGGATAAAAGTTGATTTCTAATAATTAATTTGCAATCCCGACGCCTCGCCAAAAAGCTCTAGAAGGATTCTCATTCTCCTGACCTCCAAATCTGTTCCCTCAACCAGAAAAAGTGTATCATCAACATACTGCAGGACCACTATCTCCCTATCCTCACCAAACACAAAGCCTCTAATTAAACCCGTAGCCCAGGCCCTATGCACTGCCCATGCCAAAGCATCCGCTGCAAGAACAAATAGCATAGATGCAAGAGAGTAATCTTGTATGAGCCCCCTCCTAGGCTGTATCCATCCTCCTGCTAGGCTCCCATTGATCAAGACTGAAAAAGATGTCATCACACACCTCTTCATCCAATCAATCCAAACCGTGGGAGAACTTCTCTTCAACAAGGTAGCCCATAGAAAATCCCACGGCACCAAGTCATAAGACTTGTTGAAGTCCACCTTCCACAGAAAAGTCCGCTTCTTCTCCCTCCTCCAGGTAGCTAACGCCTCAAAGACAACTACAAAACCATCCAGGATTCCTCTCCCTGGAATAAAGGTCGTCTGAATAGGGGAGACCAAGTCTCCAAGAAGGCCCTTGAACCTATTGGCTAAGACCATAGCAACAATAAAGCACACGACATTTGACAACACAATCGATCTAAAATCCTGTATCGCTTCCACCCGTTCCTTCTTAGGCAACAAAAACAAGTAGTATCTATTCAATATATCGAAACCTCTGTTCTCGACTGCAAACTCCATCATCTGCACCAGGGGCGGGCCAGAATTCCCTGAAAAGGAAAATATGGAAACGATCCAGGCTAGGACACCCCTCCACATTCAGGCTCCATACCACCCGTCTCACCTCGTCCTCCGAGAAGCCAGCTATGAGTCCCTCCGCCTGAGCCTCCGTGACACACTGCACATTCTCCCCTCTCCATCTCCAACATTCCCCGATACACCCCCCCTGTGAACTCTCAAAAATAATCCGCCACAGCTTGTCCCACCTCCTCCCTGCCTGAGAAGGACTCCCCATGAATCAGCATCCTCTATATCCAGTTTCTCCTCCTCCTGGCAGAAGCCATTCCGTGGAAGAACCTGATATTGGAGTCACCTTCCTTCTACCACCTCTACCTCAATTTCGTCTTCCATTCCACCTCTGCCTTCTTGTCCTCCTCTTGCACCACTCGCGTCATCCTCGCCCTACTGTCCCTATCCTATGAAGAGATAGGGGCTTGGTCCTCCTACCTGTCAATCCTGGTAATCTCTGCTAAAGCCTCTTCCTTCCTACCCCTCCTGGACACCTTGATCTCCCTCCTGTACAACCTCAAGTGCTCATACATTGCACTCAGTTTCTTCACCAAGCAACATGCAGTCGATCCCTCCACCTCTATGGACTTCCACTTCTCCTCCAACATACTCCTGAACCCCTCCTCCAACAGCCAAGATCTGTCAAATTTGAAGTATGTGCCAAAATGCGTCCCCTCATTAGGCCGCCACATCAGGGGCACATGGTTCGAGAAAGGTGTCTCCAAAGCAGACACATCCACCATAGGGAAAGCCTCTTCCAACTCCACGTTGGAGAGGAATTTGTCAATCCTAAACATTCGGCCGTTGTTATTCCTCCAAGCATACGGACAGGATGCCGAAGTCCAATCCACGAGGCCGTGAGTAGCAACAAAGTCCACAAAAAGATCTGACCCAAGATCTTGCCTTCCTCGCCCTCCAGGCATGTCCTCCGCCTACAAGGTGATGTTGAAGTCTCCTCCAAGCAACCAAGGCCTTCCATGGCACTCTGCAGCCACGGATGTAAGCTCCTCCAACATGGCTCCTCTTGCCTGGGCATCTGATGGACCATACACCCCTGTGACAGACATCCTGGCACCTCCCACCTTCGTAACCAGCCTCGCAGAGATGACATGTTCCCTGCAATAGAAGTCTTCCAGGGAGAAAACTTCCCGCCATCTGAGAATATATCCTCCTGAGCGACCAGATGCACCAAGGGACCAAAAGCCCTCCATCCAAGAGCCCCCAATCTCCTTCCAGATCCGAACATTACAGTCGGGTAATTTTGTTTCCTGCAACAGCTCAACATCCGCTCTCCAGCTCTGAATATACTGCCCTAGAGACACCCTCCTCGAAGGGTCATTGAGACCCCGCACATTCCACGAAAGCATCCCATTCATCTACAACAATTAGAGGCCTCCTTCATAGCCTGTCGGAAGCCACATGCCTCCACAGTCTTACGCACCTCCTCATCGTCACGATCCAGCACCGCTTTCAACTACAAATTCTGCGATTTTTTTCCACGACCATCCACCACTACCCTTGGCTCCTAACTTCCACGAAAACTCCACTTTCTCCTATAGCGGAGGGTGCCACCTCAACCACCACACACCACATACGATCTCCACCTCAACCACCGATCACCACACACGATCTGCAATTGTGAAGACTCATCAGGCTAAGCCTCGGGCAGCTTGCTTGCCCTACGTGGGAGCACCACCTATGCCTCGTCGGCCGAAGGGCAGGCAAAAAACCCTCCTGGAATTGTCGGAACCATGCCCATCGCAATCGCCGTCGCTCAACCAACCTCCCTCAGCAAGGGAGATGCTACATGAGACTCCACGCCATCTACGTCGATGAGAACCGAGGGTCGTTCTCCTTCCATCACATCCTAATCCTCCCTCCTTCAACCTCGAGGGTGAGGTCGAAAGGGCGAAGGAGCCCTTCTCAAGCGAAACCCCAAGAGGGAGGGTCTCCAACCCTGCTCCACCCGAATCCGTAACTCCAAGGGCCTATTTAGATCCCACAAACGGATCCGGATCCACATCCGCTTCGCCATAGTGCACCTTTGCACGCACTTCGCACATGGGCGACTTTAAACTGCCCCAACCTTTTCCTCAGGAGACCACATGCCATTAACAGCGCCACCTGCCTCTTCCGCTCCTGAGATCAAGTCTGTGCCAATCTTCGACGACACCGGCTCCTCACATGAGATCAGTGTGGATCTCACGGGGATCAGGTCCACGTCATCAACCAATCGTCTCCTCCACACCATCGTCGGCCGTCACCCCGCCTTCCACCATGTCGGAACAATAACTCCGACCATCGCCGAGGCATCTCGACGTTCTTCACGAAGCGAGCACGACACCACCCAAGAGGAGCCTCTAAGCCGCAACATGACCTTGTCCATCAACGTCGCTCTAATCTTCAACTTGATCTGCACCATCACCAGACCATCGGCCAAGTCGATCATCTTGCAGCTTCTAAGTCGAGCAAATAGGGACACGACTGCCTCCACAACCTCCACCACCCTCAGTCACCACGGGATCCCCACGATGGCCACCTTGAGTGTCGGCCACTCCGGTGGGCACTCCAAGGATGCCCCATTGTGCAGGGAAGGGCGTCGCCACCTCCACCTTCCCATCTCAGAGACGAACTCCAAGAAAAAGAGTTCCTCCTCGCAGCAGGGAGGCCAAGTACGAAGAACTTCCCCCATCCAGCTGTAGAACCATAACCCCTTCCTTCTCCAACTCCCTGCCCAAAGCCTTCTCTACCTCCGCCCGAACCAACCATCCCTCTAAAACATCCGCCACCAAACCCTTCTCAATCTCCCCCTTCAAGCTCTAGACCCCCTCCGACCAAGGAGCCTCGATCTCCGCCTACAACACCCCCCTCAACAACGACGTCGGCGGTAGGCCCCCACCACGATTACGACCACCACAACAACCCTCGCTCCTATGCCCAAGGCTCACGGCAGTCCCACGCCCAGTGATCTCGGCCAAAGCACTTGAAAGATCTCCATCGCCCTTCCACGTCGCCTCTTCCACAAGCAAACCTCTGAGGAACAATCGAGGTTCGACTCGCCCTCCTCCGTCTCGTCACCACCGACCAGCCCAACCCCTCCATGGCCTCCTCGCCCGCATGGCACCGCACGTCTCCTCCCTTCTCACCAGTCGAGCGAGACCATTTACCCTTCTCTCTCCTCAGGTGCCTTCCCTCCTCTCCCACCCTCTCATGATCGCCCTCCCCATCACTTTCTCTCTAGCTCTCCATCCCTCTATTGTCATTTTTTTTTTTGAAAAGTCATATCTATTGTTTGATCACTTGGAAGATATCACAAGATCTCTAACAATAGTTATTCTTGCCACTATATAATTCCTTAGTATATCATGATCCTAATAGGTCGCAAAGCATATAAGAATCATTCTAGGTCACTTGGCCTATACCTACTTTTTCTTGTAAAAACCCAACTAGATCAACATGCCTTCAAGGAATGCACATACCTAGATACATTCTCCAACAATTTGCGATGAGGCATGTTGTTGTGTGTGTGTGCACGCACGCGCGCATGCATGTGTGTGCACATATGTGTGAGAGACAAGGTACAAGACAATCGGAACCAAGACATGAGAAGTGGAAAACATGAACCCACTTAATCAGTTCATTCCATCAAGGAAACTTTAAGAGAGCGAAAATCTAGCATAGAAAGCGAAGGGAGGTGATCCAGCCTAATCAAGACGATGAAAGACCAATATCAGAAAAAGGCTATAGGGAATGAAGGGATGTAACAGAAGGAGCTATTTAATATGCAATAAGATCTTCACACCTCACTTGCTAGCCATGAGGGAGTCACAATGGAGGAAAAGGTCAATTTTCTAATCTTGTACAAACTCTACAGCAAGTTGCAGATGGCGTGATACATGAATGAAGTTTCTATTTGTTGTTTTTAATTCAGGGGGATGCTAGATCTTGTGAAAATCCATCAAGCACTATGTAAATAACATTTTGTGACCATGATATGAGGCCCAAAGTGAAAGGACATTTGTCTGAGAACACTAATGTTGGTTTCATTCATACTAAAACCAACAAAATTGTGTGACTGCAACAATTAAGAGCAAACAAAACATCGACAAATCTTCCCAGACTACATTTTCCACCCAAGCCCTCTCAGACTAGAAAAGCACTCTGTTTCACAGTAGACAAGTGGCCCAAAACTCAGCAGAGATCTTCATCTACAGAAACACACCATCCCAGGCACCACTCCTGAAAACACTACAAAATATGTCCACCATAGCTATTAGCTACATTGTTCAATTTGTCTTGAAGCTGAGATTGTGTAAATATGAAATTCTGGCCCCTCTTATTGAAAGAAACCTTTTGGAGAAAATGATCTTTTCTATCCCCCTTTATTTTTAAAAAAATTCAGTTGTGCAAGTAATAAATGTAGATGCGTTGTGTGTCCTCTGCATGCTCGAACTGGAATGCATGGTTTCAGTACACAACTAAGTAAACACCATTGTGTTCAGGTTTGTCATCTGGAGCACAACATGAAGTGTGAAGCATCACGTTGTCCCTCGAAAACAAGAACATCCCACTATAATTTTGAAACTACTAGCTACTATCTCTTTACAAAAAGTTAAAAACCAACTAAACAAGACAATAGGTGCATGAAACTACTATGTGCTTGCTCCAGTGAAGACTAGATCCTATTTGAGTCTGTTGTTTTGTGCAGCCTTACCTTGCATTTTTGCAAGTGGCTAGTTCATTGGTTTGCCCCATGAGCTACAAGTCACAACGCAAGAACTTTAACAATTGTGTCAAGGCTCGCCCTCTTCTTTTTTTTTTTGGTGGTGGTGGTGGGTTTTTTTTTTCTGGTGGAAGAAGAAGAAGGGCTCCCCTTCTTTTGAAGAAGTACTGGCTAAAAATAATTGTCCACAAACAAAAGACATATAAAACTAGAAATTTCAGTATGGTGCAAGGATAAGCAGCTTTGTTGGAAAGAAATGAAAAATAGTTCCTGATTTAAATATAAATCATACCCTTGCCATATTTCTTTATCCAATGTAATTTCCTTTGAGAAGCCCTACACAAAGAATAACAATAGCAAAATTGTAAAACCCAGTCATTTCCTAGAACCAAATGAATTATTGGCTGAATATCATTTCCAAGTACCCAATGACTGATGGGGTGAATCATTGTTGTCTTCCTGAATCAGCTTAGATTCCTCCACGTATATCACCTTGTGGTGACCTTTTACTCTCTAAAATAAACTAGTGTACCGGGTTCAAAATTACTGCAATCTCAGATTGCAACCTAGAGTTGTTAAAATGTTGAAAATAAAAGTATCTCTGCGTCAGTGAGAATTTTGAGAATATGCCTGTCAATTAGTTCCATTAGCTACTTATTAACACTACTATCATCCACCAAGAAATCCATAAACTCGGAACAGACCACTCATTCTTGACCTAATGAATTTAATTCTAGTAAAGATGTCATGGCTTAGTATTTTGCAAAAGAAAACAAAAAAGATGTCATGGCTTAGGTAACCTTAACACTAGAATTGCCTGATTTATCTTCCATGAATAAAATTACTTCCAAAAATAACAGTGTGTATTCAACAACGAGGAGAAACTTTCCTTTATGTTGAGTCACACACGACAAAATGAGCTACCAAAATAACCAACATGCAGTAGTCTAGGAATACTGCGACAATTATTGGAGTGGCAACTCTCTACTATATAGAAATGGTAAGGCAGTGGAGAATATTCCTTAGTAAGTAGTTAGCTGCACCATATGACAGGACTAACAAAATTTTAGGTGTTTTCTGAACATTTCTACCTGAAGTTAGATTTTATTAGAGGCTAGTAAACTTGAAACTTAAGATTATCTGCAAACTTAAAACCATGTACATATGGAAGGATTAGGCGGGGAGAAGTAAAAGAAAGGAGAGAAAGGAAATGAATGGAGGGGGGACGGGGTGATGTAATTGTTATTTGGATAGGAGGAAAAGAGAATGGAAAGAAAGTTGTTGTGAGGGAAAGAGAGGGAGAGGATTTTGGTGTAGTGTTCCTAAGGGATAATTATATATATACCCATGAAAACATTTGAAAAGACGTGCATACCCCTTTGTGGCCCATAGTTATGAATGCAGTATTGTAAAAGTCAGTAGTTGGTATTCAACCAGTCAAGTCACTGGCTAAGGAGTATAAGGTATGCAAGGGAGTAATCGAAGAGTACTCAGTTGGGTATTTTTAAATATTTAAATAAATAAATATATGTAACAAGTAAAATATACCATTATATAAAAGTAAATCATTTTCAAGCTCAAAATTAAGAAAACAAGCTACAAACCATAAGTCCAATGAAAGAAAAGCACAAGTTCGAAGCACTAAAGCAGCCGAGCAAGAGACTAAAATCATAAGTCAACTCTCTATGGAGAAATCAGGCGAATAGTTGGCCGAGTAGACCGACTCCTCGACTGAGTAGTCGGGCTTGCCAACTATGTGTCCAAGTATGGGTTATTCAGTCGGTTAAGGGATCAACTACTCAGCCTACTCAGCCGATTTTTACTACACGGTATGTATGTACCTCCAAAAACATCCACTTGGCTTGTTCACAATTTCACATGCCCCTATGAAACATGTGGACTAAATCATACAGATTTTTTAATAAATATAGTCTCCTTTTCTCTTCTCTCTCACAAGCAACCCCTCTACCTCCCCGTATCTTCCTCCCCCTCCTCTTCCAACTCTCCTCCCATTCCCCTCTCTTCCTTCAACGAACTCCCTCCCCTCCTACCTCCTCTGCCACCGCCTCCCCTCCCCTTCCTCCTCTAACAGCACCCTCTCCATGCCCTCCCTCCTCTCCACCAAAGCCACCTCCACCAACCTCCCGTAAGGATGCCATAATGAGTGACCCTCCCTCCAATCGCAGCGACAATGGCAAGAGCTCCCCCAATTTGATCAATCTAACCCAATTGGCAGCTCGATGGCAATAGAGATCCAAGGGTACAAATGTGAATACAACGTACGCAGGGTATAGACATCTTTTGCATATTTCCAAATATATATGTAATTATTCCCTTTTCCTAATATAATTCTTAAAATTCTCTTGAGAATATTTAGAATTTATTAAAGAGGGGCAAATGAGACATTAAAAACAACACACGCTAGAGTTCTTTCCTGTCCCTTCCAATCCCCCTAATTTGGAAGGGGTTGCCCATAGGTTACCAACTTTTTTGGAAAAATAATGGATAGCTACTCAAGTTCAGTACTCATCCACTTTCTCTTCAACTTTGAAAGAATGCAAAGTGCATAGCTCATAAGCTCACTCCTCCCATCCCCCAATGAATGCAATTGCAAACTTCTTTCTTTAACTACTTTCAAATGTTGCCACTTAAAAGGAAAACAAAATCAATTAAGCCACTCCAAAGTTCTACAAATTTTTTTGAGAGAATATAATAGGCACAAGGAACCAACTTCACAGTCACACTACAAAGAGCTCACCCACAAGGACACACCCTTCACAAGAAACTTAAGTTGAATATCTCAATCCAAAAACCAAACCCCACACCCAGAAAAAGTTACCAAAACTTCAGCACTAATCATTTGGTAGATGAAACTTTACTCTTGCTCTCCTGTGCGTGCAATCGCTACCTCTTTGTACAATAAACTAACTAATGTCTTTGCAACATTGGTCTCCACAGCCGCGAACCATCTTGAATCTTGACTCGTCGCAAATGCACACTCCGAAGCTTCCCCATCACCTGATTTTTTTTGACGCAACATGATCAATAATTGTTGTCATGCCAATTTTTGGATGCACCACCAAAGATCCCAAAGACAAGACGCAAGGCAATGCATCAGAAGAAATTTTGCATCCTCCACCTACGTAGGAGGGAAATAAAAACATCTTGGAATTGCTTAACATTGCAAAATGATAGAGGAAACAATGCTGGGATCATGATCCAAGTCAAACCTCATCAACTTCAAAACCATTAAAATCCTTATCTTCCACTTGGAGAAAAGGAATCAAATTCACCTCAAGAAATAATGACGACGAATCTTGCAAAAACTCCACCCCATAATTAATACTCACCAACATGTTGGGTTCAAAATCCAAAGAAAACCCCTCGTCAACGAAGGGATTCAAATTTAGAAAAACGCCTCAATTTTCTTCACCTTTCTCACTGCCATAATTATCGTAACCAGCTCCTTTCTTTCAAATTTCATCCTCTCAATTATCGCCACCACTTCTAAACATAGGAACCGCATCACCCTACCTGATTCCCAAGATTTCAGCGTAGTCAATGCCAACAATATGCACTTCGAGACACCGCTGGCTACCACGCCCAACCTGCCCAACCAATTCAACCACAAATGGCAGATTTCAAGGCCCTACATCTCCAAAAATAAACTTGTTTTAACATTCAATTTTTTTGAATTTGGAGGATAATCCTACCGAACTGGCTTCCACATCCATCACATGATCTTCTTCGATCACTCACTAGACCGCCACCGCTCATCACCTCCACATAAGATCTTCCATGCAAATGATCACATAAATCACCAACCAACTCGAACTTTATGACCCAAGAACCCCCCAACCTACGAATTACCTTAGACGGCAATTTTCAACCGACAGCGACGAGAATCTCTCCAATAACCCTAACACACGATATATCCCCTTCTTACAAGCCAATCCCCCCCCCCCCCCCCCCCCATTGCTTTATCCTAGAAAATTGGCACACAATTCACAAACAAGCTCCAACGTACACGACCTTAAAGGGATACCCCAAATCTTGAACTCCAACTCCAACCCTATAGGTGGTACACCTTCAGATGCACCTTCATTAATAGAACATGCAAATGATCACATAAATCACCAACCAACTCGAACTTTATGACCCAAGAAGAACCCCCCAACCTACGAATTACCTTAGACGGCAATTTTCGATCGACAGCGACAAGAATCTCTCCAATGACCCGAACACACAATATATCCCCTTCTTACAAGCCAATCCCCCCCCCCCCCCCCCCCCCCCCCCCACATCGCTTTATCCTGGAAAATTGGCACACAATTCACAAACAAGCTCCAACGTACACAACCTTAAAGGGATACCCCAAATCTTGAACTCCAACTCCAACCCTGTAGGTGGTACATCTTTAGATGCACCTTCATTAATAGAAAGAGCTCTCCACCGGAAAAGAGCATCATGAACATCCATCTCCATACATCTCAACCTCTCAAGGTCTTCCTCAAGGAGACTAAACAGAAGAATTCTATCACGTGCAACAAAAGCAACCGTCCAATTGTTTGAAATCAATCCACTGCTGGAGAGAAAACTCTTAACCCCCTCCAAAGAAAAGTGGCCTCACAGAAGATCCTCCACCAAAGATGAAGACAAAGCAAAATTAAGAGAACTCACCAAAGGGGACCACGACACTTCAACCTCCAAACGAGGGGGATCAGATGGAAATGGCGACGATGAGGCACTCGCCATCACCTTCAAAGATGAACCCACTTTTCTCTTACATAAATCCCGCTTGTGCCACAACCCACAACATGCCAAGCACACCACTAGATCACGACAGTCAAACACAACATGGCCATACGTCCTACACCTGTAGCAAACAATCGCACGACGAGATCTCCTCACAGCATATGGGCCACAAGTACCAACATCACCCCCTTTCACCCTCACCCACACATCTCCCTCCAACCATCCCCCTAAAGTTCTATAAATTGATAATTTATTTGGAAGAAATAATCACAATAAAGTATTAAAGAATGCTTTTATGGGAATACCAAGCAAAAAGGTTTAAAATTATAACTTGTTTCAATATGAGTGAACATACACAATTTCTTAGACTCAAAAGTGGCTTTGACTAACAAGTTTCCCAAAGTTAGGAAATAAATTAGGGATTATATTAAGTTTCTTACTATTTCTAAGTTCTATTACTTTAGTACATGAGTGGTTAGTGTTTTCCATTTTTGCCCCGCCCACTCTTAATAAAAGAGGGATAAAGGCTTCTTTTCAAATTAATATAGTTCATTTTTTCCCAAAACTCTCAACATGGTATCAGAGCCACCGATCTTGGTGGTCTAGGGTATAGAAGAAGATCTAGAGGGGGAGGCCCTCTAACGGTGCCACCGATCCCTGGCGAGCCACCACAAAGGCTCTCTCCTCTCCTAAACTATCTTCCTTCTCTTTTCCTCCACTCTTCTTTTCTTTCTTCTTCGGTTGCTACTGCCCACTACCGCCAAAACAAAACCAATCACCAACACCGCCACCAACACACCATCGACGTGGGGCCACCAGGGTTTGGGTCGTCGGGGACCTTACTACTAGACCAACCCCCTTCGGGGGCCCTCCGACCAACCACACACAGTCACCTTGACAGGGGTGGGCCAAATCGCATGTTTGGCCAGCTAAACTACGCCTATTTAAAGATTCGAGGGCACCATTGAGTTCCTTGGAAACCAAGCTACCAGATCGGGGTGGTCCGACCAACCTTCAGTTAACCAAAGCACTGCCGTAAGACCCCTCCAGTCCGATGATGCTGCCCCACTTAAATAAAAAAAAAAATGAAGAGGAGGTGGAGTTGTACTCCTTTTCGATTGCTCCTCTCTGACGAGCCACCTCCAACTTGGTGTATAGGGGAGCCAGCTTTCTCTTCTGAGCCATAATGCTCCAGGCCATTATTCTCTCTACACATGTAAGGAGAAGGAAAAGAAGCATCTTCCCACGCATAAGGTCTTTTCTGTGACATGGAGTGTAGCACCGCACCAATATCATCACCTAACCGCATCAACCTTTACCAAGGTTGAAGTCTTTCCTAAACTTTAAAAGCCTAAGCATTTTCCGACTAGGCCGAAATCTTTCCCATCCCTCAACCAGAACCGAAGTCTTTTCCAATTCAAAATGTCTCGAAGGATGACAGTGAGTTCAGAGATCCAAGTTTCCGGTGAAAAGAGGAAAGGATCCAAGTCTTCATCGGCTCCTGCATCTCAACTTGCGGGGGAGTATTAGGAAATAAATTAGGAATTATATTAGGTGTATTACTATTTATGGGTTATGTTATTTTTAGTAAATGACTGGTTTGTATTTTCCATTTTACCTTCTCTCTATAAAAGAGGGCTAAAGACTTCTTTTCAAACTAACAAAGTTCATTTTTCCCAAAAAGCTCAACAGTTTCCAAGTGCCAAAACCCCACTCGAACAAAGGAAAGCTGTCTATGAGAAGAAAACTTCTAGCAGCCACATAAGCATGACATTGCTTAGAACACTAACCACACAAATCCCAAATAATTGAAATGAAAGATGAAAGGCAAGCACCATATAAAAAAAATTACCATCCAACTGAGACTTCTAAGTCAAAATATGAGATTTGGATGCAATATTTATATAAAACGTATGGCATGTAACCTTCAAGAGGTGCCACCTGATAATGTTTTTATGATTTGGATTTGGACTAGCACAGCACTCATTCCACGGATGTATTATCATTTAGAATTTCCAAAGACATTGGAAAGAATTCAAATCATTTTAAGAAAACTAGCCCTGACCCTGAGTAGCTTCTTTGCCCATTACACAAAAGACAGACACCCAAAAGCTTAAGCCTAAGTTGGCACAAAGCAATCTCAGCTGTGCTGTGGCTAATTTCCAATGTTTTCTGGAAAAGAATCCACAATGTCATTAGCAACACCAAACTCGGGTTTTTACATATCATCCCTTAAAGTTCCAACTTTTTAAATAATTTTCTGAAAAATGGTTCATCCACAATGTCATACACTTTTTTGTTATTCAATACAATACATTGAGTAAACAGCCAAAATTACAATGTCCTTTTACAGTTTATGACATTTAAGAGAAATTAAAGCTCAAGCTCATAACCTCACAAAACAACCAAATCAAGCTACAATAGTCGAATTATGCCTATCCAAGGACAAGATGGTACATGCTTCGTAATGAATGAGCCATCTGCCAAGATGGTAAAATCACCTGTTTTAAGAAGTAGCCAACTGCATTATTGTCTGCATATGTTAAGAAATGGGTAAGTCCATCAACATCACGGGCATGTTGCTTCAAGTGATTCATCAATCTAGTTCCATATCCTTTAACTTGTTCATCTGCGGTTATTGCACAGAAAGCAATTTCTCCAAATTTCTGTCTGTAGGCAAAGTTGCAAATAATAAGGATATCAAGAGTGGCACCATGGCAAGGGATAATAAAATCACTAACAAACTGCAATCACAGTACATATGAAACCTTCTAAACTTAATTTACCAGAAGGAAATAACAGAAAATGAATAAGAAGATACGACAAAGGCAGCTAATATAAAGACATTTAGATGCAGTGTTTATCATGCACCTGTCTTGCCCTATCAATATGGCTAACGATGACCAAAATCAAAGGCTTTTTCACACATTAAGTTGGATTCCCTACAAAGATTCCCAGCCTCGATTCAGAATTCACCATTGGTCAATCGCAGAATTGAGCTAAATAATTAAAATCTGCCTGATAGTTTCCTTTTGACATTTCTTCAATCCCCTCAATCCCTCCTCATCCCTCCTTTTTTTTTTCTTGAAAAGAAAAGGAAGATTACCGGAGGTCGATAACCATCTTGAGCACTGTATTAATGTAAATGGAGCTCAACGATCTATATGTCCGCTTCATCCCACCTTTTCAAGGATCCGCATCCAACTTCTCAACCTTTTGACTGGTCAGCTGGCTTTCGTTACAAATGCCAAAAGCCTTAACTGCATCTATAATTTTGTCTTCTATCCATATAAGGGAATATCAATAGCTAGATATAATAAGCTAGCTAATAAGAATTACCTGCTTTACATATATACATACGCCCTCTCCCCCCAATAATCTCTAAAGTAGCCCAGACGTCCACCTCAGCAAATTCTTTCCTATCACAAGCATCATATATACATAGGTATAACTGATAACTGATAGTGTAACATTAATACCCACAAAGCATGGTAGGTCTGTAGCTGATTGGCAATCCTTGCCAAAACTTCCAAATGAATCATCTTACCACATTGAACACCTAAAGCTCCTTTCCACTTCAACCAACATGCATTAACCCTATGAATGAGATCCATAATTCACTCACCTTGTTGAAAGAGATTGAGCCAATTTACTTAGAACCTCTTTTTTCAAAATACAAGTTGGCCTACATTGCACGTATTAGTTCTTCATAAAACTCTGTTAAAAACCCTTACCTTCCTGTCCTCTTGCCCATGCTAAACTGTACCATCTTCAACTATGTTGTTCATGTCCTCTACCAATACAATCTCCCACCAAGCATGCACCACGTACCACATCTTAGATGCACTTTACCAAGTCACTCATAATTAAAGTAAAAAGCTAAGGACTCCAAGATCAAGCTAATCCTTTGCAAAGTCCAATGGTAGAATTGAAAAGTGAGGTACATGCAGCAAAAGCATCAAGCTCATAAGAAGGATTCTAAGTTTAAGGTTCAACAAAAAGCTATACCTCCATGATAGATATTCCTTATAAGGCTGCTTATAAAAGAACTAGCACCCTCTCTTCTCCAGAGTTCTCAACAAAATATACCTTGGAATAGTATCACAGGCATTCTCCAATCAACAAAATCCATGTATAAACCATTGCAATGAAGATGTCCATTCTATTTGGTGTATCATTTTAGTTGTAGACCAAACATGTGTGAAACAAAACTAGTTGTCACTACCCTGTACTTGGATGGGGATTGAGTTTAGCACTGGATAAATTTTAGGAACTGTTATATTGAGAAAGTTGCAGGTTTCTTGATGGAATAGATAGTGGATTTGATATATGGTGGATGAGAGAGAGTGTGACACTTAATGTGACCTATCATAGCCAATAAAGTATGCCTAAACATGTATGTTCACACTATTCCCTCCTACTCACAGAGAACCATCCTCAACCTATAAATGCTACTCATTTCATCCTGCCAGTGGTGGGATATTTTGCTCCTTAATCTACTTCCAAGCAGGCCCTAACAACCTTCCAATTACCATATCCCTATCCCTCATTCTATAACTCCATATGTGTAGCCTAAACATGTATGTTCACACTATTCCCTCCTACTCACAGAGAACCACCCTCAACCTGTAAATGCTACTCATTTCATCCTGCCAGTGGTGGGATATTTTGCTCCTTAATCTACTTCCAAGCAGGCCCTAACAACCTTCCAATTACCATATCCCTATTCCCCATTCTATCACTCCATATGTGTAGCGATATAGTGGTAAAGCATGCTCATTATCACAGATATACCCATTGAACGAATAATTCATCAACTGTTGGGAAGCCACAGTTAAAAGTAACAAAGACTACCAGTAATTTCAATTATGACCAAAAGACCTCAATTACGAGGAATGCTTGCTGAAAAAGAGGCAAAAAATATCATTATGGAAACAAAAACTTCTTAATTGTTTTAGTCTAAGTTAAATGTTTCTACAAGTCAATCCTTCTACTGAAGATAATCATATTAATGTGCAATCCCAGTTGGTTTTTTTTTTTTTGGAAAAGAATCCCGGTTGGCGTGTGAGCGGAAAAGCAGAGGAAAGGGGAAAATTGAAAACAATTGCATATCCAATTTGCAAAGAAAAGCAATTGATTGTGCAACAATGACAGCAAAGGAATATGCCTAATTTGTTTCCAACCTCAAATTCACATATTTGTTTTAAACAAACAAAAAATAGATCCCTAAAGAAATTTTATTGAGATTTGCATAATACCAAAAGCAACAATCTCCCCTAATTTCAAACACAATAACAATTATTGCAAAGGAGGCCAAGGAAAATAAATTCCTATCTGCTCTACTGGCTCTTGTTTTCCTCCATGTACAAAAAATTTCCTTTTTTTCCCCAAGAAATAATCAGGCCTTTCAACTTCCTATTTACTATGTATATTTGCTGCAGTGCTATCAAAGGTGCATAGTGTCGCTAGTGCCTGAGGCGCACACATGAGAAATTGCAGGCATAAAGGTTCTCTAGCACCTAAAGTGTGCACTTGAGAGAGATCCCAAAATGTGCATGTGCCTGTGGATATAGATATAGGTATAAATGTGTGTGTGTGCACACACGCGTGTGCATGTGTTAGTGTATGTATGTATGTATGTATGCATAATTGTAACTCGTTCAACAAGATAACAAAAAAGCTTTTCCCAAATTAAGTAAGATTGGCTACATGAATTCTTTACCTCCACTTAGATTATCTAAGTCATTTCTGGGATATACACATAATTTATTCACTAAAATAATAACAATAATAACATAACTCGAAAACAACACTTGTAAAGCTGTTCATAAAATGTGACTACTAATTCCAAGTGTGCACCATGTCCCTATCCATGTGACCCACGTGCACACCTGAAGGAAATGCCTCCCTTAGACCAACCCCAAGTTGAAAATGCTATGCCTTGCCTAAAATCTTGCGTAGGCGCATGACTTAATAACACTGTTAGAGTGCATGGAATAAGCCACGTGGCAGCATGTGGTGTGCCCACGTTGGGCATGAAAGTGTGTGCATGTGTAGATTTAGGGTTTGGTGTAGTGTGTTTCTAAGTTTATTTTATTTAATTAGGTTTAGGTGATTTAGTCAATTTAGGAATAGTTAATTTGATTTGATTGAGTTTGTTTTTTAGGAAAGATGATTAGCAAATCCTTAATTTGTTGGGTTGTAATTAGGATTGGATCTCTTTAAATGAAGACCAACTCCTATTTTTATTTCTTGAGTTCCAATAACAACATTTCTAATTCCAAGAACTCCTCTCTTCTCTCCCCTTCTTCCATGCCACCGTCCTCTCTCTCTCCTTTCTCCCCACACACGCCATCTAGAAGGAGAAAGGCTCCCTACGCACTAAGCAATTCTTCACATGGTATCAGAGGGGATCCTCCTAGTCCCTTGATCTTACGCGTGGAAAGAGAGAAGGAGATCTCTCTCCACGCATAAAAGTCTCTCCCTGTGCATGGAAAACGTGGAGCCGTGTCAAGGGTCAAGCGCCAAGCTAAGTTCAAGTTAAAGTTAAGTTCGATGCACAAGAACCTCCCATGCACCTGGGAAAGCCAAGCAAAGGACATTGGCTCTGGAGAATACAAAGGCATAGAAATCTCAAAGTTAAAGTTAAGGGGACACATAAACCTCTTACACACAAGGGAACACCAAACTATAGCACTTTTCTCCCGGACGTACAAGAAGGGGCACAAAGACCTCCACAAGTTGCAATTATGGTTGATGTAGAGGCCCCAATCACCACGAAGATCTACAAACTCTATGTTATCCTAGAGAAAGCACCTGAATATTGTGAGGGAACAAAGGCAAAGAAGTGGAAGAAGGAGAATTACATGGCTTCATTTACATTCGTGGATTTAGAGAAACTTCGGGCGTTAGTCAAAGAAGAAAAGAAGACAACTACAACCATAGCAATGACTTGCGAGGTTGCCAAAGAAGCAACGACTACTGAGATTACAAAAGGACTCTTAGTTACACCAGAAGATCCATTCAATGAAGATCCAGAAGCATACATGGATGCAAATGATAATGAAGAATGGTAGGCCATCTAGCCTCACAAAAGTTCAAATCATATAAGTCTTCACCCTCTTCAACGTTCAACTTGAGGGGGTGTGTTAAAAGTGCGTGGAATAAGCCACATGGCAGCCTATAGTGTGCCTACGTTGCGTGTGAACGTGTTTGTGTGTAGGTTTAGGGTTTGGGGTGGTGTGTTTCCAAGTTTGTTCTATTTAATTAGGTTTAGGTTTAGGTGATTGAGGCAATTTAGAAATAGTTGATTTGATTTAATTGAGTTTTCTTATTAGGAAAGAGGACTAGCAAATCCTTAATTTGTTGAGTTGTAATTAGAATTGAATCTCTTTAAATAGAGACGAACTCCTACTTTTATTTCTTTAGATCCAATAATAATATTTCTAATTCCAAGAACAACTCTCCTCTCTCCCCTTCTTCCACATCACCATTCTCTCTCTCTCCCTTCTCTCCACATGCTCCATCTAAAAGAAGGGCTCCCTAAGCGCCAAGCAACTCTATGCAAACACATATTGCAGATATTTGACTCCAAGCAAGTTTGATAAACATTGAAATTTTAAGTTTCTTCCGGTGAAATACAAGAGCAAGCCACACTTCAGTCCCTTTTCCACAAGATAAAGGAGGTGTCCATACCTCATGTCATTTTAAGGGCAATACACGTCAAACAAGATGAGAAAATATTGTGCAAAGAATCATTACTTACATCAAAAATGTTTAATTTTGATGGTGAATATATTTAGGTGCAAAAGCAAGCGCCTAAGCATTTTGGGCAACTACACATGACACTCACTGAGCACATTGCCCAACATGTAAATTATATTAATCCTTAATGACTTAGGTGTAGGCTCAGGACATTGGAGATGGCATCCAAGCAGCAGGCCAGGCTGTAATACCTTCTGTGGTAGTTTCTGAAAGTAATGTAGGATCCATAAATAAGGATGGCTACTAAGGAATGAGATTTCCACCATCATGTGCCAAATGAATTTTAGACCCAATTATGGCCCAGAAATGTTACTTGGGATACTACTTCTCAACAACTTACGTGTAGGGCTGACTGATTACCAGAGCAATCATGTAAGTTACTTCATTTTAAGATGGTAAAAGTAGTTTGGAATATAGAAAAACTTCAAAAAGATGATAAATAATTTACATGGAAAACATTATTAATTTAACGGAAAAAGGGCAGAAATCAATGAAGTGATTGAGCATGATAAAACTTACTTAACATATGGACGGTAGGTAATACCACCGACAACCTGATTATTCCTAATAACCATCATAGACTTGTGGCACCTGTAAGGTAATCAAACTACTTAAGAAACAGCCAGCCTGACGGAACAAAGTAATGAATTCTCTATAAGTGAGATTTATCACAAGCTTAAACCTCTAAAAATAAAGTATGAGCTATCCTCTGCATCTTAGAGGAATACCTGCTAGGAAAGCTATCTCAAATGATATATTCAGTATCACCAAAACAAGAAATAAACAGTACTTCCAATAAACAAAACAAAGGGAATCCAGAATATCTATTAAGGGGCGTGTGAGATTGGGTCTGCAGGCTACTGTAGCTGCTACTGTAGCAGCTGTTGGTGATGGCAGTTCATGCAATTATCAAGAAGATTGAACCCAATTCCAACATCCGTCTCCTGTTCCCCCATCCGATGCTCCTGTTCGTCACGTGAAGCGCTGACGCCATCCACGTCTCCTCTCTCTGCTCCACTCCTCTCCCTCTACCCTCACTTCTCTCCTCTTCCATGCCCTCCCCCTCAACACCAGCATGCCCTACATGCCCGACCCTTCCTCCCTCTTGCCGACCCCCCACCACCGGCGACAACGACGACTCCAACCCCAACACCCACACCTGCAACTCCCCTCACCATGGCCTTCTCCCCTCCCCCCTCCACCCTCCTCGCCATCGGCCTGTCCCCCCGACCCCTCCCTCTCCTTTGACCACCCCTCCCTCCCCCGACCAAGCTTCGCTTCACCTCCTCCCCTACCCATTCTCTCCTCACGTCCTCCGACAACTACCTACGCCTCTAGCAGATCGGCCACTCGAGGAGTGGGCATTGTCTGCCTTCTCTCCCTCCTCGACGACTCCAAGTCCACCAAGTACTGCACCCCACTTACCTCCTTTGACTAGAACCCCTCTGACCCACACCTCCTCAACACCACCTACACCCATTCAAGGCATGGTTTGCAACACGAGTTCGATTTGAAAGCCACAATGAGAGGAGGGGGCGAGGGAGAAAGAAGGTATTTTTTTTTTTTAAATTTTGATTATTCAATCTGTTTTCCTTTCGCTAGTTACTATTGACCTTTTTTTATGGGGGGTTGAGATTAATGGACCTTTGGCAACTTCTCCACACTCAAGCACACCAATCGTGAGCATCTTCCAGAGAGGAGTGGCAAGAGGAAAGCCTCTGTTGCCTACTTATCCAAGGAACTCTTCATCATTGGATGTGGTAAGTATGTATGTATGTATGTTCCTGATTGTGCATCCACCTTTTTCTTTTTTTCGTACTACCTAATACTTGGTGTGATGATGTGGAGGGCATGTCATGCTTGGTATTGCAGGTCATGCAACACTCCAATCCCCACCGTAGCATCAGCCATCCTAACACAGTCCTCAACTACAGGAGGCTCATTAGCAATGGTGTGGTTGGTAGTTGAAGTAATAGATTTTGTTTGCTTAAATATTCTTGGGTTTTATGTTGTTGCTTTTTCATTTTCGTTACAGAGGATTCCATAAGCTGGAGGTGATCAATGACCTCCATGGGAAAAACAGAATATGGGAGGAGCTCATAGACAAGATGTATGGTTGTAAAAGGTAAAGGTGGAATTACAAGTTACAGATTTTGGTTTTTTGTTGGATTTGTTGGTCCTTCAAATTTCCCACATTGTAAAGGTCCGATGTCCTCCTATGGAAAACTTGCATGGGATATCTTCCATTTTACAAAATTTGCATTGCTTGTCAGGGCCTATGACGATATTGTGGTGTTGATAAGCAATTGAAGCATTAAGACTGACTTCTTGGTGCCAAGGGCATCCGATGGGGACATGAGAGTCATTGGGGAGAGCCCATTGGTCTCATCCTTTTAGATAATGGTTAGTTGTTGATAATGGAGCACAATGTGTAAGTTGCATTACATTAAGGTAGTAGACAGACGAGAAAAAACAATCAGAAGATTGGTGATGAGATTTTATTTTGTTTATGGTAATTTTGAAATTTTATTCTGTTTATGGTAATTTTCTTTAATAAATGTTTATTAAACAGGGGCCACAATACATATGCGCTAATTTCTAAATCTTCATTTGTAGCAACTGCAGTGAAATACAGTAAGTTTGTCGACCACTTTGCTGTTTATATTCTCAGCTTTCTAAATCTCAGCAAAAGCATTCTGTCTTTTATGCTTCTTTAATAATATGCTCAATAAAGATTAGAATGCAACTCAAATCAAGGTAACATTGAGACTGAGCATTTTTTTCCTTGGACTTTGTTTCTGAAATTTGGGAAAGAATCTCCTGCGTCCTATTGTCAATCTCTTGCTTGGCTTGGCTCTCTTGAACAAGATGTCTTAAATGTCTTTCTTCTACATACCAAACGACTTTTACACCTATCATGTACCTATCCGTTTCAAAAACAAAAAAAAAAAGTATCATGTACACATCATTTTTTTTCATTTCTTTTCGTATGAAGACTTCACACCTAGAACAAAATTTAAGCAATTAATCTTTTAGCCATCAAAAAGGTAATAACGTTTAGATGGTGCATGCTTACAAATATGAGAGAAAAAATTATTCATGGTAGAGTGACTGACAAGTTTAAAGTGAGATAAGGGTCCAGAAAGGAATGCCAATGGCAATTGTCAAACAAGCTTTTGTTGCTATTCAGTTTTGTGTTATGCAGTTGACATTTGCATTTTTAAAGCATAATTCTTTTTATTTTTAAGATAATTGAGTGAAACTTCTGTTCAAAAATTATTAGAAAAATGATTTTCTTTTCATCTTGATTTAATGTAAAGAGAGTTGACAATAAGCAACTAAAATATATCAATTTGAAGTTAAAAAAAACTACTGATTACTCTTTATTATCTTTTAATAATAAAGAGAACATTGTAGCCCAAGTTTAAGAATGTAGAAGGAACATTGGCTGAAGTGCTAGACAAACTCTGTTCTTCCATCTATTTTTCTGTTTCTTTTTCTACCAAGCAATCTGCACTATCCTTTTTCACATGGGTCATATGGAGGCAATTTGTACAAATGTACAATGAAAGTTTAGCATTTCATTGTAGCATAGGAACATGCAAAATAAGAAAACATATTCAGCACTAAGTGTGTGCATTTGCTTCAATAGAGTCCAAACCTTCCACATTACTCTTGCAGATTGGAACCACCATGAGGTCCATGATTCTCATCGTCGTCATAACAAGCGGGGAAATTTAATTCGCTATAAGCCATTCCATTAGATGAAAGTATGGAATCAACATATAGGATATCCCGATCTGAGACTTCGTAATCAAGTACTAATATCTTTGCAACCTAATGTTGTAGTCTATTCGCAGTAGTTATTATTGTTGATGTAGCTACCTTAATAAGCAATGTTGGCATGGATAAAATGAGAGCTCATTTGAAAATCCAAACAAGTCAATAACATGACAAAATATACTTGGGGGATCTATACACACTTATTGTAAAAATGTTAGAATGATTGTTACAGGAATGTGGCATTTTCTAGATAACCCTTTTTCTACAATGCAGAAGTTAGATGTGAGTTACATTTGGTTATGCACTCACATCCTCCTGAAAGAACATTAATCATGTCCTACAGATTAACCACTGAGTTCCCTAATTGAAAACCACATCCATTGCCCATTT
Organism: Thalassia testudinum; assembly: GCA_037157565.1. NCBI lineage: Eukaryota > Viridiplantae > Streptophyta > Magnoliopsida > Alismatales > Hydrocharitaceae > Thalassia > Thalassia testudinum. Next base: position 23,490,744 of record JAZHRO010000024.1, read on the forward strand.
ATTTGTCAATACGCATTTTTACATTGGGTACCTATTTATTTATTAAACAAATGTAAAATCCAACTTAATATATGAGATAATATTTGATTGTGTGCTAAAGTATGAAAATCCATGTCTAAGATAAAAATGATCTGCAACCATCCCATCTATAGAATGAAAAGTTGAAAATATAAGAATTTGGCAGTGTTTAATATACAACTGTACGGCTTACTGAAAGTAGAGTATCGCTAATCTCAGGTGATTTTTCTTCTACTTTTCCAAAAAAAAGCTACTTCTCTCTGCAAATTATGGTACTTATACCGTTTTTTTTTTATTTACAGCAATGTTGACGGACTCAAGACATTCATCAAGCATGTCTGTGTGGATTGGAGATACACATGAGAGAAACCTATTGATAGGCCTCTGAGGGTGAAGGTATGCTGGTGCTTTGACTATCAGAATGTCAACCAAAAATGTGCATAGGGGAACATCTGGCTTCATGTGTCACACACATACATGCAAACTATAATTTGAACATTAGCCTGTTGGAAACTTCTCAAACCAAAAGAGTGTCTAGATCTGGACCATAATTAGTCAATTGGACAGCAGGAAGTCAACTTACTCTTAATTTGGTTAAATTAATTGTTACTTCATATTTATATTGAGTGTGAACGATTGGTTGCATTTACAATAGAAGCTACCAAAGCACGGATTGGAAGACTCCGCAGCAAAGTGTGGACTACCAACTAGTATTGCAACCATTTCATGACATGAACAATTTCAATTTTTTTAAGTACCAATCAATGACATCAAAACCATCATAACATTCGCATCCAGATCACTTGCAGCAGACATGTTGAACTGAAGACATGAAATCCGAGCAACTTTTCAGCTGAAATTGCCTCGATCCCTCTCTCTCTCTGTCTCAGAATATCAGTCTCCAAATTGTTCATGTCAATCAAAATGTCAAATGACTAGAATATCCCCTTGAAATTGTTCTTCAGAGAAAATATCACACCAACATGTACAAGATTTCTCTCTTTTTTTTGAAGAGACCATGTGCAAGATTTCAGCAGATTTTCAGCAGGAAATTGTCTTTCTCCATACTTCTGCTCCCATTAACTTTGATTCAAATGGCAACTCTTGCTTTAATTTATATACATCCCAAACAAGTGGTCAATAAAAAATTTGAAATTATTGGATAAGAAAAATTTATCATAAATAATCATGGGTTGTGCACTTTTAGATTTTCAAAAGAGTGCATTTTCCTACCTGTCCATCACAAGACGAACAATGTACTCCCTGGGCATGTTTGGAAGCTGCCTTGCAAATATATTTTTGAGGCCAATTAGCCTGGTGAAGGAGAATTCAAAGAAAGTGGATCATTTGTGTTGTGTCTTTGGAAAGAATATGATATTTAGACAAATAGAGTATATGTTCATTATCATATTAATTTTGCATAAACATGCAATCACATACTTCAGAAAGAGAAAAACATCAAATACCAGATCATATGCTCATCCACTCCATCATTGGCATAGCACAGAAACTTGAGCCTCCCTGCATCTTCCTGCATTGTTCGTTATATCATTGTTAACTAAAGGAGATATATCCTCATTAAGTTCAGCAAACTGGCAAATTTGTACCAAAAGGAAAAGGAAGGGGTGGTGGAATATAAGACAGCTGTGAGCTATATAACTCAGAATGGTGTGAAATATCTTCCAAACAAGAAAAAGTACGGTTAGTTACATATATACCCCCGAAAATTTTTAGAGAGATACATATACTGCTATATATCCTATATATGTGCCCTTGATACTGACATATGTATCCTCAAAAATGTCAACTTACCCACACGTCCTTTATGAAATAGTGGAATAAAAATTAAAGGATTTTTACAAAAGGAACCCTTAACTTTCTCTCTTTTTTTAAAAACCTCCGTAGTTCCTTTCTCATCCCTCACCTCACGTCTCCATTGCCATCTACAACAGTGGCGCCACGACCGCAACACCAATGACTTGTTGCACGGAAGAAGAGGAAGGGGGATGGGACTATGGGTGGTGAAGGAAGGAGAGGGGGCGTGGGCGTTAGAGGAGGAAGGGGAGGGACACTATGAGAGCAGCAGAGGAGGAGGGAGGGGAGCTTGGGCACCGCGCACATGCCCCCCTACAGCCCCACCCAAGTTGGATCACCACCCCACCACCACAACCGCCCATCATGAATTCCCCACTGGCCACAAGCACCACCACCATTAGTCACATGGCATATTCCTCTCTCAGTGACCTCCAAACAAACAAGGTCATGTACAAGAGGCTGGAGGGGAGTGGAAGTTTCTGGCCATGCCTCATCTTCTAAACCCTCTCCATCCCCATCCTCATCTATGGTATCCACTTCAATGACCATCCCCCTGAGCCTCTACCTCCACAAGATCTCCCTCCTCTGCCTTCTCGAGAAGGTCCATGATCACTACATCATTGATCAACAAGACCACGATGCAGTTTAGGTACAAGCCCAAGGTGGTAATGGGCAGGAGGCACCTCCTGCATGACTGCAGCACCAACAGGTCCAACTACTTGGCAATGCTGATTCTACTTGCATTGTTCGAGAAGCCGCTCTCCATCAAGAATGATGTAATAATTAACTCTGACAGTTCCTTTCTTTTTTCACTGAATTGATTGGATTGCATTAATGCTGCTTGAAAATACTTTGTTGCACAGAAGCTTCAACGACATGAATAATCTCATTCTTTGTCAAATTATTGACTCCATAACATATAACGCATATCCAAAAGGTGTTCAGAGTAGTTTTCATGTTTGTTACAGGAATTCCCTTGGTGCGTTATCCTAATTTGTTTTTGATCAGTAACTTTCATGTTTATTTAAATATGGGTGGTGGAACAGAAAGGACAGGGGAAACAAACAGAAAGGAAATGAAGGAGGCTGTTGGTGAGAGAGAAATGGGACAAAGGGGTTTAAAGGCAAAAAAATCTTTATTATTTAGTCCACATGGTTCATAATGGCATATGAACAAGCAAATGGATGCTTTCAAGGGTATAAACATAGATACAAGATAAACAAGGGTATATGCATCCTTTTGATAAGTTTCCAAGAGCATACGTGTAATGAACCCTAAAAAGTAAACTATCTGAATTCAAGTATGGTCTCCATCGGGCAGGAGATGAGCAAGTGGAGAGGTCAGGGCTGGAAAGGAATGAGGAGAGGATGGAGATGATGAAGTTCAGGTGAAGGGTGCTTACCACACATCATACTCTAAGCAAACTCTCACATAGGTCCACTCAGAATGCCTATCAACTTGAGCACTCCTATGATGCTCATTGTTTTAAATTGCTCCAAAAGGTCAGTTCACAAGATAATGCTCACCTCCTCCTTGCTAAACATGTGGAACGCAGAAAGAAGCCAGTACAGGATACCTAGAAATACAATTATGAGGTCCTTGAGGATGCATCAAAAATATAAGTTGCCATGCCCTGTTTGAAGACTTGAAATTCAGATCCCAATCACTTCACTTACTGCTTGACATCATGATGTCACTAGCAGCTCTAGATTTAATTCAGAGAAAATTGCCAAATCTCACATCCATCAGGGGTTCAGTGCTCTTGTATGTGAGTGATTGGGATGTGGACCAGGAGATCTTCAGCAAGGCTTATAAATGACTTTTGCATTGGAGATGGTGGTCTCAATTGGAGACCTCAACAGAGGGATCTCATAGACCACGTTGCCTTGAGTGGTGTTCCATTGCATTTATAAAGCAAGAAGGTTATTGCATCTGTGGCCCAGCTTTCTGACACCTCAAAGAGCTTCATGTGGATGATTTCTGTTCTATGAAGTCAGGAAAGATGATGGCAAAAGTTGATGTCCCCTCCCTCCATCTTTGGTCATCCGGTAAATGACTTCATCTAAATCAGTAGCACACACGTTTGTTTGTGAAAACTGAGTACGCAAGAGGAGGAAGGAAGGGTTGAGAGTCATCAAAGGGCTGCAAGAGAAGGTCATTGGGCACTAGAATCAGCCGAAGTCAGTCCCCAAAAGGTCCTGTGCTTTGGAGGATCTACCGAATTCCAAATTTTTAAATACTGAAACAGGCCAATCATATCTGGGAGTCTATTAAGGAAAGTGGAAAATTTTTCAATGCAACAGAAACTTCAGTTGCAAGAAATGTCAATACAAGTGATCCAATCATTCAAGAAGCTGACATCATCACCTCAACAGGGTATCACGATTAGGGGGGTAATATCAGGTAGTTGGATTGAAGGATCTGACTAAAATAGAGGCTGCCAAGAAAGAGACACTAGCACTCTCTGGCAGCCATAGTTCAACAAACCAAAACAGAATGGGCTTTTTTCAATGAACACAGGTTGTTGCCTGGATATGGAAACCCACAGAGGGGGGGCTTTGTTTTCCTTGTAAGACTATGAATGTTGCAGGAGACTGCTAAGCCTGCAAAAGGAATGGAGCCACCGACTCCTCACAAGGGTGCTTTCCAAAGGTCATCTCCAGTCCAACTGCAGATAAGGATCATTCATCAGAAGGCTGTAATGATTATAATCCATGTGGGAGCTTTGAGATCTACAATCCATGTTTGCTATGACAAGATTGATAAGAGTGGCATAGGAAAACAGCGTTTTTCTTTAATTTTGAGAAGGGATGTAGGGTTTTTCAATATCCAAGAACATCTGGAAAAAAAGAAAAAAGACATTATTTTTTGAAAAGAAAAGAACAAAGACAAGTGGTATTGAGTAATGATGTCATCTATTATTTTTGAGTGGTTCTTTTGCTGTTTTCTTCAGGTGGGCTGTAATTATTATACTCCATGTGGGAGCTTTGAGATCTACAATCCATGTTGCTATAACAAAATTGATAGAGTGGCAAAGGGAAACAGGGCTTTTCTTTAATTTTGAGAAGGGAAATAGGTTTTTTCAATATCCAAGAACATCTGGACAAAAAGAAAAAAAGACTATTTATTTTTTTGAAAAGAAAAGAACAAAGACAAGTGGTATGGGCTAATGATGTCGTCTTTTTTTTTATCAAGTGTCATCTATTGTTTTTGAGTGACTACTTTTCTGTTTTCTTCAGGTGGGGGGAGGGATGCATAGTCATGTTTTTCAGGGAATTCTTTTCTTTCAGAATCACTCAATTTTGTAGGTTGTAATATGCAACATGGAACCCCCAACTTATTGCAATAAATTCCAGATGGCAACTTTCATTTACCCATTGTATTACCTTTCAGACAAAAAAAAACAATTTTCTTCCATATTAATAAAGCGAGAGGGTGATCACCGGTTTCAAGTGAGATTACCCGATCAGATTTTTAAAAAGAAATAAAAAAACTATTTACTTTCAAAAGAAATCCACATTAAATATAGGTTCGTAAATCCTACTATAGCACAGCTAGCAAGTCATCAAGTTTAAATATTTCAGACATAATCAAGATCCTTCGGATCGAAATGATCTGGATTTTCTATTTGGCGGTGGGAGCATCCAACTCAGCTCGGTCACTCTGACTTGGTCTCTGGGTGGGTCTGGTGTGGGTAGGCAAGCATATTTTGCCTCTACCACTCCGCTAGCCTACTCTGCAGTCAAGTCTAATTCAGCGGACATGATAATCTCAAACAATGAAAAATAGTCTATGGTGGATTATAGAATGTTGTACCGCAGAGGGCTTGTGGATTAGATCTCTAATGTAATGGTAGTCCACCTCTACATATTTTGTTTATTCATGGAACATGAGATTATTTGCAATGTAGAAAGCTACCATGTTGTTATATCGCATCACCATGGGAGAATCAACAAAAACATGTAAATCACATAACATAAATCATAACCACATCATCTCTGTCGCAATTTGTGCCACGGCATTATACTCAGATTCGACATCAAGGTTTGAAATGCCGATTTCGATGCTGTGCCGATGAAATTGTAGGTATGCATTTCGTGGGCATGCCGTGGAAATACCCATTTTTCGATAGTAGATTTCGACGATTTTGACGACCCGAAAAAATGACATTTCGAGACATGCCAACAAAAATGATAGAAATGATTAAAATTTGCAAGACAACTAAATCAAAATGTTAGAAACATATTTCCAGTTGTATATAAGCCTATATGAACAAAAAATAATTGTTATTTAAGCCTATATGACAAAAAATCAACGTGTATGTGCAGGAATGATTAAAATTCAAAAGACAATTAAATCAAGATATTGGAAATGTATTTACAGGTTATTTAAGCCTATATGACAAAAAATCAACATGTGTGTGTGGACTCTTCCCGAATTTTGAAAAATATAACAAGTCCCTCTTCCTCATATTTAAACCTCCAATTCCTTTTCAAATTCCCGCCGCTCCAATTCCCAGCGCCACTCAACAGATGGTCGGCATGCCACCGTTTCGTCGGCAACAGTTGGCATGCCGGTGAAACCCTCGACATGCCGACGGTTTCCCTGCAAACCGACATTATCTTTGTGTCGGCATGGCCATTCTCTAAAAACCCCCTTACCGACGGCATGCCGTCGGCATTTAAATCACTGTGCTCATCTATATCTTGACTTGAACTGGGGGCATATTTCAGATGGACTGGGATCCTAAAGTGCCTAAGGTCGGGTTAGGAGGGTTTGTATGTAACTGGCTCCTTTTGTATCCGTACATGAAGCACCATGAACAATATTTGGTCAGTGCAATGTTAGTCTTAATATATAGGTATATGTGCATGTAAACTAATCCTTCCATCTAAATGTAGTCACAAAATCATAGAGGAACAGCAAAGTAGGAAAAAGTAATAAGATGCCTTTATTAGAAGTCTTAGCTACAACCCATTAATACACTATTTAACAGAAGAAAACCCTAAGTGAGATGCATAAGTCATGCTTAATAGAATAATAATATATGAACATGCATGGTAGAGTTTCAGAATCAACCCTAAAGCAACATGCATGAATCATGGTTTATGGATTTAGGCAGAAACACTACCGAAATTGCTGTTAATCATGAAGAGGTGTAGAATATAAACTAAGAGTGAAGATTGGCATCCAAGTTGGATGATGAAGACTCTGTGTTGAGTAAGGTAACTGATTAGATGGCCTGCTAGATCTACCTCTATATCCAGTTAGTACTCAGGGTGTTAGTTGCATACCATTCTTTTTTTCTTTTCCTTTTTTTTTGGGGGGGTGTGAATAGGGCATACTACTGAAGTTGAGGTGGGCCCTTTTTTCCCCTTTATCTTTTTCTCTGAGAAGAGTGAACTAGCTTTAGTCCACTTCTCTTGTAGGGGAGTTTGTTGTGATGAAGCACATTATTTCTTGATTATCTCTTATTTTTGCTTCATCTTGTATTATGCAACATTGTATAAGAGTGACCTTTCGAGGTTTCCTTCTCAGTATTCATGGTGGTGATTTGTCTTGATTTCATGCTATGTCTTAAGTTCGCTTGGTTGTTTACTTCCATTAGAAGGTCATGTTGCTAAGAAAGAATCATGGTTGGCTAGAAAATCTTGTTGAATAGAAAAATTGAGACTACCATAAGTTTCCAGCAAAGTCAATGACCTATTATGCTCAACTATATTTAAAATTAGACAGCATGCTCTCGGATTTGATTTCTAGATGTGATGTCTGGATCTGAAAAAGTCTCCCACACTCAAAACCACCATGTTTACACTTCATAAAAGGAGGCTAACAATGGGGTTGCAACAATTGAATTACATTAGACTTCAAATAGACTACATATGCAGTGGCTAGAGTTGTGATGGGGGCAAGGGGGCAGGCTTATGGTAGACAGTTGGAACTCTGGAAGCGGGGGCTTTGTCTTATATTCTGGTGAAGATAGTTGGAACACGAGGGTTTGTGGGACACTGCCCATAATAGGACTTTTGGGAGGTGCTTGTCATATTAGAGTCTAGTGCTTGTATTTTTACAAGGGGCAACATTGGAGGTCTGTTGTTTTTAACTGTTGGGGCCAGTTGGGGGAACATAATGGAATGATTTTGTAGCTCAGAATCCAGATGACTTGTTAGGCAGCATCTGATTGCCTAGGATGTGAGAAACTTTGCAAGAAGATTCGGTGGTTGGAAACATTTTATTTTCAGTGATATTGCAATATGTTAGATAAGAACGGATTCCTCTTTAGTTCTCTGTATGGGCCACATGCAGAGATAGAGAGAAGGGTACTGCAAGAAGATTTGAGACACATTCACAGGACCTTTTTCCAATTTACCAGAGTGTAGGTTGAGATTCTAATATTAAGTTGAAATACATGATCGACTAAGGGATAAAGCATCAAGGGATAGGGACGAGATGGAGTTCAGTGACGTTCTGGCTGAGCTTGCATTATCTAATTGTATAATCTGCAACTGCTGTTTTACTTGGTGAAGCATCACACACAGAAGCAGTGCCCATGCAATTACAGGTTTACTACTCCATTAATTTTGTGGAGCTTTTCCTTTTATTTGAGGTGAACTGCCTTGGATAGACCTTTCTTTGATCACATTCCACAGTGTTGGAGATCAAATGATGATCTCAGGCATGCAGTGTACTTCAAATTCAAGAAATTTTTGTTCTGTGAACCTGGCTTTAGGGACCTTATACAGGAGCACCGGTGTAAAGTACTGGAAGTGGATATAATGACTTGTACTCTGGCAGCAAGGTTATTTGTATCAAGAGAGTTTCTAAGAGGGTATGAGAAATAGATTAAAGAGGAGCACTATTAGGTGAACAATGAATCTCTGCAGGTTATTTGTAAGTTAAATAGCGAGTAGGATTCTTTTTTGGAAAGGAATAGGCCCATTAGCGGAGCGGACTAACACATACTACAATCTGCAGCAAGCACACATCATCGGCATCAGAATCGGCACGTCGGCATGCCTCCAGTATCGTCGGCATGCCGGCGAAACTCCTGACTTTCAACGTTAAAATCATATCGGCATGGTCATTCTCCAAAACATGCCTTGCCGATGGCATTTAAATCAGTGCTCGACACTTGATCTTGATACAACACCCTGCCTTTTGCTTCTCCAGGTCACAAGATTTCCTACAACATACATACAAAAGTTTGTCATGGACTTTTTATCCTCAAGACACTTAGCATAGTCTACATCTATGTAGGCCACAATGTCAAAGGAGAACCCCCTCATGTACAAGAGCCCTTTTCATGGTGATAATTTTAGGTACCCAAGTACCATCATAGCTACATCCTAATGCACTTTAGTTGACTTGTGCATGAATTAACTAAGCTTCCTAACAACCAAAAAGATATTAGGACGAGTAATAGTCAAGTATAAGAGCTTTCCCAATAAAAGTACTAAATTAACAAGCATCAACCAGTGTTGCATTCTCATCATAAAGATGAATCTTTGGATCCATAGGGATGTGAACACGTTTTGCCCCCAACATGCCAATTTCCTGCAACAATTTTGTGGTGTACTTTCTCTAAGATAACACTACAACTCGTTTCAATGGGCAACCTCAATCCCAAGAAAGTACCTACGAAGACCTAAGTCCTTGATCACAAAGTACTTTGTCAAGCATTCCTTCAAATCATAAATCCCCTTACTATCATCACCAATTAGGATGATGTCATCAACATAAACAACTATCACCACTATCTTCTGAGGAGTCTATCACACAAATAAGGAGTGATTAGCTGAAGATCTACGAAATCCATAGGTCTCAATCAATTCGAATAACTCCTGGAATCATGCCTTGGGACTCTATTCAAAATATATATCACCTTGCGAAGGCAACATACCTTCAGACACTCCCCCTTAAACTCAAAGCCTGGTGGCTACTACATGCAGATCACCTCCTGTAGATTTCCATAATAGAAGGTGTTCTTCAAGTCTAGTTATTGAAGAGGCCAATCTCACTAAATTGCCACTGAAATCAAGATCCTGACAGTAGGGAGCCAAGCCACTACTGAGGTGTCAAAGAAGTCCACCCCCATATGTATGAGTAAATCCCTTGGCAACAAGTCTGTCCTTATATCGCACAATCGATCTATCTAGATTATACTTCACGGTGAAAACCTACTTAAGCCCTACCATTGTGGCATTAGACAATGGGTCAGAAAGTTCACATGTATCATGAGAGGTAAATGCAAACATCTCCTCCATACCTCGTTTCCATTATAGGTCTATTAAGGCATGATGAACAATTGTGGAAATCGACATCGCAAATAATGCTAAAGCAAATTGTTTGAAAGAATGCCCAAGACATGCTATAAAGACATACTTGAAAATGGAATACATGGTGCATGTATGGCATGCCTTTTGCAGGCTATTGGTCAATCCTAATTTGCCTAAGTATCATGACTATCACCACCACTATCTACTTATCTCCAACTCCAATATCACCACCACATTATTAGTACCATCTAAACCAGTACATATCTAAGGAGCCAAGTGGTGTCCATCCCTAAATAGGGAAGGACGATGACTACTAGAAGCTTCTGGGGAATCGCGATACCTAGTATCTAGAGTGATGGTGGCTGGAATTCCCTCCAATGAAGTAGGAGGAATCAGCATAAACACTATATTAGGAGCCCCGTTTACAGGAGATCCTCCTGTAGAAAAGTATGGAACGACTTAAAAAAATGTTGCATCTACATTGATATAAGGGCATCTATAAAGGGGATTGTAGCACGATACCCCTTCCGTGATCTGACTATCCTAAGAAAACATACTTCACTACATTGGGTGCCAACTTATACTTGCCAGGACCCTAGAGGTGAATGGAAGCCACACATCCAAATACATGAGGTTGAAAAGAGAACCACCCTCCATCTAGATATAAGAGTTGTATCAATATCCACTTTTCAAGAACTAAAAATGGCATATGAATGATGAGATAGCATACAATAAGAACCACGTCTTCCCAATATGTATAAGGTACATTATTGTGGATTACAATGTCTTAGAGACATCCAAAATGTAGTGGTGTTTACCATTAGCAACAATGTTCTACAATAACGTATGTGAGCAAGTAGTTTAATACAGTCTCTCCTAAGATTTGTAGAAATCAGGAAGAAAAATCATGCAAAACTCCAAGGCATTATCAAAACAAACAACCTTAATGGTAGCCCTAAACTATATCTTCATTTCCATAACAAAATTTTTAATAATCACCCCCAACGTTAGGCTACTACTTCAGCAAAAATACCCAAGCCAAGTAAAAGTAGTTGTCAACTATCACCAAATAGAAATTATTTTTTAAAAAAAGGGGAAGGGTGATTATCCACGTGATAACCACCCAGATTCATTAATCAAAACAATAAATTACAAGGCCATCACCGAGGTTACAAAGTAGATTCCCAAAACACCCACTAAGAGGATATGGAGCAGACAACATTTTCGACAAATGGTATATCTCCCCTAAAAACAACTCCATTCCTTCCCAACCAAACACCCGACAACACTACCAGAACCTTCACCTTCTCCTTCCTCAATCTACAAACAGTACCACCCCCGCTTGTATTACCTCTCTTGAAGGAGTTCCAAAACCCCTCAAAGCTGTCGACCGCAATCCAATCCATCCCCATCCTCCTCTATACATGTCTCATAAAAGGGCAAAGGAAGAAAAGATGTTTGATGTCTTCATTCGCCCCACCACAAATGGGACAAGCAAGGTCATCCATCACCACCCACTTCGCCCTCCAAACCTTAGTAAGGATTCTGCCCCTCCTAACAAGCCGAGTGAAGATCCTGACCTTCAAAGGGCACTCTGCCGACCAGGGCAGCTTGCAATCCCTCAGGAAGTCAACATCCACCGCCTGTATACGTAAAGAAATTTTGTGGAAAGCCTTTGCGACAGAGAAGTCCCTTTCCTCCTAGCAAAGAGCATCCTAACCACCTTCCGGGCTCCCATCCCTCTAGATCCCCCAGCAAAAGCTGGAACCCTACGCACCTCTGATCCAACAACACCCCCTCAAAGGTGGGGCACCACATGCCATCCCAATAACTCACCACTATCACTTCCCTACACAGCTCGTGAGAAGCGCCTCCGGTATCTGTCACAAACGCGATCGCCACCCTACCTGTCATCCGTCTAGAATCTGAAGGTGTCACCATCTCCCACATACGGTGAGAAAAAATTCCTCACCTTGCGCACCACTGTCGCTAGCCCCCACATGAAGTGTGACGAACCAGGAATAAGGGACTCAAGTGCCCTTCAGGAGAGGAGGGAGCCATAGCACCGCCGAAAGGTGTCCCCAAGAAGGCCTTGTTCTTTCCCCACCAGCCTAACAATCCACTTCGTGAGGAGACTGAGGTTGACGGCTTCAACGTCTCTAACCCCAAGACCACCTTCCTGCACCGGTCTGCACACCTCCTCCTAGGACACCAGCCTCGTCCCCTTCCATACCTATCTAGGGCTTAACTAAAAGAAACCTCGCATAAGGCCAGTAATCTTTTTCTCCATCTGACGGGGGATCCTAAACACAGACAGGAAGTAAGCAGGCAAAGAGGACATGACCTCCTTAACTAGAGTCAATCTTCCCCCCCTTAAAAGCAGACTAGATGACCATCTCGATAGCCGCTTCTCTATCCTCTCCAGCAAAGGCAACCAATCCTATCACGCAGAGGTGCCTATCTATCAAGGGGCGGCCCAAGTAGGACAACGGCAAGGCTCCCATGGCTTTCCAGAGAGCAGTGTTGCAGGCCTCCGCCTCCCCAACTGTCATATGAAACAAAACAAAACTGGACTTAACATAATTAATTATCAAGCCTGACGCCTTACCAAACAGCTCCAAAAGAATGCATAGTCTACCTACCTCTACAGAGGACCCCTCCACCAAGAATAGAGTATCATCCACGTACTGCAATAATGGAATCTCCCCACTTGCTCCCGCTAAGAAACCCCTAAACATCCCCCTGGAGCGCGACATGGCAATCGCTCTAGCCAAGACGTCAACAACCAAAACGAACAGCATCGGGACACGTGGGCACCCCTACCTAACCCCCCTCCTAGGTTGCACCCATCCACTCGCAAGGTTCCCCTTCACCAAGACAAAAAAGGATGTGGTTGTGACACATCTCTTCATCCATCCAATCCAGACCTGAGAGAAACCTCTCCTAACCAGTAAGGCCCACAAGAAATCCCACTGAATGGAATCATAGGCCTTGCTAAAATCCACCTTCCACAGGAAAGCTACCTTCTTCAATCTCCATTCTGCCAAAGCCTCTATGGCCACCACAAAGCCATCCAGAATGCCCCGCCCTGGAATGAAGGTCGTCTAAACCGGTAAGATAATATCCCCAAGCATCCCACGAAGCTTGTTGGCAAGGACTTTCTCTACAATAAGATATGAAGCATTTAATAAGGCAGTTGGCCAAAAATCTTCAATGACCTCTGCCCCATCCTTCTTAGGCAGGAGGAAAAGATAGGATTTATTCAGCCTATCAAAACCCATGTTCCCTGCAGCAAACTCCTCCATAACCTGCATCACGTCCTCTTTCACAAATGGCCAGAATTCCCTATAGAAGAAGACTGAAAACCTGTCTGGACATGGGCAACCATCTGCATTGAGGCCCCAAATCGCTTCTCTCACCTCGTCCTCCGAAAAATCAACCGTAAGGGACCCAACCTGCTCAGCCAAGATACTCTGCACATCCTCACCCAACCACCACCACATGCCTCCTACGCAAGCCCGTGAACTCCCTAAAAAAAATCTGCTGCTACTCTCCCTACTTCCTGCCTGAAATAGCTGTCCCTTCAACCAGCAGTCTATCAATACAGTTCCTCCTCCTGGCCAATGCCATTTGGTGGAAGAATTTGGTATTGGAGCCCCCTTCTTTCAGCCATTTTTGTCTCAATCTCGTCTTCCAGTCCACCTCTACCTTCTTGTCCTCCTCCTGCATAATCTAGGCTTGTCTTGCCCTCACCCTATTCTCCCTGTCTATAACGGTCAACGCATCGCTATCTTCCTGGCTGTCAAGCCAAGTAATCGCAGCCAACACCTCATATTTCCTCCTAAGTCTCGACTCCTTGAGCTCCTTCCTATATCCCCTCAAGTAGTCTCGCAAGGCAGCCAACTTCTTCGACAACATGGTCGCTACCGTGCCATCCACCTCCACTTCTCCTTCACGCGGTCACTAAAATCAACCTCCAATAACCAAGTTCTTTCAAACTTAAAATATGTGCCAAAGATGCATCCTTCATTCGACCTCCATAACAATGGTGTGTGGTCTGAAAAAGGTATGTCCATCGACAAGACATCGACCAGGGAGAATGTCTCTACCATCTCCACATTGGACAGAAATCTGTCTATCCTAGATTTCTACCCACCAGAGCTCCATCACGTATATGCACAAGATCTGAGGACCAAATTAATCAAACCATGAAAATCCACTAACCCCACAAACTACTCTGAGCTGGGATCTTGCCTCTCGCACCCCACAGGTATGTCAACAACCTATAAAGTAGTATTGAAGTCACCTCCTATCAGTCATGGCGACCCATTGCACTCCACAACGACCAAAGCAAGCTCCCCCATAATGTCTCTCGCCTGAGACTCCAGCAGACCATATACGCCTATTAACGTCACCCTGGACCCATCTGACCTCCTCACCAGCCTGGCCGAGATGATATGACTTCCCGTGAAGCCATCCTCCCAAGCAAAGACGTCTTCATGCCACCCCAAGATCTAACCACCATCCAAGAGCCACTCCAAGCACGGAACCCCTCCATCCAAGAGCCACTAATATCTTTCCAAAGCCTTCCAATTAGGCCGACAGCTTTGTCTCTTGTAAAAGAATGACGTCGACACACCACTGTCGAAGATAACCCCCAAGCCGCCCTCCTCAATGGGTCATTAAGACCCCTGACATTCCAAGAGAGGACAATAATCATTGGGTAGACATAGTGACCTCCCTCGCAACTCAGCGGAACCCAGCCGTCGCCACCATCTCCTGCACATCAACAGCCTCTTCCTCAAGCTCTAAGGGCAAGGGGCTGTGTTGCCCACTCCCTCATTATCCTGTCGTCAACGATCTCCCGTGCACTAACACCACCGCGTGCTACTCCTGATGGCACCATCTCGGGTTGTAGCAGAGACCATGACCACCACGCACCCTGTGCAAATGCCATCCAACGAGGCGGATCGCATCAAGGCCACCCTCGCTCGAACCACCCACCACCAGCGAAGAGGCAGCGGCATCGTCTTTGCTCCGCCTGTCCCCAGCAACCAAGGACACCCCACCCATCACCACCCCCGCATCGGAGGGGCTGAGGCAGCCCCTAGTGAAGCACCGTCGCCATCGACCTCCAGGGCCAACGCAAGTTTAGGCATGTCCAAATCCTCCTTACGTTGAGGAGGATGCTCAGTGTCTGGGGGGGGGGCCTGGTCTGAGCCCTTTGAAATGTCGCCCAACCCAACAGCTTTAAGAAGAGGGTGCCCCACGCACTTCACGTTCGAAGGAGGTGGATCTGAAGGGGATCCAACCCGGATGACTTCCCCTTTCTTCAAAATCGCCCTCCAAAGTGCCCTCCCCAGATCGTGCAATAAACACCACCGCTTCCGCTCAGAAACGGCTACCAACAAATCTGTGTCCATCATTGCTACATTCATAGTGCTACCCGACATCTACACTGCAACCTCGAGGTTGCAGTCTACATCAGCATGTGAATGTTTCACCTTCCGAGTTGGGTGCCAAATCCTAGCACGAGGGGGCGACGTCGTTGCCACACCACCATCCACAACCGATGAAACCGCAGCAAACATGATCCCCGCCAACACCCTAGAAGCATTCGTGGGGATGCATGAAACGACCCACGAGAAGCCACCATGGTGGAGAATCACCTTCCCCAGCACCAACGCCCCCACCTTCACCTCCACGACCGACGTGAACGGTTCGCCAGAGACCCTAGATTCCCTACATCCTTGAAGGTGTGCGAAGGGAGAGATGATCGCTTCAACAACCTCCACTGTCTGAAGCCACCATGGCACACCGTCAAGCACGAACTCCACTAGCTCCCTCTTCGGCGACCGATCTCTTGACGCCCTATCATGGACGCTTGTCCTTCACCACCTCAGAGAACCAGACCGCGTATGGAATACCTCGAAATATAGCCGATCCCTCTCCGACGAGGAGTCCCATAACAAGGAATTTCTCCTCACCAGAGGGGAGGACCCTCAACTCGACCCCCACAGCGAGGTCACGCAGCAACTTCACATCATTCAATCGCAATCGCCCCTCAAACATCGCCCCAATGAGTCGTTCACCAACGCAGCGCAAAGAGCGGCCACGCCTTCAAACTAAGGGGCTTCCACTTCACAAGGGGCACCACCACCGATAGCGGCGACAACGGACGACCAACCCTACTCACAGCACTCCAATTGCACCTCGCACTCCAATGCCCAAAGCCCCTACACCTCCAACATCATAAAGGCTCACAGCACTCCCTCACCCAGTGTCCAAGCCCCAAACACTTATAGCAATGGTCGCCATCACTCCCTCAATCATGGCCACCAGAGGCTCCATCCCTCTACTCACCCGCATTCGAGGCTACCACACTCCTACAAGCAACCACCTTGCATCCTCAAAGATCATCCCCCTACCCAGCCTCTAGGTGAGGCGGATCCCGCTCCTCTCACGCAGCCCCCCTTACTCTCCTCTCCTCTCCTCTCTAGCATCATCTCGTCTCTATGGTAGAGTGGAAGTCACCTCCTAGTTCTCTCCTTTCTCTCTCCCCTCCCCACCACGATGCTTAGGAACCCTAAACCAAATAGAAATGATGTCCCAGCCTATTAGGGACCTGAATAGGATCCCAAACATCCATGTAAATGAGCTCAAATAGAGACTTAAACATTTGAGTTTGACTAGAAGGAAAAGTGCTCCAATGATGTTCCCTAACTAACAAACCTCACACTTGATCTTGACTTTACGAGAAATATGAGGAATGACGTGACAAAGCTTAGGAAAAAGAAGATAACCAAGGCACAGGTGCCACTGAATAGCATACATAAAGAACTAGGAACAATGGCATGAATAGCAAGTGAAGACTAGAGTAACTTGTACATGCCACACCCACTTCTTTATGACCACTGTGATTGTTTTTCTAACCCAAATGCCTTGGAAAACACAAGACCAGATCCAATATCACTTTGCAATTAAAATCCTTGGTTATCCTGCTAACTTGAGAACAAACTAACTGGGAAATCAGGAAGGTATCTACCAGTCTCACATTTAGGGAAATATGAACATCACCTTGGCTAGTAATCAGCAAGTGCTTCCCATCAACTATATGAACCATCCATCCTAGTGCAACTAATCTAAGAGTGGAGAATCCACTCCAATCCCCACACAAGTTGTGTGATGCTCCAAAATCCACCAACCAATCAAAGTGACATCTACGAATCTAAGTCGACAAAGCAACAACTGGAGAGGTATTAGTAGAAGTGATTGACATCTAAGACTTCGCTGCACAATCATGGTATCTATCTCTAAGAATCTCCCACATCTTTGTTGTCCAATAGTATATAATCCCATCTCTAATTCTCAAAACAACACTGTTCATGATCCAAATGTAAACCATAACATTGTTTCTCTTCCAAGTGGCATGCTTGTGTGACTCACTCTTCACTTTAGGTTTTAACCAAGGGTTTAAGTGTTGATACCGATGCCGTGTTAATAAATTTTCAAGTGCGCATATCAAAGGCACACCGTAAAAATACCCATATATCAATGACAGGTTATCAAGGTTATCAATGTCCCAAAAATTCTCCATATTGAGGGCACGTTAACAAATTCACTCAAATAATTAAAATTACAAGTAAATCACAAATTACCAACTTAAAATCTTAAAAGTTATGCAAGAAGGACATACGTGTGAAAACACAAGTGTTGAATCAATACATACTTAAATAAAGCATTCATATCTAAAATAGTACAACCAAATTAAAAATATAGAAGACAATGAAGATTTTAAGTACATTAGCAAATTGATGAGATTTTGGAAATTAGAAAAATCATGAATGTCATGCGGGATGCATTCCATCACCATGGTTTCCACTTTGTTGATTCCATCTCCTATCACGGCTTTGTAAGACTTGAAGGTAATCACAATAGACATTATAATCCATATATAAATACATCTAGTAGTCCATCACTACTTGTTTGTATTGTTGATCACTCGCATTAACTAATGTGCTAATACAAGTATATCTACTATCCATGTATTGGTTGCTAAGAGATTGACACTAGGATCTTTCTTGCCATGAAGTTCCTTGTGATGATGAAGACATTTAGGCTGTTTTTCTAATTTAAGAGACATGATGGTAAGGTTAAGGTGGCGGCGGCATCGATTGTGAGACTTGATAATCCAGGAAAAAGCCATACCCAGATGTGTTGCAGGAGCAGGCAATGGCATCACTAACGTACTGTTCATTTCCTGGCTTGAGATAAAATTGATAAGATGGAAATGAAGGTGGAGGTGGGGTAAAAGACTGCAGGTAACAACTTTGATTATATGATCTTATGTCATGGGTAAGACGTACACCAAAAATTCAATTATTGATGCTTATGGAACCCACAAACGTGTTGAAATCGTCCATGTAAGTACCATATCCCTTGCAATCCACAAGTACTAGACCAAGACTGGGAATATGTTGACCACGCACATTGATGTGTAGTTCTTCGTAGTCTCTACCACTTTTGCATTCACCGCCACTCATTTCCCTTCCACTCCCTGTATCAAATGATCGTTCCGATTCAGCTCCACCTGTCATCATTTATACATCCGCATCATCATCTTCTATGCTATTCAAGTCGGTCTCTGTCATTCATTTTTTATTTTCCTAGTAGAAAATATAAATTAATTTTATATTATAAAATATAAATTACATAAATACATACCTAAATACATCTAACATATCTATGCACCTAATACATACTTAAATGCATACCTAAATATACCCATACATCTAATAAATACTTAAAACTACATCTAAATTATCTAATACACTTAATACATAACTAAATACATCTATACACAACAAAAATTCATATAATAGAAGAAGAGGAGATGATAATATACAATAAACTCAAGAAGTTGATGGAGTTGGAGATCCAAAGATCCAGGCAAAGATCCAAACGGAGTATGGCTTAGAGATTTGGAGTTGGAGCAATCGCCAACAGCAAGTGACAGCAGCAGCAAGAAGCACTTCAGACTTCAGAGAGCAACAGCGCAAAGAGCATTCGTCGAAATGGGGATGCATATCGCTACTGCGCCAATAAATATTGGCAAAGCAATGTGCAATTTATGAAGATGACCCTTAGCATGGGTCGGTATTGTCAGCATAGCATTGACACATGGCAATATTTTTCCAATACACCTAGATTTCGACATAAATTATGTGTCGATACAGTGATTCTCTAAAAAAACCCATACTGACAACATGCCGTCGACATTTAAAACACTAGTTCTAACTCAGTCAGAACATGGTCTTTGTTATAACCCTCCATAGTCATGAGAAACATCTATGACCATTGAGCATAGTTGATCCCATTTAACCTTACCATGGGACCAAAAAATGAATTCTTGTAACTCCTCATTTCAACAATATGCTCTAAGGTCACCTCCAAAGCCTATGAAGATTCCATAAGTACTTTTATCCAGACCCTTAAGGTCACAACGATGGAAGTGAACCACTATAGAACCTCAAATAACACATTGAAATATGCCAAAAGTTCCGATTCAAGACATCTCATCCTGAGCACAAATAGCCAACCTAAGTCATGAAGTCAAGTGCAAAAACCCATTTCATGCCCAAAAGAAGGCCCCAAACAGCAATCTGAGCTATTCCGGCCTGTTGACAACAATCAGACCAGCCACTGAAGTTCAACGGAGGGTTGACGAGGCAAGGTGACCCCTAGGCGGTTGACCTGAGGTGGTGCTCTAGCTTGTAGCAGCCCGGTCACCGAAGTTCAATGAAGGTTGACAGGGCAAGGCAACACCTAGTGACCCAGAGGTGGTTCACCTGAGGTGGTGCTCTAGCTAGTAGCAGTCGGAAAAACACCCCCCAGGGGTTGCTGTTGTCACTGGGGGCTGCCAACAGTGATGCGCTGGCCAGCTGGTGGCGACGGGGCAGTGGTCCAACGAATTGAGGATGGATCAAAGGTGAAAACCCTTGTTCCTTGCCTTTTTTTAGGAAAAACTAAGGTTTTTTAACTATTGTGTAGAAGAAAAGGTGGTATGCAAATCGAAGAGGGTATCACACACCAACCTAAGGCCGTTGCTCCGATACCTAGTAGAGAGAAATGAGCCAAGTTACCCTATTAACTCAACCCTACTTCTCATTATATAGATGACTGGAAAAAGTATAAGTGGCCCCTTACATAATTGGAAAATATCAGAAAAGCGTGACAAATATAATAAAAGAGTCTACTCTCAACAAGAATAGATTTGAAAAATAAGGTTTACCTTAAGAACAACAAATGTGAGGTGGCTTGGAGACAATGCTCTTGACAGTTATGGCTAAAGGAGGGAGATGCCAATGGTAGAAGACAAAACTTAATTAGACTCCATTCGGGTTGGGTAGGACGCGAGGAATGGCAGGCAAGAGGTTTGCAGGACTTTTATGAACTGCTTTTGCCAAGTTTTATGTGCAAGTTCTATAAGGCACTTGCACTTAGGGAGTAACCATCCCAAGTTTGCCATTTTGGAGGTTGCTAATGATTTAGTATTGCCCTTTCACCGAGGATAGCTGACAACTAAGACAGCTCCCCCAAGTCGGATGGCATCATGGCCTAATTTATAAACAAATTCTGGCACACTTTGCAGGCTGAAATTTTGGCAATCTTTAGCAACCTCTCTCGTGGCTATGGTGATGGTTTCTCAAGGTTGAACCAGTTCTTCTTGCTCCTTTTGCCAAAATTTAACCCTACAGGGGTGGTGGACTTTAAACAATTGCACTTTCTAATTCTATTTACTTGTTAGTGGTGAAGACCTCAGCTCCATGGCTGGATGTGATTCTTGATTATTTCATTAATCTAGTTCAATCAACTTTCATTAGAGCGGGACCCATTTTGGAAAATTATATTTGACTTTGGAAATACTTTCAGCTTGGAAGCAAAAAGGTAGAAATTGCTTTCGCTAAAAGGTTGAAAGAAATCTCCCACTGTGTGGTGAAAAGAGCATGATGTGCCTTCTTTGAAAATACTAGTCCTACGAGTCTGCAATGCAAGCAGAGAAGGCAAGCAAACTTGCGAAGCTATTCACTACCTAGCATTGAATGGAAACAAGCTTTACTGCACTCATTCAACTTCATTGAACTTTATATCCCTGTGGAGCAGTAAGCTGTAATCACAAGCCAGATGCGCAAGATGTAGCAAAGAGAAAGCAAGCTAACCCATTTTGCTTTACTTCGCTTCATACCTCATTCTTAAAGTCTTATTTTTAGCCTTGATTTGAAATTCTTGCAGTCATCCCTTCAGCTCAAAAGAATTTCCCAATCGGTGAACTACTTGAAAGAAGATTTGTGTTACTGGGCATCTTTCTCGGTTCTCATAGATGGTAGACCTACAGGAGGCTGGATTTAACTTTGGAGGGGAGTTAGGCAGAGTTTCTCTCTAGCACCCTCACTCTTTGTGTTGCCCGTGGATTTTCTAGCAAATGCTTGTCTTTCTATGTGTACGACTGAGGAGCTTGGAGGCTTTGGCATAGAGGGCAGCACTATCATAGCCAACTTGCAAGATGCAAGAAGACACCATCTTATTGTGAACCATTCCATCATGGAAGCTAAGGAAGTACACCTCTTGGTTGAGATCTTTGGAGAAGCTTCGGGGCTACAGGTGAACATTAAAATCCGGCTTTTTGGCTTTTGGGAAGACCAACGACGAAATGGTTTCCTGTGAAGTTGCTCTGAGGATTCTGGTTCTACCTAGGTCCTTTAAGTGCGAAATTGTTCGCCAAATACAAATCATTTTTGGATAAATAACAGCTGAAACTATGCATCAAAATTAGATTTTTTTTTCCTTGGAAGAGCCATTCACCTCCCGCTTAAGCCCTTCCTCCCTGGTGCTATACGCCCCACTGGTCTGGATGTTGTCGGTGAATATCCCCTTCACGGTGTCCTCCTTGAGCACAAGCCCCGGGATCATCGCCGCAGGGGCGGACGACGACGGCGCGAGGGCCGCCACCGAAGCCGACCCCTGGGCGGCCGCCGCCTTCTCCTCCTTCCCGGCGTTCTCGTCAGCCTTGGCGGGCTTCGCGGTCCTCGAGTTCGAGGCGGAGGCGCCGAGGTCGGCGGCGGCGCGGGCCGCAGTGAAGGTGCGGATGGAGGAGTCGTCGTCGTCGTCGTCGTCGACGTCGGCGTCGTCGGGGTCGTCGTCGGAGTCTTCATCGCGGGCGCTGGCGCTGTCGAGGTCGTCGTTGGAGGTGAGGGCGCCGGTGTCGGAGAGGGAGAAGGCGGTGGTGGCGGTGGTGGCGTTGGAGGAAGGGGGAGGGGGATGGGGAGGGGGGACGGCGGCGGCGGAGGAGGAGGAGGAGGGGAACTTGCGCTTGTGGTGGTGGTGGTGGTGGTGGTGGGCGGAGGAGGAGGCGGAGGCGGAGGCCGAGTGGGATGGAGAGGGGGTCTGGGAGCTGCGGGAGGAGCGGGCGGCGGTGGAGGCGGCAGCGGCGGAGGATGGGTGGCCATCCATAGCGGTGCCAGGAGGGGCTTAGGGTTCCGGCGAATTCGGGGGTTTGGAGAGTGGAGTAGCCGGGGTAAGAATTGGTAGTGGCGGGTGGAGGAGGGAAGAATGGAAAGGGGTTGGGAGGTAAATGGACTGATTGAGAGTGATAAAAAAAAAAAAAAAAGGAGTATCGGGAGTTAAATCACTGCCATTAGTTTTCGAATCGTGATTTAATGCCTAACTCCCCTCCGATCGTTATTTAACTACCGTGACTAATAAGATTTTTAATTGATATATTTTTATTTTTATTGATAAAAAGTTAACCAACGGTCTATTAATATTATTAAATATATTTTAATTTTAGATATTTAAAAAATAAAAAATATCGATAAAAATTAAAATATATCATATATTTTAAAATTTATTATCCGATTCATTTTAATTTACAATCGATATCTTAGAATGTATTTATAATATTTAGTTGTATTTATGTATTATTTCATACTCTCCAAACATACTTAATATTAATCTTTAATGGAAGAGTATAAAATAAAAAGGTTGATGGTGGAGATAAAATTCAAAACGAACGTATGCATTAAACAATGCGTAAGGAAAATAAAATTTAAAAAAAATTAAAAAAAGGAGTGAGAGAGAGCATTACTGTAGAAATATAAAAAAAATTAAAAAAAATAAACGAAGAGATGATAGAGGGACATAATGAGTCAAAATGAAAAATAAAAAGTTACAACTACAATTGAAATTGAAAATAAATAAATAAATAATGTCTACAGTGACGTCAAAATTAAGCAGCACATGTGAAATCACTTATATTAAAAATAGTCCCTATCCTTTCCTTTTTTCACTTCGCTAGCTTTTTATAAGAGGATTTGTGCCACTATTCTGACAGAGGAGACGCGTGGGTTTACAAAGTGAATTCACGAGACAATGATCACAAGTTCTAAATATAGCTAAGTACTTATGATTTTTGTTATTAGTAAAAAACTATGACTCAAATACATGCAACTAAGAACTAGGAATTCCAAATATATTCCTTTGATTTGTTTCTTTTTGTTATGTGTATGTCTTAATTTTTCTTATATGGTAATGATTGGAGGTAAGGTTGGTCACACAAGGTATATCCACCTTCTTATGCTTCTTTCTTTTTCCTTTCCTGTTTCCTTCCTTTTCTCTGTCTCTATGTTCTTTTGTCACAGGATGCAAGGGTTTTCATAAGCACCTTAACAAAAAGTATCAACTATTGCTAGCTCTTCAACTCGAGGGAGACTTTTCAACTTTAGGACAAAGTACATTGTTAAATATCTCACCTCATTGAGTAAGCCTGAGCTGATTTTCATTAAGAGGTCCTTTTACCTATCTTTTCTGAAGGATAAAGTCTAATGAAATTGTCTTAGAGCCATTCATGGCTGTTGTTCTACCCTCAAATTGGTAGTAGTTCAAAGAATACTATTATGATCTTCATATGTGAAAAACATAAAGTCCAATTGGGTTGTGAGTTAGTAATTATCCTTGGGTAAATGTTAAAATGGGGTAAGTTGGAGAAGTGGTGCTATAAGTGGCGGAGTAAGTCGTAGATGAAATAGATGGATTGATATTATGTAAGTTTTATATTAATGTAATTCAAAAGTAGAGAGAGCTGTTTATTTGTTTTATATATAATGTTAGGTTATTGTTTATTTTTTAATGTTGGAAAGTAAAGTAAGTTGAGTTCAATGTAATAAGTAAGTTTATATGCTATGAGTAAATAATTCAGTTTATAGTTTTCGTAAATTGTGTACCCCATATGATTGTTCATCCGTCAATCCCTACCACATCAACAACTATATGATTTTATTCCACAACCAAACAAAGCCTAAGGGATCAAAATCACCCTTTCCTAGTTTCCCTTGTATTATTTTTAAGAGTTCTTCAAGGATTTCAACTTTGATACTATTGCAAATGCCTTCAATTTATAAGAGAGAAAAGATCTATGTAGAATTTTGGTGCCTTACAATGTCTCATATGCAACAATTGCATGATTCAGAGGAGAGGAGATCCACGCATGGAGGAGAGAAAGTGGTTGGCGTGGAGAAGATTTCACGTGAAGAAGATGATGAATCGTAAAGATGAAGAATTTTATTCAATCAACTCAATAATAAAAGGAGGATTTGGTCTATATTTAAAAAGATCAAATCCTAATTACAAATCCAACAAATTTAGGATTTGAAATCTACAAATTCTAATCCTCTTTTCTACAACAAATTCAATCAAATAGTTAAATTATTCCTAAATTGACTTAATCACCAAAACAAATTAAATAAAATAAACTCGGAAATAAAACACACCAAACCTTAGCTAATTTACGCACACATGCACACACATTCATGCCCACATGTGGGCACACCATCAACTGTCACATGGTAGTACCACATGTCATTCTCATAATTCTTACACTCCCCTCCAAATTAAATTTCACAGAGGAAAGACTTGTTGGAAAGTGAACATGTAAGGCTAATCAAGGAATTAGCTTGGATTTTCTATGGTATGGCTACTCGAAGTAATTGAAAGTCCTTTAGTAACCTTTGTCGTAGTCGTTATAGCCGTTGTAGTAGACTTCTCATTCCGAAGAAGAGTTCGAAGATGATTCAACACTGTACGAGTGGAGACTCCTTAGAAGCTAAAGATGACATATTGGCCCAAGGAGTCTACCCAAATTTCTCCCAATTCCTATGTATTTCACAGTTGGTTCGGTTACAATGTGGACATGGAGGGTAAATTCAACCATGACCGTGACCACTTCCTCGTCTTCGTCATGTGCCACCTTGCATGGAGATTAACACTGAAGATTCTAAAGGGACTAGTGTGGAGATATGAGTCTCATCCATCTCAATCTTCTTAAGGCGACTGTATATGGTCTCGAGATTGAGTCCTTCAACTAACAAGAGAATTTGGTCTCACATGGATTGATAGCAAGACATGGATTGATAGGAAGGGTTTAAGCCCCCTAAAAATTTGTATTCCTTCCACCTTGTACGGGATTTGGATTTCTTGTCACAACAAGTCGACTTCTAGATGCTAAGTTCTTTAAAGAGGCCTTTCATCTTTGCAAAGTACTTATCAAGGGAGAGATCCCTTTGATTTATGTTCTAGATATGCGAATAGATATTTGTTAATTTGGCTCTACTGGCCTTCTTTGGAAAACCTTTTCTCATGTGCATCCCATATATCCTTGGCGATATCTTTATATAACATATGGGTTGCAATAGATGGATCAATTGAATTAATAAGTCAATCCATCATTTAATAATTCTCTTTTTCCTACTTCTTCTCCTTGGTTCCTTCTCATGCTGATCCTTTTTCTGTGATCACATGAAGTTTGTCTTGACCACCAACGAAAATCTTAAAGGCACGTGACTATAGCTTGCAATTTGCGGCCACTGTCAACTTGATGGTGGTACCGTAAATAAGAACTTTGGTTTGCAAGGTGATCAAGTTGTAGCATTCACCGTGACTTCTTCTACTTCCTGGAGTCAAGACACCTCAATCGTTTTCAAGTGTACGAGAATACGCATGCCTCTTGTAAGGAACTGAGAGAAAAAAATTTCTATGATTAATTCCATGATCAAGTAAACCCATAAAAAATCCTTATGAATTGAGGAATAGGATTTTTTTTCTCGTCCCTTGAATCTAGTTTTCCTTAAGGCCTTAATTAAAGGTTTCAGGGAATCTTTTTGTAATAAAACTTGATGAGGGGACTTACTTGGCCCTCAAAATTTGAGAAGAGGGACCTATGGGGCAATTCTCCATTTTATATACATTGGGAATGGCTTCCAAACAAAAGCCACTTCCTACTACTTTCACCAACATAGAGAAGAGGGATAGAGAGGAAGAACATCCATGTCCATCGCCCTCTCTCTGAAAATTTTCCTAAGTACAGTAATTAGATAATAATATTCCTTAATTTCCATACATGGGAATTATATTCGTTAAGTACGGTAAGAAACCCACATCGTGAGTTTTCCCCCTTCCCAACCCCCCCGCTTCTGCTTCCCCAGCCTTATTCTTTGAGAAACTCGCCTCTTCAAGAGGCAAGTCTGGTTTATACATAACTCGCCCCTTGAAGAGGCAAGTTTTCCTCTTATACAATGTCGCTCGCGCCCTTCCCCTTCTCCTCCCCTACCATTTGTTGTTGCTGCTACTGCGAGAGCTCCGGCGACCTCCATGCTGCTGTTGCTGCTACGACCTGCTCCATCGAGCTCCGCCACTGCTACAGCTCTTGCAACCTCCGCCGCTGCTGCTGCTCTGGCCATCTCCTTCACCCCTACTGCTGTTGTTGTGAGTGAGACGACCTCAACCTCCTCCGCCGTCACCACTACGCCTCCTTCGGCCATTAAATTGATGCTGCACCTCCTCCAGGCGTGCTTCAGCAGCTGCTACCAATCTCCTTCCCCGCGAGCCCAAACACGCTTCCACCATTGGTTGTGCCCCATCATAAGATTGAATGCTATATATATTAATCAATGTTTCTTAATTTTAATTATATTGCTTGGAGTAAGGTATCCTGTTAGGGTAAAATTTATCTAGGTTTATTGGATATAATTTTGTATGTGTTAGGAAGTTTGTGAAGTGAAGATACTCTTTGAATACTTATTAGGGTATGGAAATTTTAAGGTTGAAGTTAACATTGGAAGAAAGTGTTGACTGTAGGTGTTAGGAAATTTGTAAGATGTGTAATACAAACGTGACTCTCTTGTTCATACGAATTATCATTTAATCCCTTTGATTTCACACTTTGTTCAGGGTATTTGGAATGATTGAATTTGTGTTGGTTGGTCTATTATGATGGTTTTATTATTCGAAATGCAAATGGAGTGCAATATGACAGGGATCCACATAAAAGGATAATGATATATACGAATTGGAGATTTGAGGATTTATTCCATAAGATTTGCTTAACTTTAAGTACTGATCATGGGAGTAATCGAGTGAAAATTAGTCATCGCTTTCCCCATTATAGAGGAATAGATTTTTGTTTAACCATTGTGGGCGATGACGATGATTTCCAATGTATGATGGATTTGGCAATTGAGGCCTGTAAAGGGAAAATATTCAATGAACTTTACATTGATGTCGAATGTGAGGCTATTCATACACCTTAATCACTGAATGTGAAACGATTACCTCAATGACCTCCACAAGAACCACGTGACGTACTTGATGAAAACACCATTATGAGCCCTAACTAACTCTTTTTGATCCAATTAAGTCAATAAAAGCTCCCACATAACCAATTGAAGGTCATAATTCATTGCATAAGCATTTTGAGAGAAAAATAAGAAATTATGGTTAAAACCGTAATTTTACTAGCTTATCATGAATGCAATACAACCACATATTTCCTCAAGGACTGAATAAAGGTCAAATGGTTTTAATAAGATAACAAGAGGGTTAGATCAGACAGAAAAGGATTTGCGTGTGTTTTGAGGATTAAATGACTTTTGAAACCCTAAAAACAGACCCACTTAATTAACCAAGGTTCTGGTCAGGATAAAATTCACCTAAACACTCTAAAAATTATAAAAAAATATTCTCTAGGATTTAGTACCTTCAAATTGGCCATCAAAACCCATCTTGACCTAAAATGAAGTCTTAGACAAATATTTGCCTTAATCTGGATTTTTGCATAAATTACCCAGCCAAACGTGGTCAAAATCAAAATCCAACTTCACCATTGGATTTCTTATGTCCAAATTAGGTTTGTACCAAAATTTGGACCTAAGGAGAACTTGTCTTGACCTAGTTTCCAAAAAGGTCCTGTCTCATTACATTTATACCCCAAACTTTCAAAAACCCTTGCATAAAGCCCCCTAACTTTTTCATCATCTTCACAATTAGGTCCCTCCACCATTATCGTGGAGGAAACCTACTCCGACAACCTTCAACTTGGATTTGTCCCTGATTGATTGATGAATCCCTTCCAAAATTGGAAGGGAGATTCATCAAGTAATTCCCTTCAATTTAAGCCCGTTCATATGCCCCTGATCTTCCCCAATCTCTCATGCAAACACATGAGAGATTTGGGTCTCTTTAAGCTCCCAAATCCGATGAGCATTCCTTGCTTGGAAGCTTGGCTTCCAAGCACAAAACCCTCTTTGAAGACCTACAAAAGATTCCCTAGGGTCCAATCGTTCTCCTCAGCTTGAAATTGGGCCAGAACTCCCCCTCTTCCTCTCTCCTCTTCGGCTGCAACTCTCCGCAAGCTCCAACGGTCTCTCTCCAACTCTTCTCGTCGTCCGACCACAAAACCAGAGTCGGATTCATCTTCCCCACTGTCCTCCGTGTCGTGTGCAATACCAGCCGTCGTCGTTCTTTCCCCATCTTCGTCGCCGCCTCTCATACGGAGGTTCATCTTCCCCACGTCCGGCAACCACACCGGCATGGGATCCCCTTCCCTTTTCGTCCTTAGAGTAGACTCTTAGGTTACCTATCTCTCTTACTTTCTCCCCCTCTCTTTATTTCCCGAAACCAACCACCAAACGCTACTGAGCACCTTCATCTCCTCCATCTTCGACGACTCCTTCGGCGAGGTGTTCCCACTACTACGCACCTCCATCCACTTCGCCGACCACCCTACAACCTCCATTGCACCTTCCCACTCATTTCCCCTCACTCCATTCGCTCCATCATCCACCCAAACACCATCCCGATCAAACCCACTCTCACCGACTGTTCCCGTCACCGTCCGGCCACCACAACCACTCGTGCAACACGCCACTGCCACCGTCACATTTGCCGTGCCACGGCGATCTTACCGATCGTTCTGATGCAGCCATAATGCCTTTTTTCTTGATCTCAGGTAGCATGCCAAGACCCACCATTAACGCCGAGCTTCGAGCAAGCTTCAAGCTGCTCCAGGTCTTGCTACATCTAGGGGATAGCTCCAGGCCATGCGGAACTGAGGCCTGTAGGAATCCAAGTCCTCACGCAAGGGCTTCACTAGCCGCACCCTCGACAATTTGACCAAGTGCCCTGCCGCTGCCCTGCGTGGAAGAAAGGTGGGACATTTAGTCCCACCTCAGATACGAACAATCACCTGCAGCCACATAAATTGAATAAGTGAATGGGACTATTTGCCTCCAAACACTAAGGGTGAGGCCCTAGTCCACCTTCACCAGGACTCATCCGCGACACCTCACCTGTAGACCTGGCTGACTAGATTACCCGCCTCACTTGCACTCCTAAATCACCACCGCACGCCGGTGAGCCTGGACCCAGGTATATGCTAGGTCCGATTACCCAACCGACTGTGGCTCTGGGAGAGTGAGACTGAAATAGAAAGAGAGAAAGAGATAGGAGAGTTGCGTGGGGGAAGGGGGGTTTTGCCTTGGGAAGTTTGGCTCCAACACTTAACTGGATTCAGAAGGCTGAAAAACAAGAGAAGGATGAGGAGAAGAAGAGGAGAATTAGAAGAGAAAGAAGAACATAAGAAGAAGGAGAAAAGAAGAAGAAGCAAGCCTGAGAAGAATACAAGAGAAGAAGAAGAGAGGAAGAGGACATAGCTGAAGCATAGAAACGAAGAATCAGAGAATGAGAAGAAGAAAAGAAGAGGCACGCAAACAAAAGCAAAAGGGGGTACTGTAGCAAACGACATTTAAGACGTCTGATTGCAAAATCAGACGCCTGATTTCATACACCCTCCTTTAGTAGATTTGAGTAATTATTCTATGTATTAGACTAATAATTGGTGATTCACATCACCATTATTTTGTCTGAAATTCTTTTTACTCTTCATATACTCATATGCTCTACATTCCTAATTAGTTTTTGAGTAATATTTTGTACTCAAATTAAATTAATTGTTGAGATTAGTGTGTGAATTCCATTTGCTCCCTATGTTCGACATCGAAACTTTTTCGAGTAATAAAAATTGTATTTGTTTTCAAAGCGATTTCGGCTATATTACTACACTTCATTTTAAACATCGATCTCGCCTCGCAAACATTTTGACGCCGTTACCGGGGAGCAACGCGCAATTCATCGCTATTCTCTGCACTATTTGATTATATTTGAGCACTGACTTGTCCTATTTTGTTTATTGTGATTTTGCGAGGTACTTTACGAGGAGATCTGCGCAAATCAACCATTACTGGACAGGTAACTTCTCTATTCTTCCCTAATCAACCTTCTAATCTTGGGAAGACAAAAAGGAAACAATCAATTAGGAATCACCTACCTTATTTTTCATAGTAATTATCATTTAAAAGGCAAGTTTCCTAATTTGCGATTTTTTTTTTTAATCTCATTGAAGTTGAAGCGATTTTGTTTAGAGATCCTACCCTAAATTTCCTATGCCTATTAGGGACTATACTTAATTTCTAATCTTCTTGGACTATGCACTTCTTGTTTGAAGTCCAAGGAAAACATTTTTTAAAGATTAAAGTGGACTTGGAAATAAAGTCAACTAGGGTTTCTGCATTAGGGTTTTGGAGTGCTAGTTCACACTTGCCTGCATAAAAAGAAAAAAATCCACTTGCATTTGTGTACTACCCAAGCCTTTGATTGAAAAAATCTAATCAAGAAAACTCCTAAAATTAGGCTTTAAACTCACTTGAACCCTAAAATCCTTGGACCTAATAACCTGAGAGTCAAATCAGGGTGATTTCTAGGTCTTGACCTAGAAGTTCATTCTGCCATCTTTAGGGTAGGTCAAGTAAAGTTGGACTACATTGTAGGCCAACCAACCTCCAAATTAAGTCACAAGTCAAATCCACAAATTCAAGTAAAAATAAAGGCACAAATTAGGACATAAAATTAGTAAACTTAAGAGGTCAAGTTATCCATTCTGGTCTACCTGGACCCTCAGTGACAAGGAAGGTTGGGTGGGGGAAACCCTGTAACCCGTGGGGGCGCTTTACCATGTAGGGGTCTTTGCGAGACTCCCCTTTCCTGACTGTCCAGGCAATTCTCAGGTGGACGACTTTTTGATCCAAGGGTATCATCCACCCCAAACCTCTATAGACATTCAAAAATCTTTAAGTGCCTTAATTAGGTCAATACCACATCCAATCCCTCATCCCTTCTATTTAGAGCACACATACATATTTTCTTGGGAATCTTTTTTAGATTTAATCAATTTCGATCTAAACTTGAATTTTATTCTACATCTTGATTCCACCATCTGATTTAAAAATGCAGTCTGGCTACTTAGGAAAACCATTGAAGAAACCTGAATCCAAAAGATCTATGAGAGATAGAATGGTTGAGAATGCCCTTAAATTTTATGAAATTGATTATAAAACCTTAAAACCAATTAAAGACATTCAGGTTAATGTATCGACAACAACCTTCATTGTAGACTGTGCATATCTTTTTCTAATGCAATATTGTTGTTCAAATATTCAAATAAAGGTAAATGGGGGACGTGCACCGATCCTTTTTTCAAATAAATAATGTCAAATAAATATTTGAACGATAACAAAGTAAATATTGCATTTACCTTTACTGTATATTGAAATAAAGGTAAATGCAATATTTCCAATGAATATCTTTTTCTCAACAATGTCTCACATTACATTAATTACAAAGTCTAATTAATCTTATTTTTCTGAAATTGTAGATGGAGTCGGGACCAATTGAGCAATTTATTTTAAACAGGCATGTTGAACACTCGAATTGCTATGTTAACGTGTTTGGTTTTGGAAAACCTGTCATTGTAGCTTGAAAGTGAAGAATTAGTATTCAACAAATAAAATTTATGCTGAAATGAAAATTCCGTGTCGAACACAAGGAGGCGGACGTTTGATTTAAAAACTACGAGTTTCTTTTTATTTGTCACGAAGTAATTCAATTTAAAACTATCTAATTATTTACAATAAATAGAAGAGAGAGAGAGGGTAAGAGAGAGAGAGTGAATATTACACATAGAAATCAAAATGAGATGTAGAAAAAACAAAGAATTTATCATTAAGGAGATTGTTCATTACAACTAGAAAGCGATAAATTTACTGTAGAAAGCATTAAAAGAATGGAGATAGAAATGTCCTCCTCGACGAATGCTTGGAGGACGAGCAGAACTACACTAGAAAGTAGTAAATCTATACTAGAAAGCAGTAAAAAGAATAGGGAGAGAGAAATCCTCCTCGACGGTCGCTTGGAGGACGAGCCGGACGGGATGACGCCTGGACGAAGGAGGACGAAGCAGAAGAACGGGAATGGAGCAGTACGCCGTCGTCGTCGCGGGATCCACTTCCGAAGGGGAACGAAAATTTGGACTTTATCTCGCGAGAAGCATCCCGGGTGTGGGACAAGCTTCTCTTGAGCTTTGGAGAGGTAGAGAAGAGAAGGAAGGGAAGAGAATTTCGTATGGAGGGGGTCTCCTTTTATAGTTGCAAAGAGTGAGGACAAATGGGTCATTACATCTTTAAAACAATAAATGAGGGGTCTTTAGCGACGGATAAAACCGTCACTAAAGCCCCAACGTGAGCGTAGTACCCCCCGCCCACGCGCGCCTCCTCAACAGCGCTCTTTCTCAACGTCCGTGCACGTTTTTTAATTCTCAGCCGTCCGATGCGTGATCACCCGCTGCTGTGCGCCTCCCAGCGCATACGACCGCGCGTCCTTGCCATGCGTGTAATAGCGCGTAATCTCCATTGAGCGCAGACGGTCGTCCGATGACGATCCAACGCCCGCCTGCGCTCGCTCGCCCGTGCCTTCCTCCCCTTCGCTGCGGCTCGAACCCGTGGCTGCAGCACGCCTAAGAGCTCTCGACCGCTGTGCTACGAGGCGCGGATGGTCGAGCGAACGTTTTTTGGCACGACTGTCCACAACCATTGGATGGAGATCCAACGGCGGAGAGGGAGCGGGTTCAAGGTCTTTAGAGAATGTATGTGGCCATTTGGGCGGCCGAGATGGCACCACGTGGCGCCATCTGGGTCGTCCCTCTTCTGGATGTTGTAGATGGTGTCACGGATGTCGGATTGACTCGATTTTTGCGTCGTTGGGCTGCGATCGTCGATCCGAATTCATCCGTGCGGTCGGATTTGTCATTAGAAGTGCAGATTTACATCATCCTGGCCGTTGATCTTCTAGGGTTCCCTGGTCACTATCTGATGCTACAGATGCCTGATTAGGGCGATCTTGGAGTCGTTGAACTCCAATCGTCGCCCTGATCACATCCATACGGTTGGATCTTCGATCCGAGGCCCCGATAAAGAGTTTGCTCTGTCCAATTACATAAAAGGAGACAATTAACCTCCATTTTATTCAAACTACTCTAAATGTAAGATGATGCATGTTATGCAATATTTATATCATGAAATGCAATCCTATGCTTAAGAACATGCATAAATGGACATCTTAAGTAGTGTAAATGTGTTTACATCATACCCCCATGCCTATCTTTTACTAGTCGCTAGCAAAAATTATATGCTATTTATAAAAGAATTAGGTTGGATTATTTGGACCTGAGTTATTTTCAATCATTAAGAAATTGTCTACATAGGAACTGAACTTTCAAAGACACAACAGTGCCTGGGTATCAGCCAAAATGCAGACCACCTCAAGCCCTCACCTTATTCGACGAAAAATTTCTTTTTCTCTTTTTACTCTTTAATAATTTTTTTGGATTTTCAAATTTTAGGGTTTAAGAGTGGCTTTCTACGGCCATTTAATTCACCCAAGATTTGATGAGAACCCTAAGTTTTAAGCATCTTAATGTGATTATGGTAGACTCGTTGACCGGCAATTAAAACGGACTTCGGATTTCTACGCCTCTAGGTGACCTCAAAAAGAATTCTACCTAAAGGTGTATCTTTACAACCGGTAGCTTTCTCTCTACTTTTATTTTTTTACGGGATCAACACAAGGGAAAATCTAGTGTATATCTCCCTGGTTTATTTTAATTCTCCGCTTCTTCCTAAGTGTTTTTGAAATTTTTAGTGCATTTACTAAGCTGGGTTCTGGACAACCGGTCGATGAGCTGTTACTACTGACAACTTGCCAGCCATACTCGTGCGGCGAAGTGTGGCTTATTTCTTTTTTTCTTTTCTCCTTTTCTTTTTGATTGATTGATTTTTTTTTCTTTTCTTTTTTTTAAGTATGTGGCTTCCCTGATCTAAGATTTACCTAAAGACAGCAAAAAGAGAAAGATTCAGTGACTGGGCTCTGGACAACCTACCTATGGGCTGTTACCCACGATAACTTGCCAGCCATATCACCCTAGAAGGTTCATTAGCTACCTAATTTCCGTTAAAATCGCCAAACAACGAGTCAGTGACAAGATAGTGTGTAAATGCTAGAAACTCAAAATTCCATCAAATCAGAGGGCGGGTTGATAAGTCATGTACTTATCACCCAAACTTATTTACTCCAATTAAATAAAATTCAGGTTGGCGAGAACTCGAAAAGCAAATCCACATTTTAGTGGACACACGGGCTGATTAAGTCCAAAGATCTGAAGGGTCTTTATGTTCAAATCATAATGAAGTATTTCCTAAGATTGAAAATTTTCTTAAACCCAAATTCTCTTTCTTAATTTTGATTTTTTCTATTTTTATTTTTATTTTTATAAAAGAAAATAAAACAAATCTACGGAGCTGACGAATGAATTCAGAGATAAATATCCACCCCCCATGCCTATCTAATGCAATGTCCTCATTGTATTAAAAAGACATAAAACATAGTGGAAAAGCGTAGAAAGCACCTGAATTGTGTGAATGTCAGGTCCGCTCTGAGATGAAAACTAAGAAAAATTGTATATGTGCTGAGTTTTGTGCCTTCAACTAGGCACACTATACAAGGAAAAGAAATGA
The DNA here is from genome assembly GCA_037157565.1 of Thalassia testudinum. Lineage (NCBI taxonomy): Eukaryota > Viridiplantae > Streptophyta > Magnoliopsida > Alismatales > Hydrocharitaceae > Thalassia > Thalassia testudinum. The sequence goes on from JAZHRO010000024.1 coordinate 23,526,142, forward strand.
AGAATTCACAAGTGTAGGTTAGAATCAAAATAAACAGAAGAATCCTTTGACCTATTAACAGAGGTCCACAGATGTGGACCAGATTGTGGTGCAGACCCATCTCCCATAATCGGGAATATCTTAGGTTCTGGATAAAAATTACTCAAAACCTAAAATCAGAATGCAAGCAGGGTCGGGCTTGTGATTTATGAGGATGCAACTCAAGACCAAAATGTCGGGTTACTGAGAAATTAAGCTCAAAAGGATAATCGTTGAATGTGTTCTTGGTTTGACATCCTCGAAACAAATGTCGTAAGGGTTCTGATTTGATGGTTTCAGCTTAAAAGGAACCCTTCGACTCAATCTTCCATTTCCTCCAAAATTAACTTCTCAAATCAAAACTTCCCATCTCTTATCCTCCTCATTCAGCATATCAAATTCCAGGACCTTTTGTATATTAATCACCCTGTCTGAAATCTCCAAGTCTAAATGATGTGGCAGAATCAGAATTGACTTTGGTCTAATTATCTCAGAAACAAAATTATCGATAGGCTCAATGGGGTGTAACTGATAATCAGGGCATTGCATTGATTCCTCTAGAAAATGCAATTCTGGATCCATAATGTGTGCCCTAATAAGATCAGTTTCCTCAATTATTGGGCTATCAATTGATCTATCAGATTCCTCAGGCCCAATCGTCTCACAGAAATCGTGTTCAGAAAACTCGCGTGAGACTTCGCAACTTGAATCTTCACCATCAAAGAAATTAGGATCCGTATCAATGTATGTCCCAAAATCATTTGTCACTTTTTGTTCCAAGGAGACATACGTTTCCTCATAATCCGGCTTAGGGATCTTAGGTGAAGAAATCAGATCATTCTTAATTAGTTGTTTAATTCAATCTGGTTAGCCTCGTAACATGTGTCCTCCCCAACAGGTGCCTGAGTAGGTTCTGTCATTGGCTTTCTTGAAGAGGGTTCATCCTGCGAATCATCCCATGATTGAATCAAAGCAACCACAAATCTCATCCTCAATTTCGCTAATTTCCCAAGTAGAAACTCACCAGGGTTCTTATCCTTAACATCCTGGAGCCAATCCAACAAGGACTTGTTTAAATCATCAATCATTTCAATCAGGGGCTCCAATCTCTCAATGCAAGGTGTTGGCTGAACTTATAAAGATTGAATGATATTTCTCAAGTTAGTCAGAACCTTATCTCGAACCTGATTAACCTGAACCAAATGAGTTGGTTTAGGATTGGGCGGGTTTGACATCAATGTAAAGGAATTAACGAATTGAGATTTATTATGCCCTTCCTGATAATAGGTCATTTCAGATTGTTCAAAAGATGGTGATGACCTAAAGGCAGTGAAATCAGAGGATGGGTAAGGATCGGTGTATCCTTCTTGATTTTAGATCGTATTAGGTTGTTCATGAAAGGAAGACGATCTATAATCAATGTAGCTCTGAGAAGGATAGAAATCAGAATCAAAGTGTTCAGGGTTAGACCCCAAACACGGAGGTCCGGAATTATATCCCCAATCCGAATTATCCCAACTAACTGATGGTTGATTACAGTACGAGTCGAGATAATCGTTATGTTGAGAATAATTCACAACAGGAGGGAAAGAGCGGGAATGCGTGAAATATGTGGAAGGATTCATGAGACACGGGAGGAAGAAAGGCGCCCTGCAATACAAACAATCAAACCTGACCTTAAGTGGGTTAGCCTACAGACCTACACACTTGCAAAACCTGTCTTGAGATAAAGGAACGATTTGAACTACTTCTGTCTGTTCAATCCAACCAGTTAGAAGGAGGGATTAGGGAGAAGGTTCTTCCTTCGGCTTGTGGCTCCGGTTCCTAGTGTACCCCCCAGCCGCGATCGTTTGATTTTGCTCCCCTAGCTAGACATCCGATTGAACGGTAGAAACAGACTAATCGAAAATAATCTCGTTCTGGGTTCTGAAGAGCGAGTCCAATCCTTAAGGCCAACGTCTACTTTGTTTTATTTAGGGCTAAGTTTGAATGTGCTTTGGAATGTGATAGGCCATTTAAATGGGTTGTGCCCTTAATGATTGATTTGTGTGTGCGTGCACAACCAATGGTTTTCAAGCAAGATTGTTTTTGATGCGGTGAATTTTAAAGTTCAAATCTTGCTTAGTAGCTTTTAGGATTCAACTTCAGGTGTTTTCAAATAGATTTCGTTAGCACACCAGGTTTTGCAAACACAGGTGAAGATGTTTTCCTTTAAATTTTAAAAAGAATGTGGAGTGCCTAGTAAATCCCTAGGAGTTGAACCTAAGTGGCAGCTACTTGATGAGTTGATTTTATTTGAAGTGGTACGACCCAATCAACTCAAACAATTGGCCTGATGCACCACTTAATTAGGTACACAAATGATTACCTAATCTGATTTCTACTCAATTAAGTGTTTGAATGTGTGTACTGACTCTTAAGATCGGTTTACCGGTTGAGTTAGAAAATCAGATGAGGTTGTATACCTCTGTGAGATTTTTTTTTAATTTTTCTTTTTTTAATGTGGGCGTTGGGGTGAGTATGGGTGTCAAACAACAATCAATCTAACCTTAGAATTTATAAAAACATCTAGGTTGATTGATGTTTAAATTATTATGTTGTGGAATGAAATCTAATGGGTGGGACGTGGGGGCTAGCTTACAGAACCTTCCACAGCACTTTACTCCTATACACCGCTTTTGCCTATCTTGAAAGAGTGCCTGCAACTACAATAAGAAAGGAGAAAAGTGAGGTAAATGATTTGTAAGTTAGAAAACGCGAAGAGAAATAAAAAATCGTCGCCTCTCCGGCAATGGCGCCAAAATGTTGAACGCTCGAATTGCTACGCTAATGTGTTTGGTTTTGGAAAGCTTGTCGTTGTAGCTTGAAAGCAAAGAATTCGTGTTCAACAAATAAAATTTATACCGAAATGAAAATTCTGGGTCGAACACAGGGAGGCGGACGTTTGATTTAAAAACTACGCGTTTCTTTTTATTTGTCACGAAGTAATTCAATTTAAACCTCTCTAATTATTTACAATAAATAGAAGAGAGAGAGGGTAAGAGAGAGAGAGAGAATATTACACATAGAAATCAAAATGAGATGTAGAATAAACAAAGAATTTAACATTAAGGAGATTGTTCATTAGAACTAGAAAGTATAAAACAATTGCACTTGAAAGCGATAAATTTACTCTAGAAAGCATTAAAAGAATAGAGGGAGAAATGTCCTCCTCGACGAATGCTTAGAGGACGAGCATAACTATACTAGAAAGCAGTAAATCTATACTAGAAAGCAGTAAAAAGAATAGGGAGAGAGAAATCCTCCTTGAGGGTCGCTTGGAGGTCGAGTCGGATGGGATGACGCCTAGATGAAGGAGGACGAAGCAGGACAAAAGAGGACGAAACAGAAGAACGGGAACGGAGCAGCACGCCGTCGTCGTCGCGGGATCCACTTCCGAAGGGGAACGAAAATTTGGACTTTATTTCGCGAGAAGCATCTTGGGTGTGGGACAAGCTTCTCTTGAGCTTTGGAGAGGTAGAGAAGAGAAGGAAGGGAAGAGAATTTCGTATGGAGGGGGTCTCCTTTTATAGTTGCAAGGAGTGAGGGCAAATGGGTCATTACATCTTTAAAACAATAAATGAGGGGTCTTTAGTGACGGATAAAACCATCACTGAAGCCCCAACGTGGGCATAGTACCCGCGCCCACGCGCACCTCCTCAGCTGCGCTCTTTCTCAACGTTTGCGCACGTTCTTTAATTCTCAGCTGTCCGATCGCGAGATCGAACGACTTAAGATGCGTGATCGCCCGTTGCTGCGCGCTCGCCCAGCACGTACGATCGCGCGTCCTTGCCGCGAGTGCAATGGCGCGTAATCTCTATTAAGCGTAGACAGCCGTTGGATGATGATCCAACGGCCGTTCGCTCTCGCTCTCCTGCGCCTTCCTCCCCTTCGCTGCGGCTGCTGCTCACGTAAGCGCTCTCGACGCTGCGCTACGAGCGCGGATGGTCGAGCGGGCGTTTTTAGGCACTGCTGTCCACAGCCATTGGATCGAGATCCAACGGCGGAGAGGGAGCGGGTGCGGGGTCTTCAGAGAATGTATGTGGCCATTTGGGGGCCGAGATGGCGCCACGTGGTGCCATCTTGGCCGTCCATCTTCTGGATGTTGTAGATGGTGCCACGGATGTCGGATTGACTCGATTTTTGCATCGTTGGGCTCCGATCGTCAATCCGAATTCATCCGTGCGGTCGGATTTGTCATTAGAAGTGCAGATTTACACCGTCCTGGCCCTTGATCTTCTAGGGTTCCCTGGTCACTATCTGATGTTACAGATGCCTGATTAGGGCGATCTTGGAGTCGTTGAACTCCAATCGTCGCCCTGATCACATCCATATGGTTGGATCTTCGATTTGAGGCCCCGATAAAATGTTTGCCCTATCCAAGCACATAAAAGGAGACAATTAACCTCCATTTTATTCAAACTATTCTAAATGCAAGATGATGCATGTTATGCAATATTTATATCATGAAATGTAATCATATGCTTAAGAACATGCATAAATAGACATCTTAAGTAGTGTAAATGTGTTTACATCAAGGCAGGACGTGCACCGATCCACGAGTGTTTAGGACGGTGATATAAGTATTAAATAGTAGTATATACATTTCTTATGTAACTCGCATTTACTTTCATTAGAAGGTTATATTTTGTAATGGTAATGGTTAAAAGGTATAGAAATGGGTGTAGATTAAAATTGCTCTTCTCTCAAATAAATTAAATGATATTCCCATTACAAATGTATCTTCCATTAACAAGTGCTACAATAAACTTACACAGGTTTACTCAGCATTGAGATGCCTTCGACGTGGTGCAGTCATGCGATCTATTCCAGTACACCCACGAGTTGTCCAGCTTGTACAGGATGCGAGGTTTGGAGGGATCTTAGACCTTGGCTTCATATCATTGGATTGGCATCCTATTACAGTTCTGGTGGATCACTAGAGGCCGGAGACTCACATGTTTCGAAGGGCTGGGGGTGAGATGACTGTCACATTGAAGGACATAGCTATCATCACTGGTTTACTTGTGGATAGCTCCGTAGTCACAGGTGTGACCTCTATGTTTAATTGGAGAGGATTTTGCGACTGGTTACTTGGAGTGGTACCAGGTGAGAGCCAAATCTTCAACTCTAGGGTATAAATGACTTGGCTGCAGGGAACCTTCGCAAACATGTAAGATGGTGTAGATGATGAGACATGCCGTCGATACGCATGAGCTTACATTTTACAGTGCATGGGCGGCATTCTTTTCCCAGACAAGTCCTGGAACTACATCTTGTTGATGTACTTGCCTTTGTTAGAGGACTTACAAGTAAGCAAATTTAAAGTTAACGTTACATGATTTATTGCTTATCTTTCAATGAGTATTTACATCTTTCACTTGAGCTTATTGAATGCTTATCACAGACTGCACGACAATATAGCTGGGGAGCTGCTTGTTTGGTGTATCTCTATTGCCAACTATGCCTAGCTACTCGTACGGGGACTAATGAGATTGGTGGAGCATTGATCATGCTGCAGGTTTGGGCATGGGAGAGGTTTCCCCACCTAGCACCTATTGTGCATCATCATCCTGAGTGGCAGGGATGACCATTAGGTGTTCGTTGGGTGGCTGCAACGTTATGATTCCGTATAGGGATGCATTTAACCTTCAAAGTATAGAGCAGGTATCTAATTTAATGTTTTGAATATACTTATTACGTTAGCAAACATGTTTTAATTATAATAATTCTGTGATTACGCAGGTTTTATGGCAGCCTTACACGTAGGAAATACAACAAAATATACCTGAATATTGTTTAGCTGGGAGGGAGACCTGATCTGCATGGGTCCCCTTTATATGCTTCCATATAGTGGAGCATTATTTCCTAGATTGCGTTCTCAGGCAATTTGGAGGTCCTCAGGGTGTTCCTTTGGAATGCGATTCAGAGAACCACCTCCATGATATAGATTTGAGGGGGAAATTTAAGATTGATTGGCATCAACACCATGAGTCGTACATTCAGAATTGAGGGGCAAGGGCAGAACATATCGTTCCACTGACACCGACAGATAGCCCTACCGCTACATCGGAATACGAAGTTTGGTATAATAGGATCATTAGGAGGTTTATCGGTCGACTTGGTGAATTATTGGATTACAACGTAAATCCTTATACAATTCTTCTTCATAATTAGATAACAGTTATGGAATAATGCTTGTTAATTATATATCTGCTCATTTAATTTCGTAGACATTATTGTTTCCTTTTGTAGTTCAATATGTAGCTTTGAGTTCGCGAGATGACGCGTGATCACCCGGACTTTGTGAACATCAATAACCTAACTTACCAAGCAATAGAGATAAACAGTAATATACTAGCACATCATTTCAAACCCCTTGAGCCTCAAGTACCGAACAGTGTGGATGATGAACCTGCAGGAGGGAGTGGGAGGGGATTGGGGCGAGGGCGACGTCAAGGACGTGGCAGAGGACAAAGGCAAGGAAGGGGGCGTGTGAGAGGACATGGCAGGGTACAGGGAAATGATCCTAATCATGCGCCGGAAGCTACAAACCATCCACCAGAGGCCCCACACCTACCACCAAAGGAGTCGGACCCTCCACCAGAGGCCTCACACCCACCACTTGATGCACAACCACTCCAGGATCAAGATGGCCTACTACAGATAAAATCATTTTACTAAATATAGTATTTAGATTGGAATCAATATTTTGACAAAAATTAAAATTTTCCCTTGCAGCAACATCTAATGGAGGTGGAACATCCCCATGATCGGCAGTCCCCTTCTGAGGTAAAAGCTTCTGAGTCTCTTTCTCATGAACTTGGAAATTCTCATCAATTATTTCCATGTAATATCCTATGCAACAAGTACCCTCCTAAGCCTCTCAGGCTCGAACAGAGGTGGAACCCTAACAGGATCTACAGGTCACATTTTAGGTAATATAAGTTTGCATGATTTTCATAATTCCATTCTTATCAAATTTTTGACACCCTTCAAAATTTTTATGTAGCAACCTGTGGAAGAAGAGCCCTCCCATGCCTCTCAGGATCAATTGAAGGTGGAACCCCACCAGGATCTACAGGCCACATTTCAGGTAATATAAGTCTACATGATTTTCATAATTCCATTCTTATCAAATTTTTGATACACTTCAAATTTTTTCATGTAGTAACCTATGCAAGAAGAACCCTCCTATGCCTCTTAGGATCAATTGGAGGTGGAACTCCAGTAGGATCTACGTGGCCAATCTGAGGTAAGAGGTTGTAACTATTTTAATATTTTCAATATCACTAATACATTGACACTTCAATAATTTTCCTTGCAGCAAACTCAAACTGATAATTCATTCACGACTCCAGCCATTTAGTTACCTACTGTCTTCGAGATAACACCAGGAGCTTTGCTTAAGAGAAAGGTAGAAGATAAAGACTTTGGGGAAGGGACCTCACATGTTAGTCTTCGTGCCCCACCATCACCACCAATAGCTCTGGATTTCGGCGCTACTGGCACACAAAGTGGTGAAATAGAACGACAGACTCAGTTAGAATGATTTCAAGATGATTCTCATAACCCTCGAAAGACATACACTCTACGGAGAAGGGGAAGAAAATAATTGTTCCTATTGTATGATTTTTTTGTTGAATGAGAGACTTAGTTGTAAACAATACACTTATGTTGCAAACTTGCAATATCTTACCAATTTTAGGAAATACTTTCATGTAAGTTTTATCATGCAAAAAGTTTGAACAAACATCAATGAATGTAAAACATACTGTGGGTGATTGCTTGGTTGTCATACATTGCTTGGGTGTGATTGCTTGCTTGGTGTGACTGCTTGCCACCCAAATCTAATGTGGCCGCAACAGCAGCACTTGCATTTTCTCCAGCAACAGTAACGACAGTTGCACCACTCAACAGCAGAAGTCAGCATGCAAAAAAAAAGGAAACAAAAAACTCACCTCTTCAAGAGGCGAGTTATGAACTACCTCAAAAACCCCAAACTTGCCTCTTGAAGAGGCGAGTTTCATATCACTCTCCACCTATAAAATCAGACATCTACTGATATTGTCCGATGTTCGATTTCTTATTATAAGACGTCTGATGAGAACCTCATCATGAGCCATAACTAGCTCATTTTGACCCAATACAAAGGATAAAAGCTCCCACATATCTCAAGGAAAGGCGTAACTCAGAGAATTCTGAGTTTGAGAAGAAAACAAGTCATAAGGGGTAAAAGTGCAATTTTACCAGTATAATCTGCATACAGGGTAATTCAGGGCCCAAACATAGGTCAAAACAGCTTAATAAGAATAAAAGTGGGATGAAATGATCTAGCAAGGGCTACAGCAATTCCAAGAGACTAAATCTGTAACCCTAAAACAACCCACTTCAATTCACAAGGTTCGAGGCAAAGTAAAAATAGAATAAACCCTCTAAAATTCATAGAAAAATAATCTCTAGGGTTTAGAACCTTCAATTTGGCCTTTAGAACCCATTTTGACCTACATTGAGAACCATGCCCAATTAATAACTTAATTTGGGTTTTTGCGCAAATTGACCGGTCGAACAAGGTTTAAGATGAAAATAAAATTCACCATCAGATTCCTTAGGTCCTAACTAGTCATGTATAAAAACTTGAGCCTAAGAAGAAACCTCCTTGACCGACTTTACACTTTGGTCCTCATATATTTACTCTTTGGCCCTCAACTTTTGAACCCTCGCATTTTGGCCCCTAACTCTCCTTCGTTCTTTGCAATCAGGTCCCTCCTGCAAAACCCTGCCAGCACCATGCTCCGGCGACCTTGCGCGGAGCATGGCGCCGCGCAGGGTGAGGTAGGGGACCTGGCAAGTAAACCGGGGGTGCCCTGCGTCGTCAGCCGTCGCAGGAGCACCCCCCTGGTCATTGTAGGCCACCATACCGGCCGTGCGAACGCACGGACGGTGTGGGTTCATGTTCCGACCATTCTCCGGCGAGGGAGACACGTCGTCTCCCTCCGCCTTCCTCCCTGCTTCATCCCTATAAATACCCCCCGCCGCTCCACCGACGAGGGCAGCCTGGATCTGACGGAGAAAACCCCCAGCTTTCTTCTCTTCTTCCTCCGGCAGACGCTCACCAGCTCCGGCGCCTTCCTCCCCCTCCACCTCTTCGCTCTGCCGCAATACCAGCAGCAGAAACTTCCTCCCCTGTTCTTCCCGCGCCACGCCGCACCCAGCTGGCGCCTCTCCAGCCCTCTGCTCGCCGCCGCCCCTCTCCCTGAGCATCGTCTTCTCCGGCGACAGTCGATACGACTGTCGCCCTATTCCTCCCCCTTCGTCCCTGCAAGTAAGCTAGAGTTACTCCCCTTCTCCTCCTCTTTCTTTCCCCGCTTTCAATTTAGTCAATTAAGCCCTCTACCGACCCTGTTCACCCTCACCCTCTTCGCCTCCGACCACCCTCCGGCGAGCCGCTCCCATCACCTCAGCGACCCACACGGCTCGCCGATCACCGCAGAACCTCCGCCTCCTCACCCTGATCCTCTTCCGCCCCTCCACTTCCCACCAAACACCCTCTGCAGATCCACCGAACACACCCACTTCTTCGCTCACAGTTTGACCTAGGACGACCTGTTGGCTCCATCACGCCCCCTGCAGCCCCCCTGACCACCTTCGCCGTGCCACGGCGAAGGTCCCCCGCCTGTCTGATTTGGCCGAGAGGCCGTTCTTCTGTGACCAGGTGACTCGCCCGCCGTCGCCATTACTGCGCAGGCAGAGCTGCTTCACCTGCAGGTGCAGGCACGCCTTCGCCCAGGGTTGACTCCCAGGTTGCGCAGGGACTCTCCGCGAAACGTCCCTGGTTCACAGACGGGGCGAAGGCCGCGCGGGAAGCCACGATCGCCCACTGCTCCATCCGCGACGCGCGCTCAATTGGGGTGGGACATTTAGTCCCACCTCGGAACCTCTCGGAGGCGCGCGGACGCATAAAGGCAAAAAGTGCCTTATGCTGTCTGCCTCCTGACCACGGGGTGAGGTCCCTCTCACCCGACCCGACCCGGCCTCGTCCGTGACCACGCTCCGCGGACCTGGCCCGACCCGATTAGTCTGACCTGCACTCCTCGCCCACCACGCACGCCGGTGGGCCTGGACCCGGGCCTGACCCGAACCCGATTACCCGGTAGCGCTCTGGGAGAGCTTCCGAAGAGTGATTTCAGAGAGAAAGAGAAACGCGGGGGAGGGGGGTAGAGTAGGTTTTTGCCCTCTGATGCTGAACTCTTGAGCGTGCAGGCACAGGTGAAGGACTGCGGAAGAAGAAGAACTGAAGCGGCACTGTACGTCCTGAACACAGGTGAAGGACTGCGGAAGAAGAAGAACTGAAGCGGCACTGTACGTCCTGAAGACAGGTGAAGACAAAAAAGAGGAAGAAAGAAGAGAAGAAGAAGAAGCCAAATTTTCATCTCTCTCTCTCTCTCTCTTTATTTTTGTAATAGAACTTGTATATCTCTAGAATACAACTTGCTCCCTGAGTTCGACCTCGGGAACTCTTTCATTTTTCCGAGTAAAAAAATTTTTATATGAAACGTTGGTAACAACCGGCTTCACTACAACGTTATAACAAATACAAAACCGACGTCTTCAACGTCCGGACAAAGAATTGGACGTCTGCTAATATCTTGTTTTTCCCTAATTCCATTGGATCTAAACAGGGTTCTATTGTATAAGTGTCAGACAATAGGTTAGATGTCTTGAAGAGGCAAAGGACGTCTGGAAAGAACTAGGAGAAACTCGCCACTATAAAAGGCGAGTTCTCAAGTACCAGCTACAGGCAAAGGGGAAAGACAGGGGGAGTACGAAGGGCAAAACTCGCCTCTTGAAGAGGTGAGTTTGTACAAAAATGAGAATCCTGAACTCACCTCTTCCCATCGTACTTAACAAATATAATACCCTAATTACCGTACTTAGGGAAGTTCCTGCCCCTCCCCCCCTCTCCTCCCTAGTTTACCCCTTTCTTTTTTCCCTTGCTCGCCCACCCACCTCCTGCCATCTGGTGGTTGCAGTCGTTGCCACACCTCCTACAGCTGCGACTACTACATTTGTTATTCCGACCGCCATTGTGGCATTCCCTGTGGCTGCCGTTGCTACGTTTGCTACTCTAGCTGCTACTAATGCCGGTTGCTGCACACTACCCCTACCAAGGACTCGCCTTCCCTCTCCTTATCCCTTGGACGGTTTACCCCCTCCTGCCTTTCCTTCCACTACTGTAGATACTGCTGTGCGTTCACAACTGCTGCTACTTGTGCCAGGTGTAGGGTTCAAAAGGAGGAGAAAGAAGGGAAGTCATGCCCGGGACAGGTAGGGACCTCTCTATTTCCTTTTACATGCAAGAGGAAAGGGTTAAGGAGCGATTCGAGAGTGCGTACCTATTACAACGCGGGTAGGGTTATTTAATATGGTCATATTAGTGTCGTAAAATATATAGTGGAAGTAATTACCTACAGACGAATCTACACAGTTTATCAAAATTTATTAACCTGGACTAAATCAAATTTTGACTTGTCAGTTTTAGGCCGAGAGTCGAACTCAGGAAGGCGGTTTGGAGTTAATCAGTTTCCACGCACTTCCTAAAATCGCATCAATTCCCTTCGCTTATTGTACTTTTGGGTTTTTTCTTGATTTTATATTTTTTTGGATATTCTTATCCTTGAGGTATACCCTTAACAAATGGTCCTTAGCTATACGCCAAAAAATAGTCCGTGGCGATTTGCCAAAATCAAGTTCAAAATGGATTTCGCTACATGCGAGATCGTGCACCTGCAAAGACAAGAGTTATCTTTTCTATTTTAGATTTTTTGTCTTTTCTTTATCAACAAAATAAAAGACAGGGAAAAGAAATATGAAAAGATAATACAAAATGGAAAGGAATGAAATTACTTAGCTTATATATATTTGTGATATATATATATAATAATAAAAAATAAGGTGGAGGATTGAATCAAAGATTTAATGGAATGTAGCACCACGCAAGGTTAACCGTCATCTAGAAAGGCGTGATAAACCTAGCTTTGTGCCGCGTGCAAGTGTGGAGAGGACTTATGGGAGTGTGGGTGGAATGCTTTGATGTGTGCGAATATCGCGAATGTGTACACAACTGGTGAGTACACACACATGATAAAATGCATGGTAAATGGGTAGGTGTGTGGTATTGTGAATAGAAGTATGTATTAGTGGATGTGTGCAGGAGAGTGTGTGTGGATATATATATGTATGTGTATATTTGTATAACCATCTACCTATAAGTATATATATGTATACACTTTCTCTCCACTATCCAATGGTTGAGATTAAGATTTCTCATGTTCTCACCAAAGAATCCTTCTCATAGGATCATTCCCCTATATGTACATATATATGTATGTATGTATCTATATATGTAACTACGTGTGTGTGTGTATATATATGTCTGTATATGTATATGTGCATGTGTATGTATATATGTATGTGTGTGCAAGTGTGTATGTGTATGTATGTGTGTGTGAGTGCGCGGGAATAAGAGAGAGGGAGAGCGAGTGGTGTGAGCTGTGGAAGCAGGTGACCGGCAGGGGGCGGTGGGGTGCAAGGAGAGAGAGGGCCGGGTGACCGGCTAACTGAGGAACGGTTGATCACCCGCTCTCGCGAGCAGAGAGCGCGCGAGGCGCATGAACAGTACCTAGTGGCAAAAAGGCATCGGCTTTTGCGATAAGTGACCAGCTGGGTTTCTCACCTTGCCGGTCACTTGAAGAGAGAGATGGCATGAGTGTAGGCACGGGAACCGACTGGAGGCGTGGAAGCGGGTGTGCATTTCCGAGCAACTGGATAAGTGAGAAGTGTTCAATTGCTCTTGAGAAAAAATGAAGTCCGATAGAGCATGAACAATGGCCACAATGCTACGCAAAACAGGAGCTTCAACAGCACAAAACTACGCTAATGGCAACGTAAATCGATGCAATTAAAAGCAAAAATCAACGAGAATTCACCACACCCACCTGCTCGCGATGGAGCTGGGTGGTGCCAACGATCACCGTGGTATTTGGGACCATGAGGAGCTTCTCCTGCACACAGTGTACCTCTTCTCAACTAGTGAGAAGAGGGGCTGTGTATGGAGAGGGAGAGAGGAGAGTAGGGAGAAGATGTTTGGCTGGCTGAGGAGCAACTTTGGGTGCGTGGGTGAGGTGTTTGTGCTAATGTCAAGGTTGGCTTTCGGATGGTTGAGGTGTTGGGTGGTATGGTTGGTGTCAACCTCTGGCATGGAGGGGGATGGGTGTGCTTTTATAGGTAGCGGGTGAGGAAAAGTGTCGTTAGAGGATTTTTTAGTGGAGATTATTTTGGGATTTTTATAGGTAGGCACTTAGGGTGTTAGGTAATTAATGCAAGTGAGGAATAGATGGTGTTGTGTTAGGTGGTATTAGGTGGTGAAAATACAATGGGAATGAGGTGGAAATGGTGGCTCAATCTCTCTCTCTATATCTTCCTTTCCATAAAATACACAAATGTAAATATTTATAAAATGCATGTAAACCTATTTATTCTAAATGCGTTACGTTAGGAAATAACATAAGTGGGCATATTTATAGGAGTGAATTGCTAAGCAATTAGTACCTTGGGGGTTTCCTCATGGAGTTGTTTTTGCACATGTTGAGCTCCTGTATGTCAAGAAATTGCCTGTTGAACTAGATTCTAGTCATGATTTTTCTTTCTTTTGCTAAAACGTGATTTTTTGGAGGCACTATAACTAGGGGGAAAAGTGGATCCAAGTAGCTAAATGAAAGCATGGCAAATGGGGTGGCCATGTTGCCCTAGAAAAATGTTCTCTTCCCCATCATAATTCGATGATGAAATGCGGTATTATAAACTTAGACATTGGGGAGTTAATTGGGATTAGACCTAATTTACTTAATACCTGGAGAATCCCTACATGAAGTCAATGGGTGATAAGCCTAGGGAAGTTGGAGTACTAAAAAAAAGGCTAAGTTTCAAAGCGACAATCTGTAATACACGAACCTGATGACTCTTTAAAAGAGTCTGAACAACAAGGGTGACTTGGATCCTAAGGTCCGAAAGCGGACCCCAAGTGATCCATTAAGTCCCTAGGGTGTCATTCCAGTCATGGAACCAAATGGATTAAAAGCTAATAGGTTTGATAAGTGAGCATGTAAAGCTGCACTGTTAGACGTGGTGAACCACGGGTTCATTGCTCAGGTTGGAGACCTGATATGACATGGTAGTTAGAGGCTACCTAGGAAGTACCCCTGAACTAAGGGAGTTTCTGAGTATGGTGATGAGCCACGACAGTCGCCAGTATGGTCTTGGAGTACAAGGCTGGATGAGCGCCCACGTGTGCAGAGGTCACCAAAGTACCATAATGGGTTGGTTGAGATCTTGATCAACAATGGATTGAGAGGGCACACCTGAGACTACACTCCTAACAGGAGAAGCAATGTGACTCGATAATTTTGGCCAACCTTGCGATATTGATATGAATGATTCCTGACCATGCCTCACAGGATGCGAATGGAGCTTGCTCTTTGCAATCACGAGGCACTATCTTGGGTAACTCCCAAGAGGCCCAACTCTTTTGACCAAGGTCAGCAATGTTTTTTATATGTCGAGAATGTGTACGTCTTTCATGAGGGTTGCTTAACCTAGTAGCCTCTCCCCTAATCAAGGAGAGATTGCTAGAATGGAGCCTAAGGAAAGACTACATCTCAATCTCTTCTAGTAGAGATGGATGATTTATTGCATCGGACTCCTGAGGCAAAAGAGAGAACGTATGAATTGAAAGAAAATAATAAAATATAAAACACAGAGCTGAAGGACTAGGAAAGTAGTTAGTAAGTAACTTGTAGCCCCAAGAACTAACACACTACTTTTTGTTGGTTGGCTTCCTCACAATTTTGTTCCCATAGAACCACATAGCTTGTCCCTATATTTGTGATCGAATTCCAAGTACCGATGATGTGGGCTAGTGGATTCCACCTATCCCGCTGATGAGAGCCTCATCATAAGCCATAACTAACTCTTTTTGACTTAATAAAGAGAATAAAAGCTCCTACATAACTTAGAAGAGGGCTTAATTGGAGGAATAAGTGTTATGAGAAGAAAACATGAAATAAAAGTTAAAACTGTAATTTTACCATTGCAGTACATAAACGGGATTTCTCAAAGACAAAACATAGGTCAAATGGTCTAAATAAGATAAAAAGTGGGTTGATGCAATCAGAAATGGGTTCATGTGCAATACAGGAATTAAATGACATCTGGTAACCCTAAAACAGACCAGCTTAATTCAACAAGGTTTCGGTCAGGATAAAAATCAAGTAAACCCTCTAAAAATCATGGAAAAGTATTCCCTAGGGTTTAGAACATTCAATTTGGCCTTTAGAACCTAGTTTGACCTAGATTAGGGTCCTAGCTCATCAATTGACATAATTTAGGTTTTACGTAAAATATCCAGTCAAACGTAATCAAACCTAAAATCCAACTTCACCATTGGATTCCTTAGGTCCAAATTAGGTTTTTACCAAAATTTGGACCTGAGGGGAGGTCATCTTGACCTACTTTGTAGTTTAGTACACCCAATCACATTTTGGTCCCTATCTTTTAAAAATCATCACATAAACCCTCCTAAATTTCTCGCCAATCTTACAATTAGGTCCCTCCACCATTAATGGGGAAGAATCCTTCTTGGCAAGGAAGGCATGGGGGATACTCTCTGATCCCTCAGAGATCTCCTCCCAAAATTGGAAGGGAGATTCTCTGAGGAATCCCCTTCCATCTGAGCCCGATCATAATTTCTGATTCCTATCCAATCTCTTGTGCGAACGCACGAGAGGTTTGGGTATCTACCTACCTTCCATCTCCGGCAAGACGTTGGTGGCAGAAGGCTTGCCCTCCATGCACCAGAAGCTCGGCCAGCACCTATAAATTAACCCCCAACTCCGGCCGCACCTCCTCAGCTCGACTTGGCCGGGATTCCACCTCAATTTCCTCTTCTTCTTCTCCGACCATGGGGTCCAGCAGGCTCCGGCGAGCCCCCCTCCTCTTCCTCGTCGCTCTGCCACAAAACCAGTGGCAGAGCCGTCCTCCTCATCCTCCTCCGCGTCGCGCAACACCTGCACGAGCTGCCCTATCCCCGTCGTCACCACCGTCTTCCTCCACGGGACACATTCTTCTCCGGCCACAGCAGGTACTGTCGGCCGCCTTTTCGCCCCTTTCGTCCCTTTAGTTAGGTTAAAACTGTTCTTCTCTATCCCCTCTTTCATTTCCCTCCTTCTATTTCTCAAAACATGAAATAGAAAAGTTGACGCGACTAGATCGTGTTTTAACAGTTAGCTGCGTCGTAGTATAGGTGATCAAGTGTTGTCAACAAATAAAAGTTTATTACTCGAAAACCTAAGTATCCGAGGTCGAACACAAGGAGCAATTGGAATTTATTACTAATCTCAAGAATGTAATTGAACACTTAATTACTCAAAACTTAATTCAAATATCATGGGATCAGACGTCTTAAAAGATGTTTTCTCCTCTCTTGTTCTTCTTCTTCTGACTTCTGATTTTTCCTTTCTTCTTTGTGCTTCTTCTTTCTTCTCTGCAGTTGCCTTGCTTCTTTCTTCTTATTTTCTTCTGCGGGTTTTCTTCTCTTTAGCTCTGCTTTCTCTTCTTCTTCTTCCTTCCTTGGTTCTGTTTCCCTTGCCTTCAGCTTCTCTTCTTCTTCTACTTGTCTTTACCTTTCTTTATTTCTTCTTTCTTCTTAAGTTCCACTTCTCTTTTTCCTTCGCCTCTTCCTTTCCTTCTCTTTTTCCTCTGCGAAGGCTTCCTTCCTTCTGCCTCTTCTCCTTAGCGGCTAAGTGTCAGCTTCGCTGCTCCATCCTGCCTTCCTTGCACAAACCACAGAGGAGCAAAACCTATCCCTCTACCCACACCAGCGAGTCTCTCTCTCTCTCTCTGTATATCACTCTTCAGCATGCTCTCCCAGAGCCAGGTAAACGGGTCGGATCACGCACCCGGGTCCAGGCGCACCGGCGTGAGGGTGGTGCACGAGGAGTGCTCAGGATGGTGTCGGGTCGGGTCGCCAGATCCATGTGGTGAACTCACGGACGAGGTAGTGACCATGTGCTTTCGGAGGCAACCGGCTCATATCACAAAAACAATATAAATCACTCTAGCGCTTCACAGCTCACTGAGGTGGGACTATTGTTCCACCTCTATTTTGCACGCGCCCGCAGGAGTCCGTTCTCCAATTGTCACAACTGCAGGCTTTGCGGCGTCACTTGCTGGGACGATTGCCTTTGTGAGGCCTCCCCAAGTTTGCTGCACCTGGGCTCCGGGAGCATTGCAGCCTGGAGCAAGCAAGAAGCTTCCTCGAGTCACCGCTAATGGCGGCCGGAGCGTGAAACCTGCCTGACACAAAAAGAGCCTTGCGGCTTAATCAGACCACAGGAGCACCTTCGCCGTGTCTCGGCGAAGGTGAGGCGCTAGGTGGCAGGCCGTGGGGCGGCCTAGGCGTGCGTGCCTAGGTCGCCCTGTGGCCGGACGGATGGGTGTGATCGGGGGGTAGTTGTGGAGGTGTAGAGGGTCTATGGACGGGCGGAGGTTATTCAGTGTGGTGAGGCGGAGGTTACACGATGGTCGGCGAGACATGTGGGGCTGCGGAGTGATGGGAGCGTCTCGCCGGAGGGTGGCCGAAGATGAAGAAGATGGTCCCACAAATAGTGCAGACACTTGGCGGAAGCAGATCAACTCTTCATGCTAACACTGATTCGCTTGGGGAGGGCGATGGCGGAAGCACAACACTAAGGGAGGTGGGCCAACCCGCATACTGACCCCTTGTGGGTGCTTGCTACTTAGTTCATCGACGCTGCCTTCCAGTTGGAGCAGGCCATTTGCTTTACAGGCTTTAGGCCCAAGAAATCCTTGGAGGAAAAGTATATGGATTGGTAGCCTTTGGTTTCTTTTTGGGATTTAATGGAATGGCTTTGCTTAGCACCTTTTGTATAATTCCAATTTGCCCTAGTTTTGATGTAAATGCAGGCAATGTATGTGTGTGTGTGTGTGTGTATAGGGAGGGAGAGAGAGAGAGAGGTGTGTGTGTGAACTCTTGTAAATATGACCGTGGTGCTATAGCATAAATGTGCATATGATGTCAATGCCTCGATTTTACTTATTTTTTTGTTGTTGGTTTTTCGTGTTTTCATTGTTTGTGGTGGTGGGGTGTATTCACTTGTTTCCTTACTTTTCGATTTTGTTTCACAGCGGTGATTGTGGTGTGTGCCCATTGATGTGCATACATTTGATTAACCTAAAATGTCTATTAATGCATGTTCTTCGTGTCACATTAGCATCATATATTGTAAATAGTCCATAACATGCATAATCGAACATTTAGATCAAGTTGTATAAATTGTATAGTAATTATCTCCTTTTTATAGTCAGGGACAGGATGACTTTTTATCGGGGCCTTGGATCGAAGATCCAACCGTACGGATCTAATCAAGGCGACGATTGGAGTTCAACGACTCCAAAATAACCCTAATCGAGCATTCGTAGCACTAGATAGAGATTGAGGAACCCTAAAGAGCAAGGGCCAAGATGGCGCTAATCCGCACTTCAGATGACAAATCCGATCGCACGGATGGGTTCGGATCGACGATTGCAGCCTAACAGTGCGAAAATTAGTCCAATCCGACACCCGTGGCACCATCTACAACACTCAGAAGATGGATGGCCTAGATGGTGCCACGTGGTGCCATCATAATTGCCCAACACCGACCGCAGCTCTTCTTCACCCGCTCGACAAATCTCAACCGTTGGTTGCCCATCCAACATCTGAGATCGTGCCAGGCCACTGTTCATCTAGTGCTCTCTTCTTCTAAAGGCGCAAGCAACGTTTGATCTCGACTTTCGGATGAAGATCCAACGACCGAAATTAGTTGTGCACGAATTCCTTTACACGCCTCAATCGCACATGTAGCGCAGCGGTTAAGGCGCTACGGAGGTGGATGGCGCGCATTCGAGCCCACATTCGCTGCAAGCAAGCATGAGATTGGAGCCAACTGATGAAGATCCAGCGGCGCTGATCGATCAATAATGCCCACACGCAATCAAACGGGCGGCGCTTACGCGTGATCGCACGCGGGTGCACGGCGCATGCATAGGCACTTTAATCCATCCGATCTCTTGATCGGACGACTGAGAGCCCGCGAACGTGCACGAGCGTTGAAGGGCATGGAAGCGAGGGGGCGCGCGAGCGACGCGCACGTCGGCCACGTTCAAGCCTTTAGTGACGGATAAACCCACGGTAAAGGTCCTGAATTAATTTTTTTGAAGTTGTAATGTCCAAAATGCTCCCACTCCTTGCAACTATAAAAGGAGACCCCTTCCATACAGATTTCTCATCCCTTCCTTCTCTTTTCTCCCTCTCCAAAGCTCAGGAGAAGCTTGTCACACACCTTTGATGCTCCTCAAGAGCTAAAATCAAGTTTTCGCTCTCGTTCCGGAAGCGGATCTCGCGATGATGACGACGTGCTGCCTCGTTCCCGTTCCTCCTATTTCGTCCTCCTTCTTCCCGCTCCGTTCCTCATTGTGCAGGCGTTGTCTCATCCGACTCATCCTCTAAGCGATCGTCGAGGAGGATAACTTCTCTCTCCCATTCTTTTTACTATTTTCTAGAGTAATTTTCCTGTTTTCTAGTTGTAATAATTTCTCGCTTTCTAGTGTAATATTTTCTTGCTTTCTTAGTTGTAAAAACATTTTGCAATATCAAGTGAATGTTTGCTCTCTCTCTCTGTCTATAGTGATTCCATTTCATTGTGATTATTCTGCCCTTTAAACAAAAACACAAAAATATAATTGTGAATCTTGATCGACGTAGTCTCGCTAAGTTCGACCCGGGATTTCTTTACAGATTTTTCGGTATAAATTTTATTTATTGAACGGATTTCTTCGCTACTCGAACTACAATGACAGGTTTTCAAAATCAACTCTGATAGCATAGTCATTCGACATTCAACACCCACCTTGTACTATTGTGGCATGCATGCAAAGGTCCTTGTTGCAGGTACAAATACTAGGAAAAAGTCCTTTAAATAGGGAAAGTTCTGCCGAATTTTTGGTAGGATTAAACCCTTTGATTTAATGAGAACTAGCCGATTTTAAATGTACCTATTTAAATGAAATTATGCTTTTAACCCTAACTGTCTTGTTTCTGGCCTAAATTTTGCCTGCACCCTTGGAGGTCCATTCCCGACTCCGTGGGATTGATTATCGAGGCGTGACACCTCTTCTTCAACATCCTCGAGTCAAGTCACCTTGATTATTCCTAGGTACGTGTGAGGGGTTCGCATGGCTTCTTTTTCAACTTGAGAATCGGATCTGTGCTCTGACCTCTTGCTTCACGTGTTCCACGCCAATAAGAAGATCATGCATGGACCCTCTCAATCTCAGGGAAGCATGATTGCCTTCTTTGATAGCATGTGAAAAATTTTGGTGCCTTAGAATGTTCTACATGCAATAGGTGCATGCATGAGAGGAGAGGAGATCCACGCATGGAGAGAAGGTGGTTGGCGTGGAGAAGAATAGGGGGAGCTGTAAAGATGAAAAATTTTAGTCAATTAACTCAAGCATAAAAAAAGGATTTGACATCTATTTAAAAATATTCAATCCTAATTTAAAATTGAATAAATTTAGGATTTGGAATATAGAAATTCCAAATCTCTTTTCTAAAGCAAACTCAATCAAATCACTTAACTATTCCTAAATTAACTCAATCACCAAAATTAATTGAATGAAATAAACTTGAAAACAAAAATACCCAACCCTAACCTAATACACACACACATTCATGCCCACACATGAGCATACCACATACTACCCTATGACAGTGCCATGTGTAAATCTCAAAATTTCCGCAAGATCAATATACATACGTGTGACAAGGGAGAACACCCCCTCCCTCATCCAAACGAAAAAAGAACCAAAGAAAAGGAGAGGTTCAACCATAGGAAGTAAAAACATACCAGAGAGGGAGTCTTTTGCTTTGCTTTTATCTCATTTTGTTCAAGGGAAGTGAAATTTCTCTTACGTTAAATCTAACTTAAATTCATTTCCTTTCACCCAAGTCCTTCAGGGATGGGAATTATTTGTGGATGGCATGTAAGGTGCTCAGTGGTATACTTTACCTAGCACCAATGGATATTGTGCATTTTAAATGAGTACTTTAACCCTTGTAATACGATAATGGTACTGAAACGACCTGTCACCTTTTGGTCCTTTAAGATGTTTAGGATGTTCACCAGATGTCTGTCCGGACATCTGGAGAGTGCCAGATGTCTGAAAATGCTTTTCTTTTCGGTGCATACTGTGCGCACGCCACTCCTTCGCCCACGCCTCACGCCTCTCCCTACGACAGCCATCCTCGCACCACTCCCTGCGACGCCATACCTCTGCCCTCACCTCCTCTCCCTTTATAAACCCTCTCCTCCTCTCTGTCTCACACCACCACCGTCGAGCGAGAGAGAGAGAGAGAGGGAGCAAGGAGCCGGAGAGAGAGCAAACAGAGACCGAGCGGAGAGTTGATCGCGAGTCTGAGTGCGAGAGCTGAGGGCACTGTGCTGCTCTGCTGCAGTGTCTGCGGTGAGGAAAGCTAGAGCGATTCCGCGGAATCAGACATCTGGAGCGACATCCAGACGTCTTACTGGACGTCCAAAGGTAGTATGTGACATCTGATAGAGATCTATTTTTCGTATTTCTTCTCTGCCAAATTCCTGACGGCGTACGTATGTGTCTGAAGTTAGAAGGCGGACCGAGGCAGTTTCAAACATCCGGGAGCACCTCCAGACGTCTAACAAAACCATTGGACGTTAGCACTGCATTCCAGACGTCCGATAGAGGCGCATCGAGAGAGGTATGCCTGAGAGTTGATTTAAGACGTCTGGGATCTCTCCCAGATGTCTGATTTCTGTCAGAACCCTTGTTTTTGGGCTCGTTCAAGGCCCAAACAATGTCAATTTTCCATAAACGAAACATCGTTGTTTTTCATACGAATTACTTCACGTAATGATAGCTTGTCTGTATCTTTTGGAATCCTTTTGACCTGTCCATCCACGTCTTAGGTCTCCAGTCTATCTAGTATACGGGACTTACGGAGACGTCGGGAGCTACTGTACGAGCCCCCATTCCACCTGGTTATCCTGGTAGAGTGGTTCTAACTAATTCTCCAAGTTAAATAAAATACATGCAATTAGTTAAAACCTAGGATGTGAGATGAATCCTAGGAAGAAATAAACGGATGCTCTAGAATACAGCTATTCAAGTAAACCTTAGGTTATGACATGAACACTAGGGTTAGAAAAGACGCATGTGTAGAAAGATGGATGAATAAATAAATCATAAGCTGCCTATAATGAACTACATTATTGATAGAAAGAAAAAGAACTCGTGCTATGGAAACTAAGATACATGTTATGTATGTAACAAACCAAATATGGAATAAAGAAAAGTTCATGTACGAACCATACGAGGAATGTAGAACGAGATAAGAACAATGTTGTACCAGAGAATCGAATGATTCTGGAATTGCCGCCCACGGACGGCCGCTAAGGGAAGTGAGCTGACCTTCGTGTACATGGTAGCGAAGAGAGCAACTATCCCTTTTGTGTAGATGGGAGCTTGCCTCCCTTGGGTTGAGATCCGAGGTGGGTTTGGCCACTCTACGTCGACTCTTGCTGGCCCTCGTATACGTGGTACCAAGGTGAGTTACTTAGTGTAGGGGGGAGCTAGCCGCTCTAGGGGACACGAGGTCTGGCATGGCCTCCCTACACTGACTCTTGTTAGCCCGTTGGGCAAACTGAGATAGTCAGACGAGGGTACGCGGACTGAGGAGGGGCGAGACCCCTGTTCTGTTATGAGAGGGCAAGGCCCTATATTGTTCCACGCTGTACGTTGAGGCGTACTCGCCAGTGGAAACGGATGACCGCGTGTCAATGCGGGATAGCTACCCGCATGCTTATTACGTGCGCCGTAGTCATCGCTACGTCACGACCGTGACCTCGGAGTGGTAGACCGGGTGTAGGACTACCACGGTGGAACTCTCCCGACCAAGAGAGTGCCACGTGTGCATCCTACATCACGAGAAAACTATAAGCAAAATCGTTCCTTTAGGGAATAAGAAGATTAAGTAATGAGATGAGCCTTGATTAGAGATCTCTACACAGAAAATCATTATAGGATATTTTGGATCAAAAAGTAATATGTTAAACAACCTGTAAATGGATTTTATGTTTAACCACCACTCTACTCAACGTTAGTTGACCCCAGTTATATAACTTTGTACAGGTCAGAGATTTGAGCAGCCTGAGCTACCGGCTGCTGAGGACGTTGGGCCTAGACAAGCCCAGCTATAGTTTCTACTACTTGTTGTAGTGAGTTCCTGTAGTTATATTCTCTATCGAGTAGCACTTTCCGTTATGTTCTCTATCTATACTAGTTCTATTGTAATGGCAGTATTCCTATTCTTAAAGGCATGTAATGTTCTAGAATTACTGTTCTATTTCTCCTTTCGTTGCCATTTTCTTTCTGCTTAGCTACTGTACTTGTATGGTTGTGGATTGATGCATGTTATTTGGTTATTTCTCGTTGGACGACTGGGTCTTGGGATTAGTCAAGGTGAGCCGCTCTCGGGTCCTGTAGGGATCTGGGTTCAGGTCGTGACAAGATGGTATCAGAGCAAAGTCGTCCTGAAAAATAAACCAAATAGTTCGAAAATCATGACACTTGTACATGTAGCTAGGATAACCATCACAACGTTTTACCTTGATTGTCATTTCCGAGTCTTACGTCTCCTCTGTAGCTAAACAGTCACCGACAATCCCGTTCCTTTTTGATCTCCGTGCAAGAGATGCCTCACCAGG
This sequence comes from Thalassia testudinum, assembly GCA_037157565.1. Taxonomy (NCBI): domain Eukaryota; kingdom Viridiplantae; phylum Streptophyta; class Magnoliopsida; order Alismatales; family Hydrocharitaceae; genus Thalassia; species Thalassia testudinum. The sequence goes on from JAZHRO010000024.1 coordinate 23,550,117, forward strand.
GAGCTCTTGAGACGAGCTGCGGACGTGGTCGTGGCCGAGGGCGTAGTCGCAGGGGAGGACGAGCGATGGCCGAGGACGGAGCCGCTCCACCTCTCCTTCCGGGCATTCAGGCCTCGGACCTCGCTCAGTTGATCCGAGACCTCCTACGGGAGGAGCTCCATCAGCCTCCTTCCTAGCTCCTCTTCCTGGGGATGCGGAGGGGAAGTCCTCCATGGGATAGGTGAGCCGCCATTACGCTGGACAAGCTGGAGGGGGAAGGGGTGATCCTCCACCGCCCCTACCTCCTTCAGACACTTCGGGGCACGAGTCCTCCTTGCTTAGAGGTACACCCATTCCTTTGTTGTGGCTACACCACGAGGTCTTCAGCCAATTCAGGAAGCTAAAGCCCCCCTCTTTCATGGGGGAGGAGAGCCTGTCTGAGGTGGAGGATTGGCTAGGACAGATGGAGAAGATCTTTGGCACCCTTTGTCCTCCTGCAGAGTGCTACGTGGCCTTCGCCATGTATCAGCTGGAGAATGCAGCTCATAGGTGGTGGAAAGAGATCAGAGGACAGGAGGAGGGAGAGCTGACATGGGACCGGTTCGTGGCGCTCTTCTGTAAGTAGTACTTCCCACAGACTTGGCAGGATCAGAGGAGGTGGGAGTTCCACATTCTCCGCCAGGGGGAAATGACAGTTAGCGCATACCGTACGCGTTTCATAGAGCTGTCACGCTTCTCCTCGACAGCTACGTCCATCAAGGAGGAACGCATGTGGAGATTCACCGAGGGTCTCCGACCTGCCATTTGAGGGTATGTAAAGCCCCTAAAGCTGCCTACCTTCTCCTGCGTAGTCAAGGCTGTGATGACCTACGAGGAGATCAACTCGTCCGTGCGAGACATTGATGGAGGAGGATGGAAGAGGCCCTACCCGTAGGAGCACTCACAGGGCCGTCGGGAGAGGAGGCACTAGGCATCAGCAAGGGAGCTATTTCGTTCAGTGGGTCCACCAGGGACCTTTGGGGGTCCCCGACAGGGACCAGCCAACTGTAGCAGACCCCCACCTAGTCACCAGAAGGGACAGCAGATAGAGGGAGGAGGTCGCATACCCCTCTGCTATCAGTGTGGCCAGCTAGGCCACATATGGAGGAATTGTTCATCTTGGACCGGAGCGTAGCTGGCGCTCCCAGCACCGAGCACTGGAGGTTGATTTGGCGGCTATGGTTACCAGGCCCGAGGAGGAGGACAGTAGTCGCAAGGAGGGTACCGACTCGCTGTCTCCTGCCTGACCCAGACCACGACTGCTTCTTCTATACAGAGGGCTGAGGGGCGTGTTAACGTCCTGACTCACGGAGATGCTAGAGCTTCAGGTTTCATAGTGGGTGGTACGGTTACTGTTTCCAGCAGGCTCGTTTACACGCTTTTTGATTCGGTGCCACACATTCGTTTGCTTTTGCGGAGTTTCCTGTCAGCATGGGGTCGAGCAGTGTACTCTTAGAGGAGCCCTTCCTGATTAGAGGACCAGGTGGGCAGGTGTTTGTTGCTGAGGAGGTTTTCACTAACTGTGAGGTCACGATAGGGGGACACAGTCTTCTAATTGACCTGATCATGATCCCGATGGAGGATTTTGGTGTGATCTCAGAGGATGGGTTGGCTATGGATTCAGCCAAAGTGGAGGCAGTGCACAGGTGGGGGAGACCGCGTACGATGATAGAGATTCACAGTTTTCTGGGATTGGTTGGTTACTACAAACAGTTTATCCGAGGGTTCTCGCAGATTGCATGTCCTTTGATTCAGTTGACTTGGAAGGACATATCTTTCGCCTGGACAGAAAAATGTGAGTCTTTCTTTCAGGAGCTGAAGAAGAGGCTGACCTCAGCTCTTGTACTCACCATCCTAAACAGCGGCGGCGGATTCGTCGTCTACACAGATGCCTCATTGTAGGGATTGGGGGGTGTGCTAATGCAACGGGGTTACGTTGTCGCATATGCTTCGCGGCAACTGAAGCCCCACTAGCATAAGTACCGTAGCCACGACTTAGAGCTCGCAACGATCATCCTCGCAGTGAAAACCTAGAGGCACTACTTGTACTGAGAGACGTTCGAGATTTTCATTGACCATAAGAGCCTCAGATACCTATTTGACCAGAAGGAGCTTGTTACGATCATGGGCGTCAAAAGCAGTTTAAGACGTCTGGAACCCTTCCCAAACATCTGGTAATAAATTTTTTCGGCTTACGGCTTCGCGTTTGCACGCATGCGCGCGCAGACTGAACCCGCAGCCTTCGTTTTCTCTCCCTGCAAGCGCCGCTTTCCTTCTCTCTCTTCCCGCGGCTGCCCTATAAGACACCCTCGCCCTCTCCCTCACCCTCATCTCCTCCGCCTTCCTCTTCTCCTTCTCCCTGCCAGTGCGAGAGCGCGAGCGACTGAGCGGCGGCAGCAGCGGCCGCGGCGAGCTAGCGGGAAGGAGGGTTCGAGCCTTCCGGGGCAGCTAGAGCCAGCCGGCGGGGGAGCAGCAGGCGTGGGGTATCGCGGAGGGGTTGCTGCAGCTCGGACAGCAGGCGGACAGGGTGCGGGGCGGCCGTGCGTCGCGGGCGGAGAGCGAATCGGGCCTTGGTTCTGGAAATTTTTTCCAGAATCAGACGTCTGGACTTACGTCCAGACGACGTTGGAGACGTCTGGAGGATTGTCCAGACGTCTGATAGGTAAGATATTTCATATCTTCTCCTTTTTGCGCGTGTACGGCCATGCAGCCGTCCGCCGCGACTTCTTCTGCATTCCGTCGTGCTGAGAGCTGGTGTTTGTGTGCGCAGGTCCTGCTCGGGAGGGCGCGAGGGTCGCCATCCCACGTGAATCAGACGTCTGGCCGCAGTGCCAGACGACGGAGAGAACCTCCAGACGTCCGGGGAGACAATCTGACGTCTGGAAACCAAGCCAGACGTCCCAGCAGGCTTCTGGACGTCTGAAGGACTACGCAGAACTAAGATACGACCTGACCAAGCTTTTAAGACGTTTGGAAAAGGTTCCAGACATCTTATTTATACAGTTTCGTTGTTTTTGACCTGTTTAGGGCCCGTTCGGAGTCCGTTTTCCGCGTTTCGAGTTGCGTTCTTTCCAGAATAAATTCTTGTACCCGTTTACAATAATTGTATACCGTTCTAAGAAACTTCTTGTGATTGATCCTTGTGTTAAGACCCCGTTCCGTTGCAGTTTTGGGGGTTGCGGAGGCGCGCGGGATTGCCGACCACGCCCCCAGTACTCTCGTTTTCGCTGGTAGAGTGGCTTTTTAATTTACTTAATAAAATTTGTTACAATTGTGGAACAATTAATAGAGTCTAGGGCATTGCATGAATCCTAGGACTGAGAAACTAGATTGAATGATAGATCCCAGGGTATTGCATGAATCCTTGGTCTGGAAAACTAAATTGAATGATAGATCCCATGGTACGGCATGAATCCTAGGACTGGAAAACTAGTGGAACATATAAATATTACAGTCTTGGAAAAGTGGAGAGGAAATAATAACTGTCTGTAAATTGATTTAACAGCTGCCTGTTATGAATGAAGAAATATGATGGAGAACATGGGTTGTATGAAGGTAAAAAACTGGAACGGTGAAACCTAAAATGGCCAAACCAAAAAACAACATGAACCCTACGAGGAATTAGGGGTAGAACTCCTGGAAAGAGAACAGAATGGAATTGAGAAAGTGAAACGTGGAAGTGTGTTGTCTCTTGGGTACGTGGTAGCAAAGAGATGCACACATTAACTTTTAGTGTAGAGGGGAGCTTGCTGCCCTCAGGTTGAGGCCAGGGTGGGTTTGGCCACTGTACACCGACTTGCTGGCCCTCACGTACACAATACCGAAGAGAGCTACTAGTGTAGGGAGAGCACTAGCTATCCCACGGACCCTGGGGTTTTGTTAGCCTTCTACACCGACTTGTTCGGCCCACTGGGCAAACCAGGGTAGTCAGGCGAGGGTGTGCCGACTGTGGAGGGGTTGGACCCCTGTTACTGAGAGGGCTCTGCCCTATATTGGTTCCATGCTGTGCTTTGGGCTCACCCGTTAACGGAAACGACTGACCGCGTGCCAGTGCGGGTTAGCTACCCGTGCGCTTATCGCGCGTGCCGTAGTCACCGTCACGTCTGTCAGTGACCTTCGGGTGGTTGACTGAGGGTAGGATCACCACGGGGGACTCTCCCGGCCAGGGGTGAAACACGTGTTACTTTTACTTTTCGGAAAAGACTGCAATCAAGATCGTTCCCACGAGGAACATTCGAGATCAAATGAAGGATCTGAGAAATAAATCAATCATGAAATAATAGAAAGACGTAAATAAACAAAGTAAAAATATAACAGCTACTGTACACTCTACTGCTTCTTTAGCTTTTAGTTGCCACTCTATTCAGCGTTTCACTGACGTGTTACCCTCGTTACTTTTCAGGACCAGGTGTTGAGCAGCCAGGGTCAGCTGCTGCAGAGGACATTGGGCCTAGTAGGGTCTAGTAGAGTTACCTGTAGTACTTTTTGTACTTTTCTTCCCCTGTAGTGAGTAGTTTTCTTTGTTACTCTCTGTGCTTTCTTTGTCGAAACTTTATGTTATGTACATGTTTATTTCCCTTCTGTTGTAGTGGTGTATACTGTGGTATTTCCTTTTCTTACTACTGTATTTTGTTACTGCTAGTTATATTCATGCTGAATGTGGTTTATTTTACTGCTCTTTTGGTCACTTCCTCGTTGGACGACTAGGTCTTAGGATTAGTCGAGTCGGTCCGATTCTCGTGTCTCGTAGGGATTCGGGAATCGGGTCGTTACAGAGCTCAATATTAGGTAGAGACGTTGGTTGGAGCTCCTGAAGAATTATGATTGCAGCATCTCCTATCACCTAGGAAAGACCAATGTGGTGGCTGAAGCCTTAAGCTGGAAGACGCTTGCCCACTTGGCTTGCTTACGAACGCAGAGTTGGAAACTCATGGAGGAGTTGAGCAGCTGGCAACCCCAGGAGTCACAGGAGTACTGCGAGGCTGTGACAGTGGTGAGGCGGACACGACCAGAGCTAATGGATCGCATCATGATTGGATATATGACGGACCCATACCTACGAGCACAGCGAGATCGAGTATTGGCAGGGAGCCCAGGAGAGTTCTCGTTCACTGATGGAGTCCTACATATGAGGGGACTCTTATGCATTCCTAGAGATGAGGAGTTGTTGAGGGAGCTCCTGACTGAGGCATACGGATCCAGATTTATCATACTTCCCGGGAACACGAAGATGTATCACGACCTACGACGTGATTTCTAGTGGAGAGGCATGAAGCGAGATGTTGGTTGATGTGCATACATCTGATTAACCTAAAATATCTATTAATACATGTTCTTAGTGTCACAATAGCATCATACATTGTAAATAGTGTATAATATGCATAATCACGCATTTAGATCAAGTTGTATAAATTGTATAGTAATTGTCTCCTTTTTATGGTCAGGGACAGGGAGACTTTTTAGTTGGACATTGGATCGAAGATCCAACCGTACGAATCTGGTCAGGACAACGATTGGAGTTTACTGACTTCAAGATCACCTTAATCGGACATCTGTAGCACCAGATAGAGACCGAGGAATCTTAAAGAGAAAAGGCCAAGATGGTGTTAATCCACACCTCAGACTACCGGCTGTTGAGGACACTGGACCTAGTCGAGCCCAGCTATAATTTCTACTACTTGTTGTAGTGAGTTCCTGTAGTTATATTTTTCAGTACTTTTCATTATGTTCTCTTTCTGTACTAGTTCTGTTGTGATGACAGCATTTTTATTCTTGAAGGCATGTAATATTCTAGAATTACTGTTTTATTTCTCCTTTTGTTATCATTTTCTTTCTACTTAGCTACTGTACTTATATGGTTGTGATTGATACATACTGTTTGATTATTTCTCGTTGGACGACTGGATCTTAAGATTAATTGAGGGGAGTCGATTTCAAATCCTATAAGGATTTGAGTTCATGTCGTGACAGGTACTTATCCATAATACATTCTGATTGTCAATCAATTCAAATTTTCTTATAAACATCATAAATATCTGAACTGAGCAATTTAAAGGGTAGGAATAATGATCCCGCATAAATCTGAAAGCTTGGTATCCTTTACTTTAAGCAGAATGAGATACCACATTGTTTGATTTATGCCAAAGGCATCTTGCTAAAAACCCCACTTGCAATCCCCCTCACAAACCCATCCTCTAAGCACATGCAAGGATGGAAACCTAGAACTGAGTCTCTCCTGTCAACGCCAAAAAGTCCCACTGCTCAACCATACCAAGGTGGACATTTAGGCTATATTTAATTGCAGGGTTCCAACCGCAGGGGGTTGCCCTCTACGTTACCAATGGCTGGAGGGTACAAAACTGGATTTAAAAGTTTTTTAATCGCAATGCCTCTAATACCACCTTTTCAAGTTCCAAACATAAGAAAAAATAATAATCATTTCGGTACGCACTTGACCCACAACTTAATCTAACAAACATGAAAACATTTTAAACCCACTTTTCTCACTGTTGAACTTATCCCATAGTTACAACTAGTTACACCAGCGAACATGCTATTCAACATTTCAACATCCATATCCTAATCAAACAAAAGCAACGTTATTCACGAAATTCTTTTAATCCTAGATTTTGATTGGTATCTTCAAAGTTGTGAAATATTTTGCAAGGTGCGACTCCCATAAGGGTGTTTTGGCGGCCGATTTGTCATAGATTTTATGAAAAGGAATCTTTTCCAGACGTATGAACTACAAAGTGAGAACCGTTACGGTATTACTGAATTTTTCTTTTAGGAAATTAGGAACGTCTAAAATTTTTCGAGCTACTAAATGGAACCGATATGAGGCAAGCATATCAAATAATGCTAGAAAATCCAAGGTGCACACAAGCTTGTGACCCAACATAGATTAAATATCAGATTTAATTTGGCAACAGATTGGCACTACTACTAGCACACGATCGTTACCCATATAAAAGTCAACTACATGATTGACCATATCAAAACAAATAACAGTTAACTAAACTTGAAGTTGATGCTTTCCTTCTGTAGATCAACCTACGAAAAGATTTGCGAAGGCCCATGATTCTCTCAAATGATTCCAAGAGGCTAGACCTCCGAAAATGATCATCAAATACAATTGAATTTGTGGAAGCAACTTCCACCAATACCACCAGGCCATTTCTCAGAAACATGGATGATAAAATCCCACCTTTTCCTAGCCATAATTGAACGTTATACTTTGCCTAACGTGGAAAAGCATTCAACTAGAATAAATACCATCTCTAAGAAACCAGAACTCTGTCGTACAAATTTCGACACATTCTTGAAATGAAATGAATACTGTTATATGAGTTTCTTTGTATGGCATATGATCAGACGCACGCATCTATATCTACCTAAATGAATCCGTCATTCCATTGAACCTATCCTTAACATCCAGATGATATATCCACAAGGGAGGCCTTTGTGTAAATTAAATAGGGCCAACCCTGCAAACAAGAATAAGTTTTCTTCAGTCAGATCTTGGACGATTCGGTCTGCTTCTGTGGGAATTGTACAAGGGCAACAGTGAGCGGGATCCATATTTCCTCCGGCCATAACAACGCCAATATATCAACAATACAATTAATAGAATCCCAATGGGGATTGCCCACCTACAACAATGAAAGAAGCAGCAGTTACCAACTTCTGTTTTGTGTGAAAACATAGTCACACATGGCATGAAACCAACTTGTCTTTTCAGATGATTAACTCATATTAAGCATAAAGACACCAATATGATAAGAGGGGTAAAAACTCAAACATCGAACATCCACTAACCAAAGCTAGATGTTATTCAGGATTTTTGGCTGTGCACGCATAAGGCACACCATTTTCAGGCTAACCAATAGCAATGACACCGTGGGAACAGGAAACCCATAGTAGCCACAAAGAAACATAATATGATGTTTATATAAACCTTTGTACACATTCAACTAAATAGAAAATTGAATTTAGATGCATTGAAGCAACCAATATGAACAAAATCGCCAAGTGAGACTGCCATGGGCATTCCAACAGGTAATGGTGGATACATTACTTGTGCAATGTCGACACACTATGCAAAAAGGTAAAAAGAATGTATCATGTTTGAATTACCTGTCTAAGTCAAGGATGGGGCTGTAAACTACAGTTTCCCAAGTAGAGACAACAATGTGCCAGCCAGGGTTATAATAAAGTGACTCGGCTGACCAAAACATCCTTGTATATGTTTCCAAGAAGATAAAGAGCAACCAAGCACCAATCTCTAGAAGAAAGAACTTTACAATGAACCGCCCCACCACAACCATCACAAGGGAGAAAGCCACAAGCCAATTGTAGAGTCGTTGATTGTAGTCTTTGATGAAAAGAGATCTGGACTTCGTAAGCATCTGACAAACAATAGTAGATTTCAGTCAGGAAAGTCTTGCTTGCAAATAAGCCAAAAATGATGAAGATTTCAACAAACAATGAGAACACTACGTGTCTAAGCACTTTATCAAAACTAAGGCCTGTCAAATCAAGCAAGAAATGACTGGTTGCAAAAGAATCTGCTGCCAAGGTATAGATATTGTTCAAGACACAAATGAAAGCATCAAATTACAAATTTCTCTGGTACCATTTTCGTCATCGAAAATGCAGCTAAAACAACATGGACAGACTTGGAATACATCTACATTTCATTTCCCATCTAATTTTCTTTTAACATATTGGTTCGAGGGCCCACAGAAGGAAAGTTTCAAATTGAGAAAGATGCTTTCTATCTTTTATTAAATATAAATAAAAGGAGTGGAACTAAATATCTTATTCAATGGTTATGTAATGACAAGAAGAATCAATCAGCGTGCTTACAGCTAAAACCAGGCTTCTTAACAACACTAATACATGTAAGCTGTTGAAAAAACTTCCATTAGAGCAATATGTAGAAAAATCACAACTTTGATGTAAAATTGATTGCAGACATATTAAAACCAGCAAACATACAAAATGAATTTAAATATTAAGTGCAGAAGAAGCCGACGATCATAATCAGCTAAAAGATAAAAAAGAGGAAACCAGTGAGTACTGAACCAAGTCCCACATATGTAGTTAGATATAATGCAAGAAAAATCAATAAGTAAACCCTCTCAACTCACAGGATTTGCTACATAGTTTCAGACTGATTAAAATTAAAATGAACCAACCATAAGGAATCAGGTACCTTCATCATTCTCTGTTCATACTTGGATTTTGAAGGCCCAACACAGTCTTCCTCAAAATTCTGATTGCACTGGTTAAAGCCAGCATTAAATTTTGCCATTGAAGGGAGTCTGAGGACTTGAAGTTGGTCCATTTTCTCTTCACAACTTGTATACAGAGCTTCACACAGTTTTGATGATCGGTATTCATTTGACATTGTATAATGGCTAAACACCTAAACATAGCAAAGACACTTTTAAAAAACAAAGAAATTATATCTCAAAGGCTAGCATTACTTCACACCAAATATGACTACATAGGAATAAAAAAAACTGAATTTATGGGGTGCCATGTTAGGTGCTAAAGCAAGTAGATATGGTACTAAACTTTATAACATATTGGATACAATTTCTATGGAATGCCTAGTTATGAGTTTCGAAGTTTAAGAAAAGCACTAAGCTTCCCTATTTGTGAGGTCACGATCATGATACGTCCCAATAAAACTTTTTGCATATTTTTGGTTTTGAAGAATCTTTATAGAAATTGAGTCCCTACAATGTCAACTTTTTTAATCTATTAGACCATTTTGCTACTTCCACCCTCCCCTCCAAACCCAAACAAGAGGAGCTCTAGGAAGGAAAGAAGAGAAAATAAAGAAAGAAAGAAAGAAAGAAAAGGTTCTTCTGCTAGCTCACATCCCTTGCTCCCCATGCCTCCGCACTGTTAAGTGTCTTCTTTGACTCCCTCAGTCCTCCTACCACTGCCTTCATCTCCTACTTTAACCAATCCTCCTCCCCCTTTCACCACACCTCCTTTCTACCGAATCCTCCTACTCTATTCTTCCCCTTTCCAACTTCCACCCTCCTTGCTACCCAATCCTTACAACTTCCTACCCCATCTTTTGGCCTCAGCTCCCCCAGCCTCAGCATTATTAATTTTGTGTGCACATCGAAGCAATCCATGAAGCTCAAGTTGAAGAAAATGAGCTCCTAAGCTCTGGCAGACCGGAGGGACAGCTGGACAGCGGCAGCAGGGGCAACACTGCCAAGATCAGAGCATTGTAGGTGACCATCCTAGTCACTATGGGAGAATGAATCATGAATGTGGGAGGAAAGGGAGCAGCCAATGGGAGTTGGGGAGCACATAAGGAGCTATAGGAGAGGCGAGGAAGAAGGTGCTGCATTAAGGAGTTTGTGGCCACAATACTCAAGGAGCCATATGAGATAGGTGCAGCTTTTGTTGATGCTGAGGTCATGGGCATATGCTAAGAATCAAACCATGGTGGAAGGCAGCAGAGCTTTCTCTTCTCCAATCTTTTCTTTCACAAGATAAGAGTAATGTTGGAACAAGATCAAAACATGACCTCACTAGTGATTTAAATTTCATAAGCATGCCATCAAAATGACTATTTCTAGGAGAAGGCCATGTTGGCATCATTATTATGTCGAAACAAAGGGATTTCAATGAAATTTTATTGAAATTTCCCTTATTTCGTCGAAATGGTCAACAAGCGATGAAATGCATATTGCACTTGACATTTAGATAGTTGTTGCCGCTATTGCTCCCATTCTTCATTATAGTTGTTGTTGCTCTAGTTGTTGCTATGTTCTAAATTCCATGTTGCTGTTGATCCGTACCATTGAAAATTGGACACCTCGAACTTTCCCATTGAAAATTGATTTTTTTTTTTTTTGCATGCCTCAAAAAAGATCATACTACAACTTCAACTCATATTTTGTTGATGCCAACAACTCTAATAACTAGTAGAGGAACTAAGCATCATATTCTATTCCTCCCCTTTTCCTACTTGAATGCCCTATCCCAATTTTATTTTCTCCTCAACATAAGGAATTTTCATTCTCGTTGGTGTGAGGCAACTACAACTACTACACTATAGTCTGTTCTTCTCTTGAGATTTGATTCCATTCCACATCTATCCTTAATTATAGAGTAGATCTACACTAGATCAACTATTATTATAAACATTTAGGTTTAATTAGAATTTAGAATTGAGAACTTTTGTTTAATTCTCAAAAATAAAATCTTAAGTTTGTGTTAACATTAGCATCTTCTTCTTGTAGTTAATTTTGGAAATAGTTATCCATTTAAATAGGACGTATAAGACAAGGTTTAAGATTTGGGGTTTAAATGGAAATAGTTATCCTTAAAATTCTAATCATTTTGACTATTCTAGACGTCTCTGAAATGAACTATTTTCGAGGCATCGAAATTGTCGAAATCAGACATCAAAACAAAAGTGATTCCTTGGCGTGCCCTCAACGTGATGGCGAAATGCACATTTGGATATTTATCGAAACAACGCCAAAATCGACATTTCGAACCTTGTTTATAACTAAGGATCAACCAAATCACAAAAAACCTAAAAAATAAGGTAAGCTCATGTGATGAACAAAACCTTATTACCTTGCACTAGCAAAATTTCATGAAATATCTAAGATGAACACTAATATAAAACCACACACTTCTCTGTTTCTTTCAGTGAATATGAACAACTTTTCAGCATTTAAAAAACTAGACCAGATGAGGATAATGACAAAAACTAAACCGAGGAAGCCTTTTAAATATCAACTGGCCCAACTTATGATAAAAATCAACTTCTACAAAGAAATCATTATATTACAGAGTTACCTGCCAAGCTACTTGCAGGAAAAGGATTAATAACTTTACCTGCCTTATTTCATCTTCAAGTTTATTAGCAGACTGTTTTGCATGGTTTCTACCAAAATGTTGTTCATCAAAAGCCTTCACTGCTTCAAGCTTCATTTCTTCATGTTCTAGCCACAGCTGAGATTCTGGCAACGGTAATCGTAATCCATCCATCTTCTTGGAATAGAGTTTCAAACATCGTTCCAGAATATCCTTATTAAACACCTCGACAAGGGAACCTGTAGATGGAATTTCTCCTTTGTTCAAGGCTTCAAGAATCTACAAAAATCAACCAGGCAAAAGTAACAATACTAACAATGGCAGCAACAAGAAAGTAAAATAAGCTACTATATAATGCATTAAAAAAATGTATTCAAGCCAACTGGTGCATCATAAAGGGTGAAAAGGAAAACATAAATTTAAAAGAAATATAGAATGATTTTAGAAACAATATATGAAAAACCTTGATAATTGCATAACAATGCAGATACTTAGTTTGTGGAAAAATACAGAACCATCTTGGATGCTCGATTGACAATGCGAGATGACACCCAAGATCTAGATGACTTAAGCAAAATCATTGTCTATAGGACCAAAAATGTTTTGCTATCGTTGGTGACAAGGAAGGTCTTGTGCGGTCAGGACTCAGGAGGCAATGAGCTCTATTGTATTTGATACCTCCTCAAGCATCAACTGGAATTGGATGAGCAACAACTCATACACTAAATTTCAACACACTGAAGTGTACTTGCCTTATGGTGTTGATTGACTTGTATGGATACCCCCTACTAGGAGCATCCTCTACCACTCCTTTAAGTCCCACAATTTCATAAGCGTTCAAAACCCAGAGCATCTGTCCCGCAGTTCTCATTGGCAAGAGATCATGGATGCATTGGACATCAAGGATGGTTACAACACCATCAAGATGAGGTAAATCTAATTTGCTGTTTGACATGCTGTGTACAGAAATCCTCATCCATGGTCCACTGCGAGTGCGAGCATGCTACTCCAACACCACTAGGTCCTCTTCTCTGCAGCTTAGCTTTAGATGGGCCTCATCTTCTTGTGTAGGTAGAAATAAAGTCCAAGTAATTGTGTTTCTCTCCATTCCTTGTAGGGAGACCTAGACAGTTAAACAACTATATAATCAGATGATGCAAATCCACAAATTTTTTGTTAGATGACAGTAATATTTCATTAGATGAACCCTCTAATCCATCCAGGAGCTTGCAAAATCTAGGTACTGCAAGAAATAAAGAGGGGCATTCCAAGCATGGGGCCAAAAGATGGGAAGAGAAGTCAGAAGGCTCAGATAGCAAGATAAAGTACACTAATGTTGACTAATGCGTGTGGTGTTCGTGAAGAGCAGTCAATCATGTACAGCTACTACTATTTTGATATTTCAGTAACAATACTAGGTGGATGACCAACACGGGAGTTCCTTAGAGACTTTTTTCGTGTGCATGTGTACATGTACCCGTGTGCACACGTATATGACATCCAACCCGTAATCGCAACGACCCAATTGCAAAACAGAGCTCCACCTCCAAAGTTGCTCCACTTACATTGTATTGCCCCAAAGAAGTTTCAGTCATCTATTTCATTAAGGAAGTTGGAGTAAAAAGAAATGAAACCTGTATTCCAACCCTTAACTTTTTCTTTTCACTTCTCTCCACCCCTCTAACTACTAACCTCTTTCCTCTCCTCCATCCACCACACCTCCCTCTACCAACCGTCACTGGACTCACCACACATTCCTCTCTCTCTCTCACCCTCGCTCTCCCTCTTGCAGCCCCATGTCCTCCTTCAACGAAGAATGGACACTATGAAGAGGAGGGAAAGAAAGAGCCCCAATCCCCAAATGAGCATATATAATCAGTGAAGAGGCAAGACAACAACAAGAACTGCCATCAGGGACAGGGATTGACCCCTATTACCCATGAAGCTTCCCTTCTCCATCTCTTCTAAGCCTAACACCTTCTCCCATCACCCCTCTCACCCTCCCTACTAAGTCATTCATCACCAACCTACAAAATACCAATCAACAATGTGTTCCCATGCACACAAAGGACCTCGTCAGTCTTCTCCCATCGCAATGTCCCTAAGAAGACCATTGCATGCTTCATCATCATTCTCATTAGCAATGACACCTCTTCCAGGCTGCTGCTGCTGCTTACAGCCTCACCATGTGGGTTAATACAAAGGATGACAAGGAAGCTTAAGGAGCCCACACCACTTGTGTGGCCAAGCTGCATACAATGTTCTAGGCTCAAGGTGGACATTAGAGCCTCCCCACGGAATGCAGTATGGAAGAGCTCCAGGACTGGTAATGTAGGACTTCAGCATGACAGTCATAGCGGGGTGTAGGCAGAAGAGTGAAGGAGTGAGACTTAGGATGAAATGATGGTGATAAGAGCAGAGGATGTTGACAAGGAGACAGTGCAATAGAGGAGAAACGAGATGCACAAAATGGAGGAGAAAGAGACAAAGGAGGTAGGTATTGGGAGGGATAGAAGAGGAGAGAGAGAAATGATTGGGATTTGGATGCAATTTCATTTCTTTTCAGTTGAACTCCATAAATCTAACAGAATGGTTGACGAAAACTATGGTAGGGCCAGGGGCATAGTGTAAAATGCAGCAACATCTAAAGAGCACTCATATAAGTATAAACATTACAGGGATTTGCACGTGGTAACAAGCATGCAATATAAATATGACAGCATTAGCTCAAGCTTGGGCTCCGGCTCGATTGAGCTCATTTAGTCAGCAAGCTCACAAGCCTGCTAAACTTGTGAATTAGCCAACTCAATGATAGGCTTGAGAACTATCAATAAGCTTTTAATTACCCAATTTACACTCTTTTAGTAAAGCAACATTAGATTGAGCTCATTTAGTCTGAGCAAGCTCACAAGCCTCCTAAACTTGTGAATTAGCCAACTCAATGAAAGGCATGAGAAATATTGATAAGCTTTTAATTACCCAACGTACGCTCTTTTCACAAAGTAAAATTAACTTGATGAAGTGACTGGAGTCAAATGACATCTCAAGCTAAAGACCACCCTCCTCATAAACCAAATGTGCGTTTCTCTTTGGGAGACTAAAAAACCAAGAGAATGAGGTGCCCTGTCCCTCATTTACTAAATATACCCTCACAGAATATTTTAAGTTCAATAAATGCAACTAATGGATATTTCATATGTTAGGTATGGGCACTGGATTTGACAAGATGCCCATGCACACATGCACGCGCACACACAATATGTGTATATACCTTATGAAGACAAATTATCAAGAAGGCTTCACTTGGATTTGGATTGATGCGATTGTCAATCATAGAAGCTGGCTGGAGCTCAACATGCTGGCCCCTAACAGGCCAAGACCATGCATTCTTGATAACCCTACCTAGCATTTTCCAAACATCCATGAGAAAGCCCCACAGGCTCCTCAACCTTCACAATTTCTGAAGTCACCATCTTCATATAATCATGTTGAAGAACAAAGGTACAAAGTATTATGATTTTCCTACTAAAGCTGTCATATGCCAGGCATGATACTAGGAGAAAGATCCTCTAATTTATGTACAATGACATTCCATTTGATGAGGAAACTAGACATCACCCATTTTATTAATATTTGTAGTCCTTACCGTCTAGCTCGTGTCAAGATATGGTTGAGTCCAACTAATAATTACTCAACCACGTGTTTTCGAACTACCATGAGAATACAAAGATGCATGCAACTCAAGTAGAGGAGTTAACCCCTCTACATGGCCTAATACAGCCAAAAGATAACAAATAAGTGAAATCATCTCATCATCTGTTAATCTAAAACCTGATAGACCACTACCGAGAGATGGATAGGTTTCTTTGACATAAACAATTGATAGTTGACTGGCAAATAAAAACATCGTCAAACTACTAAAACAATTTATTGCAGTAACAGCTACACAAGATAAAAATTGCATGAAACTAAAACCAAAAAAAAAAAAATTAGTGCAATCAATACGATTTACTCGGGAAAAAAGATACCTGTTCAAGGAAGGATACAAACTCCTTGCCATTTAGAGTTTTACTTTGCACAATTTTTGGAAGAATAATAGATGCAACTAGCTGCTTCAATTGTTCCCTTTTTTTGACGTAAGTTGGATCAAGATCACTATCACTCAGATCACAGAGCTTGGTCCTTTGTAAGTGAGGCTGCAAACAATTAATGCATTTTAATGCAACAACAATGCGGAAATAATTCTTTCAAACAAAAAAAAAGACCATGAAATAATAAGATGAATCTCATATGAGAAGGCTACTGTAAGATTAAAGGAATGAGGAATGGCCATTAATCTAGATATTCATCAAGTGGGTTTTGCATAGTTGACTGATGCTTTTCCATAGTAACAAATGGAAAGCCAAACATTTTCGTCTAGTCAATTTGATGATCTAAATTGTATAACACGTAACAGATCTTTATCAAAAAAATGTCAGAGTATGACAGATATCCATCAATAGCAATTCAGAGTTTATGTGAGTTTTGACCAAATCTTCGTACAAAAAAAAAAGGAACAGAAACTTTTTGTTTGAAGGGAAAATCAATAGAAACTTACATTCTGATGATTGAAACTTTTGTTCTTAGAGATCCAATGCACTTGTCAAAAGTAAAAAAAAGGCAACTTTTCATTCCATATACAGGTGAATTGATTCAATCTAGCAATCAAATTTAATTATAAAAGAGTAGTGTTGCAAGAGTAGGGCTACACTGCAGTAAGCCTAATAGTAATAGGATGATCTAGTTCATAATCCATCATATTAGCCACAATAAGAAAAACGCCACAATAGATATTTGACTTTCCCATGTTCACCCTGTGAAAATCCTTTCTGCACACTTTTATTTTTGAAACATTTAAGGGTGGTTATCCGTTTGACAATCACCCAAATTCATCTATAACCAAAAAATTACAAAACACACCTTACACTTACACTTTGATATGGTTCGGTTGAGAGCTTTATTTATGTCATTCTGTCTTTCTATTTACATTTTTTTGTAAGACTATTCGTTATTTTTTCATGGGGTCTCTCTCTCTCTCTCTCTCTCTCTCTCTCTCTCTCCTAGTATTGTTGGACTCCTATCCTACCACAATAGCCTCCAACGGCCTTCCAGTGCCGCCAGTGTGCCAGCAACCTCCAGCGGTGGCAGTTAGTGTCGCCCGGAGTGGGGGTCTGCCAATTTTGGGGGTGTCACTAGGGATTCCTAAATGCCCTAGCATGTGCTCCTGCTCTTCTCGGCTTAGTTTCCGATGTGTTCTATGATTTGAAAAGTTGATTTCAGATTTGCTCGACTTTGTTAAATGAAGTTCTTGATTAGTTGTGCATGTCTTCGTTCTAGTGTCCGTGCATCATGGGAGACCACAAAGATTCTGTTAGCGACTCTGTGGAGAAGTTGACTACCACAGACACTTCACCTCATATGCAATGCACTACCATAAAGTTGGATGGGACCAACCTTCTATTATGGTCTACTTCATTTGCACAATATGTGGGTTCTCATAGGAAGAAGTATATCTATTTGAAGGATGAGCTAGTTGCGCCTACCAAAACAAAGGATTGGGAAGCAGATAATGATTGGATAGCCACATTTATGCTGAATAGCATGATAGAGCCCATAGCTAAACATGTTATGCAATATTCCTCAGCTAAGAAGATGTGGGATGTGCTACATGAGATCCATTCGCAGAATAGCAACATTACAGGGTTATAGAAGATATCCACACGTTCAAGAAGGGAGCCATGCCCTTAGTAGAGTGCTATAGGACCCTGAAGAACCTTTGAGAAGAGCAAGACACATTCCAGCCACCGACTTCTGATGTCTTTGTGATAGCCAAGCAGTGTGAGGCTATTTGCTCTTTGCAGTTTCTTGCCACCCTTGGGCCTTAATACAAGGTTGTCAAGGACTAGTTGATGACATATGAGGAGATTCCCACTCCTGCTCATATTTGTGCACGCTTATCTTGGTTGGAGATTTCTGATCTTGTTCTTGGTATAGATTCCTTAGCCATGGCTTCTTTTGGTCGAGGTTGTGGTGGCACTATCTCCCCTTGTCGAGGGGGTTGCAGACGAGGTACTTCACAAGGAGGCAGAGACCGTGGACGTGGGAATCGTCTGTGAGTACTACCACAAGGTTGGCCACACTGTGGATTAATCCTAGGTAAAGAATGGATACCCTTACGATCAAGGTCCCTGTGCAAATTAGGTTATAGTCGAGGACGAGAGTGCTCAATATTAGGAAGATTGTACTCGAATTACTATTTCCCAAAGGAGTATGACAGAATGGTGGCATCTTAGCCTTCATGCAGTGCTGATGCTTTTTTTGCTCAACCTATGGGATCTACTACCTTTTTTGCCCACTCCAAGACTCCAACCTGGATAGCAAATTTTGGTGCCTCTTCTCATATCACAGGTGATGCCACTTTGTTTTCCTCACTTCAATCTCTTGCCAACCCAGTCTAGGTTAGGGTGGAAGATGGAGAATTGTCACTTGTAACTAGGCTCACTGATGTGTCATTGACTACTTTATCTCTCTCGGATGTTATGCATGCACCAAAATTTGCTTTAAATCTAATGTCTATCAGTAATATTTTTAAGGCCTTCCAGTGTCAGGCTGTGTTTCACGATTAGTTCTTTTTCTTTTACGATCTCCAAATGATGAAGCAGATTAGTGAGCTTAAGCAAAAAGGCCTCTACTACCTTGAGTCTACTGCCAACACATTCCTCTGTTGCTGTTAATTGTGCCACTACTGCTTTACAATGACACCTTCGCCTAAGTCACCTTAGTACCTCTGTTCTTCGCCGTCAATTTCTAAAATTGCATTTTCCATATTCTTTTCGTTGTGATGCATGTCAACTTGGCAAACATCACTGTTCTTTTCCTAGTCAAAATAAGATATTTGAGTTTCCTTTTGAGTTGGTGCATGCAGATGTGTGGGGACCTTGTTGGGTTCGTAGTGTCAAGGGATTTCAGTTTTTCCTTGTTTTGGTGGATGATTGTATCTATGAGGTTTATATCACGAAGGAAAATTTTGAACCTCTCAACATGTCTAGCATATACTTCTGTTGAGAATTGTGACGCGACCTAATATATCCTATGTAGTTGGCTAACTGAGCCAATTTATTTTGGTGACAAAGGAGGCACATTGAGTTGGAGTGTGTTAGGTTCTGCGTTACTTGAAGAATTCCCCTAGGAAATGATTGTTCTATTAGAGACACGACCATCTAGATGTTTATGGTTACTCAAATGCGGATTATGCTGGAGCCATGAGGACAAATGATCCACTATAAGTTATTGCACCTACGTTGGTGGTAACCTAGTCACCTGAAGGAGTAAGAAACATAATGTATTAATGTGGTCTCCAGATCCAATGAAGAGTCAAGAGTATGGAGCCATGACACATACCACTTGTGAGCTCTTCTGGATCAGATCTACCTAAGTGATTTTAACATCAAGGTTCTTGATCTTATTCCCATGTATTATGATATAAGGCTACCAACTTTCTTGTTAACAATCCAACTTTCCAAAAGAGGGCCAAACATATAGAAGTGGATTGTCATTTTGTTTGTGATGCTACGATGCAAGGGAAGATATCTATGCCTTACATCTCTAGCGAGGACCAGATAGTTGATGCTTTCATAAAGGCTTTGGCGAAGAAAAGACTGGAGTATTTATGTTCCAAGTATAGCATGATAAATGCCTATGCTCCAACTTGAAGGAGAGTGTCAAGAAATTTATTTGTCTTAGTCTTATTTATGTCTTACCGCTTTCTTTCCATTTACGTTTTTTTGTAAGGCCGTTCATTATTTTGGATATTTTCCCACGAGGTCTCTCTATATAAGATCCCCAAGGGGTCATGGAATAAGGCGTACTCTCTTTTTCTCATAAATGTCACATTGATTGCTGAGTCAAAGATTTCATTGCCTTTGATAAACGATAATAGGAAAGGATTTTTGTGGTGGTCATAGTAAGAAGCAAGATTGATGTGTACACCTTTGAAGAATTTTAATGAGCCTACTTGTGCACCCAAGAATCCTGGATCATAAGGGAGACTTCAATCATATGACTTGTTGCAGATTTAGAAAAAAAATGGAAATAATATTGTGAATCTCTAAAAATAAATGAGTTAAGACCCTTTATATAAAGAGGGTCACTCATATTTTAAATCCTAACAAAATCTTCTAGGATAGGAAACAAACCTTTAACAAAAATTATCCCTAACCAACTTTCCTAAATAATAACTCTAATATCTTTAACACTCCCCCTGCAAGTTAGAGCATGTAATGCCTAATTTGTTACAAAAGTGAACTTCCCAACAATGTAGACTTCTAGAAGAGCAGGCAATAGATTGGAGGAGCAGGAACAGCTGTAGAAGAAGCAACTGCAGTAAATGGAGAGCAATAATAGTCATTTAGTAGGAGACGGTCCCAAGCAAGTAGCAGAAGTAGTAGTAATAGTAGGTAGAAGTAGCAGCAAGACGACTGTAGCATAAGTAGCAATCATTGACAATAACAGTAGGATTGTAGTAGCAGTAGATAGTAGTACAGTTGTAGCAATAGTAGCAACAATAGACAATAATAGAACGGTAGTAGCAGCAGCAGACAATAATAGAATTGTAGTAGTAGTCGTGGCAGTAAACAATAATAAAGTTGTAATAGTAGCAATGGTAAATAGTAGTAGGGTTGTAGCACCAGTAGCAACAGTAGACAGTAATAAGGTTGTACCAGCAGTAATTGCAATAGTAGTCAAAGTGGGAGACAAGAATCCTTGCTCAATCCCCCCACCAATTATTGCAATCCTTGTGCTGGACAATAGTATGATTGGATGCTCCAGAAGTAATGATTCGATCAAGAGCAGTAGTCTTAATGTTACGGAAGACACTCTCTTGAGCAAGTGAAATATCTACAGGGTGACGTCGTACAACACTAGTAGACCCAATTCCGGTGGCATCCTCTCTCAACCCACTATTGATGATAGCATCTACAATCACTTGAGTTGGGTTCTGCTTAGTTTAAAGAAGAACAATCTCGATAGCATGCTTGACAATGCAAACAACCATCAATTTCTTGCCATTATTCCACCCATGCATCACCAACGAGTTCATCAACCAACTTTCCTAAATAATAATTCTAATATCTCCAACAAGACAACAAGCCAGATTAGGGGCTTTGAATGTTTCAGTGACTAGATTTCTGATAAGGGGGCAACTGACCTTCCTGATGAGTGCACACTTGAAAAGTAATTATAGGTATATATGTAAAAAGGAGCACCCACAAGCACGGGGACGAGAGGCATTTGAATAGCTTCTTACATAAGGCTTAAAACCATGACCCAAATGAATACGATTCATTTCATGTAGGTGCCGATGAAAAGTCATCCCAACCAAAGATGTGTAAGATCCAAAAAAGTGAGACTACTCCAGTGGTGACCTGATAAACTCCTCACGTTTAATATTGAAGAATTGCATAGAGAAGTGGGCTAAAGAACTCAGAATGGGATAATTTCTTTATACACTCCTAAAGCAATAGCAATACTTTCAACTCAATTTCAATAGTTTAATCATAATTTTACTAAAATACCTGTCATATCACATTTTGTGGTCACCTTACAATACATGTGAGAATTTTTAAATGAGCCTAGGGCACAGATAAGATTTGACCTATTAAAATTGCTTCCCTTATTTATTATAAAACCTGCATTACAAAGCTGTTAAAAAATAAAATTATTACAAACTAAGCATCTTTACAAGTGTGACTTGAAATTTTACAAAATAATTGTTGGGAATAAAGATGGGTCATGTGGCAGGAAGTAAAGCCCTTAGGGCCAGTGGTAGTGTGGTCTAAAGGGTCAAGTTGAGTCATTTATTTAATTGTTAAGTTTGCTATTTTTAGCAACTAGATTTTAGGAAATAACTTTGGGATTTATTTAGTGATAAGATCTTTTGTTTCCAAATGTTGGTATATTTCCCTTTGATTCAATTAATAATATTTCCTATTTTACTACTTCACTCCCTCTTTCTTTTTCAACAACACCATCACCGGGCACCATCAAGGCCCACGCCTCCTGCGCCAAGACCACAAGGTTGCTGACGACCTAGGCTGCCTACCTCGATTTGCGTGCCACCATAGTCCACGTGAGACTATCCTCTCCCATGCTAAGGAGCCTCCACTCTCCTACTTACGTAAATCCTAACATGATATCAGAGCCTTTGGTCTAGGCTCCTATGCACGTGGAGATTCTACTACAGGATGATATTCGCATCCAGAAAGTCCTCGACAAATCCAACGCCTTACGCGAAGAAGAAAAGCTATAGAAGATGACAGAGTCAACCACGACCATTAGAAATGCCACACTCGGTCTAGGAGAAAGAAAGGTGGCTGTCTTCGGGACAACGATCAAGCTTAGTGGTGCATCCAACTATGTCTTGCGGGCTCGCACCTTCAAGATCTTTGTTGGAGGCTAGGAGAAGTTGCGTGTGCTCCTTAAGGAGCCACCAGAGTTGAAGGACAACAAGAAGAAAAAGAAGCTTGAGGAGGAGACTTATCAGAAGATATTTCAAAGCATATAGTACCGTTGTATTCGATTTTTTACTCTTCAAAAGAAGGGGTGTTTTTGAAACAAAGGGTACAAAACAGATCAAATAGCGGAGAACGAGCACAATGACGATCGCTTCGACTTTGACTCAAGAGGAAGAAGAGGCACAGTGTAGCCTCTAGAAGAGCACAACGACTATATTGACTTCACCTTCTCTTGGTGAACTTGGCTCTAAGAAAAGCCAAGGGTCTTTTCCGACTCACGAGCAAAGCACCATACTTTTCGAGGAGGCACGTGGAACCCTCTAACGCATTGGGGAACGACGAGATAAAGGGCTCGACTCTTGAGCGTAGAAAAAGAGGCACGAAGATCATCCTCAACTCTTCAAGAAAAGAATGATGTAGCAATATCAAGTTCTGTAAGCCATCGTCCTCCCGACCTCAACTTGAAGGGGAGTGTTGGGAATAAAGATGCCTACCACATGGCAGGTAGTAGAAGGCCCTCAGGGCCGACGGTAGTGTGGTCCAAAGGACCAATCTAAGTCATTTGTTTAATTGTTAAGTTTACTATTTTTCGTAAATGGATTTTAGGAAATAGGTTTGGGATTTATTTAGTGATAAGATTTTTCCTAAAGTAATAAGATCTTTTGTTTCCAAATGTTGGGATATGTTCTCTCTATGTAAAGAAAGTCTTCCCTTATATTACCCTTTGAGTCAATTAATAATATTTCATATTCTATTACTCCACTCCCTCTCTCTTCTTCAACAATGCCATCACTGGCCACCATCAAGGCCCACGCCTCCTCTGCCAACACCACAAGGCTGCTGACCACCTTGGCTACTTGCCTCAATTTACAAGTCACCGTAGTCCACGTGGGACTATCCTGTCCCATGCTAAGGAGCCTCCACGCTCCTACTTGTGCAAATCCTAACAATAATATTTCTACAACCTACCTCAGGTTGGATGCGGCAAGCTGGTGCCAAGCAATCATTGTCATTTGGAGTATCTAGCTTTAGAGGAATGGCAAGGTGTTTAGGAATGAGAGATGTTGGGTTGACAATGTAGGAGAAGCAAAATGTCCTAAATTTTAGCTTCGTAGCCTTGAAGTCCGTTCCTTTTACATATTAATGCAATTAGGATGATTACCATGCTTAGGTAATCTTCCTCTTTTTCCCTAAAACAAAAAAAAAAAGATGGTCATTACTAGCATTTTTGTGCTTGATAGAATTCCATATACAATTCATAAGTAGTATACTTTCTATCCCAGTGATCTGATTGCTTGTACAAGGTTCAAAATCCATTTAGTTTAAACAGACCGAAGGCTCACCTGGAAAACCCTCTCCCCCTCCTCCCTTACACATGCACAAAAAAAAAACAACTATGTTTTTTTGGCTGGAAATCAAAAGCTCAATCACAAGTACATGAGACTTTTAAGAAAAAAGTACATGAGATGATAGGACAAATTTGATTGACTGAGACAAGCTTGGAACGTGTCAGGTACACTTTTAAAGATTATAAAAGGAGATGTCATATGAGAGCATGGAATTGAACTGGATTGCCATTCCTCATGCCACAGCATCAGCAGAAAGCACTGTTCAGACCTTATCAAAGCCAAAGACGCCCAAAGAAAAAGGTTTAACAACCCACGGATCCCCGTTAGTAGAGGCTGTTCTAATGAACACTTCCACAAAAAACATGTAATTCCATGCTACAATAGCTGCAAAATGGCCATAGCTAAAAAACCAGAAATATCAACCCACTTTTGGAGTGTTCATCCTATTTCCTTTCAAGAAAAAAATCAACTAAGCTTGATTTTGACAAACTCATTCACCAACAATTTACAAGTGCAAAATTTGGGTATATTTATAAGTAAACTATAAAGTGAATATAAGCAACCTGTGGTAAGCTAAAGGCTGTACTGTTGTCGCCCATAATAGCCAAAGACTTCCGAATCTCATTGACCTATTTACAGGAAGAGAATGAAAAATTTAATGTCAACATCATGCAATAAGCCTGCAACAACAAACTGGCACACTAGAATACCTGGTCAATGTTTTTGTCCCCTGCAAACAGTGTAGAATAGAATCAACATTCACCTCTGAAAAAAATTATTCAAAAAATGTAGTTATAGATCCTGACCATTCTGGTTGGGAACAGGCTGAAGGGCTTCTTGGACCATTTCTTGAACAGATTTTCCTTCTGTAACAGAGAAAAGGCTAATTTATAAAAATAATACAACCACAAAAAACACCGCTGGGTATCAGGAAAACTCCAACCTAAAATAAAGGTTACGTGCAAGAGATGTAATTTCTCAACATTTACTGACAACAGCAATTAAAATTCAGCCTTTTAGCTTTGGTGGGCATATTCTGTGGTTTGTACTTAGTGAAAATAAATAAATAAATAAATAAAATAAAGCAGCAAATAGATACAACACATTTTAAATAAAATCTAACCAAACACACTTGAATAGGTCTCAATTGATACCTCAATTATATCTGGAAAATATGTTATCTTATTTAGGAAATAAACTAAATAGCATGAAAAAAAGGTTCAGATTTATTCTGCTTGACTCGTGTACCACTGTCATTAGCCTAAATATCTATCCCATACGTGATACTTAACTGTCATTCAAGTAAACTACAATTCCTGGTATTGTGACTGTTGAGGGGAAATTTTAGAGTTCTAAAAGAAAGCCATTTGAATTTGGGCAAGCTAAAAGGTCCTGTCCTCAGTGATGGTAAACTTTTACAAAGGCTGGTACATGACTAGCACATTTACCAGTCAAACAAGAATAAATCTTTGCCAGAGTACCTGTAGACAGTAGAGGGCATGGGTGCAAGGTGAAAAAACAAGTATTTTCCTAGAAGATAGGCATGCCTAGAAACTAAGGAAGAAGATGGTAAGAATGCTATAAGCTCTATCAAATAAATCAACCTAGAAAAAGCTATGCGATCCTTTTGGGGAAAGGAAAGTAATGTGACTTTAAGGAAGCCAGATTTCCAACTAACACCAGACCTATTGTCATTTATAAAAGGGCAACTCTTCTTTTTTAAAAAAGGGCAACTCTCTTTCTACTGCTCCTCATTAGTCATTATGCAATTAAAATCCAAGAAATAAAAGAAATTACACACACACAGGGCAATGAAATCTTTTTGAGTCTATTCCGCTAAAGGAAGATGGTGGCACATTTTTTGCTTTTAATGATTGGCTTTCCATCTAGCATGCACACTTACGAAGAAAATCACGTTGTATAAGCCACAATAGCTTTGCTGGTTCAAATGCAACATCTTGACCCTGCCAAAATATCAATTATATAAGGTGCAAACAAAGGAGTTTCCCAAAATGATGAAAGAAAAAAGGAATCCTAAAATTACCTTGACTCTTCCATCCATAATAGAAGATAGCAGCCAGAAAATGTCAGAAGGCTAACAAAAAGAAAATAGGGAGACTTTGAACAAACATGAAGCTGGAAAAAAAGGCTAAACTGCAATATAACCTGCCATAAAATTCTTCTGCAAGCTCCACAGCAAATGATAGGCGTGATATATCAGCTTCACGAATCTATATGAAGCAAAATGCACCCAAATGAATTATTCATGCTGTAAAGAAGTACATCTAAATTAAAAACCATAAGACAGTAATCGGCACAGCACCC
Source organism: Thalassia testudinum (assembly GCA_037157565.1). Classification (NCBI taxonomy): domain Eukaryota; kingdom Viridiplantae; phylum Streptophyta; class Magnoliopsida; order Alismatales; family Hydrocharitaceae; genus Thalassia; species Thalassia testudinum. The sequence continues at coordinate 23,576,224 of JAZHRO010000024.1, forward strand.
AACCAGATGTAATTTGATTACAGGAAAAATGCATGGAAGTTTTTCAAAAGAGAGAGAATCATAAGGCAAGTTCCAGGCTTGTTTTAGCCTCAATGTAAAAAGAATTACTAGTGAATCTAGTGACAGAATGCGTTACCGTCTCAGGTAGATTGTAGATAAGAACAGAACTCATCACTGTCGCCAAAGCAAAGATCCTGCCATAAATTACACAAGAAGCTATTAGAAGTAAAAAACCAGCACAATGGCACGACCGATACCATTGTCAGACCAGCAAAGCTATTTTAAGCTACTCTCTGTAGATCTCATGCTAAAGCTGTTCAGACAGTTATGAAATATGGATCATTTAGCAAAGATTTTTTTCTGGAAGAAGCATTTAGCAAAGATATCTGTTATTTTTCGCATCAGCTCAACAACCACCAAAATTAGCAATGACATATGCTGCTCAAGCATTCTCCACAAGTTGAAAATTTTCCACCACCAACATGGCCCCATGTTTCGTTGCAGAGTCCAGGCAACAGACTTTGCATCAACCCAACAATTATCTTGTCTATCATTTCAATTTTTGCAATGTCCCCCTTAAAAGCCAATTATTCCAGTATAGTTTCACCACTACCCATCCTACAGAATTCCGTTACTGACATTCTGAGGACACTCAATCATGAGTAATAATTCTTTCTATCTGAAAAAGGTTGTGAGTAATAAAATAATCCCTATCCAGATCTTGGATTATTATTATGTGGTCTTCAATAAACTGATCTATGGCTTTCGACCACTGTATAAGGAGTCAACCACTCGATTTCAAGTCCCAAGCTAGCTTTGGAGCTCTTACCATCTTGGTAACAAGAAGAGTCAAACAAGAAAATTTTCTTTCTCATGCTTATTAGACATTTGGAGGCTAACAGAAAGATATAGGACACCTCATGAACAGTTGAGGCCACAGATCATGACTACTCCTATTCCACACCTTCCTTGTGCTTATTTGGATGACAAGGAAAGACCTATATCTTGACAGATTCAGAACTTTAAGAACATGTTCTCATGTGACAAACGTGACTTGATTTTGCATCATGTCTTGTGAAGGAAGATACAACATCTACTTGTTGCAATAAGGGGATGAACTCTTGTGCAACTGACTCAACAGACTAACACTATAACCAATTGCTCTGGGCCATCAAGAAGGTTCTTTTTGGGGAGAACCAAGGGATGATTAGCCAAGGTTGGTAGCCATCCAAATATATAATTGTTCAAAGCATCCTGTCCCAAGAAGAGGACAGATGCAACAGGGCTTGTACCATGTTTTCCACATGTGCCTAACCCCTCTAAAGACCATTCCATTTCTCTGCAACAAAATTACTTTAGAGAGAAGAGAACACCTTTGCCGTATCATGTCTCATCAGGAAGAAAACAGCTTAATCTGGCCTTCCCAGACTGTAGGCAAGCCAAAATAAAAAACATCATCTGACAAAAACAGAAAAAAATCAACCCAGCTGACAACCAAGGATATTGAAGAAGTCAGAAAGCAATCACTGTAAGTGTAGACCAGAAGGAAGCAGCTGTATGTAATAGATGCCCTTTCCCAATTAGATACTACATTATCTAGGGCTAAGAGGACTACTTACTGTGTTCACGGATGGGGTGAACTCGAAGACAGGCAGGAAAAACAGCCTCTGTTTCCAACAACTAACTCCTAGCTCTTGTACATCGGAGTCTACAGAGATGAAGACAACCTTCATTGTGGAGACATTCAGCTACACTACTACAAAGCTGAGCCTGACTAAACCTCTTTTTTCCCAAAGGCAACATACGGCCATTCTGTCGCATTTCCTCCTTCCAAAGCTTCATCATTTGATGTCTAAAATGGAAGAACAAATGCCTTCTATGCTTCTTTCTTTGCTCTTCTGTAATTTGTCAAACTTTCATCAGTTTGATTAGATATGATGGTTTGAAGCATGCTTTTTTAGCTATAAGCTTCCCTTGCACTTCTTCACTCTACCAAGCCCTGTTTTGTCCCAACGCTCCTCCTTTAGGCACAACGCCTTTTTGGTCACCCTTCTAATATGTCATGAACACTTCCATCAAGTTTCCAAGCCCCTTTATTGCAGCATCTGCTCCTTAAAATTCACCTGCACCTTTTTAAAATTCCACCAATTTTGTTCTTGCATTACTGAACACCAATTTAATCATTTTTAAGCTTCTTTACATGCACATACACTCCCAATAGATGATGTTGAACAATTATATGCTTCACCAAAATAAACTTGCAACACAGACAATCTCTTCTTCTCAAAGCAAATGAATCAATTTGTGTTCCTTGCTGGATCGTTCTTTTTAACAATCAAATGCTCCTCTCACAATAATTGAATTGTGGTCACCATGTGATAAGAGTACTATTTTTCTTTGGAAAGTATCAGTGTAGAGTTGTTAGTAACCTTTTTCTCCACTATTTTCAGATATCTATTTGAGTGGAAGATAATTATTAGTACTGGCTACATTGTGAGAGCCTAATGTCCTATAACGCTGGCCAAATTGTCTAGCTCGATTTGTTGAACCCAAAATCTGAAGGAACAAAGAGAAGCCAATCAGACCAACCAGTTTGAGAAGAGGGGTTGTGTGAATAAACCTAGCTCAAACGTTGGCCCGGATAAGTAAGCTCTTTTAAGAACAAAACCTCTATAATAAAATCTCAATATGAGGCAGACGCATCTATTTCACATAAAATGTCTATTTGTGTGTTGCTAGGCCTATAATTGCATCCAGTTCTATAAATATTGCATAACATGCATTATCATGCATTTAGATTAAATATTGTAAACTCTATGACAATTCTTCTCTTTCAATATCTAGGGGATTGGGTGATTCATTTCGAGATCTCAGATTGAAAATCCAATTGTACGGATCTGATCGGAACGATGATCGGAGCTCAACACCTCCGGAATCATCTTAATCAAACCTCCATAGCATCATATGCAGTCCGAGCAAGATCAGAGATCAAGAGGTAAGGTGGTGAAAATCCAGATGGCTCAGATGATGGCACGTGGCGCCATCTGAGCTGCCCACAACCACCAACCTTCTCCTTCTTCGTCTACACTCGCGAGATCTCAACCGTTGGATTCAAATCCAACAGTCACCGAGAGGCCATGTCGCCCCTAGCATTACATGAAGAGAAGCGCACCATCAGATCTCGATCGTTGGTTCGCCATCCAACGATCGTGAGCACTCAAGCTTTAAAACCAAAATGCGACAAAGAGCGGAAGATAGCGCAGCAGTCGAAGGCGCTATTCGCAAGAGGGGGCGTGGGTTCGACACAGTGACCGCCTCAAATTCGCAGCGAGAAGCGTGCGATTGAAATTTGATCGCACGATGCACGATGAATAGTAGCGGCGAGGGAGACGTGGCGCACCAACAACCGCGTGATGTGCACGCTCATGATGACGTGAAATCATACGTGCCTCGCATGTGTTGTGAAGGGCGGATGAGCGCAGTCCTGAGCCGTAGATCAAGCATCCAACGGTCCTACTTTGGCTACATGTCGTAGTGCTTGGTGAGTGTGCCTCAACGGCTAAAGGAGAAGCAGCGGTGACGTGGCTTTACATGAGCGCTCGGATTGGTATCGCACGATCCTCATTACACATGTGCTTCAACAATGTGGGTCTTCAGCAACGCATGTATCCGTTACTAAAGGCCCTTCATTTAATTCTAAAGACTTGAAATACCTATTTTGCCCCTTCTTCCTCACCTATAAAAGGCATACCCCTCCTACACATTTGAGCATCCATTCTCTTTTGTTCTCACCTCATCCAAAGCACTAAGAGCTAATCTCATACCCGAGATGCTCCATGAGAGATAGAATAAAATAATTTTCCTTCTCATCCCCTTCGTGGAGCGCCTATGGTTATACTCTCGCCACCATTTGGGAATTAAATCCCGCTGCGATGCCACCTTACTTCGTCCTCCTTCCTCCAGCCCTGTTCTCCCTCATCCAGCATCTCACCACCCTCTTCCAAGCGCTCCGTCAACGTGGCTCGTCCTCCAAGCGGACGTCAAGAATGATTTTTCTCATCCATATCTTTTTACTGCTTTCTAGTGTAGATTTATTTTCTTCAAGTAGTTGTAATAGGCTCTAGATTATTTAAATGCAAGACTTGTTTATCCTCTCTCTATTTTTCTCTTTTTTTGTATTATTCTATCTCTTTTCTATTATTTATTGTTTAAGTAGATTAGCTAGCATAGATTGATTTCAACTAGCTACTATGCTTTGTGATAATAATTTCTAAACACGATTTTTAATCAAATGTTCGCCTCTTTGTGTTCGATTCAGAACTCACCAGAGTTTCGGTAAAATTGATCTAATAGCAGATTTTTTTATGCAACTGCAACGACCAGTTTCTAACTCAATCTTTTCGCATACAAAATCTAGTTCATTATTTTGGCACCGTTGTTGGGGAGGCAACGCTTTTTGATTTCCCACGTTCTCCTCCTTACTCAACTTTTACCTCACTTTCTCCTTTGGCTGTGATGGCAGGTACTCTCTCGAGGTGGGCAAAAGTGGTAGAACGGAGTAAAGTATCGATGAAGGTTTAGTAAGTCTTACCCTACCTCCTACCCACTAGTTTTCATTCCACCACTTAATAGCAAAACGTAAATCGACCTAGGCGCTCTTATAAACCCTAAGGTAGATTGTATTGTTTGTTTACCACATCCATCGACTTCATCCCCACATATTTATAAAAAAAAAAAATTGAATGTGGGATTAACTAAAATCTACACACTTTATACACCCACACACACCCAAGGCACCTCACTTTGATATGATTCAATCACTTAACTAGGAATCCAACCTGAGGACCCGGTAAACATATTGGGCTAAAATTATTTGGGTGCCTTAATCAAATGGTACAATTAATTGAATTATTTGGGCCGTACCACTTTAATTAAAACAGATTCATTTCGTAGCTTGCCCCTTAGGATTCAATTGTTAGGAATTGGCCAGGTACTCCACATTACTTTTTATTGCTAAAGGAAGATATCTTCACCTGTGATTTCAAAACATGGCGTGCTAACTGAACTTTGACTAAACAAACCTAACAATTGAACCCTAAAAGCTACTAAACAAGGTTGAACCTTAAAAGGCACATCACCAAATAATCTTGTTTGCAAACCACTGGTTGTGCACATACACATTGAAAATTGATCTTTAAGGGCACAACCTTTCTAAAGGATCCATCACATTTCAGAGTACAATTAAATCTAATCCTAATTAAAACAGAGTAGACGTTGGCCTTAAGGATTTGACTTACTCTTCAGGGCCTAGATCGAGATTATTTACAATTACTTTGCTTCTACCGACCCATCTGATATCTAGATAGGAGAGCAGTGTTAAACGACCGCGATTGGGGGTATCAAAGGAACCTAAGGTGAAAGCCAAGGGAAGAACCTTCTTCCTAATCCCTCCCTCAACTAGTTGGATTCACCAGATAGGAGTAGACTAAATTGTTTATAATCTTAAGATGGGTTTTGAGAGTTCGTAGATCCTTAGGCTACCTCATCTAGGGATAGGTTTGATTGTTTATACTACAGGGCACCTTTCTTTTCTCTTTTCCCTCTTGCTTTGCCATGAATCCTTCCACATCCTACTCGCATTTCCACTCTTACCCTCATACCACTACTTATCCCCAAGATGATTATTATCCCGACTCGACTTATAACCATCCATCCACTAGTTGAGATAACTTAAATTGGGGATATGATTCTGGACCTCCATGATCAAGGTCTAACCTTAGACACCAAAATTGTGATTATAATCCTTCTCAGAGCTATAATGATTATAGATCTCCACCTCTATATGATCAACCTAACCCGATTTATTATAATGAAGGATATGACGATTACAACTCTTACCCTCTCCTGTATTACACTGCATATAGGTCACCACCCCTCTTTGAACAACCCGAAATGACCTATTATCAGAGAGGGCATCAAGAACCTCAATTTCTTGACTCCCCTCGACTAAACCCAAACCCATCGAATTCTGAATCAAACCATTTGGTTCAGGTGAATCAGGTCTAAGATAGGGTATTGGCTAACTTAAGAACACCATTCCATCTTTAAAAGCTCAACCAACACCCTGCATTGAAGAATTGGAGCCTCTAATTCAAATGATTGATGGTCAATTGGCTCCAAGATATTGAGGATTCGGATCCAGGTGAGTTTTTACTTGGGAAATTGTCAAGGTTGATGATAAGATTTGTGATTAATCTAGTCCAATCTTGGGATGATTCCCAAGATGAACCTCCTTCAGAAGAGCCAATGTCAGAACCTACTCAGGCACCTATAGGGGGAACACATTTTATGAGACCTAGGATAACCAGATTGGTCAGGAGAAACAAATTGAGGACACATCAATTCTTTCACCCAAGATCCCAACACCAGGTATGAAGAAAAATGTCTCCATGGACCACGAAATGATAGGAGATTTTGAGACATAAATGCGAATCCAGAATTCTTTGATTCTGAAAGTGAAGAATCTTTATGTAAAGTCTCATTTGCGTTTGAAAAAAATAATTTTAGTAAGACAAACGGGCCTGAGAAGTATGCTGAATCATTTGATAGCCCGATACTTGAAGATTGTGATCTTACTGGAGTTGACATGGAGAATTCATATCCTAAGTTAATGGATGATTCAACTAATAACCCAAGTCCTCACACACACCCTGTTGAGCATAATGATGACTCTATCTATGAGATCACCAAACCCAAGTCAATTCTGATTCAGCCAAAAATCTTGAGCTTAGATACTTTATACAAGGTTAACAACACTTGCGAGGTCCCGGAAACACCGATTTTGGAGGATAGGAATCAGGAGATGACAATTTCGGAAGCTAATTCTGGGAGAGATAGACCTTTGGATTTAAGGGTTCCTTTGTGTTTGAAACCACCAACTTTTTCCCATGACCCTTATGATATTTTTGACTCTGATGATGCGCAACCCAAGTATAGAATCATTGATTATATTTTTTAGCCGAATTCTACATGGCAAACAAGCCCATTAATTTAGACTTATTGTCTAACATTTTAGACTTAGGTTGCATACCACTAAATCGTAGGCCCAGCCGCATTGCATAATGATCTCCGATTCTAAGAAATTTTCATCCATAATGTTAGAACCACTCGACCCTATGACACGAGTCTGCACCACAATCTTGTCCATATCTGTAGACATCTTTTTGCAGGTTGGAAAGTTAGGCTTTTTATTCTGATCTTGACCTGCATCTATGAATTTCTTCTCTGTTAGCATAGTGTGCCTAGTTGAAGGCACTAAACTCAGCCCTTATACAGTCTATTTTCATCTCAAAGCTGACCTGTTAATCACGAAATTCATGTGCTTTCTTCTCCACTCCGCTCTGTTTCATATCATTTTAATACAATGAGGACATTGCATTAAATAGGCATTGGGAGGTGGATATATATTCATCTCTGAATTATTTTATTAGCTCCGTAGATTCTTTTTATTTTCTCTTTATTTAAAAAGAAATTGAATTAGGAAAAGAGAACTTAAGCATTTGATATTTGTCAACTTTAGGAATTATACAATAGAATGTGAACACTTAAATTCTTTAGGTCTTTGAACATAATCAGCCTGGATGTCCACTTAAATGTGGACTTGTTTCTCGATTCCTCGCCATCTTTAATTTATTTTTAATTGGTTAAATAAGTTAGGGTAATAGGTACACGACTTATCAACCCGCTCTGTGATTTGAGGGGACTTTAAATTTAAAGCATCTACACACTATTTGCACTGACTCACTTTTTAATAATTTTAACGGAAATTGGGTAGCTAATGACCTTCCTAAGGTAGTATGGCTGGCAAGTTGTCATGGGTAACAACCCATTAGCTAATCGTCCAAAGCCCAACTACACGATCATTCTCATTCTATTACCTGAAGGTAAATCTTAGATCAGGGAAGCCATCTATTCAGAAAAAAAAGAAAAATAGAGAAATACCCAAAAAAATGATGAGAAACCGAAAAGAAGAAAAAATAAATAAAATACTTCATCGCACAAGTATTGCTGGCAAGTTGACGTGAGTTTGACGTCCCATTAGCCGATTATCTAAAACCCAACTCACGAAATGCACGTTTAATTCCAAATACTTAGGAAGATGCGGAAAAGTAAAATAAACCAGGGAGATATACACTAAGTTCGCCCTTGTATTGACCCCATAAAAATAAAAGTAGAGAGAAAGTTACCAGTTGAAAAGACACACCTTTGGGCAGAAATTTTCTTTAAGGTCACGCAAGGTTCGTAGAAACTTGAAGTTTGTTCTAATTGCCAATCAATGAGTCTATCACAATTCATAAAAAAATACTTAGAACTTAGAGTTCTTTTCTAGTCTTGGGTGGGTTGCGTAGCCGTAGAAAGCTACTTTGAAATTCAAAACTCAAAAATAAAAGAAAAAAGAAAAGAAAAGAAGAAAAAGAAAAAAATGTATCTGCTTTTGAATAAGACGAGGACTTGGGCGGCATGCATTTTGGCAGACACTTAGATGCTGTTGAGTCGTAGTTTGGGCCTGAGTAGAAATTTCTTTTTGTTGATTAACTTATGCCTAAGCAATCGTATTCTAATTCTGTTTATACATAGCATTTAGTTTATTTTTGCTATAGACTAGCAAAAGATAGACATGGGGGTGCGATGTAGACACATCTATTTCACATAAAATGTCTATTTATGTGTGTTCCTATGCCTATAATTTCATCTAGCACTATAAATATTGCATAGCATGCATTATCATGAATTTAGATTAAATACTGTAAATTCTATGACAATTCTTCCCTTTCCATGTCTAGGGGATAGGGTGATTCATTCCGGGGCCTAGGATTGAAAATCCAACTGTACGAATCTGATCAGGACGATGATCGGAGTTTAATGCCTCCAAAATTGGCTTTATTGGACTTCCATAGCATCATATGTAGTCCGAGGAAAATCAGAGGTCAAGGGGCAAGGTGGTGAAAATCCGAACTTTAAACGACAAATCTAACTGTACGGATGGGTTCGGATCGATGATCATAACCCAACGACACGCAAATCGACCCAATCCGACATCCGTGGCACCTCCTATGAGCAAAAGAAGATGGATGGCTTAGATGATGCCACATGATGCCATCCGAGTCACCCACAGCCACCAATCTCCTTCGTTTATGCTGGCGAGATCTCGGCCGTTGGATTCAAATCCAACGATCACCAAGAGGCCACGTCACCCCAAGCATCACATGAAGGAAAGCGTGCCATTAGATCTTAACCATTGGATCGCCATCCAACAATCGTGAGCGCTTGAACTTTAAAACCAAAAGACAACAAAGAGTAGAGGATAACGCAACAGTCGAAGGTGCTATCCGCAAGAGGGGGCATGGGTTCGATACCGCAAGCACCTCAAATTCATAGCGAGAAGCGTGCAATTGAAATTCGACCGCACGATACACGATAAACAGTAGTGGCGAGGGAGACGTGGAACACCGATAACCGCGCAATGTGCATGCGCACGATGATGCGCAATCGTATGCACCCCACGTGTTGTCAAGGGCGGGCGAGGGTGCTCCTGAGCCATCGATTGAGCATCCAACAATCTTACTTTAGCCATGTGTTGCAGCGCTTGGTGAGCGCACCTCGATGGCTAAAGGAGAAGCGACGGTGATGTGGCTTCACGTAAGGGCCCGGATTGGCATCGCACGGTCCTCGTTTCACGTGTGCTTCAACAATGTAAGTCTTTAGCAATGCACGTATCCGTCACTAAAGGTCCTTTATTTAATTCTAAAGACTTGAATACCTATTTTGCCCCTTCTTCCTCACTTATAAAAGGCCTACCCCTCCTACACATTTGAGCATCCATTCTCTTCTCTTCTCACCTTCTCTAAAACTCTAAGAGCTAGTCGCATACCCGGGATACTCCATTAGAGCTAGAATAAAATAATTTTTCATCCTCATCCCCTTTGTGGAGCACATGTGGTTGTCCTCTCGCCACCATTTAGGAATCAGATCCCGCTGCGATGCCACTCTGCTTCATCCTCCTTCCTCCAAGCCTGATCTCCCTTGTCCAACATCTCACTACCCTCTTCCGGGTGCTTCGTTAACGTGACTCGTCCTCCAAGCGTCCGTCGAGGAGGATTTTTCTCATCCCTATCCTTTTATTGCTTTCTAGTGTAGATTATTTTCTTCAAGTAGTTCTAATAGGCTCTAGATTATTTAAATGCAAGACTTGTTTATCGTCTCTCTATTTTTCTCTTTCTTTGTATTATTATATCTCTTTTCTATTATTTATTTTTTAAGTAGAATAGCTAGCGTAGATTAATTTCAACCAACTACTTTGCTTTGTGACAATTTCTAACCGTGATTCTTAATTAAACATTTGCCTCTCTGTGTTCGACCCAAGACTCACCAAAGTTCCGATTAAATTTATCCGATAACAGATTTTTTTACACAATTGCAATGACGAGTTTCTAACTCAATCTTTTCAGGTACAAAATTTAGCTTATCACAATAAATGCCTCAAAACTTTTTAATGTTAGTTTTTTTTTTCATTTTTTCACAATTCTATGCATGTTTCTCCGGTGCCTGCAATTTTTAGTGTGTTGTGTGCTTGTTAGCTAGTAGTTACAATATGCACATGTGTAAGTGGTGGGTAAGAACTAGAACAAGAGGAAATATTAGCATATGGGTAAGGGAGGCACCATGAGGATAGAGTAATGTCACATGATGGTCAATGCTGTCAAGGCAATTGCCTCAAGGCTACCGAGCCAGGCAAGAAAGCCATATGTTGCCTTAGAGTTGTCCCAAGCAAGAGGCTTCATCCAGGATATCTCCTAACTACTTGCTTCGTTACTTAGGTCACCTTATGCCTCGTCACCCAACTCCTAATTCACTCCATGTAAGACTATAGAACATTATTTTAGTCTTAAGTTATATATATTATCTATATGTTAGTGTTATATATTGCTGTGTATACATTGCTAATTTAGAGTATTGTTTATCTGCTATGACATGTGTAAGTTTTACACATACATTATTGTAAATTTGTAAAGATAATTATGATATATTGTTACTATGTGTGTATACATATGTATATTTGTTATTGTCTCTAAGTATCTAATGATATATAATAATATATATGTACATATAATATATACAATATATGTCACTTTCTTGTTTCGATAGATACATATATAATATATGTTTTGGTTATCTATTTTAACCTTTACTTATAATATATCCATGCACACATACAATAATATAAATATATATGCACTATCGTTACTTAAATATGATAGGATCGTTATTTTTTCTTTCACCTAAAATAGTCTTGACATGTTTCTTATAAAACTTAATGCTACCATATGTATTCTTTAAGCATATTCATAATTTTAAAAAAGAAAAAGACCTATTGCCTCAATTCAATCGATGATCACCTTTTTGTCGCCTCTCGCCTCAGGCAAATAAAGAGTTTGTCACCTTGCAGTCACCTAATGCCTTGATGGCTCTAATGATGGTCAAGCTCCAAGCAAAGGAATGTATGGAGGGTCTATTTGAACATGATGAATTCTAAAGTCTACGCACACACTAGAATTCAAATATACTAGAATTGGAATCAACAATCATGTCTATCTAGCTCACTCAAGGGTTCAATTTGGAATCATATATGAAACTAAAGAACCTGGAGGGCCTACTTGGACGTTCCCAAGCAAGCACTCACTTCCATCTCTACCTTTTCCCCTTCATTTCCAATTAATTGCAACTCCCAGTAGAAGGCCAATCAAACATCACATGCAAAACAAATATGCTACAACTTCCACTTCCCTGATGACAATGAATCATATTACCCACCAAAGAATAACAAAAGTAACTCAATATCAGATAAAAATTGGCGACACGGGGATCTCCAGCTAAGGTTATGACTAGCGGCGAGGGAGGATGGACTCGGTTGGAGTGTCAAAGAAGGGAGCGCAAAGTGGCAAGGGGAGAGCAAACTGGAGCGAGAGTGTAGAAACGGGGTGGTTTGCTTGAAGTGCAAGGGGTTTGGTCAACGTTGGAGCGCATGTCCGTTATTGGGTCACATGGTCAGGTCATCTGGGACACTTGTACAACCTCCGCCTTGCGAACCTCCTTCCTTGGAGGTTGAAGCCCCTTGGTCCTCCGAGGTGGATTTCATTGACTCCATCTTTTGGATTCTTCGATGGTAGGCACGTTCCTCGTGGGTTCACCTTCGATAGAGGTGGTGAGGGCAATGCTTGGAAGCACTGGGTTGTCGTCTAGTGGATGGAAGGTGGTTTAGTTCTCAGCAACGAAGGTGCTTGTGTTTTGTTTGGAAGCGACGAATATTGCTCGGTTGAGGTATTAGGTGATGACCACAGATCAGGTTAGTATCCAATGGTTTTCTCCTAGTATTTATGAAGGAGCGACTGATGAGAGGGTGCCTCTACACTCTGCTTCTGTCTTTCATATGACTGGTATCCCCCTGAGATGGAGATCAGTGGATACGGTCCACTCGCTTTGTTCCTCATTTGCGAAGATACAAAGGTGTCGAGGCCTTAGCGTCTTGGAAGGTGACATCTCTGACGTGGTGGTTGAAGGTGAGTTGCTGATTGGGAAGTGTTTCCCTCCAAGGAAGTTCTTTGCTTTAAGGGGTGTGCATGCACGGTCTCCTTCAGTGAGATCGTTAAGGAGAAGAGACCAGTCCCCACAATGGAGGATCATGGCCCTCTCATATGCCGAAGTGGTGGTTGGAGGAGGGGAGATGGCTTGCAGAGGTCTTGGACCATCAGCGGGGAGGGCGATGGCAACAAGCAAACCCGATGGGTAGGGCAGTCAGCAGGCAGTGGCACGAATTAAGGATAGTCAGCACCTGATTTGGAAGCCAAAGCAATAAAACACAACTACCACCCTCTGCTTTTCGAATTTCGAAATCCCAAAAAGGACCTGTGGACGATGATTGCATGGTGGGCGGCTTTCCAAATTTGGATGAACATCTATTTTTGGAAAACAGCACGAGAGAATTAACTCCCACGCACATGCAGGGGAATTCCAAATCCTTATATGGATCCGGGCTCAGTAAGTTGCTTCGACCTGATAAATGTGGCCCAATCTTTTCAACTTTTAAGTTAGGAGAGCCTTAGTCTACCAAGGCTATTGCAATGCAGGATGATCGTGTGAGGGCTACAACGAGGGAATAGGAATACACTAGTGTTAGGATGCAGAACGTGGATGTTGCTGGTGGCCAGACTTCGCCAGTTGTGATGGTGTGTCCTACATGCCACAGGTGGACTCTGGACCCAAGCTTGGGTCCGGACGCGGTGAGTTTACCCCTGACACACTGTTCCCAGAGATTTCTTGTCGTTTTCAACAAAGAATCCACCACTCCTACCGTTTTTCTTAGCTTTGAACAGGAACTTGGAACGTCGATTTTCTTTGGGTCTATCTTTGCTAAACGACACGAAGGAGTGCATCAACGAATACCGTGTGAAATAGAACTGAAGAAGGATCTCCCTAGATGTGTTGACGTACCTGAAGATGCAGTTTCCGATGTGGGGAATAGGGCATGACACGACAATGTGGAGGCACACGACCAATCTGTTCTGAGGAGATCCTCTTCAAGTAAATCTTCATCATGCCCAAAAGTTATCTTCCAAAAACATCATCTAATTCTTAATGCTTGCTATAAGCAAAAGAGATCCACCAAGAAGACATCTAGCAAAGGAAACATCGGAGTTAGTAAGGAATGCACATGAGATGTTGATGATCATGTGGCCAAAGTTGGTGTAAAGAAGGTGCACAAGACTGGGGCTTCTCATCTTCCTCATGATTAAAGTCCTCTCATGGAACATGCGTAGCCTTCAGGATGGAAGCCGAAGGGCGGTTTTGAGGAGGTATCTCTCCGAGTGGAAAATTGACATTGTCATCTTGCAGAAAACACACCTTGACAACCTAACTACTCAAACTAAAAAAAGCATCTGTGGTGACAAGTACTCTAATTTTTTTGGAGGTGTAGGCAGAAGGGCGATTGGGTGGAATCCTTATATTATGGAGTGGTGATGTGTTTGATCTTGAGTCCTCTCTATTGGCGGGGAGAGTTGCCACAATGGTTCTGACTAGGAAGACAAATGATTTTTGCTTTGTGGTGTCAAAGGCATATGGCCCTTGCGATGATTTAGCTAGAACCGTGTTTTGGGAGGAGGTGGAGTGGTGGTTTTGTGGATGGCAGGCTATGGTTACTGGGGGGAGATTTTAACGCTACTCTCCATTTGGACGACAGACCTAATGGGAGGAGGGATAGGGCGTTGTTGGATTTTCAACATGTGATACAAGACCTTGAGTTGGTGGATTTGCCCATCAAAGGAGCAAGATACACGTGGAGGAATGGGAATGGTTCAACGTCGTGCATTGATAGATTTGTGTAATGTTTCAATGGCGGAGACTTTTCATGGTGTAGAGGTGACGATGTGTAATCGTCCATTCTCCGACTACACGCACATTATGTGGTCCAGTAATGAGGCGGTAAATTTCTCTACTTTAAGTTTTACAAATCTTGGCTGAAGGAACCTGGATTCAGGGAAATGATTCAAGATGTACGGTCCACCACGCCTACCCGAATTAAGGCAATGCAATGATTGATTTCAAACGAGATCTCAAGAAGCGTAGGGATTAGAGGAAAAATTAGGCACTAAAGAAGATTTCTGAGATGGATAGGTAGGAAGAAGCCCCCTTGTCTACTTGTGACAAGGATGAACGCAAGAGGATGCAGTCTATCGTTTTGGAGGAGGATCGCAAAAAAGAATTGGATTCGAGACATAAATCAAGGCAATTATGACTTAGGGAAGGCGATGCAAATACTAAGTTTTGGCACTTGGCAGCTGATGCAGACACATCTATGAAACTGTCTATTTATGCGTGTTCTTAGGTGCATAATTGCATTAGGCATTATAAATATTGCATAGCATGCATCATTATGCATTTAGGTTAGATTGCACAAACTATAGGTTAATTTTTCCTTTCTGTGGTCAAGGAACAGGGCAATATCATTTTAGGGCCTCGGATTGAAGATCCAACCGTACGAATCTGATCAGGGCGATGATTGGAGTTTAATGACTCCGAAATCGCCCCGATCGGACCATCGTAGCATCAGATATAGTTAAAGGAAGATTAGATGTCAAGGGGCAAGGTGGTGCAAATCCGTACCTCAGACAACAAATCCAACTGTACGAATGAGTTCGGATCGATGATCGTAGCTCAATGACGCAAAAATCGGTCCAATACGACATCTGTGACACCATCTACAAGTCAAAAAAGATGAATGGCCATGATGGCATCACGTAATGCCATCATAGCCACCCAACACCTCCGGCGCTCTCCCTCCTCAGCAAAGGTCGCGCGATCTCGACCGTTGGATCAAGATCCAACGATTAAGAACATCGCGGCCTTAATTCGTAAATGCGACACAAAGGAAGCGTTGGTGCAGCAGTCGAGTGATGGACTCGAGAGACGAAGGTGCGAGTTCGAGCCCCACCTCGCCTCAAATCGAAGGCGTGGGCGGGTGCAGCAAAATTGCACCATCCGATCTCAATCGAGCGGCAATGGGGCGTGCGACGTGGCATCCTATCGTGAGTCGGATGGAGTGTACCACACGCGCACGATGATGCATGACTGTACATGCCATCGTATGTGCACGCGGTAACAATAGAAGACAAAGCGTGTGCACGCAATCTAAGCCGTTCGATCATGCGATCGGACGATTGAGATTGATTGGGCGTGATGAAGGCGCAACGGCTGTGCGTTGTGGAGCGGCAAATCAGCGGCGAGCGGCGGAGATCAAACGCACACCTACAGCAACGTGCGTCTTCAATGACACTCATAAACGTCACTAAAGACCCTGATGCTAATTTCTAAACCTTAAAAAGACCCTTTTGCCCCCTTAACTACACCTATATATAGCCTACCCCTCCACATTTATCCATCTCCTCTTCTCTTACCCTCTTCGAAGCTCTACAGAGCTAGTCCCATACCTAGGATGCTCCACTAGAGTCTTAAATATAATTTTTTCTTCTCATCCCCGTTCGTGGAGTGCCCGCAGTTGTCCTCTCACCGCCATTCGAGAAGCGGATCCTGTTGCAACGTCGCCCTGTTTCGTCCTCCATCCTCCAGCTCCATTCTCCCTCGTCCAGCATCTCATCCCCATCGTCCAGGGCACTGCGTTAACGCGACTCTCCTCCAAGCAGCCGTTGAGGACTTTCTCATCCCTCTCGTTTCATTGCTTTCTAGTGTAGATTTTCAGCTTTCTAGTTGTAGCGATTAAATGTAATGAACATGCTCCTATGGTTACAAAATTTGTTCATTTTCTTCTATATGCGATTTTTAATCAAACATTCGCCCCCCTAAATTCGACCCAGGACTCGCCAGAGTTTCGATTATAAATGTTATTTGATAGCAGATTTTTACGCAACTACAACGATGGATTTTTAACTCAAACTTTTAGTGTACGAAATCTTGCTAATTAGCAACCAATTACAGAAGAAGGCATAACATGATCAACTCCTTAAATGTGGGTGGCACCACTTTGAGGCAGAGGGACCAAATCTGTGATGTCTTTAGAATGCATTATCATGATTTCACCTGGAGACAGGCTTGTGGTGACTAGCATTTGGGCTCCTTAGAGTTGGACCAGGTAAAGGAAGAAGCAAAAAAGGGAACTTTTGAAAGAGGTGGGTGATAAAGTCTTGGTGGCACTTAGAAGCTTAAAAGCTGAGGGATCCCCAGGTGTCCTCTTTTTCAAGGAGATGTGAAACGTGGTTGGGACGGATTTTGTAGATTTGGTAAGGGAGTTTGTGGACAGCAATAGAGGCTTTGATAGATTAAATAAATTTTATTTGTCCCTTTTGCTAAAAAAATTGGAGCTGTCTTTTGACGATTTTAGGCCTATTGCTTTATTAAATGCGATTTATTTGCTGGTGGCTAAGGTGTTAGCAAATAGAGTGCGTCTGGTTATGCCTGACATTATATCTCCTGTGCAGTCGACCTTCACTAAGGGGTGATCCCTGGAGGATTCCTTTATTTTAGTCGAGGAGATGGTGGGAGCTTGGTAAAGAAGGCATTCCCAGGCTTTCCTTTGGAAGGTTGATTTCTCCAAGGTGTATGACTCAATCTCTTGGAGATATTCGTCGGATGTTCTAAGGAAGAAAGGATTTCTTGAGAGATGGGTACAGTTAATGAAACGCTGTGTCACTATGTCATCCTTCTCTATATTGGTGAATGATAGATCAAGTGGGGTGTGGATTCAACCCCAAAGGGGGGTGTGACAAGGGTGTCCTTTGGTACCGCTCCTTTTCAACATTGCAGTTGTTACTTTAGCAACTTTAGCATACAGGGCTTGTTGTGGTAATTTATTCCAAGGTTTCACTTGTCAAGGTGATGGATCTTTACTTACACTACTTCTACAATATGCGGATGCCACAATCTTCTTCATTCAAGGAGGAGTTCCTGCAGCAAAACACATCTCCTCCATGGTGAGAATCTTTGCCTCCATTTCCGGCCTGAAAATAAATAGAGCGAAGTCTATTCTTGTCCCCTTTTTCCTTCAACCCAGTGGTGGTTGAAGATATTGGGCGTGTCTTGGAGACATCGATGGGCCATTTACCAATCAGATATCTTGGGTTTCCCCTCAAAGGAAGAAAGCTTTCTTCTTCAAATTGGGGTTGTGTGGTGGAGAAGATTTGGAAGAGGTTATCTACTTGGAGTGGTAGACTTTTATCGAGAGGAGGGAGGTTGGTTCTGTTAAAATCTGTCATGTCCTCCATCTCGATTTTCTTCTTATCTATGTTTAAGCCATTAAAGAATTTTTTTTTCTTTGAAAAGCGAAAGGGTGATTATCCAAGTGATAACCACCCAAAATCATTTCATTCCAACAAAACGGGTTACATCAAAATTACAGGATAGATTCCCAAAACACCACCTGGAAAGAAATAGTCGAAACAAAATTCTCAACATAAGGCCTCTCCCCCCTAAAAATCACCTCATTCCTCCACAGCCACACGCCCCACAGGACCGCCAAGACTTTTGCCTTATCCTTTTTGGATCTAAAGGAAAAATCTCCGCCGTAGGCGTTAACCCTACGGAAAGATTCCCAGAAGCTACCCGTATCCTGATGGACGATCCAATCGATTCCCATTCGCTGCCAAACCTGCGCCACAAAAGAGCACTGAAAGAAAATGTGCTAAATATCTTCCTCCGCTCCATCACAAAGGGGACATGCAAGATCATCTGAATGGGCCCATCTAGCCCTCCACTGTTTTGTCATAATTCTTCCCCTCCTCACCAGCCATGCAAAAATTTTCACCTTCAAAGGACATTCCACCTTCCAAATCAGACTGCAGCCTCTCAAAAAATCGGTGTCAGGGTTGATCGTGCCACTCCTCAACCTATGGAATACTTTCGCCAAAGAGAAGTCTCCTTTCCAATGAAAACCATCATCGTCCTCCACTAGTGCCCAACCCTCCAGCTCTTGCAGCAGACGTTGGAACTCCTTACATCTCTAGTCCGAAAGCCCTCTTCGAAAAGTTGGACACCACGTCCCATCCCAACAACCTTCCACCGTAGCTGACGGTCCACAACACCCCCAACAAGGCGAGAAAATCTCTCTGCAAGGGTTGAGCCACCCCCTGCCAGTCGTCCTACCAAAAACAGAATGCATCGCCCTTCCCAAGAGTGGGAGAAGAGAAATCACGCACATTCACCGTCATCGACACCAAGCCCCTAAGAAACTGGGAGGCACCTGGAGGGGGGGGCCCCAGAGGCTCCCAAGAGAGGAAAGGGCCGTAGCACCGCCGCATAACCTCACCGAAGAGCCCCTACTCCCATCCTACCAATCTCGCTATCCATTTGGTTAGGAGGCTGATATTCACCTTATCTACATCTCTCACCCATAGACCCCCTTCCTGAAGTGGCCTGCATACCTCCTCCCAAGCTATCAACCTCACCCCCTTCTTGTCAACCCTACATTGGCTCAGAAGAAATCCCTCATCAAACCCGATATCTTCTTCTCAATATAACGCGACAGTATGAAAATTGAGAGAAAATACGATGGAATGGAGGCCTTTTACTATGATCAACCTTCCATCTCTAGAAAGAAGTCTAGAAGACCATTCAGTCAATCTTCTTTTATCCTCTCCAACAGAGGAATCCAATCCTATACCCTGAGATGTCGATCTGACAGCGGAAGGCCCAGATACACCAGAGGCAGAGAACCCACCTTCGTCTCCAAAGTCCCCCTCACCCTCTCCACCTCTTCAGCTGACAAGTTGAACGGGACAAAAGTTGACTTTTGGTAATTGATCTGCAACCCTGACGCTTGGCCAAAAAGCTCCAAAAGAATTCTCATCCTCTTGGCCCCAAACTCCGTTCCTTCGACTCGGAATAAGGTATCATCAACATATTGCAGGATCGCCATTTCCTTATCCTCACCAACCATGAAACCTCTGACCAAACCCCTATCGCAAGCCCTCTATGTAGCCCACGCCAGCGCATTCGCCGCCAACACAAATAACATAGGTGCAAGGGGGCAACCCTGTCTAACCCCCCTCCTAGGTTGCACCCATCCTCCTGCTGGGTTCCTATTGACCAGGACTGAGAAAGATGATGTAGTCACATACCTCTTCATCAAATCAATCTATACCGTAGGGAACCCCCTCCTCCTCAGGGAAACCCACACAAAATCCCACTGCACCAAGTTGTAAGCCTTGCTGAAGTCAACTTGCCACAAGAAGGCCCTCCTCTTCTCCCTCCTCCAGAGGGCCAAAGCCTCCAATGGCAGCCACAAGACCGTCCAGGATTCCTCTCCCCAGGATGAAAGCCATTTGAACAGATGAGATCAAGTCTCCAAGAATGTCCCTGAGCCTATTTGCCAGGACCTTAGCGACAATAAGGTACACGGCATTTGATAGCGCAATCAGTCCGAAGTCCTGAATCTCCTCTGCCCCTTCCTTCTTGGGAAGCAGGAAAAGATAGTATCTATTTAGCTTATCAAAACCTCTGTTCCGGCTGCAAACTCCTCCATCATCGCTAAAGAAAATTATCACCCAATTGGAGTTGATAAGGAAGAAATTCTTCTGGAAGGGCACATAACACAAAGGGAGATTTGCTCAACTAGTCCCATGGAAGGAAATTTGTACTCCCAAGAAAGATGGGGGATTATGTGTGCGTGCGTTGGATGCTTTCAATGAGGCACCATTGATGAAATGGGTGGTTAGAATAGCCTCTGGTGGAAAGTCCATGGTCTTTACCATTATCAAAGACTTTTGACATGAACATGAACCTTGGAGACATGGTGACCATAAGACGAGGTATGTCGGCCTTTTGGCAATCGGTTCGACAGGTGTTGGAGAAGAATTGTGAAGAGTTTGAACCATCCTTGGGGGATGGAAAATCATTTATGTTCTGGTTTGATAAATGGTGTGATGCGGGGCCATTCTCGCAATTGTTTCCAAGGATCTTTCATCTTGCAGGAAATGTAAATGCAACGGTTGAAGAGACGAGGGATGTCCAGTGTGGATCTTGGGACTTCCAACTTCCAGCTGGCCTTTCTGATCAGTTATTTGCTGAATTTGAACAACCAATACATCACATTTCAGACCTACAACCGAAGGAAGGACAGCCGGACTGCATTTTATGGAAGGAGGGAAGATTTACTGTTAAAAAGCCTATGAAAAGAGCCTTCCAACTGCTGAAATTTCATATCTGATACAATCTGATTGTCACATAATCTGGAAGTGTCATTCTCCGTTGAAGATAAAATTATTTCTTTGGAGCGATTGATCACTAAGACAATGTTGAAGAGGTGGTATGATGAGATTGACTCAACCTGCACACTATGTGGTCGGATGGAGGAGGACGTAGAACACCTATTCTTCAAATGCGACTTCTCTAGGGATGTCTGGGATCGTCTCCAACTCCGCACTTCCAATTGTAATGGTCAACAGCTTTTCTGGAATTCATTCTGTGATCAATACAGCCTTGATGTGATGGGATGGATCACGGCGGCAGTGGCATTGTGGTCCATATGGTTACAAAGGAACGGTGCTATTTTTAGATCTAAACGGTGTTGGGTGGGTAATGTTGTGAGGGAGACTTTTTATTTGTCTGAATTTTGGCAATAAAATCTGTAAGTCCGTTCCTTTTTCATGATTAATACATTTTCTAGATAATTACCGATCTCCAGTAATCTTCCTTCTTCTTTCTCAAAAGAAAAAAAAAAAGATAAAAATTAAAGAATATAATTCACAATTCTTTGTTTACAAGACATCAACTCACGCATCACAACTAACCCCTTACTTATCTCACCACTGATACATACACCTTTCTTATTTCTTAACCCTTCCAAAACGGTTTTTTGTTTTGAGGGCCTTCAAAAAGTTAACCAGTCTATCAGTTAGAATTGCAACCAAATATGCAGCAGCAAGTTTTTTAAGTGTGAAAATAACTAAATCAAACTTGTCTAACTTTTTTTTTCTTTGGACGAGGAACTTGTCCAAGCTGTTTTAAGAATGATAATAACTAAATCAAAACCTGTTCATCCCTCTCTTTGGATTGTTTGCTATCGACTTTTCAAGATGGATGCCTTGTTCAGACAATCTCCAGTCCAACCAGTCAACCACTATAAGCCAAAACCAACCCTCAGTTTAACAGCTAATCCAGTACAATATCTTAGTTACTGCTATTCTCATCCATCTCATGAATCAAATCTCCATTGATTCAAGTCACTATAGTCCCTCCTCCATGATGTCATCAAGCTCTAAATTTCTCCACACTTCAAAAACTTCATCATCTTGGTCCCACACATGATATAGTCAAACATGCTTCCACCGTGATAGGTAAGAAATGCAGACGAATGAATTGAACACATCTTGCAACCATTCAAGGAAAAGCACATTCTATTATAGTTCATTGCAACATCTAAGATCAATTTTATATTTGTCCAATATTTAAGATCCAAGTATGAGCCCTTCTTGAAAAAAAAGAAAAGAAAAGATCCAAGTATGAGCAACGAAATAAAGATGCAAATGGACCTGAACCAAGGAAAATTCAGCGTACCTATCATCATAGACATTTGACTTTCCAACACTCTCAAATCCTTCAGTGTCAAGAAAAAGAACTGATGTTTTAACACCATTGATAGCCATCTCAACTGGTTCACCCCATACCCATATTCCTGCACCCAAAGATTTCATATACATATATAATGGTTCGAGTTAAAAACATAAAATTGACAAGAGAGATCCATCTTACCTTTTGTTTTTGTATCCCGCATGTGCCCAACACCAAATCCTGGAGAAACAGTGCTATTAAAAACTCAGAAAGAGGCAAAAACAAGAAATTTCATCAAAAATAAGGTAATATGAAAGCTTACTGCAGAATCACCTTCATAACACGAAAGAGAGAGAAGCTGGTTTAGAAGAAAGGACTTTCCAGATCGGTAAGGACCAATAACCTAGAATCCAGACAAAAGAGCAGATGAAGCATTCATCCAACTTTACATACGACAAACATTTGTTGGATCACAAGTGTAAAGTACATAGTCAATAAGTCATGAGAGAGAGAGAGAGAGAGAGAGACCCTTTCTTTCCTAAATGATATAGGTGACATTGAATATTACATCCATTCATTACCTTAAGTACACTTAAGTAGGCTAAAACGAGCCAAGGAACAAAAGTCATTAACATATTGCCTACCAAATCATATTCTTGCCAAAAGGTTGGTAAATGATAATTGAAAGAAAGGTGAATAGCTTTTTTTTTTTGAAAAAAGTAAAGGATGACTACCGGAGGTCTGTAGACACCTGCTTCATTCTCTAAGAGTGAGTTAGAACATACTTTCAGGTATTGGGACTAGAAATCAGAGAAAAAAATAGCCTCGCTCACCACATTTTCAAACCACACTCTTTCACCCTTAAGCACAACCCGATTTGGCTAAAGCCAAGCAGCCCACAAGGAAGCCACCATTTTCTGTCGAACAAGTGGACCAGCCCGCTGGCCATTGCGCACAAATTTCCACAATGTATCATTCCCAAGTTGTGGCAATCCCAGAGTAGCATTAAGGTCTCACACAAAATCCGCATCACAGCAGAAGGTGTTCAGTAACCTCAACATCTGTCCCACATAGTGAGCATCGAGTGTCAGTACCTGGAAGCAATCAGTGGACTCTAGCTTTGGTGGCCAATCTTCCTTTCCATAAAAGCCACAAGAAAATTTTAACTTTTAGACACCTTCAACTTCCCAAAAATAGAACAATTAAGGCCCAAATAGATATCCTCCAACCCCATCGTGCCCCTCAGAAGCTTATATGCTTTTCTAGAGGAAGAAGTACCCTACGTCCATATCAATGTGTCTGGTATGTCATGGGTTGGCGTAAAATCCGCCAAAGTCGCTAGCAGGTCCTGCAACTCCTCAGCTCGTGACTCAGATAAAGCACCATTAAAAATGGGTACCCAAGACCCAATCCATCCATCCCAAAACTGATCAACTGTGAGGTTCTTTCCGGAGCCAATGCAGAGGGTCGGGGAAATTTTGAGGCAAGGCATCCATCCCTGGTCCAATCATTGTCCGAAAATCTAAAAGTTCACCTATCACCAAGGTTGGGCTTAAAGAATTGCCTGGTGCGTTCCATGATCATGACCAAGCCCCTCCAAAAACTAGAGGCCCCTCGTGGGACCATCCTCCTTTCTTCCCAGCTCAATGTTTTTCCATAAGCATCTCTCAAGATCTTATTCCACAAGGCATCCTCATTGAGAACCAACTTAACCACCCATTTGGACAAACAATGAATGCCCAAAGTTGAGAAGGTGAAGGATGCTTAAACCACCTTGGGCAATCAGCTTACAAATGTCTTCCCAACTAGCAAGGTGCAAGAATCTTCCTTCATGGCTCGACCCCTTGCAGAAAAAATGCTGCCTAATAAAGTACATTCTTTTGATCATCTTCTTCGATGGCTTTAAATCGGATAGGAGGAAGATCGAGATGGTGGACAGAGCAGATTTTACGAGCACCAATCTACCACCTCTAGACGGCACACGACCTCTCCAACTCGACAGGCTATTTTCAAGCATCTCCACCAAAGGAAGCCAATCAACATAAGTAGCTTGTCTTCCTTTCAAAGGTAACTCCAAATACACAAATAACAATTGTATCATCGGCATATTAAGAACCACATAACATAAGTTGACTTCCTCATCATCCGTATTCAATGGCACACAGGTTGACTTGTTATAGTTAATAGACAAGAATATTTCACCAAAGATCCCCACCAAGGACTCCAAATGTATCGCCTCCTCACTGCCACCTTTAGTGAAGAAAAGAGTATCGTTTGCATATTGCAAAAGAGGTGTCACCAAAGTAGTATGTGAGGCCACAGTGAAACCTTTAAGCAACCGCGTGGAACAAGCCTTGAAACCCATTAACACGAGTGCCCGCAACAAGAATATATAACAAAGGTGCCAACGGGCAACCCTATCTAACTCCTCTTTGACGCTGGATACCTCACCCGTAACTCTACCATTTACCAAAAGAGAGAAAGAGGTGGTTATGACACACTCCATCAACGCCAACCACACCTCCAAGAAATGTCGATGCCTGAGCACCTACCATAAATATGACCATGACACTGAAACATATGTCTTGAAAAAATCTACCTACCACAGAAAACTTATAGTCTTCCTCTTACACCATGATGCCAACATCTCTTTAGCCATAATGAATGAATCCTATAGGGACCTTTGCTTTAATAAACGCTGACTAAACCAAACTAATGAGGGTAGGCAATACATTACTAAATCGATTTGCAAGAATCTTTACCACAGTTAAATAGGGGAAATTAGATAGAGCAATAGGTCATTAATGTTCAATTCTTTCAACTCAAGGCTTCTTTGGAAGGAGGAACATATAGAACTTATTTAACCTCTCAAAGTCAAAATTCCCCGTAAGGAATTCCCTGCACGTGGCTAAGAAATCAACCTTGACTACTTCCCAAAATTCCTTGTAGAACAAAACTAAGAAGCCACCTAAACTTAGAGGCCCTTCTACCTTTAAGCCCCTAATCGCTGCCAACACTTCATCGTCCATCAGCTCCCTCACCAAGTTTCTAGCTCTATCATCATCAAGCACATGGACATGGGCAATAAACCATTCCCAATTCCCCAGGCATCTTCGCCTTGTTAACTCATGATAGTGGGAATTAAAGGCATGGGCAATTTGCTCTCTGATCGAGATATGTTCATCCTTCACCTTAAGTGATGTAATTAAATTAGACCGTTGTCTTGAGCTTGTTGCAAGATGGAGGAAATGCATAGTAGCGTCTCCTTCTTTGAGCCATAACTATCTAAACCATTGTCTCCAATCCAACTCTTTTTTTGTAGCCCTCTTTGATAACCACACCTTGTAGCTTTCGTCTATCTCCCTATTGGAATTTGAAAGCTCTCTCAAGTCCTTGATACTATCGACAACAACAATGCCTTGCAGGCCTCTAATTGAGATTTCTTCCTTTTTTTTTCCACAAATCTCATTGAAGCTTCATATATGCATTATGTAACCTTTCGACGAAGGTCCTTATAGTTGAGGACACCAAAATTTTGATCCATGCACCCTGAACCAACTCCTTGAATCCTGAAGCCATGATTTATCGAGCTTAAAATACAAGAACCTAGCATCTTTGTTTGACTTCCACATCAAAGGGGTGTGGTCTGAAAAAGGCCTTAACTTAGTTGATACCTTCACCAGATGAAACCATTCAGTAAAAGAAATTGAGCAAAGGAATCGATGTATTCTTGATTTCACCCCTGTAGAATTCCTCCAAGTTAAACGAGTACCATTGCTTGGCAGGTCAAGTAATTCCAATTCAACCATGAGATCTACAAACCCCTCCATGGATCTATCCCCTCTCCCCTCAAACCTGTCTTCCACTAACAAAGTTGGTTGAAGTCAACACCAATTAGCCTATCGTCAACTAAATCCACCAATTGTCGTAATTCCTCCCAAAGCCGCTCACTTAATGCGTCATCCCAGGGATCATACACTGTAGTAAGAATAAACTTTGTGCCATCTAAGATCCTAAAGAAAACCCTAGGTAAACACCAAATAGTCGACGTGCTCACCACAAGCTTGGAAGTGGTTCCCTTCTAGGCAACAAGCATTCCACCTGACCACCCAACAAAACCCACCATAACAAACGAGTCAAAATTACTACCACCAATCTCTCTTTTCGTAGTCAACTCAAGAGTTTCCAATTTTGTTTCTTGTATTGTCATTAAGGCCACTCCCCACCTTAGAGCATAGCACAACAAAGATCCTCTTTGGTCCAGGCTTCAAAGGCCCCAGGCATTCCATGAAAGAACATTAACCATTACGTGACGAAACGCCCCCCTTAGCTAATAATGAGAATGCTTGTAGAGCCCCAACTGAAGGGTCCACCATGGCATCCATAACCCTTAGCTCCCATCCTCCTTACACTCGCCATGCCCTTCTTTTTATCGATAAGTTGCCTAGTCAAAGCTTCAACGATATAATCAACCTCCAAGGGCTTAGTTACGAAGTTCGGTGCCTAGCTACATCCCTAAGTCGACTCAACAACTCTATTGCTTCGAAGACAGAGGGCCTGAGTATGTCATCAGGCCACCACCCGGTATCATAATCCAAGATCCTCTTAGGACCGCAGCCCCTCATCGCCTCTGCTACCATAACCTAAGCGCAGGAGCCTTCCTGCAAGTCATTGCAAAAGGCTCCCACGACATCCAAGTCAAAAGCCACCGAGTCCATCCTTATCAATTGTGGTGTCAGGTAAGAGTGTGGGAAGAAATCCCCACAGGTAGTGTCACATGCACCCTACATAAGAGAGACAAGGAGTAGCTTATGCGACAATAGACTCGGAAAAAACATTTGGGCCAACAAAATGGCCGAGCCCAAAAAGATAAACCTAAGGAAAAGAGCAAAGCATACTCGCTCTAAAATTGTAAACAGATCTGGACCCTCAACAAATTGAGTGGCAGCGCACCCCTCTCATGCAAACCCAATCCCACTTTGGGTGCCATGTCATCCTGTATTTAAATAGTCGGTTGGGAATAGGGTTTTTTTCAAAATTTACGAGGAAAAAACCCCCTTTTCGCCATACGACTCCCTCACTTCCGCACCTCTCCCACTAAAATTACGGGACCCAAATTTGGCACATGGACTTGGGTTCTCCCTCCATTGGAACATACACCTTCACTGTTAGTAGTGTCACTACCATGTCCAACAAGACCACAATCAATGCTTTAGCCACCAATTTGAAAAACCATTCGCCTCCCTTACAACATTCTCCACCTAGGCCCTTTCCCCTAAAGACAACATTGTTACGCGACAACTAAATAGTCCAAATCACCAAAGTCACCTTCACCCACTTAGCCATCCCCGTCTGAATTCCACTCCTGAAACTTCAAAAATCGTTGGATGAGAGGTCAACACCAAGGTTTCAGATGTCAATGCCGACACCGCATCGATAAGTCAAAAAGGGGCATATCTAGGATATATCGCTGATATATCATGGATATCCCGAAATTGGTTCAAAATGACTCAGATGGCTAAAAATGGCACAAAATTCACAAAATTATGATTTCGTTGACACTGTATAAAATTATGATTTATTTATTACCAAACATGAAGAAATGCACAAATATACATTTTGAATGATGCACCATAGAAATGCATTGTAGACAAACTCATAACATTCAAAAGGAAAGATAAAAAATATGATAATAAGTTCATTAGCACTATGAAAATTCACCATAAAATGAAGATAGCCAAAAAGTCAACAACCTTCTCTTTAATAATCATAGAATGCTAGAAGTATTTAGTAGTCTACTAGTAAGAAAAAATAACTTAGATCAAGAGTTAAGTAGAATTTCGAGTGTATATTTATGAGATGATCAAAAGAGAAAACAACATATAAGACCAAATATGAGCTAACCAGTAGCATAATTTACACGTATGGTATGGGTTGATGGAAATAGTAAGCCAAAAAAGAACAAGCATGATTTCTTTTTTCAAAAGGGCAAAACAAATACATAAGCATGAGTTGATTGTACATATAGTTAATTAAAATGGTCGGCATAAGCATAAGGGTTGATTAGTGATAGTAAGCCAAAAAAATTTCACAAAAAGAGAATAAAGACAGAGGAGAATAGAACCTTAAATCATAAAGTGAAGAATCGAAAGAGATTAAAGAAGGAAAGGGCTAAATACCTAAGAAGAAGCTCAAAGACTACAAACCAAAGCCAAGAAACCTTTGGACCTAAAAACAATGCAATAGATACTACAATATCAAAAGCATCTCACCCTATATCTATTGTTTTATAGAATATTTGTACCAATATTGATGAATATTTAGTGATATCAATCAAGATCCATTGATATCGGTGATATATCACCGATATTTTGGAAAAAAGAGATTCTCATGATATCAATATGAGTCATGTTAAGGATACGAATATAATGGTAATATATCGAGATATCTGTTTATATGGTAAACACCTGTAATCAGCTAGATAGCCAAACCTCAACTAAGAAGCCATAAGAGTAAAAGAGGTGATGAATAGTTTCACCCCCTAGCCAAACAAGGGGCAAGAAATGTCTGGCTCACTCGACCACCTCCTGTAGACCTTCGTAACCACCTTCTCTCTTCTCAACAGCCACAAAAAAAATCCTAACCTTTGAAGGTATCTTTAGTTTCTAGATAAAGCCACAATCGATTATAAGCTCATTACTCATGTCAATGTGGTCCTACAACAACTCATACGCTTTGGCCATGTTGAAGCGCCCGCCCCCCCATACTAGATGGTCAGGTCTCAACATCACCAACTAGAACTCAGACAATAGCTCCAACAGCATCTAAAAGTCCACAAGCCTAGGACAACCTCACCCCTAGTGCTGAGGCTCACATGGACAAAGACGGGTCCTACACTCTACTAACAAGAACATGCTTCTCAATCACCTAGCTATGCAGGCGAGGAAGTAAGTCGACCACTTTCCCCTTCTTCGATCAATCATCCTGCCAAATCCGGAAGCAATCTACCCTACTCAGGGGTGAAGGTGGCAAAGCTGACATTCATCAAGGATCTCCAAAAGGTAGAATCTCCCTAATGCATCCTCACCCTCTCCTCAAGGGGTGAAGGCAGCAAAGCTGA
Organism: Thalassia testudinum; assembly: GCA_037157565.1. NCBI lineage: Eukaryota > Viridiplantae > Streptophyta > Magnoliopsida > Alismatales > Hydrocharitaceae > Thalassia > Thalassia testudinum. The sequence goes on from JAZHRO010000024.1 coordinate 23,605,457, forward strand.
CATTCACCAAGGATCTCCAAAAGGTAGAATCTCCCTAATGCATCATTGCCCTCTCCTCAATAGACATGGTCATACAATACAAATCATGCAACAAAGTATCCCACAATCCGTTCCCCCTATTGAAGAGCTTGACAACCTATTTCAAAAGCAATGCATTACAGAATTCGAAAAGGGATCAAACCCTACGATACACACATCACCCTACAGTACAAGCTGCAAGAATCTCCCTTCATGATCTGAACCTTTCCAAATGAAACACTTCTGCATAATCTCTAGCTTATGGATAAGCTTCTTTGGGGGTATGAAAATCCATAAATAAAAAATAGGCACAATTGAGAGAACGGCCTTCAAAAGCACAAGTCTCCCCCCCTTGGATGGCAGCCTCCCACTTTAAGATCCCAACCTCTTTACTCATCCTTTCCACCAAAGGGGTCCAATTGCTAGAAGACAGATGCTTCCCCTCTAAGGGGAGCCCCGTGTAAGAGAAAGGTAGCTTCACAATAGAAGTGGCCAAAAACTGTGACAATTGTCTTGTCATTCGCATCCATAGCAAGAGAAACAAAAGTAAGCTTTATGTAGTTAATACATAAACATGAGATATCACCAAAAATTTGCACCAAGGAGGCCAAGTGTTCAACTTCCCTGCTTTCCCCCTTTATGAAAAAGGTGGTATCATCAGCATACTGTAGGATGGGCATAAGTAAAGCTCCTCCCAACCTCAACCTAAACCCAGAAGATAGGCCACCAACACACCCCTTGAAAGCTATAGCAGCCAAAGTATCCACTACCACATTGAACAATAAGGGCGCAAGCAAGCACCCTTGCCTTACCCCATGTTGGGGCTATGTCCAAGAACCACATGATCTTGCATTCACCAGTATCGAGAAAGATGTAGTAGTGATACATCTCTTCATCCATTGCACCTAGATCTAGGTATCCCCACCTCCTCAAGATCTCCCACAAATATGACCAAACAATGGAATCATAAGCCTTTGAGAAATCCACCTTCCACAAAAAAGCATGCATGCAAGACCTTCCACACGCTACCACCATCTCAATTAAAATGGACTCCTAGAGAGATTGACACTTAATGAAAGCTGGCTGAACAGGCTAATAATGCTAGGCAACACCTCCCATAATCTATTAGCTAGAACCTTTGCCACACGAAGGTAAATAGCATTTGATAATGCAATAGGCCTGTAATCATCAACGGACTTAGCTCCAACCCTTTTCGACAAAAGGAAAAGGTAGAACCAATTCAACCTCTCAAAACCCATGTTCCCCTGAACTCATGAATCATGGCCATGGCCCCCCCCCCCCCCCCCCCAAGATCTCCCACAACTCATCATAGAAGAGCACTTGCAAACCATCATGACCCAACATGTGCTCGACATTCCACCCCTTCAATGCAACCAAGACCTCATCATCTGTTACCTCCCCAACAAGCCAGTACATATCTCCTCATTCAAAGTTGTCATGTCAGAAGAGGCCATCCTTCATTGCCCCTGAGCCCTCCTAGTGAAATCATGAAAGTGGGTTTGCACGATATTGTCAATTCAATCCCTACTAAAGAGGACCTTATCACCAACCCAAAGAGAAGTAATTAGGTTGGCCCTCCTCGCACTTGCAAAGAGGTGAAAGAAATGCATATTAGAATCCCCCTCCTTCAGCCATAACTAGCACGACTTCTGCCTCCAATCCATCTCCTACTAAACAACCCCCAGCGGACTCCTCTCTTCGCACTCCTTTTCTCATAGCAACTCGTTATCCCCTCTCATATCAAGCATGGAAATCCCCTCCCAGGCATCAACCCTCATCCGCTCCCTCCTTTAACGTCCTTCTAATACTAGATCAAGGCAATTTTGATGGCATGTATCTTAGTTGCAAGTGTATGTGTAGCCGACAACACCAAAGGCACCTCATTCCACTTTGACCTTACAAAGTCACGAAGCCCCAATTCCAGCAGCCAAGACTTCTGCAATTTGAAATATAAGAGAAGTGGGTACCATCATTACTGTCCCAAACCAAAGGGGTGTATGATCAGAGAAGGGTCGTTGTCTAATAGTCACATTAGCCATTTGATAACATTTCACCAACTCCACAGAACAACCTACCAATCATGGATGCAGACCCCTACCATTCCTCCACGTGTATAATGCCCTGGATATAAACAAATCATAAAGTTCTAGCTCCTCCACTAAACTTGCAACGTCATTCATAGCTCTAGTTGTCCTACCATCAAGCACGTCATCCATGGATAGTGTAAACACTGAAATCACCCCCCACTAATCACGGTCCAACATCAACCAACTCCGCTACCTGCCGCATATCTTCCCACTAAGCTGACCTAACCGTGTCATTGCATGGACCATAAATAAAGGAGAGAACCAGAACGAATCCATCAGACTGGCAAGTGAACACCCTTGTGACCACACGCCTTCCTGTAACATAAGCGCTTAACCAGAACCGATCTCTCCATAGTAATAGGAGTCCTCCAGCCCTCCCCCACAGCATTTATCGCCATAGTGTCAAAGAAGAGCTCCCCACAAATCTCCCTCTTGATCAAATCTTCCAATGTCTCAAGATGCAACTCTTGGAGGAGAGCACGATCCACCCCCCTACTCAGTCAGGTACCTCCGTAAGTCGGACCAACGTGACTGACACGAAGGCCCTAAACATTCCAACAAATGAGTCTAACCATGGGATCGGCCATCACCCCTTGGCACAGTAGCACAAGCAATTCTCTTTGCATTGATCCCTTGGCTACCCTCAAATCTGCCACCGCCATGTTCTGTTCATCAACAATTGGAACCAACAACTCACTTTTCTTCTTCTTAAAAGCCTTCCCCTTGTAAACGAGGTTGTAGAGCAACCTTTACCTCGGATGCACCAATTTAATAGGCCTGGACCCTCTGCTCGAAGAACTATTTCTCTTTAAGATTTCGCAATCAACACCTCCCTCAATAGGCCTCTCCTTATCCATCATAGAAGAGAAGCACACGAGGGCAACCTAGACCACACCAATAGATGGAACCTAATGCCATGGTCAAGTGACCCACAGGCAAACGCAGCATTGCTTGCGAAGTTCGTTGTTGAAACAGCAACATGGCAAGGATTCATAGCGCCGACCTATGAAGGCCACACCCCTTCGTCGTTGCCTTCCAAAGCACCAATCTCAAAGCAACTCGGTGTGTGAAGAATAAAGGGATAAGCCACATGGTAGTTGGTGAGGGCACCGTAAGGGGCGTCGATTTTGGTGTTTTGAGGGTTTGCTTTGGTTGCAAGTGTTCTGTTTTTAGGAAATCTTAGGTGTCAATTAGTTGGAATAAATTAGGATTTGTTTTAATTGATTAAGATTTATTCTATTTCTTGATTTAGTTTATTGAGATTTGTTTTGGTTGATTGGGATATGTTCTCTCTGTAAAAGAGAATACACGTAACCTTTCCAACTTGAGTTAGTGCATTATATTTTCAAATCATCTTCGACTCCTCTCCTTCCTAACGCCAACTCTCTCCTTCTCTCTCATTGTTTTACGTGGAAACAATCCCATTGTGGACTGTTCTATGCACGCCAAGGCCTCCACGTGCACCAACTCTCACATGGAGAAAAGTCTGATCCCAACATAGCCATCACTTGATGGTAGAAGATAAACCCGAAGACAACAGGTGGCTCCAACAAGCTAGAGGAACACACATGCACCGCCAACGGAGAGGACGACAGTCCATCAGGGGGAGGAGAGAAAAGCCCAACAATGTTGATAACATTAATCGGGCAAATAGACTCATTAGCTCTGAATTCGAACTCCACCTACGAGACATCATTTAAGAGGCACAAGCCTTGCTTATTTGTCATCACCAAACTAGGTATCTGAATCGTCTCCTTCAAAGTTGCGTTGCACAACACCTTTAGTGCTACATTTAGCACCACTTGTGTCACACGTTACTTGAGATTCATGGTAGGACCTTTGGCCTTCCAAACTTGGCACATCGCTCCCACCAACAACACAACCCTTCCGTTGTTGCTAACAATGCCTACACAAAGATAGGTGCCTCCCCGCTGTAGCTCCAAACCACCCTCAAGGATACAAGCCACGAAGATCCCCCGTGACACAACACCAGCTTCTCCGACACCAAGCACCCAACCCAGAGCTCTACCCCCTCCACTCATACACAACCCATGGCACTCCCTCACCCTAACAAAGGGCGCACAGATGGCTTCCACCACCTCTACTATACACCACCACAAAAGGACCCTCGAAACGTAAATCTGCACAATCTCCTTCACAGGCAGCCTCTCGTTAATGGTCCCATCATGTGGTGAGGGTCTCCTCCACCTAAGAATCATAGACCCCACTAAGCAGTCCTTGAAGAGGAGCTCGTCAAGGTCAATGCAGGCAAGGCAAAACAGTAAAAGGCAAGATTGGTCAAAAACTACAACAATTCAACCCTTAGTTGAAAGCTCCAACGCAAGATGGTCGATCGTACATCATCGAGCAAAGTCATGCCCCGCACAAACTCCCCCATAGAGACACCCACCAATGGGGAATCAAGGGTGGCCACAAAAGGGGACCACAAGGCATCTACTTCCAACAAAGGAACCCCCAGTGGCAAGGGAGGCAACCTCACCGACTCCGCAAGTCACACTAGGCAGTCGCTCCTATAGTGTCCACACCTCCTACAGTGTAGGTAGACAACGAGGTCACGACAATCTTTTGTGAGATGGCCTTGAGCCCTGCATTTGTAGGACACAACATCTCTGACTCGCAATTAAACTTCCTACCCTGATGCGTGCCTCCTAACTGAGACCCAAGTCCATTTTAAATGTTAATTTCATCAAATTATGACATTTTGAGTCAATTTAGGCTATTTGGGACTATTTTAATCTATTTCCCCAAAATTCCCTGATATCGGTGATATATCCCCAGTATATCTCATTTTTTACTTGCTGATGCAATATCGATATTTAAACCCTTGAAGGGAATTAAGATGTAATATTGCATTCGTAACCATGTGATGATGGTCCACGTTGCTGAAGAAGGCCAACCAATGTAGGCAGTACAGGAAGAGGCAAAGTGGAGATGGCAATATTTGATGGATATGGTGGTAATGCTGTAGAGAGGATTGAATGACATCAATGTTCTTTCCACATCAAGAGAGATGTAAGAGTGGAGGGAAAGATAGCAAGGGGCAAACAACTAAAGGCAAGGTAGAAAGGAAAGGGAGAACCAACGGGCACTGCTTGCTTGGGAAGGATGATACTATGTAATGCTACCTGTAGATGATATCATGCGGGTAAAGACTAAGTAGGATACTAACTTGCATGGTGAGGTAAAAATATTTTCAGTTATGATTTTCTTCACAATGTTCAACTGAAATACAGGTGATTATTAATAGCTTATAACTGAAGGTAACTACTAATATTAAATCGCTGCATGTGATATAACCTGCTTCACTATACATCCTTTCCCACTAAGGTAAAAAGATAGCCCGGACAACTCTAGGAACTTGACATCCACAGCCATATTTTTTGAGAGGAAAAGAAGAGGGCTATGGATGTAAAGCTCCTAGAGCCCTCAAGACTACACCCACCAACCCTTCACATTTCATAAATCAGAATTTATTAGACCCTTCATTGAGGAAAGCTGGCACTTCATGGAGATTCAGAAAAGATGGCAGACTTGCAACAACATGGTAGAAAGGAACCTGCTCCAAGAGTAAACAACACACATACTTCCAATAAGTGTACAACTTAACAGCAAGTGAACAACTAGAAGACTGGTCTTTTTTTTTACATAGAAAAGATGTCAACTATGGAAAACAGAAGAGCAAACAAGCACAAACAAATGTATCACATAAGAAGGGCATAAGTATGTAAACTTACTGCAACAGCTGCTACAGGAGTTGTAATTCTTTCAATTGCCTCCAAGCCTTCTCTCGCAAGCCGAAGCTTTGTATGACCAGAATCAGGCTCAATGATAGGAAACCTAGAATATTGCAACACATATATAAGAATTTCACAATAGCAAATTGCAGCACCTTTGATGAAGTTATATAAAATAAGGCATAGACAGAGCTGGCATCAAACTAAGCACCAAATTTTCCAAATGAATCAGCTGCGAAACCAATGACGTTTGGTAGATAGTCTCCCGCGGATAATTTGTTGGCGTCAAACGTGGAAATAAGCAGATAGAGAGATGAGGACAAAGAAGTCGATGGCATGGGCTCACAGCAAATTGGAAAGTGACAAGATTGGATCCAATGTGTTCCTATGTAATTGAATTAGATCAAATTGGTTCATCCACCAACCTGCCTAGATTGGGAGTTTGACAATCCTCTACAAGACGGTTAGAACACTTTGAGAGAATGTCTCTGTGAAGGTGTAATTCCATGTGGATTGCCACATGGCACAGTTGCCACGTGGACAAGCCACGTAGAGTTGAGTCAGCAGGTCCAAGGCCGTGTGGCCTGTTAGGGTTTTATGAAGGTGGCATGCATACCAAGTTTTGTGTCACATGTGGCAAGTTCTTTTACTTAAATAGAGTCCAATTTAAGATTGAGTTAAATAGGAATAAGTTGATTGATTGAATTTGTTTAGGATATGATTTGTTATGATTGAAATTTGATCTAGGTTTAGGTTTAGATCTCTTTAAATAGAGACCAACATTTACTTATTTTATTTGAGTCACTTTAATAAAATCACATCTTCTACAACTCCCCTTGCGCCAATCCTCTCTCCCTCTCTCTCTCGGTTGTCATGCAAGCACCACGCATGGGGATCTCCACGTGCCAACTTTGCCTCCTTTCGTTGCAAATCATGACAGGATCAATTCAATTCTATTTAAAATATATTTAAGTGTACTTAAAAAAGTTGACTTTGTAATGTATGTATCCTCCACTTACTCCTCCAAATACTCATTTTGCTTTGTTATAACTGAATTATTCATTTTTTTTGTATCAATTTTTCAATCTCCTTACCTTATCTTGAATATTTGAATTCTTTGAGACATTCCCCTTATTCTCAAGGTTGACCTAATTGGGATGCATGCTGCTAAATCAATGGATTTAATGGCTGGAAAAATACACAAAATTGTTCGTCAAGCCCCGGCTTTGAGGAATTAGCTGATGAAAAGAATATATCTAAGCTTGAGATTAGTTTAGGTCACATGATAACCACTTGCAATAGTTAATCATCCATTTTAGAAATATCAAATAGATCCAAGCAAAAGGATAGCCTCATGTTATGACCACTTCTTTTTTGAAAGGTATGTGATGGCCACTTCTGATATCTAATCATCCTTTTTCTCAATATCAAATGCAACGTTTGACATTTGGACCAAAAGTTTTGCCTGTCATTTAAACAAGGACTCTTCTTTTCCTGATTCCACCAATTTTGTAGGAATTTTGTGCAATATATAGGTAGATCAGATGAACCCACCACGATATAAACTGGTACTTTTCTCACTGTTGGGATCTGCAAAGAGCCACGTGGCACAGTTATCAAGAAGGTCACTTGGGCCACCGGTTTTGGATCTATAGGACCAAAAATAAGAGTTGTTTTTCTTAGTTGGCAAGTAAGCTTAATTTGGTTTATTTGTTTTAGGAGATTTTGTAAGATTTGGGTTTTACCAAATCTAGAAGATTGATTAGATCTTGTTAGTCGAATCTATTTTTAGAAGTAAGAATATGCACTCTCTATTTAAAGAGATCCTTTCCTATGATTTGAAGTTGAGCAATATAGAAGAATATTTCCAATACAACAAAGCTTCTCTCCTCTCTTTCTTCTTCAACTAAGAACAGCCGGTCAACAGGGAAGGGTCCCTGCAGCCTGCACGCACTCCAACAGGACCAGCCAGCCAATGGACCGGCCCTCTCCAGCCACTGCACGCACTCCAGCAGGCCAAACCAGCCCTTCCAAGTCACCTGCAGACCAGTCTGCACCCTGCAGACCGGCTTGCCCACGTTGCAGCACCAAGGACCGGCTGATTTCTGGATCTCTCCACACTCCATCTGCGCCCACCTAGAAATCTCTACACTCACCATCCAGGCAATCTAGTATCACACCAAGATGTCATAAAAAAAAAGGAATGACTCTCAGTCTTAAGGGTGTCAGATCTTTGGGAGGGTAGGATCTCATCTTTAACCTTTCACCAAGGAGTGTAGTGAGTTATTTGGTGAAAACTGAGAGTGCAACCCAAACAATCACACAGTGCACAGAGATCTCCAATGTCCATGCTATTTCATCACTGCATCCTGGGGAGAGCAGGTCGCCAGATAGAGCATCTAAAAAATGGCTGTTGGCTACTAAGCTCCAAAAAAAAATGCACATTGTTCACACGAGGCATAACTACCTTTTTATATGTGGTCACATGGAAATTAACCCAGTCAACTTCATCTTTCCACATCATATCTTACACTAGCAACCAGTGCCCTCATTCAATCATGAGAATATCTAAGTCACTGTGATTCAATGGCCTCCATAGATATTATTAGATTCAAAATTATGGATCACATGTAGCTTCTCTAGCCACTGGACTCAGTGACAAGATCTAGCTAAGGCATTGGAATTCCAGCTCTAAGGCCGAGATCATGGAATTTTAGAGATCATGGAGATCAATCCCCATTTTCATGGAGCAGCTACCTCCCATTTAGGCACATTTGAGATGCATGTTCATGGCCCTTGGTCGATGGCTTCTGTTATCCAAGACAAAATCAGAAATTGGACTACTAGTAGCTTCCTCAGGCCTGACAAGTTTAGGAATATTGAGTTGTGTGGTCTAATCAAACTTTCAACAAGTCAGACGTAGGATGCCAGTGTCAGATTTCTTTTCTTCTTCTGAATCTAAATATCTTAGTTGATCCTTTTGCAGTCATTCTAAGATCTGAAAAAAGAAAAGAAAACGAAACAGCATCTTCGCAATAAATTGCCGACATTAAAATTTAAGCATACAAGTGGTGTGGAAAATTCCAGATAAAAAGTTGCAATTTTGCAATACGTCAGTCAATTTTCTTCCACTAATTTACCAAGGTTTCTTCAGATGATTGTGACACCTCAATAACCATTTACATTTTAAGTGCAACATCAATCCATTTTCCTCTCATAATTGTGTTGGTGCAAAGACACCTTGATCGTTAATTCTGATGATAACAAAATATACGTATTTTGACATTTGTATTTGAGTGTATAAGTTTCAAGTTTAATGCAAATACAAGCAAGAGCTCAAGCTCATATCCAAAGCGGGATTAAAGAATTTGATAGAGAAGAAGGAGCTTCACATGGAGCGAAAGCTTAAAGAAGGAGTTTGAAGAATAGGATAAAGGTGTTGTCAATATACTTATATTTATTTTTTGCTCTTTATATTTCCCTAAATTTATGTTAAAGAGCCCAAAATATATTACCTTTAGTCCTAACTCCTAAGAACACTTAGGAAAAATCAGAAATCAAATTAGAAAGTCAAAATAAGATTCAGATTGTATTATCAGACGTCCAACAATGATAACATACGTCTAATAAATATTTTTAAGTCGTCTGATATTTAGATCAGACGTCCAATATCCCTGTAGCCTGTCTTTCACAATAAACACTTAGGCACCAGTCGATAGAACTTTAGTCCAAACATCCACAAGTCCTATCAGACATCTTGTAACATCTTTAGTCATCTAAAGATACTATCGTTAGGATTAATTATCTCCAAATCACCTTTGTTAGAATAAGAATAACGGTTGGGGATTTTACCCTTCTTTCAAACATCCATAGAACCTCCCAAACATCTGTTAAAGAGATGTTGGGCCAATATGTTAAGTCGTCAGACCAAATCTGACCGTTAGCTTCTCGGGAATCAATTCCCGCAAAGTACATTTAGCATCAGACGACCAATAACATGTCTAGACATCAAATACATCGTCTGACCACTTTATATTAGAATCCTGTTTAGATCTGATCCAACACAGGAACAAACCCGCACAAAACTAGACGTCAAATTTTTCACCCAGGCATCCTAGAATGACATCCCAAACATCTGACCTAGAACCCTATTTCCGTCCAACGAAATCAAGAACACTAACCCTTGTATCTGATGATCAAAACATTGATCCGTCGTCTGAACCAAATATCAGACGTCTAATTATGTTGTCAGAATCATTATGACCCTGATTTCAACCTAATTTGCCTTAGATTTGTTTCCAATAGCTACAAGCCTTCTCCCAAGCCCTCTTGAAGGTTCCTAAGGCCTCTATAAATAGAAGAGGACCTCCCCTTGGCTTAGACACACCTTAAGAAAATTCTTTCCACCATTACACACATGTTGTGAAAGATCAAGAAGAGAAAATTCTATCAATTACTCTCCAAACTCTAGACTTTACATCCGAGAGCACTAAATCCCTACGCAATCATGCCTACTCAATTCCATCATAAAGGAAGTCACATTGCCTATAATAGCATAGTTTAACATATACTTCGTGGCTCTATAGGTTTTATTGTATTTTCATTTTCTTTGATTAGCCATTCACGTGGTGAATTCCAGTCTCTTTCGTAAGACAAAATACTCTTCGTGAAGGAGAAGGGGGTTTGAGGTACGTTACCCTCAGATCAAAGTAGCGTGAGTGCATTGAGGTTGAACTACCCTCATTTAAGTAGTTTGATTAGTGGATTTGGTCAACTCACTCGGTCGACTAGGAAATCTTAAGTCAAGAGACTTAGGTGGTGATTTTTACCCTTAGGGTTTCCTCTTAAAAATTTGGTCTCTTGTGATGATTATTGTGTGTGATTGATTTTATTTCCACATATTTTATATCCCGTACTATTCACCCCCCTCTAGTGTAATTTCATATTGAAATTTTACATAAATGTCCCGGTAAATATGCAATATTACAGAATTTCCCCTTAATTCCTAAAATTACATAAATACCCCTCCAATTTGCACCATTTCCCAAAAAAAAGAGCACACATCCATCTTTTTAAGCTAAAAATGCTAGTGTCTAACAATTTGAAGTTGAAAAATGAGCTCTTCTGATTACGCCTTATACTTCTCTTGTCTACTTGGTTTCTTCTACCACAACTATCTTCCACTTCAGCCTCCTCCTCCCTCCTCCGTCTCCTCTAGCCACCACCCTATTCTTCTTCAGTCTTCACATAAGCATGGATGCAACTCACTCACCCAAATCCTTAAGGAACATGGAAGTAATCAATGCACCTAGAATTCCAACATGAATAAGTGAAAACTCTGGCAAAACTTTTAACAATCAGAATGCCTTCTTAAACATCGTGAATGACAAATAGCCATTGATCATTGCACTCCAAAACATGACTTTCCTGTTGAGCATTTTGTCAAAGAAAATGATGCCATGTCCATCTGCCTCCACTTTGCATGCTCATGGATCACAGCAGTCCATAAAACAACATCCCCCTGGGAACTAATATTGAACCCTTTCTGTGCATTGGCAACACCATTTCAAAACACACACATATTAGGCAGACCATTCTAGTCCTGGTTGAAGTCACAACCTTACCACCTGAGTCCCTAAGATCTATGTTGAGCTTTGTCCGTCCATTGCAGCCAAGAGGTCAATTCATGCTCTAAGGATGAAGAAGGTGTAGTTGTTGAGAGAGTGACCCTCTAAAAGCATCCATCAGTAGGAGAGGAATGTGAAGGGACACAGGTGTTCGAGGTGGGCTTTTTTTAGGAAGTGGTGCTCGATTATGTTGTTCCTAGAAAAGGCATTGGGGCAAGGGAGGCAATTAGAAAGAAGGGTGGTAAGGTCACCTCTCTGGTTGGGGAGGGCAAAAGTGGCCATCAGGCTCATGACTGCAAAGTGATTGGAGATCTTCCTTGAGGCAATGGGAAGGACATATCATTGGATGGAAGTCTCAATTGGGGGTGGAATAGTGGAGGGGGTTGGGAGAAGAGGAAGTAGCAGAGGCTGTACGAGACTAGGAGGTGGGGAGGGGGTGGAGAAAAAAGCACAAGGGAATGGGATGGACTGGGGGAGGTTGGGAGAGGAACAACATAGATTGCCCAGATCTCACAAGGCTTACTTTTCTACTAGGAACGTAGATGAATAAGAAAAGCCTCTGCTCAACTTACATCATGTTCCAATGTGTATGAGGCCAAGTATATTAGCAAAAGTACAGTAGCCATTCCCCCACCCTAAACAGACCCACTACAGTTGCAGCTATAATTTAAATTAGTGCATTATTTCACCCAGACCAAATTGGATAATTTTACAAATTAGGCACGGTTAGGCAACTATCCACAATTAGTCAGGTCTATAAAGAATGCTTTTGCTGGATTTTGATAATTCACATTGTTTGTATCAGACGGTATAGAACCTGAATGGGAATACTCACTGTCTTGAGGGATATGTTTCAGATTTGCCTTTACGTTATACATCATCTCATTGATTTAAATGCCGACGGCAAGGCTATTTTCGAGCAGGGTTGTGTCGACATGAAGAAAATGTCGATTTACAGGGATTTCGTCGGCATGCCGTCTGCATTGTCGGCATGCCCTCGGCACGGTCGGCATGCTGGCGAAATTGGTACCCATGTCGAGATTACTATTAGTTTTTTTAATTATTTTTGCTAATTTTGTTGGTATGCATCGGCATGCCCTCGACATACTCATCGACATGCCCATCGAAAAACGGGCATTTCCATGACATGCCCTCAGCATGCCCACGAAATACACACTTGGAATTTCATCAGCACGATATCGAAATCAACATTTCGAACCTTGATCTCTACACATTGATTTAAATGCCGACAGCATGCCGTCGACAAGGCTGGTTTTGAAGAACAGCTATGCCGATATGATTTCAGTGTCGAAAAATAGGTGTTTCGACGGCATGCCGCCGTGCTGTCGCTGGCAAAATGGTCACTCTCCTTCGTCCCCCTCACCTGTACAGGAACTTGGGAGGGCTGTAGGGCGTGCGGCTACCGGAGAACACCGCGGAGTAGATCGCATTGAGATCACACACGAGGCACACGACCTTCCTGTCGTCGCCCTCGCCGCCCGCCTTCTTCCTCTGCTGCGGCCTACAGACTTAGGGGTTGTGGCGGTCGCTGAGGAAGTAGTTCCTCAGGGGCGGGGTGTGGAGCAGCGCCTGCAGTACGGAGTTCATGAAGCAGGTGCTACCAAGGTTGTTGAGCCCCCGGAGGCCCCACGGGACCCCGCGGCCCGACTCGGCGGCGACGGTGTCGGGGCACCACAGTTGGCTGGAGCAACAGTCGAGGAGGCGCTGCTCCCTGGGGGTGGGGGTCCAGGGGCGGAACTCGACCAGTCGCCTCCTCTTGGGGGTGTAGGGGGAAGGGGGATGGAGGCGGTCCGGTATTGGGGGGCAAGGAGGACGGCGGAGTCGAAGTCGGGGTCGTAGACCTGGTCGCGGTAGGCAAAGCAGAAGAGCTCGGCACGGTGGACGTCGAAGGCGAGGGCGTGGGGAGGGGAGGAGGGGGACTGGTAGAGGTGGTCGGGGGCGTGGAGGGGGCAAGAGAGGCAGAAGTAGAGGCGGGGTGGGGAGGAGGAGGGGGTGCAGAGGGGACAACGGTGGGGGAGGTCGAGGTGGAGCTCGACGCAGCCGAGGGTGGGGGGTTTAAGGCGGAGGAGAAGATGGAGGGAGCGGAAGGGGTTGGGGGAGGAGGAGAGGAAGAGCTGGAGGTGGGGGCAGGGAGGAGGGATGGAGGGATAGGAAGACATGGGGAGGAAGGTGGTGGTGGTGGAGCCGCAGGGTCGGTGGGCCCCGCGGACATAGAGGGTGGGGAGGGAGGGTAGGGGAGGCGGGAGGGCTATTTGATTTGGGTGTAGTGGGGGTCCCACCTTGTTAAGAGATGCTATGTGCTTGTGCAGATATCCATAGGGTCGGCAAGCACTACCGATGCCGTAGGATGCTTAACATATAAGGACTCCCACCAAGGGTGTGTGCTTGTGTCGATGCCGATGCAGCCCACCTTGTTAAGAAATGCCGATGCTGTGTGCTTGTTGTAGACTGCCACTGCCTTCTCTTCCGCTCCACTTATGCCACTGTCACTGTCATCTCTACCGCTGCTTCAGGCTGTAGCCTGCATCGTTACTTATGGAACTTCTCACCTTCTTGGTGGTGGACTAGTTGCCTGTTGGGAAGGTGGGGGAGTGTCTCCCTGTAGAGGGTGGCCGCCGCACGTTTAGGATTTCCTCTAATGATGACTCTTTTGGAGGGAAGGGAAAGGGGACAAAGGTAACGGGAGGTCGTACGGTGCCAGTGCCCGCACTGGCTGGTGGCATGATACAATGGCCAATATGAATCGGGTGGGATGGGAATTAAGGTATGTGCACTGTGTGGTGGATGGTGGTGGATCTGGTGGTGGACGAGAATGAGTAAGAAATCCATAAAATATTTATCGACAATTTGCATAGTAGACAACATCGACGGACGTAATCGTAAATTTATCAAATCAAATATTTGCACAGTACGTCACCGACCGACGGACGTAATCACAAAAAATTCATAAAATATTAATCGACGATTTGCACATAACGTCACCGACGAACGTAATCGTAAATATACCGAATGAAATATTTACACAGTACGTCACCAACCGACGGACGTAATCATAAAAAATCTATAAAATATTTATCGACAATTTTCATAGTAGACATCACCGACGGACGTAATCGTAAATGTATCGAATTAAATATTTGCACAGTACGTCACCAACCGACGGACGTAATCACAAAAAATCCATAAAATATTAATCGACGATTTGCACAGTATGTCACCGACGAACGTAATCGTAAATATACCGAATAAAATATTTGCACAGTACGTCACCAACCGACGGATGTAATCATAAAAAAGCCATAAAATATCTCTCGACAATTTTCATATTAGACATCACCGACGGACGTAATCATAAATGTATCGAGTCAAATATTTACACAGTACGTCACCGACCGACGGACATAATCACAAAAAATCCATAAAATATTAATCGACGATTTGCACAGTACGTCACCGACGAACGTAATCGTAAATATACCAAATGAAATATTTGCACAGTACGTCACCAACCGACGGATGTAATCATAAAAAATCCATAAAATATCTCTCAACAATTTTCATAGTAGAGATCATCGACGGACGTAATCGTAAATGTATCGAATCAAATATTTGCACAGTACATCACCGACCGACGGACATAATCACAAAAAATCCACAAAATATTAATCGACGATTTGCACAATACGTCACCAACGAACGTAATCGTAAATATACCGAATGAAATATTTGCACAGTACGACACCAACCGACGGACATAATCATAAAAAATTCATAAAATATTTATCGACAATTTTCATAGTAGATATCACCGATGGACATAATCGTAAATGTATCGAATCAAATATTTGCACAATACATCACCGACCGACGAACGTAATCACAAAAAATCCATAAAATATTAATCGACAATTTGCACAATACGTCACCGACGAACATAATCGTAAATGATTAAATAAAATATTTGCACAGTACGTTACCGACCGACGAACGTGATCGTAAAAAATGCATAAAATATTAATCGACGATTTGCACAGTATATGTTACCGACGGACGTAATCATAAATGTATCGAATCAAATATTTACACAGTACGTCACTGACCGACGGACATAATCATAAAAAATCCATAAAATATTAATCAAAGATTCGGATAATATACGTCTCGCGTTGCACTCATTGATAGCGGATGGACTTACTTATAAAAATCACATAAATTATTCGAAATAATTGGTTATAAATATCGACTATCAGTTGCTGCAATTCACACTCACAACCGTAGATACATCAATTGAGCTCACAATCCCAATTCAGAGTTAGTGATTTACTGCTACCTGCTGTTGCCTATCGATTACTGATAGACGCTGACTCGCTGAGTCAGTGAGTTGCTGTGGTGAGACAGTTTCTTTCAAAAATCGAGCAGAAGGTTTCAGTTATAGCTTTCGTACCTTTTTTCCTACCTCTTTTTCGTTTATGGTAGTATTCATTATCATTTTTTAACTATCATATTTGTCAAGTTCTAAATTTAGCAATACACAATAACAAATAAAGTAGTAACCACTTATAAAGTACAATACATACTAGCCCCATACTTTCCAACAATAAGGCCCAACATCTACCAATACTCATCAGTGAACATATATATTAGACTTTCAAAAAAGTACGATTA
Source organism: Thalassia testudinum (assembly GCA_037157565.1). Taxonomy (NCBI): domain Eukaryota; kingdom Viridiplantae; phylum Streptophyta; class Magnoliopsida; order Alismatales; family Hydrocharitaceae; genus Thalassia; species Thalassia testudinum. The sequence goes on from JAZHRO010000024.1 coordinate 23,621,651, forward strand.
GACCCAAACCTAAAAAAAAGTAGACGTGCCAACTAAGTTAGATAATTGTCTAAGTCATATAGACTTAATTGGATCATTCTGGGACCTTGTCTACTTGGACCAACCGGTGACAAGACGGGTCGGTGCGGTAACCGCGTTAACCTTTAGTGGTGTCCCGCCGTGCGGGGTGTCCAAGGGGGTCCCACCTATCTGGCCGGCCAGGTAATTCAAGGGTTGGGGTAATCCAATCGGGTCTAGTAGGACTTGGATTAGATACAAAAGGTGTAACCATTTAAGGTAGATTTTTCTCGCTTGTTTGAATTAGATAGGGACAGATACGTCAAAGGTATAGTATGATTATATAATGATTATGAATTATGAAGTAAATGTAGTGTAGCTGTGCAGAATCAATATGTCTGGAAAAGGCAAGGCTATTGTTGGAGGAAGTGGGAGCGAAAACGTCAAAAAAGATAAGGAAGACATTGGATGGTTGTATTGCACCAAAGTGATGGATGGAACCAAACCTATGACAGAATGTAATTTTTGTGGAAAACAGCTAAAGGGTGGTGGAATTACACGATTCAAGCATCGCCTAGTTGGTGACGATAAGAATGTTATAAAATGTGAGGATTGTCCAGATGATGTTCGTGATTTAATTGCCGAGTCAATGATGTCAAGGCGAAAGAAGGAATCAATAAAACAGAGGTCAAAAGAAGCAGTCCGTGAGGCCCTATTTGGTAGTTATGAAGATTATTACGATGTAGACTCTGACTCGGATGAAGACTATGAATATCCGAGTGATGTGAAGGCTGATCCAAGGAGGAGGAGACAATTCAGACAAGCAATGAAAGACTCACTTAGAAGTGAGCATGAACAACAAGCCCTGATAGGTGATCGAAGAGCACAGAGCATGAGATATACAGATGCTGGTGGTAGTGGCTCAGGTTATAGACTACCTCCACACCCATCCAAAAAATAAAAAATGGGTTTACGTAGTTTATTTCGATCTGGTAGCACTAAGGGGAGCCTGGGGAGAAAAGCAGACCCAAAACAGAAAACCATTAAGGGCATGTTTGGGAATGCAAGGGAAAAGGTTGGTAGAGCAGTCACGAGCTTAGTTTCGGCTCATGGGCTACCAGCTAACATTGCAGACGGGCCATGGTTGCAAAATGTTATTGACGTCAGTGCTCAATATGGAACTAGAGTTAAGGCTCCTACAGCATATGAAATAATGAACAAATACATGCTTATGGAGAAGACAGATTTAGCTGAGTATATTTCTGATTTGAAAAGTATGTGGCGCCATTATGGAGTTACACTGATGACAGATGGTTGGACTAGCTATACAAGGAGGCAAATCATTAACTTCCTTGTATATTATGATGGACGATCCATTTTTTTGAAATCCGTCTATGCATCGGATAAAGTAAAAGATTACAAATACATTTATTCCTTATTGAAGGATACGATTAATGAAGTCGGGAAGGAACATATTGTTCAAATTATTACGAACAATGGCAGCAACTTTAAGAAGGCGGGAGAAAAGATTATGAAATCAAATAAATATGGAATATTCTGGACGCCATGTGCTGCACATTGTATAGATTTAATTTTGAAAGACTTCGAAAAAAGGAAATCAATTTCGTTTGTTATGGATAAGGCCCGATCGAATACATCATTTATTTACAATCACGGGCATGTCTTGTCGTTAATGAGGGAACATTGCAATAGCGAATTGGTGCATCCTGGGATAACACGATTTGCTACAAATTACATTGCCTTGCAAAGTATTGTAGACAATAAAGTTGGATTAAAGTCAATGGTAAATTCTACCAATTGGTTTGCCATGGCAAAAACTAAGACAAGGTGGTAAGGATGCAGAGGACTTGATAAATAATTTACGATTTTGGGATGATTATAGCCGCATTACTAGTATTATGGAGCCCGTCGTATTAGTTTTGAAGTTGGTGGATGGAGATAAGAAACCAACGATGAGCTACATATACCAAGCACTAGAAATTATGTATGAAAAGGTGGAAGAAGCAGCGGGAAGGTCTAAAGAGTCATTCTTAAAGATAATAAGAGAACGAAGGCAAAGCATGCTATCCCACCCGCTCCACCGTGCCGGTAAGTATATTTCATTATAAATTTATCTTATTCAAATAATTTTGTATTATTTTAACTATTTATCTTTTATCATAGGCTATTATTTCAACCCAAAATTTAACTATAAATACCACCTTGACATGCGCGAAAATCTCATTTAAGCTGTACAAAAGTTATTCAAAAGCTCTCCTACAACTACTACGCAAATAGCGTGCATGAATGAGGTAGGCAAATTTAACTTGAAATTTGATGCTTAAATAAGATATTTGACATCTTCATGTCAACATGTTGTAGATTAAATTATTTAGAGAAAGGATGGGATCTTTTGGGAGTCATATGGCACAGCAGGCTATTAAAGCCACTCATCCTGGTAATAACCGACATCCCTTTAATATTTACTAATAATAATTTACTCTATAAAATCAAATTTTTTACTAGAATATGTTTCCCTACAGCGGAATGATGGAATTTGTATGCAACGGAAACTCCAAATTTACAATAGGTGGCTGTTAAAGTGTTATCACAAACATCATCTGCTGGTGGGTGTGAAAGAAATTGGAGTACATTTAACCTTATCCATTCCAAAAGAAAAAACAAGCTTGGAATTGACAAGCTTAATGACCTTGTGTATATCCACTACAACACAAGGTTACGAATGAGGCACATTCAGGAGGGCTTTGATTTTAAAAACAAGGAAATGGCCGATCCAATTGATCTGGCCTACATTTTCCGAACCGGAGATAATGTACTAGAAAGTTGGATAAATGACATTGGAGGAGAACCTGTGATGGATGTTAGGGGAAGGCCAGATCCAGAGCTATCAAAGAAAATGGATGCTGATGTTGAAGGACATATGGTCAGATCTAGTCGTCATACATTTCCTATAAGAGTACTGGATGAAGAGGATGAAGAACGACAGTTATCACAGTCTACTTCAACCTCAAAGGATGACTCAGATGATGGCTCAAATGCAGATGCATTTGTAATGGTAGAAGGATCTGGATCCAAAGGATCATCCGACAGGGGGAGACATGGTGGTCAAGTGCAAACTCAGGGTGCTACAGAATATGACGAACGACACACCAATATCCATGGCGAACATATTCCAAGTCCAAGTCCACCAGCCATGGATCACGAGGGATATCCAAGTCACGATGCCTACATGGAGGATTTGAGCTCCTCAATTGGTTCCATGAGCATTAGTGATCAATTTTTTGGTTCTTCAACACCTGGATCTGGATATAACATGGGATCATACGACATAACACGTGAGACGGGATCTTCGTATGCTCAACCATTCTACCCGCAATCATTTGCACCACCACCGCTTTCATATAATTATCCATCATATCCATACGCTGAGTCTAAAAATGTTGACACTTCTGGGACTAGGACTGGGAGTGAATATTCTTACCCATATGAGTATGGTATGATCCAAAATTACTTTCCTCAGCAGTTCCAACCCCAAGCTCTCTCTCAAATGCCAAGATCAGAATCATCACAAGATGATTCTAGAACAGGATTCTCACAAACACGTGCAACTAATCGTGCACATGGGCAGCGTGACAGACCATACACAGATAATAGATTTCCCCGTCTTGGGATTTTTGTTAGTATAAATAAACATAAATACAGACAGCACATAATGGATTACCAGACAATGTATTCATATATGTCTTGGAAGGATTACTGTGAATACATTTAAAGTATTCATCGACACAATAGTCAACAATGGTATCAATCAAGTGGTGATAGTACCCATGATAAAGATATGCATCCAGCAAGACACTCTTGGTTCTGGTGAAATCTGTCTTTTAAGTTCCAAGTCCCGACTTCCGATACATCATACATCAAAACATTACAGTTTTAACTTTTACTTTGAAACTATACACTTTGATTCTTTCATTCTTAAATTCTTTGATTCTTAAATTCTTTGTATTCTTCTATTATTAAATTTTCTGTATTCTTAACATGGTAAGAATATTTCATCTCATTATTGAATTTTAACATTGTATGGTCATGTTGTATATGAATATTATGATGTAACACTCTTATTGTTACATAATCAACATTTGATTTTCTTGAAACTGATATCATTTTGACCACTTCTACCATTTTTGTCGCAATGCCCTTGACGTGCCTCCGAAATGACATTTTTTCGAGCCATCGAAACCATCGAAATCTGCTATCGAAAAACGAACATTTCTCCGGCATGCCCACGAAATGCACACTTGCAATTTCATCGGCACGGTGTCGAAATCGACATTTCGAACCTTGTCTCTACACACTCCATAGTATAGACGGAGTTTCTAATAATTTTCTAATTACATGCATATTTAATTTAGGCAAACTGCTTCCTATCTCCCAGTTGAAGCAGCATCGTGATTCACACCCTAGTTTAGTCAAGATTCCTCCCAAGAAATGTATATCATCCGTGCCATTGATCAATGGCACTCATCTGCACTTTGAGGAAGCTACTTGACAGAAGTATCGAGACTACAAATTCAGTTTCTAGTGTAGTCACTACAGACAAATCACTTCTTGCTGAAGAGGACGAGGATCAGGAACATAAACAGATTGCCTATGCCATAGCAATAGTGAAGGCAAAAGGTCCAGTACAACCACTATATCATTCAAGGCCATATCCATTACTTGGCTGAAAGATCCCCATTCAATTGAAAAATAAAAATATTACAAAACAAGCACCAGCACTTCCACATGTGATACAACAGAATCAAACTCTTTCTCTTCACTTGCCAGAATTCTCAATAAATTCTAACACCTTCATGACTTCATAAGAGACTGCAAACCACCACTTATACCACCACATGCAATTTGTGCCTTCAACAACTTGGTGGAGTAAGTACTTCCAACTATTTGAATCAAAGTCCAGTTTAAACCCTCTCACCATTCTACGACATCAAAGATTGCCCTTTGCTATATATTATGCCTAATAGTAGTTAGTCTTAACTAATTACCATCTAGAATATTCCTCTGTTATGATGAGCTGTAAAAGGGTATGCATGATTGTCAGGAGCGGTAACAACCCACCTGTTGTGTTCTATGACTCTTATGAATTCAAAAATAATCTAGATGATATGGCATGTGCTAGACATGGGATGTCCTCCTTTTGGTATTCGGTACGGCAGATCCTTGAAAAAAATGTGCACGCTTTTGAACCATTGTTGGGAGATGGCAGAACCTTCAGATTTTAGATAGACATCTAGGGTGGATCTGTCCCTTTTTCAAAGATGTTTCCAAGGGTTTTTCAACTTGTGGTGAATAGGCAAGTTTTGGTTCATGACATGTGGGATGCCTTGACACATGCGTGGAGTTTTCAGCTGCCTGCAAGCCTTTCAGAACAAACTTTTTCAGAGTTTCACCAGCTATCCTCTTTAATTTCAGAGGTGTGCCCATGTGCTGGGAAGTTGGATTGCTTTGTTTGGAAGGAGGGGAGGTTTTCAGTGAAAAGAGCTTATGAGAAGTGCACCAAATCTCCTGAAATTTCATATTTAATCCGATCTGATTGTGGACTCATTTGGAAGTGTCACCTTCCTTTAAAAATAAGGATCTTCCTGTGGTTACTATGAAGGAAACGTTTAGTCACAGAGATGATGCTGAAAAGATGGAATGATGGTGTTGATGCTGCCTATTCCTTGTGTGGTTGGGAAGAGGAAGATGTTGAGCACCTATTCTTTGGGTGTGACTTTTCTAGAGATGTTTGGGATTGGCTGCAGCTCCGCACTACAAGATGTGATGGTCTACAACTTTTCTGGAGCAATTTTCGTGAGCATTACATTCTTGATGTGGCGGGATGGATTAAGGCATTTGCATCACTCTGGTGCATCAAGTTGCAAAGGAATGGTACTATATTTAGATTTGCGTGGTGTTGGATGGATAATGTTATGAAGGAGATAGATTTTTTGTCTGAATTTTGGTTATAAAACCTATAAGTCCGTTCCTTTTTTCTGATTAATGGCATTTCTAGATGATTGTCGATCTCCGGTAATCTTCCTTTTCTTCTCTCAAAAAAAAACCCACCTGTTGTGTTGTGTTAATCTTCCTTTTCTTCTCTCAAAAAAAAACCCACCTATTGTGTTGTGTTATATATCCATCCTCAAGTATGCCAGTGAGTATTGAATAGAGATATTTTTCCTTCTCTTTCCTGATATGCCTGCTACAACATGGTATCGGAGCCTATGAAAGAGGTCACTGCTCATTAGAATAGCCTCAAATGACAGGTAGTGATCCAACGTTCCCACTCCCAAGCTCCTCAAACCTTCCACCTTCAAACATTTATCAATGTGTTCTCTTTAAGCTCTCTTCAACAAACTATACTCTTTGGAAGGCCCATCTGCTTCCTATACTTGCAGCTTATGATCTCACTAGACTCGTGGATGGCTCAGAAGTAGTCCCTAAACAGTTTAACAAAGATGACACAGGAAAAATCATTGGACCAAATGATGCATATCAAAAATGGCGGCGTTGTGACTAACTTGTGTTAAGTTGGCTTATTTCATATGTGACCGAAGGAATCTGTGCTCAGATTTCAATTTTTTCTTCTTCCAAGGAGGTATGGAAATTCCTTGAGAAATACTTTGCTGCTCAGTCCCACTCGCAAGTTCATCAATATAGATCTAAGCTTTATCAATTAAATAAAAATGATCTAGCATCTCTGAATATGTTAATAAGGCTCGTGAATTAGCAATTAATTTGGCTATTTGTGGGAAGCCAACGGATGATGATCAGCTTATTTCTGTTATTCTAAATGGCTTGAGCACTGACTATACCCTTTTATTGCTGTTATCAATGGCAAATCCGAGTGTCGCACGTATGATGAAGTTCTTGGATTACTTCTTAGTCATGAACAACTACTTAAAAACCAACAACAACCGATTGCGGTCAATCAGGCTGTACGCTCTTTTAGAGGGCAGGGAGGTCGTGGTTTTCAAGGAGGACGCATTGGACAATCTAGTCGCAGTAACTATTTTCCCCCTTCTTCTTGTCGAGGTGCCCTTATTTCATCTACCAAAGGCCACAGACGTGTCTCTGCTCCTAATGTTGCTTGTCAAATTTGTGGCAAATTTAATCATATTTCTGTAAATTGTTATTTTCGTTATGATTAGGTCAGTTCCTTTTCTCCCCAAGTTTGAACAAACTCCCATGTAGTTATGGCACCCTGACAGTGGAGCCACTCATCACATAACTTCTTCCATGAAAAATCTTGACTTAACTCAAGAATATGGTGGCTCGGATAAGGTACAATTCAACAATGGATAAGGTTCGTCCAAACCTCACATTGGCAAGAAAATTATCTCATTCCTCGTGTCTTCTTTATTTGCATCAAGTCTTACATGTTCCAAATCATCCCAAAAATTTACTGTCTGTTTATCGCTTCACTAATGATAACTCACGTTATTTTAAGATCTTTTAAGAACACTTTGTGGTAGAGGATCCAACAAAGAGACCTCTACTTAATGGTCGGGCTGTGTGAGGACTCTACCAGTCATGGAATCATGGATTCCCTCCACAATGGTTCAAGCATCCAAGTCATACTCAACATCCTCTCCAGTTGTGCTGCTACTCATGGATGGCATTGTCATGTTGTCCATCCTAGTGATAAAACTTTTCAGTTTATCAATTCAAAATATGCTCTTCCTATTCTTAAATCTCGCATTGCTACAAATCTTTGTAATTCCTGTCAGGAAGCAAAATGTCATGAACACTCACTTCCATCTACTAATACTATAAGTGCCTCTCCATCTTATATTATTTTCTCGGATCTGATGTCTCCAGTTGTGTCCTTCCAAGGCTACAAATATTGTCCAACATTTCTTGATGACCATACAAAATATATTTGGCTCTATCCTCTTACTACAAAAGATCAGGCATGTGATGTATTTTTGCAATTTCATGCCTATATCCAGACTCAATTTGGCAAAAATATTAAGGCTCTGCATACAGCTGGTGGGACTGAATAGCTCAAAATTCATCATTGGTGTAAACAACATGGGATAACTTCACATATTACTGCCCCATATACTCCTGAACAGAATGGATCAGCTGAATGTAAAAATCAGCATTTAACAGAGATGGCTCTTGCTCTATCAAGTCATGGTCGAGTTCCCCTTAAATATTGATCGCTGGCCTTCAGCACTGCAGCCATGCTTATTAATTATTTGTCTTCCCCTATCATCAATAATGTTCCGCCATACACGATACTATATTCAAAAAGGCTTGATTATAAATTTTTACAAACTTTTGGCTGCACATGTTACCTCCTACTAAGGCCATATAATCAACACAAGCTTCAACCATGTTTTACCTTACATATATTTCTTACCTGTAGCATGCAACACAAAGCATACTACTGCTTGAATCCCACAACTACTAAACTTATTCTATCATGCCATGAAAAATTATTGAAATGTGGTTTCCTTTCAAGGCTACTGCCTCACAACAATTCACCACCTCTCCTTTGCCATCACCACCTTTTATCCTTCTACCACCTCCATCAAGTCATATTCCAGTCACCCCTCCCACTTCTTCCTTATCACAAACACCCCCACTATCATCTTCACTATCCTCTGCTGCACCTCTACCGCCACCACCACCACCTCCAACCCTACCTATACGAGCCTACCACATGTAGACTCAATCCATGCATGGCATTGTTAAACAAAAAGCCTATCCTGCTACTATTCATCCCCTGCCATCTCACTTACATCACCTATTTGATATTCGTGAACCCATTTCTTTCATTCAAGTAGCCAAGGATCCACAATTGCAAAAGGCCATGGCTAATGAATTTAATGCCTTGGAAAGGAATAACACCTGGACCCTTATTCCCTCCACACCACATATGAATATTGTGGGCAACCACTGGGTCTATAAAATCAAAATGAAAGCATGTAGCTCAATCAATTGATATAAAGCAAAGCTTGTTGCTAAGGGGTTCCATCAAGTTGAAGGTCTTGATTATCTTGAGACCTTCAACTCAGTCATCAAGGCTACCAACATCTACTTGCTTCTCAGCATAGCTCTTATGAAGCATTGGCATATCGTTCAGTGAGACATCCATAATGCTTTTCTTCATGGGCATATGGAGAAGGATGTTTTATGAGTCAACCACAAGGATTTGTACATCCTGACTTTCCACACTGTTTGCAAACTTCACAAGTCCCTCTATGGTCATAAACAAGCCCCAAGGAGTTGGTTCAAGCACCTAACATCTTTTCTTCAACCTCTTGGCTTTGTGGGATCCAAGACTGACACGTCGTTGTATATCTACAAGTCTGCAACTACTATGATGTTCCAGCTTATATATGTCGATGAAATTCTAACTGTTTATACATGTCGTTATATATAACTGCTACAAGCAGTATCCTCAACTAACTAAGCCCCTACATATCTACAACCATACTTCAAGACAACTATTCCTAGCTACAAAACAAGCAAACTTCCAACTTTTCCAAAGGCCAAGGTGATCCACACCAACAGACACAGATTACCATGTATCGCAAATCCCTGGTTTGAGCGTTCCATCAGATCAAAGGCAGGCCCTTTACTACAAGTTACAACTCTCCCCCATCACCTAACTTAGTTCCGATAACCACAACGACATACAACAACACCCCAAGCCCATCCCACCTCCACAACAAAGCAGAGAACCCCCCAACACCCCAAAGACCGGAGCTTTCCGCCTTAACCTCCCCTCAGCAGTCACCCTCAACCCAAATCAGCACAATCCCACGCAAATCAACCAAAAGCATCCAAAAAAACGAGTTTTCCAGCGGGAAAAACCCTAAAAATGACCCTCAGAAGACTTACGCCCGCCGGAAGTCGCCCTCGGCGGAAGACCGGGCCAACGCCGCCCAGGCGAGGACCGCGCACGCCAGCAGAACCCGATCCGCGAGCCCCATCTCCAATGCGGCTCCTCTCCGAGGGGATCGACCGAGTGCCAGATCTCGCACCGCGCCGGGGTTGGTAAAAGAGAGGGGTCTATGTGGAGCGCATCCTTGCGCGTCAAGCGTTGGCGGAGGGATCGAAGGAGAAGAGGAAGGATCACGATAGGTATGATTTACGGAGAAGGGATTTGGAGAACCGTGGAACAGAGGGCGTTGGTTGCTTAGCCGATGGGGTCTCCGTAGTCGAGAGAGAGAGCTGAGAGCGGAGCTGCGTAGGTGAGTTATATGACGAGGCCAGGAGGCGAGGGAAGAGGGGGAAGGGAGTTGGAGACCAAAGGCGGAGGGGTGTACGTATGGACGGCTGGGATCTGAGGAGATGTGTCCGAGGACGGTTGATCTGGATCGGACGGTAGGAATTGGGTGGGGGGGGTTTGGAAGTTTGGGTTGACGACGTGCTGACACCACGCGAGCCCGGAAAGTCGGGGTTAGAAAGTCCGGGACTTTCGCCTAATTTTTTTTTCTGCTTTTTCTTTTATGAAAAAAAAAAGGTGATCTTAGGAAGGTCCCGAACTATGGTTCCGGAAGGTCGTCACACAAGTCATGGTCCATGGATTAATTTGCAAGGAGTTATAGCCTGGTCCCTCTCCCTGCCGTTCGTGAGTTTCTTCCCTAGTGATCAATTGGTGAAATTAAATTTAAATAAAAATTAAAATTAAATATTTTTTTTATAATTTTAAGAATATCTATTTTCCATATAATCAATCAAAGTGTAAATGAAAAAGAAAAGGGTGGAGGAATATCTGAATCCGTCATAGCATCGAGAAGATCATGGAGATCGTCTAGAATCGTAGGTTTGCTTCTCCAATGAGAGGCGATGGCAATGGTACTTCCAAAGGATTCAAAGAGCGAGAGTGCAAGAGAATTGAATGGGAGCGTACATTTTGGGTTCTGTCATAAGCTCTATTTATAACTTTTCCACGATAGAATGTAGAAAATCGAATGCCCACTTCGTCATCACCCCTCCAGGAACTATAACCGCTTAATATGAATGACAATTTCACCTATCATGGAATTACATTTCCCATAATGTTTCTATATATTAAGTTTCATATCCTTATAAGATGTGGATGATCAATTTACATAATTAGACAACATTAATGACCGCAAATATGATGTATGTATATATTTAACGCATAATTCCATAATAATAATATATGTCGATTCATATTATAATTCTAATATAATTTGGTAAAAATTTTAAATTTATAATTAGATAAATTTTACGAAGTCTTAAGGAGAGATAGGTAAATGATAAGAGTTGAGTTAATATGTTATTATTGATTTTTTATTTATATTAGGAGTGACTTGGTACGATAGAGGTGATAGATGGAAGTGTGTTAGTGAAGGTAGATGTGATGCGTGGTAAATAATATCTTTCACTATTGACCTACTGTAACGTGTAGTCATGACATAGGATAACCTTGCATTTTAAACCGATGCCAAACACAGCCTCAAAGAGAAGTAAGAAAACTTTCATAAGTCACTATCTAGACTACGAAAGTGTTTCTTCGTAATCGTTACCATTCGATTCATATTATATTATTAGCCATCACAAAATAAAATGTATAAATGGTGGATGTCACGATCTATTCCCGGCTCCCTACAGAACTCATGAACAACTCGCCTCGACTAATCTCAAGACCCAGTCGTCCAACGAGAAACAACCAAATGTATACTCATTCCATAACCACACGTGCAATTTAACTAAGTAGAAAGTACGTAAAAGACAGTAAAGGTAACAGAACAGTATATCTCAAGGATATAACATGGCACAAGCGGAAAAGTACAGTTACGAACATAGCTATCACAACAGAAATTGGTAGAAATATAACCGAACATAACAGAACAATCTACTGGCTACTCACTATTAACAAAACTCTGCAGTAGAAAAGGACTATGGCTGGGCTTGACTGGGCCCAGTGCCCTCAGTAGCTGGTGGCGCTGATTGCTTAAATCCCTGATTTAAACATGGTTATAGAAATTCGTGGTCAGCTAACGCTGAGTAAAGTGGTGGTTAAGTCATTTACATGCAACTAAACATATTTAAACAAGCAACTAGCTAATTATACTTTGCCAGTTATTCATTACCATTCGTTTTCGTTTATCTCATTATGCATTTTTGAGTCGAGTACTCTAATCAGGATCCATAACATTGCTAAATCTTCTTGTTCCCTGAGGGAATGATCTCAATTAAGATCTCACTTGTAGTTTTCCTGCAATGCAGGATGTACACGTTGCACTTTCCTGGTCAAGAGAGTCCCCCATGGTAGTCTTACACCGGGTCTACTACCCCGAGGTCACGATCGCGATGTAGCAGTGACTACGGCACGCATGATAAACGCATGGGTAGCTACCCTGCATTGGCAAGCGGTTAGTCGTTTCCGCTAGCAGGTACACCCAAAAGTACAGCATAGAACAGCATAAGGCATTGCCCTCTCAGAACAGAGGTCTCGCCCCTCAGAAAAGATCAGGGGTATCGCCCCTCCACAGTCTGCGTACCCTCGTCCGACTATCCTGGTTCGCCTAGTGGTCCTAACAAAGAGTCGGGTGGGGTGGTTAGTCCTAACCTCGGACCTCGTGGGGCGGCTGGCTCCTTCCCTACACTAAGTAGCTCACATCGGTACCACGTACACGAGGGCTAACACAGGAGTCGGTGTAGAGTGACTAGTCATAACCTCATATCTCAACCCAAGGGCGGCTAACTCTCCTCTACACTAAAGAGACAGTGGCTCCCTCGGTACCGCATACGCAAGACAGTCGCTCTTCTCGGTACCGCGTACACAAGGGCTAGCTCACTTTCCACACTAAAGGGACAGTTGCTCTCCTCGGTGTACGAAGGCCAGCACATTTCCCTTAACCAAGTCCGAATAATCGCCCATAGGCAACATGTTCAAAAATCATGTTTTCTGTACTACAGTATTCTTGGTTTATTTCTAAATTCCCCGTAAGGTTCGTACATGAACTTTCTATTTCCATATCAGGTTCGCTACATGTAGAATAGGTAACTCAAATTTTACCATCGATTACTCAATACAGGTATGTATTTCCATTCATGACATGGTTCATTACATGTAGTACAGGTAGCTCATGATTTAGGAAGCGTCACGGTAACTCAATCATTCATTAACTATACATGCATTTCTTCCAGCCCAAGTGTTCATCTCACAACCTAAGGTTCAATCGAATATATTATAAAGTAGCATGCATTTATCTCTTTCAGCCTTAGAGTTCATCTTAAGTCCTAAGGTTCAATCAAATAATTCTAAGCATGCAATTTAATTATTAATTATGGGATTAGAGAGAAAACCACTCTATCAGTTAACCAGGCGGAATGGGGGCTTATACAATAGCTCCTGATGTCTCCGCAGGTCCTGTATACTCTACGGACTGGAGACCTACAACATGGATTGATAGATCAAACGAGCTCAAAACTGCATAGACGCTATATCATTACGTAGAGAAACTCGAACGGAAACCAACGACGTTTCGTTTGTGGATATCTGACTCCGTTTGGGCCCTGAACGGGCCCAAAAACACCCACTCTGACCAAAATCAGACGTCTGGGAAGAGTCCCAGACGTCTTAAACAAACTCAGAAACTCACCTTGCTTGGGGTGCCTTCCTTCGGACATCTGGAACTTCATGTAAACATCTGAGGGTGTCTTCAGACGTCTGCAGATACTCCCGGACGTCTGAAACTGCCTCGGTTCTCGCACCAATGTGCCTCCCCAACCTTTGACACATGCATGTGAGGTCAAAACTCGAAAGGGAAAAAATAATTGTAAGAAAATGCGCTATCAGACATCTGGTATTACCTCTGGATATCTGGACAAACGTCTGATGATCTCTCCAAATGTCTAATTCTGTGGAAAAGTAACTCCGTAGAACCGTTTGCGAGTTCTCTCTCTCCCCTACGTCCGCTGCAACAGCAGCGACCCCCGCAGCAGCAGCTTCTCCTGTCGCTTCCCCCTTCCTCTCTCGCATGCACTGCTCTCCTCCATGCTCCTTCGGTCCTCCGCTCTCCCTCTCTTTCTCCTCTCGCTCGGCTACTGTGTGGGAACGAATGGAGGAGAAGAGGGGTTTTTATGGAGTTCGAGGCGTTGGGGAGGGAATGGCGTGGAGTGGGGAGGAATGGGGTGGCATACAGTAGAGATGGGTGTGTGTGCGTGGGGTAGGGGAAAGGGGTGAGGTACGATGGTTTAGGGGAATGGTTTGAGAGAAATTGTGGGGCACCCCTTGCAAGTTTTCTTTCTCCCTCGCATATCCCCAACAAAAACCTAGGTGATTAAAATTATACAAAAATCACTAAAATTTTTGGAAACGCTAAACGACTCTTATGAAGGGTCATTTCAGTGGACACTAACGATAAAGACTCAAACCAGAATTCTAAAGCCATTTTGAACTTAAGCGTACTTAGACAAACCTATCAACACTTATCATGCACAAATCGAAACATACGCAAATTAAAAACACATAATTAAATTAGAAACCTATGTTTGTGTTTTTTTTGCGATAAAATCTCTGATTGATAATCCAAAAATATAGTTAGATTCACGGTGTCACAAGGATTCTGACGGTATCTCTCATGCAGCAATTAAACCTTGAATATGGGAATACATATGAACCATGAGCAAATCCCCATGTAACCAACTATGAGAATCACACTATGTAAATTAAGTTCATTTAAAATTCTACAAATTTTATCTAATTCCTTTTCTCGTAACGATTTAAATAATATGTGTCTTGCCGAAATCAAAATTTATTTGACCACATGAGAAAAAGTTTATATATATATATATATATATATATATCCTGATCGTAAACCCTACCCTTTTTTTTTCCCTAAACCTAACCTCCCTTAAACTCACATGCAACCCTTTCTCCCCTGCCTACGTTAACAACAAAATCCCACGTCACCCCTTCCAAACTTCTCCCCTGCCCTTCCTTATATGAGAGAGAGAGAGAGCAACAATGATGTAGGAATGCATGCGGCGACACCATCAAGGTGAGCCTTTTCATTCTTCTTTGTACGTTCATGGTGCCATGTTGAAGGGAGAGGAACGGAGGAAGGAGAGGACGAGAGTGGAGAGGATGTCAGAGAACCATTAACGATCGAGCAGGGGTCCAACGGAGGGCCAGCAGGGAGACTTCATGCGTGCATGGGTCATGCACACGGAAGCGATGAAGCGAGAAAGAAGAAATGTTGGGGAAAGAAGGAGAAGGGAAGGAGGCAACGATGACTTTGCCTGTGGCCAACGTACAATTAGCAGGTGAAGATATAATTTTGTCCTATATGACACTTGTACTATTATATAAATAGAAACCCTGACTATCGTACTTAGAAAATTACCAAATCTTAAGGTATGTACGTAACAATCCTCATAAGCTGCACAACAAAATTTAGAACAATACGAGATGCATAAAGATTTACAAAATTTGCGTACTCTATTAAAAATCTATGCATGCCCATATCCAAGAATTTCATATTTTTACTCATTACTCAAAATTGCATGAAACTTGGATGCATGGTTCCTAACTATAAGATGCATCTATAGTAAAAATTTCACAACAAATTTCTAATCCCACAGGGTAATATGGTCATGAGAAGATAAAACAATGTGGAGACAAATTTTGAAACTCCAACACAAAGATGAGAATAAAGTAAGTATGGAATTTAAAATAAAAAATTAGTCAAATCAATGTCCAAGGTTTCAAATTTCATTAGAGAATTATGAAAATACTTAATTAGCAAACAATTAAAATCAAATTTTCCCAAGACTCAGGCTATCCTCTAAGAATGAACTCCAAGGGCATAACCAAACTCAGGCTTCAATGTGATTAATGAGAAATCAAACATGAATTTGCAATTAACACATGCACCCTAGATCCATTCCGTGTCCTAAGCAAAAAAAAATTATCTATTTCTGATGAAATAGAGAACACAATATGCCATGATAGTCAACAATGTGTGATAGTTACGAGAATAAATGACCGAATGGTCATCTAAACCAAGCCAATCCGCAGCTAACGTAAGAAGTGTTAGCGAAAATCGTGGGTGGTGTGGTTAGAGTTGGAGGCAGATGGGATTGAGCATGACTCCTATAAAAACAAGAAAAGGTACCTTATGCAAGCCTTAATCCCACAAAAACATACTTCTCTCCCCCTCGTCGTTTTGAGATTGGTATCAAAGTGTTCCTCGCCTCATCGAGTGGCTGCCAATCCCATCATGCCCACGTCCCTGGCTGTCGTTCTTGTCGCAATCACACCACTGCTCTCTTTTTGGTCCTAAGGCTACTGCTCTCGTTAATGAATCAATTTCCTTGAAGCTTTCATGCTCTCACCACCTCCACTCTCCATTCTCTTACGTTTGGTAGGGGAATAATGATATTCCATGATATAATTGGAGTAGAATAAATATATAAAATTTTTGATTGTTGGAATTGTAATGATTGATATGTTAATTTTACGAAAGAAAAGAAAAAATTAATAAATTTTAATACTATAAATTATAATTATTAAAAAAAGTTAACTTATATTTTTATAAATTATTAATAAATGTCAAAGTCTGTATCAAGAAATCCACGCCCACCACTCCATAACCCATTCCTAACCCCTGTGCTATTTCTTATTCTACCTACTATCCCCCAAGCACATGCAGGCCGCAAGGGCAACCCCCGCCCTCCGAATCCTACTACCCTTTTTGGTTTAGTATTTTTATTTAGCCCTTCTTGTTTCTCGCTATTGTAACCGTTTATTTTTTTTTGTGCAAAGCCACATTAAATCTCACCCACGGCGTACCATATCTGACATTATTTTGTTGTGTTACCAACACCCGTTACATGCCATATCTAACATTATTTTTGTTGTGTTACCAACACCCGTTGCGTACCATCTCTGTCCACACCCCCACTTTTTTTGGTTCTTTTTTTTTTTAAATTGTTTGTTGCATGCGATTCCAATTTACGTTGGTTAATAGTTTTGTCAAGCTTATGTCATTGATGTTAATATATTATCTTGTAAATAAAGATATAATTAGATATTAAATTGGTTTAATATCTTTTAGTTGTACACGTTAATCACTACTTTTTTTTTTATCTAATTATTTTTTATTTATTGTTAGCTGACATACTCATTTTTTTTATTAATACATTTGATCACCACAACTGATTATCGAGAATTCTTGTTAGAAGTCATCCATGGCAAGTTATGAAAGTTTGTTGCCTATGTAGTGAATGTTACTAACATGAATATGAGTAGGATAAATTTTTCTTATCTTATTTTATCATTACATTTATGGTTTACCAATGATATATGAAGATTAAATGAACATCAAATTATTTTCTCATTAGTCAATGATGCCTGCACCATTGGAGTCATTATAATTCTCCATGTAATTGTATGTTCGACAAACCAATCCCATAGATAGTTACAACCTATATATCAATCACAATCTTTCAAACTAGATAGTAATAATAACGTTATCGATGCATTATTCTTGACAACAACAACTAAACAAAATTCAAAAATTAGGAAAACAATCCAATAAGTGTCATTTTTAACTGATATGTAAGTATATGATTAAGAAGAAATATTGCTATATTTTACCCCTATCACTAAAAATGTACAAAGAGGCATCTTACATATGCCAAGCCTCTCCCAGGCATAGTTGTTATTAGTCAAAGCACTAATTGGGACACTAGATACCTCACCCAAGATCCCACCCAACACGATTGCAGCCTTTGGATGGGGATCCCATGACAAATATGAGATCCATGCCAATTCATGGTAGAGGCAAAATGATGTTGGTGTGCATTTTCAAGTGCATACACAAGTAGCCTAAACATTTCTCTATCGGTTAGTAGCACGAATCTGGTCAAAAAATTTTTCAGTGCTTTTTAGCAACTCCCTTTGGATTAAAAAGCTATTCTAAAGTACTTTGGCTATTTTCCACCCTTTTGTTCATCAAGATGGCAAGAGATGGTTTCTTCACACACTAAAGGGGTGAGATTCACCTTGGGATCCACTTTCTCTATCCTATTATATCTATTCAACAGATATCATGAGTTGTATCCATCTCTCTATCTAGTCCGATGTCATGTTACCAACACCCTTTATAAAAGGCGTGGTCGCTTTTTAGTTAAAATGTAGCATTTCGCTTATAAGGATAACTAGATAAATTGTTGAAAATGCTAGCCAATTTAGATGGGTTGGGAAAATGCACCTTTTTAATTAGGAGAATTTGTTTAAATCATCCACTAGGATATGGTTGAATGGTGGGGAAGCCTGACTTTGATACGAAAGATTTGATTCGAGTCTCATCCTTGCATAATCTGTAGGATTGGTGTGAGAAGGATGGCTAATTCTTCCGCAATTTGTCCAAATAGGATTTTGTATCATAATAAAAAAAAAAGGTTTAAGCCCTTCGAAGGAGAATTACCCTGGAAAATTTTCAACATATGGAGATTTATAAGTTTTACTATAAGAAGTTCTAGAGATTATTATTGGATTTTAACTCAATGAAAACACCAATTTCATTATAAACAAAAGCATTGAATGGGTTTTCACAAATCCCAAAATCTCTAATTTCTATGCATTGATAATCAAAAACAAAAGAGAGAAGTGAATACCTGAATCCATCTCTTGATTCTTCTCAATGAATAATGCATGCAACGATCCTTTGATTCCCGTAGAGCTTATACAGCTTAGAACTCTCATATGAATCATTTTGGAGTTCCTTAAGTTCACAAAGCTGCAACCTACGATGATCATCAACCTTCACGAGGTCAAGATTACAGGCTTTAATTGCCCAATAGGCTTTGTGTTCAATTTCCACGAGGAAGATGGCATGGTTTCCCGTAAATAAGTCTGTATGGTGACATGCATGTGGGTGTTTTGTGGGCGATCCTCTAAGCTCTCAAAGCCTCTTCTAATCGAGAAGATCAATCCTTCCTATCGGGTCGGATTGTCATTTGAAGGATCTTCTTGATTGCATGATTAGAGACCTTAGCTTACCCATTAGTTTGGGGATGATAAGATGTAGCAATACAATGTGTGCTCTTCTATTTTCTAAGTAAATTCCTAAATTGGGCATTATTAAAATGGAATCCGCCGTCAAAAATGATACTGCCTGGTACCCCAAAGCGAGAGATAATATGACTCTGAACAAAGTGAATAACAACTCTATGATCATTTGTGCATGTGAGTGCAGCTTTTATCCAACGAGAAGCATAATCGAAAGCGAGTAAAATGTACTCGAAGCCAGAAGGAGGGAACAAACCTATAAAATTTATGCCCCAAATGTCAAAGATTTCACAGACAACAATTGGGTTCAGAGACATCGTATCTCTACGTGACATGCTACCAAGAGTTTGGCAGTGACTACATGCCTTACAATATGTCTGTGAATCCTCAAAAAGAGTGGGCCAATAAAACCTGCTTTGCAAAACTTTCGCAGCAGTTTAACATCCCGAAAAAAGATCGCCACAGGCCTGGTCATGACAAAAGGAGAGGATAGAGTCAATCTCAGAAAAAGATACATAACACCTGATGATTTGATCATTACATAATCGAAACAGATACAGATCTTCCCGGAAATAGTATTTGGCTTATGATTTGAGTCGTGATTTGCGATTCCAATTCCAATCAGATGAGAATTTATGTGTAACCAAATAGTTTACGATGTTGGTGTACTAAGGGAGATTAGTAGAGATAGTCAAAAGATGCTTACTAAGAAAGTGTTCGGTAATTGAAGATGTCTCGATACTCTCAGAAGGAAGGCAGGAAAGGTGGTCGACAATGACAATCTATCGTCCCGTCTTGTCATGAATTTCTAGGTCAAATTCCTGCAAAAGAAAAATTGATCTGATCAACCTAGGTCTTCTGTCCTTCGATAAAAGGTGTTTGATCACAGAGTGTGTAAGTACCTTTGTTTTGATGTACCAAAATTATACTATGTGCTGACTTTGTCTCGGTGTCCTTTTTTCTTTATTGAATCTAGAATATTTTGTAAGGAACCTCAAAATAAGTGTCAAAGTGATTTTCGCATTTTACATAAAAAATAAGGTTTTAGGATTATTGATCAAACAAATAAATTAATTAATCGACCAAAGTAATTGATCGACCAGTCAACTTAATTAATCGATCAAATCGACTCATTTTAGGAAGTTGATGAATGTACTTTTGATTGATCATTTAGGTTAATTAATTGACCAATAATTGATCTATCAAATAACTAGTTTGATCAACTAAATCTCATTTTGATCGACCAAACTACCTTAATTGTTCGACCAATTTGATTTCCTTTTTAGGTCAATTTGCTAGTAAAAATAGAGGTCGTATGCAACCTTTTTCAATATAACAAAAAGTAGAAAATCCATTCAAAGGGGAAGAGCTCTCGGTGCTTCTCCAAGTGTTTCTACGCTTTTGAAAATTCTCTTCAAGTTAGTAAGAGAAGGGATTATTGTAAGAGGTTGTGCCACCCTCATTTAAGTGGTACGTTAGTGGATTGACTAGCTTTGCCTAGTCGAGAAAATCCTAAACTAAGAGGCTTAGGTAGTGGTTTTCACCTGATCTGGGTTTTCATTATAAATCCAGGTTATTTGTGTTTGATTCTTTTGTGGATTAATCTGTGTATATTTTATTTGAATTTTTTAAGCGATGCTATTCACCCCTCCCCTCCAGTATACTATTAAGATCTACAAGCACCCTCAGAGTGATCAGTGTACACAATGATTCGAGACCTGGGGATGTAAGATCTGAACTTTTCAAATCCAAATACTATCACTAGCAACTCTTTCTCTGTAATAGTATAATTCTTTTGTGCATCATTAAGTGTCTTGCTAGCGTAGTAAATCACTACGGGATTCTTCTCAATTTTCTGTCCTAATACAGCTCCTACCGCGTAATCAGATGCATCGCACATGATTTCAAATGGTAGATTTCAATCAAGAGGCTGCAGAATAAGAGCCTGTATAACTCTGTCTCTCAATGTGTAGAATGTAGAAATACACTCCTTGTTCATCTCAAAAATCGTGCCTTTCGTGAGGAGACTCGTGAGTGGTTGGGCAATCTTTGAAAAATCAAGTATTAATCTTTTGTAAAATCCAACATGCCCGAGAAACGATTGGATGCCCCTGACTAAGTCAGGAACTGGTAGATTTGATATTTGATTGATCTTGGCTCGGCCTATTTGGATACCTCACTTAGATACGAGATGGCCAAGTACAATGCCCTTAGGAACTATAAAATGGCTCTTCTGCCAGCTGAGGACAAATTCACTTCAATACAACGCTTTACGATCTTCGACAAATTATCAAGGCATATATCAAATGTCTCCCCAAAGACGAAAAAATCATCCATGAATACCTCCATATATTCACCTACCATCTCCGAAAAGTTGGCTAGCTTGCACCTCTGAAAAGTCGCAGGTGCGTTGCAATGCCCAAATGGCATCCTTCGGAAAGCAAAGGTTTTGAAAGGGCAGGTGAATGTCATTTTCTCTTGATCTTCGAGGTCGATCGCAACCTGATTATATTCAGAGTAACCATCGAGAAAGTAGAACTTATTACTAGCGAGTTTTTCAAGAATTTGATCAATGAATGGCAAGGGAAAATGGTCCTTCTTTGTAATCGTGTTGAGTTTGAGATAGCCGATGCAAACCCTCCATGAATTCGCAATTCGTCTGGGAATGATTTCTCTAGATTTAGTCTTGATTACAGTGAGTCCTCTTTTAGGCACCACTTAAATTGGACTCACCCAAGGGCTATTAGATATCGGATATACAATGTCAACATCTAGCCATTTAATTATCTCTTTCTTTACGACCTCCTTAAGATTCTGATTTAGTCGTCGCTGTGCTTTGCGGGAAGGTCGTGCCCAACTTCAATATAGATGCGGTGAGTACAGTACTTGGGGTTAATCCTAGTGAGATCATGTAGAGTCCATCTGATTGCCTTCTTATGATCTCGCAAAACCACAATCAGTTTTGATTCTTGAGATTCAGAAACATGTGAATTAATGATCATAGCAAAGGTTTGATCAAATTCGAGATAGACATACTCAAGTGTATCAGGCAATGGCTTAACTTCAACCTTTAGAGTAGGATCAACAGCGGAGTCTGGGTCTGGATTTTCTACTGCAAAAAGGGATAAAGATGAATCGAGTAGTGATTCTAATAGCGAGATTTCGTCCTAAGGGTAGATAGTATCAAAAGAAGGGTCCTCTAGTTTTAAGAGCTAGGCTCATTCTCGAGAATAGAAATATATTTTATTTCCTCGATCCACTTGCAATTCAATCCTTGAGAAGCTCTAAATTTATCAAGTTTAAGTGTATTCTCCCCAAACTTTAATTCCATCTTTCCCATTTCACAATCTATATTGCCTTTTGCAATGGCCAAAAAGGGTCTCCCTAGGATAATTGGGGCATCCCAAATGCATTCGGGTACTATAATATCCTCCAAAATTCCTCTTGGTCACTTTATAGATCTATCCGCTAATTTTAAAGTCACATTGGTAAATGATTTTCTATTTTAAATTGTTCTACCAAAGAGGATGGAATAAGGTTAATAGAGGCTCCTAAATCAAGGTAGGCTCGGTCAGAGCACTAATCCCCAATTACACAAGAAATAACAAGAGATCCTGGATCTTTCTTTTTTAAAGAAAGCTACTCAAAATAATTGAGCTCACATACTTAGAGAGTATCACAGTGCTTCCTTTCTTCGGCTTACGCTTAAGAGGACACAAGTCCTTGAGAAATTTCACGTAAGTTGGAATGTAACTGATAGCATTTAGAAGTGGGATATTAATATAAACCTGCTCAAAAACCTTAATTAAATCCTCATCAATTGTGACAGGTTTCTTTTGTTTCCTAGATCTCTTACTCAATGCTTCTGGAAATCCTATTCTACTAAGGGGTTGTTGATGAGAGACTCATCATGACTCTTAAATACCCCTAATTAACTAGTTTTCCTAGTTAATTAGCTAAGGATATGTATTATTAAGGGTTAATTATAATAAAGGGGATTAAATACTAAGAACCAATAACATAACATAAAAATACTAAATTAAAAATATATTAATCATAATTATAATTTAATTACTAATTAGGACTCAATTACTAAATATTTAGCTAGTTAATTAATGTTTAAATTAACTTAATCAATATTTAACCCTAAGTACTTAATTAACTTAAATAAGTTAATCATTTGTTTGAATAAAGATAAAAAGGGAAAAAATGTAATTTCGAGGCATAAATATATTATTTGTCTAATTTACAATAACATATAAAAAGTTGAAAAAGAAATAAATTAAAATAAGCTTTAAATGCCTTTGTTTATGTTTAGGTCCTCAGGTTTTTATTCAATTGAGTCCTTATTTTAGTTATTGGTCCCTATCTTTTCTTGCACTTTAGTCCCTATGTACACTGCCGACATCACCTTCTTCTTCTTCTTCTTCTTCTTCTTCTTCTTTGCACTGAACGACTGAGGAAGGTCGGTGTCCACATCACCCGATCACTCTCCATCTCGCGTATGAACTCCTCTGCCATTGCCGCCAGCCTTCTGCTTACCGCCACCATTCCATCCTACGGTCCTAATTCCCCTAAACCTAACAAACTCCAGCATGGTGACTTCACCATCGCCAGAGACAAAGGACCCTATACCTTTGCACCTGGACACAATTGCGTCCAGGTACAAGCTCCCCTACCCCCACCGCCACCTATAAGTACCCCCCAACTCCTCCAATTTTCTGCAAGTCGACTCCCTTCCCTCTTCCCCCTATTGAGTTGACCGATAGGCTATTCTCCCCATCTCCGGTGACTTCCATCTGCTTCCACCATCTACTTCCGTTCATCTCCATCCCCTTCCAAGATCCGCCATTCTCCACCGCATCTCCAAGCGAGGTAGCGACGACAGACACATCCTCTAAACTCCGCAATCGCCCGCCGGACTTCTATCTCCTTCCCTTTGATTTCCTCCTCCGTAACAATCCATTGACGGAGTCTTCTACCCCCTTTCGTCCAGGTAACCGTAGAATTAGGTTTAGAATTTAGTTTTCTACCCCCTTTCATCTAGGTAATCGTAGAATTAGGTTTAGAATTTAGTTTAGATTAGTTTTGTGTAGTTAGTTAGGTAGCTTAGCGTAGTTTAATACTTCGATTTTCGTCGACTCTTTCGGCTCCGGCAAGTTCGTTAAGCTCGCCATGAGCTTCCTTTAGTCTTTTTGACTCATCAATCACCTTCCTCACTCTCTCACGATCATTTCTATCCTAGTAATTTCTTATTTTAATCACCTAACCGTTTAATCTCACTTCACCTCAGTTTAAAACTTTGATTTCCATCGACTCTTTCGACTTCAGCAAGTTCGTTAAGCTCGCCAGGAGCCTCCTTTAGTCTTTTTTGACTCATCAATTACCTTCCTCACTCTCTCATGATCATTTCTATCCTATTAATTTCTTGTTTCAATCACTTAATCGCTTAATCTCACTTCACCTCCACCGTTGACCTTTGCTGTCCATGGTGGAGGCCTACAGCATAGAACACCTCCATTAGGGGCCCTCTGTCACTCTACATCACTTAAGGGCCCCAATCTCGCTATTAATTTGATAAATAACTCACTACATCATAAACGCCTAATTCCACACAATCTCTTGAGCCCGCTGTCAACGGCGGCTCAGGAGGAGTTAAATCACTTAATTAAACACCTATTCACCATTGTCACACCTTCTTGAGTTGATTTCCTTACTCAATTGAATGAGAGATTCATCCTTGAGTTCAAACGAACTTAGAGTTAGTTTTCCTTGAATTCCTTGATTAATCTTTAAGCAAAGTGTTGATTGGAATAATTGAGGTATTCCTAAGGTTCCTTGTGACCTCAGGAGTCTTTTAAGTCCATTTTTGAACAGTTTTACGGAAATTTGATCTCTAGTCACATGTTCCAACATTCACCGAAGCTCCGATCATTCCATTTTTTTAGAGCTTTAGCCATCAAAACTACTAGTAATGCTCCAGAACACTTAAATGAAGTCCAAGGATCAGATTTTTGTGTTTAAACTTGTGTTTAATTGATTCTATCTCACTGTTGAACTTCGTCTTCTCCAACTCTGACAAAGTTGGAGTGGCTAATTCTTTAAGGATTTACGCTATTAAAGAGGTTTGAGAGCATCAGTAGAAGCTAAGGAAGCTGCTTCAGGTCTTGATTAGGTCTGGAAACTTTTAGTTTTCTCTGCCGAACTCACCTCCATCATATCTCAGGCGGTGATGCCTGAGCGCACCTTTAGTCTCATTAAAACACATTTTTATGTGTGCATTAGATTCCTGAGGTTGAATTAAGTTGGAATAGGACAATTAATTGAAGCTGTGAGCCTTAATATTGAAAGTCAAATTTTGACTGCAGTAGGTCAAACCTGGGGTGAATTTGAGGATGAGATTATTGAATCTCTGATCTAATGGGTTAAACAGATTCCTGGAATGATTTAAAATAAATTTAGACTAGTTTTACTAAGTTTATCGAGAATTGAGGAAGATTTAAGGAACTGCACAATTTTGGTTTATTTGAACCCAACACTGTTCTTGAGCAATTCTGTTGAGATTTAAAGCCAAATATTGCCCACATCAACTGCATTTGATCTTTTGAAACTAACTGAAATGGTTCTTAATAGTTTAGTCTCTCTGCTTGGCTAACCTACGTTCAAATCCAAGCTTTGAACTTTGAGCACGAAGCTTCTTGAGCTTCTGAGCATTCCAGGTGCTTCTAGGCCACTTTCCCTCTCTCAATCTATGTGGAATACCTATCTAATGTATACTAGATACTTAATTAAGGGTAAATAATTCACTGCAGGTCCAATGACTTGAGAATACCCTCTCTGAATTTAGTTTTAGGCACTTGCAACAGTGCCTATTCATCTTTGAAATCCGTGGTTCTTACTTGATACAAAGCCTAAATTGGAGCTCAAATTGAGAAATAGATCTCAAGAGCTTTCGATCAAGCTTTATCTTGCTTGATTTGACCCTTGGAACTGCTGGGAATCATCGATTGGAGATCAGCCTGGAGCAACAGCTGCGCGAAGAAGGAACCACCTAAGTTAGTCCCACCTTGGGAGAGTTTGAGTGCGTGACATGGTATAATACCAAATCCTGCATTGGAACCCCCGGTCATCAGTGCATGGTGCAAGGAAACTTATGAGCATTGATTGGGTGCATGCGTTGCACGTGCATGTGTGTATGCGTGCAAGCGTGTGCCTATGTGTGTGCCAGGGTGGGCGAGCGAGCTTGTGGGCCTGTAATGGGCTTGAGATTATGCATTTGGGATGAAATGAAATAAAATCCACCTAATGTAAATTAGGTCGGACCTCTAGTAGGGTCTGGTCCCACCCTACGGGAGCTGTGTATCCCTGAAAGAGGTCTGACTGGCCATTAATAATTTTTGTTAAGAAAATAAGAGAATGGGTTTGAGTGTAATACAGCTAAGTGTGGAAAGATAGATGCACAGAACATAGATATTAATAAAAGATTAAGGAGAGATTAAGAAGAAAAAGAACTGAAAAGAAGAAAGAAAGAGAGAAAGAGAGATCGAGAGAGAGAGATAAATAAAGAGAAGCCTCAGTAAAAGAGGAAGAGAAAGACTAATGAAAAGAAAAGAAAAGAAGAAGAGAGATTAAATAAAGAAGGGAAATTAAAAAATCAGACGTCCAATATAACTTTCAGAAGTCAAATTTATACTTTTAAGTCATCTAACTTCTTTTTTTGATGTCTGATCAATGGTATATCTTTTGTATTCAAGTTGTAAATGTTGTATAAAGGCTTGATCATTCTTGTAAACATTTCTTAAGCCTTTTATTTTGTAATAAACATGCTTTATTTGGATTTTAATGAAAAATCTTTCTTGTATACTTGTTCTTATTAATCAAATATTGCATGTTTTCATTGTTAATCTCTTGTGCAATTATTCAAGTTCTTAAAGTATTATAATTATTAAGCTGATTGACTAGATAGTTAATAATTATGCTTTAGGAATTAATGGTAAATTAAGTCTACTATTATGCCTCCCAGTGAACGACTTAGACTCAACCAGTTAAATGAACTTAAAATCTAAAATGTTAGGTTAACTTGACTTTATCCTACACTCACGACACTAATTCAAGTTAACCTAAGTTACTTCTAATGCATTTAATTAATACCAATAACTTCAATTAACTGTGTTGAGAATTTAACGATTAGTTACCCTAATCACGGGAATCAGCAGAAATAGCGGGATCAAGTGAATCACCTCTCAAGTGTAGAAACAGGAGTTGATCTATAGATGTACCAGGGTTTTAGGATTGTAAATGTGGATCTACAAGGTCCTTAATGGAAGTCCCATAGCGGGTTGTAACAGAGTTAACACCTGCATGAGAAGGAGCAAATGTGGAAGCTTGATTTTTGAAAGATGGATTTGGTAACCAAGATTGCTTCATTTGATTTGGAAATAATTGTTGTTGATTCAGATACTCCTAATCATGAAGTGCTGAGGATAGGTTTTCATGTACAAAGTGTGCTTAATTGGCCCTGAGTCAAATGTTGACTTCTAGTGTTGTACCTAGGATTTTGGATGTTCATAGGGTTTAGAACTGGCTAGAATGGAATGGCCCCTAGCTAACGAGATTTAGTTAACTACGTGATTGGACCCTAAGATCAGCTAGTTCTGCCGAACATTGCCGTTGAACCTTAGCAAGATCTTGAGCATTCTGATGCTGGCTCTTAGTTACAGCTAGCAAAAATTGATCAAGCTTCATATCTCTATTCGGTTTCAAGTAGTTCTGTGTACTCGCGTGAATGGGCCTCATGTGTTGTTGCTTAAACGACATCGTAGGAGGGTTTTGATGGGTCTGATTAAGATATTGGGTCTTTGGGAATGATCAGAACAAGAGAAGTTGGGGTGGTTTCACCATCCAGGGTTATATGTGTTAGAATATGGGTTTGATCATGTGTTGTATTCCTGAATGGTGTGTAAATCATTAGGATATGGTGTGTTTTCCACAAAAGACGGAAGTGGGGAAGGAGGTGGGAATGATGGGACAAAGGTCCCTCCTTTGGTAGGTGAATGAGTAGGGAGAAAACCCAAGGAAGAAGGATCTCTCAAGTCCGGATTATTCACAAATTCCCTCACCGCGGGAATTTGCGAAACAGGGAACTGCACGAGATTCTGCATAGCAAGTGGTGGTGTAAGAGTCTTCATTGTGTTGCAAACCTCATCGAGATGCTTCGCTACGATGTCAACTTTGTCCAGTTTCTTAGCTATAATCTTTTGATCCCATGAACTGGACTGATTCGTAATCTCGTGGATGCCCTTGTGATGTGAATTTTGGTACGGATTTTGGTGTGGGTTTCCCTGCGTGAATTGTGACATTGAGGCGTTGATCTAGTTTTCCGCCATCCCTTCGAACAATTCAGAGGCGGATTTTTCGTCGTGATTCAGAAAATTCCCTCCACAAGAGGCATCGACCAGGTTGTGAATGCTCTCTTGCAATCCATAATGAAAGATGTGCATGAGTTACCAATGAGGGATTTCGTGATGTGGGCATTTCCTTTGCAATTCATGGAAGCGCCCCCACGCTTCATGAATTGGTTCTCCTTGATTTTGAGCAAAAGTAGTAATGGGACACCTAACGGCATTGGTGTGACCTATAGGAAAGAACTTAAGAAAAGCAGCTTCGAGCTCAGCCTAAGATCAGTTAGGTCGAGCGATCGTGCGATACCAATAAGCGACTTTATCCTTAAGGATAAAGGAGAACATCTTCATAAGTAAAATTTCCCGATTTTGATTTCGAGGACCAAGAGCCTATGAAAGATTTTTGAGATCTTCTATGTGTTGAAACAGATCCTTAGATGTGTGACCGTGAAAATGCGGGATTAAGCTTATGATATTTGGCTTTAGTTTTTGGGTCATTTTCCCATATGGGAATCCTAACAATAGGCTATACTTGGGTGTTGGAAGGTTTGTAGTAGTCACGGAGTAAAAGCCTAGGTAGAGGATGAGGAGGAGGATCAGGACTCGCCTCTGGTCAACAGGCCTGAAGGTTTTGAAGAGCAGCCGTCAACAGATTGATTTGGCTATTCTGCTCGAGCGTTTGCAAATACTGGCTCAGGAGCGCCTCGTGAATATCAAAAGGTCGCATCTCCTACCTAGAAGAAGAAGCAAGGTGTTTAGGTGCGAAAGTCATCTTTTAGTGAAATGCGTCGTAGTATAGGACTAAAATCGCACAAACACTTAAATTCGTAAAGCTTGAAAACAATGTAAGTGAGAGGTTGTTCACAGGGAGCAAAATGGTAAATTTCAATCACTAATCACAATTATCAATAAATATATGCAAATATAATCAAATTATTGCTCAAGGTAAATCAGAATAATATGTCAATACAACCAAGGATGAAAGTGGAAAAAGATGAGGTTAAAAAGGTGATTTGAATCACTAAATTAACCCTAATGTTTAAGCTCAACAATTATCTCAAATAAATGAAAATATCAATCGAATATCACGAAGTAAATGCTTCCATAGTAATATCAAATCAGAGCCAACAGAAAGCCTCAAGCGATAATATAAGGCTTCAAACGCCTTATCTTCACTCCTCAGAAGAGCTAAGGCACAGCTGTTACAGGGGAGCACAGGGCCCTCTCAAGAGCAAGGCATAAGGCCTCACTAAGCCTCAGAAGGTTAAGTGTTGAGGAAAAGAAGGGGCACGAGTCACATGGTAGAAAAAACCCTCCCCCTTCCTCCTTTAGATTATCTCTTCTTCAGATCAAGCCGAATCCGGATAATCGGACCCAAGCCCAGACACACGAGCGTGATCGCAAGCGAGGGTGCATGAGGGAGCGCGTGCGTTTGGGCATGTATGGGACCTCACCTCATGCTCTCGGAGGCGAAGAGCTACAGGGACGAAATCAGTTAATATCCTGCGACTGTTCTAGAACTGGACGATGTGGGACTATCTTCATCCCTTTCGTCCGAGTGCGCCAGCAATTGAAGGTGTCATTCAATTGGTGCATCACTGCACTGTTGCTGCCAGGATGAAGGTATGGAAAGCTTTAGGACCCGAAGCCTCGTCGATTGGGAGCGGGGGTGAGGTCAAGGGTGGTCGAATGATAGCTGACGAAGTCGGAGAAGATGACCAACGACAGCGGGTACATGCAAGCAATAATATGGGCCTTTCTCCCCAGTTAAAAGTTCGGGAGCATCACTGGAGTACGACGAACATAGTGGTAGCGGTGATTTGGTGAAAGAGTGAGTGTAGTGGGTGGATGAAAAAGCTTTAAGAAGCTCCGGTGAATGGAGTCGGAGGAGCTGATGGGGGTGTAGGGAGCTGGAATTAAGTTGGGCAAAATGCTTACGGTGTGGGTAGTGATGTGTTAATTCTCAACACAGTTAATTAAGTTAATTAGACTTAATTAATTACATCAGAACGTAACTTAGGTTAACTCAAGTTAGTGTCAGAAATGTAATATAGGGTTAAGTTAACCTAACATTTTAGAGTTGAAGTTCTTTTTTAGTTGGCTGCATTCAAGTTGCTTATTGGGAGGCATAATTGTATTCCTAATTCACCATTAGCTTCTAATGAATAATTATCAACTACTTAATTAATTAGAGTTATAATTCACAATACTTTTAAACACATTAATATAGCACAAGAGATTAACAATTAAAAGCATGCAATATTCCATTGAAAAAGAAACAAATTTATTAGAGAACTTTGTCATTTAAGACCAAGTAAACATGTTTATCACAACTTCTAACAAGAATATGAGGCAAAGAAATGAAATTACTAGAGTTATCATTCCCATTACAATGTTAAAAGCTCAAAAACATGTAATATAACAGCTTCAGCCCTGAAATTAGATGTCTGAAAGAGAATTAGATGACTTAAAAAAAAATAAATTGAAATTTTGATAGAGCATACAGGCGTCTGATCTATATCATTTATTCTTCATTTAAATCTTTGTTCTTTCTCTTCTCTCTTCTTTCTCTCAAGCTCTCTTTGTTAACTCTCTTCATTAGCTCTTGTTAAGACCTGTGCTGTTTGAGCCCCTTAAGACGTTTGAAACTTGGGTCTAACGTTTGATCATACATCTGGACACCTTCTCAGAAGTCTGAAAATCGAAATTTTCGTGTACGAGCTTACGTCTGCGCGCGTGGTGCGCGCATACAGCACGCGACCCTCGTTTTCTTCTCCTTCTCTCTCCTCTCGCCCGACTCAAACCCTAACCCCACCCCTTATATAACACCCTCCTCTCCCTCACACCACCCCCACTTCTAGCCACTTCCCTCCTTTCTCCACTAAGAGTAGCAGAGCGACGAGCGGCGTGAGAGGAGAGGAGGAGCAGAGTAAGAAGGAGAGGGGAGTAAGCTGCGAGCTCGCGTGGAGCTCGCCGGTGAGCTCACGGCCGATTAACGCGTGCGTAAGGCGGCGGAGTGTGTCGGGGAGATCATCCTCGACACTACTGCAGCCGGAGCAGCAGGTGAGCGGGCGAGGCCATGCGCGGTGCGAGAAGGCAAAGGCAGGTTTTGGTTCTGGGTTTTTCCCAGAATCAGATGTCTGGATCGACATGCAGACGACGTAGATGACGTCTGGAGGAGGTTCCAGACTACTGAAAGGTAAGCTTCACGACGTACATCTTCTTTGCGGAGACGGCCATGCAGGCCATTCCGCCGAGGCGCTGTCTCTTGCCTTTTGATGGAAGATTCGGTTGATTCGCACAGGTGTTGCTTCGGGAAGGTGCGGGACACTCCCTCCCGCGCACTTCAGACATCTGGACGAGTTACCAGACGACGGGAAGTGTTTCCAGACGTCCGGAGAGGTGGTCGAACGTCTGGAACTGGGTCCAGACGGTCCAGCTGAGTTCTTGGATGTCTGAGGATGGTGTAGGACTTGAGGTACGGTGCTGGACTCTTTTAAGACGTCTGGAAGGTGTTCCAGACGTCTGATTTGAGTCAGAATTATTATTTTTGACCCGTTTAGGGTCCATTTGAGGTCCGATTTCCGCAATTAAGATACCGTTGTTTCCCGTATGTTTTCCCCTACTTGTTGGAATACTTTCTATACTGTTCTGAGTAGTCTCCTGTGATTGATCTTTGTGTTAGGACCTCGATCCATTGCGGGTTTGGGGTTTGCTGAGGCATGTGGACTTGCCGATCAAGCCCCCATTACTCCTGGGTTTACTGGGAGAGTGGCTTCCCCTAGTTTAATTACAAACTTGAATGCATGTGTGGAATGAATGATTAGATCCTAGGATGTGGCATGAATCCTAGGACTAGAAATACTGGAATGTTTGTATTGAATGTATGGATTGCAGTCTTGAATGAGTAGATAGAATGATAACAAATTCCTGTAAATGAATAACAGCTGCCTGTGAAATGTAAAGTACTTGTGCTAGCAAACTGTTGCATGTGAATTCCTGTTGTTTACGTTAAATGACATAATATGAGCTGCATGTATATGAACTGGAAATGGAAAGGTGAATGTTGGAAACACGAGCTACTTGTGAATAACCAGAATATGGGAATGTGAACAATAGAATTACAATTTGCATGTGTATAACCTGAGAATGGAAACAAAAATGATGAAACCTGGAATGGAATGGCCTAAGGAATATGAGCATGAACCCTACGGGGAATTAGGAGTAGAGCTCCTGGAAATAATTGGAATGGAACTGGAACTGTGAGTAGGGAAGTGAGTTGGCCCTTGAGTACGGAGTACCAAGGAGAGCGACTGTCCCCCTGTTTAGTGCAAAGTGGAGCTAGCCACCCTTGGGTTGGGACCCGGGGTTAGGATTGGCCACTCTGTACCGACTTTTTAGCCCTCGCGTACACTGTACCAGGGAGAGCTACTAGTGTAGGGAGAGAGCTAGCCACCCCACGGGGCTCGGGGTTCAGCTAGTCGCCTTACACCGACTTGTTAGGTCTGCTGGGAAAACTAGGGTACTCAGGCGAGGGTGCGTGGACTGCGGAGGGGCGAGACCCCTGTTTGGTTCTTAGGGGCTAGACCTCTGTTACTGAGAGGGCTATACCCTATACTGGTTCCGTGTTGTGCTTTGGGCGCACCCGCTAACGGAAATGACTGACCGCGTGCCAGTGCGGGGTAGCTACCCGTGCGCTTAGCGCGCATGCCGTAGTCACTGTTATGTCTGTCCGTGACCTTAGGGGGGTTGACTAGGTGTATGACCACCACAGGGGACTCTCCCGGTTAGGAGAGCATCACGTGCGACTTCTACTCTTCGGAAAAGTCTGCAATCAAGATCGTTCCCATGAGGAACATTCGAGATTACGAAAGCGACCTGATAAATAAACCAAGTGGTGAAAGAAAGAATAATTACTTAAAGAAAGAAAGAAATTGAAAAACAACAGCTACCTGTCCATCTTTACTATTTAGTTAGTTGGTTGCCACTCTACTCAGCGTTCGCTAATTTCGTGTACTCATAACCCTTTTCAGGTCTAGGTGTTGAGCTGCCAGAGCCTACGGCTGCAGAGGGTGTTGGGCCCAATAGAGCCTAGTAGTTATAGCTTTCTGTTGTATTCCACTTCCAGTTGTAGTTAGTAGTTTATAACATTTCTGTACTCTTTCAATGTGAACTTTATATCCCTGTACTCGTTTATTTTCTTACTGTTGTGGTGGTGTGTACTGTAGTAGTTTAATTCTTTACTACTGTACTTTTGTTACTGTTAGTTGTTAGAATGGTGAATGTGGTTTATTTTGCTGCTTTTTGGTTACTTTCTCGTTGGATGACTGGGTCTTGGGATCAGTCGAGTCGGTCCGATCTTGTGTCCTGTAGGGATTCGGGAATCGAGTCGTAACAAGATGGTATCAGAGCAAGGTCGTCCCGAGAAGTGAACTAACTAGCTGTAAAATAACAAATTCACGTGCTTGTAACTGGAGTAACTACCACAACGTACCTTTTGACATCTGTTCTGAGGTTCTTTTGCTGAATGTCTGTGGAATTGACATCTTTCTGTTCTGTGTTCGAGTCTCCTTGCAGGAGATGCCTCGACGTGGAGTCAGTAAGGCGGGCCGCAGACGCGGCCGAGGTCGAGGTCGGAGGGGCAGACGTGTCGAGCCCGACGACTCAGTAGACCAGCCACTACTTCCGGGCGTTCAGGCCCATGACCTTACTCAGCTGATATGGGAGATCATACGAGAGGATCTCCACCCGCCTTCACGAGCCCCTCTCCCTAGGGCTGCGGAGGGAGAGTCCTCTGTGGGGTTCGAGACAGACACAGCGCTGAACGTGGGGAGGGGGTGGCCCTCCACCGCCACCACCGTCCTCTGACACTTTCGAGCACGAGCCCTCCTTGCCTGGAGGCATACCAGTTTCCCTACTTCAGTGCCATTACGAGCTTTTCGGACGGTTCCAGAAGCTGAAGCCCCCTCCTTCAAGGGGGATGAGGACCCGATCGAGGCGGAGGACTGGCTCGAGCAGATCTAGAAGGTGTTTGACAACCTTCGCCTCCTGTGGAGTGCCGCGTGTCCTTTGCCACGTACCAGTTGGAGAGCGCGGCACACAGGTGGTGGAGGGCGGTCAGAGGGCAGGAAAGGGTCGAGCCGACTTGGGACCAGTTCGTCACCCTCTTCTGCGGGCAGTACTTTCCCCAGACGTGGCAGGTTAGAGGAGGCGAGAGTTCCACACTCTCCGCCAGGAGATGATGACCGTGAGCGCGTATCGCACGTGTTTTCTGGAGTTGCCTCGTTTCACCACGACAGCTGTAGCTATTGAGGAGGAGCACCTGTGGAGGTTCACCGAGGGGCTCCGACCTGCTATTCGGGGGTATGTCAAACCCCTGAAGCTGCCTACGTTCTCGAGAGTGGTGGAGGCAGCTATGACATATGAGGAAACCAACCCGGCCGCACGTGACATTGACAGCGGACTGAAGAGGCCCTACCAGCCAAACTACTCACAAGGCCAGCGAGAGAGGAGGCACGCGGTTCTTGCAAGAGAGCCGTCACGCTTTGCGAGGCCTTCAGTGGCCTTTGGGGGCCCCCGACAGGGGCCAACTACCGGCACTGGACCCCCGCTCAGCCGTCAGCAGGGACCTACCGAGGGCGTGAGTCGAGTTCCCCTTTGCTACTAGTGTGGCCAGCCGGGCCACATCAGGAGGGACTAGCCATCTAGAGCAGGAGGTCAGCAGATGCTCCTCGCATCGAGCTTTGGAGGACGAGCAAGAGGCCGTGGTTCCCAGGCGCGTGGGGGAGGTCAGCAGTCGCGGGGAGGGTACCGACCAGCGGCTACCGGTCCGACGCAGAGTGTGGCTACTTCATCTGCACCTAGAGCTGAGGGCATATCAACGCCCTGACACATAGAGACGCCAGAGCTTCAGGTTCAGTGGTGCCAAGTTTGGTTACAATTTCCAGTAGACTAGTTTACACACTTTTTGATTCCGGCGCCACGCACTCATTTGTTGCTGCTAGTTTTGCTGTCAGTTTGGGGCAGGATTGTGTGTTGTTAGAGGATTTGTTTGTGATCAGAGGTCCGGGTGGTCAGCAGTTTGTAGCTGATGAGGCTTACACAGGCTGTGAGGTTAGTGTTGGGGGACACAGCCTCCCTGCTGATCTGAATGTGATACCGATGGAGGATTTTAGCGTGATTCTGGGGATGAACTTGCTGTCTGCTTACTATGCTTTGGTGGACCGTTTTGAGAGGAAGATCGTCTTCTCCATACCGGAGATGCCTTCTTTTGAGTTTCATCGGCAGCTAGTGGACGGAGGTTTCAGGTGCACTTCTGCACTTCGGGGGGCGAGACTTTTGGGCCTGGGGTGTGAGGGCTTTCTAGCTTGTATAGTGGCAGAGCCCAGCCTTGTGGCAGACTTTCAGAGTATCCCGGTGGTCAGAGAGTACCCCGACGTGTTCCCAGAGGAGCTGGCAGGACTGCCGCCTGAGCGTGAGATCGAGTTCGAGATCTCACTGGTACCGAGGACCAGCCCCATTTCTACGGCACCTTACAAGATGGCACCACTTAAGCTACGAGAGCTCAAGTCCCAGTTGCAAGACCTTCTGGAGAAGGGCTTTGTGAGGCCTAGTGCGTCTCTGTGGGGAGCCCCGATATTATTTGTGAAGAAGAAGGTTGGTACCCTACGCCTTTGTGTGTCCTACAGACAGCTGAATCGGGTCACCATCATGAACAGGTATCCGCTGCCGAGGATTGACGACTTGTTTGACCAATTGTGAGGTGCCACGGTATTCTCCAAGATAGACTTGAGGTCTGGCTACCACCGGTTGAGGATCAAGGAGACCGACGTCTGAAAGACAGCTTTTCGCACCCGGTACGGACACTACGAGTTTTTGGTCATTTCGTTTGGGCTGACCAACGCCCTCGCTGTTTTCATGGACTTGATGAACCGGATGTTCAGACCGTATCTGAATCAATTCGTGGTGGTATTTACTGATGATGTGCTCATCTACTCGCAGGATCAGGCGCAGCACGGACAACACTTGCGGATGGTTTTGGACACATTGAGACGACGTAGGCTGTATTCCAAGTACAGTAAGTGCGAGTTCTTATTGAGGGAGGTAACATTCTTAGGTCATGTGATTTCAGGGGATGGCTTAGCTGTGGACCCAGCCAAGGTTAAGGCAGTGCTCAGGTGGGAGAGACCGCGTACAGTGACAGAGATCCGCAGTTTCTTGGGACTGGCAGGCTACTACCGGCAGTTTCTTTGGACTGCAGCACTTCCAGGCTGATCTTTGCCTGAAGATTCCCAACGACTCACTGGGCCAAATCAGTCGAGCAAAGGCTCGATCTAGAGCTAATCAGATGCTCTACCTGATTGCAGCATCAATTTGATGCTTAGATCTCATTTGGTTCATCGATTCGGTGGACGAAGTTGGCTGTTTTGCCACAGCGAAATGGCCTTTCAGAGAAGTGGGCTCAGGTCTAATGACCTACAGAGGTGCTTTAGCCCTTGACTGAAGGCTTGAATACCTCCAGGAAGATTTTCCGCATCAAATGGAGAACTGAAGAGAGTCTGGAGTATGCTCAACAAGCAACAGAAGTTCAAGAGCTTCATGAAGATCAGAGCTCGAATTTGAGCTCAGCATTTGCTAACAGAGCAATGAAACACTAAAGAACTGATCTGAATGGTTTCAAAAGGTAAAAAGCAATCGATTTGGGCGGGATTTAGGTTGGAAATTCACCAAAAATACTGAAAATAGTGTTTGGGTTCAAAAATAACCCAAAGTGCACAGTAGGTTGAATTTAGATGTAACCTCAATAAAACTCAATCGGATCGTTTCATTTGCGCTCTAGATTGTTCCAGAAAATCATTCATCCCATTTAATCAAAGATTTAAGCTCTAATTCCTCGATTCAACCTAATTTTGACCTAACTGGCTCAAAGTTTGACTTTTTGAAAGTGGACTTTACAGATTAAATTAAAGCCATAAATCAACTTAATTCATCCTCAGGAGTTCATTCTTCACCTTAAAACTAGGTTTTGAGCACTTCAAAGGGCTCTCAAACACTGTCACCTTGGGTGAAAGGTGCTTGTATTTGACAGGTGATTCAAGGAGTTCTCAGATCAAATAAAGATCTTGAATGACTTCTACAGACTCCTCTCATGCTTCTTGACCTAATCTCAAGGTCTAAACCCTAACAGACTCGCTTCTCCAACTCCGCCGAAGTTGGAGAAGATAGATATCAAACTAAAGCTCAAATCAATGAAACACACGTAAAAGCTTGGATTCTTGATCCTAAGACATCATAAGAACATTCTGGAGCTTTTCAGGGTCTTTAAAGGGCTGAAGCTGAAGTTCCATTCGCCGAAGCTCCGGTGAACTCAAAAATAAGGCACTGGAGTTCAAAACTTCGTGAAATAGACCATAAATGGTCTCAAAAGATTTGCGAGGTCTCAAGGGACCTCAGGAGCATAAAAATTAAAATAATTAAAGAAACTAGAAGGTATGCTTCGAATTAGATGAAATCACAGTCTGAGTTCGCTGGAACTCAGATTGACTCCTCTCACTCAATTGAGTGAAGGGAATAGATTAGTGGCGTGTGGAGATGGTTAAAGAGTGGCTAGTTAGGTGGAAGAACTCCTCTTGAGCCGCCATTGACAGTGAGCTCAGGAAGTTGAAGTGCTTTGGGCATTTTTTAAATAAATGATTATTTAACTAATTGTAAGGTTGAACCGGGCCCTTAAGTGATGTAAAAGTGATGGAGAGCCCCTATGGATGTGATCAAAGCTCGGAGGCCTTCACCGTGGACAGCGGAGGTCACCAGTGAAGGTGGAGTGGTTTAGGCGTGTCAGCTGATAAAACAGTGTGGAAAGAAGTGGAATGTGATTATGGAAAGGTAAGATAAGTGATCATATGAATGAAAGAGTGAAATAAAGTCCGCCAAGGCTGGACTTGGCCGTGTCAGAGTCGGAGAAGGGAGGCGAGGAATTGAACTAAACTACACTAATCTAACTACCTAACCTATCTTACACTAAATCTTACCTAGTTTACTGTTACTTGGACGAAGTAGGAGGGAGAAGTCTCCGTCAAAAGCCATGTAATGGAGGAAGAAATTAGAGAATTTGGGATAAAGCTATGACGAGAAAGGAAATAGAGAGGAAGGAGGGGCAGCATGCTCCCAAGCCCTGTAATAGCTATGGGAGAGGAAGAGAGGTGAGGGAGGTGAATGCTGAAGGTTTCCCTTCAAAGGAGGGGTGACGTAATAAATGCGGAAATAAAATGTAAAGCAATCTCACAAAAATCAATCACACAAGTACACAAGTAATTTTAGGTGGAAACCCAAACCGGGTGAAAACCACCACCTAACCCTCTCAAGTTAGGATTTTCCGATCAACCTAGTTGATCAAATCCACTAACCGAATCACTTTAAAACGAGGGTGATTCAACCTCAGTACAACCACGCTACATGTACGAGGGTAGCGTTCCTCAACCCCTTCTCTCCACGAGAAGGATTTTGTCCCATGAAGGAGACGAGAATTCGCAAAGCGAATACCCAACCAAATAAGAAAGATAAAATAAAACAAGAAGTCCTATAGAGCCAACAAAGAAATTATGAACCTAGCTTCTATAGGAATAAGGAAACTCCCCTTTGCAAGGAGTGCGTCGAGTTGGTGACGCGGTGCGTGTGCCACGCAACGGCGCAATGTCACTCTCGTGAACAACGGCGGGAGAGCGGGTGCGCGAAGGCTTGATGCTCTCAAGGGAATGGAGCTTAAGCTTGGAGAGCAAGATCTTTTCTGGACACAAAAGTGTGTGAAAGTGTGTAGCTGAGTGTGTATTGTGTCTCTAAGTGTGTATTTGTGTTGCAAAGGTTCCCCTCTATTTATAGAGGC
This sequence comes from Thalassia testudinum, assembly GCA_037157565.1. Taxonomy (NCBI): domain Eukaryota; kingdom Viridiplantae; phylum Streptophyta; class Magnoliopsida; order Alismatales; family Hydrocharitaceae; genus Thalassia; species Thalassia testudinum. The sequence continues at coordinate 23,661,003 of JAZHRO010000024.1, forward strand.
CTTAGGAAGGCTTTGGAAGGCTTAGGAAGGGTTCTATAGCAGTTGGGTGCAAAGCCCAAGAGAATCAGGCCGAAATCAGGACAATGATTACATTTGACAGGGTGATCAGACGTCTAATTCTGGCATCAGACGTCTGGAAGGCTACTTTAAGACGTCTGATTTCAAGGTCAGACGTCTGATTCTATGCGGGTTTCCTCCTGACTTGAATCAGATCTAAACAGGGTTTTTGTTCAAGTTGATCAGACGACATACAGGACGTCTGGCACTATGCCCGGACGTCTGGAAACCAACTTTTCCTACGGAATGGATTTTCCAACCGTTGCAACGGCTAGAAAATCTCTGAGAAGAGATTTTGGGTCAGCCGAGGCAAAACAGTCAATTATCAGACGTCTGGACAGTCCTATGGACGTCTGATAAGGCTCTAACGGTCATATCCTTGAGTGCCTGCTAAGCTGGCCAACGGTCCACTATCTGGACGTCTGGCAAGTCCATCAGACGTCTCCTAAGACGTCTGGTATTAGGTCTGGACGTCTGATCTCATCAGACAGAACTAGCTATCTCCAGCCTAACAGATATCAGACGTCTGAAACAGCAGTCAGACGTCTTACAATACTTTATCAGACGTCTGATTTGGGAATTAGACGTCTGGAAGTGCTGTTTGAACCCTATATTGGTTTTCTAAGTATTCTACAGAAAACCTAAGTATCCTACTGTTGTGCCGGTATTCCTAGGACTACTGTTAGGGTTCTTTGAGGCTCTTTAACATAAAATATCTAAGGAAATAAAGAGCAACAAAAGAAACGAAAAATACAACAAGTACAAAAGAAGGAAATCTATCCTATTCTTCATTTCCTTCCATCTTCAATCTGTCGCTCCACACGAACCTCCTCTGTTTTCCGTCAAGCTCCTCCAATCCGTCCTGGATGTGAGCTTGAACTCCGTCTAAACACGTCCACATTTGCAATTGACCTGAAATCTAGGACTCAAATTGCAAATGTTAAATAACACGTGTTTTGTTATCATCAAAACAAATGATCGTGGTGCTCTAGCACCAACAAATGCCTCTAGCGGAGACGCTCCGAAGGAGAGGTGAGAGGTCGCCGGAGGTTAAGGAGGAATAGCCTATCGTCGACTACGATGGGGTAAGAGGGAAGGGACTCGACCCTTGAAATCGAAGGGGTGGATAGCTATTTATAGGTTTTGCCGGAGGTCAAAGGGGCTGCATGTGGACAAAAGAGAGTCTAGGTTCAGAGCAACAACCGGCGTCGTCTCCAACACCGGTGAGCTTAAGCTCTAACCCTAAATAGGATTAGTGAACCATCTACACCGTTGGATGGAAAAGGGAGAGTGAGCCGGAGCTCAGTAGCTTGGGCGAAGGGTTCTGACGAGGAATGGGCGGTGATCGGAAGGTGCGGTGATCGACTTACGAGAGCTGTCCAGACGTTGACGAAGAAGAGGAAGAAGAGAGTGTTCACAGGGACATTTTTGTAATGAAAGTTATGGGGCTTAAAAGTAAATAAAAGGATTCAATTGGAATGAATTCTAAGGACCTAAATGCAAACAGAGGCATTTTAAGCCTAATTTAATCTAATTCTTTTTCAACATTTTATATATTATTATAAATTAGGTAAATAATATATATATGCCTTAAAATTATGTTTTTTCCCCTTTTTAGCTATATTTATTTAATAATTAAGTTATTTAAGTTAACTACATACTTAGTGTTAAATAATTCTTAGGTTGAATTATATATTAACTAAGTAGCTAAATGTTTAATATTTGAGTCTAAATAATTAATTAAATTATTAATAATATAATTTGATGTTTAATTTAGTATTTTTAACTTATTTTGTGGTCCTTAATGTTTTGTCCCTTATATCATAATTAAACCCTAATTAGACATAGTCTTAGCTAATTAACTAGGGATTCTAGTTAATTAGGGGTATTTAAGAGTCATGATGAGTCTTTCATCACACCCCAAGCCAAGGTTTTGTTTGTCCCTAGAAGAAGAACTAGGCTCGTAGGGACCTATTTGTAGATAAACTTAAGGACTTAAAAGTAAATAAAAGGACTCAATTGGAATGAATTTTGAGGACCTAAATGCAAACAGAGGCATTTTAAGCTTAATTTAATTTAATTATTTTTCAATTTTTATATATAATAATAAATTTGATAAATATTATATATATGCCTTGAATTTACATTTTTGATCTTTTTATCTTTATTTATTTTATTAATTAAATTACTTTAGTTAATTACTTTCTTAGGTATAAATATTAATAATTTTAAATTAAATATTAAATAAGTAGCTAAATGTTTATAATTCAAGTCCAAATTATTAATTAAATTATTAATAATATTAATTGACATTTAATTTGATATTTTGAACTTATTTTTGTGGTCCTTCTCATTTTGTCTCTTATATTATAATTAAACCCTATTTAGGCATATTCATAACTAATTAACTAGGGATTCTAGTTAATTAGGGGTATTTAAGTGCCGTGATGAGTCTCTCATGAGGAGGCCCTTTTGCCTTTCTCTTGTGGGAGCTTTGTTCCTTTGCTACTATTATGCCTTGGCTCCTTTAAGGCGTGAAGTTTAAGGCATCTATGCTTTGATTATGTCAACTAATTAGTTATATTGCTCCTGTGCTTGGTTTTGATACTGTTAGGATATTTGATTGCAGTTACTGTTTAATTATATAAGTGATTATAGAGACTAAATATTAGGGTTAACTTGGTGATTCAAATCACCATTTTAACCCTATCTTTTTGCACCGACTCTCTGATTTTTATTGAAATATTATTCTGAGTATTACTTTAGTTTCAATTGCATATTATTCTTGATACTGTGATTAGTGGATTAAATTGCCAATTTTCTCCTTGCGAATAACCTCGGACTCCCTTGTGTTTTCAAGTTTTATAAATTTAAATGTTGTAATGGTTTTATCAATTATACTACAACGCACATCTCTTATAAATAGACGAAATCGCTCAACAACAATAATATAGGCTCAAGCTATCCTACATTTTAGATTTTAAATTCATTTTACTAGTTGAGTTTAGGTTATTCACTGTGAGGTATTTAAACTTAACAAATTCACCATTTTTGTTCTAAGTCAACAATTAACTAATAACTTTATGAATTAAATCTATAATTACCAGACATGTTAAGCACATGAACAATTGCATACAAATTTAAACTTGAAACATGGCAATTATTCCATTATAAGGGAAGTGTATATGAATGATTATAACATTGAATAGCAAAAGAGAGCATTTACAACAAGTGTTATATAAAATGAGGCATTAAAAAATATTTTTATAACACATATGCCTTTATTTATTGAGATCAAACACCTAGCATCCATTTCACTCAACTCCCAATCTTCCTTCTTCTCACTAATCTCAGCTCTCCTTTAATCTCAACACTCAGTCGATTTTCCCCTCAACCCTTTCTCTTTCTTTATTCTTAGAGAAAATTGATTTAATGGGTGGGCCTGGTCCGTTCGCAGAATCTACGGTCCATTGCTGGATCGAATTGACCACTACTAGTGACCAAATGGTTTGTTAAATCTCAACATAGTTAATTAAGTTAATTAGACTTAATTAATTACACAAGAATATAACTTAGGTTAACTCGAATTAATGTCATGAATGTAGTATAGGATCAAGTTAACCTAACATTTTATATTTTTAGATTCTTTTTAACTGGTTGAGTTCAGGTCATTCTCTAGGAGGCATAATAGTAAGCTTAATTCACCATTAATTCCTAAAACATAATTACTATCTACTTAATCAATCAGATTATAATTACAATATATTTAAGCACGTTAAATTTGCATAAAAGATTGAACAAGTAAAATCATGCAATATTCCATTAAAAAGGAAAACAAGTTTACAAAAGATATCTAACATTTAAAATGAAGTAAACATTGATTATTACAACATTTATTACAAAAGTATAAGGCATAGAATATAATACATGAGTCAATAATGCCTTTACAACAATTAAAAGCTCAAAACAAATCGTATAATATCTTCAGCCCTGAAAGCAGACGTCTGAAAAGATAGTTAGACGACTTAAAAATATAAATTGGACTTCTGATGATAAGTATGGATGTCTGATTCTTCTCATTTCGCTTCTTTCATTTTCTTCATCTCTCTTTCTCTTTACTTAAGCTCTCCATCTCTCTCTCTCTATAGAGCTCTTGAGCTCTTTCTTTCTTTTTATTAAGTTATATTCAACTCTTTAACTCCTCTTCCATTCTTTATCCTACAGTGACTTCTTTAGTTTCAAACTTAGTTGATTTTTACGCTCACTTAACCCATTAATCTCTCTCAATTATAAAAATTAGGTTTTTAATGGGTGACTCGAGCTCGTTTGGGGCTAAGGGCGGGACCAGACCCTACTTGAGCTTGGGTCTAGTTTATTTAAGGTGGTTTTCATTTATTTTCATCAATGCACAATATCGAACTCAATTAGGACCACACACATCCATGCCCACACTCAGGCTCATGCATGCACATAGGCGCACACACCCACGCACCGGCACGTGCACGCGCATGCACCCGCACACATGCTCAATTCATTTCACACCCTGCGTTGATGATCGAGGAGGTCTCAACTCGAAAACGACTTATACTAAGTCGCATGCTCCAGAACTCCCAAGGTGGGACTATGTTCAACCCTTCTAGGCCGATCTTCACATGAAGATTTCGACCGATTCACTGGGCCAAATCGATTGAGGGAAGGCTCAATCAAGAGCTATTTAGATTCTCTACAAGATTTGAGTATCAATTTGGTGTTTTGAACATGATTGATCCATCAATTTGATGGATGAAAATGGTTGTTTCACATGGCTATGTGAGCCTGTAGAGAGGAGATTCAAATCTAATGACCCGACGAAGGGCTATAGCTCTCAACTGAAGACCTTGAATGCTTTAGTGACGTATTCTGCATCAAATGGAGAAGAAAAGAGAGCCTGGAGGTGCTCAAAAGTAGCAGAAGTTGAAATACTTCATGTCAGAGCTTCAGAGCTTGAATCTGAGCTTGAATTCATCTAACAGAGAGGAATTAATCTCAAAAAGAGGTCTAAATGATTTCAGGAGGTGAAAAGTAATTAATCTGGGCAGGATTTAGGTTTGAATCTCAACAAAAATACTATGAACAATGTTGGGTTCTCGGTGGAACCCAAAACTCACAGTAAACTAAATCTTTATTAAATCAAAATAAAGCACCAATAAATCAGTCAAACAAACTCTAAATTATCCCAGAAACTCAGATAACACATTAAATCAGTGAATCAAACTTTTAATCCTCAATTTCATCCCAAGTTTGACTTTCTGCTCTTAAGATTTGACTTTCAAATTTAAGGCATCACAGAATAATTTAAAGCCTAATTTCAACTTAATCCACCCTCAGGAAGCTATTGCCTGTGTCAAAATCATGGTTTAATAACTCCTGTAGTGCTAACAAGCAGTGCCGCCTGAGATCAAAGGTGGTTGTGTTCAATAGAAGACTCCAGAAGCTTTAAGACTAATCTGAAACCTAAAGTAGGTTCTACAGACTCTTCTGATGCCCGTTGACCTATCGGATAGCTAGAAACCTCAAAGAATCAGTCTCTGCAACTCTGCTAGTGTTGGAGAAGATAGAACTCAATAAGGAGCTCAGACCATAAAAGCACAATTTAAACTCCTGAAATTTAATCCTTAGGTCGAGAAGAAGTAATCTGGAGCTTCTCAAGAAGTCCTAAGGGCTGAAGCTTTGAATCGACTTACCGGGGCTCACCAGAGCTCCGGTGAACTCAGAAAAGAAGTGTTGGAGTTTAAAACTCCACAATTTTACTCAAGACTTATCTATAAAGGTTCTTGTTGTTAGGGGGCTGGATCGAGGTTTTAAAAGATGCGTTTATTGTAGTAATAATTTCTCAAAAATAGCTCAAACAACGGATACAATTTATAACTCGAATGTCAGAAACGAAGTCCGAGGTCATTCGCTGGGAGCAAAGTTGGAATTCACATGCTAATCTCAATAAATAATATACTCAAAATCTAATATACAATGTATGACATGAGTATATGATGAGTAAAAGGTAATCTAGATAAAGTAATGATGATTTGGATCACCAATTATAAGTCTAACACATAGAAGAATTACTCAAATATAATCAATATGAAGGAGTTGATAATCAGGAAATCAGACGTCTTAAAATGTGTTGCTATAGTAATTCCTCTTTTCTTTTGCTGCTGCTATTCATCTTTGGCTGTCTCATCTTCCTTCTCTTCTTCTTCTACAGTCCTCCTCTTCTTCTTCTTTTTTCTTTCTACTACCCTCTTCTTTCTTCTTCTTCCTTCTCTGCGTGCACAGGCCCTTCTTCTTTGGCTTCTGTCTCTTCTCTTCCCTTCAGCTCTCCTTCCTCTTCTTCTTTTTTCCTTTATGCACAGGGGGGGAACTCTTCTTTAGATGCGGCTAAGTGTTAGCCGTTACACAACAGAGCAAAACCCCCCTTAACCCCGCGCTCTCTCTCTCTCTCTTCCTTTCTCAGGGATAACCGGGCAATTGGGTATCGGATCAAAGCGCACCTGGGACTAGGGCTTTCGACGTGGGGTAGAAATCGAGGTGTGCGCAAGCATAGGCATGTATAGAGGTCGGATCAGGCCCGTGTGCACAGTGTCACTGGCGAGAAGTGAGTGTGTAAGGAGAACATCACCCTCGCGTTAGGATGCGAAGAGGCATATGCAAAAATTCAATTTATTGCGCTGTGGGAACTCTTCACATTACAAGGTGGGACTGTCTTTGTCCCCCTCGTTCGTTCAGCCGGACTAGAGGAAGATACTTACAATTAAGGTCTGGGACATAGTCAAAGTGCCCAATTGATCACCTGCTCCTCTGCCTAGGTGGATTCCGCTTCACCTGGGGCGTGTCCCTGGAGCTGGAACCTCATGAACATTGTTGGAGCATGCTCGAAGATGCGCCGTTAATGGCGGTTGAAGGTCCTATACCTGAAAACAAGCAGAGGGCCTCTTGTCCACATTAAAAATGCTCAGGAGCTTTGTCGGAGGTCATGAACTGTAACTGTGGTGGTGGCGTGTTGCGAGGATGAGTATAGGTGGCTGGCGAAGGTGGAATAGGTCAGAGATGATGGGTTTGTTTGGCGGATGGTTCGGGTGGATGGGACGGCGAATAGAGATAGGGGTTTTGTGCGTGGAGGGACGACGATGCCTATGGGAGTTGTGGCGAGGCATGTGGATGCGTGTAGTGATGAGGGTGCCTCGCCGGAGGAGTGGTTGGAGATGGAGAAGATGAAGGTGAATGGTGGTGTTGAGGGTTTGTTTTGGGGTGTAAAACAAATTGACGATGCTAAAATAACCAAACTAAACCTAATCTAATAGACGTGGGGGTAGGATTGGCAATCGTCATTGGCAGGTCGACGCCGTGGAAGAAGGTGCTCCGATGGGAGTCGATGAGGAAGAACGGGAAGGATTGACCCTGGCTTTGGCACACCAGATGTGTACAAAGGTGACGAAGATTTTGGCGCTCCCAAGTTGGCAATTGGGAGGCCGAAGATGACGAAGGGAGGAGCTCATTGGAGCTAAGGCAGAGTGGGGTCAGAGGTGGAGTTTTGAAGAGGGTTTTGGCCTCAAACCTTGCTGAGGAGAATGGGTTGTCCCTGGGGATCCCTATATAAGCCTCAGGGAGCGGTTAGCGCTTGGGAAGCATGGAAGGCTTACCAGAGTGAGAAACCTATGAGATACCCGAATCTCTCATGCGTTCGCATAAGAGATTGGGAAGGTTGTTGGGCTCAAGATCAGATTCGTTGGAAAGAGAACTTCTCAAGGAATCTCCCTTCCAATTTTGGAAGGAATTCATTAATCAGAAAAGTTGTTCTCTTCAATCAAAGGTCGCCAGAGAAGGATTCCTCCGCGATAATGGCAGAGGGACCTAATTATAAATAGTTACGAAAAAGATAAGGGTCTATTTGTAAGAAATTCGAAAGTTAGGGGCATGTGTGAGAGAAAAGATTCAGACAGGATCAAATTGCAAACTTGGTCAAGATGATTGCAGATTGGGCCCGAATTTTGGTAAAATCCTAATTTGGATCAAAGGAATCCAATGGTGAAGTTAGATTTAGGTTTTGACCAAGTTTGATTGGGTAATTTATGCAAAAACCTAAATTAGGCCAACTGTCTATGTAAGACTCAATTTTAGGCAAAGATGGGTTCCAATGGTCAAATTGAAGGTACCAAACCCTAGAAAATATTTTTCTATGATTTTTAGAGGGTTTAAGTGAATTTTATCCTAACCAAAACCTCAATAGATTAATCGAGTCTGTGTTTAGGGTTTTGGATGTCATTTAATTCTCGAAACGCTTGAAAACTCATTTCTGTCTACACAGACCCACTTGTTAGACTTTTAAGATCATTTGACCTTTGATTAACCCATGAGAAACCCTGTACATGTTCTGAAATTGAGATATGTTGTTAAAACTGCAGTTTTACTCCTATTTTCTTACTATTCTCTAAGAATGAATTTGTAGTGAATTGGGGCTCTCATGCGATTATGTAGGAGCATTTAATGATGGAATATGAATAAATAAGCTAAATATGACTGATGATGACGTTATCATCAGTTCTTGAGGTCATAAGGCACCTTAGGAACTCGACAATTAAATTAATTTAGGAGTAAATCAGAAGATATGCTTCAATTTAATAAAATCAAAAGCTTGAGTTTGCTGGAAACAGAATAATTCCTCTCACTCAATTGAGTGAGGGGACTTGCTCAGTGGTGTACGGTGATGATGAAAACGTACAATTGCTCAGCAGTCCGGATTTTACTGGCCATCCTTATTCAAGGATGCACATAATTTCGCTAAGACTTGCTCTCGATGCCAAACATTGGGTACTATGACTCGAAAGATATGATGCCCCTCCAGTTCATTCTGATTGTCGAAATTTTCGATGTTTGAGACATCGATTTTATGGGTCCCTTCCCGCCATTCAATGGCTACGAGTAGATATTAGTCTCCGTGGACTATGTCTCAAAGTGGATCAAAGCCGTAGCCACCCGAGGATGTGACCATAAGGCTATCATGGACTTTGTTAAGTAGAACATCTTCTCTCAGTTTGGGATACCGAAAGCCATGATCAGTGATGAAGGGAGCCACTTTATTCATGCCTAATTTCGTGCCCTACTTAGAAAATATGGGGGTTACTCACCGCATTGCCACCCCGTATCACCCGCAAACAAACGGCCAAATCGAGGTCTCTAATAGAAAAATCAAGAACATTCTACAAAAGACCGTAAGACTTGACCGGAAGGATTGGTCCACACGATTGGATGATGCCCTTTCGGCATATAAGATCGCTTTTAAGACCCCAATAGGCATGTCGCCTTATCGATTGGTCTTTGGTAAACTGATGGGAACACCATCATGAGCCCTAACTAGATTATTTTAACCTAGAAAAGAGAACAAAAGCTCCTACATAACCAAGTGAAGGCTTAACTCAAGGAACAACTGGTTTGAAAGAAAAGCAAGTAACAAAGGGTAAAACTGTAATTTTACCATTGCAGTACAACAACGGGATTTCTCAGGGGCTAAACATAGGTCAATTGATCTTAACAAGATAAAAAGTGGGTTGGTTAAATCAGAAAAAGGTTAATGTGAAATCTGGGAATTAAATGACTTTTTGTAACCCTAAAACAGATCCACTTAATTTAACAAGGTTCTAGTCAGAATAAAATTCAACTAAACTCTATAAAAATCATGGAAAAATATCCTCTTGGGTTTAGAACCTTCAATTTGTCCTGTATAACTTATTTTGACCTAAATGGGGGTCTAAGTCAAATATTTGGCCTAAATTGGATTTTTATGCAAAATGGCCTATCAAATGTGGTCAAACCTAAAATCCAACTTCATCATTGGATTCTCTGGGTCCAAATTCGATTTATACCAAAATTTGGACCTAAGGGAAGTTCACCTTGACCTACTTTGCAAAATAGTCCAACCCAATTTACATTTATCCCCCTAGCTTTTGAAAATCCTTGCAAACACCCCCTATCTCCCTCGTCGTTGTTTGCATTTAGGTCCCTCCGCCATTACAGTGGAGGAATCCTACTCTGGCGAGGATTCAAAGGGGATATCTCCTTGATTCCTTAGAGAATCCCTCTCAAATTTGAAAGGGAGATTCTCTGAGGAATTTCTGATCATGTGAACCCAATATCAAGCTATGATTTCCACCCAATCTCTCATGCGAACGCATGAGAGATTTGGGTATCTCTCAACCTTCCAAGTCCGGAGAGGTTGCCGTGCTTGGAAGCTTGCCTTCCAAGCGTAGGGCCCTCTGCCTGCGACTATAAAAGAGGCCCCAGATCCCCCCGGTCATTTCAAGCTTGTTTTGGCCTGAAATTCCCTCAAAATTCCTCCCTTCCCCTTTGGCCGAGAAGGCTGACAAGCTCCAACAACTCCTCCTCCTTCTCGTCACTCTGCCACCATACTAGTGGCAGAGTTGCCTCCGCCTCCTTCCACGTCGCGCCACACCTGCGCCCGCACTTATCTCCCTCTCATCGTCGCCGCCTCTCTCTCTGGGTCTTCGTCTCCTGTGACGGCATATATGTGCCATCCGTCCCTGTACTCCCCCTTCATCCAGCTACTCGCAGATAAGTCTTCTTCCCCTACTCCTTCTTTTAACCTTATCTATTTCTACTTTCATGCCCCGACAACCACAGACCACCATCACCTTCTCCACCTCTGGCAGACCACCGGTGAGGTGCATCCACCATTCCAAGCACCCACACACCTCGCCAACCACCTCAGAAGCATCACCTCATCCCACTGATCGTTTTCCCTTTCTCCATTAACTGCCACAACCTCTGTTCATTCCCCCCGAACACACCCAACTTCACGGCCACAGAACGACCTAGGCACGTACGCCCAAGCCGTCCTACACCACACCAGCACCTGGGCCACTTTCGTTGCATCACGGTGAAGCCCTCTGAGTGATTTGATAAGGCCATGAGGTCGTATTCGTGTTGATAGGTACAGGACCCCTGCCCGTCATTGACGCGAACTTGAAGAAGCTTGCTACCTTCACAGCTGGCTCCAGGCGCCAGGAGTCCAGGTTCCAGACGCGCGGAACTTCTTTGCGAACGATCCATGCCTAGCAATTGGAAGCCGAAGCACCATATCTATTGCAATCAAGCAAGGCACCTACTCCGGGAACGCGCGAGAAGCAGGTGGGACATTTAGTCCCACCTCGAAAACCTTCAAGCGAAAGGTGCAGGGTAAATTGAAAAAGCATCTGGGGCTTATTGCCTCCTGACATGGAGTGAGGTCCCACACGCCCTTTCACGCCTCGTCCGCGACCCCACGCTCCACGGACTTGGTATCCGACCTGACTACCCGCGCACTCCTTGGCCACCACACACGCCGGTGGGCTTGGTCACCTGCGTGCTGACCCGACCCGTTTACCCGAGAAAGGCTCCAGGAGAGCGAGCCTAAGAGCGAAGAAGGAGAGGAGAGTTCAAGGGGAGGGTAGGGGTTAGGTTTTGCTCTCCAGGAGAATGAAGCCAAGGAAGAAGGGGAAGAAAGAAGCCTCAGCAGCGGCTAAGGGTGATGTCACAAGGGAAGAAGAAGAAGGAAGGAGAAGGAAGCTTCAGTAAGGAAGAAAAGCAAGAAGAAGGCTCAGCTAAGAGACAAAAGCAGAGAAAGAGAAGCTAAGGCCAGCAATCAGAGGAAAGGAAGAAGAAGAAGAGGAAAGAAAGAAATAGAAGAAGAAGAAGAGTAAGAGAAGGAAGAAGAAGAAGAACAGAGAAAGCTCAAGCCAGAAGGAACAAGAAGAGAGATTGAAGAAGAATTATCCGATTTTTTTTTTACATCTATCTTCATCTTTTTGAGCTTCTATATCATTGAAACTATTTTTATTGCTTCATAATCTTGATTGATTATTATATTTGATAAAGTTAAAAGTTGTGTTCTTAGTTTTTAAATCCTAATTTGCTCCCTGTGTTCGACCTCAGATTCATAGTTTTTGAGTAATAAACTTTCATTTGTTTTCAAAGCGATTTCAACTATATTGCGAAGTAATTATTATAAACCCGATTTCGCTTTCGACAAACATTTTGGCGCTGTTGCTGGGTGATGAGAGCCTCATCATGAACCCTAACTAGCACAATCTGATCTAAATAAGTGTGAAAAAAGCTTCTACAAAACCTAATGAGAGGCCTAATTTAGAAAACTCTGGATCAAAGAATAAAACAAAATATAAGGGGTAAAACTGTAATTTTACTAATGCAGTACACAAGCAGGGTATCTAAGGGTCTAAACACAGGTCAAATAAGCTTAATAAGGAAGGAAGTGAGACGATCTGATCTGAAAAGGGTTATAGCAACTTCTAGGAATTAAATGACATCCTAAAATAAATTCGCTTTAATTCACGATGTTCGAGGCAGGATAAAAATCAACTAAACCCTCTAAAATTCATAGAAGAATATTCCCTAGGGTCTAGAACCTTCAATTTAGCCTTTGGAACCTATTTTGACATAAAACGAGAACCATGCCCAATTTATGACCTAATTTGGGTTTTTACGAAAATTGATCGGTCAAACATAGTAAAACCTAAAATCAAATTTCCCCATTAAAATCGTTAGGTTCAAATTAGGCTGGTATAAAAATTTGGGCTTAAGAAAAGACCATTTTGACCGACTTTACAAATTGGTCCTCCTGAATTACTTTTCGACCCCTATCTTTTGAAACCCTTTCAATTAGACCCCTATCTTTCTCATCGTTCTTTGCAGAACGGTCCTCCCTGCCATTTCTGTGCAGCGCCATACTTTCGGCGACCTTGCGCGGAGGATGGTGCTGCGCAGGGCATGCCAGCCGTTCTCAAGAACAAATGGGGGGTTCCCCGCGTCGTCCTTTGTCGTAGGGACCCGCCCCTGCCACCTACGGCTGCCCATGCCTCTCGTGCAAATGCACGAAAGGCATGGGTGTCCATTTCCGGCCATACTCTGGTGTGACTTCCATGCCGATTCCTCGCGCTTCTCCCCTCGCCAACGCCTTTATAAGGAGCGGCAAGGTCTGTCGTCTCCTTCAAGCTAGTTCTGGCCGAGAATATCCTCCTGTTTCATCTCCTCTCTCTTCGGCGAACGCTCCTCCTCCTCGCCGCTCCGCTGCCATACCTGTAGCAGAGCCTACTTTGCCTCGTCGTCGCACGTCAGGCCGCACCAGCTGACGTCCTCAGATCTCTTCCTTGTCGCCGTCACTCCTCCCCTGGGCACCTTCGTCCTCAGCTCCGGCAGGCACGTGCCGGGCAGTCTCCCTCTCCCCCTTCGTCGACTAAGTAGGTAGAAATTGACCGGGTCGATCTTTCGCTTTTAAGTCGTTTGTAGTTTAATGTGGTGGAAAAATCGACTAATCAATTTTTAATAAGAAATAACCACTCGCAGAGGAGCGGGTCGTTTCCACAGGGAGGCAATAACGTATTAAAATTCGCGCCACTTAAAAATGTTTGTTCGGAGTCAATTTGGACAAGAACCAATCCAAGATTGCCTTTAGATTAAGGTTTAAGCAAGAAATAATGCTGAAATGGCAATTATGAGAAACTACATGATATTTTCCGCAATGCAGAGTGAATAGAATATGAATAAAATCTGGCAATGGCAGAAAATGTAAATTTTAATCAACGCTTTACTGTAGCAAAACAGGGGAATTGTTCCCCGTTGTCTTGCGCGACGAGGAGCCGATGGCTGGGCGCGGGAAGCTCGGCGGAGGTCCCTTGGATCAAGGGCTTCGAATCAGTGGTGACGGCGAGTCGCGCAGCGGCCGGAGGTGGCCGGACGAGCTCCGGCGGAGGTGCTGCAGGCGGTTGTGCGTGGGCGCGCGGAGGGTCTGCGGAGGGCGCTGGCGCGCGGAGGCGTGGCTGCCCGGTGGTCTGCAGGCGGGCGCTGGCGTGTGCGGTGGAAGCTGCAGAGGTCGGTTGCTGGCGGTTTGCAGATGGCTGTGCGTGGGCGCGCGGAGGGTCTGCTGAGGGCGCTGCACGGTGGTCTGCAGGCGGTTGGCGTGTGGAGGCGTGGCTGCGGTGGTCTGCAGGCGGGCGCTGGCGTGTGCGGTGGAAGCTGCAGAGGTCGGTTGCTGGTGGTTTGCAGATGGCTGTACGTGGGCGCGCGGAGGGTCTGCTGAGGGCGCTGCGCGGTGGTCTGCAGGCGGTTGGCGTGTGGAGGCGTGGCTGCGGTGGTCTGCAGGCGGGCGCTGGCGTGTGCGGTGGAAGCTGCAGAGGTCGGTTGCTGGCGGTTTGCAGATGGCTGTGCGTGGGCGCGCGGAGGGTCTGCTGAGGGCGCTGGCGCGCGGAGGCGTGGCTGCGGTGGAAGCTGCAGAGGTCGGTTGCTGGCGGTTCTGCAGACACAGTGGTGAACGGCGTGGACTGCAGGCGGTTGTGCGTGTTTGAGCTGAAGGTTGACGGACGTGGGTGCGCTGAAGGTTCTGCAGGTGCGGGACAGGGGTCTGCAGGCGACTTCAGGCGTGTGCGGTGAAGTGAGCGGGTAACTTCAGACGTCTGGGAAATTTCCCAGACGTCTTAAGTTACTGAGAGGGTGGCTGATCAGTAGGTTGGTGACGGTGGTCGGCGATGACGGCGAGGGAGTTGCACGCTAAGGTGCTCACGGTAATGCGGACGAGCTCCGGATGGCGGTGTGGCCTGTCACACCACACACCCACGGTGGTGGAGACTCGCCGCCACGGTAGAGGCCGGCAGTGTGGAGTGGAAGAGAGAGGATCTCTCTGCACAGTGGTGGGTCGGTGGCGGAGGCCTGCTGCAGCCGGCAGCTTCCGTGCTCCTTTTATAGTGTCTTGAACAATTTTGAAATCAGCCGCCAACCAGATCCACCACATCCGCTCCCCCTTGAATGGCTTCATCACTGCAGCAGCCGGGCGTTGGAGCGGCAGCCAGCCGTTCTGAAAGAAGACGAATAAAGAAAATATTATTAAAATATTAGGGTTATTTTTGTATAGACCCTCAACTTCTATGTTAATAAAAACAATATACCTAATTGGTTATCTAATTAGATGAATGCTATTCTAAGCTAATTCTAAATGCACTTAAGATATGAATGCAATGTATGGA
The DNA here is from genome assembly GCA_037157565.1 of Thalassia testudinum. Taxonomy (NCBI): domain Eukaryota; kingdom Viridiplantae; phylum Streptophyta; class Magnoliopsida; order Alismatales; family Hydrocharitaceae; genus Thalassia; species Thalassia testudinum. Next base: position 23,676,122 of record JAZHRO010000024.1, read on the forward strand.
TTATGTAATTAGATTAAAACTATGAATTAATCTATTTACATCCTCATTTATACTAAATAAATGTTAGAATTAACCTAATGTGTAGGCACTTAAATACTTAAATAGCCCACAACTATGGGCTAATCAAATACCCCCATGCCTAGTTTTTGCTAGTCCCTAGCAAAATTAAGCGAAACCTAGCACTCTAAGTAGACTAGTCAACTCACTTAGTCTTCCTTCAGAAGCATATTAAGTTCAGGTTCTAAACCCAAGGTCCCTAAGTAGTTGCTAAGTTACAGACTAGGTCGGCTAAAGACGAGTTGTAAGCACAAGTTTCCCTGATTTCTGACTCTACCCTAAAGTTTATTGATCCCTGAGATTAAAGCATCCGTGCTTTTGCATTGGTCCGAGTTATTTGAGTTAAAGGAATTTTTTTTTTTTAATAAATATACTTTTTTTTTTTGTTTGATTCTTCTAAGTCTAACCTCAGATCAGCTATCAACACGGTCTGTGTCGGATTCATTGTCCCCATTACCATACCTCGAAGGGTGCCTGGCTTTCGATGCTTCGAGATAGCACCGCCCATAACGACCCCAAGAACTCCTGGCAATCGACACTTCGAGATAGTATCGCCCATGGATTTCTTAAGCGAATTCAGGCCTATGGCAATCGGCACTTCGAGATAGGGCCGCCCATGGTACCTGAACCGCGCAATGCGCTTACATGCCCCCAGTAGGATGGATATCCTAAGAGACAAGCGCCGAGGAGGTAATATGTTACCATCGCATCCTCAAGGTGAGTATATACTCGACCTCTCCTGCGGCGGGAACTCTTCCAATCAAAATATGTTTTTCAAGCCTTTCTTAAGTCAAAACTAAGAGAACCAAATCTCTTTTCAGAAATTAAGTTAATTACCAGACCAAGTGTGAACAATTTGGATGCTTGGGTTACAAGGACCTGTAAACCAAAAGGTAGAATAAGACTCCAGGTACTACCCCACCTTTTAACTCAAACCCTAGCTTCCCTTCCTCAACCTCTTGAAGAGTGGTCCGCAACTTAACTCCTACTTAAGTTTTTAAGTCCACAAAGGACCCTAAAGGTCTAAAGCTAGTAGCTTATTTAGCTTCTAAAGTTTGACCCTAGAATTAACTTAGTCTACCCTAGAGTTCTGATTTGCTTAAGACGGCAAGATCTAGCCAGTTAAGCTCAAAACTTCTCTTTTTATATATATATATATATATATTTTCTTTCTTTCTTTTTTTTTTTTTTTTAAATGCATGCTATAAACAAAATGCCTCAGGTCCTCTCCCCCATGCCTGGTTCAAACAATGTCCTCATTGAAAATCAAAAATAGCTAAAGGAAGATATTACCTGAGGCGGAGAATAGTAGGAGCTAAGGCTCCTCAAGAGTGACTTCGTCAACTAGATGGCCATCTAAAGTTATGTACGGTTTTAACCGTTGACCGTTGACGATAAAGGGAGTTGCTGAAGAGGAAGGATTTTTGATCTCCACAGCTCCATGGGGGAATACTTTGGTGATTATGTAAGGCCCATCCCAACGAGATTTTAATTTCCCAGGAAAAAGCTTAAGTCTGGAATTGAAAAGCCAGACTTGTTGGTTGGGTTCAAAGGTCTTTCGAAGAATAAACTTGTCATGCAAGACCTTAGTTCTTTCTTTATAAGCTTGAGAGGTGTCATAAGCATCATTCCTCAGCTCCTCAAGCTCACTTAATTCTAGAAATCATGCCTTACCTGCCTTCTCTAAATCCATGTTAACACTTCGAATAGCCCAAAGTGCTTTATGTTCCAACTCAACAGGTAAATGGCACGCTTTTCCATACACAATCCGAAAGGGAGAAGTACCCAAAGGGGTCTTATAAGCCGTTCGATAAGCCCACAAAGCATCATCGAGCTTTTGGGACCAATCTTTCCTATCAGGTCTAACGGTCTTTTCCAAAATATTTTTTATCTCCCTATTTGATACTTCAACCTGACCACTTGTCTGAGGGTGGTAAGGGGTAGCAACCTTGTGAGTCACTCCCAAACTCTTAATTAACCGATTGAAGTGGTGGTTTCGGAAATGAGGTCCCCCATCACTTATAATAGTCTTGGGGCAGCCGAAACGGGATATGATATTGGCCTTCACAAATTTCAAAACCACAGAGTGGTCATTTGTGCGCGTCGGAATGGCCTCTATCCATTTAGAGACATAATCAACTGCCACCAAGATATATTCAAAACCATGGGACGACGGGAAGGGGCCCATAAAGTCAATTCCCCACACATCAAAAATTTCAACAGATTGAATAGGATGTTGAGGCATTTCATTCTTCTTCCCAATCGTTCCAGTCCGTTGACATCTAATACAGGCCTTAACAAAATTATGAGAATCCTTAAATAAAGAAGGCCACCAAAAACCAGACTGGAGAACCTTAAAAGCTGTTTTCTTAGCACCAAAGTGTCCTCCACAATGAAGTGCATGGCAAAATGTCAGCACACTTTGTTGTTCCTCTTCAGGCACACAACGTCTCAAAACTTGGTCTTGTCCAATTCTAAATAATTCTGGCTCTTCCCAATGAAAATATCTTGCTTGAGAAATGAATCTCTTTCTTTTCCGCTTATCCCAAGAGCCAGGAGTTTGTCCAGTGACCAAGTAATTTACAATGTCTGCATACCAAGGTAAAGTTGGTGTTACCGCCATCAGAGTTTCATCGGGGAATGTCTCGCGAATGTCTTCAGAAATAGAGTCGTTAAGAGGAAGACGAGACAGGTGGTCAGCCACAACATTTTCTACTCCTTTCTTTTCACGTATTTCCAAGTCAAATTCTTGAAGGAGTAAGATCCACCTAATTAGACGTGGCTTAGAATCTTTCTTAGCAATGAGATGTTTCACTGCTGCATGATCAGTAAAAATAACCACCTTAGACCCAAGTAAATAAGACCTAAACTTCTCCAGAGCAAAAACTACAGCAAGTAATTCTTTTTCAGTGACGGTGTAGTTTTGCTGAGGTTCAGTTAAAGTCTTGCTTGCATAATGCAGCACATGAGGTCTTCCCTCAACCCTTTGTCCAAGGACTGCTCCCACTGCATAATCCGAAGCATCACACATAAGCTCAAAGGGGAGTGCCCAATCAGGAGCTTGGAGAACAGGCGCAGAGATCAAGGCCTCCTTTAGAGTTTGAAAGGCCTCGGCACACTTTGAATCAAAACTGAAGGAAGATTCCTTCGCCAATAAGTCACAAAGTGGCCTAGAAATCTTACTAAAATTTTTAATAAAGCGCCTGTAAAAGCCAGCATGGCCCAGAAAGGATCTAATCTGTTTGACATTCGTAGGCAATGGAAGTTTGGAAATAGAATCAATCTTGGCTTTATCTACTTCCAAACCTTGCTCAGATACAACATGCCCAAGTACAATTCCTTTCTGTACCATGAAGTGACTTTTCTCCCAGCTGAGGACTAAACCAGTCTCCTTACATCGTTTCAACACATTCTCCAGGTGCATGAGACACTGGTCGAAAGACGAGCCATAAATAGAGAAGTCATCCATAAATACTTCGACACACTCGTCAATCATGTCCGAAAAGATAGACATCATACACCGCTGGAAAGTTGCAGGGGCATTACATAATCCAAACGGCATACGCCTGAATGCAAAAGTACCGTAAGGACTCGTGAATGTCGTCTTTTCCTGGTCATCAGGAAAGACTGCCACCTGATTGTACCCAGAATATCCATCGAGAAAGCAATAATACTTATTCCCTGCCAATTTTTCGAGAATTTGATCAATAAAAGGCAAAGGAAAGTGATCCTTCTGGGTAGCGGTGTTCAGCTTGCGGTAATCAATACAGACCCTCCATCCAGTTGAGGGTCTAGTGACAACTTGTTCACCTTGGTCGTTGAGTTCCACAGTAAAGCCTGCCTTCTTTGGCACCACATGAATGGGACTGACCCATTTACTATCAGCAATGGGATATATGATCCCAGCGTCCAACCACTTCAGGATTTCCTTTTTTACAACCTCCCTCATATTAGGGTTCAGACGTCTCTGCATGTCCCTAAAAGGCTTGATGGAATCATCAGTATAAATGTGGTGCATGCAGAGTGTAGAGTCTATACCCTTAATGTCAGCAATGCTCCAAGCAATAGCTTCCTTATGCCTAGACAAGCATTCAATCAAGGCTCCCTCCTGTGCCTCAGACAGCACAGCCGAAATGATAACTGGGAGCGTATCATTGGCACCTAGGAAAACATACTTGAGAGTGTCAGGGAGGGGTTTCAACTCAAGGTTGGGGGCTTGTATGGTTGAGGGTTTCATAATAGATGTCCCCATCTCAGGTAGCAAATCTGCCTTCGGCGGAAATGATGGGGGAAGAGACTCAGCAGAAACTCCTAGCAATTCCTCTAGTTCTAGTATATCCCCTTCACATTCCTCCAAGAGATGGGAATGCTCATTTAGCATGACATGCTGAAGGGGGTCATCACATAACATTGCAGGAGTTGCCTCTTCAATCAGGTCATCTATCACCTCAACTTGAGAACAATCCTCGAGTCCAGCTTGTTTGTAAGCATCAAACACATTAAGCCGGATTTTCCTATTCCCAAAGCCCATTTTCAATGCCCCAGTATTGCAATTAATTGAAGCATGAGAAGTTGCAAGGAAGGGGCGGCCCAAAATGATGGAGGGTTTGGTTGGCTTGTTGGTAGGGTCAGTGTCCAAAACTAAGAAGTCAACGGGAAAAAAGAAATCCTCCACTCTTACGAGGACATCTTCCAAAATTCCCCGTGGTGTCTTAAGTGATCGATCAGCAACTTGAAGGACTACAGGGCTAGGCTTCAGATTGCCTCCCCCAAGTTGTTCATATACATAGCTCGGAAGGATGTTCACCCCCGCACCCAGATCAAGCAGAGCCTCATCAATTTGTAAGTCACCAATAACTACAGAGATATATGGGGCCCCTGGGTCCTTAAGTTTCGGAGGTGTGCCATGTTGAACAATTGAGCTAACAGAATCAGGCAGGACAACTTTAGACTGGACCTGTTTTCTAGATTGACGCTTTTTCGTGCACAAGTCCTTTAAGAAGCGGGCATAAGACGGAATCTGCCTGATAGCTTCAAGCAAAGGCAGGTTAATCTGCACTTGCTTGAAAGTTTCCATAATCTCATCCGTCTTATCTTTGGCTCCAGATGAGCCAGCAGAAGTCTGCCCAGAGGTGGATAAGCGCTCTGGAAATGGCACTCTCGATCTCTGGGTGGAAGGGTTGTCATGTCGAGTAAGGGGTGGAACGGGGGTAACTTCTTCCGGTGAGGTGATTTCAAGCGGAGGAGATTTGGGCAAATCTTCTTCGGTGGGGGTGAAAGTCGGGGTGGATGTTTTTTTAGGGGGTGAGACTATAGGAGCATCGGGTTTGGAAATTTCTTTCCCACTCCTCAGAATAGTCACCGCCTGAGCATGCTCCCTAAAGACAATCCCTTTTCCTTTAGGATTTTCCTCAGCAGCACTTGGAAACTTCCCAGTCTCCCTCTGTCTAACGGCCTCAACAAGGTGTCCAATTTGTGATTTCATCTCATGTATAGCCTTGTCATGAGATTGGATGATGGCACTTTGACTTTCTTGCATAGTTTTCAATATCGCCTTCAATTCATCCATCTCAGAGGTTTTAGGTTGGGCAAAGGTCTGAGGTTGGTTCATTTGATGGTTTTGAAAGGATTGCGGTTTGTAATTCCCTGAATTTGAGACATTTCCTTGTCTCCATGAAAAGTTTGGGTGGTTCCTCCATCCCTCATTATAAGTGTTGGAGAAAGGATCATTACGAGGTCTTGGACGGAACCCTTGAGCGGCATTCAAATCTGCTTGTACAAGCTCAGGGAATTGGGAGGCCAAGTGGCAATCCACAGTGGCGTGTGTATTGCCTTGACAAATTACGCATTCGGAAGCTTGGGATGTGGAGGTGTTAGGTGTGAATGAACTCGGGTTCGACATAAGCCTTTCCATGTTTTGATTCAGTAATTGAATTTGATAAGCTAAATTCTGGGTGTCCCTTGCTTCATTCGCCTCCAACTTTCTTTGCATGAGAGTGGGCTTTCTATCCATGTAGGCAGAATTCAAGTGAATAGAATTCTCACTCAAAGTATCAAATAAGTTCCAAGCTTCATCCTCAGTCTTAGATAGAAAGGTTCCTGCACAGGCACCATCCACAGTTTGCCTATGCGAATCATTAAGTCCGGTGTAGAACCTTTCAACCAGTTGCCATTTAGGCACCTGGTGATGTGGGCAAAGTCTCAGCAAATCGTTAAAGCGCTCCCACGCATCATGGAAAGCTTCCCCATCCTTTTGAGCAAAACTCATGATTTCCCTCCTAAAGTGATTTGTTTTGCTCATGGGGAAGTACTTCTTCAAAAACTCCTTTTTCAGGGCATCCCTAGTATTTAAATTATCAAGGGTGTGATACCAATACTTGGCTTTGTCCTTTAGGGAGAAGGGAAAAAGGGTCCGCATTTGAGCGTCATCAGTAACGCCCTGCAGCTTCACCGTGGAACAGACCTCGGTGAATTCCTCAATATGCCTGTAAGGATCTTCCCTAGTAGTACCATAAAAGGAGGGTAGCAAGGATATGGTACTACTTTTGATCTCATATGGATTATCCCCTCCAGGTCTACGTAGTGCTGGGCCAGCTTGGTTGGTTGGGATGAAATATTCCTTAAGGCTCCCTTGACCGGCCATTTCTACCCTTGGGAGGTCTTTTCTTAGGATTCTTTCTGGTTCAGGATCAAATACAAGTTGTCTCCTAAGAGAACGCCTACCAAGCATGCACTACAAACACAATTCAAACGGACTTGTTTGGTCTTTACAGATTTAGGCTTTTGAATTTAATTCAAATTGTAGGTGACAAAATAAGTTACCCAATCAATTACGCGCCTATTGTCAACCTACGGCTCGCCTAAAAAGACCTAGTTGGAACTTAGGTAATCTTCCCTAAATCTCAAATGGTCAAGTAAATCCAAAGACGGAAGATCGAGGGATGCAAGTAGGCCTAAGCCTTCCTTTGAAGCTGTGCTTTCGCGGTGCTCCTCAACTACCCCCAAAAATCCCTGACAGGGTATCCCCCTCTTTGGATTTACAAAACCTTTGATCTCAAGTTCCGAACACTTCAGAATCCAACGAAAGGAGGGCTCTTGTCCAAGTATTTCCAAACCTGAGTGTCTAGAAGCGTGTCGTGGTGCAAGTGAAATAAGTGTGCATACACCGTAAAAGATTTTAAACTTTGAATCGCACGCCAAGTTTGAAAATGAAATCCTTGGTTTTTAAAATGTCCTTCCTTTAATTAGTCCTTTTTCTAAAGAAAATATGTGACCACTTGTTAGATTTATTCAGTACAGATTAGGTGGTCTTTGCATTATATCCCAAATGCAATGCGTGATCAAAAATAGGATGCAAAGTAAGAGAATGCGTACCTTGCCTCCAGCGATCTTCGATGCAAAAATGCACGCAATGCAGAAAAGCAAATCTAGAGGCTGCTCATACAGACCTAAATGGTTCGTCCTAGGGCAGGCAACTTCTAGCAGGCAGCTCGTTTTTTTTTCTTTTTTCTATTTTTTTTTTAGAACTACTTATGCACAAGCAAATAAAAGAAAAAATAAAAAAAATAAACCTAAATCTAAAGAAAAGGGAACAGGTTCCCAAAAATAACCCAACACGGGTCCAAAACAAAATCGGGGAACAAACCCTCAAAATATGCCCCAGAACAAGGGTTTCAAACTAACTGTAATGAAAAATTAAGTCTTCAGTCTTAATTCTATTCTAATTAAATTAGCGATTAAATACAGTGGTGTCCGTCGCGTCCTCGTCCTTCTCCTCCTTTCAAAATTGCTTGTCCACTTCTCGTCTGGCGACGTCAAGGGTCGCCTCTCACAGTGGCTGATTCTTGCACAAAATTTCTCGCACAGAAAAGAAAATAATAGATGGTCAAATCTCTGTGCAATTGACAAATAATGAAGATAAAATTAGGCGAAATTATTGCGTCTGTTGCCTCCCCGGCAGCGGCGCCATTTGACCGGGTCGATCTTTCGCTTTTAAGTCGTTTGTAGTTTAATGTGGTGGAAAAATCGACTAATCAATTTTTAATAAGAAATAACCACTCGCAGAGGAGCGGGTCGTTTCCACAGGGAGGCAATAACGTATTAAAATTCGCGCCACTTAAAAATGTTTGTTCGGAGTCAATTTGGACAAGAACCAAGCCAAGATTGCCTTTAGATTAAGGTTTAAGCAAGAAATAATGCTGAAATGGCAATTATGAGAAACTACAGGATATTTTCCGCAATGCAGAGTGAATAGAATATGAATAAAATCTGGCAATGGCAGAAAATGTAAATTTTAATCAACGCTTTACTGTAGCAAAACAGGGGAATTGTTCCCCGTTGTCTTGCGCGACGAGGAGCCGATGGCTGGGCGCGGGAAGCTCGGCGGAGGTCCCTTGGATCAAGGGCTTCGAATCAGTGGTGACGGCGAGTCGCGCGGCGGCCGGAGGTGGCCGGACGAGCGGCGGAGGTGCTGCAGGCGGTTGTGCGTGGGCGTGCGGAGGGTCTGCGGAGGGCGCTGGCGCGCGGAGGCGTGGCTGCGGTGGTCTGCAGGTGGTTGTGCGTGGGCGCGCGGAGGGTCTGCGGAGGGCGCTGGCGCGCGGAGGCGTGGCTGCGGTGGTCTGCAGGCGGGCGCTGGCGTGTGCGGTGGAAGCTGCAGAGGTCGGTTGCTGGCGGTTTGCAGATGGCTGTGCGTGGGCGCGCGGAGGGTCTGCTGAGGGCGCTGCGCGGTGGTCTGCAGGCGGTTGGCGTGTGGAGGCGTGGCTGCGGTGGTCTGCAGGCGGGCGCTGGCGTGTGCGGTGGAAGCTGCAGAGGTCGGTTGCTGGCGGTTTGCAGATGGCTGTGCGTGGGCGCGCGGAGGGTCTGCTGAGGGCGCTGGCGCGCGGAGGCGTGGCTGCGGTGGAAGCTGCAGAGGTCGGTTGCTGGCGGTTCTGCAGACACAGTGGTGAACGGCGTGGACTGCAGGCGGTTGTGCGTGTTTGAGCTGAAGATTGACGGACGTGGGTGCGCTGAAGGTTCTGCAGGTGCGGGAAGGGGTCTGCAGGCGACTTCAGGCGTGTGCGGTGAAGTGAGCGGGTAACTTCAGACGTCTGGGAAATTTCCCAGACGTCTTAAGTTACTGAGAGGGTGGCTGATCAGTAGGTTGGTGACGGTGGTCGGCGATGACGGCGAGGGAGTTGCACGCTAAGGTGCTCACGGTAATGCGGGCGAGCTCCGGATGGCGGTGTGGCCTGTCACACCACACACCCACGGTGGTGGAGACTCGCCGCCACGGTAGAGGCCGGCAGTGTGGAGTGGAAGAGAGAGGATCTCTCTGCACAGTGGTGGGTCGGTGGCGGAGGCCTGCTGCAGCCGGCAGCTTCCGTGCTCATTTTATAGTGTCTTGAACAATTTTGAAATCAGCCGCCAACCAGATCCACCACATCCGCTCCCCCTTGAATGGCTTCATCACTGCAGCAGCCGGGCGTTGGAGCGGCAGCCAGCCGTTCTGAAAGAAGACGAATAAAGAAAATATTATTAAAATATTAGGGTTATTTATGTATAGACCCTCAACTTCTATGTTAATAAAAACAATATACCTAATTGGTTATCTAATTAGATGAATGCTATTCTAAGCTAATTCTAAATGCACTTAAGATATGAATGCAATGTATGGATTATGTAATTAGATTAAAACTATGAATTAATCTATTTACATCCTCATTTATACTAAATAAATGTTAGAATTAACCTAATGTGTAGGCACTTAAATACTTAAATAGCCCACAACTATGGGCTAATCAGAAATCTTCTCCTTACTCCCCTCTCACTTTTCCCTTCTTGAATTAGTCTTTTAAACCCTTCGACTGCCACGACCACCTTCGTCTGCTCCGCCTCCGGCCACCATCTCCGGCGAGATTGCCCCACTTCCATAGACCCTTCCACCCCTCGCCAACAAGCTCAGAAGCTCCACCATCACTCCTTGATCAGTTTCCCATCTCCATTGACCGCCAACACCTCTCCAGACCACCTCCTGAACACACCCATTTGCACACACGCAGAGTGCCCTAGGCGCACGGCCGCAGGCACTCTCGTGCCTCGCCGACCCCCGCACCACACACGCCACACTCCAGCAGACCTCCCTGGAACTTTTGATGTGGCCGCGAGGCCGTTTGCGTGTTTCAGTTGTCACCCTCCTCGCCGCCATTGATGCATAGGTGAAGCTGCTTCGCGAGCTGCTCCAGGCTGCAGCGCCCTAGGCCCCCAGGTCCAGCAGCTGTGAAACACCCTCACGCATGCACTCGGGCTCGTAATCGGGGACGAGGGCCTCTACCGCTACCCCAACTAGCGGAGCTTCCTCCTGCAGGCGCCTGAAATTGGAGGTGGGACTTTAGTCCCACCTTGTAAGTGTGTGGCCTCATGCCCACACTTAAATTTTTTCTGTGTTATCGGCTTATCGCCTCCGAAAGCACACGGGGTGAGGTCCCTCATCTATTCACTCGCCTCATCCGTGGCACTGCCCACGCGGATCTGGTGATCCAACCCGACACTCCTGTGCACTCGTGGCGCACCACCCACGCCGGTGCGCCTTTACCCGGGCACGCAACCCGACCCGATTACCCGGCTCTGGGAGAGCTTTCCAAAGAGAGTTCTAGAGAGGGAGAGACGCGGGGAAGGGGTAGGGGTAGGTTTTGCATTGACATTTGCATGCGTGCATAGGATAGAAGGAAGAAGAAGAAAGAAGCAAGCAAGGAAGAAGAAAGGCAGGAAAGGAGCTGAAGGAAGAGAAGACGAGCCACACTGTAGCAGCCGCGTAGTTAAGCCGTCTGAGCGCTGAATCAGACGTTGGAGGGTCAGCAGCCAGAGTAGAGAAAAATCGTAGCTACTGAAGAAGAAGAAGAAGAAGAAGACAGGAAGAAGAGAAAGAAAGAAGAGGAAGGGACAGAGCAGAAGAAAAGAAGGAAAAAGAAGAAGAAAGGAGAGAAGAAAATCAGAGAAAGAGTTAGCAGCTGAAGAAGAAAAGAGAAGGCAGAAGGCTCTACAGCCACAAGGAAGAAAAACACCCAAAAGGAAAGAAAAAGAAAATCAGAGATAAGAAAAGAGAAAGAGGAACCACAGAAGCAGAGAAGAAGAAAGTCGGCTGAAGAAAGAGAAGAAGCCAATCACCCTTTCTTTCTCTCTCTCTCTCTCTTAATTTTTGTAAAACCTTATATTGTGAATTTATAGGCTTCTAGAATTATAGTTTGCTCCCTGAGTTCGACCTCGGGAATCTTTCTAATTCGAGTAATAAATCATATTAGACTTGTAATCGTTCTTGTAATATACTACAACGCATATAATAACACATCAACGACAAGAAAGCCGTCACCAGTTTTTGGCGCCGTTGTCGGAGAGCAACGACTATTCTAGAAGCTAGTAATTCACAATTTTTGACTTTTTATTGACTAATCTCTTCTCTTTTGTTGTGCAGGCACGAGAAATCAAGCAGCCTCACAACAACCACACCAAGGACAGGTAATTTTCTATCCTCTCATTTAAACCCCTAAATTCTCAAGAGAAAGAAAAAGCTATCTAGGAATAACCTTTCTTCTATACTTAGTAAACCACAAGAGTTGCCTGTTTTTGAAATTTCAACATACTTTATCTATACATCCATTAAAGGTAGTTAGGGCTAAAACCTTCTTGCTTGGGCCCTAATTACCCAATCTAAAGGCAACTAACTGGACCAAGTAAAGCCTATATAAGATTCAAAAGCTAGGGTTTTGGAGACACACTTCTCTAAGCAAGAAAAGAGAAATTCCCAAAAGAGGTGTGCCTAAGCCATTATCTGAAAGCACCTATTCAGAGAAACCCTAAACAATTTGACTCTTTAAAAACACTTGATCCCTAAAAAAAACAAGACCTAATAAGCTCTCAAAGGAACTAGTAGGTGAAGTTGACCCCTTGGGTCAACCAAACTTCAACTTAGGTCACTCCTTGCACTCAAAAGAATAAAGTTCAAGTGAAAACCCTAAGCACCTTGATCCTAACTAAAAGTGGTAGACTTAAGAGGTCAAGGTCCCCATTCTGGTCTACCTAGAATCTCAGTGACAAGAGAGGTCGGGTGGGGGCGCTCTACCATGTAGGGGTCTTCGTGGGACTTACCCTCTCTAGTTGCCAAAGTAATTCTCAGGTGGATGACTTTCTGATCAAGGGGTCCATCCGCCCCGAACCTCTATAGTCACCCAAAATTCTGGGTGTCTTGATTGGGTCCAACACTTGCTAAACTCATCCTCTCCGTCAGTGTATGTTTGGTAGGAGGTCCTTGAAACCTCCTTTAGAAATTCACTCTCCTCGAGGCCGAGCCTCGGTACCCTTGCGTGTGCAACCAACACTCCACATAGACCTCTCCTCCGATTCTGAACCCACTCACCTTCTTCTTCCACAATGGCTCAGCCAATTGAGGAAGAGAACAATCTGGAGCACCAGCTTCAGCGACTCAATGACCTCTTCTAGAACTTCATGCACCCACCGCAGCGTCCCATGATGCGGGATCACGACAATCTTGCTGCGGTGGTGGTAGACTTAAGAGGTCAAGGTCCCCATTCTGGTCTACCTGGAATCTTAGTGACAAGAGAGGTCGAGTGGGGGAAACCCTGTTACTCGTGGGGGCGCTCTACCGTGTAGGGGTCTTCACGGGACTTACCCTCTCTGGTTGCCCAGGTAATTCTCAGGTGGACGACTTTCTGATCAAGGGGTCCATCCGCCCCGAACCTCTATAGTCACCCAAAAATCTGGGTGTCTTGATTGGGTCCAGCACCTGCTAAACTCATCCTCTCCGTCAGTGTATGTTTGGTAGGAGGTCCTTGAAACCTCCTTTAGAAATTCACTCTCCTCGAGGCCGAGCCTTGATACCCTTGCATGTGCAACCAACACTCCACATAGACCTCTCCTCCGATTCTGAACCCACTCACCTTCTTCTTCCATAATGGCTCAGCCAATTGAGGAAGAGAACAATCTGGAGCACCAGCTTCAGCGACTCAATGACCTCTTCCAGAACTTCATGCTCCCACCGCAACGTCCCATGATGCGGGATCACTACAATCTTGCTGCGGTGCCCATTGAACCTCGAGTCAGAATCGCGACTGGAGGACCTAATTCTGAACTGAAGCCCAACATGATTCATGCTATTCCTAAATTCCATGGGCATAATTCTAAAGATCCTTTCCAGCACATCAAACAGTTAAAGCATCTAGCCCAGACTTTTGGGTCAGATGCACAAAATCGGGATATTCTCCTTATGAAGATGTTCTCTTTCTCCCTTATGGACAAGGCCGCTCATTGGTATCAAACTCAGACCCGGCCGATCAACAATTGGGTGGAGCTTCAATCTGAGTTTCTGAAGAAGTTCTTCCCCGTTGGTCGGACCAATGCCTTGCGCCATCAGATTACCCATTTCACATAGCAAATAGGAGAACCTCTTCATGAGCATGGGATCGTTTTCAGGATCTCATGAGGAAGTACCCCCATCACGGAGTTCCTAAATGGGAACAAGTCCAGCCTTTTTACCAGGGACTCCGTGAGGATATTAGGCTGTTCATCAATGCAACTTGCGGAGGTAATTTCATGGGTCAACATGAGGACACCGTGTGGGAGATTCTCGAAAATATGTGCGAGAACTCCATCAATAATGACTCCATGGGACAATTCGACGGGACGAATACCCGCGCATCAACGAACCTTAGGGGAGCACATGAAACGTAGGGCCTGTCCGCATCAGTCGACCTTGAATTGATGGCCAGTCGATTGGACAAGATCTCTATTATTGAGAAGAAGGTGGATGAGCTAACCCAGCACTTGCAGCAAGCCACCTCTACGCAGAATTCCTTTGCATAGCCTTCGCTCGCACGAGAGACTGTGTAGAACATTTTCCACCGACCTTCTCCTGGGGTGGACTCGTATCCACCCCCATCTGACTCTCAGATCGGAGGAACCTCCGACCCTTTCTATGCTAGTCGGGGGAGCTCTACTCCCCCATTCTCCGACTTTTCTGAGCTCCTCAGACCTACGAGGACCTCAACGCCATCCATAATGACCCCTTTTCCAACACCTACAATCCTTGATGGCGAAACCATCCCAACTTCCAGTGGGCGGGAAATTCCCAAACTCAAAGACCACCCTTTCGGCCCCGTCCACAAGCACCTCGTCCTTACCAGCTGGCTCAGCCATGGCCCAACCCTACTTATTCATCCGGGCCAAACCAAGACCACCTTTAGACTTTGGCTGACATTCAAAGAACGAATGCGGCTATTCAAAAGCAGCACAAGGATGAAATCACAGAGGTCCGAAACCAACTGGCCCAGTTGGCAAATTCTCGCCAACCAGGCACACTTCCCTCTCAGCCTCTTCCTAACCCTAATAACGTGCCGACCTAGCGACGCGTTATGAACCCAAACCCGGGCCATGCACACCTGGTTTATTAGGCCCCCTCTATTCCTTCACTTGACGGGATGGAGGCCTCAACTTCCTATGCGAGTTATCAGCAGCAACCCATCCTATCACCCCCTAACTAGAACCAGGCAGGACTGAATTCTGTAACCACCCATAGTGGTAAGGAGACACAAGATCCACCTTATCCAGACCACTCCAAGCCTGTTAGTGACCCAAACCCTAGGACAGTAATCCAGGACGTTCCTCTCCCTGTCCCAGATCAAAGACCTGGACCTATCCTAGAGGAACCAACCAAGGTTCCATTTTCCGAGGCCTTGACCAAGGGAAGAAGAACAACAAAACCCGTGGCTCCTGAGGACGGCCTGGTCAAGCTCTTTGAGCAGGTCCAAATAAACATCCCTTTGATGGATGCGATTCGCCACGTACCGGCTTACTCATATTCTTGAAGAATGTGTATACACCTCAGTGTAAGCCACGAACCAAGAGTGGGAGTCCAACTATACTATCAGAGCAAGCCAGCTCTGTAATCCTGAGCAGACTCTCACCCAAGGCAAAAGACCTAGGCACTCCCCTAATTTCATGCAAGATCGGTGAAACCCAGTTCGACAGAGCATTACTAGACTTAGGTGCTTCCATAAACTTGATACCCACATCCTTACTTAACCACCAAGAAGAATCTGAGCTGAAACCAACTGAGGTGACACTATAGTTAATAGATCGATCTATAAAGTCACCAAAAGGGATTCTTGAGGATGTTATTGTAAGGGTGCGGGATTTCTATTTCCCTGTAGACTTTATAGTCTTAGATATGGACGGACCTGAAAATCCTAGGGATACACCGATCATTCTAGGGAGGCCCTTTTTGGCCACTGCTAGGGCCAACATCAGTTGTGAGGAGGGCCAGATAGAACTGAAATTTGGGAACTAGACTCTCAAAATTGATATCTTTAAGGCTCAATAAGGAATCAATTGCGGTGTCATTAAGCAAATCTGTGATATTAGAGCTTTGGTTGATGAACCACAATTTGAGGATAACCTGATTTTACCTCATCAACCACAAGAGGATTTTGAACCACAATTAGAGGAGTCAGACCCTGAACCAGATCTCCGACGGTCGTTGGGTGAGCCCAATCCAGGTTGTGCCTAAAAAGGTAGGGCTCACCACCATTACGACTGAAACCTGAGAAGTCATTCCTACCCAAATAGCCAACTCGTGGAGAGTCTGCATAGATTACCGAAGACTCAATTCCTCCATGAAGAAGGATCATTTCCCACTACCTTCCATTGATTAGATTCTCGAGAAATTAGCGGGAAATCGATTCTTCTGCTTTCTTGATGGGTACTCCGGTTATAACTAAGTAGCTATTCATCCAGAGGACCAAGAGAAGACCACATTCACCTGCCCCTTCGGAACATACGCGTTCCGAAGGATGCCGTTCGGTCTCTGCAATGCACCCGCGACTTTTCAACGATGCATGCTTGCCATATTCTCAGATATGGTAGGTGATTTTCTAGAAGTCTTCATGGACGACTTCTCAATTTTTGGGGCATCATTTGATGATTGCCTCCAGCACTTGGTTCATAGACTCAAGCGTTGCATCGATGTAAATCTGGTTCTTTCATGGGAAAAGAGCCACTTTATGGTGCCTGAGGGAATCGTCCTAGGTCATCTAATTTCTGAAAAGGGCATCCAAGTGGATCGAGCCAAGGTTGATCTAATTTCTCGACTTTCTATGCCTAGCTTAATCAGGGACATCCGTTCTTTTTTGGGGCATGTCGGTTTTCACCGTCGTTTCATTCCTGATTTCTCGAAAATCGTGCACCCCCTCACTACTCTTCTCTCCAAGGAATGCACCCAAGCCTTTGAGAATCTTCGTGACTGAGTGACCCAGGCTCTGATCCTACAGTCCCCTGATTGGTCTCAACCCTTTGAGATCATGTGCGATGCATCTGATTTCGCTGTAGGAGCGGTTCTGGTGCAGAAAGTTGACGGGAAACCCGTGGTCATCTACTACGCCAGCAAGACACTTGACAAGACTCGGCGTAACTATACAGTTACGGAGAAAGAGTTGCTAGCCGTATCATTTGCCCTCGAAAAATTCTGATCCTATCTCCTTGGTTCCCACGTCATCATCTACTTGGATCACACGGATGTGAGGCATATCCTTGCCAAGAAGGACGCGAAGCCTCGATTGATCCGATGGATCTTGCTGTTGCAAGAATTTGACCTCGAGATTCGCTACAAGGCGGGAAAACAGAATGTGGTAGCTGACCACTTGTCTCGCCTTCCTTCTGAAATC
Organism: Thalassia testudinum; assembly: GCA_037157565.1. Classification (NCBI taxonomy): domain Eukaryota; kingdom Viridiplantae; phylum Streptophyta; class Magnoliopsida; order Alismatales; family Hydrocharitaceae; genus Thalassia; species Thalassia testudinum. Next base: position 23,692,885 of record JAZHRO010000024.1, read on the forward strand.
ATCAACCCTTCTGAACCCATCACGGAGTATTTTCCTGATGAGCACCTACTGACCATTGGTACTAGGCTGCCATGGTTTGTTGATATAGTGAACTACTTGGCATCTCATCAGATCCCATCTAATTAGCTGAAGGCCAAGAAAGGCAAATTGCGACCAAATCATTCGGCGATGTGTCCCGGAGGGTGAAATCATTGATATTCTCTCCTTCTACCATGACCAGGCATGCGGTGGCCACTTCTCTGGGCACAAAACCGCATCTAAAATCCTCCAGTGTGGCTTTTATTAGCCCACCATCTTCAAAGATGCATATAATCTCTGCAAGGCATGCGGTCGTTGCCAAACTTTGGGCAATATGAGCCATCGCGACAAGATGCCTTTACAGCCGATTCTCGTATGCGAAATCTTCGACATTTGGGGGATTGATTTTATGGGCCCCTTCCCTGTTTCGAATGGCTTCGAGTACATTCTGCTGGCTGTGGACTACGTGTCCAAATTGATCGAAGCCATTTCGACTCGAACCTGTGATCACAAAATAGTTATCAAATTCATTCATAAGAATATCTTCTCATGGTTCGGGATTCCTCGTGCAATCATTTCTGATAGAGGGACCCATTTCACGAATACTCAGTTCAGGTCACTGATGACCAAATACGGGGTGTCTCACCGAATCTCTACTCCTTACCACCCCCAGGCTAATGGTCTAGCTGAGCTTTCTAATCGGGAGATCAAGAAAATCCTGCAGGTCACTGTTCGACCTGACAAGAAAGACTGGTCGTCCCGACTTCCGGAAGCTTTGTGGGCTTATAGGACCACCCACAAGACCCAATTAGGCATGTCTCCTTTTAGACTGGTGTACGGGAAGGCATGTCACCTTCCCGTCGAATTGGAGCACAAAGCCTATTGGGCAGTACGAAGTTGCAATTTAAATCTTTCTAAGGCTGGAACCCACAGAAAGCTTCAAATAAGCGAGATTAATGAATTACGCCTCGATGCGTATGAGAACTCGCGAATCTATAAAGAGCGGGTTAAAGCCTTCCATGACAAGCACATATCAAGACAGATCTTTCATCCTGGTCAGAAGGTCCTACTCTTCGATGCCCGACTCAAACTCTTCCCTGGGAAACTACGATCCAAGTGGGTCGAACCTTATCTTGTCCGACAAGTTTTTGGAAATGGAGTCGTCGAAATCAGTCCGCTCAGCCATGATTCCGAACCTTTCATCGTAAATGGCCAGAGACTCAAACCATTCATCGATGTAACCTCTACAGATTCAGCTGAGTCTTCATTTATCCTCCATTTTCCTTGAGCATATTTCGCCCAGTCGATGGTGTAAAACTCAGCGCTCAATGGGAGGTAGCCCGTCATTCTCTTTTGAAAAACCCAAAACCTTTTCTGACAACTCTTTTGCACTTAAGGTTCATCCTTTAGGACAGCCGACTCTACCTTAGGTGCTTGCATCTGAGATTAGAAATCGTCCGCAACAGCCACCCTGACCCATCCACTCACCAAAACACTTGTACTAATGCATGAGCTAATCCGAATAAAAACCCTCCTAATTTACAATGAGGACAATGCAAATCATAGGCATGGGGGGGTATGAAAGTGCAAAGAAAATGTTTCAAACAAAGAAATTCACATATACCAAAAATACCACAAAAAATTTTTTTAAAAATACCATAAAAAAAAGAATAATAAAATGAGAAGAGGAAAGAAATTTTTGTGGAGGAGAAAAAGAACAAAATGACAAAAAGGAGCACAAAATGAAATAAAAGAGATAGTCATTAGTAAGAAGTTAAGGAATTAACCTAAGTTCTAGACCACATTCAATAAAAGAAATGGAAAGTGCACAGTAAGATTAGTAAGAACGCAAACCTTAGGCATTCTTGGATAGACTCTTAGTACCCATTAAGATCTATTTATTCCTCAAGAGGTTGAGCAGAATGAAAAGCTTAAGTATTAGGTCCAAGGCTTAGGGAGTGTTCGGCCTCGTTAACTAACTTTTGGTTTGCGGGACTCAGTAACCTAAGCACCCAAAAAATTGACACACACAATCTGGTTCAGTAAGCATAACTATCAAAATCACGTAGAAGCGTTGAAAAATTTCTGAAAATGTCACCTAGAGTAGGAGCGGCCGATCAACACAAGTTGATTTGGATGAGTTCCCAGCGTGGAGAGGTGGGAAAATCCCCTCGAAGATGCGTAACAAAATATCATCTCCTCGGTGCTTATCTCTTAGGATATTTACATATCCTACTGGGGGCATGTAAGCACTCTGTTGGTTTAGATTCCATGGATGGCATTATCACAAAGTATCAATTGCCAGGGTCTGAATTCGACCACGGAACACCATGGACGGAATTATCTCGAAATCTCGAAAGCCAGGGTTCTGAGGGTTACCATGGGTGGTGCTATCTCGAAGTATCAACTGCAGGGACCCTTGAGGATTGATGATGGGGACAAGGAATTTGATACAGATCGTGTTGGGAAGCCAATCGTCTTGCAGGGACCTCTCCGATTTCAGTCGTGATGGTGGTGAGCCTTGCCTTCTTAGGCACAACCTGGATTGGACTCACCCATCGACTGTCGGAGATCGGGTAGATGATCCATGCATCTAGCCACTTAATGATCTCCTTTTTCACGACCTCCTGCAGATTAGGGTTCAGCCGTCTCTGCATCTTACACGAAGGTCGTGCGCCCTCTTCGGAATAGATGTGGTGTATGGAATAAGAGGGGCTTATACCAGTCAAATCATCGAGAGTCTATCCAATGGCTCTATGATGTTGCTGGAGAATAGTAATCAGACAGGATTCCTGATCAGGTGTGAGTCTATAGTTTATAATCACAGGAAACATCTGATTGGAACCCAAAAAGTCGTATTTTAGATGATCGGGAAGGGGCTTGAGTTCCAATATGGGATTATCAGCAGTAACAGGTGGTTCAGAGTGTGTGTGTGGAACAAGGGTAGGAGTTATGTTTGTATCTTGATTAGGTTTAGACTCCTCTAATTGCGAGTTTTGATCTTCTTATGGTTTAATCGGCACATCAACCACAGCTTTAATATCACATATTTGTTCTACAACACCGCAATTAATCCCTTGTTGGGCCTTAAAGATGTCAATCTTAAGAGTTTGATTCCCAAAGTTTAATTCTATTTAGCCCTCCTCATAGCTTATGTTGGCCCTAGCAGTGGCTAGAAAAGGTCTCCCTAGTATAATTGGTGTATCCCTTGGGTTCTTAGGTGCATCCATATCTAGAACTATGAAATCCACTTGGAAGTAGAAATCCCGCACCCTAACAATGACATCCTTGAGTATTCCTTTAGGTGACTTGATGGATCAATCAGCTAACTGCAATGTCACCTCTGTCGGTTTAAGCTTAGACTCTTCAAGATGGTTAAGGAGGGATGTAGGTATTAGGTTTATGGAGGCACCTAGGTCTAGCAATGCTCTATCAAATTGGGTTTCACCAATTTTACATGAAATCAGGGGAGTGCCTGGGTCTTTTGCCTTAGGTGGGAGTTTACTCAAGATTACAGAGCTGGCTTGCTCTGACAGTATGATCGGACTCCCACTTTTGGTTCGCGGCTTACGCTTGGGTGTACACACGTCTTTCAATAATCGTGCGTAAGCCGGCATGTGGCGGATTGCATCCATCAAGGGAATGTTTATCTGGACCTATTCAAAGAGCTTGATCAGGTCCTCTTCAGGAACCACAGGTTTGGCTATCCTTTTTCCCTTGGTCAAGGCCTCGGGAAATGGAACCTTGGTTGGTTCCTCTAGAATAGGTCTAGGTTCTTGAACTGGGAAAGGGACGTCCTGGATAACTATCCTAGGGCTTAGGTCTCTACTGGACTTGAAGTGGTCTAGATAAGGTGGGTCTTGAGTTGCTTTACCACTACGGGTTTATACAGAGTTTAATCCTGCCTGGTTCTGGTTTGGGGTTGGTAAAATGGGTGGCTGCTGTTGAAATCCCGCGTAAGATGTTGCAGCTTCCATCTGTCAAGTGATGGAACAAAAGGGGCCTGATAAATCATGTGTGCGTGACCTAGATTTGGGTTTGTAACGCGCCTCTGGGTCGGCACGTTATTTGGGTTCGGCAAAGGTTGTGAAGAAAGTGTGCCCGGTTGGCGGGAATTTGCCATCTGGGTAAGTTGGTTGCAGACCTCTGTGATCTCGTCCTTGTGTTGTCTTTGTATTGCCGCATTCGTTCTCTGAATGTCAGCCAGTGTTTGAAGGATAAGAGACATTTGATCTTGGTTTGGCCCAGATTGATAAGTGGGGTTGGGCCGAGGCTGAGGTGGCTGATATGGACGAGGGGCTTTTGGACGGGGTTGATAAGGTAGTCTTTGAGTATGAGAATTTCCCACCCACTGGAAGTTGGGATGATTTCGCCATCCAGGGTTGTTGGTGTTGGAAAATGGGGTCATTCTGGATGGCGTTGAGGTCCTCGCAGGTCCAAGGAGCCTCAGGAAAGTCAGAATATGGGGGTTCAGAGTTCCCCCGACAAGAATAGAGTGGATCGGAGGTCCCTCCGATCCTGAAGTCAGACGGGGGTGGATACGGGTCCACCCCCTAAGAAGATCGGTGAAAGATGTTTTGCACCGTTTCCCTCGCTGGAGGTGGCTGTGTGAAAGAGTTCTGCGCAGAGGTGGCTCACTGCAAATGTCGAGTCAGCTCGTCCACCTTCTTCTCTATGATAGAGACCTTGTCCAACCGACTAGCCATTAGCTCCAGGTTGACGGATGCGGACAGGCCTTGCGTCTCATGCGCTCCCTAAGATTCGTCGATGCGCGGGCATTCGTCCGGTCAAATATGCCTATGGAGTCATTGTTGATGGAGTTCTCACACATGTTCTCGAGAATCTCCCACACCGTGTCCTCATTGCTGACCCATGATGTTTCCTTCGCATGTTTCATTGACAAATAATCGAATGTCCTCACGGAGTCCCTAGTAAAAAGACTGGACTTGTTCCCATTTAGGAACTCCGTGATGGGGGCACTTTCGCATGAGATCCAAGAATCGGTCCCATGCCTTATGAAGAGGTTCTCCTATCTGTTGGGTGAAATGAGTGATCTGATGGCGTAAGGCGTTTATCCGAACAATGGGAAAGAACTTTTTCAAAAATTCAAACTGAAGTTCATCCCATGTGTTGATCGGACGAGTCTGAGTTTGGTACCAATGAGCAGCCTTGTCCATGAGGGAGAAAGAAAACATCTTCATGAGCAGAATATCCTGGTTTTGTGCATCTGTCTCGAAGGTCTGGGCCAGATGCTTGAGCTGTTTATTATGCTGGAACGGATCCTTGGAGTTAAGCCCATAGAATTTTGGTAAGGCATGAATCATATTGGACTTGAGTTCGGAATTAGGACCTCCAGTTGGGATTCGGACTCGAGGCTCGATTGCTACCGCAGCGGGATTATAGTGATCTCGCATCATGGGACGTTGCAGTGGGTTCATGAAGTTTTGGAAGAGATCATTTAAGTGCTGAAGCTGGTGCTCAAGATTGTTTTCTTCTTCAACAGGTTGTGATAAGATGGAAGAAGGAGAACTTGGTTCTGAATCAGAGGAAAGATGTATGTGGTGGGGTTGCTGCACAAACAAGGGTACCAAGGCTTGTCCTCGGGGAGAGTGGATTTCTAAAGGAGGTCTTAAGCCAGAGTGGACCTCCTACCAAACATGCACTGATGGATTTGATGAGATCAGAATGTGTTGGACCCAATCGAGACACCCAAAATATGTTAGGTGACTATAGAGGTTCGGGGCGAATGATACCCCTTTGTCAGAAAGGCCGTCCACCTGAGAAATACCTAGGCAGCCAGAGTGGGAGAGTCTTGCGAAGACCCCTACACGGTAGAGCGTCCCCACGGGTTATAGGGTTTCCCCCACCCGACCTCTCTTGTCACTGAGATTTCAAGTAGACTAGAATGAGGGCCTTGACCTCTTAAGTCTACCTCTTTTAGTTAAGATCAAGGTGCTTAAGATTCCATTTGAACTTTAAGCCTTTTGAGTGCAAAGTGACCTAATTTAAAGGTTGGTTGACCTAAAGGATCAACTTCAGCTCTTTGTTACTTTCAGAGCTTTCAAGTCCTTGCTTTTAGGGTTCAAATGGATTAAGAGCTTGATTTGCTTAGGGTTTCTCTTGGATAGATCTCTTTAAACAAGGCTTAGGCACACCTCTTTTTGGAATTTTTGATTCTTTTCTTAGAAGATGTGTCACTAAAACCCTAGCTTGTAATCCTTAAGTTGGCTCTATTTGATCCAATTTAATTGCCTCACAAATTGGTATCTTGGGCTTAATTAAGAAGGTTTTGACCTTAGTTACCTTAAGTGAATGTGCAATAGAAAATGTGTTGAAATTAAAAATCAAGCAACTTTTGTGAATTATTAAATATAGAAATAAGTAGCCCTAGATTGATTTTTCTTTGTTTTCCTTTTTAAATTTTGAGGGGATTAAGAGAGAGGGCTAATAAGAGTTTACCTGTTTCTTGGTGTGGTTGTGGTGCGGCTGCTTTTCTTTGCTTGGCTTTCCTCCAACGAACACAACAAAAGAGAGAAATTAAGTCAGTAATAAATCAGAAGCTGTGATTAAAGCTTCTAAAATGCCCGTTGCTCCCCGGCAACGGTGCTAAAAATAATTGCTTTACGCGACGAGATCGTGTTTTAAAAAGATATCCGTTGCAGTACAATTGGAAATCGTTGTATAAACAATTATCAATTTTTATTTACTCGAAATTCAAAATATTCCGAGGTCGAACCCAAAGAGCAATTTGGTATTTTAGAAGCTTAAGAGCATAACTTTCAATTTAATAAAGTGTAATGACCAATCAAAGTTATAAAGCAAAAAAAGTGAGATTAATGTCCAGAGAAGCTTCAAAAATATAAAGATGGATGTCTGATGTAAAAATCAAACGTCCTAAACCCTTGATTCTACAATGCACTCTCTATTCTTCTCCTTCTGATTTCTGACTTTGGCTTCTTCTTTCTCTTTCTCTACGGCCACTCTTCTTCTTTTGCCTTCTTCTTTCTTCTTTTTATTCTCTTGTCTCCTTAGCTTTCCTCTGCCTTTGATTCTCTGCTTGGCTGCTCCTTCTCCTTCCTTCTTCTTCAGCCTTCGCTTCTTCTGCCTTCAAGTCTTTCTTCTTCTTTCTTTGCACTTGGCTTTCCTCTTCTCCTGTCTTCTTCCTCTATCTTCAGTTGCTCCTCTTCTTCTTCTATGGCTTCCTCCTTGCCTTCTTCTTCTTCTTCTCTTCTTCTTTTCTCTGCTGTGCCTCCTCTGCTTCTCTCTTTCTCCAGCCACACCTTCTCCTTCCTTCTTCTTCAGCCTCCTTCTTCTTTAGCTGCGCCTTGTCCTTCCTTCAGCTGCTCCTCTTCTTCTTCCCTGCGCACACACACAGGAGCAAAACCTAGCCCCTACCCTCCCTGCGTCTCTCTCTCTATTTCGCTCTTGGGACTGCTCTCCCAGAGCCTTCTCGGGTTATCGAGTCGGATATGCACGCCTGGGACCAGGCCCACCGGCATGCGTGGTGGGCGAGGAGTGCATGGGTAGTCAGATAGGATGCCAGGTCCGCATAGGTGTGCGCCATGGATGAGGGGTGGTGGGTGAGGGTTCCTCACCCCATGTCAGGAGATGATAAGCCCCTGACACTTTTCCAATTTATCTCACAGCACCCGCGTGTCAGCGCGAGTTCCCGCAGCAGAAATCCTCCTCTGATTGCAGCAACTGCTGGGTCTTTAGTGCCAATTGCTTGGCTGGGGCTTTGCGCGAAGGGATTCCGCTCGACCTGGGGCACTTCACTTGGAGCGGAGAGACCTGGAGGAGCTCCCAAGCAAGCTCCTTGCTACGTCAATGGCGATGGAGACCCTCAACACCTGTCAACTGGCAAACGGCCTTGCAGCCTTGTCAGAACACATGGGAAGCTTCGCCGAGGTGCGGCGAGTGTGCTACAATGGTTGGGGTGGCATGGGAACGCCTGTGTGAGTATGCCTAGGGCTTACTGTGGCCGTGTAAGTGGGTGTGTTCGGGGGTACTTTTGGGGGCGTGTCGCGATGAATGGGAAGAGGGTTTATGGTCAGTGAGGTGTGGCGGAGGTCGTAGGGTGGTTGGCGAGGTGGATGGAGGCGTGGAGCGGTGGGAACACCTCACCGGTGATCTGGTCGGAGGTGGGAACGATGGTGGTGGTTAGTGGCAGTCGAGGGGTCGAAAGTTTGAATTAAAAGAGGGGAAATGAACAGGGGGAGAGGAGGAACTTATCTATGGATCTCTGGACGAAGGGGGGAGGTGGAGGGCGAGCGACGCGTGTTTGCCGTCATCGGAGACGAAAGCCCTGAGATGGAGAGGTGGCGATGATGAAGGGGTGGAGAGGCTCACGTGGGTACGGCGCGGTGCGGAGGAGCACGGTGTAGAGGACTCTGCCACTGGTGTGGTGGCGGAGTGACGAAAGGACGGAGGAGAGAGTCGTCGGAGCTTGCGGGCAGATGGCCGGAGGAGATGAAATTCAGGGGAATTCTTCGACCAAAATAGGCTTGTCAGAAGCGGAGGGATCTGGGCTAGCTTAAATTGGCGTGAGTAAAGGGAGAATCGCAAGGAAGCGGCCAGAAGTCATCGTCAGAGGTATGGCCGTAGTGAGACCCATACCTCTCAAGCGTTTGCATGAGTGGTATGGGGCGATTCAGGGGCTCATGCGGTAGGGGGTTTAGCAGAGAGCTCCCCTTTCAAATCTAGGAGCTGCCCCCTAGGGAAACGAGGAGAAAAATAACCTTGAAACCTCGCTGGAGGTATGGGTCCCTGCTGCAATGGCAAAGGGACCTGAATGAAGAAAGTGATGAAAAGTTGAGGGGGTTTTTGCAAGGGTTTTCAAAAGTTAAGGGCCAAAATGTAATTGGGTGGATCGTTTTGCAAAGTAGGCCAAGATGACCTTTCCTTAGGTCCAAATTTTGGTATAAACCTAATTTAGACCTAAGGAATCCAATGGTGAAGTTGAATTTAAGGTATGACCTCGTTTGACTGAATATTTTGCATAAAAACCCAATTCAGGTCAAATATTGGGCTTGGTCCCCAATCTAAGTTAAAACAGGTTCTAAAGGCCAAATTGAAGGTTCTAAACCATATGGATATTTTTCCATGAATTTTAGGAGGTTTAGTTGATTTTTATCTTTCCTAGAACCTTGTGAATTTAAGTGGGTTTGTTTTAGGGTTACAGAATGTCATTTAATTTTCAAATTTCACAATAACCCTTATCTAAATGAACCATCCCACTTTTTCTCTTATTAAGTCCAATTGAACTATGTCTAGACCTTGGAAAATCCCGTTGATGAACTGCGCTGGTAAAATTGCAGTTTTACCCTTTGTTTCTTATTTTCTTCCCAGATCAGTGATCCCTTGAATTAGGCCTTTCTCTTGGTTATGTAGGAGCTTTTGTTCACTTTATTAGGTCAAAATATGCTAGTTAGGACTCATGATGAGGTTCTCATCAACGCCCGTGCTTGTGCAGCAACCCCACTACATAGATCTCTCCTCTGATTCGTCAGAACCAAGTTCTCCTTCCATCATGGCACAACCATTTAAAGAAGAGAACAACCTTGAACACCAACTTCAACGCTTGAATGATCTATTCCAAAACTTTGTAAACTCGTCGCAACGTCTTATGATGTGAAATCACTATAATCCCGTTGCGATGGCATTCGAACCTCGAGTTCAAATCCTGGCTGGAGGTCCTGATTCTAAACTCAAGCCCAACATGATTCATGTCATTCCAAAATTCCATGTGCTTAACTTCGAAAATTCCATGGGAAATAAACTTAGCGCTTCTTGGGAGGAAACCCAGAAGATTCTGACTGATCAGGTAAACTGTGACACTCAGGTGATTTCTTTTTGTACCTCCTTTGCATACATTTTTTTACCAATGAGGACATTGTCCAACTTAAGCATGGGGGTGATAATTTGCATTCTCTGAGTTTGTATTATCAGCCTGAATTATATATATAATAGTAATAGAAAGAAACATTAGGGTGGAAAACTTAGGCATTGGAAGCTTGTCAATTGTAGGAAATAATGCGAGAAGAACGTGAAACACCTAGACTTTTCAGGCCTTCATGCTTAATCAGCCCTGGTGTCCACTAAAATGTGGATTTATCCCCTAATCCTCGCAACCTTAATTTACATTAATCTGATCAATAAAGAAAGGTGATGAGTATACGACTTATCAACCTGCCCTTTGACTCGAAGGGACTTTTAGTCTAAGCATCTGCACACATTTTTACATTGACTCACTCATTGGAGATTCTAATAGAAATTGGGAAGTTAATGAACCTTCTAAGGTGGTATGCCTGGCAAGTTGTCGTGGATAACAACCCATTAGTCGATTATCTAGAGCCCAGCCACAGGACCATTCTCTTTTATTGCCTCTAGGTAAATCTTAGATCAAGGAAGTCACCAATTGAAACAACAAAAGAAAAAGTAAGAAAAAAAGAGAAATAGGGAGAAATGTAAATAAATAAATATATATATAAAGAAGAAAAGGAAAAAAATAAATAAGCCACACTTCACTGTATGAGTATGGCTGGTAAGTGGTCATGCGTAACAGCCCATTGGCCGATTGTCCAAAACCCAGCTCATGAAATGCACGAAGAAGCCCAAAACACTTATGGAAGAAGCGGGGAAGTAGAGCGATCCGGGGAGATATACACTGGAAACACCCTTGTGCTGACCCCACTCAAAATAAAAGTAGGGAGAAAGTTATCGATTGGACAGATCACCTTTAGGCAAGCATTCTCTTTTCCGGTCACCTAAGGGCGTAGAAACCCGAAATCTATTTTAATTACCGTTGAGTGAGTCTATCATAATCTTCACACCAAGATGCTTAGCGCTTAGAGTCTTTTTCGTGTAATGGGTGGGTTGGATAGCTGTGAAAAGTTACCTACACACTCTCAACTCCAAAAATAAAAAAATAGAAAAGATGAAAAAGAAAAAATATATATATCTGTAGATATGCTTTAAAGCGAGGACTTAGAAGGTTTGTATTTTGGTAGACACTCGGGCGCTGTTTAGTCTCTGTGACTTAGGATCCTAGTATATTTCCTCCCGTTGACAAGCAACATATGTCTAAATAATCATACCATACCCCCCGCGCAGGGTATGGAAGCCGCTCTCAGGAACGAAAGGGGGGTTCCCTGCGTCATCCTCTTTCGTAAGGACCCTCCCCTTTGACCTGCAGCTGCCCATTCCTCTCGTGCGAACGTACGAAAGGCATGGGTCTACTTCCGGCCATTCTCCGGCGAGCTCCCCACGTCGCTCCCTCGAGATCCTCTCCTCGCCAGCACCTTTGTAAGAAGCGGCGGGGGCTGCCGTTTCTGGCAAGCCTGATTTGGCTGAGGATTCCCCCCCAAACTTCGTCTCCTCGTCCCACGGTCAAATGCCCGCAGGCTCCGGTGGCCCTTCCTCCTCCTTTCGTCGCCCTGTTGCCATACCTGCAGCAGAGCTCACTCCACCTCGTCTTCTCGCGCCAGGCCACACCAGCTGGCGCCTTCCCAACCTCTTCCTCGTCGCCGTTACTCCCCTCTGGGAACCTTCGTCTCCAGCGTTGGCAGACACGGGTCGAGCGCCTCCTTCCCCCCCCCCCCCCCCCCCCCCTCGTCAGTAAAATAGGTCAAACTTTCCCTCTTACTCTCCTCTTAATTTCCCCCTCTTCAATTGCCACTTTTAACCCCTCGACTGCCACTACCACCTCCATCTGTTCCACCTCCGGCCACCAACTCCGGCCAGGTCGCTGCACCCCTCGCCGACAAGCCCATAAGCTTCCCCTCACTCCACTCAAGCATTTCCCCCACTCACACAACCACTCCACACACCCAGAACACCCCCCGAACACACCCACTTTCACTCACACAGTGTACCCTAGGCACGCACACTCCGGCCTCCCCACGCCACGCCGACCGCCGCACCGCCTTAGCTGCGCTCTGGCAAAGTTCTCTGAGCTTTTTGACATGGCCGCGAGGCCGTTTTAGTGTTTTCTGGTCGCGCCCCCTCGCCGCCATTGACGACAAGCTTGGAGCAAGCTCGCAAGCTGCTCCAAGCCTGTTCAGCTCCAGGCGCAAGCCCCAGGCGACGCGGAAGACTTCCGCGAGTGTGCCCAGGTCTTCAATTGGGGTCGCAAGCCTTCGCTGCTGCCCCAATTGCTCGTAGCTTCCTGCCTGCAGGCGCGCGCAGCAGGAGGTGGGACTTTAGTCCCACCTCGGAAGTGTGTGGGCACACGCCCACACATAAATTGAAAAAGTGTTCTAGGCTGTTCGCCTCGAAACACTGGGGTGAGGTCCCTCCTCACCTATCCATTGAGTCTCGTCCGCGGCACTATCCACGCGGATCTGACCCGCGACCCGATTAGCCCTCACTCCTGTGCACTCCTCGTGCACCACACCCACGCCGGTGCGCGACCGACCTGATAACCTGGCTCTGGGAGAGCGTACCCAAGAGAGATTCAGAGAGAGAGAGAGCCGCGCGGGAAGGGTAGGGGTAGGTTTTGCTTCGTGTGTGTGTGCAGGGAACAGGTAGGAAAGAAGAAGAAGAAGAGCGACAAGGACTTAGCCGCAAAGAAGCAGCAACAGGGAAGAAGAAGACGGAAGAAGGAAGGGCCAGAGAAAAAGAAAGGAAAAGAGGAGAAGGGAGCCTCTGCCGCACAGAAGAAGCCAAGAGAAAAGAGAGAAAAGAAAGAGAAAAAGAGGCTCTTGCAGCAGAAGAAGAAAGTAAAGGAGAGGCTGCAGCGAAGAGAGGAAGAAGCTGCAGAAGAAAAGAAGACAGCGGCTGCACTGTAGCAACAGCGCCGTTAAGGCGTCCGACACGAAGAATCAGACGTCCGAATCAAGGAAGAAAAGAGAAAGAAGAAAATCAGAGAAGAAGAGAAGATGGAGGAAGAAGAAGGACGCAGCAGCTGAAGCAAGAAAGAAAGGGGAGGCAGCTGTAGCAAAGAAAAAGAAGAAAGAAGAAGGCAGACTGATGAAGAGAACCAGCTGAAAGAGAAGAAGAAGAGAGAAGAAGAAAAGGCCAAAAAGAGAACTTTTGCTCTCTCTCTCTCTCTCTCATTCTTTTTGTAACAGAATTGTGAAATTATGTTTCTAGAATGACGTGTGCTCCCTGAGTTCGACCTCGGGAAAGTTTTAATTCCGAGTAATAAATTGTAAACCGGTGACCGTTGTTTGTAATATACTATAACGAATTTATAATTAAGAGCAAGAAACGCAGCATACGAACGACGAAGCAACCAGTTTTTGGCGCCGTTGCTGGGGAGCAACGGCCATTCTAGAAATTTTCTTTTCACAATTTTTGATTTACGACTAACTTAAGCTCTTCTCTTTTGTGGTGCAGGCATAGGAAAACAAGAAGGAAACAAGCAGCCGCACAACAACCACACCAAGGACAGGTAATTTTCTATCCTCTCTTAAACCTCTAAAATTCTAAAGAGGAAGAAAAGGAAAAAAAAGCAATTTCGAAATAACCTGTCTTCCATACTTAGTAAATCACAAAAGTTGCCTATTTTCAATTTCAACACATTCTATCTGTACATCCATTAAAGGTATTTAGGGTTAAAACCTTCTTGCTTGAGCCTTAATTACCTAATCTTGAGGCAACTAACTGGACCAATTAGAGCCAACTTAAGACTCAAAGATAGGGTTTTAGAGACACACTTTCTAATCAAGAATTGAGAATCCCCAAAAGAAGTGTTCCTAAGCCATTGCTTGAAAACATCTATCAAGAGAAACCCTAAGAAATTTGGCTCTTAAAAACACTTGAACCCTAAAAGACAAGACCTAATAAGCTCTTAAAGGAACTAATAGGTGAAGTTGATCCCTTGGATCAACCAGCCTTTAACTTAGGTCACTCTTTACACTCAAAAGGTTAAAGTTCAAGTAAAAGCCTAAGCACCTTGATCCTAACTAAAAGTGGTAGACTTAAGAGGTCAGGGTCCCCATTCTGGTCTACCTAGAATCTTTGTGACAAGAGAGGACGGGTGGGGGAAACCCTGTAACCCGTGGGGGCACTCTATCGTGTAGGGGTCTTCGCGGGACTCACCCTCTCTGGCTGCCCACGTAATTCTCAGGTGGATGACCTTCTGATCAAGGGGTCCATCTGCCCCGAACCTCTATAGTCACCCAACATTTTGGGTGTCTTGATTGGGTCCAGCACCTGCCAAACTCGTCTAATCCATCAGTGCATGTTTGGTAGGAAGTCCTTGAAACCTCCTCTAGAAATTCACTCTCCCCAAGGTCGAGCCTCGGTGCCCTTGTTTGTGCAACCAACTCTTCACATAGACCTCTCCTCTGATTCCGAACCCAACTCACCTTCTTCTTCCACAATGGCTCAGCCAATTGAGGAAGAGAATAATCTGGAGCACCAGCTCCAGCGACTCAATGACCTCTTCCAGAACTTCATGAACCCACCGCAGCATCCCATGATGCGAGATCACTATAATTCCGCTGTGGTGGCTATTGAGCCTCGAGTCAGAATCCCGACTGGAGGACCTGATTCTGAATTGATGCCCAACATGATTCATGCCATACCTAAATTTCATGGGCTTATTTCTGAAGACCCCTTCCAGCACATCAAACAGCTAAAGCATTTAGCCTAGACTTTTGGGTCAGATGCACATAATCGGGATATTTTACTCATGAAGATGTTCTCTTTCTCCCTTATGGACAAGGCAGCCCATTGGTATCAGACCCAGACTTGTCCAATCAACACTTGGGGGGAACTTCAGTTCGAGTTCCTGAAGTTCTTCCCCGTTGGTCGAACCAATGCCTTGTGCCATTAGATTACTCACTTCACGCAACAAACGGGAGAACCTCTTCATGAGGCATGGGATCATTTTCAGGATCTCATGAGAAAGTGCCCCCATCACGGAGTTCCTAAATGGAAACAAGTTCAGTCTTTTTACCAGGGACTCCATGAGGATATTAGACTGTTCGTCAATGCAACTTGTGGAGGGAATATCATGGGTCAGCATGAAGACACCGTGTGGGAGATTCTCGAGAATATGTGCGAGAACTCCATCAATAATGACTCCATGGGACTATTCGACAGGACGAATACCCGCGCATCGACGAACCTTAGGGGAGCACATGAAACGTAGGGCCTGTCCGCATCAGTCCACCTGGAATTGATGGCCAGTCGATTAGACAAGGTCTCTATTATTGAGAAAAAGGTGGATGAGCTGACTCAGCACTTGCAACAAGCCACCTTTGCACAGACTCTGCCCGCACGAGAGACTGTGGAGAACATTTTCCACCGACCTTCTCCTGGGGTGGACTCGTATCCACCCCCATCTGACTCTCAGATCGGAGGAACCTCCGACCCTTTCTATGCTAGCTGGGGGAGCTCTACTCCCCCATTCTCTGACTTTTCTGAGCTCCTCAGATCTGCGAGGACCTCAACACCATCCAGAGTGACCCATTTTCCAATACCTACAATCTTGGATGGCGAAACCATCCCAACTTTCAGTGGGTGGGGAATTCCCAGAATCCAAGACCACCCTTTCAGCCCCGTCCACAAGCACCTCGTCCTTACTAGCCGCCTCAGCCTCGTCCCAACCCTACTTATCCATCCGGTCCAAACAAAGACCAAATGTCCCTCATCCTCCATATTTTGGCTAACATTCAGAGAATGAATGCGGCTATTCAAAAGCAACACAAGGACAAAATCATAGAGGTTCGAAACCAACTGGCCTAGTTGGCAAATTCTCGCCAACCAGGCACGCTTCCTTCTCAGCCTCTACCCAACCCTAATAGCGTGCCAACCCAGCGGCGCGTTATGAACCCAAACCCAGGCCAAGCACACAAGATTTATCAGGCCCCTTCTATCCCTTCACCTGACGGGATGGAAGCTGCAATTTCTTATGCGGGTTATCAACAGCAGCAGCCCGTTCTACCAACTCCCAACCAGAACCAGGCAGGACTTAATTCTGTAACCACCCGTAGTGGTAAAGAGACCCAAGATCCACCTTATCCAGACCACTCCAAACCTGGTAGTAACCTAAACCCTAGGACAGTAATCCAGGATGTTCCCATCCCTGTCCCTGATCAAAGACTTGGACCTATCCTAGAGGAACCAACCAAGGTTCCATTTCCCGAGGCCTTGACCAAGGGAAAGAAGACAACCAAATCCGTGGCTCCTGAAGAGGACCTGGTCAAGCTCTTTGAGCAGGTCCAAATAAACACCCCCTTGATGGGTGCAATCCACCATGTACCGGCTTACGCACGATTCTTGAAGAATGTATGTACACCTCAGTGTAAGCCGTGAACCAAGAGTGGGAGTCCAATTGTACTGTCAGAGCAAGCCAGCTCTGTAATCCTGAGTAGACTAATACCCAAGGCAAAAGACCCAAGCACTCCCTTGATTTCATGCAAGATCGGTGAAATCCAATTCGACAGAGTATTGCTAGAGTTAGGTGCTTCCATAAACTTGATACCCACATCCTTACTCAACCACCTAGAAGAATCTGAGCTTAAACCGACCGAGGTGATACTATAGTTAGCAGATCGATCCATCAAGTCACCAAAAGGGATTCTTGAGGATGTTATTGTAAGGGTGCAGGATTTTGACTTCCCTGTGGACTTCATAGTCTTAGATATGGATGCACCAGAGGACCCAAGGGATACACCAATCATTCTAGGGAGACCTTTTCTAGCCACTGCAAGGGCCAACATAAGTTGTGAGGTGGGCCAAATAGAACTGAAATTTGGGAATCAGACTCTCAAAATTGATATCTTTAAGGCCCAACAAGGGCTCAATTGCAGTGTCATTGAACAACTGTGATGTTAGAGCTCTAGTTGATGAACCACAACTTGTGGGCAACATGATCATTCCTCATCAACCACAAGAGAATCTTGAATCGCAACTAGAGGAGGCAGACATCGAGATAGACAAACCCATAACTCCTATCCTTGTACCTCACACTCACTCTGAACCACCCGCTGCTACTGATAACCCTGTTCTTGAACTCAAACCCCTTCCCGATCATTTGAAATATGTCTTCTTGGGTTCTAATCAGACATTTCCTGTGATCATAAACTCCAGACTCACATTTGATCAGGAATCCCGTCTGATTACTGTTCTCCAGCAACATCGCAGAGCCATTGGATGGACTCTCGATGACTTGACTGGAATAAGTCTCTCTTATTGCACACACCATTTTTATTCTGAAGAGGGTGCACGACCTTCCCGGAAAATGCAAAGACGTTTGAATCCCAATCTGCAGGAGGTCGTGAAAAAGGAGATCATTAAGTGGTTAGATGCAGGGATCATCTACCCGATCTTCGACAGTCGTTGGGTGAGCCCAATCCAGGTTGTGCCTAAAAAGGCAGGACTCACCACCATTATGATTAAAACCAGAGAAGTCATACCTACCCGTATAGCCAACTCGTGGAGAGTCTGCATAGATTACCGAAGACTCAATTCCTCCATGAAGAAGGATCATTTCCCACTACCATTCATTGATCAGATTCTCGAGAAATTAGTAGGAAATAGATTCTTCTGCTTTCTTGACAGGTACTCCGGTTATAACCAAGTGGCTATTCATCCTGAGGACCAAGAGAAGACCACATTCACCTGCCCCTTCGGGATGAACGCATGCCTAAGGATGCCTTTCGGTCTCTGCAATGCACCCGCGACTTTTCAACAGTGCATGCTTGCCATATTCTCTGATATGGTAGGTGATTATCTGGAGGTCTTCATGGATGACTTCTCAGTTTTCGGGGCATCATTTGATGATTGCCTCCAGCACTTGGTTCATATACTTAGGCGTTGTATCGATGTAAATCTGGTTCTTTCCTGGGAAAAGAGCCACTTTATGGTGCCTGAGGGGATCGTCCTAGGTCACTTAATTTCTGAGAAAGGAATCCAAGTGGATTGAGCCAAGGTTGATCTGATTTCTAGACTTCCTATGCCTAGCTCGATCAGGGACATCCGTTCTTTTCTGGGGCATGTCAGTTTTTACCGTCGTTTCATTCCTGATTTCTCAAAAATCGTGCATGCCCTGACTACTCTTCTCTCCAAGGATGTACCCTTTGAAATTTCCAAGGAATGCACTCAAGCTTTTGAGAACCTTCGTGACCGAGTCACCCAAGCCCCAATCCTACAGTCCCCTGATTGGTCTCAACCCTTTAAGATCATGTGCAATGCATCTGACTTCGCTGTAAGAGCGGTTCTGGGGCAGAAGATTGATGGGAAACCCGTGGTCATCTACTCGCTAGCAAGACACTTGACAAGGCTCAGTGTAACTATATGGTTACGGAGAAAGAGCTGCTAGCCGTAGTATTTGCCCTCGAAAAATTCCGATCTTATCTCCTGGGTTCCCTTGTCATCATCTACTCGGATCACACAGCTGTGAGGCATCTCCTTACAAAGAAGGATGCGAAGCCTCGATTAATCCGATGGATCTTGCTGTTGCAAGAATTCGACCTCGAGATTTGCGACAGGGCGGGAAGACAAAATGTGGTAGCTGACCATTTGTCTCGCCTTCTTTCTGAAATCATCAATCCTTCTGGACCCATCACGGAGCATTTTCCTGATGAGCACTTATTGACTATTGGTACTAGGCTTCCATGGATTGTTGATATAGTAAACTACTTGGAATCTTGTCAGATCCTGTCTGATTGGCCAATGGCCAAGAAAGACAGGTTACGCTCTGTGCCAAGTACTACATCCGGGAAGACCCATACCTTTTCCGCATAAGTGCTGACCAAATCTTCCGGAGATGTGTCCCGTAGGGCGAAATCAATGACATTCTCTCCTTCTGCCATGACCAGGCATGCGGTGGCCATTTCTCTGGGCACAAAATTGCATAAAAAATCCTCCAGTGTGGCTTTTACTGGCCCACTATCTTCAAAGACGCATACAGACACTGTAAGGCATGTAGTCGATGCCAAACTCTGGGCAACATGAGCCATCGAGACATGATGCCTTTGCAGCCGATTCTCGTGTGTGAGATCTTCGATGTTTAGGGGATTGATTTTATGGGTCCCTTTCCTGTTTCGGACGGCTTCGAGTACATTTTTCTTGCCGTGGACTATGTGTCCAAATGGATTGAAGCCATTCCGACCCGAACCTGTGATCACAAGATCGTCATCAAATTCATTCATCAGAATATCTTTTCACAGTTCGGGATTCCTCGTGCAATCATCTCTGACGGAGGGACCCATTTCACAAATGCTCAGTTCAGGTCACTGATGACCAAATACGGGGTGTCTCATCGAATCTCTACTCCTTACCACCCCCAAACTACTGGTCTAGCTAAGCTATCAAATCAGGAGATCAAGAAAATCCTGTAGGTTACTGTTCGACCTGACAGGAAAGATTGGTCGTCCCGACTTCCGGAAGCTTTGTGGGCTTATAGGACCGGCCACAAGACCCAATTAGGCATGTCTCCTTTCAGACTGGTGTACGGGAAGGCGTGTCAACTTCCCGTCGAACTGGAGCACAAAGCCTATTGGGCAGTACGAAGCTGCAACCTAGATCTTTCTAAGGCTGGAACCTACAGAAAGCTTCAGATTAGCGGGATCAATGAATTACACCTTGATGCGTATGAGAACTCATGAATTTACATATATCGGGTTAAAGCCTTCCATGACAAGCACATATCTAGAAAGATCTTCCACCCTGATCAGAAGGTCCTACTCTTCGATGCCCGACTCAAACTCTTCCCTGGTAAATTACGATCCAAGTGGGTCGAACCGTATCTTCTCCGACAGGTTTTTGGAAATGGAGCAATCGAGATCAGTCCTCTCAGCCACGATTCCAAACCTTTCATCGTGAACGGTTAGAGACTCAAACCGTTTATTAATGTAACCTCTACAAATTTGGCTGAGTCTTCATTTATCCTCCATCCTCCCTGAGCTTATTGCGTCTAGCCGATGGCGTAAAACTCAGCGCTTAACGGGAGGCAGCCCGTCATTCTTTCCCAAAAACTTGAAACCTTTTCTGACACTTCTTTGCACTTTAGGTTCATCCTTTAGGACAGCCGACTCCACCTCAGATACTCGCATCTGAGACTAGAAATCGTCCGCAACAGTCACCCCGACCCATCCATTCACCAAAATACCCGTCCTAATGCATGAACCAAGCTAAATAAAAAAATCCTCCTAATTTACAATGAGGACATTGCAAATCTTAGGCATAGGGGGTATGAAAGTGCAAAATGAATAAAAACTCATATGAAAAGGTTTCAACAAAAATTCACATATGCCAAAAACACCATAAAAATTTAAAAAAAAATTAAAGGAGGAAAGAAATTCTTGTGGAGGAAGAGAAAAAGAACAAAATGATAAAAATGAGCACAAAATGAAAGAAAAGAGATAGTCATTAGTAAGAAATTAAGGAATTAACTCAAGTTCTAGACCACAATCAGGAAAAGAAAAGGAAAGTGCACAGCAAGATTAGTAAAAATGCAAATCTTAGGCATTCTTGGATAGACTCTTAGTATCCATTAAGATCTAGAGATTCCTCAAGAGGTTGAGGAAAATGAAAAGCTAAAGTATTAGGTCCAAGGCTTAGGGAGTATTCGGCCTCATTAACTAACTTTTGGTTTGCGGGACTCAGTAACCTAAGCACCCAAATTTACACACACAGTCTGGTTCAGTAAGCATAAGTATCAAAACCACGCAAAAGCGTTTCAAAATGTTTTGAAAAGTCACCTAAATTAGGTGCAGTCGTTCAACACAAGTTGATTTGGACGAGTTCCCGGCGTAGAGAGGTGGGAAATTTCCCTCAAAGACGCGTAACAACATATCATCTCCTTGGTGCTTGTCACTTAGGATATTTACATATCCTACTGGGGGCATGAAAGCACACTGCCGGTTCCGATTCCATGGATGGCATCATCACGAAGTGTCAATTGCCAGGGTCTGAATTCGGCCACGGAATACCATGGACGGGATTATCTCGAAATCTCGAAAGCCAGGGTTCTGGGGGTTACCATGGGCGGTGCTATCTCGAAGCATCGACTGGCAAGAACCCTTGAGGATTGATGATGGGGACAAGGAATCCGATACAGATCGTGTTGTGAAGCCAATCCTAACCTAGAATTAAAAAGAAAAAGAGAGAGAAAACTCTCCAAACATATAAATCTTCTGTCTCTCTCTTACAAAATGCACTGCGAACTAAACCAAGGCTAAAATTATCTCAAGCACGGGTACTTTAACCACGATGTCCAATAAACCTTAGGTTAGTTCCTGCAGGCCTTAAAAACCTTTGCTAAAGACTGAGGCTAAAGCTAGACAGATTTGGATCTTGGTTGGTACTAGAGTACCTTTTAGGCCTATGATTGGCATTCTGACCTAATCAAGGATACAAAAGAAAAAAACACTTATCTAAGCTTGATAAGAAATTCATGGTCTTGAACAAGGGTTAAAACCTTAAAATTTTGCTAAGGGACTAGCAAAAGCTAGGCATGGGGGTATGATAAGAGCCTCATCATGAACCCTAACTAGCACAATTTGATCTAAATAAGCGTGCAAAAAGCTCCTACAAAACATAAGGAAAAGTCTAACTCAGATAATTCCAAATTTAAGAATAAAATAATTCATAATTGGTAAAACTGTAATTTTACCAATGCAGGACACAAATAGGGTGTCTAAGGGTCTAAACACAGGTCAAATGAGCCTAATAAGGAAGGAAGTGGGATGATCTGATCCGAAAAGGGTTATAATAACTTCTACGAATTAAATGACATTCGATAACCCTGAAACAAACCTGCTTTAATTTATGAGGTTTCAGGAAGGATAAAAATCAACTAAATCCTCTAAAATTTATCAAAAAATATTCTCTAGGGTTTATAACCTTCAATTTGGCCTTTGGGACTTATCTTGACTTAGATTGAGAACCATGCCCAATTTTTGACCTAATTTAGGTTTTTATGCAAATTGAGCAATCAAACATGATTAAACCTAAAATCAAACCTCACCATTAGATTCCTTAGGCCCAAATTAGGTTATTACAAAAATTTGGGCCAAAGAGAAGACCATTTTGACCGACTTTACAAATCGATCCTCTTGAATTACTTTCTGACCCTTATCTTTTTGAACCCTTGCATTTAGCCCCCTATCTTCTCTTTTGTTCCTTGCAGAACGGCCCCTCTGCCACCCCACGCAAAGGCCCATACCTCTGGCAACCTTGCGCGGAGGATGGCTCCGCGCAGGGTATGGGGGCCACTCTCATGAACGAAAGGGGGGTTCCCTGCGTCGTCCTCTTTTGCAAGGACCCTCCCCTTTGACCTGCAGCTGCCCATGCCGCTCGTGGGAACGCACGAAAGGCATGGGTCTACTTCCGGCCATTCTCCAGCGAGCTCCCCACGTCGCTCCCTCAAGATCCTCTCCTCGCCAACACCTTTATAAGAAGGGGCAGGGGCTGCCATTTCTGGCAAGCCTGATTTGGCTGAGGATTCCCCCCCAAAACTTCGTCTCCTCCTCAAACAGTCAAACGCCCGCAGGCTCTGGTGGCCCTTCCTCCTCCTTTCGTCGCCCTGCTGCCATACCTGCAACAGACCTCACTCCGCCTCGTCTTCCCGCGCCAGGCCGCACCAGCTGGCGCCTTCCCGACCTCTTCCTCGTTGCCGTTACTCCCCTCTGGGCACCTTCGTCTCCGACGTCGGCAAACACGCGCCGAGTGCCTCCCCCCCCCTGCCCCCCCCCCTCGTCAGTAAAATAGGTCAAACTCTCCCTCTTACTCTCCTCTTAATTTCCCCCTCTTCAATTGTCACTTTTAACCCCTCGACTGCCACTACCACCTCCTTCTGTTCCACCTCCGACCACCAACTTCGGCCAGGTCGCTCCACCTCCACAGGCCATCCCACCCCTCGCCGACAAGCCCATAAGCTTCCCCTCACTCCACTCAAGCATTTCCCCCACTCACACCACCACTCCACACACCCAGAACACCCCCCGAACACACCCACTTTCACGCAAACAGTGTACCCTAGGCACGCACACTCCGGCCTCCCCACGCCACGCCGACCACCACACCGCCTTAGTCGCGCTCTGATGAAGTTCTCTGAGCTTTTTGACGTGGCCGCGAGGCCGTTTTAGTGTTTTCAGGTCACGCCCCCACGCCACCATTGACGACAAGCTTGGAGCAAGCTCGCAAGCTGCTCCAAGTCTCTTCAGCTCCAGGCGCAAGCCCCAGGAGATGCGGAAGACTTCCGCGAGTGTGCTCAGGTCTTCAATTGTGGTCGCAAGCCTTCGTTGTTGCCCTAATTGCTCGAAGCTTCCTGCCTACAGGCACGCGCCGCAGGAGGTGGGACTTTAGTCCCACCTCGGAAGTGTGTGGGGGCACGCCCACACATAAATTGAAAAAGAGTTCTAGGCTGTTCGCCTCGAAACACTGGGGTGAGGTCCCTCCTCACCTATCCACTGAGTCTCGTCCGTGGCACTGTCCACGCGGATCTGACCCGCGACCCGATTAGCCCGCACTCTTGTGCACTTCTCACGCACCACACCCACGTCGGTGCGCCTGGACCCGGTGCGCGACCGACCCGATAACCTGGCTCTGGGAGAGCGTACCCAAGAGAGATTCAGAGAGAGAGAGCCACGCGGGAAGGGTAGGGGTAGGTTTTGCTTCGTGTGTGTGTGCAGGGAACAGGTAGGAAAGAACAAGAAGGGCGGCAAGGACTTAGCCGCAAAGAAGCAGCAACAGGGAAGAAGAAGACGGAAGAAGGAAGGGCCAGAGAAAAAGAAAGGAAAAGAGGAGAAGGGAGCCTCTGCCGCACAGAAGAAGCCAAGAGGAAAGAGAGAAAAGAAAGAGAAAAAGAGGCTCCTACAGCAGAAGAAGAAAGTAAAGGAGAGGCTGCAGCGAAGAGAGGAAGAAGCTGCAGAAGAAAAGAAGACAGCAGGGGCACTGTAGCAACAACGCCGTTAAGGCGTCCGACACGAAGAATCAGACGTCCGAATCAAGGAAAGAGAAAGAAGAAAATCAGAGAAGAAGAGAAGATGGAGGAAGAAGAAGGACGCAGCAGCTGAAGCAAGAAAGAAAGGGGAGGCAGCTGCAGCAAAGAAAAAGAAGAAGAAAGAGGAAGGCAGACTGAAGAAGAGAACCAGTTGAAAGAGAAGAAGAGAGAAGAATAAAAAGCCAAAAAAGAGAACTTTTGCTCACTCACTCTCTCTCTCTCTCTTTTATTCTTTTTGTAACAGAATTGTGAAATTATGTTTCTAGAATGACGTGTGCTCCCTGAGTTCGACCTTGGGAAAGTTTTAACTCCGAGTAATAAATTGTAAACTGGTGACTGTTGTTTGTAATCTGCTATAACGAATTAATCATTAAGAGCAAGAAACGTAGCATACAAACGATGGAGCAACCACACTGCATGCATTGCAAATTAAGATTGCTTATAAATCAATGTTTAATGGAAATATGTACAAGTGCATGTTGAAACAGGCCTCAGATGAGCAATCGGACTGTACGGATGGATTCAGATCGACGAATGAAGTCCAACGGACTTGAAATAACTTAAATTCGACATCCGGAGCTCCCTCGACTAGCCCAAGAAGTTTTGGCCGTTGATCTAATGATCAACAACCCATAACGCGCCACATGACGCCTCGCAGCCTGCATTCATCGCCTTCTCTCTTTATCGCGCGATCTCAGTCGTACATCTCTCATCAGAGGGCTCAGGATCCGCAAGCTCAACACCACACCCCAACGCGTCCAAGGAGCTTCAAGTTCTGACCATTAGATCTCCATCCAATGGTCAACATCACGTGCGCCTAGCTTCTTCGCCACACCAACTCGAGGAGGTAACGCAGTGGTCGAACGCTCGCACTCGCAAGCAGCGGCGAGCGTTCGACTCTCTCAGAGCCACAAATCGCGCCAAGCGCGCATCGTAGGGAATTTTGACCACCCAATCGACGTTGAGCGTTGCAGATGGCCGCTACGTAGCCCTCTAGATGCGTGCCATCACCCACGCATGCTCAAGGTGCGATCCATAGCGCACGCCCACGCGCACTCTCGTCTGTCCGATCATCCATCGGACGGCTCACATGGCGCGCACATGGATCGCGTTGGCAAAGGAAGCACGCAGGTGCTTGGACAGGCAGGCAAGGGGCTTCACAGTTGTTTCTAGCCTCGCTGGGCCTTCATTCACACTTCCAAAAATAGTTTCACTCTCCTTATCTCTCAACGATCCATTTTCACCTTCTTCCATTGACAATTACCACCTAAACCGCCGAAACCACATCACCGTCACTGACGACCTCCACTGTCCATGGTGGAGGTCACCACAGCCATTTCACACTCAATTAGGGACTATCATCATCAGACCATTGCCTTAGGACCCTAATTAACTTCAGATCCATCATAATTACTTACCTATTCGCCTAATTCCAGTCACACTCACTTGGATACTTCATTGTCCATGGTGAGGTGTCCAAAACCTAATCCACCTTCAATTGAGGTTCTTCATCATTTCCCTAACACTTAAGGAACCTTGCCAGCCGATTAATTGCTCCTATAGAGCCTCCTATTAGAAACACCTAAATTCCACCTTCACTCTGAGCTTGCTGTCAATGGCGGCTCAGAGATGAGTTAATGACCTAATAATTAGTTCATTAGTATTACCTCACCCCTTAGAATACTTTCCCTTACTCAATTGAGTGAGCGGAAGCATTCTGAGTTCTGACGAACTCAGAATGCTCAATTTTTGAATTCTCTAATAAATCCTAAGTTCTGATTATTCTCTGAGCTAATTAAGGAGATTTTAGGATATGTCTAGGTCCTAGGAATCTCCACGGATCATTAATGGCCTCATTTACTGAGGTTTTCATCTCTATGTATCAGAACTGAACTCACCAGATCTCTGGCCAGCTCCAGCGAGTTGAAATTGATCTTCAGCCCATAGAACTCTGCACAGAGCCCTAGAATGATCATTTAGAACCTAAGGACTATGTAACGAATGTCAATTTGATGTTTGATGCTTGGAGCTCAACCTAGGCTTCTATCTTCTCCAACTCCGGCAAAGTTGGAGAGACATCTTCGTTAGGATTTAGTTTAATCTAAGAAGTCTAAAAGCATAAGTGGGGTATGATTATGTCATTCCTAATGGTTATTTAATTATTAGAGGTGAGATTTGTTCTACCAAACAAAACCCTTCAGGATCTCAGGTGATGAACTTGAAACCCTAGAATTTTAGCACAAAACCTAGTTTTGATGATCTGAATCAATTTCTGTGATGATGTAGAGCAGATTTAGAGTTTCAATTAGGTCAGAAATTGGTTAAATCTGAAAGTCAAATCTGAGCTTACGGTGGTCAAATCCCAGGTTCAATTTGAGGATTAATTGTTTAATTCTGCAGATTAAAAGATTGAAATTCTTTCTGGGATTATTTAGAGTGAGTTGGATTTGATTTGATTAAGTTTTTTTCAGGATTTTGTGTGAATTTGTTCATTGTCCAGTTTGGGTCATTTTTGAACCCAAACTACTTTCAGTGCATTCTTGGTGACATTTGGATGCCAAACCTGCTCAGTTAGAATCTTTGTAACCTTCAGAGATTGTTTGATTTGATGTTGTTGGTTTTTAGCTCTCTATCGAACTGTTCAGAGCTCAAAATGGAGCTTTGAAGCTCCTGTAAGCAGCTTATAAGCTTCTTCCTTTTCTTGAAGCCATACAGAGCTCTCTTCCTTCACCAATTGATGTGGAATTAATCCTTGAAGGTACTCAAGCCTTCAACTGGATGCCAAAGCCTCCCTGTAGGTCAAAAGACCTGATCTCACCCTCTACAGGCCATGAATGGCCGTGTGAACCTTTCACCTTCACCTTTCAAATCGAAGGGCTAGATTTGATCTGAACACCAAATTGGTGTTACAATTAGATAGAACTTCTCAAGAGCTTTCGATCGAGCTTTGGAACGCTCGATTTGGTCCAGTCAATCGGCCGGAATCGTCGGCCAAAGTTTGGCCTGGAGTGGACAAAGATAGTCCCACCTCGATTATTTGTGAAGCGCCGCACCAGTATATTATGAAAAAGTGACATGGCCTTATCGGTTGTCAGCGTAGGGCTCGAAATGAAATGAACTTGAGTGTGGATGCGTGCGTTGCATGTGCCTGCACATGTGTGCGTGCGTGCGCCTGTAGGCGTGTGCAAGGGCCCGCTGGGCGTATGTGGGCCTGGGAGGTCGGAGATTATGCATTGACTTGAAATGGAAAGAACACACCTAATATAAACTAGGCTTGGACCCAGTAGGGTCTGGTCCCACCCTCTAGGGGGTGCTGTGTATCCCTGACCGATCTGAGCTGCCAACCATAAAAATCAAATTTTTATTTGATTAAGTGTAAGCATATATGCACAGTACTAAGGGAGATCTAGAAGAGAGTAAACCTAAGGAGAAAGCTAAGAAAAGAGAACAAAGAGGGCTTAGAGGAAGAAGAAGAAGAGAAAAAGAAGAATAAAAGAAAGAGAGAGAGTAACGACAGAGAAATAAAAGAGAAGAAGAAAGGGCTGAAGATTAAGAAGAAAGGAGATGTGACTTCTAATCTTTTACTTTTGTGTTTTCATTGTAGTAATATGTCTCCTTTTAATATTTTGAACTTAATTGATGTAATGAGGCATGTGTATTCACTTGTATAATTTTTCTTGCCTTAATCTTTTGTAATAAGTTGTAATGAGTGAATAGACATGTTTACTTGATTCTTAATGAAAAAATCACATGTGTAAATATGTTCTTGCTTAATAGAATGTTGCTTGCTTTTAAGTGAATATCTCTCATGCAAGATTCATGTACTTAAAGTAATCTAATTATAATCCTGATTGATTAAGCAATTACTAATTCATGCTTAGGAGTTAATGGTGAATTAAGATAAGATATGCCTCCTAGTGAATCACCTGGACTCAACCAGTTAAAAAGAATTTAAAAGCTAAAATGTTAGGTTAACTTGATCCTATACTACACAACTGACATTAATTCAAGTTAACCTATGTTATTATCTCATGTGATTAATTAAGTTTAAATAACTTAATTAGCTGTGTTGAGGAATTATACTACCAATGTTCTTAGGGATAGGGTCAGGTTCCTGAAAAATAATGTGTCTATCACCTCCACCCAAACCAACATCATCAAAGAAATGAGTGTTTCTCATTTCAAAAAACAAGTGAGTCTCAGGGACAAAAAACTTGCATACCTTAAACCGTTCCGAGCATCCAACAAAATAGCAGCTAACAATTCCAATTTTCTTTCATTAGGCCTATAAGGCTAAGCCTTAATTGGACATCTCCAAATATGAAAGTGCCTAAGACTTGGTAATTTACCAATCCACATTTCATATGAGGTTTTTGGTATTGCCTTTGATGGCACTTTATTTAAAATGTATGTTACCGTCTTTAATGTTTCTCCCCAGAGGGACTCTGGAAAAGAAGTATGACTAATCATTCTTCTTACTATTTGAATGGTAGATCACGTGGTTTTAGGAAAAGCAATGACATTGTTTATAGTATAGTGCGAAATCCGATCAAAAGAAAAATATTTCTAAAATAACGAGATTTGAAGTTCCAGTCGTTCGTCTCTAGGAGGCGTTTAAGAAATGCAAAGTGAATTCGATCTTGCTCGCTCTACTTGCTTAAAATCGCATGGTGGTTTCTAATATTCAGATCAATGTTTTGCCACTTGCATTATTAACCCTAATTACGTGCGCATGTGTTAAGTAGATGACAAGCGTGAAAGTGTGAGTTTCAGTACGCACAATTCTAGTTATGTGGTGGCTGTTTACGGGAAATACGTTAATAGTTAGATCCTCAACATCCTCAGGTACCAACATGCTAGTTGCAAGAAAGATGTAAAATGAGCACAGGCATCTTAATCACAATAAATTATTACTAGCAAGCACATGGTGATCTTCACACATAGATATATAGATATATAAAAAGATGATTTCTTTGATTGCATCAGGGTTACAGAGCACAACTAGAGGAAGGCTTGAAAACATAAAATTAGCTAGCAGAAAACAACTGCATACATGAATCTATAGGGGGATTATGCATGCATCATTGGGGGAGAAATATGGAGCCACATTACTAAGCAGTAATAAAGCAATAAATCTACGAAGAACTACTATCTACTTAGCTAGCAGAAATAAGGGCATTCGGAGGCGGGCTCCGATGGCCTTTGACTTGGTTGAGAGGAGAAAGAGGGGCGACTAATGGGGGTTAGGCCGGCCCTTGGAGAGGTGGAGGAAGAGTGCTCTAGCCTTGGCGTGGAGGTGGTGGAACCATGGTGGGAGCTCATGGAGTGGAGGTGGAATGGAGATGGAATTATGCTAAAACTAGATGGAAGGCTAGATGGGTACAAATGGCTACCCAAGGGTCCTTTAAGTAGAACTAAGGGAGCTTCTCTAGAGAATTGTGGAACTCTCTAGAGAGAGCACTAGGTGTGGCCGTCCAAGAGAGAGAGAGGGTAGTTCTTAGATCCACCAAAGTGGATCTACAATTTGAATGTCTTTTGGTTGCTAATTTTAGCAACCAAGAGTGGAGCCACCTTTGGAAGGACCTAGAATACTCTAGGTGGTGTGGGAGTGCATGATTGGGTGTATGTGTGTGTGTGTGTGTGTGTGTGGTCATGCCCTATGTGGCTAAGTGGTCTAGGTTAGGTCCTAATAGGTTTAGGTTAGGGTAGGTCTCAAATTAGATAAGAAAATGCAATTAAACTTAACACAAGTTTAATTGAATGAGTGTGAACCTAATTGAGAGTGAAATAACTCAATTAGGTTGGGCTTAGGTCAATTAGACTCTCGCAGATCTCAACTCATGCAAGTCCAATTGGACTTGCATGAGTTGAGATCTGAGCTCAATTAGACTCTATGAGTTCAATTGACTAGGCAATGGTAATTGACTATGAACTAAGTCAATTTGGCTTAATGAGAACCTAATTAGGTTCTTAGGAAGCTCTAGAGGTGGTGTAATAAGGTTAGGGTACCTTAATTTAGGTTCCTAAGGGGTTGAAATTGGGTTTAGGGACCTAAGAACTCAACATCAAGGCTTGAATTCCAAAACAGGAACTGAAAAATAGTTCCAAACGTCCAATAAAGGTATCAGACAAGTTATACTCCAAAATCAGAAGTCCAGACTTGTCTGGATGTCCAATCAGAGTCTGGAGGGATTCAAGGTTCTATCTTGGGTATTCTGCAGAAATTGGACATCTGACCAAGTGTCTGGATGTCCAATAACACCACAGACATGGATTGAAGGTGTGCGGGTTGTGGCTAAGGGTCCTAGATGTCCAATAACTTATCTGGACGTCCAGATAAGGGCTAAAACTAGGGTTTTGAGGCTTCCTAGCTATGGTGACCTAATCTACGGGTGGCTAAGGCTTGGGAAGGCTTCTAGGGCAAGGATTGGACCTTAGTTCTTCATAATTTAATTGCTTTACTCCTACATAATAGAATAGCATACCTTAACCCTTTACATTATTTCTCTACTACATTTTATTTTAATCTTCCGCTCCATCTCTAATGCAGCACTAGCTTTAAGTCTAGCTTTAGATCCAGCTTCTAAGCTTCTTATTTCCTACAATTTATATAATGCACTTAATTAGTTCATTATATCATTATTTCATGCATAGCTAAAAGAAAGCAGTAAAGATGCAAATAATGCTTATGCATGCATGAACTACACTAGCTTATGCTAGGTTCTAGCCTAATTTAGGTCAGTTAAGACCTATGATTGCTACACAATCTCTTACCATATCCTTAAGAGTGCTATTGCGCCTCTCTGCAACACCATTCATGCTATGTGTCCCTAGTATGGTATATTGATGCACAATCCCGCATTCATCCAGGAATGAAGCAAATAGTCCTTAACGTTGTTCACCTGATTCGTCATATCTGGTATAGTATTCACTACCTCGGTGATGAAAGCCTCATCATGAACCCTAACTAGCACATTTTGATCTAAATAAGTGTACAAAAGCTCCTACAAAACCTAAGAGAAAGCCTAAATCAGAGAATTCTAAATTTAAGAATAAAATAATTCACAAGGGTAAAACTGTAATTTTACCAATGCAGTACACAAACGAGGTGTCTAAAGGTCTAACCACAGGTCAAATGGGCTTAATAAGAAATAAAGTGGGATGACCTAATCCGAAATGGGTTATAGCAATTTCTAGGAATTAAATGACATTCTGTAACCCTGAAACAAACCTGCTTTAATTCCCGAGGTTCTACGCAGGATAAAAATTAACTAAATCCCCTAAAATTTATGGAAAAATATTCCATAGGGTTTAGAACCTTCAATTTGGCCTTTGTAACCTATCTTGACCTAGATTGAGAACCATGCCCAATTTTTGACCTAATTTGGGTTTTTATGCAAATTGACCAGTCAAACGAGGCCAAACCTAAAATCAAACTTCACCACTGGATTTATTAGGTCCAAATTAGGTTGGTACCAAAATTTGAGCCTAAGAGAAGACCATTTTTACTGACTTTACAAATTAGTCCTCATGAATTACTTTTTGACCCTTAACTTTTTGAACCCTTTCACTTTGCCCCATAGCTTTCCTTTCGTTCTTTACAGAATGGTCCCTCTGCCACCCCGCACAGTTGCCCACACCTCCGGTGACTTTGCGCGGAGGATGGCATCGCGCAGGGTATGGGAGCCGCTCTCAGAGATGAAGGGGGAGTTCCTTGCATCGTCCTCTTCCGCGCAGACCCCCTCCCATGACCTGCCACTGCCTATGCCTCTCGTGCGAACACACGAAAGGAATGGGTCTCGTCTCTGACCATTTTCCGGCAAGCTCTCCACGCTCTCTCCTCGAGATCCCCTCCTCGCCAACTGCTATTTAAGGGACGGCAGGGCCCTCCAGTCATGGCAAGCCTGTTTTGGCCGAGGAAAATCCCCAAACTTCGTCTCCTCCCCCTCCGGTCAAGTGCCCACAGGCTCCAGTGACCCTTCCTCCTCCCCTTCGTTGCTCTGCTGCCATACCTGCAGCAGAGTTCACTCCGCCTCATCATCCCGTGCCAAGCCGCACCAGCTGGCACCTTCCTAACCTCCTCGTCGTCGTCACCCCCCTCTGGGCATCTTCGTCTCCGGCATCGGCAGGCATGCGCCGAGTGCCTCCTCCTCCCCTTTCGTCAGTTAAGTAGGTAAACACTCTTCCCCTTACTCTCTCCTTTATTTCCCCCTTATTAATTTGCTGTTCCCACCCACCGACCACCACTGTCCATCGCCACCTTCTCCATCTCCGGCCACCCTCCGGCGAGGCGTTCCCGCCGCTCCACGCCTCCATCCGCCTCGCCAGCTACCCCTTAAGCACCGTGACACCTCACTGACCCTAAATCAGCAATCCATTCACCACGCCACACCTCTAGAACACCCCTCGAACACACCCACTCTTACGCACATAGTGTGCCCTAGGCGCACGGCCATAGGCACTCTCACATTTCGCCAACCACCTCTGCACACTCGCCACACCTTGGCAAACCTCCCTGAGCCTTTTGACGTGGTCGCGAGGCAATTTTAGTGTTTTCAAGACCCACGTGCTCGCCGCCATTGTCGAGCAAGTTGAAGCTGCTTCGCGAGCTTCTTCAGGTCCATCCGCTCCAGGCGTAAGCCCCAGGCAACGCAGAATTGAGGCGCGAGCGTGTCCAGGTCTTCAATTGGTGTCATAAGCCTCGGCTGCTGCCCCAAATTGCTCGAGCCTCCTGCCTGCAGACGCACGTAGCAGCAGGTGGGACATTAGTCCCACCTCGGAAGTGTGTGGGTGCGCGCCCACACAAATTGAAAAAGCGTTCCTAGCTTATCTCCTCGAAACACTGGGGTAAGGTCCCTCGCCCTTACTCACCGGGTCTCGTCCGCGGCATTGCCCACGCGGACTTGACCCGCGACCCGGTTACCCTGATTCGTGCACTCCTCGCGCACCACACCCACGCCGGTGCGCCTGGACCCGGGCGTGCGACCGACCCGATAACCCGGGAGCGTACCGAAGAGAGATTCAGAGAGAGAGAGAGAGACGCGTAGGAAGGGTAGGGGTAGGTTTCGCGCTTGTGTGTGCAGGGAATAGGTGAGGAAGAAGAGCGGGCGGCGAGGACTTAGCCGCAAAGCTCCCGCAGCAGAGAAAAAGAAGAAGAAAGTAGGAGGAGCGAAAAGGAAGACGAAGAAGGAAGGAGCTGCTGAAGAAAGAAGGAGAAGACGTAGAAGAAAGAAGAAAGAAGAAGAAGCAGCAGCAGAGAAAAGGAAGAGGAAAAGAAGAACCACAACAAAGGAGAAGAAGAAAGAAGAAGGCAGAGAAGCTGACTGAAGAAGAGAAGGCACAGTAAGAGATGGGAGAAGAAGAAGAAGCCAAGAGAAAGAAGAGAAGGAAAAGAGAAAGAAAAGAACTGCAGCTGCTGAGAGAAAAGAAGCACAGTGCGAGAAAAGAGAAGAAGAAGAAAAAGCCAAGAGAAAGGAGAGAAGAAAAAGAGAAATTTTTGCTCACTCTCTCTCTCTTAAATTTTTGTAACAGTATTGTGAACTTATATGTTTCTAAAATGATGTGTGCTCCCTGAGTTCGACCTCAAGACAACCTAAATCTCGAGTAATAAATAAATTAAACTGGTGATCGTTTTTTGCAATATACTGCAACGAATATATCATTAAAACACCTCGAACGACGAGCCGACCACTCAGTCATATCTAACGACCTTAATCCTTTTCCCAAGTTGATTTTCAACTTCAGCCTTATAGGATTTGAAAGCGTCTAAAGACTGCGACCTTTTCATTAATTAGATATAAGTATCCATATCTAGAGAAATCGTTTATGAAGGTAATAAAATATTGTTGACCATTCCATGAAGCTGTAGGGAATGGTCCATAAATATCTATATGTATCAGTTCTAAGACATCCGAAACTCTTATGGCACCTACACCTGATTTGTTTATTCGTTTTCCTTTTAAACATTCTACATAGGCATTCAAGTCCCTATAATCAAAGGAAAAGAGAATTCCTGTAGAAATAAGCCTATCAATTCTCTATTTAGAGATATAACCCAAACGCCTATGCCATAACATTTCAGAATTCCCACAGGTTAACTTTCATTTCATATCACTAGACCTAGCATGCAAGGTTTTAAAAGTGATGAAAATGTATGAAGCTTATACAGATTGTCATTCAAAGATAAAGAACCAGTAGCAATTAAACTTGAATCAAGAAACAATCGAAATTGACTCTCCTAATTAACAAGAACAACCTGACTTGTCCAACAAATAAACAGAAATTAAGTTCTATCTAAATGACAATACGACAGATGTTTCTTTTAAATTCAAATCATAACCAGTACTTAATGACAAACTAAAGTCCGCAATAGCTTCAACCTCCACCTTTTTGTTGTCACCCACACATATGAACCTTTTGGCTTCAATTGGCATTTGGCAATTTAGGCAACATTGCGTAGAGACAGTAATGTGAATAGTGATTCTCGAATCTATCCACCAAAAGTCCGAGGGTACCAAAGCTAAATTAACTACCGAACATGCTAAAGAAAGAGACATACTTGGTACAATATTTCCTTACATGTCCTTCACTCTTGCGGAAGAAATGATAACACTGCATCTTGGGGTGATAATTCTGTCAATTGGGGTTTATTTTAAGAGCAAAATGCACAGATAACACATCATAAATAGGAATAGGAGCATCGCATGCAATGCACATCAAGACTGCCTATAATGCATTATTAACGACCATGTGTACAAGGACATGTCAAAACACGCCTCAGATGAGCAATCAGACCGCATGGATGGATTCGGAGCGACGAACGAAGTCCAACGGACTCGAAATGGGCCAAATCTGACATCCGGAGCTCCTGCAATGGGCCCAAGAAGTTCTGATCGTTGATTTAATGATGAACAGCCCACAGCGTGCCACGTGGCGCCCGCTCATTGCATCCTCACCGCCTCTCGCTTCTGCCTTCACCATGAGGATGAATCTCAGCCGTGGATCTTCGATCGAACAGCTGAGAGCTACCTGCGCGCCCGCCCTCGCAGCGACAATCTGCTGTAACAGCGCAGTAGTCGACCGCCTCATGCCCGAGCAGCCAGCGTAGGATCGAATCGTGATGCGCGGAAATTGGAAGGCGAAAGCGCGCGCTGGGGAAATTGAGCCGCCCGATCAGCAGCAAACGGCGACGATCGAGCCGCGCGGCGCAACGGATGCGCGCAGACGCTCACGACCACGATGACGCGAGGGGTGTGGGCACGATCCATGTGCACGCTCCATGAGTGACATCGACCGTTCGATCCACGATCGGACGACCCTCAAGCCGCGCACACGGATTGTGCGTGCAGAAGCACGTGCGCGCCCAAGGGACCAACGGGCGAAGGGTGCTACACCGACGGATTTGGTATGGGTTTAGCGACATCCCAAACGTCGCTAAATCCCATACTTAAATTATAAAACCCTTTTGCCTATTCAAACTCCATCCAACCACCTATGGAAGGCATTCAATCAACTTGCAAGTGTTCTACCCTACTCCTAGCCACCATTAGCTCTCTTTGTAATCACCAGAGCCGACGAGCCGCCGACAGAGCCCCTCTCCACCGCCGTGGCTGCCTCGTCGTTTTCTCTCTCTCTTTCCCTCTTTATCTTAAGCTTTACTTTACTTGTGTTTAAACATTTATCTAGTGTTGTAATTATAAAGCTAAAGTTGCACGTCAAATGAAGTTGTTTCGTATTCAATTGCTTGCCCTCTTTTATGTTTAAGTTACATGCTATGAATGAAAAGAATCCTAACCCTATTCTCTCTCTCTCACTCGCTTTTCACCCATGACTTCTTACAAGCAAAAACTCGTTATTTCCATGACATTAAGTGACAAGAAAAATCCAATTTTCACGCCTCCCTGAGATCGACACTCAGACTCATGTCCATTTCTTCATTTAAAATCGACGTTGCGAGCGCAAGCTATAACGACTCTTTTAAACATACGCGTCTTCCGCACGTCAATTTTTAGCGTCGTTGTCGGGGAGGCTACGGATTTATTTTGTCATTTCCATTGTACATCCATTCTCATATCATCTAATGCCTTGTCTCCTTCTACTTGATGGTTGCAAGAATTCAACGCTTAGACGGCGAAGTAGTGCAACTTGTGACTGTAACGAGGGAGTAAGCGGAACAAGGACTGGTCGTGAGTATTTCTTCACCCATGGTTGTTTGCTTGCTTAAAAATCTAAAAAAAATTGTAAAACTGAAAAAAATTGGTGTGGTGCATGATTGCCTGATCCACATCCTTAACACATCACCCAACAAAAGAAAAAATACACTATAACATTCTGAATAATCTAAGCTTCTTAGAGTGTTCTTTCTTTTTGAGTGGTGTTTGCGAAGCCACCTTGAATTGACATGAGCAGCACCATTCAATCCTAAAATTGACTCATCTAATAGAAGCTGCATGATCACTAGGATGAGTACATTAGGGTTTTAGAGCCTCTACACAACAAAGGAAATCTACTTTCACCAATTGTGTGCAAAAATTGACGTGCCCACTGAAACTTGTCTGAAAACATTAAGACACGTCAATCCTAAAAGACACCAAAGTAAGGATGAAACTTTAAAAGACACCACATCTTAAAAAATCCTTGCTTGAAAATCATGTTTTGATAGAAGCACATACACTGGAATTGGAAAACTAAGAGGCACTACCCCAATCAACGCCTCATCACATAACCCTAGCACAAGCACTATCCTAGCTCTTTTAAAACGGAGTAGACGTGCCCTAGGCAGGACTGGGTTAAGTCTTGAGAGGCGTGGTTTTGTTCGCTGGGCACTTGGCTTTCGTTCCTCAGTAAAATCTGTTGATTAGGCTGCGAGGAA
Organism: Thalassia testudinum; assembly: GCA_037157565.1. NCBI lineage: Eukaryota > Viridiplantae > Streptophyta > Magnoliopsida > Alismatales > Hydrocharitaceae > Thalassia > Thalassia testudinum. Next base: position 23,729,676 of record JAZHRO010000024.1, read on the forward strand.
GTGTTAAACGATCACTATTGTGGGGTTTATGGAACTGGCGATGCAAGCCAAAGGAAGAACCTTCCCTACAATCCCCTCGTAATCAACCTGGCCAGATTAGCTTTGGGAAGGGGAGTCCAGTGCTTACGGACTTGATTACCCTTTTGATACACCATAAGGACTAGGCTTGTTTGCTTGGTTGAACACACACACTTCTCACATCTGTCGCTCTCCGCATCCCCTCCTGTTCTTCTCTAGTGTATGCACGGGAGACGATCACTGCATCCCGAGTTGTTTGTTTTGGGATGGGAATCTAGGCGACCTGATTCTGCTAGAAACATGGCTGAACTTAGGGTAGATGTGGTTGAGGACCAACCCCCACCAGACACATTAGCCATCATCCAAGCCCAAATTGACGCAAACCACTGGCTTTAGCAGCAACATATCCACACTATCATGCAAGCCATACACCGGTTGCAGAACCCACAAGGTCAACCACCACCACCCTTCCAAGGCCCACAAGGGCAACCACCACCTAATCTACCACCATTCCAGGACCAACCTAGGCCCCTCCGTGACTTCTACAATCCTTCCGCTATTCGAGTCGAGCCGCATCTTAGGATCCCCGAAGGGGGAGATGATTTTGAGCTAAAACCAAATGTCTTGAGTCTGATTTAGAGCCACTTCCATGGAAGCTCAAATGAAGATCCCTTCCAGCACCTAGAGGATCTTAACCGGATAGCCCGAACTGTGAAACCTAAGAACATTAGCCTTGACATTGTTTTGATTAAGATGTTCCCCTTCTCGCTGAGAGACAAGGCATCACACTGGCTTAGAACCTTAGGTAGACCCATCACCACCTGGGAAGAACTGAGGCATGCATTCTTAAAGAAATTCTTCCCCATTGGAAAGACCAATGCCCTCAGAAGAGCTATTACTACCTTTACACTCCAAGGTGGGGAACAGTTCCATGAGGCGTGGGAAACATTTAATGAACTATTAAGGAAATGCTCACACCACGAAGTACCAAGGTGGCAATTGGCCCAGATTTTCTACCACGGTCTGGACAGCAACCTACGAAACTTCATCGATGCCTCATGCGAGGGGAACTTCCTGAACAAAGACGAGGTGAGCACGTTTGAGCTCCTTGAGTCTATGAGCGAAAATTCGCTCAACAATGCCTCCATGACCCAGTTTAGCCGATTCAGTCAACCTCGTTGTCGGATTTATAAGGTACAAGCAAATTCTGGGATGGTTGACATGGATATCATTGCCAATAAATTAGATTGAGTGGAATTGGTAGATAAAAAGATAGATGAGCTATTGAACCAGACCAAAAACCCATTACAGACCTTCTCCCTAGCAAAAGGAGCTCACAATGTTGACCTGGTCCAGCCCTTAAGCCAACTGAACCTGGAACAACCCCTGACCATGTTTTAGGGAGGGACCATTGCCCCCTCAACCCTTGATTACTCTCTTCCCTTCCCATTGACATATGCTATCCTTGAAGATGTAAACCTGACCCATTCTCCAACACTTACAACACTGGCTGGCGTAATCACCCTAATTTTGGTCGGACAAACCAGAAACAACCTCAATTCCAGAACCAGCCCAGGCCAAACCAGCAGCCAAACTTGCCCCCTATCAGCAAGGACCACCAGTTAGACCCCCATATAATCCGAATAGGGCGGCCCCTCCCCCACAAAACGAAATGGGCACCCTGATAAAGATGAGGGCTGAAATGAACCAGAAACAACGGGAGGAAATGGCTTTAGTAAAAGGACAGTTAAGCCAACTATTGGACTGTAAACAACAAGGATCCCTACCTTCCCAGCCACAATCGAACCCGCGAAACATGATTAATAGAGGCCCCAATTCGCAAGGGTTCCAAGGCAATCCCAGGCAGGCTCACATGGTCCAGCCTGCCCCACAAACACCCCCTGGGTTCAGTGCTTCTTCGTCCTCATCTTCTCAAGGATCAACCCATGGTCCCAATGCCTCTGCGAATGCGGCAACCTTGAGAAGCAGCACCAAAACCTAGGATCCCAAATGGCCGACTCTTCACGAGACTTCACCGTTTGAAACACTCGACTCGGAAGAGACATTGGAAAAACCCAAGGACCCAGAAATAGATCCTATCCATGTTCAAACACCCTACCGCGAGGCCTTGGAGACAATCAAGAAGAAGAAAATTGTTGTGGAGACTGAGGAGCTTTTGGAGATCTTTAAGCAGGTTCAGATTAATATTCCGCTCCTCGAAGCTGTCAAGCACATCCCGGCTTACTCCAAGTTTCTAAAGGATGCCTGTACACCCAAATGTAAGATAAGACTTTAAGCACCTAGGAAGGTTGAGCTCTCCGAGCAGGCAAGTTCCATAATATCAAGCAACCTTCCGCTCAAACGAACTGACACAGGAGCACCCCTGATATCCTGCAATATCGGGGACATGACATTTGATAGAGCGCTTCTGGATTTAGGTGCTTCCATCAATCTGATTCCGACAACCCTGTACCACCAATTTGGTTTCGGAGAGTTGACGCCCACACCTGTCACCATCTAGTTAGCTGATAAATCTGTAAAGACCCCAAAGGGGGTTGTCGAGGATGTGATTGTGCGGGTCAAGGTTTCCGGTTGACTTCTTGGTACTTGACATGGAAGTCCCTAAAAAACTACAGAACGCACCCATAATCTTAGGAAAACCTTTCTTAGCTACGACTAAGGCAAACATCGATTGTGACACGGGATGTATGGAAATCACCTTCGGAGATAAGAAAATGCAGTTGGATATCTTCCGGGCGACCAAGTCTTTTAATTGCGACTGTGTCGAGGAACATGATCTTGTGGAACCTTTGGTCGAGGAATACCTTACCCTTAGTTCTGTCTCGGACCACCAATCCTGTAACGACTGTTTTGACCCGTCACCATTGCTGCCCATGGACCTCTATAGGGCAGATTACCATCAAACAACACCATTTGAAAAGTCGGGCTCACCGTTGTCACTAATGAACATGGTGAATCCATCCCCACCCGCACCACCACCTCATGGCAGGTGTGTATTGATTACAGGAAACTCAATGATGCAACCAAGAAAGATCATTTCCCCCTGCCATTCATCGACCAGATCCTTGAAAGATTGGTAGGGAAAAAGTATTTTTGCTTCCTGGATGGATATTCAGGATATAACCAAGTTGCAATTGCTCCTGAAGATCAAGAGAAGACCACATTCACTTGCCCGTACGGTACGTTTGCATTCCGTCGTATGCCATTCGGGTTATACAATGCACTTGCTACCTTTCAGCGTTGCATGCTAGCCATTTTTTCAGAAATGGTGGGTTAATACTTGGAGGTCTTTATGGATGATTTCTCTGTATTTAGGAATTCATTCGAACACTATTTGAGCAACTTGGAAAAAATCCTGAAACGATGTATCGAGGTTAATTTGGTATTAAGTTGGGAAAAGAGCCATTTTATGGTTCAAGAAGGAATCATCCTCGGTTACATCGTATCACATAGGGGCATTGAGGTGGATCGGGCCAAAGTTGATTTGATTTCCAAACTTCCTCCGTCTAGCTCAGTCCGGCAGATCCGTTCATTCCTGGACATGTTGGCTTCTACCAAAGGTTCATCAAAGACTTCTCCAAGCTTTCCAAACCCTTAACCGACCTTCTGGCCAACGACGCCTTATTCCACATGACCTCTAATTGCATCAAGGCTTACCACACCTTCCGGGATTTAGTTTCCACAGCACCTGTACTTTAGCCCCCGGATTGGTCTTAGGACTTTGAGATTATGTGTGATGCATCAGATTTTGCCATAGGCGCTGTCCTGGGACAAAGACAAGACAAGAAACCCGTGGTGATCTACTACATGAGTAAGACGTTGGACGAGGCCCAACGAAATTATACGGTCACAAAGAAAGAATTGCTTGCTGTAGTTTTCGCTTGAGATGTTTCGATCTTACCTGCTAGGAACCCACGTGACCATCTATACTGACCATTCAGACATCCGACACCTGTTGGCTAAAAAGGACGTAAAGCCCAGGCTCATCAAATGGATCCTGCTCTTGCAGGAATTTGACCTGGAAATCCGCGATAAAGTTGGATCAAATAATGTGGTGGCTGACCACTTATCTAGAATTCACCCAGACCACTTTGGACCTTCCCTGCCTCTATCCGACACCTTTCCTAATGAACACATTTTGGCTATGCAAGACAAGAAATTGCCTTGGTACGCTGACTATGTCAACTACATGATTGTAGGACAGACCCCACACTGCTGGTCCAGACAGTAACGGGACAAGTTCTTGGCCGAGGCCAAGCACTATTTTTGGGATGATCCCATGCTGTTTCGCCTCTGTGCTGACCAGATCATCAGGAGGCGTATCCCTGAGGACGAAGTTCAAAGTATGCTATCTTTTTGTCAAGACCAAGCTTGTGGTGGCCACTTCTCAGGAAAGAAAACGGCTGCGAAGGTCCTGCAGTACGGATTTTATTGGCCTTCCTTATTCAAGGATGCACACAACTTTTCCAAAACTTGTTCTCGCTGCCAAACACTGGGGACCATGACCAGAAAAGATATGACGCCCCTCCAGCCCATTTTGATTGTCGACATCTTCAATGTTTGGGGTATTGATTTTATGGGCCCCTTTCCACCATCCAACGACTTTGAGCACATCCTAGTCTCGGTAGACTATGTCTTTAAATGGATTGAAGCCGTCGCCACCCGCCGATGCGATCATAAGACTGTCATGGACTTTGTTAAGCAGAACAACTTTTCCCGGTTTGGAATACCAAAGGCCATGATCAGTGATGGTGGAAGTTATTTTATCCACTCCCAATTCCGTGCCCTACTTAGAAAACACGGGGTTAACCATCGCATTGCTACCCCGTATCATCTGCAAACAAATGGGCAGACCAAGGTCTAAAATAGACAAATCAAGAACATTCTACAGAAGACTGTGAAACCTGACCGGAAGGATTGGTCCTGACGGTTGGATGATGCCCTATGGGCATATGGGACCGCTTTCAAGGCCCCAATCGGCATGTCGCCTTATCTCCTGGTCTTTGGCAAAGCTTGCCACCTTCCTGTCGAGTTGGAACACTGGGCCGTCAAATATTGTAACATGGATTCCCAGTTAGCCGGTGCGCAGAGGACGCTCCAACTCTCTGAGCTCGAAGAAATTCGTCGGGACTCCTTTGAAAACAGTAGGCTGTATAAGGAGAAAATGAAAGTCGTCCACGACTGACTCATCCATAAAAATACTTTTGAGCCTAACCAGCAAGTTTGGCTTTTTGATGCTCGTTTGAAACTCTTTCCAGGGAAGCTCAGGTTCAAGCGGACAGGGCCATTTAGGGTGGTCAAGCCCCACTCCAATGGGGCGGTTGAAATCGCTGACCTGAATACTGGGCACACTTTGATAGTCAATGGCCAGAGATTGAAATACTTCCTACCCCAGCTTCCCCCAAAGGAGATTGTCACCCTCATTGAGGGATGACACGAAGCACCGCCCAGTTGGAGGCGTTAAACTCAACGCTTCCTGGGAGGCAACCCAAAATATTCAGACTGATCAGGTATTCTACGTCACTCAGGTAATATCTTTTCGAACCCCTGTTGCATCCATGTATTTGTCAGTGAGGACATTATCTAACTTAAGCATGGGGGGGTGGTAAATTGCATGATTCTGAGCACATTTAATCAGTCTGAATAGAATAAAATTAAAAAAAATGAATTTAGGAAGAAAAAACTTAGGCATTAGAAATTTGTCAATAGTGGGAAATAATACGGAAAGAACTTGAACACTTAGACTTTTCAGGCCTTCAGGCTTAATCAGCCCTGGTGTCCGTTAAAATATGGATTTAGCTTCAAATCCTTGCAACCTTAAGCTACTCTAATCCACTAACTAAATAAGGTGATAAGTATACGACTTATCAACACACCCTCTAACTCAGAAGAACTTTTAGTCTAAGCATCTGCACACATTTTTGCACAGACTTACTCCTCGGAGATTCTGACAGAAATTGGGTAGCTAATGAACTATTTAGGGTGGTATGGCTGGTAAGTTGTCGTGACTAACAGCCCATTGGCAGGTTGTCTAGAGCCCAGCCACGGGACTACCTCCTCTTTATTGCCTCTAGGTAAATTTGAGATCAAGGAAGCCACCTACCAAATAAAAAAGAAGAAGAAGAAGAAGAAAAAGAACAAAATAAACCACACTTCACTGCACGCGTACGGCTGGTAAGTGATCGTGGGTAATAGCCTATTGGTCGGTTGTCCAGAGCCCAGCTCAGTAAATGCACAAAAAGAACCAAAACACTTAAGGAAGAAGCGAGGAAGTAGAGCAAGCAGAGGAGATATACACTGGAAAAATCCTTGTGTTGACCCCAAGTAAAACAAACGTAGGGAAAAAGCTACCGATCGAACAAATACACCTTCAGGCAAAACACTTCCTCTTCCGGTCACCTAGGGGCGTAGAAACCCGAAGTTTGTCTAAATTACCGTTGAGTGAGTCTATCACAATCTTCACACCAAGATACTTAGCACTTAGAGTTTTGTCCGAGTTTTGGGTGGGTTGGGTAGCCGTATAAAGTTACCAACACACTCTTAACTCCAAAAATCTAAAAATAAGAAATATATATATGTGCATTAAAACAAGGATTCAGGCAATTCGTATTTTAGCAGACACCCAGGTGCTGCTTAGTCTTTGTAGATTAAGATCTTAGTATATTTCCTCCTATTGACAAGCAATGAAGTGTCCAAGAAATTACTTCTTAAATTCTGACTGGAAATAAAGGCTAGAATAAACAAGGAGTAAGCATGGAGGTATGATAACACTACATCTTGGGGTGATATTTTTGTCAATTGGGGTTTATCTTAAGAGCAAAATGCACAGATAACACATCATAAATAGGAATAGGAGCATCGCATGCATTGCACATCAAGATTACTTATAATGCATTATTAATGGCCATGTGTACAAGGACATGTCAAAACAGGCCTCAGATGAGCAATCGAACCGTACGGATGGATTCGGAGCGACGAACGAAGTCCAACGGACTCGAAATCGACCAAATCCGACATTCGAAGCTCCTGCAATGGGCCCGAGAAGTTCTAACCGTTGATCTAATGATCAATGGCCCATAGCGCGCCACGTGGCACCCACTCATTGCATCCTCACCACGCCCTCTTTTGCCTTCACATGGAGGATGAATCTCAACCGTCAATCTTCGATCGAATGGCTGAGAGTAGCCTGCGCACCAGCCCTCACTGCAACAATTCGCTGCGACAGCACAGCGGTCGACCACCTCACGCCCGCGCGTCCGGCGTGGTATTGAATCGCGCTGCGCGGAAATTGGAAGGCGAAAGCGTGCACCGGGGAAATTGATCCGCCCGATCAGCAGCGCGGGCGCAACGGATGCACGCGAATGCTCACGCCCACAATGACGCGAGGGGCGTGGGTGCGATCCATGTGCACGCACAGCGAGCGACATCGACCGTCCGATCCACGATCGGACAGCCCTCAAGCCGTGCACATAGATTGTGAGTGAAGAAGCACGCGCACGCGCAAGCGACCGGCGGATGAAGGGTGCTTCACCAACGGATTTGGTATGGGTTTAGCGACGTCCCGGACGTCGCTAAAGCACATACTTAAATTAGAAAACCCTTTTGCCTATATAAACTCCATCCAACCACCCATGGAAGGCATTCAATCTACTTGCAAGTGTTCTACCCCACTCCTAGCCACCATTAGCTCTCTTTGTAATCACCGGAGCCGACGAGCCATTGACGGAGCCCCTCTCCATCGCCATGGCTGCCTCGCCATCTTCTCTCTCTCTTCCCTATTTATCTTAAGCTTTACTTTATTTGTGCTTAAACACTTATCTGTTGTTGTAATTATAAAACTACAGTTGCATGTCAAATGAAGTTGTTTCCTATTCAATTACTTGCCCTCTTTTATGTTTAAGTTGCATGCTGTGAATGAAAAGAATCCTAACCTTATTCTCTCTCTCTCTCACTTGCTTTTCACCCACGACTTCTCGCATGCAAAAGCTCATTATTTCCGTGATATTAAGTGACAAGAAAAATCCAATTTTCTCACCTCCCTGAGATCGACACTTGGACTCACGTACATTTCTTCATTTAAAACCGACGTTGCGAGCACAAGCTATAACGACTCTTTTAAACATACGTGTCTTCCGCACAGCAAGAAACATGCTGCCTTAGTGATGGGAACACTATCATGAGCCCTAACTAGCTCTTTTTGATCCAATTAAGTCAATAAATACTCCTACATAACCACCAGAGAATCATAACTCATTGTACAACCATTTTGAGAGAAAAATAAAAAACTAGGGTTAAAATCATAATTTTACCCGCTTATCATAAATGCAGCATAACCATGGGTTTTCTCAAGGGTTGAATAATGGTAAAATGTCCTAATAAGATAATAAGTCGGTTATATCAGACACAAAAGGGTTTGCACGTGATCTAAGAATTAAATGACTTTTGAAACCTTAAAAATAGGCCCACTTAATTAACCAAGGTTCTGGTCAGGATAGAATTCAAATAAATCCCCTAAAAATCATAGAAAAATATTCTATAGGGTTTAGTACCTTCAATTTGGCCATTAGAACCCATCTTGACCTAAAATGGAGTCTCAGATAGATATTTACCCTAATTTGGGTTTCTACATAAATTACCTAGTCAAATGTGGTCAAAACCAAAATCCAACTTCACCATTGGATTTCTTAGGTTTAAATTAGGTTTGTTCCAAAATTTGGACCCAAGGAGAACTTGTATTGACCTAGTTTGCAAAATGGTCATGTCTGATTACATTTATACCCCCAACTTTCAAAAATCCATGCATTTAGCCCCCTAACTTCTTTTTCATCTTCACAATTAGGTCCCTCTACCATTATCACAGAAGAAACTTACTCCGGCGATCTTTTACAGGAAATTTCTCCTTTATTGTTTGGCGAATCTCTTCCAAAATTGGAAGGGAAATTCGTTGAGGAATCATCTTCAATCTGAACTCGTCCATATGCTCTGAATCTTTCCCAATCTCTCATGCGAACGCATGAGAGATTTGGGTCTCAAGAATTACCCAAATCCGGCGACCTTCAAAGCTTGGGAAGCCTTCTTCCCAAGCTCTAACCGCCCCTTAGAACCCGTTATAAGGACCCCCAGGGTTCAACTGTTCTCCTCAGCTTGAAATTCAAATCTTCGCAAGCTCCGGCGGTCTCTCTCTCCAACTCCTCTCTCCGTTCGACCACAAAACCAGTGGCAGATTCATCGTCCTCACCGTCCTTCGCGTCGTACAATACCAGCCGTCGTCGTCCCTTCCCCGTCTTCGCTGCCATCTCCCCTACGAAGGTTCGTCTTCCCCACGTCCGGCAACCACACTGGCGTGGGGATCCCTCCACCTTTTCGTCCTTAGAGTAGATTCTTAGATTCCCTATCTCTCCTACTTTCTTCCCCTCTCTTTATTTCCCAAATCCAACCACCAACGATACCAAACACCTTCATCTCCTCCATCTCCGACGACTCCTCCGGCGAGGTGTTCCCACAGCTATGCACCTCCATCCACCTCGCTGACAAGCCCACGACCATCACCACACCTCACTAATCATTTCCCCTCTCTTTATTCACCTCTCCACTCACTCACACGCACCCTCGAACACACCCACTCATACGCACACAGTCCAACCTCACTACGCACTCAGACATCCACACGCCACACAAACACCCCCATCACGTTCGCTGTGCTCCGGCGACCATCCCTAAGCGCTCTGACGTGGCTGGTAGTTCTAGAATGCCTTGTTGTATCTTTATGTTTATTATAGTTTAAGTATAGTCGTTATAGTATAAGACAAAACAGCTACCAGATTACTATTACAAATTATTTACTCGGAACAAGGTTTTCCCGAGATCTAACTCAGGGAGTAACTATATTTCTAGAAGACTAAATAAGATCTCTATTATGTTACAAAAATAAAAGAGAGAGAGAGATCTCTTGGCTTCTTCTTCTTCTCTTTCTCATCTCTTCTTCTTCTTCCTTGGCCGTTTCCCTTCTTCTCCTCCTCTTCTTTCTTTCTTTGTTCTTTGTTCTTTCTTCTTCTTCTACCTTCTTCTTCTGTTCTTCTTTTCTTTTCTTTCTTTCTATCTGGTGGCAATGTATTCTTCCTTCTTCTTTTTTTATTATTTTCTTCTCTGCCTTCTGCAGCTGTGGTGATTTCGACATCTGATGCTGTGTTCAGACGACTTATCTGTGGCTTTGCTATAGTGCCTTCCTTCTTCTTTTCTTCTCCTTCTGTTTCTTCCTTCCTGTCTTCTTCTTCAGCTGCCCTGAGTGGCTAAGGCTTCGGTCGCCTCTCTTCTTCTTCTTTTCCTTTTTGCCTTCTTCTTCTTCCTTTCTTCCTGCACGCTCACACAAGGGTCAGAGCAAAACCTACCCCTACCCTTCCCCGCGTCTCTCTCTTTCTCAGATTTCTCTCTTAGGACTGCTCTCCCAGAGCCGGGTAATCGGGTGCGGGTATCGCGCCCGGGACCAGGCCCACCAACATGCGGTGGTGGGCGAGGAGTGCGCGATTTGGGTGATCGGATCCTGCCCAGACCCGCGGAGCATGAGCGCGGGTGAGGGCGAGCGAGCGCGTGGCGTGCCGCGTGCGGGAGAGGGACCTGACCCCTGTGTTCGAAGGCGATAAGCCATAGGCACTTTTTCAATTTAAGTGCGGGCGCTTGGTCACGCACTTCCAAGGTGGGACTAAAGTCCCACCTCCCAAATTGGCGTCTGCAGGCGAGCGATCGGCCGCCAATTGAGGCAGCTCGTGAGGCCTTCGCCCCAGCTGCGGGCCTGGGTGTCTTCGCGGCTCCTGCCCGCGCGGCCTGGGACGCGCACCTGGGCTGGAGGGTGCTTGCAGCTGCAGGAGAAGCTGCTGCAGCTCATCAACAATGGCGGCGAGGGTCGCGGACCTGAAATCACAGCTACGGCCTCTCAGCCCAGTCAGAATACGTAGGAAGCTTCGCTGGAATGAGGCGAAGCTTGTGCGGTGGTCGGCGAGGTGCGGGAGTGCGTGGAGAGGATGACCTAGGTCAGACTGTGGCCGGAAAGGTGGGCTTGTTCAGGGGGTGGTCGGGTGGTGCTTGGCAGTGAATGGAGAGGAGGGATCGGTGGAGTGGAGTGTGAGGGAGCTTCTGGGCTGGTCGGCGAGGTGTGAGAGTGTCTGTGGTCATGAGATGGTCTCGCCGGAGGGTGTGATCAGAGGTGGAGAAGGTGGTCTGGACAGTGGCGGTTGGGTGGTCGAAAAGGCAGTATAAAAGGGGGAAAATAGAGAGGAAGCTATCTACCTAATTACTCGACGAAGGGGGCGGGCAAAACAACCGGCTTGTATCTGCCGGAGTTGGAGACGAAGACGCCCTGGAGGAGGGTTTCGGCGACGAGGAAGCAGGAGGAGGGCGCTAGCGGGTACAGCCTAGCGCGGACGACGGAGCAGGGCAAACCCTACTGCAGGTAGGGTAGCAGAGCGACGAGGAGGAAGAGGAGGAGTTCGTCGGAAGCTTCGGGCCCTCTGACAGAGGAGGAAGGATGAAGAGGGGGGTAGTTCTCTGTCAAAGGAAGCTTGAAGGAGCCGGCAGGGTCTGCCGGTCCTTATAAAGGGCTTGGCGCGCAAAGAGGGATCAGGTGCGGAGGGGTCTGCCTCGCCGGAGTAAGGCCGGAGATGACATCCATGCCTTCCGCGCGTTCGCACGGAAGGCATGGCGGTCGGCAGAGATCGTGGGCGGGTCCCTGCGACAGAGGACATTGCAGGGAACCCCACTTCTATTCTAGAGGACGGTAACCCTGCTCCGCGTGGCGCCATGCTCCGGCAAGGTCGCCGGAGTATGGCGCTGCGCAGAAGTTGCAGGGAGGACCGTTCTGCAAAGAATAATGAAAAGTTAGGGACCTAAATGCAAGGGTTTCAAAACATAAGGGTCAGAAAATAAATAAAGGGGACCAAATTGTAAAGTCGGTCAAGGAGGTCTCTTCTTAGGCTCAAGTTTTTATATAAGACTAATTTAAACCTAAGGATTTTAATGGTGAAATTTAATTCTAGGTTGGACCATGTTTGACCAGCAAATTTGCGCAAAAACCCAAATTAAGTTATTAATTGGGCATGATTCTCTTTTTAGGTCAAAATAGGTTTCAAAGGCCAAATTGAAGGTTCTAAACCCTAGGAAATATTTTTATATGATTTTTATAAGGTTTAGTTGATTTTTATCATGCCTCAAACCTCGTGAATTGAAGTAGATTTATTTTAGGGTTATAGAATGTCATTTAATTCCTAGAAGTTGCTATAACCCTTTTCAGATCAGATCAACCTACTTCTCTCATTGTTAAGCTTGTTTGACATGTGTTTGGAACCTTAATTACCCTGTTTGCAAACTGCATTGGTGAAATTTTTACGACAGATGTTTTGATGAGTGAATGGGTCGGGGTGACTGTTGTGGACGATTTCTAATCTCAGGTGCAAGCACCTAAGGTGGAGTCGGCTGTCCTAAAGGGTGAACCTTAAGTGCACAAAGGTGTTAGAAAAGGTTTCAGGTTTTCAAAGAGAATGACGGGCTACCTCCCGTTAAGTGCTGAGTTTTACGCTATCGGCTGGGCACAATATGCTCAGGGAGAATGGAGGATACATGATGATTCAGCCAAATCAGTAGAGGTTACATCAATGAACAGTTTGAGTCTCTGACTGTTCACGACGAAAGGTTCGGAATCATGGCTGAGTGGACTGATTTCGATGGCTCCATTTCCAAAAACCTGTCTGACCAAGTATGGTCCGACCCACTTGGATCGTAACTTCCTAGGGAAAAGTTTGAGTCGGGCGTCGAAGAGTAGGACCTTCTGACCAGGATGAAAGATCATTCTAGAGATATGTTTGTCATGGAAGGCTTTAACCCACTCCTTGTAGATTCGCGAGTTCTCGTACGCATCGAGACGTAGTTCATCAATCTCGCTGATTTGAAGCTTTCTATGGGTTCCAGCCTTAGAAAGATCTAAATTACAATTCCGTACTGCCCAATAGGCTTTGTGCTCCAGTTCAATGGGAAGGTGACATGCCTTCCCGTACACCAGTCTAAAGGGAGACATGCCAAATTGGGTTTTGTGGGCGGTCCTATAGGCCCACAAGGCTTCCAGAAGTCGGGACGACCAGTCCTTCCTATCAGGCCAAACAGTGACCTACAGGATTTTCTTGATCTCCCGATTTGACAGCTCAGCTAGACCATTAGTCTGGGGGTGATAAGGAGTAGAGATTTGGTGAGACACACCGTATTTAGTCATCAGTTACCTGAACTGAGCATTTGTGAAATGGGTCCCCCCGTCTGAGATGATAGCACGAGGAATCCCGAACCGTGAGAAGATATTGTGATGAATGAATTTGAGAATGATTTTGTGATCACAGGTTCGGGTCGGTAAGGCTTCGATCCATTTGGACATGTAGTCCACAGCCAGCAGAATGTATTCGAAACCATCCGAAATAGGAAAGGGGACCATAAAATCAATCCTCCAAACATCAAAGATTTCGCATACGAGAATCGGCTGCAAAGGCATCATGTCGCGATGGCACATGTTGCCCAAAGTTTGGCAACGGCTGCATGCCTTGCAGTGATTGTATGCATCCTTGAACAGAGTGGGCCAATAAAAGCCACACTGGAGGATTTTCGATGCGGTTTTGTGCCTAGAGAAATGGCCACTGCATGCCTAGTCATGGCAGAAGGAGAGAATATCATTGACTTCATCTTCCGGGACACATCTCCGAATGATTTGGTCGGCACCTATACGGAAGAGGTACGAATCTTCCCAAATGTAATACTTGGCATCAGACCGCAATTTATCTTTCTTGGCCTTCGGCCAATCAGATGGGATCTAATGAGATGCTAAGTAGTTTACTATATCAGCAAACCATGGAAGTTTAGTACCAATAGTCGACAGGTGCTCATCAGGGAAATGCTCCGTAATGGGTCCGGAAGGGTTGATGATCTCAGAAGGAAGGCGGGACAAATGGTCAGCTACCACATTTTATCTTCCCGCCTTGTCGCGAATCTCAAGATCGAATTCTTGCAACAGCAAGATCCATCGAATTAGTCGGGACTTCGCGTCCTTCTTGGCAAGGAGATGCCTCACAGCTGTGTGATCCGAGTAGATGATGACATGGGAACCCAGGAGATAAGATCGAAAATTTTCAAGGGCAAATACTACGGCTAGCAGCTCTTTCTGCCCCAGAACTGCTCCTACGGCGAAATCAGACGCATCGCACATGATCTCAAAGGGTTGAGACCAATCAGGGGATTGTAGGATCGGGGCCTAGGTGACTCGGTCACTGAGGTTCTCAAAGGCTTGAGTGCATTCCTCGGAGATTTCAAAGGGTACATCCTTAGATAGAAGAGTCGTCAGGGGGCGTGCGATTTTTGAAAAATCGGGAATGAAACGACGGTAAAACTCGGCGTGCCCCAGAAAAGAACGGATGTCCCTGATCGAGCTAGGCATAGGAAGGCGAGAGATTAGATCAACCTTGGCTCGATCCACCTAGATGCCTTTCTCAGAAATCAGATGTCCTAGGACGATCCCCTCAGGCACCATAAAATGGCTCTTTTCCCAGGAAAAAACCAAATTAACATCGATGCAGCGCCTAAGTATATGAACTAAGTGCTGGAGTCAATCATCAAAGGATGCCCCGAAAACTAAGAAGTCATCCATGAAGACTTCCAGATAATCACCTACCATATCAGAGAATATGGCAAGCATGCACTGCTGAAAAGTCGCGGGCGCATTGCAGAGACCGAAAGGCATCCTTCGAAATGCATAAGTTCCGAAGGGGCAGGTGAACGTGGTCTTCTATTGGTCCTCAGGATGAATAGCTACTTGGTTATAACCGGAGTACTCGTCAAGAAAGCAGAAAAATCGATTTCCCGCTAATTTCTCGAGAATCTGATCAATGAAAGGTAGTGGGAAATGATCCTTCTTCGTGGAGGAATTGAGTCGTCGGTAATCCATGCAGACTCCCACGAGTTGGCTAATCGGGTAGGTATGACTTCTCCGGTTTCAGTCGTAATGGTGGTGAGCCCTGCCTCTTTAGGCACAACCTGAATCAGGCTCACCCAACGACTGTCGGAGATCGGGTAGATGATCCCTGCATCTAACCACTTGATGATCTCCTTTTTCACGACCTCCTGCAGATTGGGGTTTAAACGTCTCTGCATTTCACGAGAAAGTCGTGCGCCTTCTTCTGAATAAAAATGATGTGTGCAATAAGAGGGGCTTATTCTAGTCAAGTCATCGAGAGTCCAACCAATGGCTCCGCGATGTTGCTGGAGAACAGTAGTCAGATGGGATTCCTGATCAGGAGTGAGCTTGGAATTTATAATCACAGGAAAAGTCTGATTAGAACCCAAAAATGATGTATTTCAAATGATCGGGAAGGGGTTTCAGTTCAAGGACGGGGTTATCAGCAGCAACGGGTGGTTCAGGGTAAATGTGAGGTTCAAGGGTAGGAGTTATGGGTCTGTCCAAATCTGGATTTGACTCCTCTAATTGCGGTTCAAGATCTTTCTATGGTTGATGAGGTATAATCAGGTCATTCTCAAAATGCGTTTCATCAACCAAAGCCCTGATATCACAAATCCGTTCGATGATACAGCAATTGATTCCTTGTTGGGCCTTAAAGATATCAATTTTGAGAGTTTGATTTCCAAATTTGAGCTCTATTTGACCCCCCTCACAGCTGATGTTGGCTCTAGCAGTAGCCAAGAAAGGTCTCCCTAGAATGATCGGTGTATCCCTAGAGTTCTCAGGTGCGTCCATGTCCAAGACTATAAAGTCTACAGGGAAATAAAAATCCTGCACTCTTACGATAACATCCTCGAGAATCCCTTTAGGTGACTTTATAGATCGATCTGCTAATTGTAGTGTCACCTCAGTCGGTTTTAGCTTAGATTCTTCTAGGTGGTTAAGTAAGGATGTGGGTATCAGATTTATGGAAGCACCCAAGTCTACCAATGCTCTGTCGAATTGGGTTTCACCAATTTTGCAGGAAATCAGGAGAGTACCAGGATCTTTTGCCTTGGGTGGGAGCCTGCTTAGGATTACAGAGCCGGCTTGCTCTGACAGTATAATTGGACTCCCACTCTTGGTTCACGACTTACGCTAAGGTGTACACACATTCTTTAAGAATTGTGCATAAGCCGTTACGTGGCGAATCGCATCCATCAAGGGGATGTTTATTTGGACCTGCTCAAAGAGTTTGACCAGGTCCTCCTCAGGTGCCACGGATTTTGTTGTCTTCTTTCCCTTGGTCAAGGCCTCGGGAAATGGAACCTTGGTTGGTTCTTCTAGGATAGGTCCAGGTCTTTGATCTGGGATGGGGATAGAAACGTCCTGGATTACTTTCCTAGGGTTGGGATCACTACCAGGCTTGGAGTGGTTTGGATAGGGTGGATCTTGGGTCTCCTTACCACTACGGGTTATTACAAAATTTAGTCTTGCCTGGTTTTGGTTAGGGTTGCATAGGATGGGTTGCTGCTGATAGCCTGCATAAGAAGTGGAAGCCTCCATCCCGTCGGGTGAAGGAACAGAGGGGGCCTGATAAATCATGTGTGCTTGGCCCGGGTTTGGGTTCATAATGCGCTGCTGGGTCGGCACATTATTAGAGTTAGGAAGAGGTTGGGAAGAAGTGTGCCTGGTTGGCGAGAATTTGCCAACTGGGCCAATTGATTTCGAACCTCTGTAAGTTTGTCCTTGTGTTGTTTCTGAATAGCCACATTCGTTCTTTGAATGTCAGCTAGAGTCTGAAGGATGAGGGACATTTGGTCTTGGTTAGGCCCTGATGAATAAGTAGGGTTGGGTCGTGGCTGAGGCGGTTGGTAAGGACGAAGTGGTTGTGGACGGGGTTGAAAGGGTGGTCTCTGAGTTTGGGAATTTTCCCCCCACTGGAAGCTGGGATGGTTTCTCCATCCAGGATTGTAGGTGTTGGAGAATGGATCATTCTGGATGGCGTTGAGGTCCTCGCAGGTCTGAGGAACCTCCAAAGAATCAGAGAATGGGGAAGTGGAATTCCCCGGGCTAGTATAGAAAGGATCGGAGGACCCTTCGATCCGAGAATCAGATGGGGGTGGATATGGATCCATCCCAGGAGAAGGTCGGTGGAGAATGTTTTGCACAGTCTCCCGTGTGGAAGGAAGCTGTGCGAAGGAACCATGCGCAGAGGTGGCTCGCTGCAAGTACTGAGTCAGCTCGTCCACCTTCTTCTCGATGATAGAGACCTTATCCAATCGACTGGCCATCAATTCCAAGTCGACTGATGCAGACAGGCCCTGCGTTTCGTGTGCTCCCCTAAGGTTCGTCGATGCGCGGGTATTCGTCCTGTCGAATAGTCCCATAGAGTCATTATTGATGGAGTTCTCGCACATGTTTTCGAGAATCTCCCACACAGTGTCCTCATGTTGACCCATGATATTCCCTCCGCAAGTTGCATTGACGAAAAGCCTAATGTCCTCACGGAGTCCCTGGTAAAAAGACTGGATTTGTTCCCATTTAGGAACTCTATGGTGGGGGCACTTTCTCATGAGATCCTGAAAGCGATCCCATGTCTCATGGAGAGGTTCTCCCATTTGCTGAGTGAAGTGGGCAATCTGATGGCGCAAGGCATTGGTTCGACCAACAGGAAAGAACTTCTTCAAGAACTCGGACTGAAGTTCTTCCCAATTGTTGATCAGCCGGGTCTGCGTTTGGTACCAATGAGCGGCCTTGTCCATAAGGGAGAAGGAGAACATCTTCATAAGGAGAATGTCCCAATTTTGTGCATTTGACCCAAAAGTTTGGGCCACATGCTTTAGCTGTTTGATGTGCTGAAAGGGGTCTTCAGACTTAAGCCCGTGAAATTTAGGTATGGCATGAATCATACTGGGCTTTAATTCAGAATCAGGTCCTCCAGTCGGGATTCTGACTCGAGGCTCAATGGCCACCGCAGCAAGATTATAATGGTCCCGCATCATAGAACGCTGCGGTGGGTGCACAAAGTTCTGGAAGAGGTCATTGAGTCGCTGGAGCTGGTGCTCCAGATTATTCTCTTCCTCAACTGGCTGACCCATTGTGGAAGAAGAAGGTGAGTTGGGTTCGCAGTCAAAGGAGAGGTAGATGTGAAGTGTTGTTTTCTCAAACAACGGTACTGAGGCTCGGCCTCGAGGGGAGTGAAGTTCTAAAGGAGGTTTCAAGGACCTCCTACCAAACATACACTGTTGGAAGAGATGAGTTTAGCAGGTGCTGGACCCAATCAAGGCACCCAAAATGTTGGGTGACTATAGAGGTTCGGGGCAGATGGACCCCTTTATCAAAAGATCGTCCACCTGAGAATTACCTGGGTAGCCAGAGAGGGTGAGTCCCGCGAAGACCCCTACACGGTAGAGCGTCCCCAAGAGTTACAGGATTTTCCCCACCCGACCTCTCTTGCCACTGAGATTCCCGGTAGACCAGAATGGGGATCTTGACCTCTTAAGTCTACCACTTTTAGTTTAAGATTAGGGTGCTTAGATTTTTACTTGAACTTTAGGCTTTTTGAGTGCAAAAAGTGACCTGAGTTGAAGGTTGGTTGACCCAAGGGGTCAACTTCACCTATTAATTCCTTTGAGAACTTATTAGGTTTTGTCTTTTAGGGTTCAAGTGTTTTTAGAGAGCCGATTGCTTAAGGTTTTTCTGAATAGGTATTTTCAGACAATGGCTTAGGCACACTTCTTTTGGGATTTCTCAATTCTTGATTAAGGAGTGTGTCTCTAAAACCCTAATGTTAATTCCTTTGTTAGCTCTACTTGGTCCAGTTAACTCCTTGTTGGGTAATTAAGGCTCAGGCAAGAAGGTGTTAGCCCTTAAATATCCTTAATAGTGTGTGCAGGAATAATGTTTTGAAAACATGCAGCTGTTACTAGGTATGAAAGACAGGTTACACCTATATTGTCTATTCTTTTTCTTCCTCTTTAGAATTTAGGGATTAATAGAGAGAGTATAGAAATTACCTGTCCTTGGAGTGGTTGTTGTGTAGCTGTTCTTGATTTTCCTGTACCTGCACGCAAAAGAGAGAAGAGATTATTAGAAACTCACAAATAGAGATTTTATAGCTTCTAGAATAGTCGTTGCTCCTCGGCAACGGCGCCAAAAACTGGTAGCTCTGGAATGCCTTGTTGTATCTTTATGTTTATTATAGTTTAAGTACAGTCGTTATAGTATAAGACAAAACAGCTACTAGATTACTATTACAAATTTTTTACTCGGAACAAGGTTTTCCCGAGGTCGAACTCAGGGAGCAACTATGTTTCTAGAAGACTAAACAAGATCTCTATTATGTTACAAAAATAAGAGAGAGAGAGAGAGAGATCTTGGCTTCTTCTTCTCTCTCTTTTCTTTTTCTTCTTCTTCCTTGGTCGTTTCTATTCTTCTCTTCTTCTTTCTTTCTTTGTTCTTTATTCTTTCTTCTTCCTTGCTTTCTTCTTCTTCTACCTTCTTCTGTTCTTCTTTTCTTTTCTTTTCTTTTCTTTCTTTCTATCTGGTGGCAATATCTTCTTCCTTCTTCTTTTTTTCTTCTTTTCTTCTCTGCCTTCTGCAGCTGTGGTGATTCCGACGTCTGATGCTGTGTTCAGACGACTTATCTGTGGCTTTGCTACAGTGCCTTCCTTCTTCTTTTCTTCTCCTTCTGTTTCTTCCTTCCTGTCTTCTTCTTCTTCAGTTGCCCTGAACGGCTAAGGCTTCGGCCGCCTCTCTTCTTCTTTTCCTTTCTGCCTTCTTCTTCTTCCTTTCTTCCTACACGCTCACACAAGGGTCAGAGCAAAACCTACCCCTACCCTTCCTCGGGTCTCTCTCTTTCTCAGATTTCTCTCTTAGGAATGCTCTCCTAGAGCCAGGTAATCGGGTGCGGGTATCGCACCTGGGACTAGGCCCACCAGTGTGCGGTGGTAGGCGAGGAGTGCGCGATTTGGGTGATCGGATCCTGCCCAGACCCGCGGGGCGTGAGCGCGGGCGAGGGCGAGCGAGCGCATGGCACGCCGCGTGCGGGAGAGGGACCTGACCCCTGTGTTCGAAGGCGATAAGCCGTAAGCACTTTTTCAATTTAAGTGTGAGCGCTTGGCCACGCACTTCCGAGGTGGGACTAAAGTCCCACCTCCCAAATTGGCGTCCGCAGGCGAGCGATCGGCTACCAATTGAGGGAGCTCGTGAGGCCTTCGCCCCAGCTACGGGCCTGGGTGTCTTCGCGACTCCTGCCCGCGCGACCTGGGACGCGCACCTGGGCTGGAGGGTGCTTGCAGCTACAGGAGAAGCTGCTGCAGCTTGTTGACAATGGCGGCGAGGGGCACAGACCTGAAATCACAACTACGGCCTCTCAGCCTAGTCAGAATACATAGGAAGCTTCGCTGGAGTGAGGCAAAGCTTGTGCGGTGGTCGGCGGGGTGCGGGAGTGCGTGGAGAGGCTGACCTAGGTCAGACTGTGGCCGAAAAGGTGGGTTTGTTCGGGGGGTGGTCGGGTGGTGCTTGGCAATGAATGTAGAGGGGGGATCGGTGGAGTGGAGTGTAAGGGAGCTTCTGAGCTGGTTGGCGAAGTGTGAGAGTGTCCATGGTCGTGAGATGGTCTCGCCGGATGGGGCGATCGGAGGTGGAGAAGGTGGTCTGGACAGTGGCTGTTGGGTGGTCGAAAAGGCAGTTTAAAAGGGGGAAAATAGAGAGGAAGCTATCTACCTAATTACTCGACGAAGGGGAGGGCAGAGAAGCCGGCTCTTATCTGCTGGAGCTGGAGACGAAGACGCCCTAGAGGAGGGTTTCGGTGACAGGGAAGCAGGCGGAGGGCGCCAGCCAGTACAGCCTGATGCGGACGACGGAGCAGGGCAAACCCTACTGCAGGTAGGGCAGCAGAGCGACGAGGAGGAAGAGGAGGTGTTCGCCGGAAGCATCAGGCCCTCTGACGGAGCAGGAAGGGATGAAGAGGGGGGTAGTTCTCTGTCAAAGGAAGCTTGAAGGAGCCGCCAGGGTCTGCCGGTCCTTATAAAGGGCTTGGCGCGCAGAGAGGGGCGAGGTGCGGAGGGGTCTGCCTCGCCGGAGTAAGGCCGGAGATGACACCCATGCCTTTCGCGCGTTCAAACGGAAGGCATGGTGGTCTGCAGAGATCGTGGGTGGGTCCTTGCGACAGAGGACGTCGCAGGGAACCCTGCTTCTGTTCTAGAGGACAGTAACCTTGCTCTACGCAGCGCCATGCTCCGCGCAAGGTCGCCGGAGAATGGCGCTGCGCAGAAGTTGCAGGGAGGACCGTTCTGCAAAGAATGATGAAAAGTTAGGGACCTAAATGTAAGGGTTTCAAAAGATAAGGGTCAGAAAGTAAATAAAGAGGACCAAATTGTAAGGTCGGTCAAGGAGGTCTCTTCTTAGGCTCAAGTTTTTATACAAGACTAATTTGAACCTAAGGATTTTAATGGTGATATTTAATTCTAGGTTAGACCATGTTTCACCAGCCAATTTACTTAAAAACCCAAATTAAGTTATTAATTGGGCATGGTTCTCTTTTTAGGTCAAAATAGGTTTCAAAGGCCCAATTGAAGGTTCTAAATCCTAGGGAATATTTTTATATGATTTTTAGAAGGTTTATTTGATTTTTATCCTACCTGGAACCTCGTGAATTGAAGTGGATTTGTTTTAAGGTTACAGAATGTCATTTAATTCCTAGAAGTTGCTATAACCCTTTTCAGATCAGATCAACCTACTTCACTCATTGTTAAGCTTGTTTAACCTGTGTTTGGAGCCTTAGTTACCCTGTTTGTAAACTGCATTCGTGAAATTGAGATTTTACCCCTTATGATTTGTTTTATTTATTAACTCAAAATTCTCTGAGTTAAGCCTTTCTTTGGGTCATGTAGGAGCTTTTTCTCACATATCTAGGTTAGATTGTGCTAGTTAGGGTTTATGATGAGGTTCTCATCAGTGGCCGAAAGGCCGTTTTGTTGATTTCAGGAGTACGCCCTATCCACCGTTGACAAGCAAGCTTTGAGCTTGCTTGAAGCTCGCTCCAAGCGCTTCGGTCCCAAGTTAAACCCCCAGTACGCGTGGAAGTGTCTCGCGCACAAGTCCAGGTCCTCAATTGAAGACGGAAGCCTCGCGAGTCGAGGCAATTGAAGGGAGACCTCCTGCTGTAGAGACGCGAAGGAGGGGAGTGCAGATAGTCCCACATCATCGGCTGCTAAGCATGTTGAGGCGCATAAATTGAATAAGTGATAGCAGCTATTCGCCTCAGTTCACGGGGTGAGGTCCCTCTCACCCGCTCACCCGGCCTCGTCCGCGATACTTACCCGCAGACCTGGTCGACCCAATAACTCAACCTGCACTCCTTGCTCACTACCACATGCTGGTGAGCCTGGACCCGGGTACGCGCCTGATCCGATAACCCGAATACCCGTGGCTCTGGGAGAGAGAATCCTAAGAGAGAAAGAGAGAGGAGAGTTGCACGGGTAGAGGGAGGGTTTTGCTATAGGGACATTCAGTTGACACTTAACCGGATTCAACAGAGGTGAAGGCTTGAGAAGAATAGAAGGAGTTGCAAATCAAAGCTCAGAAGAAGAAGAGAAGATCTGAAGAAGAAGAAGAGGAGTTACAAAGAAAGGGTCAGAGAAAGAAAGAAGAAGAAAAGAGAAGGTTCAGCTGCAGAAAAGAAGGAAGAGGCACGCAGACAAAGAAAAGAAAAAGGGGTACTGTAGTAAAAGTCATTTAAGACGTCTGATTGCAAAATCAGACATCTGATTTCATACTTTCTCCTTTAGTAAATTTGAGTAATTATTTTATGTATTAGACTTATAATTGGTGATTCAAATCACCATTATTTTGTCTAAAATTATTTTTACTCTTCATATACTTATATACTCTACATTACAAATTAGTTTATTGAGTAATATTTTGTGTTCAAATTACATTAGTTGTTGAGATTAGTGTGTGAATTCCATTTGCTCCTAGTGTTCGACCTCGGAATCTTTTCGAGTAATAAAAATTGTGTTTGTTTTCAAAGCGATTTCGACTATATTACAACGCTTTATTTTAAACTCGATTTCGCCTCATTAAACACATAGGTTTCTTCTGATTGCCTTTTGATGAAGAACTGGCAACAACATCATTCGTCCTTTTTCTCTTCAAATTGGTAACAAAGTGGGCACTCATAGGTTGTCTTGCTTAAGTCTCTCCTCTTCTTGCACACAATGGGAAATGAACTCATTCAGAGATCATTTCTCTCTTTGATAGTTATAGCTTATCTTAAACTATCCAAACTGTACAGGATGGGATATCAATACTTAATGCACCAGGAGGTCTTCTGACAACTCCAGTTTCAGTGCCTTTAGCTTTAAAGCCAAATGAGACATCTCAATGATGTGCTCCCGAATTCTCCCAGTTCCTTTATACTTAAGTGAGACAAGTTTCCCTAGAAGGTTGCTTGTCTCTGCTTTTTCGTTCTTTGCAAAACGCTTCTCTATCTCATAAAAGAATCCTTTGGCATTGGATTCCTGGATTCCTCTAAGATAGCACCCTGAGGTTTTCTGGTATGGCGCGCTTCACAATCATGAGACACATGAGATTGAAACGCTCCTACCTCTTAAAGTACTTCTTAGCATCAGCAATACTTTGATTCGTAAGAGGTGAAGGCTGTTCTACCCTTAAAGAAAGGTCCAGATCTATGTACCCCAGAACTATCATGACACTCTCCTTTCAGAATTTATAGTTAGACCCATTCAATTCTGGAATGGAGTTCAGATTGAAAGTAATAGCAGATGCAGAGGAGATAACTGAAATAAAAGACAAAAGATGCTCTAATGAATAAATGAAATTCAGAAAATCATACAATATCGACATTTAGTCTTTAGACAAAAATAACAATATTACAACAAGCAAAACTAAATAACTAAACATGAGAGTTTAAACATGTAAGTTAAATGAATTCATCTTTGGATTAATTCATTACCCACATGTGAAATCAAAATAAACCACTCATATTCATTATTAGTTGCATTGTGATATTCAGTTGTAAATCTCCTTTGTGCTAATTATTATCCACAGGAATAACACCAATGAAGTCATTTTAATGTCACAGATCAACTAACTCAAGAAACAACAATTGCTTTGGCAAATTTTGTTAAATGTAATAATTAATTTAAACACATCAAAACCAAATACAATGATGTAATATCACTAGCATTTATGTCCAATGATTCATGATTACGTAATATATGTCCCCAATATTGTACATGTACCGGTACTCTAGATGAGTACCAATACCATCTGTATGTGCTAAATACCGGCACTAAATGTTAGTACCAATCTTGGGTTCCATTTGTATCAGTACTTGTGAGAGGTACCGGTACCAACCATATACTGCCTACCACGAGTTCAACTCCTCCAAACACACATGAGTATTGGTACCTATGACAAGTACCGCTATTCGTGAGTCACAACTTTCAGAAACTAAATCTCACATGTACCAGTACTTATCCTTATGTTCTGCTATCCAAAATGACGTGTACCGGTACTAATCTTAAGTACCGGTACTACATTAATTTTGGAGAAGGTTCTAGAACGGGGAAACAATATGGCATTTGTACTGCTACTAATGATTAATACCGATACCTGTATGATACAGATGGTGTTACGACCCGGTTCCCAAATCCCTACAGGACACGAGAACTGGACCGACTGGACTGATCCCAAGACCCAGTCATCCAACAAGAAAGTAACAAAAAAGCAGTAATATAAACCACATTCACTATGCAAGTAACTAACAGTAACAAAAGTATAGCAGTAAAGAAAAGAACTACTATAGTATATACCACCACAATAGTAGAGAATTAAAAACAGGTACAGAGATATGAAGTTTACAATAAAAGAGTACAAGGTGAAAGAGAAATACTCACTACTACAAAAAAATGGTACAACAAAGGTACAACTACTAGGCTCTACTAGGCCCAGCACCCTCCGCAGCCGTAGGCTCTGGCTGCTCAACACCTGGTCCTAAAAAAGGTGACAAATATGACACGTCAGCGAAACGCTGAGTAGAATGGCAACCAGCTAGCTAAGAAAACAGTAAAGGTGTACAAGTAGCTGTTGTTTTTAATTTCTTTCTTTATTTCTCTATTTACTCTTTCTTGATTTATTTCTCAGGTCTTACTCTTGATCTCGAATGTTCCTCGTGGGAACGATCTTGATTGCAGTCTTTACCGAAAAGTAGAAGTAGCACGTGGTGCTATCCTGGCCGGGAGAGTCCCACGTGGTGGTCCTACCCTCAGTCAACTACCTCAAGGTCGTTGACAGACGTAACGGTGACTACGGCACGCACGATAGAGGCACGGGTAGCTACCCCGCACTGGCATGCGGTCAGTCATTTCCGTTAACGGGTGTGCCCAAAGCACAGCACAGAACCAGTATAGGGCAGAACCCTTTCAGTAATAGGGGTTCAACCCCTCCACAGTAACCAAACAGGGGTCTTGCCCCTCCACAGTCCGCTCACCCACACCTGACTACCCTTATTTGCCCAGTGGGCCTAACAAGTCGATGTGGGCTGGCTAGCTGAACCTCGGGGCCTGTGGGGTAGCTAGCTCTCTCCCTACACTAGTAGCTCTCCTTGGTATTGTGTACGCGAGGGCCAAAATTTGGTACAAGGTGGCCAGACCTAACCCCGGGTCCCTGGGGCGGCTAGCTCCGCTCTACACTAAACAGGGGGACAGTCGCTCTCCTTGGTACTCCGTACTCAAGGGCCAGCTCACTTCCCCATCCACTTTCCCAGTTCCATTCTATTTATTTTCCAGGAGCTCTACTCCTAATTCCCTATAGGGTTCATACTCATATTTCCCAGGCCAAGCCATACTAGGTTTCATTATTTCAGTTTCATTCACATTTAACCCGTGTTTCCAACATTTAATATCAATTTATATACAAGCAGCTCAAATTTAATTACCAAACAACAAGAATTACATGTAGCAGTTACTAGCAGCAGTACTCTACATTTCACAGGCAGCTGTTATCCAATTACAGGCAATTATCATTATTCTGTCTACTTATCCAAGACTACAATTCAGGTATTCAAGACATTCGTTTCAGTGTTTCTGTTCCTAGGATTCATGCCACACCCTAGGATATATCATTCAATCTAGTTTTCAGGTCCTAGGATTCATGCCATACCCTAGGATCTATCATTCAATCTAGTTTTCAGGTCCTAGCATTCATGCCATACCATAGGATCTATCATTTAATTCAGAGATGCATTAATGTTTGTAAATAATTAAGGGAAGACACTCTACCTGCAAAACCGGGAGTAATGGGAGCGTGATCGGCAGGTCCTCGTGCCTCTGCAACCCCAAAGCCGCAACAGAACGAGATCCTAACACAAGGATCAATCACAAGGAACCACTTAGAACAGGATACAAGTATTTTAAGCAAGTAGAGGAGCTAATTCTGAGAAGAACGGAATCTTAAACGCGGAAATCAGACCTCGAACAGACCCTAAACGGGTCAAAAATGATAATTCTGACTCAAATCAGACGTCTGGAACACCTTCCAGACGTCTTAAAAAGTGGTCCAGGTCATACCTCACTCTGCGCTGCTCCTCAAATGTCCAGGGATCCTACTGAATCGTTTGGACCCAGTTCCAGACGTCCGACCACCTCTCCGAACGTCTGGAGACGCTCTCCGTCGTCTGGTGCTGTACCCAGACGTCTGAACTGCGTGGGAGGGAGTGTCCCCGCACCTTCCCGAAACAAAACCTACACGCGCGACGAAAGCTTCCTCAACACGACACGTATCAGCACTTCGGCGGAACGGCCTGCATGGCCATATCCGCAAAA
This sequence comes from Thalassia testudinum, assembly GCA_037157565.1. NCBI lineage: Eukaryota > Viridiplantae > Streptophyta > Magnoliopsida > Alismatales > Hydrocharitaceae > Thalassia > Thalassia testudinum. The sequence goes on from JAZHRO010000024.1 coordinate 23,756,529, forward strand.
GGAGGGAGAGGAGAAATTTCGTACCTCTCAGACGTCTGGAGCTCCCTCCAGACGTCACCCTCGTCATCTGGATGTAGGTGCAGACGTCTGATTCTGGGAAAAATTCTCAGAATCAGACCCTCCTCGCCTTCTTCTCGCTGCGAGCGAACTCGCCACGCAGCCGCTCGTCCGCTGCTCAAGCTGCAGCAGCACCAGGGGGGATCTCCCCCGCACGATGCCCCTCCGCGCGCACGCTGGCCGGCCTCGAGTTGCTACAGCGGGCTCTCTCTTCCTCGCGCGCTCTCCCTCTTCTTCCCTCTCTCTGCACCCCTTCCTCTCCGCACCCGGCAGCAGTTGTTGCCCTCGCTCTCGCTGGAAGGAGGAGACGGTGGGGTGGTGGGTGAGGGAGAGGGAAGGGGTATTTGAAGGCGTGTGGGAGGTGTCTGCAGGTCGGCGAGGGAAGAGAGAGAAAAAGAGGGCGGCGGGTTGTAGTCTGCACACGGCAAGCGCGCAAACTCGCGATCGTACGCACACTAAAAATTTATTTACAGACGTCTGGGAAGGCGTCCAAACATTTGGAGGCGTCCAAACGTTTGGACCAACTCTCAGACGTCTTAAAGTGTGTTTGATGCCTCGGTCTTAACAGATGGCATTCTGGAACACATCCGTTGGAATTCCATACTTGACGAGTGCCGGTGCTCATCACCGTACAAGTATCGAGGAAAGTTCCAAAGCAAGACAACAAGTCGTGGATTACCTATAAACATCTCTAAATCAATTTAAATCGAATATTGATTTATAGCAACCATACGGGGGATTAAAACTAACATGAATTAAACTTTTAAAATATTGATTCAACTAAGATGGGCTTAAAACATTGAATTAAACATGATTTCAGGGCTTGTTGTTATCCTAATGAAAAATCCCAAGAATCAAAACATCGGATTACAATGTAACGAAAATCACATAGCTCTGATACACCACTTGAAAGATTTTAACCAAATGAAAACACCAATTTCATTATGAACAAAAACATTGAATGGGTTTTCGCAAATCCTAGAATCTCTGATTCCTATGCATTGATAATCCAAAACAAAAGAGAGAAGGAAATGAATACCTGAATCTATCTCTTGATTCTTCTTAGTGAAGGATGCGTGTAACAATCCTTCGATTCTGGTAGAGCTTCTCGACGAGTTTGGTGATGGTGCTTCCATCGATTGAGAGAGAGTGAGTAGTTTCAACCTAAGGCCCTTTTATTTCCCATGATAGGATATGGAAAAATAAACTGTACACCATTCACATATCTTCAGAAATCATAACTATTAAAATGAAATTGACGATTTTATCTATCACCAAATCATAATTCCTCAAAGAATTTCTATATAATTAACTACATATTATTGAAAGCATAATTTACTTAACTCCTATTAAATCACATAACAGACATATTTACAAATATATACATATATAATATATATCAATGTAAAATTTCCAGTAATAATATATATTTACCTACGTAGTAATTCCAACCGTCATCCCAGTGCACCCTCATTCTTATTCGTATCCTTCGTAATGTTTACGGTTTTGTAAGGTATAAAGCAACTATATCACCTGACAAACGCTTAAGGAACATAAGCTAAGTCCCTGTACAACGTAGTATTAAGGCTATCTGCACTGAAATTATCAAAGATACAAGAAAGGCTAGTTACTTCGATAAATGTGACACAATCTTATGTTAAAATAATATGTCATTTAACAAATTGAAATCAGAGTAGTCATATGATTGAATTGTCATAACTATATTGCAGGCTTACAGCAAAAGATTCTAAAATTTGGTTGAAAAAAAATTAATAATCGAATCAAAATCAAACTACAGCCAATTTATAAAAACTAAAAATAAAACTAAAACATCCCTTAGACCAAATCGCCAAGAATATGGATGTGGAGTTACAACAATATGCAAAGTCATGATGAGAATCGGAAACAAGATCAATAGAGGGTGGGGTACGTTGAAATAAGTCACGATTGGTGGAGCTATGTTAGAGGAACATCATGTGGTGGAGCGAGGGTGGAAGTAGGGGTGAGTGTTCGGTCGATTTTGGTGAATTTGGATTGTTTGATTTAGGTTGTATTCGATTTAGATCGTAAAATACCCATTCATGACTCATCCAAATTATGTTGGATTTAGCTTAAGTTCCGTCGATCTGGATAGTTTGGATTAAGTAAAATTTAAATTTTGTACTTTTTTTTTTACGGGAGAAGGTCTTTTCTTGACGTAAATTTCTCAAAAGTAAAAAAGAAATCATCAAGATGTAGACATTTTAGAAAAAAATCCACCATGATGCAGCACTTATACCATATCTTTTAAAATAACTTGATTGTTAGATTATTTGTGGGAATGTATACATAAAAATTTTATATAAGGATGATCGGAATAATTTTATAGACTTAATTTTTTTCTCTGCTCATAGATGGTTAAATAAAATAACTTAAATATAACATTTGTAGAAAGTAAGAATTATTCATTTTCTCCCATTTCCAATGTGAAGAGGGTGTCACCAACTTATAACCTCGTAAGTGTCAGAGATGGAGTGGACAGGGAGGAGAGGTTGCAACCAAAGGTGCCTTGTAGGCCATTGAAGCAGGTGCAGTGGTTGATGAGAGTGGCGGAGAGGTGGGCGTTGAGATCGAAGGAGGAAGGGTATGGGGGAGTCGAATAAGTGTAGGGAGGAAGCAGATAGGCGAAGGGATTAGCATAGGGGGGGAGGGGAGGGGACTTAATGGAGGGGGTGCATACAGCTACAGGCAGTTAGGTAGGTGGGTTTGCAGCTCACAGCCATAGGTGTGTGCTGGAGTGAGAATGGGAAAGGTCATGGGAGGGGCATCGGTGCACACAAGCTTGTAGCAAGCGGTGTGTGCATTGGGGACTTTAAGTGGGACAGAGTCTTATGGAGGGATGATAAGGGTTTAGGTTTTATCTGTTATATTATATATATCATTATAAAATGGTTTTGGTTGGGTGGCTGAGTTGGATCCATGGATCACCCATAATAAAAGTTTGGGTTATTTAAGTGGGTCGAGTTAGAATTAGTGGATCCATAAGTTGACCCAATATTCATAATAATTTTACAATTTGGGTCAAGACTTGACCTGTGACGCAAATAATCCAAATCATTTCACATATTTTTCATGATTTGAGTTGATTATTTGGGTTGACCCGAATAATGCACACCTCGAGATGGAAGGGCATGGTTGTTATTACATGGGAGATGTCCATGCATGAATGTAGTGCTTTGTTGTTGATTGGTCCATGAGAAATAGAGGGAGAGGGTTTGTCAACGGCGGGGGGGTGGTGTGGAGAGCAGGAACATGGAAACATTTGGATGATAGAGGATATGAGAATACTAAGAATTGCATTTGATTCGTCGTAGTCGTTTAAGATTTTTTTTCAAGAATGTTAACAAATGTCTGCGACGCCATATTTCACTTAATATTCTATCCAAATCCACGTAATCGTCGCAGTTTGCAGGAGGGGCGCAACCGGACATAATGATAAGGATGTAAATCTTTTTTTTTTTTTTTTGTATGTAGGGAAGTTTGCATTACTTATTTTTGTAGAAAGTGTTATCTTGAATGCAGATGTGATACAAGTGTTGCCCATGTAATATTGTTTCAAGAGCGGTGATCAGTTGGAGTTCGGTTCGTGTAATTGGGCTGTAAAAGCTGCAGGCAATAACGTATAATCTTACCTACCAAAGTAGCGGCATGCAACTTGTAATTAGTCCTCGCATTCCCACATTAACTTCAAACATAGAAGAACCATCCAATGTACAACTCAAAATACCAAAGCCATCTCTTCCAAACTTAATTAATATCTCTCATTGTCCACCGCCATCCTCCCTTTCCAAACATATATCCAAAACCATATATAATAATACCAAAAACGATAGCCAAAATCCCCTCGGATTCGGAGGACACCCAACACATCTAATCCAGAGGATCCTTTGCACCCCGGTCGACTCTACATTGAAGAAAGCGAACAAAGAAGAAGAAGCAGCTCAATTTCTAGGAACAAACGCGGAATTTGCAAGGAAGAACACGAGGACCGCTACGAGGACTGCCACCGCCGCGGCCGCCGGTCCGCGATACTTCCACCGCGTGGCCCGCGGCCTCGACGCTTCCTCCTCCAAGAGATCCATCAGGTACCCGCCGGCGCAGTCGATGGAGACGTGCGCGCAGAGCCCCTCGAAGAACTCCCCGACCTTCCTATCACCCCTCTGCATGTTCACGAAGACCCCATCCACGTCCCCACCCTCCTTCTTCCTCCTCCCCCTCCCCGCACCGTTCACCACCAGATCCATGAACGCTATGTAAGCCATCACCTGCCCACTTGCACCGTGGTAACACTGCTCGAACGCCACCAGGTTACTGAACAGCATCGAGCTATAGTCCCAGACCTGCAGGGAAGGGACCTCGATCACGCCATCGTGGAACCTCACGTCCATGAAGCTGCAGGGGTCGCCCTTCCCCTCCTCCCTCCTCCTCAGCCTCGTGCGCTTCGCGATTAGCTCCCTCGCCCTCGCTACCACCTCCGCCGACGGCACCGCCCCTCCTCCGGCGTCGAGGTGCTTCGGTGGCTTCGACGGAAGGATCGAGAGGTAGACGAGGTGGAGGAGGTGGTGCACGTTGACGCTGGGGACGACTCTGAACTCGGGGTTCCTCCTCGGGTGGAGGTTGGAGAAGAGGTCGAGGGCGAGGTTGAGGAGGGAGACGTTGGCTTCTCTCGGGGTCCTCAGGAGGAAGAAGAGGTGTTGCACCACGAAGAAGGGGATCTGATTCTCCACGAGGAGGAGGTCGTGGAGGATCCGGTTGCGCACCCACGAGGACTCCGGGAGCTTCGGGCCCTCGTCGGCGTCGTCGACGAGCTCCTCGTGGATGTCGTCGTCGTCATCGTCGTCGAAGTCGTAGTCGTCGTCGTTGAGGGGATTGGAGGATTCGCTCCTCCTCCTCCTCCTCCTCCTCGGGGGCGACGGAGGCCTCTGGTCGAGGATGAGGTGGAGGATGAAGCAGCCGTCGAGGAGGAGCATCTCGACGTACTCGTTCTCGTCCATCTCGATGGGGCGGGCGTAGCACCCGCGGGCCTTCGCCTCGAGCGCGCGCATCTCGTCCACGCAGCGCTCGAGGGAGTCCCGCGGGTCCACGTGGGGCTGCCGGTGCAGGAGGTGCGCCAGGCAGGCCCACTTGAATCCCTGCGCGTCCGCAAACTGCGAGTCGCGGGCGCGCGGTGGCCCGTACCCGCAGTGGTGAGGCCCGATCGGGACGACGCTCGGCTGATAGAGCCTGGGGCTGTGCCTCCGCATGTCCCCCGGCACCTTGAAGATGGTGCAACCTGTCGATTTGGGAGAAAACACCGATTAGCATTGGTACGTGGTTCGATTTTGGAAATTCAAATGCTCGAACCCAATTGGCGGGGTTCTTTCTAGCGCCGCGTGGGTGGGGTGGTGGGGTTGTGGGGAGAAAATTTTTTTCCAATACAACCGCTGCGGTGGTGGCCGGTCGACGACGGGGAGGAGTCCTGGACGCGCTGCCAGAGCGACTCGATCCACGGCTGCCCCGAATCGGCCTCGCCCGCGTGGCGGACGGTGCCGGAATCGAGGTCGTCGTCGACGCTGCCCGCGAGCTTCCGGGATCGGATCCGCCGGAGGTAGATGCGAGGGGAGGCCCCCGTGGTGTAATTGGCGTCCTCCATCCTCGCCCGCACGTTCATGGCGATGGAGGTGTTGGGATTGGATTGGATAAAGGGAGGGTGTTGATCTGTGTATTTAGATGGGGAATTGGTGTAATGGTGGTGGTGGTGGTGTTGAGGCGTCCATGTAGGGGAACACGAAGATGGTGTGTGGAGATCTAGAGGGGGGCGGGGGGTGGTGGTGGGGATGGGGATGGGGAGATGTGCTTACATGTCAAGAGTAGGGATGTGGGGAACGAGTGGGTGTTGGTGGAGATGATCTTTGGATCTTGACTGGATTTGGGATCCTTGAAATGGCCTTGTGTGACGTGTGATGCGCTTTTTCGGAATTATGCTTAATGTAATTTCTTTTTTTTTTTTTAAGGAGGGTGGGGTGGGGTGGGGTGGATTGCTTATATGGCCCTGAAAAGTTTTACATTGCACAAGTGGATTTTATGAATTTACATGTATGTCCTTCTAAAGTTAAAAATTTTTGCTTAAATGAACTCGGATTAAGCTTCCGAAAAAAAGGATCTGTTTTGGATGACTTTAGGTCAAAAGGTAAGTTTTTTTACCTTTTCTACTTTCTTGTTGGCTGAGATTTAGATTCATGCTATTTCTATCTTCAATCACCTCTACCGTAGATCCTTGTCAGCTTCAAGCTCTTGTGACGTTTGGATTTTCATGATAAGATTGTCTTTTTCTTTCAACTTCTTTCATGTTTTGATCGAATCTCAACGTTTGGATGGGTGATGAAATCTCAGTTGACCCTTATCACAACAATAATTAGTTTTTACATTGTTAACTCAAATTGATGGAAGGACACGAGAGTGAAATTAAGTAGATTTATAAGAACATCTACGTTAAGATGATAAACCTAGGGTTATATGTGTAGTATCAAATAATTATAAGAATATATACATAAACATTCCTATTTTATTCAATTTGTCAAGAGGGATCAGGAGGCACCTCAAGGATTAATTTGATTGGGGGAATATATTTTAGAGGAATTGTATGTGGCATTAGTCTTTTGAGGAATAAGTAATTTTTGTTGTTTGGATTTGATGTTGAAATTGGAGAGGAATAAGTTATAATTTTTTTTTCATTTGAAGTAATTAGAGAGTTTGATTTGAAGAATGAAAATAAAAAATATGTGGATAAGTGATGTATTGTTTGGAAAATTTTATAGTAATAATTATTTGATTAACAAAATTATTCTTAAATTAAATTATATTTTGTGTAGATCCATAAAAAAGAGTCATCATAAAAGCATTGGAATAAATGCAAAAGATAACCCATATTCCACCCCAAATGTGGAACAAAGAAGAATTGGCATAACCTTTCAAAAGTTTTTCTTTTTTTTTCACTGACCTTTTAGGGCCCAAATAGAATTAGGATGATAATTCTTCAAAACATACATAGTCCAAAGTGTTTTCCATCTCCCAGCCCAGAGTTTGGGTCAATTTTTTTTTATTTATTCTGAGTTGAATTTATTTTGAAATGGATAGGTCAATAATTTATTATACGATGTGACATAGATTATATTTATTTATTTATAAGCATAGTCTATTAAACTATCATTGTTTTTTTATTACTTAATTTAAATAATTAATCGATTAAATTTATTCCTTTATATTATCCCTGGTCAACATGCTTTAACTTGGAATAACTTTTTATTCCTATTTATTCCCTATTGTCTCCACGAAGCATATGCGGTGTATAAATCATGGTTGGGTCATCTTAAGCCACACATCATATCTTTTTAAGTGGACAAATAGATGAGAAAAAGGAGCTCGGAAAAAAGTGATAGATTTCTATGCATGCATGGCTCCAATATTATTAAGATTTTGTGGGTTGTCTCCAATAAAAGTACCTTTTCCATCTCCTCTAGTGTGAGAGAGCAAAGGTTACAGTGCTACAGTTGGGGCTCTAATTGATCTCTTGAGACTGATCATCCCCTCCTCCTCCAGTTAGATTTACTCCCTTCCCCCAAGGTATCCCTTTTGTCGATGGCGACGACATGAATGGCGAGATGAGGTTGGTCTTGGGAATGGCGGCGACATGTGCAACAGTTGGCGACGTGTGGCGATCGGCGACGTGTGTGGTGGCGTGTGTTGCAATAGCGGAAGTTCTGGTTCAAGGCTCAGATGGCTAGCGCTTCCGATCATCGATCGATGTGCTAGGGTGGAGCTTCATCGAGGCTTACATTGGCTACTGGATCGGCGACATGCATGGCATCGTTTCGACAGTCGAGGCGTAGGTGATGGTGTGGCCGGGATACGTTCGCCCAGCCTTTTTTTGGTCCAAGGGGTGGGTTGTTCATGGCATTAGGCATGCCTCTTTTGTAGTTGCTTTTGTTAAGGTTTGGCCATTTCGGTGTTTGTTTTAGTTTCGTTGTTGTGGGTTTTGTTTTTCCACCTGAGGGATGTAGTTGTTCCCCTTAGGGGTTTGGTGTGGGGAACATGCAACACACCATGCTTCTTAGTTCTTACAACTGAAAAGCATCCATACTTGGTTCCCGTGCTCGACTTTTGTTGGATTTCTCGTTAACGCTGATGGTTAAGGATTCTTCTAGTTACGCTGTCGTATCTATGAGCATGTTGTGGCAGTTGATCTTCGATCACTATTTAAATTTCATGTTTGTGATGGTTCTTTTTTATTTTACTTTAAACTTAGGTTGAAGTTTTGTGTTCTCCTTTAAAGATGTCGATGATTCCTTCTTTATATACTTACATCACTTGTATGATTTTCAAACTCATATGAATGAAAATTACCTTTTAAGGTTTTGTGGTTTAGCATCTGAGACGAAAGATATTAATGAAAACATGCATTAAATATCACTTTTTTTTGCAGGTGCGTCGAAATCCCGATCAGGTGGAGAGAGGAGTGGAGGATTATTGAAGCAGTTGTTGACTTTTTGTACGTGGGTGGTTCTTGTTTTGGGGGTTTGACCAAGCTTGCGAGATCGGATCGATGGAGTGATCAGATATGATAATACATGGATTTTATATAGTCCCTCTTGTCAGACAGACAGTCTGCTTTCGGTCTCTCTACGGCCCAATCCACAATCCATCTATAAACTAACCATCCCTTTGCCACCCCAACCCCCCGCTCCACCGGTAAGATCATCACTGTTCACTGCAATGTGACGTTATCTTCTCTTGCACAAAAGTTTCATTTCCGCACGGATATTTCCACTAACTGCACTGTTGTAAGATTTTTTAACAGCATTTCATGTAAATATTTAAAATATCGTGTTTTGTTCCAATCACCCAATACGTCACGCATTACACATTATAAATTTACATGTATGTCCTTCTAAAATTAAAAATTTTTGCTTAAATGAACTCGGATTAAGCTTCTGAAAGAAAAAGCTATTTTAAATGAATTTAGGTTAAAAAAATAAGTTTTTTTTTTTTTTGCTACTTTCTAATCGATGAGATTTAGATTGATGCTATTTCTATTTTCAATCACCTCCACTGTGGATCCTTGTCGGCTTCAAGCTCCTGTGACGTTCGGATTTTCATGATAAGATTGTCTTTTTTTTTGCAACTTCTTTGATGTTTTGATCGAATCTCAGGTCTTATTTTGTTAGTGGATTAAATGTTTAACATGTCACTTAATTCGTCTTTTGTCTATATTAGGTTAAGTGGTCTTAATTTGGTATAAAGTTATTTTATCTTTTCTGTGAAATAACTTTAACTCGTCAAAACTTTCAAACAGATTAATTCACTTATTCTATCATTTATTTTTCTCCTTCAATTTATTCCACAAATTTATTCTTCTTATCAAATGAGACCTCAATATTTATACTGATGATGAAATTTTAGTTGACCCAACATTAATTAAATTTTATAATGTTAGCTCAAATTAATGGAAGGATATAAATGTAAAATTACGTAGAGTCATGAGAATATGTACATGAATATGACAAACCTAAGGTTATATGTGTATATATATAAACATTCCTATTTTATTCAATTCACTAAGAAGTATCCTGAGGTACTTTAAGAGCTAATTTGGTTCTAGTAATATATTTTGAAGGAATTGTACATGGCACTAGACTTTTAAGAAATAAGTTTAGGAATAAAGAATTTTTGTTTTTTGAGTTTAATGTGGAAGTTAAAGAGAAATAGGTTATAATTTTTCTTCATTTGGAATAATTGGAGTGTCTAATTCAAAGAATGAAGATAAATATGTGGATGGGTGATGTATTATTTGGAAAATTTTGTAGCAATAATTATTTGATTGAATAAAATTACTCTTAAATTAAATTATGCTTTGTGTGGACGTATAAAGAAGAGTTGGGGCATTAGAATAAATACATGGAATAACCCTTATTCCACCCCTAACGTGAAATAAAGAAGAACTGGCATAACTTCTCAAAGGTCGATTTTTTTTTTCCACTAACCTTCCAAGACCCAAACAGAATTAGGTTGATAATTCTCTCAAACAAACATATCCCAAGTGTTTTCCAACTCCCAGCCCTAAGTTTGGATCGATTTTCGTAGATTTATTCAAAGTTGAATTTATTTTTGAAGGGATAGTTCAATAATTTATTCCACTATGTGGCATAGATTATATTTATTTATTTGAAAGCATAGTCTATTAAACTATCTGTTTTGCGCGGCTAGATCTCGTTTTAACAGATATCTCGTTGTAATATAGATGAACTCTTCGCGAAAATAAATAAAAATTTATAACTCGAAATTTAAAATATCCCGAGGTCGAACTTAGGGAGTAAATTTTGATTCTAGAAGCATATAAATTTACAATTAACTATATACTATATTACAAAAATTTAAGAGAGAGAGTGAAAAAAAAAATCATTTTCTTCTTTTCTTTCTTTCTTCTCCTCTTCTCTCTTCCTTCTCTTCTTTCTCCGCCTTTCCTTTTTCGGACGTCTGATTCTTTGAATCAGACGCCTTATCTATCCCTTTGCTACAGTGCCTCGTAGCTTCTCCTCTTGGCTTCTTTTTCTTCTCTTCCTGCTTCTTCTTCTTCTTCTTGCACTGTGCCTTCTCCTTCTTCAGTTGGCTTCTCTGCCTCCCTGTCTTCTTTCTTCTTCTGTTGCAGCTCTTGGCTGCTTCTCTTTCTTTTCTCTGCAACTTCCTCCTTCCTGTCTTCTTCTTTTTCGCTTGCAGCGGCTAAGTCCCTGCTTCCTTCTTTTGCTGCTTCGTCCTTAGCGTCCTCTTCCTGCACAAGCACCACGCAACAAAACCTATTCCCCTACCCTCCCCGCGCATTTCTCTCTCTCTGAAACTCTCTTCGGTACTCTCTCCCAGAGCCAAGTTATCGGGTCGGGTCGCGCGCCTAGGTCCAGGCACACCGGCGTGGGTGTGGTGCGCGAGGAGTGCACAAGAGGATAATCTGGTCGGGTTACTAGGTCCACGGGCTAGTTCACGGACGAGGCGTACATAAGTGAGGAGGGACCTCACCCCAGTGAATTGGAGGCGAATAGCTAATATCACAAATTCAATTTATTTCACACACCTCACTCTCCGGTTCACGAGGTGGGACTAATGTTCCGCCCGCTGTTGCTCGCACGCCCGCAGGAGATCTTCTGTCCAATTGCAGCAGCTGTAGGCCTCGCAACGCCAATTGCTTGGATTGCTGGATGCGCAAGACTTCCCCGAACCTGCTGGACCTGGAACCCTGCAGCACTTCAGCCTGGAGCGAGCTTTCAACCACCTCAAGCCGTCGCTAATGGCGGCTGGAGCTCAGACCCTGCACGATACAAAAAAGAAGCTTGCAGCTCTATCAGACTATAGGAGGACCTTCGCCGTGTCACGGCGAAGGTGAGGCGGTAGGTGGCAAGCCATGGGGTGGCCTAGGCGTGCGTGCCTAGGTCGCTCTGTGGCCAGATGGATGGGTTAGGTCAGGGGGCGGTTGTGGTGGTGTAGGCGATCTGTGGACGAGTGGAGGATGTTCAATGGAGTGTGGCGGAGGTTGTGAGGTGGGTGGCGAGACGTGTGGGATTGTGGAGTGACGGAAGCGTCTCGTCGGAGGTCTGGCCGGAGGTGGAGAAGGTGGCAATGGACAATGGATGTCGAGGGGTAGAAACAACAAATTAACAGGAGGAAATAAATGAGAGAGTAAGAGGAAGAGTTTTTGCCTAGCTAAGCGAACGAAAGGGAGGAGATGGCGATCGGCACGTCTTTGCCGTCGTCGGAGACGAAGGTGCCAGAGGAGGGGGCGACGACGAAGAGAAGGGGTTGGAGAGTGCCAGCTGGTACGGAGGAGAATGGCGGAGCTGGCTCTGCCACTGGTATGGTGGTAGAGCGACGAGAAGAGGGAGGAAGAGTTGCCGGAAGAGTCGGGTTGTTGGCCGGAGTGAGGAGGGGACGAATTTGGGGGAGTTCTTTAGCTAAATCGAGCTTGGAGCAACCGACAACCCCTGCCGCTTCTTAAATAGATGTTAGCAAAGAGGAGATCTTGAGGAGGAAGGATGGGCAAGCCGCCGGAGAATGGCCGGAAAAGAGACCCATGCCTCTCGCACATTCGCATGAGAGGTATGGGCGTCAGCAGGGCATGGGAGGGGGTCCATGCAGAAGAAGACAACACAAGGGACCCCCCTTTCGTTCCTAGGGCCTGTCCCCATACCCTACGCGGCGCCATCCTCTACGCAAAGTCACCGGAGGCATGGGCAGCTGCTGCAGGTGGCAGAGGGACGGGCTTGCAAAGAACGAAGGAAAAGTTGAGGGGCTAAGTGGAAGGGTTCAAAAAGTTAAAGGTCAAAAAGTAATTCTTGAGGACCAATTTGTAAAGTAGGTCAAGGCAAACTTTCCTTAGGTCCAAATTTTGATATAACCCTAATTTGGACCTAAGGGATCCAATGGTGAAGTTGGATTTTAGGTTTGACCACGTTTGACCGGTAAATTTGCATAAAAACTCAAATTAGGTTAAAAATTGGATATGGTTCTCAATCTAGGTCAAGATAGGTTCCAATGGCTAAATTGAAGGTTCTAAACCCTAGGGGATATTTTTTCATAAATTTTAGAGGGTTTAATTGATTTTTATCTTCCCTAGAACTTCGTGAATTAGAGCAAATTTATTTTAGGGTTATAGAATATCATTTAATTCCTAAAAGCTGCTATAATCCTTTTCAGATCAAATCATCTCACTTTCTCTCTTATTAAGCCCATTTGACCTGTGTTTAGACCCTTAGTCATCCCGTTTGTGTACTGTATTGGTAAAATTACAGTTTTACCCCTTGTGAGTTGCTTTATACTCAAATTTATAGTTCTTTGATTTAGGCTTTCCCTTAGATTTTATAGGAGCTTTTGTATACTTATTTGACTTAAAATGTACTTGTTATGGTTCATGATAAGGTTCTCATCACTATCGTTGTTTTTTTATTGCTTGATTTAGATAATTAACCGGTTAGATTTATTCCTTTATATTAACCCTGACCAACATGATTTAACTTGGAGTAACTTCTTGTTCATATTTATTCCTTATTCCCTTCACAAAGCATATGCGGTGTACAAATCATGGTTGGGTCATCTTAAGCCATGCATCGTATCCTTCTAAGAGGATAAATAGATGAGAAAAAGAAGTTCGGAAAAAAGTGAGATTTCTATGCATGCATATCTATAGTAGCATTAAGATTTTGTGGGCTGTCTCCAATAAAAGTGCCTTTTCCCTCTCCTTTTGTGCGAGAAAGCAAAGGTTACGGTGCTACAGTTGGGGCTTTGATCGGTCTCTTGAGATTGATTGCCTTCCCTTTCCTCCAGTTAGATTTACTCCCTCCCCCCTATGGTATCCCCTTCGTCGATGGCGATGACATGTAGGGCGAGATGAGGTTGGTCTTAGGCGTGGTGGCGGCGTGTGCAATAGTTGGTGACGTGCAGTGATCGATGACGTGCGTGGTGGCACATGTTGTGATGGTGGAAGTTTTGCTTCGAGGCTCGGACGACTAGCACTTTCGATCATCGATCGGTGTGCTAGGGTGGAGCTTCGTCAAGGCTTCCGTTGGTTGCGGGATCGGCGACATGCATGGCATCGTTTCGACGATCGGGGCATCAGCGATGGTGTGGTTGGCATGCGTTCGCCCAATCTCCTTTTGATCCGAGGGGTGTGTTGTTTGTGACATTGGTCGTGCCTTGTTTATAGTTCTTGTTTCTACGTAGGTTTGACAATTTTGGTGTTTGTTTTAATTTTGTTGTGTGGGTTCTTTTTTCCTACTTGAGGGAAGTAGTTGTTCTCTTTAGGGGTTTAGCGTGGGGAACATATGACACACCGTGCTTCTTAGTTCTTATGATGAGCCCTTATGAGGTCAAGGTCCACGCAGTCGCCTAACTAAAAAACAACTAAATTAAAAGAAAGGAAAAGAACAAATCAACCCTACAACAAGCACATGAACATGCAACCACCAAACCACATGTCCGACACGAACACCAAAGCAGACCGCCGTGTGCTGCCATCACCCACCGTCGATCGTTGACGAGGCTTCGCCACGTGCTGTCGACCCCACCGCAATATGCCGTCGCAAGCTGTGACCCACACCGCTGCACGCTACCATGCACTGCCAAACCCCACAAGTACACTCCAGAAAGCTCATCCCCGTTGTGCAATGCTTCACTAAACAGCCACCCCGTGAGGTAACCCGCGTGCACGAGGGAGAACTCGTCGGCCACTGCGAGCGCCAACCAAAGGAGTCACCGTCTTACCAAATCAACCGCTACAAACCATAAAACAACATGCATTTCGAGGTGGTTGATGGGTTCAGTAAACATCGATCCATACATTTTTTGTAAATGTTTGTTTAATTAATATAATTAATTTATAACTATATTTTTTAATCTATATAGATATCTTTTTTCATGTAAGTTATTATCAACCATCACATATATAGATTCTTTAATTTTCATAAGATATATATTCACTTTATAAATGTGCAAACATTATCGTATCGTAAATACATACGAAATGCAAAATAATTTAGAAGAGTTCTTTAATTGAATTCATATAGATGTCTTACTTTACATCAGTGGTAAATAAATTTCCCTCTTACTGTAGTGTCATCAAATTGAAATATAGGGTACGTTGTAACGCTTTATTACGTGAGTATCGCTTGATTCAATTTGGCTATTTCCCACAGCCCTCCTAACTCCCACTCCCTCCCCACACCCCACTCCCTCCCTCCCTCCCCCTCTCTCTGTCCCCTCTCCTCCCTCTTCCTCTCTCACCTCCACCGCCTCCTAAACCCCTGATGTTGGCGTTGCCCCCCCATTGGGAGAGCCTCGCCAGGGCCCTACTCATCGCCGCCCTATAGCTCCACCTCCGGATCATGCCCCTCGAGAAGCTCCCCGCGCACTTTGACTCTGCTCCCTCGGGCTCCTTCCTGACTCTCTTTCTCTCAGACCACCGCCGCCGAGTCCTCTCCTCTGTCCCCTTCCCACAACCACAGCGAGCTCTCCTCCCTGGCCACCTACATCACCACCTTCGCTTCCCACACCGCCACCATCGACCTCTCCCTCCCTGTTTGTTTCTCATCTCTCTCTCTCTCTCTCTCTCTCTGAGTCCCCCACTTTTCTTCCTTTTCCTCTATCACCTTCCCCCCAACCACAGGGAGCTCTCCTCCTTGGACACCAAGTCACCACCCTCACCTCCCGCATCGCCACCGTCGGCGTCCGGATGGACGCCGGCAGCCGCTTCAAGACCCACTCCACCAACTGTGCCACACACTTCCTTGAGCACGTACATGATCTTCAAGGGGACGGCCTCCGGGATTGTCCGACGGCTGGAGGAGGAGATTGAGAACATGGAGCAGCACCTCGACGCCGTGGTGGTGGTGTTGGTGGCGGTGAATGGGGACTAGAGGAGAGGGAGATGTTGGGCTGAGAGATGCCAAAGTGCGGGGATGGATGCCCGGGTTCAGGTCACCGCCGTTTGCAGGGTCGCATGCTGCCACCATGTGAGTAATCTTTCTTACCGTGGTGATGTTTACTACACGATTTGGAGAGTCAAGAGATGAGCTTTGTGGCTGTTTGGTATGTATCTATGGGGAATTTGATGTCTTGGAGGATGCTGATGCTACTTGGTCTTGGATTTCCTTGATTGGGATGCTTTTGCTCATTATTTCCCCAATTGAGTTTCATTGCCCAGATAGAAATGTTATTTATTTTGATTGTCTTCCTCTCAAGATGTCTGCTTTTGTCAGTTTTCTAAAAGAGGTATGTTACCCATTGCAGAAGTATCGTGGTAATTTCTTGTAGTTAGGAGGCCTAAAATATAGCATGAGAAATTAAGGGTTATGCAGTCTGCTACTTCATATGCAAGAGTTTTGCAAAGCTGTTGAAGGAATCTGAACTACTGAGGAATAAAGAAAAGAAATGTACCAAATTTATAATTCTAAGCTATGGAGAGAAAAAGCTTCAGTTTCTTGTTACATGTTTCTTGCAGGCGTTTTGTTCTTTGTATCATTTAACAAGCGAGTGGAGGATAGTTTTGGTATTGGTTTTGGATTTTAACAATTATCTGTGTGCGAATTGCATGGAACTAAGATAAATAGAACATAACAATTACCCTCAAGGAAATAATCTGCAATTCTGGGAAAGGCTCGTTAGTTCCTGACTTCAATTATATGCAGCCTGGATAGCTACAGTCCTCCAGAGATTTTTGATCGATGGAGCATATTCATGGGATTGGTTAAAAGCGGAATAATTTAGGTTGAAAGGCATGGTACTCATACCTAAAGTCGTGAATCGGATACCTACTGTAAGCCAGGTAAGTAGAAAAAAGCATAAAGAGCAAGACTTATTGAAACTAGCACATTAGAAAATCAACCGAAATAACCATAACCAACTATGATCTGACAAAGTTTCTTCCTCTTAACCAAATCTGTAACCTTATAGTTGTCAAGAAATCATGGATAGCCCTATCCAAGTACACAAGCTACACCTATTAGATAAAATTGGTGCATAAGAATATTGTATTCTAATGTGATATCATCATAAAGGTGAAAGTGCGGGATATTTCTAGAGGCGTACCATTAAAAATTTTTCCTTGACCAATAGGGTAAATCAAGAAAGATAAGTATCAGCCATATGTGAGTAAACGATCATATTCTGGCATCGCACGAGCTTATCCAACGGTGTTTAGGACACGCTGGATTAAAATGATAAGGAAAATACTGGTAAATTTGAAAATGAGAAAAAGGGTAGTCATCTTGCAAACCATGCAAGTCCTCACGAGAAAGGAGCTATCGCACGCACCATCTTCAACCGAAGGTTTGTTCGGCAGAGCCTTCATTTTTTTCTTTTTTTTACCCATACTCCTGTAAAACCTTTGATATTACATAAAAACCACATAATCATCCGATTTACATATGCCCTCAAAATATTATCATTGCTGGCAAGATAATCATGGTTTGAGGTTGGCATGGTATTGAATCTTAGCCTCTTGTTGAATTAGTTCGATTCTAGAAGCCAATCATATGGTTAATATTCGTTCAAATAAAAAATAAAAAATAATATGAAGTTGAGATCTTGGATAAATGTCAAAATAAACCTTCGAAATTACGCATGTAATGTTATGTTTGCAATATTTAATTAAATATTACTTGAGAATTCCTCCATTTACTTAAATAGACACTTTGTTAGTTAAAGATGTTAACTTCTAAATTCTAGCGGTGTTGAATTGAAAAAGTAACAAGACGTTTTTTGTTTTTAGCTCTCCTTTCCTTTCCCCGCTCACCTTCCTGCCTACCTCCCCCCTCTACTTCTTCTCACCAATCCTCCCACGCAAAATGGATTCTCACTGACAAGGGAAGGTCCAGGAAAGGGGGGTGAAGGGGCACGCAAGAGGAGTTACAAGAGAGATGAAAGGGGAAAGAAATAAATCTTGAATGTAAAAATTGATTTTCCAGTACTTTTCAATTTAACGTCGATAAAAGATAACACTGTTAAATAAAGTAAAAATAATAATTTGTAGGTGGTATTTAATTTACAAATTGGATGGTTTACCACAACATGCAAAAAGGATTAGTTTACATTCCAAGGTTCAACCCGTAGGATAAAAACTTACAATAAGGTTGATGTTTAGCTGGAACTCAAGATGATTCCAGGGTAGTGTTGTGTTTACTTGAAAATAGGGATAGTGAAAAGGATAAGGTTTCAAAAGACAATTTTTCCTATGATTTAGTTGTTCCGTTAGTTGGTGATTTTTTTAAGAAATTAGAATTATTTTGTGAGACAATTAACTATATGAAACATATTATTTTGACTAACAATCTGGTTATAAATTTTAACATGTACTTGAATGTCAATCTGTATAAAATGTTTTCTTTTTATTTTATTACTTTTAGGTGTGTAATTAATTAAGGGATTGTTTGGTTGGTGGAAAACATTCTGCAGCATTTATTCTGACTTCAGCGAATTTTACATTTTACAAAGGGAGAAGCAAACATGAAAGAGCAAAATGAGGAGAGGAGAAACGTTTGAGTCTATACAGAAGGGATGGGCAGGGTTCATTTTGGGGCACAAGTCATCCCACACGATAACACAGGTTGGTGGAAACAGAGGGTATCCCTTGAAGAGATATCTCCGAAGGTAAATGAGGCCCAAGTAATGCAAGAACATTTTTTTTTTTATTGAGGTAAGATTTAAACTTTATCTTCTGAGATAGAAGACCACCTATCCAACAACCACACACACGAGGTCAAATCATTTCAACACCTACCCAATAACCAGAACTCACGCATACAATATTAAACAGTAGCAACATGTACAGATGTGAAGGAGCACAAGGAGCCACAACCAAAGACAAAATGGTTCCAGCCACCATATCACATGCAAGAAAAATCCAAAGCGGAGCAACTAACATCAGAAAAGATTATATCACATTCACCTGATTCCCTACCACCGTCCACACTGCATACAGAATCATAACTTAGAAGCCAACCAAACAAAAAGTTAAAAGATTGGGCTTGAACAGAAAAAACAAGAAGGTAAGCAATCCTCCACTGCACCTCCACCAGCTTTCAAACAAAACCAACATGAAAGGTAACCACTGGTCAACGCTACCAAACTACACACCACATTACTGGTGGTAACGAGAGACCGCCACCGCTACTGCTACTCCTTGGAGGACTTGTTGATGAGCGACTTGTGGATGTGAGGGATGACGCCGCCGCCGGCAATGGTGCCCTTGATCAAGGTGTCGAGCTCCTCGTCCCCGCGGATCGCGAGCTGGAGGTGCCTCGGCGTGATGCGCTTCACCTTGAGGTCCTTGCTCGCGTTCCCCGCCAACTCCAGCACCTCCGCCGTCAGGTACTCCAGTATCGCCGCCGAGTACACCGCCGCCGTAGCCCCCACGCGCCCATTGGCCGCGATCCGCGACTTCAGCTGCCGGTGAATCCTCCCCACGGGGAACTGTATACAAAAAAAACACATGCATAAGCGTCGGGAAAGGGGAACAAAAGGCACCACTTTTCCCCCAGAGAGAACTGGAAGCGGCAGAAACCCCTTGGGTGGTCTTGAAGCAAAACTAAAAAGTAGAAACAACGGGTACCCAACCCAAGTGAGGAAACTTAAAACCTGGACAAGACTGTTGGGTACTCAAAGAGTAAGCTTAAAGCGAGGAGAGACTCGTAAAGGTGCCGCCTTTTCCCACAGAGATAGACTGAAACCTCGAGAAACCTGTTGGGTACTCCCAAAATAAACGAAAAACGAGGAGCACCCAAGCGGCAAACTCTGCCAAAGATGCGTAAAGATGCGATCTTTCCCGCAGAGATCGACTGAGAACCGAAAACAAGGAGTGCCCAAATGCGACGATCTAGCAAAGAACTGGAAGGTCGCGATCTTTCCCGTGGAGATCGCCTAAGGACGGGAACGGAGTTTGTTGGGGTGCCTCGGAAACACCACGAAAGGAGGATAGACGGGAGGAAGAGAGGGAGTCGGGTGCCCTCACCTGCAGGCCCGCGCGGGAGGAACGGGAGACGGGCTTTTTCTTGTCCTTCTCCTTGTTGGCGAGCGTGCTCTTGCCGGCGACGAGGCCCTTCCCACCTTTGCCGGCCATAGCTTTTTCTGGAAGGGGAGAGCTTTAACTCGAGGAGAAAGAAGGGAAGGGAGACCAGAGGGGTAGAAAGAAGAGCAAGGAGAGGGGAGATGGGAAAGTAATAGAGAGAGAGAGGAGAGGGGGCGGGGGGGTGAAAGGGGTGGGTGGGGGGGTTGATGGGTAAAAGGTTAGTTTGCCTTTTTTGGTAGCAATGGCGGTTGGACCGGTTGGCTTTGTTTTTGGGAAATTTGAAATTTTGGGGAGAATCGCCCGCTCGGAAACGACTCCTTTTGTAGCCCTCTTTTTTTTTTCTCTCTCTGAAGGAGGTGTTTTGTGGGAAGGCCCTCGGGGCGAGCTCAGGTTTACGTTTCATGGAAGAATGGGCCCTTTTTGTGTTTTGTTGACCGCCATTTGGGACTGTGGAAGTGGCGGGGATTTGGAGGAAAGTTGGCGGGAAGACAAAAGCTCCCATGCCTCCAATTGTAATGTCCACCACTGTCATTACAATTGGAAATCCATGCACGTGCAGCCCCATTGCACGACCCTCCGTGGAAGAGGATGTCGCAACTCGGTGAGGAGAGAGGTCACCGCTTCGTGGGGATACGCGCTTCGCAGCGGGTAGAGACAGTTAAGAGTGCATGCAGATGTAGGTGAGAAATAATTCGAAACAATTAAAGTGGTGATGACAGAAAAATATCATAAATTAATTAACAAATAAGATGTACAAGAATTATTTTCTGGACATGCACATGACATCAACGATGTAGGTAATCTACGTAGATTGACATTAACCTATATCATATAAGATTAAAAAGTAAGATATGGACTTTTGTATGATCATCAATCGCATCATCATCATTCTTCTCTTCAAAAGAAAAAAATTGAGACATAAAGTTGAGGTAAGAAAATGTAGCAATAATTAGAAATCTTCCACACCTAAACGGCTTCTTCTCTTGACTCTGTGTACGGATTACCCACCATCTCAAAATCAGCAAGTATTCGCACTTCTTGTTAAGATCATAAATTTCATTTTTCTTCTTCTTCTGATAGGATTGAGATCATAGATATTAACTATCGAACATGTACATGTTATTCTTTGACACATGCATTATCAATTAATATGACCTAAAATAAAATAAGGCAAGAGAAATATGGTAAAAAGAATTACCCACTAAATCTCCTATTTCAAGTCACACTGGAGCCTCCCTACCATTATTTTGAGTTTTGTCTCCAAAGATTGATTTCCCTTTGCAAGGTATGAGCCAAGTTGATGTATCGAAGTCCTACTTGAGCCAGCTATTTTGTCTGTGGATCCATTTCTCTCGAAGTTCCAATAGCTAGTGCCATGAGGTGCATATTTCCTAATTGCTGAAGTAAAATCTTAAGCACCTTTAAGATTAGAGGAATTATAACTTAGAAAAGAAAATTACTACTTGTTAACAGAATGATTTCTTCTAGAAGATTGTCAAGCATTATCTTCATCGTAATTCGTAAACTGTAACGAGCGCGTGCCCTAGACGCCTTTTAAGATGTCTGGGAGGTGGCCCAGACGTCTGTCAAGACATCTGGGATCACATCCAGACGTCTGACCAGACGTCCGGGATAGTTTACAGACATCTGGCGAACAGTTATGCTCGCACGGGATATTCTGCGCGCCTGTACGCGTAGACCTGCGATTCTGCCTCTTTCTCTGCGGCTGCAGGCGGCTGCGACCGCCTTCTCTCTCCTCTCCCGCGGCGTTAAAAGGGGGGAGGGGGCGCGCCTCCCCTCCCGTCTCCACCATCTTCCTCCTTCTCCTTCCTGTGCGCGAGAACGAGCGGACGCGAGGGTGCAGCGGCAGCGGCAGCCGCAGTGAGCGCGGAGGAGCTGCGGCGTGCGAAGGCGGGGCTCTGCCGTGAGGGCGAGCTCGCCAGGAGCGGCTTGGCCGGCCGACGGAGGGCGCAGGGGGCGCAGAGCGTCGCGGAGAGGGACCTGCTGCGGGCGGAGCAGCAAACGCGCGAGGTGCGACGCGGGCGGCGTCGCGAGCGGAGGCCGAGCAAGGTTCTGATTCTGGAAAATTTTCCAGAATCAGACGTCTGGATTGATATCCAGACGGCAGGGTCGACGTCTGTGAGATCATACAGACGTCTGAAAGGTGAGTTTCCGCTTTCTTCTTCTTTTTGTCGACTGACCGTACTGAGGGAGGGGGGTTGACTGTGCGCAGGTCTTTTGATTCGTCATCTTTGCGAATCAGACGTCTGGAATTTGTACCAGACGGCGGGAGTGACCTCCAGACGTCCGGAGTGACCATCGGACGTCTGGGATCTAGGAAAGACGTCCCCACAGACTTCTGGACGTCCGGGGAACCAAGCCGAACAGGTAATTCTCTGATCCACCGTTTAAGACGTCTGGAAGGAGTTCCAGACGTCTGATTTTCACAGTATTGTCTTTCTCGACCCGTTTAGGGCCCGTTTGGGCTCCGTTTTCCGCGATTCGAGTTGCGTTCGTTTCAGAATTTATTCCTCTACCCGCCTACAGTAGCTATACACTGTTTTGAGACACTCCTTGTGTTTGATCCTTGTGATAGGACCTCGTTCGGTTGCAGTCTTGAGAGTCGCGGAGGCGCGCGGGATTCCCGATCACGCCCCCATTACTCCCGTTGTACCTGGTAGAGTGGTTTTAAGTATTAATAAAATCTGTTAAAGTATGGAACCATAACTAGAACCTAGGGCTTGCATGAATCCTAGGAATGAGAAATATATGGAATGATAGCTCCTAGGTGTTGCATGAATCCTAGGGCCGGAAAACTAAATTGTATGATAGATCCTAGGATATGGCATGAATCCTAGGATGGAAAAACTAGTGGAATGTATATTACTGCAGTCTTGGAAAAAATGGAAAGGAATATATAAAGCTGCCTGTAAATTTAATTAACAGCTGTCTGTTATGAATAAAGAAACATGTTTGAGATCATGGAATTTGAGAACGTGAATCTGGAAAGTGAAACATATGATGTTCTGAAATAAAGAGCTGGAACCCTACGGGGACTTAGGAGTGGAACTCCTGGAAAGAAAAAAGAATGGAACTGAGATGTAGTTGTACTGTCTCTTGGGTACGCAGTACCAAGGGAAGTACCTGTACCTGTTTAGTGCAGAGTGGGGCCAGCCGCCCCAGGGACCCGGGGTTAGGATTGGCCGCTCTGTACCGACTTGTTGGCCCTCGTGTACGTAGTACCGAGGAGAGCTAGTAGTGTTAGGAGAGTACTAGCTACCCCACGGGCCCCGGGGTTCTGCTAGCCTCCTTCACCGACTTGTTAGGCCCACTAGGGCAAACCAGGGTAGTCAGGCGAGGGTGCGCGGACTGTGGAGGGGCAAGGCCCCGGTTTGGTTACTGTGGAGGGGTTGGACCCCTGTTACTGAGAGGGCTCTGCCCTGGTTCCGTGCTGTGCTTTGGGCGCACCCGTTAACGGAAACGACTGACCGCGTGCCAGTGCGGGCTAGCTACCTGTGCGTTTATCGTGCGTGCCGTAGTCACCGTTACGTCTGTCAGTGACCTTGGGGCGGTTGACTGAGGGTAGGATCACCACGGGGGACTCTCCCGGCCAGGAGAGCACCACGTGCTACTTCTACTTTTGGAAAAGACTGCAATCAAGATCGTCCCACGAGGACATTCGAGATCAAGTAAAGGATCTGAGAAATAAATGAAATAGTGAGAAAAATTGAAAGATGTAAATAAAGGAAGTAATAGAACATAACAGCTACTGTACACTCTACTGTTGCCTTTAGTTAGTTGCCACTCTACTCAGCGTTTTGCTGACGTGTTACACTCGTTACCTTTTTCAGGACCAGGTGTTGAGCAGCCAGGGTCGGCGGCTGCAGAGGACGCTGGGCCGAGTAGGGTCCAGTAGAGTTACCCCAGCTTTGTACCCCTTTTTGTTTCGGTTCTAGTGAGTAGTTTTGTTTCCGTTGTACCTTCTTTACCTGCAGTTTTTGGTATATGATAAATGTTGTTTTACTGTTGTGGTGGTGCCTACTGTAGTAGTTTCTTTCCTTACTGCTGTACTTCTTACTGTTAGTTATATTCATGCTGAATGTGGTTTATTTTACTGTCTTTTGGTTACTTCCTCGTTGGACGACTGGGTCTTGGGATTAGTCGGGTCGGTCCGGTTCTCGTGTCTCGTAGGGACTCGGGAATCGGGTCGTTACAAGATGGTATCAGAGCAAGGTCGTCCCGAGAAGTGAATCAACTGACTGGAAAATAACCAATTCACATGTTTATAGCTAGAGTAGCCACCACAACATATCTCTTGATATGAGCTCTTAGAAGTGTTGTTAGGTACCGTCTGTTTTGACGTTTCCGTTTTGTTTCGTGTCTCCTTGCAGGAGATGCCTCGTCGTGGGACTGGCGAGACTGGCCGCGGGCGCGGCCGAGGGCGAGGTCGGCGAGGTGGACGTGCTGTCGTTGACGTCTCGGTGGATCAGCCACCACTCCCTGGCATCCAGGCCCAGGACCTCGCCAGACTGATACGGGATATTGTACGAGAGGAGCTCCACCCACCGCCCCGAGCACCTCCTCCTGGGGTTGCAGAGGGGGAGTCCTCTGTGGGACCACGCGACGGACGCGGCGCTGGACACGAGGGAGGGGATGGGCCCCTGCCGCCCCCACCTTCCTCCGACACTTCTGTACACGAGGCACCTTCTCCTGGAGGTGCACCAGCACCTCCCCTACAGCACCACTTCGAGCTTTTCGGACAGTTCCGGAAGCTGAAGCCCCCCTCCTTCAAGGGGGATGAGGACCCGACCGAGGCAGAGGACTGGCTTGAGCAGCTGGAGAAGATCTTCGACACCCTTCGCCCCCCGGTGGAGTGCCGCGTGGCCTTTGCCACGTACCAGCTGGAGAGTGCGGCACACCGGTGGTGGACGGCGGTCCGGGGACAGGAGAGGGACGAGCCGACGTGGGACCAGTTCGTCACCCTCTTCTGCGAGCAGTACTTTCCCCAGACGTGGCAGGACCAGAGGAGGCGGGAGTTCCACACTCTCCGCCAAGGGACGATGACCGTGAGCGCGTACCGCACGCGTTTCTTGGAGCTGTCCCGCTTTGCAGCGACAGCGGTAGCCACTGAGGAGGAGCGCCTTTGGAGGTTCACCGAGGGGCTCCGGCCTGCGATCCGGGGGTATGTCAAACCCCTGAAGCTGCCGACGTTTTCGAGGGTGGTAGAGGCAGCTATGACTTACGAGGAGACCAACCCGTCCGCGCGAGAGACCGACGGCGGGCGGAAGAGGCCCTTTCAGCCAGACTTCTCACAGGGCCGGCGAGAACGGAGACACGTGGCGTCCGCAGGAGAGCCGTCACGTTGTGCAGGGCCATCAGTGGCCTTTGGGGGCCCTCGACAGGGGCCATTCGCCAGCACCGGACCCCCGCCGAGCCGACAGCAGGGACTCACTGAGGGCGGGAGTCGGGTTCCCCTCTGCTACCAGTGTGGCCAGCCGGGCCACGTCAGGAGGGACTGCCCATCTAGGGCAGGAGGTCAGCAGATACTTCCCGCGCAGAGCACTGGAGGGCGCGCAGGAGGCCGCAGTTTCCAGGCGCGAGGAGGAGGACCGCAGTCGCGAGGAGGGTACCGGCCAGCACCTACCCGTCCGACGCAGAGTGTGGCTGCTTCGTCCGCACCTAGAGCTGAGGGGCGTATCAACGCCCTAACACACAGGGACGCCAGAGCTTCGGGATCCGTGGTAGCAGGTATGGTTTCAGTTTCTGGCAGACTCGTTTACACGCTTTTCGATTCCGGCGCTACGCACTCGTTTGTCGCAGACAGTTTCGCAGTTAGTTTGGACCAGGATTATACATTGTTAGAGAACCCGTTCGTAATCAGAGGTCCGAGTGGTCAGCTGTTTGTAGCTGAGGAGGTGTACACGGGTTGCGGGGTCAGCATCGGGGGACACAGCCTGCCAGCTGACCTGATTATGATACAGATGGAGGACTTTGGGGTGATCCTGGGGATGGATTGGCTGTCCGCTTACCACGCCTTGGTAGACTGCTTCGAGAGGAAGATTGTCTTCTCCATTCCGGAGTTGCCTTCCTTCGAGTTTCACGGGCAGCCAGTGGACGGAGGCTTCAGGTGCATTTCGGCACTTCGGGCGGCGAGACTTTTGAGCCAGGGGTGTGAGGGCTTCTTAGCTTGTGTGGTGGCAGAGCACAGCCCCGTGGCAGACTTCCAGAGCATCCCGGCGGTCAGAGAGTACCCCGACGTGTTTCCAGACGAGTTACCAGGACTACCGCCCGAGCGTGAGATCGAGTTTGAGATCTCACTAGTACCAGGGACCAGCCCCATCTCCACCGCGCCATACAGGATGGCACCGCTTGAGCTGCGAGAGCTCAAGTCTCAGTTGCAGGACCTTTTGGAGAAAGGTTTCGTGAGGCCCAGTGCGTCTCCCTGGGGAGCCCCGGTACTGTTTGTGAAGAAGAAGGATGGGACCCTACGCCTTTGTGTGGACTACCGACAGCTGAATAGGGTCACCATCAAGAACAGATATCCGCTGCCGAGGATTGACGATTTGTTTGACCAGTTGCGGGGCGCCACGGTGTTTTCCAAGATCGACTTGAGGTCTGGATACCACCAGTTGAGGATCAGGGAGACCGACGTCTCCAAGACAGCTTTCCGCACCCGCTACGGACACTACGAGTTTTTGGTCATGCCGTTTGGGCTGACCAATGCCCCCGCTACTTTCATGAACCTGATGAACCGGGTGTTCAGACCGTACTTAGACCAGTTTGTGGTGGTTTTCATAGATGATGTATTCATCTATTCTAGAGATCGGACGCAGCACGGACAGCACTTGCGGATGGTTCTGGACACTCTGAGACGACGCAGGCTGTACGCCAAATACAGCAAGTGCGAGTTCTGGTTGAGGGAGGTGACCTTTTTGGGTCATGTGATCTCTGGAGACGGCCTGGCGGTGGATCCCGCCAAGGTCGAGGCAGTGCTCAGGTGGGAGAGACCGCGTTCAGTCACTGAGATTCGCAGTTTCCTGGGACTGGCAGGTTACTACAGACGATTCATCAGAGGGTTTTCGCAGATTGCACGTCCTATGACACAGTTGACTCGGAAGGATGTGCCTTTCGCTTGGACAGACGCCTGTGAGGCGTGTTTTCTGGAGCTGAAGGAGAGGTTGACCTCGGCTCCCGTGCTCACCATCCCTGACAGTAGTGGCGGGTTCGTTGTGTACACGGACGCTTCCTTGCAGGGGTTAGGAGGTGTGCTCATGCAGAGGGGTCACGTGGTCGCTTACGCCTCGCGGCAACTGAAGCCCCATGAGCATACCTACCCTACCCACGATCTAGAGTTGGCAGCTGTTGTCTTCGTGCTGAAGACATGGAGGCACTACTTGTACGGTGAGACCTTCGAGATTTTTACAGATCACAAGAGCCTCAGATATCTTTTTGACCAGAAGGAGCTCAACATGAGACAGAGACGTTGGTTGGAGCTCCTGAAGGACTACGACTGCAGCATCTCCTACCACCCGGGAAAGGCCAATGTGGTGGCTGACGCCTTGAGCCGTAAGGCGCCCGCACGCTTGGCCAGTCTACAGTTACAGAGTTGGAGCCTTTTGGAGGAGGTGGGCAGTTGGCGACCTCTAGAGTTACGAGGGTACTGTGAGGCAGTTACGGTGACACGGCAGACCAGGCCAGAGTTGATAGACCGCATCATCACGGGACAGATGGCCGATCCGTACTTGCAGTCTTTGCGCGATGGAGTACTATCAGGGGACCCAGGGGACTTCTCTTTCACAGACCAGGTGTTACGCTTGAGGGGACGGTTGTGCGTCCCCAGAGACGAGGAGCTGTTGAGAGAGCTCCTGACTGAGGCACACGGTTCCAGATTCACCATACATCCCGGAAACAGGAAAATGTACCATGACTTGAGACGCGAGTTCTGGTGGAGAGGGATGAAGCGGGATGTGGGTGAGTTCGTGCAGCAGTGCTTAGTGTGCCAGCAGGTGAAAGCCGAGCATCAGAGGCCTGCAGGGCCGCTTCAGCCGCTTCCAGTGCCAGAGTGGAAGTGGGAGAGCATCACCATGGACTTGGTGGTGGGCTTACCTGTTACCCAGCGAGGACACGACGCAGTCTGGGTAATAGTGGATAGATTGACGAAGACGGCACGATTCTTGCCGATTCGAGTCACTTTGGGACCACCACTGTCATTACAATTGCAAATCCATGCACGTGCAGCCCCATTGCACGACCCTCCGTGGAAGAGGATGTCGCAACTCGGTGAGGAGAGAGGTCACCGCTTCGTGGGGATACGCGCTTCGCAGCGGGTAGAGACAGTTAAGAGTGCATGCAGATGTAGGTGAGAAATACTTCGTGAGAAATACTTCGAAACAATTAAAGTGGCGATGACAGAAAAATATCATAAATTAATTAACAAATAAGATGTACGAGAATTCTTTTCTGGACAAGCACATGACATCAACGATGTAGGTAATCTACGTAGATTGACATTGACCTATATCATATAAGATTAAAAAGTAAGATATGGACTTTTGTATGATCATCAATCCCATAATCATCATTCTTCTCTTCAAAAGAAAAAAATTGAGACATAAAGTTGAGGTAAGAAAATGTAGCAATAATTAGAAATCTTCCACACCTAAACGGCTTCTTCTCTTGACTCTGTGTATGGATTACCCACCATCTCAAAATCAGCAAGTATTCGCACTTCTTGTTAAGATCATAAATTTCATTCTTCTTCTTCTGATAGGATTGAGATCATAGATATTAACTATCGAACATGTACATGTTATTCTTTGACACATGCATTATCCATTAATATGACCTAAAATAAAATAAGGCAAGAGAAATATGGTAAAAAGAATTACCCATTAAATCTCCTATTTCAAGTCACACCGGAGCCTCCCTACCATTATTTTGAGTTTTGTCTCCAAAGATTGATTTCCCTTTGCAAGGTATGAGCCAAGTTGATGCATCGAAGTCCTACTTGAGCCAACTATTTTGTCTGTGGATCCATTTCTCTCGAAGTTCCAATAGCTAGTGCCATGAGGTGCATATTTCCTAATTGCTGAAGTAAAATCTTAAGCACCTTTAAGATTAGAGGAATTATAACTTAGAAAAGAAAATTACTACTTGCTAACAGAATGATTTCTTCTAGAAGATTGTCAAGCATTATCTTCATCGTAATTCGTAAACTACTTTGCACATTTGACATTGAAAAAGTAGGAAAATCCACCGAACTAAAACTTGGACCTTTGGAATTTAGTTATAATTAAAGCAACCAACGAGTTGAAGCTATAGTAAAAATTTAGTTAATTTAAACAAATTTTGTAAAGAAGCATTCAATGAATAATGGGACATCCAAAAATAAAAGCAATCTATAGAAGGAAAATTGCTAAATTCATGTTTTATAAGTTCCCTGTAAAGTTAATACTTGAAAATAGGGTGTACAACTCATTTAATACAGTTTATATTGTCATGGCAGGGGGAGATGGTGAAGGGATTGGCGGGGGGGGGGGGGGGGTTTGGGGGGGGCTGGTCTCTACCTTCTCCATGTCAAAGATGTGGAGCATGGTGAGGGAGATGGCGGAGGAGTTGCAGTAGCAAGTCCTCTCTCTTGAGTGGGTGAGAGAAAATGGTGGGAATATCAATGTAGAGAGGAGAGAGGGAGGGGGAAATAATATAAGCACATGGGGTAGGGGAAAATGATATCAATGTAGAGGTGGAAGGAGCGGGGGGGGGGGGAGATGACAACTAGGAAAGGTATTTCTACTTATCAATGGAGAGGGGGAGGAGGAAGTGAAAGTGACACCTGTCCGACAAAACTTTTTTAGCAGTGTAAATAATAGATAATAGACGTTACCTAACTTTTTTAATTCTTCATTCCCTAATTAACTTAACTTTTTAGGTTCATACAACTAGCCAAATTCACCAAACCTTGATGTAAGTTCCTCACTCTCCCATAATTCACTATTGAAGTCTAAGGCAAATTCTAGACTTCTTTTATTTACCTAAAGCCCCTAAAATTATGTAATATCAAGTTTTTGACAACTAAGGAGAGCTTGAGGGCATGCCATTATCTCATTTTTAAATTCAAATATCCATAGTGGACATGGTGGGGGTGACATGTAAGAATAAGGATAGTGTGAACAGAGATAGACTCGGCGGACGGCTGCAGGTTGGACACTTAAGGCCCCTTAAGAAAAATAAGTTTGTGGAATAAATCGAAGAAGTTGAATAAATGATAAAATAAGAAGGTTAATTCGTTTGGATGTTTTAGTAGATTAAAGTTATTTCATAGGGATGGTGGAATAATTTTACTTTAGGTTAAGTAGACTTAACCTGACGTAAATAAAAGATGAATTAAGTGACAAGTTAAATACTTAATCTGTCAATCAAATATAATTTTACTTTCTTTTTGTAAATGGCATAGATTTTTTTTAATTTAATTTTAATTTGAACATAATTTAATTGCAGGTTCAATTTATATACAGGTACTTATGAATAAATGAATATCAGATGAGTAAATAGATATATGTATAGGTTTTGATTTTTGTATTTGATGAGTAAATAGGTAAGATATAAATATGGATTTTATAAATAAATATGAGTATACATTTAACTAAAGTTTACCTGATCCATTTGCATTCCTAGGTAGGGGGAGTTGTCTTGGGTTAGGATTTGGGAGTGTGGCTCACAATTGTGGGTTTAGGATTATGAGTGGATAGAACCCAATTGTAAGGGATGGACGATGGGTATGACAGGCTTGTAAGGGGGGGGCTTGGTCATATGGGCCAATGGTGAACAGGGTTCAGTAATATCCGTACGTTTCTTGTTGGGGTGGGGAATGTTATTTTCCTATCATTTATATATCAATCCCCTTTAACGTAGGAATGAGATCTCTCCTCCTAAAGACGGAACGTGGTTACATAAGATGATTTCAGTGAAGGATGATGAGACCATATGGGAATGGTCGAAAGACAAGTGGCCAAGGAAATATCCCACTTTTGTCGGCCTTAGGGGCTTCCTATACATTTTTTATTGTTTTTTCAAATTTTTTCATGACTCAAGAGCTCATTTGGATAAACGAAGTACGATACACATTAATCCTCGAAATGCAGGGATGATGACTTAAATCGAGGTTAGTCCAACGATGCCCCTGTCGGGCCCATTTAATTTTTGGGTGAGGCACACTTTTCACCGAGGTGTAGATTCCGTTGCCTTGCCATTGGACCCAACCTGACAGCGACGTTAATTTTGCAATGTTAGGAAGGCAATGTCATCCCTAGGCATGGGATAGGGATGTAGCCCGAATTTAATTCATGATTTATAGGGTCGGATTTTTTCTAACTCAGCATAACTTGCTATACTATTGAAGCTAATCCATCCAGACTCGAACTCAACATATAAAATTCGATCAAGTTAAATAGATCATTGATTAATTAAAATTTATATTTACTTCTACATGTTTCTTATATACCTTTTTAATTTAATAACAAGAAATATTAAACTTATAAATAACATGGATGGTATAATAAAGTGAATAAAATAAGAAACTAAAAAGAATCAAAAGAAAAAAAATAAAAAAATGATATAAAAAGTAATGAACTCAATCAACCTTGATATTAATATTTTGAATAGTTGGTGATGGGTAGATGTTACGATTCGATTTTCGAATTCCTACAAAATTCGATATCGACTCGACTCGACTAATCCCAAGATTCAGTCGTCCAACAAGAAACAACTAAAAAGCAGGAAAGTAAACCACATTCACTATACTAAGTAACTAATAGTAAAAGAATACAGCAATAAAGGAAATAAAAGCTGGTACAGTACATATCACCACCACAACAGTAAAACGGAAACAAGGTACAAAAACGTACAAGTAACAAGAATCTGAACTTACTAACAACAGAAAATACTATAACAAGAAGACTACTCCTACTGGGCTCTACTGAACCCAGCACCCTCTGCAACCGGTGACTTGGGCTGTTCGACACCTGGACCTCAAAAGGGTTATGAGTAATAAAGTCAGCAAACGCTGAGTAAAGTGGTAACCAACTAACTAGAGTAGAAAAAGCTACAGGTAAACTATCTATTCCATTTACTTTATTTCATAAGTTATTCCTTTTCACCCATTGATTTATTTTTCAGATCCCTTTCTTGATCTCGAATGTTCCTCATGGGAACGATCTTCATTACAGCCTTTTCCGAAGAGTAGAAGGCAGCTTAACCCGGTTTACCGAGAGGGCCAAAGAAAAAGTCAGTGTAGGTTGGCTAGCTTAACCCCGGGCCCCGTGGGGTGGCTAACTCCCTCCCTACACTAATAGCGCTCCCCGGTACTGTGTACGCGGTGGTCAACAATAGTCGGTGTAGAGTGGCCATTCCTAACCCCGGGTCCCAACCAAAGGGCGGCTAGCTCCGCTCTACACTAAAAAGGGGACAGTTGCTCCCCCTTGGTACCACGTACTCAAGGGCCAATACACTTTCCATTCACATTTCCAGACATTTTCATTCATCCACAGGAGCTCTACTCCTAATTCCCCGTAGGGTTCATGCTCGTATTTCTCATGCCATTCCATACCAGGTTTCATCATTCACATTTCCATTCTCAGATTATCCACGTGCAGCTCATATTTCCATCATTTAACATATACAACAAGTAGTGTCACAGGTAACTGTCCAACTAATACAAGCACTTCATTTTTCACAGGTAGCTCTTGTTTATTAACAGGCAGTTGTTTACATTTCTACTCATTCAATTAAGACTGCAATTTCAAACACGCATACAAACAGTGCAAGTACTTCTCGTCCTATGATTCATGCCACATCCTAGGTTTTCTACTTATTCAATTTCACATATGCAATCAGGTTTTCTAATTAAAAAAAATAGGGGGAAACCACTCTACCAGACAACCCAGGAGTATTGGGGGCTCGAACGGTAGGCTTACGTGCCACAGCAAGGCCCGAACCTGCAACAGAACGAAGACTATACCAAGGAACAATCACAATGGAACATTCAGAACAATATAGAAAACCTTCTAACAAGTAGGGGAACTCACAAAGAAAACACCGATATCTTGTTTGCGTAAAACGGACCCTAAACGGGTCAAAAACAGGGCTACAGACCCAAATCAGACGTCTGGCACAAGGTCCAGACGTCTTAAAAGTAAACAGAAATGCACCTTAGGTTCTATGTCGACCTCAGACGTCCAAAACCTCTTCCTGACCGTCTAGACCCGGCTCCAGACGTCCGACCTCTTCCCCAGACGTCTAGGAGTGCTTCCAACCGTCTGGTAAGCTGTCCAGATGTCTGAAACGGGTGGGAGGGAGTGTCCCGCGCCTTCCCGAAGCAATCAATGCACAGGACAGCCGAATTGCCAAAAATTAGCCACGCAAAACGTAGTTGCAAAGTAGCCTACATGGCCGTATCCACAAAGGAAACATACCTTCGCGAAGATCTGCCTTCAGACGTCTGGAGTCGTCTCCAGACGTCCACTCCGTCGTCTGGACGCCACTCCAGACGTCTGATTCTGGGAAAATCCCAGAACCAAAACCTCCTCCTGGTCGCTCTCGCCACGCGCAGCGGCCTCGCCTCCTCGCCTGCAGCTTCGGCTATAGCAAACGTCGGGGACGGTTCCCCCGACGCACTCCTCCCACACGCGTCGCTTCGGCAGTGCGCCCTCTGGCGAGCCCCCCACGAGTTCGCGAGCTCAAGCCCTTCCTCCTCTCCTCACGCCGCCTCCTCCTCGTCACCGCTCTCGCGCTCGCTTCTTTCACTGGGGTGGAGTGGAAAGGAAGGAGGTGCTGTGGTGAAGTGGGGAGAAAGGGAGAGGGGAAGAGGGGTCTATAAAGGTGCGTTAGGGTTCAGTGGAGGAGGGAAGAGGGAAAGAGAGAGAAGAAAAGTACTGTCTGCGCGCAGCCCGGGCACAGACGAGAAGGCTTGTACCAGAAATTCGATTTGCAGATGTCTGGGAATGGGTCCAGACATCTGACCGACAGTTCAGACGTCTTAAAAGGCTCAGGACAGAATGAGTCTTTACAGGAGCAAGGGGGGTTGGGGAGTGGGTGGCAGGGCCAAAGCGAGGTGGTAGGGGTCGTGATGAGCGAAGCAAAGTGGTGGGTGGTCAGGTGAAATGATCCTTCCCAAGGGTCGTTTGAGATTTTCCTGGAAAAGTAAGAGTGTAAGCGTAATTTTAAACCCCCTGAGTTTAAATTTGTGGGCTTTGCGGGAAAGAGGAAACTTTGTGGGGGAGATCTCACAAATTTTCTCTCTCTCTCTCTTCCCACACAACACACCTACACACACACCCCCTCACAAACCCTCACCCTCACCCTCTCCATATTTAACACCGCCACCACTGATTGTAAATTTTCTCAACATAGGTAATTAAGTTAATTATGCTTAATATGCGCAAAAGAAAATAACTTAGGTTAACTTGAATTTATGTCAATTGAGTAGTATAGGGTCAAGTTAACCTAACATTTTAGATTTTAGTTTTTTTTAACTGGTTGAGTCCAGATCGTTCACTGGAAGGCATAACTTAACTTAAATTCACCATTAAATCCTAAGCTACTTATTTAATTAATGAGAATTATAATTAAATTTACTTTAAGAATATGAATCTTGCATATGGATTTCCAATTGAAAGACATGCAAAATTCCATAAGAAAAACATATTTACACATATGATTTGTTACTACAAGCAAGTAAACATGTTTATTTCTTTAATTTCTTCTTATTTACAAAAGATTAAGGTAAGAAAAGAAGAAATTCAAATGAAAATGTGTCTTATTACATCATTTATGCTCAAAAGAAATTGTATTAGAGTAAAGTACAAAAAATTAGATGTCTTAAAACAAATGGATTTTAAACTATTAAATGTTTTCAGCCATCATTCTTTCTTCTCTATCCTCAGCCTTCTTTCTTTCTTTCTTATTCTACCTTTTCTTTCTCTCTCTTTTCCTTTCTGTCTCGAGCAAGCTTCATCTCTTCTTCTCTTTCTCTCTTTCTTATTCTCTTATCATTTTCTACCTCTTTACCTTTCCTTTGTTTCTTTTTTTATTATTATTATTCTATTCAGCCCTACGAGCTCTTCTCTTCTCCTTTTCCTTCACCCTTCAACTGTGCAACTGAACCGAATCGAACCTATGATTTGAATAAAAAATTTGGTTTTATGGTTGGCGGCTCGGATCGATCGAGGATACACAGCATCCCTCTCAGGGTGGGACCAGACCCTACTGGGTCCGAGCCTAGTTTGTATTATGTTTGGTTTCATTCCAGTTCAGCAAAGTCTCCAGCCCCTCCGGCCCACGGCCTCCCAGGCCCACACGCACATGCCCACGCTCGCACGCCCACAAGCGCATACACACACCCAGGCACGCGCACCGCACGCACTCACACACACACACACACACACACACACACACACACACACATATGCTCATTGTGCACCTAGCGCTGACGACCGATAAAGCCTATGCACTTTTTCATTTTATTCCCAGGCGCGCGTTCCTATTTAGCCGATGTGGGACATATTGTTCCCTTCCAGGCCAAGATTCAATTGAAGATTCTGGCCGACTCAGAGCTCCAAATCGAGCAAGTAAAGGCTCTTTGGAAAGCTTTAAGGATGCTCTACAGGTTTGCAGCATCAATTTGATACTCAAGAAAGGTCTTGCCCTTCGATTTGAAGGGCGAAAAGGAAGGATCACCATGACCATTCTGGCCTGCAGTGCAGTTCTTTGACCTCAGCCGAGGTTCTGAACAGTTCAGTAGGTGTTTCCGCACATATTGAAGAAGGGAAAAGACCCTAAAGAGCTTCAGGAAAGCAAAGAAGCTCGAGATCTTCACTGAGGAGCTTTAGAGCTCCATTTTTTATTCTGTTTAGCCCAATAGAAAGCTAAAGATCACTTTCATCAACTCACACAATCTCTATAGGTTGTTAAGGATCTATCTAAACAGATTTTTCATTTGAATTTCATCAGAAACACACTGACATTAGTTTGGGTTCAAAAATAACCCAAACTGCACAGCAGTCTAATTATTCTACAATGCTAATCAAAAATCATCCAAATTGAATTTGATCTATTTAAAATCATCCCAGGAATAATTTGAACTTATCAATTCCTTTAATTGAATCCTAAATCAACATATCAAACCAATTGTTAACCGCTGAACCTCGAAATTTGACTTTCTGAACCAGATCTTTTTAGATCAAATTAAAGCTCTATATTAATTATGAACAACCTCAAGAATGTGCTCAGATCATTAAAATTGAGTTTTGATAAAAAAAAATTAAGCTTTTAGGCTTGTCGCCTGCAATTCTGAGGTGGTTTGTTCAGCAGAACAAACTAAAGATCTTCTAAGAAATCAGAGGGTTAGGATGAATTCTATGATCCTCAATCTTGCTTCTGAACCTCTTAAAACATCCTAAACCCTAATGGAAACACCTCTCCAACTCCGCCGGAGTTGGAGAAGACAACGGTTTATATCTAGCTCCAGACTTCAAATCACCAAAATAACCATCAAAATAGAATCCCTAGTCATCAAATAAGCAATCTAGAGCTTCTCAAGTAGTTCCTTAGGTTGAAGAGTGTTTTTGACTCGCTGGTGCCCGCCGGAGCTCCGGTGAGTCCAGAAAAAGGCTAAACATGTGTAAAAGTTGTCAAAACAGGCCAAGGAAGATCTGAAAGGTCTTCTGAGGTCACAAGGAACCTCAAGAACTCATAAAATTAATTCAATTAACGATTAAACTAAAAGATATGCAATGAATTGGCATTGATCATAATTTGAGTTTGCTCGAACTCAGGACATGTTCTCTCACTCAATTGAGTGGAGAGATCAAGTCAATAGGAGGTGGCAATGATGTACAGTTGGTTAATTAGTTGGAGGAACTCCTCTTGAGCCGCCATTAACAGCGAGCTCAGGAGGGTGTATAAAATTTATGCGTTTATTATATAGGTGATTATTGCTCAAATTAAATTGAAGATAGGGGCCCTTAAGTTATGAAGAGATGATGGAGGGCCCCAATGTGTGTGTTTTAATCTTAGAGACCTCCACCATGGACAGTGGAGGTCGTCGACGCAGGTGGAGTGACTTAGGCGGATCAGCTGTTAACAGTGAGGGAAAAGAAGTGCTATGAAATCATAATGAAGTGAGGAAGGTGAACGGTGCGAAAAAATGATAAAAGAGTGGCTCAGACGAGCTCAAAGAGCTCGTCGGAGTTAAGGAAGACGGCATACAATTTGAAAATTAAAACCTAACTAACTACCTAATCTACTTAACTAAGATACACTACTCTAACCTTAACCTAATCCTACCGTTACCTGGACGAAGGGGGCAGAAGATCTCTGTCGAAGGTCCTTAACGGAGGAGGAAATCAGAGGGGTGGAGAAAGAAGTCCGGTGGGTGTAGGCGAAGCATAGCAGAGGAAATCCAGCGTCGGCCCTACGTCAAAAGACTTAGCGGATGTCGGTGGAGATCCAAAGCAAGCGAAGATGAACGGAGGAAGATGGAGGAAGTGGAGGAAGGTCGCTGGATTTTGGAGTGAATAGCCTATCTGCTAGCTCAGTGGGAGAAGAGGGAAGGGAGCTAACTGCTGAAATCGAGGGGGTGGAGGAGTATTTATATGTTGCGACCGTTGAGAAGGAGGATGTATTTGGACGGAGAAAGATCTAGGAGTGAAGTAACCACCGCCGTCTTCTCCGACGCCGATGAGGTTAACTTTAAGCCTAAAATAGGA
Source organism: Thalassia testudinum (assembly GCA_037157565.1). Taxonomy (NCBI): domain Eukaryota; kingdom Viridiplantae; phylum Streptophyta; class Magnoliopsida; order Alismatales; family Hydrocharitaceae; genus Thalassia; species Thalassia testudinum. The sequence continues at coordinate 23,793,966 of JAZHRO010000024.1, forward strand.
TTGCAGCTTCATCCAGACCGATGAATGAAAAGAGGATGGTCAGCACAAGCTCCAGGAGCTTGGAAGGAAAGGGAGGACGTCGGATTTGTAGTGATCGGTGGGTGTACGCACCTCCTGTCGTCAGCCGTCGAAGAGGCTGAAGAAGGAATGAAGAAGAAAAAGTTTCAGGGACTTACCCGTAGTGAAAACTAAGGACCTAGGTGAAGAATAAAGACTCAATTGAAATAAAACTTAAGGACTAAAATGTAAACTAAGGTTTTCAAGGTTTATTTAAATTTAAATCTTTTTCAACTTTTTATATATGATTATAAATAAGAAAATTATTATATTTAAACCTTGGATTTACATTTTGGACCTTTTTAGCTTAATTTATTTAATTAAGTAAGGTTACTTAAGTTATTACATACTTAGGTATAAATTATACTTAAGTTAGTTAACACATTAATTAGATAAATTATTGATAATATTTCGAGTCCATTTATTAATTAAATTATTAATAATATTAATTGGATAATAATATAGCATTTTTAACTTATTTTAAGGTCCTTTAATATTTTATCCCATATTTAATAATTAACCCATATATTTACATATTCCTAGCTAATTAACTAGGAAGACTAGTTAACTATGGGTAATTAGAGACAATGATGGGCTTCTCATCAACCACCCTCTCCATCTCCACACCACCACCACCACCTCCACCTTCACTCCACCACCATTGCCACCGGCGGCCTTCCTTGCTCTTCCCCGTCCCCTTGCAGCCATGAGTAGGGGAAGGAGGGGAGCTCGAGACAGAGGAGAAGGAGAGAGGGAGAAGTGTGGGTGAGGGAGAGGGAGAGCGAGGAGCTCGGGAGAGAGAGGAAGAGAGGGCAAAGGGAGGAGCCAGACGAGATCGGGATAGGAGATGCAACCTCCTGCAGTTGCTGGAGGAGTAGCTACGATCCTGCGGGCCAAGGGTCGCGAGGGGAGAAGGCTTGCGAGGCATTCTGCGGAATCATTTTTCTACAGTATCAAACGTTTAGGACGCTATCCGAGCATCTGGAGGAGCCTCAGGGCTGTAGATTTCCCTGCTAGGAGGGGGTGACGCTATAAAGTGTGGAAATATAATATAAAACAATCTAAAAAAATATCAATCACAAATGACACAAAGGTTTTTAGGTGGATACCTAAATCGGGTGAAAACCACCACCTAACCCTCTCGAGTTAGGATTTTCCGATCAACTAAGTTGATCAAATCCACTGAATGAATCACTTAAACGAGGGTGATTCAACCTCAGTTACAATCACGCTACTTTATACGAGGGTAGCGTACCACAAACCCCTTCTCTTCACGAGAAGGATTTTGTCTCACGAAGGAGACGAGAATTCACAAAGTGAATACCCAACTAAAGAACAAAGATAAGTAACAACAATCCTATAGAGCAAACAAAGATGATCTTAACCTAAGCTTCTATAGGAATTAGGATGCTTCCCTTTGCAGAGGTGCATCAACTTGACGCGGATGCGTAAACCACGCGGTAGTGCTTCGTCACTCTCGTAATCGTCGGCGGGAGAGCGGGTGCGCAATCGGATCAACTCTCTAGATCTAGCACGTAAGCTTGGAGAGCAAGAGCTTGCTTCTTAGGATCAAGAGACACAAAATGATGTGAAAGTGTATTACTAGGTGTGTCTTGTGTATCTTGCCGTGTATTGGTGTGCAAAAGGTTCTCCTCTATTTATATAGGCTTTAAGAAGGCTTTGGAAGCTTTGGAAAGCTTCCATAGCCGTTGGGTGCAAAGTTCAAGAGAATCAGGTCGAAATCAGGGTTAATCATGACTCTGACAGGGTTATCAGACGTTTGATCCTGGCATCGGACATCTGGAAAACCAGTTTAAGACGTCTGGGAACAAAGTCAGACGTCTGATTCTAGGCGGGTTTCCTTACTAACTTAGATTAGATCTAAATAGGGTTCTAGTGAAAGTTCATTAGACAACATGCTGAACGTCTGGAAACCTACTTTTTTTGTGGGAATGGATTTCCAAGAGATTGCAACGGCTATAAGATCTCTGAAAAGAGATTTTGGGTCAGCCGAGGCAAAACGGTCATTTATCAGACGTCTGGGGTCCTCTATGGACGTTTGATACGAGACAACGGTCATATTCTTCGGTGTCTGCTAAGGCATCCAACGGTCCACTAATTGGACGTCTGGCAAAATCATCAGACGTCTTCTAAGACATCTGGACTAAGGTCTGGACATCTGATTTCATCAGACAAAACTAACCAAGTCCAGCCTAAACATTATCGGACGTCTAATTAAACAGTCAGACGTCTCAAAAGTATTTTTCAGACGTCTGATTTTCAGATGAAACGTCTGAAAAGGCTGTTTGAACCCTATTTTAGTTTCTTAAGTTCTCTACAGAAAATCTAAGTATCCTAAGGTTGTGCAAGTGTTCCTAGGACTACTGTTAGGGTTCTTTGAGGCTCTTTAACATGAATCTAAGAAACAAAAATAAAGAGCAATAAAAGAAACAAAAGTACAATGATTACAAGGAAAGGAAATCTATCATATTCTTCATCTCCTTCCTTCTTCAAGCCATCGCTCCTCGCGAAGCTCCTCTGTTTTCTGTCAAGCTCCTCTAATCCGCCATGGATGCGAGCTCAAACTCTGTCTAAACATGTCTCCATTTACAATTAACCTGAAATCTAAAACTTCAAGTGCAAATGTTAAATGACACGTGTTTTATTATCATCAAAACAAATGATCGCGGTGCTCTAGCACCAATAAGGACTTCCGGAGCTGGCGCTGGAAGTCTGACAGCACACAGAGTGACGACATATCTGCTTTGTACGCGCCTACATGCACGTACGTAATTTCTTTACATGTCGCAATTTTAACCTGCGCACGCATGCGTTGGTACAGAACGTTGGAAACGCACATAGCGCACCCTTCGACGTGCTTTAGAATGTCTGGACGTCTCTGCAGACGTCTAGTAACTGTCTCAGATATCCAGGTGCACTGACAGACGCCTAAAAGGGCCCCAGGATGGCTGTGAGGGGTTCTAGACATCCGAGATCTGCTCAGAAAAGCAAGGTGAGCCTCTGTGGTCGTTTAAGACGTTTGGGTCTAGTCCCAGATGTCTGATTTTAGTCAGAGTGTATGTTTTTGGCCCGTTTAGGGCCCAAACGGAGTCATTATTGCGCAAACAAAATACCGTTGGTTTTAGTTCGAAGTTCTCTACGTGTTTGTGTCACTCGTATACTGTTTTGAACTCATTTGATGTGATTGGTCATTTGTATACATCTCCAACCAGTAGAGTATACGGGGCCTACGAAGACGATGGGATCTGCGATTCGAACCCCCATTCCACCCGTGTATCCCGATAGACTGGTTTTTCTCAATATTATGAATTAATTAATTAAGTGCATGTTACCTTAGAATGAATTTATTAAACCCTAGGATATGAAATGAACCTTAGGGTAGAATTGAGTGAATGAGCATTGCTTGATCCACACGGTCTATTCTAAAATGCATGTTAGAACTCTTAATGCTAGCAAATGAATAGTTAAATGATGTGATGCTTCTTTTAGTTATTAAATCACGAGCTACCTGTTATATGGTTAGGAACTGAGATGTGAATAACAAATATATGCATGTCGTGAAAACGAAATGAAATAAATATAATGCGTGAACCCTACGGGGAACTAGAAGAGGAATTCATGTATATGGAACAAATATTGTATGTAGAAGGAAAGTGAGCTGGCCCTCGAGTACATGGTACCGAAGATAGCAACTGTCCCTTTTGCTTGGAAAGTGAGTTGGCCCTCGTGTACACGATACCGAGGAGAGCTACCGTCACTTTAGTGTAGGGGGAGCTAGCTACCATTAGGTTGAGACCCGAGGTTAGGAATGACCCCTACTTCGACTCTTGTTACTTTAGTGTAGGGAGGTGTCAGTCACCTTATGGGACCCGAAGTTAAGACTAACCACCCTACACCGACTCTTGTTAGGCCCATTAGGCAAACTAGGATAGTCGAGCGAGGGTACGCAGACTGTTGAGGGACGAGACCCCTGTTCTGAGAGGGCAAGGCCCTATTTTATTCTGTGATGTACGTTTGGGCATGCCTACTAGTGGAAACGACTGACCGCGTGCTAGCGCGGGGTAACTACCCGTGCACTTATTGCTTGTGCCGTAGTCACTGCTACGTTGCGACCGTAACCTTGGGGTAGTAGACTGGGTGTAGGACTACCACGGGAGCTCTCCCGGCCAGGAGAGTGCCACATGTACATCTTACATTGTGGAATAAACTGCAATCAAGATCGTTCCCTTAGGGAACAAAAGGATTAAGAAATGTTGTGGATCCTTATTAGAATAACCGAATAAGAAACACCTCGTTGAGGTAAATGGAAATGAATGATTAGTTATTCACTTGTTTCTTTATGTTAAATTGCATGTAAATGGTTTAACCACCACTCTACTCAGCGTTATCTGACCACGGAACATATAATCATGTTCAGGTCAAGAAGTTGAGCAGCCAGCGCCTCTGGCTGCCGAGGGTGCTGGGCTCAACCGAGCCCAGTCATAGTATTTTTCTCTTTTCTGTTGCAGAGACTTTTGTAGCAGTGAGTACTATAGTATATATTAGTTGTTCCTGCTATGTTCTTATTACATTTCTTTCTGTTCTAATTGTGATGGCCATGTATGTTATACTACTCTTCCGCTTGTAGCATGTAACATTTTTTGAGATTTCTCGTCCTTTTTTCCATTAGTGTCTCTTATTTTTTTCTGCTTAGTTATAGTGCATGTGTGGTTGTAGTATATTTTCTGCTTTTGGTTATTTCTCTTTGGACGGCTGAGTCTTGGAATTAGTTGAGGCGAGCCGATCTCGGATCCTGTAGGAAGCTGGGATCACGTTGTAACATCAGGGAAAGAGTGTTAGGGGTTTGGGGTAGGGGAGGAGGGGTTGGTGAGGTGTTGAGGGATGAGAAGAGTATCTTGTAAGGAGGCGAGATGGCCACAATTGATGGCTGGCGCTGCGGATTTTGTTTTGTTTAGTTAAAGGGGAAAAAGTAAACCCAATCCAATCCAATAGGGTTGTGTCAGGTCGATTTGCAGGTTGAATTTGACCCATGTGCACCCATTGCTAAGCAAGTGACTTGTATTTGCATAGCATTTTTGTTGATACTTGTCACCATATTTAGCAATGTCCTTTATATATAGTTGCATCACTTTAGCATGAATAGGTACATTTTGATATCGTAGGATCCAAGAGAAAATCAATATCTTAATAAGCTAATTGCTGATGGTGGCCGAGCGTAAGAATTTTTAGGGATTACTTGATTGTCAGGTTAAGTAAACTTGTACCGATTTAACTATTTAACCTGCTACACAATCCAACCCTTATTTGCATTGGGTTAAACGTCACTTAAACTAGGTTAAAGTCATTCACTATTTTTGTGAAATAATTTCAATCTATCAAAACATCTAACTAAATTAATGTACTTGTTTTACTATCTTATTTCACTTATTTTCTACTCTTCAACATTTTTTACCTACTTATTATTTCCATTACCAAATCGAACCTTATTCTCCTCACGAGACCTATCATCCACTTCCCTATTAGCAAGTCTGCACGCACCGGCAATTCTGGAAACGCAAACCATTTGTCAAAGTACTTTATTTGCTTGTAAAAATGAAGGCACGTAATAGCAACATGGAACATAATCGATCATAGCGGCTATACATGTAGCAGCCTTTTAGAATAGGAAATCAAGTTACAGAAGAAAATAATTGCAATCTATTTTGGATTTTTTTTTAAAAAAAGAAGCCCAGTAATTGCTGTCTTCTGCAAATCGACCATGTAGGTTTCCCACCCACAACCAGACACCACATGGACGATGGAGAAAATTACCATCTTCACTTATCTACAACCTCAGCCATCCAGATAACCACCAAATTGTAATTCTAAATCCATGACTTCGACGATTCTTTGTACAATGGAGCATGCCTACCCCTTTTGTCTTACTCTACGATTCACTTTGAAGATAAATAGGGCTGGAAACCGAATCGAAGGAAAGAAGAGGTCATTTTGTGCAGATGGTAGACATGGTAATGCCAGAAGCAACTGGCTTGAGTCAACTTTCAGCTTGTAATTTACTCTAGTTGGACTGTCCTGGTTAAGGCTTAATGGCTTCACTTTCGTCGAGAAAATTAGGAAGCAAATCAACAATTACAAAGCTACTATTTCAGCGTTTGGCAGTAGACTTATGCTCATTAATCATTAAGCTTTCTCATTTGCCGTTGCCGTCCAAGCTTTGTCTGTGTATAATGTAAAGAAGGAAAAGGGAAGAAAAGAAAAAGAGCAAAACTGCAACGTTCCATCCTTGGATCCTACCCCCTGATCAACAAATCAATACTTCCTGCTTGAGATCCATCAGGTACTGTTTACTTCAAAGCCAAAGCAAATTCAGATGGTGCGAGATGGAATAAGCTATATCGAGTCAAGAGCATTTTCATTCTTAAACAAAGGAAATCAGAATCCCCGCAAAATGATGTTCTTCAAGTCACATTTTCCTCTTTAGTTGTATCTTCAGGTCACATTTCCTTTTGGTATCAATGGTTTGCGCTTTATCAACCCAAAAAGGGGAGGAAAAAGAGGGAAATATGAACAAAGAAGAATCACAAAACGTTTGGACAGGATCGGAACCAGATAATGCAGAATAATTTTCATTCTTATGACAAGAAGACATGAAAAAAAACCGATTGCTGGTAGAAATCACAAAGAATTTAACCACTGAAGTCAACTTATGCACATCTAATCAACCTAATCTACGTATATAAGAATGCAAAAGAGCAATGGTTAACAAACTCCCTCGCCCATTAACTCTGACAAATTTATCACAGATCCTGGTGTTTCCTGAGGCGAGCGAATAAGGGCGTCTCAGGAACCGGGATGCACTTGACCAACCAACCGACGGGCCACGAGAAGAACGCGATCCCGACGCAGATCCCCCACTGCCCCCAAGTCAACCTCTCCGTCCCGGCGAACCTCTGCAGCGCCTCCACCATCACCACCTGCAGCGCCACCGTCCCCGCTAAGATCGCAACGAATAGGCGGTTCCCCTGCAGCCCCTCGAAGATGTTCCTCCTCTCCGGCCTCCTCGCGTTGAACTCGTTAAACACCTGGCACAACACGAATGTGTTGAACACCATGGTGTCCCTCACCTTCTGCTCCCACCCCAGCAGTCCCTCCCCAGCAAAGAGCAGGAAAAGCAACACCCCGATCTGGAACGCCGCCTGCGAGGCGACGTTCCGCCACATCACGTTCGTGATGAGGGGCGCGGAGCGTCCCACGGGGGGCCTCCGCATGAGCTCCTCCGTGGGCCGCTCCGTGGCAAGCGCCAGTGCCCCCAGGGTGTCCATGATGAGGTTGACCCACAGCATCTGGACCGTGGTTAATGGCACGTCTCCCGAGGACACCGCGGAGACGATGTTGACCGTCAGCGCTGCGGCGTTGACCGTGAGCTGGAACTGCAGGAACTTCTGGATGTTGGTGTATACGCACCGCCCCCAACGGAGCACCGTCGCGACGGACCCGAAGTTGTCGTCGAGGATGACGACGTCGGAGCACCCCTTCGCCACCTCCGTCCCCGCGACCCCCATCGCGAGGCCGACGTCGGCCTGCTTCAGCGCGGGGGCGTCGTTGGTGCCGTCCCCCGTCACCGCCACCACCTCGCCGCCCGCACGCAGGCACCGCACCATCAGCAGCTTGTCGGCGGGAGACGACCTCGCCATGACGCGTATCCGCATCGCGGCGGCGAGCCGCTCCTCGCCGTCGGGGATATCCCGGAAGGCCCTCCCCTCGACTACGAGGCCCTTGTCGTCGAGCTCCTCGGGCCTCAGTATGCCCGACTCCACCGCGATGGCCCTCGCGGTGTGGACATTGTCTCCGGTGACCATCTTGACGGCGACACCCGCGCGACGGCAGGCCTCCACCGCTGCGCGGGCCTCGGGGCGGCATGGATCCTTGAGGCCGATGACGGCGAGCAGCGTGAGCCCCTCCTCGTCGATACCACTCCCGCCGACGACGCGTTTGCACGCGAAGGCGATGCACCGGAGGCTGTTGGCCGCCATGGACGTTATGACCTCCTCAAGCTTCGGTCTTTCTTGGCTGCCAACGTCGCGGCTTGCACCATTTCCGTCGTAGTAGCTCGAGCACATGGCGAGGACCATCTCCGCCGCGCCCTTCCAGTGGACGTACGTCTCGCCCCCTCTCCTCACCATGACGCCGCTCCTCTTCTTCTGAGAGTTGAAGGCCTCCATGTGTAGAACGGTGCAACTATTCTTTATATTATCCATCTCCATCCCCAACTTCTTCACAGCCCAGTGGAGTATCGCCTTCTCTGTGGGGCTCCCGGTCACCTCCACCTCCGCGGTGGGGTGCGAGGGCGGCACGTACACGCTCCCAGTCGTGTTCATCGCCACGCCGCAGTGGAGAAGCTCGAGGAAGCCGTCGTGGAAGAGGTCGCGGGCGTTGCCAGCGAGCGCCTCCTCGCCGACGAAGGCCTCAACGACCCTCATCCGATTGAGGGTCAAGGTGCCGGTCTTGTCGGTGCAGATGGCCGTGACGGCGCCCATCGTCTCGCACGCCGGCAGCTTCCGCACCATGGAGTTGTCCTTCATCATGCGCTTCATGGAGTAGGCGAGCGTGAGGGTCACCGCGAGCGGCAGCCCCTCCGGCACCGCCACCACGACAATGGTCAACGCGTCGGAGACGATCCTCAGCAGCGCGCTCGCGACGCCGCCCGCGGTTGCCGTTCCCGCTTCGAACTCCCGGTTTCCGTCCTCGTCGCGGGTGGCGCCCGCGAAGTACCGGGCGACGAGGACGGCCAAGACGAGAACCGCCACGGCGGTGCCGGCCTTCCCGATGAAGGTGGTGAGCCGCGCGAGCCTCTCCTGGAGCGGCGTCAGCTCGCGGTCCTCCTGCCCGACGACGGCCATCATCTCGCCCCACGCGGTGTCGGCCCCCACCGCGGTGACGACGGCGTTGCCGTGCCCGTCGACCACCTTCGTCCCCGACGGGAGGAAGGGATTGCCGGACGCGTCGACGGCGACGTGGTCCGTCTCGCCCGTCATGCTCGACTCGTCGAGCTGAACCGAGTGGCCGTCGAGGAGAAGCGCGTCGGCGGGGATTTGGTCACCTGTCTTCAGCCACAAGACGTCGCCGACGACGAGCTCGGACATCAGGACCTCCCTCCGACGGCCATCCCTGACGGCCTCGACGCGGACGTCGTCGGCCACGGCGGAGAGCTCGCGGAACCTCCGGTCCTGCCGGAAGTTGCTGACGGCGGTAACTGAGACGACGAGGAACACCGCGACGAAGATGCTGACACCGTCGTACCACCCTTCCTTGACGCCGTGCTCCTTGATGCCTAGGCCGAGGGACGCGGCGGCGCAAGCGAGTAGGAGGAGGAGCATGGTGTCGTTGGCGGCGTCGGAGACGAACCGGAGGAACCCGTGGGGCTTGGGTCGGGGGTAGGTGTTGGAGCCGAAGGTGGCGCGGCGCTCCGGGAGGTCGTCGTCACAGAGACCCAAATCGGGATCCGTCGCGAGATCCCTCGCGACGCCGGCGGTGCCGCCGAGGAGGCGGAGGGCATCGTGGTTCTTGTCCTTGACCAAGTTGGCGAGGATCTTCCCGTCCACGCGAGGGAGCTTAGGATATGTGGGCGGCTCGTTGATGGCGACGGACGTGTAGGAGGGGTAGCGGGGGATGGGGAGCACACGCGTGAGGCCGCGGGTCGCGCGTGCGAAGGCGCGCGAGGAGAAGATGACGGTGAAGGCGAGGCGCCATCGCCTGCGAGGGGAAGAGGCTCGGGCCGTTGGGAGCAAGAGGGTGGCGACGTTGACGGCGAGGTCCATGTTGTTGGTCGATTAGAAGCAAAACTAGAGAGCGCAATGGAAGTACGTGCAAGTAAATGGGTTCAACTGCATAGATTAATTCGAGGGAGTGCATTTGCTTTGCATTTATAGGAATGGGTACGATGAGATATGGAAGAATGTTTGGAGAAGGTGGACTGTAATTTCCATATCCTTGACCAAAACGTTCGTTTTGACCACCTTCAGCGCCAAAAAAAGTTTGAATAAGACCGGCCATTTAGTTGCTTAAGCAGAAAGAATCATCTTTTTATTTTATTTAGTGGGGAGTGGGGCGGCGCCGCGGCGGTGCGCGGGTAATTTTAAATAAGTTTTTTTTATTATTTTTTCAAAAAAAGTGATATATATATATATATATATATATATATATATATATATATATATATATATATATATATATATATTTGTAAAAATTAACGTCAAGTAAAAAAAAGAAAGAATTGGATTCAAGAGATATAAGGAAAATACAGAAGTAACTGATTCTTGAAGGAAAAGAAAGATGACTCGTAGAAAAGTGATAAAAGTTGGCACAGCAGCGATACAACGAAGTCTGTAAAATTAATTGGCGAAGATGAAGATATTGTGAGAACAAGTAGCGAAACAAATTTGATCTGTAAATATGATTTTATTTTTCTAAAATTATCTTGTCGTGTGTGTAAACACTCTCAGGTAGTTTGTTCTCTTTGCTCTTATAAAAATTTCTCGACTACTCGCGGCGCACCCAAAACTCCTTAGCCTTAATTTTTAAGTACATTTTCTTGCATCATAGAAAATCTTAGCATGTGAAATTGTTGTCTATTTCTGAACTTTTGCAGCATCGAAGTATTTATTTTGTACATTAAAGTTAATTACACCTTTTGATTTAATAATGTATTACATTTTCAATCTATCTCTTTTTTTTTTTTTTGTTGGTTAGAGAGAAAATTTTGGTTCCATTTCTCTCTATTATAAAAGTAAATAATTTTTAAAGTACTTCTCTATTTGAAATTTTAGATTTAGTTGATCATTTTTTTTTATTCACAGGAAAGGAATCACTGCAATGATTGCAATGCTAAAGCAATCTCTGCAATTGTGTGTAGCTCAAATGTATTATTACAATTTCATTTAGTTTTTTGCTTTCCTAATTTATCAAGATTCTCGGATACATCTAAGAAAAGGATCAACATATATCTCATAAAACATATCCCATAATTTTTATCATATAATTGGATGAAATATTAATATATGTAGGACTTTATTTTTGTGATCACGACCTCCTTTGACACATCCCCTTCCATCACAACCCTCCATCGCATACCTCCCACACCCCTTCCATTTTTCTTTCCCTGCCATCTATGGATCCATCCTCTCATATTTCTATTGCTTTCCACTATTCTCATTTATTCATTCCTCTATCGTCTTTATCACCCACAAAGTACTTTCCCTCTATACCCCGCTTATTTTATCTTATTCACCTTTAACGCCAAAATATTTTCCCAACGATGTCCCACGTCATCAACCAGAAACTCCATTCCCCAGTATTTAATATGAAAAAATTGAAAAAGTAACGTTCTGTTACGTTATCATTCCACTTGAAGAAGTCACTGCTCAGTGAGTTGATGCGCACATGAATGTTTTTAATTATACATCAAAATTTATTGACGTAAAATAATTTTAAAATTAATTTTAATAATTTTGTAGTGTAGTGGTGATTTTGATAATTTTATGTTGGTGTAAAATAATTACATATATATATATATATATATATAATAATTTTAAAAGTGATTTTAGTAATTTTGTATTGATATAAAATAATTTTAAAGATAATTTTAATGATTTTGTATCAATGTAAAATAGATTTTGAGATGATTTTAGTGATTGTACATATGTGTAAAATAATTTTGAAGTTAATTTTAGCCATTTGTGTCGATACATTTTATATTTAAATTAATGATAACTTTTTTAAATAGTGATACATCAAACACATGTTAATATTTAGATTATTTTTTTTTATGTAAACGTGAGACACATGACATAATCTTTATTTTTAAATTTTTTTTTATCACACCTATATGTTTGCATTGCTAAACCCATCACATTGTATATTTTTTGAGTTACATCATGTAATTTATACATGCATTAAACCTCAAAAATAAAGGTAAGAGGAGATAATAGTTTAATATGAGACGAAAAGAATTCATTGTACGACATATTTTAACGAAACTTTGACTCTTTTTACTCTAAAGAAAGCTTGTAATTTGCGTGTAATGTAAGTGAAAACTTCTGGTGTCAACGTGAATTAAGATATGCTTAAAAGTAAAGGTCGTAATTTTTTCTATAGGAAGATAAGGATAACATATAAATCATTAAAACAACCACGTATACATCTTCAAAGTGTGTAATTATAATCGTTTATCATCGACGATTTTTGTGTTTGAATTAAATATTATAAGTGATATTTTTATAATTAAATAAAAATATTATCGATAATTATTTATATTTAAATTAAATATCATCCGTGATTTCTATTCTTAAAATCGAAAATCACCGAAGATTTTAAACGGACATTCCAGTGCAAATACACTCTTAAGCACCACCATATGATATACACTGATAATTTACGAGATAAGATTACCGCGATCTTCCCGAACCCAATCCACACGTACACCATCAGGTTTTATCAAGATCGCAGGCGACGGTTACAGCCGTGGGATGATGCTGTTGAACCCGCAAGTCTTCCGTAGCCTGACGTTGCAAGTCGTTAGAAGTATAGGTAGAACTAATTGCAATCAAATTTTTCCACGGAATTTATGGGCGAAAAGGTTAGTGCCCGATCCCGAAAGGCAGATCAGGTTTTGTATTTTCAAATTTTATCTTTCTTTTCTAGTTTTATTTTTTTATTTTTCCCTCAAAGACCGTCTCAATGCATCTTATTTGCCAATGAAGTTTTTGTTTTTCTTTTTCGGCTAGGAGGCCCTCGACATTTCAGGAAATTGAACGAAAAGGAAAAAAAATACTTTGGCCCGACGATTCCTTCTCAAGAAAGTAAAGGAAAGCTTCCTCCTAAGCTCGTTTTTAGGTGGTGGGAACCTTAACGAGAAGGGAAAAGGAGCTTGGCCTGATGATTCCCTCCCAAGGAAGCAAAGGAAAACTTGCTCCTTACGATTATTTTTATTATTATTTCCGTCGACAAAAAGAAAACCTTTTATGTCGATTGATCAAATGTAAAGAAGGATGGGTTCTCATTTTTAGGTAAAAGCAAAAAACATGAAAAGATTCGCACGATATCATCAACGGCTTCTGTGAATCTAAAGATTTCTGATTGTCAATCTAAGAACTATACATTTATTTTGGGATATTCCTTAAATAGAGCTGCCTACCCTAACCAGCTTAATTAACCTGCAGGATCGTCTCAATAAGCTTATCAATTAATCCTACATCTTCGCATGACCATAGATCATCAATTTATTTAGATGGGTTCAGGTGCCTTTATCGAACCTGACAACTAAGCCTATAATATCGGCTCAGACTCGAATTTGATGAGACCACTTAGTACATCTTTACAGAAAATAGGTAATGCTCAAACTTTGTGCGTGAATCCACATTTGATAAAAATTACATGCGGTTGGCAATGCTGGAATCCAAGTGTACTGGTCGTTATAAACAAGACACGAATTGTTTTTCTGTGGTTTGTTATTAATGGATTTGCTAAGATTATTGAGACTGAATGTTAATTTCCCAACTCAACTCATAAAATTACCAAGCAGGGTTTGATTGGTCACACTATTGAGTCGACTCCAAGTCGAGCCTATCAAATTCTAGTTTTTTCACATCCCTTTCACAAGTCATGCTTATCGATTCTTAAAGCCCCCATCTTTTTCCTTTGATGGAGCAAAAACATTCAAAGGTATTGACGAAGATAACTGTTTATTCATGTCAGAAGAAGAGTTAGAAGAGGAAGGAGAAGTAGAGGAGGAGGAAAACGCTTTGCGTTGGGAACGAGTCACAGCCGACTTGAACCGGGGAAGATCTGGGGATAGAGAAGGGAGAAGAAGAGAGTAGGAGAAGAGAGTTTTTTGGAATAGGGTTTGGCCACTATTCAACACGACATCTTAATCTATCATTTGTCTCCTACAATTGGTGCCACTTACAACTAATTTTCAATTTTAACAGTTTCTTAATAACTGACTTTTTAACTGCCAATTCTTTAGCAATATACAGCACCTCACAATTTAATCAAATCAATTTATTGGAATCACACGCAAAGAACCCACCAAAGTGAAACGGAAAGAAGTTTCTATATCTTGTTCTATTCAATTTAGCTAAAATCAACATATACATAATTGGACATTGCTGAATGGTGGAGTACTCGTTGAGGAGGCAGTGTAGTGAACAAAATATTCTACGTACAGTTGAAAGATGGGTCGATGGTGTTAGACTTTTAAAAGGTCATAATTTTATTAAAGAGTATGATCTTACAACTTCATTGCCAATTAACATCCCAAAAGAAAAATGACGTCACATGAATGAGGTCATTCACTTACATGCATGACGACATGAATATTTGCGTGGTTGTGTCTTTTAAGCAATAGCAATTCAATGGAAGGTTGCAAATTAGTTTACTATGATATTTATATTATTTTAATGGTGTTTGTCTTGGAACTAACCCTCGACCTGATAAAATTGAAATTCTATTTTTTAAGAAGTTGGAAAAGTTTTTTTTTTCTCCTTTGGACACAAGTTCGTAAGGCCACAGCTGCAGGAGTACAACAAGTGCACATACGGGCGTTTGATGAATTATCTCATTAAATGAGAAAAGGAGATTTATCCCATCTTCTTTCAAATTTAAATTTAATAGAAACATTTAACCTAGAGAAAATGTTTGCCAAACATAGTGATCTTTCCTTTCTTTTATATTTTATATTTTTATTTTTGTTTCCCAAGGGATTGCTCCTCAAGTCACCTACCAGAGAGCAATTAAGTTCAAGACATAGAATCATTCACCATAAGTCTCAGAGATACATCATACATCTCACTTAGGAAATTTGAAAACAAAACTTTTCTTTTATCTTTAGTGGCTCTCCTTGTGACTCTTCTTTTCGCTAAACAAATCTTTAGTGAAAGATCTCTATACCAAATTCTTTCTATCTTTACTAAATTGTACCACTTATGTACTTCTCCATTGTCAATTACTTCCCCATGTTGTCCTTAAGAAGGCTCGTGACTTTTGCTAGAATTTTTAACATAAGGAGAGGGGCACTATTGGTCCAACTTAGGGGTACCATTGACCTTAATTTTAGCCTCTTGCTTGCATCTCTTCTTGGTTTGCATGGCTTATTGGCCTTAGTTGTCCTAACTCCTAGGAAATATGATTTATTTTTGCTTTTCTCAATTGTCCCTTACGTAATCTTTACTCACTTTAGTCAACCTAGTGTAGCTTAACTGACCTTTTTCAACCAATGCTAGCCTAGGCTAGTTTTTTCTCACTTAAGTTGA
Source organism: Thalassia testudinum (assembly GCA_037157565.1). NCBI lineage: Eukaryota > Viridiplantae > Streptophyta > Magnoliopsida > Alismatales > Hydrocharitaceae > Thalassia > Thalassia testudinum. The sequence continues at coordinate 23,809,352 of JAZHRO010000024.1, forward strand.
TTGCACTTCTCCTTGGTCAACCATGTTTTACCTTGGTTGGCCTTTCATTGCTCCTATAAGTCTCTATTCTACCTTGATCAATCTCACTCAACTATGGTTGGACTTGGCTTTGCCTCTGCAAACTTTAACCTTGTCTATCCTCAACGTTGGCTCAATCAACCTCGTCTTTATCTTATACTTACCTTAGCCAATATTAGATGACCTCAGTCTGACCAAGTTGCTTTGCTTAATACTACATGATTAGCCAATTATACTTTTTGAAGAGAAAGTGATGCATTGTACTTCAATTACTACCTTGTCTATGCTTTGTTGAGGTAAATGAATTTAAATGTTCAACCAATCCATATTATTTCACCAAGCAAGGTCAACTGCCTTAATTCAATGAGTACTTACCTTGACCGATTGATCAATTTTGATAACTGACATTTGCTAAGACTAAAAACCCCCCATTTTTCTCCCTCTTCCTAGGTGTCAAGAGCATAATTTAACTCTTTCTAGCTGAAGTTAATGATCCCTCAAGTCAAAGTTGAAAAATACAACTCTTACTTTTTCCTAAGAACATTAGTGTCTTCAATGTGGTCTTATATTCCATTAGGGAGAATGTAGGTGCTTCAATATCATGAAGTGCTGGTAAAGTGCTTGAGCTTCAACACTTATATTTGACAACATTTGAAATGTTTTTAAGCCACAATCATCCTCACCTACCCTCAACCATCCTAGATCTACCTTGTATTGGTTATCTTGGACCACCTCAATTATCTTGATTGTCCTTGCCCTATCTTGGTAGTCCCAAATTAGCCTTCACCAACTATACCAACCACTCAACTTACTTTGCCCAACATGGCAAATCTCAACCCTCCCTTGGCTATCCTTTAACGTTGGACAACAACAACCAAAATCAACTTCAACTTAAACAACCTTCCCCTCGACTACCTTTCCTATCATGGCGATCTTTTGAATCTCATCATGCAACCTATGTCACTCTTAACTGGCACTGTTAGTTAGCTCGTTGGTTTCCTACCCAAGACCATCCCTCTAAGTTTCTACATGTCATCAATCAACTTCATCTTTTTGCATGGCCCTACTTAGGCATTCATCAAAGGTTGAAGTAACATCTGGAGGTAATTACTACTCTCCTACCTAATATAATGCAACAAGCGGAGTTGGGAGGTGACAAACGTAGACAACTTCTACAAGATCAAATGATAATGATAGAATTACCTCTTGACATGCATTACTTCATGATTTTGGATCCTGTCTTGACTCTTGGATTGCACTATCCATTGCACTTCCTTGTCCTTTCTTATGGCGCTACAAAAATTTTTCTAAAAGATCACTATATATTGAAAACTCACTTGAAATGTCAACCGATGCCTCATTAGATAAATCTATCCAAGGGCATAGATTTGTTTCTCTAGGCTATCTCTAATTGACTATAACTCAGAAATCAACCTCTGATGCCCTTGTTAGCAGTTAGTTGTAAGGTTTTTATGTTGAGAAATAAACATTTAAGTGACTTACCATAGATTTCAGTTATAGATAAATTTAGTAGTCCAAAAGGCATCCAGTTTTGTGAAGATTGTAAACTTTTAATTATTTCTTCATGCTAAGATAAGAATATATACCAGCCTCCTTTGGATAGTATCAGGATTGGAAACTACCATTTTATGTTCTAGTCTTTTACCATTATCCCCACGAACAAAGAAAAAACTAGATAACTAGTGTTATCTAAATAAGCTGATCTTCTCTTACATAGGTGGGAGTGGTATGCTCACTTGTGTTCATCAAACAGCAGATGGAAAGCTAATGACGTGCCTTCCCTACCTTCCTTCCAGCTTTTGCTCTTGAACATTGAAATGGAAAAGATGGGGAGGAAAGGTAAATTCCTCATAGGATTCCACGAAACATATTGTATCCAAACTATGCAAGCTACAAAAATTCTATGCAAGCTACAAAAAATATACCTCAGTCTATGCCCAGGACTAAAAGGTATGTTCCCTCGACTCCCAAGCAGAAACCCTCATAAAACAAAATATTTCGTAAATATATCAAAAACTTACCTCCTCCACTTCATCGTAAGAGGGAAAGAGGAGAGGCCCATCTGTGCTTCCATCAGAGGATGAAGCTGCAGCATGATCTGATATGCTTTCTCGTCAAGGGCTCAGATCATGCTGGCAGCTTCACCCACTGATGATGCACCATTGGAGAGCACAATATCCATCTAAAATGTTGGACAAATTAAGAAGGGCACGTAGAAGATATATAGAAGGAGAAGGAGAAGGAGATAACCGGGAAGGGGAAATGTGGGGAAGGAGAAGAGGAGACTTTGGTTAGTTTGTCTTCACATTAGTAAATCACTGTCTCCTCACTCCATTGATTTTGTTGCCGGTGGAGAAAGGTCAAGTTGGAAGGGAGAGAGAGTGTGTGGTCCAAATCACCCCGTTTGGTGTGGTTTTGAAAGGTGGAGTTATCCCATGTCGCGATTATAAGTGTCCCCGGGTATGACCAATGCAGAGGTTTTATTTTCTATCCACCATGTCTATCATTTATTACTTATATATATCCCTATTAATTCACTCTTACCTATTACATCTCTACCAACACAATTCCACTTATCACATTTATCTTACTAACACACTTCCAATATAGATAAAAATAAAAATTGATAATAACATTAAGAACATATCAACTGAACTATCAAATCCACACTTACTAACCCTCATCTTCTACTTACCCATTCACTTATCTCTCTTTGAGATTTCATAAACTTCATCCAATCTTAAACTTTAAAGTGAAGGAGTAAATAAACGTACGTTACAACATATTTTGCAACGTACAAAGTGAGAATGATGATTTTAATTGATGTATTTTAATTTTCTATCGGTATAAACCACTTTTCATGAATGAAAAATTAATTTTTAAGTGAAAATCATTTTTTATAGATGAAAAATTACATTTTTAACGTGAAAAATTATTTAACATTAATATAAAATCAAAATACATCGATGTATTTTTATTTTTCACTGATATATTTTTATTTTTATCCATTAAAAAAGTTAAAATTTATTTTCAATTAATATATTTTAATATACTTATTTTTCAACCAATTAATTCTGACTGACAGGCTACAAAACCTCCGTCGACAAGCTCCCTCCTGATTGCAAAATGGCCAATCTGATTTGATATTTTGCTGGAAATTGAGGATCCGTGTTATGACCTTCTCAGGTTGTCAACAACCATCAAAGGTGCCTAATAAATGAGATGGGTGCATGCGGAGGGGTCGTTAAGCCTGTGCTTTCGTTATGATAGGAAAGTTCTTTTTTCAGCGAGTCCTTTTTTTTTTTTTTACGAAATTAACTTTTATTAAAAAGAAGGGTAAGAATATGATACAAGAGAGATGAGGTAAAAATAGGAATACTTATTCTTTAAAAAGAGAAGAAAAATATATAGTGAAATGGAAGAATGTAAAAATATAAAATAATAAGATAGGAAACAAAAAATAAAGAAAAAAAAATATTCCAAGATAAAAAATTGAATGATCTCCTAAAAAAATAGATCCCACACTCGTAGATAGAAGAAATGAAACCTAATTAAGACTAATTTGTTAAAAGTATTTTTTTCAATAAGTTAAGATTCTCTCTCTCTCTGTACATACATATATGTGTGTGTGATGTTGATGTAAAGATAGAAGATGAGTACAAAGAAATGGAACCTAATTGCGTCAGAGGATTGACAATAACATTTACAGAAGGTAAACATGTTCTTTGGTGAATCCGAATAAAATGCATGGAAATGTTTCGACCTTGGAGGGAAAAAAAAATCTTAAAATGTAGGAAAAGCCAAAAGGTAGGGAAAGGTTAAGCCTTGAGCCTTAAATTTTAAATTTTAAGTTAAAAAATTATCTTTCAATTACAAAATTATTTCTTATAAGGTGAAAAAATACTTAAAATTTAATTTTATATATGTGTTATCTTACTTTAAATTATTTTATATAGGTATAAAATTATTTCAAAGGTGAAATTTGATTTTACATTGATGAAAAATAAAATTACACCGATGTAAAATAATTTTTTTACACCGATGTAAAGTAATTCTGAAGATAATTTAAGTAATTTATAACCATACAAAAATGATTTATCATTAATTTCAACTGTGGTAGATCTCATTATATCTGAATATTATTTTACATAAATAGAGATTTATCCAATGAGGATCACAACCACACCATTGTATATCAACTTTTACATTACCATTTACTTTTTCCAACCCCATCTTTCGGAAAAAAAATATAACTTCGATGGAGAATTTAAAAGGTTTCTATTAGTAGTAAAAACTATTACATAACCAAATTCCGTACTGCAATACTTCGAAGGATGCGTGATTTGAATCTCAGAAGAAAAATAAAATTTTATAAACATTGACTTATTGAAGTAATATGTACACACAAACAAAGTTAAAAAAATAAAAAAAACACGGAGAGAGATAAAAATAGATAAACAAGGGAGATGCCAGTTAGAATTCTCCGTTCCCCATCCTAATTCTTATCCCCCTTAGTTTTAAAGGAGTGGACCTGGTCACGAGGTCGGGGCCCACTCGCCTAAGCCATTTAATGAGCTAGGCTTGGTTTCAGCGATTCTTATTTAAATCGAGCCCGTTGTCCCACTTAGTTATACGTGGGAATGTACGTTTTGGCAAATCTGAGCTGAACTTACCTGACCTACCAAGAACTGAATGCACACCTTCCTCGTTTCACCCCCACTCTCTCTCTCTGCTTGAAATCGAAGGAATCTAAAATCATCGATGCTTTGATCGACCATAGTTGATAGATCCGAGCCCCATTAGCCCCTCCGAACTTTCCCTCAACTTCCCTCTGCCTAGATCGAAGTGGCCTCTCGACATGTAGAGCTTGGAGCTCTCGATCCGAGATGCTCCGGCAGCAGGCAGCTTCCCTCGTCTCACACGATCGTTGGCGAGAGGGATGGCTACGACGCTCGCGGTGTTTGTCGTCTTGCTAGAGCGTGGTGTTGGGGGAGCATGGCCTCCGTTCGGTCGACGTTGGTAGTGTCGTCATCGCTTCGTCGTTGACTCGGATGCACGGTCACCCTGTCATCGGCTTCTGTCTCGTCGTCGAAGGTTTGGCTGTGAGGCTCCTCGTCGGTGCTCTCGTTTCGGCTACAGCTACGTGGAAGCGTGCGTGGGTGGGGATGTTGTTACTCTATTGTTGTTGTGGATGTTTCTTTGTATCATGTGTAGAGCTAGGTCTTCTTTTTTCTTGTATTTTTTAGGGTAGCTTAGCTTTGATTAAGGACCACATGTGACCCCATCCTTATACGGCTGAGTCTCCCAACGTCTGTCAATTATCGATTTCGGCCACTTGGTCGTTCTATATCAACTAACTCAATGCATGATTTTCAAGATTTTCTCGTTGGCACTTGTCGTTCTACGAGCGTGAGATCGCCTTCCTTCGGGTGACCAGTTGGTTCTTGATCACAAGATGCATTTTTCTTTTTCTTTTCTCCTTTTTGTCCTGTCTTTTTCTGTGTTTTGACCTTCCCCTAATTTCACAAGGTGTTACCTTCCCCTATTAAGGACGTTGAAGCTTCTTTGTCTCTCTCTTCTCTCGGGGTACATCCTCTTATAATATGTTCTTTCCTTTAATGAAAATCTTTTTTAAAAAACATGAAATGGATGGGTAAATTTTGATCGGATTTGGGTATAGATTTTATTTAAAAATTTTAGCTAGATTTGAATTTGAATATAAGTATGGATTTATAGTCAATTACTTAGCTTGAGTATCCAAATAAAATCTTCCTTTACTCAAGCTATAAAAGTTCCACCCTTAATTCACATTCCTTTAACCCTAATATCCATCATGATTTTAAAGGTTGACAGTATTTTTGAAGCTTCCATTGAATATTAATTTTAGTGATAGTGATCTTTTATTTGACATATACTTATATTTTATCTTTCTTAATATATTTTTTCTAATGTATTCCCCTTAAAGCCTCTTTTTAAAATAATTTTAATGAAAATCAATAATTAGGGAGCCAATAATTAATAAGTCATGTTACATTTTTTTTTCTCTTTTGACTTTAATTTAGGTATAAATTGATTGTAAGATCAATTTATAATAAATGGATACCTGATGAGTCGATGAATATAGGTATAAGTTTTAATTTTTCTATCCGATGGATAAATGGGTACGATATGGATATAGATTTTGTAAATAGATATTAATATGGGTTTAACAAAGGACACGAGTTGAGAAACAAAAAAGTTAACGTAAAAAGTGACGTACAGAGAATTGTGAATGTGATCCCCACTTGATGTATCTCATTTTTATGTAAAAATGTACTCACACGTGGTGCAGTTTACCACTATTGAAAGCAACGACAAACAACTTTTGTTCATTTGTAAATAACTCAAATTACCTTCGAAATTACTTTGTATTGGTGCAAACCGGTAGAAAACCACTATATCACCTTTGAAATTATTTTACACCGATGTAATCTTACTTTGCATCAGTGTAAAAAATTACATATCACATTCAAAATAATTTTGCAACGGTGTAAAATTAAATTTCAATTTTAAATGTTTCTTCACCTATGATAAATGATTTTTTACCACAGGGTTTAGTCAATAATATTGAGGATTTAAGAATTTAAGGTGAAAAATCACTTTTAAAGTGAAAAATCACTTCTTATACATGAAACCACTTTTCATAAACTTAAATCCTAAACCTTAAATCTTAAATTTTAAATCCTAAATCTTAAACATCATAAGTCCAAATTAATTTCCACAGGTACAAAACTACCACAAGATTACCTTTAAAATAATTTTACACCAATGTAAAATGAGATTACATTGATACAAAGTTAACTTAGAATAATTTATCAATAGTGAAAATAATTTTACATCGATGTAAAATCGCACATAATAATTTATCACTGGTAAAAAGTTATTTACCATATATGTATTTTAATTTAAATTGGTGTAATGATTTTTCCAATATGATGAAACCCACTACATAATACACCTTTAATTCTTTTATTTTTTTACATTAAATATCCAATGAATAGTACAATTACGCTACCTTACATTATAAAATAAATTACATCATGTACTTCCCTACATTTTAACTTAACCACATCCAACACTTTTACATCCCTGGTTATGAGATCAGCAAGCTTCAGCAAGACTTCCTTCAAGGCAGTCTAGTTCGTTCTTTCAACGATCAAAACTATAAATTGGTGTACATATACATACACGAATTCCTTTAAAAAAGGCATGAAACTGGAAATTTAAGTCAGCCAAAGTCTTCCCTTTATTTTCACCTAATAATATATGCATTCAATCATATAATTATTTGACCATAGGTACCGCGAATTAAGTTCATGTCTCTAATACTATTGAAGTTGTGTGGGTCAGCCCTCCCCACTTCCTAACGTCTGCTTAATGACGAGAAATTCTATTGTAATGTAAATTTTGGAGAGTCTCTACTTATTTACTTGGATTTGCACGATAGTATTCAAGTTTGGGTAAGTTGAGATTCGATCCCACATCCCTTGAAGGGATCAGCTTACGAGGAGCAGAGGCATCAACTATACCATCCTCACGTTCTATCTTTTTAATCTTTGTAATTTTATTTTTCATACGTAATATTTAACATTTACATTTATTTTAAATTTTATCTTTATCATTAATTTCTTCACCTTATATAATTTCATTAAAGATCGATATTAAATATATTTTCAGGAGAATATGAAATAATATATATATATATATATATAAATCTAATTTAAGATAATAATTAAAAATTAAAATATATCGAATTATATATTTTATAATATACAATATATTTTGATTTTGAATAGATATTTTTTTTTTCATCCATAAAAAATTAAAATATCTCAAATAATATATTTTTTTAAAATTAATTAAAAATTATATTAGATTCTCGTATGATTGAGTTATTCACCACCGCATTAACGTACGAATTAAAATTTATCTTTTCAAGATCTCGTGTAAAATCTATATTTGAGAAGTCTCTAGCGTCATGGTCGGGCTCGATGAAGTCGGGCGTAGTAGAATCATTTTCCTGTTTTCGAACGAAAATCGGAGAATTCCAAGTTTTATTTAAGACCATTTTGGAACTCGACCCGTTCGGCTTAGTCCGGAACTTAGCGTGGCCCGGAGCATGAACAAGCCCGTAAAGGAAAAGACCTCAAAAGATTGGGTTAATCAAAGGAGTGGGGTGGGTCCCCTTTTTCATGTAGGGAAAGGGGCCAGGTTTCGATATCGTTTTTGGGTACCTCAATGGTTTCCCAAAATGAAGTATCAAACATGAGACAAATATCTCAAACAAGTTCTCATTTCTTAAAACCTAATGGGGAAATACCATTTACACACCTTACCATATCTTTAAAAGAGGTAAGTGATGAGAGAATCATCGTGTCTCTTAATTAACATAAATTACTTAATTTTTCTAACTAATTATTAAATAATAACGTTAATACAAGATTCATTATAATATATAGGTAAACCAATAATAACCTATAAAACATGCTTGAATTATGTAATTAAGAATTAATTAATGTTAATATAAGTTTAATTAATAATTAAGACTCAAATCATAATCATTTAGCTATGTATTAGGTATTTAATATAACTTATATTAATTAATGATCTAAGTTATTAATAAACCTATTTAAGTTAATCATTTTAATAAATATAGTTAAGTCGAGCAAAAATGTAATTTCAAGGCATAAATAATATATTTGCATTGTTTATAATTATATATAAAAAGTTAAAAAAGAAATAAATTAAAATAAGCCTTTAAATCCACCATTTACGCTTTTGCCCTTAACTTTCATTTCAATCAAGTCTTTATTATTACGTATAGGTCCTTCTATATTTATGTTTAGGTCCCTGTGAACACCTTCTTCTTCAACCCTTCTTTTTCTTCTTAGGATGGCTGACGGTGTCCAATGACCACACCATTCGATCATCGGCCATCTAAAGTCACACAACTTTCGGAGTTTGCATCCAAGCTCTGCTCATCTCCACCATTTTATCCATCGATCTGGATGACCTTCCAATCCTATTTTTCCTAGGTGTTTAAGCTCGCTGGCGTCGAGAAGACGCCGGTGGTTGCTAAGAACCTAGACATGTATCTGTCTAAGTACTTACCACTTGAGCTCCGCTTCGACATATATAAACCCCTCCTCATCTTCAATTTGAAGGGTCGGCTCCCTATCCCTCTCCCCCACACTGAGCTCGACAACAGGCTGTTCGTCCTTTCTGGTGATCTTATTCCCCTTCTTTGGGCACTTCCACCAAAGGAATTCATCTCTTCTCAACTGTTCTTCTACTCAAGAGTTGTGACAGAGCTTTTGAGCGCACCATCTATCCCTCTTCTACGCTTTAGACCTCCCCGAAGTTTGCTTCGACTACATTGAAGTTCTTCTTGTCTCTGCCCTGCCAACGGCGGAGTCCCTCATCCCATTCCTCCAGGTGACTTGTAGATAGCCTTAGAACTTAGTGTAGATTTAGTTTAGCTAGTTAGCTAGGTAGTTAGAGTAGTGTAATGCTTAGATTTCATGTCATCTTTCTCGTCTACGGCGAGCCAATTCTGACTCGTTGGACCTTCATTCACCTATCCAATCATCTGTTCATCTTCTTTATCTCACTATGAATCCATTCCAACTTCTAATTCACTAATTATATCATCTAATCGCCTAATCCACAACACACTCACCTGAGCACCTCCGCAGTCTATGACGTATGTCTTAGACCACTTAGCACTTCCACTTGGGGCCCTACATCACCTCTTCATCACTTAAGGGCCCCATTCTTGCCCTTAATTAGATTAATTACACACTAGACACAAAATGCCTAAATCATATCAACCTTCTAAGCTCATTGTCCATAGCGACTCAGAAGGAGTTATTTCACTTAATTAGACACATACACAGCATTGCCACACTCATCTAATCACTTTCCCTCACTCAATTGAATGAGTCTTATTTCATTGAGTTCATATGAACACAAACTTGATTCATTAAGCAATTCTTGATAAATCTGTACATTTGATCATTAATTGATTGAATTGAAGTGTTCCTAAGGTTTTTTATAACCTCAGGAATCTTTTGAATCGATTCTTGATAGTTTTTATGGAGATTTGATCTCTAGCGTTGAGAATTAGCCATCACTGGAACTTTGGTGATCTCAAACATGAATCGCAGCCTTCAAAACTTATTGCGAAGCTCTAGATCATCTTATCTTGATTAGAGGATCAAATTACACCAGTTAGATTTGATTTTTATTGTTGATTATTCTCCATTGAACCTCATCTTCTCTAAATCTGGCGATACTTTGAAGGGTTATCCTCTCACCGTGTGGACTCATAAATAGGTCGATAACTTTCAGCATCACATAGGAATTCTAGGATTGATCTTGGCATGATATGAGGTGTTGTAGTTTGTTACGTCAAACAAACTCCAGCTTGACCTCCGGTGATGAGCTCGGAAGCATTCAAGAAGTGCTCAAAACTCCGTTTTGATGAGCTCAATCAATTATTCATGTTGGATTTAGTCTAATCAAGCCTTCAATTTGAAATGGAACTCTGTAATTTCTAAAGTCAACTTTCAGGCTCTTAAAGTCAAAGCTGAGTCAATTCTGGTGTTTTAAGAGTAAAAACTCAGATTCAATGGGTTATTCGAGTTCCTCGATTGTTGTGAGTCATTTGAAACTAATTAGAGTGAGATTGATCGAGGTTTAGGATAGATTCTAAGTTTTGTACAGTTTGGGTTATTTTTGGAACCCATTGTCGTTCAAAGCTTTCTTGGTGAGTTTAAATGCCAATCTTAGCCCGGATCAATCATTTATGATTCATTGAATTGATCCAAATAACTTTCTGAGGCTATTAACCTTGTACTGGCCTGATTGAATTTGGAAATCAGAGATCTGCATTCGAGTTTCGAAGCTCTGAAGCTTCCGAGCTTTCCAAAGCTTCTATAAGCTCAATACTTCCTTCAATCCACGCAGAATAACTTTCCATACATCCCTGAACTCTCAATTGAGAGTTTTAATTGACATTTATAGGTCATTTGACTTTGTTCCTCATCTGCATTGCAGTAGAACACATGGTGAAGGTGCCATGTTCATCCACTGATTTCTTGGATCAGTTGCGATCCAATCTTCAAATTGATTAGTCCGATCGAGAGAGGACCTCAAGGGCTTTCGGTTGAGCCCTTGGTCACTTGGATTGGAATTCTAAGTCGCTTGCAATCATCGTTTGAAGTTTGGTCGTGAACGACATTTCATTGAAGGAGAAGAAGTAGATAAGGCCCCACCTCGAGAAACCACACGCTTGACCTTTGCTGGTTGTGTGCCTTGTCGTCTTTATAGTTATTACAGTTGTTGTGGTATATGACAAAACAGTTACTAGTTTAATACAATTTTTTTTTACTCGGAATGACAAGTTTCCCAAGGTCGAACTCAGAGAGCAACTATAATTCTAGAAGCATAAAGGTTCACAATTATGTTACAAAAATAATAAGAGAGAGAGAGCAAAAGTTCTCTTTTTTGTTGGCTTCTTCTTCTTCTCTCTTCCTCTTCTCTTTTCTTCTTCTCTTACAGCTGATTCTTCTCTTCCTTCAATCTGCCTTCTTCTCTCTTCTTTTCTTTGCTGCGGCTGTGGTGACCCTTTCTCTTTTTCCTTTCTTCCTCTCTGATTTTCGTCTTTTCTTCCTTGCGGCTGCAGAGCTTCTGCTTTCTCTCTTTCAGCTGCTAAGTCTTCCTTTCTTCTTCCTTTTCTTCTTCTTCTTCTTCTTCTTCTTCTGCTCTGGTCGTTCCTCTTCTTTCTTTCTTCTTCAGCTTCTTCTTTCTTTTGCTCTGGCTGCTGTGCTTCCGTCGTCTGACGTGGTGCTCAGATGGCTTAACCGTGCGGTTGCTACAGTGCGACTCCTTTTCTTCTTCTTCTCCTCTCCTTTCTTTCTTCTTCAGCAGCTGCTCAGTGCGACTAAGTCTTCAGCTGCTCCTCCTCTCTTCTTCTTCCTTCACCTGCTTCTTCTTCTTTTTCCTTCTTCCCTGCACGCACACACAACGATCAGTGCAAAACCTACCCCTACCCCTTCCCTGCGTCTCTCTCTCTCTGAATCTCTCTTTGGGAAAGCTCTCCCAGAGCCAGGTAATCGGGTTCGGGTTGCGCGCCCGGGACCAGGCCCACTGGCGTGCGGTGGTGGGCGAGGAGTGCTTGGTCGGGTAGTCGGATTCGACCCAAACCCGCGGGGCGTGAGCGCGGGCGAGGGCGGGCGAGCGCGTGGCGTGCTGCATGCGTGGACAAGGGACCTGACCCTTGTGTATCAAACGCGAACAGCTCTATTCACCTTTTCAATTTAAGTGTGGGTGTGAGGCCACACACTTACGAGGTGGGACTAAAGTCCCACCTCCAATTTGCACGCCCGCAGGCGAGAAGGCACTGCCAATTGGGGCAGCAACGAACGTTCGCAACCCCAATCGCAAACTTGGGCGTGCTCGCGAAATCAACCCGCGTTGCCTGGAGCGCGCGCTTGGGCTGGAGGAGTCCTGGAGCTGCTTGCGAAGGAGCTTTAGCAGCTCATCAATGGCGGCGAGGGGGCGGAGACCTGAAATCACAAGGACAGCCTCTCGGCCACATCAGACAACGTAGGGATCTTTGCCAGAGGGTGGCGAAGGTGGTGCGAGGGTCAGCGAGGCGCGGGGGCGCCTGTGGCCGTGTGCCTAGGGCCGACTGTGTGTGCGGAAGTGGGTTTGTTCGAGGGGGTGGTCGGGCGGTGAATGGCGGTGAATGGAGTGGGGGAAATGGTTGAGTGGAGTGAGGGGGAGCTTCTGGGCTTGTCGGCGAGGGGTGAGGTGGTCTGTGGAGGTGGAGCGACCTCGCCGGAGATGGCGACCGAAGATGGAGCAGATGGGGGTGGAAGTGGTGGTCGGTGGGTTAAAATGGTAAATTTGGAAGGGAAAAATATAAGGGAGAGAGAGAGCAAGATTCCTACCTACTTAGTCGACCAAGAGGGAGAGGGAGACGTCCGGCTCGTGCCTGCCGGAGCTGGGGACGAAGATGCCCAGGAGGGGGTTATCGGCGACGAGGAGGAGATCTGAGGGCGCCAGCTGGTGCGGCCTGGCGCGGGAAGACGGGGCAGAGTGGGCTCTACTGCAGGTAGGGCAGTAGAGTTACGAGGAGGAGGAGAGAGGATCGCCGGAAGCTCGGGCTTTCTAACCGGAGAGGGGAGAGACGAAATCTAGGGTTTCTCTCAGCCAAAACTAGCTTGAAGGAGACGGAAGACCTTGCCACTCCTTTTATAGGCACTGGAGAGGAGAGGAGATCGAGGAGGCGACGTGCCGTGCTCGTCGGAGTGTGGCCGGAAATGGACACCCATGCCTGTCGTGCGTTCGCACGAGAGGCATGGGCGGTTGCAGAGGTCAGGGAAGGGTCCCTGCGACAGAGGACGACGCAGGGAACCCCCTGCTCGTTCCTGAGGGCGGGCGCCTTGCCCTGCGCGGCGCCATCCTCCACGCAAGGTCGCCGGAGGTATGGCGTTGCGCAGAAATGGCAGGGAGGACCGTTCTGCAAAGAAAGATGAGAAGATAGGGGGCTAATCGCAAGGGTTTCAAAAGATAAGGGTCAAAACGTAAATTAAAAGGACCAATTTGTAAAGTCGGTCAAGATGATCTTTTCTTAGGCCCAAATTTTTATACCAGACTGATTTGAACCTAAGGATTTTAATGGTGAAATTTGATTTTAGGTTGGACCATGTTTGACCGATCAACTTGTACAAAAACCCAAATTAAGTCAAAAATTGGGCATGGTTCTCATTTTAGGTCAAAATAAGTTGCAAAGCCCAAATTGAAGGTTCTAAACCCTAGGGAATATTTTTCCATGAATTTCAGAGGGTTTAGTTGATTTTTATCCTGTCTCGAACCTCATGAATTAAAGTGGATTTGTTTTAGGATTAAAGAATGTCATTTAATTCCTAGAAGTTGCTATAACTCTTTTCAGATCAGATCATCGCACTTCCCACCTTATTAAGCTTGTTTGACCTGTATTTGGACCCTTAATTACCCTATTTGCACACTGCATTGGTGAAATTATAGTTTTACCCCTCATGATTTGTTTTATTCTTTAACTCAGAATTCTCTGAGTTAAGCCTCTCTTTAGGTTTTGTAGGAACTTTTTCACACTCATTTGAATTAAATTATGTTAGTTAGGGTTCATGATGAGGTTCTTATCATACTCTCATGCCTAGCTTTTGCTAGTCCCTTAGCAAAATTTTAAGGCTTCAACCCTTGTTCTAGACCATGAAGTTCTCAAAGAGATTATATAAGTGTTTTTTTCTATTATAATCTTGATTAGGTCAGAAAGCCATCCATATACCTAAAAGGTACTCTAGTACCAACCAAGATCCATATCTATCTAGCCTCAGCCTCAGTCCTTAGCAAAGGTTTTTAAGGCCTACAAGAACTAACCTAAGGCTTATTGGACTTTGTGGTTAAAGCACCAATGCTTGAGATAATTTTATCCCTGGCTCAGTTCGCAGTGCATTTTGTAAGAAAGAGAGGTAGAAGATTTATATGTTTGGAGAGTTTTCTCTCTCTTTTTCTTTTTAATTCTAGCTTAGGATTGGCTTTTTAACACGGTCTGTATCAGATTCCTTGTCCCCATCATTAATCCTCAAGAGTCCCTGGCAGTCGATGCTTTGAGATAGCACCACCCATGGTAACCCTCAGAACCCTTGCTTCTGAGATTTCGAGATAATCCCATCCATGGTGTTCCGCGGTCGAATTCAGACCCTGGCAATTAACACTTCGTGATAATGCCATCCATGGAATCTGAACCAGCAGAGTGCTTTCATGCCCCCAGTAGGATATGTAAATATCCTAAGAGACGAGCACCGAGGAAATGATATTTTGTTACGCATCTTCGAGGGGAATTTCCCACCTCTCTACGCTGGGAACTCATCCAAATCAACTTGTGTTGATCGGCCGCTCCTACTCTAGGTGTCATTTTCAGAATTTTTGCATCGTTTCTGCGTGATTTTGATTTTTATGCTTACTGAACCAGGCTGTGTGTGAAGTTAAGGTGCTTAGGTTACTGAGTCCCGTAAACCAAAAGTTAGTTAGCGAGGCCAAATACTCCCTAAGCCTTGGACCTAATACTTAAGCTTTTCATTTTCCTCAACCTCTTGAGGAATGTCTAGATCTTAATGGGTACTAAGAGTCTATCCAAGAATGCCTAAGGTTTACATTTTTACTAATCTCACTGTGCACTTTCTATTTCTTTTCCTGAATGAGGTCTAGAACTTAAGTTAACTCCTTAATTTCTTACTAATGACTATCACTTTTCTTTCATTTTGTTCTTTTTCTCCTCCTCCTTTGTAGAGTCCACAAAATTTCTTTCCTTCTCTCATTTTATTATTCTTTTTCAAAATTTTTTTAATTTTTATGGTGTTTTTGGCATATGTGAATTTTTTTGTTTAAAACCTTTTATTACGAGTTTTGCACTTTCATACACCCCCATACCTAAGGTTTGCAATGTCCTCATTGTAACTTAGGGGGTTTTTATTTAACTTAGTTCATGCATTAGGACAGATATTTTGATGAGTGAATGGGTCAGGGTAACTGTTGTGGACGATTTCTAATCTCAGATGCAAGCACCTGAGGTGGAGTCGGCTGTACTAAAGGGTGAACCTTAAGTGCGAAAAGGTGTCAGAAAATGTTTCGGGTTTTTTCAAAAAGAATGACGGGCTACCTCCCGTTGAGCGCTGAGTTTTACGCCATCGGCTGGGCGCAATATGCTTAGGGAAAATGGAGGATAAATGATGATTCAGCCAAATCTGTAGAGGTTACATCAATGAACGGTTTGAGTCTCTGACCGTTCACGATGAAAGGTTCGGAATCATGGCTGAGCAGATTGATTTCAACGGCTCCATTTCCAAGAGCCTGTCGGACAAGGTATTGTCCGACCCACTTGGATCGCAGTTTCCCAGGGAAGAGTTTGAGTCGGGCATCAAAGAGTAGGACCTTCTGACTAGGATGAAAGATCTTTCTAGATATGTGTTTGTCATGAAAGGCTTTAACCCGCTCTTTGTAGATTCGCGAGTTCTCATACGCATCAAGGCGCAACTCATCGATCTCGCTTATCTGGAGCTTTCTGTGGGTTCCAGCCTTAGAAAGATCTAAATTACAGCTCTGTACTGCTCAATAGGCTTTGTGCTCCAGTTCAACGGGAAGGTGACATGCCTTCCCGTACACCAGTCTAAAAGGAGACATGCCTAATTGGGTTTTGTGTGCGGTCCTATAAGCCCACAAAGCTTCCGGAAGTCGGGATGACTAGTCTTTCCTATCAGGCTGAACAGTGACCTGCAGGATTTTCTTAATCTTCCGATTTGATAGCTCAGCTAGACCATTAGTCTGGGGGTGGTAAGGAGTGGAGATTCGGTGAGATACCCCATATTTGGTCATCAGTGACCTGAACTGAGCATTCGTGAAATGGGTCCCCCTGTCAGAGATGATTGCACGAGGAATCCCGAACCGTAAGAAGATATTGTGATGTATGAATTTGATAACGATTTTATGATCACAGGTTCGGGTCGGTATGCTTCGATCCATTTGGACACGTAGTCCACAGCCAGCAGAATGTACTCGAAGCCATCCGAAACAGGAAAGGGGCCCATAAAATCAATCCCCCAAATATCAAAGATTTCGCATACAAGAATCAGTTGCAAAGGCATGATGTCGCGATGGCTCATGTTGCCCAAAGTTTGGCAATGACTGCATGCCTTGCAGTGATTGTATGCGTCCTTGAATAAAGTGGGTCAATAAAAGCCACACTGGAGGATTTTTGTTGCGGTTTTGTGTCCAGAGAAGTGGCCACCTCATGCCTGGTCATGGCAGAAGGAGAGAATATCATTAATTTCACCCTCCGGGACACATCGCCGGATGATTTGGTCAGCACCTATGCGGAATAGGTACGGATCTTCCCAGATGTAATACTTGGCATCAGAGCGCAATTTGTCTTTCTTGGCCTTTGGCCAATCAGACGGGATATGATGAGATGCCAAGTAGTTTACTATATTAGCAAACCATGGAAGTCTAGTACCAATAGTCAGTAGGTGCTCATCAGGGAAATGCTCCGTGATGGGTCCAGAAGGGTTGATGATCTCAGAAGGAAGGCGAGACAAATGGTCAGCTATCACGTTTTGTCTTCCCGCCTTGTCGCGAATCTCGAGGTCGAATTCTTGCAACAACAAGATCCATCGGATTAGTCGGGGCTTCGCGTCCTTCTTGGCAAGGAGATGCCTCACAGCCGTGTGATTCAAGTAGATGATGACGTGGGAACCCAGGAGATAAGATCAAAATTTTTCAAGGGAAAATACTACAGCTAGCAGCTCTTTCTTCGTAACCGTATAGTTACGCTGAGCCTCGTCAAGTGTTTTGCTAGCGTAGTAGATGACCACGGGTTTCCCGTCAACTTTCTGCCCCAGAACCGCTCCTACAGCGAAATCAGATGCATCGCACATGATCTCAAAGGGTTGAGACCAATCAGGGGATTGTAGGATCGGGGCCTGGGTGACTCAGTCACGGAGGTTCTTAAAGGCTTGAGTGCATTCCTTGGAGATCTCAAAGGGTACATCCTTGGAGAGAAGAGTAGTCAGGGGCGTGCGATTTTCAAAAAATCAGGAATGAAACGACGGTAAAAATCGACGTGCCCTAGAAAAGAACGGATGTCCCTGATCGAGCGAGGCATAGGAAGTCGAGAAATTAGATCAACCTTGGCTCGATCCACTTGGATACCTTTCTCAGAAATTAGATGTCCTAGGACGATCCCCTCAGGCACCATAAAATGGCTCTTTTCCCAGGAAAGAACCAAATTAACATCGATGCAACGCCTAAGTATATGAACAAAGTGCTGGAGGCAATCATCAAATGATGCCCCGAAAACTGAGAAGTCATCCATGAAGACTTCCAGATAATCACCTACCATATCTGAGAATATGGCAAGCATGAACTGCTGAAAAGTCGCGGGTGCATTGCAGAGACCGAAAGGCATCATTCGGAATGCGTACGTCCTAAAGGGGCAGGTGAACGTGGTCTTCTCTTGGTCCTCAGGATGAATAGCCACTTGGTTATAACCGGAGTACCCGTCAAGAAAGCAGAAGAATCGATTTCCCGCTAATTTCTTGAGAATCTGATCAATGAAAGGTAGTAGGAAATGATCCTTCTTCGTGGAGGAATTGAGTCGTCGGTAATCTATGCAGACTCTCCACGAGTTGGCTATTCGGGTAGGTATGATTTCTCCGATTTTAGTCGTAATGGTGGTGAGCCGTGCCTTTTTAGGCATGACCTAAATTGGGCTCACCTAACGACTGTCGGAGATCAGGTAGATGATTCCTGCATCTAACCACTTAATGATCTCCTTCTTCATGACCTCCTGCAGATTGGGATTCAAACGTCTCTCCATCTCACGGGAAGGTCGTGCGTCCTCTTCAGAATAAATATGGTGTGTGCAATAAGAGGGACTTATTCCAGTCAAGTCATCGAGAGTCCAACCAATGGCTCTACGATGTTGCTGGAGAACAGCAATCAGACGGGATTCCTGATCAGGAGTAAGCTTGGAGTTTATAATCACAGGAAAAGTCTGATTGGAACCCACAAAGATGTATTTCAAATGATCGAGAAGGGGTTTTAGTTTAAGGATGGGGTTATCAGCAGCAGCGGGTGGTTCAGGGTAAGTGTGAGGTTTAAGGATCGGAGTTATGGGTTTGTCTAAATCTGGGTCCGACTCCTCTAATTGCGGTTCAAGATCTTTCTGTGGTTGATGAGGCATAATCAGGTTATTCTCAAAATGTGTTTCATCAACCAAAGCCCTAATATCACAGATTTGTTCAATGACACCGCAATTGATTCCTTGTTGGGCCTTAAAGATATCAATTTTGAGAGTCTGATTCCCAAATTTCAGTTCTATTTGTCCCTCCTCACAACTAATGTTGGCCCTAGTAGTGGCCAGGAAAGGTCTCCCTAAAATGATCTGTGTATCCCTAGGGTTTTTAGGTGCGTCCATGTCTAAGACTATTAAGTCTACAGGGAAATAGAAATCGTGCACTCTTACAATAACATCCTCAAGAATCCCTTTAGGTGACTTTATAGATCGATCTGCTAACTGGAGTGTCACCTCAGTCGGTTTAAGCTCAGATTCTTCTAGGTGGTCAAGTAAGGATGTGGGTATCAAATTTATGGAAGCACCCAAGTCTAGCAATGCTTTGTCGAACTGGGTTTCACCTATTTTGCATGAGATCAGGGGAGTACCTGGATCTTTTGCCTTGGGCGGGAGTCTACTTAGGATTACAGAGCTGGCTTGCTCTGATAGTACAATTGGACTCCCACTCTTAGTTCGCGGCTTACGCTGAGGTGTACACACATTCTTCAAGAATCGTGCATAAGCCGGTACGTGGCAAATCGCATCCATCAAGGGGATGTTTATTTGGACCTGCTCAAAGAGCTTGACCAGGTCCTCCTCAGGTGCTATGGATTTGGTTGTCTTCTTTCCCTTGGTCAAGGCCTCGGGAAATGGAACCTTAGTTGGTTCTTCGAGGATAGGTCTAGGTCTTTGATCTGGGACAGGGATAGGAACGTCCTGGATTACTGTCCTAGGGTTTGGATCACTACCAGGCTTGGAGTGGTCTGGATAAGGTGGATCCTGGGTCTTTTTGCCACTACGGGTGGTCACAGAATTCTGTCCTGCTTGGTTTTGGTTAGGGTTTGATAGGATGGGTTGCTGCTGATAACTCGTATAAGAAGTAGAAGCCTCCATCCCGTCAGGTGAAGGAACGGAGGGGGCCTGATAAGTCATGTGTGCTTGGCTCGGGTTTGGGTTCATAACGCGCCGCTGGGTTGGCACGTTATTAGGGTTAGGAAGAGGTTAAGAAGGAAGTGTGCCTGGTTGGCGAGAATTTGCCAACTGGGCCAGTTGGTTTCGAACCTCTGTGATTTCGTCCTTGTGTTACTTCTGAATAGCTGCATTCGTTCTCTGAATGTCAGCCAGAGTCTGAAGGATGAGGGACATTTGGTCTTGGTTTGGCCCTGATGGATAAGTAGGGTTGGGCCGAGGCTGAGGCGGCTGGTAAGGACGAGGTGGTTGTGGACGGGGCTGAAAGGGTGGTCTTTGAGTTTGGGAATTTCCCGCCCACTGGAAGTTGGGATGGTTTCGCCATCCAGGATTGTAGGTATTGGAAAATGGGTCATTCTGGATGGCGTTGAGGTTCTCGCAGGTCTGAGGAACCTCCAAAGAGTCAGAGAATGGGGGAGTGGATTTCCCCTGGCTAGTATAGAAAGGGTCGGAGGATCCTCCAATCCGAGAATCAGATGGGGGTGGATACGGATCCATCCCAGGAGAAGGTCGATGGAGAATGTTTTGCACAGTCTCCCATGTGGAAGGAGGTTGTGCAAAGGAATTATGCGTAGAGGTGGCTCACTGCAAATGCTGAGTCAGCTCATCCACCTTCTTCTCAATGATAGAGACCTTGTCCAATTGACTGGCCATCAATTCCTGGTCGACTGATGTGGACAGGCCCTACGTCTCGTGTGCTCCCCTAAGGTTCGTCGATGCGCGGATATTCGTCCTGTCGAATAATCCCATGGAGTCATTATTGATGGAGTTCTCGCACAAATTTTCGAGAATCTCCCACACGGTGTCCTCATGCTGACCCATGATATTCCCTCCGCAAGTTGCATTGACGAAAAGTCTAACATCCTCACGGAGCCCCTGGTAAAAAGAATGGACTTGTTCCCATTTAGGAACTCCGTGATGGGGGCACTTCCTCATGAGATCCTAAAAGTGATCCCATGCCTCATGGAGAGGTTCTCCTGTTTGTTGCGTGAAGTGGGTAATCTGATGGCGCAAGGCATTGGTCCGACCAATGGGAAAGAACTTTTATAAGAACTCGGACTGAAGTTCCTCCCAATTGTTGATCGGCCGGGTCTGTGTTTGGTACCAATGAGCAATCTTGTCCATAAGAGAGAAGGTGAACATCTTCATAAGGAGAACATCCCGATTTTGTGCATCTGATCCGAAAGTCTGGGCCAGATGCTTTAGCTGTTTAATGTGCTGGAAGGGATCTTCAGAATTAAGCCCATGAAATTTAGGTATGGCATGAATCATGTTGGGCTTTAGTTCAGAATTAGGTCCTCCAGTCGGGATTCTGACTCGAGGCTCAATAGCCACCGCAGCAGGATTATAATGGTCCCGCATCATGGGATGCTGCGGTGGGTGCATGAAGTTCTGGAAGAGGTCATTGAGTCGCTGGAGGTGGTGCTCTAGATTGTTCTCTTCCTCAACTAGCTGAGCCATTGTGGAAGAAGGTGAGTTGGGTTCGGAGTCGGAGGAGAGGTCTATGTGAAGTGTTGGTTGCACAAACAAGGGCACCGAGGCTCGGCCTCGAGGAGAGTGAATTTCTAAAGGAGGTTTCAAGGACCTCCTAGCAAACATACACTAATGGGGAGGATGAGTTTAGCAGGTGCTGGACCCAATCAAGACATCCAGAATGTTGGGTGACTGTAGAGGTTTGGGGCAGATGACCCCTTGATCAAAAGATCGTCCACCTGAGAATTACCTGGGCAGCCAGAGAGGGTGAGTCCCGCGAAGACCCCTACACGGTAGAGCGTCCCCACGGGTTACAGGGTTTCCCCCACCCGACTTCTCTTGTCACTGAGATTCCAGGTAGACCAGAATGGGGACCTTGACCTCTTAAGTCTACCACTTTTAGTTAGGATCAAGGTTCTTAGGTTTTTACTTGAACTTTAGCCTTTTGAATGCAAAGAGTGACCTAAGTTTAAGGTTGGTTGACCCAAGGGATCAACTTCACCTGCTAGTTCCTTTGAGAGCTTATTAGGTCTTTGTTTTTTAGGGTTCAAGTGTTTTTAAGAGCCAAATTTCTTAGGGTTTCTCTAAATAGGTGCTTTCAAACAATTGCTTGGGCACACTTCTTTTGGGAATTCTCAATTCTTGCTTAGAAAGTGTATCTCTAAAACCCTAATTTTGAATCTTATATTGGCTCTACTTGGTCCAGTTAGCTTTCTTTAGATTGGGTAATTAGGGCTCAGGTAAGAAGGTGTTAGCCCTAAATACCCTTAATGGATGTACAGAAATAGTGTGTTGAAATTTAAAACAGACAGCTTTGATGATTTACTAAATATGGAAGACAGGTTATGCCTAAATTGCTTTTTCTTCCTCTTTTTCTTTCTCTTTAGAATTTAGGGGTTAAAATGAGAGGATAGAAAGTTACCTGTCCTAGGTGTGGTTGTTGTGTGGCTGCTTGTTGTCCTCTTGATTTCCTGTGCCTGCACAAAAGAGAAGAGATCAATAGAAAGTCAAAAATCGTGAATTAATAGCTTCTAGAATAGCTGTTGCTTCTCGGCAACGGTGCCAAAATACTAGTTGCGTGCCTTGTCATCTTTATAGTTATTACAGTCGTTGTGGTATATGACAAAACAGTTACCAGTTTAATACAAATTTTTTTTACTCGGAATGACAAGTTTCCCGAGGTCGAACTCAGGGAGCAACTATAATTCTAGAAGCATAAAGGTTCACAATTATGTTACAAAAATAATAAGAGAGAGAGGGAGAGCAAAAGTTCTCTTTTTTGTTGGCTTCTTCTTCTTCTCTCTTCCTCTTCTCTTTTCTTCTTCTCTTGCAGCTGATTCTTCTCTTCCTTCAATCTGCCTTCTTCTCTCTTCTTTTCTTTGCTGCGGTTGTGGTGACCCATTCTCTTTTTCCTTTTTTCCTCTCTGATTTTCTTCTTTTCTTCCTTGCAGCTGCAGAGCTTCTGCTTTCTCTCTCTTTCAGTTGCTAAGTCTTCCTTACTTCTTCCTTCTTTTCTTCTTCTTCTTCTTCTTCTTCTTCTTCTTCTTCTTCTGCTGCTGCTGCTCTGGCCGTTCCTCTTCTTTCTTTCTTCTTCAGCTTCTTCTTTCTTCTGCTCTGGCCGCTGTGCTTCCGTCGTCTGACTTGGTGCTCAGACGGCTTAACCGTGCGGTTGCTACAGTGCGACTCCTTTTCTTCTTCTTCTTCTCCTCTCCTTTCTTTCTTCTTCAGCAGTTGCTCAGTGCGGCTAAGTCTTCAGCCACTCCTCCTCTCTTCTTCTTCCTTCACCTGTTTCTTCTTCTTTTTCCTTCTTCCCTACGCGCACACACAACGATCAGTGCAAAACCTACCCCTACCCATTCCCTGCGTCTCTCTCTCTTTGAATCTCTCTTTGGGAAAGCTCTCCCAGAGCCGGGTAATCGGGTTCGGCTTGCCCACCCGGGACCAGGCCCACCGGTGTGCGGTGGTGGGCGAGGAGTGCTTGGTCTGGTAGTCGGATTCGGCCCAGACCTGCGGGGCATGAGCGCGGGCGAGGGTGGGCGAGCGCGTGGCGCGCTGCATGCGTGGGCGAGGGACCTGACCCCTGTGTATCGAAGGCAAACAGCTCTATTCACCTTTTCAATTTAAGTGTGGGAGTGAGGCCACACACTTACGAGGTGGGAATAAAGTCCCACCTCCAATTTGCGCGCCCGCAGGCGAGAAGGCACTGCCAATTGGGGCAGCAACGCACGTACGCAACCCCAATCGCAAACCTAGGCGTGCTCGCGAAATCAACCTGCATTGCCTGGAGCGCATGCCTGGGCTGGAGGAGTCCAGGAGCTGCTTGCGAAGGAGCTTCAACAGCTCATCAATGGCGGCGAGGGGGCGGAGACTTGAAATCACAAGGACAGCCTCTCGGCCACATCAGACAACGTAGGGAGCTTCGCCAGAGGGCGGCGAAGGTGGTGCGGGGGTCAGCGAGGAGCGGGGGCACCTGTGGCCGTGTCCCTAGGGCCGACTGTGTGTGCGGAAGTTGGTTTGTTCGTGGGGGTGGTCGGGTGGTGAATGGCGGTGAATGGAGTGGGGGAAATGGTTGAGTGGAGTGAGGGGGAGCTTCTGGGCTTGTCGGCGAGGGTGAGGTGGTCTGTGGAGGTGGAGCGACCTCGCCGGAGATGGCGACCGGAGATGGAGCAGATGGGGGTGGAAGTGGTGGTCGGTGGGTTAAAATGGTAAATTAGGAAGGGGAAAATATAAGGGAGAGAGAGAGAAAGATTTCTACCTACTTAGTCGACGAAGAGGGAGAGGGAGACGTCCGGCTCGTGCCTGCTGGAGCTGGGGACGAAGATGCCCAAGAGGGGGTTATCGGCGACGAGGAGGAGATCTGAGGGCGCCAGCTGGTGCGGCCTGACGCGGGAAGACGGGGCAGAGTGGGCTCTATTGCTGGTAGGGCAGTAGAGTGACGAGGAGGAGGAGAGAGGATCGCCAGAAGCTCGGGCCTTCTGACCGGAGAGGGGAGAGACAAAATCTAGGGTTTCTCTCAACCAAAACTAGCTTGAGGGAGACGGAAGACCTTGCCACTCCTTTTATAGGCACTGGAGAGGAGAGGAGATCGAGGAGGCGACGTGCCGTGTTCGCTGAAGTGTGGTCGGAAATGGACACCCATGCCTGTCGTGCGTTCGCACGAGAGGCATGGGCGGTTGCAGAGGTCAGGGAAGGGTCCCTGTAACAGAGGACGACGTAGGGAACCCCTCGCTCGTTCCTGAGGGCGGGCGCCTTGCCCTGCACGGCGCCATCCTCCACGCAAGGTCGCCGGAGGTATGGCGCTGCGCAGAAATGGCAGGGAGGACCGTTCTGCAAAGAAAGATGAGAAGATAGGGGGCTAATCGCAAGGGTTTCAAAAGATAAGGGGCAAAAAGTAAATTAAGAGAACAAATTTGTAAAGTCGGTCAAGATGTTCTTTTCTTAGGCCCAAATTTTTATACCAGACTGATTTGAACCTAAGGATTTTAATGGTGAAATCTGATTTTAGGTTGAACCATGTTTGATTGATCAATTTGCACAAAAACCCAAATTAAGTCATAAATTGGGCATGGTTCTCATTTTAGGTTAAAATAGGTTGCAAAGGCCAAATTGAAGGTTCTAAACCCTAAATAATATTTTTTCATGAATTTTAGAGGATTTATTCAATTTTTATCTTACCTCGAACCTCGTGAATTAAAGTGGGTTTGTTTTAGGGTTACAGAATGCCATTTAATTCCTAGAAGTTGCTATGACCCTTTTCAGATTAGATCATCCCACTTCCCTCCTTATTAAGCTTGTTTGACCTGTGTTTGGACCCTTAATTACCCCGTTTGCATACTGCATTGGTGAAATTACAGTTTTACCTCTAATGATTTGTTTTATTCTTTAACTCAGAATTCTCTGAGTTAAGCCTCTCTTTAGGTTTTATAGGAGCTTTTTCACACTCATTTGGATTAAATTGTGCTAGTTAGGGTTTATGATGTGGTTTTTATCAACCTTTCAAATAAAACATTCTACGCAGTATACGGTGCAAGCTGAAATGAGTAAATACGAGCATATAACCATCTCTCGTGCGCGTGCGTGCACATGCGTGTGTGCAGCGATGTTGGCTCGTTCTGAGCATTTGGTGGGCCTGTGGGCCTAAAATGTACAAAATTACACTCTAAATGAACTAGGGCTTGCCTAGTAATGACACTGATCCGGCCCATCGGGCCGTTGATTCTGTGAAAGGTAAGTCCGCCCACCTAAAATCTAATTTTCTCTAAGTATTGAGAGTGAAGACTAAAGGCTAATATAGAGGAATGAAGGCTAAAAGATATGAGAATTGACCGAGTGTTGTGAAGGAATAAAGAGAGAAAGCATATGTATAGTTAATTGCTAATCATTCTTTTTATGACTTTAATAATAAAAATTGTTGTATTTCATTCTTGCTTTAGTTGTAATATCATTCTTGATGTATATTTGCTTTCATAATGGAATGATTGCCAAGTTTAATGTTTAATTTTGTATGTAATTGTTCATGTCGCTGACGTATTTTATAATTAGTAGTTAATTAAATCATAAATTAATTAAACTAGCTTAACTATGTACATATTAGTGTAATGAGTTATAATATAGAGTAAGGTAAGATATTAGCTAAGTATTAGTATTTGGTAAGTAGAGTAGTAATTAACATAAGTAATTAACAATTAACTAACTTAGAATAAAAGATGGTGAATAAATTAAGCTTATATGCCTCCTAGTGAACGACCTCGACTCAACCAGTTAAAAGAAATAATTCTAAATGTTAGGTTATCTTGGGACCTTTACTACAATTAATAACGACAAATTAATTGAGTTAACCTAAGCATCAACTTTACATAATTAATTAAGACTAATAATCTTAATTAATGTTGTTGAGAAACACACTATTAGCCAGCAATTACAATTTTGCCCCTAATGAATTTAGGGATCACATGTCATTCACCGTTCAAATCATTTTCCTTGCTAAGATCGAGAACCATTGATGAACTATAGCAAGCCTCTTTCTACTATAGTCACCTTATAGAGAGATAAGAGCTTCCATTAATTGCTTGCTTTGGCCAATAGACTTGTAGGTGACTGGAAATATATTCTCAAATTAATTAGGGGTAAAGTTATATTTTCATATCTCTATATAATAATTGAGGGAAGTGTCTTAGCTTGCTAGGGTATCATCAAATAGCGGAAACTTCCAATTTTGGGAGAAGTGTGCAAAAATGAGAAATTATTTGGCTATACCTGCCATGAATTTCTCATTTTTGCATGTGTTTTCTTATTTGTCTTATAGTGGTAATGCACACTTATATATTTATGTGTGTGTGTTTATATCTCTCTCTCGCTTTTGTTGTTGCTTGTTTGGATGTTGTGCATTGATGCTAAACTCGTCATGGCTCTTAATTATCCATAATCAACCAGTTTCCTAGTTAATTAGCTAAAAATGTTCTAAATACAGGGTTAATTATACTATATGCGGTTAAATACTAAAGACCATCAAAATAAGTCAAAAATACTAAATTAAATATCAATTACTCCTAATTATAATTTAATTAATAATTTGGACTCAAATATTAAACATTTAGCTAGTTAATTAATATTTAAACTTAGTTAATTTTATGACCTAAGTACTTAATTAACTTAAGCAAATTAATCACTTAATTAAATATAGCTAAGAAGGCAAAAACATAAACTCATGGCATAAATATAATATTTATCTAATTATAATTATATATAAAATTTGAAAAGGAAATAAATTAAATAAGTATAAAAACTAACTATTTACATTTTAGTCCTTAATTTCTATGTCAATTGAGTCATTTTACTACAACTAGGTCCTTAACTTTTATTGCATAGAGGTCCCTGTGAACACTACCTTCGTCCTCTTCTTCTTCCTCCTCAGCTATGGACGGCCAAGGAAGTCCGGTGACCACATCACTCGATCACCGCCCATCTGAGTTCATTTCAACCTCACCATGGTCGCCAACCTTCCGCTCACCTCCTCCTCTTCATCCGACAGCTCAAATTTCCTCCTAATCCTATTTAGGACTAGAAAAGTTGCTCACCGACGTCTAAGACGACGCCCGTGAATTAAGATGCATCTAGACACATTCCCGTCCAAGTACAACCCCCCTACCCCTCTCAGCCACCTATAAATAGACCTCCACACCCTCGATCTTGGGGAGCGACTCCCTACCCTTTTCCCCGACTGAGTCATTCAATAGGCTATTCTTCCCTAACCTTCGATGACTTCTACCCCCTTTCTTCTGGACTTCTCCGAAGCTCTGATCATCCTCCGATCTCCCCCACCCTCCATTGCATCTAGCGACGAGGTTGTGCTGGCATCTTCTTCCTCCCACACGACGCATTCTTCTCCGCCGGAGCTCTTCCTCAACCCTTTGGTTTTTTCCTTCATCACAATCCTTCGACGGAGTCTTCTAAGCTTCTTCATCCAGGTAATAGTATAATTAGGATCCCAGATTAGTGTAGATTAGTTTAGCCTAGTTAGATAATTAGTTAGTTTTGTTAAATGTTTTGTATTTCGTTGTCTTCCTTAGCTCCGGCAAGTTCCTTGCACTCATCAGGAGCCTCTTTTCATCTTTTAAATCCATTGGATCACATTCTAAAGCTACTTGCGATCATTTCTTCTCCATTAATTTCATGATAATATCATCTTAATGCCTAGTCCGCTTCACCTCCACAGGCGGCCGCCGCTGTCCATGGCGGAGGTCCCATGGCTTAAATCACCTCTACTAAGGGCCCTCCATCATTCTCCACAACTATTGGGCCCCGATCTTGTTTAATTAACGCTTAATCAGAAAATACCTAAATCACCCCTATTGGTGCTACAGCACAACAATCGTTTATTTTGATGATAAAAAAATACGTGTTATTTAACATTTGCACTTGAAGTCTTAGATTTCAGGATATTTGCAAATGGAGACATGTTTTAGATGGAGTTCGAGCTCGCATCCATGGTAGATTGGAAGAGCTTGACCGAGGAGGAGTTTCACGAGGAGCGAAAGCTTAAAGAAGGAAAGAGATGAAGAATATGATAGATTTCCTTTCTTATTCATTGTACTTTATTTTTGCTCTTTATTTCTTAGATCTTATGTTAAAGAGCCTTAAAGAACTCTTAAAGTAGTCCTAGGAACACTTGCACAACCTTGGGATACTTAGATTTTCTATAAAGAACTTAAAAAACCAAAATATGGTTCTGACAGCCTATCAGACGTCTGATAGTGAATTTTAAGACGTCTTATTGTTGACTCAGACGTCCAATAACTTTGGCTGGACTTCGTAGGTTCTGTCTGATGAAATTAGACCACCAGACCTTAGTTCAGATGTCTTAGAAGATGTCTGATGGTTGTGTCAGACGTTTAATTTGTGGAACATTGGGTAACAAAATAAACATTGAGGAAAATAACCGTTAAGCTTTTATCAGACGTCCGTAGAGGACCCCAAACGTCTGATATGTGACCGTTGAGCCTCGGTTGACCCAAAATCACCTTTGTCAGATTTCGTAGCTGTTAACCTATCTTGAGAATCCATTCCCGTAGTACAATAGGTTTCCAGACGTCTAAACCTAGTGTCATACATCCTGTACGTCGTCTAATGGCCTTACACTAGAACCTTATTTAGGTCTGAACCAAGTTAGGAAGGAAAAATGCCTAGAATCATACGTATGACTTAATTCCTAGACGTCTCAAACAAGATTTCCAGACATCTGATCCCTGGACCAGACATCTGATGACCCTGTCAGAATCATAATTGATTCTAATTACGGCCTATTTTTCCTTGGGTTCAACCCCAACGGCTTTGGAAGCTTTTTAAGGGATTCCAAAGCTTTTCTAGGCCATCTATAAATAGAGGACCCTTGCCTTGCATACACACACCAAGGCACACCCAAGCAACATATTTCCACATCTCTTGTGTAAAAAAGAAGTAGAAGATCATCTAGAAGAAGCTCTAGCTCTCCAAGCATTTGTTCCACATCTAGAGAGCTTCAATTCAGTTGTGCACCCGCTTTCCCGCCGACGTCACGAGAGCGTTATTGTGCCAAAGCGTAGTTTACGCACCCGCGTCGTCACTCCGATGTACTCCCACCAAAGGGAAGTTCCCTTACCTATAGTAACTAAATTTAATCATTCACTTTATGGCTCTATAGGTTGTGTTGTAATTTATCTTTATAATTGTGTTGGGTATTCGTATTGCGAATTTTCATTTCCTTCGTGTGACAAAATCCTCCTTGTGAAAAGGAGGGGTTGAGGAACGCTGCCCTCGTACTCGTAGCGTGGTTATAATTGAGGTTGAACTACCCTCGTTAAAGTAGTTCGTTAGTGGATTTGATCGACTTTGTCGATTGAGAAATCCTAACTCGAAAGGGTTAGGTGATGGTTTTTACCTGGTTTGGGTTTCCACCTAAAAATCACTTGTGCCTATTGTATGATTGCTTATTTTTGTGAGATTATTTTCCTTTTGATTTCGCATTTTATACGTCACGCATATCTCACCCCCTCCCGTAGGGATTTACAATTGGTATCAGAGCAGGTTTCCACTTTCTAGGAGAAATATCTGTGGAGGATCCAATGGAGGGGAGCAGTTCCATGACGTGGATTCTGGAGGGGCAGTTTACCACTAGACTGCCATTCTTTGACGGGAACAACTACCCATACTAGAAGCTGTTGATGAAGACTTGGCTACAAGCCAACAACTTCACCATCTGGGCCAGATGCAGGATGCCGTTCGACATCCCGTGGAGACTTGCTGTAGGATACTTGCAGCAGCAGATCCGGGAACTCTTGCTCAACGCAAAGACGATGAATGCGTTGTATTGCGCACTTAGCTCAGAGGAGTTCAACCAAATCTCACAATGTGCCATCGCATATGAGATTTGGCATACACTTGAGGTAACTCACAAGGGCACCTCCAAGGTAAAGTCTTCTAAACTCAACTTACTTTTTCAAGAATTTGAATCTTTTTCTATGAAGACTAATTAATCATTAAGTGAGATGAACACTAGGTTCACTCTCATAGTAGACAATCTTAAGGTATTAGAAAATACCTTCATCAAGGGGGAGCTTCAAGGGAAGTTTCTTCGTTTCCTTGGACCGGAATGAGAGCAAAAGGTTACCGCCATCGAGGAGGCGAACGGGGTGGAGGAGCTCAACATGGAGGATATCCTAGGCAATCTAATGGCCTACGAGGCAAAGTTGAAGCAGAAGAAGAATGATACACCAGAGCCAAAGCTAAAGAAGACTCTCCCCTTCAAAGCCACTTCAGATACCGAGGCAAGTTCCGATAACGAGGACTTTAAATTTTTACTTAAAAATTTTTTCAAGTTTTGTAGGTAATTGAAGAAAGAAAAGAAGGAGAAGAAGGAAAAGAATGCACCAGTCGTTAGTGCATATATAAGAAGGAAAAGAAGGCTCATCCTGGCTTTTAATTACCTCTAATTAACTAGTTTCCCTAGTTAATTAGCTAGGGATATGCATATATAAGAGTTAATTATAGAACAAGGGACAAATCATTAAAAGACCTTAAAATAAGTTTAAAATGGTTAATTAAAAGTCAATTAATGTTATTAATAATTTAATTAATAAATGGGCTCGAAATATCACTAATTAGCTACCTAATTAATATCTTATTTAACTTAAGTATAACTTAAGACCAAAGTCTTTAATAACTTAAGTTAATAAGTAAATAAATATAAATAAATGGATCAAAAATGTGAATACATGGCTTTAATATAATATTTAGCTAATTTATAATTATATAGAAAAAGTTGGAAAAGAATTAAATTAAAATTAACTTAAATGGCCTCTGTTTACATTTTTGTCCCCAGAATTCATTGCATTTGAGTCCTTTCATTTTACTTAGGTCCTTATCTTTTATTGCATAACGATCCCTGTTAGCTTCGTCTTCTTCCTCTTCTTTTCTTCGTTAAATAACACGGACGACTGACGAGCGGCGGTGAAGACACCACCTGATCACCTCACATCTGACGTCCTTCCTTACTCGCTAAACTCCTGAAGCTTGCGCTTACCACCTCAATTGCATCCATCAGTTTGGGTCATCTCTAAATCCA
Source organism: Thalassia testudinum (assembly GCA_037157565.1). Lineage (NCBI taxonomy): Eukaryota > Viridiplantae > Streptophyta > Magnoliopsida > Alismatales > Hydrocharitaceae > Thalassia > Thalassia testudinum. The sequence continues at coordinate 23,840,848 of JAZHRO010000024.1, forward strand.
ATTTAGGGCTCAACGATAACTTCACTGATGTCGAAGAAGACGTCGGTAGTTACCCTATATAGCCCCCTTGACAGCTGCCGCAACCTATAAATACCCATCGACCCGTACGATTCGAGCTTGATCATCTCCCTTCCCCTCTCCACCTCATTGTAGCTGGTCAGTAGGTTCTTCCGCAACTCTGTCGAGGACATGCTACCTCTCTCACCACCTTTTCCTGTCTTTCGCCCTGCCAACGGCGATTGAGCACGCTATCTACCCTCTGATCTCCGCTTCGATTGGCCGGAGCTTCTCTTCTCACCCAATCTAGATTTTGATCTCATTCTTGTCCTGCCAACGGCGAGATCCTTCACCTCCTTCGTCAGGTAAGTAGTCTTAACTTTAAGGAGTAGGTTTAGCTAGGTAATTAGATAGAATTAACTTAGTTTAGTTAGCTTTAGTAGCTTCGTCTCCAGCTCCGGCGAGGCCAATTCCAGCCTCGTAGGACTTCAATCCACGATCTTACATAGCTGATCTTTTTCCTTTCCCCCTCACGATTCACCTACACTTCTTTTCCCTCACTTTTAGTAGCTGAATCGCCTAGTCCATCTTCACATTCACCAGTGACCTCCGTTGTCCACGGCGGAGGCCCCCGAGCTTAAATCACCTTCCTAGGGCCCCTCCGTCACTTATTCACACACTAAGGGCCCTGATTTTCACTTCAATTTAGAATTAATTTCCTATTCATAGAATGCCTAAATTCATCTTAACTCTTGAGCTCACTGTCCATGGAGAGCTCAAGAGAGTTAAAACACCTAATTGATCACCTATAGACCATCTCCGAACACTACGGAACACTTCTCCTCACTCAATTGAGTGAGAGGATGTGATCTATGTTTTAGCGAACTCAGATTTCATCTTTTCTGAATTCGATGCATAACTTCTGATTTAGTTTCCATTTGAGTCAATTAATCAGCTCCTGATGTTACTTGTGACCTTAGGAAGCTCTTAAGACCTTTAATGATCAATTTGATGGAGTTTTGTACACTGCCAGATATTTCTTGGACTCACTGGAGCTCCGGCGAGCTCTGACAAGTCAAATCAGAGCTTCAGTCCTAGATAAGCTCTACAGAGCTCCAGATTGTCTTGTTGGATTGCAAGGATCATAAATCGATGATTTTATTTAGGTATCATTGTCTAGAGTTCCCATCTGAGCTGTGTCTTCTTCAACTCCGGCGAGTTGGAGAAGCTATTCAAATAGGAATTAGGCGTTGGGGAAGAGGTCCAAAAGCTCAAGAAGAACCTATAGAGTCCATCCCTGATCTCTGTTAGCTTGGGAAGTCCTTAAGTTGTTCCATCGAACACCCTAGCTTGAGAGCTTAGGTGACGGAGTCTGATAACCCATTAGGAGCTTCAAAACATGATTCTGATGTTCTATACCAATTCCTGATGAGGAATTAAGTTAATTCAAGGTTTCAATTTGATCTGAAGAAGCTTAGAATAGAAAGTCAACTCTGAGTCGATTTTGGTCAACTCCAAGTCCAATTTGAGGATTTAAAGATTGATTCTGTGTTTTAAGAGGTTCGATGGAGATTTGGGATGATATATAGTGTGCTCGAGTTGATCTGAATATGTTTAGTTTAGATTTAAAGGAGGCTTGATCTATTGTGTGCTTTGGGTCATTGTAGAGCCTAAGTATTGTTCATAATGTTTCTGTTGAGATTCAAACCTGAATCCTTCCCAGATCGATTGTTTTTAGCCTCATGAATCAGTTCAGATCACCTGTTGAGATTGTTTTCTCTCTGATGGATGAATCAGAACTCAATTCCAAGCTTTAGAGCTCTAGAACGAAGCTCTGAAGCCAAACCCTCTTCCTGGAGCTGTTCAGGGCTCTCTTCTTAGCTCATCTACTGTGGAATCACCAGCTCAAGGTGATTCAGACCTCATCTGGACGTTCGAGGCTCTCCTGCAGGTCATCTGACCTGATTTCATCTGCTGTAGGCCATGAATGGCCGTAAGAACCTATCTTCTTCGTCCTTCAAATTGAAGGACTAATCACGACCCAAACACCAAATTGGTGTTGCAATCATGAAGAGTAGATCAAGGGCTTTCGATCGAGCTCGGTCGAAACCATCAACGGAGTCAGTCGGAATCGAGTCTTGAATATCGGCCTGGAGTGGATATAGATAGTCCCACCTCGGAAACTATTGAGGCGCAGCCTAGCTATATTATGAATTCCTACAGATGACGCTTCGGTCGCTAGTGCAGGACGCAAAATGAAATTGATATGGGCGCGGGTGCATGCATTTCACGTGCCTGCGAAAGGGTGTGTGTGTGCGTGTGCCTTTGGGCATGTGCGTATGGGCCCGTGTAAAGATCCGTCCCACTTTTAGCCTTTTAAGATGTCTGGAGTGTCAGTCAGACGTCTGTCCAGATGTCTGGAAATCAAAATTTTGTGCACGACCTGCGTTCTGCATGCGGGTGGCACGCAGAACTCTTCCTTTCTCTCTCTTTTCTCCTTCCCCCTGCCAAACCCTACACCCTCGGCCTTTATAAAAGGCCACCGTCCCCTCCTCTTCTCTCCACTCCACACACCACCATCTCCACCTTCAGAGCGCGGCAAAGCGGCAGGAGGAGGTGAGCGAGGGAGCGCGTGAGAGTGAGGAGGAGGAGAGTGCATGGGAAGGAGGATGTCGACGTCGGGAGCTTTGGTGGAAGCTCGCCGGAAGTTCGCACGACCACCGCGGCTCGTGCGAGAGGAGGGAGTCCGGAGCAACTTCCTCAACCACTTGCAGCAGCTGGAGCTGTGGCGGAGCGCGGCGAGAAGCGCTGGGAGCGCGGTCTGATACTGGAATTTTTCCAGTATCAAACGTCTGGAGTGCAGTCCGGATGACTAGCTGAGCGTCTGGACGTCTGGAGTCAAGACCAGACGTCTGAAAGCACCTTTATCGCGAAGGTACGTTCTCTTCGTGGTTACGGCCATGCAGGCTACACCGCAGAGGATTTGTTTAGCTAATTTTAGGGTGGCTGCTTTGTCGTACGTAGGAGCAGTGATCGGGCGTGTTTCGCGTGTTAGAAATCGAGGTTACAAGTAACCTGTCGTCGTAGTTGCAAAATACGTCGATCAAATAAAATTTATATCGAAACTCCAAGGGAGTCCCGGGTCGAACACAGGGAGGCGACATTTTCTTTACTTGAAAACCGCGCTTCGTTTCGTTTCTTTTTTGTATTTTGGGGTTTTGTTACTTTTTTTGTATTTTTGGAATAAAAGAAATCAAGTAAACGTATCACAAGATAGAGATCTGGAACAAATCTGATATATATTACTTCTAATGTCAATTACAAGAAACTATGAAAGCATATAAAAAGAGTGAGGTGAGAGGAAATCTCCCAAATCGGCTGTTCGGTGAGACGACGGCACCTGGCGGAAACTCGGACGAAGGAGGTGAGGAGCGGGACGACGGAGGTGAGATGCTGGAGGACGTCGTGTGGAGGAAAGCTTCGGCGTGGCTCTGGAATGGAGGTGAGAAGACGAAGGTGATCTGCTATCGAAATGGAGGTGGGAGGACAACTCCAAGGTGACTTATGAAGGGAGATGGGAGGTTGGAGGAGTATTTGGTGGGGCAGAGGTTCGCTACACTAATAGGCACCTTGGGAGCTTGAGAATAAGCTCTAATGGAGCGTTGGTAGGCATGCTAGAGCTTGGGAGTAGGTGGGAGTAGAGTAGGTAGAGATGGATTGGAAGGGAGGGGGTGTAGGTCCTTTTATAGTGGAGAAGAGGCTAAAAATGGATAAAGGACCTTTAGCGACCTCCAGACCGTCGCTGGAAACGTTGCTGTAGACAGCTCATGGCCGTTGGCGCCCACAGCTGGCTCTACTGGCATGCGATGAATTACTGACGGCTGTAAGCGTCGCTGTAAGTCTAGCTCATGCGTCGCTGTAGTCCACCTCACGCTGCACTGACGCCGATTCTGCCTTGCCGCGCGCCCATGCGCACCTGCACTACTGCACACATGCGATGCTGCGTGCGTTCGCTGGCGGCCTGGGCTGCGCCACGTGGTGCAGTCTGGGCCATCCATCTTATTGTTGTAGGGGTTGCTACAAAGGTCGGATTGAGTTGATTTTCACGCCGTTAGGTTGCGATCGTCGACCCGAATCCATCTGCGTGGTCAGATTTTCATTTGAAGCTCCGAATTGTCTCCTGGTCCCTTAGCCGTTGATCTTCCTCGGACTGCATATGGTGCTATGGAACTCCGATCGAGGCGATTTCAGAGGCGTTGGACTCCGATCGTCGTCTTGATCAGATCCGTATGGTCGGATAGTCAATCTGAGGCTCCGAAATAAATATCATTCTCTCCTAACTACAAAAAGGACACAATTAACCTAAATTATATACAACTACTCTAAATGCAGAATGATGCATGCTATGCAATATTTATAACATGAAATGCAAATCTAAGCCTCAGAACATGTATGAATAGGAATTTTACCCTTAATAAATGTGTTTACATCATACCCCCATGCCTATGTTTTGCTAGTCCCTAGCAAAATTAAACTATATGCTATGTATAAAGGCAGAATTAGGATTAAATTGCTTAAGCGTAAGTCGTTTATTAACAATAGAAAATTTCAACTAAGGTCCTAAACTACGAAAACTCAACAGTACTCAGGTGTCTGCCAGAATGCAGACTGCCCAAGTTCTCGCCTTATTTGAGAAGGGAAGATATATATATTTTTATTTTTCTTCTTTTCTAATTTTTTTTGTACTTTTACAGTTTGAGAGTTCCGGGATAACTTTTTATGACTACCTGACCTGCCCAAGACTTGAAAAAGACTCTAAGTACTAAGCATCTTTGTGAAAAAGTGATAGACTCACAAAACGACCGTTAAGACGGACGTCGGGTTTCTACGACCCTAGGTGACCTTGCTTAAAGGTTTATCTTTATGATCGGTAGCTTTCTCTCTACTTCTTTTATTTATGGGGTCAACAAAAGGACAAACCCAGTGTATATCTCCCCGATTTATTCTACTTCCCCGCTCCTTTCCTAAGTGTTTTGGGAATTATTGTGCATTTTTTTTTGTGAGCTGGGTTCTGGATAACTGGCCAACGAGTTGTTACCACTGACAACTTGCCAGCCATACTCGTGCGGTGAAGTTGTTACCACCGACGACTGGAGGAGTGGTCCGACGTCTAGAATCGCTTTCAGACGATCGTAGAGGAGTCCTGGACGTCTGAGGGCACCGCAGGAACTTGAGGTGAGATTCTGTAACTTTTAAGACGTCTAGACTTGTTTCCAGACGTCTGATTTTGGTCAGTAGACACGTTTTTGACCCATTTGGGGTCCGATCGGGATCTATTTTACGCAAACGAAGTATTTGTAGTTTCCTTGTGAGTTGCTCTACGTACTAGAAACCTTTATATATTGTTTTAAATCTTCCTTTGTGATATATTCCTTGGTATAGGATTTTGACCTGCTGTGTGTCTAGGGCTCGCAGGGATGCTTTGGTCTGCGGTTCTAGCCCTCGTTACTCCCGGATTGTCTGGTAGAGTGGTCTACCCCTATTAATCTTATTAAATTAGAATGTATCTGTGGAATTAGCCAACTGAAAACCTAGGATGTGGCATGAACCCTTGGACAGAGCAATGAATAAACCAATTGTACTGCATGATTGCATTTGTATATATGAATAAGTTAAACTGCTAGCCATTGCTTGTAATAAAGTTATGAGTTGTCTATTAGAATATGAACTGCCTGAGATAAATAAACAGTTACTTGTGAAATCATCAGTTGCATGTATTAAATTGTGGAAACATGACCTGCCTGTGTATAAACGAGAACTGAATTGTGAATGATGGAATCTGGATCGGAATAATGTTGTGAACATGAGCATGAACCCTACGGGGAGTTAGGAGTAGAGCTCCTGTGGTTAGATGGAAAATCTAGAATGTAGACGGGAAGTGTGCTGGCCCTTGAGTACGTGGTACCAAGGACAGCGACTGTCTCCTTTTTGTGTAGAGCGGAGCTAGCCGCCCTTGGGTTGGGACTCGGGGTTAGGATTGGCCACTCTACACCGACTTCTGTTGGCCTTCGTGTACACGGTACCGAGGTGAGCTTCTAGTGTAGGGAGGGAGCTAGCCACCCCACGGTGCCCAAGGTTCAGCTAGCCACCCTACACCGACTTGTTAGGCCCTCTGGGCAAACCAGGGTAGTCAGACGAGGGTGCGCGGACTGTGGAGGGGCGAGACCCCTTTTTGGTTCTGAGGGACAAGACCCCTATTTCTGAGAGGGCTAAGCCCTATACCATTCCGTGCTTTACTTTGGACGTACCCGCTAGCGGAAACGACTGACCACGTGTCAGTGCGGGGTAGCTACCCGTACACTTATCACGCGTGCCGTAATCACCGTTCCGTCTTGACAGTGACCTCGGGGTGGTTGACTGGGTGTAGGACTACCACGGGGGACTCTCCTGGTCAGGAGAGCACCACGTGTACCTTTTAATTAGATCTAATTGTTGCCTTAACCTCTTGTAATTAGATCTAATTGTTGTAATAAACATATTCACACGATTTTTAATGTTAGATTTTATGTGTAAATATGTTCTTTCTTAATGGAATGTTGCATGTTCTTATTTGAATCATTTTTATGTAATATTCATGTGTTTAAAGTATTTAACTTAATATTCGATTAGTTCATGTGCTTTAGAGAATTCATGGTGAATTAAGCTTACTATTATGCCTCCCAATAAACGACCTGGACTCAACCAGTTAAAAAGAAATAAAAATATAAAATGTTAGGTTAACTTGACTCTATCTACACAACAGACATTAATTTGAGTTAACCTAAGTTACATTCTTGCGTAATTAATTAAGTCTAAATAACTTAATTAACTGTGTTGAGGAATCTGACGAATCAATGGGCTTAAGTTAACAAAAATTGGCTAAGTGTGGATCGCAGTTGTGCACAGTGTAGGGAATAAGGATGCATAGTAAAGAGAGAAGGAAGAGGGTTAAAGAAGAAGCTAAGGAAGAGAAGAAATAAAAATTTGAGCGAGAGCTTAAGAGAAAATAAAGAGAATGAGAAGAGCTTGAAAGAGAGTTAAATAAACACAAATGTCTGATGTTATAAGTGGAGGTCTAATTTTTATTTTCAAGTCGTCTCATCTAAAGATCAGACGTCCGATTCAAGGCTGGAGGCTAAGAAGAGATTGATTGAAGTTTTATAATAACTTCATCTAATTTTTCATCCTTCTTCTTGCTCTGGCCGCTGCCCTTCCGTCGTTTGACTTGATGCTCAGACGACTTAACTGTGGGTTTGCTACAGTGAGGCTTCTTCACTTCTTCTTCAGCTCCTCTCTTTTTCTTCCTTAGCTTGCTTCTTCTTCTTCTTTCTTTCTTTCCTGCGCGCTCACACAATGGTCAGTGCAAAACCTACCCCTACCCCTTCCCCGCGTCTCTCTCTTTCTCAGAATCTCTCTTAGGACTGCTCTCCCAGAGCTGGGTAATCGGGTTTGGGTAGCGTGCCCGAGACCAGGCCCACCGACGTGCGGTAGTGGGCTAGGAGTGAGTGCTCGGGTAGTCGGATCTGGCCCAGACCCGTGGGGCGTGAGAGCAGGAGAGGGCGAGCGAGCGCGTGGTGCGCTGCGTACGGGTAAGAGGGACCTGACCCCTGTTTATCGAAGGAAACTAGCCCGATACACTTTTTCAATTTAAGTGTGGGCGCTCAGCCGCACACTTACGAGGTGGGACTAAAGTCTCACCTCCAGATCGCGTGTCTGCGGCTGAGGAAACCGCAGCCAATTGGGGCAGCTGTGAGGCTTGCGACCCAATTGCAGGCCTGGGCGTATTCGCAGCAGCAATCCGCGCTGCCTGGGATGTGCGCCTGGGCTGGAGAAAGCTTGGAGCTGCGAGCGAAGGAGCTGCAGCAGCTCAGCAATGGCGGCGAGGGGGCTCTGACCTGAAAACACAATGACGGCCTCTCGGCCACATCAGAAAACGTAGGAACCTTCGCCGGAGTGCGGCGAAGATGGTGCGGGGGTCGGCGAGGCGCGAGAGCGCGTGTGGATGTAGACCTAGGTCAGACTGTGTGCGAGAAGATGGGTTTATTCGGGGGGTGGTCGGGTGGTGATTGGCAGTGAATGGTGAGGGGGGATCAGTTGAGTGGAGTGAGGGGGAGCCTCTGGGCTGGTCGGCGAGGGGTGTGGAGGTCTGTGGAAGAGGGATGGCCTCCCCGGGGAAGGTGACCGGAGATGGGGAAGATGGAGTTGGACAGTGGCAAGCGGGTGGTTGAAATGGCAAATTAATAGGGGGAAAATACAAAGGAGAGAGAGAGAGGAAACTTTGTACCTATTTACTTGACGAACGGGGAGAGAGCAGCGTCCGGCTCGTGCCTGCCGGAGCTGAAGACAAAGATGCCCGGGAGGAGGGTATTGGCGACGAGGAGGCGGTCGGAGGGCGCCAGTTGGTACGGCCTAGCGCGGACGACAGGGCAGAGTAAACTCTGCTGCAGGTAGGGCAGCAGAGCAACGAGGAGGAGGAGGAGATCGCCGGAAGCTTCGGGCGCTCTGACCGGTGGGGAAAAGATGAAAGGTGGGGTATTTCTCCGCCAGAGGAAGCTTGAAAGAGTCGGTAGACCTTGCCGCTCCTTATAAAGGCCTTGGCACGGAGAGGGGACCGAGGTGGAGACGTGCCAGCCTCGCCGGAGAGTGGCCGGAGAGGATACCCATGCCTCTCGTGCGAACGCACGAGAGGCATGGTTGATGGCAGAGTGAAGGGGGGGGCCCTACGACACAGGACGTCGCAGGGAACCCCCGTTTGTTCTAGAGGACGGCCGCCAGCAGAGTGCTTACATGCCCCCAGTAGGATATGTAAATATCCTAAGAGACAAGCACCGAGGAGATGATATTTTGTTACGCATCTTCGAGGGGAATTTCCCACCTCTCCGCACTGGGAACTCGTCCAAATCAACTTGTGTTGATCGGGCGCTCCTACTCTAGGTGTTATTTTTAGAATTTTTGTGACGCTTCTGCATGATTTTGATTTCTATGCTTACTGATTAGGCTGTGTGTGAAGTTAGGGTGCTTAGGTTACTGAGTTTCGTAAATCGAAGTTAGTTAACGAGGCCAAATACTTCCTAAGCCTTGGACCTAATACTTAAGCTTTTCATTTTTCTCAACCTCTGGAGGAATGTCTAGATCTTAATGGGTACTAAGTGTCTATCCAAGAATGCCTAAGGTTCGCGTTCTTACCAATCTCACTATGCACTTTCCATTTCTTTTCCTGAATGAGGTCGAGAACTTAGGTTAATTCCTTAATTTCTTACTAATGACTATCATTTTTCTTTCATTTTGTGCTCTTTCTTTTCATTTTGTTCCTCTTTCTCTTCCTCCTTTGTAGAGTCCACAAAATTTTCTTTCCTCCTCTCATTTTATTATTCTTTTTCAAAATTTTTTTAATTTTTATGGTGTTTTTGGCATATGTGAATTTTTTTGTTTAAAACCCTTTCTCACAAGATTTGCACTTTCATCCCCCCCATGCCTAAGATTTGCAATGTCCTTATTGTAACTTAGGAGGGTTTTTATTCAACTTAGTTCATACATTAGGACAGATGTTTTGATGAGTGAATGAGTCAGGGTGATAGTTGCGGATGATTTCTAATCTCAGGTGCAAGCACCTGGGGTGGAGTCGGCTGTCATAAAGGGTGAACCTTAAGTTCGAAAAGGTGTCAGAAAAGGTTTCAGGTTTTTTCAAAGAGAATGACGGGCTGCCTCCCGTTGAGCGCTGAGTTTTACACCATCGGCTGGGCGCAATATGCTCAGGGAAAATGGAGGATAAATGATGATTCAGCCAAATCAGTAGAGGTTACATCAATGAACGGTTTGAGTCTCTGACCGTTCACGATGAAAGGTTCAGAATCATGGCTGAGCGGACTGATTTCAACGGCTCCATTTCCAAAAACCTGTCGGACAAGGTATGGTTTGACCCACTTGGATCGCAGCTTCCCAGGGAAGAGTTTGAGTCTGGCATCAAAGAGTAGGACCTTCTGACCAGGATGAAAGATCTTTCTAGAGATGTGCTTGTCATGGAAGGCTTTAACCTGCTCCTTGTAGATTCGCGAGTTCTAATACGCATCAAGGCGTAATTCATCGATCTCACTGATTTGAAGCTTTCTGTGGGTTCCAGCCTTAGAAAGATTTAGATTACAGTTCCGTACTGCCCAATAGGCTTTGTGCTCCAGTTCGAAGGGAAGGTGACACGCCTTCCAATACACCAGTCTAAAGGGAGACATTCCTAATTGGGTTTTGTGGGCTGTCCTATAGGCCCACAAAGCTTCCGAAAGATGGGACGACTAGTCCTTCCTGTCAGGCCGAATAGTGACCTGCAGGATTTTCTTGATCTTCCGATTTGATAGCTCAACTAGACCATTAGTCTGGGGGTGATAAGGAGTGGAGATTCGGTGAGACACGCCGTATTTGGTCATCAGTGACCTGAACTGAGCATTTGTGAAGTGGGTCCCCCCGTCAGAAATGATAGCACGAGGAATCCCGAATCGTAAGAAGATATTGTGATGAATGAATTTGAGAACGATTTTATGATCACAGGTTCGGGTCTGTATGGCTTCAATCCATTTGGACATGAAGTCCACAGCAAGCAGAATGTACTCGAAACCATCCAAAACAGGAAAGGGGCCCATAAAATCAATCCCCCAAACATCAAAGATTTCGCATACGAGAATCGGCTGCAAAGGCATCATGTCGCGATGGCTCATGTTGACCAAAGTTTGGCAACGACTGCATGCTTTGCAGTGATTGTATGCGTCCTTGAACAAAGTGGGCCAATAAAAGCCACACTAGAGGATTTTCGACGTGGTTTTGTGCCCAGAGAAGTGACCACCGCATGCCTGGTCATGGCAGAAGGAGAGAATATCATTGATTTCACCCTCCGGGACAAATCTTCGGATGATTTGGTCGGCACCTATGCGGAAGAGGTACGGATCTTCCCAAATGTAGTACTTGGCATCAGAGCGCAATTTGTCTTTCTTGGCCTTCGGCCAATCATACGGGATCTGATGAGATGCCAAGTAGTTTACTATATTAGCAAACCATGGAAGTCTTGTACCAATAGTCAGCAGGTGCTCATCAGGAAAAAGCTCTGTAATGGGTCCAGAAGTGTTGATGATCTCAGAAGGAAGGCGAAGCAAATGGTCAGCTACCACATTTTGTCTTCCCGCCTTATCGCGAATCTCGAGGTCGAATTCTTGCAACAGCAAGATCCATCAGATTAGTCGGGGCTTCGCGTCCTTCTTAGCAAGGAGATGCCTCACAGCAGTGTGATATGAGTAGATGATGACATGGGAACCCAGGAGATAAGATCAAAAATTTTCAAGGGCAAATACTATGGCTAGCAGCTCTTTTTCCGTAACTGTATAGTTACGCTGAGCCTCGTCAAGTGTCTTGCTAGCGTAATAGATGACCACGGGTTTCCCATCAACTTTCTGCCCCAAAACCGCTCCTACAGCGGAATCAGATGCATCGCACATGATCTCAAAGGGTTGAGACCAATTGTTACGAACGCGCGCTCCAGACGTCTTTTAAGACGTCTGGGAGGTGGCCCAGACGTCGTACCAGACGTCTGGAATCACTTCCAGACGTCGGACCAGACGTCTGGGATCATTTCCAGACGTCTGGAAATGATCCCAGACGTCTGGTCCGACGTCTGGAAGTGATTCCATACGTCTGGTAGGAAATCGGTTATTTTGGCACGTTTGTGTTCGTCTGCGCGCCTGCGCGTGCAGACCTGCGCTTCCTCTCTCTCTCTCTTTTTCCCTCTCTCCTGCGGCCGCAGGGGACTCTGCCATGCTCTCTCTCTCCTCCTCGCGCGGCCTTAAAAGGACACGCCTCTCCCTCACTCCCGTCACCTCCGCCTCCTTCATTTCCTCCATCCAGCCAGCGAGCACGAGGGTGCAGCGGTAGCGGCAGCCGCGGTGCACGTGGGAGAGGTGCTCGGCCGTGAGGGCGAGCTCGCCGGGGCTGCTAGGGCCGGCCGGCGGAGGGCGCAGCGGGCGTCGGGCGACGCGGGGGGACTGCTGCGGTTCGACCAGCAGGCGCACGAGGCGCGGCGCGGCCGGGCGTCGCGAGCGGAGGGCGAGTTGCGCCCTGGTTCTGGAAAATTTTCCAGAATCAGACGTCTGTGCTTCTAGCCAGACGATAGGCACGACGTCTGGAAGACTGTCCAGACGTCTGAAAGGTGAGTTTTTCCGTCTTCTTCCTCCCTGTCGACTGACCGTACTGAGAGAGAGAGATGGGTGCGCGCAGGTTCGGTGATTCGCCATCCAACGCGAATCAGACGACTGGCTGTAGGACCAGACGACGGGAGCGACATCCAGACGTTCGGCGTGACCATCGGACGTCTGGGAACTAGGCCAGACGCCCCTGCAGGCTTCTGGACATTTGAGAGACCACGCAGAGCAAGGTAATTCCCTGATCCACTTTTTAAGACGTCTGGAAGGAGTTCCAAATGTCTGATTTTGCACTGTTTCGTCGTTTTCGACCCGTTTAGGGCCCGTTCGGGTTCCGTTTTCCGCATTTCGAGTTGCGTTCTTTTCGGAATTAAATCCTCTACCCGTCTACAGTAGCTATACACTGTTTTGAGACACTCCTTGTGTTTGATCCTTGTGATAGGACCCCGTTCCGTTGCAGTCTCGGGGGTCGCGGAGGCACGCGGGATTCCTGACCACGCCCCCATTACTCCCGTTGTACCTGGTAGAGTGGCTTTTATGTATAATTTGTTAAATTATGGAACCATAAATAGAACCTAGGACATTGCATGAATCCTAGGAATGAGAAATAGATTGAATGATAGATCCTAGGTGTTGCATGAATCCTAGGGCTGAAAAACTAGATTGTATGATAGATCCTAGGATATGGCATGAATCCTAGGACAGGAAAACTAGTGGAATGTATAAATACTGCAGTCTTGGAAAAATGGAAAGGGACAAAAAGCTGCCTGTAATTTGAATTAACAGCTGCCTGTTATGAATAAATAAACGTGTTTGAGAACATGGATTGTAAAAACGTGAAACTGGAAAGTGAAACCTGGATGTTTTGAGTTAAAAGAGCTGGAACCCTACGGGGAATTAGGAGTGGAACTCCTTGAAAGAGAAAGGAATGGAACTGAGAAAGAAAGATGTAGTTGTGTGCTGTCTCTTGGGTACGTAGTACCAAGGGAAGTACCTGTACCTGTTTAGTGCAGAGTGGGGCCAGCCACCCCAGGGACTCGGGGTTAGGACCGGCCGCTTTGTACCGACTTGCTGGCCCTCGTGTACGTAGTACCGAGGAGAGCTACTAGTGTAGGGAGGGCACTAGCTACCCCACGGGCCCCGGGGTTCTGCTAGCCTCCTACACCGACTTGTTAGGCCCACTGGGGAAAACCAGGGTAGTTAGGCGAGGGTGCGCGGACTGTGGAGGGGCAAGGCCCCTGTTTGGTTACTGTGGAGGGGTTGGACCCCTGTTACTGAGAGGGCTCTGCCCTGGACTGGTTCCGTGCTGTGCTTTGGGCGCACCCGTTAACAGAAACGACTGACCGCGTGCCAGTGCGGGTTAGCTACCTGTGCGTTTATCGCGCGTGCCGTAGTCACCGTTACGTCTGTCCGTGACCTTGGGGTGGTTGACTGAGGGTAGGATCACCACGGGGGACTCTCCCGGCCAGGAGAGCACCATGTGCTACTTCTACTTTTTGGAAAAGACTGCAATCAAGATCGTTCCCACGAGGAACATTCGAGATCAAGTAAAGGATCTGAGAAATAAATGAAATCAGGAGACAATTGAAAGACGTAAATAAAGAAAGTAACAGAACATAACAGCTACTGTACACTCTACTATTTTCTTTAGTTTTAGTTGCCACTCTACTCAGCGTTTTGCTGACATGTTACACTCATTACCTTTCAGGACCAGGAGTTGAGCAGCCAGGGTCAGCGGCTGTAGAGGATGCTGGGCCGAGTAGGGTCCAGTAGAGTTACCACAGTCCTGTTGTACCTCTTTTTGTTCCATTATAGTGAGTAGTTCTCGTTTCCGCTGTACTTTTCTTTACCTGCAGTTCATATTTTGTTATGAATGTTGTTCTACTGTTGTTGTGGTATATACTGTAGTGGTTTCTTTCCTTACTGCTGTATTTTCTTACTGTTAGTTATATTCATGCTGAATGTGGTTTATTTCACTGCTCTTTTGGTTACTTCCTCGTTGGACGACTAGGTTTTGGGATTAGTCGAGTCGGTCCGGTTCTCGTGTCTCATAGGGACTCGGGAATGGGGTCGTTACACCAATCAGGGGATTGTAGGATCGAGGCCTGGGTGACTCGGTCACGGAGGTTGTTAAAGGCTTGAGTGCATTCCTTGGAGATCTCAAAGGGGACATCCTTAGAGAGAAGAGTAGTCAGGGGGCGTGCGATTTTCAAAAAATTAGGAATGAAGCGACGGTAAAAACCGATGTGCCCCAGAAAAGAACGGATGTCCCTGATCGAGCTAGGCATAGGCAGACGAGAAATTAGATCAACCTTGGCTCGATCCACTTGGATGCCTCTCTCAGAAATTAGATGTCCTAGGACGATCCCCTCAAGCACCATAAAATGGCTCTTTTCCCAGGAAAGAACCAAATTAACGTCGATGCAACGCTTGAGTATATGAACCAAGTGCTGGAGGCAATCATCAAATGATGCCCCGAAAACTGAGAAGTCATCCATGAAGACTTCCAGATAATCACTTACCATATCAGAGAATATAGCAAGCATGAACCGCTGAAAAGTCGCCGGTGCATTACAGAGGCCGAAAGGCATCCTTCAGAATGCATACGTGCCGAAGGGGCAGGTGAACGTGGTCTTCTCTTGGTCCTCAGGATGAATAGCAACTTGGTTGTAACCGGAGTACCCGTCAAGAAAGTAGAAGAATCGATTTCCCGTTAATTTCTCGAGAATCTGATCAATGAAAGGTAGTGGGAAATGATCCTTCTTTGTGGAGGAATTGAGTCATCGGTAATCTATGCAGACTCTCCACGAGTTGGCTAATCGGGTAGGTATGACTTCTTCGGTTTCAGTCGTAATGGTGTGAGCCCTGCCTTTTTAGGCACAACCTGAATTGGGCTCACCCAACGACTGTCGAAGATCGGGTAGATGATCCCTGCATCTAACCACTTGATGATCTCCTTTTTCACGACCTCCTGCAGATTGGGGTTTAAACGTCTCTGCATCTCACGGGAAGGTCGTGCGCCCTCTTCTAAATAAATATGATGTGTGAAATAAGAGACTTATTCCAGTCAAGTCATCGAGAGTCCATCCAATGGCTCTGCGATGTTGCTGGAGAACAGCAATCAGACATGATTCCTGATCAGGAGTAAGCTTGGAATTTATAATCACAGGAAAAGTCTGATTAGAACCCAAGAAGATGTATTTCAAATGATCGGGAAGGGGTTTCAGTTCAAGGATGGGGTTATCAGCAGCAGCAGGTGGTTCAGGGTAAGTGTGAGGTTCAAGGATAGGAGTTATGGATTTGTCCAAATCAGGGTCTGACTCCTCTAATTGTGATTCAAGATCTTTCTGTGGTTGATGAGGCATAATCAGGTTGTTCTCAAAATTCGTTTCATCAACCAAGGCCCTAATATCACAGATTTGTTCAATAACACCGCAATTGATTCCTTGTTGGGCCTTAAAGATATCAATTTTGAGGGTTTGATTTCTAAATTTCAGCTCTATTTGGCCCTCCTCGCAACTTATGTTGGCTCTAGCAGTAGCCAGGAAAGGTCTCCCTAGAATGATAGGTGTATCCCTAGGGTTTTCAGGTACGTCCATGTCTAAGACTATAAAGTCTACAGGGAAATAGAAATCCCGCACTCTTACAATAACATCCTCGAGAATCCCTTTAGGTGACTTTATAGATTGATCTGCTAACTGTAGTGTCACCTCAGTTGGTTTTAGGTCAGATTTTTCTAGGTGTTTAAGTAAGGATGTGGGTATTAGATTTATGGAAGCACCCAAGTCTAACAATGCTCTGTCAAATTGGGTTTCACCTATTTTGCAGGAAATCAGGGGAGTACCTGGATCTTTTACCTTGGGTGGGAGTCTACTTAGGATTACAGAGCTGGCTTGCTTTGACAGTACAATTGGACTCTCAGTCTTGGTTCGCGGCTTACGCTGAGGTGTACACACATTCTTTAAGAATCGTGCGTAAGCCGGTACGTGGTGAATCGCATCCATCAAGGGGATGTTTATTTGGACCTTCTCAAAGAGCTTGACCAAGTCCTCCTCTGGTGCCACGGGCTTGGTTATCTTCTTTCCCTTGGTCAAGGCCTCAGGAAATGGAACCTTGGTTGGTTCTTCTAGGATAGGTCCAAGTCTTTGATCTTGGACAGGGATAAGAACGTCCTGGATTACTGTCCTAGGGTTTGGATCACTACCAGGCTTGGAGTGGTCTGGATAGGGTCGATCTTGGGTCTCCTTACCACTATGGGTCTGTGTTCCCAATTGTTGATCGGATTGAAGTTCCTCCCAATTTTTGATCGACCGGGTCTGTGTTTGGTACCAATGCGCGGCCATGTCCATAAGGGAGAAGGAGAACATCTTCATAAGGAGAATATCTCGATTTTGTGCATCTGACCCGAAAGTCTGGGCCAGATGCTTTAGCTGTTTCATGTGCTGGAAGGGGTCTTCAGATTTAAGCCCATGAAATTTAGGTATGGCATGAATCATGTTGGGCTTTAGTTCAAAATCAGGTCTTCCAGTCGGGATTCTGACTCGAGGCTCAATAGCCACCGCAGTAGGATTATAATGGTCCCGCATCATGGGACGCTGCGGTGGGTGCATGAAGTTCTGGAAGAGGTCATTTAAGTCGCTGGAGCTGGTGCTCCAGATTGTTCTCTTCCTCAACTGGCTGAGCCATTGTGGAAGAAGAAGGTGAGTTGGGTTCAGAGTCGGAGGAGAGGTCGATGTGAAGTGTTGTTTTCTCAAACAAGGGCACTGAGGCTCGGCCTCAAGGAGAGTAAATTTCTAAATGAGGTTTCAAGGACCTCCTACCAAACATACACTGATGGAGAAGATGAGTTTAGCAGGTGCTGGACCCAATCAAGACACCCAGAATGTTGGGTGACTATAGAGGCGCGGGGCAGATCGACCCCTTGATCAAAAAATCGACCACCTAAGAATTACCTGGGCAGCCAGAGAGGGTGAGTCCCGCGAAGACCCCTACACGGTAGAGCGTCCCCACGGGTTACAGGGTTTCCCCCACCCGACCTCTCTTGTCACTAAGATTCCAGGTAGACCAGAATGGGGATCTTGACCTCTTAAGTCTACCACTTTTAATTAAGATCAAGGTGCTTAGATTTTCACTTGAACTTTTAGCCTTTTGAGTGCAAAGAGTGACCTAAGTTGAAGGTTGGTTGACCCAAGGGGTCAACTTCACCTGCTAGTTCCTTTGAGAGCTTATTAGGTCTTGTCTTTTAGGGTTTAAGTGTCTTTAAAGAGCCAAATTGCTCATCGTTTCTCTGAATAGGTATTTTTAGACAATGGCTTGGGCACACTTCTTTTAGGATTTCTCAATTCTTGCTTAAGAAGTGTGTCTCTAAAACCCTAATGTTGAATCTTATGTTGGCTCTACTTGGTCCAGTTTGCTCCTTGTTGGGTAATTAGGGCTCAGGCAAGAAGGTGTTAGCCCTAAATACCTTTAATAGTGTGTGTAGAAATAGTGGGTTGAAATTGAAAACATGCAGCTTTGATGATTTACTAGGTATGGAAGATAGGTTATACCTATATTGCTTGTTCTTCCTTTTTCTTCCTCTTTAGAATTTAGGGGTTAACATGAGAGAAAATTACCTGTCCTTGGAGTGGTTGTTGTGCGCCTGCTTGTCTTCTTGATTTCTTATGCCTGCACACAAAAAGAGAAGAGATTAATAGAAACTCAATAGAGAATTTATGGCTTCTAGAATAGCCGTTGCTCCCCGGCAACGGCGCCAAGAATAGTAACGCTAGTCGAGCTAGTTCCGTCTTTATGGTTATTTATGTTTACAATCGTTGTAGTACATGACCAAACAGCTACCAGATTACTACAAATTTTTACTCGGAATAAAAAGTTTTCCCGAGGTCGAACTCAAGGAGCAACTAGAATTCTGGAAGCATAAATATTCACAATTTTGTTACAAAAAAATAATAAGAGAGAGAGAGAGAGTTTTGTTGGCTTCTTCTTCTTCTCTCTTCTTTCTTCTCTCTTTTCTTCTTCTTGGCCGTTCCTCTTCTTCTTCTTCTTTCTTCTTCTCAGCCTGCCTTGTTCTTTTCTTCTTTCTCTTCTCTACTTCCCTCTTTCTTTTCTTCTCTTTTCTTGCGGCTGTGTCTTCTTTCTTCTTTTTCTTCCTTCTTCTTGCTCTGGCCGCTGCCCTTCCGTCGTCTGACTTGATGCTCAGACGACTTAACTGTGGGTTTGCTACAGTGCGGCTTCTTCTCTTCTTCTTCAGCTCCTCTCTTTTTCTTACTTAGCTTGCTTCTTCTTCTTTCTTTCTTTCCTGCGTGCTCACACAGTGGTCAGTGCAAAACCTACCCCTTCCCCGCGTCTCTCTCTTTCTCAAAATCTCTCTTAGGACTGCTCTCCCAGAGCTGGGTAATCGGGTTTGGGTAGTGAGCCCGGGACCAGGCCCACTGGCGTGCGGTGGTGGGCGAGGAGTGAGTGGTCGGGTAGTCGGATCTAGCCCAGACCCGCGGGGTGTGAGCGCGGGCGAGGGCGAGTGAGCGCGTGGCGCGCTGCGTGCGGGTGAGAGGGACCTTACCCCTGTGTATCGAAGGAAACCAGCCCGATACAATTTTTCAATTTAAGTGTGGGCGCTCAGCCGCACACTTACGAGGTGGGACTAAAGTCCCACCTCCAGATCACGTGTCTGCGGCTGAGGAAACCGCAGCCAATTGGGGCAACTGTGAGGCTTGCAACCCAATTGCAGGCCTGGGCGTATTCGCAGCAGCAATCCGCGTTGCCTGGGATGTGCGCCTGGGCTGGAGAAAGCCTGGAGCTGCGAGCGAAGGAGCTGCAGCAGCACAGCAATGGCGACGAGGGGGCTCTGACCTGAAAACACAATGACGGCCTCTCGGCCACATCAGAAAACGTAGGAACCTTCGCCGGAGTGCGGCGAAGATGGTGCGGGGGTCGGCGAGGCGCGAGAGCGCGTGTGGATGTAGACCTAGGTCAGACTATGTGCGAGAAGATGGGTTTGTTCGGGGGGTGGTCGGGTGGTGATTGGCAGTGAATGGAGAGGGGGGATCAGTTGAGTGGAGTGAGGGGGAGCCTCTAGGCTGGTCGGCGAGGGGTGGGGAGGTCTGTGGAAGAGGGATGGCCTCGCCAGGGAAGGTGACCGGAGATGGGGAAGATGGAATTGGACAGTGGCAGGCGGGTGGTTGAAATGGCAAATTAATAGGGGGAAAATACAAAGGAGAGAGAGAGGAAACTTTGTACCTATTTACTCGACGAAGGGGGAGAGAGCAGCGTCCGATTCGTGCCTGCCGGAGCTGAGGACAAAGATGCCCGGGAGGAGGGTATCGGCGACGAGGAGGCTGTCGGAGGGCGCTAGTTGGTACGGCCTAGCGCGGACGACAGGGCAGAGTAAACTCTGCTGCAGGTAGGGTAGCAGAGCGACGAGGAGGAGGAGGACATCGCCGGAAGCTTCGGGCGCTCTGACCGGAGGGGAAAAGATGAAAGGTGGGGTATTTCTCCGCCAGAGGAAGCTTAAAAGAGTCGGTAGACCTTGCCGCTCCTTATAAAGGCCTTGGCGCGGAGAGGGGACTGAGGTGGCGACGTGCCAGCCTCGCCGGAGAGTGACCAGAGAGGATACCCATGCCTCTCGTGCGTTCGCACGAGAGGCATGGTTGATGGCAGAGTGAAGGGGGGGTCCCTGCGACAGAGGACGTCGCAGGGAACCCCCATCTGTTCTAGAGGACAGGCGCCCTGCCCTGTACGACGCCATCCTCCGCGCAAGGTCGTTGGAGGCATGGCGCTGTGCAGAAGTGGCGGGGAGGACCGTTCTGCAAAGAACGACGAGAAGTTGGGGGCCTAAACGCAAGGGTTTCAAAAGATAAGGGTCAAAAAGTAAATAAAGAGGACCAAATTGTAAAGTCAGTCAAGATGGTCTTTTCTTAGGCTCAAGTTTTTATACCAAACTAATTTGAACCTAAGGATTTTAATGGTGAATTTTGATTTTAGGTTGGACCATGTTTGACCAGTCAATTTGCGTAAAAACCCAAATTAAGTCATTAATTGGGCATGGTTCTCATTTTAGGTCAAAATAGGTTTCAAAGGCCAAATTGGAGATTATAAACCCTAGAAAATATTTTTATATGAATTTTAGAGGGTTTAGTTGATTTTCATCCTACCTCGAACCTCGTGAATTGAAGTGGGTTATTTTTAAGGTTACAAAATGTCATTTAATTTCTAAAAGTTGCTATAACCCTTTTCAAATCAGATCATCCCACTTCCCTCATTGTTAAGCTTGTTTGACCTGTGTTTGGACCCTTAATTACCCTGTTCGCATACTGCATTGGTGAAATTGCAGTTTTACCCCTGATGATTTATTTTATTCTTTAACTTAGAATTCTCTGAGTTAAGCCTCTCTTTGGGTTTTGTAGGAGCTTTTTCACACATATTTGGATTAGATTGTATTAGTTAGGGTCCATGATGAGGTTCTCATCACATGAGAAATGGTACATGTGCAAATAATCTACTAGTTTGCATGCCAGGTTAGAAATTTGGGGCATCACACAAAGGAACTAGTTTTTGTTCTCATCCTAATGATACAATAAGAACATAATATATGTAACCCTTAATAGGGAGGACAGTGGATTTGAAAATTAATCCTCGAGGTTGCATAAGTCATCTGGTGTGGAGGATTTATTGGTATTGGGAATACCTAACGGATTCTTAATGCCATAATTTATGATTCATAAACACTTCATTATTAGCCTGATGAAACCAATAGCGTTTTTATTAGATTTCTACTTGTAGAGAAATTAAATATTATTTAAAGAGTTAAATAGTATTTAATTTGTTATTTAATTGGGTCTAAATTGTTAGGTCTTAATTCAAAAGCATTTGATGCAAATTAAATGTGTTTTGAGTACCAAAATCCAATCAGTTAAAATTAATAAAGGGCCACTGAGCAATTATTCAAGTAGTAATTAATCCCAACCATTGGATTTGATCCAATGGTTCCTACCATATTACAATTAGGTTGAATCCTTATAAATATCTCTTAAAGGTAAGGCTAAATGACCTAAACAATTATTAGTTCATGTATAGAGAATCTTAGAGTTGGCAGAGAGAGAGAGAGAGAGAGAGAGAGGAGCCGCGCCAACTCCCTACTTTTTTCTTCTTGGACGACCAACAAAAAAGTTGGATGACTAACTCTTGTGTTGTTGGAAGTGTTAATGGCATAAGAAGGGGGTTTGACTTGTGCAACAAAATTTAATTACAAACAATCATACAAGTGAACACAATAATATATAGAAGAAACCCTTGTGAGAAAAACCTTTACTTAGATCTTCCAATCTAGGATTTGCTCCCAAAAGTAACGAGAATCACTATAAACAATTTGCCAAATCCTTCTCCTAGGAACCCCTTAAGAAAAGTTTTGCTCCTTTCTAAGAGAGAATGAGAAACCTACAGCTCAGGTACCCAATAAACAAAAAAAAAACATTGTGAATAAAAGATCCTAAGATCCTTGAAAGATAATAAAATATGAAATAAGGCAAGATTATTCTCTTTTCAAACCCATATAAAGCAGAGATTGATCAGAGGGAGTGTGTGCCCTTAATCAATGCAAGAGTTATGAGATCCAAGAGCACAAGAAGCTCAGAATAAAAAGAATAGGAGGAATTTTAGTATTAGAAAGCTTTGTTGCTTGGTGTGTAGGTTTAGGAGACCTTGGGTAGGTATTTATAGAGTATTTAAGCCTTAAGAGCTGTTGGAATTCAAATTAGAGTACAATTATTTGAGCTAGAATGATTACAATGCATTAATATAATTTTTGACTGGATTAGACATCCGAAATTTAAGATAATATGTCTAAGAGAGATGACTTAGACGTTTGAAGGAAAAGTCAAACATCTGAAAGAGAAATATGAGATGTCCAAAAATGGAGATAAATGTATTAAAACAATGGTGTAACACTTAAAAATTTCTAATAATTGAAGTCTAATGTTTGGAATTGATAGGGACGTCTGGACAAATGAATTAGACATCTTACAAAGAGTATTCAAATGTTTGGGTCAAAGCATAGACATCTAATAAAACAACATAACTCAAGGGTGAGTTCCTGGAGTTGGGGCAATGAAACCAGGGTTGTATGATCATTTCATATAGACATCCTAAATAAAGAGATTAGTCGTTTGTGAATAAATATAGATGCATGAAACAAATCAAGTAGACATTTGAAAGAAATATCATAAGTCTAAAAATTTGAAGGATTTAATCAATCATGAGTAATGGAGGACTAATCAATCTATTGAAAGTTGGAATTTGAAATATGAGCGTTGATGAAATTTTATAGCACATTTAGATATTTTAAGGACAACATAGATGTAACGACCCGGTTCCCGAGTCCCTACGAGACACGAGAACCGGACCGACTCGACTAATCCCAAGACCTAGTCGTCCAACGAGGAAGTAACCAAAAGACAGTAAAATAAACCACATTCAGCATGAATATAACTAACAGTAAGAAAGTACAGCAGTAAGGAAAGAAACTACTACGGTAGGCACCACCACAACAGTAAAACAACATTTATCATATAACAAAAACTGCAGGTAAAGAAGGTACAGCGGAAACAAAACTACTCACTAGAACAGAAACAAAAGAAGGTACAAGCTGTGGTAACTCTACTGGACCCTACTTGGCCCAGCGTCCTCTGCAGCCGCCGACCCTGGCTGCTCAACACCTGGTCCTGAAAAAGGTAACGAGTGTAACACGTCAGCAAAACGCTGAGTAGAGTGGCAAACTAACTAAAGGCAACAGTAGAGTGTACAGTAGCTGTTATGTTCTATTACTTCCTTTTATTTACATCTTTCAATTTTTCTCACTATTTCATTTACTTCTCAGATCCTTTACTTGATCTCGGATGTCCTCGTGGGACGATCTTGATTGCAGTCTTTTCCAAAAGTAGAAGTAGCACGTGGTGCTCTCCTGGCCGGGAGAGTCCCCCGTGGTGATCCTACCCTCAGTCAACCACCCCAAGGTCACTGACAGACGTAACGGTGACTACGGCACGCGCGATAAACGCACAGGTAGCTAGCCCGTACTGGCACGCGGTCAGTCGTTTCCGTTAACGGGTGCGCCCAAAGCACAGCACGGAACCAGGGCAGAGCCCTCTCAGTAACAGGGGTCCAACCCCTCCACAGTAACCAAACCGGGGCCTTGCCCCTCCACAGTCCGCGCACCCTCGCCTGACTACCCTGGTTTGCCTTAGTGGGCCTAACAAGTCGGTGAAGGAGGCTAGCAGAACCCCGGGGCCCGTGGGGTAGCTAGTACTCTCCTAACACTACTAGCTCTCCTCGGTACTACGTACACGAGGGCCAACAAGTCGGTACAGAGCGGCCAAGCCTAACCCCGGGTCCCTGGGGCGGCTGGCCCCACTCTGCACTAAAACAGGTACAGGTACTTCCCTTGGTACTGCGTACCCAAGAGACAGTACAAACTACATCTCAGTTCCATTCCTTTTCTTTCCAGGAGTTCCACTCCTAATTCCCCGTAGGGTTCCAGCCCTTTATCTCAGAACATCATATGTTTCACTTTCCAGATTCACGTTCTCAATTTCCATGATCTCAAACATGTTTCTTTGTTCATAACAGGCAGCTGTTAATTAATTTCACAGGCAGCTTATATATTCCTTTCCATTTTTCCAAGACTGCAGTAATATACATTCCACTAGTTTTTCCATCCTAGGATTCATGCCATATCCTAGGATCTATCATACAATCTAGTTTTCCGGCCCTAGGATTCATGCAACACCTAGGAGCTATCATTCCATACATTTCTCATTCCTAGGATTCATGCAATGCCCTAGGTTCTAGTTATGGTTCCATACTTTAACAGATTTTATTAATACTTAAAACCACTCTACCAGGTACAACGGAAGTAATGGGGGCGTGGTCGGGAATCCCGCGCGCCTCCGCGACTCTCAAGACTGCAACCGAACGAGGTCCTATCACAAGGATCAAACACGAGGAGAGTCTCAAAACAGTGTATAGCTACTGTAGGCGGGTAGAGGAATAAATTCTGAAACGAACGCAACTCGAATCGCGGAAAACGGAGCCCAAACGGGCCCTAAACGGGTCGAGACAGACAATACTGTGCAAAATCAGACGTCTGGAACTCCTTCCAGACGTCTTAAACGGTGGATCAGAGAATTACCTGTTCGGCTTGGTTCCCCGGACGTCCAGAAGTCTGTGGGGACGTCTCTCCTAGATCCCAGACGTCCGATGGTCTCTCCGGACGTCTGGAGGTCACTCCCGCCGTCTGGTACAACTTCCAGACGTCTGATTCGCAAAGGATGACGAATCCGAACAACTGCGCACAGCCAACCCTCCTCCCTCAGTACGGTCAGTCGACAAAAAGGAGGAGAAAGCGGAACTCACCTTTCAGACGTCTGTATGATCTCACAGACGTCGACCTTGCTGTCTGGATATCAATCCAGACGTCTGATTCTGGAAATTTTTCCAGAACCAGAACCTTGCTTGGCCTCCGCTCGCGACGCCGCCCGCGTCGCACCTCGCGCGTCCGCTGCTCCGCCAGCAGCAGGTCCCTCTCCGCGACGCTCTGCGCCCCCTGCGCCCTCCGCCGGCCGGCCAAGCCGCTCCCGGCGAGCTCGCCCTCACGGCAGAGCCCCGCCCTCGCACGCCGCAGCTCCTCCGCGCCTACTGCGGCCGCCGCTGCCGCTGCGCCCTCGCGTCCGCTCGCTCTCGCGCACAGGTAGGAGAAAAGGAGGAGGATGGTGGAGACGGGAGGGGAGGCGCCCCCCCCCCCTTTTAACGCCGCGCGGAGAGGAGAGAGAGACGGTCGCAGTCGCCTGCAGCCGCAGAGGAGATGCAGGATCGCAGGTCTGCGCGCACAGGCGCGCAGACGAATATCCCGTGCGAGCATAACTGTTCGCCAGACGTCTGTAAACTATCCCGGACGTCTGGTCAGACGTCCGGATGTGATCCCAGACGTCTTTACAGACGTCTGGGCCACCTCCCAGACGTCTTAAAAGACGTCCGGGGCACGCGCTCGTTACAATATAACAAACTCAAAGGAAGTTTCGTCCCCGAAACTTGCGCCAACTAGGGTGCGGAAAAAGGATGTCCAATAACCATAACAAACTCAAAGAGGACCGAAGCCGGTCCGAAAAGACGTACCCGCGAAAAGCTCTGGGTACCGCTCCCGCATTGCCGCCTCAGGCTCCCAGGTAGCCTCCTCGTACCGCTGGCTCCTCCACAAAACCTTTACCAGGGGTACTTGCTTTCGTCTCAACCTGCGGACGGCTCGGTCTAGGATCTGCACTGGCCGCTCGGGGTAGGTCAGGTCGTCGCTCACCTCGACGCTCTCGTGACTCAGTACGTGGCTGGGATCGGCTACGTACTTCCTGAGGTTGGACACGTGGAACACGTCGTGCACACCAGAAAGCTGCGGGGGAAGGGCAAGTCTGTAAGCAACGGGTCCAACCCGCTCCAGGACCTCGAAGGGTCCCACGAACCTCGGCGCGAGCTTCCCTCTCACCCCAAACCGCTGTAAGCCCTTCATGGGCGAAACACGAAGAAAGACGTGGTCCCCAACCTCGAACTGCACCTCTCTGCGTCTGCGATCTGCGTAGCTCTTCTGTCTGCTCCTGACAGTGCGGAGTCGTCTGTGGATCTGCTCAACTACCTCCTGACTCTGCCGGATCAACCTGGGGCCAACCTCCCACTTGGTCCCCACCTCAACCCAACTCAAGGGTGCCGTGCATTTCCGTCCGTACAGAGCCTCGTAGGGAGCCATGCCGATGCTCGAGTGATAACTGTTGTTGTATGCAAACTCTGCCAGGGGCAGGTGCTCCTCCCAAGAGCCCCTCCAGTCTAGTACACAGGCACGCAAAAGATCCTCAAGTGTCTGTATCGTGCGTTCCGACTGTCCGTCCGTCTGGGGGTGGTAAGCCGTGCTAAACCTCAACCTCGTCCCCAAAGCCTGCTGAAACTCAGCCCAAAACTGGGACGTAAAGCGGGTATCCCAGTCGGATACGATCTCCCGCGGAACTCCGTGTAGTCGCACCACATCACGGATATACCTCTCTGCCAACTGTGCTGGTCCCAAAGTGACTCGGATCGGCAAGAATCGTGCCGTCTTCGTCAACCTATCCATTATTACCCAGACCGCGTCGTGTCCTCGCTGGGTAACAGGTAAGCCCACCACCAAGTCCATGGTGATGCTCTCCCACTTCCACTCTGGCACTGGAAGCGGCTGAAGCGGCCCTGCAGGCCTCTGATGCTCGGCTTTCACCTGCTGGCACACTAAGCACTGCTGCACGAACTCACCCACATCCCGCTTCATCCCTCTCCACCAGAACTCGCGTCTCAAGTCATGGTACATTTTCGTGTTTCCGGGATGTATGGTGAATCTGGAACCGTGTGCCTCAGTCAGGAGCTCTCTCAACAGCTCCTCGTCTCTGGGGACGCACAGCCGTCCCCTCAAGCGTAACACCTGGTCTGTGAAAGAGAAGTCCCCTGGGTCCCCTGACAGTACTCTGTCGCGCAAAGACTGCAAGTACGGATCGGCCATCTGTCCCGTGATGATGCGGTCTATCAACTCTGGTCTGGTCTGCCGTGTCACCGTCACTGCCCCACAGTACCCTCGTAACTCTAGAGGTCGCCAACTGCCCACCTCCTCCAAAAGGCTCCAACTCTGTAACTGTAGACTGGCCAAGCGTGCGGGCGCCTTACGGCTCAAGGCGTCAGCCACCACATTGGCCTTTCCCGGGTGGTAGGAGATGCTGCAGTCGTAGTCCTTCAGGAGCTCCAACCAACGTCTCTGTCTCATGTTGAGCTCCTTCTGGTCAAAAAGATATCTGAGGCTCTTGTGATCTGTAAAAATCTCGAAGGTCTCACCGTACAAGTAGTGCCTCCATGTCTTCAGCGCGAAGACAACAGCTGCCAACTCTAGGTCGTGGGTAGGGTAGGTATGCTCATGGGGCTTCAGTTGCCGCGAAGCGTAAGCGACCACGTGACCCCTCTGCATGAGCACACCTCCTAACCCCTGCAAGGAAGCGTCCGTGTACACAACGAACCCGCCACTACTGTCAGGAATGGTGAGCACGGGAGCCGAGGTCAACCTCTCCTTCAGCTCCAGAAAACACGCCTCACAGGCGTCTGTCCAAGTGAAAGGCACATCCTTCCGAGTCAACTGTGTCATGGGACGTGCAATCTGCGAAAACCCTCTGATGAACCGTCTGTAGTAACCTGCCAGTCCCAGGAAACTGCGAATCTCAGTGACTGAACGCGGTCTCTCCCACCTGAGCACTGCCTCGACCTTGGCGGGATCCACCGCCAGGCCGTCTCCAGAGATCACATGACCCAAAAAGGTCACCTCCCTCAACCAGAACTCGCACTTGCTGTATTTGGCGTACAGCCTGCGTCGTCTCAGAGTGTCCAGAACCATCCGCAAGTGCTGTCCGTGCTGCGTCCGATCTCTAGAATAGATGAGTACATCATCTATGAAAACCACCACAAACTGGTCCAAGTACGGTCTGAACACCCGGTTCATCAGGTCCATGAAAGCAGCGGGGGCATTGGTCAGCCCAAACGGCATGACCAAAAACTCGTAGTGTCCGTACCGGGTGCGGAAAGCTGTCTTGGAGACGTCGGTCTCCCTGATCCTCAACTGGTGGTATCCAGACCTCAAGTCGATCTTGGAAAACACCGTGGCACCCCGCAACTGGTCAAACAAATCGTCAATCCTCGGCAGCGGATATCTGTTCTTGATGGTGACCCTATTCAGCTGTCGGTAGTCCACACAAAGGCGTAGGGTCCCATCCTTCTTCTTCACAAACAGTACCGGGGCTCCCCAGGGAGACGCACTGGGCCTCACGAAACCCTTCTCCAAAAGGTCCTGCAACTGAGACTTGAGCTCTCGCAGCTCAAGCGGTGCCATCCTGTATGGCGCGGTGGAGATGGGGCTGGTCCCTGGTACTAGTGAGATCTCAAACTCGATCTCACGCTCGGGCGGTAGTCCTGGTAACTCGTCTGGAAACACGTCGGGGTACTCTCTGACCACCGGGATGCTCTGGAAGTCTGCCACGGGGCTGTGCTCTGCCACCACACAAGCTAAGAAGCCCTCACACCCCTGGCTCAAAAGTCTCGCCGCCCGAAGTGCCGAAATGCACCTGAAACCTCCGTCCACTGGCTGCCCGTGAAACTCGAAGGAAGGCAACTCCGGAATGGAGAAGACAATCTTCCTCTCAGAGCAGTCTACCAAGGCGTGGTAAGCGGACAGCCAATCCATCCCCAGAATCACTCCAAAGTCCTCCATCTGTATCATAATCAGGTCAGCTGGCAGGCTGTGTCCCCCGATGCTGACCCCGCAACCCGTGTACACCTCCTCAGCTACAAACAGCTGACCACTCGGACCTCTGATTACGAACGGGTTCTCTAACAATGTATAATCCTGGTCCAAACTAACTGCGAAACTGTCTGCGACAAACGAGTGCGTAGCGTCGGAATCGAAAAGCGTGTAAACGAGTCTGCCAGAAACTGAAACCATACCTGCTACCACGGATCCCGAAGCTCTGGCATCCCTGTGTGTTAGGGCGTTGATACGCCCCTCAGCTCTAGGTGCGGACGAAGCAGCCACACTCTGCGTCGGACGGGTAGGTGCCGGCCGGTACCCTCCTCGCGACTGCGGTCCTCCTCCTCGCGCCTGGAAACCGCGGCCTCCTGCGCGCCCTCCAGTGCTCTGCGCGGGAAGTATCTGCTGACCTCCTGCCCTAGATGGGCAGTCCCTCCTGACGTGGCCCGGCTGGCCACACTGGTAGCAGAGGGGAACCCGACTCCCGCCCTCAGTGAGTCCCTGCTGTAGGCTAGGCGGGGGTCCGGTGCTGGCGACTGGCCCCTGTCGAGGGCCCCCAAAGGCCACTGATGGCCCTGCACAACGTGACGGCTCTCCTGCGGACGCCACGTGTCTCCGTTCTCGCCGGCCTTGTGAGAAGTCTGGCTGAAAGGGCCTCTTCCGCCCGCCGTCGGTCTCTCGCGCGGACGGGTTGGTCTCCTCGTAAGTCATGGCTGCCTCTACCACCCTCGAAAACGTCGGCAGCTTCAGGGGTTTGACATACCCCCGGATCGCAGGCCGGAGCCCCTCGGTGAACCTCCAAAGGCGCTCCTCCTCAGTGGCTACCGCTGTCGCTGCAAAGCGGGACAGCTCCAAGAAACGCGTGCGGTACGCGCTCACGGTCATCGTCCCTTGGCGGAGAGTGTGGAACTCCCGCCTCCTCTGGTCCTGCCACGTCTGGGGAAAGTACTGCTCGCAGAAGAGGGTGACGAACTGGTCCCACGTCGGCTCGTCCCTCTCCTGTCCCCGGACCGCCCTCCACCACCGGTGTGCCGCACTCTCCAGCTGGTACGTGGCAAAGGCCACGCGGCACTCCACCGGGGGGCGAAGGGTGTCGAAGATCTTCTCCAGCTGCTCAAGCCAGTCCTCTGCCTCGGTCGGGTCCTCATCCCCCTTGAAGGAGGGGGGCTTCAGCTTCCGGAACTGTCCGAAAAGCTCGAAGTGGTGCTGTAGGGGAGGTGCTGGTGCACCTCCAGGCGAAGGTGTCTCGTGTACAGAAGTGTCGGAGGAAGGTGGGGGCGGCAGGGGCCCATCCCCTCCCTCGTGTCCAGCGCCGCGTCCGTCGCGTGGCCCCACAGAGGACTCCCCCTCTGCAACCCCAGGAGGAGGTGCTCGGGGCGGTGGGTGGAGCTCCTCTCGTACAATATCCCGTATCAGTCTGGCGAGGTCCTGGGCCTGGATGCCAGGGAGTGGTGGCTGGTCCACCGAGACGTCAACGACAGCCCGTCCACCTCGCCGACCTCGCCCTCGGCCGCGCCCGCGGCCAGTCTCGCCAGTCCCACGACGAGGCATCTCCTGCAAGGAGACGCGAAACAAAACGGAAACGTCAAAACAGACGGTACCTAACAACACTTCTAAGAGCTCAAGTCAAGAGATATGTTGTGGTGGCTACTCTAGCTATAAACATGTGAATTGGTTATTTTCCAGTCAGTTGATTCACTTCTCGGGACGACCTTGCTCTGATACCATCTTGTAACGACCCGGTTCCCGAGTCCCTACGAGACACGAGAACCGGACCGACTCGACTAATCCCAAGACCTAGTCGTCCAACGAGGAAGTAACCAAAAGACAGTAAAATAAACCACATTCAGCATGAATATAACTAACAGTAAGAAAGTACAGCAGTAAGGAAAGAAACTACTACGGTAGGCACCACCACAACAGTAAAACAACATTTATCATATAACAAAAACTGCAGGTAAAGAAGGTACAGCGGAAACAAAACTACTCACTAGAACAGAAACAAAAGAAGGTACAAGCTGTGGTAACTCTACTGGACCCTACTTGGCCCAGCGTCCTCTGCAGCCGCCGACCCTAGCTGCTCAACACTTGGTCCTGAAAAAGGTAACGAGTGTAACACGTCAGCAAAACGCTGAGTAGAGTGGCAAACTAACTAAAGGCAACAGTAGAGTGTACAGTAGCTGTTATGTTCTATTACTTCCTTTTATTTACATCTTTCAATTTTTCTCACTATTTCACTTACTTCTCAGATCCTTTACTTGATCTCGGATGTCCTCGTGGGACGATCTTGATTGCAGTCTTTTCCAAAAGTAGAAGTAGCACGTGGTGCTCTCCTGGCCGAGAGAGTCCCCCGTGGTGATCCTACCCTCAGTCAACCACCCCAAGGTCACTGACAGACGTAACGGTGACTACGGCACGCGCGATAAACGCACAGGTAGCTAGCCCGTACTGGCACGCGGTCAGTCGTTTCCGTTAACGGGTGCGCCCAAAGCACAGCACGGAACCAGGGTAGAGCCCTCTCAGTAACAGGGGTCCAACCCCTCCACAGTAACCAAACCGGGGCCTTGCCCCTCCACAGTCCGCGCACCCTCGCCTGACTACCCTGGTTTGCCTTAGTGGGCCTAACAAGTCGGGGAAGGAGGCTAGCAGAACCCCGGGGCCCGTGGGGTAGCTAGTACTCTCCTAACACTACTAGCTCTCCTCGGTACTACGTACACGAGGGCCAACAAGTCGGTACAGAGCGGCCAAGCCTAACCCCGGGTCCCTGGGGCGGCTGGCCCCACTCTGCACTAAAACAGGTACAGGTACTTCCCTTGGTACTGCGTACCCAAGAGACAGTACAAACTACATCTCAGTTCCATTCCTTTTCTTTCCAAGAGTTCCACTCCTAATTCCCCGTAGGGTTCCAGCC
Source organism: Thalassia testudinum (assembly GCA_037157565.1). Classification (NCBI taxonomy): domain Eukaryota; kingdom Viridiplantae; phylum Streptophyta; class Magnoliopsida; order Alismatales; family Hydrocharitaceae; genus Thalassia; species Thalassia testudinum. The sequence continues at coordinate 23,872,313 of JAZHRO010000024.1, forward strand.
CTTTATCTCAGAACATCATATGTTTCACTTTCCAGATTCACGTTCTCAATTTCCATGATCTCAAACATGTTTCTTTGTTCATAACACGCAGCTGTTAATTAATTTCACAGGCAGCTTATATATTCCTTTCCATTTTTCCAAGACTGCAGTAATATACATTCCACTAGTTTTTCCATCCTAGGATTCATGCCATATCCTAGGATCTATCACACAATCTAGTTTTCCGGCCCTAGGATTCATGCAACACCTAGGAGCTATCATTCCATACATTTCTCATTCCTAGGATTCATGCAATGCCCTAGGTTCTAGTTATGGTTCCATATTTTAACAGATTTTATTAATACTTAAAACCAGTCTACCAGGTACAACGGAAGTAATGGGGGCGTGGTCGGGAATCCCGCGCGCCTCCGCGACTCTCAAGACTGCAACCGAACGAGGTCCTATCACAAGGATCAAACATGAGGAGAGTCTCAAAACAGTGTATAGCTACTGTAGGCGGGTAGAGGAATAAATTCTGAAACGAACGCAACTCGAATCGCGGAAAACGGAGCCCAAACGGGCCCTAAACGGGTCGAGACAGACAATACTGTGCAAAATCAGACGTCTGGAACTCCTTCCAGACGTCTTAAACGGTGGATCAGAGAATTACCTGTTCGGCTTGGTTCCCCGGACGTCCAGAAGTCTGTGGGGACGTCTCTCCTAGATCCCAGACGTCCGATGGTCTCTCCGGACGTCTGGAGGTCACTCCCGCCGTCTGGTACAACTTCCAGACGTCTGATTCGCAAAGGATGACGAATCCGAACACCTGCGCACAGCCAACCCTCCTCCCTCAGTACGGTCAGTCGACAAAAAGGAGGAGAAAGCGGAACTCACCTTTCAGACGTCTGTATGATCTCACAGACGTCGACCTTGCTGTCTGGATATCAATCCAGACGTCTGATTCTGGAAATTTTTCCAGAACCAGAACCTTGCTCGGCCTCCGCTCGCGACGCCGCCCGCGTCGCACCTCGCGCGTCCGCTGCTCCGCCCGCAGCAGGTCCCTCTCCGCGACGCTCTGCGCCCCCTGCGCCCTCCGCCGGCCGGCCAAGCCGCTCCCGGCGAGCTCGCCCTCACGGCAGAGCCCCGCCCTCGCACGCCGCAGCTCCTCCGCGCCTACTGCGGCCGCCGCTGCCGCTGCGCCCTCGCGTCCGCTCGCTCTCGCGCATAGGTAGGAGAGAAGGAGGAGGATGGTGGAGACGGGAGGGGAGGCGCGCCCCTCCCCCTTTTAACGCCGCGCGGAGAGGAGAGAGAGACGGTCGCAGTCGCCTGCAGCCGCAGAGGAGATGCAGGATCGCAGGTCTGCGCGCACAGGCGCGCAGACGAATATCCCGTGCGAGCATAACTGTTCGCCAGACGTCTGTAAACTATCCCGGACGTCTGGTCAGACGTCCGGATGTGATCCCAGACGTCTTTACAGACGTCTGGGCCACCTCCCAGACGTCTTAAAAGACGTCTGGGGCACGCGCTCGTTACAATAGACATCTGACATTAAGGATAGTTTAAGATCAAGAATTCTAAGAATAGATGATGTTCTAGATTAGAATAGACATATGAAGGAATGAGTCAGGCATTTGAAATAAATGAATTAGACATTTGAAAGGAGACATCTGGAAAAAAATAGATAGTACTATAAGAATATTGAGTATTGTCGACCGTTAAAAACGGTTGGAAATGTTCAAATAACCGCGAGAAAAAGGGTCGAGGAATGTACTGTCGCTATTGGGTTTTCTCGACCGTTTTAGGACAAAACTGTTGGGAAAAAAGCAGACCATCACTCGACGTTTGGTTATTTCTGTCGTCTATTTTCAACAATTGAGAAAGCTTTTTCTCGATCGTTACAAATAAACGGTCAATGAAAATATTTACCTCGACCGGTATTTAGGTGGTCGATTAAGATCATATTCTCGACATTTTATCAATAACGGTCGAGAATGTTTGTATTGTCGTCAGTTTGTGAATAGTTGAGAATACCAATATTCTCGACTGTTCATATATAACGGTCAGAAATTTTAATATTTTCATCCAATTTCAAACGGTCAAGAATATTAATATTGTCGATGTTTTTTAAATAACGGTCGACAATACTAATATTGTCGTTCGTTAAAAAAGGCCGAGAAAATGTTTTTTATTTTTTAAAATGTGTTTAATTTATGTGTAAGACCTGTAAAGAATTACAAATCTAGTAAAAATATAATCAATCACAACTTAAAACATTTTTACATCTAATTAAAACACACGAAATAAAAATAAAAATTTTATATATGAAATAATGTATACAAAGTTCATTACAAACGATAATGTATATCAAAAATACAATCATGCAGTAGCACCAATGCCTCCAGCACTGCTACCACCTAAATCGTCGTCGTCATGACGATCTTTATATTGATGAAGGGATGGGTGATTAATACCTCCTTTTTGAAGTAATGCCAGCAGCTTTTTGATGGACTTGTTGGATTCCTTGGTTTGCATCGCGTTGTCCTTAACTAGCATCGTCAACTCATCGATCCGCTGGGCATTCTCCTCGTCTTTGCGACATAATGTCGCAATCTCCTTCCTCATCTCATGCACTTCAGCTGAAGAGGAATATGCTCCCCTTCTCCTATACCACCCCGAGACGGTCTCGCTCCTCCCTACACTACGGATGTACCCACCATGCTCAGGTGGTATGACGGTCCGATAGGCCTCCTTTGTTGTCAGTGGCTGCTGAACTATAGCAGAGTTGGAGTCTTCAGGAGGATGCAGTAAGTTGATCATATTATCTTGAAAGATATTGAATTACGCTAAGTAATTTCATTTAATTCTATAACTACAAAATCAAATAAAAGTATTATCTTTTTTAACTTACGTGTCTCTGTTAGTATGTGTCGTCAAGCCACTCTATTTCTGTCATCACTCATCTTGCTATGAGTGGCCTCATATACTCCCTACCCGATCAAGCTGGGCATCTTGATCCTTGGCGGACTGTAATAATTTGAAACAATTAATTTTAACAAAATTAGAAATTTTTGTAAGGTTTAAAAGAAAATAATAATTAAGGGTACTAATGTGTATGGATTTCATTGAGGCTATGCTCCTCTTACCCAAGACATGAGTTTTTGGTGGAGCCTTTAGCTGTATTTTCCTTATGCTTCTTGGCCTGCTCCTGAAATAAAGGTATAATTTGTTAAATTAGAAATTAGTTAAATAAATGATAATATATAAAATACTTTTACCTATGTCGCTGGATCATGCCAGTGCTCGCACACTTCCTTCCAAGTGTGCAGTTGTATCAAAGGAGGCGATTTATGCAATGCCTCATCATGATTTATGTTCTTATAATTCTAAAAAATATAATTGTAATGTTAGAAATAATATTTGAATTATGGTAAAGGAAATAAACAAATACAGTTAAAATTTATCTTTTACCTTATTCTTCATCTCCAATCTTTATGAATCTTTGCTGTGTTCTTAAGGATATATTTGGCGATGTTCGGATCATCGCCCCAATTGAAGGTGGCCTGCAATAGTAAGAGAATAGAAATTGTTACATATTTTAAACTTATATAAAGCAATGTACAAAAGTTATTAATTTTTACCAATTACCTCTAACTCTCGAATGAGCTGCATTTTCAAGTCATTTGGCACCTTCCTATAATCGAAGTACGACAGTGGGATGATCGCCTTCGTCAGCGTACCCAGTCTGCTGACTAATGGAGGATAGTTCACTACTTCCCCCGCTGGTGTGATCTGCACTGAAATGAGAACCCCATGCGGAATTCTCTCTAAGTCCCTATACCGCGTGGGACCTCCTCCCCTACGTGCACCTATAAGATAGAATTATAACATAAAATTAAATAACAAAGAAATAAATAAATCGTAATATTTACCAAACCTTAAATTCATACCTAAACTGTGGAAGGGTGGTGATGGTGCAGAACATCTCGACTGAGAAGGATCTGGGTCAGCCGTCTGCTCTGGCAGATCATCCAAGCCAGCGTCCTCCTCATCAACTGAAGTACTATCCTCCTCCTCCTCATCGGCGGTCGCATCCTCCTTGTAGTCAGAATCCTTTGCTGGTAAATTCGTCGGAGGTGGCATCGGACTCTTCCCTTTCCCCTACCTCCCTTCCCCTAACTTTGGAAATATCGAGCCATATCTCCAGGCCTCAAAAATTGCTGGTGAGGTGCCTGGGGCTGAGTGGGCTGCTACCGGCGGTTAGCCTGAGGCTGAGGCTAAGGCTGTTGGCAGGGATCCTCAGGCTGGTGGGGGGAGGCTTCAGGTTGCTGGGAGGCCTAAGGCTCCTCCTTGCTACTCTTATTAGCCTTCTTTTCGAAAATAACTTGCGTAAAAATATTGGAAATAATCAGATATTTTTTTTAAAAATCCAACTGCATTTCTTCTATATATTGTGATATTTCAAAAATCCTATATAAAATAAGCATACAAATAAATGAAAATGAAATAAACGTATATAAATGAAACTGAAAATGAAATGATATCTCCCTTACCGTTTCCCCTTCCCTTCCCCTCCATTTCCCTCCCCTTCTCCCTTCTTTCTTCTCCTTCTCTTTTTCTCTTCCCCTTTCCCCTTCCCATTCCTCCATTTCCCTTCCCCTCCCCTCCATTTCCCTTATCTTCCCCTTCATTTCCCTCCACTTCTCCCTTCCTCCTCCTTCTTCTCTTTCTCCCTTCTCCTTCCCATCCCTCCGTTTCCGTTATCCTCCCCTTCGTTTCCCTCCACTTCTCCCTTCCTCTTTCTTCTCGTTCTCTTTCTCCCTTCCCCTTTCCCCTTCCCATCCCTCCATTTCCCTTACCCTCCCCTTCATTTCCCTCCCGTTCTCCCTTCCCCTTTCCTCTCCTCTTTCTCCCTTCTCCTTTATCCTTCCCATCCCTCCATTTCCCTCCCCTTCTCCCTTCTTCTTTCTTCTCCTTCTCTTTTTCTCTTCCCCTTTCCCTTTCCCTTTCCCATTCCTCCATTTCCCTTCCCCTCCCCTCCATTTCCCTTATCTTCCCCTTCATTTCCCTCCACTTCTCCCTTCCTCCTTCTTCTCCTTCTCTTTCTCCCTTCTCCTTCCCATCCCTCCATTTCCATTATCCTCCCCTTCATTTCCCTATACTTCTCCCTTCCTCTTTCTTCTCGTTTTCTTTCTCCCTTCCCCTTTCCCCTTCCCATCCCTCCATTTCCCTTACCCTCCCCTTCATTTCCCTCTCGTTCTCCCTTCCTCTTTCCTCTCCTCTTTCTCCCTTCTCCTTTATCCTTCCCATCCCTCCATTTCCCTCCAAATTTTCATACCTCTTCTCTTTTCCTCCATTCTCCCCTTAATTTTCCTTAATCGTTATTCTTCTCCACATTCAACAGAAAATATTCAATATATAAAAAATAAATAAATGCATCATTCCATACAAAAAAATAAATCTAAGTAGGCATACCTCACACAAAAGATAAATTTAAGTAGGCACACCCCACACAAAAAATAAACCTAAGTGGTCATACCCTACATTTAACATGATAATAACATTTTAAAGAAAAAAGTAGTAAAAAATTCACCATAGTGACGAAATGGTCTACAAACTGTACATAGACGGTAGGAGAATGCGACCTCACAAAAAACATAAACCTAAGTGGATACACTTCACACAAAAAATAAAACTAAGTGGGCACACTCTACATTTAACATGATAAAAATATTTTAAAGAAAAAAGTAGTAAGAAACTCACCATAGTAATGAAATGATCCACAAACTATACACAAACAGTAGGAGGATGCGAATAACCTATATGATAAGGTAATAAAATAAATTTCAGTTTTGAAATATAAATGAACATAAGCTTTGATCAAAGATAAAATAATTTAAAGGAAATTTAAATAAAATAGATAATTAAGAATTTCTTAAATTATTTATATTTATGGTTATGGATTAATACTTTTGACAAATTACCTTATATGTCAATGTCAGTTGCATCAGGGCCAAGTTCTTCACTTTGTGAGTTTTGTTGATATGCTTCAGATTCAACATCTGAGTGTAGAACTTTTCCCGCAACCTATTGTTCACATGGTTGAGCTCTAACTAGTATAATCCTCCCATTTCTTCTATTATCAGGTACGTAGAATACTTGTGCTACCTGACAAGCTAGTGTGGATGGTTCTAATGATTGGAGGATGCGACGGTTCTTACTTAAGCTCAAGAAACTGTGCTTCTTATTGACTTTAAATCAAATGCCTTTTTTAAAAACATTAAACCAATTACACTTGAATAAAACCACCTTACTGTCAAACCTGAAACTAATTTCCACAATCTCTTAATTTGACCGTAATACTCATTACAACCAGTGCTTAGGTCACAACTGATGACAACTCCCGCTTGCTGCGTGGCCTTCACATCATCAATGGATCGTACTTTGAATCTGAAATTGTTAATTATGTATCCCGAATGGTAACGTTCGTATGTCAAAGGTGTATCAACAATTACATCAAAATCTTGTACCCACCATTGATCCTCATCTTCTTTCAGTTTATTTACACGATCCTTGAACAGATCAATAAACTGCAACTCGGTGTAGATGACACAGAGGATGCTTGAATTCATTGTAAAATTCATAAACTTTTGGAATTTGCTTCAGAATGTACAAGTGTGCCAATCGTCGATCCATTTCCGAGATGGGCATAACCTTCGTCCAGAGGATCGACCTTCCTTCGATGTTAAATATAGACAGACAATCTTCATCATTACCATTAAATTCTCCTTCATAGTTCCGTTCAAGATGATTAAATAGATTGTCTGTTCGTTTATGTACATGACGCAGAAGTTAATACATTCTTCTACAAGATAGCCTTCAACGATTGACCCTTCTGGCTTAGCCTTATTCAAGACATAATCTTTCAGTTTCTTCAAATATCGTTCAATTGGATGCATCCATCTAGTAATTCAGGATCTAATTTCTTTGAATAGATGACTTTAAAATATCTGCTCATCTCCGTGAAAGAATCAACTACCGGATCAAGCATCACTCCACATATCACTAATGGGAATAAGATTTGCATGTATACATGAGAATCATGACTTTTTAACCCAGTAATCTTCTTTTGCGCTTCATTTACGCAACGTGAAACATGCGACAAATATCCATCTGGAACTCGAATGTCTTTAAGGAACAAGAAAATCTTTCGCCTCTGTTCTCCAATAAGACTGTATATAGCTTCTGGAAAGTGAGACCCTCCTTCAATGAGTAACTCAGGACGAATACCCAAAATTTTTATATCATTCCTTGTTTTAACTGTATCCTTTGGGCTGTCTGTTAGGTTTAATACATCAAGAATTTTATCCATTACATTCTTGTAAATATGCATAACATCTAAATTGTATCACATTATCAAATCCTTCCAATATGGAAGCTCCATAAAATATATGTGCTAGGGATTTAACTCAACATTCCCGAGCATTCCTAATAAACGGTCGGTGATACTCTTAGTATCGATTGTTAATAACGGTCGAGAATAACTCTTTTTTCGACTATAAGGTCAAACGGTCGACGATAGACTTTGAAAATTTGCCCGCCTACGCTCGCGGGTTGTGAAAACAATATCATCGACTGATGTAAACATGTTTAGATCAAATAAACTGTGTATTTATGCATGTTCTTAGTTTAGATAAATATTGTATAACATTCAACATCTTGCATTTAGTTTAGATTATATTAAGTTTAGGTTAGTTTTCTCTTTTTGTGCTCAAGATACAGGGCGGTATTTAATTAGGGCCTCAGATTGAAGATTCAACTGTACGGATCTGATCGTGGCGACGATCGGAGTTCAATGACTCTAAGATGACACCGATCGGACTTCCGTAGCATCAGATGCAGTTCGAGAAAGATTAGTGGTCATGGGGCAAGGTGGTGTAAATCCGTACCTGATGGGTTAATTCTCAACACAGTTAATTAAGTTCATTAAACTTAATTAATTGCATAAGAATGTAACTTAGGTTAACTTGATTTTATGTTAGAAATGTAATACAGGGTCAAGTTAACATAACATTTTAGATTTTTAAGTTATTGTTAACTGGTTGAGTCCAGGTCATTCTCTGGGAGGTATAATTGAATCCTAATTCACCATTAACTTATAATGAATAATTAACAATCGATTAATTAATCAGATTATAATTACAATATATTTTAAGTAGATGAATATAGGACACAAGATTAACAATGGAAACAAGCAATATTCCATTAATAAAAATAAGTTTACAAGAAAGATTTTTTCTTTAAAATCAAAATAGAACATTATTTATTACAAGATGTAAGGCATTAAAATGAAATTACAAGAAGTTTCATGCCTTATTACAACAATTAAAAAAACAATAAAGCAGCTTCAGCCTTTAATCTTCTCGGATTTCTTCTTTCATTTGTTTTTCTCTCTTCCTTAGTTTTTAATCTCTTAAGCCTTCGCCCTTCTCTTATTCTTTTGCTCTCACTTTTGTAATATCTCTTTCTCGAGCTCTATTTGTTATTTTGTCTTTTCCTTCACTTCTTTCTTTCTTCTCTTCCTAAGTTCTCTAACTCTTCTTCCCTTCTTTACTTCTTTACTGTGCACTTATGTCCACACTTAACCAAATTTAGCACACTTAATCCCCATTAAGCTCTTTTTGATCCAAGATTATGTTTATTTAATAGGCGACCTGACCTTTCGAGGATACACAGCACCCACAAGGGGGCGGGACTAGACCCTACTCAGCCAGGCCTAATTCATTTGTTAGGTGGATTTTTCATACTTTTATCTCATGCACAGTCTCGGCCCAATCACAGGCCCACATCCACGCCACTCTCGGGTCCACGCACACAGGCATACACCTGTGCACACACACCCGCACATGCACACGCCCACATAGCTCGGAGAACATGATCGCTTTGTGCACCCAGCGTTGTCGACTGAAGCGCTGGGTGCACAAAAACAATATATACTAAGGCGTTGCTCCACATCTCCCCGAGTTGGGACTATCTGCAGTAGCTCTAGGCCAAACTTTAGATGAAGATTCCACCTGATTGGCTGGGCCAAATCGATCGAGCAAAGGCTCGACCAAGAGTTGTAGATGAGCTCTACCTAATTGTAACACCAATTTGGTGTTTGGATCGATTCTAATCCACTAATTTTAGGGTCGAACATGGCTACTATTACGACCCGATTCTCGGATCCCTACAGGACCCGAGACCGGCTCGCCTCGACTAATCCCAAGACCCAGTCATCCAACAAGAAATAACAAAAAAGCAGGAAAGTAAACCACATTCACACATGCAATATAACTAAGTAGTAAAAACGTATAAGCAGTAAAGGAATGTAAATATACTATTCCATTACATACCACCACAGCAACAGAACAACGGAAACGAAAGTAACAGTAGAGACAACAATAACTAAGAAAAGTCTGGAACTCACTACAACAGTAAGGAGTACAACAAGAAAGTGTAGAAACTACGACTGGGCTTGACTGAGCCCAGCACCCTCCGCAGCTGGAAGATCTGGCTGCTCAACTCCTGGTCCTGAAAAGTGGTAAGGAAAGACAGAGTCAGCGAACGTTGAGTAGAGTGGTAACTATACTATCAAAAGCAGTAAAAGTAACATGTTTAATTCTCTTTTCTAGTTATTTTATTTTACATGCATTTCCTTTCCACCCCTTTTTCCTTAAACCTTCGGATTCTCTTGATCTTGCATGTTCCTCGTGGGAACGATCTTGATTGCAGTCTTTTCCGAAGAGTAGAAGGTACACGTGGTGCAGTCCTGGCCGGGAGAGTCCTCCGTGGTAGTCCTACACCCAAGCAACCACCCCAAGGTCACTGTCAGACGTAGCGGTGACTACGGCACGCGCGATAAGCACACGGGTAGCTACCCCGCACTGACACGCGGTCAGTCGTTTCCGCTAGTGGGTATGCCTAAAGTACAGCATGGAACAGTATAGGGCCTAGCCCTCTCAAAAACAGGGGTCTAGCCCCTCAGAACCAAACAGGGGTCTCACCCCTCCATAGTCTGCGCACCCTCGTTTGACTACCCCGGTTTGCCCAGGGGCCTAACAAGTTGGTGTAAGGTGGCTAGCTGAACCCCGGGCCCCGTAGGGTGGCTAGCTCCTTCCTTACATTAGTAGCTCGCCTTAGTACCGCGTACATGAGGGCCAACAGGAGTCGGTGTAGAGTGGCTAATCCTAACCCCGGATCTCAACCCAAGGGCGGCTAGCTCCGCTCTACACAAAAAAGGGGACAGATGCTCTCCTTGGTACCACGTACTCAAGGGCCAGCACACTTCCCATCTACATTCTAGATTTCCATCTAACCACAGGAGCTCTACTCCTAATTCCCTGTAGGGTTCATGCTCATGCTCACCACATTATTCCGATTCAGATTCCACCATTCACAATTCAGTTCCAGTTTATATACAGGCAGCTCGTGTTTCCACAATTCCATACATCCAATTGATGATTTCACAGGTAATTGTTCATTTATCTCAGGCAGCTCATATTCTAACAGGCAGCTCACATCCATATTACAGGCAATTGCTAGTAGTTTAACTTAATCATGTATGCAAATACAATCATGCAGTACAGTTGGTTCATTCATTTCTCTGTCCTAGGGTTCATACCATATCCTAGGGGTTCCAGTTGACTAATTCCACAGGCACATTCATATTTAATATATTTAACAGAAGTAGACCACTCTACCAGACAATCCGGGAGTAATGGGGGTTCGAATCGCAGACCCAGGCGTCTCTGCGAGCCCTAAACACGCAGCAGATAGAAACCCTATACCAAGGAATACATCACAAAGGAGGATTTAGAATAATGTATAAAGGTTTCTAGTACTTAGAGAAACTCGCGAGGAAACTACAGCTGCTTCGTTTGTGTAAAACAGATCCCGATCGGACCCCAAACGGGTCAAAAACGTGTCTACTGACCAAAATCAGATGTCTGGGAACAAGTCTAGACGTCTTAAAAGATATAGAATCTCACCTCAAGTCCCTGCGGTGTCTTTAGACGTCCAGGACACCCTTGCGATTGTCTGAAGGTATTTCCAGACGTCTGACCACTCTTTCGGTCGTTTGGAAGCACCTCCAGTCGTCTGGTGAGCTGATCAGACGTCCGAAAGTGCGTGGGAGGGCGTTCCGCGCACCTTCCTAAGGATGCTCATGCGTACGACAGAGCAGCCACCCCAAAATCAGACCGAAAAGAACGTACCTCCGTGATGAAGGTGCTTTCAGACGTTTGGTCTCGACTCCAGACGTCCAGATGCTCTCCCAACCATCTGGACACCTCTCCATACGTCTGATACTGGAAAAATTCCAGTATCAGAATGCGCTCCCAGCGCTCCTTGCCGCACTTCTCTTCTCTCTGCCGCAGCTTCAGCTACTGCAGGTGGTCGAGGTCGCTGCTTCAGACTCCCTCCTCCTCCCGCATGTGCCGCGATGGCCGTGCAAACTCCGACGAGCTTCCACCGAAGCTCTAGACCTCGGCCTCCTCCTCCTCGCTCTCACGCGCTCCCTCGCTCGCCTCCTCTCACCGCTCCACCGCGCTCTGAAGGTGGAGATAATGGTGTGTGGAGTGGAGAGGAGAGGAGGGGAGGGTGGCCTTTTATAGAGGCCGTGGGGGTTTAGGGTTCGGGTAGGAAGGAGGAGAAAGGAGAGAGAGAAAAGGTCCAGGAAGTGCGCGCGGGGCACAGTACGCGTACAAAAATTTCATTTCCAGACGTCCGGGAAAGGGTCCAGACATCTAGATAGATGCCTGACCGACACCCCAGACGTCTTAAAAGGCTAAAAGTGGGACAAGTCTTTACAGCTACTTTGCCATACTGAAATGTGCATGCAGTGAAGGGTTCTAGGTCTTTCGACCTGTAGAGAGAGAATTCCTCTCAACTGAGGATCTGAATACCTTCAGTATGGTATTTCGTAGTGTTTACGAGGAGAAGGAAGGTCTAGAAGGCTCAAAAAGAAGCAGAAGCTTGAAAGCCCCGACCTAGAAGCGTTAGAGCTCTGATTTGAGCTCAAATTCATACAATAGAGAGAGAACAACCTCAACAAGGGGTTTGAACCGATTTTAGAGGTTCTAAACAAGAGATCTAGATAGGTTTTAGGTTTGAAACTCATCAGAATGTCAAAATACGATGTTGGGTTCCAATTTGAACCCAAACAACACAGTGAATCAAATCTTGAGTAAACCTCAATAAAACACGTTTAAATCACTCTAATTGATTTCTAAATAAATCCAAGAACTCCTTTTGCTCATTAAATCACTGAATCTAGTCTTAAACACTTGAAATTCAACTCAGGTTGACCTGTAAGCTCCAAGTTTGACTTTTAACACAAGGCTCGCAGATTCCATTTATAACCCTATTCTGACTTAATTCAGCCTCAAGAATCTGATGCACACCTCAAAATCAAGTTTTGACAACTCTAGAGACACCCTCAGGCATCACCGCCTGAGATGGAAAGGAGGGATATTCGGTGGAGAATCTTAGAGGTTCCTAGATCAATTAAGGATCATGAATGGATTCTTTAGGTTCTACACATTCTTCTGGATCTAATTGAGAGTTCTAAACCCTAATAGAATAGCCTCTCCAACTCCACCGGAGTTGGAGAAGACAAAGCTTAGTATGGAGCTCAGTTCATTAAAACACAATTTTGACTCCTGGAATTTTATCCTTAGGTCGAGAAGAAGCAATTTGGAGCTTCTCAAGAAGTTCTAATAGCTAAAGTTAAGAATGGGGCCGCTGGAGCTCATCGGAGTTCCGATGAACTCAGAAAAGGGTACTGGAGTCCAAAACTCCATAGAATAGACCAAGAAAGGTCACAACGAGCTCCTAAGGTTACAAGGAACCTTAAGAGAACAACAGAAACTTCAATTGATGATGTTAACACTGAGTTCATCAGGAACTCCGTGAAACCTGAGCTTTGAGTTCGACAGAACTCATGAGCCGATTTCCCTCTAAATTGAGTGAGGGGAACACTTCAGTGCCATGCAGCGATGGTGAAAACATGATTAATTAAGCGAAATAACTCCAGAGCTGTCAATGACAGCGAGCTCAGGAGGTTGAGGTGATTTGGGCGATGTGGAACGGGGCCCTTATGTGATGTAAGAGCAACGGAGGTCCCCGATTGAGTGTGAATTACGCTGTTGACCTCCGCCATGGACAGCGGAGGTCGCCGGTGAAGGTGGAGGTGAATTAGGCCCATAAGCTAATAAAAGTAAATGAAAAGACAAGAAATGGAATCGTGAGATGAAGAGGAAGGTGCTTAGCGAATTAAAGAAATAGAAGAACACTCCAGATGAGCTCAAGGAGCTCGCCAGAACTAAAGAAGACGATAGAAAATCTAACATTATAATTAACTACCTACCTAATTAATTACGCTAACCAACTATTACATGGACGAAAGAGGTAGGAGATCTTCGTCAACGTTCGTCACAGAGGATGAAATTATAGGAAAGGGGAAGAAGTTCGATGGGCGAAGTCATGAAGTGGAAGCGGAGTCCGATGTCGTAGTTTGTCCAGAGGCGCGGTAGAGGATGGCGGAGCTCGGCAAATGGTGGAAGTGATCGGAGGAAGTGTGTGGAAGTGGGGATTGGTCATCGGAGTAGGAGGGAATAACCTATTAGTTAGCTATAGTTGGGGGAAGGAGGTAGGGAGCTAACCGCTCAAATAGGAGGGGTGGATAGCTATTTATAGGTGAAGGTGAAGGAAGAGGGGGATGTATCTGGACAGGAAAAAGTCTAGGTGCAAGGTAACTACCGGTGTTGTCTCCAACGCCGGTGAGCTTAACTCCTAGACCTAAATAGGATTAGAGGTTCATTCGGTCCATTGGATGCGAAGAGGAAGGTGAGCGGAAGCTCTGGAGAAGCGACGAAGGAATTCAGGCGAGGGATGGGCGGTGATCGAGGGGTGTGGTGACCGGATGCTCTCAGCCATCCAGTGCAAGGAAGAAGAAGAGGAGGAAGAGGACGACGATGCACGCAGGAACGTAAACGTAAGAATTCCTAAGGACCTAAACTAAATAAAAGGACTCAATGGAAATAGAAACCTGAGGACTAAATCGTAAATTGAGGTTTTCAAGGCTTATTTTAATTTAATTCTTTTTCAATTTTTTATATATGATTATAAATTAGAGAAATATTATATATATACCTTGAATTTACGTTTTTGATCTTTTTACCTTTATTTATTTAATTGATTAAGTTACTTAAGTTATTACATACTTAGGGTTAAATATTTATAATGTTAAATTAAATATTAATTAGGTAGCTAACTATTTATAATTTGAGTCTAAATTATTATTTAAATTATTAAGAACATTAATTGACATTTAATATAGTATTATTAACTTATTTTATGGTCCTTTAATATATCGTCCCTTATATTATAATTAAACCCTAGATATACATATTCCTAGCTAATTAACTATGGAAACTAATTAATTTGAGGTATTTAAGAGCCATGATTAGTCTCTCATTAGTACCTCAAATGAAAAATCCGACCGCACAGATGGGTTTGAATTGATGATTGCAGCCCAACAGCACGAAAATCGGTCCAATCCGACATCCGTGGCACTACATACAAGTATATGAAGATGGACAGCCAAGATGGTACCACGTGTCACCATCCTAGCCATCCGCATGTGCCATCAGCCCGCTCCTCTTCCTCAAAGGCCTCTCCATCGCGCGATCTCAGCTATTGGATCTTCATCCAATGGCCAAGGGCACTGAGCATTAAAACAACAAAGAGACCAAAAGTCTTTTGTAGCGCAGCAGTTGAACATGCTATACAATTCCCAGGACGTGCGTTCGACTCGCAATCAGAGGTGCACGCGGATTTATCTCGATTATGCAATCAGCTACGAATTGCCCGGATCTGTTAATTAGGCGCACACGCGATCGGACGTGGCTCTACACGCGCCATCGCACACGCAGGCATGCGATAAGAAGGCAAGCACAGAGCGTTCTAAGCCGTCCAATCTCTTGATCGTACGGCTGAGAATGCGCAAACGTGTACATGCATTTTGAATGCTGAAGGTAAGGAGGCCGGCAGGCATGTGTGCTTTTAGTGACGTTTATATTCGTCACGAAAGATCCCCTCATTTAATGTTTGAGATTAAAGTGTCAATTTTGCCCTCAATCCCTACAACTATAAAAGGAGACCCCTACCACTCGAAATTCTCATCCCTTCCTCTCTTCTTCACCTCTTCTAAAGCTCTAAGAGCTTGTCTCAAACCCGGGATGCGCCATTAGAGTTAAAATTAGAAGTTTTTCACATTCTCATCTCTGTTCATGGAGCGCCCGCGGTTGTCTTCTCACCGTTATTCGGGAAGCGGATCCCGCTGTGACGTTGCCCTACTCCGCAGCTCCGTCAATGACGTCCGCAAGCAGCTGATCCAGGCGCTCACCACCTTCATCTATGCGCTCCGTCAATGCGGCTCATCCTCCAAGCAGCTGTCGAGGAGGATAACTTATCTCCACCTTCTCTTTTATTGGTTTCTAGCGTTGATTTCATGCTTTCTAGTATAACGAGTAGTTATAACGATTATTTGTAATGAACATCACTCGGTGGTTATGAAATTCATCTTTATTTTATCTCTATTTTTCTCTTTTTGTATCATTCTTTTCTCTCTCTTCTATTCATTATTCTTTAAGTAGATAGCTAGTGTAGATTCAATTCAACCAGCTAATTTGCTTTGTGACAACAAATCAAACGTGATTTTTTATCAAACGTCTGCCTCCTTGTGTTCGACCTGGAATTCCTTTTGAGTTTTGGTTAAAATTATCTGTTGACAGATTTTTCTCGTAAATTGCGCTTGAATGACTGATTTTCAAAACTCAAATCCTTTTACGACGATTTTCAGATATAACATCTACCATTAATATGGAAACGGTCGACTATATTATTATCGATCGTTATAAGCGATCGACAATGGTGTCAACCAGACGCCTTAATTTTACTTCACTTTCTCGACCATTATATATTGCATAGTCGAGGATTTTATTTATCCTCGACCGTTTACATAACAACGGTCAAGTAAAATTTTAGTCTCGACCATTTATAATGGCTGAGAATGGTGTCAACCTCCTCAACTATTTTCCAGATGATAAAGTTAATGACCGTACTTTTGGCAACCATTCTTATTAAAACGGTTGAGAATGACGTTATATTGCCAGCCGTTATTTGAACGGTAAAAAATATCCATCGCGAACAATGCTTATTCTATTAGTGTAGGTTGAGTTTTCAAGGTTTTAAAGATAGAATAGATAGACTCTAAGATGTGTGCTGTGGGTTTTCACAAGATTATCAAGTCTCTTTTTATAATATAAAACAATAAAAATACAACAATAAACTTTAAGATAAAAATCTTGAAAGATCCATCTATGTTTTGTTCTCATTTCTTTTTCTTTATTATGATTATGTTTCTTTTTTTTTTTATCATGATTGCTTATTTTGCTTTATGTCTTTCTTGCATCACTTGTTAATCATCACATAAAAATATGGAATAGAATAATTTATCATTATCAAAAACCATTTAACATAAGTTAATAATAGGAAGCCTAATACTTGCATTGGAAGTCCAACAACAAGTGTTGTTGGAAGACAAACTCTGCAATTGGAAGACCAATGTGCCTATTCGAAGTCCAACAAGCAAGTTGGATGACCAATCTATGAAGGATCACTATTTAGTGATCCTATTGGTGATCCTATGGTTGTGCGTGTGGGATTCAACGTGACAGTTATCTTGGGTTTGCGAAGGGTTTGTGATACGTGATTGTTGTTAGGTGTTCTCAACATTGAGGACTTCATTAGTTTGCTAAGAAGAAGGTCTTGCGATCGCATTGGAATTTATTATAGGAGGCATTGCATGTATGGTGCTGTATTACACCACCACAAAGGTACAACTTCTATCCCATTGGACACCAAAATGGGAAAATTTTAATTCTTCTTATGTGGTCCTGATTTAAGCCATTTAATTCTTTGATTATTCAATTCTTGGCATTGAAATGCTTTCAAATTGAGTTTTAAATGATGATTTTTTATGTTTCTGCGATGCCATAGGAGAATTGTTCGTCCTTTACTAGTTTATATTCATTGTTCATAATTAGTTAGTTTATTAATTTTCATGTAATTTTTTAATTTATTAGTTTATGATTAGTCTCTAGATTTAAAGTAGTATTTATTCCTTATTCTAAAATTCTAAAATATAATTAAGAGAAATTAATTTAAATTAGTAATTAGTAATTTAGTCAATCTCATTGGAAATGATTCAAACTTTCGTTATATTATTCTTATTTTCTTTTGAGAGTTTAAAATTTTGTAAACAATTGTATTTTTGCATACAAAGACACTTTTTATAATTTTGTAAATTTGACAATCATATGGTAATTAATAGGACTTGTGATAGAAGTGGGTAGATGTCTGACCACAGTGATAAAATTCCAAGAAGTTACTTGAACTTAGATTTCGAGTATGGAGCCATCTGGTCAAAGTGTTAGACGATAAAATAAAGTGAATGTTAAGTGTCAATGTTCAGTCAATGAAAATATAATGAATTGGTTAGACATCTTATTTTGTGTTTAAAGTCATCTGATGAATGTGTTAGATGTTTGATCAATAAAGAATTGGACTTTTAATGAAGGCATTAGAAGTTTGACTAGAGAAGGACATTTCTATTTAGGTTTTAATTCTAAGTTTAAGGTTTACTTATGAGTCCAATGGTTGTATAAGTGTTATTTAGGGCTTGATTAATACACTTGAGCTCTTTTACATTAAGTTTAAGACAATAAAATAAATATACAATACTTTGAGAAATAAATACAAAACTCTTTGTTTTCTTTTGAGTTTCTCTTTAAAGCTTTGGTCTTTAGGTCCAATCTCTTTGAGATTTAGTCTTCCACCTTATTTGATCTTTTTACTTTTAATAAATCATCTTAGATTATCTCTTCTTTTCACCTTAAATGTTAGTTTTTCAAAAATAAAATAATATATATACATTTTTTTATCACGAAGAATATTAATGATCGTGCACCAACACAATATTACCTAATAAGGTTTTCCTCCTATGTTCTTGATAAATATTAATAATTTTATGATAGAAATGACTTTTGTCCATGGCTCTCATTTTTTGTATGATATAACCCAAGATTCTGTTTGGTTAATCAGACGAATTGGCTATTCCCATACACTAATCTCCTAGGTAATGTAGGGGTGAAGACTAAAACTAAAATCACTCCCAACAACGTCTATATTTCCACCTTTCAACCGTACCCTCATGGGCAATACGTCTCAAATATTACAAAGAAACAAATGTTACTAATTCTTTTTTTCCTTTCTTTTTTTTTCCTTATGATTCTAGTTATCTATTATCATAAGAACCATTCATTTTTTGCCTTGTCAATTTGAACATTTTAGTTGATCATTTCTTATTTAGCCAAGTGGCTTTTGATTGTGAGATTTGTAATAACTTATAACTAAATAGTTAAAGTGATTGCAGTGAAACATACATGATTAGTCATTTCAAAGTTACACAATTTCAAAGTAAGCAAGTAAGACATTTCAACAAAAAAATTAAACACTTAGCATTTATGATCTAACTACCAAAAAAATAAATGCTCCTTATCCCTTTTAACAGTGCTTCCTTCTAATCTTATGGTCATTCTGACATCACAATATATAAACTAAAACTTTTCCTTCCATTAATATCTTATGAAGTTGTTTTTCAACAAAATAACATTTTGCTCCTTTCATTTAACGAAAATGTCATTGACGTATGATTATCTGATTCTTCCTTACGAACAAAAAGAATGTTGTCTAAAGTACTGTATAAAATAATTTGGATGCAATTTGGTCCCTTGTAAATCAGTCTCTTGATAATTTTATGGTTAGTATTATTTGGCATTTGACCCCTTAAGGTAATATATGTTGGCCTGTCCATCTTGGTGGGAGGGACCGACCCCTTGTTTCAATGCTATGAGTACCATGAAAGTCGCATCCAAAGTCTTTTCATTGGACGTCAAATCAACTGAAGTAGACACCTCAACAAGATAAGGAGGATAAAGATGAACGAGGAGCACATGCGAGAGGAGGGACGTAAGGGGTTTGGTAGTCAAAGGTAGAGGCGGAGGGGGGAGACAGAAGCAAAGAGTGTTTTCCTCCTTTGATTTGAATCAAATCTTCACTACTGCCTCCTTTAAATTGGATCAAATCTCAGCCCTTGCCTACGCTCAAAGATCTACACTAACCAATTTGACGTTGAAATTAACCCAAAATCCGAAGCGATTGAGGAACAAATATATGCAACTTCTGATTGGCTTACAAGATATTGCAAAAGTTTTCAAGGACCTTTATGCAAAAATCTAAAATACTGATCCCTGATTGCAAAGTCACCGTCTCCTTCCCCACGGTACGAAAGCCTTCGTGAGGGTCACGTGAGTTGACGTCCATCATCCCCCAGATTTGGGGGCGAAGAAGAGGAAAGAAGCGGAAACAGAGAACTTACCGAAAGATTTGGAGAGAGAGAGAGAGAGAGAGAGAGAGAGAGAGAGAGAGAGAAAGGATGACCAAATCGGCGACGGAGAAGAGGAAGTTCCGTCGCGGCTCCACGCAGAACGGCAGCAAAGGCCCCAATTCCTCCTCTTCCAAGGTCCCTCCTTTACCTTCTTACCATTAGGGTTCCCCTCCTCACACCCCTGGATCCGCGATCCGGCTCTCCTTCCCCGTCGATTCCGCGCTTTTAGTATCGAGATTCGTCGACCCAAATCGCTGTTTTCGCTATTTGGTGGATTGGGTACCACCTACCGGACCTCCACCTTCCAAGGAGATCTGGAAAGGTGGAACCTTTTTGGCAATTGGGTTCCGTTGATCGCCCCTGCCTATCCCCCCCAACGGGAAAAAGATGGGATTTTTCCAATCTTTCGTGCTGTTTGGTTGATTTCTTGAAGGGTTTAGCTTGTTTTTAAGCTTAGGGTTCCAAAAAGTTGCCATCTTTGCGCTTAATTCTGTGCGTGGTATAGTGAAATAAGTAGTTGTTGTCGTGTTTTCGACTTGTGGACAGAAGAAGGAGAAACAGAAGGATGTGTTCCGGTTATTTGCAGACAAGGTTCGAGACCACAAGCAGCTGGAGTCGAGGTGGGCTGTTATGCAGGAGACAAGGGTAGAGTACTTTCGAGGGAAGGATTTCGTGGCGTTCATAGCGAATCATCCAGAGGTAAAGCAAATTTTGGGACCCAACAAGGATATGGAGGCTGAGGACATAGCGAATGTTTTGTTGAGGAAGCAGCTTTTGCTGCGATGCGACCGTGTGGTGAAGACTGTACGCCCTGGGAAGAAGAAGCTCTCTTCATGGCCTGCACATTTGGAAGTGTACCTTGTAAGTATATTTTCGATAGAGAACAATGTATTAGAGATTTGCTTTGATCTGCTCTATGATTAGGTATCATAAGCCTGCTGAAGCTTTTAGCTTTATTGCGTTGAACTACATTCTTGTTTCAGTTTTAACCACTCAAGAGTATGTGTAGTGATGCTTTGCAAGGTGGCAGTTGTTTGAAATTGTTTGTGGATGTATGTTGCACTCTATGAGTTGTTTTTTCATTCTTAGGAAAGGGGAGTCGTGGTTTAATGCCTTTATCAAGTAGAAAACTAGAGAATGTGCTATGATAGATAGCTCATAGCCGGTAAGAGCAAGAGGCGGCGTGGAATGGCAGATGACTGCTAGGATGATTGGGGTTTTGATGAGTAGTAGCAAATTGCCTGAGGTTTCTGGTTAGTAAGTTGGGTTTTCTACCTTAAAGAGGTAGAGATAACCCAAATACATGCTGGGTGAGGGCATATCATGATTTGAATAAGTTCAAGTAAACTTCTCTATTCTTATGATTTTTCAGCCTTAGTTTATTGAAATTTAAGCACTTTGATGGTGGGAAAGACTCCAATTGAAGTGAAAATTGAGACTATTGTGACTCTTTTGAAATGAAAATTGAGACTAAGTCCTATTGGTTGATACCACGTTGTAAAGTTTTACCCAAGACAATTTTTAGGCCATAATAACATGCTGTAACCTAATCTTTCTCTTGATATCTATACATACCAGAATCATTCATTATGACTTGGGGCAGAGAATGGTCTTCTTCTGAGAATTGCCTCCATTTATCATGGTGTTGTGGAATACAGAAGTGCTTGTTTGTCTTATTGTTTGGGAAGGAAACTTTTGTTTTAGGTTGTCAGAGTGACATAATTTTTGGTTGCAGGACCAAGTATTTTCTGAGAATGATTCATTCTTTGCTTGGATATATGAGAAGAGGGTGAAACTATGGCAGGCAATACTGTCCTATGTTTGGCCTCTGTTCGCACTGGCAATATGCCTCTTTCCCGTCTATCCGTATCAATGCAAAATTGTGGTGCTGTACTTCTGTGCTGGAGCTTTAATGTTTATAATGACCATTCTTGTGTGTAAGTATCACTTCTGCATATTTTTAAAACTACTTTTAAGGAACAAAATGTGTAGAATTCCTTCCTTCTTACTTTGACAATGCATTCTTGCTTACATTATGTTCAATTTTCATATTCTGTGTCATAACTAAATTTAACACGTTCGACTTTCTTGCAGTGAGGGCTATGGTTTTTGGTGCTCTTTGGATCCTTCTTGGAAAGCGTGTCTGGTTCTTCCCGAATATCAATGCTGAAGAAACTACATTTGCAGAGTTGGTCCAATTTTGGCCTAAAATGGAGGAGGGTGAACCGATCAGTTGGTCATCGAGGCTTACATATGGAATTGTTGCCATCATTGCTGTACAGTTGCTTCGCCATCATGCTCCTGATGAAGCTGCTAGGGCCAGGTGTGATAGTGAAGTCCTTTCTTGTTCCTTTTACAGACTTAAAATTCTTAAGGTCTCCCATATAAATATCAGATATACCAAAATATTTGACTGTGAAAAGGGTTTTATGAGCCTTAAGTCAATTTCTTATGGTATGATTATCTGCTGTTAGTGTCATGGATGGGAATTGGAGTTGGAGAGGACAGGAAAAAAATGCATGCCTGCAGTGTTGTTTTCAGAAGAATATGTCAAGTGCCCTGGAGAGTGGAAAGAAGAGGCTTTTTCTGTGGTGAAAGGAAACTAGAGTAAAGGCGGAGCCGAAAATTTCACAAGAGAAACTAAACCCCAGTAAAGCTTTCCTAGCACGCAGAAGAGCCTGTTGATGACCAAATTACTAGTTTTGGTGCTAACTATAAATCCTGGAAGCCTTTTTGCATAACTCAACGTGATAAAATTAATTACAAGTTTGAAAAAATCTTAAAACCTTGATTAGCCTTTTTATCAACTCCTTAGGCATTCAAAATGGGTATAATCTAGTTTGGTTGCCAGGGTAGGTTAATCCGGGATAACTTATCCCAGGCCATAACTTATCCTAGTCATGATGCAGGATAAGTTATCTCGGGGGTTAACTCTCGCCTCGCTATCCCTCATCTCATAGAAATGAAGCAATCCATGGTTATCCTACTACACAAATAAGATAGCCCTTCAGGTTATTCCACTTCATTCCAAACAGTCACAAGTTAACTCAGCAAGACAACCCTTTTGACTTCCAAACAGAGGTGCAAGATGACTCTTTTAAAAATTTCTATTTCATAGAATGCTATCCCTTATCTTAAACTAGGCCTTAGACTTTTTTTAAAAAAAAGGGAAAGCGTAGTTATCCTTTTGATAACCATTCAGGAAATGTATTAGTTAATCAAAAAAGTACAAAATCCATGTTACAGGCAAGAACTTCACTCTGATACAAAAGACAAAGCGGAGGTAACAAAATTTTCTACATACGGACATTACCCCTTAAAGACAACCGCATTTCTTCCTAGCCAAATAGCCCACAAAATCGCCAACAGCTGAGCCCTTTCTTTCTTTGACCGAAACATGTTGCACGCAATGTCCGTAGCTCTACATCTAAACAACCTCCAGAATATGCGAAACGAATCATGAGCCCACCACTTGTCTTCAATCCGACCCCAGACTTGCGACACCACAGGGCAAGTAAAAAACAAGTGGTTCACATCTTCATTTGCTTGACCACAAAGCGGGCAAGACCTTTCCACATCCTGGATCCATTGTACCTTCCGCACTCTTGTCATCAATTTGCCTCTCTTGAGAAGCCAAGCAATGATCTTGACCTTCAAGGGGTAAGAGGCCTTTCACAGCTATTTGCAGTCTCTAACAATATCAATATCCTCCAATGTGTTGGGGCCTCCAAGCCTCCTATACGCGTCATGTGCCGAGAAATCTCCCTCCTAACTGAATGAATCCACATCATCCTTCAGCTGAAATCCCTCGAACTCCTGCAGCGACTCCTGCATCTCCCCAATCCTTTGGTCCGACAGATTTCTTGAGAACATGGGGCACTAAGCGCTGTCCCAAACCTCCGCCATAGAAGCTCCTCTGTTAACTGCCATCGCCACAAGCCTGGGGAAGCGCTCTAACAGAGCACCAAGCCCTGTCCAATTATCCATCCAAAATCTGAATGTATCGCTTGATCCAAGTATAGGAGTAAAGAAGGAACGAACTTTTGGTACCACCAAAGGCAAACCTCTAAGGAAGTGAGAAGCACCTCGAGGAGGTGACCCCACGAGATCCCAATCAAGTGGTCCTTCATAGCAAGATTGTAAAATCTTCTCCACTAAACAATCCTCCCCTCTAAGCAACCTCGCAATTCGCTTGATCAAAAAACTGTCATTCATCCTCCCTACCTCCCTTACTCCCAAGCCCCTTGACAGGTTTGCAAACCTCACCTCAAGCCACAAGCTTTGCCCCCTTCCTACCTGCTCGATAGTTTGTCTAGAAGAAGCTCCTCATCAGGCTTACAATCTTATCCTCAACTTTCCGCAACATCCTCACTACAGATGTAAAATATGCTGGCATAGCAGATAACACTACTTTGAGGAGAACCAACCTCCCCCCTCTTGACAGTAGCTTGGACGCCCACTCTGCCAACCGATCTTCAATTCTCTCCAACAGTGGGGCCCAATTTTGTAAAGTAACTCTCCTATCGGTCAAGGGCAGGCCCAGATAGGAGAGAGGCAGAGTCCCTAGCTCCGTACCTAGGATCGTTGAACATGCCCTAGCCTCCTCATCTGACATACCAAAGAAGATAAAAGAAGACTTCAAGTAATTAATCTGCATGCCAGAAGCCTCACCAAACAGCTCTAGAAGAATACGGCTTCGCCTCGCTTCCACTTACGACCCTTCCACAAAGAAGAGGGTATTATCCGCATATTGCAGCACTAGTACATCCTCCCCTCCCTCTAAAGAGAAACCCTTAATCAGACCCGCTTTACATGCCCTGCTAGGGCCCTTGCCAGAGCATTGACCGGCAACACAAACAACATAAGTGCTAGAGGGCACCTCTGCCGAATGCCTCTTCTTGGTTGTATCCAATCACCTGCCGGGTTCCCGTTGATGAGGATTGAAAAAGTGGTTGTTGTGACACAATGTTTCATCCATTTAATCATTATCGGTGGGAATCCCCTCTTGACCATGGCTGCCCACAAAAAAAGACCACTGGATGGAGTTGTAGGCTTTCTTAAAGTCAACCTTCCACAGAAAAGCCACCCTCCTCTCCCTCTTCCAATGCGCAAGGATTTCCGTGGCTGCAGCATATCCATTCAAGATACATCTCCCTGGTACAAAAGTTGTCTGCACCTTCGACACCACCCTACCAATCACCTTCCTAAGCCTGTTCGCCATGATTTTTGCCACAATCAGATAGATCGCATTCGAGAGGGCAATCGGTTTATAATCATCAATCGCCTCCGCCCCCTCCTTCTTAGGCAATAGGAACATATAAAATTTGTTAAGCTTGTTGAAGCCACTGTTGCTCTCCCTGAACTTAGCAAAAACTTGCGAGACCTCATCTTTCAGCAGCAACTAAAACTCCTTAAAGAACAGCACTGGGAATCCATTTGGATCGGGGCATTCGTCGGCATTCAGCCCCCAAACCGCCTCATGAGCCTCGTCCTCCGTGAACGATGCCACCAACCTCTCTGCCTCCATTGCATCTACTACTGGAATACCCAGACCTTGCCAGTGTCATCTCCCATCCCTTCTCTTCCCTGTGAACTTCCTGAAAAAATCTGCAGTTGCCCTACCCACAGCCTCCCTATTAGAACACTTCATACCGCCCACATGGAGCTTATCAATCCAGTTCCTCCTGTGCCCAGCTGACGCCATCATATGGAAGAACTTGTTGTTCGAGTCGCCTTCTTTGATCCACTTCTGTCTGGATCTCATTCTCCATTCAACCTCTACTTTCCGATCTTCAATATGAACCGTCTTTATGTGCTTCGCCCTGGTCTCTCTCTCCACTGTTGTTAGAAGGCCCTGATCCTCCACTCTGTCCAGCCTCTGAATCTCCCTGAGTGCTTCTTCCTTCTTTTTGTTTCGCTCTTCTTTTAGCTGCCTCCTATACTCCTTCAGAAAGAAACTCAAGTAATGGAGCTTTGATTTCAATCTCACTGCCACCAAGTTCTCCAGGGCAAAGTCCTCCACTTGTCTTCTACCATACCCCTGAAGCCTTTCTTCAATAGTCACATCTTGTCGAATTTAAAATACGTACCAAAATAGGAGCCTTCGCTGGACTCCCATATCAAAGTAGTGTGATCCGAGAAGGGCCTCTCCAGAGCGCGAACCCTCGCCAAAGGGAAGACCTCAGCCAACTCTACGGAGCATAGGAAGCGGACCAATCTCGACGTCCAGCCACTAGAGCTCCTTCATGTGTAGGCGTAGGAAGTGGGGGGCACATCTTGCAGCCCATGTTCCGCGATGAAACTTGCGAAATCTTTTGAACCACGATCCTGGCCCTCTCTACCACTTGACTTGTCCTCCGCCATGAGGGTGACATTGAAATCCCCTCTGATAAGCTAGGGCCATCCCTGAAATCTGACAGCGACCTGACAGAGGTCCTCCCATAGGGAACTACCGGACTCTTCAACCGGTCCATAGATCGATGAAAACACCAAAACGAGTCCCATCTCTTTGTCTCCTTAGTTGCATAGAGACCACCCCCACTCCCAACTCCTAGTCCACCAGGGAGAAAACATCCTCCTTCCACCCGACCACGACTCCCCCTGACCTCTCAGCTGCATCCAGCGTCAAAAAACCATCTAGCAAACCACCCCTAATCTCCCTCCACACCCTCTGATCACATACCTGCAACTTCGTCTCCTAGAAGAAGCCGACATCCGGGCTCCACTTCTGGACATAGGACCTCAGTATCCCCTTATGCGAGGGGTCATAGAGCCCCCTAATATTCCAAGTAGACCTTCAGCATGGGGCACCATTAGAACCCCCCACCCTCCCGTGTAGACCGTCTGAAACCAGACCCCTTTGATACCTGCTCCACCTCCCCAGGCTGAAAACCCTCATACCACTCAGTGCCCTCATTCTCAACCAACCTTCCCCCACATCTCCTCTCCACAGCTCTGCCCTTCAGAGACCCCTCCACCCCACCATCCACCACTGTCGCCCCCTCCCTGGCTCCACCACACCCCTGCCTGGGGGCTACAACCCCACCTCCCTCTTCTAGAACTTCCTCAGCCCTCACGTTACCCCTGGATCGGGCCCCACCTTCGTCGCCGCAAGGGAGTGTGTTGCAGTTGCCGTCTTCTGCTTCACGAGGAAGCTGTGCGTCGCCACCCAGAGCTCCTCCATCCTTCGATGGAGCTGATGTCGTTGCCGATGTCGCAGCTGTCGTCTTCTGCTTCGTGGAGGTCTGAACTGCTGCCCAGAGCTTCTCCATCCTCTGATGGAGCAACCTCATCGCCCTGATCGCTCCACCCCTCCCGCCACCACCATCCTCGAGGGAGTTTCCTTTCGCAGGTCAACCGCGGCCCATCTCTTAAGCACTCACCGAGATCTGTTTGTCGCCCAGACCCCTGGGAGTAACCCTTGTGGGCCTCCACCAAAAGGGTTTCAAAAGAGCGTCGGATCCGGGTGCGGGTCCAAACTAGGATCCGACCAGACCCCTTTCTCTCTAACTTGCTGCGCAGCCCGTGGGGTCCCCACGCCAAACCCCACGTTAAAGCTGAGGCAACCAAAGCCCTCTGCGTTCTTCAACCTCGGCGCGCCCTGCTTCGGCTCCCCAACTTCCAAAAAAATCCCCTTATCTTTCTCGAGCGCCCCCACTCCTCCCAAAAATGCCTCTCTCGCATTTACTGTCCCCATCACACCCTCTGCAACCACCTCAGCCACCGTAATCTCCTCTAAAAGTTGTGCCCCACCTTGATTGCACACCATTTGCTCCGCATGCCGTCTTGCTGACTGAGCAGACGAGCCGCCATCCTGTTGGCGATCTTGGGCCTCCACACCAAAGCAGTCCCCGTTGTCGTTTCTCCTCCACTAGCAGGCTGCCTCACTCCCTCGACGAAAGTGCACGGCCTCACTAGAACAACCCACGAAGCGCCCCCCAGACAGAGCAACACCTTCTCGTGGAGCACCTTGCTCGACAGAACCTCCACCATCGCCCACACAGTTGAGAGGTCCTCGTCCTTGAGATCGAGGCCCCTACACCATCGCACCCTTGCAAAAGGGGGACCACAGCAGCCATGACCTCCCTTGTGCGGAGGAAAAGAGGTACTCCAACGACATCCACTAGCAGTCCCACCCTCGGCGAACGCTCCTGAAGCGCCCCATTGGACTTGACAGCCCGCCTCCATCTAAACACCCAACACGAGCAAGGGAGGTCCTTGAGGAGAAGCCTCTCCACCAACTCTGGCCGCACGCCAACAAGCACAAACTTCTCCTCCCCCATTGCCTTCAGCTCTATCTCATCTACACTATTCCCCAGCACCTTTGACACTTCAATGCCGAGGTCATCCAGACCAATATGTCCCTTCACCACCACCTCGACCAGAGCCGTTGCGAGGGTTCTCTCGAGCATTCCAACCTCTGCTGACCAGGGAACCTCAACCTCTATCGATGGTGCACCCTTCGGCAGAGGTGGTAGGATAGTCGCATGCGCACTCGAAGTCTCCACCTCCCGCACCTCCTTCTTCGAGCATGACGATCTCCGGTGGTCGAGACCCTAGCATCGCAGACACCTCATAGGCTGGGACTATCTCCAGCCTTCTTCGTTTGTCCTCTTTCAGCGTGGAGGAGCTTCCTTGAAGATCCAACGACCCAACTAGCTTCCCACATTGAATCCGCACGGGAAGGAGGTGGAGCTCTTGTCGATTGGTCATCAGAGATAGGTGAACTAAACTGAGGAAGACGACGGCGATGACGAACACGTGCAAGGATGAATAGGGGCTTTTGGCCCCCAATTAAATACCTCAAAAGCTTCGCCGCGATGCGATGAAGGTGGTGGTGGTGATTTGGTGTTTAAGTGTGTGTGATGGTCAAATGGCAGAGCTTTGATGAAGCTCCGGCGTTGGCAATGGTGTGTGATGGTGGAGACAATGTGGCGTTAGATTAGGTTGGGTGAAAGCTGTGTGGAGGTGTAGGGAATCTTTTGCCTAACCTAATTTAGTTGGAGGAGCACAGGGGAGATGAGACGGTGAAGGCGGTGGTGGTAGTGGTCGTCGAAGTCGGAGGAGGTGAATGACCTAATGGATTGAGCTTAGAAGCTCCTTAGAGCTAATTGGAGGGGATAGGAGGGAAAGCCCTGTCTATTGGAGGAAAGGAAGAGAGGAGAAGCTCACCGGAGTTTGCTAGTGATGAGGAAGATCACGGGGTTGGCCAGAGCGATTGAGGAGGATTCGGAGGCTGAAGCTTTGTGGAAGCTTGAGGAAGAGCCCTTTACTTATTGTACCTGGTAAAGAGGGATGAAGAAGATTAGAGAAGCTCTGGTGGTGCTTCCTAAATACGCTAGTGACAAGGAAGCAAGGGGGAATTCCAACGAATTGGGCACGAATCCGTGCTTGTGAATGCAAGGCCCTTCATATAGAGTTGATCCCCTCTATAAATGAGCAAAAAATCATAAGATTTGATTGGCGATTTGGCTGAATATAGAGCTTGAAATCTTAATCTCGCCAACGTATAAATCGAGCAAATTGGAGCTCGAGAAGGATCTCAATGGATTGGTCTTGATGTGTAAAACAATCTCGCCAAATTTAGTGAGATTTGATTGTGATTTCCTCAATCAATTTGATGATTGAATGAAGACGTCATGGGTTCTTTCTTCCTCTATTGCTATTGCATTTGGAAACATAGAAGATAGAGGCAGGGGCCCTTGTGCAGGGAAAATCACCAAGTGGGGGCCTGTTTGTAATAAAATCAGACACCTGAGGGTAATTTTGTGGTAAACAGATATTTATGGGCTAAAATGCAAACTATGTCAAGATAACTCTGATTGAGCTCAAATTTTGGGGTTAAACTAATTTGGATCCAAGGAATCTAGTGGTGACCTCAAATTTGTTTCTGACGCAGTTTGATTGGGTAATTTACACTGTAGCCCAAAAATGTAACAATTTCTTTCTAGGTCTCTGTTCAAGTCAAAATGAGTTCAGTTGGTCAAAGTGAATATTCAAAACCTCATATAATATTTTTCAATGATTTTTAGGAGGTTTAGATTGCATTTATTTTCACCAAAATCCTTTCAATTGAAGTGAGGCTGTAATTATGATTTTTATTATTAAATTAATACTCAAATATCAGAAAATCCTGATTCAATCAGCTCATGCCTACTCCTTGGGAAGTTAAGTTCATTTGACTTTAGATTAATCCCTGATTAACTCCGTAGTTAATTTGTAACTGTGATTAGATGTTAAAATAATAGAATTAACTTATTTTCTCTTCTTATTCTCAAATCTAGTTAAGAACAGAATTACGACCCTCAGATGGTTATTGATGAGCATTTATCACTGGATTTTGGTTAAATTAAGCTAGTTATGACGGATGATGGTGCTACAATCAAACCCCCATGCCTAACTTTTGCTAGTCCCTAGCAAAGTTTTATGGAACATATTATATCTCTAGACCTGCTTGTGCCATCTTTCTAGAAATTAGATCAAAATACAAACTCTAGGCCTATAAGTACTTAAGTACTAGCTAAGAAGATACAGACCCGATTAGCCGCAGCCTTGGGTTTGAAATGAAGATTTCTAAGGCCCTAGAATATACTCAGATTTTCGTTGACCCCAGTGGTTAAAACGTTTGTGCGTACGTGCAGTATGGTCCAGCTTCAACTTGTTAGTGTATTTTTAGAGAAGAGATATTTTTGAGACTCTTTTTTAAATTCTTTATATTCTCCAAAATCCAGCATCGGATTAGCCTTTAGCACGGTTCGTATCAGATTCCTTGTCCTCATCATCAATTCTTGAAGGGTCCACTTCGTGATAGTGCCACCCATGGCATTCTACAATAAAATTTAGGCCATGGCAATCGACATGTGGGGATAAGGCTGCCCATGGCACTTGAATAAGCATAAGACGCTTACATGCCCCGGTAAGATTTTTAGATATTCTAGGAGATAAACGTCAAGAAGACGATATATTATAACGCATCTTCAATGGGAGTATTTATTCTTCTTTGTGGCGGGAACTCATCCAATTAACTTACATTTTTTGAGCCGCTTTTAAGTCATCTTTGAAAAATCATTCTTTTTTTGAAACAGAACACTATGGAATTATTCTTTGTTAAGCTCACTGAATTAGACTAGTATGAATTTGGGGTGCTTAATCTACCAAGTCTCACAAACCAGAGGGCAAACAATAAGGGCGAATAATTCTTAAGGCTTAGATTTAATACATCAGCTTCGCAACTCATTCAATTTCTTGAGGAATAGTCCAGATCTTAACAAATACGTGAGTACTTAAGCCCAAAATAGGCCCAAGAGGCCTAAAGTTGGTATCCCTCACTTATTTTATCTAACACTTCACTTCATTCATCATTTGATCCAACCTAGAACTTAGGTATGTTCCATACTCAACTACTGAGATTAACACGATTTTCTTGTGCTCATTTTTTCTCTTCTTTTTCTTCCTCAAATCATATTTGCAATTCGGTAAAAAAAAATTCCTCCCCTTTCATCTTTTTTTTTTTGTATGAAAACCCCTCAAAAGAATCAAATTTAGAGTTGTTTGCATTTTAATATCCCCCCATGCCTAAGTTTTGCAATGCCCTCATTGCAGGTCAGGTGAGTTTGAATTCAGCTTGGTTCTGATATGATTATCGGAGGTGGAGTCAGCAGTTTTAAAGCACAACACTAAAGTGCAATATGAATTCAGCTCAAAGATGGGTAAGGGTCTCGAGTTTTCAAATGATGGGTTGAGTCTCGTTAAGTGTTAAATTTAACGCCATCAGCCAAGTGTATTGAAGCTTATGGTGAATGGTGATCAAAAGATTCAGCAGCCCAATTCGAATCGATAAGCTTGAGGAATGGTTTCAATGTTTGACCATTCACTACAAAAGGGTCTGAGTTGTGGCTGGGTTCACTGATTTTGACTTCTCCATTTCCAAAGATCCTTCAGACTAGAAAAGGTCCGATCCATTTTGATCTCAATTTCCCTGGAAAGAGCTTGAGTCGGTTATCAAAGAGAAGCACTTTTTGATCATGATAAAAAGATTTTCGTGACATGTGCTTGTCATGAAAGGTCTTAATCCGCTCTTTGTAGATACGCAAATTCTCGTACGCATTATTGTGTAGCTCAGCGGTCTCGCTCATTTGCAAACAACGGTGGATTCCGTCTTCCCTGAGATCCAGATTACACTTCCGTATTGCCTAGTAGGCTTTGTGCTCAATCTCTATAGGAAGGTGACATGCCTTCCTGTAAATAAGTCTGAACGGAGACATCCCTAACTGGGTTTTATGGGCGATTCTATAGGCCCATAATGCTTTCGGAAGTCGGGTCGACCAATCCTTTCTGTCAGGCTGAATATTGACTTGAAGAATTTTCTTGATTTCCCGATTGGAGAGCTCAGCTAGTCCATTAGTCTGGGGATGATATGGAGTCGAAATACAATGCAACACCCCATACTTCATCAGGAACTGGAAATGCACATTCACGAAGTGGGTCCTTACGTTAAAGATGATCGTGGGCGGGACATTGAACCGAGAAAAGATGTGCTCATTAATGAGTTTGATTACCGCTTTATGATTATTGGTTTAGGTTGGAACGACTTCGATCCATTTAGACACGTAGTTCATGGCCAGTAGGATGTATTCGAAACAGTTCAAATTTGGGAAGGGACTTATGAAATCAATCCCCCAAATATCAAAAATCTCGCTTAAGAGAATCAAGTTCAAGAGCATCATGTCGTGGTGGCTTATGTTGCCTAAGGTTTGGCAACGAGTGCATGCCCTATGATAATTATGTGCGTCCTTGAAGAGTGTGGGCCAATAGAAGCCACACTGGAGGATTTTCGTTGTGGTTTTGTGGCCAGAGAAATGGCCACCGTAGGCCTGGTCGTAGCAGAATGATAATATATCATTGACCTCGGTGTTGGGAGTGCATCTTCGGATGATTTGATCAGCATTGATGCGAAAGAGGTATGCCTCTTCCCAGACATAACATTTGGCATATGAAATCAATGTCTTTCTTGGTTTTTGGCCAATCAGATGGGATATGGTTCGTTACCAAATAATTAACAATATCGGCGTACCAAGGAAGTCTAGCATCAATGCTTAGAAGATGCTCGTCCGGAAAATGCTCAGTAATAGGTCTGGAGGGCTCAATGATCGAAGAAGGAAGATGGGAGAAATGGTCAGCAACTATGTTATGTTTTCCCACCTTATTACGTATTTCGAGGTTGAACTCTTGCAAAAGCAAGATCCATCGAATTAGCCTTGGTTTTGCGTCATTCTTCACAAGTGTCTCAGGTTTGATCTGAGTAAATAATGACCTAGGAGCCTAGAAGGTATGATCTGAATTTCTCTAGACTGAATACTACAGCTAGTAGCTCTCTCTGTAATCGTATAATTATGTTGAGCCTCATCTAGTGTCTTGCTGGCGTAATATATTACCACCGATTTCCCATCAATCTTTTGTCTCAAGACCGCTTTTACTGCGTAGTCAGATGTATCGCACATGATCTTAAACGGATGGGACCAATCGGGAGATTATAGGATTGGAGCCTGAGTTACTCGATAGCGTAGGATCTCGGAAGTGCGAACACACTCACTTGTCATCTCAAAAGGTGCGTTCTTTGAGAGAAGATTCGTTAGGGGGCATTTAATTTTCGAGAAATTAGATATGAATCATCGATAAAAATCGACGTACCCTAGGAATGATCGTATGTCTTTGACCAAGGAAGGCACAGACAATTTGGAAATTAAATTCACCTTAGCTAGGTCAACTTGGATACCTTTTTCAAATACGAATTGTCCAAGTATGATGCCCTCAGGAATCATGAAATAGCTTTTTTCCTAGGAGAGAACCAAATTCACTTCAATGCATCGTCGGAGGATTTGAATCAACTGCAAAAGGTAATCATCGAATGTCTGACCGAAAATCGAGAAGTCATCCATGAAGACTTCGAGGTATTTACTACTATATCAGAGAATATGGTTAACATGCACCGTTGAAAAGTGATAGGTACCTTGCATGGCCCACATGGCATCCTACGGATACATACCGTAGAGGCAGGAAAAGGTGGTCTTCTTCTGATCTTCATGATGAATTGCCACTTGGTTATATCCAGAGTACCCATCCAGAAAATAGAAAAATCGATTTCCTGCCAGCTTTTCAAGGATTTGGTCAATAAACGGGAGAGGGAAATTGTCTTTTTTCGTGGAGGTGTTCAATTTCCGATAGTCGATATAGACTCTCCGCAAGTTTGCAATTCGTGTTGAGATGGTTTCTCCAGATTCAGTCGTAATCACGATGAGTCCTGCCTTTTTAGGCACAACTTGAATGGAACTCACCCAGCGGCTATCAGAGATGGAGTAGATGATTCCCACATCAAGCCACTTAATGATATCTTTTTCACGACCTCCTGGAGATTCAGGTTTAGTCTTCTCTGTATCTTGTGAGGTCGTGAGCCCTCTTTAGTATAGATATGATGAGTGCAATAAGAGGGACTTGTTTCAGTCAAATCATCTAGACTCCAACCAATGGCTCTACGATGTTGCTGGGGGATAGAAATTAGCTTCATTTCCTGATCAGGAGTGAGTTGAGAGTTGATAATCATTGGAAACATCTTATTTAAACCTAAGAATATGTACTTCAGATAGTTCGGGAGAGGTTTCAGCCCTAGAACTGGGTTATCAGCAGCGGGTGGGGGCTTAGGGTTGGCCTTAGAAGATAAAGTGGAAGCTAAGGATAGGTCTAAATCAGATTCAAGTTCCCTAATCTATGGGCAAGATCTTGTGGTTGAGGTCCTTAGAGGATCGGGTTCACCTCGGAAATCAGATCCTCAACCAAAGATCCTATGTTACAGACTTCTTATATTGCCCCATAGTTTATTCATTTCTGGGCCTTAAAGATATTGATCCTCAATATTTTATCCTTGAATTTTAACTCTATTTGGCCCTCTTCAAAGTTGATATTCGCTCTAGTGATCGCTAGGAACGGTCTCCCGAAGATGATCGGTGTATCTTTCAGATTCTCAGATGTATCCATATCCAAAACTATGAAATCCACCGAAAAATAGAAGTTTTGTACCTTAACTAGAACATTCTCGAGAACTCCTCGTGGTGACATAATCGATCTGTCAGCCAATTTCAGAGTCACTTCAGTCGGTTTGAGCTCAGTTTCCTCAAAGTGATCTAGTAGGGAGGTGGGAATTATGATTATGGAGGCTCCTAAATCTAATAAAGCTTGATCAAATTCTAGGTTTCCTATCTTGTAAGAGATCAAAGGGGTGCCAGGATCCTTTGCTTTTTTACGGGAGTTTACTTAGAATTATAGAGCTTACTTGCTCAGACAGAATAATCAGACTCCTGTCTTTGTTTCGGGGCTTACGATTTGGTGTACGCAAATCCTTTAGAAATCGTGTGTAAGTTGGTACGTGTTCAATCGCATCCATCAAGGTGCCACGGGTTTGGATTTCCTGTTTCCTTTAGTCAAGGCCTCGGGAAATGGAATCTCTTTAGGTTTTTCCAGGATTGGCTCAGGCTCTGGATCTGGGGTGAGTTTGTCCTTGATACCCACCCTGGGTTTAGTTCTTGAACTACTCGGACCAAATTAACTACGGTAAGATGGATCCTGAGTAGTTTTGCCACTATGTGTAGTGACAGAGTTTAGGCATGCCTGGTTTTGATTTAGAGTTGGTAGGAGAGGAGGTTGTTGATATCCCGTATATGGAGTAGAAGCCTCCGACTCGTCAGGTAGAGGTGCAGAAGGGGCCTGATAAACGTAATGTGCTTGGCCTTGATTTGGGTTCACAAT
Organism: Thalassia testudinum; assembly: GCA_037157565.1. Taxonomy (NCBI): domain Eukaryota; kingdom Viridiplantae; phylum Streptophyta; class Magnoliopsida; order Alismatales; family Hydrocharitaceae; genus Thalassia; species Thalassia testudinum. The sequence goes on from JAZHRO010000024.1 coordinate 23,907,639, forward strand.
GTGCCTTTGGTGCGGCACGTTGTTTGTATTCGGTAGAGGTTGAGACGGAAGTGAACCAGGCTGACGAGTCCCAACCATTTGTGCGAGTTGGTTATGAACCTCTGTAATTTCCGCATTGTGCTGCCTCTACATGGTAGCATTGGTCTTCTGCATATCAGCCAATGTTTGTAGAATCAGGTTCATCTGGACTTCCTTACTAGGCCCGATTTGAGAGTTCGGGTTGGGCCTAGGATGAGTGGGTTGATATGGACGTGGATTTTGTGGTCGGGGTTGGAATTGAGGTCTAAAGTTCTGATTATTTTCCAACTAAGTGAAATTCGGATGATTATGCCATCCAGGGTTATATGAGTTGGAGAATGGACTATTCTGGATGGCTTGGAGCCCCTCGCATGGATGAGTAGCTCCTAAGTAATCAGGATACGAGGGTTCAGAGATCCCCTAACTAGAGCAGGATGGCTCGGAGTTTCCTCCGAAACTAAGGATTGGATGGGGGTGAATACGATCCATCCCCTTATGAGTGATGGTAAATGTCATGCACGGCCTCCCTCCCTATGGGTGGGCACGCATATGTGCTCTACTGAGAAGAAGTGGTCCTCTGTAGTTGGCGAGTCAGGTTGTCCAATTTCTTCTCGATAATGGAGACCTTATCCACTCAAGACTGGCCACTAACTCCAGATTGACGGATGCAGATAGGTCTCTTGTCTCGTGAGTAGGGTGTTCCGATTTTGAACATTTGGCCCGAGAGTCTGGGTCAGGTGTTTTAATTCCTGGATGTGTTGGAGAGGGTCTTCAGAGCCCACTCCATGAAGGTAGGGGATCAAGTTGATAATATTTGGTTTCAACTCAGTATCGAGTCCCCCAGTCGGAATCTGCACCCTCGGTTCGATTTCCACAGCTGCAGGATTGTAGTGATCCCGCATTTGTGGATGCGGTCATGGGTTGGCCAGTGCATAAATCAGATCGGTAAGAGTCTGCAACTGGTCTTGCAGGTTTTGAATCTCACTCCCTTCTTGATCTTGGTTCTCCATAGAGTCGGGGGATGGAGAACTGGGTTCAGATGTAGATAGATCAGAAGAGATATCGAGTGGATTAGAAAAGAATCTAAACAAGTTGGTCGGGGTTTAACCCCAGTGAGAATGAACCACTAATGGAGGCCTTAAGACTGGTCTTAAGGACCTCTTCCCGTACATGCACTACAGAATCAGAGGCACTGAATATATCTTGGACCCAATAAGGGCACTCAAAAGAATTGGATGACTATGGCAGTTCGAGGTAGATGAACCTTTGGATCAAAAATCCACACACTGAGAATTACTTGGGCAGCTAGGAAGGGAGAGCCTCACAAAGACCCCTACACGGTAGAGCATTCCTACGGGTTATACGATTTCCCTCACCCGACCATCCTTGTCATCGCGATTCTAAGTAGACCGGAATGTGTGAATTGAAACCTAAGTCTATCAATTTTAAACCTGATGGTGCCTTGGATTTTCACTTGATTTTAGAAGTTGATTTAAATTGTGATCTAATTTGAGGTTGGTTGATTCATCAATTGAACCAACTTTACCTTACCTGCCCTAAAGTTGAGATGGGATTCAGGTTAAGTCACTCGAACCACCCTGATTTGGTTCTCAAGAGGTTATTAAGTCTTAATTTTTATGATTCAAGTGAATATAGAACCTTGATTTTACGATTTTGCTGATTAGATCAACTCAACAAAGGGCTTGGGTGGCACACAAATGGGGGAAGATTTGTTTCTGTTTATGTATGGCAAGTGTGTACTATCACTCCAACCTAAAAGTGACCCTAATTGGCTCTACTTGTTAAGTCCAATTGATTCCAAAGATGGCACCTTGGACTCAAACAAGAAGGTGAATAGTCCAAGGTGCTTTTATGTCTCTAATAGGTGCAAGTAGCTGGGAATTGGGTATTCTAAATCAAATCAACTCAAATCAAATTTGATCGTAATCAATCAAGATATATAAGGAAAAGAAATGATGTTACTAGAAAAGTAAGGCAGGATTGAATCCTAATTTCTTTTTGTTTCCTTTTTTATCTTCCCAAGATAGAGAGGGGATTAAGGAAGAAGTCAGAATGACTCACCTGCCTTTAGGTGGTTGCTCCAAGAGGACGATCCTGAGTATGTATTCACCTTGAAACAATCAAACAGAGCAAGTTAGAAATCAACTCAGTCAAAAGATGACATGGATAGTGGTGAAATTGCACATTGCTTCTAGCAATGATGCCAAAATGCTATCGCCTTAAAGTTGGGTTTTAAATACATGTCGTAGTATAGTGATTGAAGTGACGAAAACACTTAAATTTATATCTTGAATGTGAGTCCGAGGTTGTCTTAGGGAGCAATTAATTTGCAATATAAACCACTAATCAAGTAATGAAGCTCAAGAGATTGATATAAAAAGGAACATATTTATTCAATGTAATGCAATATATCAAACTTCAAAAAAAATAAGCTAAGGGTTTGAAGCAAAAAATGGTGTTTTCAACTATGTGAAGCCTCAACACTTAGTGAGAATTCAGACCCAACGAGCCTGCACTGACAAGGCCCAAGTTAGACAGAAGCTTGGCCCAGCAAAATCGACCCACCTCTCTGGGCCCAACAATAGCCAACCTCTTCTCTTATCTGTTTATTTAAACAGATCCAAGCCCAGACCTAAGCCCATGAAGACCAGAACCGGGCCCAAGTTGCATGCAAACCAAGGTAAAATTCGACCCAAACTGGGCCTATGCATGCGCCTGCGTGTGTGCGAGCACGTGCATGTGTATGAGCTTGTGGGTAGGGGACCCAACACCCTGTGACCTTGGGCGAATAGCTAAGGGGTGAAAACCCTTTTATCTCCAAATTCGACCTCAAATCCTATGATGTGGGACTATCTCCAGCCTTCTTCGTCTGTCCTCTTTCAGAGTGGAGGAGCTTCCTTGATTGATCGTCGATTGGCCGTTGAATCTTCAATCCAATGGCCTAGCTAGCTTCCCACGTTGTATCCGCACGGGAAGGAGGTGGAGCTCTCGTCGATTGGTCGTTAGAGATGGGTGAATGGAACCAGGGTAGACGACAGCGACGATGAACACCTACATGGATGAATACAAGCTTTTGGCCCCAATTAAAAACCTCAAAAGCTTCGCCGTGATGCGACGAAGGTGGTGGTGGTGGTGATTTGATGCTTGAGTGCGTGTGATGGTCAAGTGGTGGAGCTTTGATGAAGCTCCGATGTCGGCAATGGTGTATGATGGTGGAGACAATGTGGCGTTAAATTAGGTTGGGCAAAAGGTGTGTGGAGGTGTGGGGAACCTCTTGCCTAACCTAATTTAGTTGGATGAGCATGGGGGAGATGAGACGGCGAAGGCGGTGGCGACAGTGATCATCGGAGTCGAAGGAGGTGAATGACCTAATGGATCTATAATTGAGCCAAAAATCGCAAGACTTGATTGGCGATTTGGCCGAATATAGAGCTTGAAATCTTGATCTCGCCGACGTACAAATCGAGCAAATTGGAGCTTGAGAAGGATCTCAATGGATTGGTCTTGATCTATAGAGCAAGCTCACCAAATTTGGCGAGATTTGATTGAGATTTCCTTAATCAATTTGATGATTGAATGAAGACGTCATGGGTTGTTTCTTCCTATGGTACTGCTGCATTTGGAAACGAAGGAGATGGAGGCAAGGACCCTTTTGCAAATAAAATCACAAAGTGGGGGCCTATTTGTAATAAAAACCAAAAACCTTAGGGTAATTCTATAGTAAACAAAAACCTATGGGCTAAAATACAAATTAAGTCAAGATGGATTCTGATTGGACTCAAATTTTGAGGTTAACCTAATTTGGACTCAAAGAATTTAGTGGTGACCTTAGATTTGGGTTTTGACGCAACCTGACTGAGTAATTTACATTGTAGCCCAAAATGTTACAATTTTTGGCCTAGGTTTTATTATTAAATTAATTCTCAAATACCTGATTCAGTTAGTTCATGCCCACTCCTTGGGAATTAAGTTCATTTGACCTTAGAGTAAGCCTTGATTAACCCCGTAGTTAATCTGCGACTGTGATTAGATGTTAAAACAGTATAATTAACTTATTTTCTCTTTTTATTCTCAAATCAAGCTCAAAACATAATTACGACTCTCAGATGATTATTCAGGAGCATTTATCCCTGGATTTTGGTTAAATTAAGCTAGTTATGACGGATGATGGTGCTACCATCACAAGGTGATCAAGTTTGGAGGACCTGATCTAAAATAATAATCAAACACAGAGCGATTACATGTATGAGTGAGAGAGAGTTGGTAACCTAATTCTATCGTAACAGTGTACGTTTGGGGAGGGAATATAACCCACAAATATCCACTATCTCAAGTATTATAGTTGATAAAAATGCTACGGGTTCAATTATCATTTTACAGGAAATAATTTATCATTTTTATTGCGTGTTTGGACATAGTAATTGGGGAGGGGTAATCATTCCCTGACTTCGCCTAAGGTTGACCCTTCCATTTCTCGAGAGATCATTAGCATCGCTTTGGGCAGTTTTGCATTGCTCAACTTGCTTAATCACCCGTTATACCTTGGTTGGGAGGTTCACTTATTTGCCTCTGCCGATTTTGTTGGGTTTTACTACCTTGGTTTCGGTCATAGCGATTCTAGGTCATCTGCTTTGACGGCCACTCGGGTAAGGTTCCTTGGCGGCCACCCAATCCAGTTTCCTAGCAGTCATCTAGGTCGAATTCTCTGGCGATTATCCGTATCAGATCTTTTGATGGTTATCTGGGTCGGATCTTTGGATGGTTATTTGAGTCATCTGGGCCAAGCAGTTCATGGGCCACCCGGTCCTGGTGGTCTTGTCCCTTTTTGGGTTCATCGTTCTTGGGCTTATTCTTTGATGGGTCCATTATTCTTGGGTTTGTTCTTTTCCTACCTCATCACAAGGGCCATAGTAGTAGGCCCTGATGACTGATGTGGGTGGTGATGAAGTGGTGATGGAACAAGCTTGAGGGAGGCCTAGAAATCCTAGGTGTTTATATAGATATTTATTAGAAGAAAATAAGAAGCCCAAAAACATATAGTAAAAGCAAGAAAAAAAGGCTTGTCGAGTTGAGGCCTGGTGCCTCATTTCTGTATGAAACTTATCAGGGTGCTACGTTGTGGCAGTGATGTGGTGGTTGGAAAAGGCTTTTTTGATGATGACAGTGGCCTTGAGCTTGGATGGGTTACCGATGGTTTTAGCAGTTTGGGGCAAATGCAAATGTCATCAGTCGTTGGATGCTATGTTGTCTGCACTTATTGTGGGTGACGAGGTTGGGATGTGTCCAGCAGGGGTGGTGGTGCTATGGTGCTTTGGGAGGCTTCTACACTGGTAGCAGAAGAGTCTTTTGGGTTATGGGGTGCTTCTTCACCTGTAAGAGAGTCTTTGGCAGGGAAGTGTGAGCGACAAGTGGCTACTTGCGGAGATGGCTTGGTATGGTGGATGAAATTTGTGGGAGTGGCAGTCAGTAGGTTGATTGGGATTCTCAAAGCACCAGCAATACTGCTGCATGCTGTTTGCGGCTCTAAGGGAAGGGGGTAGCATGTCATCCATTGATGGTGGTTGGCAATCTGCGATATTGGGGGATTGTCATATTATATAATCAATGCAAGATACTTGGCTCAGTTACCAAATTAAGGTAGAAAGAAATTGGGAATGGGAAGTTCAAAAAAGGAGTGTGAAATTGAACAAGAGACGTGTGAATCTGCACGTTTTAAGAAAGAGCAGGGATGAAAATCCAGACAGTATTCTGGGAAAGGAGATAAACCATACAGAAATAAGACCAAGTAAATAACAAAAAGTAAAACAAGTGTGAGAATATTGTCAGGGAAGTTCAATCTCCTTTTCATTCTCTGTCACAACACATGTAACTTCTTTTTCAGAGATGGTATTGAAGTGGATAACTTCTGACCTCCAGTAGTCATTCCTGTTCCTTTAAAAAAAAAATGAAAACAACTATCTTAACTTATAAACTCCTTTTTGTTACTTTCAAAAGAAAAATAAAAAATACATGCTCTTGATTTCTCAAGTAAAATAAAAACTATGATTATATTTTTTATTGGGCCCTCAGAATGTGTAAATGAACTTACGGTAAATATTGATGAAGTTGTGGAAGGCAATATGGCCATGGGTAGTGTTGGAGTAAGGCGATTTCTGGACTTGTCTGGTGTTATACTGAATAAGTTGTTTATCTTAGATTTGTGTAGTGTTTTTGTAGAAAAAAAAGATTGATCTAGTGTTGATGTCGACACATTGTGGCTATGCCATGTAGTGATAAGGATGCCAGTGTCTTTTATTGGAGATTGCTGCTGATGATTTATTGGGCCTTTTCGGGTCATCTTGACATAACAAATTTTACTGTGGTAAGATAGAAGGAAAAGGTAGTATGCGGAAAAATTTGAAGCATCATGATCCCCAGGTTCTGCAATAAAATTATGTCAACTGGGAATCAGAGCAAGAGAAATGAGGCACACCTCTTTCAAGGAATTTTCAGGAGGGGCAATGCTGTGTATGTGGAAGAAGAGGACAAACATGCCTGTTCTGCAAGATTAGGGGATGAGAATGCTCCAAGGTGCACGGAGCAAGAGAGACCTGATAGCAAGGAGGGAAAAGAAGACAGAGTGAATCCTGAAATTGATTAACTGATACATTGAATGAGCATATGGAATAAGCCAGTTCTTTTTTTCTGAAGGCATTTCTTTTTATAAGTAGATGCAGATATGGTTGGGTGCTTTGTTGGATTTTGGGGTCTTTAGGGATCGATTCACTTCGCTCGATTTATTGATTTCAAAAACTTATACTGTAGTTTTTTTCCTGTTTAAAGAGAAGACTTACTTTTATTTTCATAGGATTTCTAATATAACCAAGGAATAAAAATAACCTAGTTAAGACCAAATTGAAGCCTGATAGCTAGTTGAAAGGTCCAGGTCTACTGGGCGGTTGGTTTAGATTAGAAAGCTTTCCAGGTGGCAGTTTTGTTGGCTTTGTGCATACTTCGTGGAGCGAGAATGTTGATAACGTTGTCCATGGTACAGGGGCAGTCTGGTTGAAGTCTTTGTAAGGTGTGGTGATGTCTTTGCTATTGCTTTATATTTGAAGTATTACAACCAGAATAGTCAGATGCATATTTTTTTTTTATATAAAAAAGGCAAATCATGGTCATAATCTAGAGCCTTCTTTGAAAGATAATTCAAGAGGTTGACATGTTGAATCCTATATAACAGGAATAAATGCAAATTATAACATATTTTATAAGAGTTCTTATAATATATTGTAAAAAGGAATAATTTATTAGGATTTTATTAGTCGCCTTCATCATACTTCTTTTAATGTCATAGCAAACTGTCTTCTTTGCTTTCCGGGGGTTTTATGGTATAAATTCAGTTTATCTCATAATATTTGAATCTGTACGAACTTTATTCCCTGAATATATCTCTATTTAGTCATTAATGCACATTCATGCCAGCATCATTGCCCTTATGTTCTTGATTTACATCCATTCGTCGTTCTCAGGTATCAAAAACGTGTTTCAAATATCATCGATGATGTTCTGGAATGGTCTCCGAGGTTGGCATTATCAGGCATCAGGGAATCTCCACCAACGATGGCGAATTTCACCGAGAGCAACCACTCTGCAGGAGAGAACAGAACAACAGGTGCAGAAAAACCTTTCCCTGGTGCTGGAATGGAACGGGAAGGTGTCTTCTCTGATGCTGGCGTTCAGGATGGTCCTGGGAATGATTCAGATGTTCAAGAGGAGAACCAATTTCAGGACAAAACTGAGACATGAAACAAACTTTTAGGGTTTCTTCTTCACTGTTTTTTTGCAGTTTTTACTTAATTTAGTGTTGAACCGAGCATGAAGTGCTCGATTATATATATATTTATCTTCCATTTTATAATAAAAACAGAACAATTTAAGAAAATATACATTCAGTTTACAGAAATTACTGGAAGGTAATAAGCACCTCAGGAAAGCAAAGCATAGTGGGAACTAAGCAGCACTTGCACCAAGTTGGAATTAATGACATGAAACAGGAGGGTTGGGAGGAGAGAAATATGCTCTCCCATATTTCCATGCCATGTGTTTATTCCAGGTCTACTTTAGGAAGGATGCTTGGCCTTTGCGTGATTAAATGGAAAAGTTCAAAATGGAAGTTTTGAAGAGCCATTGTGTTTTTTGTATTACCAATGGCAACTTGTTCCTTTGCCTTAAGAAGAATCAGAGTTCTCCTTTCTAGATTGGTTTCTGGTGTAATTTTTAGTCCTTTCCATGGTAAAGGATGGTGTGGTTTTTCTATTTTATTATGCATCTCAAGAGGCGCATCTTGGTAGGTCATGGTATATTAGAGCAATGCATATATATCAAAGCAGAATGCTGAGGCAAAAAGATAAAACAAGAGTACTTACAAGGTATTAACGAATGGGGTATGAATCCCACAACTCATGGATAAATGCCCTGTGGCGAGCATGCTTTGTTCTCTGTTGTTGTTTGGTGTTGTTGCATTGAGATAATCTCTTAGTGAGGATAAGAAACTGCGTAATGAACATGGCACTGGTGTTCTGAAGGAATCTTCTCTACAGGTCCGTTTGTTTAGGATCTTTTGCGTTGGATTGAGAAAATTTGAAAGAAAGTTACGTCAGGAATAGATCCACTTGTCCTGACATGAAGTTATTTCTAAAGATTCTTGGAATAATTGTATTCTACTTCACATTCCTTCCCATGTGGAACATCTTTTATTCCTTCTCTCAACCAAAGTTTGATCCAAGCATTTAAGAGGATTTAGTTCTTCACTTATTTTACAAAATACTAATTTTATATGTAATTTCTCGAAATTTTATTTCTTAAATCTAACATACCCCAAGTAAACGCCTACACAGGCCAAAAGTTTAGGTTGGGCGGTTCTTTTTGAGTTTGGGGGGATCCATACTCCTTTCTATTTTCTTTTTCACGCAACTCATCTTTACCTTTAAGTCTTTTTTTCCTTTTTGGTAAAGGGAGATGCAGAAAGGGGTGCCGATTGGGGCTTAGATTTTTCAGTTTTTTTAGCAGAAAGATTGTGCACGGATTTGGAGTGCCCTTTGGCGAACTAAATGACAGGTGGAGCTGCCTATTTTTGTTTCTTTTTGAGCAATTTGAGCTGGAATACGTGGGCAAATCCTTGAAAGAGTTAATCTTTTTAGATAATGAACTGAAGTATTAAAGTTCCTTTATTCGTTCACTTGGTCACAGGTCACCTCACAAGGCAAAATATCATGGTAGTTTATTTATTTTTTAATATGTCATTGGTCCATTTTACTTGTACGCTACACGTGCGTTTTAGTTATATACCAAAGATCACTCGTGCATTATTAAAAAAAAGAATAAATCCAACAATATTAGTCTTGGAAGGGACAGGGAACAAGTGCGTGAATCATGGGACTAATCTATATTTTCGCTTAGTTAATTGATGTTGTGCCTGGAACTATGTTTCCGTATATTCGTGCGGAGTACTCTAAAAGAATCAGGATACATTGAAGGGATCTTCCTTCTAAAGTAACTTGGCTAAAATATGTATTCGGGACTTAGCCACATAAGCCCAACAAAAAGAGGGAGGTATCATCTCTAATATGCCCGTTACTCTTCGTCAAAAGCATAGAGGCATCAGTCTGCCCTTGCAGTTTCTCCACATCTTTTGCCATATTCTTCAGAACCCAAGACATTACCAGAGAGGGCTGTAAAACTTTATGCCAAAAATAGTATCCCGTTCCCAAAATACAACTTATCTTCCCAAGCAGGGGTGTGGCTATGTTAACTGCTGGGCTAACTTCTGTATGGCTTATCGTCCAGTGAATGTCTGCGCCCTTCGCATAATCAGGCTAATCATTTGTTTGTTAAAGTCAAACAATATCATCAACTTTGTTCATGGTTAATCGGCTCTGTCTTGTACATTTACTTGCAAATTCTGCTTTATAGTGTATTTACAAATGTGCCATTCTCACCATTCAGAACTATTTCTACTGAAATTTCCCAAGAGGGTGTGACAGGAAACGTGAAAATAATATGGTGACGTCTAATCCAGCTACCACCAACTGCCAATATGCAGAATATAGCAGAGGGATGGTAACGAAAGGACGGGTTTCAATCAAGTGTAGAACCAGTGGCCCCTGCTTCAGTGACATTTCCAGACCATAGGCATCAATGGTTGATCAAGCTCTTGGGAACGAAGGTTTTTTGCATTAAACCAGCAGGCTCAACTGCACACTTTCTGAAGTTTGACCACCGGCGAGAATCCCCAGCAGAAGTTAGCCAAGAAGACCAAGCCAAGTCCAAGGACCCATGACTTCTTATGTGATTAACAAGGAATCATCAGGAACCTGTGGTCTCTAGAATCCCCACGGAGTCAGCAGGAAGAATTCAAAAACTCAAACAACTTTCCTTAAGAAGAATCTCTGATCACGCATTCACCAAAAATCACCACAGGAGCAGGAACCAGCTTTGAAATGATGAAACCTGTTTGCATCCCTCACAATAAATTCCCTTCCAAACAATCTAGAGACATGCTTTGTAAATTCATGGCAATCACCGCAAACACGGAGGTTCTTGGTAATTCTAATAGGAGTTTGTTCAGGGGTGGATATCAGGCCATAGGCAATCGCAAGCCTCTCACTGTGACGATATAACAAATTCAACTTTTCCTCTTCCTCTACATTGTGAAGGACAAATCTCGTATCACCAACATATCCGACATGTTTTTCCAATAGATCTCTTATCTCATCCAGTTTGGCATATATTCTTTTGGTCTCTGGATGCGAAGTATCCCTAGCTATGAAAGAATGCACCTTATTTCCTACCTCAATCCAACTACATGCAGGGTCTTTCCTCAAACCCATCTCTCTCATTCTCATTCTGACCTCTTCTACTTCCTCCCACTTTGATGAGGCAGCAAAAGCATTCGAGACAAGCACATAATTTCCAGGGTTCACAGGTTCTAATTCAAGAAGGGCCCTGGCAGCCACCTTACCAATCTCATTGTTTGAATGAACATGGCAAGCTGCAAGGAGAGCGCACCATGCAGCCGAGGTTGCTGTGGTAGGCATTCTTCTGATATACTCATAGGCTTCGTTGATATTCCCTGAACGACCAAGAAGATCCACCATGCAAGCATGGTGCTGAGGCCAAGGTTCCAACTTATAATCATTTCTCATGACATCTAGGAACCATTTCCCTTCGTCAACTAGGCCGGAGTGAACACATGCATATAGAATCGACAAGAAGGCTACATGATCAGGCAACAGGCCTGAATACATCAAACTTCTGAACCTCTGAACCGCTTCCTTCCCTTGACCATGCATCCCACATGCATTGATTACAGTAGTCCATAGCCGTAGATCTTTTTGTGTGACTGTGTCAGCTATCATCAGACAGGAAGCTAAGTTTCCACACTTGGCATACATGTCGGCAAGGGCAACCATGACAGACCCATCCTTGTCAAATCCCTTCCTTGCCAAAAATCCATGAATCTCTTTCCCTATCCGCTGGGAAGATAATTCTGAGGCTGCTGCAAGGATGCTGTTTAATGCCACTGCATCATACTGGACATTAGCTTCTTCCATTTCACAAAACACTTCAATCGCTTCATTTAGAAGCCCATTCTCAATGTAACAGTTCATCAGACTTGTCCAAGAAACAACATCCTTATTCCGTGTGCCTTCGAATACACAGGAAGCATAGCTGACCTCCCCAAATTCTCCATACAAATCCACAATACTATTTTTAAGCATGAGATCCAATAAATCATGTCTAATAGCATAACCATGGATTTGTTTTAGGTAACTACAACAGCTCAAACCTCTACACGCGGGCAAGATGCTTCCAACCATCAAGGCATCCACCTTCATCCCCTCTCGCTGCACTTCTCTGAACAGCTCCACTGCCTCCAAATAGCAACCTTTCTGCGCATAACCAGCCAAAGCCATTGTCCATGAGACGAAATCTCTGTGGGGCATCCTACCGAAAACCCTCTCCCCATAGTCTATGCAGCAACATTTTGTGTACATATCCATTATCGTGTTTCCAACTTGCACCTCTAAATCGAATCCACCCTTCAAAGCATACACGTGGAGTTCCTTTCCACCAAGCACATTCCCTACTCGACCTAACGCAGATGCCATGCTTATCACAGAAACCTGATCGGGTTTAAACCCCTTATCCTGAATATCAATGAAGAATTTGACAGCCTCTTCATAGCACTCATTCCGCACATACGCAGAAAGCATAGAATTCCAGAGTACATTATCTCTTTCAGCCATCTCCTTAAACACCAAAGATGCTTTATCCACACGGCCACAGCAAGAGTACATGACAAGCAGTGCATTAGCCTCAAAAATCTCGAATCGTCGGTTAAGTTTTAGCAATGCCGCATGGACCTCTCTACCGAATTTCAACAAGGATAGCTCCGAGCAAGCCTGAAGAATGCCAACCACCGTATACGAGTTCATCAGTATCCTGGTTTCCTGCATCTCCCTGAACAACTCCAGTGCCTCGAAGAAGTCACCTGCCTGCAGACATGCCGACATAACCGAATTCCACGACACAGTGTCGCTCTTCTCGGGTAGAGAATCAAAAAGACGCCTTGCATGGTCGCTCAACCCACACTTTGCGTACATGGCAATCAGTGCATTCGCTACAAAGATGCTAGAAAGCGCACCACTTTTGATCCCAAGACCATGGACCTCCTTCCCAAAGTTGACATCTTGGACCGTGGCGCATGCCTTGAGCAGGGATGAGAATGTGCGCGTGTCAGGATGCAAACCCGATCTTCTCAATTCTCCATAGAGCTCCAAGGCGTCCAGGTACCAACCACTGGAGATGTAAGCGCCAATCATGGCGTTCCAAGCGAAGATGTTTCTCTGAGGTATTTCGTCGAACAGCTTGCGGGCGTCGGGTAGGGACCCACACTTGCCGTACATGAAGAGGAGCTTGGATTGGAGGAACCCATCATCGTGCGAGATGGAACCGGAGGTGACGGCGCGGGCGTGGATCTGCCGGCCCTGCGGGAGGGCCCTGTGGGAGGCGCAGAGGTCGAGGGTGGAGGCGAAGGCTTCGGGGCGATTTGGGTAGGCGTCGGATGGGGCGTTGAGGGCTGCGAAGGTGTCAAGGAGGCTCCTTTCGCCGCTGCTGCTGCGTGTGGCTTTGAGGTGAAGGCGAGGAGGGAGGGTAGTGGCGGAGGAGGGAGGTGGTAGGCGTGGGATGGACTTGGTGGCGGTTGGGTTTGGTGGAGAGAGGAAGGTGTGGGGATGGTGGTGGTGGTGGTAATAGAGTGATGACGTCATGAGAGGGGATGGTGCAATCACTTGGAGAGACGTGTTGTTGCTGGAGGACGAGAGCCTTCATCTGCAGAGGCCTGCAAGAAGCATTTCTTCTTTCTTCTCTTTTCTTTTTTTTTTTTCTCTTTTTTTTTAATGACCCAAAATCCAATTCGAATAAACTTGGGGAGAATTAGTCATCCATTCGCACACCAATCCTCTTGTTAGTGCATGGATGGAAAGAATTAATTCCACTTCAGTGGCTTTCTCACTGTCGAGTTCTTCCATTTGTGACCTTACCTTGCCACGAGTAGTCAAAAAGGATGTAACTTTCTTTGTGCTTCAAGTCGTATCTTTAGATTGTTGTTCTGAGACATTCCAAGGACAGCTAAGTCTGTGCTTGAATGGAAGGGGAAGGGAAGGACGGAAAGGGAAGGGAAGTGAAAGAGATAACAAACTCCTTATTTGGATAGAAGGGAGATCCAAAGAAAGTTGATATTATATGTTTGGATGCAAAATCAGAGGAAAGATATATATATACTTGAATAATTTTACTAATATAACCTTTGAAATGTTTTTAAAGATATATATAGTATTTATCATATAGAAAGGTAAAAGAGACAATTAAAATAAAATGATAGGAAATTGTTACATTTTCCTCTCAATCCTTTTGATTTGGAGAACAACAAATGTCCTGTAATAAACTTTTTAATTGCACTCAATCTCTCCCTTCCCATCCTCTCCATTTAAGGGTTTGTAATCAGACATGTTTTTAATATCTCGTTCCTCTCCTCTTAATACCTCCATTCAAATATGGGCTAAGAGTAAACCAAAAAGTCAATGAAGGCAAGCAGTGATGATGTGAAACAAAGAGATAAGGATTGAGCTAAAATTGGGAATAGAAAAATACATGGTAAAATAAAATAAATGAAATTAATTCATATTTGTTAGTTTCAGTTCATTTTACTTTTATCCTATTTAGGTTCGACTACATAAATATTTATAATACGTATGAGTATTTTATTGTAGCATTTATTTTAATTCTTTGCTACTTATACATAATTTATTTGTAACGATCAACAATGCCACCTAGATTGAATGGGGGTAGTAACGACAATTAAAAGCAAATTTTTGCTGTGATAGTCTTCATTAGGGTATGCATGAGGATGTACAAACTTTGGTGGTGGTTACATTGGAGGGAGTTGTATCCATAGTTACATGTGTTAACTTTGCTTGCATTTTTGGTTTTTAGTTGGTTATAACCACTAACTTCTTTGGAGAATATTTAAGTTTGAGTATCATCCTTATATTACTTGGGAGTTGATGTTGCGGGACTACTAATTTTCCTTAATTAATCCACAAAAGATCCTGGGTCATCAAAATAGTTGTTTGTATATTCCAAAGTTGAAGATGTATAGGACACCTCGATGATTTTGGGTGCATTCTTTTTTGAGTAAATGAACTAACTTTTAGTAAAACAAAATACTTATATTGAAATCCACACCAATTTTCTACGTTGTTTAAAAAAATTATATTTGAATCAACAATACAAAATAAAATAATGTAGATTCATTTCTTTTAGGCTTATTTGTATTGAATAAATTTAACCTGAGTTTCCAAAATATATTCTTCATTCAAAAAATAGCACTTCCTAGAAATGGTATATCAAACCTAAAAAGTTACGTCAAGAGTCATTCATCCAACGATTTTAGATAAGTGAGTATACATGGTTATACAGAAAGGATGTGGGTTGAGAAATGCAAATAATGACGCAAAAGTTGACGTACAACATTGTGAACGTGATCCCTACTTGATATATCTTCTTTTTACACAAAAAAAAATACTTACATGTGGTGGGGTTTACATTATTGAAATCAACAACAAATTTGCATGGGTGCAAATCACTCAAATTATCTTTGGAATCATTTTGCACCGGTGCAAAGTAGTTTAAAGTGAGATTGCACTGGTGCAAAGTAAGATTGCATCAGTACAAACTTAAATTCTAAATATTTTTTCACTTATGACAAGTGATTTTGTACTTGAAAGGTAATTTTTCACCTTAGGGTTTAAGGTTTAGCTAAACCCTAAACACTAAAGACTAAACCCTAAATCGTAAGGTGAAAAATCACTTCTCATACGTGAAATCACATTCTATAAATTTAAATTGTAAACCCTAAATCCTAAATCATAAATCATAGGTCAAAATCACTTTGCATGGGTGCAAAATCACTTTGCACAGGTGCAACCACCTGTTATGACCCGGTTCTTGAATCCCTACAGGACCTGAGACTGGCTCAACTCGACTAATCCCAAGACCCAGTCGTCCAACAAGAAATAACCGAAAAGCAAGAAAATAAATCACATTCACTATGCAATGTAACTAATAGTAAAAGCGTACACGCAATAAAGGTAAGTAAAAGCTGCTAGTCAGTATATACTACCACAACAACAGGAAAGTAGAACAAAAGTACAGTAACAGGAACAGTAAACAAAAGTGTGAACTCACTAGTATAAAAGAGAGTACAACAACAGTATGGAAACTACTGTTGGGCTCTATTGGGCCCAGCACCCTCTACAGTGGGTAACTCGGGCTGCTCAACTCCTGGACCTGTAAAAGGTTATGAGAAAACGGAGTCAGCGAACGCTAAATAGAGTGGTAACTACACTATCTAAAGCAGCAAAAACTAGTAGGTAAATTTATCTTTTCCAGTTATTTATTTTATAAGTAATTTCCTTTCACCCCATTGGTTTACTTTCAAATTTCTTTCTTGATCTCGCATGTTCCTTATGAGAACGATCTTGATTGTAGTCTTTTTCGAAGAGTAGAAGGCACACATGGTGCTCTCCTGGTCGGGAGAGTCTCCCGTGGTAGTTCTACATCTAGTCAACCACCCCAGGGTCAGTGACAGACATAGCGGTGACTACGGCATGCGCGATAAACGCACGGGTAGCTACCTCGCACTGGCACGCGGTCAGTCGTTTCTGCTAGCGGGTATGCCCAAAGTACACCACAGAACAGTATAGGGCCTAGCCCTTTCAGAAACAAGGGTCTAGCCCCTCAGAACCAAACAAGGGTCCTGTCCCTCCACTACCCCGGTTTGCCCAGAGGGCTTGAAAAGTCGGTGTAGGGTGGCTAGCGGAACCCCGGGCCTCGTGGGGTGGCTAGCTCCCTCCCTACACTAGTAGCTTACCTCGGTACTGCGTACGCGAGGGCCGATAGGAGTCGGTGTAGAGTGGCTAATCTTAACTCCGGGTCACAACCTAAGGGAGGCTAGCTCTGCT
Source organism: Thalassia testudinum (assembly GCA_037157565.1). Lineage (NCBI taxonomy): Eukaryota > Viridiplantae > Streptophyta > Magnoliopsida > Alismatales > Hydrocharitaceae > Thalassia > Thalassia testudinum. The sequence goes on from JAZHRO010000024.1 coordinate 23,924,246, forward strand.
CTACACTAAAGGTGGACAGTTGCCCTCCTTGGTACCATGTATACAAGGACCAGCACACTTCCCATCCACATTCTAGGCTTTTCCATTTATCCACAGGAGCTCCACTCCTAGCTCCCCATGAGGTTCGTGCTCATGTTCACCATATTATTCCAATCAAGATTTCATCATTCACAATTCCGTTCTCGTTATACACATGTAGCTCGTATTTCCACAATTTAATACATGCAATAAGTGATATCATAGGTAACTGTTTAGCTATCTCATGCAGCTCATATTTTAACAGGAAGTTCATGTTCATTAACAGGCAGTTGCTAACAATTTAGCCCATTGACATATATATATACAATCTCAATCACGCAAAGAATTGGTTCAACCATTTTTTGTCCTAAGGTTCATGCCACATCCTAGGTTACCAGTTGTCTAACTTTCATAGATGCATTCATATTTATTAAATATAATAGGGGTGGACTACTCTACTAGACAATCCAGGAGTACTGGGGGTTCGAACTGCTGACCCATGTGCCTCTACAAGCCCTAGATACGCAACAGGTTGAAGTCCTATACCAAGGAATACATCACAATGAAACATTCAGAACAGTATATAAAGGTTTCTATCATGTAGAGGAATTCACAAAGAAACCACAGATACTTTGTTTGCGTAAAACAGATCCCGATCGGATTCTAAACAAGTCAAAAATGTGTCTGTAGACCCAAATCAAACGTCTGGAAACAAGTCCAGATGTCTTAAAAGTCATCAGAGACTCACCCCAAGCTCTTATGATGATCTCAGACATCCAGGACTCCGCCGCGACTGTCTGGAAGCAGTTCCAGATGTCTGACCAGTCCTCCGGTCGTCTGGGGACGTCTCCAGTCGTCTTGTAAGCTGTTCAGACGTCTGAAAAGCATGGAAGGACGTGCCGCACACCTTCCCAAAGCTGCTTCTGTGCATGACAGAGCAGCTCGCCACTTTTAGCCAAGCAAATCACAATTGCGGTGCGGCCTGCTTGGCCGTAACCGCGAGGAAGACGTACCTTCGCGATACACTCGCTTTCAAACATCTGGAGTCATCGCCAAACGTCCAGCCAGTCATCCGGAAGGCCCTCCGGACGTCTGATACTGGAAAAACTCCAGTATAGACTGCGCTCCTGCACCTCTCGCCGCGCTCCGCCACGGCTCCTTCCACTCTGCTGCAGCTTTGACTGCTGCAGAAAGTCGGGGACGATGCTCCGATGTTCTCCTCCTCTTGCACGCGCCTTAGTGGCCGTGCGAACCTCCGATGAGCTTCTACGAAGCTTTGCGACCTCGACCCTCTCCTTCTCTTCACTCCCGCTCCTCCTCCTCGCTCTCTCTCTCTCTCTCTCTCGCACCTTAGCTCATGGTAGTGGAGTGGGGAGTATGGTGGTAGTGGTGGAGTGGAGAGGAGAGGAGGAGGATCTCTTTCATAGGCGAGGGTTTAGGGTTCGATGGGGGAAAAAGAAGGGAGGAGAGAGATGGAAGGTCTGCGCCATGCTTGCGCGCAGAAAGCAATAGTGCATACAGATTTTCAATTTCCAGACGTCGGAAGGGGTCCAGACGTTTGGTCAAACGTCTGACCGACACTCCAGACGTCTTTAAAGGTTTAAATCAGAATGGGTCTTTACACCACACTTGGAATAATTTTACCAATACAAAATGAGATTGAAAAGGCATCTTAGAATAATTTATCACCGGTAAAAAATCATCCAGAATAATTTATCACAGGTACAAAGTAATTTATCACCGATGCAAAGTTATTTATCACCTGTTTGTTTTAGTTCAAAGTGGTGTGGTGGTTTTTTTTAATACAGTGGGATTTACAACGTAACAAACTTTACATTTTTTAACTTATTTATATTAAATATCAATTATTAAGTGGGTCCACATTCACAATGCTGTGAGAACCACTAAAACTGGCCCTACAAAGTCCCTGTGTCGCTGTTTGCGTTTCCCTACTTTTTGGCATAGAGAAACTATATTATCTCACTGTCTTCAACAAATAAAGGCTAAAGTTGTTACTTAATGCATGTTAATTCAAAACTTTCAAGATACCATCTGATAAGGGCAAAAAAGTACTCTCAGACTTAAAATTTTGCACGTAGCCCGTATAAGGATCTAGACACCTAGACTTAGAATAAACAAGTGGACCTCCCCCTAGATATACACCCCTTACGATAGAACTAAGTTATCAATTTTTTTTTCTTTTTGGTGGTTACTTTTTATGTGATCATTGGATCGAATCCTCCCTCTATTAAGAAACCCAATCACCATCAAAATCTCTAATTGTCCTATTTCTTCCAACCACCATCTTCGAAGCAAAACCAAATATTGTATTGTTAGGAATATAAGATAATGATAGAATAAAGATCATGGAAAAAAATGTAAATATAAATTTGTAATATAAAATATGATTAGAATGATTGCGAACTAAAGAAAAAAGGGAAAGACTTGCTTTAAGTACCATTTCCTACACCCACTTTTGCACATTAATGCTTTTTTTGATATAGCTTTGTGTTGTTTGATGTAAAACCTATTTTCGAACCAACTATCTGAAGCAACTTTTCTCTTGCAAAAGAAAAAGTTCTATGTTCAAAATAAATCCATCTTCTATAGTAATATGGAGCCTTCTTAAGACTTCATTTTACCGGTGCATAAATTTTCTCGACTCCCACGTGTAAAGCACATTTTAAAGGGTAGCATCGAAAGCACTCTTGAACATGTGAATTTGGTCGCTCCTCTTAATATTAAGTCATTATCTCTTTGATATGTTACCCTTAACATTATTTAACCATAGGACGTGGATACAAAAAATGTAAAAGGTGATACATTTTACAATGCAACAAGGTAGAGGCAACCTAAAAGTGAATTCAAAAGTGAAGATTATGCCAAGTGTCTCCCTTCGACACAAACAAATAACACAAATACTGTTATACGATGGAATCCACCTTTTCCATCATGCCTCACCTTCTCCCCCATCTCCTACAAGCTAAAGGCAACCCATAGAAAGGTATCTTTTTTCGTCTCCTCGATTCTCACAAGCATCTGCATTGTATGGTTCATCCTCATCATCTTGCTTTTTAGCTCTTCACACTTGCCTTGGTGTCTCAGCCAACACTTCTATACTTGTCAAAAGGAGAACGGTGGGTCACGGGTTCGAGGCTGTAATTTATCTGATGGTATAGGCAAGCGATACTTCCCATCGTCACCTACGATTTACCCACAAGAGTTTCCTCGTCATCAAAACTTGCCATCCACCTCCCTTGGTCTGGGGATTGTCGGAATCACCTCACGGGCCTATCTAAGTAGTAGCATTCTTCCCTTTCATTCTTCGTTTGTCAGAAAGTAGAACTCGAATCAACCTCAACTTAAACCCAACCCACTCTTCTCCATGCTCATCGCGGCCAACCAAAACTCCCAATACACATCCAAAGCCAACTCGTAACACTTCGTGATGCTCAGATTGGTCGGCGGTTGATCGAGCTGCTGCAACCTTGGATACATTGAATAAAGATGGTGCATTGGTTGGCGTTGCTGTTGAATTAGCGACGGAAAGCAACTTCACCAAACACAGAAGGGTGTATATTCCTGCGGGTGCTAACCGGACACGCGTTGCCCTCCTTCGTCGAGTGCACGTCCCCTCCGAGACCCAAAAGATCCTCCTTCTCCTGCGTTGGTTGGATGCGGTCAACGCCGACGTCTCCCTCGCCGCTCCTTTTGGCCCCATCACTCTCACCTTTGTCCTTCTTCTCTTCCGACCCCCCGCCCCGGACCACACGAGCAAACGGAGGAGCGTCGCCACCACTTCCCCGCCTCTTCCTTCTTCTTCACCTCGGCATCTTCCAGAAAGTTCTAGTCTTCTCTCCCGTACCCACTGTCTCTAGAACCTTCCAGAAACCCCTCATAGTGGAAAAGAGCAGTAGCGTCCCACCTCCCCCCTTCCCCCCATTCATCCCATCTATTTAAACCCCCCTGCCTCCCTCCGTTCCCACTTTTCCTCGCCTCAAGACCGACCCATCATCCCTCCACACCCAACTATCCGGGGTTTCTGCTCCCTCCTCGGGAAACGTAGTGGTACAAAGTTCGTTTCTTGTCGAGCAAGCCACGACCTTTCGCGGATTTTGGTGATTACCCGCTTCGTGGGTCGATCGATTGGTGGGCGTTCCGGTGGAAAGATCGCACTACCTACTCCGGATTTCGGCGGAAAGATCTCATCTTGGGAGGGTTTAGGGACTACCCACTTCGTCGGTCGACGGATTGATTGGTGTTCCGGTGGAAAGGTCGCATCTTGGGAGGTGTTGGGATGAGCGTCGGCGTAGGGAGGGTAAAGGAGGAGGTGGGCGTGGAGGAGGGGGAGCTCGACGGGGTGCCGAGCTCGGCGTCGCCGAGGCCCCTGGAGGGGTTGCACGACCAGGGGCCGCCGCCGTTCCTGAGCAAGACATACGAGATGGCGGACGACAGGGGAACCGATCGGGTCGTGTCGTGGGGCGCCTCCGGCAACAGCTTCGTCGTGTGGGACCCCCACGCCTTCGCCATGGACCTCCTCCCGAGGTTCTTCAAGCACAACAACTTCTCCAGCTTCGTCAGGCAGCTTAATACCTATGTAAGTTTCGATCTTCCCTAGTTGGAAGCCATTGGAGTGAGGCTGTACTGTGTTTGAGACGTGAATTGATTCATTCGAATTCGGAAAAAGGGCTGGCTTCTTTGCACACAGGTCGATTGCCACCAAAACGGAGTTAGAAGAGCATTACCACGATTGCCTTTCTCTTGTAGGAAGAGGATTAATTAGTTTCTTAGATGGTTTTCTAAAAGTTTGGCCGGTGTTTTTGGTTGTTTGATTTGGTAAAGCAGCAAAGCAATATTTAGCACTTTATTTGTTTGGCGAAATTCTTGTCCTGATGTGTAGATGTGGTGATTGGTGATTAGAGAGCATCACCATGATGTCTAAAAGTTTGGCCCTTTCTTTTTTAGGCTGATGAATGTGTTTGATTTGGTAAAGCAGCAAAGCAATGTTCAGCAGTTTCTTTGTTTGGTAAAATTAATGTCTTGATGTGTAGGTGCGGTGATTGGTGGTGATGTTGAGAAATGCAGAACTTGGCCTGTACTGTAATGTGTTTGATTTGGTAAAGCAGCAAAGCGATATTTAACACTAAATTTGTTTGGTGAAAATTCTTGTTTTGATGTGTAGATATGGTGATTGATGACCACTAAAGTCGTCGTTGTTGAGAGACGCAAAACTTGGTCTTGTGCAGGGCTTTAGAAAAGTGGATCCCGACAGGTGGGAATTCGCGAACGAGGGCTTCCTCAGAGGGAGAAAGGATCTACTCAAGACGATCAAGAGGAGGAGGCCGGCTGCTTACCCTCCTTTCCAGCAGCAGTCCCTTGGCTGCGTGGAAGTTGGGCGGTTTGGGTTGGAGGCGGAGGTTGACCGGCTGCGCAGGGACAAGAACATCCTAATGGCAGAGTTGGTGAAGCTGAGGCAGGAGCAGCAGGCCACTCACACGCAGCTCCATGTGATGGAGGAGAGGCTCCATGGGACAGAACAGAAGCAGCAGCAGATGATGACATTCTTGGCCAGGGCGATGCAAAACCCTGCCTTCTTGCAGCAGCTGGCGCAGCAGAATGACCGAAGGAAGGAGCTTGAGGAGGCCATCAACAAGAAGAGGAGGCGACGCATTGAGATGGGACCTGACGACGACTTAGAACCTAGTGGACGTTATTCCGTGCAGTTGCCTGTTGAGACTGGAGAGAGCAAGAGCAGTCTGTTCGGATGTGATGTCCAGAAGGTAGGGAATTTAGACTTGGACATGCAGGAAGTGAAGGAGACTCGAGAGGATAGGCAAGGAAGGCAGCAGGTAGAGGGGGCGGGTGATAAGGAGCTTAACGACGAGTTCTGGGAGGAGTTGTTAAATGAAGGGATCAGGGAGGAGATGGGTGTCTTTGAAGACGTAAACGGTGTTGGTGATGGTGTAAATATGTTGGCTGAGAAGATGAACTATTTGATCTCTACTAGCCCCAAGTAGAGAATTTAAGCTACATCCGACCTTGCTTTTTCTCTTTCATGCTTCTAGACTTCTAGATATTATTGGATGGCCTTGCAGTTTTGTTCCATATCGTTGTAATAATCAGGGGGTTCGAGCTGGTTACACTTGTTTGATAAGTATCTGTGCTCTTCTTGTTTTTGTATCGGATTGTTGGTTGGCTGTAAAATTTATGTGCATCTCAGTTGGTTTTGTGTAAGCCTGTTGACTGAGAAAATGGCCTATTTGAGCTCTACTAGCCCCAGACGTAGAACTTGAGCTATGACTGACCTTGCTTGTTTTTTTTGCCCATGCTTAGAGACTTTTAAATATCATTGAATGGTCCCTGAGCTTTGTTCCAGATGGTTGTAATAATTAGGGGTCTGAGCTAGTTATACTTGTTTGTTAAGTGTCAGTTCAGTTTTCAGTTTTTTGTAGCCTGTAGTTTGTTGTTTGTAACATTCATGTGCATCTCCTTTGGTTTCTTGTCTTAAATGTATTGCAGACTATCTCTTTGCATTGTTTAGTCTTCACTAAATTTAAAAGGTAATTTGTCTTTGCCTGTCCAGGACCAAAACCCAGTAAAATTGGCCTTAAATTTAGAATATAATATATAATGTTTTGCCATTTTGACCAAATAAAAAAACCATAAACTTGTCTGGATTTTTCCTTGCAGGAAAATATAAACTCGTAGGAGCATGCCAAAGAGAACTTGCACATGGTGTATCCTTGAGTTGATTATCTCTTCTAATGATAGCTTTTCTGTAAATTTGTTACATTATTAGCGTCATTGTTTCAAACTTTGAAAGTCTGCTTGTCTGCACAAAGGAAATTCCTGAAGATTGTACTTTGGAAACACCATCTCCATAGATTTCTTCAGTCTGGTGTTTTCGTTCTAGCTTCATTGGTTAAAACTTTGAAAGTCTGCGTGTGTGCACAAAGGAAATCCTGAACGTTGTACTTTGGAAACACCATCTCCGTAGATATCTTCAGTCTGGTAGCGTTCTAGCTTCAATGATTAAAACTTTGAAAGTCTGCTTGTGTGCACAAAGGAAATCCTGAAGATTGTACTTTGGAAACACCATCTCTGTAGGTATCTTCAGTCTGGTATATCTGGTTTGTTATTGACTCTCTTATTTCTGTTTCTCACTTGCTAGATTTGAAGGATATGCTAAAAATTGTTAAGGTTAATGATTGCCAGTGATGTATGCAGAGACTGGAGTATATGGATAACCTTTATTAGTTCAGACAAGAGCTTGCACATTAGTTGTTAGTTAACTGTAAGTTGCGACTACTTTACCATCTGCAAAGTTCATCTCTTTTGATGAGTTACTTCTTGGGTTCAAATTATCCTTTGAATTTTATGACCTTGCTAGAATACTTTTTAGATATATTATATCATTACACTGAATGGAAGGCATATCTATGCAAATTCACTGCAGAATGGTACATACTTTAATCAACAGAAGGTTTTGTGTTTGAGCAGCTTTGTGCATGGCAAGGTTATTTGTTCAGATAACTCCCTTGTTGAATATGCAGAATTTGTAATGTGGGTGAGTTTTCAGTTTTTACTTTTTTAAATAGCAGAAAATATAGAATCACAATTTATTACTTCAAACTAAACACAAGCACTGCAGTACAAAACCTGTACTACACAAAAGAATAAGGTCTCAAACACAACATTGAACTCAACCACTTAATCTTATAATCTGAAAAAATCATGTATCCTAGACATTGAACACCAATTATATAATACACGTCTCTAGAAATTAAACAATTAACAAGATGCATTCCAAAAATCTGTAAACCTTAGAACCTAAATATCTAACATTACAGACAGATTAAGCAATGAAGATCTTGCAACGTGTGCCAGTGATAAACTGACTCCTTACTACTATTGGAGTCTCAGTCGAAGAACCCCGTTTGTACACCCAAGTAGTGTTAGATTGGGGGTCTTAAGAGTATTTATCAAGTGAATCAATTTTTGGTCCTTTCACACTTGTGGATCCTATAATGCAATGAAATGGGCTACCCTGCCAGGTACTCAGTCTATTGCCTTGCATATGGCCATATGCTGTGCACACACTTGCCCAAGCCCATCCAGTCAGTGATATACCAGATGTATTGAGACAACATTTAAAATGCCTGCACGCATTTCTAAGTTTTGACTGCTGCCATTGTTCAGGCTTAGGGTTTGGTTTACCTTCCCCTTGATTAGATCACTAAGGGAACTATCATATCTCTCTTAACCACCTTACCTTCTTAAAAAAAAGAAAAAAAACCTAAGTATTAGATATTTTTGAAAATAGCCATTTTGTTGTTCTATATTTCTTATCCCATCATGTATCTTTGGTAATGCCCTAAGTATGGTTATTTGGAAAGATGAAAACACTCAATAATTCAAACTAACTATAGCACATTTGGGGAGCTCTCCCTCCCTTTAAAGGAGAGGTTCAGGGTTCAAATCCCACTATTGGCATGTAAGTGAAGAATTCTGCTAATTGCAGGATGCACTAACATTAGAGCAAATTGCATGGCCACTGAGGTTTCGTTTGGGTGGGGGATAACCCTTCTTGGGATATGATAAGTGCGGGATAAGTTGGGAAAGGTGTTCGTTTAGAGGAATGGGATAAGTAGTGGGGTAAGATGATTGGTATGTTGACGTGATGTTAGTGAGTGATATTTTAATATCATGATATGCGTGTGGGATGACTTGATGTGATGTGGTGAATATTTGTTAATAGATATATTATGTTAGACTAAATATATTTTAGTACATATTGGTGTTTAGATGATGTAATGGATAGTTTGGAGGTAGGTATATTTTAATAGATGTTGATATTGATTTGATGGGGAAGGATAAGTAATATCCCTTAGGTATCCCTCTGGCTTTGGGATATCCCTCGGGTTATCCCTTTGCTAAACAGTGCCTCAAAACAAGCGCTCTTGGTGAAAAACGAGAAGGTGGGCTATGATCATTTGCACATCAAGATTGCTGGATGACACTACAGAATCTAAAAAAGTCAAGAATAGTTGTTAGTGTTCCATGCCTACATGCAAAAGTCAGCATGCACTATTTGCAAGCAGGTGTCGATGTACTTGAATGCAGGAATTTGTGTCCTTCGTATGTGAGCGTAGTGTCCCCCTACTTATAAATAGGTGTTAAGTCCAGGCTTGAGTCCTGCCATTGTAATTGGCCTTTGGCCCTGAAAAAGAACACATAATAATTTAGGGTTACATGCTTCTTGATTTGGGATCATCATAAACATACGCTAATTCTGCGAGGTGGATCTTTTCTTTCATGTAAGTAGATTTTTCTTTTCATTTACTCAAAGAGTTCCCAACTATGGGTCGTGATAAAAAAGAGTCCTGATTCAATTTTTCCTATCTTTTGTACAATTTTTTTTAAATAAAATGAAAAAAATGGTCATTTATATCGGAACATAAGAGCCTTTCTCTCCTTTGAGAGGAAAAAACCCCATCCTTCAGAATCTGCCCCTTGGAGCTCCTTTTCATCTGCTAAGACCCCCCTGATATCCTCTCCACATGCACCTTCCTAACCTCTGGCCTCCTTAAGTCCGAGCCATTACCCCATGGGCCCTTCTACTGGCTCTCCCACCATCTGCTGAGCACAACACACACAAGCGTGGTTGAGCACCCACACCACCCCCCCTCTTCCATTACCTGCTTCTTACCATCCTCAAGACCTTAGTCTTCCCCTTCTGCTTCCTCCCCCTCTTGCTTCCCTCCACCCATTCCTTTGTGTCGTCCACCTCTCCCATCTTTCCCACCTCCTCATTTCCAATCTCCTCTCCAAGGGCATTGCTGCATCTATGTTGGCCTCTCCCTCCCATGCCTTGCATCCTCCTCGACGAGCCCACCTTCGGCTTGACTCCACCCTTCACACCCTCCTTACCATTCACTGCCTTGCCCAGCCTCCTTACCATCCACCAGTGGAGCTCTCTTGCCCTTGATGCTTCCTCCACCATTGTTGCTGCCCCAAAACCTTGGGGCTCTCCCTCCCCTTCCCCCTATCTGTGCCACCTCAAACCCCTCGACCATGCCATTATAAGTTTGATGTAATGGATTAAACATGGGAGTATGTTTGCTCCTAATCTATAGCCGGTTTTACATTATAAGTTTATTCTTTGAATTCATTTTATCATCATTCTCCCGCACCGATCTTTGGGAAAGATAAATGTCATTTCATATATAAGAGGCCCGTGTATGTATCCATATCCATTTAAGGGTCAATGCCATCAAGCGATCATTGAATTAAAAGGACTGTCATGAGCTGAGCTGGAACTTGTCCTCCATTTGTTCTTATTATTTGGGGGTGCATGTGCACCTGGAGGTTTTTTCTGTCATTGGGTCTTAGAGGTTTGTCAACCATCATCTACCATGCCAGACAGATGCGTTAAGCCTTTGTATCAAATGCTTGTAACGGCCTTGTTTAGGTGTCATCACCACCTTCAAGTCCTGATTTCTTCCCTTTAGGTTCAGGGTGTTTTTTCTTTCCCACTTGAGTGCAATTCGCAGGTACATTCCTTACCATGCGTTTTACGAGGATACATATGTTTTTATTTTCCTCTCCGATAAAAGAATCAAAATTCATTACTACAAGGCATTTTCAAGTAGGTGAGGAACAAATTTTCACTTGGTCTGGTGTTAAAGCCACTGATATGCACTGTAACACCAACACGGCCCGCCCCAACCCCCGCCAAAAAAAACAAAAAAAAACTCACATAGGTCATGCAGCATATTTTAGCATATGTCAATTGAAGAGGCATTGTTTTGCCAATAGGGGAAACAGAATGCAACTGCAGTTGCAACAAGATAACTTCCACGTGTTAATCTTAAAAAAAAATGAAAAGAAAAAGAAAAAATAAAGAAGATGGCTTGCTTGTCTTAAAGTGATGGGTTACATGAAAGGAATTAGTCGGGAGGAATGCATCTTTTCTGTCAATCTTGTTAATCTTACCTTTTGGGAAAAAAAGGAAAGCCACATTTTTGGAAACCTCCAATATAGATCTCTATTGCTTCTTATTTGAATATAATGTACATGTGTCTTCTCATAAATTTTCACTGTTCCTTTTCAAAATGAATGAGTGAATTTTCTCTGATCCTTTATGCCCTTTGTCACATGCGTTGCCTCACCTCTCCAACATTGATGATAGGTGCTCAGTGATCATTGACTTTTGTTGCATTACTTCCTTGATGTAATGATTTGATTCATATTTATTGTTCCAGCCAAGCTTTTTATTTTTAATCTGATTGTCTTTCAATGTGATCTATTGTAGGATGACAAAGCAGGTACGTAAAAGTGAACCTGAAGGTTGAGGGATCCTTTAGGAGGTTGGATCTAATCCACCTATGAATTATAGATGGACTTAAAGTGGAAAATAAGTTAAAATATTCAAAGTTAAAATATTCAAATAACATGGAAGTATAAATTAAAGCAATAAGATAATCATGGAACGTTTGAGTTTATGTGGAAACTCCACTCACGAGGAATGGGGAGAAAACCGCGGGATAAGCGTCCTATGGGCGTGTTTTCTCTGTATTTCTTCTCAAAGAATAACTGAGGGAGTACACGTCTATTTATAGGCCATCATACACACAAAGTGTCACAGTTTTCAATGTGGCATTAAACAACCATTCAATTCTCTCAACAGTCCCCCTCAAGCTGGAGCATGAAATGCTCAGCTTGTAACACAAATCCACTCTACACAACAGACCAAACAATACTCTGGACTGGTTCTTGCTTGTAGGTGGAAACACGAGCTAGAGCTACTGAAGGAATTGTGGCTATTTCTAAAGATCTGGTGTTGATGGCTTCCCGTTCAGTATCCCTGTAATTGGGTCTTCCTCTGAAGATCTCGAAGGTGGATCTCCTTCTTTGGAGTTCACGAAACTGGATCTCCCATATAGAAACCTGAAATGAGTTATTCCTCTAAGGACCTTGAAACTTTGGACCTCCTAGAGTTGAGTTTCTCATGTGGAGTCCACGAACAAAAGAGACTCAAATAGGGGTGACTACAACAAGCTCCCACACTCTCCCTTTCTCCCATACTCGTATGGGAGAAGACAATGACAACGAGAAGAAAATAAAACCTGCAAAGCTAGAGAAGACTTCTCATCCCTTCTCTTAAACATAAACTTCCTCATTATTTTTTTTTACCTTTCCTTTTTTTTCTTTTTTTTTTTTCCTTTTTTTTCTTTTCTTTTCCTTTTTTTTCTTCTCTTTTATTTTTCCTTCTTCCCTTTTCTCTATTTTTTTTCTCTTTTCTTTTTTTTTCTCCCTTTTTTTTTTACTCCACGTCATCCTCCCCCCCCTCTTTATACTCCCTCTACCCTCAATAGGGTTCAAGGAGAATCGAATAATAGGGGGAGTGCAGTACATGCCATCGCTGCCTCCTTCGCTGCTCGCCGTCGGCATCATTCACGCAGATCTGAGCGCCTCTGATCTCTATCGCCTGCACGCCATTGGGAGCAATGCTCGCTGCTTTTGCCAACAAGGGGGCAGCAAGCCTTTGCACCTTCTCTTCCGGATGGAAAAGAAATTCGGAACTTAAATAACAAAATACTGATAAAAGATAATAATTCAAAGAATAAATCCAAGAATCAAACTGCTCTGATACCAAGTTAAAATATTCAAATAATGCGGAAGCATAAATTAAAGCAATAAGACAATTATGGAACGTTTTGGTTTACATGTAAACCCAAACGTTCCATAATTGTCTTATTGCTTTAATTTATGGAAACCCTACTGACGAAGAGTGAGGAGAAAACTACGGGAGAAGTATCCTATGAGTATGTTTTCTTTGTATTTCTTCTTAAAGAATAACTGAGGGAGTATACGCCTATTTATAGGTCATCACACACACACAAAGTGTCATAGTTTTTAATGTGACACTAAACAACTACTCAATTCTCTCAACGAAATAAGAATCCAACCAAACAATCACATGAGAACAATGTGATTTCCCAGGCTTGGGGTTTTGAGTGTCATGTCCTGGGAGAATGCCTAAAAGAGTATAGGTTGCTTTGGAATTTTATTATGCTGTTAAGAGGAGTTGGTCCCTTTTACATGAAAATACAGAAGTACCTTTTATCTTTTTATCTCTCTCTCACAGCAATGGTGGTCATCAATGCAACCGTCAGTACTGAGATCATTGGAGCCGTTATTATCCTGTTGCCGTCAGCATGGTTATAAAGATTGTTAAATTGATTGGTGCATTGATTACTTTGCTGTCAGATCAGTGATTGTGGATACCCTGGTGATATCATGGAAATCAGCCCCGGATGTCAGGGAACAGAAATTTTCAAGTTGGTCATGTTGGAAGATATTCTCATGGTATTAACTTCCCAAGGCATTCTTGAAATTGTAATGGATAGACTTTGCTGAATACCAAATTTGGAGCTTCCTCAGTTTAGACCTGAAAAGCCTTGCAACTTGGAGAATTGGGCACTGGGTCTACAGGTAGGATGCAACGGTCTTCTAAGTTTGCAAAGCAGTTGTGTTGCCTGCATAATAAGGAAACAATCTTCTGACTTGTAAGACCAGGTGATTTCAAGGTGAAATTCAGATATATGAATCTGTCAAGGACCCCAGATCTGCATCTAGATTTGGACTTCAACTCTGACTCTCAAAAAGTCAGATTTTAGATGCCTTTGTTGGATTTTCATTGCTGGATTTTGTTCTCTCTCTATCAGGTTGTTTTAGGATCTAAAAAAAATTGACATTCTCAAAACCTAAATTAGAATAAATCAGAGTATCTTTTCAAAAAAAAGAATAGATTTGAGTGGATGCAAAGAATCCGTAAGAAAATGTTTTGTTGTTGTCGTCGTCGTCATCAAAACCTGAATCAGGAGAGTTCTTCTTCGGTTACCATTGGGAATAAAGCCAGTCACGTGGCACTGCCACATGGCAGCATCTCAGGGCCCACAGGGGTCGGCTGCTTTGGTGGTCCAAAAGACCAAAGTTGGAGTCTTTACTTAATTGTTAAGTCCAGTTATTTTTAGTAAAAGTATTTTGGGAAAATATGTTTGGGATTTGTTTTGATTAGAGATAAGATCTTTTCTAATGAGATAAGATCTTTTCTTTATTAGGGATAGAATTTTTTGTTTCCACTTAAAGGGATATGTTCTCTCTATAAAAGAGTCTTCCCTCTTGTAATCATTTTGAGTCCACTAATCATATTTCCAAGATTACTCAAGACTCCTTTCCTCTGTCTTCTCAAGCGTAGCAGCTGGCCACTCCTTGGCAGCCAGCCAACAGATCAGCCGGTCACCTCAGGCAGCCAGCCCACCACAATATCAGCTGGTGGCTGCCACTTCTCTCTCCCTGTTCTCCACGTGGGCAGTCCCCTCGTGAACTATTTTCCCATGCCAAGGGAGCCTCCACACTCCTACTTGAGCGATTCGCAACTGATACAAAAATAACTGGTTGGGTGTCAGAAAAAACAAAAATGCAATGTCCTAATAAATTGGTCAGGTTGTAGAGACAAACCTTTTTTCTTTCGGCTTTTGTTTTTAATCTTGAAGAGCTTTCTGAAAATCAAGCTTTTCAGGAAAGAGGAGATAATAAAATGTGATTCTTAAAAAGGTTATTTTTGGTTCCTAATTTATTCTGGGTTCAAACTTGATCAGAACTCATTTCATGGGGGAAAAATTTTAAGCAGAGATTTTCCTGTCAGGTGAATTCATGGGTTGGGTATTTTGATACAGGCAAATGATCATGGTCTCCTGATGAGTTAATAAAAATATTTGATTTCAGGCAACACCACTCAGCTTGTCATGTCTACTCTGCCTTCACTTTGATCAAATTATATGCCAATCTTTTCAGAAGAAACCCTGATGCAGCAAAGCAGTCTTTAGATGCTGCTTCTGCAAACCTGAATCTTCTGTCAACTGTACACTCCGTACTACTGATTTGGAGGAGCAGGAAGCACGAAACATCTGGTTTGCAAAATCCTAGCTTTGTTGTCGTGGAACAGTAGTCTTCGAAGCCATTTCATGCGCAAGAACCATGATTGTCCTCAGTTCCACTGCCACCATCAAATCGTTTCCAGGTACTGTCATTGGGCTGATGGTCTGTTTCAAAACTCTAGACAAGAATGTCGATCGCTGCATCTGCTTTTCAATCACGCGTTCGCTGTTGTCCTCGTGAAGCTATGATTTGCAGGGTATTTGGCTTGGCTCTTCAGCAGGGATGCACACCTTGCATGTTGGAAGTTTGCAGCATTTACGCTCAGTCTTAGCCGGAGCAAGACCATGGCCTACCGGCTGAATCGGTGAATTGGGGCTCCAATTGGTATTGCAGGCAACTGAAGCTGCATTCTGTGTGGACTTGGGTAATGGATGATGCTCGTTGTTGAGAACTTTTGGCATGCTTGCGTTTTGCGTTGTGAAATCACCCCCTGTGATATAGGTGCAACTTTTCTGTTGGTATGAAGGAAAACAGCTTGGAGTTGTTGATATGGTTTCAGTGGAAGCAATATGGTGTTCATCTGCATAATTTTTTCAGAGATTCTTATGTCAAATAAAACACAGGCCTCCTTCATTAGGGGGGAATTTCATGTTATGTTATTTGAGGTAATATTAACTGTTCCCTGTTTGTTTTTACGTTTATATCCTGAATTATTCTGGCAGATCTTCTTATGCCACAAATGGTAAATCATCCGTGATCTTTCTCGGCAAGAGCAGAAAATTCGCAGATTGTTTTCCTTGAATATGGTGAGAAATGCTTTTTGTTCATGCCCACCAGCAATGGCTGAGGTTTTTTCAAGTAGGACTGCGGTATTGAGATTCCTTTGTTCACGTGTCCCATCAAAGAAAATAAAAATCGATGCTTTTTTTATATATCACCGATACATTTTAATTGCACACAAATTCACCGGTGTATCATAGAAAAAGTATGATTTAGAAGAGGATCATGAAAAAAAATGTTAATAAAGAGGTTAAATTACATCAGATTGCAATAAAAAAAAAATATAACGGTTAATGGAAAATGTCATGCATTCTTTAAAAGGCAGTTGGTGTCGATGATATTCGTTTTATTAGGCAAGTGATTTGGATAATCAGCCATATTTGATTCAAAATAAAATATTGTAGATGTAATATTTAAATATTATTGTTGATATTTAGTTTGCAATATTTAGTTTAAAATTAAAATATTGTCGGTCTAATTTGATTTGTTACTAAAAATCACTATTATAATTTGTTTTATAATTAAATATCTTTAATATAATTTAATTTGTGAGGTCATATGAATTATTATATGAACTTTCGTAATATACATTTGTACATCTATATTTTTGATATTTTTTAAAAATCTATTTTGAATATAGATGCAAACTTTTGGAGAAGCGGTAGAAGTTCATCTCCAAGAAGCTTATGAGATTAGAAAAGTAAAAGTGATGGTGTTTGCAAATGTGCTCCCAATGAGATGGACCATGTTCCCTTTCCTTTTTTTTTTTTTTTTTTTTTTCCGTTTTGACCAATTTGATGAGTCCTAACTTAGAAATTCACCCCACGCAATTGAATATTTTCAAATTGTTTTTTTTTAAGGAGCAGAAACAAATACAGAAGATCGACGCCTCCCGAGATCCTATCATCCCTTGACATATATTTCTCATCCTATTATCTCAGTATCAACTTTGCGTCGATCCGGTCATTGTTTAATACCTCATCTTGGGGAAAATATGCATTTGTTCCAGGGCTAAAAAATATGATGCATCGTTCACATTGATAACTCGTATACTTGGCATACAAATTTATCCTTAATCTATGTTATATTTGTGCCATGGTAAGGACGAGTGGGTAAATGTATTGAGAATCTCAGAAATTAGAAAAAATCAACTACTATCCGCATGTTCTTCAGACAGGTGCTCAGTTTCATACCTGTGGATGTATGTCAAAGTACATTTTTATGTTGAATAGATTTCTCCTTCATCACTTTATCAAAAGAGAGATTTTTCCTTTCTCACTCTATAACCTTTCTTAGTGAAAAGGAACTCCCTTATAGGGCATGCTCATTTTCTTACATCTCCTGATGCCACTTCGTAGAGTTCTAGGTTTTAAAGCAATCCTTTCAAATTTATGCGTGACAACTTTGTGTCACGAGGAATAGCATGAATGTCATACATGATGACACATATTCACGACCACAAATTTGGAGATTGCGGCCCCGTTTGTCAGGGGGAATTGGGTAAGTAGAATAAACAGAGAAATTAGTGTTTGATGGAAAGAAACAAAGGAATTGAGGAATTTTGTTGTCTGATTGCTCTGATTGTCTTATCAAAGAATTATGAAATTTTATTCTTCCGAATGAACGTGGACCATTTTTTGCCCTAGGATTGGTTAGCTGGCTTTTTTTTGTAATATTTATATAATAATTGGTATAATGTCTACAAAATTAATTACACAGAAATTGATATATAAATTTGAAGCGTATCTTCTATGTATCTAGAGTAGATATATTTTTTTTGTAGATCAACCAACAGTGATCCTCCTATTGTTAATTAGTTAGAAGTTAAAGTACAAACACGTTATTACAAATTACAATATTTGTACAAATGCTATTGAAGGAAGGTATCATAGGAAAAATTTTATTAATGCCATCAATCATCTTTGTAATGGAAATATATAATTGGAAGCAGATCTTGTTAGTACATACATAAGTGGTCAAACTAGTGCATGAAACAGAAATACATATCCTTGTAACAATTATAAGCATGGTAATATGATTTTGGAGTAGACACCCAACATCATCAGATAACCAACAAAATTTTGCAAGAAGATGCACTCGTGACAGAAAAGATCTGGATGTGTTAAACACTCTAAGAAGAAGATGACACCTAACAATATCCTTACAAGAGAGGATAGAAGATGAATTGCAAGAGCTTCCGCTTTAGTTGGAGTCAAATGTACTAAATTTTCTGCTTTAACCACTAGAACCTCCCAAAAACACGACATACGCCTTCCCATCCTGAACTACAGAATCCACTAGTACATAATGAGAATGAGACGAGGAAGCACCAACAAGAACTGCAGTATTCCCAATGTCCCTTGAGATCAGAAAAAGAGAACTCAAGTCTGGTTTATCTGACCTCCAGTATAAAACGCTGAGAAATAGAAGATGGCCACCGTCGACTATTTGTTAGGTGCACCATGGCCTACAATTCCACCAAAAAGAGAGGCCAAAATGATGTCAGATTTTGTGAACCCAAACTCAACCAGTTGGTGGGCCAGGCAAGCAGCGGTCTGACCTATTGGCTTGGTCTAAAACGGAGAGAAGAGGGGGGTCTTTAAGGTACCTCAGCATAGTTTATTCTTCGATCTGAAAATGCTTGGCGGAAACAACATGATATCTGGGTGGGATGTAAGTACAAGCTTTTCTTATGCCTACCCAAGTTGCTGTTCCCCCTCTGAAGCCTAAACTCGCCAAAGTAACAATTACCAACTATTTTAGTATTTATATATAAAAAAGGGGAGGTCCAATAATGATACTGATATGTACTTATGACAGGAATTCACAGGTAGATGCATATCGAACTACATACATGATTAATAATTTAGGTAACCTTGTACAGGTCCTATTCCACAAATGGGCTTGTCTGCAAGGACAGCATGGAATATCTCCAGATGAATTCTGATGCACGCTTCACCCTCTATTGGTTTGTAGCAGGAAGATCTAGCGAGCCTCGAGCAACACCAACACTTCCACTGAAGCTCTTGATGTACTCTATTCTTGCAGGGTGATCCTCCTGAGGACGGTCGTAGGTAGTCCAGACAGGCTCTCCCACAAACAGCCTCATCAACTGCAGGGAGCAAAGAAGACAAGAGCACCATTCAGAAATGCTAGCCAGTTGCATTTTACAGCACATGTGAAATATTTTTTTTTCCTCTGTGCAATTCATACTTGCCAGAATGAAAAGTCAGCCCACTTCAGAAATATGACTATTATTAGCTGAAAGATGATCTACAGGAGTTTGCAATTCCAGCATAATTAAGGAGTTCTACTGGTTAGGGAAAAAGAAAAAGATTCTAATAGGACCAGTGAAGGCATCTAGAGTGAGAACCTGCAGGAAGCAAGTGTCAATGAGGAGACCATTTGAATGAACATTTAAGTTTCGACATCTCTAGACAAGGTCAATCGTACTCCAGTTAGAAAATGACGTACAGCAGGTACGACGCCCAAAAGAATATTGAATGAAATCTTGCATGTTGGGGGTTAAGTTCATGTATGTCACAAGATAGATTCTAATAGAGGTGACAGTCCATGTTGCTGATTACACTTAGTATGTTAAAAAAAAAATTCATTTAACTATTTCCAAAAGAAGGAGATAAGAATAAAAAAATCTCAAGTCTAGAAGTTTCTCTAGCTTCAAGTGGCTCGAACAATTTATTTTCCCATCTGTGCATCTTTTTAGAAGGAAGCATATGGCACAAACTCTTCCCCAATTTGAAACAGATGCATTCGCTAAAGATGTATGTATATTTCATCATCAACTACTGATAATACTAAACTGATGAATGAATACTTGAAAATAGCAGAGCCCATGAAAATAACAAAATCTACATGGAATGCTCTTCACATGGAGAAGCACTAGCCCTACATTGGATTACACAAACTGACAAGCAACAGGAATTTCTTCACTTGCAATAACCATAACCCGGAACAACTTAGACTGATTGATCATCTGTTGAAGAATCCCATCACTTCTAATAACAACAAGAACCATTTTGGAAGTAGATTTTAGGAACTTTGATGTAATAAAGAAGGAATCTAAAGTTGAAGGTGTTAGAGTTGGTGCAAGCGTGGAGGCTTCTTGGTGTGGCAAAAATAGTCCATGTGGGGATTGTTTCACTTTGGAACAGAGAGAGAGAGACAGAGAGAGAGAGGATTAAAAAAGCTCACTTTTTATAGAAGAGAGAACATATTATAATCTCTTAAAATAGGAAACAAACTAATCCTAATATATTTTTAGAAAGATCAAATCTTAATTAAATAAATTAAACCCTCTAAACAAACTTGCTAAAAACTAATATACCAATTAAAGACATTCTTTGCAACTAAAACAAACCCAAAACAGGACCCAAAAACTCCTAAAATCGGCGCCCACTTGTGGCAACCTCAATAGTCGTCGCAACGGCCGCCATAGTCTTCTTTTCTTTTTCTTCTCGAATCATGGCCCGTGTCTTCTCGAAATCTTCAAGAGTCAAGGAGTCCATTCGGGAGGTGCTAGAAGCCCCATGTGGAGGCCACTCAAACTTGTCCCAACATCTCTTGTGGATGATTTATATGTCCATAATATTGGCACTAAGGGTAGATGCGACTTGGACCTCGGCCACGTCCCCTTCAACGCCCCGCACCTGTCTCTTGGAATTGCAAGTACAGAGTTGTCACCTTTAAGCGTGATCTTGTCATCTGAAATCTCCATCTTCTTAAGACGGCAAAAGATGGTCTCAAGGTCCATCTTCCCATTGGATATGAGGATCTGATCACGAGTGGCTTGATAACGGGGATGCAACCTCGATAAAAATTTGGTAGTTTGCCAAACTGCATGTGTCTCCCCTTGTTTGTCGTAGCAAAGAGGTTTGTAGATCTCCAACTTCTCGAGCAAAGTCTCTATCTTTTCATAGTACTTAGTCAAGGAGAGATCTCCCTAACTAGCTATCCATATAAGAGTATACAGATCGATAATACAAGCAATATTAGATTTTTGGGCGTACCTCTTTTCTAGGGCCGTCCAAATCTCATATGCACTCTTTTTATAGAGCATGCTCGAGGTGATAACTGAATCCACGGAGTTCAACCAGAGTTGACTAATGTAAATAATACGGAAGCATATCAAAAGCATAAAGAAAATCAAATGAACATTTGGGTTTGTGTAGAAACCTCACTCAAGAAGAGCAGGGAAAACATCACGGGAGAAGTGCCCCTATGTGCGTGTTTTTGTTTATTTCTTCTCAAAAGAATATGTGGAGATACATGCCTATTTATAGGCCACCACACACATAACAAAATCCTACTCCACTATGTGGGACTAAACACCACTACACGATTCTCTTGACACTCCCCAAGCTAAAGCATGGAATGCTCAGCTTGTAACACAAAGAAATCCACTCTACACAACAGAACATAACCTTTAGACTAGTTCTTGCTTATAGGTAGGAACACGGCCTGGAGCTACTGAAAGAACTATTGTAGCTAACTTTGACAATGGTCTCTCTTCTGGAGACCAGGTGCTGGTGACTCTCCTTTCAGTATCCCTAAAATTGGCCTTTCCTCTGAGGACCTCAAAAATGGATCTCCTTCTTTGGAGACCTCGAAACTCTGGACCTCTCAAAGTTTGGTTTCTCATGTAATGATTAGCTACTCCAAAAGTCCGTGCCTTGGGATTGCAACAAAGGGACTCTCAAATGGGGGTACCTACAATAGGCTTCCACAACCCCCCTTTCTCCCATACTCATAAAGGAGAAGAAACAAACGAGAAGACAATGAAATTAGAGAAGAGCCTCGCCCCCTCTTCTCAATGCAAACATTTTTTTTCTTCATTTTTCTCTCTTTTTTTATCATTTTTTTAATTCATTTCTCTCTTCCTTTTTTTTTCCTCTCCTATTCTTTACTATTTCTCCACTTTTTCCTTTCCCTTTTCTACCTTTCTTTTCATTTCATTGTTTTTAAAACTCTCAATCTCCCCTTAGGGTTTGGGAGAACCCAACAACACAACCACGGCTCAACTCGTGACACACACATCTCCCTCACCGTCCACCACACCTCCGGCTTCTTCTCCATGCAGTGCAATGCTTCTCCTTCGACGAGTGCCTCTCGTCCGAGTCGTCGTCATCTCCGACCTCTTCCTCCTCGTGCTCGAGCTCCAACTCCAGCTCAAGCTTGTTGTCGTCATCGTCAGAGTAGCGGAGTCGTCGAGAGCACCGTCGCAGAGGCACTGCTTGATCAGCACTTCCTTCGCTGTCCTCTGCAGCCCGTTGGACGCGATGGTGCTCCTCCCTGCGACGGTCGTTGCCTCGCCTCCACAAAGGCACTCTTCGGTGTAGCGGTAGCATTGCTGCAGACCACACCGATGCCGCCAACGAATGGAGGCCCTCTCCTTGGCTATTGCTCTCAAATCGGAGCAAGCTTCTTCTCCTCAGCTCCTTCACTGTGGCTTATGGTCGCTGCTTCACCTTCTTTATCCTTTCCTCGCTGCAGTAAACCTCTACCACGGTGGCAACGTTGGGGAACGCAAGCCACATCCTTCTTCCTCTGGCTGCATAGTGATGACTCCAAAGGGCAAGGATTGAATTTGCTCTAATCCTTGTCCTCGACAGCCATGGTGATGGCGCTTTGAGGTCAGCGCCAACAATCACTACCACATCTCCTTGTCGCCTTACATCACCTAGGGTTGCCTCGTGCGAGTGATGACTCTAGCAAAGCTCTTCTTCCTCGTCGTTGATCGTGGCCCACAACACGGCCCTCATATTGATCGTGCATGGATTGCGCAAGCGCCATCGCTCCCTTCCTTGCCTTCTTGATCTCCACCGAGAGGGGAAGGATTGAGACCCAAGCACCCTATGGACAAATCTTCTCTGAATAACACAAAGTTGGAACTCTAAATAATGATAAACATAATAAACCTAAGAATCGAACTGCTCTGATACCAAGTTGACTAATATAAATAATGCGGAAGCATGATATCAAAAGCATAAAGAAAATCAAATGAACATTTGGGTTTACGTGAAAACCCCACTCACAAAGTGAAATGGCCCTTCCCAAGGGTTGTGGGGCTATTTTCTGAAATTTAGGGGGGGTTGCTATAATTTGTAACTCCTGGATTTCTTGTTTTGGAGGTTCTGCGGATAAAAGAGGCTCTTGCGAGGCATTTCTTGAAAAATGCCCCAGCCCCACCCACACCCACGCACACCCTTAAACCCTAAACCCCCTCTATTTAAACCCCCTTTTGCCTCTAATCTCGAGTCACCCACCCTCTCCCATTTCCTCCCTGTGGCGCACACCACCATCCTCCTTTCCCCCTTCCTCTCCGTGTCCTCCCTGCCCGCACAAGGAGCTCTAGCTGTGGGAGCTTGAGTGCGCGAGGAGGAGCTTGGGCGAGCTGCCAACGGAGGTTGGAGGGAGGGCACCCGTGCGGAGATGAGGGAGTGTCATTGCGGCTGCAACTCCTGGTAAGGGGGGGTGTTCTCGCGAAGAGAAAAGGCCCGCTAATGTTCTGCGGAGTCATTTTTCCGCAGAACTAGATGTTTGGGTAGTCCAACAGATGTCTGATTGGGCGTTTGGAGCTGTCATCGAATGTCTGATACCACGCAAAATCTGAGGTAACGCCCTGTTCGAGACTTGTACGTGATGCTCGGCATATTCTTCTCTACACAGTTTGAGTGCCTTGGCATGTGTGTGCTACACAGGGCATGGGCATTTTCCGCGAGGAGAGGAAAGCTTGCAAAGGGCTCTGAGGAGATTTTTCTCCGTAGATTAGACGTCTATACCTCTCAACAGACATCTGATCGGACGTCCGAAGGTAGCACCAGACGTCCAATAAAGCAGATTCAAATGGTAAGGCCCTATCCACCTGTATATTTCATACGTGTTGTCTACGAGTGACTGTACGTCACTGTGCGCATGCAGGTCCATTGGGAAGAGGCGCAGGCGCAACTTCCCAGACACTTTAGGACGTCTGGACGCCTCTTCAGACGACTGATACCCGTCCCAGACGTCCGAGTGCACTGCCAGACGTCTGGAAGGACCCCTAGACGACCGTAAGGGATTCCAGTCGTTCGATTTCAGCGCAGAAGGCAAGGTGAGCATTCTGGTGTCGTTTAAGACATATGGAAGCTGTTCCAGACGTCTGGTATCAACCTGTTTAGAATATACCAGGTATCAGGCGGCCGGTCCAACTGGACCTGCCTGCCTGGTTCGGTTCAGGTGAACCGGGAGGTGTGTTCGGGCCAGTTTAAGGCACAAACGAAGTTTGTTTTTCGCAAACAAAGTACAATTGGCTTCCTGTTAGATTTTCTAATGTGATAAAGTTTGGTTCTAATTGTTGAGTACTTTTCTGTCATGTGGGATGTTAGTAATGTGAAGTTTGACCGTTCGTATTAAATAGGTCGTCCATTCGTGGTGTGCACGAGACCTGCGAAAGCTGCGAGGTTCGCCGTTTGTGCCCCAACATCTCCCGGTTACCCTGGTAGAGTGGTTTTGCTATGCCCTGTGAATTACATAATTGAAGTACATGTTAGATTAGAAATATTAATTGAACCCTTAAGATGTGCAATGAATCCTAGGGCTGAGATAGAGGAATATGCATTATTTGAATGCTTAATCTGTTGTGTTGTTTCCTGAATATGGTAAATCATGAGCTGCTTGTTATAATTATTGAACCATGACTTGAATTGAAATGCATGTTGTACCCTGTATAATTGATGGATGAGATAATTGCCGGATTATGAAATCATGAGCTGCCTGTCATGTGTTTAATTAATCATGACATGAATAGAAGATATATGGATGCTACGAAAATAAGGAAATCTATGCATGAACCTTACGGGGAATTTGAAAGGAAACTGAAACCGTGATGTGGAAAATCTATGAAATGATGGAATATGTTGCCTACGGGCGGTTGTTCGGACTTAGTAAGGGAAGTGAGCTGGCCCTCGTGTACATGGTACCGAAGAGAGTAACTGTTCCTTATTATGGAAGTGAGCTGGCCCTCATGTACGTGGTACCGAGGAGAGCTACTGTTCCTTTTGTGTAGGGGAGTGACCGTCCCATGGGGCCTGGAGTTAGGACTGACCCCCTTATACCGACTCCTATTAAGGCCCACTGGGCAAACCGGGATAGTCAGACAAGGGTACGTAGACTGTTGAGGGGCGGGACCCCTGTTCTGTTTTGTGTTGTGCTGTACGTTTGGGCGTACCCGCTAGCGGAAACAATTGGTCGCGTGCCAATGCGGGGTAGTGACCCGTGCGCTTATTATGCATGCCGCAGTCACCGCTACGTCACGACCGTGACCTCGGGGTGGTAAACTGGGTGTAAGACTACCACGGGGTGCTCTCCTGGCTAGGAGAGTGCCACGTGTACATCCTACATCGCGGGAAAAACTGCAATCAAGATCGTTCCCTTGGGGAACAGGAAGATTAAGAGACATTGTGGATCCTTATTAGAAAAATCAACTCATGAACACTAGTAGTTTAATTAACCGTATGCTTGGATAATTGGATAAATGCATGCATAAAACTACTATTCTTTACTGTCTTTAAATGCTATAACTGTTTTAAATATACCACTCTACTAAGTGTTAGCTGACCATCGTCATATATAAGCGTGTACATGTTAGGGAGTCGAGCAGCTAACACCACTGACTGCAGAGAGTGCTGGGCCAAGTCGAGCACAACCATAGTTCTACTTGTTCTTTTCCATTTCCGCTACTTTCTGTTGTTAGTGAGTACTTCTGTCTTATGTTGAGAACTGTTATCGTTATGCCTTTTTGTCTTAGTTGTGATGGCTAGTGACTATGTTTTCTGCCTATTGCATGGTATCTTTCTGAAATCTAATTTATATTTCCGTTGTTGGCTTTATTTAAATTGCTTTGCTACTTGCATGCGTGATTTATGATTTGTTTCGTACGTTTGGGATAGTCTCTCGTTGGGCGACTGTGTCTTGGGGTTAGTAGAGGCAAACCGTTCCCGAGTTCCCAGAGGGGCCGGATTAAAGTCGTAACACGAAGAGCGAGGAGAAAATCACGAGAGAAGTGCCCCTATGGGCATGTTTCTATTTGTTTCTTCTCAAAGGAATAGGTGGGGGTACACACCTATTTATAGGTCACCATACACATAACAAAATCTCACTCCACTATGTAGGACTAAAACCACTACAAAATTCTCTCAACAACCAGTTCATGACAATATAATTCTCCTTTTGCTTCTTTTTCTTGTCATCCTTTTGCTTCGATATTTCTTCAAGGATTTGTCACGTTTAGGTGTGACCTTGTCATTTGGAATCTCCATCTTCTTAAGACGGCAAAAGATGGTCTTAAGGTCCATCTTCCAATCGGATGTGAGGATCTAATCACGAGCGGCTCGATAACGAGGATACAACCCCGATAAAAGTTTGGCAACCTGCCAAACCGCACGTCTTCCCTTGTTTGTCGTAGCAAAAGAAGCTTGTAGATCTCTAACTCCTCGAGCAAGGCCTCCATCTTCTTATAGTACTTAGTAAGGAGAGATCTCTTTGACTAGTTATCCATATACAAGTATATAGATTAGTAATATAAGCATTACTAGATTTTTGGGCGTATCTCTTTTCTAGGGCTGTCCAAATCTCGTATACGCTATTTTTATAAAGCATGTTCGAGGTGATGGCTGGATCCACGGAATTCATCAACTAGTTCATGACAATATAATTCTCCTTTTGCTTTTTTTTCTTCTTGTCATCATTTTGCTCCGGTGGTTCTTCAAGGAGAACATTGAGTTTCTCCTGGCCCCCAACAAATATTTTAAAAGCGTGGGCTCACAAGATATAGTTGGAAGCGCCTTGTAATTTGATGGTTGTTCTTGGAACGACCAGGAGATAAGGCATCGATGGTAGTGGCGGTGGCATCCATCATCCTCTTCGATCTACGATCATAAGGCACTGGATGTGGTGAGGATTTGTCGAAAATGAGGACCACACACTTGTGGCCAAGGTGAGAACATGCACAATGCATGCACTCTTCTTGTTGCATGGATACTAAGGAGCCTAGATCGTAGGCTCTGATACCATGTTTGAGTTGGTGCAAGCGTTGAGGCGTGGAGGCTTCTTGGCGTGGCAAAAGTAGTCCACGTAGGGACTGTTCCACGTTGGAACAGATAAAGAGAGGGTGCCCAGCGGCTGAGAGAGAAAGAGGAGAGATGGAAATGTGGAAGAATTATCTTATTAACTCAAGAGAGAAATGATTATAAAGGCTCTCTTTTTATAGAAGAAAACATATCACAATCTCTTAAAATAGGAAACAAACTAATCCTAATCTCCTATTTTTAGAAAGACCAAATCCTAATTAAACAAATCAAATCCTTTAAACAAACTTGCTAAAAACTAACATACCAACTAAAGACATTCCTTGCAACTAAAGCAAACCCAAAATAGGACCCAAAATCTCCCAAAATCGACCCCTACTTGGACACCCAGACTGACTGCCATGTGGCACTTCTTCATAGAAGGAAATATGTAAATTTATTTTCGAACTCTACCTCTCTTTATATAGAAAGCAAGGTGGAAAAAATATAACACAACCCCAATACAAATTAATAAATAACCAAAGGACTACACAATTGATACATTGCTAAATAATTAACAAATGATAGAAGATGCTTAACACTCTCTTGGAGCATAGTTATCAATTATGCTTAGCTTAGAGCAACAAACATCAAATGAAAAATGAGCCAAATGTTTGGCGAAAATACCTGTTGTTTGATCATCTGAAGAAACCTGAGTGGTGTAGAGATGTCCTCTTCGTATCAAGTCATACGTGCTTGGTTCTCTCATGAAATATGGGGTTGTTGGCAATATAGATAGTTGCCTTGTTATCACACCTCATCTCCATATGACCATTCACCTGTAGATGCAGATCTGTTAAAAGCGATCTCACCCATATCATTTCGATTGTAGTTTGGCCTATGACTCTGTACTCTGACTCAGCACTAGATCTAGAGACCACGGTTTGCTTTTCACTCTTCCACATCACCAGGTTCCTAGCAAGATAAGTGCAAAAGCCTATGGACTTCCTATCAGCTAAACACCCTGTATAATCAACATTTGAATAACTAAACATAGTCATAAATGTCCCCCTGCTGAACAAGATCCCCTGATTAGGTGCTTTCTTCAAATATCTCAGCACCATCATTGCAGCATCTCAGTGCTGCTTGGTTGGCTTATCCATAAACCGACTCAACTTGCCCATTGCAAGTGAGATGTCTAGCCTGGTGATAGTCAAGTATAGAAGTTTGCCAACCAGTTGCCTATAATGCCTACTGTCCATGATCTTTGCCTCTTTGTCATACAAGTATTCCTTGGGGAACCATCAGAATATTTGTTGGTTTGACGCTGAGCATACTTGTCTCTTTTATGACATCAAGTGTGTATTTCCTCTAGGACAGTACTATGCCTCTCCTACTACATGCAACCTCTATTCCAAGGACATATCTCAGAGACCTAAGGTCTTTTATAACAAATTGATCTATTAAGCACTGTGATGCCTCATCACTTATGACAATCAAGTCATCTACATAAACCAAGAGTACAACCACCCCTTTTCCCATCTTCCTGACAAACAAGGAATGGTCAGATGATGACCTTTGGAAACCAAAGGTCGCAACCACCTGAAAATGCTTATGAAATCAGGTTCTCGAACTTTGCTTCATGCCATATATAGCTTTCTTTAATCTGCACACACACTCCCCCTGACTCTCATATCCTGAGGGTTGTTGCATGTATACGTTCTCTTGCAAATCTTCATAGAGAAATGCATTCTTCACATCAATCTGATTAAGTTGCCAATCTCGTTGCAACGCCACAGAAACCATAATTCATACTGTAAAAAGTTGAGCCACTGATGAAAATGTGTCAAAGAAGTCCACTCCATATATCTGAGTGAATCCTTTGGCAACAAGTCTAGCCTTGTACCTAGCAACTGACCCATCTGGGTTGTATTTGAGTGTAAACACCCATCTACAACCAACCACTGTAGCACCCTCTGGTAATGGTGTGAGCTCCCATGTACCACGTGAAGTAAGGGTAGTCATATTATCCTCCATGGCCTGACGCCATTTTGGATCAAGCACGACTTACTGGTAGGTGCTAGGAATTGAGGTGGAAGAAAGAGCACAACAGAAACTCCCAAAAGCAGACCCCAGTCCCTCAGTAGACAAACTGCCTGTAACTAGATATTTGGCACAACTATGGGGTGCCTTCCGAATAGCAATCGGAAGGTCAAGATCATCTGACAGATTCTACTATACTGGCTTAGAGGCAGAGAAACCCACACCTGAACCTGTAGCATCACAATTACATACTATATCATTAGTATGAAAACTATGTGTGCTTAACTGAACTAGATAGGATGGTGTTGGTGAAAAAGGGGGTATCTATAAAGTAATATGAGGACGTGTGTAGGTAATAGGAGGCTCACAATACCTCTCAGGTCCAGTAGTAGCTAGCAAGGGAGGAGCAATAGGTATCTCCTCTAAGGGAATAGGATGAATAGGGATGGGAACCTCAGTAGCCTTAGGTGAAAGAGCATGTCCAGTGGTGGAAAAATAGGAGAAAGACTCGTGAAAGATAACATTAGCACTCACAATGTGACATCTAGCAATAGGATCAAAACATCAATACCCTTTCTGACTTCTAGAGTACCCCAAGAAAACACACTTCACTACCCTCAATGCAAGTTGATCCTTACCAGGAGTAAGAGCATGAACGAAAGCAATGCACCTAAAAACTCTTGACGTGACAGAATAATTCCCCATCAGGGTACAACACCTGCCAAGGTATTTGCTCATGAATAGCAGAACTTGGCATCCTATTGATAAAAAAGCATGCGATCAAAACAACATCACTCTAATACAAAGAAGGAACATTGTGATGTATCGACAAAGTGCATGCCACATTAAGCAAGTGGCGGTACTTTCTCTTAGTAACACCATTCTTTTGAGAGGAGTTAGTACAAGCAGTCTGGTAGATAATGCCATGGAATTTGTAAAAGGTATACACGCGATGAGTACAAAATTCAAGTGCATTGTCAAAACAGGTTATTTTAATAACAAGAGGACACTGGATCTTTATTTCTAATATAAAGTACTCAATAATAGAACCCGCATCAAACTTATTTTTCATCGAGAATACCCATGACAATATGAAGAAAACATCAATAATAACCAGAAAATAAAAATAACCCAGTCAGACTGGAATCTGGCTTGGGCCCTACACGTTCATATGAATCAACTCAAACAAAGAGGTAGACCCAGTACTATGACTAGAGGGGTCTAGTAAGTAGCCTTAGTATGTCTTGATTGACCATAGTAAGTGCAAGGACCCTAGGTGCATGACCCCAGGTGCATGATCATGACCCCGACCTTGGAAAGGAGACCATCTACCACATCTAGGCGTGGTAGCCAAGGTAGATATATGGCCTGTAGTCTCAGTAATAAGTAACTGAACTGTAATCCTGCTCCACCTACTGTATCTCTCCTCTCGTGAAAGTAACTTTGACAAAGTCAAAATCTGAGACCATGTAGCAATAAACTCTGGTCCAAGGCCAGATAAAAACAACGGAACAACTATCTCATTCCTGTACTCTCTCTGAGATGAGCAAGTACACACTGGTCTACTGGCATTGTATTTCTTTAGTAAACCCCTCATGGTAGAATAGTATTGAACTAGTGATTTGCCCTCCTGATGTAACTGTGTGAGTTCATGAAAGGTTTGGAACACACAAGCAGAATTTTTCTCGTGGGAATAAGTCTCTCGCAATGTATCCCACATCTCCTTGGTGGTCGTGTGGTACCTACTCTCATTGCCTATCCTGGGAATAACACAATTCATAATCTAGGCACTCACCTGTCACCATTGCATTATCTTTGTTCCACGTGCCATTTTTCTCGGTCTTATTTGTAGGCTCTGGGTGAAGCAAGATATGCTCCTTGTCATGACCCATCACCCATCATGAGAAAGGTCTATGACCATCTAGGGTACTAGGTCTCGTTCAACTTTACCATGGCACCAAAAAATTGATTCTTATAGGTCTATATCTCCATTGTGGACTCCGATGTCATCTCGGAAGAGCTAAAGGATGTCATCTTGTCTTTACCCAAGTTACTAGAACACCCCGAGAAGAACTAGAGCATCCAAACTATCATAAAACACATGAACCAATATCTGAAATTGTAGTTTCAGACCATGTGCTCCTCGATGAAGCACAATGATAGCCTAAGATGAAGATCTCACGCCTTCCTAGGTGAAGCAATGACTGTTGGGGGTTGAAAATTTCCTAATCAGATCTGCCTCTCCCTCTTGGAGGTCAGAAAATGGAGGGAGGAGGGTGCATTGCACCCCTACCCAAAGAGAAAAGGCCCCACGATGGACCTATAGGCGGTGCTACAACCCACAATGGGCAACAACAAGTGGCAGCGGTGGTGGGCACCAGCTAGCAACAGTGCATCGTTGGAAGGGGATGCGGTGACGCTGGTGCCCCCCAACTAGTTATGAGTTTAGTGAAGAGGGAGACCGAAGAGGAAGAGGAGAGGGAGAGGGAGATCAGTGGAGAGGTTGGTGGCTTACTTGGGTGGGATATCTAGGGTACCAGTTTAGGATCGCTGTTCTGATACCAAGTTGAAAGAAATAAGTAACTTAGTTTATTCTCAAATACTACCTCTCTTTATACAGAGAGAGACGTGAGAAAAATACAACACAACCCCAACACAAATTAACAAATAACAACCAAAGGATTTCACACAATAATATACTCCCAAATAATTGACAAATAATAGGAGGGGCATAACATCTAAACATCAAACTAAAAGAGTTACCTTCACATAGTTGGAAGTGTCAAGTGTGGAACAGTGGTATATTCCAGCTGGTAAAATAATCAGGTCTCCCCTCTAAATCCAGATGCATATCCACTGTTCATCTTTGCCATGAACATCCAAATATACACTTCCTTCCAAGAAATAATGAATCTCTTCATCATCATGAAAATGCTCATGGAAAAACTTCCTCAGCTTCTCCTCATAATTCTCGACCTTCCCTCGGCAAACCTCTACAACATCCTACAGAAAGGGAACAACTATATGCATTTATCAAATCGGGTGCGACTAAGCCACCGTCGAACAGACAACTATAAAAATGTGTGAACCTGAAATTGATGTTCCTAGATGCAAAATGGTATGTTCTTTGTTCTACATGTAGTTTTATAAAAATGAAGAGAACCATGTAATTGTAAGTTTGTAACCACTGATTTCTCGAATCTTCTTTAGCTCCCCATTTTCTTCATCATTAGGATCCAAATGCCAGTTCAAGACCCCAATTTCTGCAAAGAACAAAATTACATCCAAATGAGTTCTCAAAACAAATGGCATGCAGGAGAAAAACTTTCCATGACAAAGATACTGGTGATAACTGAACCAGAAGAGTCCAGTTTGGAGTGTGGCAATCCATCATCTAAGACAAAGAACTTCAACATAATTAAAATAAAAAAACATGTAAAATAAATGGATAATACGCTTGGTATCATCTTTTTTAGCCAAATTTTACGTCACAAAGTGGAGTTATAAGTGGCCCAAAGTTTACAAGTGACAGACAATTATCATGTAAACAAGATTACTTGCAAGTAATTGCTTTTGAGCTTGAAAACCATGAAAACCTTGTGTTATTTTGGGAGATCATTCTTGCAGGATCTATAAATCTGTAATTTTGAATGTTTTCTTTAAACATGTGAAAGAACATTAGTCGATGTTAAGGAAACACGGATTTCATTTCATGATTAGAATTTCACTTCAATCAAATTCATCCTAATAGCTTCAGGACCTGGTCTGGGTTCATCTTATACATGGAGGGAGTCTCCTGACTCTAAATACAGGTGGTCGAGCAAGAGAAGAAGAGAGTTGCAAGGTTATAGTCCATTTTCTTTTTTCATAGGAATCTCTTCTCTAGTAGACTGTACGTTGTGTCTAACAGTGTGTTATTGCTTTGTCCACTATGTGTAATTGTGCATTTAATGTTCATGTATCATGCCCAAATTTGTACCTACCTCGAAAATTGCAATTTCTAGTAAGGGGTTTTTACATCGATGTTAATCATAAACTTGTGAAATTATACAATTGTCATTGGCTCCCCAATATTTACATAAATAAATGCCATTGAAAGGTTGTTCAATACCTATCTCTATTAGCTAATGATGTAAACTATTAGAGATACGTGGAGTGCCATTTTCATAAAAGAAGTACCTTTTGGTGGCATTTATGCAAGCACTGTGAAGGGGATGACCATTGTGTAAATTCACAAGTTTGTAATGGCATCTATGTAAAAATGCCACTTAGTACTTATAAAGAACATCAGAACCTTGTTTTGATTTTCATTATGCAATAAATAGGAGATGTCCACATTTCCATCATTTTCAAGGACAATGCCCGCTTGTGAGTTTGTCCATGTACAATTACACAAGGTTTTTTCCCATCTCCCACGAAACATCATGAGAAAGATTCAAGCAGCTCTAACAGTGTGCATAAGACTTGGAAGCTGGTTGACAAGGTGCCCATGTTGAGGACTAGATAGTGGACTTTTTGTTAATGTTGATGGGGGGTGAAGAGATTGCCTGTGATGGAGGATGGTCACAGTGAACAAACATAATAAGGATAGAGTGGTGTTGTGTGTGTTGGAGGAGGGGAGGAGTTGGACAATCTCTTTGCAACTGCTACTCTCTTCCACCAATTTAAAAACTTGAAACTTTGTTTGGATTGCTCAACGAAAACAAATGCTAACTTACACATTCATGCTTGGCCCAACCTAATACCACTAATTTAGTTGTATGACAAGCTTGACTGATCATACCAGCAGGTTAGTACAAATATGACGAGGTTGTCAGAAGGCATGGGACAATAGGCTTAGCTTGAACTTGGCTTGACAAGTGTGCATGAGCCTAGCTCAATGAGATAATGAACCGTGCCAAATCCAAGATCCAGGCGCAACCAGTGTTCAATATGCCGACATATGGTCAATTTTGGGCAAAAGACATATCGACATGGAAAAGTTGTCGATATGTAGGTGTTTTGCCGACATGTCGGTGAAACTGTCAACATGCCATCGGTAAGGTTTGCTATGCTGCTGCTGCTAGCGGCACTTCTGCTATTGCTGCACTTTGATACTATTGTTGCTACTGCCGGTCAACCTAGTGGATTAGATCTCCAACATGGAAATTATTGATATGGATAATTTTCGGTCATCGATAACCTCAATAACCTGACATTGATAGATGGGAATTTCCATGGCATGTCTTCGCTGTGCCTACGATACACACACTTGGAAATTTATTGGCACAACATTAATATCAGCACTTCGAACCTTAGGCTCAACAACCATATTGATCCAAGCGCAAGCTAAGCTAAGCTTAACTTGGCTTGATGTATGTGTGTGTGTTTCCAAAAGAATACATTATATGTAAAAATAGTAATATCTAGCATTAATATACTCCTTTATAAAATTTCAAGCGGGAATCACAGCCACCAAATCTCCCTTAATACCCCAATCCTCGACTCTGGTTGTGAATCAAGCTTGACCATCAGTAGGAGTCATTCATGAGTTTGTTAATGGGCTTACAAGCTAGCTCAAGGCCAACAAATCAAAGCAAGAGACCAAGCCATCCTAATTACGATCAATTAGAGCTTGAGCCACCTTGCCTAGCCTTATCAAGCCCAAACCAAAACTTAGGAGGGTTTAACTTATTTGGGCTTGATAGACGCCAAAATGTGATTGTTGATCATCAACGAGGTTAGGTCAAGAGGGTTGGAATCATGTCAAATAAGGACAAACTAAGGCAACTTCTAGAAAGATTTCTGATGTCAGTTGCAACTTTCATGAGTGATTTTATTTTTTCACAAGAAACTACTTAGAATGGTTGAGGTAGATCTCCACAATAGTTCTATTCAACAATGACAATAATCTATAATTTGTAACATGAGATTATGGGAGCAAGAGATTTTAAGTAGAAAATCTGTTAAAGATCACCGGGGGGGGGGGGGCGTTTTGGAAATAGACGTGTCTACCTTTGAAGATATTGCTCCAAGGAAATTACATGGAGTACAAAGGGGTATATGCAAACCAAGTAGAATCCTAACAAGACTAAAAGACCGCAAAATAGAGTCTGACAAGCCTGAATGTTTCATAAAAATATCTATAGATGAATTTGAATCCAAGTCAAAATAAGCTATTGGCTAAATTGGTTGATCTTATTTAAGGGAAACATACCTCCAAGGAAAACTTTGAATTCCATCTGAGATGCAATGGGAATGTAGTAACTCTTCACCTCTTTATGATAATGCTACCATCAAGTTTTGAACAAGTTAGGCAAGCCTGGTTCACGTTAGATTTGAACTTGGCAAAAGGCATGTGCTTTAGCATCATCTTTACAGTTTCAGATATATCTGTGAGCAACATTCTTTTCTCTTTGTTATTAACCACTTGCATGATGAAAAAACTTCTAAACAATTGCCTTCCGCTTTTTTTTCCCCTCTCTCTACTTCTGAAAAGGCACTCTCCTCTTTTAAATCACAAGCCAACTCTATTAATGTTGACACATTTGTAATGTTGAACCTGGATATTTGGAGGATGGATTGATCACTATTTCTCCACATCTCCTTACAATATACACCTCTCCTATTGCAATCCATTCCACTTCTTCAGACCTTTTCTGGACATTAAGGTTGCCAAAAATTCTAGTGGTATGATTCTACCGTAGAGAAAATATGCCATGGAGCATTTTGGAGAAGCAAGTTTACCTGGGTCCAACCACTACTGGGTACTTTACTTTCCTTGGTGGTAATCTTGTCACATGGAGGAGCAAGAAAATAGAGTGTGGTTGCTCACTTCAGTGCCAAGGCTGCATACTGTGCCATGACTCATACGACGTGTGAAATCATGTGAATGGCCCATTTTCTGGCTGACTTGGGGATTACAATCCATTTACCAGTTCCCATGTTTTGTGATAACCAATCTACCACTTTTATTGCTTCTAATCCTATCTTCCACGAGCGTACCAAGCACATTGAGGTCAAGTGTCATTTTATTAGGAACATGATTATTGGAGGAAGAATTAGCACACCCACTACTATGTCTGAACAATAGGTGGTGTATATCTTCACAAAAGCATTTCCACAAACGTGTCATGAGTATCTATGTACCAAGCAAGGTATGATAGACATATATACTCCAACTTAAGGGGAAGTATTAGAGTATGTCATGTTTTATTTTATTGGGGTGTTTCATATTTTTTATTTCTTATTGGACATCTGTTGCAATTTACCCTTAGCCTCTTTATAAAGAAGCTAAGGTTTTTGAAATAAGTTAAGTTAGCTAACGGGATCAATCAATCTAGAGCTTGTAATTCAAATCCAACTTAAAAAAAAAAAAAAAACTTAACTTTGTATAAGCTAAAATACCTCAAAGTTCTAACAAATAGGGATACAAAATCCTTGAAAGAGTTTTTGTTGTCCCAACAAACATGCAATAACGGTAATGAATAGAAATGGATTACTAACTTGCCCATGTTGACCTTAGAATATAGAAATAGTCTAAGAACTTGTGCATATTGTTGCTCATTGTTGAAATTGTCAACCAATGAAAGATATGTCGCCGATATGTTGGTATCGATGCTTCAAGAGATATCAACATCCTATGTCATATTTTTTTCCCGTAGCAGTCGATATGTCGCCAATATCGAAAAGTATTGGTGACATATTGATAAAATTGGAGCCCTTAAGTACAAAATTTCCAACATATCGGCAATATATTGCTCATATGTCATTGACATGTCTTTCCTTTCAAAAAAGTTTTTCCTTGTATGTGTAAGTAATTTCCAATTTACAAAGATTCCGAGGAGTTGTCATCATGAGATAATATTGTAGGTAGCTATAGGCAACAACATGTCATATATCTAATTAAGATCACATGCCTCTAATCTAATTTAGCTGATGATGGTGAAGCAAGGTAGAAGTAGAAGCCTATACCTCAAATCCCAAGATCCTTTTCTTTGATATAATTTTTGGAAATCATGACAAACAAAAACTTCAGATATCCATGGTGATGTAACCTACCTAAATACTCTCTTATCCTCCAAAAAAAAGGACAAAAGAATCATCCTAAGGCTATGACTATATGGATAGCCTCTTGGAAATTTAGAGGCTATAATCTTGAGTCTTGGTTATCTACTTCTACATTGAGATTTTAAATATTGATGATTCTTCTTTGATATGGAAGGATATGAAGAAGGTGAAAATACAGATATCACATGAACTTTAAAATTGTGTATGATTGCTTTGTGTCTTTTCTTTGGAATGCTATGATTCCATTGAAATGTCGATAACTATGTCAGTAACACATTTCTATTATGTTTTTATTCAAAATATATGATTTTGATCTTCTAAGCATTTCTTCATACATGTAGTAGTTATTAAAATATTCATTTTCATCAAATTTGTGACATTTTAGATCATTTTGGACTTTTTAAAGAGATTTCCCAAAAATTTCCCTGAAGTCGGCGACATGTTGGCAACAAGCCCCCATTTTGACCTATCGACATTAACATTTAAAACCTTGTTGTCAACATTGTTAGGATTAAAAAGAATTAGTTCTATTAGAGGAACCTTGGGCCTCTTTATATAGAAGTACCAGCGAGGGAATTACAAGTATACCCCTTCACCATACAACATAATAAAAAAGCATCTATTACATATAACTCAACACTCTCCCTCAAGCTGGAGCATAGACATCAAACATGCTCAGCTTGGAACAAATATAATGTAATCTCTTCTTGGGAAGTGCTTTAGTAAAAATATCTGCCAGCTGGTTTTCAGTGCTAATATAAGATGTAGAAATCTTCTTAGCTAAAATGACCTCTCTAATGAAGTGACAATCCACTTCAATATGCCTAGTCCTCTCATGAAAAACATAGTTATTTGCAATAAATGTGGAAGCTTTGTTGTCATAGTGCATCGGAATAGAATCAGACACTTTCACTCCAAAGTCTTTCAGAATGGAACGAATCCAGAGTAACTCACAAGTAGTCTAAGACATGGCCCTCCATATAGATAATACTGCATGTTTCTTGCTCCTCCATGTAACCAGATTTCCCCCAACAAACATGCAGTATCCTGTAATGGACTTCCTATCCTCATGAGCACCTGTATAGTCTACATTAGAGTATCCACACACATCCAAGTGTCCATTATCTTTGAAAAGAGTACTTTCCCAGGTGCACTTTTCAAGTACCTGAGAATTTGGCAAACACCATCCCAGTGAATTTTCCTTGGTAACTACATAAACTGGCTCAATCTTCCGACTACAAAGGCAATATCAAGATGAGTAACAGTCAGATACAAGAGTTTAGCAATCACTGCATGGTATCTAGTGACATCTTGCAATAATGGGCTGTCATCATCTGCAATAGGTAAGGATATGTTTATGGGCACATATGCCGATTTGCACCCCAGTATACCCATATCTCTCAGCATGTCAAGAACATACTTGTGCTGGGAAAGCACAAGTCCTCCATTGTGTTGCACCTCAATACCAAGAAAGTAGTTGATTGGGCCTAAATCCTTGGTAACAAATTATGACAGTAGCATCTTCTTTGTTTCCTCTATGCCCTACCTGTTACTGCTAGTCAAAAATATGTCATCCACATACACCACAAGTATGATAGAGCCTGCCTGTTTATGCAATGTAAAGACAGAATGATCGACTGACGACTTGATGAAGCCATAATCTTAAACCACCCTACTGAATCTCTAGGACTTTATTTTAATCCATAGATAGCATTTTTCAGTCTACACACCTTCTGACACTCCCCCTAAGTAGAGAAGTCGGGTCGTTGCTTCATGTAGACTTCTTCCTCCAAATCGTCATCTAGGAAGGCATTTTTGATGTCTAACTGATGGACAATCTAATGTCTATTGACCGCAAAAGATAGCTCTATCCGAATAGAATTAAGACAAGCTACCGAGGAGGAGGTCTCAAAGTAGTCAATCCCGAACGTCTGAGTATATCCTTTGGCCACCAAGCGCACTTTGTACCGATCCACGATGTCATCAGGACAACATTTGAGGGTAAACACCCATCTACACCCCACAACAGTAGCTCCTTGGGGTAGATCAACAAGGTCCTAAGTGCCACAGAATTGTAATGCTGGCATCTCCTCCATTGCCAATGTCCAAGACAGATCTCGGAAGGCCTCATGATGATCTTGAGGAACTTGCACCCTGTACCTCGAGATAGGCTATCAAGAGACATAAATTGAGACACAGAGTATTTGGCACAAGAACGTGGAGCCTTTCTTTGTGCAATAGGAAAGTCCAGAGTAGTGTCTTCAATAATATGAGTTACTTGGTCCTCAGACAAATCATCAGCAGTTGGTGGGGACTAAGCAGAAACAATAGACAACGGTTCATCCACCTGAGGAATATTCTAGGTCCTGCATTGGAAGTGTTTAGGGAAGGTATCCGTATTAGGAATCTCGAGATGATACGAAAAGGAACTTAGATCAAGTTGAGTAGTCTTGGGTATAGGTGGCTCGGTGGGCATAGGAAGGGGAACCTCATTTAATGGCGCAGTAGGTTCCTCTCCCTGTTTTTTGTAATATATCTCCTAAAAAGAGGTGACATTAGCAGAAACATAAAATCTCCATGACTAGGATCATATCATATGTACTCTTTTTGAGTTCTGGAATAGCCCAGGAACACACTTCACAGATCGAGGAAATATCTTATCCACTTTATACTAATGGATAAAACACACACAACTAAAGACTACAGAAGTAACAGAAAACATATCCTTGCCAGGAAACAACAAAGAATACGGAGTTTTACCCCTTAAGACAAAGGAGCAAACTCTGTCTATAAAGAATAACATCGACCCAAAACTGCGAGGGAACATTCATGTGCGTGTTGAAGCTTACATTAGCAAACCCATTTTGTTGGAAAGTGTGAACACAAGTAGTCTGGTGAATAATACCTAAGGATTTAAAGAGAGCATCAGTCCTGGCATTCAAAAATTTCAACCCATTGTCACTTCGAAAAATCTCAACAGTAGAAAATTGAGTCTTTATTTCCAAAATAAAATTTTTGACAATATCAAAGACTTCGAATTTTTCTTTCATCATAAAAACTCAGGACATCATAGTATGATCATCCACAAGAATAAGAAAAAATCGAAATCCTCTAACACTCTTACAAGGGCTCCAAACATCAACATGCACAAGAGCAAAAACAAACCCAGCTCTTTTATTATTTGGTGGAAAAGAAGAAATATGGTGTTTGCCTAGCTGACAAGCTTCACACCTCAAAACATTGGGAAAAGACAACGCAGGAAATTGACAATGCAAAACATGTAAACTAGGATGACCAAGTATCAAGTGCCACTACAAAGCAGTAGTGACACAACATTAATACTGGAATGAGGAGGGATATGTAAGTAGTAAAGCCCATTCTGCTCAAGTTCAATCCGCTTCATCATCTGGAGGTCTTGCAAGATAAAATACTGATCATGAAAAATAGCTCAGCACTCAAATCTTTGGTAATTTGGGTAACATTAAATTAAGCGTAAATTTAGGAGCATGCATGACATTAGAAAGAGGCAAAGAGCTAGAGATAGAGATATTTCCGAGTCCAGTAACGAGTGACAGACCCCCATTAGCCACTTTGACCTAAAAAGGTGTAACAAGGTCCCGAATAGACGAAAAAATAGTACTATCACCAGTAATGTGGGAGGAGGCACCGGAATCCGCAACCCAGACAGGAGCTTGGGATTTAACTAATATGGCAGAAGTACCTATAGACTTTTGAACAGAGGTAGAAGTGGATCCCTGAGAAATAATGAATCGCTTTTAATCAGCCCTGGAAATAATGATTTGGTTATCCTCCTGCACCTAGGTAGACTCCTCTGTAGATACTTGATGGGCACGTGAATCCATACCCTGTGAGTAATCGTGCTTCACCCAGCATCGATCCAACGTGTGTCCATTCCTGTGACAATACTTACAGAAGAAAGAACTCCAATCACGTCCTCTTCCCCCTGAGTTTCCTCTACCACGACCAACAACCATGGCAGAGGCATTGGTAGTAGGCACGGGATCTGAGGTGGCAAGCCTAGAAAGACGAGCGTAGATCTGCTCCGGTCTCGGGATCTCGTCCATCATCATGAACTAATCTTTGACTGTCTTGTACTCGGAGCCAAGACTGGACAAAAGTTGAATAGAGCTAATAGCTTCTCTCTACTTAAATATAGCAGTAGCGTCCGTAGAGATAAGCTAGTACACATCTTACTCGTCTCATAGATTTCGCATGGTGCCATAATATTCAGATAAGAGAATGGTGTCCTTCAGAAGATTGTGAATATCCCCTACAATAGTGTATAGTCTAGTAATGTTACTTTTATGAGAATGCATCTCATGAAGTACTTTCCACATTCTCTTGGCCGAAGCATTAGCCATCACTTGCTTGGCTATGGTCTGGGTGATGTTGTTGAGAAGGCAAGTAGCAACCCAGTCGTTGTCTGCCTCCCAATCAGCAGACTTAACAGTAAGAACAACGTCAGTCAAGATATACTTCTTCCTATCGGATCGAACAAATCGGGAGAAAGAGGTGGACCAGAGCAAGAAGTTGGATTCGTCCAACTTAATCGATGTCCTCCGCATGCGAGGGGGAGTGCTTGTGGTAGAGTTCTTCCCCATCAAGTCACTCACAGCGCCTTTCTGATCTCCCATAATGTACAGAGTCGAGATCCATGAAGAATCACAGACCTAGGGTCTGAAAATCAGATTATGAGATCTGAAAAAAAATTGGATTTCAAACCAACAGAGTGCCTTCCAACAGATTTTGCACACGTTAGGGCATATAAGAGGCCCTAGCAGTGCTCTTTACAATGGTAGACCACCTGGAGAAGCCTTGGCGGTGGCGTTGGGCTAGTTGGAGGTTCGTGGCGGTGGCACTAGCGAGCTACCCCACCGGTGGTGACGCCGCAAAGGCGTTGTAGAACCCTGCAATGGCTCTGCGGCGGCGCTAGTGCCGATCTAGACCGACCTGCGATGACACTGCAATGCTGCAGAGGCCAGGGTGGACCTTGGCGGCAGCACTGTAGGCCCGAGAGAGGCCCGCAGTGCTACTACTGGTGGTTGGGAGGCCAAGTGGGCCTTGCTGCGGCAATGCTGTTGACCTAGGTGGCCGATGGCACTGCTTAGAGTGGAAGAGTTAGGGTTTTTGGTGGGAGGAAAGGGAGGCTAGGGTTTGGTGAGATACCAGAACCCCGATCTAGAATCGTTGTTCTGATATCATATTAGGACTGAAAAGAATTAGTTCTATTAGAGATACCTCGGGCCTCTTTATATAGAGGGAGGCACCAGAGAGGGAATTACAAGTATACTCATTCACCTTATAACCTAATAAAAAAGTATCAATTACATATAACCTAACAAACATACTATCGAAATTTGGAAAACTATCACCGACGCTCCTACATTTCAATATTACATGCATATCGATATGACCCCTCTAAAAAAAAAAAAGGCCATTTTGTTGTAGGCATTCAAAACATTGAATTTCGCTATAGTATCAGTTGCTCTGCGAAATGAGACTCATCTCCTTCAAATCCAACTTGGTTGGAGCGCATGAAGTGCAACTCCATTTTTAGGGGAGTCAGTGTCATCAAAATTCCACATTGAAATTCAGGCATTTCCTCAAACATTCTTCCTGCATTCCTCCGAAAGGGATATTTCTAAAGTCATTGAAACAGCATTTAAAACCTTAAAAATGACAAATACCAACTATTGCAACCTTGGGTTCAGTTAGACAATATGTTCTCACTCTTAGCTTGCAACCTATCCCAAATGCCATACTCACACCACACCTGATAGTAATCAATAACAACTCAAGTCACTATACACGGCACCCTTCCAGCCTTCGGTTCCTAAATGAACGACTCAAGTGGGGCTGAAAACAAAGCAAAAATAAATTCTTATATTCGATGGCCATATCCAAATATGATCAGATTTGGTGACAGATTCAGATAATGAATTCAAAATGTTGTCCAATGTGGATTCAAATATGATATGAAAAAATTCATATTGGATTCAGATATCCAATAGGCCATATCTATATTGTGAGTATGAATGTTTTTTGTAAATATTATGTTAGGATTCAGCATGTTTTTATTTGCTAACAATGATTCACAAGTGTTTAAAACTTAGTTTATTGCATAGTCAAGCTGTAAAAGCTATATTGACAACTTAATGTTATGATCGAAGCTAGTAACATGTCGACATTTTATCCGATTTTTACCCATATTGATTATTCCTTAGATCAATGTATGATTTATAATCATATCTGATTTTCATTCGAACTGAATTGTTATCCATTTTCTTTAGGACACGACAAAGAAAAATCACATCCAATTTGCATCTTGAATATACATCCGACTTTCTAGAAATAAATATGGATATGGAAATACCTATCTTCCAACCGCATCCACTCCAACTTCATCCCTAAACTCAGCAACATACACCTCCAATTGACGACGGGAACATCTGCCCCATTTTAAGCCCTTTCACTAGGCAGAAGCGTCCATTTCACTCATTTAAGCCTGAACGGGGGCCCCCGACCCCTTCGCAACGAAACCACTCCACCCACCAACTGTTCGACGAAATGCCCAAGAGTCAAACTTCTCAATTACAGGAGAGAGCCCAACTCCGACCACCATCACAAGAACGCGCAAGCATCGTGATTCGTACTAATAGGAGCTTCGAAAGTTTACCAGCAAGTTGGCCCAAGGAGACGAACTGCTTGGGGTCGCGGTGGTGGGGAAGCCTCTGGTCCTCCTCGCTCTCATCGATCAGCCAAGCCTATAAACATACACACACACCCACGCATCCGCACATACGAATCTTAATCGTACATCTAATCCCGAGTCCAATGTCGAGCGGAGCTCACCTTGATGGCCATGAGAGAGGGCTTCGGCAGCAACTGCTACTCCTCACAGAGACGAGCAGAGGCACTGCGAGCGCCTGTGCTTTTGAGGATAAGCTGCTGCCTCTGCCGCTGCCGCTGCCATTCAGATCTAGACGGGGAACGCTGTGTGGTCCACCGGAGGCACACCACATGGGTGGTGGAGATGCGCCGATCCTGCTATCGTGACACGTGTACGGTTCATGCTGGTGG
Source organism: Thalassia testudinum (assembly GCA_037157565.1). NCBI lineage: Eukaryota > Viridiplantae > Streptophyta > Magnoliopsida > Alismatales > Hydrocharitaceae > Thalassia > Thalassia testudinum. The sequence continues at coordinate 23,968,246 of JAZHRO010000024.1, forward strand.
AGAGATGAGCTCTTTCACACAGGGGTCCCTTGTCACCGACCTTCAACGCATGCCCGGTCAAGCAAGGTTTGACTCAAACTCACTGGACTAAGCAGGTTTATGGGTCGGGTCCAAGTCCTTTTAACATCCTAAGTCCAAACACAGCCCAAACTAAATGGGTTAAGGCTAGGCTATGTTGGGCCCATTTGTTATTAAAAAAAAATGATTGGAGTCTATGATTTATTATATTCTTTTTTTTTTTTAAATTATTACATTCTAAATGTGTAGCCATTATATCTAACTAAAAATCTTAAGAATTATGGGATTAAGGAGATTTGAGTGACTTGATTCTAATGGAAAACAAGTATAAAAATATTTTACTTATTGTTAGAATAATAAATTGATTAAAATCATAAATTTTTAAATTTAGTATGCTAAACAAAAAAGTTTGAAATAGTCTTGTATATATATGGGGGGGGGGGGGGGGGGGGGTGGCGCATTAAATGGCCTTTTAAATGGGTTGAGTTGTGTTTGAGCCAAAGTAAGCCTAACCCTAGCTCATTTAATAAATGGGTTAAATTTCAGCACATGCCTTATCCTAATACTTACTATCGAGCCTAAGTTCATTTAAGTACGTAGGCTTGTGGGTCAAGCATCATCCCTTTTGTTTTGTAAGAACTTATCCCAAGCCTAAGCTTAGCCCAAAGTAAATGGGTTAGGACTAAGCTAGGTATATTTATTATTAAAAAAAAAGGTTAGAGTTCATGATTTATTGTATTCTAAGCCTATAGACATGAAAGTTAACTAAAAATCACAAGAATGATGGGATAGAAAAGATTTGTATAATTTGATTTTAATGGAAAATGAGTATAAATGTCTTTTATTTTTTGTTAAAATAATAAATTGATTAAAATCATAAACTTTTAAATTTAGTAATCTCATCAATATAATGAAAAAGCTTAAAATATCCCTAGAGTCTAGATCAAAAAGTTAGTTGTGATTTTTTCTTATAAAGATTTCCAGTTGATTTAAACAAGCCTTCAAAAGTGTTGGGCCTTTGAGATTGGCTCAAAGCCAAGCCAACTTTGATTTTACTTAGAAACAAGTACAAAAGTATTTTACTTATCGTTAAAATAATAAATTGATTAAAGTCATAAACTTTTAAATTTAGTACACTTATCGAAGAAGCTTGAAATATTTGTATACATACACTATGCCTATGCATATATTACATGACCTTTAATTGAGCCTTCAAATTGGTTAGGTTGGGCTTAGAGCAACCTAGGTCCAAACCCTACCTCATTTAATAAATGGGTTAAATTCTTAGATTAGGTCTGACCCTAATACTTATGGGCATGGGCTTTAGCTAGACCTAGTTGTTAGTGCCCTTAGTTTTGATAATATAAAATTGTCCCATATACTAAATGTTTGAGCTAACATTTCATGACACAAAAGACTACAAAAAGATTAAAGTGATGTAAATGATCCTAAATCAATCAAGAGTTTGGAGAAATTAAGAACAAAAGGTTGAAGATGGATTTTCATCAAGACCCATTTAGTCTTGTCATTTATTTGGTCATAAGTCTTGTAATTTTTTTTTAGGACCTTTGTAAGGAATCTCAATTAAAATTGATCTTTAATGTTTTTAAACTCTTAACATACTTGAACAACTAAAACTTTGTGTGAATCGACCAATTTACATAAAGCTTAAGCTTACTTTATTTCATATGCATATTATTGATTGACCAAAACATGAGTTAATTGATCAAAACTTGGTATTGATCAATCAATTTGTTGGACTCCTCTTATGCTATTTTTCTACACAAATTGATTGAGAAAAGGAGGACCTGGGAGTGTTGTTGTTGCTATTGCGAGACTAAAGGCGAAGCATGACCCAAGGAGGGGTCTTGGAGCAAGTGGAAGGAGTATTAGAGGAGGAACAAGGATCCTCATCAACTCAAGGAAGAGAAAGAAGATCTTGAAGTCAAAGTAAGGTAGGGATCTCCACCTCTTAAGAAATATTATGAAAAGGGAGTGATTCATAACCTAAGTTAACCATTTCATGTGGATCTAGGGTTTCATGTGTAGATTCTCTCTTGCAAGTTGCATATATGAACATGTTGAAGGAGTCCTTGTGGATTATGTTTGATTATCCCATGTAGAGTTTCAATGGGGACTTCTTGTGCTCTACATATTTCTGATATGTGTAAGAGTGTCTGAGATTAATGTGGAAGTGTAATGACCTAAAATCCAATTTCGGACCCACTTTGAGATTAAGTGCGTCAAGACGAGCCTGTCCACTTTTGTTGAGTGTGAATTAGGTCACCATAACCCTGTTTGACAAAAACACGTGTTTTTGTCAAATATGGTCAATTCTCAGGTAAAAATTTCTTGAAATATGTTATATATAGTAACGTTGGATTCCTCTCATCACAAGCTTTCCAATGGTTTCTATTTCTCAAAATTTTAAGTTGTGTAGCAAAATTTATGTACAAAATGAAATGCACCCGTGTAACATGAAAATCACCTACGCAAAACCACCGGTTAAAAATGGAAATCACTTGTGATTTTGGCCAATGCTAGTACTTGTATGTAGCCCATTTAAACCCTAATCAAACCCAAGTTTTGGAAGCTATTGAAGGGCTTAAGAGCACTCTAAAAGAAGGTTAAAAGGCTAACCAGATTGGCTATGTAAAGGCCCAATTCAAAATTGTCAAAGCTAATTACTCTAGCAAGAGTCTAAAGGAGGTTCCTAGGACTCTAGGGTTTAAGTGAAACCCAAAGAGGTCCTGCGAGTCTATGAATTTAAACTAACCCTATTGGGAATCAAGCAATTGAATAGATCAAGAGGAATAGGTCATGATAGATGGATCTGTAGGATGTGACACCTTAACCTTGTAAACTGAGAAGAGTTCACCATTGCGGGTTGGAGACCTGAAGAAGTGAGGTAGCTAGCAACTACCAGTGCTTATTGGTTAACCTTGGAACTTGGAGAGTTCCTGGTTACGGTGACCAGCCTTAAGTCGTCATTGAAATGAGGTACTCGTAGTGAAAGCTATCTAGGTGCCCGCATATGCAAATGACATCAGGGTACCCAAATTTGACTCGCTATTTTGGTACTTGTAGAGAAAGTTCTGTAGGTGCTTGCATGTGCAGATGACGCTGAGGTACCACAGTGGTGATTAGTCGAGATCTTGTTTGAGGCTGGACTAAGCAGACACACTTGGCGTACTTACTCTTAGCGAGAGCATTAGTTTGGCTATAAACCATTTGTCCAACCCCTACCACTGAAGATCTGAATGATTGTTGATTTAACCTCAGTAGATTTGAGTCAAGTTATCTCCTCAAAATCTCAAGGCATTGAGCACGCCTAACTCGACAGCCACTAGTATTGCTAGCCTCTCCCCTTACCAAGGAGAGACACTTGGACTGTGTTCTAAGAGAAAGATACGTCCCCATCAGCTCTTTAGAAAGGAATGATTTACAAGATTTGACCCTCGAGGCGAGTGAGAGATCAAATAATAATAATAAATTAATGAGTAATTATTGGGAAGGGACTCGATAATTGATCAGCTTCTAGTGTAGGTACCCATGCACTACATGCTTTCTCTTGTTTAGACACGTTGTTTTGTCCCTACTAGGTCACTTGGCTCATCTCATACTTGTCATCTACTTTCAAGAGCCAATGGCTTGAGGCAAAGGATTTCAGATGTCTCAGGAGCAGTGTCAGTTTCTAGGATCAACATTTTTACTAGACCTTGTGGTGCCTGGAGATGGCCATGGAAGAGGAGCGACATCCAAGGGCATGGGCGGACCCACCCTCTGAGTCACTGTAGGATCTCATCTCTAACTTCGTCTATGTGGCTTGTTTAGTGCGCCATCTACTATGCAGGCTTCAAGCTCGAGGAGGACTTAGTATAGTTTTTGTTATTAGTAATTGTTGTATAGTACCTTTTTGATCTTAAAGTTGTAGGCCCTTTTTTGTATTTGTGTATATTGTGGCCCGGCCTCGCTTTAGTTATAAATATGTAAATTGAACAACTTATGACTCTTGTAAATGTTATATATGAGTAGTGTAGTTGTGAATGATGCTGAATAACTAGCTTTAAATTGCTTGTCTTCTATTTTATTTCATATCATTCTATATTTCTCTACTTGTTGCCATGAATATCTGCATCATGTATTAATGCAACATTTCAAAGGTTAATTAGTTACCATTAGCTTGATAATAAAAAATATTAGACTAGTTATAACTCTAACCACCTTAGTGGCTTGGACCTTAGCATATTATACTTATTAACCTAGTTTCCAATCTGTTGAAAGGTTGAGAGGCATGACATTTTGGAAGTTTGAAAGGGTTGTTGGACGTCTAATTTGGCTATGATTTGGGTTCTAACTGGTGGAGATAGATTCCTAAGTTAATCTAACTTGGGACTCCTAGAACTTAAGTTTATTTAAGAGATCTTTGAGCTCTTTTACAAGTTATCTAGGGACATAAAAGATAAATTATAAGAGATCAAAAGTTACATCATAAGATGACAAAGAATTTAATGAAAAGGAAATTGAGATTTTCATGCTTTTTCTTCCAATATGTTTTAGCCTATTTCTCCGGATGAGATGTCTTTGATACATGCAAATTAAAGCTTGGCACAGTATGTGGAACCAAAATATATTTCTATTTAATTTATTGTTTATCTTTTTTGTAAATCATCTAAATACTTAGAAGGTTGACACTAATAGGGATGACCCCTTATTAGTATTTCCTTAAGAAGGGATTATCCTTGGTTAGGGTTTCCTGAATAAGGAGTGAGAAGATATAAATTGGGGGGGCAACCCTTGATTTGACAAGTTACAAAAGGGGAAAAGTGGGGGGATAAGATATCCCAAGGCCCATTCTGTATATCGCCAAATCAAGTTAACCTCAACATGAGTTTAAATATCTTCTACAAAAAATGAGGGTTATCACTTTGTTTATGTGAGTACATGCGGAGCCTATAGGAACTAATATATACACTAAAGGGAGAGTGAATAATATACTATCGATAAATATGCAGAATTTAAAATAACAAATATGAACCAATCACAAAAATGGAGAGATCACACCTGGATTTTAGAGTGGAAATCCTTTCAGGTAAAAATCACTATCTAAATCTATCAACTTAGGATTTCCCTGACTAGTCGAAGCTAGTCAATTCCACTATCGTACCACTTGAACGAGGATGATACTTCTTTACAAAACTTATTCTCTAATACACCTGACAGAGAAGAAAAATAGGACTCATAACAAGAATAAAATGTAATAGTACTTCCTATGGAACCTCAGATATTAAGATAAACCAAGCTTTTAAAGATCACAGAGAGGCATACTTTAGATCGCAATAGTTGCAAATGCAGAGGTGTGAAAATACTAAAGAGAATATGAGAGAATTACTTTTTGAAAGCTCTTGAGGTATGTCTTGTGATGGAGGGTCGAAGGTCCTATTTATAAATATTTTTCGATCTAATTTAGTAAGTTTGGAAATACAGTTTTAATCGATCAAAAATAATTGTTGATCGATCAAAATGAACTTTGATCGATTAAAATAAAATTTTGATAAATTCCATATTGATGGAGTAAAAAGAGAAATTGATTGACTTGCAATGCAGAATTAGAATTTGGCTGTTGAAGGCCTTTGTTAGATTAAACATAGATGTTTGGTTGATCAAGTTTAAAAGTTGGTCGATCAACGGTATTTAGAAATTATGATTTCTCCTAGGTTTGTAATCTAATGAAGTTCAAAAACATAGTGGTTGTAATTCTTAAGGTTCCTTACAATATTTTAGACTCAATAAAATAAAAAGTCTTCAAGTCTTCAAACATTTCATCATTAGATTGATCATCCTTGAGGTGCGAACATATCTTAATTTTAACTTCATGTAATATAAAGAAATGATTAATCTACAATAAAATATAATTTTATTACATCAAAACAAGGATATCAACAACTTAGGACATCTCGCAATGTAAATGGGCCCAAGTTTTTCATACATACAAAAGTTGATAAAATTAGATAGAACTTTCTTTAGTATGGGTAATTAAAACACATTAAATTATCATCTTGTGAAATGAAAATCCATCTTCCAGGTTAATTAAATGTAACAATAGCTTGTATGTCCTAAATTTGAAACTTTATTACATTAGTTTGCTTTTTTAAAATCTTTTGACAGATGAAAATAATGACCAAGCTATTTGTTGTTGCCTTCTGATTAGAGCCAATAGTTATTAAAAGAAATTGTTTGGCTTTGATCTTGATTTACAGATAAATTTGCCTCTTCGACTTTCCAGTTGTTCTTGGAATCAAGGTTTTCTATTTTTGCATCTTATAACTTTTCTTTTGGTGATGTTAGTTTCATTTCTTTTTGGCCGTAAAAACCTTGTTGAGTCGAGTCTAAGCTTTTCAATACCTTATTGGTGACTGAGGAAACGTTAAGACTAAGCAGCCAACCCAACGAGTTTAATGGACCCAAAAATTGATTAACCTAAAGCCTAGAAGGAGTTGACTTGCTGTAAGAAAATTGGGCCCACACCACTACATTCACTAGTTGACTCGATTGATTGGTTGGCAAAAGGAGCCTTGGAGGTCCCAGATGAAGTGGCACTAGGATTGGTAGGAACTAGATCGATAGGAATGCTGAATGGAGTTGACCTAAGAACCTAGATGGGGTGACACAAGGTTGCCAAGACCGATTGAGGGGAGTTGGCTTGATATCCGAAGGAAGCACGATTCCCGCTTAGATGCCAAGATAGTGAAGCCTAGGCAACATTCACCCAAAAGGTGAAACAATACAAAGACAAGGAAGATTTTCAGTAAATGAAGAAGATGATTATGCTCTCCAAAAAGGAAAAGATTACATATAATTAATAAGGCCCTAAACCCCCTGTAAAAAACTGGCCAGTATACACAAGAGAGGGCTTATCACTTCAATTGTACTTAAGAGAATCTGAGTGCATCTTCAAGGGTTAGATCCCCTACCCAGACGTACATCGTATTAGTGGAACTGGGTTACCAACTTCGTGTCTCATTCATGTGATTGATTATTTGTTTAATTGGATCAAGTACTTTGAGACTTGATCACCTATATACAATATAATAATCATAATAAAGTTGCCCACTAGGGCATGGTTGAACAACAGAGGCTCTTGACTTTGGCAAAAGATATTCGAGTTCGAGTCCCTATCCTTGCATTACCTGAATGATTGGTGTGTAAGAGATGGTCAATTCCACCCCAATTTTCCTAAATGAGATTCTATGTCATCAAAAAAAAAAAAAATCATCATCAAGTTGAAAACAAACAATGAAGATTCCACGCTCAAAGGAGTCACCTCCAAGAAAGTAAAGGTTAACAATTTTCCGACCCCCACATCCAAAATCCGAACTCGATGATCATTTCCTCATCATCAATCGCTACTCTTGGAACAACTACATGCCATTTGCAACATCATCAGATGACCAACAAAATTTTGCAAGAAGATGCACTTGTGACAAAAGATCCAAAGACGTTAACCACTCTAAGAGGAAGATGATGACTAACAATATCTTTGAAAAAGAGGATAGCATTCATACACAAGGCAAGTAGAAGGCCTAGATGGATTGCAAGAACTTCCACTTTAGTTGGAGTCAAATGTAGTAAAATTTTCTTCTTTGGCTACTAGAACCTCCCCTTCTTTGTCCAGAGACACAACATATGCCTTCCCATCCTCAAATGCAGCATCCATCAGTATATGATGAGAATGAGACAAGGAAGCGCCGACCTAAACTACAGTATTCCCAATGTGCCTTGAGATCAGAACAAGAGAACTCAAGTCCAGTTTATCTGACCTCCAGTATAAAACAATGAAAAATAGAAAATGGCCATTGTCGACTATTTGTTAGGTGCGCCATGGCCACACCTGTGTCTAGTGAAAGGATGAGAAGAGCGTGATCGAAAGTGAGGAAGATATGGAGTGACTGTTGGTGCTTTGTGGGGGAGATGGGATTAGTGCAAAGGAAGGGCAGCCAAATTTGTTCTGATGTGGCAGAACAGTTCGTGGGATCCCTGCAATTCCACCCCGGTGGTCAAATTCATTACTGCCTGGATTATGGGCCCAATTCTGGAATTGGGGAAACCTGGAATTGCAGTTGAATTATGGCTCTTATTCTGCATACCAAACAGGGCCTGAGCCAGCAAGGCAGGAGTGAGACGTGTCAAATGATGTGCATGTAGGGTCTAAAGTAGTTAATGTGATATCCAAGGAGGAATCTAAGAGGAATCCATTTACTAGCACCCAAACTTTCAAAAGAGTGTTTCTGATACTTCACAAAACAAAAATTGAAAAGCTAAGTTGCATACAAATGTTCATGGAATTGCCCATCATCAAACTTGATGAAGACTAATTCTAAGGAAAACAACCAAAGAGTGAAAGCTCCAAGCTAGGTGAGGTAGCCCTCGTTTTTAGACTCCCTTGTACGGTATTTCTCTGTGGAGATAACGACTTCTCATCTAAAGTAATGACAGGTATGTGTCCTTTATAATGCAGCTTATTACCAGACAAGATGACCTTTACCTTTGACACCCTTCATTGTTCAATGGGGCTAATTGCCCCTAATAGGGCAAGGAAAAAATGGGCAAGAGTCCAATGCCCTTTTACAAGGATTCGCATGGTATTATGTGAGAATATGATGGTCAGTGCTGGATGCAGAGGGAGTTCTAGCCAAAGGAGGGAGATGGATACGGGGAGGAAGAAGTAAACCGACTCACATCGCAAATTGAAGACCATGGGCTAGGCCTGCTCCAACCTTAAGATGACCTTCACACAAACTCAGGTAGGACTGATGGGTCAAAATTCATGGTGTGAGGCCGACCTACCATGGGTTACATTCTTCTATTGCGATATGATAATCTTGTAATTCTTCAATTTATTAAAATTTCTAGGTTAGAAATAGATAAACTTATGTGATGGACCTGGTAGCATATGTTATGACTTGACCCCTGCACATATTTATTACTTAACCTATATATACAGGCCTAATACACGCATGCATTTTTATCTAAGTCATAGACTCACAGGCAAACAAGGCCAAGTTTGATAGCTAAGTTAGATAATGAAATCAAAACCTAAGCCTAGCCTACTAAGAGAGGCCAAAATAAAGTCAGATTTTGTGAACCCAAACTCAACCAGTTGGTGGGCCAGGCAAGCAGGGGCCGGACCTATTGGCTTGGTCTAAAATGGAGAGAAGAGGGGTGTCTTTTAGGTACATCAGCATAGTTTATTCTTCAATCTGAAAATGAGTGGAAATAACATGATATCTGCACGGGATGTAAGTACAAGGTTCTTCTTAAGGCCTTTCTTATGCCTACACAAGTCGCTCCTCCCCCTTTGAAGCCTAAACTTGCCAAAGTGCCAATTACCAACTATTTTAGTATCTGTATATAAATAAGGGGAGGTCCAATAATGATACCGATATGTACTTATGACAGGAATTCACAGGTAGATGCCTATGGAACTACATACATGATTAATAAAATAGATAACCTTGTACAGGTCCTATTTCTGAAATGGGCTTGCCTGCTAGGACAAGCATGGAATATCTCCAGACGAATTCTGATGCATGCTTCACCCTCTATTGGTTTGTAGCAGGAAGATCTAGTGAACCTCAAGAGCAACACCAGCATTCCCACCGAAGCTCTTGATGTACTCTATTCTTGCAGGGTGATCCTCCTGAGGACGGTCGTAGGCAGTCCAGACAGGTTCTCCCAAAAACAGCCTCATCAACTGCAACAAGCGAAGAAGCCAAGAACACCATTCAGAAATGCTAGCCAGTTGCATTTTACAGCACATGTGAAATATATTTTTTTTCCTCCATGCAATTCATACTTGCCAGAATGAAAAGTTAGCCCATTTCAGAAATATTAGACTATTATTAGCTGAAAAATGATCTACAGGATTTTGCAATTCCAGCATAATTAAGGAGTTCTACTGGTTAGGTAAAGAAAAAAGATTCTAATAAGACCAGTGAAGGTATCTAGAGTGAGAACCTGCAGGAAGCAAGTGTCAAAGAGGAGACCATTTCAACGAACATTTTAGTTGAGACATCTCTAGACAAGGTCAATCGTACTCCAGTTAGAAAATGGCAGACAACAGGTAGGAAGACCAAAAGAATATTGAATGAAATCTTGCATGTTGAGAGTTAGGTTCATGTATGTCACAAGATAGATTCTAATAGAGGTGATATTCCATGTTGCCGATCACACGTAGTATGTGGAAAAAAAAAATCATTTAACTATTTGCAAAAGGAGATAAGAACAAAAAAAATCTGAAGTCTAGAAGTTTCTCTAGCTTCAAGTGGCCAGGCAAAACTCTTCCCCAATTTGAAACAGACGCGTTCTCTAAAGATATATTCATATTTCATCATCCAATACTAATAATACTATATTGATGAATGATTGTTATGACCTTCATTCCAGCATGCTTGAAAATAGTACAGCCCATGAAAATAACAAAACCTACATGGAATGCTCTTCACATGGAGAAGCTATGGCCCTACATTGGATTACAAAAACTGACAACCAACAAGGAATTTCTTGACTTGCAATAACCATAATTCCAAACAGCTTAGACTGATTGATCATCTGTTGAAGAATCCCATCACTTTTAATAATAACAAGAACTATTTTGGAAGTATATTTTAGGAACTTTGATGTAATAAAGAAGGAATCTAAACATCAAACTAAAAGAGTTACCTTCACATAGTTGGAAGTGTCAAGTGTGAAACGGTGGTAGATTCCAGCTGGTAAAATAATCAGGTCTCCCATCTTAATCCAGATGCGTATCCACTGATCATCTTTGCCACGAACATCGAAATATCCACTTCCTTCCAAGCAATAACGAATCTCTTCATCAGCATGAATATGCTCACAGAAAAAGTTCCTCAGCTTCTCCTCGTAATTCTCGACCTTCCCTGGGCATAACTCTAAAAGATCCTACAGAAAGATGGTAATGAAAATGGATGACAGAAACTTTTAACATCCGAACTGAAAGGGAGGACCTATATACATTTATCAAATAGGGTACAACTAAGCCACCATAGACAAGACAACTATAAAAATGTGTGAATGTGAAATTGAAGTTCCTAGCTGCAAAATGGTACGTTACTTTGTTCTACATGTAGTTTTATGAAAATGAACAGAACCATGTAATTGTAACCACGGGTTTCTCGAATTTTCTTTAGCTCCCCATTTTCTTCATCATTTGGATCCAAATGCCAGTACAAGATCCCAATTTCTGTAAAGAACAAAATTACACCCAAATGAGTTCTCAAAATAAATGGCATACAGGAGAAAAAACTTTCCATGACAAAGATACTGGTGATAACTGAACCAGAAGAGTCCAGTTTGGAGTGTGGCAAGCCATCATCTAAGACAAAGAACTTCAAAATAATTAAAATAAAAAACATGTAAAATAAATGGATGATACACCCGGTATCAACTTTTTAGCCAAATTTTACATCACAAAGTGGGGTTATAAGTGGCACAAAGCTTACAAGTGAAGTGACACAGAAAATTATCCTGTAAACAAGATTACTTGCAAGTAATTGCTTTTGAGTTTGAAAATGGTGAAAACCTTGTGTTATTTTGGGACATCATTCGTACTTGATCTGTAAATCTGTGATTTTGAATGTTGTCATTAAACATGTCAAAGAACAGAAGTCGATGTTAAGGAAACACAAGGATTTTATTTCATGATTAGAATTTCAATTCAATCAAATTCATCCTAATAGCTTCAGGACCTGGTCTGGGTCCATCATATACATGGAGGGAATCTCCTGACTCTAAACGCCGATGGTAGAGCAAGAGAAGAAGTGAGTTGCGAGGTCATACTTCATTTTCTTTTTTCATAGGAATCTCTTCTCTAGTAGATTGTACATTGCTATTGCTTTGTACACTATGTGTAATTGTGCATTCAATGATCATGTATCATACACAAATTTGCAGCTACCTTGACAAATGACAAACTGCATTTTCTAGTAAAGGATTTTTCCATAGGTGTTGGTCATAAACTTGTGAAATTACACAATTGTCATTGGCTCCCCAATATTTACATAAATAAATTCCATCGAAGAGTTGTTCAATACCTATCTCTATTAGCTAATGTTGTTAACTATTGGAGATACATGGAGTGCCATTTTCATAAATGAAGTACCTTTTGGTGACATTTACGTAAGTAATGTGAAGGGGATCACCATTTTGTAAATTCACAAGTTTGTAATGACATCTATGTAAAAATGCCACCAAGTACTTATAAAGAACAGTAGAACCTTGTTCTGATTTTCATTATACAATCAATAGGAAATGTTCACATTTCTATCGTTTTCAAGGACAATGCCTACTTGTGAGTTTGTCCCTATACAATTACACATGGTTTTTTCCCATCTTCCACCAAATTATTTAACTGGAACAACTAACAAGGAAGCATCATGAGAAAGATTCTAGCAGCTCTAACAGTGTGCATAAGACTTGAAAGCTGGTTGACAAGGTGCTGATGTTGAGGACTAGATGGTGGACTTTTTGTTAGGTGGGCGGCACCGAGGAGGGTTGGCTTGCCGTTGGGCAGAGGTGATAGTTGGCATCGCAGGCAAACACCAAAGGAGTGGCACAAGTGGTCGGACCGAAGCGGAGGAAGGTGGTTGGAGCAAAAGCTAAAGGGTGAAGGTCATAGTCGAGAGAGGGGTGGCTCCTACGACAGTTGGCTTAGTGGTGGAATGAGGAGGCAAATGGAGATGGTGGTGTGGTGGTGAGGGATGAGAGGAGAGGAAGGTGGGTCAATGGAGTCTAGTGTTGTTGTCGTTGCCTTTGGTGGAGGAGTTGAGATGGAGAGGAAGGGAAAAGGTGAGGGAAAAGAATAAAATTCCAAATTTATTTCCAATTCCAGCTATCCCTTTTCATACGACCCTCCCAACTTTATAAAGCAGTTACAAAACCCAAAAGGCATTGTTGAGTGGTGAGGAGTTGTGGACTATTTTAGTCATGCATTGTGTTGGACAAATTGTGTGTGGTTTAGGTTACCTATATAAGGTCCATGTATCCCCCAGTTTATCCTTGAGAAGAATAAAGAAATATCTCGCCTCATAGGAGCCTTCTCCCGTGATTTTCTCCCTGCTCCTCATGAGTGAGGTTTCCACGTAAACCCAAGCGTTCTTGATTGTCATGCTTTGATATTATTATCCATTATTATTCTGATTTAATTAAATAAAAGAGTAAGGTTGACCGATTAGTGCTCTATGGAGAAATTGGACGCATAGTCTTGGGTGCATAGTCAACCAAGTAAATTGACAACTCAGGTGAGTAGTCGACCTGCCAACTATGTGCCCAAGTATGGGTTGTTTAGTTAGTTGAAGGTCTGATGAGGGATGAAACATTCCTTGAATCCGATTACTCGAAGAACTACTCGGACCGCTTAGATCCGACTATCCAAGGGGTTTAAAAGATTCAACTATCTGAGTTTCAGGATCCAATTACCCGTGGAAGCACGGTGAATCTGTTGGGAATAATTACCAGATCTGACTAAGTGTCGATCCTGGCAACAATATCCGACTTACTATCGGAGGTCCGGTTCACTTGCGTGGAACTGACTGCCGGGGCCAACTCAATAAAGCTTCAAGTCGTCCAACTCAACGGGTCTCAAATAAAGACTGTCATCCATTGCGATACGTTATGATAGTAACGACAAAGTATATTTTGACGACTATGAAGGCGTCTAAGTTAATGACAATGTATGATAGTAATTGTCGTAGTCAAACATTATCTATTGTCAAATCATGGGATCGTGGGGAAGTCCCTACGATCTCCACTTCTTGTCCAACTTCATAAATAGTTTTTTTTTTTAAAAAAGCGAAAGGGCGTTTATCCGAATGATAACCCCCCAACATCATTCCATTTCAAACAAAATAGATTACATCAAAATTACAGGGTAGATCCCCAAAACACCACCTGGGAGGAGATAGCCAAAACAAAATTCTCAACATAAGGCCTCTCCCCCCTAAAGATCACCCCATTCCTCCCCAGCCAAACGCCCCAAAGGACAGCCAAGACCTTCGCCCTTTCCTTTTTGGATTTGAAGGAAAAATCCCCGTCGTAGGTGTTGCCCCTATGGAAAGATTCCCAGAAGCCACCGGTATCTTGATGGGCGATCCAGTTGATTCCCATCCGCTGCCAAACCTGCGTCGCAAAGGGGTACTGAAAGAAAAGGTGCCGGATATCCTCCTTCGCCCCATCACAAAGGGGACATGCAAGATCCTTCAAATGAGCCCATCTACCTCTCCACTGCTTCGTCATAATTCTTCCCCTCCTCACCAGCCAAGCAAAAATCTTTACCTTTAAAGGGCAATTCGCCTTCCACATCAGATTACAATCTCTCAAGAAATCGACGTCGTGGTTGGTCATGCCACCCCCAACCTGTGGAAGACTTTTGCCATAGAGAAGTCTCCTTCCCAATGAAAACAATCCTCGCCCTCCTCTGGTGCCCAACCCTCCAGCTCCTGCAACAGACGCCGGAGCTCCTCACACCTCTGGTCAGATAGCCCTCCTTGGAAAGTTGGACACCACATCCCGTCCCAACATCCTTCCACCGTAGCTGTCGGGTCCACAACACTCCCAAGAAAGACGAGGGAACCTCTTCGCAAGGGTTGAGTCGCCCCCTTGCTAGTCATTCTGCCAAAAACGAAATGCATCGCCCTTCCCAAGAGTGGGAGAGAAGAAATCACGCACCTTTACCATCACTGACGCCAAGCCCTTAAGGAATTGGGAGGCACCTGGAGGGGGGGGGGGTCTCCAGAGGCTCCCAAGAGAGGAAAGGGTCGTAGCACCGTCGTGTAACATCTCCGAAGAGCCCCCGCTCCCGCCCCACCAATCTCGTATCCACCTAGTCAGGAGGTTGATATTTACCTTGTCTACATTTCTAACCTCCAGACCCCCTTCCTGGAGTGGTATGCAAACCTCCTCCCAAGCTACCAACCTCGCCCCCTTTCCCGTCGACCCTGCATTGGCCCAGAAGAAGTCCCTCATCAAACCCGATATCTTCTTTTCAATCTGGCGCGGGAGTCTAAAGATTGAGAGAAAATACGATGGAATGGATGCCAGCACTGCTTTAACAAGGACCAATCTCCCACTTATAGAGAGGAATCTAGAGGACCAATAAGCCAATCTTCCTTCCATCATCTCCAACAAAGGAATCAAATCCTATACCCTGAGGCGTTGATCTAACAACGGTATGCAAATACACCAAGGCCAGAGAACCCACCTCCATCTCCAAAGCCCCCCCTCACTCTCCACCTCTACAGCCGACAGGTTGAACGGGACAAAAGTTGATTTTTGGTAGTTGATCTGCAATCCTGATGCTTTGCCAAAAAGTTCCAAAAGGATTCTCATCCTCTTGGCCTCCAACTCCGTTCCTTCAATCAGGAATAAAGTATCATTAGCATATTGTAGGATCGCCGTTTCTGTATCCTCCCCAACCATGAAACCTCTGACCAGGCTCCTATCACAGGCCCTCTATGTAGCTCGTGCCAGTGCGTCTGCCGCCAACACAAACAACATAAGTGCAAGGGCGCACCCCTGTCTGACCCCCCTCCTTGGTTGCACCCAACCCCCCACCAGGTTCCCATTGATTAGGACTAAAAAGGATGATGTTGTCACACACATCTTCATCTAGTCAATCCACACCGCAGGGAATCCCCTCCTCTTTAGGGAGACCCACACAAAATCCCATTGCACGGAATCGTAAGCCTTGCTGAAATCAACTTTCCACAGGAAGGCCCTCCTCTTCTCCCTCCTTCAGAGGGCTAGAGCCTCCATGGCGGCCACAAAACCATCCAAAATTCCTCTCCCTGAAATGAAAGCTGACAGATGAAATCAAATCTCCAAGAATGTCTCTAAGTCTATTTGCCAAGACTTTTGTAATAATAAGGTAAATAGCATTCAAAAGCAAAATTGGTCTAAAGTCTTGGATTACCTCCGCCCCTCCCTTCTTGGGAAGCAGAAACAAATAATATATGTTCAATCTATCAAAATCTCTATTTCCAGCCGTAAACTCCTCCATCACCTGCATAACATCTGCCCCCACCAAGTGCCAAAATTCCCTAAAGAAAAAGACAGGGAAACCGTCTAGGCCAGGACTCCCCTCCGCATTCAGGCTCCACACCGCCTGCCTCACCTCATCCTCAGAGAAACCAGCTGTAAGACTCACTGCCTGAGCCTCCGTGACACACTGAACATCCTCCCCCCTCCATCTCCACCCCCCTCTCATGCACCTCCCAATAAACTCCCTGAAGTAATCCGCAACTGCTCATCCCACCTCCTCCCTACCAACGAAGCTGACTCCATGGATCAGCATCGTGTCTATCCAGTTTCTCCTCCTCCTGGTAGATGCCATCTAGTGGAAAAATCCGGTATTAGAATCACCTTCCTTCAACCACCTCTGCCTTGACCTCATCTTCCACTCACCTCCTCCTTCCTGTCCTCCTCCTGAACTGCATATGTCATCCTCACTCTAGTCTCCCTATCCTCAGAGGAGATAAGGGCTTGGTTCTCCTGTCTATCAATCCTAGTAATCTCTGCCAGTGCTTCCGCCTTCCTGCTCCTCCTGGACACTTTGATCTCCCTCTTGTATGTCCTCAGGTGATCACGCAACATACTCAATTTCTTTGCCAGGCAACTCGCAGCAGATCCCACCACTATCAAGGATTTCCATTTCTCTTCCACCATGCACTAGAATCCATCTTCCAATAGCCACGATCTGTCAAATTTAAAATAAGTACCAAAAGACGTCCCCTCATTCGACCTCCACATGAGAGGTGTGTGATCAGAGAAGGGCCTCTCCAAAGCGGACACATCCGCAATAGGGAAAGATTCTACCAACTCCACGTTGCAAAGGAATATGTTAATCCTGCACATCTGGCCACTGTTATTCCTCCATGTGTAAGCACAAAACGTTGGAACCAGATCGACAAGGCCATGTGTAGCCACAAAATCCACAAAAATATTCGACCCAGGATCCTATTTGCCCCGCCCTCCAGGCCTGTCCTCCACCTGTAAGGTAATGTTGAAATCCCCTCCAAGCAGCCAAGGAAGATCATGACAATCCGCCATGACGGTCGCGAGCTCCTCCCACATGATTCCTCTAGCCTGGCCATCCGACAGACCATATACTCCAGAGACACACAACTTGGCACCTCCCACCCTCCTGATCAACCTCGCAGAGATGACATGATCCTCGCAGTAGAAATCATCCAGTGAGAAGACATCTTCCCGCCATCCCAAAATATGCCCCCCTAAGCGGCTGTTTACCCCAAGGGACCGGAACCCCTCCATCCAAGAACCACCAACCTCCTTCCAAGTTCGAGCATCGCAACTGGCCAACTTCGTCTCCTAGAGCAACACGACATCAACTTTCCATGTACGAATATAGCGTCCCAGTGATGCCTTTCTAGCCGGGTCATTGAGACCCCGCACATTCCACATCAACACACCATTCACCAATGGATGTATGCCTCCTCCATGGATTGTCAGAAGCCACACGCCTCCGCTGTCCTATCCACCTCGCCATCTTCCTGGTCTAACAGCACCATCCGACGTGGCAGCTACGGCGCCTTACCTCTACCATCAACCACCACTCTCAATCTCTGAGCTCCACAAAACCTCCATCTACGCTTGTATCGGAGAGCCCCACCCCTATTGCCCTGCACCATCCGCAGCCTCCACCTCGTCAAGGTGAGCTTCTCTCTGTCCTTGTATGACAGCGAGGTGCTTCCCGAACACCGCTGCGAAGGAGTATCCCCAGGACCACCACCGTGCCGCTTAGCTTCCTCCTCCGCTCCGCGTTGACCTCTGACCTTAGCATCCTCGGTCCTCCGGCCACCGAAGTCCTCTCTTGAAGTGGACAACGTCGTCGCCGTCTTTTTTGCCTCTCGCGACGGAGACACGGCCTGGGAGGTTGCATCTTCCACCCCGATCGAGGCTCGGGCGCGCTCCTCTTCCCCAGCTTCATCGACCTCTTGCCGATCAACTGCCCCTCCAAATTCGAAAGGTCGGGAGGGCTCCTCTCCTTCGAGCATGCACTAGCAGGAGCTTGAGTTCGGGTCTTTGTTCCAGATCCCGCCAGCAGACCCAGCTTCGCACCCCCGTCACGTGAGTTTGGCTTCGCACATGCCTCTGATGTGGCTTCATCAACATCCCTTGCCAAACTATTCCTCTTCAATTCCCTTCGCTACCTTTTTCGCTCTCGAGACTTCCAGAGTCTCGCCAATCTCAGGCGACGCCAACGATGCAGATAAGGCCTGCGCAGATCTCTTGGGCTTCGAATCCACGTCAGCGACCGATCAGGTCATCCTTTCCCTGCCGGGTGATGCTTCGTGTTCCTCCACACCAGCGTCGTTGCCTCGGTCACCGCCATGGATCCTCGAGGAGCTCCCTGCGCCTTGCAGGAGACGACCTAGGAGGAGCTCCCCAATCGAAGAACGATCTTCTCCATCGACCTCGCTCCGACCTTCATCTCAACCTTCGCCACCACCGGGCCTCTGGATAGGCCAACCACCACACATCTCTTGAGGCGAGCGAAGGGCGAGACAACTGCGTCCACCACCTCCACCGACCTCAACCACCAGGGGATGCCTTCAATGGTCACCTCGAACATCGACCTCTCAGGCGACCTCTCCACTGACGCTCCATCGTGCAAGGATGGCCATTGCCATCTCCACCTCCCCATCTTGGCGTCAACCTTCACAAAGCACAACACCTCCCTCCTCTCAGCAGGGAGGCCAATGACTAAGAATCTGCAGCCCTCCAACATCAAAACCCTAGCCCCCTTCCGCACCAGGTCTTGGCCCAGAGCCTCCTCCACAATCGCCTTAGTTACCCAGCCGCCAAGAACCTCGCCCACGAGTCCACCCTCCACCTCCTTTAGGAACTTAACCCCCTCCGACCACGGCGCCTTGACCTCCGCCTATGGCAATCCCCCAGGCAGTGGTAGCAGACACCCAACCTTCCAAGCACCAACGCCACGGCATTTGTAGCTTCTGTGCCCCAAGCCACCGCACTTCCAACAACGCCACGATTCGTGGCATTCTTATGCCCAGTGGTCAGCCCCTAAGCACCTGAAACGTCCCTTCACCGTGCCACCTCCCGTGCGGGGGGCCCTCCGAGGACCAGCTGGAAACCGACTCTCCTTTCTCCGCCTCACCACCACCGACCAGCCCACACCGACCCCGGGCCTCACCACCTCGACCTCCTCAGAATGGTAACTCTCCTCCCCCTCCACTCCCTCCCCACAGCCACTCTCCCTATCGCCTCTCCTTTCACTCTCTCTCTCGCTCATCGCTTCCTCATTGGGAGGTATTGACATGGCCTCTGAAATTGATGGGCTCACCTAGTAGCACATTTTTATGTGCTTATCCTCCATAAATAGTTGAGTGAGGTTAAATTTTGGTACAGGCAATCTGAGAGAGAAAAGTAGAGCACTTGTAATATCAATTCTAGTGAAACTTTGGGAGCATAGCTCTCCCCCCAGACGTACACCTATTAGGTGGAACTAGGTCATCAATTCTCATTCTTCTTTGTGATTGTTTTTAAGACGAGTCCTCTATTCTAAGAGGCCCGATCAATTGGCGCCGTCTGTGGGAAGTCGAGTTACACCTAATTTTCTACACTCTCATACATTCAAATGGCTCCTTCAACTCGTCACTCCTCACGAAGCCAGCGGGAGAAGGCTGGCCCTGCTAAATCAAGCATTTTTGTTTCACGGAAACGCCGTCAGACGGAGGATACCGGTAAGGGGAAGAATATGCTACCTAGCACCCAACCCGAGCTTCCTCATGAGGAAGGCCCAAGAGAAGACCCGCTCCTCGAAATCCAAGCTAGAGAGGAGTTCAAGGCTAAACTTGCAGCTCTTAAAGCATAGCAGCAGCTAGTGGCTGAGCAACTGGAAGAAATCCGACTGATTCGAGAAAATGCCCTAGCCCTACAAAAGGAGCCACAAAACTCTAGCCACATTGATGACCAATTGAAATGACGTCATATGGTAGAGGAAGAAAATGCCCATTTGCATGAACAGCTTGAGAAATTGAAACGAGATCTTAGTAGCCAGAAGGGCAAAGTTCCCCCTGGTCCACCTAAAGCTCCACTCCCGCCTTCGCAAGAATCGAACGAACAATCGGGGGCACACCCCTTGGCGACTAGCGGAGGAGGATCAATCCCCGAGATCATCCATCAAGTCACTCAGGTGATGCAAAGCATATGCCCCTAGGCATATGTAACTACATATCCCTTTACAGAGGAGGTAATGATTGCCCCTTTGCCCGAGAAGTTCAAACAGCCGATTTTGGCTTAGTATGATGAAACTTATGATCCTAATAGCTTCGTTGGAAGCTATTGAGAAATGATGTTGGTGCATGAATGTCCGGATGGAGTTCTCTTAGGATAGCAATCTGAGAGAGAAAAGAAGCAGAGTGCTTGTAATATCAATTCTAGTGAAACTTTGGGAGCATAGCCCTACCCCCAAACGTACACCTATTAGGTGAAACTAGGTCATCAATTCTCATGCTCCTTTGTGATTACTTTTGAGTCGAGTCCTCTATTCTAAGAGGCCCAATCAAGGTCCAACTAGGAGTAGTCAATTGACTACTCGACCAACTCGGCTGATTTTTACAACAGAAAGCTTGCCTTTGATGGAGGACAGTCACAATGAACAAACATAAGGGTAGAGTGGTGTTGCGTGTGTTGGAGGGGGGGAGTTGGACAATCTCTTTGCAACTTACTACTCTCTTCTATCAACTGGTGAGAACAATAATTAAAAAACTTGAAACTTTGTTTGGATTGCTTAGCGAAAACAAACGCTAACTTACCCATTCAAGCTTGGCCAATCCTAATGCCACTAATTTAGTTGTATTGACAAGCTTGACCAATCATACCATCAGGTTAGTCCAAATATGACTAGGGCTGTCAGAAGGCATGGGACAATAGGCTTAGCTTAAACTTGGCTTGATAAGGGTGCATGAGCCCAGCTCAATAAGATAATGGACTGAGCCAAATCCAAGATTCTAGCTTAATAACCATATTAATCCAAGCCCAAGCTAAGCTAAGCTTAACTTGGTTTGATGTGTGTGTATGTTTCTAAAATAAGTGATATCTAGCATCAATATACTACTTTATAAAATTTCAAATGGGAATCACAGCCACCAAATCTCCCTTAATACCCCAATCCTCCACTCCTATTGTGAGTCAAGCTTGACCATAAGCAGGAGTCATTCATGAGCTTGTCAATGGGCTTACAAGCTAACTTAAGGCCAACAAATCAAAGCTAGAGACCAAGCCGCTCTAATCAAGGTCAATCAAAGCTTGAGGCACCTTGCTTAGCCTTACTAAGTACAAACCAAAACTTAACTGGGTTTAACTCATCTGGGCTTGATAAAAGCCTAAACATGATTGTTGATCATCATTGAGGTTGGGTTAAGAGGGTCAGTATCATGTCAGAAAGGGACAAACTAAGGCAACTTCTAGAAAGATTTCTGATACCAATTGACAGTTTTGAGAGATTTTCTTTTTTCACAAGAAACTACTTGAACGGTTGAGGTAGGATCTCCACAATAGTTCTATTCAATGACACTAATCTATAATGTGTAACATGAAATTATGGGAGCATGAGATTTTAAGTAGAAAACCTGTTAAAGATCAAGGGGGTGAAACATTAGAAATAGACATGACTACCTTTGAAGATATTGCTCAAAGGAAATTACACGGAGTACAAAGGGGTATATGCAAACCAAGTAGAATCCTAACAAGACTAAAAGACCGCAAAATAGAGTCTCACAAGCCCGAATGTTTCATAAAACTATCTATAGATGAATTTGAATCCAAGTCAAAATAAGCTATTGGGTAAATTGGTTTATCTTATTTAGGGGAAGCATTCCTCTAAGGAAAACTTTGAATTCCATATGAGATGCGATGGGAATGTAGTAACGCTTCACCTCTTTATGATAATGCTACCACCATGTTTTGAACCAGTTAGGCAAGACAAGTTCACACTAGATTTCAACTTGGCAAAAGGCATGTGCTTCAGCACCATCTTTGCGGTTCCAGAAATATCTGCGAGCAATATTCTTTTATCTTTGTCATTAGCCATTCTGCATGACGAAAAAACTTCTAAACAATAACCCTCCTCTTTTTTTTCTTCTCTCTCTACCTCTGGAAAGGTGCTCTCCTCTTTAGAATCACAAGCAAACTCTTTTAATGATGAGACATTTGTAAATGTTGAACCTGTGGATGGACTGATCACTATTTCTCCACATCTCCTTAAAATATACACCTCTCCGGTTGCAATCCATTCCTCTTCTTTTGTAGCAGGCAGCTGATCATCATGTCAGGGCAAAAGATCATGAGGATCAACTGCAATCTCTATAATTTGATAGCTCTCAAATCTATACTTTCATCAAAAGAACAAATAATAGAATCTTTATTTGATGAAAGAAATAATGGAAATGTGTGCACAACATATTGCTGACTTTTCAACGAAAAGAGTGAGGTCAAGTCACTTTGACTTCTACATCAGATGCTCTCAGTTTCTTGCTCCCATTCTTTGGCTGCTCCGACTTTGTTGATCATGCCCATCAAGGCATCTTCTGACTTGGCAGTCAACCTGTCCACCTGAGACAGGTGTATATTGGCTATCGTCGACCTTTTTTATTTAGGAATCAGGACAAACAACTACACCCACTTTATACAGCAAAGAGTGCAAAGTGAAATAGAGTGGAATGAGGGAAGAAGTGAAATGGAGTGAAATGAGTTAGCACACAACTATAGCCTGCACCCTGGACTTGCATGGTGTAGCAGAGATCCACGAGTGAAGCCTGTTTTCTTCACATTTGACTTGCTCCTCCTGACATCTCCTAACAAACAATTCCTCCCACACCAATGTTGAAAGTCTATTTACCCCCTTTCCATTTGATAGAGAGATTTTGGAAAGAGAAAATGATCCCTCACTTTTTCTTTCGTTAACTCTGGATAGGAATTTGTTTTTTTTTTTTTTGTAGAAGAAAGAATGTCCTAGAATACAGAGCCAACCAATAAGGCAATGTAGTTGAAACTGGAATTGGGAAATGCATACTAGAAAGTGGAATTAGAGGGTTGCCTTGCAAGTTTTTTGAGGGGTCACAAAAGAATAGAATCACACTTTGTAAGATTTGAACCTACAACATTGGGTTTCGGAGACTCACATTCTAACAAACTGAACTGAGAGGGCTTTTGAAGGAAGGAGAAAGATCCTTTTCGTACTAGTAGACCCTTTCCGGTCCCATTTTCATCAATCTTAAGCAATCCCTTTTACCTGTTCCTTGTACCTTGGGGGGGGGGGGGGGGGGGGGGGGGGGGGGGGGGGGTGTGTGTGTTAAGGATGAACATCCCTTGATTTTTGGTAGGGTCATTATAGAAATTCTTTGTCTTGTTTTCCGCATCTACCTTTCCCCTATCTATATACAATATCTTTCTCGTCATTTTTTCTCATATTTTCTTTCATCTAGGCAATTTTTTAAATCATAGAAAGTAGTTAGAGAAAGACTACTTAGCACAGTGGAATAGAAAAGAGAGCATCAAGCATTAGCTTTTCGTGTCACCGGTAATCCTTTTTCGTTTATTAGGAGACTAAAAAGATGAAGTAGACATGATTGTCACATCGATTAATAGTTGAGAGATCCTATCTCTAAGGCTCTCACTTTGGGGCTATCTTTCGCCATTGATATGGTTCGACATGATAGGTATAGTGCCTCAATCAACAAATGAGTCCACAGTTGTTTTCTATCTAGTATGGGGAAGAAGAGAGTTTTCAAATTTGTATGAGCCTATCAAAGATTGAGCCGAGTTTATTGAATTACACTTAGAACAAACAAAAATTAGTGAATTATGCATGCTCATATATCCAGCCTAAGATTTGAATTTGCATTGTCTTCCTACACTTTGCAAGCAGCAGCAAGTTGGGGCCCCATTTGCAAGCTTCAAGGATCATTTCATTACCTTCACTATGATCTTGTAGGCACTTGAAAGCCATCTTATTAGCTATTACACTAGGTGCATTTTCCCAAGGGTGTCTTAAAGTTCCTCCGTCAAACCATAGTACAATTTCAAAGATCTCGGTCAAGGTAGGTATACGCCAAACATGAATACCTCCTAAAGCCACCAGCATAACACCCGGCATAGAGACCCAATCTTGAGTTAAGAAAATACCACGACTTCGGACTTTTTCAATATCAGTGTTGCATTATAGCATCCTACAAGATATGCAAGTGAAAATTTTACTGGAAACAAAATGGTCGTCATCCTTTGTGACCGTTGGTATTTCATGTTCATTTTAAGCATTTGCATATGTGAAGAATGAAGAAGCCACGTGAATAGTCCACGTGGCACATTAGCCACGTGGCAGTCTAGGAGTCAAAGTTGTATGGCCTATTTAGGAAAATAAGTGATGACTTGCATGTCAAGTTTTGTGCCAAGTGTGGCAACTTGTTTTAATTAGTATGAGTCCAATCTAGGAAAGATAATTTAGGATTGATTGATTGGTTGTTAGGACTTAATTTGATTCGATTGAGAGTTGTTTTAGGAGTAAATCTCTTTATCAGTAATTATTTATGTTGAATTGAGTTGAATACAACAATATTTCCCAACCTCTCTCAACTCCTCTTCTCTCTCTCTCTCGCCAACTCTCTCTACTCTATTACTATTCACGTGAATAGTAACCATATTGTTCAATGTGAACAGCAGTAGCCGATCCTTTAATCTCCACACGTAGGCCTTCCACGTGCCCAAGAACCTGCTACACTTCTCCAAAATCTTCACAGCATCCTTTTGATAACCAATCGAGATGAGATCCTTAATAAAATGTCGAATATGGAGAACATTCATCAAAGTAACCATTATCCTATCATGCAACTTAAAGTCTTAAACTATATTGTTACTATCCCAACGTTCCAAGTCTACAAGTCATTTTCCATTAATGTAACTCCATCTTTAGAGGACTTTAAAGGCATAGAACTAGTACATGTTGGAAGACATGATATAAACAACTAGAGTTTGAAAGCCAAATAATTTGTCACCTACATGGGTGGTTTCCACCCAAAAAAAAAAAAAACTAATCCGTAAATTCTATCTATTCATAACTAACCTCTGAGAGCAATCTTTTTTCCTTTGCTCTTCTAAATGTTTTGGGTTTCCAACAATTATAAAAAATGTTCGCTCTTTTCCGATAGTTATAGGAAGCCCTTTCGTCCAAGATTCTTTAACATGCAATAAGAATAAAGATGACTTGACAATATCGATATGTTGGCCATATATAAGTATCTTTTTTTTAGAGACATAAATAAGTATCTTATTAGAAAACTTGTAGGAGAGCAATAATGAGCATAGCAATAATAGGGCATATTGTTCATGTTGAGTTATGTGGTGTTTAAATATGGTGTGTTCTTTTTATTTATTTATGTAAGGGTGTATGTGTTACTTTTCCCTAGTGCCTCGCTCTACATAAAGGCACATAGGGCCTCGTGAAATAAATAGTTCACTCATTTGTCCCATCATTGTATTAAAGTAGTAGTTCTAGACCAGTGCCAAGATAACCCACCCAAACCTAGCCTCCTACACCACCAAAACCCTTGCTCTCCTCCCTCTCTCACTGCCGCCAACCACAGCGTCACCATAGGCGGTGGTTGTTGTCTCCTCTACACTGCTGCTAGGTGGTCCTTATGATCCTTAGTGGTGCCGCCTCTTTCAGCCCTCTTGCGCCAATCTTAGCGGCGCCACCTTGATCTCCTCGCCCTCCGACACTTGTTTCTAGCGCTTACACTAGCAAGCTGAGCGCATAGGAGGGAGATCCAGCGCCTGATCTCCATCATAAGGGAGATTTAGCACCAAATCTCCATCGACATGGGCTCCAACGTCCTCTCCCTCCTTCCTCTTCATCGCCCAGGCCTCGGGAGGGGCAGGCTGCACTCGCGTGGGACCATATCTTGCTCCCAAGAGCATAGCTACGCCTTATGATGATCTGAAATAGTGATTTCAGATCAAGATTTTGGGTATTTAAGAGACATATGATCTGATATTTATTGTTGCAGTGGTCCTTTTAGTTCTTTTTATGAATTAGAGATAGGTGGCGGACAACAAAGACTCTTTAAGTGACTCGATGGGGAGATTATCCACAAGTGCTTCCCTTCGCATGCAAGAAACATCTATAAAATTGGATGGATCCAATTTCCTTCTCTAGTCTATCTCATTCTCCCAGTTCATTGGATCACATCAGAAAAAGTATATTCTCACCCAAAACAAACCACAAGTCAAGAACAGACCATATTTAAACACCAATCCTATCACATGGAGAAGTAAGAAGCAAAATATTATCTCTAGATCCAGTGCGGAGTTTGACTATAAAGTAATGGCTCATACTACTTGTAAGTTGTTTTGGGTGAGATCCATTTTACAGGATCTACATGTATCTACCTCAGGTGCCACTCTCATGTATCGTGACAATGAGGCCACATCCTTCATTACAAACAATCCAACTTTTATAAACGAACGAAGCATATAGAAGTAGACTGTCACTTCATCCAAGATGCCATTCTAGTGAGAAAGATTTCAACACCATATATTGCTACTAAAGAACAAATTGTAGATATTTTTACCAAAGCACTCTCAAAGAAACATCTTAAGTATTGTGTTCCAAGTTGAGCATGTCAGATGTATATGCTCAAACTTGAAGGAGAGTGTTGAGTTATGTGATGTTTAAATATGATCCTTATTTCTGTAAGGGTGTGTGTGTTACTTTTCCCTGGTACCTCTCTCTATATAAAGACACATAAGGTCCCGTGAAATAAATAGTTTGCTTATTTATCCCATCAGTTCATTTTCTATTTACATCCATATTTTCAATTTTATCCAAAATAACAGAATTAATATTTTTGAAGATGTGATTTTATGAATGTACCTTCCGTCATATGAAGCATGAACAATTTATGCTTCCAATGCAATCAATTTACAAGAGGCTTTGTCATGTAAAGAGATTCTAACTTTGACCACAATCCTATTATGGTCATCTCATGCATGATCTCAATCTTCTTATTTGTGGTCATCAACATTGATATATTTCACTTGTTGAGTAAACAACTTTAACACACCTTGTTGAGGTAGAAACACATGCATTTTGATCTAGTACGTGTCAAAGTTGATTTTGCAATCGAAGTTCTCAAACTTTGGCATCAAATTTATGAAGTCAAGTTTAAAGGAGAAGAGAACTTTGGTTAGGACTGATCAGGTTATGCCTTCATGGACTGTTTTGAGATTGGAGATGTTACATTATGTTGAGTTGAGGGCTGTTTTGTTATTTGATTTTTATTGTTGGACTATTATTATAATTTTTCCCTCACCTCTCTATATAAAGAGGTGTAAGGACAACTTAGTACATTAAGAAGATTTATTTTCTTCAATTTGGTATCGAAGCCAAGTTGATGACACCACCAAGCAAACCCTAACCCTAGCACTAAGACCCACCCTTGTCACCACCACCGCTGGCCGACAGCAACGCCGCCTGCTTGCAACAACATCGCCAATACGAGCAAGGTTGCTACTAGTTGGAGCAAGGTCGCCGCCACCCATTCCTTCTTCCCACCACTCTCTCTCATCACCGACCCTTGTCGAGCGGCAGGGAGAGGGCAATATCGCTAGGTACAACTCGCTGCAGGTTCTAGGGAGGTCTTTGGCGTGTTGTTGATGGAGTTCTAAAGGTAATGGCCTTCCGAAAGGTGTATTGATACATCATTAGTGAAGTGGTATGCTGTTTTCAGAACTTTAGACTGTTTTTGGGGTGTGTATTCCCCTATTTTGATGATATTTTGAGGTATGTATTCCCCTTTGAAGTGTTGAAGAAATTTTGGATCGTGTGTGTGAGGATTACGGGGTGTGTATTCCCTAGATATTATGTTTGTTACTGAAATCTGTGATCAATGATACTTTGAGGCGTTGCTTGTGTTGTGGGTGTATTATGGCTTCATCATTAGAGTCAGAAGTTTCTTCAAGGCAAGGTGCAGAAAGTGGCATGTACAAGAGCCCATTTTTTGCACCGATTGTGAAGCTGGATGAGACCAATTACCTTCGTTGGTCTTAAACCTTCCTAGTGTCTGTGGAGTGACATGAGAAGCAATATGTTCTCACTGAGACACCACCAGAGCAAGGAACAAGAAAATATGTTACTTGAAATAGGGATGATGTGATGGTGAGAGCTTGGATACTGAACAGTGTCATTCCTTACAAGTCAACCAAACAGATGTAGGATGGCCTGAGAGATGCTTATTCTCATGAGCTAAATTCAACTTAGGTTTTCAGATACATTATGATTTGTCACTTAAAGCAGGAGTCTATGAGTCTATCACAATACTACTCTACTATGAAAGGTCTCTTGCAAAAATATAATGCCTACAAACCCATGTGTACATCTACCACATGTAGAGACCACAAGAAGGTGTTCTCTACCTATATGTTCCTTGCTAGTCTGAGTGATGATTATGTTGGTGCTCGTTCTCAAATCCTTACTTTATTTGAGGTTCCCCTATTGAGGAGATTTACAAGAATCATGATATAGTCTCCAATAGTAGCTCCTCTGCCCATGCAACTGTTAGCACTCATGGTGCCAAGGTGGATCTTTTCATGGCTAATCGAGGTCCTAAGAATAGGAACTCAACTTAAACAATCACAGAGCAATCACATAGAGGATTGGTGACCCAGTTCCACCTAAGAAGGTGTACACCTGAGGGGAGAATGATGCTCCCAAATTCCAATAATACTTTCGTAAGTAGTACAATCACACTTTCTCATTTTTCTCTCTCTGATTGCGTAAAAAATAAAAGCTAGCTTATCCTAAGTATTTATAGGATAAGCCATCTCCGATCATGGGTCTTGTGGGATTCCCCATGATCCCGTGATCTAGCTATTAATAGAATTCAATTGAGTAATCGTCATATGACTACCAGCATAAACATCGGCACAACGGTTGTGCGCTTCAACTTCACTCAACAGGATTCACAGACGGGTTATCGAATCCTTGGATTGGGTTGGATCCGACAAGTTATCGGGTAGCCGGATTCGCCAGGATGCCAGGTAACCAAATCCATTAGATTGGTTCACTAAGTTTAAATGAGAGGATTTTTCTTCCCTCATTGGTGGCAGAGGTAGAGGATGTTGTGATAGTGCACGTAGTAAACCTACCTATACCTATTGTAGGAGGATTGGCCATGTTGAGGCCAAGTGCTGGAATAAACTTGAATGGCCTACTGTGGCCAACCAAGTTACTATGACTTTTGCGCTCCAACAATTGTTATTGAGCCTGTTACCCTTGCAGAGGTAGACTATGATATAGTAGTACAACGTCTAGCTCAATTAACACATGATTAGCCTTAGTCTTCAGACACAGCAGCTTATGCCTCAACATCAAGTACTAGTAGTACATGGTTGATAGATTCCGATGCTTTTGACCATCTTTCAAGGATTCCCCAATGCTTTGGATGTATGTAATAGGTCTACTTTAGTGGACATTAATTGGGCCAAAGAACAGTCAATTCTAAGATTTAATTGGACTTTAAGCAGGTAGTACATTAGAGAAATTAATTGAGTCATGATTTATTCACGCATAATCATTTGATGCAATATATGTTGCATATAAATAGTTATCCATGTGTGTACTTATTGCATGGGATAATTCAAAATAACATCTTACATATGAATTATGAGAAGTTGTGAAAGAAATCAATGGGGGATCTTGCTAAAATAAGAAACACAAGGGAGAGTTAATATTTGGTTCCATCAAATTCTAAAATCTCATTGAAACTTTCCTGCCTCTTTGGTCTTGTCAATCCCCCTTACAAAAAAAGAAAACTCTTTGTCATCAAATCTCTCTCTCCCCAATATTCTCTTTAATTATCTCTCTCTCATTCTTTATATAGAGGCAAGATGGAGGACAAAAGAGATCCATCTTCCTCCACGAAGGAGAGCCCCCTCTCTCCAAGCACAGACCCAACCACGGCTACGACCACCATCGCGTCTCGCCCACAACAAACCCATCACCGCGGCCGGTGATGACAGCATCGACATCCGCAATCGCGATGACTTGCCATCGATTGCATTTGCCTCGACAATTCGACACGCCACTGCATCTCACAATTCGACCGTACATGCCCTCGCGACCTCGGCCTCCGAAGTTCATAACCGCGAGCCTCACCGTAGTCGGCCACCACGCACTGCCTCCTCAATGCTTGCAACTTCCCGCACTAGTCTGACTTCATCTTCTTCCTTAACAGACCCAACAGTGCCACCATCACCGTGCACATTGCCCGCACCCACCAGCACCTCACCGCGCGCCAACTAGTCGTCGCATGCACCCCCTCACATGCGTGCAAGCAACTGGCGCCACCCGCCCACTGCCGTACCTACTGGCCTCGCATGTGCACCCTCACGCGCAATCGCCAAGCCACCACCACTATGCCCTCATCGCGCATGAGCTACTAACGCCACCCTCTCCTCCACGCAACCACCGGTGCTGTCCACCTCCACGCAGCAACTGCACGCCAACATCTTCTTCTTTGTCTTCCTCAGCACCAACAGAGAAGATCCCAAACTCCATCAACTACCCCTACACGCAGCCGCCACCACGGGCCTCGAATCTTCGCACCGACGACGCCAACGCAGTCACCTCGACCCTACGAGCACAACCACGGCTTCGATAACACCAAACGGTCGTCGTCTCGGCGGCCAAAAAGCCTTACCACCGGTGCCTCCGTCTCTCCAACTGACAAGCTCCGAATGCCGTTCTCCGTGAAACCACCGCCATCGTGAAGCCCTTCGTCTGGCCAACCTCCTCCAAGCACAGCACAATCTGCTGCGGCCTCTTCCTCGCACGTGCAAGGGGAGTATTTCCCCAGTTTCTCTACGGTGGACACATGCATTAGTTTTTACATCTAAATGCCATTGCGAGACTTTATTTTGATTTGAATATTCATTGAGTGGAATTTGTTAGGAGGCCCTCATTTTGCTTCTAATTTGCAAGATCAATCATTCTTCCCCCATATGCACTCCCTCTTTCCCCAACAAACATCGCAAGCTTAACAGCGAGAGAATGTTAAATTGTTGGTTGATTTTCCACGGGATTATTTTTCTAAGAATATTAGTTGGGTGCATTTGAATTCCAAATCATTTAATTATAGAAATTATGGTTGCCTCTAGATTTGCATGGGACTAGATATGATTCTTGATACATATCGTTATCTATGGATTTGATTTGCGGCATTTGTATTTGGTGATAATTTGAAAAATCATACATTGCTGTTATGTCCAGTGAGTTTGGAGTATTCTCACGTATTTTAACTTGGATTGAAAGGTACTTGGTTGCGTAGAAAAAGACATATTTGGTTTCCATGTACGTGGTTCTTACAGACTTGTTGCTCTGCCTTAGTTTTCTCCCAAGCCTTTGTGATTGATGATGGAAAACATTGATTAGAGGGATTTAAGGAAATTATTCGTGAGTTTATTGCATTTGTTCCTCCCTATGGATACAACCTAACTTTCGTGGTTAGTTTTGACCGATAAATATTTTTTATCGAGATTTTTCCACCACGCAACTTTACTGCAACGACATAATATTTCTGTCAAGTGAAAACTCCCATTCAATATGCAGATGTTCCACAAGGATGGTCAGTCCAGCTAGCAGATGGTAAGCATGCTCCATTTGTGGTAAAGGGGGGTGTCTATTACTCCTACCTTATATCTCTCATATGTTTATTATGTGCCTGATATGACTATGTCGTTGCTTTCTTTTAGTACTATTATAAACCAATTGAATTGCCGTGCTATTTTTGATGTTGAATGTACCTTTCAGGATTGCATGACAGGGAGGACGATTAGTGGTGAACATGAGGAGAGGGGTGTATAGTGGTTAGTGCAGAGTCCAATTGCTGCAGCTTGTCAGATGAGTCCTGCTGGGAGTCCCTTGCAGTGACACAGACGACTAGGCCATCCATCTTTGGACAAACTACGTCGGATTATCCCACATCTCTCACTAACAACGAAGATTTAGTGTGATGCTTGTCAGTTGGGGATGCACCACAGATCTAGTTTTTCAGTGTCTACACAGCCTAGTAGTTCTGCATGTTTTGATTTAATCCATTGTGATGTTTGGGGTCCTAGTCATGTGACAGATAGACAAGGATATCGTTATTACTTTTAGTTGATTTTTCTCTCCTGTCATAATTATTTGGTTCTATTATTCAGTAGTTTGTGACTTTTGCGAAGAATCAATTTGATGTTTACATTAAAACTATCAGGACAAATAATGCATTAGAATTTTGCACCAAACAATTTGCAGTGTTTTATGGCTCCCTTAGTATTTTGTACCAAATCTCCTGCCCCTATACGTCACAGCAGAATAAGGTTGCAGAATGGAAACATAGACACATTCTAGATACGACTCGTGTCTTACTTATCCAGAATAGTGTACCTCACACCTACTGGGGAGATGTAATGCTTACTGCCTGTTATTTTATTAATAGGCTTCCCTCATCTGTGATTCACAAGCAAGTACCATGGACAGTGTTGTATCCTGATGCGGATCTTTTTTAGTACCTCCCAGGACGTTTGGTTATGTTGCCTTTGTGCATCTGCTTGGACTCAGCCGTGACAAACTTACCCTTAGAGCAGACAAGTGTTATTCCTTGGCTACTGTCACACTCAGAAGGGATATAAGTGCTTCGATCCTATACATCAGAATCATTGTCAGTACGGATGTCGCATTCCACGAGCCTATTCCATATTTCTTCATGTCCACTCATCAATTATGTGATGTGGAGACTGCTGTGCCTATGCTTGTGCCTTCGATATCTAGAGATGATTTTGCTTGTAGTAGCAAGCTTGTTATTTCTTCAGAGCAACCTATGAGCACATGCAAACAGTGTTGTCAAGGTGCTCACCTAGGTGCACATAGGTGCCAAGTTGAGGCGAGGTGAGGCCCTAGAGCCTCGACAAGGCTCACCTTGCTTGATTTGCTTGAAGCATTGCCTGAGCGAGTGTTTGAATCAAGTTTACTGGTTTTTAATTTTTGTAAATACGTTTAAGGGTTTTAATTTCTTATCAACTATTTATTGAGAACTCTCTCTTAGTTAAACACACCTATGCATATGTATATACACATATGCATAGATATATTCATATACATGTGCTTCTGGACACACATATTGTGTATGTTTGCGGATACATGTACATACATGTCAACTTATGCATACAAATATATATGTACATACACTGTGCATAAGTATAGCATATGAATATTATGTGTACATTTACATATGTACACATGTAAATGTAGGAAATTATACACACTTATAATATGTATCAATGTGCATATGTATGTGCATTGCGCATGTTTGTCTAATCACTTATATGTCTTGTATATTATATATATGTAATCATAACATACCATATTTTGGTTGTGTGTGTATTGATTAGTCCACGTTAGTGGACTAAATTAAAGCCTAAGTGCATTACCATTGAGATGAGAATTTAATTTAGAGTATGCATTATATTGATAAAATTATTTAAGCTCATGAATTATCATGTTCACATTTTTATTGAATAAAGGCGTGCCCATTATATTCATGTACTAATATAATTACATACATATGTTTTTGCGAGAATAAATTGAGCACATCAATTTTGGTATATTGGGTTTTACCAGAAAAAGAAAGGAAGAATGATTCTAAAATCTTCATTTTTGAAACCTAGGATTACCTCCCATAATCATTTCTTTCCATTAAAGATCTTCCTTATTTGAGTCAAAAAATACCCACCACTCTCTTATTTCCATGCATGCACGTTCCCTGATATTTCTTTACTTTCCTTGTTTTCCCTCTCTCTCTCCTCGATAATCTCTCTCATTCTCTTCTCTCTCTTATATACAAGCACATGGAGGATGGTAGGGAATCATCTTCCTAACGAGGGAAGAACTCCCTCTCAACATCCCCACTGTGC
Source organism: Thalassia testudinum (assembly GCA_037157565.1). Classification (NCBI taxonomy): domain Eukaryota; kingdom Viridiplantae; phylum Streptophyta; class Magnoliopsida; order Alismatales; family Hydrocharitaceae; genus Thalassia; species Thalassia testudinum. The sequence continues at coordinate 24,002,329 of JAZHRO010000024.1, forward strand.
AACAGACACCATCGCGAGCCTCCACACAGACATCTGCCACCGCGAGTTCTCCACGACCGCGCATTGACTTCGACCACGCCACCACAGACTTCACTCAACTGCGACCACTGTGCCATTCTCATCGACAACCTCATCGGCCGTTCACCTCTTCCAAAGCAACAACCACTTCAAACCACGCAACAAAGCCACCCTCTCCTCCGCGTGCCATAGACCTCGCGCCCATCTCTCGCGAGCACAGGCCTCGCGTGCCCACAACCAGTGTCGCCTTCTCCTCACTGCCATAAGCGCCTTAGCGACACCACAACCACCCACAATAATGCCCACCGACGCCATCACAGACCACGCACCGCCTCACCTCCGCTCGTGCCACCGGTGCACCTCACCTCCACCCTCACGCACAGCCACCGCCACGCCTCACGCAGCCACTTCTCACTTAACCATGCCTCCCCGCAAACCCTAGCGTGCCCCACCACCGCTCGCGCCATCGCAGATCACGCCCAGCCTCGTCTTCGTCTTCTTCATCTCCTCTCTCCACCTGCTGCAACTAAGGAAGGAACCCAACAACCTCCAACACCAGCCACCCTCTCCTCGACGTCAACGACCCTCCGGCACCATCCATCCACCACGCGTGGCTACGCGCACGTGCAACCACCCTTGTGCGTGGCCAACGCCGCTCGCAACTGCTCTAAGCAACAGAGCACCATCGCCGCTGCACCACCACAGGCGCATTCCTCTCATTTAGCCCAACTCCTCCAACCAGCCACACCTTCGGCCATGCCCCCTCTACCTCGCGCGAGCACAACAGAGCAAGTGCTCTATTTTGCTGGTGCAAGGTCCAATTAATAATTACAAGATTTGCCATTACCAAAGTCATTTTCCTGATTTTAAATTGATTATTAGAATTGAGGTGAAAATTGTCGCTTCATACTTACCCTTTCTCTTAATTGTTTGACTATTGTTATTCACCTCATTTCGCATTGAATTTGGACACGGATTCACACATGATTAGGCAAATATAATGGGAAAATATTCATGAATTTATTGCATTTGTTTCCCCTTGTGGATACGACCTAACTCTTCGTAGTTAATTTTTACTGATAAATATTTTTTATTTGGGATTTTTCCACCACGCGATTCATACTGCAACAACATATTTTTCTAACATAGTTTGCAAGCGAAAATTTCCTGTTCAAATGACGTCATTGCCGGGGAAGCAACAGACGCAATAGGTTCACTGGATTTTTATTTCTAATCTATTTGAGGTGCACATTGATCTGACTATTGGCTATTTTTCTGTACGAGGAATCTGACGCGATGACAGGCGCAGCTGAGCAACACCCCTATACGTAGAGAGGACTCGAAGAGGAGACATGGATCCCACTTTCACAGAGGATTTTCCTTCGTCGCGAAATTCATTTCATTTCAGTCTTCTCACCCTTGTAGTATCCGGGCTGATTTTTTAAGGTCTGCCCCCACTTTCTTTAGCGTTTAGGGCTGTTTTTCTGTGGTGTAAGCGATTCGATTTCTGCTTGCTTGCTCTAAAAAGAGAAGATAAAAAAAATCGAGTTGCTTGTTTAGGAGTTACATACTCTTAGGTGTGCGCATTTAAGGGTGATTGAGTAGCACGTTAGATCTCATTTTGCATTGCATACATATTTGCACGGAGATTGCTGAAGTTAGGTATACCGTTCTATCTTTGCATCCAGCTCCTATTCACGCATTACATGTGGATTAAATTTCAAGACCACCAAATTGATTGAATTGACCTAATTCAATGGTCGCCTAATTAAAATTAGGACTACTAATCAGATTCGACCTTAAAATCAAAATCACATTTGATTTGATCAAAACGAACTTGTGTGCAATTTTTCTCAGAATCAAACTAATTTGTGGTGTGATGCACACTTTTAGCACTGAGCACGTACACTAGGCACCGTACTAGGTCTCGATCCCTTAAGGTTATAGGCACCGATCTCTTTATCGATGCAAACCCTCTTATTTCACCTTGTAGTGGTGATACTATCCTATGACCAAGTGTTTTGATACTTCGAGGGGGGCACCCCTTAAAGGAACAAAAGGGTAGTTAAGAGGCATCGCATTCACATCACCTCAAAGGAATGGTTCACCCTACTTGCACTCCTTAGTTCCGTCCTTGGAGTAACTTCTCACTAGATCACCTGAGAGTATCATTAAAACAAGATATAGGTCCTAAGGCACTCGAAGGTTAGCTTAGGTCGCGTAACTATATTGAATAACTTGTTTGGCCATCTATATCAACCAATTTTACCTCAGCTCCTTCAAAACAAATTTGGTCAGGATCTTAAGTAGCCACATTCCACTTATACCAATTACGTGGGAATGGAGGGACATCGCCTTGACCCTTTTCGACTAGTCTGTTGAGTGAGAGTTTCACTTACTCAATTGGCAAGAACTTGAATTGTGATTGGTAGATATTGCATGCTTAGTAGATGCTCTCTTAAGGGTAGTCTAATATTTGATCGTGAGCCTGAGAGACTCCTTAAGAGAGCCCACCAGAGAGAAAGGAGAGAAGAGACGGCTGAGCAAGGACCAAATCAACAAAGGACCCTGAGAGACTACTTCATTCCAACCAACCAACCCACTCAAACACTAAGACAAACGGCAGGGGATAATTCATATGAGATCAAGAGCAGTACCATATCCTTGCCCTCATTTTACGGTACTACTAGGGAGAACCCCTACCGGTATCTAGAGGAATTCACTAAGGTCTGCTCCACGGTGAAACTTCAGAACTTTACTGACAAAGCTCTGATAAGGACCCTCTTTCCCTTCTTCCTTAAGGACAAGGAAAAACACTGGCATCACACCTTGGATGCAAGGGTGAATGATTGGAACGCTCTTAAGGGAGAATTCTTGAAGAAATACTTCCCGATGAGCAAAACCAACCACTTCAGGAGGGAGATCATGGGTTTTACTCATTTAGATGGGGAACAATTTCACAAGACTTGGGAGCACTTCAATGATCTGATTCGATTATGCCCCCATCATCAAGTGCACAAATGGCAATTGGTAGAAAGGTTTTATACTGGACTATCTGATAAGCATAAGCAAACAGTGGATGCTGCTTGTGCTGGAACCTTTCTTATCAAAACGGAGGATGAGACCTGGACATTATTTGAGTCACTGAGTGACAATTCTATCCACTTGACCTCAACCTATCAGGATAGAAAACCTTCCATCCTCCAAAAGAAAGCGGAAGCTAGTAAAGCCAGGGCTACTCAAAATTTAACCTTCCAAATCAAGTTGTTGAATCAAAACTTTGAAAGACTCATGACAAACCCCAGCACATTTCCACAATCAACTTCCCAAGTCCAGGCTCTTTCTGAATGCTCCATTTGCCAAAGCACACTTCACGCCATTGTTGAGTGCCATTGGGCTAATCAATTCCCCAAATTAGTTCAGGCAGACCTGAATGCTGCTCAAGGGTTTCGTCCACCTCCCAGGAACAACCCTTTTGGAAACAACTACAATCCTGGGTAGATAAATCATCCCAATTTCTTATGGAAGCAAGGTGATGCATTCAAATTGGGAAATTCAATAGCCCAACCCACCCAACCCTTTCAGGCACAGCAATTCCAACCCCCTCCTTAGCCCAACAATTCTGAGATGGATGATCTTAAAGCTATGATGAAGGCCATGCAAGAAAGCCAGAGTATGATCATTCAATCTCAGAATAAGGCAATCCAAGAAATGCAATCTTAAATTGGCCATCTTGTTGAGGCAGTTAGACAACGTGAACCTAGGAAGTTGCCCAGCTCATCTGACGAAAACCCTAGGGGTAAAGGGCCCTTCATAACGGAGCACGCTAAAGCTGTGACCGTTCTGAGGAATGGCAAACAACTCTCCAAAACCTGAACTCACTCCTACGGTCACCCCTCCTACCAACCTGACAACCACTTACACATCCATCGAGGAAGAGCCACTCAGCCCCTCCTCGCTTGAAATCACCCATCCGGAGGATGTTGTCCCCATTCCGTCCCTATCCCACCATGACAACCCCTCCACCAGAGGCCGAGAGTGCCCTTTCCTGAGCGCTTATCTGCCCCTGAGGCACCTTTGGCTGGCTCATCTGGAGCCAAAGATAAGATGGAAGAAATAATGGAGACATTCAAGCAAATTTACATTAACTTGCCTCTATTGGATGCTATCAAGCAAATCTTGTCCTATGTTAAATTTCAGAAGGACCTATGCACGCAGAAGAGAAAATCAAGGAAACAGATCCAGGCTAAAGTCGTCTTGCCAGCTTGGACCTACAACAAGGTACAACCCCTAAAATGAAGGACCCAAGAACCCCGTACATTTCTGTGGTCATTGGAGACCAACGCATTGATGAGGCTCTCCTCGATCTGGGCGCAAGAGTTAATATATTGACGAGCTCAGTCTATGAGCTATTTGGCGAAGGTGAATTGAAGCATAGTCCCGTTATCCTCCAAGTAGCTGATAAATCGCTGAAGACACCATGCGAGCTTTTAGAAGATGTCTTGGTGAAAGTGGATGACTTCTTTCCCGTCGACTTTTTGATATTGGACACTGACCCATCCAACATGCCCACTAGACCTTTGATTATCTTAGGACGTCCCTTTTTGGCTACGGCCAATGCATCCATCAATTGCAAATCAGGGGCACTCAAGATGGGCTTTGGGAACCGTAAAATCTGGCTGAATGTGTTTGATGCCTATAAACAACCTGGATTGGAAGATTGTTCCCAAATCGAAGTGATCGCTGAAATTGTAGAAAAGACGACACTAGTTCTTTTATGTGATGATCCCCTCCAAATGGTCATCTCTAAGGACCATACCCTGAATCTTGAAGAAGGCGAGGGAGATACGCCAAAATTAGAAAAGCTGTTAGGTATCAGGGCCGAGCCCCTCTCCCCGCCATGGACAATCAAGGTAGATCCGCTACTGGAGGCGGGGACATTGAACATAATTCCCTTAATTCAGAAAGCTCCCAACTTAGAGCTTAAGCCACTTCCAGAGACCCTCAAATATATTTTCCTTGGGCATAATGATACACTCAATGTCATCATCTCGACTACTCTATTTGAGACGCAGGAGGGAGTATTGATTGAATGCCTAAAATGGCACAAGGAGACCATTGCTTGGACTATAGCTGACATCAAAGGCGTTGACTCAACTCTCGACATGCATCACATTTATACAGATGACTCTGTGAAATCCTTTCGAGATATGCACAGACGATTAAGCCCCAACATGCGCGAAGTGGTGAAGGAAATCCTAAAATGGTTGGATGCGGGGATAATCTACCTCATTTCTGATAGTAAATGGTTCAGTCGACTCAGTCCTATTCACATGATGCCCAAAAAGGCAGGATTCACGATAAAAATTAATGAAAAAGGGGAGCAAGTCATCACCTGACCCACAACAAGATGGAGGGTATGCATAGACTACTGTTGCCTTAACACTGTTACCCAGAAAGACCACTTTCCTCTGCCATTTATTGATCAGATACTGCAAAGATTGGTGGGGAATAAATAATTACTAAACCGTTATCTCACCCTATGTTTTGAGAAGTGTAAGAACAAGTTGAGCATGGTTGATATATATGCTCTAGCTTAAGGGGGAGTGTTACATTATGTTGAGTTGAGGACTGTTTTGTTGTTTGATTTTTATTGTTGGACTCTTGTTATAATTTTTCCCTCACCTCTCTCTATATAAAGAAATGTAGGGATAGCTTAGTAAATTAAGAAGATTCATTTTCTTTAATTGGAGAAAATGAAGATTAATATGGAATTTACTGGATCCAAATCATTCAATATTTTTCCAAAAACTGTAGAACATAGGATAGGTGTAGTCTTGTAGGGTAGGTGACCTGATAATCAAGAATGGTTAGATCGTTGTGTTTAATCTCCTCCCCTTTGTCATGAGGTCCCTTTTGTAGATTTATAAGTTGGGCAAGAATCTATGCAATTTACTCAAACCTTTTTTCTTCTCAAGATCACAATCTCAAGGACGTGGAGGAACCCAACAGACTGGTTATTGCAAGACCTATGGCATAGCCTCCACTGCCCATGAATCGTCTTTGGCTTCTCCTCTATTTGCATTGACTCTTTTCATACCCAATTGCTTATTGGTGCTATGGTTACTCATTTGGCCCATAGATTTTGCAAAGCAACAGTATACTCTAGCTTTTGGTCAAAAAGTTCATCTTGTGCTTATTTTTCTTTTGATCTCTATTGTCGTGATATATGTGTAGTGTTTATACTATTTTAATTTGAACCATATCATGTATTTTAACACATTTAGATTGTTCATCCTTTGATTATGCATTCTAGAAAAGGAATGGTGTGAATGACTCATATCCATTCTTTTGTTATCCCATTAAAGAGGATTATGTTAGGGATATGTCGGGGGGATAAAGTTAGCATTGTAGTTGCCAAAGAAATAATTTGCACCACACCTTTTCCCAAGTTCCAATATTTAAAAAATGTATATATAACTACTTGCACTATAATATCCATCACATCCAGCCGACCACTTATCTCACCCATCAACAATTTTTTAGAGAGAGAGATCCCACCCATCAACTTGTCCCACTACCAAACAAAACCTTAGAACTTCCTAACCTGTTATCCTAAATGTGTCCTCTATGATATATTGAATTCCCACTTCCATGTTATTGATATCTTTATTGAAAGTAGATATAGTAGCCCTTTCTTAAGAAACCCTACAGAGTTGCAATCTTGTAAAAATCGAGATGCTCAACCATTTGACCAAGAAAGATGAGCGTTGTTCAAGTACTTAGAAAGGTAGGAGATTACTCCAAGTGACCAAGTCTAACCAAGTCCAATTAAGTCAATGATGATAAGTTTCCTTAGAACAGCTTCCCCAAATATTTTAGAGCTTACGTTGCATATGGGTATAAAGAGATTACATAAGAGTAAGGAAAGCATTAAAGTGACGCACACATCATTTAGAGGCATGTTATCAATGTTGTAAAAGTCAATAGTCAGTATTCAGTAAGTCAAGTCACTAAGGAGTATACGATATGCGGGGGACTAGTCAAGGAATACTCGGTCGAGTATTTTTTAAACATTTAAATAAATAAACAAATATATATATATAACAAGTAAAATATACCATTACATAAAAGTAAATCATTTTCAAGCTCAAAATTATGAAAACAAGCTACAAACCATAAGTCCAACGAAAAAAAAGCATAAGTTTGAAGTACTAAAGTCAAGCAAGAGAATAAAATCATAAGTTAACTCTTTATAGAGAAATCGGATGCATAGTCGGCCAAGTAGACCGACTACTCGGCTTAGTAGTTGGGCTTGCCAACTATGTGCTTGAGTATGGGTCATTTAGTTGATTAGGGGATCGACTAGGAGTAGTCAGCCAACTACTCGACCGACTCAGCCGATTTTTACAACAGAGTATGTTATTTTTTCATCTAAAAGCTACTAATATTTATAATAAAACAAATATCAAAACATTATGAAACCAATAACACCCTCGTCCACAGACCATATACTCCTAAGTCAATAACCATCTCATTTGAATGACAACAATGTTCTAAATGCCCACGGCAATGCCAACGAAATGGCCTTTTTCTAATGTGGGCCCATATCAACACATGTAATGTTAAAATGCAGGAATCTCAGTGATATTTTACAAAATGGGTGGCATTATGAAAAATTCTTAGATCGATTCCATATTTTAAGGTCAACATAGGTCGCTCAATAGTCCATTTCTATCCATTACTATTATTACATGTTTGTTGAGGCAATAAAACCCTTCCAAAGGTTATGCTCCATGAGTGGGAGATTGTTGTCTAAAGGGGTTGCCTTGTTCTGTCAAAGGCGATTCTTTTAGCTATCCCGATTTTCTTTTTGTTTATGTTTAGGCCGCCAAAGAAGGTGCTGCGTACCTTAAAGAACATGTGTAAGTGATTCTTCTGGAAGGGTGCTGATCATGATGGACATTTCTACCAGCTAGTTCCTTGGGATGTGTGTAGTCCCAAGGAGGGTGGCCTTGGTGTCCATAACCTTGCTAATTTTGGTGATGCACTCCTTATGAAGTGGGTGGTGAAGCTGTTTGGGGTGAAGATAGCATGTGACGTCATGTCTTACTACATGCCTACGGAAACATGCTATCTATGATGGAGAGGGCAATGATTCCTCGTGGCGCATCTGCCTTCTAGAAAGCCTTAGTGACGATAATGCAGAGGGTGGCACTTTTTTCCACCATGGGTTAGGAAATGCAGGAGTCTCTAGGTTCTTATGGATGACTAGATGAAGGCTAGGTGCTTTACTGAATTCATTCCAAGACTTTTTGCACTTGTGGATAACAAGCTTTGCAGGGTACAGAAGTGGGATGAAGAGTCTATATCTTGGTTGCCCATGTTGGATGTTGGTCTCTCTGACACTCAGGTGCAAGAATTGTAGCTTTTGCTTTCGATCTTGCATGATGTTCATTCAAATTCCTATATGAACGATCACCTCATTTGGACTAAGGGTCATTTTGCCGTAGCCAAGGCCAACAAAATGTTAAGTGCGAATGAGTTCCCTACGTCTGATGTAGTGGAGGATTGTCAACTTTTATGGCATTTGAAAGTCACCTTAAAGGTCAAGATCTTCCTTTGGCTCTCCAAGAGGAATGGTTTGGTTGCTAATAAGTGGAGGCGAAGGTGGACAAAAGATTTGAATACTACTTGTTGTTTATGTAGTTGTGAAGAAGAGGACATCTCCCATTTGTTTTGACAGTGTGATTTTTCTACCCTAGTTTGGAGGGCAATGAATCTTGTTAGTGTTGGGGAGGCTTCTAAGGATACCTTTTGGAGTTCCTTCAGAAATGGAGTCCAATCGAATACCCATACTTAGGTGGTTGCAGTTGCGGTAATGTAGTCAGTTTGGCTCCAACATAATGCGTATTTTTAGAAGGGAGAAACTCTGAAGTGAAAATGTTGTTAATGGCATCTGGGCCTTCTCAAATTTGTGGTTGATGTAATTATTTTTTGATGATTAATTGATTTGAATGACTACCAATCTTCGATAGTCGTCCTTTTTTCTTTCAAACCTTCCAAAGGTTTTCTCCCTTTTTGTTAGAAGTTTTAGGTATTTTAGCTTCTCTAAAGTTAAATAGTATCCATTTCTTAATTTTTAAGCTAGATTTAAGCTACAATCTCTAGATTGATTGATCCTATTATGGGATTTTAGGGATTACATTTGTAGATGTATGACTTTCCAGTAGGTTAACTAGTTCATGATTGTCTGATCAATATGTTTTATACAGTTAAATTTTCAAATCTTAGCATGTAATGTTTGATCTATGATTTTTTATAATAGGATTAATATTCAATTTTTATCAAGTATTTCTAACACAATTATATGAATTTAAAACAATTATAATCATTCTAATAGAATTTTGAGATTTCCTCAACATGCCTCTGATGTGCCTTCGAAATGCATATCACAAGATGGAGACTACGAGAAGAGGAAGAATGGGCTTTCAAGCCAAGAAGTAGTCCATGTTCTACATGTATATGAACGATCTAAACCACCAGATGAGGGTCCTAGCCATCAATCCCCTAGGAGAGTTTTCTTGCTTACTTTCTCCAAGTGTACGAAGTGACGCTTCATAAAACAAGGCTTTTTACCGTAGATTCGCAGCAAGGTTTTAAAATGTTGATTTCAATGTCAATTTAACAATTTTGGAAATAACCATTTGGAAGGCATGTACGAGGCATTTCAAGAAAATGCCTGAATTTCGATGACTTCGACAACCCCAAAAAGAGGCATTTCTAAGGCACGCTTGAGGCACACTGAGGAAATCTCAGAATTCTATCTATATGATTATAATTGCATTAAATTCATATAGTTGTGCCACTAATACTTGATAACAAGTTGAAATTAATCCTATTAAAAAAATATCTAAACATAAAATCCTTACATCTAACAATTTATTTCTATAAAAGATATAAACCAATCATAAAACTAGTTAAACTACCATAAACTCATGGATTTACAAGTGTAATCCTTAAAACCCCATAACAAGATCAATCAATTTAGAGCTTGTAGTTCAAATCTAACTTTAAAAAAAAGAAAAACTTAACTTTGTAGAAGCCAAAATACCTTAAAGTTCAAACAAATAGAGATAGAAAATCCTTAAGTTTTCGTTGCCCAACATGCAATAGAATTAATGGATAGAAATGGATTACTAAGTTGCCCATGTTGACCTTAAAATATGGAAATAGTCTAAAAACTTATACATAATGCCACTCATTTTGTTTAAATTGTCAACATACTATCAAAATTTGGCAAAATACCATTGATGCTCCTGCTTTTTGACATTGCATGTGTGTTAATATTGCCCTACATCAGAAAAAAGCCATTTCACAACACATCATAGGCACGCTATAAGCATTCAGAACACTGAATTTCGCAGCTATAGTATGAGTGTACAAAGGAAAGCTTCGTGAAACAAGACTCGTCTCCTTCGAATCCAACTTGGTGCAAAGCACATGAAGTGCAACTCCATTTTTAAGGGTGTCAATGTCATCGAAATTCCACGTCAAAATTCTAGCATTTCCTCAACATTCCTCCGACGTAACTCTGAAATGGATATTTCTAAAATCGTTGAATCAACATTTAAAACCTTAAATGAAAAATACCAACTATTGTAACCTTGGGTCACTCTCAGCTTGCAACCTATCCCAGATACCATAATCGCACCACATCTAATAGTAATTGATAACAACTTAAGTCACTATACATTGCACCCTTCAACCTTCAAGTTCCTAAATGTACAACTTAGGTAAGGATGAAAACAAAACAAAACAAAACAAAATTCTTGTATTCAATGGCCATATCCAAATATGATCGGATTTGGATTACATTTTTTTTTCCAATATGGACTCGAATATGATATGAAAAAATTCATATTGGATTCAGATATCCAATAGGCCATATCTATATTGTGAGTATGAATGGTTTTTGTAAATATTATGTTAGGATTCAACATGTTTATATTTGCTAACAATGATTCGCAAGTGTTTAAAACTTAGTTTATTGCATAGTCAAGCCGTAAAAGCTATATTGACAACTTAATGTTATGATCGAAGCTAGTAACAAGTCAACATTTTATCCATTTTTTATCCATGTTGATTATTCCTTAGATCAATATATGATTTATAATCATATCTGATTTTCATTCGAACTGAATTGTTATCCATTTTCTTTAGCATACGACAAAGAAAAATCAAATCCAATTTGCATCTTGAATATATATCCGACTTTCTAGAAATAAATATGGATATGGAGGTACCTATCTTCCAACCGTATCCACTCCAACTTCATCCCTAAACTCAGCAACATACACCTCCAATTGACGATGGGAACATCTGCCCCATTTTAAGCCCTTCCACTGGACAGAAGCGTCCAGTTCACTCATTTAAGCCTGAACGGGGGCCCCCGACCCCTTCGCAACGAAACCACTCCACCCACCAACTGTTCGACGAAATGCCCAAGAGTCAAACTTCTCAATTACAGGAGAGAGCCCTACTCCGACCACCATCACAAGAACGCGCAAGCATCGTGATTCGTAATAATAGGAGCTTCGAAAGTTTACCAGCAAGTTGGCCCAAGGAGACGAACTGCTTGGGGTCGCGGTGGTGGGGAAGCCTCTGGTCCTCCTCGCTCTGATCGATCAGCCAAGCCTATAAACATACACACACACACACGCATCCACACATACGAATATTAATCATACATCTAATCCCGAGTCCAATGTCGAGTGGAGCTCACCTCGATGGCCATGAGAGAGGGCTTCGGCAGCAACGGCTACTCCTCACAGAGACGAGCAGAGGCACTGCGAGCGTCTGTGCTTTTGACGACAAGCTGCTGCCGCTGCCGCTGCCGTTCAGATCTACACGAGGAACGCTGTGTGGTCCACCGGAGGCACACCACATGGGTGGTGGAGATGCGCCGATCCTGATATCGTGACACGTGTACGGTCCATGCTGGTGGAGAGATGAGCTCTTTCACACAGAGGTCCCTTGGACTTTGGCTCAACGCATGCCGATCCTCGAGTCCTCTCCCTCGAATATTACATTATTAAAAAGTAATGATATCAGGTTAGTATTTAATCATGTTAGAACTCTCTTCGAATTTATATCACAGAATCTTATATGTACTATAATTTAATCACTTATAATATAAATTTTTATATTTTTATTACAATAAAAATTTGTAATATAAATTTACCCCACACACACATATATATAAGTCTATTTTTGCTTGTAGTATAAATTTTTATATTTTTTAATAGTAAATATTTTGTAATATAAGTTTATCTTTTGCTACTAAGTTTTCCAATTATATTTCTTTTTTGTAATTTATGATTGTGAATATCTTTGCATTTAATTATCTCTTGATACATATTTTTGGTCATGATACATCATTTATAACATATATATTATTTTATTACAAGATTTATTTCAATTGTTACAATACATGCATAATTATTATAATCACATCTTCTTAATATGACAACATATGTTTTTCTTTATTATAATCATTTTACGTTTATAACTTGTATGCTACCTTGTTTTTAAGATTCCACCAACAAGATCTATGTGCATTCTTTTTTTTCTCTTTTCATATAATTTTATTTTTCCATTAATGTTGTTGTATTACGAAACCTCTTATCGTAAAATAATCAATTCATTTATTTATAAAATGTTAATTCATTGAGATATTAGTGCATCATTTTTAGAAAGTTTTTTTTTTCTATTTATTCAAGTTGTATTGTTTGGGCAACTTCATTTATTTATAGTGTAATGCAAAATCACTTTCGTTAATGTATGTGGTATTTGTTAGGATTGTGAGATCTCAATCCTATAGATGACACATTGTGCTTATTTGATTATTTTTAAGCAATATACTAGGATATATATATATATATATATATATGAAAGCTTTAAATGGGCTTTCAAATGAATCGGGTTGGGTTAGGGCCAACCTAGGCTATAACCCTAAACCCTTTAATAAATGGGCTAAATTTGAGCATAGGCCTAGCCTTAATACTTATGCTCCATACGACTCATGGGTTGAGCCCTTTTAATTTATAAAAACTTAGCCCAAACCCAAACTTGGCCGAAATTAAATTGGTTAGGACTAGAGGGGAGTTGGCTCAATATCTGAACGAAGCACGATTCTCGCCCAAATGCCAAGATAGTCATGAAACCTAGGCAACATTGACCTAAAAGGTGCAACGATGTGAACACGAGGTAGATTTTCAGTAAATGAAGAAGATGATTGCGCTCTCCAAAAAGGAAAAGATTACATAAAATAAAATAAAGTCCTAAACCCCCTATAAAAAATGCTCAACATATATAAGAAAGGGCTTATCGCTTCAATTGTACTTAAGAGAATTCTGAGTGCATCTTTGAGAGCTAAATCTTCTCCCCAAACGTACACCATATTGGTGAAATTAGATTACCAACTTTATGTCTCGTTTGTGTAATTGATTATTTGTTTAATCAGATTGAGTACATTGAGATTCAATCAGTTATATACAATATAATAATCATCATAAAGTTACCTGCTAGGGTATGGTTGAATAGTAGAAGCTCCTAACTTTGGCAAGAGAGATTCGAGTTCAAGCCTCCATCCTTGCATTACCTGGATGATTGGTGTGCAAGGGGTGGCTAATGCCTCCCTAGTTTTCCTAAATAAGATTCTAAGTCATCAAGAAAAAAAAAAAAATCATCATCAAGTTGAAGACAAACAATGAAGATTCTAAACTCAAATGAGTCACCTCCAGGACAGTGAAGGTTAACAATTTTCCCATCCACACATCCAAAATAAAATCTCAATGATCATTTCCGCATTGTCAATCGCTACTCTTGGAACAATTGCCAACCTTTTTAAGCAATGCAGTGCCTAAATATAAGTTGTAGCAAAGCCACAAACAACCACTAATAAATGAAAGTGGTTTCGCAGAACTCAATTAGGTCAAGTGGACCCTTGTCCAAAAGACAAGGTTTAAATCTTACCTTACTCAGAAATGTGATTTTGTCGATCAACATTACTCCAAAGTTTAAACACTTACAGCAATGCTGTCAAAAAAAGTCGAGTCCGTCCAACCCAACCCGAATAATGGGCCTGAACCCAACCCAAACCTATTTACATTAAACAAGTTTAAACCAATTTAACCCGTTAATTAAATGGGTTAGATTCGAGTTTACCATCGCGCACACACTAAACTCGCCCAACCTGAATAATAAGATGCACAATTTTCTATTGCCTTGGTAGGATAGAATTTTATGTCTATTTCTTTTTTAATGAATGGACACTATCCTTATGCACTCGGAAATAGTTTCATGCTTGAATGATCAGAGTATATTTGCTTTACAACTCATTCTTTCTATAAACTTCATTTAACTCATTTAACTTATTCAAATTGTTTAACTCATTTAATGTTTAACCCGTTCAACTAGTTTAATTAAATGGATTAAATGAATAAGGTCTAGTTTAACAAGTAAAAATGGGTTGAATTTAAATTAAAATATACAGACTCATTTAATAAATGGATTGAATTAACCCGACCGACCAGTTTGACGTGTCCAACCTATAGGAACAGGTTAAAGCCCACTCCCAATCCAGTTTTTGGTGGGCTCGATTCGCCTTGCGCATGACACAACCATGGGGGGTCCTCCCAGATGGGTCGATGGGCACCACCTCTTATCTCTCCCCGTTCCCAGCAGGCAGCGCTATCGGCTTCATGTCGGGGGAGGGTGGGTTTCGCTCGAACTGGAAGAGACCCCACGTCGAACAGTTGGCGCGCACAAAGTCGATGGCTTTGCCGCAGACAGACCTCCGACTCAAAGACCTGCACCACCTACGAGGCTATGGGGAGAGGGTCTGAGTTCCCCATGAGGACCTCTGCGCACATGCGTTGCCCCTTTCTCGCACTCCACCACCCATCAAATCCCCCCTCTTGCGGGAATAGGCCCCCTTCGCGATTGAATTGGACGTGTGCGTGTGTGTCCGTCCCCACACGTCGAGCATTTAGAACTGCACACCACCTGTTCGATGAAACCGTCCTGTCAAGGTGTGAACGCTCGGAATCCCTCTCGTCATGCTCGAAGCAAGGGCGATTTCGAGTTGGTTGTGGGCCTGTGGCTCCTTCTGAGGGCAAAGATCACCGGGCCGATCTCCACCGGTCGATCCAATAAAAGCCGAAACACGCTTCATACCACCCCCAGGAACGCGAGGTGTGGGTGGAGTTGGCGAGGAGCAAGCGAAGGCAGTTGTCCCTCTTCGTTTTTTAATTTTTTTTCTTTAAAATTATATACCAAAATCTGCAGATTTAATAGATTTTCCAAAATTATATACCAATCTCCATCCAACTGATACAATACGTTGATGAACAGATTTTTTTTTTTTTTATTGACTTTGCACTCACCCATTTGTTCAGGGAAATAAAATAGGACCTCCCTAGATCTCGATTGGAAAACCTAGGAGGAAAGTTGCATCAGATTATGTCCACTTTTACAGACAAAAAGTTATTTGTTGGGACTCTTGAAATAAATGTATTCAGCTAATCCTTTCCCCCAAACCTCTGACACCAGCCTTTAGCCTTTATTCATCTTCAAAGCTAAAGCTTGACCCAAATAGAAAAAGGATCTTATTCCTCCTCTTAGTCCACATAATGTTAATTCTTTATATAATTACACTAGATTTTATTTTACAAATCAAACATGCCCACGAGAGAAATTGAGTAACTCCACACATTATGTTTTCTTGAGGAATAAGGTTATCCTATGTTACGACTTAATTCCAATTTTTTATAGGATCTGAGATCGACTCGCCTTGACTAATTTCAAAATCCAGTCGTCCAACAAGAAATAACCAAAAGTAAAAAATATTCCACAATCATATATACATTATAACTAAGTAGAAATAAATAAGAAATAGTAAGTAAAAACAGAACAAGAAATCTCAAATATATTACATGCCACAAGCAGAAGAGTACTATAACATCATAGCGATCACAATTACAATAGAGGAAAATATAAAATGAACATAAATATAGCAGAAACTTCTAATACACGCTAAATGTACTCACTACTACAAAGAGCTCTGAAACAGAAAGGAGAAAAACACTACGGCTGTGCTCGACTAGGCCCAACACCCTTGGCAACTAGTAGCGCTGGCTACTCAACTCACTGACCTGAACATGGTTATACAATCCGTGGTCAGCTAACCCTGAGTAAAGTGGTGGTTAGGTCATTTATATACAATTTAACTAAAAGAAACAAGTAAATAACTATTCATTCATTTCCATTTATTTCAACCAGGTGTTTTTGATTCGGTTATTCTAATAAGGGTCCACAACATTTCTTAATCCTCTTGTTCCCTAAGGGAACGATCTTGATTGCTGTTTATTCCGCGATGTAGGATGTACACGTGGCACTCTCCTGGACGGGAGAGCCCTCGTGGTAGTCCTACACCCGGTCTACCACCCCGAGGTCACGATCGCGACGTAGTGGTAACTACGGCACGCGAGATAATTGCACGGGTAGCTACCCCGCACTGGCACACGGTCAGTCGTTTTCACTAGCGAATACACCCAAATGTACATCACAGAACATAACAAGGCCTTTCCCTCTCAGAATAGGGGTCTCTCTCCTCAATAGTCTGCGTACCTTTGCCTGACTATTCCGGTTTGCCCAATGGGCCTAACAAGAGTCAGTGTAGGTGGCTAGTCCTAACCCCGGGTCCCATGGGGCAGATGGCTCTCCCCTACACTAAAGTAACAAGAGTCGGTTTAGGAGGCCATTCCTAACCCCGGGTCTCAACCCAAGGGCGGCTAGCTCCCCCCTACACTAAAGTGACAGTAGCTCTCCTCGGTACCGCGTACACGAGGGCCAGCTCACTTTCTATGCAAAAGGGACAGTTGCTCTCCTCGGTACCATGTACTCGAGGGTAGCTCACTTCCCTTCTACATACACTATTCGTTCCATATACATGAGTTCCTATTCTAGTTTCCCGTAGGGTTCATGCATTGTATTCAGTTCATTTCATTTCACGACATGCATATCTCGTTGTTCACAACTTGGTTCTCAACCATATAATAGGCAGGTCGTAATTTAATAACGGAAAGATGCAACACATCATGTAACTATTCATTTGCAAGCATTAAGCATTTTAACATCCATTTCAGAATTAAATCATGTGGCTCAAGCAATGTTCATTCACTCAATTCTGCCCTAGGGTTCATTTCATGTTACGACCCGGTTCCCGAATCCCTACAGGACATGAGACCGGACCGACTTGACTGATCCCAAGACTCAGTCGTCTAATGAGGAAGTAACCAAAAGGCAGTAAAAATAAACCACATTCACCATGCAAGCAGCTAACAGTAACAAAAGTATAGCAGTAAAGAAGTAAACTACTACAGTACACACCACCACAATAGTAGAGAATTTAAACAAGTACAGGAATATAAAGTTTACAATAAAAGAGTACAAAAATGTAACAAAATTACTCACTATAACGAAAACGGAGTACAACAAAAAGGTACAACTACTGGGCTCTACTGGGTTCAACACCCTCTGCAACCGTAGGCTCTGGCTGCTCAACACCTGGACCTGAAAAAGATTATGAGTACACGAAATCAGCGAACGCTGAGTAGAGTAGCAACCAGCTAACTAAAACAGTAAAGGTGGACAAGTACCTGTTGTTTTCAATTTCTTTCTTTATTTAACTAATTATTCTTTCTTTCATCACTTGGTTTATTTATCAGGTCTCTTTCTTGATCTCGAATGTTCCTCGTGGGAACGATCTTGATTGCAGTCTTTTCCGAAGAGTAGAAGTAGCACGTGGTGCTCTTCTGACCGGGAGAGTCCCCCGTGATGGTCCTACACTCAGTCAACTACCCCAAGGTCGCTGACAGATGTAACGGTGACTACGGCACGCGCGATAAACGCACGGGTAGCTACCCCGTACTGGCACGCGGTCAGTCGTTTCCGTTAACGGGTGCGCCCAAAGCACAGCACGGAACCAGTATAGGGCATAGCCCTCTCAGTAACAGGGGTCTAGCCCCTAGGAACCAAACAGGGGTCTCGCCCCTCCACAGTCCACGCACCCTCGTCTGATTACCCTGGTTTGCCCAGTGGGCCTAACAAGTCCGTGTAAGGCGGCTAGCTGAACCTCGGGCCCCATGGGGTGGCTAGCTCTCTCCCTACACTAGTAGCTCTCTCTGGTACTGTGTACGCGAGGGCCAAAAAGTCGGTGCAAAGTAGCCAATCCTAACCCTGGGTGCCAACCCTAGGGTGGCTAGCTCTACTCTGCACTAAGCGGGGGGACAGTCGCTCTCTTTGGTACCCTGTACTCAAGGGCCAGCTCACTTCCCCATTCACATTTCCAGTTCCATTCCATTTATTTCCAGGAGCTCTACTCCTAATTCCCCGTAGGGTTCATGCTCATGTTTCTCAGGCCAAGCCATACTAGGTTTCATCATTTCAGCTTTATTCGCAGGTAGCTCGTGTTTCCAACATTCAATCTTTTATTTCCAATTCATATACAGGCAGCTCGTATTTAATTGCAAACAACAGGAATTTACATGCAACAGTTGCTAAAAACAATACTTTACATTTCACAGGCAGCTGTTAACTAATTATAGCAATTGTTATTATTCTATTTACTCATCCAAGACTGCAATTCATGCATTCCATGCAACTATTCCAGTGTTTCTAGTCCTAGGATTCATGCCATACCCTAGGATCTAACATTCATTCTAGTGTTTCTAGTCCTAGGATTCATGCTATACCATGGGATCTAACATTCATTCCAGGAGTAATGGGGGCTTGATTGGCAGGTCTACGTGCCTCAGCAAATCCCAAATCTGCAACAGAACGAGATCCTATCACAAGGATCAACCACAAGAGACCACTCAGAACATGATAAAAGTATTCCAACAAGTAGAGGAACTTATACGAAGAAGAACGAAATCTTAATTACGAAAATCGGACCTCAAACGGACCCTAAACGGGTCAAAAATAGCAACAATGATTCATATCAGACGTCTGGAACACCTTCCAGACGTCTTAAAAGAGTCCAGAACCATGCCTTGATTCTGCGCTACTCTTCAGATGTCCAGGGACTCTGCTGAACTGTCTGGACCTAGTTCTAGACGTCCGACCACCTCTCTGGACGTTTGGAGATGCTTCTCGCCGTCTGGTGCCTCACCTAGATGTCTGAACTGCGTGGGAGGGCGTGTCCCGCGCTTTCCCAAAGCGAATCCTGCACGCACGACGCAAAATCTTCTCAAAATGGCACGGAGCAGTGCCTCGGTGAAACGGCCTGCATGGCCGTATCTGCAAAGGGAGGGGTAGGTCACGGGATTTACCTCTCGGTCATCTGGAGCCTCCTCCAGACGTTGTCTACATCGTCTGGATGTAGATCCAGACGTCTAATTTTGGGAAAATCCTAGAACCAGAAGCTGCCTTCGTCTTCTTCGTGCCGCGCGCGGCCGCGCCGTGCTTGCTCGACCGCTGCTCTGGCTGCAGCAGTGTCGGGGAGAACCTCCTTGGTGTACCTCTCTACCTTGCGCACACCCGACCGGCCGTGAGCTTCTCCGGCGAGCTCTCTCGCGAGCTCGCGCGCTCTCCTCTCTTCCCCTCGCTGCTCCTCCTCTCTGCCACTTCGCTCGGTTGCACTCGCTACTCTTACTCTCGCTGGAGGAAGGAGAAGGTGGCTGGAAGTGGGGTGGTGAACGAGGGAAAGGAGAGGGGTTTAAGTAGGTGCGGGTTAGGGTTTCGTCGGCGAGCGAAGAGAGAAGGAATGCGGCTGCATACTGTCTGCACGCGGCACGCGCGCAGACTCAAGGACGTATGCACAAAAAAATTGATTTTCAGACGTCTGGGAAGGTGTCCAAACGTCTGACCCAAGTCCCAGACGTCTTAAAGTATTTTAATAGTATGGGTCTTAATGTGATTTTCTACTTGGAGGGGTGACGTAATAAAATTGCGGAAATAAAATATATAAAGCAATCTCACAAAAATAAGCAATCACAAAATGTACACAAGTAATTTTTTAGGTGGAAACCCAAACCGGGTGAAAACCGCCACCTAACCCTCTCGAGTTAGGATTTTCCGATCAACCTAGTTGATCAAAATCCACTAAACCGAATCACTTAAAACGAGGGTGATTCAACCTCAATACAACCACGCTACAAGTACGAGGGTAGCGTTCCTCAACCCCTTCTCTCCACGAGAAGGATTTTGTCCCACGAAGGAGACAGGAATTCGCAAAGCGAATACCCAACCAAATTACAAAGGTAAAATAAAACAACAAACCTATAGAGCCAACAAAGTAATAAACCTAAGCTTCTATAGGATTTAGGAAACTCCCCTTTGCAAGGAGTGCGTCGACGATGACGCGGGTGCGTGAGCCACGCAACGGCGCAACTTCGCTCTCGTAGACAACGGCGGGAGAGCGGGTGCGCAACGGTTTGATGCTCTCAAGATGTAGAACTTGAGCTTAGAGAGCAAGAGCTTCTTAGACACAAGAGTGTGAAAGTGTGTAGCTAAGTGTATCCAAGTGTATGTTGGTGTGTCAAAGGCTCCCCTCTATTTATAGAGGCCTTAGGAAGGCTTTGGAAGGCTTGGAAAGGCTTCCATAGCCGTTGGGAACAAAGTCCAAGAGAATCAGGCCGAAATCAGGACAATGATTACATTTGACAGGGTTATCAGACGTCTAACTCTTGCATCAGACGTCTGGAAGGCCACTTTAAGATGTCTGATTACAAGGTCAGACGTCTGATTCTATGCGGGTTTCTCCCTGACTTGAATCAGATCTAAACAGGGTTTTTGTGCAAGTCCATCAGACGACATACAGGACGTCTGGCACTATGTCTGGACGTCTGGAAACCTACTTTTACTGTGGGAATTGATTTCCAAACGTTGCAACGGCTAGAAAATCTCTGATAAGAGATTTTGGGTCAGCGGAGGCGAAACGGTCATTTATCAGACGTCTGGGAAGACCTATGGACGTCTGATAAGGCTCTAACGGTCATATACTGCCGTGCTTGCTAAGTTAGCCAACGGTCCACTATATGGACGTCTGGCAAGTCCATCAGACGTCTCCTAAGACGTCTGGTCTAAGGTCTGGACGTCTGAATTCATCAGACAGAACTAACTATGTCCAGCCTAACAGTTATCAGACGTCTGAAACAACAGTCAGACGTCTTAAAATTCTTTATCAGACGTCTGATTTGTGAATTAGACGTCTGGAAAGTCTGTTTGAACCCTATATTGGTTTTCTAAGTATTCTACAGAAAACCTAAGTATCCTAGGGTTGTGCCGGTGTTCCTAGGACTACTGTTAGGGTTCTTTGAGGCTCTTTAACATAATTTTCTAAGGAAAATAAAGAGCAAGAAAAATAAAGATAAAAGTACATGAAAGGATTAAAAAGAATCTATCCTATTCTTATTGTCTTCTATCTTCAATCTGTCGCTCCACGCGAACCTCCTCTGTTTTCCGTCAAGCTCCTCCAATCCGTCCTGGATGCGAGCTCGAGTTCCGTCTAAACACGTCTTCATTTGCAATTGACCTGAAATCTAGGACTCAAATTGCAAATGTTAAATAACACATGTTTTGTTATCATCAAAACAAATGATCGTGGTGCTCTAGCACCAACACTTAACATTTCATATCCTAGGGATTCAATCAATTCATTCTAAGATAGCATGCACTTGATTTATTAATTCATAATATTGAGAAAAACCACTCTATCGGGATACACAGGTGGAATGGGGGCTCGAATCGTAGATCTCGTCGTCTCCACGGGCCCTATATACTCTACTGGCTGGAGACCTATACAATTGACCAAACACATCAAACGAGTTCAAAATATTATATGACTGACACTAACACGTAGAGAAACTCGAATGGAAACCAACGACACTTCGTTTGCACAAAACTGACTCCGTTTGGGCCCTAAACGGGACAAAAACGTGTATACTGACTAAAATCATAGTCTGTGGCTAGACCCAAACGTCTTAAACGATCTCAGAATCTCACCTTGTTCCCTGTGGCTTTCCCAGACTCCGAACCCCTCCGCAACCGTCTGAGGGAGATCCTAGACGTTTGACACTCTCTTCGGTCCTATGGGAGTGCAGTCAGACATCTGGAACCATCTCCAGACATCCTAAAGTACCTCGAAGGGCTCGTCATGCGCCTTTCCCACCTCCTGTACCTGTGCATGAGTGTGGGTTTAAAATCATGACACATAAAAGCATAAGTACGTGCATATAGGCACGTACAAAGGACATACCTCGGTGGTTGGTCAAGTTGTGTTAATATGGTGAAATTATCGCTGAAGTTATTATAGTGGGTTAACCTAAATCGAGTCTAACCATCTTTCACAAAATTTTTAACCTGGCTTACTTGATTTTATCTTGGTCACTTTTAGGCCTAGGGTCGATCTCAGGGAGGCGGGAATTAAAGGTCAAGGAGTTTCTATGCCTTTCCTAAAACGTATCTCTTCCTTGCATTTATTATGTTTTTTTGGTTTTTCTATTTAAGATTTTTTTTGTTAATAATATTATCCTTGAGGCACACCCTTAAAATCAAGTCCTTGGCTCTGAGCCAAATGGTTCTTGGCTTGTAGCCAACTTGGGGTTTCCAAAAATTGGTCATATTATTCGCAAGACAGAGTACCTGTAAGACAAGAATTATCTTTTCTCTTTTACTCTTTTTTTTTTATCTTTTTAATAGCAAGAAACAAAAGATAAATCAAAATAAGGTAGGTTGCTGGCAAAGAAAGGAATACTTAGCTTAATAAATGTATAGATATATAATAGATACAATATATATATATGTATATATTATATATAGGGGTGGAGGTGGAAGTGGAAATGGAGTGTAGCACAGTGTCAAGTTGGTCAACGTCTAGTAAGACGCAACCAACAAGACGGAGTGCCACGTGAGTGTGGGGTGGATGTGTGGGAGTGTGTGTGGAGGCGCTTGCTTTGCACGGATATCGAGGAATATCAACAACTGGTGCAGATATTCCCGCGATATAATGCGCGGTGGAGTGACTAGTGCATGAGCGTATGGGTAGGTGGATGTGTATATATATATATGTGAGTGGATATATATATACATATATGTGTGTGTGTGTGTGTAGGTGTGAGTATATAAGGGTGTGTGAGCGTGTACAAGTGTGTGTGTGTGAGAGTACAAGTGAGTGTGTACAAGTGGGTGTGCGTGTGTGTGCTGGCGGATGAGGGGGAGCGTAGTAGATAAGCCGTCTGCTGCGCAGCCCCGTCGTCTGATGCATGAGGAGGTGCGGGCGAGCGCAGCGCAGCACTGCGGGCGCTGGTGTGGACACAGAGACCGCCTGGAACGGGTGACACGGAAGAGAGAGAGCGCCAAAGCCACCAGCTAAGTGAGAAGTGAGCCAGTGGCTACAGTCTCGCGCAGACCGCGCGCTACAGTGTGCGCGCGGTCTACCGACCGGTAGTGGCCGGTTTCGCGTGCGCGGGCGCACTAGGAAGCGCCTGCGCGCACGGTGGCCAGCGGTTGCTACAGGCTAACGGACGTGCTGTTGGAGCTTCTGAGCTTAAAGCTCTGGCAATGGCGAAGAAGGTGATCAGCGATGAAAACGAAAGGCGAATCCACCACTCCCACCTGCTCACGAAGGAGCTGGGCGGTGGTGGAACTCATAGTGGTGGTTGTGGGACCACTATGGGTTTTCTCCTGCCCACAGTGTGTCTCTTCTCAACGAGAAGAGCTACTATGTATGGAGAGGGAAAGGGGAAGAGGTTGGCCTGACGGTGGATGAAAGTGCCTGTGTGTGTGTAAGGGCATGCTCGCACAAGGGAGAGGGCCAGGGGTTTTTAAAGAGGAAGAGGTATGTCATCACCATGCTGTTGGCAGGAGGTGTGGTGCGAAGAGGCGTGCATGCTCCCTGTCCTGCAGCTGCGCGAGAAATTCAAAGAAAATAAAAAAAAGAGAAAATGGTGAAATTGCAATGCCGTCCTTAATGAAGATGTTAATTAATGGTAGTGGAATGGATGACCAATTATTCACACTCTCCTCCCCTCTCTATGCATGCAATCGTCTATTTACAAATGCGATTATAGCTATATAAGATGTAATTGTTGTGCTAGGGAATATCATAAGATGGTATAATTACTGGTGTATTTTTGCTGTGCAAGCACTCGGCACTCTACATGCTGTCAGATGTCCGGCGCCAGTTTCGGACAACCTGAGGCTCCTCCAGACGTCTGGATAGCGTCCTAAACGTCTGATACTGTGGAAAAATGTTTCCGCAGAATGCCACGTGAGCTTCTCTTCGCGCGATCCTCCACCCACAGAGGCCACAGCAACTCGTCCAGCAGTTGTAGGAGGTTGCACCTCCTCTCTCGAGCTCCTCACTCTCCCTCTCCCTTGCTCATGCTTCTCCCTCTCTACTTCTCTATCTCGAGCTTCCCTCCTTCCCCTACTTGTGGCTTCAAGGGGACAGGGAAGAGGAGTGGTCGCCGGCAGGGGGCAGAGGAACGAAGGTGGTGGTGGTGTGCAGAGGTGAGGGAGATGGTAAGGGTGGAGAGGAAATGGAGAGGGTGGAGGGGGTTTTAAAGAGAGGAGAGTGTGTGCGTGGGTGTGTTATGTGGGAAGAGAGAGAGAGAAAAATTGTGAGATTTCCCCTCGTGAAATATTTCTCTTCCCATAAGGCCCACACACCTAAATTTAGGGAGTTTAAAATTACGCTCACGCCCCTATCTTTTCGAAAAACTACGAATGACCCTTGGAAATGGTCATTTCATCCCAAGATGGAATAGATGGTGGAATAAGTTTGTGTGTGTATGTTTGAGGAAATAAAATAAATAGTGGGATAACATGATTAGTATTCAGATGTCATGTTAATAGATAATATTTTAATATTATTATAAGAGAGTTAGAGAGGTTAATGTGATGGAGTGAATATATATTAGTAGATGTATTATGTTTGAGTAGGTATACTTTTAATGTATATTGGTTTTGATGTGATATGATGGGATAGTATTAATGTGATCGAGTGAGAGAATCGATATTCTCTTCTAATTCCTTGGATGTCCCATGAGACATCTCTTTGACCAGGAATATCTCATGAGATATTTCGTAAGCAAACACAACCTAAGTGATCCGAGATGGAGACTTAAACTTGAACAACTCCCATCAAAGTTAGAATTCCTCGTCATTCGATCGTGTCTTGGTAGGCGGAGCCTACCTTTTTAAAAGGTAGAGAAACAACCAAATGATGAAGCATAATGGATCTCATGCATTGATGCTCGATAGAATTGGGTTGAAGTCCTTTCCATCTTTAAGAGCAAAATGAAATGTGACAAAGTATGAGATCTATTATGTGATCAGATTGGAAGAGTCATACTTCTATTAGGTCAAAATATGTTGCATAGGACCTAGTAAATGGTGGTAGAGGGGTGAGACTATCATCTAAAAGATTAAGGGTTTAATCTCATTGTATAATTAAAGAGAAGCTATTGGATAGCTTCCTCATACTAATCATTATACCGGTATCCCTTCGTATCCACGGTTTAGTGAAACCTTGGTAACTCAATTTTCCTCGAGGACATGTTCAATGTCCGGAATGAAAAATAAGGAATTAAGAAAGGAAACAAGAATAGGATTTAGAGAGGAATTGGACTCTTTTTGTTTTGTTGGTTTGGGTGGAAGGAAGGAACTAAAATAAGTTACCATGTCAAGGAATTGTAAGAGACAAAAATCAAAATTAGAAGAGAGATAGAATAGGTGAAATTACTTTATTTTGAAATTGAGAACAAAAAATTGAAATAGAACTATTCCTGGGTAAGCTACTCCAAATAAGAAATAGAGTTCTACTTTGATAAACAAACGTGCCCTAAAAGCATGAAAATCTAAATGTGAACTTCATTTCAATAGCTATCTCTACGGACAAGCATAAAAGCCAAAGCATTGCCTACTAGAGTATGGTCAAATAATGGGTATTTCTAATTTTGAAAGGAGAAACGTGGATTCAAGTTTCTATCCCTACCTTACTTGAGAGATAGGGTTTTAGTTTTCACTTGTTTGCCTATAGTTAACAAAAGGAAACAACAAAGCATTCGTATGTTAGAATTATATGAGATGCATGTCAAATAATATGGATACTAGTAGAAAAAGTACTGTTTACGATGGATATTTTCGACCATTCAAGTAACAGTCGGAAATAATATTATTCACGACCGTTTAATAGGAACAGTTTCCAAAAGTCTGATCATTAACTTTGCCATCTGGAAAACAGTCGAGGAGGTTGAGACCATTTTCGACCGTTAGAAACAGTTGAGAATAAAAATTTAATCGACCGTTGTTATATAAACGGTTAAGGATAAATGAAATCCTCGACTGTGCAATATATAACGGTTGAGAAAGTGAAGTAAAATTAAGACGTCTGGTTGACACCATTGTCGACCATTAGAGAATAGTAATATAGTTGACTATTTCCATATCAATGGTCGACGATAATGTTTTTATAACCCGCACGCGTGGAGGAGTAAATTTTCAAAGTCTATCGTCAACCATTCGACCTTAACGGTCAGTAAAGGAGTTATTTCCGACCGTTATTAGAGGTCGGTAATAAGAGTATCATCGATCGTTTATTAGGAATGGTCTAGAATGTTGGGTTAAATCCCTAGCGCAGATCGGACTCCCACCTCCCTTCATCCAAAATCTGAAGCAACCTCCTCCACCTCGCAACCTCCTCCTGCCCCTCCCCTCCGCGAGACCTCCTCCGCTCGGCTCCTTCTCCACCTCGTGACCTCCTCCTACCCCTCCCCTCCGTGAGACCTTCGCCCCTCAGCTCCTCCTCCGCAAGTGTCGTTGTGGCTCCTCCTTCGAACCTCAACAGGTAGTCGTCATGTTCTTCCTCCTCCGCCCGCCTCCTCCTTCCCCTCCCCCTTGCCGTTGGCCTTCCCTAACCCCTCCCCTCACCTGCCACCAGCAGCACCACCACCAGTCGCCACCTACAGCGACAGCACCCGCCGCCACCACCTCCTGCCCCTACGGCCACCATCACTCACCGTCGCCACCTCTGCCGTCACCACCTCTTGCCCCTGCCACCACCTCTAGCACCGCCACCACCTGCCACCAACACCACCACCCTATCGCCAGCCCCACCACCAACGTGCACCACCACCACCCCCTGCCACCACCACCACTACCACCTCCTGTCACCACCATGACCACCTCCTCCTACCCTCACCACCGCCACACAACTACCACCACCATCACCACCTGCTGCCACGACCATCACCTCCTCCTGCTGCCATTAATTTCTCATTTTAATTGTAGTATTTAGTTATAGATTTAATTATGAATATAATTTAATTGTATGTTTCAATGCATCAATGGTTAGCTAAAATACATTAATTTAGCTTAAATGCTCAATGGTCTCTTCCATTTGTCATTATTGTTATTATGTGATGGTGTGCACATGAAATGTAGGGTGTTCCCTCATGTTAGTTGGTTTTTTTATTTGATCTGAATGTAGGGTGTGCCTACATAATGTGTTTTATATGCAGGAATTGGAAAATGTGCATATTATAGGGAAAAATCTGTCGAAATTTATTCAGCTTTGAGTTTACTTTCTAGGTTTAGGGTTTAGGATGTTGTGTTTAGGTCTTCGATTCAAAGTGGCGTGGGAATTGAAGGATGATTGAAGTCCAATGCCTCATCCACCTCCTCTTTGATTGCCTTGCTTTTCTTTAGTTAGCCATAAGAGTAGGAGACACCTTTTTCTTTCGATTTTGCTACTTCTCGTACCTTTCATCAGACA
Source organism: Thalassia testudinum (assembly GCA_037157565.1). Taxonomy (NCBI): domain Eukaryota; kingdom Viridiplantae; phylum Streptophyta; class Magnoliopsida; order Alismatales; family Hydrocharitaceae; genus Thalassia; species Thalassia testudinum. The sequence goes on from JAZHRO010000024.1 coordinate 24,030,191, forward strand.
TGGAGACGAGAAAAAGGCTATATCTCCACTCCTTGCCTCCTTATGGCGTACACTGGCAGTGGCGCTGTTCTGTGTTTCGTCTTTGTAGTTTAAGTACAATCGTTATAATATAAGACAACACAGCTACCAGATTACCATTACAAAATTTTTTACTCGGAATAAGGTTTTCCCGAGGTCAAACTTAGGGAGCAACTATGCTTCTAGAAGACCTGAAAATAAGAGAGATCTCTTGGCTTCTTCTTCTTCTCTTTCTCTTTTCTTCTTCTTCTTCTTCCTTGGTCGTTTCTCTTCTTCTTCTTTCTTTCTTTGTTCTTTCTTGCTTTCTTCTTTTCTTCTTCTTCTGTTCTTCTTTTCTTTCTTTCTGGCGGCAATGTCTTCTTCCTTTCTTTTTCTTCTTTTCTTCTTGCCTTCTTCTTTTCCTTCCTTTCTTTGGCTGGCAGCTGTGGTGATCTTCTTCTTTCTTCTTCTTCTCTTCTCTGCCTTCTGCAGCTGTGGTGATCTTCTTCTTCTTTCTTCTTCTTCTCTTCTCTACCTACTGTAGCTGTGGTGATTTCGACGTCTGATGCTGTGCTTAGACGACTTATCTGTGGCTTTGCTACAGTGCCTTCCTTCTTTTCTTCTTCTGTTTCTCTCCTTTACTTCTTCTTCTTCAGCTGCCCTGAGCGGCTAAGGCTTCGGCCGCTTCCCTTCTTCTTTTCCTTCCTACCTTCTTCTTCTTCTGTTTCTGCACGCTCACACAAGGGTTAGAGCAAAACCTACCCCTACCCTTCCCTGCGTCTCTCTCTTTCTCAAATTTCTCTCTTAGGACCGCTCTCCCAGAGCCGGGTAATCGGGTGCGGGTATCACGTCCGGGATCAGGCCCATCGGCGTGCGGTGGTGGGCGAGGAGTGCGCAGTTTGGGTAATGGGATCCTACCTAGACCCGCGGGGCGTGAGCGCGGGCGAGCGAGAGTGTGGCATGCAGCGTGCGGGGGAGGGACCTGACCCCTGTGTTCGAAGGCGATCAGCCTTAGGCACTTTTTCAATTTAAGTGCGGGCGCTTAGCCACGCACTTCCGAGGTGGGACTAAAGTCCCACCTCCCAAATTGGCGCCCGCAGGCGAGCTACCTGTTGCCAATTGAGGCAGCCCGCGATGCCTTCGCCCCAGTTGCAGGCCTGGGTGCCTTCGCAGAGACAACCCGCACGACCTGGGACGCGTACCTGGGCTGGAGGGCGCCTACAGCTGCAGGTGAAGCTGCTGCAGCTCATCGTCAATGGCGGTGAGGGGCGCGCACCTGAAATCACAACAACGGCCTCTCGACCCAGTCAGAATACGCAGTAAGCGTTGCCGAAGTGAGGCGAAGCTTGTGCGGTGGTCGGCGGGGTGCGGGAGTGTGTGAAGAGGCTGACCTACGTCAGACTGTGGCCGGAGAGGTGGGTTTGTTCGGGGGGTGGTCGGGTGGCGTTTGGCGATGAATGGAGATGGGGAATTGATAGAGTGGAGTGTGAGGGAGCTTGTGGGATGGTCGGCGAGGTGTGGGAGTGTCTGTGGTCGTGAGATGGTCTCGCCGGAGGGGGTGATCGGAGGTGGAGAGGGTGGTTTGGACAGTGGCGGTCGGGTGGTCGAAAGGGCAGTTTAAAAAGGGGGAAATGCAAGGGAAATGGAGAGGAAGCTATCTACCTAAGTGTTCGACGAAGGAATAGAGATGCGGTGCGACACTCTGTATTTGGTCATCAGTGACCTGAACTGAATGTTTGTGAAATGGGTCCCTCCGTCAGAGATGATAGCACGAGGAATCCCGAACCGTGAGAAGATATTGTGATGAATGAATTTGAGAACTATTTTGTGATCACAGGTTTAGGTCGGTATGGCTTCGATCCATTTGGACACGTAGTCCACAGCCAGCAGAATGTATTCAAAACCATCCGAAACAGGAAAGGGGCCCATAAAATCAATCCCCCAAACATCAAAGATTTTGCATACGAGAATCGGCTGCAAAGGCATCATGTCGCGATGGCTCATGTTGCCCAATGTTTGGCAACGACTGCATGCCTTGTAGTGATTGTATGTGTCCTTGAATAGACTGGGCCAATAAAAGCCACACTGGAGGATTTTCGATGCGGTTTTGTGCCCAGAGAAATGGCCACCACATGCCTGGTCATGGCAGAAGGAAAGAATATCTTTGACTTCACCCTCCGGGATACATCTCCGGATGATTTGGTCAGCACCTATGCGGAAGAGGTATGGATCTTCCCAAATGTAATACTTGGCATCAGAGCGCAATTTGTCTTTCTTGGCCTTCGGCCAATCTGACGGGATCTGATGAGATGCCAAGTAGTTCACTACATTCGCACACCATGGAAGTCTAGTACCAACAGTCAGCAGGTGCTCATCAGGGAAATGCTCCATGATGGTTCCAGAAGGGTAGATGATCTCAAAAGGAAGGCGGGACAATGGTCAGCTACCACATTTTGTCTTCCCGCCTTGTCGTGAATCTCGAGATCGAATTCTTGCAACAGCAAGATCCATCGGTTTAGTTGGGGCTTCGCGTCCTTCTTAGCAAGGAGATGCCTCACAGCTGTGTGATCCGAGTAGATGATGACGTGGGAACCCAGGAGATAAGATCGAAATTTTTCAAGGGCAAATACTACGGCTAGCAGCTCTTTCTCCGTAACTGTATAGTTACGCTGAGCCTCGTTAAGTGTCTTGCTATTATAGTAGATGACCACGGGTTTCCCGTCAACTTTCTGCCCCAGAACCGCTCCTACAGCGAAGTCAGATGCATCGCACATGATCTCAAAGGGTTGAGACCAATCAGGGGATTGTAGGATCAGGGCCTGGGTGACTCGGTCACGGAGGTTCTAAAATACTTGAGTGCATTCCTTGGAGATTTCAAAGGGTACATCCTTAGAGAGAAGAGTCGTCAAGGGGCGTGCGATTTTTGAAAAATCGGGAATGAAACGACGGTAAAAACCGACGTGCCCCAGAAAAGAACGGATGTCCCTGATCGAGCTAGGCATAGGAAGGTGAGAGATTAGATCAACCTTGGCTTGATCCACTTGGATGCCTTTCTCAGAAATCAGATGTCCTAGGACGATCCCCTCAGGCACCATAAAATGGCTCTTTTCCCAGGAAAGAACTAAATTAACATCGATGCAGCACCTGAGTATATGAACCAAGTGCTGGAGGCAATCATCAAATGATGCCCCAAAAACTGAGAAGTCATCCATGAAGACTTTCAAATAATCACCTACCATATCAAAGAATATGGCAAGCATGCACCGCTGAAAAGTCGCGGGTGCATTGCAGACACCGAATGGCATCCTTCGAAATGCATATGTTCCGAAGGGGCAGGTGAACGTGGTCTTCTCTTGGTCCTTAGGATGAATAGCAACTTGGTTATAACCGGAGTACTCGTCAAGAAAGCAGAAGAATCGATTTCCTGCTAATTTCTCAAGAATCTGATCAATGAAAGGTAGTGGGAAATGGTCCTTCTTCGTGGAGGAATTAAGTCATCGGTAATCTATGCAGACTCTCCACGAGTTGGCTAATCGGGTAGGTATGACTTATCCAGTTTCAGTCGTAATGGTGGTAAGCCCTGCCTTTTTAAGCACAACCTGAATCGGGCTCACCCAACGACTGTTGGAGATCGGGTAGATGATCCCTGCATCTAACCATTTGATGATCTCCTTTTTCACGACCTCCTGCAGATTGGGGTTTAAACGTCTCTACATCTCACGAGAAGGTTGTGCACCCTCTTCTGAATAAATATGATGTGTGCAATAAGAGGGACTTATTCCAGTCAAGTCATCGAGAGTCCATCCAATGGCTCTGCGATGTTGCTGGAGAATAGCAATCAGACGGGATTCCTGTTCAGGAGTAAGCTTGGAATTTATAATCACAGGAAGGGTCTGATTAGAACCCAAAAAGATGTATTTCAAATGATCGGGAAGGGGTTTCAGTTCAAGGATGGGGTTATCAGCAGCAGCGGGTGGTTCAGGGTAAATGTGAGGTTCAAGGGTAGGAGTTATGGGTCTGTCTAAATCTGGATTTGACTCCTCTAATTGCGGTTCAAGGTCTTTCTGTGGTTGATGAGGTATGATCAGGTCATTCTCAAAATGCGTTTCATCAACCAGAGCCCTAATATCACAAATTTGTTCGATGACACTGCAATTGATTCCTTGTTGGGCCTTAAATATATCAATCTTTAGGGTTTGATTACCAAATTTCAGTTCTATTTGGCCCTCTTCACAACTGATGTTGGCTCTAGCAGTAGCCAAGAAAGGTCTCCCTAGAATGATCGGTGTATCCCTAGGGTTTTTAGGTGTGTCCATGTCCAAGACTATAAAGTCTACAGGGAAATAGAAATCCCGCACTCTTACAATAACATCCTCGAGAATCCCTTTAGGTGACTTTATAGATCGATCTGCTAATTGTAGTGTCACCTCAGTCGATTTTAGGTCAGATTCTTCTAGGTGTTTATGTAAGGATGTGGGTATCAGATTTATGGAAGCACCCAAGTCTAGCAATGCTCTGTCGAATTGGGTATCACCTATTTTGCAAGAAATCAGGGGAGTACCAGGATCTTTTGCCTTGGGTGGGAGTCTGCTTAGGATTACAGAGCTGGCTTGCTCTGACAGTACAATTGGACTCCCACTCTTGGTTCGTGGCTTACGCTGAGGTGTACATACATTCTTTAAGAATCGTGCGTATGCCGGTATGTGGCGAATCGCATCCATCAAGGGGATGTTTATTTGGACTTGCTCAAAGAGCTTGACTAGGTCCTCCTCAGGTGCCATGGGTTTAGTTGTCTTCTTTCCCTTGGTCAAGGCCTCGGTAAAAGGAACCTTGGTTGGTTCTTCTAGGATAGGTCCAGGTCTTTGATCTGGGACAGGGATAGGAACGTCCTGGATTACTGTCCTAGGGTTGGGATCACTACCAGGCTTAGAGTGGTTTGGATAGGGTGGATCTTGGGTCTCCTTACCACTACGGGTCGTTACAGAATTCAGTCCTGCCTAGGTTGCTACTGGTAACCCGTATAGGAAGTGGAAGCCTCCATCCCGTCAGGTGAAGGAACAGAGGGGGCCTAATAAATCATGTGTGCTTGGCCCGGGTTTGGGTTCATAATGTGCCGTTGGGTCGGCACGTTATTCGGGTTAGGAAGAGGTTGGAAAGGAAGTGTGCCCGGTTGGCGGGAATTTGTCAACTGGGCCAGTTGATTTCAAACCTCTGTAAGTTCATCCTTGTGTTGTTTCTGAATAGCCGCATTCGTTCTTTGAATGTCAGCCAGAGTCTGAAGGATGAGGGACATTTGGTCTTGGTTTGGCCCTGATGGATAAGGAGGGTTGGGCCGAGGCCGAGGCGGCTGGTAAGGACGAGGTGGTTGTGAATGAGACTAAAAGGGTGGTCTTTGGGTTTGGGAATTTCCCGCCCATTGGAAATTAGGATGGTTTCGCCATCCAGGATTGTAGGTGTTGTAGAATGGGTCATTCTGGATGGCGTTGAGGTCCTCGCAGGTCTGAGGAACCTCCAAAGAATCAGAAAATGGGGGAATGGAATTCCCCGGGCTGGTATAGAAAGGATCGGAGGATCCTCCGATCCAAGAATCAGATGGGGGTGGATACGGATCCATCCCGGGAGAAGGTCGGTGGAGAATGTTTTGCACAGTTTCCCGTGTGGAAGGAGGCTGTGCAAAGGAACTATGCGCAGAGGTGGCTCGCTGCAAGTGCTAAGTTAGATCGTCCACCTTCTTCTCGATGATAGAGACCTTGTCCAATCGACTGGCCATCAATTCCAGGTCGACTGATGCGGACAGGCCCTGCGTCTCATGTGCTCCCCTAAGGTTCGTCGATGCGCGAGTATTCGTCCTATCGAATAATCCCATGGAGTCATTATTGATGGAGTTCTCGCACATGTTTTCGAGAATCTCCCACACGGTGTCCTCATGTTGACCCATGATATTCCCTCCGCAGGTTGCATTGACGAAAAGCCTAATATCCTCATGGAGTCCCTGGTAAAAAGACTGGACTTGTTCCTATTTACAAACTCCGTGATGGGGGCACTTTCTCATGAGATCCTGAAAGGGATCCCATGCCTCATGGAGAGGTTCTCCCGATTGCTGAGTGAAGTGGGTAATCTGATGGCGCAAGGCATTGGTCCGACTAATGGGAAAGAACTTCAAGAACTCAGACTGAAGTTCTTCCCAATTGTTGATCGGCCGGGTCTGAGTTTGGTACCAATGAGCGGCCTTGTCCATAAGGGAGAAGGAGAACATCTTCATGAGGAGAATGTCCTGATTTTGTGCATCTGACCCAAAAGTTTGGGCCAGATATTTTAGCTGTTTGATGTGCTGGAAGGGGTCTTCAGAATTAAGCCCGTGAAATTTCGGTATGGCATGAATCATATTGGGCTTTAATTTAGAATCAGGTCCTCCAGTTGGGATTCTGACTCGAGGCTCAATAGCCACCGCAGCAGGATTGTAATGGTCCCGCATCATAGGACGCTGCGGTGGGTGCACAAAGTTCTGGAAGAGGTCATTGAGTCGTTGGAGCTGGTGCTCCAGATTGTTCTCTTCCTCAACTGGCTGAGCCATTGTAGAAGAAGAAGGTGAGTTGGGTTCGGAGTCGGAGGAGAGGTTGATGTGAAGTGTTGTTTTCTAGAACAAGGGCACTGAGGCTCGGCCTCGAGGAGAGTGAAGTTCTAAAGGAGGTTTCAAGGACCTCCTACCAAACATACACTATTGGAAGAGATGAGTTTAGCAGGTGCTGGACCCAATCAAGACACCCAAAATGTTGGGTGGCTACAGAGGTGCGGGGCAGATGGACCCCTTGATCAAAAGATCGACTACCTGAGAATTACCTGGGCAGCTAGAGAGGGTGAGTCCCGCGAAGACCCCTACATGGTAGAGCGTCCCTACGGGTTATAGGGTTTCCCCCACCCGACCTCTCTTGTCATTGAGTTCCAGGTAGACCAGAATGGGGATCTTGACCTCTTAAGTCTACCACTTTTAGTTTAAGATCAAGGTACTTAGATTTTCACTTGAACTTTAGGCTTTTTGAGTGTAAAGAGTGACCTAAGTTGAAGGTTGGTTGACCCAAGAGGTCAACTTTACCTGCTAGTTCTGTTGAGAGCTTATTAGGTCTTGTCTTTTAGGGTTCAAGTATTTTTTTTAGAGCGCCAATTGCTTTGGGTTTTCATGAATAAGTATTTTCAATCAATGGCTTAGGCACACTTCTTTTGGGATTTCTCAATTCTTGATTAAGGAGTGTGTCTCTAAAACCCTAGTGTTAATTCCTATGTTGGCTCTACTTGGTCCAGTTAACTCCTTGTTGGGTAATTAGAACTCAAGCAAGAAGGTGTTAGCCCTTAAATACCCTTAATAATGTGTGTTGCAATGGTGGTTTGAAAATATGCAGCTGTTACTAGGTATGAAAGACAGGTTATACCTATATTGTTTATTCTTTTCTTTTTCTTCCTCTTTGGAATTTAGGGGTTAATAGTGAGAGGATAGAAATTACCTGTCCTTGGAGTGGTTGTTGTGTGGCTGCTTCTTGATTTTCCTGTACCTGCACAAAAGAGAGAAGAGATTATTAGAAACTCACAAATAGAGATTTTATAGCTTCTAGAATAGCCGTTGCTCTTTGGCAACGGAGCCAAGAAATGGTAGTGGCGTTGTTCTGTGTTTCGTCTTTGTAGTTTAAGTACAATCGCTATAGTATAAGACAACACAGCTACCATATTACCATTACAAAAATTTCTACTCGAAACAAGGTTTTCCCGAGGTCGAACTTAGGGAGCAACTATGCTTCTAGAAGTCTAATTAAGTTCTCTATTATGTTACAAAAATAAGAGAGAGAGAGAGAGGGAGAGAGATCTCTTGGCTTCTTCTTCTTCTCTTTCTCTTTTCTTCTTCTTCTTCTTCTTCCTTGGCCGTTTCTCTTCTTCTTCTTCTTTCTTTCTTTGTTCTTTCTTGCTTTCTTCTTTTCTTCTTCTTCTGTTCTTCTTTTCTTTCTTTCTGGCGGCAATGTCTTCTTCCTTTCTTTTTCTTCTTTTCTTCTTGCCTTCTTCTTTTCCTTCCTTTCTTTGGCCGGCAGCTGTGGTGATCTTCTTCTTTCTTCTTCTTCTCTTCTCTGCCTTTTGCAGCTGTGGTGATCTTCTTCTTCTTTCTTCTTCTTCTCTTCTCTGCCTACTGTAGCTGTGGTGATTCCGACGTTTGATGCTGTGCTCAGACGACTTATCTGTGGCTTTGCTACAGTGCCTTCCTTCTTTTCTTCTTCTATTTCTCTCCTTTGCTTCTTCTTCTTCTTCAGTTGCCCTGAGCGACTAAGGCTTCGGCCGCTTCCTTTCTTCTTTTCCTTCCTGCCTTCTTCTTCTTCTGTTCCTGCATGCTCACACAAGGGTTAGAGCAAAACCTACCCCTACCCTTCCCCGCGTCTCTCTCTTTCTCATATTTCTCTCTTAGGACCGCTCTCCCAGAGCCGGGTAATCGGGTGCGGGTATTGCGCCCGGGACCAGGCCCACCGGCATGCGGTGGTGGGCGAGGAGTGCGCGGTTTGGGTAATCGGATCCTGCCCAGACCCGCGGGGCGTGAGCGCGGGCGAGGGCGAGCGCGTGGCGCACAGCGTGCAGGGGAGGGACCTAAACCCTGTGTTCGAAGGCGATCAGCCTTAGGCACTTTTTCAATTTAAGTGCGGGCGCTTGGCCACGCACTTCCGAGGTGGGACTAAAGTCCCACCTCCCAAATTGGCGCTCGTAGGCGAGCTACCTGCTGCCAATTGAGGCGGCTCGCGACGCCTTCGCCCCAGCTGCAGGCCTGGGTGCCTTCGCAGAGACAACCCGCGCGACCTGGGACGCGCACCTGGGCTGGAGGGCGCCTACAGCTGCAGGTGAAGCTACTGCAGCTCGTCGTCAATGGCGGCGAGGAGCGCACACCTAAAATCACAACAACGACCTCTCAGCCCAGTCAGAATACGCAGGAAGCTTCGCCGGAGTGAGGCAAAGCTTGTGCAGTGGTCGGCGGGGTGCGGGAGTGCGTGAAGAGGCTGACCTAGGTCAGACTGTGGCCGGAGAGGTGGGTTTGTTCGGGGGGTGGTCAGGTGGCGTTTGGCGGTGAATGGAGATGGGGAATCGATAGAGTGGAGTGTGAGGGAGCTTGTGGGATGGTCGGCGAGGTGCGGGAGTGTCTGTGGTCGTGAGATGGTCTCGTCGGAGGGGGTGATCAGTGGTGGAGAGGGTGGTCTGGACAGTGGCGGTCGGGTGGTCGAAAGAGCAGTTTAAAAAGGGGGAAATGCAAGGGAAATAGAGAGGAAGCTATCTACCTAAGTATTCGACGAAGGGGGAGGGCAAAGCAACCGGCTCGTATCTGCCGGAGCTGGAGACGAAGAAGCCCTGGAGGAGGGTTTCGGCGACGAGGAAGCAGGCGGAGGGTGCCGGCGGGTACAGCCTGGCGCGGACGATGGAGCAAGGCAAACCTTGCTGCAGGTAGGGCAGTAGAGCGACGAGGAGGAAGAGGAGTTCGCCGGAAGCTTCGGGCTCTCTGACCGGAGGAGGAAGGGATGAAGAGGGGGGTGGTTCTTCATCAAAGAAAGCTTATCGGAGTCGGCAAGGTGTGTCGCTCCTTATAAAGGGGTTGGCGCAGGGGGAGGGGCGTGCTGGCGTCATGCCAACCTCGCCGGAGTAAGGCCGGAGATGACACCCATGCCTTCCGCGCGTTCGCACGGAAGGCATGGTGGTCGGCAGAGGACGTGGGCGGGTCCCTGCGACAGATGATGTCGCAGGGAACCCCGCGACAGAGGATGTCGCAGGGAACCCCGCTTCTACTTTGCAGGACGGCAGCCCTGCCCTGCGTGGCGCCATGCTCCGCGCAAGGTCGTCGTAGTACGGCGCTGCGCAGAAGTTGCATGGAGGACCATTCTGCAAAGAATGATGAAAAGTTGGGAGCCTAAATGTAAGGGTTTCAAAAGATAAGGGTCAAAAAGTAAATGAAGAGGACCAAATTGTAAAGTCAGTCAAGGAGGTCTCTTCTTAGGCTCAAGTTTTTATACAAGACCAATTTGAACCTAAGGATTTTAATGGTAAATTTTAATTCTAGGTTGGACCATGTTTGACCGGCCAATTTGCGTAAAAATCCAAATTAAGTTATTAATTAGGCATGGTTCTCTTTTTAGGTCAAAATAGGTTTCGAAGGTCAAATTGAAGGTTCCAAACCCTAGAGAGTATTTTTTTATGAATTTTAGAGGGTTTAGTTGATTTTTATCCTTCCTCGAACCTCATGAATTGAAGTGGATTTGTTTTAGGGTTACAGAATGTCATTTAATTCCTGGAAGTTGTTACAACCCTTTTTAGATCAGATCATCCCACTTTCCTTCTTGTTAAGCTTATTTGACCTGTGTTTGGATCGTTAATTACCCTATTTGCAAACTGCATTGATGAAATTGCAGTTTTACCCCTTATGATTTATTTTATTCTTAAACTCATAATTATCTGAGTTAAGCCTTTCTTTAGGTCATGTAGGAGCTTTTTCTCACATATCTGGGTTAGATTGTGCTAGTCAGGGTTCATGATGAGGTTCTCATCATACACCTACAAGGAGAAGCAAGATATTTATATATGGGCCATGGTTACTAAGCCTAGGGCCATACCCATCTCTAAAACCCCTTAATCTCGATCATTCATTCCCACATGAAACCAAAAATGGGGTTTTAGGGTTTAGTGTTTATGGTTTAAGGTTAGGTTTAGGATTTTTTTATTGGGTTTTGGTATTAGGTTTTGAGTTCTAGATTTAGGTTATAGGGCGTTTATTTTAGATTTAAGGTTTTCAATTTAAGGTTTAAGTTTAGGTTCTTTGGTTTTAGTTTAGGTTTGACGATCTTGATTACAGCAATGGTGAAGGCTCCTAAAGTTTGATTTTTGAAAGCCTGGATTGGAGCTGAAGTCAGTTCTTCCATACTTCTAAATTAATGTAGTTATTGCTATAAAACTTCACCTATATTGGAAAATGGGAAACTTTCTTTCGATAATTCCAGATTGTATGTTTGAATTGTGTTTCCAAATTGTTTAAATTATTTGTTATTTATGTTTGATTATGAAATTTTTATTACAACTTTGTATATACACACACTTGCACAAATTTAGATGCGCGGTAATGACAAACAATAAGAATTCTAACCCCTAGGCAAGAGGTTGTGGGAGGGATATAATTGTGTCAAAATACTAACTCATCGAGACTTATGATTATGTTATATGGACAATACAGAGTGTGTGTATACCTCGCTTACATGCACGATGCGTTGTCTTTATAACATGCCATAAGTGTCGTCATCCTTTATTCAGAGAAGTTTTGAACAAAGGGGAGTTCCTGAAGATTTGATCACAACTTAGGGTTACTTCTTGCATGTAGCTAGTGTTTGGAGAAATTTCGGTTGCATTTTCTCGCTCTTCTCCGATATACCAACTAATCTTAGCTCTGTTCCCGAAGCGCCATTTAGTGGGGGCTATTGGGGATGCTGTTAAGGTTAGTCTTGGGGGGCATATTGGAAAAGTGCGGGGAAATGTTGCCGAAATTTCTTCAAACACTGGTTGCATGTAAGAAGTAATGTTGTGATCAAATCTTCAACGATAGACTATCAAGTGAAAATCTTCTTAAAATACACATTCCTTCTTTATCTGAGTATAACTTATGAATGATCTAAAAATACACATCCTTATCTTATTTGAGTCCAACTTATGAGTGATTGTCTTTTACATTTAGGATAATTATCATGGATAAGTCATGGATTAGTATGAGGAATTCGAATTACCACGACTACAAGAGTGGAGTGATTTTGTTTCTGGAGTGGGCATTTTATGATGATAGGAAGACATTTAGATGAGGTGAATTCCTTCAGCTAATTTTATGCCCATGTGGACAGTGTTTGAATGGGTTTTTCTATGATCGAGACACAATTTTGGAGCATGTAATATGTAATGGTTGGTTGCAACATTATGTAAATTGAATAGCTCATGGTAAACAAATGAGAGAAGTTAGGAATGAGACAATTGAAGCCTTTGAAGGAAGTGATGATAATCAAGGAGATGAATTGGATGAAATGTTACATGATATGAGAGTAGCAGACCATGAGGATGCAGATGATGATGAGGCATTATGAGATTGTAATGAGTTGTACGATGCAGTCAAGGCAGCAGAGGATCCAATTGCTCTTGGAATAAAGTTAATGTTGAAGTTGTCATTCCTTCTAAAATTGTTTCAGATGAAAGTAATGAATAGAGACACAGCGAAATTAATGTCTGAGGTTCTGAAATTCATTGGAGATCTGTTGAATAATCTTGCTGGATATCCTAAGTCATGGTATGATGTGAAGAAGCAGATACGTAGGCTCGGACTGAAATGCGAGAAGATTGATGCCTATCGTAATGACTCGTCCTATACAGAAATGAGTACTCATGGTTGACTAACTGTCCTGAATGTGGTGATGAGAGATATAAGGTGGGTAAGTCAACAAACATTGGCGGGAAGAAACAACTGGAGAAGGTTCTCCGTTATTTTCCATTGATCGCTAGGCTACAACGCCTATTTATTTCTAGTAAAACAGCAAAACTGATGTTGTGTCATCAAGATAATAAATCAAAAGATGGACGCATCCGTCATCCAACAGATTCTGATGAGTGGAATAAATTTAATGAGAATCACGCATTATTCGCAGAGGAGGCACGAAATGTGAGACTAGGTCTTGCAAGCGATGGATTCAATCCATTCAAGAACATGTATCCATCATATTCCATATCGCCGATGGTCATGGTAACTTATAACTTACCCCCATACTATGTATGCGATCTTCATTCATGATATTAACACTTCTTATCTCAGGACCCAAGTGCTCGCATGCTAAATCAGTGTTTTAAAATTGTCGCGTTGTAGTATAGTCAAAATAACGCTTAAACAAATAAGTTTATTACTCGAAAAGTTCCGAGGTTGAACATAGGGAGCAATATGAAATTTAGTTCTCAAGAATTGCAATTTAAGACAAGAAAGCTATGAAATTGTGAATAAAAATTGCTCCAGAATAAAGTAGCACCAGGATCAAGTGTCAGAATGTAAAAATAATGAAGTAAAATGGTGATTTAGATCTCCAAATACTCCTTACAATGATAACTAATGAACTCAATGTATATATGAAATGAAATGCAACCAAACCAATCATATGATTAGTAAATCAGATGGCTTAAACTGGTTAAGCCTCTCTCTTCTTCTTCTTTTCTCTTCTCTGTCTTTATTCCTTTGCTTCTTCTTCTCTTCTTTCCTTGTTCTTCTTTTCTTCCTGTTCAGTTATGGCACCTTCTCTTCTTCTTTTGCTCATGCCTTCTTCTTCCTTTCCTTCTTTGTCTTTCTTCCTTCTTCAATTCTTCTTCTTCCTTCAGCCCTTCTTCTTTTCTTCTTTCTTTCTCTGTTCTCCTTCTTCACATAGAGGGCGAAGGCTTGAATTTGGCTAAGTGTCAGCCAGTTCTTGCCAAGACCAAAACCCTCCCTCTTCCCACGCAGACTCTCTTTTTCTTTCTCTCTTAGGCTCCACCCTCCTAGGGCCCTTCAGTGTATAGTCAGGTAATCGGGTAGGTGCGTACCTGGGTCCAGGGCTGCGGGCATGGTCGTAGCCGGGGAGTGCAGGCTTAGGCAGGTCGGGTGTACCAGGTTTGCGGAGGAGAGGTCACGAACGAGGCACATGAGTGGGTGAGCGGGACCTCACCCCATGTGTCTGAGGCGATAAGCCACAGACACAAAAACAATTTAAGCGCCTCAGTGTGCTCTTTAGCTAACGATGTGGGACTATCTGCTCCCACTCCTTCGCGTGTCAGCAGTAGCAGTGAAGATGGCTCGAATTGGGTCACGACTGTGCTGCTTCCTTCCAATTGAGAACCTGGGAACTTACAGTTGCTGAATCCGCACCATCTAAGCGTGTCTCTTGGAGCTGCAGGTGAAGAACAAGCTTTGAAGCTTGCTTCGGAGCTGTGCGTCAATGGCAGAGAGGGGCTGGTACCTGAAAACAGTAATACGGCCTTACGACCCAATTAAACTTGCTCAGGACCTTTGCCGAACCACGGTGAAAGCAACGGTGGAGGTTGTGTGGAGTGGCAAGGTCCGTGCGTGCGTGGCAGAGTTGAACTCTGTGTGTGAGAGTGGGTGTGTTCGGTGGCACTGAGGAGAGGCTAATAGCCTCGATTACCAGAGGGCATTTGCTCTCTGGGACACGACGGAGGTGTAGGGATGAACGGCGGCCAGGTTGGTGAAGTGTAGTGGCCGTGCGAACTCGCTAGAGGTATGCCAGCGAGGTGGAAGACGGAGGGCGGTAGGGTGAGTTGGCGGTCGAAACGGAGTTGCGAATGTTTGGAAATGAAGAGTGGAAGATGAGGCGTCGATCTGGGTAGCTAGTGAATGAAGTATGGCAAAGGCGACGCCGGTTGTGATGTTACCGGCACCGGAGAAGAGAATAGCTCCGGAGAGAGAGACGACGAGGAAGAGGGAGGTTAGGGTGCCGGCTGGTATAGCTCGACGCGGGAAGAATCGAGAGGATGTCTCCACTGCTGGTATTGCAAACGGAGGAGGATGATGGACGGAGGGGCTCGCTGGATGTCAAGGAGCTTTCAGTCGGGAGAGAGAGAGGAATTAGTGGGGAATCGTGGTCGATTTCAAGCGTAAGGAGGATGGTATGGGTTGGAGGTTCTTTTATAGACCTCAGGAGGAGGTTTTGGGCTTGAGAAGCAAGCTTCCCAAGCTTGGACTGCTCGTCGGAGTTTGGGAATTCCTTGATGCCCAAATCTCTCATGCATTCGCATGAGAAATTAGGTAAGTTTTAGGGCATAGGATTAGATTCAAAAGGAAAGGGAATTTCTTGACGAACTTCCCTTTCAAATTTGAAAGGGATTCGTTAAGAAATCAAGGAGTTCTTTCCAAATTAAGGTCACCGGATCAAGTGGGAATATGTTTAATGGCGGCAGGGATCTTTTTGTGGGAACAACGACAAAGTTAGGGGTCTGTTTGAAAAGATTTTGAAAGTTAAGGGCAGAAATATAATCAAACAGGATCAAGTTGCAAACTGGGTCAAAACAAGCTCATCTTGGGTCAAAATTTTGGTACAAACCTAATTTGGACCTAAGGAATCCAATGGTAAAGTTGGATTTTGGCTTTAACCATGTTTGACTGGGTAATTTATGTAAAACTCAAATTAGGGTAAATGTTTATCTGAGACTCTATTCTAGGTCAAAATGAGTTCTGATGGTTAAATTGAAAGTTCCAACCCTAGAGAATATTTTTATATGAATTTTAGATAATTTAGGTGAATTTTATCCTGACTAGAACCACAATTAATTAAGCAGATCTCTTTTTAGGATTTCAAAAAGTTATTTAATTCTCAGAACATGTGCAAACCCTTTTCTGATTGTTCTAACCCACTTGTTATCTTTTTAAGACCATTTGACCTTCATTCAACCCTGAGAAAACTTGTGGTTGTACTGCATTCATGATATGCTAGTAAAATTATAGTTTTACCCTAGTTTCTTATTTCTCCCTCAGAATGATTATGCATTGACTTATGACTCTGCGGCAGTTATGTAGGAGCATTTATTGACTTAATTGGATCAAAATGAGCTAGTTTATGGCTCATGATGGTGTTCCCATCACCGAGTGTTACGACCCGATCCTAGACCCCTACAGGACCCAAGACCGGCCCGCCTCGACTAATCCCTAGACCTAGTCGTCCAACGAGAAATAACCAAAAGAAGGAATAATTCACATCCACACATGCAATGTAACTAAGCAGAAAGAAATCAAGAGATAGTAAAAGAAACAGAGCTAAATAGTCTATCAATATTACAGGCCATCACAACTATGATAAAGAAAAGTACAGCGGAAAAGTAACTGAAACAGTATTTCATAGAATAAAATACTCACTACTACAACAAGAGATAAGGAACCGGTAAGAAACGTAGCTAAGGGTGGGCTCGACTGGGTCCACTTCCCTCTGCAGCCGGTGGTGCTGGTTGCTCAACTCCCTGACCTGAATAAGGTTATAAAAATTTTCGGAGTCAGCAAATGCTGAGTAGAGTGGTAATTTAGCCATTTACATGTAATTAAGACAAGCGATTAATTAATGCAATTAAGTAACTATCCATTTTTATTTAGTTTACCCAAGTACTTCTAATTTGTTGTTCCTTTATTCACTTATATTGTGTCTTGATTTGGCCTGTTCCTCACGGGAACGATCTTAATTGCAGTCTTTTCCATGATGTAGGAGGAACACGTGGTGCTTTCCTAGCCGGGAGAGTCCCCCATGGTAATCCTACACCTAGTCAACCACCCCGAGGTCGCGGTCGCGATGTAGCGGTGACTACGGCACGCGTGATAAACGCGCAGGTGGCTATCCCGCACTGGCATACGGTCAGTCGTTTCCGCTAGCAGGTACGCCTAAAGGTACAGCACGGAATAGTACAGGGCCTTGCCCTCTCAGAACAAAACAGAATAGGGGTCTCGCCCCTCCACAGTCCGCGTACCCTCGTCCGACTATCCCGGTTTGCCCAGTGGGCCTAACAAGAGTCGGTGTAGGGCGGCTAGTCCTAACCCCGGACCCCCTATGGCGGTTAGCTCCTTCCCTACAATAAGTAGCTCACCTCGGTACCACGTACACAAGGGCCAAATAGAGTCGGTGTAGAGTGTCTATGCCTAACCCCGGGGCTCAA
This sequence comes from Thalassia testudinum, assembly GCA_037157565.1. Classification (NCBI taxonomy): domain Eukaryota; kingdom Viridiplantae; phylum Streptophyta; class Magnoliopsida; order Alismatales; family Hydrocharitaceae; genus Thalassia; species Thalassia testudinum. The sequence goes on from JAZHRO010000024.1 coordinate 24,046,895, forward strand.
CCCAATGGGCGACTAGTACCCCTTTACACTAAAGGGACAGTGGCTCTCCTTGGCACCGCGTACACAAGGGCTAGCTCACTTCCCTTCTACAGGAGTTCTCCTCCTAATTCCCTGTAGGGTTCATGCTGGTATTCCTTTCGTTTCATATTTCAGACTCTCAGATTTCTCTGTTTACATTACCAGTTCCATTCTTAAAACAGGTAGCTCGTGACTTTCTAACTGACAAGGCATCACATTAAAATAACCAATACATTTGCTAGCATTTAAAGTTGTACATGCATCTCAAGTAAACAGTGTAGCTCAACTATACTGATTTGTTCCTACCTTAGAGTTCATTCTCATCCTAGGGTTCTACATGTATCTCAAGTATATAGTATAGCTCAAACCAAACTCATCTGTTACTGCCTTAGGGTTCATTCTCATCCTAGGGTTCATTTAAGTTATTCTAAACATGCAGTTCATTTATTTAAATCATAACATTAATGTAAACCACTCTACCGGCAGACACGAGAGGAATGGGGGCTCGAATCGTAGATCCCGTCGCCTCCACAGCTCCCACATACTCGACTGGCTGGAGACTTATACAGTTAACCAACCGCATCAAACGAGTCCAAAACCATATAAAAGTGACACTAACTCGTAGAGAAACTCAAGCGAAATACAACGGTAGTTTATTTGCGAAAATCCGATTCCGTTTGGGCCTTAAACGAGCCAAAAACACTTACACTGTCCAAAATCAGACGTCTGGGTCTAGTCCCAGATGTCTTAAAAGACATCAATACTCACCCTGGGTTTCTTGTGGCTACCTCGGATGTCCGAACCCTTCCGCGATCGTCTGAGGTGTGTTTCAAACGTTAGACTCTCCTTCCGGTCGTTTGGAGGTATAGTTAGACGTCTGGCGATGTGTCCAGACATCCAAAAGCACCTCGAAGGGCGCACCTGCGTACGTACTTGTAGCTAAAAAAGGCTGAACAAAATCTCATGCGGTAAGGCCTGCATGGCTGTAAATCGCACAGAAGCATGTACCTTGGCACTGAACGTGCTTTCAGACATCTGACTTCAGCTCTGGACGTCCTTCTGCTACTCCAGACGTCTGAGAGATACTCCAGACATCTGATACTGGAAAATATCCAGTACGCAGAACTCTCCCACGAGCTGTCTCCTTCGCGAGCTCGCCCACAGGAGGTGCAACAGTGCCTCCAGCGGCTGCAGGAGGCCAAGGCTTCTGCTCGCAAGCTCCTCCTCCTCGCCTGCGCCCTCGACTCCTCTCGCACGAGCTCCTTCGAGCTCCCACGATCCTCCCCTCAAGCTCCTCCCATGCTCTCACTCCCCTCTCTTCCTCCTTCGCATATCGTCTCTCTCTTCTTCCTCTCCACATGACATGTTGGATGGAGGGGAGGAAGGGGGCGGCCGGTAGGAGGGAAAGATGGAGGTGGTGGCTGGTGGAAGTGGGGAGAGTGGTGTGGGTGTGGGGTTTAAATAGGAAAAGGTTAGGGTTTAGGGTGAGGAGAGAGAGAGAGGTGTGTCCGTGTGTGCGCGCGCGGAAAAAGAATACAAGGTACGATTCTTTTACTTTCAGACATTCAACCCTCTATCCAGATATCTGACGGCTAATCCAGACGTCTTAAACAACCCAAAAGGCAGCGGGTCATTTCACCAAGCAACCAGGAGATGCAATAGATGTTTATCTCCAGCCATTGATTGATGAACTAAAAGTGTTGTGGTACAGTAGTGTTCAAACATATGACGCACATAAGAAACAATTCTTCCAGTTGCATGTAGCATTACTGTGGACAATCAATGACTTTCCAGCATATGCGAATTTGTCACGGTGGAGTACGAAGGGGAAGTTCGCCTGTCCAATCTGTATGGACGATACTAATCACTTGAGGTTGCCTGAAAGCAAGAAGCTTTGTTACTTAAGGCACCACAGGGTTTTTCCCATTGAACACAGATGGCGAACGTCACAATTCAAGGATAGATTTGATGGTAAAGCATGTCGATATTCGTCGAGGAATCCGAAAAATAAATTCAGTACAAATTCTATTAGGTTGTCGGGGATGAAAATCATGGAGACATTGCAACAACTCGGAGAAATACATTTGGATCGTCTTTTCAAGAATGACTTGGCTTCCTTGCGACACTCAGGGTATAGGAAGAAAATCATATTTTTTATGGAGCTTCCATATTGGAAGGATTTGACAATGCGACACAATTTAGATATTATGTATATCGAAAAGAATGTTATGGACAACGTTCTTGATGTATTAAACCTAACAGACTGCCGGAAGGATACAATTAAAACAAGGAATGATATGAACATTTTGGATATTCGTCCTGAGTTGCACGTTGAAGGAGGGTCTCACTTTCCAAAAGCTATATACAGTTGGTATCGATTTTTGTGTAACCGCACCGGTTTGATTTTATTTTATCACTCGAATACAAAAATTTCTCCAAGGTCGAACTTAGGGAGCAAACTTGATTCTAGAAGCGTAGAAAATCACAATTCACAATATACTGTTTTACAAAAAGATTAAAGAGAGGAAATAAAAATGTCTCTTCTCTTTTCTTCTCTCTTTCTTCTTTTGTCCTCCTTTTCTTTTGTTTTCAGACGTCTGACTCCAAGGATCAGACGCCTTAAGTGGCCACTTGCTACAGTGCTTCTGCTCTCCTTCTTTTCAGCTGCTGCTTCTTCTTCTTCTTCTTGGCTTCTTTTTTTTCTCTTCTTTCAGCTGCCTGGCTTTCCTCTTTGCAGCAGCTTCCTTCTCTTCTTTTCCCTTTTTGCTCTGTCTCTGCTTTCTCCTCTAACTTCTTCTTTCTTCTCTGCTGCGCCTTTGCTTTCTCTCTTCCTTCTCTTTTGTGTCTTCCTGCGGCTAAGTCTCAACTGCTCCTCCTCCTTCCTTTTCTTCTCTGCGCCTCAAAGAACTTCTTTTCTCTCTGGCTGTAGCTGCTTTCGCGGCTAAGTCCTCAGCTGCTCCTCCTCCTTCCTTGCTTCCTCTTCTGTTCCCTGCACAAGCCTACGGTTAGGCAAAACCCAACCCCTACCCTCCCCGCGTCTCTCTCTCTCTCTCTCTCTATTTCGCTCTCAGGACAGCTCTCCCAAAGCCTTCTCGGGTTATCAGGTAGGGTATGCATGCCCGGGACTAGGCGCACCGGCGTGAGTGGTGTGCGAGGAGTGCACGAGTAGTCGGATAGGATACTAGGTCCGCGTAGGTGTGCGCCGCGAACGAGGCATGGTGGGCGAGGGGACCTCACCCTATGTCAGGAGGCACTAAGCCCTTGACACTTTTGCAATTTATGCTGCCTCGCCCTCTCCTGATCTTTCGAGGTGGGACTAAATGTCCCACCTTCCTCGCAGGCGCTTCTGCAGTAGGTGGTTAATCAATTGCAGCGGATGCGGGGGGCTTGGACTCCAATTGCTGGGCTGGAAACATGCGCGAGGGAGGTTTGCACGTTTGAGACCTGAAGCCTGATGCCTGGTGCCTGGGATGAATCTTGCGAGCTTCTTCGAGCTTGCTCCAATGGCGGTCGAGACCTGTACCCTGTTCACAAGCAAAACGGCCTTACGGCCTTGTCAAAACATACAGGGAGCTTCGCCTTGGCACGACGAAGGTGTCACGGTGGTCGGCATGGTGGGGGGTGGCCTGGGAGTGCGTGCCTAGGTCACCCTGTGGCTGTGAAGATGGGTGTGTTCGGGGGAAGTGTTGGGAGAGTGTGGCGGTGAATGGGAAGTGGGGTTATGATCAGTGAGTCGTGGCAGAGCTTGTGAGGTGTTTGGCGAGGTGGGTGGATGCGTGGAATGGTGGATACACCTCGCCGGTGGTCTGCCGGAGGTGGAGAAGATGGCGGTGGTGTGTAAGCGGTGAGGCGAAATAACGGAAATAAATGAGGGAAAAATAAAGAGCAGAGAGAGAGGACTTATCTAAGAGGTGGTGCGGGAGTGAATGGAGGAGGCGGAGGTGGCAAGCGGCTGTGCTGCCGTCGTCGGAGATGAAGGCGCCCAGGGGAAGAGACGGCGACGAGGAAGAGGGGTTGAAGGGCACCTGCTGGTACGGCAAGGTGCAATGGAAGACGGTGGAGGTAACCCTGCCACTAGTATGGTGGCAAGGTGACGAGAAAGGAGGAGGAGTGTCGCTGGAGCTTGCAGGCAGACGGCCGGAGATAAGGAAGATGAAATTAAGGGGGATTCTCAGGCCAGAACAAGCTTGAAGGATGCGGCAGAGGGTGCCGCTCCTTAAATAGGCATTGGCAGAGGGAGAATCGTAAGGAGGAGGCGGGCATACCTCATCGGAGGTATGACCGAAGCGAGACCCATACCTCTCGAGCGTTCGCACGAGAGGTATGGTGGCCGACAGGGCATGGGAGCTGGCCCATGCGGCAGGGGACAACACAGGGAGTCTCCCTTTCAAATCTGGGGCCAGCTCCCCATGCATGCGCGGTGCCATCCTCCGTGCAAAGTCGCTGGAGGTATGGCATGCGCAGGCGGGTGGCAGAGGGACCCGATTGAAGAAGATGACAGGAAAGATAGGGGGGTCCTTGCAAGGTTTCAAAAAGCTAAGGGTCAAAAAGTAATTGTTGAGGACCATTTTGTAAAGTGGGTCAAGGCGACCTTCCCTTAGGTCCAAATTTTGGTATAAACCTAATTTGGACTTAAGGAATCTAATGGTGAGGTTGGATTTTATGTTTGACCATGTTTGACTGGATATTTTGCATAAAAACCTAAATTAGGTCAAAAATTGGGTATGGTTCTCAATCTAGGTCAAGATAGGTTCCAATGGCCAAATTGAAGGTTTTAAACCCTATGGAATATTTTTTCATGAATTTTAGAGGGTTTAATTGATTTTTATCTTGCCTGAAACTTCGTGAATTAAAGTGGATTTGTTTAGGGTTACAGAATGTCATGTAATTCCCAGATTTTGTCATAACCCTTTTCTGATCAAACCATCCCACTTTTTCTCTTATTAAGTCCATTTGACCTGTGTCTAGACCCTTAGAAATTCCGTTTATGTACTGCAATGGTAAAATTACAATTTTACCCATTGTGTAATGTTTTATTCTCTGCTCAACAATTTCCTGATTTAGGCCTTCCCTTAGGTTATGTAGGAGCTTTTTGTTCAATTTCTTGTGTCGAAATGTGCTAGTTAGGATTTATGATGAGGTTCTCATCATACCCCCATGCCTAGCTTTTGCTAGTCTCTTAGCAAAAATTTAAGGTTTTAACCTCTATTCTAGACCAAGAATTTGTTTCATCAAATTTGATAAGTGATTTTTTTCTCTTGTCTCCTTGATTAGGTCAGAATGCCAACCATGGGCCTAAAAGGTACTCTAGTACCAACTAAGATCTAGATCTGTCTAGCTTTAGCCTCAATCTTTAGCAAAGGTTTTTAAGGCCCACAGGAACTACCCTAAAGTTTATTGGACTCCGTGGTTAAAGCACCCGTGCTTGAGACATTTTTAGCCTTGGTTCAGTTTGCAGTGCATTTTGTAAGAGAGAGACAGAGGGTTTATTTGTTTGGAGAGTTTTCTCTCTCTTTTCTTTTTAATTCTAGCTTAGGATTTGCTTCACAACACGGTCTATATCAGATTCCTCGTCCCCATCATCAATCCTTAAAGGTCCCTGGCAATCGATGCTTCGAGATAGCACCACCCATGGTAACCCCCAGAATCCTGGCTTTCGAGATTTCGAGATAATCCCGCCCATGGTGTTCCGTGGCCGAATTCAAACCCTGGCAATTGACATTTCGTGATAATGCCATCCATGGAATTTGAACCAGCAGAGTGCTTACATGCCCCCAGTAGGATATGTAAATATCCTAGGAGACAAGCACCGAGGAGATGATATGTTGTTATGAATCTTCGAGGGGAATTTCTCATCTCTCCGCGTCGGGAACTTGTCCAAATCAACTTGTGTTGATCGGTCGCTCCTAATCTAGATGACATTTTCAGGACATTTGAAACGCTTCTGCGTGATTTTGATATTTATGCTTACTGAGCCAGACTATGTGTGTGAATTTGGGTGCTTAGGTTGCCGAGTGATGAGAACCTCATCATGAACCCTAACTAGCACAATCTAACCTAGATATGTGAGAAAAAGCTCCTACATAACTCATAGAAAGGCTTGACTCAGAGAATTCTGAGTTTGTGAAGAAAATAGGTCATAAGGGGTAAAAGTGCAATTTCACCAACACAATCAGTAAACAGGGTAACTCAGGGTCCAAACATAGGTCAAACTAACCTAATAAGAAGGAAAGTGGGATGATTTGATCCAACAAGGGCTACAACAACTCCAAGGAATTAAATGACATTCTGTAATCCTAAAACAAACCTACTTCAATTCACGAGGTTCGAGGCACAGTAAAAATCAACTAAACACTCTAAAATTCATAGAAAAATAATCTCTAGGGTTTAGAACCTTCAATTTGACCTTGGGGACCCATTTTGACCTACATTGAGAACCATGCCCAATTAATGATTTAATTTGGGTCTTTACGTAAATTGGCCAGTCAAACAAGGTCTGATCTAGAAATAAAATTCACCATTAGAATCCTTAGGTCCCATTTAGTCATGCATAAAAACTTGAGCCTAAGAAGAGACCTTCTTAACCGACTTTGCATTTTTGTCCTCATCTATTACTTTTTGACCCTCAACTTTCGAAACCCTCGCATTTTGGCCCTTAGGTTCTTCGTCGTTCTTTGCACTTAGGTCCCCCTGCAAATCTCTGAGCAGCGCCATGTCCCGGCGACTTTGCGCGGAGCATGGCGCCGCGCAGGGTGAGGGAGGCCCTCTGCCAGTTGAACCGGGTGTTCCCTGTGACGTCTGCTGTCGCAGGGACACCGCCATGACCTCTGCCATCGCCCACACCTTCCGTGCGAACGCACGGAAGTTATGGGTTGCAACTCTGACCATTCTCCGGCGAGGGAGGCATGTCGCCTCCCTGCGCCCACCCCTCCGCCTTCGCCTTTATAAGGACCAGCGTCGCCAGCCGACGGGAGTAGCTCGGTCCTGACGGAGAAAAACCCCCATTTTTTTCCTCTCTTCCCACTCCGGCAGAAACCCACCAGCTCTGGCGGCTCCTCCTCCTCTGTCTCGTCGCTCTGCTGCAATACCAGCAGCAGAGCCACCTTCGCCCGCTCTTCCCGCGTCGCGCCGTACCCAGCGCGCGCCCTCCCGCTCTCTTCCTCACTGCCGTCCTCTCCCTCTGGGTATCTTCTTCTCCGGCGACAGTCTATACGACTGCCGCCCTACTCCGGCCCCTTCGTCCCTGTAACTAGGTCAGAACTATTCCCCATCTCCCCCTCTTTCTTTTCCCCACTGTCTTTCGTTCGATTAAACCCTCGACCGCTCCTGTCCACCGTCACCTTCTTCGTCTCCGGCCACCCTCCGGCGAGATGCTCCCATCGCTCCGCCGCCCCACACGCCTCGCCGACCCTCGCATAAGCTCCGCCTCATCACGCTGAACAACCTCCGCCCACCCACTGCCACTCTACACCCACTCATCGCTCCCCCGAACACACCCACACCTCCGGTCATAGGGCGACCTAGGCATGCAAGCCTAGGCCGCCCCACGACCTGCTGCACCTCGCACCACCTTCGCCGTGCCACAACGAAGGTCCCCCGCTGATCTGATTAGGCCGAGAGGCCCTTTTCGTGTCTGGCAGTTTTGACGCCCGGCCGCCATTGACGTTGCATTGAAGCAGCTCCACGCAGGCTCCAGGCTTCAGAACTCTAGGGCTCCACGTGTTGCGAGATCGGGAGGGTAGTGCGAAGGCAGCTAACCCAGCAATCGACGTGAATAGAGCCTGCAGCTGAGGAAGCGAAGCTGCGGTCTGCTGCGGGCGCGCGCGAGAAGAGCGCTGAAGATAGTCCCACATTGTGAGCTTACTAAACCCCGCAGTAGTATAAATTGATTTTGTGCTTTCTACTGGTCGCCTCCGAAAGCACTGGGGTGAGGTCCCGCACCCACTCACCCGCCCGGTCCGCGAGCTCATCACGCGGATCCGGCGGATCCGACCTGACCCTATTTAAGCACACCTCGTGCATCACCCACACACTGGTGCGCCTGGTCACGGGCACGAAACCCGACATGATTACCCGTGGCTCTGGGAGAGCATCCTGCGAGTGCTTTACAGAGAGAGAGAAGTGCGGGTAGAGGGACAGGGTAGGTTTTGCTCTTTGTGCAGGGACAGGGTGCGAGAAGAAGAAAGAAGAAGAAGAAGGAAGAAGGAAGAAGGAGAAGACCAAGCGAGAAGAAGAAAGAAGAAGAAGGCCACAGGAAGAAGAAGAAGACTGCGAGAAGAAACAAAGAAGAAGCACAAAGGAAGCACTGTAGCAGACACCACTTAAGCCGTCTGATTGAGAAATCAGACGACGGTTGAAGCTCTGCAGACAAAGCAAAGAAGAAGAAAAAGAAAAGAAAAGGTGCCGCAGCTGAAAGCAGAAAGGAGGAAGAAAGAAGAAGAAGAAAAGAAAAGAAGATAAAGAAAGAAGAAGAAGAACTGAAGAAGATTAAGAAGATAAAGAAGAGAAAAAGAAGACAAACAAAGAGAGAAAGAAGAGAAGAAGAAAAAGCCAAGAAACAAAATCTACCTCTCTCTCTCTCTCTTATTTTTGTAATTGTATTTCTAGAATTCTAGTAGCTCCCTGAGTTCGACTTCGGAAGAAAAATATTTCTGAGTAAAATTGTAATAGTGGCAATGACGACAAACTGTAGCTATTTTATATGTACCACAACGACATTACTATAACAAAAAAAAAAAAAAAGACCTAACTGTGATCCAAACTGCCACTATTACCGAGTCCCGTAAACCAAAGGTCAGTTAACGAGGCCTAATACTCCCTAAGCCTTAGACCTAATACTTAAGCTTTTCATTTCCTTAACCTCTTGGGGAATATCTAGATCTTAACTGGTATTAAGAGTCTAGCCTAGAAGGCCTAAGGTTAGCGTTCTTACTAGTATTTTTGTGCACTTTCACTTTACTTTTCTTTAATGTGGTCTAGAACTTTGGTTAATTCCTTAATTTCTTACTAATGACTATCCCTTTTCTTTTTCATTTTATGCTCCTTTTTAATATTTTGCTCTTTTCCTCCTCCTTTTGTGAAGCTTACCAGCACTTTCTTCCCTCCTCCCAAAATTATTTATTTATTTATTATTTTTTCTTTCTTTTTTTGGTATATGTGAATTTTTTTTTGTTGAAACTTTTTCTTGTTGTCTTTTCATTGCACTTTCATACCCCCCTCATGCCTAAGGTTTGCAATATCCTCATTGTACATTAGGTGGGTTTTTATTTGGCTTGGTTCATGCATTAGGACAGATATTAGGTGAGTGGATGGGTCGAGGTGACTGTTGCGAACGATTTCTAATCTCAGGTACGAGTACCTGAGGTGAAGCCGGCTGTTCTAAGGAATAAACCTAAAGTGCAAAGAAATGTCAAAAGGTTTTGGGTTTTCAAAAAGAATGACGGGTTGCCTCTCGTAAAGCGCTGAGTTTTACGCCATCGGCTGGGCGCAATTAGCTCAAGGAGAATGGAGGATAAATGATGACTCAGCCAAATCTATATTGGTTACGTCAATGAATGGTTTGAGTCTCTAGCCGTTCACGATGAAAGGTTCGGAATCGTGGCTGAGCGAACTAATCTTGACGGCTCCATTTCCAAAAATCTATCGGACAAGATAGGGTCCGACCCATTTGGATTGCAGTTTTCCAGGGAACAATTTAAGTCGGGCATCGAAGAGTAGGACCTTCTGACCAGGGTAGAAGATCTTTCTAGATATGCGCTTGTCATAAAAGGCTTTAACCCATTCTTTGTAGATTCACAAGTTTTCATATGCATCAAGGCGTAATTCATCAATCTCACTTATCTGAAGCTTTCTGTGGGTTCCAGCCTTAGAAAGATCTTGGTTGCAGTTCCGTACTGCCCAATAGGCTTTGGGCTCCAGTTTAACGGGAAGGTGACACACTTTCCCGTACACTAGTCTGAAAGGAGACATGCCTAATTGGATCTTGTGGGCGGTCCTATAAGCCCACAAAGCTTCTGGAAGTCAGGATGACCAGTCCTTCCTGTCAGGTCGAACAGTAACCTGCAGGATTTTCTTGATCTCCCGATTTGATAGCTCAGCTAGACCATTAGTCTGGGGGTGATAAGGAGTAGAGATTCGATGTGACACCCCATATTTGGTCATCAGTAACCTGAACTGAGCGTTGATAAAATGGGTCCCTCCATCAGAGATGATAGCTCGAGGAATCCCGAACCGTGAGAAGATGTTCTGATGAATGAATTTGATGACGATTTTGTGATCACAGGTTTGGGTTGGAATGGCTTCGATCCATTTGGAAACGTAGTTAACAGCGAGTAAAATGTACTCGAAGCCATCCGAGATAGGGAAGGGGCCCATAAAATCAATCCCCCAAATATCAAAAATCTCGCATACAAGAATCGGCTGTAAAGGCATCATGTCACGATGGCTCATGTTGCCCAAAGTTTGGCAATGACTGCATGCCTTACAGTGACTGTATGCGTCCTTGAAGATAGTGGGCCAGTAAAAGCCACACTGGAGGATTTTCGATGCGGTTTTATGCCCAGAAAAATGGCCACCGCATGCCTAGTCATGGCAAAAAGAGAGTATGTCATTGATTTCGACCTCCAGGACGCATCGCCGGATAATTTGGTCAGCACCTATGCGGAATAAGTACGGATCTTCCCAGATGCAGTACTTGGCATCGGAGCGCAACTTGTCTTTCTTGGCCTTCGGCCAATCAGACGGGATCTGGTGTGATGCCAAGTAGTTTACTATATCAACAAACCATGGAAGCCCGGTACCAATAGTCAAGAGGTGCTCATCAGGAAAATGCTCCGTGATGGGTCCAGAAGGGTCGATGATCTCAGAAGGAAGGCGAGACAAGTGGTCAGCTACCACGTTTTGTCTTCCCGCCTTGTCGCGAATCTCGAGGTCAAATTCTTGCAACAGCAAGATCCATCAGATTAATCGAGGCTCACAGCTGTGTGATCCTTCTTCGCAAGGAGATGCCTCACAGCTGTGTGATCCAAGTAGATTATAACATGGGAACCCAGGAGATAAGATTTGAATTTTTCAAGGGCAAATACTACAGCTAGAAGCTCTTTCACCGTAATCGTGTAGTTACACTAAGCCTTATCAAGTGTCCTGCTAGCGTAGCAGAGGACCACGGGTTTCCCGTCAATCTTCTGCCCCAGAACCTCTCTTACAGCGAACTCAGATGCATCACCCACGATCTCAAAGGGTTGAGACCAATTAGGGGACTGTAGGATCGGGGCTTGAGTGACTCGGTCACAAAGGATGTCAAAAGCTTGAGTGCATTCCTTGGAAATCTCAAAGGGTACATTCTTGGAGAGAAGAGTGGTTAGGGGGCATGCGATTTTTGAGAACTCAGGGATGAAACGACGGTAAAAATCAATGTGCCCCAGAAAAGATCGAATGTCCCTGATCGAGCTAGGCATAGGAAGTTTAGAAATCAGATTAACCTTGGCTTGATCCACTTGGATGCCTCTTTCAAAAATTAAGTGTCTCAGGATAATCCCCTCAGGCACCATAAATTGTCTCTTTTCCCAGGAGAGAACCAGATTTACGTCAATGCATCGCCTGAGTATGTGAACCAAGTGCTGGAGGCAATCGTCAAATGATGTCCAAAAAACTGAAAAGTCATCCATGAAGACTTCCAGATAATCACCTACCATATCAGAGAATATGGCAAGCATGCACCGCTGAAAAGTCGCGGGTGCATTGCAAGGACCGAAAGGCATTCTTTGGAACGCGTACGTCCTGAAGGGGCAGGTGAACGTGGTCTTTTCTTGGTCCTTTGGATGAATCGCCACTTGGTTGTAACTGGAGTACCCGTCAAGAAAGCAGAAGAATCTATTTCCCGCTAGTTTTTCAAGAATCTGATCAATAAACGGTAGTGGGAAATGATCCTTCTTCGTGGAGGAATTAAGTCTTTGGTAATCTATGCAGACTCTCCATTAGTTTGCTATACGGGTAGGTATGACCTCTCCGATTTCAGTCGTGATAGTGGTGAGCCCTGCCTTCTTAGGCACAACCTGGATTGGGCTCACCCAGCGACTGTTGGAGATCGAGTAGATGATCCCTGCATCTAACCACTTAATGATCTCCTTTTTCACGACCTCCTACAGATTAGGGTTTAGACGTCTCTGCATTTCACGTGAAGGTCGTGCTCCCTCTTCAGAATAGATGTGGTGTGTACAATAAGATGGACTTATTCCAGTCAAATCATCGAGAGTCCAACCAATGGCTCTGCGATGTTACTGGAGAACAGTAATCAGATGGGATTCCTGGTCAGGTGTGAGTTTGGAGTTTATAATCACTGAAAGTATCTGATTGGAACCCAAAAAGACATATTTCAAATGATCGAGAAGGGACTTGAGTTCTAGAACAGGGTTATCAGCAGCAGCGGGTGGGTCAGTGTGGGTGTGGGGTACAAGGGTAGGAGTTATAGGTTTGTCTAGATCAAGTTCTGACTCCTCTAATTGCGGTTTTAGATCTTCTTGTGGTTGATAAGGGATAATCATGTTATCCTTAATTTGTGGTTCATTAACCACGGCTCTGATAACATAAATTTGCTCTATCACACCGCAATTAATCCATTGTTGGGCCTTAAAGATATCAATCTTGAGCGTCCGATTCCCAAATTTCAGCTCTATTTGGCCCTCTTCACAACTTATGTTGGCCCTTGCAGTGGCCAGGAAAGGTCTCCCTAGTATGATTGATGTATCCCTTGGATTCTCAGGTGCATCCATGTCTAGAACTATGAAATCTACAGGGAAGTAGAAATCCCGCACCCTAACAATAACATCATCAAGAATTCCCTTAGGTGACTTGATGGATCGATCGGCTAACTATAATGTCACCTCAGTCGGTTTCAATTCAGATTCTTCTAGGTGGTTAAGCAAGGATGTGGGTATCAGGTTTATGGAGGCACCTAGGTCTAATAATGCTCTATCAAATTGGGTTTCACCAATCTTACATGAAATCAGGGGAGTGCCTGGGTCTTTTGCCTTAGGTGGGAGTTTACTCAAGATCATAGAGCTGGCTTGCTCTGATAGTACAATCGAACTCCCACTCTTGGTTCGCGGCTTACGTTGGGGTGTACACACGTTTGTCAAGAATCGTGCGTAAGCCGGTAAGTGGCGGATTGCATCCATCAAGGGGATGTTTATTTGGACCTGCTCAAAGAGCTTGATCAGGTCCTCCTCAGGAGCCATGGGCTTAGCTGTCCTCTTTCCCTTGGTCAAGGCCTCAGGAAATGGAACCTTGGTTGGTTCCTCTAGGATAGGTCTAGGTTTTTGAACTGGGATAGGGATAGGAACATCTTGGATAACTATCCTAGGATTTGGGTCACTGTCAGGCTTGGAGTGGTCTGGATAAGGTGGATGTTGGGTTGCTTTACCACTACGGGTTGTTACAGAATTTAGTCCTGCCTAGTTCTGGTTGGGGGTTGGTAAGATGGGCTGCTACTATTGGTAACCTGCATAAGAGGTTGATGCTTCCATCCCGTCAAGTGATGGAACAGAAGGGGCCTGATAGATCAAGTGTGCTCGGCCAGGGTTCAGGTTCACAATGCGCCGCTGGGTCGGCACGTTATTCGGGTTAGGCAGAGGTTGAGAAGGAAGTGTGCCCGGTTGGCGAGAATTTGCCAACTGGTGAGTTGGTTGCGAACCTCTGTGATTTCGTCCTTGTGTTGCTTCTGGATAGCCACATTTGTTCTTTGAATGTCAGCCAGAGTTTGGAGGATGAGGGACATTTGATCTTGGTTAGGCTCGGATGGATAAGTGGGGTTGGGCTGAGGCTGAGGCTGCTGATAAAGACGAGGGGCTTGTGGACGGGGCTGAAAGGGTGGTCTTGGATTTTGAGAACTTCCCGCCCACTGGAAATTGGGATGGTTTTGCCATCCAGGGTTGTAGGTGTTAGAAAATGGGTCATTCTGGATGGCGTTGAGGTCCTCGCTATTGGTGCTAGAGCACCGCGATTGTTTATTTTGATGATAACAAAACACATGTCATTTAACATTTACACTTGGAGTCTTAGATTTCAGGTCAATTGCAAATGGAGATGTGGTTGGACGGTGTTCGAGCTCTCATTCATGGTGGATTGGAGAAGCTTGATGGAGAACAAAGGAACTTCGCGAGGAGTGATAGCTTGAAGATGGAAGGACAAGAAGAATAGGATAGATTTCTGTTTATCTTTTTCTATGTACTTTTGTCTTTATTTCCTTGCTCTTTTTGTTTCTTAGAATATCTTTTAAAGAGCCTCAAAGGATCCTTAAAGTAGTCCTAGGAACACCTTCACTACTCTAGGATACTTAGATTTTCTGTAGAGAACTTAGAAAACCAAAATAGGATTCAAACAGCCTTTTCAGAAGTCTAAGCTGAAAATCAGATGTTTGGTATTGACTTTTAAGACGTTTGACTGTTGACTCAGACGTCCGATAACATTTAGGCTGGACTTAGTTAGTTCTGTCTGATGAAATCAGATGTCTAGACCTTAGTCCAGACGTCTTAGAAGACGTCTGATGATTTTGCCAGACGTCCAATTAGTGGACCGTTGGCTGCCTTAGCAAACACTGAAGAAAACGACCGTTGCCTCGTATCAGACGTCCGTAGAGGACCCCAGACGTTCGATACATGACCGTTTTGCCTCGGCTGACCCAAAATCTCTTCTCAGAGATTTTATAGCCGTTGCACTCTCTTAGAAATCCATTCCCACAGAAAAGTAGGTTTCCAGACGTCCAGACATCACTCCAGACGTCCTGTGTGTCGTCTAATGCACTTCTACTAGAACCCTGTTTCAATTTGATTCAAGTCAGGAAGGAGACCCGCCTACAATTAGACGTCTGACTTTGTTCACAGACATCTTAAACTGGTTTTCCAAACGTCCAATGCCAAGATCAGACGTTTGATAACCCTGTCAGTGTAATGATTAATCTTGATTTCGGCCTGATTCTCTTGGAGCTTGCACCCAACGGCTATGGAAGCCTTCCAAGGCCTTCCAAAGCCTTCCTAAGGCCTCTATAAATAGAGGAGAACCTTTACCACTCAAACATACACCAAGACACACTTAGCAACATACTTTCCACATCTTTTGTGTCCAAGAGAAGTAGCTCAAGCTCTAGCTCTCCAAGCTTAAGTTCTACACCTAGAGAGCTTGATTCCTCTTGCGCACCTACTCTCCCGCCGTAGTTCACGAGAGCACCATTGCGCCGTCGCGTAGTTCACGTATTCGCGTCGTCGACGCACTTCTTGCAAAGGGAAGCATCTTAACTCCTATTGAAGCTTAGGTTAAGAATATCTTTGTTGGCTCTATAGGACTATTTTTGTATTTTACTTTACTTGTGTTGGGTATTCGTTTTGCGAATTCCCGTCTCCTTCGTGAGACAAAATCCTTCTGGTGAAGAGAAGGGGTTTGAGGTACGCTACCCTCGCATTTGTAGCGTGGTTGTAATTGAGGTTGTACTACCCTCGTTTAAGCAGTACGTTAGTGGATTTGATCAACTTGGTTGATTGGAAAATCCTAACTCGAGAGGGTTAGGTGGTGGTTTTCACCCAGTTTGGATTTCCACCTAAAAATCATTGTGTATTTTGTGTGATTGCTATTTTGTGAGATTGTTCTATATTTTAATTCCGTATTTTTACGTCATGCTGATCTCACCCCCTCCAAGTAGGGATTTACACTCGCAAGTCTGAGGATCCTCAGGAAAGTCAGATGGGGGTGGATACGAGTCCATCCCAGGAGAAGGTCGGTGGAAAATGTTCTGCACAGTTTCCCGTGCGGGAGGTGGCTGTGCGAAGGAGTTCTGCGCAGAGGTGGCTCGCTGCAAGTGTTGAGTCAGCTCGTCCACCTTCTCAATAATTGAGACATTGTCCAACCGACTGGCCATTGATTCCAGATCGACTGATGTGGACAGGCCCTGTGTCTTATGTGCTCCCCTAAGGTTCGTCGCTGCGTGGGTATTCGTCCAGTCGAATAATCCCATGGAGTCATTGTTGGAGTTCTCATACATATTCTCGAGAATCTCCCACACGGTGTCTTCATGTTGACCCATGATATTCCCTCCGCAAGTTGCATTGGCGAACAATCTAATGTCTTTACGGAGTCCTTGGTAAAAAGACTGGACTTGTTCCCATTTAGGAACTCCGTGATTTGGGCACTTTCTCATGAGATCCTGGAATCGATCCCATGCCTCATGAAGAGGTTCTCCCGTCTGTTGTGTAAAGTGAGTAATCTGATGGCGCAAGGCATTTGTCTGACAAACAGGAAAGAACTTCTTCAAAAACTCAGACTGGAGTTCTTCCCAAGTGTTGATCGGGCGGGTTTATGTCTGATACCAATGAGCTGCCTTGTCCATAAGAGAGAAAGAAAACATCTTCATGAGTAAGATATCCCGATTCTGCGCATCTGACCCGAAAGTCTGGGCCAGATGCTTAAGCTGTTTGAAATGTTGGAAGGGATCTTCAGAGTTAAGCCCATAGAATTTAGGTATGGCATGAATCATATTGGGCCTCAATTCGGAATCAGGTCCTCCAGTCTGGATTCTGACTCGAAGCTCAATTGCCACCGCAGTGGGATTATAGTGATCTCGCATCATGGGGTGCTACAGTGGGTTCATGAAGTTTTGGAAGAGATCATTAAGAGGCTGGAGCTGGTGCTCATGATTATTCTCTTCTTCAACAGGCTGAGCCATGATGGAAGAAGAAGGGGAACTAGGTTCAGAATCAGAAGAGAGGTCTATGTGGAGTGGTTGTTGCACAAACAAGGGTACCGAGGCTTGGCCTCGGGGAGAGTGGATTTCTAGAGGAGGTTTCAAGGACCTCCTACCGAACATGCACTGATGGATTGGATGAGGGTAGAAGGTGTTAGACCTAATCAAGACACCCAAAATATGTTGGGTGACTGTAGAGGTTCGGGGCGGATGATACCCCTAGATCAGAAAGTCGTCCACCTGAGAATTACCTGGACAGCTGGAGAGGGTGAGTCCCGCGAAGACCCCTACACGGTAGAGCACCCCCACGGGTTACAGGGTTTCCCCCACTTGACCTCTCTTGTCACTGAGATTCCAGGTAGACCAGAATGGGGACCTTGACCTCTTAAGTCTACCACTTTTAATTAAGATCAAGGTGCCTAAGGTTTCACTTGAACTTTAAGCCTTTGTTATGCAAAAGTGACCTAATTTGAAGGTTGGTTGATCCAAGGGATCAACTTCACCTTTTTGTTCCTGTGAGAGTTTATTAGGTCCTTTCTTTTGGTGTTCAAGTGAATTAAGAGCTGGATTGCTTAGGGTTTCTTTTAATAGATCTTTTCAAGCAATGGTTTAGGCACATCTCTTTTTGGAATTTTCAGTTCTTGATTAGAAGATGTCTCTAAAACCCTAGCTTAGAATCCTAGGTTGGCTCTAGTTGGTCCAATTAGTTGCCTCAGAATTGGGTAACTAGGGCTCAAGCAAGAAGGTTTTAGCCCGAGTTATTTTAAGTGGATATGCAGATAAAATGTGTTGAAATTTAAAAACAGGCAACTCTGTGAATTACTATGTATAGAAGACAGGTAGCCCTAGATTGATTTTTTTCTTTTCTTTTTCCTCTTTAGAATGTGGGGGTTTAAGAGAGAGAGGATTGAGGGTTACCTGTCCTCTGGTGTGTTTGTTGTGCGGCAGCTTTGTTCTTCCTTGCCTTCCTTTCCTGCACAACAAAGAGAGATTGAATTAGTATAAAATCAGAAATTGCAATTTTGAAGCTTCTAAAATGTCCATTGCTCCTCGGCAACGACGCCAAAACCTGGTATCGATTTTTGTGTAACCGCACCGGTTTGATTTTATTTTATTACTCGAATACAAAAATTTCTCTGAGGTCGAACTTAGTGAGCAAACTTGATTCTAGAAGCGTAGAAAATCATAATTCACAATATACTATTTTACAAAAAGATTAAAGAGAGGAAATAAAAATGTCTCTTCTCTTTTCTTTTCTCTTTCTTCTTTTGTCCTCCTTTTTCTCTTGTTTTCAGACGTCTGACTCCAAGGATTAGACGCCTTAAGTGGCCACTTGTTACAGTGCTTGTGCTCTCATTCTTCTTTTCAGTTGCTGCTGCTTCTTCTTCTTCTTCTTGGCTTCTTCTTTTTCTCTTCTTTCAGCTGCCTGGCCTTCCGCTTTGTGGCAGCTTCCTTCCCTTCTTTTCCCCTTTTGCTCTGTCTCTGCTTTCTCCTCTGACTTCTTCTTTCTTCTCTGTTGCGCCTTTGCTTTCTCTCTTCCTTCTCTTCTGTGTCTTCCTGCGGCTAAGTCTTAGCTGCTCCTCCTCCTTCCTTTTCTTCTCTGCGCCTCCAAGTCCTTTTCTCTCTGGCCTCAGCTGCTTTCGCGGCTAAGTCCTCAGCTACTCCTCCTTCCTTGCTTCCTCTTCTGTTCCCTGCACAGGCATACGGTTAGGCAAAACCTAACCCCTACGCTCCCCACATCTCTCTCTCTCTATTTTACTCTCAGGAAAGCTCTCCCAAAGCCTTCTCGGGTTATCGGGTCGGGTATGCGTGCCCGGGACCAGGCGCACTAGCATGGGTGGTGCGCGAGGAGTGCACGGGTAGTCGAATAGGATACCAGGTCCGCGTAGGTGTGTGCTGCGGATGAGGCGTGGTGGGCGAGGGGACCTCACCCTGTGTCAGGAGGCGCTAAGCCCCTGACACTTTTGCAATTTATGCCTCCTCGCCCTCTCCTGATCTTCCGAGGTGGGACTAAATGTCTCACCTTCCTCGCAGGCGCTTCCGCAGTAGGTGGTTGATCAATTGCAGCAGATGCGGGGGGCTTGGACTCCAATTGCTGGGCTGGAAACGTGCGCGAGGGAGGTCCGCGCGTCTGAGACCTGAAGCCTGATGCTTTGCACCTGGGATGAAGCTTGCGAGCTTCTTCGAGCTTGCTCCAATGGCGGCCGAGACCTGTGCCCTATCCACAAGCAAAACGGCCTTACGGCCTCGTCAAAACATATAGGGAGGTTCGCCTTGGCACGGCGAAGGTGTCACGGTGGTCGGCGTGGTGCGGGGTGGCCTGGGCGTGCGTGCCTAGGCCACCCTGTGGCTGTGAAGATGGGTGTGTTCGGGGGAAGTGTTGGGAGCGTGTGGCGGTGAATGGGAAGAGGGGTTATGATCAGTGAGTCGTGGCGGAGTTTGTGAGGTGGTTGGCGAGGTTGGTGGATGCGTGGAATGGTGGATACACCTTGCCGGTGGTCTGCCGGAGGTGGAGAAGATGGTGGTGGTGTGTGAGCGGTGAGGCGAAATAACAGAAATAAATGAGGGAAAAATAAAGAGCATAGAGAGAGGACTTATCTAAGAGGTGGTGCGGGAGTGAACAGAGGAGGCGGAGGTGGCGAGCGGCTGTGTTGCCGTCGCCGGAGACGAAGGTGCCTAGGGGAAGAGACGGCGACGAGGAAGAGGGGCTGAAGGGCGCCTGCTGGTACGACGAGTGGTTGCCGCTTTGTTCGTCTTTGTGGTTATTATAGTCGTTGTGGTATATGACAAAAACGATTACTAGTCTAATACAATTTATTACTCGGAATGAAAAGTTTCCCGAGGTCGAACTCAGGGAGCAAACCAAAATTCTAGAAGCCTATAAATTCACATTATATATATAAGGTTTTACAAAAATTAAGAGAGAGAGAGAGAAAGAAAGAGAAAGAGGGTAATTGGCTTTTTCTTCTTCTCTTTCTTCAGCTACTCTTCTCTTCAACTTGTATTCTTCTTTTCTTCTTCTCTGTTTCTTCTTTCTTCTTTTCTTCTTCTTCTACCTATCTTCTTCTTTCTTCTTCTCTTCTTTGCTTCTTCTTTCTTCTTCTTCAACCTGCCTTCTTCTTTCTTCTTCTTCAGCAGCTGCAGTTCCTCTTTCTTCTTCTTCTTCTTTCGTTTGCTCTGGCCCTCCTTTTGTTTGCTCTGGCCCTCCTTCTTCTTCTTTCCTCTCTTGCTGCTGCTGTCTTCTTCTTTTTGCCGATGTCTGATTCAGAAATCAGACGCCTTAACTGATCAGCCTCTCCTTCTTTTCTTCTTGGCTTCCCCTTCTCTTCTCCTTCCTTCCTTCTTCTGCTAAGTCCCGGCCGCTGCTCCTCTTCTCCTTTCTTCCTTCCTACGCACACACACAAACGTCAGCGCAAAACCTACCCCTACCCCTTCCCCGCGTCTCTCTCTCTCTCTGAATCTCTCTTTGGGAAGCTCTCCCAGAGCCGGGTAATCGGGTCGGGTCGCGTGCCCGGGTCCAGGTGCACCGGCGTGGGTGGTGCGTGAGGAGTGCACAGGAGTGGGAAGTTTGGTCGGGTCAGATCTACGTGGGCGTGTCGTGGATAAGACCCGGTGAGTAGGTGAGGGACCTCACCTCAATGCTATTGGAGGCAACCAGCCGATAGCACTTTTTCAATTTATGTATGGGCTTGCGCCCATACACTTCCGAGGTGGGACTAAAGTCCCACCTCTAATCTCGGGTGCCTGTGGAGAAGACTTTGAGCAATTGGGGCAGCAGCTGATGCTCGCGGCCCCAATTGAAGTTCTGAGTGTGGACGTGACTTCTTTCCGTGTCACCTGGAGCTCACGCATGGAGCTGAGAAGACCTGGAGCTGCCTACGGAGAAGCTCCTGCTGCTCGTTAATGGCGGCGAGGAGGGTGAAACCTGAAACACGCAAACGACCTCGCGGCCACGTCAAAAAGGTCCAGGGAGGTTCGCCAGAGCGTGGCGAGTGCGGTGCGGGGGTCGGCGAGGCGCAAGAGTGCCTGTGGCCGTGCGCCTAAGGCACTCTGCGTGCGTGAGAGTGGGTGTGTTCGGGGGGTGGTCTGGAGGTGCTAGGTGGTGAATGGAGGGCGGATTCGGTGTCAGTGAGGTGGTGCGGAGCTTAAGGGGTAGCCGGCGAGGCAAATGGAGGTGCGGAGTGGTGAGTATGCCTCGCCGGAGGGCAGTCGGAGATGGAGAAGGTGATGATGGACAGTGGTGGTCGGTGGGTTGAAACAGTAAATTAGGAAGGGGGAAATAACAGGGAGAGAGAAGGGAAAGTTTTTACCTGCCTAATTGACGAAGAGGGAGGGAGGTGGCGCTCAACGCGTACCTGCCGACGTCGTAGACGAAGGAGCCTAGGGGAGGAGTGACGGCGACGAGGAAGAGATCTGAGGACGCCAGCTGGTGCGGCCTGGCGTGGGACGATGAGGCAGAGTGGGCTCTACTGCAGGTATGGCAACAAAGCGACGAGGAGGAGGAGGAGAGTTCGCCGGAAGCTAGGTGTTAGGAATGTGGCATCATACGGGTTTTTAAGATGTCTGGGAAGTGGCCCAGACGTCTATCTAGAAGTCTGGAACCCTTTCCAGACGTCCGGTAATAAATTTTTTCGGCGTACGGGGTTGCGTCTGCGCGCGTGCGCGCGTAGACTGCACCCGCCGCTTTTGTTCCTCTTTTCCTCTCTCTCTTCCTGCAGGCGCGCCGCTCTCTTCTCTCTCTCCCTGTGCGACCTTATAAGACACCCTTGCCCTCTCCCTCACCCTCATCCCCTCCGCCTTCCTCTTCTCCTTCTCCCTGCCAGTGCGAGAGCGCGAGCGAGCGAGCGGCGACGGCAGCAGCGGCCGCGGCGAGCATGCGGGAGGGAGGGTTGCGAGTAGAAGGAAGAAGCTCGACCGCGAGGGTTTGAGCTTGCCGGGGTAGCTAGAGCCGACCAGCGGGGGAGCGGCGGGTGTGGGGTGTCGCGGAGGGGCTGCTGCAGCTCGAGTAGCAGGCAGACGGGGCGCGGCGCGGCCGTGTGTCGCGGGCGGAGAGCGAATCGGGCTCTGGTTCTGGAAAATTTTCCAGAATCAAACGTCTGGGCTTACGACCAGACGACACTGAAGACGTCTGGAGGACTGTCCAGACGTTTGACAGGTAAGATATTTCTATCTTCTCCCTTTTTCGCGTGTACGGCCACGCAGCCGTCCGCCGCGACTTCGTCTGCGTTTCGTCGTGCTGAGAGCATGAGTGTGTGTGCGCAGGTTCTACTCGAGAGGGCGCGAGGGCTCTCCATCCCACGTAAATCAGACGTCTGGCCGCAGTGCCAGACAACGGAGAGAACCTCCAGACGTCCGGGGAGATAATCGGACGTCTGGAAACCAAGCCAGACATCCCAGTAGGCTTATGGACGTCTAAAGGACTACACAGAACTAAGGTACGACCTGACCCACCTTTTAAGACGTCTGGAAGAGGTTCCAGACGTATGATTTTGGACAGTTTCGTCGTTTTTGACCCGTTTAGGGCCCGTTCGGAGTCCGTTTTCCGCGTTTCGAGTTGCGTTCTTTCCAGAATAAATTCCTCTACCCGCTTACAGTAATTGTATACCGTTCTGAGAAACTCCTTGTGATTGATCCTTGTGTTAGGACCCGTTCCGTTGCAGTCTTGGAGGTTGCGGAGGCGCACGAGATTGCTGACCACGCCCCCAGTACTCCCGGTTTCGCTGGTAAAGTGGCTTTTTAATTTACTTAACAAAATTTGTTACAATTATGGAACAATTAATAGAGTCTAGGGCATTGCATGAACCCTAGGACTGAGTAACTAGATTGAATGATAAATCTTAGGATATTGCATGAATCCTAGGACTGGAAAAACTAGATTGAATGATAGATCCTATGGTACGGCATGAATCCTAGGACTGGAAAACTAGTGGAATATATAAATGTTGCAGTCTTGGAAAAGTGGAAAGGAAATAATAGCTGCCTGTAAATTGATTTAACAACTGCCTGTTATGAATGAATAAATATGATTGAGAACATGGGTTGTATGAACGTAAAATTGGAACGGTGAAACCTAAAATGGCCAAACAAAAAGAACATGAACCCTACGGGGAATTAGGAGTAGAACTCCTGGAAAGAGAATAGAATGGAACTGAGAAAGTGAAACGTGGAAGTGTGTTGTCTCTTGGGTACGTGGTACCAAAGAGAGCACACATTACCTCTTAGTGTAGAGGGGAGCTTGCTGCCCTCACGTTGAGATCGGGGTGGGTTTGGCCACTGTACATCGACTTGCTGGCCCTCACGTAGACAGTACTGAGGAGAGCTACTAGTGTAGGGAGAGCACTAGCTACCCCATGAGCCCCGGGGTCCTGCTAGCCGCCTACACCGACTTGTTAGGCCCACTAGGCAAACCAGGGTAGTCAGGCGAGGGTGCGCGGACTGTGGAGGGGTAAGACCCCTGTTACTGAGAGAGCTCTGCCCTATACTGGTTCCGTGCTGTGCTTTGGGCGCACTCGTTAACGGAAACGACTGACCGCGTGCTAGTGCGGGGTAGCTACCCGTGCACTTATCGCGCGTGCCGTAGTCACCGTTACGTCTGTCAGCGACCTTGGGGTGGTTGACTGAGGGTAGGACCACCACGGGAGACTCTCCCGGCCAGGAGAGCACCACGTGTTACTTCTACTTTTCAGAAAAGACTGCAATCAAGATCGTTCCCACGAGGAACATTCGAGATCAAGAGAAGGATATGAGAAATAAATCAATAGTGAATTAATAGAAAGACGTAAATAACGAAAGTAAAAATATAACAGCTACTGTACACTCTTCTGCTTCTTTAGCTTTTAGTTGCCACTCTACTCAGCGTTTCGCTAGCGTGTTACACTCGTTACTTTTCAGGACCAGGTGTTGAGCAGTCAGGGTCAGTGGCTGTAGAGGACGCTGGGCCTAGTAAGGTCCAGTAGAGTTACCCGCAGTACTTTTTGTACTTTTCTTCCACTGTAGTGAGTAGTTTTCTTTGTTACTCCGTGTACTTTCTTTGTCGAAACTTTATGTTATGTACATGTTTTTTTTTCCCTTCTGTTGTGGTGATGTATACTGTGGTATTTCCTTTTCTTACTGCTGTACTTTGTTACTGCTAGTTATATTCATGCTGAATGTGGTTTATTTTACTGCTCTTTTGGTTACTTCCTCGTTGGACGACTAGGTCTTGGGATTAGTCGAGTCGGTCTGATTCTCGTGTCTCGTAGGGATTCGGGAATCGGGTCGTTACACTAGGGTAATCTGACCGGAGAGAGGGGAGACGAAATAGAGGGGTTTTCTCCGCCAGAAGTAGCTTGGAGTGGACGGCAGCCCCTGCCACTCCTTATAAAGGTGCTGGCGCGGAGAGTGGCCTGAGGGAGCAACATGAGAGGCTCGCCGGAGATGGCCGGAGATGGAGACCCATGCCTGTCGTGCGTTCGCACGAGAGGCATGGGTGGTTGCAGGACACAGGGGAGGGTCCCTGCAACAGAGGACGACGCAGGGAACCCCCCGCTCATTCCTAAGAACGGGTGCCATGCCCTGGGCGGCGCCATCCTCCGCGCAAGGTCGCCGGAGGTATGGCACCTGCTCAGAATGGCAGGGAGGACCGTTCTGCAAAGAACGACGAGAAAGATAGGGGTCAATGTGTAAGGATTTCAAAAGATAAGGGTCAAAAAGTAATTCAAGATGACCAATTTTTAAAGTCGGTCAAGATGGTCTTTTCTTAGGCCCAAATTTTTATACCAGCCTAATTTGCACCTAAGGATTTTAATGGTGAAATTTTTTTTTAGGTTTGACCACGTTTGACCAGTCAATTTGCGTAAAAACCCAAATTAGGTCATAAATTGGGTATGGTTCTCATTTTAGGTCAAAATAGGTTACAAAGGCCAAATTGAAAGTTCTAAACCCTAGGGAGTATTTTTATATGAATTTTAGAGGGTTTATTTGATTTTTATCCTGCCTCAAATCTCATGAATTAAAGTAGGTTTGTTTTAGGATTACAGAATGTTATTTAATTCTTAGAAGTTGCTATAACCCTTTTCAGATCAAATCATCCCACTTTCTTTCTCACTAAGCTTATTTGACTTGTGTTTAGATCCTTAAATATCCTGTTTGTGTACTGCATTGGTAAAATTATAGTTTTACCCCTCATGATTTGTTTTACTATTCAATTCAGAATTCTCTGAGTTAAGCTTCTCTTTAAGTTTTGTAGGAGCTTCTTCACACTTATTTAGATTAAATTGTACTAGTTAGGGTTCATGATGAGGCTCTCATCAGCGAGGTGCGGCGGAAGATGGAAGAGGTAACCCTACCACTGGTATGGTGGCAGGGCGACGAGAAAGGAGGAGGAGAGTCACCGGAGCTTGCGGGTAGACGGCCGGAGATGAGGAAGACGAAATTAAGGGGGATTCTCAGGCCAGAACAAGCTTGAAGGATGCGACAGAGTGTGCTGCTCCTTAAATAGGTGTTGGCAGAGAGAGAATCGCAAGAGGCGGGAATACCTCGCTGGAGGTATGGCCAGAGTGAGACCCATACCTCTCGAACGTTTGCACGAGAGGTATGGCGGCCGACAGGGCATGAGAGCCGGCCCATGCGGCAGGGGACAACGTAGGGAGTCTCCCTTTCAAATCTGGGGTCGGCTCCCCAAGCATGCGCGGCGCCATCCTCCACGCAAAGTAGCCGGAGGTATGGCCTGCGCAGGTGGGTGGCAGAGGGACCCGATTGAAGAAGATCACAGGAAAGATAGGGGGTCCTTGCAAGGTTTCAAAAAGATAAGGGTTAAAAAGTAAATGTTGAGGATCATTTTGTAAAGTGGGTCAAGGCGACCTTCCCTTAGGTCCAAATTTTGGTATAAACCTAATTTGGAACTAAGGAATCCAATGGTGAGGTTGGATTTTAGGTTTGACCATGTTTGACTGGATATTTTGCACAAAAACCTAAATTAGTTCAAAAATTAGGTATGGTTCTCAATGTAGGTCAAGATAGGTTCCAATGGCCAAATTGAAGGTTCTAAACCCTAGGGGATATTTTTTCATGAATTTCAGAGGGTTTAATTTATTTTTATCTTGCCTGAAACTTCGTGAATTAAAGTGGGTTTGTTTTAGGGTTACAGAATGTCATTTAATTCTCAGATTTTGTCATAATCCTTTTCTGACCAAACCATCCCACTTTTTCTCCTATTAAGTTCATTTGACCTATGTCTAGACCCTTAGAAATCCTGTTTATGTACTGCAATGGTAAAATTACAGTTTTACCCCTTATGTAATGTTTTATTCTCTGCTCAACAATTTTCTAATTTAGGCCTTCCCTTAGGTTATATAGGAGCTTTTTGTTCGATTTCTTGTGTCAAAATGTGCTAGTTAAGGTTTATGATGAGGTTCTCATCAACAGTCTTACCGGAGAGTAAAGGCAAAGGATTTTCTCGTTCCTGAAAGTCATTCAGGTTCCATATGGATATTCATCGCAACTTTCACATTGCATAAATGAAGCACAAAAGTAGATTACTGGGTTAAAAAGTCATAATTCTCATTTATACATGCAAATCTTATTCCCACTAGCAATACGTGGAGTGATGCCTGATCCGGTAGTCAATTTTTTGATGAAGATGAGCAGATATTTTAAAGTTATCTGTTCAAAAATATTAGATACCGATTTGCTATACTATTGAGATAAATAAATTGTAATCACACTTTGTAAAATGGAGCAGATTTTCCCGCCTGCATTTTTCGACGTTATGGTTCATGTCACTCTTCATCTTTCAAATGAAGCAAGAATTGCTGGACCTGTGCAATACAGATGGATGTATCTAATTGAACGATATTTAAAAAAATTGAAAGATTATGTCATGAATAAGGCTAAACCAGAAGGGTCAATTGTTGAAGGCTATCTTGTAGAAGAATGTATTAACTTTTGTGCTATGTACATGAATTAAACAGATAATAAATTTAATTGTCTTGAACAAAACTATGAAGGAGAATTTAATGGTAGTGATGAAGATTGTCTGTCCATATTTAACATCGGAGGAAGGTCGATCCTATGGACGGAGGTTAAGCCCATCTCGGAAATGGATCGACGTTTGGCACACTTGTACATTCTGAAGCAAATTCCAGAAGTGGATGAATTTTACAATGAATTCAAAGAATCATCTGATACATCTACAGACGACTTGCAGTTCCTTCATTGGTTCAAGGATCATGTAAATAAACTGAAAGAAAATGGGGATCCGTGGTGGGTACAGGATTTCGATGTAATTGCTGATACACCTTTGACATACGGACTTTTCCATTCCAAATACATAATTAACGGTTTCAGATTCCATTGATGATGCTAAGGCCACGCAACAGGCGGGAGTTCTTGTTAGTTGTGACCTAAGCACTGGTTGTGATGGGTATTACGACCAAATTGAAGAGATTGTGAAAATGAGTTTCAGGTTTGACCGTAAGGTGGCTCTATTCGAGTGTGATTGGTTTGATGTTTTTAAACAAGGCATTGGATTCAAAATCGATAAGAAAGATGGATTCTTGAGCTTAAGTAAGAACCATCGCATCCTCCAATCATCAAAACCATTCACACTAGCTTGTCAGATAGCATAAGTATTTTACGTGCCTGATAATAGTAGAAATGGGTGGATTATACCAGTTAGAGCTCTACCACGTGAACAATACGATGCAGGAAAAGATCTACACCCAGATGTTGAATATGAAGCATATCAACAAAACCCACAAAGTGAAGAACTTGCCCCTTGTGCAACTGACATTGATATATAAGGTAAATTGTCAAAAGTATTAATTCATAACCATAAATATAAATAAATTATGAAATTCCTAGTTTGTTTTATTTAAATTACCTTTAAATTGTTTTATCTTTTATTAAAGGTTATGTTTATTTATATATCAAAGCTGAATTTTTTTTTATTGTCTTCTCATATAGGTACTTCGCATTCTCCTACTGTTTGTGTACCAGCTGTTTTCATTTCATCACTATGGTGAGTTTCTTAGTACTTTTTTTTTTAAAATGATGTTATCATGTTAGATGTGGGGTGTACCCACTTAGGTTTATTTTAAGAGTGAGGTGTGCCCACTTAGGTTCATTTTTTGTGTGAGGTGTGCTCACTTAGATTTATTTTTTTTGTGGGGTGTGCCTACTTAGATTTATTTCTTGTGTGGAATGATGCTTTTTTTTGTATCTTGAATGTTTTATGCTGAAGAAAGAGGAGAAGAAAGAGGAGAGGAAATAAGAAGGGGAGGGTAATTAAGGAAGGAAGAGAGAAAGAGAAGGGGAGGTAAGGGAGAAAGGGAGAAAGAGAAGGGGAGGGTAAGGGAAGGGGAAAGAGGAGAAGAAAGAAGAGAGGAAATAAGAAGGGGAGGGTAACTAAGGAAGAAAGAGAGAAAGAGAAGGGGAGGTTAAGGAGAAATGGAGAAAGAGAAGGGGAGGGTAAGGGAAGGGGAAAGGGAATGGGAGAAAGAGAAGGAGAAGAGGAAGGGGAGGTTAAGGAGAAAGAGAGAAAGAGGAGGGGAGGTTAAGGAGAAAGGGAGAAAGAGAAGGGGAGGGTAAGGGAAGGGGAAAGGGAATGGGAGAAAGAGAAAGAGAGGAGGAAGGGGAGGTTAAGGAGAAAGGGAGAAAAAGAAGGGGAGGGTAAAGGAAGGGCAAAGGGAATGTGAGAAAGAGAAGGAGAAGAGGAAGGGAAGGTTAAGGAGAAAGGGAGAAAGAGAAGGAGAAGGGGAAGGGGAGAAAGAGGAAGGGGAGGTTAAGGAGAAAGGGAGAAAGAGAAGGAGAAGAAAGAGGAATGGGAGGGTAAGGGAAGGGGAAATGGAATGGGAGAAAGAGGAAGGGGAGGGAAATGGAGAAAGGGAAGGTTATTTCATTTATATACGCTCATTTCATTTTCAATTATTTGTATGCTTATTTCATACAGGATTTTTGAAATATTACAATATATAGGAGAAATGTTGTTGAATTTTTTAAAAAAATATTTGATTATTTGTGATGTTTTTAAGCAGATTATTTTCAAGAAAAAGGCTAATGGGAGGAGTAGGGAGGAGGCTCAGGCCTCCCAGCAGCCTAAGGCCCCCTACAGCGACCTGAGGCCCTGCGCCAGTAGTCTCAGCCTTAGGCTCACCGCCAGCATCCTCAGCCTTAGCCCCAGGCACCTCGCCAATAATTTCTGAGGCTTGGAGATGTAGCTCGATATTTCCAGAGTCAGGGGAAGGGAGGTAGGGGGAAGGGGAAGAGTCTGATGCCTCCTCCGACGAATTTCCTAGCGGAGGATTTTGACTACGAGGAGATGCAGCCACCGATGAGGAGGAGGAGGTAGTACTTCATTTGATGAGGAGAACGCGAGATTGGATGATCAGCCAGAGCAGACGGTTGACCCAGATCCTTTTTAGGCGGGATGTTCTGCATCACCACCACCCGCCAGCGGTTTAGATATGAATTTAAGGTTTGGTAAATGTTATGTTCTCAAAATTTTTTCTTTGTTATTTAATTTTATGTTATAATTCTGTCTTATAGGTGCACATAGGGGGAGAGGTCCCACGCGAAATAGGGATTTAGAGAGAATTCCGCATGGGGCTCGCATTTCAATGCGGATCACACCAACGGGGAAAGCAGTGAACTATCCTCCATTCATCAGTAGACTGGGTACGTTTTCGAAGGCGATTATCCCACTGTCCCACTTCAATTGGAGGAAGGTGCTAAAAGAGTTGAAAAGACAGCTTATTCAAGAGTTAGAGGTAATTGGTAAAAACTAATAACTTTTGTAAATTGCTTTATATAAGTTTAAATTATGTAACAATTTATGTTCTCTTTTTAATGTAGGCCACGTTCAAATGGGGCGATGATCCGAACATCCCCAAATATATCCTCAAGCACACAACGAAGATTCATAAAGATTGGAGATTAGAGATGAAGAATAAGGTAAAAGATAAATTTTAACTGTATTTCTTTATTTCCTTTACTACAATTCAAATATTATATCTAACATTAAAATTATATTTTTTAGTATTATAAGAACAGGAATCATAATGAGGTATTGCATAATCTGCCTCTTTTAATACAGTTGCACATTTGGAAGGAAGCGTGCGAACATTGGCATGATCCAGCGACACAAATAAAAGTATTTCATTTATTATCATTTATTTAAATAATTTTTAAGTTAATAAATTGTACCTTCATTTTCAGGAGCAAGTTAAGAAAAATAAGGAAAATAAGACTAAAGCTTCACCGAAGACCCATGTCATGGGTAGGAGTAAAGACGGGATGAAATCTATATATGTATCTTTAATTAACATTTTCTTTTAAACCTTACAAAATTTCTAATTTATTAAAATTAATTGTTTCAAATTATTGTAGTCCGCCATGCATCAAGGTGCCCACCTTGATCGGGTGAGAGTATATGAGGCCACTCATAGCAAGATGAGCGAAAAGGGAAATAGAGTGGCTTCACGACACATACCAATAGAGACACGTAAATTAAAAAAATACAATACTTTTATTTTATTTCGTAATTATATAATTAAATGAAATTACTTAATGTAATTTAATATCTTGCAGGATAATATGATCAATTTAATGCATCCTCCTAAAGACGCAAACTCTGGTACAGTTCAGTAGCCACTAACAGTAGAGGAGGCCTACCAGGTTGTCATGCCACCTAAGCATGGCGGGTACGCCCGTAGCGCAGGGAGGAGCAAGATCGTCTTGGGGTGGTATGAGAGAAGGGGAGCATCATCCTATTCAGCTGAGGTGCAGGAGATGAGAAAGGAGATTGCGGCATTACGTCGTAGAGACAAGGAGAATGTATTGCAAATTGAGGAGCTGACGACGTTGGTCAAAGAGAATGCGATGCAGTTCAAGGAATCCAACAAGACTATGAAAGAGCTCCTGACATTATTCAGAAGGGAGGAATTGATCACCCCACCTTTCATGAGTTTAGAGATCGTCGTGATGACGATGATTTAGGTAGTAGTGGTGTTGGAGGCGTTGGTACCACAGCATAATTATATTTTTTATATATATTATCATTTGTAATGAACTTTGTATACGTTACTTTTATTTATAAAATTTTAATTTTTATTTCTTCTACTTTATTTAAATGCATAAATTTTTAAGTTGTATGATTGATTTATATTCTTAATAGATTTGAGCATTATTTATAGGTCTTTCACATAAATTAAATATATATTTTTTAAAAAAATCCTTATTATTCTTGACCATTATTTAAATATGGTTGAGAATTGTTAATATTATTGACTGTTAAAACGGTCGCTAATATGAGTTTTCCCGACCGTAATAAAATAATCGTCGTGAATATTTAACATTTTCGACTGTTTAAAACGGTCTACAATACGAGTTTTCTCGATCGTTACTCAATAACTGTTGCAAAAAGTTAACATTATCGACCTTTCGTAAACCGACGTAAATATCATTATTTTCGACTATTATTAACAAACGGTCGGAAATACGCTCTTACTCGACTGTCTAAATAACGGTCGAGGTAAATACTTTTGCCAACCGTGGACATTAAACGTTCGGGAAAGAGTGTTACCGACCGTTGAAAATTGACGAGAGAATTGACCAAACATCAAGTAGGGGTGCACCTTTTTTTCGACCGTATTGCTCAATAACGGTTGAGAAAACCTAATCGCGACTGTACATTCCTCGACCTTTTTTCTCGACGGTTATTTGAACATTTGCGATCATTTTTAATGGTCAAGAATACTCAATATTCTTATAACAGGAGTTTGCATAGCATATGTATTTTAATTTGTCAAATTATTTTGATTAATTGAGAGAAGCTTCCACGTACATATGCATGTACACATACCTCTCACCATCCCATCAACCCACAACACCCATTAATACATAAGACCAGTATTAACATTAACACTATAACATCTATGCTTTAAATCACATAACAAAGCACTCATGACTAGTGTATAACATTAGCACTTGTACTAAAACAAGTATCAAGCACGTGGGTAGATAGATAAGTTTCTTTTGTTGCTACCTTTGTCATGAGAAGACTTTAAAGGTAAAGTTGACCGATAACCTTTAACCACGAACACTGAGGGGGTAACACCTGCAAAAGGTAAAAATCCAACATGATGAGAGGACGAACAAAACCACCGAGCATCATTTTAATCACGTGAATCGAGCTGCCTTCCATCACAATGCTTCATAAAGAAGATAACATCAAGTAACTTATCCTAAAAGGATAACACCTTTTAACCAACCATATCCCTTCGCATTCTTCAGGCAACAATACCCAATCATCTTTCACTTAACCCATATCAAACCAAACTCAACTCATTGGATGCTAGCGAATAGAGCTAACTTAACCGTGCATCCATTACCTAACCCATGTCAAAGCAAACTTGAGTAACCCACCACACGTCGAGCTTCAAAATCAAACCAAACTCAAGTAACCCTATTGGATGCCAGCAAAAGTAGACTTATTTCCACCTACTCAACCATCCGATGCTAAGCCTAAAGTCGGACCAAACTTAACTAACCCTTTCAACGACAAGCATAGAATCGAACTAGACTATCTATTGGATGCCAACTAAATAGGGTTTACCACTACTTACTCAACCATCCATCACCTAACCCGAATAGAACTCCAGCGAACCCAAACCCGAGCCAAACTCGAGTTATTCCGATACTTAACCAACAAATTCCCCTCACATCCCATCCAATCAAAACCCACCCTCTCACCTATGTTGTTACTCACAAAAGGGCGTAGGGGAGTATGCCCGAAGCACCTACACCCATTCGGAAAGCGATGGGTAAACTGGGTGTTACGGTGCAGTTGGGTGGGGCCCACCCCCCTGGTGGGGTCCGGTTTCTTTGTTCGACCTCATGGCTCCCCATATAGGATAGGAGAGGCCTTCACAAGCCTACCTATCCCAAACAACACACCCTACGTACAGCACCGGAGCACCACGTGGGGCCCAATCGGACGCGTCGCTTTCACCATGGATTCTCTGTGTGGCCCTCTCTCTCTCTCTCTCTCTCTCTCTCTCTCTCGTCCCTTTTGATGCTTTGGGTCCTATTCTTGGGGTCTTTTCCTCCCTCCCTCCCTCGCCTGTTTGGGTGCTTTGGGTCCTATTTCGGGGTCTTTTCCTCAGCGTACGGGGCAGAAGGGAAGGGCCACACGGGAGTAGAGGGGCACTTGTGCACGTGCGAGGGCTCTTCGCATTAAATGCCACAGGTAGGAGAGGGGAGGAAGGTGAAGGGGGGCAGGGAGAGGTCCGGGGAAAAGGACATCCAACTTGTGAGTTTTCACGGCCTGTACCCCTTCGTTGCTTTGGGTACACCGGAGTGCGCACGGTCCTTCCTTTCCTTATCCAACCAACAGGATCCATGGTTGAAGGCGAGTTTCACCCGTTGGTTGGCGGGTCAAAGGGATGTTAGTTATTTAATCGGTTATTTAGTTTAATTTATGAAATTTAATTTGAATTAAAGTTATTTTATTTTTAATTTTTAAATAATTTTAATAAATGAAAACATTTAACTCATTTTATTTTATCATTTATTTTCTTTTTTTTATTTCTCTACTTATTTTAGAAATTTATTTCCATTATCAAATGAGACCTTAACCCACCGTCAGTTGCTTCGGATTTAAGGAGAGAAAACCCGAAGTAACTTTATTCCAACCCTCCCGTGGAATAGCAATTAAGCTGATGCTTACTTAGTCTGTCGCTTGAGTTACCTCGTTGCCCTTGCATTTGCCCTCATCTTCTCCGCGACTCCCTCTACTATTTATTCTATGTTGCTTCACTCTAACCCCATTCTTGTTTTATTTTGGGGTTGGATTTTTATTAAACTTTGATTGTAACTTTTTTTTATCTTCCTTCTTATCTTCCCCTTCCTTCCTGTTAAGGGAACTTCATGTAAATATTTTTGCAGGGATGAGTAAATTTGGGGTAATATGGGCTACTACGTTTAGGGTTTCTTAAAAAAAAAAAGTTAATAGCATTGAAATTTTTACATGATTTGGTACAGCGAGGAGACTAATTTTGCACAACGAAGACGGTTCTTGCAGCCTTACCGAAGACTATCCATGGATTTATAATTTTTAATTGCTAGTAAAGGACCTACCATGTTACTAAATTTTCATGCAGTAAAAAAAAAAAAACCACATGCATCTTCTTTGAAATCAAAAAATTAGCATTACTTGTAGAGAAACATATACAAGTCTACAACACTAAAGGTAAAATCGTTCATTGTCATTATTTTCCCTACCTAAAACAACCAAAATTATAACTTCTTCTTCAAATCAAAATAACTTTAATTTATTTTTTCACTTATTCCACTTTGCTACCAAATACCATAATCCACTTAATTCATCGTTTTATTTTACTTCCTTACACTACTAACTTATTTCACTAACCAAATGATATGGAAACATTTTCCTTTGTTTCCCTTTTGTTTTCACCTTCTCAATGGGAATTATTGAGCATGCTTTCAGGTTTTTTTAACTTTCATCCGAGGGTGTCTGAATGGATTTAGCCATCGTGATTTGGTAGTTGTTGGATTTTCTTCTGTGGCCCAAAATCCACTTAGATAAATTAAGAAATTAATCATTCCTTACATAGGGATAAGAATTTAAATTTAGATATCTTCTATCAAAATCAAGACTCTTCGCAATTCAAACGTACCTTTGGTGGGCAGTAGTTGTTGGGTTGATAAGCTTACGCTCCACGCAAATGGTTAGATGATTTGACAATCTTTGACTTATCCGCTAATTAAGGGTGGATCGTGATCATTAATTAAAGTGACACAGGTGAGCATGTGTTATACCGAAAACCATTTTAATTGCTAGTTTTAAGTGGTCTGAATCTTGAGGACGACGATGACGATGCATTTTGAAGTTGGCTCCAAGTTTTTGCTTGGAGTCTAAAGTATTCTTTTGGTGGAGATCGATTTATTTTTCTTCCACAACAACTTCAGCAAAATCCTACCCATTGAGGAACAAAAGATATGGATATTTTGACTATTCCATGCATTAAAGAACACCCATACAACATAACGAAGAAATTTCTATGCAATACTTTCCTTCTGAATTACTATTGTAGAAGCAAATTAAGTGTGTAGATTGAGTCCAACTTACTTTTGTTGTCTTGAATACTAGAAGATCTATGTAACTTGCACGTCTACCAGGAAAGGAGACACGAAATTTAAGTTGAGGAGAGAGGGGAGAGACATTAATCATGCATGCATGAGATGAGAGGTCTAAAACTAAGGCCTAGTTCGGTCACGAATAACATTTTTGCAATTGAGTCATCCTGCATTTCTGTTTAAAATGTAGAAGGGTTATCTTGCTAGATCAACCTATAATTGTCTAGCCCGCCTAGTGGTGTATGAGAGGAGGGATGACTTTACCTACAAGATAAGTCTATCCTACCTGTCACCTGGGATAGCTTATCTCGAGTTAAGTCACTTTAACTCGAATTTAGTAGCCATACAAATCAAATAGTGATAATCCATGTTTTCCTGAGTTATTCCATTAACCAAACCAGGCTTAAATGCTTAGTATAATTTTTGATCAGTTTGGCATTTAGAATTCTTGATGCTCTCGTATGATCAAAAGAGATCATGGTTGTCCATGAGAACCTAATATTTATGAAGAAAGAAAAAAAACAAAAAGATGGTGGTGGCCCCACCTACACTCATGCAAACAACAAATATTTGGTTAGGCCAACACCAACTACAAAGTTCAGACCTCATGGTGATTCAACCACTTAACCCACTAGTCACTTGCATTAGATGGAGAGAAGTTAATCCGACGCAAAGTTATTCCACATCCTTTATTAAAAAACTTTAATATGCCCAAACATCCAAACAACCCAACCCATTCATTCCACAACTCCTTTCTCATCCCTCTACTTGTTCCTCTTACTAGCTAAACATGCAAATTCCCCTGCATCCAAAACCAAGGGGCACTGTTTCAAATAAGCACCCAAGTCAGGGGCAATCTTGGCAACCCATCCACGTGAAAGATCCAACACCAACATGGTCCCCCCTCCAATTTGCTCCACCTCTTATCACACTCTTTTTGACTAAGACCCCCACCGTCCCCAACACATCTGCTCTGACTGTCCCCATCTCTCTCTCTTTCTGCTCCTCCTCCTCCACCTCTACCTCCACCTCCGCCCTTAATGGTACTCCACCGCCGCCTCCCCCTCCTCGCCGCCGTCGCCCTCACCCTCATCCTCCTCTCCTCAGCTCCCGGTAAGCACCCCAACTCTCCTCCTCCTCCTACGTCTTACAACAGCTGCAATAATGGCGTCGACACTTGGGCACAACGGAACTCTGTTCTCCAAAAACAACAAAAGCTTCCCACCTTTCATCCAAAACCACCAAACCCAATTCCCATCCCGAAGAACCCAACACCACCCACCTTTCAAAATCCCACATTTCCTCTTCCCACCCCCACCAGAAACCAGCAACCTGATTCCCATCTCGAACCACCCACCAGCTCCCACCTCTCAAAAAAATCCATATTTCCTTAGCCATTTTGCATCCATCGGTAACAAGCAAACTCGACCGCTAAATTACTGCCTTCTCCACCTCTTTGTCTGTGATATATATATATATATATATATATATATATATATATATAGGAAGCAGGGGGCGGCGCCACCGAAGCCCAAGGGAGGAGCGCAGGGGGGCGCGGTTCGCGCTGAGCCGGAGGCAGCTCGTCGGGCCCGGTTCTTCCCCTCCCACGTGCCGGTCCCGGTGCGGCACGTGCCACCCCTGTAGGCCCATCCACGTGGCAATCCAGCCGGGCCTGTTCGCCCCCATGGACTACTACCCGGAGGCCTGGCGGTGCACGTGCGGCCACAAGCTCTTCATGCCGTAGCAGCAGCAGCAGCAGCAGCAGCAGATTTTGAGTAATTTAGCACATCAACCCCCACGAAATGTAGGCTTTTGTTGATCCCCCCACCACCGGCTTCTGTATCTCACTATCAGGGCCCCTCTCTCTCTCTGCCTATTCTTTGTACGTGGAAGAAAAACTATTGCTTTCTTCAATCAAAGAAAGTGCCTGCTAGTTCGTTCTTTTTTTTTTTTTTTTGGTTGCATCACCTTTGGAGAAAGATGGCACCTTTTTGTGATCTGTTGGCGCCTGTTGGAAGATATATAGAGCATATCTCTTGCTTGTTTCAGGTTGTGAAACGTTTGATGTGCCCTCTCACGAGGTGTTATGTCTACACCCACCCACCCACCCCCCTGTGCTTCTCCTAGTCTCTGCTTGGTACAAACACCAAGAACCGTTGATCTTGGTAGGGAGATCGATGCACCTCACATGTATACAACGTTGCAACAGTACTACAAGTCCAGAAGAAAAGAAAAGGTGAGGTGAAAGCTTGCTCATCCATCTCTTTATAGATCACTCTGTCCACCGCACTGTGGACAAGGATCTATCCTCTTGGCTTGTAGCTTTTGCTTCTGTATTGTATTCTTGATCCAATGCTTTGAAATTGGTGTTTTTTTCTTTTTATTTTTATTTTTTTCAATAATTTGTTATCTTGATCTTCCATGGTGTGCTGTCACGTCACTCTTGCTAATCATCTTTTCCTGGGGATCTCAAAGGTTTGGAGCATGTAAGGGGCACAGATCAGCTGTCGCTTCTGTTGGGCGCGGTGTGATGGTGTACGTGATGTGGCCAACTACAGTTACGTGAACCCTACATTAGGGAGGTATTGGACTGGTGGGTGAAAAAAAAGAAATTTTAACGAGGGAGCTGTTGGGAAATCATCATGGTTTGTGTGATGTTAAGCTTCCGTTTCGGGGACATGTTGTTAGATTTGTCTAACTCCGATGTGTCAGCGATGCTATGAATCGCATGGCATCTATAACCACTTGCAGTAACATGATTTGACAGGACCCGAAGCAGCGGTAGCACAAAGTAACCTACTGAATGCTTACATATAGCCCTCTTTCGAGATCTAACGTCCTTTCTAGTCGCTGGGTTGGGGTCGGTAATTGTGCTTCCCTCGATGGTTTGATCGGCACTGTGTGTGCAGGTTTGATTCAAATGAAATATTTTCAGCAACAACCAGAACTTTCGTGAAAATTTAACTGTTCTGTTTAAACTTCAGTGCCCCCATCTTCTCTCACCGTATTTTATACCTCTACTATCCAATTCAGCCTCATGAAATAAGAATAGTCGTTTTAACATGTATATTTTAATTTTTTATCAATGAAAAATATTTTTTATAAATAAAAAATTATTCTTCATAAGTAAAAAGATTTATTTTAACTGAAAAATTATTTATCATTAATAAAAAATTAAAATACATTGATATATTTTTATTTTTAATTAATATATTTTGATTTTGAAACTGTTAAAAATAATTTATAATCAATGTATTTTGATTTTAAGTCTTCTCGATTGAAAATACAAAATAATCGGCATGTTCTCTTGGGATATTTTCTTTTTTTCTATCATTTGTTTTTTCATTTTGTTGTTTTGTATTTTAACATTTTTTCGAAGCTTTTTTTTTTTCATTTTGAGGGTTAGATATTTTTATCTTTTTTTTATATTTTTTTGTATTGGTTCTTTCTCTTTCAATGAAAGTTTATTTTATAGGAAAGAAAAGGAGAATGAGTTACGATCAAGCGCCATGATGGGTAACTTGTCTCGACATTTAAACGTCGAGATAGGTTTCTGCTGTAGTCTTTTAAACTTTGAAATAGGCCTTTAGGTTGGTATTTAATTGTTGGTACTGGACCCTTACCTTGACGTTAGCATATCCTACAGTGACATATATGCTCAATCTATTGCAACGTTAGTCTTAGCCATTAATAAGCATCAATGTACGTCTCTTATTATGATGTTAACAGTTTTTGTTGTCGACTTCGGTCTATGTCGATGAAGCTACGCCAACATTCATCTCAAACATTTATTTAAAATTCAGATAGAATTGATACATCCCTATGTTATCTTATAATCTATATATCTAGTGATTCATTGTGGGGCGGTTACTGTAGCGGCTCCCATTACTTTATTTTTTTTTTTCTTTGATTGTTGATGACTCGCTCTCTCATGGACAATTGAAAAGCTAAGCTGGGTGGGTTGCGTATGCGTGATCATGAGTTTAAAATCGCCATTGTCATATGACAATTTAATTTTATTTGCATGTGAATATAAATTAATTATTAGAATTATTATTTAAAAAAATCATTCTTCCATTCCAAATTTGACATTCTTTTTATGTATGCTGCTTCTTTTTTAAGTTTACGAAAAAATGATTGAAATTTTAAAAATGATGATTTAAAATCTCCTTTACTTTTAAATATTATACCAACGATCGGGCATCCGTGTAATGCAGTAGTGGTTGGAATTGAAAGGAGTAGGAAGGTGGATATGGGTTCCATGTAAAAATTTGAAGGTAAGGAAAAAAAAAATATATATAAATGTACAAATTAACGTATTTGACAAGATGTGAGCTGAATAAAAAAATCAAATTTACAAATTTGGATCATGTCACGTGTCTTTTTGTTCACGTAAAAGGTAACATAAAGCACCGAAGGTTTTATTATCGTTCAAAAAATTTATTATTACTTTTAACCTAGCAATAGAATCATTTTATATCGATATATTTAAATTTAAAGGAATGATAATTTTCAAATAAAATTACATACGTGAAAAATTATTATATATAGATGTCTAAATATAAATTTTAAATTTTTATGTCAATTCATTGAAATCTTTTAAATAAATTTGATTATGATTTTTCATTATCTTACATGGAGTAATGTGATTACAGTAAGAAATTTTTTTTTTCATTTATTTTTCAAAACAAACAATTCACCTTAAGATCTAAAATTTGGTAAAATTATCTTTAAAAAATATCCTTCTCTTAACGAGATTTTACATGGGAACTATAATCCCGCATCAAAGCGTAGAGTGATGGTTTCGCTTTTGACAAATAATATTAGTATGAAAAATTGTCTCGTTGTGCATCCCTATGTTTTTTTATTTTTTTTTTTGGAGAATAGATAATCATACAAGTATTATATATATTGACCTTTGATGATAATCATGCAAGTATTACAATTCTATCGCCTGGTAGCATTGGTTGTTTTTTTTTTTTAAATTTTAGATCAGGACAAGAGAATGGCTTGAGTTAAAATAAATGTTCAAACTAGAGTCGAAAACCTCTCAATAAATTCTTGGTTTCTAACGTGGTTATCGAGATGTAATCCAAATTTTACTTATTACACTTAAATTTGTAGTTCATTGTACGGTTATATACTATATACGTTTTCCTTTCATCGTTAATACACGCTAATGTTTGGTTGGAAATGATCGACCCTTGGTTGAAAAAGTAAGATGCCATGGTTGGGATTCTTCTGCTCATAATATTCTTTTACTCGAATCATACAGGGCGTGACAATAGCATCACCCATCTTCCTCCAAAAACTCTGGTTAAATTTTTATGCACTGTTTAGATGCTAGTGGGTTTATGGCATGACATAGGAATAAAGTTAGTAGCTTCCTTTGTTATGTTGTAGGTCTTTGTGCAAGCATGGGAAGGTCCCAAGGGTTCTCGAAGGGTGTCCTTGCAATTAGAAACGCCGGGGTCTTTTGGTTGGGAAAGCTTACGTGGATGCACCTCGATATTGTATCCTTCCATGTGAATGTGAGGCTTTGCCTAGTCAAACAAGACTATAGAATATCACAAATAAAGATGCTGCTTTTTTGAGTAAAGTAGATTTTGAAACCTACTCACCCATTTCGGCTAGCTCCCGCTGCAGTAAGCCCTAGCATTTTCTTGTTGACGTTCCGGTTGGCTATTGCGTTGGTTGAGGCTCCCTCTCTTCCCTCCACTCGCTCCTCCTCTTCCTTCCACCTGGCTCCTCTGACGTTAGGCTCTATGAAGTGACCTCCCTTTGTAGATCTTTCCATCATCCTTCTCCTCGGCTCTTCAGTTGCTAGCGGCAGCACATCGTCAGTCCTGCATCTTGCAGTGACAGTGTTTGGTGCAGCTTCATCGGTGCTCGTCGGAGAGTGTTCTTGCGAGGCAGCAACTATGACGATCCGAGTCCCGCCTGTTAGTTCAACTACTCATATATAATATTTTGATAATTTTACAAAATGAAAAAAATGAAATAAAAAATAAGCATAGCATATTGTTTCTCTCTGTAATAACATAATTGAAGGTTCCATAAAGTTTTCCAAGATGGGAGATTAAAAGCATGAAGACAAGTAGCATAAGTATTAGGTCATAGGCTTTTTTATGTAAACTTTCAAATGCTATAATTTTCATTTTATTTGAGTCTACAAATGTTATAAAGAGTCCCCAAACATAACTTATAAATAGCTAACTTAGGCTTTCTACACTTAGGATAAATTAGAAACAAAAACCTAACACTAAGACTCTCATCAGACATCCAGAACAATTGTCAGACGTTTGATTTTCAACCTTAAGACGTCTGACAAGGATCTCAGACATCTAACTACCTATAGTTCTACCTTTAGTTTCTGTCTTCATAAACATCAGTCGAAGCACTCCTCTTTCAGATGTCCATAACCTCATCCAGACGTTCGATGCTTTACCTGGACGTCCTCCATATAACCGTTAGACTAAGCACCTATCTTCGTTAAAAAGATAACGGGCAAAACTCTATTTTCAAACGTCTAGAGATGCATCTAGACGTCTACCTTTGAACCGTTGCCCATGTATTTCTGTGCGTATCTCATTACAAACATAAGATCTTTTGTCAGATATCGTAGTCAAGTCTTTTTAGGTTTCCGGACGTCTCGTGATTCCATCAGAAGTCCATAACGAAGTCTGATTCTTTAAATTTATAACCCTATTTGGATCTGATCAAAACAGGAATGAATTCACCCTTTATTAGACCTCCAATAACTTAATCAGACGTCTTATGTGAAAATATCAAACGTCCTTCTTTCGATCTAATGAAGTCAATTCAGGATGGCCTACAGTATTAAACGACCAAAATTATAATCAGAAGTCCTATAAGACGTCTGACCCTAAAATTAGACGCCTGATATTGCTGTCAGACTCATCATTACCCTGATTTGTGGTGGATTTCGTCCCAATCTCTTGGGATTTGTCTCTAACGGTTAGGAGAACTCTCCCAAGTGTTCTTGAAGGTTCCAAACTTGCATATAAATAAACTACAATCCCTCTTAGGCAAAACACGCCCCTTGAGATTCAATTCCATTAGAAAAATCACTTGCTCACTACTCTAAGCTTCATCTTGCCCTTGTGTTGTGCCAACACTTTGATCAAAGGGCAAATCCATACTCTCGACTCACTCCGTTCTGCAAATCCTCAGCGAGTTCTTTTTATGCTTAGTAGATGAGAAAGTAATTAAAAGTATTGGGGTGCTCTATAGGTGTTGTTTTACTTCTTATTTTTGTACTTTGAGTATCCGGCCTGTCGGGTCCCCGTCTCTTCATTTTGAAGGGAGAAACCACCGTTTAGGGATCAGAGGTAGGATTTGTAATTGAGGTACACTACCCTCGTTTAAGTAGTGTGGTTAGTAGATTGATCACCTTGTGATCGAAAATCCTAAGTTAAGGGATTGGCTTAGGTGGTGGTTTTCACCCATCTTGGGTTTCCACCTAAAAATCTGGTGCCACCTTTTGTGATTGAATTTTTTGTATTACAATATTATATAATTTCACTATTCACCCCCCTCTAGTGCAATTTCATTTGGTATCAGAGCAGGTTTTTCGCTTACAGGAATAACATCCGCGGAAAGATCACATAGAGGGGAAAGTCATTTCCACGGGCAGATTGGAGGGGCAACTCACCACTCGACCACCACTCTTCGAAGGGACAAATTACACTTACTGGAAGCTGAGAATGAAGATGTGGCTTCGAGCCAACGATTTCTCCATTTGGGAGAAATGCGTGTTACGACTCGATTTCCGAATCCCTACGAGACATGAGAATCGACCAACTAGACTGATCCCAAGACCCAGTCATCAAACGAGAAAGTAATCAAAAGAGCAATAAAATAAACCACATTCACCATGTATATAACTAGCAGTAACAAAAGTATAGCAGTGAAGAAAAGAACTACTACAGTACACACCACCACAACAGTAAAGAAATAAACAGGTACATAAACATGATGCTTATAATAAAAGAGTACAGTGGTAATAGAAAATACTCACTACAACAGAAAGAAAAGTACAGTGGGTACTACACAAGTAAAACTACTGGGCTCTACTAGGCCCAGCACCCTCTCCAGCCGCTGACTTTGGCTGCTCAACACCTGGTCTTGAAAAGGTGACAAAGGTGACACGTCAGCGAAACGCTGAGTAGAGTGGCAACCAAAAGCTAAGAAAAATAGTAAGGTGGACAGTAGCTGTTATATTTTTCATCTCTTTCTTTATTTTTCCATTTACTCATTATTGAAATATTCCTCAGATCTTTCTCTTGATCTCGAATGTTCCTCATGGGAACGATCTTGATTGCAGTCTTTTCCGAAAAGTAGAAGTAACACGTGGTGCTCTCCTGGCCGGGAGAGTCCCCCGTGGTGGTCCTACCCTCAGTCAACCACTCCAAGGTCACTGACAGACGTAACGGTGACTACGACACGTGCGATAAACGCACGGGTAGCTACCCGCACTGGCATGCGGTCAGTCGTTTCCGTTAGCGGGTGCGCCCCAAAGCACAGTACGGAACCAGTATAGGGCAGAGCCCTCTCAGTAACAGGGGTCCAGCCCTTTCACAGTAACCAAACAGGGGTCTTGCCCCTTCACAGTCCGCGCACCCTCGCCTGACTACCCTGGTTTGCCCAGTGGGCCTAGGAAGTCGGTGTAGGAGGGCTAGCAGGACCCCGGGGCCCGCGGGGTAGCTAGTGCTCTCCCTACACTAGTAGCTCTCCTCGGTACTGTGTACACGAGGGCCAAAAGTCGGTACAAAGTGGCTAGACCTAACCTCGGGTCCCTGGGGCAACTAGCTCTGCTCTGCACTAAATAGGGGGACAGTCGCTCTCCTTGGTACTCCGTACTCAAGAGCCAGCTCACTTCCCCAATTCTATTCCATTCACCTCTCAGGAGCTCTACTCCTACTTCCTCGTAGGGTTCATGCTCATATTTCTTTCACTAAGCCAATTTAGGTTTCATCATTTTAGCTTTATATTCATATAACCCATGTTCTCAACAATTAATGTCCATTCATAAACAAACAATTGTTATCCAATTACAGGCAATTATCATTTTTTTTTCTACTTTTCCAAGACTGCAATTCTTATATTCACGACATTCGTTTCGGTGTT
Organism: Thalassia testudinum; assembly: GCA_037157565.1. NCBI lineage: Eukaryota > Viridiplantae > Streptophyta > Magnoliopsida > Alismatales > Hydrocharitaceae > Thalassia > Thalassia testudinum. The sequence goes on from JAZHRO010000024.1 coordinate 24,090,927, forward strand.
TTCTGCTCCTAGGATTCATGCCATACCCTACGATCTATCATTTAATCTAGTTTTTCAGTCTTAGGATTCATGCCATACCCTAGGGTCTATCATTCAATTTAGTTTTCCAATCCTAGGGTTCATGCCATACCTTAGAATCTATTAATTATATCACAAGTACCAAAATGTTGGTAAATATCTAAAGGGAGCCACTCTACCCTCAAAACTGGGAGTACTGGGGGCGTGATCGGCAAGCCCGCGTGCCTCCACAACCCCCAGAGCCGCAACGAAACGAAACAGAACCCTTCGGCGGAATGACTGCATGGCCGTACATGCGAAAGAAGAAGGGAAGGAAAAATATCGTACCTTTTAGACGTCTGGACCTTCCTCCAGACGTCTCCTGCGTCGTCTGGACGTATGTCCAGACGTCTGATTCTAGAAAATTTTCCCAGAATCAGGACCTCCTCGCCCTCCACCCGCTGCGCACGGTCGTGCCGCGCTCGCCTGCTGCCTGAGCTGCAGCAACTCCTCCCCAACACCATGCTCCTGCTGCGCACCCGCCGGCCGACCCTGGCTGCTCCGGCGAGTTCGCACCCTTGCGATCTAGCCCTCTCCCTCTCGCAGCAACCCCTCCTCCCCACGCACTCACGGCAGTAGCTGCTGCTGCCCTCGCCCGCTCACTCTCTCTCTAACATGAAGAAGAAGAAGAAGGCGGTGGAGTGAGGGTGAGGGAGAGGAGAGGGGGTATTTGAAGGCTGCCGTGGGGAGAGAGAGAGAAAAAAATGGCTACTCCTGCAGGGAGGAAGAAAGAGAAGAAAGGAGGGCAGCGGTTCAGTCTGCGCACGCATGCGCGTAGACGCGAACCCGTACGCCGAAAAAATTAAATTCCAGACGTCTGGAAGGCTTCCAGACGTCTGGACCAATTCCCAAACGTCTTAAACGACGTTTGATGCCAGGGTCATAACAACATAACAAACTCAAAGAAAGTTTCGTCCCTGAAACTTGCGCTAACTAGGGTGCGGAAAAGAACGATATATGCATAATAAACTCAAAGAGGACAGAAGCCGGTCCGAAAAGACGTACCCGCAAAAAGCTCCGGGTACCGCTCCCGCATCACCGCCTCAAGCTCCCAGGTAGCCTCCTCGTACCGCTGGCTCCTCCACAAAACCTTCACCAGGGGTACTTGCTTCCGTCTCAGACTGCGGACGGCTCTGTCGAGAATCTGCACTGGCCGCTCGGGGTAGGTCAGGTTGTTACCCACCTCGATGCTCTCGTGACTTAGGATGTGACTGGGATCGGTGACATACTTCTTGAGGTTGGACACGTGGAACACGTCGTGCACACCAGAAAGCTGGGGAGGAAAGGCAATCCTGTAAGCAACGGGTCCAACCCGCTCCAGGACCTCAAAGGGTCCCACGAACCTCGGCGCGAGCTTCCCTCTCACCCCAAACCACTGCAGGCCCTTCATGGGCGAAACGCGAAGGAAGACGTGGTCCCCAACCTCAAACTGCACCTCTCTGCGTTTCCGATCTGCATAGCTCTTCTGCCTGCTCTTGACAGTGAGGAGTCGCCTGTGAATCTGCTCGACCACCTCCTAACTCTGCCGGATCAGCCTGGGGCCAACCTCCCACTTAGTCCCCACCTCAACCCAATTCAAGGGTGCCGTACACCTTCGTCCGTACAGAGCCTCGTAGGGTGCCATGCCGATGCTCGAGTGATAACTGTTATTATATGCAAACTCTGCCAGGGGCAAGTGCTCCTCCCAAGAACCCTTCCAGTCCAGTGTACAAGCACGCAAAAGGTCCTCAAGTGTCTGTATCGTGCGCTCAGACTGTCCGTCCGTCTAGCGGTGGTAAGCTGTACTGAACCTCAACCACGTCCCAGGGCCTGCTGAAACTTAGCCCAAAACTGGGACGTAAAGCGGGTATCCCGGTTGTGTACGATCTCCCGCGGAACTCCGTGTAGTCGTACCACGTCGCGGATATACCTCTCTGCCAACTGTGCTGGTCCCAAGGTGACTCGGATCGGCAAGAAACGCGCCGTCTTCGTCAATCTGTCAACGATTACCTAGACTGCGTCGTGTCCTCGCTGGGCAACAAGTAAGCCCACCACCAAGTCCATGGTGATGCTCTCCCACTTCCACTCTGGCACTGGAAGTGGCTGTAGCGGCCCTACAGGCCTCTAATGCTCGGCTTTCACCTGCTGGCACACTAAACACTACTGCACGAATTCACCCACATCCCGCTTCATTCCCCTTCACCAAAAGTCACGTCTCAAGTCATGGTACATCTTCGTGTTTCCGGGATGTATGGTGAATCTGGAACCGTGTGGCTCAATCAGGAGCTCTCTCAACAACTCCTCATCTCTGGGAACGCACAGACACCCCCTCATGAGCAGCACTTGGTCTGTAAAAGAGAAGTCCCCAGGGTCTCCTGACAGTACTCTGTCACCCAACGACTGCAAGTACGGGTCGGCTATCTGTCCTGTGATGATGCGATCTATCAGTTTTGGCCTCGTCTATCGCGTCACAGTCACTGCCCCACAGTGCCCCCGTAACTCTAGGGGTCGCCAACTGCCCATCTCCTCCAAGAGGCTCCAACTCTGCACCTGTAAACTGGCCAATTGTGCGGGCGCCTTCCGGCTCAAGGCGTAAGCCACCACGTTGGCCTTTCTCGGGTGGTAGGAAATGCTGCAGTCATAGTCCTTCAGGAGCTCCAACCAACGTCTCTGTCTCATGTTGAGCTCCTTCTGATCAAACAGGTATCTGAGGCTCTTGTGATCTATGAAAATCTCGAAGGTCTCACCGTACAAGTAGTGTCTCTAGGTCTTCAGCGCAAAGACGACAGCTGCCAGCTCCAGGTTGTGGGTAGGGTAGCTATGCTCATGGGGCTTCAGTTGCCGCGAAGCGTAAGCGACAACATGACCCCTCTGCATGAGCACACCCCCTTACCCCTGCAAAGAGGCGACCGTGTACACAACGAATCCCCCACTACTGTCTGGGATGGCGAGCACGGGAGCCGAAGTCAGCCTCTTCTTCAACTCCTGAAAACACGCCTCACAGACGTCTGTCCAAGTAAAGGGCACGTCCTTCTGGGTCAGCTATGTCATAGGACGTGCAATCTGTGAAAAGCCCCTGATAAACCACCTGTAGTAGCCTTCCAGTCCCAAGAAACTTTGAATCTCAGTGACCGTACGCGGTCTCTCCCACCTGAGCACTACCTCGACCTTGGCGGGGTCCACAGCCAAGCCATACCGGAGATCACATGACCTAAGAAGGTCACCTCCCCCAACCAGAACTCGCACTTACTGTATTTGGTGTACAGCCTACGTCGTCTCAGTGTGTCCAAAACATCCGCAAGTGATGTTCGTGCTGCGTCTGATCTCGAGGATAGATGAGCACATCATCAATGAATACCACCACGAACTGGTCCAAGTAAGGTCTAAACACCTGGTTCATCAAGTCCATGAAGGCAGCGGGGGCATTGGTCAGCCCAAACGGCATGACCAGAAACTCGTAGTGTCCGTACCGGGTGCGGAAAGCTGCCTTGGAGACGTCTGCCTCCTTGATCCTCAACTGGTGGTATCCAGACCTCAAGTCGATCTTGGAGAATGCCGTGGCACCTCGCAGCTGGTCAAACAAGTCATCAATCCTCGACAGTGGATACCTGTTCTTGATGGTGACCCTATTCAGCTGTCGGTAGTCCACACAAAGGCGTAGGATACCATCCTTCTTCTTTACAAACAGTACCGGGGCTCCCCAGGGAGACGCGCTAGGCCTCACAAAGCCCTTCTCCAAAAGATCCTGCAACTGAGACTTGAGCTCTCGCAGCTTAAGTGGTGCCATCCTGTATGGTGCTGTGGAGATGGGGCTGGTCCCCGGTACCAGCGAGATCTCAAACTTGATCTCACACTCGGGTGGTAGTCTTGGCAATTCGTCTGGAAACACGTCAGGGTACTCTCTGATCACCGGGATACTCTGGAAGTCTGCCACAGGGTTGGGCTCTGCCACCACACAAGCTAGGAAGCCCACACACCCCTGGCTCAAAAGTCTCGCCGCCCGAAGTGTAGAAATACACCTGAAGCCTCCATCCATTGGCTTCCTGTGGAACTCGAAAGAAGGCAACTCCAGTATGGAGAAGATGATCTTTCTCTCAAAGCAGTCCACCAAGGCGTGGTAAGTGGACAGCCAGTCCATTCCTAGAATTACGCCAAAGTCCTCCATCTGTATCATAATCAGGTCAGCAGGAAGGCTGTGTCCCCCAACACTGACCTCACAACTCGTGTATACCTCCTCAACTACAAACAGCTGACCACTCGGACCTCTGATCACGAACGAATCCTCTAACAGCATACAGTCCTGCCTCAAACTAACCGCGAAACTGGCAGCGACAAACGAGTGTGTAGCGCCGGAGTCGAAAAGCGTGAAAATGAGTCTACCGGAAACTAAAACCATACCTTCCACCACTGATCCCGAAGCTCTGGCATCCCTGTGTGTTAGGGCGTTGATACCCCCCTCAGCCCTAGGTGCGGACGAAGCAGCCACACTCTGCGTTAGACGGGTAGCTGCTGGCTGGTACCCTCCCCGTGACTGCTGTCCTCCTCCTCGCGCATGGAAACCGCAACCTCCTGCTTGCCCTTCAGTGCTCGGTGCACGAAGCATCTGCTGACCTCTTGCCCTAGACGGGCAGTCCCTCCTGATGTGGCCCGACTGGCCACACTGGTAGCAGAGGGGAACCCGACTCCCACCCTCAGTGGGTCCCTGCTGTCGGCTGGGCGGGGGTCCAGTGTTAGCAGCTGGCCCCTGTCGAGGGCCCCCAAAGGCCACTGATGGCCCTGCAAAACGTGACGGCTCTCCTGCGGGCGCCACGTGTCTCCTCTCTTGTCGGCCCTGTGAGAAGTTTGGCTGATAGGGCCTCTTCCGCCCGCTGTCAGTATCTCGTGCGGACGGGTTGGTCTCTTCGTATGTCCTAGCTGCCTCCACCACCCTCGAGAACGTAGGCAGCTTCAGGGGCTTGACATACCCCCAAATCGCAGGCCGAAGTCCCTTGGTGAACCTTTAAAGGCGCTCCTCCTCAGTGGCCATTGTTGTCTCTGCGAAGCGAGACAGCTCCAGAAAACGCGTGCGGTACGCGCTCACGGTCATCGTCCCCTAGCAGAGAGTGTGGAACTCCCGCCTCCTCTGGTCCTGCCATGTCTGGGGAAAGTACTGCTCGCAGAAGAGGGTGACGAACCGATCCCAAGTCGGCTCGTCCCTCTCCTGTCCCCTAACCGCCCTCCACCACCTGTGTGCCGCGCTCTCCAGCTGGTACGTGGCAAAGGCCACACGGCACTCCACCGGGGGGCGAAGGGTGTCAAAAACCTTCTCGATCTGCTTGAGCCAGTCCTCCGCCTCGGCCGGGTCCTCACCCCCTTGAAAGAGGGGGGCTTCAGCTTTTGGAACTGTCCGAAAAGCTCGAAGTGGCGCTGAAGTGGAGATGCTGGTGCACCTCCAGGTAAGGGAGCCTCATGCTCGGAAGTGTCGGAGGAAGGTGGGGGCGGTGGCAACCCATCCCTTCCCCTCATCCAGTGCCATGTCCGTTGCGTGGTCCCATAGAGAACTCCCCCTCCGCAGCCCCCGGGAGAGGCGCTCGTAGCAGTGGGTGGAGCTCCTCTCGCACGATGTCCCGTATCAGCTGGGTGAGGTCCTGGGCCTGAATGCCCAGGAGCAGTGGCTGGTCAACTAAAATGTCGACCTCAATGCGCCCACCCCTCCGACCTCGTCCTCGACCGCGCTCGCGGTTCTCCTCGCTAGTCCCGCGTCGAGGCATCTCCTGCAAGGAGACGCGAATACAGAATGGAAACACATCAATATGAAACGATATCTAACAGAGATGGCTAAGAACATATGTCAAAGGAAACGTTGTGGTGGCTACTCTAGTTACAGACACGTGAATTGGTTATTTTCCAATCAGTTGGTTCACTTCTCGGGACGACCTTGATCTGATACCATCTTGTTACGACCCGATTCTCGAATCCCTATGAGACACGAGAATCAGACCGACTCGACTGATCCCAAGACCCAGTCGTCCAACGAGAAAGTAACCAAAAGAGCAGTAAAATAAACCACATTCACCATGTATATAACTAACAGTAACAAAAGTACAGCAGCAAAGAAAAGAACTACTACAGTACACACTACCACAACAGTAAAGAAATAAACAGGTACATAAACATGATGCTTATAATAAAAGAGTACAGTGGTAATAGAAAATACTCACTACAACAGAAAGAAAAGTACAGTGGGTACTACACAAGTAAAACTACTGGGCTCTACTAGGCCCAGCACCCTCTGCAGCCGCTGACTCTGGCTGCTCAACACCTGGTCTTGAAAAGGTGACAAAGGTGACACGTCAGCGAAACGCTGAGTAGAGTGGCAACCAAAAGCTAAGAAAAATAGTAAGGTGGACAGTAGCTGTTATATTTTTCATCTCTTTCTTTCCATTTACTCATTATTGAAATATTCCTCAGATCTTTCTCTTGATCTCGAATGTTCCTCGTGGGAACGATCTTGATTGCAGTCTTTTCCGAAAAGTAGAAGTAACACGTGGTGCTCTCCTGGCCGGGAGAGTCCCCTGTGGTGGTCCTACCCTCAGTCAACCACTCCAAGGTCACTGACAGACGTAACGGTGACTACGACACGTGCGATAAACGCACGGGTAGCTACCCCGCACTGGCATGCGGTCAGTCGTTTCCGTTAGCGGGTGCGCCCCAAAGCACAGTACGAAACCAGTATAGGGCAGAGCCCTCTCAGTAACAGGGGTCCGGCCCCTCCACAGTAACCAAACAGGGGTCTTGCCCCTTCACAGTCCGCGCACCCTCGCCTGACTACCCTGGTTTGCCCAGTGGGCCTAGGAAGTCGGTGTAGGAGGGCTAGCAGGACCCCGAGGCCCGAGGGGTAGCTAGTGCTCTCTCTACATTAGTAGCTCTCCTCGGTACTGTGTACACGAGGGCCAAAAGTCGGTACAAAGTGGCTAGACCTAACCCCGGGTCCCTGGGGCGGCTAGCTCTGCTCTGCACTAAACAAGGGGACAGTCACTCTCCTCGGTACTCTATACTCAAGGGCCAGCTCACTTCCCCAATTCTATTCCATTTACCTCTCAGGAGCTCTACTCCTACTTCCCCGTAGGGTTCATGCTCATATTTCTTTCACTAAGCCAATTTAGGTTTCATCATTTCAGCTTTATATTCATATAGCCCATGTTCTCAACAAGTAATATCCATTCATAAACAAGCAACTGTTATCCAATTACAGGCAATTATCATTTTTCTTTCTACTTTTCCAAGACTGCAATTCTTATATTCACGACATTCGTTTCGGTGTTTTCTATTCCTAGGATTTATGCCACACCCAAGGATCTATCATTCAATCTAGTTTTCCAGTCCTAGGATTCATGCCATACCCTAGGATCTATCATTCAATCTAGTTTTTCAGTCCTAAGATTCATGCCATACCCTAGGATATATCATTCAATCTAGTTTTCCAATCCTAAGGTTCATGCCATACCTTAGAATCTATTAATTATATCACGAGTACCTAAATGTTGGTAAATAATTAAAGGGAGCCACTCTACCCGCAAAATCGGGAATACTGGGGGCGTGATCGGCAAGCCCGCGCGCCTCCACAACCCCCAGAGCCGCAACGGAACGAAACAGAACCCTTCGACGAAACGGCTGCATGGTCGTACACGCGAAAGAAGAAGGGAAGGAAAAATATTGTACCTTTCAGAAGTATGGACCTTCCTCCAGACGTCTTCTGCGTCGTCTGGACGTATTTCCAGACGTCTGATTCTGGAAAATTTTCCCAGAATCAGGACCTCCTCACCCTCCACCCGCTGCGCACGATCGTGCCACGCCGCGCTCGCCTGCTGCCTGAGCTGCAGCAGCTCCTCCCCAACACCACGCTCCTGCTGCACACCCGCCGGCCGGCCCTGGCTGCTCCGGCGAGTTCGCACCCTCGAGATCTAGCCCTCTCCCTCTCGCAGCAACCCCTCCTCCCCACGCACTCACGGCAGCAGCTGCTGGTGCCCTCGCCTACTCACTCTCTCGCTAACAGGAAGAAGAAGAAGAAGGCGGTGGAGTGAGGGTGAGGGAGAGGAGAGGGGGTATTTGAAGGCTGCCATGGGGAGAGAGAGAGAAAAAATGGCTGCGCCGGCAGGTAGGAAGAAAGAGAAGAAAGGAGGGTGGCGGTTCAGTCTGCGCGTGCATGCGCGCAAATGCGAACCCGTACGCTGAAAAAATTAAATTCCAGACGTCTGGGAAGGCTTCCAGACGTCTGACCAGACGTCTGGACCAATTCCCAGACGTCTTAAACGACGTTTGATGCTGGGGTCATAACAATGCGAATTCATATACATCATTCCCGAGAAACCAGAAACAGGATACACAGTGGAGCAAATTCATCACTTTGGACTAAATGCTAAGGCAATGAACTCACTCTATTGTGCACTCAGCTCGGAGGAATTCAACCACATCAGCCAATGCAAAATTGCCCACGAGATCTGGAGAACCTTGGAGGTAACTCACGAAGGTACGTCTAGAGTTAAATCCTCAAAGATAAATTTGTTATCGAAGGAATTCGAAGCCTTTTCTATAAGGAGAATGAAAGACTTGGGGACATGTACACCCGATTCACGTTAATCGTGAATAGCCTCAAGTCACTAGGAAAGACATTTATAAAGAGGGGGCTTCAAGGGAAGCTCCTTTGCTCCCTTGAACCTGAGTGGGAGTAAAAGGTAACGGCAATAGAAGAAGTCAACCAAGGAGAGGATCTAGACATGGAAGATCTACTTGGGAATCTCATGGCTTATGAATAAAAAATCAAGCAAAAGAAGAAATCAATCTCATTAAAGCCAAAGAAGAAGACTTTAGCCTTCAAAGCTACTTCGGATGATGAGGTAAGAACCGATAACAAAGAATTCGTTTTATTGGCTAAAAAGTTTAAAAAGTTTCTCAGAAATAGAAAAGAGATCAAGGGAAGGAAAAGAGAGGAAGAACCTCTAATTTGCTATAATTGCAAAAAGAGAGGTCGCATAAGGAAAGATTGTCCCTTATTCAAAAGAGATGACGAGAAGAAACCCAAGAAGTCTTCCGACTATAAGAAGATCTCCAAGCCGAAGGGATTCAAGAAGAAGGCGTTTCAAGCAACGTGGGATGACTCCACCTCCGAAGAAGAAGAGGAAACAAATGAAAAAAAGGCATGCTTGGGATTAATGGCAACAAATGATGCTTCTGAGTCTGAATCTGAGGAACCTAAGGTAAACTCATATTCTTTAGATGAATTATAAGATGCTTTTGATTCACTATATATAGATCTTAAGAAAACAAAAACCCAAAGCAAGGTTTTAAAAGAAGAAAACTTAGAAAATAAGAAATTAATCAATAATCTTGAAGACAAGAATCTAATTCTTACAAAAGAAACCACTGCCTTAAATATGCAAATAAGAAATCTAATGATCGAGAAGGAGTCATTAACAAATGATTTGTATACGGCAATGAGTGAACAAAAATTTCTAAATAGAGAAGAATAGCTCGACAAAATCCATGTGCTTGAAAAATCAAACTCCTTTAAAAAGGATGAAAATAGCTTACTTAAAGTAGAGATTAGGGCACTAGAAGATAAACTAGACATAATGAAAATAGAAATAAATCACCTCAAAGAAAAATCAAATTAACTTCTTGAGGACCTAGCCAAATTTACAAAAGGGAAAAATAACTTAGACAAGCTCATTGCCCATCAGAAACCTTCATCAAGTAAATTTGGACTAGGCTTTTATGAGCCTAGTCAAAGTGAGCCGAAAAAGGACCCTCCTCTAAAGGAGACCACTAACAAATTCGGATCCACATTACAATGGATACCGAAAAGACAACTCTCACTTTATTTTGTAGGGATGAAAGGACTTCATAATGTCAAAAATTGGATATACAAAATGAAGGATGGATGACTCAAATTAGAAAGACCTAGAGAAACACTAAGTCACCAACGAAAATCTTTTGTAGGAGGAAGGAGGTTTACAAGAAAGAAGACAAGGAGACCACCGCCATCAAGGAGGGCGATGGGTGATGGACTCCAGATGCTCCAAACATATGACGGGAGACAAGCACCTATTTTTGGACTTCCAACCTACGGATAGAGGAACGGTTACATTTGGTAACAACCACAAGGGTCATATTATTGACCTTGGTAAAATAGGTAACCCTCTCTCTCCCATCTCAAATGTTTCTCTAGTTAAAGTTCTAAAACACAATCTTTTAAGTGTTAGTCAAATTTATGATAAGGGCTTTAAAGTAGTGTTTACTTTAAAAATGTTTGAAATTATGCATGCATTAACCAATGAAACCCTTCTTAAGGGAACTAGATTTAAAGACATTTATGTTGTAGAATTTGATAAAAATAGTACTTATGAATGTCTTATAGCAAATGATGAGTTAAGTATATGGCATAGAAGACCAGGACATATTCATATGAAGCTGGTTCAAAAACTAGCTAAACATGAACTAGTTTGAGGTCTTCCTAAAGGAAAATTTTTAAATGAGCCTATCTGTGATTCATGTAAATTAGGTAAAATTATGAAATCTAGTTTTAAAAGCAAAGAAGTTATATCCACATCAAGACCTTTAGAACTACTCCACCTAGATCTGTTTGGACCTACAAAATATGAGAGCCTTAGTGGATGCAAATATTGCCTTGTAATTAATTGTAGATGATTTTTCATGGGTCTCCTTCTTGAGATCCAAAGAATGAGTGTTTTCTGTCTTTTCTATTTTTTGTAGGAAAGTTAAAACTGAAAAAGGCTACCAAATCACTTGTATCCATAGTGATCATGGGGGTGAGTTTGAAAATTCCTTGTTTGATGATTTTTGTCAAGAGCATGGTATTGCACATGAGTTTTCTTTTCCCCGAACACCTCAACAAAATGGGGTGGTTGAGAGAAAGAACCGTACTCTTCAAGAGTGTGCTCGAACATTGCTCATAGACTTGGGGTTAACGACGTACTTTTAGGCTGAGGCGGTTAACACAGCTTGTTACGTGTTAAATCACACCTTAATTCGATCTGGGTTGCGAAAAGCTTGTTTTGAACTATACTATGGGAAAATACCCAAAATTAGTTATTTTAAAGTTTTTGGATGTCGATGTTTTGTTTTGAATACCCGCTCTAATTTAGATAAATTTGATGCCAAAGGTGAAGAAGCCATCTTTATTGGTTATTCCTCACGTAGTAAGGCATATCAGCTCTTTAACAAGACCACATTAATAGTGGGGGAAACTTTCCATGTTTCCTTCGATGAATCTCCTCACTCTTCCTCCATTGACCAAGTCAATATGGAAGATGAAGATGATTCTACTATTGATGTGTCTAACATTCTAAACTCCAATATCCATAATCTTCCAAAAGATTGGATATATCAAAGGGATCATCCCGAAAGCCAAGTCATTGGAAGTGTTTCCGATGGCGTTAAAACCCGATCGCATTTTAGTTGCTCTTTTGGTCTCTCTACCTTTGTATCTCAAGTTGAACCCAAGAGTGTCGAGGAAGCGTGTTTCGAAGAACCTTGGATGATGGCCATGTAGGAGGAACTCAACCAATTCCAAAGGAATGAAGTCTGGGATCTAGTACCTAAGCCTGAAGGGCAAACAGTAATAGGTACCAAATGGGTATTTCAGAACAAGTTGAATGAATCCAGTATAGTCATTCGGAACAAGGCTCGGCTGGTAGCACAAGGGTACAACCAAGAAGAAGGAATTGATTTTGATGAGACCTATGCTCCCGTAGCTCGACTCGAATCAATTTGCATGCTTCTTGCTTATGCCGCCTTTCTTGGCTTTTAACTCCTTCAAATGGACGTTAATAGCACGTTTCTTAACAGATTCATTAAAGAGGAAGTTTTCATAAAATAACCTCCTAGTTTTGAGTCTCATGATAAGCCTCATTTTGTCTATAAATTAAACAAGGCACTATATGGTCTAAAGCAAGCTCCTAGAGCTTGGTATGAAAGGCTCAAAGACTGCTTGTTAAATGCAAAATTTTCTATAGGGGAAGCTGATTCCACATTATTCATTAAAAAAAAGAAAAAGAAATTTTATTAGTTCAAATACATGTAGATGATATTATATTTGGTGCTACTAATGAATCTATGTGTAGAAAGTTTTTAGAAATTATGCAGGAAGAATTTGAAATGAGTTTTATGGGTGAACTCAAGTTTTTCTTGGGTTTACAAATCACTCAACTCGAATTTGGAACCTTTGTGTGTCAATCAAAATACACAAAGGAGATGCTGAAAAAATTTGAAATGACCAAAAGTAAAGGGAAGAACACTCCTATGAGTGTCACAACTTCCCTAGACTTGGACGAATCAGGTACGCCCATAGATCAAAAGCTCTATCGTAGCATGATTGGATCTTTACTGTATTTAACTTCCAGTAGACCTGACATTTTGTTTAGTACCTGGTTATGTACTAGGTTTCAATCAAACCCTAAACAATCACACCTAAATGCAGTAAAACAAATATTTAGATATCTAGTTGACACATCTGATTATGGCTTATTCTACCCTAGGAGTCCATAATTCAACTTAGTTACATATAGTGATGCGGACTACGCAGGTAACCGCACCGATGGGAAGAGTACTAGTGGGACATGCCAATTCTTGAGCGAATCACTAGTCTCTTGGTTCTCAAAGAAACAATCTAGTGTAGCCCTATCAACTACGAAAGTTGAATACATAGCCGCCGCACTAGCTTGTTCCCAAGTGCTTTAAATGAAAAATATTTTGAAGGATTTTAACTTGATATTTAATAAGATAAAAATATTATGTGATAATACTAGTGCTATCAACCTCTCGAAAAATCCCGTACATCACTCCAACACAAAACATATTGATGTTCGACATCACTTTTTAAGAGATAATGTACTTAAGGGAGAAATTGAGGTTGAATTTATTTGTACTGAATTGCAATTGGCTGATATTTTCACTAAACCTTTGAATTATGATCGTTTTAATTATATACATAGGAAACTATGAATATGTAAGCTAAGTGATTTTTGATGAATTTAGTGACTTAATGGAACTTCCTTTGTCATGAGCATAGATGGAGCCTTGACTTTACTAAGTTAAGAGCCTTCATTCCCAGTTTAAACATCAAAATGCACATTCTGTGCAATATCAGACGTCTGATTAAACTATTAGACGTCTTATACTTAAAAATTTGTCGTCGAAAGGTCTGGGACAGACGACGATTTTATATCTCAAAAGAGCTGATAAAAGAGCTATTTCAGACGTCCGTCATCATTCACAGACGTCTGGATCGTCGTCCAGATGTGTTGACAGACGTTTATCTGTAAGAGCATGTATTATGAGTCAGACGTCTAATGATGTGGCTAGACGTCGTATAGGTCGTCTGAACATGAAAACAGACGACTCTGTAACTTTTGAGTAAAATCTAGGAAGGTATGTCTGCAGAAATCAGACGTCTAATTTTAGATTTAGACGTCTTGTGTGTCGTCTGATACAAAGATCAGATGACAACCTGGAGAATAAATCATTTTCCAGGGAGGGATGCCTACAGAAATCAGACGTTTAATTTTTAAATTAGTCATCTGATACATCGTCTGTTGGTTAAAACAGACGACGCCATCAAAAGGGTTAAAATCCCAAAAGTCCAATCTCGACGTCTAACAACGTCTCCAGACGTCTGATGTGGGAAAAATCTGCAGTTCGCGTCTATTCTCTGGATGGTTTGGAATGCAAATCTCCCCAACTTCAGGGGGAGACTTGCTCCAAGACCTTGGGATATAACATCCCCATCGCAAGGTCCCACTCCCCTCTCTCAAATCCCTACAGCTCTCCCTCCTACCCGACGGCCCACAGCTGCAGTTGGAGACCTTCCTCACGCCACTAGACGATTGTCGCGCCTCCTCGACGACTGGCGGAGCTACTGCTCTCCTGCGCGCGTCCTCCCTGCTTCTCGACCGCTCATTTGGGGGCCTCCCCCCTCCTGTGGGTATACTCTCTCAACTCTTAGGGCATCTCCACATTTTTTTTGCCCACGATTACCTTTGCCCTAGCTGCATCTTGTTCTCCTTCTTGATCCACTCAACCTACGTGCATATTTCATGGCATTGTTAGCCCTAGAACCTAAACCCTCGGTCAAACCCTTTTGGATCATAAAAGTTTTATGTTTTTGGCAAGGCTATTACCTCACGAGATTTAAGCCGACATTTTAGTGGCTTGAATTCAAAGGTATATTGCCACAACTTTATGACAGGTTGTATTGCCTCAAGGCATACTACCACACATTTTTATCAATGATGATTGCATATCTATTGGTTGAATCTGAGTAGTTGAAGTCTATTGGTTGAATGTTTTTGTATGGATGTTTTCTGCAGGTATTCTGTCCTCAAAACACCAACCTTTTCTTCCAAAACCTAACCACCCATTCCACCAAATATGCCTCCCCGTGGGAAGCAAACCGAAGGCTCTTCCACCTCCTCCTCCACCTATTTGGCGGATCAACTGTGGAGCGACATCGCTAGGCAGCGATTTTGTCGTTTCGCGAATGCCAAAGTTAAATGCCCTCATTTTATTGTTTGGAATGATTTTACTCATTTAAACCTTCAGGAACACTTCGAAACTCTCCATCTCTTCCAATATTTTGACCATCAGTTCCACTCTAGCGTTGGAACTCTTGGCGTGTTCCCTGATCTTTGCTGTCACTTTTACGCCAACATCGTTGAGGACTATAGAAAGATGAACTTGAACTCCATGCCCGCTTATTTGGTTGCGAAATCCACAACACATCCGAATCTATTTCCGACCTTCTAACCATCTCCAATGAGGGAAATGATTTCAATGACATTCTGAGGCAATACGACTCAGAAGTCATCAATCAAGAATTAGTCCTCCCTAAAAAATATGTTGAAAATCTTGGCACCCTACCTTGCAAAAACCTCAAACCCCTTCCACGTTTACTCTCTTGCATTTTTGGGTGGGACCTCCTAAACAAATCGGGAGGTTTTGATTACATCTCGCGCCAACACAAGGCGCTCCTTTTTGCGACCGTCGGTCACATTCCTTTCAATTAGTGCCGCCTCATTGTTCGCATTATGAATGAGGACCGTGGGGCATCACTTCCGTTTGGGTCTATTCTATCCAAATTTTTTTCAACCCATCGGATTTCCATAACTGACCAAGCTGTTGACAAGAAAATTAAGCCCTACAACCGGGCCACTGCTAGCAAGATGCATATACTTAGGGAGCATCTCGAGCCAGCCGACGAGCCCATTGAAAAAGAGCCCCTTCCACCCTTTCCGGACTTCCAGGAAGCACGGCCCCTTTAAATAGAAGCTCCCCGCTCGAGCTTTGAATAAGCATGGGATCCAACCATAGATTCCCTCTCCTCCGGCATCTCCCTCCTACTGCAACGAATCGACGAGATGTACACCTACATGGGAAGCATGCTCTGCGACATTGACGAACTTAGATTAGACGTTCAAAATTTGCAGATGGGACACGGACCTGCTCGTCGCCGCCGTCGCCAAGATCAAGAAGAATAGTTTAGTTCTTCTATTTTTCTTTCTTTCAAGTTTGTATTAAGGGGCCTTGACCCCATACTTAAATATTTTTTGGAGAACAATAGCTAGTTCGTACTTAAATGTTTCTATTCCTAGTCAATTTTCTTTAATGCTTTGTCATCTTTTAAGCATGTAATTTTATTAATGCACTCCAGTTTGTAGATGTCACCCTTGTAGTTTGGGTTTCAACTCCCTTTCAATACCCTTCATGATGATATTCAAAAAGGGGGAGAAGAACGTAGGTAAGAACCTAGGGAATAACATAAAAATAAAAAAACTTCTCAAATAGATATAGACTACTAAGTACAACTTTCAGGGGGAGAAAATAAGAACCTACAGCTATATTTTGAAAATCATCAAAAAGAGGGAGATTGTTAGTTCAACTACTCATATATAATATTTTGATGATTTTACAAAATGAAGAAAATAAAATAAAAAATAAGCGTAGCATATTGTTTCTCTCTGTAATAACATAATTACAGGTTTCATAAAGTTTTCCAATACGGGAGATTAAAAACGTGAAGACAAGTAGCATAAGTATTAGGTCATAGGCTTTTTCATGTAAACTTTCAAAGGTTGTAATTTTCATTTTATTTGAGTCTAGAAATGTTGTAAAGAGCCTCCAAACATAACCTATAAATAGCTAACTTAGGCTCTCTACACTTAGGATAAATTAGAAATAAAACCTAACACTAAGACTCTTATCAGACGTCCAGAACAATTGTCAGACGTCTGATTTTCAACTTTAAGACGTCTGACAAGTGTCTCAGACGTCTAACTACCTATGGTTCTGCCTTTAGTTTCTGTCTTCATAAACATCAGTCGAAGCACTCCTCTTTCAAACATCCATAACCTCATCTAGACGTTCGATGCTTTACCTGGACGTCCTCCATATAACCGTTAGACTAAGCACCTATCTTCGTTGAAAAGATAACGGCCAAAAATGTATTTTCAGATGTTTAGAGATACTTCCAGACGTCTACCTTTGGACCGTTGCCCATGTATTTCTGTGCGTATCTCATTACAAACGTAAGATCTTTTGTCAGATATTGTAGCCAAGTCTTTTTAAATTTCCAGACGTCTTGTGATTCCATTAGATGCCCATAACAACGTCAAATTCTTTAAATCTAGAACCCTGTTTGGATCTTATCAAAATATGAATGAATTCACCCTTTATTAGATGTCCAATAACTTAATCAGATGTCTTATGTGAAAATATCAGACATCCTTCTTTCAATCCAATGAAGTCAGTTCAGGATGGCCTACAGTATTAGACGACTAAAATTATAATCAGACATCTGACCCTAAAATTAGACGTCTGATATTGCTATCAGACTCATCATTACCCTGATTTGTGGTGGATTTCGTCCCAATCTCTTGGGATTTGTCTCCAACGGCTAGGAGAACTCTCCCAAGTGTTCTTGAAGGTTCCAAACTTGCCTATAAATAGACTACAACCCCTCTTAGGCAAAACACACCCCTTGAGATTCAATTCCCTTAGAAAAATCACTTGCTCACTACTCCCGGCTCACTCCGTTCTGCAAATCCTCAAGTTCATTTTATGCTTAGTAGATAAGAAAGTAATTAAAAGTATTGGGGTGCGCTATAGGTATTGTTTTACTTCTTATTTTTGTACTTTGGGTATCCGGCTTGTCGGGTCCTCGTCTCTTCATTTGAAGGGAGAAACCTCCGTTTAGGGGTCGGATGTGGGATTTGTAATTGAGGTACACTACCCTCGTTTAAGTAGTGTGATTAGTAGATTGATCACATTGTGATCGAAAATCTTAAGTCAAGGGTTTGGATTAGGTGGTGGTTTTCACCCATCTTGGGTTTCCACCTAAAAATCTGATGCCACCTTTTGTGATTGAATTTTTTGTATTATAATATTATATAATTTCACTATTCACCTCCCCTCTAGTGCAATTTCACCACCAAGTGATGGAACCCATGTCATCATGTGCTACCAACTAGCAAGAACATCTACAAGATCGTAGTTACCCAACACATAATCATAAAACATCAATATCTGTCATCCATTCATGATGTATTAAATGAAAGAAAACAAAAGTGCTGACAATATAATAACAATTCGCCATAAAACAGAAAGTAAGGAGAGTCTCATAGATGAAAATAAAATCTAACAGTGGAAAGAACTTACTACTACGAGCCATTGGCTCGGTATAAACCGCCTCCTCAGGTAGGACCCGATTCCACAGAAGTATGACTGACGGCAGCCACTGCACCTGATTGCTCGATAACACCTGAGTACGGAATCTGAAACTATACGTCAGTGGAAACTGAGTAGAGTAGGCAACGAAACAAGTGATAACAGTAACAGAAGTACAAAAAAGGGCATCATATCAACAGTTCATCCGTTTATAATATATTTTTTAGCTAATTCCGATCATGTACCTTGCCCATGTTCTTATAGTTCACAATCTGTAAATCGACGTCTCGAGGCACGAGACGACCTCACGTAACTTCCTATGATGTACGATCGGTATAAGCCATCCTCTTGGTCGGGAAGACAGCTTATACCCATCGAGTTGTCACACTCCATCACCCTAGGGTTATTGCGAAAAGGGGTGGTGGCTACGTCGTGTAGTGTGAACACGTACAAGCGTTACATATGTTGAACCACAAACAACCAATGACTCACCTTCTGGTCGAGAAAGAACCTAACCTCGAGCTCTGCATCCCACTATCTCAGTTGGCCACTAAGCCTAACCAAAGAGTCGTAGGGAGGCCAACAACTCCCTAAACTAGCCCCTGAAATGGGTTTGAATGATTAAAGCTACAACCAAACTCCACTGAGTAGCAAGGCTAAAACCAGTTATCTTATCCTTTCATTTCCAACTAAATAGTCCTATCAAATTCATTCCAGATAGCTGTATCTTTTATTTTAATCAAATCAAGCCATCCTTAATAATTCCAGGATTAACAAATATTCACATTATCCTCCAACTTATCCGTTTACAAGTTTTAAATTTATGACAGTGGTCCCCTATTATGTATTAATTAAGGAACATCACGAAACTTGTTTTACGGAAATCGAGGTTCATTTTATGCATGCAATGATAGGGGTATATGTGGTCATTAACCTTTATGTTACGACCCAATCCCAGTTCCCTATAAGACCAGAGATCAGTTCGCCTCGACTAGATCCCATGACTCAATCGTCTAACGAAAAATAACCAAAAATAGAAAATATTCTACAAACACATATGCAATGTACCTAAGCAGAAACAAATAAGATCCAGTAATGAAAATCAGAACAAAAAGTCTCAAAAGTATTACATGCCACAAGTGGAAGAGTATTATAATATATGTAGCCATCACAACTAGAATAGAAAGAAATATAACAATAACATAGTAGGAACAACTAAAGGTACTCACTACTACAAAAGTCTCTACAACGGAAAAGAGAAAAATATAACGGCTGGGCTCAACTAGGCCCAGCACCTTCAGCAACCGGTGGTGCAGGTTGCTTAACGCCTTGACCTGAACATGGTTATATAATCTGTGGTCAGCTAACGCTAAGTAGAGTGGTGGTTAAGTCATTTACATGCGATTTAACATAAAGAAACAAGCAAATAACTAATCATTCATTTCCATTTATCTCAACTAGGTGTTTCTGATTCGATTATTCTAATAAGGATCCACAACATTTCTTAATCTTCTTGTTCCCTAAGGGAACGATTTTGATTACCATTTATTCTGCGATGTAGGATGTACACGTGGCACTCTCCTAGTCGGGAGAGCCCCTGTGGTAGTCCTACACCCGGTATACCACCCCGATGTCACGATCACGACGTAGCGGTGACTACGGCACATGCGATAAGCGCACGGGTAGCTACCTCACACTGGCACGCGGTCATTCGTTTCCTCTAATGGGTAGGCCTAAATGTATAGCACAGTACAGAACAGGGCCTGGCTCTCTCAGAATAGGGGTCTCGCCCTTCAGAAGTCTGCGTACCCTCACCTGACTATCCCGGTTTGCCCAGTGGACCTAACAAGAGTCGGTGTAGGGTGGTCAATCCTAACTCCGGGCCCCATGGGGTGGCTGGCTCCCCCCCTTACACTAAAGTAACAAGAGTCGGTTAGGGGGTCATTCCTAATCCTAGGTCTCAACCCAAGGGCGGCTAGCTCCCCCTACACTAAAGTGACAGTAGCTTTCCTCGGTACCGGATGGGAGCCTCTTCATGAATCCTAACTAGCACAATTTAGTCTAAATAAGTGTGAAGAAGCTCCTACAAAGCCTAAAAAAAAGCCTAACTCAGAGAAGTCTGAATTGAAGAATAAAATAAGTTATGAGGGGTAAAACTGTAATTTTACCAAGGCAATACACAAATGGGGTATCTAAGGGTCTAAACACAGGTCAAATGAGCTTAATAAGGAAGGAAGTAGGATGATCTGATCTGAAAAGGGTTATAGCAACTTTTAGGAATTAAATGACATTCTGTAACCCTAAAAATAAGCCCACTTTAATTCACGAGGTTATAGACATTGTAAAAATCAAATAAAACCTCTAAAAATCATGAAAAAATACTCCCTAGGGTTTAGAACTTTCAATTTGGCCTTTGCAACCTATTTTGACCTAATTTGAGAACCATGCCTAAATTTTAACCTAATTTGGGTTTTTACGTAAATTAACCATTCAAACGTGGTCAAACATAAAATCAAATTACACCATTGAATTCCTTAGGTTCAAATTAGGTTGGTACAAAAATTTGAGCCTAAGTGAAGACCATCTTGACCGACTTTACAAATTGGTCCTCTTGAATTACTTTTGATCCTTATCTTTTCAAAACCATGCATTTAGCCCCCTATATTTCCCTTCGTTCTTTGCAGAACGGTCCTCTCTGTCACCCTGCGCAGGCACCATACCTCCAACGACCTTGCGCGAAGGATAGCGCCGCATAGGGTAAGGTAGCTGCTCTCAGGAACGAACTAGGGGTTCCCTGCGTCGTCCTCTATCGTAGGGACCCTCCCCTGTGACCTGCGGCTACCCATGCCTCTCGTGCAAATGCACAACAGGCATGGGTCTCCATCTCCAGCCATCTCCGGCGATTTCCCCACGTCGCTCTCTCGAAGCCCTCTCCTCGCCAGTGCCTTTATAAGGAGCGGCAGGGGCAGCTGTCTCCTTCAAGCTTGATTTGGCTGAGGATCCCTCCCTGATTTCATCTCCTCCTCCACAATCAAAACGCCCGCAAGCTCCGGTGGCCCTTTCCTCCTCCTTTCGTCGCTCTACTGCCATACATGCAGCAGAGCCCACTCCGCCTCATCTTCTCATGCCAGGCCGCACCAGCTGGTGGTTTCCCGACCTCTTCCTCGCCGCCGTTACTCCCCTCTGGGCTCCTTCGTCTCCGGCGCCGGCAGGTACGCGCCGAGCGTCGCCTCCCTCCCTCTTCGCCAATTAGGTAGGTAAAAACTTTCCCCTCTCCCTCTTTGTTATTTCCCCCTTCCTAATTTACTATTTCAACCCACCGACCACCACTCTCCATCACCACCTTCTCCATCTCCGACTGCCCTCCGGCGAGGCGTACTTGCCACTCCAGGCCTCCATCCGCCTCGCCAGCTACCCCTTAAGCTCCGCGCAACCTCACTGACACCGAATCCACCCTCCATTCACCACCTAGCACCTCCAGACCACTCCCCGAACACACCCACTCTCACACACGCAGAGTGCCCTAGGCGTATGGCCACAGGCACTCTCGCATCTCGCCGACCCCCGCACCTTACTCGCCGCACTCTGGCGAACCTCCCTGAACCTTCTTGATGTGGCCGCGAGGCCGTTTGCGTGTTTCAGGTTTCGCCCTCCTCGCCGCCATTGACGAGCAGCAGGAGCTGCTTGGCAAGCAGTTCTAGGCTTCTTCAGCTCCAGGTGTGAGCCCCAGGCGACGTGGAAGGAAGTCGTGCACACACCCAGGACTTCAATTGGGGATGCAAGCCTCGGCTGCTGCCCCAATTACTTGAAGCCTTCTCCCGCAGGCGCCTGAGATCAGAGGTGGGACTTTAGTCCCACCTCGGAAGTGTATGGGCGGATCAGAGGTGGGACTTTAGTCCCACCTCGGAAGAGTATGGGCGTACGCCCATACATAAATTGAAAAAATGCTATCGGCTGGTTGCCTCCGATAGCACTGGGGTGAGGTCCCTCACCTACTCACCGGGTCTCGTCCGCGACATGCCCATGCGGATCTGACCCGACCCGACTTCCCACTCCTATGCACTCCTCGCACACCACCCAAACCGGTGCGCCTGAACCTGGGCACGTGACCCGACCTGATTACCCGGCTCTGGGAGAGCTTACCAAAGAGAGATTCAGAGAGAGAGAGACATGGGGAAGGGGTAGGGTAGGTTTTGCGCTGACGTTTGTGTATGTGCGCAGGAAGGAAGAAAGGAGAAGAGGAGCAGTGGCCGGGACTTAGCAGCGCAGGGAAGAGAGAAGAAAAGAAGAAAGGAAGAAGAAGCAGAGAAGTCCTTCAGGGAAGGAAGAGAGGAAAAGGAGAGGCTTATCAGATAAGGCGTCTGAGCTCTGAATCAGACGTCGGTGAAAAAGAAGAAGAAGCCACAGCAAGAAGAAAGAAGAAGAAGGACCAGAGCAAAGAAAGAAAAAAAAGAAGAGGCAGTAGCAGAAAAGAAAAGAAAAGAAGGAGAAGAAGCCAAGAGAAAGAGAGAGACTACCACACAAGAAATCAGAAAAGAAAAGAAGGAAAAGGAAGAAGAAGCAGAGAAGGAAGAAAGGAAAGGAAAAGAAAAGAAGAGAGGAAAAGCTTGCCACAGAGAAGAAGAAAGAAGAGAAGGAAAAGGGAGAAAGAAAGGAGCAATTTTTACTCTTTCTCTCTCTCTCTTCTTAATTTTTGTAAAACATTATATATTGTGAATTTATATGCTTCTGAAATTATAGTTTGCTCCCTGAGTTCGAACTCGGGAAACTTTTTTTTTCGAGTAATAAATTGTATTAAACTGATGACCGTTTCTTTGCATTATACTACGACAAAAAAAAACCCTAGAGAGGGAACACAGCGCACCAGTTTTTGGCGCCGTTGCCAGGGAGCAACGGTCATTCTAGAAGCTATTAATTCACAATTTTGATTTCCTATGGACTAATCTCTTCTCTTTTGTTGTGCAGGCACAGGAAATCAAGAGGAAAACAAGCAGCCGCACAACAACCACACCAAGGACAGGTAATTCTCTATCCTCTCATTTAAACCCCTAAATTCTAAAGAGGAAGAAAAAGAAAAAAAAAAGCAATTTAGGAATAACCTGTCTTTTATATGTAGTAAAACACCAAAGTTATTTGTTTTCAGATTTCAACATACTTTACCTGTATATCCATTGAAGGTAGTTAGGGATAAAACCTTCTTGCTTAAGTCCTAATTACCCAATCTAGAGGCAACTAACTGGACCAATTAGAGCCAATATAAGATTCAAAGCTAGGGTTTTGGAGACACACTTTCTAAGCAAGAATTGAGAATTCCCAAAAGAAGTGTGCCCAAGCCATACTTTGAAAACATCTATTAAGAGAAACCCTAAGAAATTTGGCTCTTAAAAACACTTGAACCCTAAAAGACAAGACCTAATAAGCTCTCAAAGGAACTAGTAGGTGAAGTTGACCCCTTGGGTCAACCAACCTTGAACTTAGGTCATTCTTTGCACTCAAAAGGTTAAAGTTCAAGTGAAAACCTAAGCACCTTGATCCTAACTAAAAGTGGTAGACTTAAGAGGTCAAGGTCCTCATTCTGGTCTACCTGGAATCTCAGTGACAAGGGAGGTCGGGTGAGGGAAACCCTGTAACCCGTTGGGGCGCTCTACCGTGTAGGGGTCTTCGCGGGACTCACCCTCTCTAGCTGCCCAGGTAATTCTTAGGTAGACGACCTTTTGATCAAGGGGTCCATCCGCCCTGAACCTCTATAGTCACCCAACATTTTGGGTGTCTTGATTGGGTCCAACACCTGCTAAACTCATCCTCTCCATCAGTGTATGTTTGGTAGGAGGTCCTTGAAACCTCCTTTAGAAATTCACTCTTCTCGAGGTTGAGCCTCGGTGCCCTTGTTTGTGCAACCAACACTTCACATAGACCTCTCCTCCGACTTCGAACCCAACCCACCTTCTTCTTCCACAATGGCTCAGCCAGTTGAGGAAGAGAACAATCTGGAGCACCAGCTCCAGCGACTAATGACCTCTTCCAGAACTTCATGCACCCACCGCAGCGTCCCATGATGCGAGATCATTATAATCCCGCTGCGCTGGCTATTGAGCCTCGAGTCAGAATCCCGACTGGATGACCTGATTCTGAACTAAAGCCCAACATGATTCATGCCATACCTAAATTCCATGGGCTTAATTCTGAAGACCCCTTCCAGTACATTAAACAGCTAAAGCATCTGGCCCAGACTTTCGGGTCAGATGCGTAAAATCGGGATATTCTCCTTATGAAGATGTTCTCTTTCTCCCTTATGGACAAGGCAGCCCATTGGTACCAAACACAGACCCGGTCGATCAACAATTGGGAGTAACTTCAGTCCGAGTTCCTGAAAAAGTTCTTTCCCGTTGGTCGGACCAATGCCTTGCGCCATCAGATTACCCACTTCACGCAACAGACGGGAGAACCTCTTCATGAGGCATGGGATCGATTTCAGGATCTCATGAGAAAGTGCCCCCATCATGGAGTTCCTAAATGGGAACAAGTCTAATCTTTTTACCAGGGACTTCGTGAGGATATTAGACTATTCGTCAATGCAACTTGCGGAGGGAATATCATGGGTTAGCATGAGGACACCGAGTGGGAGATTCTCGAGAATATGTGAGAGAACTCCATCAATAATGACTCCATGGGATTATTCGACAGGACGAATACCCACGCATCGATGAACCTTAGGAGAGCACACGAGACGCAGGGCCTGTCCGCATCAGTCGACCTGGAATTGATGGCCAGTCGATTGGACAAGGTCTCTATTATTGAGAAGAAGGTGGATGAGTTGACTCAGCACTTGCAGCGAGCCACCTCTGCGCATAATTCCTTTGCACAGCCTCCTTCCGCACGGGAGACTGTGCAAAACATTTTCCACCGACCTTCTCCTGGGGTGGACCCGTATCCACCCCCATCTGACTCTCGGATAGGAGGAACCTCCAACCCTTTTTATACTAGCCGGGGGAATTCCACTCCCCTATTTTCTGACTTTTCTGAGGCTCCTCAGACCTGCGAGGACCTCAACGCCATCCAGAATGACCCATTTTTCAATTCCTACAATCCTGGATGGCGAAACCATCCCAACTTCTAGTGGGCAGGGAATTCCCAGAATCCAAGACCATCCTTCCAGTCCCATCCACAAGCACCTCGTCCTTACCAGCCGCCTCAGCCTCGGCCTAACCCTACTTATCCATCCGGGCCAAACCAAGACCAAATGTCCCTCATCCTTCGTACTCTGGCTGACATTCAGAGAATGAATGCGGCTATTCAAAAGCAACACAAGGACGAAATCACAGAGGTTCGAAACCAACTGGCCCAATTGGTGAATTCTCGCTAACCAGCCACACTTCCTTCTCAGCCTCTTCCTAACCCTAATAGCGTGCCGACCCAGCGGCGCGTTATGAACCCAAACCCAGGCCAAGCACACATGGTTTATCAGGCCCCTTCTGTTCCTTCACCTGACGGGATGGAGGCTTCAACTTCCTATGCGGGTTACCAGCAGCAGCAACCCATCCTACCAAACCCTAACCAGAACTAGGCAAGGCTCAATTCTGTAACCACCCGTAGTGGTAAGGAGACCAGAATCCACCTTATCCAGACCACTCCAAGCCTGGTAGTGACCCAAATCCTAGGACAGTAATCCAGGATGTTCCTCTCCTTGTCCCAGATCAAAGACCTGGACCTATCCTAGAGGAACCAACCAAGGTTCCATTTCCCGAGGCCTTGACCAAGGGAAAGAAGACAACCAAATCCGTGGCTCCTGAGAAGGACTTGGTTAAACTCTTTGAGCAGGTCCAAATAAACATCCCCATGATGGATGCGATTCGCCACGTACCAGCTTACGAACGATTCTTGAAGAATGTGTGTACACCTCAGCATAAGCCGAGAACCAAGAGTGGGAGTCCAATTGTACTGTCAGAGCAAGCCAACTCTGTAATCCTGAGCAGACTCCCACCCAAGGCAAAAGACCCAGGCACTCCCCTGATTTCATGCAAGATAGGTGAAACTCAGTTCGACAGAGCATTGTTAGACTTGGGTGCTTCCATAAATTTGATACCCATATCCTTACTCAACCACCTAGAAGAATCTGAGTTAAAACCAACTGAGGTGACACTACAGTTAGCAGATCGATTCATAAAATCACCTAAAGGGATTCTTAAGGATGTTATTGTAAGGGTGCGGGATTTCTATTTCCCTGTAGACTTTATAGTCTTAGACATGGATGCACCTGAAAACCCAAGGGATACATCGATCATTCTAGGGAGACCTTTCCTGGCCACGGCTAGGGCCAACATTAGTTGTGAGGAGGGCCAAATAAAACTAAAATTTGGGAATCAAACCCTCAAAATTGATATCTTTAAGGCCCAACAAGGAATCAATTGCGGTGTCATTGAACAAATCTGTGATATTAGAGCTTTGGTTGATGAAACACAATTTGAGAATAACCTGATTATGTCTCATCAACCACAAGAAGATCTTGAACCACAATTAGAGGAGTCAGACCCTGATTCGAACAAACCCATAACTCCTATCCTTGAACCTCACACTCACCCTGAACCACCCGCTGCTGCTGATAACCCCATTCTTGAACTCAAACCCCTTCCTGATCATTTGAAATATGTCTTTTGGATTCTAATCAAACATTTCCTATGATCATAAATTCCAAGCTCACTACTGATCAGGAATCCCGTCTGATTGTTGTTCTCTAGTAACATTGCAGAGCCATTGGTTGGACTCTCGATGACTTGACTGGAATAAGTCCCTCTTATTGCACACATCGTATCTATTCTGAAGAGGGTGCACGACCTTCCCGTGAGATGCAGAGACGTGTGAATCCCAATCTGCAGGAGGTCGTGAAAAAGGAGATCATTAAGTGGTTAGATGCAGGGATCATCTACCCGATCTCCTACAATCATTGGGTGAGTCCAATCCAGGTTGTGCCTAAAAAGGCAGGGCTCACCACCATTACGACTGAAACCGGAGAGATCATACCTACCCGAATAGCCAACTCATGGAGAGTCTGCATAGATTACAGAAGACTCAACTCCTCCACGAAGAAGGATCATTTCCCACTACCTTTCATTGATCAGATTCTCGAGAAGTTAGCGGGAAATCGATTCTTCTGCTTTTTTGACGGGTACTCCGATTATAACCAAGTAGCTATTCATCCTGAGGACCAAGAGAAGACCACGTTCACCTGCCCCTTCGAGACATACGCGTTCCGAAGGATGCCTTTCGGTCTCTGCAATGCGCCCACAACTTTTCAGCGGTGCATGCTTGCCATATTCTCTGATATAGTATGTGATTATCGGGAAGTCTTCATGGATGACTTCTCAGTTTTCGGGGTATCATTTGATGATTGCCTCCAGCACTTGGTTCATATACTCAGGCGTTGCAAGAATGTAAATTTGGTTCTTTCTTGGGAAAAGAGCCACTTTATGGTGCCTATGGGGATCATCCTAGGTCATCTAATTTCTGAGAAAGGCATCCAAGTGGATCAAGCCAAGGTTGATCTGATTTCTCGACTTCCTATGCCTAGCTCGATCAGGGACATCCGTTCTTTTCTGAGGCACGTCGATTTTTACCGTCGCTTTATCCTTGATTTCTCGAAAATCGCACGCCCCCTGACTACTCTTCTCTCCAAGGATGTACCCTTTGAAATCTCCAAGGAATGCACTCAAGCTTTTCAGAACCTTCGTGACCGAGTCACCCAGGCCCCGATCCTACAGTCCCCTGATTGGTCTCAACCCTTTGAGATCATGTGTGATGCGTCTGATTTCGCTGTAGGAGTGGTTATAGGGCAGAAAGTTGACGGGAAACCCGTGGTCATCTACACGCTAGCAAGACGCTTGACGAGGCTCAGCGTAACTATACAGTTATGGAGAAAGAGCTGCTAGCCGTAGTACTTGCCCTCGAAAAATTTCGATCCTATCTTATGGGTTCCCACGACATCATCTACTCGGATCACACAGCTGTAAGGCATCTCCTTACTAAGAAGGATGCGAAGCCTCGATTAATCCGATGATCTTCATGTTGCAAGAATTTGATCTCGAGATTCGCGACAAGGTGGGAAGACAGAACGTGGTAGCTGACCATTTGTCTTGCCTTCCTTCTGAGATCATCAACCCTTCTGGACCCATTACGGAGCATTTTCCTGATGAGCACCTACTGACTATTTGTTACGAACGCCTTCCAAGATGTTTTTTTAAGACGTCTGGGAGGTGGCCCAGACGTCTGGGATCTATTTTTCTGTGGCGTGCGGGGCTGCGTCTACGCGCAGGCGTGCATAGACCTGCAACCGCTGCACCTTCCCCCGTTTTCCCTCTCTCCTCCTGCAGGCGCAGACTGCGCTCTCTCTCTCTCTCTCCCCGCACGGCCTTATAAGGCCCTCGCCCCCTCCCTCACTCTCATCTCCTCCGCTTCCTTCTTCTCTTCCAGCAGGTGCGAGAGTGCGAGCGCGAGCGAGCGGCGGCAGCGGCAGCTGCGGCGAGTTGCGGGAGGAGGTGTTGCGTGAGGGAGGAGACGCCCGGCCGTGAGGGCTCGAGCTTGCTGGGGCAGCTAGAGCCGGCCGGCGAGGGAGCCGCAGGCGTGGAGTGTCGCTGGAGGGCTGTTGTAGCTCGAGCAGCAGGCGGACGAGGCGCGACGCAACCGTTTGTCGCAGGCGGAGAGCGAGTCGAGCTCTGATTCTGGAAATTTTTCCAGAATCAGACGTCTGGGATTCTAACCAAACGACGGTGAAGACGTCTGGAGGACTGTCCAGACGTATGGCAAGTAAGTTATTTTCGTCCTTCTTCCTTTTCTGCGACCGTTCGTACTGAGAACGAGGAGTGGGTACGTGTAGGTTTTGAGATTCGCCATCCAACGCGAATCAGACGTCTGGCAGAAGTGCCAGACAACGGGAAGGACTTCCAGACGTCCGGGGTGACCATCGGACGTCTGGGAACTAAGCCAGACGCCCCCGCAGGCTTCTAGACGTCTGAGGGATTATACAGAGCGAAGGTATCCTCTGAACCACCTTTTAAGATGTCTTATTTTGGACTGTTTTCGTTGTTTTCGACCCGTTTAGGGCCCGTTCGGAGTCCGTTTTCCGCATTTCGAGTTGCGTTCTTTTCGGAATAAGATCCTCTACCCGTTTCCAGTAATTATATACTGTTCTGAGAAACTCCTTGTGTTTGATCCTTGTGATAGGATCCCGTTCCATTGCAGTCCCGGGGGTTGCGGAGGCGCACGGGATTCCGACCACGCCCCCAGTACTCCCGTTGTAGCTGGTAGAGTGGCTTTAGAAATTATTAACATAATTTATTACAATTATGGAACAATTAATAGAACTTAGGGCATTGCATGAATCCTAGGGCTGGAAAACTAGATTGAATGATAGATCCTAGGGTACGGCATGAATCCTAGGACTGAAAAACTAGCGAAATGAATATACATATTGCAGTCTTGGAAAATGTGGAAAGGAAATTATAGCTGCCTGTAAATTATTTTAACAACTGCCTGTTATGAATAACTGAACATGATTGAGAATATGGGTTGTATGAACATGAAACTAGAAAGGTGAAACCTGAATGTGCTGAGTTAAAAGAGCTGGAACCCTACTGGGAGTTAGGAGCAGAACTCCTGGAAAGAGAATGAAATGGAGCTGAGAAGGAAAGATGTGGAGGTGCGTTGTCTCTTGGGTACGTAGTACCAGGGGAAGCACCTGTTACCTGCTTAGTGCAGAGCGGAGCCAGCCGCCCCAGGGACTGGGAGTTAGGTCTGGCCACTTTGTACCGACTTGTTGGCCCGCGTGTACACAATACCGAGGAGAGCTACTAGTGTAGGGCGAGTACTAGCTACCCTACGGGCCCCGGGGTTCGCTAGCTCACCTACACCAACTTGTTAGGCCCACTGGGCAAACCAGGGTAGTCAGGCGAGGGTGCGCGGACTGTGGAGGGGCAAGGCCCTTATTTGGTTACTGTGGAGGGGTTGGACCCCTATTACTGAGAGGGCTCTGCCCTATACTGGTTCCGTGCTGTGCTTTGGGTGCACCCGTTACCGGAAACGACTGACCGCGTGCCAGTGCGGGTTAGCTACCCGTGAGTTTACCGCGCATGCCGTAGTCACCGTTACGTCTGTCAGTGACCTTGGGGTGGTTGACTGAGAGTAGGATCACCACGGGGGACTCTCCCGGCCAAGAGAGCACCACGTGTTACTTCTACTGTTCGGAAAAGACTGCAATCAAGATCGTTCCCACGAGGAACATTCGAGATCAAGTGAAGGATCTGAGAAATAGATAAATTGTGAAACAATAGAAAGATGTAAATAAAGGAAGAAAGAAACTAAAACAGCTTTTGTACACTTTACTGCTTCTTTAGTTTATCTGTCATTCTACTCAGCGTTTTGCTGACGTGTTACACTCGTTACTTTTCAGGACCAGGTGTTGAGCAGCCAGGGTCAGCGGCTGCAGAGGACGCTGGGCCGAGTAGGGTCCAGTAGAGTTACCACTGTTCTTTTGTACCCCTTTTGTTTCCACTGTAGTGAGTAGTTTTTGTTACTCTCTGTACTTTTCTTTACTCGCAATTCTTGTTATGTTATAAATGTTGTTCTACTGTTGTGGTGGTACATGCTGTAGTAGTTCTTCTTCTTACTGCTGTATTTTGTTATTGCTAGTTATATTTCATGTTGAATGTGGTTTATTTTACTGCTCTTTTGGTTACTTCCTCGTTGGACGACTAGGTCTTGGGATTAGTCGAGTCGGTCCGGTTCTCGTGTCTCGTAGGGACTCGGGAATCGGGTCGTTACACTATTAGTACTAGGCTTCCATGGTTTGCTGATATAGTAAACTACTTGGCATCTCATCAGATCCCGTTTGATTGGCCGAAGGCCAAGAAAGACAAATTGCACTCTGATGTCAAGTACTACATCTGGGAGGTCCCGTACCTCTTCCGCATAGGTGCTGACCAAATCATCCAGCGATGTGTCCCAGAGGGTGAAATCAATGATATTCTCTCCTTCTGCCATGACCAGGCATGCGGTGGCCACTTCTTCGGGCACAAAATCGCATCAAAAATCCTCTAGTGTGGCTTTTATTGGCCCACTTTATTCAAGGATGCATACAATCACTGCAAGACATGCAGTCATTGCCAAACTTTGGGCAACATGAGCCATCGTGACATGATGCCTTTGCAGCTGATTCTTGTATGCGAAATCTTCGACATTTGGGGGATTGATTTTATGGGCCCCTTTCCTATTTCGAACGGCTTCGAGTCATTCTGCTGGCTGTGGACTACGTGTCCAAATGGATCGAAGCCATACCGACCCAAACCTGTGATCATAAAATCGTTATCAAATTCATTCATCACAATATCTTCTCACGATTCGGGATTCCTCGTGCAATCATCTCTGACGGAGGGACCCATTTCACCAATGCTCAGTTCAGGTCACTGATGACCAAATACGGGGTGTCTCACCGAATCTCTACTCCTTACCACCCCCAGACTAATGGTCTAGCTGGGCTATCAAATCGGGAGATCAAGAAAATCCTGCAGGTCACTGTTCAGCCTGACAGGAAGGACTGGTCGTCCTGACTTTCGGAAGTTTTGTGGGCTTATAGGACTGCCCACAAAACCCAATTAGGCATGTCTACTTTTAGACTGATGTACGTAAAGGCATGTCACCTTCCCGTTGAACTGGAGCACAAAGCCTATTGGGCAGTACAGAGCTGTAATTTAGATCTTTCTAAGGCTGAAACCCACAGAAAGCTTCAGATAATCGAGATCGATAAATTACGCCTTGATGCGTACGAGAACTCACGAATCTACAAGGAGCAGGTTAAAGCCTTCCATGACAAGCACATATCTAGAAAGATCTTTCATCCTGGTCAGAAGGTCCTACTCTTCGATGCCCAACTCAAACTCTTCCCTGGGAAACTGCGATCCAAGTGGGTCGGACCATATCTTGTCCGACAAGTTTTTGGAAATGGAGCCGTAGAAATCAGTCCGCTCAGCCATGATTCTGAACCTTTCATTGTGAACGGTCAGAGACTCAAACCGTTCATCAATGTAACCTCTACAAATTTGGCTGAGTCATCATTTATCCTCCTTTCTCCCTGAGCATATTGCGCCCAGTCGATGGCATAAAACTCAGCACTCAATGGAAGGCAGCCCGTCATTCTTTTTGGAAAAACCCAAAACCTTTTCTGACACCTCTTCGCACTTAAGGTTCATCCTTTAGGACAGCCGACTCCACCTCAGGTGCTTGCATCTGAAATTAGAAATCGTCCGCAATAGTCACCCCGACCCATCCACTCACCAAAATACCTGTCCTATTGCATGAACCAAGCTAAATAAAAAAAAACCCTCCTAAGTTACAATGAGGACATTGCAAATCTTAGGCATGAGGGGGTATGAAAGTGCAAAGCTCACAAGAAAAGGTTTCGAACAAAAAAATTCACATATCCCAAAAACACCATAAAAAAAAAGAGGGAGGAAATTTTTGTAGACTTTACAAAGGAGAAAAAGAACAAAATGATAAAAAGGAGCACAAAATGAAAGAAAAGAGATAGTCATTAGTAAGAAATTAAGGAATTAACCTAAGTTCTAGACCACATTCAGGAAAAGAAATGGAAAGTGCATAGTAAGATTAGTAAGAACGCAAACCTTAGGCATTCTTGGATGGACTCTTAGTACCCATTAAGATCTAGATATTCCTCAAGAGGTTGAGGAAAATGAAAAACTTAAGTATTGGGTCCAAGGCTTAGGGAGTATTTGGCCTCGTTAACTAACTTTTGGTTTACGGGACTCAGTAACCTAAGCACCCAAATTTCACACACAATCCGGTTCAGTAAATATAAAATATCAAAATCACGCAGAAGCGTTTCAAAAATTTTGAAAATGTCACCTAGAGTAGGAGTAGCCAATCAACACAAGTTGATTTGGACGAGTTCCTAGCATAGAGAGGTGGGAAATTCCCCTCGAAGATGCATAACAAAATATCATCTCCTCGGTGCTTCTCTCTTAGGATATTTACATATCCTACTGGGGGCATGTAAACACTCTGTTGGTTCAGATTCCATGGATGGCATTATCATGAAGTGTTAATTTCCAGGGTCTAAATTCGGCCATAAAACACCATGGATTGGATTATTTCGAAATCTCGAAAGCGAGGGTTCTAGGGGTTACCATGGGCGGTGCTATCTCGAAGCATCGACTGCCAGGAACCCTTGAGGATTGATGATGGGGACAAGGAATCTGATACAGACCGTGTTGAGAAGCCAATCCTAAGCTAGAATTAAAAAGAAAAAGAGAGAGAAAACTCTCCAAACATATAAATCTTCTACCTCTCTCTCTTACAAAACGCACTGCGAATTGAACCAAGGCTAAAATTATCCCAAGCACGGGTGCTTTAACCACGAAGTCTAATAAACCTTAGGTTAGTTCCTGTAGGCCTTAAAAACCTTTGCTAAGGACTGAGGCTAAAGTTAGACAGATCCGGATCTTGGTTGGTACTAGAGTACCTTTTAGGCCTATGGTTGTCATTCTGACCTAATCAAGGTTACAAGAGAAAAAGCATTTATCTAAACTCGATAAGAAATTCATGGTCTAGAACAAAGGTTAACACTTTAAAATTTTGCTAAGGGACTAGCAAAAGATAGGCATGGGGGTATGATGAGAGCCTCATCATGAACCCTAACTATCACAATTTAGTCTAAATAAGTGTGAAGAAGCTCCTAAAAAGCCTAAAGAAAAGCCTAACTCAGAAAAGTCTGAATTGAAGAATAAAATAAGTTATGAGGGGTAAAACTGTAATTTTACCAAGGCAATACACAAACAGGGTATCTAAGCGTCTAAACACAGGTCAAATGAGCTTAATAAGGAAGGAAGTAAGATGATCTAATCTGAAAAGGGTTATAGCAACTTTTAGGAATTAAATGACATTCTGTAACCCTAAAAATAAGATAACTTTAATTCATGAGGTTCTAGTTAGAGTAAAATTCAACTAAATGCTCTAAAAATCATGGAAAAATACTTCCTAAGGTTTAGAACTTTCAATTTGGCCTTTGCAACCTATTTTGACCTAATTTTAGAACCATGCCCAAATATTAACCTAATTTAGGTTTTTACACAAATTGACTAGTCAAACGTGGTCAAACATAAAATCAAATTACACCATTGAATTCCTTAGGTTCAAATTAGGTTGGTACAAAAATTTGGGCCTAAGTGAAGACCATCTTGACCGACTTTACAAATTTGTCCTCTTGAATTACTTTTTTACCCTTATCTTTTCAAAAACTTGCATTTAGCCCCCCTATCTTTCCCTTCGTTCTTTGCAGAATGGTCCTCCCTGCCACCCTGCGCAAGCACCATACCTCCGGCAACCTTGCGCGGAGGATTGCGTCGCGTAGAGTAAGGTAGCCACTCTCAGCAACGAACGCAGGGTTCCCTACGTCGTCCTCTGTCGTAGGGACCCTCCCTTGTGACCTGTCTCCATCTCCGGCCATCTCCGGCGAGTTCCCCACGTTGCTCTCTCGAAGACCTCTCCTCGCCAACGCCTTTATAAGGAGCGGCAGGGGCTGCCGTCTCCCTCAAGCTTGATTTGGCTGAGGATCCCTCCCCGATTTCGTCTCCTCCATGGTCAAAATGCCCGCAGGCTTCGATGGCCCTTTCCTCCTCCTTTCGTCGCTTTGCTGCCATACCTGTAGCAGAGCCCACTCCGCCTCGTCTTCCCGCGCCAGACCGCACTAGCTAGCGCTTTCCCGACCTCTTCCTCACCGCCGTTACTCCCCTCTGGGCTCCTTCATCTCCAGTGCCGGCAGGTACGCGTCGAGCGCCGCCTCCCTCCCTCTTCATCAATTAGGTAGGTAAAAACTTTCCCCTCTCCCTCTCTATTATTTCCCCCTTCCTAATTTACTATTTCAACCCACCAACCACCACTCTCCATCACCACCTTCTCCATCTCCGGCTGCACTCCGGCGAGGCGTACTCGCCACTCCACGCCTCCATTCGCCTCGCCAGCTACCCCTTAAGCTCCACGCAACCTCACTGACACCGAATCCACCCTCCATTCACCACCTAGCACCTCCAGACCACTCCCCGAACACACCCACTCTCACGCACGCAGAGTGCCCTAGGCGCACAGCCACAGGCACTCTCACGTCTCGCCGACCCCCGCACCGCACTCGCCGCACTCTGGCAAACCTCCCTGAACCTTTTTGACGTGGCTGCGAGGCCGTTTGCATGTTTCAGGTTTCGCCCTCCTCGCCACCATTGACGAGCAGCAAGAGCTGCTTGGCAGGCAGTTCCAAGCTTCTTCAGCTCCAGGTGTGATCCCCAGGCGATGCAGAAGGAAGTTGTGCACACACCTAGGACTTCAATTGGGGACGCAAGCCTCAGCCTCAGCTGCTGTCCCTCGAGATCAGAGGTGGGACTTTAGTCCCACCTCGGAAGTGTATGGGTGCACGCCTATACATAAATTGAAAAACTGCTATCGGCTGGTTGCCTCCGATAGCACTGGGGTGAGGTACCTCACCTACTCACCAGGTCTCGTCCGCGACACGCCCACGTGGATCTGACCCGACCCGACTTCCCACTCCTGTGCACTCCTCGCGCACCACCCAAACCGGTGCGCTTGGACCCGGGCACGCGACCCGACCCGATTACCCGGCTCTGGGAGAGCTTACCAAAGTGAGATTCAGAGAGAGAGAGACGCGGAGAAGGGGTAGGGTAGGTTTTGCGTTGACGTTTGTGTATGTGCACAGGAAGGAAGAAAGGAGAAGAGGAGCAGTGGCCGGGACTTAGCAGCGTAGGGAAGAGAGAAGAAAAGAAGAAAGGAAGAAGAAGCAGAGAATTCCTTCAGGGAAGGAAGAGAGGAAAAGGAGGAGAGGCTGATCAGATAATGCGTCTGAGCTCTGAATCAGACGTCGGAAAAAACGAAGAAGCCGCAGCAAGAAGAAAGAAGAAGAAGGACCAGAGCAAAGAAAGAAAAAAAAGAAGAGGCAGCAGCAGAAAAGAAAAGAAAAGGAGAAGAAGCCAAGAGAAAGAGAGAGATTGCCGCACAAGAAATCAGAAAAGAAAAGAAGGAAAAGGAAGAAGAAGCAGAGAAGGAAGAAAGGAAAGGAAAAGGAAAGAAAAGAAGAGAAGAAAAGCTTGCCGCAGAGAAGAAGAAAGAAGAGAAGGAAAAGGGAGAAAGAAAGGAGTCATTTTTACTCTCTCTCTCTCTTCTTAATTTTTGTAAACATTATATATTGTGAATTTATATGCTTCTGGAATTATAGTTTGCTCCCTGAGTTCGACCTCAGGAAACTTTTTTTTTCGAGTAATAAATTGTATTAAACTGGTGACCGTTTCTTTGCACTATACTACGACAAAAAAAAACCCTAAAGAGGGAATGCAGCGCACCAGTACCGCATACACGAGGGCCAGCTTACTTTCCATGCAAAAGGTATAGTTTCTCTCCTCAGTACCGTGTACTTGAGGGCCAGCTCACTTCCCTCATACATCTGATATTTGTTCCATATACATGAGTTCCTCTTTTAGTTCCCCGTAGGGTTCATGCATTGTATTCATTCCATTTAGTTTCATGACATGCATATCTCATTGTTCACATCTCGGTTTTTAATCATATAACAGGCAGCTCGTGATTTAATAACTGAAAGAAGCATCGCATCATTTAACTATTCATTTGTTAGCATTAAGGGTTCTAACATGCATTTCAAAATAGACTGTGTGGCTCAAGCAATGTTCATTCACTCAATTTTGCCCTAGGGTTCATTTCATATCCTAGGGTTCAATCAATTCATTCTAAGATAGCATGCACTTGATTAATTAATTCATAATATTGAGAAAAACCACTCTACCGGGATGCACGAGTGGAATGGGGGTTCGAATTGCAGATCCTGTTATCTCCACGAGCCCCATATACTCTACTCGCTGGAGACCTATACAATTGACCAAGTCACATCAAACAAGTTCAAAACAGTATATGAGTGACATAAACACGTAGAGAACTCCGAACTGAAACCAACGATACTTCGTTTGCCAAAACTGACTCCGTTTGGGTCCTAGACGGGCCAAAAACATGTACTCTGACTAAAATCAGACCTCTCGGACTAGACTCAAACGTCTTAAACGACCACAAAGGCTCACCTTACTTTCCTGTGTTGATCTCGGACGTCTAAAACCCCTTACGGCCGTCCTTGGGTTTTTCCAGACGTCTATCAGTGTACCCAGACAAATGAGATGGTTATCAGACGTCTATAGGGACTTCCAGACGTCCTAAAGCACATTGAAGGGCACGCCACGCGCCTTTCCAATGTCTTGTACCTGCGCATGTGCGTGCAAGTTTAAATGCGACATGTAAAAAAATACGTACGTGCATGTAGGTGCATACAAAGCACATACCTCGACACTCTACGTGCTGTCAGACGTCCGCTGCCAGCTCTAGACGTCCTGAGGCTCCTCTAGATGTCTGGATAGCATCCCAGACGTCTGATACTGTGGAAAAATGATTTCGCAGAATGCCTTGCGAAACTTCTCCCTGCGCGGCCCTTCTCCCGCAGAACCGCAACTACTCCTCCAACAGTTGTAGGAGGTCGTGGAGCTCCTCTCCATGAGCTCCCTCTACCGCACCTCCTCTCCCGAGCTCCTCCTCGCACCTCCGGCCCTCCCCTCACCCTCTCTCCCTCTCTCTCCAGAGCTCCTCTGAGCTCCTCACTCTCCCTCTCCCTCGCCCACGCTCTCCCGCTCTCCTCCTCCATCTCAAGCTCCCCTCCTTCCCCTACTCATGGCTGCAAGGGGACAGGGAAGAAGAGGCTCATCGGCGGCGAGGTGGTGGAGGAGTGAAGGTGGAGGTGGTGGTGTGAAGATGGAGAGGGTGGTGGTGGTGTTAAATAGGGAGAGGGTGAGGGTTTTGTGAGGGGGGTGTGTGCGTAGGTGTGTTGTGTGGGAGGAGAGAGAGAGGGACAAATTGTGAAATCTCCCCCACAAAGTTCCCTGTTTTCCTGCAAAGCCCACAAACTTAAACCCAGGGAGTTTAAAATTACACTTACACCCCTACCCTTCCGGGAAAATCTCAAACGACCCTTAGGAATGGTCATTTCACTTTACTATTTTGCATAAAAACATATTAATTTTCCTCTAAAGTGCCCATGAATCAGGGAAAGTACCAGAGGGATTCCAAACTCAGCAAGAAGAAAGGCATCCGCTAATCAAGTAGTACATGTGTGAAATCACACCTGACAGGTCCATAGGCACTGGAAAACCAAATGAGATTGAGAGGAGGGCTAGACTACTCTACCTAATGTCATCGGAGGGTCACGGTGACTCCAAATTGTGCACACAGAGCCTCGGGTAGTCTCCACGCCTGCCTCGGGATCCGTGCATGTACTGAGGATAAGACCTAGTTTACACGGACCAAAAATAGAGTCAAGAATACATAGTCACGTTTCTGATTTTTCACTAAA
Source organism: Thalassia testudinum (assembly GCA_037157565.1). NCBI lineage: Eukaryota > Viridiplantae > Streptophyta > Magnoliopsida > Alismatales > Hydrocharitaceae > Thalassia > Thalassia testudinum. The sequence goes on from JAZHRO010000024.1 coordinate 24,129,148, forward strand.
GTAAAAGGACTCAAAAGTGAAAATAAATTATACCAATACATAATACGCATCGATACGATTCCAACCGTACCTTATTTATCAAATTCTGAGGTCGGGAAGGCCTCGAATCGGTCGAAACAGTGCCAAGGGGTCCTGAACCGAACCGGTTCAACCAAACTGGCCAACTGGTCCACGCATGCCTACCTAAGGACACGTGTCACCCTCTAATTGGGCCTCACGAGCACGTCGGATCATGCCTGCATCACCGCTTCTTTGCCCAATTCATGACACGCATTGCAAATCACGCCTTCTCGCTGTACGTAAACGAGCGAGAATGCGCATGCTACACCCTAGCCACGCGTCGCCTTCACACGAGATGTCACCAAGCGTCGCTCTCTCGACACCCGTTACCACCGCCGCCGCAACTTTTGTGGTGGGAAGCTTGGGTTTTGTGGATTCGCACCCAGGTCCCTAAGAAAAGTTTTTTATTTTTTTAAAGGAAAAGCTTAAGATTTTCCTTCTCTTCCTCGCTTAATTAAGAGACTTAGAGAAAAGTTGACGACCCAAGGACCCAAAGGGATCTTTATATAAGCCCAAAAGTTGCTGCAAATAGGTTTAATAGGGTGAAATGCCCAAAATACCCCTAAGGTTGGGTCCACCTTACATTTAGGTCCCTTTCGACTTTTTTTGGCCATAACTAGAGCATATACCTCGGATTTGCGTAAAACAAGTGTCACCGAAAAGCTTGCAATGAGAGGAATCCAACAGTACCATATATGCCACCCTTTTAACAATGTTTGGATAGGGATTGAATCGACATACGCCTTTTTTGGCAATTTAAGGAGGTACTGACACCAGCACCAAACTACGACCGAGTTTCCAAGTTCGAATTGACCCGAATCACCTTGAAATGACTCGGAACTTGGATTTTGGGTTGTTATAGCAACAACATTGTTCAGATTTGGCTTGGTCTGTGGCTGCGACTTGGATCTAAGGTAGTTGGGGCAAGGTCATGCGAGGCGGCGGTGGCAACATCCGACAAGACAATGGCGCAATGTCCAATTCGGGTTGAAGGCACTGAGCTCCAATGGGGGCAGTGCCTAGTTCGGTAGTGGTGTTGGCTGATAGCGTTGAGGAGCTGCAATTGCTCTTGGTCGTTCTTCATGTTGTGTCCTTCAAGTCGAGGGTGACATTCCATAAGACATCATTCTGTCATCTCCGCTGCATCCCCGCATCGTTCGACGTCACTTTTGTTGGTTGGGACCATGTCGAAGTCGGGCTCATCACGACCGAGTGGAAGATCGACATCGATCCGATCGCTGGTCACCTGTTAGCATGGTTCACCATTAACATTGGCAATGCTTCGTCGTATCTACTACGTGATGCATGACTTCCTTGCATCGGATCTAATATATTATTGGACTCTTCTTTTCCGTGTTCTTTCTTTTTATGTTATTTCTATGTGTTTGGTTTTCCCCCCTCTTAAGGGGGAGTTATATTCCCCCCTCTCTGAGGGGTGTTGAGGATGTCATCTTTCATGTCCTTTGGGACTGTATCCATGTATCTTTTCCAATCCCGTTATGAACTACATCTTTTACTTTAAAAAAAAAAGATTTTTTTTTGAAAATGATTTTTATTAAAGGGAAGAACCTAATACAAGAGGATGCACCCCGAGGGGAAGAGAGTCGAGAAGCCTAAACGCCCTCAATAGGGGAAGGTAACGCCTTGTGAAAACAGGGGAAGGCCAAATCATAGAAAAAGGAAAAAAGAAAAATGCATCCTACGACTTCGGATGGTCGACCCCACGCTCATAAAATGGCAAGTGCCAACGAGAAGATCTCGAAGATTGCACTTCGAGTTAGTCAATAAAGAACGACCAAGCGGCCGAAATCAACTACTGACAGACATCAGGAAACTCAACCGAATAAACCCATGGTCACATGTGATCCCTAATTAAAACTAAGCTATCCTAAGAAATACAAGAAATAAGAAGAGCTAACTCTACACAAGATACAAAGAAACATCTACAACAACAACAGAGCAACAGCATCCGCGCCCACGCACATTCCCCCTCAGCTGTAGCCAAAATGAGAGCACCGGCGAGGAGCCTCACAACCACACCTCCGATGACGAGGCAGAAGCCGATGATGGGGATGAGCATCCGAGTTGATGACAGAGCGACGACAGTGCTACCAATGTCGACTGAACAGAGGCCATGCTCCCCCAACACCATGCTCTAGCAGGACAGCGAACACCGCGAGCTCCGCAACCATCCCCCTTGCCAACGATCGCCGGAGACAAGGGAAGCTGCCCGCTGCCAAAACATCATGGATCGAGAGATAGAAGCTCTGCATGTCAAGAGGCCACTTTGATCTAGGTAGAGGGAGGTTAGGGGAGGGAGAGGGGAAGTTCGAAGGGGCTGGGGGGGCTCCGATTAGCCAACTCTGGCCAATCGAAGCCCCAAGGGTTTTGGGTACCTTTGATTTCAAGTAAAGGGGAAGAGGGGGTGAAACGAAACAGAGGTCAAGATTGCTCTAAAAAAAAAAGATTTGAAACCTACTCTATCACCAAACTATTAGAGAGGGTTGTAATTACTTAATCCAACTTCTGAGAGAGGTCTCTTTAAAATAAAATAATGACTATTCGAAGGATTGTGAAAAATGGTAAGGCATTCGTACCTGAGAGTTAGTTGAGCCCATGATGTTGCCAATACCATTCCTTATAAATATATATAAGTTGTCATTTTAATTTACCTAATCACAGTTGACCACTTTCTGATGTCGATGTGACCTATAGTAATCAAGCGATTGGTCTACTATTAGTGGTATAGCAAAATAAAGAAGGATGCAATTTAGGAAACGTAGAAGTTGACGTAAAAGGTGACACACAGAGAGTTGTGAATATGATCCTCACTTGTTGTATCTCTTTTTTATAAAAGAAAAGTACTCACACATGGTGAAATTCACTACTATTGAAATCGACAACAAATTATCTTTGTACAGGTACAAGCAATTCAAATTACTTTCAGAATCACTTTACATCTGTGTAAAATCACTTTACACCGATGCAAAACTACATATCATCTTCCAAAGAATATTGCACCTGTGCAAAAAACACCATATCGTCTTCGAAATAATTTTACATTGTTATTAAATTAAATTACAAATGTTTCTTTACTTATGACATATGATTTTTTACTTGAAAATCAATTTTACATCTCAAGAGTTAGGATTTATATTTTTAAAATCCTAAATTATAAATTTTATATTTTTTTATTTTTTTACATTAAATATCAATTATCAAGTAAAACTTACATTCACATCACCTTCGGTTATCTTTTATATTTTCTGTATTTTGGCAATAGAGAAATCTTGTCTGTTTAATTTTGACGTTTATACATGGTATTGAAAAAACTTTAAAACTTCGATGTGTACCTCGTAACATCAAATTGATGCTTCGTCCCCTGGTTATCTTTTGCTAAGAACTTTCATTAACATGTACGAAATGGTCGTTCTAAGTATCCTCATTTCAAGTGGAAAGTAAGATAATGATATCTCAACATTTGGACAAGTAATTGTGACATAATAAGCTACCTAACTCAATGCTTAAATGTAAAGATTGAATTTGGTATTCGTGGAAAATATAAACAAAGTGTAAAATGCCTCTATCCTCTCCCTCCCTTTCTATCCTCTGGTCATCCTTTTCTTTTTTCTTCCCCTATCCTTCTCGTTCATGCATACACAACGCACAGGAAGCAACGACACCTCACCACCAACAGCTTCACCATCTTCCCCCTCCTCCATCACACACACAGCCATGATATGTTTATATGTACATTCATAGGGTAGAGTGAAGGATAGGTGTTATCTATAGTTAAATAGTTAAGAAAAATTACATTTTGACTTCGACTTTTATCTTGATAGCAGGTACTGCATTAACATGCAAGCAAATGCCGCAATGCCACCAACTCGATTCCCAATTGTTTAGAAGGTATAATTTGTCTTATGATTGTTTGCTAACTAGGAAGAATTCAAAGTTTCTATCGAACAATTTAATCACTATTTATATAACTTGAATTATAATTGTTTTATTCTCATTGATCAAATCTTCTCCTTTTTCATTTCGAAGCTTATGAATTTCTCAAAGATTGGATATTTTGATTGAAAAGTTTAAATTATTTATCACACAATTTGATTAATTAGATTATTGTTTGCATGCATATTTTTGAATTGTGAGTATTTTGAACCCTCCGTAGGAGGAAACACTCGTGACATAAAAGTTTATTCTAGTATAAGTAATTTTTTTCTATTTGGGTAAGGTTTGAATTCAAATCAAGGAATAATTTCAAATGTATTTTATTTTAGGGAATAAAAAGTTCTAACAAATTACAAAGTATACATCATAGGGTAGATAAATATAAACCAAGGTCAAATCAACTAGGTAGAATTGGGTAAATAAGGACATTAACTATAATAACTTTATTATAGGATAACTTTGACCAAATATGTGTTGGAGGGCTTATTACTTTAAACAAACAATGCCTTAAAGAGTTCAAAATGGAAAGTCATATACACTAAATACAATTAACTTCAATTCGACTCCCTTCCTCTAACAAGAAAATGACTTAATACAAGAAGTGGGACTTGCCTTCCACTATTCTTATCTTTTTCCCTAATCAAATAAAGAAGGTTGAGGTGTATAGATGTGGGTATGAGGAAGAGTAAGTTAAAATTTATCCTTCCAACCTTTAAAAAAGAAGTGATTGTCTTTCAAGATTATAGTGATGCAATAGTTGATCAAGACTACCTTTCTACTACAATAGTAATTCCTTGCATCGATCTTTGCACTGACTAAAAGCTTTTTCCTCAACTTGAAAAGGAAGCAAAAATACTAGCCATTAGATGAGCTATTTCCTTTACCTTGGATCCATCTATATATAAAGTTAACAATGGAAAGAAATGGCTCCTATCCAGTAGAAAGTGATAATAAGAACAAATTGTACATCTCAATATAAAATGTTCATGTTGGTTAATCTCCTTACTTATGTTTCCCATGTTTTTACGGAGCATGGTGCAATCTTTGGCTAATACTAAACCCAAGGGCAGTGACAATGGTCATGCCTTTCTAGCATCTTTTAATTTTGCTTGTTTAAGGGAATGAATCCACTTTGATTAGTCTTTTCAAGAAAAGCAATCATGAATGCAAGAAGCAATAAACAAGTCATTGCCATGAGGAGCACAATGATTATTCTAGATGATTAAGTTTCAACCTACTTATCCCTCTTACGGTACCAAATACAAACAAACACATATCTAAACAAGAATAAGGAACATATCTCGCTTACACCTTATCCTTTTGAACTTTCCTTGTGCTTCCTCTTTAGCAAGTAAATGGCTCTTATACTTAATCCATGTTTAGATGGAAGTATTAGAAGAGAGGAGGAGGGAGGGAAAAAAAAGGGGGAACCCACAAACATGTTTGATTATTAACTAATGAAAGAGGAGAATGGAGACTAGGTAACACGTAGGATTTCATTGAAAGGCAAATTTTAAGAGACCTCTTTCATTTCATAATCCAAAATATTGGAAGGGAAAATATCATGACCCAACTTCCTAATTGTAATTAATCGATGGGACATACTGATTACCAATAAATATTAGGATCTTTTCTCAATTACCTTTCATTAATGCAAAGAATATATAATCACAACCATTTATATTACAAGATGAAGCATATTAGATATAAAAAATGCACTATAAGTAAGAGTACAACTACGACATAGGGAGATACACCTTTGAGACAATAGATCTTCCTACTAAACTCTTCATTCTTACCGTCTAAGCTATTGCTAATGTTTGTGTTATTTTCCCTCCTCACTTGAATGGACAATGAAAATTAGGAAAAAAATATTGACTAAGTGAAAAGTTGAGTAATGGAAAAGAGACTAAATGAAAGCAATAAAGTTTAGCTAAACTAAACATTATATTCTCCATCTTCCCCTTTTGTTTCCTATGCATATAATTCCATTTAAATTTTCTATTATATCCATTGGAATTCATATCATTTTGTTCCTCGGATCATGATCTACATAGAAGACTTATATCATCATGCAAGTGACAAGAGTCCTAAATGATGAGCTTGAGCACCACCACACTAAAACTTTATAAGTTCTCCTATCCTATTTACTAACATCCATTGAATTCATCAAATGTAGATCAGAAGATTGTCACTCTTTTATCAACACATACTATACCTAACAATATGATTTGACTAGCCACAAACGGATATGCACATGCCAAAATGCATGGATTATATTTAACCAAGAAGGAGATTCATTCTTGAATAGACTTTGCATAGATTTAATCTTGATTCCACTCCAAATGCTAGAATCATTCCTCATGATCAAGTAATCACCTTATCTCAATCACTTTTTGTCAAATTGTTCTAACCAACTATACAATTAGTAATCATCCTAGGGTTTAAGCTTTGTAAAGGGTGGTAAATACTTAAATATTCATCTTATAGTTGATTCACCTTGTGAGCCTCTTATCATCACATGAATAGTTAGCTGCAATTCTTATCTAGTAAGCTCAACTTGCAACTAAGAATGACACTATCATGTGATCACCAGCAAGCCATACACTTCCCAACTAGTCGACTATGAGAGTAAACTATCATCTCTTGGAGTTTAAAAGTTGATCTATAGGGTTTCAAGCTTCTTATCATTCCTCTAATACTTAGACAATAATCATACATATTAGAACCATCAATCATTTGAGAAATCTCATGAAATCTATGAATTTGAGCATAAATAGAATATGAGCTCCAAACAACTAAACTCAAAAAAATTAATTTTCCATCCAACAAAGAAAAGGAAGCGACCAATCACTATCTCCTGAATTTCGAAAAGATGTACAGATCACACGAGATATGTTAGAAGAAATTTCTCATGCAGTTGAACTTGAATCAAAGTTACTCTAAAATTAAATGTCCAAATTAATTACAATACAAGAATTCCCCTTACCTTCACAAACCACCCACCAAAGAAGAGTTCAATTGCAGTAAAAGCTTCGTCAACTCTTCATTGCCCTTAAGAGTTCCTTGATCTATTTCTTCAATGCCAAGATTCACCAAGTTCTTTATTGAAGGCCTACACACAGCTCTCCCTTTTCCATTGAAATCACTTGATTTACAGTGATTTTCTAGTGTTCAAACTTCATAGACTATTTATGAAATGATCTAACATCCTCCCTTAGTTAGTTGTCACTTGGATTATGGTTACAATAATCGTAATCATCGTAAATTACGTGTCATTGGGTATTCATGTGAATTCCATTAATTGACATGCAAATCCCATAGTTCCGCTTTCAATTTCTTTCAACTAAGGACTAAAGCTAGTGTGAGCACAAGTAAGATAGATAATCATGCAAGTTTGGTGTTGTTTGGGATTTCCAGGGTGAAAAAGTGGTTGTATGGTGGCATCTTTCATTCATAACTAGCTACTCAGTTTGCATATCCAACTACTCCAGTTAGTAAGGATATGATTCAAGGTCTGTGGTGACATCATTTTCTCAGTCTAGGATTTCGTCGTAGTATAGTATAGAGAAACGGTTACCAGTTTAATACAATTTGTTACTTGGAAATAGAAAGTTTTCCCGAGGTCGAATTCAGGGAGCAAATGATAATTCTAGAAGTACAATGTTTCTATTACAAAAGTGAGAGAGAGAGAGAGAGATTGGGCTCTTGGCTTTTTCTTCTCTTTTTTTTTTCTCTCATCTTTGTCCTCTTCTTCCTTTTCTTCTCTTCTCTTCAGTTCCTTTGTTCTTCTTCTTTTCTTTCTTTTCTGTTCTTCTTCTTCTTCTTTCTTTCTTCTTCTTCTTCAGCTCTTTGTCTTCTCCTGTTCTTTTTCTTTCTGCTGCGGCACCTCTTCTTCTTTCCTTCTTCTTTTCTTCTTCTTTTTCCTTCTTTGCGGTGCCTGCTCTCTTTCTCTTCAGAGCGTCGTCTGATTTTTCAATCAGACGACTTAAGTAGCTTCTGCTACAGTGCATCCTCCTATTTCTCTCTTCTGTGTCTTTCTTCTTCTTCTCCTTCTTGCAGTCCTTCTGCTTTGCTTCGAGCAGCCAAGGCTTTGGCTGCTTCTTTCTTCTTTATCTTCTCCTTCCTCTTTTGCGGTCTGCTTTCTCTTCTTCTTCTTCTTCACCTGCACACTCACATAGCTTGGTCAGAGGGCAAAAACCTAACTCTACCCTCCCCCGCGTCTCTCTCTCTCAGATTTCACTCATAGGATCGCTCTCCCAGAGCCGCCGGGTATGCGGGTACGGGTCGCACCCGGGTCCAGGCCCACTGACGTGCAGTGGTGGGCGAGGAGTGCAGGTCGGGTATACTGGTCGGGCCAGGTCCGCGGGGGGTGGTCGCGGACGAGGCCGGGTAAGCGGGTGAGAGGGACCTCGCCCCGTGTAACTGAGGCCATAAGCTTACAGCACTTTTACAATTTATGCAGCTGCAGCGCATCCAGAACTACCGAGGTGGGACTAAATGTCCCACCCCAAATTGGCGCCTGCAGCTGAGGAAGCTGCAGGCAATTGCGGCCGTGTGCGAGGCTTTCACCCCAGCTGCAGTCCTGGGAAGCTTCGCGGGGGCAAGCCGCGCATCCTGGAGTGCAAGCTTGGGCGAGGGCGAACCTGCAGCTGCAGGTGAAAGAAGCTCCACCTGTTCAGCAATGGCAGCAGAGGACGGGTGACCTGATCACAGAAATACGGCCTCTCGGCCTAGTCAGAAGGTGCAGGGAGCTTCAGGTGCAGGGAGCTTCGCCGGAGTGCGGCGAAGCTCGTGCAGGTGGTGGCGAGGCGTTGGGGGAGTGCAGGGGCAGCCCTAGGTCAGACTGTGGCCGGGAGAATGGGTCTGTTTGGGGGGTCTTCAGGTGATGTGTGGCAGGAAATGAAGGGGGCGAAGCTGTGGAGTGGAGTGAGGGGAAGCTTCTGAGGTGATTGGCGAGGAGTAAGGGGCTCTGTGGCAGTGGGATGGTCTCGCCGGAGGGGGTGGTCGGAGACGGAGCAAGTGGAGGTGGAGGTTGCGTGTGGGGGTGCGAAAGTACAAATTGACAGGGGGAAAGTTGAGAGGAGGAGAAGGGGAAGCGTTTACCTAAGCTCTGGACGAAGAGGGGAAGGCGGAAGCACCGGCTCGTACCTGCCGGAGCTGAGGAAGAAAGGTCCCTGAAAGGGGAGAACGGCGACGAGGAGGCAGGCGGAGAGTGTCGGCGGGTGCAGCGCGACACAGACGAGAGGGTTAGGGGAACCCTGCTGCAGGTAAGGCAGCAGAGCGACGCGGAGGAGGAGGAGATGGTCGCCGGAAGCTGCAGGCCGTCTGTCAGAGCTAGAGAGGAGGAAGTTGGGGGGCTATTCTCTGTCAGAAACAACTTACTCCCTTCAGAAGGCGGAGGCGGCTTTTATAGAGGCGAAAGCGGAGAGGTGGGCGGAGGGAGGCGACGTGCCTCCCTCGTCGGAGGACGGCTGGAGTAGGGACCCATACCGTCCGCGCATTCGCACGAAAGGTATGGGTCGCCGCAGAGACCATGGAGGTGTCCCTGCGACAACAGATGTCGCAGGGAACCCCCGGTTGACACGGCAGAGGGCCTCCCTCACCCTGCACGGCGCCATGCTCCGCGCAAAGTCGCCGGAGCATGGCGCTGCTCAGGGTTTTGCAGGGAGGACCTAAATACAAAGAACGAAGAAGACTTAGGAGCCAAAATGGGAGGATTTCAAAAGTTGAGGGTCAAAAAGTAATAGATGAGGACCAAAATGCAAAGTCGATCAAGAAGGTCTCTTCTTAGGCTCAAGTTTTTATGCATGACTAAATGTGACCTAAGGATTCTACTGGTGAAATTTATTTCTAGATCAGGCCTTGTTTGGCTGGTCAATTTACATAAAAACCCAAATTAAATCTTTAATTGGGCATGGTTCTCAATGTAGGTCAAAGTGGGTTCCCAAGGCCAAATTGAAGGTTCTAAACCCTAGAGATTATTTTTATATGAATTTTAGAGGGTTTATTCAATTTTTTATTTTCCTCGAACCTCGTGAATTGAAGTGGGTTTGTTTTAGGATTACAGGATGTCATTTAATTCCTTGGTGTTGCTGTAGCCCTAGTTAGATCAACTCATCCCACTTTCCTTCTTATTAAGTCAGTTTGACCTACTTTTGGATCCTAAGTTACCCTGTTTACAGATTGTGTTGGTGAAATTGCATTTTTACCCCTTAGTTCCTGTTTTCTTCACAAACTCAGAATTCTCTGAGTCAAGCCTTTCTATAGGTTATGTAGGAGCTTTTTCTTGCAAATCAAGGTTAGATGGTGCTAGTTTAGGGTTTATGACGAGGTTCTCATCAGTCTGCTACGATGGGGAGTTGATAACTCCTTTGGCATAACTAGTTACAACTTTGAATGTTAGTATTTTCAAGTCTTCTTCATGAAGGTATTTATATGTTCAATTAATTGACATTCTACCACTCATAATAAATAGAAATTGCATTTTGATCCTTAGATATCTAAGGCACTATAGAAACATAAGGTTTTAATGGGAGCAAAATCCCATGCATTGTCTTGTACGCAACTAACAATAAGGCCACCAAAAAGGAGAAGAATCACTCCCAAGATATAAGGTAGAAGAGTATCTAAGGATCTAATGTTTTTTAAGAGGCATCTAGCAGGCATCTAAACCACCAACCAAGTACTTCGCTTAGCCACCAATCACCATATAAGATGACGCCCTAAAGAATAACCACCTCAAAATAACACATGATCAAAAAATAACTATCAAAGATAGGATATGCCATGTAAAGATTTCGCCAATAAGTGATTTGGACAATCCACCTCTCCATACACTAACGCAAGGAGAAAGGAAGCATAGTGAGATGGATACTTTTTCATGATCTACAAGCAGCAAAGAGAAATCAACAGCCTATAATGTTGCTTGTAACAACATAAGTGGATTTTCAATTAAATCAAATGACCATATCCCTACAAAAACCAATAGGAGTAGCCACCTTTTTTATAACAATTGGGTCATATCGGCCATGGGTTATAATCATAAAAAGCTTCAACAATCTTACTATCTTTTCACCTATAAAAAGACACCCTTGCCAAATATCAAGAGGCATCACACAAGGGCAACATTTCCTAACTAGGTAATCTATCCCTTGTGCTTTGCTCCTCATTCCTAAAGAACAAGAGCTCGATTGTTTGTACTTCATACTCCACTATCCATAGTGAACCTAGAAGTTAGATCTCTGATCAGGATGTACACTTGTTTAGGATGAAACCTAGATAAAAATTTCCCTCGCACATCATGTTGCATGCTTATTCTCCTAAATATCAACCCTTTCTACCTCTTGTGTGCAATCATACCTACTTAGTACACCGAGAAACTTGAGCAACCATTATAACCAAGGCACCATTTGTTTAGTGGGATTACTCCTACAATTTTGCGTCTGGTAGCCTCTAATCCCATGATTGCACAATTCTAAGATTGCATAGAAAATCCTGAGATCGTGCAATTCTATCATCTCCTTGGAATTGCTTCTTCTACCATTTATTCCCAAACAAAAAAAGTTAACATAATCTTACTATTTTGGCTTCTTTTACTAGCCAACAAAAGTTATCCCACTTTTCCAAAGATACAATATCATAGAAGCACACTAGCGAAACCTCCCCCCACCCCTCCCTCCCTCTAATTAGTACCTATTTCAAATGCACATAGATAAGAATACAGTGCATACAGTGCCTAAGAGTAGAGAGCACTACAAAAAAATTCCAAGTTATTTATTATAGACCTAAGTGGAAAGGAAGGGAGGTTCCACTTGCACCCTATGTAAACTTCCTTCCTTAGCCCCTTTTGCGAGGCCTTGGTATTAATAATACCTATATTAGGTTTTAAATTTGATTAATAAATGTTAATAAATTGCTTAGTTACTTTATTGTCTAAGTGAGAAAAGAAACTATACAAGTCTTATTATTGATTGTACCATGAATTAAGGTTTATTATATTCCCATAAGCAAAATAACCCATTTAAACCTCTAAACATATCTATTAGGAATCATTGAATTAAAGAGGATGGAATTGAGGACTAAAAACCCAAAAAACATGCTTAGAGGGGCTAGAAATAACTAAGAATTAGGCTTGGATGATGGATTCTAGATTGCTAGCAAGCTAAGATCAAAGAATGAGAAGTGAAGGGGTCCCATGTGTAAAATTTCCAACATGTATAACCCCTCACAATGGACATATTTGATGGCATCGCCATCATCCTCTATAAATGACTTAAGTTTTAAGGTTAAATTTACCAAATTAACACATTAAAAAGGGTATAACTCAATTAGGGTTGAAGAGAGAGGAATTAATAAAAATAGGGGTTAATTCTGTAATTTTCATGAATAATTAAAAATGCAGAATGGTTGAGGGGTGAACCATGATTAATCAAAGGTTAATTTTGCTTAAATTTTATAAAAGTGGGTCAATATTAAATAATTTAGGATTTCCATTCAATCTGAATATCATTTCTTAATTAAAAATATCAATTTCAACCCCACTTCAATTAAAATAATTTCAATGAAAATAAATGTAATCTAAAAATTTTAAAAATAATTTAAAAATATTTATAAGGTTTGAAATAGTCAATTTGATAATTGAAACTCATTTCGACCTAAAACAAAATTATAGTTGGGATTTTGGTATATTTTGGGTCTAAACGTAAATTGACCAAGCAAATATCATCAAAACCTAAAATTGAAGTCACCATTAAATTCATTAGGCTTAAATTATACTACCATAAAAATTTGGGTTCACTTGGACTTCATCTTGGTCAACTTTGCAATTTGGCCCTCAATTTCTGATTTCCTTACAAACGTCCCCTTAACTTTCTATTTTCTTGCAAATTAGTCCCTGCCAGCACTGCCTCCACTTTCCTCCGCAACCTTTAGCCGCAACTCTAGTGAGCCATTGCGTGCAACCTTTGGCCCTCTCCTCGCGTACCAACAAGCTACAAACCTCAGCCACCTCATGCTGTTTCATTCTGTCGAGTTTTTGGTGCGTTACACCCCTTCCTCCTTCTTCCTTGAAAGCCACCATTAACGTCGACTGTGGAGCTCTTTGTCGTCACACCTCGTCGCCAACTGAGGCTGCGGCTATCTTCACCACTTTTTTGTCGACCTTCCTGCCAACGAAGACGGCTCTCCGACTTCTTCTTCACTCCACATCATCCTCGCCATCTCTTTCTTCTTCTTCATGGTCGGCCACCTTCCCGACCTCTTCTCCTCTCATGTTCTCCTCCCTCTTTCTCTCTTCCTCTAGAATAGTTTAGGACTCTTAGATCTAGGTTTCTACCTCTATCTCTCTTCCCTCCTCACCGTCTTCTCCTTCCACGACGAGACATCGATCGAACTCCGACGAGGCACGCCTCGTCCCTCGTCGCTCCACACCGACTCCCGCTTAGCCAACTACCTCACGAGCTCCGCCTCGACGAGAGGATCAAAAGCCCTCGAGCTAGAAGAATTCTGCAATAGAATTTTTGAACTAAATCTAGAGGAATTTAGTTCCTAGAATTTAAATTTGAACTAAATCTGCACTAAAAGAATTTAAATTTATCACGTCTAGTTCCTGAACTTAGAATTCTAAATAGTGGTAATCCGCGCAATTACTTGCTCCCAGAGATGACCTTGGATTTTTCTGTTAATTCGAGTATTAAAAATTTAAATGTTAATTCCCTTTAGTCACCTATACTACGACGCACGTTTTTTTAAAACCCGATCGAAGCAAGTTAGCACCGTCGAATCCATTTCTCTCAAGTTATAGAGAGAAAATTCAACTCTCTTGTCCTTGTCTTCTTCCTTGGGGCTATGTTCATTGTTGGGGGAGGAAGAGCTTGGAGGTGGTGGTAGAGAAGGTGTCGAGGCCCCCAATCTTAAGCTTTGAAGATGTAGGATTACATCATCTCCCAAGCAATCTCCAGCACAAGGTAATTCCCACCAAGTCTCCATTCACTCTCTCAACTATGGGTTATGGGTTGCATGTGACCTTCATAGGCAATTGAAGAGTGAAGAGAGCTAAATCTCTCAAGAAATTGGCATCATTCTATTATATTATGACCTAAAAACTTGGAGGAATCAAAATTGGAAGAAGGAGAGGCAATTGGAGGAGAATTAAGAGCTGCATTGCAAGGAGAAGAAGTGTTAGGATAAGAACTTCTCAAGGTAGGGCTTTAACCACTTGATTACTTCCTCTTGATGGATTTGTTGTGCATTTAAGGTGGCTATAATGGGGTAATGTGTTGGTGCATGTAGAAATCTACAAATGATGAGTGATTCTAAGATGAAATTGGGTTTTTATCTCTGATTTTATGGCTTTTCCTTGTGTATGCATGTGCTTGGTTGTTGCTTTGGTGGAAACTTTGAGTAACAATATGTTTAGATTCGTGCAGGAATGAGTATGGATGTTGTGATATGAGTTTTCACTTGAGTTTGGGTTGAGATTTTATCAAAGAATCACATTTTTGTATGTTTTGATCAATAAAAAATGGGCTTTAATTGATTAATTTCAATGTAGAAATGTGTGTTTTTACGCATTTTGATTGAGCAAATTTAAGATTGATCAATCAACGCTTTGCCCTTTCAAAAAGGCATGGACTCACCCACTTTGATCGATTAATTTATAAATTGATTGATCAAAGAGGGGTTGTTCAATCAAATCGAACAATGCATACTTAGACCCGATTTTGCACATTCGATTGGTGTCTGTTAAGGTTTGGTTTGGTCAGGGTTGAGTCTGACATTCAAGTATATGATGTGTGTATTGTGCTAAGGACCCGAGAGAGACTATAGACTGATGAGAACCTCATCATGAGCCATAACTAGCTTATTTTGACCTAATACAAAGGATAAAAGCTCCTACATATCTTAAGGAAAGGCTTAACTCAGGGAATTCTGAGTTTGAGAAGAAAACAAGTCATAAGGGGTAAAAATGCAATTTTACCAGTATAATCTGCATACAGGGTAATTCAGGGCCCAAACATAGGTCAAAGCAGCTTAATAAGAATAAAAGTGGGATGAGATGATCTAGCAAGGGCTACAGCACTTCCAAGAAACTAAATGATAATCTGTAACCCTAAAACAACCCACTTCAATTCACGAGGTTCGAGGCAAAGTAAAAATAGAATAAACCCTCTAAAATTCATAGAAAAATAATCTCTAGGGTTTAGAACCTTCAATTTGGCCTTCAGAACCCATTTTGACCTACATTGAGAACCATGCCCAATTAATAACTTAATTTGGGTTTTTGCATAAATTGACCGGTCAAACAAGGTTTAATATAGAAATGAAATTCATCATTAGATTCCTTAGGTCCTAATTAGTCATGTATAAAAACTTGAGCCTAAGAAGAAACCTCCTTGACCGACTTTACACTTTGGTCCTCATATATTTACTTTTTGGCCCTCAACTTTTGAACCATCGCATTTTGGCCCCAAACTCTCCTTCGTTCTTCGCATTCAGGTCCCCCCTGCAAAACCTGCCAGCACCATGCTCCGGCGACCTTGCGCGGAGCATGGCGCCGCGCAGGGTGAGGGGGAAAGCCTGGCAAGTAAATCGGGGGTGCCCTGCGTCGTCAGCCGTCGCAGGGACACCCCCCTGGTCGCTGTAGCCCACCATACCGGCCGTGCGAAGCACGGACGGTATGGGTTTTCGTCTCCGGCCATCCTCCGGCGAGGGAGACACGTCGTCTCCCTCCGCCTTCCTCCCTGTTTTGATCCCTATAAATACCCCCCGTTGCTCCACCGACCGGGGCAGCTTGGAACTGACGGAGAAAACCCCCAACTTTCCTCTCTTCTCTCTCCGGCAGACGCTCACCAGCTCCGGCGGTTCCTCCCCCTCCTCCTCTTCGCTCTGCCGCAATACCAGCAGCAGAGACTTCCTCCCCTGCTCTTCCCGCGCCACGCCGCACCCAGCTGGCGCCTCTCCGGCTCTCTGCTCGCCGCCGCCCCTTTCCCTGAGCATCTTCTTCTCCGGCGACAGTCGATACGACTGTCGCCCTGCTGCTCCCCCTTCGTCCCTGCAAGTAAGCTAGAACCACTTCCCTTCTTCTCCTCTTTCTTTCCCCGCTTTCAATTTATTCAATTAAGCCCTCGACCGACCCTGACCATCGTCACCCCCTTCGTCTCCGGCCACCCTCCAGCGAGATGCTCCCATCGCTCCACAGCCTCACACACCTCGCCGACCCTCACCGAACCTCCGCCTCATCACACTGAGCACCCCCCACCCCTCCACTGCCACTCCACACCTCCGTAACGCTCCCCCGAACAAACCCATTCCTCCGGTTGCAGTCCAACCTAGGGCTGCCGCTAGACACCACCTTGCGGCTTGCCGCGCAGCTCCACACCTTCGCCGTGCCACGACGAAGGTTCCCCAGTGGTTTGATCAGGCCGAGAGGCCATATTCGTGTCCGACAGGTTTCGAGGTTCGACCGCCATTAACGCACATTGAAGCAGCTTCTCCCACGCTCCAGGCTTGAGGACTCCAGGTCTCCAGCTGCTGCGGATTACGGGGAGTCTTGCGAAGGCAGCCAGCCAGCAACCGACGCAAATCGAAGCCGCAGCTGCAGAAGCTAGGCCGCGGTCTCCCAGCAGGCGCACGCGAGGAGAGGCCTCCGTTTAGTCCCACATCGGTAAGCCTCACAACCTTTTCACCGTTTAAATTGATTTTGTGCATTAGCCTTACTGCCTCAGCACACGGGGTGAGGTCCCCTTCACCCGCCCGGTTACCCGGTCTCATCCGCGCTCACGCCCCACGGACCTGACCCGACCCGACTTAGACTGACCTGCACTCCTCGCCCACCACGCACGCCGGTGGGCCTGGACCCGGACCTGACCCGTACCCGACTACCCGGCAGCTCTGGGAGAGCTTTCCCAAGAGTGGTTTCAGAGAGAGAGAGACGCGGGGGGGAGAGGGTAGAGTAGGTTTTGTCCTCTGATGTAAGCTCTGAAGTGTGCAGGCACAGGTGAAGAAGAAGGACCGCGGAAGAAGAAGGAAGCTGAGGGAGACACTGTAGCAACAGGCAGTTTAAGTCGTCTGATTTGGAAATCAGACGACGTCCTGAAGAGAAAAGAAGAAAGAAGAAGGGGCGACGTCCTGACTGGAAAAAGAAAAAAAGGAGATCTGAAGAACAACAGAAGAAGGCGAGGCAGAGGAGAACACAAAAGAACAAGGGAAGAACTGAAAGAAGAAGAACAAAGAAGAAAGAAGAAGATCTGAAGAAAGACAGAAGAAAAAGGAAGAGCAGGAACAGCTGGAAGAAGAAGAAGAGCATCGCCACTGCAGAAGAAGAACATCACCTCTGCAGACAAAGAAGAAGAAGATCTGAGACGAGGAGAAACAAAGAGAAAACAACAAATCCTTTCTCTCTCTTTCTTTATTTTTTGTAAAAGAAACATGTATATCTCTAGAATACAACTTGCTCCCTGAGTTCGACCTCGGGAACTCTTTTCCGAGTAAAAAATTTTTATATATTTGAAATGATGGCAACAACTGGCTATACTACGACGTTATAACAATAAAACCCTGCTGTCGACGCCATCATTTTTGGCGCCGCTGCCGGGGAGCAACGGCTATTCTAGAGGTAAACATTCCTGTTTCTTTTTAATTTCTGATAATCTCCTCTCTTTTGTGCAGAAAACTACAGGAAATCAAGAAGACAAACAACCACTCCGAGGACAGGTAAATTTTTTCCTCTCGCTATTAACCCCTAAACTCTAAAGAGGAAAGAAAAGAACAAGCAATATAGGGCTAACCTGTCTTCCATACTTAGTAACCATAAAAGTTGCATGTTTTCTACTCATTAGTCCTGCACACTATTAAGGGTATTTAAGGGCTAACACATTCTTGCTTGAGCCCTAATTACCCAACAGAGAACTAACTGGACCAAGTAGAGCCAACATAAGATTCAACATTAGGGTTTTTAGAGACACACTACTTAAATCAAGAATGGAGAAAATCCAAAAGAAGTGTGCCTAAACCATTGATTGAAAATACCTATTCAAAAGAAAACCTAAAACAATTGGCTCTCTAAGCACTTGAACCCTAAAAGACAAGACCTAAAAGCTCTCAAAGAAAACAAGAGGTAAAGTTGACCCCTTGGGTCAACCAACCTTAAATTAGGTCACTCTTTGCACTTAAAAGACTAAAGTTCAAGTGAAACCTTAAGCACCCTGATCTTAAAATTGGTAGACTTAAGAGGTCAAGATCCCCATTCTGGTCTACCTGGACCCGCAGTGACAAGAGAGGTCAGGTGGGGGAAACCCTGTAACCCGTGGGGACGCTCTACCGTGTAGGGGTCTTCGCGGGACTCTCCCTCTCTGGCTGCCCAGGTAATTCTCAGGTGGACGATCTTTCTGATCAAGGGGTCCATCTGCCCCGCACCTCTATAGTCACCCAACACATTTTTGGGTGCCTTGATTGGGTCCAGCACCTTCTAAACTTACCTCTTCCAACAGTGCATGTACGGAAGGAGGTCTCTAAGACCACCCTTAAGACCTCCTTTAGAAATTCGCTCTCGTCAAGGCCAAGCCTCGACGCCCGTGTTTGTGCAGAAACACCCTCACATTATTCTCTCTTCTGATTCAGAACCAAGTTCTTCTTCTTCCCCCATCATGGCTCAGCCAGTTGAGGAAGAAAATAATCTGGAACACCAGCTCCAGCGACTCAATGACCTCTTCCAAAACTTCGTGCACCCACCACAGCGTCCTATGATGCGGGACCACTACAATCCTGCTGCGGTGGCCATTGAGCCTCGAGTCAGAATCCCGACTGGAGGACCTGATTCCGAATTAAAGCCCAACATGATTCATGCTATACCTAAATTCCATGGGCTTAATTCTGAAGATCCCTTCCAGCACATCAAACAGCTAAAGCATCTGGCCCACACTTTTGGATCAGATGCGCAAAATCGGGATATTCTTCTCATGAAGATGTTCTCCTTTTCTCTTATGGACAAGGCCGCCCATTGGTATCAAACTCAGACCCGGCCGATCAACACTTGGGAAGAACTTCAATCCGAGTTTTTGAAAAAGTTTTTTCCCGTTGGTCGGACCAACGCCTTGCGCCATCAGATTACACACTTCACTCAACAATCAGGAGAACCTCTTCATGAGGCATGGGATCGTTTTCAGGATCTCATGAGGAAGTGCCCCCATCACGGAGTTCCTAAATGGGAACAAGTCCAATCTTTTTACCAGGGACTCCGTGAGGACATCCGCCTTTTCGTCAATGCAACTTGCGGAGGAAACATCATGGGTCAACATGAAGACACCGTATGGGAGAGGGAGATTCTCGAAAACATGTGCGAGAACTCCATCAACAATGACTCCATGGGATTATTCGACAGGACGAATACCCGCGCAGCGACGAATACCCGCGCAGCGACGAATCGTAAGGGAGCACATGAGACGCAGGGCCTGTCCGCATCAGTCGACCTGGAATTAATGGCCAGTCGATTGGACAAGGTCTCAATCATTGAAAAGAAGGTGGATGAGCTGACTCAGCACTTGCAGCGAGCCACCTCCGCGCGTAACTCCTTTGCACAACCTCCTTCCACACAGGAGACTGTGCAAAACATCCTCCACCGATCTTCCCCTGGGATGGATCCATATCCATCCCCATCTGATTCTTGGATCGGAGGATCATCCGATCCTTTCTACACCAGCCGGGGGAACTCCATTCTCCCTTTCCCTGATTCTCAGGAGGTTCCTCAGACCTGCGAGGACCTCAACGCCATCCAGAACGACCCATTCTCCAACACTTACAACCCTGGATGGCGAAACCATCCCAATTTTCAGTGGGCGGGAAATTCCCAAACCCAAAGACCACCTTTTCAGTCCCGCCCACAGCCCTCTCGTCATTACCAGCCGCCTCAGCCTCAGCCCAACCCTACTTATCCATCAGGGCCAAATCAGGATCAAATGTCCCTAATCCTTCAAACTCTGGCTGACATTCAAAAAACGAATGCGGCTATTCAAAAACAGCACAAGGACGAGCTTACAGAAGTTAAAACTCAACTGGCCCAGTTGGCAAATTCTCGCCAACCAGGCACACTCCCTTCCCAACCTCTTCCTAACCCAAATAACGTGCCAACCCAGAAGCGCGTTATGAATCCAAATTTAGGCCACGCCCAATGGATTTATCAGGCTCCTACTGCTCCATCTCCAGACGAGATGGAAGCCTCAACTTCTTATGCGGGATTTCAGCAGCAGCCACCCCTCCTACCAAACCCAAACCAAAATCAGGCCGGATTAAATTCTGTAACAACACGTAGTGGTAAAACAACTCAAGACCCGCATTATCCAAACCAATCCAAGCCTGATAACCATGACCCTAGGATAGTTATCCAAGGTACTGCTGTTCCAGATCCACAACCTGGACCTATCCTAGAAGAACCAACCAAGATCCCGTTTCCCGAGGCCCTGACCAAGGGAAAGAAGACCACCAAATCCGTGGCCCCTGAGGAGGACCTGGTCAAGCTCTTTGAGCAGGTCCACATAAACATCCCCTTGATGGATGCAATCCGCCACGTACCAGCTTACGCACGATTTCTTAAGAATATATGTACACCCCAGCGTAAGCCGCGAACCAAGGGAGGGAGCCCAATTGTTCTGTCAGAGCAAGCCAGCTCTGTAATCCTTAGTAGACTCCCACCCAAGGCAAAAGATCCTGGGACTCCCCTGATTTCCTGTAAGATAGGTGGTACCCAATTTGATAGAGCATTGTTAGACTTGGGTGCATCCATAAACCTGATACCCACATCCTTACTTGACCATCTAGAAGAATCTGAGCTGAAACCAACCGAGGTGACATTACAATTAGCAGATCGATCTATAAAGTCACCAAAAGGGATTCTCGAGGATGTTATCGTAAGAGTGCGGGATTTCTATTTCCCAGTGGACTTTATAGTCTTAGATATGGATGCACCTGAGAACCCTAGGGATACACCAATCATTCTAGGGAGACCTTTCTAGGCTACTGCTAGAGCCAACATCAGCTGTGAGGAGGGCCAAATAGAGCTTAAGTTTGGAGATCAAACACTAAGAATTGATATATTTAAGGCCCAACAAGGAATTAATTGCGGCGTCATCGAACAAATTTGTGACATCAAGACTTTGGTTGATGAATCACACCTCCAGAATGACTCGATTATGCCTCATCAACCACAGAAGGATCTTGACCCGCAAACAGAGGAGTCGAATCCAGATATGAACAACCCAGTAACTCCCACCCTTGAACCTCACATCTATACTGAACCACCCCCTGCTGCTGAAAACCCCATCCTCGAATTGAAACCCCTTCCTGCTCACTTGAAATACGTCTTTTTGGGTTCTAATCAGACCTTTCCTGTGATTATCAATTCCAACCTCAGTCCTGAACAGGAATCCCGTCTGATTATTGTCCTCCAGCAACATCGCAGAGCCATCGGATGGACTCTCGATGATTTGACTGGAATAAGTCCCTCTTATTGTACTCATCATATCTATTCAGAAGAGGGCACACGACCTTCTCGTGAAATGCAGAGACGTTTAAACCCCAATCTGCAGGAGGTCGTGAAAAAGGAGATCATCAAATGGTTAGATGCCGGAATCATCTACCCGATCTCCGATAGTCGTTGGGTGAGCCCAATTCAGGTCGTGCCCAAGAAGGCAGGACTCACCACTATAACGACTGAGACCGGAGAAATCATTCCTACCCGATTAGCCAACTCGTGGAGAGTCTGTATAGATTACCGTCGACTCAATTCCTCCACGAAGAAGGATCATTTCCCACTACCCTTCATTGATCAAATTCTCGAAAAGCTAGCGGGAAATAGGTTCTTCTGCTTTCTTGACGGGTACTCCGGTTATAACCAGGTGGCAATCCATCCTGAGGACCAAGAAAAGACTACGTTCACCTGCCCCTTCGGAACATACGCTTTCCGAAGGATGCCTTTCGGTCTTTGCAATGCACCCGCTACTTTTCAGCGATGCATGCTTGCCATATTCTCAGATATGGTAGGTGATTATCTGGAAGTCTTCATGGATGACTTTTCAGTTTTCGGAGCATCATTCGACGATTGCCTCCAACACTTGGTCCAGATACTCAGGCGGTGCATCGATGTGAATTTGGTTCTTTCCTGGGAAAAGAGCCATTTCATGGTGCCTGAGGGAATTGTCCTGGGACACTCAATTTCGGAGAAAGGTATCCAAGTGGATCGAGCTAAGGTTAATCTGATTTCTCACCTTCCTATGCCTAGCTCGATCAGGGACATCCGATCCTTTTTAGGGCATGTCGGTTTTTATCGACGATTTATCCCTGATTTTTCAAAAATCGCACGCCCCCTGACCACTCTTCTCTCCAAGGATGTTCCCTTCGAAATTTCCAAGGAATGCACTCAAGGATTTGAAATCCTGCGTGACCGAGTCACCCAAGCCCCGATCCTACAGTCCCCTGATTGGTCTCAACCCTTTGAGATCATGTGTGATGCATCCGACTTCGCTGTAGGAGCGGTTTTGGGACAGAAAATTGACAAGAAACCTGTGGTCATTTACTACGCCAGCAAAACACTCGATGAGGCTCAGCGTAACTATACGGTTACTGAGAAAGAGCTGCTAGCTGTAGTATTTGCCCTAGAAAAGTTCAGATCGTACCTTCTGTGTTCCCGTGTCATCATATACTCGGATCACACAGCTGTGAGGCATCTCCTTGCAAAGAAGGACGCGAAACCTCGATTAATCCGATGGATCTTGCTGTTGCAAGAATTTGACCTTGAGATTCGCGACAAAGTGGGAAAGCAAAACGTGGTAGCTGATCACTTGTCCCGTCTTCCTTCTGAAATAATTGACCCTTCCGGACCCATCACTGAGCATTTTCCCGATGAGCACCTGCTGACTATTGGTACTAGCCTTCCATGGTTTGCTAATATAGTAAATTACTTGGCATCTCATCAGATCCCATCCGATTGGCCGAAGGCCAAGAAAGACAAATTACGCTCCGATGCCAAGTATTACATGTGGGAAGACCCGTACCTCTTCCGCATAGGTGCCGATCAGATCATCCAGAGATGTGTCCCGGAAGGGGAATTCAACAATATCCTCTCTTTCTGCCATGACCAGGCATGCGGTGGCCATTTTGCCGGGCATAAAACCGCATCAAAAGTCCTCAAGTGCGGCTTTTACTGGCCCACACTGTTCAAAGACGCATACAGTCACTGCAAGGCATGCAGTCGTTGCCAGACTTTGGGCAACATGAGCCATCGCGACATGATGCCTATGCAACCGATTCTAGTATGCGAAATCTTTGATGTTTGGGGGATTGATTTTATGGGCCCCTTTCCTGTTTCGGATGGTTTCGAATACATTCTGTTGGCTGTGGACTACGTGTCCAAATGGATCGAAGCCATACCGACCCGAACCTGTGATCACAAAATCGTTCTCAAATTCATTCATCAACACATTTTCTCAAGGTTCGGGATTCCTCGTGCAATAATCTCTGATGGGGGGACCCATTTCACAAATGCTCAGTTTAGGTCACTGATGACCAAATACGGGGTGTCTCACCGAATCTCTACTCCTTACCACCCCCAAACTAATGGTCTAGCTGAGCTGTCTAATCGGGAGATCAAGAAAATCCTGCAAGTCACTGTTCGACCTGACAGGAAGGACTGGTCGTCCCGACTTCCGGAAGCATTGTGGGCCTATAGGACCGCCCACAAGACCCAATTGGGCATGTCTCCCTTTAGACTGGTGTACGGAAAGGCATGCCACCTTCCCGTAGAACTGGAGCATAAAGCCTATTGGGCAGTACGGAACTGTAATCTAGATCTTTCCAAGGCTGGGACCCACAGAAAACTCCAAATCAGCGAGATCGATGAATTACGCTTAGACGCGTACGAGAACTCGCAAATCTACAAGGAGCGGGTTAAAGCCTTCCACGACAAACACATCTCGAGAAAGATCTTTCATCCTGGTCAAAAGGTCCTACTCTTTGATGCCCGACTCAAACTCTTCCCAGGAAAACTGAGATCTAAGTGGGTCGGACCATATTTGGTCCGACAGGTTTTTGGAAATGGAGTAATCAAAATCAGTCCACTCAGCCACGATTCTGAACCTTTCATCGTGAACGGTCAGAGACTCAAGCCGTTCATTGATGTAACTTCTACTGATTTGGCTGAGGCATCTTATATCCTCCTTTCCCCTTGAGCTTATTGCGCCCAGCCGATGGCGTAAAACTCAGCGCTTAACGGGAGGCAGCCCGTCATTCTCTTTGAAAAACTGAAACTTGTTCTGACACCTTTTAGCACTCGAAGTTCACCCTTGTAGACAGCCGACCCCAACTCAGACGCTTGCATCTGGGATTTGAAATCGTCCGCAAAAATTCAACCCGACCCATCCACTCATCCAAATTTCTGTCATAAGGAATGAACTAAGACCCCCTAGGTTACAATGAGGACATTGCAAATCTTAGGCATGGGGGGGTATGAAAGTGCAAAACTTGTAAGAAAAGGTTTCAAACAAAAAAATTCACATATGCCAAAAACACCATAAAAATTAAAAAATTTTCGAAAAAGAATAAGAGGAAAAGAGGAGAAGGAAATTTTGTGAAGGAGAAAAGAAACAAAATGAAAAAGGAGCACAAAATTATGAGAAAAAGTGATAGTCATTAGTAAGGAACTAAGGAATTAACCTAAGTTCTAGACCTCATTCAAGAAAATAACTGAAAAGTTCACAATGAGATTAGTAAGAACGCAAACCTTAGGCATTCTTTGATAGACTCTTAGTACCCATTAAGATCTGAACATTCCTCAAAAGGTTGAGGAAAATGAAAAGCTGAAGTATTAGGTCTAAGGCTTAGGGAGTATTTGGCCTCGTTAACTAATTTTTGGTTTACGGGACTTAGTAACCTAAGCACCCTAACCTCACACACAGCCTGGTTCAGTAAGCGTAAAAATCAGAATCACGCAGAAGCGTCATAAAATTCTGAAAAGAACACCTAGAATAGGAGCGGCCGATCAACACAAGTTGATTTGGACGAGTTCTCAGCGCGGAGAGGCGGGAAATCCCCTCGAAGATGCGTAACAAAATATCATCTCCTCGGTGCTTGTCTCTTAGGATATTTACATATCCTACTGGGGGCATGTAAGCACTCTGCTGGTTCAGATTCCATGGATGGCATTATCTCGAAGTGTCAATTGCCAGGGTCTGGATTCGGCCACGGAACACCATGGATGGGATTATCTCGAAATCTCAATAGCCAGGGTTCCGGGGGTTGCCATGGGCGGTGCTATCTCGAAGCATCGATCGCCAGGAACCCTTGAGGATTGATGATGGGAGCAAGGAATCTGATACAGACCGTGTTGAAAAGCCAATCCTAGGCTAGAACTAAAAAGAAAAAGAGAGAGAAAACTCTCCAAACAGAAAAACGTTCTATCTCTCTCTTACAAAACGCACTGCGAACTGAGCCAGGGCTAAAATCATTTCAAGCACGGGTGCTTTAACCACGAAGTCCAATAAACCTTAGGTTAGTTCTTGTGGACCTTAAAAACCTTTGCTAAAGACTGAGGCTAAGGCTAGACAGATTTGGATCTTGATTGGTACTAGAGTACCTTTTAGGCCTATGGTCAGCATTCTAACCTAATCTATGCTCAAATAAAAAAGGCACTTATCTAAAACTATTAAAAACTTCATGGTCTAGAACAAGGGTTGAAACCTTAAGTTTTTGCTAAGGGACTAGCAAAAGCTAGGCATGGGGGTATGATGAGAACCTCATCATGAGCCATAACTAGCTCATTTTGACCTAATACAAAGGATAAAAGCTCCTACATATCTTAAGGAAAGGCTTAACTCAGAGAATTCTGAGTTTGAGAAGAAAACAAGTCATAAGGGGTAAAAATGTAATTTTACCAGTATAATCTGCATACAGGGTAATTCAGGGCCCAAACATAGGTCAAAGCAGCTTAATAAGAATAAAAGTGGGATGAGATGATCTAGCAAGGGCTACAGCACTTCCAAGAAACTAAATGATAATCTGTAACCCTAAAACAACCCACTTCAATTCACGAGGTTCGAGGCAAAGTAAAAATAGAATAAACCCTCTAAAATTCATAGAAAAATAATCTCTAGGGTTTAGAACCTTCAATTTGACCTTCAGAACCCATTTTGACCTACATTGAGAACCATGCCCAATTAATAACTTAATTTGGGTTTTTGCATAAATTGACCGGTCAAACAAGGTTTAATATAGAAATGAAATTCACCATTAGATTCCTTAGGTCCTAATTAGTCATGTATAAAAACTTGAGCCTAAGAAGAAACCTCCTTGACCGACTTTACACTTTGGTCCTCATATATTTACTTTTTGGCCCTCAACTTTTGAACCATCGCATTTTGGCCCCTAACTCTCCTTCGTTCTTCGCATTCAGGTCCCCCCTGCAAAACCTGCCAGCACCATGCTCCGGCGACCTTGCGCGGAGCATGGCGCCGCGCAGGGTGAGGGGGAAAGCCTGGCAAGTAAACCGGGGGTGCCCTGCGTCGTCAGCCGTCGCAGGGACACCCCCCTGGTCGCTGTAGCCCACCATACCGGCCGTGCGAAGCACGGACGGTATGGGTTTTCGTCTCCGGCCATCCTCCGGCGAGGGAGACACGTCGTCTCCCTCCGCCTTCCTCCCTGTTTTGATCCCTATAAATACCCCCCGTTGCTCCACCGACCGGGGCAGCTTGGAACTGACGGAGAAAACCCCCAACTTTCCTCTCTTCTCTCTCCGGCAGACGCTCACCAGCTCCGGCGGTTCCTCCCCCTCCTCCTCTTCGCTCTGCCGCAATACCAGCAGCAGAGACTTCCTCCCCTACTCTTCCCGCGCCACGCCGCACCCAGCTGGCGCCTCTCCGGCTCTCTGCTCGCCGCCGCCCCTTTCCCTGAGCATCTTCTTCTCCGGCGACAGTCGATACGACTGTCGCCCTGCTGCTCCCCCTTCGTCCCTGCAAGTAAGCTAGAACCACTTCCCTTCTTCTCCTCTTTCTTTCCCCGCTTTCAATTTATTCAATTAAACCCTCGACCGACCCTGACCATCGTCACCCCCTTCGTCTCCGGCCACCCTCCGGCGAGATGCTCCCATCGCTCCACAGCCTCACACACCTCGCCGACCCTCACCGAACCTCCGCCTCATCACACTGAGCACCCCCCACCCCTCCACTGCCACTCCACACCTCCGTAACGCTCCCCCAAACAAACCCATTCCTCCGGTTGCAGTCCAACCTAGGGCTGCCGCCAGACACCACCTTGCGGCCTGCCGCGCAGCTCCACACCTTCGCCGTGCCACGGCAAAGGTTCCCCAGTGGTTTGATCAGGTCGAGAGGCCATATTCGTGTCCGACAGGTTTCGAGGTTCGACCGCCATTAACGCACATTGAAGCAGCTTCTCCCACGCTCCAGGCTTGAGGACTCCAGGTCTCCAGCTGCTGCGGATTACGGGGAGTCTTGCGAAGGCAGCCAGCCAGCAACCGACGCAAATCGAAGCCGCAGCTGCAGAAGCTAGGCCGCGGTCTCCCAGCAGGCGCACGCGAGGAGAGGCCTCCGTTTATTCCCACATCGGTAAGCCTCACAACCTTTTCACCGTTTAAATTGATTTTGTGCATTAGCCTTACTGCCTCAGCACACGGGGTGAGGTCCCCTTCACCCGCCCGGTTACCCGGTCTCATCCGCGCTCACGCCCCGCGGACCTGACCCGACCCGACTTAGACTGACCTGCACTCCTCGCCCACCACGCACGCCGGTGGGCCTGGACTCGGACCTGACCCGTACCCGACTACCCGGCAGCTCTGGGAGAGCTTTCCCAAGAGTGGTTTCAGAGAGAGAGAGACGCGGGGGGGAGAGGGTAGAGTAGGTTTTGTCCTCTGATGTAAGCTCTGAAGTGTGTTGGCACAGGTGAAGAAGAAGGACCGCGGAAGAAGAAGGAAGCTGAGGGAGACACTGTAGCAACAGGCAGTTTAAGTCGTCTGATTTGGAAATCAAACGACGTCCTGAAGAGAAAAGAAGAAAGAAGAAGGGGCGACGTCCTGACTGGAAAAAGAAAAAAAAGGAGATCTGAAGAACAACAAAAGAAGGCGAGGCAGAGGAGAACACAAAAGAACAAGGGAAGAACTGAAAGAAGAAGAACAAAGAAGAAAGAAGATCTGAAGAAAGACAGAAGAAAAAGGAAGAGCAGGAACAGCTGGAAGAAGAAGAAGAGCATCGCCACTGCAGAGGAAGAACATCACCTCTGCAGACAAAGAAGAAGAAGATCTGAGACGAGGAGAAACAAAGAGAAAACAACAAATCCTTTCTCTCTCTTTCTTTATTTTTTGTAAAAGAAACATGTATATCTCTAGAATACAACTTGCTCCCTGAGTTCGACCTTGGGAACTCTTTTCCGAGTAAAAAATTTTTATATATTTGAAATGATGGCAACAACTGGCTATACTACGACGTTATAACAATAAAACCCTTCTGTCGAGCACACCATAGACCCTATCGTGATATTACTAATTGAGTGATTACTTAACCCCTTAAAAACATCACATTAAGAATGGTTATATGCCATGAGAAGGTCTAAGGAAGAAAAGATAAGGTGAGTAGCCTCTCTATGAGAGATAGAAAAGGGGTAAGTATGACCCAATAATTTATGAGTTGAGTATAAGGCCTAAAGAGCTTGAGACAGGATATCCAATGAGCCATGCTAGATGCAGGGCCATACCCTAGAAAGGAATGGGTAGTTGATGCGTCTTTTCTTAACATAGTTAATTAAGGTTATTAGTCTTAATTAATAATGCAAGAATGGACTTAGGTTAACTCGAATTGTTAAATCGTTGTCGTTGATTATAGTATAAGGTCAAGATAACCTAACATTTTATATTTTATTACTTTTAATTGGTTGAGTCCAGGTCGTTCACTGGGAGGCATAATTGTAATTTAATTCATCATTTTTATTCCAATTCATAATTTACTAATTACTTAATTAATTAGATCAATAATTACAATATATGTTAAGCACATGAACAATTGCACAAGAATTTTAAACTCTAAAGCATGGCAATTATTCCATTAATAAAAGGCAAATATATGAATGATTTACAATGAATAACATAGAAAGAAACTTTGATTACAAATGTTTACAAAATATAAGACATAAAAGATGTTTACAACTAAATACAAATGCCTTCTATTACAATATAAAGCTCAAACACTAAACCATCTGCAATCCAACCTTCAGTTTAGCCTTCTCTTTACATTTCTCTCTTATTAGACGTCTCTTTTGCAAAGTCAGACGACTTAAAAGTTAAAATCAGACTTCTAATTATAATGTTAGACGTCTATTTCTCTTCTTTATTCTCATCTTGTTCTTCAAATTTCTCTTCATTCTCTCTATCTTGCTTCTCTCTCTCTCTATTATTGTTTCTCTCTGAACTCACTCTATTCCTCAACTCCTCTCTTCTTTTAACTCTCTTTCTTTATTTTCTCTGTAATTCATTCTCTCATTTCTCACCCATCACTGTGCACATTCTCCACACTTAACCACTGTAAAGACCCACTTTGTCCTGAGCCTTTTAAGACGTCTGGACTGTCGGTCAGACGTCTGGACCCCTTCCCAAACGTCTGGAAATTGAAATTTTGGTACGTGACTTCGCATCTGCGCAAAGTCTCTGCGCAGACAGTACCCTTCTCTCTCTTTCCCTCTTCCCTCCTCCACCGAACCCTAATGCACCCTTATATAAACCCCTCCTCCCCCCTTCCTTGCTTCCCCACTTCACCACAGTCAGCCACCTTCCCTCCTTCCTCTCCACTGTAGCGAGAGGTGCGAGCGCGAGAGCGAGCAACGAGGAGAGGTGGCGCGAGGAGAGGAGGAAGAGCTTAAGCTCGCGAGCTTGTGGGAGCACGCCGGGGGGCGCACTGCCGGAGCGGCGTGTGCAAGAGGAGTGCGTTGGGGGAGCCGTCCTCAACACTTGCTGCAGCCGGAGCTGTAGGCGAGGAGGCGAGGTCGCGGCTGCGCGCAGCGAGGGAGAGCAGGAAGTGGTTCTGGTTCTGGGATTTTCCCAAAATCAGACGTTTGGTGTGCCGACCAGACGATATATTGGACGTCTGGTGATGATACCAAATGACTAAAAGCAAATCCTCGCGAAGGTACGTTCCACTTGTGGTTACGGCCATGCAGGCCGCATCGCAGCTACGATTTACGTGGCTAAATATAGGCGAATTGCCTATCATGTATAGGGATTGCTTTGAGAAGGTGCAGGACATGCCCTCCCACGCGTTTCGGACATCTGGATAGCTTACCAGATGACCGGAAGTACTCCCAGACGTCTGAAGGAGAGGTCAGACGTCTGGAGCTGGGTCCAGACGGTCAAGAAGAGGTTCTAGACGTCTGAGGTCGATGCAAAACCTGAAGTGCATTTCAGGTTACTTTTAAGACGTCTAGACCTTGTGCCAGACGTCTGATTTAGGTCTGCAGTCTTGTTTTTGACCCGTTTAGGGTCCATTTGAAGTCCGTTTTACGCAAACAAGATATCGGTGTTTTCCTTGCGAGTTCCTCTACTTGTTAAAAGGCCTTTTATACTGTTCTGAATATTCCATTGTGGTATGTTCCTTGTTATAGGACTTCAATCAGTTGCGGGTTCGGGGCTTGCTGAGGCACATGAGCCTACCGTTCGAGCCCCCAATACTCCCGGGTTGTTTGGTAGAGTGGTCTTCCCCTAAATTACTTATAAAACCTGAATGCATATGCGAATTGGATAACTAGAAACCTAGGATGTGGCATGAATCCTAGGACGATAAGTACTTGCACTGTTTGTATGCGTGTTTGAAATTGCAATCTTAAATGAATGGGTAGAAATGTGAACAACTGCCTGTTAATAAACAAGAGCTTCCTGTAAAATATGAAATACCTGTGTTAGTTAAGCGGTTACATGTGACATTACCTGTTGTATATGTTAAATGATGGAAATACTAGCTGCATGTGTATAACCTAAGAATGGAAATGTGAATGATGAAACCTGGTATGGAATGACATGAGAAATACGAGCATGAACCCAACAGGGAATTAGGAGTAGAGCTCCTATGAATAAATGGAATGGATCTGGAAATGTGAGTGGGAAGTGTGCTGGCCCTTGAGTACGCGGTACCAAAGAGAGCAACTGTCCCCTATTTAGGGTAGAATGGTGCTAGCCGCCCTTGGGTTGGGACCCGAGGTTAGGATTAGCCATTCTACACCGACTTCTTGGCCCTCGCGTACACTGTACCGGGGAGAGCTACTATTGTAGGGAGAGAACTAGCCACCCTACAGGGGGGTTCAGCTAGCCACCCTACACTGACTTGTTAGGCCCACTGGGCAAACCAGGGTAGTCAAATGAGGGTGCGCGGACTGTGGAAGGATGAGATCCTTATTTGGTTATGAGGGGATAGACCCCTGTTACTGAGAGGGCTAGGCCCTATACTGTTCCATGTTGTACTTTGGGTGTACCCGTTAGCGGGAACGACTGACCGCGTGTCAGTGCTGGTTAGCTCCCTGTGTGCTTATTACGCGTGCCGCAGTCACCACTACGTCTGTCCATGACCTTGGGGTGGTTGACTGAGTGTAAGATCACCATAGGAGACTCTCCTGGCCATGAGAGTACCACGTGCGCCTTCTACTTTTTGAAAAAGACTACAATCAAGATCGTTCCCACAAGGAACATTCGAGATCAAGGAAGAGATCTGAAAATATAAACCAATGGATGAAAAGGAATAACTTGTTAAATAAAGTAATTGGAATCGATAGTACCTGTTAGCTTTTACTGCTTTAGTTAGTTGGTTACCACTCTACTTAGCGTTCGCTGACTTTTTTACTCATAACCCTTTTCAGGTCCAGGTGTTGAGCAGCCCGAGTCACAAGCTGCAGAGGGTGCTGCCCCAGTAGAGCCCAATAGCAGTAGTCTTCCTGTTGTTGTACTTTCTTTCGTTAGTGAGTTCAGACTCTTGTTACTGTTTACATTCTGTACTTTGTTTTCCGCTTTACTATTATGGTGGTGATATGTACTGTTAGCAGCTTTTACTTCTTTTACTGCTTGTACTCTTTTACTGTTAGTTACTTAGCATAGTGAATGTGGTTTACTTTCCCGCTTTTTGGTTATTTCTTGTTGGACGACTAGGTCTTGGGATTAGTCGAGTCGAGCCAGTCTCGTGTCCTGTAAGGATTCGGAAACCGGGTCGTAACAACCACTTTTTAGAGACTAAACCATGTTAATCACTTAGACAAAAATTTATTTATGGGCAGCCTAGGCTTTTCAGGAATACACAACACCCACAAGGCAGCGAGACCAGACCCTACTCGAACCCAGGCCTAGTTAATTTAGGTGGATTTTAGATATTCTTGCATATGCACAGTACCAGACCCATTAGGCCCACACGCTCACTCCCACCCATGCCTACGCACACGCACGCTTGCACGTGCACAACACGCGCAACATGGTCAGAAGAGGCCTAGAAGGGATATGTGCGCCCAGCGCTTGACGACTGAAGCGCTGGGTGCACAATCTCTTATTACACTAAGGCAGGTGTTCTTGCATTCCCAATGTGGGACTAACTGAGCTCTCCTTCCTCCATGCAACTGTAGCAGGTCAGATCTTTAGACGATAATTCCCATCAGCTCACAAGACCAAATCAAGTGAGTAAGGGCTCGATGAAAGCCCTAAAGATCCTTTATTCAATTTTATCACCAATTTTTGATTGAATCAGTTCTAATTTGAGGATTCATGGATTGACATTGGCTCTGTAGCCATGCTGGAATGAGCTCAGAAGAGAGATCTCAGGTCAATTAATCTGCATACTCAGCCAAAGCTCTCAATTAAGAGTTTAGGAAAACTACAGAAGACGTTCCGCAGCGATTGGAAGAAATATTGAGGTTTAAGATAAGCTCAGAAGCTCCAGAAGCTTCAAAGCTTCAAATCTTAGGTTCAGAGCTTCTGATTCAAAAATGAAATGGCCTAACAGTTAATTTAGATCATCAAGAAAGAATCTGGATCAAATCAGAAGGCTACAAGTGATTGATCTGGGTGGAATTCAAGTTAAAATCTTGTCAAGAGAACCATGAACAACTTTGGGTTCCATTTTAAACCCAAACTATGCAGAAACTAGAATCTGATGAAATCCTCAATAATTTTCATCCCAATCTATTTCAAATACTTTGAAATCAACCCAGGAAGTCATTTCTACTCAAAAATCATAGATTCAAAGCCTTGAACCTCATATTTAACCCAGGGTTGACCTATAGAACTTGAGATTTGACTTTCTCAATCTGAGCTTCTTCGATCAAATCAAAGGTTCAAACAGACTTACATCAACCCTAGGAATCTTTTAAGCATCTCAAAATTAGGTTTTAAGCACCCCTTGAGTGTTCTCAGGCTCTGTCACCTGAGCGTAAACAGGGATGTGCCTATCAAAACAAATCAAAGCTTCTTAGACTTAAGTGAGGATCAGAGTAGGATCTAAGAGATTTGCACGAGCTTTAGGACTAGTTTCTAGAGCTTAAACCCTAATAGTTGCGTCCCTCCAACTCCGTCGGAGTTGGGGAAGACGAAGGTTAATCTGAGCACACAATCATCTAAACACAAGTCTAGTTACCTGGAACTAATCATGATACCAAGTTGAATCAACTTGGAGCTTTTCAGGCAGTATCAGAAGCTAAGACTCAAGTTTGACTCACTAAAGCTCCTGTGAGTACCGAATTGGGCGACTAGAGAGTGATTCTCCACGAAATACTTAAAAGAAGACGTCGAGATGTTCCTGAGATCATGAAGAACCTCAAGAACTCAACAATTGAGTTAATTGATAATTTAATGCAAGTATTTATCAAGAAATTGCATTACAGAACAAATTGAGTTTTAACAGACTCAAGAATCTCTCTCTCACTCAAGTGAGTGAGGGGAAGGTGTATTGGGGTATGGCGACGGTATGTGTGTGTCTAATTAGATGGAAAAACTCCTCTGAACTCACCACGGACAGCAAGCTCAAAGGTTGGTATGGATTTGGGCATTTTGTGTATAATGAACTATTGGTCTAATTAAAGAGTGTAATGAAGTCCTTGTGGTATGAGGAAGTGACAGAAGACCTCTGATGAGTGTGAAATAGATCTGGGACCTCTGCCATAGATAGCGGAGGTCCTCAGTTGTGTGTGAGGGTGAATTAGGCAAAATATGTGATAAATTTGAGGGAAAAGAAGTGGAAATTGATCATGAAGTGCTAAAGAAAGTGAACAAGTGATCTAATGAGTGAAAGAAGGCTCGGCGATCCAGAATTGGCTTGCTAGAGCTGTGGAAGACAAAGTTCAAATCAGCTACTTCACTTAGCTATCTGCCTAACTAACTAGCTTAGACTAATGTACACTAAATTCTAAGATAATCTACAATTACCTGGACGAAGGGGATGAGGAGAACTCTGTCGAAGGTGCTTAACAGAGGAGGAAATCAAAGAGGGAGACAGAAGGCTCTCCGGTGAGAAGTAGAAGCGAAGAGAGAGATCAGTGGCATGCTCCTGTCACAGCCGCAGGAGAGGAAGAGGTGGTGAGGGAGATGAGCTCCACCACTGGAGAAGCTCTGATAGGGGGTGAGAGGTCGCCGAAGGCTAGGAAGAATAGCCTATTGTTGACTACGGTGGAGGAAGAGGGTAAGGAGGTGCTTAAAGGGGGTGTACCTGGATAGGAATAGGTTTAGGTGCATGGAAACGGCCGGTGTCATCTCTGACACCGGTGAACTTAATCACCTAGGTTAATTAGGATTTAAAGGTGATTCGATCCATCGAATGAAGAGGAGGTGGTGAACGGAAAAATGGTGACCGCTTTGGTGGAGTTCTGAAATTAGATCGGAGGTGATCAGTGGGTATGATGATCGAACTTTCTCGACCATCCAAAGCAAGGATAGAGATGAAGAAGACGATGAAGAAGGCACGGTTCATAGGGGTATTTTTGCAATAAAAGGGTCACGTGAAATAGAAATTAAGGACTTAAACGTAAATATTGAGTTTTAAAGCTTATTTTAATTTATTTCTTTTTCAACTTTTCACATGTTATTATAAATTAGGTAAATATTATATTTATGCAATGAAATTATGTTTTTACCCTTTTTAGCTATATTTATTGAATGATTAATTTAATTAAGGTAATTACATGTTTAGGTCTTAACATTAATTAATTTAGTTTAAATATTAAATACCTAGCTAAATGATTATTAATCGAGTCCAATTTATTAATTAAATTATTATTAAGATTAATTGACATTTAATTTATTATTTTTAACTTATTTTGGAGGTCCTTAGTAATTTAACCCCTTTAGTATAACTGTTACAACCCAGTTCCCGAATCCCTACAGGACACGAGACCGGACCGACTCGACTGATCCCAAGACCTAGTCATCCAACGAGAAAGTAACCAAAAAGCAGGAAAGTAAACCACATTCACTATGCTAAGCAACTAACAGTAAAAGGGTACAGCAGTAAGGAAGTAAAAACTGCTACAGTACATATCGCCACCACAACAATAGAAAAGCAACAAAGTACAAGAACATAAAAGTACATAAAAGTAAAGGTACAGAATGTAAAAGTACCAGAGTCTGAACTCACTACTACAAAAGAGTACAGTAAAATAACTACAGCTACTGGGCTCTATTGGGCCTAGCACCCTCTGTAGCCGTAGACTCGGGCTACTCAACACCTGTACCTGAAAAGGGGTTATGAGTACACAACATCAGCGAACGCTGAGTAGAGTGGCAACCAACTAACTAAAGCAGCAAAAGTGAACAGGTAGCTGTTGTTTTTCAATTACTTTCTTTAACTAATTATTCCATTTCATCACTTGGTTTATTTATCAGGTCTCTTTCTTGATCTCGAATGTTTCTCGTGAGAACGATCTTGATTGCAGTCTTTTCCGAAGAGTATAAGGCACACGTGGTGCTCTCCTGGCTGGGAGAGTCCCCCATGATGATCCTACACCCAATCAACCACCCCAAGGTCACAGACAGACGTAACGGTGACTACGGCACGCGCGATAAACACACGGGTAGCTATCTCGCACTGGCACGTGGTCAATCGTTTCCATTAACGGGTGTGCGCAAAGTACAGCACGGAACAGTATAGGGCGTAGCCGTCTCAGTAACAGGGGTCTCACCCCTCCACGGTCCGCGCACCCTCGCCTGACTACCCTAGTTTGCCCAGTGGACCTAACAAGTCGGTGTAGGGCAGCTAGCTGAACCCCGGGCCTCATGGGGTGGCTAGCACTCTCCCTACACTAGTAGCGCTCCCCGGTACCGTGTACGCGAGGGCCAAGAAGTCGATACAGAGTGGCCAATCCTAACCCCGGGCCCCAACCCAAGGGCGGCTAGCTCCGCTCTGCACTAAACAGGGGGACAGTCGTTCTCTTTGGTACTCCGTACTCAAGGGCCAGCTCACTTCCCCACTCACATTTCCAGATCCATTCCATTTATTTCCAGGAGCTCTACTCCTAATTCAGTAAGGTTCATGCTCATATTCCTCATGCCATTCCATACCAGGTTTCATCATTTCTATTTCCATTCTCAGGTTATACATATGCAGCTTGTATTGCTGTCATTCACATTTCCATACTCAGGTTATACACAGGTAGCTCGTATTTCCATCATTCACATTACCATTCTCAATTTATATACATGCAGCTCGTATTATGTCATTTAACGTATACAACAGAAAAGTTACATGTAACAGTTAACTAGCACAAGTACTTCATATTACACAGGCAGCTGCTATTCATTTACAGGCAGTTGTTATCATTTCTATCTACTCATTCAAGACTGCAATTAATTCATCCAATACAGACATTTCCAGTATTTCTCATCCAAAGATTCATGCCATATCCTAGGTTCTAATCATTCATTCCACACATGCATTCAGGTTTGTAATTAAATTAGGGGAAGCCACTCTACCAGTAAACCCAGGAGTATTGTCAGCTTGAATGAAAGGCTCACGTGCCTCAGCAAGGCCCGAACCCGCAATGGAACGAAGTCCTATAGCAAGGAAAAATCACAAGGAAATTATCAGAATGGTATAGAAAGCCTTCTAACAAGTAGATGAACTCACAAGGAAAACATCGGTATCTCATTTGCGTAAAGCGAACCTCAAACGAACCCTAAACGGGTCAAAACAGGGTTACTGACGCAAAATCCGACGTCTAGAACAACCTCCAGACGTCTTAAAAGTGTCCATTATCATACCTCAGTCTCTACGTCCACCCCAGACGTCCAGGAACTCTTCTGGACCGTCTGGACCCAACTTCAGTCGTCTGACCACCTCTCCGGACGTCTAGAAGTGTTTCCAGCCGTCTGGTACGTCGCCCAGACATCTGAGATGCGTGGGAGGGCATGTCCCGCGCCTTCCCAAAGCAATTCCTGCATGAAATCCACCAAATCTCCTAAAAAAGGCATGGAATAGGGTAGCAGCGGAGCAGCCTGCATGGCCGTATCCGCAAAGAGGATGTACCTTCTCAAAGCCCTCTCCTCAGACGTTTGAAACCACCTCCAGACGTCTACACCGTCGTCTGGACGTCGCTCCATATGTCTGATTATGGGAAAAACCCAGATCCAGAACCTGCTCCCGTTCGCTCTCGCCGTGCATGGCCGCGCCACGCCCTCTCGCCTGCAGCTTCGGCTGCAGCAGTGTCGAGGAGGACTCCCCCGACGCACTCTTCCTCTTCGTGCGTGCGTCGCTTCGGCCATGTGCTCCTGGTGAGCTCCCACACAAGCTCGCGAGCTCACTCTCCTTCTCCTCTCCTCACGCTGCACCTCCTCGACGCCGCTCTCGCGCATACTCGCTTGCGCTGGGGTGAAGGGGAAGGGCAGAAGTGACTGGTGGCTGTGAAGTGAGGAGAACGAGAGAGGAGGACGGGGATTTTATAAGGTTAGGGTTAGGGTTCGCTGGAGGGGGGAAAAAGAGAGAGAGGAGGAAAGCGAGAGTACTGCCTGCGCATAGCCCGCGAATAGACGTGAGCTTGTACTCAAAATTTTTGATTTCCAGATGTCTGGGAAGGTGTCCAGACGTCTGACCCACAGTCCAGACGTCTTAAAAACTCAAACAGCACGGGTCTAATATCATAACTTAAAGGAAGTTTTGTCCCCAAAACTTGAGCTAGTTAGGGTGCGGAAAAAGAATAATATATATATAACAAACTTAAAGAGGAACGAAGCCAGTCCGAAAAAACGTACCCTCAAAAAGCTCCGGGTACCGCTCTCGCATCGCCGCCTCAGGCACCCAGGTAGCCTCCTCGTACCTCTGGCTCCTCCACAAGACCTTCACCAGGGGTACCTACTTCCATCTCAAACTCTGGACAGCTCTGTCTAGTTTCTGCATTGGTCACTCGGGGTAGGTCAGGTCATCACCCACCTCGACACTCTCGTGGCTGAGAACGTGACTGGAATCGGCGACGTACTTCCTAAGATTGGACACGTGGAACAGGTCGTGCACACCAGAAAGTTGGGGAGGAAGGGCAAGACTGTAAGCAACGGGTCCTACCCACTCCAGGACCTCAAAAGGCCCCACAAACCTTAGTGTGAGCTTCCCTTTCACCCCAAAATGTTGCAAGTCCTTCATGGGCAAAACGCGTAGAAAGACGTGATCCCCAACCTCGAGCTGCCCTCTCTGCGCTTCCGATCGGCATAACTCTTCTATCTGGTCCTGACAGTGCAAAGTCGTCTGTGAATCTGCTCAACCACCTCCTGACTCTGCCGAATCAGCCAGGGGCCAACCTCCCACTTGGTCCCCACCTCAACCCAACTCAAGGGAGTAGTACATCTCCGTCCGTACAGAGCCTCGTAGGGTGCCATGTCGATGCTCGAGTGATAGCTGTTATTATATGCAAACTCTGCCACGGGAAATGCTCCTCTCAAGAACCCCTCAAGTCCAGTACATAGGCATGCAAAAGGTTCTCAAGTGTCTGTATTGTGCTCTCTGACTGTCCGTCCGTTTGGGGGTGGTACGCTGTACTGAACCTCAACCGCGTCCCCAGAGCCTGCTGAAACTTAGCCCAAAACTGGGATGTAAAATGGGTATTCCTGTCGGATACAATCTCACACAGAACTCCGTGCAGACGTACCACGTCACGAATATACCTCTCTGCCAACTGTGCTGGTCCCAAGGTGACTCGGATTGGCAAGAAACGTGCCGTCTTCGTTAATCTGTCTACAATCACCTAGACTGCATTGTGTCCTCACTGGGTAACGGGCAAACCCACCACCAAGTCCATGGTGATGCTCTCCCACTTCCACTCTGACACTGGAAGTGGCTGCAATAACCCTGCAGGCCTCTGATGCTCGGCCTTCACCTGCTGGCACACTAAACACTGCTGCACGAACTCACCTACATCCTGCTTCATCCCCCTCCACCAAAAGTCTCAGATCATGATACATCTTCGTGTTCCCTGAATGTATGGTGAACCTGGCACCGTGTGCCTCCGCCAGGAGCTCTCTCAACAGCTCCTCGTCTCTGGGAACGCACAAACGTCCCCTCATGTGCAGTACCTCATTAGTAAAGGAGAAGTCTCCAGGGTCCCCTGACAGTACTCTGTCTTGCAATGACTGCAGGTACATGTCTGTCATCTGTCCTGTAATGATGCGGTCCATCAGCTCTGGTCTCGTCTGTTATGTCACTGTCACTGCCCCACAGTGCCCCTATAACTCTAGGGGTCTCCAACTGCCCAACTCCTCCATAGGCCTCCAATTCTGTGCCTGTAAACTGGCCAAGTGGGTGGGCACCTTCTGGCTCAAGGCGTCAGCCACCACGTTGGCCTTCCTCGGATGGTAGGAGATGCTGCAGTCATAGTCCTGCAGGAGCTCTAACCAACGTCTCTGTCTCATGTTAAGCTCCTTCTGATCAAATAAATATCTGAGGCTCTTATGATCGGTGAATATCTCAAAAGTCTCGCCGTACAGGTAGTGCCTCCATGTCTTCAGCGCAAAGACAACAGCTGTCAGCTCTAAGTCGTGGGTAGGGTAGCTATGCTCATGGGGCTTCAGTTGCCGCGAAGCGTAAGAGACAACGTGACCCCGCTGCATGAGCACGCCCCCTAACCCCTGTAAAGAAGCATCTGTGTACACAATGAAACCGCCACTGCTGTTTGGGATGGTAAGCACAGGAGCCGAAGTCAGCCTCTCTTTCAACTCTTGAAAACACGCCTCATAAGCATCTATCCAAGCAAAGGGCACGTCCTTCCGGGTCAACTGAGTCATAAGACGCGTAATCTACGAGAAACCCCTGATAAATCGCCGGTAGTAACCTGCCAGTCCCAAGAAACTATGGATTTCTATCACTATACGTGGTCTCTCCCACCTGAGCACTGCCTCTACCTTGGCTGGGTCCACAGCCAAGCCATCCCTTAAAATCACATGACCTAAGAAGGTCACCTGCCTCAACCAGAACTCACACTTGCTGTATTTGGCATATAGCCTACGTCGTCTCAACGTGTCTAGAACTATCCGCAAGTGTTGTCCGTGCTGCGCCTGACCCCGTGAGTAAATGAGCACATCATCAATAAACACCACCACAAACTGATCTAGATACGGTCTGAACACCTGGTTCATCAAATCCATGAAGGCAGCGGGGGCATTGGTCAGACCAAATGACATGACCAAAAACTCGTAGTGTCCGTACCGAGTGCGGAAGGCTATCTTGGAGACATTGGTCTCCCTGATCCTCAACTAGTGGTAATTAGATCTCAAATCTATCTTGGAGAAAACTGTGGCACCTCGCAACTGGTCAAACAAATCATCAATCCTCAGCAGCGGATACCTATTCTTGATGGTGACCCTATTCAACTGTCTGTAGTCCATACAAAGGCGTAGGGTACCATCCTTCTTCTTCACAAATAACACTAGGGCTCCCCACGAAGACGCACTGGGCCTCACAAAGCCCTTCTCCAATAGATCCTGCAACTGGGACTTGAGCTCTCGCAGCTCAAGTGGTGCCATCATGTAAGGTGCTGTAGAAATGGGGCTGGTCCCCGATACCAGTGAGATCTCAAACTCAATCTCACGCTAAGGCAGTAGTCCTTGAAACTCCTCTAGAAACACGTCGAGGTACTCTCTAACCACCAGGATGCTTTGAAAGTCCACCATGGGGCTGGGCTCTGCCACTACACAAGCCAGAAAGCCCTCACACCCCTGGCCCAAAAGTCTCGCCACCCGAAGTGCAGAAATGCACCTGAAGCCTCCGTCCACCGGTGATAACACCACGCAAGGGGGTAGTAATTAGGTTGAATATGGCCCATCTTTAGAATAAAAGGCACAACATAAAGTAGAATAAGAGCATTGCATGCATCAAATACCAAGATTGCTTATAAATTGCATTAATGGCCATTTGTGTAAAGCATGTGTCAAAGCAGGCCCCAGATGAGCAATCGGACTGCACGGATGGATTCAGAACGACGAACGGAGTCCAACGGACTCAAGATCGGCCAAATCCGACATCCAGAGCTCCCACAATGGGCCCAAGAAATTCTGACCGTTGATTTGGAGATCAACGGCCCAGAAAGCGCCACATCGCCCCGGCCCCACCGCTCGGACGTCCTCAAGCCATCCAAGGATGAATCTCGGCCATTGATCTTCGATCGAACGGCTGAAATCCGCGCGCTCGCCCGCTGTCGCCGCGACAAAGCGCGGGCGTGGCGCAACGGCTAGCGCGCACGCCCGCATCGCAGCGACGCGCGTTCGAATCGCGCGGAGCGGAAATCAAGCGCGAGCGAAGGGCGCGGCAAAATTGGGCCGCCCGATCAGCAGCGAGCGGCCAGGATCGCGCCACGCGGCGCGATGACAGCTCCCGAGCGCCCATGCGCGCGCACACACCGGGCGGAAACGCGCGCGCGCACGAGCACCCGAGGCGCAATCTCAGCGCAGGCGCGGGAGGATCTCAGCCATCTGATCTTCGATCGGACGGCTCTCGTTCAACGTCCACGGATCGCGCTTGGAGAGAGAGAGGGGCGGGCAGCTGACCAGCGGTAGGAGGGCTTCACCGACGTATCTGGAAGCGGTTTTAGCGACGTTCTGGATGTCGCTAAAGCACATTCTTCTTTTAGGAAGCCCTTAACTCTATTTAAACCCCCTTCTACCACCATTCAAGGCATCCTCTCCCACTTGCAACTACTCCACTCCTCTCCTAGCTAGTCTTAGGCACTCTTGTAATCGCCGGAGACGACGAGCCGCCGATGGAGCCTCCTCCACGCCGTGGCTGCCTCGTCGCTCTCCACTCTCTCTCTACCTCTCTCTCTCTCTCTTTTAAGCTTTCATTTACTTTTGTTGAAGCATGTATTTAATGTTGTAAACCATGAACTATGAATGCATGTTTAATAAAATTATTTTCCATTTAGTTGCCATTTTAATTTCTGTTTAAAGTGCATGATCAAAACCAAGAGCTTTCTAACCCTAAACTCTCTCTCTATCTCTCTCTTTTCAAAACTGTCTCTTTCTCAAGCAAAACTCCGCCTTTTTCGTGACAACAAGTGGTAAACAAAATCCGATTTCCACGCCTCCCTGAGATCGACACTCGGACTCACCTCCGTTTACTTCTTTTAAAACCGACGTATCAAGTGCAACTATAACGACACCTCTTAACACACACGCACAAGACCACGTCAGTTTTTGGCGTCGTTGCCGGGGAGGCAACGGATTTGTTTTATCACCTCCATTCCACATTCATTCTCACATCGTCTAATGCCCTATTTTCCTTTTTACTTGACGGTTG
The DNA here is from genome assembly GCA_037157565.1 of Thalassia testudinum. Taxonomy (NCBI): domain Eukaryota; kingdom Viridiplantae; phylum Streptophyta; class Magnoliopsida; order Alismatales; family Hydrocharitaceae; genus Thalassia; species Thalassia testudinum. The sequence continues at coordinate 24,171,933 of JAZHRO010000024.1, forward strand.
CAGGAATTCGACGCATGGACGGCGAAGCGACGCATTCCATGACGGTAGCAAGGGAGTAGGCACCTCGAGGACCGAAAGTAAGTACCCTCTCGCTCATTGTTTGCTTGTGTGAAAAAGCTAAAAAAAATTGTAAAAAACTAAAAAAATTGGCGTGGTGAATGATTGCTTGACCCACATTCTTAACACATCACCTTACAAAAAAAATGTACACTCTAATATGCTGAATAAATTCTTGGAGTGTTCTTTTCTTTCTTGAGTGGTGTTTGTGAAGCCACCATGAGTTGACCTGGGTCGCACCACTCAACCCTAAAACTGACTCATCTAATAGAAGCTGCATGATCAGTAGGATGAGTACACTAGGGTTTACTTTCATCAAATTGCGTGCAGAACTTGACGTGCCCACTGAAACTTGTTTGAAAACATTAAGACACGTCAACCCTAAAAAGTACTAAAGTCAGGATGAAACACTAAAAGACACCACATCCTAACAAATCCTTGCTTGAAAACCATGTTTTGCTAGAAGCACACACTTTGAAAATGGAAACTTAAGAGGCACCACCTCAATCAACGCCTCATCACATCACCCTAAGCACAAGCACTATCCTAGCCCTTTAAAAATGAGTAGACGTGCCCTAGGCAGGACTGAGTTAAGTCTCAAAAGGTGAGGTTTTGTTCGCTAGGCACTTGGCTTTCATTCCCTTGGTAGAATCTGGTGACTAGGCTGCGGGGCAGTGTCAAACGACCGCGATTGTGGGGTCTATGGAACTGGAGGCGCAAGCCAGAGGAAGAACCTTCCCTGCAATCCCCTCGTAATCAACCTGGCCAGATTAACCTCGGGAAGGGGAGTCCAGTGCTTACGGACTTAATCAACCTTTGTGAGATTTCTAGACCTTCTAAGGAATACACCATAAGGACTAGGCTTGTTTGCTTGGTTGAGGACACAACTCTCTCGCATCTGTTCTTCCCACATCCCTCCATTTCTTCCAAACCATGGATTTCAATGCCTATCCATCTTACCCAAACTACCCCCAACAGGATTTGTATGCTAACCCAAGTGGACCATACCCACAGCCTACTTGGGATAACCAACCACCAAGTTGGGGGTACAACCTTGAATATCCCTCTTGGCCCAACTATGACCAAACCGCACCAACCTCTTATTGGAATACAACCAACATAGCCACCCAAGGGTACGATTCAAATCATGGGGCTCCATATCTCGATTGTCCTCACGATGCCTCCTCATTTAGGTCCGACCCGCTCTACTGTGATAGGACCTACACTTTAGGAGAACACCAAGAACCCTACCCATCTCAGGATAATAACCAAGAAAGGTCATCTGAATTCAACAACCTTGCCTACTTGACCTTTGGATTAGGAGTTCTAGACAAATGGAAATCAGAAAATGATCAGAAATCTAGGCAAGCCCAGGATCATCAACCTTTGATTTGGTCCCCTGATGAAGAATCTGACTGGGAGGAGGACTTAGAACCTCAACTATTCTGGAGTAGGACCAAACAGAGAATGGTTCCTCTTAAAGAACTGGACCCTGAACATGATAGAATAGAGGACCCACCCAAGAACCTAAACATCAGTGTGGGTTCTGATCCACAACCTCAACCATACTCTCTTAACCAGGATCTCAAGGAGGAAATCCAAAGGACACCAAAGGACACCACGTCAATTCTTGATAACCTCAAATTAGAACTACACCGACAGAATCAAGAATTGGTTAAAGGGCAACAGGCCATGATGGATTTGTTCCAACAATTGGGGAAAGAAGGCCAGAGAAAGATGTTGCACACAACGCCACTCATAAAGCAAGGACCTACCATGATCGATTGGACCACACCCAGTCGTCCTGATTTAGTTCAGTCCACCATTGATACCCCTCAGGAGTTGGACAGCTCAGTGGATAAGGACAGTAAGGATTCCTTGGAACACAATTTGGGGAAACATCAGGAGGAAACTGAGAATGTGAGGGGAGAGGCCTTGGAATCTGAATCCAATCGGCCCAAGAGAAGCAATCCGGTGGGAGCAGCAGCCACCATCATAGATGGAGAATGGAGTTACAATCTCAAAGAAATTGATTATGAATTGGTTGGAATCCCCATCACAAATTTGGAGGAGGGCCAAGAGAAAGAATATGATCTAGAGGATGAAATTGACCCTACCTCTAATGTAACCCCAAACAGTGAATCTGATACAGAGAAGGTGGCAGAAAATATTCTTGAGATCAAGGGCTTGGAAGGAATGAGCGATGAAACCATAGTTGCGGAAGAGATGGATTTGTCTTTGGAGAGAGGCCTCATGCTTGGTTGTAGGGCTCAGTATGAAACTCTGGACTTTGTTACCTGCCCTACCAGAATAAGAATCCCGCAACCCGAATGCACTGGAATTGATACACTTTCGATGGATTACAGTTTTATGGGGACACAAGCTGAATATAAGACCTACATCTTTAGTGTTTGGCATGTCATATTTGGGGTGCGTTCGTCCATAGCAACTTGTTTGCATGCCCACAAACTAAGAGAGGATCTGACACAGGCATGCATGATATATCTGTTACAGAATTCCCGCCCCTTAGGAACGGGATTCCACCACAACCTTATTCGCATCTGTGGACTTCTGATTTTGGGTCTGGTTAATTTTGAACATATCTTCTTGACCCAAGCCATTCCTGTTTGTGCACCGCCCAGCTGGAGGCGTTAAACTCAGCGCTTCCTGGGAGGCAACCCAGCGGATTTAGACTGATCTGGTAGTTTACGTCACTCAGGTACTACCTTTTTGAACGCTTCTGCATCCATGCATCTGCCAATGAGGACATTGTCCAACTTAAGCATGGGGGGATGGTAAATTGCATAATCCTGAGCTTAATTAATCAGTCTGAATGAATAAATTAATTGATTAAAAAAAAATTGAATTTAGGAAGAAAAACTTAGGCATTAGAAACTTGTCAATAGTGGAAAATAATACAAAAAGAACTTAAACACTTAGACTTTTCAGGCCTTCAGGCTTAATCAGCCCTAGTGTCCATTAAAATATGGATTTAGCGGCGAATCCTTGCAACTTTAAGCTATTCTAATCCACCTAATAAATAAGGTAATAAGTATACGACTTATCAACTCACCCTCTAACTCAGGAAAACTTTGAGTCTAAGCATCTACACACATTTTTGCACAGACTCACTCCTCGGAGATTTTGACAGAAATTGGGTAGCTAATGAACTCTCTAGGGTGGTATGGCTGGCAAGTTGTCGTGGGTAACAGCCCATTGGCAGGTTGTCCGAACCCAGCCACAGGCCATTTCTTTTTCGTTGCCTCTAGGTACATTTGAGATTAGGGAAGCCACCTACGAAAAAAAGAAAAAAAGAAAAGAAAAGAAAATAAACCGCACTTCATCGCACAAGTATGGCTGGAAAGTGATCGTGGGTAACAGCCCATTGGTCGGTTGTCCAGAGCCCAGCTCAATAATTGCACAAAAAAAGATCAAAACACCTAAGGACGAAGCGGGGAAGTAGTACAAGCCGGGGAGATATACACTGGAAAATCCTTGTGTTGACCCCAAGTAAAATGAACGTAAGGAGAAAGCTACCAATCGAACAAATACACCTTCAGGCAAAAATTTATTTTCTTTCCCGGTCACCTAGGGGCGTAGAAACTCGAAGTCTGTCTCAATTACCGTTAAGTGAGTCTATCACAACATTCACACCAAGATGCCTAGCACTTAGGGTTTTGACCGAGTTTTGGGTGGGTTGGGTAGCCGTAAAAAGTTACCAACCCACACTGAATTCCGAAAATTCTAAAAAGACATATATAGATATATACGTATACATATGTATAGTTATATATACAAAGCAAGGATTCGGGCGATTTGTATTTTGGAAGACACCCAGGCGCTGCTTAGTCTTTGTAGATTAAGATCTTCGTATATTTCCTCTTATTGACGAGTAACGAAGTGCCTAAGTAATTACTTCTTGAATTCTCCAAAGAAATAAAGGCTAAAATAAACCTTGCTAGGGACTATCAAGGAGTAAGCATGGGGGTATGATAACACCACCCAAGGGGGTAGTAATTAGGTTGAATATGGCCCATCTTTAGAATAAAAGGCACAACATAAAGTAGAATAGGAGCATTGCATGCATCAAGTACCAAGATTGCTTATAAATTGCATTAATGGCCATTTGTGTAAAGCATGTGTCAAAGCAGGCCCCAGATGAGCAATCGGACCGCACGGCTAGATTCAGAACGACGAACGGAGTCCAACGGACTCAAGATCGGCCAAATCCGACATCCGGAGCTCCCACAATGGGCCCAAGAAATTTTGACCGTTGATCTGGAGATCAACGGCCCAGAAAGCGCCACGTCGCCCCGCCCCACCGCTCGGACGCCCTAAAGCCATCCAAGGACGAATCTCGGCCGTTGATCTTCAATCGAACGGCTGAAATCCGCGCGCACGCCCGCTGTCGCCGCGACAAAGCGCGGGCGTGGCGCAACGGCTAGCGCGCACGCCCGCATCGCAGCGACGTGCGGTCGAATCACGCGGAGCGGAAATCAAGCGCGAGCGAAGGGCGCTGCAAAATTGGGCCGCCCGATCAGCAGCGGGCGGCCAGGATCGCGCCACGCGGCGCGATGACAGCTCCCGAGCGCCCACGCGCGCCCGAGGCGCGATCTCAGCGCGGGCGCGGGAAGATCTCAGCCGTCCGATCTTCGATCGGACGGCTCTCGTTCAACGTCCACGGATCGCGCTTGGAGAGAGAGAGGGGCGGGCAGCTGACCGGCGGCAGGAGGGCTTCACCGACGTATCTGGAAGAGGTTTTAGAGACGTTCTGGATGTCGCTAAAGCACATTCTTCTTTTAGGAAGCCCTTAACTCTATTTAAACCCCCTTCTACCACCATTCAAGGCATCCTCTCCCACTTGCAACTACTCCACTCCTCTCCTAGCTAGTCTTAGGCACTCTTGTAATCGCCGGAGACGACGAGCCGCCGACGGAGCCTCCTCCACCGCCGTGGCTGCCTCGTCGCTCTCCACTCTCTCTCTACCTCTCTCTCTCTCTTTTAAGCTTTCATTTACTTTTGTTGAAGCATGTATTTAATGTTGTAAACCATGAACTACGAATGCATGTTTAATGAAATTATTTTCCATTTAGTTGCCATTTTAATTTCTGTTTAAAGTGCATGATCAAAACCAAGAGCTTTCTAACCCTAAACTCTCTCTCTATCTCTCGCTTTTCAAAACCGTCTCTTTCGCAAGCAAAACTCCGCCTTTTTCGTGACAACAAGTGGTAAACAAAATCTGATTTCCACGCCTCCCTGAGATCGACACTCGGACTCACCTCCGTTTACTTCTTTTAAAACCGACGTATCAAGTGCAACTATAACGACACCTCTTAACACACACGCACAAGATCACGTCAACCGGCTGTCCATGAAACTCAAAAGAAGGCATCTCAGGTATGGATCCTCTAATAACACACACTCTTATCCCAAACTAACAGCAAAACTAGCAGCAACAAACGAGTGCGTGGCGCCAAAATCAAAAAGTGTGTAAACTAATCTGCCGGAAACTGTAACCATACCTGCCACCACTGAACCTGAAGCTCTGGCGTCTTTGTGTGTCAGGACGTTGATACACCCCTCAGCTCTCGGTGCGGAAGAAGTAGCCACACTCTACGTCAGACGAGTAGCCACTGGCCGGTACCCTCCCTGCAACCGCTGTCCTCTTCCACACGCCTCGGAACCACATCCTCTTGGTCGGCCTCCAGCACTCCATGCGGGCAGAATCTGCTGCGTTCCGACCCTAGACGGGCAGTCCCTCCTGATGTGGCCCAGCTGGCCACACTGGTAGCAAAGGGGAACTCGACTCCCGCCCTCGGTAGGTCCCCGTTGACGGCTGGGCGGGGGTCCAGTGGTAGCAGCTGGCCCTTGTCGAGGGCCCTTAAAGGCCACTGACTGCCCCGCAATGCGTGATGAGTCTCCTGTGGGCGCCGTGTGCCACCTCTCTCACCAACCCTGTGAGTAGTTTGGCTGGTAGGGCCTCTTCTGTCCACTGTCAGTGTCACGTGCAGCTGGGTTGGTGTCCTCATAGGTCATAGCTTCCTCCACCACTCTCAAGAACGTGGGCAGTTTTAGGGGTTTGACATATCCCCGAATAGCAGGCCGGAGCCCCTCAGTGAACCTCCACAGGCGCTCCTCCTCAGTAGCCACAGAAGTCGTAGCGAAACGAGACAACTCTAGAAAACGCGTATGATATGCGCTGACAATCATCGTCCCCAGGAGGAGAGTATGGAACTCCCGCCTCCTTTGATCCTACCACGTCTGCGGGATGTACGGCTCGCAGAAGAGGGTGACAAACTAGTCCCACGTCGGCTCCGCCCTCTCCTAACCTCTGACCGCTCTCCACCACCTGTGTGCCTCACTCTCCAACTGGTACGTGGCAAAGGCCATGCGGCACTTCGCAGGGGGGCGAAGGGTGTCAAACACCTTCTCGATCTGCTCTAACCAGTCCTCCACCTCAGTCGGGTCCTCATCCCCCTTGAAGGAGGGGGGCTTCAGCTTCCGGAACTGTTCGAAAAGTTCGTAATGTCATTGGAGTGGGGGAAACGGGCACTCCTCCAGGCAGGAAGTGTCAGAGTGCAGTGGGGGCGGTGGAGGACCACCCCCTCCCCCACATCCAGCGCTGCGTCGATCTCGTGGTCCTACAGAGGACTCCCCCTCCACATCCCCAAGGAGAGGTGCCTGTAGAGGTGGGTGGAGCTCCTCTCGTACTATCTCACGTATCAGCTGGGCGAGGTCCTGGGCCTGAATTCTCGGAAGAAGTGGCTGGTCCACAGAAACGTCAGGCTCAGCACGTCCGCCCCTCCGACCTCGTCCACGGTCGCGTCCACAGCCCGCCTCAATGACTCCATGTCGAGGCATCTCCTACAAGGAGACGCGAACAACAGAACAAGAAGACGTCAATTCCAACGGACATCCAGCAAAAGAACCTCAGAACAAATGTCAAAGGGTACGTTGTGGTGGTTACTCTAGTTACAAGCACGTGAATTGGTTATTCTCAAGCTAGTTGATTCACCTCTCGGGACGACCTTGCTCTGATACCATTTTGTTACGACCCGATTCCCGAATCCCAATAGGACACGAGACCAGACCGACTCGACTGATCCCAAGACCCAGTCATCCAACGAGAAAGTAACCAAAAACATGAAAGTAAACCACATTCACTATGCTAAGCAACTAACAGTAAAAAGGTACAGCAGTAAGGAAGTAAAAACTATTACAGTACATATCGCCATCACAACAGTAGAAAAGCAACAAAGTACAGAAACATAAAAGTACAGAAAAGTAAAGGTACAGAACGTAAAAGTACCAGAGTCTGAACTCACTACTACAAAAGAGTACAGTAAAAAGCTACAGCTATTGGGCTCTACTAGGCCTAGAACCCTCTCCAGCCATAGACTCTGGCTACTCAACACCTGGACCTAAAAAGGGGTTATGAGTACACAGCGTCAGCGAATGCTGAGTAAAGTGGCAACCAACTAACTAAAGTAGTAAAAGTTGACAGGTAGCTGTTGTTTTTCAATTACTTTCTTTAACTAATTATTCCTTTTCACCACTTGGTTTATTTATCAGGTCTCTTTCTTGATCTCAAATGTTCCTCGTGGGAATGATCTTGATTGCAGTATTTTCCGAAGAGTAGAAGGCACACGTGGTGCTCTCCTGGCCGGGAGAGTCCCCAGTGGTGATCCTACACCCAGTCAACCACCCCAAGGTCACGGACAGACGTAACGGTGACTACGGCACACGCGATAAACTCACGGGTAGCTACCCCGCACTGGCACGCGATCAATCGTTTCCGTTAACGGGTGTGCCCAAAGTATAGCACGGAACAGTATAGGGCCTAGCCCTCTTAGTAATAGGGGTCTAGCCCCTAAGAACCAAACAGGGGTCTCGCCCCTCCACAGTCAGCGCACCCTCGCCTGACTACCCTGGTTTGCCTAGTGGGCCTAAAAAGTCGGTGTAGGGCGGCTCGCTGAACCCCGAGCCTCATGGGGTGGCTAGCTCTCTCCCTACACTAGTAGTTCTCCCCCGTACCATGTACGTAAGGGCCAAGAAGTCGGTACAGAGTGGCCAATCCTAACCCCGGGTCCCAACCTAAGGGCGGCTAACTCCGCTCTGCACTAAACAGGGGGATAGTCGCTCTCCTTGGTACTCCGTACTCAAGGGCCATCTCACTTCCCCACTCACATTTCCAGATCCATTCCATTTATTTCCAGGAGCTCTACTCCTAATTCCAGTAGGGTTCATGCTCATATTCCTCATGCCATGCCATACCAGGTTTCATCATTTCTATTTCCATTCTCAGGTTATACATATGCAGCTTGTATTGCTGTCATTCACATTTCCATACTCAGGTTATACACAGGTAGCTCGTATTTCCATCATTCACATTACCATTCTCAATTTATATACATGCAGCTCGTATTATGTCATTTAACGTATACAACAGGAAAGTTACATGAAACAGTTAACTAGCACAAGTACTTCATATTACACAGGCAGTTGTTATTCATATACAGGCAGTTGTTATCATTTCTATCTACTCATTTAAGACTGCAATTCATTCATCCAATACAGACATTTCCAGTATTTCTCATCCTAGGATTCATGCCATATCCTAGGTTCTAATCATTCATTCCACACATGCATTCAGGTTTGTAATTAAATTAGGGGAAGCCACTCTACCAATAAACCTAAGAGTATTGGGGGCTTGAACGGTAGGCTCACGTGCCTCAGCAAGCCCCGAACCCGCAACGGAACGAAGTCCTATAGCAAGGAAAAATCACAAGGAAATTATCAGAACAGTATAGAATGCCTTCTAACAAGTAGAGGAACTCACAAGGAAAACGTCAGTATCTCATTTGGGTAAAACGGACCTCAAACAGACCCTAAACGGGTCAAAACAGGGTTACTGACGTAAAATCAAATGTCTGGAACAACTTCCAGACGTCTTAAAAGTGTCCAGTATCGTACCTCAGTCTCTGCGTCCACCCCAGATGTCCAGGAACTCTTCTGATGTTAAGACCCGTGCTATTTGAGCCTTTTAAGACATCTGGACTGTGGGTCAAACGTCTGGAAATCAAAAATTTTGAGTACGAGCTCGTGTCTGTGTGCGGGCTGCTCGCAGACAGTACTCTCATTTTCCTCCTTCTTCTCTCTCACTTTTTCCCCCCTCCAATGAACCCTAACCCCAACCTTATAAAACCCCCCTCCTCCTCTCTCGTTCTCCTCAATTCACAGCCACCAACCACTTCTGCCCTTCCCCTTCACCCCAGCGCGAGCGAGTGAGCGCGAGAACGGCGTCGAGGAGGAGCAGCGTGAGGAGAGGAGGAGGAGAGTGAGCTCACGAGCTCGTGTGGGAGCTCATCGGGAGCGCACGGCCGGAGCGGCGCGCGCACGAAGAGGAGGAATGCGTCGGGGGAGTCCTCCCCGACACTGCTGCAGCCGGAGTTGCAGGCGAGGGGGTGAGGCACGGCCACGCGCGGTGAGAGTGAGCAGGAGCAAGTTCTGGATCTGGGTTTTTCCCAGAATCAGACGTCTGGAGCGGCATCCAGACGACGGTACGGACGTCTGGAGGCGGTTCTAGACGTCTGAGGAGAGAGCTTCACGAAGGTATGTCCTCTCAGCAGATACGGCCATGCAGGCCGCTCCGCTACTACCCTGTTACATGCCTTTTTGAGGAGATTTGGTGGATTTAGTGCAGGAATTGCTTCGGGAAGGCGCGGGACACACCCTCCCACACATCTCAAACGTCTAGGTGACGTACCAGATGGTTGGAAGTACTTCCAGACATCCAGAGAGGTGGTCGGACGAGTGGAGCTGGGTACAGACGTTCCAGAAGAGTTCCTGGACGTCTGGGGTGGATGCAGAGACTGAGGTACGATACTGAACACTTTTAAGACGTCTGGAAGTTGTTCCAAACATCTGATTTTGCGTCAGTAACCCTATTTTGACCCGTTTAGGGTCCGTTTTACGCAAATGAGATACCGACGTTTTCCTTGTGAGTTCCTCTACTTGTTAGAAGGCTTTCTATACTGTTTTGATAATTCCCTTGTGATTTTTCCTTGCTATAGGATTTCGTTCTGTTGCGGGTTCGGGGCTTGCTGAGGCACGTGAGCCTGCCGTTCAAGCCCCCAATACTCCTGGGTTTATTGGTAGAGTGGCTTCCCCTAATTTAATTACAAACCTGAATGCATGTGTGGAATGAATGATTAGAACCTAGGATGAGAAATATTGGAAATGTCTGTATTGGATGAATGAATTGCAATCTTGAATGAGTAGATAGAAATGATAACAAGTGCCTGTATATGAATAACAGCTGCCTATGTAATATGAAGTACTTGTGCTAGTTAACTGTTGCATGTAACTTTCCTGTTGTATACGTTAAATGACATAATATGAGCTGCATGTATATAAATTGAAAATGGTAATGTGAATGATGGAAATATGAGCCACCTGTGTATAACCTGAGTATGGAAATGTGAATGACAGCAATACAAGCTGCATATGTATAACCTGAGAATGGAAATAGAAATGATGAAACCTGGTATGGCATGGCATGAGGAATATGAGCATGAACCCTACTGGAATTAGGAGTAGAGCTCCTGGAAATAAATGGAATGGATCTGGAAATGTGAGTGGGGAAGTGAGCTGGCCCTTGAGTACGGAGTACCAAGGAGAGCGACCATCTCCCTGTTTAGTGCAGAGCGGAGTTAGCCGCCCTTAGGTTGGGACCCGGGGTTAGGATTGGCCACTCTGTACCGACTTCTTGGCCCTCACGTACACGGTACGGGGGAGAACTACTAGTGTAGGGAGAGAGCTAGCCACCCCATGAGGCCCGGGGTTCAGCAAGCCGCCCTACACCGACTTATTAGGCCCACTAGGCAAACCAGGGTAGTCAGGCGAGGTTGCGGGGACTGTGGATGGGAGAGACCCCTGTTTGGTTCTTAGGGGCTAGACCCCTATTACTGAGAGGGCTAGGCCCTATACTGTTCCGTGTTGTACTTTGGGCGCACCCGTTAACGGAAACAATTGACCGCGTGCCAGTGCGGGATAGCTACCCGTGCGTTTATCGCGCATGCCGTAGTCTTCATTACGTCTGTCCGTGACCTTGGGGTGGTTGACTGGGTGTAGGATCACCACGGGGGACTCTCCCAGCTAGGAGAGCACCACGTGTGCCTTCTACTCTTCGGAAAAGACTGTAATCAAGATTGTTCCCACAAGGAACATTCGAGATCACGAAAGAGACCTGATAAATAAACCAAGTGGTGAAAAGGAATAATTAGTTAAAGAAAGTAATTGAAAAGTAACAGCTACCTATCTACTTTTACTGCTTTAGTTAGTTGGTTGCCACTCTACTTAACGTTCGTTGACGTTGTGTACTCATAACCCCTTTTCAGGTCCAGGTGTTGAGCAGTCAAAGTCTACGGCTGCAGAGGGTGCCAGTAGAGCCCAGTAGCTATAGTTTTTTACTGTACTCTTTTGTAGTAGTGAGTTCAGTCTCTGGTACTTTTACATTCTGTACCTTTACTTTTTTGTACTTTTATGTTCATGTACTTTGTTACTTTTCTACTATTGTGATGGCGATATGTACTGTAGCAGTTTTTACTTCCTTACTACTGTACCTTTCTACTATTAGTTGCTTAGCATAGTGAATGTGATTTACTTTCCTACTTTTTGGTTACTTTCTCATTGGACGACTGGATCTTGGGATCAGTCGAGTCGGTCCGGTCTCGTGTCCTGTAGGGATTCGGGAACCAGGTCGTAACAATAACTAACCTTAAATTTAGTGTATTCTTAGTTAATTAACTAGGGAAACTAGTTAATTATTGATAATTAGGAGCTATGATAAGTCTCTCATCAGTAGCCTAGAGGGAGGCATCTAGTAACACTCCATTGGGGGATATCTTTAGTAGTCGAGGTGGTTTAATAAGAGACACCACCCAAGAAAGGAATGGGTAGCCTAGAGGGGTGTTAGAACGCAAGTAGGGTTATTTAATTAACTGAAATTAGAGTCAAATTGTATATAATGGAAGTGGTTAATGTACAAGCGAATCTACACTTGTTTATCAAAAATTTATTAACTTGGCTAAATCAGATTTTAAGATTGTCACTTTTAGGCCAGGGTTGAACTCAGGGAGGCAGGTTTGGAATTACTCAGTTTCTACGCACTTCCTAGACTCACATCAATTCCTTTTGCTTATTGTATTTTTAGTTTTCTTGATTTTTAAATTTTTTTGGAGATAATGTTGTCCTTGAGGCACACCCTCAAAATGGTTCTTGGCTACATGCCAAAATAATAACATCCGGTCTCGCCACACGTGAGACCATGCGCCTGTAAATCAAGAGTTATCTTTTCTGTTTTATACTTTTTTTGTCTTTTCTTAAGAAATAAAATAAAAGTGAATATAAAAGAAAATAAAATGTGAAATTGAAATGCAAAATTGAAAATGAATTGAAATGCGTAGCTTATTTATATGTAGAATATATATATGTATATACATATGATATAGATATAGGTATATAGGTATAGATATACAGCTATATAATAGATAATAGAATAGTAGAATATTGAATCAAAGATTCAATAGGGATGTAGCACAATACTAGGTCAATCGTCGTCTAGAAAGACAAGATTAACCTAGCTACGTGCCACGTGCAATGTGGAGCGGACATGTGTGAGTGTGAGTAGAAGGCTTGCTATGCACGGATATCGGGAAATATACGCAACTGGTGTGAATATTCCTGCGATATGATGCGTGGTAGATGGATAGGCGCATGGTATTATGATTAGAGATCTGGGTGAGTGTGTGAAGGAGGAAATGTGGATATATATGTGTATTTATAAATATATATATATATATATAAGTATATATATATGTATGTATATAAATATAAATATATAAATAAATAAATATATATGTATATAGATGGGGGAGGGTGAATATATATGTGAATATATGTATATGTGTGTGAATGTGTGTGTGAATATGGATATTTATGTATGTGAAGGTGTGTGTGTGTGTAAAATTTGTCTGTGTGAGGTGTGTGAGAGAGAGAGAGTGGCCGTGAGCACTGGCACTGGAGTGAGCAACCTCACGCACAAGTGTGCAAAGGAGGTGTAGCGCAACGCGTTGGGGAGAGGAGTGAGGGCACTACACATAGAAGCGCAAGGTGTTGAAGAGGTAGCGCGCGTAGAGGGAGGCTCGTGCAGAAGCGCAAATGGGGGTGCTACAATCGGCTGGCATGTGTAGCGTGGAGGAGAGAGTGCCCAAGCACTGGATAAGTGAGAAATGAGTTGGTCACGCACTGTAGCTGCGTGAGATCGCGGCTATAGTGCCAAGGGCAAAAAGGTGATCGGCTGTTCCACGATGCTACCGGCAACCTTGTGCGTAGGAATGGGTGGTGAAGGTGCATGGAGAAAGGGGTTCAGATAGTAAAAGGCACACACAGGTGCGGGAAGGGCTGCAGCAGGTCTGGAGTGAGAGGAGGTGGTGCGCGAGCTAGGTGCCTAAGGTGTGCGGCGGAGCATGGGGAAGGTGGTTGAGCACACGGCAATGGTGCGCGCTTCAACAGAGCAAGCTTCAGAGCTTGCTGCTACTCGGGCAATGGCGAAGAACAAAGCTACAAGAAAGCAAAATAAAGAAAAGAAAACCGCAAAAACAAAACAAAAGCAAACACGACGTCTACCTTCTCACAATGAGCTAGATGGTGGCAATCACTCACCGTAGAGATTGCAACCACAGGAGGGAAACTCCTCTGCTCTCAGTGTTCCTCTCAACTTATGAGAGGATACTGAGGATGAGGGGGAAAGAGAGGGAGAGAGAAAAGCCTAGGAGGAGTGGACTGGCTGGCTATGTGGTGGTGTGTGTGCTAGTGAGTGTGCGTTTATAGGGGATGGAATGGCTAGCTGGAGGTGGAGGTGAGGAGAGGGTCAGGTCGACCTTTTTGCATGGAAGGGAGGTGAGTGTTTTATAGGTGAAGGTGAGGGTGGCGGGTAGTCATAGGTGATTAGGGATATTTTTTAGAGGCGACAACTTTGGGATAATTATGGGGATGTACTTGGGTTGTAGGGAAATGAATGTAGGCTTGTAATTAGGTGCTTATTAGGTGGAATCAATGGTGGGATTTGAATGGAAATAAGGTGGAAGTGGAAGGGATGAAATGGATGAATGGATGCTCAGTCTCTCTCTCTATCTTCCCCTCCACAAGATGCACAAATGCGAATATTTACATGATGCATGCATAGCTATCTAATATAAATGTTTAATGTTAGAAAATAGCATAAGATGGCATAATTAGAGACGTGAATTGATGCGCAATTAAGAGGGCATCTAGTAACACTCCATTGGGAGTTTTCTTTAATAGTCAAGGTGGTCTAATAAGAGACGCCGAACAATCTCGAAGGGATTTTGCCAAATAAGGTATGGTGTATACCATCAAGCAATTGAAGGCCAATAATTTTGCGTAGCCCTTGATTAGAGTTTGATGAGGTATGGACTAATGAAGGGAAGGTAATGCAACCCTACAATTCGTCAATCATCGATCTATCTCTAATTCTCATTGACTTGCATTCGAGGGATGCTTTCTGCAAAGGAAGTTCTCTTCTTGGAACTCTATATATATTTAGTATTTGATAGTACATGCTCCAATCGTGTTAAGTATGCAAATTAGGCTGTATGGTATGGTTCATCAATGGTAAGGAAACTTTCATAAAGTTAAAAATGGTTACACCACCCATTTCTTGATACAGTCCACTACATAATGATCTACTGAGCTAGTTAGCTCAGTAATGAGTGGCTACTCATCATAGCTAAAAAGCTAAAGTTAAGCTAGCAACTGGGTTAAACAATACCAAATTAACGCATAAAAAGGGTTATGTGTGGGAATCAAAGAAAATGACCTAAAACATTAATTATGTGTTAAAATTACATAATTAGGTAATAAAACGAGATATTCTTGAGAAACAAGGGTCAAATGATGATCCAAGTGTAAATTGAACATTCAAACAAGTTTAAAAGTTCAAATAAAAAGTGCAATTAACTTCCTAAATGTTCAATTAAGCATATATAAAAACTTGAAGGGATTTAGACATCATTAAGGTCTTCAAATTTAGGATTTACATTTAGGTCCTTTATGCATTACATTGCCTTCATTAGAAAACTTCCTAGGACCTATTTGTAACCCACAGGGACCTTTCTGTAAGCCCTTAAGGACCATTCAGTTACTACTTTCTACCACTTATGGGCCTGCCTATAAATTTTATACCCCTTCATAGAAGGGCTCACCCTGTAAATTCACCTTTACAACCCAGCACCTATTGCTTCACGCGTGTGCACTGTTCATGCGATGAACACGCGCCATCTCGATCGTCCGTTCTTTCCTTGATCTTGATCTGCAACTTGTTTTGATTCAAAGCTTCACGCAAATCGGTGCGTGTGCTCCCCCAACCCCCAGATCCCATCCTATGGTTAGATTTCATCTTGGCAGCCGCACGCGCTCTCTCCTTCCATCCCCGCTGCCAGTGCCCTCGTCGAGTAATCTCACTTGCGCAGTGCCTAGAATCCTTGCAATCGCTACTTAAGCACCTCAGTGGTCACGTGCGCAAAGGATCGCTCTCTCCTACCTTCCTAGCGATCATTCTTCCACTGTAGCCACCCCTCCTCACCGATTCCCTGATTTCACAGCCACCGGCTATGAAATTTCCGACTTCTCTCCAACTCTCCTTGTCGCTAAGGATGACGTACGCCTGAGGACGACCCAGAAGCTTCACTAGAAGGCTTTTCCCCTCCACTAGAGCCAATCTCCCTCCATTCTTCCTCCTTAGCCACCGGCTAAGGACCCACAAGTCCCATTCTTCCTGTTAGAATAGTTTTATTACTTTGTAGGTTAGCTGTAGCAATAGTTAGATAGGTTAGCAGTAGAGTTAGAATTAGAATTACTGATGATCTGTTATGCCTATTAGTTTAGCATTAGGAGTAGAGTTAGATTAGAATTTCTCCCCACTCACCTCCTCTAATCCTTCCAGATCAGAGGGGACGTTTTCACACAGTTATCACTGACCATTTTTCTCCCTCTTCATGTTTTCCATATCGCTTCTGATTCCCACGATTTGTTTCTCGCAATCCACCCATTCAATAGACCTAATTTCATATCTGATTGGTTTCCAATTTCATATCTAAAATTAGCGTCAAAGATCACATTAAGAGCTTCTCATTCATCCCATTTTTATCACAAAAGCCCCTAATCTGAGATAAAAATTGAATCAGTTTGCCAGATTTTCTTAGATTTTAGATTTAAAGGATTTGGATTCATGTGAGCTTTAAATGCTTTGATTCAACAAACTAAAATTTGTTGATTTGATTCACTATTTGGCTAGGAATTTGAGGTGATTCTGAGATCAGAATTCACCTCAGATGAGCCATAATTTGATTTGAGTTGTTATGAGGAATTGAATGTCTTTAATACATTATAGAGCCAATGAAAATCACTTAATTGATTTGAGACTCTACTTTGCATCATTTAGTTGATTTTGAAGGGCAATCATATTTTCTAACCTAAGGAATTCTCCATATTCCTTTAGGTTTTAGAATTCTGGGATTTGAGTTTGTATTTTTAAAGTGACTGATTTAACTCTTTCTACATGTTATCTATAGCATTAGAAAGAGATAGACCAGCTATTTTCTGATCTGATGGGATTTTATTGACAAGGGATCTTGATTTTAAGATGCATTCCCGAGTGGTTTTTCTGTGATTTATGAGTTGAAACCCTTGTCAGATGGTGTTTATACTAATTTCTTTGTGTGTTAAATCCCAGACTCATATCAATTTGCTACAAGTGCAGCTACATTTCCCCTAAAACCAGCTAAGTAATCCCTGAAATAGTCACTTTAAATTCCAGATCAGGTTGTATATAATCTGATCTGGAATTTGTTTGGCTGATTCAAGCTATTAGGTAGCTGGATTTAGGTTCTATCTAGTCCCTGTTGCAGATCTAGTTCTCTAAAGTCTGTCTTAACTGCAGCAGCAGTCAAGATGTCTGAAGAAGAATCCAGTCGGCTACAGTGGTTGGAGCTTAGCTGTTTTGCTGCTGCTTGTGTTACGAGTACTATTCCAGCAGAATTGCATCAGCTGCTTTGCTGCTATTGTTCCAGCTATTGTTCCTACCATTTGCAGCAGATTGTGTTCTGAGAATTCAAGGACAGTAGCTTAGATTTAAGTCTTGTAATTGGCTGACTTGTGTATAATGATGTATTGAATGTTATACAAGTTTTCATGTATTTTCAATTCATGTTTAACATCATTTGAGTGCTTGTATCCTTATTTTCAAATATTTGTCAGTTAATTGTTAGTATCTAACTGTCCTCATATCACAATGAAATGAAATTCAAGTTGAAATGTGTGCTAAAATGTCTAAATCTTTTATATATCTTGTCTGGAAGTTGTTCAAGGCATGCACTGCCTTTTTAGACCCTTTAGGTCCCATTCTAGCCTTTAAGATTCATTTGAAAACCTTTAAAAGGCTTAGGATGGGTGAAATTTGGAATTCAATAAAAATTAGATAAAAAATCTAAAAATAAAAATAAACCTATTCGATTGCAGATTAGGTATTTTTTTAAATGTATACCAAGTTTCATGGTAATCCGAACCCTCAGCTTGGTAGAATTTACCAGTCGACGGTTCTATATACCATGAAACTTAATAAAAGAAACTACACTTAAAAATACCAAAACATCTCTTTCTTCCCATCCATTTCTTTCCATCTCTTCTCCTACTTCCATAAAAGATATAAAACCCATAAAAAGCTAAAAAAACTCAAAAACACTTAAAAATTCCGTTGTATACTATGTATATAAGTGTATATATAAGCTATATTGTAAGCTCATTAATATACAATGTAAATTATACATATATAGGGTATAAATAACTTATGTATATATTATAGTATATAAATTAAGTATTTAGGTTAGATTATACTGTATATAACTAAATTATATAACTACTTATTAATTAAACTAACTTATATGTACTAATAAACTATATATATTAATAAACATTATAAATAACCATATTAAGTTATAATACTGTATATACATATTTATATGTATATAATAAACATATTCAATCCTATTCCATAATTTAATTTTATATATATAGAACAAATACTTAATTTATTAAGTTAATAGTTTAGTTATTAGATTAAATTAAAATAAATTAGTAGATTAAGTTAAAACTTAGCTAACTTATACTGTACATTTATACTAATGTATTTTAAGTAAGTTAAGCTAATTTAAGTTATTTATAATGTATTATACTGTGTAAACTGTATTTATACATGAAATAGTCTAAAAATGTACTATTTAAATGTAAATAAATTAGAAATAAAGCTTGTAAAGTACAATAAAAATATATAATAAATACTTTAACATATTTACTAACTCTGTATAAGGTCAATTAAACCATATAATAACTAACTTATACGTAATTAAAGAATAAAACCTAAAATTAGTTATGTATAAATTGTATACTTTACCTAATTAATTTATATAGTAAATATAGTTAAAATTCCAAATTAATTGTACAATTATATAGTACTATGTAAATGCTTTATTTTCACATAATTTATTTTTAATATCTAATAAATTATGGCCCTCGAATTGAGGGCCAAAATCTCAAACCCAGAACTTGTCGCACCTGATTTCCAATGCGCAACCGCGGTCAAAAAGTGCCACATCGTATATCTTACACCACTTGCAGTGGTATTTTACTAAAAAGTTACTATACTGCTCAGTCGTCACGGGTGCTGGATGATAAACGTCAGTTTATCATCATTCCTATGCATTAAAACAAACCTAGCTCTTAAGACTTTACTCCGCAAACGGGTTTTTGGGCTGCATTTAGGCATTCACTAGGTTAGGCATGCATTGCATTTTTTTTTATTTTAATATGTTTTTGTGAGTGTTAGGGATGAACAGATATACAAATCCCTAAAACCCTACCACTCAAGAAGGCAATTGGTGAAGGAATTCAGACTAGCTGGAACTCAGCTTAATCCAACTCACCACAGCTGGAACCTAGCTCACTTGAACTAAGGTTAGCTCATCCCAGCTCCATTCAGCTAATCTCAGCTGAACGGCAGCTCAAGAGAGTTCATCTTAGCTAACCCTAGCTCAAGTTAGCTCAGATCCAGCTCAACTTAGTTGAGTTTAGCTCATCTCAGCTCCCACTAGTCCACAGGGAGCTCTAGCTAGCTCAGCTGAGTTGACGGGAGTTCACCCCAGCTCAGATCCAGCTACATCCAACTCCACTCAACTCCAGCCAGCTGAAGAAGAACTCATCCCAGCTCAGGAAGCTCAAGTCCAGCTCCCGGGAACTTAACTTAGCTCAACTCAGTTGAGCTAAGTTACCTTAGCTGCCTCAACCAGCTTGATCCTCCCCAGGAGCACCAGACCTAGCTCACCTCAGCTCATTATGGTAGAAGCCAGCTCACTTTAGCTTGGCTTAGTAGCTAGCAAAGAACTAGCAAGCTAGGCCAGCTAGAGTAGCTCCATGCCAGCCTCTTCAGCAGCAGCCAGCTCCAGTTTTAGCTCCAGACTTCTCCTCCTCAGCTCCTCCCTCCAAACCCTAGCTCCAACACCTCCTTCTCTACTCCTCCATTAGCTAAGCTAGCTTAGCTTAGCTATACTCCAACTTCCTTGGCTTGTACCACCCAAAAACCCTACCTAACAACTCCACCTACTAGCTCCACCTAAGCTCCACCTACTTGGCGCCAACCTAGCCTACTCACCACCTCCAAAAGACACCTAAAAGTGACACCAAAACCACCCTAACTACCCCCTTGATGGCGCCACTTTTCCCTCCAAAAATCCCCTTCATCTCCACCACACATCTCCCCTTAAACCCATCTCCACCCTCCACATAACCCCACCTTCTAGAACCTTAAAGTTGGCGCCAACCCATGGCACCTTTCCATGGTTGGCACCACTTTTAGGTGCCTCTTGACCAACCCTAACTACCCCCCTAGCACCCCTTAGGTGGTGCCAACCATCCATAACCCTAGGATCATCTAACCACCTCCATCCAACCATCTTAGCCCTCCATTTCAAGAGGCACCTTAACCCCTCACCCTACCCTATAAAAGACCACTACCCACAACCATTCAATCCATCCTTGGCTAGCAAATTCACTCTCATATTCCACCTAGAAGCCCACGTCCAAGAGAGAAGAAGAAGATTAAGGGGATATTCTGTCCCCTTGGTGCCTTCCCCTCTTCCCTTCTCTCTTGAGTCACGCCAGCCAAAGGAGAAGCCAGGCAAGGAAAATCTTTGGAGGAGATCTTGAAGGTGGTCTACGCCACCTTGGAGGAGCTTTTGAGGGTGGTGCACGCCCACCCCTTGGAGGAGAGCAATGAAGGTGGTAGCTTCCACCTTCGAGGAGCTCTCAAGGAAGGAGAAGAAGGAGGCCCTCTTTTCAAGCCAAGGAGCAGCTAGGCTTGGAGCAAGAAGACTCCCTTCTTCACCAAATTTTGCAAGAGGATTAGTATTTCTTTTATTGCTTTTAAATTTGTTTAGTTCTAGTAGAAGCATTCCTCTACTTATCCTTGAAAAGAACACAAATTCTAGTTAATTAAATTGCCTTCTTTTAGCTTTTTGTTGCAATTGTTACTGTTGTTCTAGCACTTATTCTACTTCCACTCCCTAATTACTCTAGGCCTCCACTTGCCTAGAGTGAGCTTAGGTAGTGGACTTTTTAATTTCTTAAGTTTTAGCTTGGCATTTTAGGTGTTATCACTCTTGTGTCACAATTCGCACCTTGCCCGTATTATTTCAAAACATAAAATATATATATATATATTTAAAATACCAAAAAGAAAGTTGAGATGTGTTTTTAGCAAGAGAATCGAATTGCAATTTTTGCCTTCTTGGACGACCCTAGATACTCCCCTATCTAGGATATAAATTTAAAAGCGAAAGCGGATTTACGTGTTGCAACGACACTAAATTACCTAATTAACAAACCGCGTATTTTCGCTATCACTGGACGCCCAAAATAACTGAGCATAGAGACTGAGCATTATCTTACCTAAGCATTATTTGAGCATTTGATGTGTGTGAAGGCCAGGGACCGTTTACTATGTAGGGCTTGATTAAGCCCAAATTTGAGCTGAAAACATAATTAAGCGGCCTAATTAAGAAACTAGAGCGTGCTTAGTAGAGGTCCGGTTTCACCCGCCTCAGGTGCTACGTATCTCTCGAAAAGCGTGCCCACCAATTAAACACATTTTTGTTAAGCAAAAGGCCCTAATGACTCATTGAACACAGAGAGCCGTAAGCAAAGAACACTTATGAAAATGAGGCTAAGTGTCATAAGAGACACAGGGAGGAGAGAACACTGAAAATCGGCTAAGTGTTGAGCAGCACACACAGAGAAGAGAGAAGTGAACACAGATAAAAGAAAAGAAAGAAGCTAAGTATGAGAAACGGCTAAGTGTAAAAGAAGATGAAACACAGAAAAGGCTAAGTTAAGAAGGAACAAAGAGAAGAAGAAGTATATGTGTATAATGTATATCTATATATATGTATAGTATTTGTAAATAATATGTATAATGTAAATAATAAGTTGTATAGATTGTATAAGGTAAATAATATACATACATATAATGTATAAATATGTATATAAGTAACTTCATATTTTTACTGACAGAATAAACCGTCGCTAAAGGTGAAATAAATGCCGCTATAGACCATAGTTTCTACTTTAAAGTTTGTATATAGTTTTTTCTGGGGTTCAGTGACACTTGTATCTGTCGCTATAGCTCTTATATATGTTACAATATACGTTAGTATGTTAAGTAAGTATGGTATGTATTATTAGTTAGTATTGTATATATATGTAAGTATTAGTAATATAACTTATAAATAGATAATTTAGAATATAACTATGTATTGTTCGATGCCTGTTTGTAATTAGTGTTTGTAAACATTTTATTGATTCTTTTTTGTATATAATCAAACCATTAATTCATTTATTATTGATTCATTCATTTATTCATTTTTTTATCGTACATAAAACTTATCTTTTTGGAATTAAAGAATAATCTTAGACTTAGAGAGTGATGTATATCAATAACTGCCTCCCAGCGAACAACCTAGAATAAACCAGTAAAAATTATGTAAATTAAATAAAAGCAATGCGATAATAGTTTGTATTTGTGACATATACTACAACAATGATGATTTTTTATACAAACCGTGGTCGGTCGATCGCCTTACATTTTTTGAAACTGTTGCCGGGGATCAAACCCCGACAACAGCGTTTATGTGAAGCGACTGATTGATTGATTAACTTGACCAAATAACAAATGTCGCAAACGAATCGAACCATCACTCACCCTATTTCGTTACCCATCTCATAGTAGAATGCCAAGTGCACCAGTACCTTGTAGGCACAAGATCTAGGCGCTACAGTTTCATGGCCAGCACCTGAGGGACCACTTGGAGGTGGCTCGAGTTTTGCTCCCAGTGCTTAGAGATCAGGAGTTATTTTGGCGAGGTGGAGAGGGAGGAGTTATACTGTCCGCCTCAACATCAAAGAGATCACGTGAGCCTTTGAAGACCTCACAAGAGTTTTGGAAGAACGTAGTGTTATATAGATCACCACGCCAATCATTTACAAATAGTTATTTTGTTGAAGGCCTATGTTTCATTCTTACCGCATTCAACACCTTCACTTCTACAAGATGACAAACTTTTAAATATCTTTAAAACTACTTCCAAGGGCTACATTTTGAAATGTAAAATATTAGTCCTAACTCTGCATGCTTTACGTCTGGAGTTATGCTAAGCAGTTAGAAGTTGCTAACATTATCTCCAACGGTCGATTCTGTAATGTATGCGTATTTGTGAGTGGTGAGGTATATCCAATTGTGATATATTTGAAAATGATATATCATACCTGCTTGATGTGAAATACATAAAATATTTATTTATATAAAGTTTAATAAAATCAATACCCACTCACTGACCTTTCTCATTCTTTAAGTGCACATTAACAGAACAACAGGAAGTCATACCTTTCTCAGCCCATTCCTCTCCCACCCTCCAATCAAACAAAGACCCCATACTCATCATCCGAAAATCCAACCTCCCTTCTCCACCTCAGAAGTCAAGTCATACCCATGGTAACATAAACCCCCCAATCTGTACTCACAAATCCAAATCCCGTCATCCCCACCCACACCAAACCACTAAGAAGTAGTCCCAACTACTACTCGATGGCTGCCACCACCTCCTCCTCCTCCTTCCTCCGCCGTCCACTCCCTCTTCCTTCCTCCACCCACCGCCGCCTCCACCGCCGCCCCTTCCTTACCCCCATACGCGCGCTCTCGGTGGCCCTCACGCAGGACGACCTGAAGAAGCTCGCCGCCTCCAAGGCCGTGGAGTACGTGAAGAGCGGGATGGTCCTCGGCCTCGGCACGGGCTCCACCGCCGCCTTCGTCGTCTCGGAGATCGGGCAGCTCCACTCCTCCGGTAGGCTCACTGACATCGTCGGCGTCCCCACCTCCAAGCGCACCTACGAGCAGGCCCTCTCCCTCGGCATCCCCCTCTCCACCCTCGACGACCACCCCAGCATCGACCTCGCCATTGATGGCGCCGACGAGGTAACCAAACACAAGAAAAGGAAAGAAAGATCCCATCTTGCTTGCTGTGAGAAGGGTGCCACCTTTGATTTGATGGAAGTAGACGATCAGAGTTGGCAAGGTTGTGCCTTTTTGTCGGAATGGGGCTTTTCTTAGTGTTACCGATTTACCATGATTGTGGTTTCCATCAAAATCGGATTTTTGAGTGGAAAGATCGGATCGTGCTTCCTGTTGTGTGGAGAAAGGTGCGAACTTCGCCTGTATCAACGCGTGGGAATGATAGAAGTAGCTAATCTGAGTTGCCATGGTTGTGGTTTCTATCAAAATTGGATTTTTATTGGTAACTGGGAAATGAAGGATGAGCTGTGCTGGTAATTGGAGGAGATCGGATCTTGCTCGCCATCAGTGAGAGGAAGATGCGACCTTTGCTTTGATTGGTAATGTGGAGTTAATGACTCGGGTCGATAGCTTTTTGTCGGAGTCGGGGTTTTTCCTAGTGTTACTGATTTACCATGAATGTCGTTTCCATCAAAATTGGAGTTTTGAGTGCAAAGAACGGATCTTGCTTGCTGTTGTGTGGAGAAAGATGCGAACTTTGCCTGTATCAACGTGTGGGAATGGAAGAAGTAGCTAATCTGAGTTGCCATGGTTGTGGTTTCTAACAAAATTGGATTTTTAGTGGTAACTGGGCAATGAAAGATGAGGTGTGGTGGTAATTGGAGGAGATCAGGTCTTGCTCGCCATCAGTGAGAGGAAGATGTGACCTTTGCTTTGATTGGTAATGTGGAGTTGATGAGTAGGGTCGATAGAAGCAGCCAATCTTTCTGAAGATTGTGATTTTTTTTTTTAATGAAAAAGTGATTTTTCTTGGTAACTGGTTCTGAGAGTTTGAGGGATGGCAGTAAGGGTGGGGAGTGAAGAGATCTGATCTTGCTTGCTAGTGAGTGGAGGGAGAATATATGGCCTTTGCTTTGGTTTCTTCTGCTGAGAGGAATGGGATTGACTGAAGTAACCAATCCGAGTTATCGAGATTGTGTTTTTGCTCAAGATTGAATTTTTCTTGGATCTCGAAGATGAGTTTCAAGAAGAAAAAATGATATTCTATTTTGATATGGACAGAAAAGGAGAGGACCATTTGATTTTGGATATGGTTTGTCAGTGTGTAATTTGTGAAAAAATTGAATCTTTTACAGGCTCGGATTTAGGTCAAATGTATATGCGTACTTTGTGCGATGTAGAACTGTAATATGGGAGATAGTAGAAGATGATGAATGAGTCTTCTTAAGAGTTCAAATCACTAATTGCCTTTCTTCCTTTTTAGGATGATATTATGCTTTCTTGGGATCTTTTAAAAGTAGAGAGAAAAATCAAGTGTGCTGGAGAATTTACTCTAATGACAGTATCTGGTACCCATTAAGTATTGGAGTTTTTTTGGCAAATATTGTTTTGAAAATCACTCTTGTATGCAATCACAAATCTTTGATTCATTTTGCTCCTCAAAACTTCTTCAAAAAAATATGCTCCTCAAAACATTCTATATTGATAAGTGTTTAGAAGATTAATGTGGCTTAGGTAACTATATTGGTGCCAATAATTTTCAAAGACACACACACACACGCACGCACATATATATGCGTGTGGCAACTGATGCACACATATGAGGTAACATGGATGGGTAGTGGAGATGGTCAAGCCATTGCGATTTTATTTACTATCTTTTCTAGTAATGTTGCTTGGCTACTCATACTAGTCAACCTGAGATTTTGTTTCAATCATACACATTAAGATGCTATGTGAGCAAAATTTATATTACTTGTGAGATTTGTTGTCTTTTAAGATCTATAGATTAAGGATGTTGCTAGTGAATAGTGGAGCTATGGTAGAAAATTTTAATTCTTGTAGTGGCCTTTGATTTCTAGTTAATGTGGTTTATGCGATTCTACGGCAAGTACAACCAATTTTATTGCAAACAAAACTACTTTTGGCATTAGTGTTTCAACTGTTTGTGTTAGGCTTTTGTAATTTTTTGCTTTACATTTCTAGTCTGATTAGATGGTAATCCAGATCAAATCAAAAGCCAAGAAACTTTCCATTTAAAAAAACCAGCAATCATGAAAGCAAGTTATTTTAGTATATCTTTGGTTTACAATTGTTGCAAATGAAATGAATAGCAATCACATGTATACAAAGATGTACGTGGAAAATTATTCTCAACGGAAGGAGAAAACCATAGGAACGGATACCTAGTGCTCACTAATGACTAGGGTTTTCTTTTCTTTTCTTTTCCAACTTGAACAAAAGGTGGGGGGTGTTAAGTATTTATAGATAGTAGGTTAAATGGATCCACACCGAAGACCCAATTACTCAATTACACGTACAACTCAACACTCCTCAAGTTGAGCTTAGAGATCAAACATGCCCAACTTGCCCATGCATTCATCAAAGCAAGATACAGACACTCTTTCCGTAAAGACATTTGCAACTTGTTCATTTGTCTTTACATATGGAAGACAACAACCCAACATCAATCTTCTCTCTAATGAAGTGTTTGTTCAACTCAACATGTTCAGTGCGATTGTGGAGCATAGGATTATTTGTAAGATTTATGGTAGATTCATTGTCATAGTACAACATCATGGGGGCCTTTGGTTACAATCCAATGTTAGACAAAATAATTCTGATCCATTGCATTTCAATAACACCCAATGCAATAGCTCTATATTCAACTTCCACACTGGATCTAGCAACCACAGATTTTTTTTGCTTCTCTAAGTCATTGGATTTCCACCAAGATACACACAATATCTTGAGATAGATCTTTTGTCATCAACGAAACTAGCTCGATTTGCATCAATGTAAGCTTCAATCTTTAACTCATCACTTTGGGTATAAAGAATTTCCTTTCCTGAACATTTCTTCAAGTAAGCCAATATCTGATTCACATCCTTCATGTGAGCATCTGTGGGAGCATGCATGAACTGACTCACTATGTTGACAGCATAAGTGATATTAGGCTTGGTGAGTGTAAGATATATGAGTTCTCCTGCCAATCTTTGATATCTGTTCTTCTGATCGTACACCAATATAACTCCTTGAGACTTAATCTGCAATTTGCTTCAGTAAATGTTGCAGCCGGTTTGCACTCTAATTTTTAACTATCCTTTAGAAGATCAAGGTCATATTTTCACTGACACATAACAAGTCTATCCTTAGATCGCGTTACCTCAATTCCCAAAAAATACCTGAGTTTGCCAAGATCTCTCCTTGTTGCCAAGTGCTTTTGAGAATAATCCTTGCAACTCTCTGATTTGATTCGTTGTTAAGTCACGAAGAGCAAGTTGGCCGCCTTCATCTGTCTTTTTAGATGTTTTAGATGCCATAATTGTCACATTTCTTTTAATTTGAGGTTTATTTGTACCACGATCGGCCTTTCCTCTCTCTTGGCACTTTTCAGGATGAAGATCCTAGCATGAGTCTATAGTGTGCCCAGTTTTTGACAATGTGTGCACTTTTGAATTTCTTTGCCCCAGTTCACTACAACAAATAGAGGTGCATATTGGTTTCGGCTCACAAATGTCGAATGCTACGAATCAGTTCTCCTCGGTTCAATAATAGCATCTCCAGATCCACCCTCCATAACATGTAGTCTGTCCTTCTCTACCTCCACCTAGAAGTAGACCTTCTCAATGCAAGGAATGGAAGAACCATTGGGAATCTAACTCCTAATATTTTCAAATTGATTTAAGAACCCCATAATATTCAATAACAAATATTGGTTCGTGCCGAAGATTGCAAATCTTCGTTGTTAGCTGATAAATACGAATGTCCTTCTGGCCAAATATACTCTCTAGAGTCCAAGGTAGTCCACATCTCTCGAGCATTTTTCTTCCTCAGAATAAGAGGTTGAAGTTCTACTGAAAAGAATTCACAATCCACCATTGGACTTGGTTATCTTCAAGATACCACATTTCCCAGGCAGGATTATCCTCATTAGGCTCAACTTTGGTACCTTGTATATAGCCAATGTGTCCACAACCAACGATACCCATTATTGCTGCCACACACCATAAAAGATAATTTGATCTATTAAGTTTTGTGGCGGTAAGCTGCACCGCAAGGCCCGCTTGGGACTTCATAGACCCCAACTCAACCTTCTTTTCCTCTTTTTTTGTTCCTCTACCATAGGTAAAGAAATCGTGCACAAAATTTCAAGCAATCAGACCACATGAGCTACCAATTGTCAGAAAAAAACAGAATCCAAACTGTAGGACAGCAGCAAAATTAGATAAATGAGACACCAAATGATGTCAGAACATCAAACCTTGCAAATGGAGTTCGCAACTCCCCTATAGGAACCAATTGGATCTGACTTCATGCCAGATCAAGTGGAAGAAGGTTCCACAGTGGTTGCTAGAGCATCGCCATGGTCGTTGAAACCCTATATTTGATAGCCAGAGACGTCACTGGAGATCAATCAACGAGAGGAGGGTCATCAAAGGGGCCCATTCTATGCATGGGACTCGTGTAAAGGTCTTCAACATGTATTACATACATTGAAGACCCCCACAAAGATGAAACAATGGGATCAAATCCGTTTTGATACTATGTTGAAAATGAAAAGAACAACATTCACACAAATACAAAGATTTACATGGAAAATCCTTCTCAATGGAAAGGAAAAACCATGGGACAAATACCTAGCACTTGCTGGTGGCTAGGGTTTTCTTTTCTTTTCCAACTTGAACAAAAGGTGGGGGGGGGGGGGGGAGCGGGGGTGTTACAATATTTATAGATACTAGGTTAAATGGATCCACCCCCAAGACCTAATTATCCTCTTACATGTACAACTCAACAACAATGATACCTCAAACGCAGTAGATCATGCTACTTTTTTGTTTTGAGCATAACTTGGCCTTCCCTGACTGGTTTGTAAGGTGCATTATTTAACCTCTTATACTTTTCAAAAATTATTTAGCTTCTTATAACTTTTTGCAGAAGCCTTTTCTCTAAATTCCCAAACCTCCATAAATGTATCATTCTTATTTTATCCATTGTTGGTGTCTTATTGTCTTTTTCTCTGGAGAAAAATATTTTGATGATCACACTAAGTTTTCCTGAGTACCCCACCTGCCCAACCACATAACGGATCCATTTCATTTTGTTTACAGAAGCAGTCCTTTTATTTTTTCACCAAAGAAAGGGTTTCATTCAGCACATAATATGCCTTTGGTAATGATTCTACAGATCAAGGGATGGAGGGGGTTAGGGAAGGCTTAAAGGGTTTTTTTTTTTTTTTTTTTTTGGTGTGGGAGATGAATAGCTGGGGAGTAGTAAAGGGAGGGGCATGAATAAAAGAAGCAGGATGTTTGCTCTTTGTCCAGCTAACAAATACAATTTACTTTAGGTGAGAAGATGTGCTGATAGTCATTTTTGTGTCCTATCTACGTTTTGTGATTAGCTAAAAGGGCTACAACATGAAGGATCTCAAGAGCGATTTCTTGACAATATGATGGGATCTTTACTGCAACAAGATACTGAAGTTTGCATGGTTGTAACTATATGAATTTGGCTCAAGAAGTTCTGGATTTTTCAGTCCTAGCTTGTAAACCAAGTTAAAGGAAATGTGCTGGTCAAATGCCTTGGCCTTTTTAGTATTAGATGGGACTTGCATAAATTTGATTCCCGATGTGCATATATGGGTATTTGACCATTTATTACATGTTACATTTGCTTTTCTGCAAATGATTGTCCTTGTTGGATTTTAACAGGTAGATCCAAATTTGGATTTGGTTAAGGGTCGTGGTGGAGCTCTTCTTCGAGAAAAGATGGTTGAGGCAGTGTCTGAAAAGTTTGTTGTGGTTGCAGATGAAACCAAATTGGTCTCTGGTTTAGGTGGCAGTGGCCTTGCCATGCCAGTTGAGGTTGTACAGTTCTGCTGGAAGCACAACTTGACCAGGTTGCAAGATTTATTTAAGGAACTAGATTGTGAGGCGAAGCTCCGGCTAGGCGAAGATGGGAAGCCTTACATCACTGACAACTTCAATTACATCGTAGATCTGTACTTCAAGACACCCATCAAGGATGCAGAAGCAGCTGGCAGAGAGATTTCTGTCCTTGAAGGTGTAGTGGAGCATGGCCTTTTCCTGGACATGGCCACTGCAATAATAATTGCTGGGAAAGAAGGTGTTACTGTGAAGACCAAGTGAGTCCTATGTTGTTAATGGATGAGTTCCTGGTCTTTTTGTGGACTGCTGTAATTCTTTTTGTCGTATGGTATGCGTGAACAATGTGGTTGTAAATTATTTGCTCTCTCTTCCCCTCTCGACTTGCCTTTCATGCAAATAATACATGGGGGAAATTTTATTCGAGCTTGGTTATCTTAAAGTCTTCAAGATCTTGATTCCAGATTACCTCATGTTTGCATTTTGAATTTGATAGTGCAGACTGGGGGGATGTCATGCTTGTTTTTTCTATGTACTGCTTGTAGGCGCATGACCACCTTGACATAGAGACAAATAAATGGATCTTTCTTTTTTGAGGATTTTTTTAATAGGAATTACCCCCGAGGAATTGTTGAGAGTTCAATGTGTCCATTACACATTTCTTGGCACTCATCAATTTTATTATTTGTGAGAGGGTGCTCAATAGGTTCTTAAAAAAAATAACCTTCTTTTCAAATGGAAAGCCAATGGCCAAATCTCAATTGGTTGATGGCCTTTCTTCTTCAGCAACAAAGCAATCTTGGCCAGATGTTGAGCTTATCAATCCTCCAATCAAGTGAATCAACATTTTAAAAAAGCGGAGGCTCCATCATGATCTTTATTAATTTGCCTGTTAAAGTAGCATGCCTTGTTAATTGCTGATTTTGACCTCTTCACAAAAAAAAAAAAAAAAATGCTGGTATTGAAGGGAAGCCTTGATGCAACAGCAAAAATTTCAGCACGTGACCTCTAGGTCCCAGGCTTGAGTTGTTGAAAGAGCCTATGTAGAAATCCGTAACTATGGGCATATGATTGATATTACAGTTTTTGGCTTTTCCCTGGATTCTGTAAATAATGGGATTCTCATATGAGGCTGTCCTTCTATACCCCCGAAGCTCTTTTCTACATCTGCACACTCATCCATTGCGATTTACTCAATATTAAGTAAATTCTTCATCGACTGAATAAAATTTCTTGATATTGAGTGTGAGGTAGATTATCATTAGCCATAAGAATATTGGTTGGTCAACAATAATACGAGTGATCAGGTGGTTTATGCTTCTGCATATGGTTCGAACCAGTTAATTTTAAAAAAGATGCTATATTTCAATTACGGGGTATTGAAATTTTTTTCCTTACAACTCACTACGCTAACTCTTATTGCCACTAATGATTTTAAAAAAACCAGGACAAAAAGACATTCCCACAAAAGATTGGTGGACTGCTAAAGCTTGAAATGGTAGAGTTCACTTCCATATCCGTAAGATGAAGCTACTTTGACACTCTTCTTTTGGTCTGGTTGTGATTTTTTTGTGGCTACCTTAGTATCCTGCTCTTGTTTTTAATCCTCAACTGTAGTTGTCCATTTTACTTCTTGTTTCCCCCTTGCTAATGTACTGCAGGCTTTGGGCAAATCTTCCTGCAGGGCGCACCCCTTTTTGGTTGTCCTCCTGGATGGTGTGGGGTGAATAGAATTATCCTTTTCTATTAAAAACAATGGAATACCGTACCTTATCAAACTTTCAGGAATCTACTTTTTATTGTTACATTTTTTGATGAAATCATTTATCTGCATGTGATCTTGCAATTTAGTCCTTATAACCATTGGTATTGAGATGGTACTTGATCTATTCCGTAATTCTAATTTGATACTTCTAAGCAAGGAAATGCACTCACCGCTTCTCTACCATGCATGGAAGATACCCATTTCACATCTTTGATTCATTTACTCACAACCATATTCTAGAAAAGCACCCATTGCATGTAAATCTCAAATTTCTCATCACCCGTCTAATATTGTCTCCTTTGAACAGAAGTCATGTGAAGAGAGATGTCCACTAAAATATGCAACTAATCCAGCTGACTGTAAAACCTGTGTGAAGGGAAAGAAACTATCTTTGTTCAGAAACTTGTTGCTGGTTCTCTTCCTCACACAGCTAGACAGATCACTAGGAGCAGCAGTATCAGGATGACTCCATGTGGAGCAGCAGTGACTGAAAGATATACAACCAGAGTGTCAGTCATCTGATCTTCACGAAACATTAAAGAATTTATGCAATATTTTGGAATATAAATGCTTGCCAGGGAATGACAAAGGGAGAAACTCTATATTGTTTGATATAATGGGTGATGGACATTGAGTTATTCTGGGGCTTTTCCTTCCTGTTCTTGCTTAGCTTATGTACTGGGATTTAGATCTCTTTTCAATGTAAGATGAAGTTGCCATAAGATCTCCGGGCACTACTATTTCTGCTCTTTGATAATATGTTCACAATTGAGTAATCTTTTTCTAGTAGCCATCCAGACCTTGTTAAAAAAGATGATACTCTTCACCTAAAATTTCGCATACTCATTTATTTAAGCTACTTATTCAGGATATCTCTGGTTTAAATGGTCCTGCTTCTCACCTCTATTAGTACCACTTGAAGGTGCAGGCGCTGGTGGAGGGGGAAGCTTCGATGAAGATGGACCTGGAGATGTTTGATTCTCAAAAACATAGCGAATACATAAACATCATTGCTACGTCTAATATATCTATTCAATTAACATAAATTTCATTGTTATGAGATATTAATTATAGCCCCTGTCGACAAAGTTGTTATTCCTCACCGCTGTTAGAACCACCAGAAGTTGGTGGATGTGCTTTAGATAGTGAAGGTGCAGTCAAATTTTCAAATCCTATCTCCTTTTGCTTGCAATCCATGCCTAGAGTACCTGGAATGGTCAGGTGCAGTTAGAAATCATAGCCCATGGCTTGCTTAGAAGGAAAGATGTATATGCTTCATGTTGTTGGACACTTGCATTCAGTGTAACATGGGAACATGGTATTGTTCAGGAGATTCTTATATCCACAATCACAGTCACAGCGGTACGCGAAGGCTGAGGTCTTCACACATTTGCCTGCACCGCACACCGCCCAGGAACATGCTGCAGGAAGGTAAAAGATTGTGAGTTGGAAATGAAAATCATGCATAATTTTCAAGCAAACAAGTGTTCATTCAGTAAAAATATTAGTTACGATCTGATAATGCACTCATGTTGCTGAAATCAATGACGGGAGGCAAGGGTAGGCTGGTGGCCTCATGAGAGCAAGTGTGATGTAGTGTACCTAAAAGATCAAGTAAACAGCATCAGCAGGCTATCATAAATTTGTATTTTCTCATTAATAAGTTTACTAGGAACTCATAGCTCCTGTGAAACTAAATCGACTTTTCAAGTCCTAAATTCTGAGTCAAAATTGAGAACTTGCAGGCTCCCATGGACTTGATGCAACAAGCCAGAATGGTTTAAGAGTATTCTCAAGCATTTCAAAGGGGAAATAGAGGGGGCTCACAATCTGGAATGACGCAGGGAAGGAATGCAGCCGATGAGGACGCTTGGTTCCATCCTGACTTGCAATTGCACGTGTAACTGTAGCTGTAGCTGTAACTGTAACTGCTTCCATTTGAGCTGCTGCTGTGGTTTGAATGGATAGTGCAATCCCCCTTGCCACAGTGCACATCTTCACATGTTATATCTGTTCATTTTGACAAAACATCCTTTTGTGAACGTCATCATTGGGGTGAAGGTCCCAGTGATCATTTGTGCATAAATTCATGGCTATAAGGGAAAGGAGCAAACTGATGAAACCTATTGGTGGAAATAGTACTTTTGACTTGAAATTTAAAGCAGTAAAAGTCCAAGAACCAGGACTTGGCACATTAGATTCATTTCCTAATGTAGAATTATAGTGCAGGTGCTACCTAGAATTACATGAGTTATGCTCTAATTAATATCAGCATGGACTCAGTAATATCAAAAGTTCAGAGATTTCTGTCACCTGTTTTACCCCTAAGATACATAATTTAGAAAGGCTAAAAAGGCCCAACTTTAGGAACATCACAGGACAAGAAACTGACCCAAGGAGGGAAAAGACCAACGTCACTTTAGGAAAATTTTCACAAGTTGGGGAAAGAAATGTATCAGCACAAACAGAAAACAGTGCCCTCCAGTGGACTCTAGGGCCCCATCTCATTTATTCCTGAACTCTTACAGAGACCAAATCAAAACTGTAAGAAGAACAAGCAAGTCAACGGCTTCTTACTGGTGAAATTATTGAAGAATGGGGGCATTGGAGGGGCAAACATTGGGGGCATGAAGGGCTCTCCATACCCACCAAACTGGGCCTCTGCTGGTTGCAGGAAGATGGAGAGTGCAGCAACAAGAGCCACTCCCCAACCCATGGCACCCATTCGTCCCTTCTCTGCAATCGAGTTGAGAGTGTTCAAACGTTGGAGAGGTGGTAGTGTTGGTGTTGGTTTGTTGGTGATGTGGGGGGCTATTTATTAATGGAATTCAGGAAGCTGCCTCACTGAGTTTCCACATTCTTTTTGATTTGTTTGTGCATGGCAGTTGGAACACCTGTTTAATCAATGTGGAGGCAGCATGGTCAAGTTGACTTTTGGCATCAACTTGCATTATTCTATCATTTGTTTAAGCTTGTCTTACCCACCGTAGGATAACCCCTATGGTAGGCTGGGTTTGGCCGTCGGATAGCCTCTATCCTATAATAAGAGAGGGATAAATTTGGAAGAATATTTATTTATGGGGATGAGATAAGTGGCGGAGATGGAAATGATTGGTATGGTAATATAATATTGGTAGATGATTTTTTAATGTCATGATATGGTTGTGAGTGGACTGATGTGATATAGTGAATGTATTTTAATGGAGATATTATATTGAAGTAGATGTATTTTGATATATATTAGTATTGATGTGATGTAATAAGATAATTTGAAAGTGATATTTTAATAGATATTGATGTTGATTTGAAGGGGGTGAGATAAGTTTAATCTCTTTGATCTTTGAAATTTATTTCTTAGGCACCTCTTTAAATTTGAAATGACTGTCTAGTTATTCTGCTGCCTAAACGGAACAGTATCTGATCCTCTGCCAACTCCTATGTACAGGTCACCTTCTCACTCTAATCTGGCAGTTCAAGCATCACTGTTTTGGGACTCGGATATACGTGTGGGCGTGGGCGCGCACATGCTCTCAAAACGGTTGACAGATAAAGCAAAGCATTGTGTACCCACGAGGGTTGAATGGTGTCCAAGTTCTCCTTTTATCTTTTGGAAATTGCCATATCATTAATAGAAAGATTTCCATTTTTATGGGCATATGCACGGAAGAACTATCTTGTCTAGCCATCATGCAAATCTGTCTCAACAATTTTTCCGGAACTTAAAACCTCTGAGCATTCTCAGCTTCTTACAGGGGTGTACTCTTACCCTAGAAGAGGAACATGTATTGTGGCAAATGCACACCCTTGGATCTCTCTTCTTGCTCTCTCATTGATCCTTATATAGTTATATTTGTTTCCAATCGATGAGGGAAAATTTTTGTAAATGGTGAAATTAAGGAATAAGTAACCAATAAATTGATTTTGATGTTTGAGAGGTGTATGGAACGAATGATAGGATAAGGAGGAGTGTTTGGGGGGGATGGGAGGGGATGGTATCTCACAAGAGGAGAAATAAATTTATCTCACTCTCTCTTAGAGTAAATTTATCCCAAGTTTTTAACCCTTATCTAGAGGTAAAGTTCATTAAACAAAGGATATATTGTTATATCCTGCAAAACAAACAATGCCTGAGGGAGTAAAAGATCAGGTGGTTGGTCATAAAAACGGAAAAATCAAGCAATTCTCCCTTTCATGTAATGTTTCACGACTAAGCAGACAAATTTGGAATGGTCGGCGGCCGTTGCCTTACCTTTAAATAAAATGCTTTTATATTTTCTTAAAAAGATAAATGTGATGGGATGAGATTTAATCATGTAACTTCTTGGATGCCAAAAGGGTTCTTTAACACTAAGTCAACCTTTAGTAGCTCTTTTACTTTTTTTGTCATCGGGGATATTAGTAATGCACATCTTAAAAAATGCTTCTTCACGATTATTGGATCTACTTTACGTTAAGTGTTAGCCAACTCTGATTAGTAAAATGAAAATAGATGATAATCACTATTTGTATTTATGTGTATAAAGGGGATATTCCTTCTTGATGTTTACATGAAGGCGTAACAAACATGGGTTAGTGCACATAAAATTTAGGAGTGAGATACTCTAACGACTCGCTTAAACAAGCAAAAGAGAGTTACCACCTAAATGGTGTGTGCGTGTGGGGGAAGGGGGATGACAAATGGAACAAAGAAACTCCTCCATTTTAGTTTATAGTGTAACGATGTAGATATGTAAGATGGAAAGGGGGAGCTTGCACTTTAGCGTGTATATCTTTGTCTACCAACAATATTTAAAAATGAAATTTTAAACATTTTAATCACCTTAAGTGAAACATATCATGTGTCTAAACATTATCAAAATTTGATCCATTTGATGAGAAGATTAGGGGTATCCATTTTGAATGAAATTTGAAATACATAATCTTATTAGTGGATAATTTTGTTTCACAAAGTATCATGTTAAAATATTAAACATAAATAAAGATATGATTATAAATATAGAAATTTTTTTCTACACTTAATATAGGCTCCCAGATCTTGTATAAGATTGTGTCCAAATAGAAATACTCTTGCAACTTACAAGCAGTTTCCTCAAACTTGTCCTTCCTAATCCTCCTTCATACTAGTGACTTGTGATGGGTTAGCCCAAAAAGTTTGGACTTACCATGTGTTCAACTAGGAATCAACTCAATTAATGCTCGTGATTCCAACTTAACAAACTAATGTGCCAATCTCAAGTCTAAATTTATATGCTTAAAGGTACCAATTCCATAAGGACTTAAGGCTTGATAAAGGTACAAATATGTGTGAATTTTTTGCTTGCACAATCTCAAATCCTTCCTTTATCTCCCCAATACATTGACTCTTTCACTTTGATAGACTTTCATTTCCATACCTCTGATTTCTAATGGCTTTCT
The DNA here is from genome assembly GCA_037157565.1 of Thalassia testudinum. Lineage (NCBI taxonomy): Eukaryota > Viridiplantae > Streptophyta > Magnoliopsida > Alismatales > Hydrocharitaceae > Thalassia > Thalassia testudinum. Next base: position 24,208,750 of record JAZHRO010000024.1, read on the forward strand.
AGCTTTCCTAAATTTTAGTTCCACATTGTTGCCATTCCTCTTCATTCCTCATTCCTTGTTCCCAAAGTGAAGTAGATCAAAACGAATCAACTCACGACTTTGAGTTCGCCTTCATCCTCCACATCCTACAAGTAGTAGACTCACGGGCATGTTCGTCTGTGAGACTGCTTCTTTCACATTCGATTGGTGTATGAGCCTACAAGTCAGATGAATAAGGTGTAGCTGTGAGCTCACTCGTGTTAAATTGAAGATAATAAATTTTATCTTATATTGGGATTCACATCTTATTTTATTTTTATTTAGATTGCATTGTTGATTGAATTGGATTCTAGGCTCCTCTCTTACTTTGGTATTCTCTGACACCGTAAAAGTCACCAATTTATGTCTCGCACATCCAACCCAAGCATGAATCAAACTGTATCGATGGAATCGGTAAGGGCCTGACCACTTTCAAACTTGAGCCTGGACATAAATCCACTCTATTAGCTCGAACCAAAGTAGGTTTGACCTTGTGAGTTAAGTCCGAGCTCGAGCGAAGCTAAGGCTCGATTTATTAAGGTGGCCTATAGCATCCATTTGTCAAGGGAAGTAATAGCGAAAAACAGTAATGCTGACATCTGGCAGCATGATATCCAAGACACAATGGTGAGTTGTGAGGGTCTTGCAATGAGCACTCGCATCAAATATCTAATGTCAACCATTAAGAGTGACCAATGGCATATCACAACTAACAAAGAACAAGAAGAAATGATGTTTAGTGACAGCGTGAAGTTTGATTGTGGCATGAGGACGGCAATGATTCTATAGGATAATACGAGGGTCAATGATTTGGAGATGGCGTAGAAAAATGAGTAGAGCACAAGGGTCGGTGCGGACTAATAAATTTTTGAGATCATATGGGGGTTAAAATAAGTTAAAAAAAAAAAAAAAAAGTAAACAATCGAATGTTACAATGTATTTTGCAATGTACAAAATAAGAGTGGTGATTTTAATTAATGTATTTTAATTTTTTACCGGGGAAAATCACTTTCTATAGATAAAAAATCACTTCCTATAGGTGAAAAATTATATTCCAAACGAAAAATCATTTAACACTAATTGAAAGACAAAACATACTATTGTATTTTCATTTTCAACAGATATTTTGATTTTCAACCGATGTATTTTAATTTTTAAGTATTGTGTTTTGATTTTGACTTGATTTTCAACCGATGAATTTTCATTTTTAACCGATTAATTATAATTTTCAACCAATTAATTTTGACCACATGTTATAACACACATTTTCATATTCATTTCCTTAAAATAAATAGTGAATCGATTTAAATATCCACCGAACCCCCTCCCCCGTCCCTCTCAAAAAAGAAGAAGAAGAATGTTAATTAATATGAATCATAGATGCAATCGTTCATCATTTAGGTCTTAACACCCATAACTCGTTCACGTGCTCAAACCCTCCCCTTCCCATCCTCTCCACCGCTCGACCCCCAAAAAATCCTCACCCCACCCCCTCCCCTCCCACGCCATAGCTTCATCCCTCTGCCCCTCCTCACCTCTTTTTGACATGGGTTCCTCTTACTATGTTGTTTTCGTTAGCAGCTTGATGTCCTCCTCCTCTGTCGGTGTGGTGTTGGAAGCGATGGCCATGCGTGCGGAGCAATGGTCACGATGTGCGTCTCGTACCTACGATGGCAATTTCCAGTGAGTGGTAGGTTGTTGCGACGGCAGCAATGGCAGTGATGGCCTCATCCTGTGGACGATGGGTTGCTGTGGTAGCAGCAACGACGGCAACGTCCCAATTGTCGTAGGAACTCGCTTGGAGGGAAGGGCTCTACTGGTTGTTGATGTCAACTCCTCGTCTCGCTCCTCCTCTTTCGAGACCGATGCCTATTTTGAAGTTTGGGGCCACGTTGAAGTCGGGCTCACCACAACCAAGTGCTTAGTCGACCTTGTTCCTGTACGTCACTTGTTAGCACGGTACGTCAACGTCTGCGGTGCTTTGTCATATACACTGTGTGGTGTGAGTTCTTTCCTGCATCGGAAATGATGTTTAGAGTTTTTTTTATTTTTCTTCCTTTTTATTTTCCTTGTGGTGAATATTTTTTTAGTTCCCCTTTCTTGAGGATGAGCTACTTTCCCCCTTCTTGAGGGGCATATGTAAAGACACATTCTGTTCTGAGCCTTTTAAGACGTCTGGTCAGACGTCTGGACCCCTTCCTAGATATCTAGAAATTGAAAATTCTATACGTAACTTCGCGTCTACGCGCGGGTTGCGCGCAAACAATACCGCTCTTTTCTCTCTCCCTCTTCTCTCCTCCACTCGAACCCTAGCCACTCTCTTATAAAACCCCTCCCCCCTTCCTCTCTTCCCCACTTCACCACAGCCACCTTTCTTCCTTCCTCTCCACTGCAACAAAGGGGCGAGCGCGAGAGAGGGCGCGAGAGCGAGCGACGAGGAGGAGAGGTGGCGTGAGGAAAGGAGGAAGAAGAGCTTGTGTCTGCGAGATCGTGGGAGCTCGCCGGAGGATGCACTGCTGGAGCAGCACATGCGGGAGGAGGAGCACGTAGGGGGAGATGTCCCCGACACTTGCTGCAGCTGGAGCTGCAGGCGAGGAGGAGAGGCCGCGGCTACGCGCGACAAGAGGAGCAGGAGGTCGGTCTGGTTCTGGGATTTTCCCAGAATCAGACGTCTGACATGCCGTCCAAACGACGGGTTGGACATCTAGTGAGAACACCGGACGTCTGAAAGCAATGTTCCGTGAAAGTATGTTCCCCTTGCGGTTACGACCATGCAGGCCGCACCGCAGCTTCGATCTGCATGGCTAAAAGTGGATGATTCACCTGTCGCGTACAGAGATAGCTTCGGGAAGGTGCGGGGCACGTCCTCCCACACGTTTCGGATGTCTGGACAGCTTACCAGACAACCGGAAACACTTCTAGACGACTGGAGGAGAGGTCGGACGTCTGGAGTTGGGTCCAAATGGTCAAGTAGGGGTTCTAGATGTCTGAAGTCGACGCAAGAACCTGAGGTGAGACTCTGGTTACTTTTAAGACGTCTGGACCTTGTGCTAGACGTCTGATTTAGGTTTGCAGTCCTGTTTTGACCCGTTTAGGGTCCGTTTGAGATCCATTTTATGCAAACGAGATATCGATGAATTCCTTGCGAGTTCCTCCACTTGTTAGAAGGCATTTTATACTGTTCTGAACATTCCGTTGTGTTATGTTCCTTGGTATAGGATTTCGATCGGTTGCATGTTCGGAGCCTACAGAGGCACGTGAGCCTGCTGTTCGAGGCCCAAGTACTCCCGGATTGTCTGGTAGAGTGGTTTCCCCTGTTTTAATTATAAATAATAACTGCATATGTGAAATTGGATAACTAGAAATCTAAGATGTGGCATAAATCCTATGACGAGAAGTACTTGCACTGTTTATATGTGTGTTTGAGATTGCAGTCATAAATGAATGCATAGAAATGTAAATAACTGCCTATTAATAAATATGAGCTGCCTGTGAAATATGAAATGCCTGCGCTAGTTAAACGGTTACCTGTGACATTACTTATTGTATATGTTAAATGATGGAAATACGAGCTACATATGTATAATATGAGAATGGAAATGTGAATAATCAAACCTGGTATAGAACAACATGGTGAATACGAGCATGAACCCTACAGGAAATTAGGAATAGAGCTCCTGTGGATAAATAGAATGGATCTGGAAATGTGAGTGGGAAGTGTGCTGGCCCTTGAATACGTGGTACCAAGGAGAGCGACTGTCCCTTGTTTAGTGTAGAGCGGAGCTAGCCGCCCTTGGGTTGGGACCCGAGGTTAGGATTGACCACTCTACACTGACTTCTTGGCCCTCGCGTACACTGTACCGAGGAGAGCTAACTACCCCACGAGACCTAGGGTTCAGCTAACCACTTTATACCGACTTGTTAGGCCCACTGGGCAAACCGGGGTAGTCAGACGAGGGTCCGCAGACTATGGAGGGGTGAGACCCTTGTTTGGTTTTGAGAGGCTAAACCCCTGTTACTGAGAAGCTAGGCCCTATACTGTTCCGTGTTGTACTTTGGACGCACCCGCTAGCGGAAACGACTGACCGCGTGCCAGTGCGAAGTAGCTACCCGTGGGCTTATCGCGCGTGCCGCAGTCAACACTACGTATGTCCATGACCTCGAGGTGGTTGACTGGGTGTAGGATCACCACGGGGGACTCTCCCGGCAAGGAGAGTACCACGTGTGCCTTCTACTTTTCGGAAAATACTGCAATCAAGATCGTGCCCACGAGGAACATTTGAGATCAAGAAAGAGATCTGAAAGTAAACCAATGGGTAAAAGAAAATGACTAGTAAAATAAAATAACTGGAAAAGATAAATTTACCTGTTAGCCTTTGCTGCTTTAGTTAGTTTGGTTACCACTTTACTCAGCGTTCGCTAACTCCATTTACTCGTAACCCTTTTCAGGTACAGGAGTCGAGCAGCCCGAGTCACCGGCTGCAGAGGGTGCTGGGTCCAATCGCCCAGCATTAGTTCATGTTTTTATTGTACTTCCTTTTGCTAGTGAATTAGACTGTTGTTACCGTTTCTATTATATACTTTGTTCTACTTTACTGTTGTGATGGTGATATGTATTGTTAGTAGTTTTTATTTCCCTTACTGTTTGTACTCTTTACCGCTAGTTACTTAGCATAATGCATGTGATTTACTTTCCTATTTTAGTAATTTCTCGTTGGACGACTAGGTCTTGGGATTAGTTGAGTCGAGCTGATTTCGGATCCTGTAGAGATTCGAGAATCGGATCATAATAGCATAGGATATCCTTCTCCTTACTTTTAAATTACATCCTTGTATTATTTTCGTTCCTTAATAAAATATTTACTTCTTTAAAAAAAAAAAAAAAAAAAAAACACCCACAACTCGTTTAGCAAACGAAAGGAATGGGAAATTTGAATACAAAAACACCGCCTATTTATTCAGTGGATTGAATAGATTACCTTTCTAATACAACAAATCATTTTCTATACCGAAACAAATTAGAGGATATGTGTTTCGAACGCGACAAGTAAGGCCTCCGTGGCGATTACCACGTAGCTCATAAATAATCTTGCATGTTGAAATGCGATAAGCAAAAGTATGGGCCAGAGACGTACGTGTTAAGTCTTAATTCTTGGATCCAACGTTTCGTCCTAATCCATTTACAGAATCGAGACATAGGTCTTACCACTTGAGTGTTAAAACTTGGCCACAAATTTTGTACTCGAGCACCCCTTTAGGCTAGTTCACTGAGAAGCTGAGGGAGTGATGTTAACAAATATAATAATATTATTATTTTATAATTATATTTATTTGTATAATAATTTTAACATTATTTTATATTTAATTGAATTGGTATTAAATATTAGACAATAATATTAGAAATATAAAATATGAGGGATGTTAAAGATGTAAGTGATGTATGATTTTAACATAAGTTTTGATAATAATAGTTGAAACTGATTTATACAAACTCGTGTTAAAGTGACTAAAACTAAGTTATTAGACGAGAGGTTGCTTACTTGAGATTAGTTTTCTTGGAGAGTTAACTCTCGTTTTCTTGAGAGGTTAACTTATATAATTTTAACATCAATTTTGAGATGTTACCGTATGTTTTGCTAACACTAGTTTTAAAGAATATTAGCAAAATAAGTGTTAACTTCGTAACTTTCTATACCTAAACTCTACTCTCCAAAAATTAGCATTAACACCGGTTCAAGTAAACACCAAAAAAATTAACGTCTTAACTTAACACCAATTTAATTAAACAAAACCCGATGTTGTCACTTTGTAAGTAAAAAAAATAAAAGTTAATACTAATTTAATATTTTTTAACGTCACTTTTATAACTTCCAAAGTATACTAACCCTTGAACATTTCTTGATTCACATTGTGATTTGTGAAATATATTTGAGGTGGCAATCCAGTGATCAACTAGACGTCTGTTCCAAGAAAATATGTATTTACGTTATCGTTGATTACTTGGTTCACAATGAGCCATCTAATACCTATATTGATCTGTTTTTCTTGGTTTATAGCATGATAGTCCAAGCCGTTTAAATTTATCCATTATAAATGAAACTGTATATGTTCTGTAAATGTTTTATCATGACAGAAATAATCTCAACCTAATCAAAGAAGATGCTCTAAGATTGTTTGGCGAATGTGAGTGGTTGGGTAGGGTTACTTTCGATGATGCTTTTCTGGTCATCCTTTTATAATTACAAAACAATACATAGAACTATTAGATATAGTATTTCATCGATCTACATTTCCCATCCTTTTGGAGAGAGGGTATTATCACAGCTGTAATGGAGAGACGAGTAGGATCGGCAGGGACCAGAAGACCTGGAGGTGAAAGCTTTGGCCGATAGTTGTAACAGCTCATCTTCACGCATCCCTTTATAACCACATATATTTGTACACTTTACAACGGTACCCTCAACCTATTCTAATGTTATAATAAACACACAAACAATATTCCAACACCCCCTTCAAGCTAAGGCTTTAAATGAAGCTGAAGCTTGTTTTGAAACTTTAAAAATTGTGGCCAAAATAATAATTTGGTTAAACCATCCACTGTTTGATCCTTTGTAAAAATAAATTATACCTATAATGTAAAATGAAATTTTACTTCTATGTATTTGCTTCGAACGTAGAATACGGGATTGGTGGTCATATATGTCACGCTAATGTTATATCACATCGTAACACCAATCGTCAAGATCATTATTTTGGTGGATATTCTTATATCTTAGGTTACTGAAGTGCAAAAAAGATCCAATAATTTGATCTCAATGAATGTGGTTATTCATTTAGTTACGTTATTTTGTTTGAAAGTTTTTCTCTCCTCAGCTAATCTTATTTGAAATATCAATCCTATCACTTCTCCGTGATATCTCCAAACATAAATAGTCGTTTTGGAGTCTTTAGCTCCTTGGTTGCCATTACAATCTAATTATTGATACGTACATATCACTTCCGTCCTCCCGGACTCTGACCCATTTCATATTGATGACCACTAAAGCAAGTGAAGGCAAGATTTAGCGAAGCTTTCAGATCAAGATAAGATCGCTTCAAGTGTAAAGTTATTTTTCTTTCATGTGTCACGTATCTCATGGTAGAGTGAATAATTTGTTTTCGAAAGAAACATTTTGTCGTGTATTAATTAGTCTTGTGAAACTTCTATAGTTCAAGAAAGGGAAGTATATTTTTGTTGACTAAAACTTATGTTTCTAGGCCATATTTGTTACATCTAAATCAAGTGTTTGATTTGGATTCAAAGATTTGTGTTCATGAATGTTGATTTGTCTAGCGCAAGTACAACTAGTTTAAAAGAAAAATGTATGTTTTTTTTATTTATTTTACGTTGGTTGTTTGCATCTTTAAGTTAGTTGGTCCATGTACATGAATGGGAAAGATCCATTTGTACATGATATATATTATTGGAAAAAAGTAACAGCCGACAGTCTTCTAATGTACCATTAGTGACGGTTTTTGAAAACAACTTATTGAAGACCAATGACAGCAATTACACCAACGAAAGAATAAAAACTGTCGGAGTATGTCTTAGTAAGAACTTGACCTGTTTGTCCGCAGGATTGGTTTTACCGACATTTCTTACCTTTGGGGAATTTACGAGTTAAAATTAGGAATTCTTTCCTACAACGATGACTTACCAAGAATTCTTAATGGTGGGATGTGAGATTTCAACTTTTTTTATATCAACAAAACTCTTCATCAACGATCTTGACCTACGGCGTCGTTATTGGCACGACAGCCAAATGGCAGGCCTTTGGCAAAGTGATTGTACCAACTACAGCACTAACGGTTTTACTTGTTTGGACAAGCAAGCCCATACCAGACCTACTTGTCAAAAGAATAAGTCATTTCGTACATGGTGTTGATTTTTTTGTGACTTATTACTTCAATTAGAACGTAATTAGGAGATGATAAGATAAAAATTTACATCTAAATCAAATAAATCTATGAGAGATTTTTAATGTCACATTAACAATAGAATAATCATTTGATGAATATAAAAAATTTTTACCTCCCATAACCTATGTAATAAAAAGTAAGAGATAAAACTACAAATCATATACATGCATGTGCATGGTCCAACCAGATTGAATTTGGATGAGAATCAATTTAAAACTTAGATTTTTTTATCATGAGAAATATCTCTAAACTCTGAACTACTTATTTATTTAATTCATTTATTAATTAATTAGATAATTAAATCCTTTATTAAATTCCATGGCATCTTTCTTGCTCTTTCAAATAAATGCTAGGGTGCCAACAACGGACACACAAGCCACTCCATTCGTCTCTCTCTTTCTGACCGATTTGCGGAGGGTACAAGTTCAACGTAATTTTGCCTGTGTTTGATCGATCAATATGATTTTTTATCAATTAATCCACAAATTTTGGTCGACGAACAACCATGAGCAAAACGCACCGCAAATATAGGTGTGAGATCATTGAGCCTTCGGAATGACGCCAAACCCATGTGCTTGTAAAGCGGAGGCGTTGGTCATTTAAGGGGAATCTTCTCCAGACGCTTCTATGGTAACTCTTATCTCTCTTCGTACCCATCTGATTTAATCAAGATTTCTTGTAAATTTTTAAATATAAATTCATTCAATCCTATCGTCATGGATTCGATGGTCTATATCGTGCAAATATGAATCTAAATATAATCTATGTTATCAATTTGGCATTCACATTTACATTATATTTTACAGCATGCAGGTTGCCTACGCGTTAACATACGTGTTTGGACTTTCGAGATGGACTTGGGGTTGCCGAGGTGCAGGGTACGGTGGAGGGAGTTTCAGATGCTTCCTTTGCCTTTACTTTCCTTTTTTAATTTTTCTCTAAAACTTTTGAAATGTGATTCATTGGCACCACCAGCATCGGAAAATGGTCCCTATTTTCCATGTAGATTGGGAAGATATAGCCATTATCATTTCATTTCATTTATTTTCCCTATTCAACATCAGATCCATCCCTAACAATTAATGGACTTATTTTGGACAATAGGCTCTAATTCTTGAAATAAGAGTTATTACGAGAGTCATTTAATTTTTTTTTTTCCAAATTTTCAATTACCCTTACCCCACCTATATAAGGCATTAATAAACAAAAATTACTTTCAATTTATTTTTAGATTTATCTTTTATAGTTTTAGTGTCGAACTTTCCATCCCTAAAGCAAGTCAAAAATTAAAATTGGTGAATTATTGCACTGTGTAATGAATGTTTAAAAACAAAAGTTGATGGATAAAATTTGGGGATCAGCTTTTTTTATTTTTTATTTTTATTAAAGTTTTTTAATAAAAATGTCTATCTATTTCTCCCCCTCCAAGAAATAGGCAAGAGAAGGAGACTTACACAAATTGAGGTGTTTGGTTGTACTTATTTTATACATGTATTTGGCTAACAGGATAAGTCCTCTCCATGTAACATCAAATACACTTTTTTTAACCATTCACAAACTTAGGGGTATCGGTGCTATGTTCTGAATAGCCACCAATACATCGTTACATAAGGTTTTATTCCTCTTGGAAGAAGGAATTAGTATCGAACTAGTATCTCATCATCCACAGATATATCAAAGACAAGATTAGGAGCCATCTCTCATTCCATTACCTACTATGCTAGTTCTTCCACTAGAAGATAGTTCTACAAGGACACCATAGGCACAAAGCCATGACGACATTGATGATAGACTAATTGCTCTACGAAAATCTATCTAATTTTGCATGTTGCATCTTATTTCTCACTATACATTCCATTGTGCATCCGGACAGTCCCTTACAACAGTTCTCGCAGGCACTGCTCAGTACTATGATGCCCCATGACTACTCACAAGCATTTCAAGATCTACAATGGAAGGCTACCATGGATGCAAAATAGAGGCCCTAACTACTCAAGGCACATGGGAGCTTGTGTCACGTCCCCCTAGAGCTAAGCTCATTGACTACTAATGGGTACACACTATCAAGTATCTTGTAGATGGCACTATTGACAAGTTAAAAGGCTAGACTAGTGACAAAGAAATTCACCCAAACATATAACATTGATTATTTAGAGACATTCTCTCCTCTAGTATGAGTCTCATATATACGTATTATCCTATCTGTCAGCAAGAATTGGCATCTATTCTAGTTGGGCATTAAGAATGCTTTCCCATATGTAGACTTGATTGAGGAGGTGTATATACGGCAATCTCCTAGTTATGAGATTAAAGGGGAACGTGCATGCAAACTAAAGAAAACTATATATGGGCTAAAACAAAGCCCTTAAGCCTAGTTTGATAGGCTGGGTATAGAGGTCACAAAGATTGATTTTAGGAAATCTGCATCCAACTATTTCCTTTTCATCAGACAGGCTACTAAGGTTGTCATCTTAGTTGATACGTTGATGGTATAATTCTCACAGGAGACGACAGAGCTAAAATCTAAGAACCAAAGGCCTTCTTACATAAGGATTTTATCACCAAAGATCTTGAAGAATTGAGATACTTCCTAGATACAATTAGACAAGACAATGGCCTAGCACCTTCTCAAAGGAAGCACACTGGAAATTCTCAAGGATGCAGGACTCCTAGGTACCAAGTTATCTGCAATACCTGTTGAGCAAAGAAGACATGGAGAAATTGACAATCCTCTTTTTGCGGATGCTCATAATACAGGAGCACAATTGGCAAGCTACTGTATGTCATTATTACGCAACCAAATATCAGTTTTGCAATCACCTTCATAGGCAAACCATACTACAATCATTGACATAAAGTATGCCTCATCCTAAAGTATTTGAAGGGGATCGCTAGCACGGGACTCTACTATGAGGTATCTTGACAATGGGCATCTTGACATATCTTTCTACTCTAATACTATACTTTTGGGAGGCAACCTTGTTTCTTGACACAACAAAACATAAAATGTTGTTGCCCACTCCAATGCCAAGGTTAGGTACAAAGCAAATGCTCACACCACTTGTGAGGTGACATGGATCACCTCATGTTTAGCAGATCTTGGGATTCAAGTACAGACTTCAATTCCCATGTTTTGCGACAATAAGTCTATCACCTATATTATCTTAAATCTTGTATTTAATGAAGAAACGGAACATATTGAGATTAGTTGTCACTTCCTAAGAAACACAGTATTGTTAGGGAAGATTACCAACCACATGTCCTCTAAACTTCAGCTTGCTAACATCCTCACAAAGGCATTGCGAAAGAAGAGAACTTTTTTTGTGCGACAATTTGGACTTGATAGATATCTACGCTCTAAATTGAGATAGAGTGTTAAAGTTATATATTTCTTTATCTTTTGCTTTTTTTTGTCTTTTGGGGACTTGATTGTAATTTTTTCATCTCATCTCTCTACATAAGAGAAACTAAGGTTATAAGATTTCCTTTCCAATTATGACATTTCATTTCCTTCCACGGATAACTTCTTCAACTAAGTGATTCCTTTCCTAACAATTTCCACAGATCTAAATGGATATCATCAGATTCCACGTCAGGTAGAGGGGCAGTTTGCAACAAAATAATGTGATAGGTTATTAGACATGCATAGATACGGGACACCTTTTATCCCACAGGTACAAGATGACAATAAATTAGTGGCACACAACTTACTGAAGCGAAGTCTTCTAGATTGAGGGAAGACCAAGATTGAAACTGTGGCCATTCAAGGTCAGATCTCATAACCAAATTGGACCTACATTTGGCAAACGCACGAGACCTGCTCCCGAACAAACAAGACCATTGTGTCTTAACTGCAGGAAGAGGTGGGTCATCCTGAATGGAGAACAAAGTACTCTGCTGTACGCTGCCACCAGAATAGAATGTAGGCAGACCACTTATCCCTAGTGTAAGGATTACCATTATGCAAGAAACTTACAAGTTCCTATAATAATAAAAAACGGTGGAGCAAAATTCCTTTTCTTCCCTTTTGTGTCAGACATTTTTGGTAGCCAGAATAAAGAAAAAATCAGTACAGAATTCAGAAGATCCCACGCATAGGTGACAGCACCAGGAGGCTTACGATAGGTAACTTCAGGTTGACTTTTTTTTCCTTTTTTGAAAGGCACCATCAGGTTAACTTAGGTCAGGAGGCATCATTTTCTTATTATGAAACTTGATAAGATGTTAAATGTATTACCTCAAGATTAATGGAACAAATGGTGGTGCTTCTGAGCGTTGTTTGCTGTGTACCATTGTCACTCAGAGTTCATCAGCCACCCCTCGCATTCATTCGGGGACCCTTGGGATTACAGGAATCATGTCTCTTCATCATAGGGAAGCGCAGATCCAGTGTGCTTCCAGATTGACCAAATATGACCTCCTAAAAGAGCAATCGACATGTTCTCAGCCAAAGGAAAACTATGGTTGGTTTCCAATCAACAAGCATGTACACAAACTCCAGGATTAGCAGATCTAACCACTGAATATGAATCTTCAGAGCACAAAAGAGAATAAAGTGGCCAAGCAGGCAACCATGCTAATCAGAGGAAGAAAATATCATTTGCTTTAAAGTTTAAACTGTTTTTCAAGTAAGAATCCTAATAGATAATCTTCCTCAAACAAAAAAAAAAAGATGGATAATATCATTTGCCTATGTACTTTCCTGGCGAAGGGTACCAAATATACACCTGGAATTTAATTGATCCAATGGTTGTAGTGCAAAACTCTTCAATTGACACATTACAAACAGATGATCAACCCCAGTAATTTCTAATATATTTCGTAGCATTAAAGTACCTATAGGTGGCATGAGATTATCTCTAATCATTATTAAGTCCTTCAGATCGTTGTACACATGGGAGGAGATGAAGAATTAAAATTGTTCCACATCACCCTTAGCTGTCAAGCACTAGCAGCAATGACCCTGATGAGGTTCCATCTATTTTTTGCTGGAAATCAAAGAGTAGTCATATTCAAGGCTGTCAAAGGTGAGAGACGCTAAAAGGCGAGGGGGGTCCAAAATGCCCGAGGCACTAGGCACTTGCCTATGCGCTCTCCCGAGAAAAATGAGGCACTAACACACACACACACACACACACACACACACACACACACACACACAGTAACCAAAATATGGTATGTTATGATTGCTTATATAATATACAAGATATATAAGTGATTAGACAAGCAAGCGCAATGCACATACATATACACATTGATACATATCATAAGTGTGCACACAATTTCATACATTTACATATACACATGTAAATGTACACATTATATTTATTTGTTATGCACATGCACGCATGTGTATGTACATATATATTTGTATGTATAAGTTGACATGTACGTGCATACATATACAAACAAACAAAATATGTGTATGTATATATGCATATGTGCATATACGTACACATAAGTGTGTGTTTAACTAAGAGATATTACCCAATAGTTAAGTGAAAAAAAATTAAAATCCTTAAAAATATTTAAAAAAATAAAAAATCAGCAAACTTGGTTTAGGCATTCACCTGGGGTGCCTAACACCTCGGCCCGAGCACTCGCGTAGGCAGCGCCTCAGGCAAATCAGGAGAGGCAAGCCTTGTCGAGGCACCAAGGCCTCGCCTCGCCTCAACCTGGCGCCTAGGCGAGCACTTTGACAGCACTGGTCATATTCATCAAGATTTGCTCCACCCTATCCAAAGGACAGTACTAAATCATATCCTGAATTTGTTAGCTGCTGTCTGTTCCCTCCAGGTTTCTTTGGTCTGTGACCTCCATCAATAGGTAGGTGATCTTGAAAAATCAAGTGCATCAAACTCTCTTACTTCACAAACAAATATGACCAGATAGATCAAACCTGGACACCAAAGGACCCCCTAAAAAACATGATTACAATCTTAAATGACAAAAAGGATGTAAATTAAAAGGCTACCTCTGTAAGGTGTTTAAGATCACAAAGTTCTGCTGCATCTTATTTTTGGGATTGAACACCACCGCCACCATAGTACTGCCTAGTTGTTTCCTTTGAAAATTCTGCAAAAGTCATCCCACCCCTTAATCTAGAGGATAAGGGTGGCACACTCTTAAGAATCTCTTGTTTTAGCCACTCAGAACCTTGAGACACGGAAAATTCTTTATTGGTTAAAGGTGTACAGGCACCGTTTCTTCCTTTTTCTTCTGGATATTGCACCTGGCATGTCCTACAAGCCTCCGGGTACTCTGGCAGAAACAACTTTTTGTCCCAGCTAGGCTGAAGGAAGACAACAAAAGTTTCCCGGCTGATTTTTTCTGACCTATCAGGTTTGCCAACGGAATGAAGTGTAGAGCATAATTCACCCCTTGATAAGATATCAGCAGCTTCCCCAATCTGAACTATAAAGCTATCAGGTGATGACTTCACAAGAAAGATCTTATTCTTGGTGGGGACAAATAGCTGCAGGTAAGTGTGATTACCAGGAGAACAACATTCTTGATCATCTGGTATGGGTTCACTCCCCACCTTTGTCAACATCTCATGTGACAAAAGAAACATGGGAGCTGTTAAAATGGTGAAAGTTCCATAATCATAGTGCCATTGCTGCCATAAGCTAGACAGTGAAGCCTTCTGGCCTGCAGTTTTAGATGTCATGTGAGTATTTTCAAACTGAGAAAGGGTGGCTTTGACATCATTGACTTTGTTTCCAGAAGGGATAGCTAGCCGGTCACCTGCTTTCTGGGTCATATGCTGAGATTGCAAGTGGGATCCAGACTTTTTGTTCACATTCCCTTTTGTTTTTTTCATCATTTTTTTGAGAATGATGTTATCAAAAGCTGAATGGTAATGTATGAGCCTTCCTTTTGCTGAGCATGACTCAAGAATGCTGTTCTCAAGCTCTTGATTGCCAATTGCTCTATCACATATTCGAGCAACACAAAGCCCAAGATCCACCATACTCAGACCTAGTTGCCTGAAAGTGCAGCCAAGCTTCTGAAACTGGTCTTCCCAGGAGTCATCATGTTGATCCACCCCAATATTTTCCTTCACATTGCGGATTTCCTTACCTTCCCGTACTGAACCATTCAAACTGAATCCTGAAGACTGTTCCACAGGATATTTCAGCTGCAGGGCAAAAGAGGATACCATCCTATCCAAGTTCTTCAATGGGACATCAGTGCCTAGGCCATGAATCTGACAGTTCCATCGTCAATGAGCTCCATGGTGCAACAAATTACATAATTAGCTATGCTTTTACATGAATTGCATATTTCTTTGGAGTCATTTAGTTTATTATTTAGGTGGAGCTAAATGGGCATAAATGGACCTTTCTTTGCTTATGTAATGAAAAGAAGAAAGTGGTGCAAAAAGTAGACAAGCCGGAAAAACAAGTCGTCCCAGATGACAAAAAAAATATTTTGCAACTTTAAATTTTGAGATCCAAATACCTTTAACAAATTAGAATTTATAAAATTATATGCCACTTTGGACTTACAATAAATGAACACTAGAGTTGACAGATCATAATTTCCTAAGCTATTAGTTGGTGTACATAGTGCGAAAGTAGCAACTAGCGAGCACTGTTTGGCTGCATGTTTAAGCTAACTACAAATTGAGTTATCAGAGACCAAAGAGAAAGGATATGTAATTCGCAGTAGTCACACAGAGACCAATGAGAAATTAGTTGTTTTGGCAAATAACCAACTAAAGGAATATGTGTAGCATACAATCAAAGCTTTCTCTTATCCTACTCTCACATCCTTGACCTCAAAAACTCATTTCCTAACAAGGAAATTCCCAAATATTCATTGGGGTAAGTAATTATTTACTATATTTAGATCTCTTCTACATCTAAATATCTAAGAGTAAGGTCATAGCCAAACCACAAACAACGTTAAAACTGCCATCTCTCACCAATTGACAGCGCTCTCCACGTGTTAGCTTAACCCCGTTATTATGAAATCTGATTTGTAGCCTACGAAACAACCTAAAAAATACACTCAAAATGTCACTTTGAAGGGGATGCAAACAAATATAGAGGGATTATTAATACAACAGTTCGTGAAGCAAGTAACTAATAGGTGATGGATGGGAATTAAACCAAGCAATCCCAGTCAAATGCAACTGATATTTCGATTGCGACAACGAACACGTACACATATCACAGATGGACCATAAATGCATCAAGGTTCAGGAAATCGGCTGAGCAAGCTGCATACTTGGCTGCATATGCGTGCACAGGCACCAGACAGACCAGAATAATGCTAGGTAGCTTGGTAAGCGCTCTAGCAGGCACATGTGGTCCGAATATCCGGATACTCGGCAGAGTAGCCAGCCATTTTTGGGATAGAAATCAAGGTAGGTGGTTTTGATTTTTGATATGATTGAATATCATATTTATGGTGCGATTTTAGGTTTTTATTTTAAGTTTCATTTTAGATTCTTGATTATATGTTTCGATTTAAGTATAATTTTAGGTTTTTGTTTTAAGTTTTATTTAAGATTCTCAATAATATATTTTGATTTATGTCTGATTCTAATCTCCTGCATTCTAACTTTTATTGTAATTAAAGAGAAGAAGTAGTAACTATAAGTTTTATTATTATACTACATGAGATAGTTTTAAAGCTATAATATTGCATATAACACTAATTATTTTATATTTTTTTAAAATAAAAAAATACAAAACTGCGTACTCGTCTAGGTGCCACATTCTCTCTAGGCGGTGACCCAACCGACCGAAAACCACATACCTAAGCTTTGAAATGCATACATAGATGTTATATGCTTCGGAAATGCCGAATAAGGCCTTCTTTGCGGATGTTCAACCCCACCTCATAGAGACACCTAAACATGTGTCTCTCATTTTATCCCCCGTAAGTGTCACGCCAACGTTTTCTCTGATGATCTCATTCGGAAGCGCTCTTTTCTCAGGTATCGACGGTAACATAATTCTTATACATGTGATTTTATTTACAACGAAGGAGTGATCTACCTTGAGGATGCGAGAGCGATCGGGGGGGCGGAGGAGGGCGAGCCTCCGGGCGAGGGGAAGAAGGGCGCGGCGGAGGGCGGGGGCGGAGGGGACGCCGGAGACGCAGAGGAGGCCGGGCCCACCCCGCCCTAGGGCTCCCATCACCCTCCTCGTGAGGGCCTCCAGTCTCTCCACATCTCCAGACGAAGAAGCACAACAGGAAGGAGGAGAGGAAGAAGGAGGTGAGGAGAGGAGGAGGAGGAGATCGGAGTAGTGGAGCTCGAAAGGTTCGAAGATCTCCGCTTCCGCTTCCATTCTCTCTCTTGCGCCGTTGTTGAGAGGGGTAGAGTGGAGGTCTTTTATGATGCGGAGAAGACGAGCTCTATCGCTGCCTCTTGACTCTGCAGGCGGGAGGGAGAGGCTTCTCTCTTCTCTCGGGCTGAATCGGTTTTTGGACGGGGGCATTTTTCTGTCTTCTGTCTTGGTATATCAAGGAGAGCGTGGCGACGTTGGAAATAATGTTTTAAAAAAGAAGTTCTTATTTGTATATACCCTTTTAAATTTTCGAAACGACGTATGTATCTCTATTTTTTTTTCTGTGTTTATATATATATATATATATATATAGATCTCGAGAAGTGTAAATTTGGAGATTAAATGATAGAGAAAATTTTAAGTATCCATCTATTTTCTCTCTTTTGCAAAATAATCCTTTCCCTCCTCATGCTCCTCCCCTTCCCTAACCTCCTACCTTGCACACCTTGACCCCTCTCCTCTCCTCTTGCTCCTCTTCCAACCTCTCCTCCTTTGAGCTACCTCCTCTGGCCCCTCCTCCTTCCTCTAAACTCTCCTTCGGCCTCTCCTCCCTCGGCCTCTAACCTCCTCTAAACCCTCCTTCCTCTAAATTGCCCCTTTGACGTCCACCACCCTTTCTTTCCTCCTACCTGGCCGTCTCCTATGAAGTGCTTGCTCCTTAGCGTGGCACAAGAAAGAAGAGAGAAGAAGATGAAGGCACCAAGGGGGGGGGTATGTTGCCCTCTCAATCTTCTTCTCTTCTCCTCCTTTCTTGGCGGTGCGACATGGTGGCTATAGATGGAATGATAGGAAGAATTGATGCTTGCCAAGGATGATTTGTAATGGTAAGATGAGGGTCTTTTTATAGGTGTGGAGAGGAGAGTGGTTGTGTGATGAGTGGTTACTCATCATAGCTAAAAAGCTAAAGTTAAGCTAGAAACTAGGTTAAACAATACAAAATTAACACATAAAAAGGGTTAAGTGTGAGAATCAAAGAAAAAGACCTAAAACCTTAATTCTGTGTTAAAATTGCATAATTAGGTCATAAACGAAATATTCTTGAGAAAAGGGTTAAATGGTGATCCAAGTGTTAATTGAACACACAAACAAGTTTAAAAGTCCAAATCAAAAGTATAATTAACTTTCTCAAACATTCAATTAAGCACATATAAAAACTTGAAGGTATTTGGACATCATTAAGGCCTTGAAACTTAGATTTTACATTTAGGTCAATTGTGCATCACATTTCCTTCATTAGAAAACCTTCCTGAACCTTTTTGTAACCCGCAGAGACCTCTTTGAAAGCCCTTAAGGACCATTCAGTTATGGTTTCCTACCACTTATGGGCTCTCCTATAAATGTCCTACCCCTTCGCAAGGGGCCTCTCCCTGCAATTTTTCCAATAAACCCCAGCAACTTGCAACCTTCGCGCGCGCACTGTGCGTGCGTAGAACACGGAGGATCTCGATTATCCATTCTCTCTTGATCTTGATCTGCGACTCGATCTCAATCGAAACTTCACGCAAAGCGGAGCGTATGCTCACCCAATCCCCTAGATCCCATCCTACGATCAGTTTTCAATTTGGCAGCCCGCGCGCTCCTCTCCTCTCATCCTTGCTACAGGTGCCCTCGTCGCCTATCTTCACCCGTGCGGTGATCTGAGTCACTGAGGTCGCTACTTAAGCACCTCAGTGGTCACGCGCAAGGGATCGCTCTCTCCTACCTTATTAGAGATCATTCCTCCACTCCAGTCTCCCCTCCTCACCAATTCTCTGAATTCACAGCCACCGGCTATGAAGTCCCCGACTTCTCTCCGACTCTCCTCGTCGCTAAGGACCACGTAGCACCTAAGGACGACCCAGAAGTCTCACTGGCAGACTTTTCACTCCGCTAAAGCTTCCCCCTCCCTTCTTCCTCCTTAGCCACAGGCTAAGGACCCACAGGTCTCATTCTTCCTGTTAGAGTAGTTTTAAAGTTTTCTAAATTTGTTGTAGCATTAGATAGATAGATTAGAGTAGATCAGAGTAGAATTAGATGCAGAATTAGTAGTTAAATTGCTGTTCTGATTAGTTTAGCATTAGGAGTAGTTTTAGCGTAGCAATTTTCCCCCCTCACCGCTTCTGATCATCCCAGATTAGAGGGGAAGAAATTCACCCTATCACAATTCATTTTGATCTTACTCTACATGTTTTCATCTCATTTCTAATTCCCTTGATTTGTATTTCACAATCCAACCACTCATTAGACCTAATTTCAGATCCGATTGGTTTCTAACCTCAGATCTGAAATTAGCATCAAAATCACATTAGGGGCTTCCCATTCATCCCATGTTTATCACAAAAGCCCCTGATCTGAGCTAAAAAGTAAATCAATTTGCCGGATTTTCTATGAATTCAGATTTCAAAGATTTTTATTCATTTGGGTTTTGAATGTCTTTATCTTGCAAATTGAAGAATTTGGATTTTGATTCACTGATTGGTAGGGAATCTGAGGTGATTCTGAAGTCAGAATTCACCTCAGAAGAGCCATAATCTGATCAGCTAATTTTGAGGGTTTCAATGTGTTGAATGCCTTGTAGCCAAAGAAGATCAACCATGTTGATTGATGATACGACCCGGTTCCCGAATCCCTACAGGACATAAGACCAGATCGACTCTACTGATCCCAAGATCCAGTCGTCCAACGAGAAAGTAACCAAACAGCAAGAAAGTAAACCATATTTACTATGCTAAGCAACTAACAGTAACAAAAGTATAGAAGTAAAGGAGTAAAACTACTACAGTACACACCACCACAACAGTAGAAAAGTAACCAGGTACAAGAATATAAAGTACAGAATGTAAGAGTACAAACGTAAGGGTACGAGAGTCTACTCACTATTACAAAAGAGTACAGCAAGGGAAACTACAGCTACTGAACTCTACTAGGCCCAGCACCCTCTGCAGCCGTGGGCTCTGGCTGCTCAACACCTGGACCTGAAAAGGGTTATGAGTACACGAAGTCAGCGAACGCTGAATAGAGTGGCAACTAGCTAACTAAGTAGTAAAAGTGGACAGGTAGCTGTTGTTTTTCCATTTACTTTCTTTACTAATTATTCTTTTCCATCACTTGGTTTATTTATCAGGTCTCTTTCTTGATTTCGAATGTTCCTCATGGGAATGATCTTGATTGTAGTCTTTTCCGAAGAGTAGAAGGCACACATGATGCTCTCCTGGCTGGGAGAGTCCCCCGTGGTGATCCTACACCCAGTCAACCACCCCAAGGTCACGGATAGACGTAACGGTGACTACGACACACGCGATAAGCGCACAGGTAGCTACCCCGCACTGGCACGTAGTCAGTCGTTTCCGTTAGCTAGTGCACCCAAAGCACAGCACGGAACCAATATAGGGCCTAGCCCTCTCAGTAACAGGGGTCTAGACCCTCTTAATAACCAAATAGGGGTCCCTCCCCTCCACAGTCCACGCACCATCGCCTGACTACCCTGGTTCGCCCAGTGGGTCTAATAAGTCGGTGTAGGGCGACTAGCTGAACCCCAGGTCCCGTGGGGTGGCTAGCTCTCTCCCTACACTAGTAGCTCTCCCCAGTACAGTGTACACGAGGGCCACAGAGTCGGTGCAAAGTGGCCAAACCCACCCCAAGTCTCAACCCGAAGGTGGCAAGCACCCCTCTACACTAAGAGGTAACATGCGCTCCCCTTGGTTCCACGTACTCAAGGGCCAGCACACTTCCCAACACATTTCCAGATCCATTCCATTTATTTCCAGGAGCTCAACTCCTAATTCCCCGTAGGGTTCATGCTCATATTCCTCAGGCCATGCCATACCATGTTTCATCATTTCTATTACCATTCTCATGTTATACATATGCAACTTGTATTTCTATAGTTCACATTTCCGTATACAGGTAGCTCGTATTTCCATCATTCACGTTACCATTCTCAATTTATATACATGCAGCTCGTATTATGTCATTTAACTTATACAACAGGAATTTATATGCTACAGTTTGCAAGCATAAGTACTTTACATTTCACAGGCAGCTGTTATTTATTTACAGGCAATTATTATCATTCAATCTACTCATTCAAGACTGCAATTCAATCATCCATTACAGACATTTCAAGTGTTTCTCATCCTAGTATTCATGCCATATCCTAGGTTCTAATCATTCATTCCACACATGAATTTAGGTTTTAATTAAATTAAGGGGAAGCCACTTTAGCAATAAATCCAGGAGTAGTAGGGGCTTGAACGGTAGGCTCACGTGCCTCAGCAAGCTCCGAACCTGTAACAGAACAAGGTCCTATCACAAGGATCAATCACAAGAGAATATTCAGAACAGTATAGAAAGTTTTCTAACAAGTAGAGGAATTCATACGAGAAACATCGATATCTTATTTGCGAAAAATGGTCTTCAAACGGACCCTAAACAGGTCAAAAATAGCATTTCTAACTCAAATCAGACGTCTGGAACAACTTTCAGATGTCTTAAAAGTGTCCAGTGTCATACCTCAAGCCCTGCGCCAATCCTCAGACGTCCAGGAACTCTTATGGACCGTCTGGACCTAATTCCAGACATTTGACCACCTCTCCGGATGTCTGGAAGCACTTCCCGTCGTCTGGAAGCACTTCCCGTCGTCTGGTATGTGGCTCAGACATCTGAAATACGTGGGAGGGCGTGTCCCACACCTTCCCGAAGCCAATCCTGCACGCAGATATCCGATCTTCTCAAATCGGGCATGCAAAAAGGGATCGGCGGAGCGACCTGCATGGCCGTATCCACAAAGAGAACGTACCTTCATAAAGGCTTATCCTCAAATGTCTGGAAACACCTCCAGACGTCCGCACAGTCGTCTGGAGGTCACTCCAGATGCCTGATTCTGGGAAAAACCCAAAACCAGAACCTACTTCCGCTGCTCTCGCGCCTTCTCGCCTGCAACAGTGTTGGGGAGGACCTCCCCGACGCACTCCTCCTCCTCGCGCACGCACCACTCCAGCCGTGCGCTCACCGGTGAGCTCCCACGCAAGCTCGCAAGCACACCTCCTCTCCTTCTAACGCTGCTCCTCTCCTTCTCACACCACCCCTCGTGCTCTCGCTTGCTCTACCTCTCTCGCTGGAGTGGAGAAGAAGAGGGGAAGGGGCTGATGTGGGGAGAACGAGAGAGGGGAAGGGGGGTCTTATATAAGGTCGGGTTTAGGGTTTTGCTGGGGTGGAAGAGAGAGAAGAAGAAGGAAAAAGACAAGGGGTACTGTCTGCGCGCAACACGCGCGTAGATGCGAGCTCGTACTCAAAATTTTCGATTTCCAGACTTCCGACCCACAGTCTAGACGTCTTAAAAGGCTCAAACAGCATAGGCCTTAACATTATAACAAACTTAAAGGAAGTTTCGTCCCCGAAACTTGAGCTAGCTAGGGTGCGAAAAAAGAACAACATACGTGATGAGAACCTCATCATAAACCCTAACTAACACAATCTAACCCAGATATGTGAGAAAAAGCTCCTACATGACCCAAAGAAAGGCTTAACTCAGAGAATTCTGAGTTTAAGAATAAAACAAATCCTAAGGGGTAAAACTGTAATTTCACCAATGCAGTTTGCAAATAGGGTAATTAAGGGTCCAAACACAGGTCAAACAAACTTAACAAAAAGGAAAGTGGGAGGATCTGATCTAAAAAAGGGTTGTAGTAACTTTCAGGAATTAAATGACATTCTGTAACCCTAAAATACATCCACTTCAATTCATGAGGTTTGAGGCAGGATAAAAATCAACTAAACCCTCTAAAATTCATAGAAAAATACTCTCTAGGGTTTATAATCTTTAATTTGGCCTTAGAAACCTATTTTGACCTAAAAAGAGAACCATGCCCAATTAATAACTTAATTTAGGTTTTTACGCAAATTGGCCAGTCAAACATGGTCCAACCTAGAATTAAAATCCACCATTAAAATCCTTAGGTTCAAATTGGTCTTGTATAAAAACTTGAGCCTAAGAATAGACCTCCTTGACCGACTTTACAATTTGGTCCTCTTCATTTACTTTTTGACCCTTATCTTTTGAAACCCTTGCATTTAGGCCCTCAACTTTTCATCGTTCTTTGCAGAACGGTCCTCCCTGCAACTTCTGCACAGCACCATACTCCGGCGACCTTGCGCGGAGCATGGCATTGCGCAGGGCAGGGCTACCGTCCTGCAAAGCAGAAGCGGGGTTCCCTGCGACGTCCTCCGTCGCAGGGACCCACCCATGCCCTCTGCCGACCACCATACCTTCCGTGCGAACGCGCAGAAGGTATGGGTGTCATCTCCGACCTTACTCCGGCTAGGATGGCACGACGCCAGCACACTCCTCCCTCTACGCCAACCCCTTTATAAGGAGCGGCACACCTTGCCGACTCCGATAAGCTTTCTTTGGCGGAGAAACACCTCCTCTTCATCCCTTTCTCCTCCGTCAGAGGTCCCAAAGCTTCCGGCGAACTCCTCTTCCTCCTCGTCGCTCTGCTGCCCTACCTGCAGCAGGGTTTGCCTTGCTCCGTCGTCCGCGCCAGGCTGTACCCGCTGGCACCCTCCGCCTGCTTCCTCGTCACCGAAACCCTCCTCTAGGGCATCTTCATCTCCAGCTCCGGCAGATACGAGCCGGCTGCTCCTCCCTCCCCCTTCGTCGAGTAACTAGGTACATAGTTTCCTTTCTCTCTCCCTTGTATTTTCCCCATATTAATTTGCCATTTCAACCACCCGACCGCCACTGCCCAACTCCATCTTCCCCATCTCTGGTCACCTTCTCCAACGAGGCCATCCCACTGCCACAGACATCCTCACTCCTCGCCGACCAGCCCAGAGGCTCCCCCTCACTCCACTCGATCATTACCCCCTCTCCATTCACTGCTAATCACCGCCCGACCACCTCCCGAACAAACCCATCTTCCCGCACACAGTCTGACCTAGGTTTACCGCCACACGCGTTCTCACACCTTGCCGAACCCCGCGTTAGCTTCGCCACACTCCGGCGAAGCTTCCCACGATATCTGACTTGGCCAAGAGGCCGTCTCTGTGTATTCAGGTCAGCAGCCCCTCGCTGCCATTGCTGAGCTGCTGCAGCACCTTCACCTACAGCTGCAGGCTTCCTCCAGCCCAGGCGCGAGCCCCAGGTGACAAGGATTGCATCTGCGAACACGCCCAGGCCTGCAATTGGGCTGCAAGCCTTGCGGCTACCCCAATTGGCAGTAGTTCCTTCGCCTGCGGGCGTGAGATTTGGGAGGTGGGACTTTAGTCCCACCTCGGAAGTGCGTGGCCAAGCGCCCGCACTAAAATTGAAAAATTGCCTAAGGCTAATCGCCTTCGAACATAGGGGTCAGGTCCCTCTCCTGCACGCAGTGCGCCACGCGCTCGCTCGCCCTAGCCTGCGCTCACTCCCCGCGGGTCTGGGCAGGATCCGATTACCCAAACCGCACACTCCTCGCCCACCACTACACGCCGGTGGGCCTGGTCCCGAACGCGATACCCACACCCGATTACCTAGCTTTGGGAGAGCAATCCTAAGAGAGAAATCTGAGAAAGAGAGAGACGCGGGGAAGGGTAGGGGTAGGTTTTGCTCTGACCCTTGTGTGAGCGTGCAGGAAGAAAGAATGAAGAAGAAGGCAAGAAGGAAAAGAAGGGAAGTGGCTGAAGCCTTAGCCGCTCAGGGCAGCTGAAGAAGAAGTGAAGGAGAGAAACAGAGGAAGAAGAAAGGAAGAAGAAAAGAACTGTAGCAGAGCCACAGATAAGTCGTCTGAACATAGTATCAAACGTCGGAATCCCCACAGCCGTAGAAGGCAGGAAGGAAAAGAAGAGAAAGAAGAAGAAGATCACCACAGCTTCCGGCTAAAGAAAAGAAGGAAAGAAAAGAAGAACAGAAGAAGAGGCCAAGAAAAGAAGAAAGAAGAAGGCAAGAAGAAAAAGAAGGAAGAAGACATCACCGCCAGAAAGAAAAAAAGAACAGAAGAAGAACAAAGAGGAAAGAAGAAAGAACAAAGAAAGAAAGAAGAAGAGAAGAAGAGAAACGGTCAAGGAAGAAGAAGAAGAAAAGAGAAAGAGAAGAAGAAGCCAAGATCTCCCTCTCTCTCTCTCTTATTTTTGTAACATAATAGAGAACTTAATTAGACTTCTAGAAGCATAGTTGCTCCCTGAGTTCGACCTCAGGAAAACCTTGTTCCGAGTAAAAAATGTGTAATAGTAATCTGGTAGCTGTTTTGTCTTATACTATAACGACTGTACTATAATAAACATAAAGACACAACAAGCCTTACCAGCGTTACCAATACGCATAACAAACTTAAAGAGGATCGAAGTCGGTCCGAAAAGACGTACCCTCAAAAAGCTCCGGGTACCGCTCTCGCATCGCCGCCTCAGGCTCCCAAGTAGCCTCCTCGTACCTCTAGCTCCTCCACAATACCTTCATTAGAGGTACCTGCTTCCGTCTCAAACTCCTGACGGCTCTATCTAGTATCTACACTGGTCTCTCAGGGTAGGTCAGGTAGTCACCCACCTCGACACTCTCGTGGCTCAGAACGTGATTGGGATCGGCGATGTACTTCCTGAGGTTAAACACGTGGAACACGTCGTGCACACCAGAAAGCTGAGGTGGAACGGCAAGCTTGTAAGCAACGGGTCCAACCCGCTCCAAGACCTCAAAGGGCCCCACAAACCTCGACGAGAGCTTCCCTTTCACCCCAAAACGCTGCAGGCCCTTCATAGGCGAAACACGAAGAAAGATTTGATCCCCAACCTCGAACTGCACCTCTCTGCGCTTCCGATCGACATAACTCTTCTGTCTGCTCCTGACAGTGCGAAGTCGTCTGTGAATCTGCTCTACCACCTCCTGACTCTGCCAGATCAGCCGGGGACCAACCTCCCACTTGGTGCCCACCTCAACCCAATTCAAGGGTGCAGTACACCTCCGTCCATACAGAGCCTCGTATGGTGCCATGCCGATACTCGAATAATAGCTTTTATTATATGCAAACTCTGCCATGGGAAACTGCTCATCCCAAGAGCCCCTCCAGTCTAGTACACAGGCACGCAAAAGGTCCTCAAGTGTCTGTATCGTGCACTCTGATTGTCCGTCCGTCTGGGGGTGGTACGCCGTACTGAACCTCAACCATATCCCTAAGGCCTGCTGAAACTCAGCCTAAAACTAGGACGTAAAACGGGTATCCCGGTAGGATACAATCTCGCACGGAACTCCGTGCAGACGTACCACGTCACGAATATACCTCTCTACCAATTGTGCTAGTCCCAAGGTGACTCGGACAAGCAAGAAACGTGTCGTCTTCGTCAATCTGTCTACAATCACCCAGACTGCGTCGTGTCCTCGCTGGGTAACGGGCAAACCCACCACCAAATCCATGGTGATGCTCTCCCACTTCCACTCTAGCACTGGAAGTGGCTACAACGGCCCTGCAGGCTTCTGGTGCTCGGCCTTCACCTGCTGGCACATTAAACACTGCTACACTAACTCACCTACATCCCGCTTCATCCCCCTCCACCAAAAGTCACGTCTTAGATCATGATACATCTTTGTGTTCCCGGGATGTATGGTGAACCTGGAACCGTGTGCCTCAATCAGAAGCTCTCTCAACAACTCCTCGTCCTTGGCAATGCACAAATGTCCCCTCATACGTAGCACATCATCTGTAAAGGAGAAGTCTCCTAGATCCCCTGACAGTACTCTGTCGCGCAACAACTGCATGTACAAATCTGTCATCTGTCCTGTGATGATGCGGTCAATCAACTCTGGTCTTGTCTGTCGTGTCACAGTCACTGCCCCACAGTGCCCTAGTAACTCTAGGGGTCTCCAACTACCCATCTCCTCCATGAGTCTCCAACTCTGTGCCTGTAAACTAGCCAAGTGGGCGGGCGCCTTCCAGCTCAAGGCGTCAGCCACCACGTTGGCCTTCCCCGGATGGTAGGAGATGCTGCAATCATAGTCCTTCAGGAGCTCTAACCAACGTCTCTGTCTCATGTTAAGCTCCTTTTGATCAAATAAGTACCTGAGGCTCTTATGATCCGTGAATATCTCAAAAGTCTCATCGTACAGGTAGTGCCTCCATGTCTTCAGCGCGAAGACAACAATTGCCAGCTCTAAGTCATCGGTAGGGTAGCTATGCTCATGGGGCTTGTTCTCAACGTTTTTGCGTGGGTTTAAAGTATATCACATTGTAGTATAACCGGCAAAACGTTTAAACAAATATAAGGAATTTTATTACTTGAAAAACTAAAGTATCCGAGGTCGAACACAGGAAGCAAGCTCAGTACTTTTTAAAATCAAAGAATACAACTGTTAAATGAAAAGGATTGATTCAAAAAGGATTTATGAAATAAAAATAGAATTGGACGTCTGATTTCTGTATCAGACGTCTTAAATGTAATCTCCTTTCTCTCTTCTTCTTCGTTGCTCTTCTCTCTTTCTGCTTTTGCTTCTTGTCTTGTGCAGGCTTCTTCCTGCCTTTGTTTCTTTTCTCTTATTTCTTCTTCTGCCTTGCCTTTCTTCTTCTTTCTTCTTCTCTGCGAAAACTTCTCCTTTCACTGCTACACAGCCTCTTCTTTCTTCTCTTCCTATTCTGCAGCTGCTTCCTTTGCTTCTTCCTTCCTGCACACACCACAGCCGCGAAGCAAAACCTAGCCCCGTCCCTCTACCCAAGCGTCTCTCTCTCTCACAAGCAATTCGCTCAAGGACGCTCTCCCAGAGCCACACGGGTAGTCGAGTCGGATTCGCACCCGGGACCAGGCGCACCGGCAAGTGGTGATGCGCGAGGAGTGCGTAGGTTTAGGTCGGGTCGGATCCCGCCAGATCCACGAGGTCAAGCCGCGGACGAGGCGGGTGTGAGGGCAGGTGAGGGACCTCACCCCTGTGCTTACGGAGGCAATGGGATTAAAACACAAAAATAATTTATATGATACCTGTGTTTTGCAATCCCACGATGTGGGACTATCTGGTCGGTCCTGCTTTCGCGCCCGCAGAGCTTTCGTCGCGCGATTGCTCCAGTTGCTGGCCTCTCTGTGCGACTTGCTAGCCTCACTCACTTCGCGACACTCACGCGAGTTTGCTCAACCTGCAGCCTGGGAGTCCTGGTACCTAAAGCTACTGCAAGCTCCTTGCTTCTTCGGCTGATAATGGCGGCCGAAGCTTAAACCTGTCACACACAAGAACAGCCTATTGGCCCAATCAGATTGGCTAGAAACCTTCGCCGTGGCACGGCGAAGGCGGTGGGCGATGCTGCAGGCTGCAGGTTGGCCTAGGCGTGCGTGCCTAGGTCAACCTGTGGCTGGAGAGGTTGGGTTGTTCGGGGGGTGATTGTGGAGGTCTGGAGTGGCAGTGGTGGGGTGAAGTGAGTTCCTGGTGGTGAGGCAGAGCTCACGAGGGGGTTGGCGAGCCGTGTGGAGGGGCGGAGTGGTGTGGGCAGCTCACCGGAGGGCGGTCGGAGGCGAGGACGATGGAGGTGGTTAGGCACTGTCGAGGGGTAATCAGATAAAATAGCAGGGGGAAAAGAGAGAGGAGAGGAGGGAGAAGGTATCTGGAGTGGTTTGGAAGGAAGGGAGGCGGCGGAGAGGACGGCGCGTAACTGCCGTCGTCGGGGAAGGACCCTGAGGGAGGAAGCGGCGACGAAGATGAGGTCAGGGGCACGCACGCGTGGTACAGCGCGACGCGGGAGGAAGTGGCGAAGTTGACTCTACTGCTGGTATGGCAGCAGAGCGACAAGAAGGAGGGGAGGAGGTCGCCGGAGCTTGCGGGTGGTTTGGCCGGAGATGGGAGGGAGGGAATTTGGAGGGGATCTCCGTCAAAATCAAGCTTAGGTTCTGCGGCAGGAGGTGTAGTCTCTTTTGTAGACGCTGGGCCGGGTGTGCAGAGCGTGGAGGGCACGCCAGCGTTTGAGGTTGGTCACCGGACATGGAAAGAAGTTAAGATACCCAAATCTCTCGTGCGTTCGCACGAGAGATTGGGTTCACACCAGCGGTTGTGATCGGCCTTAAATGGAAGGGAATTCCTCAGAGAATCTCCCTTCCATTTCTGGGAGAGAATCTCTGAGGAATCAGAGAGGAATCCCTCTCTAAACTTCGTCGGAGCTCGGTTCTGCCCTAACAATGGCAGCAGGACCGGATTGCAAAGAGGGCGAAGAACTTAGGGGGCTCTCTGCAAAGATATTCAAAAGATAGGGACCAAATTGTGATATGGGTGTACTGAATTGCAAAGTAGGTCAAGATGACCTCCCCTTAGGTTAAAATTTTGGTGCAAACCTTATTTTGACCTAAGGAATCCAATGGTGAAGTTGGATTTTAGGTTTGACCACGTTTGACTGGATATTTTACGTAAAAACCTAAATTAGGTTAATTGAAGAGCTAGGACCCTATTTTAGGTCAAACTGGGTTCCAAAGGCCAACTTAAGTGTTCTCAACCCTAGAGGATGTTTTTCCATGATTCTTAGAGGGTTTACTTGATTTTTATCCTGACCGGAACCTTGTTAATTTAAGCGGGTCTGTTTTAGGGTTACCAAGTGTCATTTAATTCTTAGATTGCACATAAACCCATTTCTGATTGACTCAACCCACTTTTTATCTTATTTAGATCATTTGACCTATGTTTTGCCTCTGAGAAATCCCATTTATGTACTGCAATGGTAAAATTACAGTTTTAACCATTATTTCATGTTTTCTTCTCAGAGCACTTGTTCCTTCAGTTAAGCCTTCTTCTAGGTTATATAGGAGCTTTTATCTTCTTTATTGGGTCAAAATGAGCTAGTTATGGCTCATGATGAGGCTCTCATCATACCCTCATGCCTAGCTTTTACTAGTCCCTTAGCAAAATTTCAAGGTTTTAACTTCCATTCTAGACCCTGAGTGTCTGTCAACAATGATAAGTGCTTCTCCTTTTGTGATTAGGTAGGAATGCCGACAATAGGCCTAGAGGTACTCAAGTACCAACCAAAATCCGGACCTGTTCCGCTTTAGCCTCAGTCCTCCACAAAGGTTTCTACGGCCCACATAAACTAACCTAGGGTTTGTTGGACTCCGTGGTTAAAGCACCCGTGCTTGAGACATTTTTAGCCTAAGTTCAGTTTGCAGTGCATTTTTTTATAAGAGAGAGATAGAAGATTTATTTGTTTGGAGAGGTTTTCTCTCTCTTTTCTTTTTATTTCTAGCTTCGGATTAGCTTCTCAACACTGTCTGTATCGGATTCCTCGTCCCCATCATCAATCCTCAAGGGTCCCTGCCTTTCGAGATTTCGGGATAATCCCGCCCATGGCAACCCCCAGAACCCTGGCTTTCGAGATTTCGTGATAATCTCGCCCATGGCGTTCCATGGCCAAATTCAGACCCTGGCGATTGACATTTCGTGATAATGCCGCACATGGCATCTGAACCAGCAGAGTGCTTACATGCCCCCAGTAGGATATTTAAATATCCTAGGAGACAAGCACCGAGGAGACGATATGTTGTTACGCATCTTCGAGGGGAATTTCCTGCCTCTCCGCGCTGGGAACTCGTCCAAATCAATTTGTGTTGATTGGCCGCTCCTAATCTAGGTGACTTTTTCAGAACATTCAACGCTTTCCGCGTGATTTGGATGTTTATGCGCACTAAACCCGACTGTGTGTGAATTTGGGGTGCTTAGGTTACCGAATCCCGCAAACCGGAGGTCAGTTAACGAGGCCGAATACTCCCTAAGCCTTAGACCTAATACTCAAACTTCGCAGTTTCCTCAACCTCTTGAGGACTATCCAGATTTTAATGGATACGTGAATTTTTAAGCTAAAGATACTAGCCCAAGAGGCCTAAGACCAGCGTTCCCGCTAATCTCTTGTTATATCTCCGTAGCACTTTTCTTTTCTTTTTCTTGATTCGGTCTAAAACTTCAGTTAACCCCTTAATCTTTTACTAATGACTATTTCTTTTCATTTTCATTTTGTGCTCCTTTTTGTCATTTTTCTTTCTTTTCCTCCTCTCATTTGTATGACCCTGAATTGTTCCTCCCCTCTATCAAGTCCTTTTTTTTTTTTTAATGAAACCCTTTCTTGATATGAATTTTCTGACAATTTGCACTTTCATACCCCCCATGCCTAAGATTTGCAATGTCCCCATTGTAAATTAGGTGGGTTCAAATTCAGCTTAGTTCATGCATTAGGACAAGTGTGTGGTGAGTGAATGGGTCGAAGTGACTTGTTGCGAACGATTTCTAATCTCGGGTAGGTATACCTAAGGTGAAGTCGGCTGTTATAATGGATGAACCCTAAAGTGCAATATGAGTTCGGCATAGAGATGTCAGAAAAGGTTTCGGGTTTTTCAAAGAATGACGGGTTGCCTCCCGTTAAGCACTGAGTTTTATGCCATCGGCTGGGTGCAATGAGCTCAAGAGGAATGGAGGGTAAAAGATGACTCAGCCAAATCTATATCAGTCATGTCAATGAACGGCTTGAGTCTCTGACCGTTCACGACAAAGGATTCAGAATCGTGGCTGAGTGGGCTGATTTCAATGGCTCCATTTCCGAAGATTTGTCGGACTAGGTAGGGTCTGACCCACTTGGATCTTAGCTTCCCTGGGAATAATTTTAGTCGGGCATCAAAGAGTAAAACTTTTTGACCAGGATGAAAGACCTTTCTAGAAATGTGTTTGTCGTGAAAAGCTTTAACCCGTTCCTTGTAAATTCGCGAGTTCTCATACGCATCGTGCCGTAATTCATCGATCTCGCTCATTTGAAGTCTTCTCTGGGTTCCAGCCTTAGAAAGGTCGAGATTACAGGTCCGTACTGCCCAATAGGCTTTATGTTCCAACTCGACGGGGAGGTGACATGCCTTCCCGTACACTAGTCTGAAGGGAGACATTCCTAATTGGGTCTTGTGGGTGGTCCTATAGGCCCACAATGCTTCCGGAAGCCGAGAAGACCAATCTTTTCTATCAGGTCGAACAGTAACCTGAAGGATCTTCTTGATCTCTCGGTTAGGTAGCTCAGTTAGACCATTAGTTTGGGGGTGGTAAGGAGTAGAGATTCGATGTGACACCCCGTATTTGGTCATCAGTGACCTGAACTGAGCGTTTGTAAAATGGGTCCCTCCGTTGGAAATTATAGCACGCGGAATCCCGAACCTTGAGAAAATGTTTTGATGGAGGAATTTTATAACGACTTTATGATTGTTGGTTCGGGTCGGAATGGCTTCTATCCACTTGGAAACATAGTCAACTGTGAGTAAGATGTATTCGAAGCCATCCGAGGTCGGAAAGGGTCCCATGAAATCAATCCGCCAAATATCAAAAATTTTGCATACCAAGATCGGCTGTAAAGGCATCATGCCTCGATGGCTCATGTTGCCCAGAGTCTGGCAACGGGAACATGCCTTACAGTGATCGTATGCATCCTTGAAAATTGTGGGCCAGTAAAAGCCACACTGGAGGACTTTTGATGCGGTTTTATGTCCAGAAAAATGTCCACCGCATGCCTGGTCATGGCAGAATGAGAGTATGTCTTTGATTTCCACTTCCGCGATGCACCGTCGAATTATCTGATCAGCACCAATGCGGAATAGATACGGGTCTTCCCATAGGTAATACTTAGCATCGGAACGCAATTTGTCCTTTTTGGCCTTCGGCCAATCGGGCGGAATCTGGTGTGATGTCAGGTAATTAACTATATCAGCGAACCATGGAAGACTTGCACTGATAGTCAGGAGGTGCTCATTAGGAAATGTTCTGTAATAGGTCCGGAAGGGTCAATTATTTCAGAAGGAAGGCGGGACAAGTGATCTGCTACCACATTGTGCTTTCCCGCCTTGTCGCGAATCTCGAGGTCAAATTCTTGCAATAGCAAGATCCATCGGATTAATCGAGGTTTCGCGTCCTTCTTAGCAAGGAGATGCCTCACAGCTGTGTGATCCGAGTATATGATAACACGGGAACCCAGAAGGTATGATCTAAATTTTTCCAGGGCAAATACTATGGCCAGCAGCTCTTTCTCAGTAACCGTATAGTTACGCTGAGCCTCATCTAGTGTTTTGCTGGCGTAGTAAATGACCACAGGTTTCCCGTCAATTTTCTACCCCAAAACCGCTCCTACAGCGAAGTCAGATGCATCGCACATGATCTCAAAGGGTTGAGACCAATCAGGGGACTGTAGGATTGGGGCTTGGGTGACTTGGTCACGTAGGATCTCAAATGCTTGAGTGCATTCCTTGGAAATTTCGAAAGGCACATCCTTGGAGAGAAGATTAGTCAGGGGGCGCGCGATTTTGGAGAAATCAGGGATGAATCGACGGTAGAAACCGACGTGCCCCAAAAAAGATCGGATGTCCTTAATCGAGCTAGGCATAAAGAGCTTGGAAATCAGGTTAACCTTAGCTCGATCCACTTGGATGCCTTTCTCCGAGATTAAATGTCCCAGGACAATTCCCTCAGGCACCATGAAATGACTCTTTTCCCAGGAAAGAACCAAATTCACCTCGATGCACCGCCTGAGTATATGGACCAAGTGTTGGAGGCAATCGTCAAATGATTGTCCAAAAACTGAAAAGTCATCCATGAAGACTTCCAGATAATCACCTACCATATCTGAGAATATGGCAAGCATGCACCGCTGAAAAGTTGCAGGTGCATTGCAGAGACCGAACGGCATCCTTCGAAACGCGTATGTCCCGAAGGGGCAGGTGAATGTGGTCTTTTCTTGGTCCTCTGGATGGATTGCCACCTGATTGTAACCGGAGTACCCGTCAAGAAAGCAGAAGAATCTATTTCCCGCTAGTTTCTCGAGGATTTGATCAATAAACGGTAGTGGGAAATGATCCTTCTTCGTGGAGGAATTGAGTCTTCTGTAATCAATGCAGACTCTCCATGAATTAGCTATTCGGGTAGGAATGACTTCTCCGGTTTCAGTCGTGATGATGGTAAGTCCTGCCTTCTTAGGCATCACTTGTATTGGACTCACTCAACGATTGTCGGAGATCGGGTAGATGATCCCTGCATCTAACCACTTTATGATCTCCTTTTTCACGACCTCCTATAGGTTAGGGTTTAAGCGTCTTTGCATTTCTCTTGAAGGTCGTGAGCCTTCTTCTGTGTAGATTCGATGTGTGCAGTATGAAGGGCTTATACCAGTCAAATCATCGAGAGTCCATCCAATGGCTCTACGATGTTGCTGGTGTAGGTTTCGGGCCTACGAGGAGGGGGTGACGTAATAAAATGCGGAAATAAATATAAAGCAATCTCACAAAAAGACAACCATACAACTACACAAAGTATTTTTAGGTGGAAACCCAAATCGGGTGAAAACCACCACCTAACCCTCTCGAGTTAGGATTTTCCGATCAACCTAGTTGATCAAATCCACTAACCGAATCACTTTAAAACGAGGGTGATTCAACCTCAGTACAACCACGCTATAAGTACGAGGGTAGCGTTCATCAACCCCTTCTCTCCACGAGAAGGATTTTGTCCCACGAAGGAGACGGAAATTCGCAAAGCGAATACCCAACTAAATAACAAAGATAAAATAAACAACAAGTCCTATAGAGCCAACAAAGTAATTATGAACCTAGCTTCTATAGGAATTAGGAAACTCCCCTTTGCAAGGAGTGCGTCGAGTTGATGACGCGGTGCGTGTGCCACGCGATGGCGCAATGTCGCTCTCGTAGACAACGGCGGGAGAGCGGGTGCGCAAAGCTTGATGCTCTCAAGAGAATGGAGCTTGAGCTTGGAGAGCAAGAGCTAGCAAGGACACAAGAGAGTGGAACTATGTTGCTTAAGTGTGTCTTGTGTTTCTCTTAGTGTGTCTTAGTGTGTGTTTGTGTGTCAAAGGCTCCCCTCTATTTATAGAGGCCTTAGGAAGGCTTTGGAAGGCTTAGGAAAGGTTCTATAGCCGTTGGGTACAAAGCCCAAGAGAATCAGGCCGAAATCAGGACAATGATTGCGCTTGACAGGGTAATCAGACGTCTAACTCTGGCATCAGACGTCTGGAAGGCCACTTTAAGGCATCTGATTTAAAGGTCAGACGTCTGATTTTGGGCGGGTCTCTCCCTGACTTGGACCAGATCTAAACAGGGTTTTTGCGTAAGTCCATCAGACGACATACATGACGCCTGGCACTATGTCTGGACGTCTGGAAACGTACTTTTACTGTGGGAATTGATTTCCAAACGTTGCAACGGCTAGAAAATCTCTGCGAAGAGATTTTGGGTCAGCCGAGGCAAAACGGTCAATTATCAGACGTCTGGAAAGGCCTAAGGACGTCTGATAAGGCTCTAACGGTCATATTCTTGAGTGTATGCTAAGCCAGCCAACGGTCCACTAATTGGACGTCTGGCAAAGTCATCAGACGTCTCCTAAGACGTCTGGTCTAAGGTCTGGACGTCTGATTTCATCAGACAGAACTAACTATGTCCAGCCTAACAGTTATCAAACGTCTAAAACAACAGTCAGACGTCTTAAAATACATTATCAGACGTCTGATTTGGGAATTAGACGTCTGGAAGTGCTGTTTGAACCCTATATTGGTTTTCTAAGTATTCTACAGAAAACCTAAGTATCCTAGGGTTGTGCCGGTGTTCCTAGGACTACTGTTAGGGTACTTTGAGGCTCTTTAACAATATTCTAAGGAAAATAAAAAGAGCAAGAAAATAAAGACAAGAGATACAAGAAAGGATTAAAAAGAATCTATCATATTCTTCTTGTCTTCTATCTTCAATCTGTCGCTCCACGCGAACCTCCTCTGTTTTCCGTCAAGCTCCTCCAATCCGTCCTGGATGCGAGCTCGAAGTCCGTTTAAGCATGTCCACATTTGCAATTGACCTGAAATCTAGGACTCAAATTGCAAATGTTAAATAACACGTGTTTTTTTATCATCAAAACAAATGATCGTGGTGCTCTAGCACCAACAGCAAGAGAACAGAAATCAAATGGAGTTCCTGGTCAGGTGTGAGTTGAGAATTGATAATCACAGGAAACGTCTGATTTGAATCCAAAAAGACGTACTTCAGATGTTCGGGAAGGGGCTTGAGTTCCATGACAGGATTGTCAGCAGCAGCGGGTGGTTCGGGGTTTGTATCAGGAGCAATGGTAGGAGTTATAGGTGTGTCTAGATCATGTTCGCACTCCTCTGTTAGCGGTTTTTGATTCTCTAGTGGTTGATCAGGAATAATCAGGTTGTCCTCTAGATGCAGTTCTTCAACCACGGCTTTGACATCACATATTTCCTCTATAACCCCGCAATTAATCCCTTGCTGGGCCTTGAAAATGTCAATCTTCATGTTTTGATTCCCAAATTTTAATTCTATCTGGCCCTCTTCGCAGTTAATGTTGGCCCTAGCAGTGGCCAAAAAGGGTCTCCCTAATATGATTGGTGTGTCCCTTGGGTTCTTAGGTGCATCCATGTCTAGTACTATGAAGTCCACTGGAAAATAAAAATCTTATACCCTAATAATGACATCCTCGACTATTCCTTTGGGTGACTTGATGGATTGATCGGCTAACTGCAATGTTACCTCAGTGGGTTTAAGTTCAGATTCTTCAAGGTGGTCAAGGAGGGATGTAGGTATTAAATTTATGGAGGCACCTAGGTCTAGTAGGGCTCTATCAAATTGGGTTTCACCAATTTTGCAAGAAATCAAGGGAGTTCCTGGGTCTTTAGCCTTGGGTGGGAGTTTGCTCAAAATGACAGAGCTGGCTTGCTCTGATAGTACGATTGGGTTCCCATCCTTGGTTCGCGGCTTACATTTAGGTGTACATATGTCTTTCAAGAATCTTGCGTAAGCCGGTATGTGGCGGATTGCATCCATCAACGGGATGTTTATCTGGACCTGTTCAAAGAGCTTGACTAGATCCTCCTCGGGAGCCACGGGTTTGGTTATTCTTTTTCCTTTGGTCAAGGCCTCAGGAAATGGGATCCTAGCTGGTTCCTCTAGGATAGGTCCAGGTTCTTGATCTGGGACAGTAGTATCTTGGATAACTATCCTAGGGTCTTGGCCACTATCAGGCTTGGAGTGGCTCAGATAATGTGGGTCTTGGGTTATTTTACCACTACGTGTTGTTACAGAGTTCAACCCGGCCTGATTTGGGTTAGGTAGGAGGGGTGGCTGCTGCTGAAATCCCGCATAAGATGTTGAAGCCTCCATCCCGTCTGGTGATGGAGTAGCGGGGGCCTGATAAATCACATGTGTTTGGCCTGAATTTGGATTCATAACGCGCTTCTGGGTTAGCACGTTATTTGGGTTGGGCAGAGGTTGCGAAGGAAGGGTGCCAGGTTGGCAGGAATTTGCCATCTAGGCTAGTTGGTTGCGAACCTCTGTGATCTCGTCCTTGTGTTGTTTTTGCATTGCCGCATTCGTCTTTTGAATGTCAGCCAGTGCTTGAAGGGTAAGAGTCATTTGATCCTGGTTTTGCCCGGATTGGTAGGTGGGATTGGGCCGAGGCTGAGGCGGCTGAAATGGATGAGAGGCTTGTGGACGGGGTTGATATGGTGGTCTTTGAGAATTTCCCGCCCACTGAAAGTTAGGATGATTTCTCCATCCAGGGTTGTAGGTATTGGAGAATGGGTCATTTTAGATGGCGTTGAGGTCCTTGCGATTCTGAGGAGCCTCAGGAAAGTCAGAATACGAGGGTTCAGAGTTCCCCCAACTCGAGTGAAGGGATCGGAGGTTACTCCGGTCCGAGAGGTAGACGGGGGTGGATATGGGTCCATCCCCTTGGCAAGTTGTTGATATATGTTTTGCATTGTTTCCCTTGCCAGAGGAGGTCGTGCAAAAGAGTTTTGTGCAGAGGTGGCTTGCTGCAAATGTCGAGCTAGCTCGTCCACCTTCTTTTCTATAATAGAAACCTTGTCCAACCGACTGGCCATCAGTTCCAAGTCGACGGAAGTGGACAGGTCCTGCATCTCATGTGTCCCTCTTAGATTCGTCGATGTGCGGGCATTCGTCCTGTCAAATAAGCCCATGGAGTCATTATTTATGGAGTTCTCGCACATGTTTTCGAGAATCTCCCACACCGTGTCCTCGTGTTGACCCATGATGTTTCCTCCGCACGTTGCATTGACGAATAAGCGAATATCTTCACGGAGTCCCTGGTAAAAAGACTGGACTTGTTCCCACTTAGGAACTCCGTGATGGGGGCACTTTCGCATGAGATCAAGGAATCGATCCCAAGCTTCGTGAAGAGGTTCTCCCTGTTGTTGAGTGAAATGGGTGATCTGGTGGCGCAAGGCATTCGTCCGGCCAACAGGGAAGAATTTTTTCAAAAATTCGGACTGCAATTCCTCCCATGTGTTGATCGGACAGGTCTGAGTCTGATACCAATGTGCGGCCTTGTCCAAGAGGGAGAACGAAAATATTTTCATGAGTAGGATATCCCGATTTTGTACATCTGACCCGAAGGTCTGGGCCAAATGCTTGAGTTGTTTAATGTGTTGGAATGGATCCTCAGAGTTAAGCCCATGAAACTTTGGTATGACGTGAATCATATTGGGCTTCAGTTCAGAATCAGGTCCTCCAATTGGGATTCGTACTCGGGGTTCGATTGCCACAACAGCGGGATTATAGTGATCTCGCATCATAGGTCGCTGCGGTGGGTTTACAAAGTTCTGAAAGAGATCATTCAGGCGTTGAAGTTGGTGTTCAAGGTTATTCTCCTCTTCAATGGGTTGTGCCATGATGGGAGAAGGAGAATCAGGATCTGAATCAGATGAAAGATTTATGTGGTGGGGTTGCTGCACAAACAAGGGCGTCGAGGCTTGGCCTCGACGAGAGTGAATTTCTAAAGGAGGTCTTAAGGGTGGTCTTAAGGACCTCCTACCAAACATGCACCGGAAGATGTAATGAGATTAGAAGGTGCTGGACCCAATCAAGACACCCAAAAATTGTTGGGTGACTATAAAGGTTCGGGGCAGATGGACCCCTGGATCAGAAGATCGTCCACCTGAGAAATACCTGGGCAGCCAGAGAGGGAGAGTTCCGCAAAGACCCCTACACAGTAGAGCATCCCCATGGGTTACAGGGTTTCCCCCACCCGACCTCTCTTGTCACTGCGGTTCCAGGTAGACCAGAATGGGGATCTTGACCTCTTAAGTCTACCTTTTTTATTTTAAGATCAAGGTGCTTATTGTTCCACTTGAACTTTTAAGTATTTTGAGTGAAAAAGTGACCTAATATTAAGGTTGGTTGACCCAAGGGATCAACTTCACCTCTTGTTCCTTTGAGAGCTTTTAGGTCCTTTCTTTTATGGTTCAAATGGATTAATAGCCTGATTTGCTTAGGGTTCCTCTTGTATAAATCGTTTCAAACACGTTTTAGGCACACCTCTTTTTGGAAAGGTTGTTTCTTTGTTTTAGAGAAGATGTGTCTCTAAAAACCCTAGCTTTGCAATCCCTAACTTGGCTCTAGTGGGTCCAATTTAGTTGCCTTAGAAATTAGCACCTAGGGCTCAATCAAGAAAGTTTTAGCCCTAGTTGCCTTAGTTGGATGAACAGACAAAAATATGTTGAAATGAAAATCAGGCAACTTGATGAGTTACTAAATATGAAACATGTAGCCCTAAGTTGATTTTTCTCTTTTTTTTTCCTTTTTAGATTATGAGAGGGTTAAGAGAGAGGGCTTGTGGAAATTACCTGTTCCTTGGAGAGTCTGTTGTGCAATTATTGTTCTTTCCTTTTTGTTTTGCTTTCCCTACTTGAACACAACAAAAGAGAAGTTAAATCAGATATTAAATAGAAAAGTTGTAATCAAAAGCTTTAAAAGTGCCCGTTGCTCCCCGGCAACGGTGCCAAAATGTTCTCAACGTTTTTGTGCGGGTTTAAAGTATATCACGTTGTAGTATAACTGGCAAAAACGTTTAAACAAATATAAGGAATTTTATTACTCAAAAAACTAAAGTATCCGAGGTCGAACACAGGGAGCAAGCTCAGTACTTTTTAAAACCAAAGAATACAACTGTTAAATGAAAAGGATTGATTCAAAAAGGATTTATGAAATAAAAATAGAATTGGACGTCTGATTTCTGTATCAGACGTCTTAAATGTAATCTCCTTTCTCTCTTCTTCTTCGTTGCTCTTCTCTCTTTCTGCTTTTGCTTCTTGTCTTGTGCAGGCTTCTTCCTGCCTTTGTTTCTTTTCTCTTATTTCTTCTTCTGCCTTGCCTTTCTTCTTCTTTCTTCTTCTCTGTGAAAACTTCTCCTTTCACTGCTACACAGCCTCTTCTTTCTTCTCTTCCTGTTCTGCAGCTGCTTCCTTTGCTTCTTCCTTCCTGCACACACCACAGTCGCGAAGCAAAACCTAGCCCCGTCCCTCTACCCAAGCGTCTCTCTCTCTCACAAGCAATTTGCTCAAGGACGCTCTCCCAGAGCCACACGGGTAGTCGGGTCGGATTCGCACCCGGGACCAGGCGCACCGGCAAGTGGTGATGCGCGAGGAGTGCGTAGGTTTAGGTCGGGTCGGATCCCGCCAGATCCACGAGGTCAAGCCGCGGACGAGGCGGGTGTGAGGGCAGGTGAGGGACCTCACCCCTGTGCTTACGGAGGCAATGGGATTAAAACACAAAAATAATTTATATGATACCTGTGTTTTGCAATCCCACGATGTGGGACTATCTGGTCGGTCCTGCTTTCGCGCCCGCAGAGCTTTCGTCGTGCGATTGCTCCAGCTGCTGGCCTCTCTGTGCGACTTGCTAGCCTCACTCACTTCGCGACACTCACGCGAGTTTGCTGCACCTGCAGCCTGGGAGTCCTGGTACCTGAAGCTGCTGCAAGCTCCTTGCTGCTTCGGCTGATAATGGCGGTCGAAGCTTAAACCTGTCACACACAAGAACGGCCTATTGGCCCAATTAGATTGGCTAGAAACCTTCGTCGTGGCACGGCGAAGGCGGTGGGCGGTGCTGCAGGCTGCAGGTCGGCCTAGGCGTGCGTGCCTAGGTCAACCTGTGGCCGGAGAGGTTGGGTTGTTCTGGGGGTGATTGTGGAGGTCTGGAGTGGCAGTGGTGGGGTGAAGTGAGTTCCTGGTGGTGAGGCGGAGCTCACGAGGGGGTTGGCGAGCCGTGTGGAGGGGCGGAGTGGTGTGGGCAACTCGCCGGAGGGCGGTCGGAGGCGAGGACGATGGAGGTGGTTAGGCACTGTCGAGGGGTAATCAGATAAAATAGCAGGGGGAAAAGAGAGAGGAGAGGAGGGAGAAGGTATCTGGAGTGGTCTGGAAGGAAGGGAGGCGGCGGAGAGGACGGCGCGTAACTGCCGTCGTCGGGGAAGAAGGACCCTGAGGGAGGAAGCGGCGACGAAGATGAGGTCAGGGGCACGCGCGCGTGGTACAGCGCGACGCGGGAGGAAGTGACGAAGTTGACTCTGCTGCTGGTATGGCAGCAGAGTGACAAGAAGGAGGGGAGGAGGTCACCGAAGTTTGCGGGTGGTTTGGCCGGAGATGGGAGGGAGGGAATTTGGAGGGGATCTCCGTCAAAATCAAGCTTAGGTTCTGCGGCAGGAGGTGTAGTCTCTTTTATAGACGCTGGGCCGGGTGTGCAGAGCATGGAGGGCACGCCAGCGTCTGAGGTTGGTCGCCGGAGATGGAAAGAAGTTAAGATACCCAAATCTCTCGTGCGTTCGCATGAGAGATTAGGTTCACACCAGCGGTTGTGATCAGCCTTAAATGG
The DNA here is from genome assembly GCA_037157565.1 of Thalassia testudinum. Lineage (NCBI taxonomy): Eukaryota > Viridiplantae > Streptophyta > Magnoliopsida > Alismatales > Hydrocharitaceae > Thalassia > Thalassia testudinum. Next base: position 24,250,641 of record JAZHRO010000024.1, read on the forward strand.
AAGGGAATTCCTCAGAGAATCTCCCTTTCATTTCTGGGAGAGAATCTCTGAGGAATCAGAGAGGAATCCCTCTCTAAACTTCGCCGGAGCTCGGTTCTGCCCTAACATTGGTGGAAGGACCGGATTGCAAAGGGGGCGAGGAACTTAGGGGGCTCTCTGCAAAGATATTCAAAAGATAGGGACCAAATTGTGATATGGGTGTACTGAATTGCAAAGTAGGTCAAGATGACCTCCCCTTAGGTTAAAATTTTGGTACAAACCTTATTTTGACCTAAGGAATCCAATGGTGAAGTTGGATTTTAGGTTTGACCACGTTTGACTGGATATTTTGCGTAAAAACCCAAATTAGGTTAATTGAAGTGCTAGGACCCTATTTTAGGTCAAACTGGGTTCCAAAGGCCAACTTAAGTGTTCTCAACCCTAGAGGATGTTTTTCCATGATTCTTAGAGGGTTTACTTGATTTTTATCCTAACCGGAACCTTGTTAATTTAAGCGGGTCTGTTTTAGGGTTACCAAGTGTCATTTAATTCTTAGATTGCACATAAACCCATTTCTGATTGACTCAACCCACTTTTTATCTTATTTAGACCATTTGACCTATGTTTTGCCTCTGAGAAATCCCATTTATGTACTGCAATGGTAAAATTACAGTTTTAACCATTATTTCATGTTTTCTTCTCAGAGCACTTGTTCCTTCAGTTAAGCCTTCTTCTAGGTTATATAGGAGCTTTTATCTTCTTTATTGGGTCAAAATGAGCTAGTTATGGCTCATGATGAGGCTCTCATCAGGGCTTCAGTTGCCGCGAAGCATAAGTGACAACATAACCTCACTGCATGAGCACACACCCTAGCCCCTGCAACGAAGCGTCCGTGTACACAACAAAACCGCCACTGCTGTCTAGGATGGTAAGCACAGGAGCCAAAGTCAGCTTCTCCTTCAACTCCTGAAAACACGCCTCACAAGCGTCTGTCCAAGAAAAGGGCACGTTCTTCCGGGTCAACTATGTCATAGGACGTGCAATCTGCGAGAAACCCTGATAAACCGCCAATAGTAACCTGTCAGTCCCAAGAAACTACGGATCTCTGTCACTGTACGTGGTCTCTCCCACCTGAGCACTGCCTCTACCTTGGCTGGGTCCACAGCCAAGTCATCCCCTGAAATCACATGACTTAAGAAGGTCACCTGCCTCAACCAGAACTCGCACTTACTGTATTTGGCATACAACCTTTGTCATCTTAACGTTTCCAAAATCATCAGTAAGTGTTGTCCATGCTGCGTCTGATCCCATGAGTAGATGAGCACATCATCGATAAATACTACCACAAACTGATCCAGATACGGTCTGAACACCTGGTTCATCAAATCCATGAAAGCAGCGGGGGCGTTTGTCAGCCTAAACGGCATGACCAAAAACTCGTAGTGTCCATACCGGGTGCGGAAAGCTATCTTGGAGACGTCGGTCTCCTTGATCCTCAACTGGTGGTAGCCAGACCTCAAGTCTATCTTGGAGAAAACCATGGCACCTCGCAACTGGTCAAACAAATCATCAATCCTCGGCAGTGGACACATGTTTTTGATGGTGACCCTATTCAGTTGTCTGTAGTCCACACAAAGGCATAGGGTACCATCCTTCTTCTTCATAAATAATACCGGGCTCCCCATGAAGATTCACTGGGCATCACAAAGCCCTTCTCCAGAAGGTCCTGCAACTGGGACTTGAGCTCTTGTAGCTCAAGTGGTGCCATCCGGTAAGGTGCTGTAGAAATGGGGCTGGTCCCCGGTAACAATGAGATCTCAAACTCGATCTTACGCTCAAGCGGTAGTCCTGGCAGCTCCTCTGAAAATACGTTGGGGTACTCTCTGACCACCGGGATGCTCTGAAAGTCTGCCATGGGTCTGAGCTCTGCCACTACACAAGCCAGAAAGCCCTCAACCCCTGGCCCAAAAGTCTCGTCGCCCGAAGTACATAAATGCACCTAAAGCCTCCGTCCACTAGTTGTCCGTGAAACTCAAAAGAAGGTATCTCCGATATGGAGAAGATGATCTTCCTCTGAAAACAGTCCACCAAAGCGTGGTAAGCGGACAGCCAATCCATCCCCAAAATCACTCCAAAGTCCTCCATCGGTATCACAATCAGATCAGCGGGGAGGCTGTGTCCCCCAACACTGACCTCACAGCCTGTGTAAACCTCCTCAGCTACAAACAGCTAACCACCCAGACCTCTGATCACAAAAGGATCATCTAACAACACACAGTCATGTCCCAAACTTACAATAAAACTAGCAGCAACAAACGAGTGCGTGGCGTCGGAATTAAAAAGTATGTAAACTAGTCTGTCGGAAACTATAACAATACCTGCCACCACTGAACCTGAAGCCCTGGCGTCTCTGTGTGTCAGGGCGTTGATACGCCCCTTAGCTCTCGGTGCAGAAGAAGCAGCCATACTCTGCGTCGGACGGGTAGCCACTGGCCGATACCCTTCTCGCGACTGCTGTCCTCCCCTAAGCACCTAGGAACCACGGCCTCCTACTCGTCCTCCAGCGCTCGATGCAAGGAGCATTTGCTGACCTCCAGCCCTAGAAGGGCAGTCCCTCCTGATGTGGCCCGGCTAGCCACACTGGTAGCGAAAGGGAACTCGACTCCCGCCCTCGGTAGGTCCCTACTGACGGCTGGGCGGGGGTCCAATGCTGGCAGCTGGCCCCTGTCGGGGGCCCCTAAAGGCCACTAACGACCCCGCAAAGTGTGACGGCTCTCCTGCGGGCGCCGCATGCCTCCTCTCTCATCGGCCCTGTGAGTAGTCTGGCTGGTAGGGCCTCTTCCATCCGCTGTCAGTGTCACGTGTGGCCAAGTTGGTCTCCTCATATGTCATAGCTGCCTCCACCACTCTAGAGAGCATAGGCAGCTTCAGGGGTTTGACATACCCCCGAATAGTAGGCCGGAGCCCCTCGGTGAACCTCCACAGGCGCTCCTCCTCAGTAGCCATAGCTGTCGTAGAGAAATGGGATAGCTCCAGAAAATGCGTATGATACGCGCTCACAGTCATCGTCCCCTGGCAGAGAGTGTGGAACTCCTGCCTCCTCTGATCCTGCCACGTCTGCGGGAAGTACTGCTCGCAAAAGAGGGCCACAAACTAGTCCCATGTCCGCTCTGCCCTCTCCTAACCTCTGACAGCCCTCCACCATCTGTGTGCCGCGCTCTCCAGCTGGTACGTGGCAAAGGTCACACGGCACTCTGCAGGGGAGCGAAGGGTGTCGAAATCTTCTCGATCTGCTCTAACTAGTCCTCCACCTCAGTCGGGTCCTCATCCCCCTTGAAGGAGGGGGGCTTCAGCTTCCAGAACTGTCCAAAAAGCTCGTAGTGTCGCTGAAGTGGGGAAACAGGCACGCCTTCAGGCAGGGAGGGCTCGTGCCCGAAAGTGTCAGAGGACAGTGGGGGCGGTGGAGGACCACCCCCTCCCCCACGTCCAGCACTGTGTCTGTCTCGTGGTCCCACAAAGGACTCCCCCTCCACGTCCCCAGGGAGAGGAGCCCGTGGAGGCGGGTGGAGCTCCTCTCGTACAATCTCCCGTATCAACTGGGCGAGGTCCTGGGCCTAAATGCCTAGAAGAAGTGGCTAGTCCACAAAAACGTCGGGCTCAACACGTCTGCCCCTCCGACCTCGTCCATGGCCACGTCCGCGACCCGCCTCAATGACTCCACGTCGAGGCATCTCCTGCAAGGAGACGCGAACAACAGAACAAGAAAACGTCAATTCCAACAGAAAATCCGCAAAAGAACCTCAGAGCAGATGTCAAAAGGTACGTTGTGGTGGTTACTCTAGTTACAAGCACGTGAATTGGTTATTCTCAAGCTAGTTGGTTCACTTCTCAGGACGACCTTGCTCTGATATCATTTTGTTACGACCCGGTTCCCGAATCCCTACAGGACACGAGACCGGACTGACTCGACTGATCCCAAGATCCAGTTGTCCAACGAGAAAGTAACCAAAAAGTAAGAAAGTAAACCACATTCACTATGCTAAGCAACTAACAGTAACAAAAGTACAGCAGTAAAGGAGTAAAACTACTACAGTACACACCACCACAATAGTAGAAAAGTAAACAAGTATAAAAATATAAAGTACAAAATGTAAGAGTACAAACGTAAGGGTACGAGAGTCTACTCACTACTATAAAGGAGTACAGCAAGGGAAACTACAGCTACTGGGCTCTACTAGGCCGAGCACCCTCTGTAGCCGTGGGCTCTGGCTACTCAACACCTGGACCTAAAAAGGGTTATGAGTACACGAAGTCAACGAACGCTGAGTAGAGTGGCAACCAACTAAGTAGTGAAAGTGGACAGGTAGCTGTTGTTTTTCCATTTACTTTCTTTACTTATTATTCTTTTCCATCACCTGGTTTATTTATCAGGTTTCTTTCTTGATCTCGAATGTTCCTCATGAGAACGATCTTGATTGCAGTCTTTTCCAAATAGTAGAAGGCACACGTGGTGCTCTCCTGGCCGGGAGAATCCCCCGTGGTGATCCTACACCTAGTCAACCACCCCAAGGTCACGGACAGACGTAACGGTGACTACGGCACGCGCAATAAGCGCACAGGTAGCTACCCCGCACTGGCATGCGTTCAATCGTTTCCGTTAGCGGCTACGCCCAAAGCACAACACAGAACCAATATAGGGCCTAACCCTCTCAGTAACCAAATAGGGGTCTCCCTCCTCCACAGTTCGCGAACCCTCGCCTGACTACCCTGGTTTGCCCAGTGGGTCTAACAAGTCGGTGTAGGGTGGCTAGCTGAACCCCAGGCCCCGTGGGGTGTCTAGCTCTCTCCCTACACTAGTAGCTCTCCTTGATAAAATGTACACGAGGGCCATAGAGTCGGTGCAAAGTGGCCAAACCCACCCCAGGTCTCAACCCGAAGGCGGCAAGCACCCCTCTACACTAAGAGGTAACATGCGCTCCCCTTGGTACCACGTACTCAAGGGCCAGCACACTTCCCAACACATGTCCAAATCCATTCCATTTATTTCCAGGAGTTCAACTCCTAATTCCCCGTAGGGTTCATGCTCATATTCCTCAGGCTATGCCATACCAGGTTTCATCATTTCTATTTCCATTCTCATGTTATACATATGCAACTTGTATTTCTATCGTTCACATTTCCATACACAGGTAGCTCGTATTTCCATCATTCACGTTACCATTCTCAATTTATATATATGCAGCTCGTATTATGTCATTTAACGTATACAACAGAAATTTACATGCTACAGTTTCCTAGCACAAGACTTTACATTTCACAGGTAACTGTTATTTATTTACAGGCAATTGTTATCATTCTATCTACTCATTCAAGACTGCAATTCAATCATCCATTACAGACATTTCAAGTGTTTCTCATCCTATGATTCATGCCATATCCTAGGTTCTAATCATTCAATTCACACATGCATTTAGGTTTTAATTAAATTAAGGGGAAGCCACTCTACCAGTAAACCCAAGAGAGTGGGGGCTTGAACGGTAGGTTCACGTGCCTCAGCAAGCCCCGAACCCGCAACGGAACGAAGTCCTATCACAAGGATCAATCAAAAGAGAATACTCAAAATAGTATAGAAAGTCTTCTAACAAGTAGAGGAAATCATACGGGAAACATCAGTATCTTAATTGCGGAAAATGGACCTCAAATGGACCCTAAACGAGTCAAAAATAGTGTTCCTGACTCAAATCAGACGTCTGGAACAACTTCCAGACGTCTTAAAAGTGTCCAGCGCCATACATCAAGTCCTGCGCCACTCCTCAGACATCCAGGAACTCCTCTGGATCGTCTAGACCCAGTTCCAGACGTCCGACCACCTCTCTGGACGTCTGGAAGCGCTTCCCGTCGTCTAGTATGCCGCCCAGACGTTCGAAGTGAGTGGGAGGGCGTGTCCCGTGCCTTCCCGAAGCGAATCCTACATGCAGATATCAGATCTTCTCAAATCGGGCATGCAAAAAGAGATTGGCGGAGCGACCTGCTTGGCCATATTCACAAAGAGAACGTACCTTCAAGAAGCCTTCTCCTCAGACGTTTGGAAACAACTCCAGACGTCCGCACTGTCGTCTGGAGGTCACTCCAGACGTCTGATTTTGGGAAAAACCCAAAATTAGAACTTGCTTCCACTGCTCCCGCGCCGCGCCCTCTCGCCTGCAGCTCCGATTGCAGCAGTGTTGGGGAGGACCTCCCCGATGCACTCCTCCGCCTCGCGCACCCGTCGCTCTGGGAGTGCGCTCACCAGTGAGCTCCCACGCAAGCTCGCAAGCTCACCTCCTCTCCTTCTCACGCCGCCCCGCGCGCTCTCGCTTGCTCTGCCTCTCTCGCTGGAGTGGAGAAGAAGAGGAGAAGGGGCTGATGTGGGGAGAACGAGAGAGGGGAAGAGGGGTCTTATATAAGGTCAGGTTTAGGGTTTTGCTGGGGCAGAAGAGAGAGAAGAAGAAGGGAAAAGATGAGGAGTACTGTCTGCACGCAGACACGAGCTCGTACTCAAAATTTTCGATTTCCAGACATCTGGGAAGGTGTCCAGACGTCTGACCCACAGTCCAGACGTCTTAAAAAGGCTCAAACAGCACGGGTCTTAACAATTGAGGCTTTATGAGGGATTCTAATCTGAATTTTTTTTTTTAGCAATATGATTTTCTAACCTAAGGAATTCACAATATTCCTTAAGGTTTCAGAGTCCTGGGATTCTAGTTTTTGGATTTACTGTGTTGATTCTAACCCTTTCTACATGGTGTCTATAGCATTAGAAAGAGTTAGATCAACAACTTTTGTGATATGATTTGTTACTAAACTTGTGACAAGGAACTTGGATTTTATGCTGAACATCTGAACATGTTTTCTTTTATGTGAATTTAAAACCCTTGTCAGAAGTTGATTTAGTGATTTTTATCTTTGTGTTGTTGAATCCCAGAATTAAAGTAAAGTGCTGCCATTGCAGCCACATATTCCCAAGTCCCAGCTAAGTAATAACCAGAAACAGTCATTTTGAATCGCTAATCAGGCTGTCTTGAGTATGAAATGGGAGTTAATTGGCTGAATTAAGTTGTTAATTGGCTGATTTTGGCTTTCTTCCTTACTGCAGAACTGTTCTTCTTTAGATGAATTAACTGCATCAGTAGTTAAGACGTCTGAAGAAGAATTTGGTTTGCTGAGTAGAGTGAAGTTCAGCAGCTTCTACTGCTGTTTGTTGCTGCATTTGCTGTTACCTTGCTTCCGCTGTGCTTTTGCTGTTTCAGCAAAAGACTTATGTCTGGATAAATACTGTGGACAGTAGGTCTATGATGTGTCCTATTAGATAGCTGACTGTTGTATAAAGGAGTGCCTGAGATGTATACAAGCATTCATGTAACTCAATGAAATTTTTTAGCTTGTTTAGAATGTTTGTAATCTAGTTTTTAATCCTTTGTCAACTAGTTTTAGGCCTAACCGTCCAACAAGTAGAATTAAATAAAATCCACAATGATTTATGTGCTTAATGCTTATATCCTTTCCTTTACATTGTGTTGATACTGTTTAGGGTAGTTTACTGCCTGCTTGGTGGCGTGACTTCTGTCTTTATTTATATTCGTTGTAGTATATGACAGAGCAGTTACTAGCTTAATACAAATTTTTTACTCGGAATATAAGGTTTCCCGAAGTCGAACTCAGGGAGCAACTAGAATCCTAGAAGTAAAAAGTTCTCAATTGGGTTACAAAGATAAGAGAGAGAGAGAGAGAGAGTTTTGTTGGCTTCTTCTTCTCTCTTCTTTTCTTCTTTCTTTCTTTTCTTCTTCTCTTTGCCTTCCTTGCTCTTCTTCAGTCTTGCCTTCTCTTTTCTCTTTTTCTTCTCTGCGACAGTGGTGATTTTCCTCTTCTTCTGTTCTCTTCAGCCTTCCTCTTCTGTTCTTGTCTTTCTTTTCTTTCTGTCTGGCGGCAGTGTCTTCTTCCTTCTTTTTCTTCTTTTCTTCTTGCCTTCTTCTTTCTTCTTTTCCTTCCTTCCTTTCTTTAGTCGGCAGCTGTGGTGATTCTAACGTCTGATGCTGTTCTCAGACGACTTATCTATGGCTTTGCTACAGTGCCTTCCTTCTTCTTTTCTTCTTCTATTTCTCTCCTTCCCCGGGTCTCTCACTTTCTCAGATTTCTCTCTTAGGACTACTCTCCCAGAGCCGGGTAATCGGGTGCGGGTATCGCGCCCAGGACCAAGCCCACCGGCGTGCGGTGGTGGGCGAGGAGTGCGCGGTTTGGGTAATCGGATCTTGCCCAGACCCGCGGGGCGTGAGAGTGGGCGACGGCGAGCGAGCGCGTGGCGTGCTACGTGCGGGAGAGGGACCTGACCCCTGTGTTCGAAGGCGATAAGCCGTAGGCACTTTTTCACTTCAAGTGCGGGTGCTTGGCCATGCACTTCCGAGGTGGGACTAAAGTCCCACCTCCCAAATTGGTGTCCGCAGGCGAGCGATCAGCCGCCAATTAAGGCAGCCAGTGAGGCCTTTGCCCCAGTTGCGGGCCTGGGTGTCTTCGCGACTCCTGCCCACGCGACCTGGGATGCACACCTGGGCTGGAGGGTGCCTGCAGCTGCAGGTGAAGCTATTGCAGCTCGTCGACAATGGCGGCGAGGGGCGCGAACCTGAAATCACAGCTACGGCCTCTCGGCCCAGTCAGAATACGTAGGAAGCTTCGCCGGAGTGAGGCGAAGCTTGTGCGGTGGTCGGCGGGGTGCGGGAGTGCGTGGAGAGGCTGACCTAGGTCAGACTGTGGCCGGAAAGGTTGGTTTGTTCGGGGGGTGGTCGGGTGGCACTTGGCAGTGAATGGAGAGGGGGGATCGGTGGAGTGGAGTGTGAGGGAGCTTCTAGGCTGGTCGGCGAGGTGTGAGAGTGTTTGTGGTCGTGAGATGGTCTCGCCATAGGGGGTGATCGGAGGTGGAGAAGGTGGTCTGGACAGTGGCGGTTGGGTGGTCGAAAGGGCAGTTTAAAAAGGGGGAAAATACAAGGGAAGGAGAGAGGAAGCTATCTACCTAATTACTCGACGAAGGGGGAGGGCAGAGCAGCTGACTCGTATCTGCCGGAGCTGGAGACGAAGATGCCCTGAAGGAAGGTTTCGGCGACGAGGAAGTAGGCGGAGGGCGCCAGTGGGTACAGCCTGGTGCGAACGACGAAGCAGGGCAAACCTTGCTACAGGTAGGGCAGCAAAGCGACGAGGAGGAAGAGGAGGAGTTCGTCAGAAGCTTCAGGCCCTTTGACGGAGGAGGAAGGGATGAAGAGGGGGGTAGTTCTCCGTTAAAGGAAGCTTGCAGGAGTCGATAAGGTGTGCCGCTCCTTATAAAGGGCTTGGAGCAAAGAGAGGGGCGAGCTGGCTTCGTGCCAGCCTCACCGGAGTAAGGCCGGAAGGGACACCCATGCCTTTCGCGTGTTCGCACGGAATGTATGGTGGTCGGCAGAGGTCGTGGGCTGGTCCCTGCGACAGAGGACGTCGCAAGGAACCCCGCTTATGTTCTAGAGGATGGCAGCCCTGCCCTGCGCGGCGTCATGCTCCGCGCAAGGTCGCCGGAGTATGGCGCTGCACAGAAGTTGCAGGGAGGACCGTTCTGCAAATAACGATGAAAAGTTGGAGACCTAAATGCAAGGGTTTCAAAAGATAAGGGTCAAAAAGTAAATAAAGAGGATCAAATTGTAAAGTCAATCAAGGAGGTCTCTTCTTAGGCTCAAGTTTTTATACAAGACTAATTTCAACCTAAGTATTTTAATGGTGAATTTTAATTCTAGGATGGACCATGTTTGACCAGCCAATTTGTATAAAAACCCAAATTAAGTTATTAATTGGGCATGGTTCTCTTTTTAGGTCAAAATAGGTTTCTAAGGCCAAAGTGAAGGTTCTAAACCCTAGAGAATATTTTCTGATAAATTTTAGAGGATTTATTTAATTTTTATCCTGCCTCGAATCTCATGAATTGAAGTGGATTTGTTTTAAGGTTACAGAATGTCATTTAATTCCTAGAAGTTGATATAACCCTTTTTAGACCAAATCATCCCACTTACCTTCTTATTAAGCTTGTTTGACCTGTGTTTGGACCCTCAATTACCATGTTTTCAACTGCATTGGTGAAATTGCAGTTTTATCCCTTATGATTTATTTTATTCTTAAACTCAGAATTCTCTGAGTTAAGCCTTTCTTTGGGTCATGTAGGAGCTTTTTCTCATATATCTGGGTTAGATTGTGCTATTTAGGGTTCATGATGAGGTTCTCATCACTGTTTAGACCCTTTAGGTTCCATTCTAGCCTTAGGACACCTTAGGAAACCTTTTAAAGGCCTAGAATGTGTGAACTTTGAAATTAAATAAAAATCATTTAAAAAATATAAAAAATTAAAATAAACCTGTTTGATTGAAGATTAGGTATTTCTTTGAATGCTTACCATGTTTCATGGTAATCAGAACATTCGACTTGGTAAAATTTACCAGTCAACGGTTCTGTATACCATGGAATTCAATAAAAGGAACAAAACTTAAAAATACCAAAAATATCTCTTTCTCCTCATCTATCTCTTTCCATCTCTTCTCCTACCTCCATAACAAATATAAAAACCATAAAAGTGAAAAAACCCTAAAAATACTAAAATTCCTTTGTATAATATGTATATAAGTGTATATTTAAGCTATATAGTAAGCTTATTAACCTATAATGTGAATTATACATATTTATAATACAAATAACTCATGTATATATTATAGTATATAATTTAAGTATTTAAGTTAGATTATACTGTATATAACCATATTATATAGCTAATTATTAAGTAAACTAACTTATATGTACTAAATAGCTATATAAATTAATAACCTCTATAAATGATCATATTAAGTTATAATACTGTACCTACATATTTATATATAAATTATGAACATATTAAACCCTGTACCTTAATTTAATTATATATACAGTATAAATAATTAATTTATTAAGTTAGTAGTTAAGTTATAGGGTTAAATTAAAATAAATTAGTAGATTAAGTTAAAACTAAGTTAACTTATACTGTATATGTATATTATTGTATTTCAAGTAATTTAAGCTAATTTAAGTATATTTATATTTTTTATATTATTTAAACCTAATTTACAACTAAAATAGTCTGAAATTATACTAATTCAATGTAAATAAAATAAAAGTAAAACTTGTAAAATATAATAAAAATGTTTATAAAATATTTAAACATGTATACTAACTCAGTACAGGGTCAATTAGACCATTTAATAACTAATTTATACGTAATTAAAGAATAAAACTTAAAATCAGTTATGTATAAACCGTATACTTTAGCTAATTTATTTATATAGTAAATATAATTAAAACTTTAAATTAACTATACAATTGTATAGTACTATGTAAATACTTTATTATCCTATAATTTAATTTTATTTTCTAATAATTTTTTGCCCTAAATCGAGGGCCAAACATTGGAAATCAACACTGCAGCTCCTGAAACCCAGCATGCAGCTGTGGCACAGTTAGTGCCACATCGTTTAGTGCTAGATGGACTAAGTGGTATAAGAGTAAAAAGTTCTCTTACCGCTCAGTCGTCACGGGCGCTGGGTGCCCGAAAACAGGAGCATTTGAGCATATTCACTTGAGCATATCTGAGCATTGTGTGTGAGGGCCGGGGGTCGGAGTATGTGCGAGAGCTTGGTTAAGCCCAAACATAAGATAAAAACGTAATTAAGTGGCCTAATTAAGAAATTAGGGCACGCTTAGTAGAGGTCTGGTCCCACCCGGTCCTCGGATGCTGTGTATCCCTCGAAAGATGTGCCCACCAATTAACAAATTTTTGTTAAGTAATAAAATGCCCTAATGACTCATTAAGCACATAAAAAAAAAGCACTAAGTGTTGGAATGCAGACAACTTAAGTAATAGAAGAAGAGAAGTATATAGGTATAACGTATATCTGTATGGATAGTGTATGTAAATAATATGTATAAGTAAATAAATAAGTTGTACAGTATGTATAGGTAAGTGATACAGCTATATATATATATATATATATATATATATATATATATATATATATAAAAGTAACTACATATGTTCACTGACAGAATAAACTATCGCTAAAAGTAAGATAAGTGTCGCTACAGACCCTAGTTTTTGCTTTGGAGTTTGTATATAATTTTTCTAGGGTCCAGCGATGTTTGTATCTGTCGCTGTAGCTTCTATATATGTTACTGTATATGTTAATATATTAAGTTAAGTTAATATGATATGTAATATTAGTTAGTAGTGTATATTTATGTAAGTATTAGTAATATAACTTACAAATAGATAGTATAAAATATATCTATGTATTATTTGATGCTTGTTTGTAAGTAGATTTTTGCAAGCATTTTCTTTGACTCTTTTTATACATAATGAAACCCTTAATTCATTATTTATGGATTCATTCATTCATTCATTCATTATTGATTACATATAAAATTAATCGTTTTAGGAATTAAAGAATAATCTTGGACATAGAGAGTGATGTAAATCAATAATTGCCTCCCAGTGAACAACCTAGAATAAACCAATAAAAATTATGTAATTAAATAAAATTGACGCGATAAAGGTTTGTATTTGTGACACATACTACAACAACAATGACATTTCCTTTTTATATACAAACCGCATTTCCAGAAGTCGATTATCATGCCCTTTGGATGAAGAGATAAGATGGCCTTTTGGTGGTGGTTGTAGGATCCAAGGGAGGAGGATGATTGGCGCCATCCTAAAAGGTGTGGAGGGGGAAGTGATGGTGGTGATGGCATCCCTTGGTGGACGTCCACCATGAAGAGACACCAAGGGTTGGCGCCACAATTGGTCCTTCTAGAAGGTTGGACAATTGGCATGGAGATGGAGGGCCTGGATGAGATGTATTGGTGGTTGAATGGCAGAGATGGGAGGAGGCATTTAACGCCAAGATTGAAAGCTTCTATAAGCCATCAAGGCCATCCATGTGAAAGGGTGTTAAGAGCCAAGACATCAAACACTTTTTAAGATGTCTGGGAGTTGGTCCAGACGTCTAGTCAGACGTCTGGACGCCTTCCGAGACGTTTGGAAATAAATTTTGGCGTGCGTACGATCGCGAGTCTGCGCGCGTGCCGCGCGCAGACTGCAACCTGTCGGCCTCCTCTTTTTCTCTCTCCCCTCGCCGACCTGCAGACACCTCCCCGACGCCTTCAAATACCCCATCCCCTCTCCCTCGTTCACCACCCTACCATCTCCTTCTTCCAGCGTGAGAGCGAGAGCGAGAGCAGCAGCTGCTACCGGGTGCGGTGCGGAGAGGAAGAGGTGCAGCGAGAGGGAAGAAGAGGGAGAGCGTGCGAGAAAGAAAGAGAGAGCCCACCAAAACAGCTCGAGGCCGGCCGGCGTGTGAGCGGAGGAGCGTCCTGCTGGGGAGATTTCCCCTGGTGCTGCTGCAGCCCGAGCAGCGGACAAGCGGCTTCATGGCGAGCTCGCACGCAGCGGGAAGAAGACAAGGAGGTTCTGATTCTGGGAAACTTTCCCAGAATCAAACGTCTGGACCAACATACAGACGACGCGGGCGACGTCTGGAGGGAGCTCCAGACGACTGAGAGGTACGAAATTTCTCCTCTACCTCCTTTTTGCAGATGTGGCCATGCAGGACGTTCCGTCGAAGTGCTGAGACGTGTCGTGTTGAGGAGGTTTTCGTCGTGCGTGCAGGTTTCGTTTCAGGAAGGCGCGGGTACATGCCTCCCATGTAGTTCAGACGTCTGAGCACGGCACCAGACGGCAGAGAGCGTCTCCATACGTCCGGAGAGGTGGTTGGACGTCTGGAACTGGGTCCAGACAATTCAGCAGGATCCCTGGATGTCTGAGGAGCAACGCAGAGTGAGGTATGACCTGGACCACTTTTTAAGACGTCTAGAAGGTGTTCCAGGAGTCGGATTTGAGTCAGAGTTGTCATTTTTGACCTGTCTAGGGTCCGTTTAAGGTCCGATTTTCGCGTTTAAGATTTCGTTCTTCTTTGAATTAGTTCCTTGTTTGAAATACTTGTATCCTGTTCTGAGTGGTTCCTTGTGATTGCTCCTTGTGTTAGGACCTCGTTCTGTTGTGGCTTTGGGGATTGCAGAGGCATGTGGACCTGTCGATCACGCCCCCATTACTCCCAGTTTTGCGGGTAGAGTGGCTCCCCTTAGTTAATTACAAACATTAATGCATCTCTGAATTAAATGATAGATCCTAGGGTATGGCATGAATCCTAGGAACAGAAACATGGAAACGAATGTCTTGAATAACTGAATTGCAGTCTTGGATAAGTAGATAGAATAATGATAATTGCCTGTAATTAGATAACAGCTGCCTGTGAAATGTAGAGTATTGTTGCTAGGAACGGCTACATGTAATTCCTGTTGTTTGGAAACTAAATGCGAGCTGATTGTATATAAATTGATATTAAATGTTGGAAACACGGGCTATATGCGAATAAAACTAAAATGATGAAACCTAGTATGGCTTGGCCTGAGAAATATGAACATTAACCCTACGGGAAATTAGGAGTAGAGCTCTTGGAAAATAAATAGAATGGAATTGGGAAAGTGGATGGGGAAGTGAGCTGGCCCTTGAGTACAGAGTACCAAGGAGAGCGACTATCCCCCTATTTAGTGCAGAGCGGAGCTAGCCGCCCCAGGGACCCAGGGTTAGGTCTGTCCAGTTTGTACCGACTTTTGGCCCTCGCGTACACAGTACCGGGGAGAGCTACTAGTGTAGGGAGAGAGCTAGCCACCCCACGGGCCCCGGGGTTCAGCTAGCCGTCCTACACTGACTTGTTAGGCCCATTGGGCAAACCAGGGTAGTCAGGCAAGGGTGCGCGGGTTGTGGAGGGGCAAGACCCCCTGTTTGGTTACTGTGGAGGGGCTGAAACCCTGTTACTGAGAGGGCTCTGCCCTATACTGGTTCCGTGCTGTGCTTTAGGCGCACACGTTAATGGAAACGACTGACCGCGTGCCAGTGCGGGGTAGCTACCCGTGCATTTATCGCACGTGCTGTAGTCACCATTACGTCTGTCAGCGACCTTGGGGTGGTTGACTGAGGGTAGAACCACCACAGGGGACTCTCCTGGCTAGGAGAGCACCACGTGCTACTTCTACTTTTCGGAAAAGACTGCAATCAAGATCATTCCCACGAGGAACATTCGAGATCAAGAGAAAGACCTGAGAAATAAATTAAGAAAGAGTAGATAGAGAAATAAAGAAAGAAATTAAAAACAATAGCTACTTGTCTGTTTTCTTAGCTAGCTGGTTGCCACTCTACTCAGCGTTTCGCTGACGTGTCATATTTGTCACCTTTTTCAGGCCGAGGCGTTGACCAGCCAGAGCCTTCAGCTGCGGAGGATGCTGGGCTTAGTAGAGCCCAATAGTTGTACTTTTGTTGTATCATTTTTCTATAGTAGTGAGTATTTCCGTTGCACATTGTACTCTTTTATTGTAAACTTCATATTTCTGTACCTATTTTTAATTCTCTACTATTGTGGTGGTATGTACTGTAGCAGTTCTTTTCTTTACTACTATACTTTTGTTAATGTTAGTTACTTGCATGGTGAATGTGGTTTATTTTACTGCTTTTTGATTACCTTCTCGTTGGACGACTGGGTCTTTGGGTTAGTCGAGTCGGTCCGATTCTCATGTCCTGTAGGGATTTGGGAACCGGGTCGTAACAATATGATATCAAAGCAAGGTCGTCCTGAGAAGTGAGCCAACTGGCTAGAAAATAACCAATTCACATGCTTGTAACTAGAGTAGCCACCACAACGTACCTTTTGACATCTGTTTTAAGGTTTTTTCGTTGAATATCGATTGGTATTAACGTCTTTTCTGTTCTGTATTCGCGTCTCCTTGCAAGAGATGCCTCGATGCGAGAGTCGAGTCCCCCTTTACTACCACTATGGCCAGCCGGGCCACATTAAGAGGGATTGCCCGTCTAGGGCTGGAGGTCAGCAGATGCTTCCTGCGCCGAGCACTGGAGGGCGAGCAGGAGGCCGCGGTTTCCAGGCGCGAGGAGGACAACAGTCGCGGGGAGGGTACCGGCCAGCGGCTACCCATCCGACGCAGAGTATTGCTGCTTCGTCCGCACCTAGGGTTGAGGGGCGTATCAACGCCCTGACACACAGGGATGCCAGAGCTTCTGGATCAGTGGTGGCAGGTATGGTTTTAGTTTCCGGCGGACTTCTTTACATGCTTTTCGATTCCGACGCTACGCACTCGTTTGTTGCTGCCAGTTTTGCTGTTAGTTTGGGGCAGGACTGTATGTTGTTAGAGGATTCGTTCGTGATCAGAGGTCCGAGTGGTTAGTTGTTTGTAGCTGAGGTGTACGCAGGTTGTGAGATCAGTGTTGGGGGACATAGCCTTCCCGCTGACCTGATTATGATACAAATGGAGGACTTTGGCGTAATTCTGGGGATGGACTGGCTGTCCGCTTACCATGCCTTGGTGGACTACTTTGAGAGGAAGATCGTCTTCTCCATATCTGAGTTGCCTTCTTTCGAGTTCCACGGGAAACCAATGGACTGAGGGTTCAGGTGCATTTCTGCACTTCGGGCGGCGAGACTTTTGGGCCAGGGGTGTGAGGGCTTTCTGGCTTGTGTGGTGGTGGAGCCCAGCCCTGTGGCAAACTTCCAGAGTATCCCGGTGGTTAGAGAGTACCTCGATGTGTTCCCAGATGAGTTGCCAGGACTACCGCCCGAGCGTGAGATCGAGTTTGAGATCTCACTGGTACCGGGGACCAGCCCCATCTCTACAGCACCGTACAGGATGGCACCACTTAAGCTGCGAGAGCTCAAGTCTCAATTGCAAGACCTTCTGGAGAAGGGCTTTGTGAGGCCCATTGCGTCTCCATGGGGAGCCCCGGTATTGTTCGTAAAGAAGAAGGATGGTACCCAATGCCTTTGTGTGAACTACCGATAGCTGAATAGGGTTACCATCAAGAACAGGTATCCGATGCTGACGATTGATGACTTGTTTGACCAGCTGCGAGGTGCCACGATATTCTCTAAGATAGACTTGAGGTCTGGATACCACCAGTTGAGGATCAAGGAGGTAGACGTCTCCAAGACAGCTTTCCACACCCGGTACGGACACTACGAGTTTCTGGTCATGCCGTTTGGGCTGACCAATGCCCTCGCTGCCTTCATGGATTTGATCAACCGGGTGTTCAGACTGTACTTGGACCAGTTTGTGGTGGTATTTATTGATGATGTGCTCATCTATTCTCAAGATCAGATGCAACACGGACAACACTTGCGGATGGTTTTGGACACACTGAAACGACGTAGGCTGTACGCCAAATACAGCAAGTGTGAGTTCTGGTTGAGGGAGGTGACCTTCTTAGGTCATGTGATCTCCGAGTATGGCTTGGCTGTGGATCGAGCCAAGGTTGAGGCAGTGCTCAGGTGGGAGAGACAGCGTACTGTTACGGAGATCTGCAATTTCTTGGGACTGGCAGACTACTACTGGCGGTTTATCCGGGGCTTCTCGCAGATTGCACGTCCTATGACACAGCTGACCCAAAAGTATGTGCCCTTTACTTGGACAGACGCTTGTGAGGTGTGTTTTCAGGAGCTGAAGGAGAGGCTGACTTCGACTCCCATGCTCAGCATCCCAGACAGTAGCGGCGGGTTCGTTGTGTACACGGACGCCTCTTTGCAGGGGTTAGGGGGTGTGCTCATGCAGAGGGGTCACGTTGTTGCTTACACTTCGCGGAAACTAAAGCCCCATGAGCATAGCTACCCTACCCACGACCTGAAGTTGGCAGCTGTCGTCTTTGCACTGAAGACTTGGAGGCACTACTTGTACGGTGAGACCTTTAAGATTTTCACAGATCACAAGAGCCTCAGATACTTGTTCTATCAGAAGGAGCTCAACATGAGACAGAGACGTTGGTTGGAGCTCCTGAAGGACTATGACTGCAGCATTTCCTACCACCTGGGAAAGGCCAACGTGGTGGCTGATGCCTTGAGCTGGAAGGCGCCCGCCCACTTGGCCAGTTTACAGGCATAGAGTTGGAGCCTCATGGAGGAGATGGGCAGTTGGAGGCCCCTAGAGTTACTGGGGCACTGTGGGGCAGTGACGGTGACACGACAGACGAGGCCAGAGCTGATAGACCACATCGTCACTGAACAGATGGCCGACCCGTACTTACAGTCGTTGCGTAATAGAGTATTGTCAGGAGACCCTGGGGACTTCTCCTTTACAGACGAGGTGCTGCGCATGAGGGGACGTTTGTGCGTTCCCAGGGATGAGGAGCTGTTAAGAGAGCTCTTGACCGAGGCACACGGTTCCAGGTTCACCATACATCCCGGAAACACAAAGATGTACCATGATTTGAGACGCGACTTTTGGTGGAGGGGAATGAAGCGGGATGTAGGTGAATTCGTACAGCAGTGTTTAGTGTGCCAGCAGGTGAAGGCCGAGCATCAGAGGCCTGCAGGGCCGTTGCAGCCACTTCCAGTGCCAGAGTGGAAGTGGGAGAGCATCACCATGTACTTAGTGGCGGGCTTGCCCGTTACCCAGCGAGGACACGATGCAGTCTGGGTGATCGTTGACAGATTGACGAAGACGACACGTTTCTTGCCGATCCGAGTCACCTTGGGACCAGCACAGTTGGGAGAGAGGTATATCCACGACGTGGTACGTTCACACGGAGTTCCACTGGAGATCGTATCCGACCGGGATACCCGTTTTACGTCCCAGTTTTGAGATGAGTTTCAGCAGACCCTGGGGATGCGGTTGAGGTTCAATACAGCATACCACCCCCAGATGGACGGACAGTCTGAGTGCACGATATAGACACTTGAGGACCTTTTGCGTGCTTGTGTACTGGACTGGAGGGGCTCTTGGGAGGAGCACTTGCCCCTGGTGGAGTTTGCATATAATAACAGTTATCACTCAAGCATCGGCATGGCACCCTACGAGGCTCTGTACGGACGGAGGTGTACGACACCCTTGAGTTGGGTTGAGGTGGGGACCAAGCGGGAGGTTGGCCCCAGGCTGATCCGGCAGAGTCAGGAGATGATCGAGCAGATTCACAGGCGACTCCACACTGTCAGGAGCAGACAGAAGAGCTATGCAGATCGGAAACGCAGAGAAGTGCAGTTTGAGGTTGGGGACCACGTCTTCCTTCATGTTTCACCCATGAAGGGCCTGCAGCGGTTTGGGGTGAGAGGGAAGCTCGCACCGAGGTTCGTGGGACCCTTTAAGGTCTTGGAGCGGGTGGGACCCGTTGCTTACAGGCTTGCCCTACCTCCCCAGCTTTCTAGTGTGCATGACGTGTTCCACGTGTCCAACCTCAGGAAGTACGTCGTCGATCCAAGTCACGTCCTGAGCCACGAGAGCGTCAAGGTGGGTGACGACCTGACTTACCCGAGCGGCCAATGCAGATTCTCAACAGAGGCGTCCGAAGTCTGAGGCGGAAGCAAGTACCCCTGGTGAAGGTCTTGTGGAGGAGCCAGCGGTACGAGGAGGCTACCTAGGAGCCTGAGGCGGCGATGCGGGAGTGGTACCCGGAGCTCTTTGAGGGTACGTCTTTTTGGGCCGACTTCGGTCCTCTTTGAGTTTGTTATACGTATATTATTCTTTTTTTTCCGCACTCTAGTTAGCACAAGTTTCGGCAACGAAACTTCCTTTGAGTTTGTTATGTTGTTAAGACCCGAGACATCAAACACTTTTTAAGACGTCTGGGAGTTGGTCCAAACGTCTGGTCAGACGTCTGGAAATAAATTTTGGCGTGCGTACGATCGCCAGTCTGCGCGCGACCCGCCGCCCTCCTCTTTTTCTCTCTCCCCTCGCCGACCTGCAGATGCTAGTAACCGTTGAGTTGCTGCCATGTTTCGTCGTTATGGTTATTTACCGTTTACAATCGTTGCAGTACATGACAAAACAGCTACCAGATTACTATAAAATTTTTTACTCGGAATAACAAGGTTTTTCCGAGGTCGAACTCAGGGAGCAACTATGTTTCTAGAAGTATGCATAGGTTCTCAATTATGTTACAAAAATAAGAGAGGGAGAGAGGGAGAGAGAGAGAGAGTTTTGTTGGCTTCTTCTTCTTCTCTCTTCTTTTTCTTTCTTTTCTTCCTCTCTTTGCTTTCCTTGCTCTTCTTCAGTCTTGCCTTCTCTTTTCTCTTTTTCTTCTCTGCGGCAGTGGTGATCTTCCTCTTCTTTTCTTCTTTTCTTCCTTCTTCTTGGCCGCTGACTTTCCTTCCTCATTTCTTCTTTTCCTCTTTCTTTTCTTCTCTGGCCGCTGACTCTCCTTCTTTTCTTTCCTGCCCTTCTGGCGGCTGCAAAGACTTCTGCCGTCTTCTTTCTTCTTCTTCTTTCTTCTTTGCTTGCGGCTGTGGTGATTCTGACGTCAGATGCAGTGCTCTGACGACTTATTTGTGGCTTTGCTATAGTGCCTTCTTCTTTCTTTAGCTGCCTAGTGTGGCTTCTTTTCTTCTTCTATTTCTCTCCTTCTTCTTCAGCTGCCCCGAGCGGCTAAGGCTTCGGCTGCTTCTCTTCTTCCTCTTCTTCTTCTTTTCTTCCTGCATGCTCACACAACGGTCAGAGCAAAACCTACCCCTACCCCTTCCTCGCGTCTCTCTCTTTCTCAGAATTCTCTCTTAGGACTGTTCTCCTAGAGCTGGGTAATCGGGTGCAGGTATCGCTCCCGGGACCAGGCCCACCGACGTGCGGTGGTGGGCGAGGAGTACGTGGTTCGGGTAGTCGGATCCGGCCCAGACCCGCGGTGCGTGAGCGCGGGCGAGCGAGCGCGTGACGCGCTGCGTGCGGGTGAGAGGGACCTGACCCCTGTGTTCGAAGGCAGTAAGCCCTATGCACTTTTGCAATTTAAGTGTGGGCACTCAGCCACACACTTACGAGGTGGGACTAAAGTCCCACCTCCCAATTTCGTGCCCGCAGGAGAGGAGTCCGCGGCCAATTGAAGCAGCTGCGAGGCTTGCGAACCAAATCGCAAGCCTGGATGCCTTCGCGGAGACTGCCTGCACAACCTGGAACGTGCGCCTGGGCTGGGGAAGACCTGGAGCTGCAGGTGGAGTTGCTGCAACAGGTTGACAATGGCGGCGACAGGGTGCGAACCTGAAATCACAGTGACAACCTTTCGGCCAAGTCAGAACACGTGGAAAGCTTCGCCGGAGTGTGGCGAAGCCTGTGCGATGGTCGGCGAGGCGGGGGAGTGCGTGTAGAGGTCGACCTAGGTCAGACTGTGGGCGGAAAGATGGGTTTGTTCGGGGGATGGTTGGGCGGTGCTTGGCAGTGAATGGAGATGGGGGATCGGTGGAGTAGAGTGTGGGGGAGCTTCTGGGCTGGTCGGCGAGGGGTGAAGAGGTTTGTGGACGTGGGATGGACTCGCCAGAGAGGGTGATCAGAGGTGGGGAAGATGGGTCTGGACAGTGGCAGTCGGGTGGTCGAAATGACAAATTGGAAGAGGGAAAATACAAGGGAGAGAGAGCAGAGACTATTTACCTATTTACTTGACGAAGGGGGAGGGAGGAGCATCCGGCTCGTGCCTGCCGAAGCTGGAGACGAAGAAGCCCTGGAGGAGGATATCAACGACGAGGAGGAAGACGGAGGGCGCCAGCTGGTACGGCCTAGCGCGGACGACAGGGCAGAGCAA
Organism: Thalassia testudinum; assembly: GCA_037157565.1. NCBI lineage: Eukaryota > Viridiplantae > Streptophyta > Magnoliopsida > Alismatales > Hydrocharitaceae > Thalassia > Thalassia testudinum. The sequence continues at coordinate 24,272,302 of JAZHRO010000024.1, forward strand.
ACTTTGCTGCAGGTAAGGCAGCAGAGCGACGAGGAGGAGGAGGAGAAGATCGCCGGAAGCGTCGGGCTCTTTGACTGGAGGGGGAAGGGATGAAGAGGAGGTGTTTCTCCATCAAAGAAAACTTGAAGGAGTCGGCAAGGTCTACCGCTCCTTATAAAGGGCTTGGCGCGGAGAGAGGGACGAGGTGGCGTTGTGCCAGCCTCGCCGAAGTATGGCCGAAAGGGATACCCATGCCTTCCGCGCGTTCTCACAGAAGGCATGGTTGACGGCAAAGGTCGTGGGCGGGTCCTTGAGACAGAGGACATCGCAGGGAACCCCCTTTCTGTTCTAGAGGATGGCAACCTTGCCCTGCGCGGCGCCATCCTCCGCGCAAGGTCGCCGGAGGCATGACGCTGCGCAGAAGTGGCAGGGAGGATCGTTCTGCAAAGAATGATGAGAAGTTGGGGGTCTAAATGCAAAGGTTTCAAAAGATAAGGGTCAAAAAGTAAATAAAGAGGACCAAATTGTAAAGTCGGTCAAAGAGGTCTTTTCTTAGGCTCAAGTTTTTATACCAGACCAATTTGAACCTAAGGATTTTAATGGTGAATTTTAATTCTAGGTTGGACCATGTTTGACCGGCCAATTTGCATAAAAACCCAAATTAACTCATTAATTGGGCATGATTCTCATTTTAGGTCAAAATAGGTTTCAAAGGCCAAATTGAAGGTTCTAAACCCTAAGGAATATTTTTCTATGATTTTTAGAGGGTTTCGTTGATTTTTATCCTACCTCGAACCTTGTGAATTGAAGTGGGTTTGTTTTTAGGGTCACAGAATATCATTTAATTCCTAGAAGTTGCTATAACCCTTTTCAGATCAGATCATCCCACTTCCCTCATTGTTAAGCTTGTTTGACCTGTGTTTGGATCCTTAATTACCTTGTTCGCAAACTACATTGGTAAAATTACAGTTTTACCCCTGATGATTTATTTTATTCTTTAACTCAGAATTCTCTGAGTTAAGCCTCTCTTTGGGTTTTGTAGGAGCTTTTTCACACACATTTGGATTAGATTGTGTTAGTTAGGGTTCATGATGAGGTTCTCATCAGATGCCTCCCCCACGCTTTCAAATACCCCATCCCCTCTCCCTCGTTCACCACCCCATCGTCTCCTCCTTCTTCCAGCGTGAGCGTGAGAGCGAGAGTAGCAGCTGCTGCCGGGTGCGGTGCAGAGAGGAAGAGGTGCAGCGAGAGGGAAGAAGAGGGAGAGCGTGCGAGAAAGAGAGAGAGAGCCCGGCGAAGCAGCTCGAGGCCGGCCGGCATGCGCGCGGAGGAGCATCCTGCTGGGGAGATCCCCCCTGGTGCTGCTGCAGCCCGAGTAGCGGACGAGCGGCTACGTGGCGAGCTTGTGCGTAGTAGGAAGAAGACGAGGAGGTTCTGATTCTGGGAAATTTTCCCAGAATCAGACGTCTGGACCTACATCCAGACGACGCGGGCGACGTCTGGAGGGAGATCCAGACGACTGAGAGATATGAAATTTCTCCTCTACCTCCTTTTTGCGAATGCGGCCATGCAGGCCGTTCCGCCGAAGTGCTGAGACGTGTCGTGTTGAGGAGGTTTTCGTTGCGCGTACATGTTTCGTTTCGGGAAGGTGCGGGGACACGCCCTCCCATGCAGTTCAGATGTCTGGGCACGGCACCAAACGGCGGAGAGCATCTCCAGATGTTCGGAGAGGTGGTCGGACGTCTAGAACTGGGTCCAGACGATTCAGCAGGATCCCTGGACGTTTGAGGAGCAGCGCAGAGTGAGGTATGACCTGGACCACTTTTTAAGACGTCTAGAAGGTGTTCTAGACGTCTGATTTGAGTCAGAGTTATTATTTTTTGCCCGTTTAGGGTCTGTTCGAGGTTCAATTTCTGCGTTTAAGATTCCGTTCTTCTCTGAATTAGTTCCTCTACTTGTTTGAAATACTTGTATCCTGTTCTGAGTGGTTCCTTGTGATTGCTCCTTGTGTTAGGACCTCGTTCTGTTGCGGCTTTGGTGGTTGCGGAGGCACGTGGACCTGCCGATCACGCCCCCATTACTCCCAATTTTGTGGGTAGAGTGGCTCCCCTTAGTTAATTACAAACATTAATGCATCTCTGAATTAAATGATAGATCCTAGGGTATGGCATGAATCCTAGGACCTGAAAACTAGATTAATGATAGATCCTAGGGTATGGCATGAATCATAGGAACAGAAACATAGAAACGAATGTCTTGAATAACTGAATTGCAGTCTTGGATAAGTAGATAGAATAATGATAATTGCCTGTAATTGGATAATAGCTGCCTGTGAAATGTAGAGTAATGTTGCTAGCAACGACTATATGTAATCCTGTTGTTTGGAAACTAAATGCGAGCTGATTGTATATAAATTGATATTAAATGTTGAAAACACGGGCTATATGCAAATAAAACTGAAATGATGAAACCTAGTATGGCTTGGTCTGAGAAATATGAGCATAAACCCTACGGGGAATTAGGAGTAGAGCTCTTGGAAAATAAATAGAATGGAACTGGGAAAGTAGATGGGGAAGTGAGCTGGCCCTTGAGTACGGAGTACCAAGGAGAGCAACTGTCCCCCTATTTAGTGTAGAGCGGAGCTAGCCGCCCTAGGGACCCGGGGTTAGGTCTGGCCACTTTATACCGACTTTTGGCCCTCGTGTACACAGTACCGGGGAGAGCTACTAGTGTAGGGAGAGAGCTAGCCACCCCACGGGCCCCGAGGTTCAGCTAGCCGTCCTACACTGACTTGTTAGGCCCACTGGGCAAACCAGGGTAGTCAGGCGAGGGTGCGCGGACTGTGAAGGTGCAAGACCCCTGTTTGGTTACTGTGAAGGGGCTGGACCCCTGTTACTAAGAGGGCTCTGCTTTATACTGGTTCTGTGCTATACTTTGGGCGCACCCGTTAACGGAAACGATTGACTGCGTGCCAGTGCGGGGTAACTACCCGTGCGTTTATCGCGCGTGCCGTAGTCACCGTTACGTCTGTCAGCGACCTTGGGGTGGTTGATTGAGAGTAGAACCACCACGGGGGACTCTCCCGGCTAGGAGAGCACCACGTGCTACTTCTACTTTTCGGAGAAGACTGCAATCAAGATCGTTCCCACGAGGAACATTCGAGATCAAGAGAAAGACCTGAGAAATAAATCAAGAAAGAGTAAATAAAGAAATAAAGAAAGAAATTAAAAACAACAGCTACTTGTCTGTTTTCTTAGCTAGCTGGTTGCCACTCTACTTAGCGTTTCGCTGACGTGTCATAATTGTCACCTTTTTCAGGACCAGGTGTTAAGCAGCCAGAGACTACGGCTGCGGAGGATGCTGGGCTTAGTAGAGCCCAGTAGTTGTACTTTTGTTGTATCATTTTTCTGTAGTAGTGAGTATTTCCATTTCACCTTGTACTCTTTTATTGTAAACTTCATATTTTCGTACATGTTTTTAATTCTCTACTGTTGTGGTGGTATGTAATGTAGTAGTTCTTTTCTTTACTGCTGTACTTTTGTTACCGTTAGTTACTTGCATGGTGAATATGGTTTATTTTACTGCTTTTTGGTTACCTTCTCGTTGGACGACTGGGTCTTGGGATCAGTCGAGTCGGTCCGATTCTCGTGTCCTGTAGGGACTCGAGAATTGAGTCGTAACAAAGGGTGCTTGGGAAGCCTCCTTGGCGCCAAATGAAGGTGGTACGGTCGTGGTGGTGGACGGCTTAAGGTAGGGAGGTAGGAAGATTCCTTGACGCCATGTGAAAGGGTGCCAAGGAGGAAGGGTTGGCTCCATGGTGAAAGGGTGCCTTGGAGGTCTTCTTGGTGCCAAAATTGAGGAGGTGCTATGGAAGATTTTAGGTGCCAAGGTTGGTGGTTTATATGTAGGTGGACGGCCATTTAGGTGGAGAAGAAATAGGGTAGGAGCTGGAGTAGTGGAGGAGCTAACTAAGCTAGCTAGTAGCTTAGCTAAGTAGAGGAGGAGCTGGAAGGAGCTATCTTGAGTCGACATGAACTGCCTTGGAACTTAGTGGAGCTAATGAAGAGTTGCTGGTGAGCTCTACAAGTAACTTAGTTGGCTAAGCTACTAAGCAAAGCTAAGTAGAGATGTCTTGAGCTGGCCACATCTCTTCTGGAGCTGAGATGAGCTGGCTGAAGTTAAATGATGACCCCTTAGCTGACTTAGCTTAGCTAGTCCATGAGCTATGAGGAGCTGGACTTGATCTGGATCCAGCTATTGGAGCTTCTGTCTTCACATTTATTTCATGTGCCTTCTATATTGTCAAGGTTTCTCTGATTTCCAATACATTCATCCCTAGCAATCAAATGGTAATTACATAAGATAATGTGAAATGAATGCTAATGTATGTTCTAAATCCTAAATGCAAATGTATGCTAAATGCAATGAGGTAATGCAATGCAATTAACAAAACCCTAGGAACTAGATGTGAATGGATGTTAAGGATAATAATAAATTGACATTTATCATTATCCCCCTTCATAAACTAAGCCTAAGGGAGTTAACAATGAGAATAAGTTATAGGAAATTAAATTTCCAAAGAGAAAGAGTTGCACCCAACTTTTCACTCATCAAATATAATGAGATAGCATCAATTGATTTGAATTTTCTAAATCAAGTATAGATTATGAGGGTGACATTTCTAAAAGTATGATTGAGTCCACCCCATTCACTAAAAAGATCCCACCCCAATATCCTAGAAAGTAGTCTAAGACCATACTAACATCCTAGAAACTAACAAAAGAATTCTCAAGGCAATGCTTGGAAAGTGAAGTCGATGCCTATGATACCTAGTGGGTGTCTGATAGAAGGGACAATATTGGATGAGATAATATGGTTGCTTAGTCATTAAACCATACCTAACATGTTTGGATTTTCAAAGTATATTAAAGAAATCAACCATGTGGACCTTTAAATATTTTCCTCTTTATCATCCATCAAGATAGATAGATGTCTAATCAGGTAAAAAGGCATTTGATAGTATTGGCAAATGACTACTAATATCTCATTGAAAATTAAAGCATTTGATAGTGGTTTGACATGATGCATTGGGACCTACTTAATTCTTTTGAGTTTTCTTTTTAACATTCAAGGAAAGTTTTAAAGAGAAATAAAAGTAGAACTAAAAAAGATTAAAGACTTCTGACTTCAACCCTTGAGCACTTCTTTCTTTTGTCTTCATCCTTGGACTCTAGATTACACCTATTTGGACTTTTGTATTCGAATTTCTTCATCACCTATCTTACATTTCTCACGTAACATAAATGCAACTTGGATCAAGAAAATAACTACCATCTTTTTTGTTCCTTTCTATAAGTCATCAAAACAAAGTTAGTTAAGCATTATTTAGTGATGGCACTATGCCTTGTAGTAGTAAGAAATATGATCCTTTGCATTAAAAACCAAGTTAGATTGGTCGAGAAAAGGATATAAATTAATGTAATTACTATAACAAAAAGTGGAAAACAACACTAATTTTTATACAATGAAAGATGATATCATAAGCATTGAAGAAGCAATTACAAAAAAAGAATTGATATTTATCTTTCGTCAAATAGCCAAATTACCTTCTTGAAGCGGGGAGGAAGGGAGAGAGAGGAAGGAGTGAAGGATGACGCCGTGATTAGGACTTGAGAGAGGAGAGAGGAGAGGAGGTGAAGGAGAAAGGATAGGTCATGTGGAGTAATATAAAGGGCGATGTATTAGTAAGATATGGAGAAGGGGAGATAGAGAGGGTTGGAATTAAGAAGAAAATCGGTTTTTTGGCATTTTGTATAGAGATTCTTAGAATATAGGCTATTTATTTATAAGCTCAAAGAAAGGACATAAGTTTTGTAAGGCATTTTTATCACATGTTCTAGATATCACCAATAACATTTAGTGTACAACTTAATGATGATGTTTAGCTGTAAACAGACCACAGCTAAATATCACTTGCAATTTTTTAAGTCTATAATTAAGTATCGTTGATGATATATATATATATATAGTGATTGCCTTTTGATGATGCGCGACAAAATGTTTGAGAAAAAATTGTAGTCCATTTTTTATTGGATGTTTTTCATAGGAAAATTTTGCGTTGATCGAGGAGGACACATATGCCTTACCTAACCCTCTCCCTTCGTCAATATATTCGATTAAATGAGGTGTTCCTGTTATATATCTTCGTAACCACCGCTAACGTCGTTCTCTTTCATATGAAATAAAATCTCCAACACTGTTTAAGGTTGATTAAAATCCTAATTAAGGATGTAAATTTGAACCCATTCCACTCGATCCTAAAGAATGGTAAAATTTACCCCCATTTGAATTCAGATTTGGATTTAGATTTTATCCAAAAAGCTAAGTGAAGTACGAGTATAGGTATAGTTATATGTATAAATTTAGGTCCATATCCCATTAACCTTACCGAGGTACTTGATTTATATTATACATACATTCTTGACTTTCATGCTATGTATGATATGGTGTTGCGTTTTTATATGAGAAAAACCTTGTATATTATATGCATCTTAGAATGCCACGATAGTATATCATTTGAATATTTTTGTAAAGCAGTAATAAATTATGATTTTTTTTTTCCTTGTTTAACTTTATCATGGAAATGATTTAATTGTAGGATCTATTTACAAATGAGTATTCCATATACAAATGAATACTCGATGGAAAGATGAGTATGATTTTAAGTTTTTTAATTAGATGGATAAATGTATAAGATATGAGTATAAATTTTGTGAATAATCATCGATATGTGTTTAATCAAATCTAACTCTAGTTTGACTCATTTACCTCTCAAATCCTAATAATCACTTGGGGAGAGGGGTCCTGAAATTTGGATCAAGGCAAGTGACGTCAAAATAGGTTATGGCTATAGAATCTACTGGTAGTAGGAGGAGATGAACATAAATAAAAATGATTAATTGTAAAAATTGTGAGTTATAATCCTCACGAGAAAAAAAATTAAAAAGTTGATTCTTCTGCACTAGGACTCTATTCTTTTACTCATGCTCAATTTCTCCATGTTTTCCTCCGGTCTCCAACCTCTTCATCTGCTATAGAATGTAGGCACGCATACAATCCTTTAGCCGCTGCGTCCCTCTTGACCCTTGCATTGGTATTGAACTATTACTATTTAATTTTAAAGTTCACATGATTTCGTGTTGTATTTAAGTGCAGTACCAAAAGAATTATCCTTTTATTTTGAACAATATAAACCCCAACATGCTTGAAGCGTTGGGTCGGACCTAATTGCACTTAGACTTGGAACTAAAAAAATTATAAAATTTGGACTTAGGCCCGATCTAAGACTCGAAAGAAAAAAAATTTGATCATAGACCTGCACTTACGTGGGCTTTACCTAATGTCTCACTTGTATTTTTTTTTTTTTGAATTGTAATTTAGAAATGTAATGGTTGACGTGAAAGTTTATGTATCTTTTGATATCACTGATAATATTTACTATATTACACTAATGGTATTAAAAAATTAGTGAGGACATTTGGTTCGGAACTGATTATCAATTAAGTTTAAAAGGCTTAATAGAAAAGTGGAGAAAAGGTGACAGCAAGAAGTCTAAAAGCATAAATAGGAAGAACGTACAGATTTGGTTATCTAATTCCATCATGTTAGTGTATGTCTTTGGAAGATGTTTGGCTCTCTAATCTTTCCTAGAGTATTAAATTGGGTGATCGTGCTTGGCAAACACTCTTGGTTATTTTTGAGTCGGAGATTTAGTCGGCATGTTTGAGTGGTTCACCATGATCAAATTAGCGAGAAGTTTTATTTACCTTTAGGTTGGGTTAACTCTTCTCTTAAACTTTACTTGAGTATGCTTGCTTCACAGGCTGATTTTCGATATGCCTAATTTTCTTTCCTAGATGAAATATCACAAGTGATATTTCAAATACTCAAAATCAAATGTAAACTTTCGTATTAACATACATTCGGTTAGTGGCAAGGAAGTGTATTTTTGTTTCTTCGAGAATAATATTGTTTTGATGTTTTTACATATTCCCCTGTAAATTTTTGATAAGACACATATACCCTTATATACAAAGGTACTCCATTAAGGTTATATATTTCTACTTTGTTAAACATAATGGAAAATGTTGTAAAAATTAAAAAATTATATTTATGTCCCTATATTTATATTCTTATTTATTCCAACTTCTCCTTTCTCTTCCTTCCTCCTCCTTGAACTCCTCTTCTTCTACCATTGGCCACCATCACCAACTTCCTCAACTCCTCGATCTCCCATTTCCTCCATGACGATAGCTTCTTCGACACCCTCTTTGTCGACGTTGACCACCTCCCCCCTCTCCTCCTCCCTCACCTTTCCCTCCTGCTTCGCAACTAAACTCAAGGCCAATGTTGCCCTCATCAATGACAAGCTCCTCCTCTGTCATGTCGTCGCCCACGCCTCCCTCGATGTCAACCTCTCTTTCAACTCTGTTTGCCACTTCTCCAAGATCCTTGACTCCAATCGCGTTGCCCTTCCTTGAGTCTTTGTTGTTGCCTACCTCCTCGGTCGCTCCATTGCCCACAGTACCTTAGACCACTTCGTTGACACCATCACCAACTGTAACTGTGCCCTCACTATCGACCCCTCCTCCATCTTCACCCTCTATGAGTCCATCGACTCCCTCCAAGATAGGCAGATCCATACGAGGCCGATGATGGACCCCTTTTGTTTAAGATGAGTATCAGTCGAGGAGGAGGTTGGTAATAGTATGATAGCTGATGATGGAGGAAGAGGAGATCGAGGAGGAGGAGGAGGAAGGAAGGTGGAGTAGGAGGAGTTGGAATAAATAATCAGATAAATATAATTTTTTTTAATTATTAAAATATTTTTCATCGAATTTAATGAAATAGGAGTATATAACCTTAATACATCAACTTTATAGAAATAAATAGCATATACTTCTTATCAAAAATTTATTGTGATATATATATATATATCCTTTTTTTTATTCCTTCGTCAACATCGACGGTCGCCCTTTTTTTTATTTTCGCCCCGTTCCCCTTCTCCTTCGCTTTCCCCTACAAGCGGCGGAATCTCCAATCCCATCTCCGCTCGACTCTCCCTCCCCTCTCCTCCGCTTCGCGATTCCCCTCTCCTTCCAAAGGTATCCTCTTTTTCCCTTTCTCCCACCTTTCTATCCTTCCTCTCAAAACCCGTCGGCTCTCTCCTCCAAACATCGCTTGCTTATGGGTTCCCGAGCTCCTTGATGGGTTCCTCTGACTTGGGTTGTTAGCACATTTTGTTGTTTTTTTACCCCTCCTCTTTTTGGTGCTAAATTTACTGTTCCTTGTTGGGTTTTCGTTTCCATTGCTTCTGCGTTAAGCGGCTTCATTTTGGATCTGTTAGAATTTTTTTTTTTTGCCTGGTGTGTTTCGTTGATTGCATGTTAATTAGTGCTGATTGTTGGTGTGCACGTGAAGTTTAAGCGAACGATAAAGATATCATCAGATATTAATAGATGTCTGAGCACATAGCTGCCTTGCGAGTGCACACTCGACTAGGGTGTGCATGAACATAACATTATCAGAATTACATCAAGTTAATGATCCATCAGTACCAGTTGAGGATATTGCGAATTCAGCGCATGTGCACGTAAGCTTGATCCAAATGGGAGACTTCTTGGTGGTAACTCAAGACATGAGGTTTAACATTAGTTAAGGAAATCATAAGAAATTCAATCACGAACGTAGAATCCAGTATGGGATGGTACTAATCTAAATCACGATTAGATCATGCTTATGATTTGACTAAACGTGTTGTCCTGTATGCCATAGATCATGTAATTGGTCGATGATTGGTAATTTGATTTATTCAATGTGCACAAGCATAAGCTCACATTTTATGGGAATTCCTTCTGTAAAACTTACAAGCACAAACCACGAATTTTGTTTCCTCTACTGGTGCAAGCACAAAGACATGGAAGGCTAATGGAAAAGAAATTGTATAAAGAGATCGATAAACCACTGCCGGAGCTTCGTTTCTAAATACTCTACCAAGGCCCATTATTGCTGCCTTCTTGGTTGCAAGCATCACCTTTCCTCCTGCACTTCTTCTTTATATTTTACGAATTCGTTGTCCCAAGGATCAGCCATCTGGAAATGCCAAGTGTGATGAACTGGAAAAATTGAATTGCTTTAAGGGAAATACCATTAGACAAAGGAAAGTCAGCCTGAACATGCCTCTATATCTGTCTAGTTGGAGCAGGCAAGGGTCTTGGCTGTGTTAGGGTCTCTAGTGTTAGGGAGCAATGTGTCTTATTTAGGGGGATGAGGCTTTATGTTGAAAATGTTACACATTGAGCTTTGTTCAGGCCTTGATTTGGGGGTGTATGCAAGTTTATCCCATGCAATAGCTTTGGTTGATGCCTAATAAATTGGGGGCTACTAAGTCAGAGTGGCCACCCTTTAATTTTTCAATTTCTTTATGATATTAGAATACCCGTGATGCAATCCTAAGGGGATGATCCATGCTTTCTGGAACTCTTCTAACGTCATTTTTGGATGGAAAGTCAATATCTTTATTCCAATATAACTTTGTACAAACAGATAGGCCATAGTTCCAAATTATCCATTGTGTTATTTTAAGAAAAAACCGATTTTTCCTTGAAGAAAAAGACTGGAGGTTTCTTTTATGTTAAAAAGAGCCTTGCTTTGTAGCAGTTCTTGATGGAATGATATTGAAAGAAAATGCTAATGGCACACAGTCTGAACTCCAATATCTTAGTATGTGACATGTGATTCATGGCTTATGTGTTTGAAAGCAAACAGGAAAAAGGTATTGTCTTGAAAATTTGCTTATCCGTCTTCTCTCAATTACTTGGTCCTAAAGTAAACCTGCAGAAGAGCCCCTAACTCATTAATGTGAATGAAGTTGTAACTGTAGACCTTCTCCACGTGTTGGGTTTGGTTGGTCAAATAGATGGATTTAGAAGGATGTTTACTTTTGTAGGATATAAGTCCACTCTGTCTTTCCTTTTAAAGAGGCTCATGTTTGCTACATGTGGATTTTCGCACCTGCACTCTGTTATCCACTTTGTATCATTCCTTTGCTCTGCATCAAGGCTTGTTCCCTCCCTTTTCAAAACCTTACCACTATCAGTTCAACCCTGAAAATATTGGTTGAAACAGGGGAATAAAATGAACAATAAGTAGTTCGAGGAAAGAGATGAAATGTGGGAATGAGGATAACTGCATTTACCTCAATCTCATAATTACCATTACCAGGATGGTCTAGCTTCATAAGGAATTTCCATTCTAATGGACTTTTTAAAACCAAACAACGATATCATGCTTTTTCCAGGGATATTACTGGAACTAATTAACTCTAAAGGATGCAGGCTAAAGCAATACCTACTTGGGCCTGCAGCTTTTTGACACTCATCGCACTTACAATTGTGAGAGTCAGTAATTGATGTGCCTCAAGGATGAGGGAGTATATTCCACATCTAGCAGAATTCTCTGGATCTTTGTCCCAACTTACTTCCTGATTGTCCAGGAAATATGAAAGGAACTTTTCCAAGAGATGAAGAGCATCTTGCAAATGGGATCAAATATGCAGGCGAAAAAGCCGACAATGGTTGTTTATCATCAACTTTGCATCTTCCAATTATGCCCTTCTGTTCATATACTTTGGGAGACTGCATTAAGTGTGAGCAGACAATTAGCTTCCAGCTCCTACATATTATTCTTCTGGGCAGGATAGTGTATATCCCTTTGGGTTTAACTTCCATTCAAGATGTATAGAGTAGTGCCGATTCTCTCTCTAGTTTTTGGCTTTTCACTGCTAAACCGGCAGTCATAGCCCTCTTAAAGCTGTTTTACCAACTCAGCTGGTAAACAGGAATAGAAGTACTGTTATCTTCATCCTTAATGAAACCTAAGCCATATAACTGGATATGTAGGCAATCAGAAGCAGCACTTTTCATTTACATGAGATAATATCTTTCAGAATGCTTGCCATCTAACTCAAACGAAGATACTTTTCTCCTGATTTTGGTTAAATTGACCGTTGACAACTGCTATACCTTGAGAGATATTGTTATCTCAATATAAGATGTATTTTAGGAAGGAAAAAAGGCATTCAACCAAAGGAATAATGCTTTCAAGCTGGTATTGTTTATTCTTTCCAATAAGGATAAACTCATGATAGTTGATGATCCCTAGAGGATTTAGTCCTTAGCTAATGGATGCTCATATATTGGCTATAGAATCATGATACTCGATGACACCAAAAGGGGTTAGTCCTTAGCTGATGGATGGTCTACTTGTATATATTTAGTCCCAGGTAAGTTAGTTTTCTGCTCTGTTTTTCATATTGACTAAAAGGTTAAGGCTAATGCTCTTACATATTTATACTTTTCAAAACCCCTCCCCCCGCGCCCCCCCCCCCCCCCCCCCCCCGCAACCAACCAAAAAAAAAAATCTAAGAAACCACTTATCCATCTTTTGTCCTCTTACGTGGCAGCCATAAAATCTACATGAAATTTCACATGGATCCATTACCTAATAAAGATATCTTTTATTGTCTAACAATTTTGCCAAACCTCCATAATATGCCTCTGGAGCCTCCGTTAGCCATCAAAGAATTTTTGAACATCGGGTGCATTGCATAGCCACAAGACATCTATTGTTAGGAGAGTGTGGTTGAGCCTCCTATGCAATGGGAGGGCTCGACTCGATGCATCACAAGCAATCACAAGGGAGGCAAAAGGGATTTGGTGACCCAGTAATACTGCAAGGGGTGTACGTCTAGGAGGGGATAGTATGCACTAGAACTTGAAAGATTATAGGATTTCTCTACATTGCGCCCCCTTGTGCTCACTATTTATAGCATGGAAAGACTCCTAACCTAGTGGTCTCTGGTATCCTTTTTGTCAGGCTATAGATGGTCACTTCCATCTTGTCGTGATCTTGACCTTGGTTGCACCGAATCTTTCAGCAGTTTGGATGGATCCTGACCTTGAGTCTGGCTAGTTGAAGGTGGGTCGGGTTGTACCGGACCTGCCTATTTACCTTGTTGTCAGGTAACTGGACCCTTTTCCAGGTTACTTGTGGAGTTTTGGATCCGGAGATGATTTTTGCCTCTCATCATATGCCCCCACTCTCTAGTCAGCGTAAGCTGTTTAGAGAGTAGTTAAAGCATTTAAAACTTCGCGGTAGACAATGCCCCCAAATGTACTACCGGCTTCGGATGGAGCAGGGAGGACATTTGTCATGGAGTTGTGAGATGCTTGTGGGCGAGGTTGGGTGGTTTGCCTCTGTCGTCTGCCGATTGTAGAGGCTTGGACGTGGGATGTGTGAGTCCTAGTTGGTGTCGGCCCTAGGAGGCGGCATTCATCCAATTCGAATGTGGGGCGTATGAGCTGTAGTTCGTGCTGACCTTAAGAGGCGGGGTTCGTTGGACTCGAATGTGGGGCGCATGAGCCCTAGTTTGTGCCAGCCTTAGGAGGCGGCGTTTGTCAAATTTGAATGTGAGGAGTATGAGCCCTAGTTCGTGCTGGCCTTAGGAGGCAGCATTCGTCGAATTCGAATGTGGGGAGTATGAGCCCTAGTTCATGCCGGCCTTATGAGGCGATACCTGGTCGAATCTGAACGTGGGGCGTATAAGCCCTAGTTCGTGCCGTCTTTAGGAGGCGGCGTTCGTTGAACTCGAACGTGGGGCGTATGAGCCTTAGTTCGTGCCGACCTTATGAGGCGACACTTGGTCGAATCTGAACATGGGGCGTATGAGTCCTAGTTCGTGCCGGCCTTAGGAGGCGACGTTCATCAAATTTGAATGTGGAGAGTATGAGCCCTAGTTCGTGCTGGCCTTATGAGGCGGCACCTGGTCAAATATGAACGTAGGGTGTATAAGCCCTAGTTCGTGCCTCTTTAGGAGGCGGCGTTCGTCGAACTTGAATGTAGGGTGTATGAGCCCTAGTTCGTGTCGTCCTTAGGAGGCGACGTTCGTAGAATTCGAACGTGGGGCGCATGAGCCTTAGTTCGTGTCAGCCTTAGGAGGCAGCGTTCGTCGAATTTGAACGTGGGGCGTATGAACCCTAGTTCGTGCCGTCGTTAAGAGGCGACGTTTGTCGAATTCAAACGTGGGGCACATGAGCCTAGTTCGTGCCAGCCTTAGGAGGTGGCGTTCGTCGAATTCGAACGTGGGGCATATGAGCCCTAGTTTGTGCCAGCCTTTTGAGGCGGCACCTGGTCGAATCCGAACGTAGGGTGTATGAGTCCTAGTTCATGCCGGCCTCAGGAGACGGCGTTCGTCGAATTCGAACGTGGGGTGTATGAGCCCTAGTTCATGCCGGCCTTAGGAGGCGGCGTTCGTCGAATTCAAACGTGGGGCGTATGAGCCCTAGTTCCTGTTGGCCTTATGAGGCGGCACGTGGCCGAATCCGAATGTGGGGCGTATGAGCCCTAGTTCGTGCTGTCTTTAGGAGGTGGCGTTTATCAAACTCGAACGTACGGCGTATAACTCTAGTTCGTGCCGACCTTAGGAGGTGATGTTCGTCAAATTCGAACATGCGGCGTATGAGCCCTAGTTCGTGTCGGCCTTATGAGACAACACTTGGTCGAATCCGAACGTGGGGCATATGAGCCATAGTTCGTGCCGTCCTTAGGAGGTGCGCGTTCGTCGAATTCGAACGTGGGGTGTATGAGCCCTAGTTTGTGCCGGCCTTTTGAGGCGACACCTGGCCGAATCCGAACGTGGGGTGTATGAGCCCTAGTTCATGCCGACCTTAGGAGGCGACGCTCGTTGAATTCGAACATGGGGCGTATGAGCCCTAATTCGTGCCGGCCTTATGAGGCAGCATTCGTCGAATTCAAATGTGGGGCGTATGAACCCTAGTTCCTGCCAGTCTTATGAGGCAGCACATGGCTGAATCTGAATGTGGGGTGTATGAGCCTTAGTTCGTGCCGTCCTTAGGAGGCGGCGTTTGTCGAACTCGAACGTGCAACGTTTGACCCTAGTTCGTGCCAGCCTTAGGAGGTGACGTTCGTCGAATCTGAACGTGGGGTGTATGAGCCCTAGTTTGTGCCGTCCTTAGGAGGCGGCGTTCATCGAATTCGAACGTGGGGCTTATGAGTTCTAGTTTGTGCCAACCTTATGAGGTGGCACCTGGCCGAATTCGAACGTGGGTCGTATGAGCCCTAGTTTGTGCCGGCCTTATGAGGTGGCATTCAGAAATTGTTTTGTCATGTAGTTCGCCAAGGCAGGCGTTAATTGTTGTCGACATGAGAGGTCATGGCCCCAAACGTTGCACTTGATTAGCGAGGCGACCGATGCTTGTGTAGCGTCGGTCCATATGCCCAATGTGTTGTAACGTGGGGAGCTTTAATCGACGGTTTTGACAGTGCGGTCAAGCTACTGTGGGATCCACGTCGTATCTTGGGAGATTTTATTCCCTGGAAACTTGCTATCCGCGGAGGCGGTGGAACGACGGAACCGCCCTCAAAAGACTGTGTGGGGGGTTATAAATAGGGATCTATGGTGGATCTTAGTTCACGACCCTCCACCCTCTTTACCATGTTCGAGGGATTTGTCAGTTGTGTCGAGGAATGTTTGTTTCGTTCGCTCTTTTGATAAAACTTCGCCATCGAGCTTTTGCATTCGGCGAAGTGGCCGAAGGGTGATTGTGTGTGGTTCTTCGGATGGGGTTAAGCCCCTGTTGGTGCCCTTGCTCGACGCATAGGCTGAGGTGAGGGCCTTTGATATTTTTTGTAGTTGATGTGCCTGTTGCGGCGTTGGTGGGTTTGTGGTTTTGTCCTTCGTAGCGAAGGGTTGCTTTTGAAGCTGCTGTCTTCCTTTCTTGTCTGCTTATTGTGTGTTGTTTCTTGGCATAGGTTCTTGGGGGTTTTTCCGTCGAACGATTTTAGGTGCCACAGCGACCTCTCTTAGTATGGGACCCATCTAGTGTGGGAGAGGGGCCTGGGTCGAGGTAAGAAGGTCTCCTTGTGTGTTCGGAGAGTTCAACAGGAGAGAAGCCGTCGGCGAAGAGGAGGCAGGGTAGGCTTCCTTAGAGCGTCCGCAAGGGGAGCTCGGCGTGACGTTCATTGAGAGGGAGCCTACTGCGTTCCCCTTGTAGACCCAGGCGGGGATGAGCGGAGGAGATTCCGTTGGGGGTACTGCCCCCTTTGGATCCGCTTGGAGTTCCTGCTAGACGTCGAGTCACAGACGCGCCGCTTGGGGCTTGGGTGGAGGCTGCTCCTTTGCTGAGGTTTAACGCTTCTGCCACCTTGCTCGGCAACCTTGGTGGCTCCACGAGGGTAGAGTGGGAGCTGCTGTTGCTGGCAGCTCCTCATGCGGGAGTGATTTGCTCGGCCAAATGTGGGGCCTTGGTTAGATGGTGCCCGTAATGCTCGCCTGGATGGTTGAATCCGTTTGTGGATTTCTTGTGGAAGAGCTTGCTGGAGGCCTGCTGTCCAGCGAGGTGGCATCGATTATATGTGGTACCTCACTGATAGATTGAAGGGTACTTCGCACATTCGAGCCGCTTCGACTGCCTTAGGCAACTGTCGTGGCTCGTCAAGACTTGTCGGTCCACCAGCAGGCTTCTCATTCAACCATTCTTCATCTATAGAGGGGGGTGCATGTCCTAGAAGTGGGCTCGAGAGCCCGTCTCGCCGAAACTCGGGGGCTCGTTGGGGACGTGGGCAGGCGGGACTTGACGAGGAAGGACCGATTTCTAACGAGGAGTCGTATAAGGCGGGTCCGGCAGAAGTTGCAGGGGTCGCTAGTCTTGACGCTGCACTATTACCCTTATTGCTTAAGGTGGGCAGTCTTGAAGACTGGGGGTGAAGCCACTAAGTTCTAATGAATGGTGTTGCTGTTATCTTTGCACTGAGTTGTCTTCTTTTTTCTGTAATTTAACTGGATACAATGATCCCGGGAAATGTAACAGTTAATGTTTCCTATAAAAGGAAGAAGCTTTTTATTCCTTCTCTCTCTCTCTTTTCTTTGCTTGTTGTGCTGTTGTGACAAATTGTTGTGTTGTCACCTAGGATTTGTTACTCGTAAGAGTCGCATGGACTGCTTCTACAAGTTTGTTGGTTGATCCCTGTTGTGGGACGTCCGCATTTTTTGCTCAAATGGCTTGGCATAAAAGCTCGTCTTGTTACTTTATCCCAGTTGATTTTTGGTAGGGCCGAATGGGGTACCTGTGGAGAGGGCTATCCAAAGCAGGGGTCGGGCGGCCATGTTGTGCGCTTGGCTAAAAATAGGTGTGTGATCCATAGGGATCTTCTTGCACACTCCATAGCCCGACCGTTCACCTGGTGCCTTGTCCACTCATCTCCGCCTGACACATGTTATAACTGTGTTGGCTATAGGGGGAACCAATGTCTTGGCCGCAACCCGTTTGCAAAGAGGGGCGAGTATTACAAACATGGTCCCCCTTGTAGGCAAGGTTGATGAGAGAATGCCAGAAGTAGCGCTAATTCTCCAGGCGGAAGGTGGTGTCAGGGCTAATCGATATTTAGTACTTTTGTGCATGCTTAGAATTGTCCTTCCCGGAATAGTTGGGCTAGGAGTGGTTGCCTCAAGTGCCTCCATTTGAAAAGCTTTCCTTACGAGGTAGCAAAAGGGGTGGGAAATCCCTGCTTGACTCGCCGTCTTTTAAGCGAAATGCCTTGGTCCGTTGCGCACTCTTAAAGTCGGTTGTCACCGATGGGCCACTGACATATAGTTTGTCAAGGCAGAGTGAGGAAGGTACTCAAGCTCTGCCGGTGTCGCTCGGGCCCTTTTTCTTGGTGCTCGAGGGCTAGAGGGCTTTGGTCACCTGGATTATGTCGAAGTCCGCTTGCCTCTCTGTTGGAGACTAAGGGGCTTCAAAGCCCCTCGTATGAAAGTTGCGCATGCCCCTTTGTATGAGAACTATTCGCTCGGATTTCATAGGAAATCCGTTAGCTGGGACAGAGTTGATTTTGGTAGCACTTGCTGTGGGTCCCACATGGGGGTTGGGCAGAATGGCCCATTGCAGGAGTTTTTCAGTGCCTATCCTTGGTAAGGGAGCCTTGGGGTAGGCTTTGCTGGTGGAGCCTGTGCACGTGCCTCATTCAGGGCCACCATCTTCTTCACGAGCTGTATCCGATGCGAGGGTTTACCAAAATCGATTTAAAGATGCTCTCCTACTTCAGCCCTGGCCTCTTGTTGTGGCTTGGCTGAGTTATAATTGCCTAAATGGGCGAGTCCTTCGCCTGGATGAGCTAGATGGCATCACTAGGATGACGTTGAGTAGCCGCCGTTGAAGAGCCTAGCTGAAACCCTGGGTAGACTAGCTTAGATTCGATTGTACAATCGTGACCCATTACCCTGGCTCTTCGCAGAGGTAAGGGCTTGGAAGTTGGTTTCTGGGCGGACAATTATGTCTGTGAGGGTGACTATTGGTCGGACCTTTTTGGATGCAGCTATTCCGTTGCTAGGTCCATCCTTATCATATGCAGATAAGGGATGATCCTATCCATGTGACCCCAGGGTGTAATACCGCTGTGCGTCAACCTACTCGGCTGTCCCTAGTACCCTTCTAGGGAACAGGGAAAGCACAAAAGGACACTTGAGAGGGCCAACCTTTGGAGGTGACAACAAATGAGAGCCTACCTTAGAATGTGGCAACGAATGCTAACTGCAGGTGCTCGGGTTCTCATTGCTAGAAGTACGAATGTGCATTAGGCCGAACTTGGGGCGTAGGAGCCCAAGCTCCTGTCGTTGTTGTGATGTGACGTCGTGTCGTCTAAAACATGGGGCGTTGGAGCCTCAGTTCCTACCAGCCTTGATGGTTAGTATGATAACGTCAGATGAGGCAGCCCAGATTCTCGCCATCTATTCTGGTCAACGGATGCTACTGGGAGTGAAGTGATTAAAACTCTGCCAGTGGGCGGTACCAACACGTGCGGAACTTTAGGGCACATGGGCCTGAGTTCCTACCTGCCTGGGGGGGGTGGCATTGTGTCTGTCGGAACGTAGGGTGTGGGAGCCCTAATTCCTACCCTCCTTAAGGAGCGACATTGTATTTATCAGTACATAGGGTGTGAGCGCCTTTGTTTCTTTCAACCCTTGGCAACGACTGTTGATCTTAGCAGATGACCTTATAGGGAGTCGTGCAATGCTTCTGTTTGAATGTCAATCTTAAGAGGTGGCTTGCCAGCCTTAAGAGATGACAGTAAGAAGGAATGTGAGACACGTTCGCCCACTGGCCATTCTTAAGAGGTGGCTTGCTGGCCGTAAGGGGCGGCAATATAAGGGAATGCTAGGCATGTTCGCCCGGGTTCCGACGGCAATATAAGAGAACGTGAGGCGCGTCCACCTGAATTCTTGCCATCCTAAAGAGGTGGCTTGCTGGCCTTAAGAGGCGGCAGTATAAGGGAATGTGAGGTGCATCCGTCCGAGTTCCTACCATCCTGAAAAGGTAGCTTGCCGGCCTTAAGAGACGACAGTATAAGGGAACGTGAGGCGCGTCCGCCCGAGTTCCTGCCATCCTAAAGAGGTGGCTTGCGAAGGGAGCAAGGATAAATTGATGCCCGGTCTTGCCGACCTTAAGAGGCGTCTCATTGACCTTAACAAGTGGTTACCCTAGTAATGACGTGGTGTGAGCATCGCCCTCCGTGAGTGATAGCTAGTTCACTGTGGAGAGTAAGTCTTGAGTCTACGACAAGACTGGCTATTGATTGTTGTTGCTAGCATCGATAAGGTTGCCTTCTCCGCAGCAGGGGACATGTGCGGAGGGTATTTAATGCCAGCCAACCTTAGGAGGTGGCTCTGTCCTTATAGGAATGCGAGGGGAGTGCCTCAGTGCATGTTGACTCTAGGTCGTTGCTTCTGGGTGCACTTACCCTATTCTAAGTGGGAGTGGCAATCCACGGGCCTTGGAGGGTATTAAGACTTCCTCCGACCGTGATGAGCTCGATAATGTTGTGAAGGAAAAGAAGCACAGCCATGGCCGGAGAGCTTGGCTGTAGTCTTGAAGTCACTGGTGGGCCGGCTGGGTTTGCGCTTTGTAAGGTTGCTTGGACTTGGATTTCTTTTCTTCCCCCTACCTGGTCTTCCTAGGTTGCTTTGGCTTGACCCTTCGGAACTTGTGCTAGGTGGTCTTGGCTTTGGTGCGCTGTTACTTTTGGAGGGGACTAGGAGTGCACCGAAAGGGTTTGGTGGGGGGCGTGCATCGATGGTCAGCCGATGAGGCTATCCAGTACTACTGTCAACCTGACTACTGTAGGTGTGACTACCCGGTTGAGGTGCCCGTCCTTGTCACTAATGGACAGAGGAGGGCGAATTTCTCCTTTTGGCAGTCCTCAATTATTACCAAAAGTCCGTGGCCAAAATGGCTAGTGAAGGGAGAGATGTCACTTTTGGGTCGTAGCCGTCTTGCCAGCAGGGGCATTGCCAGGAGCAACTCACTGACTTCGAAGGCCAGCTCGACCTTCGTGTTAAGAGGTGAGCGTCTTAGAGTAGTGCAATCATTATTGCTGGAGGTAAACTATGCAGGTTATTGACCTGTCTGGCCTTGGTCTCAATCCAATAGGTTATCTCGACTCCTTGGAGTTGCTGGTGCCACCCTCTAAGATGCCCCTCTGGGCTTTTGAACTCGGTTCCCGTTTCGCCTGATGAGGCTATCTGGGACTCCACACCGGGACTGGTGATCCTGACATTTTTTGGTGTGCCTGCGAACGCTGTGGCACTTGCTGTGGGGTTCGGAGTTAGCCGTCCTTTTTACAGATTTTGGAGACGACGGGGTCTGTACCTTATGAGCTCGTTTACCTTGTACGTGATCAGGGGAGTATATCCTTTAAAGGGCTCGGGTTAGAGTTGCCCTGTCAGGGGGAGCATTACTGAAGTAAGTCTAGGCGCCTCGTCGAATCAAGCAGGGAGATGGTTAACTGGGACATGGCTTGCTTGATTGTGCCCTTCTTGCCTCCTTGAAGACTGGGAGGATGTGCTCAGGAGAGCCGACCCGGAAGGAGTGGCTTGATGGCCTGGGGCAACGTCGAACTCGAAGGTTGCCCTAGCCTCTGCGCTGAAGTTTTCAGGTGACAAGAGGTGAGGACCTTGGGTGATGCGAGGATTGCTGCTAAGACTTGAGGGTGGTGTTCCGCCAGAAGGTGGCCAAGTTCCCATGCTGGACCTGGGACCCGATTTGGTCGCGTAGATCTCGGCAGTCCTTCAGTTGCATGGCTCAGAGCCTTGTAGTACTTATAGCGGGGCCCGGAGTTGGCTTTGCTCTTTGTGAGTCTTGGGGGCAGCGGGTCTCCGCTCGGAGACCAACTCCCCTCAACACGTCCGCTTGGTCCATGGCTGGGGGTGTGCATTTCTTAGGGGGCTCCCGCCTTGTTCAGCGAGGTCCGTAATAGCGACCCTTGGTAGGTCGGTTGCTATTTTAAGGAAGGCGGCCCATCGCTTGTTGAAGCGGTCGTTTCCGCTGATGGGCGATGCGTGATTGTTAACGTTGCGCCAGAGCCTTCGAGTCAAGCGGCTCGACTTGAAGTGCTGGGCTATTATCGCCTTACGAAGCTTTCTATCCTTGAAGTACTGAGCCTTTAACTAATCTGGGTAGGATCGGAAGGACTTAGTCTTCTACTGCCCGACTTCTTATAGCCTTTCAGGGTTGCTTCTAGCCTTCGGCTGCTTGGCAAAGTGCTCTTAGGACCTATCCGCCAGGCCTCGGAAGCGAGCAACTTGTCCAGCCAGTTGGTCAATGGACCATTTGGTGGGCCGTGCCGGACATGCACCACGAGAGTACCAAGCGGGGTCTTCTGTTGGGGCGGCTATGCATTGGCATCATCAGGCGGTGGCTCCCAAGGGAATCGCTTGGGTTCGCCGTTCGTGCCAAGGCCTCGGCTGGCTGCTTAGACCCTTTAGCGAGGGGCTGCTACTACCTCCCCTTTTTTTGAGTGGGCAGATGGTACACATAGGGGTTTATACCTAGGGTCGCCTCAGCTAAACATTTCGCCTCCTTGACTCGTGTCTCAAGGAGGGAGGTTTGCTTCAGGGCCTCAGGCAGTCGGCCGGGGTGTACCCGCTTCCCATCATTGGGATTAGCGTGTATCGGGACATGGAGACGTCGAGCCTCGACCGGGCCTCCCATGAAGAGAGGAGCTGCAAGTGGGGTTGCGAGTGATTAGGTCCATCATGAGGGCTCTTGCTCAAGGAGGTCAAGGCAGGGCATTGGAGGGGCATTTCCTCCCAGCAACTGGATGCCTAGAAGAGCAATGGCACTTTTGTTGACACTTCCCACAAACGGCACCCTTTGATGGGCCTCGGGAGCCCCCATTGGCCATCAACGAATTTCTAGATGTAGGGAGCGTCACATAGCTGCAAGACATCCATTGTTAGGAGAGCATGGTCGAACCTCCTACATGATGGGAGGGCTCAGCCCGACGCATCTCAAGCAATCACAAGGGAGGCAAAAGAGATTTGGTGACCTAGTTCCACTGCAAGGGATGTACATCTGGGGGGAGGATGGTGCTCCCAACTATGCACTAGAGCTTATAAGATTACATGATTTCTCTCCCTTGCAACCCCCTTTATCTCTCTCACTATTTATAGCATGGAAGGATTCCTAGCCTAGTGGTCTCTGGTACCCTTTCTATTAGGCTTTAGGGTGTCACTTCCATCTTGTCATGATCATGGCCCTGGCTACGTCGAATCTTTCAGCAATTTGGGTGGATCTAATTCTGGGTCTGGCTAGTTGAAGGTTGGTTGGGTGGTACTGGACCCGCCTGTTTACCCCGTGGTCGGGTAGCCGGATCCTTTACTAGGCTACGCGCGGAGTTTTGGATCTGAGGACGGTTTTTGTCTCTCATCATATGCCCTAGTTCGTACCATCCTTAAGGAGCGGCATTATATTTATCGGTATGCGGGGTGTGAGCGCCTTTGTTTCTTTCGACCCTAGGCGACGACTACCGATCTTAGCGGATGACATTATGAGGAGTCGTGCAATGCTTTCGTTTAAATTCATGCTAGCCTTAAGAGGTGGCGATATAGGGGGACGTGAGGTGCATTCACCTGAGTTCTTGTCATCCTTAAAAGGTGGCTTGCCGACCTTAAGAGGCGGCAATATAAGGAAATGTGAGGCGCATCCACCCGAGTTCTGGCCACCTTAGGAGGTGACTTGCCGGTCTTAAGAGGCACCAATATAAGGGAACGTGAGGCACGTCCGCCCGAATTCCTGCCATCTTTAGGAGGTGGCTTGTCGGCCTTAAGAGGCGACAATATAAGGGAACGTGAGGTGCGTCTGCCCGAGTTCTTACCATCCTGAAGAGGTGGCTTGCTGGCTTTAAGATGCAGCAATATAAGGGAACGTGAGGTGTGTCCGCCTGAGTTCTTGACATCCTGAAGAGGTGGCTTGCTGGCCTTAAGAAGCGGCAATATAAGGGAACGTAAAGTGTGTCCGCCTGAGTTCCGGCCATCCTTAAGAGGTGGCTTGCCGGTCTTAAAAGGCGACAATATAAGGGAATGAGAGGCGCGTTCGCCTGAGTTCCTGCCATCCTGAAGAGGTGGCTTGCTGGCCTTAAGAGGAGGCAATATAAGGGAACGTGAAGTGCGTATGCCCGAGTTCCGGCCATCTTTAAGAGGTGGCTTGCCGGCTTTAAGAGGTGGCAATATAAATGAATGAGAGGCGTCAGCCCAAGTTCTAGCATCCTGAAGAGGTGGCTCGCTAGACTTAAAAAGCGGCAATATAAGGGAAAGCAAAGTGCGTCCGCTCGAGTTCCGGCCATCTTGAAGAGGTAGCTTGTCAGCCTTAAGAGGCGGTAATATAAGGGAACGTGAGGCGTGTTCGCCCGAGTGCCTGCCATCCTGAAGAGGTGGCTTGCTGGCCTTATAGGAACGTTGGGGGAGTGCCTCAGTGCATGCTGACTCTAGGCAATTACTTCTGGGCGTGTTCGCCCGATTCTGAGCTGGAGTGCCAATCCACGAGCCTTGGACGGTATCAAGACTTCCTCCGACCATGATGGGCTCGATAGCGTTGCGAGGGAAAAGAGCATAGGCATGGTCGGAGGTCACTGGCGGACCAGCTGGGTTTGCCCTTTGCTAGGTCACCTTGACTTGGATTTCTTTTCTTCCCCTGCCTGGGCTTCCTGGGTTGCTTCGGCTTGGCCCTCTAGCGTTTGTGCCAGGCCGTATGGCTTCCGTGTGCTGTTTTTACTTCTTGAGGGGACCAGGGCACACTGAAAGGGTTTAGCGAGGGAAGTGCATTGACGGTCAGTCGATGAGGTAGTCCAGTACTACCGTCAACCTAGCCACTGTAAGCGTGGTTACCTGGTTGAGGTGCCTGTCCTTGTCATGGATGGATGGAGGAGGGCCAATTTCTCCCTTTGGCATTTTTCCATGATTGCCAAAGGTCCATGGCCAAAATGGCTGGTGGAAGGAGAGATGTTACCTCCAGGCCGTAGCCGTCTCGCCAGCGGGGCATTACCAGAAGCAGCTCACTGACTACGCAGGCTATCTCAACCTCCGTGTTGAGAGGTGAGCGTATCAGAGTAGTGCGATCATTGCTGTTGGAGGTAAACCATGCAGGTTGTTGACCTGTCTGGCCTTAGTCTTGAGCCAATAGGTTGTCTCGACTTCTCGGAATTGCTAGTGCCCGTCTCTAGGATGCCTTTTTGGGCTTTTGACCTCGGTCCCCGTTTCGCTGGATGAGGTGATTTGGGATTTTGCACCGGGACTAGTCGTGCAGATCCCAACATTTTTTGGTGGTGTGCCTGCGAATCCTACGGCACTTGCTGTGGGGTCCGGAGTTAGCTATCCTTCTTACAGGTTTTGAAGGTGGTGGGGTCCGTCTCCTACGAACATGTCCACCTAGTCCGCAGCTAGGGGAGCGTATTCTTCATAGGGCTCAGGTCCGAAGCTGCCTTGTCGGGAGGAGCATTATTAAAGTCTAGGCGCTCCATCAAATCAAGCGGGGAGACGGTTAACTGGGACACCGCTTGCTTAATTGTGCCTTTCTCGCCTTATTAAAGATTAAGAGGAAGTGTTTGGGAGAGCCGACCTGAAAGGAGTGGCTTATCAGCCTGGGGCAGCGTCGAACCCGAAGGTTGCCCTAGCGTCTGTGCTGATGTGTTCAAGCGATAGGAGGCGAGGACCTTAGGTGACGCGAGGGTCGTCGCCAGGACTTGAGGGCGCATTACGTCGGAAGGTGGCCGAGTTCCCATGTTAGACTTGAGACTCGATCTGGTCGTGCGGATCCTGACAGTCCTTCCTCTTATAGCGAGGCCTAGAGTCAACTTTCCTCTTTGTGAGTCTTGGGGGTAGCGGGTCTCCGCTTTGCTCCTCTCAAGCACGTCAGCCCGATCCATTGCCGGGGGGAGTGCATTTCTCAAAGGACTCTCGCCTTGTCTGGCGGGGTCCACAATAGCGACTCTCAGGGGGCCGGTTGCTATTTTGAGGAAGGTAGCCCTTCACTTGTGGAAGTGGCCATTTCTGCTGACAGGCAGTGTGTGATTGTTAATGCAATATTGGAGCCTTCGAGTTAAGCGGGTCGACTCGAAGTGCTGAGTGGCCATCGCCTCATGGGGCCTTCTACCCTTAAAGTTCTGAGCCTTGAACTGACCCGAGTAGGATTGGAAGGACTTAGTCTTCTGTTGCCCGGCTTCTTATGGCCTCTCAGGGTTGTCTCTAGCCTTTAGCTGCTTGTCAAAGTGCTCCTAAGGCCTGCCCGCAAAGCCTTGGGGGTCAACAACCTGTCCGGCCAGTTAGTCGATGGACCATTGGTGAGCCATGATGGACAAGCTCCATAAGAGCACCTGGCGGGGTGTTCTGCCGAGGCAACCACGTGCTGGCATCATTCGGCGATGGCTCCCAAGGGAATTGCTGAGGTTTGCCATCCCTCTTTGTTGGGGCCTCGGTTGGCGGCTTGAGCTCTATTTGATGGGCCTCGAGTGGTTGCTTGAGCTTGTCCGACGAGGGGTTGCCATTGCCTTTTTTCGAGTAGGCAAACGGTACGCACCTGGGCACTTACCCAAGGCCACCGGCCTCGGCTTCACATTTCGCCTCCCTGACCCACGTCTCGAGGAGGGACATTCGCTTCGGGGTGATGAGCAGTTGGTTGGGGTGTACTCGCTTCCCTTTATTGGGATTAGCGTGTTAAGGGTGTCGTTGGGACACGGCGGCATCGAACCTCGACCGGGCCTCCCCTAGAGGGAGGAGCCATTAATGAGGCTGCGAGTGGTTAGGACCATTGCAAGGGTTCTTGCTCAGGGAGGTCAAGGCAGGGCGCTATAGGGGCATCTTCTCCCAGCAATTGGATGCCTAGAAGAGCAATGGCACTCTTGTTGACGCTTCCCACAGGCGACGCCATTCGATGGGCCTTTAGATCCTCCGTTGGCCATCAAAGAATTTCTGAACATAGGGAGCATCGCATAGCCACAAGACATCCATTGTTAGGAGAGTGTGGTCGAGCCTCCTACGCGATAGGAGGGCTCAACTCGATGCATCACAAGCAATCACAAGGGAGGCAAAAGGGATTTGGCGACCCAGTCCCACCTATGCATTAGAACTTGAAAGATTATAGGATTTCTCTCCTTTGCGGCCCCCTTGTGCTCAGGGGGCCTCTCTCGCTATTTATAGCATGGAAAGACTCCTAACCTAGTGGTCTTTGGTACCCTTTTTGTCAGGCTATAGGTGGTCACTTCCATCTTGTCGTGATCCTAGCCTTGGCTACGTCGAATCTTTCAGCAATTTGGATGGATCTAATTCTGGGTCTGGCTAGTTGAAGGTGGGTCGGGTGGTATTGGACCTGCCTGTCCCGTGGTCAGGTAGCCAGGGTTACGTGCGGAGTTTTGGATCCGGGAGCGATTTTTGCCCCTCATCACTCCACGCCCCCAAAAAATTTTTGCCTTTAGCGGAGTATTGGAATAGATTGCTAGGGAGTGCTCTTGGTGGCTGCACTCTAATCTTATGGTTGGTTGTATTGGAGGCTTGTTGGATGGAGTTTTGGAACTCTACATGGAGGTAGAGGATGGCAGATTCTGGATAAAGAAAGCTTATAAAGCATTGAGACAAGATTTGGTGGATCGTAATGAAGATTTTTTGTTGGGGTTTCAGATTGCTTTGGACTATTAGAACACCCTAAAAAAGTTCCTTTCTCTGTGTGGTAGTTGCAGAAAAGGAGAATTATTGCAAAGGTGAGGCGACATAGATAGGATCGAGAAATGATTACTGCTTGCTCCTCTACTAAGGATGGGGATGAAGATGCCAATCACCTTTTTGTTTCTTGTTCCCATGCCAAGAGGGTTTTGGGAAGTGTTGATAGTGGTTGGACTCCTTACCTATCTTTTGATGATCCTTTGTTCACCTAGGCCTGCACGGTTCAGACAGAGGAGAGAACAAGCTACTCCTTAGGTGATGTCTAGTACATTTTGGCGGGAGATCAACATAACACTATTTGAATCTTCTCGGTGCTATGCTGAAAATGTAATCTTTAGGGTGAAGGCCTTTACCGAGGCATGGGGAAATGCCCTTTCCTAATATGTTATTGTAATATTTTCCACTATTAATGAAGTAGAACGGCTACTGATATCAGGTAGCTTACCTTTTACCTCTCAAAAAAAAGCCAAAACTAATCCCATCCTTCTGTCTCTCCATCTTCTTGTTGTTGGGCTTGCTTTTTAGGAAACTTTAGGGCTGCAATTCACAAGTTTGATGATCTTCAAGGGTGAGAATGTGCTCCTCCTTGGAGGTTGAAGCCATGATATGAGGGCCATGGACTTGCCTGATATGTTACCTTTTCCTTGTTGTTGTATCTGGGTGCTTGTTTACCTGCTTAATCTTTCAAAACCTTTTTGTTAGTCGACGGTACCTTAATTGGCGAGATTAGTTCTTTCTAGAAAACAATGGCCATATTAATGAAATGCTCTCTTTGGGTTTCTTCTTAAGAAATCTCTTTATAGGATCAAATAACATCCTCGCCATTCCAGCAGATTATTTCGAATATGTTAAGGGAAAAAATAGAGAAAGAATCAGACCTAAGATGCTTAGCCTGTTATTTGCTCAATCTTACCAAAAATAATTTCGTTCTATTGTATTACATAAAAGCTGGATTTGTATTTGTTGTAGTAAGAAGTGAGTTGTATCTTTGATCAAATAAATAATTTTTTGTTGTTTGCATCTGTGGGGTAAAGAAACAAAAAAGAAATTCTTTCCCCTTAACTGCATATCATCAAGAGAATAGATCATTCCTTAACTGCATATCATCAAGAGATTAGATCATTGGGTGTTGTAGTGTTCTTGTAATCATTTTTATCTGTAATTGAACCTTGTGCAATTTACTTTGAGTAATTTACCTATGCTTTTATGCACAAATTTCATCTATCTACTGTAGGTAGCCTCTGAAATGAAGAGGGCAGCACCATGGGAGAAAGATGCAGAGACAGTTTCATCTAGTGATACAACTGATTCAGATTCAGATTCAGATTCAGATTCAGGGGATGATGGTCCAAGTAGCGTGAAAAAAGAAGAAGCAAATAATATTTCTCTGAAGGCCAAAGAAGATGCAATAAATGGTACCTTTTTTGAGTGTCCCCTTCCTTCAGAAAGCTTTATTACCATAGTCATGTTCCATGAACTTCCAAATTTTCCTTTGGCAGTCTCCAATGCTTGTCACATACTTTCAGATTGCTATTGCTGCTGCAAATGCTTAGCTTGATAATTAAAAGATAAATTTGTTGTTCTTTTGCATTAGTTTACTTATTTGAGTAGTTTGAACCACTTCTGCCATCTAAAAGCATATTAGTTTCTTGATTGAACTATGGGATTGCAACTGCATGTCTAGTCTTTCTGCATCGAAAATCACTTGAGATTAGTTCTACAGCAACATCATTGTCAAATTCCAGGCTGGACCGCCTTGAAGATGATAAGGATGTTACTACCGATGAAGGCAGGGAATGGGTGGACTTGAGGCTGAAGGTCCAACTAGAGGACAAGAGAGATGAGAGCACTTAGATGCAAAGATCTCGGCAATTCTGGCTCAAGGAACACAGAGTTCTCCATGCTTTCTTAAATGGCAGGGGAAGGAAAAAGTGGATGGATTTCACTGGGGAGGATGAGATGTTGGGAGTAGGAATGGGAGGTTGGATGGGCTTTTGTTGATTTCTATTGCCAGTTCTTTTATGCAGATGGGAGTAGAGTTTGGCACTTAGGGGGTTGCTGCTCTGCATTAGTTGGGATGATGCAGCATGTTTGATCTCTCCATTTTTGGAGCATGAGGTTTGGCATGGCCTCCATGTTCTGAATCAGGAATGATTTCCAAGATCAAATGGCTTTCCACTCTTCTGCATTAAGGACTTTTTGTCATTGCTTGAGGATATAATAGGCTTTTTGGACACTTTTTAAATTTGTTGGAGGATGGTTTTTCTAGGTTTCAAGGTTATTTTATAATCAAATAGGACTGAATGCTTCCCTACCTTGGCTAAGAGTGAGAGAATGAGTTGATTTATCCTTATTTTCCTACCTTCGAAAGAATACTGTTGGAACAGAATTAGCGTCTAATTGACAAGGAGCCCTAGGCCTCTTTACATAAAGAAAGGCTTCAGGAAGATTACATAAGAGACCCTCAAGAAATAACAATGCAGCAAAAATGTCCCCTCACATAAGTAACTCTAACACTTCCTCTCAAACTAGAGCATATATGCCTAACATGCTTAGCTTGGAATACAAGAAATCACGATGCTTCCTGGAGAGAGCCTTGGTGAAGATATTAGCAACCTGCTGTTCTGATGTAGTGGGGGTGCATATTTTCCTTGTAGAGAGTCTAGCGACCATGTCCTATACAAAGTGACAACCCACCTCAATATATTTAGCATGCTCATGAAAGACAGGATTGGATGCAATAAAAGTGGCTAACCAGTTATCACAAAACATAGGCACCGGAAGCTTGCCCTGAACACTTCGATCCTTAAGAAAGTGACCAACCACATAATCTCACAGATCGCATGTGCCATGGCTCTATATTTAGCCTCTGCACTGGACCTAGAGGCCACACTCTACTTCTTGCTCCTCTAAGTAACTAGATTTCCACCAAGGAAGATGGAGTACCTAGTGGTAGATCTCTTGTCCTCCATAGAGCCCGCATAATTTGCATCAGAATAGGCATGCAAGTCAATGTGCCCATTATTCCCCTTTCCTGGACTCTGCCCTTGAGATATCTAAGGATGAGACACACTGTTTACCAGTGGCTATAGCATGAGTTCTTCATAAACTGGCTCGCTCTATTCACGGTAAAGTTAATATCTGGTCGAGTAACAGTCATATAATAGTTTGTCGACAATGCTCTTGTACCTCCCCTGTCTTTAAATAATGGATCATCTTTCTCGCTAAGTCTCCCTTGTGGCTCAACGGGAATGGTGGAAGGTTTTGTTCCTAGTAGTCCCGTCTCCTCCAGAAGTTTCAACACATAGTTCCTCTGTGATAAAGCCATCCCACATGAGTTTCTAGCAACCTCCCTGTCTAGGAAGTGCCTCAATGTGTCCAGGTCCTTAGTAACAAATGTCATCTGCAAGAAGTTCTTCATCTCACGTATCCCTTGGACGTCAGCACCAGGACCATATCATCCACGTATGCTACAAGGATTACAACAGTAGATTCCTTGTACCTTACAAAAATGAAATGATCAAAAGTGGATGTGTGAAAATCAATCTTCTGGAGTCTCTCAAACCAAGCTCGTGGACTCTGCTTTAAGCCATAAATAACCTTCCGGAATCTATATACTTTCTCCCCTTCAATCACAAATCGTGGTGGTTGGACCATGTAGACCTCCTAGAGATTCTCGTACAAGAAGGCATTCTTGATGTTGAGCTGATATAACGAACATGCTTTATTGATTGCAAGTGAAAGAATAACTCTGACAGAGTTAAGGTGCATCACAGGAGAGAAGGTGTCGAAGTAGCCTACACTATATGTCTAAGTGTAGCCAAGTTTGGCTTTCAGATGCTTAACAATCTCATTAGGGTTGTACTTCATAGTGTACACTCATCTACAATCAACAACCTTGGCATCATCTGGGAGGTCTGTTAGCTCCTAGGCACCACACGAGATGAGTGCTACCATCTCATCCTTCATAGGCTGTCGCCAACCAAGATCCTGTAGTGCCTTATGGTGATGTCTATGAAAGATCATAGCAGAGAGAGCTATAGAGAATTGTTGTAACATTGGATTGAGATGATTGAAAGTAGCATAGTGAGGCATAGGATGCAAAGTACAAATTCTTACAATTTTTCTTAGAGCAATAATTAAGTCATCAGATTGTTGAGGTGGGACATCTGGATCAAATGTTGGCAAGGAGGATTGATTGACCCGATTCTTTTTAGTATGCTTAACCTACATAGAATGTAAGGGGACAGATATTGGACACTTTTGACGACACTTATAGGTATGGATAAACCAAGAGAGGACCCTCAAAGAATTAAGGAACCTTCTCAAAGAAAGAGACATCAACAGACAGTAGCGTTTATCTATTAGGTTAAAACATCTGTACCTTGTCTGGGATCTAGAATCAAAAGGAACTAGACTCCTCTTATTATGTCAGGAAGCAAAGGAAATCTGGTGATGTTTACCAAGTTGGCAGGCTTCATAGTCTAGCTTGTTAGAGACAAATGACTTGGGAAACATCTTTTGAAGTTTGGAGACCGATGGATGACCCAGACAATAATAACATAAAACATGAACGATCAAGATAGACGCAATGCTAGCAAAAATGTGACGAGTAACAATATAGTAGAGGCCATCATGCTCAATCCCCTTACCAATAATCTTCCTCGTCTAGATGTCTTGGAAAAGGACAAAATGCTCATAGAAAATTACCTGGTAGGCAAGTTCTTGCCAAAATCTATAAACAAATAGTAAACTCAGAGGTAATTCAGGAGCATAGTAAATGTCTAACAATCTCAACAAGTCAGAAAGAACATCTACTGCAGTAACAAGTGAATAAGATTCGTTTGCCAGAAGTAACAATGAAAGCCTGGTGCATAGACAAGAGGACATCCTTCTTACTAGTTAGGTAGTTAGAGGCACCTAAGTCAATCACCCAAGATGAGGTAGACGTAATAGTAGACAAGTTTGCAAAACTGCAAGTCACAGCCAGAGAAGTACTAGTATTTGGAGAGGCAACCTATCAGAGAAGCTGTATGAGGCGGGTATAGTCATCCTCTGTCAAAGTAGGTAGGCCAAGAGGAGCAAAAGCAAGCTCCCCCTGAACCACAACAACAATTGCCTGATTGAGGTGGCTAAACTTGGCCCAACATTTCTTAGAAGAATGATTGGTCCTCTAGTAGTGAATGCACAGGTCATACATCCAACCTCGTCCTTGATCTCGTCCATGTTTAGTGCCAGAACTAGTAATACTATGCCACTAAGAGACTGCCAAGGTAGATGTCTCTGTAGTAGGTGGCAGTGAAACAACGGGAGAGGGTGTAAGCAATCTAGTGTCATAAGAAATCTTCTGGAGTTGCCCATAGACAATTTTCAGATCAGGAATCTCCTTCAGAGCTAAAATCTGGTCTCGGGCAAACAAATACCAGGCATTGAGACCATCCAAAAACCTGTAAACCTGCCAGATCTGTCTTTGCCCAATCTATGTCTCACAACAAGAGGGTTGACATTTAACTCTTCAAAGAGCCCCTCTATCACAGTATAGTAGTCTACCAACATACGATCACCCTCGGAAGAAGACCAGATGCAACGATAAATATCTTCCAGGAGAGCATGATTAGATCTTTGGGAATATTCTTAGCTAGCATATCTTAAATCTCTTTCATAGTCTTCTTGTAGAGCAAATTCGTTGTGATGTAGGGCTCCACCTTGTTCATCATCTAGTTCATAACTAGATAATTATCTTGCCCCTACTTAAAATCAGTAGCGTCGGCTTTAGGAGGAGCTTTAGTCAGGAGATATAGCTTCTTCTAACCACCAACAAAGATCTTAAACGGTTGTGACCATAGTAGATAGTTTTGGACACCATTGAGCTTCATAGAGGTGCCTTAAACCACTAGAGAGGCCGAGGAAGTCAATGGCTTAACTTCTAGAGAGGCAGAGGGTCCAGACATCACCATGGTGAATCCAGAGAAGACTCAACAGTAGAAAATTAGACTTGCAAACTTATGCACACATACTAAAAGTCGTGTCATAGGGGCTATAGGAGGAATATCCATGTGCATCCCGAGTCCCATCAAGACCTAGGCAAGGCATGAGGTGCATTAGAAAATCATAAAAGGACCAAAATCGCATCTAGATGGCCACCACGAGTCGCAATGACAGAGGAAGACCCTTGGTGGCGCTGCTACAGATAAGCGGTGGCCTTGGCAATGCTGCTGGGCTAGTACAACCAAAGAGACTACATTGGCAATGGCCTTGGTGGCTCCACTAAGGCATGTGGGGGCAGCGCAAGATCGCTACAGTCCTTAGCAGTGTTGCTAGGCAGCTACAGCGGAAGAGCCGACACTGGCGGTGGCCTTGGTGGTGCTGCTAGAGTGTGTGGGCATGGTGTGGGGTTGCTACAACCGCTAGGAATGATTGGTGGTGATGCTGGAAGTGCCACCAGAGGCAAGAAGGCCTCCACCTAAAGTGGTGGTAGCGAGAAGACCTCCCTTGCAGCTACTGCTGGAAGGGGGGAAGGGGAGTGGGTGGCAACGTTAGTGAAGGGGTAGAAATTTACGGTGGAGAGAGAGAGGGAAAGAGAGAAATCTAGGGTTTTGGTTGTGGGATACCAGAGCACAGAGTCTAGGACTCACACTGTCCTAATACGATGTTGGAACAGAATAATTGCTTTATTGAGAAAAGAGCCATAGGCCTCTTTATATAAAGAGGGGCTTTGGGAAGATTGCATAGGAGATCCTGAAGAAATAACAATATAGGAAAAATGTCCCTTCACATAACTCCAACAAATACATTCTATTAGCCTATGCGTATAATGTTTAGCTTAAAGATAATCCATATGCTACTATTGCTCTTGACTCTTTCCCCGAGAAGAGGGGATCTCTTTACTTTTTGCCTTCCTCATAATGACTAGGTACATGTAAATAAAAAAATTCCCTACTAGCTTGCGTGAATTGTGGTCAGGAACTTCCTTGGAAGCAAAAATCTTGAGTTAGTTGAAGGAGAACAATGGAAATAGTAAACAGAATCCTCCATCTCAAATTTCTCATAAAGAATATTGCTTTCCACATATTGAGAAAATCATGACTTGCTTATCCTTAGGAGTCTTCACATGATCAGTCTCTATTTCACAGGACAGAGAAATCAAAGAAAGGGACCTCGTGTACTTGAAAATCCATCCAAGGATACATCTAAGGACTTTAGACCAAGTAGAATTGACAAACAGAGGATTACACTCGAGCTCAACTACTTTTCCCTATTCCTACTACTTAAAGGGGATTTAATCAAGATATTAGAGGATTTTAGGCCCATTGACTCTCCAATTTCATTTACCTATTGGTGGTGAAGACTCTAGCCTTGCATCTGGCAGTAGTTTTGGTCGATTTGGTCAACTTGTGCAGTTTGGTTTCATTAGAGGTTGGTTTGAATGACTGTGCAACCTTAACTCGATTGGCTCAAGTGACAATCTGGTTAGGGCGAGTAGAAAGAGTGGGAATCATACGGATCTTTGACTACGTAGGCTTTAAGCAAGGCATCTAACGGATGGTTTATGTGAAGCAAGTAAGCAAGTGTTGGAGTGAGGCAAGTAGTGATCTTTCTATCCCCATTGTATGAAGGTTCAGAGGGTAGTAAGGTGAGTGAGAAAGGCAGGGTATGGCTTCCGGTTTGTCCCCGCCATTTCCCAATTCCCACTAAGTCAAAGAAACCTATAGTTATCAGCTTCCTTCCGGACTTGAGTCCTGGATCCTAGAGCTCAAGCCTACGAGCCTGGAGATTATGCAGGTCTTTCATCCCTTGTAGAAAGGTTGAGATCTTACAGGTACCCTTTTTCAAGTGAAGCTAAAGAGTAGAGATAGAGGTCGAGTCAACTACTTTTCCTTTAAATGATGTATTAGAGTGCACTGGTTCACTAAGTATGCTTAGTTGTGTTATTAAGTGGGATAGGAGCAATCGCTTAAGCTTGTCTCTCCTTAGGCATAGGACTTGCAATTTGGGAGAGCTTGTAGCCAAGAGCCGAGTTCTTCATTAGGACTAGTGTGAGAGTTGGATTCACACGTGCAACTCCAAGCGCAGACCTCCAGCCTGAAAGTTGGACCTACTTCCTTCCGTGCAGTCAATTCACTCGCTTCAATTGAACTGCAAAAAAAAAAAAAAAACATTGTGGCATTAGGGATTTTGGTTGCCTAGAAAAGGGATAGGAAATATCATTGACCTGCCATTACATCATATTTATAAGATGATTCCATAGATCGAAGACAATAATGGTATGCTTGAGAATACATAAATGCTAGTCCAACGCACATAGATAAGAAAAGCGATTTTTACATAGATGCTACTATAAACATTGGAACTTATGTGCTTGTCATTGACTTCCAAATATTGCTTTAAATGCCACCGGGAAAGTCATGTTGTTTTTGCAATTTCTATTTCATTAGTTAGTGCCATTAAGTTAAACAAAGGTGGTGCTAAAAGTAAGGAATTTTTTTTTTTTAGCCTTTAAACTTATTTTCCCCTCTCATATCCTACCCTCTTCTCCCTCTTCTCTCCCCCAATCCAACATGATCGAGATTGGGCGTAAGGGTAGAAGATATTTCCACTCCCACTCAACTGCTAAATATCTTTCTTCCCTCCTCTGCCTACTCCTCAAGTCCTTGTAAACACTCAGAAGAGAGAAAAAAGGGAATGGAACAGAACCCATCCTCCACTTTCCTTTCCTTTTAATACCAAAATCATCCTTTGCTTCATGGTAATTGGGGAATAGAATTGAGCGATGATAGCGACAGCAACAGCACTAGAGGCAGGTGATAAGGTGGAAGAGATTCTTGCTGAGGCCTTCTCACAACCTAAAACCTTAGGTTGTCCATACTTTCACAATACAATCATTGCCAAGCCACTAACTATTTGGATCATCATTCCGTTCCGACCACAAGTACACAAAATCTTGCTACAATGCAATTATATTATTACATAGGCTCAAAGTATACCAGATACAAAGCTATATAGGAATAGCATTTGAACATTTTATATTTAATTCTTGTGTTCTTCTTTGCCTTGTTTCCAAACAAGTCTGAATCTTTTATTTTTCCTCTCTTCCTAATTATGCTGATAGATAAGAATCTGATGTGCATCCATGTTGGAGAGGACATAGAAGGTCTGAAAGGGATGGGAGAGGACATGAAAGGTCTGAAAGGGATGGAGTGCGTTGTGTCTTCGTGGGAGGTCCTTCGATCGGGATGGGGGCCGCAAGGCAAGGGCCACTGTGCCTTGGCTAGTGAGGAAGGTGCCTCTATCAGAGGTTGACGCACCTTGGTTGAAGGATGTGGCGTGGTTGGAGACCTTAGTCGGTGCAAGGCTGGTAGGAGTGGTGTTTGAAGGGCGGGTGCGGTCGGAGGCTGTGGCTAAGGTGCTGCATGTGGTTCCTTGGTAGGAAGGTGGAGGTCCATGGTGCCGTGAAGGGTGGTATCCTCGTACTGGGGCTATTGGCGTTGGAGCAGGACATGCTGTGCTTTACGGAGCTCCGGTTGAAGGGTTGGTGTTTGAGGTGGAGGCTTCCATGTGTCCATGACGGAGCGTCGGCGAAGCGGCCCCTTGTGAAGGTCCCTATCTCCGTGCTGATTGGGGGAATTCCCTGGGGCCTAAGGACGATGGAAGTGGTGGAGGCTGTAGAACTAGTGTCCCCCTTCACTTGTCTTAA
The DNA here is from genome assembly GCA_037157565.1 of Thalassia testudinum. NCBI lineage: Eukaryota > Viridiplantae > Streptophyta > Magnoliopsida > Alismatales > Hydrocharitaceae > Thalassia > Thalassia testudinum. The sequence goes on from JAZHRO010000024.1 coordinate 24,309,099, forward strand.
GGGGTGTAGGGGTTTGGAGAAGTTTGGTGGCTTGGTCAAAGCGATTGTGGAGCCCAAGTGTGATGTGCCTTTGAGGGAGCGAATTCTTCTTCGGCGAGGGGGCTTCTCTTGGATGATCTCCTGCGTGCCTGTTAGAGCCATGGCAGGAGTGGCCACCTTTGCTGACGTGGTTGGGTGGGGCAGCACAGCAGAGGCGGTGCAATGCGGCGATGATGGCGGAGGAGCCCGCCGGTCCACTAGGGCTTGGTGGCTAGCGAGGAAGATGAAGAGCTAGGGTGCTGATGTGGTTCCTTGGAGATGTCGGCGGGGGGTGCGGTTGATGAGGCATTGGTTACAGAGCCATGCATGGAAGGTGCGGAGGTTTTGAAGGGAGAGATGCACCGGTTACCATGCGTGGATGCGGTTTCTCCTCGAGTGGATGAGACGATGATTGTAGCTGGGACGACTTTGATTGCGGCGCCATGCGTGGCGTCCTCACTGGGGGAACTGCATAGGGAAGCTGAGGCGGTGGAGACTTAGGATATTTGTGCACGCGCTGTTGTAACGAAGATTGGGTCCTTTTATGGTGAAGCGGGGACCGGTTTGGGTGGGGGTCCAACAAATGGGTTTCGGATCCTTCTTTGAGTAGTTTGGACCCCATAACTAGCCTTAGTGGGCCTTCTTAATATTTCGGAGGAGTCACGTTGGGGGGGAGGGGGTCCTTAGATGGCCCCCATGATTGCTGGAGAAAACACTTTGGAGATGAGCGTCGAGGTGGCCCCCACGATGCGTCGTGACTTGACATAAGAGGGAGCCCCCCATGGTGGGGCTTGGGCTATGGAAGGAGTTTCTTCACGTGAAGGGGAGCCTCATCAGATGGTGGTAACCCCTCCGCGACCCGATGTGGGTGTGATGGGGGCCCCCATTGGCGATGGGGCCTTTGCTTCTCTAGCTGGGGGTCAAAGGTTGGAAGTGGGGGGGGGGGGGGGGGGGACCCTGACTCCGTGGGCAAAGGCTGGGGTTTCGAGTTGGAACGTGAGGTCCCCCTGACTCGTTGGTGGCCATGTGTGGTGCAGAGGAGAGGTGGCCTCCGGTACACTAGGCGATAGCGATACTGAGGAGGTAGAAGAGATGTGCATGGCAGGGATCGACCACGGGAGGTGGTTGATGGGCGTAGCCGGGAAGCGAAGAAGCAACCATGAATCTCATTGGACACATTGGCTGCTGATGACGAGGTTGTGAAGCAGGTAGCAAAGGCAACGAGCTTCTGTCAGTCCGTGAGGGAGGGTGTCAACCTTGCCTGATGTTGGACATCCTGATAAGGAACGTTAGGGGTCTTAATGACCCCTCTAAGAGGGTAGCATTAGGAGGATACATCAAACAATGGAAAGCGGGTGTTGTGTTGCTACAGGAAACGAAACTGGCAAGATGTGACAGAAGCATGTGGAGGGATATTGGCGACACATGGATGGAGAGCTTTAGGGTGCTGGATGCAGTAGGCAGGGAGGGCATGCAGATACTGGGATGGAGGGAGGAGATCCTTACATTAGAAGATTTTTTCTTGTGGAGGCATGTTCTATCTGCTTGTTTTGCTAAGAAGAGAGATGGGTTTAAGCTGGCGGTGATAAGCGTGTACCGGCCTTTCGAAATACAGGCACGAGCTGAGATGTGGGAAGAGCTGACTAGGGTGGCGACGAGTAGCCAGGGACTACCTTGGCTGATTGGCAGCGATTTTAACATCACATTGCACGTGAACGACAGACCAAATGGATGAGGAAGGCAGGACCTAGGTTCAGACCAGTTTGCAGAGTTTGTGGCAATGCATGGGCTAATAGACATGGTCCCAGTCTCTTGCATCTACACTTGGAGAAGCACCATTGGACAAAAGTCTAGAATTGACAGGTTCTTCTCGAATGTAGAGTTGGTGGAGGCTTGCCCTATGGCCGATGTTTCGCCTCTGGAGAGGCCTTTCTTTGATCATACACCCTTGATTTGGAGGCCAAATGAGGCTAAGGCTTGCGGCACTTATTTCAAGTTTGATAAATAGTGGCTACTGGAAATGGGTTTTAGGGAGATGATGGACAAATGGAGGTCATTTTAGGTGGAAGGTTCAATGGCAGCTCGTTTAGCTGGGAAGTTGAGGGCCTTGTGGGATTTTTTGAGAGGGTATAAGAAGGAACTCAGAGAATCAAGGGCTAGAAGGAAGACAGAGGCACTGCCTGAGATCTCGAGATTGGACAAATAGGAAGATACTGGATAGTTGTCCTCAGAGGACAAGGACCGTAGGGCAGAACACATTAGGGTTGTTCAGGAGGACAAGAAGATGAAGATCGAGTGGAAGACGAGATTTAGGTAGAAATGGATAAAATAGGGAGATTCGAATACTAGATTCTTTCACCATATAGCATCGGCGAGGAGGAGGAACTAGATTGATAGGCTTATGGTGGGAGGGGCACTTCACTCGGGCAAGGAGGACGTTGGGAGGGTGGCAGTGGATTTCTTTAGAGAGTTCTATGGAAGGCAATGGAGGGGTGGCTGGAGGTGGACTAGGTAGGACGTGCAAAGAGTGTCAGGGCAAGAGGTCGAGGCACTCACAGCCAGCTTTTTTGAGGATGAGGTTCAGGAGGTGGTTTGGGACCTCAATGTTGATGGATGTCCAGGACCGAATGGATTCCCAATTTTCTTTCACAGAGAGTTTTGGACGCTGATGAAGGAGGACGTAATGTAATTGATGACTGAGTTTGCAGAGGGTAACAAGGTCTTTGACAGGTTCAATAGGTTCTACCTCTTCCTCATGCCTAAAAAGGAGGGGGCGGAAGCTATTGAGGACTACAAGCCTATTGCACTATCCAATGCCGCCTATCTCATTGTTTCGAAGGTCTTGGCCAATAGACTGTGTGGGTTGTTGGAGGGCATTGTCTCTCCGATGCAAACGACTTTCGTTTCAGGGAGAGGGGTACTTAATAGATTCATGGTGGCTACTGAGGCCTTGTCAACGTGGAAAAGAGCAAGGAAGGGGGCCTTCCTTTGGAAGGTGGACTTTAGTAAGGCGTACGACTCTATCCAGTGGGAGTTCCTATGGGCCGCGTTGGTTAAGAGCGGCTTCCCGTAAAGGTGGCTTGATTGGGTGAAGAAGTGTGTCACAACGACATCTTTTTCGGTCCTGGTCAACATGAACCCAACAGGTGGTTGGGTGCAGCCCAGGAGGGGGGTCAGACATGGGTGCTTGCTTGCGTCGATGTTTGTCCTTGCAGTTGATGCACTTGCTATGGTGGCCTTCAGGTTGTGTTAGAGTGGTTTGTTCAGAGGTTTTAGAGCAGGGGCTGACATAGAGACCCCAATGTTGCAGTATGCAAATGACACTTTGTTTCTGGTAAAGGGATCCTCAATGGAAGCTGGCAAGTTGCATGTGCTTCTGGAGTTGTTTGGAGAGGCCTCTGGCTTGCAAATCAATTATGGGAAATCCTGCCTAGTGACTTGTAACATGTTAGAGGTGGAAGGGGCGCAATGTAGTGCTACACTTCAGACGGATGGGGGGTCCTTGCCCCTATCCTACCTTGGTCTGCCCCTCACGGATAGGTGTTTGAGATTGTAGGATTGGTTGCTGCTGCTGGAGAGGATGGAGAAGAGGTTGTTGGGCTAGGCTTCCAAGTTGTTATCGAGGGGTGGCCTACTGTGACCTTGGTGAAGGCGGTTCTCTTATCCATACCAACATATTTCTTCTCCATCTTTAGAGTGCCTCGGCAGGTAGAGAGAGATCACAGGTTTAATGCGAGATTTCTTCTGGATAAACTTTGGGGCAGCAAGGAAAGGAGCGAGATTTGTGGCATGGGAGGAGATTTGTCGACCTACAAAGAAAGGTGGCCTCGGGGTTAGGGACGTAGAAGGTGTCAATATGAGCCTTCTCACGAAGTGGATTGTAAGACTGGTGAGTCGGGAGTAATCTTTTTGGTGAGGTGCTTCACAATTGTTATGGCCCCCTTCTTTCGTGGGAGGTTCTCGGATCCTCGGTGGCAAGGGCGTCGCATTTCATGAGGGGACTGGTGTTGGTGGTCCCTAGCGTCCGCACTTTCTTCACACCGTATGTGGCATAGGGGGACATTTTCAGATTCTGGTTGGACGATTGGCAAGAGGAGGGACCTCTCTGTAGCAGGTACCCTTGCCTCTTCTCGAGGGCTGCGAATAAAGAAGCATCCGTAGAGAGCTATTGGGATGGTGCTTGGTGTCCCATTTTCAGGGGGCCTTGTCGGAGCAGAGGTGCATGAAGTTCTAGTTTATGCTATAGGAAATGCGAGCGTGGGAGCCTGAAGGTGGGAGAGATGCCTTTCTTTGGGAGGATGGGAGTTTTTCTGTGAAGAAGGCCTTCCATAGGTTGCATGGAAGCTTGCCTGAGGTGGATCTGGATCTCCAACGAGATTGCAGATTGATTTGGTCAGTGGATTGCCCTTTGAAGGTCAAGATTTCCACGTGGCTAGTAAGGAGAGGAAGAGTGCTCGCAAAGGTCTAGAGGGTGAAGTGGGTTGTGATGGAGAACATTAGATGCTCGTTTTGTGCCGTGGCAGATGAGGACATCCACCATCTCTTTGTTGGGTGTTCCTTCGTTGTGCAGGTGTGGTAGGCTTTGGGAGTTGATTGGATTGATCGTGATTTAGTATATGAGTTTTGGGCTTTTTTTCGGAGGGAAAATATTCGGGGTGGTGAAATTGTCTTCAGGTCGAAGGAGAAGGCAAAAGTGTTGGCGGTGCTTTGAGGGGTGTGGTTGGGTAGAAATGGGGTGATGTTTAGAGGCGAGATGCCTTATGTAGAAAATCTTGTAGCCTCCATTTCCTTTCAGCTTATGTTTTGGGAGTCCGCCTTGAAACGTTTGATGCTGTAATTGGTAGTTTTTATTAATGAATCTGGGTGGTTATCGCACGGATAACCAACCTTTCACCTTTTAAAAGAAAAAAAAAGGACGAGAGTAAGGCTTACGAGGAAGACTGAAAACCAGATGATGCTTACTAACATGCACAAAGAGATGAGAAATGTTTCCAAGGGCATACACAAGTCATTAAGTTATATGCCACTTGTAAAGTTAGTGTGCATCAATTATAAATAGCAAGTATGACATTGTAATAAAAAATGTTACCTACAGCGACATGAATGGAGGATACGGAAATAATTATGATTTTCAGCGATCATAATATGGATCCAGAAATAGAGCAACGAACTTTTAAAATTAAATACAAGACTTGCAAGATTGTAATCTCCAAACCAGGATGATGTGAATATCCCTCAAAACACGTTGTTAACAAAATTGATAACCGAAAATGTAAGCGTAAGTAGTTTTCATCATGGGTTTAATGGCTTGCGAATCTGCTATTGGATCAGGATGGAAGGGCTATTGGAGCTTGTCCTAAATTTCTTACGTGGTCCGTTGGGCTCACTGGAAAAGACTGCATGTGTGAGTGTGCGCATACACACTCGCATGCATGCTCATGAGCATGCTCGTGCGTTCACTCCAACAGACTCATTAAACGTCATTGTCCTTGTGTTTCATTAAAGTGCGCGCTAAGTTCACACAACTATCTCAATCAGATGGGGGCGAGAATAATGAACTAGCTCATTAATCACCTTCATGGATTTTCAGGCAAATACCCCCACAAACATCTGGTGTTATAGAAATGTCCTTGTGTTTTTTGGAACATAGATGCCCCACAAAATTAACCATTACCAAATGCCCCTTCAGTAAAGCTTCATCCCAAAGATTCATTTTCTGAAGCAGACATTCACTTGAATAGACAAAAATGGCCACTGATCACTAATGAGTCGGATAGTACGAAAAGGGAGTAGTAGTTGAGGAGGATAGTATTTCTTTTTTTTTTTGGTCAGTGGTGGGGGAGAGTTCACTTTTTTTTAATCTGGTTAAAACAAAGGGCATACGTGTAAAACAAATTGACTTTGGAAGAACAACTATTAAATATGCAAAACGCAATGTCATTTTTTTAATATCATATGCTTACATATGTAAAATCCCTTTCCTGTCATGCAACAACAACATCTAGTCTATGGATGAATCTCTTTCTTCTACAATCATAGTTGATCGAATTTGAAGGGAGCCAACCCTAGGACCCACCGATGGTGAAAATGCCAGCAGATGCTTGACCCTAGTCTTTGGCATACTTTGCCATCAATTCTACGATCCATGGTGAACTTGTCCAATAGCTTATAATTTTGCTGAAATTGTTTTGGTAAGGCACATGCATGATTCTCTCCACATCTCTTTCAATCGAAGAGATCCTGAGCCCGCTCTTGTTGTGCACAGGTGAATTGCTCCAAAGAGCAGAAATGTATCAAAACTACATGCAGCAGATCCCTGTTCCCACTCAGCGGGGTTCCATTATCCCATGTTCTTCGTGGCAAGGGTTGGCTCAATCAATGAAGAGATTGTATGGTCAGCCATTTCACTATCAAACGAATGTGCTCCTAAAGCAATGGGATCAATTGAGGGCTGGTTCCACGGACGAACTTCAGCCTCTTGATTTGATTATCCACCCTTCTAAAGCTGAATCCATGATCTGGATCTCAGAAGAGGTCCACAGGGTTTCCACTTCTCACCACCATCTAGCGAAGCTGTGGGCTTCCGATCCCATGTATCATGCCTTTATCGATCCATCATTACTAGAATCCGATTCCATCGCCTCAAATCCTTATCATCCTTGAAGGGTGATCTATTGTGTATAAAGACTTTATGTTGACAGTATGTAACAGTTAAATAAGGCCAAGTTAATTGTCTAGTACTTGAAGCATCATGCGCATGACCTTTATGAGCCCAAAGTACTCAGCATTTGCTTCTTTCTATCATCAATTTATGACTGATCGATGTAACATATTCATCTGTTTCCTATGATCTTTTCCTCATATAATTTACCTTGTCCTGCTTGGAAAAAAGGCCTGCTTTCTTTTCAGTAAAAAAAGGCCATCTTTCTATTCATGTAAGGCCTGCTTATAATGATTCAGTTTTATGAACAGCAGCCGGTTCTGTGAAGAAACGTGGTTTTATGGACTTCAATGCGTTGAGCCGCCATGGATATAGAGGGGCCCCCTCTGTGCTGAGAGTTCCTGAGCCAAGGGTGGAGCAAGAGCAGGACTGGTCCTGGTCCAAAGGCAAAAGGGAGGAAGAAGAGGCCAAAGAGTCATTCGAAGAACGTAAGCGCACGAGGACTGCTGTAAGCGCTGGGGAGACTCTTCTTAATGTTCAGAAAAGGCAGCCACCGGTGACCAGCAAGGAGAAGGGCATGCCTTTCTCCCAGAAGGAGAAGAGGAAGAGGGACCTCGGTCAGGCGAGTAGGGGGAAGAGCTATGTTGAAGAGGAGAAGAGATTGCTGCGAGAAAGTGGTATTTACTCGGGTTTCGATACTTGACATAATGTTTTGCATCGCACCTCGAAAACCATGCTTGTTCTATGCCAGAAGGATGCCACTTTGGTAAAAATCTCGTTTAATGGTAATATAATCTTTGGATTGCCTTCTCGCTGATGGCAGCTTCCTTTGTTTTTTTTTACTTGCTTTAAGGGTCATCAGGACTGTTAATCATAATCCCATGCATGGATCATTGATGGCATGCCGATATAGGTGTAAAAGGTGTTTGTATTGGAGGCATCCTCTGGAAAGGAAATGCAAACAAATTAGAATTTTTCGTTTGATGTAAAATCAAAAGTATAGAAAGAAAAAAATAAAACGTATTTATATCCATCCAAGATGTTAATATATGTCATCTTTTTTTTTGGTATCTCAATGTAATTTTGGAAGTAGATGAGGACGTTTTAAGAAGTTGGCGCATATAAAATGGCAAAGACCAGAAGTTAGAATAATATCCATTCAAATAAAAGCCCTTGGGGCCATGAACAATGTTAAATGGAACTGGCAACAACCAAGGGGGAGAGATATGATGCTTCTCCAAAAATAAAGCAAACAGACAGGGGACAAAAAAACCCTCAAAGCACAACAAATTAATTTTAACATTAAATAAGAAGCATGGGAATGGTTTTTTTATGACCTAGAATCTAATCAGGTAAATCCTGGTAGGTGGAATTTATCATATGAAAAAATTCCATCTACTTTCCTACTTCAACTACTTACTGAAGTGGGCACATTATGCCTGGTTACAACTCAAATCTTCTGAAGGAACGATGTCTACCATTTGTCAAGAAAATAAAATGCATGTCTTGGCCAATGAAGACCAATCAATTACTACGCTAAAAACCCAAACTTTCCCCTATGCATCAGAACGAATTCCTGTTATACTTTAAACCCAAACTTCACACATTAGAACTATTTCTCGTCCTACTTTAGACCCAAACGTCGCTGGCGTTAAATTACAAGCAAGAATTAGTTAGGTGATAAGTTTGAAGAAATCAGTTTGGCATTTTGAGGGGAACAATTTAGTTTTTGATGGCTTTTAGCTGAGAGATTTACACTAGTAAATAAATGGGATTATTTGGAAGGTAATCTGGCTTCTAGTATCTGCATTTACAGAACGCTTTTCTATATGTATAATCTAAAATCTACATTACTAATCTCAAAAGAAAAAAAGAACCTCTGCATTTGAACGTGGTACAAATTACATGTCAGTCCGCTCTCAGTGGGTTCCATGCCACAATGTGCAAGAAATGATGATGGTGATTGAGGTCAAGAACTTGATTAAGATGGTTCTATTAAGTTTAGCAAAAAAAGTAAGACACAAACACATAAGAATTGGTAATTTAATTTTACCGTGAAAGGTATATGACTCAGTAGGGTTCCAACCCTCAAAATTCACACTAGCTCGATATTTTGTGGGAATTTCTTTTTTTAGCACAGCCTAACCAGATTGAGCGAGACCTTTCTGGTACAAGACTCCCTCTCTAAAGTACTTCCTTATCGACTGGAGTTTGATCAGAGGGAGGTACTGCTGACATGTTCGTAGTTTCTATTTATTTAAAAGTTACTTCCATTTGTGATAGCAGCCATGCATGTCAACGTGACATACATCCAGAGTTTGGGACTATAGAAAATGACGTGTAACATGCTATCTAACTTATTACATTGACAAGATTGTCTCGAGTATCTAACATATAAAGCGTATCTCACTTGTTACATTAAAAAGAAGAGTGTTCAGAACACGTGAAGCATGTCCCTTGTATCGGACATTTAAGCACATTGCACATATTGGCCACGTGTCAATGGACAATTGAGAGAAACGAATGAAGCATGCTGCACGTAACACTTCTCATATGTGAGTGGCAATATAAACGTAGGAAAGCAACACCATAACACATGCATATCATGTTGGACACTTAATAGGTTGCAAAATAGATGTAAAAAATAGGTCAATGTACAACACATGTCACATTGGATGATGAGCGGTAGAAAATGTGCTTAGAAACTTTAATGAGTAGAAATGTGAATCTAGAAAACATGCCTCATATATGAATGTGCATAGCACGGTAGTGGGAACATAAATGTAGAAAATATGTCCCATATGTAACATGCACGGGTCACGTTGGACATGCAATGGCAACACAAAGATAGAAAATGTGCCTCGTAAATATGCGTGATATTTATATATTGGATGAGTTGAAATATGAATATAGGAAGCATTCCAAATGCATAACACATGCATGTTATATTGGACACTTAATGACTAGCAATATAAATGTACAAAGCAGGCCCATATAGAACACGTGGGGTGTCACATTAGACACTTAATGAATAATAGCATGAATGTAAAAAACGTGCCCCCTATATAGCACATGCATGTCACATTGGGTACATTGTGGCAACACAAGCAAAGTAGAAATGCCTTATACATTACACATGAAAGTCATGATGGACACTCGATGGTAGTTACGAACATAGAAAATGAACATGTCTATGAGTGTCACATTAGAAGTTTGACAAGCCAAAATTTGAATGCAGAAGATGTGTCCCATACATATTATTGGTGTTGCATTTACACGATGAGTGGCAATGTGAACGTGGAAATGTGTGGTAGATAAGCATGCATGCCAAGTTGACACTTAATTATCGACAATGTGCATGTAGAAAATACTCCCCATCAAATAAATAGAATGGGACATTCAAACGATTAGTAAGCAATAAACTTATAGATTGTATCACGATGTAGCTAGGCCACAAGCTCTTGAGTAGGCTGACCTCCATAAGATTGCTTGTGGGATTGGCTTAGGATGTTGAATTGAGAGAAAGGACATATTTGCTAGCTTCAAACTAGAAGTTTAGGAAGGTATTGTTATAGAAAGATACTATACATGAGAAGGAGAGTAAGACACGCTAAGATGCGATACAAAGTGTTGTAGGTTATCATACCATGTCGCACCAGTTGCCAAATTGACCAATAATATGTGATGCTTAAGATGTGTAAGCAAAGACTACCTAATGATGGGGAAAGATATCCTTGATTTTGGATCTTAGGAAAGTAGTAGTGGTTTCAATCCAATCAAGTAGCCCAGGCTGAAATTTTCCAAGAAATGCTTTCTTAGGTGGTCTACAAGCTACTGCTCAATCCATTAGTTATGAAATGTCATTAACTCCATGCGTATTATCAATATCTTTACATGTGATTCATGAAAAATGATACTTTCCTCTCTTTCCTTTCTTTTGAATTTAGGGAAAAGATGGAATGCATTGAAGAAAGATCTTCCTTTTACCTCCACATCAGACGCTAAATTATGATTGTGATAAACCAAACTAGGTTATCTCGCAAAATATTATTTGATCTACATTATCAAGAATGTTGCATCAACCCACAAAAACCAGGGTTAACCTAGATTTTCCCATCCAATGAGGGAGGTAGTTTGCAGTAGCCTAGGTGTTTTAAGAGGTTAACTTGGTCTTTTGAAAAGGCTCTTTTGTATACTTCTCCCACTATTTAACTTGCTTTCAACCAAACAAGGTCATCTACATCACAGGTCAGCTTCTCCACACATCAAATAGTGATAGGTTAATCTTATGAGTTAGCCTCTCTGTATATTGAACAAAAATGTGTATTGATCCCCTACTCAAAAATTAATCCATAAAATCCATTCCTTTCCCAAACTAAACTTGAGGCCTCCTAGACATAACATGCCAATCTTAATGTTTTTTGATAGAAAAGGAAATCCATTCCCACCTTTAAATTACCTAGATGCTAGACTCTCTTAATATTCCCTGAGTTTGAATTGGGCCTTGTAAGTTCAAGTAGGGGATGCCATTGAATTGACTCAACTTGGACCCATCTCAACTTGACTCTTCTAATCTTAAGATGAGCGTAGATTTTAATTTAGAAAGCCAATGATATGAATATGTGTATAGGTATGAAAATTTATCCACTTGCTCAACTTGATTACCTTATGAATATGTGTGCATTTAAGCATGATGTACGTATACATGTACATATGTATTTATACATGTATATGTAGTAGTGTAATATTTTTTAAATACCTTTGCTATTTCCTCATCCTATTTAGTATCTTGTGATAGAAAATTTGCAACATTTTATTTAGTTGTGAACTTACATTTTCTATTTGCTAATTTTATTTGCCAAACATTAATACTAAACTTTTCACCTTTTATGGACAAATCATAACTTTGATGTTAAGAATATGACCTACCTACCATGATGAGTTTCGCAACCCTTGATAAATAATGGTTAGAAAGTACAATACATAATGAGTAAATAGTTAAGATATGGATAATAAATTTGTAACGGAGTACAAGTTTTAATATAAACAAACTCAACTCAGACTTAGCCCATTTAATTATGTCCCTAGGTCAAAGGATTCTAAGTTATAAAAAAAAATGTGCATGCTTGGTTCCCTAGGACGCACACACGATTGAGGGTTGAGACACCAATGAAACTCTTGCCATAAGCAACTTGTTAGAGGTGCTGTGTAACTAAGAGCTTGCTTCCTTTCTACTTATATCTCACTCACTATTTCTCACTCCCTGTTTACTAGATTTAAAAATGTGAAGTTATTTTCTACTGGCAATTAACCTAGTAACTTTTTTTCGGGATAAAAAGGAAGCCTATCTGAGCCGTTCACTCGAACATTATAAGTTAGAATAAGAGAGGGATAATTAAGTTAAAAATAATTTTTGTTTAGAAGGATAAGATAAGTAATATGATAGAAATGATATAGTGATGTGATAATAATGGATAAAATTTAGACTCTTACTACCAGGAATATCTCTGATTTATTAGATAATTAAATCCTCTATTCAAATTTGTAAAGTTTGTAACATCCTTCTCACCCTTTAAAGAGAATGCGAGTGCTACCAACAAACACACAACCCACACTCCTCTCATTTCTCTCTCTCTCTCTCTCTCTCTCTCTCTCTCCACGTGTGTGGGCGTGTATGTGTGCACGATTTTCACGCAGATTGGTTGATCAGAACTCAAGTTGATTGACCAATTTGCAAAGGGTTTAACACAATTTTGACATTGTTTGATCAATTAATCTCTCTTTTTAATTGATCAATACGATTTTTTGATCAATCAATCCACTAGTTTTGGTCGTGGACATCAACATGGTCAATGATTATACCTTCTTTGGAAGGGAGACGTGTATGGTTTGTATCCTACTATTGAGAAAATAGAATCACATTGATTTAAAGTCGTAGGAATTACCAAGTGGAATATGTTGATGGTCAAGCCTTAGCTACCCGAGCCAACTGATTTTAAGTTGAAATGTTCTCATGTGGTGTTGGAGTTATATTGGTCTAATAGTCTTCATTAAACTCTACTCATCAAATTGTCTAAATAAGGGAAATATTGAGAAAATAATGTAACATTTGAGGTCATACAAACTTATTTGATACATATGAAATTATTGATGATCGGGCCTCTCCAATTAAGGTAATCAATTTTGAGTTGGATACTTCCACACCATCAACCAATTCCTATCAACAATGTCCGTACAGGAACGTTAGATTTGTGAAATAGCAATCCGGTGACCAATTAGACGGTTGTTCCAAGAAAATATGCATGTATGTAAGCGTTCACCATGAATCATCCAATACTTCTCAACCTAATCAAAGAAGATGCTCTAAAATTATTTGGCGAATGGGAGCGCTTGGCTAGGGCTACTTTGGATGATGCTTTTCTGGCCATTCTTTTATAATCATAAAACGATGCATAGATCTATTAGATATAGTATTTCATCGATCTACACTTCCCATCCTTTTGGAAAGAGGGATGAGTATCATGAACACCAGTCATCCAGATCATTTTTTTAGTTGATATTCTTAGGTCATAGGTTACTAAAGTGCAAAAAAAAATCCAAATATTTTGATCTCAATGAATGTGGTTATTCATTTAATTAGTTACATTATTTTGTTTGGAGTTTTTTTCTCCTCTGCTAATCTTAATTAAAATATCAATCCTATCACTTCTCCATGTTATTTCAAACAAAAGTTATTTGAAATATAAATAATTCTTTTGGTATCTTTAGCTCCTTGATTGCCATTACAATCTAATTATAGATACGGACATGTCTCTTCCTTCCTCCCGGATTCTGACCCAATTCATATTGATGACAATTAAATGTTTGTTACATGGGATATTGAGATTTATTCCATGTTTGTTGAACTTTATCTTGGGTGAAGGCTTTAAAATTCAAGATAAATTTATTTGAGAGGAAGAGGAGTTGAGATAAGTTTATTCCTCTTCTTATGAGACATCATCCCAATATATTCTCCTAAATATCCCTATTTACCTAATGATTTGATCCATACCTTCCAAACATCAAAATCAATTTATCTCAAATTTATCCCTCAATTTATCACTTACAAAATTTACCGTACCATACAAGCAGGACCTAAAGCAAGTGAAGGCAAGATTCAGTGAAACTTTCAGGTCAAGATAAGATTGCTTCAAGTACAAAGTTATTTTTTTTTTATGTTTCACGTATCTCATGTTAGAGTGAATAATCTGTTTTTGAAAGAAACATTTTGTCGGGTATTAATTACTCTTGTGAAACTTCTATGGTTCAAAAGCCATGGAGGCACATTTTTGTTGACTAAAACTTACTTTGCTGGGCCATATCTTTTACGTCTAAATCAAGGGTTTGATTTAGATTCAAGGATTTGTATTCATGAATGTTTATTTGTCTAGCGTAAGCACAACTAGTTTAAAAGAAAAATGTACGTTTGTTTTTTCTATTTTATGTGGTTGTTTGCATCATTAAGATTGTTGGTCCATGCGCATCTACGAGAAAGTTTCATTTGTACGTGATATATAATATTGAAAACAAGTTAGAGCTGACAGTCTCCCAGTGTACCATTAGTGACGGTTTTTGAAAACAACATATTCAAGACCAATGACAGCAATTACACCAACGAAAAAAGCAAAAAAAACTGTCGGGGTATGTCGTAGCAAGAACTTGAAATGTTTGTCTGCAGGAATAGTCTTACCAACATTCCTACCTTTGGGGAATATATAAGTCCAAATTAGGAATTGTTTCCTAAAACGATGACTTAACGAATAATTCTTAACAATGGGATGTGTGTGATTTCAACTTCTTTTGTATCAACAAAACTTTCATCAACGATCTTGATCTATAGCGTCATTATTGGCACGACAACCAAATAGCAGGCCATTGGCGAAGTGATTGTCATCATTAAACCTACCACATCATTAATGATTTTACATGTCTAGATAAACATGTTATAAGCCCATGCTACAACTAATTACCAAAAGGGAAATTGTTTTTGCATGTAGTATCGATTTTTGGTGCCTTATTTTATTAATTGAGATGCAATTCATGGATGATGACATGAATTTTTGCCGAAATTAAAGAGAATTTTAGTGCCACGATAGAGGTCGACAAATCTTTTGATGAATATAAAAAGTTTTTGCTTTTCATATCTTATGTAGCAAAGAACAAGAGATAAAACTAAAGACCATACATGCGCACGCATACCCCAACCCAACCTGAGTTCGGGTAAAAATCAATTTGAAATTTAGACTCTTACTATGATTTATTAGATAATTAAATCCTCTATTCAAATTTGTAAAGTTTGTAACATCCTTCCCACCCTTTAAAGAGAATGCGAGTGCTACCAACAAACACACAACCCACACTCCTCTCATTTCTCGCTCTCTCCACGTGCATGGGCGTGTGTGTGCACACGATTTTCACGTAGATTAGTTGATCAAAACTCAAGTTGATTGACCAATTTGCAAAGGACGTAACACAATTTTGATATTATTTGATCAATCAATCTCTCTTTTTAATTGATTAATATGATTTTTTTATCGATCAATCCACCAATTTTGGTTAATTAAAATACCTCAATTGTGCTCTACTGAGGTAAATTTCAAGAACGACCACGGAAGGAGCACATCGTGAATGTGGGCATGAGATTGTTAAACCTTAGGAGTGACACACCAGACGTGTGCTGATAAAGGGTGTCGTCTCTCCAAATAAAATCCTCTACAAACACTTCAATCGTATAATCTCTTTAACTCCTTTTTTCGTATTATGGAGTCATATCTAGTCCGATTATGATTTCCTGTGATATGATTTTCCTACTTCTAATTCATTTAATCCTATTGTCATGGATCGATGATTTATGTCGTGCAAAGACAAACCTAAATATAATTTATATTATCAAGTTGATATTCACATTTGCATTATTTTTTACAACATGCATATTACCTACACGTTGACATACATATTTCAATTTTTGAAATGGACTTGTGGTTACGAAGATGCAGGTCATGGTGAAGGAAGTCACAGGTGCTTCTTTTACCTTTTCTTTACTTTTTTTTAATTTTTCTCTAAAACTTTTCAAAGGGGATCCATATGGCACCACCAGCAGCAAGGAGAATGGTCCCTATTTTCCATGCAGGTTGGGAAGATCTAGCCATTATCATTTTATTTCATTTATTTCCCCTATTCAACAACAGATCCATTCCTAACAATTAATGAACTTGTTTTGGGCAATAGGCTCTAATCCTTGGAATAAGAGTTATGATAAGACTTGTTTAATTTTATTGTTTCCAAATTTTCAATTACTCTTACCCCATCCACATAAGGCATTAGTAAATAAAAATTACTTGTAATTTATTTTTATATTTTCCTTTTATAATTTTAGTGAAAAACTCTCCATACCTAAAGCAATTTAGAAATTAAAATTGATGAATTATTGCATTGTGTAATGAACCTTTAAAATAAAAGGTTGATGTAAAAAATTTTGGGTTCAGCTTTTACTTTTATTTTTATTAAAGTTTTTTAATAAAAATGTTGATCTATTTTTGCCCCTCGTTCGAGAAACAGGCAAGAGAAGGTGACTTACACAAATTGGGGACTCCAACCAATCGGGCATGAGTGTGTATCATACAAAGCTTAATACCACCACCCTCACCACCCTTGTGGCTAATATAACATTCAGGGATTAACTATCTTATTTATTTTAAAAATTCTTGTTGAAGTTTTTTGAATAAAGTTCCGATCCATATCCCCTCCCCTTTCAGCTCCTGCATCTTGGCTTTGATTGTCTATTTGCCCAATCACTTTACGTGTTTGGTTAGATTTATTTTGTACATGCCTTTGGCCAGTAAGATAAGTTCTCACCACATGTCATCAAATGTATTTTTCTTAGTTATTCACAAACTTAAAAAGGATATCTATGCTATGATTCGAATAACCATCGATACATCATTACAGTAGATGTACCTTCTTCAAGAAGGTTTGGTTCTTCTCTGAAAAAGGAATTAGCATTGAACTAATACCTCATCATACACATATATATCATAGACAAGATCAGGAGTCCTCTCTCATTCCATTGCCTACTATGCTAGTTCTTTCACCAGAAGATAGTTCTACGAGAGCACTACAGACACAGAGTCATGATAATACTAATGATAGACCAATTGCTCTACGGAAATCTATTCGATCTTGCACGTTGCCTCCTATTTCTTCTTATACATCCACCATGCATCTGGACAGTCCTTTACAACAGTTCTCACAGGCATTGCCCATTACTGTGATACCTCGTGACTACTCGTAAGCATCTCAGGATATGCAGTGGAAGGTTGCTATGGATGTAGAGATGGAGGCCCTGACTACTCAAGGCACATGGGAGCTTGTGCCATGTCCTCCTAGAGCTATGCTCGCTGACTGCTAATGGGTGTACACAGTCAAATATTTTGTAGATAACATTATTGAAAGTTCAAGGCTAGACTAATGGCAAAGGCAATCACCAAGACATATGACATTGATTGTTTAGAGGCCTTCTATCCTCTGGCACGAGTCTCATCTATATGTATTATCTTATCTATTACAGTTAACAAAAACTAATATTTATTCTAGTTGGGTATTAAGAATGTTTTCCTGTATGTAGACCTAAGGAGGTGTATATGTGCAACCTTCTGGTTATAAGGTTGGAGGGGAGCGTGTATACTGGCTAAAGAAGGCTATACAGGGTTTAAACAGAACCCTCGAGCCTAGTTTGATAGGTTAAGTATAGAGGTCATGAAGATTGATTTTAGGAGATCTACATCTGACTATTTCATTTTCATCAAGTAGGTCACTATTGGGGTTGTCATCTTAGCTGTATACTTTGATCATATGATCCTAACAAGAGACAACAAAGCTAGTGTTTAGGAGGCAAAGGCCTCCTTACAGAAGGGCTTTGTCCCCAAAGATCTCAAAGAATGGAGATACTTCCTAGGGATAAATATAGTTAAACAGGGCAACATCCTTGCACTTTCTCATAGGAAGTACGCACTAGAAGTTCTCAAGGATGTAGAACTCTTAGGTACCAAGTGATTTGCTATACTTATTGAGCAATGAAGAAGACATGGAGAAACTAACAATTCTCTCTTTGAGGATCCTCGTAGAGACATAAACATAATTGGTAAACTACTGTATCTCACTATTACACAACCAAATATCAGTCTTGCAATTAGCAAAGCCAATCAATTCATAGACACACTCCACTTCAGTCTTTGACATGAAGTATGCCTCACCCTGAACTATTTGAAGGGGATTCCTACCAAGGGACTCTACTATGAGTGTATCTTGACAATGGGTAACACATTTTCCTACTCTAATGCTGACTATGCCAATTTTGTTGAAGATAGGAAGTCTATTACAAGGTATGCTATACTCTTAGAGGGCAACCTTGTTTCTTGGCACATCAAAATATAGAATGTTGTTGCTCACTCCAGTGTCAAAGCTGAATACAAAGCAATGGCTCACACTACTTGTACAGTGATATATCACTTCATTTCTAGCAAATCTTGGGATTCAAGTATAGATTTCAGTTCCTATGTTTTGTAACAATAAATCTAGCACCTCTATTACCTTAAATCTTGTATTTCATGAGAAAATGAAACATATTGAAGTGAGTTGTCACTTCCTAGGTAATGCAGTATTGTTGGGGAAGATTACCACTCCTCATATCTCCTCTAAACTTCAACTTACTAACATTCTCACAAAGACATTGCCAAAAAAGAGACATCTTTTTTTGGGCAACAAGTTGGACTTGATGAACATCTACACTCTAAGTTGAGGAGGTGTTAATGTTATATATTTTTTGTCTTTTATTATTTTTAATGTCTTCAATGGATTTGATTGTAATTTTTCCATCCCACCTCTCTATTCAAGAGAGGTTAAGGTTATAAGATTTCTTTTCAAGTTATGATATTTCATTTCACAAATAACTTCTTAAACTGAGTGATTCCTTGCCTGACAATTTCCAAACATCTAAATGGATATCATCAGATTCCACATCAGGTGGACACGCAGTTTGCAGCAAAATAATGTGATAGGTTGTTGGACATACATAGATACGGGACACGTTTTATCCCACAGGTACAAGATGACAATAAATTAGTGGCACACATCTTTCTGAAGAAATGTCTTGTAGATTGAGAGAAGATCAAGATCGAAATAGTGGCCATTCAAGGTCAGATCTCATAACCAAAGTGGACCTACATTTGGCAAAGGCACGAGAACCTGCTCCCGAACAAACAAGACCATTGTATCTAAACTGCAGGAAGAGGTGGCCTGATTGGAGAACAAAGTACTCTGCCGAACACTGCCACCAGAATAGAATATAGGCAGACCACTTATCCCTAGTATAAGGATTACCATTCTGTAAGAAACTTGCAAGTTCCTAGAATGATAGAAAATGATGGAGTAAAATTCCTTTTTTTCCTTTTGTGTCGGACTTTTTTGGTTGCCAGAATAACGAAAAAAAATTACTACAGAATTCAGAAGATCCCATGCATAGGTGACGGTACCAGGAGGAATATTTTGGGTAACTTCAGGCTTATTTTTTTTTTCTTTTTTGGAAGGTGCCATCAGGTTAACTTAGGTGAGAAGGCATCATTTTCTTATCATGAAACTTGATAAGATATTAAATGCATCACCTCAAGTTTAATGGAACAAATGGTGGTGCTTCTGAGCTTTGTTTGCTGTGTACCATTGTCACTCAGAGTTCATTGGTCACCCCTCGCATTGATTCGGGGACCCTTGGGATGACAGGAATCACGTCTCTTAATCGTAGGGAAGCACAGACCCAGTGTGCTTCAAGATTGATTAAATATGACCTCCTAAAAGAGCAACCGACATGTTCTCAGCCAAAACAAAACTACAGATTGGATTCCAATTAACAACCATGTACACAAACTCCAGGATTAGCAGATCTAAGCACTACATATGAATCTTAAAAAGCACAAAAGAAAATAAGGTGGCCAAGCAGGCAATCATGCTTAGCAGAGGAAGAAAATATCATTTGCTTTAAAGTTTAAACTATTTTTCAAGTAAGAGTCGTAATAGATAATCTTCCTCGAACAAAAAAATGATGGATAATATCATTTGCCTATGTACTTTCCTGGCGAAGGGTACTAAATATACACCTGAAGTTTAATTGATCCAATGGTTGCAGTGCAAAACTGTTCAATTGACACATTACAAACAGATGATGAAGCCCTCAGTAATTTCTAGCATATTTGGTAGCATTAAAGTACCTATAGGTTGCATGAGATTATCTCTAATAATTATGAAGTCCTTCCGATTGTTGTACACATGGGAGGAGATGAAGAATTAAAATTGTTCCACATCAGCCTTAGCTGTCAAGCTCTAGCAGCACTGACCATGATGAGGTTCCATCTATCTTTTGCTGGAAATCAAGCAGAGTAGTCATATTCATCAAGATTTGCCCCATCCTATCCAAAGGCCAGTACTAAATCATTTCCTAAATTTGTTAGCTGCTGTTTGTTCCCTCCAGCTTTTTCTGGTCTGTGACCTCCATCTATAGGTAGGTGATATCGAAAAATCAAGTGCATCAAACTCTCTTACTTCACAAACAAATATAACCACATAGATCAAACATGGACACCAAAGGGTCCCCTAAAAAAGATAATTACAATCTTAATTGACAAAAAGGATGTAAATTAAAAGGCTACCTCTGTAAGGTGTTTAAGGTCACAAATTTCTGCTGCATCTTATTTTTTGGGATTGAACACCACTGCCGCCATAGTACTGCCTAGTTGTTTCCTTTGAAAATTCTGCAAAAGTCATCCCACCCCTTAATCTAGAGGATAAGGGTGGCACACTCTTAAGAATCTCTTGTTTTAGCCACTCAGAACCTTGAGACACGGAAAATTCTTTATTGGTTAAAGGTGTACGGGCACCGTTTCTTCCTTTTTCTTCTGGATACTGCTCCTGGCAGGTCCTACAAGCCTCCGGGTACTCTGGCAGAAACAACTTTTTATCCCAGATAGGCTGAAGGAAGACAACAAAAGTTTCCCAACTGACTTTTTCCGACCTATCAGGTTTGCCAACGGAATGAAGTGTAGAGCATAACTCGCCCCTTGATAAGATATCAGCAGCTTCCCCAATCTGAACTATAAAGCTCTCAGGTGATGACTTCACAAGAAAGATCTTATTCTTGGGGGGACAAATAGCTGCAGGTCAGTGTGATTATCCGGGGAACAACATTCTTGATCATCTGGTATGGGTTCACTCCCTACATTTCTCAACATCTCATGTGATAAAAGAAACATGGGAGCTGTTAAAACGGTGAAAGTTCCATAACCATAGTGCCATTGCTGCCATAAGCTAGACAGTGAAGCCTTTTGGCCTGCAGTTTTAGATGTTATGTGAATATTTTCAAACTGAGAATGGGCTGCTTTGACATCTTTGACTCTGTTTTCGGAAGGGATAGGTAGCCGGTCTCCTGCTTTCTGGGTCATATGCCGAGATTGCAAGCAGGATCCAGCCTTTTTGTTCACATTCCGTTTTGTTTTTTTCATCACTTTTTTGAGAATAATGTTATCAAAAGCTGAATGATAATGTATGAGCCTTCCTTTTGCTGAGCATGACTCAAGAATGTTGTTCTCAAACTCTTGACCACTAATTTCTCTATCACATATTCGGGCAACACTGTTACGATCCGATTTCTGAATCTCTATAGGATCCGAAATCGACTCGACTCGACTAATCTCAAGACATAGTCGTTCAACAAAAAATAACCAAAAAATAAAAAATTAAACCACATTCACTATACTAAGTAACTAGCAGTAAAATAGTACAAGCAGTAAAGGAAATAAAAACTGCTAACAATACATATCACAATCACAACAGTAAAATAGAACAAGATACGGAAATAGAAACAGTAACAGTCTAACTCACTAGCAAAAAGAAAGTACAACAACAGGAACTACTGCTGGACTCGACTGGGTCCAGCACCCTCTGCAGCCGGTGATTCGAGCTGCTCAACTCCTGGATCTGAAAAAGGTTATAAGTAAACGGAGTCAGCAAACGCTGAGTAGAGTGGTAATCAAACTAACTAAAACAGTAAAAGCTAACAGGTAAATTTATCTTTTCCAATTATTTTATTTTACTGGTCATTTCCTTTTACCCATTAGTTTACTTTAAGATCTTTTTCTTGATCTCGAATGTTCCTCGTGGGAATGATCTTGATTGCAGTCTTTTCCAAAAGTAGAAGGCATACATGGTGCTCTCTTGGTAGGGAGAATTCCCCCATGGTAATCTTACTCCCAATTAACCACCCTGAGGTCACTGTCTAAACGTAGCGGTGACTACGGCACGCACGATAAGTGCACAAGCAGCTACCCTGCATTAGCACGCGGTCAGTCGTTTCCATCAGTGGGTATGTCCAAAGTATAGCACGTAGCATCATAAGGCCTAGCCCTCTCAGCAACAAGGGTCTAACCCCTCAGAATCAAATAGAGGTCTCACCTCTCTACAGTCTGTGCACCCTCGTCTTACTACCCCAGTTTGCCCAGAAGGTCAAAGAAAAAGTCGGTGTAAATTGGCTAGCTTAACCCCAGACCTCGTGAGGTGGCTAGCTCCCTTCCTACACTAATAGCTCTTATCGGTACTGTGTACTCGATAGTCAATAGGAGTCGGTGTAGAGTGGTCATTCCTAACCTCGGGTCCCTACCCAAGGGCGGCTATCTCCACTCTACACTAAAAAGGAGACAGTCGCTACCCCTTGGTACAAAGTACTCAAGGGTTAACCCACTTCCACTCACATTTCCAGACCTTTCCATTCATCCACAGGAGATCTACTCCTAATTCCCCGTAGGGTTCATGCTCATATTCACCATGTTGTTCCATACCAGATTTCAACATTCATACTTCCATTCTCGTATTATACACATGCAGCTCGTACTTCCACAATTTAAAGTATACAGCAAGTAATGTCACAGGTAACTGTTAACTAGCACAGGCATTTCATATTGCACAGGCAGCTCGTATTTATTAACAGATAGTTGTTTACAATTCTATTCATTCATTTATGACCGCAATCTCAAACACGTATACAAACAGTACAAGTATTTTTCATCCTAGGTCTCTAATTATCTATTTTCACATATACATCCATGTTCTGTAATTAAAACAGGGGAAACCACTCTAACAGACAATCTGGGAGTACTAGGGGTTCGAACGACAGACTCACATGCCTCTGTAAGCTCTGAACACACAACTGACCGAAGTCCTATATTAAGGAACATACCACAATGGAACATCCAGAACAGTATATAAGGATTTCTAACATGTAGAGGAACTCACAAGGAAACCACAGATATCTTGTTTACGTAAAACGGATCTCAAATGAACCCTAAACGGGTTAAAAATAGAACTACAGACCTAAATCAAACGTTTGGCACAAGGTCCAGACGTCTTAAAAGTTTCCAGGGCCTCACCTCAGGTTCCTGCGTCAACTTCAGACGTCCAGAACCCCTACTTGACCATCTGGACCCATCTCCAGACGTCCGACCTCTCCTCCAGTCATCTGTGAGTACTTCCAGTCATCTGGTAAGCTGTCCAGACATCCGAAACGCGTGGGAGAGCGTGCCCCGCGCCTTGCCGAAGGTATCCCTACACGAGACAAACCGAATCACCCAATTTTAGCCATACAGATTGGAAGAACGTTCCTTCGCGAAACTCTGCTTTCAGACGTCCGGTGTCGTCACCAGACATCCAACCTGTCGTCTGGACGGCACGCCAAACGTTTGATTATAGGAAAATCTCAGAACCAGACCGACCTCCTGCTCCTCTCGCCGCGCGCAGTCGCGACCTATCCTCCTCGTTTGCAGCTCCGGCTGCAGCAAGGTGTCAGGGACGTCTCCCCCAACGCACTCCTCTCGCACGCGTCGCTCCGATCGTGCATCCTCCGGCGAGTCCCCACGAACTCGCGGGCTCAAGCTCCTCTCTTCACGCCGCCTCTCCTCGCTCCTCGCTCTCACGCCCTCTATCGTGCTCGTCCCTCTCGCTGCAGTGGAGAGGAAGAAGGAAGGTGGTGGTGGAGTGGAGAAGAGAGGGAGGGAGATGGGTTATATAGAGGGTGCAGCTAAGGTTCTGTGGGGAAGAAAAGAAGAGAGAGAAAAGGAAGGAAAGCAGTTTGCGCGCAACTAGTGCGCAGACGCGAAGCTGCGTACAATATTTTTCAATTTTCAGACATCTGGGAATGGGTCCAGACGTCTGACTGACAGTCCAGATGTCTTAAAAGGCTTAGAATAAAACAGGTCTTTATATCGGGTCCAAACGGTTAAGTAGGGGTTCTGGACGTTTGAAATTGACGCAAGACCTGAGGTGAGACCCTGGTGATTTTTAAGACATCTGGACCTTGTGCCAGATGTCTGATTTAAGTCTGTAGTTCTGTTTTTAACCCGTTTAATATCCGTTTGAGGTCCGTTTTACGCAAACAAGATATCTGTGGTTTCCTTATGAGTTCCTCTACATGTTAGAAATCTTTATATACTGTTCTGAACGTTCCATTGTGGTATGTTTCTTGGTATAGGACTTCGATTAATTACGTGTTCAGGACTTGCAGAGGTACGTGAGTCTACCGTTCGAGCCCCCACTACTCCCGCATTGTCTGGTAGAGTGGTTTCTCCTATTTTAATTATAAAACATGGATGCATATGTGAAAATAGATAACTAAAGACCTAGGATGTAACATAAATCGTAAGACGAGAAATACTTGTACTGTTTGTATGCGTGTTCGAGATTGCGGTCATAAATGAATGAATAGAATTGTAAACAACTACATGTCCATAAATACGAGCTGGCTGTGGAATATGAAATGCATGTGCTAGTTAAACAGTTACCTGACATTACTTACCGTATATGTTAAATTGTGGAAGTACAAGCTGCATGTGTATAATACGAGAATGGAAGTGTGAATGCTGAAATCTGATATGGAACAACATGGTGAATATGAACATGAACGTTACGGGAAATTAGAAGTAGAGCTCCTGTGGATGAATGGAAATGTCTGGAAATGTGAGTGGAAGTAGGCTGACCCTTGAGTACTTGATACCGAGGAGTAACGACTGTCCCCTTTTTAGTGTAGAGCGGAGCTAGCCGTCTTTGGGTTGGGACCTGGGATTAGAAATGACCACTATACACCAACTCCTGTTGACCCTCGCGTACACAGTACCGGAGAGAGCTATTAGTGTAGGGATGGAACTAGTCACCCCACGGGATCCGGGGTTAAGTTAATCAACCTACACCGACTTTTTCTTTGGCCCTCTAGGCAAGCCGGGGTAGTAAAACGAGGGTGCGCGGATTGTGGAGAGGCGAGACCCCTGTTTGGTTCTGAGGGGATAAACCGCTATTGCTGAGAGGGCTAAGCCCTATGCTATTCCGTGCTGTACTTTGGGTGTATCCGTTAGCGGAAACGACCGACCGCGTGTCAGTGCAGGGTAGCTACCCGTGCGCTTATCGCATGTGCCGTAGTCACTGTTACGTCTAGACAGTGACCTCGGGGTGGTTGACTGGGAGTAAGATTACCACGAGGGAACTCTCCTGACCAGGAGAGTACTATGTGTGCCTTCTACTCTTGAAAAAGAATGCAATTAAGATCATTTCTACGATGAACATTCGAGATCAAGAAAGAGATCTGAAAGTAAACCAATGGGTAAAAGGAAATGACTAGTAAAATAAAATAATTGGAAAAGATAAATTTACCTGTTAATTTTTACTGTTTTAGTTAGTTTGGTTACCACTCTACTCAGCGTTCGTTGACTCCGTTTATTCATAACCCTTTTCAGATCTAGGTGTTGAGCAGTCCGAGTCACCGACTACAGAGGGTGCTGGATCCAGTCAAACCCAGCAGTAGTTCCTATTGTTGTTGCACTTCCTTTTTGCTAGTGAGTTAGACTGTTGTTACTGTTTCTATTTCCGTACCTTATTCTACTTTACTGTTATGATGGTAATATATACTGTTAGCAGCTTTTATTTCCTTTACTGATTGTACTCTTTTACTGTTAATTACTTAGTATAATAAATGTAGTTTACTTTCCTATTTTTTGATTATTTCTTGTTAGATGACTGAACCTTGAAATTAATCAAGTCGAATCGATTTCGAATTCTGTAGAAATTCAAGAATCAGATCGTAATAAACACGAAATCCAAGATTCGTCATGCTGAGACCTAGTTGCCGGAAAGTGCATCCAAGCATCTGAAACTCGTCTTCCAAAGAGTCGTCATGTTGATCCACCCCAATATTTTCCTTCAAATTTCAGATGTCCTTACCTTCCCGTACTGAACCATTCAAACTGAATCCTGAAGACTGGTCCACAGGGTCTTTCAGCTGCAAGGCTAAAGAGGATGCCATCCTATCCAAGTTCTTCAATGGGACAGCAGTGCCTAGGCCATGAATCTGACAGTTCCAACATCAATGAGCTTCGCGGTGCAACAAATTACATAATTAGCTAAGCTTTTACATGAATCACGTATATCTTTGAACTCGTTAAGTTTATTATTTAAGTGGATCTAAATGGGCATAAATGGACCTTTCTTCGCTTATGTAATGAAAAGCAGAAAGTGGTGCAAAAATTAGACAAGCCAGAAAAACAAGCCGCCCTGGATGAAAAAGAATAATATTTTGCAATCTTAACTTCTGAGATCCAAATACCTTTAAAAAATTAGAAGTTATAAAATTATATGCCATTTTGGACTTGCAATAAATGAACACTAGAGTTGATCGATCATAATTTCTGAAGCTATTAGTTGGCGTTCATGGTGCAAAAGTAGCAAGTATTGTTTGGTTGCATGTTTAAGCTAACTACAAATTGAGTTATCAGAGACCAAAGAGAAAAGATATGTAATTCTCCCTAGGCATACAGAATGAGAAATTAGTTGTTTTTGGCAAATAACCAACTAAAGAATATGTGTTGCATACATTCAAAGCTTTCTCTCATCCTACTTTCCCATCCTTGAACTCAAAAACCTATTTCCTAACAAGGAAATTCCCAAATATTCCTTGGTGTAAGTAATTATTTACTATATTTAGATCTCTTCTACATCTAAATATCTAAGAGTAAGGTCATAGCCAAACCACAAACAAAGTTAAAACTGCTATCTCTCACCAATTGACAGCGCTCTCCACACGTTAGCTTAACCCCGTTATCATGAAATCCGATTTGTTCCCTACGAAACAACCTAAAAAAAATATTCACTCGAAATGTCACTTTGAAGGGGATGCAAACAAATACAGAGATATTATTAATGCAACAGTTCATGAAGCAAGCAACTACCAGGTGATGGATGGGAATTAAACCAAGCAATTCCAGTCGAATGCATCTGATATTTCAGTTGCAACAACAAACACATACACATATCACCGATGGATCATAAATGCATCGAAAATCGGTTGAGTAAGCTGTGTACTCGACCGCATATGCGTGCACGGGCACCAGATCGAACCGAATAATGTTAGGCAGCTTGGTAAGCAGTCTGACCTGCATATGTGGTCCGGATATCCAGATACTTAGCCGAGTAGTTGGCCATTTTTGGGATAGAAATTGAGGTGGATGGTTTTGATTTTTGATATGATTAAATATCACATCTATGGTGTAATTTTAGGCTTTTGTTTTTTATTTCATTTTATATTATTCACGGTATGTTTTGATTTAAGTCTAATTTTAGGTTTCTGAATTAGGTTTCATTTTAGATTTTTGAGAATATATTTCAATTTAGGTATTGTTGAGTTTGGTGCAACCATGGAGGTGTGGAGGCTCCTTAGTGTGGCAAAAATAGTCTACGTCCCTCTGTGTATCTTTCTTTATTCTAAACACGGGAGAGGAAGGCTAGTGGTGAGAGAGAGAGAGAGACAGAGAGAGGAGTTGGAAAATTTTAGAAATATTATTGCATAACTCAAAGATCAAAGGATTACAAAGATACTCTTTTTATAAAAAAGAGAACATATCACAATTTCTTAAAATATGAAACAAATCAAATCTAATATCCTATTTTTAGAAAGACCAAATCCTAATTAACAAATCAAATCCTCTTACTAAAACCAAATATTCCAAACTAAAAAACACCCAGCACCCCTTTGGTCCTGATAGGTTGCCACATGGCACTTTATTCCCAATAGATATGATTCTAATCTTTTGTAATCTAACTTTTATTGCAAGTAAAGAATAGAAGTATTAACTATATTTTTCTTTATTAGTTAACACGAATTTTAATAAGTTGATTAATTATTTTATATTTTTTTAAATATCAAATATTAAACTGTATACTCATCCGCTTATCCCATACTCTCTGTGCCGTGACATAACTGACCGAATACTGTGTACCTAAACCTTTGAAATCCATACATAGATGTTATATACTTTGGAAATGCAGAATAAGGCCTTCTTTACGGATGTTCACCCCCACCACACCAATCTTTTCTCTAATGATCTCATTCGGGAGCGTTCTTTCCTCAGGCATCAACAGTAACATAATTCTTATACATGTGATTTTATTTCAACGAAGGAGTGATGTACCTTGAGGATGCGAGCGCGATCGAGCCGTGTGGGGGGGGGGGGGGGGGGGTCTGGGTGCCGGCGGCGGCGGTGGCGCGGAGGAGGGCGAGATTCCGGGCGAGGGGGAGGAGGGCGCGGAGTCCGGGCCCACCCCGCCCTAGGGCTCCCATCATCCTCCTCGTGAGGGCCTCCAGTCTCTCCGCATCTCCAGCCGAAGAAGCACAACAGGAAGAAGGAGGTGAGGAGAGGAGGAGGAGATCGGAGTAGTGGAGCTCGAAGGATTCGAAGATCTCCGCTTCCATTCTCTCTCTTGCACCGTTGTTGAGGGAGGTGGAGTGGAGGTTTTTCTCCGATGCGGAGAAGGCGAGCTCTCCCGCTGCGGACGGGAGGGAGGGAAGTGGTCTCTCTTCTCTCGGGCTGAATGGGCGCCGTTGGAATTGAGGCCTAATTTATTTAACATGAGGTTATGTAACCTTAGTTTCTCTACTTCAATACGGATTTATTGAACATTAGTTGCTGCGGCTGTTAATAAAATTTATGTTAAAGTTGTATATCATTTATATCTTTGATATTTGCTTATATTTTATATTTTTAATATTATTTTTAAGTAAATATTATAAAGTTTGGTTTTATAATTTAATATTAATTTAAATAAATACAAAATGATGCTAGCATTATTTTATAAATAGATATAATTACGAGTTAACATCAGTTTTATATTTTTTAACAATACTTTCCTAAGTCTCAAAGTAAATTAGTCCTAAGGGTTAGCTAACTCGAGTTAGTTTCTTTATAATAGAGGATAATCTCTATTTGTGTTTACTTGAAAATGACGATTAACCGATATTTGTATTTACTGAATAGGGGTTAGGAATAGAGCTTAACCTATAATATGAAAAAAGGATCTTTGCTTGGATATAAAGGTTGGAATGAAGGATAAGGTTGAAAGAGACCTATTTGCTCTTAGATGGTAGGTAAGTTGGTTGGTGTTTTTTATTTATATTAAAATAAAGGGGCATGTTGAAAAAATTTACATGTGAGAGGGAACAAGAAAGGAGAGATAAAACAGTAGATAACTTACAAGTTACCTTAACCCCTGCCCCAACACAAGTTTGGATACCACTAATTAGTAAGAAGAATAGGGGTTGTGTTACAACCTAGTTCCCGGATCCCTACAGGACCTGAGACCGGCTCGTTTCGACTAATCCCAAGACTAGTCGTCCAACAAGAAATAACCAAAAGCAGAAAAATAAACCACATCCACACGTGCAATATAACTAAGCAGAAGAAAAGAATGAAGTAGCAAAGAAAGTAGAACAACTGTCTCAAAACATATTACATGCCACCACAACAATAGTAGAAAACGGAAAGGAAACAAAATGTAATAAGAATAGTAAAATATGTGTCAATTACTCACTACAACAGTAGAGAAAATGAAAGTGTTGAAAGAACGACTACGGCTAAGCTCGGCTGAGCCCAACACCCTCTGCAACCGGAAACTCGAGCTGCTCAACTCCTGATCCTGAACAGTATTATGAAAAGACAGAGTCAGCGAACGCTGAGTAGAGTGGTGTTTAGATTGTCTATGTACAAGTAAAGTAAAAGCAACAGGAAGGTTTATTTTTCATTTTCATTTATCTCATTTATGTATTTCTGGTTTATCTATTTCTTAAAGTATCCAGATATTTCTTTATCTTGCATGTTCCTCGTGGGAACAATCTTGATTGTAGTCTTTTCTGTAGAGTAAAAGGTACACGTGGTGCTTTCTTAGTCGGGAGAGTCCCCCGTGGTAGTCCTACACCCAATCAACCACCCTGAGGTCATTGTCGAGACATAGCGGTGACTACAGCACGTGTGATAAGCGCACGGGTAGTTACCCCGCACTGACACGCGATCAGTCGTTTCTGCTAACGGGTATGCTCAAAGTACAACACGGCACAGTATAGAGCCTTACCCTCTCAGAATAGAGGTCTTGTCCCTCAAAATCAAATAAGGGTCTCACCCCTCCACAGTCTACGTACCCTCGTCCGACTACCCCGGTTTTCCCAGAGGGTCTAACAAAGTCGGTGTAGGGTGGCTAGCTGAACCCCGGGCCTTGTAGGGTGGCTAGCTCCCTCCCTACACTAGTAGCACGCCTCGGTACCACGTACGCGAGGGCCAACAGGAGTCGGTGTAGAGTGGCAAATCCTAATCTCGGATCTCAACCCAAGGGAGGCTAACTCTGCTCTACACTAAAAAGGGAC
Source organism: Thalassia testudinum (assembly GCA_037157565.1). Classification (NCBI taxonomy): domain Eukaryota; kingdom Viridiplantae; phylum Streptophyta; class Magnoliopsida; order Alismatales; family Hydrocharitaceae; genus Thalassia; species Thalassia testudinum. The sequence goes on from JAZHRO010000024.1 coordinate 24,339,584, forward strand.
AGTTGCTCTCCTTGGTACCGCGTACACAAGGGCCAGCACACTTCCCGTCTACATTCCAGATTTCCTTTCATCCACAAGAGTTCTATTCCTAATTCCCTATAGGGTTCATACTAATATTCATCTCATTTATCCAGGTCTAGATCTCATGTTTCATAACTTGTTCCTCATCATATACAGGCAGCTCGTGTTTTCATAATTCAGTTCTCAATAACATGCAACTTGTGATTTCACAGTCAATTTCTCAATTACATACAGGCAGCTCGCATTTTAACATGCATCTCATAATTACATTAAAGGCATTTGCTAGCAATTTATCTTAACCATGCATTCAAGTAAACAGTTCAGTTCAAACAGGCTCATTCATTTTTACCCTAGGGTTCATTCCACATCCTAGAGTTCAATCCAACTATTCCAACCAAATACATTCTTATTTAAATATTAACAACTGAGTTAAATCACTTTATTGGGTATCACGGGAGGAATGGGAACCTGTGCCGCAAATCTCGTCGTCTCTGTAGGTCCCAAACACACCATTGGTTGGTAACCTGTACTAGCAACCAATGTACATTAGATGAGCTCAAAACAGTAGATACTCAGCACGAATACGTAGAGGAACTTGAGTGGAAAATAATGGTATTTCGTTTGCGGAAATCCGATTCCGTTTGGACCTTAAACAGGCCAAAAACGCGGTTACTAATCAAAATCAGACGTCTGGAAAGGTAAGGTGAGTTCTGACGTCTTTTAAGACGTCTAGGACTAGTCCCAGACGTCAGAACCCACCTTACCTTTCCTGCGGCTGATTCAGACGTCCAGACTCCCTCTGCGACCGTTTAGGGGCAGTTCCAGACGTCGGACAAGGTCTTCGGTCATCTAGAAGTACCTCTGGACGTCTGGCGACGTGATTAGACGTCCAAAAGTACTTGGGAGAGCACACCGATCGCCTTCCCAAAGCTGCACCTGCATATGAGCACCCGCAGACGCAACGGTCAGCCGACATCCCCTGCGTTATGATTTGCATGGCGCAGGAAGATGCGTACCTCACGATATCGCGCTTTCAGACGTTTGACCTCAGCTCCGGACATCCGGGTGCCTCGCTAGTCGTCTAGACGTCACGCTAGACGTCTAATACTGGAAAACTTCCAGTACCAGAACCTCCTCGCAGCTCGCCCCGCTCGCTCCTCCGCCTGCAGCGGCAACTCCAGCAGCTGCAAGAGCTTGAGCAGCTCCTCACCAGCGTCCTCCTCACGCATGCGCTCGCCGCCGGCCGTGCGAGCTCCACCGAGCTCCCGAAGGTCCTCCAACCTTCCACGCTCTCTTCCTTCCTCTCTCTCGCTCTCCCTTACTGGCCTCCTTTCGCCACTCTCGTCTGGTCTCGCCACAGCCACAAAGGAGGCGCTGGAGGTGGTGGTGACTAGTGGTGAGGGGATGAGGAGGGGAGGGGTTTAAATAGGAGGGGAGTTAGGGTTTGCGGGGTGAGGGTGGGGGGAGAGAGAAACCTCTGAGCATCGCCCGCGCGCAGAGCGCAAAGCGCAATACGAAAAATCTCACTTTCAGATGTCTAGGTACATGTCCAGACGTCTGACTGAAACTCCAGACATCTTATCTAACTAAAAATATAACAGGTCATTACAGGTTGTGTTATCCCCCACCATAAACATGGGATAACTCCTAAAAATAGGGGTTATCCCTCTTCGTAAACTAGGCCTAAAGGAGTTAACAATGAGAATAAGATATGGGAAATTAGGGTTCCAAAGAGGAAGAGTTGCACTGTGCTTTTCACTCATTGAATACAATGAGATAGCATCAATTGACTTGAATTTTCTAAACCAACTATAGATTATGAGGGTGATATTTCTAGAAGAATGATCAAGCCTGGCCCTTTTACAAAAAAAGATCCCACCCCAATATCCTAAAAATGTAGCCTATCACCATACTAACATCTTAGAAATTTACAAATAAATTATCAATGCAATGGTTAGAAGGTGATGTTGATGCCTATAATACCTAGTAGACGCCTGATAGAAGGGATGATATTGGATGAGATAATATGGTTGCCTAGTCGTTAAACAAATAACTTAGAACATGTTTGGATTTTCAAAGCATATTAAAGAAATCAAGTATTTGGACCTTTAAATATTTTCCTATTTAACATCTATCAAGGTAGATAGATGTCTAATGGGGCAGAAAGGCATTTGATAGTATTGGTAAATGACAACTAACATCTCATTGAAAATTAAGGCTTGTCTATTCACTCTAGACAATGGTTTGACTTGAGGTATTGGGACCTACTTAATTCTTTTGGGTTTTCTTTTTAACATTCAAGGGAAGTTTTAAAGAGAAGTAAAAGTAGAACTATAAAAGATGACAAACTTTTGACTTCAACCTTAGAGCTCTTCTTTCTTCACCTACATCTTCAATCTTTAGATTGCACCTCTTTGAATCTTTATATTCAAATTTCTTCATCACCCATCTTATGTTTCTCACATGATGCAACTTGGAGCAAGAAAACAACCACCATATTTTTTTTTTCCTTTCCGTAAATCATCAAAACAAAAGTTACTTAAGCATTATTTAGCGACGGCACCATGCCTTGGAGTAGTAAGAAATACTATATTTCGCATTAGAAGATTAGTTAGATTAGCCTAGAAAAAGAAATAGATTGCAATAACATGTCGCAGAATACAACACTAATTTTTATATGATGAAAGATGATATCATAAGCATTGAAGGAGAAAGTTTAAAAAAGAATTGATATTTATTATTTGGCAAATGGCGAAATTACCTCTTTGAAGGGGGGAGGAAGGGAGGGAGAGAGAGGGAGTGGAGGTTGGTGTCGTAATTAGGACTTGGGAGAGGAGAGAGGGAGAGTAAAGAGAGAGGAGAAGCTACGGGTCATGCGGAGGGATACAAAGGGCCATGGATTGGTGAGATATGGAGCGGGGGATGGAGAGGGTTGGAATTAAGAAGAAAATGGTTGATGCGCTTTGTACAGAGATTCTTAGAATATAGGATATTTACTTATAGGTTTAAATCTTAGAAAGGGCATAAGTTTTGTAAGGCTTTTTTTATCGCATCCTAAATATCACTAATAACATTTAGTGTACAACTCATTAATGATATTTAGTTATAAATCAAATATCATCCGTGATATTATGTGATATATGTGCGTGTATTTATATAGTGATTGCTTTTTGATGATGCCTGACAAAATATTTGAGAAAAGACTGTTGTTAATTTTTTATTGGATATTTTTCTTAGGAAGTTTTGCATTGGTCCATAAGGAGACATGCCCTACTTAACCCTCTCCTTTAGTCAATACATTTGGTTAAATAAAGTGTTCCTATTATCTTCATAACCACCGCTAATGCCATTATCTTTCATATGACATAAAAATGACAACACTAATCAAGGTTGATTAAAATCCTAATTAGGGATGTAAATTTCAATCAAATTGACTCGACTTGAAAAGAATGGACTTGGCCCATTTGAATTTGCATTAGATATCTATCAAAAAAGCCCGAGTATAGGTATGGATTTGAGTTCATATCCATTAAATTGACATGTATATTCGATTTATATTGTGTATATATTCTTAACCTTTTATGTTGAGTATAATATGCTACTATTTTTTTATTTGTGAAAAAACCTTATAGGTTATATGTATGTTACGGATGATATGATCATATGTTATCTGAAATTTTATTATAAACAAGTAATGAATAATATTATTGATGTTTTTTTTTGTTTTACTTTATTGTAGCCATAATTTAATTACATGGTCCATTTATAAATCAATATCCGATGGTAAATAGTAACCGATAGGTATGAATTTGAGTTTTACTACCCAACAGTTAAATAGGTGAGGTGTGGATATAGATTTTGTAAATAAACATGAGTATGAGTTTAGTTAAACCTGATCCGTTTGCATCCTTAATCCTAATCACTTGGGGAGATGGGTCATGGAATTTAGATTAAGGGAAGTGACGTGTGACATCGCGAGAGGTTATAGTTGTCAATGAGAATCTAATAGTAGGAGATGAACATAAATAAAAATGATTAAACGTGAAAGTTGTGATTGATGATTCTCAAAAAGAAAAAAATAGAAATTGATTATTCTAAAGTCAATCTTTTTAAGCATGCTTGATTCTCATCATCTCCTCCATTCTCCCTCTTCATCTCCTCTAGAGTGCAAGCACACATACAACCCTTTTAGCCACTGCACCCCTCTTGGCCCTCACATTATATGGGCTTTCCTTGACTAGATCATCATGCATTGAACTATTACTATTTAGTTTTAAAGTGTTGGATTTTAATTTAACATATAAACTAATATATGTGTTATGTATACATATAATCAATCAATATATAAAGCTTTATGGATTGTCATATAATGCCCATCGCTTAAATTGATCAAATTAAGTTCTGTTAAGTGTATGGGCATAAAATGCAAAAGAATGGCATGATTTGGTTTACAAATGTGCAGAGACTATTTGACATATTGCAATACTTTGATGGGTAGGATTGTAATTTATTATGGCAATACTTGCATTTTAATTGCTGATTATTATGGGGGTCATGGTACCCAAGAAAACCATCGTTCATTCTTAGAGAGTACCCCCATCATGACCTAAGAGATCAGGGAGAGAGATAGAACGTCAGAAGAAGAGAGAGAGATATCTCTTTCTTCAAGTGCTTCTTGATCAGGTTTCAAGAGGTGGGATTTCTTGGAAGCACCATCCACAGCCCCTTTATCTTCATCTTCACAATGAATACAGGTATTCCTCTTCTCCACAGGTTGCAGATAGATATTGGGAGATATATGTGCATGTTTCTGAAACTTGATGATATATTTTGTATATGTGTTGACATATTTTGTATATTTCTACATAGATGTGTTATCTTTTGTCCAGATAATTCTCATTTATCTCGCATATAATCTGCGTATATCTATATGTTAGAATAGATGGTTCATCTTCTCATAAAACTCATAATATGTTTTGTAACTGACGTAAGTACCAGTACATGCATAATATAGTTTTTAGCTCCAGAACATGAAGTCTTGAATTGTAGGTTGCTAGTACCCGTACTCATCATGAGTACTTGTACATGCTAGCTACAAATTTGGTTTAAGCCCATAATATGTGACTTATGTATACCGGTACTTATTATGAGAATCGGTACACATGAGTCCCAGATCCTGTTCTGAGCTTGAAGTGATTAGGACTTGTAGCTTACAGGTACCGACACTGATCACTAGTACCGGTATTGGTTAGCTACAGGCAAAGTATTTAGTACTCAATAAGTATGAGTCAGTACTCATTGAGATCAATTTATTCCTAGAGTGATACAAGTACTCTACGTATACTGATATTTATTACTAGTACCGGTAAATAGTAAATACTAGACAAGTACTCATCTGGATATGAGTTCTAAACTAGAACCTATGAGTACCGATACTTAACATCAGTACCGGTACTTGTTTGAATATAAAACTCATATCTGTATGCTGGGGATATCGGTACTGGTTCACCAGTATCGATACTCAACTTATGTGATATTGGTACTGGAATACCAGTATCGTATCCATTTAATATGAAATTCAAATGAGAAGAGTAATTGTACAGATCCATTATAAGTTAGAGATTGATTAATTACAGTCAAACCCCTAAAATTCATACCATAAAGATCATATGATTTCATACTGTATTTAAGTGCAGTAATAAAGGAATTGTCTTTTTATTTTGAAAAATATAAACTCCAATATATTTGAATTTGAGATATCGTCAAAGTTTGGGCCAAACCTAATGGTGCTTAGACTTGTTCCTAAAGAAATTAAAAAATTTGGGCCTTGGCTCGACTCAAAGTTTGAAAATAAGAAATTTTGAGCATGGGTTAGAAGTCACATGGGTTTGACCAAATGTCCCACTTGTATTTTTTTTTTGGATCATAGATTAGAAATGCAATGGTTCACATAAAAGTCCATGCACTCCTTAAAAAGCTAATATCACTAGTAATTTTTGTTATATATGCACTAATTATATTTAAAATTACTAATGATATTTAATTTAGAACTAAATATTAACCGAGCTTAGGGGGTTTGATAGGAAAGCGGGGAGAAGATGGTAGCAAGAAGTGTAAACGTTCGGAAAGGAAGAACGTAGGGATTTGATTATCTAGTTTCACTAAGTCGATGTACATCTTAGGAGGGCGTTTGGCTCTCGAATCTTTACTGGAGCATTCTCCATTTTTTTAGAGTGTAAGGTAGCGGTGGGATGCGAAACTTAGCCTTTTGGGGAATCCCCAACTGCTCGAAGATTGGGCGGACGTGCTGGTTGGACACTCTTGGTCATTTTCGGGCAGGAGATTTAGCTGGCTTGTTCAGTTGGTTCGCCACAACCCGATCAACGGGAGGCTTTCCTTGCCTCTTAGTTATGTTGGTTCTTCTCTTAAGCTTTGCTTGGACTTGCTTACTCTGTGGGCTGATTTATAATAAGCTTACCTATTTTTTTCACATTAAATATCATCGATGATATTTCAAATGTTATTCATGATATTTGATTCAAATTCACACGTGAACTTTCTTGCTAACATACTTTTTTTTTTCCTTCTATAAATCTAATAAATTGCTGTGGAGTTTTAGTAAGGGAATAATTGTTCAGATTTCTGGTTTTCCACTAATTAAAAACCATGATGTACAGGTTCTGATTCCCAAAAGAGGAAAAATCAAACTCAATTTGCAACGCGTTTCGCAATGCATGGATGAGAGTGATGGTTTAAACCAGTGTATTTTGATTTTTTATCAGTGGAAATCACTTGTCATTGATGAAAAGACAAAATACAATGGTGTGGTGTATTTTCATTATCAACTAATACGTTTTAATTTTCAACTAATGTATCTTAATTTTCAACATACTAAAAATCATTTCCAACTAACGTGTTTTAATATACTTAATTTTCAATCGGTTGATTTTCATATTCAACTAATCGATTCTTGACTGTGTTGTAAAATATATTGCAACACGTATTTCCATTTCATGTCATTTTCAAAATTATCCCCTACTTAAACCTTTTTTTAAAACTTTGTCCCAATCAAAATTAACTTCTACACTTATGCAGTAATGGATTTTTACATTCTCGCATCAAGGTAAAAACTAATCTAATAACGAAGATGTGTATTTTTATACTGTGGAGTATTTTTTTATTCGTCAACATGAGCAGTAGAGTTTTTTTAAACACTTCTGCCCCTTCCTCGTCCCCTTCACCTTCCTCACCCTACAAGAGGCGGACTCTCCAATCCCATCTCCGCTCGACTCTCCGCTTCGCGATCCCCTCTCTCCTCCTTCCAAAGGTATCCTCTTTTTCCCTTTCTCCCACCCTTCTTATGCTTCTTCTCAAAATCTGTCCATTCTCTCCTCCAAACATCTCTTGCTTACGGGTTCTCGAGTGATACCTTCCTCTTCCGTGCAAGCCTGCACATGGGAAGCGGGAAGAACTTCCTACAGACCAAATAGGGAAATGCTCTGCTACCTACTGCCTATGGTTAGTTCAAAATGCCTGGGATTTGACCAGGACTTGGATCCTGTTCCATTACACCTGACCCTATGCTCCATGTGGTCCTCCATGCGTGTATCATCGAGCTCCTTGATGGGTCCTCCAATTTGGGTTGTTAGCACTTCTTGATGCTTCCCCCCCTCCTCTTTTTGGTGATAGATCTACCGTTTCTTGTTGGGTTTTCGTTTCTATTGCTTCTGCGTTAAGCAGGTTCATTTTTGATCTGTTAGATTTTTTTTTTTTTTTGGCCTGATATTTTTTGTTGATTGCATGTTGATTTGTGCTGATTGTTAGTGTACACGTGAAACTTAAGCGAACGATAAAGATATGATCAGATATTAACAGATGTCTGAGCACATAGCTGCCTTGCGAGTGCACACTCGACTAGGGTGTGCATGAACATAACATTATCAGAATTACACCAAGTTAATGATCCATCAGTACCAGCTGATGATGTTGCAAATTCAGCACAGGTGCATGTAAGCTTGATCCAAATGGGAGACTTCCTTGGTGCTAATTCAAGACATGAGGTTTAACATTAGTCAAGGAAATCATAAGAAATTCAACCACAAATGGTAGAATCTGGTATGGGATCGACCTAGTCTGAGTCACGATTAGATCACGCTTACAATTTGACGAAACGTGTTGTCCTGTATGCTATAGATAATTTAATTGGTCAACGATTGGTAATTCGATTTATTCAACGTGCACAAGCACAAGCACACATTTTATGGGAATTCCTTTTGTAAAACTTACAAGCACAAACTGTGAATTTTGTTTCCTCTACTGGGGCAAGCACAAGGACATGGAGGGCTAATTAAAAAGAAGGGTGTGAGTTATGAAACATGCTATGCAACACACGTGTGAAGAGGGTGGAGACAACCCAATGTGCACGAGTGTCACAACCTATTAAAAAAGCTTAAAACAAAATAACATAAATCAACGTTTCGAAAACCAACTGTCGCCTCCAACGTTTCGGAAAAGCACCTTTGGGAAATAGAGTTCCATCCGATCATCTCCTTTGAAGCACCCACCAAGTGACACTCCGTCTGAAATCTTCTCTTAGAACAATAATGGAGGGAAGCAGCATCAGCAAGATCGAGAAAACGATTGCATCAACAAGGTATGCATCAAGAACCCAAACGTGATATTTTTTTCACTTGAGTTTTTAGATTAAGACATTCAAACCACCGATGTATTACGAACATCTACCGGTTGAAAACAAGAATCAACCGGTGGAAACAACAAAGACCCAAGCATTTGACTCGAGTTTTATTAGATGTTTTGATAAAGTAATCAATCCACCACTTGAAACCAAGAATTAATCGGTAGAAACAATAAAAAAGTAAATATTTTACTAGAATATTGGGTTAACCGGTTGAAAACGAGAATGCACCCATTGAAACCAAGAATCAATAGGTGGAAACAATAAAAAATCAAATATTTTATTAGAGTCTTGGGTTAACTAGTTGAAAATGAGAATCCACCGGTTGAAACCAAGAATCAATCGGTGAAACAATAAAAAAGCAAATATTTTACTAGAGTCTTGGGTTAATTGGTTGAAAACGAGAATGCACCTATTGAAATTAAGAATCAACCGGTGGAAACAATAAAAAGCTAAATATTTTTCTAGTCTTGGGTTAAATGTTTGAAAACGAGAATCCACCGCTGGAACCAATAATCAACCGGTGGAAACAATAAAAATGCAAATATTTTACTAGAGGCTTGGGTTGACTGGTTGAAAATGAGAATCCACCAGTTGAAACCAAGAATCAACTAGTGTAAACAATAAAAAATCAGATATTTTACTAGAGTCTTAGATTAAATGCTTGAAAATGAGAATCCACTAGTTGAAATCAAGAATCAATCGATGAAAATAATAAAAAATTAAATATTTTTAATCGAGTTTTATTTAAAATTCTCACTACACGGGTTGAAAACAAGAATCAACTAGTGGAAAATGAAAATGTACCGGTTGAAATCTAGAATGAATTGATGGAAACAATAAACGTTAAACTTTTGGCTAAATATTCAATACACCAGTTGAAAATTAGAATCAACCAATGGAAACAAAAAACTCAAATGTTTTTCGTTGAGTTTGATTAAAATTCTTAATACACTGGTTGAAATCTAAAATCAATCGGTTGAAATGAAGAATCAACTGGCTAAATCAATAAAAACCAAATATTTTGTGTTGGACTCTTTGATCAAGTTACTCAATCCACCGGTGGATAACGAGAATCAACTAGTTGAAAACAAGAATCTACCGGTTGAAAATAAGAATTAACCAGTTGATTCTCTCGGTTTAACACATTTTCTCCTTTTTATAGGGAGATTGATAGCAGGTGCACCTTGCTCTCCATTAAGAAAGCATTGAAGCACATCAAGGAAGATGTCAAAGAGGAGTTTGAAAAGACTATCTTTGTTCAGATTGTGAAAAAGGAAAAACTTTACCCCCAATTGAAAGACAAAGAATTATATGGTCAGCTTGTAAATGCATACAACACTGATACGAAGGGGTTTGAGCTTGGAGAATTAAAGCTCAAACTAACACCTGATCACATAGAGAAAATGATTGGATTGAAGAATGAAGGAAGGAAGTTGACATTAATTGATGGAAAAAAGAAAGCAAATGAGAGACCTAGCATCTGGAGTGAGAACTTCAAAACGTTGAAGCCAAAGGTTAGACACAGTAGAGAAAGTACAAGAATTCAACAAGGAAAAGGGGAAGGGAAAGACAAAGAAAAAAGAAACCATTGAGGACCGAAATAAGCAAATCGACAAGGAGACCAAGTTGTTAGTTCTCATAACAATTGGATCATTCCTTTTACCATATGGAGATCAAGCAATAATAACATCGCTATTTGATACGGTTGAGGATTTCGAGTCAATAAATTCCTACAATTGGGCTGAAGTTGTAAACAACTTCCTACATGAAGGGTTAAAGGATGCAAAGAAGAGAGAACAAGCACAATACATAAAAGGTTGCACCATAGTATTAACACCATGGGCAACTGAAATGTTCAATGTCAAAGAGCCCATAAATGAGAAAGCGCAAACAGTGGTTGAAAGGTACAACCACGATCGAACATTCATAGCTCAAGCAAAAGAAATTGGTCTCCGATTGAAGGAAGTAACAAGAAGGTTTTTGAGGAAGAAACCATTTGGTGAAGAACAACAACAAAGAGAAATAAAGAGAAAACCAAAGGAAAGAAGAGAAACCTTAGAAGAACCCCCAATAAAAAGAAGGAAAGAAGAGAGGAACGAAAAAGAGGAGGAAAATGTGCAAGGAAAAAAACAAAAACATGAGATGATAAATGTGCGAAAAATTTATCTCAAAAGATTGAAAGTGGAATTGAAGAAGGTCAAGAAAAACAATGAGAGGTTGAGAAAGAAAATCAATAATAAAATTGAAGAAATATAACAATTGCAAGGACGCATAAGTGCATTCATCCAACAATTGCAAGGAAGCATAAGTGCGTTCACCCGAGCATCACAAACAAGCCAAAATGAAGAAACTCAGATCAACAAGGAAGAGGAAAGAGAAAACCAAGATCAAGAGCATAAGTTGCAAGAGGAGGTTATTACATAACTTTATTTTCATTTACAACTTTTATAAGTCAACGGGTTAAATTTTCAATTTCAATCGGTTGATTGTCTCCTTTCCAATAGTTAGAAGACATTTTCAGTTAATGTATTGTCATTTTAATATGGTGTATTGTTATTTTCAACTAGTTGATTTTCTCATTTCCAATAGTTTTAAGTCATTTTCTCTCATTTCCAATCGTTTTAAGTTATTTTCAACCTGTTGATTCTTTCCTTTCCAATATTTATAAGTCATTTTTAATCGGTTGATTCTTTCATTTTCAATAGCTATAAGTTACTTTCAAGTGGTGTATTGCCATTTTCAACCGGAGTATAATTTATACATTTTAATTTAACCAATTTCCCATTCATTCTCAAGAATTTCATCGATGTATTGCATCTTAGGAGAAGAAGCAAGAAGAAGAGGCATTCAAAGAAGAGAAAGCACATGGAGAGGAAGGCGTGCACCAAGAAGAGGAGAAACATGCAGAGGAGGTAGTGCATTATGAAGAGGAGCTGCACCATGAAGAGGATCAAGTACTCTATTTTAAATTTACAACAAGCTGAGTGTTGTTTTCAACTGGTTGATTGATTTTTTCAGTTATTCTATTTCAATTGCGGACAATTGGTTTATTTTTTAATTTCAACTGGTGGATTACTTACAAAATCTATAGTGTAATTTTCAATCAGTGTATTTCTATTTTCAATTGGTGTATTTTCTTTTTTAATTAGTATATTTTCATTTTTAAACGATGTATTATGCATTTAATATTAATCTAACGATCGTTTTCACATAAATAGCATGAGTATGTTGGTCCTTTGAATCTCAATGAGGAAATAAGACTACCAGATGCTACAATAAAAATGATAGTAAGAACAGATTTTAGATTAATTTTGTTGCGTGTTAATGTAAGACAATTAATTCAAATCAATGAACAAAATAGGATGATTGGATTGTAAATTCAATAAAAGAGGAGGCAATAAAGAAAAAAGAAGAAAAAGAGACATAAAGGGCCATCGTTCCAAAATGACAAAGGAAACAAGTACAAAGGCCTCCAAAGAAACAAGAACAAAAACCAAAGCTAAGGACATTCAAGAAAATATTAAATTTGGATAAAGAAATCCTAAAATTCCTATCGAATTTAGAGAGAACATTAATCAATAGATTGAAAGAGGTAAAGAAAAACAAGTTCGAAGTAATATAGAGAATGGGTAGCTACTTTCTACGAAGAAAGTCCATGCAAGATATATTAATCACAAGTAGCTTCATGGATGGATTGTAAGTATAAAAAATTCTTCTACATCATTGAATTAGAAGATTATATCTCACTAACGTTCTAAACTACATCAATTGCAAGTACTAGATGCCATCATACAAGTAGTGAAAGACAAACTCATAGATGAATGAACAATAGCAAGAATAGTTGTCCTTGACATACTTTTTTTTTTGTGCAAGGTACAAAAATGAGAAACAAATGGATGCATATATAGACAATGCAAGAGAATTATTTAAAATTTGTAAATACATAGCAATACCAATAAACACAATGGAAGTAGCCCATTGGAAACTAGTGGTCATCAACATAAATGAAAAAAAGATGATCTACTACGACAAGGACATGCACTACTACCTCAAAAGGACACCAAGATGTAAGTATTTTTTTAATGCATTTCTTTGTGTAATTTAAATATAAGGTGAATAAACAAATAAATCATTTTAATTACAGTTAGATGTCATGCAAGAATTACTACTGAAAAGAAGAGGTATAGATGTTGTAGGATGGCAAGAACACTACTACATTGATGCACCACAACAAGAGAGTTTGAGCGACTATGGCATTTGCATTGCTTGATGGATAGTTTGGTTACTACGCGGTCTCAATCCAATGGTGCAAACAAAAGAGACTGATGTAGATAAATATAGAGCATTGTACATGGCAGTGATTCTAAGACATAAGTAACACCCATGGAGAAAACATTTAAACTTTATTTGTTAACTTATATTTGATGTACATATTGATGTATATAATGTAAATATACTTTGTTTTGTATTCCAAAGATGTGTTGTACCTTCAAATTTCTGTGATGCATGGTTCATTGATAAGATAACAAATGTGTTTCATCAACACATGGAAAGAAAAGAGTCAATTAGTGTAATATGTGAATACACCAATTGATTCTTATTTTCAATCGGTGTAAAGAAGTTAAGACATAAAATGATAGATCCAAAATGAAAATCAACCAGCAAAATACACTAGCAAATTTTCATTTTCAATCGGTGAAAAATGATATATAACACTAAAAATACTCTAACATGAAAATCAACCGATGAAATATAAGAATACATCGGTGAGTTATTACTTTCAACTAGTGTAATGAGAATACACTAGTTGATTCTCGTTTTCAATTGGTGTAAAGAAGTTAAAACACAAAATGGTAGATTTAAAATGAAAATCAACCAATGAAATATGATAGTACGCTAGTTGATTCTCATTTTCAATAGGTGTAAAGAAGTTAAAACACAGAATGATATATCTAAAATGAAAATCAGCCGATGGGATATAAGAATATACTAGTGAATTCTTATTTTCAACCAGTGTAATATGAGAATACACCGGTGTAAAATGAAATCAATATTTTGCATAATCAAATTCTAAAGTATCTCTCTTGCACTCAAGGCCAATGTATTGAAAAAACATATATATATATATATTTTAAAATTGTTTGTACATGAATGAATACAATAAAAACACATTTACTAAGCCTCAAAATTAGTTCTCGATAATGATGCAACACTGTCTATCAATTTCTTTTTCCTCTTCACAAGTGCACCTTACATGATTTCTTGAATCTTTTCTAATGAAGCCTATTTGCTTGGGATCATGAATACTTTAACAATTCAAACCATCCTAAAATAAAATAAGAAAAAAAACATTTATTACAAAAATAATAAACAACAAAAAAGACAATGTAAACAATTATACCTACAAATCAATACGTTAATGACACTAGTTGCTTGAAGGCATTATCAGGAACCTTCAAGCAAATCTCATGATTTAAAGATGATATTACACCAACATCAGCAAACTTGAGAATCCTTGAGCATATGTCCTCATATCTATTCGTAAGATCGTCAAGTAATAAGAAAGCCTCTAAACTACTCAAAATAGAAGGAAGCTTGACATCATTTCTCTAACGATCAACAATAAACTTAGGTGGAAGCTCATATATATCAAAATCCATCAAAACAAATATGCAATGCCTACGCAGAATCCCTTCGATCTCAAACATAGAGCACACATGTGATACCGATCTTGAACCCTTCTTAAATATGATAGAAATTGGCAAAGAACTAGAAGAACCAAACTTCTCAACCGCAACAAAATGATTGCCTTCAGTTCTACGATCAAATGATATTTTCTTCAAATAAATAACATTTTGCAATTCTCTTTGAAATTGAAAAAACTTCATCACTGTATATGCATCCTTAACTTAAGCCTCTATAGGAAACTTTGAAAACAACACAAGAGACTTGAACTGTGAACCAAAGTTAACTTTCCAAGTCTTCTCTACTTTGGCTTGAAGCCTAAGCTCATACTGTCTCACAAATTCCTTCAAGTTGGTTTTTAAATTAACATACCCATCAAAGAAGGCATTTATGCCCTCATTTCTTTGAGTGCTTAACACATCAACCCAGAACATATCATTAAAAAAGCATAGGATACACATATGTTGAGTCTCATATAAGTCAGAAAGTCATCTATTATCCTCCAAATTTTTATCTTTGATCATAGTAGCCACCTATCTTCAAAGTCTTCTTTACACCTTGAATTACGAAGAACTTCCTTAAATGCATCCCTAGTAACTTCATTCTTAGGAAACTTTTGAGGAAGCTTATTTTTAATATGCCATATAAACAAATAATGTTGAATGCTAGGAAAGAGTATTAATAATCACTTGGCATTGATTTGTAATGATGTCCTTCGGTTGTATACCCCATATGCATGACAAGAAAGTCGAAATTAGCCAAATGAAATTCTCTGGTGTCTCATTTCCAAGTAGGGCACAACCAAACAAAACAGTATATTCATGATTATTTACATCAACAAATTGAGTGAAGGGGATATCGTAGCGATTGGTCAAATATGTTGTGTCAATTGAAATGACACCTTCAAACTCAAAATATGTTTCAAATGCATCCATTATGATCAAAATCTATTGAATAGAAGTTGCTATTACTCAATTGCATCTTAGTAAAATAACATTTAACGACCTCGGTATCACTTACACCAAGTTTGAAATTTCTCATTTTATGAAGTGCATTCCTTGTACCTTGGGTGGTAAAGGTCAAATTTTTAAATCCCTTATCTTCAATGGAAAGGAAGAAATCGACTTTGATAATTGAATATCAACTTAATCATTGAGTATCATACAATACTTCCTTCCCAAAGGAACATTTCTCTTAGATTGAAGATTTTGTCATTTCAGACTCTCAAAACTCATGGTTATGATCATTTGAGAATGAAACAATCAACAAACTTCCTTGATTTATCACAATACTTAAAAGCATAGTTGAGCTTCACATCGATCTTAGATGTCAATCTCTTATAATAATAAGGATTTGATGAGTTTCTACTTGGTGCATCACCCCTTGAACACATAAGCTTCCTTCTACGCAATAAAGTCTTATCAACTTTATCATAATTTATGCTCTTTATTGAATACTTAAAATCACCTCGATGGGCAAACTCTTGAAAATAATCAATAAAAGCTCCAAAAGAGTCAAATTTTATACCAAATTCAATATTTCTATGACACTCATGAAATAACAAAACATAAGAATTGTACAAAATATTGAAAACAAAATTGTAGAACACAAAACCATCGGTGGAAAATAAAAATACACAAGTGAAATAAGAAAATCAATTGATGGATAATTGGAATCGACCGTTGAAAATAGGAATCTACCGGTTGACTTCGCTTTCTGCACCCTTAAAATGTATTCTCATTCCACCAAGTGGAAAATCACAATGAACGATGACATTTGGAAAAATAAAAATTTAAAATGAATATTCAAAAGGAAAATATAAGCAAGATTATGATTGACTAACATGAGACGTGTTCTAAACATGAGATGTGGGAGGAGGATATCATTTCCGTTATTTTGGAAACACCGGTGGTGAGACTGCCAATTAGATATCTTGGTCTTCCGCTTAAAGGGAAAAAACTTACCTTTGTGGATTGGAAGTCGCTGGTAGAGATATTCATTGACAGACTCTCTTTTTGGAGTGGTAAACTTCTTTCCAAGGGAGGACGATTGGTTTTGCTTAAATCAGTCTAGTCCTCCATTCATATCTTATTGTCAGTTTTTTCACCTACAAAAAAGATCTTCAAACAAATTAATTCGATTCGAAAAAGATTCTTTTGGAAGGGATCCGATTTTGTGGGTGGATTTGCCCATTTAGTATCTTGGGATGAGATTTGTAAACTGAAGAAAGATGGTGGACTTGGGGTCTGCAAGTTCAAACCTTTTAATAAAGCCCTCCTGCTGAAATGGGTAATTCAGTTGCTCTCCAATGAAAGATCTATGATTACCTCTATTTTCAAGGATTCTTATGGTGCCTCTATGAACTTTATTCAAAGGGTGGATGCAAATAGAAGTAGATTATCGGCTGTCTGGCATTCGATAAGGCCTCTTTTGAGAGAATTTTCAAATCATTTCTCTCCGTCTTTGGGGAATGGTTCGTCTTTTAAATTTTGGATGGATGATTGGACAGAGTATGGAAGCTTCTCAGATCGTTTCCAAAGACTTTTTCAGCATATTCTAGACAAGGAGTTGGTTGTTAGAGATGTATGGTATGAAGAGGTTAAATGTTGGGACATAAAGCTACCAGCTGGCTTATCTGACACCACTTGCAGTGATTTTCAGCAACTTTTGGAGGCCGTGGAGGGGATGTCACCTGCAGCAGATTGTCCAGTCTCTTTTATTTGGAAGCATGGTACATTCACGGTGAACAGGGCTTACAAAATGATGATGGTTGATGGTACAAACCTGGATTCCATACATACGGATTCTAAACTAATTTGGAGGTGTAAGATTCCTTTAAAGATCAAACTATTTCTCTGGTTTTTTACAAGGGAAAAGCTGGTGACAAGAATTTTCAGAGCTAAGTGGTGTCCGGACAGTGACACTGCATGCCCTCTGCCAAAGTTCTACTGAGGATATTCAACACTTATTTTTCGATTGCGGCTTCTCTAAAGATGTTTGGTCTCATTTCAACCTTCCTATGGTCTACACCACAGATGTTGATAAATTCTGGACGAGCTTTATTGATCATATAGACCTTGACGTGGTGGGATGGTGTTAGGCTTTCGCAATCACTTGGAGTATATGGCTACAAAGGAATGGCAAAGTTTTCCGTAATGAACATTGTTGGGTTGAGAATATTGTAAGAGAGGTGAATTATTTTTCAGATTTTTGGTTACATCCGTAAGTTTGTTCCTTTTCTTATTTTGGCTACATCTATAATCTTCCTCTTTACTCTTAAAAAAAAAAAAAGATTGACTAACCATCATCTCTAACAACATCTTTGATAACTTCATCATTAACATCGGAGGAAGAAGAAAATACAAGGTCTTCATCTACAATAGCATCATGATGATGAACATCAGATAAAGAAGCATGAGCCAATGAAGCTTCATGCTTGTATTGACCATTAGCAACATCAGAAGAACCTAAACCACAAGGAAGGTTGAGATCCATATAGAAAGCACAATCCATATAGAATGCACATTCAAAAATCAAAAAATAAAAATAAAATACTCAAAATTGATAAATGATTGTACCAACAAGAATGAGAGATCAAGATTGGAGGAAGAAGACGAGAGAAACAACTCGAGAAGAGGAAGACAAATTGAAATAAGAGAGGTGTGAATGTCAAATGGAGAGAAGGCCGTGCGTAGGAAACAATATATATGGACACCCGTGGGTTGGGCTCCCCATAGACAATAACCCCCTTATGTACACAAGAATGTGCATTGCAAAAAGCGTATCAATGTGCTTTTTTTACTTTTCGGCTAAAAATAAATTGTATAAAGAGATTAATAACCACTTTTGGAGTTTCATTTCTAAATACTCTACCGAGGCCCATTATTGTTGCCTTCTTGGTTGCAACTAGTTTTAAAAAATACGAGACAGTACCGAGGTTGTTTGCCTTTATTGGGCGAGACATAAGCCTTGAGGTGCTCAAGGCGTAAGCTTCAGATTTTGGATGAAAAATAAGAAAAATGATACAAATATATACTATTAAGTGCTAATAATGAAAAAAAATGTAAGAATACACTTTCATGCTATTTTTGCTTTATCACTTAAATGCCTATTACTAAATATTCACATATAAACTAATATAACAAGATTTAAATATACATAAGTACCTCACAACATGTAAACACTTTAAAAAACCAAAACACTAATCATATAATAGTACTAAAAAAATTAAAACAATAATAAAAATTATTTTTTGAGAGAATAATAATAATAAACACTTCACTCAAATGTTTTTATTCTAATGAAACAAATGAGATATTTTTTCCGATCTCCTATTAGCCAGCTAAGGTGTGATAGGTGCATGTTCAAAGCAAACAAGCATTCAGTTCATAACACTTCATATCATTTTTTTTCCACTTTATACTTATAAATGGCATTTCAACAACTTCCACCACCTGTACCAAATTTTTGGTTGCTTCAAGCTTTATGTTAGTCCAAAAAAATCAATGATTTCTGCCATCAATTCATGAAAACCACTTGTCGACCATCTCGTTTACCATATACCTCCATCCAAATATGACTTTCTCTAGCCAACAACAACCAAACCATCTTACTCTCTCCTGAATGCAATATGAATGCAATATCTTTGTAAGTAATAATACTAATCCATACCCACCACTCCAAGTTGAATCGGCATCACAATCAACAAACATCTCAACTAACGTCCTTGCCAACCACCACAAGTCCACAACATTTTACTTTTCTTCCCCTTAAAGAACACTTGATATCTTCTCATTCAAATGTGGACCGTTCACTGAGGCTATAGCCTCGGTTCTGCCTCACCGCCTTAGCTCCGCCTTGACAAACCGAGGTGCACGCCTCACACTGCAACCCTGAGGCTATAGCCTCGGGATGATTTTCTTCTGCCTCGCCTTGAGGCGTATGCCTCAGGCACCTCAAGGCTAATTTTTTAAAATGATGGTACTTGCAAGCACCACCTTTCCCCCTCCCTCTCCTTTTTATTTTAGGAATTCATTGTCCTGAGGATCAGCCATCTGGAAATGCTAAGTGTGATGAACTGGAAAAATTTGAAATGCTTTAAGGAAGCTCCCATTAGACAAAGAAAATTCAACCTGAACATGTCTCTATATCTGTTAAGTTGGAGCGGGCAAGGGTCTTGGCTGTGTTATGGCCTCTATGGTTAGAGAGCAACGTGTCTTATTTAGGGGGATGAGGCTTTATGTTGAAAATGTTACACATCATGCTTTGTTTCTGGCCTCGATTTGGGGATGCATGCAAGTCTAGCCCATGTAATAACTTTGGTTGATGCTTAATAAATTGGGGGCTACTGAGTTAGAGTGGCCACCCTTTAATTTTTCAATTCCTTTCTGATGTTAGGATACCTGTGATGCAATCCTAAGGATGATCCATGCGTTCTTGAACTCTTCTAATGTCATTTTTGGATGAAAACTCAATATCTTTATTCCAATGTAACTTTGTACGAACAGATAGCCCATAGTTCCAAATTATCCATTGTGTTATTTTAAGAAAAAGCTGATTTTTCCCTGAAAAAAAAGACTGGAGGTACCTTTTATATTAAAAAGGGCTTTGCTCTGTAGCAGTTCTTGATGGAATGAGATTGAAAGAAAGTGCTAATGGCCACGCAGTCCGAACTCCAATATCTTAGCATGTGACATGAGATTCATGGCTTATCTGTTTGAAGGCAAACAGGAAAAAGGTCTTGGCTTGAAAATCTTCTTATCCTTCTTGTCTCAATTACTTGGTCCTAACCTGCAGAAGAGCCCCCAACTCATTAATGTGAATGAAGTTATAACTGTAGACCTTCTGCGCGTCTTGGATTTGATTGGTCAAAGTTAGAAGGATAGTAACTTGTGTCTGTAGGATATAACTCCATTCTGCCTTTCCTTTTAAAGGCTCACATTTGCTACATGCGGATTATTGCACCTCCACTCTGTTACCCACCTTGTATCATTCCTTTCCTATACATCAAGGCCCGTTCCTTCCCTTTCAAACCCTTACTACTATCACTTCAACCCTTAAAATATTTCGTTGAGACAGGGGAATAAAATGAATAATAAGTAGTTGGAGGAAAGAGATGAAGTCTGGGAATGAGGATAACTGTATTTACCTCAATCTCATAATTACCATTACCAGGATGGTCTAGCTTCATAAGGGATTTCCACTCTAATGGACTTTTGAAAACAAAACAACGATATCATGATTTTTCCAGGGATATTACTGGAACTAATTAAATCTAAAGGATGCAGATTAAAGCAATACCTACTTGGGCCTGCTGCTTTTTGACACTTATTGCAGTGACAATTGGGAGAAGTCAGTAATTGATATGCCTCAAGGATGAGGAGGGAGTATATTCCATGTATAGCAGAATTCTCTGGATCCTTAATCCCATCTTACTTCCTGATTGCCCAGGAAATATGAAAGGAACTTTTCCAAGAGATGCAGAGCATCTTGTAACTGGGATCAAATATGCAGGTGAAAAGGTGAAAATGGTTGTCTATCATCAGCTTTGCATCTTCCAATTATGGCCTACTGTTCATATACTTTGGGAGACTGCATTAAGTGTGAACAGGCAATTAGCTTCCAGCTCCCACATATTATTCTTCTGGGAAGGATACTGTATACCTTTGGGTTTTACATCCATTCAAGATGTATAGAGTAGTGCCCACTCTTTCTGTCTAGTTATTGGGTATTTACTGCTAAACAGGCAGTTATGGCCCTCTTGGCAGTCATGGCCCTCTTAAAGCTGTTTTACCAACTCAGCTGGTAAACAGGAATAGAAGTTCTGTTAGCTTCATCCTTAATGAAACCTAAGCCATATAACTGGATATGTAGGCAATCGGTAGCAGCAATGTTCATTTACATGGGATAATATCTTTCAGAATGCTTGCCGTCTAACTTAAACCTAGATACTTTTCTCTTGATTTTGGTTAAATTGACCATTGACAACTGCTGTACCTCGAGAGATATTGTTATATCAATATAAGATGTATTTTAGGAAGGAAAAAAACTTTCAACTAAAGGAATAATGCTTTCAAGCTGGTATTGTTTATTCTTTCCAATAACAATAAACTCATGAATCATGATAGTTGATGATCCCTAGAGGATTTAGTCCTTAGCTAATGGATGCTCATATATTGGCTATAGGATGACACCAAAAGGAGTTAGTCCCTAGCTAATGGATGGTCTACTTGTATATATTTAGTCCCAGGTAAGTTGTCAGTTTTCTGCACTATTTTTCATATTGACTAAAAGGGGAAGGGCACTGCTCTTACATATTTTTACTTTTCAACACCCCCACCCCCCCATGCAAAAAAAAAGAAAATCTAAGAAAGCACTTATCCACCTTTTACCCTCTTCCATGGCGGCCATAAAATCTACATCAAATTTCACATGGATGTGTTACCCAATAAAGATATATTTTGTTTAACAATTATACCAAACCGCCACTTCCCAAGAAAAAAATTGCCTCTAGCAGAGTATTGGAATAGATTGCTAGGGAGTGATCTTGGTGGCTGTACTCCAATTTTATGGTTGGTTCTATTGGAGGCTTCTTGGATGGAGTTGCTACAACTACACGAAGACATTGCTGTTTTGGAACTTCATGTGGAGGTAGAGGATGGTTGGGAATGGGAGGATGGCAGATTCTGGGTAAAGAAAGCTTAGAAAGTGTTGAGACAAGATTTGGTAGATTGTAATGAAGTTTTTTGTTGGGATTTCAGATTGCTTTGGACTAGTAGAACACCCTAAAAAAGTTCCTTTCTCTGTGTGGTGGTTGCAGCAAAGGAGAATTATTGCAAAGGTGAGGTGACATAGATGGATCCAGGAATGATTACTGCTTGCTCCTCTCCTAAGGATGCAGATGAAGATGTCAATCACCTTTTCTTTTCTTGTCCCCATGCCAAGAGGGTTTTGGAAAGTGATGAGAGTGGTTGGACTCCTTACCTGTCTTTTGATGATTCATGAAGATCCTTTCTTCACCCAGGCCTGCACCGTTCAGACAGATGAGAGAACAAGTTGCTCCTTAGGCAATGTCTAGTCCATTTTGGCGGGAGATCAACATAACACTACTCGAATCTGCTTGTTCCTATGCTGAAAATGTAATATTTAGGGCAAAGGCCTTTACTGAGGCATGGGGAAATGCCCTTTCCTAATTTGTTGTAATATTTTTTGACTATTAATGAAGTAGAAAGGCTATTGATATCAGGTAGCCTACCTTTTACCTCTCAAAAAAAAAAGCCAAAACTAATCTCATCCTTCTGTCTCTCCATCTTCTTGTTGGACTTGCCTTTGAAGGAACTTAGGGCTGCAATTCACAAGTTTGATGATCTTCAAGGGTGAGAATGTGCTCCTCCTTGGAGGTTGAAGTCATGATATGAGGGCCATGGACTTGCCTGTTACATTACTTTTTCCTTGTTATTGTATCTGGGTGCATGTTCACCTGCTTAATCTTTCAAAGCGTTTTTTTTAGTCTATGGTGTACCTTAATTGACCAGATTAGTTATTTCCAGAAAACAATGGCCATATTAATGAAATACTCTCTTTGGGCATCTGCTTAAGAAATCTCTTTATAGGATCAAATAACATCCTTGGCATTCCAGCAGGTTATTTGAAATATATTAAGGGAAGAAATAGAGAGAATCAGACCTAAGATGCTTAGCCTGTTATTTGCCCAATCTTACCAAAAATAATTTGTTCTACTGTATTACATAAAAGCTGGATTTGTATTTGTTGTAGTAAGAAGTGAGTTGTATCTTTGATCAAATAAATAAATTTTGGTTGTTTGCATCTGTAAGGTAAAGAAACAAAAAAGAAATTCTTTCCCCTTAACTGCATATCATCAAGAGAATAGATCATTCCTTAACTGCTTATCATCAAGAGATTAGATCATTGGGTGCTGTAGTGTTCTTGTAATCATTTTTATCTGTAATTGAACCTTGTGCAATTTGCTTTGAGTAATTTGCCTATGCTTTGATGGACAAATTTCATCTATCTACTGTAGGTAGCCTCTGAAATGAAGAGGGCTGCACCATTTGAGAAAGATGCAGAGACTGTTTCATCTAGTGATACATCTGATTCAGATTCAGATTCAGGGGATGATGGCCAAAGTAGCGTGAATAAAAAAAAAGCAAATAATATTTCTCTGAAGGCCAAAGAAGATGCAATAAATGGTACCTTTTTTGAGTACCCCCTTCCTTCAGAAAGCTTTATTATAATTAAAAGATAAATTTGTTGTTCTTTTGCAATAGTTTACTTCTTTGAGTAGTTTGAACCACTTCTGTTACCTAAAAGCATATTAGTTTCTTGATTGAACCATAGGATTGCAATTGCATGTCTAGACTCTTGGCATTGAAAATCACTTGAGATTAGTTCTATAGCAACATCATTGTCAAATTCCAGGCTGGACTGCCTTGAAGATGATAAGGATGTTACTGCCGATGAAGGCAGGGAATGGATGGAATTGAGGCTGAAGGCCAAACTAGAGGACAAGAAAGACGAGAGCACTTGGATGCAAAGATCTCAGCAATTCCAGTTCAATGAGGGGGGGTGCTAACATGGAGTTCTGCATGCTTTCTTAAATGGCAGGAGAATGAAAAACTGGATAGATTTCATTGGGGAGGATGAGATGTTGGGAGTAGGAGCAAGAGGCTGGATGGGCTTTTGTTGATTTCTATTGTGTTGGAGTGTGTATAGTTTAGTCCCACATCAGTTAGTGTGGGACTGTGTTGTGTGGTGGTCTATAAATAGGCAGTGTAGCTCTTCATTCTTCTTTGAAAAATTACAGATACGCGTGCCCTATCGGGGCTTTCTCCCATGATTTTCTCCTCGCTCTTCATGAGTAGGGTTTCCACGTAAATCCATGCATTTTTTATATCTTTTATGCTTCTGTGTTATTTAAATATTTCAACCTGGTATCAGAATGGGTTGTTTTTGAGTTTTATCATTATGTTTCACATATTATCTTTTGCCTTTGAAAGTTTTTTATTCTTTGGCTGATGATCGCCATCAACGTGGGATCACATGGATCATCACCTAGATTGACCCCAAAGCTCACGTGTTCGTGCTAAGGCGCGATCTGTCGAGATGGGTTGCAGGTGTTACGCGCAGTCGATGGCCCCAATGGTGGTTACTGCCGAGGAAGGGCTCTGCTCCGCGTCCGTGGTGATGAGCGTCCTCAAGCAGCATGGCTCGATGATCAACGACGTCAGGATGGAGACGAGGAAAGCTGAGGAGGCAGCGTCGAGGAGGTACGAGGCGGCGAGACCCGCATGCGCGAAGGATCAACTAGAGGTAGTGCACATGTATTAGCTTGTGAGGGTGCTTGTTGTTGTGGCATTGAGGGCTTCGGGTGCCTTTGTGGGAACTTGATGAGCGATATCTGCTTCATGGTGTTCGATCCTCCTCCCATGCTCACTGGATCACAGATTGGGATCTGCGCACCAGAGGTTGCAGAGGTGACGACCGCCCTAGGGCGGAGCAACAAGTCACGTGCATGATGTTGATGGCGGTGACGGCATGATGCTGATTTAGCGGCAGTGCAGCAGTTTGTAAGGCTACATCTCGTGGCGCTGGCGGCGAGGAGCGGGAGTAGCTGGTGGTGGCAGCCGATGCAGATGTGAGAGTCGGAGGCGCAGTTGTGCCGTTGGGTTCTCTCGAACCCTAAGGGAGATCAAGCCTTTTTAAGGGAAAAAATGATGAGATGAGATGTAAGAAATAAAAGAAAAGAAAAGAAAAGAAAAGAGGAGATAGAGAGAAAAATAAAAAAAGGAAAAGAAAAAAAATAGAGAAGAAAACGAGGAAAGGAAGAGGAAGGAAAAAAAATTCAGAAAAAAAAGAAGGGCATTTGAATTCAAGAGAAGAGGGGGGAGAAACTCCTCTATATATGTATATTTCTCGATCTTTTATTTCTTCTCCCATACGAGTATGAGAGAAAGGGGGAGTGTAGGCCTATTGTAGTCATCCTCTAGGAGGGAGTCCCTCGTTTGAGATCAGCACACGAGGATCCACAACTCTGCTAGGTCCAAAGTTTCGAGGTCTCCAGGAGGGAGATTCAGTTTTGAGGTCTCAGAGGAAGGGCCCATTTTAAATTTCGCGTGGGCGATCCAGTTTTGTAGACTCCAAGAGGGAGATCCACCTTTCGAGGCCTTTAGAGGAAGGCCCGTTACAAGTATACTTAATAGGGAGCCATCAACATGTGTTGAGGTCTCCAGAGGAGAGGTCATTTGTCAACTACAGCATCCAACAGCTTTAGCCCTCATTGATGTGTCGACATCAGCATACCCACCTGCAGACAAGGACCAGCTAAAAGTGTATGTCGTTGTGTAGAGTGGGACTTGAGTGTTGTACAAATTGAGCATTGCATGCTCTAGCTTGAGGGGGAGTGTTGGAGTGTGTGTAGTTTAGTCCTACATCAGTTAGTGTGGGACTGTGTGGTGTGTGGTGGCTTATAAATATGCAGTGTACCTCTTCATTCTTCTTTGAGAAATTATAGACACACGTGCCATATCTAGGCCTTCTCCCGCGGTTTTCTCCTCGCTCTTCGTGAGTAAAGTTTTCACGTAAGCCCAAGTGTTCTTCATATCTCTTATGCTTTGATTTATGCTTCCGCGTTATTTAAATATTTCAACTTATTACCAGTTCTTTTATGCAGATGGGAGTAGAGTTTAGCACTTAGGGGTTTGTAGTGCATTAGTTGGGACAATGCCGCATGTTTGATCTCTCCATTTTAGGAGGATGAGGTTTGGTGTGACCTCTATGTTTTGAAGCAAGAATGATTTCCAAGATCAAATGGCTTTCCAACCTTCTGCATCAAGGACTTGCTGTCATTGCTTAAGGATATCATGGGCTTTTTTTGCACTTTTTTTTTTGGTTGAAGGATGGTTTTTCTAGGTTTCAAGGTTATTTTATAATCAAGTAGGACTGAATGCTTCCCTACCTTGGCTAAGAGTGAAAAAATGACTTGATTTACCCTCATTTTCCTACCTTCAAAAGAATGCATTCTATCAGCCTATGCCTACAAGGTTTAGATAATCCATATGCTATTATTGCTGCTGACTCTTTCCCCGAGGGGAGGGGATCTCTTTACCTTTTGCCTTTCTTTCCCATGATGACTAGGAACATACAAATAAAAAAATTCACTGCTAGCTTGCGTGAATTGTGGTTAGGACCTTCTTGGAAGCAAAAATCCTAAGTTCAATAGTTAAAGGAAAGCGCTGGAAATGGTAAATGGAATCCTCCATCTCAAATTTCTCATAAAGAAGATGAACACTTTCCATATATTGAGAAAATCATGACTTCCCCATCCCTTGGAGTCTTCACATGACCAATCTTTCCACAGAGAGAAATCAAAGAAAGGGACCTGATGTACCTAAAAATCTAAGGATATGGCCAAGGACTTTGGACCAAGTAGAATTGACAAAAAGAGGATCAAACTCGAACTCAATTGCTTTTTCCGTTTCCTACTACTTAAAGGGGATGTAATCAAGACATTGGATGATTTTTGGCCGGTTGGCTCTCCAATTTCATTTACCTATTGGTGGCAAAGACTCTAGCCTTGCACCTGGCATTAGTTTTGGATGATTTGGTCAACCCTATGCAATCCGATTTCATTAGAGGTTGGTTTGAGTGACCATGCAAACTAACTCGATTGGCTCAAGTGACAATCTAGTTAGGACGAGTAGAAAGAGTAGGAACTGTACGAGTCTTTGACTACATAGGCTTTAAGCAAGGCATCTGACGGGTGGTTTATGTGAAGTGAGTAAGCATTCGAGTGAGGCCAGTAGTGATCTTTCTATCCCCTTTGTATGAAGGTTCAAAGAGTAGTAAGGTGACTGAGAAAGGTAGGGTATGGCTTCTGCTTTGTCCCACCACCTCGAGCCCTAGAGCTTGAAGCTTAGGCCTATGAGCCTAGAGATTATGTAGGTCCTTCATCCCTTGTGGAAAGGTTGAGATCTTGCCGGTACCCTTTTTTGAGTGAAGCTAAAGAGTAGAGGTAGAGGCAGAAAGTTGAGTACGTAAGTCAAACTACTTTTACTTTAAATGATGTATTAGAGTGTGTTGGTTTTCTAAGTGCATTTAACTATGTTATTAAGTGGGACAGGAGCAACTGCTTAGGCTTGTCTTTCCTTGGATGTAGGACTCGCAGTTTAGGAGAGCTTGTAGCTAAGGGCCGAGTTCTTCATTTAGACTGGTGCGAGAGTTGGCTTCATGTATAACTCCAGTCGCAGAGCTCTAGCCTGAAGGTTAGACCTACTTACTTCCTTGTAGTTAGTTCACTCGTTTCAATCAAACTACTTAAAAAAAAACATTGTGGCATTACGGATTTTGGTTGTCTAGAAAAGGGACTCAAAGTATCAATGACATGCTATTACACATCTTATTCATAAGATAAGATGATTCCATATGAAGAAAATAATTGTATTCTTGAGAAAACATGAATGCTAGTCCAACACACATAAATAAGAAAAGGAGTTTTTATATAGATGCTACTATAATCATTATAACTTATGTGCTTGTCAATGACTTCCAAATATTACTTTAAATGCCGATGGGAAAGTCTTGTTGCTTTTGCAATTGCTATTTCATTAGTTAGCACCATTAAGTTAAACAATGGTGGAACCAAAAGTAAGGAATATTTTTCTTTTTACCCTTGAAACTTATTTTTCCCTCTTTCCTATCCTACCCTCTTCCCCCTCTCCTCTCCCCCAACCCAACATGGTCAAGACTGGGTGCAAGGGTAGAAGATTTTTCCACTCCCTCTCGACCGCCACATATCTTTCTTCCCCCTCTGCCTACTCCTTAAGTCTTCCTAAAAGCTTAGAAGAGAGAAAAGGGAATGGAACAAACCCATCCTCTTCTTTCCTTTCCTTTTAACATCGAAATCATCCTTTTCTTCGCAGTAATTGGGGGATATAATTGGTTGAATAATCTAAATAATGCGGAAGCAATAATTAAAGCATAAAATCAATTAAGAACACTTGGGTTTACGTGGAAACTCCACTCACGAAGAGTAGGGAGAAAACCATGAGAGAAGTGCCCCTATGGGCGTGTTTCTGTTTATTTCTTCTCAAAGGAATATAGGAGTACACGCCTATTTATAAGCCATCACTCATACACAAGGTTCACATCTTTTAATGTGGCACTAAACCAACGACTCGATTCTCTCAACACTCCCCCTCAAGTTGGAGCATGGAATGCTCATCTTGTAACACAAAAAAATCCTCTACACAGTAGAACAAACAACACTCTCAATAGGTACAGCTGACTCTCCTCTATAGATGACAGTTGTACTCTTGTTCATGCTTGTAGGCAAGTATGCTGATGACAACACATCAGACCGGCTGGAGCTTAACGACAAATTGCTGTAGTTGGTTCTAACAAGGGCCTCTCCTCTGGAGACCTCAACTGGTGCTAGTGGCTCCCTATCCAATATCCCTAAAAAGGGTCTTCCTTTGAAGACCTTAAAAGTGGATCTCTCTCTCTAGAGTCCACAAAGATGGATCTCTCACATAGAAATTGAAAATGGGCCATTCCTCTGAGGGCCTCGAAACTCTGGACCTCCCAGAGTTATGGTTTCTCATGTGTAGTCTAAGAACAAAAGGGACTCCCAAACGGAGGATGACTACAACAGGCTTCCACACTCCCCCTTTCTCCTATACTTGTATGGGAGAAAACATAACAAAAGAAGAAATAAAACAATAAAAACTACATAAGACTTCTTCACCTCTTCTCTTAAACATGAACCTCATCTTTTTCTTTTTTTTCTCCTTTTTTCTTTTCTTCTTTTGCATTTTTTTTTAATTTTTCTCTCTATCTCTTTTTTTCTTTCTTTTTCCTTTCCTTTTTTTTTAATGTTTTAAAACAGGCTAAACATAAGGAGACCAAAAGATAACTTCAAAAGCCCTAAAAAGCAAACCACTCACGGTCTTCACGCCTTAGGTTTCATGTATTGCTGTGATCCTCGCCAGTCCTCATCGCTGATCTCACATTGCTCCATGCTGCGATCTCGTGCAAGATCTCTGCAGTAATCTCCATCGACTTGACCTCGTCTCGCGTGAGATCAACGCTAGTCTCCTTGTAGTCTTCACTGAGGAGACGTTGGCCTCCACTTGAGGTCATGTGTCGCTATCGCCTAAGGTTGTGAGCACGCCAGCTAAGTCCTCCTCCAATCTCGAGAAGTCCAAGGAGGAGGAGGAGGCCGTCGCCAGGGAGATCCTTTACTTCAGGGGAACCAACTGGGATTCCATGGGCTGTCGTGGCCCCCAACATGTCCATCAACCTCATGGCCGCCACGCATCTCAGGCCTCTCCTCAGCGTCAACATTTGCCTCATCACCTCTGAATGAACTTCCACACACTGCGTGGTGGATTGCCACGATCTTCATCTCGCGCGATCTCACGCCAAGATCGCTCCTTCGATCTCGCGACCCCTGGACCCACATCGCAGACCCCTTGTCGACATGCCACTTGATGTGGCCCAACAGACCGCTGCTGTGTCGCCTCTGCGGCCTCCGGTGTGCCATTGCTCTGCCTCTACAGCGGTTACAACATTGTCGCGCCACTCTTCTCCTCTAGGAGGGGCAAATAGAACTCTCAAGAACAAAATGATGTGAAAAAAAAAATTCTAATGATGAAACTCAAGATTAACCTGCTTTAATACTAAGTTGAATAATCTAAATAATGCGGAAGCAATAATCAAAGCATAAAATCAATCAAGAATCCTTAGGTTCATGTGGAAATCCCACTCACGAAGAGTGAGGAGAAAACCATGGGAGAAGTTCCCCTATGGGCATGTTTCTATTTATTTCTTCTCAAAGGAATATGGGAGGAGTACACACCTATTTATAGGCCACCACTCACACAAAGTTCACATCTTCTAATGTAGCACTAAACCAATGACTCAATTCTCTCAACAGAATCAAAGGAAAATGAGCAGTGTGGGAGAGGTTCTTGCCGCAAAACCTTAAGCTATCCATACTTTCATAATACAACTATTGCCAAGTTGCTAGCCATTGAATTATCATTCTATTCCAACCACAAGTACACAAAATCTTGCCACAATGCAATTATATTATTACAGAGGCTCAAAGTATAATAGATACAAAGCTATATAGGAACAACTTTTCATTAGCATTGAAACATTTTATATTTAATTCTTGTGTTCTTTGCCTTGTTCCCAATTAAGTCTATATCTTTGATTTTTCCTTGCTAAACAACAAGAGGGTAACCAAAAAATCCAATAAAGAAAAGGGATGAAAGACAATATAGCAGTGAAATAAACATTATGCACTAACAAGAGTGGTCATCATGTTTATGTACTCATCCCTTGTATCTAGAAGGAGATCTTGATGTAGTGTTTAGTTTGTAGCCTACCAAGTCGACTTGAACATGGCCCATGTCAACCCACCTGGGCAACGAATCTTGCCTCCCACTACCTCTACCCTTAGCTTAGCACCAGGAAAAATGTTGGGATTTGCAGCCTCGATTGTAAGCAATGAAAGTAATGTTGGGAGCACCCTTGATTGTTGTTGGAAGGCAACACAAGTAACATTGGGGGAGTCCTGATTGCAAGCAACACAACGTTAGTGCTAAAGGCAAGTTCAAATCTTTCTTAGATCAAGGCTTATCCAAGAAAGAGGGTCCTCCCCCTCATTCTTAGATTCATAGCTTTTCATGTGTATCATCTTGTCAGCATAACATTAGAGTTCGTATATATGCAAATGTTTTAAGGTACACGTAACATCTTTTCTTTTTCATGTAGGGCAAAAAGGAATAGTTTACCAACAGGGGAATGGACATTGTATATTGCATCTAGTATATACATAATTTTGTCATAAAGTTTCTAATTAAATTTCTACAGCATTTTGGCTTAGTTTCAATTTTAGTTTCAAAACCCTAGAAAAATTTCAACATAGGTGCCCCATATATGAATCATATTTCAACCAAAAATTTTAACAAAACCTTGACTTATACAAAATATAAACAAAACAAAACAAAGCGGCGCATATAACTTAGAATTTAGTAAATCATGCATTGTAGGTTGGTGTATCATGCCTAGCACTCCCCTTCAAAGTGCATAGGGTAGTAGACAAAGTTATACATGTCCTAGACATTCCTTAATCTACCAACGGCCAAACTGCCATACCTACGTAAAGCTTAACAAAAGTTTATTTTTTAATAGATATTGTGGAAGAAACTTGAAGTTCTTTATTATTGAAACTCAAAGACAAATGGGAGGAGTTGGTCCCTTTACATAGAGAAACCAATCCTAATAAGGAAACAACTCATAACAAATCCAATCGAATCATATCCGTAAAAATAGAAAATGATAAATCAAAAATAAATTTTACTAATTTCCTAATTCTATAATAAACTCCGCCTATGTTGAGGTTTGTGTGCCTTTTCATTGTTGGTCCCAAACCCGAGTAAAGGAGGAGGGTTGCGTTAGGTAGCCGACAGCCAGCGTAAAATTTGTTGGATCTTTAAACATGGATTCTAGTAAACACTTTGATTTCGTTGGGGCGTTCCCTACTTGCGATGCGCTGCATCGACGCCTGGGTGTAGTGATAAATGAGCAAGGGTTCTCGCATGAGGAACGCATGCGAGTAAAGAAGTTAGTTCCGCTACATCGCCGCCCGGATGTAGTCTAAAATGAGCAAGTGTTCTTGCATGAGGAACGCATGCGAGTAAAGAAGTTAGTTCCGCTACATCGCCGCTCGGATGTAGTCCAAAATGAGCAAGGGTTCTCGCATGAGGAACGCATGCGAGTAAAGAAGCTAGTTCCACCACTTCGTCATCGAAGTGTGTCACAAAGAATGCGGAGATTCGGTAGTTGGAATATTGGTACTTTGACCAGCAAGCTCATGGAGATTTTGGATACAATGGTAAGGAGAAGGATTCAAATTCTTTACCTTCAAGAGACTAAGTGGGTTGGTGAAAAAGCAAAGGAAATCGAGAGAACAGGTTTCAAACTTTGGTATTCAGGAAGGGACAAAGGTACAAACGGCGTGGGTATTATAATTCATAAGGATTTGACGGAGAGCGTGGTTGAGGTTAAGAGATTGGGTGATCGAATTATTTTAATAAAATTAATCTTAGAAGAAGAGATCTTGAATGTCATTTCAGTTTATGCACCTCAAGTTGGTCTAGAGAAAAGAATAAAGAAAAAATTTTGGGGAGAGCTTGATATGATAATTCAAGGAATCCCACAGACAGAAATGATTTGCTTGGGTGGAGATTTAAATGGGCATGTGGGAAAAGATGCTTTAGAGTATGCAGGAGTGCATGGAAATCATGGTTTTGGTGTTAAGAATGAAGAAGGGAAGACGTTCCTTGATTTTGCTATGGCTTATGATCTTTTCATAGCAAATACTTTCTTCAAAAAATGGGAAGAGTATTTGATTACCTATAAAAGTGGCTTAACAAGAACGCAGATCGATTACTTTGCTTTGAGAAGAAAGGATCGTTTATCTTGTAAAGATTGCAAGATTATTCCAGGGGAGAGTTTAACTGCTCAACATCGTCTTTTGGTGTTGGATGTTCATTTGAAGAAGACAATGAAGAGAAAATTAGTGTCTAAGAATTTGAGAATTAAATGGTGGAATCTTAAGAAAGAGCAAGTGATTTAAAGAGAAGATGATGCAACAAAAGGCTTGGGATTTTGATGGTAGTGCTGATGAAATGTGATTAAATATGGTAAACTGTATTAGGAAGGTGGTAAAGGAGGTGTTAGGCGTGTCTAAAGGAGGTGTTCCAGGATAAAAGGAGGCTTGGTGGTGGACTGAGGAAGTGCAGGAGAAGCTTAAAATTAAAAGAGCCTGTTTTAAAGCCTTATATCGAGATAAGACCGATGAAAATATGGAAAACTACAAAAAAGCAAAGAAAGAAGCAAAGAAAATTGTTAGTGAAGCAAAAGCAAAAGCTTGGGAGCATTTTTATAAGAAACTTGATTATAAAGAAGGTGAAAAAGATATTTTCAAGTTAGCTAAAGCAAGAGAGCGGAAAGCAAAGGACCTTACGCATGTAAGATGCATCAAGGATGAAGAAGGAAGAGTGCTTATAGCTAGTGAGGATATAAAGACAAGATGGAAAAGATATTTTCATAAGCTATTTAATGAAAAATAAAAGAATGATATCATCTTAGGGGAGTTAGTTAACTCAGAAGAGTATGTGAATCGATCATGTTATCGAAGGATACAAAAGAAAGAAGTAGAGGAGGCTCTGAAGATGATAAAAAGTGGGAGGGTTGTTGAGCCTGATGATATTCCTATTGACGTCTGGAGAATGACGGGAGAACGGGGTATAACTTGGCTCACAAATTTATTTAATACTGTGTGGAGAGGCAAGAAGATGCCAGAGGAATGGAGGAAAAGTTTTGTGGTACCTTTATAAAAGAACAAGGGTGATATACAAGATTGTTCCAACTATAGAGGTATTAAGTTGATGAGTCATACGATGAAACTTTGGGAAAGAATAATTGAAAGAAGGGTGAGGCAAGTCTCTATAGTAACTAAAAATCAATTTGGCTTTATGCCAGGCATGTCTACTATTGAGGCAATACACCTCTTGAGACGTATGATGGAGACATACAAAGTGAAGAAAAATGATTTACATATAGTTTTTATTGATTTGGAGAAGGCCTATGATTCTGTTCCAAGAGATATCTTGTGGAGAATTTTGGAGAAGAGACAAGTGCCAATTATATATATCAACCTCATAAAGGATATGTACTATAGAGCTACAGCTTGTGTAAAGACTAAGGATGATTTGACAGACTACTTTGATATCACCATTGGTCTGCATCAAGGTTCAACTTTAAGCCCTTATCTTTTTGCCTTGGTTATGGATGAGTTGACGAAGCATATCCAAGTTGATATGCCTTGGTGTATGCTTTTTGCTGATGACATTGTGTTGGTTGATGAGACAAGAGATGGAGTGAACAGAAAACTTGAGCTTTGGAGAGAAGCCCTGGAAGATAAAGGATTACGCATAAGTAGGACGAAGACTGAATATATGGAATGTAAGTTTAGTAGTAGAGGGAACAACGAAGGGATTGATGTAAAAATTGGAGGAGAGCGCATTCTAATGAAAGATATTTTTAAGTACTTGGGATCCATTTTCCAACATGATGGTGGAATTGATGGAGATGTTACACATAGAATTAATGCAGGGTGGTTGAAATGGAGGGGTGCTTCTGGTGTTCTCTGTGATAAGAGGGTTCCTTTAAAAGTCAAAGGAAAATACTATCGAGCTGTGGTAAGACCAGCCATGTTGTACGGTTCTGAATGCTGGGCTATAAACTATAGGCATGTACAGAAGATGTCTGTGGCAGAATGAAGATGTTAAGATGGATGTGTGGTCATACAAGAAAGGACCGTATTTCAAATGAATTTATTAGAAACAGGGTTAGGGTGGCACCGATAGAGGATAAAATGAGAGAGGCCCGTCTAAGATGGTTTGGACATTTACAAAGAAGGCCACTAGATGCTCCAGTTAGGAGATGTGAGAAGTTGGAGGCTAAACCTGCTAAGAGGGGCGAGGAAGACCAAACAAGTGTTAGAAGGAAACTATTAAGTATGACCTCAATTACTTTAATTTAAGTCCTAAAATGGCTGAAAATCGATATGTGTGGAGGTAAAGAATCCATATAGTCGACCCCACTTAGTGTGGAAAAAGACTTGGTTGAAATCAAATCTAATTCTATAATATCTCTGATAGATACAAAATGTATACTCTTCAAAAAAAAAAGAAAAGATACAAAATGTATAGCATTGCGATATGCTAAAGAATTTAGAGATCCTACACTGAGTCGGTAAAAGACGTGTCTTGGACTTCCCACAGTTATACAATGGGGTAGTAGTTTATGTTATACATGCCCCAACATGAGAACAAATGACCAAGTTGCCATGCCTACAAAAAGTCTCGTTGGATTCTCCACCATGTAGTAACCACCAATTATAAGAAACTCATATGAAACCCTAGTATGTTGAGGGAAAAGAGATTTCCTACCTTTTCTACTTTCCCAGGACCTTGTGGTAGTTCCTTCCTGGCCATTCTGATCTCCCCTCTTTGGTAGCACTCTTACCCTCCTTTCATCCTCGACAACACGTCGCTTCCTCTTCTTTCTCTTTTCCTCTCTTCTCTCATCCTTGGGCCAAGGTGAGTTATGGGATGAATGGATGGATGGGAATGGGAAGGGTAGGGGGTATTTATAGGGGTGTTTACAGCAGGTTCCAGAATCGTCCTAACTCAGTCATCATCCTTGTTAGCATGAACATCCAACCATGTATGCCAACTCAACAATCTTGATGACATGGCATCCACCTGCCATGTCAACTTAAATTGACAAGCACCAACAACTCATGGTTTTGTTGAAGCTTATCCATCACCCATCGTTTCGCTAATGATGCTTATCGTTAATCTTGGTTAATTAGCGCTAATTAGGATTAATTGTCCTTAATCATGCTTAACACTTTCTAATCTCAATTAGTCTTGCTAATCATGATTATGGGTTCCTAATCGTCATTAGTATCCTTAATTGCAATTAATTAGCCTTAATGTTGGTTGGTTGGCCTTAATCCTTCATCTTTACTTCTAATGACATTCGTTAAGTTTTCTACGTACATTTTGGCCCATGGGGACTACAGGTAATGAAAGTAGCTGCAATTTGGTCCCTTAGAAGTTTCAAGGAAGTCCCTATTCTTTGACCGATTTCTCTTCGATTCACCCACCTATGCTAAAGATTCAGGAAAATGCAACAGAGAAGATAAGGTGTATTTCTATGTTCACTTGATATTTTGTGGGCTCTCATCTCTATATGTGCTACTCGTCGAGAATGATGATTCCACCAGGCACATCGTCACCACCTCCAAAAGTTCAGTTACAAGAGTAGCTATACCTTTTCCAAAAAAGGAAAAAACAATAATGGCTATACCCCTCCCTCATTCCCTTTCTTATGCCCCACTCCTTTTTATTGTGTTACCTCCTCTATTTGTCTTCCTTGGGATGTGCTTTCTAGGTTCTTTAGATAGGGGAGTTTTGCAAAAGTACTTTTGTTAGTGATTTCTCTGTCTTTTTGTGTTTTTTTGCCCCTTTTGGGAGGACCTTGCATTCTTCAGCATCTTAATATTGGAGAGGTTATGGCCATTGTTAGTTATAAGTAGCTCTTGCTCCAATTTTTCTTGCGGTTGATTTAGCTTGGGATTTTCACAATAAATTGTCTTGATGTCTCGATGCACTATCTCATTGCATTTTATTGCTTTACAAGCTCAATGGTGTGGGGAGTTTGTAAGCTTCTCTATGGAGTCACTTTGCCATGCCACTATCTCTTGGAGCTTAATACAAGCGTTAGTAGACCATGCATGTTTGGTAAGATAGTTGAGAGACCGAGATAAAGAGAAAGAGAATGAGAGAGAAATTGAAAGACAGAGATCCAAAGAGAGAGGTTCAGAGAACAAAACTGAGAGGCCCAAAGAGCGAGGGAAAGGACTAGTTGCATGGTGCTACTGCATCAGTGGCGTTGCTCGTGCGATGCTCCGCCTGCCCCTCCCCCCTTCCTCTACCCTACTTTAGGCCAAGTTTGTCACTGCCTACTCACTAAGCACCATTCTACTCCCTCGTGGCCTCCTTCGATGCCATCCTCATCCTCGTCCCCCTCCGCAAGTTCCAAGGAGGTCCAATAAGGCGTAATGAGGTATGGGAGGAGTAGGTGGAAGGGGAAGAGAGTGAGGAAGAGAAACAAAAAGTTTCAAGGGTAAAAAAGTTACTTTTAGGTCCACAACTGTTAAACTTAACGACCTAACTAAAGAAGTGGCTATTTGAAAATGATGCAAATTTTTTAGTAGCATTATAAGCATTATTGGGAAGTCAATGGCATGCTCATAATTTCCATTGTTTACAATGGCATATATGTCAAAAACTCGTAAGGAAAAAAAAACAATAACACAGTCATCTCCTAATCGAAAGGCTCAAAATAGAGAACCAAAAAAATATGTAGTCAATCTATGAAAGGAAATGTGATGTCATAACTCGAAAAGAAACCCTAGGGACAAATTACAAGCAATTTCATTAAGAAAAATAAAAAAAGAAAAGGCAACATAGAAAATATAACTCTAACACTCAAGTTAGAGCATAGATATCCATCAAGCCAACTTGTTGCACAAGAACAAATATCTCTTCTTGGTTAGCACCTACGTAAGGATATCAACAATCAAAGGATACATGTGGAGTAGCAATCCATCATTGCATTTCGTAAAAAGTGAAAATCTATCTCAATATACTTCATTCTCTCATGAAAGACAAGATTTAAGGGAATATAGGTAGTGGACTTGTCACAAAACATAAGAACAGGAGTCCATACTTGGATCCAAAGAGCTGCTATGAAAGAGGTGATGCACATCACCTCATAAGTAGTGTGAGTTGTCATTCTGTACTCGAACTCGGCATTGGAACGAGTATCAATCGTCTACATGTTACGCTGCGAAATAAGATTGCCCCCTAAAAATATTGTATAACTAGTAGTGGACTTCCTATCTTCAACAAACCTTGTATAATCTACATCGAAATAGGAACATATGTCAAGGTGTCCATTGTCTCTATAATAGAGTCCTTTGCCAAGTGTCCCCTTCAAATACTTCAGGATAAGACACATATCATGCTAATGATTGTAGGGTGGTTTGTTCATAAATTGACTGGCCTTGCTAACTACAAAATTGATATCTAGGTATATGATAGTGAGGTATAAGAGCTTGCCTACGGTGCTCCTGTATTTGTGAATATCCTCAAAAGGTGGATCGTCACTCTCCACATCTCCCTCTTTGCTCAACGCGGACAACAAAGGGCTTGGTGCCTAGAAGTCTTGCATCCTCAAGAATCTCTAGGGTATACTTCCGTTGAGAAAGTGTCAGGCCATGCTCTTGTTTAATTGCCTCTATCCCCAGAAAGCATTGTAGCTCTCTTAGATATTTGGTGACAAAGGCCTTCTGTAAGAAGGCCTTTGCCTCCTAAATACCAGCACTGTCATCTCCTATCAGGATTATGTCATCAACGTACATGGCTAGGGTAACAATCCCAATGGTAGCTTGCCTGATAAAATGGAATGGTTAGATGTAGATCTCTTAAAACCAATTGTTCTGACCTTCGCACTGAACTTATTGAACTAGGCTCGAGGGCTTTGCTTGAGCCCACATATAACCTTCTTCAATCTATATACGTGCTCTCCCTCAACCTCATAACCAGAAGGTTGTTGCATATACACCTCCTCAATCAGGTCTCCATAAAGGAAGGCATTCTTGATATCCATCTAAAACCAAGGCCAGTTCCTATTGATAGCAATAGAGAGAATAATTCATATAGATGAAACACATGCCACATGAGAGAATGTGTTAAAATAATCCATGCTATACATTGGTGTGAATCCCTTGGCCATTAGCTTGACCTTGAACCTGTCAATGGTGCTATTTGCAAGATGCTTTACAGTGTACACCCATTTGTAGTAAAAAATCCTCGGAGGATAGGGCACATGTTACGACCCAACCCAGATCTGCTTGGAGTAATAAGCATAAAACAATAACATTTATCACACATGCACCACAGCAGAAAGATAAACGACAGAAGGAAGAGAAATAAAGCCATGAACTAGCATCGGTATCGAGAGATAAAAGCAAAGTTCACACTGTAGGCATCACAATAAATGATAAGAACAAGTGCAAAAAACTAATAGTTCCACAAAGGGGTACTCACTACTATCGAAAAGTAACGAAGTCTAGGCTAAACTAAGGTTGAGTGTGGCTAGGCCCAGCTCCCTCTTCTCTGGCAGCCTGTGCGGCTGGCTGCCCACTCTCCTGACCTGAGTACACACAGAGTAGGCATCGGCAAAAAAGCTGAATAGAGTGATAGTGTATGAAAAGAACATGCAGAAGATAAATAGTAGCAAGAGACTACAAAGTACAGGCATTTAACTAGTTTCAACTCTGTTGAAGGGGATTGTTTCCATTCTTTACTTATTTAGTTAACAGACGTATACATCAATTGGGTTCTTCCCACGAGTCACACTAAGACTAAATCGCATAACATTTTTATTCGTATGTACCCTATTGGGACGATCTTGTTGCGGTATCCTCGTGGTGCATGGCGTACACGTGGCACTCTCCTGGTCGAGAGAACACCCCTTGTTCGTCTTATACCCAGTCTATCACCTTGGGGTCATGGTTGCAGCGTAATGGTGACTACGGTGCATGTGATAAACACACAGGAGGCTTCCCTGCACTGGTACACGGTTAGTCGTTTCTGCTAACGGGTATGCATTAAAGAGCACAATATAGTATAGAACAAGGGTGACACCCCTCAACAAGTTTGCGTACTCTCGCCTGACTATCTTGATTGGTCCCACGTGGGCCCAACAGGAGTCGGTGCGGGAAGGCCGTTCTTATCCCAGGTCCCTACCTGGGTAGGTCAGCTCCCTCCTCACATAACGAGGTGGTTAGCTCTCCTCAATGCGCGTGCACTCGAGGGTCAGCTCATCCCCACACTAGTATCAACATGCTAGTACTCAATTGGCTAGTCGTGGTCCAAAATTTTGATTTCCATCTCGTCATCAATCTCAAGATTCCATTTCATACTTAATGCATCTTTATTTCGTCATAGGGTTCAAGGAGATTCCCTAATTGGTTTATAACTGGCGTTCATTGATCTCAATATTTGCATTGTTTCCAACAATTAATACTTCCTTAGGGTTCGGATTCGTCCCTACTTTGGTTTCTAATGCGTGTGTATATTAATAGCTTCCAACACAAACAATCTAGTTTTCTAAATTCCCTAGGGTTCATGAGTACTCCTAATTGTTTCCAACAAATGCATTTCCCAGGGAGTCCCTAAGAGGGGCCCATTATCAAGGCACGAGGGTTGTCGCATGCATACATTATGTGGAACCCTACTACACAATAATAGCATGACCAAGACGTTTAGAAGACAAAACTAAAGGACCAAAATAGACCTCTAAATTTTGTCTAAGTAACTGGAGGAAGAACCACTCTACCTCGCAGGTATTGGGGGTATGGGGGAGTAGGAGGCTCATTCGCGCTCTTGGCGGTCACTGTGCGACTTCTCTTGAAACACGTGTCCTATGCAAGCACCAAACCTTGATTTTGTGATTTCAACACCGATAGTCTTGAATCGGTGAAAGTACAACCTTTGGTTTGCCCATGCGAACCCTGCGCTCTCCTATGCGAACCTGACCATGCTGCCCTCGTGCCGCGTGCCTGCCTTGAGCCGCACACACCTTGGAGCTCGTACGGTCCTCCTTTCCCATGAACCTAGGAGTCCGTGCACACCTAAGAGCCCGCGTGCACCTCTTCCCCACATGCCTTGGGGGTCACACGTGCCCCTTTCTCCCTCCGTGCAACGAGAGAAGAGAAGTGAGGAGAGGTATGCCTGCTGCCCTCCCCTCCCTCTTGATCTCTCTACCTTCCACCCGCTCCACCCTCTCAGTCTCTAATTCTCTCTCACCAACAAAATGAGTGGAGTGCCTCGAGGTGCATGCGACATAGGTGTCGAGGAGGGGGGTATTTGTAGTGGGAGAGGGGTATTAGGGTTATCGGTGGGCTGAGTAAAATTGCATATTTTACCTCGTGCCTCTCACAAATGGCACCAAGGTCCTTGGTTGCTCTCTAAAATGCAAAAATTGCAGAAAGCCCCTATGTTCTAAGAAAAACTCCCATGGAACCCTTCGTGGGTCCCACTAATGCGTAGAAATTTACGAAGAACCCCTTAGAGTTTATAACAACTCCCTCGGGCTAGAAAATTGCCAAGTGACCCTTGGGTGTTCGTTTAATGCGGAAAAAATTCAGAAACCACCCTGGAGGATTTAGGATTTCCTTGATGGTCCCTAGGGTCATTTCAGCACAAGTTCCCATGTGCCTCGAGTAGTAAGTGCCTCCATCTATGCATCCATGGTGGCCTTCCACTGCGGATCTTGAGAGGCCTCTGAGTAGTCACGTGGCACTACAGTATTGAATAGGGCTTGGGAGAACTGTCATAAAGGAGGGTCCAAATGTATAATGAGAGATAGGATGCACCGTACAAGAGCGAACGAATCTCAAAGCAATGGGTCTATCATCAACATCCCTGTGACTCTGTGCCCGTGGTGCCCTGGTGGAACTATCCTTTGGTGGAGAGACAGGCATAATAGCTAGTGGAAGGAGAGATTGCTCATGATCTCATCTATGGTACATTCATGGCTAACGAGGTACAACCTCGATACCAGTCCCTTCTTCAAAAAAGAACGAAACCTTCTCAAAGAAGGTAGTATCTGTCATAACAATGTATTGATGACTGCTCAAATCATAGCACTGATATCCCTTTTGAGTGTGTGAATAGCCAAGAAAGGTGCATTTTA
This sequence comes from Thalassia testudinum, assembly GCA_037157565.1. Taxonomy (NCBI): domain Eukaryota; kingdom Viridiplantae; phylum Streptophyta; class Magnoliopsida; order Alismatales; family Hydrocharitaceae; genus Thalassia; species Thalassia testudinum. Next base: position 24,381,417 of record JAZHRO010000024.1, read on the forward strand.
CTGCACGTGGAGAGAAATTATCCTACCATTTAAAGGCATGTACAAAACAAGTACAACCAAACACTCATGGCCAGGAAAATGGATGATTAACATTAGGATGCAATAGCTGGAAGGGGATCTCCCCATGTAGAACTAAAGGGACCCGATTAACCAAATAAGTTGCAATGAGTACATCTCTCATCTTAAGGGGGAGAATTGAAGTGCCTGCTTCCCCCTACTTCCCCAGGTAATGTCTGGGGACACGAACGTACACCTTCCACTAAGGTGGTTTTGGTGAGTACAACATCTCTCCAAAATTGCTTCAACACCTTCTTGAAGACAAGAAATGTTTGTGCAATATTCAGGATGTGCCTTAGTTTCCTCTTAGAAACATCATTCTGCTAAGAGGTATATGTACATGATGTTTGATGTAAGGTGCCATTTGGTGATGAAAAAGGATTGCGGTTCCTTGTGCATGAATTTAAGAGTATTGTAACTACAAAAGATTCGAATGGATGAGGAGATTGCATTCTACATCCCTTCAAAGAAGCTTTTTTTTTTGAAAATGCTTCAAAGAAGCATCTTACCACCATGAAGATCTACATGGATTGACTATAATCATCCACAATACAACAAAGTATATGTAACCTTCGATACTTCTTACATGTGAGGGTCCCCAAATATCATAGTGTATCAAATGAAATGGGGATGTGCTTCGTGCCTCGACCCATCGAGAAAAGGTAGCTTGATGGTGCTTGCCCAGCTGACAACCCTCAAAGTCAAATTTGGTAAAGGTAAGCAATTATGGAAACATCTAATATATCTTCCCAAAGGAAGGGTAACCAAGACATGCTAAAGCAGGTCATTAGAGGTAAATTTAATAAAGTAGGATGGTATGGCAAGATAATAAAGATTGTTCTTCTCATATCCACCACCAATAATCTGACAGGTCTTCTCATTTTGAAAATTTCAGTGACACTTGTTGAATATAACAAGGTATTTCAAGTCCTTGCATAGGAGACTCATGGGGAACTTTAGCGCATAATGGATTGCTTTTAGCTGTAACCATGAAGAGAACTCAATGTCACCAACTATGGTCATCGAAGAATTGGTATCATTAGCCACTTTCATCAAAGTGACTTGTTTAGCAAGTTTAGTCTTAGATAGGGAAGCAACATCTTAGTGAGGTGTGTAAAGGTACCTTAATCTATTGTCCACTGTTCGGAAACGATAGACATCAGATGTTCGTGTATATCAGAAGCATCAACAATGCAGGCAGCATGGGTATTAGGTGTATCCTCGTTCCACTGAAGAGAAGGGATCCATTCAAAGTAGTAGCAGGAGAGAGAATAATTGTGGTGAGAATAACTACGTGGAAGCAGGTAGTGAAAGATAATCGTAAGTAGTAGCAACAATAGTATAAGAGACGTAGTCATCGCGAAACATAGATTAGTGCATGGGAGGGGCAATTAGAATTGGTAGGAATCACGTAAGTATGGGAATGTGTGCACATGCGGCTACCTGCATGCTAAGGCTAGTGGGGTGGCACTAGGGAATGTGGTGGCATGAGGCCACTTAGCAGCAACATGCAACAGGCTACTGCTAATTGAGTGCTGGCGACTACTGCTTGTCAAGCGACGGTGTTGATCTCCAGCAGTGACTGCTTGGTGATGTGAGGAAAAGGATGGATGCGCATTGAGATCTCTAGCATGAGATTTAATGCGCAAACAACGAGGGATCCTCTACAACCAAGATCGAGAAATTTTTTGTCCTATTTGGTGGGATGTCGAACATTGATCTAAGATCACGGCTCCAATATCATGTGAAAGGAAATGAATGTCATAGCTCAAAAAGAAACCTTGGCGTCTCTTCTATAGAGAGGAGAGATGGAAAAATTACAAGCAAGTCCCCTAAGAAAAATAAAAAAAAGCAAAAGACAACATGGAAAATAGAACCCTTGACAAAATCAAAAGAGGTCAACTCTGGATAGCTACCTTTTCCTTTTTCAAAAAAAAATCAAAAGAGGTCAAATGTCATGTTTTTGGAAGCATGGAGCTCAATACTAGCCATTGTCCAATAAGCTACTAAATCGTTATATGTTTCTTAACATTGGCTTTTGGCTTGATTAAAAGGTACCTTTTTCAGTTCTCATAGATGGTTGGAATTTCATGGACAAGGGGAAAAAGTTGGAGCAATCTCATTAAACAAAAGCATTGAGGATGTAGACCATGGCCCCGTTTAGCAACGAAATAAGGGAGGAAATGGGAATAGGTCATTTTAATCAACATCTCCATATACTAACCTATTACATCACATTAATATCAATATATATTAAAGTATACCCACTCCAATATAACATATTTATTAAAATATATTTACAATATCACATCAACTCACTCACATCTATATCTTAATATTAAACAAAAATACATTAACATCACGCCAATATCACCAATCAATTGATTCTTATAGTATTTTATCATGAAATAACTCTTATCCCGCTGCTAAATGCAGCCTAAGTAAAGATAGGCTCGCTATCCTTTGCCATCAAAAGTGAGTACTTATATGCCTCAATATGTAAAAGTATTCCATGTCATTGACACAAATCATAAGAAACTCACCCTCTACACTATGTGAAATGACCCGTTGCCTTTTTAGGGTGTTTAAGACGTCTGGATGGGTCGTCAGACATCTGTCTAGACATCTGGATGAAGGGTCAGACGTCTGAAAGTAGAAGAACCGTACCTTCTTCCTTTTCCTCACGCATGCTGCACGCGTACCCTCCTCTCTCTCCTCACCCCAAACCCTAACCTTCCATCTATTTAAACCCCCCCTACTTCCCCCACGCCACTCCATCCATCACCCCCAGCCACCACCTCCATCCTTCACCTTCCCTTTCCTTCCAGCGAGGCGAGAGGAGAGGATGAAGAGAGAGAAAGGGGACGCTGAGGAGGAGAGCGCAGCGGGAGCGTGGGAGGATCTCGCGAGGGAGCCGCGGGAGCTCGGAGGAGCTCGTGCGGGAGGAGTCAAGGGCACAAGCGAAGAGGAGGAGCTTGTGAGCAGGAACCTTGGCCTCCTGCAACCGCTGGAGGAACTACTGCAGCTCCTGCAGGCGAGCTTGCGAAGGAGAGCCTACGGGAGAAGTTCTGTGTACTGGATGTTTTCCAGTATCAGATGTCTGGAGTAGCAGAAGGACATCCAAAGCTGAAGCCGAACGTCTGAAAGCACGTGCGGTGCTAAGGTACGTGCTTTTGTGCGGGTTACGGCCATGTAGGCCTCACTGTAGAGTTTGTCCGACCATTCTGAGGTCTGCACAGACGTACGTAGGGAGTAGGGCGTTGGAAAGGCGTGGGGTATGCCCTTCAAGGTGCTTTTGGATGTGTCTAAGACATGTTGCTAAATGTCTGACCGTACCTCTAAACGACCGGAAGGAGAGCCCGACGTCTGGAACTCACCTCAGACGATTGCGGAAGGGTCTGGACGTCCGAGGTAGCCGCAGGAAACCCAGGGTGAGTATTGACGTCCTTTAAGACGTCCGGGACTAGACCCAGACGTTTGATTTTGGATAGTATTAGTGTTTTTAGCCCGTTTAGGGTCCAAATGGAATTGGATTTCCGCAAACGAACTATCGTTATTTTTCGCTTGAGTTTCTCTACAAGTTAGTTTCACTTGTATATAGTTTTGGACTCGTTTGATGCGGTTGGTTGATTGTATAGGTCTCTAGCCAGTTGAGTATGCGGGAATCGCGGAGGCGACATGATCTGCGATCCGAGCCCCCATTCCTCCCGTATTTGCCGGTAGAGTGGTTTACATTAATATTATGATTTAAATAAATGAACTGCATGCTTAGAATAACTTGAATGAACCCTAGGATGAGAATGAACCCTAAGGCAGAGACAGATGAGTATGGTGTGAGCTAATACTGTATACTTGAGAACATGTAGAACCCTAGGATGAGAACGAACCCTAGGGCAGGAACAAATGAGTATGGTTGAGCTACGCTATTTACTTGAGATGTCTGTAAAACTTTAAATGCTAGCAAGTGTACTGGTTATTTTATGTGATGCCTTGTCAGTTGGAAAATCACGAGCTACCTGTTTTAAAAATGGAACCGGAAATGTGAATAGAGAAATCTGAAAATTTGGAATATGAAACGAAAGAAATATCAGCATGAACCCAATGGGGAATTAAGAGGACTCCTGTAGAAGGGAAGTGAGTTGGCTCTTATGTACATGGTACCAAGGAGAGCCATTGTCCCTTTAGTGTAGAGGGATACTAGCCACTCGTTGGGATGAGCCCCGGGATCAGGCCTAGACACTCTACACCGACTCGGTTTGACCTTCGTGTACGTGGTACCGAGGTGAGCTACTTAGTGTAGGGAGGGAGCTAGCCGTCCCAGGGGGTTCGAGGTTAAGACTAGTCACCCTACACCGACTCTTGTTGAGTCCATGGGCAAATCGGGATAGTCGGACGAGGGTACGCGGACTGTGGACGGGCAAGACCCCTGTTCTGTTCTGTTCTGAGAGGGTAAGGTCCTGTACTGTTCCGTGCTGTACCTTTAGGCATATCCACTAGCTAAAATGACTGACCGCGTGTTAGTGCGGAATAGCTACCCATGCATTTATCACGTGTGCCGTAGTCACCGCTACGTCGCGACCGTGACCTCGGGGTGGTTGACTGGATGTAGGATTATCACGGGAGACTCTCCGGCCAGGAGATCACCACATGTACCTCCTACATCATGGAAAAGACTGCAATCAAGATCGTTCCCGTGAGGAACATGCTAAATCAAGAAACAATCTTAAGTGAATAAAGGAACAACAAATTAGAAGTAGTTGGTTGAACTTAATGAAAGTGGTTAGTTGTTTAATTGCATAAATTAATTACTTATTTAAATTACATGTAAATGGCTAAATTACCACTCTACTCAGCGTTCACTGACTCCGGAAATTTTATAACCTTGTTCAAATCTAGGAGTTGAGCAGCTAGCACCACCGGTTGTAGAGGGAGCTGGGCCCAGTCGAGTCCAGCTTTAGCTGCGTTTCTATACCGTTTTCCTTAGTTCCTATGTAATAGTGAGTATTTTTGTTCTATGTAATACTATTTCAGTTACTTTTTTTGCTGTACTTTTCTTTGTTGTAGTTGTGATTGCCTGTAGTTTGATAGACTATTTCGCTATGTTTCTTTTACTGTCTCTTGTTTCTTTCTGCCTAGTTACATTGCATGTGTGGATGTGAATTATTTTCCTGCTTTGGTTGTTTCTCGTTGGACGACTATGTCTTGGGATTAGTCGAGGCGGGCCGATCTTGGGTCCCGTAGGGATCTGGGATCGGGTCGTAACACTATGCCCTAAGTTGGTTGCCTCTAGAGATGCAAGTTTTTGTAAACCCAACCCAACCCGACTCTAAAAGAATGGGTAAAACCCAACGTAAACTCAACCGGATTTGGGTATGAGTTTTATCCAAAAAATCCGACTAAGTATGGCTATGGGTATAGATCTATACCTGATTACCTAACCCGAGTATCTAAATAAAATCCTCATTTACCCGAGATATATAAGTTCCACCCTAAGTCCTTCATTCCCCCAACCCTAATCTCCCTTATGATTCCCTCCATGATTTTGAAGGTTAGAAGTACTTTTGAACTTCCACTGAACACTTATTTCGGAGATGAGAATCTTTTTGTTTAAAATGTACTTATATTTTATCTCTATGTACATTTTCGTTTTTGATATATTCCCCTTTAAGGGCTTTTCTTTCTAATAATTTCAGTGGGATTAATAAAATTGGTGTAGCCCGAGTCCCTATGTTTCGATTTTGTTGAAAATAAATAATTAATGAACCATGTTATAGATTTTTTTTTCCTTTTTAACTCTAATTTGGGTATGATTTGGTTGTAAAATTAATTTATAATTATGTACCTGATGGATAGTTGTGTATGGGTATGGGTTTAGATTTTTGTACCAGATGGATAAATGGGTATGGCATGGGTATGATTTTCGTAAATAGGTATGGGTATGAATTTAACCAAACTTGACCTGAGACCCATTTGCATCCTTAGTTGCCTCATTATCCTTTGAAAGAGTGAAATATCATAGTGTTGTTGGCTGGTTGCAGGTGAGATAACCTAATGTTGTCAGCAGGACTGCATGAGGATATCCAACAAAATTGACCAGTTATTCTTTACATCTTTCAGTGATAAGTCGTAACTTTCACTCTTAAATCTCTCCTGTTCTAAAATTTATTCTACAATTTAACCTTATCACCTTCCTCAAAAAAATTTAACCTCATCACACGGGAAGAAAAACAGTTATTTGATGCTACAGTTTTCTTCCTTTGATAAAGTCATGTACAAGGGTTATCCCAGAATTATTATCTCTTCCCAATAATGCTGATAGATAAGATGTGCATTCATGTGGGAGAGGACATGGAAGGTCTGAAAGCATACAAAGATGCTTGTGGATAAAATAGAGTAGCATCAGAACAATTCATTGCATATCTATGCATAATGCCTAGGCCAAGGTGTTGCGTGCATGACAGGAAAGAATGAACATACTTGCAACTGCAATATTCTAAACACAATGAGAGAAAAAGGCAGAAAATTTGTATATTGCATAGGGGAAAGAATGGAAACGAGTATATGATCCAAAGATTTTGAACATTGTAATTATGATAAAAAAAGAGCAGCAAACTTGCATGTCCAGACAGAAGCAAAAATCAAAATGTCAGAAAATGTACAGAGCCTCCCAAAGGAAAACAAAAGAAAGAAAAACGGAAAGAAGTGTTCATATAAAAATGTATCACACATACCTGCAAGGATAGAGGATGGACAAATTTCCAGATTAAACAGAATCACATCAAACAAAGGAAAAAAAAAAAACCTGCTTAATGTTGATGCTGGTCAAACAAACCATTTCACAAATTGAGTGGGAGAAAGCTTCTATGAAGAAGATTTAGAGAATAGTGGCTTGAGAAGAATAGTTCATTAAAAAAAAGGGAAAAGATCAAAGAGTTATAGGGAATGGATGAGAGTAAGGCTTATGAGGAAGACTGGAAACTGTATGATGCTTACATGCACAAACAGATGAGAAATGTTTCTAAGGGCTTACACAAACAATTAAGTTATATGCCACTTGTAAAGTTAGTGCGCATCAATTGTAAATAGCAAGCATAACATTGTAATAAATGATGTTACCTACAATGACATGAATGAAGGATACAGAAATAATTACAATTTTTGTCGATCATAATATGGATCCAGAAATAGAGCAACAAACTTTTAAAATTAAATACAAGACTTGCAAGATTGTAATTTCCAAACCAGGATGATGTGAATATCCCTAAAAACATGTTGTTAGCAAAATTGATAACCGAAAATGTAAGAGTAAGTAGTTTTCATCTCGGCTTTAATGGCTTGCGAATCTGCTATTGGATCATGATGGAAGGGCTATTAGAGCTTGTCCTAAATTTCTTGGTCCATTGGGCTCACTGCAAAAGACTGCATGTGTATGCATGCGTGAGTGTGCGCATACAGACACCCGTGTGCACGTGCATGAGCATACCCGTGACTGTCGTTGTCCTTGTGTTTCATTAAAGTGCGGGCTAAGTTCACACAACTATCTCAATCAGATGGGGGCAGGAATAATGAACTAGCCCATTAATCACCTTCATGGATTTTCAGGCAAATACCCCCACAAACATCTGGTGTTATAGAAATGTCCTTGTGTTTTTTGTATCAACATAGATACCCCCACAAAATTAACCATTACCAAATGTCCCTCCAGTAAAGCTTCATCCCAAAGATTCGTTTTTTTGAAGCAGACATTCACTTGGATAGAGAAAATGGCCACTGATCACTAAGGAGTCGGATAGTACGAAACGGGAGTAGTAGTTAAGGAGGATAGTATTTCTTTTGTTTTTGTCGGTGGTGGGGGTGAGTTCACTTTTTTTTTAATCTGGTTAAAACAAAAGGCATACGCGTAAAACAAATTAAAGAACAACTATTAAATATGCAAAATGCAATGACATTTTTTTAATATCATATGCTTACATGGCATATATGTAAAATCCCCTTGCTGTCATGCAACAACAACATCTAGTCTACGGGTGAATCTCTTTCTTCCACAAGCATAGTTGATTGAGTTTGAAGGGAGCCAACCCCATGACCCACCGATGTTGAAAATGCCAACAGACACTTGACCCTGGTCTTTGGCATACTTTGCCATCAATTCTAAGATCCATGGTGAACTTGTCCGATAGCTTATAATTTTGCTGAAATTGTTTTGGTAAGGCACATGCATGATTCTCTCTACATCTCTTTCAATTGAAGAGATCCTGAGCCCACTCTTGTTGTGCACAGGTGAATTGCTCCAAAGAGCAGAAATGTATGAAAACTACATGCAGCAGATCCCTGTTCCCACTCAGTGGGGTTGCATTATACCATGTTCTTCGTGGCAAGGGTTGGCTCAATCAATGAAGAGATTGTATGGTCAGCCATTTCACTATCAAACGAATGTGCTCCTAAAGCAATGGGATCAATTGAGGACTGGTTCCACGGATGAACTTCAGCCTCTTGATTTGATTATCCACCCTTCTAAAGCTGAATCCATGATCTGGATCTCAGAAGAGGTCCACAGGCTTTCCACTTCTCACCACCATCTAGCAAAGCTGTGGGCTTCCGATCCCATGTATCATGCCTTTATCGATCCCATCATTACTAGAATCTGATTCCATCGCATCAAATCCTTATCCTCCTTGAAGGGTGATCTATTGTGTATAAAGACTGTACGTTGACAGCATGTAACAGTTAAAATAAGGCCAAGTTAGTTGTCTAGTGCTTGAAGCATCATGCGTAAGACCTTTATGAGCCCAAAGTACTCAGCATTTGCTTCTTTCTATCATCAATTTATGACTGATCAATGTAACATATTCATCTGTTGCCTATGATCTTTTCCTCATATAATTTACCTTGTCATGTTTAAAAAAAAGGCCTGCTTTCTTTTCAATAAAAAAAGGCCATCTTTCTATTCATGTAAGGCCTGCTTATAATGATTCAGTTTTATGGACAGCAGCCGGTTCTGCGAAGAGACGTGGTTTTATGGACTTCAATGCGTTGAGCCGCCATGGATATAGAGGGGCCCCCTCTGTGCTGAGAGTTCCTGAGCCAAGGGTGGAGCAAGAGCAGGACTGGTCCTGGTCCAAAGGCAAAAGGGAGGAAGAAGAGGCCAAATAGTCATTCGAAGAACGTGAGCGCACGAGGGCTGCTGTAAGTGCTGGGGAGACTCGTCTTAGCATTCAGAAAAGACAGCCACCGGTGACCGGTAAGGAGAAGGGCATGCCTTTCTCCCAGAAGGAGAAGAGGAAGAGGGACCTCGGTCAGGGAAAGTAGGGGGAACAGCTATGTTGAGGAGGAGAAGAGATTGCTGCGAGAAAGTGGTATTTACTCAGGCTTTGACACTTGACATAATGTTTTGCATCGCACCTCGAAAACCAGGCTTGTTCTATGCCAGAAGGATGCCACTTTGGTAAAAATCTCTGCTAATGTTAATACAATCTTCGGATTGCCTTTGTTCTGATGATAGCTTCCTGTTTTTTTTTACTTGCTCAGTGATTTAAGGGTCTTTTCTGGACTGTTGATCATAATCCCATGCACGGATCATTGATGGCATGCCAATATAGGTGTAAAAGGTGTTTATGTATCAGGGTAATTTGAGAAAAAATAGAGAAACACTAGGAAATGCAAACAAATCAGAATTTTTCGTGTGATGTGAAATCATAAGTGCAGAAACAACAAAATGAAACGTATTTATGTCCATCCAAGATGTTAATATTTGTCTTCTCTTTTTTTTTTTTGTTTCTCAATGTAATTTTGGAAGGTGATGAGAACGTTTTAAAAAGTTGCCGCATGTAAAATGTCGAAAATGTCCAAGAGTTTTTTTGAGCGTAGCGAAGAACCAGCGTTTAGAATAATATCCATTCAAATAAAAGTCCTTAGGGCCATGGACAATCTAACTAGAACTGGCAGCAACTGAGGGGGAGAGCTGACAAAGAACAAGAAAGCCTCAAAGCATAACAAATTGATGTTAACATTAAATAAGCATGGGAATGATTTTTTTTTTATGACCTAGAATCCAGATAGGTAAATCAGGTAAGAATTGATTATCTTTCACACATTAATTCTTCAGGTAATGTGAGGATGAAATTTTAAATTTAGATTTCTCGTGCTAAAGTTAGGAATCTCTATACGTTGGTGGGTGGAATTTACCATATTCATCTACTTTCCAACTTCATCTGCTTACTAAAGTGGGCACATTAGGCCTAGTAACAAGTCCTTTAGGTCCCAAGTCCTATGAAGGAATGGTGTTTATCATTTATTAAGAAAATAAGTGAAAAAGTAAATAAACATACGTTGCAACGTGATTTGTAACGTATAAAGTGAGAATGTTAGTTTTAATCATTGTATTTTAATTTTTTTATCGATGGAAATAATTTTTCATAGATGGAAAATTACTTTTTTAGTTAAAAAATACTTGTCATAGGTGAAAAATCATATTCTAAATAAAATATAATTTATCACCAATAGAGAGAAAATATAACGATGTATTTTGATTTTTAACTAGTTGAAAATAATTTTCAATCGATACATTTTAATTTTTTTAATTTTCAATTGGTTGATTTTAATTTTTAGTTGGTTAATTCTAATCTCACATTACAATTTAAGATTGCAAGATGCGTTCCTACGTGTAACGACCTGGTTCCCGAGTCCCTACGAGACACGAGAACCGGATCGACTCGACTAATCCCAAGATCTAGTCGTCCAACGAGGAAGTAACCAAAAGACAGTAAAATAAATCACATTCAGCATGAATATAACTAAAGTAAGAAAGTACAGCAGTAAGGAAAGAAACTACTACAGTAGGTACCACCACAACAGTAAAACAGCATTTATCATAAAACAAGAACTGCAGGTAAAGAAGGTACAGCGGAAACAAAAACTACTCACTAGAACAGAAACAAAAGGAGTACAAAAGGCTGTGGTAACTCTACTGGACCCTACTCGGCCCAGCGTCCTCTGCAGCCGCCGACCCTGGCTGCTCAACACCTGGTCCTGAAAAAGGTAACGAGTGTAACACGTCAGCAAAACGCTGAGTAGAGTGGCAAACTAACTAAGGGCAACAGTAGAGTGTACAGTAGCTGTCATGTTCTATTACTTCCTTTATTCACATCTTTCAATTTTTCTCACTATTTCATTTATTTCTCAGATCCTTTACTTGATCTCGAATGTCCTCGTGGGAACGATCTTGATTGCAGTCTTTTCCAAAAGTAGAAGTAGCACGTGGTGCTCTCCTGGCCGGGAGAGTCCCCCGTGGTGATCCTACCCTCAGTCAACCACCCCAAGGTCACTGACAGACGTAACGGTGACTACGGCACGCGCGATAAACGCACAGGTAGCTAGCCCGCACTGGCACGCGGTCAGTCGTTTCCGTTAACGGGTGCGCCCAAAGCACAGCACGGAACCAGGGCAGAGCCCTCTCAGTAACAGGGGTCCAACCCCTCCACAGTAACCAAACCGGGGCCTTGCCCCTCCACAGTCCGCGCACCCTCGCCTGACTACCCTGGTTTGCCCTAGTGGGCCTAACAAGTCGGTGAAGGAGGCTAGCAGAACCCCGGGGCCTGTGGGGTAGCTAGTACTCTCCTAACACTACTAGCTCTCCTCGGTACTACGTACACGAGGGCCAACAAGTCGGTACAGAGCGGCCAATCCTAACCCCGGGTCCCTGGGGCGGCTGGCCCCACTCTGCACTAAACAGGTACAGGTACTTCCCTTGGTACTGCGTACCCAAGAGACCGTACAAACACATCTCAGTTTCATTCCTTTTTCTTTCCAGGAGTCCCACTCCTAATTCCCCGTAGGGTTCTAGCTTTTTATCTCAGAACATCATATGTTTCACTTTCCAGATTCACGTTCTCAAAATCCATGATCTCAACATGTTTCTTTATCCATAACAGGCAGCTGTTAATTCAATTTACAGTCAGCTTTATATTCCTTTCCATTTTTCCAAGACTGCAGTATTATACATTCCACTAGTTTTTCCATCCTAAGATTCATGCCACATCCTAGGATCTAACATACAACTAGTTTTCCAGCCCTAGGATTCATGCATGTCCTAGATTCTAGTTATGGTTCCATACTTTAACAGATTTTAAAATAACTTAAGCCACTCTACCAGGTACAACGGGAATAGTGGGGGCGTGATCGGGAATCCCGCGTGCCTCCGCGACTCTCAAGACTGCAACTGAACAAGATCCTGTCACAAGGATCAAACACAAGGAGTGTCTCAAAACAGTGTATAGCTACTGTAGATGAGTAGAGGAATTAATTCTGAAGAGAACGCAACTCGAATCGCGGAAAATGGAGCCCGAACGGGCCCTAAACGGGTCGAAAAAAACGATACTGTGCAAAATCAGACGTCTGGAACTCCTTCCAGACGTCTTAAAGAGTGGATCAGAGAATTACCTGTTCAGCGTGGTTTCCCAGACGTCCAGAAGTCTGCGGGGACGTCTGCCTAGATCCCAGACGTCCGATGGTCACTCCGGACGTCTGGAGGTCACTCCCGCCGTCTGGTACAACTTCCAGACGTCTGATTCGCAAAGGATGGCGAATCAGCGAACCTACGCACAGCCAACCCCCCTCCCTCAGTACGGTCAATCGACAAGAAGGAAGAAGAAGGCGGAAAACTCACCTTTCAGACGTCTGTATGATCTTACAGACGTCGACCTTGCCGTCTGGCTATCAACCCAGACGTCTGATTCTGGAAATTTTTTCCAGAATCAGAACCCTGCTCGGCCTCCGCTCGCGACGCCGCCCGCGTCGCACCTCGCGCGTCTGCTGCTCAGCCCGCAGCAGATCCCTCTCCGCGTCGCTCCGCGCCCCCCTGCGCCCTCCGCCAGCCGGCCAAGCCGCTCCGGCGAGCTCGCCCGCACGGCAGAGCTCCGCCCTCGCACGCCGCACCTCCGCGCTCACTGCGGCCGCCGCTGCCGCCCTCGCGTCCGCTCGCTCTCGCGCACAGGAAGGAGAAGGAGGAGACGGTGGAGACGCGCCCCTTTTTAACGCCGCGCGGAGAGGAGAGAGAGAAGGCGACAGGCCGCCTGCAGCCGCAGAGAAAAGAGGGAATATGCGGTCTGCGCGCTCAGGCGCGCAGGCGACTCGCGTGTGTCGAAAATAACGGATTTCCAGACGTCTTGAAACTATCCCAGACGTCTTATCAGACGTCTGGTTGTGATCCCAGACGTCTTGTCCGACGTCTGAGCCACCTCCCAGACGTCTTAAAATACTATTGGGGCACACATTCATTACACTACGTATGTTTCTGAACAAGTTGTGTAGAGGAGTCCTGGTTTGTAACACTTTTCCCATATGCATAAGAACTGATTCTTGTTATACTTTAAACCCAAACTTCACGCGTTAGAACTATTTCTCGTCGTACTTTAGACCCAAACGTCGCTGTCGTTAAATTACAACCAAGAATTATTTGGGTGATAAGTTTGAAGAAATCAGTTTGACATTTTTAGGGGAACAATTTAGTTTTTGATGGCTTTTATCCGAGAGATTTACACTAGTAAATAAATGGGATTGTTTGGAAGGCAATCTGGATTCTAGTATTTGCATTTGCGGAACGCTTTTCTAAATGTATAATCTAAAATCTACATTACTAATCTCAAAGAAAAAAAAAGAACCTCTGCATTTGAACGTGGTACAAATTGCAGGTTACCCTGCTTTTAGCGGGTTCTACGCTACACCATGCAAGAAATGGTGACAGTGATTGAGTAGAATCTGGTTAAGATGGTTATCTTAAGTACAGGAGAAAAAGTAAAATATACAAATACATAAGGATTGGTAATTCAATTTTACTATATATGACTCAATAGGGGCTCAAACCTTTAAAATTCACACTAGCTCAATATTTTGTGGGAATTCTCTTTGAGTACAAAATAGAGAGACTGAGTGAGTCCTTTCTAGTACGAGAGTCCCTTTTACATGGCATGAGCCGTGTACCTCTTTGAAGAGTCCTCTTGAGTGACCTCGAGGGGGTTTGTGCAACATGCATAAAGATTAGGGGGATCACTTGCCACCGACCGTTGACTCTTTTTAAGGCCTACTCCATAACGGAAGACGCAACCTTTGTAGAGGTGGTACAGGGTTGGTCATACTACATGCTTAAAGGTCAAGCCATAATAAAAAAGATAAAAAGGACAAAAGGCACATGGCTTAACGAAGTCCTACGTTGTTGTTGTGATCTTCAGCAATTGCTTTGCTCCGTCATTCCCATTGGTCCTACCACCTAAGCACTTGGTGGGTTAAGTAGGCAGGTCGGTTGAGCAAGCTAGGTAGCTTGAGTTGGGATGCCACTGGGAGCCTCTAACTTTAGCCTAGCAGATCTGAGTGGGGTTACCTGAGAACTACTGGGATGGCAGCTCCTAGCAAGGAGTCACTTGACACTAATTTGACAATCATGTCAATCACTTGCACTTGACTCACATGATTGGAACTCCTTCACGAGATTTTAACCTCTAGGTCTGTCTCCACTTGGATCAAAGTTTTCTTAAACTTTTATTTGATGGGTTGGACTTATCCTCTTTCACCATATTAGATTATCTGATCTTTGTAGTTTCTTTTTACTTTTCTTTTCTTTTCTTTATTTCACTTCTTTTATCTCCTAGTCTTTCTGGTTTCTAATTCACTCACGATAAAGGACCAATCAATATCAACTGCAAAACAAATACCTATAATACTCACTGTCTCCATTTACACCACGCAAACTTAATATTGGACTCAAACAAACTGCCTATACCACTATAAATAATAAAAAACCAACCACATTAAATACATAAGAAATAAATTATAATTTTCAATTTTATTGCTAAATTTACATTAATCCTCCGATCATATTTAGATTCCATTACACATCTTTCTTTCAACCTGACTTTTCCACAAAACCCATCCACCCTCAGATCTATCCCGCAAGGAAAGCAGAGTGAGTGAGGTGCAAGGGAACAGTAGCCGTGACTTTGACAACCTAAGGTAATAACTTCTATGTTCTTCCTCTATTTTTTCAATGTATCGCGTCAAAGATAAGATTTAAAAGCTGGTCTTCTATGCTACTTAAATGCCTTCGAAACAAAAATAGCAGCCACATGTGTACCTTCTTTGAGAATCAGGTGAATAAATTAACCCCAAAAAAAAGAAAGAACAAAAGAACAATCAAATCTCGACATTCCACCGTCTGTGTGCCTTCTTTGAAAAAGCCTCCCGTAGCTTTTTGTTTTCTCTTTGTGGATGAAAGAGTATTCATTGGCAACTTTAAAAGATTACAAGGAAAATCGGAATATTCTCAAACACCCTTACAAGTTACAATGGAGATGGTGTCTAACCGGAAGATGAGCTGACTTTAGCAACAATTATCCTGTCGATTTTAGCAACGGTAAAATCCAAAAGCCTTTTGTAGTTAATAGCTCAGTGATGACTACGAAAGGTTACTTACGTACGTCACCAACATATGACTGAAAGATTTCTTTTTATTTTGCGATTGAGGAACCCCTGAGGGTAAATTAAAAGAAATTGATGATATCGTAATATCAACTTTCAAATAATATAAGGTTGAAATTCGAATTCAGATCCCTTATGTAGTAGTCAGTGGTTAAGTTGATAATTTAACCGTTTCACCCAAACATGTTTCCACTCTCCAAATCAAAAAGTATATCACCTTCCGAGCAGTTAACAACAAATCTTAAAAAATTACGCTCAATGCCTTCATTTGAACTTAAGGAAATGTGGGTTAGTGTATAAAATCAAAATTGCAAAAAGCCAACACCGTATGTACGTCCACCCTGATTTACAAGGATAGCAAGCAACCTTTTTTTTTTAACCATTTTACAGTATATTAGACAGCTATTAAAATACGTCTTAAATTTAATACAGTAAAGAGATTTTAGAAAGGATTTTAACACGGAAGAAGATACACAAATGGCTCAAAATCCGGGAAATTAGCCATCTCTGAAGTTCCAAACACCAATTTCCCAAGCACACATGCAGGAATCTCCAGCGTTTGATTATTTCCGTTTACGCCATAGGTAAATCCCATATTTTTACAAGATATCCTGTATTTATGAAAAAAAATAAGAAAATCTATATTTTACCTTAAATTCAAATTTTCTCGGGCCTAAATTTTAGTGAGGGATAAATTATTGCATACTCAAATTCCTTATGATTTTAATTTATTCTTATCTTATCTTTTATTCACGTAAATATTTTCACAAAATTATCTTAAACTACACATAAACATTGGCTTAGGATATCCCTTACTTGTAAATTTTTATCCTAAAAAATATATCCCAAAACGTAAACTAAAGTCTGAAAATCCTGCAAGACTGCGTTCCAAACGGATGCAGAAAACCGACTTGTACTTTAAAATTTTAACGCTTAACAAATACAATTTTTGAGAATATCTAAGAATCAAAAGATGAAGTTACAATATCGACACAAAGAAATATACAAAAGAAAGAATAGCACGCAATTGGAAATTTGCAAAATAATAGCAAATTATGCAAAAGGTGTCGAAGACGATTTTTTTACCAAAAAGAAAAAAAGGGTTACGAAAGAAAAGAAGGAATAACGAACAACTGATTTTGCCAAATGATAGCAACTTGGGTACGAAGATGTCCCCGACGTTTAAGTAAAAAAGAATATTTACACCCATACAACTAAATCTTTTTCTGATTACATCTATAGTTCAACAAATGTTATATTTACTACCATATCCCCACAACATTCTTAATTATTACAAATTACTTCTCCGTTGGATTTTAAGAAATATTCTCAAGTAAAAAGAATAAAAAATTACATCACTACCTTTATCTTTTTTTTCTTTTCCTTGTTACCTTTCCTTCTCTCCTCACCTTCTTCCACCTCAAGTTCTTGTTGCATCTCCTCGCCAATTGCAATGACAACAATGGTGAGAGCTACATGTGACAACACTGCGGAAAGTGTCCTCCCCTCCTCACCGGCCTCCCCCAACCCATAAACTACCTCCCCTTCCTCATCACCAACCTCCTCCCCCGATCCCTCCTCACTCGACCTTGATCCCCACATAGGTCTAGCACCAACACCCCATGGTCATCGAGGAAGACAAAGCCACTAAACCCGCAACTCCTCCCAGTTGCAAGCCCTTGCAAGAAAGGCGAAATCAATCGTGACATTCTAATTCTCTCTCTCTCTCTCTCTCTCTCTCTCTCTCTCTCTCTCTACTTTTTTTTTTTTTTTTCTGTTTTTAAAGGTAACTATAACTTATAGCTGTATCTCAATAAAAATGGTGTAAATTTGTAGGGGTATACAAGAAAGTATGAGATTTATGAAGATATAGATGTAATTAGAAAAAATTCCAAGGACACGGATATAAATATCCCTAAGAAAAATAAAGGTCCAAAGAAAACTGTAATAAGAAAAGGAAGAACAAAGAAGACTTCAAGTAGAAAGTGGCATAAATCAGTAAAATCACTGCACATTGCGGTGAGGTTGGAACGTATAAAAACTGTTGGTACCACTAATATACGAAAACTTCTCACGAGCGTATGCGATAGGATGACAAAACTTTTCGGGAGAAGGAGAAATCAAATCTAAGGAGGCCTACAAAAACACGACCAAACAAGCTGACAAGCAAAGAAATCCAACCCCAATTCAAAAGATCACCCTGCCTTTATTAAATGTACAAGCAGCTTCACAACCAGAGGGAAAACAAAGATGGGACGGGAGCAAGCAACCATCACTCTCTGCATGATCAAAAAAAAATTCAGGCCAAGCAGAAAGCGACGCCAAAAACATCACAAGCACAGTCAGTTTTCTGCACGACTATATGGCGTTGCATACAACAAGACAATGTTAGACCAACTCATACGTGGGTCATGGACCGCGGGTTGGGTTGAGGCAGAAGCACCCGGTCATCTGGTCCTCTGGTACCATCCCTCCTCCCTTGCTGGTGTCGATTGCCTCCAACAGCCTCACGGCCTCGCTCATCTCCGGCCTCTTCTGAGGGTTTGGATCCCAGCATTTCCGCATGATGGACGCCAGAGCGCTCGGGCAGCAACGAGGAATGTCTGGGCGTACATTCTGCATATGGATAAGAAAAGAGAAAAATGCTCGATTTGTAAATTCTTTGGTGGCAGAAGTTCGCGGAGAAATTCCGCGAGAAAAGGAAAGAAATCGTTGGAAAATGGGTTCAAGCAAGGAGGACTCTTAACAAATTCTAAGATGAGCGTCCCATCTTACAAATTCTCCCTAATACACCTTCCCTTTTCATCACATGCACGAATGCACGGAGGAAAAAAAAAAGGAAAATGTATGTGCATACGTGCGTTATCTGTTTTTGTATCTATATATGCATTTATGTATGTTTTCTATGTATGTATATATGCACGCGTGTGTGTGTGTGTGTATGTAGGTATGAATGTATGATTAATTGGTCACTAAGATGCAAGGCATGAGGGAAGTTATTGGTTCAAGAGCCATTATGAGTTAAAATTGTTTCCAAATACACTATCATAGAAATGATGACTAAAAACCAAGATATAAACAACCTTTCTGCTAAGAACTTTGGTTACAGGTCTTAGCTCTCTTACCAAAAAATGCCAAATGGGGTTCAGGTTTGTCCAATTGGCACACATTTGAACAGCGCATACTTGTAATTTTCTAATCAAGGCACGCCCATATTCTATATATACATTTTTTTCCGATTCAAACTTGGATGGCAAGACAAAGACCATAATACCAAAACAATAGCAACAACAAACGAAGCCTCTGCCCCAATTAGGTCGGATTGGCATTAATATCCCATACATGCAAACGATCATGATGCAGGAACCATGGTGGCTTCATCATGTTATATACATACAAAAATATGTAACTATAGCAACTTTTAAGATGGTTACAGATTTCAGAATACCACATGGATAAAATCCACTGCCATTCATGATATAGATTCAAGCACAACCAACATAAGGTTGCAAGGGCAAGACCAGAAAACTAACCTGCCTAACCACAGCATGAGTGATGTCAGCAAAGCTCAGATTTGGATATGGCATATCACAGCAATATATCTCCCACAGCAATATTCCAAAACTGTAGACATCGCACCTTCTATTGTAAGGTTTGCCCTCGAGAACCTGTGCATGCAATTTAAAAAAATCATAATAATATTGCTCAAAATGTCAAGAGAAGCGGTGGAATTTGCCTATGTTTCAGTATGATTAGTAACACTAAACAGGATGGATACATGCAAATAAATATTTTGATTTTCTGAAAAAAAAAAAGAGGGACCTCTGGAGCCATATAGCCAAGGGTGCCAGTCTCTCCCGTCATATCCTTGGGATTCTGAGCTTCAACACGTGCAACACCGAAATCAGCAATTTTCAGATTTCTACGATTATCAAGCAACATGTTCTCAGATTTCACATCACGATGCACAATCCTTTGGGAATGGAGGTAGCTCAGCCTGCGAAGACAACGTAAAATAGCATCAATTTTAGGTTAACGCAATTTGGCTGCGTATTGATGAGCACCGGAGAAAATTTTCTACCCCCTGGAAAGGTCGAGAGCAAGTTGAACTACAACTTTATAAGGAAGCTTCTTCCTCGAATTTTTTATTAGAAAATTTTTCAATGCTCCACCAGGTACATATTCCACAAGGACACAGCATGCTCTGGTTGGGAGAAAGGCATGATTGTTGCCCTGGGAATTCTTTTCTGGTATCATGATCTCTGAAGTCCCCATTGAAGCCCCGAGAAACTGCAAGAAGATACTACTGGTAAACATTCCTTGGTTCCTACCAGTTACGATGGAAAATTCCAACTTTAAAGTCCTTCCTTATCAACTGGAGTTTGATCAGAGGGACAAATGGAATGCACCTAGGAGGTACTGCTGACATGTTCGTAATTTATATTTATTTAAAAATTACTTCCATTTGTGATAGCAGCCACGCATGTCAATGTGGCATACATCCAGAGTTGGGACCATAGAAAATGACGTGTAACATGCTATCTAACTTACTACATCGAGAAGATTGTCTCGAGTATCCAACATGTAAAGTGTATCTCACTTGTTACATTAAAAGAAAAGTGTTTAGAACACGTGAAGCGTGTCCCTTGTATTAGACATTTAAGCATGTTGCACAAATCAGCCACGTGTCAATGGACAATTAAGAGAAATGAATGAAGCACACTCCACATAACACTTGTCATATATGGGTGGCAATATAAACGTAGAAAACCAATACCATATATAACATGTGCATATCATGTTGGACACTTAATAGGTCACAAAATGGATGTAAAAAATACGTCCATGCACAACACATGTCACATTGGACGATGAGTGATAATGTAAATGTAGAAAACATGCTTGAAATATGACAACTACATGTCATGTTAGAAACTTAATGAGTAGAAATATGAATCTAGAAAACATGCCTCATATATGAATGTGTATAGCACGTTGAACACCCAGTGGCAACATGAATGTAAAATATGCCCTATATGTAACACATGCGGGTCACATTGGACACTCAATGGCAATACGAAGATAGAAAATGTGCCTCATAAATAACACGTTTGTGTGATATTTAGATATTGGATGAGTTGAGATATGAGCATAGGAAGCATACTAAATACATAACATGTGCATGTTATATTGGACACTTAATGACTAGCAATATAAATGTGCAAAGCAGGCCCATATACAACACGTGGGGTGTCACGTTGGACAGTTAATGAATAATGGTACGAATGTAGAAAACATGCCCCATATATAGCACATGCATGTCACATTGGACAGATTGTGGCAGCACAAAGTAGAAATGCCCTATACATAACACATGAAAGTCATGCTGGGCACTCAGTGGCAGTTACAAACATAGAACATGCACCCGTATATAAACATGACTATAAGTGTCACATTAGATGTTTGATGAGCCGAAATATGAATGTAGAAGATGTGTCCCATACATATTATCGGTGTCGCATTTACACAATAAGTGGCAATGTGAACATGGAAATGTCTCGTAGATAAGCATGCATGCCAAGCTAGACACTTAATTATCAACAATGTGTATGTAGCAAATACTCCCCATCAATAACACCCACACATAACAAGCACAGTAGCACCATCTCTGCCACCTAAATACCAAATCAACTGCCAAGAAGATACATAAAAGTCACCTTTGTAACATTAGGGTGATCAAGCTTATGCCAGACAGCAACCTCCTGCCGGAATGCTACTCGAACCGAAGCAGCCTCGGCAGCCGATAGCAAGCTGTCCTCTCCCCAATCAAATATCTTCACTGCAATATAGGACAAAAAACGAATTTTGGAAAAGCTTCAAATGGAAAACAAACCACAATAACATCTCATCCAGAAAAAGCAAATCACATAAAACACATAAAACATCAACACAAGGACGTGAAAATGGATCACAAAAACTAAAACTTGGACCATGCACAAGGACTGATCCTAAATGCAAACACCACCCAGATCCACAAAATCATCAAGCAAACAAAACCAACATGGGCTATCTCATATCATGCAAGGATGGCAGATAAAAGACAGTATTACCACCAAACCAAATACAGACATCAAGATGGCCCACACGAAAGACCCTCAATATACACAAGCTACACAGATGAAGACAGTACCATAATCCAGAGAAGACCAATCCAAACAGGAATGAAGAAGATGGATACCTGCAACATCCTGACCATTGTAGGCACCTTTGTAGACAGTACCATACGTCCCCTTGGCCACAGGAGCCTTTATATCCACCTTGGACATGTCGATCTCCCACTCCTCCTTGGGCCTCTGGATCGAGCTGGAGTTCCTGGACCACACCTTGCTCAGATGCTTTTCCAGCTGCACGTCGAGGCTCTTCAGGTCTATCTTGTCGGCCCTAAAGATCATATCTTTGCTGCTGAGGCTCCCCACACCTTTGGACTTGGGAGGCAACACGCTCTCTCCTTCACCCCTCTCCACCTCTCTGCTGCTCCCGGGCTCCATGGTGGTCGCTCCAAAAACGAACAAGGGCACACGGCAGACCCCAAAGGCGAGATCTTTGCTAGTGGGTATGGGAGATCTCGGCGACCAACATGTTCGGTGTGTAGCAAAAAAGGTGCCACCTTTATTGGTCAATCCCGCATAAGTGAGTTACCCAAATAAGCAAACCGCAGCAAACCGGGATTCTGGGTATGGAAAGGGCCTCCTCAAGATCGCGAGGAGGGGAACGCATGGCAATGACGAGAAGGGGGTGCGGAAAGGTGGGATCTTTTTTGGGCGGTGCGAGGAAATGGCCCCAGGGTGAGAGCTTTTTGGAGGGTGGAGGGGGGGGTGGCGAGGGCCGAGTTGGGAAGAGACCCCAGAGGGAAGGGTTGGAGGGCGTCAAGGCGTGGCTTTCGAATCATGGGGGTACGAGAGAAAGGAGGGAGTTGATGGCGTGGAGGAGAGGGAGAGAGCCTTTTTTCTTTTTAGCGTCATGGGAGTCTGATGGTGGCGGTTGGAGAAATACGAGGGGATCCAAATGGGAGGAGGAGAACGATTCTACAGGTCGAAATCACCATTTTTCTCTCTGTTGTCGCTGTTTTCGGCAAAAAAAAAAACAAGAAAAAGCTTCCTGCTTTTTAATTTTGACTTTTTAAGCTAATGCTGATGTTTTTTCCTTTTTTTCCTTTTCCGTTCGAACCTTTTCGTTCCTTTTTGCTGTTTTCTTCTGGGAAAGGAATGTTCTGTTTTGCCCGTTTCTGTGGGTGGAGGGGCGCAGAGGAGGAATGTTTGGAAAAACTTGCAGTGCAGACCCTATGGTTTATTTTCTTTTGAGTGGTTTGCATGGCGGTCTGTGTGTGGGGGCTATTTGGTAGGCAAGTCAAGGAGAGTTAAGACTCACTTAACTTTTATTTGGTCACATTTAACTTACTTATCATTTGCATTGGGTTAAGAGAGACTTAACTCCCAACAAATTTATTTCACTACTTTCATGGAATAAGTTTATGACACTTATTTTCTTAAACAAATTAACTTACTTATTTCATTCTTTTCCAAAAGTCCCTGCAGCTAAATTGAGATCATGGAGATTCTCTCCCAACATCCCAAGATCTCTGGGATCTCAGGGACCTTGGTGGAACCAAACTTGCTTAGGATCAAAGTTTCCAATATTGAATGTGCATTTCATTTGATTAAAACTTTGGAGGTTTTTCATTCCTTATCTTGATCACCATCTATTAAAATGAAGCTATTCTCACGTAGCTGTTGCCATTCCATCTACTATACCACCTCCTTCACCTCAGCCACAACTAGATATGGCTTTCCTTAGCTCGTTATGGTAATTCCAGCAGGTTGCAGGTTTTATTGTGAAAATTGCACATTTTGACTCACAAGAATGTGGAGAAGGACCCATTTGGACGTCAAGGGAAAATATTGTAAAGATAGATTAGTGGGGAATACGTGGAGATGGATGTTTATTTGGGTGATGAAATAAGTGATAGGATAAAATGATTGATGTATTGATATGATGTTAGTAGATAATTACGTAATATTAGAAAGTGTGAGTGAAGGATACAGTAAGTATTTGTTTAATATTAAAAGTAAGAGTGATAGATGTTAGTATGTATTTATTTAATATTAAAAGAGAGAGTAGAAAATCTTAGGATGTATTTATTTGACATTAAAAGTAAGAGCGGAGATTATTGTAATTTAATAAAATTTTTTTAAAAAAAACTTCATAAGGGGATAATCATTTCTAACATACCTTCAAAACGAGGCCTTAGTCTCCGTTTCAGTCAAAGGAATATTAAAAGAGCGATAAAGGAATAAAATCTAAAGTCAAAAAATACAACATATTTTACTCCATCAAACAATATTAACATCAAATTATTCTATTACATCACACTAACACTAATACATATTAAAAATATACCTATTCTAATATAATATATCTATTAAAATACATTCACTATATCGTATCAATCCAATCACACTTATATCGTAATATTAAAAAAATCATCCGTTAACAACTTCTCGTCATACCCATCATTTTATTTCACCACTTAAATAAATATCTTATTCTACTCATACTTACAATATTTTATCACCAAATAACTCCAATCGGCCGGCAAACGTAACCTCAATGAGATATTTATGGTAGATACCATTTTGCAATTCCACGCCCATCATTGCCCACGAGTTTTGATGCAAACGATTGGATTTTAAGTAAACTCCCATTTCTTTGCCAAGTGACAGTATTTCATAGTCAACTATCCAACTTCGTGGGTGCTGCTAATGTAAGCTGCCCAAATCTAAATTTTAATTGCTAGATCAAGCTTATCTTCGTTATATTTGCTACCAACTCTGGCTGACTACGTAAGCCTATAGTTGTCTATGATCGGAAGTTTTATCAACTTTTAAGTTGAATTTCCCATTATTTTCTTTGTCGTTTGATTCCATCCTAACCCTTTTTGTTTAAAGGTCCCTGTGATATATCATTTGACTAATTCCTTCGATTAATTCATCATGGATGTTACCATATAAGTAGAAGTCTAAAATACTTCGGTGATCGGTACCAGTCAACAACGTTAGAAATTAATATAATAAAATTAAGGTTCCTTATGAAAATGTAAGGATGCATTTGACAGGAAGATAAGATTTATATCAGGATAAAATATTGTAAGATAAGTTGAAGGATACTTAGTTAGTGGTATAAGGATAAGTAATTGGATAAAATAATTGGCAATGTAATATGATATTAGTGAATATTTATTTAATAATTTTTTTGTGAGAGTAGA
Organism: Thalassia testudinum; assembly: GCA_037157565.1. Classification (NCBI taxonomy): domain Eukaryota; kingdom Viridiplantae; phylum Streptophyta; class Magnoliopsida; order Alismatales; family Hydrocharitaceae; genus Thalassia; species Thalassia testudinum. Next base: position 24,406,264 of record JAZHRO010000024.1, read on the forward strand.
AATCTTTTGATATGATGCTAATGATTGATTCATTTCTTGATTCCACCACCAATTCATGCCAATTTCAATTTCTATAGTAAATTTAACCTTAAACAGTGTCCTTATCCCGAATTTAAGAGAACATAAGCTGAAATTGCTTGGTCCAAGTAGGCATGATAGATATTCTAAGGATAACCACGAGATGGTTTGAATTACCCTTCTCCTCCCTGAGTAGAGTAAACTTAGAAAAAAAAGTTATTCAAACTTAAAAACTTAACCATGATAGGAACAAAATTGCATGGTTTGTTTTTAGGAATGTGATTAGAAAAGTTGACTTCTCATTACCGCTTCGAGAAGATTTTTAAGTCAAGGAATAAGGATACATCGATGCCCAATTAAAGGGGATACAAATCCCAAGGCACATGTAAGATTAGATGCAAGAGACATTTTGATCAGCCCCAAAATCTTTTTAGTTTCCACGCTATTTCATAAAAACTCATAGACGTAGGACACAACCAAGATTTGTCTTGAACCAACCTTCTCATAAAGTAAGTATTTCTTTCTAAATATGAGCCCCCATAGGATTCTTAATATCCCTTTAAAATATAGTTGGAAGTGTTTCTCTCGCGATTGACTCTTAAGTACTAATTTATTCATCTAAATCAAATATTTTTTGTAACTCACATGTCAATTTCAATTACAACAAGCATTTTGTGGTTTTATATATCAATTATTATACTAAATAAATTATCTATCATGTCACATTTATCAAAATTAATTTATTTTTGTATTAATGCGAAGAGATATTAGGATCGATGATTATCTCTCTCCATGACTTGAGGAGAGGAATATCATACCTAATGAAGCAAAAGCGAATCGGAACACACGCACGATCATGATCATGTAAACGTCTTCTCCTCTTCTCCACTTAATGTGATGGGGGACTTTTCAATGTCAAGGAGGCATCGTAATCCTTTAAGGTTTTTCTTTTGATGAGAATGTATCCAATTGAGAGGCTCCTCAATGTGGAGTAGACTCAAGGGAATCTTAATCACATTAGGTTTTTCTGCCATCATCAATTCTATACTTCCCCAGTATCCATCAATGTGGGTCTTTTATTGAATATGATTAAATCTATTGATTAAATTAGATTCATTTATTATTTAATTCAAATCTTATGAATGACTTAACATATGATTAATTCCAACACTAATTAATTTCTCACTCCTCCCTACGAATACATATCAGCTGTCACTGCTCAATTGTGCCATGTAACTTTCTTTAGATAGAAGAAATATGGGGTTTCTTCTTCTAACGAATATGATCTCTACCAAGGGGGATAATTCAAATGTGTAAATAAGACAAATAAGTATCTATTTCTATCTATTTTGGTCTGACGCTAGAAAACTCTTGCATCTTTGATAAAATCATGTCCAACATGGCAAGAGTCTTTTGTCCTTTAATGATCAAAAAGATGGAAAAGGAAAAGGTCTTTTATCCTTCCAATGTAATTAGAAATGAGGAAACTATCTTGGAAGGAAGAGGAAAAGTAGATTATGATTCTTTGTTATATGGAGAAAGAAGATAAGATATAGTGCTTGCAATTGAGAAGATCGGATGGGAATTGATTTTTTTTTTTTTTTGAAGACTTGTTTACTTAACAAGGTACCCTCTCAACACCGGTGGATACTCCCCATTTACTTATGGTGCTTTCCTAATATTGGTTCGAACTAGATCTGATCAATGGGTCGGGCTATCGTTTGTTTGGCCTGTGTTGGCTTGCTCATGGTTTGGATTTGGACAAAAGAAATTTGGCTTCATGTCTTCCTCCTAAGCCTTACCCTCGTTCATTCCTCATAAGTCTTTGATGCTTCCCTTTTCTTTTAGAGAAGAAGGGTGGCAAGAGAAGAATAGTTTCTAATATTGGCTTGGACAAGTTAATCCCAACTTTTAGCAAACACAGACACCCTATATTCCCCCCTTCAAATCGAACTCGAACACAAGATAATCATTGTTCCACGAATGCAACCATGATTTTCTAACATGAGAAGTAAGCTTTGGCTTCGAAAAATGCATGTCACAAGCCCTTAGTGGACTTGCTTATAATCGAGTTTGATCCAAGTGGACTTGTTTAATAAAACGAGTCCAAACTCACAAACCCTTGACCTGAGCCATCTATTAGCAAACTTGATACAACCCATTTAGGTAGATAGATCCACTAGTCAATCGGATCTGTATGTTTGCATTAGGTCCACAGGCCCTAAATGGGTCAACAAATTCTAAACAAGTCCTACTTGGGTCCTAAACAGGCTCAAAATGAATCTATTGTTCCAAGTTGGGTCGTGTTTGGGCCCACGAGTCCAAAGCGAGTCTGTGAGTCCACTCTCAAACGAGTCTAACAGATCTAATGGGTTCATGTGACCTCACCTATATTGTACCCAACCTGACCCTCCTACTTTTTAAAGGGTCATAAGTCAAAGTTCAAGTGTACTAATTGAGTTGAGTCTAGGTTGGTTAAATGCATCAAGGTTAAATTTGACCAACCCTAGTTTACTTCCGGTAATCGAGTAAAGTCTTGACCCTACCATACCTGCTTGCCAAACGGGTCCAAAGAGGTCCAAGAGTTTCGGGTTTCACACTCGAGAGCCGACCCATATACGTCCAGGTCAGACCCGTGGGTCAAGTATATCAGGTCCGGCCGAGTTCGCACAGACCGCGACGGTTCCATTTTCGGATAGCTTAAACTCAGAGGAAGACGTGATCACATGTGAGACCATATCCACCGTCCATTCACCGCACGTGGCAAGCATCCTGAGGAGGTACTGTAGAAAGGGGAAAATCTTCACCTCCTCAGCGGTGAGCAGAAGACGCGAAACCTAAAACCCCACCCACCGATGGCCGCCGCCGAGGAGGAAGGAGAAGAACAAGAACGAGGAGGAGGAGCCGGCGGCGGCGGCGGTACAAGGGAGTCGGTGGTTTCTCGGTGGATGGAGGCGGTGGAGGAGCGGTGGAGGAAGGCCGGGGAGCAGGCGGAGGCGTACCCCTACGTGTGGGCCTCCTACGCCGTCGTGTACGGGGGCCTCGGCGCCTTCCTCGCCTACAAGTGGAGGAAGTTTAGAAGGATGGAGGACCGTGTCCGCGCCCTCCAGGAACGCGTCAGGCGCCGAGCCGAGGCCGAGGCCGAGGCCGACGCCGTGGCCCGGGCCCATACCGACCGGCACGCCCCTCGCGGCCCCCGTGAGCCCTCCCCGTGAGCCGCTCCTTCCGGTATCCCCCTTCTCTTGAGAAATTGTTTCGACCGCGTGGACTCGCCGATGTACCTGAATTCGTAAATTGGAGAAAATCTCAGTAGGGCGGGAACATTTTCTTTTTTTTCTTTTTTCTTTTTTCTTTTTTTTCCCCATCTTTTAGGAGTTTATTATGATGCCATGTAATGTTGCGATGGGTTATTCTGCGTTTCTGTTTGGGTTATCCTATTGGTTAATCCTGTGTGATAATCACGGCTGGTTTCGTTTCCGTGACATGAGGGTTGACGAAGGTTAACCCGCGGTATCTCGCATTGGGCCCGGGATAAGTTATCTTAGGTTAACCCCTTATAACTCGGGTTAACTCAGCCTGTCAACAACCGAAGTGGGTCATGCCTGTGTTGAAGGGATAACCCACGAAACAAACTAGGGCCGACGGAGTAGAAACTAGGTGAGGGAAGAGTTGTGCGAAAAGTTTTTTGTGGGACGGGGGTAGATGGTTATGGCAATCTCTCTGTTGTTCGCACTTGGTGTTTTTGAAAGGCAGAGAACACCAGAAATGAACCAAAGGACTCTAGAGCAGTTGGATTTACTCTTGGCATTGCTTAAATGGATGGACCTCTGTATGAGTGGGGGTACTTTACGTCTGTGGACTCGAATTCACCACTGTTAGCATATAAACCAGTCGTGTGGAATTGATTGGAACTTTCTGTATTAACTAAGATGAATATGGGTATTCTTCAGGTCATCATGTTATGCTGCATCAGCTGGTCTTTTTCTTTCTATACCAGAAGAGGAAACTATAGAGCCTCATGTCGACGGAAGGTAGAGGCGCTACGGACTTAGCCTTAGGAGCAGAGGGACAATTTCAAGTCATTAGTTCGGGAAGTTGAATGGTTGCAATGCCTTGGTCAGACCAAGAATTGATACATTCAACTAAGTTCTTGCCCAATTGGTCAATACAAAATTATGGGATACAACAGTTACATGTGTGTCTGAGTGTTACTAAATTTGCTTCCGAAATGACCAGGTCAAATATCTCTTTAAGTGAAAATGGCTTATTTCGGGATATTTTCCATGTGTGGCCCTTGGGAATCAGTGGCCATTGTTTATAACATCTGAGTGCTCTTTCCAGTTTAAGAGAATATGAGTAAGTGGGTAACTGGCATGTATGCTTGCTTTTTTTAGAAAAATGAAGATGTTATACACAGTTAAAAAATATACAAGAAAAATAAGTAAATAAATATATAACCCAGCCACAGATGTTGTGTGAGGTTATTATATTGTGAATATTTTTATCATGTGACCATGAGAAAGGACATTTTGCTATTCTTGTTACTCCTACTCTTTATTCTTGTAAGGTTGAAGCTATGACAATCTTTACTTGCTTGCTTGACGACCGAAGGCTCATGCAGTGCATTCAATGATGAGGCAGTAACCACCTTATGTGCACCGTGCACGTGTCCTTAGCTCAAGGTAGCATCACTAGAGTTGGATCCCTAGGTGATGAACCCTTCCGTCACCAGACATATGCCTCCTGTTGACCTCTCCTCTCCTCTCCCAGGTACTGTATTAAGTATCTATCATCTTGTGGGTTGAGCCTCTCCAAATTGATGTCCTGCAGCACCTCACCTTTTATTCTTTTCCTTTTAAGCTATGCTAATGGGAAAGTGGCATTTGAATGTTTCAGTACTCTTTCCATGTCTGCAGGATTCCTTCTACCATCCTTGCTGCCTCTGAGGGGCTAGTCATACTGGCCAAGTTCCAGAAGCCCAGGCATTGACATGTGTGTAGACTGTCAATTAGGATGCTAGCCTCCGAGGTGTGAGGAAGCCATTGAGGTCATTGATCCCTGCTCTATGGGGCATGGCGGAATTCTAGTTGCAGACCTTATCTCCACCCACCTCTTACTCAGTATACAAGAGAAGAGAGGGCAACAAACTGGGTGGAGAGCATCCTGATATTTTTTCTTGAAAAAGGGAGAGTTTCTTGATATATCCTGAGCTTGTACACCAAATGTGAGAGAAATTGCAATCACTTACTCTTCCAAGTGCATTCAGAGGTTAGATACATTTCAAGCCATTTAACCATTCTGGTTAAAACGTAGTAAAACATCCCTTGTCTATTTTGGGTGGTTGCCTTTACTTGCTACTCTTTCCTCTCTCCTTCAATCCTCTCCATGTTTTTAATAAACCCCTTGCCTTCTCCACTGTTCAATCACTTGACATCGAGCTGGCACATAAGTAATCCTTTCACGACATTTCTAGTTAATTGAGTTTTTTTTTTTTGAAGAAAGCTTATAGAGTATAATTAATGGTGTGCTTCTTGGATATCCTGGGTTGAACATGATGGAATGAAAGTTTCCTTTGTCCTTCTGTGGACAGACTGTCTCCAGATCTTCACCTATGCCACTTGATGGTGTTTGCCCATGGCTCAATGAGAAGGGGATCTTACTTGCTAGAGATAGATGCTCTGTCATGTGCTGCTTCTGTTTTTGGCTTAAACTCTGGTGCAAATAAGTTTATATTCCTGGTTATTTATGTCATCATTTGCCTCAGACAGCAGCAGGCCTTGTTTGTAACTTCTCTGACACTTCATGAACTTGAGTTTTTTTTACCTCAAAGAAAGGTGTTAGATCTGATGTAGGTAAAGAAAAATAACTGTATTGGTTGAAAATCAGGTTGTTTAGTGTCATTGTTTCTGATTAATGGTGTGGAAGGTACATGACTATTGTGAAAAATGATGAACGAGGATCAAGTGGTTGCACTTTTTTTATGCTTCTTTATAAACGAATGCGTATTCCAAACATGGTACTGTCTCAGACCAGAAGAGGCTGATCTTTGTCAAGCAATGGTGCATTTATTGGTATACCTGATATAAGATTGCCACTTTTCTTGTTTGTGGTCATGGCTGCAAAGTTGTTTGGTTATTCTGTCATTGAAGTCCAAGGATGAATGGATCATGGGCTTGCACCAATTTTGCAATCCCTTGCTTTTTATCATTTTCCTTTCCAAGCATCAGGGGCACCAACTAATGATCATGTAATCATTGTTGGAAATGTAGCCCACTCCACCTATCTATCCTTAATGGCTTTATTTTAGCTGCAAAGAATGTAGAAACTGAAAGAATGGAAGAGCATGATTGACGTATCCAATGTTAGGCTGTTTAATCAGTGGCTCTGCACCGAATATCCTAGCGAAATCAAGGTAGAATCATCAAATTGTCACCTAAGGGCAAGAAGAGTCCCACAACTGACTAAACAACTCAAATTAGTTCATTATTGCCATCAATCCTTAGCCCTTTTGAGTGGCACAGTTGCTTGCTATATTCCCACTAACCTAATATTTACAATGCAGCAAGTTTAATCACTAATAGCCCATTGGCACTTTCCTTGAAAGGGTCCTGATATAACCTCTCCAATCAAAACAGAGGAATAAACAACTTGAGGATTGCCAGAAACCAATATCTACAAGAAGGCAACCCTTCTTTTTTAACAGAGATCTTGATTCCTTTATTTCCTTTACACATTCCCATTTACCTTTTGCATGGATGAAAGATGAACATTCACCCTGCTAAAGCCATGAGGTGCATGATGTTATTCTCATCTTGCCTTGGCTAATGTTGTTGCTCTGTGCTGTCATTCATCACCAGTAGGTTGGCTTTTGTATGGCTGCAGACGGTGTCTATTGACAGACATTGTTTACAACCGTAGATATTTACTCCAATGTGTGATTCACCACAATGTATTGGAGCATGCAGAATAAGCATCATATAGTTTTTCGAAAAGGAATAAGCATTATAAATGGACATTATCCATTTCAATCAGTACCGTCGAGCAATCCCTGCAGAAAATTCGTATCCGATCTCCATTGTCATTTTGATCAGTGGGCAATGGTTTTAAGATCATTGTCTCTTTTATATGATTCTCTGTAGAGTCTTAACTTTCCTTTAGAGCATTTTCTCTAGAGACTGATCAAATGTAATTTAAAAATTGTGGTTGATATTCTGGCATGGATTCTTACTTTATTGGTTACCATTCTGCTTGATCATGTTGCGAAAATGCTATTTCCCTCAGATAGCCTTATAACTTGTAAAAATCTTACTTCCCTATCGCCCACTTTCTAGGCAGTCAACCCATATCAAACCATCTATCTACAAAAATATAAATCCATGCAATATCTTATTGGATTAACTTGTAGACAATGTCAACATGCAACAACCTGTGCTTCGAGGGTTTGTAACGGGGTGCAATGGACAATGACTTAATGCAATATAAGATAGTTGCATGCAATTATCCTTTCAGTTTTGCAATGTGCAACTTATGTTTTGTGGAACTTATTACATGTGTTTCAATATTGCAGTACCTGATCTCACTCTGCATCATTGGTCTGTGTGTACTTTCAACATTGTATAATGTATAACAATACACTTACAGAAATTTTGCTTGTGTGCATACTGTTGATGGATTATGTCATAATACAACGTTTTGATTCTCAATGCAGATTGCTTTTTCTCAAAAAAATTCTTCCAAGAACAGGAGGATTGGCAAAGAATTTGGCTGTGGATTGATGTTTCTGTAACGTCTGCACTCTATTTTTAGGAGGAATGAGCTCTTCCCAGTTCTCATACTAACGTGCTATGTTTTTGTCTCAGTCGAATTAGTTGGCTTCAAACATGGAGGAGGTTATGAATACCTCGTGATTGAGTTGTTTCCCTGTGTACAATGTTGGAAATTTTAGCTTCTTGATCGGTGTTGAGAATTGGCCATGTAACAAATGATCTCACGTCTCGAAATGACCTCATGTCTCGAGCTTGTGGGTGTTCTAACCCCAAAGGCCATTGGCTCGATCGAGCAGCCTAACCCATCAACGCTAATCGCTTCTCAATTTCTAACATTTTTAGATGCGTAAACTAATTCATTACTCGTATGTTAGCCTCAATGATTTCTCCCCATATCTAGTTCAACAAATATACATCAAACACGAAAATTCACCATGCATCATTCTCTTCGTAAATTATGCCGGTTATGTTTAAGTATAAAATAAATTGCGTAGGTGATTTTTAGCAATAAGTCAAATCGTATCGGTGATATTCCAATTTCGAATTAGATATCATTGACATGGCTGGTGATATTTAAATATCGTATCTGTGATATTTCGCTCCGAATCAAATTTTCCGATGCAATATATCAAATGTCACCGATGATATCTGATTTCAAACGAGGCACGACATTTCACGTTGACTTTTGTGTTCTATTTAATTCAAGTGCATTTGCTTCTTTAGGTATGAAACTCTGGAAATTGTGGTAACCAATTAACGCATGCGATGTCATAAGTTTCTTTCACGCTCACATCAACTGTTACTTTGGTCATTTTTTATATCAAATTCAGTGATTTGTCCCACTGAGAAACATACAGGAGAAAGGTCCGAAAGGATCGACAATACCTACTCCGCTTTTTTAGAGTTAGAATCAAAAATCTAGAAACATGTTGGATCTACGCATCTTAAGTTTATGAGCTCATAATCCCCAAAGAGGGATTGTTCATGGGCCATCTCTCTAGTTGGCGATATGAGAATGTGTACCATCTTGGTGGCATGGAGGATGCAGGGATATAGTCATATCTCGTTCTTTTTTTTTTTCTTTTAAGAAATAAAATTTCATTAAAAAGGAAAGAATATGATATAAGAGAGAAGGATAAAGTCTAACGTTCTCAACAAGGGGAGGTTACGTCTCGTAGAAACGAGGGAAAGTTAAAATATTAAGATAAAAGATAAAGGAAAAAAAAAAGAAAGCATCCTGAGAATAAGGAACCGATCAATCTTTCGAAGGAGAGCGACTACATGCTCGTAGAACAATAAAGCACAACTGAGATAAAATATCGAAGACCACGCTAATGAGTAATCGAATAAATCAATCCTTGATTTGCATAAGGAAACTTGACTGGGAAAGATATGGGATCACACGTGGTCCCTTAACAAGACAATTTAAACAAAAAGAGAAGAAAAGAATGGATTAAAACAACAACATCGAACAAGAACATGCAATCGTAGCGACACACGATCAACATGCAAATCGAGACAACACATCGGACCACGGCTCCGAACCATCACTACTGACACCGATCGGAGACACATCGTCGGAGATCACCGCACCGTTGCACCCGCAACATCTCACGCCAGCCGTCACATCTACTGCAGCACGCTCCAGCCACATATCTCATTTTTAATCTCTAGAAAGTAGGTTAGTAGGGGTAGATGTCATACATGATAGTAGATGTGATAGATGCAAGGTGGTAGGGAAAGCTCACCTTTACCTTTCACATATTGTAGAATTTAGGAAATCCACGTAAGAAGGTGCCTCACTCAAAGCTATCACCAAGGAGGGGGCTTGTCCTGGCGCCACCGATAGCTATAAGATTGGAATTGGGAGCCTCTCGTTGTTCCCAGGGTACTCGGAGGTATTAGTTATTAACAGGGAACGAGGAAGAAGGAGAACGGCAAATGTTAGGAGAAAAGGTTGAAGTCTACCAAGGTTGATGAGAGGAAGAGCATCAAAGATCCGCCAATTGTCAACATGACCAAAGAAGATGGAGAAAATTCAAAGGTTTGTCACCATCAAAGGAGCAACTAATGGGTTCTACCTGACTGAAAGAGAAATCATAACAAGATATCACTCAATCATCTAAAGCTAATTTATTACAAAATGTGTGAAGTCCATACGTAGAATCGGAGGAAAAAAAAAAAAAAGAATGTAAAGCTTCGTGTAAATAAGTTATATAAAGTTAAGTTAACATTTTTCGCCCTAATGATTTAAAGTGAGATTGTAAAAATTAAGATCGTTTCTTATGAGAATGTTACACGTAAAATTTGAAGTTAATATGACAGAGTTACACCCATCATTGAAGGGAATATCAATTACAATAGCTTAAATATTATGAAATTTTACTTTCTTTGACGAAGGTGTTAGGGTCGTCTGTTTTATTGTCACGTTTCTATTAAAAGATTTGATCGCAAATTTCAGTTTGAAATATTATTTGCATATTAAAGAATCAACCAAAGCTTGACGACGTGAGGGAGGCTGGTGTCCAAGTGGTGGTAGGCAATGGACTTGAGGTGGGCCCAACATCACACCCCCTTCACCTTCGTAGCCTTGCATTACACCAATGCCAACCCCCGTACCTCTTATACATGACCCTCGTGGCAAAGGAGGTGGAGGTGGTGGGAGGAGGTTGAGGTGGTGGTCATGTTGGAGGAGGTAGGATGAGGTGGTGGTGGTTACGGTGGAGGTGGGAAGGAGGAGGATCAGAAAGAGAAAAAAAAAAAAAAAAAAAAAAATCAGGTAAAATATATAAATTTGTTTTACTTTTAAATTTACTACTATTAAATTTAATAATCTCAACTAACGGAACGGTAATGGCAAAAGTAACGTCACTCTTTTAATAATATAAAAACAATAATATTAAAAAATTAATAAAAAAAATTAATTGTAACTATTTCCGATGTCATGTATATATCCCCCCACTAACCCCTCCCCCGCTCAGGGAAGTCTTAGTTTCCGACTCCTCCTTGGAAACGCCTTTGCCCGCTTCTTCCCCAAGAAACAACTCCGCGAACCAGCCACCACCGGGCCCTGACCGGCCTCCACTTAGCTGGTTGGGGGCCCCCTCCTCCTCTCTTTCTCTCCTCCTCCTCCCCTCCCCTCCCCTCTCCTTGCTGCCTCTCACCGGCAGAGTTTGCTCATCGATTTTCTTCCTTTCTGCTCGCGTTGGCATCCGCGACAAGCCCCTTCTGTTGTCGGTGTGGTCGAAATGATCGTCCGCGAAGCTCGACTGTTGCTGTGATGATGTGGGGGAGGCTTGCTATGGTCATCTGCAGCTATCGTAGAGTTCGCATTTGTGCCCTCAACAGTGGTGTTCGTGACGCGAGTTCTTGGGTGGATTAGCTTGGGTGTGGTCGTTAGAGGTGGTGTGGCTTTTCTTACCCCCATGGGATCATATAAGAATCTGGGCCTACCACGACCAAGATTTACCAACTTCGTCGGTTGTCAATATACGTTGGTTTCTCATTAGCGTAAATCGTGAAGATCGTTGAGATTAATTTCTTAGTGGCACTATCGTATCGTTGAATATAGAGTTGTGACTCTTTTGTGTTTAAAGGATTACGAATGATTCCCTTACCTTGGACACTTTCTTTATCTTTTATTATATTTTCAATTGTTTTTCTTTTTTTTCGTTTTAGTTTTGTGTGACTCCACCTCTCGTTACATCGAGGAGTAACTTTCCCCTCCTTGTAAGAGAGTTCTAATCTCTCTTCCTTCCTCCCTTTCTTGGGTAGCGTCCTTTATAATGTATTTCTCCCTTTATCAATGAAATACTTTATCTTAACCAAAAAAAAAAAAAAGCCCTCCCTCATCCCCACAAAAAAAAATGGATTTTTTACATACATATCCTTATAATCATTGGATGTTATAATTATACCCCCACAATATTTATAATTATATAAATACCCCCCTCGATCTTTCTTTTGCTAACAAAACTCTCCTTCAATTAATCTATCATCAGTAAGTTAACATGGGTCGGTAGGAATTTAATTACAGTACAAAACCATAGATATGTTAAAGGGGTTAAGGTCACCTCTTCCTCCCTCCTCCCTCCCTCCTGGTTTCCCGCCTCACCTCCCGCACTCGCCGCCACCTCTCCCTCCGCCCCGACAAGATCGCCTCCTTCCTCCTCAAGCACCCCCCACGTCTTCCACGTCTTCCTCCAAACCGTCCAACGCGCCCTCTGATGCCGCCTCACCCTGCACGCCCTCCTCCAGCTCCACGAGGAATCCTCCGCCCTCCTCTCCCTCCTCCCCGACACCATCCCCCACCTCCGCAAGCTCCTCATGCTCTCCTCCTCTGGCCGCCTTCGCCTCGACCACCTCCGCGTCGCCCGCCTCGACCTCGACCTCGCCCTCCCCGACGACTTCAAGCGATTCGTCCTCCTCGCCCACCCCCACTACTTCCGCCTCGTTGACGACCCCGACGACGGCTCCAACCACGTCGAGGTCGTCCACTGCCGCAACTCCCCCGACCTCGATGTGGGCGCGACGCAGAGGACGTGCGCTTCGCCTTCCTGATCGACTTCCCCGCAGGGTTTAAGATCGACAAGTACTTCCGGGTGGCCGTGTGAAAGCGGCAGCGGGTGCTGTACTGGTCACCCTACAAGCACGTCGGCAGCTACGACATGAGGTCGATGGAGGCGAGGAAGAGGATGGAGAAGCGCGCGGTGGCGGTCATACACGAGCTGCTGTCGCTGATGGTGGAGAAGAGGACGACGATGGAGAGGATCGCGCACTTCAGGGAGGCTGAAGGAGTTCCTGCTGATGCATCAGGGGATCTTCTGTGTTTCGACGAGGGGGAATCACGGGAAGCTGCACGCGGTGTTCTTGAGGGAGGCGTACAGGAAGGGGTAGCTGGTGGAGCCCAATGTGGTGTCCGTGGTGAGGAAGAAGCTGGAGGAGCTGTTGTCGTTGACTCCAAAGTTGGTGAACTTGGAGCGTGCGCTGACGAGCCTTGGGAGCGGGTGGGAGGTGGGGAGTGGGAGAGAGGAGGTGAGGCAATGTGTTGATGGTGGTGGGGAGGAGGAGGAGGAGGAGGGGGGAGGAAGACAAGGAGGACGAGAGCTCGGATTCCGGGGTCAAGAGTGAGTATTTTGAATGGAGTGGTTTTGCTGTCGGTCGTTGGAGTTGAGAACTTGAGACATAGTTGTAAGTTGATGAGACTTTCGATTGAGTAGAATTGAATCTTCCTAAAGTGAGGAAGAAGCTTCTAAGGTGGAGGGTGCCTGTTGGGTCAATGTCAAATGCAATTTCATATTTGATCGGCAAGTTTTTGAATTTTATGTATTTTTTTGTAATTATACAAATATTTCTTAAATTTTTTCTCTATTAATAAAAATATTTTTAATATAATGGTCTTATAGTTTAATCAAATATCTCTTATCTGAAGGTTTTTTTTTTTTTTTGTTAATGGGAGAAAAGATTGAGAATATTGACGTAATTATAAAGATTAGGAGGATATAAATGTAATATCCAATTATTATATATATATATATATCATAAAAAAAAACAAAAGGGGACAAAGTAAACAAAGCAAATGAACAATAAGATTTGCTTCTTGGAAATTATCGTTGCATTGCATCAAAAACTCTTCCAAGTCCATACCTGCACTTCAGGTAATTCCCAAGAATTATATTTATATTCAGTGGAAACTATCTAAATAATCTTCTCTGCTTTGTGGTGACCGCCTCCTCCGCTCTCCAACCCAAACTAAAAACACACGAAATCCACCGACGAAGCTCATCTCACCTCCTCGTATCGATCGTAGTAATACCCCAAACACCACCTCTTCTCTTTTAACTCTCTAATCCGTTCGTCTCTGTTCTTTCCCACGAGTCTTCCTTCCTCGCTCGCGTGAGAAGAGGCCACTGAAGCCGGACTTCCCTCCAGTCGCCCTCCAGGCGTTCGACGAAATGCCACGGCGAGAATATCCCCCCGCTCCTCAAGCTCTAACGCCTGCGCGTCGCTTCCAATGATCAGAACGCCTCAGATACTTCGTGGGTATTCCCCCACCGGAGCCCTTCTCGTAGAAAGATGGCTCCGTTACCACACCCGCAGAGCCCTCTGCAGCTCGGTCGCCTCCCCCGAGCAACCCAAAGACGACCTCGTGCTTCCAACTAAACCAGATGACGGTGCAGGAGTTTGGGAGACCAGCACCTCCCCACATGGTAATGGTGTAATCTGCAGAATTCTGCCTTCTCATCCCAACAACAACAACACCACCACCACCGATGCCGACGCCGTCAGTCGCGTCCTTCGCGGCCGGTTCTCGTCCCCCGAGTTGGTCGTTCGAGCCCTCGAAGAACGTTGCACCGCAGACGTCTCGAAGGAGCTGGTCGACAAGATGCTCAGGAGGTTCAGCAACGACTGGATATCGGCCTTTGGATTCTTCAATTGGGCCGACTCTCGTGCCAACTACGCGCATTCGCGAGATTCCTACGATGCCATGGTGGACATCCTCGGGAAAGCGAGGCAATTCGAGAGGATGTGGAGCCTGGTGGACGAGATGGTGCAACTCGGGCAGCTGGTCACGTTGGCAACCATGAGCAAGGTCATGAGAAGGCTCGCGGGCGCACGTCGTCGGGGTGATGCCATCAATGCGTTTCGCGGCATCGAACGGTTCGGGGTGAAGAGAGACACCTCTGCCATGAACGTCATACTGGATACTCTATGCAAGGAGTACGCGGTCGCGCGTGCTCGTGAATTGTTCGTGGAGATAAGAGGCGAGATCCCTCCCGATGCCAGCAGCTTCAATGCGCTCATCCACGGGTGGTGCAAGGTGCGGAGATTCGACGAGGCTCGGTGGACCATGGAGGAGATGAAGAGGTTTGGGCTGGAGCCTTGCGTCGTCTCCTACACGTCGTTAGTCCAAGCGCATTGCTTGGATGGGAACTTCCGCGAAGTGGATCACATCATGGACGAGATGTTGGCCAACGGTTGCCCCCCGAATGTCGTCACGTACACGATCGTGATGCATTCACGTGGGAAGAAAGCAAGGGAGACCCGCGAGGCCTTGATGGTCTACGAGAAGATGAAGGAGAGAGGCTGCACGCCCGACTTGCCGTTCTACAACTCCTTGATTCATATTCTTGCAAGTTCGGGGCGATGGCGAGATGCTTGCGAGGTTTACGAGGAGATGAAGAGGAATCGTATCAGCCCGAGTGTCATCACGTACAATACGATGATCGCAGCTGCCTGCAGTCATTCTGAAGAGAGGGCCCTGAGGATACTCTGTGAGATGGAGGAGAGCTCATGCGCACCCGATGTTGCGACTTTCGCCCCCCTGTTGAAGACGAAGTGTGGGGTGGAGTCCACGAACGTGCTGCAGTATCTGTTGGATCACATGCTGAAGAGGGACGTGAGCCTTGATCTGGCGACGTACACCCTCTTGGTGAACAGGCTCTGCAGGAGTGGCTGCTTGGCCCAAGCGTGCTCGTTCTTCGAGGAGATGGTGAGGAAGGGCTTCCTGCCGAGGAATTCCACCTATGTTTTGCTCGTGGAAGAACTTGAGAGGAAGAATCTGGAAAAAGGAAAGGAAAAGATAAGGAAGCTGATGGCTGAAGCTCGTGGCATGGGCAGCGGGTCTCACCTGAGTTCCAGATGAGTTCAGGAATGCTTCCAATTTGGTTTGAGTGAGTACCCATTGCGACAACTTTGAATGTGTTTTGAGGATTTTGCCTCTACTTACCAACTTACAGGGAGATGTCTGAAATGGAGCTGTTTCTGCTATAGAATTGGGACTGAGTTCACATTATTTTTTTGCGCCAATTGGTTAGGGATGGCACATGTAGGTATGATTGTTGTTTCGGTCTTGTAGTAATGCTTTCCTGATGCCTTCTGTAGCAACTGTGCGAAGATATGCCCGAGGAAGTAAAATTTAAACTGGTGGATTCTTTTCATTTGTTCAGAGATGGCTTCCCTTCAGGAATTTAAGACTGAAGATGCCCTTTGTATCCTAAATCAAAGTCCCAAGACTCGAAGAAATAGCTTGTGCTTATCACCATATTTCTTCTCATCTGTTCCAAATGTTTGTGTAGTTGTCTAATCTTTCAATTTGAAGGTCATGGCAGGATCCTTCGTCGGCTGGATTAGATCAGCTTGGGAGCTGATGAACCTAATCCATCCTACCACTTAAGTGGATCCAACCCAACCCTTGCAAATGGTTTGGTAGTTGGCTATTCAAATTGACGAGCTTCTTCCTCGGTGCTTCGTCCTAGTTGATGCCATAAAATTGTTAAAGTTGTTCATGTATGTTCTCAAGTATATGACATTAAATAAAAGAAATAACTAAATCATACTACATTATGTCCTTAACAGAATGCAAGATGAGATCCTTCTAAGGGTGGTTTAATTAGACACTAGGAATCTGGAAGGAATGGAAATCTCAAGGGACACCAGTCACACCACAGTGTAGTGGAGTATGTACGAAAAAGAGGGGTGTTGTAGTGACTATCGTAGATGGGTGTGGTTTGGCGTGGCCCGACTTTTTTCTCAGTGGGTTGATCAAAAACACACTTTAAGATGATACGGTGATTAGGTCTTTAAGTTCCAACTTCTTTGAAAGGTGAATTTTCCCCCCTTTTGTTAAAATTAAGATCCGAGTGACTTAAAGTGCCCTTTTGACCAACGACCTCTATATCCCAAAAGAGCGATTTTCATATGCATGCATACACGAAAACCCCTTGCGTTCCTAATCATGCTTCATGTTGACGATAGCTGATATTAAATGTGTAAAATATGGTTTTACTTTTCCTTCAAAACCACATTTGTCCTTTAGTCGAACAACATGCTTTTTTTCCATTGATCAAACTCCAAATCATTTTCCTTGTATGCAATGCAAGAACAAATGGCAACACCCTCAGGTGAAAAGAAAAACAAGGGCAAGCTTTAGAAGCATGCATGTCTGGAATTGATTCCATCCCAAGATAGAGCTTTTGCCATCTGAAAGTAGTTAAAGCTTCTAGAAACAAAATGGAAACTTCCTATTGTATTAGATGTACATTAACCCTGTATGAAGTCAAGCTACCTTGCACAATCCATCCCCAAATTGCAAGAACTTGATGTCCTCCGAAGAAAATGCACTTCAATATGTTAAAAAAAAAAAAAAGGTCAATTTCAAGTTGTTATGTAGTTTAAATCTTAACGTTAGTCGATTCATAGATAGTTAAACATGCCAAGAAAACAAGAGTTTCACTGGCCATCCACATCAGAAACTATTCATCCTGCCCTCATCTTCACCCTCATTTAGGGCAGAGAGCCCCCGCACCTGTAGTTGCACTTGAATATCTTATTCCTCTCTATTTCTCCACTTCTTACAGTAGGTTGATCATGATAGCATCTTCATGGAACAATGACAGAAAATTGTAGACCAACCATGAGCCTCAATTCAACAAAGAGCAGGCTATTTGTTCATATACAAATATTTCAATTCAAGAAAATAAAAACTCTAGTTAACCACCATTCGGCCTCATTTGAGAGTTGACGCCAACAAAAGAATCGAATCCTTGTAATATCACACATAGAATATATATACACAATATACAGTTTAGGGAAACACCCTGGGAACTAAACTCCCCATCTTCTTATGGGGTATGACCATATGAACTTGGTTAAGCACTGCCCATTAATTAAAGGATGGGCTCATCGAGGAAGGGGAAGACATTGATAATACAAAAAATAGACAAAATTTTCTCTACTGTTAAAGGTGAGATTCCAAAGAATGAATTCATGGGTTCATTTCAACAAATAGTTTGAAGGTGATCTAGATGTTAAATTTCCAGCTAGTTCTCTTGCCTTAGATAGTAACCTTGGCCTCGGCCTCCCTGATCTCTTCAAGAACTCTTCAATTAATCTAGCATTTTTGAAGTGGAAAGGCATCCCAAAATAAGATGGTGCTTACAGTTAAATAAAGAAGAAGCAAATTTAGATCTCAGAGAAAGAAAAAAAGGACTAGGTTTAGCACTCACAAGTTGCAGATCTCTTTCTGGCTAGCAGCCACTTCACGATCAGGAAATGCAGACTCCATTCGGAAACTCAACCAGACATAAAGATCCAAAACCTATTCAGACATTGATTAACTCCTCAGTGTAAAAATTGTAACATAAGCTTACATTGAGAAGCCAACAACAGAAAGCACTCCCATCCTTTGCTTTCATTTTTTTTTTTTTTTTTTCCTGGTGTGGAAGAGGATAGAAAATCTGGAAAAAAGTTATCCAGAATGTTCTAATTGAAAATAAAAGATAGAATGAAATGAAAACCCATCCCAATTCCCATCACAAGTATTGGTAGCTGGAAGAACTTAGTTTTCTGGTAACAAATGAAACATCCACAGGGATGCTTCGCCAATACTCATCACTCAATGCAGGCATTTAACAAATAAAATCCAAATATGTTTGAACCAAATTCAATGAAGATATTTAAGTAGTAAAATTCTCCCCTTTGCAAACATCATTTATGAGACACTTTAAAATTCCGAAGGATATTCTACCTTGTGAATAGATTCAAGTTCCTTGAGAGCACTATGTGAAGTAGGGACCTTAATGGTCCCAGGAGTAAAAACTTCCCTGAGACGAACACGCCCTTTCTTTGAGTAGTTCTCTGCAAACTGGGGGAGGGAAATGCCTTGGTTATAGAGCTTATCAAAACTTAGCAGACAGACAGACATTAAATCACAGTAATTTGACCTGTGTAAGACCTTGGGCTGCAATACCATCATCCATGTCTGCAGGACTGAAGGATACATAACAGAAAACCACCAATTGATTCAGCACACACCACAGACGAAATTTGAGCTGTTTATGATACAATTGGCTTCTTATCATAGTTATAAGAGCAGATTTACCTGACACAAAACAGATATTTATCATGTAATTCCATCGGCAATTCATCAACGATGGCAGCAACCTTCTGTTAATTGATCAAGAATCTATTATTAGACTGTAACATTCTAAGTTTGCCTGTAAAAATTAGTATGACTACTGACTTGACACGAGGGAACAATATCATGGAGAAAATGACAACTCTCTATGACTGAGATTTATTTTCATCATCATGTTTGATAGGATGGTAGTGCTGATAAAATGTGATTAAATATGTCAAACTGTATTAGAAAGGTGGCAACGGAGGTGTTAGGCGTGTCTAAAGGAGGTGTTCCAGGATAAAAGGAGACTTGGTGGTGGAATGAGGAAGTGTAGGAGAAGCTTAAAATTAAAAGAGCCTGTTTTAAAGCCTTATATCGAGATAAGACCGATGAAAATATGGAAAACTACAAAAGAGCAAAGAAAGAAGCAAAGAAAATTGTTAGTGAAGCAAAAGCAAAAGCTTGGGAGCATTTTTATATGAAACTTGATTCTAAAGAAGGTGAAAAAGATATTTTCAAGTTAGCTAAAGCAAGAGAGTGAAAAGCAAAGGACCTTACGCATGTAAGATACATCAAGGATGAAGAAGGAAGAGTGCTTATAGCTAGTGAGGATATAAAGACAAGATGGAAAAGATATTTTCATAAGCTATTTAATGAAAAACAAAAGAATGATATCATCTTAGGGGAGTTAGTTAACTCAGAAGAGTATGTGAATCGATCATATTATCGAAGGATTCAAAAGAAAGAAGTAGAGGAGGCTCTGAAGATGATAAAAAGTGGAAGGGTTGTTGGACCTAATGATATTCCTATAGACGTCTGGAGAATGATGGGAGAACGGGGTATAACTTGACTCACAAATTTATTTAATACTGTGTGGAAAGACAAGAAGATGCCAGAGGAATGGAGGAAAAGTTTTGTGGTACCTTTATACAAGAACAAAGGTGATATACAAGATTGTTCCAACTATAGAAGTATTAAGTTGATGAGTCATACGATGAAACTTTGGGAAAGAATAATTGAAAGAAGGGTGAGGCAAGTCTCTATGGTAACTGAAAATCAATTTGACTTTATGCCAGGTAGGTCTACTATTGATGCAATACACCTCTTGAGACGTATGATGGAGACACAAAGTGAAGAAAAAGAATTTACATATGATTTTTATTGATTTGGAGAAAGCCTATGATTCTGTTCCAAGAGATATCTTGTGGAGAATTTTGGAGAAGAGACAAGTACCAATTATATATATCAACCTCATAAAGGATATGTACTATGGAGCTGCAGCTTGTGTAAAAACTAAGGATGATTTGACAGACTACTTTGATATCACCATTGGTCTGCATCAAGGTTCGACTTTAAGTCCTTATCTTTTTGCCTTGGTTATGGATGAGTTGACGAAGCATATCCAAGTTGAGGTACCTTGGTGTATGCTTTTTGCTGATGACATTGTGTTGGTTGATGAGACAAGAGATGGAGTGAACAGAAAACTTCAACTTTGGAGAGAAGCCCTGGAAGATAAAGGATTACGCATAAGTAGGACGAAGACTGAGTATATGGAATGTAAGTTTAGTAGTAGAGGGAACAACGAAGGGATTGATGTAAAAATTGGAGAAGAGTGCATTCCAATGAAAGATATTTTTAAGTACTTGGGATCCATTTTCCAACATGATGGTGGAATTGATGGAGATGTTACACATAAAATTAATGCAGGGTGGTTGAAATGGAGGGGTGCTTCTGGTGTTCTCTGTGATAAGAGGGTTCCTTTAAAAGTTAAAGGAAAATACTATCGAGCTATGGTAAGACCAGCCATGTTGTACGGTTCTGAATGCTGGGCTATAAACTATAGGCATGTACAGAAAATGTCTATGGCAAAAATGAAGATGTTAAGATGGATGTGTGATCATACAAGAAAGGACCGTATTTCAAATGAATTTATTAGAAACAGGGTTAGGGTGACACCAATAGAGGATAAAATGAGAGAGGCCCGTCTAAGATGGTTTGGACATTTACAAAGAAGGCCACTAGATGCTCCAGTTAGGAGATGTGAGAAGTTGGAGGCTGAACCTGCTAAGAGGGGGTGAGGAAGACCAAACAAGTGTTGGAAGGAAACTATTAAGTATGACCTCAATTACTTTAATTTAAGTCCTAAAATGGCTGAAAATCGATCTGTGTGGAGGCAAAGAATCCATATAGCCGACCCCACTTAGTGTAGGAAAAGGCTTGGTTGTTGTTGTTGTTGTTGTTTGATAGGAAGTCATGTAAAAACCCATCCATTCAGAGGTTTAACACTTTTGTATATAGAGTGTTTTCTCACCCCCTGCCATTCACTGCTTTGTATGCTCCGCATACCCTTGCATTTTATAGCACATTTTCACATTTTGCAGAAGCAACATATTTCTTACATGAAGTACTACATACTCTGCACATTTTCACAATTCACAGCACATTTTTGAATGGGGAACAAATTCTGACATGAAACAGCACTTTTTTATGCTCCAAATAATAAGCATTATTTCCTAAAGAAAATATGCTCTTTAATCAACAATATCATAAAATTTACACTTTCATGAGAAAACCAGCTATAGTCCTAGCAAAATTTGGCCCTGCCTTTCGTTGAGAAGAAGTGATCCTCAACGTTTTGTGTAACTTATTATATCTCAAGTCTTAGAAAGAATGGATAGAATTGGGGTGTTGCAATTTCCCTAGTAAAAATTACCAGCAATTAACCCCTTGTGCCTCCTAAAATATCGAAATTAGCCAATGACATCCCACTTTGACTTGAAATGTATTATGGTTTTCTAAAAAGTGATATTGGAGAGGTAATCATATACTGTGTTTCTTTTATGAGGGGAATGCATCTAAAAAACCCAGTCAAGTAGAGAATGATCGAAAAAAGTTTACATATCCTATACCTGCTAGTATTCATGTTTGTTATTATCATACAACAATGAAGAAATGAACCGGAATATCTTAATCGCTTGGTGACACTTTTTTTTTTTAAGAAGTTGGTAACACTAATGTTGAATGCTGAATATGCACACCTCAACCAAAACTTCAGGTTCCAAGGCTCCCATCACCCTTCTCAACTTGGCTTAGGCATTCTGGCTTGTTGCTTTCAATGTGGCTTGAGCATTTTCACTCAACTTCAGGCATCTGGGTTCCAACCTAACAAGTTGCTACTGCAAATTTTTCTCCGGACTATGGTGTGATGCCTAGTCATTAACAAGCCCGACTGCGTGAACCATTATAATGATCTCCACTTTCAGGTGGGAAGGATGTAACAACTGCAAGTTTAGTTCCACCTCCTGAGATTTGGGGTGGGAATAACCTATAGGCTAAGGGTTAAAGATTACTACAATTCAAGTTCAGCTTAATTGCCTTGAAGGTTGCCTTGCGTCCATCTACACCCCAACCAAATAAGTTAGCTGAGGCTGGCTTTTCTTAATTAGCCTCGATCAGAGTTGTTATAAAAATCCCATACGATACTACTTAAGGCAAAAGAATATGCCAGTGGCATTTGAAGACAAAAAATAGCAGCAATTGAAGAATCAACTACATGGGTGATTCTTAGAACAATCCTTTTCCCATGCATCTTAGGAGAGCTGTGAAGAGATGTCTGCCTATTTATTTGCAGCTCTTTTCTATTTTTTGCCACAAAGCAAAATCCAACGTCAAATTTCAGATTCACTAACATTGCCTGTTTCTGAAACGAATACCGGGAAATATTCTACACTTTCAATGCTATTTACATATTTGAGGAATACTCAATAGACAAAATATTTCTGTTATGAGGCTTATGCCAATGTCAAGTGAATCGATGTTAGGAAAAGTGAATTCAAACTTTTTAGTATTTTCTGTTTTAGATGATATGACAGGTCAGCCATTCGCTTCATTAGTTCCAACAGTGGCAACTGCAATACCAACGCCTGGCTATAGCATTCAATCCCTTATGGGAGGGCCCAACTCCCCCTATGTTAGATCTGCTCCGGCCATTATTCTGTGTGACAGGAAGTTGTCACTCTCAACACTTGTATGACTATCTGTGTAAATTGCTGTATTTAAGCTGCCCATTTGGTGTTCATATCCAACAAATTACCCAGATTATTATGAAAAAAAATGACAAAGGTGATACTGTGACTTTGCTCATTGTCTGTGATGTTGACATGGTAAATGTGACAAGTGTGACACTCGTCAGTTGATTGATAGTAGGTCTGCTCTTCATGTTACTTTAAACAAAGAATTCTTCACTTTTTACACTGTAACAACTCATGATCACTTTGCCTCATTGCTTTGCTTCATCCTCAAACACTAATCTGATTCACTTTATGAATCGTCGGAAGAACTCTGTTATACAATTACTATGAATCCTTATCCAGATTGACTCTTCCGAATTCCAAGTGAAGCTGCTTCAACTTCATTCATGTACTCTTTCTAAATTACAGAAAAGTCCCTATGATATAAGAAATAACATGATAAGACAATCAATAATCTGGCTTAGTGACAATCTATAATCTGGATTAGCTTTCCCATGTAAACATTTAAAGCTGATAACAACCACGAACGTTATGCTTTCACCACAGATCCATGGGAACATTAAAAAGTTTGGCTCCTAGAATTCATGTCTCATATAATAGATTGTCCACATATTTCCTGGTTTAATATAAAGCCTCTCTTGCTTCTAGCCTCCTTAGAACACAAGTAATGAGAAAATTTTATATCGGCCTGACTCAGCATGACCAATAGTTTGGCAGCTGAGATAATGGGCAGGCCTGAACACATAAGCCCCAAGTCCCATCTTGTATCATAAGCCCTAATGTTTCCTCTGTGCACTCCCATTCCCACTCCCAATTCATTACAATTCCTTGCATTACCACCCTCTTAAACATACAATTCCCTCCGTCAAGTCCTCACCTCCCTTATTTCTTCAGGTATGTGGTTAATGGTTGGTTCTGCATTGATCTTTGGGAATGTTTGTGTTGCTGCTAATTGGTAAACTGTTGATTTTGCCAAAACGCATCCAAGATTAATCTTTGAATGTCTACTTCTCTGTCTGTGTGTCAAGATGCCCGATTCCTCAATTTATTTAAAGGATTAGAAATTTCTTTTGTTATTCGACTAGTACTTCTTTTGGTTATTGATGTTTAAATTTTGAAATAGAATCCAATTTTAAAAAAAAATAATGGCATCCAAATGCTCATGCAAGAGGATTTTTGTTGATGATTTGAATATTCTTGCATTTTCAGTAATTTGAAATGAGAAATGAGAAGCCAACTGACCAAATACAAAAACAAGCAAATTAGGGGGAGACATGGCAAAAGACATCTAGCATATAGCTCATAAGCCAATGTGGCTGGCCTGATGTTTCATACACCAACATTGGCTATGGATATGGACTTGTAAGCTAACTCGACCTGGGATCAGTCAAAGGGTTTTTAAATGTAAAACTCGTTGATCTGTCCAGGTTGGAGACCTGCCTGCAATATGAACGTGCATGCCGTATATCATCTCCTGAATGGGTAATGTCACCTACACAGACCACCATAGCAACAAATCCATGGGTAGTCTTCTTGACAAACAACTAACGATTTAAAGGAGCCCTCTGAGGGCCGTAACTCTCAACTACCACCAACAGTTTCTAAAAAAAGAGGCTGGTATTTCAAGCCATAGAAACCCTTCAGATCATCATAAGAATGCACTTTTCAGCTAGCTGGAGGATCTACCATGATGAACATTTTTTCTCATGGAAAAATGATCACTTATGATCACATGAGATAAGTGATCATCCACTTCATTAACCTTCAATCACATGGACGTTTGTCTTGGTCCGGCCTTTAAAGCGGTCCTAAATAATCTATGGCTCAAGATTGTTTCACAGTTTTCCTGGGTGCCTACAAATCACTCAATATCGGGCATTTCTTTTAAATGCATATCCATGTATAGATTTGTAGATTTCATTCCATTATTATATAATTGGGCAAGTGAGACTTCTAACTTCAACTTATGTGAATTCTTCAAGAAAACCTTAAACTTATATGAGAATACTATGTCTTAATGCACTTTTACTACTTGTGCCTTATACAAATGAGGAACATGCCAAACCTTGCAAGGAAAAAACTGAACTTTCAGATATTAACCTTCAAAATCTTGGGTAGGATACATCTAAAAGACAACTATACATGCATGTATAAACACCTACCAGCATTTCTGTGCAGTCGGAAATGAAATAATTAGGAGCAAGTTTGGCTTTCTCCAAAAAATCTTCCTGCAATTTAAAACCAGAGTGCATGGTTGAAAAAATGAGACCAAGGCAGTAAAAGAAGAAAAAAAGCTGCAAAGAAACACATGAAGAAGAAAAGTAAACTACAAAAATTTAGCAGGAACACAAATGACATGAAACTGATACTAAGGCGTAAAACGCCATACCAATATTGGAAGGAATTTGGGTAGCAAATGTAAGCGTGAGTACAGAAGCAATATATCAAATGTTGGAAATAGTCCTGCGCACTGCAATGGTCACAATTCCCTCTTCTGAGTCATAGCTGATAGTATAACAGAGGTGAAATCATAGCATTTGAAAGACTAACATGGAATATTTATATCTTGGTCATTTCCCAGAGCTTGTAAATTAAAGCAAACAACCAAAAAAAGCAGGTAACATAACGGAAGTGTACAAGGCATTTGACAAATTGATGCATGACATATTGCCAAAAGAACTTTATAGGCTAATTTTGGCATTATACCTGTTCAAATTCTGCTGATAAAAAATTTCAACCATGTTAGGATATCAAGAATTACTTCTTTGAAGAAATGGAGCCTATCCAATTCTGAAATTAGTATGAAACACTCATCCACAGGCCCTAATATTCTTTTTTTTTTTTTTGACAAACATCCGGAGCCATAGTAATTGACAGAAATATGTATTCAAGCTGAACCAAGAATTATGCATAGAAATTCTCCCTGTATTATTAAACATAAAAAAGAAACAAATGAAAAAAATATATATGATAAAGATTTCAAAGTAGATCCGAGGTCAATTTGACCTACATACCAAGTTCCTAAAAAATACACTCCAAGGAGTAAAACACGAAAAATGCACAGTACTAGAAGTTGCAAAGATAAATTGTGTGAACCTTCTGCTTGTTTCAGGCATCCATGCTCAATAGTGTGCCCTCTTGATGATGCTCTGAGGCCAAGGTTGGATTTCAATATTGATAACTTAATTTCCTGTAATATCAGGAGTTTGGTTCTGATGCAATTCATAGCCTGATTTTGCATTAGCATTTGAGTTTAACTGTTTTTTTCCCCCAAAATACTGCAATTACATTACAAGGAGATGTCCCTATTGCTACTAATGCTCTGGCAACGATTACAACTGCATGACACTACAAGGAGATGTCCCTTGGACTTAGATTACCCGGGAAAGAACTCTATAGGGCCAATTCCACCATGGCAATCCACTTCAGGGGGGAAAAGGTCCCCTATGTCAATGGCAGGCATGTCAAATTCAACTTCATTCAATGAGAACAGAGTCTTTGTAAGGTCGTTTAGGATGACTGAAAACTTAAAATTAATAACCAACATGTGTAAAAGGCTTGATGGACCACAAATGCATCATCAATGTCATTGTGCAGTCTGAGAATGTTGCCAAGCCGTGTGTCTTAACTCTTCAAGTAGTCAACAATATTATCAGATGATATGGGTCAACTGTCTCCTTTCATCCACTATCAAGATGAGTTCATCTGAAAAATGGTGTCATCATCATAGTTCTACTAAAAACGTTGCAAGAATATATTTTTTGAAAGAAAGAAGGATGATTATCCAAATGATAACATTGGCAAGAATATATGACCCACCATATGCCCTCTTTGCCCTCTCTAACTAAAATTGTCCCATGTTTTCAACAGCGAAATATATAAAAGAAGACCTCAATAGATTAATGCTGCATATCTTAATATGAAACATAAACTAGCTTCAGTAGATTCATGCTGCATAGGGTTGCTGTCAATATGGAACATAACCTAGCTTTAACAGAGGGATACTTCAATCTGATCAGCATCGTGAGTTATTTACATGTAAATTGTACACAAAGCTTCGAGCAAATAAAAGCGGTAAGTCACAAAGCATAAACAAATTCTTTCTTTTTTCTTCGAGAAGGAAAAAGCATGAACAAGTACGAGATTACAAAATCTAAAATGCAATGACATGGAACGAGGGATACTGATCTACCTCTATAATAGGTGAGGGGGATTGTAATGACTTATGTAGCAAAGGCAGGTCATCAGCATCCAAACATGTTACTTCACCAACAGGGAATTTAGATCTGTATCTCCCAGCTCTCCCTGTCATAAAATCTTATTACAAACCGAAGGCCTTCTTATGTTAAATCAAATTGTTTTCAATAAAGCTCGTCCTTTTCAAAAAAAGCTCCAAAGTCATTTTTTGCCATGAAGAAAGAAATGACGTTTTCGGCCAAGAAAAAAAACTTCTATGAAATTCGGGAAGATTTTTCGAGTTTCGCCATACTATTTCATTCTTGATATTGACAATTCCAAAAATCTGTTCATATTATAATCATGGTTTGGTGGCCGATCCAGATTATCTGTGTTGGAGAAAATAGTCTTTCTTTTTGTTATTGAAATTAGGGTCCTAATCCCCTTTATATGGACAGTTAGGTTAGCAAAATTATATAAGAGACCCAATTGGAATAGGAAACTAACAAACAGGAATAGAAAAAGAATTAAGACTCTTAAAGCTAATCAAATAGATTAAACCTAAATAAAATAGGATTTTTAACTAACTAATCCTAATACTCTAACACTCCCCTCCAAGTTGAAGTACGGATATCAATTATACCCAACTTGTTACTGTAGACAATTTGACTCCCCCCTATGAAGACATCTTCTACCTGGAGGAACAACCAGGTAGTAGATCAGAGGAGTAGGTAGGTAGGCAATATGAGATGATCCCAAGCAAAAAATAGTAGTAGTAAAATGGGAGACGACCCCAAGCAAAAGTAATAATAGAGCAAGAGACAATCCCAAGCAGCAGCAATAGTAATGAGTAGGGATGCAAGTTTCGATAAACCCGACCCGAACCCAACCGGGTTCAGGTATGGGTTTTATCCAAAAAAGCCCGACAAGTTTGGGTATGGGTATGGGTATGGGTATGGATATGAATCTATACACAATTACCATACCTGAATACCCAAATAAAATCCCCATTTACATGAGTATATAAGTCCCTCATTCCCCCAACCCTAATCTTCCCCATGATTCCCTCCATGATTTTAAAGGTTGGGAATGCTTCTGAAGCTTCCATTGAACATTTATCTTGGAGATGGGATTTTTTGTTTGAAAAGTACTTGTATTTAATCTTTCTTTATATTTTTATTTTTGATGTATTCCCCTTGAAGAGCTATTTTGTAATAATTTTAGTGGAGATCAATAAAATTAAAGTAGCCTAAGCTCTCATGATTTTCCTTCTTCTTTGACTCTAATTTATCATGATTTGATTATAAAGATCAATTCATAAATAGATACCCGATGAGTAAATGGATAGATGGGTATGGATATAGGTTTAGATTTTTGTACCCAATGGGTAGGGTATGGGTATGGATTTTATAAATAGGTATGAGTATGGATTTAACCAAACCCAACCCGTTTGCATCCCTAGCAGTGAGAGACGATCTGAAGTAGTTCGAGAGATGATCGATCCCAAACATGCAATAGTAGATAGGCAGTAGGAGTCAAAGTCTACCAAAAGGAACAGAAATTAAATCAGGTAGAGGTACATGATTTTGGGTACAAAGGTGTGTCCTTCACATGCACGACATAAAGTCACACATAGAGAGGTGCATGCAAAGTGCAAAACCAAATGTGCAAGACGCACACAACAAGCAAAAGCACACATGCAGGAGGGACATGCAGAAGGCAAGGCCATGCACAGGCATGCGCGACAAGGCAGGAGTGTGTGCGAGTGGTGCACGTGAAAGGACAACCCACATGCTTAGGCATGCAATAGAACAATGTCACGCACGCAGGTGGTGTGCACAACATGATGAGCCATGTGTAGGCACACGTGGCAGGGGCGATCCATGCATAGGAAGCTCACGTGGCAAGGCAAAGGAGTGTGCACGCAAAGGACAGACCACATGCATAGAAGGCGCACGGCAAGGTAGAGGCCTCATGTGCAGGATGTATGTAGTGCTAGAATTGACACATGGTAGAGGGCCACAAACAAAGGGCATCTAGCAAGGGCAGTGGCACACAGAGATTAAGAATCATCGAGGCATAAGACTCCTACTCTAATACCATGTTTTCTTTTTTAGCAAGTAAAAAGAGGGTCACTCATGGCCACTGATACTCCATCATTCATTAAAAAAAACTTCAATTACATGTAAAAACTGGAAGTCATCCCTTCCCTTACAATGCAACCTGGAAAGCTTTAAAGGTCACAACCTAATGCATGACATTCTTCACATAAGCTCGTTCTCCTTTGAAAAGTATCCCATTTCTATTCGGCCACATTGCCTATAAAACAACCAAAGGAAAGGCACACTCCCTAGCCAATCTAAAATAGCCAAAAATCTTCCCAAGATAAATGCTCAATCCAATCAAACGACACCAAACTCCAAACTCTCCTTGCAAATGCACGTGTGAAAACAAAGATGGCAACAATCTTCAATATCCTCATTGCAACGAGAACAAACTATGGAAGCCAGGACGAGATCTTATTGAAATAAGCTTTGGTCATAATTTGTCTTCTCAGCAACCATACAAAAATCGTAATCTTTAGAGGGACCTTTTCCTTCCAAATCAACCGAAAATGTCTAAAAAAATTCACATCTTGCTGTCCACCACCTCCTCTTAATGTTTTGTAAGCCAATTTACCAGAAATTTCATTACCGCGATCAATTGAATACACCCAACCATCCAAACCATTTTCCTATAATCTGAAATTGAACAAAACACCCTACATGAATACAAAGTCATTTAGTCTCCTGCTCAAACAACGCCTGCGATTGATGTAAAGTCCACACATTTCCTTCCCAATCAGAAACCCGACAATCTGGTTTTGGAGTTAGTCCAAACAGTCGTGGGAATCTGTATGCCAACTTCCCTGTTGTGTCCAATCATCACTCCAAAATTTGAAGGAATCACCATTGCTCGCATTTTCCTCGAACAGATTCTTGATTTCCACAACACCACCCATCAAGCCTCTCCAAAAGTTAAAAGCGCCTTTAGGAATAATTAATCTCCCCTCCCAGCTAACCACCGTTCCGTAAATGGAATCCAAAAGGAAATTTCTTTTTTGACCCATAATTCTCCCTGCTCGTCTCGTAAGTAGAGATTTGTTCATTGCACATAGGTGAAGCATGCTAAGACCTCTTTTCAAGACTAGCGAACCTCTCTCCAAGGAACCAAGGAAAGTCCACTACCATCTACTGACACCCCTCTCCAAAAGAACCATATGCAAATCCTCACCAATTTGTTCTCCATTTTCTTAGCAAGAGGATGACCGATAAAAAGAATAGTGGAACAACAGAAAGTATACTTCGCAGCATAACCAACCTGCCTCATTTTGATAACAATCGTGACCACCAACCCTCCATTCTTCTTTTCATCCTATCAATGACTAGATCCGATCCTCAAACCAGAGTCTTCCATCATTAAGAGGCAACCCCAAGTATCTCAATGGCAGGATGCTCCTTACGATATATAACCTTTCACTACAAGCAGTTCTTTATGCACCCTCCAAACCAAGGTTTAAAGTGCCAATATTGATGTCGTGCCGATAAATTTTCAAGTGCGTGTATCGTGGACATGCCAAGGGCATGCCGTGGAAACACCCATGTATCGATGTTAGGTTATCGAGGTTATCGATGACCCAAAATAATCCGTATCAATATTTTTTATGTTGGAGATCTAATCCACTAGGCTAGCCAATAGCTAGGGATGCAAACGGGTTGAGTTTGGCTAAATCCATACCCATACCCATTTATAAAATTCATACCCATACCCTACCCATTTATCTATCAGGTACAAAAATTCAAACTCATACCCATACCTGTCTACCCATCAGGTATCCATTTACCCAATGAGTACCCATTTATAAATTGATCATGCAATCAAATCATGCCTAAACTAGAATTAAAGAAAAAAAAACTATAACACAATTCATTAATTGTTTATTTTTAACAAATCTAAAACATAAGGGCGCAGGCTACTCCAATTTTAGTGATCCTCATTGAAATTATTACAAAAAAGAACTTCATGGGGCATATATCAAAAAAAAAAAAAGATCAAGAAAAATAAAATACAAGTACATTTCAAATAAAAGATCCCTATCCCAGAAATAAATGTTCAATGGAAGCTTCAGAAACACTCCCAACCTTTAAGATCATGGAGGGAATCATGAGGGAGATTAAAGCTGAGGGAATGAGAGATTTAAGGTGAGACTTATATATCTCGGGTAAATGGAAATTTTATTCAAGTACTCGAGTCGGGTAATCAAGTATAGATCCATACCCATACCCAATCGGATATTTTAGATAAAACCCATTCCTAAGCCCTATCGGGTTCGGGTCAGGTTTTACCCATTCTTTTTTGGTCGGATTGAGTCAAGTTCAGGTCAGGTTTACCAAAACTTGCATCCCTACCGATAGCAGCAATAGTAATAGGAGCAACGTGCACCAAAAGTAGCAGCAGCAACACAACAGATCTTACCAACGGCATACCGACTTTACCGGTGGCATGTCGATAGCTTTGCCGGCATGCCAACAAAACACTTACATATCGATAACTTTTTCGTATCGATATGCGTATTGCCCAAAAATGGCCATATCACCGGCATGCAGTCGGCATCTAAAACACTGCTCCAAACCAAAAGACAAAAAGGATGATTTATCATGATCGATCTTCAAACCTGAAAAATCAAAAAAGAGTTCCACCAGCAGAGCTGCATTTGTTGCCTCTTGGATTGCTCCTTCAATATAGAAAATTATATTGTCCGCATGTTGTAGTAAAGGCACAATGGGACCATCACATAAAGAACAACCAGCCAACAAACCACTCTGGCAATCATTAAAAGTGCAAACTGCCAAGGCAACAACAGCCACGCCAAAAAGTAAAGGTGCAAGAGGACATCCCTACCTTATTCCCAGTTGCAATTATATCCAACCCCGCTCCGGTCTACCATTGACAAGGAAAACAAAAGAATTCGTTGTGATGCATCTCTTCATCTAATCAATCCATCTATCCAAATCCTCTTTTATGGAGCATACTATAAAGGAAATCCCAATCCAGTATATCGTAGGCTTTTGCAACATCAACTTTCCATAAAAATCCCTTCTTTCTCATTCTCTTCCAATATCTAACAGCCTCATTTGTCACAACAAAGCTATTCAACAAATGCCTACCTAGGATAAAAGCAAATTGGACCTCATTAACAATGTCACCCAACACCCATTTTAAT
The DNA here is from genome assembly GCA_037157565.1 of Thalassia testudinum. Classification (NCBI taxonomy): domain Eukaryota; kingdom Viridiplantae; phylum Streptophyta; class Magnoliopsida; order Alismatales; family Hydrocharitaceae; genus Thalassia; species Thalassia testudinum. The sequence continues at coordinate 24,438,418 of JAZHRO010000024.1, forward strand.
CTATTAGCCAAAACTTTGGCCACAATAAAAGAAACAACATTGGACAGAGATATAGGTATGAAATCTTCCACCTGTTCTGCTCCTTCGATATAAGGAAGAGGAAGGATCTATTAATCCTATGAAAACTAGCATTTACCATATGGAATTCTCTAAACATTCCCATAACACCATGAACTGTTCCAAAAAATTCCTTAAAAAAGAGAATTAAGAAGCCATCTAGGCCAGGTGAGCCCTCAACATTAAGACCCTTAAGAGCACGCTTAACTTTGTCTTCCCCATCAAGAGAAACCACCTTCTCCTCATTAAGCTCCCTTGCCCAGTCCATCTCCATTTAGAAGCACGCTTCTTCCTTGTAGAAGAGCAAAAATATTCCACAAGTGCATGCCCATCCTCTTACCCATCCCTACACAACCAAATTGTTGATGAAGTTCCTTCTCTTTTCATTGGCAAGCATGTGAAAAAATCTTGTGTTAGCATCCCATTCCTTTAGCCACAACTATCTCGACCACTATCTCCATTCAATCTCCATTGTCCTATCTTCTTGAACAACACATTGATGGCTTCTTTTCGCTAACTCTGCGTCAATTAAATCACGTGAGTCTTGCACTCTACCAAGATACTAAATATGATTCAAGGCCTCTACTCTCCTTCGATTCCTCTCCTCTTTCACCTTCCTTTTAAATTGAATCAAAACTTCCTCAGCTCGCCAATCTAACCATTGTTGACCCATCTACAAAAGTCTCTCCACCATTTTTCCACCTCTTCCCTAAAATTAGGTTCCAACAGCCATGACCTTGCAAACTTAAAATAAGTAGAAGGTTTGATGTCTTCATTCAAGCACCATAGTAAAGGGGGTATGGTCAGAAAAATGGCATGCTTGGCCCTGAACGATAGAGGGGACATTTTTCAACAAAATTAACTGAACAAATAAAACGATCCAACCAAGATCTTCTTTGTTCTGATGTCATGCTCTTCCATGTATAATTACAATCACTGGCCCCCATATCATGCATGCCATACTCAACAATAAACTCCCACAAATCCACAAATCCAACATCTGCACCTCCACTATTTCCAGGCCTATCTGTCAACTCTAGGGTTACATTGAAATCCCCATCCAAAATAATTGGGTACTCAGAAAAGAAATCCACCACCCAATGCAATTGCACCCATAGGTCTAATCTTCCCTCTAGTGAAGCTTGGCCCATACACACAAGGCACTGCAAATCGATAGCCATCGGTTCTTTTCAACAAAACACCCCGACTATAATTATCAAACCAATCATTCTCTAACTAAAATAAATCTTCTCTCTAGGCCACCAAAACTCCGCCTGACCTTCCCACAACAAGAGTATTCACCATTCCAAAAAGAAGAGACCCCCCACTGACTGCCCACTCCCTGTTCGTACACATCTCCAACATAGTTTCCTACAGTAACACCACATATGCCCTTATTCCCTCAAATAACCACCAAGAACCCTCCTCCATTCATCTCTCAACCCCCTTACATTCCAAGACACAATCTTCATGTTGCACACTCTGAATCCCTCCCCACATTTGCACTCCTCAAAAAAACCCGCACATTTTGAGCAAGATCTTTCATTTTAACCTCAAGATTTGCCACTATCAATTGCAGTGTAGTCTCCACAACTACAATCCCATCTACATGTGCTTCCACCATGACCTTCCCCATCACCTCACCACACATCACCAACCTAGAAGCCCTCCAATCCTCACCACCGTCCACTGTGTCTTGCTCCACAGCCATCTCAATTCGATGATCGCCATTAGCCTGCCTTGGCCGAATCTTTGTAGGCAATGAGCTACATTGCATCCACTAGAGAACCTCATTCTCCATCGCGAGCTTCATGGGTCGAAGAAGGTGTCGCGGGTTCTCCCTCAAAAGAAGCCCTCAAGATAAAAGGGTTCATTCTTCCCTCTAGAGGATTCTCTGCCGTAACAGGATCCTCAAACAGGTCTAGCTTCCCTCCTCAAGTCTAAGTAGCCCATTAGTTATCTCCACGTCAGCACCGGTATTTAAAGAAATACCAACTATACCTCGCGAACATGTCCCCAACCTTTCAAAATTCAAAATATCACTCACGAAGATCTCCTAGGGCCTGCAACTCAAGCAAGGACTACGCTCCTCTTCACAAGCACCAATCACCAGCTCCGACATGACGACGCCACCATCGTTGCATCGCCTCCAGCCAAAGGCAAGGAAACCACCTTCTTAAACGCTTGTTCATCCACCTCCCTCTTGATCTTCACCATCCAAGAAGTTCCATCAAACTAGAGAATAGCCATGGATGGAATCGCCTTGTCATCCATGACCTCCAATGAAGCTCGCACCCATCGCAAGTCCTTCGACCAAAGACCAACATTCTCACATCTCCTCAAGCATGAGAACTCCAATACCAGAGCGCTCATCACCTCCACTGTCCGCAAACGCAGTGGGATACCTATGGATCGAACTTGTACCTCCTTCCTCGCAAGAGGTCGCTCCTCACAAGCCTTATCTACCACTGCAGAATGCGAGCGCCAGTGAATCTCTCAATCTTTGCAAACCAAAATTTAAAACGAAGAACCTTTAACTCCTACACGCTGCAGCCAAGAATAAGGACCTTCCCCGCATCCACCCTTGCTACCTTGATAGAAGTAGGAGGACAAAAGCCCTAAAGAGCTCCATAGATCGACTCCAAATTTGGGTTGCCCAACACAATGACCCCAACCAAAGTGCCCTCAAGCAAAACATCAGATTTTGCATCGTCATAGATCACAAGGTTGGAACCACCGGAGTGGAGACCTCCACCTGCATCACCATCAAAAGAGAGCCTCCCATAAAAATATCGCTCGACTAAGTCTCCTCCCTTCTCGCCAACGGGCACAAGCACCCCCATTGACAATGTCCCACAGTTTCTATAGGGCGTAGGCCTCCCAAAAGGTAACGGAGGCGTGCAAAGGTTTCCTCAGGTCGGGCGGAGATTGGCCCTCGAGTGCAAGGCCGAAGGGAGATTGACTGCAAGACCCACCCGTCGAGTAGGGACAAAAATCGGCCTTAGTGACCCGACGGTGCCGAGTGGAAGGGTCGTTGATCAATGGATAAAAGTGACTCTAGGGATAACAGGCTGATCTTCCCCAAGAGTCCCCATCGACAGGAAGGTTTGGCACCTTGATGTCAGCTCTTCGCCACCTGGGGCTGTAGGTTGTTCCAAGGGTTGGGTTGTCCGCCCATGAAAGCGGTACGTCAGCTAGGTTCAGAACGTCGTGAGACAGTTTGGTCCATATCTAGTGTAGGTGTTAGAGCATTGAGAGGATCTTTCTCTAGTACGAGAGGACTGGGAAGGATGCACCTCTAGTGTACCAGTTATCGTGCCCACAATAAATCTTGGGTAGCCAAGTACTAAGCGGATAACTGCTGAAAGCAGCTAAGTAGTAAGCCCACCCCAAGATGAGTGCTATCCTATTCCGACTTCCCCGGAGCGACAACAAACACATAATGGGATTGTGACACCTTCATGACATGGCCCCAACCACGGCAATGGAAGCACCACACTAAACCATGAACCACACGTGGAACCACATCCCCCTTTCAACAATGACCCACTTCTCCACGCACTTTGCTCTCGCTCTCCCCTCCATCTCCCTGTATGGCCAAGTTTTCATCTCTACTCTGATACCATGTTAAAGTAAATAAAGTCTTTCTTATTTCAATTAGAAACCATGATCCCCTTTATATAAAGAGTAGTGTTAGAAAAATTACATAAAAATCAAGCAAGAATCGCAAAAGGACTGGGACTCTCCAATCTAACCAAATAAACTAAATCTAAATAAAATAGGACTCATTACTATCTAATCCTAATACTCTAACAATCTATAAGGAATTAGTGCTAAATTTCAAACCATGACCCTGTATAGGCACCTAATTGCTGAATGTATGGTGAATGTATACGAACTGCTTAATCTAATTTCCAGACAGTAATGGTTCACAAATCAATTTTTTCAACTTTCCTTTGGTTTTCTTTCCATGACCATAACATGCTTAAATGACGAATGTATAAGAAAACTCCTAATCATCAAGTAAGAGATAACAATGTAGGCCTTTTGCACTTGACAATCAAATGAACTTAACAAAGAAGTTTTTGGAAATTTTAGGAGTGAAGTCAGCATGATGGAGTAAGTACCTCCTATTTGTTTTATTTCAGATACAGTAAGCTCTCGATTACAGACACCATCAAATTTTTCCAAAGTAGAGAATATTATCCTTGAGATGTTGAGATTGAGGCCCATCCCAATGGCATCGCTAGCCACAAGAACATCAAATTCACTACTATCATCATTGAACATTGCAGCCTGCACATTTATTTAGACATTAAACCTGCGATCATTTACAGCCAAAATAGATAAGGACCCTTAGGTGTGAAAAATGTTTGCATCATATCAGAAAAGCATAGCTGTAAGAAAGTTATGCATCCATGCTGAACTCATAATCCAGATGCAATTTACTGAAAGCAAATTTTGACAGTAATATGTCGCTATGTTGGTCCTCAAATTGGAAGTCAAAATTCTCAAAGCAACACAAGTCTCAACTGATAACCATACCTGTCTACTTCGAGTTTCAGGGGGTAAAGAACCATAGACCACAGAGCAGAGGTGCTTCCTTTCATTTTCAATTCTTTTCTAGAAATAACAAGGAGAAAATGTATCAGAAGCCAACTGAATCAATCATGTTTACAGAAAAGAAGATTGAAATACAAGAGACAATGGCCATCATAGCCTGAGCTAGTAGAAGTCCCAGTATATCAATCAACTTGGAATGACAAAGGTCTTTCAATTAAAAAAAAATACAATTACCAGGAGTTACAAGGAAAAACCTAGCAGCAAAAGATTACGCGCTTCATTCAGCCTGTCTTTTTTTTTAAAAGGTATTCAGCTTTATTGGATAAAAAAGGGATTTCGGTTCCACTCAACCCATTTTCCTTCTTAGCCACAAAGAACTAATGAAGAATACAAACTCATGAACATCCTATAGGTAGTCCCTAAAATTTGAGGGGAGGAAGCAGTTGCAATACTAAAGAAACCCTCTTAGGAAGGGGGTGAAAAGAAACAGAAAGCCTATGAAAAATTCTGGATTATTTCCTTGGATGAGAACAGGAAAAATGTAAATATTATTTGGACCTTGATGGCTTTGATCATCTCATCATCAATCTGTAAAAACAGTGTCATTTTTTCTGTTCCCAATTTCCATGAAAATGAAAGTACCCAACCTTTTTTTAAAAAAAAGCAAAACTTACTAAAACTAACAAGTAGAAATGCTCTCATCTTTCCTACATAATTGCATCAAGGAATGGATGTAGCCAATCCCCAGATTTAAAGCTATTCATTCCTTTGATGTAATTTATGTTCATGACCTCCTTTGATCTGTTAACCCAATGCAGCAAGTCAAATGGGGATTTCCAACAATTTAAAGGGTGACAAAATCAATGTAGATATCATTTGGTAGGATATCACCTTAGGTAACCGTGTGCTGATGGTCATTGTCAAAGTGTGGCGCAATTCGGAGCGTGGAGGCTCCTTGTGCGTGGGAAAACAGTCCCAATGGGGGGCTGTCCACGCATGGGATCAAAGAGAACAGCCGGTGGCTGTTAGAGGGGGCAGATGGCCTCCTTAGGGCCTGCTGTGGGGACCGGCGGGAAGGAGGAGGCTGGCTGCTGGGGACCGGCAGGAAGGAGGAGGCCGGATGCTGGTGACCGGCAGTCTTGGTGACCGGCGGAGAGGGTCGGCTGCCTTTGGTGGCCGGCAGTGGTGATGTTGAAGAATAGAAGAGAGGAGAGAAGCTTTTAGAATAGGAAATATTGATATTACTCAAATGAAAATACAAGGGAAGGCTCTCTTTTATAGAGAGAACATATGCCAACAATTTGGAAACAAATTACATCTCTAAAATAAGAAAAATATTATCTCTAAAACAAACCAAATCCCAAAATATTTTCGTAAAACACATTTACTAAATATAGGAAACCTAACATCTAAACAAGACTCAAACTTGGTCCCTAGGACCTTCTAAACACCGGCCCCTGTTGGGTCTTTATTGACTACCACATGGCCTGCTGGCTGCCACGTGATTGTCCACATGGCCTTTTTCATTCTTAACACTCCCCCTCAAGTCGAAGGCCTGGAAGCCGACGACTTAGTCTTCCACTTATGAGGCTAGATACCCCACCATTCATCTTCCTTGAGAACCAAGTTCTCGATCTTCTCCTTTGACAAGTCGACGATGAAGCCTCTTGCAACCTCCGGAGTCGTTACTTCTATGGCAACCTGAGTACTCGTTGCAACAGTCGTCGTTGACTTGTCTTCTCGAAGTAGAGCCTATAGCTTCTCCAAATCTTCATAAAGGAGTCCACATGTGAAGTGCTAGTAACCCCAACGTGGTGGCCTCTGGAACTTCTCCCAACACTTGCCTTGTGATTGATTATTGTGTCCACAGTGTTGGCACTTTAGGTAGATGCAACCAGGTCCATGTCTAGGTCCCCGTCCACGCCCCACACTTCTTCTGAAATAGCAAGTGTAGAGTTTTCACCTTTCGGCGTGTCTTCATCCTCAACGATCTCCATTTTGATGAGACAGCAAAAGATGGTTTCAAGATCCATCTTCCTGTCGGAAGCCAGGATTTGATAACAGGTGGCTCAATAATAGAAATGCAACCCCGATAAAAACTTGGAAACTTGCCAAACTGTCTGTATCTCCTCCGGCTTGTCGCAACACAACAGCTCGTAGATGTCCAACTCGAATAACGCCTCCATCTTCTCGTAATATTTAGTCAAGGAGAGATCTCCTTGACTAGCTATCCATATGCAAGTGTAGAAGTCAGTAATGCGCGCGTTGCTTGAGGTTTGGGCATACCTTTTCTCGAGGGTCGTCTAAATCTCACACGCACTCTTTTTGTGGAGTGTGTTTGAGGTAATGGACAAATCTATCAAGTTCATGAGCCAGTTCATGACGACATAATTCTCCTTCTCAAACTTCTTGTCATCCTTCATCTCTAGAGGCTCCTCAAGGAAAATGCTAAGCTTCTACTGGCCTCCAACAAGTATCCCGAAGGCGTGAGCCCACATGACATAGTTGGATGTGCCATTAAGCTTGATGATTGTCCCGGAAACAACCACCTTGCTTTCTCCCGGACCAAGCGTGGTGTCGTCGATGGTCGTCGATGCTTCCACCATCTTCTCTAGTCCTCCACGTAAGGCGCCGGATTTTGTTGAGGAAAACTTTCTCCAGAGGCGGGAACCACCAACATGTGGTCTAAAACCCACACGCACAAGCCTAGAACAATGGCTCTAATACCATGTCAATGTTCGGCGCAATCTGAAGCATGGAGGCTCCTTGTGCACAGGAAAACAGTCCCAATGGGAGGTTGTCCACACGTAGCATCAGGGAGAATAGGCGGGGTGGCTGTTAGAGGGGGCAGATGGCCTTCTTAGGGCCTACTGTGGGGATCGGCAAGAAGGAGGAGGCCAACTTCTGGTGACCGGCAGTCCTGGTGCCCGACAAAGAGGGCTGACTACCTTTGGTGGTCGATGGTGGAGATGTTGAAGAAGAGAAGAGAGGAGAGGAGCTTTTAGCATTGGAAATATTGATATTGCTCAAATGAAAATATAAGGGAAGGCTCTCTTTTAGAGAGAGAACATATCCCAACAATTTGGAAACAAATCACATATCTAAACTAAGAAAGATCGTATCTCTAAAATAAACCAAATCCCAAACTCTTTTCCTAAAATACATTTACTAAAAATAGGAAACCTAACATCTAAACAAGACCCAAACTTGGTCCTTAGGACCTTCTAGACGCCGGCCCCTGCTAGACCTTTATTGACTGCCACATGGACTGCCATGTGGCTTGCTGGCTGCCACATGGCTGTCCATGTGGCCTCCTTCATTCCTAATAGTCATGATATACATAATTCTCCTGACTGACATTTAGTGCTCAAGTATTAAGCAAGAACAAAATGAAAAGGTGGCAAGTTTGAAATATTTATAGCAATACAAACTTTCTAACCTTTAATGTGTATATTCCTTGACGAGAAAAGGTAACAATGCAATCGCCTTTTTGAACATTGGAGAAGCACTCAAGTGGATGCTGCAAAGGTATGAGAGGTGAAAGCCTCTCGTAATATCGAACCTGAGATGGAAATATGCAGTTACAAGGTCATATCTAAGTGCAAAGGAACACAAAAGCAATATTTTCCCAGATTTAAATGAGACAATGACTTGCTGATTTCCAATCTTTTTCAATTAAACCCTTCTATCACACAACCAGCAAAGAGTTTAAGTATATTTCATTGATTTTTTTCATAATGTAAAAAAACTAGCCTAATATTTTTCTTCCTCCCTCCAACCCCACACCCCACAACAATAACAGCACATATCATCACTACACCTAGCCATTTCCACCATCCTCTAGGCACTAATGTCTTACACTTGCCCTTTACTTCTTCCCTTACTCCATGCCACCCTCACTCAGTGCCTCCCCTTTCCTTTACTGATTATCTCAACCAATCCAATTCATCCCAATATTTCCCTGGGAAAATAGATGGGTTAAACCATACACTAGCAAACTTGAATTAAAAGAATCCCTTCCAAGCTAGAGAAAAGTTTGAAGTGATTGCTCACAAACTTGGATTCAAGGTAGACTGATGTGGATGTTGCCACTGAACATGGATCCACGGTGAAGAGAGATTTAAAGGCCATCCATTAGCAAGCAGTCAGTATCCATCATTATTAATGCTTAAGAACAGGTCTGAATTAAGGTCTCCCTGGAGAGATTGCTGCTAATGCCAATGCCAGTGTATTGAAGTATTGTGGTAATTCCAATCTCCCATGGGTGCATGCAGCTTTATATCCATTGCCTTACCATTATGACCCTTCGGAGAATGAGGATCTGGTGGATACAAGAAGGCACACAACTCTGGCAAGTAAAAAAGTGGAGGTATGACAAAGGGAGAGGAAAAGGAATGCACCACCGTTGGAATTTGTGGCAATCATTAACCTAACTAGGTGGAGCACAAACAAGAGGGATGAAGTATGCAGTTAACAAAAAAGCTAAGGGTAATTTATCAACTAGAAATCCATCTACCTATCTGACTAGTTAAGTCATCAAACTGAAATGAAGGTGGAATTCAAGGGATATAAGTGCCATTTTATCATAAATCATGAATTAAACCAAAACAAGACCCATGGAAATGGAGGGTGTATTGCAACTTTCTCTGATAAATTTAGAAGTCTTCGAGCATTGAAGATTTACGTGAATTTAATTAACCTAGCAAAATCACAATTCAGTCTTTTTTCTTTTTGAGAAGTAGCAATTCAGTCTTTATTTCCTCTCTTTTAGGCTTTTTACATAATCACATAGGATTCTACAAATGTCACTAGACATTTGATTATTCTGAAAAGATAAATAGCTTCGACTGAGTTTTTCACTTACTTCCACAGTTCCACTTCCAACAATGCAGTAGTGCAAGTCTATGTCCAAAAAAAATGTAATGTAAGCTTGCACACGTCAATAGGTCAAGCAATGGTAATCAATGTGATTTATGGATGGACTTTTGTAAATAAATCAAAGACACAACATAGAGTTTAGACATGCACAACGTCTTCATTCATTAATTTATAATCCATGAAAATCCTCGTGGAAAATGAAAACACATTTATGTTTATAACTTTCAGTCTCCAAAAGATGCCTCAGCTCAACAAGGAAAATGGGGGAAAAAGGAACTGAAAAGATGCCCTGTTCAGCTTATTGAATAAATGCCTACAAAAGGAGCATGGATTTTGTGAACTAAAAGTGTGTGCTTGATAACGTATTGCATGACATGACATCCATAACACAAACTTCATATCATTATTGCAAGAATGACACCCTTCAAAAAAAATTATTGCAAGAATGACAAATTAAAAGATAATGGAAAAAAGAAGAAGCATAACCTCAACTATATCACCAGTCACTTCAAGGATACTCTGAACAAGAGGAACAGCAGCAGAATCGCCACATAAATGGAGCTCATCAGAAGGAATTCCTAATAGTGCGCGCGTGAACGAATATCCTCTTGTCTTGCATCCTAACATCTGAGAAAGCCATTCATATAAAATCTTAACAACATCGAACTTTCCAACATGATGAAAATCAAGTCAAAACAGCCTCTATCTTCTGCAGTGAAACTCACAGAATGCAGGAAGTTTAAATGTTCAAAAAGAAATTTACAGGTAACAGTATTTGTATGTTACTATTTAAGAGGAAAAAGGATGGGTGGCAGTGGTCGGAAAAGCATCCAGAAACTTCCATTATCAATCATGATTTTTACTGAAGTCCTTGCCAAAACATCATTATAACTACACCACATCAACTGCAACATTTTCCATCATAAGGCCTCACTCCCATAAATATCAAATTATTTTTTGATTCCATATGGACCATAAAGCCGTCTAAACTTCCCCTCTCTGCACGCACATTATTCATTATTAATAAGATATAAAGGTTAATTTCTTCAGTTACATCAATATTCTGTATCTGACATATTATCAGGGACAAATATTCAGGTAAGTATTTCCTTTTTATTTCTTTCATTAGAACTTCTAAAATCATCTTTAATCATTTTCCACATGCTTGGATGGTACCATGTTAAGATGGGAGAAAAAGATCTTAGGATCTTCACTTGTATCAGAAACTATAGTCACACACATACAAAAACATACATTGAGGGGGTAGACGGGGAAGAAGGTATGCAAATTCCAGAACACTACTCAACAGTTAGAATGCCAAAAGATAACAGGAAGGAGTACCTGGATTTCATCAATAACAGCACATTGGTATTCAGCGTTTACATCAGCCATTTCAACAGTTAGAGCCTTATGCTTGGCACCACAGATTTCATCTCTTTCCTGACCAGTGATTAGGTCACAGGGGACATTTGCCTTATTTAGCCTTTTTGCCACCTCCCATGCCAGCAGTCTCAATGGACCACAGTAAATTCCTGTGATCTTAGCATGTTAAAATTAATCTAAAATTTACATTACAGAAACCTGCCATTAGTTTGATGAATATAAAATGTTCTCAGAATACAAAAGATATGTGACAAACTGGGCCAGCTACCTGAATCACTTAGTTCAAGTCTCTTAAGAGCATTGTAAGTTTTTCCACTGTTTGTTGGACCAACATGTAAAAATACATTGCGCTTTTTCCTTCGTGCACTTGGATACCACATATGAGGCTGACTGACATTGCATAAAACCAATTCAGTATAAGATGCTATCATCCAACCCAAGAAAAAAGGCCCACATGTGGTACCCAAAAAGTAGAGCGAGAAACTGCTTGCAAGAAAAATTGGATATAAAAAATTTTGGTTGGAAGAGGTTGTTCAGTTTATTACTGCAATAGCAGAGGTTGGGATGGCTTTATTTGAAATATTTCACTAACATAAACAATGCAACCAATATTTCAGGAAGGAACCACTAAAATTGAAGAGATGGCAAGCTAGTTTTCTAGAAAAAACTCAGCATAGTGCTCAACACCCCCGACGCCCCTCCCTCCCAACAACAACAAAGAAAAGAAGAAAGAAACTATTGAAAATGCACATAGAATTCCTTTTTTTTTCTCTTGACAAGAATGAATTCAGAAGTCAAGATCTTATATATTGTTCAAGTTTACATGAACTTGTCAAATAAATCATTAACTTACGTTAAGTCAGTCAAGTCAAATTTGCTGCTCCTGACAAAGCTGCTGAAGCACCTCAGTCTGTAAGACATGCTTTTAAAGTAGGGAATATGTGATAAAAGATGCATGGAGTAATGATCAATAGTATCTGCAACAAAGGTAACTTGTCAGTCAGTTACCTCAAAACCATAGGGAAATCTATTACTATACACTACAAGCAAGTTCCACTTGCCACACGTCATACCATGGAGAAGTCTCTCCTTTCACTTTTTTTTGAAAAGTGTCTCTCCTTTCTCTTTAGGTGAACGGGTAGGGATTGTTGGATGTTTGTCTATTGTTAGGGCTATTTGCACATTAGCCCTTGAGTTTAGCCTTTACTCCATCCTCTTAAGCATCCCTTCATTTCATTCTTTTTGTCATGAACCCATAACTTATAAGAAAAATATGGCACGAATATGGCACGTTTTCAAACAACTATCCTTCGTCCCTGGATTACATCACCTGCTTTTATCTCTTTCAAGCTCTCATGAAATCATTGACTAATGAAGGTTATGGAGATTTATTTTAATTTTAATTTCTACATTATTTACTGTTGCAGTTGGTTGCAATGTAATGAATCATATAAAAATGATATTAGCAATGCATGACACTCCTTTGCTCAATAAAAAATAAGTTGATACTAATGATATAATTTTGCAGTAATTTCTGCGGGATATTAATAATGCAATTCTACAATAATTTCTTCTCCAATTGAAATTAACAATACAATCCCATGTAATTTCTGCAGAATATTGATAGTAGCATTATATGTTAATTTATTCTCCACAGCATAATGTGGGAAATTACTGACCAGTATAAACAAAAATCAGGTTTTCACATGCCACCAGCAACTAAATATGTAACCACAAAAGATGGGAGACAATGGAAGATAATCCACTTAAACATACAGATGATCCTGCTATCTCAATTAGGTCTGGCAGGATTAGTCAAGATCCATGCAGATCTCATAGGTTGTTTGATCAAGTGGCATCGCCATGATATACTGCTACCATAATCTTGTTATGCTTAGAAGTTAGAAATAATTTGGTGACAGCTTGTTGAATCTTGCATGATCATGACATTCAACACATGGCTCTTGAGATGGATTTGATTATTGTATTCATCCTCATGGATCTCGTTCATCTTCTTGTTGGCTAAAATAAACTAAGGATGTGGAAATTAATACATGCACATAGATGGTTGGGCCAGGGCGTTCAAACCAAATGGCTTTCAATTGGATTCTCTTTCATGGTATCAAAGCAACACCAGCCTTAGAGCAGAGATTAAACTCTTATTCAACCTTCAATTTGTCCACATGTAAGACCTAAAGGACACACATGAAAAAGTGTGGATAAAGGAGCACACATTGAGATGGATGCTGTCATATTTGCATCTCCACTCTTGTGTTCTCATTCGCTGGTAGCACATACAAGAAACCATCAGAGATGGCCTCAATAAGGTGCTCGTAGTAAACTGTTACAAGGAGCTTGTGAACAGAATAATACCAGTTTGGGGCTTATTTCTAGACATTCTACCAAATTCTATCTAACAAGGCAACATCGATGGATAAACAGCCACAGTTTTTTGTAAAACCCAAATGAACCCAAATGTCCTTCTTAAGGCTCAGAATTAGTTTTCAACCAGAAAAAATAACTTTTCTCCTGTCATGATGCTGTCTTTAGCAGGAGAGGAATTACTTTCCCACAGTGAGTGTGTTTATGCTCGCTTATTTTGCTTACTTTGGTTTTTTCTATCTTTTTTTTTTTTTTTTCTTTTTTCTATCCTCACTCGAGTGCCCTTTCCCCACCCACCCACCAAAATATTCAACGCCTTTGCTTTCCCTCCACTCTCCAACAAAAATTTGAGGCCTTAGCTTCCTCTCCCTCATACACTCTCTCCTCTCCATATAGGTCTGTATTCCTCTCCTTATGGAATAAGCCACTAGCTTTTAGTGGGAAAAAAGTAGTGATTTAATCCATCACTGAAATTAGGAATATTAAGAGTTGGCTGGCCCAATGTTGTCAAGGTTATCGCCTCAAGCTGTCAAGCCACCGGGCTAGGTGAGAAAGCTAGAGATCACCTTGGAGCTATTCTAGGCAAGGGGGCTTCATCCGAGTGATTGCCCGGTTACCTTCTCTATCGCTTGGGTCACCTTTCACCTCGTCACTCTACTCCTAATTCACTCTAAATAAGATAGTAAGAGTCTTCTTTAGTCTTGGTTTATATATATTATATATATGTTAGTGTTATATATTGTTGTATATACATATGTATATGTTATTGACAATTTTTATACTCCAAGTTTGGCTTCTACTTGGATATATCTTCCTAACTTAGAATATTGTTTATTTGTTATGACATATAAGTATAAGTTATAAATATATGTTTTTTTTTAAAAAGAAGTTGTAAATATATGTTATTGTAAGTCTATAATAACATTTATGAAATATTGTCAGTTATATATATTTGTTATTGTCCATAAATCTCCAATGATATATGACGATATATGTGTAAGTTATGATACTAAGTCTTGGTAACCTAAGACACTACTCAATGTAGAGTTCAACCCATTGACATCTCCAATTTCTACGGATGAACCTTGTTCCCATTTGTGAATAACCATATAGGGGAATACATGGCTTCAAACAAAATAAAACTAAGTTTTGATGGCAGGATATAATCATGGAGGAGCCTGAATGTGGCACGCCCAAATGTCAAAGTAAATTAATCACTCCAGATGTAGCACCCAAAACATATCACAAAAATTATTCCAAGTTTCTACTAATGAAATCTTCAGTTTAGCCAATGGCAAGACACGAAAACAAAACTAAATCTCTGACACAAAGAACACGAAGAACTATTATCAAAAAACGAAATGCAAATGCCATCAAAGACAACAGCATATTTTATCTAAACTACTCGTCCTCTCTGATTACACCTGCTATGAGTGGAACACACGCACGAGAGAGAGAGAGAGAGAGAGAGAGAGAGAGAGAGAGAGAATCTTACAAAACACCATCATGTGTTGTATCATCACAATGTTGACACCCAAAAACCACCGAAATAACATCTTTTGTAGAGAAGAGATCAACAAGTGCAAAACACACGTGTAAGTTACACAAACCAGAAACCAAAATAGCTCCAAAGAACCAAGATTTTTGCTATAGAGTGCAATTATCAGTAAAAACGTCAATCGGAAGCAACAAAAAAAAAAAAAGAAAGCACGACTTTGGCTTATGAGTGGGTAAAAAAGAAATCAAGAGAAAACCCCCTTGGTTGGATTTTGGGTTCAATAAGCATTTCAAAGGGAACAATAGATAAGCATAACACCAACGTACGGAGTTGTGTTCAGGGAAGACTTAACCTAAACAAGCAATTGCAACTTGAGAAGATGGGGAAGAACTCTATGATACCGATGAACGTGTACATTAAACTGGGAGCAGAAGAAGACGAAGAAGAAGAAGAAGAAGAAGAAGAAGAAGAACAACAACAACAACAACAACAACGATACCAGTGTTTTGAGAGGAACGGGCGGTTGCTGAGGAAAGAGAACGTATCGCCTCGATCGATGGCTTCGCCTGGATGGGGAGGGAACGGTGGAGACGGAGGAGAGGTCGGGAAGGGGGGAGGAGAGTTTGCTTGCCACTCGGGTTTCAGTGGGATCCAATTATCCACTTTCGAATTCCGAGAGATGATCATCACTTCAAACTCTCTAACTTTCAACAATAAAAATTAAATTACTTAACTTTTGATTTCTATTTCCCTCTTCAACTTTTTCTTTTCTTTTCTTTATCTAATCTTAAACATATGTCACCTTTGGGTGATATTTCGATCGATCATCATATTAATTAAGGCTTCATTATTCTCACTTATCGATCCTCTCTGTCATTATCTAGTTATTCAATGGATCTTATTACATTTAGATGTTACTTATTTGACTGTGATTTTCATTTATCACTATAGTCGTAGTATCCAGTTCACTGTGGTCGACTTCTCACAATGTCTCTAATTGGTTGATTGCTATAGCATCATTGGTATCTTCTCGTGACATGAGTGCCCTTACTATCATTGGTTGTTGACGTTCATTGATCGAACTACTCGTCGCCATCATTTCATCTCTAATTTTGGCATTTTTGACCTTTTATGGGATCACGTTAGAAGTTGGGCTTATCACGACCAAGTGAATAGTCGTTTCATCTCTGGTTTGTTGTCACTTGTAAGCACAGTTGCTGACGTCTTCCTCGTCAGTGCTTTAGCCGTACCTACGATATATGGAATAAATTTTTCCTACTACAAAAATTGTATCTTGGACACTTTCTTTCCTCCTTTCTTATTTTTGATTTTGTTTGTTCTTTTGTTCTATGGTTCCCCCTTATCAAGGGGGCATTGTTGGTGCTAGAGCACCACGATCATTTGTTTTGATGATAACAAAACACGTGTTATTTAACATTTGCAATTTGAGTCCTAGATTTCAGGTCAATTGCAAATGTGGACGTGTTTAGACGGAGTTCGAGCTCACATCCAGGACGGATTGGAGGAGCTTGACGGAAAACAGAGAAGGTTCGCGTGGAGCGACAGATTGAAGATTGAAGGAAATGAAGAATATGATAGATTTCCTTATTTTGTACTTGTTGTATTTTTCGTTTCTTTTGTTGCTCTTTATTTCCTTAGATATTTCATGTTAAAGAGCCTCAAAGAACCCTAACAGTAGTCCTAGGAACACCGGCACAACCCTAGGATACTTAAGTTTTCTGTAGAATACTTAGAAAACCAATATAGGGTTCAAACAGACTTTCCAGACGTCTAATTCCCAAATCAGACGTCTGATAATGTATTTTAAGATGTCTGACTGTTGTTTCAGACGTCTGATAACTGTTAGGCTGGACATAGTTAGTTCTGTCTGATGAAATCAGACGTCCAGACCTTAGACCAGACGTCTTAGGAGACGTCTGATGAATTTGCCAGACGTCCAATTAGTGGACCGTTGGCTGGCTTAGCAAATAGTCAAGAATATGACCGTTAGAGCCTTATCAGACGTCCTTAAGCCTTTCCAGACATCTGATAAATGACCGTTTTGCCTCGGCTGACCCAAAATCTCTTCTCAAAGATTTTCTAGCCGTTGCAACGTTTGGAAATCAATTCCCACAGTAAAAGTAGGTTTCCAGACGTCCAGACATAGTGCCAGACGTCCTATATGTCGTCTGATTGACTTGCGCAAAAACCCTGTTTAGATCTGATCCAAGTCAGGGAGAGACCCGCCCAAAATCAGACGTCTGACCTTGGAATCAGACGTCTTAAAGTGAACTTCCAGACGTCTGATGCTAGAATTAGACGTCTGATAAGCCTGTCAGAACAATGATTGTTCCTGATTTCGGGCTGATTCACTTGGGCTTTGTACCCAACGGCTATGGAAACTTTTCTAAGCCTTCCAAAGCCTTCCTAAGGCCTCTATAAATAGAGGGGAGCCTTTACACACCAAGATACACTTAGAGACACAAGATACACACTTAGAAAAACACAAGACACACTTAAGCAACGTATTTCCACTCTCTTGTGTCCAAGAAGCTCTTGCTCTCTAAGCTCAAGCTCCATCATCTTGAGAGCATCATTCCCTTCGCGCACCCGCTCTCCCGCCGTTGTCTACGAGAGCGACATTGCGCCGTTGCGTGGCTCACGCACCCGCGTCATCGTCGACGCACTCCTTGCAAAGGGGAGTTTCCTAAATCCTATAGAAGCTTAGGTTTATTACTTTGTTGGCTCTATAGGTTTGTTGTTTATTTTATCTTTGTCTTTTGGTTGGGTATTCGCTTTGCGAATTCCCGTCTCCTTCGTGGGACAAAATCCTTCTCGTGGAGAGAAGGGGTTGAGGAACGCTACCCTCGTACTTGTAGCGTGGTTGTACTGAGGTTGAATCACCCTCGTTTTAAAGTGATTCGGTTAGTGGATTTGATCAACTAGGTTGATCGGGAAATCCTAACTCGAGAGGGTTAGGTGGTGGTTTTCACCCGGTTTGGGTTTCCACCTAAAAAATCTTTGTGTATTTGTGTGATTGTCTTTTTGAGATTGCTTTGTATTTCATTTACGCATTTTTTACGTCACACTGATCTCACCCCCTCCAAGTGGGAAATTTCAGGCGTTGGTGTTCCATCTCTTAGAGGGAGTCAAGATTATCTATTTTCTTCCTTTACCCTATAAGTTGTGTCCTATTATATAATTTTCATTCCCTTAATGAAGTATTTCATTTGCAAAAAAAAAAGTAGAAAAAATTATTCACATGCTCCACTAGATAAAGAATATGATAGGTGTGAGCATGCATGATAGATTGAAAATACTTTTAAACTTGATGAAATCAAGTAAATGATGTTGATGATTTTTTTAGTGGTGTTTAAGATCTAAATAGTTAAAATGTGGCTTAATAAATAGAGTTATATATTTGTATCATTCACAACGTGTGACTTCACTTTAAAAAACAAAAAATACAACTTAGAGAGAGCCTTCAACGAAAAGAAAAAGCTTATGGATTTCTTCTTAACCACAAGAATTGGTGTGAAGATTTTTATGCAATAAACCCATCCCAAATATAAATCTTAAGATAAGCAACCTTCACTCTCTCTTCACTATTAGAAAATAGAGGTTTCGTCACGTAAATTTTCTTATGACTTTGAGTAAAACTACGACTAAAAGATTGACAAGGCCCTCCAAAAGGTTGCAACAAACTTTTTAACATGTATTTTTTAACCCAAGTGAATCGCTATAGGCTTTGACCTTGGTGGGTTAGTGGCCTATATAAGTGTTCATGGTATGCCTCCCGACTGAGATTTAAACCTTTTAACTTGCTTATCTTACTATTTTTTTAACTTGATTAACCTTGGTAACTTGGCTAGTAAATGGGCCTTAACCTTAAAGTTTACCTCTAACATGGGGCCTACCACGTGTGGTAGAATATACTTTCTTTACTCATGTGCTTTTCCTGTGAAGAAATTTTGTCTCTCGTAAAGTTATAAATTGAGTCAAGTCTTAATATGCTCTCCACAAATAGTTGAAGAAAGATTTAGTTATTATTTCTTTACCACTAGATAAATAAATTAATGAGATTCAAGTTGATTCATAATTTTATTCGGTTACACAGACATGATTTGTTTATTTTAGATTGCCTCCTTGTATATAGAGTTTCCATAACTTACCATTTGCATCACATTAAATTCAATCAACCACCAATCATTGTCCTTTCTGGATCCAAGTTGCATTGATTGTAACAAATAAAATGCATAAATGAGAGATTAAAGAAAATAAGAAGCTGAAACTCATTGGTAATAAGTAGAAGCGAAAATTATAGTTCCTGTACTCCAACTTTACTACCTATAACTTATGTAGAAAGGTATGAGCAGTTGTTCAATAAGGAACTTAAAGAGGAGAATGGTAATAACTAATTGTGCCCTAATTTGTTCAAATCAAAGTTTCTTGTTTTCATTTCATTACTTCAATTAATTGTACTCTTACTAGCCTAGCCTAGTCTTACCATTGTCCTCTTACTAATCCATTAGCAAGGTTCATCGAGTTTTCTCTCATTCTACACTAGAACTTCTATGAGTGGCATAGCACCTCCATTACTTAAGCACCTATAGTAGGTTTTTTAATTGGGTAAAGCTTACCTACTAGTCCTAACTTTTTTATTTAATACATTATTTTATCACCAAATCTCATGTCTATTTAATGCCAAATATCAGATCCTTCAATTCAAGCTAATAACCAGTTAATTGTAGAAAATATACTCCATTAGGTTTCTATACTTTCATGTGTCACCAGTGCATCATAACTAAATTATCACGAATCTTTAGCCCACCAAGTACTCCTAGGTCTATCTACTATACAATGATCCAAGTTTGGGTTTCAGAGATAGTCTTGTACAGATCATGGGTCTAGGTAATCTTATAATCACTATCTCCAACCCTAATTTCATAGCTTAAAGTCTATACTGAAAAGAGCTCATCGAGATTAATAAATCTTACTACTTTCTTGGAAGTCTTCAAGAACAACACCCCCACATACCTTAGCTCCTTGCTAGATTTGTCTAGCCAATTTCAAAGGGTTAAAATATAATACATTAGGTGCCTCCATATCCATATCATGCATGTGCTAGGCTTGGGTTTAGCTAAGCAAATTGAATATCTCTATTTCACCCATTATGCACCCCCTAATGGTGCTTGAGTATTCATAAGAATCAAGGCTAAGAAGTCTTATGCTAGCCTTGCCATAGTCTTGCATTAAATCCATTATATTCTAACTATAACTAACCTTGATCGGTTATCTATACTCACATAATGCACCTAAGTTTCTAAGCAATTGTTTTTACCAATTTTGTGATCCTCACCTTAGTATTTGTGCCTTATGATCGGCTAGACTTCCTTTATAGTGGATTATGTATTAGTTTAATGATAGGCTTAAGTTATTAATAACCCAAGTTAGTTCTAGATCATTTATTACATTGCTTAAGTGAATGGCCAACTACAACCTTTGATAGCTAGCTATAGCTCTATGATAGTCTCCTTTTTAGTCTTTGATGTCCTTACATTGTTTGCTGATTATGCCATTGCCGAATACATTTGTGAGGATAGTCATGTGCAATTGAAGATTTTGTTTTCTAATTGCAAAAGAACAACTTAATTGATGTTTGCACCAAATTATTTCCTAGCCTTTATAAATCAAAAAACTACTTTATAATGAACCGTCATATGGGGAGGTTGGAAAAGTACATGGTCAGCAATGGAAAAGGGTGTTGAGGGCATAGTAGAGCACGTTGAAGTGGTGGTGTGGAAAGGTAAACTCATGGTTGGTTTCAATGGATCTAAACTAAAACCCAATCACTTATGAGGTAGGGCATCGACTACGTTGAATATAGGTCCACCCCTGGTGTCTCCAAAGGTGAATAATATTTTTCATCATTCTTGGTTCTTGATTTTCACACCTATCATAACACCTTTAAATAGTTCTACATCATAAACTTATGAAAGTGAGCAGTGGGATGTAAGAATTGAGAATTACTACTTGACAATTTTGACCTAAGCATTTTGGATGATTGTTTGAATATATTGGACTTATATCCAATAAGTTGTCAAGATCAGTTTTTCTCGATTTGACTTAAATCGTTACAAATGGTATCAAAACTAAACTTCATCTAATAGGAGAAATGAGCTATCCTTAGGATGGTCAAAGAGTGTACCATAAAACGGAGCCACTACTATTACTGGAAGTATCGAACTCTGACAAAAACGTCATGGATTTCAAATGAAGGAGATTGTAACACCTTCAAAGATAGTCCTACATCGTAAACTCATAAAAATGAATAGTGCGATATAAGAATTGATAATTATTACTTGACAACTTCAACTTAAATACTTTAAGTGATTATTTGAATCCATTAAACTCATACCTAATAAATTATCAAAGTTAATTCGATTAGACTTGAATCTAAACTCAAATTATCCATTTACTTAAATAATAATTGATGCAACTAATAGGTCCTTCATTCGATCCAACTCTATTATGTAGGGTTGGGGGTGGGGGACCCTACAGCCCGAGGGTATGGTCCCCATGGACCTTACCTTGTCGAGTCCCTTTCCCCCCTTCGAATCGCCCATTTTCCCCATTTTTTATCTCCACATGCCATCCACTCATAATTTGTCTTTAACTCTCAAATGCCTTATGTTTTCTCTTCTTTTTTTTTTTTTTGTTTTTGAACGGTACAGCATAAATATGCCTTTGTTATTTTAGGCGTTTTACATTTACATACTTTTAAATATCATGATCTATGTACACGCACTACTCGAAATGAATAATTATTAACTCTATCCTATCTATTCAAAAAAATTCAGCACATGCCCCCTTGGATTTTCGGTTGTCACAAGACTCACAACTACATCAATGCAGGGTTTCGTTGAAGAATAAACTAACCAGTAATGAAAATTATTTTCGAACTAGGCGGACAGATATCGATCGAGTGGATAGGTACATAATTGGACAAGAGTAAAGAGATGTATTTTGTAATGGAAAATATAACGTAGAAGTGAGAATCTCACGTGTAACGTGAAAAGTAATGTAAATATTAACACGCAGTGGATCTATCATTGTTCAAAATAATTGCCACTACTTCTAAATTATTTTACATACATAAGTGATTTTTTATTTTACATTAATGTAAAATAAAAAAACACTGATGTATTTTAATTTATAATCAAAAATTACTTTCCATCAAAAATCAGTTCAACATTTTCATTCAAAAATAAAAATCACCGGTGCTAACAAGTTGTGGTGGTTATTTGGGTAACGGTGGACCTCACAACGTGACATTACCTATGTTGCATTTCTCGTGTGGGGTTCACTCAATAAATGCACCCATTAAATATTAGCGTATACAAGAGATCATGTTTGTTACATGTGCATATTGCAAAACGCATCATTTGTTTAAATTTTTGTACATTTCACTTTCACTTTAGAGCTAGTTTACTTTTAGAATTAGGAAACTACCGCTAAAAAATATAAAATTTGTATTAATCTTTATTTTTATTTACTTGTAAGATTTTAACACTAGCTTTTGTTTAGTTAAATTAATATTAGGTTATGATGTTAATCTTTGTAGTATTTACTTGAACTGATATTAACATCAATTTTTGAAATATAAGATTTAGGTGTTGCAGAATTACAAAATTAATACTCATTTTGTTAATATCCCTTAGAATTGATATTAACAAACTATATATTAACCCTCTAAAATGGATATTAAGATTACTTAAATTAACTCCTTGAATAAATGAAGATTGATCATCTGAAGGAACGGTTAATTTCTCAAAGTAAATTAGCTCCGAGGAACCTGCAATTAAAGACGTTTTTATTTTTTATGATTTTTTTGGCCTTTTTGGTTGTCATATGTGTCGTACGTTTGGTAGATTTTGAAGGAATGGAGATAAATGCAAGTTTCGTCTTCCAGATTACTTCAATCGTGATGGGATTGGATTTGTCATTCTTCAATGTTATTAAAGTGGAAGTACATATAGTAAACAGGGGGGCTTAAACGTCTTTTTCCGTAATCTTAAATCCTTGATGATTGTTGTTCTTTGTTGGAGTGTATGGAGTCCTTACAGTCGTACATATGCTTTATCACCAGCATACCCCTTTTGGTTCATTGAGATCAAATCATTCTTTCCGTGAGACCATAGATGTTGGTAAATGAAATTTCCACCTACAAATTCACATTATATTCGGGGATAATGATATGTGTACATAATTTTGAACGTAAGATTTTACGTGAAATATAGCATATCATGCTATATTGGCGTCATGCATGCATAATCTTGATCTATCATGGTTGATATGATCTTTTATTACGGTAGAAGGGATATGAAACATGAGATGTCATTTGTATGATGCGATAGTTACGTCACATAAATGTGATATGATGTACAATTAAATTGTGTGATGTATAAAGTTTTTTCTATTAATATAAATTTTTTTATCAATGAAAAGAATATGATATAAGAGACACATCCCAAAGAGGAAGAGAAGGATGGGGAAGTTTCATCTAAGAAGGGGAAAAAATATCTCGTAGAATGGGGGAATTCAAAAATTAAAAGACGAGAAAAGAAATTAAGGAGAAAGAAAAAGAAAATGTTTCCAAAATCAGAAATTGGACGACCTCCTAAAAGAGGGTGATCCTACACTCGTAGAAACAGTAATGCACCAGCGAGACGAATATTCGAAGAAACTCACCACAAGATCGAATAAATCGATCGAAATGTCGAATTTCATCTCGATTGTAATAGCTCGATATCACACGTGGTCCCAATCAAAACAGAACAACACTACAAAAACAAGAAAAAAGAATGGATCAAACCACCAACCACGAACAAAACACACATCCACGACAACATACTACCAGCACGCAAAGCAAGACAACCACACCACGCAACAACACTCAACCCACGACCGCTCGTAGCACGAAGAATGCACGCTGACCGTATGCCGCCGCGCCAAAGCCTCCTTCGCACACCACACATCGCCTCCGTCGTCGCGCGTTGCCACGCTTGTCGACGAAGCTCCGCTGTCTACGAAGAGCCTCGACGAAGCTCCTCAGCACATACCAATCGACGTTCAGAGATGCAACTGGTCGAACTTCGAGAGGAGAAGCTCTTGCCGTCACAGCACAAGCCTGCTAAAGTGGATTGCCGACCTTTGTGCCTGCCGTCGTCGCACCCAAGGTTGGCTACTACATGCCACTAGCGACTTTGGATGTCTCGCTTGTCGAAAATGGAGAGATCTAGAGGAGGGGGTGGAGATCCAGTAGGAGGGGGAGCCGATCAGTCCCATGTGGTCGATAACGACCCTACAATAGCTAGAACTTTTTTACGCAAGATGAGGGAAAGAGGAGTTGGGCGAAGTGGTGAGTCAAACGCCTTGTTTAGCCATGAATTGCGGTGATTGTGTGATGTACAAAGGTGTATCTACTAAATCTTTTCCGTTAATTAGTTCGCAAGTCCGATAAACTAGCCGTCGTAACTTCTAGCTATTTAAAAGGAAGATAGAAAAAATTAATCAATTTATAAAACCTAGAAAATAAATCACATGTTAAATTAAAAAAAAAAGAAAAGGTAAGACATGGTTTTAGAGTCGTTACAAAATCAAGAATGTGAAAATTAAATGCTAAATTAAATACTATTATATATACAAATCTACATGCTATATTGTCTACATGCTATACCATATTAGTGATGTTGGAACTAACTTCAATGTATTTACAAGTCGGCTCCAAATTTTGACATTGTCTCGTAGTTGGTAAGCTTAATTTGTTGAGGATGTTAGATATCAAGTGAAGGAGATTTCAATATCCTGAAAATGGTATCGCATCTTAAACACAGAAAAAGTAAAATATGATTATAAAGGTCGAGAGTTATTATTACTCATTTATAATTTAAATTTAAAGTTAGTTTATTTTAAGAGTTAGGAGAGTAGTGTTAAAAATTATGAAATTGATGTTAATCTGTAATTGTATTTATTTACACTATGATATTAACATCAATTTGTATTTACTTAAATTGATGTTAAGTTGTGATGTTAACTTTTATGATGTTTACTTGATAGTAGTGTGTATATAAAATATGAGAAATATTAGAGACATAAGTGATATATAATTTTAACATAGATTTTATTAACATCAGTTGAAATTAATATTAAACAAATCCATGTTAAATTTATTGAACCTAAGTTAACAAATAAAAAATTAAATAATCAAATAAATAAGAGTTAATCTTTCTTTTAAAAAATTAATCTTTCAAATAAATTATATTTTGCTACGAGTGTATTTGATCCCAACCCAATTAATTATTAAGATGATTTTCTCTCGGTTAAACCTATATGGTGTTGCACGTGTGTGTTATTTTTATATTTTATGTGAACAAGTACTACCAATAAGATAACGTGCGTGGGCAATAAAGCGTACGTTGACCGAATTGGGTCAAGCTTTCGGTTATTAATATATATTGCACACTCAAATCGACCTCCTTAGATCTTCTCGATCGAACCCCATCAAATCAAGGACTAACATGATTCTTTTCAATTTAAAAAGTTTGAATTCATTCCTAGTTAAATAATATGTATCCGATGTTCCTTTCAGAGGAAGCACAAGAAGAATAGAAATCCAAGGTAACAGGATTTAATTGCCTCTCACTATCAACTGTAACAAATATTTGTCAAAAGGCTTTTTTTTACTAAGTGTTCAGGAGATTTCGGATTATTATAGGATTAGCGTTACGTTGGATATTGGATAGGTTTGAAATTGAAGATTTAATCAAAATATTGAGCCTGTTCATTTAGAATAATGGACAAACTCTTTATTTGCCATTCCATGTTCTTTGTTATACTTAAACATGGTTATACCAGATTATGTGGTGGAACTTACTTCTACTTTGGCTCTTATATAAGATGCTAACATGGTTTTGTAGGAATTTCCTTTTTCCTACACTTGCATTAGTATTTACTAGTTGTTGATAGAAGCAATTTCTTGTCATTATTATAAAACTTACCAAGGGAGAGTCTTGCTTAAGATACTAATTGTGTAACCTCCGATTTCTTTTTCATTTTTTTTAGTCTAATTATTTTCACATATTTCTCCTAATATTTAGTATAAAGATCAAGATATTTTAAAATTAAAATCTAAAGTTTCTTTTAATTTGTTTCTTGTATTTTCTTTAACAAAATAGTGAGATCTCTCAAAAATTAAATGGAAAATCCCAGTAAAGCTTCATTTAAACTTGTAACGAATAAGACAATTATTAATTCCAATATCTATAGCAAATAGTAAGGAATCTGTAAGGTAGAATTCGGTAGAGTCTAGTCATGACCCTTAATGATTATGAAAATCATTGCCCAACTAGAGCCCAGAAGGAGCATAAAGGAAATGAGTAGGTCCTATGAGGAATAAATATAGGTAAGAGGTTGATGATTAGTTGTGACACAGCACTCTTACAAGAAAAAAACACTAAGTTTGATTTTGCAAATTACATATCAAATTAACTTATATTTTTGTTTTAATAGAAAGGAAAATTTTCAATGCCATCCAATCTTATAAATGTGAAAAATCCAAAAGGAAGACATTTGATTGGATTGGATCTAGAATAAATTACATATTTATCCATCTTGTGTGCATCCTTAAGCAATTAACCACCTAAATTTATATGGTTAATTATATAAATTTTCTAACTTGTTTGTTTTCTCGAGATGACATTAGAAAAACTTGTCCACTTGTTTAACACATATCATGGTCTATGTTGCCATTAACTAGGCATGATCATCTAAGAAATTGATTTTACTTAGCCAGGATCATTCATATTGCATAAGCATTGAACCATCTTTCTTTGTTGAATTTGCCATCTTGAATTGAATTAGATAGGGGAGCCCACCCTAATAAGACAATCTTTAAGAGGACTGCTTTTAACGGCATAGCTAAGGATTGAGAGTTTGATGTCTCCTTCCCAACTATAACCAGCCTACATGGTAGGTTGGCTAACTAGCTACTAGATGTTTACATGAGTAGTAAGCACCAATCGCCTAAAAAGACACTACCTTCCTTTGCAAAAGGTAGTTTAGTACTTGAAAAATTAGACTTATAATTTGAAAAATGTAAACAAACTCATAAATGAATTTCTACCTACTATTTACCCATTTGACATGCCTCATTAGCTTTAAGAGCTTCATAGCACAACAATTATAGGGTCATGTAAGATAATTTTTCTATGTGGATTGATGAAAAACGTAAGTTTTAATTTTTTACGAAGCATCTTAATCTTGTTTAGGAGCTTAATGATCCTAAGGAGTTTGTATCATCATGCACCACTTTGAAATAATTTTGGAACCTAAATTTTAGGTCATTATATGTAGGTTGATTAGGAATCATCCTAGTGTGTCATAAAGGGTTCAAGTACACCTACTTATAACCTATATAGTGGATCTTATGGTTGAAGATTACAAAGAAATCTTGAGGTATGGACATCCTTACATAGTGGATTGACTTGAAAGAGGAATCATTTTAAATACCTTTATAATAATAATTATTTTTTTTATTCTATGGTTTGATAACTTGTGGATGAATGATTATTACTCTGGTAACATAGTTTATGGACATTAAATAAGTTAACTTGCATACTGTAAAAATTGAACTAAGTTAATTTGTTCCAGTTCGATCTATAAAGAGGCACTATTCACATCCTAGTGCTATCCTACCTTCAATAACCTGATCTCAATAGTTTGCTATTAGATGAAATCTGGTGAATTTCTACTAAGAGGGGTGTACTTAGAAGGAAGCAGATCCTAGTAGCCCCAATAAGCTATTTCACTTAAATACTTTCTCAGTTAACATGTGTTGTGAAATTCAATAAGGAGACTACGATTTGCAAAATTGGGTATATAGCCATGGAAAGTATTGACTATTTGATATGAGACACCAAACTTAAAGGGATGATGGTATGGGCAAGTTTGAATCCATTGTCAAACTAGATGGTCTAAATAATTGTATAGTTCTAGTGCACCAAGCAATACACAAGTTACTTTTAGTGAGATCCATTAGAACCTTGCATTACCTTTAACTTGTGAAAACCATAAGTGTGGAGGATTTAGTAAAGAGTTAGGCATTAGGAATTGACTAGGTTAGAGAATATATGGTAATGGATTATATCACGGATGCTTAATCAAAGAATTAGTAGCCAAGAATGAAATAATGGATTGGGATTGAGTAGAGAGTACAAAAGGGATTAGTCATGAATGGAGAATGCAAGTTCCTCATTCCTTTATTGATTCCTTGCTTATTTATGCTTTTACGTTGTTCCAATTAGGCATGTACTACAAGTTGGCAAAGACATATTTCTTGAAGTCAATAACTACTTCAATTGTAGTGATTTTTCGACTTTAGTCTTTTATGCATTTATGCTACTAATTATAGTTGGTAATATGACAAGAATCGTAACAGGATAAGGATTAGTAAATTGTATATTATTCACAACTTGAGTACAACATCCTGATAAAAAGTGGTATTAAAATAGGTTGGGTGATAACAAATGAATGTATAAATAGGAAGGGAGAAAAGGAAGGTAGATTGGAATAGAACCTCTATGAGATTTGAAAGAATTATCATAAGCATGAAATAAATCACAAGGATGCAGTAGTATGTCCTTCTTGAATACTCGAAAGTGGAAAAACAGTAGAGAAAAGAACTTTGGGAAAGCATGGATAGACACAAAGAATATCAAAATATTTTAAACCTTTAGGAAGCCCAAGTTATGTTAAGGAAGCATTTAGGATAAATGAAATACAAGTAGAGAAATGAAGAGATAAAGATAAAAAAATTAGGGTTGGACAACTATAAAAACTAGGGTTTCGGCTTAAATCAATTTCAATTGTAAGATAGTTACTTAAAAGGCCATTTCCACAATCCATGTTCACTTTTTTATCTCAATTGCACCCACTCAAGTCTGTTGGTGCAAGAGCACATCGATCATTGATTTTGATGATAATAAAACACTTGTTATTTAATATTTGCATTGGAGTTATAGTTTCAGAATAAATGCAAATGGAATCAAGTGTGAAGGAGTTCAAGCTCGCATCCATGGTGGATCAGAGGAGCTTGATGGAGAAGAGATGATGGAGCTTGACAAGAAGAATATGATAGATATCTTTTTATTTTGTACTTTGTATTTGTTGTTTATGTTCTTTGCTTTTTTATTTCCTACATGATTGTTAAATAGCCCCAAAGTAACATACCATAGTCCTAGGATCCTTATACAACCCTAGGATACTTAGACAATATTTGACAAACTCAGAAAATCAATATAGAAATTAAACAGCCTGATCAGACGTCCAATCTTGACATGAGGCGTCTAATCTTGACTTTTAAGACGTCTGACTTTTTGTCCAGATGTCCAAAACACTTAGGCTGGAATCCTATTCTCTATCTGCCAACTTTAGACATCCAATGTTACGACCCGATCCCAGTTCCCTACGAATCCCGAGAACAACCCGCCTTGACTAAATCCCAAAACTCAGTCGTCCAACGGGAAATAACCAAATGCACAAATCATTCCACAACCACACATGCAATGTAACTAAGTAGGAAATAGATAATAGACAGTAATGGAAAATAGAACATAAACCCAAAGGTACTACATGCCACAAGCAGAAAAGCACGTTTACTGACATAGCCATCACATTAAAGTAAAGAGAAACATAACAGAAACATGCGCTATTACACTAAAGGTACTCACTACTAATAAAAGGGCCCCTACAATGAAAAGCAGAGAAAGCATAACTACAGCTGGGCTCGACTGAGCCCAGCACCCTCTGCAACCGATGGCGTTGGCTGCTCAACTCCCTGACCTGAACATGATTATATATATCGTGGTCAGCTAACGCCTAGTAGAGTGATGTATATAGAATTTACATGCAAATAAACATAAAGAGAAAAGCAGCTAACTAATCATATAATTTGTCAATTCTGTATTATCATCTGTTTTTGTTTACATCATCTATGTGTTTCTAATTTGGTTGTTCTAATAAGGGTATACAACATTTCTTAATCCACTTGTTCCCTAAGGGAACGATTTTGATGCGATTTTCCGGCGATGCAGGATGTACACGTGGCATTGTCCTGGTCAAGACAGTACCCCGTGGTAGTCCTGCACCAGATCTAACACCTTGGGGTCATGGCTGTGACGTAGTGGTGACTACGGCACGCACGATAAGTGTATGGGTAGCTGTCCCGTACTGGCACGCGATCAGTCGTTTCCACTAACTGGTACGCCTAAACGTACAGCACAGAACATAACAAGGGCCACACCCCTCAACAGTCTGCGTACCCTCGCTCGGTTATCCCGATTTGCCCAGTGGGCCTAACAGGAGTCGGTGTAGGGTAGCTAGTCCTAACCCCAGGTCTCAACCCAAGGGGTAGCTAGCTCCTCCTTAGACTAAAGTGATAGTAGCTCTCATCGGTACCATATATGAGAAGGCCAATTCACTTTCCGTATGCAAGTCTGAACAGCCAACCAACACGCCCGTAGGCAACAAGTTCCGTCATACATCAGATATCCGTTCTAGTGTACTTTTAGTTTCTTTCCTAGTTTCCCGTAGGGTTCATGCATAATACTCATCTTATTTCATTTCATGGTGTGCATCTTTATCATATACTAATTTCTAATTTGTACAACAGGCAGCTCGTAAATTAACAGGTTAAATTGTCATTAACAGGATAAGCAATCATCTCATCATTTAACTATTCCAATTATCACTGTATGAAATTTAACATCATACATTCTCAGGTTTTATAACATGCGAGGTTCATGCATTGAATTTAAACTATTCTCATTCTCAATCCTAGGGTTCATCTTATAACCTAGGTTTCAAGTAGATATTTCTAATTTAACATGCACTTTACTAATTCAAATCACAGAAGTATAGATGACCACTCTACCGGGGTATACAGGTGGTATGGGACTCGAACGGTGGATTTCGATGTCTTCGCGAGTCCCGTGTACACCATGGATTGGAGACCTATAATGTTGACCAATATGTCAAACAAGCTCAAAATAGTATAAACACTACACTAACACGTAGAGAATTCCAAAGAAAAACCAACGATACTTTGTTTGTGTAAAATCGACTCTGTTTGGACCATAAATTGGCTCAAAAACATGCATCCTGACTAAAATCAGACGTCTGGGGTGAGTCCCAGGTGTCTTAAATGAAAGCAGTAGCTCACCTTACTCTCCTACATCTGTACTGGTCGTCTGCTACCCATCACAGCTGTTTAAGGGGGTCGCCAGACGTCTGACACTACTCTCGGTCATCTAGGAGGACAGTCGGACGTCTGACATAACCTCCAGATGTCGTAAAGTGCCTCGAATGTCGTGCCACATGCCTTTCCAACACCCTCATACCTACGCATGCACTCGCAGCGAAAATGCAACACCTCAATATGACCATACTACTCATGCATGATCGTGTAGGGTACGTACCTTGGCACTCAACGTGATATCGGACGTCCTAAGCTCTCTCTAAACGTCCGACGATCCCTCCAGACGTCTGACAATGGTCGTAGACATCTGATAATGCGAAAATATCCACGCGTAGAGCTTCCACACGAAGCTCTTCTTGCGAGGACCCCCTCCTCGCCTACAGAGTTGCAGCAGCTCCTCTTCCTGCTGTTCACTTTCTCCCACACTCTCTCCCCTCCACGCGCTCCTTTGACTCCCCTCTTCTCCTCTTACTCTCCCTCCCCTCTATGCTCCTCCTGTTCCTCTCCTCTCCTTCTGTAACGACCCGATTCCCTACGAGACACGAGAACCGGACCGACTCGACTAATCCCAAGACCTAGTCGTCCAACGAGGAAGTAACCAAAAGAGCAGTAAGATAACCACATTTAACATGAATATAACTAACAGTAAGAAAGTACAGCAGTAAGGAAAGAAACTACTACAGTGTATACCACCACAACAGTAGAACAACATTTATCATATAACATGAACTGCAGGTAAAGAAAAGTATAGCGGAAACAAGAACTACTCACTATAATGGAAACAAAAAGGGGTACAAAAGACAGTGGTAACTCTACTGGACCCTACTCGGCCCAGCGTCCTCTGCAGCCGCTGACCCTGGCTGCTCAACACCTGGTCCTGAAAAAGGTAACGAGTGTAACACGTCAGCAAAACGCTGAGTAGAGTGGCAAACTAAACTAAAGACAACAGTAGAGTGTACAGTAGCTGTTATGTTCTATTACTTCCTTTATTCACATCTTTCAATTTTCTCACCATTTCATTTATTTCTCAGATCCTTGACTTGATCTCGAATGTTCCTCGTGGGAACGATCTTGATTGCAGTCTTTTCCAAAAGTAGAAGTAGCACGTGGTGCTCTCCTGGCTGGGAGAGTCCCTCGTGGTGATCCTACCCTCAGTCAACCACCCCAAGGTCACTGACAAACGTAACGGTGATTACGGCACGCACGATAAACGCACAGGTAGCTAACCCGCACTGGCACGCGGTCAGTCGTTTCCGTTAACGGGTGCGCCCAAAGCACAGCACGGAACCAGGGCAGAGCCCTCTCAGTAACAGGGGTCCAACCCCTCTACAGTAACCAAACCGGGGCCTTGCCCCTCCACAGTCCGCGCACCCTCGCCTGACTACCCTGGTTTGCCCCAGTGGGCCTAACAAGTCGGTGAAGGAGGCTAGCAGAACCCCGGGGACCGTGGGGTAGCTAGTGCTCTCCTAACACTAGTAGCTCTCCTCGGTACTACGTACACAAGGGCCAGCAAGTCGGTACAGAGCGGCCGGTCCTAACCCCGGGTCCCTGGGGTGGCTGGCCCCACTCTGCACTAAACAGGTACAGGTACTTCCCTTGGTACTACGTACCCAAGAGACAGTACAAAACTACATCTCAGTTCCATTCCTTTTTCTTTCCAGGAGTTCCACTCCTAATTCCTCGTAGGGTTCTAGCTCTTTAATCTCAGAACATCTTATGTTTCACTTTCCAGTTTCACGTTCTCACAATCCATGATCTCAATCATGTTTCTTTATTCATAACGGGCAGCTGTTAATTCAATTTACAGGCAGCTTTATATTCCTTTCGATTTTTTTCCAAGACTGCAGTATTATAGATTCCACTAGTTTTTCCATCCTAGGATTCATGCCATATCCTAGGATCTATCATACAATCTAGTTTTCCAGCCCTAGAATTCATGCAACACCTAGGAGCTATCATATATTTCTCATTCCTAGGATTCATGCAATGTCCTAGGTTCTAGTTATGGTTCCATACTTTAACAGGTTTTATTAATACACAAAGCCACTCTACCAGATACAACGGGAGTAATGGGGGCGTGATCGGGAATCCCGCGTGCCTCCACGATTCCCAAGACTGCAACTGAAGGAGGTCCTATCACAAGGATCAAACACAAGGAGTATCTCAAAACAGTGTATAGCTACTGTAGACGGGTAGAGGAATTAATTCTGAAAAGAACGCAACTTGAATCGTGGAAAACGGAACCCGAACGGGCCCTAAACGGGTCAAAAACGACGACACTGTGCAAAATCAGACGTCTGGAACTTCTTCCAGACGTCTTAAAAAGTGGATCAGAGAATTACCTGTTCAGCGTGGTTTCCCAGACGTCCAGAGGTCTGCGGGGACGTCTGGCCTATCTCCAAGACGTCCGATGGTCACCAAGGACGTCTGGAGGTCGCTCCCGCCGTCTGGTACGACAGCCAGACGTCTGATTCGCAAAGGATGGCGAAACACCTAGCCTGCGCACACCCAACTCTCTCCCTCAGTATGGTCAGTCGACAGGAAGGAAGAAGAAGACGGAAAACTCACCTTTCAGACGTCTGGATTGTCTTCCAGACGTCTTCCTCGCCGTCTGGCTATCAACCAGACGTCTGATTCTGGAAATTTTTCCAGAATCAGGGCACCACTCGGCCTTCGCTCGCGACGCTGCCCGCGTCGCACCTCGCGCACTTGCTGCTCAGACCGCAGTAGTCCCTCCCGCGCCGTTCCGCGCCCCCTACGCCCTCCGCCGGCTGGCCCTAGCAGCCCCGGCGAGCTCGCCCTCACGGCAGAGCTCCGCTCTCGCACGCAGCAACTCCTCCGCGCTCACTGCAGCCGTCGCTGCCGCCCTCGCGCTCGCTTGCTCTCGCGCACAGGAAGGAGAAGAGGAAGGGGCGGAGACGACAGGAGGGGAGGCGTGGCCTTTTTAAGGCCACGCGAGGAGGAGAGAGAGTACACGGCAGGCGTCTGCAGCCGCAGAGAGAGGGAATAAGCGAATATCCTGTCTGCGCGCCCAGGCACGCAGACGACCCGCGCGTGTGGAAGATAACGGTTTTTCAGACGTCTTGAAACGATCACAGACGTCTTGACAGACGTCTGGATGTGATCCCAGACGTCTTGTCAGACGTCTGGGCCACCTCCCAGACGTCTTAAAATACGTCTGGGGCAGGAGTTCGTTACAATATAATAAACTCAAAGGAAGTTTCGTCCCCGAAACTTGCGCCAACTAGGGTGTAGGAAAAATGTCCAAAAAACCATAACAAACTCAAAGAGGACCGAAGCCGGTCCGAAAAGACGTACCCGCAAAAAGCTCCGGGTACCACTCCTGCATTGCCGCCTCAGGCTCCCAGGTAGCCTCCTCGTACCGCTGGCTCCTCCACAAAACCTTTACCAGGGGTACTTGCTTTCGTCTCAAACTACGGACAGCTCGGTCTAGAATCTGCACTGGCCGCTTGGGGTAGGTCAGATCGTCGCTCACCTCGACTCTCTCATGACTCAGTACGTGACTGGAATCGGCTACGTACTTCCTGAGGTTGGACACGTGGAATACGTCGTGCACACCAGAAAGCTGCGGGGGACGGGCAAGTCTGTAAGCAACAGGTCCAACCCACTCCAGGACCTCAAAGGGCCCCACGAACCTCGGCGCGAGCTTCCCTCTCACCCCAAACCGCTGTAAGCCCTTCATGGGCGAAACACGAAGGAAGACGTGGTCCCCAACCTCAAACTGCACCTCTCTACGTCTCCGATCCGCGTAGCTCTTCTGTCTGCTCCTGACAGTGCGGAGTCGTCTGTGGATCTGCTCAACTACCTCCTGACTCTGCCGGATCAACCTGGGGCCAACCTCCCACTTGGTCCCCACCTCAACCCAACTCAAGGGTGCCGTACACTTCCGTCCGTACAGAGCCTCGTAGGGAGCCATGCCGATGCTCGAGTGATAACTGTTGTTGTATGCAAACTCTGCCAGGGGTAGGTGCTCCTCCCAAGAGCCCCTCCAGTCCAGTACACAGGCACGCAAAAGGTCCTCAAGTGTCTGTATCATGCGCTCAGATTGTCCGTCCGTCTGGGGGTGGTAAGCCGTGCTAAACCTCAACCGCGTCCCCAAGGCCTGCTGAAACTCAGCCCAAAACTGGGACGTAAAGCGGGTATCCCGGTCGGATACGATCTCCCGCGGAACTCCGTGTAGTCGTACCACATCACGGATATACCTCTCTGCCAACTGTGCTGGTCCCAAAGTGACTCGGATCGGCAAGAATCGTGCCGTCTTCGTCAGTCTATCCACTATTACCCAGACTGCGTCGTGTCCCCGCTGGGTAACAGGTAAGCCCACCACCAAGTCCATGGTGATGCTCTCCCACTTCCACTCTGGCACTGGAAGCGGCTGAAGCGGCCCTGCAGGCCTCTGATGTTCGGCTTTCACCTGCTGGCACACTAAACACTGCTGCACGAACTCACCCACATCCCGCTTCATCCCTCTCCACCAAAACTCGCGTCTCAAGTCATGGTACATTTTCGTGTTTCCGGGATGTATGGTGAATCTGGAACCGTGTGCCTCAGTTAGGAGCTCTCTCAACAGCTCCTCGTCTCTGGGAACGCACAACCGTCCCCTCAAGTGTAGCACCTGGTCTGTGAAAGAGAAGTCCCCTTGGTCTCCTGACAGTACTCTGTCGCGCAAAGACTGCAAGTAAGGATCGGCCATCTGTCCTGTGATGATGCGGTCCATCAGCTCTGGCCTAGTCTGCCGTGTCACCGTTACTGCCCCACAGTACCCTCGTAACTCTAGGGGTCGCCAACTGCCCACCTCCTCCAAAAGGCTCCAACTCTGTAACTTGAGACTGGCCAAGCGTGCAGGCGCCTTACGGCTCAAGGCGTCAGCTACCACATTGGCCTTTCCCGGGTGGTTGGAGATGCTACAGTCGTAATCCTTCAGGAGCTCCAACCAACATCTCTGTCTCATGTTGAGCTCCTTCTGGTCAAAAAGATATCTGAGGCTCTTGTGATCTGTAAAAATCTCGAAGGTCTCACCGTACAAGTAGCGCCTCCAGGTCTTCAGTGCGAAGACAACAGCTGCCAACTCTAGGTCGTGGGTAGAGTAGGTATGCTCATGGGGCTTCAGTTGCCGCGAAGCGTAAGCGACAACGTGACCTCTCTGCATGAGCACACCTCCTAACCCCTGCAAGGAGGCGTCCGTGTACACAACAAACCTGCCACTACTGTCAGGGATGGTGAGCACGGGAGCCGAAGTCAACCTCTCCTTCAGCTCCAGAAAACACGCCTCACAGGAGTCTATCCAAGCGAAAGGCACGTCCTTCCTGGTCAACTGTGTCATAGGACGCGCAATCTGCGAAAATCCTCTAATGAACCGTCTGTAGTAGCCTGCTAGTCCCAGGAAACTGCGGATCTCAGTGACTGAACGCGGTCTCTCCCACCTGAGCACTGCCTCGACCTTGGCTGGGTCCACTGCCAAGCCGTCTCCAGAGATCACATGACCCAAGAAGGTCACCTCCCTCAACCAGAACTCGCACTTGTTGTACTTGGCGTACAGCCTGCGTCGCCTCAGAGTGTCCAAAACCAATCGCAAGTGCTGTCCGTGCTGCGTCCGATCTTTAGAATAGATGAGCACACCATCTATGAAAACCACCACGAACTGATCCAAGTACGGTCTAAACACCCGGTTCATCAGGTCCATGAAAGCAGCGGGGGCATTGGTCAGCCCAAACGGCATGACCAAAAACTCGTAGTGTCCGTACCGGGTGCGGAAAGCTGTCTTGGAGACGTAGGTCTCCCTGATCCTCAACTGGTGGTATCCAGACCTCAAGTCTATCTTGGAAAACACCGTGGCACCCCACAACTGGTCAAACAAATCGTCGATCCTCGGCAGCGGGTATCTGTTCTTGATGGTGACCCTATTCAGCTGTCGGTAGTCCACACAAAGACGTAGGGTCCCATCATTCTTCTTCACAAACAGTACCGGGACTCCCCAGGGAGACGCACTGGGCCTCACGAAACCTTTCTCCAGAAGGTCCTGCAATTGAGACTTGAGCTCTCGCAGCTCAAGCGGTGCCATCATGTTTGGCGCGGTGCAGATGGGGCTGGTCCCTAGTACTAGTGAGATCTCGAACTCGATCTCACGCTCGGGCGGTAGTCCTGGTAACTCGTCTGGAAACACGTCAGGGTACTCTCTGACCACCGGGATGCTCTGGAAATCTGCCACAGGGCTGGGCTCTACCACCACACAAGCTAGGAAGCCCTCACACCCCTGGCTCAAAAGTCTCGCCGCCCGAAGTGCCGAAATGCACCTAAAACCTCCATCCACTGGCTGTTCGTGAAACTCGAACGAAGGCAACTCTGGAATGGAGAAGACAATCTTCCTCTCAAAACAGTCCACCAAGGCGTGGTAAGCGGACAACCAATCCATCCCCAAAATCACTCCAAAGTCTTCCATCTGCAACATAATCAGGTCAGCTGGCAGGCTATGTCCCCCGATGCTGACCTCGCAATCCGTGTACAACTCTCAGCTACAAACAGCTGACCACTTGGACCTCTGATTACGAACGGATTCTCTAACAGTGTACAATCCTGGTCCAAACTAATTGCGAAACTGGCTGCGACAACGAGTGCGTAGCGTCGGAATCGAAAAGCGTGTAAATGAGTCTGCCAGAAACTGAAACCATACCTGCTACCACCGATCCCGAAGCTCTGGCGTCCCTGTGTGTTAGGGCGTTGATACGCCCCTCAGCTCTAGCGTCCCTGTGTGTTAGGGCGTTGATACGCCCCTCAGCTCTAGGTGCGGACGAAGCAGCCACACTCTGCGTCGGACGGGTAGGTGCTGGCCGGTACCCTCCTCGCGACTGCTGTCCTCCTCCTCGCGCCTGGGAACCGCGGCCTCTTGCGCGCCCTCCAGTGCTCTGCGTGGGGAGTATCTGCTGACCTCCTGCCCTAGATGGGCAGTCCCTCCTGACGTGGCCCGGCTGGCCACACTGGTAGCAGAGGGGAACCCGACTCCCGCCCTCAGCAGGTCCCTGCTGTCGGCTAGGCGAGGGTCCGGTGCTGGTGACTGGCCCCTGTTGAGGGCCCCCAAAAGCCACTGATGGCCCTGCAAAATGTGACGGCTCTCCTGCGGGCGCCACGTGTCTCCTTTGAGTTCTCCTAACACGCCTAGTGTGGTGGCGGAAATCTCGTTCCACCACTAACTCCCCTGTTGTACGCTCGGAAGGGGGAGGAGGGGGTGGCGACGTGGGTGGAAGCTGAAATTCTTCTCGAACCACCTCTCGAATCAGTTGGACGAGGTCTGGAGACGGTATGCTCAGGAGAAGAGGAGGGGTAGCATGTACTACAAGCTCGACACATCTGTCCCTCGAGCCCCGACCTCGGCCGCGCCCGCAGCCCACCCTCCTAGCTCCACGACGAGGCATCTCCTACAATGGAGACGCGAAACAAAACGAAAACGTCAAAACCGACGGTACCTAACGAAACTTCTAAGAGCTCATGTCAAGAGATATGTTGTGGTGACTACTCTAGTTATAAACATGTGAATTGGTTATTTTCCAATCAATTGATTCACTTCTCGGGACGACCTTGCTCTGATACCATCTTGTAACGACCCGATTCCCAAGTCCCTACGAGACACGAGAACCGGACCGACTCGACTAATCCCAAGACCTAGTCGTCCAACAAGGAAGTAACCAAAAGAGCAGTAAGATAACCACATTTAACATGAATATAACTAACAGTAAGAAAGTACAGCAGTAAGGAAAGAAACTACTACAGTGTATACCACCACAACAGTAGAACAACATTTATCATATAACATAAACTGCATGTAAAGAAAAGTACAGCGGAAACAAGAACTACTCACTATAATGGAAACAAAAAGGGGTACAAAAGACAGTGGTAACTCTACTGGACCCTACTCGGCCTAGCGTCCTCTGCAGCCGCTGACCCTTGCTGCTCAACACCTGGTCCTGAAAAAGGTAACGAGTGTAACACATCAGCAAAACGCTGAGTAGAGTGGCAAACTAAACTAAAGACAACGGTAGAGTGTACAGTAGCTGTTATGTTCTATTACTTCCTTTATTCACATCTTTCAATTTTCTCACTATTTCATTTATTTCTCAGATCCTTTACTTGATCTCGAATGTTCCTCGTGGGAACGATCTTGATTGCAGTCTTTTCCAAAAGTAGAAGTAGCACGTGGTGACAGACGTAACGGTGACTACGGCACGCGCGATAAACGCACAGGTAGCTAACCTGCACTGGCACGCGGTCAGTCGTTTTCGTTAACGGGTGCGCCCAAAGCACAGCACGGAACCAGGGCAGAGCCCTCTCAGTAACAAGGGTCCAACCCCTCCACAGTAACCAAACCGGGGCCTTGCCCCTCCACAGTCCGCGCACCCTCGCCTGACTACCCTGGTTTGCCCCAGTGGGCCTAACAAGTCGGTGAAGGAGGCTAGCAGAACCCCGGGGCCCGTGGGGTAGCTAGTGCTCTCCTAACACTAGTAGCTCTCCTCGGTACTACGTACACGAGGGCCAGCAAGTCGGTACAGAGCGGCCGGTCCTAACCCCGGGTCCCTGGGGTGGCTGGCCCCACTCTGC
Source organism: Thalassia testudinum (assembly GCA_037157565.1). Classification (NCBI taxonomy): domain Eukaryota; kingdom Viridiplantae; phylum Streptophyta; class Magnoliopsida; order Alismatales; family Hydrocharitaceae; genus Thalassia; species Thalassia testudinum. The sequence goes on from JAZHRO010000024.1 coordinate 24,478,104, forward strand.
ACTAAACAGGTACAGGTACTTCCCTTGGTACTACGTACCCAAGAGACAGTACAAAACTACATCTCAGTTCCATTCTTTTTTCTTTCCAGGAGTTCCACTCCTAATTCCCCGTAGGGTTCCAGCTCTTTAATCTCAGAATATCTTATGTTTCACTTTCCAGTTTCACGTTCTCACAATCTATGATTTAAATCATGTTTCTTTATTCATAACGGGCAGCTGTTAATTCAATTTACAGGCAGCTTTATATTCCTTTTCATTTTTTTCCAAGACTGCAGTATTATACATTCCACTAGTTTTTCCATCCTAGGATTCATGCCATATCCTAGGATCTATCATACAATCTAGTTTTCCAGCCCTAGAATTCATGCAACACCTAGGAGCTATCATATATTTCTCATTCCTAGGATTCATGCAATGTCCTAGGTTCTAGTTATGGTTCCATACTTTAACAAGTTTTATTAATACTCAAAGCCACTCTACCAGATACAACGGGAGTAATGGGGGCGTGATCGGGAATCCCGCGTGCCTCCACGATTCCCAAGACTGCAACTGAAGGAGGTCCTATCACAAGGATCAAACACAAGGAGTATCTCAAAACAGTGTATAGCTACTGTAGACGGGTAAAGGAATTAATTCTGAAAAGAACGCAACTTGAATCGCGGAAAACGGAACCCGAACGGGCCCTAAACGGGTCAAAAACGACGACACTGTGCAAAATCAGACGTCTGGAACTTCTTCCAGACGTCTTAAAAAGTGGATCAGAGAATTACCTGTTCAGCGTGGTTTCCCAGACGTCCAGAAGTCTGCGGGGACGTCTGGTCTATCTCCAAGACGTCCGATGGTCACCAAGGACGTCTGGAGGTCGCTCCCGCCGTCTGGTACGACAGCCAGACGTCTGATTCGTAAAGGATGGCGAAACACCTAGCCTGCGCACACCCAACTCCCTCCCTCAGTATGGTCAGTCGACAGGAAGGAAGAAGAAGACGGAAAACTCACCTTTCAGACGTTTGGATTGTCTTCCAGACGTCTCCCTCGCCGTCTGGCTATCAACCAGACGTCTAATTCTGGAAAATTTTCCAGAATCAGGGCACCACTCGGCCTCCGCTCGCGACGCCGCCCGCGTCGCACCTCGCGCACTTGCTGCTCAGACCGCAGCAGTCCCTCCCGCGCTGTTCCGCGCCCCCTGCGCCCTCCGCCGGCTGGCCCTAGCAGCCCCGGCGAGCTCGCCCTCACGGCAGAGCTCCGCTCTCGCACGCAGCAACTCCTCCGCGCTCACTGCGGCCGCCGCTACCGCCCTCGCGCTCACTTGCTCTCGCGCACAGGAAGGAGAAGAGGAAGGGGCGGAGACGACGGGAGGGGAGGCGTGGCCTTTTTAAGGCCGCGCGAGGAGGAGAGAGAGTACGCGGCAGGCGTCTGCAGCCGCAGAGAGAGGGAATAAGCGAATATCCTGTCTGCGCGCCTAGGCGCGCAGACGACCCGCGCGTGTGGAAGATAACGATTTTTCAGACTTCTTGAAACGATCACAGACGTCTTGACAGACGTCTGGATGTGATCCCAGACGTCTTGTCAGACGTTTGGGCCACCTCCCAGACGTCTTAAAATACGTCTGGGGCACGTGTTCGTTACACCTTCTCCCCTACGCAAGATGGCAAGGGAATCGGGGGGGAGGGATGGCTGTTGGCTACAAAGGGTGGAGGAGTGAAGGTGGAGGTGTGGTGGCAATGGAGATGTGGGGAGAGGGTTGCCGTGGGATGGGGTGGAGGGTGAAGGAGTGGGGGGTGTTTAAAGAGAAGGGTTAGGGCTTAAGGGTGTGTGTGTCCGTGCGTGGGTTGAGTGGATGTGAGGGGCATTTTGCAAAGTTGACCCTGTAAAAGCATCCTATTCTCTTAGAGCCCACAAAGTAAATCCCAGAGGATTTAAAATTGCATTAACACCCCTAAAATTTTGGAAAATTTCTGAACGACCCTTAGGAAGAGTCATTTCATCTAGCCTATAGACCGGACGTCTTACAAGACATTTGAGGACCTTACCAGACGTCCAACAATAAAACCGTTGGATTGTCAGACCTTTATCTTAGAGGATTAAGTGTTAATCAGATTTATATCAACTTTCAGACGTCCGTATAGCATCCTAGATGTCTGATAAATAGATGTTAGGCTAAGATTTGACCCAAATCACCTTTTGTCAGACGATTTAGCTGTTAAGCCTCTCGAGAAATCCATTTCCACAGAGGATTACTTTTTCAAATGTCCAACCCGTCATCTGTACAACTTAAGACTAGAACCATGTTTCGATCTTGTGAAAACAGGAAAGAAACCATCTTAGTTTCAGACATCTGATTTATATCCCAAGCGTCTTAAAAATGAATCTTAGATGTTCATCTTAATCCAACCCCTTGCAGAAGATTAACCCTTCTACGATCAGACGACCGAATCTTAGATCAGATGATGACCTAGATGTCTGACCATAAAATCAGTCGTTTGATAACTCTGTCAGAATCATAAATGACTTGATTTTGGTGAGACTTTGGACCACACTCTTGAGCCTTATTCCCAACGGCTACAAGAGGCTTCCAAGGCATTCTAAAGCCTTTTTAGGACCTCTATAAATAGAAGAGCACCCTTCCTAAGCAAAATGCACCTAAACATACTACTTCCACATCATATTATGTCCAAGTGAAGAAAAAAATCATCTAGAAGAAGTTCTTGCTCTTCAAAGCCTTAGTCCACATCTTGAGAGCATCATGTTAGCTATGCACCCGCTCTACAGCCTACGAATACGAGAGCTCCATCATGCCATTGCGAGGTTCACATACCCCACGTTGCTAGCCAACGCGCTTCCATCAAAGGAAAGTTTTCTTTGCCTATAGTAGTTAGATTTAATACATACTTTGTGGCTCTATAGCATATATTGTAATTGTCTTTGTTTGGATATTCGCTTTGCAAATTCCTATCTCCCTTGTGAGACAAAGTACTTCTCGTGAAGAGGAGGAGTTGAGGCTACACTACCCTCGTACATAGTAGTGTCGGTTTAAGGTACGCTACCTTCGTACACAATAGTGTGCTTGTAAGATGTTAAGTCACCCTTGTTTAAGTTACTTGGTTAGTAGATTTGATCGACTAGGTCTATCGGAAAATCCTAAGTCGAGAGACTTAGGTGGTACTTTTTACTTGAATTTGGATTACCACCTTAAAATCCTTGTGTACTTATGAGATTGCTTATTTGTGATTGTCATATTATTTCCACATTACTTTTGTATCACGCTCGATCTCACCCCCTCCATCTAGGGAATTAAAAAGTCAACCTTACCAATTCTCTTTGATGTTCATAAGGCCTCCTAGGGTTCAATTGAAGAAACTAAAGGTAAGGAATCAACTTGGAAAGCCAAATCCATAGGGCAATCTCTTTATTTAATTCTTCACTAATGGTTCTTTGTGAGTTTGAGTTATGAGATCCACTTTTGTCTAGAAATTAAGGTGTTAGGTGATAGATGTTTGTAAGCTTTATATGCCGTATCAATATGATTTTCAATAGATTTTGCTTAAGAATTTTCTTCAACATCCTTGGCATTTTTTACTTGCGAGTAGTCCAGACTTTCCAATATGTTTTCAATCTTTTTGTTATTGCTTTACCTTGTGGCTTTAGTGAAGTCTCATGCTAGCTATCCCTAATGCGACACGAAAATCAAACCTCTTAAGGCCAAACCTTTAACTCTTGCTTACTAACCTTTAGATTTGGATTCAAAGGAGGAGCCCTCCTACACTATCTCCAACAACCACTTTCCCTACCTTGGGACCTTGAGCTTTAAGACCAATCCTCATGCCCCTAGTGGATTTTGTTTGGAAAAGATTGTCTCATGAGACTTACCAACATGGTTGAACCCAATCCTTACCCATGTTAATTTTCATGCTACAAACCTCGTTGTGTTTCCCTCCTTCAATGAGAACACCTAATACCATGTTACTGTCGCTGGTCTCTTTCAAACCCACATTAAGTGTGACAACACATACTTTATTACATTCATTAATGTTTGATTCTTTCTTTTTATTACACAATTTTACAATAGTATGTCAATGCCTATTTAAATGACATAATTGCTAGGCTTCTTTGAATTGAATTCTCAGATCAGTGGTCCTTCCATTATTGTTTCAAAATGACCAACGTAGTCATAGTTATCATGAAAGAAACAATCTGGAGTTATTTCAAAGGAGTCAATTGAGAAAAAGTAATAAGGAATTAAACTAATGAAGAACAAGTCCACTCATGCAGTCGCACGTTTAGGAGCAATAAATGTTGGATAACAACTTCTCTCCCTTCTCCATTTCCAAGTCAAAATTCTTTAAGTCTTGTTTGACAAGGGTTTAAATGGAGTTTTTATCCACGTGTCAGCCATAAATACTATAATGCATGAATATTGTAAAGATGTGTAAAGGTTTTAATTTTCATCTATCACATCTACTACTACTATCACATCTATCTCTTACAAATTATATATACCTCCACTAACTCTCTTACACCATCACATCTATCTTCCACTAACCAACCCTCAATACAAATAAAAATAAAATTTAATAATAAAATATCAACTTAACTATCACATCACACTCACTAACCCTCCTCTTATCCATTTACGTATCCCTCTTTATGACTTCTTAAACTATACCGAATCTTAAATTTGAAGGTATTTAGTTGGTGGGTTAAATGAATTTGCATTGGGTTAAGTTGACTTAATCTAAAATAAAGTTATTCCACTTTCTTTGTGAAATAAATTTAACTTACCAAAATATTCAAATATTTTAATACATTTATTTCACTATTTATTTTAATATTTCTTATTCTCTATTTAATCCATAAATTTATTGAAATGAGATCTTATTGCAAGGAAGTGGATGGTCGCTGAAGCTAGGATAGATTTATTTGATAGGTTTTTATTTTTTAATATTTTTCAAAGATACGTGCGAGAAACCGCAACGCTGAAAAGGACATGTAGCCAAATAAATCCTTTCTATCCCATCTCCTACAGTCACTCTTTGGCAAATTAAGATTCCTCGGAAGATTTACGGAAAACATTCCAAAGGACGCTCCACTAAATCTTAATCGGTGTTAACGTTAGGTCCTGTTTCGGGGTAGAATTAGCCGGTGGGTATCTTTCTTTTTTTCAGGATTTTGTTAGAGATTATTAAAAATTTTTCTCGAGGAATTATAATAAATTTTACTTACACTTTTAATATAAAATAAATATTTATTAATATTTTTTATTTTTAATTTTAATATTAAATAAATATCTATTAACTACGTCACGTCAAAATATTAATCATATAATATTTTATCTTACATCTGAATGGAGCCTTGATGTTAAAAGGCTCACTGAGTATATTTGACTTGTAAAAGAATCTATGGTCAAAAATCGTAATTGGTTCACGCACGTTGGTCGTGTTAGGCACGTTGGTCATTTTTAAAGGTGACTTATTAGATAGGATTACAAATTGCAAATGGCGGTAGATTATCTGACTCAAATGAGATTGGCTTGGAATCTTACCCAATATTGATATTCTATGGATTTTAGTTTTATTTCCACATTGTTTTAAAATTTATTTTAAAATAAAATATTATGAGAATAAAATAATTGATGTGGTGTTAATAATGTCTATTTAATATTAAGATATTAATGTGAGTGAGTTGTTGTGGTATTGTAAATATATTTAGTGGATATGTTATATTAGGAGGAATATATTTTAATATAAATTAATATTGATGTGATATAATAAAATGATATATAAAAATATTATTTGAAGTGACCTATTTCTATTTTCTCTCTCTTTCCGTTGGTAATTAAATGGAGCCTTAAAAGTTTAGTTAAATTTAGAATATAAATGTGGCTTAAAGATTGTCCACTTCATCTTTTCACAAAAATCTCACTTCTATGTAAAATAAGTTGGAACCAAAGTGTCTATACCAGCGATAGAGTTATGAAATGTGAAGGAATAGATGGCGTATAATTGCAAAGACAGGACATTTGATGGTGAGATATAATTGTTAAAGATTAATGCTTAATAACTTAATATCTGAGGCCATACCTTACAAGTTAACAAGGTCGACTTTTCTTAACTAAGCTTAGGTTTAGCCTCGGATAACAAAAATGATATTAAAATTGAGGAACGTGCCATTAGTGGTGAAGATTACATCGAGTAGATTTTCATTGATAAATATAATCTTTTGGACTTTACCTAACCCTGATCTAAACTATTAGCTCTGCTCTTGATGGTGAAGTTGGCAGTAGATTAAGGATAAGAAGAGTTGACGAGACAAGAAACCACCGCAACTCTTTTGGATAGGTGTCTTTGCACATACGGGATATTTCGGTTGCATTGCAGGCTTAACCAGTAGTAGTTTGGAAATGTTGCCTCTTTTACTTGAGACAAGACTATGGAGATGTACGTTTAAGATGACAAAAGGAAATGTAAACGTAAGATTGGAATTATTTGATTGAAAATTAGAATTAATTAATTAAAAATTAAAATTAATAGGTTGAAAATAAAAATTATCAGTTAAAAAGTAAATAGATTAATTCAAAATTAAAATATATCCATTGAAAATAATTTTTAACTGATTAAAAATTAAAATATATCGGTATATTTCACCTTTCTATTAATGATAAATGATTTGTAATTTAAAAAATAATAATTCATCTATGAAAAGTGATTTTTCATTTAAAAAATATTTTTTCATAATTTTCATCAATAAAAATTAAAATATATCAGTTAAAACCAACACTCTCACTTTATACATTATAAAATATATTACAACATACTTTTACTTATTCTTTAACTTCTATGTACGCATAATGTTGCTCCACTACTTGCAAGGTAATGTTTTTTTGACTAAATATCAAACAACTCGAAATAAGAAATCTCAAAAGAATAGTTATCGGATGTTGCTTCTTGCTCAAGGATCCAAACCAAGTAACAGATTGCCCTAAGTTGTTTCTTATTCCGCTAGTCATTTTCTACAAAATCCAGTTTAGCTCAAGCTTAATTATTTGCTTGAAAAGGGAATAAAAGGGGACATGTATTGCTTTTCTACTTCCAGAAATTGCATGTAACGATCCGATTTCCGAGTCCCTACGAGACACGAAAATCGGACAGACTCGACTAAACCCAAGACCTGGTCGTCCAACGAGGAAGTAACCAAAAGAGCAGTAAAATAAACCACATTCAACATGAATATAACTAACAGTAAGAAAATATAGCAGTAAGGAAAGAAACCACTACAGTATGTACCACCACAACAGTAGAACAACATTCATAACATAATATGAACTGCAGGTAAAGAAAAGTACAGCAGAAACAAGAACTACTCACTACAGTGGAACCAAAAAGAGGTACAAGAGAACAGTGGTAACTTTACTGGACCCTACTCGGCCCAGCATCCTCTGCAGCTGCTGACCCTGGCTGCTCAACACCTGGTCCTGAAAGGTAACGAGTGTAACACGTCAGCAAAACGTTGAGTAGAGTGGCAGCTAAACTAAAGAAACAGTAAAATGTACAGTAGCTGTTTTAATTTTCTTTCTTCCTTTATTTACGCTTTTCTATTGTTTCACAATTTATCTATTTCTCAGATCCTTGACTTGATCTCGAATGTTCCTCGTGGGAACGATCTTGATTGCAGTCTTTTCCGAACAGTAGAAGTAGCACGTGGTGCTCTCCTGGCCGGGAGAGTCCCCCGTGGTGATCCTACTTTCAGTCAACCACCCCAAGGTCACTGACAGACGTAACAGTGACTACGGCACGCACGGTAAATGCACGGGTAGCTAACCCGCACTGGCACGCGGTTAGTCGTTTCCGTTAACGGGTGCATCCAAAGCACAGCACGGAACCAGTACAGGGCAGAGCCCTCTCAGTAACAGGGGTCCAACCCCTCCACAGTAACCAAACAGGGGCCTTGCCCCTCCACAGTCCGCGCACCCTCGCCTGACTACCTTGGTTTGCCCCAGTGGGCCTAACAAGTCGGTGTAGGAGGCTAGCAGAACCCCGGGGCCCGTGGGGTAGCTAGTACCTCCCTACACTAGTAGCTCTCCTCGGTACTACGTACACGAGGGCCAGCAAGTCAGTACAGAGTGGCCAGTCCTAACCCTGGGTCCCTGGGGCGGCTGGCTCCGCTCTGCACTAAACAGGGGGACAGTCGCTCTCCTTAGTACTCCGTACTCAAGGGCCAGCTCACTTCCCCAATTCTATTCCATTCACTTCCAGGAGTTCTACTCCTAATTCCCCGTAGGGTTCCAGCTCTTTTAACTCAACATAATCAGGTTTCACCTTTCTAGTTTCATGTTCATACAATCCATGTTCTCAATCACGTTTATTTATTCATAGCAGGCAGCTGTTAATTCAATTCACAGGAAGCTATTAATCCCTTTCCACATTTTCCAAGACTGCAGTATTCATACATTCCACTAGTTTTCCCGTCCTAGGATTCATGCCATATCCTAGGATCTATCATACAATCTAGTTTTCCAGCCTTAGGATTCATGCAACACCCTAGGATCTACCATTCAATCTATTTCTCATTCCTAGGATTCATGCAATGTCCTAAGTTCTATTTATGGTTTCATAATTTAACAGATTATACTTAAAGCCACTCTACCGGTTACAACAGGCGAACTAGGGGCGTGGTTGGGAATCCCGCGTGCCTTCGCAACCCCGAGACTGCAACGGAACGGGATCCTATCACAAGGATCAAACACAAGAAATTTCTCAAAACAGTATACAGCTACTGTAGACAGGTAGAGGATTTAATTCCGAAAAGAACGCAACTCGAAACGCGGAAAACGGAACCCGAACGGGCCCCAAACGGGTTGAAAACGACGAAACAGTGCAAAATCAGACGTCTGGAACTTATTCCAGACGTCTTAAAAAGTGGATCAGGGGTTACCTTGCTCTGCGTGGTCTCTCAGACGTCTAGAAGCCTGCAGGGGCGTCTGGCCTAGTTCCCAGACGTTTGATGGTCACCCCGGACGTCTAGAAGTCGCTCCAGTCGTCTGGCACTGCAGCCAGACGTCTGATTCGCGTTGGATGCGAATCTCAGACCCTGCCCGTACCCATTTCCTCTCTCTTAGTACGGTCAATCGAAGAAAACGAAGAAGACGGAATAACTCACCTTTCAGACGTCTGGACAGTCTTCCAGACGTCGTTCCCGTCGTCTGGCTAGAATCCCAGACATCTGATTCTGGAAAAGTTTCCAGAACCAGGGCGTGACTCGCCCTCCGCTCACGACGTCCGACCGCGCCGTGCCTCGTCCGCCTGCTGCTCGAGCCGCAGCAGTCCTCCCGCGTCGCTCTGCGCTCGCTGCGCCCCCCGCCGGCCCTAGCAGCCCCGGCGAGCTCCCCCTCGCGGCCGAGCGCTTCTTCCTACACGCAGCACCTCCTCCCACGCTCACCGCGGCTGTCGCTGCCGTCGCCTCACTCGCGCTCGCTCTCGCGCACCGGCTGGAAGGAGAAGAGGAAGGGAACGGAGATGACGTGAGTGAGGGAGAGGGCGTGGCCTTTTAAGGCCGCGCGAGGAGGAGAGATAGGACTGAGGGCGCAACCTACAGCTGCAGGAGAGAGGGAAAAAGCGAGAGAGAGAGAGATGCGCTCGCAGGAGCGCACAGATGAAACCGTTGTGTCGAAAAAACCGAATCCCAGATGTCTGGAATGGGTTCCAGACGTCTGGTCAGACGTCTGGGCCACCTCCCAGACGTCTGAAGCCACGCGTTCGTAACATTGCAAGAAGGCGAAAAAATGCTAAGGAACAAATTATTTATAATTATCGATACGTTGATTGGGTATTGATCAGCACCTTGAGATTCAGAATGTCCGACTTAAGAATAGGAATGATCGGACCTCCTAGGACCTTCTACATGAGTGGAGGGTTCTATTCGTTGGATTTAGGCAATCACACAATAGACACAGGAATTTGGTTGCCCAATTTCATCGTAGGATAATTTGTGAGATTACGAGGTTTACAAGCTTTTAGTTTTTCTCTCGAGTAGCTCTTGGGGGGTGAGGCCTCGAGGGCCTTCCTCATCTATTTACAGTGCTGAGATTGGGCCTCCTAGTGAGATCTTCTAAGCATATACGCCGCTTGACAAGATGTGTACTTTGTCAGGTTATCTATTACGGTAGCCATTGTCAACATTTATTAAGGGCACAACCCTTCTGTACTTTAGTCATACCCTCTAACGGATAGGATCCTTCGGGTCAGGTTGTATGTGGCATTTTCTATGTGTAAGTAGGTTGGGCTCATAGATCCGTCTGCATAGAAGTTCCTTGGATGTAAGCGGGTTAGATCCCCGAACCCGCCTATATCCAGGTCTTCTAGGTTGGATTCTTCTTTAGGGACCTATCGCGAGGTTTTGGATTTGAGGGCATTTTTTTCCCCTAATCATATGCTCCTTACTCTTAAGCTGGTGAATGCTTGCTGAGAGAGTAATGTTTAAAGTAGGAATTTCGTGATAAATAATGCCCCCAACTATTGCCTCGGTTGTGTATATAAGCGGGGGAGCATTTGTTATATAGCGGGGTTTTTAAGGGCAAAGGTGATGGCATCGCCATCATCCTGTATATCTAACCTAATTTGGCTAAGTTCTAAGGTTAAATTCACTTAATTAACACATTAAAAGGGTATAACTCAATCAGAGCTGAAGAAAGAGAAATTAATAGAAAAAGAGGTTAATTCTGTAATTTTTACGAACAATTATAAATGCAGAATAACTGGAGGGAAAACTTATCATTAATTAAAGGTTAATTGAGCTTAAATTTCCTAAAAGTGGGTTGATACTGAGTAATTTAGGATTTTCATTCAAATTGAGTGTTAATCCTTAATTAAATTGGCTAATTTCAGCTCCACTTCAATTAAAATAGTTTTGATAGAAATAAATGTAATCTAAACCTTCTAAAAATAATTTAAAAATATTTTATAAGGTTTGGCACAGTTGATTTGACAATCAAAATTCGTTTCGACCTAAAATAGAATTGTAGGCGGGTATTTAGTACATTTTGGGTCAAATTATAAATTAAACATGCAAACGACATTAAAACTCAAAATTGAAGTCACCATTAAATTTCATATGTCCGAATTATATTACCATAAAAATTTGGGCTCATTTGGACTTCATCTTAGTCAACTTTGAAATTTGACCCTCAATTCCTAATTTCTCTGCAAAGGACCCCATAACTTTTGATATTTCTTGCAAAGAGGCCTCCGCCAGCACCTCCTCCACCTTCCACCTCCACAACCTCCGACTGCCAACTCCGGCGAGGTTGTTCGTGCACCTGCCGTCCCTCTCTTCGCGCACCAGTGGGTGATAAATATCACCTACCACACGCCGCTTCTTTTTGGTCGCGTCACGCCATGTCATCTCCCCTTTTCCTTCTTCCCCGACGTCGCCATCGATGACGACCTTGGAGATCCTCCATCTCCTTCCTCTGCTGCTCCTCCATTGAAATTGGTTGAGGGCTTCTGTTACGACCTAGTTCTCGAATCCCTATATGACCCGAGATCGGCTCGACTCGACTAATCCAAGACCCAATCGTCCAACAAGAAGTAACCAAAAGCTGGAAAGTAAACCACATTCACTATGCTAAGCAACTAATAGTAAAAAGGTACAACAGTAAAGAAGTAAAAACTGCTACAGTACATATCACTACCACAACAGTAGAAACATAATAAGGTACAGGAACATGAAGTACAGAAGGTAAAAGTAAAGAACATAAAGGTATAAGAGTCTAACTCATTACTACAAAAGGAGTACAACCACAATAAGCTATAACTACTGGGCTCTACTTGGCCCAGCACCCTCTGCAGCCGTAAACTCGGGCTGCTCAACACCTGGACCTAAAAAGGGGTTATGAGTACACAAAGTCAGCGAACGCTGAGTAGAGTGGCAACCAACTAGCTAAAGCAGTAAAAGTGGATAGGTAGCTATTTATTCCATTTACTTTAATTCATAATTTATTCATTTTCACCCATTGGTTTATTTATCAGATCTCTTTCTCGATCTCGAATGTTCCTTGTGGGAACGATCTTGATTGCAGTCTTTTCCGAAGAGTAGATGGCACACGTGGTGCTCTCCTGGCCGGGAGAGTCCCCCATGGTGATTCTACACCTAGTCAACCACCCTAAGGTCACGGATAGACGTAACGGTGACTACGGCACGCGCGATAAGCACACGGGTAGCTACCCCGCACTGGCACGCAGTCAGTCGTTTCCGCTAACGGGTGAGCCCAAAGTACAGCACGGAACCAGTACAGGGCCTAGCCCTTTCAGTAACAGGAGTCGAGCCCCTAAGAACCAAACAGGGGTCTCAGCCCTCCACAGTTAGAGCACCCTCGCCTGACTACCCTAATTTGCCCAATTGGCCTAACAAGTTGGTGTAGGGCGGCTAGCTGAACCTCGGGCCTCGTGGGGTGACTAGCTCTCTTCCTACACTAGTAGCTCTCCCCGATACTTTGTACGCGAGGGCCAAAAAGTCGGTACAGAGTGGCCAATCTTAACCCCGGGTCCCAACCCAAGGGTGGCTAGCTCCGCTCTGCACTAAACAGGGGGGACAATCGCTCTCCTTAGTACTCTATACTCAAGGGCCAGCTCACTTCCCCCACTCACATTTCCAAATCCATTCCTTTTATTTTCAAGAGCTCTACTCCTAATTCCCCATAGGGTTCATGCTCATATTCCTCATACCATGCTGTATCAGGTTTCATCATTTCTATTTCCATTCTCAGATTATACACAGGTAGCTCGTATTTCCATCATTCATATTACCATTCTCAAATTATATACATGTAGGTCGTATTATGTCATTTAGCGTATACAACAGGGAAGTTACATGCAACAGTTAACTAGCACAAGTATTTCATATTTCACAGGTAGCTGTTATTATTTCTATCTACTCATTCAGATTGCAATTCAATCATCCAATACAGACATTTCTAGTATTTCTCGTCCTAGGATTCATGCCATATCCTAGGTTCTAATCATTCCTTCCACACATGCATTTAGGTTTGTAATTAAATTAGGGAAAGTCACTCTACTAGTAAACCCAGGAGTATTGGGGGCATGAACGGCAGGCTCACGTGCTTCAGCAAGCCCCGAACTCGCAACGGAACGAAGTCTTATAACAAAGAGCAATCACAATGGAACATTTAGAACAGTATAGAATGTCTTCTAATAAGTAGTGGAATTCATACAGGAAACATTGGTATCTTATTTGTGGACAACGGACCCTAAACGGGTCAAAAATAGGGTTTTTAACTCAAATCAGACGTCTGGAACAACTTTCAGACGTCTTAAAAGTGTCCAGTATCATACCTCAAGCTCTGCGCCAATCCTCAGACGTCCAAGAACTCTTCTGGATCGTTTGGACCCAGCTCCAAACGTCTGACCACTTCTTCGGACGTTTGGAAGTGCTTCTAGTCATCTGGTAAGCTCCCCAGACATTTGAAATGCGTGGGCGGGCGTGCCCCGCGCCTTCCCAAAGCAAATCCTGCAACGCCACATGCAATCTTCTCAAAATAGGTATGCAAAAGGGCACATGCGAAGCAGCCTACATGGTCGTATCCGCAAAGAGAACATACCTTCGCGAAACTCTCTCTTCAGATGTCTAGAACTATCTCCAGACGTCTGCACCATCGTTTGGACGTCACTCCAGACGTCTGATTCTGGGAAAAGCCCAAAACCAGAACCTGCTTCTGCTCTCTCGCGCCACGCGTGGCCATGCCTCGCCTTTTCGCCTACAGTAGTTCGGGGACAACCTCCCTGACGCACGCCTCTTCCTCTCATGTGCGCTGCTCCGGCGATGCGCTCCCGGTGAGCTCCCACACGAGCTCGCGAGCTCACTCTCCTCCTCTCCTCACGCCGCTCCTCCTCGATGCCGCCCTCGCGCTCTCTCGCTCGCGTTGGCTCTTTCGCTGGAGTGGAGAAGAAGAGGGGAAGGTGGCTGGTGTGAGGAGAACGAGAGAGGGGAAGGGGTTTTATAAGGTTGGTGGGTTAGGGTTTGCTGGAGGCGGGGAGAGAGATAAGAAGGGAAGGAAAACGAGAGAACTGTCTGCGCACAGCACGCGGGCAAACGCGAGCTAGTACTCAAAATTTTTTATTTCCAGACGTCTGACTCACAGTCCATACATCTTAAAAGGTTCAAACAGCACGGGTCTTAACAGCTTCTCCCCTCGTCGTCGCTGATCGGGAAGTTTTTTGCTTAGCAAAATATAATGTTAGAAAATATATGTCGTCGCAGTAAAATCGTGTGGTGGAAAATTCCGAACAAAAATATTTATCAATAAAACTAATCACAAAGAGTTAGGTCATATCCATAGGGAGGAACAAAGGCAATAAATTCACGGGTATGTAGCCATCATGTTCGTAGAAACATTAACTAAATCAATTCAATGAATATGCTGCTCTGAATGTAACTTTCAATTTCATGAGAAGTTAAGGGCTATTTATGTAAATTTCACATCAGAAATCAAGCTCCCAAAATGTGTGAATGATGCATGTGTAGTGGCAGAGTATGTAATTTTTTATTGCATGTAAATCTGAGTCGAATTTCAATGTGAACTGGCATGCATAATAGGAGCCAATCAAATACGCGAAATGATAAATTAATAAAAAATAAATGAATAGTAGAGTTAGCAATGTCATGCATGATAATTTTTAATTGATCTTGTCTTGTAGCAAAACAAGGGATTTTTTCCCTTGCTTGGGCGCACGACGAGGAGGCTTGGCTAAAGGAGAGAAGCCTAGGAGAGGTTGGCCGCAACGAGAGGATCGGGATGGCGGTGGTGGCACGGCGAATGGCGACTGGAGCTCTCGTCGACGACAAGGAGGGCCGGCGGTAGTGGGGCTGCTCACCTGTGCGCGTGGATTATGGCCGGCTTGTCAGAGGGTGTGGCTACCCTCGTGGGGTCAAGGCAAGGTCGTTGCCGTCGATAAGGCGAAGCTTCGAGGCCCCTGGACGTAGCTTCGTGGAGGATGAACGATCAGTTTTTTGGGTTCTTTGCTGTTGGTTAACGAAGAAGATGAAGAAGGTGGCCGTAGGTGCGCGAGGGCATGCACGCACGAGTTGTGCGTGTGCGAAGCTTGTGGCTGCGGCTGCGCGAGCGTGGTGGTCGTGCACACAGCAACTGCTATGCGGCTGCATACAAGTGAGGTGATGGCAGTGGTGGGTTGAAGGTGATGGGTGGTTGCAGTGGGTTCTTCGGGGGGGGGGGGGGGGGGGGGGGAGGGGGTTGCAGTTTGACAGGGAAGGTGGAGATGAAAACGAACAAGAAGAAGGGCGACGGTGGATGGTGTGCTCGGTGAGGGGTGCGTGCGGTGGGTGCAAGGTCGAGGGGTGGTGGTGTTGGCGTGGGAAGGGAGAAGGTGGTGAAGGTTGGTTGCTCTGTAGGTGGTAAAGAGGAAGAAGGGAAATGGAGAAGAGGAGAGGGTGGGTGGTGCTCGTGCTGTCACCATGAGTATGGAGTGCGATGAGAAAGCCGACAATGGAGTTCGCTCAAGTCACTGTGCACGTTCTTGATCATGGTGCAGGCTTTCTTCACGGTGGTGAAGGATGGAGGAGGTCCCCCGCCCAGTGAAAAAAGATGATGGCTCTTGCTTCTATTTAAAAGTTCTCCGCCCGAGATCCTTTGTTTGTTTCTTTCTTCGGCCGAAAGGTTCTCCGACCACTCGGTGAGGATCGTGAGTGGTTGGAATGACAGGATAAGTACTGGTAGTTCTTCATCAGACATCTGATCAACACTCCAGACGTCTTAAAAAGTGTGGCTATTAGTGATTGCATGATGGCGGTTCCCAAACATCTGACATTATCTCTAGACATCTTATAGACACAAAAATGAACGTCTAAACTCTTTCACCTATCCTGCATCCATCAAATCAATTATGTTACCATATCATATGTTATTAAGTGTAAAATTGACGCATAAAATTATATGCAGACTAAGGTGAATTGCCAAATAACTCCTAATTAATTAACAACTAAGAATAACTAATTAGAGACTACTTAGATCGAATAATGATCCACTAAAGTGGGCTTATCAGTCTCCGAGTTGAATATCGAAGAAGCGGCCTCCGATACCCCCTCGTTGCTCCAACTCCCCTCACCAATGCCTTCTTCTTCAAGTCTGACGAGCAACGCCGATGACCTTCTCCATTGTCTCTGTCCCCCTCATCCTCTCTAAGGTACTCCTCTCTCTTTCTCTCTTCCTCTAGACTAGTGTAGGCACCTTAGAACTAGGATTCAACCTTCATAACACCCTCCTCTTCGTCATCTTCCTCACAATTGGTGACCTTCATCCAATCCGCTGATGAGGTGTTCTTCGTCATACCGCCCATAGTCTCGACTCATCACCTACCTCACAAGCTTCATTTCTCCCATGGGAGTAAAAGCCCCCAACTTATTTAGGGTTTTGAGCACCTATCCACTCCACCGAACGCACCCATCGGTCACCATCCTCCTCACATCCAACCGGTCGTCTCCGACGTTCTCACATCAATTAAACACCACCTCCACCTTTGCAAGATCAAGGCGAAGGTCCATGTGTGTTTGACTTAGGCCATAAAGGTCGAATTCTCCGTATAGGACCTCGCCTAAGAAGCCTCCCGCACTCCATCGTTGTTGAGCTCATCAACCATCTCTAACCTCCTGATCGAGAATCAGACCACAAGACGAGGTTGGCAAGCTCTCCTCGACTCTTCTCAACTCTTGCGCAAGAAATCCAACGACTGGAGCTGCCTATGGGTCTTCCTCGCAAAGCTCCTTCGAGCTCCTGTGCACGCTGCATTTGAAGGAGGAGGAGAGTCAATCATCTCTACATGCTGGCAGGGGTATAGATGCAAAGAAATAATAATCATAGGGACCTATTTGTAGCACTTAGGGACCCAAATGCAATAATTCAGGATTGAGTTTTTACCTTTATCAAATCAATTCAAGATTTGTTTCTGACGTGTTTTTTTAGCGTAATATCTTTGATCAAACATTACTATAATGATTATTTAGTGCTTAACCTCATTAAGATTTGATTATTTTATTCTATTGAGCATTAAATAAATGTTTATTCCTTGCAACTAAGGTTGATTTAATTTCTTTATTTGTAAAATCAAGTGCAATATTTGAACTTGTTTGCCTTTCAAGAAATTACCCCAAATACAAGTCCTTCAAATTCCTGAGTGTGAAATTCTCAATAGTGGTATTCGTGCATTTACTTACTCCTAAAGACAACCTTAGAATATACTATTTTTTGAGTTATAAATTTTAAATGTTCATCACGCTTCTATCATCTATACTACAACGCAAAATGATTTTTAAAACACGAATCGAAGCGCATTTACAAAAGGCACGTAGTTGTATCGACCTTAAGAGGTGGTACCGTCCTTAGGAGGCAATTATAAGGGTCGTCGGCCTGTTGTCACCTGCCTTAAGAGGCAATTTTGAGGCGTGTCCACCTACTATGTCACTGACTTTAAGAGGCGATTTTGAGGCGTGTTCGCTTGCTTGATTTCCGCAAGTAATGGCCAGTTAAATCGGGATATATACCGTGTGCTGGTCTTTGAGAAGGTCGGCATTAATTGCCATTATGATGAGACGAAGGCCTCAAGCGTTGTACCTATCGTTGATGGGACCACCCTTTCTATGGCAGTGGATATGCGCAGGGGTTATATATAGGGGTGGTGGGTCATGGTTAATGACCCACCTACCTCAGAAAGCATTTGCATAGGGAGCCTTTACTCTTGGTAGAGTGCTGCAAGGAGGCGTCCTTCATCGGAGCATCATTGTGTTGAGGTCCTTTTAGAGGAAGAGCCGTCATGTCGAGCTTTGCAAGCAAGGGTAAGTCTATTCCTTCTTCTTCCTCGGGGGTCTTTGCTAAGACTAGGGCTTTATACAGTTTCTCGTCGGACTTCCGTAGTCGGTCCGTGATTTTGTCATTCTTGGGGGAATACAGACTCGGTGGAGTACCATTTCAGGCTTATGGGTCCACACCCGTCTGTGTTTAGATGGTACAAAGGATATGTTTGTTATATATAATACGCCATAGAGCATGGTCTACAGATACATTTGAATCTTTTTGTGTCCTCCTTCCTTTCTTTTTACCACCTTGCTCCTTCACAACTCGACCTTAATTGCTGGCTAATGTTGAACGCCTTTACCGCCCTCTGCCTACATTTGGGGATTGCCTCATATCTTGTTTTGTTCTACCTACTTTTTGTGCTAATGCCTCTAAAGGTGAAGAAGGGCAGGCCTCTGTCAAGCACTTACATGCTGTATAGCCGGCAGACCGGATACCGGGTAGTGGAACTCCTCGATAGTTTGAAGAGGCAAGACCACCATTTCTTTTTTCTTTCTAACCTTGAAGACCTCGGAGTCCTCTCCACATGCCAAGGTCCTCCTGAGAGGGAGCAACCACCCCGATCCGAGGACCTTGACCCATCTGTGCAGGCGGATGCTGATCGATTAATTGAGTTCGGTCCATTTGCTTGGTTGGAGCTCAGGCGGAAGGATGTCTAGGAGGCATTGTCATGGGTGGAAGATTAGTTGCCAAGCCATGTAAGTGGGGGGAGGAAAAAATGACTTTCGCTTTGTACCTCGTGCCCGCCAATTTTGCTATTAACCTGGTATTTTTGGTTGCAGCTTTTGAGCGGCTCGCTCGACTGGGTGCGCCCAAGCGTCGAGGCGGTAGCTCGGCTCACCGTGGATCGCGACAAGGCTAGTAGGGGCTCATAGAGTGGGGTGAGGGGAGTCGGCCCGCTTATCAAAAGGGGCTGAAGTGAAAGGAGGCGGAGGCCCTTGAAGATGTTGCAAAGGAGCCAGAGGTCCCCCTAAGGCAAGAGAACAGGGGTCCCCACGTGGAGTTACCACAGGAGGAGTCGGCGACGTTCTCTTCGCAGGGATTGATCGTTCAATTCTCAACACAGTTAATTAAGGTTATCAAATATAATTAATTGCGTAAAGAATGGACTTAGGTTAATTTGAATCATTAGGTTGTTGTCGTTAATTGTAATATAGGGTCAAGATAACCTAACATTTTAGATTTAATTTTTTTTAGCTGATTTAGTCTTGGTCGTTCACTGGGAGGTATAATTATAGTTTAATTCACCATTTTTATTCTAATGCATAATTAAATAATAAATTGATTAATTAAATACATAATGAAGTAATATGTTAAGCACACGAACAATTACACATAGAATTAAAACTCTAAAGCATGGCAATTATTTCATTACTAGGAGACAAGTACATGAAAGATTTACAATGAATAATAAGAAGAAATTATAATTATTACATCAAGTGTTTACAAAATAAGGCATAAGACAAATGATTACACTAATTACAACACATGCCTTGATTACAAGTAAGCTCAAACACTAATTAATCTTGGTTTAGCCTTTAGCCTTCTTTTCAGACGTCTCTTTAAGGAATTAGACGACTTAAAAGTAGACATTTGGACTTCTGATTAGCCCTTTAGACGTCTGTTTCTCTCTCTTTTAATCTCCTATTTTCCTCTCTTCCTCAACTTCTTTAAATCTCTTCCTTTACACTTCTCTTTAACTGTGCACTCATACCTTTCCACACTTAGCCATTTTTAGAGCTTAACCCATGTTAATCACTTAGATAAAAATTTGTTAATGGGTGACTCAGGCCTTTCGGGGATGCACAACTCCCACAAAGGGGTGGGACCAGACCCTACTCGAGCCCAGGCCTAACTTATTTAGGTAGATTTTAATCATTTAGATGTGCGCAATACCAGGCCCATCATGGCCCACAAAGCTACACCCACACCTGGGCCCATGTACGCATATGTGCACACACACACACCTGCACGTGCTCAAGATATGGTCAGAAGAGGCTTAGAAGGGATATGTACGCCCAGCGCTTGACGACTGAAGCTTTAGGTGCACTGTTTGCTTTTATACCTGTGCAGCCGCATATTAGTTCCCGATGTAGGACTAACAACACCAGTTCCTCCTTTAGACATCGTTTGCTGGGGTGATCTTGAGATGGAGATTCCGAGTGACCCAGTCACCAAATCAAGCAATCAAGGGCTCGATGGAAAGCTGCTGATCTCAGCAACATGATTTTAACACTAATTTGGTGTTTGGATCGCGATTGATCCAGGGATTCAAAGAGTAAACATGGCACTTTTGCCATGGCCTAAGTAAGCTTTAAGCGTGAAATCTCAGGTCTAATGACCTTCAGAGAAGAAATTTCTCTCATTTGAGAGTCCAACAGTGTTCAGGAGATGCTTCTGCATGAATTGAGAGAGAATGAGGTTGGATAGAGCTTCAGGAAACTCAGAAACATGAGAGCTTCGATCTTGAGGTTTAGAGCTCTGATTCAGAATTAAATCAATTCAACATATGGCTAAAAGCCTTGAGAAGTGTCTCAGATCAATTCAGTGAGTCAAAAAGTACAAATCTAGGTAAGATTTGAGTTTAAATCTCAACAAAAACACTATGAGTAGTCTTGGGTTCCAGTTTGAACCCAAACTGGACAGAAGTTGGAAATTGCATGAAAGCTCCATAAAACTTATTTGAATCAGTTCTAAACAATTCTAAATCAAATCAGGAACTTAACCAATCCATTAAATCAGAGATTCAAGCATAAATTCCTCAAGTTGGACTCAAGTTTGACCAAAATCAAGTCGACAGTTGACTTTCAAATCCAAAACTTTCATATTCAAATTAAAGGTCTCTTTAGACTAAATTCAACTCAAGGAATTGATTCAACACTTCAAATCATATTTTGAGCCCTATAGAATACCATCAGGCTTTACCACCTGAGATAGATCGGTGAAGTGTTTGATAGAGCTAACCAGAGGTTGCAAGACCTATGTGAATCCTAGATTAGGTTCTATGAGGTTCAATCATGCTTTAGGACTAATTTCCAGGGTTTAAGCCTCAAAGAACTTGTCTCCTCAACTCTGCTAGAGCTGAGGAAGATGAAGATTAATAGAAGGTTAAAATCAATTAAACACAAGTCTATGTACTGAAATATAATCATGAGATCACATTTAAGTGATCTGGAGCTTCTCAGGGACTTTGGAAGGCTGAGGCTCGAATTCTAACTCGCCGGAGCACCGATGAACACCGTTTCAGTATGTTGGAGACCAAATCTCCACGAATCAGACCAAGAATGGTCTCAAAAGCTTCCTGAGGTCATAGAGAACCTCAAGAACTCTACAATTAAAGCAAATGATAAATAGAATCATGAATTAATCAATGAATATAGAATGAGTGAATCTTGAGTTCACTTGAACTCAAGATTTGCCCTCTCACTCAATTGAGTGAGGGGAAATGGTTAGAATGACCTGGCGATGGTGTATCGGTGTGATTAGATGGATTAACTCTTCTGAGCTCTCCATTGATAGTGAGCTCAGAAGTTGAGAGTGAATTAGGCGTTTCTGTAATAAGGTGTAGTAGGTCTAAGTATGAGTGAGATCGGGACCCCTGTGTGATGTTTAGGTGATGGAGGGCCCCAATTGCATGTGAAATAGGTCGGAGACCCTCGCCAATGACTGTGGAGTGAGTTAGGCGTAAAAGCTGATAGATTTGAGGGAAAAGAAGTGGAAAATGATCATGAGATGATGAGAAGTGTGATCAAGTGATGGAAATCGTGAAACGAAGTCTACCGAGGTTGGAATTGACCTTGCTGAAGTCAGGGAAGAAAGTAAGGTTTCAAGCTAAACTACACCTACTCCTAAGATTACTCGCCTAAATCCTAGCTAATCCTAATCCTAAGAGGTTAGACTACTTACCTGACGAAGGGGGTGAGGGAATCCGCCGTTGGTAGGGCAGAAATGAGATCGAAATCAGACTTTGGTGAGAAGAGAAACTCTGGCCGATCGAAAAGAGGAGGAATCACACTTGTGGCGCGGTACAACACTGTTGGCAAGGCGAAGGAGAGGAAGAGGAGGGGAGAGAGGTAATGCTCCTCAGCGATAACACTCAAGAACGGTGGTGAGAAGACGTTGGAGCTTAGGATGAATAGCCTATCGTCGACTATGGTGAGGGAAGAGGGTAGGGAGTCGACAGTTGAGATCGAAGGGATGCAGGGGTATTTATAGGTGGAATAGGGGGTGTTGGGGGATGTATTGGGACGATATTAGGTGACAGGAAGCCGTTTTCGCGCATGTGAAAGTCGTCGAAAATCGTAGTATAGTCGCGCAAAAACGTTCGTCAAAGATATTGTTTTGTAAAATAATGAGACTTTGAGTCCCGGTCGTTCGTCTCTAGGAGGCATTGTTTTTGTTTTTGAAATTGATCTTAAAGCCGCTCTACTTTATTTAATCGACATGCTTGTGCGTAATATATAGGCGGTTAAAGAACATGCACTTAAATCACGCAAATATGATAATCATTTAGGTCAAGGTGATTTCAAACACATAAGATATATATATATATATATATATATATATATATAAAAATGAAATTTTCATTCATCATGGGAGAGTTGTTGCACAAGGAAATCTAGAGGAAAGCTTATACATGAATGCTTAAAATTAAATCTAACTACCAGAAAACGATTGCATACAAGAATCAACGGGGGGATTTCGCATGCATCATTGGGGGAGAAGTAAGACTACTCTATTAAGCAGTAAATGAAAGCAATAAAAATTATGGAGAGCATGATCTAGAGCTAGAAGAATAGAGGGCATTCAGGGGTGGTCCCCGATGGCCTTGGAGTGGTTGAGAGGAGAATGAGGGGCGGCCAATGTAGCTTAGGCCGACCCTTGGAGAGAAGTAGGGTTGATCCAGCATCCCGGCATGGTGTCCTCCATGGTGGTGGTAGTGAGCTCGTGGAGGTGGAGTGAGTGGCTAAGTGGAGGTGGCGTGAATGGCACCAATGGAGAGCAATTGCCAAGGGAGTGAATGGGTGCCAATGGCCACCCAAGGGGTCATTTTATAGACCTAAGGGAAGCTCTCTAGAGAATTATGGAATTCTCTAGAGAGGCCTATGGTGGGAGCTCGTGGGAGAGTGAGAGAGAGAGGGTGGATGGTGGTTTTTAGATCCACCAAATGTGGATCTAAAAATTGAATGGCTCTTGGTTGCTATTTTTGGCAACCAAGGCAACCACACATGGTAGAGAGTTCTAGAGAACTCTAGGCTAGATATTTTCGTGTGGATGGTGTATGTGGGTATGTGTGGGTCGAAACTTAGGTGGCTAGGTTGATTAGGTTGGGTTCTGATGGGTTTAGGTCAAGGTAGGTCTCAAATTAGGGTTATAAACCCTAATTCACTAAGGTAAAGTGCAATTAAACTTAATACAAGTTTAATTGGGTGTGTGGAAACTTAATTGAGAGTAAAACAACTCAATTAAGTTAGGTCTAGGTCAATTGGACTCTCACTGAGTCCAATTGGACAGTGTGTGCTGAGATCAGGGCTCAATTGGACTCAATGAGTCTAATTGAATAGGCTGATGGAATTGACTAAGATCCAAGTCAATTAGGTTTAGTGAGGACCTAATTTGGTCCTTAGGGAGGTTTAGAGGTGATGTACTAGGGTTAGGGCACCTTAATTTAGGTTCCTATGGGGTTGGAATTGGGTTTAGGGACCTAGAGATCCAAGATCAAGGCTTAAATCTCAAAACAGGAATTGGAGAGCAGTATCAGACGTCTAATTATAGAATCAGACGTCTTATACTCAAAAATCAGAAGTCTAGACTTGTCTGGACGTCTGTAACGACCCGATTCCCGAGTCCCTACGAGACACGAGAATCGGACCGACTCGACTAATCCCAAGACCTAGTCGTCCAATGAGGAAGTAACCAAAAGAGCAGTAAAATAAACCACATTCAGCATGAATATAACTAGCAGTAACAAAATACAGCAGTAAGAAAAGGAACTACTACAGTATACACCACCACAACAGTAGAACAACAAATATGTACATAACATGAAGTTTACAATAAAAAAGTACAAGGGGTAACAAGGAAACTACTCACTACAGTGACAAAGTACGAAAAGAACTGCGGGTAACGCTACTGGACCCGACTCGGCCCAGCGTCCTCTGCAGCCGCTGACCCTGGTTGCTCACACCTGGTCCTGAAAAGTAACGAGTGTAACACGTCAGCGAAACACTGAGTAGAGTGGCAGCTAAAAACTAAAGAAGCAGTAGAGTGTACAGTAGCTGTTATATTTTACTTTCTTTATTTACGTCCTTCTATTATTTCATGATTTATTTATTTCTCAGATCCTTCATTTGATCTCGAATGTTCCTCATGGGAACGATCTTGATTGCAGTCTTTTCCGAAAAGTAGAAGTAACACGTGGTGCTCTCCTGGCCGAGAAAGTCTCCCGTGGTGGTCCTACCCTCAGTCAACCACCCCAAGGTCGCTGACAAACGTAACGGTGACTACGGCACGCGCGATAAGCGCACGGGTAGCTACCCCGCACTGGCACGCGGTCAGTCATTTCCGTTAACGGGTGTGCTCAAAACATAGCACGGAATCAGTATAGGGCAGAGCCCTCTCAGTAACAGGGGTCCTACCCCTCCACAGTCCGTGCACCCTCGCCTGACTACCCTGGTTTGCCCAGTGGGCCAAACAAGTTGGTGTAGGAGGCTAGCAGAACCCCAGGACCCGTGGGGTAGCTAGTGCTCTCCCTACACTAGTAGCTCTCCTCGGTACTACATACGCGAGGGTCAGCAAGTCGGTGCATAGTGGCCAAACCCACCCTGGTCTCAACCTGAGGGCGGCAAGCTCCCCTCTACACTAAGAGGTAATGTGTGCTCTCGTTGGTACCACGTACCCAAGAGACAACAAACTTCCACGTTTCACTTTCTCAGTTCTGTTCCATTCTCTTTCCAGGAGTTCTACTCCTAATTCCCCGTAGGGTTCGTATTCTTTTGTTTGGCCATTGTAGGTTTCACTGTTCCAGTCTTACGTTCATACAACCCATATTCTTAATCATAATTATTCATTCATGACAGTCAGCTATTAATTTACAGGTGGCTATCATTTCCTTTCCACTTTTCCGAGACTGCAATATATGTATATGTTCCACTAGTTTTCCAGTCCTAGGATTCATGCCGTACCCTAGGATCTATCATTCAATCTAGTTTTACAATCCTAGGATTCATGCAATACCCTAGGATCTATCATTCAATCTAGTTTTACAATCCTAGGATTCATACAATACCCTAGACTCTATTAATTGTTCCACAATTGTAACAATTTACGCTAATTAATTAAAAGCCACTCTACCAGCTACAATGGGAGTACTGGGGGCGTTGTTGGAAATCCCGCGCGCCTCCGCAACCCCCAAGACTGCAATGGAACGGGGTCCTAACACAAGGATCAAACACAAGGAGTTTCTCAGAACGGTATATAATTTCTGTAAACGGGTAGAGGATTTTATTCTGGAAAGAACGCAACTCGAAACGCGAAAAACGGACTTCGAACGGGCCCTAAACGGGTCGAAAACGACGAAACTGCCCAAAATCAGACATCTGGAACCTCTTCCAGACGTCTTAAAATGTGGGTCAGAGTGTACCTTCGCTCTGTGTAGTCCTTCAAACATCCAGAAGCCTGCGGGGGCGTCTGGCTTAGTTCCCAGACGTCCGATGGTCACCCCGGACGTCTGGAAGTCCTTCCCGTCGTCTGGCACTGCGGCCAGACGTCCGATTCACGTGGGATGGCGAGTCCTCGCACCCTCCTGAGCAGAACCTGCACGCACCCACCCTGCTCTCAGCACGATAGTTCGTAGACGAAGGCGCGGAGGACGGCCGCATGGCCGTACACGCGAAAAAGGTAGAAGATAGAAATATCTTACCGGCCAGATGTCTGGACAGTCCTCAAGACTTCTTCACCGTCGTCTGGTTGTAAGCCCAGACGTCTGATTCTGGAAAATTTTCCAGAATCAGAGCCCGACTCGCTCTCCGCCTGCGATGCACGGCCGTGCCGCGCCCCGTCCACCTGCTGCCTGAGCTGCAGTAGCCCCTCCGCGATACTCCATGCCCGCTGCTCCCCTGTCGGCCGGCTCTAGCTGCCCCGGCAAGCTCGATCCCTCACGGTCGACCGTCTTCTTCTTCTCGCAACACCCCGTCCCGCACACTTGCCGCGGCCGCTGCTGCCGCCGCTCACTTGCTCTCTTGCACTCTCGCACCGGCAGGGAGAAGAAGAGGAAAGCTGAGGAGATGAGGGTGAGGGAGAGGGCGAGGGGCCTTATAAGGCCGCGCGGGGAGAGAGAGAGAAAGGAGCTGCGCCCTGCAGGCGGAGAGAGGGAAAAAGAGAGAAGAGAGTGGCGGGTGCAGTCTGCGTGCGCATGCGCGCAGATGCAACCCCATATGCCGCAAAAATTTAATACTAGACGTCTGGAAAGGGTTCCAGACGTCTAATCAGACGTCTTGGCCACTTCCCAGACGTCTTTAAACCCGTCTTGAGGCTACGTTCGTAACAACGTCCAATCAGAGTCAGGAAGGATTTCGAGTTCTGTTTTGGGTATTCTGCAGAAATTGGACGTCTAACAAAGTGTCTGGACATCCAATAACACTGCAGAAGTGGGTTTGAAGTGTGCGAGAGTTGGCTAAGGGTCCTGGATGTCTTAAAACTTATCTGGACGTCCAGAGAAGGGTTGGAACTAGGGTTTTAGGGCTTCCTAGGGTGTTGTGACCTAATCTAAGGGTGGCTAAGGCTTGGGGAAGTCTCTAGGCTATCCTAGATGGACCTAAGCTCTTTACATTTTACTGCTTTATTTCTACTTAATAGAATAGAAAACCTTTAACCCCCTTACATTATTATTCCTACATCTAAACTAGGCCTTCTGCTCCAGCTCTGCTACAACTCCCGTTATTCCTGATCCAGCTTCAGATCCAGCTCCTGATCAGCTTATTTCCTGCAATCGACATAATGCACTTAATCATCACATTATAACATTATTTTATGCATAGCTAAAGGAAAGCAGTAAAGATGCAGATAATGTGTATGCATGCATGAATAACCCTAACTTATGCTAAGTCCTAGCTTAATCTAGGCCAATTATGACCTATGATTGCTGCGCAATCATTAGGTCTAGGTACATCTAGGTACATCCTAACTCACCAGCATCGTCTTCGATGCTGGTGTGCTTATATGCCTAGGACAATTTGGATTTAGGACAGATTCGGTGCGTTGGATGAGAAGACGGAGGTGAGCACAAGTTGGGTGACAATGACGGTGGTATTCTGACGTTGGGTGGTTGGTGATCAAAGGGTATGGTCGATAACTGTCCTCAGTCGTCCGAGGTTGAAGGAGGTTGAAGGAGAAGACACACACAAGGGTATTTTTGTAAATATATAAGGACCTGAATGAAATAAAAGGACTCAAGTGAAATGAAAGCTAAGGACCTAAACATAAACAGTGAGTTTTAAGACTTATTTTAGTTTATTTCTTTTTCAACTTTTTATATATTATTATAAATTAGGTGAATATTATATTTATTCCTTGAAATTAAATTTTTTTCCTATTTATCCATATTTATTAAAATGATTAGTTTAATTAAGTTAATTACATACTTAAGTCATAATATTAATTAAGTTAGTTTAAATATTAAATATCTAGCTAAATGATTATTAATTGAGTCCAAATTATTAATTAAATTATTATTAAAATTAATTGATATTTAGTTTAGTATTTTTAACTTATTTTGCAGGTCCTTGATATTTTAACCCCTATAGTATAATTAACCCTGTAATTAATGTATTCTTAGTTAATTAACTAGGAAAACTAGTTAATTAGTGATAATTAGGAGCTATGATGAGTCTCTCATCAAGGCCTTGATGAGGCCAAGGGGGAAGGTGCGCCTGCTGCTCCCCTCGCACAGTTCGGGTTGCCTAACGTGATCACACTTCGTGACTCTCCTTCGGAGGCGCCTCTGGAAGTAGCTCGTTCAAAGGGCACTTCCGGCTTCACGGTTTTGTTGGCTATGCCGGGGGCTTTCGCCTTGCTGGCGCAAGAGGCAGCTGGCACAGGCAACATCTTTGGCCAACCCATATTACTGCTGAAGCTCTACAGGCGCCCGGGTTCTAGTGGATCCCACTGGCCGGGGGCTCAGTTATAATCGGCCGTATTGTCAAGTCCGTTGTTGGATCTGTACTGGAAGGTGCCCCAGGCAGGTCCGAACTCGGGTGTGTGGTGCTTGTGCAACCGGGGGCATCAAGCAGTACCCCCAACCGGGAAAGGCGAGTGCTAAGGCACCTGAATGAAGCCATGTCCTAGGCCATGTCTGGCTCTCGGGGCATGAACTTTAACAACATGTTATTATTAGTTTTTCGCTTATTAGTTTTTCTTTGCAAAAGCTACCTGTATTCTAATGCACTCGTGGTTTACAGATGGATATGCTTGGCTCTTATTATATTCCATGCAGCGACACTCCTCCAGACCTCCTCGTCTTGGCTGGTCAAGGCAGTGCAGCGGACTTGGGAACGCAGTGGGCCATGATGGCCAAAGTGGAGCACCGGCAATTGCTTCGGCAACTGACGGAGGTCGTTGCTGCGCAAGAAAAGGCGGCTGAGGAGGCTGAGTGAAGGCTCCGCTCTCAACAAGAGGCGGCCAACTATGTGGATTGGCTAGAGGGGGAGCTAAAAAAGGCTTGCTCCATTTTGCGAAGGGCCGTTGCCGTTAGCGAGGAGCTAGCGGAACGGCTCATGAGGGTGCATAGCTCCCGTGTAGAGGCTCTAGGGGACCTGTCGAAGCGCCTCTCTGTCGCCTGCACCAGCATCCTCTCCTTGAAGGTGGAGATGCAAGTGGTTAAGGCTGAGCACTCTTTCTCAGTGGAGGGGTATAATAAAGCTCTTGAGGAGCACGTTCGCCTTAGCACTTCGATCGATAGACTTGCTTCCATGTGATGAGAGGGCCATCATGGCTTCTAATTAATCCCTAGTTAATTAGCTAGGAATATGTATATATATGGGTTAATTATAGAATAAGGGATAAATTATTAAAGGACCCTAAAATAAGTTAAAAATGCTAAATTATTAGTCAATTAATATTATTAATAATTTAATTAATAAATGGACTCAAAATATCATTAACTATTTATCTAATTAATGTGTTAATTAACTTAAGCATAATTTATACCTAAGTATGTAATAACTTAAGTAACCTTACTTAATTAAATAAATTAAGATAAAAAGGTCAAAAATGTAAATCCAAGGTTTAAATATAATATTTTTATAATTTATAATCATATATAAAAAGTTGAAAAAGATTTAAATTAAAATAAACCTTGAAAACCTTAGTTTACATTTTAGTCCTTACGTTTTATTTCAATCGAGTCCTTTTTCTTCACTTAGGTCTTTAGTTTTCCTTATAATAAGGTCCCTGTATGCATCTTCTTCTTCCTCTTCATTTCTTCTTCAGCCTCTTCGACGGCCGACGACAGGAGGTGTTTTCACCTGCCGATCACCATCCATCTGACGCTTATTCACCTCTGCCAAGCTCTTGGAGCTTGCGCTCACCGCCTCATTTTCATCCATCGGTCTGGATGAAGCTATAATCCTATTTAGGGTTTGAAGTTAACCTCACCGACGTCGGAGAAGACGCTGGTGGTTACTTCGCACTTAGACTCTTTCTCGTCCATATCACCCTCCTTCTTAGCCGTCGCAATTTATAAATACCCCTCCACCTCTCCGATTTCAAGAGGTTAGCTCCCTTCCCTCTTCCCCCCACTGAGCTAGCAAATAGGCTATTCGTTCCACATCCGGTGACCTTCTTCCGCTTCCATCGCCTTCCTCCGATCATCTCCACTTGTTCCTGATCTCCGCCGTCATCCGCTGAGTCTTCTGACGCAGTGCCAATGTCGAACTTCATCTCTACACCTCGCCAACACCTGCTGGACTTCTTCCTCTACCCCTTTGATTTCTCCTCCGTTAAGGACCTTCGACGAAGACTCCTTACCCCCTTCGTCCAAGTAACAGTAGGTTAGGAAAGTTAGTGTAATTAGAGTAGTTAATTAGGTAGTGTAGTTAGAATTAATGTTAGATTTTTCCGTCGTCTTCATCAGCTCCGACGAGCTCTTTGAGCTTGACTAGAGCATCTTTTCGTCTTTTGAATTCACTGATCACCTTCTTTAATCTTCCATGATCATCTCTAACACGTTAATTTCTTGATTTTGACACCTAATCGTCTAATCCATCTCCACCTTCATCGGCTGCTTCCGCTATCCATGGCAGAGGTAACTGAGGGCAATTCACATGCTCTGGGGCCCTCCATCACTTAGGCATCATCTAAGGGCCCCTATCTTCACTTTAATTTGATTAATAATCATTCATGTATTAAACGCCTAAAATTCATTCAACCTCTTGAGCTCGCTATCAATAGCTGCTTAGGAGGAGTTCCTCCATCAAATTATCCGCCTCTACACCATCGCCACATCCCACTGATTAGTTCTCTCTACTCAATTGAGTGAGAGAACTTGTCTTGAGTTCCAGCGAACTCTGATTACACTTATTGCCAATTAATTGCATATCTTTCAGTTTAATTATTAATTAAATGATTTAATGAGTTCCTGAGGTTCCTTGTGACCTCAGGAGACTTTTCAGATCTTCAATGTCATGTTTTTATAGCTTTTACACATGTATAGCCATTATCTGGACTCACCGGAGCTCCGACGAGTCAAAATCATTCTTCAGCCTATAGAACTTCATGAGAAGCTCCATATTGCTTAATTGAGGTCTAAGGATTATGATTTGGTGTTTATTTTAATGATTTAAAGTCTGGAGCTCCATCTAGATCCCTATCTTCCCCAACTCCGACAGAGTTGGAGAATAATGTTGGTTAGGGTTTAAACTTAATTAGGAGGTCTAGAAGCATCGGGAGGATGCTCTGAGGTTAGTTCTGTGGATCAAACACTTAGAAAAGCCTTAGTTTGTTCTGTCGAACAAACTCACTTTAGATCTCAGGCGATAGACCTAAAACCATAGGTTTCTTGGTTGAAACTTCTTTTTGAGACCCTGAATCTGTTTCTGAGGTCAAATAAAGTTGAATTGAGGTGTTAATTTCATCTGGAAAAGCTAAATGAAGAAAGTCAAGTTTCGAGGTTCAGTGGTCAAACTCAGGTCTGATTGAATGATTTAGACACCAATTAGAGGAATTGATGGTTAGAAATGATTCCTGGGATGATTATAAATGATTTAAGATTAATTTGGATGAGTTTAAGTTAGAATTTCATATGAATTCAAGTTCTGTACAGTTTGGGTTCATTTGAACCCAACACTGACTTCAGTGTTTTTCTGATGAGATTCTAATGCAAATGCTGCCCAGATGGATTCTTCACAACCTTCAGAGGTTGTTTAATTGGATACAACTGCCCTTTAGCTTTCTGTCAAGTTTTTCAGAGCTCAAATTGGAGCTCTGAAGCATTTGCCTAAAGCTTTTGAGCTTCTTCGTCTTCCAGTAGCTTCTTAGCACCTCTTCCCTTTACCAATAGGAGTGGAATCATCCTTTGAGATGATTCAGAACCTTATCTGAGGTCATACAGGATCACTGCAGGTCATAAGACCTATGTAGCACATCTGCAGGCAGATTAGCTATATAAACCTCCAACTTTCACCCTTTAAATCGAAGGGTGAAATCTATTCTTAGCATCAAATTGATGCTGCAATCCTTAGTACACCTCTAGAGCTTTCCAACGAGCCATTGCTTGCTCGATTTGAAGCTCTGAGCCAGCCAGAGTCTCCAGCCAAAGTTTGGCCTGGAGGGGACTAACTTAGTCCCACATCGGAAAAATATGAACGCGCACCTTAGCATAAAAGGAAAAAGTGATAGGGCCTTCTTGGTCGTCAGTGCTGGGCGCACAAAGAGCATGTGTGTGTGTGGGTGCGTGAGGTGCACATGCCCGGGTGTGTGTGCTCCTGTGGGCGCAAGCGTGGGCCCGTGAGTAGGCATGTGTGTGGGCCTGGAAGTCCGGAGATTGTGCATGAATCGAACTGGAAATAAATCATACGTAATTAACTAGGCTTGAACCCAGTAGGGTCTGGTCCCACCCTAAGAGGGGTGCTGCGTATCCTCAACTGATCTGAGCTACCAATCATAAATTAAATTTTTGGTTCAAAATGTGGTTACTTGCATAGTTAAAGAGTAAAAGAAAAAGAAAAGAAAGGAAGGTTTAGAGACTTAAGAGAATTCAAAGGAGAAGGGAAGAAGAACTCGAAAAAGGTAAAGACAGAGAGGTAAAGAGTGAAAGAAAAGAAAAGGAAAAGAGTGAATGAGAGAGAAAAAGATGGTAGAAGAAGAAGAATCAAGGCTAAAGAAAGAAGAAAAATAAATGGAAATAAAGAGTTTTAGACGTCTAACAATTTAATGCTTATTTTTAAGACGTGTAATTTTGTATTTTACTTCAATAAAATTTCTTTTTGAGCTTAATTGCTGAATAAGACACTTGTACTCAATTGAATTTCTTTTTCTTGTCTTAATCTTTTGTAAATAGAATGAAATTAGTAAAATAAACATGTTTACTTACTTTTAATAACAAATCATATGCATAAATATATTTTTCTTATGGAATGTTGCATGTCTTTTAATTGAATATCCTTTATGCAAGATTCATATTTTTAAAGTAAATTTAATTATAATTCTCATTGATTAAGTAGGTAGTAATTTAAGTTTAGGATTTAATGGTGAATTAAGTTATGTTATGCCTCACAGTAAACGACCTGGACTCAACCAGTTAAAAAAGAATTAAAATCTAAAATGTTAGGTTAGCTTAACCCTATACTACACAATCGACATTAAATCAAGTTAACCTAAGTTACTTTCTCTTGCAGTTAATTAAGTCTAAATAACTTAATTAACTGTATTAAGGAATTAAACGATCACCATGCGAGCGAGTCTAGAGAAGGTGGAGGCGGAAGAGCTGAGGGTCGACCTTGGCAAGACTTGGGAGCTCGCATCAGAGCGGGGCCAGTAGGTGGCAGAATTGGGAGAGGAGTGGCCTGAGCTGAACATCGAGGTGGTGATGGACTTCTATGCCACACACTCATCAATGGGACCAATCTGAGAGGAGCTCTAGCTAGAGATCAGGAAGCAGATGCTGACTACCGTCCATGCCCTTATTAAGGGGAAGCATGCTTTCGTCGAGGAGTTGTGTAGCTGGTCCATTGGCCAGCTAGTGTCGGAAAACGACCGCCTCAAAGCAGCAGGTCTTATTGTCGATGACAAGCTCGTGGAATCACCTGCAGTTCAGTCACATAACGAGGAGGTTGCCCAGCTGGCTACTGAGGAGGTGGCTAAGCCGGTTGATGAAGAGGCAACTCACCCGGTGGTCGTCGATCCGGCTGCAAGGGTTGTCAGTCCGCTCTGCCTTTCACTTATGGACGGTGGAGATATGTTCAAGGTGTGGGAATAGAACCCCTGAGTGTTTCAGTCGTGTTATCCTTTCCTCGTTGTTGCTTCTTGATGAGAACCTTGTCATAAACTCTAAACTAGCACCATCTAACCCAAATTTGCAAGAAAAAGCTCCTACATAACTCTAGAAAGGCTTGGCTCAGAGAAATTCTGAGTTTATAAAGAAAATAGAAACTAAGGGGTAAAAATGCAATTTCACCAATTCAATCTGGAAACAGGGTAACTCAGGGTCCAAACATAGGTCAAAATAACCTAATAGGAAGAAAAGTGGGATGAGATGATCCAATAAGGGCTACAGCAACTACAAGGAATTAAATGACATCCTGTAATCCTAAAAATAAATCCACTTCAATTCACGAGGTTCAAGGAAAAGAAAAAATCGAATAAACCCTCTAAAATTCATAGAAAAATAATCTCTAGGGTTTAGAACCTCCAATTTGACCTTAGGAACCCATTTTGACATACATTGAGAACCATGCCCAATTAATAACTTAATTTAGGTTTTTACGTAAATTGACTGGTCAAACAAGGTCTGACCTAGAAATAAAATTCACCATTAGAATCCTTAGGTCCCATTTAGTCATGCATAAAAACTTGAGCCTAAGAAGAGACCTTCTTGACCAACTTTGCATTTTGGTCCTCATCCATTACTTTTTGACCCTCAACTTTTGAAACTCTCGCATTTTGGCTCCTAATTCTTCATCATTTTTTGCATTTGGGTCCTCCCTGCAAAACCCTGAGTAGCGCCATGCTCCGGCGAGGAATGGCGCCACGCAGGGTGAGGGCGAACCCCTGCCAAGACAATGGGGGTGTTCCCTGCGACGTCTGCTGTCGCAGGGACACCTCCACGATCTCTGCCATCGCCCACACCTTCCGTGCGAACGCGCGGAAGGTATGGGTCGCGATCCGGCCATCCTCCGGCGAGGGAGGCACGTCGTCTCCCTCCGCCCTCCTCTCTGATTTTGCCTCTATAAAAGCCACCACCGTCTGCCACTTTCAGGAGCTCGATTCTGACGGAGAACCACCCACAACTTTCTTCTCTTCCCACTCCGGCAGACACCCAGCGAGCTCCGACGAGCTCACTTTCGTTTCCTCTTTGCTATGCCACAAAACCAATGGCAGAGACTTCTTCCTGATTCTCCTCCGCAACGCACAATACCCGCGCGCGCTGCTTCAGCCCCGTCGTCGCCGCCGTCCGCCCCCACTGGGTACCTTCTTCTCCGGCGACAGTCGACACGACTGCCGCCCTGCTCCTCCCCCTTCGTCCCTGCAAGTAGGTAATAGTTACTTCTCTTCCTCCCCTCTTTCTTTTCCCTATTTTAATTTGCTCAATCAAACCCTCGACCGACCCGACCACCATCATCTTCCACGCCTCCGGCCCACCTTCGGCGAGTCGCTCCCATCATTCCGCCACTCCATATGACTCGCCGACCGACCCAAAACCTCCGCCTCGTCCCACTGAACCGTTTCCGCCCCTTCACTGCCACTCCTCACCTCCACCATACTCCACCGAACAAACCCATTCTCGCGGCTACAGTCCGACCTAGCCCCGCCACCAGACGCCGATCCACGACCTGCCACACCCCGCACCACCTTCGCCTTGCCACGGCGAAGGTCCCCCGCGTGTTTGATTAGGTCAAAGGGCCGTATTCCTATCTAACAGGTTCGCTGCTCCAGCCGCCATTAGCGACGACTGAAGCAGCTTCGAGGCGAGCTCCAGGCCCTGCATCCCCAGATTCCCAGGTGCTGCAGGTTGGGGCGAAGTCCGCAAAGGCTTCTGCCTCTTCAGTTGGCCCAGACATCGGCTGCAGCTGATCAGAGGGCGAGGTGGAGTCGTCCTGCGGGCGCACGTGAAGACAGCAGAAGATAGTCCCACATCGTGGGATTTCGAGGCCGCGCGCCCACATAAAGGCAAAAAGTGCCTTAGTCTCTTCGCCTCCTGACCACGGGGTGAGGTCCCTATCACCCGCTCGACCCGGCCTCGTTCGCGACCACCCCCCGCAGACCTGGCCCAACCCGTTTACCCGACCTGCACTCCTCGCCCACCACCGCACGCCGGTGGGCCTGGACCCGGGCGCGACCTGTACCCGAATACCCGGCAACTCTGGGAGAGCTATCCTACGAGCGAATTCTAAGAGAGAGAGAGACGCGGGGGAGGGTAGAGTAGGTTTTTTCCCTCTGACCAAACTGCGAGTGTGCAGGCACAGGAGAAGAAGAAGAGAAGGCAGACCGCAGAGGAAGAAGAAGAAGGACTGCGAGAAGAAGAAGAAGAGAACCACAGAGAGAAGAAGGAAAGAAGACGCACTGTAGCAAAATATACTTAAGTCGTCTGATTGAAAAATCAGACGACGGCCTGCAGGAAGAAAAGAAGAAGCTTGGAAGAAGAAACGAAAGAAAGAAGGCATAACCTCAAGCAAGGAAAGAAAAGAAAGAGAGAAAAAAGAAGAGGAGGATCACCACTGCCGCAGAGAAGAAAAAGAGAAAGAGAAGAAGAAGCTCTGAAGAAGAAAGAAATAAGAAGAATAGAAGGAAGAAGACTGAAGAACCCAAAAGAAGAGAAGAGAAGAAGACAACGACGAGAAAGAAGAGAGAAGAAGAAAAAGCCAACAAAATAAATCTCTCTCTCTCTCTCTCTTCACTTTTGTAATAGAAACTTTGTATCTCTAGAATACAGTTTGCTCCCTGAGTTCGACCTCGGGAGATCTTTTATTTCCGAGTAGAAATTGTAATAGTGGCAATGACTATCTGTACTACAATGCCATTTCTATAACAAAACAACAAAACCTAGTCATACCGCCATTATTCTTGGCGCCGTTGCCGGGGAGCAATGGCTATTCTAGAAGATTTAAATTTCTTTCAAGAGATTGCTAATCTTTTCTCTCTTGTGTGCAGGTAAAAATTGAAATAGCAGCCACACAACAAACACTCCAACAAACAGGTAATCTTCATTAGCCCTCTCTTAAACTCCCTTAAAAAGGAACAAAAAATCAATCAACTTAGGGCTACCTGCATCATACATAGTAATTCCTCAAAGTTGCCTAAATTTTTCATTTTAACTGTCCATCTAGCTAAGGTAACTAGGGATGAAACCTTCTTGATTGAGCCCTAGATACTACATTTTTGAGGCAACTAAAATGGACCAACTAGAGCCAACTCAGGAATTGAAAAACTAGGGTTTTTAGAGACACACCTTCTATTAACAAAGAAAAGATCTTCCCAAAAAGAGGTGTACCTTGATAACACCACGCAAGGGGGTAGTAATTAGGTTGAATATGGCCCATATTTAGAATAAAAGGCACAACATAAAGTAGAATAGGAGCGTTGCATGCATCAAGTACCAAGATTGCTTATAAACCGTATTAATGGCCATTTGTGTAAAGTATTTGTCAAAACAGGCCTCAGATGAGCAATCGGACCGCACGGATGGATTCAGGACGACGAACGGAGTCTAACGGACTCAAGATCAGCCAAATCCGACATCCGGAGCTCCCACAATGGGCCCAAGAAATCATGACCGTTGATCTGGAGATCAACGGCCCAGAACGCGCCACGTCGCCCCGCCCCCGCCGCTCTCTCGCCCTCAAGCCAGCCAAGAACGAATCTCGGTCGTTAATCTTCGATCGAACGGCCGAGATCCGCGTGCTCTCCCACGGTCGCCGCGACAAAGCGCGGGAGTGGCGCAACGGTTAGCGCGCACGCCCGCGTCGCAGCGACGCGCGTTCGAATCGCGCGGAGCGGAAATCAAGCGCGAGCGAAGGGCGCGGCGAAATTGACCTGCCCGATCAGCAGCGGGCGGTCAGGATTACGCGACGCGACGCGACAACAGCGCCCGAGCGCCCACGCGCGCGCGCACGTAGGACGGAAACGCGGGCGCGCACGCGCGCCGGAAGCGCGATCTCAGCACGGGCGCGGGAGGATCTCAGCCGTCCGATCTTCGATCGGACGGCTCTCGTTCATCATCCACGGATCGCGCTTGGAGAGAGAGAGGGGGCGGGCGGCTGACCGGCGGCAGAAGGCCTTCACCGACGTATCTGGAAGCGGTTTTAGCGACGTTCTGGATGTCGCTAAAGCACATTCTTCTTTTAGGAAGCCCTTAACTCTATTTAAACCCCCTTCTACCACCATTCAAGGCATCCTCTCCCACTTGCAACTACTCCACTCCTCTCCTAGCTAGTATTAGGCACTCTTGTAATCGCCGGAGACGACGAGCCGCCGACGGAGCCTCCTCCACCGCCGTGGCTGCCTCGTCTCTCTCCACTCTCTCTCTACCTCTCTCTCTCTTTTTTAAGCTTTCATTTACTTTTGTTGAAGCATGTATTTAATATTGTAAACCATGAACTATGAATGCATGTTTAATGAAATTATTTTCCATTTAGTTGCCATTTTAATTTCTGTTTAAAGTGCATGATCAAAACCAAGAGCTTTCTAACCCTAAACTCTCTCTATCTCTCGCTTTTCAAAACCGTCTCTTTCACAAGCAAAACTCTGCCTTTTTCGTGACAACAAGTGGTAAACAAAATCCGATTTCCACGCCTCCCTGAGATCGACACTCGGACTCACCTCCGTTTACTTCTTTTAAAACCGACGTATCAAGTGCAACTATAACGACACCTCTTAACACACACGCACGAAGGCACGTCATACCTAAACCTTGCCTGAAAAAACCTACACAAGAGAAACCCTAAGCAAATGGCTCTCTAAACACTTGAACCCTAAAAAGAAAGGACCCAAAAGCTCTCAAAAGAACAAGAGGTGAAGTTGACCCCTTGGGTCAACCAACCTTAAAATTAGGTCACTTCTTCACTCAAAAATACCTAAAAGTTCAAGTGAAACCTTAAGCACCCTGATCTTAAACTAAAATTGGTAGACTTAAGAGGTCAAGATCCCCATTCTGGTCTACCTGGAACCGCAGTGACAGAGAGGTCGGGTGGGGAAACCCTGTAACCCGTGGGGACGCTCTACCATGTAGGGGTCTTTGCGGGACTCACCCTCTCTGGCTGCCCAGGTAATTCTCAGGTGGACGATCTTTTTGATCAATGGGTCCATCTGCCCCGCACCTCTACAGTCACCCAACACATTTTTGGGTGTCTTGATTGGGTCCAGCACCTTCTAAACTCTTCTACTCCAACAGTGCATGAACGGTAGGAGATCCTTAAGACCACCCTTAAGATCTCCTTTAGGAATTCACTCTCGTCAAGGCCCAGCCTCGACGCCCGTGTTTGAACAGCAACCCCACCACATTATTCTCTCATCCGATTCAGAACCAAGCTCTTCTTCTTCTCCTATCATGGCTCAGCCAGTTGAGGAAGAAAACAATCTGAAGCACCAGCTCCAGCGACTTAACGACCTCTTCCAAAACTTTGTGCACCCACCGCAGCGTCTTATGATGCGGGACCATTATAATCCTTTTGCTGTGGCCATCGAGCCTCGAGTCAGAATCCCGAATGGAGGACCTGATTCTGAATTAAAGCCCAACATGATTCATGCTATACCTAAATTCCATGGGCTTAATTATGAAGATCCCTTCCAGCACATCAAACAGCTAAAGCATCTGGCCCAAACTTTTGGGTCAGACGTGCAAAATTGGGATATTCTTCTCATGAAGATGTTCTCCTTTTCTCTTATGGACAAGGCCGCTCATTGGTATCAAACTCAGACCCGACCGATCAACACTTGGGAAGAACTTCAGTCTGAGTTCTTGAAAAAGTTCTTCCCCGTTGGTCGGACCAACGCCTTGCGCCATCAAATTATGCACTTCACTCAACAAACAGGGGAACCTCTCCATGAGGCATGGGATCGTTTTCAGGATCTCATGAGAAAGTGCCCCCATCATGGAGTTCCTAATTGGGAACAGGTCCAATCTTTTTACCAGGGACTTCGTGAGGATATTCGTCTTTTCGTCAATGCAACCTGCGGAGGAAATATCATTGGTCAACATGAGGACACCGTGTGGGAGATTCTCGAAAACATGTGCGAGAACTCCATCAACAATGACTTCATGGGATTATTCGACAGGACGAATACCCGCGCATCGACGAATCTTAGGGGAGCACATGAGACGCAGGGCCTGTTCGCATCAGTCGACCTAGAATTAATGGCCATTCGATTGGACAAGGTCTCGATTATTGAAAAGAAGGTGGATGAGCTAACTTAGCACCTGCAGCCAGCCACCTCTGCGCATAACCCCTTTGCACAGCCTCCTTCCACAAGGGAAACTGTGCAAAATATTCTCCATCAATCTTCTCCTAGGATGGATCCATATCCACCATCTGATTCTCTAACCAGAGGTCCATCCGATCCTCTCTATACCAACCCAGGGAATTCCATTCCCTCTTTCTCTGACTCTCTGGAGGTTCCTCAGACCTGCGAGGACCTCAATGCCATCCAGAACGACCCGTTCTCCAACACCTATAACCTTGGATGGCGAAACCATCCCAACTTTCAGTGGACGGGAAATTCCCAAACCCAAAGACCACCCTTTCAACCCCGCCCACAACCCCCTCGTCCTTACCAGCCGCCTCAACCTCGGCCCAACCCTACTTATCCATCAGGGCCAAATCAGGATCAAATGTCTCTTATCCTTCAGACTCTGGCTGAGATTCAAAGAACGAATGCGGCTATTCAAAAACAACACAAGGATGAACTTACAGAGGTCCGAAACCAATTGGCCCAGTTGGCAAACTCCCGCTAGCCAGGCACTCTTCCTTCTCAACCTCTTCCTAATCCAAATAACGTGCCAACCCAGAGGCGCGTTATGAACCCAAACCCGGGCCATGCCCATATGATTTATCAGGCCCCCTCTTTTCCTTCACCCGACGGGATAGAAGCCTCCACTTCTATTGCAGGTTACCAGCAGCAA
Organism: Thalassia testudinum; assembly: GCA_037157565.1. Classification (NCBI taxonomy): domain Eukaryota; kingdom Viridiplantae; phylum Streptophyta; class Magnoliopsida; order Alismatales; family Hydrocharitaceae; genus Thalassia; species Thalassia testudinum. The sequence goes on from JAZHRO010000024.1 coordinate 24,518,306, forward strand.
CCTATCTTACCCAATCCTAACCAAAACCAGGCAGGACTTAATTCCGTAACAACCCGTAGTGGTAAGGAAACCCAAGACCCACCTCATCCAAACCACTCCAAGCCTGGTAGCAATCCCAAGCCGAGGACAGTAATCTAGGACGTTCCCACCCCTATCCCAGATCCACAACCTGGACCTATCCAAGAAGAACCAACCAAGATCCCATTTCCTGAGGCCTTGACCAAGGGAAAGAAGACCACCAAGCCCGTGGCACTTGAGGAGGACCTGATCAAGCTCTTTGAGCAGGTCCACATAAACATCCCTTTGATGGATGCAATCCGCCACGTACCGGCTTACGCACGATTTTTAAAGAATGTATGTACACCCCAGCGTAAGCCGCGAACCAAGGGTGGGAGCCCAATTGTTCTGTCAGAGCAAGCCAGCTCTGTAATCCTTAGTAGACTCCCACCCAAGGCAAATGATCCTGGTACTCCCCTGATTTCCTGCAAGATAGGTGATACCCAATTTGATAGAGCTTTGCTAGACTTGGGTGCATCCATAAACCTGATACCTACATCCTTACTTGACCATCTAGAAGAATCTGAGCTAAGACCAACCGAGGTGACATTACAATTAGCAGATCGATCCATAAAATCACCAAAAGGGATTCTCGAGGATGTTATCGTAAGAGTGCGGGATTTCTATTTTCCCGTGGACTTCACAGTCTTAGATATGGACGCACCTGAGAACCCTAGGGATACACCAATCATTTTAGGGAGACCTTTCTTGGCTACTGCTAGAGCCAACATTAGCTGTGAGGAGGGCCAAATAGAGCTCAAATTTGGGGATCAAACCTTGAAAATTGATATATTTAAGGCCCAACAAGGAATTAATTGCGGTGTCATTGAACAGATTTGTGACATTAGGACTTTGGTTGATGAAACACACTTCCAGAATGACCTGATTATGCCTCATCAACAGAAGGATCTTGACCCGCAAAAAGAGGAGTGGAGTCCGGATATAAACAACCTAGTAACTCCTACCCTTGAACCTCACGTCTACACTGAACCACCCGCTGCTGCTGATAACCCTATCCTCGAGTTGAAGCCTCTTCCTGCTCACTTGAAATACATCTTTTAGGTTCTAATCAGACCCTCCCTGTGATTATCAATTCCAACCTCAATCCCAAACAGGAATCTCGTCTGATTGCTATTCTCCAGCAACATCGTAGAGCCATCGGGTGGACTCTCGATGATTTGACTGGAATAAGCCCCTCTTATTGTACTCATCATATCTATTCAGAAGAGGGCGCATGACCTTCTCGTGAAATGCAGAGACGTTTGAACCCTAATCTGCAGGAGGTCGTGAAAAAGGAGATCATCAAGTGGTTAAATGCTGGAATCATCTACCCGATCTCCGATAGTCGTTGGGTGAGCCCAATTCAGGTTGTGCCTAAGAAGGTAGGACTCACCACCATAACGACTGAGACCGGAGAAATCATTCCTACCCGATTAGCCAATGCGTGGAGAGTCTGTATAGATTACCGCCGACTCAATTCCTCCACGAAGAAGGATCATTTCCCACTACCTTTCATTGATCAAATTCTCGAGAAACTAGCGGGAAATAGGTTCTTCTGCTTTCTTGACGGGTACTCCGGTTATAACCAGGTGGCAATCCATCCTGAGGACCAAGAAAAGACCACGTTCACCTGCCCCTTTGGAACATACACTTTCCGAAGGATGCCTTTCGGTCTTTGCAATGCACCCGCTACCTTTCAGCGGTGCATGCTTGCCATATTCTCAGATATGGTAGGTGATTTTATGGAAGTCTTCATAGATGACTTTTCAGTTTTTGGAGAATCTTTTGATGATTGCCTCCAACACTTGGTCCAAATACTCAGGCGATGCATCGAGGTGAATTTGGTTCTTTCCTGGGAAAAGAGCCATTTCATGGTGCCTGAGGGAATTGTCCTGGGACACTTAATTTCAGAAAAAGGCATCCAGGTGGATCGAGCTAAGGTTGATCTGATCTCTCGCCTTCCTATGCCTAGCTCGATCAAGGACATCCGTTCTTTTTTGGGGCACGTCGGTTTTTACCGTCGTTTCATTCCAGATTTCTCGAAAATCGTGCGCCCCTTGACTTCTCTTCTCTCTAAGGATGTACCCTTTGAAATCTCCAAGGAATGCACACTAGCCTTTGAAAACCTACGTGACCGAGTCACCCAGGCACCTATCCTACAATCCCCTTATTGGTCTCAACCCTTTGAGATCATGTGCGATGCGTCTGATTTCGCTGTAGGAGCGGTCCTGGGGCAAAAAGCTGACGGGAAACCCATGGTCATCTACTACGCTAGCAAGACACTTGACGAGGCTCAGCGTAACTATACAGTTACGGAGAAAGAGCTGTTAGCCGTAGTATTTGCCCTTGAAAAGTTCCGATCGTATCTTCTGGGTTCCCATGTCATCATTTACTCGGATCACACGGCTGTAAGGCATCTCCTTGCCAAGAAGGACACGAAGCCCCGACTAATCTGTTGGATCTTGCTGTTGCAAGAATTCGATCTTGAGATTCGCGACAAGGCGGGAAGGCAGAATGTGGTAGCCGACCACCTGTTCCGTCTTCCTTCTGAGATTATCGACCCTTCCGGACCCATCACAGAACACTTTCCTGATGAGCACCTGCTTACTCTTGGTACTAAACTTCCATGGTTTGCTGATATTGTAAACTACTTGGCATCTCATCAGACCCCACCTGATTGGCCGAAGGCCAAGAAAGACAAACTGCGTTCTGATACCAAGTATTACATATGGGAAGATCCGTACCTTTTCCGCATAGGTGCTGATCAAATCATTCGGAGATGTGTCCCGGAAGAGAAAGTCAGCAATATCCTCTCTTTCTGCCATGACCAGGCATGCGGTGGCCATTTCTCTGGGCACAAAACTGCATCAAAAGTCCTCCAGTGTGGCTTCTACTGGCCTACACTATTCAAAGACGCATACAGTCACTGCAAGGCATGCAGTCGCTGCCAGACTTTGGGCAACATGAACCGTCGCGACATGATGCCTTTGCAGCCAATTCTCGTATGCGAAATCTTTGACGTTTGGGGGATTGATTTTATGGGCCCCTTTCCTGTTTTGGATGGTTTCGAGTACATTCTGCTTGCTGTGGACTATGTGTCAAAATGGATTGAAGCCATACAGACCTGAACCTGTGATCACAAGACTGTTCTTAAATTCATTCATCAAAACATTTTCTCAAGGTTCGGGATTCCCCATGCTATAATCTCTGATGGGGGAACCCATTTTACAAATGCTCAGTTTAGGTCACTGATGACCAAATATGGGGTGTCTCATCGAATCTCTACTCCTTATCACCCCCAAACTAATGGTCTAGCTGAGCTGTCAAATCGGGAGATCAAGAAAATCCTGCAGGTCACTGTTCGGCCTGACAGGAAGGACTGGTCGTCCCGACTTCCGGAAGCATTGTGGGCCAATAGGACCGCCCACAAGACCCAATTAGGCATGTCTCCCTTTAGACTGGTGTACGGAAAGACGTGTCACCTTCCCGTAGAACTGGAGCATAAAGCCTATTGGGCAGTACGGAACTGTAATCTAGATCTTTCCAAGGCTGGAACCCACAGAAAACTCCAAATCAGCGAGATCAATGAATTACGCCTACACACGTATGAGAACTTGCGAATCTACAAGGAACGGGTTAAAGCCTTCCATGACAAGCATATCTCGAGAAAGATCTTTCATCCTGGTCAAAAGGTCCTACTCTTTGATGCCCGACTTAAACTTTTCCCGGGAAAACTGCGATCCAAGTGGGTCGGACCATATTTAGTTCGACAGGTTTTTGGAAATGGAGCGATCGAAATCAGTCCACTCATCCACGATTCCGAACCTTTCATCGTGAACGGTCAGAGACTCAAGCCGTTCATTGATGTGACTTCTACTGATTTGGCTGAATCATCTCTCATCCTCCATTCCCCTTGAGCTTATTGCGCCCAGCCGACGGCGTAAAACTCAGCGCTTAATGGGAGGCAGCCTGTCATTTTCTGAAAATCTAAAACCCTTTTCACACTTTTGTGCACTTAAAGTTCACCCTCATAGACAGTCGACTCCACCTCAGATGCGTGCATCTGAGATTAGAAATCGTCCGCAGAATTCATCCCGACCCATTCATTCATTAAAACATCTGTCTTAAGGAATGAACTAAGTAAATAAAAACCCCTAAGTCACAATGAGGGCATTTCAAACCTTAGGCATTGGGGGGTATAAAAGTGCAAACCTTAGGCATTGGGGGGTATAAAAGTGCAAAACTTGTAAAAAAGGGGTTTAAAAATGAAAAAAATTCACATATGCCAAAAACACCATAAAAAAAAAAAGAGGAGAAAGGAAATTTTGTGGGAGAAGGGAAAAGAAACAAAATGAAAAGGAGCATAAAAAATGAAAGAAAAGAGTAATAGTCATTAGTAAGAAGCTAAGGAATTGATCTAAGTTCTAGACCCTATTCAAGAAAATAAATGAAAAGTGCATGGTAAGATTAGTAAGAACGCAAACCTTAGGCATTCTTGGATAGACTCTTAGTACCCATTAAGATCTAGACAATCCTCAAGAGGTTGAGGAAAATGACAAGCTTAAGTACTAGGTCCAAGGCTTAGGGAGTATTTGACCTCACTAACTAACTCCTGGTTTACGGGACTCAGTAACCTAAGCACCCCAACCCCACACACAGCCTGGTTCAGTAAGCGTAAAAAATTCAAAATCACGCAGAAGCATCGCAAAACTCTGAAAAATACACCTAGAATAGGAGCGGCCGATCAACACAAGTTGATTTGGATGAGTTCCCAGCGCGGAGAGGCGAGAAATCCCCTCGAAAATGCGTAACAAAATATCATCTCCTCGGTGCTTGTCTCTTAGGATATTCACATATCCTACTGGGGGCATGTAAGCACTCTGCCGGTTCAGATTCCATGGATGGCATTATCACGAAGTGTAAATTGCGAGGGTCTGAATTCGGCCACGAAACACCATGGATGGGATTATCCCGAAATCTCAATAGCCAGGGTTCTGGGGGTTGCCATGGGCGATGCTATCTCGAAGCATCGATTGCCAGGAACCCTTGAGGATTGATGATGGGAGCAATGAATCTGATACAGACCGTGTTGAAAAGCCAATCCTAGGCTAGAACTAAAAAGAAAAAGAGTGAGAAAAACTCTCCAAACAGAAAAACTTACTACCTCTCTCTCTTACAAAACGCACTGCGAACTGAACCAGGGCAAAAATCATTTCAAGCACGGGGTGCTTTAACCACAAAGTCTAATAAACCTTAGGTTAGTTCTTGTGGGCCTTAAAAACCTTTGCCTAAGACTGAGGCTAAGGCTAGACAAATCTGGATCTTGGTTGGTACTAGAGTACCTTTTAAGCCTATGGTTAGCATTCTAACCTAATCTAGGTTCAAATGAAAAAACACTTATCTGAAGTTGTTAAAAACATCATGGTCTAGAACAAAGGTTAAAACCTTAGGTTTTTGCTAAGGGACTAGCAAAAGCTAGGCATGGGGGTATGATGAGAACCTCGTCATAAACTCTAAACTAGCACCATCTAACCCAGATTTGCAAGAAAAAGCTCCTACATAACTCTAGAAAGGCTTGGCTCAGAGAAATTCTGAGTTTGTAAAGAAAACAGAAACTAAGGGGTAAAAATGTAATTTCACCAATTCAATCTGAAAACAGGGTAACTCAGGATCCAAACATAGGTCAAAATAACCTAATAGGAATAAAAGGGGGATGAGATGATCCAATAAGGGCTACAGCAACTACAACGAATTAAATGACATCCTGTAATCCTAAAAATAAATCCACTTCAATTCACGAGGTTCAAGGAAAATAAAAAATCGAATAAACCCTCTAAAATTCATAGAAAAATAATCTCTAGGGTTTAGAACCTCCAATTTGGCCTTAAGAATCCATTTTGACATACATTGAGAACCATGCCCAATTAATAACTTAATTTGGGCTTTTGCGTAAATTGACCGGTCAAACAAGGTCTGACCTAGAAATAAAATTCACCATTAGAATCCTTAGGTCCCATTTAGTCATGCATAAAAACTTGAGCCTAAGAAGAGATCTTCTTGACCAACTTTGCATTTTGGTCCTCATCCATTACTTTTTGACCCTCAACTTTTGAAACCCTAGCATTTTGGCCCCTAATTCTTCATCATTTTTTGCATTTGAGTCCTCCCTGCAAAACCCTGAGTAGCGCCATGCTCCGGCGAGGCATGGCGCCACGTAGGGTGAGGGCGACCCCCTGCCAAGACAACGGGGTGTTCCCTACGACGTTTGCTGTCGCAGGGACACCTCCACGATCTCTGCCATCGCCCACACCTTTTGTGCGAACGCGCGGAAGGTATGGGTCGCGATCCGGCCATCCTCCGGCGAGGGAGGCACATCGTCTCCCTCCGCCCTCCTCTCTGATTTCGCCTCTATAAAAGCCACCACCGTCTGCCGCTTTCAGGAGCTCAATTCTGACGGAGACCCACCCACAACTTTCTTCTCTTCCCACTCCGGCAGACACCCAGCGAGCTCCGGCGAGCTCCCTTTCCTTTCCTCTTCGCTTTGCCACAAAACCAATGGCAGAGACTTCTTCCTGATTCTCCTCCGCATCGCGCAATACCCGCGTACGCTGCTTCAGCCCCGTCGTCGCTGCCATCCGCCCCCACTGGGTACCTTCTTCTTCGGCGACAGTCGACACGACTGCCGCCCTGCTCCTCCCCCTTCGTCCCTGCAAGTAGGTAACAATTACTTCTCTTCCTCCCCTCTTTCTTTTCCCTATTTTAATTTGCTCAATCAAACCCTCGACCGACCCGACCACTATCATCTTCCACGCCTCCGGCCCACCTCCGGCGAGTCGCTCCCATCATTCCGCCACTCCATACGACTCGCCGACCGACCCAAAACCTCCACCTCGTCCCACTGAACCGTTTCCGCCCCTTCACTGCCACTCCTCACCTCCACCATACTCCATCGAACAAACCCATTCTCGCGGCTACAGTCCGACCTAGACCCGCCACCAGACGCTGACCCACGACCTGCCACACCCGGCACCACCTTCGCCTTGCCACGGCGAAGGTCCCCCGCGTGTTTGATTAGGCCGAAGGGCCGTATTCCTGTCTAACAGGTTCGCTACTCCAGCCGCCATTAGCGACGACTGAAGCAGCTTCGAGGCGAGCTCCAGGCCCTGCAACCCCAGATTCCTAGGTGCTGCAGGTTGAGGCGAAGTCTGCAAAGGCTTCTGCCTCTTCAGTTGGCCCAGACATCGGTTGCAGCTGATCAGAGGGCGAGGTGGAGTCGTCCTGCGGGCGCACGCGAAGACAGCAGAAGATAGTCCCACATCGTGGGATTTCGAGGCCGCGCGCCCGCATAAAGGCAAAAAGTGCCTTAGTCTCTTTGCCTCCTGACCACGGGGTGAGGTCCCTCTCACCCGCTCGACCCGGCCTCGTTCGCGACCACCCCCCGTGGACCTGGCCCGACCCGTTTACCCGACCTGCACTCCTCGCCCACCATCGCACGCCGGTAGGCCTGGACCCGGGCGCGACCCGTACCCGAATACCCGGCAGCTCTGGGAGAGCTATCCTACAAGCGAATTCTGAGAGAAAGAGAGACGCGGGGGAGGGTAGAGTAGGTTTTTGCCCTCTGACCAAACTGCGAGTGTGCAGGCACAGGAGAAGAAGAGAAGGCAGACTGTAGAGGAAGAAGAAGAAGGACTGCGAGAAGAAGAAGAAGAAGAGAACCACAGAGAGAAGAAGGAAAGAAGACGCACTGTAGCAAAAGATACTTAAGTCGTCTGATTGAAAAATCAGACGACGGCCTGTAGGAAGAAAAGAAGAAGCTTGGAAGAAGAAACGAAAGAAAGGAGGCATAACCTCAAGTAAGGAAAGAAAATAAAGAAGGAAAAAAGAAGAGGAGGATCACCACTGCCGCAGAGAAGAAAAAGAGAAAGAGAAGAAGAAGCTCTGAAGAAGAAAGAAATAAGAAGAATAGAAGGAAGAAGACTGAAGAACCCAAAAGAAGAGAAGAGAAGAAGACAACGACGAGAAAGAAGAGAGAAGAAGAAAAAGCCAACAAAATAAATCTCTCTCTCTCTCTCTCTTTTCACTTTTGTAATAGAAACTTTGTATCTCTAGAATACAGTTTGCTCCCTGAGTTCGACCTTGGGAGATCTTTTATTTCTGAGTAAAAATTGTAATAGTGGCAATGACTATCTGTACTACAACGCCATTTCTATAACAAAAAAACAAAACCTAGTCATACCGCCATTACTTCTTTTTTTTTTTAAGAGATGTAATAGGCGAACTGTCTTTTTTGAATGAAAAAATCTCTTTTTATTGCTCATGGTCATTTGTACGTGGTATGTTTGGAAATTGCTTGCGTGCTAGGTGCAGGGGATGTCTCTACCATCTAGGGCTTGTAATTCGTAGAAATCACCTGGACCGTCGTTACGAATCTTGTAAGGCCCTTCCTATGATGGGTCTAACTTTCTGCCCAACTAGCTTGGCATGGAGACTTCGCACTTACGTAGGACCAAGTCTCCTTGAGAGAATGCTTGTTTCTTGATGCACTTATTGTAGGAGGCGACTATGGCCTCTTTATACTGGAGTGCCGTCTCGGATGCCTTCTCCCTTAGCTCGTCTAGGAGGTCTACGGATAGATGGATTTGATCGTCGTTGGTGGTCAGGTCATATAGTTGTGTTCTGTAAGTGGGGATGACTGTTTCGATGGGCAGCCAGACTTCCATGCTGTATACCAAGCTGAATGGTGTATGGCATGTGGAAGTCCTCTAGCAAGTCCTGTATCCCCAGAGAACGTTTGGAAACTCATCTACCCATCTGCCTTTAGTTGAATCCAGCCAGCATTTAAGCGTTGAGATGATGGTGTGGCTAATTACTTTAGCTTATTCGTTTGCCTAGGGATGACCCATTGACGTAAAGCACAGACGAATTGTTGTGACCCAAATTCGATTCCCCTTGGAAACCTAGACGGTTCGCACCAAATACCCCAAGATCTAGTCGTCCATCGAGATATAACCAAAAACACTATCATTTCTATTCTTGCATTCGTAGCAAGAGAGGTAAAGATTAACGAAAGCAGAAAAAGAAACATGCATCATGCACTAGAGTCCATTCACAAGAAAAAAACTCAGTGTCTAGATGTAGCCATCACAACTAAAACATATAAGAACAAAAAGGTAGAAAACTAATAGTTCTGAACAAACTAGGTACTCACTACAACTGAAAAGAGAAATATGCAACAACGGAAAGAAGATAGGAAAGCTAGGGCTAGGCTCGACTAGGCCCATCTCCCTCTATAGCCAGTGAAACTGACTGCTCACTCCCCTTACCTAGGTATAAGTAGTAGAAGTCAGCAAAAGCTAAGTAGAGTGGCATGTGTGCAATAACTAATCAACATTTAAGGGAAAAGCAATAAATTTATAGGCATCTTGTAGGTTTTATTTCCATTTTTAGTTATTACATTCTTGATCTCGAGTAATCTAGAAAAAGGTCCTACCTTCTCTTGGTTCACATGCTCCCTAACGGAACGATCTTGCTGCAGTACTCTCATGGTGCAAAACGTGCACGTGGTGCTCTCCTAGTTGAGAGACTGCCCCACATTTGCTCTACACTCAGTCTACCATCTCGGGGTCACGGTCACGACGAAGGGTTGACTACGGCATACGCGATAAACGCATAGGGGGCTACCCTGTACTAGCACGTGGTCAGTCCTTTCCGCTAACGAGTACACTCTAAGCCGTACAACACAAAATAGCATAGGACCGTGCCCTCACCAGTCTGTGTACCCTCACCCGACTATCCCTGTTGACCCCTCGGGCCTAACAGGAGTCATTGTAAGAAAGCCATGCCTCCCTTAGGTCCTACCCCAAGGGTGGTCAGCTTTCTCCCTATGCAAAGGGATTGTTAGCTCTCCTCAGTACGTGCATACTCGAGGGCCAGCTCACTCCCCCACCAATAGTCGTGTCTCATAAGTGTACAGATCATTCCCTTATTCTCTGAGTTCCGCCACAGTAGACGATTCTACCATTTGATTTACCTAAAGGTTCATGCACATTCCATATCTAGAATAACTCCATTTCAGGCATAAGTAAGTAGCAGGAATTGTCACATGTATTTAAATTTCATCACGAGACAAATTAATTGAAAATACAACAGGCAACAGTTCTTTATTTCAGTGCTAAGTTTGTTTTGGTTTTGAAACAAGTATCAAGTCATTTTTCAATCACACTTAGCACTTCAAACTACATAGCACATTTACTATTCAATATATAGCATGCATTTATTCCTGGAATTAATAGTAGAATCAGAAAGGGCCATTCTACCTAGGTACACAGGAGATATAGGGGCATGAGGAACCAACCCGGATGTCCTCGCAAGTCTCGCTTGTGCCCTGGACTTAAAGCCTATACCGAATCAAAAGCCAAAAGGAGAATTAAATAACCTAACTGAACTTTCAGTGTCCTAAAATAGTCTTAAAATAATGTAGAAATGATCTAGGAAGGTGGGGAAATTTGAGAGCTTTTCGATGATACCTGTCGTGTAGAAAACAGACTTCGTTTGGGCCCTGAATCGGCCCAAAAACCTCCTTGGTTCACTTGAACCAAATCGAGGTTCCCGTTTGAACCGACTGTCCACCTATCCAAAACCCGCCCGATTTTCATATCAGATGTCTGGCATACACTCCAGACATCTTATATTGTCAGCACCTCTCGCTTGGACTTTAGGTGCCTGTTCTGGCCACCTGAGACTTGCCCCAGGCATCCGATAGCTCTCCCGGACTTTATCCTGGCTCTCTGGATGTCTGCCTAATCCCTTGGACGTTCGAGAGCCTCGAAACCTGCTTGCGTGCACATCGCCCAACGCAGCCTGCGAGCTCTGACGCCTGCACACTCCTCGCACAGTGTGCCCATGCTACTGTCACCTCGACAGATTGCACCTTGAGCCTCACACTCCCCTCAGACGTCCGGAGCTCGTCTCGGCTGTCTGAGACTTGCTTCGGACGTTCGACTCTACTTCCGGACGTCCAATGCACCTTCTTCTTTACTCAACAACTCTGCGCTCGACCTCGCCCGGCTGCTCCTTCCCACGCATAGCTGCACCTCGCCCCCAGAGCTAACGCACAGTAGCACCTCCCCTTCCTCACGCTTTCACGCTATCGTAGCTCCGCTACGCTGCCTCGCACCGACACGACATTGAAGCTCGATCGCGAGCTCTCCTCTCACTCGTCTTCCCCTCTCCTTCCCTAAACTTGGATGAAGGTGGGGTGTGCCGTTTGTGGTAGGGTAAATGGAGTAAGGGGTGAGTGTTGGGGGGGTTTTTATAGGGGGTCTTTAGGGCCCTAAGGGGCATGGTGGGTAGGGAAAAAGGATTATGGGAAACCCCCAAGTTTCTTTGAAATATTCGTGTGGGTTCTACGAACAAAAGTTAGGGGTGTGAAAATATCGAGAAGCACCCTGAAGGTTCAAGAAATTCTATAGGGAACCCTTAAGAAGGGTCATTTCACAGATGTCTTAGCTAGCTGAAACGTTGGTTCTGCAGAGATAACCGGGTTTTATTGTTATAGCGTTGTAGTATAGCCAGTTATTACCAACATTTCAAATATATAAATTTTTTACTCGGAAAATAAAAGAGTTCCCGAGGTCGAACTCAGGGAGCAAGTTGTATTCTAGGGGTACAAGTTTCTTTTACAAAAATAAAGAAAGAGAGAAAGAATTTGTTGTCTTTTCTTCTTTTCTCTTTGCTTCTCCTCGTCTCAGATCTTCTGTTATCTTCTTCTTCTTTATCTGCAGTGGTGATGTTCTTCTTCTTCTTTCAGCTGTTCCTGCTCTACCTTTTTCTTCTGCAGAGCGGTCCTGCTCTTCTTCTTTTCCTTTCTTCAGATCTTCTTCTCTTTTTCTTCTTCTTTCAGTTCTTCCCTTGTTCTTTTGTGTTCTCCTCTGCCTCGCCTTCTTCTGTTGTTCTTCAGATCTCCTTCTTTCTTCTTTTCTTTTTCCAGTCAGGACGTCGTCCCTCCTTCTTTCTTCTTTTCCCTTCAGGACGTCGTCTGATTTTCCAATCAGACGACTTAAACTGCTTGTTGCTACAGTGTCTCCCTCAGCTTCCTTCTTCTTCCACGGTCCTTCTTCTTTACCTGTGCCTGCACACTTCAGAGTTTACATCAGAGGACAAAACCTACTCTACCCTCCCCCCCGCTTCTCTCTCTCTCAGAAGCCACTCTTGGGAAAGCTCTCCCAGAGCTTCCGGGTAGTCGGGTACGGGTCGCGCCCGGGTCCAGGCCCACCGGCGTGCGTGGTGGGCGAGGAGTGCAGGTCAGTCTAAGTCGGGTCGGGTCAGGTCCGCGGGGCGTGAGCGCGGACGAGACCGGGTAACCGGGCGGGTGAAGGGGACCTCACCCCGTGTGCTGAGGCAGTAAGGCTTATTCACAAAATCAATTTAAACGGTGAGAGAGTTGTGAGGCTTACCGATGTGGGACTAAACGGAGGCCTCTCCTCGCGTGCGCCTGCTGGAAGACCGCGGCTTTGCTTCTGCAGCTGCAGCTTCGATTTGCATCGGTTGCTGGCTGGCTGCCTTCGTAGGAGTCTCCGTAATCCGCAGCAGCTGGAGACCTGGAGTCCTCAAGCCTGGAGCGCGGGAGAAGCTGCTTCAATGTGGCGTTAATGGCGGTCGAGCCTCAGAACCTGTCGGACACGAATATGGCCTCTCGGCCTGATCAAACTACTGGGGAACCTTCGCTGTGGCACGGCGAAGGTGTGGAGCTGTGCGGCAAGCCGCAAGGTGGTGTCTGGCGGTGGCCCTAGGTTGGACTGCAACCGGAGAAATGGGTTTGTTTGGGGGAGCGTTACGGAGGTGTGGAGTGGCAGTGGAGGGGTGGGGGGTGCTCAGTGTGATGAGGCGGAGGTTCGGTGAGGGTCGGCGAGGCGTGTGAGGCTGTGGAGCGATGGGAGCATCTCGCCGGAGGGTGGCCGGAGACGAAGGGGGTGACGATGGTCAGGGTCGGTCGAGGGCTTAATTGAACCAATTGAAACCGGGGAAAGAAAGAGGAGAGGAAGGGAAGTAGTTCTAACTTACTTGCAGGGACGAAGGGGGAGCAGCAGGGCGACAGTCGTATCGACTGTCGCCGGAGAAGAAGATGCCCAGGGGAAGGGGCGGCGGCGAGCAGAGAGCCGGAGAGGCGCCAGCTGGGTGCGGCGTGGCGCGGGAAGAGCAGGGGAAGAAGTCTCTGCTGCTGGTATTGCGGCAGAGCGAAGAGGAGGAGGAGGAAGAACCGCCGGAGCTGGTGAGCGTCTGCCGGAGTGAGAAGAGAGGAAAGTTGGGGGTTTTCTCCGTCAGATCCGAGCTGCCGAGGTCGGTGGAGCGACGGGGGGTATTTATAGGGATCAAAACAGGGAGGAAGGCGGAGGGAGACGACGTGTCTCCCTCGCCGGAGGATGGCCGGAGACGAAAACCCATACCGTCCGTGCGTTCGCACGGCCGGTATGGTGGGCTACAGCGACCAGGGGGGTGTCCCTGCGACGGCTGACGACGCAGGGCACCCCCGGTTTACTTGCCAGGCTCTCCCCCTCACCCTGCGCGGCGCCATGCTCCGCGCAAGGTCGCCGGAGCATGGTGTTGGCAGGTTTTGCAGGGGGGACCTGAACGCAAAGAACGAAGGAGAGTTAGGGGCCAAAATGCGAGGGTTCAAAAGTTGAGGGCCAAAAAGTAAATATATGAGGACCAAAGTGTAAAGTTGGTCAAGGAGGTTTCTTCTTAGGCTCAAGTTTTTATACATGACTAATTAGGACCTAAGGAATCTGATGGTGAATTTCATTTCTATATTAAACCTTGTTTGACCGGTCAATTTATGCGAAAACCCAAATTAAGTTATTAATTGGGCATGGTTCTCAATGTAGGTCAAAAGGGGTTCTGAAGGCCAAATTGAAGGTTCTAAACCCTAGAAATTATTTTTCTATGAATTTTAGAGGGTTTATTATATTTTTACTTTGCCTCGAACCTCGTGAATTGAAGTGGGTTATTTTAGGGTTACAGATTATCATTTAGTTTCTTGGAATTGCTGTAGCCCTTGCTAGATCATCTCATCCCACTTTTATTCTTATTAAGTTGCTTTGACCTATGTTTGGGCCCTGAATTACCCTGTATGCAGATTATACTGGTAAAATTGCATTTTTACCCCTTATGACTTGTTTTCTCCTTAAACTCAGAATTCTCTGAGTTAAGCCTTTCCTTGAGTTATGTAGGAGCTTTTATCCTTTGTATTAGGTCAAAATGAGCTAGTTATGGCTCATGATGAGGTTCTCATCACTAGCGCAAAATTCTTCGAATTTTTTGAAGGCGAATTGGGTTCCATTGTCCATGACTATGTAGTGGGGTATCCCATATCAAGCTATGATGCTCTTACGGACGAAGGATATTACCCTATCGGCCATGGCCTCAGCCTCGAGCCATTTAGAAAAGTATTCGACGGCTACCAGAATGAACTGCTTCTAAGGCGAGGCTGGCGTGAAGGGGCCGACAAAGTTATTAAACGAGAATTTCTATGCTAAGAATTTAAGTTTTGAAAACCCTATCGCTGTAGTCGTGTAAAAATCTATCAAACAGATAATTTAACTAAAACTCAAGGTGAGTCCAGGGTCGAACACGGTGAGACGTACATTTGATCAAAAATTACGTTTATATTTGTTGTCACGAAGTATAGTAGCTAGCCGAATTAAATCAACCTTAGCTATTCTACTTAAAGAATAAACAATAGAAGACTGAGAAATAATAATACAAATAAAGAAAAAATAGAGAGAGAATAGACAAATGTTTCATAACCACATAATTATGTTTGTTACTGTTAGACCCAATTCCCAGATCCCTACAGGACCCGAGATCGGCTCGCCTCGACTAATCCAAAGACCCAGTCGTCTAACAAGATATAACCAAAAAGCAGGAAAGTAAACCACATTCACATATGCAATATAACTAAGCAGAAGAAACGTACAAAGCAATACAGGAAAGTAAATCTGTTGTTTCATTACATGCCACAACAACAACAAAAACAATGGAAAGCGGAAGTAACAGTAGAGTCAAACAGTAACTAAAAGTCTAAAACTTACTACAACAGTAAAGGGACGAAAAGGAAGTGCGGAAAACTATGGCTGATCTCGACTGGGCCCAGCACCCTCTACAGCCGGAAGCTCGGGCTGCTCAACTCCTGGTCCTGAATAGTATTATGAAAAGACAGAGTTAGAGAATGCTGAGTAGAGTGGTATCTATACTATCTAAAATAGTAAAAGCAACATGTTTAATTCTCTTTTCTATTTATTTGTTTTATGTATATTTCCTTTTTACCCATTTTTCTCAAACATCCAGATATTCTTGATCTTTCGTGTTCCTCATGGGAACGATCTTGATTGTAGTCTTTTTCCGTAGAGTAAAAGGTACACTTGGTGCTCTCCTGGCTGGGAGAGTCCCCCGTGGTAGTCCTACCCCAGTCAACCACCCCGAGGTCACTGTCAAGATATAGCGGTGACTACAGCATGCATGGTAAGCGCACGAGTAGCTACCCTGCACTGACAAGCGGTCAGTCGTTTCCGCTAGCAGGCATGCCCAAAGTACAGTACGGAATAGGATAGGGCCTTGCGCTCTTAGAACAGGGGTCTCTCCCCTCTACAGTCCGCGCACCCTTGTCTGATTACCCCGGTTTGTTTAGAGGGCCTAACAAGTTGGTGTAGGGTGGCCAGCTGAACCCCGGGTCCCGTGGGGTGGTTAACTCTCTCCCTACACTAGTAGCTCACCTCAGTACCACGTACACAGGGCCTCATACAAGCAATTGCTAACAGTTTAGCTCAATCATGCATGCAAGTACATTATACAGCATAAACGGTTCATTCATTTCTCTATCCTAGGGTTCATGCCACATCCTAGGGTTCCATTTGTCTATTTCCACAAGCACATTCTTATTTAAATATTATTAACAGAATTAACCACTCTACCAGGCAACTTGGGAGTAATGGGGGCTTGGACCTCAGACCCAAGTGTCTTTGCAAGCCCCAAACACGCAGCAGGTTGAAATCCTATACTAGGGAATACATCACAAAAGGAGAGTTCATAACAGTGTACAAAGGACTCTAGTACGTAGAGGAACTCGCAAGGAAAATACAGGTATTTTGTTTACGTAAAACAGACCTCAATCGGATCCCAAACGGGTCAAAAACGTGCCTACTGTTCAAAATCAGACGTCTAAGGATACTCCCAGAAGTCGTAAAAGGTGCCAGAGCCTTACCTTAAGTTCCTGCAGTGTCCTTAGACGTGCAGGCCTTCTCTGCGATCGTCTAAAGGCAGTTCCAGACGTCGGATAGTGCTTCCGGTCGTCTGGACGCACCACCGGGCGTCTGGTGGTCTGATCAGACATCCAAAAGTGCGGCGTCCATGCTCCTTCCCAAGGCTGCACCTGCGTACGACAATACAGGCGTGGGCAGCCAACAAATATCCCTGCGCTGTGATATGCATGGCACAGGGAGATTAGGTACCTTCGTGATAAATGAGTTTTCAGATGTCTGGCCTTAGCTCTAGACATCCAGGTACTCCGTCAGCCGTCTAGACTCCACTCCAGACGTCTGATACTGGAAAACTTCCAATATTAGGACCCCCTTCCAGCGCTCTCCGCTCGCTCCGCCTCGCGCCACCCAGCTCCAGCCGCTGCAGAGGGTCGAGAGGCTGCCTCCCCGAGCTCTCTCCTCCCACACGCGCCCACGGTGGCCGTGCGAGCTCCGTCGAGCTTCCACTGAAGCTCTCCGACCTCGGCCTCCTCCTCCTCCCGCACTCTCCTCCTTCCTCTCGCTCTCCCTCACTCGCCTCCTCTCGCCACTCCTGCACAGCTCAGAAGGTGGTGGTGGTGGCTGGTGTGTGGAGTGGAGAGGAGAGGAGGGGGCTTATATAGATGGCGTGGGGGGTTTAGGGTTTGGGGAAGAAAAGGAAGGGAGAGAGAGAAGAAGAAAGTTCCACGTGCCACCTGCCCGCAGAGCGTAGTGTGCATATAGAAATTTCATTTTTAGACGTTCGGAAAAGGGTCCAGACGTCTGGACAAATGTTTGACTGAGACTCCAGACGTCTTAAAAGACTAAAAGTATGATGGGTCATTACATAATAACAAACTTAAAGGAAGTTTCATCCCTGAAAGTTGAGTTAGCTAGGGTGCGGAAAAAGGAACAAAAACGCATAACAAAATTAAAGAGGACCAAAGTAGGTCCAAAAAAATGTACCCTCAAAAAGCTCCGGGTATCGCTCTCGCATCACTGCCTCAGGCTATTAAGTAGCCTCCTCGTATCGCTAGCTTCTCCATAGGACCTTCACCAGTGGTACCTGCTTCCATCTTAGACTTCGGATGGCTCTGTCTAGTAACTGCACTGGTCTCTCGGAGTAGGTCAGGTCATCACCCACCTCGACGCTCTCGTGGTTCAGAACGTGACTAGGATCAACGACGTACTTCCTAAGGTTGGACACGTGGAACACGTCGTGCACTCTAGAAAGCTGGGGAGGAAGGGCAAGCTGGTAAGCAACGGGTCCTACCCGCTCCAGGACCTCAAAGGGCCCCACAAACCTCGGCGCAAGCTTCCCTTTCACCCCAAAACACTGCAGGCCCTTCATAGGAGAAACACGGAGAAAGACGTGATCCCCAACCTCGAACTACACCTCTCTGCATTTCTGGTCAACGTAACTCTTCTGCCTGCTCCTGACAGTGCGGAGTCGTCTGTGAATCTTCTCTATCACCTCCTGACTCTGCTGGATCAACCTGAGGCCAACCTCCCACTTGGTCCCCACCTCGACACAACTCAAGGGTGCAGTACACCTCCGTTCGTACAGAGCCTCATAAGGTGCCATGCCGATGCTCGAGTGGTAACTGTTATTATATGCAAACTCTGCTAGGGGTAAATGCTCCTCCCAGGAGCCTCTCCAGTCTGGCACATAGGCACGTAAAAGGTCCTCAAGTGTCTGTATGGTGCGCTCTAATTGTCAGACCGTTTGGGAGTTGTATGCGGTACTGAACCTCAAACGTGTCCCCAAAGCCTGCTAAAACTCAGCCCAGAACTGGGAATTGAAATGGGTATCCCTGTCGAATACAATCTCATGCGGAACTCCGTGCAGGCGTAACACATTGCGAATGTATCTCTCTGCCATCTATGCTGGTCCCAAGGTGACTCGGATCGGCAGGAAACGCGCCGTCTTCGTCAACCTATCCACTATCACCCAAACTGCGTCGTGTCCTCGCTGGGTAACTAGTAGACACACCACCAAGTCTATGGTGATGCTCTCCCACTTCCACTCTGGCATAGGAAGTGGTTACAACGGCCCTATTATTACTCGAAAAACTAAAGTATCCGAGGTCGAACACAGGGAGCAAGCTCAGTACTTTTTAAAACCAAAGAATACAACTGTTAAATGAAAATGATTGATTCAAAGAGAGAATTTTAAAAAGGATTTATGAAATAAAAATAGAATTGGACGTCTGATTTCTATATCAGACGTCTTAAATGTAATCTCCTTTCTCTCTTCTTCTTCGTTGCTCTTCTCTCTTTCTGCTTTTGCTTCTTGTCTTGTGCAGGCTTCTTCCTGCCTTTGTTTCTTTTCTCTTATTTCTTCTTCTGCCTTGCCTTTCTTCTTCTTCTTCACTTGGCCTCTCTTCGTTCTTCTCTCTCTTCTGCCTTGTCTTCCTTCTTCTTTCTTCTTCTCTGCGAAAACTTCTCCTTTCACTGCTACACAGCCTCTTCTTTCTTCTCCACTTGGCCTCTCTTCGTTCTTCTCTCTCTTCTGCCTTGTCTTCCTTCTTCTTTCTTCTTCTCTGCGGAAACTTCTCCTTTCACTGCTACACAGCCTCTTCTTTCTTCTCTTCCTGTTCTGCAGCTGCTTCCTTTGCTTCTTCCTTCCTGCACACACCATAGCCGAAGCAAAACCTACCCCCGTCCCTCTACCCAAGCGTCTCTCTCTCTCACAAGCAATTCGCTCAAGGACGCTCTCCCAGAGCCACACGGGTAGTCGGGTCGGATTTGCACCCGGGACCAGGCACACCAGCAAGTGGTGATGCGCGAGGAGTGCGTAGGTTTAGGTCGGGTCGGATCCCGCCAGATCTGCGAGGTCAAGCCACGGACGAGGCGGGTGTGAGGGCAGGTGAGGGACCTCACCCCTGTGCTTACGGAGGCAATGGGCTTAAAACACAAAAACAACTTATATGATACCTGTGTTTTGCAATCCCATGATGTGGGACTATCTGGTCGGTCCTGCTTTCGCGCCCGCAGAGCTTTCGTCGCGCGATTGCTCCAGCTGCTGAACTCTCTGTGCGACTTGCTAGCCTCACTCACTTCGCGACACTCGCGGGAGTCTGCTGCACCTGCAGCCTGGGAGTCTTGGTACCTGAAACTGCTGCAAGCTCCTTGCTGCTTCGGCTGATAATGGCGGCCGGAGCTTAAACCTGTCACACACAAGAACGGCCGATTGGCCCAATCAGATTGGCTAGAAACCTTCGCCGTGGCACGGCGAAGGCGGTGGGCGGTGCTGCAGGCTGCAGGTCGGCCTAGGAGTGCGTGCCTAGGTCAACCTGTGGCCGGAGATGTTGGGTTGTTCGGGGGGTGATTGTGGAGGTCTGGAGTGGCAGTGGTGGGGTGAAGTGAGTTCCTGGTGGTGAGGCGGAGCTCACGAGGGGGTTGGCGAGCCGTGTGGAGGGGCGGAGCGGTGTGGGCAGCTCGCCGGAGGGCGGTCAGAGGCGAGGACGATGGAGGTGGTTAGGCACTGTCGAGGGGTAATCAGATAAAATTGCAGGGGGAAAAGAGAGAGGAGAGGAGGGAGAAGGTATCTGGAGTGGTTTGGAAGGAAGGGAGGCGGCGGAGAGGACGACGCGTAACTGCCGTCGTCGGGGAAGGACCCTGAGGGAGGAAGCGGCGACGAAGATGAGGTCAGGGGCACGCGCGCGTGGTACAGCGCGACGCGGGAGGAAGTGGTGGAGTTGACTCTGCTGCTGGTATGGCAGCAGAGCGACGAGAAGGAGGGGAGGAGGTCGCCGGAGCTTGCGGGTCGTTTGGCCGGAGATGGGAGAGAGGGAATTTGGAGGGGATCTCCGTCAAAATCAAGCTTAGATCGAGCGACCGGAGGTGTAGTCTCTTTTATAGACGCTGGGCCGGGTGTGCAGAGCGTGGAGGGCACGCCAGCGTCTGAGGTTGGTCGCCGGAGATGGAAAGAAGTTAAGATACCCAAATCTCTTGTGCGTTCGCACGAGTGATTGGGTTCACACCAGCGGTTGTGATCGGCCTTAAATGGAAGGGAATTCCTCAGAGAATCTCCCTTCCATTTCTGGGAGAGAATCTCTGAGGAATCAGAGAGGAATCCCTCTCTAAACTTCGCCGGAGCTCGGTTCTGCCCTAACAATGGCGGCAGGACCGGATTGCAAAAGGGGCGAAGAACTTAGGGGGCTCTCTGCAAAGATATTCAAAAGATAGGGACCAAATTGTGATTTGGGTGTACTGAATTGCAAAGTAGGTCAAGATGACCTCCCCTTAGGTCCAAATTTTTGTACAAACCTAATTTTGACCTAAGGAATCCAATGGTGAAGTTAGATTTTAGGTTTGACCTCATTTTACTGGATATTTTACGTAAAAATCCAAATTAGGTTAATTGAAGAGCTAGGACCCTATTTTAGGTCAAACTGGGTTCCAAAGGCCAAATTAAGTGTTCTCAACCCTAGATGATGTTTTTCCATGATTCTTAGAGGGTTTACTTGATTTTTATCCTGATCGAAACCTTGTTAATTTAGGCGGGTCTGTTTTAGGGTTACCAAGTGTCATTTAATTCTTAGATTGCACATAAACCCATTTCTGATTGGCTCAACACACTTTTTATCCCATTTAAACCATTTGACCTATGTTTTTCCTCTGAGAAATCCCGTTTATGTATTGTAATGGTAAAATTACAGTTTTAACCTTTATTTCATGTTTTCTTCTCAGAGCACTTGTTCCTTCAGTTAAGCCTTCTTCTAGGTTATGTAGGAGCTTTTATCTTCTTTATTGGGTCAAAATGAGCTAGTTATGGCTCATGATGAGGCTCTCATCATACCCCCATGCCTAGCTTTTGCTAGTCCCTTAGCAAAATTTCAAAGTTTTAACTTCCATTCTAGACCCTGAGTGTCTGTCAACAATGATAAGTGCTTCTCCTTTTGTGATTAGGTAGGAATGCTGACAATAGGCCTAGAGGTACTCAAGTACCAACCAAAATCTGGACCTGTTCTGCTTTAGCCTCAGTCCTCCGCAAAGGTTTCTACAGCCCACAAAAACTAACCTAGGGTTTGTTGGACTCCGCGGTTAAAGCACCCGTGCTTGAGACATTTTTAGCCTAAGTTCAGTTTGCAGTGCGTTTTTGTAAGAGAGAGATAGGAGATTTATTTGTTTGGAGAGCTTTTCTCGCTCTTTTCTTTTTATTTCTAGCTTCGGATTAGCTTCTCAACACTGTCTGTATCGGATTCCTCGTCCCCATCATTAATCCTCAAGGGTCCCTAGCTTTCGAGATTTTGAGATAATCCCGCCCATGGCAACCCCCAGAACCCTGGCTTTCGAGATTTCGAGATAGTCCCGCCCATGGCGTTCCGTGGCCGAATTCAGCCCCTGGCGATCGACATTTCGTGATAATGCCTCCCATGGTATCTGAACCAGCAGAGTGCTTACCTGCCCCCAGTAGGATATTTAAATATCCTAAGAGACAAGCACCGAGGAGATGATATGTTGTTACGCATCTTCGAGGGGAATTTCCAGCCTCTCCGCGCTGGGAACTCGTCCAAATCAATTTGTGTTGATTGGCCGCTCCTAATCTAGGTGACTTTTTCAGAACATTCAACGCTTTTCGCGTGATTTGGATGTTTATGCGCACTGAACCCGACTGTGTGTGAATTTGGGGTGCTTAGGTTACCGAATCCCGCAAATCGGAGGTCAGTTAACGAGGCCGAATACTTCCTAAGCCTTAGACCTAATACTCAAACTTCACATTTTCCTCAACCTCTTGAGGACTATCTAGATTTTAATGCATACGTGAATTTTTAAGCTAAAGATACTAGCCCAAGAGGCCTAAGACCAGCGTTCCTGCTAACCTCTTGTTATATCTCCGTAGCACTTTTCTTTTCTTTTTCTTGATTCGGTCTAGAACTTCAGTTAACCCCTTAATCTTTTACTAATGAGTATTTCTTTTTATTTTCCTTTTGTACTCCTTTTTGTTATTTTGCTCTCTTTTCTTCCTCTTATTTGTATGACCCTGAATTGTTCCTCCCCTCTATCAAGTCTTTTTTTTTTTTATAAAACCCTTTTCTTGATATGAATTTTCTGACATTTTGCACTTTCATACCCCCCCCATGCCTAAGATTTACAATGTCCCCATTGTAAATTAGGTGGGTTCGAATTCAGCTTAGTTCATGCATTAGGATAGGTGTGTGGTGAGTGAATGGGTCGAAGTGACTTGTTGCGAACGATTTCTAATCTCGGGTAGGTATACCTGAGGTGAAGTCGGCTGTTATAATGGATGAACCCTAAAGTACAATATGAGTTCCGTATAGAGATGTCAGAAAAGGTTTCGGGTTTTTCAAAGAATGACGGGTTGCCTCCCGTTAAGCGCTGAGTTTTACGCCATCGGCTGGGTGCAATGAGCTCAAGAGGAATGGAGGGTAAAGGATGACTCAGCAAAATCTATATCAGTCATGTCAATGAACGGCTTGAGTCTCTGACCGTTCACGACAAAGGGTTCAGAATCGTGGCTGAGTGGGCTGATTTCAATGGCTCCATTTCCGAAGATTTGTCGGACTAGGTAGGGTCCGACCCACTTGGATCTTAGCTTCCCTGGGAATAGTTTTAGTCGAGCATCAAAGAGTAAAACTTTTTGACCAGGATGAAAGACCTTTCTAGAAATGTGTTTGTCGTGAAAAGCTTTAACCCGTTCTTTGTAAATTCGCGAGTTCTCATACACGTCGCGGCGTAACTCATCGATCTCGCTCATTTGAAGTCTTCTATGGGTTCCAGCCTTGGAAAGGTCAAGATTACAGGTCCGTACTGCCCAATAGGCTTTATGCTCCAACTCGACGGGGAGGTGACATGCCTTCCCGTACACTAGTATGAAGGGAGACATTCCTAATTGGGTCTTGTGGGCGGTCCTATAGGCCCACAATGCTTCCGGAAGCTGAGAAGGCCAATCTTTTCTATCAGGTCGAACAGTAACCTGAAGGATCTTCTTGATCTCTCTGTTAGATAGCTCAGCTAGATCATTAGTTTGGGGGTGGTAAGGAGTAGAGATTCGGTGCGACACCCTGTATTTGGTCATCAGTGACCTGAACTGAGCGTTTGTAAAATGGGTCCCTCCGTCGGAAATTATAGCACGCGGAATCCCGAACCTTGAGAAAATGTTTTGATGGAGGAATTTTATAACGACTTTATGATTGTTGGTTCAGGTCGGAATGGCTTATATCCACTTGGAAACATAGTCAACTGCGAGTAAGATGTATTCGAAGCCATCCGAGGTCGGAAAGGGTCCCATGAAATCAATCCCCCAAATATCAAAAATTTCGCATACCAAGATCGGCTGTAGAGGCATCATGTCTCGATGGCTCATGCTGCCCAGAGTCTGGCAACGGGAACATGCCCTACAGTGATCGTATGCATCCTTGAAAATTGTGGGCCAGTAAAAGCCACACTGGAGGACTTTTGCTGCGGTTTTATGTCCTGAAAAATGTCCACCGCATGCCTGGTCATGGTAGAATGAGAGTATGTCTTTGATTTCCACTTCCGCGACGCACCATCGGATTATCTGATCAGCACCAATGCGGAATAGATAGGGTCTTCCCATAGGTAGTACTTGGCATCGGAACGCAATCTGTCCTTTTTGGCCTTCGGCCAATCGGACGAAATCTGATGTGATGCCAGGTAATTAACTATATCATGGAACCATGGAAGACTTGTATTGATAGTCAAGAGGTGCTCATCAGGAAAATATTCTGTAATAGGTCCGGAAGGATCAATAATTTCAGAAGGAAGGCGGGACAAGTGATCGGCTACCACATTTTGCTTTCCCGCCTTGTCGCGAATCTCGAGGTCAAATTCTTGCAATAGCAAGACCCATCGGATTAATCGAGGTTTCGCGTCCTTCTTAGCAAGGAGATGCCTCACAGCTGTATGATCCGAGTATATGATAACACGGGAACCCAGAAGGTATGATCTGAATTTTTCCAGGGCAAATACTATGGCCAGCAGCTCTTTCTCAGTAACCGTATAGTTACGCTGAGCTTCATCCAGTGTTTTGTTGGCGTAGTAAATGACCACAGGTTTCCCTTCAATTTTCTGCCCCAAAACCGCTCCTACAGTGAGGTCAGATACATCGCACATGATCTCAAAGGGTTGAGACCAATCAGGGGACTGTAGGATCGGGGCTTGGGTGACTCGGTCACGTAGGATCTCAAATGCCTGAGTGCATTCCTTGGAAATTTCGAAAGGCACATCCTTGGAGAGAAGGTTGGTCAGGGGGCGCGCAATTTTTGAGAAATCGGGAATGAATCGACGGTAAAAACCGACGTGCCCCAAAAAAGATCGGATGTCCTTAATCGAGCTAGGCATAGGAAGCTTGGAAATCAGGTTAACCTTAGCTAGATCCACTTGGATGCCTTTCTCCGAGATTAGATGTCCCAGGACAATTCCCTCAGGCACCATGAAATGGCTCTTTTCCCAGGAAAGAACCAAATTCACCTCGATGCACCGCCTGAGTATTTGGACCAAGTGTTAGAGGCAATCGTCAAACGATTCTCCAAAAACTGAAAAATCATCCATGAAGACTTCCAAATAATCACCTACCATATCTGAGAATATGGCAAGCATGCACCGCTGAAAAGTTGCAGGTGCATTGCAGAGACCGAACGGCATCCTTCGAAACGCGTACGTCCCGAAGGGGCAGGTGAATGTGGTCTTTTCTTGGTCCTCTGGATGGATTGCCACCTGATTGTAACCGGAATACCCGTCAAGAAAGCAGAAGAACCTATTTCCCACTAGTTTTTCGAGGATTTGATCAATAAACGGTAGTGGGAAATGATCCTTCTTCGTAGAGGAATTGAGTCTTCTGTAATCAATGCAAACTCTCCACGAGTTAGCTATTCGGGTAGGAATGACTTCTCCGGTTTCAGTCGTGATGATGGTAAGTCCTGCCTTCTTAGGCACCACTTATATTGGACTCACCCAACGACTGTCGGAGATCGGGTAGATGATCCCTGCATCTAACCACTTTATGATCTCCTCTTTCACGACCTCCTGTAGGTTAGGGTTTAGGCGTCTTTGCATTTCTCTTGAAGGTCGTGAGCCTTCTTCTGTGTAGATTCGATGTGTGCAGTATGAAGTGCTTATACCGGTCAAATCATCGAGAGTCCATCCAATGGCTCTACGATGTTGCTGGAGAACAGAAATCAAACGGAGTTCCTGGTCAGGTGTGATTCGAGAATTGATAATCACAGGAAACGTCTGATTTGAATCCAGAAAGACGTACTTCAAATGTTCGAGAAGGGGTTTGAGTTCCATGATAGGGTTGTCAGCAGCAGCGGGTGGTTCGGGGTTTGCATCAGGAGCAATGGTAGGAGTCATAGGTGTATCTAGATCATGTTCGCACTACTCTGTTAGCGGTTTTTGATTCTCTAGTGGTTGATCAGGAATAATAAGGTTGTCCTCTATATGCAATTCATCAACCACGGCTTTGACATCACATATTTCCTCTATAACCTCGCAATTAATCCCTTGCTGGGCCTTGAAAATGTCAATCTTCATGTTTTGATTCCCAAATTTTAATTCTATCTGGCCCTCTTCGCAGTTAATGTTGGCCCTAGCAGTGGCCAAAAAGGGTCTCCCTAATATGATTGGTGTGTCCCTTGGGTTCTTAGGTGCATCCATGTCTAGTACTATGAAGTCCACTGGAAAATAAAAATCTCTTACCCTAACAATGACATCCTCGAGTATTCCTTTGGGTGACTTGATGGATCGATCGGCTAACTACAATGTCACCTCAGTGGGTTTAAGTTCAGATTCTTCAAGGTGGTCAAGGAGGGATGTAGGTATTAAATTTATGGAGACACCTAGATCTAGTAGGGCTCTATCAAATTGGGTTTCACCAATTTTACAAGAAATCAAGGGAGTTCCTGGGTCTTTAGCCTTGGGTGGGAGTTTGCTCAAGATGACAGAGCTGGCTTGCTCTGACAGTACGATTGGGTTCCCATCCTTGGTTCGCGGCTTACGTTTAGGTGTACATATGTCTTTCAAGAATCTTGCGTAAGCCGGTATGTGGCGGATTGCATCCATCAACGGGATGTTTATCTGGACCTGTTCAAAGAGCTTGACCAGATCCTCCTCGGGAGCCACGGGTTTGGTTATTCTTTTTCCTTTGGTCAAGGCCTCAGGAAATGGGATCCTAGCTGGTTCCTCTAGGATAGGTCCAGGTTCTTGATCTGGGACAGTAGTATCTTGGATAACTATCCTAGGGTCTTGGCCACTATCAGGCTTGGAGTGGTTCGGATAATGTGGGTCTTGGGTTATTTTACCACTACGTGTTGTTACAGAGTTCAACCCGGCCTGATTTGGGTTAGGTAGGAGGGGTGGCTGCTGAAATCCCGCATAAGATGTTGAAGCCTCCATCCCGTCTGGTGATGGAGTAGCGGGGGCCTGATAAATCACATGTGTTTGGCCTGAATTTGGATTCATAACGCGCTTCTGGGTTAGCACGTTATTTGGGTTGGGCAGAGGTTGCGAAGGAAGGGTGCCAGGTTGGCGGGAATTTGCCATCTGGGCCAGTTGGTTGCGAACCTCTGTGATTTCGTTCTTGTGCTGTTTTTGCATTGCCGCATTTGTCTTTTGCATGTCATCCAGTGCTTGAAGGATAAGAGTCATTTGATCCTGGTTTTGCCCGGATTGGTAGGTGGGATTGGGCCGAGGCTGAGGCGGCTGAAATGGACGAGAGGCTTGTGGACGTGGTTGATATGGTGGTCTTTGAGAATTTCCCGCCCACTGAAAGTTAGGATGATTTCGCCATCCAGGGTTGTAGGTATTGGAGAACGGGTCATTCTGGATGGCGTTGAGGTCCTCGCAGTTCTGAGGAACCTCGGGAAAGTCAGAATACGAGGGTTCAGAGTTCCCCCAACTCGAGTAGAATGGATCGGAGGTTACTCCGGTCCGAGAGGCAGACGGGGGTGGATATGGGTCCATCCCCTTGGCAGGTTGGTGATAGATGTTTTGCACAGTTTCCCTTGCCAGAGGAGGTCGTGCAAAAGAGTTTTGCACAGAGGTGGCTTGCTGCAAATGTTGAGTTAGCTCATCCACCTTCTTTTCTATGATAGAAACCTTGTCCAGCCGACTGGCCATCAGTTCCAAGTGACGGAAGTGGACAGGTCCTGCATCTCATGTGTCCCTCTTAGATTCGTCGATGCGCGGGCATTCGTCCTGTCGAATAAGCCCATGGAGTCATTATTTATGGAGTTCTCGCACATGTTTTCGAGAATCTCCCACACCATGTCCTCGTGTTGACCCATGATGTTTCCTCCGCACGTTGCATTGACGAATAAACGAATATCCTCACGGAGTCCCTGGTAAAAAGACTGGACTTGTTCGCACTTAGGAACTCCGTGATGGGGGCACTTTCGCATGAGGTCTAGGAATCGATCCCAAGCTTCGTGAAGAGGTTCTCCCGGTTGTTGAGTGAAATGAGTGATCTGGTGGCGCAAGGCATTCGTCCGGCCAACGGGGAAGCATTTTTTCAAAAATTCAGATTGCAGTTCCTCCCATGTGTTGATCGGACGGGTTTGAGTTTGATACCAACGTGCAGCCTTGTCCATGAGGGAGAACGAAAACATTTTCATGAGTAGGATATCCCGATTTTTTACATCTGACCCGAAGGTCTGGGCCAGGTGCTTGAGTTGTTTGATGTGTTGGAATGGATCCTCAGAGTTAAGCCCATGGAACTTCGGTATGGCATGAATCATATTGGGCTTTAGTTCAGAATCAGGTCCTCCAATTGGGATTCGTACTGGGGGTTCGATTGCCACCGCAGCGGGATTATAGTGATCTCGCATCATAGGTCGCTATGGTGGGTTTACAAAGTTCTGAAAGAGATCATTAAGGCGTTGAAGTTGGTGTTCAAGGTTGTTCTCCTCTTCAATGGGTTGTGCCATGATGGGAGAAGAAGGAGAATCAGGATCTGAATCAGATGAAAGATTTATGTGGTGGGGTTGCTGCACAAACAAGGGCGTCGAGGCTTGGCCTCGACGAGAGTGAATTTCTAGAGGAGGTCTTAAGGGTGGTCTTAAGGACCTCCTACCGAACATGCACCGAAAGATGTGATGAGATTAGAAGGTGCTGGACCCAATCAAGACACCCAAAAATTGTTGGGTGACTATAGAGGTTCGGGGCAAATGGACCCCTGGATCAGAAGATCGCCCACCTGAGAAATACCTGGGCAGCCAGAGAGGGAGAGTCCCGCAAAGACCCCTACACGGTAGAGCGTCCCCACGGGTTACAGGGATTTCCCCCACCCGACCTCTTTTGTCATTGCGGTTCCAGGTAGACCAGAATGGGGACCTTGACCTCTTAAGTCTACCTTTTTTTTTATTTTAAGAGCAAGGTGCTTAATGTTCCACTTAAACTTTTAAGTATTTTGAGTGTAAAAAAGTGACCTAATTTTAAGGTTGGTTGACCCAAGGGATCAACTTCACCTATTGTTCCTTTGAGAGTTTTTAGGTCATTTTTTTTTTATGGTTCAAATGGATTAACAGCCTGATTTGCTTAGGGTTCCTCTTGTATAGATCTTTTCAAACACGGTTTAGGCACACCTCTTTTTGAAAAATTTGTTTCTTTATTTAAGAGAAGATGTGTCTCTAAAAACCCTAGCTTTGCAATCCCTAACTTGGCTCTAGTGGGTCCAATTTAGTTGCTTTAGAAATTAGCACCTAGGGCTCAATTAAGAAAGTTTTAGCCCTAGTTGCCTTAGTTGGATGAACAGACAAAAATATGTTGAAATGAAAATCAGGCAACTTAATGAGTTACTAAATATGAAACAGGTAGCCCTAAGTTGATTTTTCTCTTTTTTTTCCTTTTTAGATTTTGAGAGGGTTAAGAGAGAGGGCTTATGGAAATTACCTGTTCCTTGGAGAGTCTGTTGTGCAGTTATTGTTCTTTCCTTTTTGTTTTGCTTTCCCTGCTTGAACACAACAAAAGAGAGAAGTTAAGTCAAATATTAGATAGAAAAGTTGTAATCAAAAGCTTTAAAAGTGCCCGTTGCTCCCCGACAACGGTGCCAAAATGTTCTCACGTTCTTGTGCGGGTTTAAAGTATATCACGTTGTAGTATAACCGACAAAACGTTTAAACAAATATAAGGAATTTTATTACTCGAAAAACTAAAGTATCCGAGGTCGAACACAGGGAGCAAGCTCAGTACTTTTTAAAACCAAAGAATACAACTGTTAAATGAAAAGGATTGATTCAAAGAGAGAATTTTAAAAAGGATTTATGAAATAAAAATAGAATTGGACGTCTGATTTCTATATCAGACGTCTTAAATGTAATCTCCTTTCTCTCTTCTTCTTCGTTGCTCTTCTCTCTTTCTGCTTTTGCTTCTTGTCTTGTGCAGGCTTCTTCCTGCCTTTGTTTCTTTTCTCTTATTTCTTCTTCTGCCTTGCCTTTCTTCTTCTTCACTTGGCCTCTCTTCGTTCTTCTCTCTCTTCTGCCTTGTCTTCCTTCTTCTTTCTTCTTCTCTGCGAAAACTTCTCCTTTCACTGCTACACAGCCTCTTCTTTCTTCTCTTCCTGTTCTGCAGCTGCTTCCTTTGCTTCTTCCTTCCTGCACACACCACAGCCGAAGCAAAACCTACCCCCGTCCCTCTACCCAAGCGTCTCTCTCTCTCACAAGCAATTCGCTCAAGGACGCTCTCCCAGAGCCACACGGGTAGTCGGGTCGGATTCGCACCCGGGACCAGGCGCACCGGTAAGTGGTGATGCGCGAGGAGTGCGTAGGTTTAGGTCGGGTCGGATCCCGCCAGATCCGCGATGTCAATCCGCGGACGAGGCGGGTGTGAGGGCAGGTGAGGGACCTCACCCCTGTGCTTACGAAGGCAATGGGCTTAAAACACAAAAATAACTTATATGATACCTGTGTTTTGCAATCCCACGATGTGGGATTATCTGGTCGGTCCTGCTTTCACGCCCGCAGAGCTTTCGTCGCACGATTGCTCCAGCTGCTGGCCTCTCTGTGTGACTTGCTAGCCTCACTCACTTCGCGACACTCGCGGGAGTCTGTTGCACCTGCAGCCTGGGAGTCCTGGTACCTGAAGCTGCTGCAAGCTCCTTGCTGCTTCGGCTGATAATGGCGACCGGAGCTTAAACCTGTCACACACAAGAACGACCTATTGGCCCAATCAGATTGGCTAGAAACCTTCGCCGTGGCATGGCGAAGGCGGTGGGCGGTGCTGCAGGCTGCAGGTCGGCCTAGGCGTGCGTGCCTAGGTCAACCTGTGGCTGGAGATGTTGGGTTGTTCGGGGGGTGATTGTGGAGGTCTGGAGTGGCAGTGGTGGGGTGAAGTGAGTTCCTGGTGGTGAGGCGGAGCTCACGAGGGGGTTGGAGAGCCGTGTGGAGGGGCGGAGTGGTGTGGGTAGCTCGCCAGAGGGCGGTCGGAGGCGAGGACGATGGAGGTGGTTAGGCACTATCAAGGGGTAATCAGATAAAATAGCAGGGGGAAAAGAGAGAGGAGAGGAGGGAGAAGGTGTCTGGAGTGGTCTGGAAGGAAGGGAGGCGGCGGAGAGGACGGCGCGTAACTGTCGTCGTCGGGGAAGAAGGACCCTGAGGGAGGAAGTGGCGACGAAGATGAGGTCAGGGGCATGCGCGCGTGGTACAGCGCGACGTGGGAGGAAGTGGCGGAGTTGACTCTACTGCTGGTATTGCAGCAGAGCGACGAGAAGGAGGGGAGGAGGTCGCCGGAGCTTGCGGGTCGTTTGGCCGGAGATGGGAGAGAGGGAATTTGGAGGGGATCTCCGTCAAAATCAAGCTTAAATCGAGCGGCCGGAGGTGTAGTCTCCTTTATAGACACTGGGCCGAGTGTGTAGAGCGTGGAGGGCACGCCAGCGCCTGAGGTTGGTCGCCGGAGATGGAAAGAAGTTAAGATACCCAAATCTCTCGTACGTTTGCACGAGAGATTGGGTTCACACCAGCGGTTGTGATCGGCCTTAAATGGAAGGGAATTCCTCAGAGAATCTCCCTTCCATTTCTGGGAGAGAATCTCTGAGGAATCAGAGAGGAATCCCTCTCTAAACTTCGCCGGAGCTCGGTTCTGCCCTAACAATGGCGGCAGGACCGGATTGCAAAGGGGGCGAAGAACTTAGGGGGCTCTCTGCAAAGATATTCAAAAGATAGGGATCAAATTGTGATTTGGGTGTACTGAATTGCAAAGTAGGTCAAGATGACCTCCCCTTAGGTCCAAATTTTGGTACAAACCTAGTTTTGACCTAAGGAATCCAATGGTGAAGTTGGATTTTAGGTTTGACCTCATTTGACTGGACATTTTGCGTAAAAACCCAAATTAGGTTAATTGAAGAGCTAGGACGCTATTTTAGGTCAAATTGGGTTCCAAAGGCCAAATTAAGTGTTCTCAACCCTAGAGGATGTTTTTCCATGATTCTTAGAGGGTTTACTTGATTTTTATCCTGACCGAAACCTTGTTAATTTAAGCGGGTCTGTTTTAGGGTTATCAAGTGTCATTTAATTCTTAGATTGCACACAAACCCATTTTTTATTGGCTCAACCCACTTTTTATCCCATTTAAACCATTTGACCTATGTTTTTCCTCTGAGAAATCCCGTTTATGTATTGTAATGTTAAAATTACAGTTTTAACCTTTATTTCATATTTTCTTCTCAGAGCACTTGTTCCTTCAGTTCAGCCTTCTTCTAGGTTATGTAGGCGATTTTATCTTCTTTATTGGGTCAAAATGAGCTAGTTATGGCTCATGATGAGGCTCTCATCACCCTACAGGCCTCTGGTGCTCGACCTTCACCTATTGGCATATTAAACACTGCTGCACAAACTCACCAACATCCCGCTTCATCCCTCTCCACCAAAAGTCGCGTCTCAGATCATGATACATCTTTGTGTTCCCGGGATGTATGGTGAACCTGGACCCGTGTGCCTCAGCCAAGAGCTCTCTCAATAACTCTTCGTCCCTAGGAACACATAAGCGAGTTGAAGTCAGCCTCTCCAACTCTTGAAAACATGCCTCACACTCATCTGTCCAGGCAAAGGGCACATCATTTCGATTCAGCTGGGTCATAGGACGCGCAATCTGAGAGAATCCTCTGATAAACCGCCGATAGTAACCTTCCAGTCCCAAAAAGCTGTGTATCTCTGTCACTGTATGTGGCCTCTCCCACCTGAGTATGGCCTCAACCTTGGCTGGGTCCAAAGCCAAACCATCCCCTGAGATCACGTAGCCCAAGATAGTCACCTGCCTCAACCAAAACTCGCACTTGCTGTACTTGGCACACAGCCTGCGTCGCCTTAAAGTGTCCAGAATCATCTATAGATGCTGTCCGTGCTGCGCCTGATCCCGTGAGTAAATGAGTACGTTGTCGATGAACACTACCACAAACTGGTCCAAGTACGGTCTGAAAACCCGATTCATCAAATCCATAAAAGCGGCGAGGGCATTGGTCAACCCAAACGGCATGACCAAGAACTCGTAGTGCTCGTACCGGGTACAAAAAGCTATCTTGGAGACGTCATTCTCCCTGATCCTCAACTGGTGGTAGCCTAACCTCAAATCTATCTTGGAGAACAGTGTGGCATCTCACAACTGGTCAAAAAGGTCGTCAATCCTCGGCAACGGATACTTGTTCTTGATTGTGACCCTATTCAACTGTCGGTAGTCAACACAAAGTCGCAGGGTACCATCCTTCTTCTTAACAAACAGTACAGGGGCTCCCTACGGGGACGCATTGGGCCTCACAAAGCCCTTCTCCAACAGGTCCTGTAGCTGTGACTTAAGCTCTCATAGCTCAAGTGGTGCCATCCGATACGGTGCAGTAGAAATGGGGCTAGTCCCTAGTACCAGCGAGATTTCAAACTCGATCTCACGCTCGGACGATAGTCCTGGCAGTTCCTCTGGAAAAACATCAGGGTACTCGCAAACCACCGGAATACTCTGAAGGTCAATCACAGTGCTAGGCTCTGCCACTACACAGGCCAAAAAGCCCTCACACCCCTGGCTCAAAAGCCTCGCGGCCCAAAGCGCGGAGATGCATCTGAAACCTCCGTCCACCGGCTATCCGTGAAACTCAAAGGGAGGCAACTCTGGTATGGAGAAGATGATCTTCTTCTCGAAACAGTCCACCAGGACGTGATAGGCGGACAACCAGTCCATCCCTAGAATTACGCCAAAATCCTCCATTTGTATCACAATCAGGTCAGCGAGGAGGCTGTGTCCCCCTATACTGACCTCGCAGTCCGTGTAGACCTCCTCAGCTACAAACAACTGTCCACCAGGACTTCTGATCATAAACGGATCTTCTAACAGTACACTGCCCTGTCCCAAATTGACGGCAAAACTCACAACAACAAAAGAGTGTGTGGCACCGGAATAAAAAAGTGCGTACACTAATCTGCCAGAAATGGTAACCATACCTACCAGCACTGAACCGGAAGCCCTGGCGTCTCTGTGTGTCAAGGCGTTGATACGCCCCTCTGTCCACGGTGCAGACGAAGCAGCTACACCCTGGGTCGGGTGAGCAGCCGCTGGCCGGTACCCTCCTCGTGACTGTTGCCCTCCCCTACGTGCCTGGGGGCCACGACCACCAACTCGGCCTCCAGCGCTCGGTGTGGGGAGCATCTACTGTGCTTCGGCCCTAGATGGGTAGTCCCTCCTGATGTGGCCCGGCTGGCCACACTGGTAGCAAAGGGGAACTCGACCTCCTCCCTCTGTAGGTCCTTGCTGGCAGCTGGGCGGGGGTCCGGTGCTGGTAGCTAGCCCCTGTCTGGGGCCCCCAAAAGGCCACTGATGGCCCCGCAAAATGAGATAGCTCTATTGGTGCCGCGTGCCTCCTCTCTCGACAGCCCTGAGAGTACTCTGGCTGATAGGGCCTCTTCCGTCCGCTGTTGGTGTCTCATGCGGCCGGGTTGGTCTCCTCGTAGGTCATGGCTGCCTCAACCACTCGTGAGAAGGTTGGAAGCTTCAGGGGTTTGACATACCCCCGAATAGCAGGTCAAAGCCCCTCAGTAAACCTCCACAGGCGCTCCTCCTCCATAGCCATGGCTGTCGAGACAAAACGTGACATCTCCAGGAAACGTGTGCAATACGCGCTAATAGTCATCGTCACCCGGTGGATAGTGTGGAACTTCCGCCTCCTCTAGTCCTGCCAGGTCTGCGGAAAGTACTGCTTGCAGAAGATAGTCATGAACTGGGCCTACGTCGGCTATCTCCTCTCCTGGCCTCTGACTTCCCTCCACCACTTGTGTGCCGCGCTCTCTAGCTGGTATGTGGCAAAGGCCACGCGGTACTCCGCGGGAGGGCGAAGGGTGTCGAACACCTTCTCTAACTGCTCCAGCTAGTCTTCTGCCTCAGAAGGGTCCTCATCCCTCTTGAAGGAGGGGGCTTCAGCTCTCAGAACTGTCCGAAAAGCTTGTGGTGCAGTTGCAGTGGGGGAACGGGCACGCCTCCAAGTAAGAAGTGCTCATGCTCGGAAGTGTCAGAGTGTGGTGGGGGTGGTGGAGGACCACCCTGTTTGTGTTGCTTTTTCGTGTTTTAAATTAACCCTGTTGTAGTATAGTTGAAAAGGCGTATGAACAAATAACAATTTTTACTACCCGAAATTCAAAAATATTCCGAGGTCGAACTCAGTGAGCAAATTGGTATTTAGAAGTAGAAAATCACAATCTCAAATTTTTACATGAAAGATGTTCAGTAGTAATGCAATGAAGATAAATGCTAAAGAGGAAATAAAATGTAAAAAGAAATAGATTGTCTCTTTTCTTTCTTTACTTTCTCTATTCCTTCCCTTCTTTTTCTGTCCTTCCTTTCTTAGACGTCTGATTCTTTGAATCAGATGCCTTAACCGATGACTGCTACAATGCCGAGCTTCTTCTTCTTCCTTCCTTCTCCTTGGCTTCTGCCTCTCTTTCTTTGGCTACTTCTCTCTTTCTTCTGCTCACTTCTTTCTTCTCTACTTGGCTTTCCTCCTTGGCTTCTTCTTCTTTCTGCGGCTAAGTCCTTCCTTCAGCTGCTCTATGCTACGCCTTCTCCTCTTCAGCAGCACCTTCTTCTCCCTTAGCTGCTCCTGCCCTCTCCTTCTTTCCCTGCACAGAGCGACACAAAACCTACCCCTACCCTCCCCGCGTCTCTCTCTCTATTTCACTCTTAGGACAGCTCTCCCAGAGCCTTTCTCAGGTAAACGGGTCGGGTATGCGTGCCCGGGACCAGGCCCACCGGTGTGCGGTGGTGGGCGAGGTGTGCACGGGTAGTCGAGTCAGGCTAGGTCAGCGTAGGAGTGGTTGCAGACGAGGCGGGTGTACGTGAGCGAGGCACCTCACCCCGTGTACTGGAGGTGATGATGAGAGAGAAACACAAAATCATTTTAAGTAATGCACCTGCACCTACCGTTTCCGAGGTGGGACTTTCTTGGTTGCGTGCCCGCAGGGAGGACTCTCATGCAATTGTGGCAGCTGGAGTCGACGAAGCCTCTGATTGCTAGGTGCGAAAGGTTCGTAGGATGGTTCCGCGCACCTGGGATGCCTCAGCTTGGAGCGCAGTGACCTGGAGCAAGCTTGTGAGCAAGCTTTGCTCCTGCTCCAATGGCGGCAGGGGGTCGACCCTGCAAATCACGAATACGACCTCGCGGCCCTGTCAAAGCACGTAGGTAGCTTCGCCGTGGCACGGCGAAGGTGGTGCAGTGGGTGGCGTGGCGCAGAACGACCTAGGCGTGCGTGCCTAGGTCAGACTGTGGCCATGAAAGTGCGTGTGTTCGGTGGGCATGTGGGGTGTGTGTGGCGGTTAATGGAGGAGTGGATGGTGATCAGTGAGTGATGGAGAAGGTTCTAAGGTGGGTGGCGAGGCGTGTGGACGGGTGGAACAATGGATTCGCCTCGCAGGTGGTTTGCCGGAGATGAAGGAGATGGAGGTGATTGGCAACTGTTGAGGGGTTGAAAATAAAAATTGATAAGGGGTAAATAAAGAGGGGAGGAAGAGGTACTTATCTAGAGTGTTTAGAGCGAAGGGGGGAGGCAGAGGGCGAGCGGTGGGTGTCTGCTGTTGTCGGAGATGAAGACCCTGTGGTGAAGAAGCAGCGACGAGGAAGAGGGTCAGAAGGGCGCACGCTGATAGGCGCGGTGTGGAGGAGCACGGCGAAGATGGCTCTGCCACTGGTGAGGTGGCAGAGTGACAAGAAGAGGGAGGGAGAGTCGTCGGAGCCTGCGGGCAATTGGCCGGAGTGAGGAGGAGACGAAATTGGGGGGTGTTCTCTGGCCAAATCAGGCTTGAAGGAAGCAGAGGAATCTGGGCTTCCTTAAATAGGCAAGGGCAGAGTCGCGAGGAAACAGTTGGAAGACTACGTCGGAGGTATGGCCGGAGGAGACCCATACCTCTCGAGCATTCGCACGAGAGGTATGGGGCATTTCAGTGCATGGGGAGCTGCCCATGTGGTAGGGGGCTTCGCTGGGAGCTCCCCTTTCAAATTTGGGAGCAGCTCCCCATGAAATCGAGGAGAGAACCATCGCACAAAGTCGCCGGAGGTATGGGTCCGTGCTGCGATGGCAAAGGGGCCAAAATGAAGAAAATGACGAAGAAGCTGAGGGGGGATTTGCAAGGATTTTCAAAGTTAAGGGTCTGAATGTAATTTGGTGGACGAAATTGCAAAGTAGGTCAAGATGACCTTCCCTTAGGTCCAAATTTTGGTATAAGCCTAATTTGGACCTAAGGAATCCAATGGTGAAGTTGGATTTTAGGTTTGACCACGTTTGACTAGATATTTGCACAAAAACCTAAATTAGGTCAAATATTGGGCATAGACCCCAATCTAGGTTAAAATATGTTCCAAAGACCAAATTGAATGTTCTAAATCATAGGGGATATTTTTTCATGAATTTTAGAGGATTTAGTTGATTTTTGTCTTTCCTGAAACCTTGTGAATTTAAGTGGATTTATTTTAGGGTTACAGAATGTCATTTAATTCCTAAATTTCACAATAACCCTTTTCTGACTGAACCATCCCACTTTTTCTCTTATTAAGTCCAATTGACCTATGTATAGACCCTTAGAAATCCCGTTGATGCACTGCAATGGTAAAATTACAGTTTTACCCCTTGTTTCATGTTCTCTTCCTAGATTAGTGTTTCCTTTAATTAAGCCTTTCTTTTGGTTATGTAGGAGCCCTTGTTCACTTTATTAGGTCAAAATATGCTAGTTAGGACTCATGATGAGGTTCTCATCACACCCCCTCCTTCTCTTGCTCATCCTACGTTGTAGCGGTCTCTCTGTCCCACCGAGGACACCCCCTCCACGTCCTCAGGGAGAGGTGCCCGTGGAGGCTGGTGGAGCTTCTCTCACACAATGTCCCTGATCAGTTGGGCGAGATCCTGGGCCTGAACGCCCGGGAGAAGAGGTGGGTCAACTGGACCTCAGGCCCGGCATGTCTGCCCCTCCGACCTCGTCCATGGCCGCGACCACGACCCGCCTTAAGAACTCCCCGACAAGGCATCTCCTGCAAGGAGACACGAAAGACATAACAAGAGGGTCAACGATACCAAATTACTTCGAGAAAAGACTCGGAACGAATATCAAGGCAATACATTGTGGTGACTATCCTAGTTATATGCACGTGAATAGTTATTCTCAAGCCAATTGGTTCATTTCTCGGGACAACCTTGTTCTAATACCATCTTGTTACGACCAAATTCTTGGATCCCTATAGGACCCGAGACCAGCTCGCCTCGACTAATCCCAAGACCCAGTCGTCCAATGAGAAATAACGAAAAAGTAGGAAAGTAAACCACATTCACATATGCAATATAACTAAGTAGAAGAAACATACAAAGCAATAAAGGAAAGTAAATCTGTTGTTTCATTACATGCTATCACAACAACAAAAACAACGGAAAGCAGAAGTAACAGTAGAGTCAAACAGTAACTAATAGTCCAACACTTACTACAATAGTAAAGGGACGAAAAGGAAGTGCTGAAAACTACGGCTGGGCTCGACTAGGCCCAGCACCCTCTATAGCCGGAAGCTCGGGCTGCCCAACTACTGGACCTGAACAGTATTATGAAAAGACAGAGTCAGCGAACGCTGAATAGAGTGGTATCTATACTATCTAAAATAGTAAAAGCAACAGGTTTAATTCTCTTTTCTTTTATCTGTTTTACATGTATTTCCTTTTTACCCATTTTTCTCAAACATCCAGATATTCTTGATCTTGCATGTTCTTCGTGGGAACGATCTTGATTGCAGTCTTTTCGGTAGAGTAGAAGGTACACGTGGTGTTCTCCTGACCGGGAGAGTTCCCCGTGATAGTCCTACACCCAGTCAACCACCCTAAGGTCACTATCAAGACATAGCGGTGATTACGACACACGTGGTAAGCGCACGGGTAGCTACCCTGCACTGACACGTGGTCAATCGTTTCCGCTAGCGGGTATGCCCAAAGTACAGTACGGAACAGGATAGGACCTTGCCCTCTCAGAATAGGGGTCTCACCTCTCAGAACCAAACAGGCATCTCGCCTCTCCACAGTCCACGCACCCTCGTCTGACTACCTCGATTTGCCTAGAGGGTCTAACAAGTCGGTGTAGGGTGGCTAACTGAACCCCAGCCCTTGTGGGGTGGCTGGCTCCTTCCCTACACTAGTAGCTCACCCCAGTATCGCGTACACGAGGGCCAACAGGAGTCTGTGTAGAGTGGCCATTCCTAACCTCGAGTCTCAACCCAAGGGCGGCTAGCTCCGCTCTATATGAAAAGGGGACAGTTGCTCTCCTTGGTACAACGTACTCAAGGGCTAGCACACTTCCCATCTACATTCCAAGTTTCCATCTATCCACAGGAGTTCTACTCCTAATTCCCCGTAGGGTTCATGCTCATGTTCACCTCATTTATTCCGATCCAGATTTCACCATTCACAATTCATCACTCATGCATATACAGGCAGCTCGTGTTTCCATAATTCGATACATGCAACTGGTGGTTTCATAGGTAATTGTTCATAAATTACAAGCAGCTCATAATTATCATACATGAAATTGCTAACAGTTTAGCTCAATCATGCATGCAAGTACATTATACAGCATAAACGGCTCATTCCTTTCTCTATCCTAGGGTTCATGCCACATCCTAGGGTTCCATTTGGCTATTTCCACAAGCACATTCTTATTTAAATATTATTAACAGAATTAACCACTCTACCAGGCAACTTGGGAGTAATGGGGGCTCGAACTGCAGACTCAGGCATCTCTGCAAGCCCCAAACACGCAGCAGGCTAAAACCCTATACCAGGGAATACATCATAAAAGAAGAGTTCAGAACAGTGTACAAAGGACTCTAGTACGTAGAGGAACTCGCAAGAAAAATATAGGTATTTCGTTTGCATAAAACGTGCCCCGATCAAACCCCAAACAGGTCAAAAACGTGCCTACTATTCAAAATCAGACGTCTGGGGATACTCTCACGTCTTAAATGGTGCCAAATCCTTACCATAAGTCCTTGCAGTGTCCTCAGACGTCTAGGCCTTCTCTGCGATCGTCTGAAGCCAGTTCCGGACGTCGGACAATACCTCTGGTCGTCTGGATGCACCTTCGGACGTCTGGTGATCTGATCAGACATCCAAAAGTGCAGCGTTCGCACTCCTTCCCAAGGTTGAACCTGCGTACGACAACGCAGGCGCGGTTAGCCAACAAATATCCCTACGCTGTGATATGCATGGCGTAGGGAGATTACGTACCTTCGCGATAAATGAGCTATCAGACATCTGGCCTTAGATCTAGACATCCAAGTACTTCGTCAGCCGTCTGGACTCCACCCCAGACGTTTGATACTGGAAAACTTCCAGTATCAAGACCTCCTTCCAGCGCTCTCCGCTCGCTCCACCTCGCACCGCCGCAACTCCAATCGCTGCAGAGGGTCGGGAGGCTACCTCCCCGAGCTCTCTTCTCCTCCCGTACGTGCCCGCGGTGGCCGTGCAAGCTCCGCCGAGCTTCCACCGAAGCTCTCCGACCTTGGCCTCCTCCTTCTCCCGCGCTCTCCTCCTTCTCCCTCTCGCTCTCCCTCCCTCGCCTCCTCTTGCCATTCTTGCACAGCTCTAAGGTGGTGGTGGTGGCTGGTGTGTGGAGTGGAGAGGAGAGGAGGGAGGCTTATATAGACGGTGTGGGGGGTTTAGGGTTTGGGGAAGAAAAGGAACGGAGAGAGAGAAGAAGAAGGTTCTACATGCCGCCCATGCACAGAGTGCAGTGTGCGTACAAAAATTTCATTTTCAGATGTCCAGAAAATGGTCCAGACGTCTGGAGAGACGTTTGACTGAGACTTCAGACGTCTTAAAAGGCTAAAAGTATGACGGGTCATTACAATTACATCTATACGCTACACTAGAAAGCGGGAAATCTAATCTAGAAAGCAGTAAAAAGAGAAGGGGGAGAGAAGTTGTCCTTCTCGATGGCTGCTTGGAAGACGAGCCGCGTTGACGGAGCACCCGGACGAAGGTGGTGAGACGCTGGATGAGGGAGAACGAAGATGGAGGACAAAACTGGGCGATCTCGCAATAGGATCTACTTCCTGAATGGCGATGAGAGGACAACTGCAGGCGCTCCACGAATGGGGGTGAAAAGGTGAAAAAATTATTTTTATAACTCTAATGGAGCATCCTGGGTTTGGGACAAACTCATAGAGCTTTGGAGGGGGTGAGAGAAGAGAGGAAGAGATGTCGTGCCTCCTTTCCTTCAACTATCGAACGCTTCACCCACGTTCGCACGCTCTCAGTCGTTTGATCTCTTGATTAGACAGCTTAAGAGCGCTCCAACCTCTTCATCATTAGCGCAATGCACGCTTGCGTCAATTTGGGTGTGCATTCGCACGTTAGATCGCACATGAAGCGCGTGCCTTCATCTGACGCTCGAGATGGTGCCATGTCGCGCTCCCTCGACTGCCCGATCGCCATCTCATGGGTGAATTTCGCCTGCGCCTGCGTGTGCACTCGATTTGAGGCACTCGACGTCTCGAACACGTGCCTTCAGCTCGCGTAGAGGTGCGCAACCAATGCGCTACACTTTGCCTTGGGTAACTTTTACGCTTTAAGGGCCAGGCACTCACACCAGTTGGATGGTGATCCAACAGCTGAGATCACCCAAGCCCTTGCCTTCAGAAGGTGTTGCGCGACTGTGGTTGAATCTTAGTCGTTGGATCAATGATCCAATGGCTGAGATGCGTTGATCATCCGATGAAGAGCTGCAGCGACCGTGGGTGGCTTGGATGGTACCACGTGGCGCCATCTGAGTCGTCCATCTTCTATTACTCATAGGTGGTGCCACGGATGTCGGATTGGACTGATTTTCACACTGTTTGGTTGCGATCGTCGATTTGAACCCATCCGTGTGGTTGGATTTGTCATCTGAAGTCTAGATTTTACACCACCTTGCCCCTTGACCTATGGTCTTCCTTGGACTACATCTGAAGCTATGGAGGTCCGATCGAGGAGATCTCGGGGGTGTTAGACTCTGATCGTTGCCTTGATCAAGTCCATACGTTGGATCTTCAATTCGAGGCACCAATAAATATTGCCTTATTCCTTGACCACAAAAAGGGAGAATTAATCTAAAATTTATACAATCTAACCTAAATGCATGATGATGCATGTTATGAAATATTTATAATGCATGAATACTTCTATGACACTAGAAACATGCATAAATAGACATTTTAGGTCAATTAGATGTGTGTACATCAAAAGTCCATGCCCAATTTTGTAAAGGGGATGGGTGACATGAAAGGTACCAGCTTTCCAGGCAGCAAATGGTGCAAGGTGGTGAATCGCTGGCATTTGTCACACTTGCACACGAAGTCTTTGCAATGTTGCTACATTTGGGGCTAGAAGTAGCCCGCTTGGAATAGTTGAGCTAAGAGCGCCTTGTATCCTCCATGGTTCCCGCAAACGCCTTCGTAGACTTCTTGGAGGGCTTGGGCTGTCTCTTCCTGAGTTAGGCAGCCTAGCAGGGGGTGGAATACCGCCACTTGTACGGTTGCCCTTCTATCAAGGTGTATCTCGAGGCTTTGAGGTGGAAGGCCCTGGGTCGGGGTTCCCTTAGGAGTAGCTCGCCAGAGTTCAGATAATTAACGATAGGCGTCATCCAGGAAGGAGACTATTCTATCGTGAACGTTCTGGGAGCGAGGATGGTTGGCTCTCTCAGGGTTTAGAGGCAGATGTCCTCATTCTATCCTTGAGGGATGGCAGCAGCGAGTTTAACGAACGCATCTGCCAGGGGGTTGTCTGCTCGAGGCACCCATCTTATGGAGACGATCTTGAAATCCGCCAGCTCCCCCTTGACTTTGTCGACATACAACATCATGTTTGAATATCGAGCTTAGTATTCATCGTTTATTTGGTTGGCGACCAGTTAGGAGTCTGTGTGGACCTCGAGCAAGGTGATCCCCATGGATTTTGCTACCCGGATGCCTGCCATCATGGCATTGTACTCTGCCTGGTTATTGGACATAGGGAAGTCCAATTTTTTGGTGTACTTATGAGTAGCGTCGTCTGGGGTGATTAAAGCTATCCCAGCCCCAGGCCCAGCTATTATAGATAAGTCATCGACATATGGTTGCCAGGGGAGTGTGAAGGAGGCATCGGGATCTGTGAATTCGATTATGAAATCTGCCAGGACTTGCACCTTGATTGCCTTTCTCGGCTGTTACGACCTGATCCCAGCTCCCTACAGAACCTGAGAACGGTCCGCCTCAACTAAATCCCAAGACTCAATCATCTAACGAGAAATAACTAAATGCGCAAATCATTCCATAACCACACATGAAATGTAACTAAGCAGAAAATAAATAATATGTAGTAATGAAAAAATAACAGAAATCTCAAAGGTACTACATGCCACAACTAGAGGTATAACATAAACATGCACTAATATGCTAAAGATACTCACTAACAACAAAAAGGGGCCTCTGAAACGGAAAAAGAACAAGTACAACTACGACTGGGCTCGACTAGGCCCAACACCCTCTGCAGCCGGTGGCGCTAGCTGCTCAACTCCCTGACCTGAACATGGTTACATATATCGGTGGTTAGTTAACACTGAGTAGAGTGGTGTACATATAATTTCAAGGTAATTAAACATAAAGGGAAAAGCAGATAACTAATCATACAATTTTTCAGTTATGTACTATCTTTTGTTTATGTTTATATCATCTATGTGTTTTTGAGTCGGTTATTCTAATAAGGGTCCACAACATTTCTGAATCCGCTTGTTCCCTAAGGGAATGATCTTGACGCAGTTTTCCTGTGATGCAGGATGTACACGTGGCACTCTGCTGGCCGAGGGAGTACCCTGTGGTAGTCCTACACCCGGTCTACCACCCTGTGGTCATGGCTACGACGTAGCGGTGATTATGACATACACGATAAGCGCACAAGTAGCTACACCACACTAACACTCGGTCAGTCGTTTCCGCTAGCAGGTATGCTCAAACGTACAACACAGAACATAACAGGGGCCCCACCCCTCAACAGTCTGCGTACCCTCGCCCGACTATCTTGGTTTACCCAGTAGGCCTAACAGGAGTCGGTGTAGGGAGGCCAATCCAACCTTGGGTCCCAACCCAAGGGTGGTTAGCACTTTCCTTATACAAAAGTGATAGTAGCTCCCCTCGGTACCACGTACATGAGGGCCAGCTCACTTTCCGTACCCAAGTCTAAACAACCAACCAACATGCCAGTAGATAACATATCCCATCATACATCAGATATCCATTTCAGTATACTTTGATTTTCTTTCCTAGTTCCCCGTAGGGTTCATGCATAGTACTCATCTTATTTCATTTCATGGCATGCATCTCTATCACATACTGATTTCTAATTCCTACAATAGGCAGCTCGTAAACTAACAAGATAAACCATCATTAATAGGATAAACAATCATCACATCATTTAAACATTCCAGTTCTTACAGTAGGGAATTTAACAACATGCATTTTCAGGTTTTATAAAAAGCGAGGTTCATGCATTGAATATAAACATTTATATCCTAAATCATAAGATTCATCTCATAACCTAGGTTTCAAGCAGATGTCTCTAAATTAGCATGCACTTTACTAATTTAAACCACAGAAGTAGAGATGACAACTCTACCAAGGTGTACGGGTGGTATGGGGGCTCGAACAGTG
The DNA here is from genome assembly GCA_037157565.1 of Thalassia testudinum. Classification (NCBI taxonomy): domain Eukaryota; kingdom Viridiplantae; phylum Streptophyta; class Magnoliopsida; order Alismatales; family Hydrocharitaceae; genus Thalassia; species Thalassia testudinum. The sequence goes on from JAZHRO010000024.1 coordinate 24,562,772, forward strand.
GATCCCGATGTCTTTGCGGGTCTTGTGTGCACTACGGATTGGAGACTTATAACGTTGACCAATATGTCAAACAAGCTCAAAATAGCATAGACATAACCCTAACACGTAGGAAATTCCAAAAGAAAACCAACGGTACTTTGGTTGCGCAAAATCGACTCCATTTGGGCCTTGAAATGGCCCAAAAACATGCATCCTGACCAAAATCAGACGTGTTAAACGAGCGCAGAAGCTCACTTTACTTTCTTATGTCTGTACCTGTCGTCTGCTACCCCTTACAGTCATCTGAGGGGGTCTTCGGACGTCTGACATTGCTCCCAATCCTCTGGAAGAGCAGTCAGATGTCTGACATTACTTCCAGACGTCCTAAAGTACCTCGAATGTCGCGCCACGTGCCTTTCCAACGTCCTCGTACTTGAGCATGCACACATAGCGAAAATATGACACCTCAACACAACTGTACTATGCATGCATGGTCATGCAAAGAACGTACCTTGGCACTCTACGTGCTATCGGACATCCCGAGCTCTCTCCAGATGTCCAATGACCCCTCCAGACGTCTGGTGAGTGTCGCAAACGTCTGATAATGCGGAAATATCCGCACACAGAGCTTCCTTGAGAAACTCCTCGCTCGTGGAGCTATAGCAGCCTTCCCTCCTTGCTGCTCTCCCTCTCCCACGCTTCCTCCTCTCCCAGCTCGTCCTACTGCACCCTTTCTCTCCTTCTCCCCTACTCACGGTTGCAAAGGGAAGGAGGGGAGGAGACAGGCGGTGGTGGTGAGGCAAACGGAGGAGTGCCCTCTGTGCTCCTCCTATTGCCCTCCCTCTCCCATGCTTTCTCTCCCTCTCCTCCGTGATCCTCCTATTTCCCCTCCTCTCCTTCTCCCCCACATACGATGGCAAGGGGATAGGGGTAAATGAGATGGCTACCAACTGCAAAAAGGGTGGAGGAGTGGAGGTGGCGTTGTGGGGTGGAGAGGGTGGAGGAGTGGGGGTTTTTAGAAGGAAGGGCTTAGGGTTTTAAGGTGGGGTGTGTGTGTGGGTTATGTGGGGTGAGGTGTGGGGCAAGGTAAATTGCGACCTTCGCCCTGCAAAATCCCCCCTGTTCCCGTAGAGTCCACAAAGTAAGTCCTAGGGGATTTAAAAATGCATTAACACCCCTAAAAATTCTGAAAAATTCCAAACGACCCTTAGGAAGGGTCATTTCATCGGCTGATATTTGACATCAAATTCGGCCAATTCCATAGCCCATTTGATCTGTCGTGCCAATCTCGTGGGCTTGTATAGCATTTGTCAAAGGGGGTAGTCTGACAAAACCGTTATTATGTGGGCTTTGAAGTATGGGTGTAACTTTTAGGCTACGATGACGAGCACTAGCCCTAACTTTTCAATAACTGTGAACTTGGCTACTGTGCTTTGATAGGTCTTGCTAACGAAGTACATAGGTCGTTGAATTCCTCCCCAGTCGTTTAGTAAGGTGACATTAACGGCGAATACGGAGGCTGCTAAATATAGCGAGAGAACTTCCCTAGGCTTGGGGGCCATCAGAACGGGGGGACTTTGGAGTGTATTCTTGACTTCCTCCAAGGCCTTCTGGCAGTGGGGAGTCCAGTGGGCGTCATTATAGCCTTTGCCCATTTTTATGCACTCAAAGAAGGGGAGACATTTGTCGGAGGATCGAGATAAGAATCGACCTAATGAGTCAATCTTGTCGGCCAACGACTGTAGCCCCTTCAGCATGCCTGGCGGTTGCAGGTCTTCAATTGCCTGGATCTTATCCGGGTTGGCTTCAATTCCCCGGTCAGAGACCAGGAACCCTAGGAACCTGCTGACCAAGACCACAAAGGTACACTTGTTGGGGTTTAGGCAGAGGTTGGTGTGTCCTTCGAATCTGGAACACCTCTGCCAAGTGCTCTAGGTGTTGTAGGAAGTTTGATCCCTTCACAAGCATATTGTCAATACACAACTTGAATGATTTTCTTATTACTTTTGCAAAAACCATGTTTACAAGGCACTAGGTTGTGGCCCTAGCATTTTTTAGGCTGAAGGGCACGACTCTATATTGGAATAGGCCCTTATCAATGATGAAGGAGGTGTGAAGCCTGTCTGTTGGGACAAGGTTAATCTGATGGTACCCGTTGCAAGCATCTAGAAAGGATATGTGAGATTGTCCACTACAGGAGTCCACTAGGGAGTCTACCCTTGGTAGGGGGAACTCATCCTTTGGGCATGCTTAGTTCAGGTTGGTGAAGTCGACGCACATGCGCTACTGACCGTTGGCCTTCTTCACCATTAAGACGTTTGAGAGCCATGCCGGGTACAGGGATTCTTTGATGAATCCCTCTTCCATGAGCTTCGGGACTTTAGACTCGGCCGCCTGCCATTGTTCAGCTGACTTATGCCTATGCCCCTGCTTGACTGCGCAGGCGCCCGCCTGAATATTCAGGTGATGCTGAATCATAAATGGGTCCATCCCAGCCAGGTCATTGGCAGACCAAGCAAAGACATCCGTGTTGGCCTGAAGAAGGAGTAGCAACTCCTGTACCTTGGAGGGCACAAGGTTCGTTCCATTCCGAATGAGCTTGGCAGCGTCATCGGGATAAATCTATATAGCCATGGCTGAAGAGCTTGATCGTAATCCCGAAGTCACCGGCTAATAAGCAAGGATGGTCTCCTGCTGGATCGCCTGAACTTGGGTTCTTTTCTTCCCCCATTTTCGTGACTTGGGGGGCTTTGGCTCCAGGGACTGCTCTAGCTAGATTCGAAAGAGCTCACGTCCAGCCAACTGATCCCTGTGCACTATTCCAACTCAGTGTGGAGACTGGAAAAGCATGAATTGGAAGTATGAGGAGGGGATTAGTTGGAAGGCATGGGTGGTGGGGCGGCCGAGGATGCCGTCGAATGTCGCCGTCAACCCGGCCACTACGAACGTGGCCGTTCGATTGAGGTACCTATCCCCATCACAGACGGACAAAGGGAGGCTAATTTATCCTTTTGGCATCACCTTGTGATTGCCAAACTTGACCACCGGGTGAATCGAAGGGGACAGGTGATCTTCTGTGAAACCTAGCTGGAGTAGGGTTTTTAGGAAGAAGACGTCTACGACACTTCCCTCATCAATGAGGAGCCAGGGCTACTGTTGCGCTAATTGTAAGAGTATTACCAACAGTGGGTCAGTATGCTCCACCAGGTTTGGAAGGGAAGCGAACAATCGGGAGGCCGCCTGCTTGATGGGACCTCTCTTGCCCCATTGGAGGGTGGGGAAAGTGCTAAGGGTTGGCCGCTTGGGAGGGCTGGATTGCTGATTTGAAGCAACGTTGACTCCGAAAATGACTTCAACCTCCGCACCCGCAAGTGGTGGGGGGTGAATGTGCTGGGGTGCTCTAAGAAAAGCCGCTTGGACCTGGCGGTGGTGCTCAGTTGGCGGGAGTAGGGGGATACCGCCTGCTCGAGGTGGCGGGCCGTAGCATCATTGGGCTCTAGGTCCTTGACGATTACTACGTTGATCCCATGGAGGTGCTAGAGCCTCTCCTTGTGGTCATCTTCCGAGCCCTTCATGGGCCCCTTGCCCTTATCCTGGCCCCCGTTTGGCCTAACAAAGTGGGCCAGGTTTCCGTACTAGATCTGGGACTCAATTTGGTCACGCAAATCGTGGTAGTCTTCTGTGGCCTGGCCCCGGGCCTTGTGATACTTATAGTAGGGCCCGGTGTCTACCTTCTTCATTGGCTTAGGCAGAGGTTGTAGATCTTTGTCCCCATACCTCTGCCAACATGTTCGCCTGTTTCACGGCCAGGGAAGTGTATTCTTCGAAATAATCTTGCCTGGGATAGCGAGGTCCATTGTTTCGATCCTTGCTCGGTCAATCATTCCTTTGCTCCGGGAAGTTGGCCTTATGCTCGTTAAAGCGTCCACCTCCATGGAGGGAGATGGGGGCGGACTCACCCGGGGTCCACCTCTCCCGGACTGGGCTAGCATCATCCTCAGATCCTTCCACCAGCCGATTGCAGGAGCGGAAGGAGTCGTCTTGCTTCGCGAACCTTGTGTCTCGGTCCCAGAGCTCTGCCATATCCCTAGGACGGAAGTCATCAATGTTGTACTAAAACCTCTGAGTCAGGAGTCCCGACTTGAAGTTTTGGATGGGATAGCGTCGTGGGGCTACTTGCATTTGAAGTATTGGGCCTTAAACTGATCTAGGTATGACCAGAAAGGGTCACTCTTTCGCTACCGGACTTCTGACAGCCTTTCGGGGTTGTCTCTAACTCTCTGTTGCCAGGTAAAGTATTAGCAGAAATTGTCTGCCAGTTCCTTGAAGCAGGCGATTTGTCCGGTCGGCAGTTCATTGAACCATTCATGGGCCATGCCGGACAAATAAGACTGAAATACTTTGCAGAGTACTTCGTCAAGGCAGCCATGTACCAACATTATTTGGTAGTAACTCCCAATGAAGCTGTTGGGGTTCGTCATCCCGTCATAGGGGGGCATGACGGGCTGCTTGAATCTTTCGGGCAAAGGGGCTGTTATCACCACCTCAGTGAAGGGATAGGTGGTGACGTAAGTCTGGGGTCGTATGCCCTGCATGGCCTTAGGGACCTAGCGGACGATCTCAGGGATCGATCCCCCGCCGTTGGTTGTGAGGGGTTGAGCCCCTGAGATCTTCTCTGAGGAGGGTGGTCGAGGAGCCTTCAGTGGGTCATGTAACGAACGCGTGCCCCAGACGCCTTTTAAGACGTCTGGGAGGTGGCCCAGACGTCGTACCAGACGTCTGGGATCACATCCAGATGTCTGACCAGACGTCCGGGATCGTTTACAGACGTCTGGAGAACAGTTATGTTCGCACGGGAGATTCGTCTGCGCGCCTGTGCGCGCAGACCTGCGATTCCTCTCTCTCTCTCTCTGCGGCTGCAGGCGCGCTGCGACCACCTTCTCTCTCCTCCTCGCGCGGCCTTAAAAGGGCGCGCCTCCCCTCCCGTCTCCACCGTCTCCTCCTTCTTCTCCTTCCTGTGCGCGAGAGCGAGCGGATGCGAGGGCGGCAGCGGCAGCCGCAGTGAGCGCGGAGGAGGTGCGGCGTGCGAGGGCGGGGCTCTGCCGTGAGGGCGAGCTCGCCGGAGCGGCTTGGCCGGCCGGCGGAGGGCGCAGGGGGCGCGGAGCGTCGCGGAGAGGGACCTACTGCGGGCTGAGCAGCAGACGCGCGAGGTGCGACGCGGGCGGCGTCGCGAGCGGAGGCCGAGCAGGGTTCTGATTCTGGAAAAATTTCCAGAATCAGACGTCTGGGTTGATATCCAGACGGCAAGGTCGACGTCTGTAAGATCATACAGACGTCTGAAAGGTGAGTTTCCGCTTTCTTCTTCCTTCTTGTCGACTGACCGTACTGAGGGAGGGGGGGTTGGCTGTGCGCAGGTTCGCTGATTCGCCATCCTTTGCGAATCAGACGTCTGTAAGTTGTACCAGACGGCGGGAGTGATCTACAGACGTCCGTGTGGACCATCGGACGTCTGGGGTATAGGAAAGACGTCCCTGCAGACTTCTGGACGTCCGGGGAACCAAGCTGAACAGGTAATTCTCTGATCCACCGTTTAAGACGTCTGGAAGGAGTTACAGACGTCTGATTTTGCACAGTATCGTCTTTCTCGACCCGTTTAGGGCCCGTTTGGGCTCCGTTTTCCGCTATTCGAGTTGCGTTCGTTTCAGAATTAATTCCTCTACCCGCCTACAGTAGCTATACACTGTTCTGAGACACTCCTTGTGTTTGATCCTTGTGATAGGACCTCGTTCGGTTGCAGTCTTGAGAGTCGCGGAGGCACGCGGGATTCCCGATCACGCCCCCATTTCTCCCGTTGTACCTGGTAGAGTGGCTTTAAGTATTAATAAAATCTGTTAAAGTATGGAACCATAACTAGAACCTAGGGCATTGCATGAATCCTAGGAATGAGAAATATATGGAATGATAGCTCCTAGGTGTTGCATGAATCCTAGGGCCGGAAAACTAGATTGTATGCTAGATCCTAGGATGTGGCATGAATCTTAGGATGGAAAAACTAGTGGGATGTATAATACTGCAGTCTTGGAAAAATGGAAAGGAATATAAAGCTGCCTGTAATTTGAATTAACAGCTGCCTGTTATGAATAAAGAAACATGTTTGAGATCATGGATTTTGAGAACGTGAATCTGGAAAGTGAAACATATGATGTTCTGAGATAAAGAGCTGGAACCCTACGGGGAATTAGGAGTGGAACTCCTGGAAAGAAAAAGGAATGGAACTGAGATGTAGTTTGTACTGTCTCTTGGGTACGCAGTACCAAGGGAAGTACCTGTACCTGTTTAGTGCAGAGTGGGGCCAGCCGCCCCAGGGACCCGGGGTTAGGATTGGTCGCTCTGTACCGACTTGTTGGCCCTCGTGTACGTAGTACCGAGGAGAGCTACTAGTGTTAGGAGAGTACTAGCTACCCCACGGGCCCCGGGGTTCTGCTAGCCTCCTTCACCGACTTGTTAGGCCCATTAGGGCAAACCAGGGTAGTCAGGCGAGGGTGCGCGGACTGTGGAGGGGCAAGGCCCCGGTTTGGTTACTGTGGAGGGGTTGGACCCCTGTTACTGAGAGGGCTCTGCCCTGGTTCCGTGCTGTGCTTTGGGCGCACCAGTTAACGGAAACGACTGACCGCGTGCCAGTGCAGGCTAGCTACCTGTGCGTTTATCGCGCGTGCCGTAGTCACCGTTACGTCTGTCAGTGACCTTGGGGTGGTTGAATGAGGGTAGGATCACCACGGGGGACTCTCCCGGCCAGGAGAGCACCACGTGCTACTTCTACTTTTGGAAAAGACTGCAATCAAGATCGTTCCCACGAGGACATTCGAGATCAAGTAAAGGATCTGAGAAATAAATGAAATAGTGAGAAAAATTGAAAGATGTGAATAAAGGAAGTAATAGAACATAACAGCTACTGTACACTCTACTGTTGCCTTTAGTTAGTTTGCCACTCTACTCAGCGTTTTACTGACGTGTTACACTCGTTACCTTTTTCAGGACCAGGTGTTGAGCAGCCAGGGTCGGCGGCTGCAGAGGACGCTGGGCCGAGTAGGGTCCAGTAGAGGTACCACAGCCTTTTGTACCCTTTTGTTTCTGTTCTAGTGAGTAGTTTTTGTTTCCGCTGTACCTTCTTTACCTGCAGTTCTTGTTATATGATAAATGTTGTTTTACTGTTGTGGTGGTACCTACTGTAGTAGTTTCTTTCCTTACTGCTGTACCTTCTTACTGTTAATTATATTCATGCTGAATGTGGTTTATTTTACTGTCTTTTGGTTACTTCCTCGTTGGACGACTAGGTCTTGGGATTAGTCGAGTCGGTCCGGTTCTCGTGTCTCGTAGGGACTCGGGAATCGGGTCGTTACAGGTCAGGAGGGACTTCCCCTTTCTGGCTACTAAGCTCATGCTTTAGCTTCTCTAGCTATTCGCATAGACGGGCATTCTCGTCCTCCACCATACGATGCCACTTCAGTTGCTCGTCATCGAGGCTTGGCTGGCAGGGCTCCCCTTGTGGGGTTTAGTTGAACTCTCGGATCTGCCTGATCTCCAGGAGCTTCTCTGTTATTGAGATTTTCTCAGCTCTTAGAGCCGCCAGTTTTGCCTGAAACCGCTCCTCCCTTTCCTGTAGCTCCAGGAGAGGTCGTGCTCGTGGTCCTCCGATGGCTGGTCGGGAACTCCCTGCTTCTCCTTATTTAGGTCAGTCGGCAAGAGGTGTCTCTTGGACACCAACACGCTCGACTTGACCCAATCCGGCACCTTCTTGGGGTCAGCGTGAGAGGAGTTGCGAGTCATAGGAGCCATTGGGAGGACCTCAAGAGTTAGGAAACGTTATTAACTGATAATTGCTTCTTACAAATGGTGCCAATTAATCAACACCTTGAGATTCGGAGTGTCCGACTCAATAATAGGGATGACTGGACCTCCTATGTGGGTGGAGGGTCCGATTCACGAGATTCAAGCAATCAAAAAATAGGCACATGGATTTGGTTACCTAGTTCCACCGTAGGGGGTATACGTCTAGGGGGAGTATGGTACTCTGGGTGAGGCCTCGAGGGCCTTCGTCAGCTATTTATAGTGCTGGGATTAGGCCTCTGTTACAGCCCGGTTCCTGAATCCCTACGGGACACGAGAATCTGATCGACTCGACTGATCTCAAGACCCAGTTGTCCAACGAGAAAGTAACCCAAAAGCAGTAAAATAAACCACATTCACCATGCAAGTAACTAACAGTAACAAAAGTACAGCAGTAAAGAAAAGAACTACTACAGTACATACCACCACATTAGTAAAGAATTTAAAACAGGTACAGAATTATGAAGTTACAATAAAAAGTACAAAGGTGCAACAGAAATACTCACTACAACAGAAAAAAATGGGTACAACAAAAGTACAACTACTGGGCTCTACTAGGCCCAGCACCCTCCGCAGCCGTAGGCTCTGGCTGCTCAACACTTGGTCCTGAAAAAGGTGACAAGTATGACATGTCAGCGAAACACTGAGTAGAGTGGCAACAGGCTAGCTAAGAAAACAGTAAAGGTGGACAAGTAGCTGTTGTTTCTAATTTTTTTCTTTATTTCTCGATTTACTCTTTCTTGATTTATTTCTCAGGTCTTTCTCTTGATCTCGAATGTTCCTCGTGGGAACAATCTTTATTGCAGTCTTTTCCGAAAAGTAGAAGTAGCACGTGGTGCTCTCTTGGCCAGGAGAGTCCCCCGTGGTGGTCATACCCTCAGTCAACCACCCCAAGGTCACTGACAGACGTAACGGTGACTACGGCACGCGCGATAAACACACGGGTAGCTACCCCGCATTGGCACGCGGTCAGTCATTTCCGTTAACGGGTGCGCCCAAAGTACAGCACGGAACCAGTATAGGGCAGAGCCCTCTCAGTAACAGGGGTCCAGCCCCTCCACAGTAACCAACAGGGGTCTTGCCCCTCCATAGTCCGCGCACCCTCGCCTGACTACCCTGATTTGTCCAGTGGGCCTGACAAGTCGATGTAGGATGGCTAACTGAACCTCAGGGCCCGTGGGGTGGCTAGCTCTCTCCCTACACTAGTAGCTCTCCTCGATACTGTGTACGCGAGGGCCAAAAGTCGGTACAAAGTGACCAGACCTAACCCCGCGTCCTTGGGGCAGCTGGCTCCCCTCTGCACTAAGAGGTAACATGTGCTTTCCTTGGTACTACGTACCCAAGAGACAACAAACTTTCCCATTCACTTTTCCAGTTTCATTCCATTTATTTCCAGGAGTTCTACTCCTAATTCTCCGTAGAGTTTATGCTCATGTTTCTCAGGCCAAGCCATACTAGGTTTCATCATTTCAGGTTTATTCGCATATAGTATGTGTTTCCAACATTCAAACTTCTTTTCCTTTTCAATTTATATACAAGCAGCTAGTATTTAATTTCAACCAACAGCAATTACATGTAACAGTTACTAACAACAGTACTCTACATTTCACAGGCAGCTGTTATCCAATTACAGGAAATTATCATTATTCTATCTAGTTATCCAAGACTGCAAATCAGGCATTCAAGACATTTGTTTCAGTGTTTCTGTTCCTAGGATTCATGCCACACCCTAGGATCTATCATTCAATCTAGTTTTCAGGTCCTAGAATTCATGCCATACCTTAAGATCTATCATTTATTTCAAAGATGCATTAATGTTTGTAAGTAACTAAGGGGAGTCACTCTACTCGCAAAACTGGGAGTGATGGGGGCGTGATTGGCAGGTCCACGTGCCTCTGTAACCCCTAAAGCCAACAGAACGAGGTCCTAACACAAGGATCAAACACAAGGAACCACTCAGAATAGGATACAAGTATTTCAAACGAGTAGAGGAACTAATTCTGAGAAGAACGAAATTTCAAACGCGGAAATCGGACCTCGAACGGACCCTAAACGGGTCAAAGACGACAACTCTGACTCAAATCAGACATCTGGAATACCTTCCAGACGTCTTAAAAAGTGGTCTAGGTCATATATCACTCTGCGTTGCTCCTCAAACTTCCAGGGATCCTACTGAATCGTCTGGACCCAGTTCCAGACGTCCGACCACCTCTCCGAACGCCTGGAGACTTCTCCGCCGTCTGGTGCCGTGCCCAGATGTCTGAACTGCGTGGGAGGGCGTGTCCCCGCGCCTTCCCGAAATGAAACCTGCACGCGCGAAGAAAACCTCATCAACACGACACGTCTCAGAACCTCGGCGAAACGGCTTGCATGGCTGTATCTGCAAAAGGAGGTACAAGAGAAATTTCGTACCTTTCAGTCGTCTGGAGCTCCCTCCAGACGTCACCCGCATCGTCTGGATGTAGGTCCAGACGTCTGATTCTGGGAAAAATTCCCAGAATTAGAACCTCCTCGTCTTCTTCCCGCTATGCGCGAGCTCGCCACGCAACTGCTCATCCGCTACTCGAGTTGCAGCAGCACTAGGGGAGATCTCCCAGACACGATGCTCCTCCGCGTGCACGCCAGTCGGCCTCGAGCTGCTCCGGCGGGCTCTCTCTCTTTCTCGCGCGCTCTCCCTCTTCTTCCCTCTCGCTGCACTTCTCTCCTCACTGCACCCGGCAATAGTTGCTGCCCTCGCTCTTGCTCTCGCGCTCACGCTAGAGGAAGGAGAAGACGGTGGGGTGGTGAACGAGGGAGAGGGGAGAGGGGTATTTGTAGGCGTGGGGGAGGCGTTTGCAGGTCGGCGAGGGGAGAGAGAAAAAGAAGAGGGCGGCGGGTTTCAGTTCGCGCGCGGCACGCGCGTAGACTCGCGATCGTACGCACGCCAAAATTTATTCCCAGACGTCTGTGAAGGCGTCCAGACGTTTGACCAGACGTCTGGACCAACTCCTAGGCGTCTTAAAGTGTGTTTGATGTCTCGGGTCTTAACAACCTCCCAATGAGATCTGCTGAGCAGATATGCCGCTTGACAAGGTGTGCGCTTTGTTAGATTATTTATTGTGGTAGTCATTGTCAACATTTATTAAAGGTGAAATCCTACTGTACTTTTGTCGTACTCTCTAACAGATAAGATCTTTCGGGTCCGACTATATGTATCCTTTTCTATGTACAGGTGGGTTGGGCTCCCAGATCCGTCTGCACAGAAAATTTTCCTTAGATGTAGGCGAGTTGGATCCTCGAACCTGCTTATATCCAGGTTTTTTGGGTTGGGTCCTTCTTTTCGGACCTATTGCGGGGTTTTGGATTTGAAGGTATTTTTTATCCCTCGTCAGGTATCTTTCTCAAGATTATTCATATTCAAAGGCAACATGAATGATTTCTTGATCATGAGAGATACTATCAAATATTTTTGATGACGTTTGATTTTCGATGTCGATATTTATTTAAAATGACATACCTAAGGTGATGTTTTTTTTAATTATCTATAAAATTTTATAACGATGTTTATTTCACTTATGGTGATATTAAATAAATGTCACATTATATGTATATTTTTTTGTTGAAAATTTTGATTTATAAATTTTGTCAAGCTTTACTTCTGGTAAAATTACATGAAACATCTGTCATATATAATCTTTCAAAGAGGAAACTTCCACATTTGGTAAGCAGGTTAAGTGGGTTAATTCGAATTTGTTTGCCACTTAACTCACCTGTCACTTTGATCAAATTAAAAGAGTTAACCTGACGCAAAATTAACTTACCTATCATGTGAAACAAAATTAACCTACCTCATCTATGGAACAAAGTTAACCTATCTAACTATCTAAACATCAAAAACAAACTTATTCTACCACTCCATCCTTATTCCTCTGTATATTCCACTAACTTACATACCGAGCAAATCCTTTGTGACCAACCGGTAACTTTGGCGCGAATCGAGTGAACCCGAACATGGTTGTCCGAGTGAAATGGAAACTAAAACATTTCAAAGACACGTACAGCCACATCTCTCTGCAAAATTGTCACACAATTAATTTAAAGATGTCTTGAAGTCTCGAGGATTTATTTGTCACACAAATTAAAAATGTCCTGAATTTTCGAGGATCTGTAATACCGAATGAGTCTCGGAAGTGCATCGAATTTCAATTTTCTTTTTCTTTTTTATCAAAAACACATGCCCTCCTATCAAAGCAACCTTCTCGATAGAGAAGGATTTCTTTTCACGTGTGTGCCTTAATTAGAATCATTTACCTCACAGATCGATATTCCTATTTTCTACATGTGTGTCTATACATAGATAAATAAACACACAAGATTGCACCCTCGTTAAACATTTCATTGTTTGATTAAAATGTAAGGCTATTGCGATGTCTCCCCTTGCATCAAGAAACTAGGAGTGCCATTGACCTGCGAATCATGATGAAATGAGCCTAGGTAGAGGCATCGAGCTTGCTCGCTCGCTTGCTAAGGTGGAGAGCGATGAGAGAGGCACACGCTTCCACGAGCATACGACTATCTAATTAAAATCTCTTGATCTACATCATGTTGACCTTGTCTAATTAAGATAATGACTCCACTTTTTGCCTCTCTTTTCTGACGTAGACCTAGGGCTCCCTTATGTAAGGACCCTTATGGAGTATGGCAAAGGAAGAGGCTAGCTTGCTTCTATTGCACATAAGGCTTGTAAACCAAGACAAGGCCTTAACTTATAATGTGACTCATATGATAAACAGAGAACTTGAATACTCCCTAGGATGTAGCCCACGTTTTGCGAGTAAACTTGGCTAAAATCCTTGTGCCTTTTATATTTTCTTGTTGACTTGAGCTTTGTTGTGGTTGTATATTGGCCATTGAAGGGTTAAGTTGCCCCATGATATTGATGTAAGCGAGTAAACTCGAAAGTTAGACTGGGCGTTAAGCCTACAACCCTTTAAAGCCTATACTTAGTATAACATGATGGATCTAGAATTTTTGATCAAGGAGAAGTTAGATAGGGTTTATGTATCAAGGTAGTGGTGCACTACTCATCCTTTAGCAGGGGTTCTCCATTTTCTTGCTTTAGGAAGTGACCAGAGTCCAATTCATCACTGCACCGGAAAGAAGGTGTTAGCCCATACGTCCTAAACATTCCATAATATTCCTCTATTATACTATTATAATAGAGGATTAATATTCTAAAACATTCAAGACATATGAGCTAACAGAAGATTAAGCATTTCAATTGTATTTAGAGGTCCGTGGTAGAGTGGACCTCCAATGGAGGGTTTAAAGAAGTAGTAGGGAAGGAATGAAGGAAGGGGGTTCACACGGGGAAAAACATTTGAGAGATAGGAGAAATAGTGGCAGAGGATATACATGAATGGAATGTTAAGTCAAAAGTTAATTGGAAGGCAAAGAAATAAAGCTATTGAAAATAAGACGACCGTCATCGAGGGTAATGATTACCTAACTTGCATGATGTTGTTAAGGAAAAAGACTTGAAGAATAAATATGAAGAAGTCTTACATGAGGAGGAGGTCTACTAATACAAGCATTTGAGGCATATGTAGTAGAAAGTGGAGATTAGAGTACTAAATTCTATTAACTTTACACCCTTGGTAGAAAAAATAACAAAATTGAATGGGTAGAGCTTTTTCATAAATTTAGAACTTTTAATCCCAACTGAATCCATATTTCTCCATGTGTGAGCTAAATTCACATTCAAGTTTTAGTATAAATTGAAATTTGAATCAATACTTGCCTTTCTAACTCAAAGACTCCAACTACGGACATAGTTGGAACTTTTGGAAAAAGTCTAGTGAGAAATATAACTTTTAGTAAACTTTTCTAATAATATTTTTGATTTAAAAGCTTATACATCATGTATAACTCATTTAGCTCATATAATATTCTAAATTAATGCTTAGTAGACTCATTTATTAAGTTTGACTCACTAACCCATTTACCAAATTAGACTTATTGAGACCCACTTAAGATCCATTTGGACCCGTTTAATATATAGATCCAATCGGGTCAAGTCTCATGTTGTAGACTCATTAGTAAAGAACGTATGGAAATGTACATTGCAATACGTTTTGCAATGCATGGTCAAGTATCAATCAGTTGAAAATTAAGTAGATCAAAATATATCAATTGTAAATAATTTTTAACTGGTTGAAAATTAAAATACACCAATTAAAAATCATAATATACTAGTGTGTTTTGACTTTTCATCAATGAAAAATGATTTTTCACTTGAAACATTATTTTTCATCTATGAAAAATGATAGTTTACTTGGAAAGTAATTTTTCATGAGTGAAAAGTGATTTTTATCAATAAAAAATTAAAATATATTGATTAAAATCATTATTCTCATCCGTATATTGTAAAATATATTAATTTACTTTTTCCTCCTTAGATCCACGCAAAAATGAGTCCACTCAATCCATTTATTAATGGATCTAATCTAATTAGATTGGATCTCACTTGAACTTACTCGTCTTACACCTCTATTTAATGGTGATATATATATATCTTTTAATTCGAGTACCTTAGATAACCACTTTGTTATACGGCCCCTAAAAATTTAGAATTCATTTTTCGCTCGAATCAGTCCACGTACGATAAGCCATGACACTGATGGCACTTTTTCTGAAATATATTTCATTGATAAAAAAGAAAAGAATCCGTTGTATAGGATGCACGTTGGAAGAAAGAGAGGAGAAAATCATAAAAGAGAAAGTTATTCTCCGTAGAGATGGAGGAAAGTAAAAATATAGATAAGAATAAAAGGAAAAAAAAAATTCTACAATGAAAATTCGACCATCTCCCGGAAAGAAGGTAATCCCATATTTATAGATACGACAAATGCCGGCAATGATCAATACTTTTTCCCCTCGATTTTTACTTTTATCAATGGTTTATGGTTAGGTGTGTTAGGCAACAATGACTTGCAAATGATGTTTGTAGCAGCAATAATGCTTCCGAATCTAATTTTATACTTCATATAAAAAAGTTATATGTTTTGAAAATGTCAAAAAAATTTGGGAAATGCGTCACCTAAGCTACTTGCCACAAACTCTTCTCTGTTACATCCAAAAATAAAATCAAAGCGTTGCAAATGGCGTTTTTTTTTCATGCACATGAGGTTCGCTTGTGATTCATCTCTTATTTCTCTTTATTCATTTTTGAAGTTTCAATCCTGATTTTTTTTTTTAACAGGCTCTAGTTCTGGCAAACTAGCTCACACCCACATCACTTATGTTGAAGGTGTTTTCTCCGCTCTGCTTTGTTCTGCTCCAAAATCCAAAAAATTTGTCGTTATTGGGGCTTTAGTCGGCTATTGCGTCACCTCCTACCCCACCTCCCCTCCCTCATTCAGATGTGGGTTTCTCCCGTTGCGATAGCTCCATTTGTCGCTCTACCTCCTCTGCCTCTTCTCATCTTCGTCAATGTGGCGTGGGATGCGATGGCCCAGCGCCGGTGCGGTGGTCACGGGTGTGCTTTAGAGTTGCGTCGACGACGTTTGGTGGGCGGTAGCCGTTGCTGTGGTGGCAGCATCTGGTGGCGGCGTCCCTCCGTCCAGCTATGTTGGAAGTTGTTCCGTGAGCTCGCTTGGTGTTTGGTCGCCTATGCTTCGCCTTCACTTGGACCGACGTTGATTTTGTAGATTGGGGGCCACGTTGAAGTTGAGCTCACCACGACAAGGTGTTTGGTCGATTTCGCTCCGACTATTCGTCATCTGTTAGCACGGTTTGTCGATGACGTCAGCGACGTTTCGTCTATCCATTGTATGATGTGGGTTCTTTCTCACATCGAAAATGGTGTTTAGAACGTTTCTTTTATATTTTCTTTTCCTTTTTATTTTCCCTGTGATGACTAATTTTGGAGTTCCCCCTTCTCGAGTGAGCACTACTTTCTTCTTCTATAAGAGACGAATGACATCTTTCTTTCCAACTTATATGACTACATCCTTGTATCATTTTCGTTCCTTTAATAAAAAAATTTATTTTCAATAAAAAAAGCTGTTAACTCATAATCCAATATGGACAAATCGGTGGAAATCAACTATCCTCCGCACACCAATCCATAGATCATGCAAGGTTAAGAATTCCAACCTGGGTCCCTCCCTAAAGTTAAGGAGTCTCTGTCGTTCAACTATATCCTTCTTGATTTAACATTGAGATTTTCACTTACTCCAAAAAAACTAATAACAGTAATAAAATAATAGCTAAGGTCTAAAAAGTAAGGAAATTTTGTTTTGGCTGATTTCCACGGGCGGCAATGGTTGCCGAACTAGAGCATTGGAAAACGCCAACTCCATTTCTGCCCACCAGCCACAATTAGATCGATGGGCTAACCGATGTCCCCCAACATAGATGTCCCCAAGAATTAGATTAGATCAAAAGAGACATGGGGAAAATGCAAATTTTTTCACCAAGGCTCCACGGTTCCACCAAACACAACCCTCGGGTTCACGCGTAGACCCCAAACCCAAAGACGACGTCCATGTGGATGGATTGCTTCCAAGCACATGGGACGGTTTCTTCATCAAAACTAGAAGATTAAAAGAACATTCATTCCATCCTCCATAAGTGATCAACCCACCAAAACCCAACGAGTAGCAGAGAGGCCCCGTTTGCCAAACGGCACAAGAGAGAGGATTTAAATATATCACTTTAATTAACACGTAAGGTAACACCTTATTATATCACGTCAATATTAATATATATTAAAATATATTTACTTGAAATTCACCCCTCCGCAGAGAGAATTTCTCCAGCATTTTCCTTCCTTTGAAGGAGATGTTGGAAGACAGTGGCACTCTTGGCGGGTGATCCGTGATAAAGTTGTCCACTCATTAGTTTCGAATTATGCTAAATTTTTAATATCCCAAGGATGTTATGATATGCTACTCACAGTGCTCGATTCTAGCAAGCAACACAGCATTATGCAACTATTCTTGAGGGATACTTCTCGTGAGGTGTAACTAAACCGCAATGTTCATTGGTGCCCACTGATCACTGGTCACCCATTTCTGCTCAACAGGCTACACCACTTGCATTCAATTCTTTCTTTTGCATGAGAGGATTCTTCATATAGTGATGATTGTAAAGGGTTCAAACTTCTCCTCCTTGTGACAGACATGAGAAGGATCCTTGCAACTGTCCTTCCCAGTCAGTTCTTTTTCAATTCTTTTTTTCATCAATTTCCCCTCCTCTCCTTTTGTAATTCCTCTGACCAATTGGGCCTGTCCTTAACGTGGCATAGACGTCTACACTTCAGAGAGAAGGGGGGTTGGGGGGGGTGTGGGGAAGGGAGTGGTCACTGCAGTGGTCAGTGGGCTGTTCAAATTTGACGCCTTGCTGTAATGTCTCCTACAATTTAGCGAGGTTTTGGCACTGTGGGGGTCCTCTTGAAGCTCTCTCTTCCTTTCTATCTCCTCCTTTTTCTCTCTCTACTCGAAATTCCCATTCTCTCCTTACACGGCTCTGGCTCTCCTTGTCCTTCCCAATCCATAAACTTCCCTTCTGCAGGGACTGACAGGGAAAGATCCGACCTTGGTGTGCCAGACACAAGGATCGAATGGTCCTAAGCGTTGAATTGTTCCTTATCACACCATACCCACGAAGTACTGTGATGACCAAGTGGCACATTAGCACCTAACCCGAGTTATTGTCCCCCACCACCCCAATTCCATGGGCCTTTCTGTTTGATAGATGAGAAGTGGGTTTGTGAATCCCGCAAAGATCCGATCTTTCTTACTTAAATGCTGGGCTCTTATCTTAATCCATCGACCCACTGTGAGAGTATAAATCAAGGGGGAGTTTTGAGGTGGGGGGAATACTTGGGGGACTAACCCATTCCCGCAGCTGCATGAGGAGGTCCTGAAACAATGAGAGTTGAGGGTACTGAGGAGGCCAAGAAAAGCAAGGTTCTTTCCCTGATCTGAGGCACCGTTCCTTTGTTTCTTGCAGTGGCATTCCGTTTTGATTGCGTCTTCATGCCCAACTTCTTGGATTTTGTTTTTTTCCCCCTTAGAAGCTCTCATGGTCTAAGAAGCTGGTGAGGAAATGGTTGAGCATCAAGAGCAAGCCCACGGGGGCAGGTGGGCTTTTCTCTTGGTAGATGATGCCTTGCATGTCTTATGTATGTCGTAGATTTTGGGTCTTCTTCTATCCTCCTTCTGTTCGGGTTTTCTAATTATTCTAAGGCTTTAACATGATATATTGCTTCTGTGCTGGCAATGAAACAAGACTGGATTCTGTACTGTTCTCTTTTTTCCCCTTATTATAAGACAGTTATTGACTTGCTCTTTGTCTGGATCTTAGATTATCATTTCTTTATGCCTCAAGTTTTTCCTTTGCCTCCAATTGTTTGCACCTTTCCATTCATTCATCAGAATTCTTCTTTGTCCACAATCAACAACTGTATCAACAGGATACATGGATTTGTTAGTACAATTATAAGATCGATTGTGTAAGTTTAAACATTCTCAGGTGATCGTAAAGAAACAGTGAACTGCTCAGTGCGTAAAGAGGCCACAGCCAAGAAATGCAATTCAGGCTACTCCCCAAGTCATGGTAAGAAATCAGAATACTTCCCCAATCATGTCATCTTTTTTTTTTATATTTATCCAAGTTCTTCACGGGGCAAGATTTGAAATTGGCTAATTCACCCTCCCTTACACACTATATTTGTTTTTACAGAAAAACCTTATAATGGGAGCTATGATGGAGTATGCCAAAGAAACGTTGATTCTGATGCACCTAAAGCTGTGGGCATTCAGGAATACAAGTATATACATTTATCCTTCAAAACCCAATCTGATCTGCTTGCAAATCGCAATCCTTTTCTCCAAGTTGATAGAAAAGTGGTCCTTATCAATTTGTATCTTTTGTCATTAGGATCTTCGTCTCAACATGGAATGTGGGTGGCAGATCTCCGCCGAGCCATTTGAATATGGAAAACTGGCTTCATACATCCCCTCCTGCTGACATTTATGTTCTTGGGTATACATCTCCACATAAAGTTTTCTCCAGTTATTGTGCTTGTTCTCTATTTACTCCAAAACCAATTTCCATATTTCCATTCTTCCATGAAATCCTCATCTTCTATGTATCTCAATCCTCATATCAGTTTCCAAGAAATCGTCCCGCTTAATGCTGGAAATGTCCTGGTTTCTGAAGACAATGGCCCTGCCAAGAAGTGGGTGGCTTTGATCAGCAAGACCTTGAACGACCTCCCCGGGGGCTCTAACAGTTATCATGCACCTTCTCCACCCTGTAATCCAATTGTGGATCTCAGCTCGGATTTCGAAGGATCATCCTCGAGGCGAAAAGCCTCTTCTCTTTTCGCCCGTCGCTCCTTCCACTCGTTTGGCCAGAACCACAAAATTCATGGAGGGATGGTGCCACCGAGACCAAGCTTTGGTTGCCGGTTCAGCATCTCTGATCAGGTGATTCTAGGAAGCAGGCCTTGTGATGGTGATGCTAGTTGCAGATGGGCTGGCTCTTCCGATGATGAGAACATTGATGATGATTCACCAAGTTCTGAATTTTCACTTCCAACATATGGCAATAATATTCCCTCGTGTATTGATGGAAGAGAAGGATCACCAGGACAAACCAGGTATCTCTTCTTTTCTTGTTCTTTCTTATCGCAATTTATTTTGGGCGCGGGTATAGAAAAAACATAAAAGTTGACTGCTTTGCAAAATCACCCAGAATCATTTTGCACCTGTACATCACCACGTCCATGCGCTGCAAAGCACGTCACATGATGTAATTTTGTACATCTCCTCACTTGTTTTTTCTTTTTAATCTTATATACTTGCACGATCTTAATGAAACTATCATTGAGTACTTACTACAGGTATGGTGGTAGACAGTGTATCTAACCTACATCTTGTGATATTATTATTTTGATCTTCGCCACTCCATTTTCCATTGCAACAAATGGCAGGTACTCTTTGGTTTCGAGCAAGCAAATGGTTGGGATCTTCCTTGCAATCTGGGCGCTGAATGAAATCAAAGATGGCATAAAAAACATTAAGGTGTCATGTATTGGTAGAGGCTTGATGGGATACCTTGGGAACAAGGTAGTTTATCTACCGATAAATTCTCAATACCACCGAGAGTATTATGTATTTTCTGGAACCATCTGAACTTATAAATAAAGATCTTCTGGGTGGCTTTCAGGGTTCAATATCAATTAGCATGTCGTTGCATCAGACAACTTTCTGCTTCATTTGTAGCCATCTGACGTCTGGCCAGAAAGAGGGCGACGAATTACGTAGGAATGCTGATGTCATGGAGATCTTGAGGAAAACTAGATTCCCAAAGGTGAATGGACAAGGGGCTGGAAAGTCTCCTTCAACGATCCTCGAGCACGAGTATGTAGCTAATTCATACGTTGTGTAGGCGCACCCTTTCATTACGACGTTTGGAGTTCTGTGTAATCCGTTGTCTATGTTCGCAGCCGGATAATATGGTTGGGAGATTTGAATTATCGGATAGCTCTATCCTATCGTGCTGCAAAGGCATTGGTGGAAATGCATAACTGGAAAGCACTGCTGGAAAATGACCAGGTTTGACTTAGTAATATTATCAAAGTGATTCTATTGTTTCAGACTTTTTTGCCTACCAATTTAAATAGCTGAATTGCTGCAACATGATAGTTGTTTCCACCACATCAGAAAAAAGCAACTACTGACTTTGACGAGGGTTACGAATTAGGAGGCATCTTGACGAATCTCATTTGTTGATCAATAACAGTTGAGGATGGAGCAGAGGCGTGGCCGTGTGTTCAATGGCTGGCAGGAAGGAAGGATATATTTTGCGCCTACTTACAAATATTCCAACAACTCGGATAGATATGCTGGAGATGAGATGAATCCGAAAGCGAAGAGGCGAACACCGGCATGGTAAAATTTTAAGGGAGGAGAGAAATGAGGATATCGAAACCATTCTCAAACACATTCACTTGCTTCCTTTTCTTATAGACTTTTTTCTTGTAGAGATCAGGAGGCCCATAGAGCTTTGTTGCTTTTGCGTGTGTAGGTGTGACCGCATATTATGGTATGGCATGGGACTTGATCAGTTGGCATATGTTCGTGGGGAATCCAGGTTCTCGGATCACAGACCTGTTTATGGTATTTTCACAGCGATGGTCGAGTCAAATGACTGCAGCCGAGAGAAAGTTTTGAATTGCTCCAGCTCCAGAATTGCGGCGGAAGAATTGCTCCCTTGTTCAGATGGGTACTTTGAGCTTGGCTTCGTTTGATGCACAGGAACAGATCTGGAAGTTGGAGTAAGTTGCAGTATGCATTTCAGAATGCCAGAATGTAACAAAAAACGCAAAGCGTGACACGTCTTGCAACGCGTAGTGGACGTGGTCTCCATTGTATACCTGGTATTTAACGTAAAGGAACCCAAAAATCAACGTAACTTTTGTTTATGAGTTTGGTCACACCCCACTGGGCAAAAAAAAAAAAAAAAACCACCAACATTTCGTGGGTTAGTGGGCACAAGGGTGTTTTTTGGTTTTGAATAAAAATTCATCGGTGCAAAATGGTTTTAAAGTGTATCTTGTGATTTTTGTATCAGTGCAGAATGGTTCTGGAGGCAATTTTGGTAGCTTTGCACCAGTGCAAAATGATTCTAAAGGTAATTTTGGTGGTTTTACACCGGTGTAAAATCATTTTGCACTTATATGTTTTTGGTTTAGAAGTAATGATGATTTTTTTGAGTAGTGGTAGACCCTACCAAATGACAATACTTGTGCTACTTTTTTGTGTGAAGGGGAGACACATGACGTGTTCCTCACTTCTGAATTTACTTTTTTGATTCCCCCCACCCTCCTTGCGTTGTGACACACATCACCTTTTGCATTTGTATACCTGCACCCTTTCAAAATCCATGCATACAATAAGATTTTAGTATTATGTTTTCAACATAACTTGAGTTTTTCCCTCTTTTGCAGTTTTTGGGCCTTGAGAAGGCTTCTTGGAAGAGATACAATGCAAGCAAAATTTTTCATGGATGTAGGTTATAAGATGCTTCTCCAGACTATTTTCTTGTGGATGCATACATATGGTATGGCTTTTCCTTATAACTACTAAGAGAACTAAAAATATTAGGAGAATTGTTTAGTCAAACAACCAAATGGCTAATCTGTTGCAATTATTTGAGCCTCACAGGCGACTTCAATCATTGAATGGATCTTCATATGGATGGTGCTCACTGACATGTGCAAGCAGGTGAGTAATCAAATCATCATCTGCACCAAATTAGTGGAAACTGGTGTCATAAATCCTAATAATTGATTTGGTCAATCATTCAAGAATCTACAATTGTGCCAATTTTCTCTCTTTATTGGCATTTAGACGACCCCATATTTTCTAGCTATCTGTAATACTTCTCTTCGTTGGAAAATGGTATATTGCTTAATCCTCTCTTGATGACTTCACAGCTCATTCATTTGCTTGAAAAGCAAGATATTTATGTTTTATTCTAGTTCTATGTCTTATATTTGTATTAATGACACTTATAATTGATTCAATTCACTGTATTTCAGGATTTTGTGATTCACTACTTGTAAGCTTTCATTGTTTCACCAAATTGAAGGAGATTGTTATATTATTGTTGGTGATGACATTCTCAACATCAAAAAAATGGGAAACAACCTTGGGAACATTGCTCCTTTAGGAAGGAAATGTTTATCTGGTGATCAGGTCACAATTAGATGCAATCGGTTCTCTTGATATATGTTGAGAAACACTTCACATGGTTTGGCTGACAAGAGACTTGATGTATGCTTCATGGTGTAGAAAGAAAACTTTTTTTTTTTGCTTTTTCAAGAAGGTAGATATAATGGCCATGAGATTTGTTCTCATGACCTCTTAGATGCCAATGGGAGGCTTTACCACAGCGTTGTGCCAACTCCTTGGTAGCAAAAGAAAAACTTCACTATACTGGAGAAGGGAGGGCAAATTTTGAAAGAGAGTAATTTTCTAATACAGAAATCCCGATTGTACCATTACTTCTTTGGCACATGTCTTCCAAGGTGTCCATGAAAGAAATTAGAAGGGTCTTGCTCAAAATCTTAAAGTCTTCACAATAGAGTGTGTACAAACGCATTTAACCTTAATTTGGGCCCTTTTCAATAAATTCAGGATATATTTTTTTTAATATATAATGTACATGTAGATGCGACATGCAAGGAGAAAGATCCAGGAAAAGGGTGATTGGTGGGGGGTGTTGGTGCCCAACAACCTGATGAGTTGTAAAGTTTACATTTTATGTTGAACCTGACAAGTTTTAGGTGACACACATTCATCATCTTGATTGGAAGATCTTTCATTTGCTAGTGTGGGTGGAGGAAAAATATACTTTTGCATAACATGGGGATTTTGGGTGGAGAATTTGATAGCCTATTTTCTTTGCAATACACACCCAACGTTTATTCTCAATATGGATAACATTGTTCAGTGCCTACTTAAAGTCATGTAATAATTTCATAATATAATTTTTTTCAAACTATCAATAATTCTCAGTACGATCTCAGTGTTTCATTTGCATTGGTCCAATATTGTTGATGGAGTTATGTCACTAAGATTGTAGGTATTTCCTATTTCATAAATTTTACTTATTGGTTATGTACGATAATTATCTCATAAATCTTATTAATTGAATATTTATAATCGTCTCACATTAATCAATTCTGAAATCTCAATCTCAATCGTGACAGAAAAGCAAGATGAAAAATCACAATAAAAATTGGGAATATGGTTGCTTTCAATGAGAATATTGTTCATGTGATTCGTGAAGATGTCAATTCATTGATTTAGAAATATGCTCCCTTCTTGTTTGACACTTAAATTGACTTGACTCGGACTATATAGATCATTTGAAGACATTCTTTTGAGTAAAAGTGGTGGGGAAAAGAAAATGCCAATAAAGTTGAATGTCCTAATGTTCAAAGGTTCAATTAGGGGGCCTCCTAAGGTCTAAGTTAACAAGCCTTGCTACATGCCATTCAACTGTAAGAGCATGCAACCATCACTTTCTTGATTGATTATAGTGTACAACATCATATTTAAGCATATAACTTGTGCTTTAATTTGAAATAAAGTTTAATTAGAGTGTAAAAGGAAAAAGAATATTTGTAAGGAGTTACTCTTACAAATACATGACAATAAAATCATTATCCACTATTCCAATGAATGGTATATACACTATTCTCAATGTTATCTCAAAAAAAAAGAGGATCTCAATGGCATCCTCTCACTCTTTTTCTTCCCTCCGGTACAAGATAAATAATTGCTTATGCGAAAGGATTGAGTCATTTCAGACTTTTCGATCAATGTAAGACTCAAGAAGGCATTCTACGCACTCAAGAGTTCGAATTCCTTACAAAGTGTTGCAAAGCCTCAAAAGGATGCTTTCATGCTAAAATAAAATGGTAAAAATCATTTGTCTGTCGCTTTTATTGGGCAAGTGAGGTAGTAACAAGCTAGAGAATCATTTTTGAAGCAATTAACTTTTGAACTCCTCAAGCACAACATTATATCGCCTTTTATTTAGGTCCTTGGCCTTTATGTTTATCCTCTGTTATCCTCCATCGACTTTTATGTTCACATTGATAATCAGAACCTCCTTCACTTCATCTTTCTTGACCTGAATTCCTAGATCCACCATAACACCTTAGGTCTTAATGCACTTAAAGCCTCCTCATTTTAGCTAAAATCACTCTAGCACATAATCTTTTTGCTCATTATCAAATCTTAAAATTAGTTGTAACTTGATATGAAGATAGCTATAATAATGAACTATTATGCAAACACCTCCATTTTAGATACCAAGCCATGAAACTTAGATGATATAGATAACTAAAATAAGAACATTTCTTCAAATCTTCACCAATGTTGGAGTTTGCCAACATAGTCATAATTTGGCTAACTAGGATTCAGGTCAATATTTCATTCTAGAATATACCTACAACAAGCTATTTTAGTTGAAATGCAGCGATTAACATAGTTACAATAATTATAATTCTTTCTTGAGATTCGCATTATTGGCTAAAAATTTTAGCCTACTTGATGTTTCCTAATATGGCTATATGATACACTTCAATGTTTCCCATGTCAGAGCATGAAGTCCATATAAAGTAATTAATGGAAATCTCTCATTGACTAATTTTCATTGCTAAATAGTTATGAACTGTTAAATTCATTTTGGGACATTGCTTTTGAACAAATGCTTTATTTCAATCAACTTTAAATGGTCCAAAATCATGTAAAACCTTTTCTTAAGACTCGGAATACCTTTATAAATATGTTAGAAGTCTTTTGCAAGAAAATAACTCAACTTTAGTGCTATTAACTTAGAAAATCTCTAGTGAATTAAGTTACAACTACTTCCAAGGTGTGCCAGTCTCTTGTGCTATACTAATATAATCAAACATAGAGAAATTGATTATTAACTAAGATAATAATCAAACATAGAGCAATCACACGACTGCTTGCTTATGTATACTGGTAGAAAATATTTTTGTATGACAACTAGGTTGGCTTGACCACCCATCCACCTAATACTCAAATAAGAGATGACCACCTTACAAACTAAGGTGGCCAAGGTTGCCCCCACATTGAGTGAAAAAGGGGCTTTGATGTTGCAAGAATCGAGGCAACCATTCAAAAGGCGAGACAACTCATTAGTCGATTGCGCTTTACAAGGAGCAAATGATTATTAGCCTTAATTATAATTACAAATCTCCTATAGAGGGGGAATATGTACTCAACAAAGGGGGAGTCCTTGTAATATAGTAAAAAAAAAACTACTAGTGAATAATTAAGGGTTGGATCCTGATGAGAGCCTCATCATGAACCCTAACTAGCACAATTTGATCTAAATAAGTGTGCAAAAGCTCCTACAAAACCTAAGTAAAAGCCTAACTCAAAGAATTATAAATTTAAGAATAAAATAATTCATAAGGGGTAAAATTGTAATTTTACCAATGCAGTACATAAACGGGGTGTCTAATTGTCTGAATACAGGTCAAATGGGCTTAATAAGAAAGAAAGTGGGATAACCTGAGCCGAAAAGGGTTATAGCAACTTCTAGGAATTAAATGACATTCTGTAACCTTAAAAACAAACCCGCTTCAATTCACAAAGTTCCTGGCAAGATAAAAGTCATATAAACCCTCTAAAATTCATGGAAAAACATCCTCTAGGGTTTAGAACCTTCAATTTGGCCAGTAGAACCTGTCTTGACCTAAATTGAGAACCATACCCAATTTTTGACCTAATTTGGGTTTTTGTGCAAATTGACCGGTCAAACGTGGTCAAACCTAAAATTAAACCTCACCATTAGATTTCTTAGGTCCAAATTAGGTTTATACCAAAATTTGGACCTAAGGGAAGGCCATCTTTACCTACTTTACAAATTGGTCATCTTGAATTACTTTTTAACCCTTATATTTTTGAACCCTTGCATTTAGCCCCCCATCTTCTCTTTCGTTCTTTGAAGAACGACCCCTCTGCCACCCCACGCAGGCGCCCATACCTCTGGCGACCTTGCGTGGAGGATGGCGCCGCGCAGGGTATGGGGGCCGCTCTTAGGAACGAAAGGGGGGTTCCCTACGTCGTCCTCTTTCACAGGGACCCTCCCCATTGCCCCGCAGCTGCCCATGCCGCTCGTGCGAACGCACGAGAGAAATGGGTCTGCTTTCCGGCCATTCTCCGGTGAGCTCCCCACGTCGCCTCCTCAAGATCCTCTCCTCGCCAGCACCTTTATAAGAAGCAGCTGGGGCTGCTGATTTGGTTAAGCCTGATTTAGCCGAGGATTTCCCCCCAACTTCGTCTCCTCCTCCTACGGTCAAACTCCCGCAGGCTCCGGTGGCCCTTCCTCCTCCTTTCGTCGCTCTGCTGCCATACCTGCAGTAGAGTTCACTCTGCCTCGTCCTCCCGCGCCAGGCCGCACCAGTTGACGCCTTCCAAACCCCCTCCTCGTCGCCGTTACCCCCTTTGGGCACCTTCGTCTCTGGCGTCGGCAGGCACGCGCCGAGCGCCTCCTCCCTCCCTTCGTTAGTTAAAGTAGGTGAAACTCTTCCCCTTACTCTCTCTGTTATTTCCCCATTCTTAATTTGCTATTTCAACCCATCGACCATCACTGTCCATTACCACCTTCTCCATCTCCGGCTGCCCTCCGGCGAGGCATTTTCGCCACTCCACGCCTCCATCCGCCTCACCAGCTTCCCCTTAAGCATCGCGACACCTCGCTGACACCAAATCCACCCTCCATTCGCCACATCGCACCTCCAGATCACCCCCCGAACACACCCACTCTTACGCACGCAGTGTGCCTTAGGCACACGGCCACAGGCACTCTCGCGTCTCGCCGACCACCGCGACACACTCGCCACACCTGGGCGAACCTCCCTGAGCTTTTTAACGTGGCCGCGAGGCCGTTTTGGTGATTTCAGGGCCCAGGTGATCGCCGCCATTGACGAGCAAGTGAAGCTTGCTTGGGAGCTTCACCCAGGCCCTCGTCCCAGGCAGCAAGTCCCAGGTCACGCGGGATCTGCTTGCGCATGCACTCAGGATTCCAATTGGGGTCGCAAGCCTCTGCTACTGCCCCAATTGGATGACTCTTCCTCCCGCAGGCACCCGAGAACGAAGGTGGGACTTTAGTCCCACCTCGGAAGTGTGTGGGCGCGCGCCCACGCATAAGAGGAAAAAGTGCTATAGGCCGGTTGCCTCCGATAATAGTGGGGTGAGGTCCCTCACCTATTCACCGGGTCTCGTCTGCGGCATTGCCCACGCGGATCTAACCCGCGACCCAATTACCCCACTCCTGAGCACTCCTCGCAACCACACCCACGCCGGTGCACCTGGACCCGGGCACGCGACCCGACCTGATTACCCGGCTCTGGGAGAGCATACACAAGAGAGATTCAGAGAGAGAGAGAGACGAGGGAAAGGGTAGGGTTAGGTTTTGCGTCGCGTGTGTGCAGGGAACAGGTGAGGAAGAAGAAGAGGAAGAGTGGGCGGCGAGGACTTAGTCGCAGAGCTCCCGCAGCAGAAGAAGAAGGTGAAGGAGAAGCCGTAGCAAAGAGAAGAAGAGGAAGAAGCTGAAGAAGAAAAGAACACAACAGAAGAAGAGAAGGAGGCACTGTAGCAACAGCGCCGATAAGGCGTCCAACGCGAAGAATCAGACGTCTGGATCAAGGAAGAAAAGAGAAAGAAGAAGAAAAGAAGAAGACACAGAAGGAAAGAAGAAAGAGGCAGCAGCTGAAGAAAGAAAGAAGAAGAGGCAGCTGCAGCAAAGAAAAGAAGAAGAAAGAAGGCAGACTGAAGAAGAGAAGAACCGGCTGAAAGAGAAGAAGCCAAAAAAGAGAACTTTTGCTCTCTCTCTCTCTCTTATTCTTTTTGTAATAGAATTGTGAACCTTTATGTTGCTAGAATGACGTGTGCTCCTTGAGTTCGACCTCGGGAAACTTTTAATTCCGAGTAATAAATTATAAACTGGTGACCATTTTTTGTAATATACTATAATGAATTAATCATCATCACACCGCCAAGAGCAAGAAATGCAGCTTCGGCCTCCAAATCCCCTCTCCAGATATATACTAATATGGTGTAATTGGGTCGCCGAATTCTTGATTTATCCTTTTTTTTACTCATATTCTCGCAACATCCCCATTTCTTCTTTTTGTCAGGCTCTTTGGGCTCAATCACCTCTTTTCAATCCTTTAATACTCATTCATTTTCATGAATGAACATGAGGTGACATTTGTTCTTAATCACAAAGAGTATTTCATTACGATTTCTCTTGACAAAGAAGCTTGAGTACAAAGAATTAGATGAGTTTTGGACTTAGTAGAGAGTTCTAAGGATAGAGTATCATATTCGCGTTAAAACTAAGGTAAGTGAAGAGATTATGTATTGGTTGTTACTGGTATTCTTTGCTTTTGATTAGTTCTTTGTGAGGAAATTGCTCATTTACATGAGGGAAGTAGGAGTGATGATGATGTAGATCACGATGTAAATAGCTACTTCACTTTTGGTAAGTTTTTTATTACAAATCCTGATTTCATCAACTATTTCACTTCTAGTGAATTTATTATTTTAAATTTTTTATGAATTTTTTTCGTAGTTGATAATACTAACATACATCGAAATAGGTAATATTTAATTTATTATTTTTTTATGATGTGGGCTAATAAATTACAACTCAATAAACGACATTAATATATTAAACTAAAGTGTCGAGAAATGTCTAAAGGATGAGATCATCACTAGAAAATTTATAAATATTTGTATAGAAAATCATATGTTACTATGTGACACATTTATTATCTATTTTTATAAACACATATCTATCTTTATCAGTTTAAGTCCTTATCAAGGAAAAATGAACACAACTTATTAACATTTTTGTGCCCGAATTTTATATAAGTTTAAGTTATCGACTTGTTAATTGAGACTTAAGATTCTATATAAAATATTGCAGTTAACCTATCTATACTTAAATTATTTTGACAATTCCAAAATAAAATCTTAGAAAATATCATCACACCTATCTTACCACCAACTTTAAAATAACCTTGCATAGTAACTTTTATGACCATCACTTGTCACATGGATTATCCTCAATGAAAGAAAATATACAATCTCGCCAAAAGATATAATACTCGTGGCAAGTCGTACACTTCCCTAAAAGAAAAGCATAAACGTTGCCCCTCCCAGCAAGTATCCACACCCACTTGCATGCATCCACAAATGATCTGAAGCTCCCATCCCAGACCCGTCCCGCCCCCACAAAGACCAAACCACCCCCAGCCAGGCCCCAAAACCCCAACCCCACCTCCCACAACAACCGCAGATCCACGAGGGTATTTCCGGAACGCCACCGTCCCGGTACTCGCAGCCGCACCAACGGCCAATCCCCCTGATCGTCCGCGATCCCCGCCCCCCTCCCCTATATAAAGAGGGGGGCCCGCCTGCAGCTTCTCGTTTCAAGACCCCACTCGAAGCTCCATAGCTCTCGTCTCTCCTCTTCCGGAGCTCTTTAGGGCGAGTTCGGATCCGACGGAGGCCCAATCGGTGCTTGATCGAGCCGTAAGGTGGGGATCGGTAGCGATCACTGCGATCTCTCCCCCCTACTGCGACTTTCTTAGAACGCGATTTTGATCGTTCTGTAGGGGGGTTGGAGCAGTTGTTGTGGATTTCGTGCTGTTCTACTTTGATCGTGAGGTTGAGAGGCTGATTTGTTGTGTTTCGCAGGGTGGTGGTTGTTCGAGGATGTTGGGGGATTGGGGTTAGCGCTGTGCATGGGGTTGAGTGTTGTTCAAGTTACTATATTTTTTGCCATTTTTTAGCTTGGAATCTTCGAGAGCGAAGCAACTGTGGCGTGTCTGTGTTGGTTGTTTGCCAGAAGGTGGCAACTTGGTGAATTGGCGACGTGTAATAACTAGCTTAGATGAGAGAATCAAGGTAAGTTGCTGCAGGAACTTGATGCGGATATTCGAGGTTGCAATTAGCAATATAAAATTGTGGTTATAATCCTTAGGGCTACTTATACCATTTGAAACAATGGGCAATTTGATTTTGTTCGCAATTGATGCTGAAGTACTCACCATTGAGCGTTTCGAAAGTTGTTTTGGGAAAGTAATGGATGGGGTACGGGGTTGAGTACACTCTGAATGATGGTTTTTTTGCACTTTCACTAATAAAAGATATACTCTGTGGTTAAAAATATTAACATGTACGTATAAGCATAAGATGTTGAACACAATATCTGTCAATATATCATTCCGTATATTTTTGCATCATAGCCATTGTGGTTAAGAGATTTCATTGGTTGAGTTGAGGATTTGCAAAAAAGAAAAGAAACAATGTATTACATTGGTTAAAGGGAGCACCTAGTTGAGCTGTTGAGGCAGTTGTGTAAACTTCATCACTTGAAAGTAGACTTATTTGGCCGATTCATCTGTTTCTTGCTTTATCTGAGTTAGCTAAGAGAGCCCAAATCTACTATCTTCATTCCTGTCTTTCTACTAGACATCCCCTGAAAGCATTTGTGGAGAAGGAACCTTGTTATAGATTTTTAGACATCTAACATAACAGGGGTTACTGAAAAGGCTACTCAGAAAAAAAAAAGAAGAGAGGAGGTATTTTATTGGAAAAAGATGAGGCCAAAATTATGACTAGGGTCTGGCTATGTAAAATTTGCAGTAATGAAAAGTTTAGGCATTGGGACTTGTACTAAATGGCATTGGTTGAACAATGATGGTTTTTGTTGAGTTATATTTTTGCTGTAAATGGTGTTTTGTTATTTTAATAGTGGGTTTATGATGTAACCTTTCCCTCACCTATGTAGAGGTGTAGGGACTTCTTGCTAAACTAAGGATGTTCATTTCCTTTAACTTGGTATCAGAGCCAAGTTGTGGGCTCCACCAAAGGAACCCTAACCCCCACCGTTAGCCCCCCCTCTCTCTACCATCGTCGCCGCCGGTAGCAACGGGCACCAGCGTCGCCAGCCACAGCAGCAACAGGTAGCTCGCCGCCGGCAGCAGCTACAGGTAGCCCATCGCCTGCTGCTGTAAGCCGCCACCTAGGCCACCCGCCATCGCCAGCAACATTAGTAGCAGGTAACCGCGTCGCCGGCAGCAGCAGTAGGTAGCCCATCGCCGGCTGCTGCAGGTCGCCACCTAGGCCACCCGCCATCGTTACCCAGGCCCTAGCCGCTGATTTTTGTGCTCTCTCCTGCTGTTGATGTTTGGCAGCAGAGAGAGGGCACATCTCTACCTTTTTTGTCTGATTGGAAGACCTTTGGATCGTAGTTAATGGAGTGTTAAAGCCAAGGGTCTTCTGGACAGGTGATTTGATGGCATTTTCAGATCTGTTCTATTAGATTTGAGGTGTGTATTCTCCTTTGATGCATGTTTTTAGGGTGTGTAATCCCCTTGAGTATTCACCGCGGGTGAGCGGAGATTTTTTTGGGTGTGTATTCCCTGATTAGTATATCTGTTGGGGCATGTATTCTCCATTTTCTATCAATTTTCAGTTTTGAAGTGTGAAGAAATTAAGGGGTGTGTACCCTTTCTATGGCACATTGAACTTCGTTTGTAACAGTGTGTTTTAGTGAATATGGCAGTGTATCAGTCAGAGATTGCGCTAGGAACTGCCGTGGGTGATACTTCAATCACTGGTGTGACGTGGTTGATTGATTCAGGTGCTTCCAATCATTTATCAGAGAATCTGCAGTGTTTTGGACAGATTCAACTTGTCTCTCGAGGTCGTACAGTACAGGTGGCTGATGGGCAACTTGCTCCTATTAGTGGTGAGGGGGAAATTAATGTTACCCCTTCTATATAGCTTAATCATGTCCAGTTTGTTTCAGATTTATTCATGAACTTGCTCTCTGTCAGTGAGATCATTAAGCAGATGAATTACCATGTCATCTTTGATGAGTGTCGATGTATTTTCTAGGATAGAATGACATGAAAGACTATTAGTGGTGGATATGAAGGAGTTTAGCAACTTCAGCAGGGTCCCATGGCTGCAACATGTCGGGTTAGTACTACATTTGGGAGTGCTTTACAGTGGTATAGACGGTTGGGCCATCATTCCTTGGAAAAATTACACAGGCTTTTCCTCATGTATCCCCAACTACACAACTTTTTTACGACGCATGTCAAGTTGGGAAGTACCATAGATTTTCCTTTCTAGCTGCTATAGGACCACGTTCGATTTTGTGTTTTCAGTTATGCATTTTGATGTTTAGGATCCCAGTATGACTCATAATAGAGCAGAACATCGGTACTATTTGATTGTGGTTGATGATTTTTTTAGATTGTCATGGCTATTTCTCATGAGGAATAAGCTTGAAGTGGGTCCACTGATTGAGAAGTTTGTGTTGATGATAAAAAATTAGTTTGATGTTTGCATCAAGATTCTCAGGTCTGATAATGCACTGGAGTTTTGTACTCGTTAGCTGGCATAATTCTATGGCTTACATGACATAATTCATCAGACCTCCTCTCCTCACACCTCTCAGCAAAACAGAGTCGCAAAAAGGATGCACAAACATATCCTTGATATGGCTAGAGTGCTTCTTATCCATAACAGTGTGCCACAAAACTACTGAGGAGATGCAGTTCTCACAGTTTGCTACTTTATTAATAGATTACCCTCCTTAGTGATTCACGAGCAGATACCATGGTAGGTGTTTTATCCAAATGATGAGCTGTTTGATCTTTCACCCAAGACATTGGATGCGTGGCTTTTGTACATCTCCTTGGACCTGGGCGTGATAAATTAGCACCTAGAGCAGTCAAGTGTGTGTTTCTTAGCTACTCTTATACTCAGAAAGGGTATCGGTGTTTTAATCTCCTACACCAGAGATATTATATCAGTGCAGATGTCACCTTTCATGAAGTTGTCTTATTTTTCTATTGCTGCCAGGCAGGTGCAGAGTATACTGGAGTGTGCGCCTGTACAAGTTGCTCCTATACCATTTAGTATATTTATAGATACTAGTAGTCCTTCTCAGACTACTGAGCCACCTACCAGCACATTCAACCTAGTACCAGTGGATGAAGGGACTTTCAAGGGTCACACTTATCAGTTGCCAGTTATGTATAGGGCAAAGCCCCTTCCATCTATTCCACAGACTTCTCAGGCTAGTGTTAATAGACTAGAGGCGGTTTCTACTCAGGAGGCTTCTTCAGATATAGTGTCAGGAGATGTAAAGGGTGAGAGTTTGTCACCTGTGGATGGTTCTCCAGGTCCTGATTCCATGAGTACTGATGAGGATATTCCTATTGCTATCAAGAAGGCTCCACGATCTTGTGCCCAATATCGTGTTGCTGGGAGTGTTGTTTTTGCTGATTCTCTATATTCGGAGTTTCATGCATTCATAGCTGTTGTATCCAGTGCTGAGTTACCTACCTCGTACCAGCAAGCTTTATTACATCCACACTGGAAGGTAGCTATGGAGAAGGAGATGTCTGCACTTACTACCAGAGGTACCTGGGAGCTGTCACCTTTACCGTCTGGCGCATACCTTATTGGAGTCAGATGGGTCTTTGCCTTGAAATACAACCCAGATGGGTCTATTTCAAGGTATAAGGCCTGCCTAGTGGTCAAAGGATTCACCCATACCTATGGGGTGGATTTCTTTGACACGTTCTCCCCTGTTGCACGACTCTCGACTGTTCGCATCCTTATCTCTGTTGTAGCTCATTATGGATGACAGTTACATCAGTTGGATGTCAAAAATGTATTTCTGTACGGAGACTTGGAGGAAGAGATATATGTAGTAGCCACCTGGCTTTGAGGTTCATGGGGAGTGTATATGCAGGCTTCGTAAGGTCATTTATGGTCTTAAGCAGAGCCCTCGAGCCTGATTCTAGTGCTTGTCTGAGGCATTGTCTGTTATTGGGATGCAGAGATATTCATCGGATCATTCACTATTTGTGAGAAAGACCAGTAGGGGTACAATGGCTTTACTTGTGTATGTGGATGATCTTATTCTTATAGGTGATGATGTAGAGGGTATATCTCAGATAGAGTACTTGGCACACTAGTTTGTCATGAAAGATCTTGGGAAGCTGAGATATTTTGTAGGCATTGGGTTTGCTACAGGTAAGCAAGGGATAATTATGTCGTAGAGGAAATATGCCCTTGATATTCTTCAGGAGATAGACATGCTAGAATCCAAAGATGCAAATATTCATATGGATCCTAAAATTCATCTTTTTGATGATAATGTAAAGCTAAAAGACAAGAAAACATATCGATAACTGGTGGGGAAGCTGTTATATCTGACTATTACTAGGCCAGATATTAGCCTTGCCGTGAGTAAGCTGAGTCGGTTCTTAGATAAGCTCACTGAGGTTCATTAGCAGGCTGTAATGCAGATGTTGAGGTACATCAAGTGATGTCCAGGTAGAGGCATTTTTTTTTCAGAGAAAGGCACCTATGTTTGTTGTTACATACTCAGATGCAAATTATGCAGGTGATGTTGGTGACAGGCGGTCTACTACTGATTTCTGTACCTTTGTTGCTGGGAATTTGGTAACCTGGAGGAGCAAGAAACAAAGTGTTGTTTCACGCTCTAGTGTTGAGTCTGAGTACAAGGCCATGGCACATACTGTAGTTGAGATGATTTAGATCAGATTTTTGTTACAAGATTTTCATGTTAATGTTTAGGAACCTATGCATTGTAACAATCGGGCTGACACCTACATTGCAAACAATCCTATATTCCATTTGAGAACAAAATATGTGGAAGTAGATTGTCATTACACCAAGAGTTTGATTCAATAGGGTCTGCTTCGTATTACTTGCCTTGCCTCCTCAGACCAGACTGCTGACATATTTACCAAGTCGTTGTCTCACCCCTAGTTTGAGAAGTGTAGAAACAAGCTGAGTATGATGAATATATATGCTTCAACTTGAGGGGAAGTGTTGAATTATGTTTCTGTTGTAAGAGCTATTTTATTATTTTAGTAGTGTATTTATGATATAACTTTTCCCTCACTTATATAGAGGTGTAAGAACTTTTTGATAAACTAAAGATGTTCATTTCCTTCAACCGTTTCATTAGTTGTCTATTTTGGGCGTAAAGTTGTAGATAGTTATTTGTTAACAAGACAGTGTTGTTGTTTGACACTCCAAAAAGCCTATCAATCAATAGTGTTTGATTATTATTATCTCTTATATAGTAAGGTTTTTTCGTCAAAAGAAAAAAAAAACTCTCGTATTAAGGTTGATGTTTGGTTTCTACTTGCAGTCCGACTAGTATATTCTCAAAACAGCTTCAAGATGGTAACTATGCATGGACCAGTCACTTGCCACCCAATGGTCTGTGCCAAAGAGACAGGATCATATTCTCCTACCATCTATGCCCTTGCAAAGACTAAACTTGTCTCTACCAGTTTTTGGGGATGTAGAGGCCATCTAAGAGTTGAAGTCATGTCCCCATGGCAATGTAAGAGAAGGAATGGGACCATTTGTTGTAAATTCAGTTCATCATCCAATGGCAGTGGAAGCATGGCTGAGAACTTCAATGAGAATGTCGAGGACTATGTGAACTCCGTAGTCATTGAAGCTAGTATGTATTGTCATCGTACTTCAAGTGTATTCTAATCAAATTGTTCGGTTGAACTTGTTTAACTGGCATCTCAATAGTTCAAGTACTCTGATAAGTAATAAAATTTTCTTGTATCAGTTGAGATCAGAAGCAATTCAGATGGTTTGTTAATCAAAATGCGTGATGGTAAGCATGTACAGTGTGTATATAACAACCCTCCTGCCGGATATTCACCAGATTATGCCCCGCATCCAGCCATTGTCTTGAAGATGGATGATGCAAGTGGATTGCTTCTCCCTATTGTTGTTCGTACGTGTTGCTCATGTTTTGCACAATATTCAAATCAAAACCCACCTTGACAATATCTTTGCTTCTTTGATAACAGAGGAAATGCCGAGTGTGCTGTTGATGGTTGCAATTCGCAATACTCACATTGTCTGTATTATAATCTGTTAGCCTATTATGTCACAACTTGTTCTCTTGTGCAAAGATTTCTTATCTGCAGTTGCTATAGATAGCATCTTATTTTGATTTTCCATGTTGTAGTCTCGACCAACAGTTTATGAAGTGATCAAGGAGATGATAGGGAAGATGGGCTATAAGGTTAGTTGATTACTAAATCTTTTAATCCCATTTCCTTCATACTCAATTCTTTCTGTTAATGTTGATTGAGGCAGGCTTCAATATTTCATAGGTTCACCTTGCGCGCATCACGAAGAGAGTACAAGCAGAATATTTTGCTAGACTATATCTTGTGAAGGCAATTCATAACACTTTTAAATTTTCTTGTCCTGCCTTCATAATAGTTGTAATATTATTTTTTGGTGAAATAGATTGGGGGTGAAGCACAAAAAATTGGCTTGGATCTTTGCCCTTCAGATGCGATAAACATTGCTTTTAGATGCAAGGTATGTATTGAAGTCAGATGCAATTGATCATTTTTAGAATTACACTTCATTACACTCCAAACCACTAACATGTCTTGATTGTTTCCTCAACTAACATCAAAATCACAAAGGATGCCTATAATTCTCTCCTGTGAAGAGGGGGTAACTTTTGTATATTGATTTCTTGTAGTTTTGTATCCTCTGTTAAATGTTGTTGGGTTTTTCCTTAGAAAAGGCTTGAGGTAGTCATGGTTGGTGTCTTAAAATGTTAAGCAATGTATTAACATGTAAACGAGTCAAATGTAACTCATGACCATTTTGGACTTTACATAGGAAACCTAACATAAAAATAGAGTTTATTGTGCTTAATTGCATACAACAATTTATCTCATCTTATTTTCGTAAAAAAAATCTAATCTTAAAGGACAAATTATAAAATCACCAACTTATAAAAATTTAAAAGACATTGGTAAAAGCTCGTAAAGTTTGTAATAATTTTAGAGAAACTTGTGAAGTGTTTCATAAGCTTTGGAAGATACTTGGAAAATGTCTAATCTTTTTAAATTTAAAGAAGCATGCCTAGTAATGTTCATGGCTCATTCATGTTAAATGAGCCCAGAAATTCTCACATGCATACGATTAGGCTTGAAAAAATGCATAAGCTTTTTAAAATTATTCATGGCTCATTCTAAGAAACACTTGCATGCATGCATGCGACTAGGTATAACATCGTATTTCAAACATGAGGAAGGTGGAGCCCAAATTTAGAAGCAGTACATAGCCTTTGCTGTCGTGTCTCTCACTCTTGGAGACCTTCCAACAACAACAATAAAGCCTTTTTCCACGCTAAGTGTGGTTGGCTATGTGGATTTTTTGCCTCTACTTAGATTTATTTTGAGCCATTTTTAGGCTTGGATTAAAGTAATGATTGCTTGAATCCATGTTTAAAAGATCTAACAAGTTTGACTACGTAATGCAACCTTCCTTCTTTATCCAGGCTTGAGACCAGCAATGAAAAAGTGCAAAACCTCAACATAGGCAGAATTACTCTTGGAGACCTTCCATTCATAATAAAAATTGAGCACCTTGGCCCTCACACTTTTGTATTACCACTACAAATGGTTAGCTTCTATGAGAAACTCAACCATGCACCATATTTGTAGTAGAGGATTCTTTTCAAAGAGCAGCAAATCTTATGAATGAAAGATTCTGATCCCTTATTAGCCACTTTAGGAATAATGACTTATTCTATCTCTCAATTCTATTTCCTATTCTAATTTCTTGGCAAAGTGGAGATATTGGCCTTTCATACCAGAGGGATTAGAAAAAAGGGCTCTTTCTTTTTGCACGTAGTTGGTCTAGTATATAAAGTACATGTGTACACACATTGACACATACACACACACTCGCATGCATGCACACACATTTAGAGAGAGAGAGAGAGAGAGAGCACTCATTTCTTACAATGCATTTATTGTTGTTGTTGTTATTGCACAAATCGAGGAATATTATAAGCGGGATAGTGGTAATGGAGGCTGTTATGATAAAAAGCAAAAAAAAAAAAAAGAGGGATAGAGAAACAAATGCATCACTTGCAAAAATATCATGCAACTTGTAAAAGGGTAACAAGAGTAATAGCTTGTTTCTTGTAAAAATGTGTTGCATAACATTGGTCTTCAAATATGGAACTAAGAATTGAACCTTGGTCTTCAAATATGGAAGGCCAACTACTCATCTACTAGACTACTAGATTGTTTAAGTAGATTGGGCTTTTGTTTTTTTGTTTTTTTTTGGGGGTGGGGGCAAAAAGGATAATTCTGGACTAGCAGTCATCTGAAAATGTTTTCTTAGTCCAAACTCTTGGAACAGTGTTTTTTTTTTTTCAGAAAGTGAACTATGTTATGTTCTTGTCTGCTTTGTGATGATCAAGTTGTCCTACCACCAGCTTTATGTTATTTTTAAAAGGCAATATGAATTGTAGCTTTTCAGAATTCTAGATATAGTTGTCTCTCTTTGGTGATAGTCGAACACCAATACCACTGAAGTCCAGATTTTGTAATGGAAGATCTTTCCTATATTTGGCTACAGTGTCAGCATGGAGTCATCTCACCATTGGGGATTTATATCCCAATATGATTAATAGCCCTTCCAACACTTATGGTCCTACATTTTGCAGAAGAACGCAATACTTGACAAAGTTAAGCATCATTCCATTAAACCCTTTGTAGATGAACACAATAATTGATATGGTTAAGCATCGTGCCATTAAACCCCAACCCTAGAAATTGGTGGCTCTCTATTTCTTTTTTTGTTTTTGGTCGGAGAAATTTTGCCCTTGTGAGATTTCACTTGATGCCAACTTTGCCTTGTCCTATGGGTCACCCTCTTCGATAACATGCTACAATAGGTGGTATGGGCAATTTTGGGGATACACAAGTGGCATCATTCTCTCGATTATAGGAATCCCAAGCGTGCTTGAAAGGGTGACCATGAGTGAAAGAAGAGCAAGAGCATCTGATGGCATGCCAACCCTATTGGTAGGTATTGCATTGATGATATGGAGTAGAAATATGTGTAGAGCTATCAACCACGATGGATGGGGATGTAATGAGGCTGTAGGCAATGCTAGAAGGGATAGCTTCCAACATTCTTCACCTTGGGCAGGTGTTTACATCCAAAGATAGCACCATCCCCATTCACAGTGTAGTATAAGAAAGAAATCAGGACAGCCAGGAGGGGCAAAAAGGAAGAGGCCTTGATGGAGATCACTAGGATCAACAGACAAGAGGACCAAGCCCCTATCTTGGTTGAGGATAGAGAGATCAGGACGAAGATGACATGAGTGGTGTAGGAGGAGGACAGAAAAGAAGAGGTGGAGTGGAAAACGAGATCGAGACAGAAGTGGCTGAAGGAGGGCAATTCTAATACTAGATTCTTCCACTAAATGGCATTTGCTAGAAGGAGAAACTGGATAGAGAAGCTGCTGATTCACGAGGAGACTTTCTCAAGTAGGGAGGAGGTTGGTCGAGCTGTGGTAGATTACTTTAGAGAATTCACAGGTAGGTGCAGCAGGGGTTGTTGGCGGTGGAGGGGGGAGGATGTGCGATGTATCACTGAGAACTAGGAAGAGGGCCTTACGATTGGCTTCTCGGAGGACGAGGTGAGGTGGGAGGTTTGGAGTTTGACTGCAGAGGGATGCTCTGGCTGAGATGGTTTTCTTGTCTTCTTCTTTAGGGAATGCTTAACTTTGGTGGGGACGGAGGTGGTGCAGATGATGGGGGAGTTCGTAACCGGGAACAAGGGGTTCGACAAGTTGAATAGATATTACGTGTTTTTGTTGCCTAAAAAGGAATGTGTAGAAGCAATCCAAGACTTCTATTTGATTGCGCTCTCGGATGCCATCTATCTTATTGTCGCCAAGGTCTTGGCGAACAGGCTCAGGAACCTTCTTGGAGACTTGATTCCCTCTGTTCAGACGGCTTTCGTTCCAGGGAGAGGAATCTTGAACGGTTTTATCATCGCTATAGAGGCGTTGGCCACTTGGAAGAGGGAGAAGAAACAGGCATTTCTGTGAAAGGTGGACTTCAGCAAAGCATACAACTTGGTGCAGTGGGATTTCCCATGGGCTTCCTTGCTGAGGAGGGGCTTTCCCATAGTATGGATCGATTGGATGAAGAGGTGTGTGACGACAACATCCTTCTTAGTTCTGATCAATGGGAATCCAACGGGAGGTTGGGTGCAACCTAGAACAGGGGTCATACAGGGATGTCCTCGTGCACCTATGCTATTTGTACTTGCGATAGATGCTTTGGCGAGGACAGCTCACAGAGCCTGTGATAGGGGTTTGATTAGAGGCTTTCTGGTTGGGGAAGATAGGGAGTCACCGATTCTGCAGTATGCTGATGATACCTTGTTTCTGGTTGAAGGAGTGAGTCTAGAGACTAGGAGGATGAGAATCATCTTGGAGCTTTTTGGCGTGGCATCAAGGTTGCAGATCAATTATCAGAAGTCAACATTTATCCCAATGAACATGGCAGCTGAGGAGGTGATAATGGTGGGTGGTGTACTAGGGACAAATGTGGGCTCCTTGCCGTTGGTGTATCTGGGCCTCCCGCTGTCAGATTGGTGTCTTAGGTTACAGGATTGGCTCCATTTGCTAGAGGGGATGGAAAAGAGATTGGCAGGGTGATCATCTAGACTATTGTCTAGAGGAGGGAGATTAACTCAGGTGAAGGCTGTTCTGGCAGCCATACCGTAGTATTTCCTCTTAGTTTTTAGGATGCCGTGACAAGTTGAGAAGAAAGTCTCCAACTTGAGGGATTTTTTCTGGTCTAATGTGGGGACAGCAGGGAAGGGGGCGAGGCTGGTGGCTTGAGAGGAGGTCTGTAGGCCGGTGCAGGAGGGGGGCCTGGGGGTTAGGAATGTGGACATGGTGAATGTCAGCCTCCTTGCGAAGTGGATTGCCAGATTGGTGGGCCGTGAGCAGGGGCTGTTTGGTGATGCCATGTGGAACTGCTACAGGGCCTTCCTTTCTTGGGGGTCCCTGGAGTCCCTTCCTCTTGGGGCCCCTTTCTTTCTCAGGGGGTTGGAGGCGGTGGCAGGGAAGGTGCGGGCTTTCTTTGCCCCTATACTAGGGGAGGGAGATGTTTTCCAGTTCTGGCATTATAACTAGCAGGGGGTCGGCTCAACCCTCGGTGACAGATATCCCCGCCTCTTTGGGGGAGTGGTGGACCCTTCGACCTCAGTGGGAGATTGCTAAACAGGGGCCTGGTGCCCAATATTTCAGGGAGGTCTATCCGACCAGGGGTGTGAAGATCTCCAGCGGTTGCTGCTGGAGCTGGAAGGATGGGAGCCAGAGGAGGGTGGTGACTCATACTCATGGGAAGAGGGAGAATTCTTTGTGGTAAAGGTCTTCCGCAGATTAGGTAACGACGTAGTCAACCCGAACGTCGATTTCTTGAGAGACTACAGACTGCTTTGGGCGGCGGAGTGTCCGCTGAAGGTAAAGATCTTCGCCTGGTTGGTGAGGAGAGGAAGGATTATGATGAAGTGGTAGAGAGCGAGATGGGGCCCAAACAGATGATTTGAGTTGTCCCCTTTGTGAAGGAGCGGAGGAAGACATCCAACGTCTATTTTTCAAGTGTCCATTTGTAGTGCAGGTGTGGTAGAGGATGGGAATCGACTGGATTGCCCATCGGGACATGGTTAGCTTCTGGTGTTCATTCCGTAGGGGAAACACCTAGGATGGAGGAATCTCTTTTAGATCTAGGAAGGATAGGGCAAAGGTCCTGGCAGTCTTGTGGGGTGTTTGGCTGGGAAGAAATGGGGTGATCTTTAGGAGGGAGAGACCCTAAATTGAAAATTGTCTCTTCCATTTCTTTCTAGGTGGAGTTCTGGGGATATATTTTGTAACTTTTGATATAATTCATTTTTGTGGAATGAAATGAATGTAGGTAGGATGACTACTC
This sequence comes from Thalassia testudinum, assembly GCA_037157565.1. Classification (NCBI taxonomy): domain Eukaryota; kingdom Viridiplantae; phylum Streptophyta; class Magnoliopsida; order Alismatales; family Hydrocharitaceae; genus Thalassia; species Thalassia testudinum. The sequence continues at coordinate 24,605,118 of JAZHRO010000024.1, forward strand.
TTTGGTTTTTCAAAAAAGAAAATCCTCATTTGCCTCCCTACCTTACCATCTTCCCCTCCACCCTCTTTGATTCCTATTAGACCATCCTTTGCTCCTCCATGGTAACCACATCCCTTGAAGCGGCATTGTTGGAGGAATTACCATGATGCTTGATAACTTGGGGAATTTGGTGGCATGGGCGACGACTTCTCTATCTTTTACATTGAGTGCTCTTGTAAAATAGGTATTTGGATCCTTGCTTGTGGATCCATTTATCTCATATGCTTATATGTTGTAACATCCCTCCATTTTTGTTTCTTTAATTAAGAAAAACCTTAGTCGTGCATGTTGGTACTTGGGCCTTGTGTGTTCTCGTGATTTTTCCCGCTCATTGTGAGGATTTTCTACATAAATCTCGGTGCCTATGTGTGATCGCTATTCTTTTTAGGGTTAATTACATATATGCCTAAAACTTCCTAAAAGATGTGAGTTGGGAAAAATGAACTCCACTTTATTCTTTAACTCTACCTCTCTTTATATAGAGAGAGAGGTGAGTGCAAATTACCGTAACACCCCGTGAAGAAAATAGAACATATATAGCACCACATAACACCAATAGAACAAATAAATAACTAGACTCCATAACACTCCCCCTCAAGCTGGAGCATAGATATCAATCATGCTTAGCTTAGACACACGTATCAAAATTGGATCTAGCCAGAGGTTTGGTAAAGATATCAGCTGTCTGCGCCTCTGAAGTAACCTACAAATCTCTGGTGTAATGGCAATCTACCTCCACATGTTTGGTATGTTCATAGAACATGGGATTGTTAGCAATATAAGTGGCAGCCCTATTATCACATCGTAGTTCCATAAGCCCATCAATCTGTACATGTAGATCACTCAGCAAGGATCTCACCCACATCAATCTGCCAATGTCTGAGCCATAGCACGATACTCAAACTCAGCACTAGATCTGGACACCGCAATTTGTTTTTTGCTCTTCCAGGTAACCAGATTCCCTGCAACATACGTACAAAACCTTGTGGTAAACTTTCTGTCATCATGGCTACTTGCATAGTCTGCATCGGAGTATCCAACTACAGTCGTGGATGTCCCCCTAGTGAAGAGAAGACCCTGTCCTGGTGCTGTCAAGTACCTGAGCACCATCATGGTTGCATCCCGGTGTTGTTTGGTAGGCTTCTCCATAAACTGGCTTAACTTTCCTATTGCAAAGCAAATATCTGGCCTAGTAATCGTCAAGTAAAGCAGCTTCCCCACCAGCTGGCGATACTGTCTACCATCCACTAGCTCTGCATCATGGTCATACAGTCGTGCCTTAGGGTCCATGGGAATATTTGCAGGCTTGGCTCCTCGCATACCTGTCTCCTTTAGAACATTTAGGGCATATTTCCGTTGAAATAGAACAATACCACGCCTACTACGGGCTACTTCTATCCCAAGAAAATATCTTAATGGCCCTAAATCCTTCATCACAAACTGATCTGCCGAAGTTCATTTGATCTCAGTGCCACCTACTGTATCATCACCAATGATAATCAAGTCATCAACCTAGACCAAAAGAGCCACAATACCTTTTCTGGTCTTTCTAACAAACAAAGAATGATCTGCAGACGATCTGATGAACCCCACAGACTCTACCACTTGGGAGAGCTTCTGAAACCAAGCTCTCGGGTTCTGCTTGAGGCCATAAATAGCCTTCTGCAACCTGCATACACACCCCCTGGGCCTCGAACTGGGGGGCTGCTGCATGTAGACCTCCTCCTGTAAATCTCCATAGAGAGGCATTCTTCACATCAAGCTGGTAAAGATGCCAATCTCTCTGAACTGCCACGGAAATTAAAATCCTCACTGTAGATAACCGAGCTACAGGTGAGAAAGTGTCAAAAAAGTCCACCCCATATGTTTGGGTGAACCATTTGGCAACAAGTCGGGCCTTGTAGCGTGCAACGGACCCATTTGGATTGTACTTGACTGCAAACACTCATCTGCAGCCAAGTACTATAGTACCCTTTGGTAAAGGTGTAAGATCCCAAGTACCATGTGATGTAAGAGTAGCCATCTCATCTTCCATGGCCTGGCACCACTTTGGATCAAGCATAGTCTACTGGTAGATGACAGTGATTGATATGGCAGAAAGAGCACGAAGAAGCTCCTAAAAGCTGACCCAAGGCCATCAGTAGTCAGACTACCTACAACACGGTATCTGGACTCACAGGTGCGGGGTGCCCTCCTAATGGCAATAGGAAGGTTGAGATCCGCTATCTGATCCTCCTGTATTGGCTGTGAAGCAGAAAGATCCTCATCTGGGCATCTATTATTAGAGGATGCCTTATCATCATTCTGTAACCTATCTGTGGTCTCCTGAGATGGAGATGGTGAAGTCTGTGTGGCTTCTGTAAGAGGTGGCATCTGAAAAGTGCTATGAGGTCGCTGATATGTAACGATGGGTTCAGAGAACTTCACAGGACCGGTCGTAGTAGGTGGGGGAGCAAAAATAGGTATCGCCTCTAAGGGAATAGGAGGTATAGGCATGGGAGCTTCTGTAACCTAAGGGGATAAACTCCGGGCAACAGTAGAAAAATATGGAATACACTCATGAAGCGTAACATCGGTACTCACATAGTACCTACCAGTAAGAGGATCGAAGCATCTATATCCTTTCTGAGGCTGTGAATATCCCAAGAACATGCACTTAACTGCTCGTGGTGCCAACTTGTCTCGTCCTGGAGAAAGAAGGTGAACAAATGCAGCACAACCAAACACACATGGTGGTACATGAAAAAGCTCCTTCTCAGGGTACAATATATGCCAAGGTATTTGCTTATGAAGTACTGAGCTGGGCATCCGATTGATCAAATAGCAAGCTGTAAGAATTGCATCTCCCCAATATATCGAAGGCACACTGTGGTGGACCAACAAAGTACGAGCCACATCTAAAAGATGTCTATGCTTCCTCTCAGTCACCCCGTTCTGTTCAGAAGTATGAGCACACGTGGTCTGGTGCATTATCCCATAAGACCTGTAGAAAGCAGACAACCTAGTGGTGCATAGCTCAAGTGTATTATCAAATCTCACTACTTTAATAGTGGTTGAATACTGATTCTTCACCTCCAACATGAAACTTGCAATGATAGATCCAACATCTGATTTATTCTTCACTAAAAACACCCAAGATAGACGTGAAAAATCATCAACCATACTAAGTATTAACGGTGACCTTGCCTGTCGGGTATTCTGCTTGAACCCCACACATCCATGTGTAATAACTCAAATAAGGTTGTCGATCCAAGAGTATTCACCGAGTAGGAGGAATGACGATGCTTGCCCAACTGACAAGCATCATAGTAAATTCAAGTCGCACGAGATATATGTGGAATGACTTGATAAAGGCTATCAAAATAAAGGTGTCCAAGGCGGAGATGCCACTAAAATGCACTCGCCGGTGTAGAGGACATGCAGATGCAAGTGGAGTCTAAGCCAATCGATAAATCCCATCTCTACATGTCCACTGCCAATCACCTTCCCTGTCAATTTATCTTGAATAGTACATCCCATAGCATTAAATATTGTACGACAATTAAGTTCCTTAGTAATTTGGCTGACTGAGAGAAGACTCATAGGAAAGTCTGGAACATACAAAACATCAGGCAATCTCAACATAGAAGTTACCGGTGCCTCGCCCTGACCTACCACCTTGAAGTGTCGGCCATCTGCAACCTGAATAGTCCTGCCAGTAGGTAGTGAATGAAGATGAGTAAAGTAATCCCGATCTCCACTGAGGTGTTGTAAGGCTCCTGAATCCACAAGCCATTCTGAGCAACTCTGATTCCTGCTACGTGCAATGGAACTCAATTCGCTTGGTCCCCTAAGTCTATCGTGATGACTATGACCTTGGAGTAGTCTCTCATACTCACTCCAGGCAATAATCATAGTGTCATCTCTCAACTCCCGAGTGGTAGAAATACCACTAGGAATAGGCTGAAAGAATGGGTTTTTATACTTTCCAACCTCTGTAGCGGTATCCAATGACATTTTTGACAACCCTAATAATGCCATTGTGCCTTGAGAGGAAGGATAAACCCAGAAAATAGATTTAAATCACCAATTTCAGATCATGAAGAAGGTCTGAAATATAGAAGATGAACCCCTTGATCACGAAATCCAAGCATACATCACCTGGAGATTTTAGATCAAAGGCCTTAAAGGAACCCCTGGAACCAATGGAGGCCACACTAGAATGCGGGGAACCATCCTAGCATGGCCATCCAGGAGCGCCTACCCTCCTTGCCACTGAAAAGAGGGCCAACCTGTCGATCTACCGTTGCTGCCGGCTTGCTAGTTCACCAGTGATCTGCTGGGCTGCTACCGGTGGTTCAGAGATGGCACTGCAGGACCCTGAGGGCCACTGCCGCGACCTGCAGACAATAGGTGATGACGCTCAGAGGTTAAGGGTGGTGCTTTGAGGTCGGGCAGCGCTGCTCCAAGGTCGGGGGCAGCGCAGGGGCGGCACTCTGAGGTCAGGGGGTCCAGGGTGGTGCTGCAACCTATGATCGATGAGGCTGCGTGAGAGGCGATGCTACGGTGCCTCAAGGAGCGCAAATCACCGCCTGCAGAGGGGCGACAACGCTTTGTGGCACTTTGAGGAGGCTTGCTAAGGCCAGCAGCAACTGGCGGTGAGCGCTAGCAGCAGCTGCAACCGCGGCAGCGACCTGTTAGGGCCGGCGGCGGTGGGTGGCTCGCCGGAGCCGCCTCTTGTGGGTGTGTACCAGGAGGATTAGGGTTTTTGGTGGAGGGGTACGGAGGTTTGTGAGAGGTAGGATACCAAACCACCGATCTAGGATCTAGGATTGCTGCTTTAATACCAAGTTGGGAAAAATAAACAACTCCACTTTATTCTTTAACCCTACCTCTCTTTATATATAGAGAGGTGGGTGCAAATTACCGTTACATCCCATGAAGAAAACAAAACATACATAACACTACATAACACCAATAGAACAAATAAAAAGCTAGACTCCATAACAATGTGTATACATGTATTTATGTACATACCCTTCATATTTAAATATATACAATAAGAAAGCCTTTTCCCACAGTAAATGGGTCAGCTATTGCCTCTACTCAGATTTATTTTGAGTCATTTTTTGGTTTAAATTAAATTAATTGAGATCATACTTAATAATTTCCTTAAAACATTTTTTTGGTTTTCCTTGCCCCCTTCTAGAAGGTTCAACATGATTGGGGCATTTATAGACCTTCTCTGCAAATGTTCAAATCACGTTAGACGTGTCTTTCTCATTTTATATTTTATCGGTGTCATGCTAACTTTCTTTTAGATAATCTTATTAGAAATATGATTTTTTTCATGTATGGCCGCACATCTATTTTCATTTCTGTCATAGCCATCTTTTGCAAATGCTTATAATTGATAGCTTTACATTCGGAGCTATAAAACATGATAGGTTTCTATCACATAAAACATTAGATGCTCCCCTGCATTTCAATTACTTTGCATTAATTCTATGTGACATTTTCATCAGTTTCACCATCTTATTGAAAAATGGATTCTAACTATGTATAAACGTCTTTCTTTGGAATACAGTTTGCCTTAATCCTTAATATAAATGAAGCAGCGTGCTGCTCCTACTGTTCATTGCACTGAAGCAATATTTCTTTTTTTTTTCCATTTTTCTTTCCTTGGTCTAGTGATTTTTCTATCGCTTACATTTGTTCTCCTAAAGATACATTAAAAAAATCATTTTCAAATTAGGACATGAGTATTTATCTTTGGATAAAGGTAATACATTTCATTCTGTAATATGTGATGTATTTTGATTTCCAATTAATGTCTTTTATTTTTACTAGTGGAAAGCTAAAATGTACCGGTTGAAAATCAAAATATACTAGTGTATTCGTTGCAATGCATTTTAATGGTGGAAAAAAAATACTTATTGGAAATCAAAATACACCGTATTCGTTGCAATGCATTTTGACGGTGAAAAATCAAAATATACTTGTTGAAAATCAAAATACACCGTATTTGTTGCTATACATTTTGATGGTGGAAAATCAAAATACATCGGTGTAATCGTTGCAATATATTTTGGTGGAAAATCAAAAACACCGATTTGAAATCAAAATACACCGTATTCGTTGCAAGACATTTTGATGGTGGAAAATCAAAATACAACGGTTGGAAATTAAAATACACCGTATTCATTGCAATGCATTTTGACGGTGAAAAATCAAAATACACTAGTTGGAAATCAGAATACACCAATGTATTCGTTGCAATACATTTTGGTGGAAAACTAGAAACACTAATTGGAAATTAAAATACACAGTGTGCAACAAAAAGCATTGCAACTAATACATCGGTGTATTTTGATTTCAAATCGCTATATTTTGATTTTCAATCGTTAAAATGCATTGCAACGAATACAATGTATTTTGATTCTGAAACAAAAATATACTACTTGAAAGTAAAAAAACACTGCGTGCTATAAAATATATTGCAACGCGGTGGAAAACCAAAAACATCTATTGGAAATCAAAACACAGCGTGCTACAAAATGCATTGCAACTGATACACCGGTGTATTTTGATTTCAAATTGATGCATTTTGATTTTCCATCGTCAAAATGTATTGCAACGAATATGGTGTATTTTTATTTCCAATCGATGTGGAAAATAGAAGTACACTGTCCACCTATGGAAAACCAAAAACACCGATTGTAAGTAAAAAAGTCAGGTGGAAAATGAAAATATATCAACTGAAAATCAAAATACACCGTTATATTCGTTGTATTGCAAAAGGAAAATTAGAACACAATGGTATATTTTCATTTTCAACAAGTATATTTTGATTTTCAACCGATGAAAAATCAAAACATATCGGTTGAAATCACCACACAATGTTATGTGCATTTCTTTACTTTTTAACTTTTTTTTTTACCACAGTAGTTTCTTGAGCGGTAGAATTTTGATATAATTTTAATATTTTTACTTGTGCAGGTTAAAAACTAGTTTTCACATATTTCCCTTCATTGTTCTCTTTACCGCTAAAATTGCATGCAATATACTTGGTCTTTATCTTGCTTAGATGAAAATATTTAGCTTTTAGGATTTCTCTCCAAAGCTCAGGTTTTCTATTCACTTCTCTTGTTCCATCAACCAACACAATGTCATTAGCAAAAAGTATACAATATGGCACCTTCGCTTGAATATGCTTTGTCAACTCATCCATGATTAGGGCAAAGAGGTAAGGGCTTAAAGTTGATCCTTGATGTAGATTCATGATGAATTCTGTGAAAGTTTCGTACAATGAGTGTGGAGGCTCCTTGTGCGTGGGAAAAACAACCCACTCAGAGGGTAGTCCACGCATGTGGACAGGAAGAGTAGCCGGTAGCTGATGGAGGGGGTAGATGTCCTCCTGATGGCCTGCAATGGTGATCGGCAAGAAGGCTGGCTGCATGTGGCCGGTTGGGAAGGTCAGCTGCCTTTGGTAGCTGGTGGTGGTGATGTTGGAGAAGAAAGAGAGAGGAGATGAGCCTTTGAATATGAAATATTATTGATGCTCAAATGCAATTACAAGGGAAGACTCTCTTTTATAGAGAGAATATATCCCAATAATTTGGAAACAAATCACATCTCTAAAGTAAGAAAGATTTTATCTCTAAAACAAACCAAATCACAAACTATTTTCCTAAAACACATTTACTAAAAATAGGAAACTTGACATCTAAACCAAGACCCAAAATAGTTCCCTTTGGACCGTTTGTATGTCGGCCCTGTTGGGCCCTTTGGCTGCCACATGGTTGTCCACGTGGCCTCTTATTGTTGACACTCCCTTTAAGTCGAAGGTTGGGAGGTCAATGACTCGGCCTTCCACTTGTGAGGCTAGACGCCCCAGCATTCATCTTCTTCGAGAGCCAAGCTCTTGGTCTTTTCCTTTGACGAGTCAACGATGAAGTCTGTTGCGACCTCCGGAGTTGTTGCCTCTGTAGCAACCTGAGTAGTCGTCGCGACGATCGCTTGTTGACTTGTCTTATCGAAGTAAAGCCTGTAGCTTTTTAAGATCTTCATGAGTTAGGGAGTCCACGCGTGAGGTGCTAGTAACCCTATGTGGTGGCCTTTCGAACTTCTCTCAACACTTGTCTTGTGGATGATTGTTGCGTCCGCAGTGTTGGCACTTCGGGTAGATGTGGCCAGGTCCACGTCCTCGTCCACGCCCTACACTTGCTTCTAGAATAGCGAGTGTGGAGTTCTCGCTTTTTGACATGTCTTCATCCTCGGGAATCTCTATCTTGATGAGACGGTAGGAGATGGTCTCAAGATCCATCTTCCCATTGGAAGTTAGAATTTGATTGGGGCGGCTCGATAACGGGGATGCAACATCGATAAAAACTTGGCGGATTGCCAAACCGTTCGTGTTGCCCCCTGTTTGTCGTAATGCAATGGCTCGTAGATATCCAACTCTTCGAACAACGCCTCCATCTTCTTATAATATTTAGTCGAGGAGATCTCCTTGACTAATTGTTCATATGCTAGTGTAGAAATCAGTAATACGTGCGTTACTTGAGGTTCGAGTGTACCTTTTCTCGAGAGTCGTCTAAATCTCGTACGCGCTTTTTTTATAGAGCATGTTTGAGGCGATGGACGGATCAATCGAGTTCATGAGCCAATTCATGACCACATAATTTTCCTTTTCGAACTTCTTGTCATCCTTCTTCTCTAGAGACTCCTTAAGGAGAATGCAAAGCTTCTCCTGGCCTCCAACAAATATCTTAAAGGCACGAGCCCACAAGACATAGTTGGGCGCATCGTTAAACTTGATGGTTGTCTCGGAGACAACCACATTGTTTCTCCTGAACCAAGTATGGCATCTTTGACCATCGTGGTTGATTCCACCATCTTCTCTAGTCTTCCTTATTCGCGTAAGGTGCCAGATTTGTTGAGGACTTTTTGGATGCGTGAATCATCGATGTGCGATCAAAATAACCCACATGCACAAAGAGCTTAGAACGATGGCTCTGATACCATGTGAAAGTTTGCAGCAATGAAGAGCGTGGAGGCTCCTTATGTGTGGGAAAAGCAACCCATTCAGAGGGTAGTCCACGGTGTGGACGAGAAGAGCAGCTGGTGGCTGTTGGAGGGGGTAGGAGACCTCCTGATGGCCTACAGGAGTGACGTGCGGGAGGAAAGAGGTTGGCTGCAAGTGGCCAGCAGCCTTGGTGGCCAGCTGGGAAGGTCGGCTACCTTTGGTAGCTGACGGTGGTGATGTTGGAGAAGAAAGAGAGAGGAGAGCAGCCTTAAAATAGGAAATATTATTTATGCTCAAATGAAAATTTAAGGAAAGACTTTCTTTTATAGAGAGAACATATCCCAACAATTTGGAAACAAATCATATCTCTAAAATAAGAAAAATTTTATCTCTAAAACAAATCAAATCCCAAACTATTTTCCTAAAACACATTTACTAAAAATAGGAAACTTGAGATCTAAACCAAGACCCAAAATAGGTCCCTTTGGACCTTTTGAATGTCGACCCTGTTGGGCCCTTATTTGCTATGTGGTTGTTCTCGTGGCCTCTTATTCCTAACAAATTCAAAGTAGTTAGTCATATTTACATATATACCTTTAAAAATGTTGATGTATTGACTTATACGCCATTTAGGAAATACTAAAAAGTAAAGGATTTTTACAGAAACACCTTGAACTTTCCCCCTTCCCAAAGCCCCTCTCTACCGCCTATCCTTCACCTTCTATCAACTCTTTCAGCCCAATTGACCTTTGGTCCTTCGTGAACTTGAGTTGGTCTTATGCATCTAAAAACCTCTCCTTTGACGACCTCCATCGATCTCAACCATTCTGTAGAGATTTCTGAGGTGGGTGCAAACGAAGCGTGGAGGCTCCTGTGCGTAGAGAGATCCAGAAATCTCACGCACAACATTAAGTTGTGCATTAAGACGTTTGGAACGTCTACCGGACGTCTGATCTGGGTGATCAGAGAGTCTGGGAAGAAGGCAGTAATGAGATGAAGGAGCAAGTGCTCCTAGGAGGCCGACAAGGATGACTGACTGGGCTGCTAGCAGGGTGGCCAACTAGCTGGTGGTTGCTGGCGGTGAAGGTGATTGGCAGTGGTGGTCTCCGGCGAGAGATAGAGAGAGAAGAGAGAGGAGAGGAGCACTTGATTGTGGAAGAATTAATTGTATTGCTCAACTTCAAATCATAGGAAAAGCTCTCTTTAAATAGAGAGTACATATTCCTATTTTCTAAGAATAGACTCGACTAAAAGATCTAATCAAATCTTCTAGATGTGGTAAAGACCAAATCTTACAAAATCTCCTAAAACAAATAAATTAAATTTAGACTTACCAACTAAGGAAAACAATTCCTATTAGACTTAATAGGACTCAAAATTGGTGGCCCTATTGGCCCTTGGATAGCTGCCACGTGACATGTGCCATGTGGCCCTTCACTGATCCCAACACTCCCCCTCAAGTCGAAGGTCGTGAGGCTGACGACTTGGACTTCCATTGGTGAAGTTAGATGCCCACCACTCATCTTCTTCGAGGGCGAAGATCTCGGTCTTCTTCTTGGACAAATCAATGACGAGTCCTTCTGCGACTTCCGAAGTCATTGCTTCTATGGCAACCTGGGTGGTTGTCACGATGGCTGCTATAGACTTTGTCTTCCCGTAGAAGAGCTCGAAGCTTCTCCAAATCTTCAGAAGGAAGAGAGTCGATACGCAAGGTGCTTGTAGCCTCACGTGGTGATCTCCCGTACTTCATCCAACACTTGTCTTGTGGATAATTATTTCGTCTACAGTGTTGGCACTTCGGGTAGACACGACTAGATCCACGTCCACACCCTCGTCCTTGTCCTGCACTCACTTTTGATATAGCGAGCATGGAACTCTCGCTTTTAGCTTGTTTGCCTCCTCAGGGACCTCCATCTTGAGGAGACGACAGAAGATGGTCTCTAGATCTATCTTCCCTTCTGAAGCGAGAATTCGATCACGTGCGGCTCGATAGCGGGAATTTAATCCAGACAAGAACTTTGCGGATTGCCACACTGTACGTCTCCCCCTGTTTGTCGCAATAGAGAGGCATGTAGATCTCTAACTCCTTGAACAACGCCTCCATCTTCTTGTAGCACTTTGTCAATGAGAGATCTTCTTGATTGGCCATCCAGATACGGGTGTAAAGTTTGGTGATGTGAGCATTGCTCAAGGTGCGAGCATATCTCTTCTCAAGGGCCATCCAGATCTCGAAGGTGCTCTTTTTATAGAGCATATTCGAGGTGATGGTTGGGTCCATCGAGTTCATGAGCTAATTCATGACGACATAGTTCTCCTCGTGCTTCTTGTTTTCGTCCTTGAACTTTGGTGCCTCTTCCAGGAGAATACTGAGTTTCTCCTGTCCGCCAACGAAGATCTTGAAGGCGCGAGCCCATAAGACATAGTTGGCGACACCACTCAATTTAATGGTTATCCCGAAGACAACCACATTGCTCTCACTAGGGCCAAGCGTAGCATCTCTGATGGTCGTGGTAGATTCTACCATCTCTAGGTCTTCCTTCTTTTCTGTGCAAGTCGTTGGATTTGAGGACTTCTTCGGATGCACGAACCTCCAACAAGTAGTTGGATCTTCTACATGCGCAGGAGCCTAGATTGTAGGCTCTGATACCATGTACAGATTTCTGAGGTGGGCGCAAATGGAGCATGGAGGCACCTATGCATAGAGAGATCTAGAAATCTCACGCATAACACTAAGTTTTGCGTTAAGACGTCTGGAACGTCTACCAGACGTCTAATCTGGGTGATCGGAGAGTCTGGGAAGAGGGCAACGGTGAGATGAAGGAGCAAGTGCTCCTAGGAGGCCGACAGGGATGATTGGTTGGGTTGCCGGCGAGGTGACCGATCAGCTGGTGTTTGTCGGCGGTGAAGGTGATCGGTGGTGGTGGTCTCCGACGAGAGAGATAGAGAGGAGAGGAGTACTTGATTGTGGAAGAATTAATTATATTGCTTAATTTTAAATCATAGGAAAAGACTCTCTTTAAATAGAGAGTACATATTCCTATTTGCTAAGAATAGACTCAACTAAAAGATCTAATCAAATCTTCTAGATTTAATAAAGACCAAATCTTACAAAATCTCCTAAAACAAATAAACTAAATTTAGATTTGCTAACTAAGAAAAATAATTCCTACTAGACTTAATAGGACTCAAAACCGGTGGCCCTATTGGCCCTTGGATAGCTGCCACATGGCTCCACTGATCCCAACACATTCAATTGCCTCAATATTGGAGGTAATGGAGGGGAAGGTTGGAGGACGCATGGGGAGGTAGCGGCAGAGGATTGGTGATAAGAGGTGATGGGACAAGGTTTAAAGAGTGCCCCCTACGCTCATTTCTCTCATCCTTACGCACTACGTCCACAACTATCCCTATCTCCTAGTCCATGGCCATAGCTAGAGCAAGAGAGAGTAAGAAATCAATTGGAGAGAGGGAGTGATGAGAGTGAAGGAGGGAAAGCGAAAGGGTGAGATCGCAATGAGGGGTAAGCACACAATGACAATGGTTGAAGTGTGGTGGGGACATGAGTGTGCAACAGCAATGTGAAAGGTTGTCATGGCCAAGTGCAGTGTCAAGTCATCAAATGCGCCCAACATCAAGGGCACAATGGAAGTTAGAAAGTCATTGATCTTAAGGTTGAAAATGTAGGTAATGTGGAGGATGTTAGTGAGGAAGCAAGTGAGAGTGAAGCACAAAAGTGTGGGAGAAGGGAGGTTAGAAAGTAAGCAAGATATGTTGAATGCACTACAAACCAACAAAGAAGTATGTAGGATGTGCTTGATTTAATTCCACTTATAGACACTTCTTATCATCTCTTTCTACCTTTATGATACCTAGAAGTGTAGGTGAAGTACAAATAGATCTTTAATGAGTTGAAGCAATGCAAGAATTGAGGCCTCTATCCTTTTCACAAAAAAAAATGAGGCCTCTACTGAAGAATGGAACCTGGAAGGTAGCGGATACATGCTTGAAGATATGTGGCTGGCTACAAATGGTTTGGTAGAAAGCAAGATCTACATGAAAATATGGGATTGATTATTCAAAGACATCTTGTAGCAAAGATGAATTCTATCCGAGTTCTTACTTTCGCAGCTCGGTTCTCTTAGTCTTTATTCTATTTGAATATTAAAAATGCCTTCTTGAATAGAGATCTCAAAGAAGATATGCATGCATATGCACCCAAAAATGAGCATAAAGAAAAATACTACAAACTTACAAAGTCCGTGTATGGTTAAAATGCTCTCTGAGGGTGTGGTTTGGAAGGTTATGAGTAGACTTGGCCAATGGGTTGGTGGCAATCCTGTGCAGCGTGCCTAGCTTGTTCATGGGACAGTTCTTATTTCAAACCCGCCTGGTTTGACCCACTATTTGACTTGGTTATTAGATGGTAGGCTTGGGCAAGGCTTCCTTTAAGTTGGCTGCTCAGTTGTTCCAAACATCAAGAATATACATATTGTTTAAAAAAACATGTAACCCAACATCCAAGTCATCCAAAACCCTCCCCACATCTCCACCTGAATCATGTAATCGTTGTTCTATGGTTCCATGAATTAGGTTCATGTTTCTCTAAAATTCCTCCTAAAACTCTGTGATCACACCTTGTCCATCAAGCATTGTGGAGGTTGGGTTGCCATCCTAATGGTTTACATAGATGACATGGTTATTATAGGAGATGCTTGAGAAGAAATTTGTAGGCTCAAGGGAAGACTAATGGAAAAATTTGAGATCGAAGATCTTGGCAACCTAAAATATTCCCTTGACAGGAAAGTAGCAAGATCTAGAGATGATTTTCTCCTTTGTCAAAGAAAATATGCCTTAGATCTATTGAAAGAAACATGGAGGCTTGTATGAGACCAGCACACCTATTGAGGACCCAGCAATTGAAGAATGGATGGTTGTTTGACGACTTCCAGAAGCATAAATGCCTGAAACTTGTTAGGAAATTACTCTACCTTGGTCTTACAAGATCAGATGTGAGATATTCCGTAAATTTGGCGAGTCCAATCAATATTCACCTGAATTTTGTGAATAGAATTCTATGTAATTTGAAAAAAAAAATCAGGAAAAAAAACTCCTTTTTACCAAAGAAAATGGATTGAGCACTGTAGTCTTCTGGGCAGGATACATAGATGATAGATGATCTACTATGGACTATTATTTTTTTTTTTTTGGTAATATGGAGTAAAAAGCATCCACTTGTGCTAGGTAAAGTGCCAGGGTAAAATGTCAAGCAGTGGCCTTGGGAGGATGTGTGGGTGAAGATATTGTTATCAATTGTGGGAATTCGACCTATACTACCAATGAGGCTTCAGTGTGACAATAGGGCTGCCATTAATCTTGCAAATAATCTGAATCTTTATGCTCAGACCAAGCATGTGGAGCTGGATAACATTTTTCCAAGGGGAGATTGATTCAAGGGATATTGGGTCTTCCCTGCATCAAAGTTGGTGCTCAAGTTGCAAATGCCTTTACTAAAGGACTTTCCACAACATGGTACGAGGAAAATGTTGGTAAGCTGAGCATAATGTATGCTCAACTTGAAGGGGAGTGTTAAGTACTTTTGTAAACAAGTACTAGTTTTATCATGTGCTCTAAAGCATGGGTAAAAGCTTTATTTGTAGTTGCGATTATAGATGTGCAAAAAAAAAGCATGTTAGAGGTACTGTGCAAAAGGAGATTCAAAGAAAAATAAGCATAGGTGCTTATAGTTGATATCTTCTTTATGTTTTCTTGTAAATAAAGAAAAACCTCAATGTGGAGTTTTTAGGAAAACAATCATTTTTTGCCACAAAGAATTATCAAAGGTTATTTGGTGGTGTAAGATTGTTATTGTTTGCACCAAGGTTCGAAATGTCGATTTCGATATCGTGCCGATGAAATTCTATGTGTCCATTTAGTAGGCATGCTAAGGGTACGTCGTGAAAATGCCTGTTTTTCGATGGATATGTCGATGGGCATGCTGAGGGCACACCGTGGAAATGCCGAAGCCATGTTGACAACATGCTAACAAAAAATCACATAAATACTCAAAAAGATATCAATTTTGAGTGTGTGTGACATAAATACTTAAAATGATGTCAATTTTGTGTGTGTGTGTGTGTGGACCTTTCCCGCCCACCTCCTTTTTCAACCTAAACCTCTCCCGCCATTACCCACTTTTCAAATTTTCAGCCTTGCACGCTCAAATCGTCAACGCTGGCACCGGCATGCTGCCTATTTCGTTGGCATGCTGTCGAAATTTCCAGCATACCGTCGGCACCCCTGTAAACCGACACCTACGATGCGTCGGCATGGCCTCCTTCCGAAAATGGCCTTGCCGGCGGTGCACCACCGACATTTAAAATGGTGGTTTGCACCACCAAAAAATTTATCTTTCCGCACTATTTCGATAGAGAAAAGGCGCTAAAAAATAATAGAATAAAGCAGTACTTGCACACAAAATGTAAAGAGGACATCCACACGACTTTTTTTTTTTTTTTTGAACCATAGCTCTGCATTCTAAGGTTCAACTTGGAAAGAATCAATAAAATTCTAATATATTGTTTCTTTGATTTGAATCTATCGAAAGCTATTCGATAGATAATCTTGCTTGATATCAAAACTTTTCAGATGTCATATTTATTCTGTCATTTCCTAATCTAACTGGAATGGAATTTAAAGCAAATTTAAGATTTTATCACTTGACAATCTTCATTGACGATAATTATGGAAGTGTGAATTTCTGATCCAAAGAAATACTTATAGTTGAGATAAAATCCAAGTGCAAATTTCTGATTTAAAGAAAATATTTATAGTTGAGATAAAATCCATTTTTGAGCTTGATAACTGTCAGAGTTCTGTAGATTTATGGATGTACTAATAGTAATTTGTTAAATTCTTGAATAATTTATAGATCCAAAGTAATCTATGCTTCGTCCAATTTTTCATTTTGTATTTTATTTCTAAACAACAGAAATATCCGAATATGTGGTGATGGTGGAATGACCGTATTCAACCTTGCAGATATTCAACTGAATTGTAAGAGGAACATGTTTGGGATTTTCTCAAATGTCTAAGAACAGACAAAGGGGAAAATAAAACCAAAAAATTCAACCAATGAGGGCCACCGATGCACAGCTCTTAATGTATACTTAGGTTTGGACCCTCTCTTAACATATAGTTAGATTTGGATCTGGGGTGTTTATCCATTTATCCCATCTACGTATATATTGTAATACCCCTTTCTTTAGTAAAGAAAAACCCTCATCGCGCATGTGGGATAGGGCCTTGTCTTGTGGTTTTTTGCTCTAATCATAGGGTTCTCCATGTAAATACTGGAGCTTTTTTGTGTTTGCTATTCTTTTTATGTTCACTTGATTTGCATGTTTTTGGTCACTAAAAGATGCAAACATCTCACAGGGTTAGTACTTTTGTTTCTAGCGTTATATTTGCTTATTTATTTATTTAGTAGCTAACACTTATTCATCATTGGACCAATCAATTTTTTGTTTTTGGTTACTTTGTAATAACAATTCATGCAATTCCTTTCATTTGTTGAATGATAAGTACAATGCAAGCAAGTCTAACTCGTTCCCTTTGAGGGCAAGGAAGCTAGTTCTTTAGCTCTATTTCAGCAAACACCGTTTTGTTTTAGATTCTGCTGTCATGTAGTTATTTTTTTCCTTCTTTTTGATTGCCTAAGATATCAGAAGCCAGTCCTGGTCAAGTTAGAAAATTTTCCCTTTTTATCCACTCTGGTTGTAGGCTCCTATACAAGTCAATAGAAAGCTGGCATTGTTAGATGGGATGAGGCTAGTGGAACCTCCTCAACATTTAATGCCACCACCCTCAGACGGATTGTTGTTTTCAGAACTGGATAGGTATCCACCTTTAACTGTTATTTTGTTAAAGGCTCCACATGTGGCAATATGATGGATAAGAGTTAATTCATGTTTTTTACATATTTCTATCTGCCTTAAGTCAAGGAGCGCAAAGGAATCGTTTGCTGCATATCTTTTATTGTCTCTTAGGACATTCTATGTTAATTGTTAAACATGTTACTCCATCGTTGCAGGCCTGCTAATCAGCCATGTTTAGAAACTATAGAGTTCAATCTAGTGCGGAACATGGTAATTGCTGTTGTCGAGGAGCGCTATAGGGATGCCGGTAAGTTCCTCTTGTGCTCACAGATCATTTGGTTTTCAAAGCTACCTCTATGGTCCCTTCAAATTTGTCTCTATGAAAACCTCATCGATCCTGCTTATACTGGGTTTCAGTGCAATGGAGTAACAAAAAATAATTATATGCATATTTAGAAGATAAAGTACGAAAGCATGCGATTTTTTTTTTTTTTATCGATAATCCTTTTCACAGAGCAGGCTTCAGCTTTAGTTGGAGTCATGTTCCATGTTGAAGCAAATAAAGTTTTGGGAAGAATATAAAATTAAAAAAAAAAAATTCCGGAACTACCACGAAAAGTGATATTTGCATCCCTTAAGTTTCAGATATAGCAGTGTCTGTCTTCAATATCATGAAATTGAATGCACTATCTGGTAGTGGATTTCTTTTGAATTCGACATTTACATCACAAGCATTTAGGACCATGAAACATGTTTCTTCTTTAAAGAAACTCTAACCTCAAATAACTTTGATTCTGAGGATAAATGAAAGCAATTATGTAGTGCATTAATGTCGGTTTCTTTATTCTTGTTAGTTCGAATATGCATTTGTTACCGTTCCTAATTTCATTATGTAATGTTAAAATTAAGAAATTTGTAATTGTTGATTTTCTTATTGAGTCATGTCTTTCCTTATATAATAGAGAGATACTGAAAAAGTTGCGATACAACACCAATACAAGAAATAAGATAGTGAAAAAAAATACAAACTCTCATACAAAATAGATGTATATGCTAACACTTCCTCTTAAGTTGGAGGATAGATATATATTATGTTTAGCTTGGATACACATAAATCAAATAAAGATCTGGTCAAGGGTTTGGTAAAAATATCTGCAATCTACTCCTCAGATGTGACTGGTGTTGTATATAGCAGTCCCTTCTGAATGATATCTCTAGTATAATGGCAATTAACCTTAATATGTTTCGTTCTCTCGTGAAATGTTGGGTTATTGACAATGAAGGTAGATGTTATGTTATTTCATCGCATCTCCATCGGGTTAGAAAATTGTACCTCCAAATCAATGAGTAGGGACCTGATCCACATCATCTCTGCAGTTGTCTAAGCCATGGCTCTGTACTTAGACTCGGCACTCAACCTAGCAACTGTGCCTTGTTTCTTGCTATCCATGTGATCAAAGTTCCTGCAAAAAATGTTCAAAACCTCGTAGTGGATTTTCTATCCACGTGACATCCAATATAGTCTGTATCAGAGTAGCAAACCAAAGTCATGGAAGACCCATTTAAGAAGAGAAGCCCTTTTCCAGGAGTTTTCTTGATGTATCTGAGCATCATCAATGCTGCATCCCAATGTTGTCTTGTTGACTTGGCCATGAACTAACTCAATCTCCCGACAGCAAAAGAAATATCAAGCCTTGTGATAGTTAGGTATATCAGTTTGCCCACAAGTTGCTTGTACTATTTGCTGTCCACCAATTATGCCTCATCATAAAGTGATATCTTGGGGTCCATAGGAATGTTGGTTGCCTTAGCCCCAAGCATGCCCACCTCCTACAGAATATCCAATGCATACCTCCTCTTGGATAGGATTACGCCCTTCCTTTTCCAGGCAACCTCCATACTAAGAAAATATTATAGAGCCCGTAAATCTTTCATGACAAACTATTATGCCAGAATGTGCTTGATCTCAGTGAGATCCTGTACATCATCCCCTGTATCAATTAACTTATCAACGTATACAAGAAGCACAATAGTACCTCGTCTAGTCCTCCTGACAAAAAGAGAGAAATCAGCGGTTGATCTCTTGAATCCAACTGTCTCCACAACCTGAGACAATCTCTACAACCATGCTTTGGGACTCTGCTTGAGGTTGTAGATGGCCTTCTGCAGTCTACATACACGTTCTCCCAGAACCTTAAAGGCTGGTAGTTGCTGCATGTAGACTTCATTTTAGAGATCACCGTAAAGGAATCCATTCTTTACATCCAGCTGATGCAAGGACCAATCAAGCTGGACTACCACTGCTATCAACACCCATACTATAGGAAGTCTGGCAACGGGTGAGAAGGTGTCAAAAAAGTACACCCCATAGGTTTGGGTGAACCCCTTTGCCACGAAGCGTGCTTTGTATCTGACAATGCCTCCATCTAGGCTGAACTTCACTGTGGAAACCCATTGACAGCCAACAGTAGTAGCTCCGTCTGGAAGTAGAGTGAGCTCTCAGGTCTCACGACCCCTAAGAGCAGCCATCTCGTCCTCCATGGCTGTCCGCCATCTTGAATCAAGCATGGCCTCGTGGTGAGTCGCTGGGATGTGAGTAGCAGCCAACACCTGGGTGACGCCTGCAAACCTGGGGCCTAGGCTGTTAGTAGCAAGTCACCCAACCATTAGATAAGTAGCACAAGTTCATAGCATCTTTTGAACAGCTATCGGAAGATCTAAATCATCACCTGTTGCATCATCTATCCTGTCCCTGTGATCAACGTGTGGTAAACAAGTGTCAATTTCTAAGGGACTTACCTGAGAATCCGATGGTGGAGTCGAGGGAGGGGACACCCGAAAGGTAATGTGAGGACGAATATATGTCTGAAGTGGCTCAGTCAGATGTGGAAAGGGTAGCGTAGCAGGTGTTGGTGGTGGTAGTAATGGTGGTGGTGAGACAGTAGGGACAGGAGTTTCAAGAAAACTCCCAAAGCGAATAGGTGTAAATGGCATGGGTGCTAAATCACCCTCAGTCGGTAGCTCAGCTGTAGACGTGGAAAAAAAAGGTATCGCCTCATGAAAGGTAATATCTGTCGAAACAAAGTGCTGAGAAGTAGTCGGATCAAAACAGCGATACCCCTTTTGAGTCCGAGTATACCTTAGAAAACACTCAACTACTCTCGATGCTAATTTATCCTGACCTAGTCCCAATAAATGGATAAAAGCAACACAACTAAAAGTTCGAGGGGTGACGTGAAACAGGGGTCTATCGGGATATATAACCTGCGAAGAAATTCGTTCGTGTAAAGTAGCATTAGGCATCCGATTAATCAGAAAACAAGCCGTCAAAACAACATCACCTCAGTAAAGAGAAGGGACCAAGTGGTGAATCAACAAGTTACGAATAACATCAAGTGGCAGTGCTTCCTCTTAGCAACACCATTCTGCTGAGAGGTGTAAAGGCAAGTGGTCTCATAAATAATGCCACAACTGTAAAAGAAAGTATGCAACCAAGTGATACAAAATTCTAAGGCATTATCAGACCGAAAACATTTCACAAAACATGAATGCTAAGTTTTATTTCTTTGGCAAAATTTTCAACAATGTGCCTTACATCATACTTATTTTCCAAAAGAAACAACCAGGAAAGACAAGAAAAATCATCTATTAACACAAAGTAATATATGTTCCTAAGTCGTTCATGAATACGATTAGGACCTCAAACATCCATGTGAATCAGATCAAACGCAGCAATAGAGGCAATGGAAACGGACGTAGAAAAACTAGCTCTGTGGTGCTTGCCCAACTGACAGGCATAACAGGTGAGAGCAGTAGTGGAGGGAATGTGTGGTAGAACTTGTCTGACTTGATCAATGGGCAAGTGACCAAGGTGGTGATGCCACTGGAGAGGGGACCCAATAGAACCAAGGCCTAGGTAGCAGAAACAACAACAGCAGTATAACTTAGATGGTATGCCCCCCTTTCTCACGCCCTCCACCAATCGTCTTCCCAGTGAGCTTGTCCTGCAAGATACAAAAAGACGTATCAAATATAGCTTGACAGTTCAGATCTCTAGTAATACTGCTAACAGACAACAAGCTTAATGGAAAATCAAGAACGTAGAAAACATTTGTTAGTGGCAAGGTTGGAGATAAAGACATATCTCCTTAGCCAACAACTGGCGACTATCTCCCATTTGCCACCTATACAGCCTTGGCTAAGGTAAACGGTACTAAGGAAAAGATCTATCGCCACATAGGTGCTTAGACGCACCAGAGTCAATCAACCAATCACCAGGAGATAAAAGAGACGACATATTAGTCACAGGTGCCTCAGAAGAGAAACTGCATTGTCAGGAGGCTGAGAAGATGTCTATGCTAACTGGGCGATCTGTTGCTGTAGAGTCTCAATCTCTGTACTGAGAGATCCAACGTCTGGACTCGAGGAGGCTCCATCAGTGACCTCGGTTGCTTGATTGGCCACAGGTGACCTACCATGCTTCTGCCAGCATGTAGTCTTAGAGTGGCCCATCCTGCCATAGTAGGTGCACGTAGGCCGAACACATGCAGCAGAAGAACATCCACTTCCACGTCCACGACCACGTGTAGGGAGGAGAGCACCCCTGTCACGTCCAGGGGTCGCGACTAGTGCGGACGTCTGAGCACTAGAGTTAGGAGCAGAAGTGTACACTGTTACTCTGCTAAGTCTGTTGTAGGCTTCCTACTCTGTGGTGAGGATATGATCTCTGGCTGTCGTGTACTCAAGTCCAAGGCTTAACATGAAAAGGGAGACTGCCAGTTGTCTCTGAAAGTTCTTCTATGAGTCACAGGCACACCCCTGTAGGTAGGAGTGATGCATCTCTAACATTCCCTTCATGAGGGAATAATATTGTGATAGCGTGTGTCCCTCCTGACGTAAGTGAAAGAAGTTGTGAAAGACCTAAAAAACGCGTGTGGAGTTCTTGGCGTGTGAGTATGACTCACACAAAGACTCTTACATCTCATTCGTTGTCGAATAGTATATGATCTCATCCCCTATCTGGGGAATGATAGTCTGCATAAGCCATGCACAAACTGTTGCATTGTCTCTATCCCAGTTGGCATGTATGCCAGTCTTCTCTGTAGGCTCTGGATCCGTAAGAATGTGATTTTTCCCATGGCCCCTGATGGTCATACGAAAGGTTTGGGACCATCGCGAGTAGTTGGTCTTATCTAATTTGATGATGAGACCAAAGAACGGGTTTTTGAGTACTCTGTTGTCTGAAAGAGAGTCCGATGTCACCTTGGACTGATTTGAAGAAGCTATCTTCGCAATCTGCGTGCCTTAGTCAATCTTCCAACGTCAAAGAAACATCGCTAGATTTGAAATTGCCTGGTTTCAGATATGCATCTTCATCTGAAAGCCTCCTTGGACAGGCGTTGGCCTAACCTGGGTGCGGAGGAAAGCACCTGAGATGACCCCAAGGGGACCTAGAGCTTTCTCCCTGCGACTACAAGGGAAGCAGCCCTAGAACAGGACTACAGACCCCCCGCAGCTGCTTGAAAGTCAGCACTGCTCCCTCCTGCCGGTGCTGCAGGTGGCGGAGAGTTGCCTACATCGCTGCCACCTCTACTAGGGTACAGGGATGATGGAGCACCCTCGTTGGGTCACGAGGACGCATAGCAAGTTGCATGCTGCTAGCCTTCAAGCTTGCACTGCTGCCACCCTTGCTGTCGCCACTGTTGGATCGCACGTGAGAGGTGTCACCGCGATTGGGCCACAGGGAGACTTGTCGAAGGTGGTGGCGTCGGCACAAAGAGAGAGAGAGAGAGAGAGAGAGAGAGAGAGAGAGAGAGAAGGGGGGTTGGTGGTTAGGGTTTAGATGTCTTGGGGGTGAGATACCTAGAGCTTCAATCCTAGACCGATACTCTGATACCAAATTGGAGAAAATGAGATGATTTTATTATTGAGCCTTGCGTCTCCTTGTATAATGGAGAGGCACTGGAAAAGTTGTGATACAACACCAATATAAGAAATAAGATAATGAAAAATAATACAAACCCCCTCATGCAAAATAGATGCATATGCTAGCACCCATAAAAGGAATTTATTTATAAATATGCCATTGTATAGTTTATGGTCAGGAATAATCTACCAACATGTGGTATAATATCCATCTAAAATATCTAGCATGAGTAATGTAGAGCATGATGACGTATGGTTCTTATCGAAATATCTTCACATCCAAAAACTCGTTATAAATTAGTGTTTTTTAAAGAAATCCATTGAAATATCCTTCATTCAATGTAAAAGGGCATATCTCTCTTGAAAGTGAATCTCAAGAACAAGAAGAATGCAAACACGGTCAATCACACATTTGCACAAGCATTTACGTCGAAATCCTCCTTAAAGGGAGGGAGAAAACCACAGGAGCAAGTTCCCTAGACCTGTTATCTCTTTTGAGGCTATGAATTCTTCACTAAGGAACATAAGAGAGGGCGCTACAATATATAGTATGTTGGGTTATATGAATCCATCTTAAGGTCCATATACCTGTTTATATTAGAACTCAACACTCCGCTTTAAGTTGGGCATGAATATCAAACATGCATAACTTGCCAACATCTTACATTGTGTTGTGGCAAGTCCTTTAGTGTAAACATCAGCAATTTGATCATCATATCAAATATAAAGGTGGTACACCTCGCTAGAATCAACCTTCACTTATATGAAGTGTCAATCCAATTCTACATGTTTGGTTTTATCGTGAAGAATTGAATTGTTCGCCGAATTGATAGAGGCTCTATTATCATTGATAAAGAATTTAGGAAATAGTATTTTAATATTAGTTAAATTAGGCAAAAGTTATTTTATCTTTTTCTATTTTGTAGGGATTTAATTTGATTAGGATTTGTTGCGATTGAGTTTGTTTCTAAAATAGGCTTATGATTGTAATTGCCTTTATAATCCCCTTTCTAAATAAAGAAGAGTTAGAAAATTTTCTTTTCAAGTGAATCTTATTCAATAAAATCAATATTCCAAATTCTCTAACATAGCGGAAATGGTCCTAGGGAATTCCCTCGAACCACCGGCCCTCTTGTGTGCGTGGTCTCTTCCATGTTTCTTCTTTGTGTGTATGCCATCAATACACTTCTTCGTGTTTGCAGTGCACACACATAGATCTACTTGCCACCGCATGCACTACGTGAGACCTTTATTGTGCCATGAACTACTACGTGTGGTGCTTGCATGCCCACTGCATCTTTACGCATGGGTTCTTTAATATGTGTGCAAGCCATGCATACCACTGCCTCGTCCTCGCGTGCATAAGCTTCTCGTGCTCTCGCTAGCACATGCACACAATTTGCATTGATTGCATGCGCACCGTGTGTTGCCTTGTTATACACTGCGCATACCACTGCACTGTTGTGCGCTTATCGCATATGCACCTTATGTGTCCCTTGTTGTGCTTTTGTACGCACTTGTGCGTATCACGGTCTCATGATCAATTTCACGGATCACGATGGTCAACTTCAGGGTCATTGTCTACTATGACTGAGGCTAAGACCATGGTGCCTCGCATTTGTATTCTCGTGGTAATCATCCTCCTGCTCTTCCTGCTAGCTTTGATCCAACCCTTCCCAAGTGAAATCAAAGACTCGGAGCTCCAATTGGATTCACGATCAATCATGTCCCTGAACGAGCTCAGGTACACTCAATACAGGGCCCACATTGTGGGTTCAACACATAAGACTTGGGATCCAGGTGGCTTGATGCTATGTTCTGTAACCCCTGTTACTGCCAATTCGTATTGCAGGGGGGTTCATGGGAACTAGAGCGTCTGCAATCTCTCTTGAGAAGCTAGACCACCTCCTCTACTGCTGCCATCGTTGTAACTCCCACTACTTCTTTAGACTAAGGTGTTGGGACTTCTGATTTAGCATCTGGCTTCTCGACTACAGTTGATGATAGTGGGGACTTTGAGTAAGGCTCTTCTTCCTCTGCCAATATGTGCTTGGGAACATTTCCCTATGTGTGGCCGTTATTACTACCATGGTCATTGCATGTGTAATTGCTATTACTGTTATGACCATTATGTGAGGGATTGCTACTTCTGTTATAGCCTTTTGTTGCTACTATTACTACGACCATTGTATTTAGCTGCTACATTGCTACAACTAGTACTCCATGGCGACTACTACTTTTGCTACAATCTACACTACTTCCTACTCCTCCGGATGTGTACATTAGGGGGGAGTTCTTATTTTGTTGTGCCTCCTGCGAGTTAGACATTGTACACTCCAACTGGAGGGAGGGGGGAGTGCTAGAGAATTTAGGAAAGAGTGTCTTAAGATTAGTTAAATTTGGCAAAAGTTGTTTATGTCTTTCTATTTTGTAGGAATTTGATTTGATTAGGATTTGATGTGCTTGAGTTTGTTTCTAAAATAGAATTAGGATTGCCTTTGTAATAAAGAAGGGCTAGAGATTTCTCTTTTCAAGTGAATCTAATTCAATAAAATCTATTTTCCAAATTATTTGACATTCACAATAGAGCTTTTCAGGCAGATAGGAGGATATACCCATGTTTGTCAACATAATCTTCACCCGAAGCAATTTTGTGATCCCAAACACTATATCAACAAAATATTTGTGCTGTCTTAAATTTGACATTTCTAGGTCCTGTGAATGGACCAAAGAGAAATGTGCAATACTTCTATGTTTATGTTCAAATTCAGGAAATGAAACTCTTTGATGTCTTGCAAAACTGAGACTTTACAATGGATGTCCTACAAATTAATTCATGAAAAAAGGTATAGAAATAACTTCTGTAAAGCTAAAAATTGAGATGCCCGAGTCATTTGTGTCATAGGGAAAAATCTTGAATCTTAGTAGTGTTGGTTTCCCAAGATTGTAACATAGCTTGAAGTGCTAGAGTAACCTTTCCAAATAACTTATATAGCCCATTGCATTCAAGTACAATCTCAATTTCCTTTATTGTTTTGAAATCTTGTAAGATGCAAACTAAAATATTAGTTTGCACTTAAATTCCTTGCAGATCTTGTTGACTGAAATTCGGGACATGAAGGGCATTATCAAGGCATATCCTGTTCTGAAGATGTACACTACCTTTTCTAGCCACCTTCACACTAAAACCATTAGCAATGGTAATAGTGTTCCTAAACCTAGTTTGTACTGTGAAAACCAACACAGATTCCCAATCATATGGTCTGTAGCCCTGCTATCAACAATCTAATCGTCTGGGGATGGAGCATGGTCGTGTTCTTTCTCAAGTACCTAGAGTACAAGTAGAGTACAAGTAGACTTCATAATTATGTAGACCCCATCATCAATGACCATAATCACAAAATATATCCACACAATAATGTCACAGAACCAAATGTACCCCTTGTACACCAAGGGAATACAATTAGGTGTATGTGATTACAAACGATGCTACCCATAGCTTTTCTTGTTGAAGAGAATTCAACTAGGTGTACAAATCTCGTTAAGAGAAAGAAATATATACCTTAAACTTGGACGTGTTGGATAATGTTGACAAACCACTAACTTTGAATATCAATAATTGGAATGAGATCTTGGGTTGTGAAAGGATGGAGACAACTAATCTTTGAATCGTGTGGAAAACCAAACTAAGCACCTTAGGAGAGAAGACCTTCAATGGTTGAACCCACAAATAGAGTTTTGGTTGGACCACCAGGAACCTGCCAAACCACTGTTACGAGTCATTGGACCACTGTCGGCGTTAGAACAAAGAGGGGTGCCGCTGCCTAGGTCACTAGAGGGGAGACAAGTGTAGGAGCGAGGAGCTTCAAGGCGGAGCAAGGCGGTAGTTCACTGGAGTGATGGGCCTCGGATGGCCACCAAAGGATTTGTAGACATAGGGAGCGTTACATAACCATTAGCATCTATCGCTAAGAGGAAGTGGTCAAGGCCCCCAAGCGATGGGAGAGCTAGGCCTGACGAACATCAAGTAATCACAAAGGAGACAATGGAATTTGGTGACCTAGTTCCACCACAAGAGGTGCACGTTTGGGGGGAGGATGAGGCCCCCAACCAAGTTTTGAAATGCCGATTTCGATGTCGTACCGATGAAATTCTAAGTATGCATTTCGTGGGTATACTGAGGGCACGCCGTAGGCATGCTAAGGGCATGCCGATGCATACTGATAAAAATAACAGAATTAGTCAAAAAAATCAACAGCAACCTCGGCATGGGCACCTATTTCGCCGGCATGCTGACCATGTCGAGGGCATGCCGAAGGCATGTCGACAATGTCGACAGCATGCCGACAATATCCCTGTAAATCGACACTTTATCCGTGTCGGCACGACTCCTACTCGAAAATGGCCTTACCGACGGCATTGAAAACGATACTCCCAACTATGCACTATAACTTGTGAGATTACAAGATTTTCTCTCCCTCTTGGTCCCCTCTACTCAGGAGCCTCTCTCCCTATTTCTAACATGGAAAGACCCCTAGCCTAGTGGCCTCTGGTATCCTTTGTCTGCTGTCAGGATATAGGCGGCCACTTCCATCTTGTCGTGATCCTGACCCTGATTGCATCGAATCTTTTAGCAATTCGGAGAGATCTTATTCCGAGTTCGGCTTGTCAGAGGCAGGTCAGATGGTACCGAACCTGCCTGTTTGCCCCGTGGTCAGGTAGTCGGATCCTTTATGAGGCTATTCGCAGAGTTTTAGATTCGGAGGTGATTTTTGCCCCTCATCACGGAGTGAGGGCTTTAGGCCCCTATGTAGTAGAAGGAACTTGCAAGGGTTCCGTTGGGGCAAGGCGGCATCGTCATTGGAGGCTGCCTGAGCACATTAGGGCTCCAATGCATCACTAAAGAACTATTGGAGGCACTGGAACACAACTTGGACAGTCACTGGACAAGGGCAAAGTTACCATAGGGGAGTTCGAGCAACACCCTTTCAGCAGTACACCCCGAGTAACACTTTGGATCAGACCACCATGTGCTCTAATAACATGTTGAAATTGAATCTTGAGAACAAGGAGAATGCAAGCTGAGTCAATCACACATTTGCACTAGAATTAATATGGAAACCCTTCGTAACAGGAGGGAGGAAAAATAGGAGCAAGTTCCCTAGGCCTCTTATCTCTTTTGAGGCTAGGAATTTTTCGCTAAGGAACAAGAAGAGAGCGAGTTAGAATATATGGTACTTCAGCTTATATAGATCCGCCCTAAGGTTCATATACCCACTTACAATAGAACTCAACAATCTCCACTCACGATGTAGTGTATTACCTATAAGTACCCTGAAGGGATCTATCCAAGAAGAGTCCCAAAAGGAGTCTCATAAAATTCTCCTTTCCCCAACAACTTTCAGCACTTCCACTTCTTTCCTCTGTATGTATCCCTGAAATTTTGCTCTCCCATTACATGTATGACTCTAGTTGAAAAGAAGTTTACAAAGCTTTTTTGTTCAGAAAGCCTTGCTGCTATCAATTTTACATTTTGCTATTTCATTACCCATCACTCTTCCATTGCCCCAACATTTGGAACACTGCTATGAATTGCTTGCTCTAACCAGGGGCACGAGTTGTCTTCGATCAGGATAATTACTTAGGTTTTCTAAAATTTTCTTAAATATGAAGTATATAATCTTCAGATCATAATAGCATTTGTTTGCTGTTTACATTGTTGTTCAATGTATGTGATGCCTCTGCATGGATATGATGATGATCTTTGATATGGCTTCCCAGCTCAATGGCGAGACAAGCTATCCCGTCTCCGATCCAAAGGGAAAAATTGGACTTGACATGCTGGTTGGACAAAGTTCATTAAGGATTTTTATGGATCATTTGTTTCTCCTTATATGATCTTCCTTTTGCTAATATATATGTAATTTCTTCCTGGAAGTCCCTAGGATGTACATAAACTCGCTTCTGCTGGGAGCACTGGCCGTCGTTCTTTTGGCTTCATGATCTTCAGTCGCTCTGCACACACGCTTTTAAATAGTGTTGTGTTGTAATGTCATGTAGCTAACATGTAAATCCTATATTAATATGATATGTATATCCGCATTGCTTGTTCAGGGATAATGCATGGAAAATGGTTGTTTTGAATCTTATTTTCTTGTGTAGCAAATCGTTCTGTCTTTGTGTATTTGGTCTCTTTGCATAGCATGCCCTTGCCACCTTTTGGTGGGGGAGAAGCAGTCGAGAAGTAGATAGGGCTGTTATGGGGTAATGGATGTCAGTTAGCTAGGATAAGGACTTAACCTTGATCTATATGTTTTGTCTACTCAAATCATCGGAAAAATTAGGTTAGGACATAGATGTGAAAACGTGAAATCATTAACTTTTATGTTGATACTTGTAAAGCTAGACTCTAAAGGATCTGCGAAATACATTGACGTGGATTAAGAATACAGATGTGAAGACGTAAAATCTCTCTTTTTTCTCCTTTTTATTCTTTTATTTGAGAAGTAAAATCATTATTCTATAGGATCTGTGAAATACGCTGAAGCTTGGGAAAATCACTCTTGTAGAATAAAAATCATACCAAAAGTGAGTTGTTAAGTTTTATTTGGAGTAGCTGGTTTTGATAACAAAAATTTCAAAGTTTATATAAGTGGAATGTACTAATTACTAAAATGGAGTTTAAAAATTCTGGCTGTCATTTTTACCTTGATTTTTTACCAGCAACTTCCCCTGTCCTTTTCCACTCCTGCTCTCTTTCCCGCAGAGCATATTGCATTGTTTATTTGCTTTCATCATCATACAATGTACTCTTTCCATTTTGCATTTTTCTTCTGTCAAATTTGTCCTCAACTGACAGATTCTAAAATCCAAGTTCAGCCATTTCGTTTTTGTTAATGACTGTCTCGTTATGTGTTTTTTTAAAGGATAATTTCGTTAAAAAGGGAAAGTGCTCGATGCAAAATGATGCATCTGAACGGGAAAGAAGAGGAAGAGAAACTCCTTACGCCTACAAGAGAGGAGGTTGGGTCCCATATACACAGGGGGAGGTTAAAACTCAGAAAAAAGCATAGGCAAGAAAAAAAAAAGTAAGAAGAAAAAGAAAGTGTTTCGTTATTGAGAATCGGATGATCACCTAGAGGGAGAGTGATTTCATGTTCATAGATACGATATGTGCCAACGAGAATAATCTTGAACAAATGTGCAAACGAGATAGTTGAAATAAAATGACTCAAAGGGCGAAATCGACCACTGCACATGTTGGAATCTCGATCATAAAAAGCTTGAGGTCATATGTGGTCCCTAACAAAATTTAAATAACATTAAAAAAATAAGAAAAAAGAACAAGTCACACCACCAACAAACAAAATATGTAACTATAGTAACTTACGATGGGCACGTGAAATCGAGCTAATGCATCGACGCATGTAGCTTGCTCCTTGATCAACGTTGCACACACCGCTCAATGAAGGGAATTCCCTCCAATAGTTGCACGAGCCTACTGAGGAAGAAAACTAGCTGATGTGCCTCTGCATCCTTGCTTGCATCCGACCACTACTAGTCACTAGGGGCTATGCATGTCAAGTTCGACGATGGTGGCGATATCCAAGGGGAGGAGTGGATCATCCGGCAAGAGGAAGGGGGTCTTGATCAGCCTTAGGAGATCGATTGAGGCCCGTATGGATGGATTCACCAGTAGAAGAGGAAAGGGAACGAGGGAAGGAGTGCTCTATTTTGCAGAGCAAAAAGTACCTTTGCGTACATTTGACTATCTCATTATTGAATTGACGTAATGGGCAAGATGATATAAAATCTATGCTTTTCGTTGATTTAAATCCAAGATATGAAAATGTGTACATTATTGTATTGAAATGGATTATTTCAACCAAATCACTATTTTTTTAATCATTATACTTATGATGAATAATTTAAACATTACATGATTACCACTTTATTAAGCACCGATGCTTTCAAGCTACAAGTTTTAGTTTTTCTTTAATTGATTTGTTAAGATTTTAAGAGTTTTAGATTATATCTTCAATGTAGATCTCGGAAGCGAATCCTGGGTAGCTATAAGTAGTTTTCTAGAAAATTTGAGTTTTCAATAACCCACAGATGTACTATCATACACCCGGTAGACTGTTAAAAATTGTAATTTAAATCTATTTGGTGATAATGTTATCGGCTAATGTGCTTATTCTCAGAGAAATCAAATAGCTACTACAATATAAAAGAAAAAGGTCAACTCACATCCTTGACCTCTTGAAAACCCTAGAGTAGGAACTAACTTCATGTTGGTTCTCGGTTAGCCTTCATGTGCTGTTTAGGGACTTCCCCCCTCCCCTTGGTTATCTCCATCCCTACCCTCTAGGCTAAGATAGGGAGGTCAAATCTTACACAAGCTCTAGGTATTTGTGTTGACTTTCACTCCTATACCTCTGATAGGTGGCCATCACTACTCCTCCTGCCTTGACATAGTGATTGGGTTACCGGTCGCAATTCCTTGGTGGTTGCATCATTTTTCCTCTCGAAGCCATTCTTTTAAAGCTCCAATTCTTCATCCTCTTCATGCAACCCATAAAATTTATACTTGTGAGTCCAAACTTAGGAAAATCAAGTGGGGTGGGTCCTAATGAATGCCTAGGCAAAAGTAAAGGCATTGAAGAGTAGGGATGAGCATTATTTGGGTCAACCTAAATAACCCATTAGAAATGAGTCATTTGATTTTGATTATTTGGGTTATGAGTTGGGTCAAATACTCAAATCGTAAAATTTATATGGGTTTGGAGTTTGTTGATGGGTTCAATTTATGCAACCTGAAATACCCTAACAATCCAAATTACTAAATCAGGTGATCATTGGATCTCACCTCCCACCCTATCCAAACCTACATGTACAGGCAAATTGCTTTGTAAATGATATTGATATTTTTTTATGAGTTTTCTTCTTATAATTATAGATAATACTTAATTTTTTAGAAGGTGGATGAAACATTTACTCACTATTATGTTGTAAAGTATTTTGCAAAAAAAAAAAAAATCTCTTTTGTTAACAAACATGTGCAAAATTTAAGTTTCACCTACCCCAAACCTGATTTGAACCGATCTAAACTTGATCTAATTTGATTGGATTGTGGATAACCATTTTGTCAACTTTGGGACCGCTCTAAGAGCATTAGGACCTAAGCACCAAAGTTTGGAGTTATTTAGGTCTTGTACCTAAGTGATCTTGCTGCACTTTGTTGGTCTACAAGGAGAAGCTTCTGACGAAGGATAGGCTTATTAGTTGGGGAAGACTGATTAATTCCACATACTTGTTTTGCCATCGTGAGGTTGAAAGCGCTTCCCACTTGTTCTTTGAGTGCTCATTCTCGTTGGAAGTTTGGGCAAGGGTTCTTAGTGATGCAGGTCTCGTTAGTTCTAGGAATACCACTCGTAAGGCCCTTGATTGGGCTATTTCCTCTGCAACCGATGTTTCTCTATTCGAGAGAACTCTAACTTGCACTATTTGGCAATGTTCGGAAGGTGCGAAACATATTACAATACTCTAGTGAAGAGGCCTCAACTCGTATTGTCGCTGAGAATACTCTTTCCAAATTGCATACTTTACTCATTGGGTGTTTGGTTGGTGGGTTAAATAGTTTTGTGTCAGGTTAATTATTTAACCTATCACTTAACCTGCTCTCAATTTGCACAAGATCTAGTAGACTTGATCTATAATAAAATTATTCTACTCTCTGTAGAATAATTTTAACCTGTTAAAATATTTAAATAAATTAACTCATTTATTTTATTATTTATTTCATTTATTACTCATTCTAGAAATTTATTTTCCTTACCAAAATAAAATATTATATCTTTTATATTCCCCCCCTCTAAATTTGTAGCTTTCGTTTACTTGGGTGTGGGACAGCCATCACCCCCACGCCCGCCCGCCTGCGGCCATGCGAGAGGCGTTTCTTTTTGCAGAGTCCTCAACTTACTCTCCATTTTACCCACTCGTGCTCTCCTCCTTTCCTTCCTCTCCACAAAAGACACGGTTTGAACAACAACTCCACTCATCTCACTGCGATTCCCCGTACTTTTTCTCTGAGGATGAGATAGCCCATTCCTGTTCCCGACGCGATCACGACTGCGTCTGCCCGTTCCCTTTGGTTACCTCACACCATGGTTTCCCCCTCCTCCTCAGCGTTTGTTTAGAGTACCCAAAATCCGAGCCTTTGCTCCCCGTTGCCGACGAGATCTTCTCTTTTTCCAGATCAAGGAGAGGTTTTTATCCGTGCATCATCTCCACCTCGTGCCATTTGGAGTTGGGTATCCCTTCCTCACCTCGTCTCCGCCGCCACTCCGTCGCCCTGCCTTTACCCAATCATCCCTTCCTCTGCGCAACTAGATTGCATCGGAATCTGTGGTGGTGGTTGCTGGTTTGTGGTGGGTGTAGGATGTGGTTTTGGGTTATTCTTATTCGCAAGCTTTGGGATATTTTTTGGGTGATTTCCATTAAAGAAAGACATCTTTTTGGGTGCTACCGGTCTAACCGGATGTTTCATGTTCTATCTCGTCGCCTTTAACCTGCTACATCGATGCTTCCTTTCATCTGTATTGGCATTTGGCCATTCATTGGCAAATCTTGTTTATTTACGTGTCTCAGCAAGAAAACATCCATCTTTCTAGGAGTGTGCATTGATACTCTGAGAAAATGAACAACCATTTAGTGTGGAGGTGGTAGAATTATTTTCTCGCAGTGGGTTATCCATTGTTTACTGTCACATGCTTGATGTCTTGGGATGAAGATCTCGATATAGTGGTAGAGGTATCCATTTGTGGAAAATCTTACAATGTAGAATCTGATGATCGGCAGACATAGTTATTACAGGGTAATGTGCAAATTGCTTTGAACCCTTCAAGCAGTGAACTTTTCATAAAGTTCAAAATAGCTGTTTTGAAATGATGCCTTGCACGTGGATAACTTTTCAAATTCTCTGGTATTGGAAACTGCAAGAGATGGATGAGAACAAGATGATTCCAAAGCTGTTATAGTTATGATCTTGCAAGATAGGATAGATAAGAAAAGATAATTACTGGTACTGATACTTAATGTGGCTTTTTTGTTCTAATGTCAAACACCAATGCTATCAACTAAAGACTCACATATGGAGTTGTTTTTTTTGTAAGTGTCTTTGTTTTGCTGCCGTCTGAATATTGCAATTTCTGTGGGCATCTTAGTGGACTATTTTCTGTGACTAGATATAGGAAAGAACATTGCTTTTGGAAATAGATTCAGTGCCAATACTGAAGAAGTTGATTGGAGTTAGCAATATGTTCATCCTTCAGGAAGAGTAAAGTGATGAGAACAATGCACCATTAATCTGTTGCCCTTCTGATCATTACTGAAAGCCTCATCAAAGCTGATTAAATCATAGTAATGTGGAAATATTTGATCCATATTTCATTGCAAATCCTCCTTTGGCCATTCATATTGCATCTTTGATTAGGACAAATATATTCCTTTTTTCTGTCTATAGGGATGGAGTGTAAGATGGGACCCTAATTTATGGTTCATTGATAATAATTGTATGAGTGAGGGAGGGATGGGGAAATGCCATTAGTGTTCAGTTAAAACTGGTTTATCTAATCTTCCTTCATACCAGGAACTATGCTTTAAATGTGGCGTTCCATGTTGGAACTACATATTAGTCAGATAGAGGAACTTTCATGTTACTTGCAACTGGTGATGTCGGTAAGGAGAAAGACACAGGGAAACTCAGAGAAGCAGTGGTTTGGTTGGTTGGTTGGTTGGGTGGGTGGGGGACTTCTTCTTCCCTCTCTCTCATTCAAATCTTAACAGTGGGATGGGCTTGGAGATGCAAACTAATCCAAAACAAAAGTAGAACTTGGTCCAATCACTTAATCCCAATCAAATGGAAGGATAGTTATGTAGAATGGAGTAACTTTATAATGTCATATATTTAGTTATGAACTTTGTAGGTGTTTACACATAATTATGAAAATTTATGGGAATCTATATGTAAGAAGATTTATTTTTCTAATAAAAGAAGTGTTATTCTTTTTTATTAATTGATTTGCATCCGTTGGCTCTTTTCAAAAAAATTTGCATCTCATGGACTTTACTTTTTAACTAGTCCACAAAAAGAGGAACACGACGTGTGCAATTGGTCTTATCAATAGAAGTTGCTGTTTTATGGCTTTTGTTAAAAATATCTTGTTACAAACTTAAAATGCTTTTAGCATCTAATGCTTCCTCTTTGAGGATGCAAGGTGAAAAATCAGGGAACAGTTCAACTTTCATTTTACCCTTGACTAAACAAGATGGTGAAAATGCCATTTTGTTTATTTGTTAACAAAGATGAAGCTTGGATTTTTTTTTTTTTTTTGAGTGCTTAGCAGGGAAATGACTGAATGCAAGAAAGAGTGCTTTGTATTGTGCTAGAAGGTGGTGCAAAATTTCAAACAGTTGGTTGAGGTTTTCCTATCATGGGCTCTTTCTATCCAAGTGACAGGGAAGACACTTATTCAGTTATCAGTGACGAGGTCGATGTTGGTTACTTGGATTTTGAGAATGAGAAATCACAGTATGAGGATTATGGATATTGTGACGGTCCTGTCCATATATCAACTCCATTTCCAATTTCTGGTGGCAAGCCTCGATCAGGCATAGTTGGGAAATCTTGTGCTGATCCAATTACAATCAAGAACGTCACAGATGACCCTGTAGAGTTATGGGGTGTAAAGATATTGTCCTCAAATCCTAATGATTGTTTTTGCCTTTCTTTAATGAAACCTCCTCTAGAAGGTGCTGATGAGGAAGCAATTCGAAAATTTGTTGGATCAACATCATTGGAGGATCGGGTTCTTCAGCCTGGTCAGGTGCTAACAATATGGTTATCTTGTAAGCCAGAAGATGTTGGCATGCATAATGCCGTGATACATTTTGATGTAGGAGATGAGAAAATTGAAAAGGTAGCTTTTCTATTGGCTGATGACAGGGTGTCACAGGCACTGGCATCAAGTAGACCATATAGCAGAGCTCCAAAGAAGAAGGGTTTTAGTGTAAACCAGTATGTGCCCGGTTCTCGACCTCCAAGGACAGAGGTTAGGGAATTCAGATATAGGCTCCCTCCATTTAAGATTCCTGAAGATCTTCGTGAGTTGATAGAGAATGGAAGTCTGCCTGATGTCATTATTGAAGGTTTGAACAGGAGAAATTATGCACAATTCTTCAGCACATTACTTGTAATGGAAGAAATCCATCTTCAGGTATCAGGAAGTTTAGTCAAAAATGTCTTGCCTTTTTAATCCCTTCCCATGCCAACATTAATTCATTTGAAATTTCAGGTTGAAATGAGAGGATACGACATGGATTGTGTCCCTATGCATTGGCGGGGGAGACATTTTTTGTCTCTAGTGGTCCCTGGACTAGCTGAAAGACGACCTTCACTTGTTTGTGGTGATTTCATTTTTGCAAAACCTGCTATGGATGGACCAGATGATGGGAGCCACCCATTTCAGGTTTGTGTCTACAGCAGCCTAATTTGGAACTGTTTTGTTGTTATTCCTATCAGCAGCTTCCATGTTCATATTTTTTTGGAACATTTAGGGTTACATCCACAGAGTAGAAGCTGATGAGATATATCTCAAATTTGCAAACCAATTACATCAAAGGCACCAAGATGGTGATCTCTACAATGTTAGTTTCACATATAATAGGATAAATATGAGAAGATTATACCAGGCTGTCCATGAAGCTGAAATGTTGGGCACGGAGGTTCTTTTTCCAGCCCAACAACGTAAAGGACGGGTGATTAAGGATCAGCCCATTACGCCTCTAAATCAAAATATCAACAGGGAGCAGCTTTCTGCTGTCCAAAAGATACTCCATTGTCGTGGACTTCCTCCTTATGTTATACATGGGCCTCCTGGCACAGGCAAGACCATGACCATAATAGAGGTGATTCTGCAACTTTACAAGAGGAGGAAAAATTCACGGATACTTGTTTGTGCTTCATCAAACAGTGCAGCTGATCATGTGCTTGAGAAGCTAGTCAGTAATGATAGTGTGGCAATTGCAGAGAATCATATCTTCAGGCTAAATGCGTCTAGTCGACCATATGAGGATGTCAGATCAGAGTTTATTGGTTTCTGCTACTTTGATGATATGGTTTTCAAGTGCCCTCCTCTCAAGGCCTTGTCGCGCTACAGAATAGTTATATCAACATACATGAGTGCTTCATTACTCTATTGTGAAGGAATCCGAAGGGGTCATTTCTCTCATATTATCTTGGATGAGGCAGGACAAGCATCCGAGCCTGAGGCTATGGTTCCTGTAGCAAATCTGTGCCGCTGGGAAACTGTTATTGTGCTAGCTGGAGATCCAATGCAGTTGGGCCCTGTTATTTTTTCAAAAGATGCAGACAGCCATGGATTGGGGAAGTCTTATCTTGAAAGGTTATCTGCTTATGAGTTTTACAGGAGTGGGGATGAAAACTATGTGACGAAGTTAATCCAAAATTATCGATGTCACCCAGTAATCTTGGATCTTCCTTCCAGGCTTTTCTACAAGGGTGAATTGATTCCCAGCAAAGAAGACAATGATGCACATTTCTATGATGTGGTAGACCTCCCAAACAAGAGTTTTCCTGTCCTATTTGTTGGAGTCCAAGGCTGTGATGAAAGAGAAGGTAGCAATCCATCATGGTTCAATCGGACTGAAGCTGCCAAAGTTGTTCACATCATTCGGAAGCTTAGAAAGAATGCAGGTATAACTGAATCGGATATTGGAGTTATTACTCCTTATCGCCAGCAGGTGCTCAAGGTGAAAGCGGCCCTTGAATCTATGGATATGCCTGATGTAAAGGTGGGTAGTGTAGAGCAATTCCAGGGGCAAGAGAGAAAAATAATCATTATATCTACAGTTCGATCAACCATCAAGCACAATGAGTTTGACAAAGTGCACCAACTGGGATTTTTAACAAACCCTAGGAGGTTTAATGTTGCCATAACTCGTGCAAAGTCTTTGCTTGTCATAGTTGGAAATCCGCATATCATTTCCAAGGTATGTGCACCTTTTTGACTATGTTCACTTTTTACTGCTTTGTTGCATGTATTAACCCCAAAATAATGTGTTTCTCTTCTTCAATTGCATCCACAAAATATCCCGAAGATCTATGTTGAATTTATCTCTTGCATGCATCTATAGATGTTCGTAGACCTAAGACATTGCAGGCATATTTTTCATAGAAGTTAGATGCTTTATAAACCAAGATGAATTATGTGTGAGAAGATAATTTCTGACGTCTCATTACTATTGTTACTAATATCCGATACTTCAAATAAGTTTTGTCAGTTATATTGAAGATCATATGGAAATAACAAGGTGGTTTGGAGCATGGAAGTTTAACGCCAAATGGCAGGCTGGAGGGTGAAGTTCTGCTTTGTGCAGGGTTGTTGGTTAGGGGTTGACATTTGAGGCTATTTTACTCAGCCTTACATTTTCACTTCTCAGATCCATGACCTTCATGTTAAACTTTTATTAGCACCCTGAAAGCTCCCCTTTATTGGTAGGTGAGATGCAAGGCCTGCATTGGATCTGTGATAAAAGCTTGGGATTATTTCCCTTGTGGGATATTGGTTACATTTCATGTTGACTAATAATAAGTTTATTGAAATGGCACAGTTTATGGAAATATTTCTTTACATTAACCAATAATGAAAAAAGCACAATTTAACATCACTATAAAATAAATGAATAATATTCCCAATATAACCAACTCTAGTTAAATAATACCAATTTATAATACATCCAATCACCTATCACATTCCCACCACCTAATCATATTCCAATCGTGTAATGGCAACACTGAACAATCATCCATTTACCTCACAAAAAAAGCTTTACAACATGTCCATTCACCCATCAAATTGAACCTACTGTTAATTCCACTGTCTAGCCAAGCACCTTTTTTCTACTTTTCCCTTACTACAAGTTATCCAGCCGAATACATCCCTGGGCAACCATCAGCATTTAAGCTCCAGATTTCAAAACCTCTTCTGTCACATTAGCCACCAGTTGCTCCTCACTGATTTTTGGGGATACTTGACTATTGCTTCTTGGGTCAGCTATCCCTTGTTAAGTGACTTGCTTCTTGGGTCAGCTACCTTCTTAAGTCGAGCGTCCCAATCCTTTAGAGGAGTCCTCTGGCCTTTCATGCAGTGGGCTAGCATCCGTTGTTCTATTAGTGAACTCTTGTGATCCTACATATGAGATATTTGGCACCTTCTTTGGCTTTGCATTTGGCTCTGAGTTTTACCAAGGAAGGCCCATGGTCTTGCTTATGTACCACTTGATTGATTGGTTGCATTGAATGCCATCTCCTTTGAACTCATGTGTTGGCAAGTTGATGTTGTTGGGTTCTACCATGGCCTTGAATAGGACAAGCATGGTTGACCGGCCACCTTCCTTAACTGCACATTCAAGTTGGTGTCCCTAGTTTATGTTAGCGAAGATCTATGGTTTTCTCTATATGCTGTTTGGTTGCCACACTGATTTAATACCCATCCAACCACAGTAGCTCTTCTCCGCAGCATTGCTTTGTTGAGTCATGCTTAGGTAATCCATGCTCAGCTCACCTGCTACGGTTCCTTTCTTGCAGGCCTCGCCCCTTGCAAACTTGGCCTCTTGCTTGAGGGCATCACCTCGGCCTTCCATGGATGCACTTTGTTGTTGCCTGATTTACTTGCTCAGTTGGCTCGTTTTGCCTAAATTATCATTTAATATAATACTTAAGTGTTCGATTGCAATTTCCCAATATTTATGATCTTTAGGGATGTTTGTTTATAAGTCCAAAGGTCATGTCCCTTCAAGGGTCGTATGGGTTACTAAGAGGTGTCATGTCATGTATTTTCTTTTTTTATTTTATTTATGGGTTTGTAAGTCTTATAAAGAGGGCAACCTCTATTGCAAAGGGATGGATTGGAATGAATTGAAAAAAGTTGGTTTCCCTCTCATTTTATTTCTTCTCATCTCTATTTCTGTCTCTTACCTCTTAATTTGATAGTTGTACTCTTCATCCTCTACTTTTCCCTCTTTTTCACACCTTTCTCCCTTCCCAATGTGTCCCACTCCTCTCTCTCTCCACCCCCCTCCTCCCATCAACACCTTTCTCCCGACATCTCTCCCTTCTCTCACGTACCTAACATACCTCCATCAGCACTTTACAACCAACACCACCACACCCATCCATCATCGAACCAATAGACCACCACCTCCAACTCCTCTACTGCAACCACCCTTGCCACCTTCTTTCCCTTCTCCAAGCAAACCGGCCCTAGCTATCGTGCTACCTCTTTGTCATACCAATTGTGCTGCAACAACGACCCACCCTGTTGCTGTGACCCCCTCATTCTGTGGCCTTGGCACCACTCTGCACCACCATCTCCCTGTGTGGCTATGCCATTGCCTCCTTCGACCGCCCAATACCTCTATTTGCCTCTCAACTCCACCACCGATTGCCTACGCCATCGCCACAACCCCTTGGTGCCCCTTGCATCAATCTGTTCCCAACTTCGTCAACTTCCCTGTGTGGTCTCTTTGCCATCTACGACTCCAGTGCGAGCATCCTCACTGTGCAGCTCCTTCTACGTTGCACCACCGTCCCTTGCAACCTCCAAGAGTACCACCAATTACTACTAAAAGAGTGCTTGCATCGTAGTGGTCACCACCGGTTGTGAAATCTGATTGGGTGCAGTTTGGGAACTTGTGGGCTTAATTTTATTTCAATTTTGCCACTGGTATTTTAGCTCAAGATTGGGGATTAAATTTTATTTCCTAAATGTGGGTTGCGTCACTTCTGTGAATGCACTCTGTTGTTGCCTGATTTACTTGCATGCTTTTGTTGTTCATTCAGCTCCTTTTGCCTCAAGCCGATTTACTTGACCACCTTCTATGGGGCATCACCCTAACTCTCCTTTGTTGGTCCTCTTTGCTCAAACCTTTCGTGGCTTGGTGCACTACTTTGTTTCCTTGTCTCACTGACACATTTTGTCCATTTCCTATTGATTCAATCACCTACTTGGAGGCTTCACTCTAGCCCTTCATTGGTCTTCACAATGTAAACACTTTACTACACTCTTGCTTGGTTTACTTGCCTAGCTGGCCCTTATTGCTCATCATTGTCAACTTTCTTGGCCACCTGCTTAGAGGCATCACCTTGGCCCTTGACTACCCAATTCTTGCTTGGCCATTTACTCAAGACCATGTGGAGGCCCTTTCGGAAAAAAAAGACCATGTGGAGGCAATTGTCACTTTCTTGCTCAGTATGATACAACTAGAAGAGTTGGGAGCAATCAAAAGGGGCAACTTCTGTTGGCATATGTACACTCTAGGACTACTTTCCCTGTTGGATTGACATGCTTGGGAGAGTGGAGGTAAATGAGGTGGTTAGAATGATCCTTCACCACTTTTCACTGTTAGAAGGGCCACTTATCTATGCATAGTGGCCCTTGGATCTCATTGTATTTTCCATGTCATATTATACTCTCCTTTGTGTTGCCTTTGTCCTCTTATCTTTCTCTCTTCAAAGGAGAAAATGCTAAGGATAAGGGGTGGGATGATTCCTCTTCCATCGCATTCCTCCACTCCATCTTCACCATGCATTCCCTCTACTTATCCATGGAGGGACTCTGTTAACTGTTAATGATGGAGTAATTGGGGCATCGTACCCTCAAATATACCAAGAACTAGTCTTGTTTTGGTGGGGCATCTCATTAAAATCGTTGTCTTCATGGATCCTTCTCTTCTTATCCCTCACTTCTTATGCAAAGGCCTTACGACAGCCAACAGGTTTGTCAATGCCCATCACAAGGTATAGCATATTCTGCTCTATAAAGGACTTAGCGTTTACTTTATTATTATCTCAACCTCAATGGCTCATATGCTTAATATTCTTTCCCTCCATTTCTATCATCTTAATTTTTTTCCACTCCCGATATTCCTGTATCATCTTATTTCTCCTCATAATTCTTTTTTTTAGAGAAAAAGGGACGATTATCGGTACTCGATAACCATCCAAAATATATTTAATAAAAAAAATGGAACAAACTTGCATATTGTTTAGCTACAACTCAATGGGACAACACGCCTCTTTTACAATATTTTCCACCCATGCCCCCTCCCTCTTAACAATGGTATCATTATGCCACCACCAAATCGACTAGAGTGATGCCATTGCCTTCACCCATCTTGTTATATCCACATGTACCGAAGAGCTGAAAGAATCCCACCAAGCAACAAAAGAAGACATATTTGCTTGTCGTATACCACATCTTGTGCAAACCTTTGAAGACAGGTCACATTGAAAGAGCATGTGCTAGATTTTCCATTGTTGCTCCATAGTAGATGCAATCTAAATCATCATCACTAGCCCATTTGGTATGAAAATCTTTTGTCACCAGTTTCTCTCCTGAACAACCATAAAAAGATTTTAATCTCTGAAGGAATAGGAGCTTCCCAACCAAGGAACAATCCTCCCAAACTCGAGATGCTACCCTAGCTTCAATGTCAATTTCTTATAAGCCTTAGCCATCGAGAAAAGACCATCCTTCCACCCGAAACCATCTAAAGGGTCTTCACCCACAAAAAACCCATGAAGTTTTTTTTTTGAAAAGCCAAAAGGGAGTTATCCAATTGATAACCACCCAAAATCATTCGATTCCAAAAAATCGGATTACATCAGATATTACAAAATAGATCTCCAGAACACCACCTTGGAGAAAATGGAAGAAACAAAATTTTTAACATAGGGCCTTTCTCCCTTGAAAAGTACCCCATTCATCCCCAACCAAACACCCCACAGGACTGCTAGAATCTTGACTCTATCCTTCTTGGATTTAAAGGTGATCCCTCCGTCACAGGCATTACCTTTGCGGAATGAGGACCAGAAGGTAGCCACATCCCGATTGGCAATCCAGTTGATCCCCCTCCTTTGCCAAACCTGTAACACAAATGGGACAATTTAGGTCATTCGCCTGGCTCCATCTCGCTCTCCATCTCTTTGTCATAATTCTCCCCCTTCTCACCAACTAAGCAAGATTTTCACCTTCAAAGGGCACTCAGCCGTCCAGAGCAATCTGCAGTCCCGCAAGAAATTGTTGTCCGAGCTGACCGTGTTACTCCCCAATCTGCGGAAGACTTTTGCCACCAAAAAATCTCCTTCCTCCCATGAGAAAGCATCATAGCCATCCTTCGGTGCCCAACCTTCCAGCTCTTGTAACAATCGCTGGAGCTCCTCACACCTCTGGTCTGAGAGGCCCCCCCGAAAAGCTGGACACCAAGCTTCATCCCAACAACTTCCCACCGTGGCTGACGGGTCCACAGCACTCCCAAAAAGGCGGGGGAACCCGTCACCAAGGGTATAGCCAACCCCCTGCCAGTTGTTCTACCAGAAACAAAAAGCATCTCCTTGCTCCAACGTAGGGGAGAAGAAATCACGCACCTTCCCTGCCACCGTCGCCAAGCCCCTGAGAAAGTGGGAGGTTCATGAGGGAAGGGAAACCAGCGGCCCCCACGACAGAAAAGGGTCGTAACATCGCTGCATAATATTGTTGAAAAGTCCTTGCTCCTGCCCCATCAATCTGGCAATCCACTTCGTAGGGAGGCTGATGTTTACCATGCCCACATCCTTAATCCCCAGACCCCCTTCCTGTATCGGTCTACACACCTCCTCCTAGGCCACTAACCTCGCCCCCTGCCTGTCGACCCTACATTGGCCCAGCAGAAATCCCTCATCAAACCTGAGATCTTCTCAATCCGATGCGGTAACCTAAAGATCGAGAGGAAATACTATGGTATTGATGCCAAAATCGCCTTCACCAAGGTT
This sequence comes from Thalassia testudinum, assembly GCA_037157565.1. Lineage (NCBI taxonomy): Eukaryota > Viridiplantae > Streptophyta > Magnoliopsida > Alismatales > Hydrocharitaceae > Thalassia > Thalassia testudinum. The sequence goes on from JAZHRO010000024.1 coordinate 24,648,856, forward strand.
AGTCTTCCACCTCTAGATAGGAGTCTGGAAGACCACCCCGCCAACCTCCCCTCCATCCTCTCCAATAGAGCAAGCCAATCCTGTACCTTGAGCTGCCGATCTGATAAAGGAAATCTCAAATACATCAACGGCAAGGAGCCCAACTTTGTCCCCAAAGCATTGCCCACCCCCCCTGCCTCTGCGATCGACAGGTTAAACGAGACAAAAGTTGACTTCTGATAATTTATCTGCAACCCCGATGCCTTGTTAAAAAGCTCCAGAAGGATTCTCATCCTTCTGGCCTCTAGATTTGTACCCTTGACCATGAATAATGCATCATCAGCACACTGCAGGATTATTGTCTCCCTGTCCTCACCAACCATAAAGCCTCTGATCAGACCCCTAACATAGGCCATATGTGCTGCTCGCACTAGAGCATTTACCGCAAGTACAAATAGCATAGGTGCTAGAGGGCAACCCTTCCTGACCCCCCTCCTAGGCTGTATCCATCCTCTTACTAGATTCCCATTGATCAGGACTGAAAAGGATGTCGTCACACACCTCTTCATCCAATCAATCTAGACCGTGGGAAAATCTCTCCTTAACAAGGAAGCCTATAGAAAATCTCACTATATCGAGTCGTATGCCTTATTGAAGTTCACCTTCCACAAAAAATGTTGTTTCTTCTCCCTCCTCCAAGTGTCCACCGCCTCCAACGCAACCACAAAACCATCCAAGATTCCTCTTCCTGGGATGAAAGCCGTCTGTTCTGAGGAAATTAGGTCACCAAGATGATCCTTGAGCCTGTTGGCCAAGACCTTAGCAACAATAAGGTAAGCATCATTTGATAGCGCAATCGGTCTGAAATCGTGGATCACTTCCACCCCTTCCTTCTTAAGTAGCAAAAACAAGTAATATCTATTTAGTTTATCGAAACCTCTGTTCCCAGCCACGAACTCCTCCATCATCTGTATCACATCCGCCCCCACCGAGGGTCAAAATTCTTTGAAAAAGAAGACAGGGAAACCATCTGGGCCAAGACACCCTTCCACATTTAAGCTCCAAACCGCCTATCTCACCTCATCCTTCGAGAAGCCAGCAGTGAGTCTCTTCGCCTGAGCCTTCGTGACACACTGTACATTCTCCCCTCTCCACTTCCAGCACCCCCTGACATGTCTCCCAGTGAAGTCTCTGAAGTAATCTGCCGCTACCCGACCCATCTCCCTACCTAAGGTGTCCCCATGTATCAACATCTTCTCTATCCAGTTTCTCTTCCTCCTGGTAGAAACCATTTGGTGGAAGAACCTCGTATTAGAGTTGCCTCCCTTCAACCATCTCTGTCTCGACTTTGTCTTCACTCCACCTCTGCCTTCCTATCCTCCTCCTGCACCACCCGTGTCATTCTCGCCCTAATTTCCCTATCCTCTGATGAGATAGGGGCTTGCTCTTCTTGCTTGTTAATCCTGATAATATCTGTTAAGGCTTCCTCCTTCCTGCCCCTCCTGGATGCCTTAATCTCTCTCCTGTACACTCTCAAGTGCTCTCGCATTGTACTCAGTTTCTTCGCCAGGCAACATGCTACCGACCCCTCCACCTCTATGAACTTGTACTTCTCCACGATACTCCTGAATCCCTCCTCCATCAGCCAGGATTTATCAAATTTGAAATAAGTGCCAAACTGTATCCCCACATTTGTCCTCCAGATTAGTGGCGTATGGTCCAAGAAAGGTCTCTCCAAAGTAGACACATCTGCTACAGGGAAAGCCTCTGCCAACTCCACGCTGGAGAGGAATCCGTCAATCCTAGTCATCTGGCCGCTGTTATTCCTCCAAGTGTAAGCACAGGATGCCGGAGCTCAATCCACGAGACCATGAGTAAAATCAAAGTCCACAAAAATATCTAACCCAGGATTCTGTCTTCCCTGCCCTCCAGGCTTGTCCTCCATCTGTAGTGTGATGTTGAAGTCCCCTCCAATCAACCAAGGACTTCCATTGCAAATCGCAACCACTGATCTGAGTTCCTCGCACATAACTCGTCTTGCCTGTGCATCTGACGGCCCATACACCCCATGACAGTCATCTTGGCTCCTCCCACCTTCACAAAAAGCCCATGAAGTAACTCCAGCATCTCCTGTAACTCCACCATGGATGCATTAGAATGACCTTAGCTGTAAGATAAGAGACCAGGATCTGGACACACCATCCCAAACTTCAGAAACAAGAGCATCATTTCCCTGAGCCAATCCAAAGAGAAGCGAGAACAAAGATTGGAAACTGCAACTTCCCATCCAGTCATCATTCCAGAATATGAATGAACACCCTTCACCAAGCCTCAACCCAAAGAAACGAGAAGATAGGCCGCATCTAATGAGAGGCTCAATAGAGGCCCATAAATCTGATGGTCACACCGATCGGGATCGCCTAAATGCAATATCAATAGGAGTCTCATAAGAATCTCTCAATAACTTATCCAGAGGGCCATTTCCTTTCACCAAAACTCTCGACACCTACTTCATTAAAAGTGCAACATTAAACTCATCAAGTTGCCTTATTCCCAAGCCACCTTTTTCCTTTGGTCTACAACTAGCTGCAAAATCCTTGATGATTGGGCCCCTTCTAGAAAATCTCTTATGGCCCACCTCTAGTTTCGACATGAGCTTCTTTGGAGGTCTAAACAAAGAGAGAGAATAGATAATAATTGCCGACAATACTACCTTAACTCGAACCAGCCTACCACCTCTGGATAATAACATTCCACTCCAACCATGCACCCTCCTGGATAGCTTTTGCTCCACCAGCCTCTAATTTGCCATCACCAAGCGTTTTCCCTTTAGGGGCAAACCCAAGTACAAAATCGGTAGCCTAACAACTGATGTTCAAAGGACACTATAGATGCTCTCCTCTGTGGCTATATCCAAATGAAAGGGGATGAAGATCGACTTCCTCCCATTAACTAGAAGATTAGAGATGTCATCGAATAATCTAATCAACTGTCCATATGCCACCTTGTATAAAAAATACTTCATCATTTGTATATTGTAAAAGCGGAGTTAGCAGAGAGCCATCACCATGTAGAGTGAAACCTAAAAAAAGGCTCTCCCTACAACCCCTATAAGCCAAAAAAGTCGAGGTGGCAACTGCCACATTAAAAAGTAGAGGTGCTAGTGGACATCCCTGCCACACCCCCTTCTGCGGCTATGTCCAGGTCCAAAGGATTTCCCATTGGTAAGCACCAAAAAGGATGCTAACGTAACACATCACCTCATGAGCCTTACCCAATCCTCCGGAAATGCCCTCCTCAAAAGCCTGTGGAGGCATACCAAATGCCCATACAACTTTATGACCAACTGTCATACCATGGGTGGAGATTAGCTGCGGAAAAGGAAAACCCAACTTCCATACCACTTTAGGATCAACCTCTTAGTTCGAGCCAAGATGCCTGGGCTCTTCGAGTTGAGAAGCACCATAGAGGCATTGGACATAATCGGTAAACCTTCTTGAGTGACGATTACTTCTTTAAATGTTGGAAGCATCATGGACTTCCCCTAAGACGGATTGGGTGTGGGTAGGAAATCAACAAAAATGATTTCTTTGACCACTTTATGGTGAAACTTGAGATCCTCTACCTTCTCGGATTTGGACAACTCATCGCTATCCTCACCTTCTATTTGATTTTGGAATGTTGCCACGTGAGGTGATCTCATTTCTTCTTTGTAAGCTTTGATTTCTTTTTGCACTAAACTTCAAAGTTGCCTTAATTTTCAAAAGTTCTTGTTGGATCCTTTGCACTTCTTTGATCATCTTACATTGAGTAGTATTTCTATCACCATGGACTGTTGGATTGTAGGAGCGACCCAATCCCAACCTAGCTTTGATATCACTTGGTACAGTCTAATTTACTTAATAAAAATAATAAATAAAAAAATAAGTTGGGCCTCGAGACTGGATTTCTAAAAGTAAATATAAATTTGGAGGAGGTGAGAAAAGAACTGAGGGAAAAAGGTGATGATGGTGGGAAGAAAAGTTGAGAAAGGAGACGAGGGGTACGACCCATTAGGGAAAAAAATGATGAGAGAGATGAGAAAGGTGAGAAAAGAAATAAAGTTGTGAAAGTATAAATCTAAATGGTTTACAATTCCAATTATAATTTTTCCCATTTTTTGGCACAACCCTTCCCCTTTTATAAAGGGGTTGCAACTAAAAAACTCAAAAGGCGTGGCTTTTGAGATTACATCTGTTGACCAAGGCATCCCTTGATTGGAAATACATAAAATAAAGTAAAAGGAAAAATTTGTAAAAGCACAGATGAATTATTCGTAAACTCGGTTGCATCACACCACCCATGAAACCTTCAATACTGTTGTGTGGATGGGAATTTGGTGTACCTTCATGTGAATTGCAATTTTTGTTGGTTTGTAAAGAGGATTCAAGGGCGCTTTCTCTTAGTAGAAAGCGTGCGACTACATGATCAAGGTAACACTGAGTGGCCTAAATTTATGCAAAGTGAAAATCTAAGTGGGAAGAATACAGGAGAAACAAGAGCAAGAATGTTCAAAAGCAAAGTTTTTTTTCCCTTTTGTTGTAATTTTGATGCAAATTAGTATATAAAAAAATGTATGTATGTTAGTTCCTATATGCCTATATCTTGAATACCTTTGTTCTACCTTGCACTATGTTGACCCTTGCAAACTTACCTGATTGTAGATCTTTTACTTATGCTGATTACCCCCCAAATTTTGCAGGCTTTCATCTTCTAAGTAGTTTCTAATAACATTCTGTTATTCTTTCTGAGTTTGTGTTGAACAACTGGAATTCCCTCCGTTTATTAACTTGACTGTAATGGTTCCATACACAACTGAATAGGAGTCCTTATTTCTATAGTAGCTCTGCTGAGCTACTACTAATAACAATAAATGTGTTCCAACATTAAGTGGAATCTTGTATGCACATTCTATTTCATTGAGAGTTGTGAGGATTTCATTGGCTAAATTAGTTTTTCATTTATTAATATTAAGTCAACTATTAGAATTCCTTTTTACAAAGAATCCTAAATGTATGTCCTTATTTTGAACTACCATTTTCCAACTCTTGGTAAGGTAAGCCTTATTTCAATAGTGTGGTACACATAAGTGCAAGTAAAAAGACAGAAGAGCATGAGTGACAATGGTGAGAGCGGGTGGAGGGTTGATGGGAGAGAACAACGTGGGGACGAATGTGGGTGGGAGGGTGAGGAGAGGGAGATGGAGGGCTGGACCTTGGTGGTGCGATGGGGTGGCAGAAGTTGAAGGTGGTGGAAGGAGGGGCTCTCTTATTGAGGGTCATGCCTTGTCGGGGGGGAAGGGGGCCCTTACCATGAGCGGTTGAGGTGCTTCAGATGCTTGAGTTATGGTCATTGGGCGAAGCAATGTCAAGACCTCCCTAAATGTTGGGGGTATGGCAACCTAGGGCATAGGTGTGGGAGATGCAGAGTAGTGGGGAGTCAGGTTCCCGTGCACTTGCCCTCGCCATCGCTGAGAGAGGTGCCACTTGCAGAGGTGGATGCACCTTGGTTAGAGGGTGTTGTGTGGCTAGAAGTTGAGGTTGGGGGGGGGGGGGGGGGGGGGGGGGGTTCGTAGGGGTTGCCAGCAGAGGTGGCGGCGGTGGTTTGTGTGCACTTTGGGGGAAGGAGAGTGAAGGTGGTGTGGGATGGCGTTGGCAAGATGCAGGTGACGGGCTTTCGTGGCTGCAAGAGGGAAGACCGTGCTTTGAGGAGATGCAGTTGCCCAGTGGTCGCATGTGATGGAGACCATGCATCCATGATGGCACGTTGAAGGAGCGCCCTTCGTGTAAGGGTGTAAGGTGACCTTTGAGGTGGCGCTTAGGGGTGTTCCTTGGTGCTTGAGGAAGGTGGGGACGATGAGGCCATTGTGGCCCTCTCTGCACATCTGCGTAGGAGCCGTGGCTTAGGGGTGACAGATGGGCTACTTGTGGCCGTGGTGGAACTGAAGGCGAACACCACCATGCTGGGGAAGGTGGTTCTTTGTCGGGGGACTCACTTGTGGGTGGCCTCTTGTATGTCGTTGGGCTCCCCGTCGGAGATGTGAAGCAAATGGGGGGGCCCATGGCAGCGAGGGATGCCCAGGGGGTGGTGTGTAGGTGTGTATTGCTAGGGTTTCGAGATTCGGGCAGAATCCGAGGGGGTGTGATGCTGACGTGGAGGCACTGCTGGAGATTGAGGCGCTGACAGTGGCCAAATGGGCATTGAATGTGGACGTTAATGTAGAGCAATCCTCGCAACGAGAAGCGGAGGAGACAGAAATGACTCCAAGGTTTGAGGAAACCCCCCTTTGGAAGTTGAACGTGACATCTTTTATGAGGGGCACGCCACCATTGGGAGATCTTGGGTTGGGCGTGATTTGACTTATACGCCACACGAAGTGGATGTTGAGGCATGTGAAATCAGGTCTGAGGGATGTAAGCTGGAGGTCCGACGCCTCATGCGGAAGGGGGACTCCACTCCCTCGTTTGAAGACCCCTCGGATCGCCATCAAGAGGAGGTCCCCCCGGAACAACCCCAAGGTGGTTTCGCTCCCTTGTCGAGGGCCAAGGTGGTGCAACACATTGGAGAACTCAAGGTGAGGTCGTCGGAGCATGGTGGTATGGGGATGCGGAAATCAGAGGCGGTGGCTATAGGCACCACTACCTGCGTCGCTGGGGAGAGGTGGTAGAAAGCAGCGAAACATGTTGTGCAGGTGGAGAACTGCAGGGTATGGGGGTTGAGATCCTGCTGGCGGCTGTGAGTGGTGCGGGGAAGAGCTGACGAGATTCGATACAGGAAGATTGGACCTTTGGGGTTGCAGGTCAGAGCAGTGGTCGGACACAAGAGGTGGTTGATGGGCGATCTAGGGATGTTGGAAACAGTGGAGGGGTTACTGATGAGGTGGTGGCGGAGGTGGCATCCGCGGAGGATCCGTTGGTGTGTCACATGACGGAGGTGGTTGGCCTTCGCTGCTCGAGAGGGGGGAACATGCCGTTGCCCAATGACAGCGGTTTTGATGTGGGATGTTAGGGATCTAAATGACCCCTTTAGGAGGGTAGCTTTGGCGGGATACATTAGACAGTAGAGGGTTGACGTCTTGTTGCAGGAAACCAAGTTGGTGGCCTGCGATAGGAGGTTGTGGAAGGAGATTGGAGGTGATTGGATGCAAGGGTTCCAGCCATTAGCTGCAATGGGCCGGGAGGATGGGGTGGGGGGCAGATAATGGGTTGGAGGGATGGTGTCTTCTCGTTGGAGGATTGCTTTGTGGGGAGTCATATCATCTCGGACACGCTAGTAAGGAGGGGAGATGGGTCCAAGATGGTGGTGACCGGAGTCTATGGATCATTAGACGCTCAAGCGAGGTGCGTGATGTAGGAGCTATCGACGGTTACGACGGCCAGTGTCGGACTGCCATGGCTGGTGGGGGGCGATTTCAACGTCACCCTACAGCTAGACGATAGACTTGGAGGATGTGCGAGGCAGGACCTGGGTTCTAACGATTTTGCGGAGTTTGTCGCAGTGCACCGCCTAATCGACACTGTTTTGGCTTCATGTGCATACACCTGGAGGAGCTCCAATGGTTAGAAGTTAAGGATCGACAGGTTCTTAACGAATGTGGAGCTAGTAGAGGCCCACCCGCTTGCTGGGGTTTCATCGATGGAGAGATCATTCTCTGATCACACACCCCTTATGTGGAGGTTCAATGATGGCATGCATTGCGGCATGTACTTCAAATTCGAGAGGTCTTGGCTTATGGAGGCTAGTTTTAGGGGGTGGGTGGAGGAGGAATGGAAGTCCTATGAGGTGGAGGGGTCGACTGTAGCCCGACTATATGGGAAGCTGGTGGCACTGAGGGGATTCCTGAAAAACTACAGGAACTTAAAGAGTCAAGATGCAGGAAGGAGGAGGCGTTGACGGGGATATCTAGGTTGGATAGGATGGAGGATGGTGGGGTGTTGACTCCAGAGGACAAGGATTGCAGGGTGAGGTATTTGCGGGTAGAGCAAGAGGAGGATAAAAAGGTGGAGGTTGAATTGAAGTCGAGGTCCAGGCAAAAGTGGCTGAGGGAGGGTGACTCTAACACCAGGTTTTTCCACCAGGCAGCATCATCCAGAAGGAGGAGGAATTGGATTGATAGGCTGACTGTCGGCGGGGAATCTTACACGGGTAGGGAGGTCGGTAGGGCAGTGGCGAATTTCTTCAGGGAGTTCACTGGGGCTCGCAGGAAGGCAAGATGGAAGTGTCGGGGGAGGATTTTTAAAGGGTGTCGGGGGTGGAAGTTGCGGTGCTTGAGGCAGGTTTTTCTGAGGATGAGGTGAGGGAGGCGGTTTGGGGCCTTAACGTGGATGGTTGCCCGGGTCCGGACGGGTTCCCAATCCTCTTCTACAAGGAGTTCTGGCAGCTGGTTAAACATGACATGATGCAGATGATGACAGAGTTTGTGGAAGAGAATAGGGACTTCGACAAACTAAACAGATTCTACCTCTTTTTGCTGCCTAAGAAGGATAAGGCAAACGCTATTGAGGACTTTAGGTCCATTGCTTTGTATAATGTTGCCTACATCATTGTCGCAAAGGTCCTAGCCAATAGACTACGGGGGATTTTGAAAGGCATCATCTCACCAGTGCAGAAGACTTTTGTCCCAAGGAGAGGAATACTTGATAGCTTTGTGATAGCTATGGAGTCTTTGGAAGCATGGAAAAGGGAGAGGATAGCTTTCCTCTGGAAGGTCGATTTCAGCAAAGCATATGATTCGGTTTGGTGAGATTCCTTGTGGGCAACGTTGACCAAACGGGGTTTTCCGTAGTGGTGGATATACTAGGTGAAGAGATGTGTCACGACCACCTTCTTCTTAGTGCTTATTAATGGTAATCCAATGGGTGAATGGGTGCAGCCCAAACGGGGGGTTAGGCAGGGCTACCCATTGGCGCTGATGCTGTTTGTTATGGCGGTGGATGCCTTAGCAAGGACGACATTCTGATCCTGTGTTGTGGGTCTTTTCAAAGGTTTCACGATGGGGCCTGGCAGGGAAGTTCCAATCCTGCAATACGTAGATGATACCTTGTTTTTGGTGGAGGGATCCTTACTAGAGGCAGGCAGATTTCGTACTCTTTTGGAGATGTTTGGGGAGTCCTTGGGGTTGCAGATCAATTACGGGAAGTCAAGCTTCGTTCCGTTTCACATGCCTGAGGTGGAGGCTACAGCTTGTGGTGCGATGCTTCAAACGAAGTTGGGGCATTTACTGTTGCCCTACCTGGGCCTACCACTTATAGGTAGACAGCTCAGGTTGCAGGACTAGTTATCTCTCTCCACTAGAGAGATTGGAGAGGAGGTTGTTAGGGTGGGCATCTAGATTGTTGTCCAGGGGAGGAAGACTAGTCCTGATTAAGGCAGTTCTACCATCCATTCCGGTCTATCTACTTTCAATCTTCAACGTACCTCGTTAGGTGAAGATCACTAGTTTGATGCGTGACTTTCTGGATGAACTATGGATCAACAGGGAAGGGAGCTCGACTGGTGGCTTAGGAAGAGGTGTGCCGTCCTATGAAGGAGGGTGGGTTGGGGATGAAGGATAGGTCAACATGAGCTTTCTCGCGAAGTGGATTGCTAGGTTGGTGAGCATGAAGCAGGATCATCTTGGTGGGGTGCTGCAAGATTGCTATGGTTGGACGATTGGCAGGGGGGGGGGGATCTTTTCTCTTTGGCCACAAGCAAGGAGGCAACTAGTGGGAGTTGTTGGGAGGGTGCTTGATGCCCTACTTTTTGGAGTGCGTTGTTCTACACTTGTTATGGGATTTGGAGGGGTGGGAACTGGAGGGGGGGAGAGATGCTTGCTTTTGAGATGACGGAGATTTCACGATGAGGAAGGCTTTTTGTAGGTTGCATGGAGCCCCTTAAGTGATGGATGTGGACCTCCAATGAGATTGTAGGTTGCTTTGGTCGATGGTGTGCTTATTGAAAATCAAAATCTTCGCTTGGTTGTTGAGGGGAAGGGCACTCTCTAAGGGATGGAAAGCAAGGTGGGTTACGACAGACAACACTATGTGCTCGTTTTGTGCACAAGTTGAGGAGGATATTCATCATCTCTTCTTTGGATGCACGCTTGTGGAGTAGGCCTGGAGGAGGGTGGGGATTTGTTGGATTGTCCACAGTAGCGTGGAAGGCTTTTGGATGTCGTTCCGAAGGGGTAACATCTAGGGAAATGGCAGCACCTTCAGGGCTAAAAAGGAGAAGGCTAAGGTTTTGGTAGTTTTATGGGAAGTGTGGCTGGGAAGGAATGGGGTCGTCTTTAGGGTGAGATGCCATACGTTGAGAATATTGTTGCTTTTATTTCCTCCCATACTACGTTTTGGGACTCTACTTTGTAGCTTATTGTTATGTAAACATAAACTCTTTTTTGAGTAATGCATTTGGGTAGTTATCGTCCAGATAACCGCCCTCAGAAAATAGTGTGGCACACATTTCAAACAAAAAAAGTGGCACAGATTTAATAAACCAGTGTGATGTGAAGTTACATGGCAATTGATAGAGTGAAGTGGCTTGGTAGGCTGTTTTCATCAGCAAGACATCTAGAAACTATTATTTTTGGTGATTGCAAAATAAACGTGTGAAAATGCATGGATGATGTCAGCGTGAGTGGGTCATGCTTTTACTCTTTTCTGGTGCATTATTTGTTGATTAGATCAAGTAGGCCTAGAGAGGCATTTTTTGATGTGGACAACTAGATTATCAATTTGTTGATATTTTTTTCTAAATGATGGACTTGTTGCGTTCTTATTTGCACGTTTCGTTCTTCAATTCTGGGATGCATGGCTTTGATTGAGTACTGAGTAACTGTAGCTTGTCCTCCGCAATGACCTACCATACATGAAAGGCATATAGAGGTTTTCCACTAGATTACTAAGTCAGTAACTGCGGACATTATCAGCTAGTTTAGGATCCAATAATTGATTGACCTCTTGTTTGAAATTGTCTAACTTGATTTGTGTAGATCTTTGAATCTCACAATCACCCTCGTCAGATTTGATCAAATTGGGATTCTTAGCCAAGTTAATATTGAAAAAATGCATACTTTGTGTTGGGATGGTGATCTGTTAAAGAAAAGAGATAAAGGACCATATGGTTCCCTGGAACTGATGGTTATTCCACAGCCACAAGTTCAAACTTCACTATCAATTTGGTGAAGAGAGAAAATTGGAATGCAAAAAAAATAGAGGATAATTCAGAATGGTGCATGTAGTCTGGGCAAAGTTGTGTTTAGTCCCATGTTACCCAAGAAGAGTTGTATATTTGTGTGGACTCATATGGCCATGTGGTACTTCTGAATGGTGAATGATAAAGAAATTTGGCCTTTGGTGCCTCTTCTCCTGCGACCAAGGTGGCTTCATGTCCTTGCAGAACCACATAAATCAAGGTCTTTTTGGTCTTCATGACTTACTATTTCAAAACAAAAACAATATAAATGATAACACGCAGAATTTTGGGATTTAAACAACGGCTATAAAATGTTATGAGCAATTCGTCAAACAAAAAAAAATGTTATGAGCAGCACTGGACTTGGCTGTTAATGATTAAGTACGCCTTCAAATTCTAAAAATCTCGAATAAACTTGGGAATATAGAGTTGTGAATTATTTTTTCCCACTCAATATTTGTCAGGGGGGAAGAAATCAATGCTCTCTTTCTCTCTATAGAAATCAAAGGTCTTTGTTTTTGCTCTCCAATGCTTCTAGGCTAGTCTAATATTTTTTGTTAATCTTAGAGCATTGGTTGTTTTAGAAGTTTACAAGACCATTCTCCTCATTAAGCGACCTCTTTTCATCTTTCTATTCATTACAGGATTCACAGTGGAACCAGCTTCTAAGGTACTGTGTAGATAATGGTTCATACGAGGGCTGCCCTCTTCCTACTCCTGAGGTGCAGGAGGAACCCGTCTCGTGGAATCCTACACAGGAGAATCAATATTCTTGCAACAATGAAACTGAATGGGATGGGAAGCAAACGGAATATGAATGGGATGATTACATCCCTGAACCATACCCCTCTGGATCTGGGTGGGATGAAGATATCCCTTCTTCCCTATATGATGGCCAGTGGAGGGAAGATTCAAGCAACTACAATGATGGTGAGCGGGGTGAATGTGATCCGCAGCAGTACTGCAATGAAACTGAATGGCGTGAAGATAGCAACAGATTATTCCACAAATCTCAATGGGCAGATGACAGATCTGGGCCTTGTGAGGATGAATGGTCTGCAGATGATTATCCCAGCAACAGTTATGTGGGGTCATTTAGTGGTGCCACCGGTTGGGATTGACTTTATAACACTGGGTCAGTGAGTTTCTTGTCCTACTTAATATTTTCTGTAAACTTGATACTAAAATGGTTTCTCTTTTTGGAGGAAGAGATCATAAATCTTTTGATTTCATTGGATGGGATGCAATTTCAGTAGAATACCAATGAACGGAAAGTCTTACTAGTCGATCTAAGTTCAAGAATGAAGAACTTGATTTTCCTATGGATTCGGATAATTTCATAAATTTAGATTCCTAGAGAACCATTGTTTAAATGAAATCGTGGTATAAAGTATGGATTCTTCGGTTGATTTATTCCAAGCCATTGATTGGATTCGGTATACATGCATAGGCAAACTGTTGCTTTTTTTTTCTCTCTATCATGTTTTATATAGTTTGCTCTGGTATGGTGGAAGAAGGCTTCTGGTTTTTCTACAACCAAAACAATCATCTTTTTTTTTCTTCAGCAAAATAGCATCTTAAAACTGATCCTCACAGCATGAATAACACTGTAACTGCCACAATCAGGAAATTATGTGAAGCAGAAACATCCAACTGCTTCATTGCTGCATCACGGAGGAGTGACACTGGCTTGACACTCTCATCCCTTGGGCTTGTAGTTAGCGCCGTTGACGCTGGTGGCATTGGTGCGCAGCAGTCAAAAGAGGGCTTCTTTGATGGCGGTGGAGCAAAGCCTGACCCTGATGGACCTCCTCAGAAGAGAGCACCGAAAATTGAGTAGAAAGAAAAATCTGTTGCTATCTGTGAGATGTCAAGCAATACCTATGGGAGGCAGTGGTGGAAGAGATGGCCCAAAGGGCACAGGTCCTGCAATCAGCATCCCATTGTCAGTGCAATCGATATTTAGGGCAACATCATCCATTTCGATTTCAGTTTGGCTAGTGAAAGGAGCACCTGGTGGAGGAAGTTGGATTGCACCACCTGCAGCCAACGCGAGCAATGCTACGATGGTGAGAAGCTCACGTTGTATCAGTGCTTAAGCTAAGCCTGGCACGTTTTTGCGTACCTTTACGCTGGAGCAGTGGCACAGTTGGCATGGTGCAAATGCTTGGGAGGGGGATATCTTCTGAAGTAATGTTGGCTGGGTTGTGCAGTCAGTGTTGTAAAAATCGACCTACTTGGTCGAGTAATCCTATGCGATACCCTATCGATTAAATAACCCAGTCGAGCCTATAGGTGGCAATATCGACTCTCGGCCCACTAGTCGGTACAATCGGTCAAATAGTAGGTCGATTTTTGTATTGAGAGAAAAATAGATATGTAGGTATATTATTTTTTTAAGACCAAATAAAATTCCATCCCCCCTATCTTGATCACTCACCTAAAATCATTTATTTTCACCCGAAACTTTTTTTCTATCCTTCATCGTCGAAGTATATATTGTAGTGTATTTGATTTATATATATATTAATTCTTGATTTATATTACTTTATCATTGGTAATGTATTTGTAATAATTTATATCTTAATTTAATTATTAAATTTATAATGGATTTGATATTATTTATATTTTTAGTTTATTTTATAATCTTGAAAGTTGAATATATTTTACTTCTATATATATATATATATATATATATATATATCCGACGGAGTACTCTGGATTACTCCCTGCATATTGGTCAGTGGCTTTCTATCAACTTTTTCAACACTGGTGCAGTCACAGCTGGTTGGCAGAATTGGCTGTTTCCGATGCCATGCTACTGGTGCTCCTGCTGAGAGAGCCAAAGCATGGAGTGAAAGGTGGCAGTCAAGCCCATGCAGGCTGTTGTGATTTGGGAAAAGGATGGTGGAGCTATTGGCGAGACAAGGATGATGCTTAGCAATGCAATTACACTTTGATTGAGGAAGACTGGCAGTGAAGTATGTCCTTTGTTAAGGTAGAGAAGGGGATTGTACTGGTGGAAGTATTGTGGAATTATGTGAACTTTTAAGGTTCACGTAATGGTAACTAACCCCGTCACTTTTTGGAAATTCTAGGGTTGATAGGAGTTTGGCAGTGGTGCATTTTCTTCCTTGAACCTTTTGACCCTCAAGTGATTTGTCCAAAAAGATTCCATGGCAAATCTGCTAAAATTTCATTGAGGACTCAAAAATTAAGCAGCTTGTGTTCATTTATCTAAACAAGGAGATATAATGGACCTTTCTTGACCAAGTTAATATTGAGGACTTGTTTTATAAACATACAGGTGGTAAATAGGAAATTGAAGGAAATGGACAACCTTTTCCCTTGAGATTCTCCTGGGTGTTTAACTTTTTGTTTATAGTTAGCCATATAAATATGGCTGTTCTAGTTGGAAAAACGGTTTTCCAAATGCCAAGGTCCAAGGTTGATCTAATTCCCCCCATCAGCCATGATGAGGTATGAATTTGATCTAATTCCCCCCATCAGTCAAGATGAGGTATGAATCTCAGACAATAGTGGCAGGTTTGTGAATGAAATTAAGTTACTCATACCATCTAATTCCTGAGAACAAGGGTTATGGGTCAAGAAGTTCCATGGATGTATGCTCACCTTGGAATGGAGCACCCATCTTCCTTTTCAGGGCCTTTACCAATTTTTCCTAGCTCCCCAGATAAGTTATTTAGTGGGCAATGTTTGAAAAACCAAACCGGATCGGTTGGTCTGATTGGTTGAGCCAAGAACCAGCCCTACACCCATTGGTTCAAACAGTTCAGGTTTAGAGGAACTGGACGGACTAATGGTCAGATCGGTTAAACCGGTTTTGTTTTATTCAACCGAACCTTTTAGTCAAATCACTTGGAAGTTTTACTCAAATGCATATTATAAGATAAGAAAATTATTCCTTCCTCTTTCTTTCCATTATGTTATTAAAATATTTTTTAATGAAATTTAAATTTTAAGATTGGATATTTTCGTTGTAGAGTTACTTTAAATATTTTCTATATAAAATTATTTATGCTTACATGTTGATTCTATCACCTACATGTTGACTTATTATATTTTAAATTTTAATAACTATATAATTTATGAAGGTTACATGTATATATTACATATTACTACCAAATTTACTTTTGTTTGGTTCGAAAATCCGATCTAACTAATCCAATCGCTTAAAATAAATAAGTGGTCTCATTTTTTTATGATTTATATGAATAACGATGTCATGTTGACGTTATCAGCGTTCCCACCAATCCAAACAGTTGGTCAGATAATATTGAACCTAAATCAAAACTTTACTTTAACCTTAGATCAAATAAGTAGATTCACCATTTCCATACGGTGAAGGTATGAGTATTCAGAAGTATCTGTAAGTTTTTAATCATGATTTTCCAAAATTGGAAGAGCCCCTGTTTGGGTAACGATGGAATAGGTAGGGGCCATGCTACTGTAGTATCTACACATAATTATTTTGGCTGGTAAGTCTTGTTTTTGGTTGTAGGGTCTTGGAACTATTTTAGTGAGTACAGGTCAATTATACCTCAATCACTGTTCTGTTCTTTCTTCGGACTGCACAAGTTTTTCCAATGGTGCAACGAGTGCATTTTTTTTTCTCTCATTTTTATTTCCCTGCCAGATGATGGTCCTCCTGATCTTGTCTATGTTTTCTTGTGCCGATTTTGGCAGATTTAAGCATAACAGGACTACATAGCTTGCCAGTGTTGTTAGTGAAGAGTTTTAGAGGATAATTCTTGAGGGCAAGGATAGGTGATTTGCTTACCATCCTTGTAGAATTTTCCTGACAAATAATTCCAGTCTTCCTTTGTTTTGTGGATCACGGCGATAGAAGGAAGTCTAAAACGAGTGGAAAAGTAAATAAATACACATTGCAATATATTTTGCAACGTACAAAGTGAGTGGTGATTTTAACTAGTGTATTTTAGTTCTCCATCATTAGTGGAAATCACTTTTTATATATGCAAAATTACTTTTTTAAGTGAAAAATTATTTTTCATAAGTGAAAAAGTATGTTTGAAGTGAAAAATTATTTACTACCAATAGAAAGTAAAAATACACCGATATACTTTTATTTTGATTTTTAACTGGTGTTTTTGATTTTTAATCGATGTATTTTGATTTTCAATTAGTTAAAAATAATTTGCAGCCATCATATTTTGGTCTGTTCGATTTTCAATCGGTTGATTTTCATTTTCAATTGGTTGATTCTAAATTTTAATTGGTTGATTCTGATTATGCATTACAAAATACATTGTATCATATATTTTCGTACTCGTATCCCTAAAGTAATAATTGCAAAGGTTCCAATGGAGCATTTGAGTATTTATTGGAAGTGTTCCATCGGGGACATGATTTTTTATCGATTTATATTTTGATCCAAAAGATTAGAGAACAGAATATGTGCGAAGTATATCATTGTGGGTTTTTCTCCTTTAAGGAAGACAATGAGATCCGCATGCTCTATTTGTTTGTTTGTTTGGTGGAATTGAACTTTTATTTATCATTTGGAATGTCTCTAGTTTCGGAAGATCCTTGGGAGAGATTTAAATTTGAATCCCTATTCCTGCATTACCCAGTGGTGGATGGTCAATTTCCGTCTATCTAAACAAGATTTTGGATCATATAAAGGAAAAAAAAAATTGTTCAGCTAAGGTGTTGAAGCTGTTCGTCGTGGTTCTCTCTCTCTCTCTCTCTCGGGTTATTTGTTACATGTGATGTTGAATGGAGCACAATTATAAGTTCCTTAATGTGGTTAAGCAAGGGATGATTTTTGTTTTCCTTGGATGTTGTGGCATTTTTCTTTCTTCAAAGTCCTTTTTTGTTTTTTTTTGTAGTCTTCACAAGCCTACAGCCCATTGTTTTAGAGTGGGAATGAAAGTAGCAAGTAATGCAAGGGTTTTGTTCACAATTTATGTACCTTCCTCGCAAGAATGAGCTTCTTATTGATAAACATAACATCTTTCTCTTTATCTTCCCTAACTTAAATTCTTGAAGCTTTTGATAGACATCCCCATGCTTGGAACGAACTCCTTCATCTAAAGGTAACATTCCTGTGAAGCAGTGACCTTTCTCCTCTAACAAATGTAACCCTACCTTGGTGAGGTCATAGGGAGGTGAGGAGGTGGTGGTGAGGTAGTGGTGGGGAGGTGGGGATGGTGGGGAGGAGGTGGTGGAGAGGTAAGGAGGTGGGTGGGGAGGAGGTGAAGAAGTGGGAATTAATTAATTCAAAGGCATCATTAGGAAATGATTTCAAGACTATAATTAAGTTCCATTCCTAGGCTACCATGGATTTGCGTTTATTGGGATGATTTCCCAAATTTACAAGAGGTTGCGGTTATCAATGGAAGCCCAATAGTTGGGGAGATGAATATGAACATAAAAGATTAAATTGAAAGGTTGTGATGTAAAATTTTTAAAAAATTTAAAAGTGGTGAGGGAGTTACTGCCCTCACATCATGCTCCACCCTAAACATCCCATATCATGCTCGGAAACAAGCTTACTTAAGGATTTTGAGGAGATGGGTGCAATTACGCAAATGCCACTATAATCCCATAATTGTTTTTTAGGTTTTTTTTTTTTTTTACACAAATACCGCTATAGAAATATGCATTTTTCATATTCACATATATATACCTCTATAAATGTCTGATATTACAAAATACACCCTCGTATATCGTAACAACATCCTTCCAATTTTTCCTCTTTCACAAAATCAAATCGTCAAATTGGTTTGTGGGATCTGGACGATACAAAATGATGAGTTGATTTCTAGTTTTAACAGTTATCAGTCTATAATCCCATGGTACAGGGATCCAACTTTTCTTAATCCCCACTCTAAACAAGAAACCAATAAGTCAAGTCACTTCCACATAAACTTCCAATGAAACCCAAAAAAAAAAAAAAAAAACCCCAACCCACAAAAAGTCCACCCAAGGTTAGGAACCATCTGACCAACTGTCAAAACTGACCCACCCCTTCCCTCCCATATTTAAACCACAACTGCCACACCCATTCCCTCCAAAAAAAAACTAAACAAGAAAAAAACCTCCACGGTCCAAACCCCTCCTCCCTCCACAACCACCACCCGCCCTCCGCGTGTTGCCTGCCCCGATGCCATCCCGCCGCGACTCCCTTCTCCTCCTCACCGCCCTCGTCATGGCCGCCCTCTACCGGCACATGTCTGCCCAACCCACGTGCAACGCGTCCATCGCCAACCTCGCCCCGTGCCTCGACTTCCTCTCCGGCAACTCCACCGCGTCGCCGTCCCCGGAGTGCTGCTCGCAACTCGAAAACGCCATGGAGACGGAGGCCGATTGCCTCTGCTCCATCCTGCGGGGCTCGACACCGATCGAGATCACCGTCAATGAGACTCGTGCGCTGGCTCTCCCTAGGGCGTGCGATATCCGGACACCATCGCTCAGCCAATGCTTAAGTGGTTAGCTCAAGTTGCCTGTCGGGATTTGGCTCTTCGAGAGACCGGTCGCCTTAATTTTGGATTTTGTTGCAGGTGTCGACGAGGCTGCATTGCCGCCCGAAGGCTCGTTGGATCCGGTCAGCGGAGCCCCCCCTGCCGTTGCTCTCCCTCCGCCAGCATCTCCAAGAGCTCCTCCCTCAGGTATGCTCTTCGCGCTTTGTAGTTGGAAAACTTGTTGCACACACTTGGGCTGTGTTTGATTAGTGAATTAAGTATTTAACCCACCACTTAACCCATCTTCTACTTACGTCAGGTTAATTGGATTTAACTAGGGATAAAATTATTTCACCCTTTCTCTGAAATAATTTTAATCCTCCAAAGCATCCAAACAGGGCCTTGGTGTCCTTGTAACACCACCCTTTGCAGTTATGACCTTGAAGGTTTTGGATTTTGTCGTGCATATACCCCTAGGGAACTTTTATTTCTGGCGTGTATCCTGTAATATTACATCTTGCGCAAGTACGCCCCTGTGAGTAAATTAGTTTTCCTGATTAACAAGGTTAAGTCCAGATAATGGTAAGATGGAGAGAGAAATTTATAGGTATGGGTCAGGATAATTGCAGAGCTTCCTTGTTTTTTTTACTTCTTAGTAAGTAAATTCCTGTGGCCGGTCATAAAACTTATGGTGGGGATAGAGTGAATAGATGGAAACTTCCCGAAGAAAATTTGCAAAAAAAGTGAAATATTATGCGTATAAAAGGAACCCTTGGGATTTTATGAGTTTTTGCACCAACTTTCCGGGAAGGGAGCACAATCTATGTGAAAGTTGTTGGTTTTTGCTTGTATGGCCCCTAAATTAAAGGGCTCTCTAGATAACTTGATGCAAATGCACACTTTCGACTTTTCTTTAAAAAAAGAAAAAGAAAAAGAAAATTAATAGTAGTCCTATTATCAATTTTCTTTTGTTAAACGGAATTTTGTTGGTTTTTTTTTCTTTTTTTTTTTTCCTTCCAGATGCAGAAGGACCAAGGGGACGGGAACCTACTGGTGCAGCTTCTCCGAGACATAAAGGATCTCTGCTCATGCTACTGTTCATCGCTTCATGTGCTTCAACGTTCTTTGGTTTCTGATGGTGCCTAGAAGTGAGGATTGACGATCCGCAGAAATTAAAAAAAGTTTACATGGTTGAACAGCGCTGTGATCAATTTCCTTCTATAGTATTAGACATTTTGTTGATCACATGAAATTACACTTCATTATCAAAGTCTTATCCCACAAGAAAAATAAATTTGTAGAATAAATAGAAAAGTAGAGGAGGATTAAAATAAATGATGAAATAAATAAATTAATCTATTTAGATATTAAATATATTAAAATTATTTCACATAAAAAGATGAAATAAGTTGTAGGTATTTTAAATTTATTTAATCAGTCATAAATTTCAAACATGTTGAGTTATTTTCGAATGTGTTAAGTGAGATATTAAATAATTAACACGTGAAACAAACGAAAACAGATTTACATATTAATTAATAAACAGTTATGATACATGTTCCTGTGTATGTATTTTCTTTCTTTAAAGTTTAGGTTTAATCATGGATGTGTCGTCAAGGTATAAGTACTCTCGAAACAATGGCTAACATGAAATAATGGTGTGGATGGTTTTCGGATGGCCTTCGGACGTGATGCATCTAAATATAAATTTTAAGCATACTTGGATGCAGGATAAGACGCTTGAATTGTGAATATGATTATAGAAGTATACATTTAAAGTAAATATAAGGTGAGAATTATATTTGTATATATAACCATAAGAGTTGGATACTATAAATGACGAATTCCAATAAAAGATGTGGATGCAAAAATGAAAAATTTGATGTATTTTGTAACGTGATGATGTGACTTATCAATGCAATCTAGAATTATTTTACACTGATATAAAATTATCAAGAATCACTTTACATCGATGTAAAATCACTTTATGATCATTTTACAACAATGTAAAATCATCCAGAGTCAATTTGCATTAGTACATAATCACTTTGCATCAGTACACCATGTCAACGTGTTCCAAAACATGTCACATGATACATTTTTGTATATTTTAGCTTCAATAAATTCATGTATCATTTGCCATAAATACGAGCACATATAGTTGTAGCTTTTGTTCTCTGAACGTAAGTAGTTAACTTTGCAAAATCTTTATATATGCATCTTTGGAATCATTGATGACCATATGAATATATGTAATTTATAGCTATTTACATAGATACACCTAAAAGTCATCCTATTTTGTGAAAATTAATGGAGATAGACCAAAAGTAAGGCTTTCCATGTTCAAACCTCATAACTTTTCCCACTCATTTGGAGTAAAACTTTAGGTGGTGTTAAACATTATTGACTTGTAACCTAAATGAGTATATGGTTCTTAGGGTGGATCCGTATAATCCGTAGCTCTATATGTGTACACCTCCTCCATTTTTTAAGCACTAGGGAGGAGCTCTACTATAATCTTTCCTTTTGAGATTTTCGATGTTAAATGTGTTCTTGTGGTTTGTGTCTTAGTTATCTTATTTCACATGGTATCAAAACCTTCAATCATAGGACATTTTTTGATTTGAAGATCTTTTGCATTGTTCTTGCATGTTGAGGATCTCCTTCTATTGTTGCATAAGAGAGTCCCCACAAGGTGTTGAGACTTTGTAGTGCATGTTGGGTGCATTCTGAAGTTCTCATGATATCTCGTTGAAGGTTGTAATAGAAGGAGATTACTCGAGGCTTTGTGAAATTGCCTCCACCATCCAGATAGCATTGCCCCAATTCAAACAAGGTTCACGATGGATTGATCAAAAGAAGCTAGGTCTCCCACTATTTTTCCAACCGACTAGATCAAAGAGGAGGAGAGGCTAATCTAGCCAATCATCCCCTAAATCAAATGGCCAGGCAATCCACAACACTCGTGTTGTGGCTTGTGGCCTGGCTGTGTTGCTGTGCTATAGCTAGACTATGTTGGTAATCTAGAGGTTGTGTGGTAGTCATTACTCCCATTACTCTTGTGTTGTAGTTTCTTCTTGTTATCTTCTTGTGGTGTGGCTACCTTTGCTAATAAAAACATTAGAGAGACCAAGCACCCCATCAGTGTTTAGATTACCTTTATCAAGCTCACAAAAGAAAACTACTTGAGATAAGCTCTGGCCATGGAGCTTGCACTCATGGCTATAGATCAGATTGGTTATGTGGATGAAGCAATATTATGTCGGACGACATTAATAGATCATGTAAGTGGTGTCTGGAGGATAGTCAAATCAGGGTTTGGATTGTGAATTATGTGGCATTGGACATACGGACTCTTATTCTTCAGAAACAGAATGCATGGGAAATGTGGATTGTTTTGGAGTAGATGTACGACCAGAAGAGGAGGCCGGTTAGGAAATATCAAGTCCTACAAGAGATCCACTCTCTTAAATAGTGGGAGAAGACCATAGCTGAATACTATACAACTCTAAAGTCTAAATGGGAGGATCTGGACTACTATAGAAAGGAGACCTAGAACTATACCTGCGATTAGAAACTTTTTTGGAATGGTACTTGGGAAGACTGTATATTCACCTTCTTGGGAGGACTAAACCTAAAGTTTGAGAACATTCGTGCTTAGATACTAAACTCAAATGATATTCCGAATATCGAAGTTGTCTACTCCCATGTGGAAGTCGAAGAAGTGAGGTAGAAGGTGCTAAATTTGAAAACTCTTAGTGGCGGAAATGATAGACCTTTCAAGTACTTCGCTCTTGCTAGTTGTGGAAAGGGGACATATGAAGGAATAAGGGGTGTCAGAAAGTGTATACATTGTCAGAAAAATGGGCACATGACTAAATTTTGTTGGGAACTACATCCTAAAAAAAGACCTACTCGAGGGATGGTGTATCGAAGGAGTGTAAACTTGGCATCTAACATGTATACTAGAGAGAAGACTTCAATTGTAAAAGAGGAGACACTCTCTCTCAAAGAGCTACATGACAGGATATGAAAATTGGAAGGGGCATTATCCAAACACAAGATTGCCTGAGAGGACGAAAATACCTTCAACCAAGCTTTAGCTGTACAAGGGAAGAAAAGTAATGTCAACTCTATTAATCTTGGTGATGAATGGATAATAGATGGTGGAGCAACTTACCATATAACAGGTGATCCTAAGTTGTTCCACTAGTATAAAGTTGGCTCCGGAAAGGACCAAGTTGCCATTGCTGATGGTTCCAGTGTGATTGTGGCTGAAAAAGGTAGTGTCTTTTTCCTTGATCGCTTCATATTAACTAATGCCTTACATGTGCCTAATTTTCCTCTCAATTTGTTATCCATGAATAAGATAACTAAGGAACTAAAGTGAAAACTGATTTTTTATGGGGATTGTTGTGTCTTGCAAGATTTGGAGACGATGAAGAAGCTTAGGATTGGTATGGTATTTGAAGGCTTATACAAGTTACCGACTAGAGTGGCATCTACTCTCATACCTATTATTGATGCTCGTAGAAAAAATAAAGATATAATAAGGACAGTTATGACTTGGCATGGTCGTCTTGGTCACCTAAGTTTCTTTAACTTGCAAAAGCTATTTCCTATTTTCTTCCTTTGAAATAAATGTGCACTCGTTGAAGTGTAAGACTTGTCAAATAGCAAAACATTGTCCTATTTCTTTTTCAGAATCTTCAAATAAAAGTACTACTACTCTTTCTCTTCTTCACTTTGATGTGTGGTGTCTTGCAAGTATTACATCTTTTGGTGGTTTTTGATATTTTATTACTTTTGTGGATGATTGGTTTCACTACACGTTCCTTTATCTTTTGAAGCAAATCTAAAGTACCAAGAGTTGTATAAATTTTTGCAAATTTGATTAAAAATTAATTTGGTTGTTGTATGAAAGTTTTGCAACTAGACAACGCTAGAGAGTACTTAGATAAGTCATTGGAATTTGACATGAGACTTCTTGTAGCTATACTCAATAAAATCGAGTTGCTGAGAGAAAACCATCACCTTCTTGATACTACTCATCCCTTGCTCTCTTAGAGAAATGTGCCTAAACGTTTTTGGGTTGATGCTATGTTGACAAGTGCTCTTCTGATCAATAGCATTTTGGGTGTTAAGACATTGGCATCTATGTTGCTTCCTAAGAAGAAATCCTCTTCTTTGGCTCCCAAGGTCTGGATGTTTATGTTTATTTCATAATATTTCTCCTTGTAGTGGGAATTTTATCCCAGAGCTATCAAGGTTATGTTTCTGTGATATTTGGCAATACAGAAAGGGTATAAGTGCCTTGATCCAATCACAGGGAAGCATTATGTCACTATGGATGTTACTTTCTTTTTAGGGAGATTCATACTTTGCCAAGGCTCCTTTAAAGAGGGAGAACACTATAAGTGAAGAGAACCTTGGCATTCAAATTCTTGGTGGGGGTGATGATCAAGTGGACTATGAAGATAAGTCTAAAAATGATGAAAATAATGGAGATGGTGATGAAGTTGATAATGATGATCACTAGGGAGAGAGTAATGATGATAATGGTAGAGATAGAATGTATAGAAAAAGATATCAGCATCCCTATCCTCATTCTCTCGTTAAGAAATATCAGAATGACAACACCAATGTTAATACTAATACCAATCCCACTCCCTCCTCATCTCCAAATCTACAACTAAGTATGATTGAGGTCCCCACTCTCATTGTTTAATCTAATGAAGTTGAAGCTATGGGTTCTAACTAAGGTGGGGGTGAGATTTTCGTGATAAAATAAATAATACAGAAATAAAAGATAATCAATCTCACAAAAAGCAATCACACAAGTATACAAAGATTTTTAGATGGAAACCCAAATCGGGGTAAAAACCGCCACCTAAATCTCTCAGTTTAGGATTTCCCGATCAACCGAGTCGATCAAACCCACTAATGAGTTACTTCAAATGAGGGTAGTTCAACATCTTATAACCACACTACTTTATACAAGGGTAGTGTACTTTAGACCCCTCCTCTTCACGAGGAGTATTTTGTCCCACGAAGGAGATGGGAATTAGCAAAGCGAATACCCAACCAAAAACGAAAATAACAACATGAACCTATAGAGCCACAAAGTATTAGTCTTAAACTTGGCTTCTATAGGCAACGAGTACTTCCCTAAGATGGAAGTGAAGTGCGCAGCGGATCGGTGCTCTCAAATGAAGATTGTGTAGATGAGACAGCAATGGCACTTCTCTAAGTGATTTCCTTCTTCTTTTGGACACAAATAGATGTGGAAGTAGTTTCTCAAGGTGTATCTAACAAAAGAAGGATCCTCTATTTATAGGTGGCTTAGGAACCCTTAGTATAAAGACTCATTCTGTTTTGAGCCTTTTAATATGTTTGGATTGTCAGTCAGACGTTTGGACCCCTTCCCAGACGTCTGGAAATTGAAAAACCTGTACGTACATTTCCTTTCTGTGTGCAGACAGTGCACAGTTCGTTCTCCTTCTCTCTCTTCTTTTTTTTCTCCCCCTTGCCGAACCCTAACCCAGTTGCCTATACAAGTGCCCCCCTTTCCTCTCCTCTCCACTCCACCACCACCACCTTCCTTCCCCCTCCATTGCCGTGAGAGAGGCACGCGAGAGAGAGGGAGCAAGAGCGAGGAGGAGCGGCGTGAGGAGGAGGAGGAGGCCAAGGTCGCGGGTTCGTGGAGGCTCGTCGGAGTGTTGCACGGCCACCGCGGCGCGTGCGGGAGGAGGAGAGCGTTGGGGTGTCGTCCCCGACTTCTTGCAGTGGTCGGAGCTGCAACCGAGCGGGAGGAGTCGAGGCGGAGCATAGCGAGAGAAGTGGGAGCACGTCCTGATACTGGAGTTTTTCCAGTATCAGACGTTCGGAGTGCCTTCCGGACGACAGGCTAGACGTCTGGTAACGACACCGGACATTTGAAAGCGGGTTTTCACGTAGGTACGTCTTCCTCGCGGTTACGGCCATGCAAGACGCATCGCAGTGTGATTTGCCTGGCTAAAATGGAGGTGCGCTGCTTTGTCGTGTGTAGGAGCAGCTTTGGGAAGGCACGCTGCACGCCCTCCCACGCTTTCGGACATCTGGACAACTTACCAGACGACCGGAGGACAGGTCGGACGTCTGGAGCTGGGTCCAGATGGACGCGAAGGAGTCCTAGACGTCTGAGGTCGATATAGGGGCTTGAGGTGAGACTCTGGTGACTTTTAAGACATCTGGACTTGGTTCCAGACGTCTGATTTGGGTCTGCAGACTTGTTTTTGACCTATTTAAGGTCCGATTGGGATCCATTTTGTACAAACGAAATATCTGTGGTTTCCTTGTGAGTTCCTCTACATATTAGAAACCTTTGTATACTGTTCTGAACATTACGTTGTGTTATGTTCCTTGGTATAGGACTACGACCTATTGCGTGTCTGGGGCTCGCAGAGGCACGTGAGTTTGCAGTTCAAGCCCCCAATACTCCCGGATTATCTGGTAGAGTAGTTTCCCCCTGTTTTATTTATAAAACATGAATGTAGCCATGAAAATTAGATAACTAGAAACCTAGGATGTGGCATGAATCCTAAGACGAGAAATAGTTGCATTGTTTGTGTGCATGCTTGATATTGCAGTCATAAATGAATGAGATGAATTGTAAACAACTGCCTGTTAATAAATATGAGCTACCTGTTAGAATATGAAATGCCTGAGATAGCTAAACAGTTACCTGTGATATCACTTGTTACATATGTTAAATTATGAAAATACGAGCTGCATGTATATAATATGAGAATGGAATTATGAATAATGAAACTTGGTATGGAATAATATGGCGAATATGAGCATGAACCCTATGGGGAGTTAGGAGTAGAGCTCCTATGGATGAATGGAAAGGTCTGGAAATGTGCTGGCCCTTGAGTACGTGGTACCAAGGAGAGCAACTATCCCCTTTTTAATGTAAAGCGGAGCTAGCCGCCCTTGGATTGGGACCAGGGGTTAGGATTGGCCACTCTACACTGACTTTGTTAGCCCTCGCATACATGGTACCGGGGAGAGCTACTAGTGTAGGGAGGGAGCTAGCCACCCCACGGGACCCGGGGTTTAGCTAGCCACCCTACACCAACTTGTTAGGCCCATTGGGTAAACCGGGGTAGACAGACGAGGGTGCGCGAATTGTGGAGGGGTGAGACTCCTGTTTAATTCTGAGGGGATAGACCCCTATTTCTGAGAGGGCTAGACCCTATACTGTTCCGTGCTGTACTTTAGGCGTACCCGCTAGCGAAAACGACTGACTGCGTGCCAGTGCGGGGTAGCTACCCGTGTGCTTATAGCGTGTGCCGTAGTCATCGCTACGTCTGTCTGTGACCCGGGGGTGGTTGACTGGGTGTAGGATTACCACGGGAGACTCTCCCAGCCAGAAAAGCACCATGCGTGCCTTCTACTCTTCGGAAAAGACTGCAATCAAAATCGTTCCCACGAGGAACATACGAGATCAAGAAAGAAATCTGAAAGTAAACCAATGAGTGAAAAGGAATTACTTGTAAAATAAAATAATTGTAAAAGATAAATTTACCTACTAACTTTTACTACTGTAGATAGTTTGGTTACCACTCTACTCAATGTTTGCTGACTCCGTTTTCTCATAACCCTTTACAGTTCCAGGAGTTGAGCAACCTGAGTTACCAGTTGCAGAGGGTGCTGAGCCCAGTCGAGCGCAACAGTCGTTCTTACTGTTGTACTTCCTTTCTGTTAGTGACTTTCAGACTTTGGTTACTGTTCCTATTACTGTACTTTTGTTCTACTTTCCTGTTGTTGTGGTGGTATGTACTGATTAGTAGCCTTTACTTCCTTTACTGCTTGTACGCTTTTACTGTTAGTTACCTTGCATAGTGAATGTGGTTTATTTTCTTGTTTTTCGATTTTTTCTTGTTGGACGATTGGGTCTTAGGATTAGTCGAGTCGAGCCGGTCTCGGATCCTGTCGGGATTTAGGAACCAGATCGTAACACTTAGGAAGGCTGTGAAAGCCTTAGGTAGCCATTAAAAACAAATCCAAGGCAAATCAGGTCGAAATCAGGGCTATTAATGATTCGACAGGGTTATTAGACATCTGGGTCATTGTCTAATTTTATAGTCAGACACTTGATCTAGAAGGGTGGATCAATTAGACGGTGTTAAATCAAAACGGACATCTAAAGATGATTTTTAAGACGTCTGGACTTAAGGTCAGACGTCTAATTTTAGACGAGTTTCTTTCTTGTTTTTGTCCAGACCTAAACAGGGTTCTAGGTCTTATTGGTCAGGCGACAGGTCGAAAGTCTGACACAAAGTCTAGACGTCAGGAATTAGGTTTTACTGCATGAATTGATTTCCCGAGACTCAAATAGCTATAATCACTGACAAAAGTGATTTGGGAATGGATTGAGCCTAACGTCTATTTATCAAACGTCTAAGGATATCTACAGACGTCTAAAAGTGAATATAGATCAGATAAAAGGTTAATCCTCAATGATTAGTCTGATAAAGCTAACGGTCGTCTAGTTGGATGTCTGGCAAGGTCATCAGATGTCTTCTAAGACATCTGGACTAAGGGCTGGTGGTCTAAAACTGGCAGACAGGGAGTGGTTCTCTAACAGTTAGATGTCTTAAAGTGAAAGATCAGACGCCTGATTTCTAAATTGGACGTTTGATCAGGCTATTTAATGCCTATTTTGACTTTTTAAGTTCTCTACGAAAAAGCCTAAGTATCTTAGGGTAGAGTAAGTATTCATAGGACTAATGTTTAGTTACTTTGGGGCTCTTTAACATATAATCTAGACATAAATAAAGAGTAAAGAATAGAGATACAAAAATAAAGTACATGAACGGAATAAACTTCTATCCTATTCTTCATCTCCTTTCTTTAAGCTCTCGCTCTAAGTGAAGCTCCTCCTCCATCAAACTCCTCCAATCTGCCATGACACGAGCTTGAACTCCTTCACATTTGTATCCACTTACAATTTTCCTGAAACTCATAAACTCAAATTGCAAATGTTAAATAGCAAGTGTTTTGTTATCATCAAAATTAATATTCGCGGTGCCCTTGCACCAACAGAAGCTAGGATTGCAAGAACAAGTGGTGACAACTATAAGAGTGTTAAAACAAATGACAACATTGACTAGAGGTGTCAAAGGAGAGATATTAGATGGCCACGGAGATTTGAAGAATGCTCGAGATATGGGATCATAAATTATGTAAAATTATCCAAGCTCAGTCTCAAATACAAATGTTTCCTCTCATCACTTGAGAGTTTAGTGATTCCTAGGAGTGTTAGTGAAGCACAATTGGATCCCAAATGGGTAGAGGTGATGAGTGAAGAAATGAAGACATTATTGAAGAATATGGAACTTGGGAAGTGGTAGATATACCCAAAGATACCCACATAGTGGGCTCCAAATGGGTATACACTGTCAAATATAAGGCAAACAAATAGGTGGAGAGGTACAAGGCAAGGCTAGTTGCAAAAGGATTCACACAAAAATATGGCATTGACCAGTTGGAGACATTTGCACCAATTGAGAAGATGAATTATGTTTGAGTACTTCTTGCATTGGCAATTCAATTCTCTTGGGCCTTACGTCAGTTAGATGTTAAGAACACCTTCCTAAATGGAGATCTTAAGGGAAAGGTATATATGCACATGCCCCTGAGATCTGAATAAGAGGGGAAATGTTGTAAGCTCAAGAAATCTTTCTATGGCCTCAAACAATCTCCAAGAGTATGGTTTGAAAGATTGCGTGTTGCTACGAAGCCAAGGCTATAAACAAGGCAATATCACACACTTTGATGAGGGAGGAAAAGTTCACCCCACCAGATGAAGGTCCATGAAGCCTTTAGCTTTGGTGGACACAAGCCCAAGCCCAAAATCAAGCGAACAAGCCTAAGTTGTGCTAGCTAGAAACCCCCGGTTGGGTCCACTAGACAAAACGAAAGTACCCCAGATTGACCTGCTTAGAGTTTGTCCAAATTGAGCGGAAGCCTCCTAGGTGGGTCCACATTAAACAACCGAATCATTCAACCAACCTAGTCGCCAGGTCCACCAATCACTTAGGTGGAGAGGACAAACAAGGCGGCAGAGCAAAGCAACGATTGAAGAATCGGAGCAGCAGCGTCGAAGTTCGCTTGGTCAACCCCCTCTTTTGGTCCTTTTGTCTTTTGTTGTGGTTTGTGCACCAAGTATTCTGTATGACTTGTTCCTCCTCTGGTTATGGAGCAGGTCTAAAAAAAGCCAATGGCCAGGTTCAAGTTGTCCCCCCAACCTATTTGCATGTTGTGCATTCCCCCTTGAGGAGGTAGCCCGAGAGGGCTCCCCTAAGGGATGCGTGTCTCATACCCTATTAAAGGGGCCCTCGTATTAGAGGGAAGATCATCGATCGATCATCCTATGCTTAGGATATTCTTCAAGAATACTCATATAGTGGAAAACTTGGAAAGTTAAATTCCTTCCCCAAACGTAAACCTCTTATGGTGGAACTGGATAACCAATTACCTAACGCTTGCATGATTTGATTCTTCCCATATTCATATTCATTGTCTTGATCAAGTCCCTCAATCTCAATCACACTCTAGCAAATGATGTGGAGACAAAATGGCACTACTTCGTGTATACGGATGATATGGCCCTTACAGGTGATGCCATGGACGAGATATTAGGCTTGAAGAGGCGACTAGCAAAGGAATTTGAGATCAAGGATCTTGGTTACTTAAAATATTTCCTTGGATGGCCCAATCTAAAGATGGGTTCTTCTTATACTAAAGGAGGTATGTTTTAGATTTGCTAGAAGAGGCTTGGAAACTAGCTTGTAGATCAATCACCACCTACTGAATTCAATCACCACATAAGTTTGAAGAGTGGGAAACCACTCGATAACTTCCAGAAACATAGGTATCAAAAGATTGTTCGAAAAGTCATTTACTTAACTTTGACTAAACTTGATATCTCCTATGTAGTGAATGTGTTGAGTCAATTCATACGTACTCTTACAGAAGTCCATCTCAAGGTTGTAGACAGGATTATTTGCTACTTGAAGAAGAACCCAGGCGAAGGTCTTCTCTTCACTAAAGGGTATGGACTTAGTGTTTAAGGATATACTGATGTGGATTGGGTCAGATCCATAGATGATAGAAGGTCGACTACAAGATAAAGCATATTTCTAGGAGGAAACTTGATCGTATGAAGAAGCAAAAAGTTAAGTGTATGTGCCCGTTCAAGTGCGGAGGTTAAATATAGAGTAATAGTCTCTAAGATCACAAAGATGCTATAGGTGAAGATTATGTTTACAGATATTGGGCTAAGCCCTGGTCAACCTATGAAACCCTACCATGACAATAAGGTTACAATAAATCTCGCAAACAACCCTATGCTCCACGATAGAATGAAGCATGTTGAGTTGGATCAACACTTCACGAGAAAAAATCAACTCCACTTAGGTAAGCATACCTTACATTCAACCCACTGATTAGGTGATTGATATCTTCACTAAAGGACTTGCCACGATAAAATTTGAAGAAAATGTTGACAAGTTAGACATAAGTGATCCTTATGCCCAATTTGACGAGTGTTAGAGTTGTAACTCAAATAACTCTATATATTATACACTCCCTCCATTTCTTCTTCTTTATTAGAGAGAACCCTAATTACCTTAGCTACGTGGAGCACTAAGGAGGCGCTCTACCATGATTTTTCCTTTGGAGGTTTTCCACATTAAATCTTGTGTACCCGTGATTGGTCTTGATAATTTTATTCCAAAAACACAAAATAAGCTTTTAATTCCAACTCCTTTTAAACCTTTAAAGACATCTATATAAATAAAAAGAAATTAGAGATATTTGTGTAATTATAAATGATTTTCAGAGGCATGTATGTAAAAGTCCCATTCTTTGCAAGGAATAATCCGTTTAGACAGTCACATAAATGCATGCAGAGCACATGGTATACCATACATTTGCGCATGCCACTTCTAGAATGAAAGTTTAGAAACACATCCAATCTGTACCACAATGGAAATAATACGCAGGACCTCGCTGCCTACAAAATATTGACCTCAGAAATGTTTCTGATGTCTTATGAGCTTTTCGTCGTATCCCCTTTCTATTGTGCAAATGCATTTCATATCTATGTTCATGATTAAAGGTGAGAGATTTTCTGTAGCTATTCGTGTGGTAAATTTTGAGAGAAAAAAAGGCTACATAAGATTAAAAACAAAATAGTGCTGCCACCAATATAAAAGAAGAGCAAAACCACGCCACTACTTACCCAAAAAGGATTACAGATCTTGTAAACTCCGAGAAGGGCCTCTAAAGCTCATCGTGATGCAACAAGAAGGGCCAGAAATATTAGACTAAAGTAACAATTAAGGACTAATCACTTCCAAGAAAGTGAGCTTAAAACTATAAGTGGAGTTTCAAGGCATTCCTTCGTCTAAATGGGTAAATAACTTGTGAATGATGGCACCAACTGATGTACATTTTAAAGACAGAATCTCTAGCTCTACTGGAAGGTTCAACCTGCCATTTTCATGTCTGGTTGGAACCTAATAAATTGGGAAATCAGGATTAACGTCTCGAGTCCAAGCTTCCAGCCCCCCAATTATATCCTTGGCCATGTGGTAACCATTCTCATTTAAAATCTGCACAGCTCTCTGAGAATCATTACCCCTGCGGCATATAACAAATAGAGAGGTCTGCGAGGAACTCGCGGGCTTCTCAGTTTCTTTCAAGGCTGAATCGATCATGGAGACGTCACTCTCCAATGTTGATAAGGGAATGTTAACAGCATTCGGAAGTGAAGCTATTTTAAACTGGTGTGCAGGACGTACATCGACCAACAAATGTGGTTTGCCACTATCAATGCATGCCTTGTATTCCTTACTGCTAACCCGAGCAGTATCTGGAAGCAATAAAGGATTCTTGAGTGCCTGGATTACAACCAGAAATCCAACATCAAAACCAAACCAAATCAAAATATGAGTTTGAACAGATGAAAAGTAATACAACGGAAAATGCAGCAGAAAAAAAGGCATATGAGACCAAAGTGTGATCCCCAGAGCTCTCGACTAAATAAAGTGCTTGCTTCCCATGTATATTAGCATTTTTTTTTTTTTGGAAAACAAAGAACGGGGTTAATGAGAGATGTTAACCCCCCGTTTTATTAAAAAGTGAATATAGAGGAAGAAGTTGAATTTAAAAAGTAGCCAGACTGAAGATTCTTAATTTCCGGGTCATATTTCTTATTTGGATATGGAGGGCATTTTGGTTTTACCAGCCTTGAAATTACAGTCACACGTATCATCAAGGAAAAAAAGGGTGGAATGACCAGATAAAAAAGAAACAAATTTTGTAATGATCACGTAGGAAATGACAACTTTAAACGCATGTTGGAGTTGATTCTCAAAATCAGCTGGACCTTTGATCCTTGGAAGTTTTGACAACTTCAAAGTGGCAAGATTATTAAAGATTTTGACTTGTGAAAAATAAATAAGAATAACTCTATGCATGTAAAACATTGACAAGGCAACAGGGCACAAAAGAGAAGCATACCCGATCAGATATAGGTGACTTCGTGAAGCTCTCATAATCAAAGCTTCGAAGTAGCTCCACTGTTAGTTTTGGGTTTTCACCACAAACATCACAATGCAAAGATCTTCCCCTGATTTTGACCTATCATCAGGGAACCACCCATAAGGATTCCTTTGTACAAAGCATCTTAAATGGACGTAAATACATATAACAACAGATTCAGAAGAACAGAAATCATGATCAACACCCTATCATCTAGATACCTATTAAGAATTGCCTAGATGTGATGAGAATGCTTAGAAGCAGACCTAGATGCTAATCTTTGATCCATGTTCCATCATCAGAAATATTTGCAATGTTTCAATTGATATAATTTGGCCCTCAAGTTTGAAGTTGCAAGCTAGAAATATATGATATGTGAGTAAAATATGGTGCAACGGTACAGATAGAGCATGGGGGAACCAAAGAAACACAATGGGAAGGATCCAAATAGCCATACATG
The DNA here is from genome assembly GCA_037157565.1 of Thalassia testudinum. NCBI lineage: Eukaryota > Viridiplantae > Streptophyta > Magnoliopsida > Alismatales > Hydrocharitaceae > Thalassia > Thalassia testudinum. The sequence goes on from JAZHRO010000024.1 coordinate 24,682,549, forward strand.
CTAAGATTTGCATATTGCAGTGCTAAACAATGTTAACTAAAATTTCTTGGTAGGATGAGACTAGTACCCCACGAGTGGGGAAGGTTGGATGCTTTGTTCTTTATAATCCCTTTGACCTTTGATTTCTATTTACAAGAGGGGACTTTCATGACTTCCTTGCATGTTCCAAGAATTAGAATATAAAGTAGAAAACCTTTGCATAGTTTCCATTATATCTAGGTGTAAAATCACTTCAATAATGACAAGATAGGACTCCGTGGGGATGATTTCCTTTCCTGGTAGTTTCGAATTATTTTTTCTTCTACAAGGCCATCTTAGAAAATTGTCTTTTTTTTTCGAGGTGACCATCTTAGAAGATTGTTGACAGAGATGAATGTTGGTTGAAGGGTTATTGAGTCTTGTTGAGATCCAATAATATGTTTTAGTCCCATCCCATGTAAGTGGGAATCTAAGAGTCACTTCTACCCACATTTGTTTCTGAAGTATTACAAGGAACATGCCCATCGAATTGCTTCTCCCATGGTATTTCCCTTCTCTGCATGAGAGAAGTTTCCCCTTAAACCAAAGCTTTCCCCCATCATAGTTTTGATACTATGTTCCTCTTATTTCTATAACTTCATCATTCAACAAAACGACTTCCACTAAAACTCCAGTTCCAGGAATTTGGCTAATCATCCAATTAGACATTGCTGAAACATGAATCCCTGCAAAGTCTGTTTATATGAAACCTTCCAAGATATCGGAGGTAAGAAATCAGCAAAAATTAACAATAAAAGGTAAATTCAATTGATCTAGAAGAACATGCAAGGAACCCATAATGCGTGCATTATCTGAGAGCATTTTATATGAATTGTGACCCAGCATAAGTTGGCACCTACCATTCGACTACGACCAGACAAGGCATCAAATAAAAGCATTCTCCCTGAAAGAGGTTCACCAACAGAGCTAGCAACCTTTATAGCCTCAAGTGCTTGAAGACAACCAATGACCCCTGGGACTGTAAAATAAAGCAGATATTTAGATGATAGATTGACTGACCAAATTATTCTAGTTCAAGCTAATATTCAAAAGAATATGAGAGACAAAATGCTGCAGCCAGAACTCCACTCAAAGGTCATCACATTGACAGGTAGATTCACTAGAAATAGCTGCCAGTAGTGGTACGCTATGAGTGATGATGTTTTCATATCTTTTGGGATTTCTACATAATTATAACTATAATCTTTCATATTTGCATGCATTCACAAGCAAAACATATTTACATATACACCTTTATGATGTGTCATTTAACACAATTGCCCCAGTACTTCATCCAGTAATATTAACTAAAGATGACAAAAGGATAAACATAAAGGGATCTAAAACAAGAGCTACTGCCATCTTTCCTCGAATGGAGAAAACCTTATGAATATTGCACCTTTTCTTCATGTGTCACCTAATGAGTCACAGTTTAGGTAGTTAATTCGAGGAATAAGAATGATTCTACGGGCTTCATTAGCATTCCATCTAAACAAATTATTGAGTAGAATCATTTACATGTAGAAGACAAAAATGGAGGCTCTTATTATGTTGGTAGAGCACTTATTAGTATTGTTTGAAGTTATTTGTTATGGTTCTTGTTCTATTGGACTTATGATGTAATTTTTCCAACACCTCTCTCTATATAAAGAGGTGTAAGGTTTCATTTCAGAATAAGACAAGTTATTATCTTCGACTTGATATCGGAGTAACGATCCTAGATCGGCAGTTTGGTATCCCACCTCTCACAAACCTCCATACCCCTCCACCAAAAACTCTAATCCTCTTGGTACACACCCACAGGAGTCTCCATCAACGAGCCACCAGCCGCCGCCGGCCCTAACAGGCTACCGCCGCGGTTGCAGCTGCTGCTGGCGCTCGCCGTCAACCGCTGCTAGCCCTAGCGGGCCTCCTCCAAGTGCTATAAGGCATCGCCACCCCTCTATAGATGGTGATTCGCACTCCTCGAGGCAGTGCAGCGTCGCCTCTCGCGCTACCTCGTGGTTGTAGGTCGCAGCGCCGCCTTGGACCACAGCCCCCAACCTCGGAGCGCCACCCCTGCGTAGCCCCTAACCTTGGAACAGCGTCGCCTGACCTCGGAGCGCCACTCTTGACCACTGAGCGCTGCCACCCATTGCCTATAAGTCGCGGCAGTGGCTCTCAAGGTCCTGCAATGTCGCTTCTGATGTCGGATCATAAGGGGGTGTCTGTAGAAGTGCTCAACTGTCTGTCGAAGCGCTGTTAGACCCTTCCTAACATCCTACCATGCGTTAAGCCCTAATCTTAAGGGGTGTGTGATTCTTGGGATGTTATCTAGGGTTTTATGACCTTAGATCTCATGTTCAAGAGATCACTTTTCTTTGATTGCAAAGTTTTCGAATCTGAATATTGATTTCAAATCGCATTTGTGGCATCTTGTGGCAGTTCTAAGGTACGATGGCCTCCTCAGATTCTTCGGGAGTGTCATTGATTACCACCATGGACAACAGGGGTTACAAATCTCCTTTCTTTATTCCTATCGTTAAGTTGAACGAGGCTAATTATGCTAGATGGTCTCAGATGTACCTCATGACCGTTGAGAGGCATGATAAGTAACACGTATTGTTGGAGATGGAGCCACAAGATAAAACAGGGAGGAATGCCACGTGAAAGAAAGATAATTCCATGGTCCGTGCGTGGATCATGAATTATGTTGAGCATTAGATTGGTGATGGGATCATGTACTACAAGACTGCCAAGGATATGTGAGATTCTCTACACGATACATATTCTGATGAGAATAATTCTAGCAAAGTATTTGAGATTCACCATGCTATTGGTAGTCTCAAACAGGAGGGTTAGTCACTATCGCAGTACTATGCCATCCTAAAGGAGCTCCTTGAAAAGTACAATTTATGTCGACCTGTCTGCACTTGTACCACTCAGAGGACACATAGGAAGGAGTATGTTGTCCTGCAGTTTCTTGACGGACTTGGACTAGACTATGAGGTTGCAAGGTCCCAGATCCTTACTTTGGCTGAGCTTCCACCTCTAGAGGAGGCTTATAGCCGTGTGAGCAAGATGGTTGTTAGGCCACCCATGTCAGAGAGTTGGATAGACCCCTGTGCTTGTTGCTGCCACACGTTGAGGACATGGTGCTCCATCCACAAGGGGGAGGTGTGGTGGTCGGGGTACGAGTAGCAAACCTCGCACCATTTGCTCACATTGTGAAAAGATTGGCCATACAGAGGCCTCTTCCTAGACGAAGCATGGTCGACCTCCCATGGCCAACCAGGCTGTCTCTTTAGAGGAGGGGAGAGACATGGTGTCTCGTATAGACTATGATGCTGTGGTCCAACGCCTCTCCCACCTAACCCAGGAGACTACTACTATTGCAGATACTGCCGCCTTGGCTACTGGATACTGCCGCCTTGGCCTCTTTAGGTACGACTTCTGCTTACAGGTCTGGTAGCACTAACAGTATCTTGTGGTTGGTGGATTCTGGCGCATCTCAACATCTCAGTGGGGATGAGACATTTTGGACAAGTTCATAATGTTTCCTCAGGGAGATCTGTGCAGGTAGCAGATGACAGGCAGTGTAGGGTTCATGGCAAAGGAGATGTAGCAATGACTCCTGCTTTGACGCTGCCTAACGTTCTTTATATTCCAAAATTTCCTGTTAGTCTTTTGTTTATTAGTAGAATTACACAAGACTTGCACTGTCGTGCAATATTTGATGAGTTGGGCTATATTTTCAGGACAAACTTACAGGGAGGACGATTGGTGGCGGACATGAGGAAGGGGGTGTGTATCGCCTAATCCAGACTCTAGTTGTTGCTATGTGTCAGGGCGAGCTGCATTTAGTGTTGATACAGCTCTTCAATGACATCGTCATCTTGGGCACTCATCACTAGACAGGCTTTGACGCGTCATTCCTCATATTTCACCTGCTACAGAGATTGTGTGATGCATGCTAGCTGGGAAAGCATTACATAACCAATTTTCCTCTTAGTTTGTTTCACAGTTCTACTGCTATCTTTGATTTACTGCACACGGATGTATGGGAACCGAGTCGTGTCTCAGATAGATTGGGTCATAGATTTTATCTACTTGTTGTGGATGATTTTTTTAAGAAGTCATGGTTATTTCTTTTGAAAAATAAATCTGATGTTGGATCAGTAATTAAAACATTTATTTTACTAATAAAGACTCAAATTTCTACTATTGTGAAGATTGTGCGGTCAGATAATGCTCTAGAGTTCTGTACATCTAAGTTGGCAGCCTTTTACAGATCTCTTGGAATTGTTCACCAAACATCCTATCCACATACGTCGCAACAGAATGGTGTAGTGGAAAAAAAGCACCGTTACGTGCTTGATGTGGCTAGAACATTATTGATACAGTACAATGTGCCACAGGTGTATTGGGGGAATGCAGTGTTAACTGCATGTTATTTGATCAATAAATTACCCAACTCAGCTATACAAGAACAAGGTCCTTGGCTGATCCTATATCCTGAGAAGGATCTATTCACTGTTCCACCTCGGGTGTTTGGCTGTGTTGCCTTTGTTCACATTCTTGGACCTGGCAGAGACAAGTTGGCTTTAAGAACAGTGAAGTGTATCTTTCTAGGATATAGTAGCACCTGGAAAGGATACAGATGCTATGACTCCTGTGGTAAGAAGCATTAACTGCAGATGTCACATTTCATGAGCACATTACTTATTTCTTTACAGATGGTGATCAGGTGACATTTGAGAGAAACTTGGCTCCATACCTGTTCCACCAGTTCCATTGGAACAAATCCCTAATACACATCGTGAGGATATAACTACCACAGAGACTTCTATGAGGCAAAAAGATGAGATTATTCAGATGTATGGGCTACCAATGACATTCAGACAGCATGCATGGTGAGAAGAACACACCCTCACTACGCCTCAGCCACCTGTCTCCCCCCCTAGTCAGGTATGGGTTGATACTGACGTAAGGTGTCCTAGTGGTGCTTATGCAGGTTCCTCTAATGAGTCTCATACTCTAGTCGCTATTAAGCATAGTGAGGAGAATCTTGATCTTCCAATTGCTATTCGAATGGCTCCACGTAGTTGTGCCTAGTATCATACTGTACAAACAGTCTCTACTGCCAATCTTGGTAGTTCCTTTGCTACTTTCACAGTGGCTCTATCTGCGACGCATGTTCCTACCTCCCATTAGCAAGTCATGCTAGATCCAAAATGACGTCAAGACATGGAGGATGAGACAGCTACTCTGCGACCTAGAGGGACGTGGGACCTGACCACCTTGCCTCCTCATGCCAGAATAATTGAGTGCCGTTGGGTATTTGCGATCAAATACAACCTAGACAGCACGATATCTAGCTACAAGGCAAGACTGGTGGCAAAGGGATTTACCTAAACGTACGAGGTAGATTTTTTTGATACTTTCTCTCCTGCTGCTCGACTATCTACTGTTTAGATTTTGATGTCTATAGCAGCTCACTATGACTGGCCTTTCCATCAGTTGGATGTCAATAATGCATTTTTATATGGAAATCTTCAGGAGGAGGTCTATATGCAACAGCTTCCCAGGTTTGAGGCTCAAGGGGAGTGTGTATGCAGATTGAAGAATACCATCTATGGCTTGAAGTAGAGCCAGAGAGCATGGTTCCAGAGACTTTCATAGGAGGTACAGGTAATGGGACTTATAAGGTCCTTTACTTATCACTCTTTGTTTGTCAGGAAGAGTAAAAGGGGAGTGGTTGTACTCCTTATCTATGTGGATGACCAGATCCTCATTGGAGATGATTTTACTAGGATAGTTGAGGTGAACAGGAAGTTGGTTGATACCTTTGTGATGAAGGGTCCAGGTGAGCTCAGATACTTTCTTGGAATTGAAGTGGCACGTAGCAGAAATGGCATCGTTCTTAGTCAGTGCAAATATGCCCTTGATATTTTGTAGAAAACAGGAATGATGGGGTCCAAACCTACTAATATACCCATGGATCCCAAAGGACACCTCTATGATACCGAGTCTCCACTTATAGATAGCAGATCATATAGGCAGTTGGTCGTTAATTGTTATATCTTACTATTACACGTCTAGATCTTTCCCTTGTAGTAGGGATGCTCAGCTAATTCATGGACAAACCGACTAGGCAGCATTAGGATGCTGCTATACAAGTGTTTAGGTATGTGAAGAAAGCACCTAGCAGAGGTGTTTTATTTCAGAGGGGCACATCTATGAGTGTTGGTTATTCTGATGCCAACTATGTAAGGTGCATGACAGACAAGAAGTCAACAACTGGATTCTGTACTTATGTGATAGGCAACTTAGTGACATAGAGAAGCAAGAAGTAGCAGGTGGTATCCAGGTCCAGTGCAGAATCAGAATATAGGGCTATGGCTCATACAGCTATAGAGATGGTTTGGGTCAAATCTGTGCTACATGATCTCCATGTTCAGGAAGAGGGACCAATGGAGATGAGACGTGATAATCGCGCTGCTACATATATTACAAACAACCCAATGTTTCATAAGCAGACAAAGCATGTTGAGGTTTATTGCCACTACAATAGAGACTTGATACAGCATGAAATTATTTACACTTCATCTGTGTCGTCTGAAGATCAAATTGCGGACATATTCACAAAGCCCCTTGCTAGATCTACTTTTGATAAGTGTTGTTCCAAGCTGAACATCATTAATATATATGCTTCAGTTTGAGGGGAGTGTTGGTAGAGCACTTATTAGTATTGTTTGAAATTTTTTATTATGGTTCTTGTCCTATTGGACTTATGATATAATTTTCCCAACCTCTCTATATAAAGAGGTGTATGATTTCATTTAAGAATAAGACAAGTTATTATCTCCGACTTACTACTCAGTACATGGGAGCTTGTGCCATGTCCAAGGGGTACTAAAGTTGTCGATTGCAAGTGGATTTATACAGTCATATATCTTACAGATGGTAGTATTGATAGGTCAAAAGGCAAGACTGGTGGCCAAGGACTTCATGTAGACTACTTTAAGACCTTTTCTCTTATGGCTCAAGTTGCTTCAATATGTGTTATTCTATCCCTCACCATTAATAAGAACTAGCCACTATATCAACTTGACATCAAGAACACTTTCCTCTACAGTGACCTAACAGAAGAAGTGTATATGCGGCAACCTCATGGATACAACGTTGAGGGGGAAGTATATATGCAAGCTGAAGAAGGCTGCATATGACCTCAAGTAGAGTACTTGTGCCTAGTTTAACAAATTAACCAGTGAAGTAATACAGATTGGATCTAGATGATCCACATCTGATCATTCCATCTTCATCAGAACGACTACTTCTAGCACTGTCATTTACGCTATGTACATTGATGGCATGATTTTGACAAGAGATGATAGTGCAAGAATTCAGGAGACCAAGGCATTCCTACAAAAGGTCTTTGTTACAAAAGAACTAAGGGAGTTGTGATATTTCTTAGGGATTAAAGTAATCAAAGACAACGTGGCATGGCACTCTCATAGCAAATGTATGCTGTTGAGATACTTAAGGAGGCTGGACTACTTGGCACAAAGTCCTAGACTATTCCAGTTGAGAAGAAGCGATAAAGGGAAATTGAGAATCCACTCTTTAAGGATGTCCATAGATATAGGAGCACTATAGACAAATTACTATACTTGACTATTACTTACTCATATTAAACTTCATTGCAAGCATATTAAGTCAGTATATAGACAAACCATGCTACAATCATTGGCATGATGCTTGTTTGATACTAAAATATTTAAAGGGGTCTTGTGGAAAAGGACTATATTATAAGAACAATGGTCACCTAAATTTTTGTTCTTATTCCAATCCTAACTATGTGGGGTCAATTAAGGATAGAAGATCCAACACTGGATATGTCATATTCCTTGAAGGCAATCTTGTTTCATGGCATAGTAAAAAGTAGACAGTAATAACCCGCTCCAATGCTAAGGCTAAGTATAGGGTTATAGCTCATATTACATGTGAGGTTATGTGGGTCACCTCTTTCCTTGCAAATTTTGGAGTACAAGTGAAGATTTAAGTTCATGTTATGTGACAATAAGTCAGCTACTATAGACAAGCAACGGGAATTGGGACAAGTAGCGATGAAATACTTTTGCGACTTCTTGGACAGGCGTGCCTCGGGTGCATGGCGATAGATAGGGGAGGATGTGCACAACCTTTTTAAGAACCAGGCTGCTTCCCTAGTTTGTGATTTTTTGGAGGAGGTGAGGGTGGCAATATGGGACCTTAACGCCGATGGGTGCTCGGTCCAAATGGTTTTCCCGTCCATTTTTATAAAGAGTTCTAGAGCTTGGTCAAGGAAGATGTCCTGGCGATCGTGATGGAGTTTCAGGACGACAGTGCAAGCTTTGACAGGATCAACAGGTCCTACCTTTTTCTTCTTCCGAAGAAGGGGCTGAGGATATTAAGGTCTTTCGCCTGATAGCTCTCTCCAATGCTATATATCTCATTGTGATGAAGGCGATGCAAACAGAGTAAGGGGTCTGTTGGCAAACCTGATCTCACCATTGCAGACAGCTATCATCCCTAGCAGAAGAACCCTTGAAGGTTTTGTGATAGCTACTAAGACCATTGTAGCTTGGAAGAGGGAGCGGAGACAGGCTTTCCTTTGGAAGGTGGACTTTGCCAAGGTGAATGATACGGTGAAGTGGTCTTTCCCGTAGCCTACTTTAGCAAAGAGGGCTTTCTCACAGAGGTGGATTGACTGGACCAAGTGCTGTGTCACTATGACATTGTTTTCCATCCTCGCTAACGGTAACCTAGAAGAGGGCTGGGTGCAACTGAGGAGGGGGGGTCAAACAGGGTTGCCCACTGGTCTCGTTGTTTGTTTCGGTGGCTAACGTGCTGGCCACAACGGCAAAACACTCTTATGATAAAGGGGTCTTCCATGGTTTCAGAGCAGGAGGAGACTGTGAGGTTCCTGGCCTACAATATGTTGATGACACTTTGCTTCTTGTGGAAGGGGGTGCAGGAGGCGAGGGGTTCACCTACTTCTAGGCATGTTTGGCTAGGCATCAAGCCTGAGGATTAATTTCCACAAGTTCACACTTGTGGCTTTCGGGATGACGTTATAGGAGCAATAGGATTGTAGGATGGTCTTGGGGACGAAGGTGGAGTCCCTGCCCATTACCTACCTTGGGCTCTCACTTTCTAATAGGCAACTTAGGTTGCAGGATTGGCTCCTGTTGCTGGAAAAGCTAGAGGAGGGTGACGGGGTGGGCTTCTCGACTCCTATTACGGGGGGGAAGGCTCATGCTGCTCCAGTCGATGTTATCTTCCATGCCAGCCTTCTTTTTGTCAGTGTTCAAGACCCCATGCCAGGTCGAGAAGAAGATAACAGGTGTGATACGTGACTTCCTATGGTCCAACTTCGGGAGTGTGGGAAAGGGCACTACGCTTGTCGCATGGGAGGATGTCTATCGACCAATCCTGGAAGGGGACCTAGGAGTGCAAAAGGTGGAACAAGTCAACCAGAGCCTTCTCACTAAGTGGATAGCCAGACTGGTGGGAGGTACAGAGGGCTTGTTGGAAAAGGTAATGAGAGGGTGCTATAGTCCTTTTGTGTCGTGGAAGCCACTCTCCTCGTCGGATAAGAGAGCATTGCACTTCATTAAAGGACCAACGGAGGCTTCCCCAAGGGTTAAAGGCTTCTACGTGCCGATCCTGAGGGATGAATGTGATTTAGGTTCTGCTTGGATGACTGGCAGGGTAATGGACCCTCGTGCGACAGGTTCCCTAAGCTCTACTCTAAAGCGGTCGACAAGGAGGTTGTGGTTAGAGATTGTTGGAGAGACACTGGTGTCCCGAGATCATAGGAGTGTTATCGGATAGGAGCTGCACAAAGCTTCAAAACCCTACTTGGGGCCCTCGAAGGATGAGGGCTTGGAGCAAGATAGGATGAACTATTTTAGGACGAGGGAGGCTTCTCTGTGAGGAGGGCTTACTTTAGGCTGGCACATTCTAACCAGCTGATTGACATTGATCTAGCGCAGGACTGTAGGCTCCTTTGGGCAACGGACTGTCCGCTCAAGATCAGGTTTTTTGCTTGGTTACTTAGAAGAGGGTGGATACTCACCAAGGCCAGGAGGGCGAGATGGACGTCCAGGATGGACACCACTTGCCAGATGTGCGGTATGAAAGAGGACGTCCAACACCTTTTCTTTAGGTGTGACATGGTGGTACCGGTTTGGAGGCGGGTGGGCCCTACATGGATTGACGCCTCCACACTAGAAGCGTTTTGGGTGATCTTTCGTAAAGGCAACATCAACCCCGGTGGATCCGTCTTCAGATCGGGATGGAGAAGGCTAACGTTTTGGCAGTTTTATGAGGGATTTGGCTGGGGAGGAATGGGATGGTGTTTAGGGGGCGTAGGCCATATATGGAGAATATTGCTACCTAAGTCTCCTCCCAGCTTGTATTTTGGGATTCCCCACGTTAATGCAACTATTGTTCTTTTGGCATGCGATGCGAGATAATATAGCGAGTGAGGGCCTACATGACCCTCACCTTTTTCCCTTTAAAAAAAAAACAAGTTAGCTATATACATTGCCTTAAATCCTATCTTTCATTAGAAAACAAAACATATTGAGGTAAACTATTCGAAATGCAGTGATGAGAGAATTGCTACATTTGTCCTTTGAGCTTCAGTTTGTAGACGTACTCATGAAGGAAGCAGAGACGTGTTTCTGTGTAACAAGTTGGGCTTAAAGGATATCTACGTTCCAACTTGAGGGGGAGTGTTAAAGCCCCTTTCATTCTTTGTGTTATTTTTTTGTCATTTGTTATTTTAGTTTGGACTCTTCATGCAATTCTTCCATCCCTCCTCTCTATATAGGAGGCTAGGGTTTCAATTTGAATAAGAAGGCTTTCATTCTCTCTTAAAGTTAGAAATAAAGATGTAAAACATGTACTCACAGATCCGCTATCCATACTCTACCCATTTACACATTGGGATTGTGAATCCAATCCCTGTATCCATTACCCATTAAATCCCTATCTATGAAGGATTGTAAAATGCATCATAATATATGAGTAATTGTCACCATAGAACATATGATTTGTACATAAAAGATGTATTTTTGAAAAGGTTAAAAGATGTAGGATTTTAAAAATGATGCTTGACATGTAAAATTAGAAAACATAAGTTCACGACTGACCAAATAAAATATTGTGAATGTTTTATTACATTACACCCACACATATAGATACATGCATATGCACAAATGGATCATTTTTCAATCCCATACCTATACCCACTTGTACCCACCCCATTCATAAATGGGTTTGGTTTTTACCCACTATGGCTAGGTCAAGTCAAGTCAGGTTGAGATGGGTGAAATCAGCATCTCTAATTAGAAAAGAGATAGATAAAACATGATTAAAAATCTAATTTAAGTTTATTTACTTTTTAGGAATTTAGAAGCTTAAGGGAAAGAAGACCAAGCATAGCATATGGAACAAAAAGGTTGAAGAGAAGATGAAAACAAACCGGAATAGGGCTTATATGATCAAGAAGATTTTATTTTTCCTTTTTTTTTTGAAGTAAATGCATTTGGACCAACCAAGGAGGATAGGCCTACACTAAATTAAACGCCACCAGTATCAATCACTTTTCAACCTCACATGCCCCTTTCTTCCCTCTTTTTTCTTGGTTGGACCCTATTTTTATTCCCACCCACCTCTTTTTTCTTGTTCTACCTCCCTTCTATACCTATTCCCATCCTAGTCCTAAACCCTACCTTCCTCTTTGCGAATCCTATTCCTAAATCTAACTTGCCCTCCAACTCCAAGGCACACTGCACACCGCCATTTGCCCCTCTCTTGGCCACCTACCCCATCTCCTATTCCTTTATAAATACCTTCCATGTTTCTTCTCTTCCTCTTAAATGAGTGCCCACCACCTTGCTCCTCTCTACATGTCAACCATCACCACCAAGTTCGTACCTCCTTATTCTGAATCCTTCTTTCTTATTCCCTAAACCTTAATCTCCTCTTCCACAAGACAGCTCCCTTCTCCAAGGTGATCTAGGCTGCTTCATTGAAATCTACCAACTGCCTCTTTTCCCCCTTAGTACAGTAGTTTTCTCTTGCACTTCTCCTATTAGTTGTAAATTAGCTTTAACATAACTCTCTCTCTCTCTCTCTCTCTCTCTCTCTCTCTCTCTCTCTCACCCACACACACACACACAATTAACAGAGTTGATACCTTTTTCTCTGTACATTTTTTTTATTTGGGCAACATTTTTTAAAAGAATTTATTTGAGCAAAATATAGGTGGCATTTCATTCATCATTTGAAAATGCCAAGAAGCAATTGCAAATAAAAACACAATGAACCGTTTCATTGAGGATATATATAGCCCTGATAGGTGTTTTCCGACCACAACTTAAACAACACTGGCAGACCCTTAAACCTTGTTACTTCTTTTTGCACGGTAGTTAGTAGTTAGTTTCAATTGTCACTGCATCCTTGGAAATAATTTCTTGCAATTGTTTGTTCTTTGCTTGCATCGTAGCAAATTGCTTTAGTTTTCACCTCAAATATAGTTTTCATCTCAAATATATGCTTAGACCATCTTCACATAATACCTAACTTTTTGGAATTAATGAAATAAGAGAATTTTAAAGTGGAATAGAGTTTCTTTTCTTTTTTTTTTTGAAAAAGAGAGAGATAGAGTTCCATTTTGATGTAAAAGCATCCTAAAATCTCACAACAGATACAATTACTTTCATGCATTAGATTCATCTCCAATTCATAGTAGCTAATGCTTTATGGTGAATTGACTATCAAAATTTCCATGAATAAAATGGTGTTTTGCAAGTCTTGATTTCCAATATCATCACCTCCATCACGTAAAAACCACACAACTAGTGTTGTGCTTTCAGGGCTATAAGCATCACCAATCACAGAAAAAGCTTCCCAAGGTTCAGTGCAGCATCTTGACATAAAGCACTATGCAATTTAGCTCAACAACCGTGTCTCAAAGGACCAACCAGGTGCTCCACTTGAGCCCTCCTAGGAGCAATTGTCATGTCTCCATTCAACGGTGGCTACTTCCAAGTACTCTTTTTCATAAATTGGGTATTTTGAATTTGAAAGATCCAAATTTTAGGAATAATAAGATTTATATAAATTACTTGGGATGGATTACGATCGTAGCTGGATGATTGAATATCTATAAAGTCTTGATGGAAGTTTCTTTTTTAGTTTTCATATGGGATTATCCATGAAATATTCAGACCTTATCTAAGTTAAACATCAAGAAGGCAAATAGATGGCATGAGATCATGAAACAAGTGAAGTGCAGCATCCTCCACTGTGATGGTTGCCTGTGATGAATAGAAGGCCCACCTTCATCCTGGGCATGGATTTGTAGGTTGCCCGCTATTGGATAAGTTTTTTTTTCTTTGAAAGGTAAAGCTAGTGGAGAAGTGTTAAAGAGAAGGATTAGGACTCTGTCCATCTTAAGCTTAAGATTGAGGTTATGAAGATTAAATATTAGCTTTCAATCATACATCAATTTTGTGCTTATGTCAAACACAGTGAGACAACTTACCCATGACATAACATTCATGCCATGCCATTTGAAGGGTTTATAGGCTAACAGCATGAATACTATTTAACAGTTGTATATACATTAATATGAATATTTAGACAGATAAATAGGCAAAATCCCTTTCTTCAAGTTCCCTCCTCCAAAAAAAAAATCCTTTTTAAAAAAATATTGAAGTCAGACATATTCCTGAAAACCATTGACCTACCTACCCCAAGAACTCCACTATCAGAACACCTTTGACATGCTGTTGCAGGTGGAGGTGTTGGAAAAAGGCATCTATAGCACGGGCCTCCAGCATGATGGTAAACAGTGAGCTTGCGATAAGAAAATACATCAAGTAAATAGATGAAAGAACAATTTTATTTAAATCAAGCAAGATGGTAAAAGCAGAAAAAAAAAAGGGATTTTTACATCCATGTTCTTGGAATCTTTTCTGATTACAACTATACCCCTATAAACCTCATATTTACTTTTATACGCCCATAAAGTTCTTAACCATTACAAGTTATGCCCCCAAGTTAACTAATTGTCAGGAAACCGTCTGTTGAGATGGAATATTCCATTAAGTTCAATGGCATTAATTCTAAAAATTAAATCCATGTCCCCATCATATTTTTCTTTTTTTTTGTCTCTTCTTTCTCCTTCCTCCTCCTCCCACGACCATCTGCTCCCATGACCATGACCACTTCCTCCCCCCTCCTCCCATGACCCCTTCAACCCCTCCTCTGACAACCTCCACCCTCTACCCCCGACCCCTCCACCTCAGCAGGAAGTTTCTCTCTCTCTCTCTCTCTCTCCTTTTTTTTTCTTTCCTTTTGTAACAGCAACTATGGCATATAATCACATCTCAACCATAATTAATGCATTGTGCCGTTAAATACTACCAGAAGGACATATCTGATAAACAACGCAAGTTTATAGGGATATAAAAGCAAATAGAGGGTTTATGGGGGCAGAGATGTAACTGGGAAAGATTCTAGAGGCATGAATGTAAAAATTTAGAATAAAAACGACACTGAAACATTAACGAAATAAATGAAACCAGTGTCAAGAAATGAAATTACTTGTCCTTCAAGCCCCAAAGCTGCACCAGAGACAAGTGGCTGATAATGAACAATAGAACTTGTCAGAAATAGCTACAACCAGAATGCAGGAAAAAAAATACTTGAGTGAACCGGTGCACAAAGAAAGAGGAGACTGCTGCCTTGTTTGCAGCCAAGAAGGCTGAATAGCCTATTAGTCTAGCAAGCCAGTAATATTTCTTTTTTAAGGGAGAAGAATGTCAACTCCAAAAGTTGCCACCCAGATTTCATTTGCCCAGTTGTCACACCTAATGCAGAAGTCCCATGTGAATATGTTGAGATACATTGGTAGAATGTTATCAGGGATACCTTGTTTAACAAAACACAGCAATCATTAACCAGGTAGCGAGTAGGGACATTATCTGTTGCATCGACCACCACATCATATCTAGGAGTCTAGTTATAGAAAGCAACACTAGCATGTTAACTGCATGGGATGTTGAAATCATACCACTTCCAGTGCTGAATAGTGAGAACGGCAGATACTGAAACAATCACATCAAAGGATACTTTGAGACGATGTCTATAGCATTCTCTGCTACCAGAGCTTCCTTGTACTCTACTACCTTGATCGTGGAGTTAATACTGTTACATAGTGTGAACGCATGGCAAAAATTTGAGTAATATTAGACACACAATATAATCTGCAAAGGTACTGGATGGCACTGGTCAATTAGAAAGGACCATACGAATGACAAACAGCAGCCGCTGACTCTACCTTTGGGCACCCCACAAATGCTTCAGTGTGAATAATCTGTAATAGGCTTAGGTAAAAAAGAAGTATGAACAATGACAGTCATTTTTTTCACAAATATATGCATAGTCAATAAATAATGAGCCATTTGCAATGCTTAAGTATAAGCTTTCACAATTTCACCATGAATCACGGTTTCTTAGGAAGATAACTTGAACAATGGCAAGCAATTGCAAAATACGCCTTTCATCTAGTTGCTAGTACATTACAGAATGGAATGCTATTCATAAATCAGCAAAAAACCAAGCACTTCAGAATGATATGCAACATTGACATGCATGTTTACTTTAGACCACAATGGAAGCAAGAATTCCACATTGCTTATGTAATCTATTCAAGATCACGACTGGCAATACATGGAAAATCCACTTGACAGGCCAAGGGCTCTCTTTGTATGAGTGGGTAGATTTCCAATCAAAGCAATAAGTTTCCAACCATTGGGAGGAAGGATGTAAGACAGATATAGCAATTTTAGACAAGCGGCTTTATTCGTGAACAGACTAATTGTAAGATCTCAAAAGAAAGGCCCATTATTCCATTTGACTGAGTCCGATTCTCTTTGGCTTTCTACGTGTTATTTCCCTAATGTGAGTAAAGGCTTGGTTTGGTTTTGGTTAATTTTGACCTAGCTTCTCTCAGGGGAACGATAACTGTTGGAGAATTAGAAAAGTGTTAGGAAAGAATCCTAGTTTAATTAAGTTAGTCAATTAGTTAAGTTTGAGAGTCTTGAGTCTTGTTTTAGTTCATGTTTCTATTTCTTATTTCTATTAGGATTACTTTGTTGTTTGTTAAACTTAACCCAACTCTCTATATAAAAGAAAACACTTGATGGACACCAGTGTACACAAGTCTGTACACGGGTGCCATGTCACATGACATCTCTACCACGCCATGTACCATGCGCCCCCCCCCCCCCCCCCCCCCCCCCCCCCGTCTGTGACAATAACAAGCCACATCAGCCATGCCATGTCAGCGTCATATATGCCACATCATCATGACATGCCATGTTCCATGCCACATCATGTTCCACGTAGGATGTTGTGTATAAACTTGTGTAAACAACAATGTCCCTGTATAATGGGAGTTAGGGTTCACTTTTCGATAACAAGAACCATTATTCTATTCTCCAACAGTGACTTTCTGATGAACATACTAATATTCCCTATAAAAAAAAAAGGGTAATATTTCTTAACTGCTGCTGGAGTATTAGCTCAAAGTCCTAAAAAATACTGTAGATTGGCAAGTTGATTGAAGATAAAAAAAAAAATCCCCCTATCTGTAGTAATCACTTAAAAACATCCAATCTATAATAATTATATTGTAATTGGGTAGTTACTGTAGCACTGTTGCCCTGTTGCAGGAAAAATCTGGCTCTGGCACTTAAAAGTAATGTGCCTCCTGCTTGCCAGAAATCAATGAAATCCTTTCCAATTTTTGTTTTGTTAAATTAATAATAGTGGCTTTACCAGCAGCTATACATAGATAATCATCAATGCCCTGTTCAATGATTTTAAATAGATGCCTCCGCTTCTGCTTTACTGTATCTATATCCTTGAAACAGATTTGGATTTAGAAATCAGAATTTATCATCTACATTTTTATTAACAAGAAGTCTACTTTATATAAGGTCACTTCTTCTTTTTTTTGACCGAACCATCAAGAACTCTATATATGGAAAGACATAAGACTTTATTAACTTACTTATACTTAAAAGGAATAACAAGAATTGCTAGTCTCTAAAGCAAGTTGGACTTGATGAAATCAACCAATATCCACAATACATTAAGAAGAGCTGTGTAGTTATATTAGGCAAGATTAGAAGCACTCTGTTTTTCTTTTTTTGGAAAAATAAGTTCTATGTATAGTTGGTCTATAAATTTGGCATCTTTTTTTTTTTTTTTGAAAAGTCAAAGGGTGGTTATCCAAATGATAACCACCCAAAATCATTTCATTCCAAAAAATCGGATTACATCAGATATTACAAAATAGATTCCCGAACACCACATAGGAGAAAATTAAAGAAACAAAATTATCAACATAAGACCTCTCTCCCCTAAAAAGCACCACATTCCTCCCTAGCTAAACACCCTGCAAGATTGCCAAAACCTGGGCTCTATCCTTCTTGGATCTAAAGGTGATCCCTCCATCACAGGCATTTCCTCTGCAGAATGAGAACCAGAAGGTAACCACATCCCAATGGGCGATCCAGTCGATCCACATCTGATTAATTTGGTTTCTTTTATTAAGTTTGCAATTTTCCTCAATTCAAGCATACTTTTCCCATGATTGCTTTCTTCTAAGATATGAGAAAAGGAAATGGCCAACACTGACTGGCTCCAAAGGAGAGATGTACATTCCTTTTAATCAATCACCACATGATATCATGAGAGGCCTCCAACAATTATTAAATTGCATTATATATGAGGTAAGCATTATAATGCCACTAGGGATAACTAACCTGTCTCTGTAGATTATTGAGTTCAACAATGTCATTGTCAACAATGCCTAAGCACCCTATGGAATGAGAAAAAGAGTTACAGAGAAAATCTTCATAAGAATAGAGTAACCTTAGGGCATGTCAAGATGATAAATGACAAATTAAATGCAAACACTTTAATGATTTATGTAAGACTCATTAAAAGGAATAAGTCAAAAAGGATAAATGTGTAAACTATTGTGCATAAGAGTTTACCTGTGCCACAAGCTGCAAGATACATTGCTATAGGTGAACCTAGTCCTCCTGCTCCAATTACAAGAATAGAAGACTTTGAAAGATTGAACTGGCCTGCAGAAAGTACATTACCAAGGTACTTATTACATGATATTTGATAAGATATCAAACTTATTACATATAATGGGAGCCAGCTTCTATCTGAACCACAAATATCAGTAAAATATGTCACCCAGTCAATTACCAAAATCATCTGATAGCATGCACAAGAAATCAATAATAGCACTTAAACTTTAAATTGCATTTGAATTGACATTTTTTTTTTCAAAAGGTTGATGTATTTTTCCAGATATTGGCAGCAACTCTCATAATCAGTTTTGACAGCTACTGAACCCCGGTAGCTAATCTCTTCTTTCACCCACCCCCTCCCTAAAAAAAATGATGGTAAGAGCTGTCTATCACTTAGGAAGCTATCCAAAGGTAGCCAAAGGGATCCAGATCACATTCAAGTAACAAAGCATGAACTATTGAAATAGATGCCTCTCCATCACAAACAAAAAGCCCATGTTGAGAGAAGGGTTGCAGTGGGCTACACTTAGTCCCACATAATAGGATGAAAAAGTGTGATATGTGTGGGAACCTATAAATAAACATTGAACCCACCATTTATTTCTTCAGAAGAATAAAACTATCAGCCCTATCAGGGTCTTCTCCCATCTTTTTCTCCTTGCTCTTTCATGAGTGAGGTTTCTATATAAACCCAAATGTTCCTTCATTGTTTTTGCTTTGATATTTTGTTAATACGCTTTTGCTTATCATGTTTTACAACATGGTATCGATCTTGGGTTTTTTCCCATTTATAATTGACATTCATTTATATGAATATCATTTGTTCTAGAACTATTTTCGTTCACTATTCCACACGAAGAAGAGGATGAGAGTAGAAGAAGAGGCTTGTGTCCTACTACTGCAAAAATCACGAGAATCAATGGCACCACCGACAACTGTGAATCGCAAGATTGTGCAAGATCACAAAGAAGAAAAGAAGGTGCGAACAAAGCACAAGAAGAAGCCGAAGGAGGATTGCGAGATCGACAAAGAAGAGGGCAATGGCGCACTGATCGAGGCTCCACACGCAGTCGACGCTACGAAGAGGAAGGAGAAAAGGCGAGTCGATGCCTTAGGAATTGTTGGGGTGTTGCTCGTCTCAGGCAACATCGCTAGGGTGGCGCTAGCCTTAGGAGATTCAGCTGGTTCGGTTGTTAGTTTGAGGAGGCGCTACAGGAGTTGGCGATGGCGATTACAAAGATGGCAATGCCAAACTCGCTTAGCTGTAAGCATCTGATCAAGGTGTTGCACACGCGAGGTTGTCGGCATGTTGCACATGCAGCAAAGAAGAAGAAGAAAACATTGTAGGTGTCAATTGAGCACGACCTCGTGCATGATTGGCTCATGTGAAGATTAAGGCGGCATCTTTGCCACCAATGATGGCACTAATGGCAACGATGAAGAAGGTGAAGGCCACGCTACGGTTGAGAAGAACATAGTAGCAGCAGCGTGCATGACTCTAATTTTGGGTGCTTTTGAACTCTTTAAAGGAAGCTATTTTAGAGTTTTTTTAGTTTTGAGCTTTTATCAGGACTAACCTGTGATATCTTTTTGGGTATTTTTTTGTATTACAAAGGAGAAGAAAAGGCAGGAATGAAAAGAAGCAAAAAATATATTAAATTTAAAGGAGAATAGAAGAAGATGGAAAACATCAGGAAAAAAAAAATGAATAAATAAGGAGATAAAGAAAAAAAAGAATGATGATGATGATGTTGAAGAGAAGAGGAGAAAAAGCTCTTCTTTATTTTATTTCTTCTTTATGTTATTTTCTTCTCCCATACGAGTATGGGAGAAAGGAAGAATGTGAGAACCTAACTGAGTGTACCCTACACGAGACTATTAGGCTTTTCAAAATGAAGGGCGCAGGCACCAGCACCAGCACCAACTTCAATGATTCTTTTCCAAACTCCGACCTACACTCACCTACAAGCAAGAATGATGACGTAAGGAAGCCGACGACACAAGATGTGTAAGAGTAGTGACTTGGCAAACGATGCAAGGAAACCAACGACACAAGATGCTTGGAAGCAATGACTCGGCAGCATCATTCGAGTTGTGATGTGTTCTACTATGTAAAGTGAGGATTTCTTTTGTACAAGTTGAACATTCCATGCTCCAGCTTAAGGAGAAGTGTTGAGAAAAGGATTGTAGTTGGTTACATTTAGTCCCACATGGTAGAATGAAAAAATGTGGTATGTGTGGGAGCCTATAAATAGGCATTATACCCCCCATTTGTTTTTTGAGAAGAATAAAACTATCAGCCTATCAGAGCCTTCTCCCGTAATTTTCTTCCCTCTCTTCATGAGTGGGATTTATACGTAAACCCAAGTATTCATTCATTGTTTATACTTTGATATTTTGTTAATATGCTTCCACTTATCATGTTTTACAACAGCCCATTTAATGCTAGAGAATGGTGTTGTTTCCTACTAAAAAAGGAGACACCTTAGATACGTCATATATTCATACTTGAGTCTTTTTCAGGTGAAAAAAAAAAACTCTTCTTGGGTTTTCTTTTGAAAGGAAAATCCTTACTCAAGATGACTTAGAGAACTGAGCAATTGGCCAAATAAGGGCATTTCTTCAATCAGGATGACCAAACTGCATCAGGACATTATTAGTGAAAACTTCTACAAATGATCAGTAATGAATGTTGGCTTCTTAGATAATCATTACAGCCTAGTTTCAGGGGGAAAAAAAAAGCATAAAAATCATAGAACATCAAGATGCATGTTTTCATTTGCTTAGCATCTTAAAAGTAGGGACAGCAAAGGGGCAGTTGAGTTGAAGTGCTACTGCCCAACCCAATGAGGAATCAAACCACATATTTCTCTCCATCCTCAAAATGAAAAGGAAGCACACCAACCATAATGGCATTGGAGTCTCGTACCCAAAACCCCAACAAGTTTTTCCAATCTCATTTAAAAATACCCATTTGAAAAGAGAAACAGGTTCTTTTACGAGGAATGCGACAAGGTGGTTGTAAGCTCATATCCTGTGTTAGCTGAGCAACAACGGCTTCATTTACAGTAACATTTCATGAGGTAATGGGTCATGGTTTTCTATGAAAATACTCCAAAGAATCATACATATTGAAGGAGTGGCCACAGGATGGATGTTGTGATTGCTTACATTGTATTGGTTTTTCTATCCAACGAAATTCTGACCCTCACTTGTCCCATCAAAGACTACCACGCACCTAATGAGGAAATTCAAATATGACCCAGTAGCCTCATTTATGCTTATTTGGAGAACTTATATGCGGATCTACCTCAAGAGGTATGGTCAAGTTATATTGTCAACAATGGGTTGAGGCATACCAATCCCAAATCTCTATCTGGGCCGATCTACTCAGTTTCTACATGTACAACCCATCCCTTTCCAAGTCTGGAACACATAGAGTTGGGCCATTTGGCCATCCATGTACAAGAGTGGAGGAGTGAGATAGTCTAACAACCAATCGAACACTCCCATCCACAACTCCGTTTCCATCCTCGAACATACGAAAACAATCTGCTAACGACTTCCATAAAAAAAACCAAAAAAAAAAAAGCAAAGCACAACACTTCTAAAAAACAAACATCCTCCCACATTAAGGTCTGATAGTTCAACGAGTAATCGGTAGCAAAGCCTCGAGCTGACCACGAGACCTCAGGGAGTAGAATCAACACTCCCTCCCAACTACTCCACACGCGCACTCGTAAAACCAATTGCACACAAAACACTTCTCATGCTGCCATTTGTACAAAGAATTGCCTTATCAGTATAATCATGACCTTACAGATGGACGGTAAATAGATATCTAAAATGGCGTACAAAGATCGTAGCAATCTTCCCTTTTTTTTTTTCTTCCGCTTTCATTGATATCGATTCGATGGAAGTCGTTTTCCGTAAAAGTCGAACCTTTGACGCCGAATTGAGGGAGGAGGAGGTGGCGGCTGTATCGGGAGATCATGTCCTTGGAGAGGCCGTGGTCGCCTCCTCCGTAGGGAAGGGAGCTTCGAGGGAGGGGGCACGTGGCGGAGCCGTCGTCCGGGTGGGGTTCGCCCTCGTTCGGCTCCTCCTGGTGAGGGTTGGATTGGGCGGCGAGTTGGGAGCGGAGGAGGGCCAAGCGGGCTTCGATCCTCGCCTTCTCGGCCTCGAGGGTTCGGATCTCGTCCTCGAGGAGGGACCGGCGGGGAGTGTCCACTCCCGTAGAGCACCCCATCCTCCTTCGCTCTGCGCCGGAGGTTTCGGTATTGAGAGGATTGGAATACCGTGTGTAAGTTTAGCTGAGTTCGATGTTTTTTAACGTACGAGTTGTCTCCTACATAATATCTATTAAGTCGTGCGTTGCGTTGATTTTGTCTCCTACCGTAGATGTCACTGTAGCAGTCGTTGGCGATGGCATTCGATGTGGATATTGGCAGGTCAGGGTCGATTTCGATACCACCACCTGTGTCCTTCTCTTCCTCACCCCTCCCTCCCCCCACCGTCATCTCTTTGGTGATCCATGTCCTTACCATGCGACGACTGTCGCGACCTCACTCTCTTTAACGATCGTCGCAACCTCACCCTCCATGATGATCTATGCCCTCACCATGCAATGCTTGCTACGATGTCATCCTCCCCAACGACTGCCACAACCTTGCAACTCACCCTCCCGAACAATTGCCGCAACCTTGACGTCACCGACGACTGAGTGCCTTTGGTGGTTGAAATGACCCGCTGCCCTTTTGGGTTGTTTAAGACGTCTGAATAGAGGGTCGGATGTCTGAAAGTAAAAGAATCGTACCTTGTATTCTTTTTCCGTGTGCACATACACGCACACATCTCTCTCACTCTCCTCACCCCAAACCCTAACCCTCTCCTATTTAATCCCCACTCCCCTCACGCCACTCTCTCCATCTCCACCGACCACCACCTTCATCTTTCCCTCCTGCCGGCCACCACCTTCCTTCCAGCCACCAGCGCGGTGTGTGGAGAGGAAGGAGAGCGAGATAGACGGGACGCGGAGGAGAAGGAGAGGGGAGCCCGAGAGCAGTAGCTCGCGAGGGAGCCGCGAGAGCATGGGAGGAGCTCGAGGGGGGGGGAGAAGCTCGGAGGAGCTTGTGCGCGAGGAGAAGGAGCTCGTGAAGGTGGGCTTCGCAACCTCCTGAAGCTACCAACATAGCAGCTGTGGGCGGTGCTGAGGGGCCCCACGGAGGAGAAGGCTCGCGCGAGTTCTGCGTGCTGGACATTTTCCAATATCAGACGTCTGAAGCATCTCCGAGACGTCTGAAGTAGCAGAAGGACGTCCGGAGCTAAAGCTGGACGTCTGCAAGCACGCTCAATGCCAAGATACATGCTTCTGTGCGGTTTACGGCCATGCAGGCCTCACCGTAGAGATTTGTCCAACCATTTTTAGGTCTACACGTATGTACGCAGAGGGCAGGGCATTAGAAAGGCGTGAGGTGTGCCCTTCGAGGTGTTTTTGGACATCTAGAAACGTTGCCAGATGTCTGACCGTATCTCTAGATGACCGGAAGTAGATCCGACATATGGAACTCACCTCAGATGATCGCGGAAGGGTCCGGATGTCCGAGGTAGCCGCAGGAAACCCAAGGTGAGTATTGACGTCTTTTAAGACGTCTGGGACTAGACCAAGACGTCTGATTTTGGACAATGTAACTGTTTTTGGCTTGTTTAGGGCCCAAACAGAATCGGATTTCCGCAGACGAACTATCGTTGTTTTTCGCTTGAGTTTCTCTACGAGTTAGTGTCACTTGTATATGATTTTGGACTCGTTTGATGCGGTTGGTTAATTATATAGGTTTCCAGCCAGTCAAGTACGCAAGAGCCGCGGAGGCGACGGGATCTGCGATCCAAGCTCCCATTCCTCCTGTGTTTGCTGGTAGAGTGGTTTACATTAATATTATGATTTAAATAAATAAACTGCATGTTTAGAATAACTTGAATTAACCTTAAGATGAAAATGAACCTTAGGGCAGGAACAGATGAGTATAGTTTGAGCTATATGTATACTTGAGATACATGCAGAACCCTAGGATGAGAATGAACCCTAGGGAAGGAACAAATGAGTAGAGTTGAGCTACACTGTTTACTTGAGATGCATGTAAAACTTTAAATGCTAGCAAATGTATTGGTTATTTTAATGTGATGACTTGTCAGTTAGAAAATCACGAGCTGCCTGTTTTAAGAATGGAACCAAAAATATAAATAGAGAGATCTGAAAGTTTGGATATGAAACGAAAGGAATACCAGCATGAACCCTATGGGAAATTAGGAGGAAAACTCCTGTAGACGGGAAGTGAGCTGGCCCTTGTGTACGCGGTACCAAGGAGAGCCACTGTCCCTTTAGTGTGGAGGGGTACTAGCCACCCGTTGGGTTGAGTCTCGTGGTCAGGCCTAGACACTCTACACCGACTCTATTTGGCCCTCGTGTACGTGGTACCGAGGTGAGCTACTGAGTGTAGGGAGGGAGCTAGCCGCCCCAGGGAGCCTGGGGTTAGGACTAGCCACCCTACACCGACTCTTGTTAGGCCCACTAGGCAAACTAGGAAGTCGGACGAGGGTACACGAACTGTGGAGGGGCGAGATCCCTATTCTGTGCTGAGGGGCGAGACCCCTGTTCTGAGAAAGTAAGGTCCTGTACTGTTCCGTGCTGTACCTTTAGGTGTACCCACTAGTGGAAACGACTAACCACGTGCCAGTGCGGGATAGCTACCCGCACGTTTATCACGCGTGCCACAGTCACTGCTACATCATGACCGTGACCTCGAAGTGGTTGACTAGGTGTAGGATTACCACAGGGGACTCTCCCGACCAGGAAATCACCACTTGTACCTCCTATATCATGGAAAAGACTGCAATCAAGATCGTTCCCATGAGGAACAGGCTAGATCAAGAAATGATTTAAGTGAATAAAGGAACAACAAATTAGAAGTACTTGGTTGAACTAAATGAAAATGGATAATTACTTAATTGCATTAATTAACAGCTTATCTTAATTACATGTAAATGGCTAAGTTATCACTCTACTCAGTATTCGCTCACTCCGAAAATTTTTATGACCTTATTCAGGTCAGGGAGTTGAGCAACACAGTCCCATTGGCTGCAAAGGGAGCTGGGCCCAGTCGAGCCCAACCTTAGCTGCGTTTCTTACTATTTCCCTAGCTTCTTTTGTAGTAGTGAGTATTTTTTTGTTCTATGAAATACTGTTTAGTTACTTTTCCGTTATACTTTCCTCTATCATAGTTGTGATGACCTATAATGTTAATAGATTTTTCGCTCTGTTTCTTTTACTATCTCTTGTTTTCTTTCTGCTTAGTTACATTGCATGTGTGGATGTGAATTATTTTCTACTTTTGGTTATTTCTCGTTGGATAACTAGGTCTTGGGATTAGTCGAGGTGGGCTGATCTCAGATCCTGTAGGGATCTACGATCGGATCGTAACAATGGTCCCCTTACAACTTCTCCTTCCTCACCTCCTCCAATGACACACTCAAATGAAGGCCTTTCCCCTGTCTCTCTCTCTTTCATGTTTCTCGAGTTTTGAACCCCACCCCTATATTTCTTTCTTCTTTTTTTTTTAGTTTTCTTTTCTTAACTCCCGAAAATTTCACTAATTAAGCATTTGGAATTTTTTTGGGATTTGAATTTTTATTTTACTTTTTTTGGTTGTTTGAATGGATCACAAGTAATGATATGTTTGTAGGTGAATTGTGTAATGAAATGAACAATGATTTGACAAAATTTTCGAGACAAAATTCTTGTGAAAAAAATTTTCTACTTGGATTCTTTATTTTAAATTTTTTTCCATAAAAAAAAGGGAATCACTAATCAAAATGAAATTTACAAAACTCCCCTCTTAAACAACCTTAAAAGAGAGTTTTGTCCATCCCTATGAGATAGAACGAATAACCCACAACCCAAGCACTCAAATTTAAACAACAATATAAACAAATAATTACAAGAACCTAAAGGCAACCTTTGAGAAATATAGAAGTTAGAGTATGGCTTAGCGTATTCCCTATGCTAACCTAAAGTTGGAGATAGAGCACAGAGAGGGAGTGTGTGCGCTCAAAGAGTATAGAGTGTTAAGAGCTAAAAGAGTACTTGGAAGCAAATTGGAGAAGAATTGAACTTTAAACTGGAGAATTTCTTGTAGCTGGTGTGTAATAGCCTAGATGACCCTAAATGAGTATTTATAGAGTGTTTAGGATTGAAATTAAGTCAATAATATCATTGAATTTGAATTAGAGGGTAATAATGTGAGCTAGAACAACGAGAATCATAAAGGTGCAAGACTTACATATTTAAACACTTGATTATGGAACTGGACATATGAAAAGATAAGATCAAATGTTTAAAAACAAAAATAAAGGTCTAACTTACTTTGTATAGGCATCTGTTTTGAAAATAAATGTTTATACAAAGGCCTTAACGTGTAAGTTAAGAGTTCAAAATTGTCTTAATGTTCACATGGAACAAGGATGTCTAAACAAGAAATTTAGATGTCTGATAAAGTTACTTTAGACATATAAAACATTAGTTAGATGACAAATATTGAGTGAGTTCCTAGAGTCACAATTGAGAGGGTTAGACAAAATTAGATGTGTAAAAATGAAGTTTTAGATGTTCGAGATGCAAATTAGATGTCTGTTGGGTCAATTTTAATATTTGAAACTGCTCCTATCAAGTGATCAAATTACGTCAAGGGATGTCCGAAAAATACATAAAAATGTTTGAAAAGAAAGATTTAAATATTTGAAAGCAAATATAGATGTCTTGTTTCTAACAAAAACCAAATTAAATGTTATTAATTTATAATCTCAATTGAGCATCGGTAATTTAAGAGGTGAAGGTTTGTGAAAAGAAATGAACAGAGGTAATTAATCATCATTTTGACGTTTGAAATAAGAATTAGATGTTTATAAAAGTAGAAAGATTCAGAAAATAGCTCAAAATCATAATTATACAATCATAATTATACAATCAATGGAGTTATGAAGATATAGAATGTCAACTTGTGAAGGGACAGGGAAAGTGGATGTTCGATTGCTTTATATAAATGTCTGAAATTTCTAAATGTTGGGGATAAAGAGAAATTTAAGAAAGAAAGTCTTGCAAGATGTCTAAAAGATCTAATGGGTTTGCTATGGTTATTTAAAAATTCTCTTGGCTCTTTTAATATTATAAACAAAAAAATGTAAGAAAAATCTCTTTTGATTTCTTTCTTTTCCACGAAATGTATAAGTTCTCTTTACTTCTTTAGCTTCTTCTTTCCTAGACCTACATAATTTGTTAGTCGTATAAGAACATATAAATGTAAGATAAAATATTTGTTTGTCATGATAAAAACTAAATTTAGAATAATAAATTTTTAACAATTTGTACTTTGTACGGGTAAGTGTAGAGCATTTAAACAAAGGGAAAAAGATAAAATACGTAAAAGGAGATGCTCTCGCCCACCCAAATAGAAAAGGGTCAGCGGTGCGCCCCAAGTGGGAGCCATTCCAAGTCTTATCCTGCTTGAGATCCTACATAGCTTTACCACAGGCCTTCAACAATTTGCCTTTGCAATATACCATTATTCGTAGAATTATTTAAAGAGATTGTTATATTGGAATAGAGCAGGCCTAAGTTGGGCCAATTTCATTTTGATTTCAAATTCTTCGCAAGAAATTTTTTATTTGAAATTCTTTAGGATTGTTGTGGCTCAATCCAAAAGACATAATAAATTCCAACCATGTTAATCTTTGTTTTCGATAATTGTTGTATTGCTGTAGGGTGGCATATGTAGTATGTATGCGTAGATATACATATGTATATGCATTTACTTGTGAATGCACATTGATATTACAATTTTGAAAAAATCCCATTGATTATTTTATGTATAAATAAATCTAAAATGCAAGCTTATGTACATATGTATTTTATTGTAAATTTTTTTTTTTTCGAGTGTTAAAGTTTTGCTGACACTTGATTAGATGTTATTAATAAAAAAGAGAGTTATTAATTAGATGATGTATATATATTCTCCTTTAAGAAAGTGATCAACGCCCTCAAACTAATTCTATCGAGTTTAGAATAATAGAAAGGTCCGACCATAAATTACAAGCATAAAGAAACATAAGAGTTCCACCTCAAAGGATGTAAATCTGGGGAGAAGCTTAGAATTTTTCACTTGCTTTGCGAGAGAAAGAGAGTGAGCGATATAGTATTTGCTTTTTCGTGCACTCTCAAATCTTCTCAAACACCCTTTTTATAAGGAGTTATATGAAGACATTTTGAGATTTTTGCTAATTAATTCAAATCCCATGATTATCGAATGTAGTCCTTTGAAATGGTCTTTCCTGTGCATGTTACTCCACACACATCTCACACATTCCACTAACTTCGCTTTGATCTCAGAAGATCACAGAATCATCATTAGACCACTTTCCGATGTCTGGTTATTGCACCATTATCCACCTATTCCGTTTGCCTCTTTGATGGAGCTTATCTACTAGAACACTCAGGCAAGAATTACCCAGTGCAAGCCTA
The DNA here is from genome assembly GCA_037157565.1 of Thalassia testudinum. Lineage (NCBI taxonomy): Eukaryota > Viridiplantae > Streptophyta > Magnoliopsida > Alismatales > Hydrocharitaceae > Thalassia > Thalassia testudinum. Next base: position 24,711,292 of record JAZHRO010000024.1, read on the forward strand.
CTTGATCAGTCAGATAGGGTCTAGTCTACTTGAGTTGAGATAGATTGGCAATTCATCTAATAATGAGTTGGACATGCAATGCACCTGATACAGTTGAAGGGTGATCTACCCATTAGTGGAGGTGGACGACTCCACCGATTAGATGAGGTGGTTTATAGCTTGCTTAGGTGAGGAGATAAGTCTTTGGGATTAATGTCTCTTGTGGGCCTCTTTCAATCTAGCCCATGAGAGGAATATTTTTTCTATCATCATTTGCCCCTACACTTTTAGTCCTATTTAATTGACTAAGAGAGTAGTTTTTTTAGTTTTTCTTTTTAGGATATACCCCCTACCACTAGCAGTCGACCTCTGTGCATCATCAATTAGGGGATAGAGTACCATCCTGGTTATGTTAGCTCTCATGGGTATGAAGGCTACTTCCTTTTCTATTTATATTGACAGTTAATTTCATCTTTCCCAGGTTATTATATTGCCCTCCATGAGATGGCATAATTTCTGCTTGATTTGGGTAGGCGGTGGCCAGCTACTGGCTTGTATGACCAGCTCATTGCGACGATACGTGTATGATGTGTTTGTCATTATCATTTCGTCATCATGACGAATGACATGTCACATCTTTACTAGTGGGGAGCGGATAAGTCTGACACCAGCATTGAATGCTAATGCGACTAGTATGGATGGGGAAAAGGTGCCCTTTCACCTACCCTCATTGGCTATAAATTGGGAATTGGTGAGTAGTTAATGCTCTTTTTTATAGATGTTAACTCGCGCTGAGTTGTTTGGATCGGGTGAACTCTCTAGCCATCAAATAAACCTCAATTGGATCCGCCTTGATTCGTTGGGTAGCCGCCTCCACCATCCCGTTTACATTATGATTGATAGCCGTGGGACTTATTGGAAAAGGTGAGAGTCCTTTGTCCTCTACTAGGCTATCAGAAGAAACTTTTGCCTTGTATACATTTCGTTATGCTATGAGAAGTAGGTTGAGGATTAGGCTGCTGCTTTGAGAGCATGATTTGGGTGGTATAGACTTCTATGTCTTGGGTGACAATCTTTGACTAAGTTCACCCAAAAAAATAGATTCTTTTGTGACATGTAAATACACCCATGGATGGGGGGGTGGGGGGGTCTTCCACCTTGTTTTTGGGCTAACGCCCTTAAGGTGAAGAAGGGGAAGCCTGCATTTAGGACATATACCTTTTGGTGTAGGCATAATAAATATAGGATCGTGGACCTGACGGATATCTGAAGGGCAGGATTACCAATTTTTTATGGTCCATAATGTGGAACCTTTGGTAGTTCCCATTCATGGCAAGGAACCCCTACCAAAGATCTGCCACCCACACCTAAGGAGCTAGATCCCTTAGCTCAGTAAGACATAGAAAAGATGGTCAGATTTAGGGACATCTCACTATCTGATTTGAGGTGCAAGGAGGTGTAGAAAGTACTCTCCTAGGTAGCAAGCTCCTACCTGGTGACAAGTATGAATGCCTATGTTATTCATTATGAGGTGGGATGGTTCTGACTGCATTTGCCTTTATAGCTTTTTGGTCATCTTTAAAGCCAAATCCTCCTAAGAAGAGGGGTAAGGATGAGGACAGTCCCTCAGAGGTGGTCAGCTACCTCGAAAAGAGGATGAAGGTGGGATCCCCCTACCCTCGCTAAATAGCTACGACCCCATCTGAAACCACCAATGGGGATTCACACAAAAGTGTGCCTCGTTGCCTTATATAGCACCCCAAGCAGAGGAAACTTTGATTGCACACAATAAGGAGGCAATTGAAGTTCTGATGAAGTTAGAGAAGAAGGTAGTGTCCAAGAACAGTGAGATGTCACAGACGATCGAGTCACCAAGTGGCTGGTTGAACATATAGGGGACTAAGGAAGTCTCCCTCGATACAAGGTAAAGTCCTTAGTGCCACAAACGAGTCATTGCGGTGCTAGGGGCCATCAGGTGGAAATTGACCCAAGTGGCTGAGGCGGGTTCAACATTATTGGCATCACCATTGGTTCTACCAAGGGTTTAGTACTGGAAGAGCCCTTGGAGAGGTTGACCCATCAAGAGACCCTATCTTCTTCCGTCAAAAAGGTGGAAGAACCTCGAGTGAAGCGTTATCTGCCAATGGGCAAGGTAGAGAGGGAAAGGAGGCAGGATGAAACAACATTCTTTGAGTCCTCCATTATGCCAGACACTACCTTCGCAAAGTAGGATGAGGTGCTGGAAAAGGACAAGTCCTGTCGGCAGCACATTTTCTCAATCCAGAAGTTGAAGGAGGTGTCCACTCAGTAGGGTGTTGAGGTCTCTCTAGATGCATTCCAACAGATAAAACTAACAACAAAGCATATGGTAATGACCTTGCTAAACTCGACCTTGGATTGGGCGTGTATGCTACACACTCCATTCAACATGTGGAATATCTACCATGATTGCCTATGGGTGGTAAGTCCCTAGCTCTTCACATTTATTGACATTAATGTCTATTGTTACATAATTTAATATACAGTGTTGTTGATATGGCATATAGAAGTAATATGGTAGGACATGCTCTTTGGGAGCCATGTCTTTCACTATAATGTGTCAAGACTGTTTGAAAGGTCTCGGTGCTATGCCTCAAAGCAAGCGATGAGCTAGGTGAAGGCCTCGCTACGAGATGCCTAAGCTCTCTCATGCTAGCTGGAGGAAGTGTTACGCGCGTAATTTGCATTTTAAAAGTTAATTAGTTGTAGTATAACACGAAAACACGTCGACAAATAAATTTATAAAACTCTGGTGAGTACCGGGTCGTTTGCAAGGAGGCAATCGCAACTTATGCAAAAGCATTTCAATGAAACTAATTCTAACTAGATATATATATATATATGTATAAAACAGATATCAGATATTCATAAGATCAAATTCCATTGCATTGATAAAGAGTTTTTCACAGTAGAAATTTCTATACTAAATAGAAACAAATAGATAGAAAGAGAGAAATAGAAATAGAGAGAGAGAGAAGAAAGTGGCAGAGAAACGACGTCACTTATGTGATGCTTATGCGAGATGCGGTAGCACCTCAGATCCAGAACGTCGGGACGGAGTTGCAGAGGGATGGAGAATTATAGAGAAGACAGTAGAAGAGATATGGAGTTGATGGGAGAGAGATACTTCAATTGGGGGACCCTGGGCTTTCTTTTATAGTTTATATGGAGGGCCAAAAAGGTATTTTAGCCCTTAATCTCGTGTAACAACTTTTGTTTGATCAGATCCGTTGATCGGGAGATCAACGGATCAGATTTGACCCTAAAAAACCTTCAAATTCGCCTCTATCGCGTGGATTTAATCCCTGGCTAACACATGACGCCTGCTGCGCCCTTGGATCGCGATCGCACGACCCCGCTTCCTCCTCGTGCACCTCCAAGGCCCTTTTTAATACCTGATCCTCAGCCGTTCGATCGAGAGCTCTTGCCTCACCTTCCTGATCTCGCAAAATGTGTGGGATCGTGCATCCGCCTGCGGCATGCTCCAATCACACCACATGGTTGCACCTCTGCCCTTCGATAGCGTAATTGCGCCCGCGCCTACGTACGCAACTAGCGTCGCTTCAATTTCGCACAGCATACAACTCGAACGCACGTCACGCGTTTCCGCACGCACGCGAGCCAATGTGCTGCGCAAACCTTCTGTTATATATGCTTGATTGTTTCTATTTATGCTTATCCGATCTGGGCAGGCGACGTGGCGCTCTTGTGGCCATTGGATGAAGATCCAATGGCCCACAGCGTGCGAGGTGGCCTTCCTCGATGGGGCGGTGGTGAGGGAGCGGCTGTGATGGTGCCATCATGGTCGTCCATCTTCTTTTCCTTGTATCTAATGATGTAGAGCTCCGATCGAGTTGATTTTTATCCTATTGGACTGCGATCATCGATTCAGATTCCTTCATGCAGTTAGCTTCTTCATTTGAGGCTCGGATCTTTGTCCTTTGGCTTTATGATCTCTGTTCTTTTATGGACTGCACAGGGTGCCTTGGTTGTCTAATTGAGATGATTTCGAAAGCGTTGGACTCCCATCGTTGTACTGATCAGATCTGTCTAGTCTGATCTGACATCTGCAGCTTTGAATCATCTACGATTAAAATTATCTCTCTTTTAGATCATAAAATGACGATATTATCTATATGACTAATAAATTAGCTATTGTAACGACCCGATTCCCGAGTTCTTACGAGACACGAGAACCAGACCGACTCGACTAATCCCAAGACCTGGTCGTCCAACGAGGAAGTAACCAAAAGAGCAGTAAAATAAACCACATTCAGCATGAATATAACTGACAGTAAGAAAATACAGCAGTAAGGAAAGAAACCACTATAGTATATACCACCACAACAGTAGAACAACATTCATAACATAATATGAAACTGCAGGTAAAGAAAAGTACAGCGGTCACAAGAACTACTCACTACAGTGGAACCAAAAAGAGGTACAAGAGAACAGTGGTAACTCTACTGGACCCTACTCGGCCCAGCGTCCTCTACAGCCGCTAACCCTGGCTGCTCAACACCTGGTCCTGAAAGGTAACGAGTGTAACATGTCAGCAAAACGCTGAGTAGAGTGGCAACTAAAACAAAAGAAACAGTAGAGTGTACAGTAGCTGTTATGTTTTGTTACTTTCTTTAATTACGTCTTTCTATTGTCTCACAATTTATCTATTTCTCAGATCCTTCACTTGATCTTGAATGTTCCTCGTGGGAACGATCTTGATTGCAGTCTTTTCCGAACAGTAGAAGTAGCACGTGGTGCTCTCCTGGCCGAGAGAATCCCCCATGGTGATCCTACTCTCAGTCAACCACCCCAAGGTCATGGACAGACGTAACAGTGACTACGACACGCGCGATAAACGCACAGGTAGCTAACCCGCACTGGCACGCGGTTAGTCGTTTCCGTTAACGGGTGAGCTCAAAGAACAGCACGGAACCAGTACAGGGCAGAGCCCTCTCAGTAACAGGGGTCCAACCCCTCCACAGTAACCAAACAGGGACCTTGCCCCTCCACAGTCCGCGCACCCTCGCCTGACTACCCTGGTTTGCCCAGTGGGCCTAACAAGTCGGTGTAGGAGGCTAGCAGAACCTCGGGGCCCGTGGGTAGCTAGTACCTCCCTACACTAGTAGCTCTCCTCGGTACTACGTACACGAGGGCCAGCAAGTCGGTACAAAGTGGCCAGTCCTAACCTCAGGTCCCTGGGGTGGCTGGCTCCGCTCTGTACTAAACAGGTACACGTACTTCCCTTGGTACTACGTACCCAAGAGACAGCACACTACCACGTCTTTCTTTCTCAGTTCCATTCCTTTCTCTTTCCAGGAGTTCCACTCCTAATCCCCCGTAGGGTTCCAGTTCTTTTAACTCAGCACATTCAGGTTTCACCTTCCCAGTTTCACATTCATACATCCCATATTCCCAGACATGCTCATTTATTCAAACAGGCAGCTGTTAAACCAATTTACAGGTAGCTATTATTTCCTTTCCACATTTTCCAAGACTGCAGTATTCATATATTCCACTAGTTCTTCCCATCCTAGGATTCATGCCATACCCTAGGATCTATCATACAATCTAGTTTTCCAGCCCTAGGATTCATGCAACACCCTAGGATCTACCATTCATTCTAGTTTCTCATTCCTAGGATTCATGCAATGTCCTAGGTTCTATTTATGGTTCCATAATTAATAGATTATACTAATAAACTTAAAAGCCACTCTACCGGTTACAACAGGAGTACTGGGGGCGTGGTTGGGAATCCCGCGTGCCTCCGCAACCCCCGAGACTGCAACGGAACGAGGTCCTATCACAAGGATCAAACACAAGGAGTTTCTCAAAATCGTATACAATTACTGTAGACGGGTAGAGGATGTAATTCCGAAAAGCACGCAACTCGAAACGCGGAAAACGGACTCCGAATGGGGCCTAAACGGGTCGAAACGACGAAACAGTGCAAAATCAGACGTTTGGAACCTCTTCCAGACGTCTTAAAAAGTGGATCAGAGGTTACCTTTGCTCTGCGTGGTCTCTCAGACGTCCAGAAGCCTGCGGGGGCATCTGACCTAGTTCCCAGACGTCCGATGGTCACCCCGGACGTCTGGAAGTCGGTCCCGTCGTCTGGCATTGCAGCCAGACGTATGATTCGCGTTGGATGCGAATCTCAGAACCTGCGCGTACCCATTTCCACTCTCTCTTAGTACGGTCAGTCGAAGAAGAGGAAGAAAGACGAAATAACTCACCTTTCAGACGTCTGGACAGTCCTCCAGACGTCCTCCACGTCGTCTGGTTGTAAGCCCAGATGTCTGATTCTGGAGAAAATTCCAGAATCAGGGCACGACTCGCCCTCCGCTCGCTACGCTCGGTCGCACCGCAACTCGTCCACCTGCTGCTCGAGCCGCAGCAGGCCTCCCGCATCACCCCGCGTCCGCTGCTTCCCCCGTTGGCCGGCCCTAGCAGCCCCGGCGAGCTCGCCCTCACGGCCGAGCGCCTCTTTCCACGCGCAGCACCTCCTCCCACGCTCACCGCGGCTGTCGCTGCTGCCGCTCACTCGCGCTCGCTCTCGTGCACCGGCTGGAAGGAGAAGAGGAAAGGGGGCGGAGGTGACGGGAGTGAGGAGGAGGGCGTGGCCTTTTAAGGCCGCACGAGGAGGAGAGAGAGAGCGGGACAGAGGGCGCAGGAGGGAGAGGGAAAAAGAGAGAGAGAGACGCTCGCAGGTCTGCGCGCTCAGGCGCGCAGACGAAACACGCGTGCCGAAAATAACCAAATCCCAGACGTCTGGGACACCTCCCAGACGTCTTAAAAACGTCTGAAGCGCGCGTTCGTAACAGCTATTGTGCAAATTATAATGCCTATGAATGCATTAATCCTAAGTTATGCTATGTTTTAGCTTAATTCAGGTGATTTATGTTGCATGATTGCTATGCAATCACATCCCCATGCCTAAATCTTGCTAGTCCCTAGCAAATGCATGACTAAATGCAAAGTAGTCCTACATGAGTAATTTTTATCAAGAGTTTGACTAGAGGTTTATGTCTTTTGTTTTCATTCGAAGCTTTAGTAATCCAAATAATCGTGATTGTATTTTGTTGTAGCCTATGCAACGGATCCAAGTGAAAAGTCAATCCACATCTAAAGCTCATACTTAACCCTTGGTAAAAATCTATTGGGATAGGCAAACTTCTCTCCTCATGGTTATAAGGTAACCTGTATATTCAGCTTCGGCTTTTGGGTTAGGTAAAAGATTTTTGAGTCAAGTGGATTTATTTTTGGTGGCTCACACTCATCTGGTGCTACATATAGACTAGTACTTTAGAACTTAGATTTCCAGATTATTAAATAATTCAACTCAGAGAGAGGCAAGAAACTGTGCTCTCTTTAGTTCCTTTGTACTCGTTCTCTTTCTTTCTTTCTCTTCCTTTTTCTTTTTCATTTTCTTTTCTTTCTTTTTAAGCTCACAATCTCACCAGATTTATTAATATAGTTGGTGGTCTCTCCTTGCACTAACACTTTAATTAGGTTCTCATAACTCTATGACTAAATCAGAATTCCTTAGCCTGTATTCAGGCAGCCAGAAAAAAAGTAGGTCAAGGCTCTATTTAGTGGATCATGAGGGTGATAGGTGTTATTGCCTTGTTACATTTGAAATAAATTCTAAAAATACTTATAAACTTTTTTTTTTGTTTTTTCTTTCTTTCTAAATTTTTTCTATGTATATATTTTTTTTCTTTTTTTTCTCTCTCTATTTTTTTTCAAATATCTACTAATGCAATGCAACATACGAACTTTTATTTACGAGGCATTATTCGGGATTATGGGTGCTCAAGAAGATATCGGGTGGCTTATTTGGTAGAAGTGCCTATTCTTGGCACCAGGAAGGGAATGGATAGGACAATGTATTTCTGACCTTGACATTAATACCCTCCTTCAGCCAAGGATTTAGTAAAAGACGATCGTGACCATCCACTTTAGTCCTAGTTTTATCAGAACCCACTTTCTGCATATTCGCCTTATTGGTGGCTCTCAAGAGATTCGCACTAAGAACTTGTACGCAGAAATCGAGAGCGAAAACTATACCTAACTCCGAGTATCATTATCTCATTATCCAGAGTTTAAGATTCCTCATACTAGTCTTAGAGCACCAGTAGACTTTCTACTCTTACCTCACACTTGTTTGGTGGATCTGTTAGAAAATAGTTTGCTTGACTCCCTCATTACTGTCCAAGGGTTTAGGAGAAGTATTGCTTCTTCTCGGCAAACTAAAGATGTCTATCGGTTTTCACAGAGGATTCATTACAAATTCTACGTGTAAGTGTGAAATTATACTGGATTCTAAACTCAGGAATCAACTTAATAATAAATCCCTAATAAAATCTTAATAAAAATTCTTTATGCCTAAATTTTTTTTTTTTTGACATAAAAATTAGACATGCAATGTCCACCCCCCCATGCCTATTTATTACAATGTCCTCATTGAAATGTATGCATGAAAATCAAAATATAATAAGCAAGAGGAGGGGATATCACCTGACTATGCTTGTTAATCCAGGTTAGTATGGATGCAGAGGATGCAGAGTTGCTTGTACAGAGTACTAGGTTGCCTCCCAGCCAGCACTAAGTTTAACGTCATTTGCAGGACTTAAACCCAAAATGGTCAGGTAAATGGGTTAAGTCAAGATTAAAATGAAGATGTGATCATGTAATGCAAGGATTAGTGATCCACAAATGCAGATCAGCTGATGGTGGATACCAAGCCCAAAAGGTCGGAAAAATAAAGTGAATAGGCTTAAAACTATTTGCAGCCAGATGCTACAAAAGATAGAAATATTAGTGCGGGTGCCATCGTGGAAAGTAGATAATGGCAACCTTAAGATGTGATGTATGAGGAAGGCAGATGAGGTAGATATAGGGTGGTTCATGGAGAATACATCATATGGGTTCTGAAAGTGATGGGAAATGAAAGGAGGAACTTGAGTGGTGTAGTCTGCAATGGTATAGGGAACCACTTCGCAAGTCAAGTTAGGTATGGATGGGTGTCGAGTAGGTGAGTCAAATAGGATCCAGTCATCCATCTCACTAGTTCCGAACTTATCAGAATCCTCAATCTTATCCCTGGGGTGATAAAAAATCTTATTTAAGTCGCTCAAATCATGATGCAAGTCTTCATATGTAATGGACGTAAATTCATTATTCCTTAAAATCACAACCTAAAGGGGAGTAAGATCAGAATCTAGATTAGTCAAGATCTTGAATTCTTTTAGTTCTGTGGACTTCTGAATTTGATCCCAATTGTCTTTCTTTTGAATTACATCTTCTAAGAGATTGTTTTTCTACTCCTCATCACTCAAATCAAACTCCTCAGGATTTCATGATTCAGCTAAATTCTTTGCTTCTTCAGATAGATCCTCATAAGTCATCCCCAGTAATTTTGCAATTTCTTGAACATCTTTTACATAAGGGGATTGTTTGTCTTGTTCAATCTCAAGATGTTGAGGATAAGAGTCAGAGTTTTTCTCAGGACTTTGGTGGATGGGAAGAGAAGGGTGTGAATTAGCTGAAACAAAAGTGAAAGCGGATTTGGCTTCAATATGGGATAGCTTAGAATGATTAGTATCGCCAAATTCAGATATCAAATCATTTAAGCACATCTGATCATGATAATCCTCAGACAAGATGACATCAGAGCCATCCAACCGTGTTTGGCTAGGAGTGTTATAGTTCCCAATCTTTTTATCCTCTTGATCTTGCTTTGATCCTCCCAAATCATCCATGTAGTCCAATTGTGTTCTTTAAACATAAAAGACATACTCCAGCTCACCATGAATTGGCTCCTCAAAATAGAATGGTTGCAATTCAAGGCCTAAATTAAGATGTATTTCTTCAAGTGAGTCTTCCTCCACAAAGTCATTTTCTAGGATATCAAAATCATTTATTAGTTCAGCTATAGGCCTGGGTAGGATATGTTCTGCATAATCACAGGGTTGGTGGGTGGGCTTAGTGTATGTAGAGGTTGGGATTGGATAAGATGTCATACTTAAGGTTGGATCCTCAACCTTGAGTAGCTTACCACCAACTTGTTTCATACTCAGACCATTTTTATCACCTTGTGCTTTCCGGATTCTATTGAGCTGTTTTGTCAGATTATCTGTGTTTCTTTTATTAGCTTCTCTCATCCCCTCGACTGCTTGGAGGAATTAGGTGATCTCAGGATCATCGCCATGGTCAAGGATTTGATCAGGCTTAGGATAATAATTTCCAGGATTTCTTTCCTCAATTGCATCAGAATATCTTTTGTCTGAATACCTAGGGTAAGAATCATATCCTTGGTTGGTTGGTGTAGGGTTATCCCAATGAGAAGGTGAAGTTGTTTGGGTGGAATTGGGATAATTTGCAAAGTGATTTTGAGGATAGGATTGATATTCTAGGTATTGGGATTCTAAGGCATATCCCTGATCTAAGGAGAGATGAGTCTGGCTAAACCGGTCAAGATAGTTGGTCATGCCAATCAGTGCTGGTCCTGCATGAAGAATGTCTTTTAAGGTTGTAGAGATCCTTGATATCCAGTGATTCGTGTGGGATTCAAGGTAGGTATAGCTATACCTGGGGAATATGAGGTGTAGGCAAGGGAATCAAGTCCCGGGTGTTGAGGAGAGTTCTCCTATCTTGAAGAAGTTGAAGTAAGGGAAGGGTTGGGATAGGGAGAATAGTGTGAGGCAAAAGAGTATGGGTCCATGGTTTCCTCCTCAATCAGTTCTTCCTCATGGCAATTAGTAATTGGCATGTATTTAGAAAAATTAGGTCTTCTCCTTAGTTTACTCTTTAAAGATGGTACCAAATCAAGGTTCAGAGACCTTTTAGCATCCATGTACCAGAAGAGAGTTAATGGACGAGAGGGAGAAGACAAAAGAAAGAATAACCCACCCTTTCAATACAAGTAATAAAACTAGTCCTTATAGTGTTAAACCTAAATAGACTTAATCTTGGTTCCCTAAAACATGATTGGATTAGGTCAACCCTTAAATTACTTGGCTAGCTAGAAGGGTGGGACCCCTTTGGACACCCTGCACAGTGGGACACCACTAAAGGTTAAAGCGATTACCGCACTGACCTTTCTTGTCACCAGTGGATCCAACTAGACAAAGCCTTGACCTTAGCCCAATCTAGTTTCAAGTCCTTAAGTCTATTAGTCCTACCTAGGGCACATCTACTCAATTTTAGGTTTGGGTTTGATGTGTTTTTGGAATATGATGAGTGTTAAGGGGTGTTTGTCCTTAAAAATTGATTTTAAAATGTGTGAAGTGCTCAAGTAAACAAGGTTCACAAGCAATTTCTTGTGATGAAGTGAATTTTAAGATTCAAATGCTTGTGTTAATGCATTTTAGGGTTCACTTGAGTTAATATTTTCAATCAAGGTTTTGATGAGGCACACAAGAGTTTTGTAAATCCCAATTTGTTTGATAGATTCCCTTTAAATATGGAAATGCAAGTGTGCTCTATCATTAATGTAGAACCCTAAGCGCAGATAGTTCTACATGTTCTTTTAAGTCAAATTCAAAGAAGTTGTGTGACTCAAGTAATGCAATCAATTGGTCTTATTGCACCACTAACTAGACACTCAGAAAATATTTTTCAAGAATTTTTAATGCACGTTTCCTATTTTTTACTGATTTAAAGTGTATTGGAGGTTTTATAGTCTGTTTTGACCTCAGTTGGTGATTGGATAATCCGTGTAATCAAACATGCAAGAAATAATTTTTTTTATATTTTTCCTAAATTTTTGATTATCTTAGAAATTCAGTACCTTAAATTTCAAGTCAATTGGAGTTGTATAAAAATTCCTATGATATTTTGAACTCTGAAAAATTAGGAACAATAATCGTATTGATAATAGATCAGTGCGTGAATTTGTAAAATTTTTTTATAACTCTGATTTCTACAAAATTCGGATATGTTGTTCCTGACTTTGAAATATATGTCTAATAAAAATTTGAGAATTTTTTAACATACGGATCTCTGAGAATTGAATTTTTAAGATAAAGTTTTATTTTAGCCTGAAATGAAGAGAATTTTTTTTTATAATAATTAAGGAAATTCTAACTAATCCTAAGGTTCAAGTAAACACCTAATTTTTTTTAAAAAAATCCAACTAATCTAACCTACGAGTACTTGCCTGAGATTTGAACCTACGATTTCTCAATTTGTTGCATCTTTCTCTTGGATTTTTGCGCTTCCTACACACGCAAATAGAATAGGTTAGAAATATTAAATAAGCACTATGCAGAAATGCTTCAAAAATATCCGTTGCCTCCCCGGCAACGGTGCCAACTTGTTCAGCACATAATTCGCGTTTTAAAAGTTAATTAGGATTAGTATAGCGCGAAAACACGTTGACAAATAAATTTATAAAACTTCAGTGAGTACCGAGTCGTTCTCAAGGAGGCAATCACAATTTATGTAAAAGCGTTTCAATAAAACTAATTCTAACTATATATATATTTATGTATATATGTATAAGGCAGATATCAGATATTCATAAGATCAAATTTCATTGCATTGATAGAGTTTTTGCAGTAGAAATTGCTATACTAAATTGAAACAGATAGATAGAAAGGGAGAAAGAGAGATACAGAAAGAGAGAGAAGAAAGTGGCAGAGAAACGACATTGCTTGTGGGATGCTTGTGCGAGATGCGGTAGCACCTCGGATCCAGAGCGCGGGACGGAGTTGCAGAGGGACGGAGAATTACAGAGAAGACAGTGGAAGAGACCTGGAGTTGATGGGAGAGAGAGATACTTCAACTGGGGGGGCCTTGGGCTTTCTTTTATAGCTTTTGTGGAGGGAAAAAATTATATTTTAGCCCTTAATCTCGTGTAACAACTCCTGTTTGATTAGATCCATTGATCGGGAGATTAACAGATCAGATCTGGCCTTAGAAAACTTTCAAATTCGCCTCCATCGCGCGGATTCAATCCTTGGCTAACACATGGCGCCCGTTGCGCCCTTGGATCGCGATCGCATGGCCCTTCTTCCTCCTCATGTGCCTGCAAGGCCCTTTTTAGCGCCTCGAATGGCTCAAGCATGCCTGCCTCGCCTTCCTGATCTCGTAAAACGCGTGGGATCGCTCGTCTATTTGTGGTGTGCTCTGATTGGGCCACATGGTCCAAAAGTGGTGATGTGCCCAGACATCCAAAAGTGCCTCAAAGGATGCACCGCGCACCTTTCCAACGCTCTATACCTGTGTACGCACGCGTAGAGCCAAAAATGGCTAAGTGTCCCGTCTGCATGGTCGGAACCCGTGTGGAAACACGTACCTCTGCACTAAATGTGCTTTCAGATGTCTGACCTCAGCTCCGGACGTCCCGCTGCTTCTCTAGACGTTTGGCCAATGCTCCAGACGTCTGATACTGGAAAAATTCCAGTACGCAGAACCCTCACTCAAGCCTTCTTCTTCGCGTAGACTCCTCTGCATCTCTCGTAGCTGCTACGCCAGTAACCTCAGGAGGTCGTGAAGCTCCCCTTCGCGAGCTCCTCGCACCTCCGAGTTCCTTGGAGGTCCTCTCACCTCCGAGCTCCTTCAGCTCGAGCTCTCGAGCTCCTCCTCCTCAAGCTCCACCAAGCTCGCGCCACCGCACTCACAGCAAGGCACTCCTCGCGCACAAGTTCTTGCGAGGTCTCTCCCTCTTTCTCATGCCCTTGCTCACACTCTCTTTCTCTCCTTCACGCCCTCGCTTGCTCACGATAGAGGGGCGACATCGAAGGTGGTCGTCGATAGGGGGAAGAAGATGGAGGCGGCGGTGGCTGGTGGTGATGGGGAGAAAGATGAAGGGTGTAGGTGTTTAAATAGGTGGTGTTTAGGGTTTTGGGTGAGGAGGCCAAAGGGGAGAGAAAACGCATGCGCATCGCATGCGCGCGAAAAGCAAAAGAACATACGATTTTCCCAACTTTTAGACGTCTGGCCATCTATCCAGACGTCTAGACAGATGTCTAATGAATACTTTAGACATCTTATCTAACCCAAGAGCAGCGGGTCATTTCATTCTCTCCACCTTTTCTTTTATTGCTTTCTAGCGTAGATTTCCTACTTTCTAGTGTAAAGAGTAGTTGTAGTGATTAGTTGTAATAGACATCATTCTGTGGTTATGAAATATTTGTTTATTCTATCTCTATTTTGCCTTTTTTGTAATATTCTCTCTCTCTTCTATTCATTATTCTTAAGTAGATAGCTAGTTTTGATTCAATTCGATCAGTTAATTTGCTTCGTGACAATAAAAGAAACGTGATTTTTAATCAAACATCCGCTTCCCTGTGTTCGACCCAGAATTCCTTTTGGGTTTCGGTTAATTTATCTATTGACAAATTTTCCTTGCAAATCGCGCTACAACGAAGGGTTTTCAAAACTTAAATCTATTTGCGACAACTTTCCGCGACAACACTGAGTGTTCAAAACCCTAATTTGAGATGCTGAAAAACTTTCTGAGGTTGAATTAGACTTATCTAGGCCCTTAATTTGATATATAAAACTTAGGATTTAAAACTCAACTCTTCACTTAATTTTGGTTAAACTTGAATTTGATTTGAGGAAATTAAGCTTGAATCTCTGATTAAATGGGTTAGTTAAGTTCCTGACTTGATTTAAAATTGTTTAAGACTAATTTGAGTGAGATTTATTGAGATTTAAGGTGAATTACATCTTCTGTATAGCTTGGGTTCAAACTGGAACCCAAAGTTGTTCTTGAGGTTTTCATTGAGATTTGAAGTTAATCTTTGCCCAAAACAGTCATTTTCAATGCACTGAATTGATATGAGTTACTTCTCGAGGCTTTTATCTCTGATGAGCCGATTGAACTCTGAAATCAGAGCTCTGAACTTGAGATCAAAGCTATGAAGCTTCTAAGCCTCCTTGCGCTCTTTATGAGCTCATAACCTATCTCAATCCCTACGGAATACTTCTCTGAAGCATTCCAGACCCTCAATAGAGATGTATTAACCTCTCTGCAGGTTGTTTGACATGAAATTCCTCTCTGAGAGCTCATTCCAGGCATGGCGAGATAGCCATGTTCTTCCTCTGAATCACCAGATCAAAAGTGATCCAATCACCAAAGTGGTGATCAAATTGGAAAGCTAAGGTCAAGAGCTTTCAATTGAGCCCTTGTACCTTCTGCGTCAACTGGAATTAGTTCTTGAAGATCTGCCTATAGATGTAGCTACGCGAAGAAGAACCGTCTGGGAAAGCCCCACCTTGGGAGTTGAAGGCAACGTGCTTTGGTATAATACGAAAAGGTGAACCCAGCGCTTCAATCGTCAAGTGCTGGGCGCACCTAATCTGTCTGACCATTTTGATCTCATTGAGTGCATGCTGCTCACGTGCATGTGCCTGTGCAGGCGTGTGTGTGCGTGGGCCCAGGTGGGCGTGTCAGCCTAATTGGGCCCAGTACTGTTAACGCGGCTTGATTGTGTTTTAACAGTCAGTTGCGTCGTAGTATAGGTGACCAAGTGTTGCCAACAAATAAAAGTTTATTACTCGAAAACCTAAGTATCTGAGGTCGAACATAGGGAGCAATTTGAGTATTCCAAAACTTGAGAACACAACTTTTAAATAAAAAGAAATGACTAGTTCAATAGAAGTGACATGAGAATGATATAGAAAGGGATTGCTAAAAAAGAATGGACGTCTGGTATTGCATTAGACGTCTTAAAGTATTTCTCAAATTCTTCTCTTTTGCTGGTCTCCTTTTCTTTTTCTTCCTCAGCCGCTTCTGCTCTTCTTCTTTTTCCTTCTCTTCTTGATTTTCTTCTTGCGGCTAAGTCCTGGCTTGCCTCTTCTTAGGTTGCCTTCTTTTTCTTCTTCCTCTTCTTCCTTTGCTTTCTTGCTTCTTTGTCTGCCCCTTGATCTCTATCTTCTTCTTTCTTGGTCTGCCGCACCTCTGCTTCAGGGTGTTAGTCTTCTTCCTAGCTCATAGCGGCTAAGTCCCTGCTTCCTTTGTTAGCTGCTTCCTCCTTAGCATCCTCTTCCTGCGCACAAGCACCACGCAACAAAACCTACTCCCCTACCCTTCCCGCGCATCTCTCTCTCTGAATCTCTCTTTGGTACGCTCTCCCAGAGCTGGGTTATCGGGTCGGGTCTCGCGCCCGGGTCCAGGCGCACTGGCGTAGGTGTGGTGCGCGAGAAGTGCTCAAGAGTGGGGGTAGTCGGGTCGGGGCACCAGATCCGCGGGATGAAGTCGCGGACAAGCTGCGTGGATAGGTGAGGAGGGACCTCACCCCAGTGTATTCAAGGCAATGCAATGGTAGCACAAAATCAATATAAAGTACTCACGTGCCTTGTGACTTACCGAGGTGGGACTAATGCTCACCGCTCTTTCTCGCGCGCCCGCAGCAGATCGTTTCTCCAATTGCAGCAACTGTAGGTCTCGCGGCACCACTTGCTGGAATAGATGACTTCGCGAGATCTCCCTGAATTTGCTGCACCTGAAATCCTGAAGTCCTTCAACCTGGAGCAAGCGTGCAACCTCCTCGAGTCACCACTAATGGCGGCTGAAGCTCAAACCCTGCTCAACACAAAAAGGGCCTTGTGACTCTATCAGACCATAGGGAGACCTTCGCCGTGTCATGGCGAAGGTGAGGCAGTAGGTGGCAGGCCGCGGGGCGGCCTAGGCGTGCGTGCCTAGGTCGCTCTGTGGCCGGACGGATGGGTTTGGTCGGGGGGCAGTTGTGGCGGTGTAGGCGGCCTGTGGATGAGTAGAGGATATTCAGTGGAGTATGGCGGAGGTTATGCGGTGGTTGGCGAGATGTGTGGGGTTGCGGAGTGACGGGAGCATCTCGCCAAAGGGTGGCCGGAGATGAAGAAGATGGCGGTGGACAGTGACGGTCAAGGGGGGTTGTGTGAAATAAATTGAGGAAAATGAAAGAGTGGAAGATGGGGAACTTATCTGGATTGTTGGGAGTGAAAGGGGGGCAGCGGAGACGGACGACTCGTTTGTGCCGTCGTCGGAGAAGACGACCCTGAGGGAGATAACAACGATGAGGAGGAGGTCAGGGAGGCGTGCGCTTGGTGCGGCGCGACGCGGGAAGATGAGGTGGAGTGAGCTCTGCTGCTAGTATGGCAGTAAAGCGACGAGAGGGAGGAGGAAGAATCGCCGGAGCTTGCGGGCTTCTTGGCCGGAGAGAGGAGAGATGCAATTTGGAGGGTTCTACGGCCAAAAATAAGTTTGAGAGATTCGTAGAGGGTTGGGGGTCCTTTTATAAGTGCTGGCCGAGCTTCTGGTTCGTGGAGGGCAAGCCTTCAGCCACCGTCGTCTCGCCGGAGAAGGAAGGTAGTTGGGATCCCAAATCTTTCGTACGTTTACACGAGAGATTGGACAGAAATCAAAGATTGTGATTGGTCTCAGATGGAAGGGGATTCCTCAGAGAATCTCCCTTCCAATTCTGGGAGGAGATCTCTGAGGGATTAGAGAGTATCCCCCCTCCCTTTCTCGCAGGAGAAGGATTCATCCCCATTAATGATGGAGGGACCTGTTTGTAAGAGTGGCGAGGAAGCTAGGGGGGTTTATGTAATGATTTTCAAAAGATAAGGGTCAAAATATAATTGGGTGTACTAATTTGCAAAGTAGGTCAAGATGACCTCCCCTTAGGTCCAAATTTTGGTACAAACCTAATTTGGACCTAAGGAATCCAATGATGAAGTTGGATTTTAGGTTTGACCACGTTTGAATGGATATTTTACGCAAAAACCCAAATTAGGTCAATTGATGAGCTAGGACACCAATCTAAGTCAAATTAGGTTCCAAAAGCCAAATTGAATATTCTAAACCCTAGGGGATATTTTTCCATGAATTTTAGAGGGTTTACTTGATTTTTATCCTAACCAAAATCTTGTTGAATTAAGCAGGTCTGTTTTAGGGTTACTAGATGTCATTTAATTCCTGGATTACACATGAACCCATTTTTGATTAAATCAACCCACTTTTTATCTTATTTAGACCATTTGACCTATGTTTTGTCTCTGAGAAATCCCGTTTATGTACTGCAATGGTAAAATTACAGTTTTACCCTTTATTTCATGTTTTCTTCTTAGAATACTTATTCCTCCAATTAAGCCTTCTTCTAACTTATGCAGGAGCTTTTATTCTCTTTCTTGGATCAAAATGAGCTAGTAAGGGCTCATGATGAGCCTCTCATCAAGTACTGTGCATGATTAACTTGTCTAAAAGTTCACCTAATAAAATTAGGTTGGGCCTCGAGTAAGGTCTGGTCCCGCTCCTAGTGGACGCTATATATCCTCGAAAGAAGCCTGGCTGCCCATTAATAATTTTTAGTTGAAGAATTAACATGGGTTAAGAATCGAAATTTGAGTGGAAGTCTGATTTTAATTTTTAAGTCATCTAATTTTCTCATTAGACATTTGATCAAAGGCTGAAGGCTGAGAGATGGCATATTTGATCTTTATTTTCTTATAAAAGGCATTTTGTATTCATTGTAATTTATTTTATGCCTTACATCTTGTAGCATTTGTAATAATCATTCCTCTACTTTTGTTATTCATTGAAAATCTTTCATATACACTTCTCTTATTAATGGAATAGTTGCTAGTTTTAATCGATGAATTTTTGAGCAACTATTCATGAGCTTAACATATTCTGTAATTAATAAAGTAATTAGTTTAAATAATAAAAATGATGAAGTAAATTACAAATTATACGTCCCAGTGAATGACCTAGACTCAACCAGTTAAATGAAATTAAATCTAAAATGTTATGTTAACTTGACCCTATACTACAATTAATGACAACAACCTAATTATTCAAGTTAACCTAAGTCATTTCTTTACAACCTTAATTAACTGTGTTGAGAATTGAATGACCATGAGGTTTCTTACATTTGAAGTATTGGACCTTAAAGTGGTTAAGGTAAGAGTGGAAGGGCTTCTCCTTTCACTGTCAAATCTCGAATAATCTTTTAGGGGTATCCCTTAATCTCTGCTACCCTGGAAAGTATTGATGGAATTTATCTACCAGTTCCTGGAAATAAGAAATTTAGCTAACCGGGAGCTCATTAAACCACTCATGGGCCTTCTTAACCAAATAAGACAGGAATACCCATCATAGGACCCTATTTGGGCAACCATGCACCGGCATTATCTGCCGATAGTTCCCGATGACGCTATTGGGGTATGTAATTCCATTGTAGTGGGGCAACGTGGGGTGTTTGAACCTTTTGGGGAGGGCTACATTCATGACCTTGATAAGCAGAATGATGCCCAAGGGCCCTACACCATAAGTGACCTCAATCATCCTAAGGTTAGATTCTCTACCTTGGAGGAGGAAACTTTTAGCATTGTTCACAACATCAATTATCAACTATTTTAACATAAATAAATCTTTACTCTATATTGATCTATCTTTGTAAAAATCAAAAGACCTTTCAATTGCCCATTCTCCCTTTAGGATGCACTAGTAGAAAAGGCATTATTCTCGACTGTTCATTTTCGACCGTTTTCCATTGGTCAAGAATAATAATATTCTTGACCATTATAAGATGGAACAGTGGCTAAAAATCCGATCATTAAGTTTCCCACCTACCTGTAAGGCGGAGTATGATCGAGCACTAAAATGGTTTTCAAAAATAGATATAAGACTCGTAGTTCGAATGTTGAGTGGAAAAAATGCGTGATCAAAATAGAGGATGCTACGACCCGATTCCTGAATCCCTACGAGACACGAGAATCCGATCGACTCGACTGATCCTATGACCCAGTCGTCCAACAAGAAAGTAACCAAAAGAGCAGTAAAATAAACCACATTCACCATGTATATAACTAGCAGTAACAAAAGTACAGCAGCAAAGAAAAGAACTACTACAGTACATACCATCACAACAGTAGAGAATTAAACAGGTACATAAACATGATGCTTACAATAAAAGAGTACAATGGTAACAGAAAATACTCACTACAACAGAAGAAAAGGTACAGTAGGTACTATACAGGTAAACCTACTGGGCTCTACTAGGCCCAGCACCCTCTGCAGCCGCTGGCTCTGGCTGCTCAACACCTGGTCCTGAAAAGGTGACAAAGGTGACACGTCAGCGAAACGCTGAGTAGAGTGGCAACCAAAAGATAAGAAAAATAGTAAGGTGGACAGGTAGCTGTTATTTTTAATCTCTTTCTTTATTCTTCCACTTACTCATTCTTGAATTATTCCTCAGATCTTTCTCTTGATCTCGAATGTTCCTCGTGGGAACGATCTTCATTGCAGTCTTTTCCGAAAAGTAGAAGTAGAATGTGGTGCTCTCCTGGCCGGGAAAGTCCCCTGTGGTGGTCCTACCCCCAGTCAACCACCCCAAGGTCACTGACAGACGTAACGGTGACTACGGCACGCGCGATAAATGCACAGGTAGCTACCCCGCACTGGGACGCGGTCAGTCGTTTCCGTTAACGGGTGCGCCCCAAAGCACATGGAACCAGTATAGGGCAGAGCCCTCTCAGTAACAGGGGTCCAACCCCTCCACAGTAACCAAACAGGGGTCTTGCCCCTTCACAGTCCACGCACCCTCGCCTGACTACCCTGGTTTGCCCAGTGGGCCTAACAAGTTGGTGTAGGAAGGCTAGCAGAACCTCGGGGCCCGTGGGGTGGCTAGTGCTCTCCCTACACTAGTAGCTCTCCCCGATATTGTGTACGCGAGGGCTAAAAGTTGGTACAAAGTGGTCAGCTAGCTCCGCTCTGCACTAAACAGGGGGGACAGTCGCTCTCCTTGGTACTCTGTACTCAAGGGCCAGCTCACTTCCCCAATTCTATTCCATTCACTTCTCAGGAGCTCTACTCCTAATTCCCCGTAGGGTTCATGCTCATTTTTCTTTAACTCAGCCAATTTAGGTTTCATCATTTCAGCTTTATTTTCATATAGCCCATGTTCTCAACAGCTAATATTCATTCATAAACAAGCAACTGTTATCCAATTACAGGCAATTTTCATTTTTCTTTCTACTTTCCCAAGACTACAATTTATATATTTACGACATTCGTTTTAGTGTTTCTGTTCCTAGGATTCATGCCACACCCTAGGATCTATCATTCAATCTAGTTTTTCAGTCCTAGGATTCATGCCATACCCTAAGATCTATTATCCAATCTAGTTTTCCAGTCCTAGGATTCATGCCATACCTTAGAATCTATTAATTATCTCACAAGTGCATAATTGTTGATAAACAATTAAAGGGAGCTACTCTACCCGCAAAATCGGGAGTATTGGGGGCGTGATCGACAGGCCCGCATGCCTCCACAACCCCCAGAGCCGCAACGGAATGGGGTCCTAACACAAGGATCAAACATAAGGAACTACTCAGAACAAGATACAAATACTGTAAACAAGTAGAGGAACAAATTCTGAGAAGAACGAAACTTGAAACGTGGAAAATGGACTTCGAACGAACCCTAAACGAGTAAAAAATGACAAGTCTGCCCCAAATCAGACGTCCGGAACATCTTCCAGACGTCTTAAACGATGGTTCAAGTCATACCTTCTTTCTGCGCAGTTCTTCAGACGTCCAGAATCCCGCTGAACCGTCTGGACTTAGTTCCAGATGTCCGACTATCACTCCGGACGTCTGTAGACCCTCTTCGCCGTCTGGTGCTGTGCCCAGACGTCCAATCTGTGTGGGAGGGCGTGCCCTTGCACCTTCCCGAACGAAACCTGCACCTGTATGCGACTGTCCTCAACACGAAAATGAGGCAGAACCCTTCGGCGGATGGCCTGCATGGCCGTACATGCGAAAGGAAGAAGAAATGGAAAATATCATGCCTTTCAGACGTCTGGATCTTCCTCCAGACGTCTCCCGCGTCGTCTAGACATAGGTCTAGACGTCTGATTCTGGGAAATTTTTCCAGAATCAGGACCTCCTCGCACTCCGCCTGCTGCGCATGGCTGTGCCGCGTCGCGCTCGCCTGCTGCTTAAGCTGCAGCAGCACCTCCCCAACGCCACGCTCCCGCTGTGCGCTCGCCGGCCGGCCCTGGCTGCTCCGGCGAGCTCTCACTCTCGCGCTCTAACTCTTCTCCCTCTCGCTGCAACTCCTCCTCCCCGTGCACACACGGCAGCAGCTGCTGCCCTCGCCCTCTCACTCTCACGCTAACAGGAAGAAGAAGAAGATGGTGGAGTGATGGTGAGGGAGAGGAGAGGGGGAGGTATTTGAAGGCGTCGTGGGGAGAGAGAGAGGAAGAAAGCTGCGCCTGCAGGACGGGGAGGAAAGAGAGAGAAGAAAAGAGGGCAATGGTTCAGTTTGCGCGCGCATGCTCGCAGACGCGAAACCGTACGCCAAACAAATTAATTTCCAGACATCTGGGAAGGCTTCTAGACGTCTGACCAGACGTCTGGACCAACTCCCAGATGTCTTAAAAGACGTTTGATGCCGGGGTCTTAACAGAGGAAAAATAAATAACCACTCACAAAGGAGCAGGTTGTGTCCACAAGGAGACACTAGCCTGTCTAAACTCGCAAAAGTCGCAAACAATCGTTCACCGAAAATCTCCCAAAAATCAAGTCAAAATCACATTTAGATTAGGATAACTATGTATAAATATGCTGAAACTCCATTTTCATGGAAAGGCAAGGATGTTTTCAAAATTTAACCAACATATAATATTCAATAAATGAGAAAAATTAATGTTGGCAATGGCACTCCACGTAATTATTAATAGAAATGAAAACAGAGGATTGCCTTCACCTTGAGCTTGTGCACACAGAGAAAGAGGCAGGTCTCAAGGAGTGCACTGGAGGTAGAGTGGAGCGAGGGCTTCGCGGTGGTGGTCGAGGTAGGTTGCAGCATGGCCAGAGTCGGCCGGATGGAGGAGAGAATGGCGGTGAGTTGGTGCTACTGGTGGAGTAGTGTTAACACACTGAATTGGGGTTTTAGAATCACTTCGTTGTAATATAGCCAAAAATAGCGCGTCGACAAATACAATTTATACCTCGAAAGAAATTCGAGGTCAAACACAAGGAGTAAGTGTTGCAATAAATCTCAAAATTGCAATTCTATCACAAGATGTCAATATATGATGAAATTTCTAAACTCAAATGATATGTATATAATAGAAAATGTTGACAGTGCAAAAAGATTACAGTAAAATGGTGATTTGAATCACCAATTACCCTATTTACAATAATATCAAATATCTCAACAGTATCAATCAATTTTAATCCACGTAGGATAAGTATACAGTGCACTTCCTGTCAGAGATCAGATGATGGAGCTCTCAGCCAGATGGCTTAACCTTCCAACTGCTACAGTGCCAAGAGGGCACCCTTCTTCCTTTCCTTTCTTTCCTCAAGCTCAAGGGAAGACACAACACAAAGCACCAACCTAGTAGAGGAAAAGGCCTCCCTCAGAAATCGCTAAGTGTCGAGAGGTGGCAAGCAGAGCAAAACCCCCCTCCCCTCTCTCTTTTCCTCTTCCTTTCCCTTTCTCTTTCTTCTCTCAACCCGAGGCTAACCGGATCTATGCTCGGGCAATCAGGTGGGTATTCGGGTCAAGCACAAGGTCCAGGGTTTCCGACGTGAAATAGTGACCGAGGAGTGCGTGGCTCATGATGAGGGACCCAACCCCTCATGTACTGGGCGAGGGGTCCGGTTCACTTTTTCCTTTTATGCCGTTGCGAAAGCTCGTTAGATAACGATATGGGACTAAAATCCCACACCATTCTTTAGGCAATCGCGAGGCTACTCCTTTGTTCAATTCAGGCTCAGGGTGGTCAACACCCTCAATCTTCGATCCACACAAGCTGCTAGAGTGATTCCGTGTCTCCTGATGCCAAGACTTGGAGCTGCAGATGAAGAACAAGCTTTGAAGCTTGCTTCGGAGGAGGTTCTTTAATGGAGATGGAGGCCGGCGCCTAAAAGTCACAAAAGGGCCTCATGGTTGGGTTTGAGGATTTCAAAAGCGTCGCCGATGATGATGAGTGCAGTGCAGGTGTTTAGGTGCGGTGGCATGGTCGGGAACCTTTGGGCGAAGGCCGTGAGTGCGGGTGAAAGTGTGTGTGTTCGGTAGCACTATAGGGCAAGCAAACCCCTCAATTTCTCGAGGGGTTTTGTTCACGAGGATGAGATGAAGCTTTTGGGATAGGTGGCAAGGCTTATGGTATGGTGTAGCAGCCGGAGAGCCTCGCTGGAGTGGTTGCTGGAGGCGGAGAAGATGGAGATGGATATGAGTGGTTGGCGGTCGCGTATGTGTTGTGAGTGAGGGAGAGAAAAGTATAGGGAAATTGGAAGACGTAGAGGACCTTAGGAGCGGAGGAGATAGGCGGAGAGCTCCAGTTTTGGTTGATCAGAGCTGGAGAAGACGGAGACGACGGTGAAGCAACGACGATGATTAAGGTAGAAGAACGCTCTCCCTTTGACCGGGGAGGTGCGCAAGGATGAGGGGAAGAAGATAGGCTGTCTAATTTGATGGTTGGATGGCTGGAAGAGGGGGATCTAAGGTGGTTGCTGGAGCAAAATCTGAAGGAGGTCGGAGAAGGAGGAGAAGAGGGTTTCTCAAGCCAAGACTTGCTAAGGAGCTCGAGTTCTCGCCCTCGCTCCTTTTATAGGCCATGGGAAGAGCTTTAAGACTTGGAGACCAAGATTCCAAGTTTGGCAAGCCAGCCGACGAAGGATACCCACATCTCTCATGCGTTTGCATGAGAGATTGGGAAAGAATTGGACCCTACGAATAGGTTTGATTTAAAGGCAATTACTTGACGAATCTCCCTTTCAATTTTGAGAGGGATTCGTCAAGTATTTGCCAAGTTCTTGCCAAACAAAGCTCGCCGGAGTAGTATTCCTTCACAAAAATGGTGGAAGGACCTATTTGCAAAGAGTGACGACAAAGTTAGGGGGCTTTTTGTAATAAATTCAAAAGTTGAGGGTTATTTGGGATAAAAAGAGTAAAACTTGGACTAAATTGCAAACTAGGTCAAGGCAATCTCTGATTGGGTCCAAATTTTGATACAAACCTAATTTGGACCTAAGGAATCCAATGGTGAAGTTGGATTTCGAGACCTAGTTTGACTGGGTAATTTATGTAAAAATTCAAATTAGGGCAACAGTCTGTTTGTGACTCTGTTTTGGGTCAAAATGGGTTCTGATGGTTAATTCAAGGATGCCAAACCATAGAAAATATTTTTCTATGAATTTTAGAGTGTTTATGTGAATTTTATCTTGACCATAACTTCATTTAATTAAGTGGGTCTATTTTTAGGATTTTAGATGTTCATTAATTCGTGAAATGCGTGAAAATTCATTTCTATTTGCATGAACCCACTTATTAGACATTAATGACCAAATGACCTTTAATAAACCCCTGGCATATCCCCTGGTTATTCTGTATTTGTGATGAGATCGTAAAATTACAGAAATAACCCTATTTTCATCTTTTCTTCTCAAAATAACTCTCCCTGCTCTAGAGACCTTTTGACTGATATGTAGGTGCCTTTATTGACTTTATAAGATCAAATTGAGCTAGTTACGACTCATGATGGTGTTCCCATCAAGAAGAGGGTGCACCGGAAGGGCATGTGCACGATGAGGGGCTCGCGTGCTGAGGTTGCGTGCGATTGGAAAGGGGAGAGGTCGGTGGCGCACGATGTGGTGGAGGCACGGGGAGTACCCGCGCTGTTGCTGCTGTGCGGTGAGAGGTGTGCAGGCGTGCGGTGGAGCTAGCGGAGGGTGCTCGCACTGGTCGTGGAAGAAGAGGCAATGCGCTGGCATTGCTAGGTGCGCGTAGGTGAGCTGCTGCAGCTTGTAGCTGCTACGCGAGCACCACGCGTGGTGCGTGAGGACGTGAAGCAGCGATGGTTGGTGGTGGTGGCAGATCTGTCGGGCTTGTGGGGAAGGAGATAAAGGTGGAGTTGTGGGTTGTGATGAAAGGTGGTGGATATGGTGTTGGTGATCAGGTGGGGGCACGGTGAACATGGTGGTGATGGTGATGAAGAAACATGGTGATGCAGTGACTCCGATTGGCAGTGTGGGTTGTCACATCACGCGCCCATGGTGGTGGAACTTTACTGCTACAGTTGAGGCCGTTGGTGGTGGAACGGGGAGGTTATACAGTGGTGAATGGGCATGGTGGCCTCCCTGCTACGCAGCCTCCTTCCTTTTATAGCAGCTAGCATCTTTTGAATTTAGTCGTGAGGGAGCCAGATCCATGATGGGAACACCATCATGAGCGCTAACTAGCTCATTTTGACGCAATGAAGAGAATAAAAGCTCCTACATAACCAACTGAAGGTCCTAATTCACTGCATAACCTTTTTGAGAGAAAAATAAGAAATTAGGGGTAAAACTATAATTTTACCAATGTAGTACAACAATAGATTTTCTCAAGGGCTAAACAAAGGTCAAATGGTCCTAATAAGATAATAAGTGGGTTGGATTTGATAGAAAAAGGGTTTGCATGTATTCTATGAATTAAATAACTTCTTGAAACCCTAAAATAGACCCACTTGATTAACTAAGGTTCTGGTCAGGATAAAATTCACTTAAACCCTCTAAAAATCATAAAAAAAATAATCTCTAGGGTTTAGAACCTTCAATTTGGCCACTGAAACCCATCTTGACCTAGAATGGGGTCTTAGATAGATATTTGCCCTAAGTTGAGTTTTTGCATAAATTTTCCAGTCAAAAATGGTCAAACCCAAAATACAACTTCATCATTGGATTCCTTAGGTCCAAATTAGGTTTGTACCAAAATTTGGACCCAGGTTGAGTTTGTCTTGACCTAGTTTGCAAAAAGGTCTAGCAGGATTACATTTGTACTCATATCTTTCAAAAACCCTTACAAGCAACTCCCTAGCTTCTTCATCATTTTTGCAATTAGGTCCATCCGCCATTATAGCAGAGGAATCCTACTCCGACGAGCTTTGGAAGGAGAGTTCTCCCTAATTGCTCAGAGGATCTCCTCCAAAATTGGAAAGGAGATTCTCTGAGAAATTCTCTCTCGTTTGAACTCATCCTTGATCCCAGATTCTTTCCCAATCTCTCATGCGAATGCATGAGACATGGGTATCCTAACGACTTCCAACTCTGGCAACCCTGCCTTGCTTGGAAGCTTGGTTTCCAAGTACAAATCCCTCTCCAAATGACCTATAAAAGGAGCCCCAGATCCAACCGCACTTTCCAAGCTTGAAATTGGGCCGGTTCTCCCTATATTCCTCTCTCCCTCGCCGGCCACAATCTCTGCAAGCTTTGGTGGTTTCTCCCTCACTCACTTGTTGCCCAACCACAATACCAGTGGTCGGGCTATCGTCCTTTCCATCCTTCGCGTCGCGCAACACCGGCCGACGTCGCCTCTACCCCGTCTTCGCCGCCGCCTCATCTACGGAGCTTCGTCTTCCCCACGGCCGGCAGCCATACTAGCGTGGGTCTCCTATCCCTTTCGTCCCTTAAAAGTAGGTCTTTCGACTCTCTCTCTCTCTCCCACTTTCTTCCCCTCTTTTTATTTCTAAAAAAAATCACCCATCGACGCCATTGACCACCGTCACCTTCTCCACCTCCGACGATACCTCCGGCGAGGTGCTCTAGTCGCTCCGCACCTCCATCCACCTCGCCAACCACCCTACGACCTTCGCCTCGACTCCCTGATCACATCCCCTCACTCCAATCTCTTCATCGATCACCTAAGCGCCCCACCAAACACACCCACACATACACCCACAGTAAGCCCTAGGTACGCCACCATAGCCACCCACATGCCACGAAACCACACCCATCACATCCGTCGTGGTCTGACGAACCTCTCTGAGCGATTTGACATGGGTGCGAGGCCATGCTATTGATTTCAGGTTTAGGATGTTTTTCGCCATTGTCGTTGAGCTTGAAGCAAGCTTCAAGCCGCTTTAGGTCGCGCTCTGCTCCAGGAGAGACCCCCAAGCGGTGCTGATTTGAGGCGCACACACATCCAGGCTTTTGATTGGCATCGAAGGACTTTGCAGCCTCGCCAATTGAGGAAACCATCTATGCAGCCTCTCCAATTGAGGAAACCATCTGCTGCTGCCGCGGGCAAACGAAGGTGGGACATTTAGTCCCACCTCGGAAGTGGAAGGCCTCCTGCGCACACATAAAGGGAAAAAGTGTTAGAGGCTTATCGCCTCCAACACTAAGGGTGAGGTCCTCCTCCCCCCTCTCATGGACTCGTCCTCGATATACCCCACGGACCTGGCCACCACCCGATTACCTGACCTCTTCACTCCTTGCTCACCACACACGTCGGTAAGCTTGGACCCGGGTCTCTGTTAGGTCCGAATACCCAACCGGCTAAAGGCTCTGGGAGAGCGGCTCTAAAATAAAAAAGAGAGAAAGAGATAGGAGAGCTACGCAGGGGAAGGGAGGTTTTGCTCTAAAGAGATTGCCCTAACACTTAGTCAATTCAGAGAAGAAGAAGAGGAGGTCAGGCAGAAAAGGAAGAAAAAGAGAGAAAGAGAGGAGCACCGCAGGGCATAAGGCAGAGAAAGAAGGAGAAGACAGAGAAAAGGCAGAAGTAAGAGAAAGAGAAAGAAGGAAGAAGCTGAAGAAGAAGAGAAGGTCAAGCATAAAAGAAAGAAGGCAGAGAAAGCTAAGGAAAGAAGAAGCCAAAGGAAGAAGAGAAGAAGAAGAAGAATCAGAGAAAGAGAAATCAGAAGAAAAGCAAGACACTGTAGCATAAGACTTTTAAGATGTCTGATTTTGCAATCAGACGTCCGATTTTCATATGCTCTTTATTATTTTGCCTACAACTCTTTTTATTCTTCATATACTCATGCTCTACATTCCTAATTAGATTTTGAGTAGTATTATTTGCATTTATTATTGAGACTATTGTGTGAATTCCATTTGCTCCCTGTGTTCGACTTCGAAAACCTTTTTGAGTAATAAAATTGTATTTGTTTTTGAATGCTTTTTCGACTGTACTACAACGCAATATCTTAAATACCGATTCAGCGCTCTCAACAATCCACTTTTCCCATTCCTTGCTCGGATGAGTGGATTGCTCCTTGATTACCGAGGCTACAACTGTTGCACGGTGGCTCGGCCGAAGAGTCCTGCAAAAGAAGAGATAAATAAATAAATAAAAGATTGGCTTATTTATATACAAAACCTTATAAAATATCTAATTTTATGTAGTGCATGTAATGTGTATAATGCTCACTAAATTAAAATGCAAACTAAATTAAAGACTAAGCTAATACATGCTACGACCTAATTTACATAAAAATGCGATGCATGAAATAAATATGTAATTAAAGTATTTATATCCTAATGCATGCTAAATACGTGTTAAAATTAACTTAATGTATAGGCATTCAAATATTTAAATATCCCACAAATATAGGCGAATCAAATACCCCCATCTTAGTTTTTGCTAGTCCATAGCAAATTCAAGCAACAACCTAACATTCCAAGTTATCCAAGCTGACTCAATTGACTTTTTCACAAAGATCAAGTTGAACTATCTAACCCTAGGTCATAAGGTACCTAAGTAGTTGCTAAGTTACATACTAGGTCAACTAAGGACAAGTTGTAAGCACGGGTTTCCCTGATTTCTAGTTCTACCTTAGGGTTTATTGGTCCTAAAGATTAAAGCATCCGTGCATGTGCAATGGTCTAATTTATTTGAGGTTGGTATGATTGCCAACCTACAAGGAGAGTAAGAAGGATTTTGTTTTAATATATATATATATATATATGTATATATTGTATGATTCCTCTAAGTCTAACCTTGGATCAGCTATCAACACGGTCCGTGTCGGATTCATTGTTTCCATCACCGAACCTCGAAGGGTGCTTGGCTTTTGATGCTTCGAGATAGCACCGCCTATAGTGACCCTAAGAACTCCTGGCAATCGACACTTCAAGATAGCATCGCCCATGTATTTCTTAAGCAAATTCAGGCATGTGGCAATCGACACTTCGATATAGGACCGCCCATGATACTTGAACCGCACAATGCGCTTACATGCCCCCAGTAGGATGGATATCCTAAGAGATAAGCGCCGATGAGGTGACATGTTATCATCATGTCATCAAGGTGAGTATATACTCCACCTCTCATGTGGCAGGAACTCGTCTAATCATGTGTTTTCAAGCTTCTCCTAAGTCAGAACTAAGAGAACCAAATTTTCTTCAAGAAAGGAATTAAGGTGATCGCTATTTACATAAGATCAAGTGTGTGTGATATGGACGCTTAAGTTACAAGGATCCGTAAACCAAAAGGTAGAAAAAGACACCAAGTACTACCCAACCCTTAACTCAATCTCTAGCTTTCCTTTCTCAACCTCTTGAGGAATGGTCCACATCTTAACTCCTACTTGAGTTTTCAAGTCCAAATGGACCCTAGAGTTCTAAAATCAATAATTCAACCATAGCTCCTACAATTAAGCACCTAGAGTCAACTAAGAAAACCTAGAGTCTTGGTCTCATGCCTAAAGATGCAGAGCCCAGCCGATTTAAGCATAATAACATGGCCTAAATGCTTTTTTTTTATTTGAATGCAATATGCATGCATGAATGAAAAATGTAGACATGTTATAAACAAATGCCTCAGGTCCTATCTCCCCATGCCTGGTTCAAGCATTGTCCTCATTGGAAGTAAAATAGCCAAAGGAAGATGTTACCTGAGGCGGAGGGTGATAGGAGCTAAGTCTCTTCGAGAGTGACCTCGTCAACTAGATGGCCATCCAAAGTAATGTATGGTTTCAACCGTTGGCCATTGATGGTAAAGGGCATTGCTGAAGAGGAGGGGCTCTTGATCTCCATAGCCTCATGCGGAAATACTTTAGTGATTATGTATGACCCATTCCAACGAGATTTCAATTTCCGTGGAAAAAAAGCTGAAGTCTAGAATTGAAAAGCCAGACTTATTAGTTGGGCTCAAAGGTCTTTCTAAGGATATACTTATCATGCAAGACCCTAGTTTTCTCTTTATAAGCTTGAGAGGTGTCATAAGCATCATTCCTTAACTCCTCAAGCTCACTTAATTCTAGAAGTCGTGCCTTGCCCGCCTTTTTTAAATCCATGTTGACACTTTGGATAGCCTAGAGTGCCCTATGTTCAAGATCAACGAGTAAATGGCACGCTTTCCCATACACTCTCTAGAAGGGAGACATACCCAAAGTCATTTTGTAGGCTATTTGATAAGCCCATAGAGCATCATCCAGCTTTTGGGACCAATCCTTCATATCTGGCCCAATAGTCTTATTCCGAAATATTCTTGATCTCCCTATTTGACACTTCACCCTAGCTACTCGTCTGAGGATGGTAAGGGGTAGCGATCTTGTGAGTTACTCCCAAACTTTTGAGTAGCCGATTGAAGTGGTGGTTCTGGAAATGAGGTCCCCTATCACTTATAATTATCTTGGGGTAGCCAAAGCGAGATATGATATTGGCCCTCACAAATTTCAAAACCACAGAGTGGTCATTTGTGTGCATAGGAATGGCCTCTATCCACTTGGAGACATAATCAACTGCCACTAATATATACTCATATGCATGGGACGAAGGGAATGGACACATGAAGTCAATCCCCCATACATCAAAAATTTCCACAGGTTGGATGGGGTTTTGGGGCATCTCATTCCGCTTCCCAATTGTTCCAGTATGTTGACATCTAATACAGGCCTTAACAAAGTTATAAGAATCCTTAAATAATGTAGGTCACCAAAAATCAGACTGAAGAACCATAAAAGCTGTTTTCTTACCACTAAAGTGTCCTCCACATTGAAGTTCATGGCAAAAACTCAACACACTTTGTTGCTCCTCTTCAGGCACGCATCGTCTCAATACTTGATCTTGTCAATTCTAAATAATTCTGGCTCTTCTCAATGAAAGTATCCAGCTTGGGAAATGAATCTCTTCCTTTTCTGCTCATCCCAAGAGCAAGGAGTCTCTCCAGTGACTAAGTAATCAACGGTATCGACATACCAAGGTGAAGTTGTTGTTACTGCCATAAGGGTTTCATCAGGAAATGTCTCGCAGATGTCTCCAGATGAAGAGTCATCAACTGGGAGGCGAGACAGGTGGTCAACCACTGCATTTTCCACTCCTTTCTTTTCACGAATCTCCAACTCAAACTCTTGAAGGAGTAGAATCTACCTAATAAGTTGTGGCTTAGAATCTTTCTTGGCAATGAGGTGCTTCACTGCCACATAATCAGTAAAAATGACCACTTTAGACCCAAGAAGATAAGACCTAAACTTCTCCAAAGCAAATACTATGACTAGTAATTCCTTTTCTGTCACAGTGTAGTTTTGTTGTGGGTCATTAAGGTTTTGTTAGCAAAATATAGCACATGAGGTCTTCCCTCAACCCTTTGTTCAAGAATAACTCCCACGGCATAATCCGAAGCATCACACATTAGCTTGAATGGGAGTGTCCAATCTGGAACTCGGAGAATAGGCACAGAGATCAAGGCCTCCTTCAGAGTGTGAAAGGCCTCAGCACACTTTGAATCAAAATCGAAGGAAGATTCCTTCGCCAATAGGTCGCAAAGTGGCCTAGAAATTTTACTGAAATTTTTAATAAAGCACCTATAAAAGCCCACATGGCCTAGAAAGGATCTAATTTGTTTGATATTCGTAGGCACCGGGAGTTTGGAAATAGAATCAACCTTAGCCTTATCTACTTCCAAGCCCCTTTTAGATACAACATGCTCAAGTATAATTCCTTTCTGTACCATAAAGTAGCTTTTCTCCTAGCTGAGGACTAAACTAGTCTCCTTATATCACTTCAGCACATTCTCTAGGTGCAGGAGCACTGGTTGAAAGACAACCCGTAAATAGAGAAGTCATCCATAAACACTTCAACACACTCGTCAATCATGTTCCAGAAAATGGACATCATACACTGCTGGAAGGTTGCTAGTGCATTACATAGTCCAAACAGTATACGCTTGGATGCAAAAGTACTGTAAGGACTTGTGAAAGTCATCTTCTCCTGGTCATTAGGGAAGACTGCAACCTGGTTGTACCCAGAATATCCATCGAGAAAGTAATAGTACTTATTCCCCGGTAATTTTTCGAGAATTTGGTCAATAAAAGGCAAGAGAAAGTGATTTTTTTGGGTAGCGGTGTTCAGCTTGCGGTAATCAATGCAGACCCTCCATTTAGTTGAGGGTCTAGTCACCACTTGTTCTCCTTGGTCATTAATTTCCACAGTAAAGCCTGCCTTCTTTAGCACCACATGGATAGGACTTACCCATTTATTGTTTGCGATGGGATACATGATCCCAGCGTCCAACAACTTTAGAATTTTCTTTTAACCACCTCCCTCATGTTGGGGTTAAGACGTCTCTACACGTCCCTAAATGGCTTGATGGAATCATCAGTATAAATGTGGTGCATGCAGGGTGTAGAGTCTATACCCTTAATATCAGTGATGCTCCAAGCAATAGCTTCCTTGTGCCTAGACAAACATTCAATCAGGGCTCCCTCCTGTGCTTTAGATAGCATAGTCGAAATGATAACGGGGAGCGTATCATTGGCACCCAGGAAGACGTGCTTGAGAGTGTCCGGGGGGGTTTCAACTCAAGGCTTGTATGGTTGAGGGTTTCATAATAGATGTCCC
Source organism: Thalassia testudinum (assembly GCA_037157565.1). Lineage (NCBI taxonomy): Eukaryota > Viridiplantae > Streptophyta > Magnoliopsida > Alismatales > Hydrocharitaceae > Thalassia > Thalassia testudinum. The sequence goes on from JAZHRO010000024.1 coordinate 24,744,862, forward strand.
CATCTCAAGTAGTAGATCTACCTTGGGCAGAGATGATGGGAAAAGAGACTCAACAGAAACACCAAGCAACTCGTCAAGTTATAGTATATCCCCTTCACATTCCTCCAAGAGATGGGAATGCTCATTTAGCATGACATGTTGAAGGGGGTCATCACATAAAATTGCAGGGGTTGTCTCTTCAAGCAAGTCATCTACCACCTCAACTTGGGAACAATCCTCAAGCTCAGCTTGTTTATAAGCATCAAACACATTAAGTCGGATTTTCCTGTTCCCAAAGCCCATTTTTAATGCCCCAGTATTGCAATTGATTGAAACATGTGAAGTTGCAAGCAAGGGGCGACCCAAAATGATAGAGGGCTTGGTTGGCTTGTTGGTAGGGTTTGTGTCCAAAACTAAAAACTATACAGGGAAGAAGTCCTCCACTCTCACGAGGACATCTTCCAGCATTCCTCGGGGTGACTTGACTGATCGGTCTGCAACTTAGAGGATTGCAAGGCTAGGCTTCAGATTGTCTCCTCCAAGTTGTTCATACACGTAGCTCGGAAGGATGTTTACCCCTGCACCCAGATCAAGCAGAGCCTCATCTATATGTAGGTCACCAATGACCACCGAGATGTACAAGGCTCCTGGGTCCTTAAGTTTCGAGGGTGTGCTATGTTGAACTATTGAGCTAACAAAATCAGGCAGGACAACTTTTGATTGGACATGTTTCCTAGTGTGCTGCTTTTTCATGCACAAGTTCTTTAGAAAGCGGGCATAGGATGGAATTTGCCTGATAGACTCAGGCAAAGGCAGGTTAATCTGCACTTGCTTGAAAGTCTCCATGATTTCATCCATCCTATCTTTGGCCCCAGATAAGCCAGCAGAAGTCTACCTACAGGTTGATAAGCGCTTTGGAAAAGGCACTCTCGGTCTCTGGGTGGAAGGGTTGCCATGTCGGCTAAGCGGTGGAACGGAGACAACCTCTTCCGATGAGGTGATTCAAGCGGCGGAGAGTTGGGCAACTCTTCTTCGGTGGGGACGAATGTCGGGGTGGATGGGTTTTCAGAAGGCAGGACTATAGGAGCATCAGGTTTGGAAATTTCTTCCCACTCCTCAGAATAGTCACTGCCTGGGCATGCTCCCTAAAGACAATCCGTTTCCCTTTAGGGTTCTCCTCAGATGAACCGAGAAGCTTCCCGGTCTCCCTTTTGTTTACGGCCTCAACAAAGGTGTCCAATTTGGGATTTCATCTCATTGATTGCCTTGTCATGAGATTGGATGATCATGCTTTGATTCCCCTACATGGCCTTCAAGATTGCCTTGAGCTCATCCATCTCGGAGGTCTTGGGTGATTGAGAGAGGTTAGGAGGTTGATTATACTATTGAGTCTGAACGGGTTGGGATCTGTAATTCCCTGAATTGAAGACATTACCCTGTCTCTGAAAAATTGGGGTGGTTCCTCCAACTTTCGTTATAAGTGTTGGAAAAAGGGTCATTACGAGGTTTGGGACGGAACCCTTGAGTGGCATTCAGGACCGCTTGTACAAGTTCAGGGAATTGAGATACCAAATGGCAATCCACAGTGGCATGTGTATTGCCTTGACAAATGGAGCATTCTGAAGCTTGGGATGTGGAGGTACTAGGCGTGAATTGGCCAGGGCTCGGCATAAGCCTTTCCATATTTTGATTCAACAATTGGATATGGTAGGCTAAATTCTAGGTGTCCCTAGCCTCATTTGCCTCCAACTTTCTTTGCATGAGAGTGGGTTTTCTATCCAAGTATAAAGAATTCAAGTGAATAGAATTCTCACTCAATATATCGAAAAGGTTCCAAGCTTCATCCTCAGTCTTAGATAGAAAGGTTCTTGCACAGGCACCATCCACAGTCTACTTGTGCGAATCACTAAGTCCGGTGTAGAAGCTTTCAACCAGTTGCTACTTGGGCACTTGGTGATGCGGGCAAAGTCTTAAAGGTCATTAAAGCGCTCCCACGCATCATGGAAAGCTTCCCCATCTTTTTAAGCAAAACTCATAATTTCCCTCTGAAAGTGATTAGTTTTTCTCATGGGGAGTACTTCAGAAACTCCTTCAAGGCATCCCAAGTGTTAATACCGCCTAGGGTATGATACCAATACTTGGCCTTGTCCTTGAGGGAGAAGGGAAAGAGGGTCCGCATTTGGACGTCATCAGTAACGTCCTGCAGCTTCACTGTGGAATAGACCTTGGTGAATTCCTCTATATGCCCGCAGGGGTCTTCCCTGGTAGTACCATAAAAGGAGGGTAGCAAGGATATGGTACTGCTTTTGATCTCATAGGGATTGTCCCCTCCAGGTCTACGTAGTGCAGAGCCAGGGTGATTGGTCGAAATAAACTATTCTTTAAGGCTCCTTTGACCAGCCATTTCTTCCCTTGGGTGGTTTCTTCTTAGGATTCTTTCAGGTTTTGGATTAAACACAAGTTGTCTCCTAAGAGATCGCCTACCAAGTATGCACTAACAGCATAGACACAATTCAAAAGGACTTGTTAGGTCTTTATAGATTTAGGCTTTTGACTTTAGTTCAGATTGTAGGTGACAAAACAAGTTGCCTAATCAATTACGTGTTTATTGTCGACCTACAAAATGCCTTAATAAAGACTTAACTGGAACTTTAGAGATCCTCCCTAAAGACCAAAAACTTTAGTCACCTCTAAACATGGCAAAGAGGGATGCAAGTAGGGTCAAGCCCTTCTTTTGAACCGTTGCTTTCGCGATGCTTCTTAACTACCCTCAATCCGCAAGGTTTGGAGACAACCTCACTTTTGGACTATAGTTTGGGTCACCTTAGTGTCCAGCAATAGGAGGCTCTTTCCTAGAGGTTCCAACCTAGGAGTGTCTAGAGTGTGTGCTTCAGTGCAAAAATGTCATTCACATGTGCATTCACCGAAAATTTTTTTGAACTTTGAACCGCAACATAATGCTTCCAATCAACTCCTTGGGTTTTAATGTGTTCCTCCTTTAATTAGTCCTTCTTCAGAAAATTTAATATGACCACTTGTTAATTCTTTTCAAGTCAAATTATGTGGTCTTACAAATTAGGTCCAAGCGCAAATGCGTGAACAGGAAGATATGCAAGGATATAGAGAAACGTACCTTGTCTCCAGCTTTTAGCAATGCAAGATGCACGCAATGCAATCAAAGAAAGATCTAGATGCTGTCATACACACCTATATGGTTTGACTTAGGGTTATGCAACTTCTAGCAGGCAGTTTGTGATGTTTTTTTTTTTTTCTACAGTAGCTAAGCGCAAACAAGAAAGGATAAACTCCACAAAAGAAAATGAAAAACCTATTGCCTAAATAAATGGGAACAAGCTCTCGAAAAGATTACCCAACACGGGCCTAAAACAAAATCGGGGAACAAACTCCTAAAAATATGACCCTAGAACAAGGGTCCCAAATAATGAATGCAAGAAATCCTAAAGTCTAAGTCTATCTAAATGCAAAAGTAGAGGAAAATAAATATGAAGCTTCTGTCCTCAAGAATTTCTCCTCCGGATTGGTGGCGAAAAGGTCCACCAAGATGCTAAGCTCCTCCTCGTAGGTGCGGTAAGATGTCTCCTAGTCAAGAGTGTGGCCCAAGGTCCACGATGCAAAGATGCTGAGGTGAGTGCGACGATTCTCTCAGAGGTACCTCGCACAAACCAAATAGAACAGATAAAATATGCCTAAAAAATTTAAATCCGCATCAACAAATGAATGACTGTTGCCTCCTTGGCAACGGTGCCATTTGATCGAGCGCTAAAATGGTTTTCAAAAATAGATATAAGACTCGTAGTTTGAATGTTGAGTGACAAAAATGCATGATCAAAATTAAGGAAAAATAAATAACCACTCACAAGGGAGTGGGTTGTGTCCACAGGGAGACACTAGCTTGTTTAAACTTACAAAAGTCGTAAAAAATTATTTATCGAAAATCTCCCAAAAATCAAGTCAAATCACATTTAGAATAGGATAACTGTCTAAATATGTTGAAACTACATTTTCATGGAAAGGCAAGGATGTTTTCAAAAATTAACCAACATATAATATTCAATAAATGAGAAAAATTAATGTTGGCAATGTCACTCCACGTAATTATTAATAGAAATGAAAATAGGGGATTGCCTTCGCCTTGAGCTTGCGCATGAGAGAGAGAGAGGTAGGCCGCAAGGAGTGCACCGAGGTAGAGTGGAGCGAGGGCTTTACGGCGGTGGTTGAGGTAGGTTGCGGCATGGCCGGAGTCGGTTGAACGGAGGAGAGAACGACGGCGGGTTGGTGCTGCTGCTGGAGCAAAGGGTGCGCCGAAAGGGTGTGTGCGCGGCGAGGGGCTCGTGTGTGGAGGTCACGCACGGTTGGAAAGGGGAGAGGCTAGTGGCACACAACACGGTGGAGGCATGGGGAGTACCCGCGCTGTTGCTGCATTGCGAGAGGTGCGTAGGCACGTGGTGGAGCTGGCAGAGGGCACGCACATTGGCCGTGGAAGAAGAGGCGGTGCACGGGCGTTGCTACTAGGCGCACGCGGGTGAGCTGCTGCAGCTTGCAACTGTTGTGCGAGCGCCGTGCGTGGTGTGTGAGGAGGTGAAGCAGCATCGGTTTGTGATGATGGCAGATCTATTGGGTTTGTGGGGAAGGAGATGAAGGTGGAGTTGTGGGTTGTGATGAAAGGTGGTGGATATGGTGTTAGTGATTAGGCGGGGGCACGGTGAAGACAGAGGTGATGGTGATGAAGAAACACAGTGATGCAGTGACTCTGGTTGGCGGTGTGGGCTGTCACACCACACGCCTACAGTGGTGGAGCTTTACTGCCACAGTTGAGGCTGGTGGTGGTGGAATGGAGAGGTTACACAATGGTGAATGGGGGGTGGTGGCCTCCCTGCTTCGCAGCCTCCTCCTTCCTCTTATAGCAGCCAACATCTTTTGAATTTAGTTGCGAGGGAGCCAGATCCACTTTTCCTGTTCCTTCCTTGCTGAGACGAGTGGATTGCTCCCTGATTGTCGAGGCTGTAGCTGTTGCATGGTGGCTCGACCGAAGAGTCCTGCGGAAGAAGAGATAAATAAATAAATAAAAGATTAGCTTATTTACATACAAAGCCTTATAAAATATCTAATTTTATGTAATGCATATAATGTGTATAATGCTCACTAAATTAAAATGCAAACTAAATTAAAGACTAAGCTAATGCATGCTAAGACCTAATTTACATAAAAATGCGATACATGAAACAAATATGTAGTTAATGTATTTATATCCTAATGCCTGCTAAATACATGTTAAAATTAACCTAATGTCTGGGCATTCAAGCACCAAATAGCCCATAAATATGGGCTAATCAGTGGTTAAGACAATTCTCAATCGTTTAGAATGATCTAGAATAAGCTTATACTCAACCATTATTAAATAAATGGTCGACCATATCTTTCTCAGGAATCGTCAATCTTAAAAGTTAATTTTGAAAGCATTTGTCGACCATTCTAGCTAAAACAGTCGAGAAAGGTCAACCTAAATCCAACAGGTGGCCCCAACTCCCGCCCCCTTCCTCACAAATTCCACCTTCCTCGCTGACCGCCACCTCCGATGGATTTCCCTCTACCTCTCCTTGTGCGGCCCCTCCTCTTTGTCGCCGTTGACCCCCACCTCAGGTACGACCCTCTCCTCCTCTTGCAGCCCCTCACGAGCCCCTCATCCTCCGCTCGCCTCCCCTTGCCGGCAACCATCACCTCGACCACCACCACCACCATGGCCACTTGACCACCATCACCATGGCCACCCAACCACCACCACAACCTCTCCCCCTCCCCTCCTCGACTCCCACCACCATCAGCTCGCTCCTCTCGTCGGTGATCACCATCATCACTGCAACCACCACCACATGACCAGCTGCCTGACCACCATCCTCCTCCCTCCCTACCGCCACCACCCATCTCCTCCTCCCATGTCTTTCCTACCGCCAGCACCACCACCACGCAAATCTCCTCCCTTCCCTCACCCTTGCACCACCACCAACTCATACTCCTCCCACCTCCTCCCTACCACCACCACCACAACCATCTCACTATATTTTTTAATTAGTATGTTTTGATTGTATGTTTTAATTAGTATTTTTCTGATTGCATGCTTTAATTAGTATTCTTGAGCAATTGTGCCCACATGTATATTTAGTTTGATTCATTATATTGTGTGAGTAAATATGTGTCAATGAATGTTTTCAAATTATATGTTTTAATTAGTTTGTTTTGAATGTGTTAATAAATGTGAATGTGAGGAGGAGGACAAGGAGTAGGGGTTGTGGGTGGTGTTGGAGGAAGGGAGGGAAGATGGAGGAGGAGGTTACTACAAGTAGGCAATGGTGGTGAGGGGGGAGGTGGGAAGAGGCAGGCAGCATAGAGGAGGTAGGGGGAGGTGCGAGAAGGAAGGAGGAGGTGGGAGGAGGAGGATCTTGAGGAGGAGGAACTAGAGGAGAGAATTGAAGGAGGAGGGAGGAGGAGGGTCTAGAGGGGGGCCCAAGGGAGAGGGAGGAGGAGAGAATCGAGTGAAAGGGAGCGGAAGGAGGTTTAATGTCATGGGTTATGCGATGGGTTTATTTATGGGTTAGAGTTTAGGGCTTAGGATTTATGACCTTGGGTTTAGGGTTACGAAGTGAATGTTTAAGGTCTCGAGTTTTGATTTAAGGTTTACATTTAGGGTTTAGGTTTTAAGATTTGAGTGTTAGGGTTATGCGTTTAGGGATTAGGTTAACAAACTTAATGTTTAGGGCTTTAGAAAGGAGAGAGGGATGAGAATGGAGAGGGAGTAAGAGGAATATGAAGAAGATTAGGGGTTGAGAGGGTGAGGAGGAGAGGGTTGGGGTGGAGGCAGTTATTGTTAGAAAAGTAATTTATAAATAAACGTTTGATGTTTACATTTCATTATAAAATTTTTATTATAACTTTATAGATACACATACTTGCACAAATTTAGAAGCACTTCATGACAAACAATAAGAATTCTAACTCCTAGGTAACAGGATGTGGGAGGGATATGATTGTGTCAAAATTCTAGCCCATTGAGACTTATGATCATATTATACGGACAATGCAGAGTGTGTGTATACCTCACATGCACGATACGTTGTCTTTATAACATGTCATAAGTGTCGTCGTCCTTAGCTTAGAGAAGTTTTGAACTAAGGGGGTCATTAAAGATTTGATCACAACTTAAGGTTACTTCTTTCATGTAGCTAGTTTTTGAAGAAATTTTAGTCGCATTTTCTCACTTTTCTCCAACATACCAACTAATCTTAACTCCGTTCGCGAAGCACCTTTTAGTGGGGGCTATTGGGGATGTAGTGCGCCCTTTATTAGGCACTTATCCTAGAAAATGAAATTATTAAAGAAACTAAGTTTTAAAGCTTACATTCAATTGTTCAAAGCTTATATTTATCATTTTTTTTCCAAACTTATGTTTATTTATTATTTCAAACTAAGTTTTATTTTATTGCCATGTCATATAGGTTTCTCGGATTCTTTAAGGTTCTTCCTTGTGTTCTCCAATATGATGAGATTATTCTACCATTTCGTTTAAATTTTTTAAAAGCTCTTTTCCTTTTACATGTGGGGTGTACTTACTTACATTTAATTTATATAATACCGGTAAAATTATAATTATGTGACATGTGCTCACTTTTCTTCATTGAATGTTTAATATTTTATATGTTGATGAATGTAGAGAAGTGAATGTGAAGATGAAAACAAGAAGAGGGAAGGGAAGGGGAATGGAATGGGGAAGAGGAATGGGAAAAGGAAATGGAGGGGGAAAGGGACGTGAACAAGGAGGATGGGAAGGGGAATGGAAGGGGGAAGAGGAATATGAGAAGGAAGGGGAAAATCATAATCAAACTAACTCTACCCTTCAACTTTGAGGTCTTTATGCCTCTTCTTCTATGCCCCCGTGCCAATGTCCTCTTCTTGGCTTTCTTGTGTACGTGACAGGTTCATAATCAAATCGAATCACCTATTCATAAATTGACACAATCCTAATTTAGACTCTAACCAACCAATCAAAGAAATAACTTGCAGACACAACCAGTTCATAAAAGAAAACAAAAAACACAAGAGATAATTACCCACATCTTTCCATTACAATTTCCAAAGTCTTTCACAACATGATACAAAAATGCAAAGACCTTGGTGAATTTTGAATCTATGCCTCCAACGGAACCAAGGGGCACATGATAATCAGCACCTCAGTTCTTAAAAAGGTAATTTTTAAGATAACTTACTGGCCTCAAATATTCATGTTTTCATTTATTTTCTTATGCTCACAAAAAAAGGTCAATATAACAAATTAATGTACACAGTAATAGTAAAAACAGATGATCATTTCAAGTATATCAAGTGTTAGCACAGCAATTATTAAGTGTAATTACTAGCACTCTCTGGAACATATAATTATTGCATTGAGCTTTGGTGAAATCAAATTAGATAATCCAAAATTTTAAGGAAGCGCTACCCTACTGGAGCACGAAATCAATATTATCCAAAAGCAAATTAAGGCATGGTGTTTGAGTCTCGAACAAGGTCACAATTCATAAATGTATGAATAGACGAAGAGAGTGAAAAGAATGTGTCTTGCCTGCCTTTGTTACTCATCAATCGAGTCAGTCATCTAATTCTATTAGAAAGGAGGATACATTTGTTGACTTTGTTTCTGGAGCATTTTCATGATTTGGGAAATCTCAGGCCATGGGTCAAACGAGGGAATCCTTCTTGGTAGATGCAACGCCTTCTTGCAAAGACCTTGTTTCCATCCTAAAGTGTTTAGCAACCCACCACCTATAACTTCAAAAATCAAATATCATATGCTTCTACCCCCTCCATTCACCTAAAAGTCCTCAACTTACTTGCTTTCACCTATATCATTTCAGTTCACTCTTAGCCAACAACCAGGACAAACTTCTTAGCACATCCCAATCACCATCTACATTCTTTTTCCGTACATGATGCAAGCAGAGTTCAATCTCCACTACTTCATTATTTGTGGGTGTCAAAAATTATCCAAAATAAGCTTTTCAACCCAAGCAAGAAATGAAACTTAAGCAAAAAGAATAAAAACTGGATGAAATATTGAAGGAAGTGCACCTGCTCAAATCTTGTCAACACACACTTGTAAAAATCTTCTGAAATCTCTAAATTTCAAGATTAAAGGAGAATTTTGAAGAATGGAACTTTAGGAAGGTTTCTAGGAGGTATCCGAAGGAAAACAAGAAGAGGGAAGGTAAGGGGAATGGAGTGGGAAGAGGAGTCTGAGGAAGGAGAAAACGAAATGGAGGGGGAAAGGAAAACAAGAAGAGGAAGGGGAAGGGGAATGGAGGGGGGAAGAGGAATTTGAGGAGGAAGGAGAAAGGAAATGGAGGGGAAAGGATTTTCACAGTTGATATTCTATGTTTTTTTTATTTTGATTTATTTTTATATTTGTTTCATACAGGATTTTTGAAAATCACAATATATGAGGGAAATGCTATTGAATTTTTTTTAAAAATATCTAATTTTATTTTGTTTTTACGTAGGTTATATTCAAAAAGAAGGTTAATAGGAGTGGTAAGGATTGTATCACCTCTGAGCAACTTGAGACCTCACATCAGCAACCTGAGGCCCACCACTAGCAGCCTCAACCTCAGGCTCATCCCCAGCAGCACCCGGCTTAGCCCTCCCATGAGGAGCCCCGTAGTTTCTGAGGCCTGGAGATGTGTCTCGATATCTCCAGAGTAAGGGGAGGGGGGGCAAGGGGAAGGGAAAGAGTCCGATGCCTCCTCCAACGGATTTCCCTACAGAGGATCCTTACTACGAGGAGGATGCACCCGCCGATGAGGGCAAGGAGGAGGATAGTTGTTAAGACCCTTGTCATTAAGCCTTTTTAAGACGTCCATACTTTAGGTCAGACGTCTGAAAATCGAAATTTTCATGTACGTCCTCGCGTTTGCACGCGTGCTGTGTGCAGACAGTACGTGACCCTCGTTTTCTTCTCCTTCTGTCTCCTCTCACTCGACGCAAACCCTAACCCCACACCTTATATAAACCCCCTCCTCTCCCTCACACCACCCCCACTTCCAGCCACTCCCTCTACCCTCCAGCGAGTGCAGCCGAGCGAGGGCGGCGGAGAGGAGGAGCGTCGTGAGAGGAGAGGAGCAGCGTGAGAAGGAGAGGAGAGAAGGCTTGCGAGCTCGCATGGGAGCTCGCCGGGGAGCTCACGGTCGGTCGGCACGTGCGCAAGGTTGAGGAGTGCGTCGGGGAGGTCCTCCCCAACACTGCTGCAGCCAGAGCAGCGGGCGCGGCGCGGCCACGCGCGGCGCGAGAAGGCAAAGGCAGATTCTGGTTCTGGGTTTTTTCCAGAATCAGACGTCTGGATCGACGTCCAGACGACGTAGACGACGTCTGGAGGAGGTTCCAGACGACTGAGAGGTAAGCTTCGCAACGTACATCTTCTTTGCGGATACGGCCATGCAGGCCGTTCCGCCGAGGCGTTGTTTCGTGCCTTATTGGGAAGATTTTCGTTGACACGTGCAGGATTCATTTCAAGAAGCGCGGGACACGCCCTCCCACGCAATTCGGACATCTAGGCGAGGCACCAGACGACGGGAAGCGTTTCCAGACGTTCGGAGAGGTGGTCGGACATCTGGAACTGGGTCCAGACGGTCCAGTGGAGTTCTTGGACATCTGAGTGGCGCAGGACTTGAGGTATGGCTCTGGACTCTTTTAAGACGTCTGGAAGGTGTTCCAGACATCTAATTTGAGTCAGAATTACTGTTTTTGACCCGTTTAGGGTCCGTTTAAGGTCTGATTTCCGCAATTGAGATACCGATGTTTTCCGTATGTCTTCCTCTACTTGTTGGAATACTTTTTATACTGTTCTGAGTATTCTCTTGTGATTGATCCTTGTGATAGAACCTTGTTTCGTTGCGGGTTCGGAGCTTGCTAAGGCACATGAGCCTGCCGTTCAAGCCCCCATCACTCTTGGGTTTATTAGTAGAGTGGCTTCCCCCTTAATTTAATTACAACCTAATTACATGTGTGGAATGAATGATTAGAACCTAGGATATGGAATGAATCCTAGGACTAGAAATACTGGAATGTTTGTGTTGAATGAATGAATTGCAGTTTTGAATGAGTAGATAGAATGATAACAACTGCCTGTAAATGAATAACAGTTGCCTGCAAAATATGTAGTATTTGTGCTAGTTAGCTGTTACATGTAACTTTCCTGTCGCACAAATGAAATGACATAATATGAGCTGCATGTATATAATTTGGAAATGGAAGGATGAATGTTGTAAACACGAGCTGCCTGTGAATAACCTGAATGTGGAAATGTGAACGATAGAATTACAATCTGCATGTGTATAATCTGAGAATGGAATTAGAAATGATGAAACCTGGTATGGAATGACACGAGGAATATAAGCATGAACCCTACAGGGAATTAGGAGATGAGCTCCTGGAAATAAATGAGATGGATCTGTGATGTGTTGGGCAGTGTACTGGCCCTCGAGTACGTGGTACCAAGGGAAGTGCATGTTACCTCTTAATGTAGAGGAGAGCTTGCCGCCTTCGGGTTGAGACCTGGGATGGGTTTGGCCACTTTGTACCGACTTTGTGGCCCTCGTGTACATTGTACCGGGGAGAGCTACTAGCGTAAGAAGAGAGCTAACCACCCCACGGGGCCCGGGGTTCAGCTAGCCGCCCTACACCGACTTGTTAGGCCCACTGGGTAAACCAGGGTAGTCAGGCGAGGGTGCGCGGACTGTGGAGGGGCGAGACCCCTGTTTGGTTCTTAGGGGCTAGACCCCTGTTATTGAGAGGGCTATGCCGTATACTGGTTCCATGCTATGCCTTGGGCGCACCTGCTAACGGAAACAACTGACCGCGTGCCAGTGCGGGGTAGCTACCCATGCGTTTATCGCGCGTGCCGTAGTCACCGTTACGTCTGTCCGTGACCTTTGGGTGGTTGATTGAGTGTAGGACCACCATGGGGGACTCTCCCGGCCAGAAGAGCACCACGTGCGATTCTACTCTTCGGAAAAGACTGCAATCAAAATCGTTCCCACGAGGAACATTCGAGATCAAGAAAGAGACTTGATAAATAAACCAAGTGGTGAAAGAAAGAATGATTAGTTAAAGAAAAGAAAGAAATTGAAAAACAACAGCTACCTGTCCACCTTTACTGCTTTAATTAGTTGGTTGCCACTCTACTCAGCGTTCGTTGATTTCGTGTACTCATAACCCTTTTCAGGTCCAGGGGTTGAGCAGCTAGAGCCTACGGCTGCAGAGGGTGCTGGACCTAGTAGAGCCCAGTAGTTGTAGCTTTCTGTTGTACCCTTTTCCAGTTGTAGTGAATAGCTTATTGCACTTCTGTACTCTTTCATTTTGAATTTTATATTCCTGTAATCGTTTACTTTCCTACTGTTGTGGTGGTGTGTACTGTAGTAGTTCTACTTCTTTACTGCTGTACTTTTGTTACTGTTAGTTGCTTAGTATTGTGAATGTGGTTTACTTTCCTGCTTTTTTGGTTACCTTCTTGTTGGACGACTGGGTCTTGGGATCAGTCGAGTCGGTTCGGCCTTGTGTCCTGTAGGGATCCGGGAACTGGGTCATAACAATAGTACTTCATTTGATGAGGAGGATGTTGGGTTGGATAATCAGTCAGAGCAGTCGGTTGACCAAGATCCTTTCATCAGTATAGAGATCGTCATGACGACGACGATTTAGGTGGTGATGCTGTAAGCGTTGGTGTCACAGTCTGATTATTGTATTTTTATATGCACTACCATTTATACATGTATTTTGTATACTTTATTATATATATGAAATTTTTATTCTCATTTGTAGTGTTTAAATGAATGCAAATGGTTTAAGTTATGTGATTATATTTTTGTTGGATTTTTAGTTCTCTATAGGTCTTCCACATAGTTAAAACATTTAGGAAAAAAAATTGCTACTATTTTCAGCCGTTTTACAATGGTCGAGAATAGTCTACGACTAAAATTGCAACGCATTCTTAATCGTTTAACAACAGACGAGAATACGAGTATTCTCGACTGTTGTAAACAAATTGTCTAGAATATCTATATTCTCATGTTTTATAACGGTTGAGAATATCATCTTACTTGAATGGTTAAATAGTGGTCGACGTATATGTTTATGTCGATGGTGCATTTATAACGGTCGAGAAAAACTTGTGGGTTATCCCATGTATTTTTGCAGGTTAACTTGAGATAGGTTATTAGGATAAACTATTTTTGTGAATTATCCCATGTATTTTTGCAGGTTAACCCACTAGATAACCATTATAACTTCTAAACAAAAATATAGGATAATCTATTTGTAAAAAAGTTATCCCATGAAATTTCTCATAAAGTTATCTTTCATGAGAAGTTTTTGAAAGACTCTCTCTCTCTCTCTCACCTACGCTTCACTGCGGCACCGATGATGGGAAAAAAAATAGAGAGAGAGATGTCACGCAAAGTGGATAGGGCATACACATATGGATATTAAATTTGACAACAAAAATGTACACTCAACCAAACTTGATCTTATTTACATCTCTATATCTGATACCATTAATGTATAATGTACGATACTTCATATAAAGCAAATTATTCCAAAAAAAAAATTATCTTGCTTATAAAATAAATATATCCATATTATTTACTAAAGCTGGATTTTAACCTAGCCACGTGTAAGCTTCTCTTGGTTTAAATTTTCTAAGGAATCAAATGTCGGATTTGATTAAAAAATTATACGAAAATTAAACCCTTATGTCCAAACTCATTGATAGTACTAACACGATAGAGAGTATTTTTTATTATGCAGATTGTAATTACCTTATGGAAATCATTATGTGTATTGATTCAACGGAGGAGAGAGGCTTGATGAGAATAAAAAATTAAAAAAAAAAAGTTGTCTGAAATGACCCATCCCAAGGGTCATTTGGGTTTTTCTGAAAATTTAGGGGCCTTTTCGTAAATTCTACACACCAAAAAGATCTCGTATGGAGTTTTCGACTTTTGGGAGGGGTCCTACGCAATTCTAACACCCTAGAAATTGTTCTGCAGGGCCGAGTGTAATTTTCCCAACTCACCTTATCCCACATAACACTCCCACTCGACCCCACAAACCCTACCCCCTCCCCTATAAAACCCCAAAACCCTCCACGACACCCACACCACCCCCTCCACTCCTTGCTTCAACGGCCACCCACCTCCTTCTCTCCTTTCCCCTTGCAACTGTGAGTGAGGGAGAAGGAGAGTGAGAGCAGCAGCGAGAGGGAGAGCGTGAGGGGAGAGGAGTGTGTGCGAGAGGAAGAGGGGAGCAGTAGGAGGAGCTCGGGAGAAAGAAAGGGAGAGCGTGGGAGAAGGAGAGTCGCTATGAGGAAGGTCCTACGAGTGGAGTTTGGAGGCATTTTCCCTGATAATTAGATGTCCGTGACGTCTTGCAAACGAACTGAAGGCTCCGCAGACGTCCAGAGAGAGCTCCGGACATCTGGAAACGCACTTGGTACCGAGATATTGCTCTACCTGAGTGTTTGTGGGGTGTGTGTGCGCTGCTCTAGTGTTTTAGCAGGCGCTTGTGTCTTTGTAGCTTTGCACAGGGACGACAAGCGTTAGGAAGGCATGCTGGTGTGACATTTGAGGCACTTTCAGATGTCTGGAGGTGATGTCATACGTCCGACTGCCCTCCCAGATGACTGGGTGTAGTGTTAAACGTCTGGTAACACCATCAGACGACTGTAAGAGGTATCAAACGACTGGAGTAGAAGCAGGAGCACAAGGTGAGATTTTACGTGCGTTTAAGACGTCTGGGACTCACCCCAGACGTTTGATTTTGGTTAGGGCACGCATGTTTGGGCCGGTTCAGGGCCTAAACAAAGTCAGATTTGCGCAATTAAAGTACCGTTGGTTTCCTTTTTGAATTTCCTACATGTTAGAAGTGTTTCCACGCTATTTTTAGCCTAATTGACGCACTCAAGTATTGGTCAACAATGTTAATGTTTGGTTTAACCAACTGTTTGGAATAGGTTTTCAGTTCATAGTGCACATGAGACCTGCGGAAACATCGGGATCTACCGTTCGTGTCCCCATATCACCCGTATCTTTTGGTAGAGTGGTCCTCTCTACTCCTATTGAATTAAATTGTTAAGTACATGCCAAATTAAAGATCTTTGTTTGAAACTTAGGACATGATATGAACCTTAGGGATGAGAATGGTGCATGTTTACATTCAAACACTTGAACCTCGTTTGTTACAATTTCAGTATACATGCTGATGAATTCTATATTGTAAGTAATTGGCAACTAAATTGATATGATTGAATGCTTTTCTTGTTGAATTACGAGCTGCCTGTTCTATGACTAAGAAACCTGAATGTGAATAAAGATATATGCCACATATTTGAATGAAATGAGTACTATGCATGAATCCTATGGGGAATTAGGAAAGTAATAAAAGTGCAGTGACATGGATACTTGATGTATGATGAAACACCTCGCCTATACAGGCATGTGGGTTGGTTGTTTGGACTTGGATACAGAAAGTGAGTTGGCCCTCGTGTACGTGGTACCGGGGAGAGCTACCTCCACTTTTGTGTAGGGAGAGAGCTAGCCTCCCCTTGGGTTGGGACCCGAGGTTGGGAATGGCCTCTCTACATTGACTTCTGTTGGGCTTACTGGGCAAACTGGGATAGTCGGGCGAGAGTATGCAGATTGTTGAGGGGTGTGGCCCGTGTTCTGTTCTGTGTTGTATGTTAGAGCGTACCCGCCAGCGAAGAGGACTGATCGCGTGCCAGTGCGAGGTAGCCATCCATGCGCTTATCGCGAGTGTCGTAGTCACCGCTACATCGCGACCATGACCCCAAGGTGATAGACCGGGTATAGGACTACCACAGGGTGCTCTCCCGATCAGGAGAGTGACAAGTGCGCATCCTGTATCGCAAGAAAACTGCATTAAGATCGTTCCCTTAGGGAACATGTGTATTAAGTGATGATATGGACCCTTACTAGAATAACCAAATCTTAACACGTGATGATTATAAATGGAACCAGATGATAACTGTCTAAATAATTGAGAAATGTATAAATGGTTTATTGCTTTCCTTTTATTTATTGCTTTAGATGTTCTTATGTGCCACTCTACTCAACGTTTAGCTGACAATAGTCGTATATGTTCAGGTTAGGGAGCTGAGCAGCTAGTATTACCGACTGCAGAGGGTGTTGGGCCCAGTAGTAGCTTGTTTCCTTCTCGTTTTCACTTTGAGATACTTTCATTGTAGTGAGTACTTTTAATATATTGAGAACTTATGTTGTTATTTTACGTTGTCTTATAGTGGTTGTGATGGGTAGCTAGCAAACTTTCCTTGTTGTCTGTGGCGTATTATTTTTCAAACTACTGTTATGTTTCTATCGCTGCCTCTTTACTCTAATGCTTAGCTATCTTGTATGTGTGGATTGTTGTATGATTTCTTACATTTGACTTATTTCTCGATGGACGACTGGATCTTGGAATTAGTCAAAGTGAGTCATTTTCGGGTTCCATGGGGAGCAAGGTTTGAGTCATAACATTGTCTGAGTGAAGGGGAGGGTGAGGGAGAGAGCGAGAATGAAGGAGCACATGGAGGGGTGTGGGAGGGGGGAGTACAAGAGGAGAGAGAAAAAAAAATAAAAGGAGAGAGAGTGAGAGAAGCAGGGGAGGGGGAGAGCATGGGAAGTTTTCACATGGCTGGGTTAAAACCTAACTTTAGTATATATTATAGATAAATTAGATTGTGGGATTGCACGAAGTATTGATATAAGTAAAGATATAAGTCTCCCACTTGCTATCCAACTATTGGGGAAATAAATCCTTATAACTTTATTCGGATGTAGGGTAAGCAGGTGGGATAGCTGACACGTTATAGATAAGAAGAATAATATGATGAATAGTGATGAAATTATACTTTTAATAAGTTAATACATATAAAAATAAAAAAATAATAATTACATTAAAATAAATTGATATAGAAGAAATCAAATCAAACTATATAACTGATAAATAACACATATTATCCTATCTCGTAGGAAGGAAATTTACCCCCACATCGGCCCAAGTAAACAATTGACCGAAAAAAACAACCACATTTTCTTTCGTTCTTCTTTTGTATATTTTTTTTAGTATTCTTCTCCCGTCGCTCGAGAGAAAGGGAGCGCAGCAAGAGAGCACCGAGGGGCCTTCCTCGGAGACCAGACTCGGCTCGAGATGGCGCCGCTGAAGAAGAAATCGAAGAAGAACAAGCGTAATAGGAGGAAGCTATCGATCAAATGCGGCAGCGGCAGCGGCGGCGACCCATCATCCCCCGATCCCAAGTCCACAGACGTCGACACCGAGTGGTGGGAGAGCTACTGGCGGAAGAACTCCTCTTCCGGTATTAAAATCATACCATCAAATTTTTTTCCCCCATATCTTCCCCCTTTCAGAATCCCGTTATTTTACTTGATATCATCCAGTGAGAATGGGAGTTGATGATTCCCACGATCTCCACACGATGTGTTCTGTTTAGGTTGCATTCAGTAACAACACAACCTATTTCGTCGCTTATTGCTGCAATTAGGTGCTTTATGTGGTTAGAAATCGCAACACAGTTAGCTGTGGATTTCTACCAAGAGTGCGGTAGGGTGGTAATTATCCTATTTGCTGCTCTATTGATCATGGAATTAAGTCGCTGGGTTGACGTGCTTTCTGAAAAGTTGAGATTTATCGCCTTTATGACGGCTTGGTGCGCGTTGTTGCTTTACCTGGGGATGATGTGTGTGGGCTCTGTAAGTGTAAGCTTCTCCCAATTTTGTTGACAAGAAAAAATAATGGTGAGCTGTTAAGAAAGCCTTTAATGAGGTTAGTTACACAGGTGGCTAGAAAGTAGGTTACTTTTCTTCCGTTTTTTTTTTGTGGGAAAAACTTGATTTGTGATGGAGAGGAAAATTCAAGTACATGGCACGAAAAAGAGGAGAATCATAGCATACACCAGAATAACAACACAGATAAAACACTATGAACAACATATAATAGCGAGAATTCACCAATTACAAACATGCATGAATAATGATGTGACCGCTTGGATGTCCTCGGCAAATGTTGTGCATGGAAGAATCGGGTAAAGAGATCTCCAATGAGGTGGAGACACCGAAAAGAGGTGAGTTGCCTACCCGAAGATATACCACCCCAAAGTTGAGTATATGACATCTGAAACACCTAAATGTTCGTGTACCTACAACAGAAGACAACCGTGGGGAAATGGAAGATATGCCATGATCAAGCACACACATCTCCAAAGGAACGAAAACAAACTGTGAGGGTGAAGATGGACTTTTATCATAGTTGAAGCAGACACAGGGATCCATCAAGATAATCAAGATCTAAGAAGAGAGTGTCTTGCTGCTGAGATGTTGGAACTGTGATCAGAGGTAGACGGAGCTGTGCAACCTTGGGGGAGGATCGAAGGAGGTCATGATTGATCGCTGCAAGAGGCTCTGGAGGAGATGGGAAGACTAGATAGGATGGGAATAATCCTAAGAGGAAGCGAACACTCGAGAGTTCCGAAAGGGGCCCAAGGGGGTGAGTGGGTTACTAAATGTTGTTAAGAACATATGCTTTCTAGCACTGAAATTGAAATTATTCATGTTCATCAACATTGCCTAAATTACTGATGTTATTGCTCTAATATCCTAGAGATCAGTGTATGTCAGCATATCTCCTCATGAAATTGTCCATTTACTAGTTTTCTACCACCTTTTCGGCATTGGCAACATGTTGTTGCCCATTGTGTCTATCTCCAAAATGAGAACATATAGATGAGGGATGAACTGGTTCTCTTTAGAGATCTAAGATCTAAGTTTTGAACATAGTTTTTATGAAGGTGGTTCATGCTTAAAGTTTCAAGCATAGTTTTTATGAAGATGGTTCGTGCTTAAAAGAGCCTTGTTACCTATCTAAGTAGGTTTTGCCCCTCAAAATGGGCAAAAAACCTCTCAGATAAATTGTTTGGTAACATTTCTTTTTTTTGGTGATAGATGCAAGGACCTCTTGGATTCTGATTTGAAATTCTGCTGATTTCACGAGAACCAGTCATGGCAGGAGCAATTGTGTACTGATCAGGTTGTAAAACAGTCATGGCAGGAGCGGTTTTTATTAATCAGATTCTTTATGAATCTCATTCTTGTGTAATATAGGCAGCACCAGGTTCTTGAAATTAACGTATGTTATACAAGCTTCTCATGAAAAAGGTTAGGTGAGGACAAGGGGATTCACTCATAGATTAAGTTCCTCTTCTCTATTGTTTGATTGCTTGATACTTGTTTTCTTTTTTTTCTTTTTATCTATGCATTTCAAGCTGTTCATTATGAAAGTGCCTGAAATTGCTTCTTGCATGTCAAACTGAGAACCATATAAATGCTTTGGTTGGAAAAACCCAGCTTCTATGGGGAAACAAATTCAAAATTAAACTTTGATTAAAGTCACAATACAAATTTATTACCAGGCACAACTTGTCTTTGTCTTCATCATTGCTATCAGACGTGCTCTCTTGGATGTGGTATTTTTGAATGTGCTATGTTATAAACACTGTGAAAATGTGATGAGAATAGCCTTTACCACGGGCCATATGCAATTTGCACACACAACTTCGAGTCACTTTTGGCTGCAGCACTAAACAACACCATGAAAGCTTTGAGGCTTTTAGAGTTTAGAAACATAAGATCATAAAATAACATAGCTAAATTCAAAAATATCCAACTATTATCAGCATATTAATGAAGACGGTAATAAAATCGTATGAAACTGTTTAATATGTAAAACTCATAAACTTTACAAGTAATATTTGAATTGAAGATAAAAATGGATATATATTCACCTTGAAAATACAAAAATAAATATCAGCTGGTTGATTGGCTGAAAAAACGTTGAATCCATGCAATTACTCTGGCTATCTGGGTATCCATACTCAGTATGGTCAAGTGACCAACTAGGATTACTTAGCCAAGTAATCAGTGGAGTAAGCTGACTTCTACAGATTTCCAATCAAATAAGGTCTTTTGTATAGTTGATGTAGTAGCATTCCAATGCAGCCAATTACCTGCATAGCTCATTTGGAGAGGTTTTATTTGGGTTCCACATGTATTCTACTTCTCAGGTGCAGTTGAAAGCCAGAATCTCTATTTTGTAACTGATGCAAAGCTTTCGTATCACAGACTCATATTTGCATATTTGGTAAAGCTTGCTATATAATGTACGCTAAGAAGATATCAAGCCAAAAGCGATATGACTTGTAAAGTTATATGATGCAAGGGTTGATGATTTGCAAATGCTACTTGCAGAGGTGGACTGGTTTTGGCCTACACCGAATAGACTAGACAGTCTAGACTCTATTGCTTGGATTAGAGCTAACTTCTCTGTGAAAAAGACATATGAGTTATGTCGGGGACAGAATAACAGGTTGGATCCCAGCATTGGGATGGATAATGCATCCATTTGGAAATTGAAAGCCCTTGTGAAAGTTAAAACTTTCAATTGGCTATTGAGGGATGGTAAGTTAGTTACAAAAGTTTCTAGAAGCAGGTGAGAGCTGAAGGAGGGCACTACTTGTTCCTTGTGTAGTGATGGAGCTGAACATGCATCTCATCTTTTTCTCTCATGTGATCTTACAATGGGATCAACTTGATACTTCAATTCCAGCGGTCAACTCTATGGCTGATTTTTGGCATGAATTCCATCAGGCAGGGAGATTAGATGTGAAGCGTGCAACCAAAACTGTGGCAGGTTTGCAGGCAATTTGGTTGCAGCGGAATGGAGCCATCTTTTGTGGAAGACGTCCTGGGGTGGACAACATTGTAAGGGAAGCTTCCTATCTTTGTACCACTTGGTTGCAATTATTGTAATACTTTTTTGGTAGTTGAATCAAGGTGGATGTCTACTAGCCTTTCTTTTTTCTTTCTCAAAAAAAAAAAAGAGAGTTATATATGTGTATTTAGTCTGTATGTTTTCGGGGGGAGAGTGGTGGGCCTTTGATACTAGTTCAAACTCAACGAGTACAATGGCCCTTGGTTCCTTGAGGTTGTTTTTCCATGGAAGTTTGTTTGATCTGATATCACAGATAAACCATGCGTTTATATGCAAGTGTATCTACAGAATTGAACCATGTCATGGTTACAGCCATCAGGTTGTGATACTGGTAGAACTGGTCTAAAGTAGCTTGTTCACTTATGCCATCTGCAATGACCTATAGACTGCTAGATGGCAAATTGGGGGTCAACTTGGTCTATTCTTGTATATGACGGCAGCTCACCTTGTTTGCATTGACTACCTTACCGTATAATGACATAAGATCAAGATATAGAAGATAAATGCATCAGACACAAGTTTCAGAAACCACATGGGCAAAATCCTGAATAAGTGTCTTCAAAAAAATAAAATCCTGAATGAGTTATTTTAGAGTATATTTTGCATGAACTGCTGTAGCTCTTGTATTATTATAGGAATTGGATGATGATGATAAATATTGGTGTTTAGATATGAGATTTGAATAGTGTTGATCATTGTCCCTTTTACCTTGAATTATAACCCTATTCTCTCTCTCCGGTCTCTAGCACACTTGTAGAGATCTTCATTGACGTCACCAGGGGAAAATCGTCGGCGGCGGCACTAGTGGACGCCGCCAACCCTAGCACCGCTCCGACTAGCAGCGCATCACCGGATCTCCTTTACAATCACCAGCGTTGCCCGCGCCGCCCTGGCGCACGTTGAAACCCTAGCGCGTCGCCAAGGCTTCTCCAAGATCGCCAGCGCCGCCCTACGACCCAGCACGGTCGCTTAGCGCCGCCCAACCTCCTCTGCGGCCTAGTGCCGCCGCTGAGCGTCGCCAGGCCTTCTCTGCGGTGCACCAGCGCTGCCTATCGTCGTCGAAACCTTCTCTGCCACCCAGCGCCACAGTCGAGCGCCGCTAGTAGCCCACTAGAGCTGTTGGGTGCCATCAGGGGGCGATCTCTCTCCGATTGGTGCTGCACATCTTTGATCGGAGGACGATGTGCTAGAACACCTCCTTCGGTGGCTTGGGTTATGGTTTCTACTTCCCATAACTTGTAGAGCGTGTTCTACCACTTTGAATACTGAAAATCAGATCTGAGTTCTTCCTCCTGATTTCAATAGCTTTGTGTGGTCACTGTCATGGCTTCTACCTCAAGTGAAACAGTTGATGCAAAGTCGATGACTATCTCGACTTCCCTGATGGTTCAAGGGACAACCATTAAACTCAATGGACCTCAAAATTATCTCCTATGAGCATAGGCTTTCATGATATTTGTGGGTGGCCACAAGAAGCTTTCAATCCTCTCTATTAATCCTCCTGAGTCAACTCATAAGGATTTTGAAAAATGGGAGTAGGATAATTATCTGGTGATGAACTGGATAATGAATAGTGTGGCGGGACTGATGGTATCAAATCTATTGTACAAGAAGACAGCGGAGGATATGTGGGAGAATCTCTCCAAAAAATATTCTCAAAAATCCAATCATGCTCGTCTTTTAGACATATATCGCCATATATGGTCCATGTCTCAAGGAGATAGGATGTTAATTGATTATTATACAGAGATGGAAGGACTCTTTGAAGAGCTAAGTGTGTTTCAACCTTCTTGTTGTGATGCTCAGACCAGCCAGAGACAGACTTGGCAAGTCTACAGATTTTTGGATGTGTTGAATGCTAAGTTCTCATTTACTCATGAGAATATTTTGGCCCTTAAGGTTATGCTTGATTTGGAGACTGTGTATGGTCGTATGCAGAAACTATCTATGGATGCGAGCCATCCTCCGGTTGTCTCTACGACACCTAACATTGAGGCATCGGCCTTTGCTACAACTGGAGGCAGAGGTGGATTCCGAGGGGGTCATGGATATGGAGGTGGTCGTGGACGTGGACAGGGTCTCGTCTATGAACCTTGTATTCACTGTCATAGGATTAATCATCCCTCGAAGAAATGTTGGGCTAAATTTAGTTATCCCAGAAATCACTTCATTACTGCTGCAGTGGCTAAGGGGGAGCTGCCTCCCTCTACTGAATCATTTCCTACTTCGATGTCATCTTCTGCCTTTACTCTAACAATGGATAACTATAATCATCTTATGGCCCTTCTGCGTCAACCTGTTGCCTCAGACACTACAGTGTCTCCGACTACCACTAGCAGCTTTGCAAACCTTGCCACTACTTCATCCTTTTCATCATGATTTGTTGACTAAGGTGCTTCGAGTCATCTCACTGGTAAGGAAGATATTATTGTCTATATGCATAAGGCTAATGATATCACTTCTATTCGTTTGGCAAATGATACATATTCTCCTGTTACTGGAGTTGAAGGGGTTCATTTTTCAAATAAGCTTAAGCTTGCCACTATATACTGTGCTCTAGAATTCCCGTTGAGCTTATTATCTGTTTACAGATTATGCAAGGAACTTTAATGTCATGTTATATTTGACAAGCAGCTTGTCTATTTTCAGGACATCTAGACGGAGACGATGATTGGTGGGGGGATTGAACGTGATGGTCTTTGCTACATTGATGCTTCTACTTTGTTTGCAGGTGCTGCCTCTTTTTCTATGGATCCAGTTCTTTGGCATCGTCGACTGAGTCATCCTTCTACTTCATGTTTGCGAAAAATGTTTCCAGAGTCTACTATACCACCAGATATAGAGTGAAGTTTGTCATCTTGGCAAGCATCATGGTGCTTCCTTTTTGACTAGACAGAATAAAAGGTGATCGGCACCTTTTGAGTTAGTCCATTGTGATGTTTGGGGTCCGTGTCCAATAACCCATCGGAATGTTTACCAGCATTTTATAGTCTTTGTTGATGACTTCAGTCGTGTAGAGAATTTTCGGGGAAATAATTCTTGTTATCATTGAAAGGAGAGGCCCTAGCCCTCTTTATATAGAGAGATGCAAGGGCAAATATGGAAATCCAACTAAGACCTAAAAATAGTAAATCTTAATCAAATATTTAATTTGATTTATTTCCTAACACTCCCCTACAAGTCGAGATGCGGGAGACGGCGAAGACTTGAATCCTTAAGGTAGTGAAGATCCACTCTCGTTGACGTGGTAGTCCTCTCTTCATGTCTTCAACCTTGGGTGTCTCTTCTTGTATATCCTCATAGAGTCAGTAAATGTTTGATTTCTCTTGAGGTGCGTGAGAGTACTGCTCGAATTTTGACATCTTGAGCTGGCTCCCATCTTCAACTCTTGTATCTTTCACTTAACATATAAGGACCCAACTGAGACAACTCAAAATTTTAAGGGGTTACTGGCAAGTACCCCAGCACTAAAAGACTTAACTTTAAAGAAAATAGAAAAGTGGACTTAATCATAAAATGACCCTATTTTTTCCTTTTTTTTATAAAAGAAACACAAAGGACCCGAAGAGGTTTTCTTCCTCTTCTTTCATTCTTCTCTACCGGCTCTCCTCTTCCGTTACTTTTGCTGGTGCTGCTTTCTCCCTTGACAACTGCAACAACAACATCAAGGACGTGTGGAGAGGAGTGCAGTGAAGGGGTGCC
The DNA here is from genome assembly GCA_037157565.1 of Thalassia testudinum. Lineage (NCBI taxonomy): Eukaryota > Viridiplantae > Streptophyta > Magnoliopsida > Alismatales > Hydrocharitaceae > Thalassia > Thalassia testudinum. The sequence continues at coordinate 24,769,459 of JAZHRO010000024.1, forward strand.
CGTGCGGTGGATCTCCGGTGCCACGCCGCACATGTGGAGAAGCGTCGTCGCTGATGGTGGAGGTACCTTGTTGCCATTCGAGGAAGGCGCAGTTGCTAGAGGCCATTGAGGCGAGTGCGAGCAGGAGCGAGAGAGGGTGAGCGCGTGGGGGAGGAAGAGCCCGACAGCAACTCCGATAGGGACACCCTGTGGCCACAGCTTGGTTTCGCCATTGTGGGCGGTGCTGTGTTTGAGAGAGGCATGCACACAGGAAGGGAAGGAGAGGTGGTTAGAGAGAAGAGCCTCTTCAGTGGCTCGCCGAAGGTTGACGGTGTCACCAGAGGGCCTCTCCCTAGACTTCTTTTTTTTTTTCTCTTTCCCATGAGATCAAATCCGCTCTAATATCATGTGGAGAATTTTGGAGGGAAATAATTCTTGTTATCATTGAAAGGAGAGGCCCTAGCCCTCTTTATATAGAAAGAGGTAAGGGCAAACATGGAAACCCAACCAAGACCTAAAAATAGTAAATCCTAATCAAATATTTAATTTGATTTATTTCCTAAGACGTTTTTGATGCGTGATAAGTCTGAAATTATTTCTATTGTTCCAAAGCTTTTCAATGAAGTACAAAATTTTTATTCTACTTGCATCAAAATTTTTCATAGTGATAATGCTTTGGAATTTATACAAAAAAATGTGGCTGATTTTCTTTCTAACAATGGTACACTTCATCAAACGTCCTGTGCTCAAACCTCACAACAAAACGTGGTTGCAGAACAGAACTTACGCCATGTACTTGATGTTGCTAGAACCATAATGCTTGCCACAAATGTGCTTAAGAATTTTTCGGGGGATGCTATCCTAACATCCACATACTTGACAAATATACTTCCTTCCCTGATGCTTGACGGAGCCACACTGTTACTTTTGTTGCAGCCAAATACCAAACCCTTTGCATTACCACTACGTATTTTTGGGTGCACTTGCTTTGTTCAGCTCTTTGGGACCTTTGATCAATTATCTTGGTTCGTTAAGTGTGTTTTCTTAGGTTATTCTAGAACTTAGAAGAGGTATTGATGTTTTGATCTGGTTGGGAGACGATATTGTGTCTGCAAATGTCTCCTTTATTTAGAAGACTCCCTACTCTCATGAGGGGTCGTCTCGAGTGGTTTTTCATAGACTTATGAATGGCGACATACTTCGTCTGCTTCTGTCCCCGTACCTATCATGTAGGTAGAAGATCAAGAAGAGCCTCACATCCCCTCACCACCATCAGATCCAGATGATCCACCACAGTAGTTTGATAAGCTTCCTATTACTTTGAGAAAGTCAGTAAGATCTTACACCTTGCACCTTATGACCCATTATATAGCTACTGATCACCTTAGTCTAAATTTACAAGGATTTACTATAGCTCTTGCAGCTATGGTGGTTCCCAAACATCATGATGAGGGTCTTCAAGATCCTGGTTGGAGACAAGCAATGCATGATGAGATGGATGCTCTTATGTCTCGGGGTACATGGGACTTTAACACATCTTCCACTAGGAGGCAGGGTGGTGGACTGCAGATGAGTGTTTACTGTGAAGTATCACCCGAATGGTACTATTGAGAGCTTGAAAGCCAGACTTGTAACAAAGGGATATACCCAAACTTATGGGGTCGACTATTTTGATACGTTCTCCCCAGTGGCATGTATATGTTCTGTCAGGGTCATTCTCTCTTGTGGTTAATAAAAACTAGCCCTTGCATCGACTGGATGTAAAAATTGCTTTCTTATATGCTGATTTGTTGGAGGAAGTGTATATGTCTCAACCACCAGGCTTTGTAATTGAGGGGGGCAGGTATGTAGGCTCAGAAAGGCTATTTATAGCCTGAAGCAAAGCCCTCGAGCTTGGTTTGAGAGGCTCAGTGTTACAATACAAGAAATTAGATTCTGCAGAGCTACATCTGATCATTCTGTCTTCATTAGACAAAAGGAATCTGGAACTACCATTTTTGCTGTGTATGTTGATGATATGCTACTCACAGGAGTTGACATTTAGGGAATTCAGGATACTAAAACATACTTTCAGAGCACATTTGTAACCAACGATTTAAGCAACCTACGTTATTTCTTGGGCATTGAGGTTACCAGAAACTCCAAAGGGATGTCTCTGTCCCAGAGGAAGTATGTACTTGAGCTTCTTGGTGAAACTGGATTGTTAGGTGCACTACCATCTATGGTTCCTGTAGAGTCACTGCGTTGATTGCCAAAGGACAATGATTCGTTGTTTGAGGATAAAGGAAGGTATAAGAGTATTGTTGGGAAGCTCTTGTATGTCATTGTTACAAGACCTGATATTAGTTATGCTATTAATAGTGCCAGCCAGCATATAGAGAACCCAAGGTATAATCATTGGAATGCTATGTGTCTTATCCTCTGATATCTCAAAGGAAGTCTTGGAAAAGGACTTTACATAAAGAACAATGGTCATTATGATGTACATGCATATTTTGATGCTGACTACGCAAGGAGTCCAGAAGATAAACGGTCTACCATAGGTTATGTCACCTTTCTTGGTGGAAGTTTGGTCACGTGGAAGAGTAAAAAGCAAATTGTAGTGTCTAGATCCAGTGCGGAGGCAGAATATCAGGCAATGGCATATGCCAGTTGTGAGATTATGTATAGCTTATTAACTTTCTGAAGGACGGGAGTTGAGGTCAAGACACCTGTTCCGATGTTCTGTGACAATAGATCGGCCATATTTATTGCTTCCAATCCGGTGTTTCATAAACGTACTAAACACATTGAGGTAGACTATCACTTTGTGAATGATATGGTGACTTCTAACAAGATATGCACTCCTACTACATCAGAGCATCAAGTGGGATATATTTTCACTAAGGCACTACTTCGGAAGCGTCATGATTTCCTTTGTTCCAAGTTGGGCATGTCAGATATATATGCTCCAACTTGAGGGGGAGTGTTAGTATTATTAGAAGAGTACATGTGTTATTTTGCCTAGTTGAGGGCTACTCTTGTATTTTACCTAGAGACACTCCCTATATAAGGAGAGCTAGGATTTCTAATAATAGATTGGTTCTGTGTTTTCTCTTCTCCCTCAACATCTAGGAAGTTATGGAATTAAAACTTATAAAATACATAAGGGATATTTTTATGGGACATGACCATCTGCATAACTGTCGGACCGATTCCACAACCATAATAATTTGCATTTTTGCACATAGACACATCTAACAAATCAGTTTTCAATTAATATGGGCATGAAAGAAATTTGACAAATAGGTATATACACATGGCAAGTGTAATACATGTCTTGTAGATATTTAACATTCTTTCTGAAAAATATCATCATTTTGTGGGATTAACACTGGCTTCCTTGAAATGCCATGTTTTTGCAAGGATCCTGTTTTGAGTGCCTTGTGCATTAAACCTTTTTCTTCTCTCAAGAGCAAGTTCAGGTAAGTGTTGCATGAAGGATTCAAACTCCAATCCTCCTTTGATAGTGCTTTACTTTTTGACCTGCTTCATTTATCAAGTTTAGATGAGTAGGTAGCACTTTTATTAAACTTGATTTTGTTTCAGGAGTAACGATCCCCAGCAATGAAGAGGAGGGATTCAAATATTTCTTTAGGGTGTCAAAGAAAACATTCGAGTATATCTGTTCCCTGGTGAGGCAAGACCTCATTTCCAGGCCTCCTTCTGGGTTAATAAATATCGAAGGCCGTCTACTTAGTGTAGAGAAGCAAGTTGCCATTGCTCTAAGAAGGCTGGCTTCTGGTGAATCCCAGGTGTCTGTTGGAAGCTCCTTTGGTGTTGGGCAGTCGACAGTTTCTCAAGTGACTTGGAGATTTGTCGAGTCGATGGAAGAGCGTGCAAGACACCATCTCAAGTGGCCTGAACAGGACCAAATAGACCGGACCAAAGCCAAATTTGAAGCTTCCTACGGCTTACCTAACTGCTGTGGGGCGATTGATGCAACCCACATCATAATGACACTTCCCGCAGTTGAAACCTCCAACGACTGGTGCGATCAAGAGAATAACTACAGCATGTTCTTGCAAGGAATAGTCGACCACGAGATGAGGTTCCTCGACATTGTGACTGGCTGGCCAGGCAGCATGACCACCTCACGTCTTCTCAAATTCTCAGGCCTCTACAAATTATGCGAGAGTGGGAAGCGCTTGAATGGCCCCATCAAGATGTCATCACGAGGAGAAGAAATAAGAGAGTTCATTGTGGGAGACTTGGAATACCCTCTCCTGCCCTGGCTCGTCACCCCATATGAAGGAAAGCACCTTCCACCATTGATGGATGGTTTCAATGTGAAACATTTAAGTGCGAGGATGCTCACACTTAAGGCATTTGCACAGTTGAAGGGTGTCTGGAGGATTCTGCACAAGGTCATGTGGAGACCTGACACTCAGAAGTTGCCTGGTATTATTTTGGTTTGCTGCCTGCTTCATAACATTATCATAGATAATGCAGATGAGATGCACGCGGATGTGCTCCTGGCAAATCATCATGATGCGGGATACAAAGAACAGAGTTGCCAAGAAGAAGATCCTCAGGGGAAGGTCACGAGAGATGGTTTGTTGAGACATCTTAACCAAGCTGGGCTCCTCAAAACAAATTGAGAAGGATGAGCCAGATGCTGTACTTCAGATTATCTGATGGAGAAAGAACACTTGAAATGAGGGCAATGGTCTTCACCCTCTGGACGCAGTGGAAGATCTTCAAATTGTGAGCTTTTTCAGGCTAGGCATAGTTGCATTAACAGATAGCCCTTATGATTTTTTGGACTGAGATGAAAATCATGTAACCATGTATAGTGCACTCTTACAAGAATCAATGGGAGATGAAGTCTGTTACTGGTGCAGTTGGCAACAGAGGTTGGTTTGTGGTTGCCCATGGAAAATGTTGGAGGGCTTTGCATTTTGGTCTGGTTGTTCTTGCACGGGCATATTTCCTAAATGATGTGGCGGCTGTATTAAAATAAAAGAAATCGATTGTTCGGTCACTCTGGAGTTATAGGAACTAGAATCTGATGGTGGTGGTACATTCTTTATTTTCATTAATTATATAGTTTGTCCTATAAAACATAAAAGAGCTTTATTTAAATGATTTGGAAAGACATGGCAGCTACCGATGGGTTATTTTGTAATTAAGTAAATCAAGTATCAAGCCATTTGGGAATTACAATAACTATAATCTAATGGCTGCTATGCATTCTTTATTTTCATTAATTATGATCCCTCCCATGTTAAAACATAAAAGATTTGTTGAACTAGTTGGAAAATGAGATGTATGGCATTTGGGAGCGTCTTTGAAACCTCCTGATGTGGTATTGCGTACCACTTTTGGGGCAATTCTTTTTAATCTTAATTATTTGAATATATTTAATAGTGTGTATACCTAATTAAGATATTTCTTACATTCTAAAATAATACAGACGCTCTTGCCTTTCACCAAGCTCCCTCCCCGTTCTGCAGATATTGGTAGGGGAGGAGGGAGTGGGAGTTGGGTGGACATTTGGGAATGCAATTGCTTATAATTGTCGTTAATTTTTATAATTTCAAATGCAATGCCTTTTGATTAGGGTAAAAATAGTTCTCTCACAAGTCCAACTGAAAGAGGCCTACAATAGTATTTAAGATCGAAGACTTATCCTCAAACCTAAGGAGAACTTCACCTAAGTAGGCATATGAATTGCCTTATCTAATAAGGTGGACTTGTTCGCATCCACTAGTAGGCAAATCACCCCCTAATTGTGTTAGGTGTGTTGCACATCTGACTCATTGTTATATATATTGTACATTCGTCTCAAGTTAGGTGAACTTGACTCGATTCGACTGATCAGGTAGGCTTGCACTAGGTAATCCTTGCCCGAGTGTTCTAGCGGATGAGCTCCATCAAAGAGGTGAGTGGAAGAGGCAGATGATTGTGCAATAACTAGACGTTAGAAAGTGATTTGATGAGGATGCCACAATCTACCCAGATCAAAGTGGAGTTAGCAAAACGTACAAGATATGTGTGGAGTAATGTGCATGGGAAAGATCGTTACAAAAGACCACGTATGACAATAATGGGATTTAAATTAATTAACAAACATCCTAGAACATATTCATGTAACCCCTTGTAAAAAGGATGTTTGAGAGGATTTAACGGCACGTAAAAAAAGGATTATTGTACTACTCTCTCTTTCTCTAGAACACTTAATGAAAAAATCCAAGGGTTAAATGCCCTCCTCAAATGTACATCTTTCGAGATGGAATTAGGTTACAAATCTCTTGTATTTCTTTGTGCTTGTAATTCTCAGTCAAACCCTTTGTTATCTTGAACTTCATAGAACTTGTTCGAGGGCTTTGCTTAGTGGCACCATCTATGGGAAATTCCATCTCTACATACTTTTCCAACTCTTGGTTAAGTTCTTAGAGGACTTCTGGCTCTTACAACTTGTAGTGGTTCCAAAGAATTCTAACTTAATCCATACCTGCACCTATACCTGCAGTTTATGAGGAATCAAGTGTTGCCCAATCACATAGCCAACGTTAGGTGGAAAAGGGCCACAACCTGAAGAAGCCTCCCCCCTCTCCTCTCCACTAGGTAGAGAAGGAACAGAAGTACCTTGAATGCCTAGATGACCTTCGGGGAGAACAAGAGGAGTTAATGGGTTACCTTCGTAACGCATGAAGGTGTAAGGAGGAGGCTCTCCAGCAAAAGTCAGACTCCTCTTGTGAGCAATTGGATGAGTGGGTAAAGTAGCGTTGTGTTGTGGAAGAAGAAAACTCTTGTCTCCGCGAGCCACTAGAAGAGCACAAGTGGGAGATGAGGCAAAAAGGAGGGGAGGCGTGTCCATCCAAGCTCCACCTACCCCATGGGACTCAAATGGTTAGTTCGCCTAGTGGGAGTTTCAGTCCAGTGGAGGTGAATCTCTACCCGTGATTGTCCGTCAGGCCACACAATTATTTAGAGGTATCCACCCCCAAACCTATGTTACCATATACACCTTTACAGAGGAGGTCATGAGTAGTCAAGTAAATGAGGGTTAACCCCTAAAGTAAATTAAGCCTAAGGTAATTGAAAATTTAGCTTGCTAAAGAAGGCATTGAGAGTCTGATTTTTTATAAAAGAATTTTTTGGCAGACAAAGCTATCAGGAAGTAGGGCAAAATTATCTGGGTTGAGAAGTAGATTTTAACCAAGGATAAAAGAATAGAAAAATATAATATAACATGAAATGTAACGCATTTTTATAAAATTAAGTTCCATCGGTGACATTCTTTATGTTATATGTAATTCAAAAATCACATGTACATTTTGATTTAAAATAAAAAATAATTAGTATATTTTTATTTAAAAGTAAAAAGTCACCTGTGATTTCTTGATCCATGAGTGGTGTTACTTTTTGAATAGTAATTGTGGATCTCACTGTGTAAAAATACTTACATTTCTTTTCACGTTGGTTTTCGAATTTTTTTAAATTAAAATAATCTCCTTTAAGTATTCTTTATTTTTTAATTAATTGACCCAAATGATTCTTTAGATTTAAATATTACGCAATTCAAGATTTCATCCTTCAGCATCCATGCGATTTTTTTTATTCACAACATTCACTTTCAGCATATACTTACAACAACTCCAATTATTCATTCAATATCCCATCCAATCATCCCATCTCTTTTCATGTGAGATTTTCTGTTGTTTATGTGTGGTTTTTGGCATGTATCTATGGTACACCTAAGCACAGCACTAAAAAGAGTTTTTGGAGCAGAATGTCAAGGCTCCTTAGTAATCATACATAATCTCTTGTCTGTATCAGTGATTTTAACGCAATTATGTCTAAAGCTGACAAGGTGGGGGGGAATGTGGCTCTTTCAAGGGAATTTTGCTATTTATAAAGGTTTGCTAATACCTTGGGATTGCTAGATTTGGGGTTCTCTAGACAGACATACACGTGGTCTAATGAGAGGAACCCGCAATATTTGATAAAGGAGTGCTTGGATAGGGTGTCGGTGTCTAGTAATTGGGCATTGAACTATCCATCCGTTGGTGTGTTGCATTTACCAGCCTTGGGTAGTGACCATAGTCCCATCTTACTGAGATTGTGTAGGAAAAATTCCCACTCTTCAATGGTTTGGAGATCTGGGGCAGAATGGTGTTTTAGGGCTGATTATGGCCATGTAGTTGAAAGTGCGTGGGCAGCAAATGATCAAAGGAATCAGATTCCCATATGGGAAAGAGGAAATTGGGTAGCCTCTGAGTTGCACAAATGGCATGCAAACTCTAAAGTTAATTGGAAAGCTAGGAAGTTTAATATTGAAGATGAAATGCATTGTTGCAAGCTAAGCAGCCTAATTTCAGTAATATAACAGATGAATGTAGATTGCAAAGTCAATATGAGGAAATCCTTAGGCAGGAGGAATGGTATTGGTGTCAGAGATCTCGGCATGATTGGATACAGAGTGGTGATAGGAACATGAGATTTTATCATTTGTTTCCTCAACATAGAAAGAGAACCAACTCTTTTGAATGGCTCAAATTACCTAATGGAGTGGAAACATCTGATTTGAAGGAAATTAGAAGATGCTTTTATAATTTTTATATTCAGCTTTTCACAACACAGGCTGTTAAATGTAGCCCGGCTGAAATGCTCTCGACTCAAGATTGGCCTATAGTAGTTGAAAGTAGCAAATGTACACAAATTCTTGATGACGAGGGGATACATAATACTCTTTTTTCCATGCATCCAACTAAAAGTCAAGGGCCTGATGGTTCTCGACCTTGTTTTATCAGAAAAGTTGGAGCACTGTTGGTAGAGAGGTGATCCTCTTTGTTCAAGACTTTCAAACAGCAAGAAATGCTGAGGGTAATGAGCAAACCATTCATAACATTTGTGCCAAAGTTGGACTCTCCTAGAGAACCAAAAGACTATCAACCAATTAATTTTACAAATATACTTTATCAATTAGTTGCGAAGCTGCCAGCAAAACGATTAAAGCCCATTCTCAAGAGAGTTGTATCAAAGAGCCAGTCAACTTTTCTATCTAGTAGACAAATCACTGACAATATTATTTTAGACAAAGAATTGATATATGCTATGAAAAAGTCGAGAAGGAGGGAGGGATCTATGGTGGTTAAATTAGATATGAAAAAAGCTTTCGATAGGCTTGAATGGCCTTTTTATTGAAAATTGTCTTCTCCAATCGCATAGTCCTTCTTTAACAAGACTTATAAGTCTTGTATCACCTCAGCTTCACTACAAGTATTAGTTAATGGAACTCTTTCTTCTACCATTATTCCATCAAGGGGAATTAGGCAAGGATGTTCGCTGTCCCCGTACATATTCATACTATGTTCTAACTATTTATCCAGATTACTTGATGCATCCCTCTATGCTGGGGGTATTTCAGGTTATAAACTGAGCAAGAACACTGATCCAATCACCCACTCAATGTTTGCTGATGATATTATTATGTTTTCAACAGCGTCATCGGAGGAAGCAAAAGAGTTATTGAGGCTGCTTGCTGAATATGATAAATGCTCGGGTCAAAGAGTCAATTATTCTAAATCAAAGATATTCTTTAACAGAGCTGCCACTGGTGGGGATCGGAAGGAAATTCTGGAAGTAATTCTTGTTTCCAATATGATCAGAGATGATCTCTATTCGGGAGGTCCATTATTGGATGATGGAAATGACTCCAAATTGAAGGATTTAATGTTAACAAAGTTTGCTAGGAAGCTTGATGGATGGAAAGCTAGAATGCTTTCACAAGCAGGTGGAGGGTTCTTATCCTCAGTACTCTTACCTCCTTACCAATATACCTTATGAAAACTTCATTATTTTTAAAACGGCTGTGTCATCAACTGGATAAAATAATATGGAATTTCTGGTGGGGCTACACAGAGAATCGAAAACACTTCTATATGAAGGCTTGGGAGAAATTCTGTCTTCCTAAGCATTTAGGAGGTATGGGATTCAAGTTAATGAATCAGCTGAATTGTGCGTAGATGCTGAAGGAAAGATGGTCATTGCTTGTTGATTGTGAAGGATATTGGCAGGTATCTATGAAGGCTACTTGTTATCCAGAGGGGACCTTCTGGGAATATATTACTAAACCTAATGACTCATCCTTTATGAAGGCATTAGGCCACATTAAAGATAAGTTGAGATTGTATTTTAAGTGGTTAGTGGCAAATGGCCAGAATATCAATATTTGGAGTGACAGTTGGCTCTCCAATGAAGAGATAGCAGTGCTGCCTAAGGATGTAATGAGTTTACAGTTAACTAATGTGGCTAGTTTGCTGAATGAGGACGGAACACAATGGAATAGAAACCTTATTATTAATTCCTTTTGTGATGAGGCTACCCATGGAATACTCTCAACCTCGCTGCATCAAGGCACTGATTAGTTAGTTTGGAAGCCCCACCCCAAGGGGACGTTTACAGCAAAGTCAGCATACATAACTCTATTGGTTGAACATGGTGTCTTTGCTGATCTTACTGAGCAACAACTAATTTATTGTAGGAAGTTATGGAGCCTCAAGGATTTGGCGCCTAGAACCAAGGTCTTTCCATGGAAAGCCTTAGTTGGAGCTGTGCCTCCTAGAGCTGAACTAGGTGAAAGGTTCACCATTGAGGATACTTTGTGCCCACTTTGTGGTCTACAAAGTGAAACTTGGGAGCATCTTATTTGTAGATGTCATTTTGTGAGAGCTTTATGGTTCTATTGGGGCTATAGAGTTAATGCTACTGGAATTCACTAGTGGGGATTCATCCAGAATATGAACCATCAGATTTATGAGGCTGGCCATATTGATTATATGGGTTTTTACACACTGCATGCCCTTTGGTACCATCGTTGCAGGATGATAAAAAGAAGATATGGTACCCTTTCTGATAACGGTAATCGATTGTGCTAAGAATATGGGGAGATTTTATGGCTTAGATAAGGCAATACCCTACTCCTGATAAGTGGGGGGGGGCATCAATTATATGACAGCAGTGGTTTTGGGAATGTTCCATCGAATTCTATCTTAATCAAGGTGGATGCGGTAGTTGTAGAACAACACTCGGTTGTTGCTGCAGTACTTGTTAGTGTTGATGGAAGTTACATTGGAGGTTGTGCTTCTCAAGTTCCTTCTAGATCGAGTGAAGAAGCGAAGATTTGGGCAAATTCAAAAGGGCCCTGATTTGGCCTTGCATGCTTGCTTATGGGAGGTGGCCATCCTGTCTGATGCCACTAACCCCGTAAGGCAAATTCTAGCCCTTCAGTAGCCACATTGGAAGTCTGAAAGCCTAGTCTAGAATTGCTCCTCATTGTTTCATTCTAATGCTAGTTTTACATTGCATAAGGTTAGCAGATCTGATATTAAGCCAGCTCATGTTTTGGCTAGGCATCGTTTGCGATGTAATTTGCAAGGGATCTGGGTGCCCCCCTACTTCCTTGTTCCCTTTAGGTTGCTTACCTTAGTGTTTTCACCTGCAAAAAAAAAAAAAAAAGCATGTTCATGTGAGATTTGTTCCTTATCCAATTTATGGCAACTATAATTAACGACTCCGACCAAATCTATATTTTCTAATCGAAGTTAAACACAATAATTTACTAAGACTACATTCATGTTACCCCGCAAATATCTAAAATGCCCATTATCTAAATGGAGAAGATAAACTTAGAGTAGATATATTTTAATAGATATTGATGTAATGTAATAGTATGGTATATAAAAATATTAATTGTGGTGACCTTTTCTTATCTTTTCCCTTATTATGTTGGCAAACAAAGCGTTAACCAAACTTTACATGACATTTGCTCTCCCAATTACATACTAGGCTAACCCACCAGTTATCTTCACTTGCATTTATTACCTTGCGGAGTAATTTAAGGTTGAAAATGCATTTGAATTTAGGAGTTTTTACATAAATCTCCTTAAATTCTTTCAAACTTACATTAGTAGCCCTGCATTCTCAATATTTACATAAATATCCTTGCAAAGTTGTTAACCTTTATAAAAGGACGGCATTGCCACCACCATCACTTGCACCAATGTACTTTGACACCCGTGAGGACGTGCTCATTGTTGGTGCAAAGGCGGTTCGATTGTTAATTTTGATGATAACAAAATACGTGTATTTTGACATTTGTATTTGAGTATATAAGTTTCAAGTTTAATGCAAATGCAAGCAAGTGTGAGGAGCTTAAGCTCATATCCATGGTAGGATGGAGGAGCTTGATGGAGGAGGAGCTTCACATAAAGCGAAAGCTTGAAGGAGTTTGAAGAATATGATAGAAGTGTTGTCAATGTACTTGTATTTATTTTTTTCTCTTTATATTTTCCTTAGATTCATTTAAAGAGCCAAAAGTATATCACCTTTAGTCATAGGAATACTTACACATTATTAGGGCACTTAGGCAAACCTTACAATAAAGTTAGAAAGTCAAAATAGGAATCAGACAGACTGATTAGACGTCTAACATGATTATTAGACGTCTAATCCATACCTTTAAGTTGTTCGATTTTATGACCAAATGTCTAATTATCTAGGCTAGAAATTCATATTATATGCCTTTCCATTTAGATGCCTTGACTTAGATCCAGACATCCTATAAGATATTCAATGACCTTGCCAGACGTCCAATAATAGGACCGTTGGACTCTTAGCCCAATATCTTTGAGATCCAACGTAGAAAATAACTTTATGGAATTGACAGATGTTCGTAGAGCCTTCCAGATGTCTAATAAAGTGACGTTAGACCTAAATCTTAAGATGTCAAATAGAATCTAACTGTTGGCTTTTCAAGAATCAATTCTCGTAGATCATGTTTAGTTTCAAATGTCCAATACCATGTCTAGATGTCAAATACGTCATCTGACATCTTTACACTAGAACCATGTTTAGATCTGATCCAAAATAAGAACGAACTTGCATAGAATTAGACATCCAAATTTCTACCCATACATCCTAAAATAGCTTTCCAGATGTCTAACCTAGATCTCGTTTCCATCCAATAGAATCAGAAACTCTAACCCTTCAGATCAGACATTCAAACTTGTCATTAGACGTTTGACCCTAAAATTGGACGTTCGGTTCTTCTGTCGGAATCATTATGACCCTGATTTCGGCTTAATTTGACTTGGATTTGTTTCCAATGGCTATGAGGCCTCTCCAAGGCCTTCTTGAAGGTTCCTAACACCTTTATAAATAGAGCAGGACCTCCCCTTGGCAATACATACCTTAAGGAAAAATACTTTCCACCATTTAAGTGCTTAAGAGAAAGAGATCATATAGAAGAGAAATCCCTTGCTCTCCAAGCTCTATATTTCACATTTGAAAGGATCTAATCCTTGCGTAATTTTGCCTACTTAGTTTTATGCTTGGGTAGTCACACCTTGCCTATAATAGCATAGTTTAAATCTTACATTTGACCTCTATAGGTTGTACTTTTCATTTTATTTTTGGTTGGGTATTTACGTGGTGAATTCCCGTCTCCTTCGTGAGACAAAATACTCTTCGTGAAGAAGAATGGTTTGGAGGTACACTACCCTCGTTGTAAAGTAGTGTGGTTTGCAATTGATGTTGTATCACCCTTGGTTTAAAGTGATACGTTAGTGGATTTGATCAACTCGGTCGATTGGGAAACCCTAAGTCGAGAGGCTTAGGAGGTGGTCTTTACCCTTGGGATTTTTACCTAAAAATTTGTTGTCTCTTATGGTGAATATTCTATGTGATTGGATTTTTATTTTCGTATTTTTTTTCCTGCACTGTGCATCCCTACTCTAGTACGATTTCAATCATCCCCCATGCCCTCACTACCACCCATGCCCCTACTCATTCCCTTTCGACCCCCTTGATTACTACTTCGTCCAACAGTAGCACTCCTTGTGGGTCACGCTTCTCATGAGGCGTGATCTCCACTGATCCTCTGACCTCAAAGATAGGAGGAGGTGAAGGGGGAGGGGGTTGAGGAGGTCGACAATGATGGGGAGGAGGTGCTAAAGGAAGGTGATGAAGGAAGAAAAATCATCTTAATCATGCTTTGTTAATAAGACCCATTAAAGGAAATAAACTCATTTTAGGATGCCTATATGCACTAACTCCGACAACTCGCCTATTTGGTAGCCCAGCTAGATCCAACTATTAGAGCCAGATCTCCACCTGCCACATCGGGTAGCCCAGCTAGATTCGACTATTTAGAGGCGAACCTCCATTCGAATACCTGACAGACTGGTTCAGTCTGACTGCCTGGAAGATAAATGGATGCGACAATTATTTTGAGTCACAACCTCATTGCTGGAAAAGAATGTGGGATCGTGGTTTGAGGACCCACGATCGTTTATATAACTAACCACAATCCCCACGTTCGAAGGTCGCGTAACCTATATTAGCCAAGTTTGCTCAGGAGGAAAGGGTTACCTAATCTAAGAGAAAAGGAAATAGAGAAATTTCTTGTATTCTGTATCCACAAAAATCAATGGTGAATTCTGAGGGTCTCGCACTCTCTCCACACGTACACCAGTTAAGGTAAAACTGTGTTACCAATCTCTATCTTTTTTGTGTAATTAATTTAGAGTCAAGTTCTCTCCTCATTTAATCCCCCATCGTCGAATGATCTTTGGCTAAGATTAACCGAAGGACGTTTATGTTAACGGAAACATATTTTCTGAGCGTAGACTAATTTGATTTCAAAATAACACATGAACATTTACGTAAGAACCCCTTGAACCTATCCACAAATCTAAAATCAACCTATTTCCTTCGTTAATTATTTGGCCTTTGAACCTGCAGCCTCGACCTACATAGAGCTCAAAGTCAATCATTGACTACGAGATACCTATCTTGGGCCTTTTCCAGAAGCCGTGTGCTTCCTAACCCTTTTCTTAATAAAAATCCAGAAAAAGCGAGAGAGAAGCAGAAGGGTCCATCCCTCTACCTGGAAATATCCCAAAAAGGTTCCATATCGTGAGTACATGTGATGTGGAGAGAGAGCAATTTCATGGAGCAGAGTGTGGAGCCTTCGGTCAATTTGCTAAGGTATCTGAGACCCCCAATTGGAGGCACATCTTAAATGGTTGGGGCGGGTGAGTCCAGTAGAGATTTATTTGAGTTGATTCGGTTGCTTGTTTGGGAGGGCAATAGCATGTGCAACGCTTGTGGGTGGGCATTTATTTAACATGGTCCAGATGCCACTGGGAAAGCCAACAACCCCGCACCATGTGGGTGGGTCCCGATTGGTTGTTGGTTTTTTTTAAAAAGTAATTTGTAATGTATTAATTAACTTAAAAAAATGGCCTGACGGCCGGCATACAAGAAAATGACGTTTGGTTGTTTCTGGGTACGTGTTCAAGATGGGGATAAGTTAGATAGGTGGTGATGTAAGTGGTGAAGTAAGTGATAAATGTGATGGTAGATAGATTGATTTATTGTAATTTATGTGTTGATGTGATCCGACAGTAGAGAAATGATTGTTTATTGTTTATTTGTTTTATTTTTATTGTTGGGTTGTTTTTACCTTTTTTTGTTGAAAGAAGGATTATTTTTTATTGTTATTTCGTGGAAAGGTAGAATAAGTTGGGTTAAATGTGATAGGTAGGGATGGAGTTCATCGGGTGGTTTAGTTGGTGGGTAGCTTATATCATTGAAGTTGGAATGGTAGATCTTTAATTCGAGTCTTGGTTAACCTAAGGGGATAGATTTATAGGTTATTTATCCCTCTACTTAGAATGGACATCATCATCTTTTTTTTGGATAGGTAGGGATGAGATTGAAATTGGCTCTTGTCGGTTGAGCTCGACTCAAATCAAGTTCATTTAATAAATGGGTTGAAAATGTAGCACAAGATCTAACCTGAAATAAATTTTTTTAATCCAACTCCGACTCGACCCCCACAAAAAAAAAGGGCTCAAGTTGGGTCGGGTAGACCCATTTATTTGTTGTCTCATTATTTATTTCACTTATACCTATAAAATAATATGTAAGTGGGAGCTTTGCACCAACAATTATTTAAAAAGTATAGGTAACAATATGATTGGGTACAAGCAAAAAAAATAAAAAAAAAGACTTGTAAAGGATAATTACTATCTTCGATTATATAAATGACAGGATTATTATATTTGCATTTTGTGTAGATTAAAAGATTTTTAAGTCATCGTAAGTACACGTGTAATTAAAATGATTCAGCTACTTGCATTACAAATATTTTAGTTAAATATTCTACATATATAGCATATGACAAGACAACTAAATATAATCAAGTAAGAGAAAATTACAATAAAAAATAAAAATACCATCTTATTTGTTTGTATCTAATTCGAATTTAGATGTCCACACTTCTCTATGACAAGAAATCAATGGTTCATATATAGTTTGAATATAAATGCAGGGAGCATAAGGGGTTAACATTTTGTTGGTGAAAAAATAATACGAGCAATTAATAGTTATTTAGTATTTAATGTATGATACATATATGATATATATTTTGATAAATAATATAAATATATATACATATATAATATATATTAATATAGTTGACCCATCCGAGTTCATAAATAAGTTACATGAGTCTGATTTTGAGTCACCTCGTCTGAAGATCCAACCCCTTTAAAAAATGAGATATATTTATAACATAAATCCAACCGAAATTAATTTTGAATTCAAACTTGAACTAACCCAATCATGCTAAGTCTCGGGTTAAGTCAGGCCGATGTGACTGACGTAATGCTCATATTTGGTGATAGGTAAATTTATATCTTATGAGAAGATAATTAAGTTGATAATTCTCGTAAAATATGTACTCCTGAGAAACTATTTATCCACTGTTCCTTAGTTCCCTCTAAACAACATAGCATAGCATTACGTGGCAGCAGGTCTTTTAATTGGTAGGTATGTTGATTAGGTGAGGTGGTGAAATGAGCCCACACATGTGTTGATTGACCATTGCCTGGCTCGATTCTGCTTGATAATTAATCGGATTGTAGCTGGTTTATGTGAAAATGTATGCTCTTTTATGGTGAGGCAACTCGAGGACTCTTGTATTTAAGGATGGAATCCAACTACTCAACAAGAAGGCCATCTAGAATGATAGCAAATATGTGCTCGCACCTCGAGCTGTCTCAATGAATCCATTTGCAGAGACAGCTAACTTGATCGATGGTGGGTGCATCCAAGAAAAGACTCCATGGTAAGCAACCACTACTGTTATCTTGTTTAATTGAGATTTGTACATAGGCACCGACAAATTATGTAATTGCCGCGAACTACCATTTTTAGTTAAAAGTGTTAACAAATTAATGCTTATTTTTTCCTCTATATTATATAATAATAAAGAGAAAATTACCTGGATGCTACAGTTATAACTTTTACCGTAGGGTTGATATTTATCGTAAAGAAATAGAAAAAAGTAATATAAATTAGGTTACATGGTGGATCTCATCTTCCTTTAAAAGATTATCATCATTTTATGAGTTAGTGGATATATAAGTGATTTGTAATTTGAAACTAAAATGCATTTGATTTGAAGGATATTTTATGATTTTGTATCGATGGAAGATAATTTTGTTGTCTATTTTATAGTTTTGTATCGATGTAAAAATGATTCTGAAGATGATTTATATGATTTTATCTTAGTATAAAATAATTTTAAAATATATCTCATATTTTTGTATCGATGTAAAATAATTCTGAAAGTAATTTTTATAATTTTATATCGATAAAATAATTATAAAAATAATTTTAAATTTATATAAAATAATTTTAAATCGATGAAGTACTTTGAAAATACTAGATAGAGGCAAAAGCATAGTCAAATAGGTGAAAAGAGAAGATAAGATGAAAGGAATAATATACTTGCATTTTTTAAAGGTTTATTATAGGGTTAATCGACAGAAAGTCCTATTTCAATTTTTATGTTGCTGAAAAGTCATGTGAAAATAGAAAAAAGATATCGAGTCATATTTTTAGGTTTGGATATATTTTTAAATCCTCTTCCTAAAATGCCCATAATTATTTTTTATGAAAAATTATTGGAAAGTACTATTTAAACTTTAATTTTTAGGTTTAGCTAGATTAATTTTTAGATCCTCCAAATATTTTTGATTTCAAATGTGCCCTTATTTCCCATTCTTACAAATCTCAAGAGCTACCAAAGCGTCTCCCGGAGGGGGGCCGACAATATTTCTAAAAGTAAAATGTGAAATCTTAATAAATTTATTATGTAATGGCATGCAACTTAGTAGAATAGCTATATATAGGATATCATAAAAAATTAGATTTACTTCTAAACATCGTATACTAAAGACAACATTCGAAACTTTTTTATTAATTGTATATCATATGACAACATATATAACAGGTAATGTTGGATTTCTTAGTTTTAATTATATATTTGGCGTTACCTTGTATTTGAAAGGAATAAAAATATGCTATTCAATCTAATTTTTTTATTCAGATTATTTTTTAAATATTTTAAATCATAAGTTGATATCTTATATTTCCTTAATCCTTCATTTTTATAAACAATCACAATAGATTTATCCATTCCTAAATAAATCATGCAATTTACAATTATTTCAATAACAATTGATCTCTCATGCTCTTTTTTTTCATTTGACATATTCCATGTCATATATTGTCTAAAGCTTCGATATACTCAAGTTAAGGTTATATTGTTATGTAACAGTGTATGCAAATTTATTTTTATGTAATTTTTTATTTTAATTTAAGATGTTTTTATATAAATATCAGTATTGTAAAAGTCAGTAGTCGATATTCAGTTGGTCAGACCACTGACTAAGGAGTATACAGTATGCATGGGAATAATCGGGGAGTACTTGATCAGGCATATTTTAAATAAATAAATACACACACAACCAAGGTAAGGATTAACGAGAGAGAGGAGCAATAGTAGTTGCAGTACCAGCAGCAGCAGTAGGTCGAAGTGGCTGAGTATCGACAATGGCATGATGCTTGAAGTAGCAGCAGCAGTGGCGTTCGTGAAGGTGAAAGGGCTGAAGGACAAGGTGATAATTGGAGAGGGAGATGAAGGGGCGATCGTGTGGAATCATGGAAGATGGGGCGATGCTCTGTTAGATTGAAGTAGGAGGCTGTCACAGTGTCACCTATAGGGAAAAGCTCTGATTGTTTGGAGGAGGGCATCGCTTATTAGGTCGCATGTAGGTTTCGAACAAAAGGGGTGGGAGGCGCGAAGGGTGTCAGGGCAAGTGGGGTTAACTTTACATAGGAAAATAATATCTAAATGTATCCATTTATATTAACCTCTATGAAAAAGTGACCTATTACTCGGGCGACTACACCAACTACGAGTAGTTGGTGTTGCCAACTATAGGATCGTATATAGCTTATTCAATTGGAGATGGGTTCAATTAGGATTACTCGGACGAATACTCGACCGAGTAGATCGATTTTTACATCATAGATAAATATTGATATAATTGTAATATTTAACAAATAGTTTAAGTAAAATGCACATTATATCGTTGGGGTCATGCTCATGTTGGTAGTCGTGTTTTAATTTGCCACGATGAGAGAGATTGAGATCAATATGATGTTGAATGGCATTATTAAGAGATTGTGATAAAAAAATAAAGGATTAATGTTAATAATAAATGATACTTTTAAATTTTATTACATTTTTTTGAACTTTTATTTTACTTAGATAATTGCTGAGAAAAAATTGAATACAGGCATTTCAGGAATAGAAAAATTATTTCAGAGGATTTAAAAATATATCTAAACTTAAAAATAGGATTTAATAGTTTATTTCATTTTCATAGGACTTTTGATATTGATTAAACTTAAATATAGGACCTCACCTAAATTTTGTACAAGGTAAACTTTACGTTCCTTTTTCTCTTCTGAAAATACCTATACTTAATATTTGACGACGGAAAATGTGATTCTAGCTATCAAAAGATTGATATATAATCAAATCTTATATCATCATATTTATCTTTCATAGAAAATGTGGCTAATGAACTACATTATATATGTAGCGAGTGATTAGAAACTTTTAGTAGCTACAATGAAATTGTACAGGGTGATTTATTTATTTGAATCTGCAGATAAGAAAGCAAAGTGGATGAGGGTATGTGAACCAGAGGAAGGATAATTTGCGGAGACAGAACGAAACTAACGTTAGATCGACGATTAAAAAAGTATGAACTAAAGCAAAAGAAAACAAATCTTAAGAACGTTGGAACAGCCATGCTAAATGATAAATATTGGATTTAATCTTGACGGATGAATGGAGACTTTCTGCTGGAACCTTGTTGGGTTCAAAATAAGGAAAAGGGTCAATCACATAATACAGGATAAAAGAAATTTGGTATCTTAGCCTCACCGAAAAGGTGTGCATCTCAAAAAAATATATAATCGCTTTCAGAGATTTCACCATTGCCAAGTTGATATAAGAAAATTCTCTTTCCTCCCTTCTCGTGAACACAATCCACCGCAAAGGATATCACAACTTATCTACGAATAATAGACTCGTGACGTCAGGGACTTCGTGGTCCCGAATTCCACAAATTATGGGTATTATGTGTCGAAGTTTGGTCATCAATCATATGCAAGCCATGAGGTTTGATGGGACCTTTAATGGTTGTCATTCAATTGAGTAGTAGTGCATTCGGTCAAGTATGGTAGTCATCTGAGCATGACGACTGCATGTGCTGAGCTTATCGTCTATGATGACTTTGATGCGCTATAGCTTGGTGGAGAAATATTGCAAGCAGCTTTGCCTTCCTCCGCCTATTTTTATTAGTTAAGTGGGAGTTGCTTGTTGGACCCATTTAAGTTGTCTCTCTGCACTTGTCCAACAAAACTTATTAGGCTTAGTTAAAGATTTCTCTTTCCTCGTCAAAAAAAATTAACTGTAAGGTATGATTTTCGTTCCAAAGATGGGAAGTTTACTTCCATGTATCGATTTTGACATCAAATCCAACTTGTGAAATTCGAATTTTTAGCACGAGGCGGAGCTCTCAAGCCATCGATCACGTATGTCAAAAGGAGAATTGCTCTATATTCTTTTTTTTAATTTTTTTTTCCCCTTGAATGTTTGGAGAATTGCTCTAGCTTGATCTCTTGATTTGAAGCCAAATTACATCTCTTGTAGGCCTGCGGAAATGTCATAAACTTCGAGAGATCGATTGCAGTAAAACGAGGTTAAATGAACAGAATAAATTTCTTCTTGCCCACGACACCGCTGCTTTCAAAGGAGGTGGCCGTCAGATCCACGTTGGCAATGGATGCCTAACTAACCACCCACCCTGTCAAACTCCAAAGTTTCTTGACTTATATGGGGACAGCATTCGTCGGCGGTCATTGAATTGCGCGGTCTCCCCTTTTCTCCCTTTAACCCCGAGTGCGAAACCCAGCACTGTAGTAGGGAGTCTCGATCGGCCGGTAGGGGCGGATCGAGCTCCCCCTCCTCCAACCTTTCATATCTTTCCTCCTTCTTTAGGAACACTCCTCCTTTAAGGATGACATGCACAGTTGTTTGTAGGCGTGAATGTGACAACGGCAGGCGCTGTAGCCAATGGCGATGGCCGTCGCTACGTGCTGCGAAGCTTCTCTGCGGTGGCTTGGCCGATGCTATGGCGCTCCGGCATCTCGTGGCGGCCAGGCCGATCCACGCAGCTGTGCGCGCGTCAGTGTGCGGTGGTTGGAGGGTGTGCGGCGGCTTGCGTGCTTACGTGCGCATGGCGTTGCTGAAGGCGAGCGGTGGCAGAGGGTCGGCTGACAGTGGCATGGCCATTGTGGTGCGGTGGCGTTGTCTTTTCGTTGTTTGTCTCATTTTGCGTCCAGGTCGTGTGCCGCTGTGGTTGGCTTGTTGTTACTTAATTGTAGTTGATGTTCATTTCTTTTTCTTTTTTATGGTCATCCAGTTCATTACCACGTGTAATCCCAAGCTATTATGGTTGAGTTCGATTTCGATCTTTGAATCGATTTATTTATTTTCGTTGGTACATTTCTTCGAGTTTCGACTCATTGATGTCTTACCATATCTATGAACGTAAGGTCATTCTCTTTCGAAAGGTCATCCAATTCTCGATATAGGGATGCATTTTCTTTCTTTGTAACCTTTTAATTCTTATCTTATTTTTTAATTTTAACTTCAACCCCCCCCCCCCCCCCCCCCCCCCCCCCCCCAAGAACATTTTTATGATAGTGTTACCTTACTCTTTTCGCGAGGGGATCGGATTTCTCCGTTCATTTCAAATACGTCATCTTGTATCAGATGAGGACAGCTTTCGTTTTCAATCTCACCTTTCGAAATAGACATTTTCACACAAAAATATACCCCCACCTCCCGCAAACAAAACAAAAAACCCTTTCTCGCTGCTGAACTGTACATCATTTGTTCTCTTGTGAAGATCCACTAACCGACGGCTTTCGTAAGATATTTGATGGAATTCTTGGTACCTCAAATGTACATTAATTTGGCAGAGCTAGGGATGTAAATTTTGGTAGATCTCATTTAAATTCAACTCAACCTTGGCATACTAAGTATGGGTATAAGCCTATATCCTATCATTCAATCTGAATATTTGAATAAAATCTTCATTTATCTAAGATACATAAGTCTTACGTTAAGTCTCTTATTCTTCTAATTTTAATCACCCTTACGAGTACTTCCATGATTTTGAACTCAACCTGGGCATATTGAGTATGGGTATAAACCTATATCGTATCATTCAATCTGAATATTTGAATAAAATTTTCATTTATCTAAGATACATAAGTCTCACCTTAAGTCTCTTATTCTTCCAATTTTAATCACCCTTACGATTACTTCCATGATTTGAAAGTTAGGAATATTTTTGAAGCTTCCATTGAACTGATTTTTATTTTTGGGATAAGGGTTTTTTTATTTGAAATATACTTATATTTTATTTTTCTTTGTATTTTTTATTTTTGATATATTCCCTTTGAAGGTTTTTATAATAATTTCAATAAGGATCATTAAAATTGGAATATCACAACCTCCCATGTTTCAGGTTTGTTAAAAATAAATAATTGATGAATCGTATTATAATTTTTTTTTTCTTCTTTAACTTTAACCTGGATATTGTTTAATTGTAGAATCAATTTATAAATGAATATCTAATTGGTAGATGGTATCGGTCTGAGTTTGAATTTTTATATCCAATAATAAATAAGTAAGGTATGAATATGAATTTTGTGAATAAATATAGATATAAATTTAGCTAAATCCAATCTAAACTCAACTTATTTACATCCCTAATCACTTCAAAACCATCCATGTCACCAAACAAGAGAGAATCTACATGTGACCACCTACCATCTTAGACGTGTATCTCTATTGTTAACTGTAACGAGCGCGTGTCCCAGACGTCTTTTAAGACGTCTGGGAGGTGGCCCAGACGTCTGTAAAGACGTCTGGGATCACATCCGGACGTCTGACCAGACGTCCGGGATAGTTTACAGACGTCTGGCGAACAGTTATGCTCGCACGGGATATTCGTCTGCGCGCCTGTGCGCGCAGACCTGCGATCCCGCATCTTCTCTGCGGCTGCAGGCGACTGCGGCCGTCTCTCCCTCCTCTCCGCGCGGCGTTAAAAGGGGGAGGGGGCGCGCCTCCCCTCCCGTCTCCACCATCTTCCTCCTTCTCTCCTGCCTGTGCGCGAGAGCGAGCGGACGCGAGGGCGCAGCGGCAGCGGCGGCCGCAGTAGGCGCGGAGGAGCTGCGGCGTGCGAGGGCGGGGCTCTGCCGTGAGGGCGAGCTCGCCGGGAGCGGCTTGGCCGGCCGGCGGAGGGCGCAGGGGGGCGCAGAGCGTCGCGGAGAGGGACCTGCTGCGGGCGGAGCAGCGGACGCGCGAGGTGCGACGCGGGCGGCGTCGCGAGCGGAGGCCGAGCGAGGTTCTGATTCTGGAAAAATCTCCAGAATCAGACGTCTGGACTGATATCCAGACGACAAGGTCGACGTCTGTGAGATCGATCATACAGACGTCTGAAAGGTGAGTTCCGCTTTCTCCTTCTTTTTGTCGACTGACCGTACTGAGGGAGGAGGGTTGGCTGTGCGCAGGTGTTCGGATTCGTCATCCTTTGCGAATCAGACGTCTGGAAGTTGTACCAGACGGCGGGAGTGACCTCCAGACGTCCGGAGATACCATCGGACGTCTGGGATCTAGGAGAGACGTCCCCACAGACTTCTGGACGTCCGGGGAACCAAGCCGAACAGGTAATTCTCTGATCCACCGTTTAAGACGTCTGGAAGGAGTTCCAGACGTCTGATTTTGCACAGTATTGTCTTTCTCGACCCGTTAGGGCCCGTTTGGGCTCCGTTTTCCGCGATTCGAGTTGCGTTCGTTTCAGAATTTATTCCTCTACCCGCCTACAATAGCTATACACTGTTTTGAGACACTCCTTGTGTTTGATCCTTGTGATAGGACCTCGTTCGGTTGCCGTCTTGAGAGTCGCGGAGGCGCGCGGGATTCCCGACCACGCCCCCATTACTCCCGTTGTACCTGGTAGAGTGGTTTTAAGTATTAATAAAATCTGCTAAAGTATGGAACCATAACTAGAACCTAGGGCATTGCATGAATCCTAGGAATGAGAAATATATGGAATGATAGCTCCTAGGTGTTGCATGAATCCTAGGGCCGGAAAACTAGATTGTATGATAGATCCTAGGATATGGCATGAATCCTAGGATGGAAAAACTAGTGGAATGTATATTACTGCAGTCTTGGAAAAATGGAAAGGAATATATAAGCTGCCTGTGAAATTAATTAACAGCTGCCTGTTATGAACAAAGAAACATGTTTGAGATCATGGAAATTGAGAACGTGAATCTGGAAAGTGAAACATATGATGTTCTGAGATAAAGGGCTGGAACCCTACGGGGAATTAGGAGTGGAACTCCTGGAAAGAAAAGGAATGGAACTGAGATGTAGTTTGTACTGTCTCTTGGGTACGCAGTACCAAGGGAAGTACCTGTACCTGTTTTAGTGCAGAGTGGGGCCAGCCGCCCCAGGGACCCGGGGTTAGGCTTGGCCGCTCTGTACCGACTTGTTGGCCCTCGTGTACGTAGTACCGAGGAGAGCTAGTAGTGTTAGGAGAGTACTAGCTACCCCACGGGCCCCGGGGTTCTGCTAGCCTCTTTCACCGACTTGTTAGGCCCACTAGGGCAAACCAGGGTAGTCAGGCGAGGGTGCGCGGACTGTGGAGGGGCAAGGCCCCGGTTTGGTTACTGTGGAGGGGTTGGACCCCTGTTACTGAGAGGGCTCTGCCCTGGTTCCGTGCTGTGTTTTGGGCGCACCCGTTAACGGAAACGACTGACCGCGTGCCAGTACGGGCTAGCTACCTGTGCGTTTATCGCGCGTGCCGTAGTCACCGTTACGTCTGTCAGTGACCTTGGGGTGGTTGACTGAGGGTAGGATCACCACGGGGGACTCTCCCGGCCAGGAGAGCACCACGTGCTACTTCTACTGTTGGAAAAGACTGCAATCAAGATCGTCCTACGAGGACATTCGAGATCAAGTAAAGGATCTGAGAAATAAATGAAATAGTGAGAAAAATTGAAAGAGGTAAATAAAGGAAGTAATAGAACATAACAGCTACTGTACACTCTACTGTTGCCTTTAGTTAGTTTGCCACTCTACTCAGCGTTTTGCTGACGTGTTACACTCGTTACCTTTTTCAGGACCAGGTGTTGAGCAGCCAGGGTCGGCGGCTGCAGAGGACGCTGGGCCGAGTAGGGTCCAGTAGAGTTACCACAGCTTTGTACCTTCTTTTGTTTCTGTTCTAGTGAGTAGTTTTGTTTCCACTGTACCTTCTTTACCTGCAGTTTTGTTATATGATAAATGTTGTTTTACTGTTGTGGTGGTGCCTACTGTAGTAGTTTCTTTCCTTACTGCTGTACTTTCTTACTGTTAGTTATATTCATGCTGAATGTGGTTTATTTTACTGTCTTTTGGTTACTTCCTCGTTGGACGACTGGGTCTTGGGATTAGTCAAGTCGGTCCGGTTCTCGTGTCTCGTAGGGACTCGGGAACCGGGTCGTTACATTAGCCTTAGTTGTATAACTTTGCATCCATCAACGAATTGGATTAAGGGTAACAATGAGGCATTCCATTCACGTGAATGTTCGATGAAGACCACTTATAGACCAAGTGAATGCCCAAGGGTATGAAACTTTGATGCAGGTTTAATCGGAGATAAAGCCAACAAAATTTGATGAGATCAAGGTTGTAGCTGTGGAGTATGTTTTATTTCCGTTAGGTCATTGCCATATGCCCTTATCAATCCCAAACCAAGAGTGTCTAAGTATTGAAACTGATCTCAAGTTGCCAATGTTACAAGACCCATTCATGTGAACTCTATTCAATGTAGTAGAAGATTAATTATTCAACCTAATCTAACCATATATATGTGGAAAACTTGTTACCTTATGTCAAAAGAGTAAAGAAACATAAATTACAACGTACTTTGCAATGCATGCCTTTCGCTTAATAAAATACATTGATTATTTTAATTTTTAATCGGTATATTTTGATTTTCAATCGATGTATTTTCTATCATCGGTATATTTTCTATCAAAATACATCGGTTGAAAATCAAAATATACTGCTTGAAAATGAAAATACATTGTTGTATTTTAGCTTTCCATAGTGGGAGATCAATTGGTTTTCACTTGGAAAATGAAAGTGGTTTTCACCTATGGCTTTGGGTTTAGGATTTAGGATTTAGGGTTTAGGATTTATGAAAAGTGATTTTTCACCTTTGACTCTAGGATTTAAGATTTAGGGTTTACCATTTAAGGGGAACCTAAACCCAAAATACTAAACACTAAATCCTAAATCTAAAGGTGTAAAATTACTTTTGAAGTAAAAAGTTACCTTTCATAGGTGAAGAATCATTTTATATAAATGAAAAATTAGTTGAAAATTAAAAGACACCGGTGTATTTTCATTTTTAATAAGTATTTTTGATTTTTAACCAGTGGAAAATCAAAATACATCGGTTGAAAATCAAAATACATTGATATATTTTGTTAAGCGAGAGGTGCACATTGCAAAGCACATTGTAAATGCTCGTTTCCTTTCTCATGCCCTTACTAATTTATTTTCTCTCCGCCATTATCATTAGAATATCATGCAAGGGAAAATAATTGAACAATAGAAGAAAAAAAAAAAGAGAAAAAATTCTCAAACAAAATAAAAATATATATAATTGGATACTTCCACAATCAAATGCAATAAGTGTAGTTTCATTAGGATTTTGGAGATACCTTAATCTTTAAATAAAAGCAAGCATGGTCAACTAGATTTTAGTGAAATAGACTATGATGGCTGCTATCAATGAAAATCGATGAGATTTCACAAAGAATCATATGCCATTAGCACCATAACTTGTGGAGAAATC
This sequence comes from Thalassia testudinum, assembly GCA_037157565.1. Lineage (NCBI taxonomy): Eukaryota > Viridiplantae > Streptophyta > Magnoliopsida > Alismatales > Hydrocharitaceae > Thalassia > Thalassia testudinum. The sequence goes on from JAZHRO010000024.1 coordinate 24,796,842, forward strand.
AAGTGCGAGGTGGGTAATAAGGATAGGAGTTGATTGAATGAAAGAGAATTTGTAACGATCCGATTCCCGAGTCCCTATGAGACACGAGAATCGAACCGACTCGACTAATCCCAAGACCTGGTCGTCCAACGAGGAAGTAACCAAAAGAGCAGTAAAATAAACCACATTCAGCATGAATATAACTAACAGTAAGAAAATACAACAGTAAGGAAAGAAACCACTACAGTATATACCACCACAACAGTAGAACAACATTCATAACATAATATGAACTGCAGGTAAAGAAAAGTACAGGGGTAACAAGAACTACTCACTACAGTGGAACCAAAAAGAGGTACAAGAGAACAGTGGTAACTCTACTGGACCCTACTCGACCCAGCGTCCTCTGCAGCCGCTGACCCTGGCTGCTCAACACCTGGTCCTGAAAGGTAACGAGTGTAACACGTCAGCAAAACGCTGAGTAGAGTGGCAGCTAAACTAAAGAAACAGTAAAGTGTACAGTAGTTGTTTTAATTTTCTTTCTTCCTTTATTTACGTCTTTCTATTGTTTCAAAATTTATCTATTTCTCAGATCCTTCACTTGATCTCGAATGTTTCTCGTGGGAACGATCTTGATTGCAGTCTTTTCCAAAAAGTAGAAGTAGCACGTGGTGCTCTCCTGGCTGGGAGAGTCCCCCGTGGTGATTCTACTTTCAGTCAACCACCCCAAGGTCACGGACATGCGTAACGGTGACTACGGCACGTGCGATAAACGCACAGGTAGCTAACCCGCACTGGCACGCGGTCAGTCGTTTCCGTTAACGGGTGCGCCCAAAGCACAGCACGGAACCAGTACAGGGCAGAGCCCTCTCAGTAACAGGGGTCCAACCCCTCCACAGTAACCAAACAGGGTTCTTGCCCCTCCACAGTCCGCGCACCCTCGCCTGACTACCCTGGTTTGCCCAGTGGGCCTAACAAGTCGGTGTAAGAGGCTAGCAGAACCCCGGGGCCCGTGGGGTAGCTAGTACCTCCCTACACTAGTAGCTCTCCTCGGTACTACGTACACGAGGACCAGCAAGTCGGTACAAAGTGGCCAGTCCTGACCCCGGGTCCCTGGGGCAGCTGGCTCTGCTCTGCACTAAACAGGTACAGGTACTTCCCTTGGTACTACGTACCCAAGAGACAGCACACTACCACGCCTTTCTTTCTCAGTTCCATTCCTTTCTCTTTCCAGGAGTTGCACTCCTAATTCCCCGTAGGGTTCCAGTTCTTTTAACTCGGCACATTCAGGTTTCACCTTTCCAGTTTCACGTTCATACATCCCACATTCTCAGACATGCTCATTTATTCATAACAGGCAGTTGTTAAACCAATTTACAGGTAGCTATTATTTCCTTTCCACATTTTCCAAGACTGCAATATTCATATATTCCACTAGTTCTTCCCATCCTAGGGTTCATGCCATACCCTAGGATCTATCATACAATCTAGTTTTCCAGCCCTAGGATTCATGCAACACCCTAGGATCTACCATTCATTCTAGTTTCTCATTCCTAGGATTCATGCAATGTCCTACGTTCTATTTATGGTTCCATAATTTAACAGATTATACTAATAAACTTAAAAGCCACTCTACCGGTTACAACAGGGGTACTGGGGGCGTGGTCGGGAATCCCGCGTACCTCCGCAACCCCAGAGACTGCAACGAAACGGGGTCCTATCACAAGGATCAAACACAAGGAGTTTCTCAAAACAGTATACAACTACTGTAGACGGGTAGAGGATTTAATTCCGAAAAGCACGCAACTCGAAACGCGGAAAACAGACTCCGAACGGGCCCTAAACGGGTCGAAAACGATGAAACAGTGCAAAATCAGACGTCTAGAACCTCTTCCAGACGTCTTAAAAAGTGGATCAGAGGTTACCTTTGTTCTGCGTGGTCTCTCAGACGTCCAGAAGCCTGCGGGGGCGTCTGGCCTAGTTCCCAGAGGTCCGATGGTCACCTCGGACGTCTGGAAGTCGCTCCAGTCGTCTGGCACCACTGCCAGACGTCTGATTCGCGTTGGATGCGAATCTCAGACCCTGCGCGTACCCATTCCTCGTGCTCAGTACGGACGGTCGAAGGAAAGAAGAAGGTACGAAAATAACTTACTTACCAGACGTCTGGACAGTCCTCCAGACGTCTTCCTCGTCGTCTGGTTGGAAGCCCAAACGTCTGATTCTGGAAAAATTTCAGAACTAGGGCGCGACTTGCCCTCCGCCCGCTCCGCCTACTGCTCGAGCTGCAGCAGGCCTCCCACGTCACTCCGCGCTCGCTGCTCCCCCGCCGGCAGGCTCCCGCTTCCCCGGCAGGCTCGAGCCCTCCCGGCCGACGCCTCCTCCCTTGCGCAGCACCTCCTCCTGCACTCACCGCGGCTGTCGCCGCCGCCGCTCGCTCGCACTCGCTGGAAGAAGAAGGAGATGCGGAGGTGGTGAGAGTGAGGGAGAGGGCGAGGCTTTTTAAAGCCTCGCGGGGAGGAGAGAGAGAGCGGGACAGGGGGCAGCCCCTGCGGAGGAGAGGGAAAAAAGGGCACTCGCAGGCCTGTGCGCGCAGGCGCGCAGACGCGACCGTGCGTGCCACCGTAACCGAATCCCAGACGTCTGGGAGGGGTTCCAGACGTCTGGTCCGATGTCTGGGCCACCTCCCAGATGTCTTAAAAGACGTCTGAAGTCGCACGTTCGTAACGGAATTCATGCGTATGACCAGAGCTTTATTCTTATCAAAGTCGCTAGAAGACAACCTTGTTGAATGGAGTTGAGAGGATGGAGAAGAGATTTCCTGGAATGATGGATGATTTGATAAAAAGCAACATATAGAGGAGATTGAGAGCTTCAAGATGTAAGTAATAGATTGATAGGAAGCGATCTAGGTAGGAAACCACAACTATATCTAAAGTTTTGTTTTCGTGCAACATGTATACGAAGCTTTGAAGCTTCATTTAAGGGAAAATAAAGAAGATATTTCACTAAAATCAATCTAGGTCTAGGTATGGGTGTTCAAACAAGAAATCTATCCTTGAGCTTAACTTTATCTTGCTATGTAAAATGAATTTTAATTAGGTTTTTCATTACTCTTATGATCCCTGTTTGTTCTTATAATCTACATGATTTATCAAATTTATGGGTAAATTAGAGCTTTAGAATGATAAGTGGGAAAATTGAAGGGGCTAAGGTACAATTTGAAGTATAAACCAAGTCATATGTATGAGCATAATTGTAGCTCAGAAAATCGATTTTGCGAAGTACTATGTGGTATTGTCTTTGTCGACTGGTTAAATTAAAGTAAAGATGATTAATGTTGGAGTTAGGAGATGAACGCAGCTCTTCAATATAGCTATAATCAACTAGCCTTAATGGTAATCAACTACCTAGGGTAAAGTAAGGCTAAATTATTAGTGCAAAGCACTAATTAACTAAAATTTGATGTTAACAAAATAAGCTATATTGGTCTAACTTTGTATTTTAGAGTTACACTTAGACATGGAAGATGCATGAAGCAAAGATGAAGATGATTGTAGACCAAGCTACATATTTTGATGAAGCTCAAGAAAGCAAGAAGAAGTACTACATATGTTAATTAGTTCAAGAAAGCTTAAAGAAGCTCAAGGAAGCAAAGAAGATCAAGCAATGCATTCCAAGGACTTCAACCAGTCAAAAGGAGCTTCATATACTTATTTCTTTTTTTCTAGAAGTTATGCATAAGAGACAATGCATCACACTTAAATACATGGCACTCATCTAAAAAATCACTTAGAAATTTAAAATAAATTAAAAAAATAATCGAAATTAATTGATTAAGGACGTTTGAAGGTTATCTAAAAGATTCGTTATAGGTTTGAAGTACCACCTTTTCGAAGAGACACATTTTCCAAATTGTTTAACATTCAAAATAGAAACTTAATCAATTAAAAAAAATAGTTAATCGATTAACATAAAGAATTTATACTGAACATGAAAAATTAATCAATTGAATATGAAAATTAATCGATTAGAAACCCAACAAGATACTCCTGAAATTGGGTTGATTGATTAAGAAAATCGGTTAATCGATTAATTTTGGGTTTCACGTTCTAGGCTAAACTAAGTTGTGTATAAATTAATCGATTAATTATTTTTTTATTAATCAATTAACAACAGTGCATTAATCAACTAACATGAGTGTTAATTGATTAATTTCATGATTATTTGAACTGAATCGTTTCTTTTTAAAATTGTACCTTTTCATTTGAAATCTAAACTTTTGATCTCTAACCTAAGGTCATTATTAAGCCTCTAATCACTCTCTATAAATATGCTATGATGGCTTAAGAGTTTTACATACAACATACTCTCTCTTGCTAACGTTTCCACCATTCTAGAGATTGCAAAGTGATTTCAAAGTGCTCCAGTGTCATATTTCAACAGCGAAAAAATTCTACTTTGCTTCCTTGGTGCTTTACTCTACAATTTCGAAAAAATGAAGTTTAAAGAGTATTTTTCGAGTTATATTTTGAGCACACTTTCATTTACTCATAATCTTGGCTCTATAGGACTTATTATAGTTTTTATATTCAATTTTTGATATTGTGGGTGCCTCAGTTGTAGGCGTGTCATTTTTCTCTATTTTGGGAGAACAAAAGACTTCTTGGGTTATCTAGGAAGTGATTTTATACAAGAGGTACACCACCCTCGGATTCATGGTATAGTTAGTGTTTTCTTGAGATTGTAAGGGAAAAATCTTAGTTAGGGATAACTAGGTAGATGTTTTTTCTGATTTGAGTTTCCTTTATAAATTTTTGTGTCTTTTGTAATTTTATTTTTGTGGTGTAATTTTAATTGCTTTAATTTTTATTCATAGAACAAAACCCCCTTCTTGTGCCGATTTCATAAATACATTGAAACAACTTAAGTAGGGAATTTAGGATGATCCAATTAATCAAATAAATTGTGGTCAACTTCACAAAGCAATGTCAACTAGATAGGCATATAACCTGAGGGTGGGATTTAAAAACATGGAGGGCAAAAAAAAAGATATTGAGATTAAAAATCTTAGGAACATATGGAGTTGTTTCAGCCAGTTAACTAAGCTTAATGCAAGCCAATTGTGTTGGAGTTTAGTTTGTTAAGCACGATGCAAGTCAACTAGGTATTGTGCTGGTCAATTAGAAAGGACTATAGTTGACTACAATAAAAAAATTAGAAGAGGGTTAGAAATCCTAGGAAAGAGAAGTAAGGTAGATCTAAAACAAATCTTAGCAAGACCAAGTATCGTTATGCGACTCTTGATTAGGTGCCATGGTTATATTCTAATGAAGTGAAGACTCCAAATTTTTAGCTAAGTCGCAACTTGAATATTAACATTGTGATACGAATTATGGAGAATGAGCTATATTTTAGGGGTGATCGCACTCGTGAGAGGTGACAACTTCTCAACAAGTTTCCACAAAACAAGAACATGGTTGCATGTAGGAGGGAGCATTCTCTCGTAGACTTCTAAAAAAGCAACAAGCACAAGTGGCTCCAATGAGTTTCTTCCCCAAAAGGCAATCTGAGGTGACATATTATGTGAGATCCAATCAGCAAACTTTGATTTGCAAGATTGGTCATATGGCCATGATGTGTGCTTGCTTGTTTGTTGAGAGACCAAAGGTAAAGAGTTGTAGCATAGATAAACAAGGAACTGTTGTTGGCTAAGGTGGACAATCATATGTATAGTTGTAGTGCATTAGGCAATACTCAAATTTCTATTAGTAGGTCCAAGGGAGTTCGATATTGCCATCAGTTTCTAATGCGCCCTTGAGGAGAGGGTTAGCCAAGTCAAGCTTTGAGCAGTGTGTTAAAGGTCAAATATTTACCAAATTCGCAGACAATTAAGGAATCATTAGGTTATTTGATATGCAATACAAATATGAAGGATTCAAGACATAGACAAAGGTTGGGATAAGAAATGGAAATTAAAAAATAAATTGATAAAAAGATTGTGTTAGCTTCCATTTCTTTTACTAGTTCTTTATTGTACAATTACTCATTCCTTCCTTTCCTCCCTATTTGCCTGCCTTAGCTAGGTTCACTCCAAAAGAATAGGATCGACAATGATGCAATTCCTAGCAACAATAACTTCTTCATTTCTAGGAAGTTTTTGACTTATATTCTTTATGCATTTATTTTATTCTTAGCTAGAAAGGACAAGGAATTTTCAGTGAATGGATAATTTGTGACCTTACATAATGGAATATGGATGTTTTATGCTTGAAAGAAATACACATTCAGAATCACGAGAAATCTCAAGTTCTGGATTCCTACTAAAGTTCCACATTCTTGGAGGAGTTAGGAAAAGATGAGCAAATTAACGGGTGGAAGCTGCATGTGATACTTTGCATGCATGATAAGCAAATGCGTACTCTCATATATTAATTCCTTGCCAAATAAAAAGATGAACAAACATTGTCACACACACACACATTTATATATATATATATATATATATCTTAGCTTTTACGGCTTCTCTGTACGAGGGAGAAACGTAGATTGCGGAGAACCTTATCCTGTTGCCATTAAAACCATGATATCAGATGACCACAACAGATCGGTGTCTTTCAATTTCCTTTAGGTTCACGTGGCCGTCACATAAGTGGCCGTGAGCATCGTCTTCCCTTTCATATCCAGCAATGTATGATCCTAAATCAAGAGGAGGGAAGTGGAATTAGTTAGTACCCCTTTTACAAAATAACTTCGTTTTTTTTTTTTTTTTTTACATTTCAAGGGGGGAAAAAAAAATGGCCTCACTGGCCAATCCACGTTGGCCGGAGCCCCCTCCTTCTCCCCTTGTCTCCATCATCATTAACCTCCCTTCCCTCTCTCTCGTTTTAGGCCGTCTCCTTCATCTATGTTGATTTCCCCTTGTGAACGAGTAATTTTAAGTGGTCCAAGTTGAGGGAGTGTCCTGGACCACAATGGTGTAGCTTCTCTCTCTTCTCCCATCATTTGTTCCCTAACATCCCCCCCTCGTGGGTTCACTTGCTCGTTGCTGCAATAGACTCCCCTCACGTGCACGGGCCTCATCTGTGTTTTCAGAGCTCGCCTCACCTATCCCATTTGCGACTGTCGTGTTTTCTTTCTCTATTTTGCTCTAATTCGCTATGATGATTTTCGAGACCATGCTTGAATTTAGGCTCCATCACGACGGAGTTGTTTGGCCGGTATGTCGGCCTCTTGATACTCATTAGCACAGATCGTATTGATCGTCGACGACTTTGGTAGAGTCGTTGTATCTAATTGTGTGGTATAGACCTTCTTGTCTGCTTCGAAATATTGTTACTTGGACATTTTATTTCCTCTTTTTTTTTTTTCCCATTTTGTTTTTTTTTTCCGTAGTTTCGTCTTAGTTTTGTACTCAAGGGAGGGGGTGAAGATGTCCCATTCTTTCATTTTTTTTCCTGCAGTTGCATCCTGCTGTATCCATTTCATTCCCGTTAACGAAAGTTTCTACTTTTCAAAATAGAAAACCGAAAAAAAAAAAAACCAAAAACTGACGACTAACAAATATCTGAAGGCTCGAGTCTGATATTCACCGATAAAATATAATTCCATGGCAACCTCTTCACTGAAGTGAGGAAAAAAAAAGGAAGAGAGGAACAGAACAAAAGATGATATGAACAAAGGAACACCTCATCACCGGTCTAACACTTCAGCCAATATTAAATGCAGAGGGGCAGAGGGGCCATCCAACCAACCCTCGTCTCATTTCCCAAAGGCCACATGTCTCTAGTAACATGCAGCAGAGTAGGCAGATTCTCCCTCCCCTCCTCCAACCATAAAAACCACCCCAAAGGGACCTCTCTCTCCCCAACCCCCTCACAAACACCCACATCAAAGCCACCACCTCCCTCCGCTCTCATCTCCACCACCCAAGTTAGCAATCCCTTGTGTTGCCTATCTTCGCGCCCCATCGACCCTCGAGAGGACGACGCGAGTTTTCCGACGATGGAGATCGAGACGGTCCGTTGCGAATGCTGCGGACTTAAGGAGGATTGCACCATGGAGTACATAACGGAGGTGAAGGTGAGTTTCGGCGGGAAATGGCTGTGTGGGCTCTGCTCCGAGGCCGCGAGAGACGAGCTCGGCAAGGGGAAAAGGAAGAAGAGAGGGTACGGCGTCGAGGAGGCAGTTAAGGCTCACATCTCTTTCTGCAGGAGGTACAAGTCCAACCCCGCGATACGCGTGGCCGATGGGATGAAGCAGATGCTGAGGAGGTCATCCTCGGGTGCATTTCCAAGGAGTAGGAGCTGAACCAACAACGTTGGAGATTTCATCCGCTACTCCAATTCCACCTTCTTTGCTCTGCTTCTTCTGTACAGGGGACCTGAAAAATGATCGGGTCCCTTAAGGCTTCAATGAATTTTTCTTCTTCTTCTTCTTCTTCTTCTAATAAATGATCATCTTAATTTCATCCGTAGTAAGATTCAAGAATCCAAGACCCACCACGGTTTTCGCGTGACTTGCTTTAACTCCAGCACCAGATTCAGAGAGAACCTGGATTGATCATTTAATTGTGTATTCCGGATTTGTGAAGATTTTTTTTTTTTTTTTTTGTACTTTTGGTTAACTTCTCCACCTAACTGATCACCTGATTCCTCACGTTGGAATTAAACAATGCTCCACCCAACCCACCAACTGCCACCATCACATGCAGAGATGTATGATGTGTCTTTTTCCTGGAACACTAGCTTGAGAAATAATCCTGAGATTCGTCGTAAACAAATAATGATGGTTTCAATATGGCATGGGAATGCAAGTTTGTGCCTTTTTTTTCTGGAGAGTGCCATTTTTAATGCATCTCTTGCTTGGAGTAAATTGATGAGGAAATGCCAATATCCAGCTAACCATTTGCCTTTCCAAGTTGCAAAAATCATAAACCGAGCATCGACGGTGCGACATGCTTTCTCCTTGGCAAATCTGGGTATCTTTAAAGTTCTTCCTTCAGGTGTTTTGCTGTCTTAAAAAGATGCATCTAACACTCAGAAGTTTTTTTTTTAAATCTACACCAAAAATATCATCTTGGGTGGCAGAAGGCCCGAAGGAACAGATTCCCCAGTTGGGTTGGAAATCCAAAAAATCCTGATGCCACATGTGGCCTAGTGGTCCTAGAAGTTAAAACTGTCCCAGCAAACATATCTACGTACATCAGATATTTCCTATCCTTTGTAAAGAATGCATTGCTTCAAACCATGACTTGGAAGATTCCATATAGTAGCTTTGAGACGTTGAACAATGAAGTAAGGTTCAAAGTGTTGATCGATGCCAATAAATTTCTAAGTATCTCATGTATCAATGTCGAGTTATCGAGGTAATCAATAACTTGAAAATTACATGCTGAGGGTACACCGACGCACACTGATAAATTAATTAAATGATTAAAATTATAAATAAATTATAAATTATTAACACAAAATATATCACAATATTTAATTTCTTAACAGCAACATGCAGCAATAGCCAGAGAGCAGTAGCAGACACAGAGGAGGTTTTGGAATTGCACAATCTGTCGGTGTAGATTTTGCACTGATGTCCCTCGATTTTAGGTCAGTACTGCTGACATATGGTGAAATATCATCTGACACCCCCGTAAATTGACACCATTTGCATGTTTACATAACATTTTTCTCAAAACACCGTTATCAATGGCATGCTGGCAGCACGCTGACGGCACCTCAATAACTGTGATGAAGTAGGCAGGTTTTTTTCTGACAGGAATCAAAAGCACTGCCACGAGTAAGACATGCCCCATAGTGATTCAGTTAAAAAACCCATGGAAATTCTTATTTACACATCTGACCATACCCATGCTGAATGTGGAAATCACCAAACGAATATAGCCTATAGTGTTCCCATTTTCTTCCTCCGAACAAACTACAAGAAAACAAATAAGCAGATAAATGCCGACAAGGTCCATCAAAGAAGTTTCTAGATGTATTCAAGCAAGAATATGTGGAGAACAAATGAAGAAATTGGGATAACCAGAGAACGATCACCATGAGGTTGTGATAGATGTCCATTTTTAAATGCCAAGTTATTTCAACAACCAAGAAAATATGAAATACTGACATCAATATGTGACAGTTTAACAAGATACACCATGGGGCTCTCTGCAGGCCAAGAATGGCCACCTAGGCCTGAGGGGTTCTTTATGTACAAGAAAATTCCAATACTGTCTTGGGAAACAAACTAATTTAAGAAAATATATATTAAGAGAAAACAAATCATGCAGACTATATCTGTGGTTTGTTTGGTTTTGATTCAACTACAAGTAGTTGACAATCTGCTTTTCTTTTTCCTTGTGAAATCAATCTTGAATAGGTTTACTATGTACAGGAAGTCAATGAAAGAAAAAGCTTGTTTTCCTTCACAGCCTTGTTAGCAAATCTATGGAGCAATGGTCATTTACATGTAATTAACTTGATGGCCAGCATCCTCAAGATAACAAGCCATTTCAATGCCCGTTATTTGTCAAAATTGACGTTAAATTCAGATGGATCTTACACATGCCAATCAAATCCTTCCAAGGAATTCACAAGTGGAATTATCAATCAAACATACCTCAAGTCATGGTTTCTTAATCTTACGAGTTACAATTTGTTCTGTTTCAAGTGTTCTGACTAAGCACTGACTTAGCTGTTCTTACTTGTTTTCAAAAACCTGAACTACTCCAGGCAGTTCTAGTAGTTGCATTTGATTTGAAAAGGACTAAAATGCTATGAAAACACAATCGTAAGGCAAACATCAAGCTATCAATCTCCACTTAAAAACCTTTCAAAGGGAAAAAAAAAAAAGAGTCCCAACTTAGATAAAAGAACAGACCATGTTCAGTCCATAGCAGACAATATGCAAATTATAGTCAAGGTGTGGGATTATTGTCTAACATGCAAAACTTTCAAGCCTTGCATGGACAGATTGAGCTGTTATTTTTCAAGTACAACTGAAAGTTTGATGAGAGTTAAGATCCCCACCAAGACCTCCCTCCAACACACAGAATACCCCACCCCCAAAAAAACAAAAAAATAAAGACAACAAACACCCCACGCCCTCAAGACTATTCTCATGAACTAAAGAAAATAGCTGCAAAGTCATAGTTTCAAGAAGTAATTCTCAAATGAAAGATGGATAACGTAATCCATCTTTGTGAATGACTTATTAATTAGCTTGTAGTTAAAATATGCCATAGAGTCATGAAATCAAATACCACAAATTTAAAAAAGAAACATTAGTATTTTTTTATAGGGCTAGTAGATAAAGTGGTCAGGCCTTCCAGACCCCATCAGGAGACCGGGAATTCCACACCAGAACTCCACTCACGTAGGGCAATTTTGTTGAGAAATAGTATTTTGTTGAAAATTTTAAGCAGTTTCATATGGAGCCTTATTCAGGATTTCTGTCAAGATAAAAAGGTACTGAAATGAAGGCATTAGGAATAATCATGATTATTTGAATCCAAAAGTCGACACAGGATTAGTCTGAATGTAGGCAAAGAATTCATGTGTCGGCTTCACTTAATATTGATGAAAGATTTGACTTTGCTTTTATGTAGTTAATTCAGCACATCTCTCAGTATTCACTCCACGATTGGAAATAATGTGGTGATCCAGATTTCAAATTTATGTGAAGATGAGGATAAACCCTACTTGGAAGGCATTTAACTTGCCATGCGTGCAGAGACATCAAATATAAGGGATACTTCACCTGTGATTACCAAGAACAGTGACTTTCAATTTTGCATTTCAGTTCGTTTGGTCAATTAAGCATCAATCTTTGGGCATCCTCTCCAGCTTAATTAAGAAGGCTGACAGACTTCACCACATATTTCTTTCACTAGATCAATTAGCTAAGGATGAGGATTACTCAAAGGTCATTGTACGGTGTGTGATCCTCCAATGCATCAAGGTTTCTTTTTATTGGATATTGAGGACAACAAGAAACAATTTCTCAGATATCATCCAAAATTTTCTATTAAGTTGCACGTCAAATCTTTGGTCTAACTAGTTACTACTCTCATCTTTATCTAGACTACAGAACTCTAAACTCTTCTGTTATCTTGAGAACACCTCACACTGCTATCAAAGGTGGAACAATTCTACGAGAAATCCCTGCATGAGCATGCGGTTTGCCAGAAATGATGAAACCATAACCTGCCTCTGAGAATAATTTCTACCCTCAAAACTAATGAAACCTTCCCACGAATTAACTCTTAGAAGTTCAACACATTGTATCTTTGTTTTTCATGCACTATTTGAGATTTTAATTCTTTTACAAGCATAAGAAACATACTTCAATGGTAGATGTTTCGAGAAGTGGGAATACTCGAACAGAAAAGTTTATATAAAGAGGTAAATATATAGGATCTAATGTTAAATAATGCCAAACATCCTACAAATGTCAATTAGGTCTCCATATATAGCTTGCAATCTCGTGGATTAAGATGTTATCTTAGGGTAAAATATATAACAAATTGCGACAGACTCACCTCCTTATGATTTTATCATGGATTTTAAAGTAGAGAGTGGGAACCAAAGATTGGAATAAAATTATGAAAACTTATTATGTATTGCTTTTGTCCATCATCGCATGATTTTGGATTAATTCAAAAATTATATTCCTAAAATATTAGATGTATGCAGGCGAAATAGCCCCTAAAGCGATCGACCTCAACAACAAATTACATTTTGACATATCTAATAGATTTTATCATGGATCTCTTCCACTCGGAAATCCAAGAGAACTTATCTTACTCAGCCAAATCTCCAGTTTCACTAGGAATTGTTATGACTCAATCCCATATCTCTAGAGGATCCAAGATCGATCTACCTCGACTAATCTCAAGACCTAGTCATCCAACGAGAAATAACTAAATGAGAAAAATATTCCACAAGTACAATATAACTAAGCAGAAAAATAATATAAAGACAGTAAATGAAACAGAATAAAATGTCTCATAGTAGTACAGGCCATCACAACTACAACAGCGGAAAATAAAGCGGAAATGTGATAAAAATAGCATTATATATAACAAATACTCACTACTACAATAAAAAGATGTGATGGAACAGAAACGACAACAGCTAAGGTTGGACTCAACTGGGCCCAACTCCCTTTGCTGTCGGTGGTGCTGGTTACCCAACTCCATGACCTGAACAAGATTATAAAATTCCGTAGTCAGCTAACGCTGAGTAGAGTGGTAACTAAGCCATTTACATACAATTAAAACAAGCAACTAATTAATTATTCATTTTTATTTAGCTCAACCAACTAGATCTGATTTGTTTGTTCTTTTATTTATCTGGTTATCTCTTGATCTTGTCTGTTCCTCAAGGGAACAATCTTGATTGCAGTCTTTCCCATGATGTAGGATGTATACGTGGTGCTCTTCTGACCGGGAGAGTCCTCCATGATAATCCTACACCCAGTCAACCACCCCGAGATCTCACTATTCACATTACGGATTTTATTCTTATAACAGGTAACTCGTGTTTTACTAACTGAGAAAGCATCACATCAATAAACTAATACATTTGCTAGCAATTTAGTTTGACATGCATCTCACAGAAGCAATGTAACTCAAGCAATATTCGTTCGTTCTTGCCCTAGGGTTCATTTCACGTCCTAGGGTTCAATTAAGTTATTCTAAATATGCACTTAGTTTTATTAAATCTTGATATTAAATTAAACTACTCTACCAGGAAACACGGGAGGAATGGGGGCTAGAACCGTAGCTCCTATCGTCTCCACGGGCCCCGAACACACTACAGGCTGGTGACCTGTACCAGTGACTAAATCACATCAGACGAGTTCAAAACAGTATATACTCGACACTAACACATAGAGAAACTCGAGCGGAAAACAACGGTACTTTGTTTGCAAAAATCCGATTCCGTTTGGGCCCTAAACGGACTAAAAACGTGCATACTGCCCAAAATCAGACGTTTGGAACTAGACCCAGATGTCTTAACAGATGTCAGAACTCACCTTGTGTTTCCGACGGCTTCCTCGAATGTCTGGACCCTTCCGCGATCGTCTGAGGGGAGTCCCAGATGTTGGACTCTCCTTCCGGTCGTCTGGGAGTACAGTCAGACGCCTGACGATGTGCTCAGACGTCCAAAAGTACCTCGAAGGGCGCACCACATGCCTTTCTAATGCTCTGCGCCTGTGTACAAACGCACAGACCCAAAGTCAGCAAAGGGTCCCGTCCGCATGGCTGGAACCCATGCAGAAACGCGTCGGCACTAAACGTGCTTTCGAACATCCAGCTTCAGCTTTGGATGTCTTGCTGCTACTCTAGACGTCTGGTAAAAGCTCCAAACGTCTGATACTAGAAAAGATCCAGTACGCAGAACTCCTCGCGACGCTGTCTCCTCCGCGAGCTCGCCCGCAGGAGCTGCAGCAGTGCCTCCAACGGCTGTAGGAGGCCGAGGCTTCTGCCCGTGAGCTCCTCCTCCTTGCACGCATCCTCGACTCCTGCACCCACGGCTCCCTCTCGAGCTCCTCCCCTTGAGCTCCTCCTCCTCGAGCTCCATCGAGCTCACGCCGCCGCACCCACAGCAAGGCACCCTTGCGCACGAGCTCCCATGAGGTCTCTCCCTCTTTCTCACGCCCTTGCTCACACTCTCTCCCCCTCTCTCATGCCCTCGTTCACACCTCTCCCTCTCTCGTCCTTCGCTCGCTTGCTCGTGGTAGGGGGGCGCTGACGAAGATGGTCGCTGGCAGGGGAAAGAAGATGGAGGTGGCGGTGGCTAGTGGTGATGGAGAGGGTGGCATGGGTGTATAGGGGTTTAAATAGATGGTTATTAGGGTTTTGGGTGAGGACGTCGGAGGGGGGTAAAAACGCATGCGCGGCGCATGCAGGCGAAAAGCAAAAAAACGTACGGTTCTCCTTACTTTCAGACGTCCTGCCATCTATCCAAACATCTGGTGAACACTCCAGACGTTTTATCGAACCAAAAAGCGGTGGGTCATTTCAGGAATATATATAGTTGCATGGGACCTTGTTTACCCAACCAATTGTAGCTCTATTTGATTTTTTTACTAAAAAATAATTGGATTTTTTGCAACGTTATCCAATTCTACAAAATGCTCCTCATTTTAGGAGGGCTTCATTCTCTCTTTTTGTTTTACTAAAGCAAAAAGTGCCATTTAGATTTATATTAGAGTAATTTACAAATAGAGTTTCCACTTATGAGATTTTGAATGAAAGAATCTTCAAAAAAAACCAATAGATCTAGTAAGCATGACAAGTTGATCTCTAACAAATAATGTCATCAATAGAATGCATACATCATGTGGCTCTTGATGTCCAAATTCATGCCATGTTACCTTTATTCTCCTCTGATCTCATCTCTTTCCTATGACCTCAACCCCAACATTCGACCTTCATCTTAGCAACAAGCCTCGTTATAGTAGCGTTGGTTGATGATAACTTTAAAGACATTCTATCAACTGAAGGAGACTCCTTCTCCTTGTCAACTAGAGAAGACCTCTTCTCTCAATAGAAATGAGAGTCTCTCCAACAAGTGGCTGGTCATCCCATTCAAAATCGAGCTCAATGTCCTCGAAATATCTCAACAACTTAATTATATCTCAAGCATTTTCGCAACCTATAAATACATACATCATGTAGCGTAGCAAATGTGAGCAATAAAAACAAAAAAGCTCTAACCTTTATACTCCTCTTCGTTCACACATTCTACTCAAAGCAGCAAGATATAGATCTTTTAAAGGGACAACAAGGCAAAAAAGATCATTCCTCAACCATAACGTATAACTACGCAAAACATGGGGATATAAGTGTAAACTTCCAATGCAACGTGGCAAGATAATACAAACATTCACTTCACCTACTTACACCATACATCTGGCACTCACGTACGCACCATACCAATCTTACAAGCTCATTCATATATGGCACTTCTTGATAGAGCATTCACTTATTATTAGAGAAAATGAATAGAATATTCACGTGCATATATGTTATCTTTGTTATTGCATTGGTGAGCATACTATAGGAAGCCTATTGCAACCCAACAAAATCACTAGCTTTAGTGAAGATCTAGATGAATGTGGAAAGATATCAACCAAAAAAACATGCAAAATATTCTAAATACATATGTAAAAGTCAATGGTGATCTCTAACACAAGAAGCATTACGCTTCATTTGGTTGAGGGATATAGAGTTTGTCCCTAAACAAAATTTCAAATGCGATAAGTTTTAGTGGTGTTGATGTAAGCACTAAGATAATGAAAGTGAACATGATAGGTGAACTGATGTGTTGTAAGTTGTATGCTGATGTGATTTAAATATAAAAGAGAGAGTTGTAGTTTATTTATTTTATATTTGATATTATATATTTTTATTATTGTTTTGTTAGAAAGTGAAGTAAGTGAAAGTTAAATGTGTTAGGTGAGTTAATATGTTATGTATGGAGATTTGAAGTGACATTTTTCATAAACCATGCCTAACCCATGGCACACTATTTACCTTATCCTTCCTATGTCACCTCAAGATGAAGTTAATATGTTGGATGTCGCAGCGGTGAGAGGGTGCCAAGGAGATGATGAAGCAAACCAATTTGAACTCATCTATTAGGTGGATGCTGCTCTTAGTGAAAAGGAGCCATGATTGTTGTGGTTGGGCTCCTACTTGACTCCAACATTATCAAAACCATTGGGAAAAGGGTGAGTGCAAGTTCAATTGAGGAAACAGAGTGCTTCGCCATTCATAAAGATATAAAGGCTACCACTATCTTCGATTGTTATTCCATTCAAGTGCACTGTGATGCAAAGAAAGTCGTAGAGATGATCCATGGTAAGCAATTGACTAATTAGAATATTCAACATCTTGTTCAAGATTTCCAGAGTTTGTTAAAAACTCCTTCTATTAGTGGACTCAAAAATGTGCCTAGATCTCAGGTGTCATTTGCCAAATTTTGTAACAAGGAATGTTGAAATTGGCGTTGGAAATGTTACAAATATCCCTTCTCCATCTCCTCTTATTCCATCCCATTTGAATTGGTAAAGTTTTTTTAGCATCTTTTGCTCATAAAAACAAAACTCAAGTACAATTAGCCATAAAGATAAAAAATACATGATAATATTTTCTAAATTTTCATCTCAAACTCTTTTTCCCTTACAAAAATATGTGAAACTCTACAAGAGGGGCTCCACACCGCTCTGTCTTAGCCTTTTAATAAGGTTTCAATAGCCTATATCATTGACCTCAGATGTGATGCAAGAAGTGGATATAAAATGTCTAATGTTCAAAAGGATTCAAGTATGGAAACATACGTTGCAACATGTTTTGAAACGCACCGTCAAGAATCAACCAGTTGAAAATCAGAATCAACCAGTTGAAAATCAAAATTAATCGATTGAAAATCAAGCAGATCAAAACACATCGATTGAAAAATGATTTTCAATAAGTTGAAAATCAAAATATATCGGTTGAAAATGAAAATATACCTATGTGTTTTGCCTTTTAAACAGTAGAAAATGATTTTTCACTTAAAACATAATTTTTCACCTATAGGAAGTGATTTTTTATTTGGAAAATTATTTTCATCGGTGAAAAATAATTTCCACCAAAGAAAAATTAAAATACATCAATTAAAATCATAATTCTCATTCATACATTGTAAAATACATTTCTAAATATATTTATTTACTTTCAAAAATTATAATAAATCCCCCTCAATCAAACAAGCCAGTAAATGATAATATTTACTATAAACTAAATGAGGGCTTTTAATCCACACGTGCCAACCTCCGACGTCTCGGTTTCACCCTTCGTTCCCTCTCTCTCTCTCTCTCTCTTTCTCCCTCCATTTGTCATTTAACGTCATTCTCTCTCTCCATTGGATTCATTAATCTCACGACCCCCAATTTTCTCTCTCTGCAAGATTGTTTGTTACTCATCCTCTTTTTTTTTCATTTTTTTATCTATATAATTTCTAACGATGATTTAATAAATTATATTATATATATTTTTTGTATTTGTTAACTATAAATTAAAGGAGGGTTTTTAACCTCCACCGGTCAGCCTCCCTCCTCTCTGGTTCACCCTCCGCTCTCTCTCTCCATTCGGTTCATTAATCTTCTCCTCCTTTTTTTTTAATTTTTTTATCTATATAATTTCTAACCATCATATCTTTTTCCATTTTTCCAATGACATTATATATATATATATATATATATATATATATATATATATATATATATATATATATATATATTGCTATTTTAATTGTTGAAATAAAAATAACTATACATATATTGAATGATTTAATAAATTATATTATATATTTTTATACTTATTATAAATTTTAACTGAAAATAAGTTAAAAATTACTTATATACAATATAGATATCAATTAAAAGGTATTTATAATTAATTTTAACATATAATTTAATTCATTTATTTATAGTAATTTAATGTAATAACATGTGCACTTATAATTTATGTCTCCTCTAAAAAATTTTTTTAACTTCCTAACTGTATCATCATATTTAAGTTATTAATGCAAATTTTTTTTAATTAAATTTGAATTGAAACTTTGACTCAGTATGATTAGAGTGAAAGTATTGTCACCCAATATAATATGTGCCACATGTGGAGGTTAACGGAGCACCGGAGGGTATTTAAAATGACCGGTATATAAGGGAGCTAACGAATCGGAGCTCCCCGTTCCCCAACCTTCGCATCTCGCGCGATGGCCGGAGCGGAGGTGTTGGGACTTCTGGCGGAGCTCGAGCACTCCCTCCGCACCAATCCAAAGGTACTCACTCCCGATCTCCTCTTCCTCCCCCTCCCCCTTCCTTTCTCTCCGATCAAATCACCGGATCTTCGTATCCGTCAAACCTCCCGTCCAAAATCCGTGGAAAGACTCCAGATTTCAGCAAATTTAGGGCCATTTCTAGAGTTTGAACTGACTGGATTTTAGGGTTCATCTCTATATGCGTTTTTGGATCTGTTTGCTTACCTGCAGGAGAAGATCACGACGGAGGAGGAGAACGTTCTGAGGAACCTCAAGGGCTCGCTCGTCGATACCTTCCTGTTCAGCGGCGTCGTCTCCTCGTTGGTCACCTGGAGAGGTCGATTCCCTCGTCTCCTTCCCGATTATTCTCGATTTCCCTCCCTTCGTTTCTTGATGATTCTGCTTTCGGTTATCCTCAGTGGTGCTTCACGTGTTATTCGAAATTGAGAATTCGGTGCAGATGGTCGGATATGGATATGGATATGGATATGGATGTTATCCCATCGAGTTTTGACCAGAAATTCTTGTTTATATATGAGAAATAGGGTAAAGATACAGGTGTAGTCTGCTCTGATACACGCCATCACGAATTTCCTCGGCTCATCTGTATAATACGAGTCGTATGTGTACATGCGGGTCCATTAGAGTCCGTAGCTGTGGTCAATTCCATATGAGATAAAATACTCGTACAAGACAATGACTCGCGTATAAGACAAAATACTAACTGGACCACAGCTACAGACTCTAATCGACCTGTACGTATGTATACGACTTGTATTGTATGGCTGAGCTGAGGATACTTTGTGATGGCACGTTCCGTAGTTACACTCTATTGGGTGGTGAAGAAGATAGGATTCCTCTTTGCCAAGATTTTAGGTGGATATTTTGTGCAATCAGGTAGGCATGAGTACACAAGGTTTACAAGATTCAGGCCGTACTAAGCTTTTCGTCATGTGGAGGAGAATGCTCTCTGAATTCATTAGGCTTGTTTGAGTAGAAGGATTCCCCCCTCTTTCCCCATGGATCTTGTTCTCCTTACATAATTAGTGCTTTTATCTGTAGCAGCTGATGCACCCATGTTTGCCGCTCTGGCACTTCACTCCACTCCCTGTGAAAAGGGATAACTGGCATGGTTAGAGTGAGGTTACTGCTTGGAGTGATGACTAGAGAACATTGGGTAACTACCTTGCGTTAGTAGGGGCTGTAGTTCAGCTCGTGACGCAGAGATGTCAAAGGAATTGAGTGTTCTTTACTCTGTGCTGCTGGTGTCTGCAGCTTATTGCTTGACCCAAAGACAAACTGTCTTGACCAACCAAAATGTAAGGGTCTGCCCTGAGTCTAACCAGGGGTCAGATTACTTTGACGTTTAAGGGCTTGGTCCTGTGGCAATCCCAAGGTTGCGCCATCCAAGGTTTGAGTGAGAGAAATGACTAGGTTTGGAGTATTCCTGCAGATGCTATCCATCCAATCTTGTTTTAGATTCCTCGAGCATTTGCAAGATTTGGCTTCATTGAGTGGGACTCAAATAGGTTCTAAACTTTTAAAATGCATAAATAAGGTTACAAGGTATTGTGCATGTAAGGAAGAAAGGTCTCCATTAGTTAGCCCATGATTTTTGTCCGAAATACGTCTGATCTCCATCATTTGACCTAAAGAACTCAGACTACACCTCAATCTCAAGCTTCACAATGATAATAAACCAAAATGTATGATTGTTCCTTCTTTAAAAAAAAACAAAAAAAAGTAGCAATTGTTAGGTATTACATTGTCTAGTAAGAATTACCTCCAATCAGCATGGATCTTGTCATTTAAGAAATAAGCATTTGCAATTATAAGAAATAATTTTCAATCTGATGTCATTTAATTTATTAAAGCACTGTAAGTGGAAATTTTTATCTTTGTTGATTGAGTTATCCAATGTGAAGAATATAGTTAGAACTAGTAGATTCCCGATATATAATTTGAGGCATGATTGAATGCAAGTTCTTGCTGGCAAATGGTGGCCCAAACAATTTATGCATATGTATCGACATTTCCAGCTTGTGTTCATTTCATCTATTGACGAGTTGACTTATTTGCAGTGGCGAGGCAATTCAATTTTGCTCCAAGATTGCTGTATTCTGCAGGTAGGGTAATACTTATTCTCAATCCTGCTTGTGGATTTAAATGCATTTTAAGAAATTAATAAAATATTATAGACTTGATGATTAATCTCCTGCCTTGCGAACTGTCCATTGAATTTATGTGGGGCTGGCTCCCTTTTCATCCTCTACCTTGTTTCTATAAAACAATGGCTACCATGTATTTATTTTGTATTTTTCCTTTTGGTATTTAGTTTCCTTGTTACATTATGGTTGGCCTCGTGTTTTCAGGAGCAAGAATTTCAAACGTATGTTGAGGCAATTCATGGTTATGTTCATGTTTAATCAAGTGGGACTAAGTTGCTTTTACATGTATGTCTTTGTAAATGTTAATGTTGATATTGGAAGAGGGATGTATTTGAATCAAATGACCTGATTTTACAACCTTATGGTGTTCCCTAAGGCCATCATGATCCTCCTTTTCTTTTACTCTCAACTTGGTCTTTTCTTCTGGATCATGAAGTTCTCCTTTAGATTCATATATAAGCATGTCCTCTCATTAAAGTTGCTTCAGTTATATTGTTGCACCCCTCCATTAACCGCTTTCTCTCTCTCTCTCTCTGAAAAGGAACTTCTCTCAAATAATGGTTAACTTTAAATTAGTTGAACTAAAAAGTGGACCTTATATGTTTACCTCTCTGGAAAATACCATCTTCCTCCCTCGCTCCGCCATCTTTATCTTCTTTCCTTCTCTCCTTGCCCTTTTGATTGGCACTTCTTCATGTTACCAGAAACTCTATTATGGATCAAGATGCCATCTTCTTTTTGGATCTGAAAGAGCTAGGGATTCTTTTGTGTTTTTTTGAAAAACTAAAGAATAGTCAATCGAAACAGTTAGGTAGGGGTTGAAATGTTAAGAAAACAAGGCTTTAGATAAAGACAAACTATTGCTTTGTGCTTGTGCATCAATTGAAGCTGGACACAGTGGAATGTAACAATTTGGTAGGAAGTGGAGGTTCAAATTAAGGAATTAAGATGAATTCCCATGTGATTTCTACTAGAATTCAACTATCTATCTATGGTCTCAAGTGAAGCCAATCAACTCCCTATGCTTCTTAAAGTTTGCCATTTGATAACCCCGCTCCATCTCAGTCAAATCACATAACCAATATATATAAGAAATATATCTAATCCATTAGATCATTGTTACAACGATCACTGAATACATTCATTTACTTCCAACAAAAATGCTCATATTATGATCATAGCCTGTCAGGAAGGCATACCTCTGTCATCTAGCAGTTTAGGACACCTTTAGGTTAATTGGTATGAGTAGTATTTTATGAATCACTCCCCTTAAGCAACACAAATGACCCACAATTCTCTCATCCACCATATGCCTTCCACCTTCCCTTTACACGACATGTTTACATGTGCAGACCCCAATATTCATCTCTCTTATCCCACTATGGCCAAGTGAAACCTTAGCGGCTCAGCTTTCTCTCACTGCAGTCCCCTCCCTCTCCATCCTCTCCATCATTGGATTAGGCTAAACTTGAGCTCACAATAGTGGTGGTGCTGATGGTTTTCTTTTTTTTTTTTTTTTAAGTGTGGGAAAAGGGTTTGCTTTTGTTGTTGCTGCTGCTGTTGTTTTGGGTGGGTGGGTGGGGGATGGGAAATTGGTTTTTCTAGTGGAAGAGAGTTATGGTGGTGATGGTTGTGGGTGCTTGGTGTGAAAGGTGGAGAGAGCATGGTGGGACTTGGATTGAGGTGTTGCCACTCATGATGTTTTGTGCACGAGTTATGGGAGGACGTAAATGTGAAGGTGGTGTGAACTGTGAAGGATACTGGAAGCAACTCTAAAGTGGAAGATGATTGAGGACAACCATTTGTGACTTCCTTGTTGCTTTGTTGCACGAAAAGACAGCAGTGATGAGGTGTGTGATGGAGAGGGGAGGGAGATTATGGTGAAGGGGAGGTTGGGGTTTGGGCATGGCAGGGGAAGGGGAAATAGAGAGGGAGTGGGTTGTCGGAGTTGTTTTGTGTGCAAAGCTAGAAAGTTGACATTCTGGGAAAATAAGGAAAGACATAGAGCATATCTTTGGGCCATAATATTCTGATTAACACTGTTAGCTTGGGAGGGGGTCCTTTGCCTTATTTTGAGAACCACAGAAAATCAACTGACTTCACCCAAGGGGTGAATTCAATTCTAGTACAAGACACAAGAGTTCCATGTTTCTTTCTCCGGAGGATTTAATGCATTAGAGATGGTGAATGGATGGAGGGGACCATCTCCATCCCAAATATCCTTCAACACTAGTACATCAACAGGGAGAGTAAATGCACTGGCCTCCCCATTAGCCACCTCATTCTCGTTGATGTCTACAATACAAGGCCTTGTGCCACCTTAGCTGGACCTCTGTTTTGTTATCTGGTAGTTTAGGGCATCTTTTAAGTTAATTGGTATTAGTTTAGTATATTATGGAACAATCCCTCTTCCTCAAGCAACACAAATGACCCCACCATATATCTTTCACCTACGCATTACATGATATGTGACATGCATATACCCCAATATTCACCTCTCGTATCTCTCTATGGCCAAACCTCAACCTTCACCCACACGGTCCCATCTGGGTCCATCCTCGCCATCATTGGAAGAGGTTAAAACTTCAAGAACTCATGCTAGTGGTGGTGGTGGTTGTGGACGATTGATGTAGAAGCTGCAGAGAGCTTGGTGGGACTTGGATTGAGGTGTTGCCACTTGTGAGTTCTGGTATGTGAGTTACAGGACGACGTAAACATGAAGGTGGTGTGAAGGATACTGGCAGCAACTCTAAAGAGGGAGATGACTGGGGACAACCATTTGCGACTTCCTTGTTACTTTGTTGCTTGAAAAGACGGCAGTGATGGGGTGTGTGACCGAGAGGGGAGAAGGATTATGGCAAGTGGAGGTCGGGTTTGGACATGGCAAGGGGAGGGGAGGTCTAGAGGGTGGGGGTTTGAGTGGTGTGCAAAGCTAAAGAGATGGCATTTTGGAAAAATAAATAAAGCCGTGGGGTATCTTTGGGCCATAAAATTCTGATCAACATTGTTAACTTGGGAGAGGATCTTTTGCCTTATTTTGAGAACCACAGAAAGTCAACTGACTTCACTTGAAGTATAAAGGGTAAATTCAATTCTAGAACAAGCCACAGGCCCACAAGAGTTTCATGTTTATTTTACTTAAGGATTTAATACATTAGGGATGCTAAATGGATGGAGTAGACGATCTCCATCCTGAATGTCCTTCAACACATGTACAATAACAGGGAGAGTAAGACCACTGGCCTCCCCATTAGCCACCTCATTTTTGTTGGTGTCTACAAGGCCTTGTGCCACCTTGCCTAGATCTCTGCTTTGTCATTGACCTCAATGATTACATTGCCAGGGAAAGAGATTTGTCACTGAGAAAGGTATGAGTTTTTTGTAATAGTGATGCTGGTACTAGTTGAGGTAATTTCATATCACAATCTAAAGCTAAGAGAGAGTAGGGGAAGGGGCTGGAAGATGATGGATGTAAGGTTAAGAAAGGAGGGAAAAGGAATTTCACAAGGTTTCATTTTTTCTAAAGAAAATAGAAAAAACACTCATTTTCTAATTTTGCAGATTATTTGAAGGAAGGTAGTCTAGGGGTATACAAGGTAACTAGGCTGATGTTTAGAGGAGTGCATACCTGAATATCAACTGTCTCATTAAGATATGTAAAATTCTGGTATTGTATTGATCCTGGGTATGGAGTTAATTTCCCTATTACAGGGAAACCAACATTTACAGTTTCTTGTACTGGATTAGGGAAGAAGAATGTTCCATTACAAATCACCTTTATAATTGAATTTTTCTCCATCTAAATCAATATGCAGGTGCTGCTTTTCTTGGGGGCAGCTGGGCATGTAAATGGGTCCTGCGCTCTTGCCTAGATCCAATTATCGTGGCAGATGGAAGCCGGATGCAGAGGGAGTTGGCAAATATGTAGGCTCTCCCTAAAACCTTGTATGACGTAACATAGACTATGTATAGATATGGTTGATGAAACACACCCAATTATTGAGTATTAATTAATCAATCTATTGCTTGGTGCCTTTCCTGGCAGAATGCTAGCAAAGCATCAAGAAGAAAATCTGAGGCGGTCATCTGTCAGGAAGTACCTGCACAGACTCTTCTATCCTGAACAAGTTTTTGTGGACTTGCATCCAGACAAGTCTTTTATAAGATGGCGGCCAAGGAATTCTTATGAAGACAACAGCAATATTGTGCCCAAGGAGAAGGTTCCAGTCCAGGAACCTGCACCTGGAAGACCTGCCATTGATTTACAAGTAAAGCTTAAAGCAGTTGCCTGAACATTCTATTTGTATCTGATGTCTCTACAATTGGCATTACGGATGTTATCAACATAACTATGCTTGTAAAACAGTTTGACGCCATTCTTTTCCAATTGCAGTGTAGCTCAATCCGCGACGCCAAAACCAGCCATCAGGGAATGAGTGACGACCCACTTGAGTGCATTCTTGGATATCCAGGAGATACCCGTGACAGCCGCTCCAGCAACAGTGCTGCACAGGCAAGAAAAATTGCTAGGGCAAACAGAAGGGCACACAAACGGCAGCGTGCCAGAAATCGGCTCCTGGCCAAGGAGGCTTCAGCACGTGGAGTCTGAGATAAGGAAAGTGCTTTGTATAGGTTATTAATGGTTCTTGGTTGTAGGCTGACTCCATAGGCCGATCAAGATCTAGACATGATTCATTGTTAAAACATATGCCCGTCAATTACCTACAGAATATCCTTCTATATTATCGTATGGAAAAAGGATGTAAGCTGCATGCGCTCAACGACCCTAGTGGAGCGTCAACATGTTGGGACATGAAGTATCCAGTAGATGACTCAGGGTCTTATAGCTGTGAAACCTCAACATTAGCAATTAAAGCAATATTTACTTGCATGATTTTGTTCGATGCTTGACATAATTCTAAGCAAGCAATGCCAGATGTCAATGGTCTCTTGAGTAAAGTGAAAATTTGAAGCCTTGCACTCTCTGACAGGAGCTATATCACTCTAGCCATTGAGGGTGGCTTGGCATTGTAATTTCTTGTATAAATGAATGAATGACATACCTTGGATTAGATAGATGCTTCTCGGGAGAGCTCAAAAGAGCTTCCACGTACACAAGGATAATGGAATTGAATATGGAAGCTTTTCAAAGGTACATTATCGTTCCTCCTCTTCTAGGAGTGCTTAGGTTGGCTACTTCTGCATTGCATTCATATATCTCTTTTGTTCCCTTGATGATATATATGTTTAAATGTGATGCTTTTAGGCATACATGATATAGAATTTCACGCAAAGCAATTATGAAGCGTAGTTTATACAGACATCTTAATGATATGAGATGGTTCATCTCCATTTCGAATAACACCATGATCCTTATAAATATAATCTTTGAATCATAGTTCATTAGCATCCATGTCAAAACAGAGGGTAACTTGAGCGAAGTTAATTCTTTACCGTGCAAAAAAGGTTTCTTCCCATAAAAGCCCGTGGATGTGTAAAGTCCACCCCACACAAGAAAACGATGACAATATTCAATCAGATATGCGACAGTGCACCAAAAAAGCGTACACCATATTCCAATGCAAAACAATATTGGAAGCGCTTATTTTTTGCGCTGCCTTTCAAATATCTGAGAGGAAGAAGAGACTCTCTGTAATGTTGCCACTAGATGAAACATTCGAATGCAGTTTCCTACCTTTCTACATGCATTTTTATGCTACAAGCTCGCTGGTTTCCAACGAGCAGATACACCGAAGACATCTCTACCAAGTTCCCTTTACAAGCAAAAGGCAAAGTTACAGTTGCCAAACCCTCTGTACAGTACCGCGATCATTCACCAACGGCAATACGGGCTGTCACTTTCTCTGCCTGTAAAAGCCGACGAGCAGCATATTCACACTTGTTGTATTGGGAAGCAGCCCCCTCAAAAATAATGCTTTTTATTCACAGTTGAATCAAATCTTAGGGTGTTGAGTTAATGGGGATCTCTTGCGGCAGATAAGGGCTCGGTGGATCCAGTTGGACGGGGATGGTTAGCTGCTGCAGCGGTTTCAGTGCGGCCGTCAGCTGGGCAAACGAGGGACGCAAGTTTGGGTCCCTACAAGAAGTTATACATGAATATGTACTAGTAACATTGGGCGAAAATCAGTAACAATATATGGATACATGATCCGAAAACGTCTCAACAATCAAATCCTCTCGCCTCAACTTGTAACTACCCACTTTATTTCAGAATGGATGCAGCAAAGTTTGGAGTAGATGTTTCTTCTAGTGAATATACCAAACTTTTGAGGCAATTGCACAACAAATATCATTTCTTTTTTTAAATGAGTTATCGCGGTAATTAGAAACATGTTTGGTAATATAGCATATACTGACCACCAAAAGCAAATGTACAGTAAACATTAATGCTGTTGATTTTGGTTTTAACACAGCAGAAAAGCTCCCCAAAGCACAGATTTAGAGAGAACTCACTGTTGCCAGCATTCCCGGATTATTCCTGCGACCATCAGGTCTACTTCCTTGGGGATTTCAAGACGCCGATTTTGAAATCCAACTGCACCCACTACTTGCATTGGATTCATCCCACTCCAGGGCATTCTCAATGTTGCAAGCTCCCACAAGATCACACCAAAACTATAAACATCACACCTAACATAAAATTCACATATATTAGAAACTTGTAAGGTTCGACATCCAATGCAGCAAGCACAATTTCTTTTTCCTAGATCTGGAAAAATGATATGAGAAATTGATTGAACAGTGAATGGCATCTGCAAGCTTACCGAAACATAGTAATTGTCTAGATCTAAGTTTAGACTTTATGAGCAACAATTCACCAAGAAATATCTTTCTTACAAAGTTGTTTGATATTATCACTCTAAATGAAAATCAACTTTTTCTTTGGTATTCGCCACAAACACCATCAAAAGCATCTTTATTCCTATAGAACATGATCAATGTAAGAATCTACAGATGGTAATAATCTTCATGTTGCATATTCCTTTCTACCATATCAATTCAAACTAGCAAGTCAAGCATAAAAACTGTCTCCCATGGGGAAACAATATTTTCACATCGAAAAATTATAAGGACACAATCTTACCATCCAAGAATCTCTTTTTTTTTTTTTTTGAGAGGTAGAATCTCTTATTTTCTTTCTTTCGCTAATTTGTAACGAGCTCCTATCCTTGGAAAATCTTCAAGAAGGAGAGTGCAAATGTTATCTAGGAGAGCTCAACCTGTAACCACCCATGACAATTTCTCCACTTGTCATCTAAATCAAGAGCAAACTATTTACTCCTGATTTTGATCTAACTTTCTTGACTTGTTTGATGACTGCAGGGATTTTGGGAGTGGAGCAGCTGGCAGGTTGGGGTGTTTGGAAACAATACAAATTCCAAATGCTTCAGAGGATGCATTCAAAAGAGTTGCTCACTTTGGACAACTATTAGAGTTCTTTTATGAGAATAAATGGACTCATGATGAGAAGAAAGATTAGGACACTTTCTCCAATTTCAGTTCCGCAACCTAATATTTTTTATCAAAGAGTTCCATAACCTATTATATATGGAGGATATTTGGGAAGAAAAACGTAAGGCAATTAGAGGATGCTTGCATTCCTCTTTGAAGTTGTTAAGATGCTAAAGGTTATGTTGCATCTGACTGATGTTAAGCTTGAATGCTTATGGAATATGTAACTTCAGCTGGTAAATCCGTTCTCTGCTGATGGGTTTCAAAGGGCCGGCAAGAGATTGAAGCACAAGGTCGGTTTGTGCTGTGATTTATTGAAGTTGTAATGCATTTGATTCTTCATTTGTAAACTGTAGACACCCCCACCCCTCACCCCCCCTCCCTTTCCTGAGAAGGGAATCTTTGTTGTTTGTTATGTCTCTTCCCTGTAGCCTCAAAGAACACATGATGTATTTTATTGACCTATTCAATAAAGTGTGGAGAAAGTGCAAAATATTCCAGGCTTAAAAGAACAAGATGTAAATATCTACTTTAATATCAATAGGTAATTATTGTAAGCTATGATCCATTATCAAGTACAATATTTTTTACATTATGCAAATGAGCTCTTTTCCCATACAACAAAAAGAACCATACACAAACTAGACCATCGGTGTAAAAATAATAACCAAATAATGAAAGTCACTATCACTCCAAACCTTCTTTCCGAGTGAACATGCATAGCTACATCATGGATAATCCCTTATGTTATTCCTATTTTAGTAAAGAGGTGGATAAATGCAAAGACAGCATATCCCTTGTTTCACAAAATAAACTCCAAGGCCTATAACCTACAAAGTGAACTAGCCCCTGAATAGAAGGATTAATGAAAGGCTACATCTTTAAATTTTATTGAACCCAGAACTTATCATTTGACACCAAGTGAAGTTTTACCATGAAGCTTGTAGCTTATCTTTTGATACCAACTTATCATTTGAACCCAGAACTTATCTTTAAATTTAGCTTGACAGCTAAATTTTTCAGGAATTGAAGTATATCAGCCTGCTTTATTCAAGTGCCCATTTTAATGATGTCCAACTATGTCCTTTGAAAACCTTTTCAAAGAAATTGCACCTTTTGAGGAAATAAAATGTGCCAATAATCTCTACAATTATCATCATGAAGAAGAAAAAGCCTAAAAATAGGAGGAAATCAATCAATGACATAAGTAACATCATATAATGCTGGAAGCTTACTTTTCATTTGATTGTTCATTGCGCAGAACCTCTGGTGCCATCCACTCTGGCTAAAATGCCAAACAAAAGCTAAGTCAGAAAAAATGTTGTAATTAATGTCGATTATGCATGCAAGGTACTATCAGAATCCCAAGAAAAATAAATATTTTATCTTAATTTGATAATAAATGTAACAGCATCATAAAGGTCTTTGAACTCACAGTCCCAGCTGTGGACTTGGAAGATAAGAATGTATTGTGCTTCAAGCGTGAAAGCCCAAAATCACAAACCTGCATAAGTTTTCGACAAATGAGTTCACAAGAGCCTACTAAGGAATTTGTCTGCCATTAGATGTCAAATCATAAATTCTACACCAAAATATTACTACACATGTTGAACCTCTAAGAGAGGATTAGCAATCAAAAATAGATCATCCAGTTTCTGAAAGCAGCCTTTTCAAGTCCCAAAGTTTGGCATAGGCCTCTTTCCACACATCCTTCCTGATAATCTGAAACTAAGGCAACCCCATCCGTCAATAGGCACACAACCTAGGAACCAAAACAGTCAGCCAGATCCAGACCAATCATCTCGCTAGAATTTGAAGGTATCCCAAATCTGGAGCAGAAACAATCTCACCCAAGGCATAGCTGCAAAAAGGCCCCTCCAAAAATCCAAGATCTTCTAGGTCTAGGTTCCAATCATTTTCTCCCACCGATTAAAGTCATCCCACAATGGGTGCATAAGTTTTCTCCGCACATCACCATTACCCTCCATAAGTTTCACAATCCACCTAGTCAAGAGCGTGTCATTGAATGACTGCTAGTGAAAGATTCCCAACCTGCCCTGCTTAATAGGCCAACAAAATTTCCTTCCAAGCAACAAGATTCAGGGGTGAGCTTGAGGACTCTTCCCTAATGAATTTCTCCAAATAGCGTCAATCTTTTTTGCAACCTTCTTTGGCAGCCTGATAGAAACAACTACCAATTATTGTAATTAAGAAATATGGAACAAAAATGAACCTCCTCTTATGTATGCAATGGAATGAACTCCCACTCTTTAAGAAGCAGACATTTCCTTAATGGCCAATTTTGCAGTAATATGTTTGTGAGAGCCGTTTGCTGCCTCAACACAGGCATTCCAAATCATATGTAAGTGGCACTTGCTGGCTACATTTGCTGGTCACTATTTTGAAGGCATATGATATAAACAAAAGCATCTTCACACAGCCATTGCCTATCCGCTCCACTTCACGAAAAGTACCATATATATTACCACTTTCAAGGTTCAAATTACAGTAGATTTATTCATCAATCAACAAAATAATTCTTGATCATTGAATAAATAGAACCAATCATAAGTAAAAGACATTCTATCGTAGAAGAAGACTACCTTAACATTCCAGTTTTTATCAACTAGTAAATTTGGCGACTTGAGGTCACGATGAACAATTGTTGGTGTGCTTGTGTGTAAGCAGTTCATGCCCTTTGCCTGAGGAGCCACCAATTTAATAAGTGACTAAATGGGTTGCAATTAATGAAAAGGTCAACACATTTAGCACTATTGTTGAACACAAACCACATCTAGAGCCATTTTAATCCTGCGTTTCTGGTCAATCTGGCAATTAGGACGATGAAGAATCCGATATAAACTTCCCCTGAAAAACAATAACAGAAAATCCAAAACATAAAACACAAGGCCCTCTTAAATAGAAATAAGCTAGTTCATTAAGCATAGCTATGCAACTCTGCCAAAAGCCATATTGAATGGGCCAAAATTTGAGCAATTCAACTGTAAAAAAATGACGGAGCAATTAAAAGCTGCAAAATATGCTCAAATTTTGAACAATTTAGGTGCTAATATTTGTCCGAAATATCAGCTAGTGTCTTCATTGGTTATTAATTCCAGTTTCTAAGCAATGCAGCTGTTAATAATGCCAAGTTTTTTTTTTAATCCTTCTCATTGATATTTATGCTTACAATTGATTTCACTCACCAAATTTGAATATTGGTTTACTTTAAAATGGCTGGCTCAATGCCTATGAAGGGTGCATAAGATCAGCACAAAAGTTTAAATTCCCTATGGAAATGAGTCATTCATATGTGCATCGTGACAGTGCATCCATGAAACTTTCTTATATTGTGGATATAAAAGCAGGGTGATAATTGCAATTTCTGAACAATCAAATCATCCAATTTATGATCTAAAGAGTACCCATGCTCATTTCACATTATTTTAGCCAACCCCACTAAATATGGGAAGAGGTTTGGTCGATTGCTTTTTGGGTGGCTCATGTGGCATTAAGTCTAACATTTAAAAATGTAGATCCTTAAGAGCAATGCAAGTAGGTTTTCCGGGTGATTCCCCAGTAACAATAGGAGAAGCAGTGTATACCTTCATGAAAAAAGGTAAATATGTAATAATATTCTTCATTAGCAATGAAAACTAAATATACAGTGACATCCTTCACCGGCAGTGATAAATAAAATGCAGTAATATCCTTCAATAGCAATGAATAATTCAACATGAAAAATAAATGTGCCACTGCATATGCCATATGATAAGGTGGTTGAACAGTTAATGAAGTATAGAGGGGACAAACCCCAAACATCCTGCCAAACAGGTGATTGTCCTCCACTAAATGAAAAAATAAATTGAAGAAAAATTCAGATGCTTGCAAGAAGTATCAAAGTCTGAGTACAATACTCTAGAGAAATCTAATATGGCAACATAGCGTAAGTACTCATTAATTTTATCAATTCACATCAGCCAAAATTTGAGGTTCTTTTACCTATTTAGACTTTCGAAGCATCTTCTTGACCTTAGTTCGATAAGTGTTTTTTGAAAGGACGTTTGATAAGTGTTACATTATGCATATATAATCAACACATTAAACACAAAAATTGTAGTAGCATGGCCACAAGCACAATGCATCTTCAGATGTTGATCATAATGCATGCACATGTTCCTGTTTGCTTAAGGTACGCAACTGTAAGGTTTTTATTCTTTGCAAGGATGCATCTTTAAAGGTTTGATTTGTAAGAAAATTAGTAATTTTTCCTATAATGTATTGGTTTTGGGTTAAGAGGGTTGGCACCATGACTATGGCCTTGTTAACCAAAATCCAGTGGAAATCAAGAGAACAAAATTAGTGGTTCACTTATAGACAAGACACATTATCCCAGCAATTATATTTTGGCTAAGAATTCTGCAGCAGACAAAACTGTGTTCTTCTTTAACTGGAAATTCACAATCTTCAGGTTTTTTTTTTGAAAGGTGTCTTGGCAAGGTTCAAAAAGTCGGTATAAGGTATTCAGTCAGACAGGTCACTGCCAACTGAGTACTGAAAAGGCAGGTAAGCATGTGGGTGAGTCTGCAATTTTGTATTTTTAAATAATAAAAAATATAAATAAATAGATTATACTATTAATCAAAGTAAAATAGTAGTAAAATAAGAACACGGTAACTGATAGAGAAAAAATCCCATTTTGGAAAAGGATAAGAAATATAACCAAAACATAGCATGTTAAATCAAGACATTGATTAAATTTTCCAACTTAAAGGCTTATTTTCCTAAAGTATATGTGTCAACGGTTTAGATAATACATAAGGGTGTTTGATGTGGGAATCATGTAGAGAATGTTGGGGGTATTATGTATTTAGGTATCACAAATTCGATTCAATAAAGATCCAAATTCACTTCTATTCAAAAATCGGATGAGTATTTAGACAATTATGTACACCATAAGTATGCAGCTGAGTACATGGGCCAACTTTCTAAACAGTGGGAATTATCATCCCAAGTTATTTCAAAAATCCAGGAAAAGTTGGCAAGATCCAGAAGTCAGGCATACATGCCTCACAAAGTAAAGAAGACATTCATGCGAAGAAAAGAAATGCTCTTGTGGCCAAGTTTTCTGGCCTGATCACTAGGAATCTCCCCACTGAGATGTTCCAACCAAACAGGACTTATTTCTTATTGGATGCATAATGACTTAGCACCCTTATAAATTTATAATATAGACAATAGAGAGAAGGGTCCAAACCCAGTGACTTATTACCTCTATTATATGGGGAAAAGAGTCTAAACAAATGAAACAAGGATTATGAGCCCCAACAAAAAACCTAAGGATCTTCGTTTTGAGCCCCCAACAAAAGACCTACGGATCTTGACTAAACAATAAATGTCTATTGCTCCTAACATAATAATGGAATTTTTTTAGCCCCTGATTTCATGGTCAAACACCTTACAATTCAGGGATTTCTATATGATGGCCGAGAACATGAAGTTCTCTATGTATCAAACCTGAGATTTCTTTTCGGCTGTGCTTAGATGAGTGTTACGGTGGTGGATTAGGTGATATGGCAAGGTAAGATGAATGGTGCGATTGGCCAAGTGTGGTTTACAAGAAATATCATCTCAAATCTCTAAACTTTTTTTTTTTGAGAAGGTAAATGTAATGGACATAGGATTTTATCCCATGACATCTTGGATGCCAGTAAGGTGCTCTACCACTTATCCAACCCCTTGGTAGCTTTACTCACAACATATTAACTCACCTATCGCATCTAACCCCCACTTCACTTTCCAACAAAACAATTATAAAAGATAACCCAATATCAAATATAAAACAAATAAACTATAATTCTCGCTATTTAAACCACATCATATTCCACTACTTATTCCACAACCAAATCCAACACCATCTACAATTTAGCCCTTCCTAAAATTTACCCTGGGCAAAAAACTAAACAACATCCAAATGCAGACTCCATTCATTATCAAGTTTACTTGATGCACCAGAACAGATAAATGGACACTTATGTTGAGATATCAAACTCAGTTTGACAAACTCTTCCATGTAACGAACATGTTAATTTATTATCAGCTGCCAAGACAATACCTTCTGCAACATCATCGCAACTAACTAAATTTGAGCTCCAGTAATTGCAAGGTCAGCTTTAACCAAGTCAATGTGTTATCACGATCACTTGATTGAGTAAAAATGGGTTTAACCAGATTTGGCATTTATTTGTCATGCACAAGTGCATAACTCTCGTTGCCCTGTTTCTTCAACCAGTTGTGAGAGAATGATATCAGAGAGAGAAGTAATAGGATTCTTGAATTTGAAAAAAGATTCTTGTAATTTCATTTAGCTCATGTTGGATTCTTTGTTATAATTGTTATTCCATGACTGTGTGAAGATTTAAGATTAAATCCTTTGGAGGAGCCCCAAGCACTTATTTAAATGCCGTCGGCAAGACCGATTTTGAGATATAACCATGCCGATATGGTTTCAGTGTCGAAAGTTAGGTGTTTCGGCGGCATGCCGACCATACCAGCGGCATGCCGCCGTGCCGATGCTGTGTGCTTGCTGCAGACTGCCACTGCCATCTCTTCCGCTCCGCTAATGCCACTGTCACTGCCATCTCTGCCACTGCTTCAGGCTGTAGCCTGCATCGTTACTTATGGAACTTCTCGCCTTCTTGGTGGTGGACTTGTTGCCTGTTGGGAAGGTAGGGGAGCATCTCCCTGTAGAGGGTGGCCGCTGCACGTTTAGGATTTCCTCCAATGATGACTCTTTTGGAGGGAAGGGGAAAGGGGACAAAGGTAACGGGAGGTCGTGCGGTGCCAGTGCCCGCACTGGCTGGTAGCACGATTTCCTATTCCTTTCCAAAATAGAATCCTACTCACTATTTAACCTACAAATAACCTCCAGAGATTCATTGTTCACCTAACAGTGCTCCTCTTTAATCTATTTCTCATACCCTCTTAGAACTCTCTTGATGCAAATAACCTTGCTGCCAAAGTACAAGTCATTATATCCACTTCCAGTACTTTACACTGGTGCTCTTGTATAAGGTCACTAAAGCCAGGTTCACAGAACAAAATTTTCTTGAATTTTAAGTACACTGCACGCCTGAGATCATCATTTGATCTCCAACACTATGGAATGTGATCAAAGAAAAGTCTATCCAAGGCAGTTCAGCTCAAATAAAGGGAAAAGCTCCACAAAATTAATGAAGTAGTAAACCTGTAATTGCATGGGCACTGCTTCTGTGTGTGATGCTTCACCAAGTAAAACAGCAGTTGCAGATTGTACAATCAGATAATGCATGCTCAGCCAGAACGTCACTGAACTCCATCTCATCCCTATCCCTTGATACTTTATCCCCTAGTCGGCCATGTATTCCAACTTAATATTAGAATCTCAACCTACACTCTGGTAAATTGGAAAAAGGCCATGTGCATGTGTCTCAAATCTTCTTGCAGTACCCTTCTCTCTATCTCTGCATGTGGCCCATACAGAGAACTAAAGAGGAATTCGATCTTATTTATTATTTTGCAACATCACTAAAAATAAAATGCTTCCGACCACCGAATCCTCTTGCAAAGTTTCCCACATCCTAGGAAATCAGACGCCTGCCTAACAAACCATCTGGATTTTGAGCCACAAATCATTTCATTATGTTTCCCCAACTGACTCCAACAGTTAAAAACAACAGACCTCCAACGTTGCCCCTTGTAAAAATACAAGCACTGGACTCTAATATGACAAGCACCTCCCAAAAGTCCTATGATAGGCAGTGTCCCACAAACCCTCGTGTTCCAACTATCTTCACCAGAATATAAGACAAAGCCCCCGCTTCCAGAGTTCCAACTGTCTACCACAAGCCTGCCCCTTGGCTCCCATCACAACTCTAGCCACTGCATCCGTAATCTATTTGAAGTCTAATGTAATTCAATTGTTGCAACCCCATTGTTAGCCTCCTTTTATGAAGTGTAAACATGGTGGTTTTGATTGTGGGAGACTTCTTCAGATTCAGACATCACATCTGGAAATCAAATCCGAGAGCATGCTATCTAATTTTTTTTTTGAAAGGAAAAGGAAAGCTATCGAATCGCCAATAGCAATCCAGCATGCTGTCTAATTTTAAATATAGTTGAGCATAATAGGTCCTTGACTTTGCTGGAAACTTATGGTAGTCTCAATTTTTCTATTCAACAAGATATTCTAGCTAACTACGATTCTTTCTTAGCAACATGATCTTCTAATGGAAGTAAACAACCAAGCGAACTTAAGACAGCATGAAATCAAGACAAATCACCACCATGAACACTGAGAAGGAAACCTCGCAAGGTCACTCTTATACAATGTTGCATAATACAAGATGAAGCAAGAATAAGAGATAATCAAGAAATAATGTGCTTCATCACAACAAACTCCCCTACAAGAATAGTGAACTAAAGCTAGTTCATTCTTCTCAGAGAAGAAGACAAAGGGGAAAAAAGGGCTCACCTCAACTTGAGTAGTATGCCCTATTCACACCCAAAAAAAGGAAAAGAAAAAAAGAATGGTATGCAACTAACACCCTGAGTACTAACTGGATATAGAGGTAGATCCAGCAGGCCATCTAATCAGTTACCTTACTCAACATAGAGTCTTCATCATCCAACTTGGATGCCAATCTTCACTCTTAGTTTATATTCTACGCCTCTTCATGATTAACAGCAATTTCGGTAGTGTTTCTGCCCAAATCCATAAACCATGATTCATGCATGTTGCTTTGGGGTTGATTCTGAAACCCTACTATGCATGTTCATATATTATTATTCCATTAAGCATGACTTATGCATCTCACTTAAGGTTTTCTTCCGTTAAATAGTGTATTAATGGGTTGTAGCTAAGATTTCTAGTAAAGACATCTTATTACTTTTCCCTACTTTGTTGTTCCTCTATGATTTTGTGACAAAATTTAGATGGAAGGATTAGTTTAAATGCATATACACCTATATATTAAGACTAACATTGCACTGACCAAATATTGTTCATAGTGCTTCATGTACAGATACAAGAGGAGCCAATTACATATAAACCCTCCTAACCCGACCTTAGGCACTCTAGGATCCCGGTCCATCTGAAATATGCCCCCAGTTCACGTCAAGATATAGATGAGCATAGCGATTTAAATGCCGACGGCATGCCGTCGGTAAGGGGATTTTTAGAGAAAGGTCATGTCGACACAAAGATAGTGTCGATTTGCAGGGAAACCGTCGGCATGTCGAGGGTTTCGCAGGCATGCCGATAGCTGCCGACGAAACGGCAGCATGCCGACCGTCCGCTGAGTGGCGCTGGGAATTGGAGCAGTAGGAATTTGAAAAGGAATTGGAGGTTTCAATTTGAGGAAGAGGGACAGGTTATACTTTTCAAAATTCGGAAAGAGTCCACACACACATTGATTTTGTCATATAGGCTCAAATAACCTGTAAATACGTTTCCAACATCTTGATTTAGTTGTCTTTCGAATTTTAATCATTTCTACACACACGTTGATTTTTTGTCATATAGGCTTAAATAACAATTATTTTTTGTTCGTATAGGCTTACATACAACTGTAAATATATTTCTAACATTTTGATTTAGTTGTCTTTCAAATTTTAATCATTTCTATCATTTCTGTCGGCATGCATCGGCATGCCCTCGACGTGCCTCGAAATATCATTTTTTCGGGTCGTCGAAATCTGCCATCGAAAAACGGCCATTTTCACGACATACCTTCAGCATGCCCACGAAATACATACCTACAATTTCATCGGCACGGCATCTAAATCGACATTTCGAACCTTGGCCCCAAGTCTATCAGATACCTTGTGTAATTTTTCCTTTTGCTCCTCTATATGTAGAGAAGTCAAGCACCAAGGTATCAATGATATTCAGTCCCTCATCTACATGGTAAAAAAGCAACCCTAGTGTTTTGGTGCCTAACACCATTCTTCCACCACCAACCCTCCCCCCTATTGTCACACTTGCAAGCAGTTGACAACAAGGAGAATAGGATCTGTGGTTAGGCATGTTAATTCAAGGTCACTGTTACAGATCCAACTGATCTCATGAAACTTGCCCCAATTGGATTTCCAAGGGGTTCAGCTTTGAAAAACAAACATGCTCATAATGGGTTTGGGTTGGGGAATAAGGGGCCCCGAGGCCATTTTCCCCATTCCCTAATTATAAACATGTACATTATAATATCCACAAACTCCAATCCTCACTTTCTATAGAAATGTTTGATGATATTTGTTTGAGGTTTATTATTATTTTTTGCATTGTTCTATTTCTTACTAGACTTCATTGTATTGTACCTATAGTCTCTTTATATAAAAACATCTAGGTTTTCATGATCCAATAGATCATTCTTTTCCCTCAACAATATATTTATATGATAAAGGAAATCTTTTTTTTTTTTTTTGAAAAAGTAAAGGATGATTACCAGAGGTTAGTAGTCATCCACTTTATTGCCACTGCCAAAAAGTTAAGGATACTTGCAGATTGTTGGACCAAAGGTCTAACAAAAAATAGCCAACTCTTACAGCATTTTCCAGCCACATTCTTTCATTTCTAAAAACTGCCTACTCGCCTAGTTCCTTTAAAGCTAGGCTGCCAACAATGTTTCTGCCGACTTTACCTACATATTCAGATCCGTCACTTGCCCACTATGAATAGACCTTCACAAATCTTCCAAGGAGCCACCCCCCAAGTTAGGTAAGGCCACAGCTGCAAGTAGGTCTCTATCAAAGGTACATCTCAGCAGAAGGTATACCACATCCTCATTTCCATCTCCACACAAGGGCAAGAAGCTTCGCTTCCCGAGAGCCATCTCTGTACCAGGGTTTTCATGGGCAATCTGCTCCTCCTTGAAAGGCAGAGGAAGTCTTAATCTTTAGGGGTATCATCATCTTCCAGAAAAGGAGAAAATCTTGTGTGTCAATTATTGTTTAATGGAGCAACCATGGTTACACTAAAGTTAATCACGTGCTTCTTTCATAGGGTACAGCACATAAGGAGTAAAATGACCACATTACGACATTTTTATCTTTTTTAATTAAAGAAGTTTAAGAGCTATGATTTTTCCACGAATCATAGATGTTAATGGGTATTTAATGGGCAAATGGAAACCCAAAGGGTTGAACATAGGACAATTACAAGGAATAAACTTGTAGATGGGGATGTGATAAGCACTACCAAAAGCCAAATGAAAGACTTGATGTTGTGTTGTGATGCGTGTATGAGGAGTACTCTTGTTATTTTGTTTTATGACTGAGCTTGCATGTTATTTTTTCCACACCTCCTCTCTTATAAAGGAATGTAGGGTTTCCGGTGATGAATAGATTTGATCATTTTCTCCTACTTGGTATCAGAGTCAGGCTCTGGTATCCCACCCCAAACCCTAGCCACTGTCACCCCCACCTCAATCCTGCCCCTGGCACCTCTGTTCCTGAGGATCTGCCGCTGGCTTCCCCACTACTCACCGACCTCCTGCACACCTCCGACCCACCGTTGAGGGCACGCAGAAGCGACGTCAAGCGGCGACGCATCGCCTTCGCCCTCTGCCTGCACACAGCACCTTGCTGCTGGGCGGGAGTAACCGACCGGCGACCAATGTCCCTCTCCATCCTCTCCTACAATGGTAGCGCACGTCACAGGGGCCAAACCTGGTACCCTAGTGGCGGTACTACTGTTCAGGGGTCGTCAGCAGCGACAAGGTCCATATGCAGAGTGATGACAGGGACTAGCTTTCGGTTGTTGTTCCTGCTCTTCCAACGACAGATGTTGCAGGGAGGAGGGGGGGCGCAATTAGCATGTGATCTAGCATGTCTCTCTGGACTAGATCTTACGCCAATCATTCCCTCTTCTTAGACTTTTCTTCATGATTTCATATCTGATTTTCTGAAATCCATCACGTCTTTCGGGCTTTTGTGGTACTGCAAGGCACGATAAGTTCACCGGCAACTTAGAGGTGACATCGGGTACCACTACAAATGCAGGCAACCACAAAAACCTGTTCTTCACTCCAATAGTGAAGTTGGATGAAGCCAACTACGCGAAGTGGTCTCACACTTTCCCGATGACAGTTGAGGGCCATGACAAGGAGCATGTTCTCCTTGAAGAAGAGCCCAAGCAGAAAACTGGCAAGTATGCAAGTTGGAAGAAGGATGATGCCATGGTTCGTGCCCGGATCATATACTCTGTTGCTCCGTTAATTGGAGATGGCATCATGTACTTTGCCACCGCCAAGGAGATGTGGGACAATCTCTAGGACACGTTCTCGAACAAGAAGACTTACAATCGAGTCTTCCAGATTCACCATGATTTGGTTAGCTTGAAGCAAAAAGGGAAGACACTCGCTCAGTACTACATTGCCTTCAGGGCGATGGTTGCCAACTATGATGCTTGTCTCCCGGTCTGTACCTGTGCTACCCAGGAGTACAGGAAGGAGTTCACTGTGTTACAGTTCTTACAGGGGCTCAGTATGTAGCATGAAGGCACCCGTTCTCAAATGCTAGCTCAGGCCTCTCTTTCATCTCTGAAAGAGGCCTATAGCAGGTTGAGCTGTGCCTCAGTGAGACCTACTCCAGAGGCTCCAGAACAGAGTACTGCTTTGGCAGCTTTCAGCAGTCGTGGAGGACCCTCTACACGAGGTAGGGGGCGTGGTCGTGGACAGAGCAGCCGTCAACACACCACCTATACCTTCTATGGTAAGGTGGGCCACGTGGAGGCCTCATGTTGGGCCAAGCATGGAAAGCTCGCAGTGGCGAATCAGGTTGTTCCAGAAGCTACTGATCAGACTGAAATGATAACCAAGGCAGAGTATGATGCACTTGCACACAGGTTGGCATAGTTGACACAGGAGACGTCTACTTCCTCCGAGAATGCAGCCTTTGGCACGTCCGCAGGTAATAGTTGGTTGGTTGACTCAGGAGCATCTAGGCACTTGACTAATGGTAGGGATTGCTTCTAGAGTATCCATGATCTTCCTCCAGGGAGGACGATTCAAGTGGCTGATGGCCACCATTCACAGGTTCAAGGTGAGGGAGAGGTCACTTTGT
Organism: Thalassia testudinum; assembly: GCA_037157565.1. Lineage (NCBI taxonomy): Eukaryota > Viridiplantae > Streptophyta > Magnoliopsida > Alismatales > Hydrocharitaceae > Thalassia > Thalassia testudinum. Next base: position 24,838,372 of record JAZHRO010000024.1, read on the forward strand.
CCCCCACACTACAGCTCCCTAATGTTCTTCTTGTGCCTGATTTTCCTATCAACTTATCTGTTAGCCGTATCACTAGAGATCTAAATTGCAGGGCCATATTTGATGGCATGGGTTGTATCTTTTAGGACAAACTTACCGGGAGGACGATTGGTGGCGGACATGAGGGGGGTCTACCGACTGTTCCAAACTCCTTTTGCAGCCAGATGTCAGGCAGGGATGACTAGCAATGCTGGGATAGCTTTGCAGTGGCATCGTCGGCTTGGGCACCCTTCGTTGGACCGGTTAAGACGGATCATCTCTCATCTATCACCCACCACAAAGATCAGATGCGATGCTTGTCAGCTAGGCAAGCATCACCGCTCCTCCTCGCCTAGTACCACAACTGTGTCTTGATTTAGTACATATGGATGTTTGAGATCCGAGTCGGATTCCTGATAGACAGGGCTATAGATTTTATTTGATTGTTGTTGATAACTTTTCCAAATTGTCATGGATGTTCTTGCTTAGAAATAAATCAAAAGTTGATGATGTTATTCAAACTTTTATTAATCAAATAAAGATGGAGTTTTCCAAAATTGTTAAAGTTGTACGATCTGACAATGCATTAGAATTCTGTACCAAGCAACTAGCCCTCTTCTACAGCTCTCTTAGCATTATTCACCAAACCTCCCGCCCTCATACATCTCAAAAGAATGAGGTGACAGAGAGAAAACACAGACATGTTTTGAATATTGCTAGGACATTGTTGATGCATCACAATATCCCTTCTAGTTACTGGGGCGATGCAATCTTGACTGCATGTTATTTGATTAATCAGATGCCAAGCTCAGTTATACAGGAGCAGATTCCTTGGCAGGTGTTGTTTCCTAGTAGAGATTTATTTACTGTGCCACCCAGGATATTTGGATGTGTTTCATTTGTTCACCTTCTTGGTCCTAGTCAGGACAAGCTTGCCCCTCGTGCTATGAAGTGTATTTTTCTGGGATATAGCAGCACCCAGAAAGGACATGGATGTTATGACCCAATTGCCCGACGACGCTACGTGAGTAGTGATGTCACCTTTCACGAGGGGATACCCATACTTCTGTATAAGGGGTCATAACATGACAAATTCCTCTGGCCCTACTTTGATGCCTATTCCTCCACTACAGCTAGAGGATATCTTAGTTACAAAGACAGAGAGGCCAGTCGTTACAAAGATAGAGGTTAGAGATGGGAAGATAGATACACTGCCAGTACCAGTGGATCAGATGACAAATCAGACAATACCCACCCCCCCTCTCCTCCACTTCACTAATCCCTCCCCCTAGGTACAGTCTGGCCCTACTGATGTTGCTCCTAGTGATTCTTCTGCAGGTCATGATGCCCACTTTGATGGTGCTCATTATTATCTTCCGATTGCCATGAGGAAAGCTCAGTCCTGCGCCCACTACTGAGTCACTGGTGCCCTTTGTACTGTGAATCTAGGGAGGAGCTTCAACCAGTTCACTTCTGCGCTATCCAGTACTGAGATTCCCACTACATATCAACAGGCCATGTTTCATCCAAAATGGCGACAGGCCATGGAGGAGAAGATGGCTGCCTTGCAGTCACGACAGACATGGGAGGTTGTTCCCTTGCCACAAGGAACAACATTGGTTGAATGCCACTGGGTCTTCACTGTGAAGTATCACTCCAATGGAAGCATTACGTGACACAAAGCCAAGCTCCTTGCAAAGGGGTTCACCCAAACGTATGGGGTAGACTTCTTTGATACATTCTCTTCTGTCGCCAAGCTCCTGGTTGTTCGGATCCTACTCACTGTTGCTGCTCACTATGATTAGCCACTATATCAGATGGATGTGAAGAATGCTTTTCTATATGAAGACCTAGAGGGGAGGGCTATATGCAACAACCCCCAGGGTACGAGGTTCAGAGGGAGTGTGTGTGCCACCTAAGGAAGGCCATATATGGCCTTAAGCAGAGTCCGAGAGCTTGGTTTCATAAGCTCTTGGAAGTTCTTCACACAATTGGCCTTCAGAGGTCTATAGCTAATCATTCATTATTTTTTCAGAAGACCAAAGGTGGGACAATAGCATTGCTTATATATGTTGATGATCTAATTGTGACAGGTAGCGATAAGGCAGGAATAGCAGAGGTAAAGCAGACATTGCAGGATAGATTTGTTATGAAGGATCTAGGTGAGCTCAGATATTTTCTTGGGATTAAGGTGGCACGAGGCAAATGTGGCATTATCATCTCATAGAGGAAGCATGCTCTCGATATCATATGGGAGACTGGGATGCTAGGGGCGAAGCCTGCAAGCATCTACACGATGGGGAGTCTGCCACGGCGGATAGTTGGTCCTACAGATAGTTAGTGAACAAGCTGCTATATCTTAGCATCATAAGGCCAGACATTTCCCTTGTAGTTGGGAAACTTAGCCAGTTTATGGATCAACCCACGAGAGCACTGGGATGCTACCATGCAGGTGCTGAGATATTGGAATAAGGCTCCAGAGCGAGGCCTAGTGTTTACCAAAGGAGCAGCCATGGATATGGTAAGATACTCCGATGCTGACCATAGAGAGTGTCTTTTGGATAGAAAATCCCCCATTGGGTTTTGCACTTATATTGTTGGGAATTTGGTTACATGGCGAATCAAGAAACAAATTGTGGTATCCAAATCAAGTGCAGAATCCAAGTATCACACTATGGCGCAAACTGCAGCAGAGATGGTCCGGGTGAGGTCTGTACTCCATGATCTTCAAGTGCAAATGATTGGTCCTATAGAGATGAGATGCAACAATCGAACAGCTACGTTCATTGCAAACAATCTGATATTTCATGATAGGACCAAGCATGTGAAGATAAATTGCCATTATACCAAGGACCTCATCCAGAAGGGGATTCTCTATACTTCACCGATCTCTTATGAAGACTAGACGGTGAATGTGTTCACCAAATCCCTTAGTAAGAGTGCTTTTGATATATGTTGTAACAAGCTGAGTTTGATTGACATCTACACTCAAGCTTTAGGGGGAGTGTTATGATGCCTGTATGAGGGGTACTCTTGTTATTTTGTTTTATGACTGGTCTTGTATGTTATTTTTCCCACATGAATGTAGGGTTTTTGATGGTGAATAGATTTGATTATTTTCTCCTACTCTTGCTCTATCCACCCACCTCAAGAAGAAGCCTCCCCTCACTACCTTAAGCCCTTGCTCCACAAGATGTAAGCCCTATCAAGGAGCCCAATGCACGCACTCGATTCCTAGCCCTTATGTGCACAAGTCACAAGAATTGTGCTCAATCTCCATGCTTGTGAGTCATAATTTGCAAGCAAAGAATGTAGCCCATATAGCCCTAATTGCACAATTTCTTGGGGCACATGCACAACATCAATTTGAACCCTGTTGTAAGCATGCTATGGAAGACTATGAATGACTTGTAGGAGTACTTGGGGAACTACAGGGAGAACTTGAATGAAGCACAAATATTGATGGTGCCTTCATGTGTTCATACAAAGGGAGATTAGACCATGACTAGATATGCATAGAAGATTGAGTCCATGTTTGAAGAGCCTCCTATGTACCGTCCTCTTTGTTCTGATCTTTAAAAGAAGCGATGGTCCTAATGCCAAACATGCCTTGGACTCAATTTTAAGATGATCATTGCCAAGGTCTAGATTCTAGACATTAAAAACTATTTGTAATAGACAAGTCAAAATCTCATTTATTGCGTCTATTGAGGAGCCATCCAAGAATTTCACATTATTCTAACAATCATGGCCATTCCCAAAAGCGAAATCACCTCTTAAATATGTTGTATCTAATCTCGAGTAATATCATAACCTACAAGAATAAGAATACTTGGGTTCTTTACATAATAAGTACATAATTATTTATGATAATTTGCCTACATTATGCTAGCTTAGTGCATATGGGTTGTACATATGTTGCATTATAATCATACATGCATAATTAGGTCATGCATATGTTTTATATCTAACTTGCATCTAATTATGATTTCTTACGAATAATGTAGGTATTGAGTAAGCTAAAGAGATGGAGAACCACTTACTGGAGGAGAACACTTTTGGGAAGTCAAATAATGAAGATCTTAGAAGAAATAAAGGCAAGAGGAGACGCATGGAACACTCAAAACCACTCCTAAAACCCACTTTAGGACAACCTAATTTTTCTAAACCCATATCCTAAACCTATCTTAGAAAATCATCTAAAAACCTACACCATTGATCCATGATTCGAAGGCCTAAACACATTGCTAAAAATAGAAATCCAAAGGCCTTATCCCTTCCACCATGGCCAACCATGGTAGTTTCTTCAAGAATCTTTATAGCCGACCACCTATGCTCCATCCACCATTCAACCATCATCCAAAGGACCAAATTAAACCCCCTTAGCCGTCCAACATATGGCTTCCCCAAGACTCCAAAACCAAAGATCAAATCCCTTCCTAAAATCCCTCAACTTAAACCAAATCCCAAGACCTGATCCCTACTATCCAAACCTAGATCTAAGGCCCTAATCTACCTATGTTGGACGTCCACCATAGCTTCCCTACGAAGCCTCTTAGCTGCCCCCTCCTTTAGCCCTTAGATGCCCATCCTAAGGTTCCCTTAACGTTTGATTTGATGGCAATCTCTTAGCCATTGATCAAGATCCAATGTCCAATATTTTTCCAGCATTCCTATAAAAAGACTAGCCCTCCATCATTCCAAACATTACCTAATCTAGAATACCTTAGTCTACCTTAGTGCTCCACCTAATTAAGTTAGTCCTATAACCTTCCACTACCACTCCTCTCAACCTTAGGCGTGAGTCTCCCTAGCCTAAGGTCATAGCCACCAATCTGTAGTGGTACACCAGATTCGCTCTCGCTTCCAGACTTCCACTCCTTCAACAAGGCTTCATCTCAAGGCCCCATTTTATTTACTTGCATCATCTAATTTCTATTTTCTTTTATCTTAGTTGTAAAACATTTCTTGTGATTTCAATAAAAAGCTTGCATCTATTTTGTGTGTCTATTTTATATGCTTTGCTAGTTTGTAATTTAGATTCATTTCTTATTCGTCATTAATGAAAAAAATCAAAAAAATCATAAAAGCAAAAACAAAAAAATATATATTGGATTTAGGAAAGTGAGAAAATCCAAGTTGTTTCCCTAAGATGACTCGAACTTTGATTTGAAAGCATGCATTTTTCAAGTTCAATTTAAAAATTTTTGAAAGTGTCGCTTGATTTCAAGTACTACAACGCATATTTTTATAATCGATTTCGTGCACGAACACTACACAAAACAAATCTAAAGGTCAAAACTGACAAATTTCCTTAATAAGGTAATTTCGACCCTCATCACCCATGTCCCATTATTTCATATCGTGTGTTGTATTACATATTCCTTGTCGGAAGTAAGCTACATCCATTTATGATTTGATACCATGTAGTTTGTTGCACCAATGCACCCTAACGGGAAAGAATTTGGTTACATTTGCTATGTCGGTTAGTTGTCTTCCTCAGATACATTGTCTACTAGGCTCCTTAGCCCTAGGGTTGTGAAATGTTCCTCTTGGGTATCAAGGAGTCAAAAAGGGTATTGTTTTATAATCCTATGGGCGTACTACACAAGAGTTGATGTTGCATTCTTAAGGATGCATCTTAGGGGTTTTTGCATAGGTGCCATCAAAAACTTTCAAAATTACTTTAATGTTATAAGAAAATCTATATTTACATAAATATCACAAAAAAGTTAACTCTGTTTATATAAATGCCAATTCTCATATCAATCCCCGTATCAACCAAGATGGCATCCAAACCGCGCTAATTCCCATATCGATGCAATTCTGAGAGCATGAATAAAGGGTCCAAGTTTCATTTTGATTGATATGGGGATTGACATAGGAATTGACATTTAAATAATTGGAGAGAACTTTTTTATGTCATTATCTAAATATAGATTTTTTTAAGGCATTCAAGTAATTTTGAAAGTTTTCGATGACATTTATGTAAAAATCCCTACATCTTATTTTCTTAGTGAAGGTAAAACTTGAAGTAATGGATTGTTTCTTTAAATCATCCCTTCTAATTGAGTTGACATCATAAGATGCAAAAGGGTTGTCTCCCAAGGCCAGCAGATGTTCTCTCTGAAGAAGCTCAACCCCCTAACCCACAACAACGATCATCATTAAAAGATTAATAATCAAGGTCTTCCACTCAAAAGGAAAAAAGAAAAAGACCAAAGACAAGACCAGGTGTTTAATATTTCTCCACAATCTAATCTTGGCATTCTGTTGTTATGCAAAAAACTCTTCTTACTTGTACAGTTTATCCCATGTCTTGTTTAGTTCCTTTGATGACCTTAATCCTTCATTAAAGTTCATTGCAATTTTTTTGTATAACATGATTGTGCATAGATATTAATGAGATATAGTAGGATTCCTAGTTGGAAGAAGGCAATGGATGAGGAGATGGCCCCATTGTAGGATCACCGCACATAGGGAATTGCTGAGACTCCAGCAAGTGTAGACTCTTGCATGCCTATGGATATATGCCATCAATCATCAAGTACTGACATGACAGTATTATCAACAAGATCAAGATAGGCCTGATGGCAAAAGGACTCGCTATTGTTAAAATGAAGACTATTTTGAGATTTCTACAATGGCTAGCCTCTTTTATGTACAGCTTGACATAAAAAATTGCCTTCCTTTACAGTGATTTGAAGGAAGATGTCTATATGCAAAAACCACATGGTTGTGGTTGGGGAGAGATCAGGAGGTATACAAGTTGAAAATTTGTCCATGTCAACCGAGGCAAAGACCAAGGAGATGGTTTGAGAAATTCAATATTGCAGTTGGGAGCTTTGTTTTCATAGAATCGCATCAAAGCATTCACTTTTCATTCAGACAGGTAATGTCAGGGCAATTGCTTAGCCACATGTGGATCATATTCTAGTCACTGAAGGTGACGCCAGTGGCATTAGAACCACTAAAGAGTCACTATAGCCTAGATATGTGACCAAAGACCTACAAAAACTCACATTTTTTCTAGGTATTGAAGTTACTTGAAACAAAGAAAAAAGTGACATCACAATGGAAAAATACTTTAAACATTCTTCTAAAGATCAGTCTTACGGGGTGGAAGCGACATATATTCCTATGAGTCCCGATGTTCTTCTAAAGAGATAGGATAAAGATTTTGAAGGCATAGGAGTGTAGCTGGTGAAGTCTTGATCTTAACTGTTGCCATTGGGATATTATTTATTGAGTGGGCAAAGTGGACTCAGAAAAAATAAAGTGAGCAAAGTTAGCCGGGTCATGGATAAATCCAAACACGGTCATTGGCCAAGCTGTGGTCATATTCCTGATACTTCAAATCTACACCTGGAAAGGAATTGTTTTCAGAAGAAACAGCCACTTGGATATCCCAAACTACCTTAACACAGATTCTGTTAGTTCCCCAGTAGATCAGTGACCTACTAGAAGTAAATGTAGTTTAGTGGGTAGAAATCTGATTATGTGGCATAACAATAAGCCAGTTATGGTCTCCAGGCCTTTTGCTGAATTTTGAATACCTTGAGCAAATGACTTGTCAATAATCTAGATTCATTCACTTGTGATAAACTTGGGTTTCCACCATGACTTTCTATGGAGATGTTTCATGATAGTAAGGTCGATGGAGTGAGTTAATCCAACTTTTTATGAGCACATAAAGCGCATTGAAGTTGATTGTCATTATTGTCCAAGGGAAGATACCTACTCCGCATGTGGCTTCCATCCTTCATATTGGAGATCTCTTCATGAAGCCTCTAACACATGCTAAATATGGAATTGTGTTTCAAGCTGAGCTTCATTTGCCTTTTCAAATTAACAAAGAAAAAAAGAAAGAAACAAAAAAAAATGCTGAGCTTCATTCGACATATTCTCTCCAATTAGATAGAGAGTCTATTACTATTAGTAGTTTTTCTTGTTATGTATCACATTTAGGTTCCTTACACAATTTTTCATTTTGCTTTTGTACATGAGGAATATAAATAGATGGAGAGATATTTTGACCATGACTACTTTTATGAATGCTCACCACAAATACATCTTTCAATGCTCGCAAGAGCTATACTTTTTGTCATCAAAAAACATAAATGCTGATATTAACAAAAAATTGTTTACCTTGGTAGAAATTCAGTCACAATAGATAAATTAGGAGGACGAGTCACCGCGCCCATAAATAAAACAACATTTGGATGCTCCAATCTACGCATTATACGAACCTGATTATACCAGCCAAAAAAGGACAATCAGTAAATATTACCATATCACCATTAAAAAATCACAAGGTAGTAAAAGAAAACATCAATAACATCCTTGACCATTTACAATTTCACATTAAGATTCAAAACAGACCGACAACCTGAAACTGATGTATCATCATGCATACCTTAAGAGATCAAATTATGTAGTGACATGATGTCTTGTTACAAGGGAAATCTACTAGAAAACAAGAAAGACAATTACAAACGGGAGAAAAGATAGAAATGCATACTTCGCTTAGAAATTCATCCAAAGCATCACCATAGAAATCCTGATCTAAGAATTTCTTGACAGCTACCTCCTGTAGATCAAAAACAAGCCACACAAAAGGTTTACCAACAGTGTAACAAAAAAGTTTCCATGTAAGCATCAAGCTAACAACTGACCAGAATTTCAACAATGTCCATTATCTCTTAACAGAAATGGTTTTACACATATTTCCCAAGCTGCTAAAACAATAAGATCACTATTTTTTTTAAGAGTAAGAACACTAAAATCAAATTGATATCATGATTCTAAACATTTGTTTGTATATTACGATGTAATTTTTTTTTCAAAAGTACTGTAGGCTTGTAAAATTCATTAGCATTTGTTCTCTCATAAGCAATGTTCAGAAAGTCGGCTGAGTAGGCGCCCGCATAGGCGTTAGCGAACCCCTCCCCAAACCGAGTAACGTGGGGCGGTCATGTAATTGGCTTAGGCCGAGTAGTCGGTCCGAGTACCCGTATACTCGGCCGCATACTCACTCGATTTCCAAATAGCACCGCCAGTGCCCTTGTCAATAAAAACCAACCCAATCACAAAACCCCTACACGACTTGAGGTAATATTATTCTAAGTTATATAACAAATAAAGAGTAGGAGTATTAACTATGCTTTTTTCATTATACTATTGAGGTAGTTGTATAGTTATAACATTACATATAATACAAATTTTAATAAATTAACTAATTATTTTATATTTTTAAAAATAAAAAAATGTAAAACCACATACTCGTCATCTAACTACCGCATACTCTCTATGCGGTAACCCAACTGATCGCATACCAACAACCTAAACCTTGCTTATAAGCATGATTATATGTACATCACATGCCCTATCACATATTAGGTTTAATAGAGAAACAGATTGCATATGTTTGTTACTTATATACAAAACAAATAGATCTCTTTATCAAAAAAATGTTTGGATCAAAGAAGAAAATTGAAGGACATCTGGCAACAAAGCACACATGCCATCAAGGCAACCTGACTGCTGCACTTGCAAATAATTGCAAGTTCTTGCTACACATATTTACAACACACACACCCACCAAAAAAAAAAAATAGTAACTTCCTTCAACTACCAACATCTTCAAGTGTTCGCCCCCACCCAACCACAGCCACCACCCTTTACCTCTGCACCACCACCAACACCCATTCTTTCTTCCCTCCCCTAGGTCACACACCACCCACCAATGTGGAACTACAGTTCCATTACATACCATCCACATTTTTCTCCCATCTCCATTCATCCTCCCATATTGTGTATGACATAAAATTATTTTAGTGTTGGAAACAAGCCAATACAAAGGCCACATCAGCCCCGTCACTTCTTTAAACCACCACAGAATGGATCTCACCAGTGGCATCCACTGATTATAACACTGAAAAAGAGAGGCAGATATATTTAAAGCACAATAAAAGAGTACTACATGTACAAAGATGAGACTTTTCTTGAGAAGGAAAAGAGGTTAACAAGAGTTGTTAACACCCCGAAATCCATTAATCAAGGGAGCTAATTACGCCAAATAATTGCAAAGTATATTATCGTTATGTACAACACCCTCCACAGACACTCTCCCTCAAAAAAAGTAATTTCATTACGCTCGAGCCAAATGCACCAAATGAGGCAAAAAGCCCTCCTTATGGTATCCCCATCAACAAGGGCACCATGGATGCTAGACCAACAAAAACAAGCCTTTTCCCACATTAAGTGGGGTCAACTACATGGATTCTTTACCTTCACTCAAATCTATTTTGAGCCATTTCTAGACTTAAATTAAACTAAGATTACACTAAAAAATTTCCCTTCAACATGTCTTTAGCCTTTCTCGCCCCCTCCTGGGAGGTTTAACATCCAACCCCTCACATCTACTAACTAGGACATTAATTGGCCTTCTGTGCAAATGTCCACACCACCTTAGACATATCTCTCTCATTTTATCCATTATCAATGCCAGCCCAACCTTTTTCCAAATAATCTCATTTGAAATAAAGTCCTTCCTTCTATGACTACACATCTACCTTAACATCTCATTTGAAATAAAGTCCTTCCTTCTATGGCTACACATCTACCTTAACATCATTTCTACCACAGACACCTTTTTCACATGCCTATAATTGATGAACCATGGAGGTTAAACCAAAATTCAAAAGAGGAGGCAAATGGAATGGGTCAATCATTGCCCCCCACCAAGCAAGAATGCGCTAAGGGACAAGTGAAAATACGTGATTCATATCCTCCACTCCTTGACATCAAAAAGCGCAGGTTAGATCAGCATTAGGGACTTAATGCCTAGTCTTTGGTGATTACTCTGTCTCCATAGAAGCTACATATATGAATTTACTTTAAAGGCGATATTGCAGTTCCAAATCTTCCTACAATCAGCTGCTAAACCTTGATCCACTTGAAACATGCTCTCCATTACTACAAATAGGCCTTCTTAGCAAAGAACCCATGTCTCCATACCTAGCCATGTGCCTTGTCCCAACCTAATATCATGAAGGGTGTGAAGCAAAAGGATAAGCTCCTCAGTCCTAACATTGGAGAGCAAAGACAGCAGCACTAGGGACCAACACCTATCAAGGAAGCAGCATGCCACGTAGAAGCGAAAGGATCAGTAGCCAAAGCAGCCAATCTGAGAATAAGCCTCAACAATAACACCAGTAGCAAACCATACATGAATCCAAAATCTAAATTTAAAGCCATCACCCAAGCAATTTCTGCAATGTAGCCTAACTTTCCTTGGAGACTTTCTCAATCCCATCCAAAAGGGATACAAACCCCTAACCATCATCCTCCTTTCCTCCTAGTCAACTTTATCACCATAGGAATCACAAAGCATCCTCTTAAAAAGGAGAGGTTAGAACCCATAAGGCTAAGGACCCACTCAGTGAGAAAAGCATCATGCATACCTGCAGATTGAGCAACCCCAAATCTTTAGACTCCTTAAGCCTGCAAACTTGCTTCCAAGACACTAGAGAAAGAGAACTATCTCCAAAACCATTGACCCCTAAAAATCCCCATATGATGGAATCAACTCTATTCAGGACCATAGCACGCATCCTGAATAGAGAGAGAGAAATTACGACGAAAAATGTGAGGGCAGGGATGACAATAAAGCCCAATTATAGGCTTATGGCTTCCGATAAAGGATGAGGTTCACAATTCTATTTGCTAACCTTCCAATCACTATAGAAGCACAACTCTTGACAACTTGGTTGGAGACATCAGATGTCTCTACGGAGCTTCATGAAAATATGGCCAGCAGGATGAATTTCAGATGGGAATGTTGCAAAAGAGTCAAATTTCACTGACAACCAGCCCCTCTTCTATCCCCTCCACAAATCTTCTCCATCGCTCACCACCTAGTGCCATCCCGCATATCAAGTGCATGGCCACTTTTGCCAAAAGCCATGATATAAAGAGAGAAATCCATCCTTTCCAGCAATATCAAAACCCAAAGCCATGAGCTCAGATGTGTTACCCAATTCCTAGAATGGCATGCAGGGATGGTGAGATTTGAATTGCATATATCTAGGACCTACTCATTGAATGTCCAAATTAATACTAATGAAGCAATTCATTCTTTTCAACCATGTTGAAACTAACTAGCATGAGCTCAAAGACGACTTAGTTGACTCCCAACCTTCATCACATAAAGCAATTGTTTTCTACTGCAACACATCACATGGCCACCCAATTTTTTGTCCCCCACTGCCACCCCTTCTTGTGTTAACCCCATCCCACCCCCACCCCCACCAAACTCCACACTTCCACCTACCCATACACCAGCACACGCACACCACCATCCTTGAACTACTGGACTGGTGCACCCCCCACCAATGCTGAAAGAGATGATGGTGCCAAAGGTCCTCTATGAGGGCTCAGACCCAATGTTGTAAAAGTCGGTAATCTGCATTCAGTTGATCAAGCCACTGACTAAGGAGTATACGGTATGCGGGGGAATAGTCGAGGAGTACTCAGTCAGGCATTTTTAAAATATATATATAAAGAAATAAAATATATTATTGTATAAAAGTAAACATATTCAAGTTCAAGGTTATAAAATAAGCTATAAAGTACAAATAATATCAAATTTATTACAAATTTAATAATTAAACCAAGGTATAAATCATAACAAATACATTACCAATGATAGAGCAACATAAACAAAGAATTAATATATACTTGAATCAAATACATTACAATATATGCTTCTGCAATTGAGGATTTTTGCTTGGTCGAATAGGAGTCTCAGGTGAAAATAAACAATTTGAGATGAATGGTAAGGGGAAGGAGTCAAGTGGGGTTTTATTTGACCTAAAAAAAAAATATATACCTACATATCTATTTTTCCCTCTGTGCAAAAATCAACCTACTACTCGGCCGACTAAATCGACTACTCGGCCGATTACTTGGCCAAGTAGGCCGATTTTTATAACACTGCACAGACCATTCAAAGGGGCCAATGACAAGATTAGAGAAAGCAATATAGCTTAATGCTTATCAAGTTATGTACAAAAATACGACACCTTCAGGGCAAATACAAATTATTAACCCCTTTCCAAGATGGAATATTCTTTTTGAAAAGGGAAAGGATAATCACATAAAATTAGTTATCATACACTTCATTAAGAAAAGAAATAAATTACAAAAACATGATAGGTATTTATTGTGATTAGCAATCATCAAGCCAGAATGTTGGCTGGTATTCATGTGAACAAAACCTGTTGAGAGAGAAGCATTCTTTTAGCTTGTTGGTTATTTTTCCTTGTTTACTCTACTTTTCTTTCCTAAGGACATCTGTAATTGTCCCCCAACCTCTCTCTATATAGAGGTCTAGGGTTTTCCTTGAGTAATATGAAAAACAACTTATTCTCTTCTCATATGACATCAGAGCTACGGTCCTAAGTCGAAACTCTATACCTACTTGTTTCACCCTTGTTTTCTTCTCCACCAAATAAATCTTTAGGATTTCTCTTTTGTGACTCTTGAGATTGGTGCACAAATTTGATGAGAGAAGCCCTCTTTCTTCTTCCTTCGTCTTATGCTCTTAGGCTTGGAGCGTAAGTCAGCCCTACCACCAACCACCGACAACACCATTGACCTCTGATGACCACCCCACCGGCCTTCGACGATGCAGATATTGCCTCTAGCAACTGATTTAGATCTCAGATTGCTGATCAGCCACCTTATTCGCTAGCTTCCTTTTGAATTCGTAGCAACCTCCATCACTACTCTAGAGGCCAAGTAGCACCATTTAAGGCCTATAGCTCGCTCCTAGTATCACCTAGGGGCTTCTTTCATATTGGAACCCGTCATCAGTGGCCATCGTTGCTGTTGAGGTGCATCCAAATGTCAGGGTAAGTTCCAAGGTGTCTCTAGTGAACCCATGCATCCAATTTCATAGCTTATCGACATCAATGTCTGCTTAAAAACCTATTTTTCAGTCCTGGATTTGTAAGATGTCCATGTTCATATACTATGGAATTCATTTACTCGCGAATGGAGTGGTTTTCTACTTGTGAAAAGTTCTTGCTTCAGTAAGGGACTCTGATTTGGTTCAAGTATGGCATTTATGGTAAATGATTTACCCACTCAAGGAGATGGAAATTATGGTGAGTATAAAAGCCTTGCTCTTAACCCAATCGTAGAGTTCGACGAAATTGAGTATTTTCTCAAGGGACTTGGCAAGAAACACGTTCTCACTAAATTGAAGTATACGGAGAAGTTTGGAAGCTCCCAAGAACATATAGTTACTATGACAACCACCCATGGAGGGTATAGATGTATGTCACCATCCACTCATGCCTGTGAGCATGGTTGTGGAGGTTAGAGGCATGCAAACCTCCAATGCCCACCATATAAAGTAATGATTACCATACATCAGGTCATTTTTAACACCTGAGTCAATGCATAAGGTAATCACTATTCCCTGAACTATGTATGATACTATGATACAGAGACAGTGCGGTACACCCCAAGTAGGTATTGCATGCTAGTCTTACGTAAAGGACGCAGACTAATTGGTTGATTCAAATGCATCCCAACACATATGTGGTGATACAAGACAGCTATCCAAACTTCGATCGATCCCATTAAGCATAACCATCTTGGTTGTTGATGGGTGGCAGTCCCCTCTCACGGGTCAGCAGGAGGTACAAGTTGCACCTTATGTACCACTGGAGAATGTTCTTCTTACACCAAACTTTCCCTTAAGCCTACTATTTGTTAGTTACATTACAAAAGAGCTTAATTGCATAGCAATGTTCGATGCTATATCACTTACAGTTTAGGACCTATTGGCAGGATGAGTCATTGGCTATGGACGTGAGGAAGGTGGCGTCTATCCCCTCGTACAGTCACCATATGTTAGTCATGCATCTCTTTCGTCTAAAGGATCTTCTAATTATCTATGGCACCTCTGATTTGACCATCTCCCCTTATGTAAACTTCGACGAATGATACCACAGATTCCTCTAACTACTACCTTCCAATGCGAAACTTGCCAACTTGTTAAGCATCATAAGAGCTCCTTTCCAAGAACGCAATATCAAAGTTCTGAGGCAATGTTCCAATTACTTCATTTTGATATTTAGGGACCTAGTCATGCTCTCGATTATTCGAGTCACATGTTCTAGTTCTACCTTGTTGCTGTGAATGATTTTTCTCGCTTGACATGGATATTCTTGTTGAAATCTAAGTCTGAAGCCAATGATATGATCAAGACCTTTTTGGCGATTATCAAAAATTAATGTGGGGCTAGTGTGAAACTCATTCGATCAGGCAATGCCTTAGAATTTCGCACTTGCTCCCTCCATGCCTTATACCGAGAGTGTGTGATCATCCACCAAACCAATTGCCCTTACATGTCACAGCAAAACAACGTGGCAAAGAGGAAGCATTGGCATATTTTAGATGTAATGTGGACATAGTTGATCTAGAATAGCCAAACAATCTCAAATTAGGGAGATGTGGTGTTAATTGCATGCTATCTCATTAATCAGAAGCCATCCACGATACTCAATGACAAGTCGCTTATTTAGTTCTTTTTCTTGATCAAGAGCTTTTTAGGGTTCCATCATGAGCTACAAATGTTATGATTTTGTTGATTGACACTATTATGTGAGTGCAAATGTCACTTTCATGGAGTCCATTCGTTACTATTCTCGTCTGGCTCATGCATTACCACACTAGCACCTAAAGGAGAGGCAATCATCCCGATCTCTATACTCCAGAGGAGAGTCTATCTTCCAAAAACTCCTGATATACCCTCTTCTACTCCAGAGGAGAGTCTTGTACCTAATGATACAGAGACAACCATCCCTACTACTACGACTTAGGTAGACTCTGATATATCTTAGCAGTCTGAGACTATAGCAAACGAAGACTCTAAGCCAGAGCCTAGTGAGACAAATGATCCAATGGATGACAATTTTGATTTGCCTATTGCCTTATAGAAGGGCATTAGATCATGTACTTTGCATCTGATGTCCAAATAGGCAAATACATGTCTATGGCGAGTCTCTCTTAAATACTAACAGTTTGCTATTGTTGTCTCTATTGTTTGAACACTTACCACCCATCAAAAGGCACTCTGTGAACCAAAGTAGCAACAGGCTATGGAGGTAGAGAAGATTGCATTAGTCTCTCATGGAACTTGGAGCCTCGTTCAGCTTCCACATAATGCAGCTATGGTAGGATGCAAGTCGATATTTACTATCAAATATCATCTAAATGGGTCAGTTGAGAGATATAAAAATCGCCTAGTAGTAAAGGAGTATACTCAGAAGTATAGGGTCAACTACTTCGACACCTTCTCTCTGATTGCTTAACTTCCCACCATTCACATATTTGCTTGCTATTTACTATAATTGGCCTCTTCACCAGCTTAACGTCAAGAATGCATTCCTCTACAGTGATCTAAAGAAAAAAGTCTAAATGCAGCAGCCTCTGAGATTTAAGGCTAAGGGGGAATATTCCAAGGCCTACGGATTGCATAAGACAATTTATGAACTCAGATAGAGTCCAAGGATATGGTTTTAAAAGCCCTTAGATGTAATTGAGAGGGTTGGCTTCAAGAGATCTTTTACCGACCACTCTTTGTCCTTAAAGAAGACCAAAAAAGGAGTGAGAGTGATGCTCATATATGTGGATGATATTATACTGACAGGGGATGATGCAAATAACATTACAATTACCAAGGAAGTCCACTTCGTTATTTCCTTGAAATTAAGGTGGTTCGGAATGCACGTGGAATAATTCTTTTTCAAAGAAAGTATGTGGTGACCTACTCTAAGAGACAAGCATGCTAGGGGCAAAGCCCACTTCTATTCCCATGGATCCCCAAACGAGTTGATGCTAAACAATTCAAATGCTTAGTAGGGAAGCCATGATATATCACTATCGCAAGGCCCAATATTTCATTTACAGTAAGCAAAGTAAGTCAATTCGTGGACAAACCAAGGTGCGTTGGGGCGCAACTATGATGATCCTCAGGTACGTTGAGTCAACTCCAGGAAAGGGATTACTATTTACTTGCATTAGCTCTATAGATGTGGTGGCCTACACGTATGTCGATTATGCTGGACATCCCAATGATAGGAGGTCTACCACTGATTCCTGCACGTTTGTTGGGGGTAATCTGGATACATCACAGAGCAAGAAGCAAACTGTGGTGGCCAGGTTAAGTGCAAAATCAGAGTATAAAGCTATAACTCAAACTACATCTAAGCTTAGGTGGATTAAATCTGTTCTCATTGATCTACATGTTCCAGTATCTGGCCCTATGGAGATGAGATGTGACAACAAGGCAATACTTTTCATTACCAACAATCCCATCTTCTATGAAAGAACCAAACATGGAGGTGGGTTGCCACTACACTTGTGATATGATCCAGAAGGGATATATTTGCACCTTACATGTGGCATCTAGAGATTAGGCTACAAATCTATTCTCTAAAGTACTTCCACATGCCCCATTCGACCAATGTTCCAAGCTGAGGATGATAGGTATCTATGTTTCATCTTGAGGAGGAGTGTTGAGAGAGAAGTATTCTTTTAGTTTGTTTGTTATTTTTCCTTGTTTACTCTACTTTTCTTTTCTGAAGGCATATTTATAATTGTCCTCTCGCCTATATATATATATATATATATATATATAGGATTTTCCTTGAATGATATGAACAACAGCTTATTCTCTTCTCACAAAATCATTTTGCTTGCTAGTGCACGCAATGATGCAAATACGCAAAGTAACACCATATACATGTGCTTCCACTTTAAAAGTACTATCTCACAAGGGGAGGAATTGAAGGTAGCAATGCATGCTAAAGCATGTATTGAAAAATAAATCTCGGAAGGGATATCTAAAATTTAGATGAACATATACATAGACAGTGGACCCATCTTAATTTGAACAAAGACTTGGTTGGTGTTTGTTGTGTGTGTGTATATATATATATATATATATATATATATATATATATATATATATATATATATATGTAAAAAAACCTTTTTCAAATTGGATACTAATATTTCCGAGCCTTTCATCTATATTGCAAGAAGAGGGAATACAATTTGCACACATGGCCAACAAAGTTCCTAAAATAATTATAATAGATATCTAAATAAAAATTGCACATTTCTTTGTAAAACTCACCGCGCCATTCCATTCAGCATGGTACACCTCGCCATAAGAACCTATCCAGAAACACAACTGGTGTTAGCAAGTGCTGCAATGGTTTTTCTTTCATAGGATTTTTACACAAATTCACCATAAATTTCTTATGTTACATAATTGCTGTATTTACACAGCTGTCACCACAAAGTTGATTACCTTTACAAAAATATTTCTTGAGTTGAGTTGTATCGAGATAATCTGCTATTTTCCCCTTAAAATGTTAAGGGCCTTCTTTGCTTGTATATTATAGCTTAACCCTCAAAAAGAAAAAAAAAAAATACCATTACACTGCTCATCTTCATCTTCACTCCTCTCTTCACCTCTTTAACTTTGCCACTTGCACCTATTGTTGCTCCTTTCACCTCTATATAGTGGGACTAACAAGCCTCGATAAATCCATCCAACACCCTCAATGGAGACCCTTCACCACATTTTGGCCCTTCATTGCCTTTTTACCTTCTTGGCCACTTGAATGTGGCCTACACTTTTTCCACAAAACCAACAAAAAAAAACATTTGATGAGGGAAGTCCTATGTTTCTAATACGTTATCTAATTTTCAGGAGAACAAAACAGATGTATGCCTCAAAAGAGGATCAGATCGATGGTAATCTGCTACAGAAAAGGATGGTATAGTAATCAATAGGAGATGAAATGAGAGGCATGTTCAAGAAGCCCAATCAATACCCAGATTCAAACATGTGAAAATTTGAGTAAAAAGCATCATATGAGGATTCAAAGAACACCGAGGATATACTGGAACGAAAGTTTAACAACCTTGCTTAGGTGGATGCCATACAGATACATATCTCTGAAGGCAAAGATTCCATGTTGCTAAGCTTGGTTAATGGGGGTAGACTTGGAGGTTTCACGAAGCAAGATGGAATAACAAATTGGGCTTAGTTTTCCAATGGTAAGAAGGAACAACAAATCTCCTTAATAAAATCTAGTAAAATAGTTATTGTCAACCTTGACATCCCCACTATCACACAATGCTGGCATACCTTCCACGAAAGCTAGAGCAAAGAATGCACATTTTGACTACATACAAGGAACTTATGGGCAGATTAAAGATTTAATAGAACATGTGACAATGAATATTCTTCTCCAGGAAGCTGTGCAGGTTCTCTGGTCTGATTTCAAGCAAGATCAAACAAATCTATAACACAGGACGATAGCCAAACACATTAACATGTTATCTGCTAATCTTCTTCCTGGAGATAAAAGTTTTTTTTGTCTTTGATGAGGTAGAATAACAGATTACTGGGAAAAGCTAAAAGGAGTTTTCCCTTTAATTTTGGAAATTCTGTACATTTTAGAACAGCATAAAGAACCCCACGTGATTTCAACCAATTTTTTTTCATAGCATCATTGTTTTAGAACAGACAAAAGAATAGAACAAACATCACAAACTTCACAATTGAAGAAAACGGGATGATTCTAATTGACAACCAAGGCAACTTGATCAAATACCTAATCCAATCCGTTCACCAATTACGAGGTCTTCCCATCGAATTTCCAGTCCAGCTACATCATCAAGCATAGGGTCAAACTTATCTGTTGTGTCTGTGCCCATAAATCTGTCATGAATGCACTTTTTGTTATCCGATTTGTCTCTGGCATGTTTACCATGCTCCTGCTGATATGTCGTGCTTGTTAGCAAAGCATTTTTGTGGACCTCATCTGCTTCATCGGGTGTTTTTTCTGAAGAATTGAGTAGCAAGACTGAATTTTCTGTTCGAGGAATGTTACCCGTTGACACTGAAGGGCCCAATTGATTGATCCTAGAACCCAAGTTTATCTCATCATTGCTACTTGTGCCACCAAAAGAATCTCCAGTTAAAAAGTCTTTCACTTCATTTTTGGGCATATCCACTCCATGGGAATATAGACGACCAGAAGTCCAAGCAATATTAAATTGAGAACTCTCTGGATGTATGTTCCCATGAGAAGTCGAAACTGATGCAACATTTGATGATGATGGATTATGATCTTTAGCTTTTATGTTTTTCCTGGGAAGACCACCATCAGCCACTTCATTGGACTTATTTCTGGAAAGCTCGTTACAAGCTGAACGATTTTTCCACACTAACGGCAGAGGAGCTCTACCAGGACCTGGAGAAATATTTTCTCTACGTCTCTGAAAACCATTTGCTTTTTTTTCAGCTTGTTTGAAATGCAAAGCCACTTTTCCCTTCTCTGTTGCCAGAAATGGGTTGAGTTCAGCAAAAAGGTCCATTGAGTCCACATTGTTTTGCAAACGGCAATCAACCTGAGATCCTTCTTTCTCACTATGCATGGGTAAGTCAAGAGCTTCTTTATCTACAAGAGCTGTACTCTTTGCAGTTAGCAATTGACTAGATTGATCCTTCGAGAAGGAACTCTTCTTGTCCACAGCAGAACAGCTTCCAATACCCAATTCTGATGAATTACTGCTAGGCCATGAAGTAAGCACAACCTTTCCAGTCCCTTGTCGAGCATCACTTGTCCCATCCCTCAACTTCCCAAATTCTCCATGTTTCTTCAACAGCCCATTTTCTGAAGAAACAACACCAGAATCAACTTTAAACCATTCAGAAACCACTCCACCCAACAAAGCCGGACTTTCATTCGTTTGGGAATCTTGACAAGCTCGAGAGCTATCTTTTGTGCCTAGAACATCAGCAGGTATAAGTGTGCCTGGTTCAGCCATGAGATCAACCAGATATTCCCTGAAAAAGGAAACAATTAAAGCAAGATCTCTGAGTAGCTTAGACCTAAAACCACAAATCCAAATTTCTGAGAAAATCATTGACTTTAAGAGGAAGAATGATTCAACTAATCAAACAAATTTATCGGACATAATAAAAATCCACACTATAAGTAAATTGTAAAGAAAAGTTTGATCATTGAATATTGAAATATCAGTCAATCTTTTAGCTAATTTCAACGAAACAACTCCCTATATTCAATTCATGATTTTGTCAAAAAATTTGATATTCTCATTAAAAACTTGATCAAAGTGGATGCTGGAAAAAGATATCTACTGAAATTCCAGTTTGTAATTTGGGATTCATTAAATTAATCAAGCTTTTGTATCTGAACTTTAAATCCACTTTTGATGGATATATAAATCCCCAAAACAGTCAAAAACATGGATCCATCAGGAACTCTAATTTTGACAATTCAACATGTCCAAAATGCAGGGAGGCATTTGCAGAAGTTAAAGACTTCTTGCTTCTGGTTCAAAGCCTGGATCAAGTTCATTTCGTGCCTTGAAAAATATCTAGACTCACATGCCTTGTATATGTTTCTACCAGTTCAAAGTTAAAAAAACAATTCAAGAAAGCAAATAAGATCACTTAGCCCTGATCTAGACCTAATGTGCACTACAGGCATACTTTTGAAAACACTGGAATAATTCCAGAATTTAGTATTATAATTCATGCTGCTGAATGAGTCAAGTAGCATTGATCAGCCAGACCCCATAACATATCATTCACACCCTGTCCAGGTAACCACAGCAATCAATTTTTTGAAAATTTGTATTACAAAGTGGAGCTCCAAAATATCAGACAAAAAGGAGGTAGAAAGGTGAGAAAAAGTACCTTTCATCTTCCAACTTAATTATGTTCAGAGCATCACCATCAATGCCTGTATAGTGGCTTCCTTTGACAAGTTTGCAAGGGATGCCAACCTTATCAGACAAAACCTATAAGAAGTCGAAAGGAAATCATTCCATTAAGGCAAAGTACAGGGCATTTTGCAACAATAATTTGGGATATCTAAATCCCAAACCAAAATAGGCAGCATTCAATCCTTGCAGGATTTCCTCCCTGTTTAGTAGTTTTTATGTTTAAAAAACAATGGCATTTACAAAAACGATAGGTATAATTAAATTTAACGTATACAGATCAGGATAATCGGCAATCAATAGGAAAATAAAAGCCAATTTAATAGGAAAACATGTCCAGACCAGTTTGATATTGGAATCATATAAGAAAACATGCATTTCTAATTTTATCTGTCCTGTTCCTTTTAATTGATTTCTCACTTGCAGCATACAAAGGTCCACATCTGACTTCATTATGCCTGTTCCTTTTAATTGGTTCCTCAGGTCCAGCATAAATATGTCTAGATCTAACTTCTTGGTACTTCTTCCTTTTAATTGATTTCACTTCCAACATATAAACTTGGGAAATGCAAATGAATTAGAAAGTGACATTAGATGAATGGCACAATAACTTCTGAATATTTTCTGGAAACTTTGGCACATATGATATAATAAACTTACTGTTCTGCAATCACCTAAGCTAGTTAAATAAGACTCAAAAGGTTGGCATACCAGAAGTTTAGTGAAGCACATAACTATATGAAGAACTATTTTCAACAGCAAAAACCAAACATCACTCCAAGGAGCCTGTATTGATAAGACATAACAAATAAAGACCAGGTTGCCATGTTTGCCTCCACAGATCCAATACTTGAACATGACAACAGGATGGATATCTAGCAGGCAATCCTGTGTTCTATAACAAATGGAAAATAGCTTTTGTAATTCTTTGAAAATATCAGTTCAGGTATACCAATCACTTGTCAATTTCATATTTAATCCAGATAAAGAGACTATTAAAATTGAATGCCAAATGTCATCTGATTGCATCAATTTTCTCCATTGGTCTAAAAAAACTGTGATTCCTAGGCATATAAAGGCCATTAGAAATTTCAATCAGTTAAATAATGTTTCAACTAGAACGAAAAAGGAAGCAGTTCTAGTGCAAACAATAAGAAACTATTAGAGATTTATTTCCTTTCGTACCTTTCCTTTCTTGTTCCCTTTACCATGTATTCATCTTCTTAATCTGTCTGCTATGTGACCTAAAAATATAGTTACCCACAATAAATTTCGAATCAACTCCTCTTGTCATGGCCAGGGGCAAGGAACCCTAAGGTTTTCATTAGAGTAGAAATCTGTTTTTTTGTATTTTTTTACTACTTATCTTTCAGCTTTTGAATAATTTATTCCCTCATTAACCAAGGAGAGTTCTTTATTCTGCAATCTCCAGATCACACAGACATGAGTTTCCACAAGTTCTTCTTGGAAGGGCAGGTCCTTATGTAAAGAGAGATCCTCATGATTACTGATGTGATGGATTATTTTTTGTATTTTTACTATTTGTCTTCAGGCTGCTATGTACACCCCACCCCCCCCACCCTGGTCTCTGTATATAAAGACATGGAAGGCTTCTTCGTCAATATTGGGATCCCGATTTTCTCAACGTGGTATGAGAGGGATGACCCTAGGTCCTCAATCCAATATTCCACCAAATACGTAGTTTCAAAATTCTTTGTGCTTGAACAAGAAAATTCATGTTCAAGAAGGAAATCTACGGTTTTTTGCACCACCTCACCAATCAGCACCACCACCTCCAACAAATAGACAAGTGAAGCCATTAGGTTCCTACGTTCTTCTACAAGCACTTCTAGGCTTTTCAAGGCCCTAGACGACTATCACCAAGCCCCAATTAGACCTGATTGCCTCCCACTGGATTCACCAAACCTCTGGCGTTGCCAAGGCAGCGGCATCACACTCTCCACAGCCCAACAAGCCTCCTTCCATCCCCCCAATCGGAATACCAGACCCTTTTTTAAAGCCCTATTGGCACCATGCCCATACCCAGTCAGCAACAATTCTGGCCCCATCGCTTGCATCCCAACCTGCACCACTGGGCCCTGATTGGCAACTAGAACGTCCAACAATGCAGTCCAAAGCCCTGTTTGTTGTTGGTTTTGTGTGGTTTACTTCAATCTTTTGGCAAATATGGTATGGTTTCATTTTTTTTCAAATGTGAAGTACTGTAATTTGTGTCATTCCTCTCCTTCTTGTGATCCATTGTTTAAGAAGCCATGGTGGATATAAACAACTCATCTAGTGTTTGAATGTAGGGTAAGTAGTTGGGATACTTGATATATCATGGGTAAGATAAATAATATTGAAATGACCCTTCCCAAGGGTCGGTAGGCTTTTTCCAGAGACTATGGGGGGTTTCATGCAAATTTTAACCCCCTATGTATTTTGTGGAAGGACTTGTGGGAGTTTAGAAATGTTGTGGGGCATTCTATGCAATTTCCCGGGCCCCACACCCACACCCCACACACATCACTCCCTCCCCCCTAACCCTAATCTACACCTATAAAACTACCCCATTTCTCGGTTCCCATGCCCTACACTAACCCCCTCCCTCTCCCTGCAACACCATCTCAACCCCCTTCCTCCCCCCTTCTTCCCGTGTTCCCTCTGCCGTGGAGTTGAGCTGCTGGAGCTCGAGCTCGTGTGGAGGAGTTGCTGGAGTTCGGCTGCGAGGAGTTCATAAGGAGCCACTGTTGAAGCTCCTGCGCGAGGCAGGAGGGAGTTGTCACGAAGAGGAAGTCTGTTGCAATGGGAAAAACCTCGCAGACAGTTTTGCAGAAGCATTTTTTCGCAGAATCGATCGTTTAAGAGGAACCTCAGACGTCTTATAAGACATCCGGAGCTGCATCCAGACGTCTGATCCTACACAAAAATCAAAAGTAATACCCTACTCGAGGTCTGTACTTTTCGTACCATCTCCCCTTACCCCGTTGTAGACCTAAGTGCGTTGAGGGTTGTGCATGTGTGACGCAGGGCAAGAGGAAGAGCCCCCACGAGGGAAGGAGGGTTCGCGAAGGGTTCTGGGAGGAGTTTCTCCGCATATCAAACGTCTGCACCACCAGGCAAACGTCTTACCGGACATCTGGAGTTAGTATCAGACGTCCAAAGAGGCGATTTTCAAACAGTAAAGTCCTGACCCTGTGTGATTTATGCGTACGTTTTGTCGCCACGTGACCATATGAGTCTGTGTGCGCCTGCAGAATCATTGGGAAGAGGCGCAGGCGCAGCTTTCCAGACGCTTTAGGACGTTTGGACGCATCTACAAACATCTGATAGCTATCCCAGACGTCTGGAAGGACCCCAGGACAACCATGAGGGGTTCCAGACGTCCGGTATTAGCACAGAACGCAAGGTGAGCTTCTTGTTGTCGTTTAAGACGTCTGATTTTAGTCTGATTTGATGGATTCAGGCACCAGGAGCGACCGATCCAGCTGGACCAGCCTG
Source organism: Thalassia testudinum (assembly GCA_037157565.1). NCBI lineage: Eukaryota > Viridiplantae > Streptophyta > Magnoliopsida > Alismatales > Hydrocharitaceae > Thalassia > Thalassia testudinum. The sequence goes on from JAZHRO010000024.1 coordinate 24,863,740, forward strand.
CCTGGTCCGGTTCAAGTGAACCGGGAAGAGTGTTAAGGTCGGTTCAGGACCCAAATGGAGTCGATTTTTTTCGTAAATAAGGTACCATTGGGTTCCTATTGGAATTCCCATGTAATGGAGCCTTGTTCTAGATATTTTGAACTCTTTTCCTATCTCGAGAAATATTGAAATGGTTGGTCTGACCATCAGTGTTAATAGGATGCTCGTCCGTGGTGTGCACGGGACCCGCAGACGCTACGCGGTCCACCATTCGTGCCCCCACACTTCCCGGTTACTCTGGTAGAGTAGTCTTTACTTTTCCTTGTGAATTAAATGATGAAAGCGCATATTATTTAGAACAATTGGTTGAACCCTAAAATGTACAATGAACCCTAAGGCTGAGATAGAAAAATGAATAATTATACATGCCGTGAATGTTAAATTGTGATAATATTTCCTGAATATACTAAATTACAAGCTACCTGTTTGCACTTGTCGAATCATGACTTGGACTGAAATACATGTATCATGTTTAGCTTGATTAATGAGATAAGTGTCGAACTGTGAAACCATGAGCTGCCTGTTATACCCTAAATTTATCATGATATGAATAGAGGCATGCGTACTATACGGAAGTAAGAAATTCCTATGCACGAACCCTACAGGGAACTAGAAGAGGAACTCACAAGTACGGAATAAATATAAGATGTCGATGGAAAGTAGCTTGCCCTCGCGTACACGGTACTGAGAAGAGCTACTGTACTTAGTGTAGGGGGGAGCTAGCTGCCCCACGGGACCCAGGGTTAGGACTAACCCCCTACACCGACTCTTGTTACGCCCATTGGGGAAACCGGGATAGTCGGATAAGGGTACGCGAACTGTGGAGGGGCGAGACCCCTGTTCTGAGAGGGTAAGGCCATGTGTTGTTCCATGTACTTTTGGGTGTACCCACTAGCGGAAACGACTAACTATGTGCCAGTGAGGGTTAACTACCCGTGCGCTTATCATGCGTGTCATAATCACTGATACATCGTGACCATGACCTCGGGATGGTAGACTGGACATAGGACCACCACAGGGTGCTCTATCGGCCAGGAGAGTGCCACGTGTACATCCTACATCATGGGAAAACTGCAATCAAGATCGTTCCCTTAGGGAACAGGAAAATTGAGAGACATTGTGGACCTTTTGCTAGAAAACTAACTCGTAAACATTAGTTAAAATAACTGTTGTTTGGATAATTAGATAATTACATGTAAATCTGTGGGTTTTCTTTATTGCATAAATGATATAACTGTTGTATATGCCACTCTACTCAACGTAAGCTGACTCCCCGTTATATATAACCATCTACAGGTCAAGGAGTCGAGCAGCTAGTACCACCGGCTGCAGAGGATGCTGGGCCCAGTCGAGCCCAGCCTTAGGCTCCAGTACTAGTTCTCTTTCAGCCTTTTCTGTTATAGTGAGTGATTCTATTTCATATTGAACTCAATGGTGTGAACTTTTATTGCCGTGATAGCTAGTTTTGGACTATGTTTAATGTCTTTTCGAGTTCCAGTTACTTTCGCTGCTTCCTTTAAATATTCTAGCTACTTACATGCATGGTTTGTGTTGGTTTCGTGCATATGGGTTAGTTTCTCATTGGATGACTGGATCTTTAGGTTAGTCGAGGCGAGCCGTTTTCAGGTTCCCAGAGGGGCCAGATTCGAGTCGTAACAAATATAATGACTAGTGATGAGATTGTGCTTCCAGTAAGGTACGATGTATATAAGGATAGCACAAGTGATAGTCGAATGGAGGTGGGTGTCGTGAACGTTGCCAACACAAGCAATCAAATCAAACTACATGAGAATTTACGTGTATGGGATAAATCCCTCCTATCCCACACATTATCCTATCCAAGTGGCAAAAAATTTACCCCACATCCAAACGAGGGACCTCCACCACAAGCACTTCTCAAATGCAAGGAGCATTAATCAAACTTGAATGAACTACATTTTTATCTTGTTTTATTGGATCACATAAGAAGAATATATTATTCTCAAAGATGAGCCAAAAAACAAGACAAACAACTAGGAGGCAGATAATGACTGGGGCAACATCTGTGTTGAATAGCATGAAGAACATGATTGCAAAGTAGGTTATGTCGTACTCATCAACAAAGAAAACATGGGAGATGTTACATGAAATTGATTCCCACAATATCATAATTGCATCTCTCTACAAGGTGATCACATATTTACACCTTCTAGAAGGGAACCATGACGCTAGTAGAGGGTTATGGTTCTCTCAAGAATCAATCAGATGAGCAAGACACCTATCAACCTATTATTGCAAATGTAACTCAATTGACCAAGCAAGGAAAGGCTAGCGAGGCAAAACAATTTCTTGCAACCCCTAGCGTGGAGTATAAAGCAATAAAGGCCAATCCTAAAACTTGAGAGATACCTACTCCAATGTAGATTTATGCACGACCATCTAGACTGAAAGTGACTGATCATGTTATTCAGTTAAATTCCTTTCGATGGGTAAATAACTTGTTCTATGAGCACTATCATGATCATTCTTCTTACTATTGTTGGGTCAAGCATGGCCATCCTACTAGTCGCTCAACCCCCAAAGCAAATCAAGCATCTATCGGTGCCAATGAAGCAACGAAAGTTACTATTTCTTCGTAAGGAGTATGATATACTTAAGGTATACACTCAGGATAATGTTACAAATAATTATCATCTATCTTTAGTTAGCCAGTGATTTAGCCATGCTCTATCTACTAGTTCACATGCTTCTGATAGGAGATCTTGTTGGTCTTTAAATAGTTTGAATCATTTCGATTGACTTGTCTAATTCTCAAATGAAATCCTACACCTTTTTATATAGACAGAGGTGTTAGAAAAATTACATCATAAGTTCAACAAGACAAGAAACATGACAAATGACTCCAATAACTCTAATGAATGCCCTACCAACACTTTCCTTCAAGTTGGAGCATATACATCAATGATGCTCAACTTGAAACAACACTTATCAAAACAGATCTGGTAAGTGGCTTTATGAATATGTCTACAATCTGATCTTCAGATGACAAAGATGAAGTATAGATAATTCCACGCTGTATCAAGTCTGTAGTGTAGTGGCAATCAGCCTCAACATGTTTTGTCCGCTCATGAAACATTGGGTTGTTGGCAATATAAGTAGCATCACGATTATCGCATCTCATCTCCATTGGTCCCTCTTCCTGAATATGGAGAACAGATCTGACCTAAACCATCTCTGCAGCTATCTGAGCCATAGCCCTGTACTCTGATTCTGCACTGGACCTAGATACCACCTGCTGCTTCTTGCTTCTCCATGTCACTAAGTTGCCTGCCACATAAGTACAAAATCCAGTTGTTGATTTTCCGTCTATCATGTACGCTACATAGTTGGCATCAGAGTAGCCAACAACACTCATAGATGTGCCCCTCTGAAATAAAACACCTCTGTCAGGTGCTTTCTTCACATACCTAAGCACCTGTATAGTAGCATCCCAATGCTGCCTAGTCGGTTTGTCCATGAATTGGCTGAGCTTTCCTACTGCAAGGGAAAGATCCAAACGTGTAATAGTAAGATACAACAATTTACTGACCAACTTCCTATATGATCTGCTATCTATAGGCGGAGACTTAGTATCATAGAGATGTCCTTTGGGATCCATAGGTATATTGGCAGGTTTGGACCCCATCATTCATATTTCCTGCAAGATATCAAGGGCATACTTCCGCTTACTAAGGACAATGCCCTTTTTATTGCATGCCACTTCAATCCCAAGAAAATATCTAAGCTCACCCAAATCCTTCATCACAAAGGCATCAGCCAACTTCCTTTTTATCTCAGCTATCCCAACAACATTATCTCCAGAGAGGATCAGGTCATCCACATAAACAAGTACAACCACTCCCCTTTTACTCTTCCTGACAAATAAAGAGTGATTAGCAGAGGACCTTACAAGTCCCATTACATGTACCTCCTCCAAGAGTCTCTGGAACCATGCTCTTGGATTTTGCTTCAAGCCATAAATTGCTTTCTTCAATCTGCGAACACACTCCCCCTGAGCCTCAAACCCAAGCGGTTATTGCATATAGACCTCCTCCTAAAGATCTCCATACAAGAACGTATTCTTGACATCCAACTAATGAAGAGGCCAGTCACAGTGAGCTGCTACAGACATCAAAATCCGAACAGTAGATAGTCGAGCAACCAGAGAGAAGGTATCAAAGAAATCTATCCCATATGTTTGGGTAAATCCCTTTGCTACCAATCTTGCCTTGTAGCGAGAGATCGCACCGTCTAAGTTGTATTTAATGGTAAAGACCAAACAACAACCAACTGTTCTGGCATGAGGAGACAAGGTAGTCAAGTCCCATGTCCCTCTAGACTATAAAGCAACCATCTCATCCTCCATGGCCTGACGCCAGCTTGGATCCAGCATGGCCTGCTGATGGGAGGTAGGAACATACGTTGCAGATAGTGCCGATGTGAAAGCAACAAAGGAACTACCGAGGTTGGCAGTGGAGACTGTCTATACATTATGATACCGGGCACAGCTGCGTGGAGCCTTCCGAATAGCAATTGGGAGATCCTCCTCACTATGCTCAGTAACAACCGGAGTATGAGGCTCATCAGAGGAACCTGCACAAGTACCACTAGGAAAACTTACGTCAGTATCAACATATACCTGACTAGGGGAGGAGACAGGTGGCTGAGGTGCAATGGGGGTGTGTTTTTGTCGCCAAGCATGCTGTCTGTATGTCACGGGTAGTCTATATGCCTGAGTATTTTCTACTCCCTGCCTCAGAAATCTCTGTGGTAGGTATATCTTCATGATGTGTAATAGGGAACTGGTGGAACAGGTATAGGAGCCAAATTCCTCTCAAATGTCACCCGATGACCATCTGTAGAAAAATAATGAATGGACTTATGAAATGTGACATCTGCAATCACATAATGTTTCTTACCATGTGGGTCATAGCATCTACATCCTTTCTGGGTGCTACTGTATCCCAGAAACACACACTTCACTACTCTTGGAGCCAACTTGTCTCTGCCAAGGCTAAGAATGTGAACAAAGGCAACACAGCCAAACACACGAGGTGGAACAGTGAATAGATCCTTCTCAGGATAAAGAACCAACCACGAAACTTGTTCTTGTATGGCTGAGTTGGGCAATCTATTGATCAAATAACATGCAGTCAGCACTGCATCTCCCCAATACACCTGTGACACATTATGCTGGATCAATAATGTTCTAGCCACATCAAGCACGTAACGGTGCTTTCTTTCTACTACACCATTCTGTTGCGACGTATGTGAACAGCATGTCTGATAAACAATCCCAAGAGATCTATAAAAGCCTGCCAACTTAGATGTACAGAACTATAAAGCATTATCAGACCGCACAATCTTCACAACAGTAGAAAACTGAGTCTTTAATTATAAAATAAATGTTTCAATCACTGATCCAACATCAGATTTATTTTCAAAAGAAATAACCATGACATCCTGGAAAAATCATCCACAATAAGTAGATAAAATCTATGACCCAATCTGTCTGGGATACGACTCGACCCTCATATCCATATGCAATAAACCAAAGATAACATTAAAACTATGAGATGAACTAGGAGGAAAATGGGTCCATGATGCTTTCCCAGCTGGCATGCATCACACAAAATTTCTGTAGCTAGTGAAATATGAGGAATGACACATCGAAGCATGTCCAGTGATGGGTATCCAAGACGTCAATGCCACTGAAGAGTTGCACCAGCACTAAATGCAACCTCGCCCTGACACGTAGCAGCAACTGGATTCTGGACCATGCGATACCCCCTTCCTCATGTCTGCCACTAATCGTCCTCCCTGTAAGTTTGTCCTGAAAAATACAGCCTAGCTCATCAAATATTGCACGACAGTGCAAGTCTTTTGTAATTCTACTGACAGACAAAAGACTAATAGGAAATTCTAGAACATAAAGAACAGGCAATGTCAGAGTAGGAGTCACTGTAACATCTCCTCTGCCATGAATCCTACACTACCTGACATCTGCTACCTACACAGATCTCCCTGAGGGAACATTATGAACCTATCCAAAACACGTCTCATCCCCACTGAGATGTTGAGATGCGCCAGAATCCACCAACCACAATGTACTGTCAGTGTTACCAGACCTGTAAGCGAAAGTCATACCTGAAATGGCTAAAGTAGCAGTATCTGCAGTAATAGTAGTAGTCTCCTGGGTCAGCTGGGAGAAACGCTGGATCACAGCAACATAGTCTACACGAGACACCATATCACTTCCCTTCTCCAAAGCGACAGCCTGGTTGGCCATGGGAGGTCAACCATGCTTTGTCCAGTAAGAGGCCTCTGTATGGTCGATATTTCTACAATGCGAGCAAATGGTGCGAGATCTACTCGTACCTCGACCACCACGCACTCTCCCCCTGGTGGATGGAGCACTACGTCCTCCTCATGTGGCAACAAGTACAGGGGTTTGTCCACTTTCTAACACGGGTTGCCTAACAACCACTCTACTCATGCGGCTATAAGTCTCCTCCAGAAATGGAAGCTCAGCCAGAGTAAGGATCTGGGACCCAGCAGCCTCATAGTCAGGCCCAAATCCGTCAAGAAACTGAAGGACAGCATACTCCTTCCTATGTGCCCTCTGAGTGGTACACCTGCAAACAGGTCGACAGGCATTATATTTCTCAAGAAACCCTTTAGGGTGGCATAGTACTGCGACAAAGACTGACCCTCCTATTTGAGACGACCAAGGGCATGGTGAATCTCAAACACTTTGCTGGAATTCTTTTCATGAGAATATGTATCGCATAGAGAATCCCACATCTCCTTGGTGGTCTTGTAGTACATGATCCCATCACCAATCTGAGGCTCAACGGAATTCATGATCCATGCACGAACCATGGAATTATCTTTCTTCCATGTGGCATTCTTCCCTGTTTTATCTCGTGGCTCCATGTCCAACAGTAGATGTTTCTTATCATGCCTCTCAACGGTCATGAGGAACGTCTGAGACCATCTAGCATAATTGGCCTCGTTCAACTTGGCGATAAGAACAAAGAAAGGACATTTATAACCTCCGTTGTCCATAGCGGTAACTAATGACACTTCTGAAGAGTCTGAGGAGGCCATTGTGCCTTAGGACAGCCACAAGTGCGATCTGAAATCAATATTCAGATCTGACGACTTCACAATCAGAGAAAAGTAATCTCTTGAACATGAGATCTAAGGTAAAGAAACCCTAGAAAATATCTCAAGAATCACAGAGATTCTGTAGATCAGGTTTTAGCGCATGTTATGACGTTAGGACGTGTCCTAACGTCATAACATGCGCTAAAACTGTCCTAACAACGCTTGGGCAGGCTCAATCGACCCCAAGAGCCACCATTACGACCTGTAGGTGATGGGCGGCGGAGGTGGCAGTGCTGCCACGGTCAGAGTGGCGCTCCGGCAACGGGAGGCATTGTCTCGAGGTCAGGGGAGGCACCAGAACGATGCTTCAAGGTGCTGGATCAACCTCCAACACTACGACCTCAGGGCGACGCCACGACCTCCAGATAGGGCCTCAGCGAGAGAAGCGGCGGCGCAAACAAAACCTCAGCACAAGATGCAGCGGCGCAGGGCCTCGAGGTGGCGCTGCAAAACTCACAGAGGGGCAGCGGCGCCTTGTAGGGCTCGAGGCAGGTCCGCTAGGGCCTGCTGGCAACGTTAGTTCTCGAGGAAGGCGATTTGCAACTCGAGGACGAGGATCAGCAGGCCTTACTAGGGCGCTCAAGGAGCAGCAACACCTGCAACGAGCACTAGCAGCCGCTACAACCGCTGCAGTAACCTCCTAGGGCCGGCGACAGCTCCCGCTGGTGTGAAATGGGAGTTAGGGTTTTAGTGGAGGGGTACGAAGGCTCATGAGGGGTGGGATACCATACCACCGATCTAGGATCGCCGCTTTGATACCAAGTCAGAGAAAATGACTTGTCTTATTCTCAAATGAAACCCCACACCTCTTTATATAGGCAGAGGTGTTAGGAAAATTACATCATCAGTCCAACAGGACAAGAAACATGACAAATGACTCCAATAACTCTAATAAGTGCCCTACCAACAGATACTAACTTAAAGTCTCGACAGCTCCTTTCCAATCCTTGTCATGTGCATGTTTCTTATGGGGCTCTATCTCCTATTACTGATATTAGCAACATATCTCTCATTAATTCTTTAGCTATCACCAATGTCATTCATGCACCCAAATTCACCTTGAATCTACTTTCTATCGATCAAATTACTAAGTCTTTGAATTATCAATCTACTTTTTATGAGTCTATTTATCTTTCACAATCTATAGACGATGAAACAAATTGGTAGTTATCAAGGCTAACTTTTCTCACCTAGATTCAAATCTAGATTGAGATCTTTACAAATGATATCACAACCAAGCACTCTCTAGTAGGAGAAAAAGGTTGCCCTTAGGATGGCTAAACAATGCATCATGAGATGGAGTCATCACTACTATTAGGTGTATATTGATAAAGTTGCAATGAGGAAGTTACAAATTTTAGTAGGGAAGATTGTAACACCCTAAAAACAGTCACACATGGAACATAAAAATAAGTAATAGGATATAAAGGATTGAGAACTTCTACTTGACAAGTTGAACATAAGCATTTTGGGTGGTTCATGTGGGTCCATGAGGCCCATGCCCAACAAGTTGACAAGGACAATTTTTTTCAATTGGATTCAAGCTTAATACTCAGTTGTTCAAAGGAATTTAAGCAGGATGGACTTTACAACCTAAGCCATCCAAGAAATTACCACCCTGACTTGTAAAACTCTCTAAAGCAGGACTCCAAGAAAATTAGCAACCTCCATCCGACCCTCCACCATCCAATCTCCCGTCAAATTTTATCTAGTTCCTCTTCCTTTGATTAGCACTAGCATGAAGAATCTTTATGTTTACATCCCTTTCCTTCAGCCACATAAGCATCATTTTCTACCTCCACACATCCCCTTCCTTCAAAACCACATTTGCATCATTTTCTACCTTCCCTATGTCTCCACCTTCTTGTCCTCCTTGACAACAACCTTGTAATATCTAGTTCACTCGATAATTTCTTCCCCAACCAAACTTCTAGTTTCTTATAGTCTATCCATTCCAGAAATGGCCTCCAGATTGTATCCTCCTATGCTCCCATTCTTCTCTTGCCCTTTTCTTATACCCTCTCAATAAGGTACGAAGGACCATCAATCTAGATGATAACACATGTAACAAAGCCACCCTTTGCAATGTTCAACCAATGCTCCACCAATTGCATGAAGCTAGGCTCTTTATCCATGATACATCTAAAATAAAGTAGGTCCCACATCTCAAATCCTCATCGGAACGCTAGCAAAAAGGAGTTAATCCGAGAAAGGTGCACTGGAACTATGTAGCGAGTGGGAACATCTTTGAGAACTCCACAAATAACATGAATTCGTAATGTACAAGCACGATCCTTCAAAAGCCAAGCTTTGCCAAGTAAACCTACAATCAGCAAGTAGAAAGCTAACCAGCCAACTCCATATTTGCAAGTATGTCTATGAACTCTATAGAGCCCCTATCTCTAGTTAGTTGTCCTCTGGTCTACCACCAATATCCAATGTAACCCTAGAGCCACCTCCCTTTAGCCACGATGTTGTCTATGAGACTTGCATGCAACTGTCTTGATTTCTCTTACACCCCCTTTTCTCACTTAACAAGTTTAAGCCATAAACAAAGAGAAAAGGAAATGAATGTTGTCTACACTTCTATGCAAAAGCACTAAAATAACAAAGTTCCCTATTATGACTTCATGTTTTACAAACATGTCCTCATGCTAACCCATTCCTTGGCCTCTTGACGCCCTTCTAAATTTAATGCTTCAAGGCCCCTCCACTTGCCACCCCCATCTACAAGCAAGTCTCCAAGTCAAAATTCTTTCATTTTATCTCTTGAAGGGGAAAAGATCAATAAGGCTCCAATCATCAAGATATCTTGCAATTGTCCTATGGCAATTCATATCCCACAAGCCTCGAACATTCCAAGACAACTTGCATTGGCCGCCAAAAACTTTCACGCTAGACATGTCGTCAACCTACACTTTACAAAGCCTCCACCTACAACTATTCACAACATTTTCACATCCCTAACTCCTTTTTAGGTCTCCATCTCTCCAATCACATGCTAATCACCCCCTTAAATTAAGCCTGAGAAAATTTTGTGGCCCATGCAACCAAAAAAGGGCATTAACAAGGTACGAAGTTTGATGCAAAAGAAGGAAAGTGCTCAACACTAATCCATGCCCCTTCATGCTAGGATCCCATACTCTGACAATTCAAACATAGATGCCCCCTCCCAAAAGTGGATCCTACAGGTCTAAGGTTTAGGCCTCACATGCTGAGCACATGTCTAAAGCCACATATAGCCGCAAAGGCCTTCCTATTTAAGCCCTTGACAAGTCTCCCTCGAATGTTGGCCCTTTTATCCCCACCATGGGTTGGAGAAAATGAACTTCATTATTAAAAAGCACAACCCAAACCTCTCTTATGTAGCAAGGTGGGAACAAAAAAGTACAGAAAAGGTCCTACTATAAATATAAAAAAGCATAACTAACTCTCTAACAAACTTAATCCTAAGATAACTAGACTCTAACTAAATTAATACTTTAACACTCTCCCCCAAGATGGAGCGTGCAACACTCAACTCATTACAAGAAACAAAAATGAATTCCCCCCCACAGTAGAATCCAAAGGAGCAAGTAGCAGACTGGAGGAGCAGGTTTCGATCATAGCAGAAGTAGCAACTGCAGTAGATAGACAAATAACAGGTGCAGGCAGGTAGTAGGAGACAATCCCAAGCAATATCAAGTGGTAGACAAAGACGTGAGATGATCCTAAGCAATAGTAGCAGTAGTTGAGAAACGATCTCAAGCAATAATGGAAGTAGTAGTAGTAGGTTGTAGTAATAGTAGCAGCAATTGATGGGAAAATGCTCTCAAGCAGCAATAATCAATAGGCAAATAGTCATAAGTGGGAGACGAGGATCCTCGCTTAGAGCCACCTCCCTTTCCACTACCACTACTGCTCTTCTCCTATTCTTCTCCCCCATTGTTACTACTACTCCCACTCTTTTCCATCACTATTGTTGCTACTCTCGTTCCTCTCTTAATATTTGGTTGGCATTTCGATAGTTGTTGCTGCTCTTGCTCCCATTCTTCATTGTTGAAGCTATATTCTAAACCCCCTAATGCAATATCTACCTCAAAAGAGATTCTACTAAAATTTCAACTTATGTTTAGTTAATGCTCACAACTCTAATGACCGGTGGAAGAATTAAGTGTCACTTAAATATGAAATATAAGACAATATTTATCCATTGAAATAGTGATTCTTAAAATTCTAATCACTTTGACTACTTCTACCATTTTTATCGGCATGCAGACGAAATGCGTACTTAAAAATTTATCAAAACGGCATTAAAATCAATGTTTCGAACCTTGAGACACAGTAGCAAGAGCAACAAGTGGTGTCAGCATCTATCTTTTAGAGGGAGTTGTATACTATCTCTAGGTTAGGCACTAAGTTGGAAGATAGAATCTAGTCTTTGACTAACTGATATCGTGGTGCTAGACCATCCAGAAACTAGTATGTCTACCACTTTGTACGCTTAGTAACCTACTTCTCACACCAGGCAGGCTGAAATACGACTAACTACTCAAACAAACCCTCTAGGGTAGTGAATCGAGGGCATGTCACCTTGATTGTGATTCCATATACACATGTAGATGTCTATACAATGGGAGTTGCTCGTCCGAAGGGAGTACCTTCAAATACAACATACTGGAGGCAATGTAGGGTCAATGATGTTTATCAACCAATTCATAACCAGATATTTGTCCTTCTTCCACTTCTTATATTTGGCAGCACCTTTGAGTTCAGGAGCCCTATCTGTCAGTATGTGCAGCTTCTATCCTTCAACAAATATATGAAGCGCACATGACCAAAGAACAAAGTTTGGGGATCCAATTAGCTTGATAGTCATCCCTAAACTAGCACAAAGGCCAAGATATTGGCCTCGGCAGTAATAGTACTAGAATTCAGGCCCGCCATGAGAACAAAAGAAGAATATGCAATCAAGTATACGCAGTTTCACACACAAAAGCATGCACTACACATGTAGAGGAATGCGAAGTGCCTAGTTCATGTACACACACAAAGTACGCACAAGATAAAACCCACGATGATCATCGAAGAAGAACTAGCCAAGGTAATCAAGTTCGATCAAGCCGATCAATGAGATCTGATCAAGGACAGCGATCAACGAGACCTCGTAGCGTGAAGAACCAAACTAGGAGGCTTGATCATATTGGAGCAAGGAAAACCAAATCGGGCACACAGCAAGGCCAACAAGGAACTCCAGTGGTGAATAGCAGCGCTAGGCAACACTAAATTGGGCAAAGCACCATCGTCGAAGTGCCACCAGACCATCAACAACAAAAGCCAAAAGGCAGCGCTTGCGATGTTGTAGGAAGGCTCATAATTGGAGCAATGCTGCGAATTTAGACCAAAGAGGCAACATTGCAAATTCAATCTTCACTACACAGGGTCAAGTTGTGTCGTACGATCCTAAAAGAGGGGTCACTGAAACATTATCCGGTCGACAAAGGTCCAATGATAATTAGAGAAGGTGCCTACAAAGACCAGCGACGAGAATAGGGGCCAACAAGGCCTAACAGGGCACCACTCGAGTGGTCGTCGGACCATTGCCCGATCATCGAAAGGGTTGCCTAAGGCTCCCCAACCCCAACTAGGGTAGGGAGCCCTCCTTTTGAGGGGCGACATCCCCAAGAGGCCTACTTGGGGTTAAGGTTTCGGTGGTTGCCCTCCTTTACTTAGTTTCTTGTGGTGGAAGAAAGAAAAGGGAGAGGGGAGTCAAGTGGGTATCAAACACCAGCCTAATACCACTGCTCTAATACCAGGCTAGAGAAAACAAATTTCATTATTGGAAAATGTATCCCTAGGCTCTCTTATATATAGAGGTAGGAATGAAAAATTACATAAAAAATCCTATAAAAAATATAAAAATGCATAACTAACCCTTTAACAAATTTAATCCTAAGATAACTAGACTTTAACTAAACTAATTTAACATCCACCATGGGTCTAAGACTTTCCATCCACCGTGCAGTACAAGAGATCTCCAATCTTCTCAATGTTCCAAAAGCCTTCCCCTTCTAATTGCTTGGATTTGAACTCTTTCCGTTCCCCAAAATTGCCCTCTCAAACTTCTCCCATCACTCCATCTTCTCAACCACCAACATCACCTTATACCCACAACCACTAAAGCGAAGGACCTTCCCCTATCACTTCCTTAGCAAAGCACATGGACTGATAAGCTTTAGGGTAATGCCTTAAAGCTATAGATGTAGCCCACAGTAGCTCCTCCAAGGAGTCAACAAAATATGTTCATTGCCTTAGATGCATGGAACCCTTCTCAAGCACCAATGTAGGGAATATGGGCAACTTCATCACCTCTACAAACTGTATGTGCACCAAAAACTTACTTCAGTCAAACCAAGAAACATTTATGACTTCTACTCTGGCAACCTCCTGTTGCATCATAGCTCGTTCATCCCAATGATTTCATCTATATGCTAACAAGGCATGGATCCAATTTCTTAACACTATACCCCATCGTCCCTGACCAAAATGTGTCAAGTTCAGGCAGCCAAAGATTTGGCACCTCTATCCAGCTTCATCCTGGAAATAATCTCCCACTACTGATCAGCAAAATCAAAGGGCTGGTCAGCCTGAGCAACAATGCCCTAAACCCCAAAAACCAAGTCATAAGACTAGTAACTCCACAATCACAAGCAAAGGGTCCTAGACTACAACAACAGAAACAACGAACTATGTTCCAACTCCACTCTCTCAAGGACCTTCGACCATCCACATACTCAAACCTGCTCCTCTTGCTTTCCACCACCAGCCACCCTCTGAACACCTTTCTCACTCAGCCCCTCCCTGCCAAGTCTCCTTACGCTAGTCATCTTGTCACATATGCGCATGCTATGTTGATCTGTATTATATCTTCCAACTTTATATTGAGAATGCATCTCTATACTGACCTTTACGAGAAGGTATATACGGAGCAACCTTCAAAATTCAGGGTATTGCCAACTTCAAAAAGTTATTTATGGGTTGAAGCAACCCCACATGCATGGTTTAAAAGATTCAATACACAGTACAATGGCCTTGTTTGATTCTTGATTTCTCTGCGTATCACTCCGTTTCCACCATGCATCACTTCATTGGTTATGTTATCTAATAGTTCAAATAAGTGGTTCATTATTTCACAGGGTCCTATGAGCCTTTATTCAGAGAGAGACACAAAAGGGAAAAATATAAGTACACCCTCATAATAAATAAATTAAAAAAGCTACATAACTCAACACTCCCCCTCCAGCTGTAGCAAATACATCGGACATGCTCAACTTGGAACACTGACTCACAAAACCCACTAAGACTCAAGACGCTTCTTTAGGAGTGCTTTGGTGAAGATATCTGCAACCTACTCCTTAGTGATGATGTAGGTTATTGAGATCTTCCCAGCTAAAATGGCATCTCTAATGAAGTGACAATCCACTTAATATGCTTCGTCCACTCATGAAAGGTTGGGCTGTTTGCAATGAATGTTGCAGCCTTGCCATTGTAATACATAGGAATGGGGCCAGAGATTGGGACACCAAGATCCTACACAATGGACCTCACCAACAATAACTCACAAGTGATGTGTGCCATTGCCCTATATTCATATTCCACACTAGACTTGGAGACAATATTTTGCTTCCTGCTCCTTCACGTGATTAGATTTCCACCTACATGGTGCAGTAACCCGTAGTAGACCACTTGTCCATACGCGCCCCAACATAATCAACGTCTAAGTAGCCCCATACATTAAGATGACCATATTTCTGGAATGAGAGCCCCTTTCCAATAGCTTGCTTGAGGTATCTCAGTACCTGGCATACACCATCCCAGTGTAGCTCTCTAGGAGACTACAAAAACCAGTTGAGTCCTGCAGGTGATTAGATTTCCACCTACATAATGCAATAACCCGTAGTAGATCGCTTGTCCTCATGCGCCCCAACATAATCAGCGTTTGAGTTGCCCCATACATCAAGATGACCATACTTCTGGAATGAGAGCCCCTTTCCAAGAGCTTGCTTGAAGTATCTCAGTACCTAGCATACAGCATCGTAGTGTAGCTCTCGAGGAGACTACATAAACTACTTGAGACTCCCAACTGCAAATGCAATATCGAGCCTCGTCACTGTCACGTACAAGAGTTTTCCCACCATTGCACAGTATTTGGTCACGTCCTCACATAGTGGACTCTCAAAATCAGCAAGTGGAATAGAAGAGTCCATTAGGACATAGGAAGGTTTACAACCAAGCATTCCTACCTCTCTCAACATGTCGGGCACATACTCCCTCTGTGACAAAATAAGACCCCCATCAATGTGTTGCACCTCAATGCCCAGAAAATAATTTATCAACCCCAAATCTTTAGTCATGAATTGAAAGTGTAGAAAAGCCTTGGTGGTCTTTATGCCATCTTTATCACTCCCTCTAAGAAATATATCGACATAGACAATAAGAATGACAGAGCTAGTAACCCTGTACATAGTAGAAACTGAGTGGTCAGCTGTGGATCTAGTAAAGCTATACTCCTGAACAATCTTACTAAAGCTTTCAAACCAAGCCCTCAGATTCTACTTCAAGCCATAAATGGCATTCTTCAGTTTGCAGACCTTCCAACACTACCCCTAAGCCACAAATCCCGAAAGTTGCTGCATATAAACATCTTCCTCGAGAACACCACAAAGGAAAATGTTCTTGATGTCTAGCTAAAACGCATACCAACAACTATTCACTGCCAAGGATAAGAGGATCCAGACTAAGTTGAAACGAGCCACAAGGGAGAATGTCTCAAAGTAATCAATGTCAAAAGTCTACGTGTAACCTTTGGCAACCAAGTAGCCTTAAACCGCTCAATAGAACCATCTGAGCGGCATTTAAGAGTGTTCACCCACCTACACCCCACAACCGTAGCACCTAGGGGTATGTTAACAAGCTCCCAGGTCTCTTAGGATTGAAGAGCTACCATCTCTTCCTTCATGGCCAAGGTCTACGAGGGGTCCTGAAATGCCTCTGTATGATTCCTAGAAACTTGGTGGTTGTCCACTACAAAAGATATGAGCCTCCCTACCGTAAGCAAATAATCAAGTGACATATAATGTGAAATAGAATATTTAGCACAGGATCTCCGAACCTTCCTTTGGGCAATAGGAAGGTCTACATCTATTACCTCAGGTGTTGTAGCTGCCAAATCTCTAGTCAAATCAACAAGATCAGCAAAGGATTGAGCAGGAATAGTAAAGAGAGGCTCCTCTGCAAGAGTAACAGCAGCCTTGCGGTAACATGTATGTGGGTAAAAAAAAGATGTATCAGTAAACTACGATCAGTCTGGCTCAAAGGGCTTTAGAGGCAAAGCCGTAGGCATGGGAAGTGGGATATCTTGTGATGCCGTGGAGGACTTCCCAGTAGAAGTATAGCAAGAAATCTTCTCAAAAAAGGTAACATCCTTATTAACATAAAAATGGTGTCACTAGATCATAACACCGATATCCCTTCTCAGTTATAGAATACCTCACAAAAATGCATTTAACCGACCGAAGAAACAGCTTGTCCACTTTGAACAAGTAAACAAAACAAACACATCCAAAAACCTTAAGCGGTTGAGAAAACAACTCAATCGGGAAACAAAATAGAGCAAGGAGTCATCCCATCAAGACCAAACGAGGAAACATGATTAATCAAGAATCCAATCGTAAAAATAGCATTGGCCCAAAAAATATAAGGAACATACATTTGAAACATAATGGTACGAGCAACAGTAGATGCCTCAGCTTGGGTTCAGCCACCCCATTTTGCTGGGATATATAAACACAAGATGTCTGTTGAGCAATACCCAAGGATTGAAAAGCTGAGATAAAGTTACATTCACAAACTCAAGTTTGTTGTCAATCTAAAACATGCAAATACGAGTAGAAAATTGAGTCTTTATTTCATTCACAATTTTTGTTACTAATTTAGGAGTTTCTAATTTCTCCATCATAAAGACCAAACACAGGTACAATCATTTACAAGAATCAAAAAATAACAAAAACCCTTAAAGACTCCTGACCCGAGATAGACCCCATAAATCAGCATGAATAAGACTAAAGGGCGAGTCGATTATTTTATTACTACTTGAAAAAGACATCATATGATACTTGCCAAGTTGACAAGCCTCACAGAAAAAGGAATTTGGAAAATGCATGTTCAAAAATTGACGACAAAGAATAGAAATGCTAAGATGACACAAGCGAAGGTGTCACTGAAGAGCAGATGTGACACAAGCAGCTGCAATGGAGGGATTCTCAGGTGGCATGTGTAGGTAGTAGAGGTCATCCTACTCAAGTCCACCAATCTACTTCATCACCTAGAGGGTCTGCAAGAAAAGGAATTAGTCATGAAAAACTACTTTGCAATTTAATGCCTTTGTAATTTGACTTATAGACATTAGATTTAGAGCAAATTTAGATGCATGCATAACATCTGACAAGGGCAAATAGAAGATAAGGAGATGCCACCCAAGCCTGTCATAGGAGACAGGGCACCATCTGCTACCCTAATATGAACAGGGGTGGTAAGAGGTCTAAGACACAAGAACAGTGTAGCGTCTCCAATAATGTAGGAAGAGACATCTGAATCAGCAAGCCACGATGGAGTACAAACACCTCTAGTACTAACAGTAGTACCTGTCGGGCGAGTCACCGAGGCTCTAGCAGAAGAAGTAGCTTGAGAGGATACGAGCCCATATACTCCTCCTTGGAGATAGTAATTTAGAAACCAACCTACTCCTCCTCCAGGTAATATTGACTCCCTTCGCCACCTAAAGCCACCTAGTTGGTTGATGCCCTTGAGGAAAGGTATGCTTTATCCAACAATGATCAACAATGTGATTTATCTTATGACAATGGTTACAAAACAAACCAATACAACCTCTACCACGGACCCCTCCTCTCGCACCACGTCCTCTCCCCTATCTCCACGAACCCCCTTACCACGACCAACAGATGCCATAACAAGTGAGTCTAAAGATGAGATAAGCTATGAGATTTCCAATAACGAGAGTCGTGCATATATCTAAGCAGGTGTAGAGATCTCCGCCAAAGTCATAAGTTGATCCTTCACCACCTTGTACTCAGGACTAAGGCCAGCAAGCAACTAAACAGATCTGAAAGCCTCACGTTGCTTGGCAATAACTACAACATCCGATGAAAGGGGTTGATGAATATCCTGCTCGTCCCATAAGTTCTTCATGAAGCCATAATACTCAGTAAAAATCATGCTTCCCTTCCAGAATGACTGAAGCTCCTCAATGACTCTATATATACAAGTGATATTTTTTATTTTTGATAAGGGGAAGGGTGGTTATCCAAGTGATAACCACCCAAGATTTTCATTCACAAAAAAGGCATTAGGCCATATTACAAGATACAACTCCAATTGGAAATAAGAGAGAATAACCTGAAAAAAATTCTCCACATACGAATGTTGCCGCCTCAAAACCATCACATTCCTCCCAGGCCAAATGTCCCACAACACCGCACTAAGCCGCGCCCACTCCTTCTTGGATTGAAAAGAATTATGTCCCTTACTCCTGCTGCCCCTTCTGAAGGACCTTCAGAAAGAGTGGAAAAAATCATGAGCCCACCAACCTTCTTGGCAGAAGAAGGATCTCATGGATACGACTGATGTTGCTTTTGTGGAAATGTATCTCATGGAGTACTTCCAACATCTTCTTGGCAGAAGCATAGGACATAACTTACTTCGCAGTCATCTCCTTCATGCTATTCAACATGTAAGTGGCAACTCAGTCGTTGTCTGCTTCCCAATCAACAGTCTTGACTACAGGCACATCTTGTGTCAAAATATACTTCTTGCAATGTAAACCCACAAACCAGGAGAAAAATGTAGACCACAAAAGAAAGTCAATATCATGTAACTTAATAGAGGTCCCCTGCATAAAAGAAAATGTGCTTGTGGTAGATGATTTTCCCATCAAGTCACTAGAGGTATCCTTATTGTCTACCATAGTAATCGATTTGTGGAAAGTAATCAATCAAGCGCTCCTTAGCACGAAATCAGACCATAAGGCCCAAGAACGAACCACAGATAGATCTAAAAATTCTAATTTTAGGACATACAAAGGTCCAAAATTTTAGATTAGGCGTAGCAACTCCCTGCTGAAGTTAGAAGAGACCCCAGCAGGTTGCTTCTTCCTCCTAGAACTAGTTGTGGCAGTGCTCAAGGAGGAAGGAGAGCAACAGCAACATCACCCCTACCCAAGAAGAACCCCCCTCGCGCTAGGAAAGGCCTGCGATGAGGAGAGGGAGTAGCGCAGATGCTGCTAGGTCCCCTCCACGCGACACAGAGAGACTACAACAAACCCAAAAGGGCTGCTAGAGGCACCCCAACTACCCCAAGCGACGACATTGAGACCTAAGGTTGTTGCTGCTAACCATGAGCGATGGCATAGGGGTTGCTCCGACATGAAGGAGGCCAACAACAATGGGAAGAGGGTTGGCAGCGTCCTGGAGAGAGAAAGAGAGTAAGGTTTTGGTGGAAGGGTGAGGGGGTTAAGGTTGGTGGGATACCCAGACACCAGTCTAAGACTGCTGCTCTAATATCATGATAAGACAAATGAGCAGTTCATTATTCCACAGGACCCTATATGTCTTTATATGGAGAGAGACACAAAAGGGAAAAATACAAGTACACCCTTAAATAATAAATAAATAGAGAAAGCCACATAACTCAATATTATCACACATGTAGATGATATTTTACTAATAGACACTCATGAAATGGGCATTTCAGCAACAAAGACCTTTCTTATTCTCAATTTGTTACAAAGGACTTGAGACTTATTTCTTATTTCTTTCTTTAGGTAACTCAATCCTGCGACAGCATTTTTCTATTTCAATGGAAAAACATGCCATATATGACCTACGAGGCAAGAATGATACAATATAAACTTGTCACATTTCTTCTTGAACATCAAGTACCTCTTCATTATCCAGATGGTCCACAACTTAACAATATCATGCATTATAAAGGGAAAGTTGGAAAGTTCATTTGTTATTTGTAAATTGATCTAGTTTACGCATCAATATATGTATTTAGGAGGCATAGTACCAAGCCCATTCAACCAAATGAGGGATGGATGAGGGCGCAAGCAAAACAACTTTGGCTCGAGTTATGTGGAGATGTCATTAGTCCATGGCACAATTTCAAGTAGTAACAAAGGACTAATAGCCGTGAAGCAGAATGAAATGAAGCAAAGTGGGTTAGTTCGTAGCTACAGCTCACTACTCCACAAGTCACGTCTCCTAAACATATAACTCACGGGTGCGACACATAGTATCAACGGAATCAAGAAGGAGAAGGATGACAATTCGTTGTTGCCTTAAACTTCGACCACTCTCATAGGACTCTCCAAGCAGTCTTGGCAACCAACATAAATCAATGCCTAAAACATAATCATTGTCCAGACTGACTTTAAGCATTCGCTTCCTCAAAGTGCAGTGGAGTCAAATGAATCAAAACAATGCTTGCTTTCTCTTCATTACAACTCATTGCTCGATGAGTGAAGTAAAGTTCATCCCCTGGTAAAGTTTGTTTCATAGCCATGAAAGGTCTATATGTCGAGAACAAAATAAGGGTAGAGGGACACGGAATCTAGTAATATAGATATAAAACTCACTGACAAATTAGTCCTTTGATTCAAGTGGAGAGACAATAGGTAAATGTATAATAGATATCTGAAATTTGCTCCAGGTCAAGGGATCCTCTACAAGAATCATGGTGAACTTCAGGCATTTATGTATTACAACTTTCATTGTCAAATCAATCCTACTTTCCACAGATGGACTAAGTATAGGAAAGTTGATTGCCACTTTATCAAAGGCATAATATAATCAGGAGAGATTTCCCCTCCATATATCTCTACTGTGGAGCAGCTTGTTGGCATCTTCACCAAGGCTCTCCCATGTAATTGTTTAGAGTTTACTATATCAAGGCTGAGCATATATGATATATTCATATAAATAAATTAACCTAAGGCGGATTGTTAGACATTATTTCCTTTATGTATTTCTTTTCTTGTTCTCTTCCTTATCCATATATCTATTATGTATCATTATTCCTACTTGGGATCCTCCATAGCTTACAAAATGGAGAGCTACTCCCATAATAAAATTCAATTTCATTCCCCTCAATAGAAACAAATAAGGAATAAGTGCATTGTGCAAGAATAGTGACAATCTTGTAAAACATGTGGATATACCAAGAAAATAAGGAAAAGGGTTGAGACTATAAGATTCTATTGGACCTCTTTCTTAAAATGAGTGTGGGACACATGCCAAGTGTGGAAATCCGAAAGCTTTAAACATAGGATAAGAGTATAGTTGACATAAAACAACATGAAAGTAATAATCAAAGTAATAAATAATCAAATAACGTTTGGATTTACATAGATACCCCACTCATGAAGAGCAGGGAGAAAACCACAAGAGAAGTACCCCTATGGACATGTTTTTGTTTATTTCTTCTCAAAAGAATAGGTGAGGGTACATACCATTTATAGGCCACCACTCACAACACAAAGTCAACATCTTCCAATGTGGCACTAAACCAACAACCCAATTCTCTCAACACTCTCCCTCAAGCTGAAGCATGGAATGCTCAGCTTATAACACAAGGAAATCCACTCTACACAACAAAACACAACCTCTGGACTGGTTCTTATTTGTAAGCAGGAACATGGGTTGGAGCTGTAGGACGAATTGTAGCTGGCTCTGATAATAGCCTCTACCCTAGAGACCTGGTGTTGGTGGCTCCCCATTCAGCATCCCTGCAATGGATCTTCCTCTAAAGACTTCGAAGTTGCATCTCTCACATAGAAACTGACTGGGCCCTTCCCCTAAGGACTTTAAAAATGAATCTCTCTCTTTGAAGACCTCAAAACTCTGGACCTTCCATTATTTGGTTTCTCATATGATGATTAACTACTCTAAAAGTCCGTAGCAGTATCCGATGTCACCCATCGTGCATTTGGACTGCAACAAAGGGACTCCCAAACAGGGATAACTATAATGAGCTTCTACACTCCCCCTTTCTCCCATACTCGTATGGGAGAAAAAAATAACAATGAGAAGATATATAATCAAAATGAATATAACAATATTAGAGAAGAACTTCTCCACCACTTTTCTTCAATTCAAATTTTTTCTTGAATTTTTTTCTTTCCCTTTTTTTTCTTTCCTCTTTTTTTACTTTTCTTTTTTTCTTCTTCTTCCTACTGTCCTCCTCTTTCTTTTCCTTTCTTTTTTTTTTTGGAGAACTAACAAATAAGAAAGGGAAAAACATAAAAGGAAAATAAAAAGCTCAAAGTGCAAATGCCCAAAATGAAACCCTAATAGGGTTCAAATGAATTTCACAAAGATGGCGATGTTGGTTGCTATGAAGCTGCTAAGGCGATCTCGTGTGAAGCTCGTCGATCGACTGGACCTCTTTTCGCTTGTCTGTTGCACCTACTGCTACAATGACCGTTGACCGTGCATGCCTCGACACCAAGCTCCTCTTCCGCAGTGCCACAATCCTTGTCCGTCACAAACTACACCACCGACAGCCTCCTTTAACTTGAGGTCCTCCAGTACCTCCTTTGTCCTCTAGTGGACCATCGTGCACATGGACATCAACCTTCTACGACGGCTACCTCGCCACCATCATGGCAGCATTTTAAATGCCGTCGACAAGGCCATTTTCATAAAGTGACCATGCCGATAGAACGCAAGTATCGGTTTACAGGGGTGCCGATGGCATGCCGACAATTTCGATAGCATGCCGACAATATGGGCGGCATGCCGCCAGTGCCGACGAAGATGCTGCTGCTGGAAGCGCGAGGCTGAAATTCGAGCTGGGAGCAACTGAGTGGGAGGTTCGAAATTTAAAAAAAAAATGGGTACGAGTACGATTCAGGGTAGGTCACACACACACATACACAAATTGAGTATTTATGTGATTTTACACACATAAAAAATTTTGAGTATTTTAACATCATTTTGAGTACTTATATGATTTTTTATCGACATGTTATCGGCATGCCCTCGGCATTCTCACAGCATGCCCATCGGCATGGTCATAGAAAAACGGGCATTTCCACAACATGCCTGCAGCATGCCCACGAAATGCACACTTAAAATTTCGTCGGCACGACGTCAAAATTAGCATTTTGAACCTTGCATCATGGTCAATGAGGGCATTGTCACCCCCATTAGCTCCACCATCGCCTTCCTCGCTGAGTCCAACTCCAAAGCATCCGCCTGAACCTCTTCTCTTCTCACGGATCTGAGTACGCAAGCTCTACACCTTCGACGATGCCATCGTCGCAAGAGATCACACGCCGTGGAGGATATCGCACTGATCTTCACGACCATCATCGTCGTCTTCCACAACCTCCACAGGCGCCGCGAACGACACCCTTTGCAGCCGCCAACGCTCCATGACGCTGCAGCAATGTCACTAGGGCTACTGCACAACTCCAGAAGAGTGTTATTTACACATCTCCAATTGTTTCAAAGGACCAGACAGCAGATATCTTTACAAAGCCACTAAGCAAAGCTATGTTTGGTATTTGCTATGACAAGCTGAGTTTAATAGACATCTACACTCCAACTTGAGGAGTATTATAGGATATTTCCCTTTATCTTTATTTTCTTTATTTAAACTATTTATGCTCTGATACCAAGTTGATAGATCTAAATAATGCAGAAGCAACAATGAAAGCAATGAACAATCAAATAACACTTGAATTTACGTGGAAACCCCACTTACAAAGAGCGAGGAGAAAATCACAGGAGAAGTGCTCCTATGGACGTGTTTCTATTTTTTTCTTCTCAAAAGAATAGGTGGGGGGTACACGTCTATTTATAAGCCACCACTCACAACACAAAATCCACATCTTTCAATGTGACATTAAACCAACAACTCAATTCTTTCAAGTATTGATGGCCAATCACCCAAATGGCTCAAACTAATTGGCTTTTCTTTGATTTTCTTCTCCTTCAGAGTTTTTTCCTTGAAAAGGTCTTCCAGTTCAGATATATAAAGGCATCAATTCAATTGCATTGATAACATCTCCATTTCAACTATAAAACAACATCAAACATGAAAATAGATTTTTTTTTACACCATTTTATTTGGAAAGGGAGCAGAACATGCAATGGGGGAAAGATGTATATTCTCAGAATATGAAATTCTTTATCATGATCTAAGCTGCATTTTAAAAGGATACAGCAATGTCATAAGCATGCCATATTACAAACTGATTCAAAGAAATTACCTTAAATAGAAGTGCACGATGGCGTGAAAGGCCAGCAGTCACAACACCAATTGGAATTAGACTAGTTTGCATTGAAGTCCTTAAGGTGTTGCTTCCCTCCATCCACTTCACCAGCATGTCGTTGGCATCCTTAACTGGGCCACCCATGTTATTCATGACAAGTTGAGCAATCCTTTCAACCAGAAGATCTGTCTTGCCAGCTGGGCGGTCCAATGATATACATTGTGCAACCTGCTCCAACTCAAGTAGGGCACGATCAATCGTCCTGTTGACTATAATGACCTCAAGGCCAAACTCTCCAGCTTTTGATTGGAGATCAGAAAGGGACGGCATTTTCCCGTGACGTGAAGGATCAGCAGAAAGCTCGAATATGTCATAAAATCCATCGACAACTTTGTCATCATAGTCAAGCACATTGTAGTCCTGGACAATGCAACAAAGGGCAGATCAACTTTAGCAAAATCATGTTCCCGAGTCTACTATCAACATTGATAACGCTACAAGTAATGTGCATTTAAAAAGGATGGAAATAAAGGAATCTTCAACAGAAAAGAAACGATGCAGCTGATATGTTCAGGAAACCTTTTATGAGAGGAATGCCAAACACAATGCAACAACATGCAGAGAGATGCAGAAAGAACGTTTCGAAACCTTTTTTGTTAAATCAAGTAGCACTTAAAACAGACACAGAGCGGACTAGAGTCTAGCGAGTTAGCGAGTATGACTACAAATTCATACAAGGAACCTTACATAAAACAAGTTCCCAACTTAATTAGTCCATCATAAGGTGCATTCCTTGTGTCAACCAAAGCGAAT
Source organism: Thalassia testudinum (assembly GCA_037157565.1). Lineage (NCBI taxonomy): Eukaryota > Viridiplantae > Streptophyta > Magnoliopsida > Alismatales > Hydrocharitaceae > Thalassia > Thalassia testudinum. Next base: position 24,889,115 of record JAZHRO010000024.1, read on the forward strand.
TCCTATACTAAAGTCAGCAACACAACAACGCCTGAATCAACAAACCGAAGCACGTTAAAGAGCATCGAGCAAACAACCCCCCTCATCCTGCAATTTTACAGCCCAATTTATCTTTCTCTCATTCGATTGCATCGAGAAACGGCAGCAGATACCACCAAAACAGCCAACACTCAGCACCTGCAAGCAAGAGGTGAGAGTCCTCCTCGGAAGACCTACTTACAAAAATGCTCTGCGGAGTACTAGAGTTCTATTTTTAGCCCTACAGCCCTCCAACAACTTCCGGAACGATCAATTTTCTAGAACCTTCCTAAAACCGTGCCCTAAAAATTGCCACACGGTGCGAGCAGACGAACAGCACCAAAATCCCCAATCCCTCTGCGATCTCCCCCGATTCCGATCACCTCCAATCCCCACGGGCTAAGGGATCATCGAGGGAGAGGGAGAACGCACCCAGTAGCGCCTCGCGAGCGAGTCCGCGGCCCCGTCGTCCTCACGCGCGGCGTCCCCGCGGTGCCTCCCGAGGCTCAGCAGCGTCGCCGCACGGATCTGGTCGTTGTGGGGGTCCTCCCCGAATTCCGTGTTCGACGCGCTGATCGCCATCGCCAGCTGCACCTGGAACTCCTCCTCCGTCAGGAAGTAGTCCTCCGCCACCGCCGCCGCCGCCGCCGCCGCCCCCACTCCCCCCTCCGGCGCCGGCACCGGGAGGGAGCCTTGCGCCGGCGCCTGCGACGGCGACGGGGACGGCGGCGTGGCCATCTCCCTCCGGTGATCGGAGCCGCACGAGAGCTCCGGCGCAGCCGAGGGCGTGGGGGCGGGGGAGGAGGCCGCGGAACCCTCCCCGGCGCGGGAGGGGTCGTGGTTGCCGCTCCCGATGTGGAGCTTCTTGAGAATGTGCTTCATGGGGTCCGGGGAGGAGCAATCTGGGGAAACGCCACCAGCGAGAGAAGAGGGGCAGGTCGGGGGTGGGGGTGCAGACAGGGGAAGGCGGGGTGTGGAGACGAGAGAGAGCTTGACCAAAGTAACAAGTGGAGTGGGGGGAAGGGCAGGGGTGTAGTAATTAATGGGCCGGGTAGTTTGGGAAAAATTACCGGGGAGTCGGAGGAGGATGATAATGACGGAGGGATTAACGTGGGTTTTGCTTGCTTGGCGGCGAAGGGAGAGCGGGAATGGGGAGAGCGGATTGGAGATGGGGTGGAGCGATCCGGACCGTCCGCTGCTCTCGCGGGGGATGTCGAGCCCGCGGTTTCTGGGGGCTGTTGGATGGGAGAGTTCGCAGTTGGGTTTTGAGTTGAGATGCAAGTTTTGGTGAAGTGGTGAAGCCGATCCCAATCTGACCCGATCTAATCGGAAAGTATGGATAAAATCCAACCCCAACCTGGATCAGATTCGGGTCAGGGGATTGATACGGGTTTATATCTAATTATTCGTATATAATTTTTATTTCTCTGAGGTATGTAAGTCTACCCTACATCCCCCTCATTCCCTCAATTATAAGAAACTCCTGCTCTAATTCTACCTTACCACAACCTCATGCCCCTCTAGACCCAACTCCCCTGGTCTTCCCTACAAGCTACAATATTATCTACGATCGACTTGACCTTTCGAGTTACCTCCGAGTCTCCCACCTCCCTCATGCTGACAACCGCCCCAACTCCTCCAATCCTCCCTACAGCAATGACAACAGCGACGTAGCACTCCCCAACTCCACGTGACCTTACTTCCATTAGCCATTGTCACAAGGCCACCACCACCAACCAACCTCTTGCTCCCTTCCAACCTCATGAGCCACCTCCGACACCCGTGCCCCCCCCCCCCCCCACTCTCCTTTGGCCTTGCTTGCTACTCTCCTCCAACCTTGCTCACTGCTTCCCACCAACCTTACTCATTGCTCTCGAATCTCCATAGTAGCTTCTGTCCCAAGTATGAATAATGTTATTTTTACTTGCTACTTATCCTTTTTTTTTTCTTTCAAAGAGACTTATCTAAATATATTGGCCTGATACTTGATTATCTTATTCTTCATTTTTTTTATATTCCATGTTGACACTTTTCTTGACTTAAAAGTTGAAATGTTGTATTTGTTAAATTTACATACTTATACATTGGTATATATCTTGTGAAACTCTCTCAATCTATTCAACAAAAGATAAATTTATAATTTCTTACCTTAGTTTTTTTAAAGAGAATTTATTACTTTATTGAGGTGAACAAGCAAAACTCTAAGGCTATATATGTTATTTTTTCTATTATTTAATATTTTGAATATTATGTGACCCATAAAGTGGTACGCAATCAGGCATTCCACACTTACACATTTATGATTCTTCATCTCCAATTAAAGAAAGCAACACGATCATATTTTAGGCAAAGTAAAAAAGAAAGGGTAGTGGAATTATAAAAGATTATGGAAATCTCTATTATGGCGAGCAATTAACTCAAAATGCGCATAAATTTTCTTTTTTAATTTTCATGATCCAAAACTCTCGCGTCACCACCCAATGACATTAGGGTAAATTAGGGAGAAAACAACATCTTTCTCCACCTTAACCCTCCAATGATCCAATGATAAAGGTTTGGACCCAGGTAACTCCTACCAAAGTTAGAAGTCCCACTAATTGTGGCCCTTAGACAAGGTCACAAATGGTCTTCAATATGATAATCTTTGTCTCATTTTATGTAATTGCATTAGATTTGCTTTGCTTCACCTTGTACCGTATACATGAACAAAATAAATGTATAAAAGTCGAAACTAAAATTCACCTAAAGTGAAGAGGAGTTATCATCAAAAACTAGATCATCATGTTTGGATCATAATCCAACATATGGACTATGATATATATACATATGTATGGAAATAATCGAATAATATATGATTGTATAGACCGTCAACTTTTATGCCCATAACATAAAGTGATCAAATTAAATGACGTTGTTAATGGGGGCATAAGATGTAAAAAGAGAGGTGTGGTTTTTTACAAGAAATGTGCAAAGACCCATTTGCAATTCACAATTCCTCAATGAGTGAACTTGTAAATTGCGGACAATAATTAGTATGGCTAATTACTATTTTGGAGAGGTTAGGTCCCCAAGGGTCTCTTACCCTCATTCTCAAGTCTACCCCATTGAGACCTTGAGAGAAAAGGAGAGAGAGAGAGGTGGTGACAAGGAGAAGAGGTATTGCTCTTGGAAGCATCTAATCTACAACCTTGCTCTTTAGTTATAAAATGAACACAAGTATGTTTCCTTTGAACTCAATCGTGCAGTTTATACAAGATACAAATAGGTTATTTATCCATATATGTGTTTCATTTCATATAGGTTGTATATGTATACATGTATATTCGCTTGTTAGTTTATCATAGGATCATTAGATCATGTTCCGCTTAGATTAAATGCTTGATGTTCTATGCAAGACTTTGTTTTTGATTTTGTAATTGTCACATGTACCGTACTTTTTATGAGTATCGGTACACGTGCGTTGTAAATTTGGTTCTAGGTTTCTGAAACGAAGACTACAACTTATTAATAAGCTACAATCCATAGTTCCTAAACCTTGATCTGTAGCTTAAGTGTATCAGTACTCACATTGAGTACCAATACACATGAGTGATGAGGTGTGGTTCATCATAGCTAAAATACCCAACCTAAGCTAGAAACTAGGTTAAACATTGCATCATTAACACAAGAAATGGGTTAAGTGTGGAAATTAAGAGAAATGACCTAAAACAGCAAACTGGTGTTAAAAACGTACAATTAGGTCAATTAATGAAATGTTCTATTCATAAATGTAAAATGATGATCCAATTACACATTGAACACTTGTTTGAGTTCAAAAATTCAAATCAAGAGTGAAATCATGTTCTTAAATGTTCAATTAAGCTCAAATAAAATTCTCATTACATTTGGACATCAATAGGACCTTGGAATTAACTGCTTACATTTAGGTCATCATTCATATACATTTTCTTAAGCTTAAAAGTCGGCAAGTACCTTTTTGAAAAGCCTAAGGACCACGCTGCTATCTTTCCCCTCACTAACGGGTTCTTTCATAAATGTTCTACCCCTTCAGACTTCTTGGGCTTTGCTGCAAAATATCCAACACACCTGCAGTACACCCGATCCATTATTCATGCGATGAACTCAAAGCATGGTAGCCATTGATTCTCTCTGCCACCCATCTAACAATGAATGATGATCCAAATTTCCCGCACCTTTGCACAATGATCCCTCACCTCCCGTAGATCTGATCCAATTGTCAAATTTCATCCATTCCCTTCCCGCCCTCCTCCAAGCTCATCCCCACCATTAACCCTATCCATGCCTAATCACACCTAGCCGTGCTCTGATCCACTGAAGCAGCTACTTAACAAGCTTCTCAGACCCCTGCATGTGCTATTAGCCCCTCTCTTAGTTCCTTGAGTTGATCCTTTCTTCCCTCCGGTTTCCTCTCCTCATCAAACCCTGTTCCTTCACTTGAGTGGTGGAATTCCACCTTCTCCAACTTTTCCTCACCACTAAGGATCACATAACACCTGAGGGTGACTTCGAGCTTCACTAGTAGGCTTTCCCTCTGCTGAAGCTCCTCCCCCATTCGTCGCTGCAGATCTTCTCATAGGTCCCATTCCTTTGATTAGATTAGGTTTTAATGCTTTCTAGGTTAGTTGTAGTGTCTGTTAATGTTGTGTAGATATTTCTAGGAGTAGAATTAGATAGTAATCTCACAGATTGATTGTAGATATGGGAGTAGATTAGGTTAGTGTGAATTTCACTTGATCCGATCTCTCTGATCAATTCTAATCAGCGAGACATTTCCATCCATCCATGTTGATCCATACAGCTTCCCCCTTACTCCACAATCATTTCTTATTCATTTCCTCGATGTTTTGTTTCATAATTCACTCATCCACCAAAGCCACCATAAGATCTAAAGCTTCTTAGCTCTTAAATCACATGGTGCGCCCAAACCATTGGAGGGCTCATTCACTCACTCCACTTGACCACAAAGAGCCCTCCTTGTGTTCGAAATTGAATCTGATTCACTTGAGTCATTTGAATTTGGTTTAAGTGCCTAATCTTAGATTTAGGAGTTAATGTAGTGAGAAATGATTCTTCTTAAGTGAATTGGGTTTTTATCAGTTTAATTGGTTTGAATGAGATGGGTTTGAGCTGTTTTAACTTGATTCATATCCCTAAATGTGTTCTTGCCCAATTTGAACTTGGGTCTCTGATTTCTGGAACTTTGGTAATTCAAGCCCATGAGAATCAGATGCATTGATTTGAGGCTTAAGCAATGATCCAATGAATTTCAATGCATCACCAAGGATAATCAAATATTAAGTGCCCCGGTTGGCAATACTGATTTCCTGATTCAAAATGCTTTGAATCTGATATTTGAAGATTGACTGAGGTTCTTGAAGATTTTAACAGAGATTTTAAGTTTGTTTAAAAGTAGGTTTGTTACCTAATTCAATCCAATTCTCTTATATTTTCTATGACAAAGAGAATGGATAGAATTAAGGCTTCCAGAACTTTGTGACTTAGAATATGTGTGAAATAGTTTTCAAATCTTCAAAAATATTTTACACTGATTTTAAGTGGCTTTCAGTAGATTTGAGAATAAATATTGATTGGATGGAGTTGGTGGTCCTCATATCTGATTTCCTTCATATTTAAGAGCAGAAGTTTTGGAGCTAGGCTCAATAGTCTGATTTATCTGCAGTTGCTGGTTTAAATGGAAGTGACCACTACAGCAACATCAGCTACTTGGATTTTGTGAATTTCAGCAGCAATGGCTGCTAAATTACAACAACAATGGCTACTGAATTAGCTATTGAATAGCAGCAGCAGATCTGGAAGAAGAATTTTTGACGTGATTTGAGTTTAATGTAGTTGACATGTTTACATAGTTAAAACTTCATCTTTCAAGCATTCACGAACTATTAAAGATTTTAATTTCATTTGAATTGCTTGTAATCTTTGTATTAAATCCTTTATCAACTACTGTTGAGTGTTTCATCTGTCCAAATTGAAATTTAAATGCAAATTTAGTTAAAAATCATGTTTAAATGCTCCATCATCTTCCATGTGATGTGCAGAGTGTATGCGAGTGCTTTTATTGATTGTCTAACCCTTAAAACACATTTAGAGGTCTGATGAGAGCCTCATCATGAACCCTAACTAGTACATTTTGACCTAAATAAGTATATAAAAGCTCCTACAAAATCGAAGGAAAAGCCTAAATCAAAGAACTATAAATTTGAGCATAAAGCAACTCACAAGGGGTAAAACTGTAATTTTACCAATGCATTACATAAATAAGATGTCTAAGGGTCTAAACATAGGTCAAATGGGCTTAATAAGAAAGAAAGTGGGATGATTTGATCTGAAAAGGGTTATACCAACTTCTAGGAATTAAATGACATTCTATAACCCTAAAACAAATCCGCTTTAAATCACGAAGTTTCAGGCAAGATAAAAATCAATTAAATCCTCCAAAATTCATGAAAAAATATCCTCTAGGGTTTATAACCTTCAATTTAGCCATTGGAACCTATCTTGACCTAGATTGAGAATCATACCCAATTTTTGACCTAATTTAGGTTTTTGTGCAAATTGATCAGTCAAACGTGGTCAAACCTAAAATCAAACTTCACCATTGGATTCCTTAGGTCCAAATTAGGTTTCTACCAAAATTTGGACTTAAGGGAAGGCCATTTTGACTTACTTTACAAATTGGTCCTCAAGAATTACTTTTTGACCGTTAACTTTTTGAACTCTTACACTTTACCCCCCAACTTTCCCTTCATTCTTTGCAAAACGGTCCCTCTACCACCCTGCGCAGCTGCCCATGCCTCCCGCGACTTTGCGCGGAGGATGGCGCCGCGCAGGGTATGGGGATTGGCCCTAGAAACTAGAGGGGGGTCCCCTACGTTGTCCTCTTCCTCATGGACCTCCTCCCATGCCCTGCTGATGCCCATACCTCTCGTGCGAATGTGCGAGAGGCATGGGTCTCTTCTCCGGCCATTCTCCGGTGAGCTGCCCACGCTTCCTCCTCGAGATCTTCTCCTCACCAACACCTATTTAAGGAGCGGCAAGGGCTGCTGGTTTCTCCAAGCCTGTTTTGGCCGAAGAAAACCCTCGAATTTCGTCTCCTCCTCCGACCATTCGCCCGCAGGCTCCGACCACCCTTCTCCTCCTCTCTCGTCCCCCTGCCACCATACTAGTGGCAGGGTTAGCTCCGCTATCGTTTGTCGTGCCTTGCCGTACCAACAAGCACCCTCCAGTCTCTCTTCCTCATCGTCGTCATCTTCCCCACAGGGCGTCATCTTCGGCGACGGCAGAATTGAGCCGTTCGCCTCCTACCCCCCCCCTCGTCCGCTTAGATAGGTAAAAGCTCTTCAGCTTTCTCCCCTCTTTATTTCCCCCTTATCAATTGTTATTTCAACCCCTCGACAGTCGCCAACCACCACCATCATCCACACCTCCGACAGACCACCAGCGAGGTAACCCCGCCGCTCCACTCCTCCATCCACCTCGCCAAACCCCTCAGAAGTTCCACCATCACTCCCTGATCAATTTCCCCATCTCCATTGACCACCAACACCTCTGCTTTCGCCCCCCAAACACACCCAACTCCACGGCCACAGTAAACCCTAGGCACGCTCCCACATGCATTCCTACACTACGCCACCCACTGCACCACCTTCGCATTGACACGACGAAGCTCCCTGAGCTTTTTAACGTGGCCACGAGGCCGTTTTGGTGCTTTCAGGTTCCAGGGCTCGCCGCCATTGATGGGAAGGACGAAGCTGCTTTGTAAGATTCTCCAGGTCGTAGCACTCCAGGTCCCTAGGTCCAGCAAGCGCGGCTTACTCTCGCGCACGCACTCAGGCCCTCAATTGGAGTCGAAGGCCTCGGCTGCTACCCTAATTGCTCGTGCCTTCCTCCTGCAGGCGCACAAAGAAGCAGGTGGGACTTTAGTCCCACCTCGAAAGTGGAGGCGCGCTCGCACCTGCATAAGAGGAAAAAGTGACTTAGGCTGTTCGCCTCAAGTCACACAGGGGTGAGGTCCCTCGCCCTCACTCACTTGGCCTCGTCCACGGCACTGCCCACGTGGACCTGACTCACGACCCGAATACCCCGCTTGTGCACTCCTCACGCACCACCCACGCTGGTGCGCCTGGACCCGTGTGCGTGTAACCCAACCCGAATACCCGATTGGCTGGCTCTGGGAGAGCAAAGAGAGAAATAGAGAGAGAGCACACGCGGGGAAGGGTAGGGGTAGGTTTTGCACTCGTGTGTGCAGGGAACAGGTGGGGAAGAAGAAGAAGACGAGCGGCGGGGACTCAGCCGCAAAGCACCCGCAACAGAGAAGAAAGAAGAAGGCGGAGGAGACGCAGCAGTTCAAGAAGAAAAGAAGAAGAAGCCAAGGAGGAGCTGCAGCAGAAGAAGCTGAGAACAAGAAGGAGAAGAGCCGCGACAGCCGAAGGAGAAAGAAGAAGACAGGAAGGCCGAGAAGACAACTGAAGAAAGAAGGAGGCACTGTAGAAACGGGGTTGATAAGGCATCTGATTCAAAGAATCAGACGTCCGAAAAGGGAAAGGCAGAGAAAGAAGAAAAGGAAAAGAGAAGAAGAAGAGAAGAGAAGAAAGAAAAGAAGAAAAGGGTTTTGTGTTCATTCTCTCTCTTAAATTTTTGTAAAATAGTATATTATAGTAAATTGTGAATTGGTATGCTTCTAGAATAAAAGTGTGCTCCCCAAGTTCGACCTCGGGATATTTTAAATTCCAAGTAATAAATTGAAATAAACCGGTAATCGCTTTTCGCAATATACTGCAACGAACATAACTTTAAAACACCGCGAAACGGAACCACCAAGGTCTTAGGTTCGTTGTTAAAGTTCATTCAAGGCCTAATTTGGGTTAGTTTTGTAAATAAATAAAAATAAAAAAAATCACAAAATAAAATAAACCTGTCTTGAGTAAGATCAAGTATTTTTCTAACTGTATGCAGAGTTTTAAAGTATTCTGAGCCCCTGACTTAATAGAACATACCAACCGACGATTCAGTCTACTTTGAAACTTAATAAAAGAAATCATTCAAAAATCACAAAAAGAACTTCTCTTTCTCTCATCTCACCCTTTCTCTCTCATCCCCTCCTCCATTATATACATAAAAATCAGGAAATATAAAAAAACCTTGTACATTATATTTATACTTGTAAATATAACTTACTATGAAGATATATGTAGATATTGTAATATATGTAAATGATGTACATAAATAACCTATAATTGTATTATAAATATTTAATTAAGTATTTAGAATGATTTATTATGTATATAACCTTACTGTATAATTATATATTAATTTATATTAAAGTAAATGTATATAATCCTAAGTAATTATTAATACCTATGTATGTGCCTATAATCATATGCAATATTGTATATACGTATTTAACTACTTATTATATACTGTACCGTACCTGTATATTAATTTATTTAAGTATTTATTGTAGGTAATTAAGTTATTAAGTTAATTAGGTAAATTATTAAGTTAAAATAAAATAAATTAGTAAATTAAGTTATTATTGAAGTAATTTATAATGTACATATATATATATATATTAATTTTAAATATTTTCAACCTATTATAAATATTTATAATGTATAATAGTATTTATAACTTAACTATGTATTTATCTCTAAAAAATGTGTATTTAAATGCACATAAATTAAAATAAATATTCTAAAATAAAATAAAAATGTATAATAAATACCTTAGTATGATAATTAACTAATTATAAGGTCAATTACATCATTAATTTATCAATTTGTACATTAATGGAGGATTTAAACCCTAAATTAAAGTATATAAATATCTAACTTTAGCTGATTTTTATATGTATTTAAATAACATTTTTTTGTAAATTAATTATACAATCATTTAGCCCTATATAAGGGCTTTCCTTGTATGTAATTTATTTTGAAATCAGACTTCATTTGGGCACTCATATTGAGGCCCAAAGTCTTGCAATCAAGATGTTGCACAACACCGTAGAGCACACAATTGAGCGTAAACTAAGTCCCACCTCGAAAATGTTAGAGTGCGGTGTGCCATATAAAGTGAATTGAGTGCGTTGCCTGGTCGTTAAATTCCTTAACACAGCTAATTAAGCTATTTAGACTTAATTAATCGCATGAGAAAGTAACTTAGGTTAACTTGATTTTATGTTAGTTGTGTAGTATAAGGTCAAGTTAACCTAACATTTTAGATTTAAAGTTCTTTTTAACTGGTTGAATCCAGGACGTTCACTGGGAGGCATAATACTAACTTAATTCACCATTTAATTCCTAAACATAAATTACTAACTACTTAAGAAATCAAGATTATAATTAGATTATTTTAAACTTATGAATAATTGCACAAGAGATAGATCAAATTAATACATGCAACCATTCCAAATGAGAAGGAACATATTTACACATGAAATTTGTCATTAGGAATCAAGTAAACATGTCTATTACATCAATTACTTCTTATTACAAGAGATTAAGGCAAGAAAATGTTAATTAAATGAGTACAAATGCCTTATTACATCAATTAAGCTCAAAATAACAAGAGGAGACATGTTATAGCAATAAAGCACAAATCAGACGTCTGAAAATAATATTGGTCATCTTAAAAGTAGAAATTGGAAGTCTGAAATGATGGCAAGACGTCTAATTCTCCCTTTACATTTCTTAATTTTCTCAGCCCTTCTCTTCTCTCTTTTATTTCTCTGTCGTTATTCTCTCTCTCTTTTATTCTTTTCTTTTTCTCTTCTTTTTCTTCTTCCCATTCTCTTTTCTTAACTTTTTCCATAGGTTTTCGCTCTTATAAATCTCCCTTAGGATTATGCACATATGCTCACACTTAACCAAAATTTTGATTTTTATAGTTGGCTGCTTAGACCGGTCAGGGATATACAGCACCCCCTAAAGGGTGGGACCAGACCCTACTAGATCCAGGCCTAGTTTATGTTAGGTGTTTTGAAATGACACGCTGCCTTTTTAGTCGGATAAGACGTCTGGAATTTCAGTCAGACATTTGGACACATGCCCGGACGTCTAAAAGTGGGAAATTTCGTACTTCGCTTTGCACTCTACGTGCGGGCGGCGCGCAGAGGCTTCTCTCTCCTCCGCACCCCTACTCCTAAACCCTAACACACACTCTATATAACCCCCCCTCTTCTTCTCACCCACTCACACCACTCAAGCCATCGCCACCTCCACCTCCACCTTCTCCTTGCGACGGCTGCACCATCCAGCCTCCCATCTCTGCTGCTGCAGCTGTGGCGAGAAAGAGAGGAGCCGGCGAGGGAGAACGGGGAAGAGAGAGAGCGAGAGAGTGCGAGGGAGTGAGAGCGGGGGAGGAGGGCAATGGCAGCGGGAGCTCGGTGGAGCTCGAGGAGTTCGTAGGTGTAACGACCCGATTCCCGAGTCCCTACGAGACACGAGAACCGGACCGACTCGACTAATCCCAAGACCTAGTCGTCCAACGGGGAAGTAACCAAAAGAGCAGTAAAATAAACCACATTCAGCATGAATATAACTAGCAGTAACAAAATACAGCAGTAAGAAAATGAACTACTACAATATGTACCACCACAACAGTAGAACAACAATTATAACATAACATGAACGACAAGTAAAGAAAAGCACAGAGAGTAACAAGAAATACTCATTACAGTGGAACAGAAAGGGGTACAAAAGAACTGCGGTAACTCTACTGGACCCTACTCGGCCCAGCGTCCTCTGCAGCCGCTAACCCTGGCTGCTCAACACCTGGTCCTGAAAAGTAACGAGTGTAACACGTCAACGAAACGCTGAGTAGAGTGGCAACTAAAACTAAAGAGGCAATAGAGTGTACAGTAGCTGTTATAATTTGTTACTTTCTTTATTTACGCCTTTCTATTGTTTCACAATTTATCTATTTCTCAGATCCTTCACTTGATCTTGAATGTTCCTCGTGGGAACGATCTTGATTACAGTCTTTTCCGAACAGTAGAAGTAACACGTGGTGCTCTCCTGGCCGGGAGAGTCTCCCATGGTGATCCTACTCTCAGTCAACCACCCCAAGGTCGCTGACAGACGTAACGGTGACTACGGCACGAGCGATAAACACACGGGTAGCTACCCCGCACTGGCACGCGGTCAGTCGTTTCCGTTAACGGGTGCGCCCAAAGCACAGCACGGAACCAGTATAGGGCAGAGCCCTCTCAGTAACAGGGGTCCAACCCCTCCACAGCCCGCGCACCCTCGCCTGACTACCCTGGTTTGCCCAGTGGGTCTAACAAGTGGGTGTAGGAGGCTAGCAGAACCCCGGGGCCCGTGGGGTAGCTAGTGCTCTCCCTACACTAGTAGCTCTCCTCGGTACTGCGTACGCGAGGGCCAGCAAGTCGGTACAAAGTGGCCAGACTTAACCCCGGGTCCCTGTGGCGGCTAGCTCCGCTCTACACTAAGAGGTAATGTGTGCTCTCTTTGGTATCACGTACCCCGGAGACAACACACTTCCACATCTTTCTTTCTCAATTCCGTCCATTCTCTTTCCAGGAGTTCTACTCCTAATTCCCCGTAGGGTTCCAGCTCCTTTAACTCAGCTCATTTAGGTTTTACCGTTCCAGTTTTACGTTCATACAACCCATGTTTTCCATCATGTTTATTTATTCATAACAGGCAGCGGTTAAACCAATTTACAGGCAGCTATTATTTCCTTTCCACTTTTCAGAGACTGCAATATTTATATATTCCACAAGTTCTCCAGTCCTAGGATTCATGCCGTACCCTAGGATCTATCATACAATCTAGTTTTTCAGCCCTAGGATTCATGCAATACCCTAGGATCTATCATTCAATCTGGTTTCTCATTCCTAGGATTCATGCAATGCCCTAGGTTCTATTAATTGTTCCATAATTGTAGCAATTTATGCTAATAATTTTAAAAACCACTCTACCAGCTACAACGGGAGTACTGGGGGCATAGTCGGAAATCCCGCGCGCCTCCGCAACCCCCGAGACTGCAATGGAACGGTGTCCTAATACAAGGATCAAACACAAGGAGTTTCTTAGAACAGTATATAATTACTGTAAACGGGTAGAGGATTCTATTTCGGAAAGAACGCAACTCGAAACGCGGAAAACGGACTCCGAACGGGTCCTAAACGGGTCGAAAACGACGAAACAGTCCAAAATCAGACGTCTGGAACCTCTTCCAGGCGTCTTAAAGGGTGGTTCAGAGGATACCTTTGCTATGTGTAGTCCCTCAGACGTCCAGAAGCCTGCAGGGGCGTCTGGCTTAATTCCCAGACGTCCGATTCGCGTTGGATGGCAAGTCTCGCGCCCTCCCGAGTAAAACCTGCACGTATCCACTCCTCGCTCTCAGTAGACGGGTTGTAGACGAAGGTGCAGCGAACGGTTGGATAGCCGTACGCTCGAAAAAGGAAGAAGGACGAAATAACTTACTTGTCAGACGTCTGGACAGTCCTCCAGACGTCTTCACCGTCGTCTGGTTGGAAGCCCAGACGTCTGATTCTGGAAAAACTCCCAGAATCAGAGCTCGACTCGCTCTCCGCCTGCGACGCACGGCCGCACCGTGCCTCGTCCGCCTGCTGCTCGAGCTGCAGCAGCCCTCCAGCGACACTCCACGCCCGCTGCTCCCCCGCCGGCCGGCTCTAGCTGGCCCGGCAAGCCCGAGCCCTCACGGTCGAGCGTCTCCTCCCTCGCGCAACACCTCCTCCGGCCCACTTGCCGCGGCCGCTGCTGCCGCCGCTCGCTCACTCTTGCACCGACTGGAAGGAGAAGAAGAAGGAAGCAGAGGAGATGAGAGCGAGGGCCTTTTAAGGCCGCGCAGGGAGAGAGAGAGAGGGAGAGCACTGCACCCTGCAGGAGGAGAGAGGGAAAAAGGAGAAAAGAGGGTGGCGGTTGCAGGTCTGCGCGCGCATGCGCGTAGACGCAACCCCGTACTCGACAGAAAATTAAATCCCAGACATCTGGAAGGGGTTCCAGACGTCTGGGGCACCTCCCAGACGTCTTGAAGTCGCGTTCGTAACAGTTGGAGAGAGGAGGACGCCTGTGAGGAGCTTCTCAAGCTCCTGCAGCTGCTGGAGCTACCTTTGCAGGCGGAGGTGCGAGTGGGGTGAGCTGTGTGGAGTTTCGATACTGGAACTTTCCAGTATCAAACGTCTGGAGCATCGACCAGACGTCTGGCGAGACTTCAGGACGTCTGGAGCTGAAGCCGGACGTCTGAAAGCATAAGATATTGCGAGGTACGTATCTTCCTACGCTACCTTCCGCCATGCAGGTTGTAGCATAGGAAATGTCGGGCTGAAGTTGTGTCTGCGAGTGTTCGTACACAGATGAAGGCTTTGGGAAGGCGCTCGGTGCGCTTTCCCAAGTACTTTTGGACGTCTGGTCACGTTGTCAGACGTTTGGAGGTACTTCCAGACGACCAGAGGCCTCGTCTGGAGCTGCCTCCAGATGATCACAGAGGGAGTCTAGACGTCTGAATCAGCCGCATGAAGTGCAAGGTGAGATCTAACGTCTAATTTTAGTCAGTAACCACGTTTTTTACTCATTTAAGGCCCAAACGAAATCGGATTTCCACAAACGAAGTACCGCTATTTTCCACTTGAGTTCCTCTACGTGTTCGTGTTGAGTATCTATTATTTTGACCTTGTCTAATGTAAATTAGTCGCTGGTACAGGTTACCAGCCGATGGCGTGTTCGAGGCCTGCGGAGACAACGAGATTTACGGCATAGGCCCCCATTCCTCCCGTGATACCCGATAGAGTGGTTTAATGCAATTATTAAGATATGAATAAAGAATATGTCTGCTTAGATTAAATTGATTGAAACTCTAGGATGTTGAATGAACCCTAGGGTAAAAATGTATGAACATGATATGGAACTACTCTGGTTTACTTTGGATGCATGTTAAAATACAAGCTATCGGTATGTAAATGAGAAATTGAACTGATAAACCACAAGTTACATGTTTATGATTGAGAACTGAATTATGAAAACACGAGCTGCCTGTATATGGATAATGAACAAGTTATGAAACATGAGATCTAAATATGGATAAATGAGATGAATATGAGCATGAACCCTATGGGGAATTAGGAGTGGAACTCTTGTGTATGAAAGGAATCTGGAATGTAGATGGGAAGTGTACTGGCCCTTGTGTACACGGTACCAAGGAGAGCAACTGTTCCTTTTTAGTGTAGAGCGGAGCTAGCCTCCTTTGAGTTGAGACCCAAAGTTAGGATTGGGCACTCTACATCGACTCCTGTTGGCCCTCGCGTATGTGGTACTGAGGCGTGCTACTAGTGTAGGGAGGCAGCTAACCACCCCACAGGGCCTAAGGTTCAGCTAGCCACCCTACACTGACTTTGTTAGGCCCTTTGGGTAAACCGGGGTAGTCGAACGAGGGTACGCGGACTGTGAAGGGGCGAGACCCCTGTTCTGAGAGGGAAGGCTCTATACTACTCAATGCTGTACTTTGGGCATACCTGTTAGAGGAAACGACTAACCGCGTGCCAGTGCAGGGTAGCTACCCGTGTACTTATCACGTGTGCTGTAGTCATCTCTATGTCTCGACAGTGATTTCGGGGTGGTTGACTGGGTGTAGAACTACCGTGGAGGACTCTCCCGGCCAGGAGAGCACCACATGTACCTTCTACTCCACGGAAAAGACTACAATCAAGATTGTTCCCACGAGGAACATGCAAAATCAGGAAATACCTGGATACTTTGAGAAATAGATGAACCAGAAATACATAAATGAGACAAATGGAAATGAGAATAAAACCCGCTTGTTGTTTTTACGTTACTTACACTTAAATAATGTAAACACCACTCTACTCAGCGTTCGCTGACTCCATCTTTTTGTAACCCAGTTCAGGACCAGGAGTTGAGTAGCCTGAGTTTCCGGCTGCAGAGGGAGCTGGGCCCAGTCAAGCCCAACCGTAGTAGCTTCCTTTCCAGTTCTTTGTTTCTGCTGTAGTTGTGAGTACTAGACTTTAAACTACTGTTCTCGTTACTTTCCTTTTTTGTTATTGTTGTGGTGGCATGTACTATTTTGAGACAGTTGTTCTACTTTCTTTATTGCTTCGTTCTTTCCTTCCGTTTAGTTATATTTTCTGTGTGAATGTGATTTATTTTCCTGCTTTTGGTTATTTCTCGTTGGACGACTAGGTCTTGGGATTAGTCGAGGCGAGCCGGCCTCGGGTCCTGTGGGGATCCAGGAACTGGATCGTAACATGTTTTATTTCCATTTCAAGCCAATGCACAATCTCCAGCCTCCCAAGCCCACACACGCCCACTTGGGCCCACGCGCTCACACCCGCAGGCACATGCACACACGCATGTGCAGGCACGTGCACATGCACACACCCGCACCCAAGCTGATTTCCTTGTGCCTTGCATTGACAATCGGTAAGGCCATTGCAAAAATTCATATTATATCATGCGATGCGTCTACAAACTCCCAAGGTGGGACTATCTTAGTCCACTCCAGGACAAACTTTGGCCGATGATTCCAGCCGATTAGTTGGGCCAAATCAAGCATTCTAAAGCTTGATCGAAAGCTCTTAAGATGATCTCCCTAATTGTAACACCAATTTGGTGTTCTGCTTAATTCTAGCCCTTCGATTTGAAGGGCGAAACTGGAGGGAACGCATAGCCATTCATGGCCTACAGAAGGTGAATCAGGTTTAAGGACCTGCAGGGAAGGCTTTTGACCTCAGATGAGGTCCTGGACCATCTCAGTAGATGATTCCACATCTAATGGTGAAGGAAAAGAGCTCTGTATGGCTTCAGGAAGAGGAAGAAGATTATGAGCTTCATTCAAGAGCTTTAGAGCTCCATTTTAAGCTCTGAATAGCTTGACAGAGAGCTAAGGAGCTACAACATCAGATTAAACAATCTCTGAAGGTTTCAGAGATCCTAATTGAGCAGGTTTGGCATCTAAATTTGACCAAGAATGCACTAAGAATAGTTTGTGTTAAAAAATGACCCAAACTGGACAGTGATCAATTTTGCACAAAATCTTCAATTAAACTCAATCAAATTGACCTCAATTCACTCTAAATCATCCCAAAAAGATTCTCAACCCTTTAATTCACAAAATTAAATAATTAAACCTCAAATTAAACCTGGGATTTGACCACAGTAAGCTCATAGCTGACTTTCAAATTTAACCAATTTCTGACATAATTGAAACTCTAAATCTACTCTACATCATCACAGGAATTGGTTCAGATCATCAAAACTAAGTTTTGAACTAAAGTTCTAGGGTTATAAGTTCATCGCCTGTGATTGAAATAGAGTTTGTTCGGTGGAACAATTTAAGATTTCTCAAAGTAATCAGAGATCAAGGATGGCTTTTATAGGTTCTGCTTATGCTTTTGGACCTCAATTCAAGGTTTGAAACCTAATGGAATTGCTTCTCCAACTCTGCTAGAGTTGGAGAAGACAAAAGTCAACAACACACTCCAGATATCAGGACATCAAATTGACAATTGATTCATAATCCTTAAGCCTTAGTATTCTGTCTTGAGCTCTACATAGAGTTCTATGGGCTGAAGATCAATTTCGACTCGTCAGAGCTTGTCGAAGCTCCGGTGGGTCCAAAAAATGACTGACAATGTACAAAACTCAATGAAACAAGTCATTGAAGGTCTTGAAAGCTTCCTGAGGTCACAAGCAACCTCAGGAGCTCATCAATTTACTCCAGCCATTAACAAAACAAAAGATATGCATCGAATTTAAAAAATGTGAACTCTGAGTTCAGTGGAACTCAGAGAGTATCCCCTCACTCAATTGAGTAAGGAAAAGAGTGCTGAGGGACGAAGCGATTCTAGTGGACTAGATAATTAGATGATTAGCTCATCTCTAAGCCGCCATTGACAGCGAGCTCAGAAATAAGGAGGAATTTAGGCCTTTACTTAATATGAGATAATTATACTAATTAGGTATAAGATCAGGGCCCTTACATTATGAATAGGTGATGGAGGGCCCCAGTGAGTGTGTTCTAGTCTCAGAAACCTCCGCTGTGGACAGTGGAAGTTACTGATGATTTTAAAGGTGGATTAGGCGTGTAGATGATACAATCATGAAATCAATGAGTTAGAAATGATCATGGAAGATTGTGGAGTGTGATCAATGAATTAAAAAAACAAAAAGATGTTCCAGATGAGCTCAAAGAACTTGTCGGAGCTAAAGAAGATGACAGAAGAAATTAACATTTAACCTAACTAAATTACCTAATTAACTAAACTAACTACTCCAACTTACCTATCCTAATATTACCTGGATGAAGGAGCCAGAGATATCTCCGTCGATGGTCTTAACGGAGGAGGAAATTAGAGGGAGGAAGGAAGAAGTCCAGCAGGCGAATTCGCAGAGTGGAAGCGTAGTTCGGAGTCGTCACCTTGATCAGAGGTGCGACGGAGGGCGACTGTAACGACCCGATTCCCGAATCCCTACGAGACACGAGAATCGGACCGACTCGACTAATCCCAAGACCCAGTAGTCCAATGAGAAAGTAACCAAAAGAGCAGTAAAATAAACCACATTCACCATGTATATAACTAACAGTAACAAAATACAGCAGTAAAGAAAGGAAATACTACAGTATACACCAACACAACAGAAGAGAAATAAACATGCACATAACATGAAGCTTACAATAAAGAGAGTACAGGGAGTAACAGAAAACAACTCACTACAGCGTAAAGAAAAGTACATAAGGTGGTATAGGTAACACTACTGGGCTCTACTAGGCCCAGTGCCCTCTGCAGCCGCCGACTCTGGCTGCTCAACACTTGGTCCTGAAAAGTAACAAGGGTGACACGTCAGCGAAACGCTGAGTAGAGTGGAAACTAAAAGCTAGAAGAAGCAGTAGAGTGGGAAGTAGCTGTTATATTTTTACTTTCTTTCTTTATATTTCTCCATTTATTCACTATTGATTTATTCCTCAGATCCTTCTCTTGATCTTGAATGTTCCTCGTGGGAACGATCTTGATTACAGTCTTTTTCTGAAAAGTAGAAGTAACACGTGGTGCTCTCCTGGCCGGGAGAGTCCCCCGTGGTGGTCCTACCCTCAGTCAACCACCCCAAGGTCGCTGACAAACGTAACGGTGACTACGGCACGCGCGATAAACGCACGGGTAGCTACCCCGCACTGGCACGCAGTCAGTCGTTTCCGTTAACGGGAGCACCCAAAGCACAGCATGGAACCAGTATAGGGTAGAGCCCTCTCAGTAACAGGGGTCCAGCCCCTCCACAGTAACCAAATAGGGGTCTTGCCCCTCCACAGTCCGCGCACCCTCGCCTGACTACCTTGATTTGCCCAGTGGGCCTAGTACGTCGGTGTAGGAGGGCTAGCAGAACCCCGGGGCCCATGGGATAGCTAGTGCTCTCCCTACAATAGTAGCTCTCCTCGGTACTGTGTACACAAGGGCCCAAAGTCGGTACAAAGTGGCCAGACCTAACCCCGGGTCCCTGGGGCGGCTAGCTCCGCTCTGCACTAAACAGGGGGACAGTTGCTCTCCTTGGTACTCCGTACTCAATGGCCAGCTCACTTCCCCAATTCTATTCCATTCACTTTCCAGGAGTTCTACTCCTAATTCCCTGTAGGGTTCAAACTCTTTCAACTCAGTCAATTTAGGTTTCATCGTTCCAGCTTTATATCCATACAATTCGTGTTCTCAACTGTAATTATCCTTTCATAACAGGCAGTTGTTAACCAATTTACAAGCAGTTATCGTTTCCTTTCCACTTTTCCAAGACTGCAATGTTTATATACTTAACTAGTTTTCCAGTCCTAGGATTCATGCCGTACCCTAGGATCTATCATTCAATCTAGTTTTCCAGTCCTAGGATTCATGCAATACCCTAAGATCTATCATTCAATCTAATTTCTCAGTCCTAGGGTTCATGCAATGCCCTAGACTCTATTAATTGTTTCATAATTGTATAAATTTTGTTAAATAAATTAAAGGGCCACTCTACCTGCAAAATCGGGAGTACTGAGGCTGTGGTCGGCAATCACGCGCGCCTCCGCAACCCTTAGAGCCGCAACGGAACGGGGTCTTGACACAGGGATCAACACAAGGAGTTTCCCAGAATAGTATACAATTACTGTAAACAGGTAGAGGAAATAATCTGGAACAAATGCAACTTGAAACGCGGAAAACGAACTCCAAACGGACCCTAAACGAGTCAAAAATGGCGAATCTACCCAAAATCAGACGTTTGGAACCTCTTCCAGACGTCTTAAAAGGTCGATCATGTCATACCTCGGTCTGCGTAGTCCTTCAGACGTCCAGAAGCCCGGTAGATCGTCTGGTCTTGGTTTCCAAACGTCCGATTGTCACCCCGGACGTTTGGAGGTCCTCTCCGTCGTCTGGTACTGTGGCCAGACGTCTTATCCGTGTGGGATGGCGAGCCCTACCGCCCTCCCGAACGATTCCTGCACACACACACACACTCGCACTCATCACGAAGGGGTGCAGAAGAACGCGGCGAACGGCTGTATGGCCGTACACACCTAAATAGAAGAAGGTAGGAAAATATTGTACTTGTCAGACGTCTGGACCTTCCTCTAGACGTCTTCGGCGTCGTCTGGACGTAAGTCCAGACGTCTGATTCTGGGAAATTTTCCCAGAATTAGAACCTTGCTCGCTCTCCGCCCGCAGCGCATGGCCGTGCCGCGCTGCGTCCGCTTGCTGCCTGAGCTGCAGCAACTCCTCCGCGACACCCCACGCTCGCTGCTCTCCCGCCGACCTGCTCTAGCTGCCCCAGCAAGCTCGCACCTTCGCGGTCGAGCTTCTACTTCCTCTCGCAACCACCCCTCCTTCCCGCACGCTCGCCGCAACCGCTGCTGCCGCTCTCGCTCGTTTGCGCTGTCGCTGGCAGGGAGAAGGAGAAGAAGGCGGTGGAATGATGGTGAGGGAGAGGGGGAGCGATTTTATAAGGCAGCCGCGGGGAGAGAGGAGGAAACGGTGCCTGCAGGGAGAGAAAGCGAGAAACGAAGGCGGCAGGTTCAGTCTGCGAGCGCAGGCGCGCAGATGCGAACCCGTACGCCGAAAAAATTTAATACAAGACGTCTGGGAAGGGTCCCAGATGTCTGTCCAGACGTCTTAAACTACACCTCATGCCCATGTTTGTAACAACGACGGAGCTCGGTGAATGGTTGAAATGATCGGAGGAAGTGTGTAGTGGTGGAAATAGGTCGCCGGAATGGGAGGGAATAGCCTATCGATTAGCTTCAGTTAGGGAAAGAAGGAAGGGAGCTAACCGTCAAAATGGAAGGGTTTAAGGGGTATTTATAGGGTTCGGCGGCTGTGAAAGAGCTCGAATCCGAACGCAAATGTGTCTAGGTTCAAGGTAACCACTGGCGTCGGCATCTTCTTCGACGCCGGTGAAGTTAACCTTGAGTCCAGGATCATCCAAATTGTGGGATGAAGTGAAGAAGGTGAGCGCAAATTCCAGGAGCTTGACAGGGGTGAAATGGCGTTAGATGGAAGATGATCGTGAGGTGTCTTCATCGCCGTTTGTCAGTCGTTGAAGCAGCTGAAGAAGAAACAAAGAAGAAAAGAGTGTACACAGGGACCTGAATGTAAGAAAAATTAAGGACCTATGTGCATGAACAGGACTCCAAGGCAATGAAACCTAAGGACCGAAATGTAAACAAAAGCTTTTAAGGTTAATTTAAATTATTTTCTTTTCTAACTTTTTATATATGTTTATAATTTAGCTACATATTATATTAAAGTCTTGTATTCACATTTGTGACCCATTTATTAATATTTATTAACTTATTAACTTACTTAAGTTATTTAAGACTTAGGTCTTAAATTATACTTAAGTTAAATAAGATATTAATTAGGTAGCTAATTAATGGTATTTTGAGCCCATTTATTAATTAAGTTATTAATAATATTAATTGACTTATAATTTATCATTTTAAACTTATTTTAAGGTCCTTTAATGGTTTGTCCCTTATTTCATAATTAACCCTTATATATACATATTCCTAGCTAATTAACTAGGAAGACTAGTTAATTAGGGGTAATTAGAAGCCATGATGAGCCTCTCATCATTGCCACTGCAGTCAACAAGCGCCAGGCGCTAAAAAACCATAACTCCTCTCTCATCTCTTGAGCATATAAATGAGCATATATTGGATTTGGATTTAAGCGAGGAGCCCGTGTACAATATTGGGCCTAGCGGGCGCATTATGAGCCTAAAATGGGCCTAAGAAAATGGATGAAAATGCACACTAATTAGACTAGGGCCAGTTCATAGTAGCAATCTAGTCTTGTCCTCTTCGGTGTTGTGTATCCCATTAGTCGAATCGGTCCACCAACAAAGAACCAAATTTTTGTTACGGTGAACAGTGATTTAAGCATTGTGCGTGAGAGAGGATTTGAAAAAATTGCAAGTGTTAAAGGGGAGGAGCATGGAAGAGATTAAGCATTTGAGACCTTGAGCCGTGTTGAGTGTGTGTGTGTCGCGTAGATGTTGTAATGTGTGAGTGTGTGTACAGTGTTATGTATAAAGAAGGGGGGAGACCCCACCCCCCCAGGGGCCCCGAATTTCTATCTTGCCATAGAACCACTCCATGATTTCACGGCCACTCTCCGGCGCCGAGTCGATGCAGGACAGCATCAGTGATGCGTCCCCCATGAGGACACTATATGCGTATGGGCAAGCCATGGGGATTCGACCTCGTGCACCCCGCATAGGGAGTGCCTTATGGGGAGAGGACACTATATGCGTATGTATATATGTATATGTATAGAGTATACATATGTAAATATTAATGTATATAATATAGATGTATATGTATAATAAATAAAATATGTATATATAATGTATATGTATACATAGGTAATATATGTATATGTGTGTGTATATATATATATATAGAATAGTATATATTGTTTAAGTCTTATATATATATAAATAAATCCTAAGGATTTAGTGACAGTTGTATCCGTCACTATAGATATGTATAAATGTCAATGAACATATTCCTTTGCCTTATGTTTTGTACATATTTTACTAAGGTTACAACAACACATATTTATGTTACTGTATATATAATGTATGTTATCAAAGTTAACATTAGATGTTAGTATATTTAGTTTGGTGTACATTAGTAATCATTTTTGTACCTATACTTAGGTATTATTTAGAATAGTTATACTCAACTAACATAAAGTAGTTATACTTAGTTTTTAATGACTGTTTAGATGTAAATGTGTTTAAGGCATTGTAGTGAACATTAATTAATTCTTTTGTACATAATTAACCAATTGATTCATTATTTGATTCATTGATTCATTTTATAAATAAAACTAACATTTTTGGAGTAAAAGAACATTTTTGGAACATAGAGAGTAATGTATATCAATATCTGTCTCCTAGTAAACGACCTGGAATAATCCAGTAAAAATTATGTAAATAAATAAAATGATACGACATCTGTTTGCATTGCGACGACTATACTACAACAATGACATTTAAAACATAATTTTTATTACAACACAATTTGTCAACGATCAATGAGCCACAAATAGAATATAACGTCCTTAAGACCCAGAATTTGTGACTTGTATATACCGGTACTCGTCATGAGTATCGATACACATGAGTCACAAATAAAGTTCTAGGCCTGATGTGACCAAGCCTTGTAGCTCACCAATACCGATACTGAGCTTTAGTATTGGTACTTGTTTACTACAAGCTAATGTGCCAGTACTCAATAAGTACTGATACTGGTCATGGGTACCGATACTCGTTAGGATTAGTTTTGTTCTGGAGTGTTACCAGTACTCATAGAGTATCGGTACTAAACACTAGTACCAGTACACCATGAGTACTGGACAAGTACTCAACTGAGCTCAAGTCCTAAATTGTAAGCCATGAGTACTGACACTTGGCATCAGTATCAGTACTCTTTTGGATATGGGACTCATACCTATAAGTCAGTAATATCGGTACTGGTTCACTAGTACTGGTACCTATTCAGCATAAAGGGATACCGATACTAGTACACCAGTACCGGTACCCATACAATATTAAGCTCAATTAAGATTAGTTAATGTTCAGGTCCATCCTAAGTTAAAAGTGGGTCATTTATGGAATAACCCCTAACACCTCAATTTTTTCAAACTTTTTATTACACATGAGTAGAAATGGTATAAAAACAATGAATAACCAAGTGTCCATTCACTAAGGAACCATTAACAATAAGGCCAACTATATTTGTCCATCCTTTGTTTATCTTTATACATATTTTCCTTACTATGAAGTTATCCCTTTTTCCTAGTTTAGAGTACGTTTGATCATTCATTAAGTCTCTGTAATATGGTATCCTGATTAGCAGCCTTGGTGTCACGTCCTGCTAACCTTTCGACGAGTTGAAAACTAGGTTAATGAGTGTAAAGGTGCATAAGTCACAGTTACTAAGGTGGTTAGGGTTGTTCGCAGTCCATTCATTTACTTTACTAAGCCTATTTCACCAAATAAACCTATAAACGTAATATTCGCACATGGCATATATTCAAAAGAATAGCAAGAAAATAATGCAAAATAAGGTATGTGGTAGAAAAGCAAGATAAACCAAATAAAACATATTTGCATACCATAGTTCATTATATAAAGTATTTATAGGAGCCATAAGTATCCACAATCCATACATATATCAAAAGTTATTTATTACAAAAAGTAACAGCAAAAGTGGGGCTTGCCCACAACATTTACAAGACAAAAAGGGCCTACAAGTAAAGAAAACAAAGAAGCACTAAACTAGCTACATAAGTACTAACTACATCTTAGGTCTCTCTGGTGTATCCTACATAACAGATCACCTAGTTGTTGGTGTAAAGGCACTTTGATCGTTAATTTTGATGATAACAAAACACGTATAATTTAATATTGACATTTGAGTTTATAGTTTCAGGTTTATATGCAAATGTAAGCAAGTGTGTTGGACTTCAAGCTCAAGTCCATGGAGGCATGGAGGAGCTTGATGGATGAACAAAAGCATCAAAGAGCATTGTTAAGACCCGTGCTATTTAAGACGTCTGGGACTTGGGTCAGACGTCTGGACACCTTTCCAGACATCTGGAAATTCATTTTTGTGTGCGTACGTCCTCGAGTCTGCGCGCGTGCCGCGCGTAGACTGTGCGCAGCCGCATTCTTCTCTCCCCTCTCACCGACGAAACCCTACCCCGTGCCTACATAAACCCCCTTTCCTCTCCCTCACGCCACCCCACTTCCAGCCACCTTCTCCTTCCTTCAGCAAGAGCGAGAGCGACGAGTGCAGCGAGCGAAGCGGCGGAGAGGAGCAACGAGAGAAGGGAAGAGAGAAGAGCGCGTAAGCCGTGAGAGAGCTCGCCGGAGAAGCTCACGGCCGGTCGAGCGTGAGCAAGGCAGAGAGGTGTGTCAGTGAAGTCCTCCCCGACACTGCTGCAGCTAGAGCAACGGGCGAGCGAGCGTAGCACGACCGCGCGTAGCATAAAGAAGATGAAGGAGCTTCTGGTTCTGGGATTTTTCCCAAAATCAAACGTCTGGATCTACATCCAGACGACATCTGGAGGAGGCTCCAAACGACTGAGAGGTAATCCTGTGCCCTATGCCTCCCTTTGTGGATACGGCCATGCAGGCCGTTTCGCCGAGGCACTGATACCCGCCGTATTAAGGAGATTTATGTTGCGCGTGCAGGATTCGCTTCGGGAAGGCACGGGACATGCTCTCCCACGCGGTTCAGACGTCTGGACAAGGCACCGGACGGCGGGGAGCATCTCCAGATGTCCGGAGAGGCGATCGGACATCTGGAACTAGGTCCAGACGGTTCAGCAGGATCCCTAGACATCTGAGGAGTAGCATAGAGGGAGGTATGGTTTTGGACTTCCTTTAAGACGTTTGGAAGGTGTTCCAGACGTCTGATTTAAGTCAGAATTACCATTTTTGACCTGTTCATGGTTCATTTGAGGTCTGATTTCCGCAATTAAGATTCTGTTCTTCTTCGTATAAGTTCCTCTACTTGTTGGAATGCTTTTATCATGTTCTGAGTGGTTTCTTGTGATTGATCCTTGTGTTTGGACCTCATTCTGTTGCGGATTTGGGGGTTGCGGAGGCACGTGGACCTACCGATAAGCCCCCATTACTCCTGGTTTTGCTGGTAGAGTGGCTTCCCCTAGTAAAATACAAACATGAATGCATATCTGGAATGAATGTTAGATCCTAGGGTATGACATGAATCCTAGGACTAGAAACACTAGATTGAATGTTAGATCCTAGGGTATGGCTTGAATCCTAGGACCAGAAACACTGGAATGATTGTATTGAATGCATGAATTGCAGTCTTGGATGAGTAAATAGAATAATAACAATTGCCTGTAATTGGATAACAGCTGCCTGTGAAATGTAAAGTACTGTTGCTAGCAACTGTTGCATGTAATTCTTATTGTTTGCAATTAAATACGAGCTGCCTACATATGAATTGGAAATGAAAGACTGAATGTTGGAAACACGAGCTACTTGCGAATAAACCTGAAATGATGAAACCTAGTATGGCTTGGCCTGAGAAACATGAGCATTTACCCTACGGGGAATTAGGAGTAGAGCTCCTGAAAAATAAATGGAATGGAATTGGAAATGTGAATGGGGAGGTGAGCTGGCCTTTGAGTATGAAGTACCAAGGAAAGCGACTGTCCCCCCTGCTTAGTGCAAAGCGGAGCTAGCCGCCCTAGGGTTGGGACCCGGGGTTAGGACTGGCCACTTTGTACTGACTTTTTGGCCCTCGCGTACATAGTACCAGGGAGAGCTACTAGTGTAGGGAGGGAGCTAGCCACCCCATGGGGCCTGGGGTTCAGCTAGCCGTCCTACACCAACTTGTTAGGCCCACCGGGCAAACCAGGGTAGTCAGGCGAGGGTACGCGGACAGTGAGGGCCGAGACCCCTGTTTGGTTCTTAGGGGCTAGACCCTTGTTACTGAGAGGGTTATGCCCTATACTGGTTCCGTGTTGTGCTTTGGGCGCACCTGTTAACGGAAACGACTGACCGCGTGCCAGTGCGGAGTAGCTACCCATACGTTTATCGCATGTGCCGTAATCACCGTTACGTTTGTCAGTGACCTTGGGGTAGTTGACTGAGTGTAGGACCACCACGGGGGACTCTCCCGACCAGGAGAGCACCACGTGCTACTTCAACTTTTCGGAAAGGACTGCAATCAAGATCGTTCCCACGAGGAACATTCGAGACCAAGAAAAAAAAACCTGATAAATAAACCAAGTGATGAAAGAAAGAATAATTAGTTAAATAAAGAAAGAATTTAAAACAACAGCTACCTGTCTACCTTTACTGTTTTTAGTTAGCTGGTTACCACTCTACTCAGCTTTCGCTGATTTCTTGTGCCCATAACCTCTTTCAGGACCAGGTGTTGAGCAGCCAGAGCTTACGACTGTAGAGGGTGCTGGGCCCAGTAGAGCCCAGTAGTTGTACTTTTTGTTGTACCCGTTCCGTTGTAGTGAGTAATTTGTTACACTTCTGTACTCTTTTATTGTAAACTTTATATTCCTGTGCCTGTTTAAATTCTCTACTGTTGTGGTGGTGTGTACTGTAGTAGTTTACTTCTTTATTGTTGTACTTTTGTTATTGTTAGTTGCGTGCATGGTGAATGTGGTTTATTCTTACTGCTTTTTGGTTACTTCCTCGTTGGATGACTGGGTCTTGGGATCAGTTGAGTCGGTACGGTCTAGTGTCCCGTAGGGATTCAAGAATCGGGTCGTAACAAGCATGAAACTTAGAAGAGATGGAGCTTTGCTTAAGGCTAAAGCTTGAAGAAGAAGGAGAATGAAGAATAGGATAGATGTTCTCATTTATTATATTTATACTTATTCTTTTTTCTCTTTATTTTCTTAGAACTATTGTAAAGAGCTCAAAGTATAACATCTTAGTCCTAGGAACACTTACGAACCTTATAACACTTAGGTAAAATCAGGAGTTAAATCAGAAAGCCAAAATAAGTTTCAGACTGATCAGACGTCTAACATGATTATCAGACGTCTGATCTTGATATTTAAGCTATCTGATATTATGGCTAGACGTCCAATTACCTAGACTATAAAATTATACTATGACTAGACGTCCTTCCAGACATCTAATAATCTTAACAGACGTCCAATAATAGGATCGTTAGCATATCAAAACATTATCTTCGAGAACCAACTTAAGATTATTTTAATATTATTTTCAGATGTTCGTAGAACCTCCCAGATGTCTAATAAAGAGACGTTGGACTTTGTCAGATCAAATCTAACCATTGCTTCTTGGGAATCAATTCTCGCAGAGAACCATTGTCACTAGACGTCCAATAGCATGAGCAGACGTCCAGTAAGACGTCTGACCACTTTACACTAGACCCTGTTTAGATTTGATCCAAAATAAGAACAAACCGGCACAAAATTAGATGTTCAAAATTTTACCCAGACGTTTTAAAATGACATCCCAGACGTCTGACCTAGAACCTTGTTTCTATCCAACTAAATCAGGAACTTTGACCGCTTGCATCAAATGACCAAAAAGTGTATTGGTTGTCTGACCCAAAAATCAAATGTCTAATTCAATTGTCAGAGTCATGATAAACCTGATTTGATTGGGATTTCGGCTTGATCTTATGGGATTTGCTCCCAACAGCTACAAGGCCTCTCCTAAGCCTTATTGAGCCTTCTTAAGGTCTCTATAAATAGAGGAGGAGAGGAGGACCTCTACCTTGTTAGGACACACCTTTGAGATAATTCTTTCCACTAAAGAGGTCATCTTGTGACAAAGCAAAGAAGAAAAGTGCCCTTGCTCTCCAAGCCTTCTAACTCACATTAGAGAGCACTGTTTTGCTGCGCACTTACGCTGATCTACTTTCACTTCAGGGAAGTTTCTCAGCCTATAGAAGTTCAAGGTTAACCATTATATTTTAGGCTCTATAGGTCTTTTGTATTTTGTCTTTGGTTGGGGATTCGCATTGTGAATTCCCTTTTCCTTCGTGGGACAAAATACTCTTCGTGAAGAAGAGGGGTTTTGAGGTACACTACCATTGGGTTAAAGTTGTGTGATTGTAATTGAGGTTATATCACCCTCATTTAAGTGATACAATAGTGGATTTGATCTACTCAGTAAATTAAAAAATTCTAAGTCGAGAGACTTAGGTGGTGGCTTTTACTCAGATTGGGTTTCCATTTAAAAATATTTGTGTATTGTGGTGAATGCTTGTTGTGTTATTGATTTTTATTTACATCTATTTTTATCCCGCACTATTCACCCCCCCTCTAGTGTACCTACACTAGTGAAGGAGACAAGATGTGGTAACGAGCTTCGGTAGTGCCTCCCACCACTCATCAGTGAGAGGGTCTAGTGGTTGCACTATGAGCAAGAACTCCTCTATCTGGGCCTTTTACGCCCCCAAAGTTCTTTGTAGAAGCGGCACCTCACCAGCTCCAAGTAGGCTCACTCTAACCTATTCATTACTAAAGTATTGCCTCATTGCATCAAGTTTAGAAAATAGGTCACAAAGCAGGGGTGAGCCAATGGGCTCAGCAGGGACAAAGCTACGCGTATTAGTAAAAGAAAATTGGTAGTGTGCTAGTCTTTACACTACAGGACAACTGACCAAACTACTCCTACCCAATAGTTATTGTAACGACCCGGTTCCCGAGCCCCTACGAGACACGAGAATCGGACCGATTCAACTAATCCCAAGACCTAGTCGTCCAACGAGGAAGTAACCAAAAGAGCAGTAAAATAAACCACATTCAACATGAATATAACTAACAGTAAGAAAATACAGCAGCAAGGAAAGAAACTACTACAGTATATACCACCACAACAGTAGAACAACATTCATAATTAAATATGAACTGCAGGTAAAGAAAAGTACAACGGAAACAAGAACTACTCACTATAACGGAACAAAAAGAGGTACAAGAAACAGTGGTAACTCTACTGGACCTTACTCGGCCCAGCGTCCTCTGCAGCCGCTGACCCTGGCTGCTCAACACCTGGTCCTGAAAGGTAACGAGTGTAACACGTCAGCAAAACACTGAGTAGAGTGGCAACTAAAACTAAAGAAATAGTAGAGTGTACAGTAGCTGTTAAGTTCTGTTACTTTCTTTATTTAAGTCTTTCAATTATCTCACGATTTATCTATTTCTCAGATCTTTCACTTGATCTCGAATGTTCCTCGTGGGAACGATCTTGATTGCAGTCTTTTTCGAACAGTAGAAGTAGCACGTGGTGCTCTCCTGGCCGGGAGAGTCCCCCGTGGTTATCCTACTCTCAGTCAACCACCTCAAGGTCACTGACAGACGTAACGGTGACTACGGCACGCGCGGTAAATGCACGGGTAGCTAACCCGCACTGGAACGCGGTCAGTCATTTCCGTTAACGGGTGCGCCCAAAGCACAACACGGAACTAGTACAGGGCAGAGCCCTCTCAGTAACAGGGGTCCAACCCATCCACAGTAACCAAACATGGGCCTTGCCCCTCCACAGTCCGCGCACCCTCGCCTGACTACCCTGGTTTGCCCTAGCGGGCCTAACAAGTCGGTGTGGGAGGCTAGCAAAACCCCGGGGCCCGTGGGGTAGCTAGTATCTCCCTACACTAGTAGCTCTCCTCGGTACTACGTACGCGAGGGCCAGCAAGTCGGTACAGAGTGGCCAGTCTTAACCCCGGGTCCCTGGGGCAGCTGGCTCTGCTCTGCACTAAACAGGGGGACAGTCGCTCTCCTTGGTACTCCGTACTCAAGGGCCAGCTCACTTCCCCAATACTATTCCATTCACTTTCCAGGAGTTCTACTCCTACTTCCCCGTAGGGTTCCAGCTCAGAACGTCTAAGTTTCACCTTCCAATTTCACGTTATCACAATCCATGTTCTCAAACACGTTTATTTATTTAACAGGCAGCTGTTAATTCGATTACAGGCAGTTATTTGTTCCTTTCCATTTTTCCAATACTACATTATTCATCTGTTCCACTAGTTTTCCCGTCCTAGGATTCATGCCGTATCCTAGGATGTATCATACAATCTAGTTTTTCAGCCCTACGATTCATGCAACACCTAGGATCTATCATTCAATCTGTTTTTCATTCCTAGGATTCATGCAATGTCCTAGGTTCTATTTATGATTCCACAATTTAACAGGTTATACTTAAAAGCCACTCTACCAGGTACGACGGGAGTAATGGGGGCGTGATCGGGAATCCCGCGTGCCTCCGCGACCGCCAAGACTGCAACGGAACGAGGTCCTACCACAAGGATCAAACACAAGGAGTGTCTCAAAACAGTGTAAAGATACTGTAGACGGGTAGACGATTTAATTCCGGAAAGAACGCAACTCGAAACGCGGAAAACGGAACCCGAACGGGCCCTCAACGGGTCGAAAATGACGACACTGTGCAAAATCAGACGTCTGGAACTTCTTCCAGACGTCTTAAAAAGTGGATCAGAGAATTACCTTGTTCTGCGTGGTTTCTCAGACATGCAGAAGCCTGCGGGGACGTCTGGCCTAGTTCCCAGTCGTCCGATGGTCACCCCGGACGTCTGGAGGTCACTCCCGCCGTCTGGTACTACAGCCAGACGTCTGATTCGCGTTGGATGGCGAATCACCGAGCCTGCGCACACCCATCTCCCTCCCTCAGTACGGTCAGTCGGTAAGAAGGAAGAAGAAGACGGAAAACTCACCTTTCAGACGTCTGGACAATCTTCCAGACGTCGACCTCGCCGTCTGGCTATCAGCACAAACGTCTGATTCTGGAAATTTTTCCAGAACCAGGGCGCGACTCGCCCTCCGCTCGCGACGCCGCCAGCGTCGCACCTCGTGCGCCTGCTGCTCGAGCCGCAACAGGCCTCCCGCGTCGTTCCGCGCCCGCTGCGCTCCCCACCAGCCGGCCCTGGCAGCCCCGGCGAGCTTGCCCTCACTGCTGAGCGCCGCTCTCGCACGAAGCACCCCCTCCACGCTCACTGCGGCCGTCGCCGCCGCAGCAACCCCGTGCCCACTCTCGCGCACTGGAAGGAGAAGAGGAAAGGGGTGGAGGCAACTGGAGAGAGTGCGTGGCCTTTTAAGGCCACGCGAGGAGGAGAGAGAGAGACAGCAGCGGCGAGAATCTGCAGCCGCAGGAGCGAATATGCGGTCTGCGTGCTCAGGCGCGCAGACGACCCGTGCGTGTCGAAAATAACCAATTTCCAGACGTCTGGAAACGATCCCAGACGTCTGGTCAGATGTCTAGAAGTGACCCCAGACGTCTGGTCCGACGTCTGGGGCGTGCGTTCGTTACAGTTATCCCATGCATCATCATTATTGTTATTATCATTCTCTCACTTGCCTGAACAAATCAGATTTTTAAGAATCAACCCTCTTTAGCAGAGGTCATGGTGATGTATCCTCCTCTTGAATGATAGGCTGATAGTCCCTCCTTAACTAGTGGAGAGATTAATAGTGCTAGTGGTTCTGGAGTAAGGTGTACCTATTGATGAGGTATGGCTCATCATAGCTAAGATGCCTAAATTAAGTTATAAACTAGGTTAAACACTATATTATTAACATAATAGATGAGTTAAGTGTGGGAATTAATGAAAATGACCTAACATCAAATTTTGGTTAAAAATGCATAATTAGGTTAATTAATGATATATTATATTCACAAACATAGATTGATAATCCAAATGTAAATTGAACACATTTCTGAGCTTAAAGGTATAAATTAAGGGTGAAATTATATTCTAATATGTTCAATTAAGCTTCAAGAAAAATCTCATTGCATTTGGACATCAATAGGACCTTGCATTCATGACATTATACTTAGGTCCTTATATCATAACATTTCTTTACATGCAAAAGTTGTAGGGGCCTCTTTGCAAGCTTTCAGGGACCATTCTATCAGGATTCTTGTCACTAATGGCTTTGTTTTGCAATTTTTATACCCCTTCGATATAAGCCCTCTTGTGCAAATTTCACATAACACCTAAGCTCATTTTCGTGCACTGTTCCTCGTGAAGAACACGAGTAGCTGTTGTTGATTTCATGTCTCTCTGATCCAAGGGTTAAACTTAACCCCATTATCGCGCGCCTTTACACGTAGCACCGTAGCCTCCTTCAGATCTGATCAAACGGTGCAGATTTGGTTTGATTCTTCTCGCCTCCTCTGCATATCTCATCCCACCATTAACCCTATTCACGCTTAATCTCACTCTAAGGTGACCTGATCCACTCCCTTGCTTATATAGGCAATTCCTCTGAGCTTGCGTGCGACCATCAGGTCCCTCCCCTTCAAGTTGGTCCTTTCATTCCATCCCCTTAGCTTTCGTCCCTCCATTCCTCGCCTACGGTGACAGAGTAAGTGCTCCTCCCTCCTTCAATCGCCATCGATTGACGGCTAGTGGCTTATGGACACCTCCTTCTTTAGCTAAGGGTCTCTTCCCTTTCGTCGCCATCAACCAACGGTTGGTGGATCTTGGACATCACCTTCCTCTGTTAGATAGGATTTACTACTTTCCTAGTGTAGTTTATTTCTTTCTAGGTTAGATTAGATTAGTTGGGAGTAGAATTAGTTAGTGATCTCATGGATTGAGTGTTAAATTAGTAGTAGATTAGATTAGTATCAATCTCGCCCTCTTTGATCAATTCATATCAGAGAAGTGTTTTCACCTTGTCATTTTGATCCACTCTTCTTTCGTTTCATCTCATGATCCACATTCACCGATCTACCCACTGTCTCAGTCGCCCAATCACTTTATTCACTTGAGCTGATTTGGATATGAAGCTCTTTAGCTTTCAGATCCAAATCATGCTGGAAATCACTTGAGGGTGATCTCATCCATCTCATTAGATCACAATCACCCTCGTTGCGCTTTGATTTGTGCTTATTTGGTTAGTTATCTAGTTTGAGTTTTGGGGATTGAATGAGAATTTTGAAGCAATCATGTTTTAATCGGGTTTGATTGAGTGATTTGAGGTTTTAATTGCTTAACTGAGTGTGTTGCAAGGATTCTACTGTGTTTGAATTTGAATTTTATGTGTAGATGAGCAAAAGCCCAATTCAAGCCTTGTTTTAGGTAGTTTCACCAAGGATAATTAGTAATACTGATTTGAGGCTAAACGAGGACCCAATGGATTTTTGTAGGATCGCTTGATCACCTTGAACACCAATTAATGGTGATCAGGAAGATTAAGTGATCAGATCACTTATAGATCTAAATCAAAAGCCCAATTTAGGGAACATTGTTTTTAAACTCAAAATAACTTCAATCTTGAGATTCGTGGATGTTTGATGTTCAAATTGGTTTCAAATGATTCCCAGAACTGATTCAAAGGTTTTATAACGAATGAGACTTGAATTTTCAATGCTTAAATCAAATCTGAGTAGATCTGAGTAGTAGATGAGCAATTACTTTGTTTGGATGACTTTTCCATAGGTTTTGATTCTTGATCTGATTGATTTTTGGGAGATAGGGTTTTCCATATGTGAAGTTGCTTGTTTTAATTCAAATAAGACTTGAGAAGGTCTGATTGAATCATGCTGAGCAACTGAACAGATTTAGTTGGTTTTGAGTTGCAACACTTGTAGCAGTTGATGATTCGTAGCATTAGTTGCTGTTTGATCTCGCATGACACATGTGGAGCAATAATTAATGCTCATTAGGGCAACAACACAACAATCAGTTGTAGCTGCTGAAATGTAGCGACAACAGGTCTGAAATAAGGAGTTTAATGGGAAATTTGAGTTGAATTTGGAGATTAAAAGGAGCTGGCACTGTTGTATAATGATAGGATTTCATGTGAACAAGTATTCATGTATCAAAATGAATTTAAATCCAATTTGAATAGCTTATAAATCATGTTTAATCATTCATTGTCAACTATTTGAAGTGATTATCTATCCAAATTGTGTTTGACTTAAATTTGAATGAAACTCATGTTTATATGTTCCAACACCTTTCTTGTAATTTGTTGGATGTTTCTGAGTGTTAACACCTCTTTTCCAGCACTTAGAATGGATTATGAGGCCCTAGATTCTTTATCAAACACTCATTCAAGGCATCATTTTTGTTCGACTTGCAATTAAATAAAAATCATTAAAAAATCATAAAAAATAAAATAAACCTGTTTTGAGAAGGATTAAGTGGTTGTTCAAGTGTTTGCAAAGTTTCAAAGTATTTCGAATCCTCTAACTAGTAAAATATACCAGTCGACAGTTTGGTCTACTTTGAAACTTAATAAAAGAAACCAATACAAAAATCACAAAAAGAAATGATTCTCAATTCATCTCACCTTCTCTCATTCTTCCCTTATCTCTATAATACACAAAAAATGCCATAAAAACTTGAAAATATCCAAAAACACCCAAAAATACCTTGTATATTGTATTTATACTTGTATATACTATTTAATACTAAGCTAAATGTAGATAGTAAATTATATAACTTAAGTGTATGCAAATAACTTATATCTGTATTATATCAATTTAAATAAGTATTTATGTTAAGTTAAACTATATATACTACATTTACATAATTATCTATTTATTTAATTATATTATATGCATATAATGCTAAGTAATCATAGACAACTATGTACATATCTATAATCATATCTATTACCATACATACGTATTTAAGTAACTAGTATATACTATATAATACATGTATATTTATTTATTTATGTATTTATTGTAGGTAATTAAGTTAAAATAAAATAAATTAGTAAATTAAGTTATTACTGAAGTATTTACATTGTATACTTGTATATTATTATTTTAAATATTTTTAGTATGTTTATGATGTATTTATATTGTACATTTATAATTATAATGTATATTAGTATAGATATAATAAAAACGTGTATATAATTGTATATAAATTAAAATAAATGATCAAAAATAAATTAAAAATGTGTAATAAATACTTTATTATGTAAATTAACTAATTAATAGGTCAATTGTATAATTAATTTATACACTAATTAAGGATTTAAGCTCTAATTAAACGTGTATAAATTACTAAATTTAAACAAATTTTAAATATACTTAAATAAGTTATTATTTTAAATTAACTTTACAATTATGTAGCCCTATATAAGGGCTTTCCAATGGTAAAAATTATTTTGAAATTGGATAGCATTAAGGTACTCAAATTGAGGCCTCAAATCGACCTCAGGACACGCAGCTACATGCTTAATTGAGCATTGAATTTGGTGCCACATCGATCATGGCTGAGCGGCGGGTGATGTATTTATTGAATTTAGTGGGTAAGCTGCTCGATCATTAGCACTGGGTGCACATACATGAGCATATGCATACATTCTCGATTTGCATGTGTGCCTGCGGGTGCATGTCTGCGTATGGGTGGCTAGGAGCCGTGGGCCTATTGGGCCTTTACTTGGAAGAAAATACACCTAATATAAAAACTAGGGCTTGAGCCTAGTAGTGGTCAATTCAGCCTGAGAGGGTTGTAGAACCAGCGAAAAGCCTTGGGCCTACCAACCATTAATTTTACTCTAACTTATAGTTAAACTAAGTTAACTAAAAATTTCGAAGTGTTTAATGTAAGTATGTATATAACGTGAGTTGTGTGTGCTGTGCAAGTCTTAAGTGTTAGTGTATGCTGAGTGTGTGTGTAAGTATATATATGTAGTATATGTGAGTATGTATATACTTAGTATGAGTATAGTATATATGTATAATTAGAGTAGAGCAAGTATACATAAATGTTTGAGTCTTGTATATACATATGTTTTGAGGCTTTAGCAACGTCTATATATGTCACTGTATATATAGTATATGTTACTATAAGTGTCAATATATGTTAGTTAGAATAACTTAGTTTAGTATATACTTGTAGTTATTTTTGTACCTACACTTAGGCATTGTTTAGTATAGTTATAACAACTAATATGGAGTAGTTTTGATTAGTTTTTTATGCATGTTTAGTTGTAGATATGTCTGAGGCATTTTAAGTAGAATTAATTGATTATTTTTTACATAATTAACTCAGTTCATTCATTCTTTGATTTATTAATTCATTTGTAAATAGACGTGATATTTTTGGAATAAAGGAGAATTTTTAGACAATAGAGAGTGATGTATATCAATAATTACTTTGCATTGAACGATCTGAAATAAACCAGTAAAAATTATGTAAATAAATAGAATGACATAACATCTGTTTACATTGTGACTATGCTACAACAATGGCGACATCATTAAATCGCATTTTTATGCAACACAGATGATTCATGATCACCTATCCTCATGATACGAGAATGTTGCTGACATTAGTCAAAAGAGTTGGGCCTCTTGGGACCCACCCAAGCCAAATGCCTTGCGGACATGAAAAGCAAGCTCAATCCGGATCGAGTAAGGTCCAGTCATTGATCATTTAGATCATTAATTACAAGGTTGGTCAAATATTGTCAGGCCAAGTTGATGCTCCTGCAAGGAGTAGGTACTTTGGGTGTACCCTCTCAATTCGCCTCCAAACATTATCTCAACCAAATCCCCCTATGGTACACCAACGTCATCCGCACATGCGGGTGCCTTCCTAACTTTTGCTTAAGTACCAGGCTCCTCGACGTCATCTGCACTTACAGATGCCTTCCTAGCATTCTCTTGAGTACCTTATGTTGAGTCAGATTCAGATACTTATGAGTACCTCATTTGATGATAGCTTGTGGCTCGTCACCGTAAGTAGGAACTGTTCGAGTCCAAAGCTTGACCACGAGTAGCGGTTAGCTACCTCAATTTCTCAAGTCTTCAACCCACAATGGTAAGCTTGTGGTTCACAAAGTTGAGGTGTCCAACCATATAGATCCACCTAATATGACCTAATCATCTCATTTTAGTTCTCATTGAGGGTCTTTAAATCAATTTAAAACCTCATGCCCTTTGCATTCGATTGACTGATTAAGGCTTATCCTTGGCTATTAGACATGCGACACTCCCCCTGGTATTTAAAGTCAAGCGAGGGAAAGTTCTAATCCTATAACAAGACTTAAGCACTACCCAGGTGACCTCAGGACACTTAAGAAAGCCATAAAATTGAACATAGACTCCATGTAAAGGCATCCCTTCAAAATTAGATATTTAGTATTAGAGTCAGACATCTAATCCCTTAAAAATAAGCCGTCTAGACATATGCCTAGACGTCTCTCGGAGAAGAGCTCATAAGGCCCTCCTTTGTTCAACACATTAGACGTCCAACCAGGGTCTAGACATCCAATAGTCCATCTAGATGTTTGACTAGTTGGTTAAACTTCTAATGGACAAATTGAAATGACCCTCTCCAGGGGCCATTTGGACTTTTCCCTAAATTATAAGGGTCCTATCATAAATTTTACACCCATACTTCTCATCTGTTTGACCCCGTATAAATAAACCTAAGAACCTAGGACTGGTTTCGCAAATTTTCCTCACTTGTTCCCCACCCGGCAGCCCTAAACCCTACTCACAACCCTTTAAACCCCCCCCCCCTCCTCATTTTCTGCACCCTCATCCTCCCATTTGTCTCCTACGGTGCCACCTTCCCCCACCGGTTTTTCGCCTGCAATGAGAGAGGGAGAGGGAGAGGAGAGACCGAGGAGGAGGAAGGAGAGGAGGGTCGTTGCTATAGCCGCACGGAGCGCAAGGCGTTGCTACGTAGTAGACGAGGTGGAGTGAGCCACGAGGAGGTGCTGGGCACGCGGGATTGGGCGCATCTCCTGAGGCCATCAAATGTTCGCGAAGGTCGGCAGATGACTAGGAGGCTCCATAGACGTCCACGGTGAGCTCCGGACGTCCGGGCATGTGCAAGACACGAGGTGAGACCTATCCAAGGCGTCTGTGTTGTGTACAGGCTCAAGGATCGTGCTTGCTAATAATAATAATGATGATGGTGTATGTTTTGATGGATTGGTTATGGTAATGAAAATATCATAAGTGTCGTTGTAGTGAATTGTAGGAAATACCAACGATCATTACGGCCATTATTATTTAATTAACTAATTTTTACTGATTTTATTCCAGGTCGTTCACTGGGAGGGCAGTTATTGATTTACATCACCTCTAAGTCCAAAATTATCCTTTAATTCCAAAAAGAATTTTTATGTCCAATAATGAATGAATGAATGAATACTTTGTTTAATTGTTTACAAAGAATCAATTAAAATGCTTGCAAAAATTAATTATAAACAAGCATCAAACACTTCATCACTATACTCTAAACTATCTATTTATAAGTTATATTACTAATACTTACATAAATATACACTACCAACTAAGATTACATAGCATACTAATTTAACTTACCATGTTGACATATATAGTAACACATATAAAAGTTACAACGACAGACATAAGCGTTGCTAGACCCCAGAAAAACTAAATACAAGGACAACCAGGGTCTATGGCGACATTTATTTCACATACAGCGACATCTTTTTCTGTTAGTAAAGGTATGAAGTTATACATATAAAAGTAAATGGCTGTACTACGTATATATATAGATATTATAATTATTTTATACAGTTTCAATCTGTCTTTACTTTGTATTTGTACTCTCGCTCTCTCTTTCTTCACTATACTCCTCTTCTGCCTTTCTTCTTCTTCTTAGTCTTATTCTGCGTTAAGTCTTAGCGACACTAAGGCATAACATTCATAGGTGATTAACCACTGTCATTACCCCTCTTAATTAATCAAAAACTTGTTTAATTTGCGGGCACGCTTTTCGAGGGATACACAGCACCCAGAGGGTGAGACTAGACCTCTACTAAGCGTGCCCTAATTTGTCATTAGGCCGCTTAATTATGCATTTTCATGCTCAGATCAGTGGGCCTCATAGCCCACACACACACACTTGGGCCCCCGGCCCCCTCAAGTACTCATGCTCGAATAAGTTAATGTAAGGTTCGGTTGTTTAGGGTGCCCGGCACCCGTGACAACTGCGCCTTAAGTTAACAAAATAATATAAAATGCAGCGCACGCTCTTCAGCGAACGATGTGACGCTATTCGAACGCTGCATCTGCGCTGAAATTGAGCTGCGGCTAGCGACATAGGGAATTTTGGCCCTCAATTCGAGGGCCATAATTTATTTTAAAATAAAAATAATTTATGAGAAAATAAAGTATTTGTATAATACTATACAATTGTACACTTCATTTGAAATTTTAATTATATTTACTATATAAATAAATTAACTAAAGTATACAGTTTATACATACTGATTTTTATGTTTAATTCTTTAATTACTTATAAATTAGTTATTATATGGTCTAATTGACCTTATACAGAGTTAGTATACATGTATAAGTATTTTATAGACATTTTTATTGTATTTTACAGATTTGATTTCCATTCTATTTACATTTAAATAGCAGATTTTGAACTGTTTTATTTATAAATTAAGTTTAAATAATATGATAAGATAATAATATACTTCAATTAGCTTAAATTACTTAAAGTACATTAGTCTAAATATACAGTATCAGTTAACTTAATTCTAACTCTAAATTACTAATTTATTTAATTTAATCTAATAACTTAACTATTAACTTAATAAATTAATTATTTATTGTGTATAAAAAATTAAATTAAGGTACAAGGCTTAGTTTATTTATAATCTACATATAAATACATATATACAGTATTATAACTTAATATTGTTATTTATACTGTTTATTGATTTATATAGTCTAAGAGTACATATAAGTTAGTTTAATTAATAAGTAGTTATCTAATTAAGATATATGTAGTATAATCTAACTTAAATGATCAATTTACAGTATACAATATATACATAAGTTATTTGTATAGTTTATATACATATGTTACTTATTTACCTATATAACTTAGTATAAAGCTTATATTTACAAGAATATACTTAATATACAAAGTACTTTTTGGGTATTTTTGGAGTTTTTAACTTTTTATGATTTTTATACATGTTATATAGAGATAAGAGATGGGAGGGAAAGAATTGGATGAGGAGAAAGAGATGTTTTTGGTGTTTTTAGGTGTAACTTCTTTTATTAAGTTCCATGGTATACAGATCCGTCGACTGGCAAATTATGCCAAGTCGGGGGTTCTGCATACCTTGCAACTTGGTGTGTAGTTAGAAAACTATCTGATCTTCAATCAGACAGTTTTATTTTATTATATATTTTTTTATAATTTTTTTTACTGATTTTTATTAAATTCCCAATCTCATCCATCCTAAGCCTTTCAAAAGATTTCTACGGAGTCCTAAAGGCTTAGGATGGAACTTAAAGGGATCTAGAAAGGCATTGACCGCCTTAAATACATTTAGTATGAAATATGGAAAGAATTTACCCATTTTAGGACGTACTTCAGTTTAGATCTCATTTAATTCATGTGCTTGGACAGTTAGGCTTAAGGATAACTAGCTAACAAACATTTAAAAGAAAGATAACAAGCACTCAAAGGATTAAAAATCAATTACAATATAGGAAAGCTTGTATACAAGAAATACAACATGACTAACATGTCAGCTATTTTCAGAACTGAAATCTAAGCCCATAGTCTACAGGGTTTTAGATCAGAAATTTCTGCTACAAAATTAGGACAACAGGAACAGCAGCAGCAAGAGCCTCTAAGCACCAGCCCTGCAGAAAGCCAGACCTGATTCCAGACGGCTTAACTGCTGCTGCAGTTAGTCCATCTAGAATGAAATCAGGTTTGTAGCAAGAAAGGGAATGTAGCTGCAATTGCAGCAACTTGCTATGACTCTGGGATTAAAACACAAAAAGCCTAACTCAGAGATTCCCTCAACTCCATCTGACAAGGGTTTCACTTCTCATCAGAAAAATACTCAATATTACAACTCAAACTCAAGAACCCTTGTCAATAAAATCTCATCAAATTAAATCAGCAGAAAAACTGATCTAACTCTTCCTAATGCTATAGATAGCATGTAGAAAGAGTTAAATCAATCAACTTAAATCACCAATTCAAATCCCAGATTCTGGAACCTTAAGGAGTATTGAGAACTCCTTAGGTTAAAAATCATCATTGCCTTTAACAAACAACAACTCATGAATACCAGATAGAACCTCAAATCACCACAGTGATTTTCCTTAGCTCTATCATGCATTCAATGCATTAAAATCCTCATAAAAACTCAGATCAAATTATGGCTCTTCTGAGATGAATTCTGACATCCGAAACATCTCAGATTCCTTGCCAATCAATGAATAAGAATCAAAATTCTTCAGTTTGTAAGATCAAAACATTCAAAACCCAATTGAGTAAAAATCTTTGAAATCTGAGTTAATGAAAAATCTGACAAACTGATCACTTTTTAGCTAAGATCAGGGGCTTTTGTGAGCAAAATGGGATGAATGAGAAGTCCCTAATGTGATCTTGACGCTAATTTCAGATCTGAGGTTAGAAACCAATCAGATATGAAATTAGGTCTAAATGAATAGGTGAATTGCGAGAAACAAATCGTGGGAATCAGAAGCGATATGGAAAACATGAAGAGGGAGAAAATTCATGATCATGGACTGTGTGAAACCATCCCCTCTGATATGGAATGATCAGAAGAGGTGAGGGGGAAAATCTAATCTAAATCTACTTCTACAGCTAAACTATAAGAACAATGAAATTAAACACCACAAATTACTTTAATTCTACTTCTAACCTACTTAACTACAACTACGACTAAATTGCAGAATGGTAAATCTAGTCTAACAGGAAGAATGGGACCTATGGGTCCTTACCGATGGCGAAGGAGGACGAAGGGAGGGAGATGACTCCAGCAGAGGGAAGAGTTTGCTAGTGAGGCTCCAACGTCGTCCTCAGGTGCTACGTGGTCCTTAGCGACGAGGAGGTCAAGAAGAAGTCGGTGATTTCACAGCCGATGGCTGTGAAATCAGAGAATTGGTGGGGAGGAGAGATTGGAGTGGACGAATGATCGCTAAGAGATGTAGGAGAGAGCGATCCCTTGCATGCGCGACCACTGAGGTGCTTGAGTAGCAAACTCAGTGGCTCAGATCACCGCGCGGGTGAGGATAGTCGATGAAGCAACCGGCGGCAAGGATGAGAGGAGAGGGGCGCGTGGCGAGCCAACTCAAAAACTAACCGTCAGATGGGATCTGGGGAGAAGGGTGAGCGCACGCGCCGCTTCGCGCGAAGCTTCGATTCAAATCAAGCTGCAGATCAAAATCGCGAGAGAATAGACGGCCAAGATCTGCCCTGTTCTTCACGCGCTATAGTGCGTGCGAAGAACAACAGGTGGCAGCGTAAAGTTGGAAAAATTGTAGGGAGAACCCCTTCACGAAGGGGTAGAAAAATTGTATGCAGGCCCATAACTGAAGGAATTGTAACAGGACGGACCTTGCAGGCTTTCAAAGGGGTTCCTGCGGGTTACAAGTAGGTCCAAAAAGGATTTCTAAAGAAGAGAATGTGATGCATGAAGGACCTAAGTGTAAACTCTATATTACATGGCCTTAATGATGTCCAAATGCCTTCAAATTTTTATATGTGCTTAATTGAACATTTAAGAAATTAATTATACTTTTGATTTGGACTTTTAAACTTGTTTATGTGTTCAATTACCGCTTGGATCACCATTTGACCTTTATCTTCAGAATATCTCGTTTT
Source organism: Thalassia testudinum (assembly GCA_037157565.1). Classification (NCBI taxonomy): domain Eukaryota; kingdom Viridiplantae; phylum Streptophyta; class Magnoliopsida; order Alismatales; family Hydrocharitaceae; genus Thalassia; species Thalassia testudinum. The sequence continues at coordinate 24,932,816 of JAZHRO010000024.1, forward strand.
ATGACCTAATTATCCAATTTTAACACAGAATCAAGGTTTTAGGTCTTTTTCTTTGATTCCCACACTTAATCCTTTTTATCTGTTAATTTGATGTTGTTTAACCCAGTGTCTAGCTTAACTTTAGCTTTTTAACTATGATGAGTAGCCACTCATCACTCGCATGGGGAGGCGAGCTGCGTAGGGGAGAGGGGTGTTGGAAAGGCGTGCACTCGGTAACCGAGGTGCTTTCGGACATCTAGAGGTGGTGTCAGACGTCCGGATGCACCTTCAGACGGCCGTGGGAGGTAGCAAACGATGGGAGGAGAAGTAGGAGCGCTAGGCGAGTTTTTGTGCATGTTTAAGACGTTTGGGAGTCACCCCAAATGTCTGATCTCAGTCAGTGTGAGCGTCTGCTGCAAGCAGGTGGCTGGTCTAGCCAGACCAGCCCGCCTGGTCCGGTTTAAGTGAACCGGGAGGAGTGTTTAAGCTGGTTTAGGACCCAAATGGAGTCAAAATCGTGAAATCAAGGCCCCAGGTTCGTAGTGCGCACGGGACCTGTGGTGGCATTGGGATCCGCCGTTGGTGACCCCATATCACCCGTACCCCTTGGTAGAGTGGTCTTTCTCTACTCCTTTTTGTTTGATTTTGTTAAGTGAATGTTATACTAAAGATCTCTGCTTGAAACCTAAGTCACGAAATGAATCCTAGGATTTAGAATGATGTATGTTTACATTCAGTACATGAATCTTGATTGACATAACTTAAATATGCATGATGATCATTTCCACATTGTGAGAAAATGGAAACTCAAACGATGTAGTTAAATGCTTTCACTGTTATATCACGAACTGCCTATTTCCATGATTGAAATCTGAATGTGAATAGAGATACATGCAACTTGATGGTGTGAGACGAGTATTATGTACAACCCTATGGGGAATTAGAAAAGTAGCTAAATTGTTGTGACATGGAAACTCTAGTGTATGATGGAATAACTCGCCTATACAAGCATGATGGTCGGCTGGACTTGGGTACAGGAAGTAAGCTGGTCCTCACGTACGTGGTACCGAGGAGAGCTACTGTCACTTTTGTGTAGGGAAAGAGCTACCCTCCCCTTGGGTTGGGACCCAGGATAGGAATGGCCTCCCTACATCGACTCCTGTTAGGCTCACTGGGCAAACCAGGATAGTCGGGTGAGGGTACGTAGACTAGTGAGGGGCGTGGCCCTTGTTCTGTTATGTGCTGTACATTAGAGTGTACCCACTAGCTGAAAGGACTAACCGCATGCCAGTATAGGGTAGCTACTCGTGCACCTATTGTGCATGCCGTAGTCCCTGCTATGTCGTGACCATGACCCTGGGGTGATAGACCGGGTGTAGGATTATCACGGAGTACTCTCTCGGCCAGGAGAGTGCCACGCGTGCGTCCTGCATCGAGGGAAAACTGTAACAAGATCGTTCCCATAGGGAACATGTGAATCAAGTGATGACAATGACCTTTACTAGAATGCCTGAACACTAAACAACCAGTAAATATGAATAGAACCAGGCGTTAACTGTATGAATAATTTAAATTGCATAAATAGTTTACTGCTTTTAACAGTTAATTGCATCTAATGTTCTTAGGTTTGCTACTTTACTCAGCGTTTAGCTAACAACCGTTATATATGTTCAGGTCAGGGAGGAAGCAGCCAGTACCATCGGCTGCAAAGGATGCTGAGCCTAATCGAGCCCAGCCGTAGTTTGTTCCTGTTTCGTTTCCACTTTTGAGACACTGTTTTACTGCTTTAGTGAGCATTTTAGTGTATTTGGAACTTGTAAAGTTGCTTTCCATCTTTCTATTTCTATTGTGATGGCTAGATAGTAAACTCCATTTTTCGCCTGTGGTGTAATGTCTACTTGAGACTACTGTTCGATTTTTCTATCTTTTATTAAAAATGCTTAGCTATGTTGCATGTGTAGAATGTGGTATTTATATTTTTGGCTAATTTTTCGATGGATGGTTGGGTCTTGGGATTAGTCAAGGTGCCCTGACCTTAGGTTTGGGTCGTAACACTAGTCATCTCAACTTAGAGACTCAACCAAGCTACAAGGTTCATCTGATTTTTGCATCAAATGTCTGGAAATGCCAAGATCAAACATTTGATTAAAATTCCAAATGTCCAATATGCATTCCAGAACCTAGAATGAGTCTGAAAAGGAGATTTTTGATCTCTAACTTCAATACACCCATTACTAGATATTCATAAACCACTTAGAACCATTCTAACTCAAATTAGGAATATGGGGAAACATTTGAAACCTCGTTAAAATCATGGCTAATAGATCTAACCTAACATACAATCATATGCATACCAACATCCATTTAGGCTTGGAACTTCAACATGCAACCCATTACACCTACATGAAGTAACATCTACAATAGAGATTCATTCATTGTCCATGGATCCATCCTAAGGATTAAAAGAGATAAGTCTCAAGAGGAAGTAGAAGTCCCTACCTTTAGGATGATACTAAGATCTTCTCCTCTTGCCTTTAATTAATCTCCTGTAGCTCGCTCTTCCCTTCCTTGTAGCTGCACCAGCAATAACAACAACAACTGATGAAGAAGTAGAGAGGAGATGGAGTTGGTGGTGGAGGAGATACGGAGAGGTGATGGTGGTGGAGATATGTTGCAGGAAGAGGAGAGGGGACAATGTAAATATCAGAAGAGATAAGAAGGGAAGGTTTATTAGGTGATCCTTATCCCCACAACCTTAATGTAATTAAATGTGAAAATTCCACTGACACCTTTCCACCCAAGAACAACCTTTAAGGAATGGCCCCAAAGTTCACTCTTTTCTTGCTAGCAGGCCCTCATCCCACCTTTGTTAAGGAATTGGATTCAAGTACACCATAATCCAATCATTAGGCTCTTAATAAGGATTTGATTAGTTATAATGTGTTCATTAAAAATTCAAACCCTTAGACTTGGAATTCATAGCTTATGAGAATCCATTGTTGATAATCTTAGTTATAAATGTTTTTGTAATAGAAAATCACTTTTATATGTATATGTGTCATTTCTTGAAGACTAACAAGTGTTGTGGGAAGCTAAAAAGTAGGAATTTGCAAAGAATTATACAGTGAAATTTCTTCAAATTGAAGACTATGCAAAGAAGTCAAGTAAAGAAAAACAGATGCAAAAAGCTTTGTTATTTGCAAATTATTGTAATTTTATTTTTACATAATGTAAAAAAACCTTGAAAAGCTTTCTTGGAACCCTTAGGAATCATGCTAGACCCTTCCTAACTCAATCATCTCACAAAATTACTAAAAAATAAACTTTGTGATTTTTTAGATGTCTGAATTTTCCTCTTAGATGTATACTTTTTCCGACCATTGATTATTCATGCCAAATTCATACTTAATCCATGATTTATCACACTCAAATTCTTGACTTCCTTGAATTCTTACTTGTTGAATTTTTAAGACGACTAATCTACTTCCCAAACATCATATTTCTCCTTAATTACCTAACATTCATGTGGTTTAAACTCCAATAGTCACAAAGATTAGTTGTTTAATGTTTAAATCAAACATCTCTCCAAAAAGGAGATGTCTAACATACTTTGTGGACATCTAATTGACCTCCCTCATATGTCCATTTGTTTATTTCATACATCCCTGGATTCCCATTTGGTGCAAGTTGATAACTTACTCATGTTTTGACTTAGGGACTTTAGACATCTACTTTAGCTTTCAGACATTTAAAACCCCTTTATTAAACACCTCATCTACAAGCTTAGACGTTCCTGGATCCAATTTTTGACTCCAAAAACTTATGTACTTCTTGTCAACTTCTTAGACATCTACCTGTATTTTTTGACATTTGAATATTCAATTTTAGAGGTCTACTTTCTTAATTTAGATGTCCTTGTTCAATCCCAATGCTGAAGATTAGTTATTGAAAAATTTTGGACAGTGGACCTTCTCTTGAAATGTCCAATCCCTAACTTAAAATGCCCTCTCAAAGGCATTCAGATGTCTTTCTTTAAGTTCAAACATCTAAAATGGCCTCTCTAGATGTATACTTATTCTATTCAGGCTTCTATTTTTGTCAAATTACGCAATTAACTTTCCTAGACATTCTAGCTTGATTGCATCCTATTTTGAATTCCAATGGCTCCTAAGACTTGAACCTGATCACCTACAATTTATAAAGGCCTATCTAAGATCACCTAATCCTACACACTTCACTACTAAGCTATCTTGTACACAATTCTCCCCTATTCTCTCAATTTAGCTACTTTTGTGCTCTTGTGATCTATTGCTCTAACTATCATCTTAAAGCTCACTCTCCCTTTGGCCCTGTATGTTCTATATAGGTTTGATAAGAGAGTATTCCATGCCTAGATTTATTTATTTAACCTTTCAAGGCTCTTAGGATTTCAATTTTTTTTGGGTACTCAAGTTGTGGGTTTCTCGTTCTCTCTTTTGAGAGGAACGAAATTCTCCTTAGGGGTTATTGAGGAGAAGGGTTTGTATTGAGAAATGCTACTCTCTTTTTATTTGTAGCATGGTTAGTGGTTTCTCATTTAGTGGAGGCAAAAACCTACATCGAGAAATCTAGGTAGAGGTTTTTTCCTAAAAGGATTTGCTCTCTAAATATCTTATCTTTGTGTGATTGGATTTATTATCTTTTGCTACAATTCACCCCGTCGCCTCTTGCACTTACATCCATTTCATCATTCACTATCTCTATATTAGATCCTTTAAACCCATTGACAATTTTTTTTTACTATCTTGATTTAACTACTCAATCTTTCTAATTCTCTAGTAAAACTCTATATGTAGGTTGACCCTTTAGTTCAAGGTTTCCTAAACACTAAGGGTATCAAGCTCTTGGTAAATTCTTTAAGTATCAGCACACCCATCAAACCAGGACTCAATAAAAGTCATCAAGTGATTGAGGGCTTGCCCTTGTAAATTAGGTGTAAAGGAGAAATTTAGTAACCAAAAGGAAGAGTAAGTCATGAGAATAGACGATTGCAAGTTGAATGTAGATGTCTAAACCGGAAGAAGAAAAGTTTATGATGAGCAATTAATGAACCTAGGCTATGAGCATACTTTTCTAATGGATTAGGTGTCTAGAAAAGAAGAAAGGCTCATCCAACCAATGCACATCTCAAATGAAGAGTACCATGAGATGGATGACAAGGATGGGAGGAGGTTGCAGAGGGGTTTGGAGAGGGTGATAAGAAAGTTGGCAATCATGAGACAGGAGTGAAGGAGATTAGGATTCACCACTACAATGGGAGGAGGTTGAGGGTAAAGTTGTGCTCTTGTAAGTATTAAACTTTAGTTTTACACTAAAATTTAGTGTTTCTTTTAAAATGCTCTTTTTTGGCTATTGTTAAACGATTAGGAATTTGTTTAAATACCCTCAATAAAGCCAGATTATAATGAGACAAAGGACCAATGTTTACATCTTTCTCTTACTTGTAATGGATGAATTTTTCTCTATGGTTGAATGAACTATAGTCTTTGCCCCATTACATTTCCATTAGCATTGCTCTATATGATAGATTTGTATACTCGATGTTCATTTGAGACTTCTTTTCTAACACCTAGGATAAAGGAGAGGGAAAGACTTATTCAAATAGTACACTTGAATGCTATGTTTACTCGATAAGCAAAGATGAAATCAATATTTTGATATAAATGAATAAAATTAACAGATACATTGGAAGATCTAAAAATACCATTTCAACCTCATGATTTTCTTAATCACTTTATCGATTTTTTATAATAATTGATGAGAAGATAAATAAGAATACCTTATATCAATCTTACAATCTCTTAAAACTCCACAGGAATATAGTATATTACTTGTTTTCTTTGTTACACTAAAGAAAATAAGTTGTTGCATACGAAAATACTAGTATTGAAACTGCTTTTCATTGTCTCATAACTGTGTAGAATAACTGCTTTTCATTGTGTCTTATGATTCATTCTATGGTGGAAATCACGATCTAGAATCAGGTTTAGAAATTGATCTTCGCGAATTCTCCGACAACTTCGAGTACTCTGACCTCGGAGAACCGTTGTTTCCTGATGATTATGAATTGTTTACGACCTCAGCATCTTGATTCAGTCTTTGATTCTGATGCTGAGACCAATGATTTGGACCTCAAAGAAGCCACACCTTCTGATCCACATATTGAGCATTCCAAAACCCGATCCCAACCTCGACCCACCACCAGAATCAACTTTTACTCTGATTTACCTCTCTCTGATTCGGTTGCATATGATTCTCCTTCATCCATTGATCGAATTTTGGACATTGATCAGATCAATGATCACTTCTTATCCTTTTCTGATCCTATCAGCTGGGTTGCTACATCCTCTATAGCTCCGTTTTCTTTTGAGGATTCCTACTCTAACAAGGCTGAGCCGACTCAGCCAAACCCTAGATCTTGATTTCCATATCTATTTGAGCAATAAGTAATCTGGTGGGCTCCACATCTATTGATTCATATCCATCAACCTACTAGACTGATTGGGTTTGGGTTGCATCATCAGCCTGTCAATCTGAACAAGCACCTAGTTGGACCAACCAAGCTATTGATCAAGGTGCTTATTCTATAAAACTCATCTAATTTGACCACCCTTTCTTGACCACCTTCTGCTAGACTGAAGGCATTGAATTTAACGCTTAACAGGAGGCAACCCATCATTCCAAAAAATTGAGACCCTTCTGATTATCTTTTTGAGCTACACTCCTACTACACAACCGAGTTCAACTTTAAAACAGTCGACTCCACCTTTGATACTTGTATCAAAGCTTGAAATCGTCCACAACAGTCATCCTGACCCATTCACCCACCCTTCAACACTATTCTAAACCTTGAACCAAACTGATTTGGTATCCTCCTGGTTTACAATGAGGATATTGCAAAATATAGGCATGGGGGGATGTTAAAGTGCAAACATATGGAAATTCAATTCTCTGAGGGGTTCTCATAAAAAAAAAAAAACATATTAAAAAATTGATTAAAAAATAATAAAAATTGAAAAAGAAAAGAATTGGAGAAAGGGGAGGAAATTCTGAGAAATAATTGTAAATCTCTCTTGAAGAGGAAAATAAGAGAATTCAAATGACAAAAATGAGCAAAATCAAAAGTAAGAAAAAATGATAGTCATTAGCAATTGATTATGGAATCTACTTAAAGTTCTAGACCTAATTAAAAGAAAAATTAAGTTCTGAAAATAAAGAGACAAGGAGATTAGTATGAGTGCTAATCTTAGGCCTCTTGGACTTGTTTTTGGGCTTAAATATTCACGTATTCGTTAAGATTCAGATTAGTTCTCAAGAGGTTGCGGAAAGTGTGAAGCTGATGTAGTAGGTCTAAGGTAAAGGAATTATTCGACCTCGTTTCCTGCCCTTTGGTTTGTTGGAGTTGATAACCTAAGCACCCAAAATTACACACTAAGTCTGGTTCAGTGCGCTTAACAAAGAAAAATCTGCCAAAAGTGTTCTGTTCTGAAAAGCCATCTTGAAGATCTAGCTTAAGAGTGGCTCGACAACACAAGTTGATTGAACGAGTTCCTGGCGCGGAGAGGTGTGAAATTTCCCTCGAATATGTGTAATAACATACCGTCTCCTCGGTGCTTGTCTCCTGGGATTTTTAAATATCCTACCAGGGACATGTAAGCACCTTGTGCTGGTTTAGGTGCTATGGGCGGGATTATCCCGAAATGTCGATTGCCAGGGATTGAATTTAGCTACAGAATGTCATGGGCGGTGCTATTTTGAACTGTCGACAGGCAGGAGTTTTGGGGGTTGCCATGGGCAGTGCTACCTTGAAGCATCGAAAGCTAGGGACCCTTCAAGGATTGATGGTAGGGACAAGAAATCTGATACATACTGTGTTTAGGACCAATTCAAGGCTCGATCTAGGGAAATCTAAGAAGAAAAAAAGAGAAAACTCTCCAAACAAAAGTCCTTCTATCTCTCTCTTATCAAAAATGCATTGGCAAACTGAACTTAGACATGCTACATTCTACGCACAGATGCTTTAACCGCTAGGTTCAACGAACCTTTGAGCAGCTTTTGCGGGCCTTAGAAACCTTCGCGGTAGACTCAGACTGGTCAAGTATGAATCTTGATTGATACTTGAGTACCTCTAGGCCTATTGTTGGCACTATGACCTAATTTCTACGGAGCAATAAGAATCAGGTATCTGAACTCCAATGCATGGTCTAGAACTCTAATTCTTTCCATAGGATTTTACTAAGGGACTAGAAAAATTTAGGTATGCGGGTATGATGATAACATCATCATGAGCCATAACTAGCTTTAATTAGTCATAATCAAGAGATAAACACTCCTACATAATCACCGGAGAGTCGTAACTCACTGAATATCCATTCTGTGAGGAATACATTAAAATAGGGTTACTTTTGTAGTTTTAACATCATATCATCAATGCATAATAATCATGGGGTTTCCCAGGGGTTAATCTAAGGTCAAATGTTCATTAATGACTAACAAGAGGGTCCGTGCAGACAGAAAAAGGGTTTTCACGCATTTCGAGAACTAATTCAACTCCCAAAATCCTAATTTCAGATCCACTTAAATAACATACTTTCTGGTTAGGATAAAATCCATCTAAACCCTCTAAATTCATATAAAATTATTCCTTGGGGTTTGGTACCTTTGATTTGACATTAAGAACCCATTTTGACTTTAAATAGAGTTACTGACACAATTCTGCCCTAAGTTGGGTTTCTGCGCAAATTACCTAGTCAAAATTGGTCAAAACTCAAATTCAACTTTACCATCAAATTCCTTGGGTCCAAATTAGGTTTGTAACAAAATTTAGGCCAATCAGAGTTCATCTTGACCTAGTTTGCATTTTAGTCCACTTAGACTCTTTCTCTCTTACATATGCCCTTAGCTTTTGAAATCCTCCCAATCAGGTCCCTAACTTTCTCATCATTTTTGCAAATGGGCCCCTAGCACCATTGGTGTGAACACATCAAGCTCCGTTGAGATTTAAGTGAGGATTTCTTGCTCGATTCTCAATCAAACTCTCCCAAAATTGAAAGGGAGATTCCTTGAGGAATTCCCTTCCAAATGAACTCGGCCATAGACCTTGATTCCTTCCCAATCTCCCATGCGAACACATGGAAGATGTGAGTATCCTATGTGCGAGAAATAACTAGATTTCGCGAGTATGTTTCCATGCTTGGAACTCCTCTCTTAGGCTTATAAAAGGACCCAGGATAAGAATTTGCTCTTCCTTAGCTAGGTTTGGCCTCAAATTCCTCTTCTTTCCCTATCTCTGGCCTCCTCTGACCTAAACTTTGGAGGCATCCCTCCCCATTGTCCTATAGCGGCTAATGGCCAAATTGGCCCATCCCCCTTCTTTCTCACACTCATTTGCGTCCCACCAACCACAATGAGGGCAGCCTCCCCCTTTCCTCGCCGTCTTCTCCCTCAATGGAGAGTTCATCTTCCCCACGTCCAGCCATCACACCGGTGTGGGAATCCTCTCCCTCCTTGTCTTGTAATTAGGTTAAACTTCTCCCCCTTCTCCTCCTAAACCTTCTTATCTCTTTCTTTTCCTAAATCGACTGCCGTCCACTCCTCTCCCCCTCCGTCTTCCTTCGCTCTGGCGAGGTCGTGAACTTGCTACACCGCACCGCTTGCCTCGCCACGACTCCCGTAAGCATCATCGTGCTTCACACATCAAAAGCTCCAACTTCATTTGGGCTTTCGCGCACTCAATGCCCCCACCAGACATGACCTTCGCCGCACACCTTCCTTGAGGTCGTTAGGCCTCCACACACCTCACTGCATGAAACCACCACTATTACGACCCAATCTCATCTCCCTACAAAACCTGAGATCGTCTCACCTTGACTAATACCAAGACCCAGTCGTCCAACGAGAAATAACCAAAAGTAGAGAATATTCTACAACCGCGCATGCACTATAACTAAGCAAAAATAAATAAAAGACAATAATGGAAAATAGGACGAGAAAACTCAAAAATATTACATGCCACAAGCGGAAGAGTATTACAACATACATAGCCATCACAACTACGACATAGGGAAATATAATATGAACAGAAATATAGCAAAAGCAACTAATATACGCTAAAGGTACTCTCTACTACAAAAGTCTCTGCAACGGAAAAGAGAAAAACACTAGGCTGGGCTTGGCTAGGCCCAACACTGTTACGACCCGGTTCCCGAATCCCTACAGGACCCGAGATCGGCTCGCCTCGACTAATCGTAAGACCCAGTCGTCCAACAAGAAATAACCGAAAAGTAAAAAAATAAACCACATTCACACATGCAATGTAACTAACAGTAAAATCATACAAGCAGTAAAGGAAAGTAAAAGCTACTAGTTTAGCACATATCACAACAACAACAAGAAAGTAGAACAAATGCAGCAGTACAGGAACAGTAAATAAAAGTCTGAAACTCACTATAGCAGAAAAGAGAGTACAACAGTACGGAAAACTACGGCTGGGCTCGACTAGGCCCAGCACCCTCTGCAGCCGGTAGCTCGAGCTACTCAACTCCTGGACCTGAACAGTGTTTTGAGAAAATGGAGTCAGCGAACGCTGAGTAGAGTGGTAACCAAACTATTTAAAGTAGTAAAAACTAGCAGGTATATTTATCATCTTCCAGTTATTTATTTTACAGTTAATTTCTTTTCACCCCATTGGTTTACTTTTAGATTTTTTTCTTGATCTTGCATGTTCCTCATGGGAACGATCTTGATTGCAGTCTTTTCCGAAGAGTAGAAGGTACACGTGGTGGTCTCCTGACCAGGAGAGTCCCCCGTGATAGTCTTACACCTAGTCAACCACCCCGAGGTCATTGACAGACGTAGCGGTGACTACGGCACGCGCGATAAGTGCACGGGTAGCTACCCCGCACTGGCACGCAGTCAGTCGTTTCCATTAGCGGGTATGCCCAAAGTACAACACGGAATAGTATAGTGCCTAGCCCTCTCAGAAACAGGGGTCTAGCCTCTCAGAACCAAACAGGGGTCTCGCCCCTCCACAGTCGGCGCACCCTCGTCTGACTACCCCGGCTTGCCCAGAGGGCCTAACAAGTTGGTGTAGGGTGGCTAGCTGAACCTCGGGTCCTGTGGGGTGGCTAGCTCCCTCCCTACACTAGTAGCTCTCCTCAGTACCAAGTACGCGAGGGCCAACAGAAGTCGGTGGAGTGGCCAATCCTAACCTTGGGTCCCAACCCAAGGGAGGCTAGCTCCACTCTACACTAAAAGGGGACAGTCGCTCTCTTTGGTACCACATACTCAAGGGCCAGCACACTTTCCGTCCACATTCCAGGCTTTTCCATCTAATCATAGGAGCTCTACTCCTAACTCCCCGTAGGGTTCATGCTCATGTTCACCATAGTATTCCAAACCAGGGTTCATCATTTACCATTTAGTTCTCATCTATACATATGCAGCTCGTATTTCCACAATTTAATACATGCAACAAGTGATATCACAGGTAACTGTTTAGTTATCTCAGGCAGCTCATATTCTAACAGGCAACTCGTATTTATTTACAGGCAGTGGCTAACAATTTAGCTCATTCACATATATATACAATCTTAATCACGTAAACAATTGGTTCAACCATTTCTTGTCCTAGGATTCATGCCACATCCTAGGTTTCTAGTTGTCTAATTTTCATAGATGCATTCATATTTATTAAGTACAACAGGGGTCGACTACTCTACCAGACAATCCGGGAGTACTGGGGGCTCGAACTGCATGTCCACGTGCCTCTACAAGCCCCAGACACGCAACAGGTCGAAGTCCTATACCAAGGAACACACCACAACAAAAGATTCAGAACAATGTATACATGCTTCTAATACATAGAGAAACTCTCAAGGAAACCACAGATATTTCATTTCTGTAAAACGGATCCCGATCAGACCCTAAACGGGTCAAAAACGTGTCTGCAGACCCAAATCAGACGTCTGGAAATAAGTCAAGACGTCTTAAAAGTCACAGAGACTCACCTCAAGCTCCTACAGCGACCTCAGGCATCCAGGACTTCCCCGCGACCGTCTGAACACAGTTTCAGATGTCTGACCAGTCCTCCGGTCGTTTGGGAACGCCTTTGGTCGTCTGGTAAGCTGTCCAAACGTCCGAAAGTGCGTGGAAGGGCGTTCCGTGCACCTTCTCAAAGCTGCTTCTGCGCACGACAGAGCAGCAACCCACTTTTAGCCCAAACAGATCAACTGTGGTGTGGCCTGCATGGCCGTAACCGCGAGGAAGATGTACCTTCGCAATACACTTGCTTTCAGATGTTTGGTGTTGACGCTAGACGTCCAGCTAGTCGTCTGAATGACACTCCGGACGTCTGATACTGGAAAAATTCCAGTATCAGACCACGCTCCTGTGCTTCTCGCCGTGCTCCGTCGTGGCTCCTTTCGCTCCGCTGCAGCCCCAACTACTACAGAAGGTCGGGGACGACGCCCTAACGTCCTCCTTCTCCCGCACACGCCGCAGTGGCCGTGCGAGCCTCCGACGAGCTTCCACGAAGCTCTCGACCTCGGCCCTCTCCTCCTCATGCCCGCTCCTCCTTCTCGCTCTCACACTCTCTCTCTCGCACGCCTCTTGCTCACGGCAGTGGAGTGGAGCGGTGGCGGTAGTGGTGGAGTGGAGAGGAGAGGAAGGGGGGTCTCTATATAGGGCTAGGGGGTTAGGGTTAGGCGGGGAAAAGAAGGGAGGAGAAGAAAAATCTACGCGTCGCCTGAGCGCAGAACACAGAGTGCGTATAGATTTTTCAATTTCTAGACGTCCGGGAAGGAGTCCAGACGTCTGATTAACACTCCAGACGCCTTAAAAGGCTCATATTAGGATGGGTCATTACAAGCACCCTCAGCAGCCGGTAGCGCTGGTTGCTCAACTTTCTGACCTGAACATGGTTATATAATCAGTGGTCAGCTAACGTTGAGTAGAGTGGTGGTTAAGCCATTTACATGCAATTTAACATAAATAAACAAGCAAATGACTAATCATTTGTTTCCATTTATCTCAACTAAGTGTTGTTGTTTCGGTTATTCTAATAAGGATCAACAATATTTCTTAATCCTCTTGTTCCCTAAGGAAATGATCTTGATTGCAGTTTATTCCGCCATGTAGGATGTACACGTGGCACTCTCCTAGCTGGGAGAGCCCCCGTTGTAGTCCTACACTCAGTCTACCACCCCGAGATCATAGTTGCAACGTAGCGGTGACTACGACACGCGCGATAAGAGCACGAGTAGCTACCCTGCACTGGCACGCGGTCAGTCGTTTCCATTAGCGGGTGTTCCTAAATGTGCAGCACAGAACATAACAGGGCCTTACCCTCTCAAAACAGGGGTCTCGCCCCTCAGAAGTCTTCGTACCCTCACCCGACTATCCCGATTTGCCCAGTGGGCCTAACAAGAGCCGGTGTATGGTGGCCAGTCCTAACCTTGGGCCCCATGGGGCAGCTGACTCCCCCTTACACTAAAGTAACAAGAGTTGATGTAGGGGGCCATTCTTAACCCCGGGTCTCAACCCAAGGGTGGTTAGCTCCGCTCTACACTAAAGTGACGATAGCTCTCCTCGGTACCGCATACACGAGGGTCATCTCACTTTCCATGCAAAAGGGATAGTAGCTCTCCTCGGTACCACGTACAAGAGGGCCAACTCACTTCCCTTCTACCTACGATATTCGTTTCATATACGTGAGTTCCTCTTCTAGTTTCCCCGTAGGGTTCATGCATTGTATTCATTTCATTTCATTTCACGACATGCATATCTCGTTGTTCACAACTTGGTTCTCAACCATATAACAGGTACCTCGTAATTTAGTAACTGAAAAAAGTATCACATCATGTAACTATTTATTTGCTAGCATTAAGAGTTCTAACAGGCATTTCAGAATAGACTGTGTGGCTCAAGTAATGTTCATTCACTTAATTCTACCCTAGGGTTCATTTCATATCCTAAGGTTCAATCAATTAATTCTAAGATAGCATGCACTTGATTAATTAATTCATAATATTAAGAAAAAACCACTCTACCGGGATACACGGGTGGAATGGGGGCTCGAATGGCAGATCTCGTCGTCTTTGCAGGCATCGTATACTCTACTGGTTGGAGATCTATACAATTGACCAAATCACATCAGACGATTTCAAAAGTATACGAGTGACACAAACACGTAGGGAACTCCAAACTGAAACTAACGATACTTTGTTTGCGCAAAATCGACTCTATTTGGACCCTAAATGAACTAAAAATGTGTACTTTGACTAAAATCAGATGTCTGGGACTAGACCCTGACATCTTAAACGACCACAAAGACTCACCTTGCTTTCCTATAGCTTCCTCAGACGTCCGAACCCCTCCGTAGCCGTCTGAGGGAGATCCTAGATGTTTGACACTCCCTCTGGTCATTTGGGAGTGTAGTTAGACGTCTATCACTGTCTCCAAATGTCTTAAAGTACCTCGTAGGGCGTGCTACGCGCCTTTCCAACGTCCTGTACCTGTGCATGCACACGGGTTTAAAAACATGACACGTAAAAGAATATGTATGTGCATGCAGGTGCGTACAAAGGACATACCTCAGCACTTTGCGTGCTATCAGATGTTTGGCGCTAGCTCCGGACGTCCTGAGGCTCCTTTAGACGTCTGGATGGCATCCTAGACGTCTGATACTGTGGAAAAATGGTTCCGCAATACGCCATGCGAACCTTCTCGTGCTCCTCTTTGCTCGCAGAGACCGTAGCTACTCCTCCAGCGGTTGCAGGAGGTCGCACCTCCTCTTTCGAGCTCCTCCTTGCACCTCCGGATTCTCCCCTCGCCCTCTCTCCCGAGCTACTTCGAGCTCCTCGCTCCTTCCCTCGCGCCTCTAGCTCCTTTGCCCATGCTCTCGCTCTTCCTCACTCTCGTGCTTTGCCCTTCTCCTTTCCTACTCGCAGTTGCAAGGGGACGAGGGAGGAGAGCTCGTCGGCGGCGAGGTGGTGGAGAAGTGGAGGTGGAGGTGGTGGAGGTGGTGTGGAGATGGAGAGGGTGGAGGTGTGGGGGCTTTAAAGAGGGTGTGTGTGTGGGTGTATGCGTGGGTGTGTTGTGCGGGGAGAGAGAGAGGGACAAATTGTGAAATCTCCCTCGCGAAGTTCCCTCCTTCCCGTAAGGCCCACAAACTTAAACCCAAGGGGTTTAAAATTACGCTTACAACCCACCTTTCCGGGACAAACTTGAATGACCCTTGGGAAGGGTCATTTCAACCACCATCATGTTCACCCCCTCCACGCGATCGTTCCAAGCTGTTCTAATGTGGCTGCAAGGCTGTTCTTTATATTTTAGGTAGTCGCCGTCCTCTGTTGTCACCTTCATCATCTCCGACGACGTCCGCTTCTCTTCGGCTGCCATCCACCCTGGCATCTCTTCTAATCACTGTAAACGAGTATCACGAAGCCTTCTTGTTTCTCAATTGAGGACTTCAATGCTAGAGTACACCAATTTGACGAAGTTTCCTCTGCAGCTACACGCGAAGGGAAGGTGGCCTTGTTAGTGCCACATCGTGAACCATAGGGCTTGCGACCACGCATATATTAATTTTGTGTTTTCATCTCATTGCCCAGTAACACGAGGGGTCAGGTCCCTCCACATACACACTTGCCTACCCGTTTACCTGCCTACTTATACCTCACTTGCGACTGCATGCCCGCAAGCCTGGTCACTGTACATGACCCGATAACCCAACGTATGATCTGATTACACCCGGGTCTTAAGAGAGAGGAGGGATTTGTGAGAGAGAGGAGGAGGGTTTTGCTCTTGAAGGTTTGGCTTTATGCTGAGAGAAGGCTAAGTGTTAGCCGTGTGTTTATGAAGGCCTTGAGGAAGGCTTGAAAGAAAGAGAAGGCATTCTGAAGAAGGAAGCTTTAGAAGAAGAAGAAGAAAAGAAGATGAAAGGCTCTTTGAGAGCCTTAGCCTTGTGCTGTTAAGTTGTCTGAAAGAGAAAGCCTTCGTCTGATAAGGCATTAACATTTGATACTATGGCATCACTTGGAACTTGTGTGGTTCACGACCATTGTGCATTCATTTGAAATAATCTGATGGTTGAGATGTGCTTAAAATGAGAACATACATGGTGATTTAAATCACCATTCCTTTTAGGATTTCTATTTCTTTTTATCCCAATGAGAGTTTGAGATAAGATTGCTTCTTATTGAATATATTTTTGAATATTTGGTTTATTGAATATCTTCTATAACATATGTTTATTATACTCATTCATTTCAATTTAAGATTAATGTGATGAATTCCATATTTACTTCTTGTGATCAACTTTGGACTCTTCTTTGATTCTGAGCTATAAATTTAATTATTTTTGAGCGATTGAAGTTTTGCTACGACGATTACTCCTTAAAACTTCTAGATAGCCCATTAAACATCCGCCTTCTCAACCACTTAAATATGACAGATATTTAACTTCATACTAATTGAATGTCATTGTTGCAAAAAGAAGTATGCTTGCAATGACATGTATAAATATGAAACTCGTAGTGACATCATATGATATCAAAGGTTTTTTATTGAACTCACATAAAAACCTTTATTATTAATATTCTTCTATAATTGTGTGCATCAAATCCAACAATTTCATATCTAAATCATTAAAATATTCACAATTACGTCCTTAAGAGAATATAACTGCCTTTGAAGTTTTGCACACAAATTTTCTACTAAAATGATAGAGAGTAAAATTGACACATAAAATTAAGGATGCAGGTTGGGAAATTTAAAAGCTTATGCAAAAGTTGATGTACAGCAGTGTGAACGTGGTCCTCACTTGATATATCTCTTTTTTATGCAAAAAAATGCTGACACATGATAGGGTCTGCCACCGTTGAAATCAACAATAAATCACTTTTGTACAGGTGCAAACCACTCAAATCACCTTAAGAACCACCTTGCACTGATGCAAAATCACTTTGCATCAATGCAATCTTACTTTACACCAGTGCAAAATAACTTTTCACCTTCAAAATAATTTTGCACTGGTGCAAAGTAAGATTGCACCGGTGGAAAATTAAATTTCAAGTGTTTCTTCTCCTATAACAAGTGATTTTACACTTGAAAGGTGATTTTTTCACCTTAGGGTTTAGTCTTTAGTGTTTAGGATTTAATGAATCCTAAACCCTAAGGTGAAAAATCACCTTTCAAGTGAAAAATCACTTCTCATACGTGAAATTACTTTCCATAAACCTAAACCCTAAACCTTAAATCCTAAATCCTAAACCCATATATCAAAATCACTTTGCATAGGTAAAACCACCATTGGAATAAATTTGCACCGATGAAAAATAAGATTTCATTGCTGCAAAGACACCTTAAAATAATTTATCACTGATGCAAAATCATTTTGCACTGGTGCAAAATCACTTAGAATAATTTATCACTGGTGTAAAGTAGTTTATCATCGGTGCAAAGTTATTTATCACTTGTGCGCTTTAGGTTAAAGTGGTGTGGTGATTTTTTTGAATGTGGTGTGATCTATCATATAACAAATCTTATGTTATTTTGTTTCTTTACATTAAATATCAATTATTGAGTGGGCCTACTTTCACAACGCTGTGTGAAGTACGAAAATAGCACCTACAAATTTCCCCGCATCATTTTTTACGTTAGTACCTGCGTTTCCCTACTTTTTGGCTAAATTTAATAGTTTAGACTAAATAAAAAGGGAAAAAAATCTCGTATGGGTCTGCTAACAAGCAATTGAATATGCTATCCCTTGTCTGACATGACTTTATGAGTATATAATGACTTCCTAAGTATTGTACTGTTCTTATCATCATATTACTAATATCATATATGTCCTGAATATGTCTAATTATTCATTTTGTAAAGTGATCATGTTGATAAGTATTTATTTAAATTTTTTTCAAAAATTACTTCTAAATAAATTTATACATGCAGATATCTATATATAAATACATGCATATAGATGAGGTTAAAATAACATATTTAATCCTAATACAAATGCTCTTCGTATGTTTTACAAATTTGAGTTAATTTACAAGGGTAATGTTTCACTATTACAAATCGAACCTTTTCACTAGAGGTAATTTTTGATTTTACAAAGTAACATTTATATAATTTTGTTAATTAAGATGGTTATTGGAATCATTTCTTTTATCAACAAAATTCCATATGCAATTCATGTAACATTAACCTTTTAAGACATGCTATCAGATTTCTCATTTAAGGTTCTAAATGAGCTCAGTTCATATAAGTTATGTAACAACAAGAAATCTGGATTTCTAAGCCATTCGGGGGTTTAGTGCATCAAATGGGTTTGTTGGTATTTATCAAGTATGGGTTAAGTCAACATACCTCATAAAATAAATAAGAGCCTGCATAAAGTTTGTCTTTACACAACAAACCTTGGATTAACGATATGAGAATAGATATGGACTCGAGAAGATACAAGTAATCTTATAATAGGTTTCTTTCTTAGATCAGGCCTCGTATATTTGAAATGTGCAAACATCCACCTGAACACATACTTGCAAATATACATTATGCAACTAACTTTGGAATAGAATTCTAAAACTTGCATTGGATTCATCTAAACGCTACGACCACAAAGGTCCAATTTTTGTGAACAATGGACCATCATAACCTAAGATACAAAGGTTTCAAGGGATAAAAAAGGACAGACAAAATAAAATATCCAACTAATCATAATCCCATGCATGGAAACCCATGTGTGAACCTTGATCCTTTTGGATGTGGACCAAGTAGCATGGAGTGAGTGAATAATGCATGAAAAGTGCATGGATGGTAATATAGCCCACACGATTTACGAGAACCTAACTTCTCACATTTAACCCAATTTGCTCAACTTTCCAATAAAATAAAAAAATAATCAACATTAAATATAAAACAAATAAACAACAATCCTCTCTACATGTACATCACACAACTCACAAATTGCAATACATCAATCCATCGGTCACATTTATCATTTACTTCACTACTTATCCCATCTTAACACTTAACTAGAATTAAGAGCTAACTCACAGTTCATTCACCAGAGAGAGAATCGAATGCCTAATCAATATGAACATGAGTTAGAAAGAAAAAGAAAACGGTAGCGATTTTCTAAAGAGCTTTCCGAAACTCTTTTCGATACTTGTTGATCTGAATCATCCATTTCAGAGCATAAGTTGAATCCATCCATCACATATATCTTTCAAATATTGTGTCCTTTTATGTTATTCCTTCTAATTTTAGTTTGATTTTTAACTTAAGTTTAATAATTTTGAAAAAAAGAAAACAGACATAATTACCTCTCTAAGTCAAATGAAATCAAACCCCCCCCCCGGTCGGAAACAAGAGAGATCCCAAATTCTCCCTCCAACGTCGCATACCCAACCCCCTCCCTCTATAACGCCTCGCGCCGTTACACGAACACTCACACACGGGCCTCGTGGACTCACCCCCCTCCCTCCACGTGCCCCGCCCCCCCACCACACGCCGCAACCCGAAGGAACCCTCAGGTGCCCCCAACTCTCCTCCAAATCTAGGGTTTCCTACCCAACAAATCGCTAGGGTTTCGATTCTGACTCGACGGGGCCTATAGGGATGAGGGTCCACCCGTCGCCGAGGAAGCGCGAGATCTCCCCCCCGCGCCGCTGCGGCGGGCGGCAGAGGAAGCTCCGCCGCCTCCCCCACGTCTTCGGCCGCGTCCTCGAGCTCCCCTTCTCCTCCGACGCCGACGTCCACGTCCTCGAGGACCCCACCGCCTTCCGCTTCTCCGCCCCCACCGCCGGCCTCCCCCACCGCCTTCCCCTTCCCGTCCGCGCCCGCGCCATCGACATCCACCCGGGCGTTACCAAGGTCGTCATCCGCGAAGTACCGCCTTCGCCTCCGTCGTTATCGGAACACGATGACGAGGAGGTGCAGGAGGAGGATGAGGAGGAGGAGGAGGAGGAGGAGCTCCTAGTGGAGGATCTTGAGGTCGATAGGTGGAGGTTCCGCCTCCCCGCCGGGACGAGGCCCGAGCTCGCCACCGCGAGCTACGCGGACGGGGAGCTCGTAGTGGTCGTCCCCAAGGGGGCGGAGGACGACGGCGACGACGGCGGGGGCCTCAACGGCACCGGCGGTGGCATCAGGCGGCTCGTGATTGTGCAGTAAAGTTCTCTTCTTCTGGGATCTTATTCATCGGAATTATCAGAAAATTCGATGCTATAAACTCGCTTTTTTCTTATTCTTTTTCTTCCCCCTACGTGGTTGATTTGGTGCTTGAGATTCTTCTACTCCTTTTGTAATTGGTAATTTGACTCTTCTGTGTAGTGGTGATATCGAAAGCGATGATCTTTCTTCGATCTCGTGGTTTTTGATATGAAAGATGTAATCTTTGTTAGCGGTAGCTTTCTCTTTTACTGGTGTTGTTGTTTTGTGTGGTGATTGTAGAGGAAGTCTTCTTGGAAAATTGAGTGGGGGTAACGGTCTGGTTCCTCGGTTGTTGGTTTCTACTAGGTGCCATTCTTGTCTTTTTTTACCTTTGAAATAAGTTTGGGAGATAGTGTTGGTTGCCTTCGACTTGTTTTAGGAGCACAGGAATAAGAGATATCGTAGAATCTGCGGGAAGCTTGTGATCTCCTGGTTGCTGAAATGAACTTGGCGATCTTTGTTAGGGGTGGCTTTCTCTTTTACTGCTGTTGTTGGGGGGGTTGTGGTCTGTTCTTTGGTCAGTTGTCTTCTTGTAGGTCCGATTTTTTTAATTTTTACGTTAGAAATAAGTTTGAGGGGCAGTGTTGGTTATCTTGGTCTTGTTCACGATCAAAGGAATGAGAGGAGTTGTAGAATCCATGGGAAGCTTGTGATGACATGGTTGTTGATATGGAATCGGTAATCTTTAATAGAGGTGGCTTTTTTCTTTTACTGTTGTTGTTGTGTTGTGTGGTGATTGTGGAAGAAACCTTCTTGGATAGTTGAGTGGGACAAGGGTCTGGCTCTTTGGTTGTTGGTTTCTTCTAGGTGTGATTCTTCTCCTTTTACCTTAGAAATAAGTTCGGGGGGTAGTGTTGGTTAACTCTTGGTCTTGTTTAGGGGCAAAGGAACAAGGGGAGTTGTACAAATGAGATATGAGTGATCTTGACAATGTTGTTTTCTTTTTCTGCTAGCTGTTGTTCTCTTCTTCTGCTAGTTACTGTCCATAGGGACTGAGCTAAACCTCTAAGGTATGATTTTGTCTCCAATTGATAGTTTTTTGTTCGCTTCTCTGTGTTTTGTAGAAATTGGGTATGTACCAATTGTTGCATGGTGTTTCTTAACCCAGTTCATATACAGCTGTTTTCTTTTATTGTCCTTTTTTCTGAGGTATGGGTGGAGAAATGGGGCTCATTTTCTTTGTTTCCTTATCCAATTTATCATACCCACCTTTGTAAGATCTCAATATCTTCTTTTAAATTGGGATCATACTATTACTGTTATTGCGCAAACTCGTATGACCAGCGTAGTGCCATTTATAAATGATTATTGCTTGATAGCCAATGATTTGTTAATATGTCTCTTTTTGTTTAAACTTTCCTGAATAAACTGTATGGATTTAGTAAGATAAGTGCTTGACCTTTCTTCACAATGATATTGATTATTATTGCTCACTGGTAGGTTTGATTGGATGAAGTCCATAAATCCGCATAGTCACTGCACTCTCATTTTTTTTGGTTGGGTGGTCCATCTGTTTGAGTGGTTGCCTATATAATTTGTTAGATTTAAAATCTGTTTTAGTTGGTATTAGAAATGCCCAGGCTCAAGCCTCGTTGATGTCAGAAAAAGTTGATGTTAGAAATGGCCAACAATAATAGCATCTTATAAATATATTATAGCTCTATTCTCATATATAATTGGTACACAATGTTTCTATAATATGTGGATGACTGACCGTACACTTTCATTGCTGCAGTCATAAGTGGGTCTTAGATATTGTAGGCCCCCTTAGAAATACATTTCAAGAATAGTGTTCATTAGCTTGGTCATGTTTAAGAGCAAAGGAATGAGAGGAGTTGTTGGAACTGGGCATGAGTGATCTCGATGTTGTTGTTTTTATCTGGTGCTAGTTACTGTTTGTAGGGACTGGGATGGCTCCCCAAGGTATGATCTTGTCTCTGATTGATGGTTTTTTGTTAGTTTCGTGTTTCTTAGAAATTGGGTATGCCGCAACTGTTGCATGGTGATCCTTAACGCAGCTCATATACATCTTTTTCTTATTCGTTTTTTTTCCTTGTTGGGGGGCTGTGTATAGGTGGAGAAAGGGGGCCCACTTGCTTTATCTCCTTATCCAATTTGTCATTCCCAACTTTGCAAGACCTCTCTACTTCTCTTACTTGAGGAGTATGTTATTACTGTTATTGGGCAAACTTGTGTAACCAGATTAACTCCATTTATGAATGATTATTGTTCGACGACCACTGGTTATGTTAGCGTACCTCTTATAGTTTCAACTGTTCTCAATAAACTGTATGGATTTGGTTAGAGAAGCGCTCAAATTGTTTTGACAATAATATTGATTTTTATTGCTTACTGTTTGGTTTGGACGAAGTCCACAAATCCTCATGGTCACTGCATTTTTTATTTTTTGGTTGGACGATCCATCGGTTTGAGTGGTTGCCCAAATAATCTGTTAGGTTTAGAGTCTGTTTTAGTTGATACAAGGATTCAGAAATGGTCAACACTAGCAGCATCTTATAAAAAGATTTTGACTTGTTCTCATATGTAATTATCACATAATGTTTCTATTCTAAGTAGATGAATGGCAGTGCAAGTATTCAAAAAAACAAAAGGAATGGCAGTGTACATTCTCCATACGGCAGTTATATGTGGTTCCCCCCCACCCCCCCCACTGGGAGGTCCTGAGGGCTTGGTCACTGCAAGCCTGTTTCAAGGCTATACTTGTAGCGTTCTTTCCTTGAAAGTAGCTCCGAGCTTTGTTGGTTTGCATTTTTTTTAGCATTATGAACAACGGAGCATACCCCTGTGACTTCCTTGTCTGTTTTGCTAATATATATTTTTTTTCCATCCTTCTTCTGGTTGGTGATTCTGCATCTTTGTCTGTTCTTTTTAGCCCATTGAATTAGTGGTTGCGAGCAAGTTCTAGGAGCGAGAGATCATGTTGGGATCAGCAGGTCTTAATGTGATCCAGATGGAAGGTCAGGGATCACGCTTGGTTAAGTTGACATGCAAAATAAGATGCTGGTGTGGTGCAGGGTTTGGGCCTGTTGTTCTAGAAACAATGTTCTTCAACTTCTGTTTGACTTGACTGTGTTGATGATCTCTAGATATGATGATTGATGCTTGTAGTGCTTGTTAAATGTATTTCCTTTGCACTCGAGGGCAATAAATACCGATGTCAACCAAATGGCTCATTTGAGGGATGGATGATAAGTTAAAATATAAATTAGCAGCAGGTTATAGTAGTCATAGAAACCTTTTTCTTAAGAGCAATGTGCCTGCTTAGCAGCAGCCGGGTGTAGAAGAGAAGCATGTGGTGTGTTTGGATTGCTTGGTCCCACCACGAGAATCTATTTTCATAATTAATTCTTTACATAGTTCTATGCCAAAGATAGAGGAATCTTGGAGGAGAGTAAGTTCAGGTTTCTTCGACACAGCATAGGCGAACAGATTCAGGCCTTCAAATTGACAATTCTCTCAACAGTAGGGGGAGTCGTGGAAGTTGCTGCATGATTGCAATCATTATATTGAGAGTGAAGATCTAGAACACCTGTGAAAGCTGGTCTCTTAAGCTGACAGAGCTCTTAATTTTTATGATGGGCCAGGTTCCCCTTCAGGGCTTTGGCGGTTTCCACTCCTGCATGACCTGTGTTCTCCTTGGTCTCCATATTAATGCCCTCAACTGTGAAGCTTTTACTTTGACTGTTGCTGTTGTATCATGGAGTAGTTGTACAGGAAGTTTTGGAAATAAGCGGGGCATAGTCTGGCTCACGG
The DNA here is from genome assembly GCA_037157565.1 of Thalassia testudinum. Lineage (NCBI taxonomy): Eukaryota > Viridiplantae > Streptophyta > Magnoliopsida > Alismatales > Hydrocharitaceae > Thalassia > Thalassia testudinum. The sequence goes on from JAZHRO010000024.1 coordinate 24,956,822, forward strand.
GCTGCTCATTTCTTCTAGGCAGGATCCTGGTATTTTACCTTACAAATAAGTTCTACATTTGAGGCCCATAACCATAGGAGATGTTATGGCTGGCAATTTTTTTGCCATTTCCTTTCTGCTTAAGCTCGGAGGTTGTGAAATTAGGCATATTCTGTCATGTTCTTGGTCATCTGCTCGACTATGGTTGTCGTTCACTTCTGGAGAATCAGACACGCACTGTCATATTCTTGGTCTGCATCCGTGACGTCATCCCTTTCGTCCGTGCTATTACTTTAGAATTTAGATGGATTACCTTCTTTTACCTCATCCTAGAGGTTTCACTTTAGTGGGACAAGGGGGCTGTCGACTCGTACAGGAAGCTTTTGGGATGGTAGAAGATCTAGAGAATCACAGGAAAAGGGAAGACGTGGCCGAATCTATCTAATAGCATCAAAGATCAAACACATCTAAAGAGGCACTGATAGGCCTAAAGCAACGAAATTGAGAACAAGCAACATCAATAAGATCCCTCAAAAATTAAACACACACTGCCCTTCCACCCCCCCTAATTTAATATCACCCGTCCATTTTAATTATCTGTTAAAAATTACTGGTGCATTATAAAAAAAGCACCTGTGGTATATAATGTTCGGAACGTGCATGAACAAGTATGTGAATGAAGAGTTAACGTGCACGTTCTCTTGCAAGTACGTAAGAAAGTGAGCCACTGTTGTGATGACTCATTGTCTAAAGTTCGTGTTCAAAAAATATTGGCCTTGATAATGTCTAAGGCTTGGTCCGCTGAATCTAAATTACCGAAAATGTTTAACTCTAAGTTATTAGATAGTAATTCTTAAGTCTAATTGCTTTACTTCCAATAATAATGGAAATTACAATAGCTTTTTTCTAGAAGTCTTAGAAAAGAAAAAAAATAGTGGTGGCTTTACATCTTACATAGGCGTTTCCAACCATTAGAAAATTTGAATTATTACCATTTGTATCAACTCAAAATCTAAATCCAATCGTTCAATTAATGGATGTACTCTAACCAGGGCAGGTTAGGAATCATATTAGGCATACCAAAGAAAGCATGAGATCAAAACGGTCCGACGGTTGCGGGACCTCATTTGACCTACCACAGAAAAAAGAGACTGATGACTTGCGAAGATTTGAGTTGGGTGCATAAGTCGTAGTTGCAAGCTCGCTCGTTCTGTATTGAGTAATAACTGCAAGCTCACTTTGTTCCGCAGCAAGTCGTAACCGTAAGTTTACTTGTACTTTGCTTCATTTCACTCCACTTTACAGTGCTGAGTCTACCAGCATGGAGGACGAAGACACGTTCAAACTCCCTTTGTAATACTGTGTAGCTATTAGTTTCTCGTTCTACTTCCTTTCACTTTGCTTTACAGTGTGACTACAAATGTAGAGGACGGACATGGGCTATAACTCATTCTGCTTCACTGAACTTCGTAACATACAGAGCTAAAATCCCTGCTCGTCGTATCTCTCTCACATAACTTTAAAAAATAGCCATGATAGCTGCTTCGTTTTGGATCAAATGGATTCCAGTTGGCAAAGTAAAATGCTCAAGTCTAAAAGTTTGACATGCAGCGATTCTCGACTCCTAAGGGCACATCAAACTTTTTTAAAGTTTGAGATACGAAACTATTCCTGATGAGGGTATAATTGTCATTTTTTGAAACAAAAGAACCCGACTGCATTTTCAAGGTATGCCAACTGTCATACGGTGAAGACCGGAAGGTAGACTTGGAATGCTCCTCCCAGAGGAACGATTATCTGGGAGGAGTAATAGTGTGCTTCGTTATTACAAGTACATTAGGAACCTCTGTGTTAAAATCACAAATAACAGACTTACATATGTGTTAAGTTGGTGCATTTAGTCACCAAGGGATTGGTAGAATGATAACACCTCATTGGTGTTTAGAGGTCATGGGATTAAGTTTCATGGCTGTCACATTTACTCCTCTCGAAAGAAGTTTGTGTGTTTAGAAATTAATGATGGCAACACGATAAAATCAGGTAAAAGCAACAGGTCCGTTGAGCATTGACCATAATCCCACCTAAAAGTCAGTAAAAACAAATTTACACTCTTGATTCCATCTAGGTGGTTGAGTTGCATCGCAGATGTTTGTTAAGTGTGCTTTAAAACTTTAAGGGTTAGTTTACTTGAAGGGTTAGGAAAGTAGTGTTAAGAAATATGAAACTGGTGTTAACTTGTAATTGTGTTTACTTGCGGTGTAGTGTTAACATCAGTTTGTATTTACTTGAGTTGGTGTTAAATTATGATATTAACCTTTATGATGTTTACTTGGTAGTGGTGTTAGGTATATAAAATATGAGAGATGTAGATACATAAGTTGCATAGAATTTTAACACAATTTGACTGACACCAGTTGAAATTAGTGTTAGACAAACTCATGTTAAACCTACTAAACTCAGATTATTAAGAAAAGAGAGATTGAGTAGCTAAGTAAACAGAGGTTAACCCCCTCTTTTGAGGAATTAACTTTCCAAATAAACTAAACCTAGGTAAAAATTTTCATTAATCCTATCAGACACTCATTGCTAACACACTCATTGCTAACAAGTGAACAGACTTTGACTTGGATCTACCCTTAGTTTAAAGTTGGATATTCAATAAGAAAATCTTTCTTGTAATTCGATGCATAACCCTTGAAAAAGAGAGTTAAAGCTTCCTCAAAACCCGAACACGCACCAGATTACTAAAGTTGAGCCTAGCTTATCTAGAGGATTCATAACTAGCTTAAACTACAAACCCATCATGTATGAAGCCACATTTGCAATTCCATCTTGGGATTAAGTGGTGCATACGAAAGGAAATACTCGGGTTTTGAACACAAGTGATGTTGTTGATGAAAGATATGCACCGAATGCTTTTATCAGGAAAGTTCAATATGAGAGGCCGATCGAGAACCTCTTCCATTACATTTCGTAGACAACAAGAGATTGAAGCCACTCGATTGGGCTTTCTTAACCCCAACCCTAAAGTTGCCATCGCTGCCTGACTTCTCCTTTTAACATTTGGTCTGTGGTTAGATTGCTTGGGTGGGCTGTGCTTCCACTTTGATGCAGTTTCCCCAGGTTCCCATCCCAATGAAAGTCCAAATCTATTTGGAATGATCCTTCTCATTGCACTTTAATCCCCTAATCTTCCATGGTCTAAGATGTGTCCCGCTTGATTTTCGGCCTTTTGTGTTCGTTTATTGACCAGAGCCAACAAATTTTTTCAAGGGGCTGCATCACTAGTGATATTTTTATTCCCCTTTCCCCACTTTTTTCCTTTTTCTTTTGACAACTCAGAACCTCTTGCAGGTAAACTGAGGAAGACATGCCCCCCATCGCATGCCTACCGACCCTTTCCTCACTTGACATAATTGGTTTCTTCCCATGGATATCGTTGCTAGAAGTGGCCCTCTTTCTCCCTTGTCGAGGGTACCTTCCTTGTCTTGTAAGTTGTGCATGCCCAATCTTTTTTCCTTCCCGATCTATATGGTCTGAACCATGGAAAAGCTGCCCACACCAAGGAAGAAGATTGCAGCAACATAGACCTAAACTTATTGGATCCTAGGGAGTCATCATAAGTATGGCAGGTACCTTTTTTTTCCGAACAAGAATGCTGCCTGTTGCCTCTGACAACAGGCAATTGCGTGCACAAAGTGGAAGATTGCATAACTAACGTCTCCAAACTTGAGGAACTTGAACGTGAAGTGAGTAAAACCCCGTGGTTGGTGTCCCACTTGAGTAAGTCTTGATAACGGAAATCACTTTATGTCAGCTAGGATGCAGTTCAAAAACCAATTTTAGTTTGCTTAACAGAAAAGCTTGGGAACTAAAAAGACAAAAAAAAATATTGAGGTGGTTGTAACAAGCTGCCACCAATTTATCCTACTATCCTACAATGTGGAGGAAAAGTTACAGCTAACAATACAATCAAGGGAGCCAAGCACCTTGCTATCTCAGCAACGGATGATCTGTTTAAGCAGGCTGAGGCTCTGTCATGGTTGTTGGGCTGAGAAGGGGTTGCACCACGCAACCCACGGTTGTATCTTTGCGATCATTAGCTCTGATGTGACTCGATTATCTTGAGGACTGAACGAGTGACAGATACAACAGTTGCTGTCCAAAACTGTTGCAGGAATTACCTGCACCCCTTTTTTCTCCCTCAGCCATCAACTGGCAGCCCAAACAGCACTTTCAGGATATCCTTTGGTGTACTCCCATATCCCTTGGAGATATGCATCATAACCTTGAGCTTTGCTTCCTCCCTCTGTATCTGGGATACCCTGGAGAGATAGTCATTCATCCGAGATTCGGACTCAGCCTTGCCAGGTAGGCCAGCTGGATCAGCGAGGACTGTTCTTCCTGCTTCAAGCTCCTGATATAGTCCAAGAAGAAAGTCTTTTTGTGCATATAGCTTCTCCTCGGCAAGTCTGTATTCCAATTCCTGTGACTTCTTTAGTTCCTGAAGTGCATTGTCTATGGAATTTTCGAGTTCCAAAGATGCAGTCTTAGAGTCTGATGATATAAACCTTGGATCATGAGAATTTGCACCAGCATCATAGGATTCAAGCCCATTCATTGCATTGAAGGTATCGAATGATTTATGACAGTGCGTGCCATTCTTCGTTCCCAAAAGTATTACTTCATCCATTGGACATGCTTCCCCTTGAAAGAAAAAAAAAAAACTCTTAAGAAACTTCCTGCCAGAGAATCGCCATAATTTATAATAGAAAATCATTTGATAACAATTCTAGATCACATGTGCTAACATGATGAGAAAAGAGCGCAGGATTCAGCAAATTGCACAAAAAAGGCAAAATCAACAAATACCACATTTTAGATAACATGAGATTCCAGCTGAGTTTTGCTGCTGAACCGCCTATGCAATCAACAGTTTAAGCTCTGTATGAGTGCTCAAGACAGGAACAGACTAAAATCTTGAGATAGTTTAAAAAGAAAATTCGCTTGTCTGATAATTAAGGATTAATTTGAAAGAAGAGTTTATGAGAAAACTGGGCCAAACTCCATGATCAAGTGAATTCTTCTAATCTCTTTTCATCTGTCTGATATAATTCATACAAATTCACATTAAGATGAATTTGGGTTGAAGGCTAACCGAAAAGAGAATGCAAGGCAATTTAGTTTTCAATTATTTCTTTTTCTGTGAATTTTGAAGTTCAAATTTAATGCCAAAATTCAGGAATCTTCGGCTTCTATCTGCATTTAACCGTTATATCCTCCTATTTATAATGCAATTATAAAAGCACTCATTAGGGGGGTGTTTGCTAACGAGATGGTCATCTGGGTTATCTGCCTTTGGGGGATATCTGCTTGGTGTTCAAGTGACACCTATGCGTAAATAAGTCTATGCTGTACTCAATGAAACATATCGTATGTAACCTGTTACCTATTCCACCACTAACTGAAACCATGACATACCAACTCAAAATATGCCCATTCACCAATTATATCTAACACATTGCTCATTCTACCACCCAACCAAACACCTTTTCTCTAATTATTTCACTAACTTATCTAAGTTAGGACTTCTTTCTGCTGCTAAACTTTTACTTCACATAATTATGTGATTAATGCATTATGTGTAAGCAGAATTGCAATACCACTTTTACCAGCATATTGACATCACGTTTTCAGTGCTCAAGTGGCATCTTAAACTGAATAACATTGAAAAGTAGGGCAGGTATAACTTTCTAGACATTGATAATCAACACAAGTCAAGTCAAGGTGTCCATTTTTCCAAAAAGACAAACCTTTCCAAGAGATCCCTACAACTAGTTGAGGATAGTAAAACTTTTACATGCCAGCGGCCTAAAGATTATCTAACACAGTGCACAATGAAGCTAAGATCAACCCATGTGAAAGTTAGCAGGCTTCCTTATTCTAGGAATAAGCAAGTCACCTAACTTTCGACCCATATTCTGTGCTTGCGATGTGTTCAGGGATGACCACAAGATGTACAGGCATGTAGGCAGAACATTACAGGGACAGAATTGATGAAAGAGATCGGTCACTACACTAGGCGAGGGATGGTGCAAAGAAAAAGCTTTCAAAACACCTACCTGAACAGAGAAAGAAGGAAGTTTCTCAACACTTGTATAGCATCAGGGATCATTAAACTCTACATCATACCCCAAAAGTCATCTTGGGGTCCAAAATGACAAGACGGTACTGTTACTCTAGTAGACTTGTCTCTTGAAGAATTTTCAACAAATATTTGCATTAAGGCAAAATCAGACCTTTGGAATTTCTAACAGCCTCTATTCCAAGGTAATATTGTAACTTCCACATGTCATTACTCATAAAGGTCTTTTGACGAAATTGCCTAATTTTTCAAATATTTACATTTATTTTTCTAACATTTACATTTATTTTTCTATATATTTTTATTACATTTAATTTTTAAAATTCTTGTACGTTTAGTTTTTTTTAGTTTATTTTATAATTTATAATTTATATTTTTACTTTTATATTTATATTTTTATATAAAATATTTTTATATTTTTATGAATAGTTTCACATTTTTCTATTACTTTTTACATTTTTCTTTGAATTATATCTTATTTTTTATTTTACTGATGGCGTTTAACTTCTCATATTAAGAAAAGTAAAAATCGTTGGCTACAACCTCTTCCATAGTGTAGTGTTGATGCTTGGATTAAAAGCTGGTCAATGAGGCATCCATCAGGTCCCCATGATCCAATTAGACAGAATTGAGTACCTTGCCCATCGAATATCCATTTGAACTGGTTGAGTTGACTCATGACCCGATTAATTGAGGGTCCGATCGGGTATGTGTGACCTGGACAATAATGCCATGAATGAAAATAGAGGATGCTTCAACAAAGGACAAAGGTTTAAGATAGTACATCCCTTTTCAGAAGGAAAATGAATATCCCAAAAATTGCCATGATATTAGTTAGAAGAAACGAGCAATCCAATTTTTTACAAATTCCTAATCCTCGTTATATAGAGGATTTGGGTAAGTTACAGAAAAGTCCAAATGCTATAAGAAAAAAAAAATCAATAGCATAATTCTCAATACTCTCCCTCAAGTTAAAGCACAGGTGTCAATCATGTTCAGCTTGGACAACATCTATCGACGGAGGACTTGGGAAGTACCTTGATAAAAACATGTGCAGTTTGATCTTTAGAACTAACATGAGTGGTACGTAGGAACCCTCTTTGAATCAAATCTTTAGTATAATAACAATCCACCTTAACATGTTTGGTCCTCTCATGCAACATGGGATTATTTGCGATATATATGACAACTTTATTATAACATCATCTCTATGGTTAGAGGCACTTGAATGTATAAATCTACAAGAATAGAGTAAAATCTACATCATCTTAGTAGGAACTTGAGACATAGCATAATACTCTGATTCAACACTACATTATGCAATCATAGCCAGCTTTTTACTATGTTACATCACAAGATTACTAGCAAGATAAGTACAAAACTCGATGGTAGAATTCTTGTTCTTGAGGCAGTCAGCATAATCTGCATCTATATGTGCAATGATGTTTATCAGGAGCCCTTGGTAAACAAGAGTCCCCTTTCAATGATAATTTAAGATATCTTAGAACCATCATGACTACATCCTAATGTAAGTTTGTTGGCCTATCCATAAATTGACTAAGTTTTGTAGCAACAAAGCAGATAGCTAGGCGCATAATAGTCAACTATAACAACTTGGCAACAAGACCTCTGAACCATTGAGTGTCAATCGGAGCTGCAATATCATCATGTAAGTGAGCCTGGGGATCCATATGAATAGGCGTAGGTTTAACACCCAACATACCAATTTCCTGAAAAAGGTTCATAGCATACTTTCTCTGAGACAGTACAACACCCTGCTTACTCCTAGAAACCTTAATGCCCAAAAAATATCCAAGTGGTCACGAATCCTTGATTACAAAATGATTAACAAGATATTTTTCCAAGTACTTTACTTTAGTCCATATATTACTTTCTTTAACTTACCTTAGAACACTCCCCCTAAGATTCAAACCTAGTAAATTGTTGCATATACACCACTTCCTATAGGTCTCCATACAAGAAGGCATTTTTAACATCAAATTGATGGTGAGGTAATTGTACTGCATTGCAATTGAGATGAGAATACGCACTGTCGATAAGGTATTGAAGAAGTCCACTCCATAGGTTTGAGTGACCTTTGCTATAAGTCACGCCTTGTATCGTTTCACTGAGCTATCAGGATCATATTTTACTATGAAAACACATTTGGAATCGACAACAATAGCATTGGTAGGTAACTCAGTAAGCTCCCAAGTGCCTCTGGAAATCAAGATAGACATCTCCTCCTCCATTGCTTGCTACCATTTAGGATTTAGACAAGGCTATTGATGTGAAGTAGGAATAGTCATAGCCGATAGGACCAGAGAACATTGTTTGAGAGTAGGCTCAAGCAAGGATTGATATATCGGCGATATATTACTGATATATCGATATCGCCAGGTCAGCACATATCAATATCAACCTTAATATCTTTTTCCATGATATATCGGCGATATTGCCGATATATCACCCATATCGCTGATATATCAGAGATATATCGCCGATATTATGGACTTTTGTCGAACTTTAGAGTTATACATGCTATGGTTGTTACTTCCTTGTAGTCCATCAAATATGTCAACTTTAGAGTTGTACATTCTCTGTTGACAAGTCAGTCATTGCACTTGGTTTTACTTATTGAAAAATAGGAAGAAGATTCTAAAACGTCGGTGAGAAATACATCAGCATCTTCAAACCTCTATAAAAAGATGCATAAAACTAAGCACTCTGATAATCTATGGTTTAAAAAGTCATCTTCCTTTGATTAAAAAATGTCATCCATGATGATTCTTCTTTCTTTCCCCTACAACAACCTAGGGTTGACAGGCTCACTTGTTTCAGCATGACTTATCTAAGTACTTGCCAAGGTTTGACATATCGCGATATATCGATGATACATCGCCGATATATCGCATATCGACGAGTTGGGTGATATCGATACCACCCAAAGTGTATTTTTCCTGGATATCGGCGACGTATTGCCGATATGGGGATATATCGCCAATATATCACTGGTTGGGTGGGAAAAATGGTGCTGTGGTGCTGTTGAAATGGGATGGCTGGGCGGGAGGTTGAAAACGGTAGGGCAGGATTGGGTGAGAGGCGTGGGATTGAAAATGGGTAGACACAAACAGACACAGACACACAGGTAGGACTGGATTGGCACTGTTCGGAACCTACATGCATGCGCATGCACGCACACATACACATTTTTTAGCCATTCCTTTATGATATATTAGTTATAAAAATATTAATTTGACATTTTTTTATATTTTATAGCTTCTGAGTAATTTCCTAAAAATTCACTAACATCGGCAATATATCAGCGATATATCCTCGATATATCCCCTTTTGACTTGTCGATACGATATCGATATTTAAAACCTTGGGCCCGAGACATTCCAAAGAGATATGCTTAGATATAGGGTGCCTTATACAACTAAATGGTGCCTTCTTCAATGTAATAGGAAGATCAAATAACTGTTAGTTGCACATAATTTGATTGTACCTTCACTTGTGATGGTACACACTGAGAACACTACTGTTAGTGGAAATATGTTCATTGCTCACCTGTGGGGAGACATACGGCATTGGCTTAGAAAGGTGAGGACGACGAGCATATGTGAACCTGGATCAGTTATCATCAGAAGGAAGAGTGGCATTGTCAGGAACCTACACAAGAATGTCTTCTAAGGCCCTAGGAGGAACATGCATAAGAACATTATCCGTCATCTCTCTAACTCTGGATCTAGCAGTAGAGAAATAGGCAATAGACTCATGGAAAGTGACATCAATGCTAACATAGTAACGACGATGATAGGGTCATAGCGTCAATATCCCTTCTGATTTTTAGAGTAGCCTAAAAAGACACTTCACAACCCGAGGTGCCAACTTGTCCCTACCCACAGTCGACATATGGTCAAACGAAACACAACCAAAGACTTGGGTTGGGGGGAGGGGGGCAACAACTAAATCTACATTAGGATATAGAATTTGGATTGGAACTTGCTTATTGAGCACAGAGAATGACATTCTATTAATAAAGTAGTTATCAGTCAAGATAACATCTCCCCGGTATAAAGATGAAACACTATGGTGATTGGTGAATAAACATGGCCTTGGCAACATCCAAGATATGTCGGGGCTTGTGTTCAGCCATACCATTTTATTCAGAAGTGTGAGAGCAAGTCATCTGTTAGATAATGTCCTTAGAAAGATACAAGTTGCGCAAAATATGGGTATAGAACTCTAAAGTGTTATTACAACGAACAAGAAGACCCATGACAAATGGGAGAAGTCATCAATAACAACCAAATAATAATGATGTCCCAGTATGACTAGGATCTTAAACATCCATATGAAATAATTCAAACAACAACTTCAACATAGGACTTTGATTGGATGGATAAGAACTCCGATGATGCTTCCCAAGTTGACACACTTTACAATCAACTTTAACTGCTGGTGAAAGTTGGGGAATCACAGATCTAAGTTTGACTAACAGGAGTTGACCCAACTAGAGGTGCCATAAGTGACTCGATGAAGTGGTAAAGGAAACAACATGATTGGCATAAGGAGATTGGAGTAGCCAGTACACCCCCTTTCTCATGGCCTCCACCAATCGTCTTTCTCGTTAGAATATCTTGAAAAACACATGTGATGACATCAAATAAAGCTTTGCAATTAAGTTCCTTTGTTCTCCTACTAACAAATAATAGGCTAATAGGAAAATCATGACCTAAGAAAGCATTTGTTAGTCACATGTTTGGGGTAAGGTGGACATCCCCTTAACCAGTAATCGGAGAATGTCGGTCGTCAACTGCCTGAACTGCTAGTCCTAGTGAAACAGATTTGATCATGGACAACTTTTTTGGATCACCACACAAGTGTTGGGAAGCTCTAGAGTCCACTAACCAATTAGGATTACAATTAAGAGACTGAGTAGACATCACAACCTTTGTACCTGGAGGGCTAGCAAACATAGTACTGTCGAGCTAAGGGTTAGTACATAATGTGGTTGGCATTTAGGATACTCATTTCATCATTCTTAGCATGTGCAGCTACCACCATTTCCATGGAAGAGTTTGTTGCAACAACTTTTTAAGCAGACGGAAGCTTCCCATGCTTTGTCCAACAAGATTCTTCACTGCGACCAATTTTGCCATAATATGTACAAGATGGTCGACCTCTACCTTGTGAGGTGCAACCATATCCACACCCTCTTGTAGAAGGGCCACCCCAACCTCTGCTGAAATTTACTATCAGTGTAGATGTTTGAGAATCGATCACCTTAGTAGTAAGGGGTACTGCAAGACTCATGCGATTGTAAGCCTCCTTTAGAGTAGGTAAATCTACCACCGCTAACATCTGAGCTTGTGTAGATGAGTACTCAAGCCCCAACCTTGCAAGAAAATGAAGGATTGCCTCCTTCCTATATGCTCTCAGAGTCTCGCAAGTGCAGATAGGATGATAGACATTGCATTTCTTAAACAATCCTTTAAGTATGGAATAGTACTGTGATAAAGTCATCCCTTCTTTTCGAAGACCAATCATTTTGCTATAAATTTAGAAGACTCAACTTGAGTTCTCTTCATGGGAATATGTATCTCGTAGACTATCACATCTCTTTTACTGTCTTGTAGTACATGATTTCATTGCTAAACTGGGGAATAACATTGCTCATTATCTATGCATACACCATCGCGTTGTCCTCCTATGTGGCATACTTAACTCTCTTTTCATTGGACTTCGGTTCCATGAGAATGTACTCTTTATCATGACTCTCTACGGTCATGAGGAAAGTTTGAGACCACCTCAAGTAGTTGGTCTCGTCCAATCTGATCATTGGACAAAAGAACGGGTTTCTTGTAAACCCCCATTTTTATCACCTCTGTTGTGACATCCTAAGAATCCGATGAAGCCATCTCTTACACAAACTAAAGCCATAGGATACTAGTAAAAATGTCTTGAGTGGACTTACATAATGAAATTGGATTGAAAAAACTTGATTTCAGATAGAAAACAGGCCTACAGGGGCTTCACCGTTGACTGTTGATGCTTTAGCGATGATCCCCGACGTGGAGTGGTGCTAGGCTACCTTTTTAGTGAGGGTCTCAACTGATGAGGGCCTCGACAACAACCTCTAGGTGCTTTTAGGCCTACAGTTGCCGCCGATGGAGACTAAAGGAGGTCTCCCATCACCGGTCAGTAAGATGGTCAGTGGGGTTGCATGGCTGTTCAGCGACCCCATAAGAGGTTGGTGGCAACGGAAGGCTTGCGGATGCACCTCTAACTGGTCAATTTCCTCCCTTTAAAGAAGGTTTTTTTCAAGGAAAAAACCTAAGACTTTTCTATTTGGTCTAGAAAAAAAGGAGGAAGAACAAGGAGGGTGCCAAATGTCGACCTAAGACCGCCACTCTGATACCAAATTAAAAGAAATGAGCAATTTAATTTGTTATGAAACCTAATCCTCATTATATAGAAGATTTGGATAAATTACAAAAAAGTCCAAATATTATAAGAAAATAAGAAAAAAAAGCAACAATAATGTAATTCTCAATAATATTCCTAAGAAAACAACACAATGCTTAAAATTTTTGCATAACTTGGCACCAATGAAGGTAATAGGGGAACAGGAACCATTGGTAAGACATGCATAAGAAATTCTTGATGGATGCATTAGATGGAAAGTCACCTTTTAGCAGTAAAAGTGGCAGTAGATACCCGAATCCACAACCCATTCGTATGAAAAGTTGAGGTCATATGCAACAGTACTTGAAGCCTCAACAAGAGATGTGGATACAGACAAGACATTGATAGTCTCAGATTTGTGCTGTAGGAAAATAGATAGCAATAAATGCATCTAGTGACCATAGTTCTCTGATGTAAGGGGCATACATATAGATCTAGAAGGCTATGAACAGTAATTAGCCCAACCAAAATTTCCAAACTTTGGATGGCTACATTCAATTAGCCATCCTTTCCCTTTCAACCAAAAAGGAAACTTTTTTAACACCTTTTCCAGCAAATGCATGGTTAATATGCAATGCAAACTCGACCAAACCCACCATCTCAACCACGTCAATGACCACCACTCCTACCATCATGCCACTAAAGGCAACAATAATCAATGTCTCATAGATCATAGAGGAGGTTTATGTAGTTTTTGATGAAAAGAATCCAGATGACCCTGAAGCCTGATGTAATTATGGTATCAAGGTTTATGTATACAGTTAGAGGATAGGGTATGGCCCTTGGCTCATAGGGAGCAATGAGGCCATTGAGGAACCTCTACACCTACCAATTGTCCTGCAAGAGGTTTGAGTGGCACAACAAGAAGGATGAAATGGTAAACTCCTCATTTAAGGTCTTTTATAACATTGTAGTCATTGATCAGGGACTGCTTCCACTAATTGATGCACCATATGTGTTCACAGATGACAACTAGCTAAAGAGTCATTGCATTTCAGAGAGTATACAAGGTTATCTGAAATCTCTAATAACATATTGGAAGTGCATATTGAGGTAGTCATCCAACTCCCACTTCTAATTTGAAGCCATCATATCACAAGCTTCTGTTGTGGGAAGTTGAAACATATAATTTCTTCAGTTCCCTGAGAAACATGTGGGAAAAGATTGGGATAATGTATTTCAAGACATCATTCTGCCTGATAGATATGCTCTAAATACAACGAAGTAAGAGACAGCTAGGGTCTCAAACTCATAGGATCTCAAAGGTTGTGAGTTAGTTGGAAGAAGATTAGCAGTAAACAGAAAAAGAACTGTGACAATCACCAAGTAACAACATCACAATCAATATTTGCCAAACTCGTGAGTCTAATTTCATTTCAGAGGATTTCTGCAATAGTTTTCCATTCCTCTTGAGATCTTACTCCGATTTTTCCTTTTGATTCATGTATATCTAACCTTGATTCTACAAATTTTTGAGGGGACAGACAATCAGGTAGGTTTTTCGGGTTCAACCTAAATTAAAATTTTGAACATCCGTTCATTTGTTCCTGTACTTTGATTGAAGGAGCACAAAGACAACAGGATTTTGGACTTGGCTTGGTACATTAATATTCCAGTGAAGTAGTTGAACTTTGTTCTAGGACATCTTGCATACTGATTCACATTTTAGAAGTTGCCTATGGTAACTAGGTTTTGAGTTTTTGAAATTAAGAATAAGGCGACAATTGTAAGGGGAGATCGTCTGTGATGATCACAATTTAGGCTCAGATTTATTTGTCATAATATCCTAGACCTGAAATTCTCAGAATCTTGCTTTAAATTGAAACTTTTGGCATCTTATTTTATTGTAGTATTCCATTGTTTCGTGCATGAAATGAATGACAGAAAGTAAGGATTGCGACTCCATATTAAATAAGCTTTTAATAGGTAGGAGGAAGCAAAGTAACGAACGTTCCAAATAAGAAATAGTCAGAACTTGTTTATACGTCTTAAATTCCTAGTTTAAAATCTGAATTCTAGCTAAACATCTTAGGTTATGCATGAAGCTAGTAGAAATTTTCATTAATTGATATGAGGATCACTAACCAGCTGGGTGATCTTGAGTGGGATTATAACTTGATTCTGATTGATAAAAGTTACCCACTCTAAATGGTTACTAGAAATCCAAAAGAAAATTGCATATACAGAAGTCAATGCCGATTTGAATTGTTTCCATATTCTTGCACCGGGTTCACAGTAAGACTACTGAAAATATTCTTGATATTAGAGAAGCTTAGAGCATGGCAATTCATGCAAGTCATCATATGGCATGAATAATGCACACGTTGGGTGTTGAAACTTGTGACCAGCAAAGGGAATCCCTTTGTTCAGAGGAATCCTGGGGCTTCAGATTTGGTGTTAAGCATTATGATGTGCCGTTGATTTTATCTAGTCCTTGTTACATGTAGGACATCATTTGAAAACGGGGATCACATGCTCGACTATATGCATTCAGTCAGATCTGGAAATTGAACTAGACAAGAATGACAGTTACAGGCTAGCCTATAGTATTATCTTTTAAGAATACACATACACAGAGTATCAAAGTTGATCAACTTTTCCATTAACGTTGATGAAATTCAATAAAAACAATAAAAAATTATATCTATACCCTCTTATTTCCTCTCTTTTGTTTTTCTCCTCTTTATGTCACTCCCTGCTCCCCACCCTTGCTATTGTCTCCATCTCTGCCCAACGTGACCTTTGACAACCTCATGGAGGCCCAGGCAGACTTCCTTGCAGAAGGTAGGGTATCACCTGTGGACCTGCAAAACTCAATGTGGTGACACCAGCAGCAAACTCGAACTTCTCAGTGGTGACCACAAGCCTCCCCCTCCTCCCTTTGACCTTCCGCTCCTTTCTTATCTTGAATCCCCTCAGTCATGCCAATGTGAGCCTGATCATATGTCCCACCTCTTCCAGCCTCTCCACTGCCTCAACCACCCACCTCCTCGATGTGAACACTGTCTCTACCCGTGTCCTGTTCTGAAAGATCCTTGATAGGTTGAACCCTGATGATATCGTTGATATCATTCGAACATGTCATCAAAAGGTAGGGACTCCTTCCTCGTGACGATGATGGCTTTTGCCTCCTTGTCATCAAGTAGTGATGGAGGAATAGAACTCGGGTCATTTATAAGAGAGTAGGGAAGCCCTTTTTGAAACATAAATCCTTCGTGATGTCCAGGGTCATGATTTGCTTATCTACTTTCGTGAGAAGAAAGGATGCAAGGTGCTTCACTCGGGAGAACCACAGGGGTATCTGGTACTTCGCCTTGAAGATCTTCTGATAGATGCACACAAGGTTATCATCTTGGAAACAGGAGCCCCATGAAGAGTACATAGAGGATGATCCTACAGGACTAAGGTCCATCTTGGCGCCATTGTAGCCCTTCTTGCAATGGAACTCGGGTCAACATATGTGGGCATGGCACACAATTGTGGAGAGGAGACTACCGTTGTGAAGCACTGCCCAAGGAGAGTCAAGAGGCCGAAGTTGGAGACCTTGAGGTTCGCTGAGGAGGTTCTCAGGATTAAAGTTGGAGGGGGGACAGAGATGAAGACAAGGGGAAAAGAAAAAGAGGAAGATTAAGAGGGTATAGATGCATCTTTTTGTTATTTGTTATTCAATTCTGTTGACTTTGTCTTCTAATAAAAAAGTCCGTTGACTTTGATGAAAAAGTTGATGGAAAGCTAACAAAGGGTAAACAATGTAAAAAGATATAACTTTTTAGGGATACCAATGTAAATCGATTTCTTTAGGAGTTATTGTCTATTTGAAAAAGACAAGAGGAGTTATTTAGGGGTATGTGTGTAAAACACCCTTTTTATGTAGGGCACTAGGACTCATACAAAAGAGACACATATAATGAAAGTACTTGGTATGCTAAATATGTTTATACTTAAAATAAATAGTTCTACATTTTTACATAATTATAAAACTAAGAAATTGAATGTAGGTCAAATTGGGCTAAATCTATAGTGAATTTAAGAATTTGATACCCAAGCCAAAGACCATTTATTAGTGAACTGGGTTTGGCCACTCACTATTATCAGGCTTAAGTCTTAAATTTCCTATCCAAACCTAGCCCGATCAGGGGTTGGGTACCCATGAACCCAAAGGATACCCAACCTAATTACAATGCCACAATTGGGGTGGAAAAGGAAATGCAGCTTGTTAAGAGGGAAATATCACATGCAATAAGTTGAAACTTTGAAGCAATATGGCAGAGCATGGTTCCATGATTTAGGTTAAGGAATACAAATGACACCATCTTTAACAAAGAGAAGCAAATAGAAAACTCCAGACTCTATCTACATCAATAATATGATCATCTTAGGTGACTGAAATATGCAAATCATGAGAGATGAACGACTATTTGGCAGCCGGCATTAAAACCAAATTTGACAGATGTAGGTCAAGGAATGCAGACCAACAACCTCCTTAAAGAAAGAAACAAGTAGGAATATCCAAATAAGCAGATAATCTTATAGGGGGATGGGAAAACTTCCTTATTTGGTTAAGCTTATAGCAGCATGTAGAAGTCAGACATTGTTGAGGAAGCAATATGTAATAGCGAAATGACTAGGAACAACACATGAGAACCTAGAGTTAGCTAGGTCTCATAAACATTCTCACCATGTGGAAAGATATGCATACAAGATTCATTTTTCCTCATGCAATTCCTTCATAAAAAAAAATTATATCATCCACAGAAACAATGCCACCTTATCCCTTCATGCCACAGTGACTAGTAACTAAGGTTCTCTCTCCTTTGATCATACCGAATAAACTGAAAGGATCAAACATAACTTGAAGTCACAGAGCAAACTATTACCTATGTGTCTACAACTAAGCCGATTGTTTCTTGTTTGCCTCACATTTGGTAGTATATATATCGCATTGAAAGAGAAAAGCCTCTGTTGGTATAATATCTCTGTCAATTGAGGTCTTAAAGTCTCTTTTCACTCCTATTCAACCTTCTAATGCTTGAACTACACTTTCTGACAGGGACTCAAAGTAAGGTGAATAGCCTGATATCTGCTTCTGATTCATCAGTGACCTGGATTTCTAAGTGCTTCAGTGGTGGTCTAAACTATCTGGACTAATAGCAAACTAATGCATTTGTGAAGACTCTCCGATTCTCTCTCTTTTTGAATGACAAGTGCTAAACCATCTCTCTTGACCTACTCATCTGCAGCCTGAGTTCTTGTCTGAAAGCCTCAACCTCATCCTGTGCATGAGGATGGAATTTAACATCCCCCTCATTCTTTAAGAGTCGTCCAAAATTCTCCACCACTGAGGTTGAACGGTCAGCATGAAAAGAAATTCTTACTAATCATGCTTTCTGTGCAAGAACATTCCGGACTTCTCCACGTGAAGAATATCCACTTATGAAAGAATTGCAGAAATGATACAATCTAATGTTCAGGCAACTTGTCAATGTGAAATTGTCAGAGACAATATCACAAAGAGCATAACACAAGGTAATAGGTAGCATTTTCAATGCTCACATTGTTTTGCCACATCTTTACAGATTATAGCCACTTATAGAGGGACAAAACACACTGAGTGGATCATGAGTTTTCTTTTTTTTCTATTTTAAGCACAAAAGGTTGGCTACTGGAGGTCAATAGCCATTCACTCCATTACTTTACCAAAGGGATAGGGCCTCCTTTACAACATTTTCCACCCACATCTTATTACCTAGGAAGATGACCCCATCCCTATGCATCCATAATGACCAAAGATTGGCTGCAACCTTGACTTGAACATGCAGCTCAACCCAGCAACCTTGCCAAAAAGATCTCCAGCCAATGTTGGGAAGAATGGGAATGTCCAGCCAAGCAAAAAGCTCCTTAGCAAAATCACATTTTACAAACAAAAGCTCCCAATCCTCCTCCTCCGTACCCCACAGGACACAAGCCGCATCTTGGTCATGGCTCCACAACTGCCTCCTGACCTTGGTGACCAGCCAGCCTCCTCTAAGCATCCACAGAAAAATTTTAGTTTTCATATGATGTTCATCTTCCAAAAAAATCATGCAATATGAACTCAAGTAAACATCATTTCTAGCAGGAACTCCTCTAAAGCACCTAAGCTCTTTTGACCAAAAAATTCCCTGCCCTCCACGATAATGAATCTGGTACCCCTCTCTAGGCTATTACGTTTAGACAGTCCCTAAAACTCCTGCACATATTGGATCCTTGCCTCAGGTAAGGAGCCTGCAAGGCGTGGCACCCATGAACCTAGGTTCCTCTCCAACAAGCTATCCCAAATCCCACAATTTGGTGTTGCTTAATTGGCACTAGTGCATACAGTTGGCATAGTGAGGTAGCCAGAGGCATCTAGACCTTGTCAAGTTATCTTCTCAGAATTTGAATGCTTTTCCATCTCTCAGAATTGGCTCAAAAGGTGCTTACATGCCTAATTGTGGAAGATATAACAGTGCCTCTCATTATTATTAGGAACCCTAACCTCCTTTATATAGAGAGTAGGGTTAGAACATTTACATAAGAAGACCCAAAAGAAATAGAAAATAGCAAATAGGAATAGAAACCCCCAACCCAATTAAATAAACTTAACCTAATCATAATAAGACTCATAATTAAATAATCCTTATACTCTAACACAGTAACATTCTTCCCCCAAGTTGAAACGTGCAACACTCAACCTGTTACAGAAATTTAACTCCCCCCTAATGTAGAAACCCTTCTACGTGAGAAGGGGAAAAAAACTGGGGAGCAGGCAGACAATAGATCCAAGAAGTAGGCAGGTAGTAGAGATAAGTAGTCATGAGGCGTCGATCCAAAGCAGAGGTAGTAGAGGCATGGAGTCAGGCCTAGCTGTGAAAAAACACCTTGGAGGTGAAATAATCAACAAGGTAGTAGTAGGGTGGGAGATGATCCCAAGAAGGTAGACATGTAGTAGTAGGGATGGGAGAAAAGAGTCTAACTCAAATCCCTTACTAGTCATCGACTTCATCAGAGAAGCCAATCGATGGATCGGAACATCCAACACTTTGATCAGTACAGGCAGTGGGGGGAGGGGCTATAGCAACCCCTGTAGCAATAGTAGTAGCAGAGGGTTCGCTCAATACAGATTGTTCTTGCATTAGGGGGTAGCCCACGCACTTGTGTGCATGTGAGCTGATGCAGACGTCGACATGTTGATCCACAGGGAGGCAACATCGGTGCTCACGTGCACACACCATAGGCAGATGCATGCACAAGGATGATGGTAGTGCGTGCAGGATGTATGTAAGTGTGGGAGCAATGCATGCAGAGGCATGTGCAAGGGTAGTTAGCGCACGTGCTGTGGAGGTAGTGTGCACATGTGGCAGGCAGGGATGCGCGTAGTGTGCGCACAAGGTAGCAAATGCACAAGCATTAATGTGTACAAGGCAAGAATAATAATGCATAGTTGCCTGCAAGGCAGGGAATAGCGTACGATAGTGTGTGGGGCAGGGTGGGGGTGGACGCGGTGGTGCGCGAAGGACAGGGCAAGCATGTGCTATGTGTGCAGTAGAGGCACCACTCATGTGTGGTGGTAGTATGCCACGTATGGTGGTGCGCAGAGAGGGGAAAGGTGGTAGCACGACTTCCAAGGGTCAGAGAACCCATTTTGATACCATGTGAAAGAAATAATAGTGCCTCATTATTATTAGAACCCTAACCCTCTTTATATAGGGAGTAGGGTTAGAACATTTACATAAGAGACCCAAAAGAAATAGAAATAGCAAATAGGAATTGAAACCAAACTAGGACTCTCAACCTAATTAAATAAACTTAACCTAATTATAATAGGACTCATAATTAAATAATCCTAAATAAATACTCTCAACACTAATAATGCTACACAATCCTCTCCAAAAAGTTGATGCCCTATGGGGGAGGGAACTCCTCTCCCTCCAATTGAGAGAGGAACCATAGGAGAGTCTCAATAGCACATGCCAAGGTGTATCACCTATTTTGCATCAGGTTGACCACCCACTTGTACACAAACCATCATTAAAATCCTAAAGATCAAAACCCTCCACCCTACCTTGCTCAATAGGCCTAGAAATCTCTTCCCACTTCACCTGTTGAAGGAATCCTCTTCCTGTTGTGCCCCCTTCCAAATAAATCTCTTCTTGATAGCATCAATCTTCTTTGTAATCTTCTTGTGCAGTATTATGAGCAATTATTTGGGCAAGATTTGGCTACAAATGAATGATTTGGTGTTCAGAGGGATAGAGTCTTTGTTGACTGTGCTCTTTTGAGTATTGCTGCCCTTAAAGACATCTTAAGGTTGAGTATGTTGGGTTATTGTCTTTCCATGTTTCGTATCATTTCATTTTGGCTGTGATCAACCTTTTTCCTTTTCAACAAAATAGACATAGGGAACAAAACCTAGAGTTTTTTTAATGATTACTTAAACCAAAATCTTGACACCATTACCACCAAAAAGAAAAAAGTGGACACTGTTGCTAGGGTTGCGACACGCTCTAGGATTTTGAAGATGGCTAACTTAAACTTTAGAGCACCATTTGACATTTTAACTCTCAACAAGAACACATACCTCGACGTATAGACTAGAAATTCGATGAAATTATGAATCAAGACCTAATGAATTTGCAGATAGAAATAAATCCCGCAAATCAAACAATATTTTAAAGATGGCTCCCACCATTTTTATGCCATAGCATTTAGCATTGGGCAACATTTCTTTTTTTTGAAAAAGAAGCATTAGGCAACATTGCTTAGCACATTTCTTCTTGATCTGTGATTTAATGCCACTATGATATCCCAAGCCTAAGCCCTATGTAATTGAGAGGGTATCTTCACATACGCTAGTCAGATCTTATGCCCAAATGGACAGAAACCAATAAATCAAGATGCTAAAACCCAGCTTATAAATAGCAATTCTCAACACTCACAAAATAATTAAATCTCCACAACCACCAATGTAAAATTAACTAAGGGCATTTCATAAAGTCAAGGTAAATAGCAAAGCAAAAGAAAAAGCATGAGAGCATATTTACAAGAAACTTGATAATAAAGAAGATAAGAAAGATATCTTTAAGATAGCTGAAGTAAGATAGTAGAAATGAAGGGCATTCCGCACATGAAGTGTGTCAAGGATGAAGGAGGTGCTTATAGATAATGAGTGTTGAAGGAAAACAAAGTCTCATGGAACAAAGAAATTGGGCAAAGTACATGAGAATCCAATAGAATAGAAAAAATTACAATAACCCCTATACACGTTAATGCTCTCCCTTACGTTAGGGCATATATATCTATTAGCCCCAACTTGTCACACAAAAGTCATGTCTTTTTTTCTTGAGAGCCTTAGTGAGTATATCTACAAACAATAGCTCGGAGGTGATGTAGGACGTGTTGATCTTTCTTTCCATGACTGCACTCCTGATGAAATAACAATCAACTTCGATGTGCTTTGTTCGCTTGTGAAAAATAGGATTCGAGACAATATAACTAGCACCCTTATTATTGCAATAGTGTGGAATAAGTGCCTCAATCTTCACTCCCATTTACTGTAGAAAATTCACAACCCACATAATCTCGCATGCAATGTGGGCCATGACATGGTACTTTGCATGGAGTAGCTGACCACACTCTACTTCTTGCTTTGTCAGGAAATAAGAATCCCTCCTAGGAACACAACATACCCTGAGGTGGAGCCTTGGTCATCAATAGATCCTTCATAGTTTGCACTTGAATAGGCCATGACATCTATGGAGCTATTAACTGTATTAAAGTCCTAAACCAAGACTACTCTTGAGGTATCTCAAGATGAGACATACCTCATGCTAACGGCTATAGCAAGGAGCTTGCATATGCTGATTGACTTTGCTAACAAAAAAACTGATATCTAGTCGAGTCATAGTTAGGTATGGTAGTCATCCCACTAAGTTCCAATATCTGGCAACATCCTTATTTGTACCATGGAACTGCTGCACCTCAACAGGAATGCCAAACAACTTAAATCCAAGAAGATCAATCTCCTCTAGTATTTGCAATGTGCATTGCCTTTGTGACAAGGATGATGGGATCCCTATTGAACGACCTCAATCCCAAGGAAATACCATACTTTACCAAGGTCCTTAGTCACAAAGGTAGACTGCAAAAATGCCTTGGTCTAACTGATACTTTCCTTATCATCACCTGTTAAGACCATGTCGTCTACATAAACTGCTTGGACCACAACTCTGCTAGTGGATGCGTCACCAATCCTCTGAATAACAATAGAATGATCAGAAGATGACCTTTGGAACCTAATCTTTTGGATCTTTGAACTAAGGCACTCAAACCATGCCCCTAGGCTCTACTTTAGGCCATAGATGGCCTTTCTCAGATGACAAATGCACTCCCCCTGCATGCCATATCTCGGTGGTCATCTCATATAAACCTCCTCCGCTAAATCAGCATATAAAAAGACATTTTTGATATTTAGCTAGTACAACGGCCATCCCCGATTAATTGCCACAGAGATGATGATCCTAATAGATGAGATATACGCCATTGGAGAGAATGTCTCCAATGTAGTCAATGCCATAGGTCCATGTAAAACCTTTGATAACCAATCGGGCCTTGTATCTATCAATGATGCCATTGGCTTGATATTTGATGGTGTAGATCCAATGACAATCCACCACTATACCATTGGGAGGACATGACACTAGTTCCCACGTCCCCTTAGATTAAAGTGCCTGCATCTCCTATTTAATGATTGCACACCATCTGGGGTCCTGAGAGGCCTAAAAGAAGTCTTTGGGAACAACTGCAGTTGTGATGGCAGGGGTAAATTGTCTGATCTCCCCCTCCGAATGAGAAGTCCTAGTGAAATGAGACATCAGGTGTAGTGTGTAGGATTGATTGGGCTTTCTCAATGCAATTAACCTCTCATCATCAGAATCAAACTCATCTGGAACCTCAGAAGTAGAGGTAGGAGAGGAATCATGAACCCAAGGAGTAGTAAGAATAATAGCCAAGCGTCGGTGATAGATCTGGGTCTCCCTTAGAGCCAACTCAATACTAGCACTCTCCTCATAGTATGGTACCTTCTTAAAGAAGGTCACATCTGCGATTACTATATAGCGCTTGTGCATCGGATCATAGCATATGTAGCCCTTCTAAGTCTGTGAGTAGCCTAGAAAGATACACTTCACTTCTCTTGGAGAGAACTTATCTTGATTCCCATGCACTTGGACAAAACACGTGCTCCCAAACACCCACAGTGGTAAAGTAAACAATCTGTCACAATCTAGATACAGAGCTTGACAAGGAATACACCCTTGGAGCATAGAAGTAGGCAACAATAAGTATGGTGTCACTTTAAAAATACCTAGGCACCTTCATATGTATTATAAAGGTCCATGCAATATCTAGAAGGTGCCTCAGCTTACGTTCTGTTATGCCATTTTACTAGGACGTGTGAGCGTAAGAAATCTGGTGAATAGTCCCATGAGTGCTAAAGAACTCTTGCATCTCCCTTTGAACAAATTTTAAAGCATTATCACTCTAAAAAACCCAAACAGTAGTAGAGTACTGTGTTTGGACCTCTGCGAAAAATCTCTAAACCTAAGGGCTTTTAACAAGAAGACCCATGTGAGGCGGCTGTGACCATCAACAAATACTGCATAGTACCTGTGTCCACTAGTACTCAGTACTCTCACTAGTCCCTGCACATCGTAGTGAACCAAGGCAAATGACGTTGCACCCACCTCATCACATTGTAGTGGAAAGGTGCTCCAATGATGTTTCCTTAACTGGTAATCCTTGCACTCCAGTGATAATGTATCTGGTAACTTGGGATACATTTGACGCATTTTCGCAATTGTTGGGTGTCCCAGTCATTTGTGCCATAGCCAGAGATCACTGGCAATAGATACAACTTTAGCGGATGGTGTGGGTATTCAAGATAGTAGAGGCCATCTTTCTCATCCCATCACAAATGATCTCATTGATACTCTTATTATGGAAATAACAATGTTTGTTATCAGACACCACTTTGCATTGAAGGTCCTTGCATATCTTAGTAAACTTATTCGAAATTTTGGGGCGCAATGTTTCAGGGAAAGGAATTCTGGATGATTTTGTGATTGCGATGGAAGCCTTGGCGGCGTGGAGAAGGGAGAAGAAGCAGGCATTTTTATGGAAGGTGGATTTCAGCAAGGTGTATGACTCGGTTCAGTGGGACTTCTTGTGGGCGTCTCTGAGGAGGAGGAATTTCCCAACGATCTGGATTGATTGGATGAAGAGATGTGTGACGACAACATCCTTTTCAGTCCTTATCAACAGGAACCCGGTGGGAGGTTGGATCTAGCCTAGAAGAGGGGTCAGACAGGGGTGCCCTCTTACACCCATGCTTTTTATTGTTGCG
The DNA here is from genome assembly GCA_037157565.1 of Thalassia testudinum. NCBI lineage: Eukaryota > Viridiplantae > Streptophyta > Magnoliopsida > Alismatales > Hydrocharitaceae > Thalassia > Thalassia testudinum. The sequence goes on from JAZHRO010000024.1 coordinate 24,981,838, forward strand.
GCAGTTGCACTTGCACGGGAGGCACATAGAGCTTGCAGCAGGGGGTTGTTTAGGGGCTTTGTTGTGGCAAGGAGGTGGTGGTCCTATAGTACGCTGATGATACACTCTTCCTAGTCGAAGGAACTGTGTTGGAGGAAAGGAGGTTGAGGATCCTACTGGAGCTCTTTGGTGAGGCGTCAGGGCTACGGATTAGCTATCAAAAATCAAACTTCGTTCCGGTCAATTTGTCCGCCACGAAGGCAGAGAGGGTGGGTGCTGCTTTGGAGACAGAGATGGGTTCCTTGCCATTGGTGTATCTGGGTCTCCCTCTGTCGGACCGTTGTCTCAAGTCGCACGATTGGCTCCTGTTGCTGGAAAGAATGGAGGGAAGGTTGATAGGGTGGTCCTCCGGACTTTTATCTAGGGGCAGGCGACTGAGCTTGGTGAAGGCGGTTCTAGCCTCCATACCGTCTTACTTCTTGTCGGTCTTCCGGTTGCCAAGCTAGATTGAGAAGGCCTCGAGATTGATGAGAAACTTCTTCTGGTCTACTGCAGGGATGACAGGCACGGGGCGAGGCTGGTGGCATGGGAGGAGGTGTGTAGGCCTACATAGGAGGGGGGCCTTGGGGTCAGAGATGTGGATAGAACGAACATCAGCCTTCTTATGAAATGGATTGTGAGATTGGTGGGGCCTAGGCAGGGGCTTCTTGGAGATGTTATGCGGCGATGCTATGGTGATTTCCTGTCGTGGGGACCTCTCTACTTCCCTCCCCTGAAGCGTCTCACTTCCTTAGGGGCCTGGCGACGACGGTTGTGAGAGTGAGAGGCTTCTTTGACTCGATGCGAGGTGCAGGGGACTCCTTCCGTTTTTGGTAGGACGACTGGCGGGGGGCCGGCTCTACTCTAGGGGAGAGGTTTCCTCGCTTAGTGAGTAGTGTGGTGAATATTTCGACGAAGGTTGGAGAATGCTGGGACGGATCCTGGTACCCTATATTCCGAGGGGCTCTTTCCGATCAGAGATGTGAGGACTTCCAGCAGCTGTTGCAGGAGTTGGTGGGTTGGGCGCCGGGCGAAGGCCTTGATGGTTTTTGTTGGGAAGAGGGAGACTTCTCGGTGGCAAAGGTGTATCGCAAGTTCGGGACTGGTGAGGCTAATTTGGACGTTGACTTCATGCGGGACTGCAGACTGATATGGACAGTGAAATGCTTGTTGAAAGTGATCTTTGCTTGATTGGTGAGAAGAGGAAGGATCATGACGAAGTAGTGTAGAGCAAGATGGGCTCAGACAGACGATCTAGCGTGCCCCCTTTGTGGGGGGGCTGTTGAGGATGTGCAACATCTTCTGCTTCAGTGCCCGTTTGTAGCACAGGTTTGGCAGGAGATAGGGATTGGCTGGATCTCCCGCCAAGACGCCGCTAGCTTTTGGTCTTCCTTTCACAGAGGAAGTGCGGGTGATGGAGTCTTCACCTTTCACTATAAGCATGATCGGGCAAAGGTCTTAGCTATTTTGTGGGGAGTGTAGCTGGGGAGGAATGGGGTGGTGTTTAGAGGGGAGAGGCCTTATATTGAGAACTTTGTATCCTTTATCTCCTCCCAGATTGAATTTTGGAGGTCAATTTTATAATTCCTGATGTAATTTTGTTCTGAGGTGGAATGAATTTGGGTGGTTATCTATGGGATAACCACCCCTTTTTCAAAAAAAAAAAATTTAGGGTGCAATGCACATCACTAACATGTAGAACTGCTGATACCTGGATCTCTCCAATGGTGGTGATTGGAGAGGTTGCCCTTGTTCTTCACCTCCTTAGTATTCATAGTAAGATGAATTGATGCACTTGAATCTATAACCTAAGATCCTGGTCTCTTGTTGCTCCTACGAGATCCCACATGTATTGAGACCAACACCACACTGGTCTGATTTTTAACACCTTCTTGGGCAAAGAGAACTTGACTTGCATGAGAAGAGGCTCATCATGCCAATAGAGAAAAACTTGATCACCACTTGTGAGAGAAGACTTATCACCAACAAAAAGTTGGAACTAAATCATGAGAAGGCTCATCACATAGAAAACCATGGAGCGAACACCTACTCCAACTTCTCTAGATCTCCTTAGTGCATGCAGACCCATGCCGAAGGCCACAACAGGCTAATCGGTGACATTGTAGCCAGTCCGACACGAGGCAGCAGTGGTGACATTGCGGGGATTTCGGTGGTGTTGCTGTAGTTGCGGGCACCCCCTTTGTTGATCATTCTCTAGATCACCATGTTGGTGATCCAAACATTTTTATTTAGTGCATATTTAGTGGGATATTAGGCTACCAATTTAGGATCGTTACTTTGATACCATGTTAAGGGAAAATAAATGTTCTCATTGGAGAAAGAAACACTAACCTCACTTTTATAAAAGAGAGAAACTGGGCAAATTATATAGGAGTCCAATAAAATAAAAAAATTATAATATCCCCATACATGTTAACAATGAGAATATGGAGATGGTTGTGAACATGTCATTTTGGGGGAGTTAGCAATTCAAGAGCTTACTTATATCAGGCAAGCATTCTACGCAAATAAAGGAAAGAAGTAATTTGTAAGGAAGAACGACGGATGGGCGAGAGGGAGAGCGAGTGGGGGTTCATAGGGCGACTGGCGAGTGGGGTGGGGAGAGACGGCCCTGATTGGACGGTGGTAAGGAGGAGGTCGCGAAGGGGAGCAGAGCTGATGAGGTGCTTCAAATGCCTCGGGAGGGGGCATGTGGCAGCGGACTACAGGGACCTGGTGCGGTGTTTACGCTGTGGCGGTCTGGGGCATCGGAGGTCGGATTGCGGGCTCCGAGGGTCGGGTGGTGGGGTCTCTTCGAGGAGGGAGGGGACGCCCCCGCCCCCCGGAGGGGGCGCCTCTCGTGGAGGTTGAGGCGCCTTGGTCGGAGGAGATCGGAGCGTTGGAAGGGAGGCTGGCGTCGGCTCTGGTGGCGGTGGTGTTGGAGGGGGATGTGGAAGTGGGAGCTCTGAGAAGAGTAGTCGCTGCCTTCTTGGGGAATGGCGGGGGACCCTTTGGGGTGGCTTCCCTCGGAAGTGGGCGGTTGGTGCTGCTGGGACTTGGTCGGGAGGAGCTACGGCGGCTAGCTTTCAAGGTGTTGCGGTGTGGCCGGGGAGTGGTGCGGTGTCGCTGGCCGGTGAGGTCGGATGGCGCACTGACAGAGAGACTGCCGGTTGGCGCGAGACAGAAAGTGCTGATTGAGGGGGTTCCCCTTTTCCTCCGCACAATGGAGGTGGTGGCGGTGGTGGTTGCCCCTTTTGCTAGGCTCCGGAGTTGCGAAGGCTTAGGCCTAAGGTCAGTAGATCTGTCGCGTTTCGGAGCGTGGGTGGAGATGAGGCCGGGGTGGCAGCTTGTGGAGAGGATGGTACTCAGGTGGGGGAGCTCCTCCTGGCTGGTTCGCATCTCGTGGGGATCCGGGAGCCTTAGGTCCTTCGCTGAGGCGGTGGCTGGCGGTGTGGCGGCGGCGCTTGGAGGTGAAGGTGGCGGGCGAGCGGAGGAGGGGCGGGCTGCTTCTAGGAAGCCCGAAGGTTGCGGCGTGGATCGTGCGGTGGTTACGATCCCTGTGGCGCAGTCTGTGGCAGGTGAAGGGGCGGGGATGAGGGAGGTCGGTGCGGGTTTTGCGGAGGGGTTGAGGGAGGAGTTTGCGACGCTGAAGCTGGGAGGCTCCACTGATTGCGGGTGCAACCGTGGCGCTGAGGTGGCCTCGGGTTTAGTGGCGGACCCGAGTCGGGTGGGCCTGACCTGATTATGAGGGACGATGGCTTGGGTGATGATATCGATTCGGGTCTCTCCTTGCAGGCAGATCCGAGACCTTGGACCTCTGACGCTGGCGGGTGGGGAACTGTGGCGGGAGGTTCGCGACACGCCATTGACAGATCGGTCCGGGCGGTGGGGTGCGGTGCGGTAGGAGAGGTGGGACGCGAGCGGCGATGGGAGAAGAGGTTGTTTGGCCCACAGCAGCTCACCTACAGGCCGCGGTGGTCTTACTGTAGGGGGCACGCTAGGAAGGCTCCGACTAGGAGCGTGGTTGGGGAGAACCAGCGTCGGACACAGGTGGAGCTGGGCGTCGCTTCGCCTTCCAGAGGAGGTGTGGTGTCGACGGCTACCTTGGTTGGAGGCGATGACAGGGCAGTGGCTGTTCTGGGGATCCCTACGGTGGAGGGGCGGCGAGCGGTGGAAGCTGGGGCTTTGGAGGATGTGGCGAAGGCGCGAAGGGTTGGCGCGGTGGTTGGGCTGCCTGTGGGGGAGGTCCTGTCGCAGGGGGACACGCAGGTGCTGGCTGCAGACGGAGGGGAGAATGCGGGGCAAGGAGGATCGGCGGGTGACTGTGAGGGGAGTTCGCGTGGTCGGTGTGTGCTGTTGGAAGAGGGAGAGGTGGATGAAGTGGCTGCGGTGATGGGGTTTAAGCGGTTGACGCAAGGAGGATGTTCTCGGAGCTTTACATGACTAAGGTCTATCGTGGAATGTGAGGGGTCTGAATGACCCATCGAGGTAGGCGACTCTACGGGGGTATGTTCAGAGATGGGGGCCTGACGTGATCCTTCTCCAGGAAACGAAGTGGGGGAGCTGTGATGGGAGGCTGTGGAGGGAGGTGGGGGGAGGTGGTTTTGGGGGGTTCTTAGCCCTAGATGTAGTAGGAAGTGCGGGGGGAATTGTTGTGGGGTGGAAGGATGATGATTTCTCCTTGTTGGACTCGTTGGTTGGGTCCCATGTTGTCACTGTCAGGCTTCAAAGGCGCCGAGATAATATGTGTATGCTCTTTTCTTCAGTCTACGGTCCGATGGAGGGTCAGAGGAGGCAGGCTTTGTGGGAAGATCTGAGTCAGGTTGCGGCAGCTTTTCAGGGGATACCTTGGTTGATTGGTGGCGATTTTAATGTCACTCTGCTGGCAGAAGACAGACCAGATGGCCGTGGTGGATTGGACCAAGGCTCTGAGGCATTTGCGGACTTTGTTGTGGAACAGGGGTTGGTTGACATGCCACCTTTGTCCTGTGTTTTCATGTGGAGTTCTGGAGGGCAGCGATCCCGGATCGACATATTTTTTGCCTCAACGGCGATGGCAGAGTTATTCCTGATGGCGGAGGTTAGACCCCTGGAGTGGCCATTCTCGGATCACACTCCCTTGTTGTGGGCGTCGAACGAGGAATAGAGGCATGGTACGTATTTTAAGTTCGACAGGGCATGGCTACTGAAAGAGGGGTTCAAGGGGCTGGTAGAAGAGCGGTGGAGGTCAATTCATGTGGATGGTTCGGTAGCTGTCAGGTTGGAAACTAAGCTGCAAAATTTGAAATCTTTCTTGAAGGTCTGTATGAAGGGAGGAATGTGGGATGAAGAGAGGAGGCTCTTGGTAAGATTGCACGTTTGGACATGGTGGAGGATGTTGGTCTCCTTTCTAACGCTGACAGGGTTTACAGAGCAAGGCAGATACAGGTGAAACAAGAGGAAGACTGGAAGGTGGAGATGGAGTGGAAGGTGAGGTCTAGGTAGAGGTGGCTGAAGGAAGGTGATTCTAACACCTGATTTTTTCATATGGCTGCATCAGGAAGGAGGAGAAGGAACTAGATTGACAGGTTGGTGGTGGGTGGGGAGTTTATGGGAAGGGAGGCGGTGGGAGAGGTAGCTGCAAGGTATTTCAGAGAGTTTACTAGGAGAAGACGGGGGGGAAGATGGAGATGGTTAGGGTCTGAGATACCGCGGAGCTGGGAGGCAGAAGCCAGCTTCTTGACGGGTCCTTTTGAAGAGGATGAGATCCGCAAGGCAATCTGGGGGCTGAACGCAGATGGTTGTCCGGGGCCAGATGGTTTTCCGGTTGCCTTCTATAAAGAGTTCTGGCCGGTGGTGAAGGAGGATGTGATGCAAGTTGTGCAAGAATTTAGAGTTGGAAATTTAGGTTTTAATAGGCTGAACAAGTTCTACATGTTCCTGTTGCCGAAAAAGGAGGGTGCTGAGGAGATCTAGGAGTACAGACCGATAGCCCTCTCGAATGCTATCTACCTGATTGTGGCAAAGCTTCTGGCGAATAGATTGAGGAGGATGTTGGCTGGGATTGTAGACTCGGTGCAGACGGCTTTTGTTCCTGGCAGAAATATCTTGGAAGGTTATGTGTTGGCCTCGGAGATCCTTTCGTCCTGGAAGAGAAATAAGAAGAAGGCCTTCCTGTGGAAGGTCGATTTCAGCAAGGCTTATGACTTGGTCCAGTGGTCGTTTCTTTGGGCGTTCTTGGTGAAGAGGGGTTTCCCGCCGGTGTGGATTGACTGGATGAAAAGATGTGTCACCACGACGTCTTTCTCGATTCTTATCAATGGAAACCCAACAGGGGGTTGGATTCAGCCGAGGAGGGGGGTGAGGCAAGGATGTCCGTTGGCCCCAATGCTTTTTGTGATTGCAGTGGATGCTCTTGCAAGAGCAGCTAAGAGGTTGTGTGAGAGGAACTTGGTGAGAGGTTTCTCCTTGAGAGATGGGATGAGTATCCCGTTACTACAGTATGCGGATGATACGATTTTCTTCATTGAAGGTGGGGAAGTGGAAGCCAGAAGAATGTTGATCATAATCTTCTTGTTTGGTGAGGCTTCAGGACTGCAAATCAACCTGCCTAAATCTGATTTTGTCCCTTTCAATCTGACTGAGGCAGAGGCGAGGGGGTGTAGCTTGGGTCTTGGCACAGAGCAGGTGAAGCTTCCGATCAGATATTTGGGTTTACTATTGACGGATGGCAGGATTCTGGTGAAAGATTGGGCTCCCCTTGTGGAGAGACTGGAGGGGAGATTGGAAGGGTGAGTGTCCAGGCTTTTGTCAAGGGGTGGAAGGTTGATCTTGCTCAAGGCGGTTCTGGCAGCAATGCCATCGTATTTCACTTCTGTTCTGAAGATGCCTCGACAAGTTGTTGGGAAGATAGAGAGACTTATGAGGAATTTCTTTTGATCCAACCAGGGGACGAATAGGCCGGGTGCCAGGTTGGTTGCGTGGGAGGAGGTCTGCAAGCTGTTGGAAGACAGGGGGCTCGTGGTGGGGGACCTGGGGAGGTCTAATGACAGCCTGTTAGCGAAATGGGTGGGAAGCCTCTTGGAATGTAGGGAGAATTTGGTGGGCAAGGTGTTCGGGACTGCTTATAGTGGTCCGGTGCGTTGGGATCTCCTGATATCTCCGCCGAAGGATGCTCCTCATTTTTTGAAAGGTCTGTCGATGGTGGCTCCTAGGGTGCGGAATTGCTTTGCTCCTGTGGTGGGAACGGGGGGGATTTTCAGATTTTGGCAGGATGATTGGACGGGACAAGGAGTGCTTACTAGAAGATTTCAGAGGCTGTTTGCTTTGTTCCATAACAAGGAGGCATTTGTGGCCGAGGTGTGGGAAGATGGGTGGTACCCGTGCTTTGTAAGAAATCTGTCAGATGCGAGAACTCATGATTTTCAGGTTCTACTTGAAGAGTTAGAAGGGCTGCAACCGGCCTCTGGTACGGATATGTTTGGTTGGGATGAAGGTGAGGTCTCGGTAGCGGCTGCCTACAGGAGATTGTCCATTGGAGATCCCATGGTTGAGCTGGATCTGGTGAGGGACTGCAGACAAATTTGGAAGGCCGTGTGTCCTTTAAAGGTCAAGATTTTTGTCTGGCTTCTTAAGAGAAGGCTTGTGACCAAGGTTTGGAGGGTGAAATGGGCTCCTGAAGAAAGTAAGGTCTGCCTTTTGTGTGGAGGTGGAGAGGAGGAGATAAACCACCTTTTTTTCACTTGCCCGTTTGTGGTGCAAATATGGGGCAGGGTGGGAGAGGGGTGGTGGGAGTGTCGATCTTTTGAAGATCTTTGGCACAGCTTCAGAAGCGGAGGAGGTGATGTTGGACAGATTGTCTCCGTACAAAGGAGAAGGCCAGACCGGTGGTAGTGCTATGGGGCATCTGGTTGGGTAGGAATGCTGTGATCTTCAGGGGCCAGAGACCCTATGTAGAGAATTTTGTTGATTCTATTAATTCCTTGTTTAATCTTTGGTGTGGTTCCTTGTGAGTGGGGGACCTTGGGGTCTACCTGTTGTATTGGCGGTGGCTGTTGATTCTATAATTTATATATTTGGGTAGTTATCACTTTGGATAACTATCCTTTCCTTTTTCAAAAAAAAAAGGAAAGAAGTAATGAATGCACCACTGGCTATTGGGTTTGCTAATATTCCTATAGATGTTTGGAAAGTATAAGAGAGAAAGGCATAACTTGGCTAATAAAATTATCTAATACTATTTGGCAAAGCAAGATGATGCTAGGGGAGTCGGGGAAAAGTGTTGGGTACCCTTAAAAAGACATATAGAATTATTTCAACAATAGAGGTATCAAATTGATGAGTAATTCAGTGAAGCTTTACGATCAAGTAATTGAAAGAAGGTTAAGACGAGTCTCTATAGCAATTGAGAATCGATTTGGGTTTATGCTCCATAGGCCCATTATAGAAGCAACACATCTTCTAAAGCATTTGTAAAGATCTTCAAAGCTATGAAAGATTTACATATAATTTTTATCAATTTGGAGGAAGACTATGTCTCCATTTCAAGGGATATCTTATAGACAACTTAGAGAAGAGACATGTTCTATATATCAATCTCATAAAAGATATGTATGACGGATTTGTAGCTTATGCAAGAACTTAGGATGAGTTAAACAATCTACTTTGATATCAACATTGATTTGCATCAATGATCACTTTTAAGCCTTTAGCTCTTTACTTGATCATGGAAGAGTTGATGAAGTGCATTCAAGATGAGATGTCATAGTGAACTTTTTGCTGATGACATTGTGTTGATTGATGAGACAATGATGAATTGACGGAACAAATGCAAACTTGAGTTTTAAAGAGAGGCCCTGGAAGCTAAAGGCTTTCAACTAAGTAGGATAAAAACTAAATACATGAAATGTAAGTTTAGTGGTAGATGGGACATAAAGGGGATATGTAAAAATTGAAGCAAAAAGCACATCAAAGAAAGATGTTTTTAGATATTTAGGTCCATTTTTCAATATAATGGAGAAATTAATGGAGGTGTTAGGCAAAAAATTAATGCAGTTGCATTGAAATGGAGGGGGCATGAGGTTCCCTTGAAAGTTAAAGGAAAATACTGAGCAACTGAAAGACTTGCTATGTTGAATGGTTGTCTTTTTAAGTGTTGGGCTATCAATTATATGCACGCACGAAAGATATCTACGATAGACATGGATGTTAAGGTGGATATGTGCCTATACAAGGATCGGATTTTTAATGAGATAACTAGGAAAAAGGTTGCGATGACATTGATAAAGGAGAAAATGATAGAAATATGCTTAAGGTGGTTTAACAATTGCAGAGAAGGTAAGTTATTGCCCTAGTTAGGAGATGTGAGAAATTAGATGTTGAGAGGACAAGAAAGGCTAAAGAAGAGTTGGAAGAAAACCATCAAGCATAAATTCAATTATTTTAATTTAAGTCCAGAAATCACACAAACTAGGTTGGATTGGAGGCAAAGCATCCATGTATCCAGATCCACTCCATGTGGGAAAAGGTTTGTTATAAGATGATAATAGACAATTAGGCTATGCTATACACAAATAAGGGGAGCACTAGAAGGCTAGGTGTCAATTAAGACAAAATCAATATAAAAAAACCTCAAAAAATACAAAACAAATATGACCTTTCTTACATAATCATGCGGTGGGTTGTGAAAGCATTCAAACACCCCGATTAACAGTCCATTTTTCTTAACAGTGGCAGTCCTTTTTCCTCTCTTTCTTGAGACTCTTTTCCCCTTTTGGAAAGAAAGAGTGGTAAGAATTTTTTGAAAGGAATAAGAATTTTTTGAAAGGAAGATAAAGTGGTAGAGTTTTTTTAAAGAGAGAAAGTGTGTAGAGTTGGGAAATCTTTGAATGAAATAACACTCTTATGGTAGCATTTGTATAGATGTTGCCTACCCCACCCCAAATGTATATACTCATGCATATTGCTTGTAAAAAAAATCTTACATTTTTGACATGGAAAAAGGTTGACTACCAAAGGACATCCAAGTTATGATTTAATTGTTAGGAGAAGATTACACAAGATTTTCCAAAATTTAAAAAGGTGTAATGCTTCAAATACCATGTTTTCCACCAAGGGCTTTTAGTGTAAAAATATCACCTTGTTTCTCTGCAGTGATAGAGATCACAACCCCACGAAAGACATTGCGCTGTCATCTGACCCTGCCTTGCTACTCTCCTAATTTTTTTTCCAAATCTATGCAGATGCTGAACTCCCAAAATTCCATCAACTGGATGCCAAACCTCCATTAAAAAGTTACACCCAATGAAGAGGTGAAGACCATCCTCACCCGCATTACCACAAAAAGCACACATCACATTAGCATATGGGACCATCTCTAACATCTTAGCAGCTAATATTCCCCTCCAAAGTGACCAATTCCAAAGACATTTTAAGAAACCAAATTTGGCAACAACCAACTACAGGATCATCTCCCTGAACCATATTGCTTCTCAGAACATGCACGCAACTTCTAAGTCATTTGAAATCGAAATGTTATTAATCAAAGTTGCATATGCAATTAACCTTCTAGGCAATCCAGCCAAGAACCAAATGCAGCCTGGTTAGCACACATCTTTATGTTAGTGTACAAGTCAATCATGAAAATTTCCCTTGATCAAACATAGCCACAAATAATTTCATCCATGAAGAAAGCCATGATCATTTGCGCCACTATGTTTAGTTAAAAGGAGAAAAAAAATCTCAAATGCCAGAACTGTGAACTCAGGAACGGTACTTACCAAAAATGTGGTCTGGTTAATACGGTGTATCAGATGAAATTAACAGGTATTAGACTAGACAGCAGAGAATCCAGTGCAAAATTAACAAAAATCAGAAAGAACTAATAGATACTTTTATTTTAAATACAATGAATCTGATATCACAAGAATGTGAGAAAAACATGAAAAATGAATTCAGAAAGACCTTAAGCCAGCAGCCCTCAATCAGCCCTTTTTTTTTTTTTTATAAAAATTATATATATCTACAATAGGTGTCAATTTAAAAGCATCCAGATGAAACTAAAAATCCACCAAAAAGTCTTTTCAGTACAATTTCAAATGAGAGAGAGAGAAAAAGCATGCATCAGAGGTGCAATTGGCACTTCAAGTCAGGCAATAAACTGTTTTTACAAACCATTGAGAAGAATAACTATGCCAATGGTGAGAAAAGACAATTAAGGCAGAATATTAAAGAACATATCATAAACTGGTTATAAAATTCAATTAGAAGTCAAAACTAACCTGCTGATTCTGTCTGGATGTTATCTTCCATTTTCCATATCTCCTCCAGCTTAAAACCATCTCTAAGCTGGATCAAATATCATAGGGTCATGCTGTTGTTGAGAAAACCTAAAATGAGCCAATGATAACTTTGGGACACACATCCCCTTTCATGATAGATGACAAGATCTTTATACAAAAAAGAGCCATTTGACTTTACCTTTGCCAGCATTTTTTCAATACGAATAAGCAGTTGTCTGGCCCCAGGCTTCCGCGATCCACGCAGCAAGCATGAACCCAAGATTAAAATCTTTTCAACATCATCTCGGCAGTTGATAAGTTTAGTAGACTTCAAAACTTCGGTGAGATAAGAAACTAGATCTGTTCTGTTATCACATCGTCTACAATAGTATTCTGCATCCAAAGCAACATTACCTCCAACTGTTCCAGCTAGGTAGGCATGGAGAGCACAGTTCACATGTCCAACATGCCCACAGACAAACTTCTCACCCTCATTCTCCACAATAGCCTTACATCTGATGAAGCTGTAACCTCCATGAGCTGAGTCTATAATACCACCGCAGAGGATGCAAGAACAGTCGCGGCAGAATCCACTTTCGCTGCAACATATATCACAAGGCATGGGAGGGAAAGGATCTTTCCTTGCTTGTACTCGAAGATGACACATCTTATTCCCAACCTTGCAATCCCCACAGTCAGATGGTGGAGTAGATTCAATATGCCCATTGGCATGGGAAGATTTAGAACATGAAGGCAAGGTAACCTTTTTCTCAGGACCTGATGCGGTGTAAAAAAATAAATCAGCAAAAATTTACCCCTAATGCCGAAAAAGGAAAATTTCCACATCTACTATTAAAAACATGTATCTCACTATCTCTATACCTTCCTAAAAAAATAATGAGCCAAATTCCATCAATGCAATTAGAAGAATGGGGATGAGAAATTGAACAAAGGATTGAGAGAGGAGAAATGCACCAAGTTGTATGAAGTTTTGGTAGGGGATGGCGCAAAGATGCACTTGGAGATGAGAAACAAAATTCAAAGAAATAAGAGAAGACACTGCTGGGGTTTCAAACTTTTATTAAAATTACCTGGTCTCTTATGCATGCCCCAAGAATAACCTTTATAGAGAAAAAAATATTTAAATTTTAAAATGAAAGAATATCTCCACTCATATCCTACTTTTTTTTTTGAAAGGGAATCATATCCTAAATAGAACCTAACTAATCCAAATGAAAGGAAATCCACAAATAACTTCACTCAAGTCCTTGAAAACTGATCAAATCTCCTAAAAAAACGAAACCTAATCATATGTAGAAACAATAAAATCTAAATTTAGAGATCCCAATTAATCTTTTTTATTTGCTTAAGATAAGCTGATCACTAATTAATTTTTTTAGAGAGGACCACTAATTACAAATCAAAACCATTAATAGAAAAATATTCTGTTATCATGCACTCTGGCTTGCATCAACTCTTCCCTGCTTCAAGAAAATTCTTGACAAGTTGTCTTGACATTAGAGCATTCTGAATCAAGGACAGTGGTAGGTTAGGAGGTGGCAACCATGTGGGAACAGGTAAAGACAAGGACTGGTGGTTTTGGTGGTTGTTTGTAGCAACGGCAAAACCAATTCAAATCTGGAGTTTAATGTATATAGAAGATGACTTTCAACTCAATTCAAGTCTAAACTATGTAACAATGTCCATGCCAAAAACAAGTTCCAAGAATTCAGTGAAGGGAAGGAGAGATGATCTTTACGTTATGTCATAGTTTCTTGAACGAATTGGTTGCTTGTCTTCCACAAACATGATAACTTAGAAATGAAGATACCTTATGCATAATTCTATAAGTTGCAATATCAAATACATGGAGGCCTCTGTACCCAAGATGAAAGTACCCTTACATAAAAATTTCAGAAACTGTGCCCAGCTCATTCGTGCCACTTACTCCAACACAATTCTACTTCTTCCACAAAATATTGATTCTTGCAGCCTGGTGAGCAGGCCCAACCTATAGACTGATGAGTTTTTTCACTTTCAAACATATGTCAAATACTAACTGTTCAGATCAGGACAAAAGCAACATAGATAATTGAATTTTAAACACTCTCCATATTCATTTATTGTTTGCTTTAGTTGCATATGCTACCTATAGTGAAGTTGCAAAAGTTGTACCACATCTCTTGCACGAGAAAATATCAAATTTTGACATTACAACTGATCGATCTATGACCAACATACGTCTACTTTGTGCAGTCAAAAGAACAGCACCTCTGTGGCTTCTATTGATGTAAGGAAGGTTTATAATAATGTTCAAAGGGACATCTAATAGAGATGCTTAGCTATGAGATTCCGGTCATGCATATTGACCTTGTAAGAAATATATGTGCTGGCATGTAGACTGTGAAAAGACTTGCACAGGAATTGCTGGACTTAATAAATGCATATTGAGTATAAATGTCTATTACTGGTCTCATTTGTGCTTTTAAGGTTACTTGTATAAAGACCAGATCAACTACCTATGATGGTTCTAAATAATAAATATGAGATCAGAATCTGTATATGATTGCTTCATTAACTAGTTGTCATAATCATAGTTCCCAATTGAAGAAGAAATTGCAATCTTTTGAGTTGCTCAAGAGATTGTCAACTGATGGAATTTAGATAGAAAGAGTTCCATAGAGAATAAAGATTCCGGAATTGGTACATGGGCATGATCAAAGAGTTGATTATTGGATGAGAGATTACACCTGAGACAAGAATCTATGTTTGCATTGCATCATTCAGATTTTGCAACCCAATGATTAAGGTTCTCCAAAGATGAGGCCAATATGTAGGGAACCTGATTCCGTTTTAAAATATGTAAGGAAGTTGACTTTCATGGTGCAACATAGAATATAGATATCTAACTTCTTGAGAGGGATTCACAGAGTTTTAATTGTTGGATTGGAGTTTGAATTCTATTATTAAAGTTTTGGAGGTCTGATTTCATTAATGGACGTCTCAATATGTAGATTGAAATGGGAAAGAAAGCACTAAATAAACTTAGAGAAATTATTCATAATATTTTCCATCCAACATGTAATGGCATTTTACATAGATTAGTTCTGGCAGGAGTGATGGTGAAAATGGAGTCCTAAACCTTGAATTAATTACATATGTTTCTTTGTGTGTAGAACACATGTGATATACATATACCTTAGGATGGTTGATGCCTTAACAATCTAATAGCCATTACCCTTCACTAGGGTGGTGTGATCAACACCTATTGATTTTGATTAGCTATGGGGCTTGATTGATAAATTAGAGATTATGCACAATTGAAGAATTATAGAATATTGTTCAAGGTAATTTTATTAATATGTGTTTCTTATAGAGAGTTGAGAATAGATTACATGAAATGAGATCTGAGTAATCCTAATTATAAACGGACATAGCACAACCAAATTAGCAACCCAATAATTTTGAGAGAATTTATTTATATGTTTCACATAGATGAAACATATAATTAATTATTTTTTAGAAAATAATATATAATTAATTGTGTTTAAAGAAGCATTGTTGGCTTTTTTTTAGAAAGTGCCATAGCCAATAGCATTTTAGTGAAAATCTCATAATAGGAATCCTACTCCTATTGAGATTCCTAGTTCTCTATAATAGAGGCTGAGATATTCCAATTGAATCAATTAAAATCTTAATCAATTTCAGACATCCCTTTTTAGAACAGGGCATGCCCCTGCCCTCTCTCTAATACAACTTTGCATTCTATAATGGAAAGGAGAGAAGTTCCACTATGTAAAGAAGAAGGCATTCTTGCAATGTCAGAGTTGCCTCCTATCAGCGTGATTTACATGAGTTGCAACTTGTGTTGGAGACTTCGTGAAGAGTGTGGTAGAAATTGGCACATACTGCATTAATCTTGTGATAACCAATCAAGGAGGAATCATCACTAATCTCGTGCAAGTGGAAATGGTTTTATTGATGTTTTGAATCGATCTAATTGATTTGAATCATTGTTTTCATGTTTTGAAATGTTTTAAATGATCCCCATGCTTCTATGATACATTGTTACCTTCAAAAACAACGTAGCACTTTGATCAACCAACTTGCAGCATAGGGCAAACTTTGCGATGACAACTTTGAGCCTTACCTCTATTTTCATTATAATGAGAAGGGGGTGAAGAAGCCGATCCCAAGTTTCATTGATGAATGCTTAAATGCAGATGAACTCATGCTAATGGATGAGAGGCTAGATAGAGTAAGGTTGAGCATTAAAAGAGACTTGATTTCAACATTGCAGGAGAACTGTGATATGACATGCGAAAAAAGGTCCTGGAGAAAGCTACATTTAAATGCTAGCCGTCAGTTTTTCACCAAGACGATGAAAGTGACGGAGATTTAAAATGTAAGGCTGTGCAGATTGTACAAAATGCAGGGGAGGTAGAGTGTCTGTTGGGGCACGAATATCCCTCTGAAAGTCAAAGACAAGTACCAATAGTAAGACGATCAATGTCCAAGGAGCTGAGTGTTTGGCTGGCAAATATTAGTGAATGTTCATACATAAATCGAGAATTTAAGGTGAACATTTGATCAATCGAAAGAATGGATATCTGATGAAACCATCATTGGGAATTTGATATGGCAACTAGGGATAACAATATGACAAAGATCCATTTAAGGCGGTATCAACTTCTGCTGGAAAGGTCAACATGATGTTTCAGATTGCAACCGTGAAAAATTTGGATGATAAAGACCTTTTCCAGAGAGTTCAACAAGACGAGAAAAGAATTGGAAACAAAAAAGCAAGCATATTACTTATCGCCAAACCACAATATGTCCCAATATATCTCAAATAAGGGTAAGTAATCCAAGAAGCCAACCTAACCAACAGTAAGAAAATGCTTGTTTTTGACATCAATTTCTCTACAATGATGTTAATTTCAAGTTAATCAAAGAATGACTCTTCCCTAAGAACAGACACATCTCTTTTTTTTATTTAGGAAACTTCCCACTTGAATTGCTCCCACCTTCTGACTCCTAAATTGATTGCATATGCACACACGTGCCTTCCCACCCTTAACAATACCCACCAAAGGAATGATGCGCCATTGCTCAAGAACCTTTCCGGTTAAGACCCAAACAAAAAGCATCTCCCCACATGCAAAGGATCACCCCACAGACCCGAGAACGCCGAACCACCCAACCAAAAGCCATTCCCATTCGAACCAAACACGTGAAACTCTCCAAACCATGCAATCACGCAAATAACCACGTAGACCACCAATGCCCAAACATAACAAAGCGCCCACCTTTATCCAACTTGGCGCCCGCGGAGGGGATCCTCCAGATGAAGGACCCCCAGAACTCCTCCAGATCGGCGCTGGGGATCTCCTTCTTCACAAACTGCTCCGCCAGCACCTTGCTACATATCCCCTTCAAACCGGGGATCTTCGACTTGGGGAACCTCGACGGGGGTATGAGGAACCGATCATGGAAGTACCCACTCCCCGTCGTCCTCCTGCTCACCTTCCACCCCCACTTGTCCCCCGGAAGCGGCCAGTCCTCAGGCGCGTACGGCAGCCCCACCCCGGAGGATCCCCCCTTCACCGGCGTCGCCACGAGGCCCTTCCTTGAGCTCGCCGAGGACGCGCCATTCGACTGGTTCGTGTCCATGGAGTCCTCCTCTCCAGACATGGCGAGAGATCCGGGGCTTTGGGCTATCAAAAAGCGAGCTTTTTGGAGGGGATCAGGGTAGGGGAGAGGGAGCTCGAATCGCCGGGGTTTTGGGTTATCAAGAAGGGTCCAACGATTTGAGGGGATTGGGTGGGGAGGGGGAGCTCAGATCGTGCAAAGATCCGAGCTTCGGGACGAGATGGGAGTTGCCAAGTGGGATTTTGGTTGGCAAGGTTAGGAGCTTTGGGGGCTCCGGAGCAGTGGGTTGCCAGGTGGAGGTGGAGGAGAAAAAGCAGAGTAGGGGCTTATTACGAGTAAAGGGGTGTTTCCTTGGAGTTGGGTATCCATTGGGAAAAATTTTGTGACACACCTGTGTATGAACGGACGTCTGTCTGGGTCGCTTGGCACTGTTCGTTTGGGATTGAGTCGCTTGTGTAGTGTTTCGTTAGGTTCTACAATCTCGGATTATAATAATACCATAGTAGATCTAATTTCATCGGTGGTGGGATGAACTTAACTTGAAAATGTGGGAAAGAATATTTTCATCTGTCTCATCAAATATCTTATAATTTAATTTATATTTTTTTCAAATATAAAAACTACATAATACTAGAATTGTCATTATTATAATTATATAATTACACAACTTACAAAATTAATTTCTCAAAGTAAATTCCTCGTAACAAATGGAAAGGTGTGATTAGATTTCAGGAGGAGTTGTTTTCGTAGATTTTGCACCAGGAGCTTATGTTGTAATTATAATTATACAATGCACTCTTTTGGGTACATATATTTTACACATTTTTAATATCTTGATTGGTGTTTTAAGATTTTGAATGATTAAACTACCTTGAAGAATATCAAGATAAATTAAGATAAAAGAAAAAGTAAAAAAATATGTTACAATATATTTTTCAACATGTAGACTTTAACTTACGCTGATAGTTTTAATCGATGGTTTCAACAAATGTGTTTGATTTTTGATGGGTAAAAAATAATTTTTATAGGTAAAGAATCATTTTTTATAAATGAAAAATATATTTTGATTTTCAATTGATAAAAAATTAATTTTCATTTCAAAAATCATTTTTAATAGATATATCTTAATTTTCAACAAATATATTTTAATTTTTAACCTGGGTGTTTTGATTTTTCCACCTGTAATGTGATAAGTTACTTTTTTTGACTAGTGGTAGACCCCACGGTTGCTTTGTGAAAGTGAATATACGAGTGTAGGTTGATTTTTGGTGAGTGGGACATGCTTTCTTGGTATACATTATATAAAGTGTTGCAACGTGTGTTTCTTAACCTGTATCCAAAGGAAAACAAGGAAACCCTATTTTGTACACCAAACATTATATCCTTAGGTACTGTTTATTTTAAGAGATTTATTTTGAGGGATTAATTTTGTAAGTGATGGAATTGTGAGGGGAAGGGAATCACAAAATTAATAAAAAGGAACAAGAGGTCACTGGACCATCCAACGACCTAGAAAGGTCATTGGATGATTCAACGATCTTTCCCTTCGTTTTGTCCTAAACACACGCCAGTGGTTGCATAGGGAAGGGAAGGTAAAAGGTAATCAACAGTCATTGAATGATCCAACGACCTATCGAAGGTCATCCATTGATTTCTTCACAAGTAGTTATACAAAATTGTAAAGTTTTTATGTTTAAGTAAAATATGAGTCAAATAATGAGACATTTGAGAGGTTAGGCAAAAGTGTTTCCTCATAAGAGAGGAAATTATCTAATTTCGAGGAAGGATAAGATGAAATAATCTTGAAATAAAGTTCATCAAATAAAAGATCATCACCTTAATTCCTAGAAACAAACGGTAACTTAAAGTGGGGGTGGGGTACACCCCTTTCTTGGATGCATATGGGCAAAGATTGACTCGTAAGGTTTATTTCTTATGGTATAACCACTTCACCCCAAGAGGTGGTGGTTAACTCTACTAAAACTCACCACCCCGGAAATACCCTGCGAAGTGTACGAAGTGAAGGTCACTTGAATCACGAGTAAGTGAAGCTCATTTCCTTAACATAAACTCGCACGGTCAATACATATAATCTCATTCGTAAGGCGGGGATAGGAAATGAAGAGTCCTTTTGGCTCCCCTTTAGGGTTAAGAGATTCACCTCTTGTTCGAATAACTTTGAGTTGCATCTTGAAATGGGTGCTCAGTGCGATGGAAATGGGAAATAAGACATGATCGATTAAATGTCAGGGCGTGTATATATATATATATATATGCAAAATCTCTCTTGCAATTTATGGCATTGCAGTTCCATTTTGAGATCCCGTTGCAAGAACGTGGAATCATATTATCATACCAACACCAATTGAGATCAAATGGTAATGTAAATTACTGATGCAAGCAACATCAATTCTTTTTTTAAAGGCATAGATGTAAATAATTAATTTTATTTTTTTATTTTTCTTTGTAAGATAAGCTCAATCCATTGAAAATTTCTAGTTATCACATTATTTAAGATTTTCTTTCATTTTTATTTGCATGTTATCCTTTTATCTTGAAATGAGTTAAAAGGCCAGTTTAAGTTGTGGGATACATCCCGTGGGATAAAATCTTACAAAAAAAGGATGTCCCATGTTAGTGTTTACATGTAACATGGGATAATTCTATGAGGTTGCATTTGCTTGGAAGTTAATGGTTGGAATAAGAGTTAACATATGGGTTAGGAATAGGTTTGGGTGTGAGTTACATAAGATACGAGGTACCATCAAAAGCTGTGGCTACACGGATTTTGAAGCCCACTAACACTCTCATACCACATATAACTTAAAAAACCATCGCTGTTGCTATCTTGCTTCGACTCAGCGTCGGAGAGTGGTCGTGAAATCATGGAGGTACTCCGTGGCAAGCGAGAAATTTAGGGGCCCCGAGGGGGGTGAGGGGGGATGAGGTCTCCCCCCTCCCCCCTTTCTTCTAACTTAAAAAATACCATCTAATAATTACAATACACCACACCAAAACCCACTAACTCTCTCTCTTCTCACAGAAAACCACCATACTAATCATTAACAAGCCTCCCAATGATTACAATCCCACCAATCATTACAAATCCACCAACCAAACATCTTATATTTATTCTACTTTAATTCTATCATGAAATAGCACTATCCCCTTGTCAAATGTAGCCTAGAGTGTTTACGTGAATAGAGGATCAAGTGAAAATAAGCTGGAGGTGGAAAATTAAGATGTCTACATAAAAATGAGAGATGGAAGGAGAGATAAGTTGTTAAAAGATAATTATACCTTTACATTGGTGGTTATATTGGTTAATGGATTTTTTCTTTTTTTAAGGGCAAGAGGGAAAAGGGGAGCAAATGTGTAAAGAGTGCAAGATGCAGAGCAGAGGGTTACAAGGGATTAGAGCATGGGATAACTCATCCTTCACCCATGCTTGAATTTGAGGAAATGTAAGTTTAAGGCAAAACACATGATTACTTATTTCCCTTCATGAACACAAGATGCAGAGCGGAGAGTTACAAGGGGTTAGAGCATGGGATAACTCATCCTTCACCCATACTTGAATTTGAGGAAATGTAAGTTTAAGGCAAAACACATGATTACTTATTTCCCTTCGTGAACACAAGATATCCCACAATGTAAATAGACCCTAAGTCTTTTATCTTATTTTTATTTAGGTTTCTACAACAAATTATCCTTTTATTTGGAATATTTTTTTAAGGGAGAAAAAAAAGGGAGTTAACCGCTTGATTTGTTTTGGATAGATTGAATCTTTTTTATGTTTTAAGTTGTTAAAGTCCTTCTACGTTAGTAGACCTGCGATATAGAAGAAGAGTGTTTGGAATGAAAAAAAATTAACTTCTAGTCTATCTCCTCTCCCTTCTCAACCCCATTCTCTCTTAATCCCACGTGGCTTGACGTACTTCTCTTCTTGTCCTTACCTCCATCACTTTCTCCACCTTTCCTCCTATTACATCAATTGAACTATCGGAGAGACGTTTTTGGTTGACAGAAAGAAGGGTAATTACCTTGTCTCCCAGATGATATTGCTATATTGTGGCATACCTGAAAATACCTTATTAGTGACAAAGGCAAAATCATCCACAGGTGACAACAGCGAAGAGATCTCTCATGTATACTTTATATACATGATAAGACACTGGGATTTGATAATATGATACTGATGTAAACATATTTACACTATTTAATATGTCTATTTATACATATTCTTAAGTATAGGATTGCATTTCATGATATAAATATTGCATAACATACATCATATTGCATTTAGAGTAGTTTGAATAAAATGGAGGTTAATTGTCTCCTTTTATGTGTTTGGACAGGGTAAATATTTTATCGGGGTCTCGGATCAAAGATCCAACCGTATGGATGTGATCAGGGCGACGATTGGAGTTTAACGACTCCAAGATCACTCTAATCAGACATCCGTAGCATCAGATAGTGACTGGGGAACCCTAGAAGATCAAGAGCTAGGATAGTGTAAATCCACACTTCAGATGACAAATCCAACCGCACGGATGAATTTGGATCGACGATCGCAGCCCAATGATACAAAAATCGAGTCAATCCGACATCCGTGGCACCATCTACAACTTCCAGAAGATGGACGGCCAAGATGACGCCACGTGGTGCCATCTCAGCCGCCCAAACGGCCGCTTGCATTCTATGAAGATCGCGCACCCGCCCCCTCTCCGCCGTTGGATCTCGATCCAACGGCTGTGGACGCGGCTCCTTAAAGTCATCCGCGCGACCTTTTGGGCGAGGCAGCACAGCGGTCCAGTGCCTTATTGCGAGGTGCTGGCGCACGTTCGAGCCCCGCCAAGCGATTTCTGAGGTGAGTGGGCGCACCTTCATCAACCGTCAGATCGCAATCCAACGGCCGCGCGTGCCCGATAGCATTCACGTGCTATTGCACGTGCGGCGTCACGCACGATCGCACGCGCCAAGCGGGCGCAGCAGCAGGCGGAGATGCGTCTTAAGCCGTCCGATCGTGAGATCGGACGGCTGAGAATCAATGAACGTGCGATGGCGTTGAGGAAGCGGGCAGCTGAGGAGGTGCGCGTGGGCGTGGGAGCTACGCCCACGTTGGGGCTTTTAGTGACGGATTTATCCGTCACTATAGACCCCTCATTTATTATTTTAAAGTTGTAATGTTCATTTTACCCCCACTCCTTGCAACTATAAAAGGAGACCCCTTCCATACGAAATTCCCATCCCTTCCTTCTCTTCTCTACCCTTCCAAAGCTCAAGAGAAGCTTGTCCCACACCCGGGATGCTTCTCGCGAGATAAAGTCCAAATTTTTGTCCCCCTTCGTAAGTGGATCCCGCGACGACGACGGTGTGCTGCTCCATTCCCGTTCTTCTGCTTCGTTCTCCTTCGTCCAGGCATCGTCCCGTCCGGCTCGTCCTCCAAGCAACCGTCGAGGAGGATTTCTCTCTCCCTATTCTTTTTACTGCTTTCTAATATAGATTTACTACTTTCTAGTGTAGTTTTGCTCGTCCTCCAAGTAATCGTCGAGGAGGACATTTCTCCTTCCATTCTTTTAATGCTTTCTAGAGTAAATTTATCGCTTTATAGTGTAATTGTTTTATGCTTTCTAGTTGTAATAAACAATCTCCTCAATGATAAATTCTTTGTTTATTCTACATCTCATTTTGATTTTCATGTGTAATACTCTCTCTCTTTTATTTATTGTAAATAATTAGATAGTTTTAAATTGAATTACTTCGTGACAAATAAAAAGAAACGCGTAGTTTTTAAATCAAACGTCCGCCTCCCTGTGCTCGACCCGGAATTTCAATTTCGGTATAAATTTTATTTGTTGAACACGAATTCTTCACTTTCAAGCTACAACGACAGGTTTTCCAAAATTGAACACGTTAGTGTAGCGATTCGTACGTTCAACAGATACCTTTATATACAGTGAACTAGCTACCTTTGCAAGAGATGATCCAACAAACTACCCACCGAGGCAGGTAAGTATCTTACATGCACTTAGAGCACCACGCACCATACAACATCAGGCTCCTCACCAAAGGACTGTCATGAGCCCTACTAAAAGGACTTTTCGAGGATACCTCGTCATGCGGACACCCCTCACTCTAAGCACAGCTGGCCACCCATGCTGGAATCGAGCACTTTGTACATGACTAAGTGCTTTAGATCCCGGTTGGTGGAATTTTTAAACATGGGCTTATCCTAGTTAGGGTACAACAGGTAAATGATGCAAGATTTTTTTTTCCTACCTACCACATCTATTATAATTCATCATATCTATCTCTCCTCAATTATATTTACCTTCACTAATTTACTCCTACTCATTACATCTATTTCTACCAACACACTTTTACTTATCACATCCATCCTACTAACTCACTCCTAATACAAGTAAAAATAAAAACAAATAATCATATATCAACTCAATTATCACATCTACATCCATTAATCCTCCTCTTACCCATCCGCTTATCCCTTCTTTAAAATTTCATAAACTTTACCCAATCTTAAACTTTAAAGGGGTGTTTGACAAGCAAGTTAAAGCTGGTTAAGTGGTCTTAACCTTTAGCTCCACTTAACCCATCTACCACTTGCAATGAGTTAAAGAAGACTTAACTGAAAGTAAAGTTATTTCACTTCCTCTTTGGTAAAGGAAATTATTAACAGAGATACAAATTAAAAGTAGAAGGAATGGAAGAATTAAAAAGTTTTATTCCACCTGAGTATTTTGTTGGATTTATTGTCTTGTCAAAGGAATTAGGAGATTTTATTCCGCTAGAGGTGTTTATTTGGTGGAAAAATTAGTAAAATAAGGAGAAAATTAATTGAAAAGATGAATCAAACGGAATTAATAGGTAGAATTAGATAATTTCACCGGAGGGGTGTAATTGCCTGATTTCAAAAGTACACCCTTAATTTAGGAATCATATAATTTCAAAATTAGAGATGTTAAACGTAAAATTAGACATGAAATTAACTTTTATTCAACGTACCAAACAACTCCTTATTCCAAAAATTATTTTCCTTACTAAACCTCTACCCATTGAGACCTTAGGCTTAAATAACTTTTGCTAACTTCTGGGAATTTTTAATCATTGACGAGACTGCACTTCAACGTCAGACCTGCAAGGGACAAGCTTTACAACTTTTACTTCATGACTTTCAATGCAAGCTCCATCTTGTCTCACACGTCAAGTTGCAAATCAACCTAGATTTCTATGCTGGCCACACATTTATATCCTCGTCATTCTGTCGAATAGGATATCAGTCTATGAAAGGTCAACACTTAGGTACCCCTTGATCAACAAATGGTCCCCCTCCATGGGACCTTCAAGAGACTTCATCTTTGCTGGACGCCAATCTTCCACAGACGAAAAACTCACTCTCGTAAAACCTCCTTCCTTGCACTAAAAAGAAAGGGGAACTCATTGGGAAAAGATCATGTAAAACGTAGGGGTGTTTCATGGATCAAATACCTGCCCATTTACACTTAAGCTAATCTAACCCAATGTCAACCAAGTTACCACTCAACTCAACCCAATCCGTTCAAATGGATATCCAATGGGTAGGTACCCAACTTTACTAAATTTGATTAAGGCTATCCGTTGAGTGCCTTGTTGATCAATTTAATGAAAATATAAAAGGTAAAGACATAAAATATAATCTTAAAAAAATTATAAAAAGCAACAAATATATAAAAATATTCATTAAAATGAAAATTTATTTTTATAAATATATAAAAATAGTAAAAAAATAAAAAGCATTTATAAACAAATAAATTTATATAAAATATAAAAGTAACAGGAAATATTATTAAAAACTAATTTAAAAATACAAAAAATAAAAATGAAAAAACAACTAAAATACATAAATAATTTTATAAAAATAAAATATATTTATAAAAATTATAGATAAAATAAAAAAATGTAAAAATCAACTAAAAAGAATTAAATGCAAAAAATTAAAAATAACAATTTAAATTATTATTTCATTTATTTTAGATAATAAATTTATTATTATTATTATTATATCCAATATGCATAGCTCGCCATTGTTGCTGACAGATTGGCACACACCGCACACCTTACTAGAGCCACTGCCAGTGCATTGTTGTTGTGGCCTGTGTACTTTAGTCACCAATGAGTCATGGATGGTGGAGTGTCAATGGCAGTGAATCATCGCCTATGGAGCGTCAGAGTCACTCATCGCCAAGGTCGAGGAGGGGAGTCGACCGCGACAACGCAAATGGGGATCAGCGGATCACAATCCATAAATTAAGACTGGGAGCTAAATTGAGAGTTGCGAATGGAAATGGTAGCCGAGTGGGAGAGCAAATGGGAGAGTCATGATTCACGAATGGGAGTGGCCAAGTGGGGGAGTCGTAAATAGAGAGTCATGGGCATGGATCGAGTGAGTCACGAATTGTGAGTGCCTTAGGATGAGTATCAAAGTGAGTTACGGGAAACGGGTCATGGGTACCCATGAATGCCTTAGTAGGTACCCAAATGAAGCCTCAATAAGTGAGAGGTCACACTTAACAAGTACCCAATCAATACTTGGTAAAATAGATACCTAACCAAGTAGGATCAAAAGTCATGGGTTGGGTTGGATATCCAAAATTACCGAGTCAAATAAACACACCCTTAGTGAGAAGAACATGCAAGTAGGATGAAAACATAAGAAGACCTTTACTCTCATATGCACTCTTATACTCTCTCTCCATCTATATTTTAGTTACACTCTAGCCTCCACTCCTTTACCATGGAAGCCAACGCACAAACTTAGTTGTATGGTGGAAAACTTGATAGGATGTTGAAACCTTACCCTAATCAAAGAACCATGCATCTCATGTCAATAGACTTTCCTTCGACACCTCTTTGACGTTCCCTCACGTCAAACAAACCTCATGGTGGATGTTGGGCACCAGACAACATGCATCAATAATCCCATGTGGATGGGCTTTTCTTTGACATTTCCTTACGCAAAACAAACCTCATGGTGGGACCCTAGACAACGTCACAGATGCCTATCATATAGAGGTAAGAGGTTTAGGTATGTGGTTGAAAAAGGAGATTAGACTGAAAGGGTAGGTGGAATAGGTGTTGGTCAAAGGCGACACAACGTAAAGGTTAGGCTCAAAACCCTACTGCTTTTAATGAAAGAAGACTCTTCTACTTAAGAGCACCAAATTACAAGGTAAGTGAGAGAGTCTACGTAAGAGTGCACAGAAAGTTGCAAAGGGAACACAAACATTTATCAATACTTTGAAGCCCCAACTAATTCTAGTGAACTATTTTTACATTTATATGTAAAAATCTACAAGACAAATTAATGATTTGATTCCTCTTTGCACTCTATATACTTAATTGTCAATCACATCCAAGCATACACTGAGACTATCAGTTTTCGCAATCTCAATTCATGACATGGTTACCATGTTGGAGGTATACAACGAAGCCCTCAGTGACCTACTAACAACTAAGCCAGCTCTTTTTCTCAAGCAAAAAAACAAAAAGATCCTATGTAATAAAAGAAGATTTGGATATTAAGTAAGCTAATAAAAGTAATCAAACATAAAAAAGATTTTACATAATACAATAAGTTTAATCATCTCTAAGAAACCTTAAAAATAAGTAGAAATATACAGTAACACAAAAATTCATATACACTTCCCCTTAAATAAATTAAACTGGTAATATTTAATTATAAAGCAAATTACATGAGTAATATTTAATTTGAAATTAAATATCACCAATAATTTTTTAATATTGTAAGTGTAATATAAGAAAATTTTACCAATGATATTTAAATATCACCAATGTGATTTTATTTTCTGAAGAGCGCCTGAATTTTTACATGGATTTTCGTGCAAATAAGCCATATTACTAAAGATAAAATTCTGCCACAGGTAGTGCGGGTTTTAATTAGTTGTTGATGGGAGCAAGGGAGATTTGTCCAAGAAAGTCGACCTATTTTTTGCTGGGAAATGTGGGTGGGAAATTTTGGGACGGATGAGGAGGGCCCGAGAATTTCTTCCCCGAATAATCATATTGTTCTTTTTTGTTCCATTTCATTTACATTCCAAAATAGATGAAAACTCCTAGCCGTTAAAATTAAATTCTTTTCCAACGTTACCCACAATCGAAATGCCTTATCCAAGAATGCACAAAAGGTTCTAGTGGTTGAATAGTTTAGACATCCATCCAAGTAGTTCTCTGCACAGGCACCATGAGGCCCAAAGTAGACTGAATCTCATCCGATTCCATTCCTTCCTACTCCGAGACAAGGAGATTTATCTAGTCTTTCTCAGGACTTATTTGATGTCATAGATAATTGCCCCTAACAAACTAAATGATGCTAGATGTTTCTTTATTCCTAGGTTGTTAATCTTATGAGCACACTCTTTAGCTCAGTGTTGCAAAGTGCAAAAATTCTCTACTTTTTGGCTTGAGCCGGATATTCCTCAGCCCTTGGTTAATGTTTATAAACAGTTTGCTTAGTTTTTAAATATAATCCAGTTCTTAAAAAAATTTCAGCCACGTACCCTTAAGCAACAAGGCATTAGCTGATACATTTTTCATGTAAGACAACACCCCACCTGAGAACATAGAACAAAACACCTTGAGGCGAGCACTGTTGATGGTTACGTATATGTTCAAATAATACAAGCTGCAGCCATCTCAAAAGCTTCTCCAAGATTCAATATCTAAAATAACTCAAGCCAATGGAGAGTCGAATGCATCCAAAAAAGAGCTGAGAAGCTTCAAAGGAGAGATGGCCCATGGATTCAACACCTTATCCAGGCAAAGGACAAGATGGCCCAAACTCAACAACCATCTGGCTTTATAATTTGGTAGTGACCAGCATTCTCTGTCACAACAACCACATAAACAACCTCATATTGAGAGGTGTTTTTAACTCCCAAATTAGCCAACTCTTCCAAATGCATCAAAGAATAACCAGCAGTGATGTTCTAAGGTGGCTGTAGGGCTCTCCAACTGAAAAGGCACCAAAAGCCCACTCCCTGCAATAACACCAAAGCATCTGGACGAAAATCTTTTATCAGTACTTCCAAATCCAGTAGGTCCCGTAGTCATCAATAAGGAAAACCTGCAGTAGAGTCTAGCATCTGGCCACCTCTGGTATGCCCAGTTGCAAGGTCCAACAATCCACAACTGACATATTTTGCTGGTTGCAAGTGCAGATAAACGCTAGTAAAGATCCACAAGAAATCTCCCAAGATCCAGTCTTACGACTAAACATTGAAGTCTGTTCACTGCAGAAGGATGTTGGACAAAGAGATTGGCCTTACGTATATGCAACAAACCCTTTGCTAGAAAGAGGAAACTCCTTTGACCACTATATTCCTAGTATCTTAATGAAAATCCTTCCATGACAAAAGAAGAGGATCTGGCAGTAGAAATCCCCTTTCTCATTAAATCTAATAGCCCACTTCACCGGTAAGAACCATTCAAAATCTTGATGTCAGTAATTCCCAGTTCCAAACCTCTCTACGAGAAAGGCCATGCCACCGGAGACATGGCATATGTAGCAGTCCCATTATTCTTTTAAAGGAGGCTTCTTCTCATGGTATCAATCCTCTTCATAATCTTCTTTGAAATTCTGAACACTGACAAAAAGAAAATCAGCGAAACAAAGAACATTGACTTGAGCAGAAGTGCTCTACCTTCACTGAGACAAGAATCTAGCACCCCATCCCTCCGGTTTCTTCTCCACTCCCTAGCATCCATAGGCTTGTTTGGAAGAGTCCTACATACTAGGTAGAGGTGTCCTTAAGGGGTAGTAGGAGCATCCAAGTGCAAAATTTTGTTCCCTTCTTCCGGTCTAGATTAAGTTTTTAAAAAACGTGAGCCAGTATCGAGGCGGTTTGCCTTCATTGAGGCAAGGCATAAGCCTCAAAGTGGTCAAGGTGTAAGCCTCAGACTTTGCATAAAAAATATGAAAAAATGATATAATATATATATGTTAAGTGCTAATAGTAAAATAATAATATAAAGAACACACTTTCATACCATTTTTTCACTATCACAATATTAAAAGAGTGAAACTAAAAGAGAGATGACATTTAAAATAAAAAGATAAGCATCCATACAATATAGAAAATTAGAAACCACAACTAAACCAACTTCCCAAACCATTGGGAGACTTAAACGTTAAAACATACATTAAAATGAAGGTACATCTACATCAAAATGAAGGTTAGCAACTTAACATAACAAAATCCTTTATACTAAATTAATCCTTTTGGATAGAATCATAGAAATTGTTGCAAAAATGACATTCTATCTCCTGCTATCTTATTCTTAGATTACAACAATATGAGTCTTTTAGTCACTAATATAAGAAAATACTACCAAATATTCCTTGTTTGTAAGAGTCAAAATAAATTATCAACAAAAAATCCCTAAATGTCATCAATTGATGAAATGAAAGATCTGGGAAATCAAAATTGAAGTTTCAAACCAAAGAATAGTTAAGAGCCGCTAGGGCAACACTGGGGCAGCGCTGCTAGACCTCTGGTGGCATTATTCGACCTCCGGCGACACTTCTCTTCCTCCAATAACACTGCAGCAAGTAACTCTGACGATGGTTCTTGCTCAGATGGTCGAGAGATGGCACATAAGGAGATGTAAATAGGGTTTTTTTCTTCGATAGGGGTCGAGAGGTGATGCAAATAGGTTTTTAAAACTTCAACAAGTGTTATTTGCTTGTCACATGACTAGGTTTAGGGCATCATACACTGAGACGACGCCTCAGCATCACCTCGCCGCCTCACCTACGCCTCGATCAGTCGAAGTGTATACCTTGCTGGGATAGGTCGAGGGTACTGCCTCGAGGCTATTTCTTCTAGCCTCTCCTTAAGGCATGCACCTTTGGCACCTTAAGGCACGTTTTTTAAAATGATGGTATAGATATATACGAGATGACTTGGAGAGATTCAGACCCATTGCCTCCCCAAAAAGGTCTACCGTAGAAGCAATTATGCGATCTTCTTCAATAGAGACTTTAATAAAGAGGATGATATCTAAGGCCTTCTGTAGAATACAATAAGCATCTCTCTAACAGGATGCAGAACACCTGAAAAACAGTCCTTAATCGTAGCCCAGAAAAGTGTGAAGAGCAACAAAATCTATTGCTACCCAAAAAGGAGAGGCACCAATGAACAACCCTTGTGAACTCTCCATTAGTAGAGAAGAATGTAGTAACAATGCACCTGATCCCAAGCAAACCACATATCCAGGAAGCCCCTCCTTTGCAGAGAAAACCACGAAATGACCAAGCCAAGTAGTAGTAGGTTTTGATGAAATCCATCTTCTGCAAGAACCTCATTATCCTAGATTCTTTCAGGAAGAAACCATAACAACACTGTGATGTCTACCTTATAAAAAAATTACTAGACTATGCTACATCTTGCATTACCAAAGACACTTCATTTGAAAGAATTTTGACTAGCATTAAATAGATGACATTTTTGTGAAGCAATGTGGCATTGAACCTTAATTGCCATTGAAGAACTTCTGGGGTAGAAGAAATAAAAACATTTGCTCAAAATGTTTGTAACATGTCCAAGATACTCCAAAGTTGTTAACAAAAACAACAAAAATCTATCTGGACTAAGCACTTCATTGACCTTCATCTCCATAAAAGCACCATGAACCATCATGGTATAGGCACCTCCCTTGCACTAGTGAAATCTTAGTAGCATCAACACTGACCCATCTTTATCTTTATTAACCAGGTCATCTCTCCTATGAATTCCCTAAAATGGTCCACAGGGTGAACCAAACCGATGGCCTCTTCAAAATGCACCTTCCATTAAACAAGAACCTTCTCAATGTGACTATTGTGATGACAAGTTGGAAGAGCCAAATGGAAGTACTGCATGCACACATTCCCCCTACCCCCCAAGCCACAATTGTATGACATCCAATCTTTTTATCTTCCTGTTCCACCTCTCAAGATCTTTGCCTTCAAGGAAGCTCTTCCTTCAAGAGCTCCTTTACATCTTCAATCTAGTCTATTTCTGTAAATTGTTGAAGGGCTTCCATCCATTTTTTCTCCCTATCCTTCTTCACTAAACAAGCTTGCAAAGATGTCCTTTGCTTAAACTCTAGTCGCAGAACCTACCAGGTAACAAATAGCCTAATGCTCCTCCATCAAACTCCCCAGGCTCATCAGACCCCCAAGCCCTGCTCCAGCAACAATTATCTATAAAACTTATTGAGAACCCTTCTTAGATCTCCACAAAAGCAGTTTAAGATTGGAGAAGGGTCTATCCCATGGCACCACATTCGATAGAGGAAACTTTGTAGCAAACTCCATGAAGCAAAAAGATATGTCAATCTTGGACTGGGAAGAACATTTTTATGACAAATGACAGGTAATTACTAACCATAAAAACAACTCTGTGCTCATTTATAAGATCCTTGAATCTCTATGCTCCTGTATCTTGAGTGAGCCTCTTACTTAGTCATCTGGCATATCCTCTGCCTTAGTTGCATCAAAATCACACCAAAAGAGACAAGTTTTTTTTTTTTTGTGGGGGTGGGGGGGACAAAAAAAAGTATAGGAAAAACTCCTCCCAAACGACCAACCTGTTTGCATTGCATGTCATGCCACATGCACAAACTAAAAGGAAATGAAACCATTATTCTTCCTTTTCAAAGCCACAACTAAAAAAGGATCCCAAGTTTGAATCTTCCATCTCAATGATGTCATGTCTCCAATTAAATATCAAACCTTTGGATCTAGCAACAACATTCAACACCAAAAACAAATCCATTCAAGAGCCACCAATCTTTCCTACATATGCACATAGTGGGCTCAAGCTTAAACCCCTCTAGAAGAATGACATCCACCGACCTTGTGGTTGGATATTTGCCTTAACATCTGTTTCCAAGCATCAATCCCTAGCCTCCAATGCTTGATAGAATCATGTTATATGGAAGTCACTCTAGAATTCTCCCTACTAATTAGCACTTTACCAAATTGAACATGAGTATTGGTAGCCTTAAGGCCAATGATACAGGTCATGTCAGTGATCTCCTCCCTCTTGATAGTGAAATTGGACCTAAGTTGACAATCCCATTGACATGGGAAGCGGCAACTTCCACCTATCACTGAAGCAAGGACTTGCACCCTTGCGAGGTGGTATTGCTAGTAATAACCAAATCACTCTTAAAAATGGGGATTACAATGTTGTCTGGAGAATTAGATCGATAAACTCTGATGCAACAAGCCTGTATACGGAAAAAGGGCAATACGAACAGAAAGTCCAATTAAGGGATGCTCGTATTAGCATGGAAGCTTCAGACCTCCAAAATGACCATCTCCGATGTTTCTTTAGGATCAATAATAATGCCCATAAGCTTCTAGTGATTGAATTCCCATTTTTTTGTTTTTGAGATCATAGTGGATTGCTGCATTATCATCTAAACATCCCATGCAACAAACTTAACCGACTTGTTTGACTCAAGCAAAGGAGGCTTTGCTAGCAAGGTTTTAAATACCAATTTCAACAGGAAAGGGGGTGAGACTGGTGGCTTGGTAGGAGGTTTGTAGGCTGGTGCAGGAGGGGTTAGGGGTTAGAAATGTGGAGAAGGTGAATATCAGTCTCCTTATAAAATGGATTGCCAAGTTGATAGGCCAGGAAGGGGGGCAGTTTGGTGACGTCATGCGGAGTTGTTACGGGCCTTTCCTCTCCTGGGGCCTCCTTCTTCCTTAGGGAATTGGTGGAGGTGACAGGGAAGGTATGACATTTCTTTCCTCCCACTCTAGGGGTAGGGGATTCCTTCCGGTTCTGGCTGGATGACTAGCGAGGGGACCCGTTGGCCACGGTGGGGGATTGTTAGAACGGGGTTTGGTGCCTGACATTTAGAGGAGGCCTATCTGACCAGGGGTGTGAGGATTTCCAGCAGCTGCTGCAAGAGCTGGATGGCTGGGAGCCAGAGGAAGGTAGGGACTCTTTCTCATGGGAAGAGGGAGAGTTCTCTGTGACGAAGGTCTTTTGCAAGCTGGGTTACGGTGTGGTTAACACAGATATTAACTTCTTGAGGGACTGCCGATTGATATGGGCAACAGAGTACCTGCTGAAGGTGAAGATCTTTGTCTGGCTGGTAAGGAGGGGGAGGATTATGACGAAGAGGTAGAGAACAAGATGGACCCAGACAAATGATCTGAGTTGTCTCCTTTGTGGAGGAGCAAAGGAAGACATTCAACATCTTTTCTTTCAATGTCCATTTGTGAGGCAGGTATGGCAGAGGTTGAGGATTGGCAGGATTGCCTATCGGGATATGGCTAGCTTCTGATCCTCCTTCTGCAGAGGAAACGCCCGAGATGAGACGATATCCTTTAGATCAAAGAAGGATAGAGGTAGGATCTTGGCAGTCTTGTGGGGTGTTTGGTTGGGAAGAAATGGTGTCTGTTTTAGGGGGGAGAGACCTTATGTAGAGAATTTTGTCTCATCCATCTTTTCCCAGGTGAAGTTTTGGGGATCATGTTTGTAATGCTGCTTTAACTTTTTTAATATGAATTGATTGTGGGTGGTTATCGATTGGATAACTACCCTTTGATTTTTCAAAAAAAAAAAAAAAACCAATTTCAACGTTGATTAGATGGTTTTGGAAATGCCCATTTCGAAGGCATGCTGAGATAATGCTAGAATTTCGACTTCGAATTTCAATAACGCATGCTCAGGAAATCTCAGAATTTTGCAACATCAATACCATGACATCAACACTAAGACACCGATGAAACTTTGGAGCAAGAATAATACAACCATTGAGTGCTACACGACTCTTTTTATCTCCTTCAGTAGTTCAGTCCAAAGATCATACCAGGAAAACAAACACTAATTCTCTCCCTCCCTCTTTTTATCAAAAAAAAAAAATTCCCACCCTTTCCCTACCCCCTTCCTCCAATAGAACAAGGAGAGGAGAAGGGCAGATTAGGATTCCGTTAGCATGGTCTCTTTTCCTTTGTTGTGGAAGAATATATATTATAGGTAACAACCCATGCCTATCCACCTGCACATTAATGTTGCATTCAAAGTCTTCGTTATTCTCATGATTTTCTTCCATACGATTCTCATCGAAAATCAACTGTTTTCCTCAATCGATTTCTAAACGATTTCCTAACTGTTGTAGCTTAAGAATATCATTGACCTGCTCAATTGTTAATCTTACATACCTTAATTCTCATTGAAAACCAATTCATTTCTAAATAATTCTCAATATCAAAACATAGAAACATGAATCAGCTCTTTTCTTTCTTTTCTTTTGTGCAACTCATCACAAACTTAATTCACTGCCGAATATGGATGCAGCATACATATATACGGGAAACCCTTTTCTATCATGATATGGATATGTATTGATACAATGCCATACATGGAATACACGACAACTTTGTTGAGTATTGGAATATCTGAATTGATCATCAACTGGTCATATCCACCTGAGACATCAAATTGCTTCAATCAGAACTATCCAGAGAGGATGTCTCATATATACATATATCTACAGGTCAAAAGCCTAAACCTATCAGATTAAAAGATGCACGATCCAACCTTCTTCATTTTTTTTGTTTTTCG
Organism: Thalassia testudinum; assembly: GCA_037157565.1. Taxonomy (NCBI): domain Eukaryota; kingdom Viridiplantae; phylum Streptophyta; class Magnoliopsida; order Alismatales; family Hydrocharitaceae; genus Thalassia; species Thalassia testudinum. The sequence goes on from JAZHRO010000024.1 coordinate 25,016,411, forward strand.
CCATGATCCGACCTATTTCCCAATTCAATAGAAGCGCAGGGAAACAAACACGACACCTAAAAACCATGCCAGAATCCCAATTCTTGTAACGAAAGATATCACCGACATATTGGGTAAGTAATTTTCCCAAATCCCCCCACTTCCCCATCGATTCTCGTAACGGGTGATATAAGTGACCTATCCAGTAAGTAATTTACTCCCATCACGATAGTCCGAAGGTTACGATGACACTAATCTTCGATAACTATCTCACCCCCTCGGCTCCACAGCTTAATCGAGCTACCGGAAACTTCTTCTCTCAAAATTAATCAAAAAACAGAAAAAGAAAAAAACCGATCCAAACCAAAAATGGAAACGAAATTAAGAATAGGGGGGGAGAAGGGGGAGAGAGAAGGATCCGATGACCTTGTCTCCGACGCGTGCCGCTGGCGGCGGGGATCTTCCAGAGGAATAGCCGCCAGAAGTGGTCGAGGTGGGCCCCGGGGATCTCCTTCCTGACGAACTCCTCGGCGAGGACCTTGCTGGTTATGACGCCCTTCCCCCCGGGGACGCACGACCTCGGGAACCTCGAGGGCGGGAACAGGAACCGGTCCACGAAGTGGCCGTCCGCGGTCGTCCTCCTCCCCACCTTCCACCGCCACCTGTCCCCGCGCCGCGGCCAGTCCTCCGGCGCGTACGGCCTCCCCTCCCCGGAGGACCCCTCGTCCACCGGCTCCCCCACCAGTTCCTCCTCCTCTCCCTCGTCGCCCATCCGATCGCGACCCCCGGGGTTGACGCGGGAGAAGGCGCGGTATTTAACGGAGAGTGGGGAGAGGAGAGCTTTCCATTCCAGTGGATTTCAAATGATGGGGGAGAATGGGGACTGTTGAGGGTGGTCGTGGGGGGCTGTGCCTGGGGCGGGGGCGCGGCCTTCGGAAGGGTGAGATGCGGCCGCGTGGATGGGTTGGTCCTACGTGGCTTCCATCGGGGCGGTGGTGGGGTCGATGGAACCGAATTTTTTTATTTCCGTGGGGGGTGATTTGCAGAGAGGTACCGGGAGAATGTACATATTCGTTTCTGCCCCCCCAAAAAGTCTCCATGTTACTTGCTTGTTCCGACACCCGTCGTGACTCGGTGTCGTCTTTGTCGTGGGAGTTACCGGATTCTGACGTCACCTGCGATGCTTATGGAGGTCATGGGTTAGTGTATTTAGTCACCTATTAACTGCATTTGACCTGTCAATGTGAACGCTCGCTGCTTAATCCCATCTGTTTGCAATTGGGATGGGCTTGGCCCACTTTCCGTTGGGTTGAATTGTGAACTGGCCGGCCCACTAGTTTTCTCGTATGGATTTGGTCACATGAAGTAAAAAAAGATGAATTAGTAGTGACAGGAATTACGGAGGAATTATATGCTTTTTATATTTGGAGAATTACATATCTTATCAAGGAATAAAACAGCGTATGATTTGAGAGGAGTAAAATAATTACAATCTTTTGGTAAAATTATTTTATGTTGAAACCAAGAGGTAAATTCTGGAATAAATTAACACAGGTATTGTCCGACACAAATGGGGATTTATCGACTTAATTCCTCTATTCAAACAGCCTGGTAAAATTCGACTAACTCCCTAAACAAGGAGCTACAAAACCAGGTATTTAAATGCAAAGCTGATGAACCCATGCAATTTATGGAAAGTTGCATTTGCGTTTCAAATTGGATATATATTGAGCTTACTGACCTAGTTGACTTCCAAAGTAACTCATGTTTTTTAAGATGGGAATCAGGGGATCATGTAAATGGAAATAACGCAAGAAATGTAACATAATGCATTTATAACTAAAATAAATGTCTTGACACTGTTATATTCCTCATAAGGTTATTTAGTTAGGTCAAACTACAGGTTTGAATGCCAAAATAGCCCAGATCCAAGCCCATTTACTACTAGCAAGTCGGCTTGGTCAGCTTGTTAGCAGCCTAAAATTCCAAGTTTGCCAACACGTCTACTTATTGGATCCAAAATGTGCATTTGATGAGAGACCACAAGTAAACCCGAATCTTAATTTTTTAGGGTGCCATTTCCCACATAAGCTACCTTCACCCAATATCTCATTCCTAGGAGAGATGCATCAATTGACCTTCAGCACGGCTTTCCCTCCCCTTGAGTGACTTAAAGCTGCCTACTCGGGGGACTTGATCGGCCACCGCCAGTCAATCGGCTCCCCCCCCCACCACCATGATCGGATCTCCCTCCCCTCCTCCAATTTGCATATCCTCGATGATTGGAAGGCATTCGTCGACATGTAGCCACTAAGCATCGTGCATTGGCCGTTTGTGGCAGAGACAGTGGGGATCAGGGTCGAGATCGTGCTTTAGTCGAGGGTGTTTCGTTGAGGCTGGTATTGGAGGTGTCACAGCTTCGACGGTGGTGACTTCATCGGACGCAACGTTTCGTCATGAGCAAAGCGTGGATCAGCTTTAGGTCGTGCAATCGTGGCTTCGTTCGGTGTGGCGGGCGGCGCTCCGACCGCAACGATGTGGGTTGTTGGCGAGCGGCGCTCCGACCGCAACGACGTGGGTTGTTGGTGGTCGGAGCTACGGTTCTCTTGGCGGGCTTCGAGTCGGAGGATGTGGTGATCATGGCTTGCTGCGGTTGTGCGGCGGTACTTTGATGTTGAGACGTGGTCAACAGCGGTTGCAGGTGGGGTTGCATGTGGCAACGGTTCTTCGGTTGTCAGGATTGTACATTTTCTTTTTCTTTTGATTTTAATGTAGTTTAGTTTTGTTAGGGGACCACGTGTGACTACGTGCTTCTTCTAGCACAGTTCCCTGACGTTATTTTCAAGGGTTTCCTGTTGGCGCTTTATCGGTTCTATAAGCGCAAGGTCGATCTTCTTCGAGAGATCGTCTGATTCCCGATCTTAGGATGCATCTTTTTCTTTGTTTTTTGTCCCGTTGTTTTGTGTCTTGGAGTTTCTCCGTTCTACAGGGCATTTTTTCTTCTCCTTTTGAAGGTTAGGTGTTTCTATCTTTCTCTTGCATCTCTTGTATTAGGTGCTTCCCCTTTTTAATGAAAGTTAATCTTTGCAAAAAATATATATACATATCTCATCCCTAGGATGTGAGCCTTTAGATGGGGGCAATAAGACAAAATGAGAGAAAAGTGACGCTATGAGTGTTTGTACCCTATTTTTGGTAGGAAAGGGGTTAGGTTCTTACGTGGAATTTTTTTTGTGCCTCAGACATTTCACTTAATATAAGGTTGCATGCACAACATCCAAGTTCAAGAAGTGCAACCCAACAACCCGACTACCCTAACCTGTGGATAATTGTGTGACCCCTTCTGCAAGCATCCTTTCACTTTTGTTCCCCTTCCGCCCTTCACCCTTCTAAACCCTCTAAACCTTGCTTTGATCGGGCCCTTGATCGGCAGCTACATGCCAATCGAGCCCCCCTCCCCCAGTTCCTCTCCACCGAGCCCTCCCCCATGCTTTTCGAGGTCGGTTTCGCTCATCCACCACCTCCATGCTATAGCTTCACTACTTCCCTAATCAATGATTTACGCCATTCATCAATCAATCATAATAAATCACTATTGTTGGGTTTTTGTCACCGGCAACAGCGCAAAAAATATGACATGCGATCTTCTGTTTGCGATAAAAGTTGTGTTTTATGTGTTGTTGTAGTATATTTGTCACAATGCAAATAAATGTCACATCATTTTATTTAATTACAACTTTTACTAGTTAATTTCTAGGTTGTTCACTGGAAGACAGTTATTAATATACATCACTCTCAAAGTCCAAAAAAATCTTTTTATTCCAAAAATTTTAATTTTATTTACAAAATGAATGAAGGAATCAAACAATGAATAAATTGGTCAATTATATACAAAAGAATTAATTCTTTCTACCTACAATGCCTAAAACATATGTACAACTAACACACATAAAAAACTAACTAATATTACACTATGTTAGTTATATACACCTACTTTAAGTAATACCTAAGTATAGATACAAAAATAGTTACTAATATCTACTATACTAAGTTATGTTAACATATTAAGATCTTTATTAATGTATATTATATATACAGTAACAGATATACATGTCGGTATAGCCTTAGTAAAATATCTACATAACATAAGGTAAAAAGAACTACTTATACTAATGTATATACATATATACAGTGACAGTTGTATCTGTCGCTAAAGCCTGAGGTCATTTATATGCATATAAGGCTAAAACAAGTGTCTATTCTACTTATATACATCTATACTGTACGTCTATATACTTTAATTACATATAATTACTATATTATACTTATACATGCATACAAACACACACACAAGCACCGACTCTCAAACACTTAGCTGTTTTCACAACTCTCATTCTCTTCTCCTCTTCTCTTCATTCTTCACAACACTTAGAATTTTAGGATGGCTTCTCTTCTCTTAACACGGTTCAACTATAGTTACTCAACCCCAAAAAATTGGGCATTTAGTGGGCGAGCTGACCCATGTTCAAGAGATACATAGCACCCCAAAGAGGTGGGACCGGACCTCCACTAATGGGCCAGCATTAGTTATATTTAGGCATATTTTTGTGCATTCCTAGGCCCAAAAGGCCCATAAAAGCCCACACACATGCCTACACGCGCTCACACACATGCCCACGCATGCATGCAAGTGCACACGGCATGCGCCTCGAGGATAACCTATATATGCTCATTTGTGCGCCCAGCATTGACAATCGAAGAGGTCGCAATGCAAAAGCTACTTATACCACTTTGAGCAGTATACCACACATGATGTGGCACAAAAGTTTGTGCCTCTTAGGTGCCGAGCCACGCATACAATTGCGTGGAAATCGAGATTTTGGCCCTCGATTTGAGGGCCCAATTACGGTTCAATTTTAGAATAAATTATATTTTTGGAAAGCCCTAATATTGGGCTACATGATTATGTAGTCTATTTACAAAATTAAATTATTTACATATATATTAAAATTAGTTAAAGTTAGAGATTTTTACATATTAATTTAAGGGTTAAATTGCTAATTTTTTTGAAAAATGGTTAAATTGTTGATTAAAGTAAAAATTGGTATTTTAATCATAAATTTGACTTTGTAAAGATTTAATTTACGTAATAAAATATTTATTATACATTTTAAATTTATTTTAGAGACATTATTTTAATTTATTTACATTTAAATACACGTTTAAGTTAGTTATATACATATTTAAGTGAAAAATATTGAAATACACTATAAATACAATATAAATGGGTTGAAAATACTTAATATAATACCATACAAGTGCACATTATAAATTACTTCAGTATTAATTTAAATTACTAATTTATTTTATTTTAAGTTAATAAATTACTTAATTAACTTAATAACTTAATTACCTACTATAAATACATAATTAAAATATTACTTACAGTACTATATAATACTAATCAGTTTCCTGAGTTATTGGGCTATTAAATATGTAGATCAATTTCCTCGGTTATTGGGTTATCAAATGATTTAACCGATTCCGCAGGCCCAATCGTCTCACAGAAATCATATTCTGTAAACTCACGTGAGACTTTGCAAATTGAATCTTCACCATCAAAATCAAAGAAATCAAAATTCGTATTAATGTACATCCCAAAATCATCCATCACTTTTTGATCCATGGAGACATGTTTCCTCGTACCCCAGCTCAAAGATCTTAGGTGAAGAAATCGGATCATCCTTAATTTGTTGCTCTAATTCAATCTGGTCAGCCTCGTAACATGTGTCCCCCCCAACAGGTGCCTGAGCGGGTTCTGACATTGGCTCTCCTGAAGGGGGTTCATCCTGGGAATCATCCCACGATTGAACTAAAGTAACCACAAATCTCATTCTCAATTTTGGTAACTTTCCAAGTAGAAACTCACTCGGGTTCTTATCCTTAACAACCTAAAGCCAATCCAACAAATACTTGTTTAGATCATCAATCATTTCAATCAGGAGCTCCAATTCTTCAGGGTTAGCCAAAACCTTATCTTGAACCTAGTTACCCTGAACCAAATGACTTGTTTCAGGGTTGGGCGGATTTGGGATCAGTGCAGAGGAGTTAACAAATTGAGATTCGTGATACCCTTCTTGATAATAGGTCATTTTGGATTGTTCAAAAGGTGGTGATGACTTAAAGGCAGTGTATTCAGGGAATGGGTAATGATCAGTGTATCCTCCTTGATTGTAGATCGTATTAGATTGTCCATAAAAGGGTGACGATCTATAATCGATGTGGCTCTGAGAATGATAGAAAGTACAATCAAAGTGTTCAGGGTTAGACCCTAAACACAGAGGTCTGGAACTGTATCCCCAATCCGAGTTGTCCCGACTTATTGATGGTTGGTTACAGTACGAGTCGGGATAATCGTCATGTTGAAGATAACTCATAATAGAAGGGAAAGAGCAGGAATGCGTATAAAATGTGGAAGGATTCATATTAGACGGGAGGAAGAAAAATGCCCTACAATACAAACAATCAAACCTGTCCTTAAGTGGGCTAGCCTAAAGACCTACAGACTCCCAGAACCTGTCTTGAGATAAAGAGACGATTTGATCTACTTCTGTCTGTTCAATCCAACCAGTTAGAGGGAAGGACTGGGGAGAAGGTTCTTCCTTCGACTTGCGCCTCCGATTCCTAGTGTACCCCCCAGCCGCGATTGTTTGATTCTGCTTCCCTAGCTAAACATCAGATTGAACAATAGAAATAGACTAATTGAAAATAATCTCGTTCTAGGCTCCGAAGAGCAAGTTGAATCCTGGGGCCAACGTCTACTCTGTTTTATTTAGGGCTAGGTTTGAATGTGCTTTGGAATGTGATGGGCTCTTTATCTGGGTTGTGCCATCAATGATTGATTGATGTGTGTGTGCGTGCACAACCAGTGGTTTTCAAGCAAGATTATTTTTGATGCGGTAAATTTTAGGGTTCAAATCTTGCTTAGTAGCTTTTTAGGATTTAACTTTAGGTATTTTTAAACAAGTTTTGTTGGCACACCAGGTTTTGAAAGCACAAGTGAAGATGTTTTCCTTTGAAGCTTAAAAGAATGTGGAGTGCCTGGTAAATCTCTAAGAGTTGAACCTATGTGGCAGCTACTTAATGAGTTGATTTTATATTGAGTGGTACGGCCCAAACAACTCAAACAATTAGCCACAGTTGTACCATTGAGTTAAGCACACAAAAATGATTAACCTAGAATGATTTCTACTCTTTTATGTATTGAATTGTATACCGGTTCGATAGATTAGAATCCGGTTGAGAAGAAGAAAATTAATTAGGTTAAGTGTCTTGAATGTGGGTGTATGCTATGTGTATGTTGAATTACCCTACAAAATTATCTTTTTATTTTTTTTATATGTGAGGGTGAAATGAGAGTGTGAGTAGAAATCCAAACAACCAAACTAATCTTAGGATTTATGCAAACACCTAGGTTAATTGGAATTTGAATTTAATGTGATGAAATGAAATCTATGGATGGGGGGGGGGGGGGGGGGGGGGGGGAGAATGAGGAGCACCTACAGTTGTCTTCAACTGCACTTTACTCCAATCTACCGCTTAGCGATTCCTTGATGGAGGTCTCAGGATAATAATAGACACAAGAGAAAGCAAGTTAGAAGACAGTAAAGTGTGTGCAATGCGAAAAGAAGATCAGAAAATCGTTGCCTCCCCGACAACGGTGCCAAAATGTTGAAACGTTGGAGTACTACGTTATCGAATTCGATTTTGAAAACTTGTCGTTGTAGTTTGAATAGCAAGGAACTCAGGTTCAACAAATAAAATTTATACTGGAATAGAAATCTCGGGTCGAACTTAGGGAGGCTACGTCAATCCAAATTCGCAATTTTTTTTTTTTTGTGTTTTTGTTAAAAAGCGGAGAAATTACAATGAAATGAAGTACTATAAACAATAAGAGAAAGAGAGAGAGAGAGAGAGAGAAAGCATCCACTTGATATTGCGAAATGTTTGTACAACTATGAAAGCAAGAAATTACACTAGAAAGCAGGAAAACTATTACAACTAAAAAGCATGAAAATTATACTCTAGAAAGTAGGAAAAAAGAATCTGAGAGAGAAGTTATCCTCTTCGACGATCGCTTGGAGGACGAGCCAGACGAGACCATGCTTGGAAGATAAGGAACGGAGCGGAGAGAAGGAGGTTGAGGCAGGAAGAACGGGAACGAGGTAGCACGTCATCGTCGGTGCGGGATCTGCTTCCGGAGTGGGGGCGAAAATTTGATTTTATCTCTTAAGGAGCATCCCAGGTGTGGGACAAGCTTCTCTTGAGCTTTGGAGAGGGAGAGAAGAGAAGGAAGGGATAAGAAATTCGTATGGAGGGAGTCTCCTTTTATAGTTGCAAGGAGTGGGGGCATTTTGGTCGTTACATTTTGAAAAACGTTAATTCAGGACCTTTAGTGACGGATAAACGTGGACTTCATGGGCGGCGCAAAAGGCGAGCTTGAACGTGGCCTTCGTGGGTAGTGCTCGCGTGCTTGCTCGCCATCCGCACCTAAAACGCGTGCTTCATGTTCTTCAAATCTTAGTGATCAGACGGTTTAGATCTCTCCTCGCCGCACCTCAACTACGCGAGCCTTGCGCGTGCGATCTCGGATCAAGTAGGGGCATCTGATAACGCGTGGGCACTATCGGCTGCATGGCGCCGTTGGATCGCGATCATGTGGCTCCTCGCGCTCGCGCGGCCGCTCCAAATTGAGGCTTGCGGGGGCTCGAATCCGTGCCTCTTCTTAGCAATAGAGAGCTCGACCAACGCACTGCGAGCGCATTTGTGTCGAGCGCTCGTCTCGTGCGTGCGAGCCTCGCAGTTGTTGGATGCGCATCCAACGGCGGAGAAGCGTCGCTCAGATGAAGAGGGAAGGCTACGGCGGGTGCATGCAGCTGGTTGGGCGGCTGAGATGGTGCCACGTGGTGCCATCTTGGCCGTCCATCTTCTGAGTGATGTAGATGGTGCCACGGGTATCGGATTGGCTCGATTTTCGCGTCGTTAGGCTGCGATCGTCGATCCGAACCCATCCGTACAGTCGAATTTTTCGTCTGAAGTGTGAATTAACATCATCTTGGCCCTTGATCTTCTAGGGTTCCTTAGTCTCTATCTGATGCTATAGATATCCGATTAGGGCGATCTTGGAGTCGTTGAACTCCAATTGAAGCCCTGATCAAATCCGTACAGTTGGATCTTCGATTCGAGGCCCCGATAAAAGGTCATACTGTCCTTGACCATAAAAAGGAGACAATTACTATACAATTTGTACAACTTAATCAAATGCATGATTATGCATGTTATGCACTATTTACAATGTATGATGCTAATGTGACACTAAGAATACGCATTAAGAGACATTTTTGGTTAATCAAATGTATGCACATCACACCCCCATGCCTATCTTTTACTAGTCCTTAGCAAAAACTACATGCTATTTATAAAAGAACTAGGTTGGATTACTTTGGCATAAGTTATTTTCAACATTAAGAAATTTTTTTTACTTAGGATTTGAACTTTCAAAGACACAACAGCGTCTGGGTATTTGCCAAAATGCTGACCGCCTCAAGCCCTCGCCTTATTCAAAGAAAATTTTCTTTTTCTCTTTTTCTTCTTTTTTGATTTTTTTTTGGATTTTTGAGCTTAGGGTTAAAGAGTAGCTTTCTATGGCCATTCAACCCACCCAAGATTTGATGAGAACCCTAAGTTATAAGCATCTTATTGTGAATGTGATAGACTCATTGATCAGCAATTAGAACGGACTTCGGGTTTCTACACCTTTAGGTGACCTTAAAAAGAGAGTTCTGCCTAAAGGTGTATCTTTACGACCAGTAGCTTTCTCCCTACTTTTATTTTTATAGGGTCAACACAAGGGTGAATCCAGTGTATATCTCCCTGGTTTATTCTACTTCTCCGCTTCTTCCTAAGTGTTTTGGGAATTTTTAGTGCATTTCATGAGCTGGGTTCTAGACAACCGGTCGATGAGCTGTTACCACCGACTACTTGCCAGCCATACTCGTGTGGCGAAGTGTGGTTTTTTTCTTTTGTTTTCTTTTTCTTTTCTCCTTTTCTTTTTCTTTTTGACTTTCTCTTTCTTCTTTGTTTAAGTAGGTGGCTTCCCTGATCTAAGATTTTCCTAAAGGCAACAAGAAGAGAATGGTCCAGTGACTTGGCTCCGGACAACCTGCCTATGGGCTGTTACCCAAGATAACTTGCCAACCATATCACCCTAGAAGGTTCATTAGCTATCAAATTTTCGTTAAAACTGTTGATCAGCAAGTCAGTGAAAAGATAGTGTGTAGATGCTTTAGACTTAAAGTTCCCTCAACTCAGAGGGTAGGTTGATAAGTCATGTACTTATCACCCAAACTTATTTAATCAAATTAGCATATAATTAAGATGGCGTGGACTCGGAAAACAAATCCACATTTTAGTGGATATACGGGTTGATTAAGTCCAAGACCTGAAGGGTCTTTGTGTTCAGATCCTAATGTAATATTTCTTAACATTGAAAAGTCATAACGTCCAAGTATTCAGATCCTAATGTCTCGAGAAACTAACCCATATGCACGTAACCAACACAAACCACACATGCAAGTAGCTAGAATAATTAAAGAAAGCAGCAAAAGTAGCTGAAGCTCAAAAAGACAGTAAACATAATCCAAAACTAGCCATCACGACAATAAAAGTTCACACCCGAGTCCAATATGAAATAGAAACACTCACTATAGTAGAAAAGGCTGAAAGAGAACTAACACTGGAAACTAAGGCTGGGCTCGACTGGGCCCAGCACCCTCTGTAGCCAGTGGTGTTGGCTGCTCGATTCCCTGACCTGTACATGGTTATATATAATGGGGAGTTAGCTTACGCTGAGTAGAGTGGCATATACAACAGTTATATCATTTACGTAGTAAAGAAAACCACAGATTTACATGTAATTATCTAATTATCTGAGCAACGGTTAATTTAACAATTAGTGTTTTTCTAGCAAAAGGTCCATAATGTCTCTCAATCTTCTTGTTCCCTAAGGGAACGATCTTGATTGTAGTTTTCTCGTGATGTAGGACGTAAACGTGACACTCTCCTGGCTGGGAGAGCACCTTGTGGTAGTCCTACGCCCGATCTACCACCCCGAGGTCACGGTTGCGATGTAGTGGTGACTACGGCATGCGCAATAAGTGTACGGGTAGCTACCTCGTACTGACACGCGGTTAGTCATTTTCGCTAGCAGGTATGCCCAAAAGTACAACACGAAACAGTATAGGTCATTTCCCTCTCAGAATAGGAGTCTCACCCTTCCATAGTCCATGCACCCTCATCCAACTGTCCCGGTTTACCCAATGGGCCTTACAAGAGTCGGTGTAAGGGGCCTAGTCCTAACCTCAGGCCTCGTGGGGCGGCTAACTCCCCCCTTACACCAAGTACAGTAGCTCTCCTCGGTACCGTGCACGTGAGGGCCAGCTACTTTCGAATGACATTTATTCCGTACATGTGAGTTCCTCTCATGGTTTCCTGTAGGGTCCGTGCATAGTAATTTCTTACTTTCGTACAGCACGCATGCCTCTATTCATATCATGATAAATTTAGGGTATAACAGGCAGCTCTTGGTTTCACAATTCGACAATTTTCTCATCAATCAAGCTACACGGGATACAACATGTATTTCAGTTCGAGCCACGATTCAACAAATATAGATAGGCAGCTCATAATTTAGCATATTCAGAAACAATACCACAATTTAACATTCATGGCATGTATAATTATTCATTTTTCTATCTCAACCCTAGTGTTCATTGTACATCCTATGGTTCAACCAATTAGTTCTAAATAACATGCACTTTTATCATTTAATTCACAAGGGATAGTAAGGACCACTCTACCAGAGTAACCGGGAGGTGTGGGGGCACGAACGGCGGATCACATAGCTTCTGCGGGTCCCGTGCACACCATGGACAGGCGTCCTATTAACACGGACGGTCAGGTCAACCATTTTAATATTTCTCGAGATAGGTAAAAGAGTTTGAAATAGCTAGAATAAGGCTTCGTCACATGGGGATTTCCAATAGGTACCCAACGGTACCATATTTACGAAAAATAGACTTTGTTTGGGCCTTGAATTGACCCAAACACCCTTCTCGGTTCACTTGAACCAGACCAGGCAAGCTGGGCCGGCCGCCTCGTGCCTGAATCCATTAAATCAGACTAAAATCAGACATCTGGGAGAGGTCTCAGATGTCTTAAACGGCAACAAGAAGCTCACCTTGCATTCTGTGCTGATACTCGACGTCAGGAACCCCTTACGGTCGTCCTGGGGTCCTTCCAGATGTCTATCAACTCACCCAGACATCCGGGGTAGCTATCAGACGTCAATAGATGTGTCTAGACATCCTGAAGCGTCTGGAAAGCTGCGCCTATGCCTCTTCCCAACGACTTTGCAGGTGCACACAGACTCGTACGGTCACGGCCTCCTCTGAGTGGTTCGTACCAAAACACGTAGAGATCGTCTAAGGCGCATACCTTTGAAAATCGTCTATTCAGACGTTTGATGCTGCCTTCAGATGTCCTGTAAGACATTTGTCAAGAGGTGCAGATGTCCAATCCGCGGAGAAAGGCCCTCACACAAGCCTTCACGAGCCTTCTCCTCTTCGCTCTGTGACACACGGCTTAAGGCTCAGGCTAGTAGTAGGGACAGTATGAATGCACAGACCTTGAATAGGGTCTTACCTCGGGTTTTTGTGCCATTTTAGACGTCTAGACACAACTTCGAACATTCGACTAGACATCTGAGGGTCCTCCTAGATGTCTAATTCTACGGAAAAATGATTCCGCAGAACTGCTGCGTGGCCTTCTTCCTTGCAGCGAAGTCTTCTCCTTCGCACACAGGAGCTGCAGGAGCTCTGGCGCTGCCTCAGCCTTGCATGGAACTCGTCCTCGAACTCGCACACTTCTCGCGGAGCAGCTTCCTCAGCTTCCCATCCACGCAAACTCAAGCTCCAGCAGCTCAGCTCCTTGCACTGCAGAGGAGACACAGGAAGAAGGGGGAGGAAGGTGTAGCCACAGAGGGGGAAATGTGGAGAGAGGTAGGGCTCGAGTTCCAAGGGAGGGGGTGTTTTATAGGTTTTAGCCTAGGGTTAGGGTTTAGGGTGTGTGTTGGAAGGGTTTGGGGCTAGGGTAAATTGTAAGAATACCCCACCCCACCAGTCCTATTTTACCTGCAGGACCCCTAGAAAAGTTCCAGGGGGTTGCAAACTGCAATAAACCCCTCACAAACTCCCGAAATGGTCCAATGACCCTTGGGAAGGGTCGTTTCACAAGTAGATCATCATTTTGTATTTTTAAATAGTATATCTCAATTTGTGACCTAATTATGCATTTTTAACACTAAATGGATGTTTTAGGTCATTTCTGCTATTCCACACACTTAACCCATTTCTTGTGTTAATTGTGTATTGTTTAACCTAGTTTCTAGCTTAACTTAGGCATTTTAGCTATGATGAACCACACATCATCCCTACTTGTCTGACATCTCACCTCCAACTTCCCTTCTCCTTTCAGCTCTGGCTCTGGCGATGTGTTCCCTACGCCTTACTCAACCATTTGGAGCTCGTGCTCCTTCTTCCTTTCCAATCCTACTTATGTGGGAAAGGGGAGGGGGGAGGCAGGGAGGAGATGAGGGTGAATTTGGGGTGAATTGCTTGGCTATCGCTGGTCACCTTCGTAGCTGTTTTGTCGGGACCACGTCAAAGCACTGGGCTTCATACGACTAAGACTTCGCCGGATCTTCTTCAGCTGTGGGTCTTCTCCATATCTCGCTAGTGTGAATTGATGAAGCTTCTTCCATGGCATCGTTGTCATCTTATGACGTGGAGCAATCTTTGGGTTTGCTCGCCTTGTTTGCAATGATGTCTTCTTTGAGTTTTATTTCCATTTTCTTGGTTGGTTTTCTACTATTTTGTATCCTTGATTGGGGTTCTCTCATCCCTCGTGGGGTGGGGAGTAGTGCCCCTTGTTCTTAGGATGGGAGGAGTTCGAGTGTCATCTCTTCCCCTTCGGGGGTTGACATCCTTGTAATCATTTCGTTCTCTTTTAATGGAAAATCTATTTTTCAAAAAAAAAAAGAAAAAAGAAATGCCGATTCTTAAAGGGTGACAAAGTAGGAGTTGATATTTAGGCAAATGCAATGAAAATGGGAAGGGGACATCGATTGACACCAGACAGTGACCAAGGGCCCAAAGTTGACACTATTTAGGGTTAAGGTTCAAGAAGGGAAAAGGAATCAGAGAAGCTGATGGTAACACTATCATCCTTAATATCTAGTCTAATTTAACTAAGTTCTAAGATTAAATTCACTTTATTAACCAACAAAATGATATAACCTAATAATATCAAGAATTAGGAGAAATGACATCAAATGAGTTAATTGTACTGTTTTAATAGCAACATATAAGTGCAGATTAACCAATGGGTGAACCTAAAATCAAACTAAGGTCAAATAAGTTTAAAATTGAAATAAGTGGGTTTGCATTAATTTATTTAAGGAATTTATGAAATAAGAGCCAAATTACAATTAATAAAATCCTAATTTCAGCCTCACTTTAATTTAAAAGGTTCTAATGGAAATAAATGTAGTATAAACATTCTAAAAATCATTGAAAATTTTTTTATAAGGTCTAGAATAATCAATTTTACAAAATGAATGTATTTTGACCTAAACAAAGACCTAAGCGGATATTCAATATATTTTGGGTTAACTTGTAAATTAACCAAGCAACCTTCATCAAAACCCAAAATTTAAGTCACCTTTAGATTTCTTAGGTTCAAATTAAGTTACCTTAAAAGGTTGAGAACATTTGGAATTCCTCTCGTCATACTTTGTAATTTGCTCCCCTAGTTTTTTATTCTTGCAAACAACCCACTAAGTTTCGAAACTCCTTACAAAATGGTCCTTGCGACCATCTGTTTCAACCATACCTTCAACCTTCACACATGGCCATCAGGTCGTCCTTTGACCCTCCTTTGACTGTAGAGATCTCCTAGCTCAAAGGAGCTAACCTTCTTAAACTTGGAAGGTTAGATTAGCTCGCAATCCGCGCGCGATCATGCTTTCAAAGTAGCGCCAGTTGTCGTCACGACATTGTTAGAACACGGGTAGGGTTATTTAATATGATGATATTGGCGTCAAATTGTGTATAGTAGAAGTGGTTAACCTACAAGGGAATATATACGTGTTTATCAAAAATTTATTAACCTGAACTAAATCAAATTTTAACTTGTCAATTTTAGGCTCAGGATCGAACTTAGGGAGGCGAGTTTAGGGTTAAATTGTTTCTACGGGATTCCTATGACTAGCATCAATTCCATTCGCTTATTCTAATTTTGGGTTTTTCTTAATTTTTAGATTTTTCTGGAGATAATCTTGATCTTGAGGCACACCCTCAAAAATTAGTTCTTGGCTACGCAAGATCGTGCACCTGAAAAGACAAGAGTTATCTTTTCTACTTTAGATTTTTTTTTGTCTTTTCTTTATCAACAAAATAAAAGGTAAGGAAAAGAAATGCAAAAAGTAGGTATTGAAATCCTTAGCATATATATATATATATATATATATATATATATAACTAGATGATAGAATAGTGAAAATTTAATCTAGGATTCAATAGAAATGTATACAATGCTAGGTTAACCGTCATCTAGAAGGACGGGATTAACCTAGCTACGTGCTGCGTGTTGGTGTAGAGCGGACGTGCGGAAGTGTGGGTGGAAGTCTTGATATGCGCAAATATCGAGGAATACACGCAACTGGTGTGAATATTTCCGTGATAAAATGCACGGTAAGTGGATACATGCACAGTATTGCGAGTGGGAGATATGTGGTAAATGTGTGAAGAAGGAAGTGGAATATAGATGTGTATATATGTGTATATACAAGTATATTTATGTATATATATAACTATATATATGTATATGTATATAAATATAGTAGCCATGTAAACATATATATATAAGTATATATCTACCAATAAGTATATATATGTGTGTGTGTGTACATCTATATACATACATACATATATGTATGTATATATATGTTTATATAGGTAAATATATATATATATATGTGTGTGTGTGTGTGTGTGTGTATGTATGTATATGTACGTGTGTATGTTTGTGAGTGAGTGTGTCTGTGTTTGTGCGAGAGAAGGTGTGTGTATGTGTGTGTCTGTGCAGGAAGGAGTAAGAGGGAGAGAGGTCGCACGCACAGCGTGATAGGAAGAGGCGTTGCTCGCGTTAGGGAGAGGCGAGCATCACACGTAGGCTGAAGGAGGCACCTTGCATGTGGGGAAGAGGTGTGCGGAAAGATGTGCAGGCGGGGGGGGTGGGGGTTTTGCAACCAGCTGCAGCGGGTCACGGAAGGAGAGAGAGCACGTGTGATCATCAGATAATTGACGAACACCCAGTCACCGCATTGTAGCCATGTTACGACTCGATCCCTGCTCACTACGAAACCCGAGATTGCCTCGCCTCGACTAAATCCCAAGACCCAGTCATCCAAAGAGAATTAACCAAATGCAAAAAACATTCCACAACCACACATGAAATGTAACTAAGCACAAATAGATAATAGACAGCAATGGAACTAGAACAGAATATCTTAAAGATATTACATGCCACAAGCGGAAAAGTACTACTACAGACATAGCCATCACAACTAGAACAGAGAGAAATATAACAGAAACAATTACTACATTCTAAAAGTACTCACTACAAACAAAAGTCTCTGCAATGGAAAAGTGAAAGAACAACTATGGTTGGGCTCGACTGGGCCCAGCACCGTCTGCAGCTAGTGGCACTGGCAGCTCAACTCCTTGACCTGAACATAGTTATATAAATCTGTCGTCAGCTAACACTAAGTAGAGTGGTGGTTAAGTCATTTACATGCAATTAACATAAAGGAAACAAGCTGCTAACTAACCATCCAATTTCTAGTTACGTATTATTATTTGTTTTCGTTTAAACATCCAAGCATTTCTGATTCAATTTCTAGTATGAGTTCACAACATTTCTCAAATCCACTTGTTCTCTAAGGGAACGATCTTGATGCAATTTTCCCCGCGATGCAGGATGTAGAAGTGGCACTCTCCTGGTTGAGAGAGCACCCCGTGATAGTCCTACACTCGGTCTACCACCCCGCGGTCATGGCCGCGATGTAGCGGTGACTATGGTACTGATTGCGCAGCAATCATAGGTCTTAATTGTCCAGAATTAGGTTAGAACTTAGCATAAGTTAGGGTAGTTCATGCATGCATAAGCATTATTTGCATCTTTACTGTTCCTCCTATAACTATGCATAGAATAATGCTATAATATACTCATTAGGTGCATTATATAAATTGCAGGAAATAAGAAGCTCAGGAGCTGGATTTGAGATTGGATCTGAAGCTGGACCTAAAGCCAAAGTTGCAGAAGAGCTGGAATAGAAGACCAAGAATAAGATGTAGTAGACAATAATGTAAGGGGTTGAGGTATGCTATTCTGTTAAGTAGGAATAACGCAGTAAACTACGAAGAACTTAGGTCCATCCTAGCCCTAGGACAGCCTAGAAGCTTCCCCAAGCCTTGGCCACCCTTAGATTAGGTCACTGTACCCTAGGAAGCCCTAAAACCCTATTTCCAGCCTCTATATGGACGTCTAGATGACTTATAGGACTTCCAAAACCCTTAGCCACAACCCACGCACCTCAAACCCACTTCTGCAGCATTTCAAGACGTTCGAACACTTGGTCTGGATGTCCAATTTCTGCAGACAGAACCTTAATTCTTCCCTACCTCTATTTGGACGTCTAGACAACAAGTCTAGACGTTTAACTTCTCATTTTAAGACGTCTGACAGTATTGTCAGACATCTGGAACTGCTCTTTAATTCCTGTTTTTGAATTCAAGCTTGGATCTTGAATTCCTAGGTCCTTAAACCCAATTCCAACCCCATAGGAACCTAAATTAAGGTACCTTAACCCAAGTACATCACCTCTAGACCTCCCTAAGGACCTAATTAAGTCCTCCCTAAAGCTAATTGACTTGGATCTTAGTCAATTCCATGAGCCTATTCAATTAGACTCATTGAGTCCAACTGAGCCCTGATCTTAGCATACACTATCCAATTGGACTTAGTGAGAGTCCAATTGACCTAGACCTACCTTAATTGAGTTGTTTTACTCTTAATTAGGGTTTCACACATCCAATTAAACTTGTACCAAGTTTAATTGCATTTTACCTTAATGAATTAGGGTTTACAACCCTAATTTGAGACCTACCTTGACCTAAACCCACTAGAACCTAACCTAATCAACCTAGCCACCTAGGTTTCAACCCACACACACCATCTACACAAAAATACCTAGCCTAGAGTTCTCTAGAACTCTCTACCATGTGTTGTTGCCTTGGTTGTTAAAAATAGCAACCAAGATGCATTCAATTTTTAGATCCACCAAATGTGGATCTAAAAACCACCCATCCATTCTCTCTCTCAATCTCCCACGAGCTCCCACCATAGGCCTATCTAGAGAGTTCCACACTTCTCTAGAGAGGCACCCTTGGGTCTACTTAAAGGACCTTTGGGTGGCCATTTGCACCCATCTAGCCTTATATCTAATTTTAGCTTCATTCCACCTCCATTACTCTACCTCCATCTCCACGTGCACACCATGGCATTCCCATCACCTCCATGCCAGGCCTAGATCACCTCCAACCTTTCTCCAAGGGCCGGCTTAAGCACCATTGGCCACCCCTCCTCCTCTCAACCAAGTCAAAGGCCATCGGAGCTACCTACGAATGCCCTTTATTCTGTTAGCTAGGTAAGTAGCATGGTTCTTCGTAGATTAATTCTTTATTACTGCTTAGTAGTGTAGCTCCATATTCTCCCCCAATGATGCACGCATAATCCCCCCATAGATTCATGTATGCAGTTGTTTTCTGTTAGCTAGTTTATTGCTTTCAAGCTTTCCGCGAGCTTCACTTTGTAGCCACCAAGATGCAATCAATGAAATCATCTTTTATATATCTCTATGTCTATGTGTGAATATCACCATGAGCTGATTTCCATATTTCCTTGTGATTAAAGTTGAATGCGTGAAATTTGTATTCTCTTGCAACTAAGCATGTCGTGCATCAATACAAATTATTGTAAACTGGCATGCATTTCTAAATAAGTAGAGCGAGCTAGATTGAATTCAAATCTGCATTTTCTAAACGCCTCCCAGAGATGAACGACCGGCACTCAAGTCTCATTATTTTATAAATTATTTTTGACGAGCGTTTTCGCGTACCATACTACGACGAGATCTCTGTTTTCAAAACACGCACGAGAACCACCCCCTATCAAGAACGTGCGATAAGCGCATGGGTAGCTACCCCGCATTGGCACGTGGTCAGTCATTTCTGCTAACGGGTACGCCCAAACGTACAGCACAGAACAGAATAGGGGCCATACCCCTCAACAGTTTGTGTACCCTCACCAGGCTATCCCGATTTACCCAATGGGCTTAACAAGAGTCGATGTAGGGTGGCTACTCCTACCCTGTGTCCCAACTCAAGGGTGGCTAGTACTCTCCCTACACAAAAGTAACCATAGCTCTCCTCGGTACCACTTACGGGAGGGCCAGCCTGTTCTCTCTATATAAAGGGTGATTAGCTCTCCTCGGTATGTGCGTACATGAGGGCCAGCATATCTTCTGAAGAAGGGTAATTAACTCTCCTTGGTACGTGCGTACATGAGGGTCAGCTTACGTCCAAGTTAAAGCTCAACTAACCGTCATGCCTCACAGTAAGCGAAAAATTCCGTAACCATCAGAGTTTCCATGTCGCAGCATTTTGATTTCCTTTTCTTGTTCCCCGTAGGGTTCATGCATCAGCATTCATTTTATTTCATGATACGGCATATCTCCATTCATATTCCGGTTCTTAATCATATAACAGGCAGCTCATGATTCAACAAATTAAGCAATCACCACATCAATTTAATAATTAGTTGCTAGCAGTAAGGACTTTAACATGCATTTCATAGTATAGTCAGTGTGGTTCAAGTAATATACATCCATTCTCCTTAGCCCCAGAGTTCATTCATATCCTAGGATTCAATCAGATATTTATAATATAGCATGCACTTTAATCATTTACATCATAGTATTAAGGAAGACCACTCTACCAGGATATTCGAGTGGAATAGGGGCTCGTACGGTAGATCTTGTCGTCTCCGTGGGTCCCGTATACACTACGGATTGGAGACCTATACCATTGACCAATCATGTCAAACGAGTTCAAAATAGCATAAGTGCGACACTAACATGTAGAGAATTTCGAACGGAAACCATCGATACTTCGTTTGCGTAAAATCGACTCCGTTTTGGCCTTGAACCGGCCAAAAACACGCATTCTGACCAAAATTAGACGTCTGGGGCAAGTCCCAAATGTCTTAAACAATCGCAGAAGCTCACCTTACTTTCCTGCGTCTTTTTCAGATGTCTGAACCCCTTCGCAGCAGTCTGAGGGAGCTTCTAGACGTCTGACACTGCTCCCGATCGTTTGGAAGAGAGGTCAAATGTCTGACACGGTCTCCAGACGTCCCAAAGTACCTTGAAGGGTACGCCACACGCCTTTCCAATGCTTCGTACCTGCGCATGCACGCACTGCTTAAATAACGATAGCTCAATGCAACCGTATGCGCATGCACGTCGAGCAGGGAACATACCTTAGTACTTTGCACGCTATCAGACGTCCAGTGTCACCTCCGGACGTCCTGCTACTCCTTCAAACGTCTGGAGAGTAAACAGACATCTGATACATCGGAAAATGACTCTGCTGAATGCCTCACCAAGCTCCTCCTCGCAATCTCCAACTGCTCCAACCGCAATAGCTCTACCCTCCTTCTGCTCGACTTCTCCTCCCGCTCGAACTCCTTTGGCTCCTCTGACTGCACTCCCTTCCCTCGCCCGAGCTCCTCTGAGCTCTTCTCTTCTCCGTCTCCCCAACGCTCCTTCTACTCCCCTCCTCCTTCTTCCCCACTCACGGCTGTAAGGGGGACGAAGGAGAAGAGGGACGGCTGGCGGTGGCAAGGTGGTGGAGGAGTGAAGGTGGAGGTGGTGTTGGAGATGGAGAGGGTGGAGGGGGGTGTTATAAAGGGAGGGGTTAGGGTTTAGGTGGGTGTGTGCATGTGTTGATGGTGGGAGTGAGAGGGAAAATTGCGGGGTTGCCCTCACAACTCTCCCTTCTTCCTCGCAGGTCCCATAACTAAAACCCAGGGGGTTTACAATTGCACTCACACCCCTACCCTTTCGGGAAATCCTCGAACGACCTTTGGGAAGGGTCATTTCAGGTAGTGAGGCACGCACAGGCGCGCAGAAGGGATGGTGAGGCTCGTGGAGGCGTGAAGGGAAGGGCTGGAGCGTGTGACGGCGCATGCGCTTCAGCAAAGCAAGCTTTAGAGCTTGCTACTACTCGACAATGGTGATGTGTAGAGATAACAAAAAAAAAAGAAAAAACAAAATCAACATAACAAAACAAAACAAATCAAAATGCGGAACCCACCGCACCCACCTGCTTGCGAGGGAACTGGGCGGTGGTGGACTCTCGTCGTTGTGGTTGCAACCACGGGAGAGCTTCTCCTGCACATAGTGTGCCTCCTCTCAACTGGTGAGAAGAGAGGCTGCATATGGAGAGGAAGAGCGAGAGAGAGGAGAGCTCAAGGGGAGTGGCCGGCTATGTGTTGTGTGATGGTTGTGTGTGCATCTCAGGGAGTGGAGGTGGAGGGAATGGGTTAAGGTGTGGTGAGTGATTGGTGCCGACAATGGGAAGCCGTTGGAATATGGGATTTGTGTCGGGTTTTTGCATGTAGGCACTTGAAATGTTGGGAAATGAATGTAGATTGTGTTAGGTTACTTATTAGGTGGAATAAGTGGTAGGATTTAAATGCAAATAAGGTGGAAATGGAAGGGATGAAATGGATGAATGGATGCTCAATCTCTCTCTCCATCTTCCTCTACATAAAATGCACAAATGCAAGTATTTACAAGATGCATGTATAGCTATCTAATATAAATGCTTAATGTTAGGAAATAGCATAAGAAAGCCAAATTAGAAGCGTGAATTGCTGCACAATCAGACACCTTCCATCCAAGATCAACCTCCACGCATGGCCATCAATGGCAACTCGTTACTCGCATCAATTGCCACTGGAGCTTTTCTATAAAGCACATCCATTCTTTACTGATCATTTGCGTCGAGTTTTTGGCATGTCATCCACCTCTTCTTCTTCGTCCAAAGGCCACCATTGAAGCCGACCTTGGAGCTTCTCCAACCATTCTCTTCGTCGCTCCTTGGCGCCAACCGAGGTACGGCTCTCTTCCCCGTTACCTCATCGTGCTTCTTGCCATCGAAGTTGGTTCCTCTTACCCTTTCGTCGCTCCAAACCACTCGCCATAATCTCCCCTTCTTCCTCACGTCTAGCTGTCCAACGTCGGATGCCTTCTTCTTCCCCATCGTCCCATAGGTATCACATCTTCTTCCTTTTACTCCATAGGGTAGTTTAGGGTCTTTTAACGTAGGAACCAACCTCATACTCACCACTGCCGCTATCTTCTTCCTCACGGTTGGTGACCACTCCAACGGCTTCCAATTACCCCCGTCGGCCCTCCCCCCTCATTGCCAACCACCTGCAAAGCTCCACAACATCATCCCGAGCAAAAGCCCTCTTCCAATTTGGGCTTTTGACGCACCCCTTGCTCCGCCGAACACCACCCTCCGCTGGCATCTTCCTCGACTCCAGCCAACCTCCTCCGCCCTCGCTACGACAAATCACCACCACCTTCAATGAGCTCAAGCGAAGCTTCTCAACTCTTTTGTTGAGATCTTTATGCACTCCACCTCCAATCCGACCTCCTCCGCCGCCGCCATTTCCCTCGCCTTCGACCGGCTACCATCGACGTCGTGTGCTCGAGCTTCGCGAGAAGATATACGGTGTCACAAGGGTCACTTTGCGACCTCTAGCAGGGGATTTCAACCACCAATGAGCCCTCACCGATCTTGCCGAGGTCTTCCCTGCAGTCTTCATCAACAAGGAAGGAGCTCGTGCTCCTGCAAACCAAGCAAGGGGCTGATTATAAAGAAGAAAAAGTTGCAAGAACCCATGCACAAAGTCTCAGGGATCTATTCGTAAGAAAATTACCCTTCTCGAGGATTGCCTTGCGATGTTGATAATTTGGGTTAAGTTTTAGTTTTAAATAAATTTTTATCATAGAGTTTTGTTCGAACATTATTGATATCAGTTATTTAATACTTAATTTTCATTGACACTTGATTAATCTTGATTGAGCATTAAATAGAAAAATTACTAGTTATTTATTTTCTGCACTTGAGTTTAAATTTCATCTCTTTATACGTAAAACCAAGTGTGATTTCGAACTTGTTAATTTGTCAAACTTCTCACTTGATACAAGTTCATCAAATTGTAAATAAAATGATAGTGATATTCGTATTTTAGTTGCTCACAACATATCATCTTGGAATACTTAAATTTCAAGAATATAAATTTTAAAAGTTGATTTGTGTCATTCAACTGTACTACGACGTGTATTTATCAAATCTCATTTCGTGTACATCAACTTTAGGAGATCCCTGCACCAACACGAGGCTCCCCACCAATGACCCAAAAATCTCAAACACGTGTCTAGCGTCCACACTCCCATGCATGCACGAAACACCGTTACGTGACCACCGAACACCGTTACTTGCCCCTAATTTGTTAAAAGGAAAATGGGTGGGGGCCTAAACCCTCTCTTCCACACGACTTCTACCATTGGAAAAGCTTCCTAAACCCTCCCACCCACACCTCACTTCTCCCATTAGTTTCGATGGGTATAAACACTGGACTCCAAACCACATTCTAGACATGGGTAATGATGCAGAGTGGGTTGTCGGATGTGAAAACAATGATCTAAAAAGCCTGTCATAAGAAGTACGTAGGACCCTTCCGAAACTCACGTAGATCTAACAGTAATTTACGTGGAAGTAATGGAGCATTCATATGGAACTCTCTTAAATTCACAAGTAATTTACCTAAAAGTCATTTAATTTGGTTCCTGAACTTTGAAACGCATCAATGCTATCCTTAACTTTTCGATTTGTATTTATATAAACTCTCCTTTTATTATTTTACTAGTCGTTGTTATCATTTATTAACCTTTTCGGCTTAAATTTGATTATTAATAACTTAAAAATGTGATATATTGTTTAAATCAACTTGGGATTTAGAAAGTGACATAGAAGTGTCATATGTAGGTACAATAAAAAACAATTAAGGATGAAATTGATGCATTCTAAAGAGAGGGGATTACATTGAAATATGAATGTAAGTTTAGAAAATTTAAGTTAGTTATTCTCAATTTAATGGTGAAAAGGAGAATACAAGAACTAGAACTCTTACTGGCATATGTTCTTTGCCTCAAGGTGCAATCACTAAGTTACCAGGCAATGACAAGGGAGGATGCAAAGAAGGTCGCTTTGGTGGAGATGAGGAACAACCCTGATATGGATTGGTCACGTCGATGGCGACATCGTAGGGGTCGCAAAGGGCTTGAAGAAACAAAGTTTTGAGTCTTAAGTTCGTTGTTTGATTGGATATACATATGCAATCCTTTGCTTGATGCTATAGGTTTAATTTAAGGGCTCATCAATTGTTGCTAAGTATTCAATTTTCCTTCTTCGACTTCTTCGTCAGACTGATGACCCCTTTTGTATGTGGAATCGGATGGTCCAAGTTTTTTTTTGAAAAGATAAATATGTTAGGTATGAGATATGATCTTGTAGATGTCAGTGGGTACTATGTCACTAAGCCAATCCTTTGATGACAAGACGGTTGAAATTGGTTATTGATAGGTAAATGTCCAGAGCTGTGATGCCTCGAGGATATCAGTACAAAGAAATTAATATCCTTATTTGATGGTTAGTGGTAGAAAGAGCAACGGAGAAGTACGTTGGGGTTGCATGAAGTGCATTTCATGACGTAATCTTTCTTGCTTTGTCCTGCCTGTGGAGGGAATTCTAGAATGATCGACGTTAGGTCCTTTTTTCTTGGGTGGTTTAAATTATCATAACGATTTGGAATGTTGAAGATGATGTCTACAGCTCATGCTTAATTTATGTACGAAATTTAGATAATTGTTACAATAACCCCCACCTCCTTATCAGAAATTGAGCCTCATCCTAATAAAATTTGTTCATTATTTTCTCAAAGAAAAGAAAAGGCCCCCTACGTTAAAAAAACTAAGCTCTCAAGTATTTTTAGCATCCTGTAAATCCTCTGTAAGCAGAGATATGAACAAATGGGAAAATCTTATTACACTACAAGAAAAAAGAAAAAGATTAACATCTATTATTTTATCTATGTAAACTCTCTGATGTACTTCACTATGTCTCAAGATTTTGCTATTTATTTCATCTAGGTAGTGTGAACCCACAAAGAAGTAAAGCCTAGTTGTATGTCTACCATCTATCTGGTCTCCAAAAAGTTGTAAGCATGAAGAGAGAAAGAAATGGATCATGAGGATATTAACCCATGTGGGAGAGTGCCTTTTACAAAGTGAATTGCCCATAGAAGAGTGGCAAATTGATTTGTATGTTTGGGGGACATGGATTGGCTAACAATGTCATTCATTTGTATGTTTTGGAAGATATGCACTACTAGAAAAATGAGATATGTCGTTGGTTCTTTGTCGTCGATTTATAAAATCGATGGCAAAGATATTTTTACTGTCACTTATTCAAATAAGTAGGGGTGAAAGTATATACTCGACCTACTGTCAATTGAAAAAAAGCGATGGGTGGGCAATGGTCATTAATATTTACCGTCGCTTTAAGAAGCAACGGTAAATACATTTTGGGCATCTGTTAGTGTAAGAAGCGACGACTAAAAGACGGTTAAAATTAACGCCTGAAATTTGGGCATGTGTAGTGGTTTAGTTTTGACTTATGCCGTCGGTTAGTGGAAGAAGCGACGGGGAAACGATGGTTGGAATTAGCACTTAATATATCAGCGAGTTTGATTTTGACTCCTGCCGACGGTTATTGGAATAGCCGACGACAGAAAAATATATGCCATTGGTTACTGCTATAAGCGACGATGAAAAGAATGTTAAAGTTAGCGCTTAAATTTGGGCGGGTTTGATTTTGACTTTTGTCGTCGGTTAGTGGAATAGGTGACGGGGAAAAGTCAGGTAAAATTTCGAGCCAAAACTTGGGCATGATGGAGGGTGGATTTAATTTATCCTTTACCATTGATTTCTGATAGAACCGACAAGAAATATATGTTCATCATACTCCTGCGTAGAGTCCTCTCCTTCCCGCAGAACTCACAAAAACCCTCGCCGCTCCTCCTTTCCTCCTCTCTTGATCCTCCTTGGCGATTGCCCTTTGTCGTCTACGCGTCGCTCCTCGCCCTCTGTCAGTCGTTGGTGCTCCTCCGCCTCCTTAGGTAGCTCCTCGCCACCTCGCCCTCCTCCTCCTCCTCGTCCCTGCCCTCCTCCGCCTCTCCATCTCCTTGTTGTCCTCCTCCTCCCCTGCCTACCGACAACCTCCTCCTCCCAAACCGCTCTTGCCGCCTTCCTCCTCCTCCCCGATGACTCATGCCGCCCCCTCCTCCTCTCCTCCCCCTCCTCCTCCTACCAACAGCCTCCTCCTTCTCCTCCCCCTCCTGCTGTCCTCCTCCTCCCCAACCCCACCTACCGCCCCCTCCTCCTCCCCCTCCTACCGACACCCTCCTCCTCCCAACCCCTCCTGCCACCCTCCTCCTCCTCTTCCTCCTCCCCTTCCTACCGTCCTCCTCCTCCCCAGCCCCTCCTGCCGCCCCCCTCCCCCCCTCCTCCTCCTACCGTCCCCCTCCTCCTCCCCCTCCTGCTAACACCCTCCTCCTCCTCCTTCCCCTCTTGCCTCCCCCCTTGTAACGACCCGGTTCCCGAGTCCCTACGAGACACGAGAACCGGACCGACTCGACTAATCCCAAGACCTAGTCGTCCAACGAGGAAGTAACCAAAAGACAGTAAAATAAACCACATTCAGCATGAATATAACTAACAGTAAGAAAGTACAGCAGTAAGGAAAGAACTACTACAGTAGGTACCACCACAACAGTAAAACAGCATTTATCAAATAACAAGAACTGCAGGTAAAGAAGGTACAGCGGAAACAAAAACAACTCACTAGAACAGAAACAAAAAGGGGTACAAAAGCTGTGGTAACTCTACTGGACCCTACTCGGCCCAGCGTCCTCTGCAGCCGCCGACCCTGGCTGCTCAACACCTGGTCCTGAAAAGGTAACGAGTGTAACACGTCAGCGAAACGCTGAGTAGAGTGGCAAACTAACTAAAGGAAACAGTAGAGTGTACAGTAGCTGTTATGTTCTATTACTTCCTTTATTCACATCTTTCAATTTTTCTCACTATTTCATTTATTTCTCAGATCCTTTACTTGATCTCGAATGTCCTCGTGGGAACGATCTTGATTGCAGTCTTTTCCAAAAGTAGAAGTAGCACGTGGTGCTCTCCTGGCCGGGAGAGTCCCCCGTGGTGATCCTACCCTCAGTCAACCACCCCAAGGTCACTGACAGACGTAACGGTGACTACGGCACGCGCGATAAACGCACAGGTAGCTAGCCCGCACTGACACGCGGTCAGTCGTTTCCGTTAACGGGTGCACCCAAAGCACAGCACGGAACCAGGGCAGAGCCCTCTCAGTAACAGGGGTCCAACCCCTCCACAGTAACCAAATCGGGGCCTTGCCCCTCCACAGTCCGCGCACCCTCGCCTGACTACCCTGGTTTGCCCTGGTGGGCCTAACAAGTCGGTGAAGGAGGCTAGCAGAACCCCGGGGCCCGTGGGGTAGCTAGTACTCTCCTAACACTACTAGCTCTCCTCGGTACTACGTACACGAGGGCCAACAAGTCGGTACAGAGCGGCCAATCCTAACCCCGGGTCCCTGGGGCGGCTGGCCCCACTCTGCACTAAACAGGTACAGGTACTTCCCTTGGTACTGCGTACCCAAGAGACAGTACAAACTACATCTCAGTTCCATTCCTTTTTCATTCCAGGAGTTCCACTCCTAATTCCCCGTAGGGTTCCAGCTCTTTATCTCAGAACATCATATGTTTCACTTTCCAGATTCACATTCTCAAAATCCATGATCTCAAACATGTTTCTTTATTCATAACAGACAGCTGTTAATTAAATTTACAGGCAGCTTTATATATTCCTTTCCAATTTTCCAAGACTGCAGTAATATACATTCCACTAGTTTTTCCACCCTAGGATTCATGCCATATCCTAGGATCTATCATACAATCTAGTTTTCCGGCCCTAGGATTCATGCAACACCTAGGAGCTATCATTCCATAGATTTCTCATTCCTAGGATTCATGCAATGCCCTAGGTTCTAGTTATGGTTCCATACTTTAACAGATTTTATTAATACTTAAAGCCACTCTACCAGGTACAACGGGAGTAATGGGGGCGTGATCGGGAATCCCACGTGCCTCCGCGACTCTCAAGACTGCAACTGAACGAGATCCTGTCACAAGGATCAAACACAAGGAGTGTCTCAAAACAGTGTATAGCTACCGTAGATGAGTAGAGGAATTAATTCTGAAACGAACGCAACTCGAATCGCGGAAAACGGAGCCCAAACGGGCCCTAAACAGGTCGAGAAAGACAATACTGTGCAAAATCCGACGTCTGGAACTCCTTCCAGATGTCTTAAACGGTGGATCAGAGAATTACCTGTTCGGCTTGGTTCCCCGGACGTCCAGAAGTCTGCGGGGACGTCTGCCTAGATCCCAGACGTCCGATGGTCCCTCCGGACGTCTGGAGGTCACTCCCGCCGTCTGGTACAACTTCCAGACGTCTAATTCGCAAGGGATGGCGAATCAGCGAACCTGCGCACAGCCAACCCCCCTCCCTCAGTACGGTCAGTCGACAAGAAGGAAGAAGAAAGCGGAAACTCACCTTTCAGACGTCTGTATGATCTTACAGACGTCGACCTTGCCGTCTGGCTATCAATCCAGACGTCTGATTCTGGAAATTTTTCCAGAATCAGAACCCTGCTCGGCTTCCGCTCGCGACGCCGCCCGCGTCGCACCTCGCGCGTCTGCTGCTCAGCCCGCAGCAGGCCCCTCTCTGCGTCGCTCCGCGCCCCCTGCGCCCTCCGCCGGCCGGCCAAGCCGCTCCGGCGAGCTCGCCCTCACGGCAGAGCCCCGCCCTCGCACGCCGCACCTCCTCCGTGCTCACTGCGGCTGCCGCTGCCGCTGCGCCCTCGCGTCCGCTCGCTCTCGCGCACAGGCAAGAGAAGAAGGAAGAAGATGGTGGAGACGGGAGGGGAGGCGCGCCCTTTTAAGGCCGCGCGAGGAGGAGAGAGAAGGCGGTCGCAGCCGCCTGCAGCCGCAGAGAAAGAGGGGAGAATCGCAGGTCTGCGCGCACAGGCGCGCAGACGAATCTCCCGTGCGAACATAACTGTTCTCCAGACGTCTGTAAACTATCCCGGACGTCTGGTCAGACGTCTGGATGTGATCCCAGACGTCTGGTCCGACGTCTGGGCCACCTCCCAGACGTCTTAAAAGGCGTCTGGGGCACGCGCTCGTTACACCCCTCCTCTCCTCATCCTCCTGCTGTCGGTTCTCCTCCTCCTCGTCCTCCTCCCCATCGTGCCGATAACCTCCTCCTCCTGTTGGTTGATATCTTGTTGGATGAATTTTATAAGATGTGAATTTTTAATCATTGAATTTTATAAGATTGAAGGAGAACCTTTGGATAGGAGATGGATGGTTGAGATGTGGCCAACCAACTAAGGTGTTTCTTATGGTGATATGGCCGGCCACTTAGGTTGGTTTTTAAGGGATAAGGTACGGGTTTCCTAGGTGGATTTAGGGCCATAGGTTATAGGTTTAGTTGTTGGGATTTTATGCTAGGTGGTCGACCTTAAGGAGAGGATAAGTGGTAGGAGGGGGCAACTAACATGGTTGTTGGGAGGGGATATGCGCTAAGGTTTATCTAAAGGCATAGGCCATAAGATCTATGATAAAGGGCAAGGATTAAACCTAAGTTTTAGGTAAGTAAGGTGGCCAAGCATATGAAGGATATTAGGGTTACCTAGGGCCAGATACTTAGGTGCTTAATTGGTGGCTAGGCTAGATATAGGTGGCAGCTAAAGTAGGAGGACATGATAGGGTTTGTTTTAGGTTTTAGGGATTGGGCTTTCTATAGGTTATGAACCTAGTTTGTCCGACCATTTAGGTTAAGAATTAAGGTCCATGGCCGACCAAGAGGGTGACTAATTAGATAAGGTAGGTGAGTGCTAGGTTAGGATGATTGGGCTTACTATTAGAAAAATGGGATATATCGTCAGTTCCTTGCCGTCGGTTCTTAAAACCATTTAGAATGTGGCTTCTAAACCGTAGTGTTGGAGAATCTTTGATATACCTGCATTCAAAATTGATGATTGTGGATGATGAGTATGTAGTGGTGGGGTCGGCCAACTTGAACTAGAGGTCGATGGATGGGAGGAGGGACACGGAGATCGATGTCAGGTGTTAGGAGAGTGGCGATGGGGTTGTGAGAAGGTTTAGGTTGGGTCTGTTGGGGGAGCACATGGGAGGAGCGGAGAAGGTGTTTTGGAGGCCAAAGGGGTTGGAGTGTGTGAGGAGGGTGAGGGAGATTGGGGACTGGATGTGGAGGGCGTACGGTGGGAAGAATGTGGTGGATATGGGAAGGGTGCATTTGGTTAGCTATCTTGTGGGGGTCGGGGAGGATGGGAGTGTGGGCGTACGGAGGGAAGAATGTGGTCAAGGAGGATGGTCGGACTACACTAATGACCCTTGGATCTTTCTAGAACCCCTACCTGTCACGCGTCACAACCGTAGTGCCCCTTCATGACCTCTCCTCCTCCCGTTAAAACCCTCCTGTCCCCCTGCCACCACCACTCCCACCATTCCTTATCTCGTCGTGTTAAGACCTGTGTTATTAAAAGCCCTTTAAGACGTCTGAGACTTGGGTCAGACGTCTGGACACCTTCCTAGACCTCTGGAAATCAATTTTTGTGTGCGTACGTCCTCGAGTCTGCGCGCGTGCCGTGCGCAGACTGTGTGCAACCGAAAACCTTCTCTTTCTTTTCCCCTCGCCGACTTGCAGAGCCCTGCCCCTGCACCTACATAAACCCCTTCCCTCTCCCTCGTTCACCACCCCACTCCCATCCACCTTCTCCTTCCTCCACGAGAGCGAGAGCGAGGGCGGCGAGTGCAGCCGAGTGTAGCGGCGGAGAGGCGGAGCAGAGTGAGAAGGAGAGGAGAGCGCGCAAGCTCGCGAGAGAGCTCGCCGGAGAGGCTCGCGGCCGGTCGGGCGTGCGCGAGGCAGAGAGGTGTGTTAGGGAGGTCCTCCTCGACGCTACTGCAGCTAGAGCAGCGAACGAGCGAACGCGGTGCGGCCGCGGTGCGGCCGCGTGCAGCACAAAGAAGACGAAGGAGCTTCTGGTTCTGGGATTTCTCCCAGAATCAGATGTCTGGATCTACATCCAGACGACGTAGACGATGTCTGGAAGAAGCTCCAGACGACTGAGAGGTACATACTGCGCCTATGCCTCCCTTTGCGGATACAGCCATTGGTGGAGCGTTCCGACCGCGGCTAGTCTTTGTTTATTTTAATGCTTATTATAGTAATGTCGTTGTGATATAAAATAAGACAGCTACGGTTTTCGTTACCATTAACATTTTACTCGGAAATAGTTTCCCGAGGTCGAACTTAGGGAGCTACTGGAATTCTAGAAGTACAATGTTTCTTTATTACAAAAATAAGAGAGAGAGAGAGAGGGAGAAATGGATTTTTGTCTTTTGGCTTTTCTTCTCTTCTTTCTCTCTTTGCTTGTCTTCTTCTTCTTTTCTTTCTCTTTACGGGTCTTCTTCCTTGGCTCCGATTGCCTTCAGTTCCTCTTCTTCTTCTTCTTCTTCTTCTTCTGCTTCTTCTATTTCTTTTCTTCTTCAGTTCTTCTTCTTTTTCTTGTCTTTATCTTCTTTCTTCCTTCTTCTCTTTTCTTTCTCTTCAGCTGCGGAGCCTTTTCTTTTCTTTTTCTTCTTTTCTGCTTTGTCTCCTCTGAAGCTTCATCCGTCATCTGATATCACAGTCAGACGACTTAAACGGCGGTCTGCTACAGTGCTTCCCCTCTCTTTTCTTCCTTTGCTGCTCTTTCTTCTTCTCTTCTTCTTCTTCTTCTTCCCGCTTCTTCTTCCGTGGTCTTCTGCCTTGCTCAGCTGCAAGGCTTCTTCAGAGCTTCTTCTTGCTGCGGCCAAGTGGTGAACCTTCTTCCTTCGCACCCTGTTCCTGTACGAGGCACAGCAAAACCTAGCCCCTCCCTCTACCTGCACGTCTCTCTCTCTCTCTCTGTAAACCGCTCATAGGAAGCTCTCCCAGAGTCGGGTTATCGGGTCGGGTAGCGTACCCGTGACCAAGCGCACCGGTGTGGGTGGTGCGCGAGGAGTGCCGGGTAAACGGGTCGGCCAGGTCCGCGTGGCGTGGGTTGCAGACGAGGCGGGCGAGTAGGCGAGGGGACCTCACCCCATGTTCTGAGGCACTTAAGTAAAAACACAAAATCAATTTAAACGGGTGCGGCGCTTCGAAATCTCACGATGTGGGACTAAACTTCGTCCCTTCTCGCGCGCGCTCGCAGGGAGAACGCGCCCTTGCCTCAGCAGCTGCGTCTTCGTTTCTCTTCGCAAACCAGCTGCCTGCCTTCGCCCAAGTCCCTCCAATTCGCCTCAGCTGGAGTCCTGCTGCTTCAGGGCCTGGAGCTCTCTTGGAAGCTCCTTGCCTTGTCGCCAATGGCTGCCGGGGCTGAAGGTCTGCCGAACACAAACAGGGCCTCTCAGCCTAATCAGACCACAGGGGGACCTTCGCTGTGGCACGGCGAAGGTAGTGAGGGGTGCGGCAGGTCGTGGGGTAGCGTAGAGCGGCGACCCTAGGTCGGACTGCAACCGGAAAAATGGGTTTGATCGGGGGAGTGTTGTGGAGGTGTGGAGTGGCAGTGGAGGGGTGGGGGGTGTTGGGTGAGGTGAGGCAGAGCTTTGGGATAGTTGGCGAGCCGAATGGGGTTGTGGGATGACGGGGACGACTCGTCGGAGAGTGGCCGGAGATGGGGAAGATGAGGGCGGTCAGGCGTGGTCGTAGGGTAATAGAGCAAAATAAGTTGGGGAAAAGAAAGAGGGGAGGAAGGGAAATAACTGTTACTTACCTATAGGGACGAAGGGGGCCGGAGCAGGGCGCCAGTCGTACCGACTATCGCTGGGGAAGAAACACCCAGAAGGGGGGAAGCGGCGGCGAGGAAGAGAGCAGGAGGGCGCATGCTGGGTAATGCGCGACGCGAGAAGATCAGGCGAAGGTGGCTCTGCTGCCGGTATTGCAGCAGAGCGACGAGACAGAGGAGGAGGAGCCGCCGGAGCTGGTGGGTTCTTGTCGGAGTGGGGAGAGAGGAAGGGTTAGGGTTTTCTCCGTCAAGACCAAGCTGGGAGAACCGGCTGGCGACGCTGGTCTTTATAAAGGCGGTGGTGGAGGGGTGGATGTAGGGAGGCGACGTGCCTCCCTCGCCGGAGAATGGCCGGAGGTGTGACCCATACCTTCCGCGGTTCGCACAGAAGGTGTGGGCGTCGTCAGGTGGCATGGCGGTGTCCCTGCGACAGTAGACGTCGCAGGGAACACCAGGTTCAATTTGCAGGACACCTCCCTCACCCTGCACGGCGCCATGCTCCACGCAAAGTCGCCGGAGCATGGTGCTGCGCAGAGACTTGCAGGAGGGACCTAAATGCAATGAACGACGAGGAAACTAGGGACCAAAATGCAAGGGTTTCGAAAGCTAAGGGTCAAAAAATAATAGATGAGGACCAAATTGCAATGTCGGTCAAGAAGGTCTCTTCTTAAGCTCAAGTTTTTATGCATGACTAAATTGGGCCTAAGGGTTTTAATGGTGAATTTTGTTTCTAGGTTAGACCTTGTTTGACTGGCCAATTTATGTAAAAACCCAAATTAAGTCATTAATTGGGCATGGTTCTGAATGTAGGTCAAAATGGGTTTCTAAGGTCAAATTGAAGGTTATAAACCCTAGAGATTATTTTTATATCAATTTTAGAGTGTTTTGTCAATTTTTACCCTGCCTTGAACCTCGTGAATTGAAGTGAGTTTGTTTTAGGGTTACAGAATGTCATTTAATTCCTTGGAGTTGCTGTAGCCCTTGTTAGATCAGATCATCTCACTTTCCTTCTTATTAGGTTAGTTTGACCTATGTTTGGTCCCTGAGTTACCCTGTTTGCAAATTGTGTTGGTGAAATTGCATTTTTACCCCTTATGACTTGTTTTCTTCCTAAACTCAGAATTCTTTGAGTCAATACTTTCTTTGAGTTATGTAGGACCTTTTTCTCGCATATCTAGGTTAGATTGTGCTAGTTAGGGTTCATGATGAGATTCTCATCAGCCATGCAGGCCGTTCCGCCAAGGCACAGTTACGTGCCGTATTAAATAGATTTTGCGTTGCGCGTGCAGGATTCACTTCGGGAAGGCACGGGACATGCCCTCCCACGCGGTTTAGATGTCTGGGCAAGGCACCAGACGGCGGAGAGCATCTCCAGACGTCCAGAGAGGTAGTCGGACATATGGAACTAGGTCCAGACGGTTCAACAGGATCCCTGGATGTCTGAGGAGCAGCGTAGAGTGAGGTATGGTTCTAGGTTCCTTTTAAGATGTTTGGAAGGTATTCCAGACGTCTGATTTGAGTCAGGATTGTCATTTTTTACCCGTTTAGGGTTGGTTTGAGGTTCGATTTCCACATTTAAGATTTCGTTCTTCTTCGTATAAGTTCCTCTACTTGTTGGAATGCTTTTTATCATGTTCTAAGTGGTTTCTTGTGGTTGATCCTTGTGTTAGGACCTCGTTCCGTTGCGGATTTGGAGGTTGCGGAGACATGTGGACCTAACAATCAAGCCCCCATTACTCCCGATTTTGCGGGTAGAGTGGCTTCCCCTAGTAAATTACAAACATGAATGCATATCTGGAATAAATGTTAGATCCTAGGGTATGGCATGAATCCTAGGACTAGAAACACTAGATTGAATGTTAGATCATAGGGTATGACACGAATCCTAGGACTAGAAACACTAGAATGATTGTATTGAATGCATGAATTGCAGTCTTGGATGAGTAAATAGAATAATAACAATTGCCTGTAATTGGATAACAGCTATCTGTGAAATGTAGAGTACTGTTGTTAGCAACTGTTGCATGTAAATTCCTATTGTTTGCAATTAAATACGAGCTGCCTGTATATGAATTGAAAATAAAAGATTGAATGTTGGAAACACGAGCTACCTGCGAATAAACCTGAAATGATGAAACCTAGCATGGCTTGGCCTGAGAAACATGAGCATGAACCCTACAAGGAATTAGGAGTAGAGCTTCTGGGAAATAAATAGAATGGAACTGGAAATGGGAATGGAGAAGTGAGCTGGCCCATGAGTACGGAGTACCAAGGAGAGCGACTGTCCCCCTGTTTAGTGCAGAGCGGAGCTAGCCACCCTAGGGTTGGGACCCGGGGTTAGGACTGGCCACTTTGTACCGACT
Organism: Thalassia testudinum; assembly: GCA_037157565.1. Lineage (NCBI taxonomy): Eukaryota > Viridiplantae > Streptophyta > Magnoliopsida > Alismatales > Hydrocharitaceae > Thalassia > Thalassia testudinum. Next base: position 25,052,106 of record JAZHRO010000024.1, read on the forward strand.
TTTTGGCCCTTGCGTACATCGTACCGGGGAGAGCTACTAGTGTAGGGAGAGAGCTAGCCACCCCACGGGACCCGAGGTTCAGCTAGTCGTCCTACACCGACTTGTTAGGCCCACTGGGCAAACCAGGATAGTCAGGCGAGGGTGCACGGTCTGTGGAGGGACTAGACCCCTGTTTGGTTCTTAGGGGCTAGACCCCTATTACGGAGAGATCTATGCCCTATACTGGTTTCGTGCTGTGCATTGGGTGCACCCATTAACGGAAACGACTGACCGCGTGCCAGTGCAGGGTAGCTACCCATGCGTTTATCGCGCGTGCCGTAGTCACTGTTATGTTTGTCAGCGACCTTAGGGTGGTTGACTGAGTATAGGACCACCACGGGGGACTCTCCCAGCCAGGAGAGCACCACGTGCTACTTCTACTCTTCATAAAAGACTGCAATCAAGATCGTTCCCGTGAGGAACATTCGAGATCAAGAAAAAGACCTGATAAATAAATCTAGTGATGAAAGAAAGAATAATTAGTTAAATAAAGAAAGAAATTGAAACAACAGCTACTTGTCCACCTTTACTGTTTTTAATTAGCTGGTTGCCACTCTACTCAGCGTTCGCTGATTTCGTGTACTCATAACCTTTTTCAGGTCCAGGTGTTTAGCAGCCAGAGCCTACGGCTGCAGAGGGTGCTGGGCCCAGTAAAGCCCAGTAGCTGTACCTTTTGTTGTACCCGTTTCTTGTTGTAGTAACTTTGTTACATCTATGTACTCTTTTATTGTAAACTTTACATTCCTGTACCTATTTAAATTCTCTACTGTTGTGGTGGTGTGTACTGTAGTAGCTTATTTCTTTACTGCTGTACTTTTGTTACTGTTAGTTGCTTGCATGGTGAATGTGGTTTATTTTACTGCTACTTGGTTACTTCCTCGTTGGACGACTAGGTCTTGAGATTAGTCGAGTCGGTCCGGTCTCGTGTCCTGTAGGGATTTTGGAACCGGGTCATAACACTTCGTCCCCTCCTCACCTCCAACACCACTCCCACCCTTTTCCTCCAAAACCTTAACCATGGCGTCGGCCTCTGCCCCCTTCCCCTCCTTATCTCTTATAACATTTAAGATTATAATCTGTTATTTAATTAATTTTGATTTTGAAATTGCAGGTTATCAGTGTCGGGTACACTCGAAGGCTTGAGTAGTTAGAAGTATATATACATTCAATATTTTTAATTTAATTGAATGATATTTTAGTGTTTTGTTGAATTTATTTAATGTTCAAATTACTTATTGTTTAGATGCACACACTTGCTAAAGAAGATATATGCACGCGAGACCAAACATTAGGTATTCTAACCCCTAGGGTAAAAGTCCTCTGAGTCAAATTATATCCAAATTACTCGTCCGTCGAGACTTATGATCATGTTATACGGACAATGTAGGAAGTGTTATATACCTCACTTATATGCATGATGTGTTGTCTTTGTAGCATGCCACAAGACTCGATCGACTTTAGTTCGGTGAAGTACCGAACTAAAGAAGGTCCTTGAAGATTTAATCACAACTTAGTTTTTCTTATTACATGTAACCTTGTGCATTGAAATTTTGGTTGCTCCTTCTTGCTCTTCCACTACTAGGAAAGTTGGAATTGGTGACGGGTATTTGGTGGCGGTTTTGGTAACTGTCACCAAAAGTAACTTATGGTGACGGTTCCACTCAAAACCGTGACCATTGTGACAGAGTGGGATTTGGTTTCTGTTTTAACCTTTTGTGACTGGTATGAGGACTGTGACAAAAGGCTTTGGTGACGGTTTCAAGTGAGACCGTAACCATAAGCTTCCTTTGGTGACGGTTCCAAGTGGAACCGTGAGCATAGCCTTCCCTTTAGTGATGGTTCCTAGTGAGACGGTGACCATAGAGTTCCCTTTGGTGATGGTTTCAAGTGGAACTGTCACCATTGCTCCCTTCGTTGCCTTTGGTGACGGTTTCAAGTGAAACCGTCACCATAGCTCCCTCAAAAAATTTCCCATGCACCCTCTCCCAAATTTCCTCACCGCAACTTTCCCCAAATCCACTCACGCCCCCATCACCTTCCCCCTCCCCTGACTCCCCGACCCCCTCCCCGACAACGTCAGCTCCCCCGACCTCTAAGGAGCCCCCTTCCTTCTCCTGACGACGGTGGTGCCTCCCCTAACTCCCCCTCAAGATCTCCAGCAACGCCACTCCTAGCCCTCAAGATCACCACTGAAAATCAACTCCTGCTACCATTACCTTCCCCCTCACTCGACTCTCCGACTGCCTCCTCGACGACGTCACCTCCCCCGACCATCCCTAACCCCCTTCCCTCTCCTGACGAAGGCACCTCCCTTGACCATCTTCCCCAGCAAACCGCTACCTCAAGACCCGTCTCCTGCCTTGATGAAGGCACGTCTCCTCCCCCTCAAGACCGCTACCTCTCTCCCTCCCTCATCTTCCCCAGCAGCACCTCCATTACCACTGCCCCTGCTACAACTAGGGTTAATCCACCACTCTTCCTTCTTTTTATTTATTCATTCATTTCATTCCTCCTCCTCCAACTCCACTTCTATTAATCTCCTGTTATTATTGTTATTGCAGTACTTGGTGGATCTATTAGTTGCGGAGTGGCTCAAGGAGATCTACTGACCTCGGATTGGCTTAAGGGGTAACATGCACGCTAGGTGTTTGATGGTATGGCAATAAGTTTTGAAACTAGGAAGTTTTTTTTGGTCATAGACAACATGCATCTAGGAAGCTTTAAGATTATAATAGTGTCAAGATTGCAACATTCTACATTATTAATAAGCAAGATCAAAGAACATACCCTAGCCGCATTGTTCTGTATCCTTCAATCTGAGAAGCTTCTTTAAACAGACAAATCTCATAAACATATATAATAGAAAAATCGCTTTCCATGTCAAAATAGCATGGCTAGATGGTAAGCATAGTCCTTTATAATTAGAGTGAAGAAAGTTCATACATGTTTTCCCTGTTCTCAAAGTATTGATTATAGAATGAATAGAACTCTTTCTGACTCCTAAATCATCAGACAACTGAATCAACAAAGGAAAAAAAGGAAGCATTTTCCTAGTTCTTATGTTCGTTCAATAAATTTAGTCATATTTAAGCTCTGGCATAATCAGGATGGTGCTGAGGAAACCGTAAGGGCTCAAGATATCTAATTAAGAGAGTTTTTTTGTTTAACTTTGACTCCGTAAGACCACATATATTTCCTCTCAATATCTCATACTTGTCAATTTCCCAAACCCCAGAGTAATACAGATTCAAAAAGCCAGTCAGAACAAAAACATCAACTTCAAAAAGCTTCATTCATTATGCTCAACTCACTTTTCAGGCATTGTTCATTTGAAATGATGGGAACTAGCATGTCAAGACCCAGACAGGGTTATGTTGCAAGGAGATCTAAGTAGAGAAGCCCTTTCTTTACAACCAATTGAATAGGTGCCAAAGTGTGCTTCCATAACAAAGAAGAATCTTGTACACCCTTATGTGTAATCTTGCCCATTTGTCCCAAGACACCCCCAACAATCCTTCTCCTACACACTAATCAATTTAATTTCACTGGAATGGAAATCATTATCTGCAAGCATTTCTGTATGGGTTTTTATCTAAAATCTTCACTGGAAATTGGATAGGTAATTATCCATAGAAAAAAAATCTCTATAATTGAAACCCCTTATAAGTTTGCACTTTTGCTACAGTTCCATTTGCTACTAGAAAGCTAAATGCCCATTATGTCAGCAATGCAATATTACTTGTGAGTGTTACACATAGGGCATTGTTGACAGTTTTTTTATAAAAAAGACATTGTTGAAAGTTACTGTCAATTTGATTTGCCATTGAAAGAAATAAATTGTACACTTTGGGTAAGTCCCTTTGTCATGCAAGCAATGCATCTATTTGAGCTCTTGACAATGAGAGAATCACATGTGTGCAAAAGAGATTGTCACTGCTAATATTTCCTTTTCACATGCTTTGCACTCAGAAGTTATAAGTTCAAACACTAAAAGTCAACTCTGACCTTACGCGAAGCTCAAAGCCCACTTAGACTTCAATCAAACTCAATTTCATTTCATAACTCCTAGCCTTAAGCTTAACCTCGTAGACCACTAATAGCAGCACAAGCTACGGTGATTAATTTTTGAAGATTTATTAATTTTGGGAAGAAATTGATGGTAATACAAGGATCTTTCACTCTGCTTTAAGATTTGCACATGGTTTTTATCTCCATTAATATAGTCACCAGTGCAGCTTCATTGAGGGCTATTTTTTTCATGGAGGGTAATATTTCTAGGTTATGTGGTATTGACCTTTCTACCAGGGGCATCGAAATATTCATACTTCATGGTGGTATGATCAATCTTTCAAGGGTTTGGTACTTGATGAAAAGCACAAAAATGAGAAGGGAATTGACTTCAAGTACAAACCTTGAATCGGACCTTGTAGTTTTACTCTTTAAGCTATTTGATTTACAGAGTCTAAATATTGGCATTTATATTATGTTTATTAGGTTCTTTTCTCTGTGAAGATCAATCATTTCATTTTACTTCATGGGAAAGGAGAAAGAACATTGGTCTAAGGCTAAGAGGGGTAGAGGGTAGCTGTTTTGCAATCATATATTGGATGCAAATGAAAAAATGGTCTCACCTATAAGGGCTGAATACAATTTTCCCTGAAGTTCATGTAATATGATCCAAGTGTCCAATATTTTCAAAAACTTATCCTATCATTTGATACAATTCAAATACTTCTTAATATACAAATATCTGATGTTTCTTTATGTAATTTACTTTCATTGTTTGTGGGTTTATTTGATTATAGGTTTCCATGGATAAGTCTTGGATTGATTTTAGGATTTCTGATTATTTTAGATATAAGAGCGAAGTGATTTCATTCTTAGACTGGGCATTCCATAAATATAGGAAGCAATATAGAAAAGGAGACTTCTATGAGAGAATTTGTTGTCCATGCAAAAGTTGTTTGAATGGATTTATGCATGATCGTAACACAATATTTAAGCATCTTATTGTACCGGTTGGTGGCCTCACTACACAGTCTGGACCTCACATGGAGAAGAAATCACTTGTCCTTCTGTTGATAATGATGTTGAGAATCGCATTGAAGATATTGGAGGTGATAATGTTATAGAGATGTCAGATGAGATGAGCTGCAAATGCTAATAATATAGATAATGATAATATGTTTGGAGATTGTAATCATTTTTATGATGCATTGAAGGCAACAGAGGAACCCATTGTTCCTGGAATTAATTTCATGTCAAGGTTGTCATTTCTTTTGAGAATGTTTCAAATTAAAGTGATGAATAAGGCAACATCTAAGTTAATGTTTGATGTCCTTAAGTTCATAGAAGAGTTCTTAAATAACCCAAAGATTTTCCTCAGTCATGGTATGATGCGAAGAAACAATTTCGCGTACTTGGCTTGAAGTGTGAAAAGATTGATGCTTATAAGAATGATTGTATGCTGTAAACTAAAGAAAATGCATGCTTGAATAGTTGCCTGCAATGTGGAGAAGGAAGGTATGAAGAAAATACCAGTTCAAATATACAAGGGAAGAAACAATCAAGGAAGGTACTGCATTACTTTCCTTTGATTCCTAGGCTACAACGTCTTTTCATGCCGAGTAAAATTGCAAAGTGGATGACATGGCATCATAATAACAAATCACGAGATGGACTTATGCATCATCCAATAGATTCTGACGAGTGGGCTGCATTTGATAACAAACATGCTCCATTTGCAAAGGAAACACATAATGTTAAGCTTGGTCTTGCAAGTTATGGATTCAATTCTTTCAAAAATATGCATCTGTCATATTCAATATGGCCAATGGTGATCTTCACATATAATTCGCCGCCATGGATGTGTATGAGATCTTCGTTTCTGATGCTGATGCTTCTCATCCCTAGCAGAAGGCACCAGGAAATGCAATCAATGTTTACAAGCAACCACTCATCGACGAGTTCAAATTGCTATGGTATAACAGGGTTGAAACATATGATGCAACTAGAAAATAATTTTTTAAGATGCATGCAGACTGTTGTGGACTATTAATGATTTCCCAGCTTATGCAAATTTATCTAGTTGGAGCACTAAAGGCAAGTTGGCTTGTCTTATATGTATGGATGATACTCATTACTTGCATTTACCTGAAAGTAATAAATTATGTTATTTAGAGCACCGTAGATTCCTACCAATTGAACATAGATGGCGATAGTCTAAGTTTAAAGACAAATTTGATAGTAAACTATGCTGTTATTCAAACAAGAATCCAAGAAATTTTCTAAGAACAGATACAATCAAGTTGTCAGGATACAAAATAATGGAGAAGTTACAACAGATTGGTAATATCCGATTGGGTCGTCTGTTTCAGAAAGATTTTAAAGATTTACATAATTCTGGATTTAAAAAGAAGAGCATATTCTTCATGGATCTCCCTTATTGGCAAGATCTCACAGTTCATCACAATCTTGATGTAATGCATATCGAGAAGAATGTTATGGATAACATTTTAGATATACTAAACTTAATGGATAGTCCAAAAGACATGTTGAAGACCCGTAATGATTTGAAGATGTTGGACATTTGTCCTGAGTTACACGTAAATCATAAAGATGATGGAAGTTATCAGTTTCCTAAGGCATTATATACTTTGAAGAATGAGCAACGACTGAATATGTTATCTTTTCTAAAAACTATCAAGGTTCCAGATGGATTCTCATCACAACTTTCTACATGTGTAAATGAAGCATTGAAGAAGGTAAGTAGGTTAAAGAGTCATGATTGCCATGTTTATATGCAAATCTTGTTCCCATTAGCAATTCGTGGAGTTCTTCCTCAACCAGTGGTTGACTCTGTGAAGGAGATAAATCGATTCTTCAAAGTTATATGTTCAAAGATATTGGATTCTCAATTGTTAAACTATTGGGACAAGCAAATTGTGATCACATTATGCAAGATGGAACAGATTTTCCCTCCTGCAGTTTTCGATGTCATGGTACATCTTATACTCCACCTAGCAAATGAAGCAAGAATTGCTGGACCAATTCAGTATAGGTGGATGTATCCAGTTGAGCACTTCTTGAAAAAATTGAAAGATTACGTCTTCAATAAGGCTAAGCTAGAAGGTTCAATTGTCGAAGGGTATCTTGTAGAAGAATGCATAAACTTTTGTACGATATATATGGATGGTCTAGATAATCGATTTAATCGATTGGAAATGAATGATGATAGACAGAATAGTGAAAATGTGGAAGATTGTTTTTCAGCATTTGATATCCGAGGAAGGCTAATCATACGAACGGAATTTAAACCAATGTCTGAACGTTATTGGCAATTTGCTCATATATATATTAAAGTAGATTCCAGATTTTTACGATGAATTTTAACAATCTTCGCATATTTCTAGATGTGAAGACTTCATTGACTAGTTCATAACTCGTGTGCAAGAAATAAAACAAAACAATGATCCGCAATGGATAGAAGATTTTGATGTACTAATGAACATACCTTTAAGTCATGCACATTATCACTCTGAATATATAACAAATGGGTTCAGATTTAGAGTGCAATCAGTTGATGATTTGAAAGCAACACAACATTCAGGCGTTATTGTGAAATGTGATGGCATACAAACTGGTTGTGATGGTTACTATGCGAAAATCAAAGAGATTGAGGAAGTCAGTTATAGTCATGATCACCGAGTTGTCTTATTTAAGTGAGACTGGTTTGATATTTTTAACAACAGATATGGTGTTAAAGTAGACAAAGAAACTGGTTTTATAAGTTTGAATAAGGATCGTACAATTCTTCAAGCATTTGAATCATTTACATTAGCTTGTCAAGTTGAACAAGTTTTCTACGTGCCTGGTAATGGTAGGAATGACTGGATAGTACCAATAAGAATAATGTTGCGTGCTTATTATGATATACAACATGATAAGGATCCCGACTTTGATTTTGAAGCATACCAAGATGTGGTACAAGATGGAGAAATAGGTCATGGTGCAATGGATATTGATATTTGAGGTAAACGTTTTCAATTAAGGTATTTTCTACACTTTAACTATTTCATTCTTAAAAATTTTTTCATATATTTTCTCCATTGCAGGTTTTCTTATTGTACTGGGCTGATCTTTTACTTGCTTTGGCATACTTATTTCGTCACAGTTGACTATATAAAAAGTATGACATCATCCTTTTATAATTTGTAACTCATCTCTTATTTCCTTTTATAAAAAGTATGACATCTTATATTTGATGATGTAATCACCCTTCTATTGTGTCTTTTGTAATTAATAATTTTTTTACATCTGTAGATGGCACCTAAGAAGTTGATGGCATACAAAAAGCGTTGTCTTGATATGCACAGTGATGACTCTTCATTTGAGCTAGATAACCAGGTCCAAGGACACGAGGGTGGCATCGACACCCAGCCTGAGCCCCAACAAGATCCTCAACCCCACTCACACCATGACCATCAACTCCAGTTGCCTTCCCATATGTCCATTCTTCAGACTTCGCCACTACCTCAGACTCGACTTCGATCTCATGCTCGACATGCCATGATCCCACCTCATACTCTTGTAAAATCTAGGCCTCAGCATATACCTCAACAAAATACACAGCCTCACTCTCAGCTTCCACCTAGGCACGCACACCCTCAGCCCTTACACCCTCCCTTAAGCCAGTCCCAGCCCCTACACCCTCCCCAGAGCCTGTTCCAACAGCGGACACCAACTCAGTCCCTACACCCTCCCTAGAGCCAGTCCCAGCAGCAGACACCAGCTCAGCCCCTACACCATCCCCAAAGCCAGTCTCAGTAGCGGACACCAACTCAACCCCTACACCCTCCCCAGAGACAATCCCAGCAGCAGACACTAGCTCAGCTCCTACACCCTCTCCAGAGCCAGTCCCAACAACAGATGAGAGCTCAGCCCCTACACCCTCCCCAGAGCCAATCCCAGCAACATGCACCATCTCAATTCATAGACCCTCCTTAGATCCAGTCACATAGCCAATCTCAGCGGAATAATCAGTCATAGAGTCAGTCACAGAGCCAATCTCAGGAGCAGAGTCAAGCAGCGTCTAATGGTATATAAATTCTCACATTAATTTTCTTTGATATTAATTCTTTATAACAATTTTATTTTGACTATTTGTTTATTGCAGGTATAAAATCAAAGCCAAGGGTTAAGACAAGGAATTTGGAATTGAGAAAATTAACTGAAGGGACTCGAATAACAGTTGAAGTAAATTGTAGCGGAAGATGTTCACGTTATGCACCCTTTAATAGTAGGATCCCTACACTTGTGAGACTATTGATACCCCCATGCTATTTTGATTGGAGGCAGGTTCTTCAGCAACATAATGATGAGTTCATTCGTTAGCTAGGGGTATTAATATGATATTGTTGTTATGTCTACTTAAAATCCTATATCTAATTATTCATTATAATATAAAATGCAGGTGACGTATGATTGAGGAACAAATCCAATGACGACTACATATATTCTCCAAGCAGCACGGAGGGCACTTTGTAGTTGGAGAGAAGAGCTTAAAAGCCAAGTAAGACATAAGCATAGATATAGAATTTATAATAATACAATAACACAACTATTTACTTTTAGGTGTTGCTAACTTTTCTATACATATAAATAGTTATTTATTGGTAAGAATTATAAGGATGCATTGAGAGATGTGCTACCAAGAGTACAAGCTGGTCATTGGGTGGAGTGTTGCGAATATTGGGATTAGGAAAACATAAAGGTAATTAATATTTTATATTAATTGCTTCTATTCTAAGAGCAAAATGAATAGGGCATAATTTCAATAATTTGCTGTTATAGGAGCAAGCTAAGAAAAATAAAGCTAATAGGGCGAAAGCTCCGACTGCAACCCATTGCTTGGGACGGATGAGCATAGATACCTTGAGGGATAATTATGTAAGTACATTTTCACCAGCTTAATTGATGATATAAAAACTATTGATTATAATATCTATTATAAAACTTACAAGTTAGGAGACTTAAATAAGAGAAGCTAAAATTTAGGATAACTTATTTTATAACCACATCTCAAATATGCAATCTGATACCCATAATGGTGTACAACTTGTTCGTGTTTCGATCTATGAGAGGAGTCATAGCAAGTCTACTACTGATGGCTCCCGTGTTTGGATTGATCCATTATATCAAGAGAGACATGTAAGCTTGTTGAAATAAGTGATGAATAACTTAGTGATTGTTACGAATGTGGGCATCTGACGAATTTTAAGACGTCTGGGAAGTGGCCCAGATGTCTGGTAATAAATTTTTTTGGCGTATGGGATTGCGTCTGCGCGCGTGCGCGCGCAAACTGCACCCACCGCCTTCGTTCTGCTCTCTCTCTCCCTCCCTGCAGACGCACCGCATCTCTTCTCTCTCTCCCCGCGCTGCCTTTATATAGTGTCGCCCTCTCCCTTACCCTCACTCCACCGCCTTCCTCTTCTCCTTCTCCCTGCCAGCGAGAGCGTGAGCGAGTGCGTGAGAGCGTGCGGCAGCAACGGCTGCAGCGGGCGTGGGGTGTCGTAGAGGAGCTGTCGCAGCTCGGGCAGCAGGCAGACACGGCGTGGCGCGGCCATGCGTCGCAGGCGAAGAGCGAACCAGGTCCAGATTTTGGAAAAATTTCCCAGAATCAGACGTCTGGACCTACGTCTAGACGACGCCGAAGACGTCTAGAGGACAATCCAGACGTCTGACAGGTACAATAATTTTCCTTCCTTCTTCTTTTACACGTGTACGGCCATGCGGCCGTACGTCGCGTTCCTCTGCACCTTTTCGTGATGAGAAGCGAATGCGTGTGTGCGCAGGTGTTGTTCGGGAGGACGCGAGGGCTCGCCATTCCACACGAATCAGACGTCTGGCCACAGTACCATACGACAGATAGGACCTCCAGACGTTCGGGGTGACAATCGGACGTCTGAAGACTAAGGCCAGACGATCCAGCGGGCTTCTGGACGTCTGAAGGACTGCGCAGACCGAGGTATGGCCTGATCGACATTTTAAGACGTCTGGAAGAAGTTCCAGACATCTGATTTTGGGCAGATTCATCGTTTTTGACCCGTTATGGTCCGTTCGGAGTCCGTTTTCCGCGTTTTAAGTTGCGTTCGTTCCAGATTTATTTCCTCTACCTATTTACAGTAATTGTATACTATTCTGAGAAACTCCTTGTGTTGACCCTTGTGTTAGGATCCCGTTCCGTTACGGCTCTGGGGGTTGCGGAGTCAGGCGGGATTGTCGACCACTCCCCCAGTACTCCCGATTTCGCGAGTAGAGTGGCCCTTTAATTTATTTAACAAAATTTGTACAATCATGAAACAATTAATAGAGTCTAGGGCATTGCATGAACCCTGGGACTGAGAAATTAGATTGAATGATAGATCCTAGGGTATTGCATGAATCTTAGGACTGGAAAACTAGATTGAATGATAGATCCTAGGGTATGGCATGAATCCTACGACTGGAAAACTAGTGGAATATACAAACATTGTAGTCTTGGAAAAGTAGAAAGGAAATGATAATTGTCTGTAAATTTGTTAACAGCTGCCTGTTATGAATGAATAAATATGATTGAGAACATGGGTTGTATGAACGTAAAGCTGGAACGGTGAAACTTAAATTGGCTGAGTAAAAGAGTTTGAACCCTACGAGGAATTAGGAGTAGAACTCCTAGAAAGGAGATGGAATAGAATTGGGGAAGTGAGTTGGCCCTTGAGTACGAAGTACCAAGGAGAGCGACTGTCCCCCTGTTTAGTGCAGAGCAGAGCTAGCCGCCCCAGGAACCCGGGGTTAGGCCTGGCCACTTTGTACCGACTTTTGGCCCTCGTGTACACAGTACCGAGGAGAGCTACTAGTGTAGGGAGAGTACTAGCTACCCCACGGGTCCCGGGGTTCTGCTAGCTCACCTACACCGACTTGTTAGGCCCATTGGGCAAACCAGGGTAGTCAAGCGAGGGTGCGCGGACTGTGGAGGGGCAAGACCCCTGTTTGGTTACTGTGGAGGGGCTGGACCCCTGTTACTGAGAGGGCTCTACCCTATACTGGTTCCGTGCTGTGCTTTGGGCGCACCCGTTAACGGAAACGACTAACCGCGTGCCAGTGCGGGGTAGCTACCCGTGCGTTTATCGTGCGTGCCGTAGTCACCGTTACGTCTGTCAGCAACCTTGGGGTGGTTAACAAAGGGTAGGACCACCATGGGGGACTCTCCCGGCCAGGAGAGCACCACGTGTCACTTCTACTTTTCGGAAAAGACTGCAATCAAGATCGTTCCCACGAGGAACATTCAAGATCAGGGGAAGGATCTGAGAAATAAATCAACAGTGAATAAATTGTAAAGATATACTTAAAGAAAAAAAAAATATCAGCTACTGTACACTCTACTGCTTCTTTTAGCTTTTAGTTGCCACTCTACTCAGCGTTTCGCTGACGTGTCACCCTTGTTACCTTTTCAGGACCAGGTGTTGAGCAGTCAGAGTCAACGGCTGCAGAGGGCACTGGGCCTAGTAGCGTTACCTGTAGTACCTTCTGTACTTTTCTTTCCGCTGTAGTGAGTAGTTTTCTGTATTCTCTTTGTTGTAAGCCTTATGTTATGTACATGTTTATTTCTCTACTGTTGTGGTGGTGTATACTGTAGTATTTCCTTTCTTTACTGCTGTATTTTGTTACTGCTAGTTATATACATGGTGAATGTGGTTTATTTTACTGCTCTCTTAGTTACTTTCTCGTTGGACGACTGGGTCTTGGGATCAATCGAGTCGGTCCGATTCTCGTGTCTCGTAGGGATTCGGGAATCGGGTCGTTACAGTGATAAACATTTAGGAGAACTTACCATGAGCTCAACTCTGTGTAGGGTCACATGATGGAGTTGATGCATCCTTCTAGTGATGATATGGATGCGCAATCAGAGACTGGCCCATTACAGCCTTTGACAGCAGAGCAAGCATTTAGTACAGTTATGCCCCCCGAGCATGGTGGTTTTGTTCGTAGTGCTAGTGCGAGTGAGACTATTACTAGTTGGTAAGGAAGAAAGGGATCAGGGGGTTCAAAGAGGTTGCAACAGTGATAGACATAGGTGGAGACCTTTCAAGAGAAATTAAATGATGTTACGTTGAAGTTGGAGAAGACAAATGATCTACTAGAACGACAAAGACATGAAGCACAAGAAGAACGTGAGCAGATGCAAGCACAGATGCGAGCACAGTTTCAGGCAATCTTAAGTGCATTGGGACGAGGTGGTGCAAATCATTCTTCTTTTCAGTTCCCACCTCATTCACCTAATGATGACTGCGGAGGTTCTGAAACAGGTGGCATAGAAGCCATTACATAGTTGCCTAAATTTTTTTATTTTCACATGTCTAGTTTTATGTATACATTTCAAAACATGTTATATATACATGTGTTTTATTTATGAATGAGTATCATGCATGTGGTGACTGATGGAATATATATATGAATGATAGAATATAAATTTGCATTTGTGGTATATTGATTGCATAGGAATCATCGGTCCTAATCAACCTAAATAATGTTTGAACCTAGCTTAATTTGTGGATATTGCACTCATATCTTGCATATCATGCATTGCATTAGTTTATTTAGAATAAGATGAGATAGCTTGCTATTTGATGGCTTTTATTGCTATTTCCAGATAATAAAGTGATCAAGGATGCAGGAGATAGTGGAATAAAGCAATAAAGGAAGAAGAAGACTGATCCAAATAAGAGGAGTGAGGAGGATAGCCTTATCCCTACCCTGAGAAACCCTAGGACAGCCTTCCCAAATCCAAAACAACCTCCATTAGGACACCTTAGCCTCAAAACCCAAATATGGATAGCATTATCCATGTTCTTATCCACCCTATCCCTCTCCCAAACACTTAGGGACCAAAACCCACCTTAGAAAACCTAAAACCCACTCTCCAGCACCTTTTAAGACGTCCAGACATCTTGCTGGACATCTGATTTTTGCAGAATAACAATCCAGAAAGGTAGAACTCATACTAACACAGAATTGGACGCCTAATTTAATGTCCAAACATCCAATTTTGTAATATAGGACGTCTGACCACTATTCTGAACGTCTGATACTACTCTCTGGTTCCTAATTTTGGTGTTGGAAGCCCTAGCTTGCCTATTTTGACCTAGGAACCTGGCACTGCCCTTTGTCTTTATGGTTATTATGGTCGTTGTGGCATATGACAAAACAGTTACCAATTTAATACAATTTATTACTCGGAATGACAAGTTTCCCGAGGTCGAACTCAGGGAGCAAACTGTAAGTCTAGAAGCCTATAAATTTACAATGTATAAGTTTTTACAAAAATTAAGAGAGAGAGGGAGAGAGAGAGGGGTGATTGGCTTCTTTCTTCCCTTTGCTTTCTCTTCTCTTCTTTCTTCTCTTCTTCTCTGCTTTCTCTTCTTTCTTTTTCTTTGCTATGTCTTCCTTCTTTTCTTCCTGCCTTCTTCTTTCTTTGAGCTGCTAAGTCTTCCTTTCTTCTTCCTTCTTTTCTTCTTCTTCTTTTTCTTCTGCTCTGGCCGTTCCTCTTCTGACGTCTGACTCGGCGCTCAGATGGCTTAACGGTGCGTTTGCTACAGTGCGGCTCCTTTTCGTCTCCTTCAGCTCCTTTCCTTCCTTTCTTCTTCCTTCGCTTGCCTCATCCTTCTTTTTCCTTCTTCCCTATGCTCACACACAACCATCAGTGCAAAACCTACCCCTACCCCTTCCCCCCGTCTCTCTCTCTCTGAATCTCTCTTTGGAAAGCTCTCCCAGAGCCAGGTAATCGAGTTCGGGTTGCACGCCCGGGACCAGGCCCACCGGCATGCGGTGGTGGGCGAGGAGTGCTTGGTCAGGTAGTCGGATTCAGCCCAGACCCGCGGGGCATGAGCGCGAGCGAGGGCGAGTGCGAGTACGGGTGAGGGACCTGACCCCTGTGTATCGAAGGCAAACAACCTAATACACAAAATCAATTTAAGTGAGGGCGCGAGGCCACACACTTACGAGGTGGGACTAAAGTCCCACCTCCTCTCAGCGCGCCTGCAGGCGAAAAGGCACGGCCAATTGGGGCAGCAGCGAAAGCTTGTGATCCCAATTGCGAACCTGGGCGCACTCGCGGAAGCACTCCGCACTGCCTGGAGCTCGCGCCTGGGCTGGAGGTGTTCTAGAGCTGCCTACGAAGAAGCTTTAGCAGCTCGTCAATGGCGGCGAGGAGGCGGAGATCTGAAATCACAAATACAGCCTCTCAGCCACATCAGACAACGCAGGGAGCTTCACCGGAGTGTGGCGAAGGCAGTGCGAGGGTTGGCGAGGTGCAAGAGCGCCTGTGGCCGTGTGCCTAGGGTAGACTATGTGTGCGAAAGTGGGTCTGTTCGGGGGGTGGTCGGGAGGTGAAGGGCGGTGAATGGAGTGGGGGAAACGTTTGAGTCGAGTGAGGGGGAGCTTCTGGGTTTGTCGGTGAGGGGTGAGGTGGCTTGTAGAGGTGGGGCGACCTTACCGGAGATGGTGACCGGAGGTGAAGCAGATGGGGGTGGTCGTGGCAGTCGAGGGGTCTGAAGTGTTAATTGAATAAGGGAAAAGAGAGAGGAGGGTAAGGGGAAGGTTCCTACCTACTTAGTCGACGAAGAGGGAGAGGAAGGCGTCCGGCTCGTGCCTGCTGGTGCTGAGGACGAAGATGCCCAAGAGGGGGTTATCGGCGATGAAGAGGGGATCTGAGGACGCCAGCTGGTGCGGCCTGGCGTGGGAAGATGGGGTGGAGTGGACTCTGCTGCAGGTATGGCAGCAGAGCGACGAGGAGGAGGAGGAGAAGCCGCCGGAAGCTAGGGCTTTTTTGATCGGAGAGGGGAGAGATGAAAGCTAGGGTTTTTCTCCACCAGAAGTAGTTTGAAGGAGACGGCAGACCCTACCGCTCCTTATAAAGGCATTGGCGAGGAGAGGGGACCGACGAGGCGATGTGCCGTGCTGGCCGGAGATGGCCGGGAATGGACACCCATGCCTTTCGTGCATTTGCACGAGAGGCATGGCTGGTTGCAGAGGTTAAGGGCGGGTCCTTGCGACAGAGGACGACACAGGGAACCCCCTGCTCGTTCCTGAGGACGGGCGCCTTTCCCTACGCGGTGCCATCCTCCGCGCAAGGTCGCTGGAGGTATGGTGCTACGCAGAAATGGCAGGGAGGACCATTCTGCAAAGAATGACGAGAAATATAGGAGGCCGTTTGCAAGGGTTTCAAAAGATAAGGGTTAAAAAGTAATTTTAGAGGACCAATATGTAAAGTCGGTCAATATGGTCTTGTCTTAGGCCCAAATTTTTATACAGCCTAATTTGAAACTAAGGATTTTAATGGTGAATTTTGATTTTAGGTTGGACCATGTTTGACCGGTTAATTTGGGTAAAAACCTAAATTAAGTCATTAATTGAGCATGATTCTCATTTTAGGTCAAAATAGGTTGCAAAGGTCAAATTGAAGGTTCTAAATCCTAGGGAGTATTTTTCCATGAATTTTAGAGGGTTTAGTTAATTTTTATCCTACCTCGAACCTCATGAATTAAAGTGAGTTTGTTTTAGGGTTACAAGATGTCATTTAATTCTTTAGAAGTTGCTATAACCCTTTTTAGATCAGATCATCTCACTTTCCTTCTTATTAAGCTCATTTGACCTGTGTTTAGACCCTTAATTACCCTGTTTGTGTACTGCATTGGTAAAATTATAGTTTTACCCCTTATGATTTATCTTATTCTTTAACTTAGAATTCTCTAAGTTAAGCCTCTCTTTAGGTTTTGTAGGAGCTTCTTCACACTTATTTAGATTAAATTATGCTAGTTAGGATTCATGATGAGGTTCTCATCAGAACCCCATCGGACACCCTAGGAAACCTAATTAGAGACTTCCTCAGCCTAGTCCACTATCCATATCCCTATTTATCCTATCCCTAACCCAATTGAACCATCCCATGCCTAATTGGGTGCATCTATAGTTGATTAGGTGCACCTGAGCCCAATTAAATCCACCCAGGATCTAATTAACTCATACCTATTAGGGTTACCCTAGTCTAATCACATGCACACATCCAATTAGACTTGACCTAGACCTAATTAGGTTCACTCCTATCCAATTAGACTTTCCTAAGCCTAACTAGGTCCACACCCACCTAATCTAGATTGACCCAACCTATTTAGCACCTAATCCTACCAAAACCCACAACCTATCCCTACGAAAAACACACACCCACACACACCTTCCTATCTTACCCCTGCCAAACCCACGCACACTCTCTTGGAAACCCTAAAACTTGTGTCAAACCGAGATCCTAAAAATGTGGCATTGGCTATTTTTGGAGCCACCAAAAGTGGCAACCAAATTGAGCCTTCCCATATGAGCCAAAGAGAGAGCCACGAAATTAATCCCATCTCCCATCCTCTCCTCTACCAAAAACTTGCGACCACACCTCTCCTCCTTTCCTCTCAAGGCCGTCCTCCTCCTCCAAGGCCCCCTCCATGGACGGCTAAAGAAGAAGCACCTCCAAGGCATTTTCATGTGGGCAGCAAGAAGAAGGAGAGCACTAGGGTGCAACACCCTCTTCTCCTCTCTTCACTTGGGCGTGCCCTCTCTTCTCCATAGAGTGGATGCCCCCCTCTCTTTCTTCTTCATCTTGGTTGGCCACAAGGTTTCCCATACCATGCTTGGCCGTCCTCTCTTGTTGGTAGGCGTGTAGACGGGTTTGCATACCTAAGGTCTAGCCTACACCCTCACACAAGGCCGATGGCCCTAGTGGCAACTTTCCGGTGTGAGGGATTTCTTCTATTTAAATACTTTCTAGTATAGATGTGTTGACATTTTTATGCATTAATAACATTGTGAAATTCTCGTTTATGTGGTTTCTTGTCTCCATGTTACTTAGGTTTTTCACACCATGCACGACCACCTTGGCCCCACTTAGATGCACGTAGTCACTTAGGTTTTAGCTAGCACGTCTAGATCTAAGTTTTGTTTTGTGTTTCAAAATAAAACTCAAAAAACACAAAAAAGACAAAAATATTAGGTTAGGTTAGATTTAGGTTAGAAAAGCCGATTCAAATCTCAACTTGCTTTTACGCCTCCCAAAAACGAATGACCGGGACTCAAGTTTTAAAAAGAATAAAATCTACATGAATTTTGTTATTACAGATGTTTTCTGTCAAGGGGATTTCGAGACTATACTACGATGTTGTTTTCCTAAAACTCGGGATTTTCATGCTTGTCATATATGAATGTGGGAAATAATGATATGACTATGTTTGCATTTGTGGTGAATGTATGAAGCTTTCACAATGGTAGTAGCACCAACAACAGTAATAGACTTTGGTTATTATTCTGTAATTGGCAGAAAAGAGCTCAGGTATCAGATCTGCCTACCATTTTTTCCTTCTTTCACCCTTTTTTATTTAACTCTAATTTGTGGTGTTTTTCTTTTTTTAGCGGTTACCTAATAGGTGAACTGCATGGATCCCTAATTGGAAACAAAGATTCAACATAATTCTTGGGATGGCTCGAGGGCTTGCTTATTTGCATGATGAGGGAGCCAACTTCCCGAGCTCGGTACTTTCCATTGCCTTTGTGATCTTGTTTTCTAGTAGTTGTGTATGTTGATTAGTCATATTATGCATTACTTCACTCTCAGGTAGTGCTAAAGTTCTAATCATGCTTGATGTGTTTGATGTGCTAAAGTACTCTCAAGCATATTATTTTGGAAAATAATGAGAATAAGCCTGTGACAAACAGTAGAGACACTCAGCTAGTATATTTTCATGAAGCACCAAATAGATTCCAGTCACCATGTTCTTTTAGTAAAGGTCATTCTAATCGCAATTTCCTATTCCTGATCAACAGGTGAGACTTGATCAGGGTAATCAAATTCTCAAGTTGTTTAAGGATCATGTTAGCAAGACATCATTTCTTGATGACTTTGGATTTTATGAAACTCGCCTTCCAGATCATACAAGCTAGAAGGGTAAAGCAACAATTCCAGATAATCCTACCTGGAAGGGTAATTAGAACCTGGTCAATTTGAATTGATTTGGAAGGGTAATTATTTCTGAAACTAGTCGTGCCCAATATGATATGTCAGTTTGAATTAATTTGATTCTGAGTCTTCTTTTGTTGCATCAATCATTCAAACAGATCAAGTAATGTGCAGTTAGTGAAGTCTTAAGTATCCAATTTCACTCCTAGAGCAGAACAAGCAGGACAAATGAATTTTTGGGAGGAATAGAATAATTTCACTCCTGAAGTCCTAAGTTTCCAATTTCAGAATTAAGAGCTCAATGCTGGAATTAATGTGTTGTGGAATCGGGGTTTTCAAATATAGAGTAAAGTGGCGATTCTGGTAACAAACAACACCTGAGTTAGTTTGCACGGTGGAATTGGCACCGAGATATTTTCTTCTATGGTGTTTTAGATATCAAGATTTCAGTTGACTAGTTAGGAGAGGATGCTTCTAGACATAAAAGGAATGGAGCTGCTGAGGATATGCATATCCTTTTTTTATTAAATGATTTTTTCCTAGAAGGTTGAGTAGTACTGAGTTTTGACCGAACTTGTTTAGAAGTTCTCCCCCTTTCCAATTTGACTTTTCAGACATAAATAGGAGATAGGTTGTGTTTCCAATTAGGGAAGGACAAATTGATGGAGAGGTTCTTACCGGGCCATTACAAATATGAAAGGCTGACTACTGATCAGGATACCAATAATGCCTTTGGCCGCAAGGTGTCTGTAAATTAGTAAGCTCAAACTGAGAGATAACTCTTTTTATAATATTATTATGGGCATGTCCTAAATAGTAATGCCATATATCCACTGAGGCCTTTTGAGAAAGATATGCTGCAGGAAAGGAGCCACTGGAAATTATATGAGGTTGCTGGTAAAGCTGCGATCTTTGGTGGTGCTGCAGGGGAACGTGGGGCTTATCTTCACCACGGGGGATTTGAAGGAGGTCAGAGAGGAGGTCACCAAGTACAAGGTTTGGCTTGCTTGCTTTGTCTTCCTTGGTGTTCTATTTGTTTCGTTTAATGTTGGATTTTTGGAGGAAAGATTGAATCTTTCATTTTCTTGGTGATTGGATGGGTAGATGATCAAGTAAAGTGAAGTAAGTCGAGATCATTGGGGTGCTTAGAGTTGGATTGGTGGTTTTTGGTAAAGGCATACCCATTATATATCTTATTTTAGGTACACAAGTATGGTCAATTCCTCGCAACATATGTGAAGAGACAGTTTGATCCTTTGTGTGGTGATGGCAATAGTTTGGCGAGTAATGGCTTGCTGGTCGTTTTCGAATGCAAATATGGCTGACCCTTCTTGATATTTGATTAAGTTTATGAAAAAATGGATGATTAAGTAGCTATTTTTTGATGTAGACATATATAATACATAATTGATTTGTGTAGTAAATTATGGCGAATTGCTTGCAATATACCTGAAGACACATTTTAATCCTCTGTTTCGAGATGACTATAGTTTTGGCAGGTAATGGCTTATTGGTTAATTAGTATGCAAATGTAACTGTTCATTCCTGATATAAACTAGTGTTTTTTTATTTTTGTATTTATTTTGGTAGAGGTGCTCCTCCAAGGGTCCTCTTGAGGATAAGTATCCCAAGGATCCTCAAAACCTTTTTTAATCTTTTCACTCTAGGAGCACATTTGTTTGGGTTTCTTGCAAACTGACCGATGAGGCTATGGTTTTAGCATTGTCTGGATGCCCTCTCAGCTTTTAACTTTTCAAGATATGGTAGAGGATTTTGTACTATTTGGCCACAAAAAAACTTATGTTTTTTTAGAGAGATTTGGAAACCCTCAAGCTTGATATACAAATGGAAATATCCTCCCTATTGTCTACTATTACCTGAGGTGGTGGATAGGGAAGTGATATTCCTTTGATTAGGCCCCATTGTTCGTTTATTTGGCAGATTGTTTTCAATGATTTTGATATCTGGGAACATGTTCATTGATAATGACAGCAATATGAAGCAGAAAACTTCTTAAGTTTAAGCCTTAAAGTAAAAACCACTAAGGTTGAAATGATGCAACTACAACATGGTTTCATGAGGTTTCTATGCCAATTGGCAATTCTTTACACAATTCAATCTCTCAGACTACCAATCTAGGGAAAACTGTTTCTTGACTGGTTTTCTAAATTCCACTTGTGATGTAATCGTCTCTTTAGGTTTGCCATGCATGATACAGTTGTGTCTCTATTGCATGGTGCCCAATTATGAATACATAACTTAGTCTGACAATGTTTGATGATTTTGTACTTACATAATGCGGTAATTGTTATCAGGTTGGTGCACCTGCTTGTGTTGGACTTGTTGCACCCATAGACGTTGTCATTCCTCCTGGGAATACTGGGTTGGATCCCTCCCAGACATCTTTCTTCCAGGTGCGCCATATTAGCCTCTTCTCTATTGATTAAACATTCATAAAGTAATTCTAATTGCTCTACAACATTCTTTTTTTGTCTCCTCTAGGTTCTCAACATTCCCACCAAGATTAATAAGGGAACTATTGAAATTATTACCCCAGTTGAACTTATCAAGAAAGGCGATAAGGTTGGATCATCCGAGGCTGTCCTACTTGCCAAGCTTGGCATCAGGCCATTCTCATATGGTTTCGTGCTTATGTTTGTTTATGATGATGGCTCGGTCTTTAGCCCTAAGGTTTTGAATTTGACCGAAGATGATCTGGTTGAGAAGTTTGCTACTGGTGTTTCCATGGTCGCTTCTCTATCCCTGGCCATTTCCTACCCAACCCTGGCTACTGCTCCCCACATGTTTATAAATGCTTATAAGAATGTTCTTTCTATTACGGTTGCAACTGAGTTCAATATCCCGCAAGCTGAAACTGTCAAGGAGTACTTGAAGGTTTGATTAAATCTCTCTTTTTTCATATGGTAAATTAACTTTCTTGGTTAATCAAACATATTACATGATGATGTAGGACCCAAGTAAGTTTGCTGCTGCTGCTTCTGCCGAGCCTGCTGCTTCTACCGAGCCTGCTATTCTTTTGTTACTTTTTAAGAGCCATACTATATATATGGTCAATTATCCTCGCCTTCTCGAATCTTCTATATTTCCCTACAACTTTAGCATTGATTTTGCCAATCACATCCAAGGAATGTGTCAGCTATCATGTCTTTTGGGCACCATGTAGTGGGATTAAATCCACTAATCCTTGTTGGAATGGTTCACCCCAGGATAAATTTATCCCATGATTGGGCCTACAATCTCACATTAGCTTATTTCGATTGCAATTTTGACTATGTACACTAGTCATCAAAATTTGTGTCACTTTTCCAGTTCTTTTTATCAAATATTACCTTGAATCGATAAAATTTACATCACTCTAACCTTTTCTTCGTGGTAGATTCCATTTGGTTGAATTTTTTAATTGTTATATGTCATGAACATTGCAAGCAATTAGCTTCAATTATTAGAAACCAGCCTATCAATTTCTTGTTTGATTTCAGCAAATGGAAAGCAATGCTTTGTACCTCTCTTCAGTGGACTTGAGAGCTTTCTTCAATTCAGCTAGTAGACATAGTGCATCAGAAACTTCAAATTCCTTCATCTCCAGTTCTTTCTTTGATTCTTTTGCTTCAGCATCTGCTTCTTTCAAGGCAGAGGCCAACCCATCCATTGCTTCAGCTCCTCAAGTGCTTAAGATTTCTCCTTTTCCAGATAAACCAAGTGCTCGTTTGCAGCCTTCAGCTCCTCCTTCAGAGCATTCAACTCAGCAATGCAGTAGTAGAGATGCAGCAGAGATGCTCCTCCTTCAGTGGTCTATTTCCTAGGTAGATAGATGGATTTTGGAGCTCAGTAGGTATTATATATATTTGCTTCTTTTCCATCCTTATTCCAAAAAGAGTCACCTTTCATATGCAGTAGTAGCAGCAGCAGATGCAGATGCAGCAGCAGTAGGTACACCCTTTCAGATGTAGCAGTAGTAGTAGCAAATGCAGCAATAGCAGCAGCAGATGTAGATGCAGCAGCATCTGTAGCAAATGCAGCAATAACAGCAGCATATGCAAATGCAGCAGCAGCAGTAGCAAATGCAGCAATAGCAACAGCAAATGCAGATGCAACAGCAACAGTAGCAAATGCAGCAATAGCAGTAGCAAATGCAGATGCAGCAGCAGTAGGTACTAGGTACACCTTTCCAGATGTAGCAGCAGTAGTAGCAAATGCAGCAATAGTAGCAGCAGATGTAGATGCAACAGCAGCAAGTACATAGAAATTTGTGTACCTCGTGTGTTGGTTGTCATTTATTATTGTAATTCACATTTTCGTGGTTTATTTATGTACCCTGTTTGATGATAATCCTAGAGAACCTTTTGACTCAATGATGAAAATCTTTGGTTGTTTCACAAAAATGTGTATAGCTATATGATGAATCTTCTCATACACGTAGTCTGCTTTGCTAAAATTTATCGCCTTAATTTGTTGTGCTCATTTATAAACTTTTCACTGAATAATGTGTCTGCTAAATGCCCTGTAACTTCCTTTTGAAAAAATAGTCATCTTCTACACTCTCCTTGGAATGCCATTGCAATCTTAATAAAGGCATTTCTGTATTTGGACATCAGTGTACATAATTGTAATCCTTTTTCTCTTTTTAAGTGCATGTTTTGACGAAGATAATTGTTTGAATGAGTGTAGAGAACCAAGCTTCTAATGTGAATGGAGTGTCCAAAAGAGCTTCTGTTTGAATTCTTGTTTTGATTGGGATGAAATGTCATTTGCTAGGGTTTATAATTTTTATGCCTAAAACATTCGCTTGAAAATGTCATTGGCATTTCCTGTTAAGTTCCTGTGAGTGCCTCAATGCAACATTTTTCGTCAAATTACCTCTTATACATGTATCACACAATGGTTCTTGGTTATTTTACTCTAAAACTACGCTCTTGTATCAATCATATATGAAGCAGTTTTGCTTGTTCACATCCATGTTTGTAGCAATTTTGCGTGTTTGCATCTAAGTTTTAGTTACTGATGCAAAAGTAAAAGGATTGAAATAAGATTCTCTTGAAATTTCTTGGTATTTAAGTTGGTGACATGATCTCTTGAATACTTTTAAGGATTTTACTCATGTGTAATTGATGAAGTTGATCTATGGCCACAACAAGATGAACAGGAATCTAATGAGATTAATATTTTTGTTTCAAGAGACCTTTGGTCACGGTTTATTAGCCGTGACCAAAGGTAGCCTTTGGTGACGGTTAAGGAACCGTGACCAAAGCTTTCTCTTTGGTCACAGTTGTATTAAACGTCTTTGGTCACCGTTTATAACCATGAGCAAAGGTGTGGAACCTAGCTGCAATGGGGGATTTCGTGACGGATTTGTGTGGAATCGTCACCAAGATCTCAAGCTTTGGTGACGGTTTTGAGTGAAACCATCACTAATGACCCTTCCACAACGCAACTTTTGCTGACACTAATTGGTGACGGTTATAGACCCTTTGGTGATGGTTTTTAACCGTAACCAAAATGCTTCTTTGTTGTAGTGTTCTCTGGTATACCAACTAATCTTATCTAATTTCCTGCGATGCCTTTAATTGATTGTTAAAGGAAATCTAGTTAAGGTTAGTATTGGGGGATATACTGGAGAAGTGTTGGGAGATGCTGCCAAAATTTCACTGCACTAAAGTTACATGTAACAAGCAAACCTAAGTTGTGATCAAATCTTTGAGGATGGGCTATAAAGTGAAAATCTTAATCAAGTACACATCATTCAGTCATTTCCTTTCCTAAAAAGTGATTTGTTTACATTAAATTTTAGGTTACAATTGATAAATCTTGGATTTGATTACGGGGTTCAAATTATACTAGATATAAAGAAAGAGTAATTTCGTTCCTAGATTGTGCTTTGATGACGATAGGAAGATATTTAGGCGAGGAGGTCAATTTGATAATTTCTTCTGCCCATGCAGAAGATGCTTGAATGGTTCCTTGCATGATCACAATACTATGCTCGAGCACTTGATTTGTAATGGGTGCTGGCAGCATTACACTACTTGGGTAGCACATGGAGAGGAGTTGATTGAGAAAGTCGTAAACAATGAGAACACTGTTGACAAAGAGATTGACGAGGAAATTGGTGATAGTGGAGGTGAAGAGATACAAGAAATGTTGAACGAGATGAGAGTAGAAGAGGATATAAATACAGATGAGGAAGATCCGTTCAGTTGTGATCCGTTCTATGATGCTGTTAAGGCGGCTAAGGATCTTATTTCTCCCAATGTTACGAAAATGTCAAAGTTGTCATTTTTGTTGAAGATGTTTTAACTGAAGGTTATGAATAAAGCTAGTGCTAAATTCATGTCATAAATACTTCAGTTTATTGCTGAGCTGTTAAATAATCCTAATAATTTTTCGGCTTCATGGTATGACTCTAGGAAACATATTCGTAAGCTTGGTTTGGACTATCAAAAGATCGATGCATGTCCGAATGACTACATTCTTTTTAGAAAGGAATTCGCAAATTTAAATAATTGTCCCGAATGTGGACTTAAAAGATATAAGGAAGGTAAAAATGAAAGTAAGAGGAAACAACCTCAGAAGGTTCTTCGTTACTTCCCACTGACACCTAAGCTTCAACGACTTTTTATATCAACTAAAATTGCACGATTGATAACATGGCACCAGGATTGTAAATCTCAAGATAGAAGAATACGTCATCTATTGATTCAGTGGAGTGGAAGAGATTTGATAAAAGAAACAATTCATTTGCTATATGGCCAATGGGAACGTGCAATTGGGTCTTGCAAGCGATGTATTCAATCCATTTAAGATTATGTACCCGTCATATTCTATATGGCCAGTGGTAATGATCACTTATAACTTACCTCCCTGGTTGTGTATGAGATTATCATTCATGATGTTGACCCTATTAATCCCTGATTAAAAATAATTAGGAAATGCAATAGATGTTTATCTCCAGCCATTAATCGATGAACTAAAACAGTTGCCGTTCACCGGAGTGAAGACGTATGATGCAGAAAAGAAAGAATTTTACCATATGCATGCAACATTGTTGTAGACCATAAACGACTTCCCAGCGTACGCAAATTTGTCAGGTTGGAGCACTAAAAGAAAGCTTGTAAGTTTAAAATTACTTATATATTTTAAAGTTTATTGTAACTTTAGAAATATATAATGAATATGATTAATGTTTACGCAGGTAAACTAAGAAGAGGACGAGGGAAGACATGGAATCTAGACTTCCAGCATGTTCCCGAAGATCTGAGAATAACAATTAGGCTTAAAACCACAGAGGAGGCGGAGAATTATCTAGGCTTCATCAGTCGAGTGGGCATAATTTTTAAGTCCATTGTGCTCATTTGCTACTTCGACTGCAGGAAGGTGCCCACAGAGCTTAAGAGGCAGTTCCTCCGTCAGTTAGAGGTAATTTTATTTATCAAAGTTATTTCTTTTATAACTTTATCTTAAAATTATTATAAAGTAAGATTGACATATATTTTTTAAAATTAATGTAGGCAAATTACGACTAAGGTGACGACCCCAATGCCTCCCAATATATCCTTAAGCACGTCGCCAAAATCCACATGGATTGGAGGATGGAGACCAAGAGAAATGTAAGAATTTTTAAATATTTATTTTTTTATTATATACATAATTTCTTATATTATTTCTAAGAATTTATATTTGTTATTAGTTTTTCTCGAACATGAGTTCACCCGAGGAGGAAATGGTTCATGCTCCTCTTGATGTCATGCCTGACGATTGGAAGAAGGCATGCGAGCATTAGCTGGATCCGAAGACAGAGGTTAGGAAGTAATTAAAAATTATTTCATTAATTTCATATATCTTAAATTTATAAAAACATTATTGTATATGTCTACATGAGCAAGAAAAAGAAAATAAGGCCAATAGAGCTAAAGCTCCACCACAGACCCATTGTTTGGGTTGAAGGAGCATCGAGACAGTCAAGAGCCATTATATAAGTATTGAAATTACTTTTGAATTAAATATTACTTAATTTTTAAGTTATTTTAACCTAATTGTATCGTTTTTATATTTTCAATCCGCTGCACATGATGGGATGGAAATGAATAGGATGGATATCTACAAGGTCACTCACAGTAAAGCTGCAAGTGAGGGTGCTCATAAGTGGATCCATCAATCATACCAGGAAAAACATGTAAGTTTCCTAAACTCAAAAAATTTATAACTTTGTACATATATATTATAATAATAATTTTTAATACATTTAGGATCAAATGGTACAATTAGTACATCCTCCCACTGACGAGACCTCCGAGAGCGTCCAGCAGCCTTTAGATGCAGATGAGGCATTTAGGAGGGTGATGCCACCAGTCCACGATGGTTTCGTTCATAGTACGGGGAGGGCATGCACGTTATCCACCTGGTATGGGAGGAAATATGTTGTTATCAAGGTGAGATCGAGTTTTAAATGCTGCATTGTAGTATAGGTCGAAGCCGCTTTGAAAACAAATATAATTTTATTACTCGAATGAAATCCGAAGTCAAACATAGGAAGCAATATGGCAATTCAAAACTCAAAATCACAATTTGAATCAAAGATATAATCGATAGAATTCCAAATAGATATGAATGAAACTGAATGTCAGATAATGCAAAAAGAATGGGGTAAAAGGCTGATTTTAATCACCAATTACCCCTAACAATCATTAAGCAATTCAGTTCAACAGAATATAAGTGCAATGCACTTCAAATGAATTCGGACATCTGGTCAGCCGGTCAGACGACTTATCCTGCCCTCTGCTACAGTGCCAAGAGAGCACCCTTCTTCTCAGCTGTGCCCTTCTTCTCTTCTCTTCTTTCTGCATCCCCTTCTTTCTTCCTTAAGCCTCAGGGAGAGGCTTCTCTTTCTTCTCCTTTTCCCTAAGCTTCAGGGAAGGCACAACTCAGTACGCCAATAGAGGAAAGGCCTCCTCAGATCTCTCAAGAGTCAAGAGGAGGGCGTGAGAGCAAAACACCCCCCTTCTCTTCTCTTTTTCTCTTCTTCCTTTCTCAGGCAAACGAACCAAACCAAACCAGACTTGGGTATCCAGGTAATCGGATCAGGCCTAAACCCGCGGAGCGTGAGCGCGAGCAAGGGCGTGTGAGCGCACGTGGGAGGGGACCTCACCCCGTGCTTACTAAGGCAATGGGGCTAAGTCACAACTTGCCTTTATGCGCAGTCACGGCACCAGCAGTTCACGAGGTGGGACTATCCCACCCGCTTCACTCCTTCACGCTGTAGCAGATGATGGAGCCTTCAATTGCAAATGGAAGGGAGGTTGGCAGCTGCAATTGTCAACCTGTGCGTGCACCTGGAAGATGCCCGCAGCACCTGGGGCAGAGAGCACTGAAGATCACGCTCAAAATGCCGTGAACGAGGCCGAAGAAAGTGGAGGTGGCGACAAAACCTAAAACGGATGAACACGGGCTAAGAGCCCCAATCAGATGGTTTTAGAGGATCTCAGGAAGGCGAGGAGTGCAATGGTGGTCTTGGTTTGGTGTTTCGTGGTTGGGCAAAGGCTAGCAAGGTCTGAGAAGGTGCATAGAGGTGGGTGTGTTTGGGAGAAGGTTTGAGGGACCAATAGCCTCAAATAGGTTGGGGCTTTTGGTTGGTGGAGCGCAGCAGAGGTGTGGGTGGTCGTGGCATGCGTTTTGGTGTGGTGTAGCGGTGGCATGGGCTCACCAGAGTCCTTGCCGGAGGCGAAGAAGATGAAGTGCGGGGGGAGTGGTTGGCGATCGTGTGTGTCTTGAGTGCGAGAAAAAGAAGTAGAGGGAGATAGAAAGAGATAGAGTGACTTAGGGACAAGGTAGAGGGCCAAAGGCAGCCAGTTGTGGTCGACCGGCGTCGGAGAAGGTGATGAAAATGACAAAGCGGCGACGGCGATGTAGGCAGAGGCACGTCCTCCCTTTGGTCGGGGAGCATCGCGACGAGGAGGAGAGTCGAGAGGATCGACCAATTTGGTCGTTGGACGGCCGGAGGAAGGGGATCGAAGAGGTCGCCGGAGCAGCGGTCATTGGTGGCTGGAGAAAGGGATTCAGGGGCTTTTGGCTTTCCAAGACTTGCTGAAAAGAATGGTCGTGCATTGTGGGATCTTATATAGGCCATAGGAAGCCTTTCCAAGCTTGGAAAGAAGCTTCCAAGCTCGGAAGGTTGTTGCGAAATAGGATACCTGAACCTTTGAAAGGTTCGCATGGCGTTTTGAGAAAGACTTTGAGTCCAAGGAATGGCTCAAATGGAAGGCACCCTCTCAAGGAATCCCCATATCAATTTTTGGAGAGATTGATTGAGAATCGAGCGAGAAATCCTCGCTCAAAACTCGACAGTGAAGGTTTAACCTTCCAAAAATGACGTGGGGATATTTTTGCAAAGAACGATGAAGAAGTTAGGGGCCTTTTTGTAGGAATTTTGAAAGTTAAGGGCATATGTGTGATCAGACAGGACCAAGTTGCAAACTAGGTCAAGACAATCTTAGATTGGGTCCAAATTTTGGTACAAACCTAATTTGGACCTAAGGAATCCAATGGTAAAGTTATATTTTGGTTTTGAAAATGTTTGACTATGTAATTTATGCAAAAATTCAAATTAGGGCAAATGTCAATATGATACTCTATTTTGGGTCAAGATGGATTTTGATAGTCAAATTGAAGACACCACACCCTAGAAAATATTTTTATATGAATTTTAGAGGTTTTAGGTGAATTTTATCCTGACCAAAACCTCAGTTAATTAAGTAGGTTTGTTTTTAGGTTTTTAGAAGTCATTTAATTCTCAAAACACGTGAAAACCCTTATTTGTCTTTTGTAACCCACTTGTTAGCCTTTTAGGACCATTTGACCCTTAATTAAGCCCTGAAAAAATCCATGGTTATTCCGCATTCATGATATGATGATAAAATTACAGTTTTAACCTTAATTTCTTTTCTTTCTCTTAAAATGATTATGTAGTAACTTAGGGTTCTCTAGCAGTTATGTAGGAGCATTTAATGACTTAATCAGGTCATATTGAGCTAGTTATGGCTCATGATGGTGTTCCCATCAGGTGTTATCTCATCTAGTGTTGTTGATCAACTGCATAAAAATATTGACACACTACAAAGACGAGAGGGGGAGAGGGAGAAGAGATAGGTAGAGATAAAGAATAAGATGAATGCCATGGATGATAAGCTTCAGACGCTTATGACCCTTCTTCAGAAGAAGGGTTAGTCAAAGCATCCGTCTTCCATAAATCCCAGCATCTACAGACGAGATGACGACGACTCCATGGGTGGTGCAGGTGGAGCTGGTGGCATTGGGGCAACTGTATTTTGATTTCTATTCATTTTCTTTTCTTATGTTTTTCATGTAAACTTTTTTATGTAAATATTTTATTTTCAAACTTTTAATGTACTAGATTTTATATTTATGAAATATAAATTTCTGTTCATTTTTATTTTAAGTAGGTTTAGTAGGTGTTTCCATCATTTGGTAATTAAAAAAAAACCCATACATTTTTCATCGATTATTTGAATAGCCGAAGGCATATATGTGACAGTAAAAATATTTTTGTCGTCGTTTATCTAATAACCAACGACATAGAAGGTTCGGAAGAATCCTATTCCCATTTTATGACGTTGCTTCTTATGATAAACGATGGCAAAAATATTTTTACTATCACATATTTCCAGTTGGTTATTTTAATAACCGACGGCAAAAATATTTTTACCGTCGCTTTTATAAGCGACGGTGTTTTCTTTAAACGACGGCAAAATTGAAAAAAAGGTGCGTTAGCATGCGAAAGAGTAACTTAACAACGTTGTCGCTTTTTTAAATAAGCGACGGGAAATCTAATTTTCGTTGGTTATCAACCGACAGGAAAAGATCCAATTGGTCTGCTGGACGAACGACATTTCGACATCGGGTGTTCCTTGTAACTGACTGAAAAAAGAAACAGTGACACTACTTATACCATCTCTTTTTAGCATCGGTTAAAATGGCTTTGCCTTCGATTTTCAACCGACCGCAAAAGTAGAACTTGTTGTGGTGATGATCCAAACAACAATAACAGGACATATGTTTGAAAGGTAATTAAGCGTGTCAATAAAGAGTGGAATCGTCCAAAGGAGCACAGTCGTTGTGGTCAAGTGTGATGTCAGGTTCCCAAGGATTGGAAGCGATTTTGTTGATTGTTAGGTTAGCTTGTGCAAGAATTTTTGTAGCATAGTTGGATTGACTAAGATATAATCCACTCTCATTTACAATAATTAAGTAGTGAAAATTGCCTATATCTTTTAACTCAAAAATAAAGAAATTACTTGATTTTTTGATGCTTTACGTGTCTACTCCAGCAATAACATTATCATCAACATAAGCAAGTCAAAGAATGATAAAATGGTTGGTTTAAGACCATAACAAGATTCGGATCATGAGAACATTCATAGAATCCAAACTCTATGATATTTGTATGAAATTTGACAAACTAAACTCTAACAATTTGTTTAAGACTATAAAGTGCTCATCAAAGTTTACATATTTTATCTTTTGAACTTTGGTATCTGATGAGAGCCCTCGAGAATATTCTATTGGGTTTTGAATAGATGAAGGGTCCAATTAAAGATTAAAGATACACAAGAACATAATAGGTTTAGTAACGTAATTTTACCTTTAAGGGTGTATGTGTGGGAGGAAATCTAACCGTCAACATTTTTCATTAAGTTTTTTCTGTGAGAGAGTAAAGTACTATTTTTTGCCCTAAATCCCCTCCAATACTCTCTTTTATAGTAGATTGCATGAGTACATTTTGGGGTTTTTGCTCATTAATTCAAAATCCTGTGACTATCAAAGGCGATCCTTCGCAATGGTCTTTCTTACGCACGTTGTTCAACACTCATCTTGCACATTCCACTAATTCTGCTTTGATCGAAGAAAATTGTGCCATCATCGTCGAACCATTTTTTGACGTCAATCTTTTACAAGGTCATTTACCTCTTTCATTTGACTATCTAGCAAGGCTAATCCACCAAAATTCTTATGCAGACCATCGAGTTGGCAATTCGCTTGCATTTTAGATGTTGGGATATTTGCCTAAAGTGTTGGATTTGCAAGGCACTTGAGTACTAAAGGATGACAATTCATTTTATTAATTGAGGCGGTTCATCCGCTTGCTCAGGTGAGAATCTCTTAGGTTTGGGGATAAGTTATTAAGTTGAGAGGTTATTATGGACCTCTTTTAAGAAGGCCCATGAAAAAAATCTTTTTTCTCTCATCAATATCCTAATAGAGGATGTAGTTCCCTATGGGAGGGGGTGAGATATGCGTAACGTATAAAATGCAGAATTAAAATAAATAACAATCTCACAAAAGCAATCACACAATGGCACAAGTGATTTTTAGGTGGAAACCCAAAACGAGAGAGACCACCACCTAACCTTCTCGAATTAGGATTTCCCGATCAACAAAGTCGATCAAATCCACTAAACGAACTATTTAAAACGAGGGTAATTCAACCTCAGTACAATAACGCTACTTTATACCCGATGGTAACGTACCTCAAAACCACCCCTCTTCACGAGGAGTATTTTGTCCCTTGATGGAGGCGGGAATTCGCAAAGCGAATACCCAACACAAGCAAAGATAAAATACAAATAACCTATAGAGCCACAAAGTATATGGTTAAATCTAGCTACTATAGGTAAGGGAACTTCCCTTTGCTGAGAGTGCATCGACTTGACGCAGATGCATGAACCACGCAGCGGTGCTTTGTCGCTCTCGTAATCACAGAGGGAGAGTGGGTGCGCAACTAGATTGAAGCTCTATAAATGCTTGGAGTGCTAGATCTTTTTCTTAAGATCAAAAGGACTTAATATGGTATGAAAGTGTGTTACTTGATGTGTTTTTGCAAGACAAGAGTCCTCCTCTATTTATAGAGGGCCTAGGAACACCTTGGAAGGCCTTAGAAGGCTTTCATAGGCATTGGGGTTGAACCCAAGCCAAAACAGGCCATAATCAGAATCATTTATGATTCTGACAGGGTCATTAGACGTCTGGTCCAAGTATCAGACGTCTGGCTAACTTATTTAAGATATTTGGGAACTAAATTGGACGTCTGATTCTAGACGAGTTCCCTTATTGACTTTCATCAGACCTAAACAGGATTCCAGTGTATAACCATCAGACGACGTAAAGGACGTCTGGCACCAGGTCTGGACGTATGGAAACCTAATAAAGTGTAGGAATGGATTCCCAAGATAGGTTAACAACTAGAATATCTCACAAAGTGATTTAGGGTCAGTCGAGGCTGAACGGTCATGTATCAGACGTCTGAACTAAGGTCTGAACATCTGATTTCAGCAGATAGAACCGACTAAGTCCAGCCTAAGTTATTGGACATCAGAGTCAATAGTCAGACGTCTGATTAAGCTGTCAGAACCCTATTTTGGCTTTCTAAGTTCTCTACTGGAAACCTAAGTATCCTAGGGTTGTGCAAGTGTTCCTAAGACTAATTTAAGGGTTCTTTGAGGCTCTTTAATAAGTAATCTAAGAAAGATAAAGAGCAACAAAAGAAATAAAGATAAATTACAATTAACAAGAAGGGAAATCTATCACATTCTTCATCTCCTTCCTTCTTTAAACTTTTGCTTCTCGCAAAGCTCCTCCTCCTCCGTCAAGCTCCCTTAATCCATCATGGACGTGAGCTCGAACTCCATCTCTACACTTGTCTCCATTTGCAATTTAACCTGAAAGCGATGACTTAAAAGTAAATGTTAAATAACAAATGTTTTGTTATCATCAAAATAAACGATCATAATGCTCTAGCTCCAACAGAGGATGCATGTGAACTTCTTCCTGTAAATCACCATTTAGGAAGATGTTTTACATCAATATCCTAACTGAGGATGCTTGTGAACTTCTTGTAAATCACCATTTAAGAAGGTGTTTTAACATCCATTTACAATAAAAGGCAACAACAAGCAAAAGTGATGGCAACATTGGTACCAAAAAAGATTTAGGGAAGAAATTCTAGTTGAGGGTGATGTCCAGAAATTTCCAAGTTGAAATTTCCAAGATACTAGAAAGCATGAAGTCCTTCCTTAACACAACATGAAGTAAGACATTGATCCACCTAGAGATAGGTTTCCAACAATCATAGCCTCTTAAGTTTATTAGTTTGGAGTAAAATTAAAACTGTGCATTCAAAAACACATATTGGTTATAGTCTAGAAGGGATACATAAGGACGATCATGGGGAATTTCTTCTTTTTCTTATTTGAAAATAGATAGGGCATTTCTTTTTTGAAAGATCATTGATAAGGTATTTCATTGTTGATAATAGATTAAGGAAGTCAATTGATGGGAAAAATAGTTGTGTTAGTAGCTTCACCCCAAATGATTATTAAGATGAGCATGATTAGAAACAAGTCTAGAATGTCTTCGTGATTACAATCTGCACAACCATTTTGTTTTGCGATCCTCAAGCAAAATACTTTATTGATAATGCCTTCATTTTCTAAGAAGTTTTGTAAGCATTCTTAGCATTATCAGCATGAAACATCTTAGTTTTAGTTAAGAATTGTGCTTGAACTATTTTATCAAAATGAATGTAGGATTGTGGAACTCTTAATCTATTCTTAAGAAGATAGATCCATAGAAAATCAGAATATCTAACAATAAAACATCATATCGAGATCCATAAATTGGAGAAGGCCTCCAAATATCAGAATGTACAAAAGATTTAAATTTTATGAATAAAGATGCACGCAAGATGAGAATGTCATAATTGAAGAGAGAGGATTTTTTTTTGCAACACAAGAGTTATGCAAATCTTGAGGAAGATGGAGAAATCAAAGGTAAAAGAGTTACTGTTACGACTCGGTTCCCGAATCCCTACAAGATACGAGATCGGACCAACTCGACTGATCCCAAGACCCAGTCGTCCAACGAGAAAGTAACCAAAAAGCAAGAAAGTAAACCACGTTTACTATGCTAAGCAACTAACACTAAAAAGGTACAGCGGTAAACAAGTAAAACTACTACAGTACATACCACCACAACAGTAAAAAAGTAGCCAGGTACAGGAATATAAAGTGCAGAACGTAAAAGTACAGAATGTAAAGGTACAGAGTCTAACTCACTACTACAAAAGGGTACAACAAAGAAGGTACACCTACTGGACTCTACTAGGCCCAGCACCCTCCGCAGCCGTAGACTCGGGTTGCTCAACACCGGGATCTGAAATGGGTTATGAGTACACGAAATCAGCGAACACTGAGTAGAGTAGTAACCAACTAACTAAAGCAGTAAAAGTGGACAGGTAGCTGTTGTTTTCTAATTACATTATTTCATAAATTATTCCCTTTTTACCCATTGGTTTATTTATCAGATCTCTTTCTTGATCTCGAATGTTCCTCGTGGGAACTATCTTGATTGCAGTCTTTTCCGAAGAGTAGAAGGCACACGTGGTGCTCTGCTGGTCGGGAGAGTCCCCCGTGGTGATCCTACACTTAGTCAATCACCCCAAGGTCACGGACAGACGTAATGGTAACTACGGCACGCGCGATAAGCACACGAGTAGCTACCCCGCACTCGCACGCAGTCAGTCGTTTTCGCTAACGGGTGCGCCCAAAGTACAGCACGGAACCAATATAGGGTCGAACCCTCTCAGTAGCAGGGGTCATGCCCCTAAGAACCAAACAGGGGTCTCGCCCCTCCACAGTCCACGCAACCTCGCTTGACTACCCTTGTTTGCCCAGTGGGCCTCACAAGTCGGTGTAGGGTGGCTAGCTGAACCCCGAGCCCCGTGGGGTGGCTAGCTCTCTCCCTACACTAGTAGCTCTCCCCAATATAGTGTACACGAGGGCCAAGAAGTCGATACAGAGTGGCCAATCCTAACCCCGGGTCCCAACTCAAGGGCGGCTAGCTCCGCTCTGCACTAAACAGGGGGACAGTCGCTCTCCTTAGTACTCCGTACTCAAGGGCCAGCTCACTTCTCCACTCACATTTCCAGATCCATTCCATTTATTTCCAGGAACTCTACTCCTAATTCCCCGTAGGGTTCATGCTCATATTCCTTAGGCCATGCCATACCATGTTTCATCATTTCTACTTCCATTCTCAGGTTGTACACATGCAACTTGTATTGCTATCGTTCAATTTCCATACTCAGGTTATACACACGTAGCTCGCATTTCCATCTTTCACATTACCATTCTCAGATTATATACATGCAGCTCGTATTATGTCATTTAACGTGTACAACAGGAAAGTTACATGCAACAGTTAACTAGCACAAGTACTTCATATTTCACAGGCAGCTGTTATTCATTTACAGGCAGTTGTTATCATTTCTATTTACTCATTCAAGATTGCAATTCAATCATCCAATACAGACATTTTCAGTATTTCTTGTCCTAGGATTCATGCCATGTCCTAGGTTCTAATCTTTCATTCCACACATGCATTCAGGTTTGTAATTAAATTAAGGGAAGCCACTCTACCAGTAAACCTAGGAGTAGTGGGGGCTTGAACGGCATGCTCACGTGCCTCAGCAAGCCCCGAACCCGTAACGGAACGAAGTCCTATCACAAGGATCAATCACAAGGAAAAATTCAGAACAGTATAGAAAGTCTTTTAACAAGTAGAGGAATTCATATGGGAAACATCGGTATCTTATTTGTCGAAAACGGACCTCAAACGGACCCTAAATGAGTCAAAAATAGGGTTTCTGACTGAAATCAGACGTCTGGAACAACTTCCAGACATCTTAAAAGTGTCCAGTGTCATACCTCAAGCCCTGCGCCAATCCTCAGACATCCAGGAACTCTTCTGGACCGTCTGAACCCAGCTCCAGACGTCCGACCACCTCTCCGGACATCTGGAAGTGCCTACAATCGTCAGGTAAGCTCCCCAAAAGTCTGAAATGCATGGGCGGGCGTGCCCCGTGCCTTCCCGAAGC
This sequence comes from Thalassia testudinum, assembly GCA_037157565.1. Lineage (NCBI taxonomy): Eukaryota > Viridiplantae > Streptophyta > Magnoliopsida > Alismatales > Hydrocharitaceae > Thalassia > Thalassia testudinum. Next base: position 25,089,140 of record JAZHRO010000024.1, read on the forward strand.
GAATTTTGCATGCCACCAGCAGATCTCTCAAAACGGGCATGCAAAAGAGTTACTATGGAGCGGCCTGCATGGCCGTATCTGCAAAGGGAATGTACCTTCACAAAACTCTCACCTCAGACATCTGGAACCACCTCCAGACATCCGCTCTATCGTCTAGACGTCTGATTCTGCGAAAAACCCAGAACCAGAACCTGCTTCCGCCCTCTCACACCGCGCGTGGCCGCGCCGCACCCTCTCGCCTGCAACTCCGGCTGCAGCAATGTTGGGGAGGACCTACCCGACGCACTCCTCCTCGCGCACACGTCGCTCCGGCTGTGCACTCACCGGTGAGCTCCCACGTGAGCTCGCGAGCTTGCTCTCCTCCTCCTCTCCTCACGCCAGTCCTCCTCGACGCCGCCTGCGCTCTCTCTCGCTCGCGCTGCCTCTCTCGCTGGAGTGGAGAAGAAGAGGGGAAGGGTTGGTGTGGGGAGAATGAGAGGGGAAGGTGGTCTTATATAAGGTCGGTGGGTTTAGGATTTTGCTGGAGGCAAGAAGAGAGAGAAGAAGGGGAGGAAAAACGAGAGTACTGTCTGTAGGCAGCCAGCACGTAGACGCGAGCTCGTACTCAAAATCTTCTCAGACGTCTGACTCACAATCCAGACGTCTTAAAAGGCTCAAACAGCACGGGTCTTTATAAGCCCATCCCAAGAACATTCCAACTCTAATTAAGGACTTTGCCATAACTAACCAACAAATTTGAGGTCATAAGTTAAGATGGGATACATTACACATGTTTAGCAAGTCTAAGTCAGGTGTGCGAAGGTGTCTTGCATGACTGACTAAAAGATATCTTTGCCATTCACAATATTTTCATAGGTAGTGCATTGATAGCATTAGCATTTGTGAAGAAATTATGTTTACCATAAGTCAAAAAAGCCATGTTGATTCACCTGACAACATGGGTAGGGCCATTTGAAAAAGCACTTATCTTAGGCCCCGTTTGCCGGGGGAATAAGAGAGGGGATAGGAATATGTTATCCCAATCAACATCTTCATATGACATCTCATTACATTACACATCAATAGCAATATATACTAAAACATATCCACTCTAATATAACATATCCGTCAAAATACATTTATTGTATCACATCAATCTGCTCACATTCATATTTTAATGTTAAATAAATATCCACCAACATCACATAAATATCACCGATCATTTTATTCCTACGGTATTTTATCTTAAAACAACTCTCATCCTGCTCCTGCCAAATACGACCAGACAACAGCAACCGGAGTGGATTTGTGCAGCTTTTCTCAAAGTCTGAAAGGATTGCAAGGTGTATCTGCTCCCTTTTCTCCCTGCGATGTCAAATTGAGTTCAGTGGAACAACCCTTGCTTCAGTGTGGAGAAAGCACTACTCCAATACCACACCTGACAAAGGCAAACTTTAGTAGGGATGGTGAGATTCTTGAAACGCTGTGGTACCGTCTGTTGGTAGGGATAACCTCCCTTTTTCATTCCATTAATTATTCCTCCAGACACTTTCTTATTCCAAACACTTCAAATCTCTGGCTTATCCTATACCCATTGCTCTAAGCATCATCCTGTGTCCAACCAAAAGAACAAGTCCCACTTCTACGCTCCAACTTTTTCCACTGTAACCAAATAAGTTGTATCCTCCTTCCCTCTACGTCACGTCAATGTAAAAACCAATTTCTATTTGTTATTCCTCCTAAGTTATCTTCAGCTGATTCGAGCAGGAAGTAAGGTAATCCTCCTGTTATCAATATGATACCTTGAGGATTCAACCAATGTTCCAAAGATCCAGAAAAGATAGGTACCCAAGAACTCTTCCAAATGGTGGAAAAGAAGATGAAATCTGATATTGTGATGCTATTTAAAGAAGGTAGCATTTGGTAAGTATGTAGGGAATGTCTTATGAGGGGATAAGGTGAGATTATCCCATAAGAGTGGTAAAAATGTGGGTGAAGCCATGAATTTGTACTGCCGGGGGGGAGTTGTCGCACAATCCCAATCTCAGGGAGAGGATGGAATTGCCAAAATGGGGAAGCCAAACAATCTTGGGATAAGGTAATAGCAGGAATGGACTTGTCCAAATGCATAATTATTGAGCTAAGAGGAATAGAGGAAAAGTAAATAAATACACTTTGAAATACGTTTTGCAACGCATGGATGAGAGTGGTGGTTTCAACCAATGTATTTTAATTCTCCACTAGTGGAAATCACTTTCTAAGTGAAAAACAACTTCCCATAGATGAAAAATTACGTTCCAAGTGAAAAATAATTTTCCATCGGAGGGAAGGTAAAATATACCAATGTATTTTCATTTTTAACCTGTATATTTTGATTTTCAACCAATATATTTTAATTTTCAATTGATTAATTCTGATTTTCAAACCGATATGTTTTGATCTACTTGATTTTTAACCGATTGATTCTGATTTTTAACCGATTAATTCACGACCACGTGTTGTAAAATATATTACAACACATATTCCCGTATTCACATCCTTGAGCTAATCCCATCAAACAAAATGTTCCTAAATGCAAGGGCTTTGTTAATTATTAGCCAAACCTATAGGGACCTAATCTTAGCATGGAAATGCTGACATGTTAATATGCCTACAGAAAGACCTGTATGTGTGACGGTTGGAAGTTCCTAGATGCAAAGTCCACGTTAAATCACCATTTCCATGTTTAATGGGATTAGCCTCCAATGCATGATTAAAGATATTTGCACCCCGAACCACTGCAGGAAGAAAGTTCAGACAAGCAGTAGACGCCACAAATTTTCCATGTGGTATCTCTTCCGTGCAGGTAAAGATTCCAAAAACGATCTAATCAAATGATCCATTCATTCGAACCATCTGGTAGGTTAACATCAGGGTTCAATGCCGACATTTAGGCTACCGTTTTGCAGTGGAATAAGAGTTATCCCGAGATTAAGGTAATGTACGGTTAAGTAGAATATGGTATTTATTTGAGTGATTGAATAAATAATAGAATAAAATGATTGATACGATGACATAATTTTAGTAGATAATTTTTTATTGTTATGACATGTGTAAGTGAATATAGAAATTTATCAATACCCACGCTTTACTGCGAAGATTACATGATTATGCATAGGCATTATGATATGAAAATTACTTCCTTTTTTTTTTACTTCTCCCAACTTATGTTCTACCATAGACGATTTAGAGATTTGCTTTGTAAATTATTTCATTGCTATGATGGATCTTTAAATGCATGTTGAGGGGTAAAAATTATCTTTAAATCTAAAATTTTGCATGTGATCCAATCGAGGATCTGACTACTCGACTATAAGGTAAACAGGCAAGATCAATATTGTCTGTCCTACCTAAGGTTAGCCGAACTTCAATCGGAATTCGTCCAGTCTGCCAAAAGATTCAGCGCAGCAAGGGTCGAAGATATGATAAGATGGACCTGACCACCTATACCCTTACAGCAGCCAAGTAATATGATTAAAGGGGTACTAAAGGTCATCAAGTTAGAGGTCTCCCAATGTTATAAATAGAAGGAAGGATCCCCAATGGAGAGGGGCCCCTGGAGAGGGAGAGAAAATCTTATAATATCAAAAATACTAATGTATAGTTGAGAGTACTATCCTCCCCCTAAGCATACATCTCTTACGATGGAACTGAAACACCAAATCTTTGATTTCCTTTGTGTTTACTTAGTGACCGTTGAGCTGAGCCTCCCCATTGTCGGGGAGACCCAATTTTTTTCTCTTAAGCGATAAATGTTAATGACTACGTAACATTCCTTATTTATATAAATCTTTTGGTAACCTTTCGAAACCCATCACATATATCAATATCTTTAAACGTATTCCAAAATTAAACGTATGAATTTTCAAGACACCGGAGATAATGTTCTTGAGTTTACCATTATGAAACCAGCTAATTTGCAACCATTCTATGTCCTTGTGAATAATAATAACAATATCAGGCCATGTTCATTGTTTTTCCACATTGATTAGTTTCGTATAAAGGTTTTCAGCAATCAAAAAAAATTAATTATCCATTTCAAGAAAGACGATCGACATTATCTAAAATACCTGTAGAATTATCTAAGTCCAAACATAATTCATGATTCATCATATACTAAGAGAACTTGAACATAAGAATCTCACTCATTCAAGAATACATTTTAGTCCTCTACATTAAGTTTAGAAGGAACATTGTGCGTAAGTTGTTAATTAGCATTGTCAAAAGTAATCAAGTATGATTCCATAAATGTTTGATTCAAGTTCAATTTGTAAATAAATGAATCAAAATTGAAAAAAATTTTAGACTTATATAGATAAACGAATTTAACATAAGAAAGGTAGGTGATGAGTTACGACTCATTATAGTTAAATAGTTAAAGTTAAGTTAGAAATTAGGTTAAAAATATCAAATTAACACATAAAAAGAGTTAAATGTAGGAATTAGAGAAAAAGACCTAAAGCATTAATTTTGTACTAAAAATACATAATTAAGTCATTAAATGAGATATTCTATTAATAAATGTAAAATGGTGATCCAAATACAAATTAAACACATAAATGAACTCACAAGTTCAAATCAAAAAAATAATTAACTTCTTAAACGTTTAATTAAGCTTCTATAAAAGCTTTGATGTATTTGGACATCATTAAGGCCTTGAAATTAAAGATTTACAATAAGGTCCTTAGTACATTACATTTCATTCATTAGAAAACCTCTAGGAACTTATTTGTAGACCGTAGGGACCTATTCGCAAGCCTAAAAGGACTGTTCTGTTATGCTTTTTAACCATTTATGAGCCAGCCTGGAATATTTCTACCCCTTCGTAGAGGGGTGTACCCTGCAAAATCACCAAAAGAGCCTATGTCCACCAACTCCCTCGCGAACACTGTTCACGCGAAGAACTCTTGTGATCCTTGACATGCGGTTGTGTGTGTGTGTTAAGAAGTGTCGTTATAGTCGCACTTGCAACCCGATTTTAAAGTAAATAAATTGAGGTGAGTTCGAGTGTCAGTCTCAGGGAAGCGTGAAAATCGGATTTTTCTTATCACTTGTTGTCACGGAAAGCGCGGAGTTTTGCCTTCGGAGGTGCGGTTGAAAAGTGAGAGAGAGATAGAGAGAGAGATTAGGGTTAGAGTATTTCTTGTTTGATTATGTAACTTAAACAGAAATTAAAGTAACAACTGAACAAAAAATAACTTCATTATTCATACACTTTTAGTTCATAGCTTACAACATTAAATACATGCTCAAACAAAAGCAATGGAAAGCTTAAAAGAGAGAGAGAGAGAAGAGGGAGAGCGACGAGGCAGCCACGGCGGTGGAGGAGGCTCCGTCGACGACTCGTCGTCTCCGGCGATTACAAGAGGGCTTAAAACTAGCTAAGAGATGGGTGGAGTAGTTACAAGGGAAGTGAATGCCTTGAATGAGTGGTTGGAGGGGGTTTAAATAGGGTTAAGGGCTTTCTAAAAGAAGAAGGGGCTTTAGCGACGTCCGGAACGTCGCTAAAACCACTCCAAAAGCGTCAGTGAAGCCCTCCAGCCTGCCGGTCAACCGCGCGCGCGTTCTTCGCACTCAATCCGCGGCCTCTAAGATCTCTTCTTGGCTGCGCTTGGTTCGCGCCTCAGGCGCGCATGTGCACGCTCGTCGTCGCCCGGCGTGCGCGCACGCGTGCCGCGATCTCGGCTGCCCGCAGCTGATCGGGCTGCCAAATTTCGCCGCGCGCGTCCTTCGTCTTTGATTTCACGCTCCGCGCGGCTCGAACCCGCATCGCGTGCGGGCAGGAGTGCGCGCTAACCGTTGCGCCACGCCCCCGCTTTGTTGCGGCGATTGCGGGCGTTCGCACGAGTCTCGGCCGTCCGATCGAAGATCGACGGCTGAGATCTGATCTCGGCTGGATGAAGAGGTGGCGTGCGGTGGAGAGGGGGTGACGTGGCGCAATGAGGGCCGTTGATCTCCAGATCAACGGTCAGAACTTCTTGGGCCCATTGTAGGAGCTCTGGATGTCAGATTTGGCCGATCTTGAGTCCGTTGGACTCCGTTTGTCGTTCTAAATCCATCTGTGTGGTCCGATTGCATATCTGAGGCCTGCTTTGACAAGTGCTTACACAAATGGCCATTAATACAATTTTGTAAGCAATCTTGGTACATGATGCATGCAATGCTCCCATTCTACTTATGTTGTGTCTTTTATTCTTAAGATGGGCCATATTCAACATAATTATCACCCCCTTGTGCAGTGTTATCATACCCATATGCTTACTCTTTGCTAGTCCCTTGCAAGGTTTATTCTAGCCTTTATTTCCTTTCAGAATTTAAGAAGTAATTGATTAGACACTTCGTCACTTATCAATAGGAGGAAATATGACAAGATCTTAATCTACAAAGACTAAGCAGTGTCCGGGTGTCTGCCAAAATACGAATCACCCAAATCCTTGCTTTAATGTATATAACTATACATATGTATATGTGTGTATATATATATATATATATATATTAGAATTTTTTTAGAATTCAGTGTAGGTTGGTAACTTTTTACGGCTACCCAACCCACCCAAAACTCGGTCAAAACCCTAAGCGATAAGCATCTTGGTGTGAATGTTGTGATAGACTCACTTAACGGTAATTTAGACAGACTTCGGGTTTCTATGCCTCTAGGTGACTGGAAGAGGAAATAAATTTGTCTGAAGGTGTATTTGTTCGATTGGTAGCTTTCTCCCTACGTTTGTTTTAATTGGGGTCAACGCAAGGATTTTTCCAGTGTATATCTCCCCAGCTTGTACTACTTTCCCCGCTTCTTCCTTAAGTGTTTTAGTTCTTTTTGTGCAGTTATTGAGCAGGGCTCTGGACAACTGACCAATGGGCTGTTACCCACGATCACTTGCCAGCCATACTTGTGCGGTGAAGTGTGGTTTATTTTCTTTTCTTCTTTTTTTCGCGTAGGTGGCTTCCCTGATCTCAAATGTACCTAAAGGCAATGAAGAAGAAATGGTCTGTGGCTGGGTTCTGGACAACCTGCCAATGGGCTGTTACCCACGACAACTTGCCAGCCGTACCACCCTAAAGAGTTCATTAGCTACCCAATTTCTGTCAAAATCTCCGAGAAGTGAGTCTGTGCAAAAATGTGTGCAGATGCTTAGACGCAAAGTTTTTCTGAGTTAGAGGGTGAGTTGATAAGTCGTATACTTATCACCTTATTTAGTAGGTGGATTAGAATGGCTTAAGGTTGCTAGGATTCGAAGCTAAATCCATATTTTAACAGACACTAGGGCTGATTAAGCCTAAAGGCCTGAAAAGTTTAAGTGTTTAAGTTCTTTTTGTATTATTTCCCACTATTGACAAGTTTCTAATGCCTAAGTTTTCTTCCTAAATTCAAAATTTTTTTTATTTGATTCAAACTGATTAAATGAGCTCAGAATTATGTAATTTATCACCCCCCCATGCTTAAGTTGGACAATGTTCTCATTGGCAAGTATATGGATGCATATGGGTTCAAAAAGATAGTACCTAAGTTACGTAAAATATCGGATCAGTCTGAATCCCCTGAGCTGCCTCCCAGGAAGCACTAAGTTTAACGCCTCCAGCTGTACAGTGCTTTGTGTCATCCCTCAACGAGGGTGACACTCTCCTTTGGGGGAACCTGGGCTAGGAAATGCTTCAAGCTTTAACCATTAACTGTAAAAGTGTGCCCAGTGTTAGGATCAGCGATTTCAATTGCCCCATTAGAGTAGGGCTTGACCACCCGAAATGATCCTATCCATTTGGACCTGAGTTTCCCTGGGAAGAGTTTTAGGCGGGCGTCAAATAGCCAGACTTGCTGGTTAGGCTCAAAGGTTTTTCTATGAATGAGTCGGTTGTGGACGGCTTTCATTTTCTCCTTATATAGTCGACTATTTTCAAAAGCGTCCCGACGAATTTCTTCGAGCTTAGATAATTAGAGCGTCCTCTGCGCACCGGCTAACTGGGGATCCATGTTACATTGCTTGACAGCCCAGTAAGCCTGGTGTTCCAATTCGACAGGAAGATGGCAGGCTTTGCCAAAGACCAGGCGATAAGGTGACATGCCTATTGGGGTCTTGAAAGCTGTCCTGTATGCCCACAGGGCGTCATCAAGTCGTGTGGACCAGTCTTTCCTGTCAGGTCTCATAGTCTTCTGTAAAATGTTCTTGATTTGTCTATTTGAGACCTCGGTCTGCCCATTTATTTGAGGATGATACGGGGCAGCAATGCGGTGGTTCACCCCGTATTTTCTAAGTAGGGCACGGAATTGGGAATGAATAAAATGACTTCCACCATCACTGATCATGGCCTTGGGTATTCCAAACCGGGAAAAGATGTTCTTCTTAACAAAGTCCATGACAGTCCTGTGATCGCATCGGCGGGTGGCGACAGCTTCAATCCATTTAGAAACATAGTCGACTGAGACTAGGATGTACTCGAAGCCGTTGGATGGTGGAAAGGGGCCCATAAAATCGATACCCCAGACGTCGAAGATTTCGACAATCAAAATGGGCTGAAGGGGCATCATATCTTTCTTGGTCATTGTTGAACTTATTTACGAACCTACGCTAACGTGTTTGGTTTTGGAAAACCCGTCGTTGTAGTTCGAAAGCGAAGGATTCGAGTTCAACAAATAAAATTTATACCGAAATAAGAATTCCGGGTCGAACACAGGGAGGCGAACGTTTGATTTAAAAAACTTCGCGTTTCTTTTTATTTTGTCACAAAGAAATTCAATTTAAACTATCTAAGTATCTACAACAAATAAAAGAGACAGAGGGAGTAAGAGAGAGAGAAAGAATACTATACATGGAAATCTAGACAAGGAATTTATCATAAAAGAGTTCTTTCGTTACAACTAGAAAACATAAAATAATTACTCTAGAAAGCATTAAAAGAATGGAGGGAGAAATGTCCTCCTCGACGATCGCTCGGAGGACGAATAGACTACTCTAGAAAGCAGTAAATCTATACTAGAAAGCAGTAAAAAGAATAGGGAGAGAGAATCCTCCTCGACGGTCGCTTGGAGGACAAGCCGGACAGGACGACGCCTGGACGAAGGAGAACGAAGCGGGACGAAGGAGGACGAAGCAGAAGAACGGGAACGAAGCAGCACGCCGTCGTCGTCGCGGGATCCACTTCCGAAGGGGGACGAAAATTTGGACGTTATCTCGCGAGAAGCATCCCGGGTGTGGGACAAGCTTCTCTTGAGCTTTGGAGAGGTAGAGAGGAGAAGGAAGGGATGAAAATTTCGTATGGAGGGGGTCTCCTTTTATAGTTGCAAGGAGTGGGGGCAAAATGGACATTACATCTTCAAAATAATAAATAAGGGGTCTTTAGTGACGGATAAAACCGTCGCTAAAGCCCCGCCGTCGCCGCCGCGCCCACGCGCGCCCGCTCGGCTGCCCGCGCGCGTAACGCCTACGCACGTCCGCGTCATCTCAGCCGTCCGATCGCGAGATCGGACGGCTTAGAACGCGTCCGCGCCCGCTGCGTAGCGCACCGCCCGCGTGTGATCGCGCGTTCACCAGAGCGTCCAATTGCGCGTCGGCGCTATCGGGCGCGCGCGGCCGTTGGATCTTCATCTGACGCTCGTGCGCGCCCGCTCGCCTGCGCCTTCCACCCCCTCACCGCGGCTCGAACCCGCGACCTCCGCTTCGCCCGCAGCTGCGTCGCCGCTGCGCTACGCGGGCGAAATGGTCGCGGGGACGCTTTTAAGCGTGAGCGACCGCAGCCGTTGGATCGAGATCCAACGGCGGAGAGGAGATGGTGCGCGGTCTTCACAAGACTCCTGCGGCCGATTGGGCGGCTGGGATGGCGCCACGTGGCGCAATCTTGGCCGTCCATCTTCTGGAAGTTGTAGATGGTGCCACGGATGTCGGATTGACTCGATTTTTGTGTCGTTCGGCTGCGATTGTCGATCCGAATTCATCCGTGTGGTCGGATTTTCCATCTGAAGTGCGGATTTACACCATCCTGGCCCTTGATCTTCTAGGGTTCCCCGGTCTCTATCTGATGCTACGGATGCCTGATTAGGGCGATCTTGGAGTCGTTGAACTTCAATCGTCGCCCTGATCATATCCATACGGTTGGATCTTTGATCCGAGGCCCCGATAAAATATTTTTCCTGTCCAAGCACATAAAAGGAGACAATTAACCTCCATTTTATTCAAACTACTCTAAATGCAAGATGATGCATGTAATGCAATATTTATATCATGAAATGCAATCCTATGCTTAAGAACATGCATAAATAGACATTTTAAGTAGTGTAAATGTTTTTACATCATACCCCCATGCCTATCTTTTGCTAGTCCCTAGCAAAAACTATATGCTATTTATAAAAGAATTAGGTTAGATTATTTGGACCTGAGTTATTTTCAATCATTAAGAAATTGTCTACTTAAGAACTGAACTTTCAAAGACACAACAGTGCCCGGGTATCAGCCAAAATGCAGACCGCCTCAAGCCTCGCCTTATTCAAAGAAAAATTTCTTTTTCTGTTTTTACTCTCTCTTTTTTTTTTTTTTTTTTTTTTTGGATTTTCAAATTTTAGGGTTTAAGAGTGGCTTTCTACGGCCATTCAACTCACCCAAGATTTGATGAGAATCCTAAGTTTTAAGCATCTTATTGTGATTGTGATAGACTCGTTGACCGGCAATTAAAACGGACTTCGGATTTCTACGCCTCTAGGTGACCTCAAAAAGAATTCTGCCTAAAGGTGTATCTTTACAACCGGTAGCTTTCTCCCTACTTTTATTTTTTTAACGAGGTCAACACAAGGGTGAATCCAGTGTATATCTCCCCGGCTTATTCTACTTCTCCGCTTCTTCCTAAGTGTTTTGGGAATTTTTAGTGCATTTTCTGAGCTGGGTTCTGGACAACCGGTCGATGAGCTGTTACCACCGACAACTTGCCAGCCATACTCGTGCGGCGAAGTGTGGCTTATTTCTTTTTGTTCTTTTCTCCTTTTTGATTTTTTTTTTTTTTTTTTAAGTAGGTGGCTTCCCTGGTCTAAGATTTACCTAAAGGCAGCAAAAAGAGAAAGGTCCAGTGACTGGGCTCTGGGCAACCTACCTATGGGCTGTTACCCACGATAACTTGCCAGCCATATCACCCTTGAAGGTTCATTAGCTACCCAATTTCCGTTAAAATCGCCAAACAACGAGTCAGTGTAAAGAAAGTGTGTAGATGCTTAAAACTCAAAATTCCCTTAAATCAGAGGGCGGGTTGACAAGTCGTGTACTTATCACCCAAACTTATTTATTCCAATTATAATAAAATTCAGGTTGGCGAGAACTCGAAAAACAAATCCACATTTTAGTGGATACATAGGCTGATTAAGTCCAAAGACCTGAAGGGTCTTTGTGTTCAAACCATAATATAGTATTTCTTAAGATCAAAAATTTTCTTAAACCCAAATTCTCTTTCCTAATTTGGATTTTTTTTTTTTAATAAAACAAATCTACGGAGCTGACGAATGAATTCAAAGATAAATATCCACCCCCCCATGCCTATCTAATGCAATGTCCTCATTGTATTAAAAAGACATAAAACAGAGTGGAAAAGCGTAGAAAGCACCTGAATTGCATGGATATCAGGTCCGCTCCGAGATGAAAATGAAAAAGAACTGTATATGTGCTGAGTTTAGTGCCTTCAGCTAGGCACACTATACAAAGAAAAGAAATGAAGAATTCAGAAGTGCAGGTCAAAATTAGAATAAACAGAAGAATCATCCGACCTGTCAACAGAGGTCCACAGATGTGGACCAGATTGTGGTGCAGACCCACACCCCATAATCGAGAATATCTTAGGTTCTGGATAAAAATTACCCAAAACCTAAAATCAGAATGCAAGCGGGGTCGGGCCTGCGATTTGTGAGGATGCAACCCAAGGCCAAAATGTCGGGTTACAGAGAATTGAAGCTCAAAAGGATAATCGTTAAATGTGTGCTTGAGTTTGACATCCTCGAAACAACTGTCGTAAGGGTTCTGATTTGATGGTTTCAGCTTAAAAGGAACCCTTCGACTCAATCTTCCATATCCTCCAAAATTAACTTCCCAAATTAGAACTTCCCCGCTCCTATCCTCCTCATTAAGTGTATCAAATTCCAAGACCTCTTGTATATTCATCACCCCTTCTGAAATCTCCAAGTCTAGATGATGTGGCAAAATCAAAATTGACTTGGGTCTAATTATCTCAGAATTAGAATCATCAATAAGCTCAACAGGGTGTAACTGATAATCAGGGCATTGAATTAATTCCTCCAGAAAATGCGATTTTGGATCCGTATCGTGTGCCCTAATAAGATCAGTTTCCTCAGTTATTGGGCTATCAAATGATCTATCAGATTCCTCAGGCCCAATCGTCTCACAAAAATCGTGATCTGAAAACTCGTGTGAGACTTCGCAACTTGAATCTTCACCATCAGGATCCGTATCAATATATGTCCCAAAATCAGTTGTCACTTTGTGTTCCCAGGAGACATACGTTTTCTCGTAACCCGGCTCAGGGATCTCAGGTGAAGAAATCAGATCATCCTTAATTGGTTGCTTTAATTCAATCTGGTCAGCCTCGTAACACATGTTCCCCCCAACAGGTGCCTGAGCGGGTTCTGTCATTGGCTTTCCTGAAGAGGGTTCATCCTGGGAATCATCCCAAGATTGAATCAAAGCAACCACGAATCCCATCCTCAATTTCGCTAATTTCCCGAGTAGAAACTCACCCGGGTTCTTATCATTAACATCCTGGAGCCAATCCAACAAAGACTTGTTTAAATCATCAATCATTTCAATCAGGGGCTCCAATCTCTCAATGCAAGGTATTGGCTGAACTTCTAAAGATTGTATGATATTTCTCAAGTTAGCCAGAACCTTATCTTGAACCTGATTAACCTGAACCAAATGAGTTGGTTCAGGATTGGGCGGGTTTGACGTCAAAGCAGAAGAATTAACGAATTGAGATTCGTTATACCCATCCTGATAATAGGTCATTTCAGATTGTTCAAAAGATGGAGATGACCTAAAGGCAGTGAAATCAGAGGATGGGTAAGGATCAGTGTATCCTTCTTGATTGTAGATCGCATTAGGTTGTTCATGAAAGGAGGACAATCTATAATCGATGCAACTCTGAGAAGGATAGAATTGAGAATCAAAGTGTTCAGGGTTAGACCCTAAACACGGGGGTCCGGAATTATATCCCCAATCCGAATTATCCCAACTAACTGATGGTCGATTACAATACGAGTTGGGATAATTGTCATGTTGAGGATAATTTACAACAGGAGGGAAAGAGCGGGAATGCGTGAAATATGTGGAAGGATTCATGAGACACTGGAGGAAGAAAGGTGCCCTGCAATACAAACAATCAAACCTGTCCTTAAATGGGTTAGACTACAGACCTACAGACTCCCAAAACCCGTCTTGAGATAAAGGAACGATTTGATCTACTTCTGTCTGTTCAATCCAACCAGTTAGAAGGAGGGACTGGGGAGAAGGTTCTTCCTTCGGCTTGCGCCTCCGGTTCCTAGTGTACCCCCCAGCCGCGATCGTTTGACTCTGCTCCCCTAGCTAGACATCAGATTGAACAGTAGAAACAGACTAATCGAAAATAATCTCGTTCTGAGTTCTGAAGAGCGAGTCCAATCCTTAAGGCCAACGTCTACTCTGTTTTATTTAGGGCTAGGTTTGAATGTGCTTTGGAATGTGATGGGCCCTTTAAATGGGTTGTGCCCTTAATGATTGATTGCTTTGTGTGTGCGTGCACAACCAGTGGTTTTCAAGTAAGATTATTTTTGATGTGGTGAATTTTAAGGTTCAAATCTTGCTTAGTAGCTTTTAGGATTCATCTTTAGGTGTTTTCAATCAAGTTTCATTGGCATACCAGGTTTTGCAAGCACAGGTGAAGATATTTTCCTTTAAAGTTTAAAAAGAATGTGGAGTGCCTGGTAGATCCCTAAGAGTTGAACCTAATTGGCAGCTACTTGATGAGTTGATTTTATTTGAAGTGGTGCGGCCCAAACAACTCAAACAACTGGCCTGATGCACCACCTAATTAGGCACACAAATGATTACCCAATCTGATTTCTACTCGATTATGTGTTTGGATGTGTGTACCGGCTCCTAAGATTGGTTTACCGGTTGAGTTAGAAAATCAGATGAGGTTGTGTACCTCTGTGAGATTTTTTTTTTTTATTATTTTTTTCTTTTTTTAATGTGGGGGTTGGAGTGAGTATGGATGTCAAACAACAAACAATCTAACCTTAGAGTTTATAAGAACACCTAGGTTGATTGATGTTTGAATTATTATGTGATGAAATAAAATCTAATGGGTGGGAGGTGGGGGATAACTTACAAAACCTTCCACAGCACTTTACTCCGATCTACCGCTTTTGCCTGTCTCGAAAGAGTACCTGCAATTACAATAAGAAAGGAGAAAAGTGAGGTAAATGATTTGTAAGTTACAAAACGCGAAGAGAAATCAAAGAGCGTTGCCTCCCCGGCAACGGCGCCAAAATGTTGAACTTATTTACGAACCTACGCTAACGTGTTTGGTTTTGGAAAACCCGTCGTTGTAGTTCGAAAGAGAAGGATTCGAGTTCAACAAATAAAATTTATACCGAAATAAGAATTCCGGGTCGAACACAGGGAGGCGGACGTTTGATTTAAAAAACTTCGCGTTTCTTTTTATTTTGTCACAAAGAAATTCAATTTAAACTATCTAAGTATCTACAACAAATAAAAGAGACAGAGGGAGTAAGAGAGAGAGAAAGAATACTATACATGGAAATCTAGACAAGGAATTTATCATAAAAGAGTTCTTTCGTTACAACTAGAAAACATAAAATAATTACTCTAGAAAGCATTAAAAGAATGGAGGGAGAAATGTCCTCCTCGACGATCGCTCGGAGGACGAATAGACTACTCTAGAAAGCAGTAAATCTATACTAGAAAGCAGTAAAAAGAATAGGGAGAGAGAATCCTCCTCGACGGTCGCTTGGAGGACGAGCCGGACGGGACGACGCCTGGACGAAGGAGAACGAAGCGGGACGAAGGAGGACGAAGCAGAAGAACGGGAACGAAGCAGCACGCCGTCGTCGTCGCGGGATCCACTTCCGAAGGGGGACGAAAATTTGGACTTTATCTCGCGAGAAGCATCCCGGGTGTGGGACAAGCTTCTCTTGAGCTTTGGAGAGGTAGAGAGGAGAAGGAAGGGATGAAAATTTCGTATGGAGGGGGTCTCCTTTTATAGTTGCAAGGAGTGGGGGAAAAATGGACATTACATCTTCAAAATAATAAATAAGGGGTCTTTAGTGACGGATAAAACCGTCGCTAAAGCCCCGCCGTCGCCGTCGCCGCCGCGCCCACGCGCGCCCGCTCGGCTGCCCGCGCGCGTAACGCCTACTCACGTCCGCGTCGTCTCAGCCGTCCGATCGCAAGATCGGACGGCTTAGAACGCGTCCGCGCCCGCTGCGTAGCGCACCGCCCGCGTGTGATCGCGCGTTCACCAGAGCGTCCAATTGCGCGTCGGCGCTATCGGGTGCGCGCGGCCGTTGGATCTTCATCTGACGCTCGTGCGCGCCCGCTCGCCTGCGCCTTCCACCCCCTCACCGCGGCTCGAACCCGCGACCTCCGCTTCGCCCGCAGCTGCGTCACCGCTGCGCTACGCGGGCGAAATGGTCGCGGGGACGCTTTTAAGCGCGAGCGACCGCAGCCGTTGGATCGAGATCCAACGGCGGAGAGGAGATGGTGCGCGGTCTTCACAAGACTCCTGCGGCCGATTGGGCAGCTGGGATGGCGCCATCTTGGCCGTCCATCTTCTGGAAGTTGTAGATGGTGCCACGGATGTCGGATTGACTCGATTTTTGTGTCGTTCGGCTGCGATCGTCGATCCGAATTCATCCGTGTGGTCGGATTTTCCATCTGAAGTGCGGATTTACACCATCCTGGCCCTTGATCTTCTAGGGTTCCCCGGTCTCTATCTGATGCTACGGATGCCTGATTAGGGCGATCTTGGAGTCGTTGAACTCCAATCGTCGCCCTGATCATATCCATACGGTTGGATCTTTGATCCGAGGCCCCGATAAAATATTTACCCTGTCCAAGCACATAAAAGGAGACAATTAACCTCCATTTTATTCAAACTACTCTAAATGCAAGATGATGCATGTAATGCAATATTTATATCATGAAATGCAATCCTATGCTTAAGAACATGCATAAATAGACATTTTAAGTAGTGTAAATGTGTTTACATCAGTCATAGTCCCCAACGTTTGGTAGCATGAGCAAGTCTTGGTAAAGTTGTGTGCATCCTTAAATAGGGATGGCCAGTAAAATCCAAACTACAAAACTTTTGCAGTTGTTTTCTTTCTAGAGAAGTGGCCACCACAAGCCTAGTCATGACAGAAGGAAAGCACACTCTGAACTTCGTCTTCGAGGATACACCTCCTGATGATCTGGTCAGCACAGAGGCGAAACAGCATGGGATCATCCCAGAAATAGTGCTTGGCCTCAGCCAAGAACCTATCCCGTTGATGTCTCGACCAGCTGTGCGGGGTTTGTCCTACAACCAAGTAGTTGACGTAGTCAGCATACCATGGCATTTTCTTGTCTTACACAGCCAGGATGTGTTCATCAGGGAAGGCGTCAGATAGAGGTAAGGAGGGTCCAATGTGGTCTGGATGAAGTCTAGACAAGTGGTCAGCCACCACATTCTTCGATCCAGCCTTGTCTCGGATTTCCAGGTCAAATTCCTGCAAAAGCAGGATCCATCTGATGAGCCTGGGCTTTGCGTCCTTCTTGGCCAACAGGTGCCGGATGGCTGAATGGTCAATGTAAATAGTCACGTGGGATCCCAGCAAGTACGATCGGAACTTTTCAAGTCCAAAGACTACAGCAAGCAACTCTTTCTCTGTGACCGTATAATTACGTTGGGCCTCGTCTAACGTTTTGCTCACGTAGTAGATCACCACGGGCTTCTTGTCTTGCCTTTGTCCCAAGACAGCGCCTATGGAAAAATTTGATGCATCACACATAATCTCAAAGTCCTGGGACCAGTCTGGGGGTTGAAGTACAAGTGCGGTGGAGACTAAGTCCCGGAGGGTGTGATAAGCCTGGATGCAATCAGAAGACATGTGGAATATGGCATCGTTGGCTAGAAGGTCGGTCAAGGGTTTGGAAAGCTTGGAAAAGTCTTTAATGAACCTTCGGTAGAAGCCAACATGTCCTAGGAAGGAGCGAATCTGTCGGACCGAGCTAGGTGGAGGAAGTTTGGAAATTAAATCAACCTTAGCCCAATCTACCTCGATGCCCCTATGCGATATGATGTGACCAAGGACAATTCCTTCTTGAACCATAAAATGGCTCTTTTCCGAACTTAACACCAAGTTAACCTCGATGCATCGTTTCAGGATTTTCTCCAAGTTGCTCAGACAATGGTCGAATGAATTCCCGGATATAGAGAAATCATCCATAAAGACCTCTAAGTATTCACCCACCATTTCTGAAAAAATGGCTAGCATGCAACGCTGGAAGGTCGCAGGTGCGTTGCATAACCCGAAGGTAGGGATCCTTGTTGTTTACATTCCAAGAGTTGGCTTAACTGCCCCTTTACCAAGGCCATTTCCTCCTGATGTTTCTGGTTCATGTCAGCCATCATCTTTATTAGGGTATCCATTTGGTTTTGTGGGGGAGGGGCTGCCCTATTCTGATTATATTGGAGTCTAACTGGTGGTCCTTGCTGATAGGGGGCAAGTGTGGCTGCTGGTTTGGCCTGGGCTGGTTTTGGAATTGCGAGGGTTTTTGGTTTGTCCAACCAAAGTTGGGGTGGTTACGCCAGCCGGTGTTGTAAGTGTTGGAGAAAGGGTCAGGTTTTGCATAACCTTGGACAACTTGCACATCTTCTAGGTTAGCCAATGTTGATGAAGAGGGAAGGGAGTAATCAAGGGTTGGGGGAGCAAAGTTCCTTCCCCAGAACGTGGTCAGGGGTTGTTCCAGGTTCAGTTGGGTTAAGGGCTGGACCAGGTCAATATTATGCGCTCCCTTTGCTACAGAGAAAGTCTGTAAGGGGTTCCTGGTCTGGTTCAGTAGCTCGTCAATATTTTTGTCCACCAATTCCACTCGATCCAATTTCTTGGCAATGATGTCCATGTCAACCATTCCATAATTTGCTTGTACCACATAAATACCACCACGGGGTTGACTGGACCTGTTGAACTGGGTCATGGAGGCATTGTTGAGCGAATTCTCCCTCATAGACTCAAAGAACTCAAACGCACTCTCCTCGTCTTTGTTCAGGAAGTTTCCCTTGCATGAGACATCGACGAAGTTCCGTAGGTTGCTGTCCAGACAGTGGTAGAAGATCTGGGCCAATTACCACCTTGGTACTTCCTGGTGTGGGCATTTCCTCAAAAGTTCATTAAATCTTTCCCACGCCTCATGAAATTGTTCCCCACCCTAGAGTGTAAAGGTAGTGATAGCTCTTCTGAGGGCATTGGTCTTTCCTATGGGGAAGAATTTCTTTAAAAATGCATGCCTTAGTTCTTCCCAGGTGGTGATGGGTCTACCTAAGGTTCTAAGCCAATGAGAAGCCTTGTCTCTTAATGAGAAGGGAAACATCTTGATTAGAATAATGTCAAGGCTAATGTTCCTAGGTTTCACAGTTCGTGCTATGCGGTCGAGATCCTCTAGGTGCTGAAAGGGGTCCTCATTTGAGCTTCCATGAAAGTGGCTCTGGATCAGACTTAAGACATTCGGTTTTAGCTCAAAATCATCTCCTCCCTCGGGGATCCTAAGGTGTGGTTCGACTCTAATAGCAAAGGATTATAGAAATCGCGGAGGGGCCTCGGCTAATCCTGAAATGGTGGTATATCAAGTGGTGGTTGCCCTGGTATGTCTTGGAAAGGTGGTGGTAGTTATTCTTGTGGGTTCTGTAACCGTTGTATGGCTTGCATGATAGTGTGGATTTGTTGTTGCTAAAGCTAGTGGTTAGTATTAATTTGGGCTTGGATGATGGCCATAGCGTCTGGTGGGGGTTGATCCTCAGCCTCATCTACCCTAAGTTCAGCCATGTTTCCAATAGAATTACGTCGCCTAGATTCCTGCCCCAAAACACACAACTCGGGATGCAGTGAGCGTCTCCCGTGCATACGCTAGAGAAGAACAGGAGGGGATGCGAAGGGCGACAGATGCGAGAAATGTGTTTCAATCAAGCACACAAGCCTAGTCCTTATGGTGTATTCCTTAGGAGACCTAGAAATCTCACAAAGGGTGATTAAGTCCATAAGCACTGGACTCCCCTTCCCAAGGCTAATCTAGCCAGGTTGATTACGAGGGGATTGCAGGGAAGGTTCTTCCTTTGGCTTACGCCTCCGTTTCCGTAGACCTCATAACCGCGGTCGTTTGACACTGCCCTGCAGCCTAGTCACCAGATTCTACCAAGGGAATGAAAGCTAAGTGCCTAGCAAACAAAACCTCGCCTTTCGAGACTTAACTCAGTCCTGCTTAGGGCACGTCTACTCAGTTTTAAAGGGTTAGGATAGTTCTTGTGCTTAGGGTTATGTGATGAGGCGTTGATTGGGGTGGTGCCTCTTAATTTTTCACTTTCAAGGTGTGTGCTTCTAGCAAAACATGATTTTCAAGTAAGGATTTTTTAAGATGTGGTGTCTTTTAGTATTTCATCCTTGCTTTAGTACTTTTTAGGGTTGACGTGTCTTAATGTTTTCAAACAAGTTTCAATGGGCACGTCAAGTTCTGCACACAACTCTGTGAAAGTAGATTTTCTTTTATTCCGTAAAGGCTCTAAAACCCTAATGTACTCATCTTAATGATCATGCAGCTTCTATTAGATGAGTTGATTTTAGGGTTGAGTGGTGCGGCCCAGGTCAACTAACGGTGGCTTCGCAAACACCACTTAAAAGAAAAAGAAAAGAAGACTCAAGAATTTATTCAGAATGTTAGAGTGTACATTTTTTTTTTGTGGGGTGATGTGTTAAGGATGTGGATCAAGCAATCATACACCATGCCAATTTTTTTCAATTTTTACAACTTTTTTTTAATTTTTTTACGCAAGCAAACAATCATGAGAGAAGAATTACTCACTATCGATCCTCGTAGCGCCTACTTCCTTGCTACCGTCGTGGGATGCATCGCTTCGCCGTGCACGCGCCGAAGTCCTGCAACCATCAAGTAAAAAGGGAAATAAGGCATTAGACGATGTGAGAATGAATGTAGAATGGAGGTGACAAAACAAATCCGTTGCCTCCCCGACAAGGGTGCCAAAAACTGACGTGCGGTTGTGCGTGTGTGTTAAGAAGTGTCGTTATAGTCACACTTGCAACGCCGGTTTTAAAGTAAATAAACGGAGGTGAGTCGAAGTGTCGGTCTCAGGGAGGCGTGAAAATCGAATTTTTCTTATCACTTGTTGTCAAGGAAAGCGCGGAGTTTTCCTTTCGGAGGTGCGGTTGAAAAGCGAGAGAGAGATTAGGGTTAGAGTGTTTCTTGTTTGATTATGCAACTTAAACAGAAATTAAAGTAACAAATGAACAGAAAATAACTTCATTAAGCATGCACTTTTAGTTCATAGCTTACAACATTAAATACATACTCAAACAAAAGTAATGGAAAGCTTAAAAGAGAGAGAGAGAGAAGAGGGAGAGCGACAAGGCAACCAAGGCAATGGAGGAAGCTCCATCGATGGCTCGTCGTCTCCGGCGATTACAAGAGGGCCTAAACATAGCTAAGAGAGCAGTGGAGTAGTTGCAAGGGAAATGAATGCCTTGAATGAGTGGTTGGAGGGGGTTTAAATAGGGTTAAGGGCTTTCTAAAAGAAGAAGGGGCTTTAGCGACGTCCGGAATGTCGCTAAAACCACTCCAAAAGAATCGGTGAAGCCCTCCAGCCCGCCGGTCAACCGCGCACGTCGTTCTTCTTCACGCTCAATCCGCGATCGCTGCGTAAGAGCCGTCCGATCGAAGATCGGACGGCTGGGATCTCTTCTTGGCTGCGCTTGGATAGCGCCTCAAGCGCGCGTGTGCGCGCGCGTCGTCGCCCGACATACGCGCCCGCGTGGGCGCTCGCGATCTGTGGGCGCACCGCATGGAGCGATCTCAGCCGCCTACTGCTGATCGGGCAGCCCAATTTCGCCGCACGCGTCCTTCATCTTTGATTTCACTCACCGCACGGCTCGAACCCGTGTCGCATGCGTGAGGGCGTGCACGCTAACCGTTGCGCCATGCCCGTGCTTTGTCGTGACGATTGAGGGCTGGCGCGCGAGTCTCGGCCGTCCGATTGAAGATCGACGGCTAAGATCTGATCTCGGCTGGATGAAGAGGTGGCGTGCGGTGGAGCGAGGGTGACGTGGCGCAATGAGAGCCGTTAATCTCCAGATCGACGGTCAGAACTTCTTGGGCCCATTGTAGGAGCTCCGAATGTCGAATTTCGCCGATCTTGAGTCTGTTAAACTCCGTTCATCGTTCTGAATCCATCCGTGCGGTCCGATTGCTCATCTGAGGCCTGCTTTGACAAGTGCTTACACAAATGGCCATTAATATAGTTTTATAAGCAATCTCGGTCCATGATGCATGCAATGCTCCCATTATACTTATGTTGTGCCTTTTATTCTTAAGATGGGCCATATTCAACATAATTATTACTCCCTTGTGCAATGTTATTAATCCTGGCCGTCGATCATCTAGTCTCACTTGATCTATGGCTCGATTTGAATTGAAATTTCGCTCGATTCGATGCGTGTGGTCACCTATCCTCCCAGATCTAATCCAATAGCCGCTTTTTGATTTAGCAGCACACGCGCCTCTCTCTTCAAATCCTCGCCACCCATGCCCTTTGCGATTAATCTCACCATTGCAGTGAGTGTTTGCACACTGATCTGCTACTTAAGGAGCTCCTCAGCTGCGCATGCACGCTATCGACTCCCTATCCTTGAGCCGATCCCTTCGTCCACACCTGCAGTTTCCCCTCAACCCAATTTCCTCCACCGGCTATGACAAAGTTACCGTTTCCCACCCCAATTTCACTCGCTGCCAGCCGACCGGGTGGCAAACCTTAGACATCTTCGTTAGCTGCTGGTCTCCTCTCCCCATTCGTCGTCATCAGCCGACCAGCGGGTGACCTGAGACATATTCCTCCATTTAGATAGATTTACTACTTTCTAGATTAGCTGTAGTGTTAGTTAGATATCTAGCAGTAGAATTTAGTTGTAGATTAGAATTGATCTGTAATGCGTGCTTGTAGTGTAGCTTAGGAGTAGTTGTAGCATAGAAATGCCCAATTTCACCTCCTCTGATCATTTCAGATCAGAGGGAACGAATTCACCCATACATTCATCATGTTTTTTCTCCCTCTACATGTGTCCATTTTCACTTCTGATTTCCTCGCAATTTTATTCGCAATCAACCCATTCATTTGGAGTCAAATCCCCATCTCATTGCTTTCAAGCTTTGAGATGCAGATTTGTGCTCAAATCCATTTTATTTTTGATTTCCCCATCTCACTCAATTTATTTTGTTCACAAAGGCCCCTAATCTGAGCTGAAAATTGAATCATTTTGTTTGATCTACTTTGAATTTGGATTTTACACAAGATTGCAAGATTTTGTATTAATTGAGTTTTGAATGGCTTTGATCGAGCAAACTGAGGCATTTTTGCGTAATTCACTCAATGGCTGTGAATCTAAGATGATTTTGATGTCAGAATTCATCTCAGATGAGCCATGATCAGATCTATTCTTTATGAGGTTTTTAATGTTTTGAATGCTTTGTAGAGCCAAGGAAGGTCAACTATGTTGATTGGAGGCTCTATTAAGGATTTCAACCTTGGATTTATTTTTTGAGATTTTGACTTTCACCTAAGGGATTTTCAATATCCCTTAAGGTTTTCAACACTTTGGGATTCAAATTGAACTTATTGGGCTGATTCCAACACTTTCTACATGCTATCTATAGCATTAAAAGGTGTTAGACCAGCTGTTTTTCTAATCTGATTTGAAATGAGAATGTTGACAAGGGTTTTCGATTCAGAGTTTAACATCTGAGAGAGGTTTGTTTGTGATATTTAGTCCTTGTTAGAATTTTAAGAGATTTTCTGTGTGTTTTGAATCCCAAGTCATCATAGTAAATTGCTACAAGATGCAGCTACATTCTAACTAAAATCCAGCAATGTATTTCTTGATTCAATTATTTTGTATCCCTGACCAGGCTTTCTCAGGTTTGATTTGAGATATAAATAACTGAATCAGGAGATAAGTGCTGATTTGGAGTTCCAGACTTGCTGCAGATTTGATTTCTCTGAACTTTGGACACTGCAACAAGGATCTGAGATGAGTTAAGACGTCTGTTGTGCATGAAGTATGTCTGGAACTATCCTTGAACTGCTACTGCTGCTTTGCTGTTGATGTTGCAGCAGTAGTTGGATGATCTAAATTCTTGAAAACAATAGACGCTAGGATTAGATTTTGAACAATTGACATGCTTTATATGTTGTATATATTGTGTACAAGCTTTCTTGTAGTTAAAATGATCTTTAAATCTTATTTAGATTGCTTGTATCTTGTTTTAATCATTCATTGTCAGCTATTTTTGTGCCTAACAGTCCTAAATTAGAAATAATTGAAATATTAGTTGAATTTCATGCTTAACTATTCTTAATCTTTCCTTATCATGTGTTGAAAATGTTTGAGGCATTTCACTACCTATCCAGCCATTAAAGTTCCATTCTAGGCCTTAGGTTCACCTAGAAATTCTCTTTAAAGGCCTAGAATGTGCTAACTTTGTAAATAAATAAAAACTTTATAAAAACTACAAAAAAATAAAATAAACCTGTCTTGGTGTAGATCAGGTATACTTTTAAGTTCATACCAAGTTTCATGGTATTCTGAACCTTTGACTTGGTAGAACATACTAGCCGACGGTTCAGTATACCATGAAATTTAATAAAAAAACTCAAGTATAAAAACACCAAAAACATATCCATTTTTCTCATCTATTTCTTTCTTTCTCATCCCCTATCTCCACAAAATATACAAAACCCATAAAAAGTGAAAACCTTAAAAATACCTAAAAACCTATTGTATAGTTTGTCAATACTTGTAAATATAAGGTATATACTAAACTATATGAGTAAATATTGTAAACTAGACATATATAGAGTATAAACAACTTATGTATATACTATCTAATATAATTTAAGTTAACTCAAACTGTACATAGCTTATTTATATAACTATTTATTAATTATACTAATTTAAATGTACTTATAAGCTATATAAATTAATAAAATCTATAAATAAACATATTTAGTATTGATATTGTACATACGTATTTATATGTATATTATGTACATTAGGAACCTGTATCATAATTTAATTATATATACAAAATAAATAATTAATTTATTAAGTTACCAATTAAGTTATTAAATTAAATTAAAATAAATTAGTAATTTAAATTAAAACTAAACTAACTTATACTGTATATTTGTACGAATGTATTTTAAGTAAATTAAGCTAATTTAACTATATTTATAATGTATTATATTAGTTATATATAATTTATTTATAAAACAACCCAAAATAAGCTATTTAAATATAAATAAATTCGAAATAAATATTGTAAAATACAATAAAAATCAGTTTTAAAAAATACAATAAAAATATTTATTAAATACTTTAATATGTATATTAATATTATATATGGTCAATTATTACATACATTAATTAATTTGTACGTAATTAAGAAATAAAATCAAAAATACAGTATGTATAAATTGAAAACTTTGCCTAATTTATTTATATAGTAAATAAATTTAATTTTCTAAATTAATTATACAATTATATAGTGTTATGTAAATACTTTATTATCATATAATTTAATTTTTAATTTTAATAATTTATGGCTCTCAAATTGAGTGCCAAAATCCCAAAATCAGCATGGGTGCGCTGAATTGCAGCACTCAGACCTGGCGAACATAGTGCCACATCGTGTGGCGAAGAGCTCTTGTAACGCTATAAATTATTTTTCTTCCCCTCTCCATTCAGTCATCATGCACTCGGTGCACAACAAGACCTTATCCCTTGAGCATTGATCTAGCATGGTACCATGATGATTTGTCAGATGTGTGCGATGTGTGTCGGGGGCCCGACACTGCGCAAGGGCTTGATTAAGCCCGGTTCTGAGCTTAAACCGGTATTAATGGGAATTAAATAAACTACGGTGGCCCTAGTAGAGGTCTGGTCCCACTCGTTAAGGGTGCTGCGTATCCCTCGAAAAGATTGCCCGCCAACCTTAAAACCTATTTTTGAACTAAGTAAGGCTTAAATGGGGGGTTAAGGGAAGAAAAGAAAGGAAAAGAGAGAGGAGAGCAAACACAAAATATGGGTAAATATAAGAGAAGAGTGAGACAGAGCAGCTAAGACTAAGTGTTAAGAAGAAAAAAAGAGCCGTAAAACAGATAGAAGATATCGATTAAGTATAAGTGTAAAAATAGAAGAAGAAGAGAATAGAAAGAGTGAGAGAGGAAGTATATGTTACGACCCGGTTCCCGAATTCCTACAGAACACGAGACTGGACCGACTCGACTGATCCTAAGACCCTGTCGTCCAACGAGGAAGTAACCAAAACGCAGTAAAATAAATCACATTCACCATGCAAGCAACTAACAGTAACAAAAGTACAGCAGTAAAGAAATAAACTACTATAGTACACGCCACCATAACAGTAGAGAATTTATAAAGGTACAGGAATATAAAGTTACAATAAAAGAGTATAGAAGTACAACAAAAATACTCACTACAACAGAACGGTATAACAAAAAGATACACTACTGGGCTCTACTAGGCCCAGCACCCTCCGCAGCCGTAGGCTCTGGTTGCTCAACACCTGGACCTGAAAATGGATATGAGTACAACACGTCAGCGAACGCTGAGTAGAGTGGTAACCAGCTAACTAAGAAAAATAGTAAATGTGGACAGGTAGCTGTTGTTCTTAATTTCTTTCTTTATTTATCTATTTACTCTTTCTTTCATCACTTGGTTTATTTATCAGGTCTTTTTCTTGATCTCGAATGTTCCTCGTGGGAACGATCTTGATTGCAGTCTTTTCCAAAGAGTAGAAGTAGCACATGGTGCTCTCCTGGCCGGGAAAGTCCCCCGTGGTGGTTCTACACTCAATCAACCACCCCAAGGTCGCTGACAGACGTAACAGTGACTACGGCACGTGCGATAAACGCACGGGTAGCTATCCCACACTGGTACGCGGTCAATCGTTTCCGTTAACGGTTGCGCCCAAAGCACAGCACGGAACCTGTATAGGGCAGAGCTCTCTCAATAATAGGGGTCTAGCCCCTCCACAGTAACCAAACAGGGGTCTCGCCACTCCACAGTCCGCGCATCCTCGCCTGACTACCCTGGTTTGCCCAGTGGGCCTAACAAGTCGGTGTAGGACGGCTAGCTGAACCCCGGGTCCCGTGGGGTGGCTAGCTCCCTCCCTACAGTAGCAGCTCTCCCCAGTACTGTGTACACGAGGGCTAGAAAAGTTGGTGCAAAGTGGCCAAACTCACCCCGGGTCTCGACCAGAAGGCAGTAAGCTCCCCTCTACACTAAGGGGTAATATGTGTTCCCCTTAGTACCACGTAGCCAAGAGACAACACACTTTCCCATTCACATTTTCAGCTCTGTTCCATTTATTTTCAAGAGCTCTACTCCTAATTCCCCGTAGGGTTCATGCTCATGTTTCTCAGGCCAAGCCATACTAGGTTTCATCATTTCAGGTTTATTTGCTTATAGCATGTGTTTCCAACATTCAATCTTTCCTTTCCAATTTATATACAAGCAGCTCGTATTTAATTTCAAACAACAGGAATTACATGTAGCGGTTACTAACAACAATACTCTACATTTCACAGGCAGCTGTTATCCAATTACAGGCAATTATTATTATTCTATCTACTCAACCAAGACTGCAATTCAAGCATTCGATACAATCGTTCTAGTGTTTCTAGTCCTAGGATTCATGCCATACCCTAGGATCTATCATTCAATCTAGTGTTTCTGGTCTTAGGATTCATGCCACACCCTAGGATCTATCATTCAATCTAATGTTTCTGGTCCAAGGATTCATGCCATATCCTAAGATCTATCATTTATTCCAGATAAGCATTTATGTTGTAATTAACTAAGGGAAGCCACTCTACCCGTAAAATCGGGAGTAATGGGGGCTTGATCGGCGGGTCCACGCGCCTCCGCAACCTCCAAATCCGCAACAGAACGAGGTCCTAACACAAGGATCAACCACAAGAAATCACTCAGAATATGATAAAAGGCATTCCAACAGGTAGAGGAACTTATACGAAGAACGGAATCTTAAACGCGGAAATCGGACCTCAAACGAACCCTAAACGGGTCAAAAACGACAATCCAAACTCAAATCAGACGTATAGAACACCTTCCAGACGTCTTAAAAAGGGGTCCAGATCATACCTCACTCCACGTTCCTCCTCAGACGTCCAGGGATCCTGCTGAACCGTCTGGACCTAGTTCCAGACGTCTGACCACTTCTTTGGACGTCTGGAGACGTTCCCCGCCGTCTGGTGCCTCGCCCAAACGTCTGAACTGCGTGGGAGGGCGTGTCCCGTGCCTTCTCGAAGCGAATCCTGCATGTGCACGCAAAATCTCTTAACAAGCCACGTATCAGAGCCTCGGCGGAACAGCCTGCATGGCCGTATCCACAAAGAGAAGCATAGGGTGTAGGACGTAACTCTCCGTCGTCTGGAGCTTCCTCCAGACGTCATCCGTGTCATCTGGATGTAGGTCCAAATGTCTGATTTTGGGAAAAATTCTAGAATCAGAACTTCCTTCGTCTTCTTCCTGCTGCCCGCGACCACGCCGCGCAGCCGCTCATCCGCTGCTCTAGTTGCTGCAGCGTGGGGGAAACCTCCCCGGCACACCCCTCCACCTCGCGGACTCCCGATCGGCTGCAAGCCTCTCCGGCGAGCTCTCTCACGGCTCATGCACTCTCCTCTCTTCCCTCTCGCTACTCCTCTCCTCTCTGCCGCTACACTCGGCTGCAACTGGCACTCTCGCTGGAGAAGGAGAAGGTGAATGGGAGTGGGGTGGCGTGAGGGAGAGGAGGGGGTATATGTAGGCGTGGGGGAGGGCTCTGTCGTCGGTGAGGGGAGAGAAAAAAGAGAACAGAGAGAAGAATTTCGGCTGAGCATAGTCTACGCGGGACACACGTGCAAACTCAAAGACATCTGCATGCAAAATTGATTTCCAGACGTCTGGGAAGGTGTCCAGATGTCTGGCCCAAGTCCTAGACGTCTTAAAGGCTTTAATGGCACGAGTCTTAACAACATAACAAATTCAAAGGAAGTTTCGTCCCCGAAACTTGCACTAACTAGGGTGCGGAAAAAGAACAACATACGCATAACAAACTCAAAGAGGATCGAAGCCGGTCCGAAAAAACGTACCCTCAAAGAGCTCCGAGTACCGCTCTCGCATCGCTGCCTCAGGCTCCCAGGTAGCCTCCTCGTATCGCTGGCTCCTCCATAAGACTTTCACCAGGGGTACCTGCTTCCATCTCAAACTCCGGACGGCTCTATCGAGTATCTACACTCTCCCGGCCACCTTAGGGTGGTTGACTGAGTGTAGGACCACTATGGGGGACTCTTCCGGCCAGGAGAGGACCACATGCTACTTCTACTCTTCGGAAAAGACTACAATCAAGATCGTTCCCACGAGGAACATTCGAGATCAAGAAAAGGACCTGATAAATAAACGAAGTGATGAAAGAAAGAGTAAATAGATAAATAAAGAAAGAAATTAAGAACAACAGCTACCTGTCTACCCTTACTATTTTTCTTAGTTAGCTGGCTGACACTCTACTCAGCGTTCGCTGACGTGTTGTACTCATACCCCTTTTTAGGTCCAGGTGTTGAGCAGCCAGAGCCTACGGCTGCGGAGGGTGCTGGGCCCAGTAGAGCCCAGTAGTGTACCTTTTTGTTATACCGTTCTGTTGTAGTGAGTATTTTTGTTGTACTTCTGTACTCTTTTGTTGTAACTTTATATTCCTGTAGCTTTTTAAATTCTCTACTGTTGTGGTGGTGTATACTGTAGTAGTTTATTTCTTTACTACTGTACTTTTATTACTATTAGTTGCTTGCATGGTGAATGTGGTTTATTTTACTACTTTTTGGTTACTTCCTCGTTGGACAACTAGGTCTTAGGATCAGTCGAGTCGGTCCGGTCTCGTGTCCTGTAGGGATTCAGGAACCGGGTCATAACAAGATGGTATCAGAGCCTCGGCGGAACGGCCTGCATGGCCGTATCTGCAAAGAGAAGCATAGTGCGCAGGACGTACCTGTCAGTCGTCTGGAGCTTCCTCCAAATGTCATCCGTGTCGTCTGGATGTAAGTCCAGAAGTCTGATTCTAGGAAAATTCCCAGAATCAGAACTTCCTTCGTCATCTTCCTACTGCGCGCGACCATGCTGCGCAGCCGCTCGTCCGCTGCTCTAGCTGCAATAGCGTCAGGGGAAACCTCCCCAGCACACCGCTCCGCCTCGCGCACTCCCAACCGGCCGCAAGCCTCTTCGGCGAGCTCTCTCATGGCTCGCGTGCTCTCCTCTCTTCCCTCTCGCTGCTCCTCTCCTCTCCGCCGCTGCACTCGGCTGCAGCTGCCGCTCTCGCCCTCGCTCTCGCTGGAGAAGAAGAAGGTGAATGGGAGTGGGGTGGTGTGAGGGAGAGGAGGGGGTATATGTAGGCGTGGGGGAGGGCTCTGTCGTCGGTGAGGGGAGAGAAGAAAGAGAAGAGAGAAGAATTTCGACGGAGCACAGTCTGCGCGCGGCACGCGCACAGACTCGAAGACGTACGCACGCAAAATTGATTTCCAGACGTCTGACCAGACGTTTAACCCAAGTCCCAGACATCTTAAAGGCTTTAATGGCACGAGTCTTAACATTATATGTACGTGTATATTGTATATAGTGTATATAGTGTAGTGTATATGTAGTGTATATATAAGTGTATA
Organism: Thalassia testudinum; assembly: GCA_037157565.1. Lineage (NCBI taxonomy): Eukaryota > Viridiplantae > Streptophyta > Magnoliopsida > Alismatales > Hydrocharitaceae > Thalassia > Thalassia testudinum. The sequence continues at coordinate 25,119,191 of JAZHRO010000024.1, forward strand.
CTGTAAATAATAAGTATACGTAGTATAAGTAATGTTTGAGTTATATATGTATATAAATAAAAGTATAGCTTTACTGACATAATAATCCATCACTGTAGATCGAATAAACATCACTATAGACCTTGATTTTGACCTTAAGTTATATATGTACCTTTTCCTAAGGTTTAGCGACGTTTATTTCAATCGTTGTACATATTATATATGTTACTATAGTTGTTAATAAATTAAGTTAAGTTAGTTTATTATCGTATATATATGTACATATTAGTATTATAAGTTATAAATAGATAATATATAGTATATAAGTATAGTGTTTGATGATTGTTTGTAATTAGGTGTTTGCAAGTATTTTAGTTAATTCTTTTGTACATAATTAAGATATTATTTCATTCATTAATTCATTCATTTATTATTATACATAAAATTGATCTTTTTGGAATTAAATAATAATGTTAAACTTAGAGAGTGATGTATATCAATAACTGTCTCCCAGTAAACGACTTAAAATAAGCCAGTAAAAATTATGTAATTAAATAAAATTGACGTGATAATGGTTTGTATTTGTGACATATACTATAACAACGACGACGATTTTTTTATACAAATCGCAGAAGATCGCTTGTCATTTTTTAACATCGTTGTCGGAGATAAAAACCCGACAATAGTGATTTCTTATGATTGTTGACGTTTCATCGATCAGTAGGTTTAGCTAATTAAAAGTTCAATAATTATGTATATGTGTGTGCATGTGTGTGTAGGTATGTATGTATAAAATACATGAACCAAGTTTTAAAATTTCATTTTCTACTTGTAAGAAAGAAAACAAAATCATCCAAATTATTCTAATCCCACTCCCACCACTACTCTCAAGTCCACCCCCCCCCCCCCCCCAAGCCCAAAAGCCTTTCCCACATTCCACCTAAACCCCAACATCCTCCCCCAAGGGCTTCACTATGCACTGGCTCCCTATCTCCTCCATCTCATAGTGAGTTGTTCTCCTGCCTCCTTCATCCTTCAACATCTCCCAATGTGTCACCACCCAACCTCTATCCTTCTCCACATCCTTCTCTAATTGCCATTGCTACCTCATCCTTCGATAACCCCCTCCTCTATAGCAATCCAAGAAAGGAGAATCTACAATTGTTATTTTTTTTTAATTAAAAATCATAATCTCTCATTTCCTATAATCATTAGTAGAATGTAGCACACACAGATCAATTAGTAATTTTTATCTTAGAATTAATTTCATGTAATTGCTAGTGAAATTTTTAAATGAATCAAATATGAACAAAATAGATTTACTTGAGTTTAATTTAAATTCATTTCACAAAATTAATGAATTGAACTAAATTTGAGATTTGTTTAGATGAATAAATCAAACCTGAATAAGATAAGTTCATTCAAGTTTAACTGATTTACACCCTTATTAGCAATAGAGGGACAACCAATACTTCAATGCACACATGACGCGGCTGTATCTGGACTTTTACATAATATGTAATGTGCACACATCACAAGTTCACCGCTAGGACTTACAGATGTAAAAATGCCTTGTAGAAAAGTCTTGCAGTGAGTTTTTTTTTTACTTTTCCAAATATGGGAAGGTGATCTTGTAAATTGCTCGAGTGTCTATGAGTGGAAGTGACAATCCGATCCTCCAATCACAAATTTCCACGAAGGTGCATTAGAGAAAAGCAGGATGGCATGCGTGCAAACATATCTACGTAGATTGACCACGATGATAGGGCTACGATCCAGATGTGTAACACATAATATAGATACTACAAAAAGTCATATATATAAAGTACCAGGCGTGCGCATCCTTGTTTTTGTTGGCAAACACGTACGCACAATTGAGAAATACAGAAATTTTAGAAAGCACATAAATATTGACATATCGGTCCATAGGAATCGTACAGCCCCGATCAATTGAACATGGATATAGCAGGCGGATATCGACAAATGTCACAGATCCACAAACTTTTATACCAATAAGACAGTCCGTCAGACAGAATGTCTGAGCACGAATCAGAGATGCACGCCGAGGACCACCTGGTCCACGTCGCAACGCACATCCATAGGATGCAAAAACCTAAATGGCCGACAAATTAAAACCCAATTCTTAAGAAATATTTTTCCATGAGATTTAACTCCTCCCATAACAAAATTAGAACAAAAACCATATTCCATTCCTTCAGACAGCCCCAAAAGAGATGGGGGCAATTGATGGTTACGCGTAATAACCAAAACAAAAGGAAGCAAAGAGAAACAAGCAACATAAGTTGACAATCACCGTCTCAACCAAACCGCACTTATCTCAATCATCAAAGTGAAAGGGACCAAAATAGATTTTCAGCAACGTCCAAAGAGAACATGTTTCAGGAGCTACAACTGTAAACCCACCACATTTATCTTCATAATCAAAGTAAGAGGGGCAACATAGCCAACAGCATCCACCAGATCAAGTTTCTGGAGTTGTAAATGTAGTCCAACCACATTTATCTCCATCATTGAAGTGAGAGGGACCAGCAATAGATATTCAACAACTTCTACTAGAATAGGTTTCAGGAGAGTTATAACATAATAATTAGACATTTACACAAGTGGAACTGGAATAAAACAGCAGTTCAAATAGGCTGAGCGCGATCAACTAGTTAAAAGACAGACAGGAACCTACTGATATCACGTAGTTAGGGAACTACAAAACGGTGCAGGACACCAGATCAGAGCCGCTAAGATCAGATCAGAGCAAGCAGTTTACAGCAACCATCATCCAGAGGGGGTTGAAGTGTTGAATTCTCTACCGATAATAGATCGGTTGATACCCTGGCGACAATGGTGGTGCGCTGTATCCTGCATATAGTGGGTAACTTAGTGGAGAGCAAGTGTAGGACATACCCATTGGTGGGGGAAACACTTCTTCCTGGCGATAGGCATATGGATCCCTGATGGCTGGTGGGCTCTGGCTGCCATAAGGACTCTGGCTGCCATAAGGGCTGTGGATGCTCGGCCTGTCATACCCATAAGGCGAGACAGCTGGGGAGAGAGTGCTGTATGGGGACATTGGGGAGTGGGCAGAGGGTGATCTCATGAAACTCGGGGGCGATGGGAAGGAGGAAACATGGGCATGGTTTGTGAGGCGGCCCGCTTTCGCAGGAGGCATTGGTCCTCCACTGCTGGCCCTGGTTCGCTTGTTGGCGGGAACACTAATGACAACAGGCTTCTTCTTCTCTGTCTTGGCCTTCTCAAGGTGCTCAAGGCGCACCTTGAGTTCCTCAGGTGGGAACTCTGATTCCAGCTTGTGCTCTTCTATGCACTTGATCACAGCTCTCAGGGCAGATTGCTCCTTGCGGCCAGCTAAGTGCTATTAACAGGACATGCAGCATATTAGGAATAGGTTAAGTAATAATTTCTCAGAAGACCAACCAACATAGCCCAAGCGAAAATTTTCAGACAAGTGGGGATACATCCTGGAGATAACAATAATATTCTTTTGTGAAAGAAAGAGAGAACAATATTGTGTTGAAAAAAAAAGTAGAGAAAAGATTTAGAGAACAGTTAAGAGCCTGTATAGTGATACCATAACATGGCACCAAGACAGTCCAGAGGGAACAAAACAAATTAACAACAGCAATTACAGTGAGGACCAACTTTCCAGGGCAAAGAAAGAAGTGGCCGATGCTATTTCTATTTTAGAGGGTTTGGTAGCTGAAACTTTTTTTCTTTTTGGAGTACAGGTAATTTGGTAGCAGAAACTTTTGCTATATTTAATCACAACCAAATTACAATGAACTAGGTAAGCAAATATCAGTACAATGAATTAGCATGCATACCACAGCCCGGCTGGACTTATTGCGGTCCTCCAAGATTGATGTCGCAGCCTTCACGGAATTCTCCAGATAAGCCTTCAGAAGAGGAACAGGGGGATACTTGTCCACAAGGTTTCCCTTGTAGGCAAAATTCACCGCATCAAGTTGCTGGCCCTTGCTTATCAACTCCTCAATAATTTCTGCAGTTAATCACACACAACGACAAAAAAACAAAATTCATAATCCACATAGAAACTCACTTCAGGATTACACAATCTTCAATTGCTTGGATCCATATAAAATCAGATGGGTAGATCGCTAGCATTCTGGACAAAACAAACCATCAACATCAGCACTATGCATTGAAAGAAAAAAAAACAAGAATATCCCGATTACAGGAAGTGAATTGGAAAATTCTAAACAGGACCATTATATCAAGGAAAATGCCAAAAAAATACCTGTCGCCACTAAACCTCGCAAGGACAAGAACAGTAGAAATTAGCACACATGGATAAGGTCCTAGCACATGCCACAAACTAGAGGACTACAACAAATGTGCTTAAAACACCAGAAATCGAAACAAATCGAAGACCACAAGCAAAATCAACACAATCTTTTTTTTTCAGTTAACTTTTTTTTTCTAAGAAACTAAGAGATTTTGCATAAAGCTCCCATTTTTCACCGCCAAAAACATCCCACAACGAAAGCCATCCATCTAAAGGTGCTTAATTTAACTTCTAAATCGGCACTCTACCATACCCCGAAAACACAAGCACAATCTAAAGCACACTGCTACTTAATAACTTAAGTTTAAGCATTTCGGGTATTTAGGATTTCCAACGAGTTGTCAAGATTCAATTTTCAAGAGATCCATTTTTGCGGAACCATACCATCCATGCGATCCCCAAGCCCAAGCTCGAGAGCAAGCCGTGGCATCTGCCGCCTCCACGAGGCGGCGACGACGAGCCGGCGGTAGAGGCCGCGGTCCTCCTCCCTCGCGAGGTCGAACGTGGCGACGTGCTGGAGGAACACGTGGGCGTCGGGGGCCTTCACGGCGCCGATTCCGCCCTCCCTATTCTGGGCCTCCTCCCTCCACTCCGTCGCGATCCGTTCGGCGCGGTGGCGGACGGCGGGGGTGATGAGCTTCCTGCCGTCGCCGAGGACGGGGTCACGGAGGACCTCATCGAGGGCTTCGAGGACCGCGACGGATGCCCAGGCGCGGTCGCCGCCGGCGGGGATGGGTAAGCAGGAGGGGGCGAGGGCGTCGAGGGCGAAGTTGGGGGCGTCGACGCAGTGGCGGAGGGCGGAGGGAAGGTCGAGGTTGCTGTGGTGGTGGTGGTGGCGGTGAGCGAGGAGGAGCGAGAGGAAGGAGGAGGGGTCCATGAGGAGGCAGTACGACGTGAGGTCGGAGGTGGTGGGGGAGAGGTGTAGGGCGGAGGAGAGGAGGCGATCGGCGTGGGAGGAAGCGAGGTCGGCGGCGGCAGAGGCGGAGCGCTCGCGGCGGAGGAGGGAGGATAGGGAGAGCTCGGTGGAGGAGTCGAGGGCGAGGAGCTTCGAGCGAAGCGAGGAGGAGGAGAGGCGGAGGTGGCGGTCGACGGAGTCGAAGTGGTCCGAGAGGTCCTTCCAGAGGCGCGTGCACGCCGAGATGAGGTCGCGCTGCGTCTCGAGGTCGTGGAGGGACGACTCCAGGAGGGAGGTCGTAGCAGAGGTAGTGGCGGCGGTGGCGGCGGCGGCGGCGGCGGCGGTACAAGTGGAGGTGGTCGTGGCCGAGGCCATGGCGGGCGGAAACCCAACCCCAACCCCAACCCTAACCCTAACCCTAATCCAGAAGGCTGGAATTGGAGGGCGGGGTGGGGAGGAGGAGGGTGGAGGTGGGAATAAAAGTTGGAGGGTGGTCAGAGAAGGGGGGTGGGGATGATGATACTTTACCACGTGGAGGGGGGCCTGTAAAGTGGAAGGGGTAGAATGGTGTGGGGAGGGGGGTGGTGGTGAGGTTAAGGTTACCTGACTAGTGCGTGTTTGGGTTGGAGGGTGGGCGAAACTGTGGTTAAAAAAGGACGGTTGTTTACCTGAAGTCGGGTCAGTAGTTTGGTGGTGGTTTAATTACTACTTTATCAACTTTGTCTGTTTGTTATTTATTGCTGTTGCTTATGCGCGCCTTTTTCCGCGGACTTTCACATGTATATCCCTACAGCTAATTGATATTGCGGTGAAGATTCTTAATTTTTAAATATTTACGCATATCTCCTTTCAGGATTTGTATTGTTTTTGTTAAATGTCTGCGATGCTTGGGATCCCACGAGGAATTTTCTGTTTCTGATGTTATCTTAGGTGGATTTAGGGAGAAAGGTAGACAATTTGTTCTCCTTGTGTTTTAATATTTGGATTGATGTTACTTCTGCCTTTGGTCGCGACGACCGCAGATCTCCAAAGTTTACGCATACGTCCTTCCAAAGTTTCAGGTGGTCCATAAAATGTTACTTGGTTAGTCTCTCCGTGAAGAAATTTTCTTGCTTTTGATGGATTCAGGTGGAAAGGAAAGTAATGATTTTTTTCGTTCCGAGTTTGATCGCCACAGTTGTAGATCTATGGTAGCTTTTAGTTCTTGTCGATTGAGATTGTTATCCTCTCTTCTCAATGTCAATCTTTTTGAGGTTTTGAGTGGATTTTGAGATGGACACTAAGATTTTGGCGGACCCCAACTTGGCGTAGCATTACTGAAAAATTGATAAATTCAAGGGCACATCTGTGATGCTAAATGTTTACAAGGAATTATAAAAAGTTCACTTTTTTTATGGTAATATTCTAAGATATGTGTATTTTACGTAAGAATCCTTTGTATTGTACACTACTAATGTTGTCCTTGTTTTTACAAATTTTGCAAATGTACCCCCCGGCTAGCCACTCTTTAGAACTTACAAGTAAAATATGACTAGAAGGGGTTAGGACAAACAAAGAGAGAAAGTTTTTCCATGAGACAAAGTGATTTTTATTGTTGTTGGAACATGGCTGGCTTTGTTTGTCCCCTAAAATCATCATATTTTGAGACCTGGAAAGCAAGTTTATCATGAAAGAAAATTATAAAACCCTCTCCAATTCCATAGTACTTATAGTGCTAACCCCTCAACCTCGTACTTTAGTACCATAGGGAAAAGCAATAGCTACGATAAAAGTTGTGAGAATGGAAACAGCAACGACTAGAGCACAAGCCATGATCTTGGATAAACTGGCAACTATAGTAGGAGGCATGCAATGGGATGATTTAAGAGGAAAGCAAGTCGAGATCAATTAATAGATCAAAGTTGGATAGAGAACGAGTAAGCCAACAAAGGGATCGTTTGGTGAGGAGGGTTTCAGAGGGTTGAGGTATGGTTTTTAGGGATAGGTGGTGGGGAATTGGTAACATTGCAATGGAGGAGGGTAGTGATAAGGAAGGGCATTTTGCATCGGAGAAGTTGGTGGTGAGAGGACAAACCATCCAACATTCCAGGGACTCATAAAAGAAACATGTGCCAAGATGGGTGAGATTTGGTGAAGTGAAGAGGATGATGAACGTAGAATGGGAGGAGATGGAGTTTATACAAGTGATGGAGGGGACTGTGACGTTAGCATCTTGGGAGGAGAACAACGGAACATGAATAGACTTAAGAATAAATTTGGGGAATTAAGGAACCTAGGTTTTTGTAGTGTGGAACTTAGGTTAACCTCCATTGCCGTTTACCTTGCAAGTAGAGGCTAAAATTAGGTTTTATTTATTTGAAACCAATAGCCAAAGGTATGTCAAAGGGTTATGAAACCTAAATCTTGCTTAACACTCTTACCAACTGATGTCAACATAACGCAAATTTGAATGACCAAAACCTGCATTTTGAGAGAGGTGATTAAGTCTGCTAATAAATAGGATTAACATACCCAAAAGGGGAGGTTAACTAGGTAAATAAACTAGGCCTTATGACATAGTGCAACCCCATTAATGCCCCCAACACTCAAGTGCTTGCCATCTCTTTTATCTCTAACCTTATTCCATTACTTGTATCTATACATACTCTCCCCTTCCTCTTCCATACTCCACCTCCTCGATGCATCCTCCCTTTACTCCTCCATCTCACCAAGAAATAGCGACATACAAGTACATGCATGAGCCTACAAAATCCTCTATCCTTTTTTCTTCCTATATTATGCTACCAGTGGCCGATCGTGAGACGAGTAGCTGTGTTTCATGGAAAAGGTTTGCTCTCTTTTATATTTATTTATTTTTAAAGCAAATACGACGGATGGATGGGCAGAGTTCATATCATCTTCTACGTGAAAGAATGCTTTGCCAATCGTCAGCTTTAATGGTAGAAATAGAAGAATCTGGTCCATGTGTTCGGGAAAGCATGTGGATGTGGTGTGCTATGGTATACGTAGGTGTTGGAAATCTTGTGAAGAGCAACAAGGTTATAGGTACGATATTAAACTATGATTTGCAGGAAGGGCATCGGGGAAGGGAGGACAGATCTTGGCCTTGACAGGTTCGTTGCTTGACGAGAGAGAGAATTTCCTTAGAATAAAAGGTTGTTCTGAAGAAATCATTATAAAAATGGCGCCAAATCCGTATTCGTTGCCGACGCACTTTACATCTTCTTCCTTTCTTTTTTTTTTTTTAAGTTTTAGTCACGGAATTATGAGCTGCACCTGTCAACTCTGCTCACTTCTCTATCTCTCTCTCGTGACTAGTTTCTTAGGTCCCGTTTTGGGATGGAAATAAATTTTAGAAATAAGTAAAATATAGGAAAGGAGTAAAATAAGTGATAATATAAGTGATTTAATATATTTAGACGTTTTTGATAAATTAAAGTTATTTTATTGAAAAATAAAAATAATTTCATCGTAAGTTAAATTTACTTAATCCAATATAAATAGGAGATGAATTGAATATTTAATTTGATGTAAATCAACTTAACCTATCAACCGAGTATCTTCTTAGAAGTTAAGAAATTGATATAAAAAAAAAAGTAAAATGGATATTATTTTTTATTTTTATTTATTTGTAAAGTAATGTTAATATCAATTTTTTTAATTAAATTAAAGTTAAATTGTGGTATTAACTCTTCTAACATTTACTTATGTTAACATCAAATTTTGAAAAGTAAGATTTGAGTGTGAAAAAATTAAGAAGTTATCATTTGTTTTACTAATATACTCTATAATTGATATTAACCAAAAAAAAGTGGTAGCTTCTTAAAATAAATGTAAAAATTATGCAGATTAATTTTTCAAAGTAAAACTGTAAATAGATGTATTTTGGAATGTGTAAAGTGAGAGTATTGATTTCAATTAGTATATTTTAATTTTTTATCGATAAAAATCATTTACCATCGATATATTTTAATTTTTAATTGATATATTTTAATTTTCAATCGGTTAAAAATTATTTTTAATTGATATATTTTAATCTACTTAATTTTTAATTAATTGATTTTTATTTTCGATCAATTAATTTTAATTTTTAATAGTGACGTCCTTTTTCACAAGGAATAACTATTGACATAAATTAACCCTCGTACAACGATAATTGGGTCAAAACAGGGAGGACGAACAGGGCGGTGAGCAGAAGGGGATGGGGAGAGTCGGTAACCATATCACGTGGGAAGGAGTTTAGTCTGGAGTCGAGACCTGAGAACAAGCACAATTGGACAGCCACAACACGACAAAAGGGTAGAGGTGACCATAACACCAAAGAACCTCCAAGCCCAAACCAACAGGGACTGTCGCAGCTGAAAGATTCCTTGTTGCCATGTTTGGATTTTACTTGCCAATATGAAAAAGAAAAAGGTTGATGCAACACATCCAGAGGCGGCAAAAATATCCTGACAGAATCCATCAAGGTTAGGCAACGCCGTGGCCCTCTCCAATGAAAAGGAGCTCGTATAAATCACTGTTCTTGGATACCATTTGTTTGGCGGTTTTGTGTCTGTAACTTTTTTTTGTTTGGATGAATTTATTTTAGGATACGATAATATTGAATTGAAATACATAATTTTGATGTTATTTAAATTTAAAATGGTGAGATAGTTTAATCCCATGCATAATTCATTTCCCATCTTGTTATTGTTGCTGTTACACATAAGTTTTAATGGAGAATCCACCGGTAAAATTTTCAAACCATACAAGTGAAATCTTCGAATGCACATGTGAAGCGTTCGAATCCACCGATAGATTCTCATAGATCACGGTTGGAGATACAATCTTGTGTTCCTTTTTTTCAATCCCTCCAATTTAATTTCCTCAAACAAATGGTACCTTAGAGATATTGTAAAGAACAGTGATTTATACACACTCTTTTTAAAGATTTTTTTTATGCCACTACATCTCTACCTTTTATTTCTCCTTCTCGCAGCGATGAGCAACCAAGAATATCCGTTCCTCCCTTTTTAATAAGGAGATACGTAGAATGTGATGTGGAAAAACATCTCTATAAATCATTTCTCTTTTACTAATACTTGACAAGGATGAACAGTAACTCCAAGCAATGAGGTTGATTCAAACATGATTCTTGACGAGCTCGCAACCTACAATGCCACCCTCAACATATTTTGAGATGAGGAATTGGGGACGTATGTCCAATCTCCTTTCCCATCCCTCCCACGCGCGAAGGGAGGTCAAGGGTGTGGAGTCAACAGTGGATTCAACCGTACATTTACCATTTTTTCTTTTGAGATCCTCCAAATCTTCATAAGATGGCATATCTATTAAAATGATGCACCCTGTTATTAATTCTTCAGAAGTTTTGCGCTGAGTGAAACTAGCCAGCTGTTAAACCTAAACCAAACCCAACCCAAATCCTGATCGGTACAAGAATAAGTGAATCAAGTTGGATCCAACCTAGTTAGCAAATGCATTGAGTTTGGATAAGTTTGCATGGACTCCCGTTGGGCCTGCTTAAAATTGGACCAACAGACTCATTTGCAATCCAATGAGGAACGATGAACCTGTTTTAAAACCGTTACGACAGATTAACCTATTTATTACCTAGATAGGACTTGTGGACCCAATTAGTGTTACTGCAAGACCCTAACAAATCTAATTTTAATACTAACAAAATATGCCATATCAAAATAGCTCAATTAGACTCATCATCATCATCGTCCCATCTTTTCCATTCTGGTGATAGTGTTCGTATTGCTACTTTTAAAACATTTGTGTATCCTTTACCAACGTATGAGTTTACCTATGTCTAATGTAGTTCCTATGTAGATGCGTTGGTAATATGATAGAACAGAAAAGTGCCAGACGCATGGTAAAGAGGAGAACGAAAATTGTTTTCCCTTCAAGAAAATGTGCCACTCACCAATAGCTGCTTGTTTTCAAGTGGAAAGGAGCAATTGCAAATAATACTAATAGCTGCTTTGTTACAGTTGGCATTAACACGAAAGATGCGTCGGTAAATACCAACGGCATAACCTATGGTGGTAATGGACGTTTGTGTTTTAACCTCAACAGTGCATTTTCTAACATCAAACTCAGGGAAGAACCCACCTGGAGCCGGGAAGAAAAGAGAAAGGTTGATGTTCTGCACTAACATCAACCTTGTTAGTGGGTCAACCGATCTCTGAGATCAAAGGGGTTGACATGGGGGTAAACCAAACCCATTAGCATCAAGAAGTCGTGATATCAAATCTCAAGGCACCATATGTACAGGGGGAAGGGGGGGGTGTGGAAGAGAAGGCAGCAGCATGAACATGTAAAAGCTCCGTCGTATTTTACATCTTACCATTTTCAACTTTTTCCCTTCTTAGGACATAAATTCTACAAGATATCTAAGTGAACGTGCAGAGGAAAGGCCATATATTTCGTAAATTAGCTTCTTTGTTAATAATTATTTTAAAATTCTGGGGATATACAAGCCAGATTTTTGTTCAACATTATTCTTCCCTTCTATCGTGGCCAGATATCCTCCCATCCATCTAATTCTCACATTACCAGAATCCCAGAATGCCCATCCATGCGGCACTCTTAGACCCTCATTGATAATCAAAATAAATTTATGAAATAAATAATAAAATAAAAATAAGTAAAATAAATGATAAAATAAATAACTTAAATTATTAAAATATTTTGACAAGCTAAATTTGTAAAATAAAGGGTGAAACTTAATCCAACGTAACAAAAAAATCAAGATTAAATACTTAACAAAATATAAATCTTCTTAACCCAACAACCAAACATCACCTTAATTTTAAAAAAAATAAAAAAATATCTAACCGTCGAGCATGGATGGTCCATAGACCGGTTGAGGTTGAGTAGTCAACCACTTGCTAAAATTAAACACAAAAATAAAAGTTCAAGCTTGGCAATTTCCTACCCGAACAAGAACGAAATATCGTCAAATCAGGAGCAAGTTAGCTGCAAGAAGCGAATATCACCATAAGTAAATCCAATCATCATGGAGACGAAAACCGACCCTCATGGCATCATCGGCGTTACATATAACCAACTTTCTTTTGAGATGAGACCCGTCCACCCGGCATCGTTCGTATAAGTCGTTAACACTGTCAGGTATTAACGGGCAATGTATACCGTCCCAAACCATCGTGACGAAGATACACAACGCAAAAGGACACCATTTACTTGCCGAAAAGCATCAATCTGCGACAATGGCTTCTTAAATCAAGGTTGCTATGACCATAGGATGGCAATTTCCTGTCACAAATTTGATTCTAAAGATGACATTAGAAAAGCAAGAAGCATAGACGATGCATAAAAGCTTGATTAAAAATAAATAAATTTTGCTAACGCATGCTTGCACACCCAACAATACGAAACTTCGCTTATGGGCATTCCCTGATGCCCAGAAGTGTAAACTTGCATGAACCAAGCAGCATGTTCAGAGGCCAGCCTCTGAATTCCCTGGCCAAATTTTCTACAGATTGTGAAACTGTGACAATCAAAACCCATCGAGTCTCCAATTTGACAACCAAGGTCCACGTCTTTAGCTTACATCACTGCTCTTGTAAATTAACCTCCAAAAGGTTGTCATGTCCAAATGGGAAGGGAAATCACCTACTGAAATATGTTACCAGGGTAGAGAACAAAACAAGAGTCTTGATTCTATAAACTAATTTTAGAAGAATTATAAGGCACACTTCAATAACGGAATGTACCTTGTTGGAAAAATGTTTCATCACAGAAAAGGTGAACTTGGGGGAAAGAACTTTAGTCTGGTTCACATGTTCAAGAAAGCTTGGGGAAAAGAACCATGTTCCAGAGGCAATCAACAGCCTCCCATCGTTGTTGATGTTCTCCAGTCTGAGTACAGGGTCACTATCTGATGTTCAATCGGACCATCTTCCAAAGACCTTGTTCCCCTCCAGCTTGAACTACCCCAATCAACACCCTTACAAACCAGTCCCAACCCTAGAGAGTTACTCCCCATTACAACGCCATCTTGCACTTTATCTCAGCCTCCAATTGTCTCTACCTCTATGCACGCTAGGTCTTGAAGGAGACAAATGGTCCACCCATTGACACCCATATCTGCACTTCCTAGGAGACATGCAGGCACAAACACTCCCATCATCCAATGCTATACATCTGAAGGCATTGTCTACTTGAAAGTGGCATACATTTCTGCACAATATCTAGGAATTCAAAATCAAACGTCACCTCGCAATAAAGCATCCAAAGAAACCGTCCAACTTAGAGCTCAACTTCGTATCTTTGAATTATATCTGGGAATTCAATACCAAAAATCATCAAGCAACAAAGCCAGAGTTGGATGGTACGTCCAAAAATATCCAGTGAGCTCGTTCCAACTTAATGCCAAGTTCATATCGTCATCCCACCCCCGGAAGCCCTTGTTGACAAAAATTAGGGTAGGAAAAGCATCACCTTAGAATTAAATCGAAGCCGGGTGATCTCGCAATTCTCGATCTGAAAACCAATATATTTACTGCCACACCCCTTGTCAACTGTTTACATGAAATCTCCAACGCAGAAAAACTTAACCTGCCAGCTCTTTGATCTTTGTCAACAACTACAGCACTGAAATGCAAACAGAAAGCACAAATATGACTACATTTTCAATAACAAACCATCCTAGAGAAAAGCACTGGCCTAGCTGCAAGACTAAATTTACGTAATTGAGAACAATATCAAATCAAACTACAAGGAAAAATAAAAGCATAAAGGTGAGAATCACGTCCTAAACAAAAGAGACGAAGGGTCATTTGCAGTTAGACCATGAAACTCTCACACAAGTTTATATCCTATAAGACTAGATAAAGCATCTTAGTTGCCAGAAGAACTGAACTCACTCCTACTACGAAGGGAGAGCTTCCGCCGTGTATCAAACTCGATAATATCAAGATCTGACGCCAATGCCACAGATCCATACAAGATCCTCTTTTCATCACCCTTCTCATCCAACTTCACAAGTAGAGGGTTGCCTTCACTGCCATGCGTAGACTGTGAAGCCTGCGCAAGAACCCATCCTTCACGGCCACGGTTATTCCTCAGTAGAAAATCTGCAAGCCTCTCAGCCTCCCTCAATCCAGCCTCGCCATCGGCAAACTTAACCAAGGTAATACCCAGATGACCCTCTTTCCCATACATTGACTTTGCCTTGCCAGAACCAAAACCAGCTTCTGGAAAAATAGATAAATGGAAGTTCATTTAATGGAAATACAAACAGATCCGCATACACTAAATCTTGTCTCACCAATTGCCAGGTGTTTTTATGACTTGGATTATTTTTTAATGGACAAGTTGATATACTAAATCTGAACAAGACACTCAAGAAAAGCACCTACAAGGAGTGTCGGTTTCTATGCATTGTTGCGCCCATCGACATCATTCAAAAACTTATGAAAGTGTTAATTATTGGCTTTGTAGTTGATAGGAAACAGCCAGATCTATAATAGAAAACCTAAACAGATGGAACATACCAGTAGAGAGTCATTATAAAATGCAATGATGGCTTTTGAACAAAGTAAATAGAAGAGAGCACCATTGAAGGAGCTAAATCAAACCCTAAATCTAACCATGAATTTCCCATAATCATGCCTAACCTAAGGACAACTCAAGTCAACAAGCAAGGTATCCAAATAGATATCAAAATGCAGGCAGAGAAAACATGTCCAAGCAAATGCAAAAAGCCTCAGAACCTATTCAACAAAGAGTTGTGAGAACTAGTCACCAATCACACACACCATCAATTGTAAGATTAGGGCAATTTGAAGTAACAAATGCTGCTAGTTTAAATTCATTTACATTGAACTGAATTAGACAATTGTGTAATACTATAGTTATCAGATAAATCATACTCATAAATGTGAGACAGGACTGCAACCATTCCATCACTAAAAAGAAAGCAAGACAAAAAAAAACCTAGAAAATACATTGATTAGAAACCTATCAGCATAATGAGCTGATAGGCAAAGCCAACTGATGAAAAAAGGAAGGCTAGGCAAAAACAACAGTACAAACACCATGGCTTTTCAGGATATAACAAGAGGCCTCTCAACATAGGCAAAAATAAGGAAAACTGTCAAAAAGAAAGTTCAAATCCCAAGGTGAAGTTATATGTCTGAATAAAATAACAGGAAGCATAAAAATTATAACACAAACACTTATGACCAATAAGATCACAATAATGACAAAAGCAGAAAGCCACCTTGGTGCCGCAACATAAGGTCAAACTAATGAGTTCCTCAAGGAAAGACATACTAAATTTTTACAACTCAAATAACCAACCACGTCTAGTGTTTATGCCGAAAATAGAAGAAATTTCAAGATCAGACCAATAACATGTTTTATACCAACAAAATAAAAACACCACAGCACAGACCAATAATATCATAACAAACATTAATAATGACAAGAAGTGTACCCAGACGAGCTTGGGACATTCATTGCAACAGATGTGCATCAAACATTAATTAGGATGGTGCAGCCATTTCACTCAAAAAAAAAAAAAGGATAGTGCAGCCATTTAAAAAGAAAAAATAGTTTTGCAATGAACTACTAACAGCTTCCAACGATAATCATTAACAGCCACCTTTCCAAAAGAAAAGTTAACAAATATCGGACAATTTAGCCACCCTTATCCAGGTGAAATCCACCTGCTTCATTATGCCAACACTCTTGAAGCAGTTTCTTCCCTTGAAAAATAGACTCAAGGAAAACAGAATGGAAGTATTAACCCAGCATATAAGAAAATTATTAAAAATAACTTAAAATGAGTAAAAATGTTACAATATAAAAAAATGTATAGACTCTCGAAGACCAAAATCATATTTTGAGGACCCCCTCACGATACAAATCATCAATATCTTTCAAGTTGATGACATGCAATATATAATTCATGCAACAATAGCAACAGTGCAGCGCAACAGTAGCCAGCCAGTAGAAAAGGCATGCAGCATGCGTCATGCGTGCCCTACCTAGCAGCAAGCAACAACGCAAACCAACATACCATCAGCATGCTGACAATTTCGGTGGTATGCCAGATACATCTCTGCATTTCGATAAGTATGTCGTGTCAATATGGCATCTCATCAAAAGCCACCATTTCGTCGACATGGAGGGAGCATGCCAACGGCATTTTAATCACTAGTCTTCCATGACTCCTTCAAATAGGTTCAACCTCAACTTCTCACATCACTAAGGCATTTACTGGCCTTCACTGATAAGAACTAATTTCTTAGACGCATTACTTTTGAATTGATTTTTTATTGTTACTTTTTCATTGATTTTTTTTTTTTTTGCAGTATTTATAATGTAGCAATTATTTTACAACTCTCAAGATGTGCAAGCAATATTTCACTCAATTACCTGCAGCTTCTCCAAAAGTTCACAACTAACTCAAACATCCCCCAGCTACCGACTTTCCATAAAGATCCAAACAAACAAAACTCATGTCAGACACTTTTGTGCTCGCCTTTGATAAAGATTGGAGATAATAGAGCAAAGCTTCAAATAACCAATTCAGCAGAAGAATTGATCAAATTGAAGTACAATATGAAGAAACAGTAGGAAAAATATTGTTATCCAATGTCAACTGCTGGGCTCCAATCATCAATATGCAGTAGATGCTTGCATAAAAAATAAAAATTTTCAAGGCAGATATATAGCCATTTTCCATATAGGAAAAGGCAATAATCATTGCAATATACAAAAACCAAAATCTGGAATTACACCACCACTCACCCCCCACCCAAACCCTCCACCACCCAAAAAGGAAACAAAAGGTATGACACAGGCTACAAAACCAATCCCAGAGCAGCCATATTTCTCCTATCAAGGAGAATCTTGCTATACCAAGCGACTTCAAGTATCAGTCCTATGCATATCCTCTTGTTTGATCATTGGAGATGTTAAAAACTAAAAAGGATAAAAACATTTCTTACAGGTGGACCTTTTTTGGGGGTAAGAGGATTCTTGCTGGTGGCTTTCAAATCTTATTCCAAGACTTTCACACAAGCTGCTTCTCTTGACCAACATATTCAACCAAAAATCCCTTGACTTCACTTAAGCCACTTCAGGTGGTTCTTAATTCATGTTTCTTCACCAGTAACAGGGTAATGGTCTTACATAACTACAACACCTACTTCATGTGTGATCCCATTCTGCCCTATACACAAACATCTACACCTTACAATAATTGTGTATATAATTAATGTTAGCTACCAGCATTTGATGTTCAAGCCAAGTACATGTCAACTAAAAGAAAAACTTCTCTGCCACAGATTTCACATCGCAATTCACAAAATGACCATACTATAGGTACATTCTCCAATTACCTAAATCATCATTATAAAAACCAAGTCTTTTCCTGCAATAAGCAGTTGGCTACTCAGATGTCTTTTGACATCTTTCTCATACATACTATTGCTTGACCCCATAAAGAAGGGTCATCAATGGTCTCCTTCAGAAACTGCTTTGACCCTGAAAACTTTCAACTTCGTCTACGAAGATGATATTTTTCCCTTACCATATGTATTCTCATCAACCCTGCAGCATCTCCTTCCATGAAAGCCATGTACTGCATTAACCAGCAGTATGCCTAAATGATTACGAATGTTTTTTATTATGGGAGAATGTTTATGAAGTACTTTTGAACCAACTCTCAACTAGGACTTTGGCTTTCTTTTCCAGAAACTGAACAGTGATTGTAGTTTTAGGATAAAGTGGGGACAGACAGCCCTAAAATGACAGACACAAACTCCACTGCCTCTCCCTGTATATATATACATGCATGTATATAATGTCTGCATATGTATGTGTACATAGATATGTAGAAATAGCCATGCGCACAAACATGCACACGAACGTGCACGTGTGCGCGCACACACGCACACGCACACACATGTATACTTGAAAGTGTGTGTCTACTGCTGCTTCTTACACTACATACACTACATAAACCAAATCCAAAATTGATGCATACAACGCTTTAACAGAGAGAAGAAACCGGACATACAGGATTAGACAGAGGAAATCAATGAAAAAAAAGCATACACAGCTTTCGCTGCAGAACAAGCATGCATATAGAGCTTTCTCATGATAGAGAATCAAGATATACATACAATACATCTTATAGAAGAAACAATACACTGCTCACGCAGTCAATCAAGCAATTATGCCAACATCCTCTTCCTAATGCTACGCCCTCAGTACCTCTTTTGAGCCTTACTCCTGTTCACACTTAGTTCAAGCTGATCAAATCTAAAGTTCTCTACCCACCAGGTAATCTTTTTGCCCCTTGACCACCCAACAAATGTCACAGCTATGTCATATTGCAAGTATGCCAATAAAAAAGAAAGAGACTTTTTTTCAGACTGGGAAGTGGGGAAACCATAGAGGTATTTGTAACTAAAATTTATTGATCTCAAATCTCAAATAAAATAAAGAGTTCACCTCTTTATATAGAGAAAGATCAATCCCACGTACAATTCTAATATTAAACATGTAAACAAATCAAATCAAATCATAAACAAATTAAATCATATCTCCAATTTGGTGACAGATAAATATAGAAAGAGAATTCCTAAAAACATAGAAAAAGATAATTTTTACTTTCTTAAATACTATTTCCTAAATTATCTAACACTACCCCCCACCTTGTAGCAGCGCAGCAGCAAGAGAACTCCCTCCCATCTGACATAGTTCGAGGTTGGAGTAAACAGGCAAGCATGCATAATTGGCTTGCAGATACTTAAGCATGAAGAGAGGCAGATCTTCAAACATGCATCTAGTCATCTCTTCACCAGTGAATGCCCAACTCCCATGGAGTTAGAACAAAAAATTGGTTCGGAATCACAAGCACCACACCATAAGGGTTATCCCAAGCAATGATACTTGTATGGGAGACGATCACAGGTACTGAAACTGATACGAAGACTAACCCAAGTAATGAAATTGGTATGAGACGATCCCAAATACTAATAGTTGCCTTACACCAACAAAAATTCTTCATACTAGGAGAAGACAAAATTGATGTAGATCAATTACAGATGGAGCTGAGCATGTGGCTCTATTACCCCACCACTCATTGACATTTTCAACGTCAATCACAGTGTTGGCTTAAGGCTTCAATAGAGTCCTTTGAGCCAATAGAACTCCCCCTTAATGCAAGGGGTCAAAGGAGCACGGAGTAGCACAGACTGTAGTATAAGTAGCAGTCATCGTAGTAGTTGTAAGTGTGGAAGCCGTAGCATCAAGACAAAAAGACCATAGCAGAGGTAGCAACCTCACAATGGTCGTAGTCGTAGTTGCGACCAAACATAAAAAACGTTTACAAGTGGTAGTGTTGGTCACAAAATTTGTGGCAACAATAGTAGTAGAGAGGACTTGCTCCTCAGAAGAGGTCGTTGATGTAACAGTTCCCAGGAATTTTTTTCCATTTTCAAGGGTACAGATGAGCACCAAAAGGGGATTTTGAAACTTATCATTAGACCGCCTAGATCCCAAGTCTATCGTGTTGAACTCACAACCACGTAGAGGAGATGCAACAATAGCATTAACACCAACAGCACCAATAATATCATCACTGACAGCAACATGGATAGAGGCAATGAAGGTGGGTGGACAGGACAAATGAACCAGGCCAAAATCAATTTGATCTTCTCGTGTGGCGCATCACTCCATCACACAATAACCCTTGCCGCATGATAGGGTCCCACGCAACAATGCAGAGACCGAATTGGTCCCCCTTGATTAGAGCTACATCTGAGATAGGTCAGGCGTTGACACTTGGCAACGCTTCGAACAAGATGAAGACCTATGTGACGAAGAGAATCGAAATGAAGATAACAGGTGTTGATGTCGCAGATAGAAAACATCGAGACTACGCACTCCTTGAGATAGGGAGGTGCCAACAACACCCCTAAAGCACGATGGAACACATTTGGGACAATGATTAACTCACCCCTAGGAAGATTTTTGTTACTAGAATTCACTCATCTCAAATCTCAAAGAAACAAATAGAGTTCATCCCTTTATATAAAGAGGGATCAATTGTACTTCCAAACCTAATCCTAAACATGGAAATAAACCAAATCCTAAACAAATTAAAATATATCTCCTACAATTTGGTAAAAAATAAACATATAAAGAAGAATTTCTAAAAGCATAGAACAAGGTAATTTCTATTTTCCTAAATACTATTTCCTAAATTATCTCTAACAAATACATATTGTAAAAGATGTAAAAGTAGCTAAAAGAGCTGAAAACGTAGGCAATAGATAGGATGCAAGCAACAAAACTAAGATTAACAATAGCCTTGTCAAACTGTGGTGGAGAACCTAGGTGAGACCCCTTGCCTTACTCCCAAGTAAGATTTTTAAAAACATAAAATGATACCAAGGTGATTTTAGTTCATCAAAGCAAGGTGTAAGCCTCAAGGTGATTAGCCTCACATTTTGGACCGTAGAAAAGAAAAAAATATGTAGATGTATATTTGTTAAGTATTAATAATGAAAAAACAATATAGAAACAAGCTTGCATAGCATTTTTCTCTATCACCAACATTCAAAGAGCAAAATTAGACAAGTGACATTTAAGATAAAAGACAAACCACCAAACATAGATAACAAAAAAGATCAAAAATAAATTAAATAGTGACGATTGAATAGTGATTACCAATGCAAATAATTATAAAAAAAAACACTCAAACCACACTATAAACAATAACAATACCACATATAAAATGTAACAAGTAACAATAAAAACTCAAAATATACACACATAATGCATAAGCAATAACTATACGAAAAAAGGGACCAAATATATCCTAAATGGTAATTGAATGATTTGTACTAAGAACCAAAAATAAATAATCACAAAGATATAACTAAACAATAACCACATTGGATTTTAAAAAAGAACAAATAAATGAAAAAAATATACAAAAGAAAAAGAACTAATCAGTAAGATAAACTTATAAATAAACCAAATGAAATGCTAAATGAAAAGAAAAAAAGTCAAGAGTCGATTACCAATAGCAAAGCATCCAACAAAGCATAACAATATCACAACAAAGCATATATAACAAACAAAAATAACTCAACTCCAAAATTAAAAAAAAAAAAACAATTTATGAGTAGGTGGGAGAGTTGAGGAGTTCAGGGATGGATTTTAGACATTAAAATTAGGGTTATCCATTGAGGCAACATCTTGCCTCCGCCCAAGGTTTTAAGTACCAATATCATTCCCATGCTTATAAATTTCCAAGTGCGGGTATCAAAGACACACTGAGTGCACGCCATGAAAACATCCATGTGTCAATGTTAGGTTATCAATGCCCCAAATTTCCTAATATTGAGGGCAAGACGAGAACATGCCGAAAGCACGCTAACAAATTCACTTAAATGATTAAAATTACATGTAAATTATAAATTACTAAATTAAAACTTTAAAAGGTTGTGCAAGAAAAGCATACATTTTTTTAGACCCTTCAGAGCCACCCATTTTTTATTTTATACTTCTTGCTTCAACTTATTAACCAAAGAAATTCCAATACTCATATCATAGGTTTTTTTAAGAAGGGAAAAAGGATGGTAGCAGACTACTCATCCATAGAGTTATTGAAATGAGGAAAATAGAGTACAACCGAAGCATTTCTCCCTGCATGCCTGAGAATGCACTAGTAGCAACAATGACATAATTGATCAACATATGGTAGGCTTTATAAAACATGAAGTAATTTTGTCAATCCTTGGACCACAAAAGTAGGACAGGCACAGACATATGATATTATGTATGTTGTTGCAATACCCAATGACATGTCCCCTTTTACCAACATAGTCCAGAAAAGGTCGAGTTCATGATTTATCCAATCCAAAAGAATTGCTCCTAAGAGTCCAACTTCCATATATAAAAAAAATACTAGCATGTATCTTCAACATTCGCACCTAATCTTCCTATACAAAACCAATATGAATGATGGCCCTTTATAGAACCTCCTCCCAAACAATTAAATGGGCAAAACAACCTTTAGCTTTTCAATGACATTTGCAACAAGAAAATCGCTACTGCCAAAAGGCCACCACCAGCAGTTGCAAGAGTAGCAACAGCAACACGATCAATATGATCGGCACGAGGGTTGATATGGTCAACACAGGCATTGATATGGTTGGCCTAGACATCGATACGAACAATATATCATCAACACAACTACATATCAACATCTTTTGCATGTCAATATGACCCTTCACCCAAAACCCCCAGTATCACTAGCATGCCTACGACATCTTGAACATTGCCTCCACCTCGATGTATCACCAACTCGACACCGCCTCAACAAAGTGAGGCGCAAGCCTCAAGCTTCAACCTTGAGGCTACAGCCTCGAGGCTATTTCCTTCTGCCTCGCCTCAAGGTGCACCCAGAGGCGCAAGTCTCAAGTGCCTCAAGGCACAATTTTTAAAACAATCCCAAAGGCACAGAAACTGCAGAGCTTACTGTCACACTACCGCAGGTGAGCTTGCTTGCAATGTCGCTACCACTTGAGACTACAGTGAGTCAGTAATTCTGAAGCCAATGGCACTGCTACTACAAAATCACTTACAATTGACAATGGCACTACAACAAATCAGAAAGGAGGATTGGTCAAGAAAGGAGGATTGGTCAAAACAGGTGGAACGAAAGAACATAGCTGAGAAAGAAGCAAGGGAAAGCATGAAAGGAGAATGGATAGGAGAGATTGCTTTCTGCCCGGAAAAGGATCTCATTGGGCAAGCTCTCAACCAATGAATGAGAATGAAATAAAAACAATAGGAAATGCACAGTTCTAAGACTTATGTGAAATTTTTTAATTTTTTGACAAAAAATAGAACTAAAGAAATAGGCTAAAAGAAAAACTTACTCATCAAAACATTTGCATACAAAGAAAAGCTGGGAATTTCTTCATTGCTTTTGGGGGAACAGCCCACTCATCCGAATAGAAACAAAGAAAACAAATCCCAGGAAAAGAACCAAAATTAGGTCATTTTTTCTCTTTCATATCCAAAATTGGATTGGTTCTATCACATTTCTATGCTTTCAAATCATGTGCATTGCATAACATTCTTCGAGCATGCAACTTTTCAAAAACACCCATGTATGCCTTTCACATCCCACTATACAAATTTTTTTGAACTCATTTGTCGTGTACATAATGTTGGAAGGAAAAAAATATGAACCCAATGACTGCTCTATATCTAGAATGGCTATTCACCACTCATGGCTTGTCCAAGTCCAGAAAGAAGATGCATCACATGAGGATGGCTAACATGCACATAAGTTGGTTGGAACATTTACCATGTCTGATAACATCACTAAATAAAAATCATGTTGATCACCTTGTAGGATCTCTAACACTACATGCCTTGTCATCTACTCCAAGGCATTACACTGGATAGAGTAGATAATTAAATTGCTCAACAAATTAGCTTACACAACGGTGACATACAAAAAAGAGCCAACGTTCGTAAAGTTGATCAGAGGCTGACAAGGTAAACTTTCTAATGAATTCACAGCAAAATGTGCACTACCAATGGTATAGTTTCACTTTCCAAGTAACCATAAAATTTCAACACATCAAAAAGGTAAGAAACATTTTTTCCCATGATGGATTGATGGCAAAAGAATTACAAAACACTATTATCTCTAAGCCAACAACTTGATGCTTTGGGCAGAGGTCATAGTCATAGACTAAAAGTCTTAGTCATAAGTAAATAATCTTCAATAACACATCCTGCAATATCTTAGTAAACAAAATCATTTGAAGGAACATTCAATAAGAAACAAAAAGCAAAGTCAAAAGCACACACGCACAATATAGTTGTAAAAAAAAAAAAAAAGATTACAGGTCAAGGGGTTTATTCACAATGAATGAGAATGACAAAATAGTACTGCGACAAAATCTAATCGGCATGCAAAAAATCACCTTACATCATTTGAGTCAATGCATAATACCATATAGAACACTATGGCCGCATTTGGTAGGATGTTGTCGTGCAGGCTAAAAAGGGGTTGGGTGGACATATGGAAAGGTTAAAAAATTAAAAATAAGGTGTATGACTTTTCCAATGCAATCCAACATCTGGTTAAGAACAAATTCATATCACTTCTTCATTTGCGCCCTATCAACTTGCATGTTACATCCAAACTACTATTTATCCACTACCAGTAAAAAGCATTATATGATAAAATCATAAAACCAACTTAACATTGAATGTAAAATAATCAATTTTCATATTATAACACACTAAATCTTCCCACCACATCCAATCTGCTATTTATCCCATCCTAAAATCAAAGATTTTTTTTGATCTAGCACTTCTCAAAGCAGGGGTGAAGCCAAGGAGGGGCAACCAGGAGCAATAACCCCCTTGACTATTTGATTTCCTTAAAACTTATAGACTGCAACCTTTGATTTTAGTTAATTATCTCATGTTTCAGCCCCCCTCCTACCATTAGCTTTTCATTCATGAATATTATCTCTTTTGGGTTCATCCCTGATATTTTAAATTCCTCACTCCACCACTGCTCATAAGCCTTTTTCAAACAAAGAAAAGAGCAAAAAGATGCAACAATATGACAAGCAAATATATATATAAAAGCTACTTTGATCATAAATAGAAACAATCAAATACACAAATTCATTTCCAAAAGCAACCACCATGCAGAGACATACCTCTGAGCCAATTGTCCATCTCTTTGTTCCCCATACCCTCCAAGCGACCATCCTTCCTTTTACCAGTGGATGTGTTATACATAAGCACATGTGGAGGCCATACAATCAGGTCTTCCCTGCTGGCAGCTGCATCCTTAGCAGACAACAATTGGTACCCCTTCCCATTATCAGGCACCTTTGCATAATTCCACCCCATAAGAACACATAAAGCCTTGTGTAGTCCAAGATGATCGACATGCGAATCAGAACAAGTGTAAGCATGCATGATAAGCCGGTGCACATCAGGGAAGTCCTTTGAAGGCCTGCATTGTTCAGGTACTACTATAAGGTCTTTGCTCTAGAACTGATGTATAATTAAATTATCCTTTTGTCAAACAAAAACACATCTTATGACAGATTCAATAACAGACAACAAAAATAGGGGGGGTGTTGAGGGGTGAGGATATTGTAAAAACAAGCAAATTACTTTGAGTAGAGACATGCTCAAAAGTAAAAAAGGATTATCTTCCAAAAAATTAAAAAATCAAAAAGGATCAAGGCAACTATAGGCCAAAAAGTTTCCAATATCAGACATGATATCCCAACCAACCAGTGGATAGCTAGCATTACAAGTAGCTGTTACTAGAGTATGAACTCCCAAAGTGAAAATCATAATTGACTTAACAACCATATCCCAGGTCCCTAAAACAAAGAGACTTTTACCTAGAAAGTAAGACAAGCACCCAAAATTAATGCAGAAATAGAACCTTAAGACTAGGTGTATAGCACTAGAACTAATGTCAATGTTCATCCATTGAAACCAAGGTCTGGAAAATTATGTACATAACTGATAGTAGTCGATATAACTTTCCTTTTTGAAAAAGGAATCAGTCAACCCCCTCCTCCCCCAAAATAAAAAAATAAAAAAATAAACCTTGTCTTTGAACAAACAAGGGACAAAATTGAGAATAAGCAAAGGACATAGTGACCAAATGCTTTCAAGAAAAATAAGTATACACAAGCTAGCTCAAGCACGAGATCAGACTTCACCAGGCCACATATGTCACCCTAGAGAGCATCATCAGTACATTTATTTGCCGAATGGAAGATTACTTCCAACACAACATGAGACATGTTCCAAAAGTAAAATAGAAAATGCATTTTACCAATAGGCATAGAAACATCTGTGCAACTTATCATGATTAAACCAAAGATACCTTGAGCATCCAGAAGAAAATTTGCTCACCCATATGGACAAAACAAGTAATTGTAAAGGATCATTAATAAAAAAATATATAAAGAAAAATTAATCACTAAATCAAAAGCGTATATATGTGTATATATCTTCCAAGTAACCAATTCATGGAATTAAAAGACCAACAAGAAATGAAATGATGTCATAACATCATATGTTCAACAACACATACCATCACAAAACAAGCAATTCCATCTTAAAAATTCATTGCGAAAAAATTTTTCCAACATAATAATAGAAGAAACTGATGAACCGGATAACATAAAAAGGGAAACCTGTCTGTTAATAAACCTACAAGGAAACTGAAAATAAAAATCATAAAAATGATAAGTAAATAGGTGATCTATTAATTTCAGGGAATTAAGTAGCTGTTCAAAAGGTAACAACCAACGACACCCCAATGCATCCTATGACTCGCATTGTGAATCTCCACGAGGAAAGAAAAACTCATTTTCATCTCCATAAACTCGCAGAGCAGACTGGAGCTAAGTTACATTGGGTCAATCAAATCAAAGATGATAATTTGACATTTTGGATTGGAGGTCTTTCATGAAGGAATTGTTAAACGGAGTTTCATTGTCTGTCAAGCATCATGCCTACTTTGACCCATGTTTTCCCTCAGGAAAAGATCAGAAACCAACAACCAAATCATTTCAACAGCAATGTTCATAACACTACATAAAAACATCATCTAATAGCAATATACCCATGAAGGTACATACTTGGACAGATGCGGCACTGTCATGCAAACTTCTTTCCAAAAAAAATCTATAAGTCCAAGCCTCTCTCAGGGGAAAAAAATACATAGCTTAAGTCTAAACCCCATTCCTGGGGCAAGTAATGCTGCATTGTCAAAACTGCTTGGCTGTCAAAAGATCCACTCACAACAATTCAACAATCCTTCCAATCAACTCAAACTGCTTAATTTCATTTCAATTGTCACAAAGCATGTATTCCATTTAGCTTTCTTGATCAGGTGATATGAAACTCATCAGGGTTGCACACATATAAATTTGCATCAGACAACAACAGCAGTTAGGACAAGACTAACCATGATCAAGTAACTCACTAAATGAAATTTGAGTCTTCGAGAAGCAACCAAGGAGAGCTTTCTTCAAAAGTAAACAATGGTTTTCGAGGTTTACTACAAAAAACACTGTGCATATATGTAGGAGTTCCTTCTATATGGACAGGCACTGAGATGGACTAATTGTTTTCTAAGGATTGAAGTTATACAAGATATGCAGTCAATAGGCAACTTAAAAACCAAAGAGAGTCATTAAAAACTTCGGCCGCATTGGTGGCATGTTAAGTGGTGCCTAACACCCTGCAACATGGGAACATAACAAGCGTTGCTATTTCGCCACTCAGTTGTAGTGCAAAATAAACAACCCTTCCTGTACAAAGAATGCATGCAAGTAAAGGAACCAGTTCTGCTGCATCGCCCAATGTAATTCAAAATATGCCAACTTCCCACATGAGGGACACGTGAGATCAAAGATGCATTTTTGGAACTTGTCATATGCCCTTTTTTAGAGATCACTTGCAACATAACGTACCGTGTGAAAGTCATGCATATTCTCAAAATTATGAGAAAGATTCATACCTTGTGTCTCCAGGGCACAAAATGGGGAGCAAAGAAAGCCATAATGGAGATTGACATCCCCTAAACAAGGGTTTGAAAGGGGGTGTAACAAATTAGGAATAAATTTATCTTCATAAAAATAATTTTGAAATAATATCTTAAATATCATTTATGCCTATCCAACCCCAATTGGTTTAAGGGAAATGATAAAGAAAGAATTACAGCAAGAAGATAATAATCCCTCAAAGAATCACTGGAAGAAAAGTGATCTGCTTGACTAGAGATTTAAATGGACATGTGAAGAAGGATGCTCTGGAATGTAGAAGTGCTCATCAGAATCATTGATTTGGTGAGAGAAATAAACATGAGAAGATGTTTCTTCATTTTGGACTTGTAGTCTTCTTGTAGCAAATACTTTATTCAAAACAAGAGGAGCATTGATCGCTAACAAGACAGTTTGTATTTTGCCATGAGGAAAGACTAATTGTGCTACAAGGATTGCAAGGTCATCTGAAAGAATTCAGACCACTCAATAGAGTCAACACCATCCACAAGTGAAAGATGTATAAATAAAGAAGTCAAAAAAAAGGAAAAATATTGAATAAAGGAACATGGACCCTTTTCAGAAAAAAAAAGAGCATAACAGCCAAAGGGTGGAACCTAGAGAAGCAGCGAGAAAATCTGTTCACCAAAGTGCTTCAAAATGCCAATGAGGTACTGTAAACTATAGAAACTTATATTAGAAAGATAGCCAAAGAGATAGTGCCTCCAAAAATGGAGTGCCTGGGCAAAAAGAAGCTTGTTGGAGTTAAAGATGTACAAGAGAACATTAAGTTAAAGGGGCATGTTTTCAAGGCCCTTTACCAAGGCAAAACTGATGGAAACTTAACACATTATAAAAAGACAAAAAGAAGCTAAGAAAACTATCAATAAAGTAAAGGCAAAAGTTTGCAACATGTTGGTGAAGATTTACGAGACGGTGCCATGTGGCACTGCCATATGGCATAAATCTGGCAACCAGTTGCGTGTCCACATGTGGGAGTGAATGTGTGTGCATGTTCATGTGTTTGGCTTGCAAGCCTAGTTTATTTGGTACCACATGTGGCAAGTTATTTTTAATAAAGATTTGATTAGTTGTTAGAGTCCGAATTAAGAGTTGAGTCAATTTAGGATTAGTTGGTGATTTGATCGAGTTTAGTTAGGAAAGAGGATCAGGATTACTAGAATCCAAGCCCTAAGTTTGTTGGACTTATAATTAAGATTGGATCTCTTTAAATAGAGACCAAATCCTCTTATTTTTCCTTGAGTTGATTGAATAAAGTTATCTGTCTCTATGACTCCTCTCTTTTTCTCCATGCCAACCATCGTCCATCTTCCACGTGTGGATCTCCTCTCCTCTCAAGCATGCACCTATTGGCATTCCAAGGGCCCAAAATTCTTCACAATATTTATACAACAACTGACAGCAAAGAAGGGCAAGAAGATGAAGGAATGGAGAACAAAGCATCTTACAAAAGAAAGGTGTATGAAGGATATGAAAGACACAATCCTGGCTGATAGTGAAGATGTTAGAAAAAGGAAGAGTTACTACTAAGAGATTCTTAATGGAAATAATGCCATTAACATTACTTTGGAAGCATGAACAAACTTTCATGCTAACTTGAATAGAAAAAAATGGTCAACAGATACAAAAGAACTAAAAGGGGCAATGTGACAAAATGATAGGCTTGGCAGATTTGTAGCTATACTGGACACAAGTTGAAACGAAGGAAAGTGATGGACAAGGTTTCCGGCACATTCAAATACCCAATGAGAAGCAACCCAACATCAAACATATACAATGCTATTTTCCTACTTAGAACAATTCAGCTTGTGAATTACATGTTACAACCACTATTTATCCCACTATCAATTGAAGAATGGTAAAAGCAAACCTAATGCCACATATAAAATAAAGAATCTATGATTTGCAAGCCTATACTTCCACTTATCAACCCACCTTTTTGAGGGGAACTCGTCCAACAATCAAACCAAACACCTTCAGCCTCGAAGTTGACTTGCAAGCAAATGCAACCTTATCGGATATGTACAACAAATGATTTCTAGTGTGCAATACATATGAAAAGAACCTTGGCATGCCAAAGGATGTTTCCTCAGTTGAAAATGTGGAATAACATGGTGGCACAATTCTCGTTGCATTCATTTTCCTATTACACCAATCCACTGCCTATCTCACAAACCCAACCAAACATCTAATTGAATAATAACCCCTTACAACAATCCATCTACATGCTGTGTTTAGCCCCTGCTTATACCACCATTCAACCAAATATTCAACTTAAAAAACATCCATCTACTCACATTAAACTCCCCACGCATACCCCCCACCCAAATAAACAGCATTTTTCTACCATCCCATCCATCAAGTTATGCAAGCTATGACTTATTTTGCAACTAAATACATCCAAACAGAATTTTTTTAGTCCCTCAACTCCATCGCTTCATATATCACCAAACCATTTCCTTTCACCTTCTCAAAAAAGAAATACCAACCATATATGTACATGATAACGATGTCAAGATCCACCAGTGCTTGGTCTTGAGTCTTGTATCCTATTCTTTCATCCAATAACCTGACTGATCTAGTGCTTGGCTTAACAATTCAACCCTGGGCCAGAACTACCAAGTGGAGACGGGTGAACAGGTTCAACAATACACCAACATTTGAGGAAAAAAACAAATACAGCAAACAACCTACCAACATTGACAAGCCTTAACAATTTTCACATTCATGTCAAAACGTTCATCAACCCATCAGCATTTTGGATGAAAATCTTCAACCGGAAAATGATATTGATTATGAGCAAAAGATAGATCCAATCAAAGAAAACTTCTTTCTGAGCTAACTTTGGATCATCAAGTAGAATTGTGTCCTAACTGTTGATTAAATTCCAATCAGCCCATTCTGGCCCATACTTACTTTTACATTGAAATCATAAGGGACTTTGAAAAGAAATCAAAATCAAACTAATTTCTTGGAAAATATTTCCTATGGCTGTGCTCTTGTTATGAAAAAACCTGATTCATAACCAAAGAAGCACATGAAATATAATGGCAAGCAAAAAAAGAAACCATGAGTAAGCCAAAAAACAAGCTCCTGATTTCTTCCACAAAGTTTGAAGGTGGGATCATATTTTTGCTCAGAGCAGAAGACACCATCCACAAGCATGGGATTAAATTTTTGAATCATGTAACTAATTTAACAATAAATATCAACAATTGCATTATAGAAGAAAATCCAAACAACTAACTGCCCAAGATGGGAGCAACTAACTTGCAATCACCAAAAAGAACATAAAAATGACCCAAGCTAGCTATAGACACAATTTGAACATCAATGGCAAGAACTTCATCCCCATGTTGCTCGCCAGAAAGTTGTCTATATTGTAAACATAGATGAGAGGCATAAGCCATTAACAAGGTGAATACATAGCACGTCTTGCAAAATGTGCATGTCCAAAATCCTTATACAAGAAATAAATAAAAATGATAAAGCCAGAAGTTAGATTTACAAATCTTTCTCCTGACTTAAGCTCACAGATATTAGCAAAAAGAACTTGAAAGAGACAACAGTAAGAATGATAGTCCCCTTTGCTCAACCTATAAATTAATAGAAAGCTAAGAAGAAAGGTTTTGGATATCATACCACAATTTTATGGAATCAATAAGAATAATAAAAATAACAAACAAGATACAATTCAATCTTTCACATATTTTATCAAAGAAAGTGAGGATATCAAATGTGAATGACTAAATAATAGTACAAGACATAAAATAAGAAGCAGAGCTGTATCCAGGAGATGTAACACCGAAAAAAATGTAAAACAATGAAATGACAAGTTACAAGATCAAAAGGATTTCCCTTCTGACCTTTTAAATGGGCATGAATTATGAAGTTAGGCCTCAAAAAATTGAAATGCCACTACCTTCCAAGTAGTGTTTTATTTTCAATTCAAACATCAAAACTAGAAGAGAACTAATGTACCAACTGCATTGCTCGCAGCAATTTCTGAAAGAATGTAGGATTAATTATAAGCATACACTTAAGGATATGCACCTATTTTTTAGCAGTACCCATTGACATGCTTCAAAATAATGTATTAAATATTATATGCATGTGACAGTACATGTACACAAATTAGGCAAGGTAAACAACTTGGACAAGCTAGATAAAGGTAATCCCAAATCAATGTATCTGATCAGCCCATTTGGCTGATGTCCACTGACAAAAATGACTACAAGAACTTGGAACACAAAACAAAAATATTCGCTGATAGAAGCCTAATCCACTAGTTCACAGTCTTCATGAAGGATTCAGCAACATCAGACCTAAAGAGAATGAAGACATTTTTAGCTAGACATATAAGACCAACAAGATTATGCACAAGCATTATATGCACATATCTGACATCAACATTCCTATAGATAAAGCTACCGATCATATCCTACTGCGAAAAAGTGCTGGCTCAAATGCCCTTATACACAGGGAATGGGAAGTTTAGCAAGTATCAAAGCATTGATATCTAATAACGCCTATAACCTAAACATATATAACCCACAGCCAAGTAGCTCGCTAATGCAGACTTGGACAATGGCATTAGCAATATCTTTTAATACCATAATGTGATGGCAAATTACCTCAAAAGAAGGGAATAATACCACAGACATGAGCCTTTCTTACAGTGAGTAGTTGAAAGTACTCATTGAAACAAATACTTGAAAAAACTAAACTGAATACAGCAAGCCAATGCTTATGGAAAATCTAATGTCATAATCATAAGCTTCACAAATTGCTCAAGAGAAAACGAAACAGTATCATCCCTTTGCATTATCCAATTTCACACCCACCTTGTTCCATTCTATTCCATTCATATCACAGCACAGGCACACAGGAGGGCATTTGCAGATGAGTGGGGTCTTGAAGTTGAAGGTGTATGCATGTGCACGTGAATGCACATGTGCACTGGCATTTTTATCACGTGCAACAATGTACATATCAAGCATGAGCCTACAAGTCACAATATTTGGCAGAAAAAGACACACCTAGTAGTGCAGCAATCCGTGTGGAGATGAAAGCTGGAGATTATATTTCCTCTAGGTCATTTCATAATTCTCACTCGATTATGAACATCTAGTAAGACCTAAATGTACTCTACAGACCATACAAATTAGAAACTCCACAGACCATCAACACCATCCGCTCCAACCTTACGACCTTGAATCCGAAAACCAAACTCTAGAAGCCCTGAAAAATCATAACCCTCAAAGATAACCAAAATGGTCAACTTCAAATGGTCGTGTAACCTCATAAACTCCCAAAAGACTCCTCTTTGGACAGAATTCTTGTCATAACATACTCCTACCCTAGAATTCACCAAGCAAAAACACAGTTCCGCCCTACAACTTTCAATGTAACCTCATAGAGTCTACAAAGATCCCTCTTTCAACGAAAATCACATCACAACCAGACGAAATCGTAGTTCAACCCTATAAATTTCCACATAACCTTGGAAGCTCCTAAAAGATTCCTCCTTTAACGAAATTCCCATAACAACCCTAGTCCTATCCTAGAATTCACCATGCGAAAACGCAGCTTTCCACGAGAGAGCAATCTCTACGTATACACCCCAAGGAGGCGCGAGCTCTTCGAACCTGCCACCACAAACGGCGCAGGAGAGGTTCCCGCCCTTCCCGTCGTCGAGGTACTTCCTCTTCTGCGTGGGGCTCTCATGTATCAGCTTCGCATATTTGAGGTACGCCTTCCGCAGATCCTCCGGGTCCACGTCCAGCTTGAAGGCCACCCCGTCATCCTCCGATTTCCGCATCATCCCGTCCAAGTAGGCGTCCCCCACGATCTTCGCGTGCTTGGGGAACCGCTCGTCCCCGAGGGGGCTCGCGGGGAGGCAGTTGGGGTTGCCATACTGGGCGACGTGGAGGCGGGAGCGGGCGGCGGCGAGTTCGTCGGGTTCGTCGAGCTTGCGTTTGAGGGATGAGGGAGGTGGGGAGGACCAGTAGGGGGGGTGGTCGGGGTGGCGGGGCGGCTCGTGGAGGCCGGGGACGGGGGCGCCGTAGGGGAAGAAGCGGTCGCTGGAGGGGTCCATGGGGTAGTCCGGGGGGAGGGCGAAGTAGGAGCGGACGCTGCCGTCGGCGAGAACGATGGTGCGGCGCTCGAGCATGTGGAAGCCGTAGGCGGGGGGAGGGGGAGGGGGTAAGGAGGAGGAGGAGGAGGGAGGGGGAAAGAGGGAGGACGGGGAGGGGGAGGGGTGGGGGTTGGGGTTGGCGGTGGGGGAGGGTTTGGGGTCGGAGGAGGAGGAAGGGGGCTTCTTCGTGGTGGCGGCGGCGGCGGCGGCGGCGGCGGCGGCGGTGGGAGGGTCGGGGGAGGAGTTGGGGCGAGGGGTTGGTTGTTGTTGGGGTTGGTGGTGGTGAGTGGGGGGAGGCTTTGAGGAGGAGGAGGAGTGGGGAGGGGGCTTGTGGGAGGACGAGGACTTCCCCGGAGGGCGCTGGTGGCTCTTCATGGAGGCGGAGGCGGAGGTGGATGTGACGTTTAGCGTTAGGGTTAGGGTTTGGGATTGGGAGATGGCGGGGGCGTGAAGGAGAAGGGGAGGAAGCGGGGGGTCAGAGCGGGGCTTTGATCTCGAGGGGAGGAGGGTTCTGTTACTGGTCGCGTGCTGTGATATTCAGGTAGGAGGAGAGGGGGACCCCTTTTTAATGTTTGAGTTTTAGCGAATGATTTCTTCTTTTTTTTTTTTTTTTTTTTTTTGAAAGGGACCCTTTGAGATGTTTCCCATATCTTTTTCTCCTTTTTCTTTTTAATGTTTGAGTTTTAGCGAATGTTTTTTTAAAATAAATATTTTGAAACTGATTTCAACCAATGAACCGAGGCGACCTCGGCCACCTACAATAGGTGGGTTCGCAAGCGAAAGTGCCCAGCAAATGAACTCAAAGGAAGGTATCTCATCCTTAGCTACTTTCAAATTTCATCAAAAGCAAAGAATGCACATTCAACTTTCAAAAATGTAAATATGTCTAGAGAATGATTTTTAGGTCTTCGACCTTCTAAATCATCAGCGTTAAAGTTATTTTAAAATTGAAGAGACAAAGCAAGAGGAGGATTTAATTGACACATGATCTTTCTTTCTTGTTGGATCTTGTATAGGTATTGCATTAAGTATAGCTTGTATAATCATAAACAATAAAACCTACTTTATCCAGTGGAAGTTGGATGTAGTTTTTTTTATTTTTTGTGTATGAGTAGATTTATCCAACATATGTGTATTTCTTACTTTAACATGAATTAACTATAGATGTAAACATGAGAAATTTGGTGAATTTTAATCCATATATAAATTTGTTTAGTTAGAAAGAGATTTTTTAATTAATTTTTTTAGTTGTAAGATTAAATAGAAGCCAAGTGAATAAATAATTTGAATATGTGCTTGGGTAAAACAAGACCTCTTTTGCATGTATGTATTTTATTTTTTTCCTGTTGAGGTGTTGGCTCGTTTCTTGTTTTTTTCTTGGATTCATTATGATTTAGGAGACAATGGTAATCACTAACATTTGTAATAAGGCTAACATCAAATAAGGACTAGTATACGGTTGGATGGAGGTAAGAAGAGTAAGACTTTCTTTAATAGGTTTTATACTTTTATGCATGGTTCATTTGTGCTTTAAAATGCTTCATCATATAATGTGAACTTGTTGTCATTATTCTAATATTATCATATGCTTTAATTTCAATTTTAGTGAAGCTCGATTATATTCTTCATTTTAATGGAAGGTACTTGAGAGAAGATCCCGATATTTGTCAAAAAAAAGTGCTCTAATCTTACTATTTACAACAATTAGAGGGGTAAGGAGTTACATTATGAGTAAGGTTTTAAATTAACAAAAAAAAGTATCTTATGACTTGTCCAATCAATTACTAAAGGGATTCCTATTCCTTTTCGTTACAATTGGTTGATGGTTGTGACAATATTAATAATTTATCATTAATATTGTGCTTCTACATATAAAGAAAAAGGATGCAATGAGAAACTTAACCACAAAATGAAGAATTTATCTTTGGACTTTTGGAAACATATTTAGATGAAGACAATCGACAACACTTGTGGGCTTTTTGATGGCCCAAATGCTGTTTTTCACATTTACTTGCTTTGAAAAATATGAAAAAATAAAGAAAACTATATACTTGTCTTTTGATCAAGTAATTTTTATAATTTTTCAAAGGTTTATGCTTTTTCCCTTCCTTTTCTAAAATTGTGTCAC
This sequence comes from Thalassia testudinum, assembly GCA_037157565.1. NCBI lineage: Eukaryota > Viridiplantae > Streptophyta > Magnoliopsida > Alismatales > Hydrocharitaceae > Thalassia > Thalassia testudinum. Next base: position 25,155,305 of record JAZHRO010000024.1, read on the forward strand.
TTTTCCTCTCACATGGAAGTAACGCTTCTTACTCCACATGGTGGAATTAGAAGGGAGATAAAAGAAAGTTTTATTTATTCTATTTCATATTATATGCACAAACACATTAAAAAAAAATTGACGAAGAGAATTCGTATTTCTCCCATTTTCACTCTCTATATTTTTCATTTGTCTCCAAGGACATTTTCCTCCATTTTTAATGCATAAATGTGCAAAAAACGCTTGTTGCATCATCGGCGGGAGAAGTGGTAGAAATAACACATGTCAAAAAAAAAAAAAAGTGAATGTATTAGCAGAAAATTAAATCATGAAAAGGGATATTTTGCAAATGCTTGAGACAGTTATCTTTAATATAGAAATATTAAAGCAAACATCATGTATTTGAGGCATGCTGGTTGGAATGGAGAAAAACATTAAGTATTTAGTATGCGAAGAAGATACCATTTACATTGAAAGACTAAAATAACGCAAACTAATCATGGAACGTGATGATATTTTTGAGAAGGATAAGTTTGATGGCTATGAGACTTGAGGGTTGGTTTATGTAAAGGAGGAAAAAGTCTAGAATTGAAAATTGTAAAGAGAGGATATCCCCTTAATGTTGTTTACTTGGAACTCGCGGTGATCCACTAGTGGTGTTTACTAGAATAGGGGAGGTGATAGCATATTTAAAGAGGGGATAGGGATTTGTTATCTCCACCCATGGGCAAAACACACGAGTATTGAGTCATGTAGAATAGAGGACATCCCCTATTTTCAAAGGATATCCCATGCTGTAAATGGGCTCTTGAACTCATGACTTTTGGATATCGATGAGAAGGCCTTATAACTCTAGTAAGTGATAACTGAACATTCGACTTTTAATGAGTTTAACGAAAAAGGTTACATTAAGGATGATTTCAAGCTATGCAAGATGGGAAGAAATATCTATAATGAGAATTTTGAAGATAAAGTCGTCACGATGACCAAGAAGGAAAAAAGACATTGAACACTTTGGGAGAGAAGGCCTTGTGATAGAAGGCATGAGGGAAATGACATGGGATTGTAGGCTTTAACAAAGGACAAAGTGTTGAATTGGTGTGGTTAAGAGCCTTGTAGTCATGGGAAAAATCAATTTTACTTTCGAGAGAGGAATTGATCCAATTGGTAGTTCAATGTCTCAACTCCATTTGAGACTCTTGTTAGTCTAGCATAATTAGTGGACAAGACCTTGGAGTGGAATATAAGGAGTGGCCTTCCAAGGCCATGGGCAATGGGTAAGAGGGAAAGTGCATGTTTGAATTTCACTTTGTGAAATTGAAAAAACACGCATATTTGCCCCTTGCCTCATTGGGTTGGGTTTAAGCTTGGGGGCATGTGCCGCCATTGCTCTACCCCAACCATTTATTGTGCATTCTTTCTATTGCATGAGAAGGAAGGCCTTATCATTTGAGATTGTGCCATTTATGTTGCATTTGTGTCTTTCAATCCCAAATTACAACAATCCTGGGATAAAGCCCTCAATCCTGGGCAATGGGTAAGAGGGAAAGTGTGTGTTCGAATTTCACTTCGTGGAATTGAAAAAACATGAGTATTTGACGCTTGCTTCAATGGGTTGTGCTTGAGCTTGGGAGCATGTGCCACCATTTCTCTACTCTAACCATTTAGTGCACATTCTTTCTATTGCACAAGAAAGAAGGCCAGCCGTTCGAGATTGTGTCATTTATGTCTTGTTTATATCTTTTAATCCCAGATTATAACAATCCTGGGATAAAGTCCTCAATCTTAGTTATTCAATTGCAGGGGGGAGGGTGAGATGAACTTATCTTAGAATTGTGTGAAAGAACATCCACATCTATCCCCTCAAACATCTTATAATTTAACCCATATTCTCTTTAAACACAAAATCTCCATAATCATATATTTATTCCACAATCCCATCACTTATAAAATTAACCCTTCAAAACAAGCGCACCTAAAAAAGCCTAAATGGACACTTCCATCATAATTTTTTCTAACCTAGTCCTCTATGTTTTGTTTTGTCTGTTTGCATTGTTGCTTGTGTTTATGTTCTAGCTTGATTCAAAATGTTACTGTTTCTCGCATATGCACGGACTAACGTACGGTTTAATATTATGGATCAATGTTGATTTGGTTAAAACGCATACCCTGCAAGTTGATTTATACTTGAAATATACGTTCCACGATTTTGACCATGTTAATGTCAAACATAACGATATCAATCATGTATTTCCGTTGACATATATCTGTTTTATATAGTGCGATTTATGCTGTGATTTCAACACAAGACATGGACAGACACAATCAAGCATGACCCTTTTAATTTGGAGTGGAGTGTGGGTGTGACCCTCGATCAAAATGACGATAACAAATATGAATAAATATGCCAAGCTGCCTTTGTCTTGCTTTTGATAGGCATTTAGCCACATACTGCATGGTTAAATAACCCAACCATATGTAGATTGCCATTTGAACGGTATGTGTGCAATTTCGTGCAGTACAATTCCTGATCAACATTCAGCTCTAAGGACCATAAGTTGGGGATTCAACTTGTGTTTAAAAAGGTAATTAATTACATGTCACCAGGGAAAATGCATTTTCCTTGTCATTTTCCTTTTATCATTAGTACTTGTTTGCACAGATAGGTGTTGGCTCATTTCGTTTATCCATAGAAATGAAAATCTTACCACATAATGAAACTTTCTTTTAATGCAACATGTTAAAAAGGTAATCAATTACATGTCATCAGGGGAAATGCATTTTTCTGGCCAAAAATCACGTTACAAGGAAAAGGGTACAATAAATAAGACATTGAAATCTCATGCAATCTGTACTCCATATTAAGAAACAAGAAGATTGGTACATGAATCATAAATAACCGCTGACCTTGTCTGTTACAAACCTTCCAGGTCTATTCCATACTTCGGAATTTGTGTTTTCCCCGATGTTCCTACGTAACCTCGATCGTCATCGAAGAGTTATTTGTTATAGCTTTTCAGACTCTGGTAATAGATGTTCTTGGACACAAAAAACAGTCCACTTAAATAATCGTAGTTGCCAAGATGCAGGCATTACTCAGAAAAGATAGTTCAATTGTAATCCTTCTCAGCAAAGATGTCCCCTTGAATACGTGTAGATAGGAATGTACGGACTATTTGATGTAACATTGACAAGGAATTTGTATTCATGTACATAAAAATTGATACGAGAATACACCGAGCAAAACAAGCCTCCAAAGTCATAGAAAAGCTTCAGCAGTGTTCAAATCATTTAGAATGTCGGACTTCACCTCCTCAGATAGTGTTGCAAAAGGGCCAGACTTGGAATAAAAGCTCGCCAGAGATCTTATTGCTTTCTCCAATGCAACATATGATTCCTGTGTCAACAAGAGAATGTAAAAGGCACGTTACTTTGCTCAAACTCAGATAGAACATATATCAAACGCGATCGCAGAGCAAAACAGTTTATGGTCTCCATCCAAGATACGTAATGGAAGCACGCCTTGAGATGACAGGCCTATTGATTTTGCCTCCTCCTTTTGCAACACCTTCCAACACCTTCCGCCTACTCTTCTACTGAAATTTACAATGGCCCAAGTCTACACCTAAATCAAATTTACCATCCTAGCATATATTAATAGAAAAATGATCGTTCGCAACAGATATTTTCGACCGTTCAAGTAACGATCGACAATAATGTTATTCTCGACCGTTTTAATATGAACGGTTGTCAAAAGTCCGATCATTAACTTTACCATCTGAAAAACAATCGAGGAGGTTGAGGATAAATAAATCATCGACTGTGTAATATATAACGGTCGAAAAAGTAAAGTAAAATTAAGACGTCTGATTAACACCATTATCGACTGTCATAAACAGTCGACAATAATAATATAGTCGACCGTTTCCATATTAACGGTCGACGATAATGTTTTCACAACCCGCCCACTCTCGACCGTTTGACCTTAACAATCAGAAAATGAGTTATTTCTGACCGTTATTAACAGTCGGTAATAAGAGTAGTACTAACCGTTTATTAGGAATGATCGAGAATGTTAAGATAAATCCCTAGTGCAAACCCGACTCCCTCCCCATTCGTCCCAAATCTAAAGCGGCCTCCTCCACCTCTCGACCTCCTCCTGCCCCTCCCCTTCGCGAGACCTCCTTCCCTCAGCTCCTCCATGAGCGTGGCTGCAACTCCTCCACCTCGACTCCTCCTTCGCAACCTCAAAGGGTAGCCGTGCTGCTCTTCTTCGTCCTCCACCCGCCTCCTCCTTCCCCTCCCCCTCGTCGCCAGCTTGAGGCCTACCCCCCCTCGCCCACCACCAACACCGCCACCATCAGCTGCCACCCGCAACACCACCACCCGCCGCCACCACCAGCACCTCTACCACCACCCCCTGCAGCCACCACCAACACCACCACCACTCGTCGCCACCACCTCCTGCCCCTGCCGCCACCACTAACACCAACACCACCACCCGCCGCCGCCACCAGCACCTCTACCACCACCCCCTACAGCCACTACCAACACCACCTCCTGCCCCTACCGCCACCACTAGCACCAACACCACCACCCCCTGCCACCACGACCACTCCCCCTGCAGCCACCACCACAAGCTACCACCCCCTACCCTCGCCAGCAGCACCACCACCCCCTGCCCCAACCACCAGCACCACCACCCCCTTCCCTCCCCTTAGCACCACCACCAACTCATACTCCTCCCACCTCCTCCCAACCACCACCATCACAATCATCTCACTATATTTTTTTTAAATTAGTATGTCTTGATTGTACGTTTTAATTAGTATTCTTATGCAATTGTGCCCACATATATATTTAGTTTGATTATATTATTTTGTGTAAATGAATATGTGTTAATGAATGTTTTCAAATTATATGTTTTAATTAGTTTGTTTTGAATGTGTTAATGAATGTGAATGTGAGAAGGAGGACGAGGAGTAGGGGTTGTGGGTGGTGCTGGAGGAAGGGGGAAGATCGAGGAGGAGGTACTAAAGGTGGGCAATGGTGGTGAGGGGGGAGGTGGGAAGAGGCAGGCAACATAAAGGAGGTAGGGGGTGCGAGGAGGAAGGAGGACGTGGGAGGAAGATCTTGAGGAGGAGGAACTAAAGAAGAGAATTCGAGAAGGAGGGAGGAGGCAAGGGGAGGTGGGAGGTGGAGGGTCTAGAGGAGAGCCCGAGGGAGAGGGAGGAGGAGGAGAGAAACAAGTGAAAGGGAGTGGAAGGAGGTTTAATGTCATGGGTTACACGATGAGTTTATTTATGGGTTAGAGTTTAGGGCTTAGGATTTATGACCTTCGATTTAGGGTTACGAAGTAAATGTTTAAGGTATCGAGCTTAGGATTTATGGCCTTCGATCTTGCTTAAGATTTAATGTTTACTTTTAAGGTTAGGGTTATGTGTTTAAGGATTCAATTAACAAACTTAATGTTTAGGGTTTTATAAAGGAGAGAAATATGAGAATGGAGAGGGAGTGGGAGGAATATGAAGAAGACTAGGGGTTTAGAAAGTGAGGAGGAGGAGAGGGTTGGGGGGAAGGTAGTTACTATTAGTAAAGTATAATTTATAAATGAACGGTTGATATTTATGTTTGATTATGAAAATTTTGTTACAACTTTGTAGATGAACAACTTGCACAAATTTAAATGCACTTGATGACAAACAATAGGACTTCTAACCCCTAGGTAACAGGTTGTAGGAGGGATATAATTGTGTCAAAATATTAGTCCATTAAGACCTATGATCATGTTATACGGATAATGCAGAGTGTGTGTATACCTCACTTACATGTACGGTGCGTTGTCTTTATAACATGCCATAAGTGTCATCATCATTTATTTAAAGAAGTTCTGAACAAATGGAGGTCCTTGAAGATTTGATCACAACCTAGGATTACTTCTTGCATGTAGCTAGTGTTTGAAGAAATTTCGGTCGCATTTTCTCGCTCTTCTCTGGTATATCAACTAATCTTAGTTCCGTTCCCAAAGCACCTTCAGTGGGGACTATTGGGAATGTAGTTAAGGATAGTCTTAGGAGGTATATTGGAGAAGTGCGGGGAAATACTGCAAACATTTCTCCAAACACTAGTTGCATGTAAGAAATAATGTTGTGACCAAATATTCAAGAATAGACTATCAAGTGAAAATCTTCTTAAAATACACATTTCTTTTTTATTCGAGTATAACTTATGAGTGATATTAAAATACACGTTTTTACCTTATTCGAGTCCAATTTATGAGTGGTTGTCTTTTACATTTAGATTAATTATCATGGATAAGTCATGGATCAGTATGAGGAATTCGAATCACCATGGATACAAGAGTGGAGTGATTTCGTTTTTAGAGTTGCATATAAGAAGTAATGTTGTGATCAAATCTTCAAGGATAGACTATCAAGTGAAAATCTTCTTAAAATACACATTTCTTTCTTATTCGAATTTAATTTATGAGTGATCTTAAAATACACGTTTTTACCTTATTCCAGTCCAACTTATGAGTGGTTGTCTTTTACATTTAGGTTAATTATCATGGATAAGTCATTGATCACTATAAGGAATTCGAATTACCACGGATACAAGAGTGAAGTGATTTTGTTTGTGGAGTAGGCATTTCATGATGATAGGAAGATATTTAGACGAGGTGAATTCCTTCAACTGATTTTATTCCAATGTAGACACTGACTAGATTTTTCTATGACCGGGACACAGTTTTTGAGCATGTGATATGTAACAGTTGGTGGCAACATTATGTAAATTGGACATCTCATGGTGAGCAAATGAGGGAAGTTAGAAATGAAAGAATTGAAGCATTTGAAGGAAGTGATGATAATCAAAGAAATGAATTAGATGAAATGTTACATGATATGAGAGCAGCAAATCATGAGGATGAATATGACGATGAGACATTACGAGATTGTAATGAGTTGTATGATGCAGACAAGGCAACAGAGGATCATATTGCTTCTTGAATAACGTCAATGTTGAAGTTGTCATTTCTTCTGAAATTGTTTCAGATGAAAGTGATAAATAGAGCCACAGCGAAATTAATGTCTGAGGTTTTGGAATTCATTGGAGATCTGCTAAATAATCCTGCTAAATATCCTAGGTCATGGTATGATGCGAAAAAGTAGATACATGGGCTCGAACTGAAATACGAGAAGATTGATGCTTATCGTAATGACTGTGTCATGTACAGAAATTAATACTCAGGATTGATTAACTATCCTGAATGTGGTAAGGAGAGATATAAGGTGGGTAAGTCAACAAACACCGGCGGGAAGAAACAACCGAAGAAGGTTCTCCGTTATTTTCCACCGATCCTTAGGTTACAACGCCTATTCATTTCTAGTAACACAGTAAAACTGATGTCGTAGCATCAAAATAATAAATCGAAAGACAAATGCATCCTTCATCCAACAGATTCTGATTAATGGAACAGATTTAACGGGAATCACACATTATTTGCAGAAGAGGCACGAAATGTGAGACTAGGTCATGTAAGCGATGGATTCAACCCATTCAAGAGCATGTATTCATTATATTCCATATGACCGGTGGTAATGGTAACTTACAACTTACCCCCATGGCTATGCATGCGACCTGCATCATGATGTTAACACTCCTTATCCCAGCACCCAAGCAACCAAGAAATGTAATAGATGTTTATCTCCAGCCATTGATTGATGAACTGAAAGACTTGTGGTACAGTGGTATTCAAACATATGACGCACAGAAGAAACAATTCTTCTAGTTGCATGCAGCATTAATGTGAACAATAAATGACTTTCTAATATATGCGAATTTGTCAGGATAGAGTACGAATGGAAAGTTCGCCTGACTAATATGTATAGATGATATTCATCACCTGAGATTGCCTGAAAGCAAGAACTTCTGTTACATAGGACACCGCAGGTTTTTGCCCATTAAATAAAGATGGCGAGTGTCACAATTTAAGAACAAATTTGATAGTAAAGCATGTCGATATTCGTCAAGAAATCCCAAAAATAAACTCAGTACATCTTCTATTAGGGTGTGTTACGAACGCGTGCCCCAGACGTCTTTTAAGACGTCTGGGAGGTGGCCCAGACGTCGGACGTCGGACCAAACGTCTGGGATCACTTCCAGACGTCTTACCAGACGTCTGGGATCGTTTCCAGACGTCTGGAAATCGTTATTTTCGACACGCGCGGGTCGTCTGCGCGCCTGAGCGCGCAGACCGCATATTCGCTCCTGCGGCTGCAGATTCTCGCCGCTGCAGTCTCTCTCTCTCCTCCTCGCGCGGCCTTAAAAGGCCACGCGCTCTCTCCCGTCGCCTCCACCCCTTTCCTCTTCTCCTTCCAGTGCACGAGAGCGAGCGCGAGAGCGGGCGTGGGGTTGCTGCGGCGGCGACGGCCGCAGTGAGCGCGGAGGGGGTGCTGCGTGCGAGAGCGGCGCTCAGCCGTGAGGGCGAGCTCGCCGAGGCTGCCAGGGCCGGCCGGCGGGGAGCGCAGCGGGCGCGGAATGACGCGGGAGGCCTGCTGCGGCTCGAGCAGCAGGCGCACGAGGTGCGACGCGGGCGGCGTCGCGAGCGGAGGGCGAGTCGCGCCCTGGTTCTGGAAAAATTTCCAGAATCAGACATCTGTGCTGATAGCCAGACGGCGAGGTCGACGTCTGGAAGACTGTCCAGACGTCTGAAAGGTGAGTTTTCCGTCTTCTTCTTCCTTCTTGTCGACTGACCGTACTGAGGGAGGGAGATGGGTGTGCGCAGGCTCGATGATTCGCCATCCAACGCGAATCGGACGTCTGGCTGTAGTACCCGACAGCAGGAGTGACCTCCAGACGTCCGGGGTGACCATCGGACGACTCGGAACTAGGCCAGACATCCCCGCAGGCTTCTGGACGTCTGAGAAACCACGCTGAACAAGGTAATTCTCTGATCCACTTTTTAAGACGTCTGGAAGAAGTTCCAGACGTCTGATTTTGCACAGTGTCGTTGTTTTCGACCCGTTGATGGCCTGTTCGGGTTCCGTTTTCCGCGTTTCAAGTTGCGTTCTTTCCGAAATTAAATCCTCTACCCGTCTACAGTAGCTATACACTGTTTTGAGACACTCCTTGTGTTTGATCCTTGTGATAGGACCTCGTTCCGTTGCAGTCTTGGGGGTGGCGGAGGCACGCGGGATTCCTGATCACGCCCCCATTACTCCCGTCGTACCTGGTAGAGTGGCTTTAAGTATAATCTGTTACATTATGAAACCATAAATAGAACCTAGGACATTGCATGAATCCTAGGAATGAGAAATAGATTGAATGGTAGATTCCTAAGGTGTTGCATGAATCCTAAGGCTGGAAAACTAGATTGTATGATAGATCTTAGGATATGGCATGAGTCATAGGACGGGAAAACTAGTGGAATGTATGAATACTGCAGTTTTGGAAAATGTGGAAAGGAAATAATAGCTGCCTGTGAATTAAATTAACAGATGCCTGTTATGAATAAATGAACATGATTAAGAATATGGGATGTATGAACGTGAAACTGGAATGGTGAAACTGGAATGGTGAAACTGGAATGTTCTGAGTTAAAGAGTTGGAATCCTACGGGGAATTAGGAGTAGAACTCCTGGAAAGTGAATGGAATAGAATTGGGGAAGTGAGCTGGCCCTTGAGTACGGAGTACCAATGAGAGCGACTATCCCCCTGTTTAGTGCAGAGCGGAGTCAGCCGCCCCAGGGACCCGGGGTTAGGACTGGCCACTCTGTACCAACTTGCTGGCCCTCGTGTACGTAGTACCGAGGAGAGCTACTAGTGTAGGGAGGTACTAGCTACCCCACGGGTCCCGGGGTTCTGCTAGCCTCCCACATTGACTTGTTAGGCCCCCTGGGATAAACCAGGGTAGTCAGGCGAGGGTGCGCAGACTGTGAAGGGGCAAGGCCCCAGTTTGGTTACTGTGGAGGGGTTGGACCCCTGTTACTGAGAGGGCTCTGCCCTGGACTGGTTCCGTGCTGTGCTTTGGGCGCACCCGTTAACGGAAACGACTAATCGCGTGCCAGTACGGGTTAGCTACCTGTGCGTTTATCACGCATGCCGTAGTCACCGTTACGTCTATTAGTGACCTTGGGGTGGTTGACTGAGGGTAGGATCACCACGGGGGACTCTCCCGACCATGAGAGCACCACGTGCTACTTCTACTTTTTGGAAAAGACTGCAATCAAGATTGTTCCCACGAGGAACATTCGAGATCAAGTAAAAAATCTGAGGAATAAAAGAAATAGTGAGACAGTCGAAAGATGTGAATAAAGAAAGTAATCGAACATAACAGCTACTGTACACTCTACTATTGTCTTTAGTTTAGTTGCCACTCTACTTAGCGTTTTGCTAACGTGTTACACTCGTTACCTTTTTCAGGACCAGGTGTTGAGCAGCCAGGGTCAGCGGCTGCAGAGGACGCTGGGCCGAGTAGGGTCCAGTAGAGTTACCACGATTTCTTGTACCTCTTTTTGTTCCGTTATAGTGAGTAGTTCTCGTTTCCGCTGTACTTTTCTTTACCTGCAGTTCATATTTAGTTATGAATGTTGTTCTACTGTTGTGGTGGTACATACTGTAGTAGTGGTATATACTGTAGTAGTTTCTTTCCTTACTGCTGTATTTCTTACTGTTAGTTATATTGATGTTGAATGTGGTTTATTTTACGGCTCTTTTGGTTACTTCCTCGTTGGACGACTAGGTCTTGGGATTAGTTGAGTCGGTCCGGTTCTCGTATCTCGTAGGGGCTCGGGAACCGGGTCGTTACAGGCTGTCGGGGATGAAAATCATGGAGACATTGCAACAGCTCGGAGAAATACGATTGGGATGTCTTTTCAAGAATGAGTTGGCTTCCATACAACATTCATTGTTTAGGAAGAAAATCATATTTTTTATGGAGCTTCCATATTAGAAAGATTTAACAGTGCGATACAATTTATATGTTATGCATATCGAAAAGAATGTAATGGACAATATTCTTGATGTATTAAACCTAACAAACATCCCGAAGGATACAATTAAAACAAGGAATGATATAAAAATTTTGAATATTCGTCCTGAGTTGTACATTGAAGAATGAGGGTCTCACTTTCCGGAAGCTATATACAGTCTTACCGTAGAGTAGAGGTGAAGAATTTTCTCATTTCTTAAAGACATTCGAGTTCCTGATGGGCATTCAACACAGCTTTAATGTTGCATAAATGAAGCACAAAAAAAGATTACGAAGTTAAAAAGTCATGATTCTCATGTATACATGCAAATCTTATTCCCACTAGCGATACATGGAGTGATGCTTGATCCGATAGTCAATTGTTTCACAGAGATGAGCAGATATTTTAAAGTCATCTGTTCAAAGACATTAGATTCCAAATTGTTAGACTATTGGGATAAAAAAATTGTGATCACACTTTATAAAATGAAGGAAATTTTTCTGCCTATATTCTTCGACATGATAGTTCATGTCACACTTCATCTTTCGAATGATGCGAGAATTACTGGACCCGTGCAGTACAGATGAATATATCCAATTAAACGATATTTGAAGAAACTGAAAGATTATGTCTTTAATAAGGCTAAGCCAGAAGAGTCAATCGTTGAAGGCTATCTTATAGAAGAATATATTGACTTATGTACCATGTACATGAATGAAACAGACAATCGATTTAATCATCTTGAACGGAACTATGAAAATGAATTTAATGTTAATGATGAAGATTATCCGTCCATATTTAACATCGGAGAAAGGTCAATCCTCCGGACAGAGGTTAAAGCCATCTTAGAAATGGACCAACGATTGGCACACTTGTGCATTCTGAAGCAAATTCCAAAAGTGGATGAATTTTACAATGAATTCAAAACATCCTCTGTGTCATCTACACACGACTTACAGTTCCTTGATTGGTTCAAGAATTGTATAAATAACTGAAAGAAGATGGCGATCAACGGTGGGTACAAAATTTTGATATAATTGCCGATATACCTTTGGCATACGAACATTAACATTCGGGATACATAATTAACGGATTCAAAGTATGATCCATTGATGATGCGAAGGCCACGCAACAAACTGGAGTTGTCTTCAGTTGTGACCTAAGTACTGGTTGTGATAAGTATTACGGTTAAATTGAAGAGATTGTGGAAATGAATTTCAGATTTAACCGTAAGGTGGTTTTATTCAAGTGTGACTGGTTTGATATTTTTAAAGAAGACATTAGATTCAAAGTCGATAAGAAACACAGTTTCTTAAGCTTAAGTAAAAACCGTCACATCCTCCAATCATCAGAACAATTCACATTAGCTTGTCAGGTAGCACAAGTATTCTACGTGCCTAATAATAACAAAAATGGATGGATTATACCAGTTAGAGGTCAACCACATGAATAATACGATGCAAGAAATGGCTACACCCAGATGTTTAATCTAAAAGATATTAACAAAACCCACAAAGTGAAGAACTTGCCCCTAGTGCAATTGACATTGACATATAAGGTAATTTGTCAAAAGTATTAATTCATAATTATAAATATAAATAATTTAATCAATTCTTAGTTGTATGCTTTATTTAAATTCCCTTTAAATTATTTTATCTTTAAGGGTCAGGGGTAGCACAATTTGTGCACCTGCTCCCTATAAGTCGTTCCATGTGCAGGGTGCGTAGGTTCGATCTCCCGCGGCATGCCCAGACGTGCATAGCGACCTCACGCAGGGATGCATCGCTGATGTTGTCCCCACATCGACTCAACGCCGGAGAGTGGTCGTTGCTAAGATCACGGAGGTGCTCCATGACAAGCGAGAAATTCGGGGACCCTCGAAAGGGTGGGGTCTCCCTCCTCCCTCCCCTTTAAATTATTTTATCTTTTATCAAAGCTTATGTTCATTTATATTTTAAAACTATTTTTTTTTATTGTCTTCTCATATAGGTTCTTCGCATTCTCTTACTGTTTTTGCACAATTTGTAGATCATTTTGTCACTATGGTGAATTTTTTACTACTTTTTTCTTTAAAATGTTGTTATCATGTTAAATGTGGGGTGTGCCCACTTAGATTTATTTTTTGTGTGGAATGATGCATTTATTTACTTTTTGTATATTGAACGTTTTCTGTTGAGTGTGGAGAAGGAGAAAGGGAAATGAAGGGGAGAATGGAGGAAAAGAGATGTATGAAAAAGTAGAGGGAAATAGAGGAGAGGGAAAGGGAAATGGAGGGAAGGGAAGGAAAAGGGAGAGAAGGAGAAGAAAGAGGAAGGGAGAAGTGTAGGGAAATAGAGGAGAGGGGAAGAGAGATGGAGAGATGGGAAGGAGAAGGGAGAGAAGGAGAACAAAGAGGAAGGGAGAACTGGAGGGAAATGAAGGGGAGGATAAGGGAAATGAAAAGATAGGAAGGAGAAGGGAGAAAGAGAAGGAGGAGAAAGAGGAAGGGAGAAGTGTAAGGAAATATAGGAGAGGGGAAGGGAGATGGAGAGATGGGAAGGAGAAGGGAGAAAGAGGAGAAGTAGGAAGGGAGAAGTGTAAGGAAATAGAAGAGAGGGGAAGGGAGATGGAGGATGGGAAGGAGAAGAAAGAGGAAGGGAGAAGTGGAGGGAAATAGAGGAGAGGGGAAGGGAAATGGAGGGATAGGAAGGAAAAGGGAGAGAAGAAGAAAGAGGAAGGGAGAAGTGAAGGGAAATGAAGGGGAGGATAAGGGAAATGGAAGGATGGGAAAGAGAAGGGAGAAAGATAAGGAGAAGAAAGAGGAAGGGAGAAGTGTAGGGAAATAGAGAAGAGGGGAAGATAAGGGAAATGGAGGGGAGGGGAAGGGAAATGGAGGAATTGGAAGGGGAAAGAGGAAGAGAAAAAGAGAGGGAGAAGAAAGAAGGGAGAAGGGGAGGGGAAGGGGAAGGGAGATGACATTTTATTTTCAATTTCATTTATATACGTTTATTTCATTTTCATTTATTTACATGCTTATTTTATATAAGATTTTTGAAATATCACAATATATCAAGGAAATGCTATCGATTTTTTTTAAAAAAATATATGATTATTTGTGATATTTTTAAGCAGGTTAATTTCAAGAAGAAGTTTAATAGGAGTCGCAGGGAGGAGCCTCAGGCCTCCCAGCAGCCTCAGCCTCACCACCGGCAGCAGCCCACTCAACCCTAGGCACCTCGCCAGCAGTTTTTGAGGCCTGGAGATGTGGCTCGATATTTCCAGGGTAAGGAAAGGGGAGATAGGGGGAAGGGAAAGAGTCCGATGCCTCCTCCGACGGATCTATCAGTAAAGGATTCTAACTACGAGGAGGATGCAGCTGCCGATAAGGAGGAAAATAGTACTTCAGTTGATGAGGAGGATGTTGGCTTGGATGATCAGCTAAAGTAGATGACTGACCCAGATCCATTATATAAGTTTAATTTCTGTTCTCTTACTAATGCAAATCACCTTCGATTGGGACGATGATCTAAACATCGCTAAATATATCTCTAAGCACGCAGCGAAGATTTATAAAGATTGGAGATGAAGAATAAAGTAAAAGGTAAATTTTAATTGTATTTATTTATTTCCTTTACCATAATCTAAATATTATTTCTAAAATTACAATTATATTTTTTAGTTTTATAAGAAAATAAATCATAATGAGGCATTACATAATGTGTCTCCTTTGATGCAACCGCACACTTGAAAAGAAGCATGCGAATATTGACATGATCCAGCAACGTAGGTAAAAGTATTTCATATATTATCATTTATTTAACTAATTTCTAAGTTAATAAATTAATTGTACCTTTATTTCAGGAGCATGTCAAGAAGAATAAGGAAAATAAGGTTAAGGCTCCACCGAAGACCTATGTCTTAGGTAGGAGGAGCATAGGCTCAATGAAATCCATAAGTACCTTTAATTATTATTTTCTTTTAAACCATACAAAAATTTCTAATTTTGTTAAAATTAATTACTTCAAATTATTTTAGTCCGTCAAAAATCAAGGTGTCCAACTTGATCGGGTGGGAGTACATGAGGTGACTCATAGCAAGATGAGTGATGACGGAAATAAATAGTGGCTTCACGACACATACCAACAGAGACACGTAAGTTAAAAAAGACTACTTCTATTTGATTTTGTAATTATATAATTAAATGAAATTACTTAATACAATTCTATATCTTTCAGGATAATATGATCAACTTAATGCATCCTCCTGAAGACGCCAACTCTGCTACAGTTCAGCAACCACTGACAGCAGAGAAGGTCTACCAAACCGTCATGCCACCTAAGCATGACAGGTACGTCCGTAGTGAAGGAAGAAGCGAGACCGTCTTGGGGTGGTATGGGAGAAGGGGAGCATCATCCTCTTCAGCTGAGGTGCATGAGATGAGGAAGGAGATTGCGACATTACGCCGCAAAGATGAGGACCAGCAAATCGATGAGCTGACGACACTAATTAAGGACAACGCGATGCAAACCAAGGAATCCAACAAGACCATCAAAAAGCTGCTGGCATTGCTTCAGAAGGGAGGTATTGATCACCCGTCCCTTCATTAGTATAGAGATCGTTGTGATGATGACGATTTAGGTGGTAGTGATGTTTGAGGTATTGGTGCCATAGCATGATTATATTTTTTATATACATTATCGTTTGTAATGAACTCTGTATACGTTATTTTATATATGAAATTTTAATTCTGATTTCGTGTGTTTTAAATAGATGCAAAAATATTTTAAGTTGTGTGATTGATTATATTTTTTCTAGATTTGTAGTTCTTTACAGGTCTTCCACATATATTAAATACATTTTAAAAAAAACTTTTTCAACCTTTTTTAATGGACGAAAATATTAATATCGTTCACCATTATTTTAAAACGTCCACAATATTAATATTCTTGATCGTTTGATAACGGACGAGAATATTATAGACTATTGTAATTTCCAACAATTATATGTGAATGGTCGAAAATATTAATATTCTCGACCGTTCACAAACGGACGAAAATAGGAACAATCTCGACGGTTATTGATGAACAGTCGACAATATGATGATCTTAGTTGACCGCCTAAATACCGATCGAGATAAATATTTTCATCAACCATTTATTTATAACAGTCGATAAAAACTTTCGCGACCGTCAAAAACAGACGATAGAAATAACCTAATAACAATAGTATATTCCTCAACCCTTTTTATCGACGATTACTTTAACATTATTGACCGTTTTTAATGGTTGGCAATACTCAATATTCTTGTAGTGGTATTATGCTGTAAGTTCACAAAGTTAACTCAAATGCTTAGTCCCATCCTACCTAACAACAAACTTGTACATAAATGCCAAAAGTCACTTCAAACTAAGAAATGCAGGAAACTATTGGAGCACCAAATCGATGTTTTTTCATTCAGAAGGTAATAAACGGCCAAATGCTGTGGAACTAATACCAGGCTGCAATCAATTTACCACAGAAACAGGAAAGAGAGATGTACCTCAGCAGCAACTGCTGGTTTGCCCCTCCAATCATTTAAGTACCCTTTAATTGACTCCTTTGCCGCATCTGCGGTCCTTCTGAATTTAGCAACATCTTTGGTGTCTTCCTCTAGTGATGCTCTTAGTGTTTTCACAACCTCTCTGGCGGATTTTAGGTAGGCTTTTGGTAGTAATTTCCCGGATTTTGTTCTCTCATCCGGGTCAAGTAAGGACTTGATAGCCCCAAGAACACCATCATTGCCTTCATTGACCTCCAGTTTCGAAACACTCTCTTCAGCCTTAACAGGTACTGGAGCTAGATTCCAGTTGACTAAAGTTGAAATCAATGACACTCCGGTGCATAAAACTCCATGCCTTCTGTTCAACAAAACCGGCTGTGAGATCATGAGGAATGCACTTCTTGACTGCAGCTCATCTGAAAGTGATGTGAAATGATATTTAGTTCCAATTCCATGGAAAGAATAAAAGAACTTTTCTTTCATCTAGAAACTTTCAGTTCATCCAAAACTACATGCAAGCTTATCCTCTTGGGGATACATATTTTCTTACCACATGGTTTTTGACATCCATTTTGTCCCAAAGACTGGAATTGCCTCAGGAAGGCAGTAGGAGCCAACATATCTTTGTCACCAGCTTGTAACTTTTACCAACTTCGGTCTACTTATATCTCAATAAGATGTGCAACTACAGGGAGAGAGGACATAAACCAACTGCATGAAACAAAATATAAGAAAAAGCATTGCCAATAAGGAAGCAGGATAGTGGAAGCTATAAAGATTGCTGCGACATTAGATGACAATATAACAAATCCAAGATTCATTCAGCAGAAGGCTGAAATATCCTGCTGAATTGTTATTCGAAGACATAGTTATGCAGGTATAGACGAATTAATATGCATGACCTCAGATGGGTGAACAAGCATATGCTTTTACATACTAATTGATAGAGGGTGTGCACGTGTGCCATACAAAAACAAATGGTAAATAATTAATGCCAAGAAAACCAATATTACATGATTCTTGTGATGTACAGTCACTCCACCAGAGAAGGGATTGAAAGGGGCCAGTTATTCTATTATTCCTTTCCTTCCACAAGAAGGAGGTAGCACATAGCAATCGAAAAAGCAGAAAGAAGTAGTACATAAAAATGTACATAGCCCCTACTTAAACTATCCTTTCCACTAAAAGTAGTATACGATGTGAGACTCAACATGTAACAATCAATGAAGACTATGAGGTTATTGGACGAGATTTATCAAACTAATTTAACATAATAATCTATCTCAAAATGTGCATTTTGTCAATATATATGAGAACTTTTTGGCAACCAAATTGCTAATAAATGAAGATGACATTTTGCACCATTTTCAGGCAAATCACAAAATTCAGCTAGCACCTTCCGTCATTGAATGTCAACATTACATGGTAACACATTCAATATTTTAGTATGAAATATCTAAGCTTTAATGAGCATGATTTTACAAATTCATTTATTGTAGTGGTACAATCTCTGTGGAGATGGCCTGGATGCTGAGGGTATTAATCTTAGTGAAGATGCTAACCAGCTGTTTTCTTCAAAAAGAATTTTTTACCCTTCTCGACCAGGAAAGAGGCTATGATTATATAAGCATTTGGTAGAACCTCCGGAACCTGAGCCCTTGTGATAGCCGGGACTCAATTAATCAGGAAAAGAAAAGGGTGGATGGAAGGAAGAAGGAAAAATGAGGAAGAATGGAGAAGGATTGAGTGAAGGATAGTGGAGATAGATCATATTCACGTCATTCCCAGAGAATCAACAAAGTATTAGTAAGAGGTGACCCACAAATGGGGCTCTCCATCCATTGATTGTGCATTGCAACTCTCTAACAAAAGACAACTTCCGCTAATGACTGACATTTGAAATACAGTCCCTCAGTTATTATTATATCTTAGTTCCTAAAACTATATATTCATCATATCCAGTAAGCTGTGCTGTCATGCATGCCACGACTGCAATGAGATTTTTCGTGAGACATATAGATAGTCAACAGCTATAGTATGTTTTTTTCTCTAACATGTGGATTCCTCCACAGTAGGCTAGCACCCTCGCTTCTTTTTGATCTACAAGCTCCTTGCTAGGAATAAGGAAAGGACAAGCTTTTACACTACAAAAACTGCAATGGTGATTGAGACATAATTTCCCCTAAACCGCCTCTTCTCTCAACCTTTTTCTCCCAGCCAGTCCTTTTTTTTCTGTCCTATCATCAACCTCTTACAATTTCATCAACCTTTTCTTAGCTCGATAAGGAAAGGCTTCTCACAGATGTGTCAGTGCTATTGCACTGGTGATAGAGGCCCAATTTCCTCCAACATGCGAAAAAGCCCACTAAACAATGATTTAAAAGTATAAAACATGTATAATGTAGGAATTGCCAGGCTCAAATAGAAGTGTATGTGGTATCAAAGATTTTGTAAGATGGAGATGCCAGAAGGAAGAAGTCCTTTAGTTTTCTGCTATATACTGTTAAGGTCTGCCGCATTTAAAAAGAAGTACCTCCCTTTTCAAAAAAGTAGTCAAGGTGGCAGAAAGGCAGATTGGCATAAATGTCATGCTACCCAACCCCCAAATGGTTGTATGATCAATTGCGGTTTGAGCTAATGTTCAAAAATTCAAATATATTCCTCATCGAAATGCTTGTGGAATGGAGAATTTCATCTTAGTTGGCCTTGAGGGGCAAAGGAAAGTAATGAAAATGCATCATCATCACAATTAAAGGTACTTATATAACTACTTGAATAAGGATATGGGCAAGGAAGTTAGTTGAAAGAAGCATGAACATTGGGATGGGAGGAGAGAAACAAGACTTTAACCCCTAGATTTCCAAATATCATGATCATACCCCATTACTTTCATATGGTCTCCATGTATTCATTTTATGATGGCAAAATCTCCAAATGTCATGATTACAACACAGTAGTTTCGCATTGATCTCCATGTATCCATCCTATGGTGGCTGTTGAGAGAAAGTGTAGTTGAGTAATTGGATATGAGAGATCTAATTACAAGAGAATAGTATCACATCGTATAATGTGGAGAGTTGAAATGCGTGATGGCCTGGTGACTTATAAATAGGTATTGTACCACTCAACTGTTTCTTGAAAAGAATAGAACTATCTAGCCCTATCGGGCCTTTTTCCGTTGTTTTTTCATCGCTCTTCATGAGTAGAGTTTTCCCGTAAATCCAAGCGTACTTTATTTTTATGTTTTGATATTTTCATGTGTTTCTGCTTATTATATTTTTCACATTGGTATCAAAGCAAGTTAATCTTGAGTTCTCTTGTTAAAATATTATTGTTATATCTTTGTTCATGTTATTGAGTTCTTAGAGAAGATGCCAACAAGGGCATCTTGCAAAGCAGCAAAAGGTGGAGTCAACCCTACAGCCGTAAGCACGTGGCAATGATCTCGTGTAAAATCACGAGAATGGTTCTTGAGCCGATGGCAATCAGGATAGAAGGGGAGCCGCTGGCCTCCCCTGCTGTTGACGTTAGGAGAGAAGAAGGGTAGTAGCAATGCCGAGAGGAGTTAGATCGATCAAGTCTTCGTTGCTGCCATGGCTCAGATGAAGCGATGGCACTTATAGCAATGCAGATGGCAACGCTTGGAGGTGTGCGAGGTCTTCGCCATTGAGGTTGGCGAAGATGGCGGCGACGAAGACTCCGCTTCACACAATTTTGAAGATAACAGCAAAGCAGAGCGAAGAAGAGCGACGAGACCTTAAGGAAGAAGACGTAGTAGGCAGCGACGATCGAGGCAAGATCGACATGGTCCTCTTGATTACTCATTGAGAAGCAATCTCTGGCGAGGATTGTGCTGGCGGATTTCCATGGCAGTGGTGCTCGAGGAACGATCTTTGGTAGAGATCGTGGCGTCAATCTCGCGACATGGATCCTGCAAGGAGGAACCAAGCAGCAGCTGTGATTTGGGTCACAAGTCACAATAACAGGTCATCCAAATGCCTTTTTTGCCATCTAGAACTAATTTTCCTAAGTAAAACCATTTGGAAGTATCATTTCACATGGACCAATCCTGATTACCCCTTAATCATCAATTGACCTTATCTTGTTGAGATCACCAGTAATTGGTTATTTGACACACAAGAATCTTTGCAAGGAACCAACAAGAACAAGACCAAATAGAATGCCCACTAACTAGTTTTGCAACCAGGGTCCAGATTTTTGATCCTACAAATTAATTCAAAGGTTTTTGATACCGGAACTTTGTTCCAAATCTTATCAATCATTATGGTTTACAAATCCGTCAACAATAATGTTAAGTTTGACTGCATACACAAGGAAACTAGGCAGTGTGCTGCAATAACAGGCCCCTGCAAGATAGCTTGGATGTCTGAAGAACCGTTAGACTGATATAAAATAGATTGAACTGTTGAGAGAATTATGTAGTTGATTTAGTGCCATATCGTGAGATGTGGACTTTGTGTTGTACGTGGTGACCTATAAGTAGGTGTGTATCCCCCACTTATTCTTTTGAGAAGAATAGAAACATCAGAGCCTTATCGGGGCCTTCTCCCATTGTTTTCTCCATGTTCTTCGTGAGTGCGATTTCCACGTAAATCTAAGCATTTCTTGATTGATTTATTGTTTTGATATTATACTTCTGCATTTTTTAAATAATAAAAACAATAAATAAACCACACAACACAAACCAAATAATAAGTGTATTCTGATAGGGTTCTGACATTTCTATTCTTCTCAAAAGAATAAGTAGGGGGTACACGCTTATTTATAGGTCAACATACACAACACAAAGTCCACATCTAAATCAACCACACAATTCTCTCAACACGAAACTTTGGTCACATCAAAGTTGAAGCAATCAATGTCAGGTCATGAAAAACCATGATTAATCACAGGTCAAATAATCAAATCTCTCCTAATATTGGTGAATTAATGTGGGGGATGATGGCAGGAGAGATCAAATGGCCAAAACATAGAACGCGAGTGGGGGTTGACCCCTATATATAGGTCCTTGGAGAGGTGTAGCTGCTTCACTAATGTGGCACTCCTTTGACTCCATCAAAGTTGACTTTCAACTTGGAATAAACTGATCGTGCAGGTTCTGGAATCTTCCAGCTCTTGAATCTTAGTCTTCTTTTAGTGCATGTACAAGTTCTATTGATGATGTGTCAAGGTTTTGCCTCCATCAAAACTGATGTGGTAAGTCTTTTACCATGAACTTGCAAGACAATTGTGCGTCTAAATTCATTGTACAAGATTTGTTGAGCTGTCCATTCCACTGGAATATATTTTGGCAATAGTCCTGATCTCGACGATAACAAGAGATCTCTCAGGTAGGCATCTAACTTCCCCTGCGTATATATGTTGAACTTAGATGTACATGCTAAACTTGGATATGTGTGTGCGCACGCAAGTGCATGTGCACACATGTGTTTGACATCTAATGTTCTCAGAGATAGAGTTCTAGTCTTCAGAAGTGACTTTCTTCACTTCAATGTCAGAAATCCAAAAAAGCTCCAAAGAGAATTCAAGTTCTCAGATCAAAGAAATAACTACTTAAATATTGTAATAATCAATGTCTCACCCTTGATTAAATCATGTTAATCCGTATACTTCTCATAAATACCCTCTAAAGTATTTTCACCCCCAACCAATGTCTCCTAGTCTATGTAACGTTGCATTGATGAAGGAAAGCTCATGACATTGGGGCCCCACACATATGATGCTGGTTGTTTAATGCTAGAATCAAGGAATTGTAACAAATGTTTCCTATGAATGACACAATCTGACCAAGGGTGGACCAATGGATGTTGCTTGTTCTTTAAGGAAATTAAATATAAAGAAGATTTATTTGTGGTTTGCTGGAGTTCATTCCAGGGGGGGTGCTGCTGGCTGATGGCAATCTTATGATATATTATAAGTAGATGTGGTAAAAGACATCTTGAAGAAAGTTGGTCCCGGATACCAAGAGCAATTATGCCTTCTGGAGAAGTGAAGGCAAAGATGTTGCACACCTCTTTTTTGGCTATGCTTCCTAAAGGAGACCTGGGGATGTATTGATGGCTTCTCAATGATTTTTACATTAATTAGTGATTTCATGGAGGCCTTTAAACAGGGAAGGTGTAGCCAAGTTGGATAATTCATGCAAAACGATTGGTGAATTAATTAAGCCATCCGTAATGAGTTCCTGAGATGTCCTTATGTGCGACAAATTATTCCCCAAATTGAGTTTATATTCCCAAAGAATAATCTATGCCTCTTAAGGCCTAGTTTGGGATGAGAGATAGAAATTTTTACAAGGGTTATCCTATGCTTTTGTTTGAAAGTCAAAAGAGTTATTCTATTAGGTTGTCCTGTGATTGTTTGGAATGACCTTTTTTTATTTGTGTAGTGGGGTAGCCACGGTTTGGTTCATTTCCATGAGGTGAGAGACAGCAAGGGTTAACCCATGGAATAATGTATCCTGCATCACACCTAGGATAAGTTATCCCGGTTTAACCCCTTGTAACCTAGGTTAACCCAGCCTGACAATCAAACTGGGTTATCTCTATCTCGAAGGGATAACCCATCAAACAAACTATGCCTAAAAATTGATAGGATAAAATTCAAATTATGTCAAATAATGAAACCCACATTGGCGGCCGATTCAAAGAGACTACAATTGTTGCAGGTGAGGTTGAAAGAGCTAGCATCGAATGGGAAGAAGAGACACGGAAAAAGGATAACAGGGAAATATCATGCACAATCGACACCCAATTCGGTGTTAGAGTCACTGTGTGATTGGTTAAGGTGAGGGGATCGCCTGATAAAAGGTGGCGGCCTCAGGTTCTTACGAGGGGCCGTTGTCGTGGGTGGTGTCCCAACAACCACGAGTAGAATTAGAAGAGAATTGGATATGAGAAGAGTGATTACTTGCCATTTCATTCAATGCACCATGCTTACATATAGGGAGGAACCTCTGAGGTTCGAAAGGCACAACAACCTAAGGTGAGGAGCAAGATCTCAACAAAATCTCCAAATGTTCCCTTCCTATGTCTATCTGACGTAAGGGGAAGAGGGAGCTACAAGTAGACCCTAAACAAGGAAAGAAGGGGACATGCGGCCACAGAAACCTTGTTAGGGAAAGTAAAAAATACTTGGCTAACTACACCTATTGTCTACTATCATCAAAATGGCCTGGTGCTGGAGGCATGCATTAGGCAGTGACAGCTGGGTGGCGATGGCTTGTATCAACCACTCCCGACCCAAAAGCGGGCGTCATCCTCAACAGCCCAAGACAGGAACTGAGCATGAAGCACCTGATAGTCCTCCTACGTGGCCGAATTCTCATCTCCCCCAGCCCAAAGGACTAATACTTCCACAGTTGGGCCCTCATTATGGCGAACCAAGCGGCAAGCAATGATGTGATCGGGGTAGCATCCCATGTCATCACGTGGGGGCTAATTTTCCGGCGGAGCTGCTGTGGGCGGAGAAGAACCATGGTGTTTCTTGAGTTGTGAAACATGAAAGACGGGGTGGATGCGGCATCCTGGAGGCAAGATGAGTTCGTCAGCTACCTCGTTAATGCGACAAGTGATGGAGAACGACCAATAATATCTTGGTGAGAGTTTGTTGTTGGGCTTCTTGAGTATCATAGCAGATCGAAAAGGCGAGAGGCATAGGTACACCATTCGACCATCATGGTAGGAAACATCACGCCGATGGCGGTTGGCCAATGAGCACATTCTATCCTACACTCGCTGTAGATGTTCCCGTAGCTCATAAAGAATTGCATCCCGCACTAGGAGTGAGCACACCGCTTCCTTGGAGCAGGCCTCTCCTCGGATGTAGTCAGGTACTGAGGGAGGGGGCCTACCATAGACTACTTCGAATGGCGTCATTCCTATGCTAGCGTGCCAACTCGTATCAAATGAGTATTCTGCCCAAGCCAACCACTTGACCCATGAATGGGGGTAGTCGCTACAAAAGCACCTAAGATAGGCTCTGAGACTTTGATTGACGACCTCCGTCTGCCCATCCGTTTGAGGATGGTAGGCCAATGAGAATTGGAGGCGGGTGCCTTGGAGGCAAAAGAGCTCCTTCCAGAAGTTGCTAGTGAAGATGGCATCTCGGTTGCTGACCACCGCACGTGGTATGCCATGCAACTTGACAACAGTGTTAACGAAGACGCGGGCGACCTCCGCGGCCGTGTATGGGTGGCATAGGGGGGCCCAAGTGGACGTACTTGGACAGATGATCCACGATGACCAAGATCACCATGTACCCATGATCCGGTGGAAGGGCTTCCACGAAATCCATGGAGAGTTCTTCCTAGATCAGATTCGAAATGGGAAAGGGTTGAAGGAGCCCGGCCGGAGATTGTGTGGCCGCCTTGTGATGCTGGCAGGTGGTGCACTCGCAAACGAATTCGCGGACAGTCCGACGCATGGAATACCAAAAGAAATCCTGCTTGAGACGCTACAACGTCTTCTCATACCCCACATGGTTGCCGGTCGGCGTGGTATGGTAATTAGCCAACAGCTGGGAGACAAGCGAGGACGAGGAGGCAATGAATAAATGGCCACGGTAGCGAAGCAACCCATTGGAAAAGGTCCAGTGCGGGAAGTCAACGTCGTCAGCAAGCTCCTGCACTTGCTGGTTGTTACGACTCGGTTCCCAGATCCCTACAGGACTCGAGACCGACTCACCTCAATTAATCCCAAAACCTAGTCGTCCAACGAGAAATAACCAAAAGCAGGAAGTAATACCACATCCACACATGCATTATAACTAAGTAGAAGGAAAAGCGAAACGGTAAAGGAAAGTAGAGCAAACTGTCTCAAAATAGTACAAGTCACCACAACAACAACAGTGGAAGGAAAACAGAAAGTAACATGAACAGTAAAATAGATGTCTAGTACTCACTATAATAACAGAAAACTAAAGAGCTAGAAAGAAACGGCTACGGCTGGGTCCAGTACTCTCTGCACCCGGAAACTTGGGCCGCTTAACTCCTGGTCCTGAACAGGATTACGAAAAGACAGAGTCAACGAACGTTGAGTAGAGTGATGTTTACATCATTTATATGCAAGTAAAGTAAATCAAGCAACCACGTTTTATTCTTATTTCTATTTATCTCATCTATGTATTTCTAGTTCATTTATTTCACAAAGGATCCAAGTATTTATTGATCTTGCTTGTTCCTCGTAGGAACGATCTTGATTGCAGTCCTTTCAGTGGAGTAGAAGGTACACGTGGTGCTATCCTGGTCGGGAGAGGCCCCCGCAATAGTCCTACACCCAGTCAACCACCCCGAGGTCACTGTCGCGACATAGCGGTAACTATGGCACGCGTGATAAACGCACGAGTAGCTACCCCGCAATGGCACGCGGTCAGTCGTTTCCGCTAGCGGGTACACCTAAAGTACAGCACGGAACAGTATAAGGCATTGTCTTCTCAGAACAGGGGTCACGCCCCTCAACCAAACAGGGGTCTCGCCCCTCCATAGTCCACATACCATCGTCCGACTATCCCGATTTGCCTTGTGGGCCTAACAAGAGTCGATGTAGGTTGGCTACTCCTAGCCCCGGACCCCGTGGGGCAACTAGTTCCCTCCCTACACTAGTAGCACACCTCGGAACTACGTACACGAAGGTCAAACAGGAATCGGTGTAGAGTGACTAGGCCTTACCCCGGGTCTCAACCCTAGGGGCGACTAGCACTCCTCTACACTAAAAGGAACAGTCGCTCTCCTTAGTACCGTGTACACAAGGGCCAACTCACTCCCGTCTAGATACCAGCTTTCCTTTCATACACAGGAGTTCTACTCCTAATTCCCTGTAGGGTTCATGCTCATATTCATCTCATTATTAATATCCAAATCACACTATCCAATTCTCAATTTTCCATCACATACAGGTAGTTTGTGTTTTCATGTCTAAAACAGTATCTCATAATTACACTAATACCATTGCTAGCAATTTATTTTAAACATATACTCAAGTAAACAGTACAGCTCAAAACAGGCTCATACATTTCTACCCTAAAGTTCATTTCACATCTTAGAGTTCGATTCAATTATTCCAAACAAGCATATTCTTATTTAAATATTAACAATTGAATTAAACCACTCTACTGGGTATCACGGGAGGAATGGGGGCTTGCACCGCAGATCTCGTCGTCTCCGCGGACCCCGAACACGCTACCGGCTGGTAACCTGTACCAGCGACTAATTTACATCAGACGAGTTCAAAACAATAGGTACTCAACACGAACACGTAGAAAAACTCAAGTGGAAAACAACGGTACTTCATTTGTGGAATTCCGATTCCGTTTGGGTCCTGAACGGGCCAAAAACACAGTTACTGTCCAAAATCAAACGTCTGAGACTAGTCTCAAACGTCTTAAAAGACATCAGATCTTACCTTGTGTCTCCTACGGGTTCCTCAGACGTCCAGATCCCTCAGTGACCATCTGAAGGAAGTTCCAAACGTCGGACTATGCCTCCAGTCGTCTGAAAGTGCCGTCGGACGTCTAACGATGTGGTCAGACGTCCAAAAGTGCCTAGAAAGGCACACCGCTCACCTTTCCAACGCCCTGTACTTGCGTACGAAAACGCAGACCTATTATCAGCCAGACATTCCTACGCTACAGCATGCATGACAGAAAGTAGTGCAGGAAACACGTACCTCCGCACGATAGTATGCTTTCAGACGTCCAGCTTCAGTTTCGAACGCCCTGATGACTCTCCAGACGTCTGGTCGACCTTTCAGACGTCTGATACTGGAAAACTTCCAGTATTAGGACTTCCTCCATGGCGCCGCTCCTCTCGTAGTGTCGCCTGCAGCAGCCTCAGCAGCTGCAGAGGGTCGGGAGGTCGCCTCCTCGAGCTCCTCCTCGCACGCGTGCCCACTGCCGCTCGCGCGAGCTCCGCCGAGCTCCTTCAACCTCGACCCTCCCACGCTCTCGCTGTGCTCTCCCCCTCCTCCGCGTCCCGCCTTACTCTCTCTCTTCTTCTCCACTCACCGCACAGAAGGCTAGAAGGAAGGTGACGGCTGGTTGGAGGAAGGTGTGAAGGTAGTGGCTGGTGGGGAGGGTTTTAAATAGGAAGGGGTTAGAGTTCAGGGGTAAGGGGTGTGGAGGAGAGAGAGAAGCCGCAAGGAGGCGTCCAGACATCTGACGTACCCACGCGTAAAGCGAAAAGAACGTACAATATTCTCCTACTTTCAAATGTCTCGCCCATCATCCAGACGTCCAAACAGACATCTGACGATTAGTCCAGACATTTTAAACACCCCAAACAGGCACCGGGTCATTTCACTGGTACTCGACGTCATCCTAATATTCCCCTCGGAGGCGGTCGGTCTACGGTGAGTGTACCATGGAGATGGCACACGTCACCTCATCTTGATCGCGACGCAACAGGGCGTCGACTGCTCGATTCATGACCCCCCTCTTGTACATGATCTCGAAGTCATACGATGCGAGTTTGGCCACCCAACGCTGCTGGCGGACAAACATCAACCGTTGTCGAAGGAGGAACTTGAGGGTACGGTGGTCCGTTCTTACGAGGAATCGGTTGCCCAACAGGTAGCGGTTCCACTTTTGGACTACCACCACTAGTGCATACAACTCATTTTTGTATGTAGAGAAGGTGGATTGATGCGAGGTTGAAGCTTGACTGATATATGACAAGAGGTGGCTGCGTTGAATCAAGACAGCTCTGACGCCGTGGTCAGATGCGTCGCACTCGATGACGAAAGGCACTGAAAAGTCCGCAAGTGTGAGAATCGGGGTGGAAGTAAAGGCCTCCTTAAGGGAGCGGAAGGCCACACTTGCTTCATCTATCGAGCGGAAGCGGTTCCCCTTGAGCACCTCATGCAATGAAGCCGCAAGGAGTCTGTAGTTCTTCACAAAGCGGTGGTAGTACCCCGCAAGGCCGAGGAAGCCCCACAGCGCGTGCCCTGTGGTCGGTGGTGGCCACGACGACACTGCTGTTATCTTGGCGGGATCGACTGCCACTCCTTATCCCGAGACTACGTGGCCTAGGTACTCTACAGAGGTGACCCCGAAAGAGCACTTGGATGCCTTGATGTAGAATCTCTGCATGCGGAGGAGTCCCAGAACCTCTCGAACATGAGTAATGTGCGCCTCCCAAATGCGACTGTAAACGATGATGTCGTCGAAGAAGACAAGGATGAAGTTGCAAAGGCACAAGCGGAACAGGTTGTTCATCAATCTCTGGAAGGTGGATGGCACGTTACACAATCCAAACAGCATCACAAGAAACTCGTAGTGGCCGTCATGTGTGCGAAATGCGATCTTGAAAACATCGTCGTCCCTCATTCGGATTTGGTGGTAACCCAAACGAAGATCCAACTTGGTGAAGTAGTTGGCCCCCCGGAGGTCGTCGACGATGGGAATGAGGTATCGGTCCTTAACAGTGCGGTCGTTAAAGGCCCGATAATCCACGCAGAACCTCCACGTGCCGTCTTGTTTGTAAACAAGCAAGACGGGAGACGCGAAGGGGCTCTTACTCGGCTGGATGAGCCCGTTGTTGAGACGGAGGTGTATCTACCGCTCGATCTCATTCTTTTGCACCCAACCATGTCTATAGGGGGGAATAGCCACCAGCTGTGCGTCGGGCTTGAGGCTGATGGTGTGGCCTTCCTCGCACTCCGGAGGGAGACCGTAGGGTTCCCCGAAAACATCCTCGAACTCTGTCAATAGTTTCTACATGAGTTGGTCACAAGGGGGCACTTATATGGGCCTGTGGGTTCCCCCTTATAACAGACGCGCAGTAAGTAGAGATCTGTGGCCTCCGCCATGGCTTGTCGCAGCTCGTAGTCCTTCAACGCTCCTCCCCCTGGTAGCAACCCTTGGAGCACCACGGGTTCCTCCTCCCCTTGGTAGGTGATGGTGAGGGAGTCCAAGTCCTAGGAGGTTTCTCCCAAGGAGCGAATCCATGGGATTCCAAGTATCACGTCAAAGGTCCCAAGGCCGAGTATGAACGCGCTTACTTGGTGAGGGTACCCTTGTACGTGAAATACAAGGTCCCTTACCTTGGTGGTCGTGGAAAGGATGGCTCCTCCAGTGACCGCCACATGCATTGGCCGAGGAAGTTGCTGCTACGGGTGGTCCGTTGGGCCAAACCGTGGATCCACAAAATTGTTAAAGCTTCCCGAGTCCACCAAGGCTACCGGAATCCTAGCGCCAAGCGTGAGCTCTAGCTTGAGGAGGCCGGAGTTGCTACCCCTCGTAATGGCGTGAGAAGAGACATACCCATTCGTCTCCATCTCTTCTAGGCTAGCGTACGTCTCTTCCCATTTTTTCCCGTCGTCTTCCACCAAATAGAACACCTTGGCCTTACAATGATGGTTGGGGGTGTACTTTTTTTCACAATTGTAACAGAGATGCTGCTGTCGTCGATCCGCCATCTCCTCCGATGTGAGTTTTTTGAAGATTGGGGATGGGGTTGCTCCCCCATGTCCCGCTTGGGAGGCTGACGTGCCACCTCCGAATGTAGGCCTCGAGCCCCCCCCCCCCCCAGTTCCTCCGTCTCTCCTGCTACGAGCATTATGCTCCTCGAATATCCTCCCATAGCGGAAGGCCTACGCATTGTTCGTTGTTTGAGAACCAAGACTTCTGTCCGCAGATCCTCCTTCATGGAGGGCACTTGGTCCTGTAGGGCCTTAAACTTAGCATAGTAATTGAGAACGGTAGTTACCTGTCGCAGCCAACACAGTTCTCCCAACGGTTGGTCGATAGCATTGTGACCAAACCATACAAGTAGCTCCTCCTTGAAGTCATCCCATGAATGGATATGCCCGAGGTGTTCGCTCCAATGGAGGCATTGGTTAGCTTCGCCTTCAAGGTGTAGGGCTGCTAGCCAACATGCTCCTCCTCTGCTACTTGGTGGAAGGCTAGGTAGAGCTCAGCCCTCCGAATCCACCTGATGGGATCTTTCTTTCCGAGTATTGGGGGAAGACCAGCTTGACCAACTTGGCGAGGGTAGCGGCACCCCCCGAAGTCGTTCCACCTTCGGCACTGGTTTCTCGTTGCTTCAAGCTGCCCGTGGTTCAGTCCCCAAGCTTGGAGTCCTTCAACAAGTGAATCAGCTCATTGAGGGTGTTGGACTGTTGTTGAAGGAGCCCCACCATTTCTTGTTGGGAACGCTCCAGCGTGTCCAACTTTGCCCCAGCTGAAGTGGTGTCATCCTCCATTGTTCCGGGAAAGTGCTCTGATATCAAGTTGTTAGAGTCACTGTGCGATTGGTTAAGGCGACGGGATTGCTTGATATAAGGCAGCGGCCTCGGGTTCTTACGAGGGGCTGTTGTTGTGGGTGGTGTACCAACAACCACGAGTAGAATTAGAGGAGAACTGGATATGAGAAAAGTGATTGCTTGCCATTTCATTCAATGCACCATGCTTACATATAGGGAGGAACCTCTGAGGTTCGGAAGGCACAACAGCCTAAGGTGATGAGCAAGATCTCAAAAAAATCTCCAAATCTTCCCTTCCTATGTCTATCTGACGTGAGGGGAAGAGGGAGCTGCAAGCAGACTCTAAACAGGGAAAGAAGGGGGCATGCAGTCACAGAGACCTCGTCAGGGTAAGTAAAAAATACTTAGCTAACTACGCTTATTGTCTACTATCATCAAAATGGCCTGGTGCTGGAGGCATGCGTCAGGCAGTGGCAGCTGGGTGGCGATGGCGTGTATCATTCGGCACCACGCAAGTGTTCGTTCAAAATTTTAATGGCCAGCAGAGAGGGGGAACGGGTGGTAACGGGAAAATAACCAATAGGAAGATGCTGCAGGTGTTAACCGATTCGAGGAGGAGCTCGCAAGGGCTTGCGGGACGGTCGAAGCGGGCACCTCCGCCGAAAGGAGCAGCGGTGGCAATGCTTCGGTTGCGCCGCGTTGGGGTACGCGGTGGCTGGAGCCGCAGCGGATGGCGCTGCGTCGGGAAGCGCGGGATCCGGGGTGCGAATCGGGGCAACGCCGGCGGAGTCGAATGGTGGGGTGAGGTGGTGGGTGGCCCGGCAGTGGTGGTGAGCGGGAAGGAGTGGGTGGCGGTGATGGGTGGTTTGGCAATCTCCATATCCATATCGTTATCATCATTTACTTATGAGATGCTCGCTTATCCATTGCATATCCAATCTACATAGATTACGTGGTTCTGTAACTGCTGCTTTCATGATCTTTAATGTTATTACTGTGAAGGTTAAGTCTGAATTCAATATTACATGACTTTCAATCTTTTTTTTCTCTTTAACATATCCTTCATTATTTTTTTCATTACATTTTCCTCTCTCTCTCTCCAACAAAGCCTTAAGCCTCTCCTCTATATATATATATATATTGAAGTCGCATGGAGCAACATTTCACACGGCTACTGTAGTTGCAACTGTAACAACTGCTTCAATAGCATTTGATGCTATTATTGCAACGATAGAGTTTGATTTCAGCATTATGCTGACTCCAATCTCCCTCCTCCCCTCTCTCTAGCACATCCCTCACTATCTCTCCCTTCGCATCTCTTTCTCTCTCTCTCTCTCCTAGCTGAGCCCCAAACCCCTCCTCTATATATATTAAGATTTGACATATCGGCGATATATCGATATCGACAAGTTAAAGCATATTGATATCATGTATCATATCTTTTTCTATAATATTGGGGATATATCGTGGATATCAAGGGATATCAGTGATATATCTCTAAAAATGAAGAACTGCAATTTAATTTTTCCCTTAAAGTGGTGAAATGTGATTGATACTGGAGATATGTCGATCACATGTCTTTGTCTACTTTGTGCAATTCACATGGACACGTATTCTTTTCATTTCTTTTCTTCTCTCCTACCCTGTGCGACTTACATGGATACATGATTCACCACCTTCAAGAGGAACACAAAATGATGACGATGATGATGCAGTGATGGTTGACAAGCCACAAGCAAAAAGTAGTGGTAGAGGAGATGTGGGATATTATCATCAAGGTCCTAGTAGAGATGATGCCCAACATGAATACACGTAAAAGTATACAAATATACATGAAGACCCTGTACCAAGTCCACCTTATGACAATGCAAGGACAAGGTATGCGTATGCCTCAGGCCATTCTATAATGTCTATCGGTGATTTAAGTTTATTGGTGGGATCCCTTGATCTGGCAGCGGAATCAATCTTTGGAGGTGGACTAAGATCATCATCAAGTTACTATAGTGGTTATAGATCTTATTATACCAGCTCTCAATACCAACCGCACGAAGAGGTGTAAAGTTCATTTAATTAATTTCAAGCTATACTGTTACGACCCGGTTCCCAGATCCCTACAGGACCCGAGACCAACTCGCCTCGACTAATCCCAAGGCTCAGTTGTCCAACAAGAAACAACCAAAAGTAGAAAAATAATATCACATCTACACATGCATTATAACTAGGCAGAAAGAAAAACGAAATAGTAAATAAAAGTAGAGCAACTGTCTCAAAATAGTACATGCCACCACAACAACAGCGGAAAGAAAACAGATAGTAACATGAACAGTAATTTAAAAGTTCATTACTCACAACTACAGCAGAAACAAAAGGGCTGGAAAGAAACTACTATGGCTAGGCTCGGTTAGGCCCAGCACCCTCTGCAGCCGGAAACTCGAGCTGCTCAACTCCTGATCTTGAATAAGGTTACGAAAAGACAGAGTCAGCGAACGCTGAGTAGAGTGGTGTTTACATTATTTATGTGGAAGTAAAGTAAAACAAACAACCAGGTTTTATTCTCATTTCCATTTATCTCATCTATGTATTTCTGATTCATTTATTTCACAAGGATCCAAATATTTCTTGATCTTGTTTGTTCCTCGTGGGAACGATCTTGATTGCAGTCTTTTCCGTGAAGTAGAAGGTACACGTGGTGCTCTCCTGGCCGGGAGAGTCCCCTGCAGTAGTCCTACACCCAGTCAACCACCCCGAGGTTACTATCGCAACTAGCGGTGACTACGGCACGCGTGATAAGCGCACGGGTAGCTAACCCATATTGACACGCGGTCAATCATTTCTGCTAGTGGGTATGCCTAAGGTACAATACGGAATAGTATAGGGCTTTGCCCTCTCATAACAGGAGCCTCACCCCTCAGAACCAAATAGGGGTCTCACCCCTCCACAGTCCACGTACCCTCGTCCGATTACCCCGGTTTGCCCAGAGGGCCTACAAGTCAATGTAGGTTGGCTAGTCCTAACCCCGTGCCCCGTAGGGTGGCTAGCTCCCTCCTTACACTAGTAGCACACCTCGATACTGCGTACAGGAGGGCCAAACAGGAGTCGATCTAGAGTGATTAGTCCTACCCCGGGTCTCAATCCAAGGGGTGGCTAGTTCCCCCTCTACACTAAAAAGGGATAGTCGCTCTCCTTGGTACCATGTACACAAGGGCCAGCTCACTTCCCATCTACATACCAAATTTCCTTTCATACACAGGAGTTCTATTCCTAATTGCCTGTAGGGTTCATACTCATATTCATCTCATTTATCCATATTCAGATCTCATGTTTCATAACTCGTTCCTCATCCATATACAGGCAGCTCGTGTTTTCATAATTCAATTCTCAATCATATACATGCAACTTGTGGTTTCATAATTTAATTTCTCATTCACATACAGGCAGCTAGTATTTTAACATGCATCTCAAGTAAACAGAGTAACTCAGCATCAGACTTCATTCCATATCCTAGAGTTTTAATCAATTAAATCTAAACAAGCATATTCTTTATTCACGTCTTAACAATGAATTAAACCACTCTACCAGATTTCACGGGAGGAATGGGGGCCTGCATCGCAGATCTCGTCGTCTCCACGGACCCCGAACACGCCACCAGCTGGTAACATGTACCAGCGACTAATTCACATCAAACGAGCTCAAAACAGTAGATACTCAACACGAACACGTAAAGAAACTCAAGTGGAAAACAGCGGTACTTCGTTTGTAGAAATCCGATTTCATTTTGACCCTAAACGGGCAAAAAACATGATTACTGTCCAAAACCAGACGTCTTAAAAGACGTCAGATCTTACCTCTCACTTCCTGCAGCTATCTCAGACATCCAGACTCCCCTGCAACCGTCTGAGGAGAGTTCCAGACGTCTCACCTTCCTTCTAATCGTCTGGAAGGGTCGTCGGACGTCTGGTGATGTGGTCAGATGTCCAAAAGCACTTGGAAAAGCACACCCTACTCCTTCCTGACGCTTCGCACTTGTGTGCAGAGCACATACCCCATTTTCAGCCCAACATCTCCTATGCTACAATCTACATGGCGGAAAGTAGCGCAAGAAATACGTACCTCACGCGATATTATGCTTTCAGACGTCTGGCTTCAGCTCCGAACATCCTGATGCCTCTCCAGATGTCTGGTCGATGCTCCAGACATCTGATACTAGAACTTTTCCAGTACCAGACTCTCCTCTGCGACGTTGCTCTTCTCGCAGTGCCATCCGCAATGTACCATAGTAACTTTAGCAGCTACAGAGGGCTGGGAGGCCACCTCCCTGAGCCCCTCCTCCTCGTGCACGTGCCCGCTGCCAGCCGCACGAGCTCCACTGAGCTCCCCGAAAGTCCACCGACCTTGTCCTCCTCCCTCACGCTCTTCCTTCCTCTCTCCCTCTCTCCCTCTTGTTCTCCCTCACTCACCCTCTCCCTCGTCACTCTCATTCTCCCTCGCCACTGCTGCACAAGGAGGATGCTGGAGGTGGTGGTGGTGGTGGAGAGTGGCTTGGGGATGGTGAGAAGGGGGGTTTAAATAAAAGGGGTGTTAAGGTTTAAGGGTGAGGGGTGTAGAGGAGAGAGAAGCTCTGCGTGCTGCTCACGTGCAAAGTGCAAAGGAACGTACGAAAATTCCCACTTTCAGACATCCAGGTCGGTGTCCAGACGTCTGACTGAAACTCCAGACGTCTTATTTGACTAAAAAGGCAACGGGTCATTTCATACACTAACCCTTCATCTTATTATGGTTGCTCCTATGGGTATGATGGTCGTCATCAAAATGATCTTGTATCTGCAAGTTATGGCTATGGGATATTCCGTAAGTATTTTGCATCTTAAGATCCTCAATCATTTTTTTATCAACCTTCCCACCCTGCTGCACCACTTCCTCCTCGACCACCATGAAATTCATCGATAAGACAGTGTGAACCTTTTGAATTGTCAGGTCTACACTGAAATGAGGTGGTTCTAGGGTTCACAGATTCAAGAGGATATCGAGATGAGTCTACTTAAGGTAGATCTAAAATTAGAAGCAGGAGTAGCTCGTTTGACAGTCACAGTCGATATTCACTTCTTGGAATATTTCTGTAATGTAGTAATGAAGACTATCAACAATACATCAATAAATATAACACTCAATACAACTACATGACATGGGAGTCATACTATGAATATGTTAGAGTGCTATGAATAGAGGAAGATAATTAGAGGAGAAATATCGAGCCAGGTCAAAGCTCAACCTAGTATTGATTTAGTTGCATTGACTGGTGCTTCCGTGCTTGGTGTAGTTTACTGATACTTTGACACTATTAATATTTCATTTCTTCTTGTGAGTAGTATTACTATGAATATTTTTTAATTATTATCATGTTATGTTCACTTTCTTTTCAATATATGACTTTGTTAATCTGCGACTGGTGCATTTTCATTATGTTTTCATTCAAAATTTATGATTTTCGTCTTTTAGGCATTTCTTCATAATATACTAATTATTAAAATGTTAATTTTCATCAATTCTATACATTTTGGACCTTTTTGAATGATTTCTCCAAAATTCACCAATATCAACGATATATCACTGATATATCCCATTTTCGACTTGTTGATACACATCGATATTTATATTTAAAACCTTGTATGTATATATATTGAAGTAGCGTAGAGCAACAGCTCACATGGATAAGGAGGCAAACGAGCCAGGTTTGAGTCGATTCGGTTAAACTCATACACATACCCCTTTATAAAATTCATACACATGACCTACCCATTTACCCATTGAGTATAAAAATTCAAACCCATACCCTACCCATTTACCTATCGGGTACAAAAATTCAAACCTATACCCATCTATCCATCACGTACTCATTTACCCATCAGGTACCCATTTATAAATTGATCTTACAATCAAATTGTGCCAAATTAGAGTCAAAGTAGAGGAAAAATCTATAACATAATTCATTAATTGCTTATTTTTAGCAAGCTCTCAACATAGGAGCTTGAGTTGCTTTAATTTTATTGATCTCAGCTAAAATTATTATAAAAAAAGCCTTTCAAGGGAAATACATCAAAAATAAAAATACAAAAAATACAAAGAAATACTAAATAGAAGTATCTTTCAAACAAAAAATCCCCATCTCTAAGTTCAATGTTTAATGGAAACTTTAGAAGCATTCCCAACCTTCAAAATCATGGGGAGAATCATGAAAAAGATTAAGGTTGACGGAATGAGGGACTTAAGGTGGGACTGATATAAATCTCAAGTAAATGGAGATTTTATTTGGGTATTTAGGTAGGATAATCAGGTATATATTTATACCCATACCCAAACCCGGTTGGGTGTTTTAGATAAAACCCATACCCGAACCCGATCGGGTTCAAGTCGGATTTTACCCATTCTTTTTTGTTCGGGTTAGGTCGGATTCAAGTTGGTTTACCAAAACTTGCATCCCTACACATGGCCACTATAGCTGCAACTGTAGCAGCTGCTTCAATGGCATTTGATATTATTATTGCAAAGATCGAGTCCAATTTCAACACTATGCCACCCATGATCCCCCCCTCTCTCTCTAGCACATCCCTTATTGCCTCTCCCTTTGCATCTCTCTCTATCCCCCCAGTTGAGCTCTAAACCCCTCCTCTATATATATATTGAAGCTGCATGGAGCGGCATGTCACATGGCCACTATAGAAGCAACTGTAGCAACTGCTTCAATGGCATTTGCTGTTGTTATTGCGAAAATTGAGTCTGATTTCAACACTGTGCTATTCTTGATCCTCCTCTCTCTAGCACATCCGTCACTGTCGCTCCCTTCACATCTCTCTCACTCACACACACTCTCTCTCTCTCTCCCCCCTCCCCCCAATTGAGCCCTAAACCCCTCCAATGGCCCTCTTCCCCACTCATCCGAACTCCCCTCCTCCTCCACCCTTCGTTGACATCGTCCCATGTTGCAACAACTTGGGCCTTCATACCCTCCCGCTCTACACCAGCGAGGGCATCGACGACAACACCAACGAGCCTACCTTCGCTAGCTGCCTCCGCCGCCTCGAGCTCCGCACTTACCTTACAATTACCGACAAGGTCCTTCAGCACGCTAGCTACCTTTGTAGCCTCCTGCTCCGTGTGTAAAGACTCGTACCTTTTTAGCCATTTAAGACGTCTGGAGTTTCAATCAGACGTCTGGACTTGTTCCCGGACGTCTGAAAGTGAGTTTTTCGTACTGCGCTTTGCGCTCTGCGCGCGGGCGACGCACAGAGGCTGCTCCCCCTCTCTCTCCCTCACCCCTCAAACCCTAACCCTCTCCTATACAAACCCCCTCCCTTCTCCTCTCCTCTCCACACACCACTCAGCCACCACCACCTCCACCTTCTCCTGCCAGCCACATCCCCCTTCGCCTCTGCTGCAGCCGCGGCAAGGAAGGAGATCCACCAACGAGGGGAGAGCGGGGAGGAGCGAGAGCGAGAGAGTGCGAGGGAGTGGGAGCGGGGGAGGAGGAAGGCGACCGCAGGAGCTCGTGGAGCTCAAGGAGGTGCTCGTAGGAGAGGAGAGGACGTCGGCGAGGAGCTGCCCAAGCTCCTACAGCGGCTGGAGCTGCTGCCGTAGGTGGAGGTGCGGGCGGAGCAAGCTGCTAGGTGGTTCTGATACTGGAAGTTTTCCAGTATCAGACGTCTGGGGTGAAGACCAGATGTCTGGTGAGGCACCTGGACGTCCGGAGCTAAGGTCGGACGTCTGAGAGCATGTATCGCGCGAGGTACGTACGTTCCTACGCTGATTTTCGCCATGCAGAAGATCTCAGCGCAAGAGTTGTTGTCGGCTGACCGTGCCTGCATTTTCGTACGTAGGTGCATCTTTGGGAAGGCACGCGGTACACTTTCCCATGCACTTTTGGATGTCTGATCACATCACCAGACGTCCAGAGGTACTTCCAGACTACCGGAGACCTTGTCTGAGGTCTGGAACTATCCCCAAATAGTCGCCGAGGAGGTCTGGACATTTGATCAGCCGTAAGAAACACAAGGTGAGTTTTTGACGTCTTTTA
This sequence comes from Thalassia testudinum, assembly GCA_037157565.1. Taxonomy (NCBI): domain Eukaryota; kingdom Viridiplantae; phylum Streptophyta; class Magnoliopsida; order Alismatales; family Hydrocharitaceae; genus Thalassia; species Thalassia testudinum. The sequence goes on from JAZHRO010000024.1 coordinate 25,194,059, forward strand.
AGACGTCTAATTTTGATCAGAAACCACGTTTTTGGCTTGTTTAAGGCCCACATGAAATTGGATTTCCGCAAACGAAATACCGTTGTTTTCTACTCTAGTTCCTCTACGTATTCGTGTTGAGTATCTACTGTTTTGAGCTCATCTAATGTATATTGGTCGCTGGTATAGGTTACCAGCTAGTAGCGTGTTCGGGGCCCACGAAGACGACAAGATTTGCGGCACAGGCCCCCATTCCTTCCGTGATACCCAGTAGAGTGGTTTAACTCATTTGTTAATATTTAAATAAAAATGTACTTGGTTGGAATAGTCGGATTGAACTCTAGGATATAGAATGAACCCTAAGGTAGAATGAATGTGCCTGTTTGAGTTGTACTGTTTACTTGAATGCATGGTTAAGATAAATTGCTAGCAAATGTCTTTAATATAATTACGAGATGCATGTTAAAATACGAGCTGCCTGTATTTAATTGAGAAATTGCCTGTGAAACCACCAGTTGCATGTTTTTGAGAATTAAATTATGGAAACACGAGCTGCCTGTTTATGGATGAGGAACGAAATATGAAACATGAGATCTGGATCTGGATAAATGAGGTGAACATGAGCATGAACCCTACGGAGAATTAGGAGTAGAACTTCTGTGGATAAATGGAATCTGGAATTGTAGATAGGAAGTGTGCTGGCCCTTGTGTATGTGGTACCAAGGAGAGCAACTGTCCCCTTTTGTGTAGAGCAGAGCTAGCCTCCCTTGGGTTGAGACCCGGGGTTAGGATTAGCCACTCTACACTGATTAGTGTTGGCCCTCGCGTACGTGGTACCGAGGCGAGCTACTCGTGTAGGGAGGGAGCTAGCCACCCCACGAAGCTCGGGGTTCAACTAGCCACCCTACACCGACTTTATTAGCCTCTCTAGGAAAACCGAGGTAGTCAGACGAGGGTGCGCAGACTGTGGAGGGGCGAGACCCCTGTTCTGAGAGGGCAAGGCCCTATACTGTTCCGTGCTGTACTTTGGGCCGTACCTGCTAGCGGAAACGACTAACCGCGTATCAGTGCAGGGTAGCTAATCGTGCACTTATCACGCATGTTGTAGTCACCGCTATGTCTTGACAGTGACTTCGGGGTGGTTGCTGGGTGTAGGACTACCACAGGGGACTCTCCCGACCAGGAGAGCACCATGTGTACCTTTTACTCTACGGAAAAGATTGCAATCAAGATCGTTCCCACGAGGAACATGCAAGATCAGGAAATATCTGGATACTTTGAGAAATAGATAAAACAGAAACACATAAATGAGATAAGTAGAAATGAGAAATAAATCTGTTGTTGTTTTTACTGTACTTGTACTTAAATAATACAAACACCACTCTACTCAACGTTCGCTGACTCTGTCTTTTCATCACACTGTTCAAGACCAGGAGTTGTGCAGCCCGAGTTTCCGGCTATAGAAGGTGCTGGGCCCAACCGAGTCCAACCGTAGTTGTTCTTTCAGCACTTTCTTTTTCTCTACTATTGAAGTAATAGATACCTAGTTTACTGTTTCTGCTACTTCTGTTTCCTTTCCACTTTCTGTTGTTGTTGTGGTGGCATGTACTGAGACAGTTGTTCTACTTTCTTTACTGCTTTGTACTTTCTTCTGCTTAGTTATACTGCATGTGTGAATGCAATTTATTTTCCTCCTTTTAGTTATTTCTTGTTGGACGACTAGATCTTGGGATTAGTCGAGGCGAGCCGGTCTTAGGTCCTGTAGGGATTCGGGAACCGGGTCGTAACAAGATGGTATCAGAGCAAGGTCGTCCCGAGAACTGAACCAATTGGCTTGAGAATAACCAAGCATGTGCATATAACTAGGATAGCCACCACAATGTATCGCTTGATATTCATTTCCGAGTCTTTTTCTCGATGTAATCCTGTATCGTTGACACTCTTGTTCTATCTTTCCCATCTCCTTGTAGGAGATGCCTCGTCGGGGAGTTCTCGAGGCAAGTCGTGGACGAGGTCAGAGGGGCGGACGTGCTGGACCTGAGGTATCGGTTGACCCACCTCTTCTCCCAGGCGTTCAAGCCCAGGATCTCGCCCAGCTGATTAGAGACATCGTGCGAGAGGAGCTCCACCAGCCTCCACGGGCACCTCTCCCTGAGGGCGGGGAGGGGGAGTCCTCGTTGGGACAGAGAGACCGTCACAGTGCCAGACGAGTAGGTGGGGGAGGGTGTGGTCCTTCACCACCCCCACCGCACTCTGACACTTCTGAGCACGAGCCCTCCTTGCCTGGAGGCGTGCCCGTTCCCCCACTGCAGCTACACCACAAGCTTTTCGAACAGTTCGGGAAGCTGAAGCCCCCCTCCTTCAAGGGGGATGAGGACCCCTCTGAGGCAGAGGACTGGTTGCAGCAGATAAAGAAGGTATTCAACACCCTTCGCCCTCCTGCAGAGTGCTGCGTGGCCTTTGCCACATACCAGCTAGAGAGTGCAGCACACATGTGGTGGAGGGCAGTCAGAGGCCAGGAGGGGAGAGAGCCGACGTGGGACCAGTTCGTGGCTCTCTTCTGGGAGTAGTACTTTCCGCAGACCTGGCAGGATCGGAGGAGGCGGGAGTTCCACACTCTCCACCATGGGACGATGACGGTTAGCACGTACCACACGCATTTTCTGGAGTTGTCATGTTTTTCCTCGACAGCTGTGTCTATAGAGGAGGAGCGCCTGTGGAGGTTTACTGAGGGGCTCCGACCTGCTATTTGAGGGTATGTCAAACCCCAGAAGCTGCCAATTTTCTCTCGTGTGGTTGAGGCAGCCATGACTTACGAGGAGACCAACCCGGTCGTGCGAGACACAGACAGCGGACGGAAAAGGCCCTACCAACTAGACTACTCTCAAGGACATCGGGAGATGTTACGACTCGGTTCCCGAATCCCTACAGGACCCAAGACCGACTCACCTCGACTAATCCTAAGACCCAGTCGTTCAACAAGAAATAACCGAAAAACAGGAAAATAAACAACATTCACTATGCAATGTAACTAACAGTGAAAGCGTACAAGTAGTAAAGGAAAGTAAAAACTGCTAGTTCAGTACATACCACCACAACAACAGGAAGGTAGAACAAAAGTAATAGGAACAGTAAACAAAAGTCTGAAACTCACTGTAGCAAAAAGAGAGTACAACAATAGTATGGAAAACTACGGCTGGGCTCGACTGGGCCCAGCACCTTCTACAGTCGGTAGCTCGGGCTGCTCAACTCCTGGACCTGAACAGGGTTATGAGAAAACGGAGTCAGCGAACGCCGAGCAGAGTAGTAACCAAACTATCTAAAGCAATAAAAACTAGCGAGTATGTTTATCCTTTTCCAGTTATTTATTTTACAGGTAATTTCTTTTCACCCCATTGGTTTACTTTTAGATTCCTTTCTTGATCTTACATGTTCCTCGTGGGAACGATCTTGATTGCAATCTTTTCCAAAGAGTAGAAGGTACACGTGGTGCTCTTCTGGCCGGGAGAGTCCCCCATGGTAGTCCTATACCCAGTAAACCACCCCGAAGTCACTGTCAAGACATAGCGGTGACTACAGCACGCGTGATAAGCGCACGGGTAGCTATCCTGCACTGACATGCGGTCAGTCGTTTCCGTTAGCGGGTGTTGCGAACGCGGCTTCAAGACGTTTTTTTGGAACCCCTTCTAGATGTCTAGGATTTAATTTCTGTGGCACGCAGGATTGCGTCTGAGCGCCTGCGCGCGCAGACCTGCGAACGCCACTCTTTTTCCCTCTCTCCTCCTGCAGGCACAATGCTGCGCTCTCTCTCTCCCCCCGCGTGGCCTTCAAAAGGCCCTCGCCCTCTCCCTCACCCTCATCTCCTCCGCTCCCTTCTTCTTCTTCTAGCCGATGCGAGAGCGAGCGAGCGGCGACAGCGGCATCCGCGACGAGTGTGCGGGAGGAGGTGTTGCGCGAGGGAGAGGACGCTCGACCGTGAGGGCTCGAGCTTGCCGGGGCAGCTAGAGCCGGCCGGCGGGGGAGCAGCAGGCGTGGAGTGTCGTGGGAGGGCTCCTGCAGCTCGAGCAGCAGGCGGACGGGGTGCGGCCGTGCATCGCGGGCAGAGAGCGAGTCGAGCTCTGATTCTGGAAGTTTTTCCAGAATCAGACGTCTGGGCTTCCAACTAGACGACGGTGAAGACGTCTGGAGGACTGTCCAGACGTCTGACAAGTAAGTTTTTCGTCCTTCTTCCTCTTTTGCGCGTACGGCCATGCAGACGTCCGCCGCGCCTTCGTCTGAGACCCGTTGTACTGAGAGCGAGGAGTGGATGCGTGCAGGTTCTGCTCGGGAGGGCGCAAGACTCGCCATCCAACGAAAATCGGACGTCTGGCCGCAGTGCCAGACGACGGGAAGGACTTCCAGACGTCCGGGGTGACCATCGGACGTCTGGGAACTAAGCCAGATGCCCCCGCAGGCTTTTGGACGTCTGAGGGACTACACAGAACGAAGGTACCATCTGACCCACATTTTAAGACGTCTGGAAGAGGTTCCAGACGCCTGATTTTGGACTGTTTCGTCATTTTCGACCCGTTTAGGGCCCGTTCGGAGTCCGTTTTCTGCGTTTCGAGTTGCGTTCTTTTCGGAATGAGATCCTCTACCTGTTTACAGTAATTATTTACCGTTATGAGAAACTCTTTGTGTTTGATCCTTGTGTTAGGACCCTGTTACATTGCAGTCTCGGGGGTTGCGGAGGCGCGCGGGATTTCCGACCACGCCCCCAGTACTCCCGTTGTAGCTGGTAGAGTGGCTTTTAAATTTGTTACAATTATGGAATAATTAATAGAACCTAGGGCATTGCATGAATTCTAGGGATGAGAAACTAGATTGAATGATAGATCCTAGGGTAATGCATGAATCCTAGGGCTGGAAAACTAGATTGTATGATAGATCCTAGGGTACGGCATGAATCCTAGGACTGGAAAACTAGTGGAATACATACATATTGCAGTCTTGGAAAAGTGGAAAGGAACTAATAGCTGCCTGTAAATTGATTTAACAGCTGCCTGTTATGAATAAATAAACATGACTGAGAACATGGGTTGTATGAACGGTGAAACCTAAATGTGCTGCGTTAGAAGAGCTGGAACCCTACGGGGAATTAGGAGTAGAACTCCTGGAAAGAGGATGGAATGGAACTGAGAAAGAAAGACGTGGAAGTGTGTTGTCTCTTGGGTACGTAGTACTAGGGGAAGCACCTGTTACTTGTTTAGTGCAGAGCGGAGCCAGCCATCCCAGAGACCCGGGGTTAGATCTAGCCACTTTGTACCGACTTTTTGGCCCTCGTGTACACAGTACTGAGGAGAGATACTAGTGTAGAGCGAGTACCAGCTACCCCACGGGCCCCGGGGTTCTGCTAGCTCACCTACACCGACTTGTTAGGCCCACTGGGCAAACCAGGGTAGTCAGGCGAGGGTGCGCGGACTGTGGAGGGCAAGACCCCTGTTTAGTTACTGTGGAGGGGTAGGACCCCTGTTACTGAGAGGGCTCTTCCCTATACTGGTTCCGTGCTGTGCTTTGGGCGCACCCGTAAACGGAAACGACTAACCGCGTGCCAGTGCGGGGTAGCTACCCGTGTGCTTATCGCGCGTGCCGTAGTCACCGTTACGTCTGTCAGCGACCTTGGGGTGGTTGACTGAGAGTAGGATCACCACGGGGGACTTTCCCGGCCAGGAGAGCACCACGTGTTACTTCTACTTTTCGGAAAAGACTGCAATCAAGATCGTTCCCACGAGGAACATCCGAGATCAAGTGAAGGATCTGAGAAATAAATAAATCGTGAGATAATAGAAAGACGTAAATAAAGAAAGTAACAAAATATAACAGCTACTGTACACTCTACTGTTTCTTTAGTTTTAGTTGCCACTCTACTTAGCGTTTCGCTGACGTGTTACACTCGTTACCTTTCAGGACCAGGTGTTGAGCAGCCAGGGTCAGCGGCTGCAGAGGACGCTGGGCCGAGTAGGGTCCAGTAGAGTTACCACTGTTCTTTTGTGCCCCTTTTGTTCCACTGTAGTGAGTAGTTCTTGTTACTCTCTGTACTTTTCTTTACTTGTAGCTCATGTTATGTTATAATTGTTGTTCTACTGTTGTGGTGGTACATGCTGTAGTAGTTCTTTTTCTTACTGCTGTATTTTGTTACTGCTAGTTATATTCATGCTGAATGTGGTTTATTTTACTGCTCTTTTGGTTACTTCCTCGTTGGACGACTAGGTCTTGGGATTAGTCGAGTCGGTCCAGTCCTCGTGTCTCGTAGGGACTCGGGAATCGGGTCGTTACAAGATGGTATCAGAGCAAGGTAGTCCCGAGAAGTGAATCAACTGACTGGAAAATAACCAATTCACATGTCTATAACTAGAGTAGTCACCACAACATATCTTTTGACATGAGCTCTTAGACGTTTCCGTTGGGTATTATTCCATATTGACGTGTTTCGTTTTGTTTCGCGTCTCCTTGCAGAAGATGCCTCGTCGCGGGACTGGCGAGATTGGCCGCGGGCGCGGCCGAGGACGAGGTCAGCGAGGTGGGCGTGCCGTTGTCGACGCCTCGGTGGACCAGCCACCCCTCCCGGGCATCCAGGCCCAGGACCTCGCCCAGCTGATACGAGACATTGTGCGAGAGGAGCTCCACCCACCGCCCCGAGCGCCTCCCCCTGGGGCTGCGGAGGGGGAGTCCTCTGTGGGACCACACGATGGACGCGGCGCTGGACACGGGGGAGGGGATGGGCCGCCGCTGCCCCCACCTTCCTCCGACAATTCTGTGCACGAGGCACCTTTGCCTGGAGGTGCACCAGCATCTCCACTGCAGCGCCACTTCGAGCTCTTCGGGCAGTTCCGGAAGCTGAAGCCCCCCTCCTTCAAGGGGGATGAGGACCCGACCGAGGCAGAGGACTGGCTCGAGCAGCTGGAGAAGATTTTCGACACCCTTCGCCCCCCAGCGGAGTGCCGCGTGGCCTTTGCCACATACCAGCTGGAGAGTGCGGCACACAGGTGGTGGAGGGCGGTCCGGGGACAGGAGAGGGACGAGCCGACCTGGGACCGGTTCGTCACCCTCTTCTGCGAGCAGTACTTTCCCCAGACGTGGCAGGACCAGAGGAGGCGGGAGTTCCACACTCTCGACCAAGGGACGATGACCGTGAGAGCGTACCGCACGTGTTTCCTGGAGCTGTCCCGCTTTGCAGCGACGGCGGTAGCCACTAAGGAGAAGCGCCTTTGGAGGTTCACCGAGGGCCTCCGGCCTGCGATTCGGGGGTATGTCAAACCCCTGAAGCTGCCTACATTTTCGAGGGTGGTGGAGGTAGCCATGACTTACGAGGAGACCAACCTGTCCGCGCGAGACACTGACGGCGGGCGGAAGAGGCCCTTTCAGCCAGACTTTTCACAGGGCTGGCGAGAGAGGAGACACGTGGCGTCCGCAAGAAAGCCGTCACGTTTTGCAGGGCCATCAGTGGCCTTTGGGGGCCCTCGACAGGGGCCAGTCGCCAGCACCGGACCCTCGCCCAGCCGACAGCAGGGACCCACTCAGGGCGGGAGTTGGGTTCCCCTCTGTTACCAGTGTGGCTAGCCGAGCCACATCAGGAGGGACTGCCCATCTAAGGCAGGAGGTCAGCAGATACTTCCCACGCAGAGCACTGGAGGGCGCGCAGGAGCCCGCGGTTCCTAGGCGCGAGGAGGAGGACAGCAGTCGCAAGGAGGGTACCAGCCAGCACCTACCCGTCCGACGCAGAGTGTGGCTGCTTCGTCCGCACCTAGAGCTGAGGGGCGTATCAACGCCCTGACACACAGGGATGCCAGACCTTCGGGATCCGTGGAGGCAGGTATGGTTTCAGTTTCCAGCAGACTCGTTTACACACTTTTCGATTCCGACGCTACGCACTCTTTTGTCGCAGCCAGTTTCGCAGTTAGTTGGGCCAGGACTATATGCTGTTAGAGAATCCGTTCATAATCAGAGGTCCAAGTGGTCAGTTGTTTGTAGCTGAGGAGGTGTACACGGGTTGCGAGGTCAGTGTCGGGGGACATAGTCTGCCAGCTGACCTGATTATGATACAGCTGGAGGACTTTGGCGTGATTCTGGGGATGGATTGGCTGTCCGCTTACCACGCTTTGGTGGACTGTTTTGAGAGTAAGATCGTCTTCTCCATACCGGAGTTGCCTTCTTTCGAGTTTCACGGGCAGCTAGTGGACGGAGGCTTCAGGTGCATTTCGAAACTTCGAGCGGCGAGACTTTTGAGCTAGGGGTGTGAGGGCTTCCTAGCTTGTGTGGTGGCAGAGCCCAGCCCTGTGGCAGATTTCCAGAGCATCCCGGTGGTCAGAGAGTACCCTGACGTGTTCCCAGACGAGTTAATAGGACTGCCGCCGGAGCATGAGATCGAGTTTGAGATCTCACTAGTACCAAGGACCAGCCCCATCTCCACCGCGCCATACAGGATGGCACCGCTTGAGCTACGAGAGCTCAAGTCTCAGTTGCAGGACCTTTTGGAGAAGGGTTTCGTGAGGCCCAGTGCGTCTCCCTTGGGAGCCCCGGTACTGTTTGTGAAGAAGAAGGATGGTACCCTACGCCTTTGTGTGGACAGCTGAATAGGGTCACCATCAAGAACAGATATCCGCTGCCGAGGATCGACGACTTGTTTGACCAGTTGCGGGGTGCCACGGTGTTCTCCAAGATCGACTTGAGGTCTGGATACAACCAGTTGAGGATCAGGGAGATCGACGTCTCCAAGACAGCTTTCCGCACCCGGTACGGACACTACGAGTTTTTGGTCATGCCGTTTGGGCTGACCAATGCCCCCGCTGCTTTCATGGACCTGATGAACCAGGTGTTTAGACCGTACTTGGAGCAGTTCATGGTGGTATTCATTGATGATGTACTCATCTATTCTCGAGATCAGATGCAGCACAGACAGCACTTGCGGATGGTTTTGGACACACTGAGACGACGTAGGCTGTACGCCAAATATAGAAAGTGCGAGTTCTGGTTGAGGGAGGTGACCTTCTTAGGTCATGTGATCTCTGGAGACGGCTTGGCGGTGGACCCAGCCAAGGTCGAGGCAGTGCTCAGGTGGGAGAGACCGCGTTCAGTCACTGAGATTCGCAGTTTCCTGGGACTGGCAGGCTACTACAAACGATTCATCAGAGGTTTTTCACAGATTGCGCGTCCTATGACATAGTTGACCCGGAAGGACGTGCCCTTCACTTGGACAGACGCCTCTGAGGCGTGTTTTCAGGAGCTGAAGGAATGGTTGACCTCGGCTCCTGTGCTCACCATCCCTGACAGTAGTGGCGGGTTCTTTGTGTACACGGAAGCCTCCTTGCAGGGGTTAGGAGGTGTGCTCATGCAGAGGGGTCACGTTGTCGCTTACGCTTCGCGGCAACTGAAGCCCCATAAGCATACCTACCCTACCCACGACCTGGAGTTGGCAGCTGTCGTTTTCGCGCTGAAGACCTGGAGGCACTACTTGTACGGTGAGACCTTCGAGATTTTCACAGATCACAAGAGCCTCAGATACCTTTTTGATCAGAAGGAGCTCAACATGAGATAGAGACGTTGGTTGGAGCTCTTGAAGGACTACGACTGCAGCATTTCCTACCACCCGGGAAAGGCCAATGTGGTGGCTGACGCCTTGAGCCGGAAGGCGCCCGCACACTAGGCCAGTTTACAGTTACAGAGTTGGAGCCTTTTGGAGGAGATGGGAAGTTGGAGACCCCTAGAGTTATGGGGGCACTGTGGGGCGGTGACTGTGACACGACAGACTAGGCCAGAGCTGATAGACCGCATCATCACAGGACAGATGGCCGATCCGTACTTGCAGTCCTTGCGCGATAGAGTACTGTTAGGAGACCCAGGGGACTTCTCTTTCACAGACCAGGTGCTGCACCTGAGGGGACGGTTGTGAGTTCCCAGGGACGAGGAGCTGTTGAGAGAGCTCCTGACTGAGGCACACGGTTCCAGATTCACCATACATCCCGGAAACATGAAAGTGTACCACGACTTGAGACGCGAATTTTGGTGGAGGGGGATGAAGTGGGATGTGGGTGAATTCGTGCAGCAGTGCTTAGTGTGTCAGCAGGTGAAAGCCGAGCATCAGAGGCCTGCAGGGCTGCTACAGCCGCTTCCAGTGCCAGAGTGGAAGTGGGAGAGCATCACCATGGACTTGGTGGTGGGCTTACCTGTTACCCAACGAGGACATGATGCAGTCTGGGTAATTGTGGATAGACTAACGAAGACGGCACGATTCTTGCCGATCCGAGTCACTTTGGGACCAGCCCAGTTGGCAGAGAGGTATATCCGCGATGTGGTACGACTACATAGAGTTCCGCGGGAGATCGTATCCGACCGGGATACCCGCTTTACGTCCCAGTTTTGGGCTGAGTTTCAACAGGCCCTGGGGACGCGGTTGAGGTTTAGTACAGCTTACCACCCCCAGACGGACGGACAGTCTAAGCGCATGATACAGACACTTGAGGACCTTTTGCGTGCCTGTGTACTGGACTAGAGGGGCTCTTGGGAGGAGCACCTGCCCTTGGCGGAGTTTGCATACAACAATAGTTATCACTCGAGCATCGGCATGGCTCCCTACGAGGCTTTGTACGGACGGAGGTGTATGGCACCCTTGAGTTGGGTTGAGGTGGGGACCAAGTGGGAGGTTGGCCCCAGGTTGATCCGGCAGAGTCAGGAGGTAGTCGAGCAGATCCATAGGCGACTCCGCACTGTCAGGAGCAGACAGAAGAGCTACGTGGATTGGAGATGCAGAGAGGTGCAGTTTGACGTTGGGGACCACGTCTTCCTTCGTGTTTCTCCCATGAAGGACCTGCAGCGGTTTGGGGTGAGAGGGAAGCTTGCGCTGAGGTTCGTGGGGCCCTTTGAGGTCCTGGAGCAGGTTGGACCCGTTGCTTACAGACTTGCCCTCCCTCCTCAGCTTTCTGGTGTGCACGACGTGTTCCACGTGTCCAACCTCACGAAGTACGTAGCCGATCCCAGCCACGTACTGAGTCACGAGAGCGTCGAGGTGGGCGACGACCTGACCTATCCCGAGCGGCCAGTGCAGATTCTTGACCGAGCCGTCTACAATTTGAGACGAATGCAAGTGCCCCTGGTGAAGGTTTTGTGGAGGAGCCAGCGGTACGAGGAGGCTACCTGAGAGCTTGAGGCGGCAATGCGGAAGCGGTACCCGGAGCTCTTCGCGGGTACGTCTTTCGGACCAGCTTCGGTCCTCTTTGAGTTTGTTATGTTGTTATATGACGTTTTTCCCGCACCCTAGTTAGCGCAAGTTTCGGGGACGAAACTTCCTTTGAGTTTGTTATATTGTTACGAACGCGGCTTCAAGACGTTTTTTAAGACGTCTGGGAGGTGGCCCAGACGTCTGACCAGACGTCTGGAACCCCTTCCAGACGTCTGACCAGACGTCTGGAACCCCTTCCAGACGTCTGGGATTTAATTTCTGCGGCACGCAGGATTGCGTCTGCGTGTGCAGACCTGCGAACGCCACTCTCTTTCCCTCTCTCCTCCTGCAGGTGCAGTGCTACGCTCTCTCTCTCTCTCTCCCCCTACGCGGCCTTAAAAAGGCCCTCGCCCTCTCCCTCACTCTCATCTCCTCCACTCCCTTCTTCTTCTTCTTCCAGCCGGTGCGAGAGCGAGCAAGCGGCGGCAGCGGCAACCGTGGAGAGTGTGCGGGAGGAGGTGTTGCGCGTGGGAGAAGACGCTCGACTGTGAGGGCTTGAGCTTGCCGGGGCAGCTAGAGCCGGCCGGCGGGGGAGCAGCGGGCGTGGAGTGTCGCGGGAGGGCTGTTGCAGCTCGATCAGCAGGCGGACGGGGCACGGCGCGGCTGTACGTCGCGGGCGGAGAGCGAGTCGAGCTCTGATTCTGGAAGTTTTTCCAGAATCAGACGTCTGGGCTTCCAACCAGACGATGGTGAAGACGTCTGGAGGACTGTCCAGACGTCTGACAAGTAAGTTTTTCGTCCTTCTTCCTTTTTTGCGCGTACGGCCATGCAGCCGTTCGTCGCGCCTTCATCTGAGACCCGTCGTACTGAGAGCGAGGAGTGGATACATGCAGGTTCTGCTCGGGAGGGCGCGAGACTCGCCATCCAACGACAATCGGACGTCTGGCCGCAGTGCCAGACGACCGGAAGGACTTCCAGACGTCCGGGGTGACCATCGGACGTCTGGGAGCTAAGCCAGATGCCCCCGCAGGCTTCTGGATGTCTGAGGGACTACACAGAATGAAGGTACCATCTGACCCACATTTTAAGACGTCTGGAAGAGGTTCCAGACGTCTGATTTTGGACTGTTTCGTCGTTTTCGACCCGTTTAGGGCCCGTTCGGAGTCCGTTTTCCGTGTTTCGAGTTGCGTTCTTTTCGGAATGAGATCCTCTACCCGTTTACAGTAATTATTTACTGTTATGAGAAACTCCTTGTGTTTGATCCTTGTGTTAGGACCCCGTTCCATTGCAGTCTTGGGGGTTACGGAGGCGCGCGGGATTTCTGACCACGCCCCCAGTACTCCCGTTGTAGCTGGTAGAGTGGCTTGTAAATTTGTTACAATTATGGAACAATTAATAGAACCTAGGGCATTGCATGAATCCTAGGGATGAGAAACTAGATTGAATGATAGATCCTAAGGTAATGCATGAATCCTAGGACTGGAAAACTAGATTGTATGATAGATCCTAGGGTACGGCATGAATCCTAGGACTGGAAAACTAGTGGAATATATACATATTGCAGTCTTGGAAAAGTGGAAAGGAACTAATAGCTGGGGTCTCGCCCCTCCACAGTCCGCGCTCCCTCGCCTTACTACCCTGGTTTGCCTCGAGGGCCAAAAAAAAGTCAGTGTTGGTTTGCTAGCTTAACCCCGGATCCCGTGGGGTGGCTAGCTCCCTCCCTACACTAGTAGCTCACCTCGGTACTGCGTACGCTAGGGCCAACAGGAGTCAGTGTAGAGTGGCCAATCCTAACCTCGGGTCACAATCCAAGGGGAGTCTAACTCTGCTCTACACTAAAAGGGGACAGTTGCTCTCCTTGGTACCACGTACACAAGGACCAGCACACTTCCCGTCTACCATTCCAGGTTTCCAACCAACCACGGGAGTTTTACTCCTAATTTCCCGTAGGGTTCATGATCTTGTTCATATTATTCCAATCTAGGTTTCATCATTCACCATTCATTTCTCGTTATACACAGGCAAATCGTATTTCCATAATTTAATACATGCAACAAGTGATATCATAAGTAACTGTTTAGTTATCTCAGTCAGCTCATATTTATTTACAGGTAGTTGCTAACTATTTAGCTCATTCATGTATATACAATTACAATTATGCAGAACAATTGGTTCAACCATTTCTCTGTCCTAAGGTTCATGTCACATCCTAGGTTTCCAGTTGACTAATTTTCATAGATGCATTCATATTTATTAAATGTAAGAGGGGTGGACCACTCTACCAGATAATCTGGGAGTACTGAGGGCTCGAACTGCAGGCCCACGCGCCTCTACAAACCTCAGACACGCAACAGGTCAAAGTTATATACCATGGAACACACCACAACGGAAGATTCAGAATAGTGTATAAAGGTTTCTAATATGTAGAGGAATTTACAAGGAAACCGCAGATACTTTGTTTACGTAAAACGAATCCTGATCGGACCCTAAATGGGTCAAAAACGTGTCTGCAGACCCAAATCAGACGTCTGGAAACAAGTCCAGACGTCTTAAAAGTCACAGAGACTCACCTTAAGCTCCTGTGATGATCTCAGGCGTCCACGACTTCGCTGCGATCGTCTGGAAGCAGTTCTAGACGTCTAACCAGTCCTCCAATCGTCTGGGAACGTGTCTAGTCGTCTGGTAAGCTGTCCAGACGTCCGAAAAGCATGGAAGGGCGTGCCGCGCACCTTCCCAAAGCTACTCCTGCACATGACAGAGTAGCTCCTTCTTTTAGCCAAACTGATCACACCTCCGGTGCGGCCTGCATGGCCGTAACCTCGAGGAAGACGTACCTTCGCGATACACCTGCTTTCAGACATTTGGTGTCGACGCCAGACGTCCAGCCAGTCGTCCGAAAGGCACTCCGGACATCTGATACTGGAAAAACTCCAGTACCACATGTTCGTATCGCTTTATCGTATTTTAAATCAATCTCGTTGCAGTATAGTCAAAAAAACGTAAGAACAAATAACAATTTTATTACTCGAAAATGAAAATATTCGAGGTCGAACTTAGGGAGCAAATTGGTATTTTAGAAACTAAATCACAATTTCAAATTACTCAAAAGATGATATCAATGCAATACAATGTATATAAAAAATAGAGAGAGAAAATGCAAAAATAAAATTGTCTTTCTTCTTCTCTTTTTTTTCCTTCTTTCTCTTCTCTCTTTCTTTTCTTGGACGTCTGATTCCGTGAATCAGACGTCTTAACTGGCGAATGCTACAGTACTTTCACTCTTTCTTCTTCTTCCTCCCTGCCTTAAGCTTTGGCTGCGGCTCCTTCTTCTTTTGTTCTACTTTGTCTTCCCTTGTCTTCTTCTTCTTCTCTTCTCTGCTGCGCCTCCTCCTTCTTTTTCTTCTCTTCCTCTGCCGCTCCTCTGCCTTGAGTTCTCCTTCCTTCTCTTTTCTTCTTCAGCTTCTTTGCGGCTACAGTGCCATCTTCCTTCTCCTCCTTAGCTGCTTCTTCCTCTTCCTTCACCTTCTTAGCTTTCTTCTTTTCCCTGCACACACGAGAGAGTGCAAAACCTATCCCCTACCCTCCCCTGTGTGTGTCTCTCTCTATTTTGCTCTTAGGAATGCTCTCCCAGAGCCGGGTAATCGGGTCAGGTTACGCGCACTCGGGTCCAGGCGCACCTACGTGGGTGTGATGCACGAGGAGTTCATGGGATAGGTAATCAGGTTGGGTGCCAGATCCGTGGGGGCAGGTCGCGACGAGGCGTGAGCAAGTGAGGGCGAGGGACCTCACCCCTGTGTTCTGAGGCGAAGAGAAAGAAACACAAATTCAATTTAATTCACTCTGTGCACTCCTGGCTTTCTGAGGTGGGACTAAAAGTCCCACCCACTTCGCTCGCGCCCGCGCAGGAGGACTTCGCCTAATTGCCACAGCTGCAATCGCTCTCCAGGCTCATTCTCTGTCTGGATGTGTTCGCCACTCAATGCGCGCCACTTGGGTTGATGCGGCCTAAAGCGATGCTTGCAAGCTCCTTCAAGTCATTGCTAATGGTGGCAAGGGGGGTCGACCTGAGATTCACGCATACGGCCTTGCGGCCTCATTAGAGCACATGGGAAGCTTCGCCGTGTCACGGCAAAGGTGCCTGGATGGGTGGTTGGCTGCGGGGCAGCCTAGGCGTGCGTGCCTAGGTCGCTTTGTGGCAGTTGTGATGGGTGTGTTCGGGGAGCACTTAGGGAGGTGATGGCGGTCAGTAGAGGGTTGAATGATGATCAGTGGGTGATGGCAAATGTTTTGAGGTCGGTGGCGAGGCATGTGGATGGGTGGAGCGACGGGAGTGCCTTTGTCGGTGGTCGACCGGAGATGGGAACGATGGTGGTGGACTGCAGCGTTGAGGGGATAAAAAATAGCAATAAAGATAGGGGAAATAAAGAGGGGAGAGAGAGGAATAATTTTAACCTAGCTAAGCGGACGAAGGGGGGTAGGAGGTAGACGGCTCGTTCCTGCCATCGTCGGAGACGAAGATGTCCAGGGGAGGGGTGACAGCGATGACGACGGGGCTAGAGGCACGCGCGCAGGTGTTGCACGACGCGGAGGAAGGCGGTGAAGGCAACTCTGCCACTAGTATTGTGGCAGAGCGACGAAAAAGAGGAGGGCTCGCCGGAGCTCGTTGGACTCCTGACCGGAGGAGGAGGAGACGAAATTGGGGGAATTCTTCGGCCAAGTCGAGCTTGCCCCCTTTGGTCGGACCTGGTGCTCCTTATAAAGGCATGGGCCGAGGGTCAGGCGAAGGAGGCAGCCAAAAGTCCTCGCCGGAGGTGATACCCATACCTCTCGAGCGTTCGCATTGGAGGTATGGAGTGATTCAGGGCATGGGGAGTTAGTTGCTCATGCGGTAGGGGGTTTCGTAGAGGACTCCCCTTTCAAATCTGGGAGCAGCTCCCTGGGGAAACGAGGAGAAATCCTCCTCGAAACCTCATCGGAGGTATGGGTCCCTACTGCAATGGCAGAGGGACCTAAATACAGAAAGTGACGAGAAAGTTGAGGGGGTTTTCCAAAGGGTTTTCAAAAGTTAGGGGCTAGAATGTAATTGAGTGGATCATTTTGCAAAGTTGGTCAAGATGGCCTTTCCTTAGGTCCAAATTTTGGTAGAAACCTAATTTGAACCTAATAAATCCAATGGTAAAGTTGGATTTTAGGTTTGATCACGTTTGACTGGATATTTTGCATAAAAACCCAAATTAAGTCAAATATTGGGCTTGGACCCCAATCTAGGTCAAAACAGGTTCCAAAGGCCAAATTGATGGTTTTAAACCCTAGGGAATATTTTTCCATGAATTTTAGAGGATTTAGTTGATTTTTATCCTACCTAGAACCTTATGAATTTAAGTGGATTTGTTTTAGGGTTATAGAATGTCATTTAATTCTTAAATTTTACAATAACCCTTTTCTGACTGAACCATCTCACTTTTTCTCTTATTAAGTCCAATTGGCCTATGTTTAGCCCCTGGAAAAATCCCGTTGATGAGCTACACTGGTAAAATTATAGTTTTACCCTTTGTTTCATGTTCTCTTCCTAGATTAGTGATCTCTTGAGTTAGGCTTTCTTTTGGGTTATGCAGGAGATTTTGTTCACTTTATTAGGTCAAAATAATCTTGTTAGATCTCATGATGAGGTTCTCATCACCAGACTGCACTCCTGCTCTTCTCGCCGCGCTCTGCCACGGCTCCTTTCGCTCCGCTGCAGCTCCGACTGCTGCAGAATGTCGGGGACAACGCCTGTTATGACCAGGTTCCCGAATCCCTACAGGATATGGGAACAGACCGACTTGACTAATCTCAAGACCCAGTCGTCCAACGAAAAATAACCAAAAAGCAAAAAAAGTAAACCACATTCACTATGCTAAACAACTAACAGTAAAAAGGTACAGAAGTAAAGAAGTAAAAGCTGCTACAGTACGTATCACCCACCACAACAGTAGAAAAGTAACAAGGTACAGAAACGTAAAGGTGTAGAAAAGTAAAGGTACAGAACGTAAAGTACAGAAGTCTGAACTCACTACTACAAAAGAAGTACAATAAAAGGAGCTATTGCTACTGGGCTCTACTGGGCCCAGCACCTTCTGCATCCTGAGACTTGGGCTGCTCAACACCTGGACCTGAAAAGGGTTGTGAGTACACAACGGTAGCGAACGCTGAGTAGAGTGGCAACCAACTAACTAAAGCAGTAAAAGTGGACAGGTAGCTGTTGTTTTTCACTTTCTTTCCTTAACTAATTATTCTTTTTCACCACTTGGTTTATTTATCAGGTCTTTCTTGATCTCAAATGTTCCTCGTGGGAACGATCTTGATTGCAGTCTTTTCCGAAGAGTAGAAGTCGCACGTGGTGCTCTCCTGGCCGGGAGAGTCCCCCGTGGTGGTCCTACGCCCAGTTAACCACCCCAAGGTCACGGACAGATGTAACGGTGATTACAACACACGCGATAAACGCACGATAGCTACCCCACACTAGCACGCGGTCAGTCGTTTCCGTTAACGGGTGTGCCCAAAGTACAGTACGGAACAGTACATGGCATATCCCTCTGAGTAACAGGGGTCTAGCCCCTAAGAACCAAATAGGGGTCTCACCCCTCCACAGTCTGTGCACCCTCTCCTGACTACCCTGGTTTGCCCAGTGGGCCCAACAAGTCGGTGTAAGGTGGCTAGCTGAACCCTAGGCCCCGTGGGGTGGCTAGCTCTCCCTACACTAGTAGCTCTCCCTGGTACAGTCCACGCGAGGGCCACGAAGTCAGTGCAAAGTGGCCAAACCCACCCCGGGTCTCAACCCGAAGGCGGCAAGCTCCCCTTTACACTAAGAGGGAACATGCACTCCCCTCGGTACCAGGTACTCAAGGGCTAGCACACTTGCCGCCACATTTCCAGATCCATTCCATATATTTCCAAGAGCTCTACTTCTACTTTCCTCGTAGGGTTCATGCTCATGTTTCTCATGCCATTTCGTACCGGGTTTCATCATTCACATTTCCATTTCCAGGTTATACACATGCAACTCGTATTTCTATCATTCACATTTCCATTCACAGGTCATACACATGCAGCTCATATTATATCATTCTCATTTCCATTCTCAGATTATACACATGTAGCTCGTATTATATCATATAACGTATACAACAGGAAGGTTACATGCAACTGTTTCACTAGCACAGTTAATTCATATTTCACAGGCAGCTCTTGGTTATTAACAGGCAGTTATTTTTTATCTACTCATTCAAGACTGCAAAACACGCATACAGACATTTCAATTGTTTCTCGTCCTAGGATTCATGCCACATCCTAGGTTCTACTCATTCATTCCACACATGCATTCAGGTTTATAATTAAATTAAGGGAAGCCACTCTACTAGTCAACCCAGGAGTATTGAGGGCTTGAACGGCAGGCTCACGTGCCTCAGCAAGCCCCGAACCTACAACGGAACGAAGTCCTATCACAAGGAATAATCACAAGGGAACATTTAGAACGGTACAGAAAGCCTTCTAACAAGTAGATAAACTCACAAGGAAAACATCGATATCCTATTTGCGTAAAACAGACCCTAAACGAGTAAAAAACAGTGCTGCTGACTCAAATCAAACATCTGGAACAACTTCCAGACGCCTTAAAAGTGTCCAGAAACGCACCTCAATGCTCTGCGTCATCCTCAGATGTCCAGGAACTCTGTTAGACCGTCTGGACTCAACTTTAGATGTCTGACCACCTCTCCGGAAGTCTAGAAGTGTTTTCAGCCGTCTGGTAAGCTCCCCAGATGTCTGAAATGAGTGGGAGGGCGTGTCCCGCGCCTTCCCGAAGCAAATCCTGTAATTTCCCTACTTGGAGGGGTGAGATCAGCGTGACAAAAAAATGCGGAATTGAAAATATAAACAATCTCACAAAAATAAGCAATCACAAAATGTACACAGGAATTTTTAGGTGGAAACCCAAACCGGGTAAAAACCACCACCTAACCCTCTCGAGTTAGGATTTTCCGATCAACTAGGTTGATCAAATCCACTAAACTAATCACTTTAAAACGAGGGTGATTCAACCTCAGTACAACCACGCTACAAGTACGAGGGTAGCGTTCCTCAACCCCTTCTCTCCACGAGAAGGATTTTGTCCCACGAAGGAGACGGGAATTCGCAAAGTGATTACCCAACCAAAATAACAAAGATAAAAGAAAACAACAAACCTATAGAGCCAACAAAGTAATAAACCTAAGCTTCTATAGGATTTAGGAAACTCCCCTTTGCAAGGAGTGCGTCGACGATGACGCGGTGCGTGAGCCACGCGACGGCGCAACTTCGCTCTCGTGAGCTACGGCGGGAGAGCGGGTGCGCAACAGCTTGATGCTCTCAAGAGAATGGTGCTTGAGCTTGGAGAGCAAGAGCTAGCTAGGACACAAGAGAGTGGAAAGTGTAATACAACTTGTTTCTTGTGTATCTTGGTCTCTCTAGGTGTGTATCTTGTATTTCTAAGTTGTGTCTAGGTGTGAAAAGGCTCCCCTCTATTTATAGAGGCCTTAGGAAGGCTTTGGAAGGCTTAGAAAAGCTTCCATAGCCGTTGGGTGCAAAGCCCAAGAGAATCAGGCCGAAATCAGGACAATGATTACATTTGACAGGGTTATCAGACGCCTAACTCTAGCATCAGACGTCTGGAAGGCCACTTTAAGACGTCTGATTTCAAGGTCAGACGTCTGATTCTATGCGGGTTTCTCCCTGACTTGGATCAGATCTAAACAGGGTTTTTACGCAAGTCCATCAGACGACATACGGGACGTTTGGCTCTAAGTCTGGACGTCTGGAAACCTACTTTTACTGTGGGAATTGATTTCCAAACGTTGCAACGGCTAGAAAATATCTGAGAAGAGATTTTGGGTCAGCCGAGGCAAAACGGTCATTTATCAGACGTCTGGAAAGTCCTATGGACGTCTGATAAGGCTCTAACGGTCATATCTGGAGTGTTTGCGAAGCCAGCCAACGGTCCACTAATTGGACGTCTGGCAAAGTCATCAGACGTCTCCTAAGACGTCTGGTCTAAGGTCTGGACGTCTGATTTCATCAGACAGAACTAACTATGTCCAGCCTAATAGTTATCAGACGTCTGAAACAACAGTCAGACGTCTTAAAATACATTATCAGACGTCTGATTTGGGAATTAGACGTCTGGAAAGTCTGTTTGAACCCTATATTGATTTTCTAACTATTCTACAGAAAACCTAAGTATCCTAGGTTGTGCCGGTGTTCCTAGGACTACTGTTAGGGTTCTTTGAGGCTCTTTAACATAATTTTCTAAGGAAAATAAAGAGTAACAAAAGAAACGAAAAATACAACAAGTACAAAAGAAGGAAATCTATCCTATTCTTCATTTCCTTCCATCTTCAATCTTTCGCTCCACGCGAACCTCCTCTGTTTTCCGTCAAGCTCCTCCAATCCGTCCTGGATGCGAGCTCGAACTCCGTCTAAACACGTCCACATTTGCAATTGACCTGAAATCTAGGACTCAAATTGCAAATGTTAAATAACACGTGTTTTGTTATCATCAAAACAAATGATCGTGGTGCTTTAGCACCAACAATCTCCCCCTTTTTGATGATGACAAAACCGTAAATAATGCATAAAAATCCTCCCCCTTTTTGACATTATCAAAAAGGTTTAATTGATTTTATATTTCCTATAACTCCCCCTTAAAACATGCTCTTCTATGAGTTTATTTTAACAAAGGTAATGTCCTCCCCCTTTTTGTAACAATGAGATAGCTATTATTTTTCTCCCCCTTTCTAAAGGAAATTTAGCTACCTTATATCTCCCCCTTAAAAATTGACAATTAGCTCATTAATTTTTAACTCCCCCTATCTAAATGCTTATAAAAAGATAGGGTTAAAAATTTTACCTCACCTACCATGGCCAATAAAATGGCCCGAATGGTGGTGGTGGATGCCACATCGGATGGGGTCCCATCCGTAGCTTGGAGGCCCGGGCATTGGCGCCGGTCTCCAATCTGGTGGTCGACGTGCGGCGGGTCCGTCGTTTGTTCGCCGTCTCGTCGGTCTTCTTGTTCTCCTCGTTGGTTTACTCCTTGGTTCTCCCAATTCGAGTTGACCAGCCTTGAGCTTGTAGGTCCAGTCCCTTATGTTGTAATTATCCCTGTACCCTACAAAACAAGATTCTAATTCTTTTTTCGGTATCCAAGTGGGCTTGGATCCGGATTTATTAGAAGGTCTCCTTGATGGAGATCCTTTCTCAACCTTAGGGCTATAAAAATCATCTACTTTATTGATTAGTTTGTTAGAGTTTTCCCTAAGACATGCAATTTCTTTTTCTATAGTATTCATCTTAGTCTTTAAATCAGAAATTTCTAACTTAAGACTATCATTTTCCTCAATCAACTTATTATTTTCATTGATGAGGTTATGATTTTCTAATAACAGGTTATTATCCTTAGCACTAGTTTCTATGTCCTTAAGTTATTTTTCTAACCTATCATTTTCAGATTTAAGAAAACTAAGGTTCTTTTTAATACTTTTGTTTTCTATTTTAAGTGATTTACTAATCTCAAAAAGTTCATTAAATGCTTCTTGAAGATCGAGATTTACCTCGTTGTCGCTGTCGTCGCTTCCACTTTCGCTGTCGCTGTTGGTTCCTCTGGCCATGAAACCAAAGCAAGCGATTTCTTCTTCTTCTTCTTCCTCCGAGCTTGTCTCCTCATGAGTGCCTTCCAACCTCCTCCATATCTCGTGGGCGGTGGTGCACTCTTGGATTTTCTCAAACTCTTCCGGACTCAACGCGCAATACATGGCATTCATTGCCTTTGCGTTGAGTGAAAGCTCTCGAATATGCTGCTGCGAGTATCCTCCCGCGGGTTTTTCTGGGATGTCGAAAGGCGTCTCGCATCTGGCCCAGACCGTGAAGTCGGTGGCTTGAAGCCAGGTCTTCATCCGCAACTTCCAGTAGGGGTAGTTGCTCCCGTCGAAGAACGGCGAATGGGTTGTGGACTGCCCCTCGGAGATCCTGATTGCTGATGTGCTTCCCTCCATTTGATCTCTTGCCGGGTTGTTATGCCGAAACAGCAAGACCTGCTCTGATACCAAATGTAATTTCCCTACTTGGAGGGGTGAGATCAGCGTGACAAAAAAATGCGGAATTGAAAATATAAACAATCTCACAAAAATAAGCAATCACAAAATGTACATAGGAATTTTTAGGTGGAAACCCAAACCGGGTAAAAACCACCACCTAACCCTCTCGAGTTAGGATTTTCCGATCAACTAGGTTGATCAAATCCACTAAACTAATCACTTTAAAACGAGGGTGATTCAACCTCAGTACAACCACGCTACAAGTACGAGGGTAGCGTTCCTCAACCCCTTCTCTCCACGAGAAGGATTTTGTCCCACGAAGGAGACGGGAATTCGCAAAGCAAATACCCAACCAAAATAACAAAGATAAAAGAAAACAACAAACCTATAGAGCCAACAAAGTAATAAACCTAAGCTTCTATAGGATTTAGGAAACTCCCCTTTGCAAGGAGTGCGTCGACGATGACGCGGTGCGTGAGCCACGCGACGGCGCAACTTCGCTCTCGTGAGCTACGGCGGGAGAGCGGGTGCGCAACAGCTTGATGCTCTCAAGAGAATGGTGCTTGAGCTTGGAGAGCAAGAGCTAGCTAGGACACAAGAGAGTGGAAAGTGTAATACAACTTGTTTCTTGTGTATCTTGGTCTCTCTAGGTGTGTATCTTGTATTTCTAAGTTGTGTCTAGGTGTGAAAAGGCTCCCCTTTATTTATAGAGGCCTTAGGAAGGCTTTGGAAGGCTTAGAAAAGCTTCCATAGCCGTTGGGTGCAAAGCCCAAGAGAATCAGGCCGAAATCAGGACAATGATTACATTTGACAGGGTTATCAGACGCCTAACTCTAGCATCAGACGTCTGGAAGGCCACTTTAAGACGTCTGATTTCAAGGTCAGACGTCTGATTCTATGCGGGTTTCTCCCTGACTTGGATCAGATCTAAACAGGGTTTTTACGCAAGTCCATCAGACGACATACGGGACGTTTGGCTCTAAGTCTGGACGTCTGGAAACCTACTTTTACTGTGGGAATTGATTTCCAAACGTTGCAACGGCTAGAAAATCTCTGAGAAGAGATTTTGGGTCAGCCGAGGCAAAACGGTCATTTATCAGACGTCTGGAAAGTCCTATGGACGTCTGATAAGGCTCTAACGGTCATATCTGGAGTGTTTGCGAAGCCAGCCAACGGTCCACTAATTGGACGTCTGGCAAAGTCATCAGACGTCTCCTAAGACGTCTGGTCTAAGGTCTGGACGTCTGATTTCATCAGACAGAACTAACTATGTCCAGCCTAATAGTTATCAGACGTCTGAAACAACAGTCAGACGTCTTAAAATACATTATCAGACGTCTGATTTGGGAATTAGACGTCTGGAAAGTCTGTTTGAACCCTATATTGATTTTCTAACTATTCTACAGAAAACCTAAGTATCCTAGGGTTGTGCCGGTGTTCCTAGGACTACTGTTAGGGTTCTTTGAGGCTCTTTAACATAATTTTCTAAGGAAAATAAAGAGCAACAAAAGAAACGAAAAATACAACAAGTACAAAAGAAGGAAATCTATCCTATTCTTCATTTCCTTCCATCTTCAATCTTTCGCTCCACGCGAACCTCCTCTGTTTTCCGTCAAGCTCCTCCAATCCGTCCTGGATGCGAGCTCGAACTCCGTCTAAACACGTCCACATTTGCAATTGACCTGAAATCTAGGACTCAAATTGCAAATGTTAAATAACACGTGTTTTGTTATCATCAAAACAAATGATCGTGGTGCTTTAGCACCAACAAATCCTACACGCATCCATCAAATCTTCTCAAAATAGGCACGCAAAAGGGTACCTGCGGAGCGGCCTGCATGGCCGTATCTACAAAGAGAACGTACCTTCGCGAGACTCACTCCTCAGATGTCTGGAACCACTTCCCGACGTCCGCTCCGTTGTCTGGACGTTACTCCAGACATCTAATTCTGGGAAATACCCAGAACCAGAACCTGCACCCGCTCTCTCACGTCGAGCAGGAACACGCCTCGCCCCCTCGCTTGTAGCTCCGGCTGCAGCAGTGTCGGGGAGGACTCCCCCGACGCACTCCTCTTCGCTCACACGCCGCTCCGGTCTTGCACTCTCCGGTGAGCTCCGACGCGAGCTCACTCTCCTCCTCCTCTCCTCACGCCGCTCCTCCTCGTTGCCGCTCTCGTGCTCTCTCGCTCGCGTTGGGGTGAAGGGGAAGGGCAGAAGCGGCTGGAGTGGTGTGAACAAGAGAGGAGGAAGGGGGGTTTTATAAGGGTGAGGGTTAAGGTTCGCTGGGGGGGAAGAGAGAGAGAAGGAGGAAAACGAGAGTACTGTCTGCGCGCAGACGCGAGCTCATGCTGAAAATTTTTTATTTCCAGACGTCTAGGAAGGTGTCCAGATGTTTGACCAGATGTCTGACCGACAGTCCAGACGTCTTAAAAGGCTCAAATAGCACGGGTCTTAACAACGCCCCAACATTCTCCTCCTCCCGCACGTGCCACGGTGGCCATGCGAACCTCCGATGAGCTTCCACGAAGCTTTGCGACCTCAGCCCTCTCCTCCTCACGCTCACTCCTCCTCGCTTTCGCTATCTCTCTCGCGTGCCTCAGCTCACGGCAGTGGAGTGGAAGGTGGTGGTAGTGGTGGAGTGGAGAGGAGAGGAAGGGGGTCTCTTTTATAGTCGAGGGGTTAGGGTTCGGAGGGGGAGAAAGAAGATGGAAAGAGAGAGAGGAGAAGAGCCTGCACGCCGCCTACGTGCAGATCGCAAGGTGCGTGCAGATTTTTCAATTTCCAGACTTCCGGGAAGAGGTCCAAACATCTGGCCAGACGTTTGCCTGACACTCCAGATGTCATAAAAGGCTCAAATCAGAACAGGTCTTTACAGGAGAGGAGGCACACGACACCCGCAGGAGAGTCGTCTCATTTTACGGGGACATTAGTGGCTTTTGGGGGCCCCAGACAGGGGCCAGTTGCCAGCACTGGACTCCCGCCTAACCGCCAGCAGGGACCTACGGAGGGAAGAGGTCGTGTACCCCTTTGCTACCAGTGTGGCTAGCCGGGCCACATCAGGAGGGACTGCCCAACTAGGGCCGAAGCACAGCAGATGCTCCCCGCACCAAGTGCTGGAGGCCAAGCTGGTGGTCGTGGTCACTAGGCGCGTGGGAGAGGGCAATAATCACGAGGAGGGTACTGGCCAATGGCTGCTCGCCCGACCCAGAGTGTAGTTGCTTCATCCGCACCGAGGGTTGAGAGGCGTATCAACGCCCTGACACACAGAGACGCCAGGGCTTCGGGTTCAGTGGTGGCAGGTATGGTTATTGTTTCTAGCAGATTAGTGTACGTACCTTTCATCGCTACGAGTTTTGCCGTCAGTTTGAGGCAAGGCAGTATACTGCTAGATGATCCATTTGTGATCAGAGGCCCAGGTGGCCAGTTGTTTGTAGACGAGGAGGTCTACACGGATTGCGAGGTCAGTATAGGGGGACACAGTCTCCCTTGCTGACTTGATTGTGATACAGATGGAGGATTTTGGCGTGATCCTAGGGATGGACTGGCTGTCTGCCTATCACGCCCTAGTGGACTGTTTCGGGAGGAAGATCGTCTTCTCCATACTGGAGTTGCCTCCCTTTGAGTTTCACGGACAACCGGTGGACGGAGGTTTCAGATGCATCTCCACGCTTCGGGCAGCGAGGCTTTTGAGTCAGGGGTGTGTGGGCTTCTTGGCTTGTGTAGTGGCAGAGCCTAACCCTGTGGCTGACTTTCAGAGTATCACGGTGCTTTGCGAGTATCCCGATGTTTTCCCAGAGGAGTTGCCAGGACTACCGCCTGAGCGTGAGATTGAGTTTGAGATCTCACTGGTACCAAGGACCAGCCCCATTTCTACTGCACCGTACCGGATGGCACCGCTTGAGCTGCGAAAGCTCAAGTCATAGCTACAGAACCTGTTGGAGAAGGGCTTTGTGAGGCCCAGTGCGTTTCCATGGGGATCTCCTGTACTGTTTGTAAAGAAGAAGGACAGTACCTTGTGACTGTGTGTCGACTATCGACAGCTGAATAGGGTCACCATCAAGAACAAGTATCCGCTGCCGAGGATTGACGACCTCTTCAACCAGTTGCGAGACGCCACAGTTTCTCCAAGATAGATCTGAGGTCGAGCTACCACCAGTTAAGGATCAAGGAGGCCGACGTCTCCAAGATAGCTTTCCGTACCCGGTACGGGCACTATGAGTTCTTGGTCATGTTGTTTGGGCTGACCAATGCCCTCGCTGCCTTTATGGATTTGATGAATCGTGTTTTCAGGTCGTACTTAGACCAGTTTGTGGTGGTGTTCATCAATGACGTATTCGTTTCCTCGCGGGATCAGGCGCAGCGTGGACAGCATTTATGTATGATCCTGGATACCTTAAGGTGACACAGGCTGTATGCCAAGTACAACAAGTGTGAATTTTGGCTAAGGTAGGTGACTTTCTTGGGCCACGTGATTTCAGGGGATGGTTTGGATGTGGATCCAGCAAGGTTGAGGCCGTACATAGGTGGGAGAGGTCACGCACAGTGACAGAGATACGCAGCCTTTTGGGATTGGCAGGTTACTATCGGCGGTTTATCAGAGGATTCTCTCATATTGCGCATCCTATGACCCAGCTGACTCGAAAGGACGTGCCCTTTGCCTGGACAGATGAGTGCGAGGCATGTTTTTAGGAGTTGAAGGAGAGACTGACTTCAGCTCCTGTGCTTACCATTCTAGATAGCAGTGGCGGTTTTGTGGTTTACACCGATGCTTCGTTGTAGGGGTTAGGGGGTGTGGTCATGCAGCGAGGTCACGTTGTCGCTTACGCTTCACAGCAACTGAAGCCCCATGAGCATAACTACCCTACCCATGACTTAGAGCTGGAAGCAGTTGTCTTCGCGCTGAAGACATGGAGGCATTACCTTTACGGTGATACTTTCGAGATTTTCACGGATCATAAGAGCCTCAGGTACTTGTTTGACCAGAAGGAGCTTAACATGAGACAGAGACGTTGGTTAGAGCTCCTGAAGGACTACAACTGCAGCATCTCCTACCACCCAAGGAAGGCCAATGTGGTGGCTGACGCCTTAAGCCGGAAGGCGCCTGCTCACTTGGCCAGTTTACAGGCACAGAGTTGGAGACTCATGGAGGAGTTGGGCAGTTGGCGACCCCAGGAGTCACCAAGGTATAGTGGGACAGTGACAGTGACACGGAAGACACGACCTGAGCTGATAGATCGCATCATTGTAGGGTAGATGACATATCCGTACTTACAGACGCTGCGAGATAGAGTGTTGACAGGGGATCCAGAAAACTTTTCCTTTTAAAACGAGATACTGCGCATGAGAGGGCGCTTATGCGTTCTTAGGGATGAGGAGTTTTTGAGAGAGCACTTGGCTGAGGCGCATAGGTCCAAGTTCACCATACGTCCTGGGAACACAAAGATGTACCATGATTTGAGATGCAACTTTTGGTGGAGAGGGATGAAGCGGGATGTTGGTGAATTTGTGCAGCAGTGTTTGGTGTGCCAGCAGGTGAAGGCTGAGTATCAGAGGCCTGCAGGGTCGTTGCGGCCACTTCCTGTGCCAAAGTGGAAGTGGGAGAGCATCACCATGGACTTGGTGGTGGGTATACCAATTACCCAGCGGGGACACGACGCAGTTTGGGTGATAATAGACAAGTTGACGAAGATGACGCATTTCCTGCCGATCCGAGTCACCTTTGGACCAACACAGTTAGTAGAGAGATGCATCTGAAATGTGGTGCACCTGCATGGAGTTCTACGTGAGATTGTATCTGACAGGGATACCTATTTTACTTCCCAGTTCTGGGCTAAGTTTCAGCAGGCTTTGGGGACACGTTTGAGGTTTAGTACCGCTTACCACTCCCAGACGAACGGACAGTCAGAGCGCACCATATAGACACTTGAGGACCTGTTATGCACTTGTGTACTAGACTGGAGAAGCTCATGGGAGGAGCATTTACCCCTGGCAGAGTTTGCATACAATAACAGTTACCACTCAAGCATCGGTATGGCAGTTTACGAGGCTCTATACGGACGGAGGTGTACTGTACCCTTGAGTTGGATCGAGGTGGGGACCGAGTGGGAGGTTGGTGCCAGGCAGATCCGGCAAAGTCAGGAGGAAATAGAGTAGATTCACAGATGACTTCGCACTATCAGGAGCAGGCAGAAGAGTTACGCTGACCGGAAACGCAGGGAGGTGCAGTTCGAGGTTGGGGATCACGTCTTTCTCTGTGTTTTGCCCATGAAGGGCTTGCAGCGTTTTGGGGTGAAAGGGAAGCTTGCGCCAAGGTTTTTGGGGCCTTTTGAGGTCCTAGAGCGGGTAGGACCCATTGCTTACCACCTTGCCCTTCCTCTCCAGCTTTCTGGAGTGCACGGCATGCTCCACGTGTCCAACCTCAAGAAGTACGTCGCCGATCTCAGTCACATTCTGAGCCACGAGAGCGTCGAGATGAGTGACGATCTGACCTACCCCAAGAGACCAGTACATATACTAGACAGAGCCGTTTGGAGTCTGAGATGGAAGCAGGTACCACTGGTGAAGGTCCTATGGAGAAGCCAGCGGTACGAGGAGGCGACTTGGGAGCCTGAGGCAGCGATGCGAGAGCGGTACCCGGAGCTTTTTGATGGTACGTCTTTTCGGACCTACTTCAGTCCTCTTTAAGTTTGTTATGCGTTTTTACGTTCCTTTTCTCGCACCCTAGCTAGCTTAAGTTTCGGGGACGAAACTTCCTTTAAGTTTGTTATGATGTAATGACCTGTACCTTTTTATCCATTTAAGACATCTAGAGTTTCAATCAGACGTTTGTCCAGATGTCTGGACTCGTTCTCGGACGTCTGAAAGTGAGTTTTTCGTACTGCGCTTTGCGCTCTGTGCGCGGGCGGTGCGCAGAGGCCGCTCCCCCTCTCTCTCCCTCAACCCCTGAACCCTAACCCTCTCCTATATAAACCCCCTCCCTTCTCCTCTCCTCCACACACCACTCAGCCACCACCACTTCCACCTTCTCCTACCAGCCACGTCCCCCTTCACCTCTACTGCAGCCGCGACAAGGAAGGAGATCCATCGGCGAGGGGAGAGCGGGGAGGAGCGAGAGCGAGAGAGTATGAGGGAGTGGGAGTGGGGGAGGAGGAAGGCGACCGCAGGAGCTCGTGGAGCTCGTAGGAGAGGAGAGGACGTCGGTGAGGAGCTGCCCAAACTCCTGCAGCGGATGGAGCTGTTATCGCAGGCAAAGGTGCGAGCGGAGCGAGCTGCGAGGAGGTTTGATACTGGAAGTTTTCCAGTATCAGGCGTCTGGAGTGAAGACCAGACGTCTGGCAAGGCACCTGGACGTCCAGAGCTAAGGCCGGACGTCTGAGAGCATGTATCGCGCAAGGTACGTACGTTCCTGCGCTGATTTTTGCCATGCAGAAGATCTCAGCGCAAGAGTTGTCGACTGACTGTGCCTGCGTTTTAGTACGTAGGTGCAACTTTAGGATGGCGCGCGGTACACTTTTCCACGCACTTTTGGATGTCTGATCACATCACCAGACGTCCAGAGGTGATCCCAGACGACCGGAGACCTTGTTCGACATCTGGAACTATCCCCAGACGGTCGTAGAGGAGGTCTGGACGTCTGATCGGCCGCAATAAACACGAGGTGAGTTTTTGACGTCTTTTAAGACGTCTGGGATTACTCCCAGACATCTGATTTTGATCAGAAACTGCGTTTTTGGCCTGTTTAAGGCCCAAATGAATCGGATTTCCACAAACGAAATACAATTATTTGCTACTCGAGCTCCTCTACGTATTTGTGTTGAGTATCTATTGTTTTGAGCTCGTCTAATGTATATTGGTTGCTGGTACAGGTTACCAGCCGGTAGCATGTTCTGGGCTCGCGGAGACAACGAGATTTGCTGCACAGGCCCTCATTCCTCCTGTGATACCCGGTAGAGTGGTTTAACTCAGTTGTTAATATTTAAATAAGAATGTACTTGGTTGGAATAGTTGGATTGAACTCTCCGATATGGAATGAACCCTAGGGTAGAAATGAATGAGCTTGTTTAAGTTGTACTGTTTACTTGAATGCATGGTTAAGATAAATTGCTAGCAAATGCCTTTAATATAATTACGAGATGCATGTTAAAATACGGGCTGCTTGCATTTAATTGAGAAATTGCCTGTGAAACCACCAGTTGCATGCTTTTGAGAATTGAATTATGGAAACACGAGCTGCCTGTTTATGATGAGGAACGAAATATGAAATATGAGATCTGGATCTGGATAAATGAGATGAACATGAGCATGAACCCTACGAGGAATTAGGAGTAGAACTCTTGTGGATAAATGGAATTTGGAATTGTAGATGGGAAGTGTGCTGGCCCTTGTGTATGTGGTACCAAGGAGAGCAATTGTCCCCTTTTTAGTGTAGAGTGGAGCTAGCCTCCCTTGGGTTGAGACTCGGGGTTAGGATTTGTCACTTTACATTGACTACTGTTGGCCCTTGCGTACGCGGTACCGAGGCGAGCTACTCGTGTAGGGAGGGAGCTAGCCACCCCACGGGGCTCGGGGTTCAACTAACCACCCTACACCAACTTTGTTAGGCCCTCTGAGCAAACTGAGGTAGTCAGACGAGGGTGCACAGATTGTGGAGGGGCGAGACCCCTGTTCTGAGAGGGCAAGGTCATATACTGTTCCGTGCTATACTTTGGGGTGTACCCGTTAGCGGAAACGACTGACCACGTGTCAGTGAGGGGTAGCTACTCGTGCGCTTATCACGCTTGCCGTAGTCACCATTACGTCTTTACAGTGACCTCGAGGTGGTTGACTGGGTGTAGGACTACCACGGGAGACTCTCCCGGCCAGGAGAGCACCACATGTATCTTCTACTCTACGGAAAAGATTGCAATCAAGATTGTTCCCACAAGGAACATGCAAGATCAACAAATATCTGGATACTTTGAGAAATAGATGAAACAGAAACACATAAATGAGATAAATAGAAATGAGAAATAAATATGTTGTTGTTTTTACTGTACTTGTACTTAAATAATACAAACACCACTCTACTCAGCGTTCACTGATTCTGTCTTTTCATCACACTATTCAGGACCAGGAGTTGAGAAGCCTGAGTTTCCGGCTACAGAGGGTGCTGGACCCAGCCGAGCCCAGGTGTAGTTGTTCTTTCAGCACTTTCTCTTTCTCTACTATTGTAGTAAGTAATGGATACCTAGTTTACTGTTTCTGCTACTTTTGTTTCCTTTTCGCTTTCTGTTGTTGTTGTGGTGGCATGTATTAAGACAGTTGTTCTACTTTCTTTAATGCTTTATATTTTCTTCTGCTTAGTTATATTGTATGTGTGAATGCGGTTTATTTTCCTGCTTTTGATTTTTTCTTGTTGGACGACTAGGTCTTGGGATTAGTCAAGGCAAGCCGGTCTCGGGTCCTGTAGGGATCCGGGAACCGGGTCGTAACATCATGCCTGCGAGGGCACCAACGATGGCATTGACAAGATTGCCTTAGCTGGATGCCTATGCTACCTCGAGCTCTTTGCTACCTCGAGCTCTACACCTACCTAACTGTCACCAATAGGGTCCTTCGACGTATCGTGGAGTCGGGAGGGCCTCTGCTAGATCATCTTTATTTTTTGATTGGATTGTTTGTATGTCATGTCATATGTGCATGTGTTCTGGACTTGGCACGGCTAGTTTTCTGTGCTGGATTTCTCCCTCTTATTCGGATGCTTCTCTCCCTAAATCTCCGTCCTATGTGAGGGAGGAGGATGGGGTGGTCATTCTGAGGATGGTAGGGGGGTTATCAGTGGACAACTTCTACCTAAACTTCTTTTTGTGTACTATGGTACATCCTATGTTGAGTTTTACTTCGTTTTCATTTGATAGTAGTATGTGCTAAAAATCCAGTAGAAAAATACTTAATCCCCACTTCAGAGAATCCTCAACAGAGAAATGCAACAAACAGTACCTAATTATCAGAAAAAAATATAATTGCATAGTTTTTGATGTTACTTCCATCTTCTATTAATAAACTTCAAAAGAATACAACATAGTACGCATACAAACACTCAAGTAGCTGCGTGTTGGATGCCCTCATCCCACAGTTTCTTAGATAAAAAGGAGAGAACACATAATACTTCATATATACTTTTTCAAAAATACTATTTTGTTGGCACTTTGCTCGACTCTAATTTTTACATGGTAGGCCTCCTAAAAGTGCTTATTCCATCATGCTTAGTAGAAAATTAAAATTGAGGTTAAGTTTCATAGTCTTCACTTATTCATTTGCACCTGCATCACTTAATGAACTTTTGCTCAACACCTAGGATGTCTTATAGTAAAAATATCATTGCCTTTAAGATTACCAAATTTGCATATGAATTTCACATGAGACTTACAACTTGTAATTTACGCATCCTTGGAGTACTACAATGGATACCACTAAATTGAAAATTGTTTTTGAAATTAGTGGTTACTAATTAATTGGAGATTATTATGAAAATAGTGGTGTGGTGGAAGATCCAAAATCAAAACCAACCCTTTTTCCATGTTAAGCATATCCACAACGTTATTTGAAGCTCAGCTCTATATATCAAATGTCCCACCAGCCTAATCTTTCTCTAGCCTTCTACTCATGAGTCTAAATTTGTAGAGTGAGGTTATAATATGTACCAGTAGTAGAGTAGGGAATGTTTGGGTAGCATTCTAATGTCATTGGTAGTGGATGTTGGTATCGTAGTTCTTCTATTTTTAGATGATTGAAAGACAATAATTTTGGATGACAACTTTCTAGTAGTCTCTGTTGAACTTTCTCATGGCTATAAAGACCTTCATTATTGCAAAATCCCATGTGGAGTCATCAAAGGTTCCTTAGATATGAGCAGTTTCTCTTTAATTTTCATTTAGAGCATTTTAATCTGGGTGATATAAAAGGTACTATTCTATTAGGTAATCTCCTTTATTATTGTCCATTTTAGTTACTTACATAGCTAATTGCTTTCCTTATCAACCTCCTATTTCCTTTTGTTGTACCTTTGTCAATGGTATTAAACATAATAAATAAGATATTATCTTGAAATGCTCAATATTACTTGCTAATTAATTTTACCTTTGCAATCATCTTATGACCAATGATTGTTGTATAGTTGATTGTTGGGCTTTTATGGTTGATGATAGAAAGTTCCTTTTTCTTCTCATTTTATTTGGTGCAAATGAATCTAACTCATTAAGTTCCTAAACTCCATTTTTATGATACAAGGGAAACAACTACCTTTAGATGTTATAATTTTTGGAATGTGCTTCAATTAGCTTATAAGAACGATAATCAGTTCATGCTTCAATCAAGTCACAAAAATGGTGTTTGTTTTTGCTCATAGTGCACGCATACAAGAATGTTGTAATGTATTTTTTTGCTGACAATATATGCACTCATATATTACTTACCTTTTGTTCTATGTATACATATCTATATGATTAATTCATATACAACAAAAAATGTGTGTGAAGTTATTCTTGATGTTGATATTCTAAGATTTTCTATCATTAAGTTTTAGAACAGTACATCCTTGATGATGCTTTCATCCGCTATGTAACAAAGATGACGATATCGCTTGATTGCACTTTTTTACTATTTTAAAAGTTAAATTCTTTTTCTAAGATTTTATTCATAAATTTCTTTGCAATCTACCCATTTAAATATTACAACTTTACTATAATTATTTTAGCTATCGATAAAACCTTAATTTGCCGAATTTCCGTTAAATTTAGACATTCCTTTTGTTTTGCTAATCAAAAGATAAAATCACCATTTTTACTAGTTATCTATGATGGCTTGTAAAATTTATATTTGTATATGAGCTATCCTTAACGTAAAATATAATTTATATTAGAAGAGATTACCATCACTTATCTCCTCCTTCCCAATATTATATTTTATGTAGCATTCTTATCTCGAAGACTCGTCTCAACAAATGCTCGTATCACAAATCATGTACATCTATTTTGTACATAGGAAAAGAGGTAATAATTAAGGAGTGCTTTGTCATAAATTGTGGTAGCCATAAAGTCAGCATTGAAGGCCTTGACGTCCTTTGAAGGTGCATGTGCATTCTCTATAGCAAAATATCAATTCCTTGCAACCTAGAATCCGTTGGCCCACCACTACTTAAAATGAAGAAGTAAGATAAATTGAGTAAAAATAGTGTCATATTCGTCAACTCCTCCATAACATAATACGGATACTTCAAATTGGATCTCTTTTATTAAGATCAAGACCTTTCACCATTTAACTATAATGCATTTGATCGAAGAGGAATCCCAAGTGTCACTTGGCTCCGGATGGTGGTAAGTTCCGATCAAAAATTCACACGTAAAAATCAAGTTGTAACGTAAGAAGGGATGCATGTAATACAAACAATTGATATCATGATTCCATTTCATATGATGTACCATGTACATTAGAAAAAGATATCTAACCCTCAAATCCACTACCTTTGTAATGGATTATAATATTATTCTCTCTTCCTAAACTATAAGAGGTATATTCTTATTTGCTTGATGCTCTCGTTAATTTGACCTTCTAAGTCTTAAGTAATTTTCTTCTCGGATGATTTCATTCGAGGCATGTTGAACCATGTTCCCCACTATTATATGTTCTCTATCGTTTCTTCTTTCTTGATTGTTGCTTACATTCATTAATTAATCATGACAAGGATTGTGGGTTTATCAGTTACCAATTACACAGTGGAAATGTGATGAATTTCATCTCATAAAAAAAAGAAAATAAAAGAAAAAAAAAAAGAAAAGGTACTTAGTTGGGGGAAGTTTCAATTATTAAGAGTTTACTATGCAGGAGTGCATGTGTGTTGTTGTTAGGTGCCAGTTGGTTAGCCCGTGAGAGGAGAGGAGTGTCCTTGCACGACTCAAAGAGCCTCGTAACCTGTGTTTATCATGGGTTGACCAATTGAATTCTAGATCTTAATAGGACTCACTTGGCGACCTTACCTTGACTTTCGGATGGTCTATGGCCCAAGCTTAATATTTCGAGATCCATTTTATTACCGAGTGTTAAGGGAACACGTGGCAATCATATGGTGCTTTGGAAATTTTTCCCACAATGAAGATAGAACAAATTAAATCATGTCAATCATGGTACACCCTGACGCCCTTTCGGCACTCTCAAAATTTCCTGAAAAACTTTCCTTTCTCAGAGTGCGGGATTTCATTTTGTTTAATACAAACCAATTTTCCAACCACTTCCCATTTATCTCTCTAAATTTTTGCTTCTTTATTTTCTTTTTAATTATTTATTTCAGAAAATGTGATACATTATAGTATGACGAACTCAGCTCACATCATCCAATATCACAAATAAGGATGTCAATATAATATTCTCCACTGGGGATCCGATCCAAGGGTAAATTTTACGTACCTCGTTTCATCAATGGATGGGTTTACCGATTCATTTTTTATTAGACTTGAATTCGGATTTGGGTCCCTTACAGGATGAAACACTTGCATAATCTAAGAAATAGATCTCCTTTATAACATATAACTATACCTTTTTTAATTGCTCGTTAATACGTATTGATGAACCTTACATAAACATTGACCAAGACCTCTTAATTATGTATGGATAGGCTATGATACAACATGTTAACATGCATCAACTTTGCCTTGCCAAACCATCACCACCATCTTTAGCACATGCCACCACCCTCCAATCCACCTACGCAAAGTACAACCCACCACCTTGCAACCCACCCACCTACACCTAATACTTACTATTTAAACACCTCTCCACGGCCAACCTCCCCTCTACCCATCACCTATCACCTCGTGGCTGATAAACCCTCCATCGCTAATCACCTCGCCACCTCTGTTGAGCACCTTCTCCACAATTGAGTTTCGTGGCTAAGCATCTCCTCACTGCTGTCTCCTCTAAAGCCTTGCTTTGTAGTCGAGAACCTTCTCACCCTTATCAAGTAAGAAGCACAAATGGGACTTTCTACAAAGAAGATTTGTAAGTCAAAAAGAAAATGGACCTCAAAAGAAAGCCAACCAAATACAAGTGCTAGTTGGGTCCCTACTAGCCCTTTGAAACAAAAAGTAACTCGGATCAAATGAATTAAAAACAAGTTCAATGGAAACAAAAAGTAAACTTTCATTGTTTGGTATACCTTTTAAGAGGGAACACCAATGAGTTAATGTACTACATATTTATATATCCTGTGCAACACGTCATATGGAGCATATCGCACGTCAAAAAATACACAAATACAACACATCACTAAAACTTACGTCACACTTGCTTGGAGACCATGCTAAAATATTATTTTTTTTTAACTTTTTTTTTTAAAAAGGAAGAACCTGATACAAGAGGATGTACCTTGAAAGAGGAGAAAAATGGAAAATCCTATCACCCTCAATGAGGGGGATGTTACATCATGTAGAATGGGGGAAAGTCAAAACTTAGAAAGAAGATTAGAAATAAAGAGAAAAAGAAAATAAAATGCACCTCGATACCAGGAATTGGTTGACCTCCTGAAGGAGGATGACTCACACTCATATATACGACAAGGTGTCAACGAGATGAATCTCGAAGATCATGCCAATGAGTGAATCGAAAAGTTTGATAAAAGATAGAAATCCATCCCTTACAAAAGTCAGAAAATTCAATCTAAGAAACCCAGGGTCATACATGGTTTCTGACAAAATTTGAACAACACATAAAAGAAAAAGGAGGACCAACACTTTCTAACAACAAGAACCAAACCAACAACATCCAATCAAGCCAACAACGAAGCCGCCGACGTCCGCCATGGCACGACCGCGATCACTGCTTGTCCATACGCCACCCTGTCGCCACCCCACGTAGATATAGCGCCAAGGAGAGCAAACCACCACCACGTGCTGAGGAAAATCGATCGTCAAGTAGCCACACGAATCGTCGTCGCCGTCGCTGAACCACGTTTCGAAAGAGCTGTGACAAATATCCTATGACTCCGCATTTCAAGGGACAGGTTCCTAGTCAGAAGAGGAGAGATCCGGAGGCAAGAATAGGTCATCCGGAGGTGGGAGAGGACTCTGCTGGACCCTTACGATTGAGCCAAATCTCATGATTTTTAATGACTTTTCTCTACAATGAAGGGACGATGGAGGGACGGCAGGTGATTTTTTTTTTACCTTTGGAGACTTAAAAAAATGATACTTTTGGAAACATCACGTGTGCAACTATTTTTCAAAGGATAATAGTTATCCCTGAAAGTGCCAACATAAAAAATTTCCCTTCCCGTTCCCATCGTTCCATATATACGCATGGAAACGCTCTGTTATTTAAAAGAAAATCCAAAGGTGTAGCGGGGGAATAACAGTTTATGAATTCTCATCGAAAAGGTGTCCTCGTTCACAGCTATCCGACCTAAAGCCCACTCGCCAATGTCCGTCCACCTCCACACGAACACCTCCCACGGAGTCCCCTATTTAAGCTTAACCTCTCTCCCACGTCACACCGCACCGGAAGCTCTCTCCTTCCATTCCCAACTCAACAGCGTCGTATCCTCCAACCGGTGGCCCCTCTGCTCCCCCTGGGCTACCTTATCTACTCTATCAACATTTCATTCGTCGCTGTAGGCGGTCTTGCGCTATATGATGATTTTTTTAGTTGATTTTGAAGAATGTTTTTTTTTTTTGTTGATTTTGATAAAGATATTTAGGAAAGGATGGGAGAAGTCTCGGCTCCGAACATCGCCAAGGATGTCACCGAGGTATGAGCAGATCCGTGGCCCTTTTTTGGCCATTCCTGTTGATTGGTTTCTCGTGCTTTTTTTTTTTTTTTTTTGTTTTGGTGTATATTTTTCTTGGAATTCATAGTAAGGAATTTTCAGCTATTTTTCACCTATTCTTGATGTAATTGTTAGCCATGTGGGTTTTTGAGATTTTAGAAATCGGTACTCGGTATTCAGTCGGGGAGGTCAAGAGTAATTGGGGATATAACCAGCGTTGTATTTTGTGATTTTTAGGTTCAAAAAATTTTGTTGTAAAAATAACGCACTTGATGAAATTTAAAAAAAGTACTTTCATGTAGAAAATGAGAAAATCTACGTGTAAAAAAGAAGTAATGTAAATGGTCGAGAATTCGATCAGTCAGCCCATTCGATCCACCAGAATCACTTGGCTGAGTAATCTCTCTAGTTGGTCAATTTTTCCAAGTTTGTGGGCATTGATGAGAGTTATTTGTGTGGATGGAAGCCGTTGAACTTGTGCTGATTTCGAAGATTATGGAGAAGCAGCTTTCTTTTCTTTTCTTTTTAATTTTCTTGTCCTTTCTTTCTCCCTCTGATTTTTTTGGAGGTAATCAATCAAAGTCGTTTTGGAGTTGTTAGGAGAGTTAAGTGAGAAGCAAAATTTCCCAAATCCCATGGCCTTCATCAGCCCTCCGCCGGCATTGGCTGGTCGGAGACCCCCTCCCCCACCTTCGTCGTGACGTCCTCATTATCAGTTAGGGTCAGCGTTGATGTTCCTGCCTCCCTCGTGATCTCTGCTTCAGTCACCGTCGATGATTCCATTGTTGTTGGCCTCAATTTTACCTTCCTGTTCCTGTAGTGCTTCTTTCTAGGTTGGGGTTCTAAGTTTGAAACCGTGCCTATCATGACCGAGTATTTGGTCGACTTGTTTCGATCTCAACCCTCTTGGGTACTCGTTAACCCGGTTGGAGTCACTTGTCGTGGCTCCACTCTGGTGGCGTTGTCGTATCTCTTAACGTAGAGCAGCACGTCGGGACTGCAATGAAGAGCTTATGAGGGTGCTTTCTTTTTCTTTTAATTTTTGCTCTTGTTTTGTATTGCTCCGTTTTGGAATCTCTCCATTTTGGAGTTCTCCCACTCTTTGGAACGGGCCGTATCTGTTCCCTCCCTCTTTCAAGGGAGTGTTTCGGTTGTCTTTCCTCCCTCACATCGCGGGGTTTTGCGTCCTTGTAATTTCTTCCTACTCTTTAATGGCAATTTATTTGCCAAAAAAGAAAAAAAGGGGAAAACAATTTGCAGAGATAGTTTGGAGGGTCAAGATTCTTGATGACAACCTCTATTAACCTTTGATTTGCCTCTAATGGTTACCACCGCTCCAATAGGTTGAGTAGGGGCAAGGTAGCTTCAAAGGGGAACCTTTTTGACTTTTTGCACGTCAAGAATGAGTTAAGAATGTCTTGTGGAAATTGAGGGTTTTCCTCCTAAAAGACGTTTACTTTCGAAACAAAAGGGGGTTGAAAAAGATAGAGAGGCGATTTTCTGTAAATTGTAACCTCAACTGTCACTTAAAAATTAAGGTGTTCAGTTATGATTAGGTGAAGTTTGAAAGCATGCTACATTGGTTAGGAAATAGTCTCAATCAAGTATTACTTTGCTATAATTAAACTGCAAGTGAAATAGGTCAGATGCTGTTGCGTAAATTATTTGTGGTTCTTTTACAATATAGTGAAATTTGAGGAAGTAATGATGTGTGCATTCTTATTTACATTGGTGTTGATCCGCAGCTGATTGGGAACACCCCACTGGTGTATCTGAATACCATGATGACTGGGTGCTATGCCCGTGTTGCAGCCAAGCTTGAGATGATGGAACCTTGCTCCAGTGTAAAAGATCGGTAAGAATGAATCTTGGAGTGGTGCAGTTATCGTGCTGATTTGTTCTAGAATGGAGCAACTCATGTTTAATCTTTGCGCTGTGTCAGTATTGGGTACAGTATGATAACAGATGCTGAGGAGAAAGGGCTGATCACACCTGGCCAGGTAAGCAGTTGGATGAAGTCGACATCATGATTTTATATTCAAATATAAGATATTAAAAGGAAAGGCTAAATAGTTTTTCCCCCGATGTTGCTGATGTTGACTATTCTTTAGTGTTTTTGGTATTCAAGCAAATATACCATTCAGATTTTTTGGACATTACTTTGGAAACCTGATTTTGATATTTCTATGTGGGCATTACTTTAATTGAAGTCTAGAAATGGCTCAAAATTAATCTAAGTGAAGGCAAAGAATCCATATAGTCGATCTCACTTAGTGTGGGAAAATGCTTGGTTGTTATTGTTGTTGCATGTGGTGGCAAGGACCATTAAGTTAATTGATTGGGTAAGAGCAAGTGGAGATCAACTGTACTTCTCTTATAAAGGTGAAAGGGCATTATGGTTTCCTTGAACTCTTCATAGTGCCAGCATATGAAAGGGCATCAACTGCATCACCCACTTTGTTACTGTTGTGGCATCTGAAACAGTCTGCTGTCAACTTTTGCACCCTGAACCACAGTCTCAGAATAATGCTGTGCTTGTTTCAGATGACGATTAAATTGATTAATATTATTATATCTCTTTTATTGGTTATAACTTCTATACTCATTAGTAGGTTGGGTTTTATGCATCATTCTTAGATTTCTTGTGCTTTTTGAAAAAAAATTATTATCTAGAAATTTGCCATTGAACTTCATTTGTCTAAATGTGCAAGAATACTCTGGAACGTAAGCTCTTTATTTTTATTTTTATTTTTGGGAGAATGCAAACAATACAATTGGACTAATATCTCTGTTGTCAATGACAAATGAAGAGTGTCCTTATTGAACCTACCAGTGGAAACACTGGCATAGGCTTGGCATTCATGGCTGCTGCAAAAGGTTACAAGCTTATTCTAACAATGCCTGCCTCAATGAGCCTAGAGAGAAGGATCATCCTGAAAGCTTTTGGTGCAGAGCTGGTTCTTACTGATCCTGCCCTGGGTATGAAAGGTGCCGTGCAAAAAGCTGAACAGTTGGCATCGAAGACACCCAATTCGTATGTCCTCCAACAGTTCGAAAACGCTGCAAACCCTGAGGTGCTTCTTTTCTCATGTTTCTCCCACTTATTAGCATGTCTGGAATGACAAAGTTGACTTTATCATTATGTATTTAGATCCATTATAAGACCACAGGACCTGAAATCTGGAAGGCTACTGGTGGTAGAATCGATGCTCTTGTGTCTGGCATTGGCACGGGGGGCACGATAACTGGATCAGGGAAATACCTCAAAGAGCAGAACCCTAACATCAAGGTTAGCTCTCAATCATGAGGCTGATGACAGTGCTTAGCTTGTTTGTTCTCATTATATATATATATCCAAAAAGTTCAATCACAATAATCATGCATATTTTTCCTTCTCTCTTCTCAGTTGTATGGGGTGGAGCCTGTGGAAAGTGCTGTTATATCTGGAGGAAAACCAGGTGAATTCCCATACATCACATCCACTTTGTTATGACATATCGTTTATTAATTATAATATCTCCTAAAGCATATTTGAAAGGCGAAAGGCGAGATATTTTATAGCTTCTGTATTTCCTTCAATTGGTTTGTGATGGTGGCACACACAAATGCACATAATCAAGTTAGTTTCATCCTAATCATTTTTGGTCTTCGTCATCAAAGTTGCCTTTGTTTGAGTTGGTCATTTTGGTAGGAAAACGGTTATACCGTACTGCAAACTTGCTTAGTCTGGTCAAATAGAATTCATCCTGTCCTTTCTTCTTTTTCTTTCGGTCTGAAGTTGGTTGTAGATATCTCGCAGACATGCCTCATAATTGCACTTGAAGGTTGATTTTATTCTTTACAAAATTTCAGAGTATGCACCCCTCATCTTGCAGGTCCACATAAGATTCAAGGAATTGGTGCTGGGTTTATTCCTGGAGTGCTTGCTGTCAATCTTTTGGATGAAGTCATTCAGGTGGGTTTTTGGAACAATTTTACCAGGGCTTCGATCATTCTCATCACACCATCTTTGACAATGTGATATATTGAAGAGACTGCATATCAATATACATATGGCTTTGATCCATTTTAATTAATGAGTCACAACATGTATGAAATTCTGTATGACATCTCTGAATGCGGTAGTGTTTAAAAGATTTAATACCTGCTGCACTAGCCCAATCAGATGGTTTTAGATAGTAAAAATGAGAAAAGAAATTTTCCATTCAAATTCTATTTGGTGTGCACTTGGATCAAGTCTCCAATGACTTGGAATAGATCTGTGTGGAGGCAAATGTCCAATCAACCCCACTTAATGTGGTAGTAGGCTTTGTTGTCTCTTTTGTAATCATCTTTGTTATGAACTCTGTTTTCTGTCCTTCCATCATTTAACTTATGCTGTTTTAGGGAAAAAAAGATAATTATTGTATTGTTCCCGAGCCCCTTTTGAATCCCTCTGAATTTATTAATTTAGTGAATTTAAAGAATCGATCCAAATTTGATGGTCAAATTCCATAGTTGTATTTACATTTCATTTGCTCCTGAACTCCTAATTACTTGCCCTTCGCATATTAATGAGACTCATTTATTTTTGTCAAATCAATGCTTAATGTGAAGCTTGTGACTTTGGTCCAACATTGCCTGACTCTATATTTTTCTCTAATTTCTTAGGTATCTAGTGAGGACTCTATTGAGACTGCAAAGCTTCTTGCCCTGAAGGAAGGTTTGCTGGTAAGCTTCAGTTTTCTCCTCCAAGCCTCTTCATATGCTTCGAAGCAAATTTATCAGACAAAATGTGGTTCCAATGTAATGAGATGGCAGCCTTTGTTATTGACTTTTAAATTGCTTCCACTTGCATGTCATCAGCAGAAGCTCAAACTAAACAGTCAAACAAGGACATTTATGTCTTGTTGACAATTTTTCTTTAAATTTAATTTGCTATCTGCGGTCTTTATGATGCACGCAATGATGCATCTACAGGTTGGGATATCATCAGGGGCTGCTGCAGCTGCAGCAATTAAAATTGCGCAAAGGCCTGAAAACAAAGGAAAGCTCATAGTTGTAAGTTTGTGCTTCACTTTTGCATCTTACTAAGTTGGTTGGTTTATTTTGTAAAGTTAGTGTCAAGGTTTGACAAAATATTGGAGCGTGGAGACTCCAAGTGTGTGGGAAAAATAGTCCATGTGAGGGGGGACTATGCACGTGTGGCTTGGAGGTGTA
This sequence comes from Thalassia testudinum, assembly GCA_037157565.1. NCBI lineage: Eukaryota > Viridiplantae > Streptophyta > Magnoliopsida > Alismatales > Hydrocharitaceae > Thalassia > Thalassia testudinum. The sequence continues at coordinate 25,237,332 of JAZHRO010000024.1, forward strand.
GAGGAGCACCACCGTGTGGCTTGGTGGCTGGCTGGATGGTGGCTACGGTGCCCACGGTGGGCGCCGGTTGAAGAGAGAGAGAAGAGAAAGAGGAGAGGAGCCTCTTGGATGTTGGAAAATAATTGTATTGCTTAAAATAGAATTGTTGGGAAGGCTCTCTCTATTTATAGAGAGAATATATCCCTAAAAGTAGTAACAAAAGATGCTATCCTTATTGAGAAACGATCTTATCTCATTTGGAAAGATCTTATCTCTTAATTAAAGCAAATCCCAAACATATTCCTAAAAATAGCTTTACTAAAAAATTAGAAAACAACCAGACTTGAGCACCCAAAATTGATCCTTTGAACCAAGAAATGTTGGCCCCCTGTCGTCCTCAAATCTTGTCACATGGCACGTGCCACGTGGCCAACTCCAATCCTAACACTCCCCCTCACGTCGAAGGCCGCAAGGTTGACAACTTGGTCTTCAACTTGTTGGACTAGACGCCCCACCATTCATCTTTTCGAAGGCAAAGTTCTCGTTCTTCTGTGGCAACCTGAGTAGTCGTTGCGATGATCGCCGTGCACTTGTCTTCTCTCAGAAAAGCACACAGCTTTTCAAGGTCTTCTTGAGTCAGGGAGTCCACGCATGAGGTGCTAGTAGCCCCATGTGGTAGCCTCCAAAACTTTTCCCAACACATTTTGTAGATGATTGTTGCGTCCACAGTGTTGGCACTTCGGGTAGACGTGGCCAGATTGACATCCACACCCTAATCCTTACCCTGCACTTGCTTCTGGAATAGCAAGTGCAGAGTTCTTGCCTCTTGGTGTGTCTTTTTCCTCAGGGATCTCCATCTTGAGAATACGGCAGAAGATGGTCTCCAGATCCATCTTCCCTTTTGAAGCAAGAATCTGATCGCGTGCGGCTCGATAAAGGGGAGTCAATTCCAATAAAAACTTGGTAGATTGACAAACCGCACGTGTCTCCCCCTGCTTGTCGCAACAAAGAGGCTCTTAGATCTCCAACTCCTTGAACAATGCCTCTATCTTCTCGTAGTATTTTGTCAAGGAAAGATCTCCTTGCCTAGCCATCTAGATATGGGTGTAGAGTTCGGTGATGCAGGCGTTATTTGAGGTTCGGGCATACCTCTTCTCGAGGGCCATCCAAATCTCAAATGCGCTCTTTTTGTAGATCATAATCAAGGTTATGGACGGATCTATTGAGTTCATGAGTCAGTTCATGACGACGTAGTTCTTCTTCTCGTACTTCTTGTCATCTTTGAACTCTGGCGCATCCTCTAGGAGAATACTCAGTTTCTCCTGGCCTCCAACAAAGATTTTGAAGGTGCGAGCTTATAAGACGTAATTGGCAGCACCACTAAGCTTACGATTATCTCGAAGACAATCACCTTACTTTCTTCGGGGCCGAGCGTGAAGTCTCTGATCGTTGTGGTAGCCTCCGTCATCTTCTTCTAGTCTCCTTTACGTAAGGCATCGGATTTGTCGAGGACTACTTGGATGTGAGAACCACCAACGTGTGGTTTGGATACCCACACACACAAGGAACCTAGATCGAAGATTCTGATACCATGTCAAGATTTGACAAAATATTGGAGCGTGGAGAGTTAAGTGAGTGGGAAAAATAGTTCATGTGAGGGGGGACTATGCATGTGTGGCTTGGAGGCGTAGAGGAGCCCCACCATGTGGCTTGGTGGTCGGCTGGATGGTGGCCACGGTGGCCTAGGTGGGCGTCAGTTGGAGAGAGAGAGAGAGGAGAGGAGCCTCTTGGATGTTTGAAAATAATTGTATTGCTCAAAATAGAATTGTTGAGAAGACTCTCTATTTATAGAGGGGACATATCCCTAACAATAGTAACAAAAGATTATATCCCTATTGAGAAAAGATCTTATCTTATTTAGAAAGATTAAAGTAAATCCTAAATATATTCCTAAAAATAACTTTACTTAAAAATGGAAAACAACCAAACTTGGTGTACCTAAAATTGATCCTTTAGACTAAGAACCACTGGCCTCCCCTGTAGGCCTCAAATCTTGCCACGTGAATCTGTCACGTGACCAGCTCCAATCCTAACCATTAGAAATGGAATGGGAGATGATTACATCATATTAATTGTTGATCTCTAGCTCATGCCTCCTGCTTTGGGACTCTTATAAGTATACCAATGTGAGTATTGGCCCAAGATAGAAGGGTGCTTTCAGATTCAAATGGTGGCACACTTTGTCATTGTTCCATTTTAATTACAGTTGATAGATCATTTGCCATCAAACTATTTTAGATTCTTTTACACCAAGTCTTTATTAGAATGCATCTAAGCCTTAATTCCCTTGTGGTTCCTCAGATGCAGATAATTTTATCCATCGGCATGAAATTTGATTGGATCTCTACACCTTACCTACAAACTTGCTTTCCCTCTTGCAGGTGGTGTTTCCAAGCTTTGGCGAGAGGTATCTATCATCCGTTCTATTCCAGTCCATCAAGAAGGAAGCTGAGAACATGATTTTTGAAGCCTGAGGGAGTGCGCGTGCTTCGTGTTCGTGCATTGCCGCAGGCTTCTGACCTTATCAACCATTGCATCGTTGCTGGCTATTGATTTTGTACCGTGTTGTTCACTGAGAATACTTAAGTAAACTAAATAAATGTCCATCACATAGGTTAATTTCAGTATGTGGTTACTGTCAATGGAACCTTAAGGATGCAATTTTCCTTGCATAAAATTTTCCCCTTAAATGTTTCCCACTTTTTTCCTAAGCTAGTTTGTGTCTTGGCTTATTCATCCTGTGAAATTTTTGTTCTAATAACACGATCATCAACTGGTTAGGCACATGTGGCGTTACTGGTTACCGATAAATTTTGCCTTCAGGCTATCCTTAGTTATTGTTATATTGGGGAAAAGGCATGACAGATATTTCTCTTGTCAAATATTACGAAATTATTTTCAGTTCTTCCTAACGGCTAACTTGTTGCAATTATTTATCGTAAAGATATCCAAGCAATGATATCGAATGACCAATCCTTTGAATCCTGTTCATAGGCTGGGATAACCGTCATCCTTACAGAATTAGAGAGGGATAAATTAGTATATAATATTTTAATATTATAATATGTGTGTAATTTATATTGAATGTATTTTTTTTTTTAGAAAAGAGATAGTAAAGGTATGCTAAAAGATATCTTATGTTGGTGTAGGTATGCTTTAATATATATTGATGTTAACGTAATGTAACGAAATAGTTTGATGATGTTAATTGATGGATTGGGATAAGTTGTATCAAGATTTTTAAAATTCTTGATCCAACTTCTAAGTTGGTCGACTCATTGGTTCAAAGACATGGTTCAAGTTTTGTTTCCAAGAGTTGCGTTGGCCTTAAGTCGAACCAAATATGAAGTATTTTAAATAGAAATGTAATAACAATACAAACAACCTAAAATATGGACATACAAATATGATAAATTTTACATCTAATGAAAGATTTAATTGTTACATAAAATATCAAATATTGTTGAATGTATATAATCTATTAACACAAGATAATCAATATTTAATGTATAATCTATTATGTTGCTGAAGTTGTTATGGAAAAAGGGTGCTATATTTAACCTATAATGACATTATATAGTAAAAAAAGAAAAGTGTACAAGAGATGAAATGATTTAAAATAGAAATTAATTAGTTATGTAACAAAATTAATACATGTATATTATATATTTTTAAAATTTTAATGATTTGTGGGTTGGTCGGGTTGTAAATTGAAAACCTAAGCTTATCCAGTCAAAATCGGGACAGAGTATTTGGTTGGGTTAGCTTGTGAGAGAAAATTTGAAGCTAAAGTCCACTATTTTGTAGGTTGGGCAGGTCGGGTCGATGAAATGCCTAACTTATAACTAAGTCTAGTTGTATCTTTTGACTTTGAATTTTATCTCTAATATACTTCTCACTGACTACGAAATGAAACTTTAATATAGAAATTTTCTTTGGGTGAGGATTGGAAAATACAAAAGTTGACGTAAAAAGTGACGCATAGTATTGTAAACGTGATTTTTATTTGATATATCTCCTTTTTATATAAAAAAGTTACTCACGTGTGGTGGGGTCCACTACTGTTTAAATCAACAAATCAATTTTATACGAGTGTAAATCACTTAAATCACTTTCGGAACCACTTTGCATCAGTGTTAAATCATTTTGCAACTTTAAAATAATTTTGCATCGGTGCAATCTTACTTTAGTTTAAAATAAGATTACACCGGTGTAAAATAAGATTATATTGGTGTAAAATTAAATTTCAAGTATTTCTTCACCTATGACAAGTAAATTTACACTTTAAAAATGATTTTTTACCTTAGACTTTAGAGTTTAGCCTTTAGTATTTCTAAACCCTAAGTCTTAAACCTTAAATTTTAAGGTGAAAAATTACTTTTCATATGTGAAACCACTTTCTATAAATTTAAACTTTAAATCATAAATCCAAAATCCTAGATTCATAGGTTAAAATCACTTTACACAGGTGTAAAATTATTTTACAGAGGTGAAATTATCATTGAAATAATTTTGCACCGGAGCAATATCACCAAGAACAATTTATCACTGGTGTAAAGTAGTTTATCATTGGTGCAAAGTTATTTATCACCTGTGTGTTTTAATTTTAAAGTATTGTGATTTTTTTAAATATAATAGGACCTATCACGTAACAAATTTTACATTTTTTTATTTCTTTACATTAAATATTAATTATCAAGTGAGGCTCATGTTTACTTATTTTTTATGTAAACTTTTACGTCTCTTTACATTTTAGATTTTTCTTTTCCTTCTTTGATGAGTGTAAATATGGTGGGCATGAAATATGGCAATGCGACCATTCCACCCTTTGATGTTCGAGCGCCATCTTAATGGTACTCGAATCAACAAAGTCATCCATATACTTTTTGGTACGTCCTTTTAACCTATTTTCTAAGATTTTGGTAGCAGAAACAAAATCTCCTCACAACTTCTCCTACTTCATCTCTCTTCAAAGAAAAAAAAACTTCTCCTACCTTACCAGCTCTTACTACGAGTTACGGACAAATCACGCATCTTTCCGGTGGAAATATACCTACTAATTGGTGGGTTATTTAAGTCGGTGCAAAGATCACTAGCTCCGAACAAGATCATTTACTTGGTCATTTAGATGTTAAGTAAGGGTCATACCCTGTTCCTACACGCACATCCTAAGCTGATCCTTCGTAAGTTTTGCACGTAATGATCATCACCTACATCTCGAGTATAGCTATCTAACGTTAAGTAAATCATGCAAAGCGTGGTAGTTTTTTGTTTGTGCACAAAACAAAATCGTCTTCCGTATTTGGATCGCAGGACGAGGATCCGAAAGCATCACATCATCATGCACACGGTGACCGGCGACAAAAAGGAACACTGGATGTAGGAATCCGGTGGCAAAATATTGAGAATTGGAAAAGGAAAGTTTGATTTCACGGTAAACCCCACGGCTCCTCGCTGCGGAGAAAAGAGGAAGTCGTCCCCTTGAGTGGTCTCCGCAACCCCTTCTCTATCCGGTTCTCCAAAGTAAGATGGACGGGATCTACTTTGTGGGATTTGTCAAGATATGATCCGTAAAAGTCTTCATTTTTTAAGTTATTGTTTGTGTACAGGAATCGAACTGTTCAGGCTGTGTTTGAATCTTTTAATTTTGAATTATTACAATATCAGGATAGGATCCTTAATTTTGAGATTATCAAATTCAACGGGATGGATGTGATGAATTTATCTCGAGATTGTATGATAGAATACCAACACCTATGTCTCTCAACACTTTATGATTTGACGAATATTCCCTCCAAATACAAAAACTTCACGATCCTAAATTTATCTTTACAATTCCATCACTTATAAAATTAATCCCTTAACATCAGTCCCTTTATATAAATTGTACCCAAAAGATTTATCTTTTTAGATGAAGGAAAACAGACTATGATGTCTACTTTATTCGATGTGTCGAAACCTCTCGATAACTTTATTGAAGGGTTCTTATATCGATCGTTTTGAAAGAGAACTCCATCGATCCAAAACTATATAATGAAAAGACATACGCCTGTCTATGTATGCAAGATTTCCAACATTAATTGGAACAGACGAACTAATTGCTTATCCAATAAGGGCTTATAAATCCTAGTCAAATTTTGATTACACATTTTAAGCATTCCTTTCTGATTGTTGCAAGCTAGTCATTCCTGACTTAGTATTTGATTGTTTGGTTGTCGGATTAAGTAGATTTGTATCAAGTTACTTGTCTAATCCTCACTTATGTCGGGTTAAACCCCACTTACGTCGTGATTAAGCTTCTTAAAAATCAAGGGCCTGAGTCAAATGCAATCGCACAAGAAAGAGATAGGAGAATTAGTTATGGGAGAGTGTTTACTCTCGCAATTCATTATTTCTTTGGTGAATACAAGATACAAGAAAATTCTCTCTTTTCTCAGATTCTGTAACCCTTCTCACTCGAACAACCTTGGCTTATAAAGGTTACAAGATCTACGAATGTGTAGATTGTGGTCAATTGGGCAAGCAACCGTAGGTCAAAGGTCACAAAACCACGATTTCCTCAAATGGTGAGGATGTGTTCCTCAATTAACTGTCCTGCTGATAACACTACACAAGGGGGTAATAATTATGTTGAATATGATCCATCTTTAGAATAAAAGGCACAACATAAGTAGAATAGGAGCATTGCACGCATCAAATACCAAGATTGCTTATAAACTGTATTAATGACCATTTGTGTAAGCATTTATTAAATCAGGCCTCAGATGAGCAATCAGACCGCACGGATGGATTCAGAATGACGAACGGAGTCCAACGGACTCAAGATCGGCCAAATCCGACATCCGGAGCTCCTGCAATGGGCCAAAGAAGTTCTGACCGTTGATCTGGAGATCAATGGCCCAGATTGTGCCACGTTAGCCCTGCCCCCACCACACGCACGCCTTCAGCCAGGCGAGGACAAATCTCGGTCGTCGATCGTCGATCGAACGACCAAGATTCGCGCGCCCGCCCGCGGTCGTCGCGACAAAGCGCGGGCGTGGCGCAACGGTTAGCGCGCACGCTCGCATCCACGCGACGCGCGTTCGAGCCGCGCGGGGTGGAATTTGAAGGCGAACGAAGGGCGCGGAGAAATTGGGCCGCCCGACCAGCAGCGGGCGGCCAGGATCTCGCCACGCGGCGTGACCGCAGCTCACGAGCGTCCACGCATGCGCGCACGCCGGGCGGAAACGCGCGCGCACACGCGTGCCCGAGGCGCGATCTGAGCACAGGTGAGGAAGACTCTCAGCCGTCCGATCTTAGATTGGACGGCTCTCGTTCAGCGGCCACGGATTGCGCGAGGAGAAGGAACGGGGCGGGTAGCTGACCGGCGGCTGGAGGGCTTCACCGACGTTTTTGGAAGCGGTTTTAGCGACGCTCTGGACGTCGCTAAAGCGCCTTCTTCTTTTAGGAAGCCCTTAACTCTATTTAAACCCCCTCCTACCACCATTCAAGGCATACACTCCCCCTTGCAACTACTCCACTCTTCTCTTAGCTAGCTTTAGACACTCTTGTAATCGCCGGAGACGACGAGCCGCCAACGGAGCCTCCTCCACCGCCGTGGCTGACTCGTCGCTCTCCACTCTCTCTCTCTCTCTCTTTTAAGCTTTCCATTACTTTTGTTGAAGCATGTATTTAATGTTGTAAGTTATGAACTACGAATGCATGTTTAATGAAGTTATTTTCCATTCAATTGCCATTTTAATTTCTGTTCAAGTTGCATGATCAAAACCAAGAGCTTTCTAACCCTAAACTCTCTCTCTCTATCTCTCTCTCTCACTTTTCAAAACCGCATCTTTCGTAAGCAAAACTCTGCCTTTTCCGTGACAACAAGTGATAAACAAAAATTCGATTTCCACGCCTCCCTGAGACCGACACTCGAACTCACCTCCGTTTACTTCTTTTAAAACCGACGTATCAAGTGCGATTATAACGACATCTCTTAATACACACGCACAAAGACACGTCACCTGCCCATGATGGTTGCCTTATAATCGTATTGAAAGAAGACACGATCTTTTCTATCGGCTATGATTGACGGCCAGACCATCCAATCCATTTGTCCAAATTAGTTGGACAAATGATGTCTTCCTACCTTCCTGTCATATTGGGGCTTTCAGGCGGATGTCGTCTGTATTCTCGCTTGATAGCTTAGCCAAGCGGGGCATCAGGACAACCTAGCAAGTATGCTTGAGTAGATAAGGTCTTACTGATTGGATAATTCAATTATTTGTCTCCTAGGTAGTTAGACTATGCCAACTTACCAAGTAGTTGGATGGAACTCGACGTTCAAGTAGTCGACCTAGGCAAACTATCGGGTAGTCAGATTGAACTTGCCTTTCGGATGGTTGGAGTGAACCCATGTAGGCATTTTGAGATACAAGTTAAAGTTATGGAATAAATTTTAACCTATCAAAATACCTAAATGAATTAATTCAATTATTTCATCATTATTACACATTTTCTATTCCTTTACTTAACAGAGCCTACAAGGATAACATGAGGATAGTCTATTCATCATTGCATCAATCAAGTCAAGATATCTAGGTTATTTTCCTTGGTATGAAATTCTTTAGACATGGCATAGTTTTGACATGGACCGCATGATCATAGGGGATGTTGATGGAGTTGGGTTTAAGTTTGGTTTTGAAATTTTCCTACTCGTATGGATGAGGGGGCAATGTGGTGGTTTAGGTGACACAACAAGGTTACTATGAATAGTTTATGAATAGTGTCATGGTGTCTCATTCATGAGAAACATTAATTGGAGTCTTTATTTGTAATATATTAATTTATTTATTACATTTAACCCATTTATTCTACTTTCCAACAAAATAATAATAATAAATAATTTAATATTAAATATAAAATAAATAAATTTAACATTTTTTGTATTAAAATCACCAACATACAACTCACCTATCATATCTACTACTACTTCCACCAATACCTCTATAATTTATCTATTTCGCATTTGTTCACTACTTAATCCTCTTGTCACTTGCACCACATTAATAGAAGTTAACTCGACGCAAATTTATTTTCTTATATCTAATTCCACTTTAAGTGGGGTATGTCTAGGGAGAGTGTTAACTCTCGAAATTCATTATTTCTTTAGTGAATACAAGATATAAGAAAATTCTCTCTTTTCTCTTAGATTTCATAACCCTTCTCACTTAAACAACCTTGGCTTATAAAGGTTACAAGATCCTGAAATGTGGAGATTGTGGTCAATTGGGCAAGCAACCATGGGTTAAAGGCCACGAAACCACGATTTCCTCAAATGGTGAGGATGTGTTCCTCAATTAAGTGTCCTGCCCATGATGGTTGCCTTATAATCGTATCAAAAGAAGACACGATCTTTTCTATCGTTTATGATTGACGACCAGACCATCCAATTCATTTGTCCAAATCAATTGGACAAATGATGTCTTCTTACGTGCCTGTTATATCAGGGCTTTCAAGCAAACGTTGTCTGTACGCTTACTTGACAAATTAGCCAAGTGGGGCATCAAGACAACTTAGCAAGTATGCTTGAGTAGATAAGGTCTTTTATTGATTGGTTAATTCGATTATCTGTCTCCTAGGTAGTCTGACTACGCCAGCCTACCAGGTAGTTGGATGGAACTCACCTTTTGGGTAGTCGGACCTAGTCGAACTACTGGGTAGTCAGATTGAACTTGCCTTTCGGATAGTTGGAGTGAACCTGTGTAGGCATTCCGAGATATAAGTTAAAGTAATGGAATAAATTTTAACCTATGAAAAAGACATAAATGAATTAACTTAATTATTACATCATTTATTACCCATTTCTTTTTCATTTACTTATTCCATAAACTTAGTGGAGCCTACAAGGATAACATGAGGGATAATCTATTCATCATTGCATCAATCAAGTCAAGATATCTAGGTTATTTTCCTTCGCATGAAATTCCTTAAACATGAGATAGTTTTGACATGGACAGCATGATCAGATTCTCATAGGGGATGGTTGGGTTTAAGTTTGGTTTTGGAATTTTCTTGCTCATATGGATTAGGGGGCAACGTTGTGTGTTTGGTGACACAACAAGATTACTATGAATAGTATATGAATAATGGTATGGTGTGTCATTCACGAGAAACATCAATTCTAGTCTTTATTTATAATATATTAATTTATTTATTACATTTAACTCATTTACTGTATTTTCTAACAAAATAATAATAATAAATATTTTAATATTAAATATAAAATAAATAAATTATAACATTTTCTATATTAAAATCACCAACATACAACTCACCTATCATATCTACTACTACTTCCACCACTACCTCTATAATTTATCCATTTCGTATTTATTCACCACTTAATCCTCTTGTCACTTCCACCAGATTAATAGAAATTAACTCGATGCAGAGTTATTTCACTTCCTCTGTGGTATAACTTTAATCCACATAAACATCCAAATATCAAAATCCACTTATTCCACCTCCTTCTCTACTCCTCTACTCATTCCACAAATATATTCTTCTTACCAAATATCACCTACGGAAATATTTATAAAGGTAATAGATTTGAAGAATAAGTAAAGAAATAGAAAAAGAATAAAATAAAATGGTAGAATAAGTATGTTGATTTGAAAGAATATATAAGGCAACCTAATTCTACAGAAGGGGTGGAAATAAGTTTACCCTACGCTTAACCCCCTTTAGCCCGGTGCAAATGGCAAGTGAGTTAGATGCAACCAAACAGCCTTATCCTCCTTTAACTCATCTACCAATCAAACCCTATATCTTTCCAAGATAGATTAAACAATCCTCTTAATGAAGTTTTAAAAAACTCATGTAGGAAAAATCCCCCTACTTTAAAATATCTAATGAAGTCCACAATATACAAATCCGTTTTAGAATCCACTTTTCTTAGGGGTTAAATTTTCTTAATTGCTACTCTTCATATGTCCCATGAAAGAGTGACATTGGTGAAACAGGAGTGCTTCTTCCCCATATCAACCCTAATTCATTGATCTTGGGTGGATGTTACCACAAACACCCAAGAAAGTGATTTTGAGCACATTGAATTTAGGACAAATAGATTGTTCTCCAAATCGCTTCCCACTGATCTCGGTATTTGGGTCCTCCAATCAAAAGATCCATAATTACAAGATCCAAGAATCTAGAATCTTAGATGATCTAAACAACTGAAAATCCTCTTAAGAAACCCGATCTCGCAAATTTATCCATAAGTCTCACTTTTATAAGGTAATGTTAATGCGATTCTATACGGTTACTTATAGGACGACATATACGACGATACTGCACATGTGAAAGAAGAATACTCTTTAAAAAATGAAAGAATGAAACTATCTCATTCTTCATGTAAAAAATAAGAGCAAAGTAAATTTACGATATCTTCATGACATTACGCATAATAATGAAATGGTATAATTGCAATATAAAGTAAATGGCTAATATCTAGTTACTAAAAGGGGAAGAATGCAGTAATAATTCGACCTCTGGTATAGAATACTTGTTTCAAAGCACCAAAGTTATGATGATCCCTCTGCAAGCTGGTCGATACAAATGTCTACTAAAAAGGCCACTGTCAAACCCAAGTCTGCACATGAATTTGAATTGCCTTCAATAGTTTCAACATGAGTCAGCAAACAATGAAAAACCTGAATAGCCTAAAGAGGATTGAAGCAGAAAGGAAGACTGAAAGAGGAACGCGCGAAAGATGGACGGAGAACGCTAAGAAAACAACATGCCCGCAAGGCTGTAAATCCTATAAATCAAAAACATAGTGCATACCTACATAAAAATTACAACTTGCCGACAACACCCAGAACTGAACACCTAGAAGAAGACACAATCCTAAACAATTCCTATACCGCTGACTGTCACATTATTGCTACAGAAGAAGCCAACTCTAGACTTTATACAGATATACTCATCGGGGTAGAACAGGAGCTCTCCAGAAAGGAGAGGGGATATACTAGGAGATACAAAATCAACATCGCCTTTTAAGTTGAATGCCACATTTAGCTGTGTTTTTCCCATGTGTGTAAATCTTCCCACAAAAAAAGAATTATGAGGGCTCTGTTAAGAATCGACTGCACAGGTTCCAGGGTACAGCGAAACTCACTTCTTGAAGCCAGCAGTTATCAGAACTCGTTTCCCGTACTGGCTGCTCCGAAGCGATGCCTGGTGGAGGGCGACAATCTCCACCAACGCAGCATGAAGATGCCCCTGTTCCGCAGAGCACAAGTGGTTATGAAATAACGAAATCAATCTCTTGCATAAAGTGGAGAGGAAGGAATCCATACTTTTGTGCCGAGAAGGGCCGTCTGGATTACATAGTTGCCAAAAGGATCCTGCAAGATATTCGATACTTTCGGATGGGTTAGAAGCTCATGAATGATGAGAGCTCGTTGGTTTATGTTAGCATTGGTGATGCATCTCTCGACGACGTGGCTGCCACTTTTCTGCTGAGATAACTCTCCAAAACTGCCCTGGAGTCTGTTAAATATCTCTGCTTTGACCCATTCATTGGAATGTTCGATAGCATACTGAACAACGTAATTCCTGCAATCGGGTTTTATAGTTAATAATCGTGCATTTTCTACATGGAAAAGGTGGAGATAGACACATTGAAAGAGGTGGATGCTATGCACATACCCAAATTGATCCATGGACAAGGGAAGGGCACCATCAATTATTTTAACCAGCAAGAACCACTTTTGCACTTCATTCCCATTATGGAGACACTTTTGAAGGACGCAACAGCCGTGACGGTTGGTGGCAAAATCCTTGAAGTATTGAACAGCAGCAGCATAGATGAACTGCACAAAGGTTCACCATTGTGTTAATTTATATTGAAGGCACAATACACCGAAAGCAACTTATCAATATTGCTCCAAACTACTGGATGTCAAGGAGATCAACATAACACCAAAAGGGTGGCAGAAATGATAAACCTAATGATTCCCAAACTAGATACTGATCAATACTTAGCTGAATGCCACTCCATACAAGGTTAGGAAAAAGAAAAACAAGAGTTTGCATGGAAATGTGGAAATATATTATATATCTATGATGCCAACTAAGTGGCAACATGGGGAGAGTTTGACGCCTAAGATATACTCTTACAAGTGTGTTATCCAGACAACCAACTTTTTAAGAATCATTGACTAAGCTCATGAATGGATAAAGAACATAGTTGGTAAGTAAAAGGTCGATCTCAATTATATTTTCTAGAGCTAGTAGCTTCACGTATTTACGACATTTGCACAAATTGAAGCTTTAACCTAATAACAAATTTTATTCAGACCCAAGGTCTTTGAGAAGTAGAAAGTACGCAACCAGAAAATGCAGCATGCTTAGGTGCTAAGTTGCCATTTAGAATCTCACTAATCACACTGGTATCTAACCACCATATTTTATTGCATGTTTTTTTTCTGAAAGGTATATTTTATATGCTATCTTCCCCGTATCTATAGCTGGAAAATAAATCCTCTCCCATTGTCACCATCTATGTTAATTTAGTCCACTAATAAACCACACCTTGATTGAGCTATTGATGAGCCATGCCATGCACAGGCTGCAGCAGTTAATTATTTTAATTTTTCCACATATTTGTCCTTGAAAATTTGACATCACATGCAGAGTCTGTATTTGCATATGTGATGCCCTAGCTACATGTACAGCCCTTTGGTTATGATGTCACGGACACCACATATCAAACCACATCTGAGTTGTTAATAATCAAGGTTAAGTTAGCACACTTCCTGATGCACATTTTAAGGGCCAGTATTAGACAAAACAGAAAGCCAAAAAAAGAAAAAAAAATCAGAAGAACCACCATCTCTCAATGCCTTTCAACTTACCAAATCTCTCTCCCTCCACTCTGACTTCTTCCGTCTCTCTGAGAATGGTGCAGAGCAACAATGGATGTTTAAGTTGAGAAAAATATTTGAGGACAGTTCAATATTGTTATCTCCCAGTTATGCAAAAAAATAAGCATTCTGGACATTCCATCCTCATTTTATTAATTTATTGGTACATTTCCATTTAAATATATGGTGTCCAAAGATTGACATTATCTTAAAGGGTATAGGGTATATGTACAAACAAAATAATGTTTACAGGGACATGTATTTGTGGGTCTGACTCTTCTGGGATTTGTCATGTCAAACATCTACAGTAAATCACACATACTTCCTTGTCCACTTGTTAATAAGTGTAATGGTGGTCGAGATTTGTACCATTCACCATCAGTATAGATGGCTGGATGCTTACCGCAATTTATAGTGCTAGAGACTCATGATCCATTTGACGTTGCAAGCAGCAATAACTACTACAGCCCAAAATGATTTGATGTGCAATTAAAGGCTCTTACCATTGGGAAGTAATGAGGTTTTAAGGAACCTGGTGACCACTCTCCAACAGGACCAGGTGCCTAGATTTAGAGAAAGGACAGCACCTTTGACTTGATAAAGCTTAGGTCAGAGACTAGACTAGTGTGCCTCACATCTTGCTTGAATCATTCTTTTCTTTGACTCACTAGAGAAGGAAGAATCTGCTGGAAATCAAGTGAAAGAATCTTATTCATTATGAAGACCCATGCCCAGTTAACTTCTGACGTTGACTGTCCAAGGGGAGGAACCAACATCATGAGGGGATAATGAACCAAATGGAATCAAGATTTCTACCTTTTCCAAATGCAAAAAGCAAATCCTGGCTTAAATCTACCATGGAATTCCAAACCTTAAGTGGAGATTTTCCCCACTCTCTCCTTTCACTATACGTACAAGCAAATTGAACCAAAAACTTGCTATTTCTTAAAGAGTGTGAAGGGAACCCAATCCAATCTACTGACCTAAGGAAATACCTTTTCCCATCAAGAATATCTTGTGTGTTACATTGAAATTTAGTCAAATTCTATCATCTTCAAGAGAAGGACAAGTAGACAAAAAGCCAAGCAAGTCATTAAAGATACAGGTCATCTTATGTAAAAATGGTATTGAATACATTTATCCACTTGTTAAAGAGAAACTCAGAAAGCAAAACATTAGGTTTAGAATGTCTGAGACCCACCTTAACAGCAAAAAGAGAGGTCGAGAACATGTGCTCACATGTGCATGTGGAGCTTGCACATCTATGGACACACATGAATGAAGACCCATGGGATATAAATCCTGAACCTACAGAGCATTTTGACAACTCTATCCTGCAGATGAGAAAGGAGGCACTGTTCTTATCAATTACAAATTTTTGTGATGCAAACATTGTTGTGTTGACTACAGTTACAAGTGGAAAAGGCAGGAGGAATGAGAGATCCTATTTCTTCTGAGCATATCTACTTGTTTCACAAACAAATGAAGGAACTGTCCACATTCTTGAAGGACTGCCAGCTCAATAAAATGGATTTGCATTTATGTTATTGTTCCTGACTTAAACTGCAGTGGGTTTTAAATCATTCTCAATAGTGTCATACTAATTCAGAGAGGCCATAACTCCTACAGAAAAACTAGGAATATTTAACTTACTGATCATATTTAAAGCAGCTTCTCCAGCACCTTTCTATCCTCAAAAACAACTTTTCATCATACATTGTTAGATTCCCAGACTCCCTACTTTCTCTAAATGAATAGTCCCTTCACCACACCAAATCCTCAAGGAGCCAGTTTTACCTTGAAGAATAAAAACTATGTTTGGACGTCATCAACAGTGTCATGTCAAATTGTATCTGCAACAATAATATGCATGGAACTTACGAGCAAGCAAAAGAACCATTATGTATATCTTCCATACTTGGATGCTTGTGACAATTTGTGCGCATCACTATCCAAGAATTCACATGACAATGAATCAGATACATGAGACAAAAAAAATTCACCATCCAAGGTTTGAAGCATTCACATGTTGGACTTTAGCAGACAAACTAAGTAGATGGCAGCTCAGGACAAACCCACACTAGCAGTTCCATATAAAGACTTGACTACAGACATTATCTGTTTCCTTAAAAAAAAAATAGTCAACCCATGTAAAGCTGAAATTTTTCCAAACAAATATTCAAGAAAATGCCAAACCATTTGTTGAGATAAAGGAATAAGGCAGAACATATTCAGAAGGTATGGTAATTACCCCATTGTATTCATGCATGTGTTGCAAGCATCGCTGGGCCACATGATTACCATTGCTATCTGTCATCAACTGTACGATTCCATGACTCAGTGATGAAGCCATTCTAAAGAACTGCTCTGGAGTGCTCAGATATTCGATTACCTTCTGTACAGAACGTGTCCTGAAGTTCGAGGAAGTATAGGTATGATTAGGCAGTGTCAGGGACACTAACAGAAAGGAATACTTAGCATAACAAACAGGAGCTTACATACCCATGCATATCGCAAGAAATTCGGATAAGCTCATCCCTGTTGTTTGTTAGTTTATTAACAATAAGAGTTCTCTGCTGCTCGTTACAGTGTTCAACCAGCTTCTGAACAAGGTAGTTGCCGAAAGGATCAGTTGTGAGTTCGGCGATGTGATCAGTGATCTCTATGAAAATCTTGTCCATATCTTCTCGTATGCCATCTTCAAATTTCTTTTGCAAGAAGCGGCATCCAGTTTGGTCCTTGGCCAGAGAATATATATGCCCTACAACCTCATCTAAAGAGTTGAATTTCTGTGAAGAAGATCCAATGTTACCTCCAGAACTAGAATTATCAGGAGAATGGGATGGCATGCCCATTCTTCTTGTCCGTGACAATCTACCATTTGACGTTGGGGTGTGACGTGAACTGTTAGGCAGCAGCATCCTGTTCGAGTCAAGATTATCACAAGAGGCATTGGCAACACTAGATCTCCTGATTCCTCGAGAATTCGCCCCTTCAGATCTATTCCATATCTTTTCTGCAAAGTCCTCCCTCCCAACTTTGGCCGAAGCTTGAATCCTGAAAGCATCATAAGAAGCTACGCTGTGTGCTGGTGTTTCTTTCTGTCGCGGTAAATTCGAGCACCCACTCCCCCTCCAACTAGGTCCCTGCATGAAGCATTGGTGAGAACCATGTCCCATCACATCGTAGAGACCTTCATGACTCTTCTCAAACAAGCAAGACATGGGCACCTCGAGGAGTCGCTGGTCTGCAATTCGAGTTGGCCATGTACACATATTATTTGTCTTATGATTCATTGGCACTCTATCTTCCATGTTCTGATGCTGTGGGAAGAAATAGTGCTGGTGGTTCATTTGTGGGTAGCTTACTTCTTCAGTATTGCTCAAATTTGCGTGGTTATGTGCTGTGCCATTAGGTGGCATGTGAATTGCAGAATGAGAATCGAGGTAAAGATCTTGTGGGGACTGGGCAGGTCTTAATGAGCATGGAAAACCATGAATTCCTGAGTTCATAAACATAGATTCAGGGAACATTGTTACCATCTTTTGATTATTGGAGTTATACGCCGAGCTTCCAGAGGGATGGGGCTTTCCTTCTTCATCGATAAACACAGGATCCCTCCCATCGCATCCATCCAAGTTGATATTCGAAAGAGCAGTAATACCGTTCAACTCAGAGAGGAATTCACTCCCATGTGGTTGGCCAGCCTGTGATACGCGATTAGTAGGAATCCCATTGATCTTGGCCAGCGAACATGCCACGCTTCCTCTCACTGCGGCCTCCTTGAGGCTCAACTCCTTGAAAGTTGCCGTCAAGTACTGATCGTCGGGCAGATTAGATGCTTCCTTGTAAGCACTTGTGACCCCCTGTTCACAACCAGTAGTAGCCTGATCAACTGCATTGTCTTTCCAAGCATCAGCAACTCCATTGAGGTTGATTGGGCTTCCATGAAAACCCGTCTTGTTGCTTCCGTGATTCCAGCCATTGGACAAATAGTTGGGAGAGCAGGTTCTCAAAGGGGTCGTCTCCCCTTCCTTCCCCTGCAAAGGTTGAAATGTATCTTCCCTATGCGGGGTATCGGGTGCAGCCATCTTCTCTCTCCGAGGGACTCCAGAAGCAGCATTGGGGGTCTCCCCGAGCAGATTCTCGAATTCCTTGTAATCTTGTTCGTTCTCTTTGTTACCTTCCATGTCGACAATATCCCGATAAGCGAATCAAGCCACAGAACCTACAATTCAGAAGAGGCTGCAAAAGAGCAAACCAGAATTAAATTCACATATCAAACTTGCGTTTTCGCATCGTTATCTAATAACAAATTGGCTTGACCAAAAAAAGTATGCGAATACGAGGAATTCTGCTCCGCCAAATCAATTCACTAACAATGATTCCTTCTAAACAAACATCACCATCATGAAGACTAATTGGTTTGCGAATCGAAAACCCGAAAACAGAAAGGCGGAGATACAGAGCAAGCAACATTGTAGGAAAAAAGAAAAACAGAGCAGCATTGTAACAACACAATTCTCCACCTAAACCGAAGAAACGCAATCGAATCGCGCGCGGGCAATCCGGAGATAGACGAATAGAACAGCAGAAGCGTCCGCCGTACCGTTCCTCTACCAACAACACGCCCTCCCTCACCTTCTCCACGTAAAGAACAACGGCCAGAGAGAGATAGAGAGCAAATAAGAGAATCCCCACCCACAACTACCCACGATCCGATCAACATAAACCGATCGAGAAAGCAGCAAACTTTATCCAATCCGCGGCATTCCAAATCGCCAAAACCCCCCAAAAACCCCGATCCTCCCGGGGGGGCAAACGCATCGAAAACCCAACAAAACAACCCACAACTCCAACAGGTAGGAGGTACCCACTTCGGGAAACGGCTAGAAGGGGGCAGGAAACAACCAAAGACGGGGTCTTTGGAGGGATTGGGAGGGGTACTTCACCGGCCCAGATGGATCTTTTCCGGGGAAAACGGCGAGAAGGGATCGAAAGGGGCGATCTTTAAGGCCGCGGATGGCGCACGGGTCGTTGCGGGTGGGGATTGTGGGAGGGGGGAATGCGAAGTGGGTGGGGGGTGGGGGGGATTGGTCAAGTCATGAAGAGGAGAAGGCGGCGTGAGGAGAGAGAGAGAGAGGGGGGGGGGGGGGGGGGGGGGGGGGCGAGATATGAGAGAGAGAGAGAGAGTCTCTTCTTCCTCGCTTCCTCTCTCGGTTTCTAAGGATTGCCACTCTCTCTCCACTCTTTTCCCTTTACATGGGAAGTAGAGTGTTGGTTGTGTCTACATATATATAGAGTTGGAGGTGATGTTGCGGAAGAAGGCATGGACCCATCCCCCCACCCTTCCAGCCCCATGCATGCATGCATGGATGCGACCTATGGTGCCCTCTCTATATATAAAAAAACATTTATGATATTATATATTTTTTGAGTAATATTATATTCTATATTTAGACGGGACCTGTAGCGCGCGCTCTCGTTCGCGCTCCCTCTCTCAATCTAATAAATAAATAAATAAATATATATATACATTATATTTTTTATTTCTTAAATAAAATAGTATATGTGTGTATATTTGGATGGGCTGTTAGGAGGAGGGTTTGTTACCACGGGGCTCTCTTATCTCCAAATATGGGCCGTTAACGACGGCTTGTTACCTCCCCACTTCTCTTAATATGTATATATTATTGGGAATGGTAGGGCCCCTTAACTTAATGGTGATAAAAATGGAGGGTTGTATTCCTTGGATATCTATTCTTGATGTGATGTGAAATAGGCGTGAAGTTAGCTAGCTTTTTGACTAATTTTGTTTGGGTCCTTTCAAGCGTAGATTTGCAAGCGATCGCTAGACTAAATGATGTTTGTGTAATTTTTTTTTTTTTAACTTTTAATTTTGTTAATTTGGAAGAGGTTTAATCTTAGGTACGTTTAGCGTTGGTTGGATATCCACGGAACTGCCAAAGCAAACAAAGAAAAAAAAAGAAAGAGACGATTGAGAAGATTATTTCTGGGTTAAATTGAGAAAATGATTCCGATGCACGGTTCCTTGCACGTGTTTTGTTGGAAAATTTTTTGATAAGAGACTAATCTGAATGCGTTAAGGGCAGTGCCCTTTAATTAATTTAGTGCTTGACCTCAACAAAAAAAAAAAAAAAAAAAACTGGTCCATGTTTCTCTCTCGTGCCAACTAGACTTCCATAATTGGCTCGTCTGGTCAAAATTGATCGCCATTTGATGAGTTTTCTTGGGCTGTACTCGTAACTCTAACCGATTCGCTGAATTGAAGGAACGTTACGGACCTCAAGGTATACGTTGATGGTAATTCCAAGGACGAGGATGCAATTTCCTCAAGGTTTCTTGATGGGTAGGTGAACAAAGGCATGGGCCGTTGGGGTGGATGGGCATCAATGCTTACGTGATCATAGAGGGATCGATGCCTGTTTTAAGGAGGCTGTAGGTTTCCAAAAGCAAACCGATCTAATTTAATTTTTTTAAATAAAAGTTAATTTTTATTTACTTAAAATATTAATCTTTTTTTTACTTAACATGATTAAAATCTATTAAAATCCAGACAAACTCCATTTTATCCCTTTTTATGAACTTTTGTTTTTGTTTCAGAGTAATCCAATTAATTCAAACTCCTTTCTATTTTCAAATTTCATTTTATCGCTTTTTTTTTATTTTTATTTTTGGTTGGAAGGGTTACTTGCGATCACCAGCAAATTTGTTACAAAATATTGGCATAATTGTAATTTTCTATATTTCAGATATCTCACGAATAGTATTCAATGACTCAACTTGATTTCAAATTTGATTCCGTACAAAATATTGGCATAATTGCAAATCTTCTAAAAATTACTTTCCTTGTTAAATCATGATCTAGAAAAATCAAATACAGATAGGCTTTGGGCATTTGGAAGTACTTTGGAGATCGGGTTTTTAGGATATGTACTGCGTTTGAAAGTATAAATGATTTTAATTTATAAAATAGTTTAAAAAACGTAATGTTTTTTGTTCTTATGCAAGCTTTTTCGTCGTTTAATAATAACCTTGGATATCAATTCTAGATAAGATAAGTTGCAGGGTGGTATTTGCTGGGTGATAGGGTAAGCAGCAGTTTTAACTAAGTATCATTTAATAGAAAAAAAATGCAAAGGTACCTTTATTTGTACTCCAAAACATATCCTTCTCTGATATGAAATTATGATCCCTAGAAAATAAATCAAAATCAAAGAAATTAAACAAAATTGCAGTCCCAACCATTATAGATACAAGCGTGAATATAAACATGAATATAAAATGAGAGTATAAAACTAAGTAATTGGAAGTTAAATATGTCGTGGTAGAATTGATGGGTTGTATTTTTAATGTATCGCGAAGAGTTCTTTGGTAACTGAGAATCATATTTATTCAGCTCAATTACTTATTCATGGGCCAAAAACAAAGATTTGGAATTAGAACGTCATGCTCAAAAAGATTTGGAATTAGAACGTCATGCTCAAAATCTTTTAACATGATTATTGGAAAAATAGATTTTATATATCTATATATATATATATATAGAAACACTTAAAAATCACCGTCACCTGCCACCAAGGAAAGGGTTCCAAATTTGACTTTCATGGTCATGTAATGCATTATAGGACATCACATTTTCTCGGTTTCTCCTGAGGTACATAAAGCTTTCTTACGGAGGACAATGGCAAAGAAATTTGCATGAGGGTATCTGTGGACTGGGTAAAGAAACAAAGGATAGGAATAAGTATACTTTCTTGTAGGGACAAAATCATAATCATTTACTTAAGGGTGCCAAATATGTAATTTTATTTCTGTTGGCTCATAAAGTCATATTCATATTGTGATTAAAAAAAATTGACATTGGACAAAATTTGAGTAATTAAAAAATTATTTTTATTTTTCACTTTTACACCACTTTCATATTTTCAAACTTTTCATTGAACTTGAAAATGTATCAATGAAGGTATTTATTGGTTCAAATCTTTTTAATATATAACTTATAATTCTTCATGAATGAATTTAATTTGATAAAAACTATAGTACTTTTAAAATTTTTTTTATACAAAATCATTTAAAATATTTTATTCAACGTTAGTTTATAATTTATATTTAGAAAATCAATATATTTGCAAAAGTCAAGTATATTTATATGTATACTTACCTTAAAATTTTCTTTCCCATGTGTCACATTTTCATTGGAAATGGCACTTGGTCCTACCAAAGATGCTTTATGTATAGCATATATTCCTATCAAGTCTTTCGATAATTTCTAACACTTAGAGTATTTAACTATCTATATATAAATTTAAGTTAAAATTTTAATATTTTCATTTGTGTAGAGATATTGCATTTGGATCCTTATCAAGGATACTTCATCTATAACATCTAACAAGTGTGGATTGCACTCATGGATTAGTTATCCCTTTGTCTCTCCACTCTTCTCCAACCATATAAGGACGAGATAGGTCAAGTATCCAAATAACTGCATTCCCTTTTTCTCATTCTCATACTCAAGTCCACTAATTCTTTACTACGCTACATTATAAATCTCTTTTATAATTAAGTAGATAAGAATCTAATCTTCCGGTAAGATATCTTTTCTATCTTCTCCTTCCTTCTCCACTATCTCTTACGCAACCAACATTTGCGTGTGTGTGAGAGGGATAGTGTATGATTATAAAAACTTGAGAGAACACTCTTTTTCTTAAGAGCAAGCTTAATATTTAAATATTTTATTTAGATAGATAATGAACTATTATTTTTTCTTTTTATTTAGTTATTAATTATTTTCACCGTCCCTTTCCATTTATAACTTCTTAGTGATATATGTTTTATGCTTATCTACAAGATTATTTATTTTATTTTCTCATTTGTCGATATATTTTCATATAACTTAAGTTTAATTTTATTTTTTACAATGGAGGTGCCAGCATACCCCTCTTCATTTATGCTTTCTTGGGATATGATATATTTATGAGATTTGTTGATTTTAGTAGCAAAAGTCGCCATGTGTGAGCAAAGAAGAGGAGGATTGTATACGAAGGAGGATGAACATTGTTGTGACTCGATTTCCGGATTTCTATAGGATTTGAGATCGGCTCGACTAATCCTAAGACCTAGCCATCTAACGAAAAATAACTAAAAGTAAAAAAGTAAATCACATTCACATATGCAATATAACTAAGCAGAAGAAAAGAACGAAGTAGTAAATAAAAGTAGAACTGTTTCAAAATAATACATGCCACCACAACAACAATAGCGGAAAGAAAACAGAAAGTAATAGAAACAGTAGCTCAAAAACCCAGTACTCATAACTACAGCAAGAACTAAAGAGCTTGAAAGAAAAACGACTACGGCTGGGCTCGGCTGGGCTGAGCTCCCTCTACAGTCGGAAACTCAAGTTGTTTAACTCCTGGTCCTGAACATGGTTACGAAAAGACGGAGTCAGCGAACGCTAAGTAGAGTGGTGTTTATATTATCTATGTACAAGTACAGTAAAAACAATAAGCAGGTTTTATTTTCATTTTTATTTATCTCATTTATATATTTCTGGTTCATCTATTTCTCAAATTATCCAAGTATTTCTTGATCTTGCATGTTTCTCGTGGGAACGATCTTGATTGCAGTC
The DNA here is from genome assembly GCA_037157565.1 of Thalassia testudinum. Lineage (NCBI taxonomy): Eukaryota > Viridiplantae > Streptophyta > Magnoliopsida > Alismatales > Hydrocharitaceae > Thalassia > Thalassia testudinum. Next base: position 25,260,933 of record JAZHRO010000024.1, read on the forward strand.
TTTTCCGTGGAGTAGAAGGTACATGTGGTGCTCTCTTGGCTGGGAGAGTTCCCCGTGGTAGTCCTACACATAGTCAACCACCCCGAGGTCACTGTCGAGACGTAGCGGTGACTATGGCACGTGTGATAAGAGCACGGGTAGCTACCCCGCATTGACACGTGGTTAGTCGTTTCCGTTAGCGGCTACGTCCAAAGTACAACACAGAATAGTACAGGGCCTTACCCTCTCAGAACAAGGGTCTCACCCCTCCACAGTCCGCGTACCCTCATCTGACTACCCCGGTTTGCCCAGTGGGCCTAGCAAAGTCGGTGTAGGGTGGCTAACTTAACCCTGAGCCCCGTGGGGTGGCTAGCTCCCTCCCTATACTAATAGTACGCCTCGGTACCACGTACGTGAGGGCCTACAAGAGTCGGTGTAGAGTAGCCAATCCTAACCCCGAGTCTCAACCCAAGAGCGGCTAGCTTCGCTCTACACTAAAAGAAGCATTGTGCTCCTTGGTACTATGTACACAAGGGCCAACTCACTTCCCGTCTGCATTTCCAGATTCCTTTCATACACAGGAGTTCTACTCCTAATTCTCTGTAAGGTTCATGCTCATTATTCATCTCATTTATCCACATTCAGATCTCATGTTTCATAACTCGTTCCTCATCTATATACAGGCAGTTCTTGTTTTCAAAATTAAATTCTCAATCATAAACATGCAACTTGTGGTTTCACAGTTCAATTTCTTATTTACATACAGGCAGCTCGTATTTTAACATGCATCTCGTATTTACATTAAAGGTATTTGCTAGCAATTTATTTTAACCATGCATTCAAGTAAACAGTACAGCTCAAACAGGCTTATTTGTTTTTACTCTAGGGTTCATTCCACATCCTAAAGTTCAATCCGATTATTTCAACCAAGTACATTCTTATTGAAATATTAACAATTGAATTAAACCACTCTACCGGATATCACGTGAGGAATGGGGGCTTGTGCCGTAGATCTCGTCGTCGTTCGTGGGCCTTGAACACGCCACCGGCTGATAACCTGTACCAGCGATTAATTTACATTAGACGAGGTCAAAATAGTAGATACTCAACATGAACACGTAGAGGAACTCGAGTGGAAAATAACGGTATTTCATTTGTGGAAATCCGATTTCGTTTGGGCCTTAAACGGGTCAAAAACACGGTTACTGACCAAAATCAAACGTCTAGGACTAGTCCTAGACATCTTAAAAGACGTCAGAACTCACCTTACACTTTTTGTGACTGCTTCAGACGTCCAGACTCCCTCTACGACCATCTGGGGGCAGCTTCAGATGTCGGACAAGGTCTCCGATCATTTGGAAGTACCTCTGGACGTCTGGCGACGTGATCAGACATCCAAAAGTACTTGGGAAAGTGCACCTCGTGCCTTCCCAAAGCCTTCACCTACGTACGAACAACCCAGGCACAGAAATTAGTTGACATCCCTTGCGCTACGATCTGCATGGTGGAAAAGTAGCACAGGAAGATACGTACCTCGCGCGATGTGTTTCTAGATGTCCAGCTTCAGCTCCGGACGTCCTGGTGCCTTGCCAGCCGTCTGGACGTCACGCCAGACATCTGATACTGGAAAACTTCCAGTACCAGAATACCTTCCACGCAACTCTTCCTGCTCGCCCTTCGCCCGTAGCGGCAGCTTCAGCAGCTGCAGGAGCTTGAGAAGCTCCTCGTCGACGTCCTCCTCTCTCCCACGACTCCTTCTCGAGCTCCACCGAGCTCCAGCAGCCATCCTCCTCCTCGCTCTCACTCCCTTGCACTCTCTCACTCTTGCTCCTCCTCGTTTTCCCCTTGTCGGTTCCTCTCCTTCCTCGCCGCGGCTACAGTAGAGATGGGAGGGGGCGTGGCTGTCGTAGGAGAAGGTGGAGGTGGTGGTGGCTTGAGTGGTGTGAGGGGGTGAGAAGAAGAGAAGGGGGGTTTATATAGAGTGGTTTTAGGGTTTAAGGGGTGAGGGTGTGGGGAAGAGAGGGGCTGCTGTGCGCCACACGCGAGCAGAGCGAAAAAGGGACTTATGAAAATCTCACTTTTAGACGTCCGGGCACGTATCCATAACAAACTTCAGACATCTTATCTGACTAAAGAGGCAACGGGTCATTTCATCATAACAAACTTAAGGGAAGTTTCATCCCCGAAACTTGAGCTAGCTAGGGTGCGGGAAAAGGAACGTAAAAGCACATAACAAACTTAAAGAGGATCGAAGTAGGTTTGAAAAGACGTACCCTCAAAAAGCTCTGGGTACCGCTCTCTCATCGCCGCCTCAGGCTCCTAAGTCGCCTCCTCATACCGTTGGCTCCTCCATAGAACCTTCACCAGTGGTACTTGCTTCTGTCTCAGACTCCGGACGGCTCTGTCTAGTATCTGTACTGGTCTCTCGGGGTAGGTCAGGTCGTCACCCACCTCGATGCTCTCATGGCTCAGAACATGACTGGGATCGGTGACGTATTTTCTGAGGTTGGACACGTGGAACACGTTGTGCACTCCAGAAAGTTGGAGAGGAAGGGCAAGCCGGTAAGCAACGGGTCCTACCCGCTCTAGGACCTCAAAGGGCCTCACGAACCTCGGCGCAAGCTTCCCCTTCACCCCAAAACACTGCAGGCCCTTCATGGGTGAAACACGAAGAAAGACGTGATCCCCAACCTCGAACTGCACCTCTCTGCGTGCCGGTCAGCGTAGCTCTTCTACCTGCTCCTGACAGTGTGAAGTCGTCTGTGAATCTACTCTATCACCTCCTGACTCTGTCGGATCAACCTGGGACCAACCTCCCACTTGGTCCCCACCTCGACCCAACTCAAGGGTGTAGTACACCTCCATCCGTATAGAGCCTTGTAAGGTGCCATGCTGATGCTCGAGTGGTAACTGTTATTTTATGCAAACTCTGCCAGGGGTAAGTGCTCCTCCCAGGAGCCTCTCTAGTCTAACACACAGGCACGTAGAAGGCCCTCAACTGTCTGCATGGTTTGCTCTGACTGTCTGTCCATCTACGGGTGGTAAGCGGTACTGAACCTCAAACGCATCCCCAAGGCATGCTGAAACTCAGCACAGAACTGGGAAGTAAAACGAGTATCCCTGTTGGATACGATCTCACGTGGAACTCCGTGCAGGCGCACCACATCTCTAATGTATCTCTCTGCTAGCTATGCTGGTCCAAAGGTGACTTGGATTAGCAGGAAACGCGCCGTCTTCGTCAACCTGTATACTATCACCTAGACTGTGTCGTGTCTCTGCTGGGTAACTGGTAGACCCACCACCAAGTCCATGGTGATGCTCTCCCGCTCACTCTGGCAAAGGAAGTGGCTGCAATGGCCCTGTAGGCCTCTGGTGCTCGGCCTTCATTTTCTGACATACCAAACACTGCTGAACAAACTCACTAACATCCCGTTTGATCCCTCTCCACCAGAAGTTGCGTCGCAAATCATGGTACATTTTTGTGTTCCTGGGATGTATGGTGAACCTGGACCCATGCGCCTTCGCCAGAAGCTCTCTTAACAACTCCTTGTCCCTAGGAACGCACAGACATCCCCTCATACGCAGGATCTCGTCTGAGAAGGAAACGTCTCTCGGGTCCCCTATCAACACTATCTCGTAGCGTCTGTAAGTACGGGTCAGCTATCTATCCTGTGATGATGTGGTCTATCAGCTCTAGTAGTGTCTATCGCGTCATTGTCATTGCCCCACAGTAACCCCGTGACTCCCGGGGTTGCCAATTGCCCAACTCCTCCATGAGTCTCCAACTCTGTGCTTGTAAGCTGGCCAAGTGGTCGGGTACCTTCTGGCTCAAGACGTCGGCCACCACATTGGCCTTCCCTTGGTGGTAGGAGATGCTGCAGTCGTAGTCCTTTAGGAGCTCTAACTAACGTCTCTGTCTCATGTTAAGCTCCTTCTGGTCAAACAAGTACCTGAGGCTCTTATGATCTGTGAAGATCTCGAAGGTCTCACCATAAAGGTAGTACCTCCATGTCTTCAACGCGAAGACAACTACTGCCAACTTTAAGTCATGGGTAAGGTAGCTATGCTTGATAATAATACATTTTACGATAATAATTCTGTCAAACGGGGTCAGTCTTAAAGATAATATGCATGAATAACACATCATGAAAGGGGCATGGGAGAATTGCATACATCGCATGTTAAGATTGCTTATAAACCAGTATTAATGGCCGTTTGCGCAAGTCCATATCAAAACAGGCCTCAGATGAGCAAGCGGACCGCATAGATGGATTCAGAGCGACGAACGGAGTCCAACAGACTTGAAATAGGCCAAATCTGACATCCGGAGTTCTCACAAATAGCCTAAGAAGTTCTGACCATTGATCTGATGATTAACGGCCACGAGGTGGCCACGTGGTAGCATTAGATGTGCCCCTGCCCACATCAGCAGCATCGCCTCATCGCGCAGGAGCTATCCACGGCCGTTCGATTTCCATCGAACGGCTAAGGATTGATGAGGAAGCGCGACCATCCGCAGAGATAGCATAATGGTCGCACCTCCACCTCACGCACAGAAGGCGTGGGTTCGAGCCACCTGCTGCAACTCATCCGCCAAATTCGTCTGTGCATCCAAATTCGATCGCCCGATCGCCATCGAGCGGTCTCGATAGCACTACACGACGCCTCCTCAAGCGTCGATGCTTCCATGCGCGCACCTACGTCGGTCGACGACGCCCGATCTCACGCGCGCTTGAGGCGCGATCTGAGCACGCGGGCACGCGCGATCTGGACCGTTGATCGAGGATCGAACGGTCCTCAGCGGCCGCACACGGATCGCGAAGGAGAAGAAGAATGGCGCGCGCGTGCGACGGGTGGGTAGGGGTCTTCATTGACATTTTAGGAAGGGTTTTAGCAATGTCCTAGACGTCGCTAAAACCCCTTCTTCATTTGGAAAGCCCTTCTTCCTATTTAAACCCCTTCCAACCACCCATGGGAGGCATCGAATACCTTTGCAAGTGTTATACCTCCCTCCTAGCTTCCCTTAGCACCTTTTGTAATCAACGGAGTCGATGAGCCGCCGATGGAGCCCTTCTCCACCGCCGTGCCCACCTCGCCGTCTCCCCTCTCTCTCTTTCTCTCACTTTACTCTAGCTTTACTTTACTTTTGTTTAAGCATTTAGCTATTGTTGTATTTGTAAAACTCAAGTTGCATGTTAAATATAGTATTAATGTTGTTTTTCATCTTGATATAAGTGAATGCCATGACTTAAAAGACTCTAACCCTACTCTCTCTCTCATTCTCTCTCTCACTCGCTTTTCTCCCACGTTTTCTCGCAAGCGAAAACCCGCCATTTCGTGACACTAAGTGATAGAAAAATCTGAATTTCACGCCTCCCTGTGTTCGATACTCGGACTCACGTCCGTTTCTTCATTTAAAACTGACGTTGCAAACGCGAACTACAACGACCCTTTTAAATAAACATATCCGTAGCATGTCAGTTTTTGGTGCCGTTGCCGGGAAGGCAATGGATTTATTTTGTCACTTCCATTTTGCATCCATACTCACATCATCTAACGCATTTTCTCCTTCTACTTGATGGTTGTAGGAACTCGGCGCTTGCACGGGGAAGGAGCGCAACTCGTGATAGTGGAGATGGAGTAACCACAGAAAAGACCGGTTGTGAGTAGTTCTCTACCCGTGGTTGTTTGCTTGCCTAAAAAAAAATCAAAAAAAATTTTAAAATTAGAAAAAAATTGGCGTGGTGAATGATTGCCTAATCCTCATCTTTAACTCATCACCCAAGAAAAAAAAAATACATTCTAACATTCTTAAAGACCTAATCTTTTAGAGTGTTCTTTTTCTTTGAGTGGTGTTTGCGAAGCCACCGTGGTTTGACTTGGGCTGCACCACTCACCCCTAAAATCAACTCATCTGGTAGAAATTGCATGAACATTAGGATGAGCACATTAGGGTTTTAGAGCCTCTTCACATTAAAGGAAATCTACTCTCACTGATTGTGTACAAAATTTGGCGAGCCTACTTGAAACTTGCCTGAAAACATTAAGACACGTCAACCCTAAAAGACATAAAAGTAAGGACAAACATTAAAAGACACCACATCTAAAATCTTTGCTTGAAAATCATGTTTTGATAGGAGCACACACACTCGAATTGGATAACTAAGAGGCACCACCCCAATCAACACCTTATCTCATAACCTAAGCACAAGCACTATTCTAGCCCCATTAAAACAGAGTAGACATGCCCTAGGCAGGACTGGGTTGAGTCTCAAGAGGCGTGGTTTTGTTTGCTGGGCACTTGACCTTCATTCCCTTAGTAGAATCTGGTGACTAGGCTACGGGGAAATGTCAAACGACCGTGGTTGTGGGGTCTATGGAACTGGTGGTGTAAGCCAAAGGAGGAACTTTCCCCACAATCCCCTCGTAATCAACCTGGCCAGATTAGTTTTGGGAAGGGCGGTTCCGTGCCTACGAACTTGATCGTTCCTTTGGAGATTTCTAGGTCTCCTAAGGAATACACTATAAGGATTATGCTTGCCTGCTTGGTTGTGCACACACACTTCTCGTATCTGTTGCTCTCCGCATCCCCTCCTGTTCTTCTCTAGTGTATGCACGGGAGACGATTACTTCATCCCAAGTTGTTTGTTTTGGGACGGGAATCCAGGAGACTTGATCTTGCTAGAGACATGGCCGAACCTAGAGTAAATGAGGTTGAGGACCAACCTCTACCAGATACGATGGCCATCATCCAAGCCCAGATCAACGCAAACCACCGGCTTCAGCAGCAACAGATCCACACTATCATGCAAGCCATACACTGGTTGCAGAACCCGCAGAGGCAATCACCACCACCTTTCTAGGACCCGCAAGGGCAACCACCACTTGATCCACCACCATTCCAAGACCAACCTAGGCTCCTCCACGACTTCTACAACCCTTCTGCAATTCGGATTGAGCCACACCTAAAGATCCTTGAGGGGGGAGATGATTTTAAGCTGAAACCAAATGTCCTGAGCCTGATTCAGAGCCACTTCCATGGAAGCTCAAATGAGGACCTCTTCCAGCACATAGAGGATCTTGATCGGATCGCCCGGACTGTAAACCCAGGAACACTAGCCTAGACATTGTTTTGATCAAGATGTTCCCCTTCTCACTGAGAGACAAAGTGTCTCACTGGCTTAGGACTTTAGGAAGACCTATCGCCACCTAGGAAGAAGTGAGGCATGCATTCTTAAAGAAATTCTTCCCCATAGGAAAGACCAATGCTCTCAGAAGAGCCATTACCACCTTTACACTCCAGGGCGGGGAACAGTTCCATGAGACGTGGGAGAGATTTAATGAACTATTGAGGAAATACCCACACCACAAAGTACCAAGGTGGCAATTGGCCCAGATCTTCTTCCACGGTCTGGACAGCAACGTTCGGAACTTCGTCGATACCTCATGCGGGGGGAACTTCCTGAACAAAGATGAGGAGAGCGCGTTTGAGCTCTGTTACGACCCGGTTCTTGAATCCCTACAGGACACGAGATCGGACCGACTCAACTGATCCCAAGACCCAATCGTCCAACGAAAAAGTAACCAAAAAGTAGGAAAGTAAACCACATTCACTATACTAAGCAACTAACAGTAACACAAGTACAACAGTAAAGAAGTAAAACTACTACAGTACACATCACCACAACAGTAGAAAAGTAACCAGGTACAAGAATATAAAGTACAGAATGTATGAGTACAAACGTAAAGGTGCAAGAGTCTACTCACTACTACAAAAGAGTACAGCAAGAGAAACTACAGCTACTGGACTCTACTAGGCTCAACACCCTCTGAAGCCGTAGGCTCTGGTTGCTCAACACCTAGACCTGAAAAGGGGTTATGAGTACACAACGTTAGCGAACACTAAGTAGAGTGGCATCCAACTAACTAAAGTAGTAAAAGTGGACAGGTAGCTGTTGTTTTTCCATTTACCTTCTTTACTAATTATTCTTTTCCATCACTTGGTTTATTTATCAGGTCTCTTTCTTGATTTCGAATGTTTCTCATGGGAACGATCTTGATTGCATTCTTTTCTGAAGAGTAGAAGGCACACGTGGTGCTCTCTTGGCCGGGAGAGTCTCCTGTGATGATCCTACACCCAGTCAACCACCCCAAGGTCACGGATAGACGTAATGGTGACTACGGCATGCGCGATAAGCGCACGGGTAGTTACCCCGCACTGGCATGCGGTTAGTTGTTTCTGTTAGCAGGTGCACCTAAAGCACAGAATGGAACCAGTATAGGGCCTAGCCCTCTCAATAATAGGGGTCTAGCCCCTAAGAACCAAATAGGGGTCTCGTCCCTCCATAGTCTGCGCATCCTCGCCTGACTACCTTAGTTTGCCCAGTGGGCTTAACAAGTCGGTGTAGGGTGGCTAGCTGAACCCCGGGCTCCGTGGGGTGGTTAGCTCTCTCCCTACACTAGTAGCTCTCCCCGGTACTGTGTACGCGAGGGCCAAAACGTTGGTACAGAGTGACCAATCCTAACCCAGGGTCACAATTCAAGGGTGGCTAGCTCCATTCTGCACTAAACAGGGGGACAGTCGCTCTCCTTAGTACTCCGTACTCAAGAGCCAGCTCACTTCCCCACTCACATTTCCAGATCCATTCCATTTATTTCCAGGAGCTCTACACCTAATCCCCTATAGGGTTCATGCTCATATTCCTTAGGCCATGCCATACCAGGTTTTATCATTTCCATTTCCATTCTCAGGTTGTACACATGCAACTTGTATTGCTATCGTTCAATTTCCATACTCAGGTTATACACAGGTAGCTCGTATTTCCATCATTCACATTACCATTCTCAAATTATATACATGCAGCTCATATTATGTCATTTAACGTATATAATAGGAAAGTTATATGCAACAGGTAACTAGCACAAGTGCTTCATATTTCACACGCAGTTGTTATTCATTTACAGGCAGTTGTTATCATTCTATCTACTCATTCAAGACTGCAATTCAATCATCCATTACAGACATTTCAAGTGTTTCTTGTCCTAGGATTCATGTCATATCCTAGGTTCTAATCATTCATTCCACACATGCATTTTAGGTTATAATTAAATTAGGGGGAAGCCACTCTACCAGTAAACCCAAGAGTAGTGGGGACTTGAACGGTAGGCTCACGTGTCTCAGCAAGCCCCGAACCCGCAACGGAACGAAGTCCTATCACAAGGATCAATCACAAGAGAATATTCAGAACAGTATAGAAACTCTTCTAACAAGTAGAGGAAATCATACGGAAAACATCGGTATCTTATTTGTGGAAAACGGATCTCAAACGGACCCTAAACGGGTCAAAAATAGCGTTTCTGACTCAAATCGGACGTTTGGAACAACTTCCAGACGTCTTAAAAGTGTCCAGTGTCATACCTCAAGCCCTGCGCCAATCCTTAGACATCCAGGAACTCTTCTGGACCATCTAGACCCAGCTCCAGACATCCGACCACCTCTTCGGATGTCTGGAAGTGCCTACAGTTGTCTGGTAAGCTCCCCAGACGTCTGAAAGGCATGGGAGGGTGTGTCCCGCACCTTCCCAAAGTGAATCCTGCATGCAGACACCCGATCTTCTCAAAACAGGCATGCAAAAAGGGATCGGCGGAGTGGCTTGCATGGCCGTATCCGCAAAGAGACGTACCTTCGCGAGGCCTTCTCCTCAGACGTTTGGAACCACCTCCAGACGTCCGCACCGTCGTCTGGAGGTCACTACAAACGTTCGCACCATCGTCTGGAGGTCACTACAGACGTCTGATTCTGGGAAACACGTAGAACCAGAGTCTACTTCCGCTCTCTGGCGCCGCGCGTGGCCGCGCTGCGCCCTCTCGCCTGCAGCAGTGTCGGGGAGGACCTCCTCGACGCACTCCTCCGCCTCGCGCACGCGCCGCTCCGACCGTGCACTCACCGATGAGCTCCCACGCAAGCTCGCAAGCTCACGTCCTCCTCTCTTTCTCACGCTGCTCCTCCTCTCCTTCTCATGCAGCTCCTCCTTTACGCCACTCTCGCGCTCTCGCTCGCTCTGGGAAGAAGAGAGGAAGGTGGCTGGTGGCTGAGAAGTAAGGAGAACGAAGGTGGAGGGGTTTATAGATCGGGTTTAGGGTTTGCTTGGAGGCGAGGGAAGAGAGAGAAGGAGGAAAAATGAGGGGTACTGTCTGCGCAGCACGCGCACAGACGCGAGCTTATACTCAAAATTTTCAATTTTCAGACATTTGACCAGATGTCTGACCCACAGTCCAGACGTCTTAAAAGGCTCAAACAGCACGGGTCTTAACAAGCTCTTCGAGTCTATGAGCAAAAATTCGCTCAACAATGCCTCCATGACCCAGTTTAGTCAATCCAGTTAACCTCGTGGTGGGATCTATGAGGTACAAGCAAATTCTGGAATGGTTGACATGGATATCATTGCTAAGAAATTGGATCGAGTGGAATTGGTAGATAAAAAGATAGATGAACTATTGAACCAGACCAGGAACCCGCTACAGACCTTCTCCTTATCAAAGGGAGCCACAACGTTGACCTGGTCCAGCCACTAAGCCAAATGCACCTAGAACAACCCCTGATTGTGTTCCAGGGAGGGACCTTTGCTCCCTCAACCCCTGATTATTCTCTTCCCTCCCCCTTGACACCTTCTATCTTTGAAGATGTCCAGGCTATCCAAGGTTACTTCAAACCTAACCCCTTCTCCAACACCTACAACGTCGGTTGGTGTAATCACCCAAACTTTGCTTGGACAAACTAGAAACCACCTCAATTTTAGAACCAGCCCAGGCCAAACCAGTAGCCAAACCTGCCCTCCAATCAGCAAGGTCCACCGGTTAGACCCCCCTATAATTCGAATAGGGCGACTCCTCCCCCACAAAACCAAATGGACACGTTGATAAAAATGATGGCTGAAATGAACCAAAAACACAAAGGGGAAATGACTTTAGTGAAGGGATAGTTGAGCCAGCTGTTGGATTGTAAACAACAGGGATCCTTCCTTCTCAGCCACAACTGAACCCACGAAATGTGATTAACAGAGGCCCCAATTCGCAAGGGTTCCAAGGCAATCCCGGGCAGGCCCACATGGTCCAGCCAGCCCCACAAACACCCCCTGGGTTTGGAGCTTCTTCTTCCTCTTCTTCTCAAGGATCAACCCCTGGTCCCAACGCCTCTGCAAATGTGGTGACCTTGAGAGCGGCACCAAAACCCAGGATCCTAAATGGCCGACTCCTCTCGTGATTTCACCCCCTGAAATGCCCAACTCTGAAGAGGTGCAGGAAAAACCCAAGGACCCAGAAATACACCCTATTCACATTTAGACACCATATCTCGAGGCCTTGGAGACAATCAAGAAAAAGAAAAGTGTTATGGAGAATGAGGAGTTTTTGGAGATCTTAAAGCAGGTTCAGATTAATATTCCGCTCCTCGAAGCCGTCAAGCACATTTCAGCTTACGCCAAGTTCCTGAAAGATGCCTGTACACCAAAGCGTAAGCCAAGACCTCAAGCACCTACGAAGGTTGTGCTCTCAGAGCAAGCAGGTTCCATGATATCGAGCAACCTTCCGCTCAAACGAATTGACCCTGGAGCACCCCTGATATCTTGCAATATCAGGGACATGATATTTGATAGAGCGCTTCTGGACTTAGGTGTTTCCATCAATCTGATTCCGACTGCCTTGTACCACCAATTTGGATTCAGAGAATTGACGTCCACACCTGTGACCATCCAGTTGGCCAATAGATCTGTGAAGACCCCAAAGGGGGTTGTCGAGGACGTGATTGTTTGGGTCAAGGACTTCTATTTCCTGGTCGACTTCTTGGTGCTCGACATGGAAGTCCCTGAATAGCTACAGAACATGCCCATCATCCTCGGAAGACCTTTCTTACCTACCGCTAAGGCAAACATCGATTGTAACACGGGATGTATGGAAATCGCCTTCAGAGACAGGAAGATGCAATTGGATATCTTAAGGGCAATGATTCCACTCGAATAGGCTTTATTAAAATGGTGATATTAATGTCAAAGTGAGTATAGTGAGTTAACCTAAATCGAATCTACACCAGTTTCGCAAAAAATTTTTTAACCTGGCTTACTTGATTTTAGCTTGATCACTTTTAGGCCCACGGTCGATCTTAGGGAGGCGGGGATTAGGAGATCAAGGAGTTTTTACGCCTTTCCTAAAATGCATCCCTTCCATGCGTTTATTATATTCTTGGTTTTTTCTATTTTTAAGATTTTGTTGGTGATAATGTTGTTCTTGAGGTACACCCTCAAAAAATGAAGTCCTTGTGTTACGACCCGATTCTTGAATCCCTATAGGACACGAGATCGGACCGACTCAACAGATCCCACGACCCAGTCATCCAACGAGAAAGTAACCAAAAAGTAGGAAAGTAAACCACATTCACTATGCTAAGCAACTAACAGTAACAAAAGTACAGCAGTAAAGAAGTAAAACTACTACAGTACATACCACCACAATAGTAGAAAAATAACCATGTACAGGAATATAAAGTACAGAATGTAAGAGTACAGAGATGCAAGAAACTACTCACTACAACAGAAAGGAGTACAACAAGAAGCTACAACTACTGGGCTCTACTGGGCCCAGCACCCTCTGCAGCCATAGGCTTTGGCTGCTCAACACTTGGACCTAAAAAGGGGTTATGAGTACAAAACGTCAGCGAACGCTTAGTAGAGTGGCAACTAACTAACTAAAGCAGTAAAGGTGGACAGGTAACTGTTGCTTTTCAATTACTTTCTTTAACTAATTTTTTTTTTCACCACTTAATTTATTTATCAAGACATTTCCTTGATCTTGAATGTTGCTCGTGGGAACGATCTTGATTGCAATATTTTCCAAGGAGTAGAAGGCGCACGTGGTGCTTTCCTGACCGGGAGAGTCCCCCGTAGTGATTCTACACCCAGTCAACCACCCCAAGGTCACGAACAGACGTAACGGTGACTACGGCATGCGCGATAAGCGCACGGGTAGCTACCCCGCACTGGCACGCACTTAGTCGTTTCCGTTAGCGGGTGCGCCCAAAGTACAGTACGGAACCAGTATACGGCCTAGCCCTCTCAGTAATAGGGGTCTAGCCCCTCTCAGTAACCAAACAGAGGTTTCGCCCCTCCACAGTCCGCGCACCCTCACCTGACTACCCTAGTTTGCCCAATGGGCCTAACAAGTCGGTGTAGGGTGGCTAGTTGAACCCCGGGTCCCGTGGGGTGGCTAGCTCTCTCCCTACACTAGTAGCTCTCCCCAGTACTATGTACGCGAGGGCCAAGAAGTCGGTACAGAGTGGCCAATCCTAACCCCGGGTGCCAACCCAAGGGCAGCTAGCTCCGCTCTGCATTAAATAGGGGGACAGTCACTCTCCTTGGTACTCCGTACTCAAGGGCCAGCTCACTTCCCCACTCACATTCCCAGTTCCATTCCATTTATTTCCAGGAGCTCTACTCCTAATTCCCGTAGGGTTCATGCTCATATTCCTCATGCCATTCCATACCAGGTTTCATCATTTCTATTTCCATTCTCAGGTTATACTCATGCAACTTGTAATTCTATCGTTCACATTTCCATATTCAGGTTATTCACAGGTAGCTCCTGTTTCCAACATTCACATTTCCATTTCCAAATTATATACATGCAGCTCATACTATATCATTTCACGTGTGCGACAGGAAAGTTACATTCAACAGTTAACTAGCACAAGTACTACAATTTCGTAGGCAATTGTTATTCATTTACAGGCAATTGTTATCCTTCCATCTACTCATTCAAGACTGCAATCCATTCATTCAATACAGACATTCCAGTATTTCTAGTCCTAGGATTCATGCCATACCCTAAGTTCTAATCATTCATCCCACACATGCATTTAGGTTTGTATTTAAATTAGGGGAAGCCACTCTACTAGTAAACCCAGGAGTAGTGGGGGCTTGAACAGCAGGCTTACGTGCCTCAGCAAGCCCCGAACCCGCAACGGAACGAAGTCCTATCACAAAGAGCAATGACAAGAGAATACCCAGAATAGTATAGAAAGTCTTCTAACAAGTACAGGAATTCCTACGGAAAATATCGGTATCTTAATTGCGGAAAATGGATCTCAAACGAACCATAAACGGGTCAAAAATCATGTTTCTGACTCAAATCAGATGTCTGGAGCAACTTTCAGACATCTTAAAAGTGTCCAGTGCCATACCTCAAGTCCTGCGCCAATCTTCAGACGTCCAGAAACTCCGCTGGACCCAGTTCCAGACGTCCGACCACCTCTTCGAATGTCTGTAACTGCTTCCCGTCATTTGGTATGTCGCCTAGACATTTGAAATGCGTGGGAGGGCATGTCCCACGCCTTCCCGAAGTGAAGCGTGCACGAAATCTACCAAATCTCCTCAAAAGGCATGCAACAGTGTCTCGGCGGAGCGGCCTGCATAGCCGTATCCGCAAAGAAGACGTACTTTCGCGAGACTTCCTCCTCAAACGCCTGGAACCACCTTCAAACGCTGGCTACGTCGTCTGGACGTCGCTCCAGACATCTGATTCTGGGAAAAACCCAGAACCAGAACCTGCTTCTGCACTCTCGTGTTACGCATGGTCGCGCCGCGCCCTCTCGCCTGCAGCTCCGGCTGCAACAGTGTCGGGGGGGACCTCCCCGACGCACTCCTCCGCCTTGCGCACGCGCCGCTTTGACCATGCGCTCACTGGCGAGCTCCCACGCGAGCTCGCAAGCTCAACTCCTCTCCTTCTCACGCCACTCCAGCGCTCTTACTTGGTCGGCCACTCTCGCTGGAGGGAAGAAGGAAGGTGGCTGGGAAGTGGGGGAAACGAGAGAGGAGGAGGGGGCTTTATAAGGGTGTGGGTTTAGGGTTTTACTGGGGGCGGAAAGAGAGAGGAGGAAAATGAAGGGGGGTACTATTTGCGAGCGTCATGCGCGCAGATGTGAGTTCATACCCAAGATTTTTGATTTTCAGATGTCAGGGAATGAGTCCAGACGTCTGATCCTCAGTCCATACGTCTTACCAAACGTCTGACCTAAAGTCCAGACGTCTTAAAGGGCTTAACAGCACAGGTCTTAATATCATAACAAACTTAAAGGAAGTTTCGTCCCTGAAACTTGAGCTAGTTAGGGTGCGAAAAAAGAACATACGCATAACAAACTTAAAGAGGATCGAAGCCGGTCCGAAAGGACGTACCCTCAAAAAGCTTCGGGTACCGCTCTCGCATCATCGCCTCGGGCTCCCAGGTAGCCTCCTCGTCCCTCTGGCTCCTCCACAAGACCTTCACCAGGGGTACCTGCTTCCGTCTCAAACTCCGGATGGCTCTGTCTAGTATCTGCACTAGTTGCTCGGGGTAGGTCAGGTCGTCACCCACCTCGACACTCTCGTGGCTCAGAACATGACTGAGATCGACGACATGCTTCCTGAGGTTGGACACGTGGAACACGTCGTGCAAACTAGAAAGCTGGGGAGGAAGGGCAAGCCTGTAAGCAATGGGTCCAACCCACTCTAGGACCTTAAAGGGCCCAACAAACCTCGGCGCAAGCTTCCCTTTCACCCAAAAATGCTGCAGGCCCTTCATGGGAAAAACACGAAGGAAGACGTGATCCCCAACCTCAAACTGCACCTCTTTGTGCTTCCGATCGGCATAGCTCTTTTGTCTACTCTTGACAGTGCGAAGTTGTCTGTGAATCTGTTCATTCACCTCCTGACTCTGCCGGATCAGCCTGGGGCCAACCTCCCACTTGGTCCCCACCTCAACCCAACTCAAGGGTGCAGTACACCTCCGTCCGTACAGAGCCTCATAAGGTGCCATGTCGATGCTCGAGTGATAGCTGCTATTATATGCAAACTCTGCCAGGGGTAAGTGCTCCACCCAAGAGTCCCTTCAGTCCAGTACACAGGCACGCAAAAGGTCCTCAAGCGTCTATATCGTGCGCTCCGACTGTCCGTTCGTCTGAGGGTGGTATGCCGTGCTGAACCTCAATCGTGTCCCTAAAGCTTGCTAAAACTCAGCCCAAAACTGGGACGTAAAACGGGTATCCCGGTTGGATACAATCTCCCGCAAAACTCCGTGCAGATGTACCACGTCATAGATATATTTCTTTGCCAACTGTGTTGGTCCCAAGGTGACTCGAATCGGCAGGAAATGTGCCATCTTCATTAATCTATCTACAATAACCTAGACTGCGTCGTGTTCTCGCTGGGTAACGGGCAAGCCCTCCACCAAGTCCATGGTGATGCACTCCCACTTCCACTCTGGCACTGGAAGTGGCTGCAACAGCCCTGCAGGCCTCTGATGCTTGGCCTTGACCTGCTGGCATACCAAACACTGCTGCACGAATTCACCTACATCCCGCTTCATTCCCCTCCACCAAAAGTCACGTCTCAGATCATGATACATCTTTGTGTTCCCGGGATGTATGGTGAACCTGGAATCGTGTGCCTCAGTCAGGATCTCTCTCAACAACTCCTCGTCCCTGGGAATGCACAAACGTCCCCTCATGCGTAGGACCTCATCAGTAAAGGAGAAGTCTCTAGGGTCCCCTGACAGTACTCTGTCACGCAACGCCTGCAGGTACGGGTGTGCCATATGTCCTGTGATGATGCGGTCTATCAGCTCTGGCCTTGTCTGTCGTGTTATTCTCAAGCTAGTTGGTTCACTTCTCAGAACGACCTTGCTCTGATACCATCTTGTTACGACCCGGTTCCCGAATCCCTACAGGACACGAGACCGGACCGACTCGACTAATCCCAAGACCCAGTCGTCCAACGAGAAAGTAACCAAAAAGCAGGAAAGTAAACCACATTCACTATGCTAAGCAACTAACAGTAACAAAAGTACAGCAGTAAAGAAGTAAAACTGCTACAGTACACATCACCACAACAGTAGAAAAATAACCATATACAGGAATATAAAGTACAGAATGTAAGAGTACAGAGGTGCAAGAAACTACTCACTACAAAAGAAAGGAGTACAACAAGAAGCTACAACTTCTGGACTCTATTGGGCTCAGCACCCTCTGCAGTTGTAGGCTCTAGCTGCTCAACATCTGGACCTGAAAAGGGGTTGAGTACAAAACGTCAGCGAACGCTGAGTAGAGTGGCAACCAATTAACTAAAGCAGTAAAGGTGGATAGGTAGCTGTTGTTTTTTAATTACTTTCTTTAACTAATTATTCTTTTTCACCACTTAATTTATTTATTAGGTCATTTCCTTGATCTCGAATGTTCCTCATGGGAACGATCTTGATTGTAGTCTTTTTCGAGGAGTAGAAGGCGCACATGGTGCTCTCCTGGCCGGGAGAGTTTCCCATGGTGATCCTACACACAGTCAGCCACCACAAGGTCACGAACAGACGTAACGGTGACTACGGCACGCATGATAAGCGCACGGGTAGCTACCCCGCACTGGCACGCGGTCAGTCGTTTCCGTCAGCGAGTGCGCCCAAAGTACAGCACAGAACCAGTATAGGGCCTAGCCCTCTCAGTAACAGGGGTCTAGCCCCTGAGAACCAAACAGGGGTCTCGCCCCTCCACAGTCCGTGCACTCTCGCCTGACTACCCTGGTTTGCCCAGTGGGCCTAACAAGTCGGTGTAGGGTGGCTAGCTGAACCCCGAGTCCCGTGGGGTGGCTAGCTCTCTCCCTACTCTCTCCTTACACTAGTAGCTCTCCTTGGTATTGTGTACGCAAGGGCCAAGAAGTTGGTACAGAGTGGCCAATCCTAATCCCGAGTCCCAACCCAAGGGCGGCTAGCTCCGCTCTGCATTAAACAGGGGGACAGTCGCTCTCCTTGGTACTCCATACTCAAGGGCCAACTCACTTCCCCACTCACATTCCCAGTTCTATTCCATTTATTTCCTGGAGCTCTACTCCTAATTCCTCGTAGGGTTCATGCTCATATTCCTCATGCCATTCCATACCAGGTTTCATCATTCTTATTTCCATTCTCAGGTTATACTCATGCAACTTGTAATTCTATCGTTCACATTTCCATATTCAGGTTATTCACAGGTAGCTCGTGTTTCCAACATTCACATTTCCATTTCCAAATTATATACATGCAGCTCATACTATATCATTTCACGTGTGCGACAGGAAAGTTACATTCAACAGTTAACTAGCACAAGTACTACAATTTCGCAGGCAACTGTTATTCATTTACAGGCAATTGATATCCTTCCATCTACTCATTCAAGACTGCAATCCATTCATTCAATACAGACATTCCAGTATTTCTAGTCCTAGGATTCATGCCATACCCTAGGTTCTAATTATTCATCCCACACATGCATTTAGGTTTGTATTTAAATTAGGGGAAGCCACTCTGCCAGTAAACCCAGGAGTAGTGGGAGCTTGAATGGCAAGCTCACGTGCCTCAGCAAGCCTAGAACCCGCACAAGGATCAATCACAAGAGAATACTCAGAACAGTATAGAAAGTCATCTAACAAGTAGAGGAATTCCTACGGAAAACATCAGTATCTTAATTACAGCAAACGGACCCTAAACGGGTCAAAAATCGTGTTTCTGACTCAAATTAGACGTCTGGAACAACTTCCATACGTCTCAAAAGTGTCCAGTGCCATATCTCAAGTTCTGCGCCAATCCTCAGACGTCCAGAAACTCCGTTGGACCGTCTGGACCCAGTTCCAGACGTCTACCCACCTCTTCGGACGACTGTAAGCGCTTCCCGTCGTCTGGTATGTCGCCCAGACATCTGAAATGCGTGAGAGGGCGTGTCCCGTGCCTTCCCGAAGTGGAGCCTGCATGAAATCCACCAAATCTCCTAAAAAAGGCATGCAACAGTGTCTCGGCGGAGCGGCCTACATTACCGTATCCACAAAGAAGACGTACCTTCGCGAGACTTCTTCCTCAGACGTCGGCTACGTCGTCTGGACGTCGCTCCAAACGTCTGATTCTGGGAAAAACCAAGAACCAGAACCTGCTTCTGCCCTCTCGCACCGCGTGTGGCCGCGCCGTGCCCTTTCGCCTGCAGCAGTGTCAAGGAGGACCTCCCCGACACACTCCTCTGCCTTGCGCACGCGTCGCTCCGGCCGTGCACTCATCGGTGAGCTCCTACGTGAACTCGCAAGCTCAACTCCTCCTCTCCTTCTCACGCCACTCTCGCACTCTCACTTGCTCGGTCGCTCTCGCTGGAGGGAACAAGGAAGGTGGTTGGGAAGTGGGGGAAACGAGAGAGGAGTAGGGGGCTTTATAAGGGTGTGGGTTTAGGGTTTTACTAGGGGCGGAAAGTGAGAGGAGGAAAATGAAAGGGGTACTGTCTACGCGTAGCACGCGCGCAGATGCGAGTTCGTACCCAAGATTTTTGATTTTCAAACGTATGGGAATGAGTCCAGACGTCTTACCAGACGTCTGACCTAAAGTCCAGACGTCTTAAAAGGCTTAACAGCACAGGTCTTAACACCTTGGCCCTGAGCCAAAGGGTTCTTGGCTTGTAGCCAACTAGGGGGTTCCCAAAATCGATCTTGTTATTCGCAAGATCGAGTACCTGCAAGCCAAGAATTATCTTTTCTCTTTTACTCTTCTTTTTTTTTTGGTCTTTTTAATAGCAAGAAATAAAAGACAAATGAAAACAGAGTAAGTTTCTAGGAAGGAAAGAAACACTTAGCTTAGTATATATATGTATAGATATATAGTAGATACAAAATATATATGTGTATTTAGTTATATAGATTGTATATAGGGGTGGAGGTGGAAGTGTTAATGGAATGTAGCATGGTGTCAAGTTGGTCCACGTCTTGTAAGACGCAACCAACAAGACTAAGTGCCGCGTGAAGTGTGGAATGGATGTGTGGGAGTGAGGGTGGAGGCGCTTGCTTTGCACGGATATCGGGGAATATCAGGAACTAGTGCGGATATTCCCATGATATGATGCGCAGTGGAGGGGTGAGTGCACGGGAATATAGGTGGTGTTTGTGAGGTGTATAGATGGATATGGGTAAGTGGATGTATATGTAAGTATGTATATGTATATATATAAATATATCTATAACTATATATGTATATATAGATGTATATGTATATATATATATATGTATGTATGTATGTATGTATGTATGTGTGTGTGTGTATGCGTGAGTGTATGAGTGTGTGTGTGTCTACCAGTGTGTGTGTGTGTACCAGTGTGTGTGTGTGTACCAGTGTGTGTGTGTACGCTATAAAGACCCGTTCTGTCCTGAGCCTTTTAAGACGTCTGGACTGTCGGTCAAATGTTCGGTTAGACATCTGGACAGCTTCCGAGACGTCTGGAAATTGAAATTTTTGTGCAAGCCTTCGTGTCAGTGAGCGGGCGGCACGCAGACAGTACACTCTTTTTCCTTCCCTTCTCTTTCCCCGCCTCCAGCGAACCCTAACCCACCAACCTTATAAACCCCCTTCCCCCTCTCTCGTTCTCCCCACTCCAGCCACCTTCCTTTCTTCCTCTCCACCCCAGCGAGAGAGCTGGCGTGAGCGAGTGAGCACGAGAGCGGCGATGAGGAGGAGTGGCGTGAGGAGAAGAGGAGTTGAGCTCACGAGCTCGTGTCGGAGCTCATCGGAGGGCGCATCGCCGGAGCGGCGCGTGCGGGAGGATGAGGAGTGAGTCGGGGGAGTCATCCCCGATACTATTGCAGCCGGAGTTGCTGGCGAGGAGGAGAGTCGTGGCCGCGCGTGGTGAGAGCGAGTGGGAGTAGGTTTTGGTTCTGGGTTTTTCCCAGAATCAGACGTCTGGAGTGATATCCAGACGACGGAGCGAACATCTGGAGGCAGTTCTAGACGTCTGAAGAGAGGTCTCCGCGAAGGTACGTTCCCTTTGCGGATACGACCATGCAGGCCGCTCCGCAGCTACGCTTAGTGTGGCCATTTTGAGAAGATTTTGCTGGTGGCGTGCAGGATTTGCTTCGGGAAGGTGCGGGGCACGCCCTCCCATGAAAATCATGTAATTTTGTGGCCCTACTTGGAGGGGTGAGATCAGCGTGACAAAAAAAATGCGGAATTGAAATATATAAAGCAATCTCACAAAATAAGCAATCACAAAATGTACACAAGTAATTTTTAGGTGGAAACCCAAATCGGGTGAAAACCACCACCTAACCCTCTCGAGTTAGGATTTTCCGTTCAACCTAGTTGATCAAATCCACTAACCAAATCACTTTAAAACGAGGGTGATTCAACCTCAGTACAACCACGCTACGAGTACGAGGGTAGCGTTCCTCAACCCCTTCTCTCCACGAGAAGGATTTTGTCCCACGAAGGAGACGGGAATTCGCAAAGCGAATACCCAACCAAAAGACAAAGGTAAAATAAACAACAAACCTATAGAGCCAACAAAGTAATAAACCTAAGCTTCTATAGGATTTAGGAAACTCCCCTTTGCAAGGAGTGCGTCGACGATGACGCGGTGCGTGAGCCACGCAACGACGCAATGTCGCTCTCGTAGACAACGGCGGGAGAGCGGGTGCGCGAAGGGAATGATGCTCTCAAGATGTAGAACTTGAGCTTAGAGAGCAAGAGCTTCTTGGACACAAGAGAGTGGAAATACTTGATCTTAGTGTATTGCAAAGTGTTTCTTGTGTTTCTCTTGTTGTATCTTGGTGTGTAAAGGCTCCCCTCTATTTATAGAGGCCTTAGGAAGGCTTTGGAAGGCTTAGGAAATGTTCTATAGCCGTTGGGAACAAAGCCAAAGAGAATCAGGCCGAAATCAGGACAATGATTACATTTGACAGGGTTATCAGACGTCTAACTCTGGCATCAGATGTCTGGAAGGCCACTTTAAGACGTCTGATTCCAAGGTCAGACTTTTGATTCTATGCGGGTTTCTCCCTGACTTGAATCAGATCTAAACAGGGTTTTTGTGCAAGTCCATCAGACGACATACAGGACGTCTGGCACTAAGTATGGACGTCTGGAAACCTACTTTTACTGTGGGAATTGATTTCCAAACGTTGCAACGGCTAGAAAATCTCTGAGAAGAGATTTTGGGTCAGCTGAGGCAAAACGGTCATTTATCAGACGTCTGGAAATGCCTAAGGACGTCTGATAAGGCTCTAACGGTCATATTCTTGACTGTTTGCTAAGCCAGCCAACGATCCACTATCTGGACGTCTAGCAAGTCCATCAGACGTCTTCTCAGACGTCTGGACTAAGGTCTGGACGTCTGATTTCATCAGACAGAACTAGCTATGTCCAGCCTAACAGTTATCAGACGTCTGAAACAACAGTCAGACGTCTTAAAATACATTATCAGACGTCTGATTTGGGAATTAGACGTCTGGAAAGTCTGTTTGAACCCTATATTGGTTTTCTAAGTATTCTACAGAAAATCTAATTATCCTAGGGTTGTGCCGGTGTTCCTAGGACTACTGTTAGGGTTCTTTGAGGCTCTTTAACATGAAATATCTAAGGAAATAAAGAGCAACAAAAGAAACGAAAAATACAACAAGTACAAAAGAAGGAAATCTATCCTATTCTTCATTTTCTTCCATCTTCAATCTTTCGCTCCACGCGAACCTCCTCTGTTTTCCGTCAAGCTCCTCCAATCCGTCCTGGATGCGAGCTCGAACTCCGTCTAAACACGTCCACATTTGCAATTGACCTGAAATCTAGGACTCAAATTGCAAATGTTAAATAACACGTGTTTTGTTATCATCAAAACAAATGATCGTGGTGCTCTAGCATCAACAATCTCCCCCTTTTTGATGGTGACAAAATCGTAAATAATAATACATAAAAATCCTCCCCCTTTTTGACATTATCAAAAAGGTTTGATTGGTTTAAAATTCCTATAACTCCCCCTTAAAACATGCTCTTCTATGAGTTTCTTTTGACAAAGGTAATGTCCTCCCCCTTTTTGTAACAATGAGATAGATATTATTTTTCTCCCCCTTTCTAAAGGAAATTTAGCTACCTTATATCTCCCCCTTAAAAATTGACAATTAGCTCATTAATTTTTAACTCCCCCCTATCTAAATGCTTATAAAAAGATAGGGTTAAAAATTTTACCTCACCGACCATGGCCAATAAAATGGCCCGAATGGTGGTGGTGGATGCCACATCGGATGGGGCTCCCATCCGTAGCTTGGAGGCCCGGGCATCGGCGCCGGTCTCCAATCTGGTGGTCGACGTGCGGCGGGTCCGTTGCTTGTTCGCCGTCTCGTCGGTCTTCTTGTTCTCCTCCTTGGTCTACTCCTTGGTTCTCCCAACTCGAGTTGACCAGCTTTTAGTTTGTAGGTCCAGTCCTTTGTGTTGTAGTTATCCCTGAACCCTACAAAACAAGATTCCAAATTTTTCTTCGGTATCCAAGTGAGCTTGGATCCGGATCTGTTAGCGGGTCTCCTTGATGGAGATCCTTTCTCAACCTTAGGGCTATAAAAATTATCTACTTTATTGATTAATTTGTTGGAGTTTTCCCTAAGACATGCAATTTCTTTTTCTATAATACTCATCTTAGTCTTTAAATTAGAGATTTCTAACTTTAGACTATCATTTTCCTCAATCAATTTATTATTTTCATTGATGAGGTTATGATTTTCTAATAATAGGTTATCATTTTTAGGACTAGCTTCTATGTCCTTAAGTTGTTTTTCTAACCTATCATTTTCATTTTTAAGAAAACTAAGGTTCTTTTTAATACTTTTGTTTTCTATTTTAAGTGATTTACTAATCTCAAAAAGTTCATTAAATGCTTCTTGAAGATCGAGATTTACCTCGTCGTCGGAGTCGCTTCCGCTTTCGCTGTTGCTATTGGTTCCTCTGGCCATGAAACCAAAGCAAGTGGTTTCTTCTTCTTTTTCTTCTTCTTCCTCCGAGCTGGAATCCTCATGAGTGCCTTCCAACCTCCTCCATATCTCGTGGGCGGTGGTGCACTCTTGGATTCGTTCGAATTCCTTCGGACTCAATGCGCAGTACAAGGCATTCATTGCCTTTGCGTTGAGTGAGAGCTCTAGAATCTACACCTGCGAGTAGCCTCCTTGGGGTCGCTTCGGGATCTCGTATGGGGTTTCGCAACATCCCCATACCTCGAATTCAGTGGCTTGGAGCCACGTCTTCATCCTCAGCTTCCAGTAGCTGTAGTTGTTCCCATCAAAGTAGGGCGGACGGGTTGTGGACTGCCCCTCGGAAATTTTGATCGCTGATGTGCTTCCCTCCATTTGATCTCTTGCCGGGTGTTACTCCGATCTCGCAAGACCTGCTCTGATACCAAATGTAATTTTGTGGCCCTACTTGGAGGGGTGAGATCAGCGTGACAAAAAAAATGCGGAATTGAAATATATAAAGCAATCTCACAAAATAAGCAATCACAAAATGTACACAAGTAATTTTTAGGTGGAAACCCAAACCGGGTGAAAACCACCACCTAACCCTCTCGAGTTAGGATTTTCCGATCAACCTAGTTGATCAAATCCACTAACCGAATCACTTTAAAACGAGGGTGATTCAACCTCAGTACAACCACGCTACGAGTACGAGGGTAGCGTTCCTCAACCCCTTCTCTCCACGAGAAGGATTTTGTCCCACGAAGGAGACGGGAATTCGCAAAGCGAATACCCAACCAAAAGACAAAGGTAAAATAAACAACAAACCTATAGAGCCAACAAAGTAATAAACCTAAGCTTCTATAGGATTTAGGAAACTCCCCTTTGCAAGGAGTGCGTCGACGATGACGCGGTGCGTGAGCCACGCAACGGCGCAATGTCGCTCTCGTAGACAACGGCGGGAGAGCGGATGCGCGAAGGGAATGATGCTCACAAGATGTAGAACTTGAGCTTAGAGAGCAAGAGCTTCTTGGACACAAGAAAGTGGAAATACTTGATCTTAGTGTATTGCAAAGTGTTTCTTGTGTTTCTCTTGTTGTATCTTGGTGTGTAAAGGCTCCCCTCTATTTATAGAGGCCTTAGGAAGGCTTTGGAAGGCTTAGGAAAGGTTCTATAGCCGTTGGGAACAAAGCCCAAGAGAATCAGGCCGAAATCAGGACAATGATTACATTTGACAGGGTTATCAGACGTCTAACTCTGGCATCGGACGTCTGGAAGGCCACTTTAAGACGTCTGATTCCAAGGTCAGACGTCTGATTCTATGCGGGTTTCTCCCTGACTTGAATCAGATCTAAACAGGGTTTTTGTGTAAGTCCATCAGACGACATACAGGACGTCTGGCACTAAGTATGGACGTCTGGAAACCTACTTTTACTGTGGGAATTGATTTCCAAACGTTGCAACGGCTAGAAAATCTCTGAGAAGAGATTTTGGGTCAGCCGAGGCAAAACGGTCTTTTATCAGACGTCTGGAAATGCCTAAGGACATCTGATAAGGCTCTAACGGTCATATTCTTGACTGTTTGCTAAGCCAGCCAACGATCCACTATCTGGACGTCTGGCAAGTCCATCAGACGTCTTCTCAGACGTCTGGACTAAGGTTTGGACGTCTGATTTCATCAGACAGAACTAGCTATGTCCAGCCTAACAGTTATCAGACGTCTGAAACAACAGTCAGACGTCTTAAAATACATTATCAGACGTCTGATTTGGGAATTAGACGTCTGGAAAGTCCGTTTGAACCCTATATTGGTTTTCTAAGTATTCTACAGAAAACCTAAGTATCCTAGGGTTGTGCCGGTGTTCCTAAGACTACTGTTAGGGTTCTTTGAGGCTCTTTAACATGAAATATCTAAGGAAATAAAGAGCAACAAAAGAAACGAAAAATACAACAAGTACAAAAGAAGGAAATCTATCCTATTCTTCATTTTCTTCCATCTTCAATCTTTCGCTCCACGCGAACCTCCTCTGTTTTCCGTCAAGCTCCTCCAATCCGTCCTGGATGCGAGCTCGAACTCCGTCTAAACACGTCCACATTTGCAATTGACCTGAAATCTAGGACTCAAATTGCAAATGTTAAATAACACGTGTTTTGTTATCATCAAAACAAATGATCGTGGTGCTCTAGCACCAACATTTCAGACGTCTGGGCGGCTTACTAGATGACTCAAATCAGACGTCTGGGCGGCTACTTATATCCATCGAGTTGCCATGCTTCGTCACCCTAGGGTCATTGCGGAAAGGTGTTAAGACCCGTGCTGTCTGAGCCTTTTAAGATGTCTGGAACTTGGGTCAGACGTCTGGATACCTTCCTAAATGTTTGGAAATCGAAAATTTTGAGTACGACCTCGCGTCTGCGCGCAGACAGTACACTTCCCTCGTTCCTCCTTCTTCTCTCTCTCCTTCCGCCCGACGAAAACCTTAACCCTACACCCTTATATAAGCCCCCCTCCTCTCCCTCACACCACCCCACTTCCAGCCACCTCCCCCCCTCCTTCCCTCCAACGAGTGCAGCAAACCGAAGAGAGAGCGCGGGTGAGGCGCGAGAAGGAGAGGAGGAGCAGCGTGAGAGGGAGAGAAGCAAGCTTGCGAGCTCACATGGGAGCTTGCCGGTGAGCTCACGGCCAGTTGGCGCGTGCGCAAGGTGAAGGAGTGCATCGGGGTGGTCCTCCCCGACACTGCTGCAGCCGGAGCAGCAGGCGAGAGGGCAGAAGCAGGTTCTGGTTTTGGGTTTTTCCCAGAATCAGATGTCTGGAGCGACGTCCAAACGACGTAGCCGACGTCTGAAGGAGGTTCCAGATGACTAAGAGGTAGGCTTTGCGAAGGTACGTCTTCTTTGCGGATACGGCCATGCAGGCCGCTCCGCCAAGACACTGTTCCTTGCCTTTTTGAGAAGATTTTGGTTGATTCGCGCAGGTGTTGCTTTGGGAAGGCGTGGGACATGCCCTCCCACGCACTTCAGATGTCTGGGTGAAGCACCAGAAGACGGGAAGCGCTTCCAGATGTCCGGAGAGGTGGTCAGACGTCTGGAACTGGGTCCAGACGGTCCAGCGGAGTTCCTAGACGTCTGAGGAATAGAGTAGGACTTGAGGTATGGATCTAGACTCTTTTAAGACATCTGGAAGGTGTTCTAGACATCTGATTTGAGTCAGGAACACTGTTTTTGACCCGTTTAGGGTCCGTTTGAGGTTCGATTTCCACAATTAAGATACCGATGTTTTCCGTATGATTTCCCCTACTTGTTGGAATACTTTCTATACTATTCTGAGTGTTTCCTTGTGATTGATCCTTGTGATAGGACTTGTTTCTGTTGCAGGTTCGAGGCTTGCTGAGGCATGTAAGCCTGCCGAGCAAGCCCCCACTACTCCTAGGTTTACTGGTAGAGTGGCTTCCCCTTAATTTAATTGAAACTAAAATGCATGTGTGGAATGAATGTTTAGAACCTAGGATATGGCATGAATCCTAGGATGAGAAACACTTGAAATGTCTATAATGGATGATTGAATTGCAGTCTTGAATGAATAAATAGAATGATAACAATTGCCTGTAAATAAATAACAGCTGCCTGTGAATTGTAAAGTACTTGCGCTAGTAAATTGTTGCATGTGAATTCCTGTTATTTACGGTAAATGACATACTATGAGCTGCATGTATATAAATTGAAAATGGAAAGGTGAATGTTGGAAACACTAGCTATCTGTGAATAAACCTAATATGGAATAGAGTTATAGATTGCATGTGTATAACCTGAGAAGGGAAATAGAAAAGATGAAACCTGGTATGGAATGGACTGAGGAATATGAGCATGAACCCTACGGGGAATTAGGAGTAGAGCTCCTGGAAATAAATGGAATGGAACGGGGAATGTGAGTGGGGAAGTGAGCTGGCCCTTGAGTACGGAGTACCAAGGAGAGCGACTGTCCCCTTGTTTAGTGCAGAGCGGAACTAGTCGCCCTTGGGTTGGGACCCGGGGTTAAGATTGACCACTCTGTACCGACTTCTTGGCCCTCGCGTACACAGTACCGGGGAGAGCTACTAGTGTAGAGAGCGAGCTAGCCACCCCACGAGGCCCGGGGTTCTGCTTGCCACCCTACACCGACTTGTTAGGCCCACTGGGCAAACCAGGGTAGTCAGGAGAGGGTACGCGGACTGTGGAGGGGCGAGACCTCTGTTTGGTTCTTAGGGGTTAGACCCTGTTACTGAGAGGGCTAGGCCCTATACTATTCCGTGCTATACTTTGGGCACACTCGTTAGCGGAAATGACTGACCGCGTGCCAGTGCGGGGTAGCTATCCGTGCGTTTATCGTGTGTGCCGTAG
Organism: Thalassia testudinum; assembly: GCA_037157565.1. Lineage (NCBI taxonomy): Eukaryota > Viridiplantae > Streptophyta > Magnoliopsida > Alismatales > Hydrocharitaceae > Thalassia > Thalassia testudinum. Next base: position 25,289,066 of record JAZHRO010000024.1, read on the forward strand.
TCACCGTTACGTCTGTCCATGACCTTGGGGTGGTTGATTGGGTGTAGGATCACCACAGGGGACTCTCCCAGCCAAGAGAGCACCACGTGTGCCTTCTACTCTGCGGAAAAGACTGCAATCAAGATCGTTCCCACCAGGAACATTCGAGATCAAGAAAGAGATTTGGAAATATATAAACCAATGGGTGAAAAGGAATAACTTATAAATTAAAGAAGTGGAATAGCTAGTTTACCTGTTAGCTTACTGCTTTAGTTAGTTGGTTGCCACTCTACTCAGCGTTCGCTGACTTTGTGTACTCATAACCCTTTTTAGGTCCAAATGTTGAGCAGCCCGAGTCTACTGCTGCAGAGGGTGCTGGGCCCAGTAGAGCCCAGTAGCAGTAACTTCTTTTGTAGTAGTGAGTTCAGACTCCTGTACTTTACGTTCTGTACCTTTACTTTTCTGTACCTTTATGGTCCTGTACCTCGTTACTGTTCTATTGTTGTGGTGGTGATATGTACTGTAGAAGCCTTTACTTTCCTTACTACCGTACTCTTTTACTATTAGTTGCTTAGCATAGTGAATGTGGTTTACTTTCCTACTTTTTGGTTATTTCTTGTTGGACGACTGGGTCTTGGGATTAGTCGAGTAGAGTTGGTCTCGAATCCTGTAGGGATTTGGGAACTAGGTCGTAACATACGCTAAATGAGGAGGGGAGCGCAGCAGATAAGTCGTCGGCTGCGCTGACCCGACGTCTGGATGCGTAGGGGTGCACGTCGCAGGAGAGAAAGCACGCGCGCATGGCCGAGTGAAGCGCCGCGCTTTGCTGTGCGGGCGGGTGAGGCGCAGCGTGCTGTGGAGTGCAGCGCACAGGCCTGTAGGCGAGTGAGGCATGATGACCGGCTGGTGTGGGTTGTGGGCAAGGAGAGAGAGCGCTACGCCACTGGCTAAGTGAGATACTTGTCGGTCGCTACAGTGTTGCGCAAACCGTGCGCTACAGTACGCTATAGTGCCTGCGCGGTCTGGCGACCGGTTGGGGCAGGTTTCGCGTGCGCGAGCGCACTGTGGAGCGCCTACGCCTGTGGGAAAAGGTTTTGGACGATCTACTGGCATGCGTGCGGCGACTGGCTGGAGCTGCAGGCAGGCATGCAGCAAGCTGGAGCTTCAGAGCTTGAGAGCTTGAAGCTCTGTGCTAATGGCGGAGGAGACGAAATAACGTGAAACAAAATGAGAAGCCACCTCGCCCACTTGCTCACGAAAGAGCTGGGCGGTGGTGGAACTCACAGTGGTGGTTTGAGGCCAATGTGGGTTTTCTCCTGTGCACGGTGTGCCTCTTCTCAACTTGTGAGAAGAGGAACTGTGTATGGAGAGGGAGAGGGGAGGAGGTTGGCCAACGACTGACTGAGGGTGAGGGTGATCTGAAGGTGATGCTCCTACAGCAAGGGAGAGAGTAAGGAGTTCTAAAGAGGAGAGGGCATGCCTCATGCCATGTGCTGGCAGGAAGAGAGGTGCGCACACCCTGCCATGTTGTTGGCAGGAGGAGAGGCACGGAGAGGCATGCACACCATGCCCCGTAGCCGCACGAGAAAAAGGAAAATACAAAATAATTAAAAAAATGAAAAAAAGGTGAAATTGTAATGCCACACTTAAGGAAAATGTTAATTAATAGAAGTTGATTGGATGGCCAATTATTCTCACTCTCCATCCCTCTTTATAAATGCATGCAGGTGTATATTTACAAATGCAATTACGGCTACATAAGATGCAATGACAGTGCTAGGAAATAACATAAGATGGCATATTTACTTGTGTATTTTTGCTGTGCAAACATACCCCCATGCCTATCTTTTGCTAGTTCCTAGCAAAGCATTTTGTATTGTGTTTATAAATGATCTTAAGTTGAAGATTTTTTTCTGAAGCGACATGGATGTGTTTATCCTTTGGATATTGTGAGAACCAATTGCAGAGAAGACTACCAGTACTTTAAGTCTTACATGATATAGACCATCTCTCGACTAACCTGGACTCTTGATATTTAAACCCTAAGTACGATTTCCAGGACTCAAAGGGTTTTGCCGTACTCGAGAGCTCAAGAGATTATGGTTTGTGCATAGTGAAGGATCAAGATCGACTAGATGAACATTAAGTTCAAGCCCAGGGATTCATGAATTTTTAAGTGCAGGTTGGTCCCAGTTTCAGCTCATGTCTTTGGATTGAACCTCAAAAAGATGATGGAAAACTCAACCCCACTTTTATTGCTTTTGTGGCTCAAGGAATATATGGTAGAAACATGGTATTTGTAACGTGCCCTGAAAAACTTTTTTTGGGAAGAATTTACAGAAATTTGAAAGATATACTAACTTATTTGCAAGATTTTTTTCTTTTTGAAACAAGTGTCAATATATCTCTTACAACTTTATTTGGAAGAGCGCACATTTTTTGTGGGAGAGTACTTTTTCGGTGGAAAGAGTTTTTCCTAAACACAAGACTAATGTCTGGGATAAAAAGTCTACCTGCGTGCACAGGTAAGGACTTCACCTTCTCTAATGAATACTAGGGTTGGATCTTGTGTTCACCTGGTCTTTCTTGATATGTGTAGTGTGAACCAAAATTACTTAGGCTATCAAGTAGAAGCAAACCAACGAATTCTATATTGGTGACTCAGGTACAAGAATACATCCTTAGTTAGGAGAGATTCCGATCTATCTTATCAATGCTCAAGTGAATTAAGCAAAGCCTGAGCGAATCAAGCTTCTGTGGCTTGGAAAGTCTTCAAAACAGCGGTTGAATATCCATAAACACTTATTGTATTTTTGTTTCATCCTTCAGATCATTGCTAAATGCCTTTTTTTTTTTTTTTGAAATAGGCTATGTACATATTTATAGTTGGATATGTATAATGGATGTAGAAGCTGCATGATACTATATAATACTCAGATCCTATGGATGTCTATCCACCCCCCCATGCCAAATGATGCTATGTCCTCATATGCATGCAAGGTAAAGCAAGGTCCAAGGATCAGGGTAGGAGAGCTTAGGTGTGAGGTATACAGCAGGGTGGTAGGGTGGGTGGATGGTGGGTGGTGAAGTGAAAAGTGAAGAAGTGCAAAGTGAAGTGAAGTGTTGGCGATAGTGGAGGAGTATTGCTGGGGTGCCTCCCAACGAGCGCTGAATTTAACGTCCCCAGCTGGACTCAGAGTGAGGCACGAAGTTAATTACCCTCCAGCAGGGTAACAGTTTCATTAACGAGGGCAGGTTCATGAGTAATATAGGGTTTTAACCGTTGCCCATTTACCGCAAATTTATGCTCATATTTGGGATCTTCAATTTCGACAGCCCCGTTGGGAAATGGTCTCGAGACCAAGTAGGGACCAGTCCATTTGGACTTCAATTTCCTTGGAAAGAATTTGAGCCGAGTATTGTAAAGCCAAACTTACTGATATGGCTCAAATTCCTTCTGCCGAATTCGGCTGTCGTGAAAGGCTTTAGTGCGTTGTTTGAAAGTTAAGGCAGAATCATAGGCTTCACGATGGAGTTCTTCCAGCTCCTGGAGTTGGAGTTTCCTTTCTCAACCACACAGGTCTGGGTCGAGGTTACATTGGCGAACCGCCCAATAAGCACGGTACTCCAGCTCCACGAGCAAATGACAAGGCTTCCTGTAAACAATTCTATAAGGAGACATACCAAGGTGAGTCTTGAAGGCGGTCCATGGTTGGACTCGAATAAGTTGTGTTAATATGGTGAAATTATCGTTGAAGTTGTTATAGTGGGTTAACCTAAATCGAGTCTAACCATCTTTCATAATTTTTTTTTTAAACCTGACCTACTTGATTTTATCTTGGTCACTTTTAGGCCCAGGGTAGATCTCAGGGAGGGGGGAATTAAAGGTCAAGGAGTTTCTACGCCTTTCCTAAATCGTATCTCTTCCTTGCGTTTATTATGTTTTTGGTTTTTCTATTTAAGATTTTTTTTTTGTTGATAATATTGTCCTTGAGGCACACCGTCAAAATCAAGTCCTTGGCTTTGAGCCAAATGGTTCTTGGCTTGTAGCCAACTTGGGGTTTCCAAAAATTGGTCCTGTTATTCGCAAGACCGAGTACCTGTAAGACAAGAATTATCTTTTCTCTTTTACTCTTTTTTATCTTTTTAATAGCAAGAAACAAAAGATAAATAAAAGCAAGGTAGGTTGCTGGCAAAGAAAGGAATACTTAGCTTAATATATGTATAGATATATAACGGATACAGTATATATATATATCTATATATTATATATAGGGGTGGAGGTGGAAGTGGAAATGGAGTGTAGCACGGTGTCAAGTTGGTCCACGTCTAATAAGATGCAACCAACAAGACGGAGTGCCGCATGGAGTGTAGGGCGGATGTGTGGGAGTGTGTGTGGAGGCGCTTGCTTTGCGCGGATATCGAACAATATCAGCAACTGGTGCAGATATTCCCGCGATATGATGAGCGGTGGAATGACTAGTGCACGGGCGTATGGGTGGTGAAGTGTATGTATGAATGTGGGTAGGTGGATGTGTATGTAAATATATAAATAAAAAAAAATATATATATAAATATATATATGTGTATATATATATTTGTTTATATATGTACAGATATATATTTATATATGTATGTATGTATATATATATGCCTGCACGCACGGGAAGAGAGTGTGTAGGGCTTGCAGGAGCACGCGCGGTGGCCAGCAGCTGCTGCAGGCGGACTTGTGTGCTGCTGGAGCTTCTGACCTTGAAGCTCTGGCAATGGCGGAGAAGGTGATCAGCAGTGAAAATGAAAGTTGAACCCACCACGCCCACCTGCTCACGCAAGAGCTGGGCGGTGGTGGAACTCATAGTGGTGGTTGTGGGACCACTGTGGGTTTTCTCCTGTCCACAATGTGTCTCTTCTCAGCGAGAAGAGCTACTGTGTATGGAGAGGGAAAGGGGAGGAGGTTGGCCTGACGGTGGATGAAGGTGTCTATAGGTGTATGTAAGGGCATGCTCGCACGAGGGAGAGGGCCAGGGGTTTTAAAGAGGAAGAGGTATGCCAACACCATGCTGCTGGCAGCACACCTCTTGCCATGTTGTTGGCAGGAGGTGTGGCGCGAAGAGGCATGCATGGTCACTATCTTGCAGCCGCGAGAAATTCAAAGTAAATAAAAAAGAGAAAATGGTGAAATTGAAAGATTGCACTTAATGAAGATGTTAATTAATGGTAGTGGAATGGATGACCAATTATTCACACTCTCCTCCCCTCTCTATAAATGCATGTAGTCGTCTTTTTACAAATGCAATTATAACTATATAAGATGCAATGACAGTGCTAGGGAATAACACAAGATGGCATTTTTACTGGTGTATTTTTGGTGTGCAAACATACCCCCATGCCTATCTTTTGCTAGTCCCTAGCAAAACATTTTGTATTGTATTTAGAAATGATCTTAAGCTGAAGATTTTCTTCTGAGGGGACATGGGTGTGTTTATCTGTTGGATATTATGAGAACCAATTGCAGAGAAGACTACCAGTGCTTTAAGTCTTACATGACATAGACTATCTCTCAACTAACCTGGACTCTTGATATTTAAACCTTAAGTATGATTTCCAGGACTCAAACGGTTTGCCGTATTCAAAAGCTCAAGAGATTATGGTTTGTGCATAGTGAAGGATCAAGACTGACCAGATGAACATTAAGACTCAAGCCTAGGGTTTCACGAATTTTTAAGTGCAGGTTGGTCCCAGTTTCAGCTCGTGTCTTCAGATTGACCCTTAAAAAGACGATGGAAAACTCAACTCCCATTTTATTGCTTTTGTGGCTCAAGGAATATATGGTAGAAACAATGTATTTATGACATGCCCTGAAAAACTTTTTGGAGAATTTACAAACATTTGAAAGATATACTAACTTATTTGCAAAGATTTTCTCTTTTTTTTTCTCGAAACAAGTGTCAGTATATCTCTTACAACTTCATTTGGAGGAGCACACATTTTTGGTGGGAGAGTTCCTTTTTGGTGGAAAGAGTTTTTCCTAGACACAAGACTAAAGCCTGGGGTAAAAAGTCTGCCTGCTCGCACAGGTAAGGACTCCACCTTCCCTAATGAACACTAGGGTTGGATCTTATGTTCACCTGGTCTTTCTTGATATGTGTAGTGTGAACTAAGATTGCTTAGTCTCTTAAGTAAAAGCAAATCAATGAATCCTGTACTGGTGATTCAGGTAGAAGAATACGTCCTTAGTTAGGAGAAATTCTGATCTATCTTGTCAATGCTCAAGTGAATTAAGCCAAGCCTGAGCGAATCAAGCTTCTGTGGCCTGGAAAGTCTTCAAAATAGTGGTTGAATATCCATAAACACTTATTGTATTTTTGTTTCAGCCTTCAGATCATTACTAAACACCTTTTTTTTTATTTATATATTTATAGATGGATATATATAATGGAATCTGCATGATACCATATAATACCCAGATCCTATGGATGCCTATCCACCCCCACATGCCAAACGATGCTATGTCCTCATATGCATGCAGGGTAGAGCAAGGTCCAAAGATTGGGGAACGAGAGTTGACGTGCATGGTATATAGCAGGGCGGTAGGGTGGGTGGATGGTGGGTGGTGAAATGAAAAGTGAAGAAGTACGAAGTGAAGTGACATGGAATTGTGTAAGTGATAGTGGGGGAGTGTTGCTGGGGAGCCTCCCAACTAGCGCTGAATTTAACGTCCTCAGCTTGACTCAGAGTAAGGCACAAAATTAGTTACCCTCCAGCAGGGCAACAGTTTCACCAACAGGGGCAGGTTCATGAGTAAGATAGGGTTTTAAACGCTGCCCATTGACCGTAAATTTATGCCTAGATTTGGGATCTTCAATTTCAACGGTCTCGTTGGGAAGTGGTCTCGAGACCAAGAAGGGACCAGTCCATTTGGACTTCAATTTCCCTGGAAAGAATTTGAGCCGGGCATTGTAAAGCCAAACTTGCTGAGAATTTGAGCCGGGCATCATGTCACGACGTGACATTGACCCTAACGACTGGCACCTAGTGTAATGTTTAGCATAATTGTGTGCATCCTGGTGAAGGGAGGGCCAAAAGAAACCGCACTGTAATACCTTGGCTGTAGTTTTCCTCCCAGAAAAATGGTCTCTGCAGGCCTGATCATGACAGAAGGATAGCACACTGGGGAATTTGCTGTTAGGAATACAGCGACGGATGATCTGGTCAGCACCTATTTGAAAAAGTAGTGGATTATCCCAGAAATAATACTTTACTTCTGCGATGAGACGCTCGCACTGGTTTTTAGGCCAGCTACGTGGAAGGGAACTAGAAGCAAGGTAATTGGCAATGTCGGCATACCAAGGTCCACTTGCCACATTAATTGCTAGTAGGTGCTCATCGGGAAAAATCTCATTAATCGGTAGGGTAAGTCCAATGTGGTCAGGGTCTAGTCTCGAGAGATGATCAGCAACCATATTCTTGGCTCCAGCCTTATCACGGATCTCAAGGTCAAATTCTTGGAGCAAAAGGATCCAACGAATCAGCCTAGGCTTGGCATCCTTCTAGTGCATGAGATGATGAATGGCCGCGTGGTCAGTGAATATAGTAACATGCGAGCCCAGAACATAAGAGCGGAATTTCTCCAACCCAAAGAAGACCACCAGTAGTTCTTTCTCCGTAGTCGTATAATTACACTGGGCCTCATCCAGCATCTTACTGGCGTAGTACACCACGAAGGGGTATCTTTTACGTCTTTGTCCCAAGATGGCTCCAACTGCAAGGTCGGAAGCGTCACACATGAGTTCAAAGTTGAGGGACCAATCAGGTGGCTGGAGAATAGGGGCCTCGGTGACAGCATCACGCAGCTGCGTGAATGCTCGCATACAGTTGGGGCCCATATCAAAGGGTACATCAGTTGATAGGAGATTAGTTAAAGGTCTAGAAATTTTAGAGAAGTCTTTGATGAATCTCCTATAGAAACCGACATGTCCTAAGAAGGAGCGGATTTGCTTGACAGAGCTAGGCACAGGTAAATTAACAATTACATCAAGCTTAGCTCTATCAACCTCAATACCCCTATCGGAGATGATATGCCCGAGAACAATTCCCTCGTGTACCATAAAATGACTTTTCTCCTAAGAAAGCACGAGGTTCACATCAATACATCTCCGAAGGATGTGGGTTAGGTTGGCTAGACAATCATCAAATGAAGGTCCAAAGACCGAAAAGTCATCCACGAAGACCTCAAGAAAGTCACCCACCATATCATGAAATATTGCCAACATACATCTCTGGAAAGTAGCTAGCGCATTACAAAGTCTGAATGGCATCCTTCTAAATGCGAAGGTGCCGAAGGGGCAGGTAAAGGTGATTTTCTTTTGGTCCTGGGGGTCAATTGCCACCTGGTTGTATCCAGAGAATCCATCCAGGAAACAGAAAAATTTATTTCCCGCTAACCGCTCCAGGATCTGGTCAATAAAAGGTAGCATAAAGTGATCTTTTTTTTGTTGCAGCATTTAGTTTCCTATAGTCTACACACACTCTCCAAGATGTAGGAGTGCGTGTAGGGATTGATTCACCCCTATCATTGACACGGATGATGAGTCTCGCCTTTTTGGGCACTACATGAATCGGGCTCACCCAGGGGCTATCGCTGATCGGGTAGATTATACCCACATCAAGCCACTTAATGATTTCCTTTTTAACGACCTCCCGCATGTTATGGTTGAGACGTCGCTGCATTTCGTGGGAAGGTCGAGCCTCCTCCTCCGTATATATACGGTGAGTGCAGTAGGAGGGGCTAATGCCAGTTAAGTCAGATAAGGACCATCCGATGGCTGCCTTGTGTTCCATAAGGACCTTTGTTAGTTTGCACTCTTGCTCCCTGGTCAATTTTGAACTAATAATTACGCGAAGCATTTCATTTGGTCTCAAGAAAACATATTTAAGCGTGTCAGGCAACTCTTTTAGTTCAGGATTGGATGGCGAAAGATCTGGCATATCTTGGGACGAGAGTATCCCAAGCGGATCAGAAGAAAAAAAGGTAGGAGGAAGAAGTTGGCCCTCAGATTGGCCAAGAAGAGGGGCATCTTGGATTGATGGATCCAGAAAAGGAGAGCTCCAGTGATCAGCATTTGGGCTCAAGGTCCCAGTGTGGAGTCACATTTTCGCCTGATTTGGCAGGAAAGAAAGGGCAATCCGATCTTCAAGGGGGTGGACCGGCGGTGAGTAGCCCGGATTTGACTCAGACCATGAGGTGTGGTAAGTGGAGAGAACCTCGTCAGAAGTCTAGTTAGGAGAAGGTAAGGGTAAGGGGAGGGATGGGGAAACGTCACAGTATATATTCGACAGGCAATGGTCTGTGTTTAGGGATAATCAACAGCAGTCAGAATAGGTCCCTATTAGTCCAATACACGCACTGACGGCCGTGTCATCCTCGATGCAATCGCAATCAAAATACTTAGCGGCCTTGAAGTGGTTTAGCTTGAGCTTCTCAGAGCCAACGGCAATCTCAATGCAACCTGACTTACAGTTGATATGGGTGCGGGCTGTGGCCAAGAAAGGTCGACCAAGGATGATCGGACAATCTGAAAGTGAGCTAGGAACTTCCATATCCAAAACATGAAAGTCAACAGGAAAACAGAGACTGTTGACCCTCACCACCACGTCTTCCACCACACCCTTCGGTATTTTGACAGAACGATCTGCCAACAGCAACGTGACAGGGGTGGATTTCAGATTTCCTAAGGCAAATTTCTCGAGCATGATGGTTGGTATAAGATTGATGGAAGATCCTAGATCAAGTAGAGCATGGTTAAATTGCAGCCTTGGATGTTGCAAGAAATAAGCGGTGTGCCCGGATCTTTCCGTTTCGATGGTAGATTTGACAGTATAGCACAACTCGCATGAGACGAGAGGACCACCGGATTTTTTGTTTTCTTTGACTATCGCCTGGGTGTAGTATAGTCTTTGAAAAATCGGGCGACGGTTGGTATATGGTCGATAGCCTCCAACAGGGGTACTTTGATTTCAACATCCCTGAATAAATTACGCAGGTTATCAAAGGCCTGCGTATCCTTTTTCTTGCCTTTTGGCTCCCTTAGTAGAGCCTCAGGGAATGGGACTGATTCTGGCACCAGTTTGGATGTATCGCCCTCACGAGAATGTGGTGCGCATTCCAAATGAGAGGGTGATCAGGAAGATGGGACAGGATCGGGTCGAGGCAGATCGACGGTTTGCTTACCACTCCTTGTAGTAATCGCATTGGACGTCACGGGTCCAATGGGATCATAGGGTGGAGGAGGGTTCACAATAGGGACATAAGGGTGATGTGTTGCTCGTGATGAGAACCTCATCATGAATCCTAACTAGTACATTTTGACCTAAATAAGTGTACAAAAGCTCCTGTAAAACCTAAAGGAAAGCCTGAATCAGGGAATTACGAATTGAATATAAAATAATTCACAAGGGGTAAAGCAGCAATTTTACCAATGCAGTACATAAACGGGATTCCTAAGGGTCTAGACACAGGTCAAATGGGCTCAATAAGAGAAAAAGTGGGATGATTTGGTCTGAAAAGGGTTATAGCGACATCTAGGAATTAAATGACATTCTACAACCCTAAAACAAACCCACTTTAATTCACGAAGTTCCTGGCGAGATAAAAATCAACTAAATCCTCTAAAATTCATAAAAAAAATTTCCCCTAAGGTTTAGAAATTTCAATTTGGTCCTTGAAACCAGTTTTGACCTAGATTGAGGTCCATACCCAATTTCTGACCTAATTTGAGTTTTTGTGCAAAATGTCCGGTCAATCGTGGTCAAACCTAAAATCCAACTTCACCATTGGGTTCCTTAGGTCCAAATTAGGTTGATACCTAATTTGGACCTAAGGGAAGGTCGTCTTGACCCACTTTACAAATTGGTCCTCAATAATTACTTTCTGACCCTTAACTTTTTGAACTCTTTCGTTTACCCCCTCAACTTTCCTGTTGTTTTCTTTAGATCGGTCCCTCTGCCACCCGCAACAGCAGGCCATACCTCCGGCGACTTCGCATGGAGGATGGCGCCGCGCAGGGCATGGGAGCCAGCCCCTGATTTGAAAGGGAGACTCTCTGCGGAGTCCTTTGCCGCATGAACCACCTCCCGTGCCCTGCCGGCCGCCATACCTCTCGTGCGAACGCGTGAGAGGTATGGGTCTCCGACTACCCATGTCTCCGAAAGGGTTTTTCCCCCCACTCTCGCGCGCCTGCCGACCTTCCCTCGCCTATTTAAGAAGCAGCATGCTCTGCCGCTTCTCGGAAGCTTGTCTTGGCCAGAGTTCCACCCCAATTTCGTCTTCTCCTCAGGCCAAGTGGTCTAGCAAGCTCCGGCGAGCCGCCCTCCTCTTTCTCGTCACTCTGCCACAATACCAGTGGCAGAGCTATCCTCACCATCCTCCTCCGCATCCGCAACACCCGCGTGAGCATCCTTAGCCTTGTCGTCGCCGCCGTCTCCCTCCACTGGACACTGTCTTCTCTGGCGACAGCAGGTACTGCCAGTCGCCAGCTCTCCCCCTTCGTCCACTTAATTAGGTTAAAATCACTCGTCGCTATCCCCTCTTCAATTCCCCTCAATCTATTTCACGAATTATCCCTCGACTGCCATTGTCCATCGCCATCGTCCCCATCTCCGGCCAACCTTCGGCGAGACGCATCCGACACTCCACACCTCCACACGTCTCACCACCAACCTCACAACCACCGCCACAGTCCACTGAACATCTTCCATCCATCCACAGGTCACCACACGCACTCCACGCTTCCCCCGACCTAACCCATCTTCACGGCCACAGAGTGACCTAGGCATGCACACCTAGGCCGCCCTGCGGCCAGCCACCCACCTAAGCATCTTCGTCGTGTTCTGGCGAAGCTCGCCGAGTGTTCTGATAGGGCCGCGAGGCCGTATTCGTGGTTTCATGTCCTGTGCCTCCGCTGCCATTGACGTCGAGCTTGAAGCAAGCTCGCAAGCAGGTCCAAGCCTTTCCTGCTCCAGGGCAGCAACCCAGGTCACACGGAACACTTCCGCGCACAGCTCCAGGTCTTCAATTGGTGGCAGAGGCCTTGGCTGAAGCGACGATTATGCATGTTTGCTGCTGCCAGGCGCACGACAAGCAAGTGGGACTTTTAGTCCCACCTCGAAAGTGTGTGGGTGGGCGCCCGCACATAAATTGATTTTGTGTTTCAGGCTTATCGCCTCGAAACACACTGGGGTGAGGTCCCACGCACCCCTGCCACTCCTCGTCCGCGACACTATCCCCGCGGACCTAGCACCCAGATTCGATTAGTCCCTGCCAGTGCACACCTCGGGCACCACCCACACTAGTGCGCCTGGTCCCGGGCGCGTCACCCGACCCGCTTACCCGATTACGGCTCTGGGAGAGTGAACCCTGAAGTGCATTTGAGAGAGAGAGAGATGTGGGGAGGGTAGGGGTTAGGTTTTGCCTAACCTTACATTGTGTAGGGAAGCAAAAGAAGAAGGAGAAAGGAGGAGGAGCAGCTAAGGACTTGGCCACATAGAGGAGCAGAAGTTGAAGAAGAAGAAGAAGGACCAGGGAGTGCAGCAGAGAGAAGAAGAAGAGACGTGGCTGAAGAAAAGAAAGAAGAAGAAGAAGCCAAGGAAGAAGAAGCTGCGGATGCAGCTAAAGCCTAAGGCAAAGGAGAAGATAGAGAAGGCCTTGCACAGTAGAAGAAGGGAAAGAAAGGCAGCAGAGAAGAAGAAAAGTAGAAGCCAAGAGGAAGAAGAACCAACAGAAGAAGCACTGTAGCAAGTGGAGTTTAAGTCGTCTGACCCTAGAGTCAGACATCTGAAGAGAAAAAGAAAGGGGCAAAAGATGAACAAATTTTCCTTTCTTGTTTTTGTAATACAGTTTATATCCATATTGTAAATTGTGATTTTGTATGCTTCTAAAATCAATTGTTGCTCCCTAAGTTCGACCTCGGAAATTTTTTATTTTTGAGTAATAAAAACAAATATACATACCGGTTGCTAACGACCAGCATTGTGGCGCCGTTGCCGGGGAGCAACGGGCATTCTAGAAGCTATTAAATCACAATTTCTAATGGGTTATTGACTTAATCTCTCTTTTGTTGTGCAGGCACAGGAAGGCAAAGCTGCCACACAACAACCACACCAAGGGATAGGTAATCTTCTATCCTCTCTTTTAAGTCCCTTAAATTCTAAAGAGGAAGAAGAAAAAGAAAAGCAATCTAGGGATTACCTGTCTATTATACATAGTAAAGCACAAGAGTTGCCTGCTTTTTAATTTCAACATATTCTATCTGCATATCCACTAAAGGTAATTAGGGCTAAAACCTTCTTGCTTGAGCCCTAGTTACCTAATCCTGAGGCAACTAACTAGACTAATTAGAGCTAACCTAGGATTCTAAGTTAGGGTTTTAGAAACACACCTTCTAATCAAGAATTGAAAATTTCCAACAGAAGTGTGCCTAAGCCATTGCTTGAAAAAACCTAATAAAGAGAAACCCTAAGCAATCCAGCTCTTAAGTCACTTGAACCACAAAAGAAAGGACCTAATAATAATGCTGGTCGTGCGTGTTCCGTCGTTATGGTTATTTTGGTTTACAGTCGTTGTAATATATGACAAAACAGCTACCAGATTACTACAAATTTTTTTTACTCGGAATAACAAGTTTTCCCGAGGTCGAACTCAGGGAGCAACTATGATTTTAGAAGCATAAATGTTTACAATTATGTTACAAAAATAATAAGAGAGAGAGAGAGAGAAGTTCTCTTTTGTTGGCTTCTTCTTCTTCTCTCTTCCTCTTCTCTTTTTCTTCTTCTTCTTCTTCTGCTTTGGCCGTTCCTCTCTTCTTCTTCTTCTTCTTTTCTTCTTCTTTTCTCTTCCCCTTCTTCTTCTTTCCTTCCTTGCGGCTGTGTCTTCTTTCTTCTTTCTCTTTTCTTCTTCTTCTCTGCTTCTTTTTCCTTGTGGCTGTCTTCTTTCTTTTTTTTCTTTTTTCTGCTTTGGCCGCTGACCTTCCTTGCTCTTTTCTTCTTCTTTTGGTTGTTGCCCTCCCGACGTCTGACGCAGCGCTCAAACGGCTTATCCGCGCGTTTGCTACAGTTCCTTTCCTTCCTTATTCTTTAGCTCCTCTCCTTCCTTTCTTCTTCTTCAGCTGCTTAGTGCGGCTAAGGCTTCGGTCACTCCTCCTCTCGTCTTCTTTCTTTCTTCCCTGCGCAGATACACACCCATCAGTGCAAAACCTACCCCTACCCCTTCCCTACGTCTCTCTTTCTCTCTGAATCTCACTTAGGAATGCTCTCCCAGAGCCGGGTAATCGGGTTCGGGTAGCGCGCTCGGGACCAGGCCCACCGACGTGCGGTGGTGGGCGAGGAGTGCTTGGTCGGGTAGTCGGATCCGGCCCAGACCTGCGGGGCGTGAGCTCGGTCGGGCGAGCGCGTGGCGCGCCGCGTGCGTGTGATGGACCTGACCCCTATGTATCGAAGGCAAAAAGCTTGATACACTTTTTGAATTTAAGTGTGGGCGCGCAGCCGCACACTTACGAGGTGTTACTAAAGTCCCACCTCCAGATTTCGCACCCGCGGTTGAGGAAGCTGCTGTCAATTGGGGCAGCTGCGAGGCTCGCGACCCAAATTGCAAGCCTGGGCGCCTTCGCGGAGTCAGTCCGCGCTGCTTGGAGCGCATGCCTAGGCTGGAGATGGCCTGGAGCTGCGAGCGAAGGAGCTGCAGCAGCTCAACAATGGCGGCGAGGGGGAGCTGGCCTGAAAACACAATGACGGCCTCTCGGCCACATCAGATAATGTGGGAAGCTTCGCCGGAGTGTGGAGAAGACAGTGCGGGGGTCGGTGAGGCGCAAGAGCGCCTGTGGCGGTGGACCTAGGTCAGAATGTGTGCGCGGAAATGGGTCTGTACGGGGGGTGGTCGGGCGGTGAGTGGCGGTGTATGGAGTGGGGGAAATGGTTGAGTGGAGTGAGGGGGAGCTGCTGGGCTTGTCAGCGAGGGGTGAGGTGGTCTGTGAAGGTGGAGTGGACTCGCCGGAGAAGGTGATCGGAGACGGAGCAGATGGAGGTGGAAGTGGCTGTTGGTGGATAAAAAGGGTAAATCAGGAAGGGGAAAATGTAAGGGAGAGAGAGAGGAAGATTTTTACCTATTTAATCGGCGAAGGGGGAGAGGGAAGCGTCTGGCTCGTGCCTGCTGGAGCTGAGGATGAAGATGCCCAGGAGGAGGTTATCAGCGTTGAGGAGGCGGTCTGAGGGCGCCAGCTGGTACGGCCTGGCGTAGACGACGGGACAGAGTGAACTCTGCTGCAGGTAGGGCAGTAGAGCGACGAGGAGGAGGAGGAGGAGAAGATCGCCGGAAGCTCGGGCGCTCTGACCGGAGAGGGAAGATATGAAAAGTAGGGGTTTTCTCTGCCAGAGGAAGCTTGGAGGAGACGGCAGACCCTGCTGCTCCTTGTAAAGGCCTTGGCGAGGAGAGGGGACTGAGGAGGCGACCTGCCTGCCTCGCCGGAGAGTGGCCGGAAAGGATACCCATGCCTTTCGTGCGTTCGCAGGAAAGGCATGGTCGGTTGCAGGGGTCATGGGAGGGTCCCTGCAACAGAGGATGACGCAGGGAACCCTCCGTCTGTTCCAGAGGACGGCCGCCCTGCCCTGCGCAGCGTCATCCTCCGCGCAAGGTCGCCGGAGGTATGGCGCTGCGCAGAAGTGGCAGGTGGGACCGTTCTGCAAAGAACGATGAGAAGTTAGGGGGATGAACGTAAGGGTTTCAAAAGATAAGGGTCAAAAAGTAAATTAAGAGGATCAAATTGTAAAGTCGGTGAAGATGGTCTTTTCTTAGGCCCAAATTTTTATAACAGATTAATTTGAACCTAATGATTTTAATGGTGAATTTTGATTTTAGGTTTGACCAAGTTTGACCGGTCAATTTGCACAAAAAGCCAAATGAAGTCATTAATTGGGCGTGGTTCTCATTTTAGGTCAAAATAGGTTGCAAAGGCTAATTTGAAGGTTCTAAACCCTAGGAAGTATTTTTATATTAATTTTAGAGGGTTTAGTTGATTTTTATTCTACCTCGAACCTCGTGAAATAAAGTAGGTTTGGTTTAGGATTACAGAATGTCATTTAATTTCTAGAAGTTGCTATAACCCTTTTCACATCAGATCATCCCACTTCCCTCCTTATTAAGCTAGTTTGACCTGTGTTTGGACCCTTAATTACCCTATTTGTATACTGCATTGGTGAAATTACAGTTTTACCCTTTATGATTTGTTTTATTCTTTAACTCAAAATTCTCTGAGTTAAGCCTCTCTTTGGGTTTTGTAGGAGCTTTTTCACACATATTTAGATTAGATTGTGCTAGTTAGGGTTCATGATGAGGTTCTCATCATACCCTCATGCCTTGCTTTTGCTAGTCCCTTAGCAAAATTTTAAGGTTTTAACCCTTGTTCTAGACCATGAAGCTTTTAATGATTTCAGATAAGTGCTTTTTCTTTTGTAACCTTATTTAGGTCAGAATGCCAACCCTAGGCCTAAAAGGTTACTCTAGTACCAACCAAGATCCAGATCTATCTAGCCTCAGCCTCAGTCCTTAGTAAAGGTTTTTAAGGCCTACAAGAACTAACCTAAGGCTTATTGGACTTTGTGGTTAAAGCACCCGTGCTTAAGATAGTTTTAGCCCTGGCTCAGTTCGCAGTGCATTTTGTAAGAAAGAGAGGTAGAAGATTTATATGTTTGGAGAGTTTTCTCTCTCTTTTTCTTTTTAATTCTAGCTTAGGATTGGATTTTTAACACGGTCTGTATCAGATTCCTTATCCCCATCATCAATCCTCAAGGGTTCCTGGCGGTCGATGCTTCGAGATAGCACCGCCCCTGGTAACCCCCAGAACCTTGGCTGTTGAGATTTCGAGATAATCCCATCCATGGTGTTCCGTGGCTGAATTCAGACCCTGGCAATTGACATTTTGTGATAATGCCATCCATGGAATCTGAACCAGCAGAGTGCTTACATGCCCCTAGTAGGATATGTAAATATCCTAAGAGACAAGCACAGAGGAGATGATATTTTGTTACGCATCTTTGAGGGGAATTTCCCACCTCTCCGCGTTGAGAACTCGTCCAAATCAACTTGTGTTGATCGACCGCTCCTACTCTAGGTGTCATTTTCAGAATTTTTGCAACGCTTCTGCGTGATTTTGACTTTTATGCTTACTGAACCAGACTGTGTGTGAAGTTAGGGTGCTTAGGTTATTGAGTCCCGTAAAGCAAAAGTTAGTTAACGAGGCCAAATACTCCCTAAACCTTGGACCTAATACTTAACCTTTTCATTTTCCTCAACCTATTGAGGAATGTCTAGATCTTAATGGGTACTAAGAGTCTATCCAAGAATGCCTAGGGTTTGCGTTCTTACTAATCTCACTGTGCACTTTCCATTTCTTTTCCTAAATGAGGTCTAGAACATAGGTTAACTCCTTAATTTCTTACTAATGACTATCATTTTTCTTTCATTTTGTGCTCCTTTTCATTTTGTTCCTTTTTCTCCTCCTTTGTAGAGACTACAAAATTTCTTTCCTCCTCTCATTTTATTATTCTTTTTCAAAAAAGTTTTTTTAATTTTTATGGTGTTTTTGGTATATGTGAATTTTTTTGTTTAAAACCTTTTCTTACAAGTTTTGCACTTTCATACCCCCCCATACCTAAGATTTGCAATGTCCTCATTGTAATTTAGGAGGGTTTTTATTCAACTTAGTTCATACATTAGGACATATGTTTTGATGAGTGAATGGGTCGGAATGACAGTTGCGGACGATTTCTAATCTCAGGTGCAAGCACCTGAGGTGGAGTCGGCTGTCCTAAAGGGTGAACCTTAAGTGCGAAAAGGTGTCAGAAAAGGTTTCAAGTTTTTTCAAAACAAATGACGGGCTACCTCCCGTTGAGCGCTGAGTTTTACGCCATCGGTTGGGCGCAATATGCTCAGGGAAAATGGAGGATAAATGATGATTCAGCCAAATCAGTAGAGGTTACATCAATGAACGATTTGAGTCTCTGACCATTCACGATGAAAGGTTCTGAATCATAGATGAGCGGACTGATTTCGACGGCTCCATTTCCAAAAACCTGTTGGACAAGGTATGGTCCGACCCACTTGGATCGCAGTTTCCCAGGGAAGAGTTTGAGTCGGGCATCAAAGAGTAGGACCTTCTGATCAGGATGAAAGATCTTTCTAGATATGTGCTTATCATGGAAGGCTTTAACCCGCTCTTTGTAGATTTGCGAGTTCTCGTACGCATCAAGGCGTAACTCATCGATCTCGCTAATTTGAGGCTTTCTGTGGGTTCCAGCCTTAGAAAGATCTAAATTACAGCTCTGTACTGCCCAATAAGCTTTGTGCTCCAGTTCGACGGGAAGGTGACACGCCTTCCTGTACACCATTCTAAAAGGCGACATGCCTAATTGGATTTTGTGGGCGGTCCTAGAGGCCCACAAAGCTTCCGGAAGTCGGGACGACCAGTCCTTTCTGTCAGGCCGAACAGTGACTTGCAAGATTTTCTTGATCTCCCGATTTGATAGCTCAGCTAGACCATTAGTCTGGGGGTGATAAGGAGTGGAGATTCGGTGAGACACCTCGTATTTGGTCATCAGTGATCTGAACTGAGCATTCGTGAAATGGGTCCCCCCGTCAGAGATGATAGCACGAGGAATCCCGAACCGTGAGAAGATATTGTGATGAATGAATTTGAGAACGATTTTATGATCATAGGTTCGTGTCGGTATGGCTTCGATCCATTTGGACACATAGTCCACAGCCAGCAGAATGTACTCGAAACCATCCGAAGCAAGAAAGGGACCCATAAAATCAATTCCCAAAATATCAAAGATTTTGCATACGAGAATCGGCTGCAAAGGCATCATGTCGCGATGGCTCATGTTGCCCAAAGTTTGGCAATGACTGTATGCATTGCAGTGACTGTATGCGTCCTTGAACAGAGTGGGCCAATAAAAGCCACATTGGAGGATTTTTGATGCGATTTTGTGTCCAGAGAAGTGGCCACCACATGCCTGGTCATGGCAGAAGGAGAGAATATCATTGATTTCACCTTCCGGAACACATCTCTGGATGATTTGGTCGGCACCTATGCGGAAGAGGTACGGATCTTCCCAAATGTAGTACTTGGCATCCGAGCGCAATTTGTCTTTCTTGACCTTCAGCCAATCAGACGGGATCTGATGAGATGCCAAGTAGTTTACTATATTAGCAAACCATGGAAGTCTAGTACCAATAGTCAATAGGTGCTCATCAAGGAAATGCTCCATGATGGGTCCAAAAGGGTTGATGATCTCAGAAGGAAGGCGAGACAAATGGTCAGCTACCACGTTTTGTCTTCCCGCCTTGTCGCGAATCTCGAGGTCGAATTCTTGCAACAGCAAGATCCATCGGATTAGTCGGGGCTTCGCGTCCTTCTTGGCAAGGAGATGCCTCACAGCCGTGTGATCCGAGTAGATGATGACGTGGGAACCCAGGAGATAAGATCGAAATTTTTCAAGGGCAAGTACTACGGCTAACAGCTCTTTCTCCGTAACTGTATAGTTATGTTGAGCCTCGTCAAGTGTCTTGCTAGCGTAGTAGATGACCACGGGTTTCCCGTCAACCTTCTGCCCCAGAACCGCTCCTACAGCGAAATCAGATGCATCACCTATGATCTCAAAGGGTTGAGACCAATCAGGGGATTGTAGGATCGGGGCCTGGGTGACTCGGTCACGGAGGTTTTCAAAGGCTTGAGTGCATTCCTTGGAGATCTCAAAGGGTACATCCTTAGAGAGAAGAGTAGTCAGGGGACGCGCGATTTTCAAAAAATCAGGAATGAAACGACGATAAAAACTGACGTGCCCTAGAAAAGAACGGATGTCCCTGATCGAGCTAGGCATAGGAAGTCGAGAAATTAGATCAACCTTAGCTCGATCCACTTGGATGCCTTTCTCAGAAATTAGATGTCCTAGGACGATCCCCTCTGGCACCATAAAATGGCTCTTTTCCCAAGAAAGAACCAAATTAACGTCGATGCAACGCCTGAGTATATGAACCAAGTGCTGGAGGCAATCATCAAATGATGCCCCGAAAACTGAGAAGTCATCCATGAAGACTTCCAAATAATCACCTACCATATCAGAGAATATGGCAAGCATGCGCTGCTGGAAAGTCGCGGGTGCATTGCAGAGACCGAAAGGCATCCTTCGGAATGCATACGTTCCGAAGGGGCAGGTGAACGTGGTCTTCTCTTGGTCCTCAGAATGAATGGCTACTTGGTTATAACCGGAGTACCCGTCAAGAAAGCAGAAGAATCGATTTCCCGCTAATTTCTCGAGAATCTGATCAATGAAAGGTAGTGGGAAATGATCCTTCTTCGTGGAGGAATTGAGTCGTCGGTAATCTATGCAGACTCTCCACGAGTTGGCTAATTGGGTAGGTATGACTTCTCCAGTTTCAGTCGTAATGGTGGTGAGCCCTGCCTTTTTAGGCACGACCTGAATTGGGCTCACCCAACGACTGTCGGAGATCGGGTAGATGATCCCTGCATCTAAGCACTTAATGATCTCCTTTTTCACGACTTCCTGCAGATTGGGGTTTAAATGTCTCTGCATCTCACGAGAAGGTAGTGCACCCTCTTCTGAATAAATATGGTGAGTGCAATAAGAGGGACTTATTCCAGTCAAGTCATCGAGAGTCCATCCAATGGCTCTGCGATGTTGCTGGAGAATAGCAATCAGACGGGATTCCTGATAAGGAGTAAGTTTGGAATTTATAATCATAGGAAAAGTCTGATTAGAGCCCAAAAAGATGTATTTCAAATGATCGGGAAGGGGTTTTAGTTCAAGGATGGGGTTATCAGCAGCAGCGGATGGTTCAGGGTAAGTGTGAGGTTCAAGGATAGGAGTTATGGGTTTGTCTAAATCAGGGTCTGACTCCTCTAATTGCGGTTCAAGATCTTTCTGTGGTTGATGAGGTATAATTAGGTCATTCTCAAAATGCGTTTCATCAACCAAAGCCCTAATATCACAGATTTGTTCGATGACACCGTAATTGATTCCTTGTTGGGCCTTAAATATATCAATTTTGAGGGTTTGATTCCCAAATTTCAGCTCTATTTGGCCCTCCTCACAACTGATGTTGGCTCTAGCAGTAGCCGGGAAAGGTCTCCCTAGAATGATCGGTGTATCCCTAGGATTTTCAGGTGCGTCCATGTCTAAGACTATAAAGTCTACAGGGAAATAGAAATCCCGCACTCTTACAATAACATCCTCAACAATCCCTTTAGGTGACTTTATAGATCGATCTGCTAATTGTAGTGTCACCTCTGTCGATTTTAGCTTAGATTCTTCTAGTTGGTTAAGGATGTGGGTATCAGATTTATGGAAGCACCCAAGTCTAGCAATGCTCTGTCGAATTGGGTTTCACCTATTTTGTAGGAAATCAGGGGAGTACCTAGATCTTTTGCCTTGGGTGGGAGTCTGCTTAGGATTACAGAGCTGGCTTGCTTTGACAGTACAATTGGACTCCCACTCTTGGTTCGCAGTTTACGCTGAGGTGTACACACATTCTTTAAGAATCGTGCGTAAGCTGGTACGTGGCGAATCGCATCCATCAAGGGGATGTTTATTTGGACCTGCTCAAAGAGCTTGATCAGGTCCTCCTCAGGTGACACGGGCTTAATTGTCTTCTTTCCCTTGGTCAAGGCCTCGGGAAATGGAACCTTGGTTGGTTCTTCTAGGATAGGTCCAGGTCTTTGATCTGGGACAGGGATAGGAACGTCTTGGATTACTGTCCTAGGGTTGGGATCACTACCAGGCTTGGAGTGGTCTAGATAGGGTGGATCTTGGGTCTCCTTACCACTACGGGTTGTTACAGAATTCAGTCTTGCCTGGTTTTGGTTAGGGTTTGATAGGATGGGCTGCTGCTGATAGCCCGCATAAGAAGTGGAAGCCTCCATCCCGTTAGGTGAAGGAAAAGAAGGGGCCTGATAAATCATATGTGCTTGGCCCGTGTTTGGGTTCATAACGCATCGCTGGGTCGGCACGTTATTAGGGTTAGGAAGAGGTTGAGAAGGAAGCGTGCCCGGTTGGCGAGAATATGCCAACTGGGCCAGTTGGTTTCGAATCTCTGTAAGTTCGTCCTTGTGTTGTTTTTGAATAGCTGCATTTGTTCTTTGAATGTCAGCCAGAGTCTGAAGGATGAGAGACATTTGGTCTTGGTTTGGCCCTGGTGGATATGTAAGGTTGGGCCGAGGCTGAAGCGGCTGGTAAGGACGAGGTGGTTGTGGACGGGGCTGAAAGGGTGGTCTTTGAGATTGGGAATTTCCCGCCCACTGGAAGTTGGGAGGGTTTCGCCATCCAGGATTGTAGGTGTTGGAGAATGGGTCATTCTGGATGGCGTTGAGGTCCTCGCAGGTCTGAGGAACCTCCAAAGAGTCAGGGAATGGGGGAATGGAATTCCCCTGGCTAATATAGAAAGGATCGGAGGATCCTCAAATCCAAGAATCAGATAGGGGTGGATACGGATCCATCCCAGGAGAAGGTCGGTGGAGAATGTTTTGCACAGTCTCCCGTGTTGAAGGAGGTTGTGCAAAGGAATTATGCACAGAGGTGGCTCGCTACAAGTGCTGAGTCAGCTCATCCACATTCTTCTCAATGATAGAGACCTTGTCCAATCGACTGGCCATTAATTCCAGGTCGACTGATGCGGACAGGCCCTGCGTCTCGTGTGCTCCCCTAAGGTTCGTCGATGCACGGGTATTCATCTTGTCGAATAATCCCATGGAGTCATTATTGATGGAGTTCTCGCACATGTTTTCGAGAATCTCCCACACGGTGTCCTCATGCTGACCCATGATATTCCCTCCGCAAGTTGCATTGACGAAAAGCCTAATATCTTCACGGAGTCCCTGGTAAAAAGACTAGACTTGTTCCTATTTAGGAACTCCATGATGGGGGCACTTTCTCATGTGATCCTGAAAGCGATCCCATGCCTCATGGAGAGGTTCTCCCGTTTGTTGCGTGAAGTGGGTAATCTGATGGCGCAAGGCATTGGTCTGACCAAAGGGAAAGAACTTCTTCAAGAACTCGAACTGAAGTTCTTCCCATTTGTTGATCGGCCGAGTCTGTGTTTGGTACCAATGAGCGGCCTTGTCCATAAGGGAGAAGGAGAACATCTTCATGAGGAGAATATCCCGATTTTGTGCATCTGACCCAAAAGTCTGGGCCAGATGCTTTAGTTGTTTGATGTGCTGGAAGGGGTCTTCAGAATTAAGCCCATGAAATTTAGGTATGGCATGAATCATATTGGGCTTTAGTTCAGAATCAGGTCCTTCAGTCGGGATTCTAACTCGAGGCTCAATAGCCATCGCAGAAGGATTATAATGGTCCCACATCATAGGACGCTGCGGTGGGTGCGCAAAGTTTTGGAAGAGGTCATTGAGTCGCTGGAGCTGGTGCTCCAGATTTTTCTCTTCCTCAACTGGTTGAGCCATTGGGGAAGAAGAAGGTGAGTTGGGTACGGAGTCGGAGGAGAGGTCTATGTGAAGTGTTGTTTGCTCAAACAAGGGCACTGAGGCTCAGCCTCGAGGAGAGTGAATTTCTAAAGAAGGTTTCAAGGACCTCCTACCAAACATACAATGATGGAGAGGATGAGTTTAGCAGGTGCTGGACCCAATCAAGACACCCAGAATGTTGGGTGACTATAGAGGTATGGGGCAGATGGACCCCTTGATCGAAAGATCGTCCACCTGAGAATTACCTGGGCAGCCAGAGAGGGTGAGTCCCGCGAAGACCTCTACACGGTAGAGCATCCCCACGGGTTACAGGGTTTCCCCCACCCGACCTCTCTTGTCGCTGAGATTCCAGGTAGACCAGAATGGGGATCTTGACCTCTTAAGTCTGCCACTTTTAGTTAAGATCAAGGTGCTCAGGTTTTCACTTGAACTTTACCCTTTTGAGTGCAAAGAGTGACTTAAGTTGAAGGTTGGTTGACCCAAGGGGTCAACTTCACCTGCTAGTTCCTTTGAAAGCTTATTAGGTCTTGTCTTTTAGGGTTCAAGTGTTTTTAAGAGCCAAATTTCTTAGGATTTCTTTGAATAAGTATTTTCAAACAATGGCTTGGGCACACTTCTTTTGGGATTTCTCAATTCTTGCTTAAGAAGTGTGTCTCTAAAACCCTAATTTTGAGTCTTATGTTGGCTCTACTTGGTCCAGTTAGCTTCCTTTTGATTGGTAATTAGGGCTCAGGCAAGAGGGTGTTAGCCCTAAATACCCTTAATGGTGTGTGCAGGAATAGTAGGTTAAAATTGAAAAACATGCAGCTTTTGAAGATTTACTAGGTATGGAAGATAGGTTATACCTATATTGCTTGTTCTTTCTTTTTCTTCCTCTTTAGAATTTAGGGGTCAAAATGAGAGGATAGAAAATTACCTGTCCTCGGTGCGGCTGCTTGTTGTCCTCTTGATTTCCTGTGCCTGCACACAAAAGGGAAGAGATTAGTAGAAACTCAAAAATAGAGATTTTATGGCTTCTAAAATAGCCGTTGCTCCTCGGCAACGGCGCCAAGATAATAATGCCGGTCGTGCATGTTCCGTCGTTATGGTTATTTTGGTTTACAGTTGTTGTAGTATATGACAAAATAGCTACTAGATTACTGCAAATTTTTTTTTTACTGAGAATAACAAGTTTTCTCGAGGTCGAACTCAGGAAGCAACTATGATTCTAGAAGCATAAATGTTTACAATTATGTTACAAAAATAATAAGAGAGAGAGAGAGAAGTTCTCTTTTGTTGGCTTCTTCTTCTTCTCTCTTCCTCTTCTCTTTTTCTTCTTCTGCTTTGGCCATTCCTCTCTTCTTCTTCTTCTTCTTCTTCTTTTCTTCTTCTTCTTTTCTCTTCCTCTTCTCCTTTCCTTCCTTGCGACTGTGTCTTCTTTCTTCTTTCTCTTTTCTTCTTCTCTGCTTCTTCTTTTTCCTTGTGGCTGTGTCTTCTTTCTTTTTTCCCTTTTTTCTGCTTTGGCCGCTGACCTTCCTTGCTCTTTTCTTCTTCTTTTGGCTGTTGCCCTTCCGACGTCTGACGCGACGCTCAGACGGCTTATCCACGCGTTTGCTATAGTTCCTTTCCTTCCTTCTTCTTTAGCTCCTCAGCTTCCTTTCTTCTTCTTCGGCTGCTTAGTGCGGCTAAGGCTTCGGCCGCTCCGCCTCTCTTCTTCTTTCTTTCTTCCCTGCACGGATACACACCCATCAGTGCAAAACCTACCCCTACCCCTTCCCTGCGTCTCTCTTTCTCTCTGAATCTCTCTTAGGAATGCTCTCCTAGAGCCGGGTAATCGGGTTCGGGTAGCGCACCCAGGACCAGGCCCACCGGCGTGCGGTGGTGGGCGAGGAGTGCTTGGTCGGGTAGTCGGATCCGGCCCAGACCCGCGGGGCGTGAGCGCGGGCGAGGGCGGGCGAGCGCGTGGCGCGCCGCGTGCGTGTAACGGACCTGACCCGTGTGTATCGAAGGCAAACTGCCCGATACACTTTTTGAATTTAAGTGTGGGCGCGCGGCGGCACACTTACGAGGTGGGACTAAAGTCCCACCTCCAGATTTCGCACCCGCGGTTGAGGAAGCTGCTGCCAATTGGGGCAGCTGTGAGGCTCGCGACCCAAATCGCAAGCTTGGGCGCCTTCGCGAAGTCAGTCCGCGCTGCTTGGAGCGCGTGCCTGGGCTGGAGATGGCCTGGAGCTGCGAGCGAAGGAGCTGCAGCAGCTCAACAATGGCGGCGAGTGGGCGTTGACCTGAAAACGCAATGACGGCCTCTCGGCCACATCAGATAACGTGGGAAGCTTCATCGGAGTGTGGCGAAGACAGTGCAGGGGTCGGCGAGGCGCGAGAGCGCTTGTGGCGGTGGACCTATGTCAGAATGTGTGCACGGAAATGGGTCTGTTCGGGGGGTGGTCGGGCGGTGAGTGGCGATGTATGGAGTGGGGAAATGGTTGAGTGGAGTGAGGGGGAGCTGGTAGGCTTGTCCGCGAGGGGTGAGGTGGTTTGTGAAGGTGGAGTGGACTCGCCGGAGAAGGTGATCGGAGACAGAGCAGATGGAGGTGGAAGTGGCGGTTGGTGGATAAAAAGGGTAAATCAGGAAGGGGAAAATGTAAGGGAGAGAGAGAGGAAGATTTTTACCTATTTAATCGACGAAGAGGGAGAGGGAAGTGTCTGGCTCGTGCCTGCTGGAGCTGACGACGAAGATGCCCAGGAGGAGGTTATCGGCAACGAGGAGGCGGTCTGAGGGCGCCAGCTGGTACGGCCTGGCGCGGACGATGGGACAAAGTGAACTCTACTACAGGTAGGGCTGTAGAGCGACGAGGAGGAGGAGGAGAATATCGCCGGAAGCTCGGGCGCTCTGACCGGAGTGGGAAGAGATGAAAAGTAGGGGTTTTCTCTGCTAGAGGAAGCTTGAAGGAGACGGCAGACCCTGCCGCTCCTTATAAAGGCCTTGGCGAGGAGAGGGGACCGAGGAGGCGACGTGCCTGCCTCGCCGGAGAGTGGTCGGAAAGGATACCCATGCCTTTCGTGCGTTTGCACGAAAGGCATGGTCGGTTGCAGAGGTCATGGGTAGGTCCCTGCGACAGAGGACGACGCAGGGAACCCCCCATTTGTTTCAGAGAACTGCCGCCCTGCCCTACGTGGCGCCATCCTTCGCGCAAGGCCGCTGGAGGTATGGCGCTGCGCAGAAGTGGCAGGGGGGACCGTTCTGCAAAGAATGATGAGAAGTTAGGGGGCTGAACGTAAGGGTTTCAAAAGATAAGGGTCAAAAAGTAAATTAAGAGGATCAAATTGTAAAGTCAGTCAAGATGGTCTTTTCTTAGGCCCAAATTTTTATACCAGATTAATTTGAACCTAATGATTTTAATGGTGAATTTTGATTTTAGGTTGGACCAAGTTTGACCAATCAATTTGCGCAAAAACCCAAATTAAGTCATTAATTGGGCATGGTTCTCATTTTAGGTCAAAATAGGTTAAAAAGGCTAATTTGAAGGTTCTAAACCCTAGGGAGTATTTTTCTATGAATTTTAGAGGGTTTAGTTGATTTTTATCCTACCTCGAACCTCGTGAATTAAAGTGGATTTATTTTAGGGTTACAGAATGTCATTTAATTTCTAGAAGTTGCTATTACCCTTTTCAAATCAGATCATCCCACTTCCCTCCTTATTAAGCTCGTTTGACCTGTGTTTAGACCCTTAATTACCCTGTTTGCATACTGCATTGGTGAAATTGAAATTTTACCCCTTATGATTTGTTTTATTCTTTAACTCAGAATTCTCTGAGTTAAGCCTCTCTTTGGGTTTTGTAGGAGCTTTTTCACACATATTTGGATTAGATTGTGCTAGTTAGGGTTCATGATGAGGTTCTCATCACCTAATAAGCTCTCACAGGAACTAATAGGAGAAGTTGATCCCTTGATCAACCAACCTCTAAATTAGGTCACCTTTTGTACACAAAAGGTTAAAGTTCAAGTAAAACCCTAAGCACCTTGATCCTAATTAAAAGTGGTAAACTTAAGAGGTCAAGGTCCCCATTTTGGTCTACCTGGAATCTCAGTGACAAGAGAGGTCGGTTGGGGGAAACCCTGTAACCCGTGGGGGCGCTCTACCGTGTAGGGATCTTTGCGGGACTCACCCTCTCTGGCTGCCCGGGTAATTCTCAGGTGGACGACCTTCTGATTAAGGGGTATCATCCGCCTCGAACCTTTATAGTCACCCAACATTTTGGGTGTCTTGATTGGGTCCAGTACCTTCTAACCTCGTCCAATCCATCAGTGCATGTTCGGTAGGAGGTCCTTGAAACCTCCTCTAGAAATTCACTCTCCCCGAGGCCAAGCCTCGGTACCCTTGTTTGTGTATCAACCTCTTCACATAGACCTCTCTTCTGATTCTGAACCTAATTCCCCTTCTTCTTCCACAATGGCTCAGCCCGTTGAAGAAGAGAATAATCTTGAGCACCAGCTCCAACGACTCAATGATCTCTTCCAAAACTTCATGAACCCACCACAGCACCCCATGATGCAAGATCACTATAATCCCGCTACGGTGGCAATTGAGACTCGAGTCAGAATCCCGACTGGAGGACCTGATTCCGAATTGAAGTCCAACATGATCCATGCCATACCTAAATTCTATGGGCTTAACTCTGAAGACCCCTTCCAGCATATCAAACAGCTTAAGCATCTGGCCTGGACTTTCGGGTCAGATGCACAGAATCAGGATATCTTACTCATGAAGATATTCTCTTTCTCCTTTATGGACAAGGCGGCTCATTGGTATCAGACACAAACACACCCGATCAACACTTGGGAAGAACTTCAGTCTGAGTTCTTGAAGAAGTTCTTCCCCGTTGGTCGGACAAATGCCGTGCGCCGTCAGATTACTCACTTCACGCAACAGACGGGAGAACCTCTTCATGAGGCATGGGATTGTTTTCAGGATCTCATGAGAAAGTGCCCCTATCACGGAGTTCCTAAATGGGAACAAGTCCAGTCTTTTTACTAGGGACTCCGTGAAGATATTAGACTGTTCGTCAACGCAACTTGTGGAGGGAATATCATGGGTCAACATGAAGACACCGTATGGGAGATTCTCGAGAATATGTGCGAGAACTCCATCAACAATGACTCCATGGGACTATTTGACCAGACGAATACCCGCGCAGCGACGAACCTTATAGGGGCACATGAAACGCAGGGCTTGTCCGCATCAGTCGACCTGGAATTAATGGCCAGTCGATTGGACAGGGTCTCAATCATTGAGAAGAAGGTGGATGAGCTGACTCAGCACTTGCAGCGAGCCAGCTCTACGCAGAACTCCTTCGCACAGCCCCCTCCCCCACGGGAAACTGTGCAGAACATTTTCCACCGAACTTCTCCTGGGATGGACTCTTATGCACCCCCATTTAACTCTAGGACTGGAGGGACCTCCGATCCTTTCTATCCTTGCCGGGGGAGCCCTACTCCCCCATTCTCTGACTTTTCTGAGGCTCCTCAGACCTGCGAGGACCTCAACGCCATCCAGAATGACCCATTTTCCAACACCTACAATCCTAGATGGTGAAACCATCCAAATTTCTAGTGGGCGGGAAATTCTCAAAATTCAAGACCACCCTTTCAGCCCCATCCACAAGCCCCTCGTCCTTATCAGCCGCCTCAGCCTCGACCCAACCCCACTTATCCATCCGGGCCCAACCAAGATCAAATGTTCCTTATCCTCCAGACTTTGGCTGACATTCAGAGAACGAATGCGGCTATCCAAAAGCAACATAAGGACGAAATCACAGAGGTCCGCAACCAACTTGCCCAGTTGGTAAATTCTCGCCAACCGGGCACACTTTCTTCTCAGCCTCTTCCTAACCCAAATAGCGTGCCGACCCAATGGCACGTTATGAACCCAAACCCAGGCCAAGCACACTTGATCTATCAGGCCACTTCTGTTCCATCATCTGACGGGTTAGAAGCATCAACCTCCTATGCGGGTTACCAACAACAGTAGCCCATCTTACTAACCCCTAACCAGAACCAGGTAGGAATAAATTCTGTAACAACCCGTAGTGGTAAGGCAACCCAAGATCCACCTTATCTAGACCACTCTGAAACGATGGCTGGGCGTGTATAACCGGGTTTTGTTATAGCGTTGTAGTATAGCCAGTTATTGCCATCATTTCAAACATATAAATTTTTTACTCGGAAAATAAAAGAGTTCCCGAGGTCGAACTCAGGGAGCAAACTGTATTCTAGAGATACAAATTCTTATTACAAAAATAAAGAGAGAGAGAGAGAGAATTTGTTGGCTTTTCTTCTTTTCTCTTTGCTTCTCCTCTTCTTCCTTCTCAGATCTTCTGCTCTCTTCCTTTGTTCTTCTTCTTTATCTGCAGTGGTGATGTTCTTCTTCTTCTTTCTTTCTTCTTTTCCTTTCTTCAGATCTTCTTCTCGTGCTCTTCTTCTGCAGAGTCTTCACTTGGCCTCTCTGTGTTCCTCCTCTGCCTCGCCTTCCTTCTCCTTCTTTGCCTTCAGGACGTCGTCTGATTTTCCAATCAGACGACTTAAACCGCCGCTGCTACAGTGCCGCTCGGTGCTCCTCCTTCCTTCAGCCTTCGTCTTCTTCCACGGTTCTTCTTCACCTGTGCCTGTACACTTGCACAGCTTGATCAGAGGGGGCAAAACCTAACTCTAACCTCCCCCGCGTCTCTCTCTCACAGAAGCCGCTCTTAGGAAAGCTCTCCCAGAGCTGCCGGGTATTCGAGTACGGGTCGTGCCCGGGTCCCGGCCCACCGGCGTGCGTGATGGGCGAGGAGTGCAGGTCGGGTTTAGTCGGGTCGGGCCAGGTCCGCGAGGCGTGAGCGCGGACGAGACCGAGTAACCGGGCGGGTGAAGGGGACCTCACCCCGTGTGCTGAGGCGATAAGCCTCCAGCACTTTTTCACTTTATACCGCTGCGCCGCTTCGGAGTCTTCCGAGGTGGGACTAAATGTCCCACCCCAATTTGGCGCCTGCGCGGAGGAAGCAGCTGGTAATCGCAGCTTTACGCGAGGCCTTCGCGCGAGGGCTTCGCCTCAACTGCAGCCTAACGCTTTGCCGAAATGCCCCCGCACAGCCTGGGAGCGTGACCTAGGCGCGGCGCACCTGGAACAGCAGGTCGAAGCAGCTCCTTCTGCACGACAATGGCGGCGGAGGACGGGTGACCTGTTCACAGCAAAACGGCCTCTCGGCCTAATCAGAAGGTGCCGGGAGCTTCGCCAGAGTGCGGCGAAGCTCGTGCGGGTGGTGGCGAGGCGTTGGGCGGCGTGCAAGGGCTGCCCTAGGTCGGACTGTGGGTCGGAAAGTGGGTGTGTTCGGTGGATTTGCAGAGGTCGGGTGGCGGGAATTGGAAGGGCGGAAATGGATCACGGTGAGGAGGCGGAGATTATGTGCAGGTCGGCGAGCCGTGTGGGATGCTGGAGTGATGGGAGAGGCTCGCCGGAGGATGGCCGGAGGCGGAGAAGGTGAGGGTGATTAGGCGCGGTCGAGGGGTAATTAGATAAAAATAGCAGGGGGAAAAGAGAGAGAGAATAGAGGGAAGTAGTTCTAACCTAACTAAAGTGACGAAGGGGGCGAGGAGGCGGACGGCTGTACCTGCTGTCGCCGGAGAAGAAGGTGCCCAGTGGGGGAGGACGGCGGTGACGACGGGGCAGAGGCAGTGCGCGCTGGTATTGCGCGACGCGGGAAGAGCAGGGGAAGAAGTCTCTGCTACTGGTATTGCGGCAGAGCGAAGAGGAGGAAGAGGAAGAACCGCCGGAGCTGGTGGGCGTCTGCCGGAGTGAGAAGAGAGGAAAGTTGGGGGTTTTCTCCGTCAGATCCGAGCTGCTCAGAACGGTGGAGCGACGGGGGTATTTATAGAGGCGGAATCAGAGAGGAGGGCGGAGGGAGACGACGTGTCTCCCTCGCCGGAGGACGTCGGAGATGGAGACCCATACCGTCCGTGCGTTCGCACGGCCGGTATGGTGGGTTGCAGCAACCAGGGGGGTGTTCCTGCGACGGCTGACGACGCAGGGCACCCCCGGTTTACTTGCCAGACCCTCCCCCTTACCCTGTGCGGCGCCATGCTCCGCGCAAGGTCGCCGCAGCACGGTGCTGGTCAGGTTTTGGCAGGAGGGACCTGAATGCAAAGAACGAAGGAGAGTTAGGGGCAGAAATGCGAGGGTTCAAAAGTTGAGGGCCAAAAAGTAAATATATGAGGACCAAAGTGTAAAGTTGGTCAAGAAGGTCTCTTCTTAGGCTCAAGTTTTTATACATGACTAATTAGGACCTAAGGAATCTGATGGTGAATTTTATTTCTAGATTAAACCTTGTTTGACCGGTCAATTTACGCAAAAACCCGAATTAAGTTATTAATTGGGCATGGTTCTCAATGTAGGTCAAAATGGGTTCTGAAGGCCAAATTGAAGGTTCTAAACCCTAGAGATTATTTTTCTATGAATTTTAGAGGGTTTATTCTATTTTTACTTTGCCTCGAACCTCGCGAATTGAAGTGGGTTTGTTTTATGGTTACAGATTATCATTTAGTTCCTTGGAATTACTGTAGCCCTTGTCAGATCATCTCATCCCACTTTTATTCTTATTAGGTTGCTTTGACCTATGTTTGGACCCTGAATTACCCTGTATGCAGATTATACTGGTAAAATTACATTTTTACCCCTTATGACTCGTTTTCTCCTTAAACTCAGAATTCTCTGAGTTAAGCCTTTCCTTGAGTTATGTAGGAGCTTTTATCCTTTGTATTAGGTCAAAATGAGCTAGTTATGGCTCATGATGAGGTTCTCATCACACTCCAAGCCTGGTAGTGACCCAAACCCTAGGACAGTCATCTACGATGTTCCTATCCCTGTCCTAAATCAAAAACCTGGACCTATCCTAGAGGAACCAACCAAGGTTCCATTTCCCGAGGCCTTGACCAAGGGAAAGTGAACAACTAAACCCGTGGCTCCTGAGGAGGACCTGATCAAGCTCTTGGAGCAGATCCAAATAAACATCCCCTTGGTGGATGCAATTTGCCACGTATCGGCTTACGCACGATTCTTGAAGAATGTGTGTACACCTCAGCGTAAGCCGCAAACCAAGAGTGCGAGTCCAATTGTACTGTCAGAGCAAGCTAGCTCTGTAATTCTGAGTAGAGTCCCACCCAAGGCAAAAGACCCAGGCACTCCCCTGATTTCATGTAAGATCGGTGAAACCCAGTTTGATAGAGCATTATTTGACCTAGATGCCTCCATAAACTTGATACCCACATCCCTACTTAACCATCTAGAAGAATTTGAACTAAAACCAACTGAGGTGACATTGTAGTTAGCAAATCGATCTATCAAGTCACCTAAGGGAATTCTTGAGGATGTTATTGTTAGGGTGCGGGATTTCTACTTCCCTGTAGATTTCATAGTTTTAGATATTGACGCACTTGAAAACCCTAGGGATACACCAATCATACTAGGGAGACCTTTTCTGGCCACTGCAAGGGCCAATATAAGTTGTGAAGAGGGCCAAATAGAGCTGAAATTTGGAAATCAGACTCTCAAGATTGATATCTTCAAGGCCCAACAAGGGATTAATTGCGATGTCATTGAACAAATTTGTGACATCAGAGCCGTGGTTGAGGAACCACAACTTGAGGAACACATGATTATCCCTCATCAACCACAAGAAAATCTTAAACCGCAACTAGAGGAGTCAGAACTTGATCTAGACAGACCTATAACTCCTACCCTTGTACCCCACACCCACTTTGAACCACCCACTGCTGTTGATAACCCCATTCTTGAACTCAAACCCCTTCCCGATCATTTGAAATACGTCTTTTTGGGTTTCAATCAGACATTTCCAGTGATTACAAACTCCAAACTCACACTTGACCAGGAATCCCGTCTGATTGCTGTTCTCCGACAACATCGCAGAGACATTGGCTGGACTCTCGATGAGTTGACTGGAATAAGTCCCTCTTATTGCACGCATCGCATCTATTCTGAGGAGGGCGCACGACCTTCACGTGAGAAGCAGAGACATCTGAATCCCAATCTGCAGGAGGTCGTGAAGAAGGAGATCATTAAGTGGTTAGATGCAGGGATCATCGACCTGATCTCCGACAGTTGTTGGGTGAGCCCAATCCAGGTTGTGCCTAAGAAGACAGGACTCACCACCATCACGACTGAAACTGGAGAGGTCATACCTACCCATATAGCCAACTCGTGGAGAGTCTACATAGATTACCGAAGACTTAATTCCTCCACGAAGAAGGATCATTTCCCACTACCATTTATTGATCAGATTCTCGAGAAGTTAGCGGGAAATAAATTCTTCTGCTTTCTTGACGGGTACTCCAGTTATAATTAAGTGGCGATTCATCCAGAAGACCAAGAAAAGACCACGTTCACCAGCCCCTTCGAAATGTACCCGTTCCAAAGGATGCCTTTCAGTCTCTGCAATGCACCCGCGACTTTTCAGCGGTGCATGCTTGCCATATTCTCTGATATGGTAGGTGATTATCTGGAAGTCTTCATGGATGACTTCTCAGTGTTCGGGGCATCATTTGATGATTGCCTCCGGCACTTGGTTCACATACTCAGGCATTGCATTGACGTAAATCTAGTTCTTTCTTGGGAAAAGAGCCACTTTATGGTACCTGAGGGGATCATCCTGGGACACTTAATTTCTGAGAGAGGCATCCAGGTGGATCGAGCCATGGTTAATCTGATTTCTAGACTTCCTATGCCTAGCTCGATCAGGGACATCCGATCTTTTCTAGGGCACGTCGATTTTTACCGTTGTTTCATCCCTGATTTCTCAAAAATCGTGCGCCCCCTGACTACTCTTCTCTCCAAGAATGTACCCTTTGAGATTTTCAAGGAATGCACTCAAGCTTTTGAGATCCTTCGTGATCGAGTCACCCAAGCCCCGATCCTACAATCCCCTGATTGGTCTCAACCCTTTGAGATCATGTGCGATGCATCTGACTTCGTTGTAGGAGCGATTTTGGGGCAGAAGATTGACGGGAAACCCGTGGTCATCTACTACGCTAGCAAGACACTTGACGAGGCTCAGCGTAACTACACGGTTACGGAGAAAGAGCTGCTAGCGGTACTATTTTCCCTTGAAAAATTCAGATCTTATCTCCTGGGTTCCCACGTCATAATCTACTCAGATCACACAGCTGTGAGGCATCTCCTTGCTAAGAAGGACGTGAAGCCTCAATTAATCCGATGGATCTTGCTGTTGCAAGAATCTGACTTCGAGATTCGCGATAAGGCGAGAAGACAGAACGTGGTAGCTGACCACTTGTCTCGCCTTCCTTCTGAGATCATCGACCCTTCTGGACCCATCACGAAGCATTTTCCTGATGAGCACCTCTTGACTATTGGTACTAGGCTTCCATGGTTTGCTGATATAGTAAACTACTTGGCATCACACCAGATCCCGTCTGATTGGCCGAAGGCCAATAAAGACAAGTTGCGCTCCGATGCCAAGTACTACATCTGGGAAGACCTGTACCTATTTCACATAGATGCTGACCAAATCATCCGGCGATGTGTCTCGGAGGGCGAAATCAATGACATTCTCTCTTTTTGCCATGACCAGGCATGCGGTGGCCATTTTTCTGGGTACAAAATCGCATAAAAAATCCTCCAGTGTGGCTTTTACTGGCCACTATCTTCAAGGACGCATGCAGTTACTGTAAGGCATGTAGTCGTTGCCAAAATTTGGGCAACATGAGCCATCGCGACATGATGCCTTTACAGCCAATTCTCGTATGCGATATTTTCGATATTTGGGGGATTGATTTTATGTGCCCTTTCCCTATTTTGGACGGCTTCGAGTACATTTTACTCGCTGTGGACTACGTGTCCAAATGGATCGAAGCCATTCCGACCCGAACCTGTGATCACAAGATCATCATCAAATTCATTCATCAGAATATCTTCTCACGGTTTGGGATTCCTCGTGCGATCATCTCTGATGGAGGGACCTATTTTACCAATGCTCAGTTCAGGTCACTGATGACCAAATACGGGGTGTCTCACCGAATCTCTACTCCTTACCACCCCCAGACTAATGGTCTAGCTGAGCTATCAAATCGGGAGATCAAGAAAATCCTGCAGGTTACTGTTCGACCTGACAGGAAGGATTGGTCGTCCCGACTTCCGGAAGCTTTGTGGGCTTATAAGACTGCCCATAAGACCCAATTAGGCATGTCTCCTTTTAAACCGGTGTACGGGAAGGCGTGTCACCTTCCCGTCGAACTGGAGCACAAAGCCTATTGGGCAATACGGAGCTGCAACCTAGATCTTTCTAAGGTTGAAACCCACAAAAAGCTTCAGATAAGCGAAATTGATGAATTACACCTTGATGCGTATGAGAACTCGCGAATCTACAAAGAGCAGGTTAAAACCTTTCATGACATGCACATATCTAAAAAGATCTTCCACCCTGGTCAGAAGGTCCTACTCTTCGATGCCCGACTCAAACTCTTTCCTAGGAAATTGCGATCTAAGTGGGTCGGACCATATCTTATCCAACAAATTTTTGGAAATGGAGCTGTCGAGATCAGTCTACTCAGCCACGATTCCGAACCTTTCGTCGTGAACGGTCAGAGACTCAAACTGTTCATTAACGTAACCATTACAGATTTGACTGAGTCATCATTTATCCTCCATTCTCCCTGAGCTTATTGCGCTCAGCCGATGGTGTAAAACTCAGCGCTTAACGGGAGGCAGCCCGTCATTCTTTTTGAAAAACCAAAACCTTTTCTTTGCACTTTAGGTTTATTCCTTAGGATAGTCGACTTCACCTCAGGTACTCGTACCTGAGATTAGAAATCATCCACAACAGTCACCTCGACCCATCCACTCACCTAATATATGTCCTAATGCTTGAACCTGACCAAATAAAAACCCACCTAATGAACAATGAGGACATTGCAAACCTTAGGCATGAGGGGGTATGAAAGTGCAATGAAATGACATAACAAGAAAAGGTTTCAACCAAAAAAAAAGAAAAAACTTTGGAGGAGGAAGAAAGTGCTAGTAAACTTTATAGAAGGAGGAGAAAAAGAGCAGAATGCTAAAAAGGAGTACAAAATGAAAGGGAAAAGGGATAGTCATTAGTAAGAAATTAAGGAATTAACCAAAGTAAAGCAAAAATGTACAACAAGATTAGTAAGAACGCAAACCTTGGGCATTCTTGGCTAAACTCTTAGTACCCATTAAGATCTAGATATTCCTCAAGAGGTTGAGGAAAATGAAAATCTTAAGTATTAAGTCTAAGGCTTAGGGAATATTCAGTCCCGTTAACTAGCTTTCAGTTTACGGGACTCAGTAACCTAAGCACCCAAATTCACACACACAGTCTGGTTCAGCAAGCATAAATATCAAAATCACGCAGAAGCGTTTCAAATATTCTAAAAATGTCACCTAGATTAGGAGCGGCCGATCAACACAAGTTGATTTGGACAAGTTCCCGGTGCGGAGAGGTGGGAAATTCCCCTCGAAGATGCGTAATAACATATCATCTCCTCGGTGCTTATCTCCTAGGATATTTACATATCCTACCGGGGGCATGTAAGCACTTTGCTAGTTCAGATTCCATGGATGGCATTATCATGAAGTGTCAATTGCCAGGGTCTGAATTCGGCCACAGAACACCATGGACGGGATTATCTCGAAATCTCGAAAGCCAGGGTTCTGGGGTTTACCATGGGCGGTGCTATCTTGAAACTTCGATTGCTAGAAACCTTTGAGGATTGATGATGGGGACGAGGAATCCGATACAGATAGGGTTATGAAGCCACTCCTAAGCTGGAATTAAAAAGAAATGAGAGTGAAAACTCTTCAAACAAATAAACCTTCTATCTCTCTCTTACAAAACGCACTGCAAACTGAACTAAGGCTAAAAATATCTCAAGCACGGGTGCTTTAACCACGGAGTCCAATAAACTTTAGGTAAGTTCCTGTAGGCCTTACAAACCTTTGCTAAAGATTGAGGCTAAAGCTAGACAGATCTGGATCTTGGTTGGTAATAGAGTACCTTTTAGGCCTATGATTGAAATTCTGACCTAATCAAGGATACAAAAGGAAAAGCACTTATCAAAATTGATGAAAGAAATTCATGGTCTAGAATAGAGGTTAAAACCTTAAAATTTTGCTAAGGGACTAGCAAAAGTTAGGCATGGGGGTATGATGAGAACCTCATCATGAACCCTAACTAGCACATTTTGACCTAAATAAGTGTATAAAAGCTCTTGCAAAATCTAAGGGAAAGCCTAAATCAGGGAATTACGAATTTGAATATAAAATAATTCACAAGGGGTAAAACTGCAATTTTACCAATGCAGTACATAAACGGGATTCTAAGGGCCTAGACACAGGTCAAATGGGCTTAATAAGAGAGAAAGTGGGATGATTTGGTTTGAAAAGGGTTATAGCGACATCTAGGAATTAAATGACATTCTACAACCCTAAAACAAATCCACTTTAATTCACGAAGTTCCTGGCAATATAAAAATCAACTAAACCCTCTAAAATTCATAAAAAATATCCCCTAGGGTTTAGAACCTTCAATTTGGTCCTTCGAACCGATTTTGCCCTAGATTGAGGTCCATACTCAATTTCTAACATAATTTGGATTTTTGTGCAAAATGTCTGGGCAAACGTAGTCAAACCTAAAATCCAACTTCACCATTGGGTTCCTTAGGTTCAAATTAGGTTGATACCAAAATTTGGATCTAAGGGAAGGTCGTCTTGACCCACTTTACAAATTGGTCCTCAATAATTACTTTCTGACCCTTAACTTTTTAAACTCTTGCATTTACCCCCTCAACTTTGCTGTCATTTTCTTCAGACCGGTCCCTCTGCCACCCGCAGTAGCAGGCCATACCTCCGGTGACTTCGCACGGAGGATCGCGTCGCGCAAGGCATGGGAGCCGACCCCTGATTTGAAAGGGAGACTCTCTGCGGAGTCCCCTGCCGCATGGACCACCTCCCATGCCCTACCGGCCGCCATACCTCTCGTGCGAACGCGCGAGAGGTATGGGTCTCCGACTGCCCACGTCTCCGGCAGGGTTTTTCCCCCCACTCTCACGCGCCTGCCGGCTTGCCCTCTCCTATTTAAGAAGTAGCACGCTTTGTCGCTTCTCGGAAGCTTGACTTGGCCAGAGTTCCACCCCAATTTCATCTTCTTCTCCTTCGACCAAGTGGTCCAGCAAGCTCCAGCAAGCTTCCCTCCTCTTTCTCGTCGCTCTGCCACAATACCAGTGGCAGAGCTATCCTCACCATCCTCCTCCGCATCGCGCAACACCCGCGCGAGCATCCTTAGCCCCGTCGTCACCGCTGTCTCCCTCCACTGGACACCGTCTTCTCCAGCGACAGTAGGTACTGCCAGTCGCCAGCTCTCCCCCTTCATCCACTTAGTTAGGTTAAAATCACACGTCGCTATCCCCTCTTCAATTCCCCTCAATCTATTTCACAAATTATCCCTCGACTGCCAATGTCCACCGCCATTGTCCCCATCTCCGGCCAACCTCCGGCGAGATGCATCCGTCACTCCACACCTCCACACGTCTCGCCACCAACCTCACAACCACCGCCACAGTCCACTGAACATCTTCCATCCATCCACTGGTCGCCACACGCACTCCACGCTTCCCCCTACCTAACCCATCTTCACGGCCACAGAGTGACTTAGGTATGCACGCCTAGGCCGCCCCGCAACCAGCCACCCACCTAGCCATCTTCATCGTGTTTTGGCGAAGCTCGTCGAGCGTTCTAACAAAGCCGCGAGGCCGTATTCGTGGTTTTAGGTCTCGTTCCTCCGCCGCCATTGACGCCAAGCTTGGAGCAAGCTCGCAAGCAACTCCAAGCCTTTCCAGCTCCAGGCCAGCAGCCTAGGTCGTGCGGAACACTTCCGCGCACAGCTCTAGGTCTTCAATTGGTGGCAGAGGCCTTGGTTGAAGCGGCAATTACGCATCTTTTCTGCTGCTAGGCGCACGACAAGCAGGTGGGACTTTTAGTCCCACCTCGGAAGTGTGCGGGCGGGTGCCCGCACATAAATTGATTTTGTGTTTCAGTCTTATCGCCTCGAAACACACTGGGGTGAGGTCCCGTGCACCCCTGCCACGCCTCGTCCGCGACACTATCTCCGTGGACCTGGCACCCGGATCCGATTAGTCCCTGCCAGTGCACACCTCGCGCACCACCTACGCCGGTGCGCCTGGTCTCGGGCGCATCACCCGACCCGCTTATCTGATTACGGCTCTGGGAGAGCGAACCCTGGAGTGCATTTGAGAGAGAGAGAGACGTGGGGAGGGTAGGGGTTAGGTTTTGCCTAACCTTACACTGTGCAGGGAAGCAGAAGAAGAAGGAGAAAGGA
Source organism: Thalassia testudinum (assembly GCA_037157565.1). NCBI lineage: Eukaryota > Viridiplantae > Streptophyta > Magnoliopsida > Alismatales > Hydrocharitaceae > Thalassia > Thalassia testudinum. Next base: position 25,328,992 of record JAZHRO010000024.1, read on the forward strand.
GGAGGAGCAGCTGAGGACTTGGCCGCATAGAGGAGCAGAAGCTGAAGAAGAAGAAGGACCAGGGAGTGCAACAGAGAGAAGAAGAAGAGACGTGGCTGAAGAAAAGAAAGAAGAAGAAGCCAAGGAAGAAGAAGCTGCGGATGCAGCTAAAGCCTAATGAAAAGGAGAAGACAGAGAAGGCCTTGCACAGAAGAAGAAGAGAAAGAGAGGCAGTAGAGAAGAAGAAAAGGAGAAGAAGCCAAGAGGAAGAAGAACCAGCAGAAGAAGCACTGTAGCAAGTGGTGTTTAAGTCGTCTAACCCTGGAGTCAGATGTCTGAAGAGAAAAAGAAAGGGGCAGAAGAAGAAGAAAAGAAGAACAAATTTTCCTTTCTTGTTTTTGTAAAACAGTTTATATCCATATTGTAAATTGTGATTTTGTACGCTTATAAAATCAAATGTTGCTCCTTGAGTTCGACCTCAAAAATTTTCTATTTTAGAGTAATAAAAACAAATATATACACTGGTGGCTAACGACCAGCACTGCGGGATTAGCCTGGAATCCTGGTGGAATGCTCGAAACTTGCAGAATCTGATGAACCTGCCCCTGAGAAGGTCGTACCTGTGATTGTGGACCACAGGGTACAAAATTTCGCGGGTTAGGAACAGGTTGGGCTGGAAGAGTGCCCTGAGATCGAGTCGTCATGCGTAGTTGACTGATCTCAGCATTTTGCTGCGCCAATTGGTGCTGAAGAGAGGTCATGTTTTCTTCATGGCGCTTGGACATTTTCGTCACCATTCGCATTAGTTTATTAAGAGGACTTGATGCGTGTTCTGTTTGAGGTATGCAAGGACCCGATGGCGGATTTGCCACAGGATTAGATTGGGCCCTTGGGATGGTGGGGTTTTGGCCCACCTGCGGGGTTTTGGCACTGTGGGTTACTGGACCATGCGAAGTTAGGATGATTTCGCCACCCTGGGTTATAAGTAGCAAAGAACGGGTTGTTCCCCAGGGCACAAACGTCTTCTAAGTCAGAAGACGAGTCCGCATGCATATATGCATCCGAGCACAAGGAGACTTGGTTCTCCGTGTGAAAATATTGGCTTGCAGAAGCCAGGTCCACATTACTTATTGAATTGCTTGGCACGATACTCGGTAAGGATGGTCTCACTGGATCCTTGGAAATCAGCCCGGTATTTGACAGATTAAGGTTGTGACGGAGTGATGGGGTGGAGGTATTTGCCATAGAGCGGGCGGGATTTGCTAGAAGCTCGTCCAGCTTCTTATGCACGACGGAGACTTCATCCAATTTTTGTGCAATTAGGTTAAGATCTGTGGATGAATGAGAGGGTCCTGTGTCAACTTCGTGAACATTGCGGGGCAGGCTGGTACGATTAAAGGCGACAATGGAGGCATTGTTCATTGAGTTTTCACTCATGTTCTCAAATAATTCAAATGCTCCATTCTCGTCTTTATTCATAAAATTCCCTCCACAGGAAGTGTCTACAATCTGCTTCAAAGTTTCATTTAGCCCATAATAGAAGATTTGGGCTACATGCCACTTAGGCAGACCATGGTGTGGACATTTCCGGGGGAGGTCATTATACCTTTCTCATGCCTCATGAAACTGCTCGCCGTTTTGTTGCGTGAAGGAAGCTCTAGCCCGACGAAGCGCATTGGTTCGCTCGATTGGGAAGAATTTTTTGAAAAATGTTGTTCGCATCTCTTCCCAAGAATGGATGGTTCTCCCAAGGGTGCGCAACCATTGCGACGCTTTATCCCGCAACGAAAATGGGAACATTGTCATGAGGACAATTGATAACCCGATGTTTCTTGGTTTAACAGTTTTAGATAATCGGGTTAAGTCTTCCAAATGGAGAAAGGGATCTTCACTTGCAAGACCATGGAAGTGAAAGTTAATCAGGACAATGACATTATATTTTAATTCAAAATCGTCCCCGCCCATGGGGACCCGAATTTGCCCAATGATCTCTGTAGCAGCAGGATTTTGATAAGAGCTAAGAGACCTAGGCTCCTCCCATTCGGGAGGGTTCTGCATTTCCTCCAAGGTTTCCTTAATGGCTTCAATCTGCTCATTATAGAATTCCATTTGGGCTTGGAGGCGGGTTATGGGGTCTACAGCTTCACCACCACCTTGTGGGATTTGAGGGGGGCGATTTCCTCCCTCGTGATTTGGGGGTGGGCGTGCAGCCATGTTTGTGGAGGAGGATGACGATTCAATTTCTATCCTTCTAGAATTATCTGACAATTCAAACAATTCAGGGTTTTGTAACCTCCTCCCAAATATGCACTACCGCAGGAAGAACTGGGGAGATAAGAAGGGAAAAGGGGATGAGAGAAACAACGCCGTAAGGGTACACTTGATGATAAATCAAAGCAATTAGTTTCCTAACCTCTACAATGTGCCCTTAGACCTAAAGATCTAAGTTACGTACTATCGCTACCTACGGAACCAAATGAGAGCACTGCAGAACCATCGGGCCAGATTGAAAGGTCATTTGCCCCAGTCTTAGACACCCGATAGCACGTGGGAACCCACACCAGCATGTAAGCACTACACGTAGGTAGTTAGACCTCCAATCCTTAATAGGGGTCAAGTTGCTACCAGTTTTAATTTAGAGGCTTAAGATCAAGTGCTACAGGAATGTGAAGGGTGTTGTATACGGGTAATGCCCAAGTGCGTTGATTTTAAGAGTATGTAAATCAAGCATGCAACGGGGAAATCTCCCCGAATTGGAGTTTTAGATGGTGAATGGCTTTTAGAATTTCAGCCTTAAGTAGTATGGATTTTAGGATTCCACTGAATTACCAATTCAACCAATCTCCGGGTTTCGAGAAAACACAGGTTCTTTATGCCCGACAAACCCTTCTTCAATGTGAATTAGTTAATGCATGCTAAAATGCACTGGGCTTCCCTAGATGGAAATTTCTATGTATGGATGCATGAGTCTATTTTAAGTCAATGTGAAAGGGAGCCAAAGCACTTCAATTCAAGTGCTCCCAATCACTAAAATGATATTCCACACAAGGCTCAACTACCAAATGATGTAAAGAAAATTAAAATGTTGGGGTTGAAATATTCAGGATCAAATCTAAGGCAAATGAAAAGTCGTGGTGGGGTAGAAATCAACTCAATTCCAAGTCTCCCCACAAAAAATGTGATCCCGAAATGTGAATAAATGAGGCAAGGAAGGATGGCAATCAATCAATTTTATCTTGCCGCAAAGAAAACTTCGCACAATGAAGGATCCAAGAATCAAGATTCTTGGATTTTCGCTATGCGAAGTTTGCGGGAAATCAAGGGGCGGTGGGGGTGATAGCAAACAATCAACAAGTGATTTTAGTTCACTCGCCCCAAGAAATTCCCAAGAAGTGTTTTTAGGTTTTTCTTTTTTTTTTTTATAGGTGACAAGATAACCTAAGTTACTAAGAGGAAGACACCTACCTCCTCAGCAACGTGGGCGAAGCTCCAATGAGGCACCGGCGACTTCACGCTCTCGCACCCACCTTGGATTTGCCCACGTCTCTGACCTCCTCTGCTTGTCTCCTCCTTGCAACCAGTATACCTGCACACAAGCAAACAAAACACCCGTGAAGAGAAGGGTGTGAGAAGAGAAAATCAAAGGAATGAGAGTAGAAACTTACTCCAAATAGCGCCTCCTCGGCAACGGCGCCAGAAAAGCGTAATGCGACTCGAATAGGCTTTATTAAAATGGTGATATTAATATCGAAGTGAGTATAGTGAGTTAACCTAAATCGAGTCTACACCAGTTTCACAAAAAAAATTTTAACCTGGCCTACTTGATTTTAGCTTGATCACTTTTAGGCCCAAGGTCGATCTCAGGGAGGTGGGGATTAGGAGATCAAGGAGCTTCTACACCTTTCCTAAAACGTATCTCTTCCTTGCGTTTATTATGTTTTTGGTTTTTTCTATTTTTAAGATTTTGTTGGTGATAATGTTATTCTTGAGGTACACCCTCAAAAAATGAAGTCCTTGGCCCTGAGCTAAATGGTTCTTGCCTTGTAGCCAACTAGGGGGTTCCCAAAATCGATCTTGTTATTCGCAAGATCAAGTACCTGCAAGACAAGAATTATATTTTCTCTTTTACTCTTCTTTTTTTTTTTGGTCTTTTTGATAGCAAGAAATAAAAGACAAATAAAAACAGAGTAAGTTGCTAGGAAAGAAAGAAACACTTAGCTTAGTGTATATATGTATAGATATATAGTAGATACAGAATATATATGTGTATATAGTTATATACATTGTATATAGGGGTGGAGGTGGAAGTGTTAATGGAATGTAGCACGGTGTCAAGTTGGTCCACGTCTAGTAAGACGCAACCAACAAGACTAAGTGCCGCGTGAAGTGTGGAATGGATGTGTGGGAGTGAGGGTGGAGGTGCTTGCTTTGCACGGATATCGGGGAATATCAGCAACTGGTGCGGATATTCCCGCGATATGATGCGTGGTGAGGGGCGAGTGCACGGCAATATAGGTGGTGTTTGTGAGGTGTATAGATGGATATGGGTAAGTTGATGTATATGTAAGTATGTATATGTGTGTGTGTGTCTATATATATATATATCTGTATTTGTGTATATATTTATGTAAGGATAAGAGTATGTGAGTGGATATATATATGTGTATGCGTGAGTGTATGAGTGTGTGTGTGTACGCTGAAGGAGGAGGGGAGCGCAGTAGATAAGTCGTCTGCTGCGTTGACCTGACGTCTGGATGCGCAGGGGTGCGCGGGCGTAGGAGAGAGAGTGTGCGTGCGTGGCGGAGTGAAGCGCAACGCTCTGCTGCGCGGGCGGGTGAGGCGTAGCACGTTGTGGGCGGGTGAGGCGTAGCGCGCTGTGGGCGGGTGAGGCGTGGTGAACGGCTGGCGTGGGTTGAGGGTGAGGAGAGAGAGCACTGCGCCACCGGCTAAGTGAGAAACTTGCCGGTGGCTACAGTGTCGCGCAGACCGCGCACTACAGTGCGCGTGAGGTCTGGTTACCGGTTAGGGCAGGTTTCGCGTGCGCAAGCGCACTATGGAGCGCTTGCACGCAGGGGAAAAGGTCCTGCGTGGTCTGCTGGCGTGCGTGCGGCGACCGGCTGGAGCTGCAGGCAGGCGTGCGGTGAGCTGGAGCTTCAGAGCTTGAGAGCTTGAAGCTCTGTGCTAATGGCAGAGGAGACAAAATAACATGAAACAAAATGAGAAGCCACCACGCCCACCTGCTCATGAAAGAGCTGGGCGGTGGTGGAACTCACAGTGGTGGTTTGAGGCCACTGTGGGTTTTCTCCTGCGCACGGTGTGCCTCTTCTCAACTTGTGAGAAGAGGAACTGTGTATGGGGAGGGAGAGGGGAGGAGGCTGGCCAACGGCTGACTGAGGGTGAGGGTGATCTGAAGGTGATGCTCCCGCAGCAAGGGAGAGAGCAAGGAGTTTTAAAGAGGAGAAGGCATGCCTCATGCCATGATGCTGGCAGGAAGAGAGTTGTGCACACCCTGCCATGCTGTTGGCAGGAGGAGAGGCGCGGAGAGGTGCGCACACCATGCCCTGTAGCTGCACGAGAAAAAGGAAAAGACAAAATAATAAAAAAAATGAAAAAAAGGTGAAATTGCAATGCCACACTTAAGGAAAATGTTAATTAATAGAAGTGGATTAGATGGCCAATTATTCTCACTCTCCTCCCCTCTTTATAAATGCATGCAGGTGTATATTTACAAATGCAATTATGGCTACATAAGATGCAATGACAGTGCTAGGAAATAACACAAGATGGCATATTTACTGGTGTATTTTTGCTGTGCAAACAGGCAACCAAGCCTTTCGATTGCAACTGTCTCAAGGAATGCGATCCCGTGGAACCTTTGGACGAGGAATGTTCACCCTTAGTTCTGTCTCAGACTACCAGACCCAATCTTGTGATGACTGCTCTGACCTGTCACCATCTGTGCACATAGACCTTTGTAGGGCTGATTACCATCAACCAGCACCGTTCGAGGAGATTGATGTTGATCAACTCCCGCCTTTCCCCTTTCCATCAAACATTGTTCCACCCACACCTGAAGTAAAGCCGCTACCCGAGAATCTCAAGTATGTCTTCCTAGGACCTGACCAGACCTTCCCAGTGATTATCAACGCCAACCTAACCAAGGATTAGGAACTTAGGTTGATTGCGACCCTATCAGAACATAGGGCTGCCATTGGCTGGACTATTTCAGATTTGAGAGGAATTAGCCCCACCTGTTGACCCACAAGATTTACATAGAAGATGGGGCGCGATCCTCCCGTCAGATGCAGAGATGGTTAAACCCAAATATGTGGGAGGTCGTTAAGAAGGAAATTATCAAATGCCTTGACACCGACATCATCTATCCCATCTCTGATAGCCCCTAGGTGGGCCCCACTCAAGTGGTCCCCAAGAAAGTTGGGCTCACTGTTGTCACCAATGAACGTGGAGAATCCATCCCCACCGCACCACCACTACTTGGCGGGTATGTATTGATTACGGGAAGTTCAATGAAGCGACCAAGAAAGATCATTTTCCCTTGCCATTCATTGATCAAATTCTCGAGCGATTGGTAAGGTAGAAGTATTTTTGCTTCCTGGATGGATATTCAAGATATAACCAAGTCGCAATTACTCCTGAAGATCAAGAGAAGACCACATTCACTTCCCTGTACGGCATGTTCGCATTCCGTCGTATGCCGTTCGTGTTATGCAACGCACCTGCTACTTTTCAGCGTTGCATGCTAGCCATCTTTTCAGAGATGGTGGGTGAATACCTGGAGGTCTTTATGGATGATTTCTCAGTGTTTGGAAATTCATTCGACTACTGTTTGAGCAACTTGGAGAAAATCCTGAAACGATGTATCGAGGTTAATTTGGTGTTAACCTGGGAAAAGAGCCATTTCATGATTCAAGAAGGAATAGTCCTCGGTCACATTGTATCGCATAGGGGCATTGAGGTAGATCGAGCTAAAGTTGATTTGATTTCCAAACTTCCCCCACCTAGCTCGGTCCGGCAAATCCGCTCGTTCCTTGGACACGTTGGCTTCTACTAAAGGTTCATCAAAGACTTCTTTAAGCCTCCAAACTCTTGACCGACCTTCTGGCCAATGACGCCCTATTCCACATGACCTCTGATTGCATTCAGGCTTACCACACCCTCAGGGGCTTAGTCTCCACCGCACCTGTACTTCAGCCCCTGGACTGGTCCCAGGATTTTGAGATCATGTGTGATGCATCAGACTTTGCCATAGGCGTAGTCCTGGGACAAAGACAGGACAAGAAACCTGTGGAGATCTACTACGCGAGCAAGACGTTGGACGAGGCCCAACGAAATTATACGGTCATAGAAAAAGAACTGCTCGCCGTAGTTTTTGGACTCAAAAAGTTCCGATCTTACCTTCTAGGATCCCACGTGACCATCTATACGGACCACTCGGGCATCCGGCATTTGTTGGCTAAAAAGGATGCGAAACCCAGGCTCATCAGATGGATCCTGCTCTTACAGGAATTTGACTTGGAAATTCGCGACAAATCCAGGTCAAAGAATGTTGTGGCCGATCACCTGTCTAGACTCCACCCGGACCACATTGGACCCTCCTTGCCCTTATCTGACACCTTTCCCGATGAGCAAATTCTGGTTATGCAAGACAGAAAACTACCTTGGTATGCCGACTTCGTCAACTACCTAATAGTAGAACAGACCCCTCACAGCTGGTCCAAACAGCAACGGGATAAGTTCTTGGTTGAAGTCAAGCACTATTTCTGGGATGATCCCATGCTATTTCGCCTCTGTGCTTACCAGATCATCAGGAGGTGTATCTCGGAGGACGAAGTTCAAAGTGTGCTATCTTTTTGACATGACTAAGCTTGTGGTGGCCACTTTTCAGGGAAGAAGACGGCTGCAAAAGTTCTACAGTCCGGATTTTACTGGCCTTCCTTATTCAAGGATGCACACAGCTTTGCTAAGACTTGCTCTTGCTGCCGGACTCTGGGGACCATGACCAGAAAAGACATAATGCCCCTCCAGCCCATTTTGATCGTCGAGACCTTCGACGTTTGGGGTATTGATTTTATGGGCCCCTTTCCACCATCAAACGGCTTTGAGTACTTCTTAGTCTCTGTAGACTATGTCTCCAAATGGATTGAAGCCATCGCCACCCGTCGTTGCGATCACAAGGCTGTCATGGACTTTCTTAAGCAGAACATCCTTTCTCAGTTTGGAATACCGAAGGCCATGATCAGTGATGGTGGAAGTCATTTTATCCACACCCAATTTCGTGCCCTACTCAGAAAATACGGGGTTGCCCACCGCATTGCCACCCTGTATCATCCGCAAACGAATGGGCACCTGGTCATTGGCAAAGCTTGCCACCTTCTTGTTGAGTTGGAACACCGGGCTTACTGGGCCGTTAAGCAATGTAACATGGATTCCCAGTTAGCCGATGAGTAGAGGACACTCCAACTCTCCGAGCTCGAGGAGATTCGTCGAGACACCTTTGAGAATAATCGGTTGTACAAGGAAAAGATGAAAGCCGTCCACAACCGACTCATCCACAGAAAAACCTTCGAGCCTAATCAGCAAGTCTGGCTCTTTGATGCCTGACTTAAACTCTTCCCCGGGAAGCTCAGATCGAAGTGGACAGGACCGTATAGGGTCATCAAGCCCTACTCCAATAAGGTGGTTGAAATCGCAGATTCGAACACTGGGCATACTTTCACAGTCAATGGTCAGAGATTGAAACACTTCCTTGCCCAGGTTCCCCCAAAGGAGGTTGTCACCCTCATTGAGGGATGACACGAAGCACCGCCCAGTTGGAGGCATTAAACTCAGCGCTTCCTGGGAGGCAACCCAGAAGATTCAGACTGATCAGGTATTTTACTTCACTCAGATAATATCTTTCTGAACCCCTGTTGCATCCATGTATTTGTCAATGAGGACATTATCCAACTTAAGCATGGGGGGGTGGTAATTTGCATGATTCTAGTTCATTTAATCAGTCTGAATAAAATAAAAAAGAAATTAAATTTAGAAAGAAAAACTTAGGCATTAGGAACTTGTTAACAGTGGGAAATAATATGAAAAGAACTTGAACACTTAGACTTTTCAGACCTTCAGGCGTAATCAACCCTGGTGTCCGTTAAAATATGGATTTAACTTCAAATCCTTGTAACCTTAATTTATTCTAATCCACTAATAAAATAAGGTGATAAGTATATGACTTATCAACTTGCCCTCTGACTCGGAAGGAGTTTTAGTCTAAGCAACTACACACATTTTTGCACTGACTCACTCCTTGGAGATTCTGACAGAAATTGGGTAGCTAATGAATCTTCTAGGGTGGTATGGCAGGCAAGTTGTCGTGGGTAACAGCCCATTGGCCGATTGTCCAGAGTCCAGCCACAGGACCATTTTCTTTTTATTGCCTCTAGGTAAATTTGAGATCAGGGAAGCAACCTACTAAATAACAAAAAGAAAAAAAATAAAGAAAAGAAGAAAAAGAATAAAATAAGTCACACTTCACCGCATGAGTATGACTTGTAAGTGATTGTGGGTAACAGTCCATTGGTCGGTTGTCTAGAACCCAACTCATTAAATGCACAAAAAGACCCAAAACACTCAAGGAAGAAGTGGGGAAGTAGAGCAATCCGGAGAGATATACACTGGAAAAATCCTTGTGTTGATCCCAAATAAAATAAAAGTAGGGAGAAAGCTACTGATCGGACAGATACACCTTCAGGAAAAATACTTCCTTTTTCGATCACCTAGGGGCGTAGAAACCTGAAGTGTGTTTGAATTACCGTTGAGTGAGTCTATCACGATCTTTACACTAAGATGCTTAGTACTTAGAGTCTTTTTCGAGTTTTGGGTGGGTTGGGTAGCCGTAAAAAGTTACCAACACACTCTCAACTCCAAAAATCTAAAATGTGAAAAGATGAAAAAGAAAAAAATACATATATGCCTTAAAGTGAGGATTCAGGCGATTCATATTTTGGCAAACACCCGGGCACTGTTTAGTCTCTATAGATTAGGATCGTAGTATATTTCCTTCTGTTGACAAGTAACAAAATGTATAAGTAATCACTTCCTGAATTCTAACTGAGAATAATGATTAGAATGAACCTTGCTAGGGACTAGCAAGGAGTAAGCATGGGGGTATGATAACACTACATTTTACGATAATAATTCTAAAAAACGGGGTCGGTCTTAAAGATAATATGCATGAATAACACATCATGAAAGGGGCATGGGAGCATTGCATACATCGCATGTTAAGATTGCTTATAAACTAATATTAATGGCCGTTTGCACAAGTCCATGTCAAAACAGGCCTCAGATTAGCAAGCGGACTGCACAAATGGATTCAGAGCGACGAACGGAGTCCAATGGACTCGAAATCGGCAAAATCTGACATCCGAAGCTCCCATAAATAGCCCAAGAAGTTCTGACCGTTAATTTGATGATCAATGGCCATGAGGTGGCCACGGGGCAGCATCAGACATGCCCCCGCCTGCAGTGCAGCATTGCCTCATCACCTAGGAGCTATCCACAGTCGTCCGATTTCCAACGAACGGCTAAGGATTGACGAGGAAGCATGACCATCCGCGGAGACAGCACAATGGTCACGCCTCCACCTCAAGCACAGAAGGTGCAGGTTCGAGCCACCTGCTGCAGCTCATCCGCCAAATTTGTCCGCGCATCCAAATTCGACTACCCGATCTCCATCGAGCTGTCTTGATAGCACTACGCGGCGCCTCCTCAAGCATCGATGCTTCCATGCGTGCACCTACGCCGGTCGACGATGCCCAATCTCACGCGCGCTTGAGGAGCGATCTGAGTGCGTGGGCACGCGCGATCTGGACCGTTGATCGGGGATCGAACGGTCCTCAGTGGCTGCATACGGATCGCGAAGGAGAAGAAGAATGGCGCGCGTGTACGACCGGTGGGCAGGGATCTTCACCGACATTTTGGGAAGGGGTTTTAGCGATGTCCCAGACGTCGCTAAAACCCCTTCTTCATTTGGAAAGCCCTTCTTCCTATTTAAACCCCTTCCAACCACCCATGGGAGGCATTGAATACCTTTGCAAGTGTTATACCTCCCTCCTAGCTTCCCTTAGCACCTTTCGTAATCAACGGAGTCGATGAGCCACCGACGAAGCCCTCCACCGCCGTAGCCGCCTCGCCATCTCGCCTCTCTCTTTTTCTCCCTTTACTCTAGCTTTACTTTACTTTTGTTTAAGCATTTAGCTATTGTTGTATTTGTAAAACTTTAGTTGTATGTTAAAAAGAGTATTGATGTTGTTTTTCATCTTGATCTAAGTGAATGCCATGACTTAAAAGACTCTAACCCTACTCTCTCTCTCTGTCTCTCTCTCACTCGCTTTTCTCCCACGTTTTCTCGCAAGGGAAAACCCGCCATTTCCATGACACTAAGTGACAGAAAAATCCGATTTTCACACCTCCCTGTGTTCAATACTCGGACTCACATCCGTTTCTTCATTTAAAATCGACGTTGCAAACGCAAACTACAACGACCCTTTTAAACAAACGTGTCCGTAGCATGTCAGTTTTTGGTGCCATTGCCGAGGAGGCAACGGATTTATTTTGTCACTTCCATTTTGCATCCATGCTCATATCATCTAACGCATGTTCTCCTTCTACTTGATGGTTGCAGGAACTCGGCGCTTGGACGGCGAAGGAGCACAACTCGTGACGGTGGAGATGGAGTAACCACAGAAAAGTGGTGCAATCCAGTACGGTGCAGAAGAATTGGGGCTGGTCACCCGTACCAGTGAGATCTCAAACTCCATCTCATGCTCAGACTGTAGTCCTGGCAGCTCCTCTGGAAAAATGTCGGGGTACTCGCAAACCACCAGGATACTTTGAAAGTCAGTTACGGGGCTAGGCTTTGCCACTACATAGGCCAAGAAGCCCTCACACCCCTGGCTCAAAAGCCTCGCTGCCCGAAGCGTGGAGATCTATCTGAAACCTCCGTCCACCGGCTGACCGTGAAACTCAAAGGGAGGCAACTTCGGTATGGAGAAGACAATCTTCCTCCCGAAACAGTCTACCAGGGCATGATAGGCGGGCAGCCAGTCCATCCCTAGGATCATGCCAAATTCCTCCATCTGGATCACAATCAGGTCAGCGGGGAGGCTGTGTCCCCCTATACTGACCTCGCAGTCCGTGTAGACCTCCTTGGCTACAAACAACTAGCGACCTAAGCCTTTGATCACAAACGGATCCTCTAACAGTACACTACCCTGCCTTAAACTGATGGCAAAACTCGTAGCGATGAAGGAGCGGGTGGCGCCGGAATCAAAAACTACGTACACTAATTTGCCAGAAACATTAACCATACCTGCCACCATAGAACCCGAAGCCCTGACGTCTCTATGTGCCAGGGCGTTGATACGTCCCTCAACTCTCGGTGTAGACAAAGTAGCTACACTCTGGGTCGGGCGAGCAATAGTAGGTCGGTATCCTCCTCGTGACTGCTGTCCTCCCCTACGCACCTGGTGACCACGACCGCCAACACGGCCTCCAGCACTCGGTGCGGGGAGCATCTGCTGTGCTGCAGCCCTAGATGGGCAGTCCCTCTTGATGTGGCCTGGCTAGCCACACTGGTAGTAGAGGGGTACACGACCTCCTCCCTTCGTAGGTCCCTGCTGGCGGCTAGGCAGGGGTCCGGTGCTGGCAACTGGCCCCTGTCAAGGGCCCCCAAAGGCCATTGATGAACCCGCAGAATGAGATGGCTCCCCTGCGAGCGCCGTGTGCCTCCTCTCCCAACGACCCTGAGAGTACTCTATCTGCGAGAGCCACGAACTGGTCCCACGTCGGCTCTCTCCTCTCCTGGCCTCTAACTGCCCTCCACCATTTGTGTGCTACGCTCTCTAGCTGGTATGTGGCAAAGGCCACGCAGCACTCTGCGGGAGGGTGAAGGGTGTCGAACACCTTTTCTATCTACTCCAGCCAGTTCTCTACCTCAGACGGGTCCTCATCCCCCTTGAAGGAGGGGGCTTCAGCTTCCGAAACTATCCGAAAAGCTCGTGGTGTAGCTGCAGAGGGGGAATGGGCACGCCTCCAGGCAAGGAGGGCTCGTGCTCAGAAGTGTTAGAGTGTGGTGGGGGTGGCGGAGGACCACCCCCTCCCCCTCCTACCTGTTCGGCACTACGACGGTCTCTCTGTCCCACTGAGAACTCCCCCTCCACGTCCTCAGGGAGAGGTGCCCGTGGAGGTTGGTGGAGCTCCTCTCGCATGATGTCTCTGATCAGCTAAGCGAGATCTTGGGCCTGAACACCTGGGAGGAGAGGTGGGTCAACAGGTGCCTCAGGTCCGGCATGTCCGCCCCTCCGACCTCATCCACGACCACGACCACAGCCTGCCTCGGGAACTCCCTGATGAGGCATCTCCTGCAAGGAGACGCAAGAGATAGGTCAAGAGTTGTCAACGATACAGGATTACATCGGGAAATAGACTCAGAAACGAATATCAAGGCGATACGTTGTGGTGGCTATCCTAGTTATATGCATGTGAGTGGTTATTCTCGGACCAATTGGTTCATTTCTTGGGACGACCTTGCTCTGATATCATCTTGTTACAACCCGGTTCTCGGATCCCTATAGGACCCAAGACCGGCTCGCCTCGACTAATCCCATGACCTAGTCGTCCAACGAGAAATAACCAAAAGTAGGAAAGTAAATACATTCACACATGCAATATAACTAAGCAGAAGAAAAGAACGAAGCAATAAACAAAAGTAAAACAACTATCTCAAAATAGTACATGCCACCACAATAACAACAGCGGAAAGAAAACAGAAAGTAACAGAAACAGTAACTCAAGGGTCTAGTACTCACAACTACAGCAAGAACTAAAGAGCTGGAAAGAAAAGCGACTACAGTTGGAAACTCGAGCTGCTCAACTCTTGCTCCTGAACATGGTTACGAAAAGATGGAGTCAGCGAATGCTGAGTAGGGTGGCGTTTATATTATTTATGTACAAGTACAGTAAAAACAACAAGCAGGTTTTATTCTCATTTCTATTTATCTCATTTATATATTTCTGGTTTATCTATTTCTCAAAGTATCCAAGTATCTCTTGATCTTGCATGTTCCTCGTGGGAACAATCTTGATTGCAGTCTTTTTCATGGAGTAGAAGGTACACAAGGTGCTCCCCTAGCTGGGAGAGTCCCCCGTGGTAGTCCTACACCCAGTTAACCACCCCAAGGTCACTGTCGAGACGTAGCGGTGACTACAGCATGCGTGATAAGCGCACGGGTAGCTACCTTGCACTGACACTCGGTTAGTCGTTTTCGCTAGCAGGTATGCCCAAAGTACAGCACGGAATAGTATAGGGCCTTGCCCTCTCAAAATAGAGATCTCGCCCCTTATAACCAAATAGGGTTCTCGCCCCTCCACAGTCCGCGTACCCTCGTCTGACTACTCCAGTTTGCCCAGCAGGCCTAGCAAAGTCGGTGTAGGGTGGTTAGCTTAACCCCGGGCCTTGTGGAGTGGCTAGCTCCCTCCCTACACTAGTAGTATTCCTCGGTACCACGTACACGAGGGCCTACAAGAATCGGTGTAGAGTGGCCAATCCTAACCCCGAGTCTCAACCCAAAGGAGGCTAGCTCCACTCTACACTAAAAGAACCACTGTGCTCCTTAGTACTACGTACACAAAGGCCAACTCACTTCTCATCTGCATTTCCAGATTCCTTTCATACACAGGAGTTATACTCCTAGTTCTCTGCAGGGTTCGTGCTCATTATTCATCTCATTTATCCACATTCAGATCTCATGCTTCATAACTCGCTCCTCATCCATATACAGGCAATTCATGTTTTCATAATTAAACTCTCAATCATAAACATGCAACTTGTGGTTTCACAGTTCAATTTCTCATTTACTATAGGCAGCTCGTATTTTAACAAGCATCTCGTATTTACATTAAAGGCATTTGCTAGCAATTTATTTTAACCATGCATTCAAGTAAATAATACAGCTCAAACATGCTCATTCGTTTCTACCCTAGGGTTATTCCACATCCTAGAGTTCAATCCGATTATTTCAACCAAGTACATTCTTATTGAAATATTAACAACTGAATTAAACCACTCTATCAGGTATCACGGGAGGAATGGGGGCCTATGTCGCAGATCTCGTCGTCTCCGCAGACACCGAACACGCCACCAATTAGTAACCTGTACCAGCGACTAATTTACATTAGACAAGGTCAAACAGTAGATACTCAACATGAACACGTAAAGGAACTCGAGTGAAAAACAGTGGTACTTCGTTTGCGGAAATCCAATTCCGTTTGGCCCTTAAATGATCCAAAAATGCGGTTACTGACCAAAATCAGACATTTGGGACTAGTCCCATATGTCTTAAAAGACGTCAGAACTCACCTTACACTTCCTGTGGCTGGTTCAGATGTCCAGACTCCCTCTGTGACCATCTGGGGGCAGCTCCAGACGTCGGACAAGGTCTTTGGTTGTCTAGAAGTACCTCCGGACGTCTAGCGACGTGATCAGACATTCAAAAGTACTTGGGAAAGCGCACCTCACACCTTCCTAAAGCCTTCACCTGCGTACAAACAACGTAGGCATAGAAATTAGCCGACATCCTCTGCAGTACGATCTGCATGGCAGAAAAGTAGTGCAGGAAGATACGTACCTCACGCGATATGTGTTTTTAGATGTCCGGCTTCAGCTTTGGACATCCTGGTGCCTCGCTAGCTGTCTGAACGTCACACTAGACGTCTGATACTGGAAAACTTCTAGTACCAGAACCTCCTCCGCGCAGCTCTTCCCGCTCGCCCTCCGCCCGCAGCAGCAGCTCTAGTAGCTGCAGGAGCTTGAGAAGCTCCTCACCGATGTACTCCTCTCTCCCACGACTCCTCTAGCTCCACCGAGCTCCCGCAGCCGTCGTCCTCCTCCCCTGCTCTCAGTCCCTTGCACTCTCTCACTCTCGCTCCTCCCTATTTTCCCCTCGCCGGTTCCTCTCCTTCGTCGCCGTGGCTGCAGTAGAGACGGGAGGGGGCGTGGTCGTTGCAGGAGAAGGTGGAGGTGGCGGTGGCTTGAGTTGTGTGAGGGGGTGAGAAGAAGAGAAGGGGGTTTATATAGAGTGGTTTTAAGGTTTAAGGGGTGAGGGTGCAGGGAAGCGAGGGGCTGCTGCGCGCCACCCGCGTAGAGTAAAAAAGGGACATATGAAAATCTCACTTTCAAACGTCCAGACACGTGTCCAGACGTTTGACCAAAACTTCAGACGTCTTATCCGACTAAAAAAGTAACGGATCATTTCAAACATAAATATTGATTTTTCAAAAATATTTGCAGGTAATTACATTAAGGAAAAAGATGAATGAAGTGGTGTAGCACTTATATTAACACTAACATCTTAGTAGGGGTGTACAATTGGAGCTACCGATTACTATAGTTTCCATGTATATACCAAATTCCAAACAAGCTCCATATTCGATTTTATCTCTTTTTGAAACTCTTTTTATCTCCAAGTAATCCAACTCATTTAAACCTTTTTTACCTCTACATTTAGTTTCCTCTTTTTATTGGATGGAAGAGTTATTTGTGGATCAACACTATCATAGCAAGGATTCTCAGGTAATCTTGAAGTTTATGGATTGAGGAATTGAGAGATGAGAGAGGGAGAGGGGGAGAGAGGTCTGGCGACGGGGGCGGGGAGGTTTGGCCCGGGCTGGACGGTGGTGGGCAAGAGATCGAGGAAGGATGCGGCGCCGGTGAAATGCTTCAAATGCCTTGGTGAGGGGCACATGGCGGCGGTGTGCAAGGACCCGATGCGGTGTCTGCGGTGCGGCGCCCTGGGTCATCGGAGGTCGAGCTGTGGGCGGTGGCGGTCAGGTGTAGGGATCTCCTCGGGAAGACGAGAGACACATCCGTCCCCTCCGGAGGGAGTGCCCCTCGTGGAGGTCAAAGCGCCGTGGTCGGAAGAGATGGGCGCGCTGGAAGGAAGGCTGTCGTCGGCACTGGTGGCGGTGGTTTTGGAGGGGTCAGTGGAGGTGGAAGCCCTGAGGGAGGCGGTCGCCGCCTACTTGGGGATCGACGGAGGTCGGTTGGGGGTGGCCTCTCTGGGAGGCGGGCGGATGGTGGTGCTGGGACTGAGCCGGATGGAGCTGAGGCGTTTGGTTTTCAGGGTGCTCCGGTGTGTTGGTGGTGTGGCGAGATGCCGGTGGCCGGTCAGGTTTGATGGAGCTTTGGCAGAGAGACCGCCGGCAGGCATGAGGAGGAGGGTCTTGATTGAGGGGATCCTGCTTTTCCTCTGCACGGTGGAGGTGGTGGCGGCGGTGGTTGCCCCTTTTGCAAGGTTACGCGGATGCGGGGGCCTCGGCTTGAAGGTGGCTGATCTGTCGCGGGTTGAGGCGTGGGTAGAGATGAGGCCGGGGCAGCGGTTGGTGGAGAGGTCGGTACTCAGGTGGGGTAGCTCTTCCTGGCTCCACCGCTTCGCCACCGTTCGCCATCCCTGCCGCCGCTTCACCTAGGTCTTTTGCTGAGGTGGTGGGTAGCGAAGCGGCGGTGGTGTGTGGAGGCGGTAGCGGCGGGCGGGCGGAGGAGGGCCGGACCGCCCTCAGGAAGGTCGAGGGTCATGGCGAAGATTGCGGCGGGGATCGTGGGGCGGCTGCGATTTTCATGGCGCAATCGATGGCAGACGAAGGGGCGGGAATGCGGAGGGTCACTGCGACCTTTGCGGAGGGGTCGGGGGAGGTGAATGCGGTGCTGAGGCCGGGTGGTTCCGCTAATTGCGGGTGCACTGGCAGCGTCGCTTCGAGTCCTGGCTTTGAAGGAGTGGTGGCTGGTGGACCCAGGTCGGGTGTGCATGACCCGGTTACGGAACCTGAGGGCCCCGGTGCTATTGCTGGGTCGGGCTTTCTTGCGTGGGCGACTCCGCGCCACCAGATCTCTGCGGAGGAGAGGTGGGATGTTGCTGGAGAGGACTCAAGGCACCCTTTGGCTGATCCGATCCGAGTGGAGAAGGGGGTGGCAGGACAGGACACGACTAGCGAAAAGGGGGGCAGGCGATAACGGGAGCAGAGGGGGGCTGGATCGCAGAGACTCTTCTACCGACCACGATGGTCATACCATAGGGGTTTGGCTCGAAAGACCCCGTCTGGGGGGGTGGCTGGGGTCGACCGACGTCGGTCGTCGGAGGGGCTGGGTACGCCTGGTGGAGCCAGGTCGCCAGCGACGGCGTCTGCTGGGGGCGGCGACGGAGGCCTGTCTGTTCCAGAGGTGGCAGTGGGGCGGCAGATGGCAGATGCAGGTGGGGACGAGGCAGCTGCAGATGGTAGGGTGGAGGTGGCAGGTGCTGGTGGCAGGTGTAGTGGTGGAGATGCTGTGGTGGCAGATGCGCTGATGGCAGATGCAGGGGGGCTAGTGGCTGCAAGGGTGGAGAAGAAGACTATTGAGGCAGCTGAGCCGCCAGGGGACGGAGCTGGGTTGATGGGGGCTGGTGGTGACGACGGGGAGCTGCTGGCTATAGGCGATCTGGAGACTGCGGGGCGAGAAGGTAAGGCATGTGGTGGTGAGGGGAGCCAGAAGGTCCATCGTCTGTTGATAGAAGAGAAGGAGGACCAGGTGGCGGAAATGATGGGGTTTAGACAGCTGACGTCTGGAGGCGGCTCCTGGAGGACCTCATGACTAAGGTCCTGTCCTAGAATGTGAGGGGTCTGAATGACCTGTCGAGAAGAGCTATTTTGCGAGGGTATATTCAGAGATGGGGGCCTGATGTGGTTTTTCTCCAAGAGACGAAGTGGGGGAGCTGTGATGGAAGGTTGTGGAGGGAGGTGGGGGGAGGGAGTTGTGGGGGCTTCCTAGTCCTGGATGCGGTTGGGAGTGCGGGGGGAATTGCGGTGGGGTGGAGGGAGGAGGAATTCTCCTTGCTGGACACTCTGGTTGGATCCCATGTAGTCACTGTCAGACTTCAGAGATGCCGGGACGACACGTGCTTGCTCTTTTCCTCGGTTTATGGCCTGACGGAGGGTCGGAGTAGACAGGTCTTATGGGAAGATCTGAACCAGATTGCGGCAGCTTTCCAGGGGGTTCCTTGGTTGATTGGTGGTGACTTTAACGTTACTCTGCGGGCTGAAGACAAACCGGGTGACCGAGGAGGTTTGGACCAGGGCTCCAAGGCATTTGCAGACTTTGTGGCAAGCCAAGGGCTGGTTGATATGCCTCCGTCGTCCTGTCTCTACACTTGGAGGAATTCTGGAGGACAGTGATCCCATATTGATAGATTTCTGGTTTCGACGGCGATGGCAGAATTATTCCCACTGGCGGAGGTTAGGCCTTTGGAGCGCCCGTTCTCGAATCACACCCCCTTGCTGTGGGCGTCGAACGAGGAATGAAGGCATGGCACTTACTTTAAGTTCGACAAAGCGTGGCTCATGGAGGAGGGCTTTAGGGGTTTGATTGAGGAACGATGGAAGTCGTATCAGGCGGATGGATCGGCGGCTGCTAGACTCGAAGCGATTCTTGAAGACCCACATCAAATAGGTTAGGAAGGAACGTGGGAGGAAGAAAGAGGAGGCTCTTGCTGCCATTACACGACTGAACAGGGCAGAGGATGTTGGGCTCCTTTCAGAAGATGACAGGGTTTACAGAGCGAGGTAGATTCAGGTGATTCAAGAGGAAGACCGGAAAGCGGAGGTGGAGTGGAGGGTGAGATCTAGGCAGAAGTGGCTGAAGGAAGGTGATTCCAACACCTGTTTTTTTCATATGGCTGCGTCGGGCAGGAGAAGGAGGAATTGTATTGACAGATTGGTGGTAGATGGGGAGGAGTTTGTGGGAAGGGAAGCGGTGGGAGGGGTAGCTGCGAGTTATTTTAGAGATTTTACAGGGTGGAGACGGGGGGGAAGGTGGAGGTGGTTAGGATTTGGGCTACCATAGATCCGGGAGACAGACGCTGAACTCTTGACGGGGTCGTTTGGGGAGGATGAAGTCCGTGAGGCTGTTTGGGGGTTGAACGCAGATGGATGTCCGGGGCCGGATGGCTTTCCGGTTGCCTTTTACAGGGAGTTCTGGCCGGTGGTGAAGGAAGATGTAATGCAAGTGGTGCAAGAGTTTAGAACGGGCAACCTGGGTTTCAATAGGCTGAACAGGTTCTATTTGTTCTTATTACCGAAGAGGGAGGGTGCTAAGGAGATTCAGGAGTACAGACCAATAGCTCTTTCGAATGCTATCTACCTGGTGGTGGCGAAACTTCTGGCGAATAGATTGAGGAGGACGCTGGGTGGGATTATAGACCTGGTGCAGACAGCCTTTGTTCCTGGCAGGAATATTTTGGAGGGTTTTGTGATGGCCTCGGAAATCCTCTCATCTTGGAAAAGAGATAAGAAGAAAGCTTTCTTATGGAAGGTTGATTTCAGCAAAGCTTACGACTCGATCCAGTGGTCATTTCTTTGGGCATCTTTGATGAGGAGGGGGTTTCCGCCGATGTGGATTGAATGGATGAAAAGGTGTGTCACCACGACGTCTTTCTCGGTTATTATCAACGGAAACCCAGTTGGGGGTTGGATCCAACCTAGGAGGGGGGTGAGGCAGGGTTGTCCGCTGGCCCCGATGCTTTTTGTGATTGTCGTGGATGCTCTTGCTAGGGCGGCGAGGAAGTCGTGTGAGAGTCGGTTGGTGAGTGGTTTCTCCTTGAGGGATGGGACGAGCATCCCACTGCTCCAGTATGCGGATGATACGATCTTCTTCATTGAAGGTGGAGAAATGGAGGCCAGAAGGTTGAGGTTCCTTGTTTTCTTACTGGGTGAGGCGTCTGGATTGCAGATAAACCTGGCTAAGTTGGAGTTTATCCCTTTCAACATGACTGAGATAGAGGCGAGGGGATGCAGTTTGGGTCTTGGCACGGAGCAGGGTAAACTTCCGATTAAATATTTGGGCCTGCCATTGTCCAATGGGAGGATTCTGGTGAGAGACTGGACCTCCCTGGTGGAGAGGCTGGTTGGGAGGCTGGAGGGGTGGGCATCCAGGCTTCTGTCTAGAGGAGGGAGGTTGGTCCTGCTCAAGGCGGTTCTGTCGGCGATGCCGTCGTTCATTTCAGTACTGAAGATGCCTCGACAAGTGATTACAAAGATTGAGCTAACTATGAGGAGTTTCTTTTGGTCCAATAAGGGGATGAGTGGAAAGGGTGCCAGGTTGGTTGCTTGGGAGGAGGTCTGTAGATCGCTGGAAGACGGGGGGCTCGGTGTGAAGGATCTGGGGAGATCAAATGACAGTCTGTTGGCGAAATGGGTGGGGAGTCTGGTGTCTCCGCCTAGGGATGCTTCTCACTTTCTGAAAGGCTTATCGACGGTGGCCCCTAGGGTGAGGAACTGCTTTATCCCTATGTTGGGAGCAGGGGAGATTTTCAGGTTCTGGCAGGATGACTGGACCGGTGATGGAGCGCTTTGCAGAAGATTTCAGAGACTGTTTGCCTTATCCCAGGACAAGATGGCATATGTGGCTGAGGTGTGGGAGAATGGATGGTGCCCGCGCTTCGTTAGCAGTTTATCAGATGCGAGAACGCTTGATTTTCAGACCTTACTTGTTGAGTTGGAGGGACTACATCCGACAGCTGGTACAGACATGTTTGGTTGGGATGAAGGTGAGTTTTCGGTTGCGGCCGCATACAGGAGGTTGTCCGCTGGTGGCCCAGAGGTGGAGCTAGATCTGATAAGGGACTGCAGACAGATTTGGAAAGCCACGTGTCCGCTGAAAGTCAAGATTTTTGCCTGGCTGCTCAAGAGGAGAAGGCTGGTGACTAAGGTGTGGAGGGCAAAGTGGGCTCCTGGAGAATGTAAGTAAGGTATGCTCTTTGTGTGGGGGTGGTGAGGAGGACGTTGACCACCTCTTTTTCGCTTGCCCTTTTGTGATGCAGATTTGGGACAAAATGGGTGGGAGGTGGTGAGAGTACCGGCTGTTTGAGGAATTCTGGCATAGTTTCAGAAGTGGAGGTGGTGTTGGCGGTCAGTTTGTTTTCCATACAAAGAAGGAGAAAGCCAGGCCGTTGGCAGTCCTTTGGGGAGTTTGGTTGGGTAGAAATGCGGTGGTTTTTCGGGGTCAGAAACCTTACATAGAGAATTTTGTTGAGTCTATTGACTCTTTGTTTTCTCTTTGGGCTGATTCTTTGTGAATGGGGGACCCCGGGATCTGTCTGTTGTAATATTGTTTTTGTTTGCTTCTAATATATATGATTTTGGGTAGTTATCACTCTGGATAACTACCCCTTCCTTTTTCAAAAAAAAAATACTATCATAGCAAATTTGTTAGCAATCAAGTTTTTTATGATTGGAATGACAATTGCCTATCTTTCAAATATCTTAAGAATAATATTCAATGACCCAACTTGATTTTAAATTTCATTTTATGAAAAATACTGAGATAATTTCATATCTTCTAAAAATTACTTTCCTTGTTAAATCATGATCTCGAAAAATCAATTATAGGTAGGCTTGCAGCATTTGGAAGTACTTTGGAGATCGAATTTTTCGGATACGGGCAACATTTGAAAGTGTAAATATTTTAATTTATAAAATAGTTTAAAAAACATAATCTTTTTTATCCTCATGCAAGCTTCTTTATTATTTAATAATAACTTTGAATATCAATTCTAGAACCTAGATAGGATGAGTTGCCAAAGGTGATGTGTTGGCTAGTGGGATAAGTAGTAGTTTTAAATAAGTATTATTTAATGAAGAAAATGTAAGTGTACTTGTACTCCAAAACATATCCTTCCCTGATATAAAATTGTGGAACTTAAACAATGTTGGAGTTCCAATGATTATAAATACAAGCGTGAATATAAATATGAATACAAAATGAGAGGACAAAAACTAAGTAATCAAAAGTTAAATTAATAATAATAGAATAAGCAAGTGATGGATTTGATGGGTTATACTTTTAATTGAAGAAGAGTTCTTTAGCAATCGAGAATCACATTTATTCATCTAGAATCATATTACATGGACACTTGCATCTATGGAAATTTCAAGCACCTAATCACTTGCAATAAGATCATCTACAACCCCTTGGCACCAACCCTCCCCCTCCCTCCACCCAGCACTGTCCCTTCTGACAGATGGTTGGGTGGAGGGATTATTCAGAGCATTTGATTAACAAGATTAGGTCGATCCTGGGGTTAGAGGTGTTTAGGACCAACTAGTATTTAGAGAAATTTTTTGGAAGGATAAAAGGAGTGTATCTCGAAAAACAAGCAGAACCTAAAAGGGTATAGGGGGAAGTGTAAGAAAACGAAGAATGAAGATTGCAAGAAAATAGATCTTTAACAACACTTATTTCATCTATGGCAATGTTAAAGATACATTATCATAGATTTCTTTCCTGCAGATCAGCTCCATGAGGCTAATCATGGACCTCAAGCTCCAGAGGAGGTTGGCGGTGCTCTAGGATTCAAAAGATGAGAGGAGAGAATGGGGTTTATTACCTTTGCATTGTGACCTATCTCAAAGATTATAAATATATAAGATGTCTTTTATATGGTGAGCAAGATCTCCAGGTAATTGAATGCATAAAAAATGTGATTAAAGGCATGTAGAATAAATGCAAAGAAAATGTGAATAAAGCCATGTAGAATGAATCAATGGAATCTAAATCTATAATCTACATTTTTCAAGGTAATCACTAGCTATTTACAGAGTTGAAATTGTATGCTAATTGAATATTCGATGAGGTTACTCTACAAAATTCTATTTGCCATATGTAATCATGTTGTTGACACATTAACCGTGTGTCACATATACCTCAATTAAGGAAAAGTGGTCAGCCACCCAAAGAATTGATCATATCAATTAACTAATGTCACCTTTTTTTTTTGAGATCCAAAACACACTACGCTTCCCGCTTAAACCAAATTATACACATCATGAAGTTATTAATCAAATTAAGTAGTGGTAATCCTAAGCTCAATCTAACAAAATCTGATTCATTCTTCATTTATCTTAATCATAAAGAAGTAGTCTCTTGATATGAATTTTACGTGATTTTATATAACGGGTTTTTAATCGTTGTAACACGTAAAATTGATTAACTATTAAATTTATAAACCTAGATAGTAGAAGTATCTAGGATCATCTAAAGAGGCCAATCACTAGTTATCAAGATTGATGTTCTCTCTCTTGCTTTCTCAAATCTTCTTTTTTTGTCATTTTGGTTTTTGTGATTTTTAGGGTTTTCAAAACATGGGCAATGAAAAAAGAATTACGCCTAAGTGAATATGATAAATCAAATCCTACCTTTCTAAGCTCACCTTAAGCAAGTGCGCCTAGGATAATTAGAAAGGTGGAGTGAGTGTACTAAAGGAATTAAAGAAACTTGAACATAAAACACATAAAGTGAAAGGCACTTGATTTAATAATATGGAAGACTAATGTTTACAAATACTTGGAGAGCTCAATTATGTGGAGTGATTCCACACAATTAATTCCTAAGTAATGGAATGCTTCTAATACAAAAATAAATGAAAAAATAAAGAAATAAAAGTGGCTCCCAAATAAATCTTGAAGAAGAAGAATATCCTTGCTCCAAGTACAACTGATCTTGGACTTGAAACGGGCTTCTCCTTACTCCTTCCTTGGTTGCTCCTCCTCTCTAGCTCCTCTAAGAGTGGATGTCTACCACTCTTTCCTCCTGCCTGAATGTCCTCCTAGAGCTTGCTCCTTGACTTGGACACAAGGAAGAAGAAGAAAGGAGTGTAGAGACTGGAAGGGTATGGTAAGGAACCCTTATAGTGTGCACGTCCAAGCTCCCTCTTCCTTCGCCTTGAATGGTGATTTTAGGTAGAAGAATTGTGTAGTCAAGGATGAAGAAAATGTGGTGATATGGTAGGGTTTATATAGAATGGGGAGGGGGGTGGTTATGGTGGCCAAAGGATGCATATGGGTGGCGCCAACCATGAAGGGATGGCATGGTTTGGTGCCAACCCAAGGGTTCTAGAAGGGATCTTCTTGGTGCCAAAAAAATGGAGGTGGTTATGGGGATGTTTTGGTGCCATTTTGAAGAGGTGCCAAGGGGTGGTGGTGGTTGGTTGCTTTGGTGCCAAAAAGGAGGAGGAGTTGGTGGTGATTGGGTGTGGTTTTATGGCACATGATGGCTGGCCATATAGAGTAGAGAGCAGGTAGGCTGGCTAGCTAATTGGTGGATCTAGCTTAGCTAGCTAGTAGATAAGTAGAGTTAGCCAAGTAGCTAATGGAGCTGACTTGGAGCTTCTCTGGGTTGTCCTAAAGTTGAGGGGAGATAAAGATGAGCTGCTGAAGACTTCCCAGCTAGCTTAACTAGCTAGCTTAGGACTAGTATCCAAGCTCAACTGAGTTGAGCTTCATGAGTTTGAGATGAGCTAGCCTATGTTGGAATGCAGCTAATGTGAGCTTCTATCTACTTCTTCTTAGTCTTTATGCCTTTCATTTGTCAAGGTTTACTAAATTATGATATCTCTTCATTCCCTGACAAGCAATTGAAACATATAAGTACATCAAATGACAAGAAAACCTAATAATGCATGCCTAAACCCTAAATGCATATAAATGCCTAAATGCAACCTAATATTATAATGCGAATGTAGAAGTCCTAAGAACTAAGTGTATAATTAACATAGAAATGATGATAAACTAATATTTATCACCTTTGTATTCTCCCGTCATTCCCCATGTTTTTTATTGTTTCCTTTCTATATTATCGGAAATTGGGCAACAATTCTCTTTCTCATTGTCTTTGTAATTTTCCAATCATAAACTTGTAAGCATACGTTCATATAGATCCATTCAGATGTGTTCCTTAGTCCTTTTAATGGCCCAAGTCAAGGGATTCACTTTAACGTGGGAAGACTCCCATGAAAACACATATTTGACCTAGATCGTAGTTTTTTTGTTTTTTTCTGCAAGTGAATCTCCATTTAAGGGAAAGAAGCATATTACATCTAAATGCAATTCTCAGTAGGGAGAAGAGAGAAGAGAATACCATGCCCTTAGAAGAGGGGAGACTCACCTCTTGTGTAGGGGAGTAGCTGATGCCAACACAAAAATTACAACAATAAGAAAACTCAGAAAAACAAAATTACAAAAAGAAACAAAGAAGGCATCCGATATAAAAAGCTTCTTACCCATGCTTCACACTTGGATGACAATACATGCCACCAAAACAAAGTTGACGATTTGTGCAAAATTGGAGGACTGGTAGACTATTATTGGAGAGCAATCTAATCGTATTAAGATCGATTTCTAGTGTGACTCAATAAAAAAAGTAATACATTCATAGAAATGATTGAAGATGCCAAAATTAGAGGTAGGAACAATGATAGGAGCTGCACAAACTAGGATCACCATCAGTTGAACATCAACCCAGAGTACAAGCGTCATGAACCACAAAGGGAGAGACCATCTTGATAGGCATGGCAGATGTCGCTACCACTCGATTGGAGATGCAACAACAGCTACGATCGGTTCAAGTAGTTGCACCACAGCAGCACCACTCAAGCAACAAAAGGAGAGACGAGGGGAGGTAAACCATGGACTGACGCTAACGTTATCGACAAGGAAGCCCGCAATTAACCTGCAGGAGATCTAGGGACCCTGCCGGAAACTCAGCACCTTGATCACGGCAAGGATGAAGATGCAAAAGAGACAAGCCAACTGAAAGGGTAAGGTGGGGGGACGATGGAGAGAATCGTTGAGAGACAAGCAGCCCTACTCAACGCGGTGGCCTACCGAGGGAAGAGTGAAAGGGGTGTGCAATGTCACTGTTTTCCTCTCACATAGATCCCAATTTTAAAACCTCCTCGTTTACCTCCACTTCAATTGCTCATTTCCTGTACCTCTGTGTTTTTAGTATTTGCCTAGGTATCGTAAAAACACTGGGTAATTTATACATCATAACCATATCAATCGATCCGTTAACTCTATCGAATTTGGGTTAAAGTATATATATATTTTTTTTATAAAGAAACCTTGTAATTCTTTATTTGCTTTCTTGATTACTCTTGCCCTTTTTTTTTGACCTTTCTCCTTCCTCCCATTTCCGATCGAAGCAGCCGCGAAGCAGCAATTAAATAGCCATCCAATTCCGAGGAGATCGTCGTCGCTTCCCGAACACGACCATGTCAATTCCAGCATAAAAATAACTTAAAATATCAAGGGGCTATTGATTAACGGAATATAGGAAAAATTATGGTTGAATTTTACATCTGATAGCTCTTATTTTGATTTTGAAGATTTCAAAATTGTCGGGTAGATTTCAAAATAAATAAATTCTATTCAAAAAGTTGAAATTCATTTATTGTATCTCTCGTTCATCCTCTTTTAACTTTACGGTATAAAATTCGTATTCTTCCTATCAAATATCTGAAGTGAAATGAATATTTCTAATTTTTTTGATGTAACAGTAAATACAACTAAATATTTAAATAAAATAAAAATTCTTAATTTCGTATCCCCTTTTATATTTTTTTATCACTCCGGATTGTTCTTCTAACCAAACAGGCGCAAAACGAGAAGAAAGTGAGAGAAATGCATACGAACCGTCGGGTATCCTGCCGTCGACTGGTGGCCATTGGTGATTAGGACATGGTCGTAGTCCTTGATGCCCCGGGGGATGTGGGCGGTGCTGGTGGGCTGGTAGAAGACCGCGACCTTCCTGAGCTTTGTTAACTCCTCCTTTTCTTTTCATAAAAATTAAAAAAGGAAAAAACTTCCGGATGAGGTCTCGTACGATCCCGGTGAAGGCCAAAGGGAGGGAGCTTGGGTGCGCGCATGGAGATGTGGTTATGTCACCCCGGGCGGGGGGGAAAAGGTTTGGAGTGAGAGAGGCGGAGGGTGGCGATGCTGCAGGCTCGTGTTGGAAGGAGAAGCGGCGGGCGGCGGATGACGGGCGAGGCGAACGTGGGAAGGGAATGAAGAGGGTGCGAGTGGAGGAGGAACATAATGGGGGCGGTGGCGCATGGATAATTGGTGACGTGAGAGCCACGTGGACAAAACGCCGAGGGTTTGCACGAAGGGGAAGGAAGGAGGTTCGACGGGAAGGGACGAGGTGTGGGTTGGAGTGGGAGAAAGAAGGAAAAAACAAAGAAGATTTTAGGTGAGAAGAGGAAAAAAAAATTGTATAGATTTTTTTTTTGGGTGAAAGTATACATATTTTAATCTAACTTCGTTAAAATTAAGGACGGTGTCCTCGGATAAAATCCCACGTCATTTTCAATGCGAATGTGAATCACTTTTTTTTTTTCCTTCTTCTTCCCCCCCGATAAAGGGAGGTATAGGATTTATCATGGAAACGAACTTGCGTTTTCCGTTTCTCTAAAATTGGTGGATTGGTTGACATAAGGGTACAATGTGTAAATTATCTGCTGTTTCGAGATAAAGTGTAATTTCAAAAAAATTAAAGAGTATTTACGTGAGACTCCCTTTTTTATTTAATCGCTGGTTCTCATCTATCTACTATAAAAGAACTAGTACTTTTTAATTATATACCAGAAAAGCAACTTTGTTATATAAAAATCACAAATGAAGCTTAATGAAGTAAATTTTACGTGGATGTTATCACAAGTTTTCAAAATTAATATAATATCATCGCATTGGTAATATTAATTTCAGTGTCACCAAAAAATTTTTGTTATTGTGGTATTTGCCACTATGGCGATTAGTGTCACTAAATTTGAAGACAATAAATATAAGGTAAAGATTTTTTTTAACCTAAAAGCCTTTTTTTTTTTTTCTTTCCCCTCAAACCCTCCCCCTCCTCCACCTGCCACCACTCTCACCCCCTCCTTTTCTCCCTCTCTCTCTTACCATCACACCTCTCCTTCTCTTGCCCACAGCTCCTCTCTCCCTTCCAACAGCAGCAACCCTCCTCCCCTTTCTCCATGCTGCTTTAAACCCTTTTACCTCGACGATGACTAGGAGGAGGTGTACCTACAACAACAACATCAAAGCCCCCCTCAGTTGACCCCATCATATCTATCGATGACCCCATGCGTGTGCAAGTTTCACCACTTGAATTGATTTTTTTCTTATCCTTCAAATATTGGTTTCACTGTTGGCCTTCTTGTTCCTCTATACTTTGTTTGCTGGAAGGTGTGGTCTGGCCATTAGAGGGGGTAGTTCTATAGTTTGCATAGTGATATTGACAATAAAATATACATTTTTATGCTACTCTCGTGTAACTATCTAAAGAACTTCCTAGATATTATGTAGTTCAATCGTTATATTTGAAGATATCCTTGTTTTCATTGGGATGAAGTTTCTTGAGTGAAGGTGGAAGGATAGGAGGAGAGGAAAGGGTGATCGGAGAAGGAAAAATAAGTTTTGAGGTTTAAAAAAATAAAATTTCCTTAATTTTTAATGCAAAATTGTTAAATTTAATGGAACTAATTAATAAAGTGATAAATATGAAAATAATATAACTTTGGTATTAAGAACAATATTGAGAATGTGGTGGTATCTTATTAATTTTGAAAGTTTATAGTAACATATATGTAAAAATTTTTATAGTAAAAATAAGTTTATATGTAGTAGAGGGTGAATGGGGGCCTTAATTATCATTTTGGTTCATCCCATGAAATAGAACGAGGACTTGGAAGTTCCTGATAAAAAGGCTTATCCCAGGATAAGTTCTCTAAGGCGAGGGGTAAAATAAAGTTATTTTATGCCTTGCCCTCTTATGTGACATAATCCACGAGTTCACGTTATCAAGAATCTATTGTGAGTTAAAGTAATTATCATTTTTAATATTTTAATTATTTATATTATATTAATTTTGTTTTATATTTAGTATATGAGTTTTGAAACGTAAAAGTTGACATAAAAAGTGATGTATACAGGATTGTGGATGTGATCCTTATTTGATGTATTTTTTTTTATATAAAAAATGTATTCATATGTGGTTGGGGTCATGATTATTGAAATTAACAATAAATTAGGTTTGTACAGTGTAAATAAATCAAATCACATTTAAAATCACTTTACATCAATGTAAAAAATCACAATATCACCTTTAAAATAATTTTATGTCGGTGTAATCCTACGTTGCATCGATAAAAAATTAAATTTCAAGTGTTTCTTCACCTATGACAAGTGATTTTTTACCTTAGGATTAAATTCTGAACCATAAGGTGAAAAATCACTTCTCATATGTAAAATCACTTTCCATAAACCTAAACCATAAACCCTAAATCCTAAACCTATAGGTCAAAATCACTTTGCACTGTTGTAAAATTACTTTCCACTTGTACAAAATCATCAAATCATTTTTAAAATAATCATGCAAGTAGGGATACAAACGGGTCAGGTTCAGGGTTCGGCTAAAATCATACCTATACCTATTTACAAAATCCATACCCATACCCTACTTATTTACCCATCAGGTACAAAAATTCAAACTCATACACATACTCATCTACTCACCGGGTACCCATTTACCCATTAGGTGCCTGTTACGACCCGGTTCTCGAATCTCTACAAGATCCGAGACCGGCTCGACTCGACTAATCCCAAGACCCAGTCATCCAACAAGAAATAACCAAAAAGCAAGGAAGTAAAGAGTACAGTAAAGAAAGTAAACCACATTCACTATACTAAGCAACTAACAGTAAAAGAGTACAGTAGTAAGGAAAGTAAAGGCTGCTACAGTACATATCACCACCACAACAATAGAACAGTAACAAGGTACAAGGACATAAAGGTACAGAAAAGTAAATGTACAGGAGTCTGAATTCACTACTACAAAAGAAGCTACTGCTACTAGGCTCTATTGGCCCTAGCACCCTCTGCAACCATAGACTCAGGCTGCTCAACACCTAGACCTGAAAAGTGTTATGAGTACACAAAGTCAGCGAACGCTGAATAGAGTGGTGGTTGCGCTATGGTTTCGTCGTGTTATTTTAAAGTCTTAGGCGTTGTAGTATATCACGAAAAGCTATCACCAGTTTATAATTTATTACTCGGGATTAAAAGTTTCCCGAGGTCGAACTCAGGGAGCAAACTATGATTTTAAAAGCATATGAATTCGCAATTTATATTGTTTTACAAAAATTAAGACAAAAGAGAGAGAGCAGAAATTGCTTATTTTCTCTTTTTTTTTCTTTCCTTCTCTTCTCCTTTCTTCTTTCTTCTATGTCTTCTTCTTTGCTGCAAAGGCTCCCTCCTTTTTTCTCTTTCTTTTTCTCTGGCCCATCCTCCTCTCTTCTCTTCTGCTCCGCTCCTTCCTTTCTTTCCGACGTCTGATTTCTGATTCAGAAATCAGACGCCTTATCTGATCAACCTCTCCTTCTTCTTTTCCTTCCTCTTGGCTTCTCTGGCTTCTTCTGCTCCTCTCCTTCCCTCCTCCTTTCTTCTTCTCTGCGGCTAAGTCCCAGCCGCTGCTCTTCTTCTTTCTTCCTTCCTTCTTCTCTTCAGCAGCTCCTTGCTTCTTCCTTCCTCACCTGTTCCCTGCACACACACACAGGCTCAGCGCAAAACACCTACCCTACCCCTTTCCCGCATCTCTCTCTCTCTGAATCTCTCTTTGGTACGCTCTCCCAGAGTCGGGTAATCAGGTCGGGTCACGTGCCCGGGTCTAGGCGCACCGGCATGGGTGGTGCACGAGGAGTGCACAGGAGTGGGGGTAGTCAGGTCGGGTCAGGTCCGCGTGGGAAGAGTCGCGGACGAGACCTGGGTGATAGGTGAGGAGGGACCTCACCCTAGTGATTCAAGGCGAAATGCCTCTGCGACTCTTTCAATTGATGTGTGGGCGTGCACCCACACACTTCCGAGGTGGGACTAAAGTCCCACCTCCGCTCTGCGCACCTGCAGGCAGGAAAACTCGACCAATTTGGGGCTGAGGCAGAGGCCTCCAACCCCAAATTAAGGTCCTGAGTGTGTGCGCGAATACCCTCCGCGCGCTCTCGGCTGCAGACCTGGAGCTAAAGAGGCCTAGAGCTACTCGCTAAGTAGCTCTTGCTGTTCGTCAATGGCGGCGAGGGGGGTGAGACCTGAAAACACTAAAACGGCCTCACGGCCACGTCAGAAAGCTCAGGAAGCTTCGCCAGATTACGGCGAAGGCGGTGCGGGGGTCAGCGTGACGGGAAAGTGCCCGTAGCCGTGTGCCTAGGGCACACTGCAAAGGTGCAGGTGGGTGTGTTCGAGGGGTGGTCTGGAGGTGCGGGGTGGTGAATGGAGGGCGGATTTGGTGTCAGTGAGGTGTCGTGGTGCTTTAGGGGTGATTGGCGAGGCGAATGGAGGCGTGGGGTGGCGGAAACGCCTCGCCGGAGGGCGGCTGGAGATCAAGAAGGTGGTGATGGACAGTGGTGGTCGATGGGTGGAAATAGAAAACTGAGAAGGGGGAAATAACAGAGAGAGAAAGGGGAAGGTTTTTACCTACTTAATTGACGAAGAGGGAAAGAGGAGGCGCCCGGCGCATGCCTGCCGGCGCTGGGGACGAAGGTGCCCAGAAGGGGGGTAACGGCGACGAGGAGGGAATCTGGAGGTGCCAGCCGATGCGGCCTGGTGTGGGAAGACAAGGACGAGTAGACTCTGCTGCGGGTGTGGCAGTAGAGCGACGAAGAGGAGGAAAGATCGCCGAAAGCGTTGGGCTGTCTGACCGGAGGGAGAGGAGACGAAGTATGGGGGTGTTCTTCGGCCAAAACGAGCTTATCCTGACCGGAGGACCCTGCCGCTCCTTTTATAGCAGCTGGTGGGAGGAGATTCTCGAGGATCGATCGTGGAGAGCATGCTGGAGTTGGTCGGAGATGGAGACCCATTCCTCTCGTGCGTTCGCACGAGAGGTGTTGGCACTCGCAGGCCATGACAGGGGGTTCATGCGAAAGAGGACGACGTAGGGAACCTCCCTTTCGTTCCTGAGAGCGGCTCCCATATCCTGAGCAGCGCCATCCTCCGCGCAAGGTCGCCGGAGGTATGGGCGCCTGCGTGGGGTGGCAGAGGGACCGTTCTGCAAAGAATGAAAGAGAAGATAGGGGGCTAAATGCAAGGGTTCAAAAAGATAAGGGTCAAAAAGTAATTCAAGAGGACCAATTTGTAAAGTCGATCAAAATGGTCTTCTCTTAGGCTCAAATTTTTGTACCAACCTAATTTAGACCTAAGGAATTCAATGATGTAATTTGATTTTAGGTTTGTCCATGTTTGATCGGTCAATTTGCATAAAAACCCAAGTTAGGTCAAAATTTGGGCATGGTTCCCAATTTAGGTCAAGATAGGTTGCAAAGGCAAAATTGAAGGTTCTAAACCCTAGGGAATATTTTTCCATGAATTTTAGAGGGTTTAGCTGATTTTTATCCTACCTAGAACCTCGTGAATTAAAGCAGGTTTATTTTTAGGGTTATAGAATGTCATTTGATTCCTAGATGTTGCTATAACCCTTTTCGGCTCAGGCTATCCCACTTTATTTCTTATTAAGCCCAGTTGACCTATATTTAGACCCTTAGACACCCTGATTAGGGTTATAGAATGTCATTCGGACTGCAGTTCCTCCCATGTGTTGATCGGACTAGTCTGAGTTTGATACCAATGTGCGGCCTTGTCCAAGAGGGAGAACGAAAACATTTTCATGAGTAGGATATCCCGATTTTGTACATCTGACCCGAAGGTCTGGGCCAGATGCTTGAGTTGTTTAATGTGTTGGAATGGATCCTCAGAGTTAAGCCCGTGAAACTTTGGTATGGCATGAATCATATTGGGCTTCAGTTCAGAATCAGGTCCTCCAATTGGGATTCGTACTCGAGGTTCGATTGCCACCGCAGCGGGATTATAGTGATCTCGCATCATAGGTCGCTGCATTGGGTTTACAAAGTTCTGAAAGAGATCATTAAGGCGTTGAAGTTGGTGTTCAAGGTTATTCTCCTCTTCAATGGGTTGTGCCATGATGGGAGAAGAAGGAGAATCAGGATCTGAATTAGATGAGAGATTTATGTGGTGGGGTTGCTGCACAAATAAGGGCGTCGAGGCTTGGCCTCGACGAGAGTGAATTTCTAAAAGAGGTCTTAAAGATGGTCTTAAGGACCTCCTACCGAACATGCACCGAAAGATGTGATGAGATTAGAAGGTGCTGGACCCAATCATGACACCCAAAAATTGTAGGGTGACTATAGAGGTTCGGGGCAGATGGATCCCTGGATCAGAAGATCGTCCACCTGAGAATTACCTGGGCAGCCAGAGAGGGAGAGTCCCGCAAAGACCCTACACGGTAGAGCGTCCCCACGGGTTACAGGGTTTCCCCCACCCAACCTCTCTTGTCACTGCAGTTCCAGGTAGACCAAAATGGGGACCTTGACCTCTTAAGTCTACCTTTCTTTATTTTAAGATCAAGGTGCTTAATGTTCCACATGAACTTTTAAGTATTTTGAGTGAAAACGTGACCTAATTTTAAGGTTGGTTGACCCAAGGGATCAACTTCACCTCTTGTTCCTTTGAGAGCTTTTAGGTCCTTTTCTTTTAAGGTTCAAATGGATTAAAAACCTGATTTGCTTAGGGTTCTTGTGTAGATCTTTTCAAACAAGGTTTAGGCACACCTCTTTTTAGAAAAAAATTTGTTTCTTTGTTTAAGATAAGGTGTGTCTCTAAAAATCCTAGCTTTGTAATCCTTAACTTGGCTCTAGTGGATCCAATTTAGTTGCCTCAGAATTTAGTACCTAGGGCTCAATCAAGAAAGTTTTAGCCTTAGTTACCTTAGTTGGATGAGCAGATAAAAATGTGTTGAAATGAAAATCAGGTAACTTGATGAGTTACTAAATATGAAACAGGTAGCCCTAAGTTGATTATTCTCTTTTTTCTTTTTCTTTTTCAGATTTTGAGAGAGTTAAGAGGGAGGGCTTATGGAAATTACCTGTTCCTTGAAGTGTCTGTTGTGCAGCGGCTCTTCTTTCCTTTTTGCTTTCCCTATTTTGAGCACAACAAAAGAGAGAGGAGTTAGGTCAAATATTGGATAGAAAAGTTGTAATCAAAAGCTTTAAAAGAGACCGTTGCTCCCCGGCAATGGCGCCAAAATGTTTGTACGCTTTTGTGATCGGGTTTTAAAAGATAACACGTTGTAATATAGCCGACAAAGCGTTCAAACAAATAGAGAATTTTATTACTCGAAAAACTAGAGTATCCGAGGTCGAACACAGGGAGCAATCTCAGTACTTTTAAAACTAAGGAATACAACTTTTAAATGAAGAACAATTGATTCAAAGAGAGAGTTATAAAAAGAATTGCTAAAAGATAACAGGATTGGACGTCTGATTTCTATATCAGACGTCTTAAATGCAACTATTCTTCTTCCTGTTTTGATTCTGTCTTGGCCTTCTCTGATTTTTGCTTGCTCTTCTCTCTGCTGCCTTTTTCTTCTTCGTAGGTTCTTCTTCTTCTTTTCTTCTGATCTACAGGTCTTCTTCTTCCTTGAACTTCTTTCTCTTCTTCTCTTTCCTGCGAAGTCTTCTCCTTCCTTGGCCTTTCTACGAAGGCTTCTTCTTCCTCTTCTCTTCTTTCTTCTTCTTCTTTCTCTGCCTCACTCAGCCTCTTCTTCTTCCTTGCGGCTAAGTCTTCTCTCTTCACCGCCCGACCTGCCTACACAACGGGGAAGCAAAACCTAACCCTTCCCCTCTACCCATGCGTCTTTGTCTCTCTCTGCAATTCACTCAAGGACGCTCTCCCAGAGCCACGGGTAATCGGGTCGGATTTCGCACCCGGGACTAGGCGCACCGGCAGGTGGGTGATGCACGAGGAGTGCTCAGGTTGGGTCGGGTCAGAGCCCACCACCAGATCCGCGAGGTGAAACCGCGGACAAGGCAAGCGTGGGATAAGGTGAGGGACCTCACCCCTGTGCATTCGGAGGCAACGAGGCAATATCACAAAAACAATTTAAAGTATACTTGCGCTTCGCGTTTCGCCGATGTGGGACTATTGGTCCTGCCCCACTCTCGCACGCGCCCGCAAAGCCTTCGTGCAATCGCCACAGCTGCTGACGTTGCTGCGCTCCTTGCTGGACTTAGATAATTAGCACTACTTTCCCAAATATGCTGCACCTAAAGATTGGAGAACCTGACGCCTGGAGCTGCTGAAGCCTGGAGCTGCTCCAACCGTCAATGGCGGCAGGGGCTGAAATCCTGTCAAACACAAAACAAGCCTCTCGGCTTAATCAGACCAGCTGGGGACCTTCGCCGTGGCACCGCGAAGGTGGTGCACAGTGCTGCAGGTCGTGGGATGGCCTAGGCGTGCGTGCCTAGGTCGACCTGTGACCGGAAGTGTGGGGGTGTTCGGGGGGCTGTGGTGGAGGCGTAGAGGGATGGTGGATGGGCGGAGATTGTTCCTTGTGGTGAGGCGGAGCTTATGAGACGGTTGGCGAGCCGTGTGGAGGGGCGGAATGATGGGGGCGACTCGTCAGAGGTCGGTCAGTGACGTGGAAGATGAGGGTGGTCAGGCAATGTCGGGGGGTAATTAAATGAAATAAAAGGGGGAAAAGAGAGAGGGGAAGATGGAGAAGATATCTGGAGAGTTCTGGAAGGGAGGGAGGCAGGGGAGTGGACGGCGCGTAGCTGCCGTCGTCGGAGAAGAAGAACCCTGAGGGAGGGAGCGGCGACGAGGACGAGGTCAGGGGCATGCACGCTTGGTACGGCGCAACGCGGGAGGAAGAGGCGAAGTTGACTTTGCTGCTGGTATGGCAGCAAAGCGACGAGAAGGAGGGGAGGAGGTCGCTGGAGCTTGCGGGTTTCTTGGCCGGAGATGGAAGAGAGGAAAATTTGGGGGAATCTCCGCCAAAACAAGTCTGAATATCTGCGGCTGGGTCTGGGGATCCTTTTATAGGTGTTGGGCGAACTTTCTAGTGCGTGGAGGGCGCGCAATCTCCTCCGCCAGCTCGCCGGAGAAGGAAAGAGGGTGGATACCCAAATCCCTCGTGCGTTCGCACGAGAGATTGGGTTCACACCAGAGATCGTGATTGGCTTTAAATGGAAGGGAATTCCTTAGAGAATCTCCCTTCCATTTCTGGGAGGGAATCTCTGAGGAATCAGAGAGTAATCCCTCTCTAAACCTCGTCAGAGGTCGACTCTGCCCTAACAATGGCGGAAGGACCTGATTGCAAAGGTGGCGAGGAAATTAAGGGGCTCTCTGCAAGGATTTTCAAAAGATAGGGACCAAATTGTGATTTAGGTGTACTAAATTGCAAAGTAAGTTAAGATGACCTCCCCTTAGGTCCAAATTTTGGTACAAACCTAATTTGGACCTAAGGAATCCAATGGTGAAGTTGGATTTTAGGTTTGATCACGTTTTACTGGATATTTTGCGTAAAAACCCAAATTAGGTTAATTGAATGGCGAGGACCCTAATCTAGGTCAAACTAGGTTCCAAAGGCCAAATTAAGTATTCTAAACCTTAGAGGATATTTTTCCATGATTTTTAGAGGATTTACTTGATTTTTATCCTGACCGGAACCTTGTTAATTTAAGCGGGTCTGTTTTAGGGTTACCAAATGTCATTTAATTCGTAGATTGCACATAAACCCGTTTCTGATTGACTCAACCCACTTTTTATCTCATTTAGACCATTTGACCTATGTTTTTCCTCTGAGAAATCTCGTTTATGTACTTCAATGGTAAAATTTCAGTTTTAACATTTATTTCATGTTTTCTTCTCAGAGCACTTATTCCTTCATTTAGGCCTTCTTCTAGGTTATGTAGGAGCTTTTATCTTCTTTATTGGGTCAAAATGAGCTAGTTATGGCTCATGATGAGGCTCTCATCA
Organism: Thalassia testudinum; assembly: GCA_037157565.1. NCBI lineage: Eukaryota > Viridiplantae > Streptophyta > Magnoliopsida > Alismatales > Hydrocharitaceae > Thalassia > Thalassia testudinum. Next base: position 25,366,720 of record JAZHRO010000024.1, read on the forward strand.
GTTAGGCTTTTCTTTAGGTTTTGTAGGAGCTTTTGCACACTTATTTAGATCAAATTGTGCTAGTTAGGGTTCATGATGAGGCTCTCATCATACCCCCATACCTAGCTTTTGCTAGTCCCTTAGCAAAATTTTAAGGTTTTAACCTTTGTTCTGGACCATGAATTTCTTATCAAGTTTTGATAAGTGCTTTTTCTCTTGTATCCTTGATTAGGTCAGAATGCCAATCATAGGCCTAAAAGGTACTCTAGTACCAACCAAGATCCAGATTTGTCTAACCTTAGCCTCAGTCTTTAGCACAGGTTTTTAAGGCCTACAGGAACTAACTTAAGGTTTATTGGATTTCGTGGTTAAAGCACCCGTGCTTGAGATATTTTTAGCCTTGGTTCAGCTTGCAGTGCGTTTTGTAAAAGAGAGAGATAGAAGATTTATTTGTTTGGAGAGTTTTCTCTCTCTTTTTCTTTTTAATTCTAGCTTAAGATTGGCTTCTCAACACGGTCTGATCGTATTCCTTGTCCCCATCATCAATCCTCAAGGGTCCCTGGCAGTCGATGCTTCGAGATAGCACCGCCTATGGTAACCCTCAGAACCCTGGCTTTCGAGATTTCGAGATAATCCTGTCCATGGTGCTCCGTGGCCGAATTCAGACCCTGGCAATTGACACTTCGTGATAATTCCATCCATGGAATCTAAACCAGCAGAGTGCTTACATGCCCCCAGTAGGATATGTAAATATCCTAAGAGACAAGCACCGAGGAGATGATATTTTGTTACGCATCTTCGAGGGGAATTTCCCACCTCTCCGCGCTGGGAACTCGTCCAAATCAACTTGTGTTGATCGGCCGCTCCTACTCTAGGTGACATTTTCAGAATTTTTGAAATGCTTCTGCGTGATTTTGATACTTATGCTTACTGAACCAGGTTGTGTGTGAAATTGAGTGCTTAGGTTACTGAGTCCTGTAAACCAAAAGTCAGTTACCGAGGCCAAATACTCCCTAAGCCTTGAACCTAATACTTAAGTTTTTCATTCTCCTCAACCTCTTGAGGAATATTTAGATCTTAATGGGTACTAAGAGTCTATCCAAGAATGCCTAAGGTTTACGTTCTTATTAATCTTGTTATGCACTTTCCTTTTTCTTTTCTTAATGTGGTCCAAAACTTAGGTTAATTCCTTAATTTCTTGCTAATGACTATCACTTTGTTTCATTTTCTGCTCCTTTTTTTTTCATTTTGTTCTTTTTCTCCTCCTCCTTTGTAAAGTCCATAAAAATTTCTTTCCTCCTCTCATTTTATTATTCTTTTTCAAAAAAATTTTTAATTTTTATGGTGTTTTTGGCATATGTGAATTTTTTTGTTTAAAACTTTTTCTTACGAGTTTTGCACTTTCATACCCCCCTATGCCTAAGATTTGCAAAGTCCTCATTATAACTTAGGAGGGTTTTTATTTAGCTTAGTTCATACATCAGGACAGGTATTTTGGTGAGTGGATGGGTCGGGGTGACTGTTGCGGACGATTTCTAATCTCAGATGCAAGCACCTGAGGTGGAGTCGGCTGTCCTAAAGGATGAACCTTAAGTGCGAAGAGGTGTCAGAAAAGGTTTCGGGTTTTTTCAAAAAGAATGACGGGCTGCCTCTCGTTGAGCGCTGAGTTTTACGCCATCGATTGGGCGCAATATGCTCAAGGAGAATGAAGGATAAATGATGACTCAGCAAAATCTGTAGAGGTTACATCGATGAACGGTTTGAGTCTCTGACCATTCACGATGAAAGGTTCGAAATCGTGGCTGAGCGGACTGATTTCGACGGCTCCATTTCCAAAAACCTGTCGGATAAGATATGGTCCGACCCACTTGGATCGCAGTTTCCCAAGGAAGAGTTTGAGTCGGGCATTGAAGAGTAGGACCTTCTGACCAGGATGAAAGATCTTTCTAGATATGTGCTTGTCATGGAAGGCTTTAACCCACTCTTTGTAGATTCACGAGTTCTCGTACGCATCAAGGAGTAATTCATCAATCTCGCTTATCTAAAGTTTTCTGTGGGTTCCAGCCTTAGAAAGATCTAAATTACAGCTCTGTACTACTCAATAGGCTTTATGCTCCAGTTTGATGGGAAGGTGACACGCCTTCCCGTACACCTGTCTAAAAGGAGACATGCATAATTGGGTCTTGTGGGCGGTCTTATAAGCCCACAAAGCTTCCGAAAGTCGGGACGACCAGTCCTTCCTGTCAAGTCGAACAGTGACCTGCAGGATTTTCTTGATCTCCCGATTTGATAGCTCAGCTAGACCATTAGTCTGGGGGTGGTAAGGAGTAGAGATTCAGTGAGACACCCCGTATTTGGTCATCAGTGACCTGAACAGAGCATTGGTGAAATTGGTCCCTCTGTCAGAGATGATAGCACGAGGAATCCCAAACCGTGAGGAGATATTCTGATGAATGAATTTGATAACGATTATATGATCACAGGTTCTGGTCGGAATGGCTTCGATCCATTTGGACACGTAGTCCACAACAAGTAGAATGTACTCGAGCCATCCGAAATAGGGAAGGGGCCCATAAAATCAATCCCCCAAATATCGAAGATTTCGCATACGAGAATCGGCTGCAAAGGCATCATGTCACGATGGCTCATGTTGCCCAAAGTTTGACAACGAATGCATGCCTTGCAGTGACTGTATGCGTCTTTGAATAAAGTGGGCCAATAAAAGCCACACTGGAGGATTTTTGATGCAGTTTTGTGCCCAGAGAAGTGGCCATCGCATGCCTGGTCATGGCAGAAGGAGAGAATATCATTGATTTCGCCCTCCGGGACACATCTTTGGATAATTTGGTCAGCACCTATACGGAAAAGGTACGGGTCTTCCCTGATGTAGTACTTGGCATCAGAGCGCAACTTGTCTTTCTTGGCCTTCGGCCAATCAGATGGAATCTGATGGGATGCCAAGTAGTATAGTATATTAGCAAACCATGGAAGCCTAGTACCAATAGTCAGTAGGTGCTCATCAGGAAAATGCTCCGTGATGGGTCCAGAAGGGTTGATGATCTCAGAAGGAAGGCGAGACAAGTGGTCAGCTACCACGTTCTGTCTTCCCGCCTTGTTGCGAATCTCGAGGTTGAATTCTTGCAACAATAAGATCCATCGGATTAATCGAGGCTTCGCGTCCTTGTTGGCAAGGAGATGCCTCATAGTTGTGTGATCCAAGTAGATTATGACATGAGAACCCAGGAGATAGGATCAAAATTTTTCGAGGGCAAATACTACGGCTAGCAGCTCTTTCTCCGTAATTGTATAGTTACGCTGAGCCTCGTCAAGTGTTTTGCTAGCGTAGTAGATGACCACGGGTTTCCCGTCAACTTTCTGCCCCAGAATCGCTCCTACAGCGAAATCAGATGCATCGCACATGATCTCAAAGGGTTGAGACCAATCAAGGGACTGTAGGATCGAGGCCTGGGTGACTCGGTCACGAAGGTTCTCAAAAGTAGTGTCGGGGATGACTCCCCCGACGCACTCCTCCTCCCACACATGTCGCTCTGATGGTGCACCCTCCAGTGAGCTCCCACACGAGCTCACGAGCTCAACTCCTCCTCTTCTCCTCACGCCGCTCCTCCTCGTCGCCGCTTTCGCGCTCACTCGCTCGCGCTAGCTCTCTCGCTGGGGTGGAGAGGAAGAGAGGAAGGTGGCTGGAGTGGGGAGAACGAGAGAGGGGGAAGGGGGTTTATAAGGTTGGGGGGTTAGGGTTCGCTGGAGGCGGGGAGAGAGAATAAGGGAAGGAAAAAGAGTGTACTGTCTGCACGTTGCCCGCGCGCAGACGTGAAGGCTTGCACAAAAATTTCAATTTCCAGACGTCTGGAAAGCTATCCAGACGTCTGATCGACAGTCCAGACGTCTTAAAAGGCTCAGGACAGAACGGGTCTTTACATCATAACAAACTTAAAGGAAGTTTCATCCCCGAAACTTGAGCTAGCTAGGGTGCGGAAAAAAGAACAATATACGCATAACAAACTTAAAGTGGACCAAAGCCGGTCCGAAAAGACGTACCCTCAAAAAGCTCCGGGTACCGCTCTCGCATCGCCGCCTCAGGCTCCCAAGTAGCCTCCTCGTACCTCTGGCTCCTCCACAAGACCTTCACCAGGGGTACCTGCTTCCGTCTCAAACTCCGGACGGCTCTGTCTAATATCTGCACTGGTCGCTTGGGGTAGGTCAGGTCTTCTCCCACCTTGACACTCTTGTGGCTCAGAACGTGACTGGGATCGGCGACATACTTCCTAAGGTTGGACACATGGAACACGTCGTGCACACCAGAAAGCTGGGGAGGAAGGGCAAGCCTGTAAGCAACAGGTCCAACCCACTCCAAGACCTCAAAGGGCCCCACAAACCTTAGCGCGAGCTTCCCTTTCACCCCTAAACGTTGCAGGCCCTTCATGGGCGAAATGCGAAGGAAGACATGATCCCCAACCTCGAACTGTACCTCTCTGCACTTCCGATCGGCATAACTCTTCCGTTTGCTCCTGACAGTGCGAAGTCATCTGTGAATCTGCTCTACCACCTCCTGACTCTGCCGGATCAGCCGGGGGCCAACCTCCCACTTGGTCCCCACCTCAACCCAACTCAAGGGCGCAGTACACCTCCATTCGTACAGAGCCTCGTAGGGTGCCATGCCGATACTCGAGTGATAGCTGTTATTATATGCAAACTTTGCCAATGGTAAGTGCTCCTCCTAAGAACCCCTCCAATCCAGTACACAGGCACATAAAAGGTCCTCAAGTGTCTGTATCATGTGCTCTGACTGTCCGCTCGTCTGGGGGTGGTACGTCGTACTGAACCTCAACTATGTCCCCAAAGCCTACTAAAACTCAGCCCAAAACTGGGATGTAAAACAAGTATCCCGGTCGGATACAATCTCACGTGGAACTCCGTGCAGATGTACCACGTCACGAATATACCTCTCTGCCAACTGCACTGGTCCCAAGGTGACTCGAATTGGCAAGAAACGTGCCGTCTTTGTCAATCTATCTACAATCACCCAGACTGCGTCATGTCCTCGCTGGGTAACGGGCAATGTAACAACCCGATTCCTGAGTCCCTACGAGACACGAGAATCGGACCGACTCGACTAATCCCAAGACCTAGTCGTCCAACGAGGAAGTAACCAAAAGAGCAGTAAAATAAACCACATTCGGCATGAATATAACTAGCAGTAACAAAATACAGCAGTAAGAAAAGGAACTGCTACAGTATATACCACCACAACAGTAGAACAACAATTATGTACATAACATGAAGCATACAAATAAAGAAGTACAGGGAGTAAACAAGAAACTACTCACTACAGTGGAAAAAGGGTACAAAAAGAACTGTGGTAACTCTACTGGACCCTACTTGGCCCAGTGTCCTCTGCAGCCACTGACCCTGGCTGCTCAACACCTGGTCCTGAAAAGTAACGAGTGTAACACATCAGCGAAACGCTGAGTAGAGTGGCAACTAAAAGCTAAAGAAGCAGTAGAGTGTACAGTAGCTGTTATATTTTTACTTCCTTTATTTACGTCTTTCTATTATTTCACAATTTATCTATTTCTCAGATCCTTTACTTGATCGCGAATGTTCCTCGTGGAAACGATCTTGATTGCAGTCTTTTCCGAAAAGTAGAAGTAACACGTGGTGCTCTCCTGGCCGGGAGAGTCCCCCGTGGTGGTCCTACCCTCAGTCAACCACCCCAAGGTCGCTGACAGACGTAACGGTGACTACGGCACGCGCGATAAGCACACGAGTAGCTACCCCGCACTGGCATGCGGTCAGTCGTTTCCGTTAACGGGTGCGCTCAAAACATAGCACGGAACCAGTAGAGGGTAGAGCCCTCTCAGTAACAGGGGTCCAACCCCTCCACAGTCCACGCACCCTCGCCTGACTACCCTGGTTTGCCTAGTGGGCCTAACAGGTCGGTGTAGGAGGCTAGCAGAACCCCGGGGCCCGTGGGGTAGTTAGTGCTCTCCCTACACTAGTAGCTCTTCTTAGTACTATGTACGCGAGGGCCAGCAAGTCGGTGTACAGTGGCCAAACCCACCCCAGTCCCAAACTAAGGGCGGCAAGCTCCCCTCTACACTAAGAGGTAATGTGTGCTCTCTATGGTACCACGTACCCAAGAGACAACACACTTCCATGTTTCACATCCTCAGTTCTCTTCTATTCTCTTTTCAGGAGTTCTACTCCTAATTCCCCATAGGGTTCGTGTTCTTTTTGTTTGGCCATTTTAGGTTCCACCGTTCCAGTTTTACGTTCATACCACCCATATTCTCAATCATATTTGTTTGTTCATAACAGGCAGCTGTTAAATCAATTTACAGGCAGCTATTATTTCCTTTCCACCTTTCCGAGACTGTAATGTTTACGTATCCACTAGTTTTCCAGTCCTAGGATTCATGCCGTACCCTAGGATCTATCATTCAATCTAGTTCTCATTCCTAGGATTCATGCAATACCTTAGGACCTATCATTCACTCTAGTTCCCATTCCTAGGGTTCATGCAATGCCCTAGACTCTATTAATTGCTTCACAATTGTAACAAATTATGTTAATAAATTTAAAAGCCACTCTACCAACTACAACGGGAGTACTGGGGGCGTGGTCGGAAATCCCGCGCTCCTCCGCAACCCCCAAGACTGCAATGGGATGGGGTCCTAGCACAAGGATCAAGCACAAGGAGTTTCTCAGAATGGTGTACAATTACTGTAAATGGGTAGAGGATTTTATTCTGGAAATAACGCAACTTGAAACATGGAAAACAGACTCCAAACGGGCCCTAAACAGGTCAAAAACGACGAAACTGTCCAAAATCAGACGTCTGGAACCTCTTCCAGACGTCTTAAAAGGTGGGTCAGATTGTACCTTCGCTCTACGTAGTCCTTCAGACGTCCAGAAGCCTGCTGGAACGTCTGACCCTGGTTCCCAGTCGTCCGATGGTCACCCCGGACGTCTGGAAGTCCTCTCCGTCGTCTGGCACTGCGGCCAGACGTCCGATTCACGTGGGATGGCGAGCCCTCGCGCCCTCCCGAGCAGAACCTGCACACACCCACACCTTCTCTCAGCATGACGGGTCGCAGACGAAGGCGCGGCGGACGGCTGCATGGCCGTACGCGCGAAAAAAGGAAGAAGATGGAAATATCTTACTTGCCAGACGTCTGGACAGTCCTCCAGACGTCTTCACCGTCGTCTGGTCATAAGCCCAGACATCTGATTCTGGAAAATTTTCCAGAAACAGAGCTCGACTCGTTCTCCGCCCGCGACACACGGCCGCGCTGCGCCCCGTCCGCCTGCTGCTCGAGCTGCAGCAGCCCCTCTGCGACACTCCACGCCCGCTGCTCCCCAGCCGGCCGGCTCTAGCTGCCCTGGCAAGCTCGAGCCCTCACGGTCGAGCGTCTCCTTCCTCTCTCAACACCCCCTCCCGCACACTCGCCGCGGCCACTGCTGCCGCCACTCACTCGCTCGCGCTCTCGCACCGGCAGGGAGAAGGAGAAGAGGAAAGCGGACGAGATGAGGGTGAGGGAGAGAGCGTGGGGACCTTATAAGGTCGGGTGGGGAGAGAGAGAGAAAGGGACTGCGCCCTGCAGGAGGAGAGAGGGAAAAAGAGGGAAGAGAGCGGAGGGTGCAGTCTGCGTGTGCATACGCGCAGACACAACCCCGTATGCCACAAAAATTTAATACCAGACATCTGGAAATGGTTCCAGACGTCTGGTCAGACGTCTGGGCCACTTCCCAGACGTCTTAAAAACCCATCTTGAGGCCACGTTCGTAACAGGCAAGCCCACCACCAAGACCATGGTAATGCTCTCCCACTTCCACTCTGGCACTGGAAGTGGCTGCAACAGCCCTGCAGGCCTCTGATGCTCGGCTTTCACCTGCTAGCATACTAAGCACTGCTGCTCGAACTCACCTACGTCCCGCTTCATCCCGCTCCACCAAAAGTCACGTCTCAAATCATGATACATCTTCATGTTTCCGGGATGTATGGTGAACCTGGACCTGTGTGCCTCAATCAAAAGCTCTCTCAACAACTCCTCGTCCCTGGGAACGCACAAACGTCCCCTCATACGCAGCACCTCATCTGTAAAGGAGAAGTCTCCTGGGTCCCCTGACAGTACTATGTCGCGCAACGATTGCAGATATGGATCTGTCATCTGTCCTGTAATGATGCAGTCTATCAACTCTGGTCTCGTCTGTCATATCACTGTCACTGCCCCACAGTGCCCCTGTAACTCTAGGGGTTGCCAACTGCCCAACTCCTCCATAAGTCTCCAACTCTGTGCCCGTAAGCTGGCCAAGTGGGCGAGCGCCTTCCGACTCAAGGCGTTAGCCACCACGTTGGCCTTCCCCGGATGGTAGGAGATGCTGCAGTCATAGTCCTTCAGGAGCTCTAACCAACATCTCTGTCTCATGTTAAGCTCCTTTGATCAAACAAATACCTGAGGCTCTTATGATCCGTGAATATTTCAAAAGTCTCACCGTACAGGTAGTGCCTCCATGTCTTCAGCGCAAAGATGACAGCTACCAGCTCCAAGTCATGGGTAGAGTAGCTATGCTCATGGGGCTTCAGTTGCCGCAAAGCGTAAGCGACAACGTGACCCCGCTACATGAGCACACCCCCTAACCCCTGCAATGAAGTGTCCATGTAAACAACGAAACCACTACTGCTATCTGGGATGGTAAGCACAGGGGATGAAGTCAGTCTCTCCTTCAACTCCTGAAAACACGCCTCACAGGCATCTGTCCAAGCAAAGGGCACGTCCTTCCGGGTCAACTGAGTCATAGGACGTGCAATCTGCAAGGAACCCTTAATAAACCGCCGGTAGTAGCCTGCCAGTCTCAAGAAACTGTGGATCTCTGTCACTGTACATAGCCTCTCCCACCTGAGCACTGCCTTTACCTTGGCTGGATCCATAGCCAAGCCATCCCTTGAAATCACATGACCTAAGAAGGTCACCTGCCTCAACCAAAACTTGCACTTGCTGTATTTGGCATACAGCCTACGTCGTCTCAACGTGTCCAGAACCATCCGCAAGTGTTGTCTGTGCTGCGCCTGATCCCGCAAGTAAATGAGCACATCATCAATAAACACCACCACAAACTGATCCAAATACGGTCTAAACACCCGGTTCATCAAATCCATGAAAGCAGCGGGGGCATTGGTCAGCCCAAACAGCATGACCAGAAACTCGTAGTGTCCGTACCAGGTGCGGAAAGCTATCTTGGAGACGTCGGTTTCCTTGATCCTCAACTGGTGGTAGCCAGATCTCAAATCTATCTTGAAGAACATCGTGGCACCTCGCAACTAGTCAAACAAACCATCAATCCTAGGCAGCGGATACCTGTTCTTGATGGTGACCCTATTCAACTGTCTGTAGTCCACACAAAGGCGTAGGGTACCATCCTTCTTCTTCACAAACAACACCGGGGCTCCCCACAGAGATGCACTGGGTCTCACAAAGCCCTTCTCCAATATGTCCTGCAACTGGGACTTGAGCTCTCGCAGTTCAAGTGGTGCCATCCTGTAAGGTGCTGTAAAAATGGGGCTCGTCCCCGATACTAGTGAGATCTCAAACTCGATCTCACGCTCGGGGGGTAGTCCTAGCAGCTCTTCTGGAAACACGTCGGGGTACTCTCTGACCACCGGGATGCTCTAAAAGTCTGCCACGGGGCTGGGCTCTGCCACTACACAAGCTAGAAAGCCCTCACACCCTTGGCCCAAAAGTCTCACCGCCCGAAGTGTAGAAATGCACCTGAAGCCTCCGTCCACCAGCTGTCCATGAAACTCAAAAGAAGGCATCTCTAGTAAGGAGAAGACGATCTTCTTCTCAAAACAGTCCACCAAAGCGTGGTAAGCGGACAGCCAATCCATTCCCAGAATCACGCCAAAATCCTCTATCGGTATCACAATCAGGTTAGTGGGGAGGCTGTGTCCCCCAACACTAACCTCACAGTCTATGTAAACCTCCTCAGCTACAAACAGCTGACCACCCGGACCTTTGATCATAAAAGGATCCTCTAATAACACACAATCCTGTCCCAAACTGACAACAAAAGTAGCAGCAACAAACGAGTACGTGGCGTCGGAATCAAAAAGTACGTAAACTAATCTGCCAGAAACTGTAACCATACCTGCCACCACTGAACCTGATGCTCTGGCGTCTGATGATCGGCCGATAACTAGGTTTTGTTATAGAAATAGCGTTGTAGTACAGCTAGTTATTGCCATCATTACATATATTTTTTTACTCGGAAAATAAAGTTCTCCCGAGGTCGAACTCAGGGAGCAAGTCGTATTCTAAGGGTACAAAGTTTTTATTACAAAAATAAAGAGAGAGAGATAGAGATGGAAATTTGGTTGCTTCTTCTTCTTCTCTTCTTTCTTTCTCTTTGTCTCTTCTTTCTTCTCTTCCTGTTCTTCTTGTCTTCTCTCTTCTTGGCTCTTGAATCTTTCTTTCTTTTGCTTGCTTCCTTCAGATCTTCTTCTCGTGTTCTTCTTCTTTTCTTGCTTCTTCTCTTCTTTCTTTTTCTTCAGAGCTTCTTCTTCTCTTTCTCCTCGTGTTCTGCTTTTCTTCTTTGTCTTCTTTTCTGTTCTTCTTTTCTTCTCCTTCTTCTTCGTCCTCGGAGCATCATCTGATTGTTCAATCAGACGACTTAAGTAACCCGCTGCTACAGTGCGTCCTCCTTCCTTCTTTCTTCTCCTATGCCTGCACACTCACAGTTCGGTTAGGGCAAAAACCTACTCTACCCTCCCCCGCGTCTCTCTCTCTCTGAATTCGCTCTTAGGAAAGCTCTCCCAGAGCAACCGGGTAATCGGGTACGCGGGTCGCGCCCGGGTTCAGGCCCACCGGCGTGCGGTGGTGGGCGAGGAGTGCAAGTCGGGCTTAGTCGGGTCGGGCCAGGTCCGCGGGGCGTGAGCGCGGACGAGGCTGGGTAATCGGGCGGGTGAAGGGGACCTCACCCCGTGATCTGAGGCAAACAGCTTAAGGCACTTTTTGCCTTTAAGCGCTTGCTTGCCTCGGTGAGTTTCCGAGGTGGGACTAAATGTCCCACCTCAATTGGACGCCCGCGCGGAGGAGGCAGCGCCCAATCGAGGCTCCATGCGACGGCTTTGCCCCAACTGCAGCCTGGGACTTCTTTGCGGAGATGCCCCGCGCAGCCTGGGAGCCTGACCTGGGCGTGGTGCTCCTGGAGGAGCAGGTTGAGGAAGCTGCTTCACTCGGCAATGGCGGCGGCGAGCGAAGTACCTGCTCACAGGGAAACGGCCTCTCGACCTAATCAGATACGCGGAGGACCTTCGTCGTAGCACGGTGAAGGTGATCGGGGGGTCTGCAGGTGGCGGGGCGGAGCCTAAGGGCCGCCCTAGGTCAAACTGTAGGTGGCGAGATGGGTTTGGTCGGTGGGTCTGCAGAGGGCGATTGGTGGGAAGTGGAAGGGCAGAGGTTGATCAGGGTGAGGAGGCGGAGGTTCTTTGAGGGTCGGCGAGCCATGTGGGGTGGTGGAATGACGGGAGCGAGTCGTCGGAGTTTGGCCGGAGATGGGGAAGGTGAGAGTGTTTGGGCGAGGTCGAGGGCGACAGTAAAGATTTACAGTGAGAAAAAGAAAGAGGGGAGGAAGAGGAGAGCTTATACCTACTTAGCGGGACGAGGGGGGCTGGAGTAGGCGACAGTCGTATCGACTGTCGCCAGAGAAGAAGCTGCCCAGAGGGAGGGGCGGCGGCAAGGAGAGGGCCGGAGAAGCGCACGCTAGGTGTTGCGTGGCGCAGGAAGGGCGAGGGAAAGCAACCCTGCTGCTGGTAGTGCGGTAGGGCGACAAGGAGGAGGAGGAGAAGCCGCCGGAGCAAGGGGGCGTCTGTCGGAGTGGGAAGAGAGGAAGTGAGGGGGTATCTCCGTCAGATCCGAGCTGGGAAGAACGGCGAAGCGACGGGGGTATTTATAGGGGCAGAACCAGAGAGGAGGGCAGAGGGAGACGACGTGTCTCCCTCGCCGGAGGACGCCGAAGGAAGGATACCCATACCGTCCGTGCGTTCGCACGGCCGGTATGGGTGGTTGCAGCCATCAGGGGGGTGTTCCTGCGATGGCTGACGACGTAGGGCACCCCCATTTGACTTGGCAAACCCCCCCTTACCCTGCATGGCACCATGCTCCGCGCAAGGTCGCCGGAGCATGGTGCTGCTTAGGTTTTGCAGGAGGGACCTAAATGCAAAGAACGAAGGAGAGTTAGGGGCCAAAATGTGAGGACTCAAAAGTTGAGGGCCAGAAAGTAAATATATGAGGACCAAGATGTAAAGTTGGTCAAGAAGGTTTCTTATTAGGCTCAAGTTTTTATACATGACTAATTAGGGCCTAAGGATTCGGATGGTGAATTTTATTTCTAGATTAAACCTTGTTTGACCGGTCAACTTATGCAAAAACCCAAATTAAGTTGTTAATTGGGCATGGTTCTCAATGTAGGTCAAAATGGGTTCTCAAGGCCAAATTGAAGGTTCTAAACCCTAGAGATTATTTTTCTATGAATTTTAGAGGGTTTATTCCATTTTAACTTTGCCTCGAACCTCGTGAATTGAAGTGGGTTTGTTTTAGGGTTACAGAATGTCATTTAATTCTTAAATTGCTCATGAACCCATTTCTGATTGATTCAACCCACTTTTTATTTTATTTAGATCATTTGACCTATGTTAGGTATCTGAGAAATTCCTTTTATGTACTGCAGTGGTGAAATTGCAGTTTTTAACCTTTATTTCATGTTTTCTTCTCAGAACACTTATTCCTCAATTAAGCCCCTTGCTAAGTTATGTAGGAGCTTTTATCCTTTGTATTAGGTCAAAATGAGCTAGTTATGGCTCATGATGAGGTTCTCATCAGCGTCTCTGTGTGTTAGGGCGTTGATACGCTCCTCAACTCTCGATGCGGAAGAAGCAGCCACACTCTGCGTCGAACGTGTAGCCGCTGGCCGGTACCCTCCCCACAACTGCTATCCTCCTTCACGCGCTTGGGAACCACGGCCACCTGCTCATCCTCCAACGCTTGGTGCGGGAAGCATCTGCTATGCTCCAGCCCTAGACGGGCAGTCCCTCCTGATGTGGCTCAGCTGGCCACACTGGTAGCAAAGGGGAACTCAACTCCCGCCCTCGGTAGGTCCCTGCTGACGGCTAGGCGGGGGTCCAGTGCTGCCAGCTGGCCCCTATTGAGGGCCTCCAAAGGCCACTGATGGCCCCGCAAAGCGAGACGGCTCTCCTGCGGGCGCCGCGTGCCTCCTCTCTCATCAGCCCTATGAGTACTCTAGTTGGTAGGGCCTCTTCCGTCTGCTGTCAGTGTCACGTGCGACCGGGTTGGTCTCCTCATACGTCATAGCTGCCTCCACCACCCTCGAGAACGTAGGCAGCTTCAGGGGTTTGACATACCCCCGAATGATAAGCCGGAGCCCCTTAGTGAACCTCCATAGGTGCTCCTCCTCAGTAGCCACAACTGTTGCAGCAAAATGGAACAGCTCCAGGAAACGCGTACGATACGCGCTAATAGTCATCGTCCCTTGGCAGAGAGTGTGGAACTCCCGCCTCCTCTGATTCTGCCACATCTGCGGGAAGTACTGCTCGTAGAAGAGGGTCACAAACTGATCCCACGTTGGATTTGCCCTCTCCTGGCCTCTGACTGCCCTCCACTACCTGTGTGCCGCACTCTCCAGCTGGTAAGTGGTAAAGGCCACGCGGCACTCCACAGGGCAGTGAAGGGTGTCAAACACCTTCTCGATCTGCTCTAACCAGTCCTCCGCCTCAGTCGGGTCCTCATCCCCCTTGAAGGAGGGGGGCCTCAGCTTTTGGAACTGTCCGAAAAGCTTGTAATGTCGCTGTAGTGGGGAAACGGGCACGCCTCCAGGCAGGGAGGGCTCATGCTCGGAAGTGTCAGAATGCGGTGGGGGCGGAGGAGGACCACCCCCTCCTCCACGTCCAGCGTTGCGTCGGTCTGGTGGTCCCACAGAGGACTCCCCCTCCACATCCCCAGGAAGAGGCACCCGTGGAGGCGGGTGGAGCTCCTCTCATACTATCTCCCGTATTAGCTGGGCAAGGTCCTGGGCCTGGACGCCTGGAAGAAGTGGTTGGTCCACTGAAACGTTGGGCTCAACATGTCCGCCCCTCCGACCTCGTCCACGGCCGCGTCCGCGGCTCGCCTCAAGGACTCCACGTCGAGGCATCTCCTGCAAGGAGACGCGAAAAACAGAACAAAAGACGTCACTCTAACGGACATTCATCAAAAGAACCTTAGAATCAATGGCAAAAGGTACGTTGTGGTGGTTACTCTAGTTACATACACGTGAATCGGTTATTCTCAAGCTAGTTTGTTCATTTCTCGGGACAACCTTGCTCTGATACCATCTTGTTACGACCCGGTTCTTGAATCCCTACAGGACCCGAGACTGGCTCGACTCGACTAATCCCAAAACCTAGTCGTCCAACAAGAAATAACCAAAAAGTAGGAAAGTAAACCACATTCACTATGCTAATCAACTAACAGTAAAAGAGTACAGTAGTAAGGAAAGTAAAGGCTGCTACAGTACATATCACCACCACAACAATAGAACAGTAACAAGGTACAGGAACATAAAGGTACAGAAAAGTAAAGGTATAGAACGTAAAGTACAGGAATCTGAACTTCCTACTACAAAAGAAGCTACTACTATTGGGCTCTACTGGGCCCAACACCCTCTGCAGCCGTAGACTCATGCTGCTCAACACCTAGACCTGAAAAGGGTTGAGGATACAAAGTTAGCGAACGCTGAGTAGAATGGCAACCAACTAACTAAAGCAGAAAAGCTAACTGGTAAACTAGCTATTCCAATTCTTTAATTTACAAGTTATTCCTTTTGACCCATTGATTTATATATTTCCAAATCTCTTTCTTGATCTCGAATGTTCCTCATGAGAACGATCTTAATTGCAGTCTTTTCCGAAGAGTAGAAGACACACGTGGTGCTCTCCTTGCCGAGAGAGTCCCCTGTGGTGATCCTACACCCAGTTAATCACCCCAAGGTCACGAACAGACATAACAGTGACTATGGCACGTGCTATAAGCGCACGGGTAGCTACCCTGCACTAGCACGCGGTCAGTCGTTTTCGCTAACGGGTGTGCCCAAGTACAGCACGGAACAGTATAGGGCCTAACCCTCTCAATAACAGGGGTCTAGCTCCTAAGAACCAAACAGGGTTCTCGCCCCTCCAGAGTCCGCGCACCCTCACCTGACTACCCTGGTTTGCCCAGTGGGCCTAACAAGTCGGTGTAGGGTGGCTAGCTGAACCTCGGGCCCTGTGGGGTGGCTAGCTCTCTCCCTACACTAATAGCTCTCCCCGATACAGTGTACACGAGAGTCAAGAAGTCGGTGCAAAGTGGCAAATCCTAACCCTGGGTCCCAACCCAAGGGCGGTTAGCTCCGCTCTACACTAAACAGGGGACAATCGCTCTCCTTGGTACTTCGTACTCAAGAACCAGCACACTTCCCCACTCACATTTTCCGAATCCATTCCATTTATTTCCAGGAGCTTTACTCCTCATTCCCCGTAGGGTTTATGCTCATATTTCTCATGCGATTCCATACCGGGTTTCATCATTCCCATTTCCATTCTCAGGTTCTACACATGCAGCTCGTATTTCTATCATTCACATTTCCATTCTCAGATTATACACATGCAGCTCGTGTTATAGCATTTAACGTATACAATAGGTAAGGTTACATGTAACTGTTATCTAGTACAGGTAATTCATAATTCACAGGCAGCTTTTGTTTATTTACAGGCAGTTATTAACATTTCTATCTACTCATTTAAGACTGTAATTCAATCACGCATAAAGACATTTCAAATATTTCTCGTCCTAAAATTCATATCATAGCCTAGGTTCTAATCATTCATTCCACACAAACATTCAGGTTTATAATTAAAATTAGGGGAAGCCACTCTACCAGTCAACCCAAGAGTATCGGAGGCTCGAACGGCAGACTCATGTGCCTCAGCAAGCCCCGAACCCGCAATGGAACGAAGTCCTATAATAAGGAACAATCACAATGGAACATTCAGAACAATATAGAAAGCCTTCTAACAAGTAGAGAAACTTGCAAGGAAAACATCGGTATCTTGTTTGCATAAAATGGACCTTAAACGGACCCTAAATGGGTCAAAAATAGGGTTATTGACTCAAATCAGGCATTTAGAACAACTTCCAGACGTCTTAAAAGTGTCTAGAAACGCACCTCAAGCTCTGCGTTGACCTCAGACGTCCAGGAACTCTTCTAGACCCTCTTGACTCAGCTCCAGACATCCGACCTCCTCTCCGGACGTCTGGAAGTGCTTCCAGCCATTTGGTAAGCCATCCAGACGTCTGAAATGCACGGGAGGATGTTACGAACGCACTCCAAGATGTTTTTTTAAGACGTCTGGGAGGTGGCCCAGACGTCTTGCCAGACGTCTGGAACCCCTTCCAGACGTCTGGGATCTATTTTTTCGGTGGCACGCGGGGCTGCGTCTGCGCGCAGGCACGCGCAGACCCGCAACCGCCTTTCTCTCTTTTTGGCTCTCTCCTCCTGCGGCCGCAGTCTGCGCTCCCCCTCTGTCTCGCTCTCTCTCTCTCTCTCCCCACGCGGCTTTAAAAAGCCACGCCCTCTCCCTCACTCTCATCACCTCCGCTCCCTTCCTCTTCTCCTTCCAGCCGGTGCGAGAGTGCGAGCGCGAGCGAGCGGCGGCAGCGACAGCCGCGGTGAGTGCGGGAGGAGGTGCTGCGCGAGGGAGGAGGCGCTCGGCCGTGAGGGCGAGCTTGCCGGGGCTGCGAGAGCCGGCCAGCGGGGGCACAGCAGACGCAGGGTGACGCGGGAGGCCTGCTGCAGCTCGAGCAGCAGGCGGACGAGGCACGGCGCGGCCATGCGTCGCGGGCGGAGGGCGAGTCGCGCTCTGATTCTGGAAGTTTTTCCAGAATCAAACATCTGGGTTTCCAACCAGACGACGGGGAAGACGTCTGGAGGACTGTCCAGAAGTCTGAAAGGTAAGTTATTTCCGTATTTCCTCCTTCCCTTCGATCGTCCGTACTGAAAGCGAGGAATGGGTACGCGCAGGTTCTGAGATTCGCATCCAACGCGAATCAGACGTCTAACTGCAGTGCCAGACGACAGGAAAGACTTCCAGACGTCCAGGGTGACCATTGGTCGTCTGGGAACTAGGCCAGACGCCCCCGCAGGCTTTTGGACGTCTGAGGGACTATACAGAGCAAAGGTACCATCTGACCCTCATTTTAAGACGTCTGGAAGAGGTTCCAAACATCTGATTTTGCACTGTTTCATCGTTTTCGACCCGTTTAGGGCCCGTTCGGAGTCCATTTTCCGTGTTTCGAGTTGCGTTCTTTTTTGAATTAAATCCTCTACCCGTCTACAGTGATTAGATGCTATTTTGAGAAACTCCTTGTGTTTGATCCTTATGATAGGACCCCATTCCATTGAAGTCTCGGGGGTTGCGGAGGCACGCGGGATTCCCGACCACGCCCCCAGTACTCCTATTGTAACTGGTAGAGTGGCTTTTAAGTTTATTAGTATAATCTGTTAAATTATGGAACCATAAATAGAACCTAGGACATTGCATGAATCCTAGGAATGAGAAACTAGAATGAATGGTAGATCCTAAGGTGTTGCATGAATCCTAGGGCTGGAAAACTACATTGTATGATAGATCCTAGGGTATGGCATGAATCCTAGGATGGGAAAATTAGTGGAATATATGAATACTGCAGTCTTGGAAAATGTGGAAAGGAAATAATCGCTACCTGTAAATTGGTTTAACAGCTGCCTGTTATGAATAAATGAACATGATTGAGAATATGGGATGTATGAACGTGAAACTGGAAAGGTGAAACCTGAATGTTCTGAGTTAAAAGAGCTGGAACCCTACGGGGAATTAGGAGTGGATCTCCTGGAAAGAGAAAGGATTAGAACTGAGAAAGAAAGACGTGGTAGTGTGCTGTCTCTTGGGTACGTTGTACCAGGGGAAGCACCTGTTACCTACTTAGTGCAGAGCGAAGCCAGCCGCCCCAGGGACCCAGGGTTAGGTCTGGCCACTTTGTACCGACTTGCTGGCCCTCGTGTACGCAGTACCGAGGAGAGCTACTAGTGTAGGGCGAGTACTAGCTACCCCACGGGCCCCGGGGTTCTGCTAGCTCACCTACACCGACTTGTTAGGCCCACTGGGCAAACCAGGGTAGTCAGGCGAAGGTGCGCGGACTGTGAAGGGGCAAGGCCCCTGTTTGGTTACTGTGGAGGGGTTGGACCCCTGTTACTGAGAGGGCTCTGCCCTGTACTGGTTCCGTGCTGTGCTTTGGGCGTACCCGTTAACGGAAACGACTGACCGCGTGCCAGTGCGGGTTAGCTACCTGTGCGTTTATCGCATGTGCCGTAGTCACCGTTACGTCTGTCCGTGACCTTGGGGTGGTTGACTGAGAGTAGGATCACCACGAGGGACTCTCCCAGCCAGGAGAGCACCACGTGCTACTTCTACTGTTCGGAAAAGACTGCAATCAAGATCGTTCCCATGAGGAACATTCGAGATCAAGTGAAGGATCTGAGAAATAGATAAATTGTGAAACAATAGAAAGACGTAAATAAAGGAAGAAAGAAAATAAAACAGCTACTGTACACTTTACTGCTTCTTTAGTTTAGTTGTCACTCTACTCAGCGTTTCACTGACGTGTTACATTCGTTACTTTTCAGGACCAGGTGTTGAGCAGCCAGGGTCAGCGGCTGCAGAGGACGCTGGGCCGAGTAGGGTCCAGTAGAGTTACCACTGTTCTTTTGCACCCCTTTTGTTTCCACTATAGTGAGTAGTTTTTGTTACTCTCTGTACTTTTCTTTACCTGCAGTTCTTGTTATGTTATAAATGTTGTTCTACTGTTGTGGTTGTACATGCTGTAGTAGTTCTTTTTCTTACTGCTGTATTTTGTTGCTGCTAGTTATATTTCATGTTGAATGTGGTTTATTTTACTGCTCTTTTGGTTACTTCCTCGTTGGATGACTAGGTCTTGGGATTAGTCGAGTCGGTCTGGTTCTCGCGTCTCGTAGGGACTCGGGAATCGGGTCGTTACAGAGGACGTGTCCCGCGCCTTCCCGAAGCAAATCCTGCATGCCACCAGCAAAATCTTCTCAAAATGGCCACGCGAAGCGTAGCTACGGAGCAGCCTGCATGACCATATCCGCAAAGGGAACATACCTTCATGAAGACCTCTCTTCAGACATCTGGAACAGCCTCCAGACGTTCGCTCCGTCGTCTGGACGTCACTCCAGACATCTGATTCTAGGAAAAACCCAGAACCAGAACCTACTCTCGCTCGCTCTTGCTGCATGCGGCCGCGGCTCACCTCCTCGCCTGCAGCTCCGGCTGCAGTAGTGTCGGGGATGACTCCCCCGACGCACTCCTCCTCCCGCACTCGTCGCTCCGGCAGTGCACCCTCCAGTGAGCTCCCACACGAGCTCGCGAGCTCAACTCCTCTTCTCCTCACGCCGCTCCTCCTCGTCGCCGCTCTCGCGCTCACTCGCTCGCACTAGCTCTCTTGCTAGGGTGGAGAGGAAGAGAGGAAGGTGGCTGGAGTGGGGAGAACGAGAGAGGGGGAAGGGGATTTATAGGGTTGGTGGGTTAGGGTTCGCTAGAGGTGGGGAGAGAGAAGAAGGGAAGGAAAAAGAGTGTACTGTCTGCACGCCGCCCACGCGCAGATGCGAAGGTTTGCACAAAAATTTCAATTTTCAGACATCTAGGAAGCTATCCAGACGTCTGACCAGACGTCTAACCGACAATCCAGACGTCTTAAAAGGCTCAAGACAAAACGGGTCTTTACAGTACCCATTTATAAATTGATCTTACAATTAAATCGTGCCAAATTAGAGTAAAATATAAGGAAAAATCTATAACATAATTAATTAGTTGTTTATTTTTAGCAAACTCTCAACATAGGAGCTCGGGTTACTCTAATTTTATTGATCTTCATTAAAATTATTGAAAAAAGAATCTTTCAAGGGGAATACATCAAAAAAAGAAATACAAGAAATACAAAGAAATACTAAATACAAGTACCTTTCAAATAAAAAATCTTCATCTCCAAAATAAATATTTAATGGAAGCTTCAGAAGCATTCCCAACCTTCAAAATAATTGAGGAAATCATGAAGAAGATTAAGGTTGAGTGAATGAGAGACTTAGGGTTGGACTGATATATATCTCAGGTAAATGGGGATTTTATTTGGGTACTCAGGTTGAGTATTCGGATATAGATTCATAACCATACCCAAACCCGATCGGATTTTTTGGATAAAACCTACACTCGAACCAGACCGGGTTCAGACTGAATTTTACTCATTCTTTTCGGATCGGGTTGGGTTGGGTTCGGATCGAGTTACCGAAACTTGCATGCCTAGGTGTAAGATAAGATTGTACTTATGCAAAGTTATTTTAAAATAATTTATCACTAGTGCAATCACCCAAAATAATTTATCACTAATGTAAAGTGATTTATCATCGATGTAAAATTATTTATCACTTGTGTATTTTAATTCAAAATGATGAGATAATTTTTTTTCAATACAATAAAACCCACCTAGTAACAAACCTTTTTTTTTTCTACATTAAATATAAAATAAAGATCACATTTACAGTGCCTTTCATCATAAAATACAACAAATTTCCTTACATTTTAACTTATATTTATTATCATTTGATAAGTGGGATGATGGAGAAATTACACCCAGGAATTTCGCAATTCCACCAAGAGGTAATACACTAGCTTATACTTTAATTTGAAATAAATATACTTATTTATTTACCATGTGACTCAAAAAATATGTTTTTCACTTTTATATTTACTTTTTTCGTAACTAGTTTTTATTTAAATTATTTTGACCTTTTTCCCTCAATGCAACCTTAATTAATTACCACACAAATAAATGATCCTTATTTCACGTGTTACTTCAAGCATCAGATGATCCTTAATGTGCTAATTCATTCTATAATTAATGAATCATGTGCTACCATCCATTGACAAAATAACAATATTTCAAAGCTTCTTTCTTAGTTCTTATCTACTTTTAATTAATCTAACTAAGCATGTAACTAACACCAAAAAAAATTGAGTTCAATTGACACATTCGAAGAAGCATAAATGTACGTTAACTCAAAAGTTTACATGCCACCGTGATATTTGATTCTAGGAGGTGATGTGCGGAACTTTCATATAAGTTAACCTTGGTCTTTCGAGGAATCCAAATGAATTGGTGTGGTTGGCAATATGCCATGGTGGTATGGATCATGGACATGACATGATACAATCCAACAATTTTGCATCTCTTCATCTCCCACTTCCAACCATTTCGACCAAAAGAAGAAAGGGGACATCAATGATACAGCCGAAACATCCATGATGTCCAACGTGGGACGACAGCATGATACAATCCAACAATTTTGCATCTCTAGCTTACGTGTAAGACTATGTCATACCATCATTCTATGAACCTCAACAATTGATAAGAAAAAGTTCGTTGGTAGTGAAAAGGGATGTAAGTTTTAGTTAATTTAATTTAAATATAACTTAATTTAATTTGAAAAGAATAGAAAAAGTTTGACTTGTCTGAACTCTGGTGTGAATTAAAATTTTATCAATAATTAATTTAATCGGGATTCGGATACGGATATGAATTTCCATTAATATCCGTCAACCTGACTTAATAACCTAACCTATATATCTGAATTATATTATAAATATCTATTGATTTTTTATGTTATGCATGACATGTTAATTTTTTATTGATAAAAAATTTTATACATTTTTATATATGTTACGAATGATGTAATCATTATATCTTTTAAATTTCAATGTAAGCTCCCAATGAATCATATTATTAATTTTTTACTTGTTTGATTTTATTGTGGTCATGATTTAATTACAAAGATCATTTATAAAAGGATGTTTAATGAGTAAATTTTTACATGATCGATGAATAGATGAGTATAAATATAAGATTAAATTTCCCTATCCGATAACTAAATGGTTATGACATAGACATGAACATAGGTTTAATTAAATTCAATCTAAACTTAACCCGTTGGTATCCGTAGTCAATTTTTATAATGCAATGCTACTAGCAATTCTTGCCGAAGCGTAACCCTTTTTCTGTTTTTTAAATGTGAGATGAACATGTTCTTTTGTCATATATGCAAAATTATTCTAAGTACTCACCCCGATGTGCCTCTTGAAGTTGATTACTTGATAATCTGATTAGGATGGATGAAGCAATTTAAATTTAAATGACGTATCCTAATTATTGTAACTCAATAACAAAGAAATAACCAGACCCCAATCACGTTCCGGTGACGTTGGCCTTAGAAGTAAGGAATTTATTTTCCTTTCTTTCGGTGGAAAAAAAAAATGTTGAGTGTCTGGAGAACATTTCGCAATGAGATTTTGTACATCAATATGTCCATCAAGGAATCCTTTTCAACGTGATTTTCTATGGATACGCTAAGGAATCCTTCGACTAATCATCCACTGATAAGTTGTCTTATATGCTTGATAATTATACAATTAAGAGGGGAATAACCCTTAAAACAACTCTTTCTGACCTAAGCCCTAAGGGTGACGATGCATAATAATTCATGAGAATATCCCTAATACAATCCAAGTCTATAAATTGGCTTATAGTTAATTGCAAATTAGCATTCTTCTTAGCTCAATGAACATCCTTGACACTAAGGAGTTGAAGTGAAAAGATAAAAGTCTCAGGTCAGAGATCAAGCTAAACTAAGTATAGTTCAATTTCTAAGGGGTAGTTTACCTGGGATGTTACGAAAGTTGTATTAAAAAATGTGAAATTAATATTAGTCCGTAATTGTGTTTACTTACAAAGTGATGTTAACATCAGTTTATGTTAAGCTGTTGTGTTAACTCTTGTGACGCTTACTTGGTAGTGGTGTTAGGAATATGAAATGAGAAGGGTGTTAGAGGCTTGAGTGATATACGACTTTAACATGGAATTAGCTAACATCAATGGAAATCGATGTTAAGCAAACCCATGTTAAAGTGGCCAAACTCGGGTTACCAGATGGAGTGTTAAGTAGTTAAGTAAATAAGAGTTAACCCCCTAAAGCGACAGTTGGTCTCTCAACCAAATTGTAGCTCCAAAACTCAACAGCCTGGAGCTGGAGGGAAAGGGGCTCCTCATTGACACTAATCGCCTCCACGGTTGACCGATGGAGTGTCTCCATATACTGATCGAGGACATTGTAATACGTAGAGCATATGGAGACAAGGCACTCAAATGCAGCCAGTCTGATCTCCATCTCCTCAAGGTTGTTAACGGAAGGACATCTGGGGTAAGGGGTCATCCACGATGAGTTCAAATCCTCTACATATACAAATATACCTTTGAGAAAATATTTACAACACGAGGCCTTTCTCCTCTAAAACTAACACTATTCCTTTATGACAATACTACCCATAACAAAGCCAAGGGAAAAGTATGATTAGGAGTCTCAGGATTTAATTTAAATGTACCATTGCCAAAACTCCCCCAAAAGGTTGTCTAAAAGCGTTCATGTTGGATTAATTTAAGCACTAAGCAACGAATTTAAGATACCGTGATTTCATTTAAACAATAGATCAAGTAAGGGGGTTTAAGGGGCTTTAGATTGAATTTATTTTTTGTGAGGAGACCAAGGTTAACCACAGTAAATAGGCACTTGTGTCTGTGGAAATTTTAAACACCTAATCACTTGCAATAAGATCACCTACAACTAATCAAGCACCAACCCTTCCCATTCCCCCACAAAGCACCAACCAAGCAAACCAAATCGCACACAAGGAAATAAAAGTAATACACAGCTAGGTGCCAGCAAGAGGACATGGATTCCTCTCAATTGATGGAGCCACAAGACATAGAGGAATAGAGGCCACCTTTGCCAAGCAACAGAAACATAGTAGCATCTTTTGGTGCAAAGAGACAACTGGCTTCGATGTAGAGAGGAACAACTTTTTCGCTTGAGGGAGAGAGGAGAGTAGGGGTTCTTGCGATAGGGGTGAAGGGCAAGTTTGAATTGGGGAATGGAACTCGCAAAGGCTTATGGGGGGTTGGAATGGGGCTAAGGAAACCCATGTTCCAGAGCCCAACATGAGTCAGTGGAACCCGCCGAGTAAATGGGGCGACTTGTGAAAATTGGTGGTTATCCCCCTCCGTAAACTAGCCTTAAAGGTTAGTTTGCAGTAAGGGTTAACTAACCCAGGTTAGCTTCTTTGCAACAGGAGATAACCATTATTTGTGTTTACTTTAGAATGAGGGTTAACCCCTACTTGTGGTTACTAAACAGCGGTTAGGAATTGGAATTAACCTGTGATATGAAAGAAGGGTATTTACTTGGATGAGGGTTAGAATGGACAATAAGATTGGAAAGACATATTTACCCTTGGGATGGTAGGTAATTAAGTTGGGAGGGGCATGTTGAGAAAAATTGCTTGCGAGAGAACATAGAGGAGGAGAGATAAAATCAGGGTTAACTTGTAGGTTACCCCAACCCTTGCCCCAACATAGGTTGGGATAACACGAGTTGGTAAGGCAAATAAAGGTTGGGTTATCCCTCACCACAAACACGAGAGAACCCTAAAATACAAGAGTCAACCTCCTTCATAAATTAGGCCCAAAAGAGCTAGGCCAAAATGGCATCTTATTAAGACTTGTTGAGTAAATTACTAGACAACTCTCTTGACCTTTTAGATCTTCTCAATGTCTAAGATATTAAGAGATTATACCAAATATAATGCTAGACAGTAGGACAGATTGATACAACTTGATTTCTAAAGGTAAAATTAGGTAGAACTTCAACCTTGTGTGCCTAATCTAGTCTATGTGGATTTCCTACCATTGTTTTCATTTCAGTTTTTAGAAGCAATGATTTGATGACCTTTTGGAAGCCACGTTTATATGCTTGTAAAAGGAGATTGAGAATAATGATGAAAGATCATTGAAGTTCAAACTATTTCTATACTTTGTGTCTTAGAAGAGTAAGATAACTTAGCTTCTCTTTGCAATCACTCATTGACAACATTATGGGATTGAGGACTAGAATCCTTCTTGAGATGCACCAATTGGGTAGAATCTAGTAAAAATTCTATTGTGTTTCTGTACTTTGGATTTCTTTCCCTCATTCACCCCTTCAACAGTCCACCTCCAATTCACATCATTTTGGCTTACCTAGGCTCAAATCCTTGGGATCCTAACTCTAGAAAAAGGGCCATGATGCGCTTCATATCATGAGCCCAACTCAAGTTAATGATCCAAACTTAAGCTAGCTTACTTGGCCTATAGACCACAAGAGTTGAACGCCAAGTTAGTTGAAATGAGCTTGATTATGATCAAGCAAGGTTATGTTAGCACCTTAATGGCCAAACCTACTTACTCTTAGAAATATCCAACACGAGAGCTAAGACATCTAGAACCCTCTTAATCCTTCTTGTAGTACACGAAGCTGCCTTTGTAGAAAGTATGGCACAATCCACAAACAAGAAGTTGGAAGGGAAGGCACTCTATATATGTACTTTAGCAGCAGTAATCCTCCCTCTCCTTTCACAAACAACCCTTCCATGCTAATATAAAAGCAATGGATAAATGATCTCCTTTCCTATCGGTCCTGTGTGGATAATCTACATAAATCTATCATCAATCAAAGGATAACAATTAAGCCAAAGAGGCTAGCTTTATCATGGATATTACATCATTTTTTTAGTTTGTGTTTTTGCATCCAAGTTGTGATTTAGCTATTCAACCATTGTGTCTGTTATTTGTTTGAGTATCCAAGCGACTCGATTTAGAAATTATCTTCTAGCTATTCTACTTTGTAGTGGCTAAATTATTACCTTTAAGCCATAGCAACTCTAACCACTGAGCCACAAGCCACTTGCATGAATAACTAGCGACCAACTCATATACTAAAACAAAAGGGACCTTAATTTAGCTGGCATTTGAATGGTTATGGCTAATCCCCAAGATGGTTTCTTCCTCGTTCTTGACTGGTGGCCAACAATTGTTTGAATGTATAACAGATGTCTTTGTTTATGCTTATGCTAAGATAATGAGCCATCTATTTTTTAACAGAAATATAGCCAATAATTGTTCAAATATCAATAAATATAATTTTTCATGCTTCTTATTATAAGTTAATTCCCATAAATACCTTGATTCTTTTCCAAGGGAACTTCTTTGCATGAGCCTTTTTATGCCCTAAGTGACAACTTGACCTAATAGGCACATCCATGGCAGTGTGTCACATGTTAGGGATTACCTAAAAACTTGAAATCACATCAAATTGAATGGATGTGTCAGTGTGCCACACATTAACGACCATCCAAAAATCACATCAAAGGGAAATTTTATCAAACCTGTCCAAATCCTCTTTCATCCTTAGTGTAGAGCATATCAACTACCACTTATATTATTCTCTTAGTGCATCGGTAGAACAAAATTAATGACATGTGGAGAGAAATAAATAAGCCAAAACAATGCCAATACAAACAACCCACGTTGAAGAACTCCATTTTGCAAAAATTTATTATCTTCAAACCTCAAGCTTCTACCGGTGCACAAAGTCCTTGACCGTCCAATGCCATACATGCAATAGTCAAATTAAGTCATCAATTGTTTGCACGGAATAAGCAACCTCCAGGGTAACTCATCAAATTGGGAAATGGCTATCCAGGGTTAACAACTTCAATCTTTCATAACTTCAAAATTTTTTGTTTTTTTTTTCTTTTGGAAAAGATAATTTCACCAATTGTTACACAAAACAACCAGGGGAATTGCTATTGCCCAAGTGCTGATATATCGTCAATCTCCTACTAAAAGATTTGAGTATAAATTTGAGGACCAAAATGAAAATCTGCAGAGAAACTAGAACTCAAAAGTTGACATCAGACAGCCAAGCAACATCCAGAAACAGAGTCCATGCAAGATGCATGGTTTGTGGGATAATGGAAATTGAGAAAAGAAACACGCGATGCAAAAGATGTAATTCCATAAAAAGGATCCAGGTTAAAGGAGCTTATGACATGATCCTGGCCGATCTCACGTACAAACTGTCTACAACCTTCCCAATGTTGGCAATAGTCTCAAGGGTCGCCGGATAAATGGCATCAGGTTTAGGGTCCTCAAAGATGATGAGGCACCCAGCACCCTGGTCTAGGGTACCTGCAAACTTCTTGTCGAGTATCATCTGCGAGAGCTTCTTCTCCACATGATCAACAGGCAGCTCTATCAAGCTGGCTATGTGAGCAATCTCCACCCTCGAGAATGGCTCGATCAACCTGCAGAGATTCTGCTCTAGAAGAGTGTCATAGAGGGAGGAAAGGTGCCTGTGGACGATAGGGTCTCCATCAAGTTGGGCTTTATAATTTTGGAGGGCATTTTCGAAGAGTTTCAAGGATCTTTTGGAGTATGCATCTGCAACAGCTTTCATTGCATCCACATCTGGTCCTAGATACTGTAGGCCAGCCTTGGATGAGATTATCCCAGCAACGTCGTCGGCTTGGTTCACCATTATCTTGCAAAGAAGCATGTACTTGAGGCTGAATACTGCTCTCGGATCCTCAAGTGCATTGAAGGCTTCAAAAGCTTCGAAGAAGTAGCTATAAGCAGTCTTATAGTCCTTCTCCTCAGCATGGAGGATACCACTCTGCAAATCTATTGTTCCTTGCTGCGCTGGTGGCACATAAATTGCATTGGCAGCAGTTCTTGCTGCGGTGAGAGCTGCTTTAGCCTTGGGGAGGTTCCTCAAGGAGAAATGGAGCTTACTTTCTAGAAGATCGATGTCCACCAGTAGCAACTTGTCATCCAACCTTCTTACCTCCTTGATCAGGCCAGTGAGAAGGGTAAGTGCCTCAGAATATTCTTTGTTCTCCATCAGTAGTGCAGCAAGCCTTGCCTGAACACGTTGACGGAGAAATGTGCGCTTCTCTACACGAGTCCACTCTACCATTTCCCTGCATAATGTGATCTGCAAATCCGATGTGTCTGGTATCTTTGCAACGGCATCAATGATGCCCCTGACAATCTTAGCAGTCTTAGCCTTGGGAATCAATGAAAAAAAGGGTCTCAATTGAGTCAAGAGGCTCCGTAGATCTTCAGCCCTTTTCTCTTGCTGGAGAAGCTCTGTCAGGTTTGAGATCGCCTGTTCTTTGGTATGCAATGATTCAGAGGAAGCTGAGGGATTTTCAAGTACCCTGTAAAGGATAGAGATGGACTCTGAAGGATCTTTAGCCTCTAGAGCCTGGGCAATTGACTCAGTGGTCGCAGGGAGGTATGAGGCTGACATGGCTATAGCTTGAAAACATAATCATTGGATTCAGTATGGAATAAGCATTGCAAATACCATGAGCAAATAAGTTTGTAATGCAAATTAAGTTTTCTCAAGTCTGATCTATTATCTAGAAGCACAGTTCCAGAAGAAGAAAAGATGCACAAACTAGGACACCCAAATAGAAAATTAATTCCACTTGTAACAACACAAGTCTTGAATAGTACCATAAGCACAAGAAATACAGTTGCAGATCACAATGCCTAACTACTTTAATTTCTCAAAAAAATTTTATTACAAGGGCCCTAAAGCTAAGAAGTAAGGCATAACACTAGTGGCATCATGGTCTAGTCAAGTATTCAACACATAGAAGTCTGTGAAGATCAAAACTTGCTTCTTGATGACTAACATGCAAGGGAGAGTGATGTGAGACCAAGTGGATGAAGATGGCAAAGAAGGGGTGACTGAGTGGGGCAGTAGAAGGCTGTGGTGAGCGAGGTGAGGAGAGGCCATGAAATTCCTCTACGATCATTGCAGAGTGTGGGATCACATAGCCCAGGATTGCCAGGACCAGCTCACTGATTGGCTTGTGGTGGAGATAACCGGAGAATGACTTGCCCGGGAAGGAAGGTGAACAACTACAAATTTGTGGAGGTTGGGATAAAGCATTGCCAACATATACCAGAGGTGACGACTCTGTATGCGGTATGTGGCTCTGACTTACTCTCAGGTTTCACAAGGGGACAATTCAAGTTTGACAGTCCCATTGATACAGTATGCTGGTGACACTATTATGCTGATAGAGGGGTTTGAGCCTGAGCTAGAGAATGTGGCTGCATTATTACATGGTTTGGAGAAGGCATCTGGGCTTTAGATTAATCACCAAAAGTTCGTTACTTCTAAGCAAGAATCAAATATCATGATATATTGGTGATATATCACATATCACCAATAGCACCTATATCGGCACATGGAATATCGTTATTCAAGGATATCAATGATATATTGACAATATATCAGTGATATCGACAATATCTCAGGTATCGATAAGGATTATAGTACAAATATTCCATCTATTGGTGGATATCTTGCCAATATGGGGATATACCACATGGAATTGCCACTATTCTCAACCCTTGCCCTTTATATTGGCATTATTAGTGCTTTTTGATCCCACTACCCTTTTTGCTCACAGTAGAAGTAAAAGTATCCCATTTTAACTCAAATCTTTCATTGAAATTATCGTTTTACATATGATTTGAGTTTCTAAAGTTATTAATCTTCATATAAACTTTTTTTGTGATTTCTCTTCAATTTTTGAGTCTTAAGTCTCAACTTTAAACATGTGTTACTATTCATTTCGAGTTTAATATCTTCATTTGTTGGGTAGATTAACATTCTCTACATATCATATTAGTCAAATAACAAAATAATCTTTGACATTGCCATGATTTTGTAATTCTAAATCTTATGTCAAAATCATATTTGTTGTTCATTTCATATAGATTAACGTTATGTACCTATCTATTAGTCAAATAACAAATTAATATCTAGTTTATATTTTGATCTTTGGACAAATTTCTCCAATTATTGCATATTTATAGTGTTTTATTCAAAATCTATTATTTTAGATAGTTCTTTGTGAATATAGTAGAAATTAAAATCATAATTTCAAAGGATTTGTGACATTTTAAGCCATTGTAAGCCATTTTGAACCATTTTCACGAAATTCCAAGATATGAGCGATATATCCTTTGATCTACCCCCTTTTTGACTTGTCAATATCAACATCTGAAACCTTGTCAGCCACCAAATGAAAAGCGAGGGTGCCAACAAATAGCCTTGTCTAACCCCTCTCTGTGACTGTGTCCAACAGCCATTCAATCTATCATTTATCAAATCAAAAAAGGAGGTTGTAGCTATGCAATGCTCTAAGAACCACGGACGATGTGGAGAGAGAGAAATAGTCTAGTTTCTAAGGGCACTAGAGCTTATGTGGAGAACACGCCTTTCCATGTCAAGAGCTTTGTTGAGGTGTAGGGTCATGCACTTTTGTAACCATGTTGTAACCCCATTTTCTTGGTAACATAACGGTAAGACTACTTCACTCAGGTAGCCCTCTACATCTCAAAAAAAAAAAGTAAAGGGAAAAAAAAGAAAAGGAAACGAAAAAAGAATCTGCTTCCCGATGGGGGTAGTGCAATTAAAGTTCTAGGCAGATGATTTGGCCTAAGGGAGGCTTGTGATATAGCTCCTATCAGCACTACAGTGTCGTGTAATAATCAAGCAACGTCTATGATGAGGGAAGAAATTACCCTCAAAAAAATAACTCGAGAAGCTCATGATCAGACCAAAGAAACCGCAATATGCTTGACTCGATCTGTTTCAGAAGGCGAAGAGGCATAAGTCCCCTCTACTTTCTCGGGCGATTTCGCGATCAAGCCTCACTACTTTGACGGTTACACATCTCCATAAGTGTAACCACCCTCTTTTGTATTCTATAAAGGGTCGATCCCCACCTACATGATAGGAGACACACCCAAAGGGAGCAACCTAAAAGACCTACAGCTCATGTATTATATTACATATAGTGAATATGGAGGGTTAGATCCCTTCCCCATGCGTACACCCATACTGGGTGAAACTAGATCAACAATCCCCTATTTTCATGTGGTTGCTCGTTTATTCCTATTTTTCTTGCCTATGTTTCGTTTTCCATGATCTACAAGTTTTTTGATGGCTTTCGGTGGTCTCAACGGGGGCCCCCAAGGCCCATCAATCTAGACTTGGGTGATCAGAATAATGGAGTGGCAGAGGTGTGGACACATTTGTTGAGGGGCTTGAACGGAGACAAGGTGATGAACTTTCAGGTCTATTGGATTTCATCTGGTTTACGAGAAAAATAATGTTGCTTCTGTTAATGTTGAATCTTCTCTATGATCATTGATTAAAATTTAAATCAAACGTGGATGGACATGGTAGTAAGAAATAAAGCGGTCTCCCATGATCAGTGAAATCCCTGCTAGAGGTTACAGCTTTCATGGGCTATAGTGAATAAAAGCTTGCAATACCTTTCTGGGAGAAAATAAACAAATAAGAAATTGTGCAGGAGGGAGTTAGAGGATACCAATCACTCTAGCAATGTACAATAATCGATGTGGTAGCAAGTGAGCAGGAAATGGTCTGGGGTCAACTCACTGACCATCTATGTCAAAGTTTGCACTTGGGAAAACAAGAGCCTCTAAAAACAGCAAATAAGCGACCACAGAAGATTGAAATTGCACCTTCTTGGGGAGGGAGCTCAACGCAAATGAATTATAGATATGTGTGTGTGTTAGGAATAAGGGGCCACGTGGCAGCCAGCAGGGCATGTGACAGTTCATGTGACAGTGTCTAGAGGGCTCAGCAGGGCTGCTGGCTAAAGGGTCCAAGAGATCAATTTTGGGTCATACTTTAAAGTTAAGTTGCTATTTTTAGAAGAATTATTTTAGGAAATAGTTTAGGATTTGGTTTATTTTTATAGATAAGTTTTTTCTTATTTTAGAAGATAATGTTTATTTTCAAGTTAGTAGGATATGTTTTCTCTATAAAAGAGTCTTTCCTTTTGTAATCAATTTGAACCAATCAATAATACTTCCTAACTTTCCAAAGGCTCCTCCCCTCTCTCCTCTTCTCCCACGTAGCCAGCCACCTCCAACACCAATTCTCCATCACCACCGACCACCTTCAAGCAGCCAAGGGCTACTACTATTGCTGGCCGACTTCTCCCTGTTCTATGCGTGAGCAGCCCCTACATGGGTGATGAGGAGCAAAAAGTATCCTTAGATCCAAAACTCCGCACCCGACCCGACAAAGATCCGGCTACTTAGACGAGGGGATCTACAAATGGAACCGGCATTCCATACCGCCTAAGACCTGCCAGATCTCAATTAACACCAACCCGGTTTGCCAAAAGATCCTATGCAACGAGGGCAGAAAATACGAAATGATGAACCTGAACACCTGCACCCTAATAGCTACCACGTAGCCTGACAAATAGGGGTATCAGAGCCCGCCAATGAAAGTTGTCCACCATGTTATAAATAGAGAAGGAACCCTCCAAGAGAAGGAGACTCCCCCTAGGGAGGAAGTGAGATCATGTAAAATGTATCCCTAAATTTCTAGTGCATAGTTGGAAGCATCGTCCTCCCTCCAAACGTACACCCCCTGTGGTAGAACTGGGTCACCAAACCACTATTTTCCCTTGTGTTTGCTTGTTGATGGTCGATCTCTCCCCCTAAGCGACGAATGTCAATGGCTAAGTAATGCCTCCTATGCTAATAAATCTTTTTGTAGGCCTTCTGAGGCCAATCAAAATGACACTGTTTGTGGGAAGCATCAACAAAAGAGCTATCACTCTGCAGAGCATCCGATCGCTGGTACCAAAGCCCGCCAATGAAAGTTGTCCACCATGTTATAAATAGAAAGGGAACTCTCTGAGAGAAGGGGACTCCCCCCCGGGGAGGGAGGGAGATCATGTAAAATGTATCCCCAAATTTTAATGCATAGTTGGAAGCATCATCCTCCCTCTAGACGTACACCTCCTGCCGTAGAACTGGGTCACCAAACCACTATTTTCCCTTGTGTTTGCTTGTTGATGGTCAATCTCTCCCCCTAAGCGACGAATGCCAATGGCTAAGTAATGCCTCCTATGCTAATAAATCTTTTGGTAGGCCTTCTGAGGCCCATCAAATGGCGTTGTCTATGGAAAGCATCAACAAAAGAGCCGTCGCTCTGTAGAGCATCCGATCGTTGGGAGAAAGGGCCCCTCCAACGCTCTGCTAACCCCCCCCCCCTTTGAACGAGAGTGTTGCGGTGGTCATAACCACCCGTGCTCCCACTCGAGGCCTTCCTCTCTTTAGAGGGGCCCGGTAGGGACGCAGCGTCTATACGCCCTAGCGGCTCGCCGCCTGAGGTCCCCAAGCTGGACCCTCCTTCCCGGGGGCATGGCCTAATTAAGAGGAACTAGGAGCCAAGTCTAATGGCCCCAGATACACGCCCGTGCGTGTGTCGTCTGCTTACATGGGAAAGGGGAAATATAGGTCCCTCGTTGGAGGCATCCAAAACTCCAACCAAGGCCCGACACGAAAGGATGGCGGACCGTACCTCACGCATCACTCCTTAAGGAGCAATCCTCGACGTAAGCCAGCGCTCGATCATCCTACGAGAACTTCCCACCGAGCTCCTCCAGCGACGCCCGCCCAGCGAGGGCCCACGTGCGGATCATTCCGTGGCCAACCGGATGACCCCTCCCAGGTGTGAAGAGTAGGTCCCGACAGCGCTTAGCCGAGCACTCGGGGACAGGGGGCAACCCCAAGAGGCTATCAGGAGTCGAGCAACAGAGGACCGAGCTTGCTCGGTCTTGCCCGGCTTAGCTCGAGGCCCGGCTCTACAACGAATTAGACCCTACGAGGTAGCGAACCCGCGGTGCCCTGAGCCAGTCCGTTTGCACCCCAAGCACGGGTGCGATGCCCTCGACCACGCGCTCAATACCCAACAAGGGGTCGTGGAGCAAGGTGACTCCCCTCGTGGATCACCCGAAGGACGCGATGTCGATGACGGCCACCACTAAAGGCGAGTATGCCCCTGGTTAGGCAAGCCCTAATACCTACCTGCAGAAGAGGCTTCATCCACCAACAAAGAGCAGAATGTATCAGGTAACAAAGTCCTGCGTTTAAAGAAGAACGCACTCCTTTCGCCTAGCGCCAAACAGACGTGCCTGAGGCAAATCGGTTCGCGGAGGATCGCCCCCACGCGAGCCAATGGGATTCCTCGGCGAATGCACCCCCCTGACCACGAGTTAGGCGGGCCTGCTTGAAGGGGGGCAAGCCGTGGACTAAGGCTCGCTGACCCCCACGCCTTGTGAGGCCAAAGAATGGGAGGCCCATAGGGCACCTAGGGGGTCACCCCGAAGAGGGACCCCGACAGCCACAGGTAGCCCTTACCGCGTTCACGGCACGCTAAGAGCCAGACGGGTCAACACCCTGTTCAAGCGAGCAGGCGACATGACCCGGGTTCCCCGTTAGGTGGACATCGCCGCCAAAACCCTAGCAGTGATGACAATGCCACTTGAGGTCCTCTCCTCCCATCGCCTGAGCCCATCAGCGCAAGGGATAAAGTGACCTCGAGTCGACGTCGCGCCAGGAAATCGAGCTACCCCTTTCGAGTCGGCTCCCCCCAGGTACCTCCCCTCGATCTCCATCTGGGTGAGGAAGATATGACCGAACCTCCCCATGTTCTGGCAGAGCGTTTTAGGCTTGCTTCAGCAAAAGCCTCCCCCGACAGGGCAACTCCATGCCCTTCAGAAAGTATGCCCCCTGGCCACTGACCAGGTGGAAGTCTCCACCACGACGCACGCGGGTAACTGAGGACTTTGCCTCTGGCCTCCCGGAAGCATCGACACGTAAACCGAGGTGACCTCCGAAAGCGGCGTCGTCTGAGATGGGTCAACAACCCACGTAGCTTCCAGCGCCAACGCTTGCAGCACTTGAAGACGCTCAGGCTAAGCTGCCTTTCAAGCCACCCCTCCCGGGTCGACGTGCCATGGCGCATTCCCCATTCCGGTAAGGCCTTCCTCTCCCATTGGCCATTCCGATCACAGCCTTTCGAGGATCAAGAGAAGAGGAGAGAGAGGAAGGGCACGACCCTCCTCTAACCTACTCGGATGAAGACAGGCACCTCAACTAGGTTGCCACATTAAGGCGACCCAAATGACGGTGGCACTGGGCGACCTAGCCTACTGACCACCAGTGCACGCTCGCTGCCAAACCCTCTCAATGCATGCCCGAACCCCTCTGAGGGTGGGAGCAATGCACGAAGGCACGGCGACCTGGAGTAAACTCCCTAGGTTTAAGTCAAAGCGACCCGAGAAGCTCGCACTAAGAAAGGGAAGGGGCGCCCAGTCCGAGCAATCCAACAAGGGGCTAACCCGGCTGATCTGCCAAGCGACTTCGAGGCCATAGCCAGACTCTGCAGTCTCAGCACCCCCCCCCCCCCTTCTTTTCTTGCCCTACCACGCGACTAAGTTCATTGGGGCTAGGAGGATCTCAATCCCTCCAAAGGCCTAAAGACGACAGCTCCCTAGAGGGACCCACTCGCCCAAAGGTCGCCTCATAAGGCCATTATGGACCGTGATGTCCCTTTAAGTCCTCATGACAACAAAATCATCCCTTGAGGGTGGCCGACACCGGATACCCCCTCCACACACAGTCCCAACCACTCCAAGGGCAATCCCGTAGCTGCCAAATTCGACGCTGGACGCCTACAACCTACCACAATGGTGGTAACGAGCCTGACTTGTCAAATCAAGGATGGGCTCCCACTTCCCGCTCCAACGAGAACTCGGACGGACGCGTCCGACGCTCCATGTAGTGCTGCCTCTTCAGGCCGGCGAGAACACAGACGGACGCATCCGACATTCCATGTATTGCCACCTCTTTAGGTTGACGAGAACTCAAACGGACACGTTCGACAATCCATGTGTTGCCGCCTCTGCAGGTCGGCAAGCCACCTCCCCAAGTCGACGAGAACTCAGACGGACGTGTCCAACGTTCCATGTGTTACTACCTCTTTAGGCCGACAAGCCACCTCCCCAGGTCAGCGAGAACCCAGACAGACGTGTCTGATGTTCCATGTGTTACCGCCTCTCCAGGTCGGCGAGAACTCGAACGGACGTGCCGAACGTTCCATGTGTTGCCACCTCTCCAGGTCAGCGAGAACTCGGACGAACGCATCCCACGTTCCATGTCTTGCCGCCTCTCCAGGCCGACAAACCACCTCCCCAGGTCGACGAGAACTCGGACAGGCGCGTCCAACGTTCCATGTGTTGCCGCCTCTCTAGGCCGACAAGCCACCTCTTCAGGTTGGCGAAAACTCACATGGATGCATCCAACGTTTGATGTATTGCCGCCTCTTCAGGTCAGCGAAAACTTGGACGAACGCGTCCGACGTTCCATGTGTTGCCCATCTCCAGGCCGGCAAGCCACCTCTTCAGGTCTGCGAGAACTCAGACAGACGCATTCAACGTTTCATGTATTGCTGCCTCTTCAGGCCGGCAAGCCACCTCCCTAGGTCGGTGAGAACTCGGACGGACGCGTTCGACATTCCATTTGTTGCCGCCTCTCTAGGTCGACAAGCCACCTCTTCAAGTCAGTAAGAACTCGGACGACGCATCCGACGTTCCATGTATTGCTGCTTCTTCAGGTCGGCGAGAACTTGGACAAACGCATCGACGTTCCATGTGTTGCCGCCTCTCCAGGACAGCAAGCCACCTCTTCAAGTCGACGAGAACTCAAACGGATGTGCCCGACATTCCATGTATTGCTACCTCTCTAAGCCAATAAGCCACCTCTTAAGGTCGACGAGAACCTAGACGGATGCCTCTGACATTTCATGCATTGCCGCCTCTCCAAGTCGACAAGTCACCTCTTAAGATCGACACGAACTTGGACGGATATGTCCAACCAACCCCTTTGGTCGCCCCATCGGTAAGACCATCGACCTTTCCAGGTTGGCAAGAACCCAGATGGGTACACCCAAAGGGCTAACGTTAAGCTGCCTCCTACACTCGACAAGAACTCAAGCGAATGCCCACGACTTTCCCCACCCTGCCACCTCTCAACGATGGTGGGTCGCTTCTCAAAGCCAGCCTAAAACTAGAGCGAGCGCATCCGACGGATGGCCACCCCTCGTAACCCACTCAGCCACCTCCTAAGGTCAGCCGGAGCTCGGACGGACCCACCCCGCAATCCTGACAATTGCCGCCTCCTAAAGTCAGCAAAGCTACTCCTGATGGCTGACACGAATTCAAGCAGAGGCACTCATGCCCCGCTTATCAATCGCCAAAACGCCATTCCTCAAGAATGGCACAATCAAGGCTCCTACACCCCACTTACAACAACTAGGACATCAGCTCCCTAGGCCAGTAAGGACTCGGACTTGAGCACCCGGAAGTTCCACACTTTACCCACACGGAGGTCCCTGACTACCCCACCAGTAAAGGATCGAAACCCCGTAGCAAATGTTGAGGGTTTGGGCCCTCTTGCCCCACGGGCACCATAGGAGCCACCAAAAGCTAAGCCGGGACCTCAAGGCCCCATGTCAAGCAACACCCATAACGTAGGGTCGGACCCCCGCGCTCCGAGCCTCGCATGGCACGCTTTCGGACCTTCGCCCGCAAGAGTCCGAGCACCCACTAGTGGCTCTCGCTGCCACCCTCCAAGGTCGGCCCCACTTCATAGCCACCCTCTAAGGAAGGCTCTAAGCGATGGTAACTTTAAAGGGACAACCCACGTAGAAATCCCCCTACGCTTGTCTCGTTCAAGGGCACAGCTGGGTGGACAAATGCCCGACGGTGTCTCACCCCGTAGCTTCAACGACGAAATCGCTTTCCGCCCACGAGCGGTAAGGGAAGCCCCGATGGCAAAATGGTCGCTTCTAGAAGAAGACCAGGTCGCCAATCATCTTGGCAAACACAATTGGTCACCTGCTAACCGACTTCCAAACCCTCGCCTCCAAAATAAGGTCGAGGCAACAGGGCACGATCCAACAGGTCTCGTCATGGACCACCTCCGAGGTAACTGCTTGCCTCCGAGTTTGAGCTAGCCCTTATGGGAATACAAACAGGCTCCATCAACAAAGCCCACCGTGAGGCTCCCTTGTTAAAAACAGGCATCCCGCCACTTCTGCAAAGGGCACCTCCACCCAACGCTCAAGAGGGACACACAGCGAGTACCACCGAAGACGAGCTTATCCTAGCTAAGGGGGTCTCTAAGGGCATGACTCAGTAAGGGGAGCCCCAAGTCACCCTAGTCCTTAACAAAAGGACAAGGGGCACATCGCCGAGGCAGCCATAGCCCCTTGCCCCCTGGGCACCAACAAGAAGGGCACGGGTAGAACAGGCGCAGTCGAAGCACCCCATTAAGTCCACCCGAGGCAAACCCCGTCAATTGGCGACCGATTCCAACCCTAAAGCCTCCAAGGCCAGCAAGGACCAGTCCCTAGGGCCGGTAAGAACCCGGGCCCATGCGCCCTGAGGTTCAATACACCGATCACTGGTAGGAGCCTAGGCCACCCTACCCTCAAAAGGCATTTGCCCGTCAAAGTGAAAGGCAAGGAACCGACCTGCCTCCACCAACGATTGCTACATTACGAAGGGACAAGGGAGTCGAACCAGACAAGCGAGTCTCCCAGGCAATGCAACGCCGCAAGGGGACACAAGTCGGCTTCCCACACCCTAGAGCCACCTTTCCCTTCGGGCCACCTCCTAAGGTTGGCCACCCTTCAAGGAAGGCTCTCGTACGTAACCAACCCCCAAAGGAACGCGCAATGGACTGGGGCGTCCCACTTAAAAAGGTCAATAAGACCAACCGGGACTCTCTGCCCCCTCTTATCGTTGCCTCGCAAGGAGAGTCGGCCAAAGGCAAGGCACCCATCGCGAGCGCCCTTAGCCCAACTACGCTACGGGATAAGAGCTACACGTCAAGTAGCCTTGATGTAGCTTCTCAAAGAAAATGTCCTACCCCCGTCTACTGAGGGGAGCGGACAGACCAAGCGCCAGGTAACTACTCGCCCCATGAAGGCCACAAAGAAAGCCTCCAGGGGCAACCTTCCTGCGCCTTTGCGACGCCAACCATAGGCGACCGGCCATTACTACGGATGACCCTCCTTAAGGGCACCCCAATAGGCCCCACCAACGATAAGCCGGAGGGAAGTAACAAAAGGAGCCGCTATGCCAAGTCGTTCGGGCGAACGAAAGGGATCAGGCCAAGCCTCCTAAAACGTGGTTCACGAAACTTGTGCGAGCAAACCCCAGACGAAAAACACATTCTCACACTTGGCATACGAGCAGCCCATTTAAGGAATAAAAAACTCTTTCATTTCCTTTACAATAAGCATCGACTATTACATTCCCCGGATTATGGTCTCCGACTAAGCTACAACTAAAAAGAGATGCTAATACAAAAATACTGGCAACGCCACTCAACAACACCTGCCTATCCGCTACAGGATGAGGGTGACACTGCGAGATATCACGACCCCAAGGGGAGGGACGGGTACTTCCAGAAATTATGCCTCCTTCAGAAGGACCACAGCCCCCGCAATGGGGACCCTCATCCATCTCTGCGACTAGCAACCAACTTGGCCGAGAAAGCCGCCTTTTCCTACAGCTAACCTCGCCCAGCTCCTCCGGTAGACAGGATGCACCATCCGCCTGTTCTTGCTGTGGGTGGAGCCCTAGCATCCTCTATCGCATTCGACGCCTCCCCCAGAGTCGCCGAAGACTCCCCAAAAGGGTGAGCAAAGCTGAAGCGCGAGGACTGTGACCTGGTGAAAACTACGACAGAAAGCATTAAAAAATCCCCTGCCGACTTCAGGAAAGGCTAAAAAAGGACTCACCACGAAGAGGTGAAGAAGCAGGATGTAGCCACATCCTATGCTCCATGGCGGGTGGGTAAGGCCAGAACGAGGCGAACCCCAGGAGCCGAAAAACCATTGCCCCAAGTGAAGGGCACCATCCGACATCAAAGTCTGCGCCACCTCCTTAGACAACGAGGGACCCGCAAGCAGCCCCCTAACCGGAAGGATCTGCTCCTGCTGACACCCTCGTAGAGCCCCACCCCACGTCTTCCCAAGCAAATACACTCCTACGAGAGGAGCTCCTGGCAGCAGCAACCCCTCCCCCACCTTCGCGGAGTCACAAAGAGAATAGAGTGACAAGGAAAGGCGTGGGCCCCTGACCCCTTGGAGGCGGTCCAGCTAGTTCAGAGGTAAGGAGTACTCTCCAATTTATAAATGAGGTACCCCACCTAATCAACGTCGCTAGGCCTTCAGCCGACCCTCCCATAAGGAATCCCCAGATGGACCTAACCATCTAGATGAACGTAGCAGGCGCCATCTGATTAACGCCCTACGTCTAGCTGGGTAAATACACCCCTGCCAGAGGAACTGCCGGCAAAGGCAGCCTCAGTTCCACCCTCGTGGAATTACCAAGAGAGCCGACCAAGGCAGGAAGCGTCACAACTCCGCAAGAGGGCGACCGACCCCTAGGCCCCAGGAGGCACCCCCGTGACCCCATCCTCAGCCAGTTCTCCACACCGGCCCAAAAAGAAGGGTGCAGCTGCATCTCTCTCCCAAGGATTGTCTCGCCGAGGTCACCTCGCAGGAGCCATGAGAGAGCATGCCCCACCACACCTCAATTCCCCACCTGCTTCCTCTTAAGCTCCTCGCGAGTAAGAGGACCGCTACTTCGCACCCCACCAAGCAAGCTTCCCCTACGCAGGATGGACCCCTGGCCGGGACAAACCACCGCATCACCTGATATCGCCCGACAAAGAACACCTCCACAAGCATGCGCCAGGAAAACAAAACAAGTTAACCGTGTAGGAGGGAGGTCAACCGACAATAGGCATCTCTAGAGATGGAAACCCTTGCCTCAGCATGTGCGTTGAGTAGGGGTACAAAGAGCGGCTCACCCCTATCTGAAGAGCTGCACCTAACCACTCCACCGAACACGTAGGAGTTCAGCAGCAAAGCTCTATCTAAGAAGTTGATACCTACCTCATTTGGCTAGGTCGAACCTGGGCTAATAGGCCTCACGTTCCGCCTTGGAGCATGTCACTCCCTAAAAATCGCTCAGGCTTATACGCCCTAACAAGGAACCTCTTCCGAGCAACCAGAAGCAGGTGAAGGCTACTTAACTCCCCAAGCATAAATGTTCCCCCCGCTGCATTACAACCAAACGAATAGCTGGGGGCATCACCAACCATGGAGTTTTAGCCATTCTCACTACTCTCTCAGCAGTTCACACTAACTATACAGTGGAGACATATGATGAGAGGCAAAAAATGCCATCGGATCCAAAACTCCGCACCCAACCTGGTAAAGGATCTGGCTACCTGAACGAGAGGATCTACATATGGAACCGGCATTCCGTCCCTCCTAAGAGCTGTCGGATCTCAGTCAACACCAACTCGGTCTGCCAAAAGATCCTGCACAGCGAGGGCAGAAGATACGAAATAATAGACCTAACCACCTGCACCCTAACAGCTACCACATAGCTTGACAGATAGGGGTATCAGAGCTCGCCAATGAGAGTTATCCACCATGTTATAAATAAAGAGAGAACCCGAGAGAAGGGGACTCCCCCCCAGGGAGGGAGCGAGATCATGTAAAATGTATCCCCAAATTTCTAGTGCATAGTTGGGAACATCGTCCTCTCGCCAGACATACACCCCCTACGATGGAACTGAGTCACCAAACCACTGTTTTCCCTTGTGTTTGCTTGTTGATGGTCGATCTCTCCTCCTAAGCCATGGATGCCAATGGCTAAGTAGCACCTTCTACGCTAATAAATCTTTTGGTAGGCCTTCCGAGGCCCATCAGTGGGACTGTTTTTTTTTTCCACGCACAAGGAGCCTCCATGCTCCTTGAGCCAAATTCCACATGGTATGAAAGCCTTTGATCTAGGCTCTTCTTATGCATGTGGGTTGTTGACCACACGGTGATACATGCATCCAAAAAGTCCTTGACAAATTTGGCGTCTTACGCGAAAAAGGAAGACTAGAAAAGATGGCAAAATCAATCACGACGGTCGGAGACGCCACACTTGGACCGAGAGAAAGCAAGGTGGTCGTCTCCGGGACAACCAACAAGCTTTATAGGGCGTCTAACTACGTCTTATGGGCTCGTGTCTTCAAGATATTTATTGGAGACTAGGAGAAACTAAACATTCTCCTCGAGGAGCCACCGGAGTTGAATGACAACAAGAAGAGAAAG
The DNA here is from genome assembly GCA_037157565.1 of Thalassia testudinum. Lineage (NCBI taxonomy): Eukaryota > Viridiplantae > Streptophyta > Magnoliopsida > Alismatales > Hydrocharitaceae > Thalassia > Thalassia testudinum. The sequence goes on from JAZHRO010000024.1 coordinate 25,408,891, forward strand.
AAGTACAAAAAGGAGAATTATGTGATCATGAACTGGCTCATGAACTCGATAGATCCATCTACCACCTCGAACATGATCTACAAAAAGAGTGCATACGAGATTTGGACGGCCCTCGAGAAAAAGTACACCAGAACCTCAAGTGACACACATATTACTGACCTCTACACTCGCATATGGACAACTAGTCAATAAGATCTCTCCTTGACAAAATATTATGAGAAGATGGAGATGTTGTTTGAGGAGCTGGACATCTATAAGCCATTGTGTTGCTACAAGAAGGGAGATATGGGCAGTTTGGTAATCCGTTAAGTTTTTATCAGAGTTGCATCTCCATTATCGAGTTGCCCGTAATCAAAGCCTGGCTTCCGACAGGAAGATAGACCTTAAGACCATCTTCTACCGTCTCATCAAAATGGAGATCACCGAGGATGAAGACACGACAAAAGGCGAGAACTCCACACTTGTTATTCCAAACACAATTGTGGGACGTGAATAAGGATGTAGACCTAGCCACGTCTACCCAAGGTGTCAACATTGTGGACGCAACAATCATCCACAAGACAAGTGTTGGGAAAAGTTCAGAAGGCCACCACGTAGGGCTACTAGCACCTCACGTGTGAACTCCCTAACTCATGAAGATCTTAAGAAGTCATGAGCACTACTTCAAGAAGGCAAGTTAACGGCGGCCGTTGCGATGACTACTCAAGTTACCACATAAGCAACGACTTCAAAGGTCGCAAGAGGCTTCACCGTCGACTCATCGAATGAGAAGACTGAGAGCTTGGTTCTCGAATAAGATGAATGGTGGGGTGTGTAGCCTTACAAGTGGAAGACCAAGTCGTCGACCTCCCAACCTTTGACTTGAGGGGGAGTGTTAGGAACAAGGGGCCACATGGGACAGGCACGTAGCAACCAGCAGGCCACGTGACAGTTCACGTGGCAGCGTCTAGAGGGCCCAGCAGGGCCAACGGCTAAAGGATCCAAGGGTCCAATTTTGGATCTTGCTTTAGAGTTAAGTTTGCTATTTTTAGAAGAATTGTTTTAAGAAATAGTAGACATAAGTTCTTTCTTATTTTAAAAGATAATGTTTGTTTCCAAATTAGTGGGATATGTTTTCTTTATAAATGAGAGTCTTCCCTTTTGTAATTAATTTAAGTCAATCAATAATATTTCCCAACTTTCCAACGGCTCCTCTCCTCTCTCCTCTTTTCCCACATAGCTGGCCACCCTCCAAGGCAGTTGGCCACGTCCAACGTCGATTCTCCATCACCACCAGCCACCTTCAAGCAGCCAAGGGTTGCTGCTACTGTTGGCCGACTTCTCCTTGTTCCACGCGTGAACAGCCCCCACGTGGGCCTATTTTTTTCCCACACACAAGGAGCCTCCACACTCCTTGTGCCAAATTCCACAATAACAATATAACTCCACTTCCAAGGGCCTCTTAAAAAAAAATAACTCAACCACCAAGTTCATATCCATGGATGTAAGGATGGATTAAATAAAGTGATATGCATTTTTTGCATTGTTCAAATTTTATGAAATGCAATACATGAAGGCTGCTGATTATTGAATGCCTGAATGAAGGCCATAGTTAGGATATGGATATCATGTTATGAGTTTCGAATACAAGACCAGACAGAGATGATGACCACTAAACATATGAATTCTATATAAGCCAGATTTAATTATGTAACAAACAGGCTTGAAAATTACATAGAATCGCTCCAACATATGTGAGGAAACGTATGTTTCCCTTTCACCTACTTGTATGTCTATCAAAGAAGGTAGGTGGATTCTCTCTTTCAAACAATCATGCTCTGTTGGGTGCCTGTCGGTTGGTGGTATCAAACTGGCTGCTGATGAAGAATTCTATTTTTGCATGCCTTTTGGGAAACTGCAGTGTTTGCAATTTTGATTGATCTTATGTTAATTTAACTTTCCCTTATGCAGGATGAACACTTACGGCAACCTTGTCTTATATTGCCTAAATCGACTTATTTATGATGATTGAAAAGCTCTTTTTTTGCCCTTCCTACAAAAGAAAAAGCTCGACCAGATGATTAGTTGGTAGTGTCTAATATATCACTTAACCCAATGTTTTTTGTGATGTCGGAGATCCATAAAAGGCATTGACTACAATTACAAATATTCTTGAAACAAGTTAAAAAGAAACCATTGAGCACATTGTGCATTTGCCCACTTGGGATACTCACAATTTCGTAAGGTCTTGGTAATTAGTAGGAATATAAGCATGAAAATATCCAATGATTGGAAAGAAACATTATAACCAAGGGCACAAAGGTTGCACCCAAAGAAAAAAGGTTCCATATTCCAACAACTGATTCCCCTTAAAAGATTTCCACACAAACACCATAGGGAGATTGACACAATCCTAGGGTACACCAACCACAAAAACACAAAGAGGCAACAAAACTGATGTGAAAAAATGGTGAATTTCCAGAAGCACTATGGCCTTCAAACAAACAAACACTGCTATGAACAGTGGCTGTCTGATTTACATAGAAGGGGGAAGGAGAAAGGTGGAACCTGAAGGGGGAAAAGAGAGAGGGGGGAGAGGTCAAAGAAGGGAGGCAATGCTGCGACGAAAACCCTAGAATGCCAGAAGAGACGCAGGAGGCCATGCACGGGGGGTTTTTATAGGTGGCTTTTGAGCATCCACTGCCCCATGGTGGAGTTGCCCGTATAATCTGTGCCACTTTCTTTGAAGGACCTCTCCTTGTTTCTCCGTTACAACTTGAATAAGGCTTGCACATTGGGTTTGGTACTATTGAATCGGTTTCTTCTGACTTGATTGGATTGGATTTGGATAAAATCTATGATTCAGCTTAGACCCGTTATAACTTGCACATCCAAATTTTAGATTTAAGCCCAAATTAACCCGATTCAACTTGATTAGAAACGTTATAATCTTTTGATATTTCATTGATTATATGATTGGGGTTTTTACACAAATACCACCAACTTTCAAAATTACTTAAATGTCACATGAAAATCTATATTTACATAAATGCTATAAAATAGCTTACTCTGTTTACATAAATGTCAATTCCCGTCTTAATCAAGATCAAATCCGGACCAGCTTTTGAAATCCTTGTTAATCCTTGTAGCAATGCAAATTTGAAAGCATAAATGAACGGTCCAAGTTTCACCTTGATCGACATATGAATGGACGCAAGAATCGGCAAGCATATAAACAAATCGAACTTGTTTACGGAATTTATCTAAATATGCATTTCCTTATGGAATTTAAGTAATTTTGGAAGTTCTCAATGCATTTATGTAATATATAATACAGTTGCATCTCTATGTAGATATCTGTTCTTGTATAAAAAAAAATTAATTTGTTGGTCCTGATTTCATTTAATATTAGTCTTGACAGATGGGTTAACTAACCAATGAGCTTAAAGGGCAGGTTAGGAGCAATGCACATAGGTTATTAACAACCCGTAGGGGTGCTAGTCGAATCAAAGTTACACAAACATAGGTATGTTTGAGTTCGATAAAGTGTTCAATGTTTAAGTTCAATTTGAGTTTGCTAAGTGTTCGGTTATCTAAGTTCAAGTTTAGTTCAATAACGAAATCGAACATTCGAGTTTGATTCATTATTAGTTTGTTTATTCTGTTCAAATGAACACGTTCGATAACAGTTTATTCAATTCATTATTAGTTTGTTTATAGGGTAATGCCAAACAAAAATTAAGATCCTAAATTAGGATCCTGAATACAGAAAATTAAGACCACTGAAAAATAAACATACGAAGTGAAACACATATGAAAAAAAAAAGGGACCATGAAACACATATAAAGCCAAGTCAAATCAAAATCCCATGATAGTTTTCTTGAAATAGGCCTCATTCAGATTGTTGATGCCAAAAGGCACCAGTTAGGCCACCTGATGTTGATCTTTTATCTATTGTAGGTATAATCAGTGGAACAAAATGATAAACATACAGAAAAGATGATATTGGTTAAATGAAAACCAAAGCTACAAGAAGCAACAATTTTTTTCTCTCTTAAATAACTACCTGTTATTGGGGAAATGGAAGGAACTAAGTAGATTGAATGAAATTGGACAGAGGGCAACGCAAGGCAGAGGGGGAGGAGGTCGAGCGGAGGGCCTTGGGAGGGGGAGGAGGATGGGCGGTCGTGCGGATTTGATCGGGGTCGGAGGAGGTGGTGATGGTGATGGTGGTGGCTGGGACTGCTGTGTAGTGGTGGGCCGCTGAGGCGGAAGGGGGATGTAGAGGAGGAACCAAGGAAGAGCGGCGGGAGAAGGGAGGGCAAAGGAGCTGACCTCGACGACGACAAGGAGGGAGGTGTTGATGAAGATGGCGGCGACGGCAGATGGGGCAGCGGGCGGTAGACGGCGAAAGAGGGAGCTTGGGGTGGGGGTTAGGGCGTGACTCGTGAGGGGGAGTGGATTGAAGGGAGAGCGGGTCACCGATGACTACGTAAGTTTTTCTTTTAAGCCTAGCCTTGCGAGAGGATAATCCATGAAAATAAGGATTAACTTTTTTTTTTTTTGATAGAAATTATATTTGGATATGCCTTAATTTGAGATAAGTTATTCTATAGGATAAGTTATTTTTGTGAGTTAGGTTAATTTATAAGTTTTTCAAATATCTACGGGTTAACCCACTAAGGTAACCCTCGTAACTTCTAAACAAAAATGTAAGATAACTCATCTGTAAAAAAATTATCCCATAATATCTATCCCTCCATCCAAACTAACCCTTAGGACTTGTTTGTTTAGAGGAATAAGATAAGGTCTTTCATGTTTGGATTGAAAAAATGCGGAAGAAAATTATTTCGGAATAGATCTACTCGTGTCGGTATAAAGTTATTTTGAGGAACTCGTGGAATAACTGTATTCCACTCCCCCTTCCTTCAAACGTGGAACACTAGCTGTTAAGACCCATGCCATCAAAGTTCTTTAAGACATCTGGGACTTGAGCCAGACGTCTGGACACCTTTCCAGACATCTGGAAATCAATTTTTACGTGTGTACGACCGCGAGTCTGCACGCGTGCCGCGCGCAGACTGAGCCCCAGCCACCTTCTTCTCTTTCTTCTTCCCTCGCCGACTATAGAACCTTTTCCCCCCTCATGCCTACTTATATCCCCTCCCCTCTCCCTCGTTCACCACCCCACACCATCCGTCTTCTCCTTCCTCCAGCGCGAGACCGAGAGCGAGAGCAGCAGCTGCAGCCGAGTGCAGCGGCGAAGAGGAGAGGAGCAGTGAGAGGGAAGAGAGGAGAGTGCGCGAGCAATGAGAGAGAGAGCTCGCCGAAGCAGTTCGAGGCCGGTCGGCGTGCGCGAGGCGGAGCGTTGTGTCGAGGGAGTCCTCCCCGGCGCTACTGCAGCTAGAGCAGCGGACGAGTGGCTGCGCGGCGTGGTCACGCAGAGCAGGAAGAAGACGAAGGAGGTGCTGATTCTAGGATTTTTCCCAGAATCAGGCATCTGTACCTACATCCAGACGACGCGGATGACGTCTGGAGGAAGCTCCAGACGACTGAGGGGTACGTACTGCGTCCTATGCTTCCTTTTGCGGATACGGCCATGCAGGCCATTCCGCCGAGGCTCTGTTGCGTGTCGTGTTGAGAGATTTGCGTGCGCGTGCAGAATTCGCTTCGGGAAGGCGTGGGACATGCCCTCCCACGCGATTCAGACGTCTGGGCGAGTCACCAGATGGCGGAGAGCGTCTCCATACGTTCGGAGAGGTGGTCGGACGTCTGGAACTAGGTCCAGACGGTTCAACAGGATCTCTGGACGTCTGAGGAGCAGCACAGAGTAAGGTATGGATCTAGACTCCTTTTAAGACGTATGGAAGATGTTCCAGACGTCTGATTTGAGTCAGAATTGTCGTTTTTGACCCATTTAGGGTCCGTTTGAGGTCTGATTTCCGCGTTTAAGATTTCATTCTTTTCCGTATAAATTCCTCTACTTGTTTGAAATACTTTTATCCTGCTCTCAGTGGTTCCTTGTGGTTGATCCTTGTGTTAGGACCTCTTTCTGTTGCATATTTGGGGGTTGCGGAGGCACGTGGACCTGCCGATCAAGCCCCCATTACTCCCGGTTTTGCCGGTAGAGTGGCTTCCCTTAGTTAATTACAAACATAAATGCATATCTGGAATAAATGATAGATCTTAGGGTATGGCATGAATTTTAGGATCAGAAACACTAAATTGAATGATAGATCCTAGGGTTTGGCATGAATCCTAGGACTAGAAACATGGGAACGATTGTATTGAATGCCTGAATTACAGTCTTGGATGAGTAGATAGAATAATAATAATTGCCTGTAATTGGATAACAGCTGCTTGTGAAATGTAGAGTAATGTAGAGTACTGTTGTTAGTAACTGCTACATGTAATTCCTGTTGTTTGAAATTAAATACGAGCTGCTTGTATAAAAAAATTGAAAAAGAAGGATTGAATGTTGGAAACACGTGATTATATGTGAATAAACCTGAAATGATGAAATATAGTATGGCTTGGCCTGAGAAACATGAGCATGAACCTTGTGGGGAATTAGGAGTAGAGCTCCTGGAAGTAAATAGAATGAAACTGGAAAGGTGAATGGGGAAGTGAGCTGGCCCTTGAGTACGGAGTACCAAGGAGAGCGACTATCCCCCTGTTTAGTACAGAGTGGAGCTAGCAGCCCTAGGGTTGGGACCTGGGGTTAGGACTGGCCACTTTGTACCGACTCTGTGGCCCTCGCATACACAGTACCGGGGAGAGCTACTAGTGTAGGGAGAGAGCTAGCCACCTGTTACGACCCGGTTCCCGAATCCCTACAGGACACGAGAATCAGACCGACTCGACTGATCCCAAAACCTAGTCGTCCAACAAGAAAGTAACTAAAAAGCAGTAAAATAAATCACATTCACCATGCAAGTAACTAACAGTAACAAGAGTACAGCAGTAAAGAAAGAACTACTACAGTACACACCACCACAACAACAGAGAATTAAAAACAGGTACAGAAATATGAAGTTTACAATAAAAGAGTACAAAGGTGTAACAGAATACTCACTACTACAGAAAAACGGGTACAACAAAAGTATAACTACTCGGCTCTACTAGACCCAGCACCCTCCGCAGCCGTAGGCTCTGGCTGCTCAACACCTGATCCTGAAAAAGGTGGTAAGTACGACACGTCAGCGAAACGCTGAGTAGAGTGGCAACCAACTAGCTAAGAAAGACAGTAAAGGTGAACAAGTAGCTGTTGTTTTTAATTTCTTCCTTTATTTATCTATTTACTCTTTCTTGGTTTATTTCTTAGGTCTTTCTCTTGATCTCGAATGTTCCTCGTGGGAACGATCTTGATTGCAGTCTTTTCCGAAAAGTAGAAGTAGCACATGGTGCTCTCTTGGCTGGGAGAGTCCCCCGTGGTGGTCCTACCCTCAATCGACCACCCCAAGGTCGCTGACAGACGAAACGGTGACTACGGCACGCGCGATAAACACACGGGTAGCTACCCCGCACTGGCACACGGTCAGTCATTTCCGTTAACGAGTGCGCCCAAAGCACAGCACGGAACCAGTATAGGGCAGAGCCCTCTCAGTAACAGGGGTCTAGCCCCTCCATAGTAACCAAACAGGAGTCTTACCCCTCCACAGTCCGCGCACCCTCGCCTGACTACCCTGGTTTTCCCAGTGGGCCTAACAAGTCGGTGTAGGACGGCCAGCTGAACCTCAAGCCCCGTAGGGTGGCTAGCTCTCTCCCTACACTAGTAGCTCTCCCTGGTACTGTGTACGCAAGGGCCACCGAGTCGATACAAAGTGGCCAGTCCTAACCCTGGATCCCAACCCTAGGGCGGCTAGCTCCGCTCTGCACTAAATAAGGGGACAGTCGCTCTCCTTAGTACTCTGTACTCAAGGGCGAGCTCACTTCCCCATTCACTTTCCCAGTTCCATTCTATTTATTTTCCAGGAGCTCTACTCCTAATTCCCCGTAGGGTTCGTGCTCACATTTCTCAGGCCAAGCCATACTATGTTTCATCATTTCAGTTTTATTTGCATATAGCACGTGTTTCCAACATTTAATCTTTCTTTTCCAATTTATATACAAGCAGCTCGAATTTAGTTTCTAAACAACAGGAATTACATGTAGCAATTACTAACAACAATACTCTACATTTCACAGGCAGCTGTTACCCAATTACTGACAATTATCATTATTCTATCTACTTATCCAAGACTGCAATTCAAGCATCCAAGACATTCGTTTCAATGTTTCTGTTCCTATGATTCATGCCACACCCTAGGATCTATCATTCAATCTAGTTTTCAGGTCCTAGGATTCATGCCATACCCTAGGATGTATCATTCAATCTAGTTTTTCTGGTCCTAGAATTCATGCCATACCTTAGGATCTATCATTTATTTCAGATATGCATTAATGTTGTATTAACTAAGGAAAGCCACTCTTCCCGCAAAATCGGGAGTAATGGGGGCATGATCGGCAAGTCCACGTGCCTCCGCAACCCCCAAAGCCGCAACAGAATGAGGTCCTAACACAAGGATCAATCACAAGGAACCACTCAAAACAGGATAAAAGTATTTCAAACAAGTAGAGGAACTAATTCTAAGAAAAATGGAATCTTAAATGCGGAAATCAGACCTCGAATGGACCCTAAACGGGTCAAAAACGACAACTCTGACTCAAATCAGACGTCTGGAACACCTTCCAGATGTCTTAAAAAGTGGTCCAGGTCATACCTCACTCTACGCTGCTCCTCAGATGTTACGACCGCAGTTTCAAAACGTCTTTTAAGACGTCTGGGAGGTAGCCCAGACGTCTGACCAGACGTCTGGAACTCCTTCCAGATGTCTGGGATTTGATTTTCTATGGCAGGATCGATTTCGTCTGCACGCGCAGACCTGCAGATACCTCTTTCTCCCTCTCACCTCCGCAGGCGCTGCTCTCTCTCTCTCTCTCTCCCCGCGCAACTTTAAAAAGCCTCGCCCTCTCCCTCACTCTCATAACCTCCGCTCCTTCTTCCAGCGAGTGCGAGCGGCGGCAACGGCAGTCGCGGTGAGTGCGGGAGGAGGTGTTGCGCGAGGGAGGAGGCGCTCGGCCGTGAGGGCGAGCTTACCGGGGCTGCGAGAGTTGGCCGGCGGGGGCGCAACAGACGCGGGGTGACGCGGGAGGCCTGCTGCAGCTCGAGCAGCAGGCGGACGAGGCGCGGCGCGGCCGTGCGTCGCGGACGAAGGGCGAGTCGCGCTCTGATTCCGGAAAATTTTTCAGAATCAAACGTCTAGGAATCCAACCAGACGATGGGGAAGACGTCTGGAGGACTGTCCAGACATCTGGTAAGTAAGTTATTTTTCGTCTTCTTCCTTTTCTGCGACCGTCTGTACTGAGAGCGAGGAATGGGTACGAGCAGGTTCTGAGATTCGCATCCAACGTGAATCAGACGTCTGGTAGTGGTGCTAGACGACTGGAGGGACTTCCAGACGTCCGGGGTGACCATCGGATGTCTGGGAGCTGGGCCAGATGCCCCCGCAGGCTTCTGGACGTCTGAGAGACTACGCAGGACAAGGTACCATCTGATCCCATTTTTAAGACGTCTGATTTTGCACTGTTTCGTCATTTTCGACCCGTTTAGGACCCGTTCGGAGTCCGTTTTCCGCGTTTCGAGTTGCGTTCTTTTCGGAATTAAATCCTCTACCCGTCTACAGTGATTAGATACTGTTTTGATAAACTCCTTGTGTTTGATCCTTATGATAGGACCCCGTTCCATTGCAGTCTCAGGGGTTGCGGAGGCACGCGGGATTCCCGACCATGCCCCCAGTACTCCTGTTGTAACTGGTAGAGTGGCTTTTAAGTTTATTAGTATAATCTGTTAAATTATGGAACCATAAATAGAACCTAGGACATTGCATGAATCCTAGGAATGAGAAACTAGAATGAATGGTAGATCCTAGTGTGTTGCATGAATCCTAGGGCTGGAAAACTAGATTGTATGATAGATCCTAGGGTATGGCATGAATCCTAGGATGGGAAAACTAATGGAATATACGAATACTGCAGTCTTGGAAAAATGGAAAGGAACAAATAGCTGCCTGTAAATTGGTTTAACAGCTGCCTGTTATGAATAAATGAACATGATTGAGAATATGGGATGTATGAATGTGAAACTGGAAAGGTGAAACCTGAATGTGCTGAGTTAAAAGAGCTGGAACTCTACGGGGAATTAGGAGTAGAACTCCTGGAAAGTGAATAGAATTGGGGAAGTGAGCTGGCCCTTGAGTACAGAGTACCAAGGAGAGCAACTGTCCCCCTGTTTAGTGCAGAGCGGAGTCAGCCGCCCCAGGGACCCGGGGTTAGGTCTAGCCACTTTGTACCGACTTGCTGGCCCTCGTGTACGCAGTACCGAGGAGAGCTACTAGTGTAGGGTGAGTACTAGCTACCCCACGAGCCCCGGGGTTCTGCTAGCTCACCTACACCGACTTGTTAGGCCCACTGGGCAAACCAGGGTAGTCAGGCGAGGGTGCGCGGACTGTGGAGGGGCAAGGCCCCTGTTTGGTTACTGTGGAGGGGTTGGACCCCTGTTACTGAGAGGGCTCTACCCTGTACTGGTTCCGTGCTGTGCTTTGGGCACACCCGTTAACGGAAACGACTGACCGCGTGCCAGTGCGGGTTAGCTACCTGTGCGTTTATCGCGCGTGCCGTAGTCACCGTTACGTCTGTCCATGACCTTGGGGTGGTTGACTGAGAGTAGGATCACCACGAGGGACTCTCCCGGCCAGGAGAGCACCACGTGCTACTTCTACTGTTCGGAAAAGACTGCAATCAAGATCGTTCCCACGAGGAACATTCGAGATCAAGTGAAGGATCTGAGAAATAGATAAATTGTGAAACAATAGAAAGACGTAAATAAAGGAAGAAAGAAAATAAAATAGCTACTGTACACTTTACTGTTTCTTTAGTTTAGCTGCCACTCTACTAAGCGTTTCGCTGACGTGTTACACTCGTTACTTTTCAGGAACAGGTGTTTAGCAGCCAGGGTCAGCGGCTGTAGAGGACGCTGGGCTGAGTAGGGTCCAGTAGAGTTACCACTGCTCTTTTGTACCCCTATTGTTTCCGCTGTAGTGAGTAGTTTTGTTACCCTCTGTACTTTTCTTTACTTGCAGTTCTTGTTATGTTATAAATGTTGTTCTACTATTGTGGTGGTACATGCTGTAGTAGTTCTTTTTCTTACTGCTGTATTTTGTTACTGCTAGTTGTATTTCATGTTGAATGTGGTTTATTTTACTGCTCTTTTGGTTACTTCCTCGTTGGACGACTAGGTCTTGGGATTAGTCGAGTCGGTCCAGTTCTCGTGTCTCGTAGGGACTCGGGAATCGGGTCGTTACATCAGATGTCTAGGGATCCTGCTGAACCGTTTGCACCCAGTTACAGATGTCCGACCACCTCTCTGGACGTCTGGAGACACTCTCCGCCATCTGGTGCCTTGCCCAGACGTCTGAACTGCGTGGGAGGACGTGTCCCCGCACCTTCCCGAAACGAATCTTGCATACGCAACGAAAACTTCCTCAACACGACCGTCTCAGAACCTCAGCGGAACGGCCTGCATGGCCATATCTGCAAAAGGAGTTACAGGAGGAAATACGTACCTCTCAGTCGTCTGGAGCTCCCTCCAGATGTCGCCTACGTCGTCTGGATGTAGGTTTAAACGTCGAATTCTGGGAAAAATTCCCAGAATCAGAACCTCCTGCGTCTTCTTCTCGCTACGTGCGGCCGCGCCGCGCTCATCCGCCCGCTACCCGAGCCGCAGCAGCACCGGGGGAACCTCCCTAGCACAACGCTCCTCCGCGCGCATCAGCCGGCCTTGAGCTGCTCCAATGAGCTCTCTCCTCTTCCTTCTCGCTGCACCTCTCCGCCACTGCACCTGGCAGCAGCGGCGGCTCCTCTCACTCTCGCTCTCGTGCTCGCACTGGAGGAAGGAGGAGACGGGTGGATGTGGTGAACGAGGGAGAGGGGAGAGGAGTATTTGTAGGCATGGGGGAAGGCGTTTGCAGGTCGGCGAGGGGAGAGAAAAAGAAGAGGGCGGCGGGTTTCAGTCTGCATGTAGCACGCGCGCAGACTCGCGATCGTACGCACACAAACATTTATTTCTAGACATCTGACCAGACGTCTGGACCAACTCCCAGACATCTTAAAGTGTTTTGATGCCTCGAGTCTTAACACCACCCCACGGGGCCCGGGGTTTAGCTAGCCGTCCTACACCGACTTGTTAGGCCCACTAGGCAAACCAGGGTAGTCAAGCGAGGGTGCGCGGACTGTGGAGGGACGAGACTCCTGTTTGGTTCTTAGGGCCTAGACCTCTGTTACTGAGAGGGCATCTGCCATATACTGGTTCCGTGTTGTGCTTGGGCGCACCCATTAACAGAAACGACTGACCGCGTGCCAGTGCGGGGTAGCTACCCATGTGTTAATTGCACGTGCCGTAGTCACCATTACGTCTGTCAGCGACCTTGGGGTGGTTGACTGAGTGTAGGACCACCACGGGGGACTCTCCCGGCCAGGAGAGCACCACGTGCTACTTCTACTCTTCGAAAAAGACTGCAATCAAGATTGTTCCCACGAGAAACATTCGAGATCAAGAAAAAGACCTGATAAATAAGTCAAGTGATGAAAGAAAGAATAATTAGTTGAACAAAGAAAGAAATTGAAAACAACAGCTACCTATCCACCTTTACTGTTTCTCTTAGTTAGCTGGTTGCCACTCTACTCAGCGTTTCGCTGACGTGTTGTACTTATAACCTTTTTCAGGTCCAGGTGTTGAGTAGCCAGAGCCTACAGCTGCAGAGGGTGCTGGGCCCAATAGAGCCCAGTAGTTGTACTTTTGTTGTACCCGTTTTCTGTAGTAGTGAGTATTTTGTTACACTTTTGTACTCTTGTATTGTAACTTCATATTCCTGTACCTATTTTTAATTCTATACTGTTGTGGTGGTGTGTGCTGTAATAGTTAGTTCTTTACTGCTGTACTTTTGTTACTGTTTGTTACTTGCATGGTGAATGTGGTTTATTTTATTGCTTTTTGGTTACTTTCTCGTTGGACGACTGGGTCTTGGGATCAGTCGAGTCGGTCCGATTCTCGTGTCCTGTAGGGATTCAGGAATCGGGTCGTAACACCAGCCCTTTATTCCTCCTCATGACCCCAGACAATAAATGTTACGACCCGGTTCTCGAATCCCTACAGGACACAAGACCGGACCGACTCGACTGAACCCAAGACTCAGTCGTCCAATGAGAAAGTAACCAAACAGCAAGAAAATAAACCACATTCACTATGCTAAGCAACTAATAGTAAAAAGGTACAGTAGTAAAGAAGTAAAAGCTACTACAGTACATATCACTACCACAACAGTAGAAAGTAACAAGGTACAGGAACATAAAGTACAGAACGTAAAAGTGCAGAACATAAAGGTACAAGAGTCTACTCACTACTACAAACGAGTACAACAAAAGAGCTACAACTACTGGGCCCAGCACCCTCTGCAGCCGTAGACTCGGGCTGCTCAACACCTAGAGCTGAAAAGGGTTATGAGTACACAAAGTCAGCTAACGCTGAGTAGAGTGGCAACCAACTAACTAAAGCAATAAAAGTGGACAGGTAGTTGTTGTTTCTCAATTACTTTCTTTAACTAATTATTCCTTTTCACCACTTGGTTTATTTATCATATCTCTTTCTTGATCTCGAATGTTCCTCGCGGGAACGATCTTGATTGCAGTCTTTTCCGATTAGTAGAAGGCACACGTGATGCTCTCCTGGCCGGGAGAGTCTCCCGTGGTGGTATTACACCCAATCAACCACCCCAAGGTCACGGACAGATGTAACGGTGACTACGGCACGCGCGATAAACGCACAGGTAGCTACCCCGCACTGGCACGCGGTCAGTCGTTTCCGTTAACGGGTGCGCCAAAGTACAACACAGAATAGTATAGGGCCTATCCCTCTCAATAACAGGGGTCTCGCCCCTCCACAGTCTGCGCACCCTCGCCTGACTACCCTGGTTTGCCCAGTGGGCCTACTGTTGAACGTACGAGTTGCTATGCTAACGTGTTTGGTTTTGAAAACCTTGTCGTCGTAGTTTGAAAGCGAAGAACTCGTGTTCAACAAATAAAATTTATATCGAAATGGAATTCCGGGTCGAACACAAGGAGGCTAAGTCGATCTATATTCGCAATTATATATATATTTTTTAGAATTTTTCTTGAAAAGCGAAGTGATGTAATTACAATGAAGCTATACAACAATCAGACTAAAAAGGGAGAGAGAGAGAGAAAACATGCATTCAATAATTCAAAATATTTATACAATAAAACCAAATAAGAATTACACTAGAAAGCGGGAAATCAACTACACTAGAAAGCAAGAAAATTCTACACTAGAAAGTTGTAAAGAAGAATGGGAGAGAGAAGTTATCCTCCTCGACGATCGCTTGGAGGACGAGCCGGATGGGACGACGCCTGGACGAAGGAGGACGGAGCAGGACGAAGGAGGACGAAGCAAAAGAATGGGAATGGGGCAGCACGTCGTCGTCGCGGGATCCGCTTCCGAACGGGGGACGAAAATTTGACTTTATCTCGCGAGGAGCATTCCGGGTGTGGGACAAGCTTCTCTTGAGCTTTGGAGAGGTAGAGAAGAGAAGGAAGGGATGAGAATTTCATGTGGAGGGGGTCTCCTTTTATAGTTGCAAGGGGTGGGGGCAATTTGGTCATTACAACTCTTGAAACATTAATTCATGACCTTTAGTGACGGATAAAACCGTCGCTAAAGGTTTGAACGTAGGCGTAGTGCACGTCACACGCGCACCCGCTCGCTTGCCCGCACTCGCAGTGCACGCGCACATCTAGACGATCTCAGCTGTCCGATCGTGAGATCGGACCGCTTAAATCATGCTTTCACCCGCCTGCGCTGCCCGCCCGCCTGCGTGTGATGCCGCGTTACCGCCGTGCGTGAAATAGTGCGTGAGCGCTATCGGGTGATCTGGGCCGCCCACAGCTGATCGGACGATTGCCTTTAATCGCGCGCGCCGGCAGATCGCGAGTAGAACTCGCGTCCTGTGAACACGCATCGCCTCGCGACCGCTGCGCTGCGTGGTGGAAAGTGTCGCGCAGACGATTTAAGGTGCGCGTGTCCACAGCCATTGGATCGAGATCCAACGGCAGAGAAGCGGCGCTCTGATTGAAGAAGAGAAGGTGCAGCAGTGCTTGAGGGCCGGTTGGACGGCTAAGATTGCGTCATGTGGCACCATCTTGGCCA
Organism: Thalassia testudinum; assembly: GCA_037157565.1. Taxonomy (NCBI): domain Eukaryota; kingdom Viridiplantae; phylum Streptophyta; class Magnoliopsida; order Alismatales; family Hydrocharitaceae; genus Thalassia; species Thalassia testudinum. The sequence continues at coordinate 25,424,190 of JAZHRO010000024.1, forward strand.
TCCATCTTCTAGATGATGTAGATGGTGCCACGGTTGTTGGATTGAGTCGATTTTCGCGCCGTTAGGCTGTGATCGTCGATCCGAATCCATCTGTGCGGTCGGATTTGTCGTTTAAAGTGCGGATTCACACCATCTTGGCCCTTGATCTTCTAGGGTTCCCCGGTCTCTATCTGATGCTACAGATGCCTGATTAGGGTAATCTTGGAGTCGTTGAACTCCAATCGTCGCCCTAATCACATCTGTACGGTTGGATCTTTGATCCGAGGCCCCAATAAAAAGTTTGTCCTGTCCAAGCACATAAAAGGAGACAATTAACCTCCATTTTATTCAAATTACTCTAAATGCAAGATGATGCATGTTATGCAATATTTATAGCATGCAATGCAATCCTATGCTTAAGAACATGCATAAATAGACATCTTAAGTAGTGTAAACGTGTTTACATCACCTACCAAGTCGGTGTAGGGTGGCTAGCTAAACTTCAGGCCCCGTGGGATGGCTAGCTCTCTCCCTACACTAGTAGCTCTCCCCAATACAGTGTACACGAGAGCCACCGAGTCTGTGCAAAGTAACCAAACCCACCCCGAGTCTCAACTCAAAAAGCGGCAAGCACCCCTCTACACTAAGAGGTAACATGCGCTCCCCTTAGTACCACGTACTCAAGGGCCAGCACACTTCCCAAAGCATTTCCAGATCCATTCTATATATTTTCCAGGAGCTCTGCTCCTAATCTCCCCATAGGGTTCATGCTTAAATGCCTCATGCCATTCCATACTAGGTTTCATCATCTCCATTTCCATTCTCAAGTTATACACATACAACTTCTATTGCTATCGTTCACATTTCCATATTCAGGTTATACACAGGTAGCTCGTATTTCCATCATTCACATTACCATTCTCAACATGCAGCTCATATTATGTCATTTAACGTATACAACAGGAAAGTTACATACAACAGTTGACTAGCACAAGTACTTCATATTTCACAAGTGTTACGACTCGGTTCCCAAATCCCTACAAGACACGAGATCGGACCGACTCGACTGATCCCAAGACCCAATCGTCCAACGAGAAAGTAACCAAAAAACAGTAAAATAAACTACATTCACCATGCAAGCAACTAACAGTAACAAAAGTACAGCAGTAAAGAAGTAAACTACTACAGTACACACCACCACAACAGTAGAAAATTAAACAGGTACAGGAATATAAAGTGTAGAACGAGAGAGTACAGAATATAAGAGTATAAGAAATTACTCACTACTACAAACGAGTACAAAAGAAAGCGACAACTACTGGGCTCTACTGGGCCCAGTACCCTCCGCAGCCGTAGGCTCTGGCTGCTCAACACCTGGACCTAAAAAAGGTTATGAGTACAAACGTCAGCGAACATTGAGTAGAGTGGCAACCAACTAACTAAAACAGTAAAGGTGGACAGGTAGCTATTGTTTTCAATTTCTTTCTTTCTTTCTTTAACGAATTATTCTTTCTATCATCACTTGGTTTATTTATCAGGTCTCTTTCTTGATCTCGGATGTACCTCGTGGGAACGATCTTGATTGCAGTCTTTTCTAAAGAGTAGAAGTAGCACGTGGTGCTCTCCTGGCTGGGAGAGTCCCCCATGGTGATCCTACACTTAGCCAACCGCACCAAGGTCATTGACAAACGTAACGGTGACTACGGCACCCGCGATAAACGCACGAGTAGCTACCCCGCACTAGCACGCGATCAGTCATTTCCGTTAGCGGGTGCGTCCAAAGCACAACATGGAACCAGTATAGGGCATAGCCCTCTCAGTAACAGCGGTCTAGCCCCTAAGAACCAAACAGGGGTCTCGCCCCTCCATAGTCCGCCCATCCTCTCCTGACTACCCTGGTTTGCCTAGTGGGCCTAACAAGTCGGTGTAGGGCGGCTAGCTGAACCTCAGGTCCCGTGGGGTGGCTAGCTCTCTCCCTACACTAGTAGCTCTCCCCTGTATTGTGTACACGAGGGCCACCGAGTCGGTGCAAAGTGGCCAATCCTAACCCCGGATCTTAACCCAAGTGCGGCTAGCTCCCCTCTACACTAAGAGGTACCATGTGCTCCCCTTGGTACCACGTACTCAAGGGCCAACACACTTTCCAACACATTCCTAGATTTATTCCATTTATTTTCCAGGAGCTCAACTCCAAATTCCCTATAGGGTTCATGCTCATGTTTCTCAGTCCAAGCCATACCAAGTTTCATCATTCTATTTCCATTTCTCAGGTTCTACACATGTAACATGTAACTTTATTGTTCACATTCCAGGTTTATTCGCAGGTAGCTCGTGTTTCCAACATTCAATCTTCCATTTCCAGTTCATATACATGCAGCTCATATTATGACATTTAGCATAAACAACAGGAATTTACATGCAACAGTTTGCTAACACCAGTACTTTACTTCTCACAGGCAGTTGTTATTCATTTACAGGCAATTGTTATTATTCTATCTACTCATCCAAGACTGCAATCCATACATTCCATACAAATATTTTAGTGTTTCTAGTCCTAGGATTCATGCCACACCCTAGGATCTAACATTCATTCCACATATGCATTCAGGTTTGTAATTAAACTAGGGGAAGCCACTCTACCAGTAAACCCAGCAGTAGTGGGGGCTTGATCGGCGGGTCCACGTGCCTCAGCAAACCCCAAACCCGCAACGGAACGAGGTCTTATTACAAGGATCAATCACAAGAGACTACTCAAAACAAGATAAAAAGTATTCCAACACGTAGAGGGAATTATATGGGAAATAACGGTATCTTAACAGCGAAAATCGGACCTCAAACGGACCCTAAACGGGTCAAAAATAGAAATTCTGATTCATATCAGACGTTTGGAACACCTTTCAGACGTCTTAAAAGAGTCCAGAACCATACCTCAACTCCTGCGCCACTCCTCAGATGTCCAGGAACTCTGCTGGACCATCTGAACCCAGTTCCAGACGTCCGACCACCTCTTCGGACGTCTGGAAATGCTTCCTGCCGTCTGGTGCCTCGCCCAGACGTCTGAATTGCGTAGGAGGGCATGTCCCGCGCCTTCCCGAAGTGAATCCTGCACGCGTCGACGCAAATCTCCTCAATATGGCACGGAACAGTGCCTCGACGGAACAGCCTGCATGGCCGTATCCGCAAAGAAGGTGTACGTCGCGAAACTTACCTCTTAGTCGTCTGGAACCTCCTCCAAACGTCGTCTGGTCATCGATCCAGATGTTGGATTCTGGGAAAAACCCAGAATCAGTAACTGCCTTCGCCTTCTCGCGCCGCGCACGGTCGTGCCACGCCCACTCGCTTGCTGCTCCGGCTGCAGCAGTGTCGGGGAGGACCTCCCCGACGCACCTCTCCGCCTTGCGTGCGTGCCGACCGACCGTGAGCTCTCTGGCGAACTCCCCACGAGCTCGCGTGCTTGCTCTCCTCTCTTCCCCTCTCTGCTCCTCCTCTCCTCCCACGCCGCTCACGCCCGCTGCTTGCTACACGTCGCTTACTGCTCTCGCTGGAGGAGGAAGAAGGGTGGGGTGAACGAGGGAGAGGAGGGGAGTTTAAATAGGGCGTTGGGTTAGGGTTTTGCATTGGCGAGAGGAGAGAGAAAAGGAGAAACGAGGTCGCATACTGTCCACGCGCAGCACACGCGCAGACGCGAGGATGTACACGAAAAAATTTGATTTCCAGACATCTGGGAAGGTGTCCAGACGTTTGACCAAACGTCTAACCCAAGTCCCAGATGTCTTAAGGGGCTCTAACAGCACGGGTCTTAACAATAGGCAGCTGTTATTCATTTACAGGCAGTTGTTATCATTTTTATCTACTCATTCAAAACTGAAATTCATTCATCCAATATAGACATTTCCAGTATTTCTCGTCCTAAGATTCATGTCATATCCTAGGTTCTAATCATTCATTCCACACATGCATTCATGTTTGTAATTAAATTAGGGGAAGCCACTCTACCAGTAAACCCAGGAGTATTGGGGGCTTGAACGGTAGGCTCACATGCCTCAGCAAGCTCCGAACCTGCAACGGAACGAAGTCCTATAACAAGGAACAATCACAAGGGAATTACCAGAACGGTATGAAAAGTGTTAAGACCCGTCTTGTTAGAGCCCTTAAAGACCTCTGGAAATCAAAAATTTTGAGTACGAACTCGCGTCTGCGCGCAGACAGTACCCTTCGTTTCCCTTCTTCTTCTCTCTCTTTCCGCCCTCAACAAAACCCTAAACCCTCACCCTTATAAAGCCCCCTCCTCCACCTTCGTTTCCCCCAGTTCCCATCCACCTTCCTTCTTCCCTCCAGCGAGAGCGGCAGAGCAAGCAAGAGCACGGGAGTGGTGTGAGAAGGAGAGGAGTTGAGCTTGCGAGCTCGCGTGGGAGCTCGCCTGTGAGCGCTTGGCCGGAGCGGCGTGTGCGCAAGGCGGAGGAGTGCGTCGGAGAGGTCCTCCCTGACACAGCTGCAGCTGGAGCTGCAGGCGAGAGGGCGTGGCGCAGCCACGCGCAGCGCAACAGGGCAGAAGCAAGTTCTGGTTCTGGGTTTTTCCCAGAATCAGAAGTCTGGAGCGACGTCCAGATGACATAGCCGACGTCTGGAGGAGGTTCCGGACGTCTGAGGAGGAGGTCTCATGAAGGTACGTCCCTTTGCGGATATAGCCATGCAGGCCGCTCTGCCGATACACCTTTTGCATGCCCGATTTGAGAAGATTTGGCTCTAAGGCAAGATTCTCTTCGGGAAGGCATGGGACACGCCCTCCCACGCATTTCAGACGTCTGGGTGACATGCCAAACGACGAGAAGCGCTTCTAGACGTCTGGAGAGGTGGTCGGACGTATGGAACTGGGTCCAGACGGTCCAGAGGAGTTCCTGGACGTCTGAGGATTGGCGCAGGACTTGAGGTATGGCATCGAACACTTTTAAGACGTTTGGAACACTTCTAGACGTCTGATTTGAGTCAGAAACACTGTTTTTGACTTATTTAGGGTCCATTTGAGGTATGTTTTCCGCAAATGAGATACAAGTTTTCTGTATGAATTCCTCTATTTATTAAAAGACTTTCTATACTGTTTTAAGTTTTCTCTTGTGATTGATCCTTATGATAGGACCTCGTTTCGTTGCGGGTTTAGGGCTTGCTGGGGCATGTGAGCCTGCCGTTCAAGCCCCCACTACTCCTGGGTTTACTGGTAGAGTGGCTTCCCCTAATTTAAATACAAACCTGAATGCATGTGTGGAATGAATGGTTAGAACCTAGGGTATGGCATGAATCCTAGGGCTAGAAATATTGAAATGTCTGTATTGAATGAATGGATTGCAGTCCTGAATGAGTAGATAGAATGATAACAATTGCCTATAAATGAATAACAGTTGCTTGCGAAATATGTAGTACTTGTGCTAGTTAACTGTTGTATATAACTTTCATGTCGCACACATGAAATGACATAATATGAGCTGCATGTATATAAGTTGGAAATGGAAAGGTGAATGTTGGAAACACGAGCTACCTGTGGATAACCTAAATATGGAAATGTAAATGATAGGATTACAAGTTGCATATGTAAAACCTGAGAATGGAAATAGAACTGATGAAACCTGGTATGGAATGGCCTAAGGAATATGAGCATGAACCCTACGGGGAATTAGGAGTGGAGCTCCTGGAAATAAATGGAATGAAACTGTGAATGTGAGTGGGGAAGTGAGCTGGCCCTTGAGTACGGAGTACCAAGGAGAGCAACTGTCCCCCTATTTAGTGCAGAACGGAGCTAGCCGTCCTTGGGTTGGGACCCGGGGTTAGGATTGACCACTCTGTACCGACTTCTTGGCCCTCGCGTACACAGTACCGGAGAGAGCTACTAGTGTAGGGAGAGAGCTAGCCACCCCACGGGATCCGGGGTTCAGCTAGCCACCCTACAACGACTTGTTAGGCCCACTGGGCAAACTAGGGTAGTCAGGCAAGGGTGCGTGGACTGTGGAGGGGCAAGACCCCTATTTGGTTCTTAAGGGCTAGATCCCTGTTACTGAGAGGGCTAGGCCCTATACTGGTTCTGTGCTGTACTTTGGGTGCACCCGTTAACGAAAACGACTGACCCCGTGCCAGTGAAGAGTAGCTACCCGTGTGCTTATTGTGCGTGCCGTAGTCACTGTTACGTCTGTTCATGACCTTGGGGTGGTTGACTGGGTGTAGGATCACCACAGGGGACTCTCTCGACCAGGAGAGCACCACGTGTGCCTTCTACTCTTTGGAAAAGACTGCAATCAAGATCGTTCCCATAAGGAACATTCGAGATCAAGAAAGAGACCTGATAAATAAACTAAGTGGTAAAAGAGAATAAGTAGTTAAAGAAAGTAATTGAAAAACAATAGCTACCTGTCCACTTTTGCTGCTTTAGTTAGTTGCTTGCCACTTTACTCAGCGTTCGTTGACGTTTTGTACTCATAACCCCTTTTTAGGTCCAGGTGTTTAGCAGCCAGAGTCTACGGCTACAGAGGGTGCTAGGCCCAGTAGAGCCTAGTAGTTGTAGCTTATTGTTGTACTCCTTTTCTGTTGTAGTGAGTAGTTTCTTGCACCTCTGTACACTTACATTCTATACTTTATATTCCTGTACCTGGTTATTTTTCTACTGTTGTGGTGGTGTGTACTGTGGTAGTTTTACTTCTTTACTGCTGTACTTTTGTTACTGTTAGTTGCTTAACATGCTGAATGTGGTTTACTTTCCTGCTTTTTGGTTACTTTCTCATTGGACGACTGGGTCTTGAGATCAGTCGAGTCGATCCGGTCTTGTGTCCTGTAGGGATTTGGGAACCGGGTCGTAACAAAAAGCCTTCTAACAAGTAGAGGAACTCACAAGGAACACAACGGTATCTTATCTGTGGAAAACAGACCTCAAACGACCCTAAACGGGTCAAAAATAGGTGTTTCTATCTCAAATCAGATGTCTAGGACAACTTCCAGACGTCTTAAAAGTGTCCAGTATCATACCTCAAGTTCTGCGCCAATTCTCAGATGCCCAGGAACTCTTCTGGACCGTTTGGACCCAGCTCCAGACGTCCGACCACTGCTCCGGACGTCTGGAAGTGCTCTCAGTCATCTGGTGACGATCGCTCTTTCGTTGGTGTTAAAAATATCTTCGTTGTAGTATTACCATGAAAAGCGATTATCAATTTAAATGAATTTATTACTCGAAATTTGAAATATTCCGAGGTCAAACTCAGGGAGCAATCTTAATTCTAGAAGCATACAAATTCACAATTCATTATAATATACTACTTTACAAAAATTAAAGAGAGAGAGTGAACAAAAATCCTTTTCTTCTATTTTTCTTTTCTTTCTTTCTTCTCCTCTTCTCTCTTCTCTTCTTTCTCTGCCTTTCCTTTCTCGAACGTTTGATTCTTTGAGTCAAATGCCTTATCTGCCCCTTTGCTACAGTGCCTTGCAGGTTCTTCTTCTCTTGGTTTCTTCTTCTTCTTCTTCTCTGCTTGGCTTCCTTCTTCTTCTTCTTCTTGCACTGTGCCTTCTCCTTCTTCAGTTGGCTTCTCTCCTCTTCAGCTTCTGCTTTGTCTTTCCTTGTCTTTTCCCTCTGCGAGTCTTCTTCTTTCTTCTGTCTTTAGTTTCTCTGCTTCATCTTCCTTTCTCTGTAGTTTCTTCCTTCCTGTTTTCTTCCTCTTTCTTCAGCTTCTCTGTGCGGCTAAGTGTCCTCAGCCGCTCCTCCTCCTTTCTTCTTCTCCTGCTTCCCTGCACATTACAAGGTTAGGCAAAACCTAACCCCTACCCACCCCACGTCTCTCTCTCTATTTCTCTCTCAAAGGTTCGCTCCCAGAGCATTTGCGGGTATACGGATCGAGTAACGTGCCTGGGACCGGGCCCATCGGCGTGCAGTGGTGGGTGAGGATTGCTTGGACGGGTAATCGAGTTATGACCTAGGCCCGCGGGGCGTGAGCGTGGGCGAGGACAGGTGCGAGCGCGTGGCGCGCTACGTGCATAGGCGAGGGACCTGACCCTTGTGTATCGAAGGCGATAAGCCCTATACACTTTTTCAATTTATTTGAAGCGTCACGCCCAGCCATTTACGAGGTAAGACTAATGTCCTGCCCGCTGTTGCTCGCACGCCCACAGGAGATCTTACTTCCAATTGCCACAGCCTCAGTCGCCTGCTGAGCTAATTGCTTGGCTATGTGAGTTCGCGACGCCAATCCGCTCCTCCTGGGACTCTGACGCCTGGAGCGCACGACCTGGAGCTCGCGAGCAAGCTTCTTCACACCCGCGTCAATGGCGGAAGAGGGTCGAAACCTGAAATGCGAAAACATGGCCTTGCGGCCCTGTCAGATCAGAGGAAAACCTTCACCGTATCACGGCAAAGGTGACGAGGATATTGGCTGGCCACGGGGCTGCCTAGGCGTGCGTGCCTAGGTCGCTCTGTGGCCGAAGTTATGGGTTAGGCCGGGGGGCGTTTGTGGTGGTGTAGGCGGTGTGTGAGTGGGTGGATGATGTTCAGTGGAGTGTGGCAGAGGTTGTGAGGTGGGTGGCGAGACGTGTGGGGGTGCGGAGTGACGGAGGCGTCTCGCCGGAGGGTGGCCGAAGATGGGGAAGATGCGGACGGACAGTGGCGGTCGAGGGGTGTTGTGTGAAATAGAATGAGGGAAATGAAAGAGTGGAAGATGGGGAGCTTATCTGGATTATTGGAGTGAAGGGGGCAGCGGAAAAGACGGCCCTGAGGGAGATAACGACGAGGAGGAGGCAGGAAGGCGTGCGCTGGTGCGACGTGACGCGGGAGGATGAGGCAGAGTGAACCCTGCAGCAGGTATGGCGGCAGAGCAACGAGAGGGAGGAGGAAGAATCGCCGGAGCTTGCGGGCTACTTGGCCGGCGAGAGGGGAGATGAAATCTGGGGGATTCTGCGGCCAAAACAAGTCTGTCTGAAACGGCAGCCCCTACCGCTCCTTAAATAGGTGCTGGCAGGGGAGGAAAGTACGAGGAGGAGGCGTGGACAGGCGTCGAAGACGTGGCTGGAGAAGAGACCCATACTTCTTGCGCGTTCGCATGAGAAGTATGGGTATCGGCAGGGCATGGGAGGGGGTCCATGCGGAAGAAAACAACGCAGGGGACCCTCCCTTCGTTTCTAGGGCCAGTCCCCATATCCTGCGCGGCGCCATCCTCTGCGCAAAGTCATCGGAGGCATGGGCAGCTGCTGCGGGTGGCAGAGGGACCGGTTTGAAATGAACGAAGGAAATTTGAGGGGTTAAGTGTAAGGGTTCAAAAGTTAAGGGTCAAAAAAGTAATTTCTTGAGGACCAATTTGTAAAGTAGGTTAAAATGGCCTTCCCTTAGGTCCAAATTTTGGTACAAAGCCAATTTGGACCTAAGGAATCCAATGGTGAAGTTTGATTTTATGTTTGACTGGTCAATTTGCATAAAAATTCAAATTAGGTCAAAACTTGGGTATGGTTCTCAATTTAGGTCAAGATAGGTTCTAATGGCCAAATTGAAGGTTCTAAACCCTAGGGGATGTTTTTTCATGAAGTTTAGAGGGTTTAATTGATTTTTATCTTGCCTGAAACTTCATGAATTAAAGCGGATTTATTTTAGGGTTACAGAATGTCATTTAATTCCTAGAGGCCACTATAACCCTTTTTAGATCAAATCATCTCACTTTCTTTCTTATTAAGCCCATTTGACCTGTGTTTAGACCCTTAGAAATTCTGTTTGTGTATTGCATTGGTAAAATTACAGTTTTACCCCTTGTGATTTACTTTATACTCAAATTTATAGTTCTCTGATTTATTCTTTCCCTTAGGTTTTGTAGGAGCTTTTGTATACTTATTTAGGTCAAAATGTGCTAATTAGGGTTCATGATGAGGTTCTCATTATCTAATAAGCTTCCCAGATGTCTGAAATGTGTGGGAGGGCGTGTCCCGCGCCTTTCCGAAGTGAATCCTGCACGAAATCCACAAAATCTCCTCAAAATAGGCATGCAACAGGGTAGCAGCAGAGCAGCCTGCATGGCCGTATCCGCAAAGAGACGTACCTTCACGAAGCCCTCTCCTCAGACGTCTGGAACCGCCTCCAGACATCCTCTTCGTTGTTTGGACGTCACTCCAGATGTCTGATTCAGGGAAAAACCCAGAACCAGAACCTGCTTCCGCTCTCTCGCGCCGCGCCTCGCCCCTCCTCGCCTGCAGCTCCGGCTGCAGCAGCATCGAGGAGGACTCCCCTGACGCACTCCTCCTCCTTATGCACACGCCGCTCCGGTCGTGCGCTAACTGGTGAGCTCCCACGCGAGCTCACCTCCTCCTCTCCTACTCATGCTGCTCCTCCTCTATGCCGCTCTCGCTCGCTCTGGGGAAGAAGAGAGGAAGGTGGCTGGCGGCTGAGAAGTAAGGAGAACAAGAGAGGAGGAGGGGGGTTTTATAAGGTTGGGGTTAGGGTTTACTTGGAAGCGGGGGAGGAGAGAGAAGAAGGAGGAAAAACGAAAGGGTACTGTCTGCGCACAGCCCGCGTGCAGAGGCGAGCTCGTACCCAAAAATTTTGATTTTCAGACGTCTGGGAAGGTGTCTAGACGTCTGACCAAACATCTGACCCACAGTCCAGACGTCTTAAAGGGCTCAAACGACACGGGTCTTAACAGTAAAAGAGACTTATTCCACAAAATACTAATTCCATGTGCAATTTCTCAGAGTCTCATTCCTTAAACCAAACATGTCCGTAATGGGTCTACAAATGGGTCCCTATATTTGTACCCATTTATAAACCTCCTTTATCACGAATAATTGTCCTCTTAGGCCTCTAACAAGGAACGGATCCTCTAGCAGTGTACTGGTCTGTCCTACGCTAACGGCAAAGCTCGTGAAGACAAATGAGTGTGTGGCACCAGAATAAAAAAGTACGTAAACTAATTGGTCAGAAAATGTAACCATACCTACTACCACTGATCCCGAAACTCTAGCATCTCTGAGTCAGGGCGTTGACACGCCCCTCAATTCTAGGTGCAGAAGAGATAGCCATGCTATGGGTTGAGTAATAATATATAGAAGCCATAGTCCATGACTAAATCCACGCCACACGAGGTCTATATAAAGGCCTACCTAGGTGCAATGCGTGCATACACCTGTGCTCATTGTTGTAGGTACCGGTGTGCCGTGTGTTGTTAAATTGCAGGTAGAGTTATTTAATTAGGTGAAATTAGCATCGAATTGTATATAGTAGAAGTGGTTAACGTACAAGTGAATCTACACTCGTTTATTAAAAATTTATTATCCTGGCTAAATCAAATTTCAATATTGTCGCTTTTAAGCAAGGATAGAACTCAGGGAGGCAGGTTTAAAATTAATTAGTTTCTACGTGCTTCCTAAACTCGCATCAATTCTTTTCGCTTATTATATTTTTGGGTTTTCTTGATTTTAGTTTTTTTTTTTTGATATTCTTGTCCTTTGGACACATCCTCAAAAAAGTCCTTGGTTACACATCAAAATAATCAAATCCAATCTCGCCACATGTGACATCATGCACCTGCAGGCCAAGAATTATCTTTTCTATTTTATATACATATATATTCTTTGTCTTTTCTTAAGCAAGAAAATAAAAGCAAATATAAAAGAAAATGAAAATGCAAAATTGAAATGCGAAAATGAAAATGAATTGAAATACTTAGCTTATTTATATGTAGAATATATATATATAAATATATAATATAGATATATATATAACTATAAAATAAATAATAGGATAGTGGAATATTGAATTTAGGATTCAATAAGAATGTAGCACAATATTAGGTTAACCGTCGTCTAAAAAGATGGGATTAACCTAGCTACATGCTGCGTGCGGTGTGGAGTGGATGTGTGGAAGTGTGGGTAGAAGGCTTGATGTGCACGAATATAAGGGATATATATGCAATTGGTATGAATGCGCGAAAATGGGGTGGGTGCGCGGTATTGTGAATGGAAGATGTGTGTGTGTATATATATAGATAAGAGGAATATATGTATATAGGTATATGATAGTCTATATGTATGTGTGTGTGTGTGTGTGTAGGTATATGTACAACTATATATATAAATGTATATATATAAGTATGTAGGTATATGTGTATATATATATAGTAACTATATATGTATCTAAATATAATATATATATGTAACTATATGTATCTAAATATATTTATATATTTGTAACTATATATACATATATAAATAGGTGAGTGTGAATATGTATATAAATATAGATACATATATATATATATATATGTAGGTGTGTGTATACGGGCGTGTGTGTGTAAATGTATGTATGTATAGGTGTGTGTATGTGTGAATGAGTGTGTCTGTGTGTGTGTCTGCACGGGAGTGTGTGTGTTTGCTCACCGCACACACAGGCGTAGGGATGAGGAGTCGCTGCGCGCGTTGGAGGCGCGAAGGGGCTGGTGGAGTGAGACACACACAAGCGCCGCTCACAGGAGCTGTGTGAGTTGGGGACAGTGGCTGCAACCGGCTAGAGCGAGTGCGGCGTGAGGAGAGAAAGCGTGCGGTGACCAGATAAGTAAGAAGCTCCCAGTCATGGCACTGTAGCTACGTAAGGTCGCAGCTACAGTGCAAAGGCAAAAATGTGACCGGCTGCCGCACTCAGTCACCTATTGAAACATGCATAGGCCCAGCGTGCAAGCGAGCAATGAGGATGTTCTGCACGGCTGTGAAGCGCGCGTAGGCGCTGGGAGGGATGCTGAGATGTGCGGGGATGGTGGCTAAAGTGCGTGCGGCGGCAAGGGCTTCAGCATAGCAAGCTTTAGAGCTTGCTCCTACTCTAATGGCGATGGAACACAACAAAAGAAAAAAAAAATAAAATGAAATAAAAACAAACCAAAATGGGAACTGTTATAACCGGGCATCAAGCATCGTTTAAGACGTCTGGGAAGCGGTCCAGACGTCTGGTCAAACATCCGGAAGCCTTCCCAGACGTATGGAATTAAATTTTTTCGGCGTACAGGTTCGCATCTGCGCGCATGCGCGCGCAGACTGAACCCGCTGCCCTCCTCCTTCTCTTTCCTCCCTCCCTGCAGACGCAGCCTTTCCTCTTTCTCTCTCCCCGTGCTACCTTCAAATACGCCTCTCCCTCACCCTCACTCCACTGCCTTCTTCTTCTCCCTGTCAGCGAGAGAGCGAGCGGGTGAGAATGGTAGCAGCGATTGCTGCGAGTGTGTGGGGAGGAGGAGCTGTTGCGAGAGGAAGAGGGAGCTTGACCACGAGGTTGCGAGCTCACCGGAGTAGCCAGAGCCGACCGGCAGGTGCGCAGCAAGCGTGTGGTGCTGGGGAAGAGCTGTTGCAGCTCAGATAGCAGGCGGACACAGCGTGGCACGGCCCTACGCTACCGGCGGAGAGCGAGAAGGTTCTAATTCTGGGAAAATTTCCCAGAATCAGACGTCTGGACTTACATCCAGACGACGTAGGAGACGTCTGGAGGAAGGTTTAAACGTCTGACAGGTATGTTATTTTTTATCTTCTTCTTTCGCGTACGGCCATGCAGCCGTTCCGCCGAAGTCTCCTGCATCCTTTCGTGATGAGAGCGGGCGTGTGTGTGTGCAGGACTTGTTCGGGAAGGCACAAGGGCACGCCATCCCACACAGATCAGACGTCTGGGCACGACACCAGACGACAGAGAGGGTCTCTAGACGTCCGGAGTGACAGTCGAACGTCTGGAAACTAAGTCCAGACGGTTTAGCGGGCTTCTGGACATCTGAAGGATCGCGAAGATCGAGGTATGACCTGAGCGATCATTTAAGATGTCAGGAAGAAGTTCCAGACGTCTGATTTTGGGCAGACTTGTCGTTTTGACCCGTTTGGGGTCCGTTCAGAGTCCGTTTTCCGCATTTCAAGTTTCGTTCTTCTCAGATTTAGTTCCTCTACCTGTTTACAGTAATTGTATGCTATTCTGAGTAGCTCCTTGTATTTGATCGTTGTGTTAGGACCCGTTCCGTTGCGGCTCTGGGGGTTGCGGAGGTGCGCGAGTTTGCCGATTACACCCCAATACTCCTGGTTTTGCGAGTAGAGTGGCTTTCCCTTAGTTAACTACAAACACTAATGCTTACCTGGATTAAAGGATAGATCCTAGGGTATGGCATGAAACCTAGGACCTGAAAACTAGATTGAATGTTAGATCCTAAGGCATGGCATGAATCCTAGGACTGAAAACTAGATTGAATGATAGATCCTAGGGTATGGCATGAATCCTAGGAACAAAAACACTGAAACGAATGTCTTGAATACCTGAATTGCAGTCTCGGATAAGTAGATAGAATAATGATAATTGCCTGTAATCGAATAATAGCTGCCTGTGAAATGTAGAGTACTGTTGCTAGTAACTGCTACATGTAAGTACTGTTGTTTGGAATCTAAATACGAGCTGCTTGTATATAAGTTGGAAAGGAAAAGAAGTTTGAATGTTGGAATTACATACTATATGCGAATAAACCTGAAATGATGGAACCTAGTATGGCTTGGCCTGAGGAAACATGAGCACTAACCCTACGGGGAGTTAGGAATAGAACTCCTGGAAATAAATGAAACGGAACTGGAAAAGTAAAATGGGAGAGCGTGTTGTCTCTTGGGTACGTGGTACCAAAGAGATCACATATTACCTCTTAGTGTAGAGGGGAGCTTGCCGCCCTTAGTTTGAGACCGGGGTGGGTTTGGCCACTTTGCACCGACTTTTTGGCCCTCGCGTACACCGTACCGGGGAGAGCTGCTAGTGTAGGGAAAAAGCTAGCCACCCCACGGGCCCTGGGGTTCTGCTAGCTCTTCTACACCGACTTGTTAGGCCCACTAGGCAAACCAGGGTAGTCAGGCGAGGGTGCGCGGACTGTGGAGGGGTAAGACCCCTGTTGGTTACTATGGAGGGGCAAGACCCCTGTTACTGAGAGGGCTTTGCCCTATACTGGATCCGTGCTGTGCTTTGGGGCGCACCCGTTAACGGAAACGACTGACCACGTGCCAGTGCGGGGTAGCTACCCGTGCGTTTATTGCGCGTGCCGTAGTCACCGTTACGTCTGTCAGTGACCTTGGGGTGGTTGACTGAGGGTAGGACCACCACGTGGGACTCTTTCGGTCAGGAGAGCACCACGTGTTACTTCTACTTTTCGGAAGAGACTGCAATCAAGATCGTTCCCACGAGGAACATTCAAGATCAAGAGAAAGATATGAGGAATAATGCAATAATTGAGTAAATGGAAAAATAAAGAAAGAGATTAAAAATATAACAGCTACTGTCCACCTTACTGTTTTTCTTAGCTTTTGGTTGCCACTCTACTCAGCGTTTCGCTGACGTGTCACCTTTGTTACCTTTTCAGGACCAGGTGTTGAGCAGCCAAAGTCAGCGGCTGTAGAGGGCGCTGGGCCTAGTAGAGCCCAATAGTGTTACTTGTGTAGTAACCACTGTACTTTTCTTTCCGTTGTAGTGAGTAGTTCTGTTACCCCTGTACTCTTTTTATTGTAAGCTTCATGTTTATGTACATGTTTATTTTCTTTACTGTTGTGGTGGTGTATACTATAGTATTTCTTTCTTTACTGCTGTATTTTGTTACCGCTAGTTATATACATGGTGAATGTGGTTTATTTTACTGCTCTTTTGGTTACTTTCTCGTTGGACGACTGGGAAAGATCTCCCTGATTTCTCAACGAATCCCCTTCAAATTTGAAAAGGAGATTCCCTGAGAAATCTCCTTCAGTTTGAACACAGTCAGAGGCTTGATTTGGCACCCAATCTCTCATGTGAATGCATGAGAGATTTTGGTCACCGTCGACCTTCCAACTCCGGCGAGGTTGCCGTGTTTGGAAGCTTGGCTTCCAAGCACAAGACCTTCTGCCAGGGCTTATAAAAGCTTGCCCATATCAACCCGCAGCCTCTAAGCTTGAATTTGGCCTGAGAACCCCCCTAATTCTTCTCTTCCCCCTCCGGTCAACAACCCAAAAAGCTCCAATGACCCCTCTCTCTCTCATCGTTCTGCCACAATACTAGTGGCAGGGTTCTCTTTATCCTCTTCGTCCGCGTTGCGTCGCACTAGCTGACGTCCCTGCAACCCCCTCATCGTCGCCGTCCTCCTCCCACTGGGTACTTCATCTCCAGCAACGGCAATATGAGCCGCCTGCCTCCTCTGCATCTCCCTTCGTCTATCCACACTCAGTTAAGTCCCCTCTCTTCTCATCATTTTTCTATCTTTTATTCTTGCAAACACGCCTCGACGCTCGCAAACCACCACCACCTTCTCCACCTCCGGCCAAACCTCTGGCGAGGTGCTCCCGGCGCTCCACGCCTCCATTCGCCTCGCCAACTACCCCACGAGCACCGCCACACCTCACTGACCCTAAACCCTCACTCTATTCACCACGCCAAGCCCTCAGCACTCACCCCGAACACACCCACTTTCGCGCGCACAAGGTGACCTAGGCACACACGCTCCGGCAACCCCACGCCACGCCGACCCTCGCACTACCTTCGCCGTGTTCAGGCGAAGCTCCCTACGTTTTCTAACGAGGCCGCAAGGTCGTTTTCTTGCTGACAGGGTCAGAGGTCTTCGCCGCCATTGACGCAGCAAGAAGTTTGCTTGGGAGCTTCACCCAGGTCTCCTCGCTCCAGGCAATAAATCTCAGGTTGCGCAGATTCCTTTCGCGCACCACCTCAGCCCAACAATTGGCATTGACGCCCATGCAGCTGTTGTAATCAGAGGAGAACATCCGCTGCGGGTGCTCGCGAAGAAGGTGGGACAACATAGTCCCACCTCGGAAGTGGAGGAGTGGACGCAGCGACATAAATTGTAAACGTGACAAGGGCTTATCGCCTCTTGACCACGAGGTGAGGTCCCACTCGCCCTCACTGCCTCGTCCATGCCCACTGCCCGCGGACCTGGCCCTGACCCGTATACCCGACTAGCCTGCACTCCTCGCCCACCACGCACGTCGGTGGGTCTGGTCCTGGGCACGCACACCCGATCCGATTACCTGAGAAGGCTCTAGGAGAGTAAGCCTAAGAGAGAAAGAAGAAGAGAGATCGCAGGGGCGGGTAGGGGTAGGTTTTGCTCTGCAGGCAGGAGAAGAAGAAGCCAAGGAAGGAGAGGGCGGCAACTAGAGAAGCTAAGGAAGGAGAAGGTAAGGTTGAAGAGGAGAAACCTAAAGAAGAGCTGAAAGCTGAAGAGGAGCTGAAGGCAGAAGAGAAGGATAGAAGAAATCAGAGAAGAAAGAAGAAAGAAGAAAGCCGTCAAAGACACAGAACAGAAGAAAGAAAAGAAAGAAGAAGAAGGAGATCAGAGACAGACAGAAGACAAAGAAGAGCAATTGAAGCACTGTAGCAACCTTATATTTAAGACGTCTGATTTTCAAAATCAGACGTCCATTTTTTTTTGTGCTTCCTTTATATACCTTGACATTGTATTTTTGCACCATACTCTGATTTTCATTGCATATTATATTCAATCTTAAAGTTCTGCTCTTGATTTTTAAACCCCAATTTGCTCCCTGTGTTCGACCTCAGATTTACAATTTTGAGTAATAAAATTCATTTGTTTTCGAGCGACTTCAACTATACTACGACGCATTGATTTTAACATTGATCTCGCCTCGATTAAACAAATGACATGACTTGGTTGAGGCATTTTTCAATTAAGGAAGCTACAATTGAAGATCTTAAAGACAACAAGAGGGATTTCCAACGTAAAGTTCACGAGGCCATTAGTTGTTATCATGACAAAAGTTCAGGACTTCAATGTCTTTCTTTATGTCGAGTTGTTATGTACCTATGCACGGGATGTTAGGTTAGTAAAAAGAGTTTGCTGATGTTAATTCCATTTTGTGTCATTTGAACTTCTGTTTGAGAAACCGCACATGGACAAGAGCATTTATGGTAGGTTATTTAAAACTTGTTTAATGAAATGTTATTGCTTCTGCTGTATTAATATGTTCTTGCTTGTGCTGTATTTATTTAAATCTTCTTATAAAAAAAATCAAAGAAATATTAAAGATTGATTCTACTTGGGATGTATTAATTTGTGTTGTATCTTTTATGTGTGTTGAATAAATTTTTTGTGAATGCCAAATATCGAATGAGTAACCATTTCGGAGGAGTGAATATTGAAGAGGAGAAAATCTTTATTTATTTTTTTGATTAATTTCCAAGGAGGCAACGGAATAACCAATGATCCATGGCCATTTCCTCTTTTGACAACACCACTCTCGAGACTGGTGTGCATATCTGATGAGGTGTGACTCATTATAGCTAAAATGCCCAAGTTAAGCTAGAAACTAGGTTAAACACTAATGAATTAACACATGAAATGGGTTAAGTGTGAGAAATAGTGAAAAAGACCTAAAACATCAAATCTATGTTAAAAATGTAAAATTAGGTCATTAAATGAGATATTCTATTCATTAATATAAATTGATGATTCATTTGCAAATTGAGCAAACATTTGAGTCCAAAAGCTTAAATCAAAAATAAAATTAACTTCCTTAATGTTCAATTATGCTTAAATAAAAACTTAGTTACACTTGGACATCATTAGGACCTTATATTTATTAGATTGCATATAGCTCCTTAGGTCATATACATTTTCTTCAATCAAAAACTTCTAGGGACCACTTTGATAACTGTAGGGGCCTCTTTGCAAATCCTAGGGACTACTCTGATTGACTTTCTTTCCACTTATGGGCTTTTGTGCAAATGTTCTACCCCTTTACCCATAAGGACCTTAGCGCAATTCCACCTTTACACTTGCTGCATCACGAATCCACTATAGTCGTGAAGAACTCGCCCAATCGCAGTCGTCACTTCCTTTATCTCACAATCTGACGCCCATCCCTGATTCGAACCTTCACGCGCTTCGACGTGTGTGATCACCTCTTGCCCCAGATCCCATCTAACAGTCACAATTTGATTTGGACTTCATGCACCCTCGCTAACTCATCCCCACCGCCCAAGCCCTGGGTGAGTGATCGCACCTCACGGTGATTCCATTCACTCCTTAAGCCTACTTAAGCCCCTGCCCAGCTCGTGCACATGATCGATCAGCTCCCTCCTACTCTCTTGAGCTGAGCAATTTCGTCCTCTCCAATTTCTTCTTCCCATACACCTCCATTCCTACGCTTGTGCAATGGAATTCCACCTCCTGCGACCACTCCTCACCGCTAAGGACTACATAGCACCTGAGGGCGACACTGAGTCCCATTAGTGGACTTTCAATCCATTGGAGATCCTTCCTCCCTTCGTCGCTGCAGCCACCAGTTGCAGATCTTCTCAACAAGTCCCATTCTTCTGTTAGCTTAGGATTTTCCTACTTTCTAGAGTAATGTAGAGTAGTGATTAGTATAATTAGATTAGCTAGGAGTAGATTAGATACAAAATTCAGTGATGGATTAATGTAGTTTAGGAATAGATTAATATAGATTCGATCTCGCCCTCTTTGATCAATTCAGATCAGAGCGGTGTTTTTCCACCTCCATTTTGACGCATATAGCTTTCTCTACGCTTCATGATTCGCTTTTGATTTTCCCTCGCAATCTTTTCATTGATCACTGTTACGACCCGGTTCCTGAATCCCTACAGGACACGAGACCGGACCGACTTGACTAATCCCATGACCTAGTCGTCCAACGAGGAAGTAACCAAAAAGCAGTAAAAATAAATCACATTCACCATGCAAGCAACTAACAGTAATAAAAGTACAGCAGTAAAGAAGTAAACTACTACAGTACACACCACCACAACAGTAGAGAATTTAAACAGGTACAGGAATATAAAGTTTACAATAAAAGAGTATAGAAGTGAAACAAAATTACTCACTACAACGGAAACGGAGTACAACAAAAAGGTACAACTACTGGGCTCTACTGGGCCCAGCACCCTCTGCAACCGTAGGCTCTGGCTACTCAACACCTGGACCTGAAAAAGGTTATGAGTACACGAAATTAGCGAACGCTGAGTAGAGTGGCAACTAGCTAACTAAAACAGTAAAGGTGGACAGGTAGCTGTTGTTTTCAATTTCTTTCTTTATTTAACTAATTATTTTTTCTTTCATCACTTGGTTTCTTTATCAGGTCTCTTTCTTGATCTCGAATGTTCCTCGTGGGAATGATCTTGATTGCAGTCTTTTCCGAAGAGTAGAAGTAGCACATGGTGCTCTCCTAGCCGGGAGAGTCCCCCGTGGTGGTCCCACACTTAGTCAACTACCCTAAGGTCGCTGACAGATGTAACGGTGACTACGGCACGCGTGATAAACGCACGGGTAGCTACCCCGCACTAGCACGCGGTCAGTCATTTCCTTTAACGGGTGCGCCCAAAGCACAACATGGAACCAGTATGGGGCATAGTCCTCTCAATAATAAGGGTCTAGCCCCTAATAACCAAACAGGGGTCTCGCCCCTCCACAGTCCGCGCACCCTCGCCTGACTACCCTGGTTTGCCCAGTGGGCCTAACAAGTCGGTGTAAGGTGGCTAGCTAAACCCCGGGCCACATGGGGTAGCTAGCTCTCTCCCTACACTAGTAGCTCTCCCCAATACTATGTAAGTGAGGGCCAAAAAGTCGGTGTAAAGTGGCCAATCCTAACCCCGGGTCCCAACCCTAGGGTGGTTAGCTCCGCTCTGCACTAAGCGGGGGGACAGTCACTCTCCATAGTACTCCGTACTCAAGGGCCAGCTCACTTCCCCATTCACATTTCCAGTTCCATTCCATTTATTTCCAGGAACTCTACTCTTAATTCCTCGTAGGGTTCATGCTCATGTTTCTCAAGCCAAGCCATACTAGGTTTTATCATTTCAGGTTTATTCACAGGTAGCTCGTGTTTCCAACATTCAATCTTTCATTTCCAATTCATATACAGGCAGCTCGTATTTAATTGCAAACAACAAGAATTTACATGCAACAGTTGCTAAAAACAGTACTTTACATTTCACAGGCAGCTGTTATCCCATTTCAGGCAATTGTTATTATTTTATTTACTCATCCAAGACTGCAATTCATGCATTCCATGCAACTATTCCAGTGTTTCTAGTCATAGGATTCATGCCATACCCTAGGATCTAACATTCATTCCAGTGTTTCTAGTTCTAGGATTCATGCCATACCCTAGGATCTAACATTCATTCCAGAAATGCATTCATGTTTGTAATTAAACTAGGGGAAGCCACTTTACCCGTAAACCCAGGAGTAATGGGGGCTTGATCGCCAGGTCCACGTGCCTCAGCAAACCCCAAATCCGCAACAGCACGAGGTCCTATCACAAGGATCAACCATAAGAGACCACTTAGAACATAATAAAAGTATTCCAACAAGTAGAGGAACTTATACGAAGAAGAATGGAATCTTAATTATGGAAATCGGACCTCAAACGGACCCTAAATGGGTCAAAAAACAACAATCCTGACTCATATCAGACGTCTTAAAAGAAGTCCAGAACCATACCTCGACTCTGTGCTACTCCTCAGATGTCCAGGGACTCTGCTGAACCGTCTGGACCTAGTTCCAGACGTCCGACCACCTCTCCGGACATTTGGAGACGCTTCCCGCTGTTTGGTGCCTCGCCCAGACGCCTGAACTGCGTGGGAGGGCGTGTCCCTTGCCTTCCCGAAACGAATCATGCACGCACGACGCAAAATCTTCTCAAAAGGGCATGAAGCAGTGCCTCGGTGGAACGGCCTGCATGGCCGTATCCACAAAGGGAGGGGTAGGTCGCGGGATTTACCTCTCAGTCATCTAGAGCCTCCTCTAGACGTCGTCTACGTCGTCTGAATGTAGATCCAGACGTCTGATTCTGGGAAAATCCCAGAACCAGAAACTGCCTTCGTCTTCTTCATGCCGCATGCGGCCGGGCTGCGCTCGTTCGACCGCTGCTCTGGCTGCAACAGTGTCGAGGAGAACCTCCCTGGCGTACCTCTCTGCCTTGCGCACGCCTAACCAGCCATGAGCTTCTCCGACGAGCTCTCTCGCGAGCTCGCGTGCTCTCCTCTCTTCCCCTTGCTGCTCCTCCACTCCGCCGCTTCGCTCAGCTACACTCACTGCTCTCGCTCTTGCTGGAGGAAGGAGAAGGTGGCTGGAAGTGGGGTGGTGAACGAGGGAGAGGAGAGGGGTTTAAGTAGGCGCGGGTTAGGGTTTCGTCGGCGAGCAGAGAGAGAAGGAATGCGGCTGCGTACTATCTGCACGCGGCACGCGTGCAGACTCGAGGACGTACGCACAAAAAAAATTAATTTCTAGACGTCTGGGAAGGTGTCCAGACGTCTGACCCAAGTCCCAGACGTCTTAAAGTGTTTTAATAGTACAGGTCTTAACAATCACCCATCCATCAAAGTCAAATTTAGATCTGAAGCCTTGGCTTCTAGGTCTGAATTTGCACCTAAAAACCCACTTAGGGGGCTCCCACTCACTCCATAAATTCACAAAGATCCCCCGATCTGGTTTTATTGAACCGATTTGCTCGATTCTTTCAGATTTGGTTTTCACGTCCAATCTCATGAATTGGAGTCAATTTGGTTTTAATGAAATTTAATCGAGTGATTCGAGTTCAAATTTTCTCAATTGGGTATTGTGTGATGAGTTTGAGGTGATTTGATTGAGGTATTTATTTTCAAATGAGCAAATGCCCAATTTGAGCCTTGCTTTGAGTAGTTTTGCTAAGGAGTCTTAGAATCACTGAGATGAAGCATTACCATGACTCATTTGGTTTTTATAGGATTGCTTGAATCCCTAAATACTGATTTCTAGTTTTTAGAAGATTCTAGTGATCAGATCACATATGCAAATTCAAAAACAAAAGTCCCAGTCTGGGCAACATTTGATTTTCACTCCAAAATTATTTTTGAATTTTAAAAATGGTTCTAAACTGATTTGCAGATGTTTATGGAGATTTAGAGTGTGTTAATGAAGATCTAATGTGGTTTTGAAATAATTTCAGTGACCTAACATGATCTATGTCCTCTACGTTGTCTATGATGTAAGGAAAGGATCATATTAGGATCTTTTGGGATTTTGAAATATTTGAATGGATTTCTAAGTTTTCATATCTCCATATATGACTTTCAAAAGATATTTAGATAAATTATTTTGTTA
Organism: Thalassia testudinum; assembly: GCA_037157565.1. Taxonomy (NCBI): domain Eukaryota; kingdom Viridiplantae; phylum Streptophyta; class Magnoliopsida; order Alismatales; family Hydrocharitaceae; genus Thalassia; species Thalassia testudinum. The sequence continues at coordinate 25,447,265 of JAZHRO010000024.1, forward strand.
AGATGTAATTGGCTTTAGATCAGACTTTTTCATGTTTGATCTAGGTTATTTGCAGTACAGCAGTGCACATTGTTGAGTCTGATAGCAGCAATAGCTACTGAAGTGATTTGAGTTTGGATTTAAGACGTCTAGTAGCAGGTGAAGCACCTGATTTTGGATAAACTGCAACAACTGTTGCTGCTAAATTTGAGCAGTAATTAGTTGCTGTCATGTGCAGCAGCTGCAGATCAGCCACTGGCAGGCTAGTTTGAATTTGGATTTTGGCTAGGAATTTATGAATTCAAGTGAGCTGACATGTTGTGTAGTGTTTTATATATTCTGTACAAGCATTTATGTACTAATATAACTTATAAATTTGATTTGGATGCTTTGATTTCAAGTTTTCAATTCTTTTGTCAGCTCTTTCATTTGTGCTTATCTGCCCAAAATTGAAATATTAATGAAATCCAAAGTGGAAATCATTCTTAATTGTTCAAACATGTTTCAAATAGTGTGCTAAGTGTTTTGAGATGTTTTTACACCCTTCCAGCCATTAGAACTCTTTTCAAGGCCTTAGATTCTCTTTAAAAACCCTCTTCAAGGCCTAAATTTGGTGAACTTTGTAAATAAATAAAAATATTTAAAAATTCCAAAAAAATAAAATAAACTTGTCTTGGTCAAGATTATGTATATTTTTAAGTGTGTACAAAGTTTAAAGGCATTCTGAACCCCCAACTCGGTAGAACATACCAGCCGACAGTTCAGTATACCTTGGAACTTAATCAAAAAACTTAACATCAAAAACACCAAAAACATTTCTTCCCTCTCATCTCACTCATTCTCTCTCATATCATATATATATATATAACCCATAAAAATCAGAAAATACCCAAAAATGCCCAAAAATACCATGTATACTATGTATATATTTGTATATAATAATTAAACCTAAGCTATAAGTAAATATTGTATAATATGTATATAATGTACATAAATAACTTATATATGTATCTATGTATGAAATTAATTATTTAGAGTAATTTAATGTATATATAATCTTATTGTATTATTTTATATTAATTTACGTAACTTAAATGTATAATAACTAAGTAAATATACAAACATGTTTATATGTACATATTTGTATCTAATACTGTACGCATGTATTTATTTATGTATTATGAATAATATTTTACATGTAATATAACTTAATTATATATTTACAGTAAATAATTAAGTTATTAAGTTAATTAGCTAATTTATCAAGTTAAAATAAAATAAATTTGTAATTTAAGTTAATACTGAGATAATTTATAATATATACTTGTAATATATTATACTAAGTATTTTCAACTTATTTAAACCATATTTATACTGTATCATAGTATTTATAGCTTATTTATATGTAAAACCATCTAAAACATGTATTTAATTGTAAATAAATTAAAATAAAGCTTATAAAATATCATAAAAATATGAAATAAATAATTTATTATGTATATTAATACTGTAATAAGTCAATTTGATAATTAATTAACTAATTTATACTTTAATTAATTAATTAAACTCGAGTTTAACTTGTATAAATAGTCAACTTTACCTAATTTAATTATATAATAAACTAACTTATTTTTGTAAAGTATCTACATAATTATGTAGCCCTATGTAAGGGCTTTAAAATCCCATAATTTAATTTTAATTTAAAATAAATTATGACCCTCAAATCGAGGGCCAAAGATTGCAAATTAGATAGTAGAAGCATGCGATTGCAGCGCCTGAAGGGCGCTTGTTTTAGCACCATATCGGAAGCGTAGGAGCGAATGAAGCACCTTATTAATATTTTGTGCTTTGAGCTTCCTAGTCGTCATGGCGCCAGGCGCCCACATACTCATTACCCATCTCCTCTCTCGATCTGAATATGGCATGAATATATGGTGTGCGGTGCATTGGGCTGGAGGCCGTGCACTGTACATGGGCCTGTGTGGGCCAATTAATGAGCATTAAATTGAATTGAAATACACCTAACTAAGAACTAGGGTGGCCTTAGTAGAGGTGTGGTCCCACCCAGTAATGGGTGTTGTGTATCTCTTGAAAAAGCTGCTTGCCCATATTAAACCAAATTTTGACTTAAATCGAATCGGTCTGAACCGGTTGAGAAGAGAAGAGAAGAGTGAACCGACCAAGAGAGGAGAGCTAGGTCGAAAATCACCTAAGTGTTGAAGCTCATCCCCCTATGGTTGTGTCTCTGTGTGTGTGTAGTGTGTTGTGTGTGTTAACTCTAACTTAGTGTGTGCTGTGTTTGTTATGTGCTTGAGTTGTGTGTGTGTATGTGTATGTGTGTCTGTGAGTATGTATATATATATAAGTATATATTATATAAAGTATATGTATATAAATAATATAATGTATAATGTATACTGTAAATAAAAATGTATATTAACGTATGTATAGGTAGTAGTATGTTTGAGCTCTTATATTTGTATATAAATAATTAGAGCTTTAGTGATAAATTTATTCATCATCGTACATAAGATAGATTGTATTTTGCCTTATGTTATGTACATAATTTTACTAAGGTTTTAACAACACTTATATATGTTACTGTATATACAATATATGTTACTATAGATGTTGGTATGTTATAATAGTTTAGTATAGTAAGTATTATTAATTATTTTTGTACCTATACTTAGGTATTAACTATATTAGTTGTAAATAATTAAAATAGAGTAATAATATATAGTTTTTTATGCTTGTTTATGTACAAATGTTTTCAAGTATTATAATGTGTTTTAATTCATTCTTTTTGTATATAATTAACCAAATTCTTTTATTCATTGATTCATTCATTCATTTTTGTAAATAAAATCAATATTTTTGGAATGAAAGAATGTTTTTGGACTTAGAAAGTGATGTATATCAATAACTACCTTACAGTGAACGACTTGGAATAAATCAGTAAAAATTAAGTATATAAATAAAATTGTCGCGACATCAGTTTGTATTTGTGACATATACTACAACAACGACATTTTAAAACCTCTTTTTAGTGCGAACCGGTCATCGACGATCAATATCCCGGTGAGATCTTTCAGGCACTGCGGAAGGATCCTCCTAATGAGCAAGGACTGGGTACAATGGGGACACCAACTACCATCGATCGGAAATCCTTCAAAGAAGAGATTGTTGGAGGGAAAGCACCCGACAAGCAGCACTCTGCTCCACAACCTTCTTCAATCGTAGTCTTGGAGGCTCAGCGAGGTAGATGAAAGAGCTTCTCTAAGACCACCTAGCGTGAGAAAGAGGAGGAAGATGCAGCATCCAAGAGGTGGATATCAGAGAGAAAGCAGATAAGTGCTCCCATTTTTTCCCGTATTTTCCCACAACTTTAACGACAGAATGATGTTCTCTCTATTTGTTCTGAATGCAAAAACGAGAAAACCAATTTTGGAAAGTAATCAATCGGTAGAAATATATATCATATCTTTTTCAAACATGAAGGCAAAGTAAAAAATTTTAGTTGGGGGAAATGTATAGGCCATCTACTAATCTTGAGTTATGTTTCAGTTCCATGCAATATGGTGAGAACATGGTTTATGACTCACCAACAGACTCACAATTGTAAGTATACATACATTTGCAGCATATTCATACCTAGGTGTATTTCTGATTTAACAATATAGGCTTGTATGTTATCGGTAAGAGGAGAAGAAGAATAAGACTTATACCTCCGGAAAATAGGTGAGAGACATGTATATTATGTTCGTATTATTATCTCCGATAATCAAGTGTAGTAGGAATCCCTGAATGTGCTACTAATTGAAATTCTTTTTAGTGAGTGCATGGATGTTGATGATTACCGTGGTGAACAATTTGTACAACCTCCTAGTCTTGAAAGGTTACTATTCCCATAATGATCTAGAGCATATGTCAAATTCAGTGTTCATGACTTTTTTCAAGTTGTAATTTATCAAATAACATAGAGCACAGAGGACACCTACAGGACAACAAAGAAACACAGCGAAATAGCCTCCATTCACTCTTTTGTACAACACTCCAAGGTTGTTCAAAATCTATTACTTATTCCATTATTCATAGGTTGTTCAAAACACAGCGAGAAGTCCCCATTTACTTACACAATAGAAAACAGTACCATGCACGAATGCTACTCCTAGAGGAACTCTAAGTCAAGATACTAGATAGTAGCAGGCAAATATGGAGATTAATCAGAGACAGAGGGTGAGTGAACCAGTTGTAAGGTAAACATAAATGCATTGAATGGTACAAGAAATGACTTGCTGCATTTCTTAATTTTATCATTATTTGAAGGAAAATTATAACGTAACATGCATGTTATCATTAGAATGAATAGTGCAAGGGATCAAGCTCCCACATTTGATTCAAGAAGTTTCATAAAGGATTTCCTCATTGCCTTTTGTACATGCTGAGACAAAGTGAAGATAAGATTCAAAGAGACCCCGTTAGGATACTTCTGTGGGTATGACTACCCAATAAAGGACAAAAGGCTTTATGCAAAACTTGTCACAACATATAACATTGAGAGCAGGGATTTCTTCATTTCTGGTCGCCGGGTTCCCTTCACAGCATAGCATGTAGCGAAAATCACTGACCTTCCTGTAGATGCCCATGAGATTGATCTTAAGGCTGACAACACGGAGAAACACCCTTTTAGGTTTAGGTACTTCCCCTCTGGTAATCCAACTATGCTACAAGCAAGAAAGGCCCTTCAAGAGGTTCAACATGATGAAGGAGACAACAACATCGATGACCAACTGAAGCTCCTTATCTGTTTACTCAATGGGAATTTCATTCTAGCTCATGGTTCACATTCAATATATCCGAAGCTTTTCCACTACATAGATGAAATTGATGCTTTGTATGAGTATGATTGGGCATCGACAATTCATCATGTGCTGGCAGATGGACTTGCTCAGATGGCAAACAAGTTGTACTTATCAAGAAAGGGAAGTAGATTGGGATATTTGAAAGGTTGCACTTCCTTGCTCAGTGTAAGGAACTTAAACATTACAATAGACTATAAACTAATCGTAACAAAATTTCCATGAATTTATAGGTTTGGGCCCTTGAGGTGATTTACATTGATTAACCAACAAACCCCACCGCATACCCAATTGTTGCTAGATGGAGCTACCGGAAACCAGTGTCAAGGCTACTTGAGGAAAATGGAGTAGACTGGGATGTAGTACAACATCCTTTACTTTTGCTGTCGGTTGGAAACCGATGGCAAAATCGAAATAACCGACGGAACTAAGCGATGCCATTATTATTGTCGCTATTTCGTTTTGTCGTCGCTTAGAGGGCACATCCGACGTCAAAATAATCTTTGACCATCGGACGGGTTGGATATTTCGATGTCGTTTCAAAATCGATGGTAATTGTATTTATCGTTGGTTGTCTTAGAAGCGATGACATATGTAAGTCACTTTTTTTCGCCTTTCCACGCCCTTTCTTTATTTTCATTGTCATTTAAGTAAATTTTTCGTCGCTTACATAAGCGATGACAAAAATATTTTTGCCATTACTTTTCTGAAAAGCGACGACATACAGGTGACTACAAAAACATTTTGTCGTTGCTTATTTGAATAAGCGACATCATAAATGTGACTCTAAAAATATTTTTGCTATCACTTATCCTAATAAGCAACAACATAAAAGGAGAATTGTGATTCTCTTGAACCTTATGTGTCGTCGGTTATAAGTGACAACAAAAATATTTTTAACGTCACATCTATGTCATTGCTTATTCAAATAAGCAATGGCAAATGTATGGGTTTTTTTTTTAAAAAAATTACAAAATGATGGAAACTACCTACTAAATCTACTTAAAAGACTTGCTTTTATAGAAAAATAGATAACGAAAATGAAGAGAAGTTTATATTTCATAAATATAAAGTCTAGTACATAAAAAGTTTGAAAATGAAATATTTACATAAAAAATGTGACATGAAAAACATAACAAAAGAAAATGGATAAAAATCAAAATGCAGCTACCCCAATGCCACCAGCTCCACCTGCACCACCCATGGAGTCGTCGTCGTCTCGTCTGTAGATGCTGGGATCTGATGAAGACAGATGCTCTGACTAACCCTTCTTCTGAAGAAGGGTTATAAGCGTCTGAAGCTTATCATCCATGGCATTTATCTTATTCTTCATCTCTACCTCTCTCTTCTCCCTCTCCTCCTCTTGTCTCTATAGTGTGTTAATCTTTTGATGTAGCCGATCGACAACACTAGATGATGCGGCACCTTTTCTCCCATACCAGGTGGATAACGTGTATGCCCTCTATAACATCCCAAAATCTAGGTTTCGAGTCATTTCAAAGTGGTTCAGGTCAATTCGAACTCGAAAACCCGGTTAGGGTTTGGTGCTGGTGTCAGAATCCCTTAAATTGCTAAAAACATGTATTTCGAGTCAATCCTTGGTCAAACTTTGTCAAAAGAGTGCCATATGTGATCTCATTGGATTTCTCTTGTTGCAAGCTTTACAACAACGCTTGTTTTGTGTGATTCCAAGTTGTATAGCTAAAGTTATGGTCAAAAGAAGTCACCAGGGACCTAAATGTAAGGTGAACCCAACCGTAAGGGCAATTTGGGTATTTCACCCTACCCCTAAAACCTATTTAAGAACCCCTTGGGTCCTTTGGGTCGTCACTCATCCTCAACTCTCTCTAATCAAGAGAGAAAAGGAGAAGAAAAACCTTAGTTTTTCTTCTTCAAAATTAAAAATTATTTCGTAAAGACCCAAGTGCGATTCTGCAAAACCTGGGGTTCCAATCGTAAAAGATGCGGCGGCTATTACGACCCGATTCCCGGATCCCTACAGGATCTAAGATCGACTCGCCTTGACTAATCCTAAGACCCAGTCGTTTAACAAGAAATAACCAAAAAGTAGGAAGGTAAACCACATTCACATATGCAATATAACTAAGCAGAAGAAACGTACATAGCAGTAAAGGAATGTAAATCTGCTGCTCATTGCATACCACCACAACAACAAAAACAATGGAAGAAGAAAGTAAACAGTAGAGACAAACAGTAACTAAAGGCTTAATACTTACTACAACAGTAAAGGAACAAAACGGAAGTGCTGAAAACTACGACTGGGCTCGACTGGGCCCAGCACCCTCCGCAGCCGGAAGCTCGGGCTGCTCAACTCCTGGTCCTGAATAGTATTATGAAAAGACAGAGTCAGCGAACACTGAGTAGAGTGGTATCCATACTATCTAAAACAGTAAAAGCAACATGTTTAATTCTCTTTTCTGTTTATCTATTTTATGTGTATTCCCTTTTCACCCATTTTTCTTAAGCACCCAAATATTCTTGATCATGCATGTTCCTTGTGGGAACAATGTTGATTACAGTCTTTTCCGTAGAGTAGATGTAACAACCCGATTCCCGAGTCCCTACGAGACACGAGAACCGGACCGACTCGACTAATCCCAAGACCTAGTCGTCCAACGAGGAAGTAACCAAAAGAGCAGTAAAATAAATCACATTCGACATGAAATATAACTAGCAGTAACAAAATATAGCAGTAAGAAAAAGAATTACTACAGCATGTACCACCACAACAGTAGAACAACATTTAACATAACATGAACTACAAGTAAAGAAAAGTACAGAGAGTAACAAGAACTACTCACTATAGTGGAACAAAAAAGGGCACAAAAGAACAGTGGTAACTCTACTGGACCCTACTCGGCCCAGCGTCCTCTGTAGCCGCTGACCCTGGCTGCTCAACACCTGGTCCTGAAAAGTAACGAGTGTAACACGTCAGCGAAACGCTGAGTAGAGTGGCAGCTAAACTAAAGAAGCAGTAAAGTGTACAGAAGCTATTTTATTTTATTTCTTCCTTTATTTACGTCTTTCTATTGTTTCACCATCTATCTATTTCTCAGATCCTTCACTTGATCTCGAATGTTCCTCGTGGGAACGATTTTGATTGCAGTCTTTTCCAAACAGTAGAAGTAACATATGGTGCTCTCCTGGCCGGGAGAGTCCCCCGTGGTGATCCTACTCTTAGTCAACCACCCCAAGGTCACTGACAGACGTAACGGTGACTATGGCATACGCGATAAACGCACGGGTAGCTAACCCGCACTGGCACGCGGTCAATCGTTTCCGTTAACGGGTGCACCCAAAGCACAGCACGGAACCAGTATAGGGCAGAGCCCTCTCAGTAACAGGGGTCCAAGCCCTCCACAGTAACCAAACAGGGGCCTTGCCCCTCCACAGTCCGCGCACCCTCGCCTGACTACCCTGGTTTGCCCAGTGGGCCTAACAAGTCGGTGTAGGTGAGCTAGCAGAACCTCGGGGCCCGTGGGGTAGCTAGTACTCGCCCTACACTAGTAGCTCTCCTCGGTACTGTGTACACGAGGGCCAACAAGTCGGTACAAAGTGGCCAGACCTAACCCCGGGTCCCTGGGGCGGCTGGCTCCGCTCTGCACTGCACTAAGCAGGTAACAGGTGCTTCCCCTGGCACTACGTACCCAAGAGACAATGCACCTCCACATCTTTCCTTCTCAGTTCCATTTCATTCTCTTTCCAGGAGTTCTACTCCTAATTCCCCGTGGGTCTCCAGCTCTTTTAACTCAGCACATTCAGGTTTCACCATTCCAGTTTCACGTTCTTACAACCCATATTCTCAATCATGTTCATTTATTCATAACAGGCAGCTGTTAAGTTAATTTACAAGCAGCTATTATTTCCTTTCCACATTTTCCAAAACTGCAATATCTATATTCATATCACTAGTTTTCCAGTCCTAGGATTCATGCCGTACCCTAGGATCTATCATTCAATCTAGTTTTCCAGCCCTAGGATTCATGCAATACCCTAGGATCTATCATTTAATCTGGTTTCTCATTCCTAAGATTCATGCAATGCCCTAAGTTCTATTAATTGTTCCATAATTGTAACAAATTATGTTAATAATTTTTAAAGCCACTCTACCAGCTACAACGGAAGTACTGGGGGCGTGGTCGGAAATCCCGCGCGCCTCCACAACCCCCGAGACTGCAATGGAATGGGGTCCTAACACAAGGATCAAACACAAGGAGTTTCTCAGAACAGTATATAATTACTGTAGACGGGTAGAGGATTTTATTCCGAAAGGAACGCAACTTGAAACGCGGAAAACGGACTCCGAACGGGCCCTAAACGGGTCGAAAGCAACGAAACAGTCCAAAATCAGACGTTTGGAACCTCTTCCAGACGTCTTAAAAAGTAGGTCAGATGGTACCTTTGTTCTGCGTAGTCTCTCAGACATCCAGAAGCCTGCGGGGGCGTCTGGCCTAGTTCCCAGACATCCGATGGTCACCCCGGACGTCTAGAAGTCCTTCCAGTCGTCTGGCACTGCGGCCAGACGTTTGATTCACGTTGGATGGCGAATCTCAGAGCCTGCACGTACCCACTCATCGTTCTCAGTACAACGGGTCGCAGAAAAGGACGAAGGATGAAAATAAGTTACTTGCCAGACGTCTTCACTGTCGTCTGGTTGGAAGCCCAGACGTCTGATTCTGGAAAATTTTCCAGAATCAGAGCTCGACGCTCTCCGCCCGCGACGCACGGCCGCGCTGCGCCTCGTCCAACTGCTGCTCGAGCTGCAGCAGCCCTCCCCCGTCACTCCGCGCCGCTGCTCCCCCGCCGGCCGGCTCCAGCTGCCCCGGCAAGCTCGAGCCTACACGGCCGAGCGTCTCCTCCCTCGCGCAACACCTCCTCCCGCACACCCGCCGCAGCTGCTGCTGTCACCGCTCGCTCACTCTCGCACCGGCTGGAAGGAGAAGGAAACGGAGGAGATGAGAGTGAGGGAGAGGGCGAGGGCCCTTTTTAAAGCCGCGCGGGGAGAGAGAGGGGGGCAGCGCTTGCGCCCGCAGGAGGAGAGGGAAAAAGAAGGGCATCTACAGGTATGCGCGCGTAGGCGCGCAGACGAAATCCACCGTGCTGCAGAAATCAAATCCCAAACGTCTGGGCCACCTCCCAGACGTCTTAAAAGACGTCTTGAAGCCGCGTTCGTAACATTAGAAGGTACACGTGGTGCTCTCTTGGCCGAAAGAGTCCCTCGTGGTAGTCCTACACCCAATCAACCACCCCGAGGTCACTGTCAAGATGTAGCGGTGACTACGGCACGCGTAATAAGCACATGGGTAGCTACCCCGCACAGACACGTGGTTAGTCGTTTCCGCTAACAGTAAAGACTCATTTTATCCTAAGCCTTTTAAGATGTCTGGATCGATTCCCAAACATCCGGGAATCGAATTTTTGGTACGAGCATTCGTGTCTGCACGTGGGCTGCGCGCAGATAGTACTTTCCTTCTCTCTCTTTCCCTCTTCCCTCCACTGAACCCTAACACACTCTTTATGAACCCCTCTCCCCGTCTTCTCTCTTCCTCACTTCACCCAGTCAACCACCTTCTTCTCTTCCTCTCCACCACAGCGAGAGGAGCGGGCACGAGAGAGAGCGTGAGAGCGGCGACGAGGAGGAGAGGCGACGTGAGGAGAGGAGGAAGAGCTTAAGCTCGCGAGCTCGTGGGAGCTCGCCAGAGGGCGCATGGTCGGAGCGGCGCGTGCGGGAGGAGGAGAGCATCAGGGGAGTCGTCGCCGACACTGCTGCAGCCAGAGCTGCAGGCGAGGAGGTGAGGCCGCGGCTGCACATGGGAAGGGAGAGTAGGAAGTGGTTTTGGTTCTGGGATTTTCCCAGAATCAGACGTCTGGCGTGACATCCAGACGACGGGGCAAACGCCTGGTGACTACACCAGACGCCTGATAGCAGATCTTCGCGAAGGCACGTTTCCTTTTGCGGATACAACCATGCAGGCCGCTCCGTAGCTACGTTTTGCGTGGCTTATTGTGGGAGATTTTACTGTCGCGTGCAAGGATTGCTTCGAGAAGGCGCGGGACACGCCCTCCCACGCGTTTCGGACGTCTGGACAGCTTACCAGACGACCGGAAGCACTCCCAGACATCCGGAGAGGAGGTCGGACGTCTGGAGCCGGGTCTAGACGGTCGGGAAGAGGTTTTGGACGTCTGAGGTTGACGCAGAACCTGAGGTCAGTTCCTATTTACCTTTAAGACGTCTAGACCTTGTGCCAGGCGTCTGATTTGGGTCTGTAGCTCTGTTTTTAACCCGTTTAGGGTCCATTTGAGATCCGTTTCACGCAAACAAGTTATCGATGTTTTCCTTGAGAGTTCCTCTACTTGTTAGAAGGCCTTTTATACTGTTCTGAATGTTTCATTGTGATTATTCCTTATTATAGGACTTCGTTCCGTTGCAGGTTCGGGGCTTGCTGAGGCACGTGAGCCTGCCGTTCGAGCCCCCAATACTCCTAGGTTATCTGGTAGAGTGGCTTTCCCTAATTTAATTATAAACCTGAATGCATGTGTAGATTGAATAACTAGAACCTAGGATATGGCATGAATCCTACGACGAGAAGTACTTGAAATGTCTGTATGCGTGTTTGAATTGCAGTCTTGAATGAGTAAATAGAAATGTTAACAACTACCTATTAATGAACAAGAGCTACCTGTGAAATATGAATTACCTGTGCTAGTTAAACAGTTACATGTGACCTTACCTATTGTATACGTTAAATGATAGAATAGGAGCTGCATGTGTATAACCTGAGAATGGAAATGTGAATGATAGAAATACGAGCTGCATGTGTATAACCTGAGAATGGAAATGTGAATGATGAAACCTGGTATGGAATGGCATGAGAAATACGAGCATGAACCCTACAGGGAATTAGGAGTAGAGCTCTTGTGAATAATGGAATGGATCTGGAAATGTAGTGGGAAGTTGTGCTGGCCCTTGAGTACGTGGTATCAAGGAGAGCGACTGTCCCCTGTTTAGTGTAGAGCGAAGCTAGCCGCCTTTGGGTTGGGACTTGGGGTTAGAAATGGCCACTCTACACCGACTTCTTGGCCCTCGCATACACTATACCAGAGAGAGCTACTAGTGTAGGGAGAGTGCTAGCCACCCCACGGAGCCCGGGGTTCAGTTAGCCACCCTACACCGACTTGTTAGGTCCACTTGGCAAACCAAGGTAGTCAGAGGAGGGTGCGCGGATTGTGGAGGGGTGAGACCCCTGTTTGGTTCTTAGGGGTTGGACCCTTGTTACTGAGAGGGCTAGGCCCTATATTGTTCCGTGCTGTACTTGGGCGTACCTGTTAACAGAAACGACTGACTGCGTACCAGCGCGGGGTAGCTACCCGTGCGCTTATCGCGCGTGCCGTAGTCACCGCTACGTCTATCCGTGACCTTAGGGTGGTTGACTAGGTGTAGGATCACCACGGGGGACTCTCCCAGCCAGGAGAGCACCACGTATGCCTTCTACTCTTCGGAAGAGACTGCAATCAAGATCGTTCTCACAAGGAACATTCAAGATCAAGAAAGAGATTTGAAAATATAAACCAATGGGTGAAAAGGAATAACTCGTAAATTAAAGAATTGGAATAACTAGTTTACCTATTAGCTTTTACTGCTTTAGTTAGTTAGTTGGTTGCCACTCTACTCAGCGTTCGCTGACTTTGTTTACTCATAACCCTTTTCAGGTCCGGCTGCAGAGGGTGCTGGGCTCAGTAGAGCTCAATAGCAGTAGCCTTCTTATTGTAGTACTTCTATTGTAGTGAGTTTCAGACTCTTGTTACCTTTACATTTCTGTATCCTATTTCCGTTTTACTGTTGTGGTGGTGATATGTACTGTTAGCAGCTTTTCTTTCCTTACTGCTTGTACTCATTTTACTGTTAGTTACATAGCATAGTGAATGTGGTTTACTTTCCTGCTCTTTGGTTATTTCTTGTTGGACGACTGGGTCTTGGGATTAGTGGAGTCGGGCCAATCTCGTGTCCTGTAGGGATTCGAGAACCAGGTCGTAACAAGTGGGTACGCCCAGAGTACAACAGGGAATAGTATAGGGCTTTGCCCTCTCAGAACAGGGGTCTTGCCCCTCAGAACCAAACAGGGGTCTCGCCCCTCCACAGTCCGCGCACCCTCGTCTGACTACCCCGATTTGCCTAGAGGGCCTAACAAGTCGGTGTAGGGTGGCTAGCTGAACCCCGGGTCTCGTGGGGTGGCTAGCTCTCTCCCTACACTAGTAGCTCACCTCAGTATTGCGTACACGAGGGCCAACAGGAGTCGGCATAGAGTGGCCAATCCTAACCCTAGGTCTCAACCCAAGGGCAGCTAGCTCCACTCTACACGAAAAGGGGACAATTGCTCCCCTTGGTACCACGTACTCAAGGGTCAGCACAGTTCCCATCTACATTCCAGGTTTCCATCTATCCACAAGAGTTCTACTCGTAATTCCCCGTAGGGTTCATGCTCATGTTCACCTCATTCATTCCGATCCAGATTTCACCATTCACAATTCATCTCTCATGCACATACAGGCAGCTCGTGTTTCCATAATTTCATCATGCAACTGGTGATTTCACAGGTAATTATTCATAAATTACAGGCAGCTCATAATTATAATACATGCAATTGGTAACAGTTTAGCTCAATCATGCATGCAGGTACATTATACAGCACAAACGGTTCATTCATTTCTCTATCCTAGGGATCATGCCACATCCTAGGGTTCCATTTGGCTATTTCTACAAGCACATTCTTATTTAAATATTATTAATAGAATTAACCACTCTACCAGGCAACACGGGAGTAATGGGGGCTTGAACCGCAGACCCAGGAGTCTCTGTGAGCCCCAAACACGCAACAGGCTGAAACCCTATACCAGGGAATACATCACAAAAGGAGAGTTTAGAACAATGTACAAAGGACTCTAATACGTAGAGGAACCTGCAAGAAAAATACAGGTATTTTGTTTGCGTAAAACGGACCCTGATCGGACCCCAAATTGGTTAAAAACGTGCCTACTGTTCAAAATCAGACGTCTGGGAACAAGTCTAGACATCTTAAAAGGTACCAGAACCTTATCTTAAGTCCCTGGGTGTCCTCAGACGTCCAGGCCTTCTCTGCGATCGTCTGAAGGCCATTCCAGACGTCGGACAATGCCTCCAGTCGTCTGGACGCACCTCTGGACATCTGGTGATCTGATTAGATGTCCAAAAGTGCGGCGTCCACTCTCCTTCCCAAGGCTGCACCTGCATACGACAAGACAAGCGCGATCAGTTGACAAATATCCCTACGTTGTGATATGCATGGCGTAGGGAGATTACGTACCTTCGCGATAAATGAGCTTTCAGACGTCTGGCCTTAGCTCCAGACGTCCAGGTACTCCATCAGCCGTCTGGACTCCACTCCAGACGTCTGATACTAGAAGACTTCCAGTATCAGGACCTCCTTCCAGCGCTCACTGCTCGCTCCGCCTTGCGCCACCGCAACTCCAGCCACTGCAGAGGGTCGGGAGGCCGCCTCCCTGAGCTCTCTCCTCCTGCACGTGTCCGCGGTGGCCTTGCGAGCTCCGCTGAGCTTCCACTGAACCTCTCCGACCTCGGCCTCCTCCTCCCACACTCTCCTCCTTCTCCCTCTCGCTCTCCCTTGCTCGCCTCCTCTCGCCACTCCCGCACAGCTCTAAAGATGGTGGTGGTGGCTGGTGTGTGGAGTGGAAAGGAGAGGAGGGGGCTTATATAGATGGCGTGGGTGGTTTAGGGTTTAGGGAAGGAAGGGAGAGAGAGAAGGAGAGGGTTCTACGCACCACCCACGCGCAGAGCGCAGTGTGCATACAAAAAAATTCATTTTCAGATGTCCGAGAAAGGGTCTAGACATCTGAACAGACGTCTGACTGAGACTCCAGACGTCTTAAAGGGCTAAAAGTGTGATGAGTCATTACATCATAACAAACTTAAAGGAAGTTTCATCCTCGAAACTTGAACTAGCTAGGGTGCGGAAAAAGGAACATAAAACACATAATAAACTTAAAGAGGATCGAAGTAGGTCCGAAAAGACGTACCCTCAAAAATCCTCAGATACCGCTCTCGCATCGCCGCCTCAGGCTTCCAGGTCGCCTCCTCATACTGCTAGCTTCTCCATAGGACCTTTACCAGTGGTACTTGCTTCCATCTTAGACTCCGGATGTCTCTGTTTAGTATCTGCATCGGTCTCTCGGGGTAGGTCAGGTCGTCACCCACCTCAATGCTCTCGTGGCTCATAACGTGACTAGGATTAGCGACGTACTTCCTGAGGTTGGACACGTGGAACACGTCGTGCACTCCAGAAAGCTGGGGAGGAAGGGCAAGCCGGTAAGCAACGGGTCCCACCCACTCTAGGACCTCAAAGAGCCCCACAAATCTCGGCACAAGCTTCTCTTTCACCCCAAAACGCTGCAGGCCCTTTATAGGCAAAACACAGAGAATGACGTGATCTCCAACCTCGAACTACACCTCTCTGTGTTTTCGATCAGCGTAACTCGTCTACCTGCTCCTGACAGTGCGGAGTCGACTGTGGATTTGCTCTATCACCTCTTGACTCTTCCAGATCAACCTGGGGCCAACCTCCCACTTGGTCCCCACCTCGACCCAACTCTAGGGTGCAGTACACCTCCGTCCGTACAGGGCCTCGTAAGGTGCCATGCCAATGCTCGAGTGGTAACTGTTATTATATGCAAACTTTGCCAGGGGTAAATGCTCCACCAAGGAGCCTCCCCAGTCTAGTACACAGGAGTGTAAAAGGTCCTTAAGTGTCTGTATGGTGTGCTCTGACTGCCCGTCCGTCTGGGGGTGGTATGCGGTACTGAACCTCAAACGTGTCCCCAAAGCCTGCTGAAACTCAGCCCAGAACTGGGAAGTAAACTGGGTATCCCTGTTAGATACAACCTCACGTGGAACTCAGTGCAGGCATACCACATTGCAAATGTACCTCTCTACCAACTATGCTGGTCCCAAGGTGACTCGGATCGGCAGGAAACGCGCTATCTTTGTCAACCTGTCTACTATCACCCAGACTGCGTCGTGTCCTCGTTGGGTAATCGGTAGACCCACCACCAAATCCATGGTGATGCTCTCCTACTTCCACTCTAGCACCGGAAGTGACTGCAACGGCCCTGCAGGCCTCTGGTGCTCGACCTTCACCTGCTGGCACACCAAACACTGCTGCATAAACTCACCAACATCCAGCTTCATCCCTCTCCACCAAAAATCGCGTCTCAAATCATGATATATCTTTGTGTTCCCAGGATGTATGGTGAACCTGGACTCGTGCGCCTTAGCCAGGAGCTCTCTCAATAACTCCTCGTCCCTAGGAACGCATAAGCGTCCCCTCATGCGCAATACCTCGTCTGTAAAGGAAAAGTCTCATGGGTCTCCTATCAACACTCTGTCCTACAGTGTCTGTAAGTACGGATCTGTCATCTGCCCTGCGATGATGCTGTCTATCAGCTCTGGTCGCGTCTGCCGTGTCACTGTCACTGTCCCACAATACCCCTGTGACTCCCAGGGTCACCAACTACCCAACTCCTCCATAAGTCTCCAACTCTGTGCCTGTAGACTCGCCAAGTGGGCGGGCGCATTCCAGCTCAAGGCGTTAGCCACCACATTGGCCTTCCCTGGATGGTAGGAGATGCTGCAGTCATAGTCCTTCAGGAGCTCTAACCAACATCTCTGTCTCATGTTGAGCTCTTTCTGGTCAAACAAGTACCTGAGGCTCTTATGATCCGTGAAAATCTCAAAAGTCTCACCGTAAAGGCAGTGCCTCCATGTCTTCCGCCCGAAGACAACAGCTGCAAGCTCTAAGTCATGAGTAGGGTAGCTATGCTCATGGGGCATCAGTTACCACGAAGCGTAAGCGACAACATAACCCCGCTGCATAAGCACACCTCCTGTTATGAATGCGGCTTCAAACGTCTTTTAAGATGTCTGGGAGGTGGCCCAGACGTCTGGGATTTGATTTCTGCGGCACGCGGGATTTCGCCGCACCTTCCTTCTTTTTCCCTCTCTCCTCCTGCGGTCGCAGTCTGCGCTCTCTCTCTCTCTCTCCCTCTCCCCGCGCGGCTTTAAAAGGGCCTCGCCCTCCCCCCCACTCTCATCTCCTCCGCCCCCTTCTTCTTCTTCTTCCAGCCAGTGCGAGAGTGAGCGAGCGGCGGCGGCGGCAGCCGCGGCGAGTGCGGGAGGAGGTGTTGCACGAGGGAGGAGGCGCTCGACCGTGAGGGTTCGAGCTTGTAACGACCCGATTCACGAGTCCCTATGAGACACGAGAACCGGACCGACTCGACTAATCCCAAGACCTGGTCGTCCAACGAGGAAGTAACCAAAAGAGCAGTAAAATATACCACATTCAGCATGAATATAATTAACAGTAAGAAAATACAGCAGTAAGGAAAGAAACCACTACAGTATATACCACCACAACAGTAGAACAACATTCATAACATAATATGAACTGCAGGTAAAGAAAAGTACAGTGGTAATAAGAACTACTCACTACAGTGGAACCAAAAAGAGGTACAAGAGAACAGTGGTAACTCTACTGGACCCTACTCGGCCCAGCGTCCTCCGCAGCCGCTAACCCTGGCTGCTCAACACCTGGTCCTGAAAGGTAACGAGTGTAACACGTCAGCAAAACGCTGAGTAGAGTGGCAGCTAAACTAAAAAAACAGTAAAGTGTACAGTAGCTGTTTTAATTTTCTTTCTTCCTTTATTTACGTCTTTCTATTGTTTCAAAATTTATCTATTTCTCAGATCCTTCACTTGATCTCGAATGTTCCTCGTGGGAACGATCTTGATTGCAGTATTTTCCAAAAAGTAGAAGTAGCACGTGGTGCTCTCCTGGCCGGGAGAGTCCCCCGTGGTGATCCTACTCTCAGTCAACCACCCCAAGGTCACGGACAGGCGTAACGGTGACTACGGCACGCGCGATAAATGCACAGGTAGCTAACCCGCACTGGCACGCGGTCAGTCGTTTCCGTTAACGGGTGCGCCCAAAGCACAGCACGGAACCAGTACAGGGCAAAGCCCTCTCAGTAACAGGGGTCCAACCCCTCCACAGTAACCAAACAGGGGCCTTGCCCCTCCACAGTCCGCGCACCCTCGCCTGACTACCCTAGTTTGCCCAGTGGACCTAACAAGTCGGTGTAGGAGGCTAGCAGAACCCCGGGGCCCGTGGGGTAGCTAGTACCTCCCTACACTAGTAGCTCTCCTCGGTACTACGTACACGAGGGCCAGCAGTCAATACAAAGTGGCCAGTCCTGACCCCGGGTCCCTGGGGCGACTGGCTCCGCTCTTCACTAAACAGGTACAGGTACTTCCCTTGGTACTACATACCCAAGAGACAGCACACTACCACGTCTTTCTTTCTTAGTTCCATTCCTTTCTCTTTCCAGGAGTTCCACTCCTAATTCCCCGTAGGGTTCCAGTTCTTTTAACTCAGCACATTCAGGTTTCACCTTTCCAGTTTCACGTTCATACATCCCATATTCTCAGACATGCTCATTTATTCATAACAGGCAGCTGTTAAACCAATTTACAGGTAGCTATTATTTCCTTTCCATATTTTCCAAGACTGCAGTATTTATATATTCCACTAGTTCTTCCTATCCTAGGATTCATGCCATACCCTAGGATCTATCATACAATCCAGTTTTCCAGCCATTGGATTCATGCAACACCCTAGGATCTACCATTCATTCTAGTTTCTCATTCCTAGGATTCATGCAATGTCCTAGGTTCTATTTATAATTCCATAATTTAACAGATTATACTAATAAACTTAAAAGCCACTCTACCGATTACGACAGGCGTACTGGGGGCATGGTCGGAAATCCCACGTACCTCCGCAACCCTCGAGACTGCAATGGAACGGGGTCCTATCACAAGGGTCAAACACAAGGAGTTTCTCAAAACAGTATACAACTACTGTAGACGGGTAGAGGATTTAATTCCGAAGAGAACGCACGAAATGCGGAAAACGGACTCCGAACGGGCCCTAAACAGGTCGAAAACGACGAAGCAGTGCAAAATCAGACGTCTGGAACCACTTCCAGACGTCTTAAAAAGTGGATCAGAGGTTACCTTTGCTCTGCGTGGTCTCTCAGACGTCCAGAAGCCTGCAGGGGCGTCGGCCTAGTTCCTAGACGTCCGATGGTCACCCCGGACGTTTGGAAGTCCCTCCAGTCGTCTGGCACCACTGCAAGACGTCTGATTCGCGTTGGATGCGAATCCAGAACCTGCGCGTACCCATTTCTCTCTCTCAGTACGGACGGCCGAAGAAAAGGAAGAAGGTACGAAAATAACTTACCTTTCAGATGTCGGACCGTACTCCAAACGTCCTCCCTGTCGTTTGGTTGGAAACCCAGACGTCTGATTCTGGAAAAACTTCCAGAATCAGAGCGCGACTCGCCCTCCGCCCGCGACGCACGGCCGCGCCGCACCTCGTCTGCCTGCTGCTCGAGCTGCAGCAGGCCTCCTGCGTCACCCCGTGTCTGTTGCTCCCCCGTCGGCCGGCTCTAGAGCCCCGGCAAGCTCGCCCTCACGGCCGAGCGCCTCCTCTTCTCGCGCAGCACCTCCTCCCGCACTCGCCGCGGCTGCCACTGCCGTCGCTCGCTCACTCGCACTCGCACTCGCTCACCGGCTGGAAGGAGAAGAGGAAGGGGGCGGAGGTGAGAGTGAGGGAAAGGCTTTTTAAAGCCGCGCTGGGAGAGAAAGAGAGAGAGAGCGAGAGAGAGGGGCGCAACCTGCGCCCGCAGGAGGGAAAGGGAAAAAGAGAGGGTGCGTTCGCAGGTCTGCGCGCTCAAGCACGTAGACGAAACCCCGCGTGTCGAAAAAAACCGAATCCCAGACGTCTGGAAGGGGTTCCAGACGTCTTGTCCGACGTCTGGGCCACCTCCCAGACGTCTTAAAAGATGTTTGAAACCGCGCGTTCGTAACAATATAACAAACTCAAAGGAAGTTTCGTCCCCGAAACTTGTGCTAACTAGGGTGCGAGAAAAACGTCATAGTAACCATAACAAACTCAAAGAGGACCGAACCCGGTCCGAAAAGACGTACCTGTGAAGAGCTCCGAGTACCGCTCCCGCATTGCCGCCTCAGGCTCCCAGGTAGCCTCCTCGTACCACTGGCTCCTCCACAAAACCTTTACCAGGGGTACTTGCTTTCGTCTCAAACTGCGGACAGCTCAGTCTAGAATCTGCACTGGCCGCTCGGGGTAGGTCAGGTCGTCGCCCACCTCGACGCTCTCGTGACTCAGTACGTGACTGGGATCGGCTACGTACTTCCGGGGTTGGACACATGGAACACGTCGTGCACACCAGAAAGCTGCGGGGGGAGGGCAAGCTTGTAAGCAACGGGTCCAACCCGCTCCAGGACCTCAAAGGGCCCCACAAACCTCAGCGCGAGCTTCCCTCTCACCCCAAACTGCTGCAGGCCCTTCATGGGCGAAACACGAAGAAAGACGTGATCCCCACCCTTGGACTGCACCTCTCTGCGTTTCCGATCCGCGTAGCTTTTCTGTCTGCTCCTGACAGTGCAGAGTCGCCTGTGGATCTGCTCGACTACCTCCTGACTCTGCCGGATCAACCTGGGGCCAACCTCCCACTTGGTCCCCACCTCAACCTAACTCAAGGGTGCCGTACACCTCCATCCGTACAGAGCCTCGTAGGGAGCCATGCCGATGCTCGAGTGATAACTGTTGTTGTATGCAAACTCCGCCAGGGGCAGGTGCTCCCAAGAGCCCCTCCAGTCCAGTACACAGGCACGCAAAAGGTCCTCAAGTGTTTGTATCGTGCGCTCGGACTGTCCGTCCGTCTGGGGGTGGTAAGCTGTACTAAACCTCAATCGCGTCCCCAGGGCCTGCTGAAACTTAGCCCAAAAATGGGACGTAAAGCGGGTATCCCGGTCGGATACGATCTCCCGCGGAACTCCGTGTAGTCGTACCATGTCGCGGATATACCTCTCTGCCAATTGTGTTGGTCCCAAAGTGACTCGGATCGGCAAGAATCGTGCCGTCTTCGTGAGTCTATCCACAATTACCTAGACTGCGTTGTGTCCTCGCTAGGTAACAGGTAAGCCCACCACCAAGTCCATGGTGATGCTCTCCCACTTCCACTCTGGCACTGGAAGCGGCTGTAGCGGCCCTACAGGCCTCTGATGCTCGGCTTTCACCTGCTGGCACACTAAGCACTGCTGCACGAATTCACCCACATCCCGCTTCATCCCCCTCCACCAAAACTCGCGTCTCAAGTCGTGGTACATCTTCGTGTTTCCAGGATGTATGGTGAGTCTGGAACCATGTGCCTCAGTCAGGAGCTCTCTCAATAGCTCCTCGTCTCTGGGAACGCACAACCGTCCCCTCAGGCGCAGCACCTGGTCTGTGAAAGAGAAGTCCCCTGGGTCTCCTGACAGTACTCTTTCGCGCAAGGATTGCAAGTACGGATCGGCCATCTATCCTGTGATGATGCAATTTATCAGCTCTGGCCTAGTCTGTCGTGTCACCGTCACTGCCCCACAGTGCCCCCGTAACTCCAGGGGTCGCCAACTGCCCACCTCCTCCAAAAGGCTCCAACTCTGTAACTGTAAACTGGCCAAGTGTGCGGGCGCCTTACGGCTCAAGGTGTCAACCACCACATTGGCCTTTCCCGGGTGGTAGGAGATGCTGTAGTCGTAGTCCTTCAGGAGCTCCAACCAACGTCTCTGTTTCATGTTGAGCTCCTTCTGATCAAAAAGGTATCTGAGGCTCTTGTGATCTGTGAAAATTTCGAAGGTCTCAACGTACAAGTAGTGCCTCCAGGTCTTCAGCGCGAAGACAACAGCTGCCAACTCTAGGTCGTGGGTAGGGTAGGCATGCTCATGGGGCTTCAGTTGCCGCGAAGCGTAAGCGACAACGTGACCCTTCTGCATGAGCACACCTCCTAACCCCTGCAAGGAGGCGTCCGTGTACACAACGAACCCGCCACTACTGTCAGGGATGGTGAGCACGGGAGCCGAGGTCAACCTCTCCTTCAGCTCCAGAAAACACGCCTCACAGGTGTCTGTCCAAGCGAAGGGCACGTCCTTCCGGGTCAACTGTGTCATAGGATGCGCGATCTGTGAAAACCCTCTGATAAATCATCTGTAGTAGCCTGTCAGTCCTAGGAAACTGTGAATCTCAGTGACTGAACGTCGTCTCTCCCACCTGAGTACTGCCTCGACCTTGGCTAGGTCCACCGCCAAGCCGTCTCCAGATATCACATGACCTAAGAAGGTCACCTCCCTCAACCAGAACTCGCACTTGCTGTATTTGGCGTACAGCCTACGTCGTCTCAGAGTGTCCAGAACCATCCGCAAGTGCTGTCCGTGCTGCGTTTGATCTCTAGAATAGATGAGTACATCATCTATGAAAACCACCGCGAACTGGTCCAAGTACGGTCTAAACACCCGGTTCATCAGATCCATAAAAGCAGCGGGGGCATTGGTCAGCCCAAACGGCATGACCAAAAACTCGTAGTGTCCGTACCGGGTGCGGAAAGTTGTCTTGGAGACGTCGGTCTCCCTGATCCTCAACTGGTGGTATCCCGACCTCAAGTCGATCTTGGAGAACACCGTGGCACCCCGTAATTGGTCAAACAAGTCGTCGATCCTCAGTAGCGGATATCTATTCTTGATGGTGACCCTATTCAGCTATCGGTAGTCCACACAAAGGCGTAGGGTACCATCCTTCTTTTTCACAAATAGTACCGGGGCTCCCCAGGGAGACGCACTGGGCCTCACGAAACCCTTCTCCAAAAGGTCCTGCAATTGAGACTTAAGCTCTCGTAGCTCAAGCGGTGCCATCCTGTATGGCGCGGTGGAGATGGGGCTGGTCCCTGGTACTAGCGAGATCTCAAACTCGATCTCGCGCTCGGGCGGTAGTCCTGGTAATTCGTCTGGAAACATGTCAGGGTACTCTCTGACCACCGGGATGCTCTGGAAGTCTGCCACAGGGCTGGGCTCTGCCACCACACAAGCTAGGAAGCCCTCACCCCTGGCTCAAAAGTCTCGCCGCCTGAAGTGCCGAGATGCACTTGAAACCTCCGTCCACTGGCTGTCCGTGAAACTCGAAAGAAGGCAACTCCGGAATGGAGAAGACGATCTTCCTCTCAAAACAGTCTACCAAGGCGTGGTAAGCGGACAGCCAGTCCATCCCTAGAATCTCTCCAAAGTCCTCCATCTGTATCATAATCAAGTCAGCTGGCAAGCTATGTTCCCCGACGCTGACCTCGCAATCCGTGTACACCTCTTCAGCTACAAACAGCTGACCACTCGGACCTCTGATTACTAACGGATTTTCTAACATCATATAATCCTGGTCCAAACTAACTGCGAAACTGGCTGCGACAAGCGAGTGCGTAGCGCCGGAATCGAAAAGTGTGTAAACGAGTCTGCCGGAAACTGAAACCATACATGCCACTACAGAGCCCAAAGCTCTGGCATCTCTGTGTGTCAGGGCGTTGATACGCCCCTCAGCTCTAGGTGCGGACGAAGCAGCCACACTCTGCGTCGGACGGGCAGGTGCTGGCCAGTACCCTCCTCGTGACTGCTGTCCTCCTCCTCGAGCCTGGTAACCGCGGCCTCCTGCACGCCCTCCAGTGCTCTACGCGAGAAGTATCTGCTAACCTCCTGCCCTAGACGGGCAGTCCCTCCTGATGTGGCCCGGCTGGCCACACTGGTAATAGAGGGGAACCCAACTCTTGCCCTCAGTGGGTCCCTGCTGTCGGCTGGGCGGGGGTCCGGTGCTGGCGACTGGCCCCTGTCGAGGGCCCCCAAAGGCCACTGGTGGCCCTGCAAAATGTGACGGCTCTCCTGCGGATGCCACGTGTCTCCTTTGAGTTCTCCTAACACGCCTAGTGTGACAGCGAAAATCTCGTTCCACCACCAACTCCCCTGTCGTACGCTCGGAAGGGGGAGGGGGTGGCGATGTGGGTGGAAGCTGAAATTCTTCTCGAACCACCTCTCGAATTAGTTGGACGAGGTCCGGAGACGGTATGCTTAGGAGAAGAGGAGGGGTAGTATGTACTCCAAACTCGACACATCTGTCCCTCGGGCCCCGACCTCGGCCGCGCCCGCGGCCCACCCTCCTAGTTCCACGACGAGGCATCTCCTACAAGGAGACGCGAAACAAAACGGAACACGTCACTACGGAACGATACCTAACGGAAACGTCTAAGAGCTCATGTCAAAGGTATGTTGTGGTGGCTACTCTAGCTATAGACATGTGAATTGGTTATTTTCCAGTCAGTTGATTCACTTCTCGGGACGACCTTGCTCTGATACCATCTTGTAACGACCCGATTCCCAAGTCCCTACGAGACACGAGAACCGGACTGACTCGACTAATCCCAAGACCTGGTCGTCCAACGAGGAAGTAACCAAAAGAGCAGTAAAATATACCACATTCAGCATGAATATAACTAACAGTAAGAAAATACAGCAGTAAGGAAAGAAACCACTACAGTATATACCACCACAACAGTAGAACAACATTCATAACATAATATGAACTGCAGTCTTGAAAAAGTGGAAAGGAAATATTTGCTGCCTGTAAATTGATTTAACAGCTGCCTGTTATGAATAAATGAACATGATTGAGAATATGGGTTGTATGAACGTAAAACTGAAAAAGGTGAAACCTAAATGTGCTGAGTTAAAAGAGCTGGAACCCTTCGGGGAGTTAGGAGTAGAACTCCTGGAAAGAGAATGAAATGGAACTGAGAAGGAAAGATGTGGAGGTGCGTTGTCTCTTGGGTACGTAGTACCAGGGGAAGCACCTGTTACCTACTTAGTGCAGAGCGGAGCTAGCCACCCCAGGGACCCGAGGTTAGGTCTGGCCACTTTGTACCGACTTGTTGGCCCTCGTGTACACAGTACCGAGGAGAGCTACTAGTGTAGAGCGAGTACTAGCTACCCCACGGGCCCTGGGGTTCTGCTAGCTCATCTACACCGACTTGTTAGGCCCACGGGGCAAACCAGGGTAGACAAGCGAGGGTGCGCGAACTGTGGAGGGGCAAGGCTCCTGTTTGGTTACTGTGGAGGGGTTGGACCCCTGTTACTGAGAGGGCTCTACCCTATACTGGTTCCGTTCTGTGCTTTGGGCGCACCCGTTAACGGAAACGACTGACCGCATGCCAGTGCGGGTTAGCTACCCGTGCGTTTACCGCACGTGCCGTAGTCACCGTTACGTCTGGCAATGACCTTGGGGTGGTTGACTGAGAGTAGGATCACTACGGGGGACTCTCCCGACCAGGAGAGCACCACGTGTTACTTCTACTGTTCGGAAAAGACTGCAATCAAGATCGTTCCCACGAGGAACATTCGAGATCAAGTGAAGGATCTGAGAAATAGATAAATTGTGAAACAATAGAAAGACGTAAATAAAGGTAGAAAGAAACTAAAACATCTTTTGTACACTTTACTGCTTATTTAGTTTAGTTGCCACTCTACTCAGCGTTTCGGTGACGTGTTACACTCGTTACTTTTCAGGACCAGGTGTTGAGCAGCCAGGGTCAGTGGCTGCAGAGGACGCTGGGCCGAGTAGGGTCCAGTAAAGTTACCACTGTTCTTTTGTACCCCTTTGTTTCCACTGTAGTGAGTAGTTTTTGTTACTCTTTGTACTTTTCTTTACCCGCCGTTCTTGTTATGTTATAAATGTTGTTCTACTGTTGTGGTGGTACATGCTGTAGTAGTTCCTTTTCTTACTGCTGTATTTTGTTACTGCTAGTTATATTTCATGTTGAATATGGTTTATTTTACTAATCTTTTAGTTACTTCCTCGTTGGACGACTAGGTCTTGGGATTAGTCGAGGTGGTCTGGTTCTCGTGTCTCGTAGGGACTCGGGAATCGGGTCGTTACACCCCCTAACCTCTGCAACGAAGCATCTGTGTAAACCACAAAACTGCCACTGCTGTCCGGGATGGTAAGCACAGGAGCTGAAGTCAGTCTCTCCTTCAACTCCTGAAAACATGCCTCACACTCATTTGTCCAGGCAAAGGGCATGTCCTTCCGAGTCAGCTGAGTCATAGGACACGTAATCTGAGAGAATCCTCTGATAAATCACCGATAGTAACCTGCCAGTCCCAAAAAGCTGCGTATCTCTGTCACTGTACATGGCCTCTCTCACCTGAGTACGGCCTCAACCTTGGTTGGATCCACAACCAAACCATCACCTAAGATCACGTGTCCCAAGAAAGTCACCTGCCTCAACCAAAACTCACACTTGCTGTACTTGGCATACAGCTTGCGTTGCCTCAAAGTGTCCAGGATCATCCGTAGATGCTGTCTGTGCTGCGCCTAATCTGGCGAATAAACGAGTACGTCGTCGATAAACACCACCACAAACTGGTCCAAGTACGGTTTGAAAAGCTGGTTCATCAAATCCATGAAAGCTGCGGGGGCATTGGTCAACCCAAATGGCATGACCAAAAACTCGTGGTGCCCATACCGGGTACAGAAAGTTGTCTTGGAGACGTCGGTCTCCCTGATCCTCAACTGATGGTACCCTGACCTCAGATATATCTTGGAGAATACTGTGGCGTCTCATAACTGGTCAAAAAGGTCGTCAATCCTCGGCAGTGAATACTTGTTCTTGATGGTGACCCTATTCAGCTGTCGGTAGTCGACATAAAGTCGCAAGGTACCATCCTTCATCTTCACAAACAACATAGGGGCTCCCCACGGGGACGCACTGGGCCTCACAGGTCCTGTAACTGTGACTTGAGCTCTCGAAGCTCAAGTGGTGTCATCCGGTACGGTGCAGTAGAAATGGGGCAGGTCCCCGGTACCGGTGAGATCTCAAACTTGATCTCACGCTCGGGTGGTAATCCTGGCAACTCCTCTGGAAAAACGTCAGGGTACTCGCAAACCACCGAAATACTCTGAAAGTCAGCCATGGGACTAGGCTCTGCTACTACACAGGCTAAAATGCCCTCACACTAGTGGCTCAAAAGCCTCGCTGCCCGAAGCACGGAGATGCATCTGAAACCTCCGTCCACCGGCTGTCCGTGAAACTCAAAGGGAGGCAACTCCAGTATAGAGAAGACAATCTTCCTCCCGAAACAATCCACCATGGCGTGATAGGTGGACAGCTAGTACATCCTTAGGATCACGCCAAAATCCTCCATCGGTATCACAATCAGGTCAGCGGGGAGGCTGTGTCCCCCTATACTGAACTCGCAGTCAGTGTAGACCTCCTCAACTACAAAAACTGGCCACCTGGGCCTCTGATCACAACGGATCCTCTAACAGTACACTGCCCTGCCCCAAATTGACGGCAAAACACGCAGCAACAAAGGAGTGTGTGGCGCCGAAATCAAAAAGTACGTACACTAATATGCCAAAACGGTAACCATACCTGCCACCACTAAACCGGAAGCCCTGACGTCTCTGTGTGTCAGGGCGTTGATACGCCCCTCAGTCCTCAGTGCAGACGAAGCAGCTATACTCTAGATCGGGCGAGCAGTCGTTGGTCGGTACCCTCCTCGTGACTGCTGGCCTCCCCTACGCACCTGGGGACTACGACCACCAGCTCGGCCTTCAGCACTTGGTGCGGGGAGCATCTACTGTACTCCGGCCCTAGATGGGCAGTCCCACCTGATGTGGCCTGGCTGGCCACACTGGTAGCAGAGGGGAACTTGACCTCCTCCCTCAGTAGGTCCCTACTAGCGGCTAGGCAGGGGTCCGGTGTTGGCAGCTGGCCCATGTCTGGGGCCCCCAAAGGCCACTGATGGTCCCGTAAAATGAGACGTCTCTCCTGCAGGTGCCGTATGCCTCCTCCCCCGACGACTCTGAGAGTACTCTAGCTGATAGGGCCTCTTCCGTTTGCTGTCGGTGCCTCGTGCGGCCGAGTTGGTCTCCTCGTAGGTCATGGCTGCCTCAACCACTCGTGAGAAGGTGGGCATCTTCAGGGGTTTGACATACCCCCGAATAGCAGGTCGAAGCCCCTCAATAAACCTCCACAGGTGCTCCTCCTCCGTAGCCACGGCTGTCGAGGCAAAACGTGACAGCTCCAGGAAATGTGTGCGATATGCGCTAACAATCATCGTCCCCTGGCGGAGAGTGTGGAACTCCCACCTCCTCTGGTCCTACCAGGTCTGTGGAAAGTATTGCTTGCAGAAGAGTCACGAACTGGTCCCAAGTCTGCTCTCTCCTCTCCTAGCCTCTGACTGCCCTCCACCACCTATGTGCCACGCTCTAGCTGGTACGTGGCAAAGGCCACGTGGCACTCCGCGGGAGGGCGAAGGGTGTCGAACAACTTCTCTATCTGCTCTAGTCAGTCCTCTGCCTTAGACGGGTCCTCATCCCCCTTGAAGGAGGGGGGCTTTAGCTTTCGAAACTGTTCGAAAAGCTCATGGTGCAGCTGCAGTTGGGGAACGGGCACGCCTCCAGACAAGGAGGGCTCGTGCTCGGAAGTGTCAAAGTGCGGTGGGGGCGGTGGAGGACCACCCCCTCCCCCTCCTGTTCGTCCGGTGCTGCGGTGGTCTCCTTGTCCCACTGAGGACTCCCCCTCCATGTCCTTAGGGAGAGATGCCTGTGGAGGTTGGTGGAGTTCCTCTCGCACAATATCTCTGATCAGTTGGGTGAGACCCTAGGCTTGAACGCTCGGGAGAAGAGGTGGGTCAACTGGTACCTCAAGCCTGGCACGTCCGCCCCTCCGACCTCTTGAGAACTCTTCGACGAGGCATCTCCTACAAGGAGACGCGAAAGACAGAACAAGAGGGTCAACGATACCAAATTACTTTAAGAAAAGACTCGAAACAAATATCAAGGCGATACGTGGTGGTGACTATCCTAGTTATATGCACGTGAATGATTATTCTCAAGCCAATTGGTTCATTTCTCGGGATGACCTTGCTCTGATACCATCTTGTTACGACCTGATTCCCGGATCCCTACAGGACCTGAGACAGGCTCGCCTCGACTAATCCCAAGACCCAGTCGTCCAACAAGAAATAACCAAAAAGCAGGAAGGTAAACCACATTCACATATGCAATATAACTAAGTAGAAGAAATGTACAAAGCAGTAAAGGAAAGTAAATCTGTTGTTTCATTACATACCACCACAACAACAAAAACAACGGAAGACGGAAGTAAACAGTAGAGACAAATAGTAACTAAAGGCCTAATACTTACTACAACAGTAAAGGAACAAAAAGGAAGTGCTGAAAACTACGGCTGAGCTTGACTGGGCCCAGCACCCTCCGTAGTCGGAAGCTCGGGCTACTCAACTCCTGGTCCTGAACAGTATTATGAAAGGACAAAGTCAGCGAACGCTGAGTAGAGTAGTATCTATACTATTTAAAGCAGTAAAAGCAACATGTTTAATTCTCTTTTCTATTTATCTGTTTTGTGTATTCCCTTTTCACCCATTTTTCTCAAACACCCAGATATTCTTGATCTTGCATGTTCCTCGTGGGAATGATCTTGATTGGAATCTTTTCCTTAGAGTAGAAGGTACACGTGGTGCTCTCCTAGCCGAAAGAGTCTCTCGTGGTAGTCCTACACCTAGTCAACCACTCCGAGGTCACTGTCAAGACGTAGTGGTGACTATGGCACGCATGATAAGCACACGGGTAGCTACCCCGCACTGACACGCGGTTAGTCGTTTCCGCTAACAGGTATGCCCAAAGTACAGCATGGAACAGTATAGGACCTTGCCCTCTCAGAACTGGGGTCTCGCCCCTCAGAACCAAACAGGGGTCTCGCCCCTCCACAATCCGCGCACCCTCGTCTGACTACCTCGATTTGCCCAGAGGGCCTAACAAGTCGGTATAGGGTGGCTAGCTGAACCCCGGGCCTTGTGGGGTGGCTAGCTCTCTCCCTACACTAGTAGCTCACCTCGGTACTGCGTAAACGAGGGCCAACAGGAGTTGGTGTAGAGTGGCCAATCCTAATCCCGGGTCTCAACCCAAGGGCGGCTAGCTCCACTCTACACGAAAAGGGGACAATTGCTCTCCTTGGTACCACGTACTCAAGGAACAGCACACTTCCCATCTACATTCCAGATTTCCATCTATCCATAGGAGTTCTACTCCTAATTCCCCGTAGAGTTCATGCTCATGTTCACCTCATTTATTCCGATCCAGATTTCACCATTCACAATTCATCTCTCATGCATATACAAGCAGCTCGTGTTTCCATAATTCGATACATGCAACTGGTGATTTCATGGGTAATTGTTCATAAATTACATGCAGCTCATAATTATAATACAGCCAATTGCTAACAGTTTAGCTCAATCATGCCTACAGGTACATTATACAGCACAAACGTTCATTCATTTCTCTATCCTAGGGTTCATGCCACATCTTAAGGTTCCATTTGGCTATTTCTACAAGCACATTCTTATTTAAATATTATTAACAGAATTAAGCACATTCTACCAGGCAACACGGAAGTAATGGGGGCTCGAACCGCAGACCAGGTGTCTCTGCGAGCCCCAAACACGCAGCAAGATGAAACCCTATACCAGGGAATACATCACAAAAGGAGAGTTCAGAACAGTGTACAAAGGACTCTAGTACGTAGAGGAACTCGCGAGGAAAATACAGGTATTTCGTTTGTGTAAAACGGACCACGATTGGACCCCAAACGGATTAAAAACGTGCCTACTGTTCAAAATCAGACGTGTGGGAACAAGTCCAGATGTCTTAAAAGGTACCAGAACCTTACCTTAAGTCCCTGCGGTGTCCTCAGACGTCCAGGTCTTCTATGCGATCGTCTGAAGGCAGTTCTAGATGTCGGACAATGCCTCCGGTCGTCTGGACACACCTTCAAACGTCTGGTGATCTGATTAGACGTCCAAAAGTGTAGCGTCCATGCTCCTTCCCAAGGCTGCACCTGCGTACGACAATGTAGGCGCAGTCAGCCGACAAATATCCCTGCGCTGTGATATGCATGGCGCAGGGAGATTACGTACCTTCGCAATAAATGAGCTTTTAGACGTCTGGTCTTAGCTCCAGACGTCCAGGTACTCCGTTAGTCATCTGGACTCCACTCCAGATGTTTGATACTGGAAGGCTTCCAGTATCAGGACCTCCTTCCAGCGCTCTCCACTCGCTCTGCCTCGCGCCGCCGCAGCTCCAGTCACTACAGAGGGTCAGAAGGCCGCCTCCCCAAGCTCTCTCCTCTCGCACGCGCCTAAAGTGGCCGTGTGAGCTCCGCCGAGCTTCCACCGAAGCTCTCCGACCTCGGCCTCCTCCTCCCATACTCTCCTCCTTCTCCCTCTCGATCTCCCTCTCTCGCCTCCTCTAGCCACTCCTGCATAGCTCTGAAGGTGGTGGTGGTGGCTGGTGTGTGGAGTGGAGAGGAGAGGAGTGGGGACTTATATAGATGGTGTGGGGGGTTTAGGGTTTGGGGAAGGAAGGGAGAGAGAGAGAAGGAGAGGGTTCTGCGCGCCGCCCGCACGCAGAGCGCAGTGTACGTACAAAAAATTTCATTTTCAGACGTCCAGGAAAGGGTCCAGACATCTGACTGAGACTCCAGACGTCTTAAAAGGCTAAAAGTGTAACGAGTCATTACAGCGGCAATGGTATGCGAGCGGGTGACATGTGGCGAAGGAGAATGCGTGATTTCACGCGGGCGTCCGTGCATTCGCGAGCGGTGGCACACAAGATCCTGACGCGTGGTGAATCGAGCGGTGCAGGTGCCTTTGAGCAGCGATCTGCGGATGAATCGACGTGTGACACGTGGCGCATGTGGAGGCGCATGTGCGTCTGGTCTGACTCTGGACCCCCTCATGCTGTTTCGTTTGGTTTGAGGCATTCCCGACCTCGGATTCGACAAATAAGGTACCGTTAGAATCGTATCGACGCATACTACTCGTTGGTATGATTTATTTTTACTTTTGAGTACATTCTACTTGTTGAAGAATTAGAAACATAATTAGGTGTCTTCGACCCCGTCGTGGGTCTGATGGAACCAGGTTCTTTAGCCGATGTGTGCATGAACCTCGAGGCAGGCGTGGGGACTGTTCCCAGGC
Source organism: Thalassia testudinum (assembly GCA_037157565.1). Lineage (NCBI taxonomy): Eukaryota > Viridiplantae > Streptophyta > Magnoliopsida > Alismatales > Hydrocharitaceae > Thalassia > Thalassia testudinum. The sequence continues at coordinate 25,479,164 of JAZHRO010000024.1, forward strand.
CTAGTGCGCACTGTTGGAGTCACTGTGATCCTCCGGTGGCATTAAGTAGAGTAGTCTACCCTTCTTTAAATTTAGTCGATTTTTTTGAGTACTTGTGAACCCGTCATGAACAATCTTTTTCATATACCACCTTGATCGACATGTATTCTTCTTTTTGTTGAGTTCGGAACTGTTAAATCATTTTGCGAGGCAAGATCGTGGTTTAAAAAGACATCCGTTGTAGAATATTTGAAATCACCGCGAAAATGATTAACAATTTATTTACTCGAAAGTCAAAATATCTGAGGTCGAACTCAGGGAGCAATTTGGTATTTTAGAAACTAAAATCACAATTCTCAAAATAGGATATTTAACAATATAAATGAGAGTCCATAAGGAAACTAAAAAGAGAATGGAAGTGGAAAAGGAAATTCTCTTGATGGCTTCTTCCTTCTTCTCTTTCTCTTCTTGGTCTCACCTTTTCCTTCTTTCTTTCTCTGTCTTTCCTTTCTCAGACGTCTGATTCTGTGAATCAGACGTCTTAACTGGTGAATGCTACAGTGCTCACTTTTTTTTCTTCTTTTCCTTCACTTGGCTTTCCTCCTTCCTGTCTTCTTCCTCTGCCTTCAGTTGCTCCTCATCTTCTTTTGCGACTTCCTCCTTTCTTTCTATCTTCTTCTTATGCAGCTCCTTCTTCCTTGGCCTCTGCAATCTTCTTCTTCTTTTTCTTCTCTTCCTCTGCCTTGAGTTCTCCTTCTCTTTTCTTCTTCAGCCGCACCTTCTCCATCCTTCTTCTGCCTCAGCTTCTCTGCGGCTACAGTGCCATCTTCCTTCTCCTCCTTAGCTGCTCCTTCCTCTTCCTTCACCTTCTTAGCGTTCTTCTTTTCACTGCACACACGAGAGAGTGCAAAACCTATCCCCCGCGTCTCTCTCTCTCTATTTCGCTCTTAGGAATGCTCTCCCAGAGCCGGGTAATTGGGTTGGGTCAAGTGCACCCAGGTCCAGGTGCACTGGCGTGGGTGATGCGCGAGGAGTGCATGTGGGCGAGGGGACCTCACCCCGTGTTCTAAGGCGAAGAGAAAGCAACACAAAAATAGTAAAAAGCACGCACCTGCGCCACGTGTTTCCGAGGTGGGACTAAAGTCCCACCCGCTTCTTCGCGCGCCTGCAGGGAGGATGTCCGACCAATTGACGCAGCCGCAGTTGATGATGCCTCTGCTTGCTAGGTGCGAATGACTTGTAGAGGGATTCCATGCACCTGCAACACCTCTGCCTGGAGTGGGACGACCTGGAGCTTGCAAGCAAGCTCCTTCGTGCCTTCGCTAATGGTGGCGGAGGGGTCAAACCTAAAATGCACGAATATGGCCTCGCAGCCCTGTCAAATGCTTTGGGAATCTTCGCCGTGTCACGGCGAAGGTGAGACGGTGGTCGGCTGGCCGAGGGGCAGCCTAAGTGTGCGTGCTTAGGTCGCTCTGTGGCTGTGAAGGTGGGTTAGGTCGGTGGGTGCTTGCGAAGGGTATGGCGGTCAGTGGAGAGGCGGATGACGATCAGTGGATGGTGGTGGTGCTTCTGAGGGGTCTGGCGAGGTGGATGGGTGTGGGGAGGTGACGGAGACACCTCGTCGGTGGTCTGCCAGAGGTGGAGAAGATGGTGGTGATCTGCGGTTGTCGAGGGGTCGGAAATAGCAATAAAGATAAGGGAAATAAAGAGGAGGGGGAGAGGAACTTATCTGTGGTGATTGGAGTGAAGGGGAGGCAGAGGAGCAGACGTTGCGTATCTGCTGTCGTCGGAGACAAAAGCCCTGAGATGGAGAGGTGGTGACGAGGAGGAGGTCAGAGAGGCTCGTGCGGGTACGATGCAATGCGGAGGAGCGAGGTAGAGATGACTCTGCTACTGGTATGGTGGCAGAGTGACGAGAGGAGGAAGGAGATGTCGTCGGAGCTTGCGCGCTATTGGTTGAAGGTGAGGGAGGACGATTTTAGGGGTTTTCTCAGGCCAAATCAAGCTTACCCCCTTCGGCCGGAGATGGTGCTTCTTATATAGGCATGGGCAAAGGGTTAGGCGCAAGGTGTTGGGCAAAAACCCTCAGCGGAGGCATGGCTGGAAGTGATACCCATACCTCTCGAGCGTTTGCACGAGAGGTATGGGGTGATTCAGAGCATGACAAGCTGCTCAGGTGGTTGGGGGTTTCGTAGAGGACTCCCCTTTCAAATCTTAGAGCAACTCCCTGGGGAAGCGAGGAGAAATCCTCCTCAAAACCTCGTTGGAGGTATGGGTCTCTACTGCAATGACAGAGAGACCGGAATGCGAAAAGTGACGAAGAAGTTGAGGGGGTTTTCGCAATGTTTTCAAAAGTTAGGGGCTAGAATGTAATTGGGTGAACTATTTTGCAAAGTAGGTCAAAATGGCTTTCTCTTAGGTCCAAATTTTGATACAAACCTAATTTGGACCTCAGAAATCCATTGGTGAAGTTGGATTTTAGGTTTGACCACGTTTGACTCGATATTTTGCATAAAAATCTAAATTAGGTTAAATATTGAGCTCGGACCCCATTCTAGGTCAAAACAGGTTCCAAAGGCCAAATTGAAGGTTCTAAGCCATAGGGGATATTTTTCCATGAATTTTAGAGGGTTTAGTTGATTTTTATCCTAACTGAAACCTTGTGAAATTAAGTGGATTTATTTTAGGATTACAGAATGTCATTTAATTCTTAAATTTCACAATAACCCTTTTATGACTGAACCATCCCACTTTTTCTCTTATTAAGTCCAATTGACCTATGTTTAGCCCCTGGAAAATCCAGTTGATGAACTGTAATGGTAAAATTACAGTTTTACCCTTTGTTTCATGTATTCTTTCCAAATTAGTAATCTCTTGAATTAGGTCTTTCTCTTTGTTATGTAAGAGTTTTTGTTTTCTTTCTTAGGTCAAAATAAGCTAGCTAGGGCTCATGATGAGGTTCTCATTAGGAACCCCTCCAGTATTTTCTCTGATCCATCGGCACTTAAATGAGAAATAATATGTTTTATGTAAATAATGTAGATAAATGTGCCCTTGTTATCGCATGTATGAACGAACCCTATTTTCTATAAAATGAGTTTTGTTATTTCCAGCAACTTCTAAGTAACATGGGGTCACTGTCACAAGATTGAAACTACTTGTAAAAGGATAAGTTAGAGATAATGTGAATAATTACAAAGCTTGAAATTAGTAATATGAAATTACTAAGGATTTTCTAAATTAACAAAATATGAGATATATTTATTTGGAAATTGATTGTATAATACGATAAATATGTCGAAAAGAATAAAAGGATTAGATAATTGGTTTCAGCCACGTTACTTCCTGGGATTTCAGTCATAGCTTTAGGTCTTTTCAGACCATGTTCATGGGCTGGTTTAGGGAGTTATTGGCCTCCCTACGACTCTTTGGTTAAGCTCAACGACCAATTGGGATAGCAGATTCGCAGGGTTTGAGGTTTGGAGTAGTTCTTTCGGCTGATGGGTGGGACATTAGCTGTCTGTAGTTCAACGTACATAACTCTTGTACGTGTTCACGCTACGCGACATAGCCGCCACCCCTTTTGTTACGATCCAGTTCCCGAATCCCTACAGGATACGAGATCGGACCAACTCGACTGATCCCAAGACCTAGTCATCCAACGAGAAAGTAACCAAAAAGCAGTAAAGTAAACCACATTCACCATGCTAAGCAACTAACAGTAACAAAAGTACAGCAGTAAATAAGTAAAACTACTACAGTACACACCACCACAACAGTAGAAAAGTAAACGAGTACAGGAATATAATGTGCAGAACGAAAGAGTACAGAATATAAAGGTACAAGAAGCTACTCACTACTACAAACAAGTACAAAAAGAGCTACAGCTACTGGGCTCTACTAGGCTCAGCACCCTCTGCAGCCGTAAGCTCTAGCTGCTCAACACCTAGACTTGAAAAGGGTTATGAGTACACGAAATCAACGAACGCTGAGTGGAGTGGCAACCAACTAACTAAAGCAGTAAAGGTGGACAGGTAGCTGTTGTTTTTCATTTTCTTTCTTTCTTCAACTAATTTTTCTTTCTTTCACCACTTAGTTTATTTATTAAGTCTCTTTCTTGATCTCGAATGTTCCTCGTGGGAATGATCTTCGTTGCAGTCTTTTCCGAAGAGTCGAAGTCGCACGTGGTGCTCTCCTGGCCAGGAGAGTCCCCCGTGGTGGTCCTACACCCAGTCAACCACACCAAGGTCACGGACAGACATAACGGTGACTATGGCATGCGCGATAAGCGCACAGGTAGTTATCCCTCACTGGCACGCGGTCAGTCGTTTCCGTTAGCGGGTGCGCCTAAAGCACAGCACGAAACCAGTATAGGGCATAGCCCTCTCAGTAACAGGGGTCTAGCCCCTAAGAACCAAACAGGGGTCTCGCCGCTCCACAGTCCACGCACCCTCGCCTGACTACCCTGGTTTGCCCAGTGGGCCTAACAAGTCGGTGTAGGGTGGCTAGCTGAACCCCGGGCCTCGTGGGGTGGTTAGCTCGCTCCCTACACTAGTAGCTCTCCCCAGTACTGTGTACGCGAGGGCCAAGAAGTTGGTACAGAGTGGCCAATCTTAACCCCAAGTCCCAACCCAAGGGCGGCTAGCTCCGCTCTACACTAAACAAGGGGACAGTCGCTCTCCTTGGTACTCCGTACTCAAGGGCCAGCTCACTTCCCCACTCACATTCCCCGTTCCATTCCATTTATTTCTAGGAGCTCTACTCCTAATTCCCCATAGGGTTCATGCTCATATTCCTCAGGCCATTCCATACCAGGTTTCATCTTTTCTATTTCCATTGTCAGGTTATACACATGCAATCTGTAACTATATTCCATATTAGGTTTATTCACAGATAGCTTGTGTTTCCAACATTCACCTTTCCATTTTCAATTTATATACATGCAGCTCATAGTATGTCATTTACCGTAAATAACAGGAATTCACATGCAACAATTCACTAGCGCAAGTACTTTACATTTCACAGGCAGCTGTTATTTATTTACAGGCAATTGTTATTATTCTATCTATTCATTCAAGACTACAATTCAATCATCCATTACAGATATTTCAAGTGTTTCTCATCCTAGGATTCATGCCATATCCTAGGTTCTAAAAATTCATTCCACACATGCATTTTAGTTTTAATTAAATTAAGGGGAAGCCACTCTACCAGTAAACCTAGGAGTAGTGGGGGCTTGATTGGCAGGCTCACGTGCCTCAGCAAGCCTCGAACCTGCAATAGAAACAAGTCCTATCACAAGGATCAATCACAAGGGAATACTCAGAATAGTATAGAAAGTATTCCAACAAGTAGGGAAAATCATACGGGAAACATCGGTATCTTAATTGTGGAAATCGAACCTCAAACGGACCCTAAACGGGTCAAAAACAGTGTTCCTGACTCAAATCAGACGTCTGGAACACCTTCTAGATGTCTTAAAAGAGTCCAGATCCATACCTCAAGTCCTGCGTTATTCCTCAGACGTCTAGGAACTCCGCTGGATCGTCTGGACCCAGTTCCAGGAGTCTGACCACCTCTCCGGACATCTGGAAGCGCTTCCCGTCATCTAGTGCTTCGCCCAGACGTCCGAAGTGCAATGGAGGGCGTGTCCCACGCCTTCCCAAAGCAACACCTGTGCGAATCAACCAAAATCTTCTCAAAAAGGCAAGGAACAATATCTCGGCGGAGCGGCCTGCATGGCCGTATCCGCAAAGAAGACGTACCTTCGCAAAGCCTACCTCCTAGTCGTCTGGAACCTCCTCCAGATGTCGGCTACGTCGTTTGGACGTCGCTCCAGACGTCTGATTCTGGGAAAAACCTAGAACCAGAACCTGCTTCTACCCTCTCGCCTGCTGCTCCGGCTACAGCAGTGTCGGGGAGGACCTCCCTGATGCACTCCTCCACCTTGCGCACGCTCCAACTGGCCGTGAGCTCATCAGCGAGCTCCCACGTGAGCTTGCAAGCTTGCTTCTCTCCCTCTCACGCTGCTCCTCCTCTCCTTCTCGCGCCTCACCCGCACTCTCTCTCTGGTTTGCTGCGCTCGCTGGAGGGAAGGAGGGGGGGAGGTGGCTGGAAGTGGGGTGGTGTGAGGGAGAGGAGGGGGGCTTATATAAGGGTGTAGGGTTAGGGTTTTCGTCGGGCGGAAGGAGAGAGAGAAGAAGGAGGAACGAGGGAAGTGTGCTGTTTGCGCGCAGACACGAGGTCGTACTCAAAATTTTCGATTTCTAGACATTTGGGAAGGTATCCTGACGTCTGATCAAACATTTGACCCAAGTTCCAGACGTCTTAAAAGGCTCAAACAGCACGGTTCTTAACACCTTTCCGCAATGACCCTAGGGTGACGGAGCATGACAACTCGTGGATATAAGTAGCCCTCCCGGCCAGGAGGGTGGCATATATCGATCTTGCACCACAGGAAGTTACACGAAATCATCCCGTGCCCGAAACATTGATTAACAATTTGATTAACAATAAGAATATTGGCAAGTTGCATAAAATGGATGTAAAATGAAATATAAGCAGACAAACTATTAAGATAGTGCATTTATACTGTACTTTGTACTTGAGTTACTAGTACTACTTTACGCAGTTTTCACTGACGCTATCTTGGGTTCCGTACTCAGGTGTTTCTAATCAGTCGAGTGCTGTGGCTGCAGTTGGTTAGACCTCCTCCACGAAACCAGGTCCTATCTGAGGAGACGGTCCATACCGAGCCAGTGGCTCATAGTGTAGCTCCTTTCGCACTAGGAGAATTTTATTTCCAATTTTCTTGGTAGTTGTAGACTCTCATTTATTTCTGCTCTAGGAGAACTTTGCTTTTACTGTCAGCACTTTTTATTTTTTTTCATTTAATGCTTTATGAATGAATATTGGCTATTAATGTTTTATGATTTTATGTTGGGTGACAACGATCTTGTGAGTTTTCATGCTAGTTGTTAGCACAAGACAACTCGGGCCTCGTCAGTTGGCGGGACTTGGATTGTCACACCCTCCTCACACTACAAACAAAACCACCGTGTTCCGGTGGCATCGCTCTCCTAAATACCTCCTCTGGATCCAAAGGCTGGTGGACGCTGTCGAAGGTCTCGTTAGTGGAGGGATGTACTAAGTATACCATTTGCTCTTAAATGTATTAAAAATTATTATTATACTATATATATATACAACGTTATAATTTTTTTGAGTTTAGGAAACTTGCATATTTCTCCTGGTATGACTCATGAATCCACTTACGAGCACCCTCAGATGTAGCTTTACTGTGGGTGACCTCGTAGATATCCATCCTAGTCATTTTCATCCAATCATGTGTAGCGGACTGAAAATATAAAAATGATACAATTATATTCAAATAACTTTAAAATTAAATAATATTTAACCAAAAATTAGTTTCAACATTTACATAATGGCTCCTAACTGTCTCAATGCTTCTTTGACCTAAACAATTGGTCTGTGGTAGAGCTTTAGCCCTATTGGCTTTATTTTTTTTTACTTGCTCTTGTAGACATATACAATAATATTTTTTATAAATTTCATATATAGGAAATTAATAAAATAATTTTTAATCATTTACTAACCTCCATCTTCGGATTCAGCAAATTTTCGCATGCCTTCTTCCAATCGTCAGGCATGACATCATGAGGATAATTTTTCATTACCTCGTCGAGTGAACTGTAGTTCGAAAAAAACTAAATACTAAATATAAATTGTTAGAAATAATATATGAAATTATGTATATAATAAAAATGTAATTGTTTAAAAAATATTACATTTTTCTTGGTCTTCGTCCTCCAATCTATGTGGATTTTGGTGGCGTGCTTAAGAATATATCGGGAGGCATTGGGGTCATCACCCCAATCGTAATTTGTCTACATTAATTTTTTTAAAAAAATATGTCAATCTTACTTTATAATAATTTAAAGATAAAGTTATAAAAGAAATAACTTCGATAAATGAAATTACCTCCAACTGACGGAGGAATTGAATCTTAAGTTCTGTGGGCACCTTCCTCTAATCGAAGTAGCAAATGAGCACAATGGACTTAATAATTGTGCCCACTCGACTGATGAAGCATGGGTAATTATCCACCTCCCCTGTGGTTCTAAGCTTGATCGTTATTCTCAGGCTCTCGGAGACATGCTGGAGGTCTAGATTCTTTGTCTTCCCCCGTTCTCTTCTTACTTTACCTACGTAAACATTAATCATATCCATTATATATTTCTGAAGTTATAATAAACTTTAAAATATATAAGTAATTTATGACTTAAAGGTATACGAATTCTTCCTAAAACTTGTGCCTGCCACTAAGTAGTCCACATGAACTGAGGACATACTCCCCACCATTTTATCCTCCACCTCCTCCCCCTCCTCCTCTCTCGCCTGTTCCCCCTCTTTCTCATCCGATGCTTCATAATCTACATCATCCTCTACTCGCTCTGGAAAGGTCTGAACAATCTCCTTCCCCTTTCCCTTCCCCCTCGCATGCAGTAAACGTGCCATTTCCTTGGGACGTACGAAACGTGACTGGGGGGGAGCCTGGTGGCAAGGGGGTGGCTGAGCCTAAGGAGACGAATCGGACTAGGTGGATGGCTGTCTCAGGAGGACCCTTTCTTTTGGGATTTTACTTAAACAACTTCATCTATAACAAGTATAAAATGCAATAATTAATACAGTTGAAAATCATTAATATATAAATCATTAATGAAAAAAGTTTCCCAAACATTAAAAAAATATTAAAAAATTTCAACAGAGTTTCCCCTTAAATTTGGAGGTTTCTCTATAAACTTGCATATTAAAATTAAAGTAAGCACACCCCACATAGAAAAAAACGCAAAGACAAACCATAAGGACTTGCATATTTACAACTCAAAGTAAATGCAAGTTATTCAAATAGAAGCTGGCTAACTTATCAAAAAAGTTAGGTTTTACCTCCATTCTAGTAGTTAGGTTCTCCCATCTAGGTTCTACCTCTAGTCTCTAGGTTCTATCTATAGGTGATGTGATAATGCCATTTAAAAAATTTGGGCAGAATTTCCCCTTAAAATCAGAAGCTTTTATATAAACCTGCATAACACATAAGTGGGTACACCCCACATCAATTCAAATTAATGAAATATAAAGCAAACAAGTGGGTACACCTCACGTCCATCCAAATGAAATATACAACACAAGTGGGTACACCTCACATCTATTCAATGAAATAAAAAATAATATGTCGACACACCCCACATTTAGCCAAAACCTATAATTTCATCAAAGTAAATTTAAAACATTGAAATTATAACTTTAAGTACAACAACCTCTGAGTATACCCATCATCGATAACTTGTAATTTGAAAAATAAAAGTAATTAAAATGTAGTAGAGTAAGAGTAACATATTTTGAACATGTGTATGTCATTCGTTTAAGTTTTGGTATTTATAATGTATAGAAAATACTCGTAGAAGTTTAAGTTTCTTAAATTTAAATATGAATTTGAAATAAATAGAAATGAAATAAAATAAAGAAATTGTTACTAATCTTAGATGTCCATATCTACCGCATTTGAATCTATATGACATTCTTCCATTAATTCTTGTTATGCTTCAAATTGTGCATTAAAATGATAACGTGGGACTATTCTTATTGGTATAACTCATCCCCTTTGGCAATTATCGAAGATATAAAAGACTTGTGCCGTTTGACATGCCGATGTGAATGGTTCATCAGACTGAAGAATTTGACGATTATGATTTAAACTCAAGAAATTGTGTTTCTTGTCAATTTTGAAACCAGTGCGCTCTTTAAAAACATCAAACCAATAACATTTAAATATGATAATTTTGCGATCATATTTGAAGCTAATCTCCATAATTTCTTTAATTTCACCATAGTATCCATCTGGATCGGTGGAAAGATCTGAATCAACAACAACTCCGGCCTGTTGTGTAACATTTCTATCATCAATTTCTTTTATTCTGAATTTGAACCCATTTAAGATCTTTCCAGTATGACAGCTCAATAAAGAAAATGTTTTTCTTTCGAAATCCAGAATTCATCAAGGCCGTCTAATCTTGTTTGAATGGTCAACTCAACCGTATCTCACCCATTTCTTGTAATATCTCAATTATAACCTGACCTGACAACCTAATAGAATCTGTACTAAGTTTATTTTTTTTATTTTTCTTTGAATATAGACACGTCCTACCATCAAATTTACTCCTAAACTATTATGTCCACCATCTATGTTCAATAGGTAGAAATTTACGATGTCCTAAGTAGCATAATTTCTTACTTTCTGGTAATTGTAGGTGATGATCATCTTCCATACAGTCTGGGCAAGCAAGCTTTCCCTTAGTGCTTCAACTTGACAAATTGGCATATGCCGGGAAGTCGTTTATGGTCCACAACAATGCTGCATCCATATTGTAAAATTCTTTCTTTTCTGCATCATACGTCTTCACGTCGGTGTACCACAACTATTTTAATTCATTGATTAATGGCTGGAGATAAACATCTATTGTATTTCCTAGTTGTTTTGGATCGGGGATTAATAGGGTCAACATCATGAATGACGATCTCATATACAACCAGGAAGGTAAGTTATAAGTGACCATTACCATTGGCCATATAGAATACAATGGGTACATACTCTTAAATGGATTGAATCCATCACTTGCAAGACCCAACCGCACGTTCCTTGCTTCTAAAGTAAATGAATTGTTTCTTTCGTCAAATCTCTTCCACTCTGAACCAAAAGGATGATGTATTCTTCCATCTTGAGATTTACAATCCTAGTGCCATGTCATCCACCGTGTAGTTTTAGTTGATATAAAAAGGCGTTGAAGCCTAGGTGTCAGTGGGAAGTAATGAAGAACCTTCTGAGGTTGTTTCCTCTTACTTTCATTTTTACCTTCCTTATATCTCTCAAGTCCACATTCGGGACAATTACTCAAGTTTGCGAATTCATTTCTGAAAAGAATGTAGTCATTTGGACATGCATTGATCTTCTGATAGTCCAAACGAAGCTTACAAATCTGTTTCCTTGCCTCATACCGTGAAGTCGGAAAACCATTAGGGTTATTCAACAGCTCAGCAATAAGCTGAAGTATTTCTGACATGAATTTAACATTAGCTCTATTCATAACCTTCAGTTGCAACATCTTCAACAAAAATGACAATTTTGACATTTTCGTAATACTGGGAGCAATAGGATTCTTAGTCGCCTTAACAGCATCATAGAACGGATCACAACTGAATAGATCTTCCTCATCTATAGTTATATCATCTCCTACTCTCATCTCGTTCAACATTTCTTGTATTTCTTTACCTCAACTATCAACAATTTCCTCGTCGATCTCTTCGTCAACAATGTTCTCATTATTTATGACTTTCTCAGTCAACTCCTCTCCATGAGCTACCCAAGTAGTATAATGTTGCCACCACTCATTACAAATCAAGTGCTCAAGCACAGTATTACGATCATGCAAGGAACCATTCAAACATCTTCTCCATGGGCAGAAGATATTATAAAGTTGACCTCATCACTTAAATATCTTCTTATCGTCATCAAAGGCCCAATCCAGGAATGAAATTACTCCATCCTTATATCTGGTATAATCTGAACCCCGCAATCCAATCCAAGATTTATCCATTGTAACCTAAAATTTAATGTAAATAAATCACTTAGTTGGAAGGGAGATGATTGAATGATGTGTATCTTGATTAAGATTTTCACTTTATAGCTTACCCTCAAAGATTTGATCACAACTTAGGTTTGCTCATTACATGCAACCTTAGTGCGGTGAAATTTCGGCAACATCTCCCCGCACTTCTCCAATATACCCCCCAATACTAACCTTAGCTAGATTTCCTTTAACACCCAATTAAGGGCAGGAAACTAGATAAGATTAGTTGGTATACTAAAGAAGAGTAGGAAGAAGCAACCGAAATTTCACCGCACAAGGTTACATATAACGAGTAAAACTAAGCTGTGATCAAATCTTTAAGGACCTTCTTTAGTTCGGTACTTCACCGAACTAAAAGTCGATTGAGTCTTATGACATGCTACAAAGACAACACATCATGTATGTAAGTGAGGTATACATACACTTCATGCATTGTTCATATAACATGATCAAAAGTCTCAACGGGCAAGTAATTTGGACACAATTTGACTCGGAGGACTTTTACCATGGGGTTAGAATACTTAATGTTTGGCCTCACGTGAATATATCTTCTTTAGTAAGTGTGTGTATCTAAACAATACGTAATTTGAACATTAAAGAAATTCAACAAAAAACTAAAATATCATTTATTTAAATTAAAAAGATTGAATGTATATATACCTCTAACTATTCAAGCCTCCAAGTGTACCTGACACTGATAACTAGCAATTTCAAAATAAAAATTAATTAAATAACATATTATAATCTTAAATGTTATAAGAGATAAGGAGGGGAGAGGGGCGGAGGCCAACGCCATGATTAGGGTTTTGGAGGAAAAGGGTGGGAGTGGTGTTGGAGGTGAGGAGGGGGCGAAGAGATAAGGAGGCTTGGAGGTGAAGAATGGAGGGGAGGATGGAATGGAGATAAATAGTGGAACGAGGGGAAGTGGAGTGGGTAGGGGGACGGGAGGGTTTTAACGGGAGGAGGAGAGGTTGTGAAGGGGCATTGCGGTTGTGACATGTGGTAGGTAGGGGGTTCTAGAAAGATCCAACACCCCATTTTGAATGCACGTATATCAAAGATTCTCTAACACTACAATTTAGAAACCACATTCCTAAATGATTTTAGAAACCGATGGCAAGGAACCAACGGCATATCCCATATTTCTAGTAGTGAGCCCAATCATCCTAACCTAGCACTTACCTACCTAACCTAATTAGTCACCCTCTTGGTCGGCCATGGACCTTAATTCTTAACCTAAATGGTTGGACAAACTAGGTTCATGTCCTATAGAAAACCCAAGCCCTAAAACCTAAAACAAACCCTATCCTATCCTCCTACTTTAGTTGCCACCTATATCTAGCCTAGCCACCAATTAAGCACCTAAGTAGCTGGCCCTAGGTAACCTTAATATCCTTCATATGGTTGGCCACCTTACTTAGCTAAAACTTAGGTTTAATCCCCACCCTTTATCCTAGATCTTATGGCCTACTCCTTTAGATAAACCTTAGCACATATCCTCTCCCAACAACCATGTTGGTTGCCCCCTCCTACCACTTATCCTCTCATTAAGGTCGACCACCTAGCATAAAATTCCAACAATTAAACCTATAACCTATGGCCCTAAATCCACCTAGGAAACCCTAACCTTATCCCTTAAAAACCAACCTAAGTGGCCAGCCATATCACCATAAGAAACACCTTAATTGGTTAGCCACATCTCAACCATCCATCTCCTATCCAAAGGTTCTCCTTCAATCTTATAAAATTCAATGATTAAAAATTCACATCTTATAAAATTCATCCAACAGGAGATCAACCAACAAAAGGAGGAGGCCCTTTAGATCAACATCTCATTAATCCAAGGCTCTTTAGATCAATCACTCTTATAAAATTATTACGACCCAGTTCATCAAATCCATAAAGGCAGCAGGGGCATTGGTTAGCCCAAACGGCATGACCAAAAACTCGTAGTGCCCGTATCGGATACGGAAAGCGGTCTTGGAGACATCAGTCTCCCTGATCCTTAATTGGTGGTAACCTGACCTCAGATCTATCTTGGAAAACACTGTGGCATCTCGCAATTGGTCGAAGAGGTTGTCAATCCTCGGCAACGGATACTTGTTCTTGACAGTGACCCTATTCAGCTGTCGGTAGTCGACATAAAATTGCAAGGTACCATCTTTCTTATTCACAAATAGCACAGGGGCTCCCCACGGGGATGCACTGGGCTTCATAAAGTCCTTCTCCAACAGGTCCTGTAGCTGTGACTTGAGCTCTCGCAGCTCAAGTGGTGCCATCCGGTACGGTGCAGTAGAAATGGGACTGGTCCCCGGTACCAGTGAGATCTCAAACTCGATCTCACGCTCAGGTGGTAGTCCTGGCAGCTCCTCTGGAAAGACGTCAGGGTACTCGCAAACCACAGGGATACTTTGAAAGTTAGCCACGGGGCTAGGCTCTGCCAGTACACAGGCCAAAAAGCCCTCACACCCTAGCTCAAAAGCCTGGCTACCCATAGCGCGGAGATGCATCTAAAACCACCATCCACCGGTTGTCCATGAAACTCAAAGGGAGACAACTCCGGTATGGAGAAGATGATCTTCCTCCCGAAATAATTTACTAGGGCGTGATAGGCGAACAACCAGTCCATCCCTAAGATCAAACCAAAATCCTCCATCTGTATCACAATTAGGTCAGTGGGGAGGCTGTGTCCCCCGATACTGATCTCGCTGTCCGTGTAGACCTCATTGGCTACAAACAACTGGCCACCTGGGCCTTTGATAACAAAAGGATTCTCTAACAGTATACTGCCCTACCTCAAACTGACGGCAAAACTCGTAGCGATGGAGTATGTGGCACCGGAATCAAAAAGTACGTACACTAATATGCCAGAAACAGTAACCATACCTGCTACCACTGAACTCGAAGCCCTGGCGTCTCTGTGTGTCACGGTGTTGATATGCCCCTCAGCTCTCGGTGCAGACGAAGCAGCTACACTCTAGGGCGGGCGAGCAGTAGTTGGCCAGTACCCTCCTCGTGACTGCTGTCCTCCCCCACGCACCTGGTGACCTCGACTGCCAGCTCAGCCTCCAGCGCTCGGTGCAGGGAGCATCTGCTGTCCTTCGGCCCTAGAAGAGCAATCCCTCTTGATGTGGCTCGGCTGGCCACACTGGTAACAGAGGGGTACACGTCCTCCTCCCTCTATAGGTCCCTGCTGGCGGCTAGGCGGGGGTCCGGTGCTGGCAACTAGCCCCTATTTGGGGCCCCCAAAGGCCACTGATGGCCCCGCAGAATGAGATGGCTCTCTTGCGGGCACTGTGTGCCTCCTCTCCCAATGGCCTTGAGAGTACTCTGGCTGGTAGGGCCTCTTCCGTCCGCCGTCAGTGTCTCGCGCGGTCAAGTTGGTCTCCTCGTAAGTCATGGCTGCCTCAACCACACGAGAGAAAGCGGGCAGCTTCAGGGATTTGACGTACCCTCGAATAGTAAGTTGGAGCCCCTCAATAAACCTCCACAGGCGCTCCTCTCAGTAGACACAACTGTCGAGGAAAAATGTGACAGCTCCAGAAAATGCGTGCGGTACGCACTAACCATTAATGTCCCCTGGCGGAGAGTGTAGAACTCCCACCTCCTTTGGTCTTGCCAAGTCTGCGGGAAGTACTGCTCGCAGAAGAGAGCCATGAACTGGTCCCACGTCATCTCTCTCCCCTCCTGGCCTCTGACTGCCCTCTACCACTTGTGTGCTGCGCTCTCTAGCTGGTACGTGGTAAAGGCCACGCGGCACTCTGCGGGAGGGCGAAGGTTGTTGTTTCGTGCGCTGAATCGATATTTAAGAGTGTTGCGTTGTAGTATAGCCAAAAAAGCTTTCAAAACAAATATAATTTATTACTCGAATATAAAGTCCGAGGTCGAACAGAGGGAGCAAATTGGTGTTTAGAAATCAAGGTCACAATTCAGAATTTGAAAGATAAGACCCATGACATTAAAACACTTTAAGACGTCTGGGAGCTGGTCCAGACGTCTAGACACCTTCCCAGATGTCTGAAAATAAATTTTTGCGTGCGTACGACTGGGAGTCTGTGCGCGTGCTGCGTGCAGACTGCACCCCAGCCGCCCTCTTCTCTTTCTTCCTCCCTTCGTCGACTTGCAGAACTCCCCCCCCCCCTCATGCTTACAAATACTCTCCCCTCTCTCTCTCGTTCACCACCCCACCTGTCTTCTCCTTCCTCCAGCGCGAGAGAGAGAGTGAGAGCGAGCAGCAGCTGCAGCGAGTGCAGCGGTGGAGAGAAGTGCAGCGAGAGGGAAGAGAAGAGAGCGTGCAAGCCGTGAGAAAGAGACCTCGCCGAAGCAGTTCGAGGCCGGTCGGTGTGCGTGCCGAGGAGCGTTGTGCTGGGGAGGTTTCCCCTGGTGCTGCTGCAGCTCGAGCAACGGATGAGCGGCTGCGTGGCGAGTTCGCGCGCAGCGAGAAGAAGCCGAAGGAGCCTCTGATTCTGGGATTTTCCCAGAATCAGACGTCTGGACCTACATCCAGACAATGCGAACGACGTCTGGAGGGAGCTCGAGATGAATGAGAGGTATGTATTTCCTCCTTTGCTTCCTTTTGAGGAAACGGCCATGCAGGCTGTTCCGCCGAAGCTCCGTGGCGTGACGTGTTGAGAGATTTTGCGTACGCGTGCAGGATTCGCTTCGGAAAGGCACGGAACACACCCTCCCACGCAGTTCGGACGTCTAGATGAGTCACCAGACGGCGGAGAGCATCTCCAGACGTCTGGAGTGATAGTCAGACGTCTGGAACTAGGTCGGAAGATGTTCCAGACGTCTGATTTGCGTCAGAGTTGTCGTTTTTGACCCGTTTAGGGTCCGTTTGAGGTCCGATTCACGCTTTTAAGATTCCGTTCTTCTTCGTATAAGTTCCTCTACTTGTTGGAATGCTTTTTATCATGTTCTGAGTGGTTCTTGTGATTGATCATTGTATTAGGACCTCATTCTGTTGCAGATTTAGGGGTTGTGGAGGCACGTGGACCTGCCGATCACGCCCCCATTACTCCCGATTTTGCGGGTAGAGTGGCTTTCCTTAGTTAATTACAAAACATTAATGCATGTATGGAATAAATGTTAGATCTTAGGATATGGCATGAATCCTAAGACCAGAAACACTAGATTGAATGATAGATCCTAGGGTATGGCATGAATCCTTGGACTAGAAACACCGAAATGATTGTATTGAATGCCTGAATTGCAATCTTGGATGAGTAGATAGAATAATAATAATTGCCTGTAATTGATAACAGTTGCCTGTAAAATGTAGAGTACTGTTGTTAGTAACTGCTACATGTAATTCCTATTGTTTGAAATCAAATACGAGCTGCATGTATATAAATTGGAAAAGAAAGTTTGAATGTCGGAAACATGTGCTATATGCGAATAACCTTGAAATAATGAAACCTAGTATGGCTTGGCCTGAGAAACATGAGCATGAACCCTATGGGGAATTAGGAGTAGAGCTCCTAGAAATAAATAGAGTGGAACTGGAAAAGTAAACGGGAAAGTGTGTCGTCTCTTGGGTACGTGGTACCAAGGGAAGCACATGTTACTTAGTGCAAAGCAGAGCTAGTTGCCCTAGGGTTGAGACGCAGGGTTAGGTCTGGCCAATTTTGTACCGACTTTTGGCCCTCGCATACACAGTACCGGGGAGAGCTACTAGTGTAGGGAGAGAGCTAGCCACCCTACGGGGCCCGGGATTCAGCTAGCCGTCCTACATTGACTTGTTAGGCCCACTTGGCAAACCAGGGTAGTCAGGCGAGGGTGCGTGGACTGTGGAGGGGCGAGACCCCTGTCTGGTTACTGTGGAGGGGCTAGACCCCTGTTACTGAGAGGGCTCTGCCCTATACTAGTTCCATGCTGTGCTTTGGGTGCACTCGTTAACGGAAACGACTGGCCGCGTGCCAGTGCGGGGTAGCTACCCGTGCGTTTATCGCGTGTGCCGTAATCACCGTTACGTCTGTCAGCAACCTTGGGGTGGTTGACTAAGGGTAGGACCACCACGGGGGACTCTTCCGGCCAGGAGAGCACCATGTGCTACTTCTACTTTTCGAAAAAGACTGCAATCAAGATAGTTCCCACGAGGAACATTCGAGATCAAGAAAAAGACCTGATAAATAAACCAAGTGATGAAAGAAAGAATAATTAGTTACATAAAGAAAGAAATTGAAAACAACAGCTACCTGTCCCCTTTTACTGTTTTTCTTAGCTAGCTGGTTGCCACTCTATTCAGTGTTTCGCTGACGTGTCATACTTACCACCTTTTTTAGGTCCAGGTGTTCAGCAGCTAGAGCCTATGGCTGCGGAGGGTGCTGGGCCTAGTAGAGCCCAGT
Organism: Thalassia testudinum; assembly: GCA_037157565.1. Lineage (NCBI taxonomy): Eukaryota > Viridiplantae > Streptophyta > Magnoliopsida > Alismatales > Hydrocharitaceae > Thalassia > Thalassia testudinum. The sequence continues at coordinate 25,497,198 of JAZHRO010000024.1, forward strand.
AGTTGTACTTTTGTTGTACCTGTTTTCTGTAGTAGTGAGTATTTTATTACACTCTTGTACTCTTTTATTGTGAACCTCATATTTCTGTACCTGTTTAAAATTTTCTACTGTTGCGGTGGTGTGTACTGTAGTAGTTCTTTTCTTTATTGCTGTACTTTTGTTACTGCTAGTTACTTGCATGGTGAATGTGGTTTATTTTACTGCTTTTTTGGTTACTTTCTCGTTAGACGACTGGGACATGGGATCAGTTGAGTCGGTCCGATTCTCGTGTCCTGTAGGGATTCGGGAATCGGGTGATGATAAGATGGTATCAGAGCAAGGTCGTTCCGAGAAGTGAACCAATTGGATGGAAAATAACCAATTCACATGCTTGTAACTAGAGTAACCACCACAACGTACCTTTTGACATCTGTTCTAGGGTTCCTTCGTTGAATGTCGATTAATATTGACGTCTTTTTTTATTCCGTGTTCGCGTCTCCTTGAAGGAGATGCCTCGACGAGGAGGTAGCGAGGCGGGCTGCGGACGTGACCGAGGACGAGGTCGGAGAGGCGGGCTCGTTGAGCCCAACACCTCAGTGGACCAGCCACTACTCCCGGGCATTCAGGCCCAGGACCTCGCCCAGCTGATACGGGAGATCGTGCAAGAGGAGCTCCACCCGCTGCCATGAGCGCCTCTCCGTGGGGTTGCGGAGGGGAGTCCTCTGTGGGACCACGAGACGGACACAGCGCTAGACGTGGGGGAGGGGGTGGGCCTCCACCGCCCCCACCTTCCTCCAACACTTCTGAGCACGAGGCCTCCTTACCCGTAGGCGTTCCAGTGTCTCCCCTCTTTCAAGGGGGATGAGGACCCAACCGAGGCAGAGGACTGGCTCGAGCAGATCGAGAAGGTGTTTGACACCCTTCGCCCCCCTGTGGAGTGTTGTGTGGCCTTTGCCACGTACCAGCTGGAGAGCGCGGCACACAGGTGGTGGAGGGCGGTCAGAGGTCAGGAGAGGGACGAGCCGACTTGGGACCAGCTCGTCACCCTCTTCTGCGAGCAGTACTTCCCCCAGACGTGGCAAGACCAGAGGAGGCGAGAGTTCCATACTCTCCGCCAGGGGACGATGACCGTGAGCGCGTACCGCACGCGTTTTCTGGAGCTGTCTCGTTTCGCAACGATAGCCGTGGCTACCGATGAGGAGTGCCTTTAGAGGTTCACCGAGGGGCTCCAGCTTGCTATTCGGGGGTATGTCAAACCCCTGAAGCTGCCTACATTCTCAAGGGTGGTGGAGGCAGCTATGACGTATGAAGAGACCAACCCGTCCACATGTGACACTGACAGCGGGCGAAAGAGGCCCTATCAGCCAGACTTCTCACAGGGTCGACGAGAGAGGAGGCACGTGGCACCCGTAGGAGAGTCGTCACGCTTTGCGGGGCCGTCAGTGGCCTTTAGGGGTCCCCGACAGGGGCCAGTTGCCAGCACCGAACCCCCACCCAGCCGTCAGCAGGGACCCACTAAGGGCAGGAGTCGAGTCCCCCTTTGCTACCAGTGCCTTTATCGATGATGTGCTCGTCTACTCTCGAGATCAGGTGTAGCACGAACAGCACTTGCAGATGGTTTTGGACACATTGAGACGACGTAAGCTGTACGCCAAATACAGCAAGTGCGAATTCTGGTTGAGGGAGGTGACCTTCTTGGGCCATGTGATCTCCGGGGATGGCTTGGCTGTGGACCCAGCTAAGGTTGAGGCAGTGCTCAGGTGGGAGATCGCGTACAGTTACTGAGATCCGCAGCTTCTTGGGACTAGTAGGCTACTACAGTCGGTTTATCAGGGGCTTCTCGTAGATTGCACGTCCTATGACAGAGCTGACTCGGAAGGGCGTGCCCTTTTCTTGGACAGACGCTTGTGAGGCATGTTTTCAGGAGCTAAAGGAGAGGCTGACTTCGGCTCCTGTGCTCACCATCCCAGACAGTAGTGGCGGGTTCGTTGTGTACACGGATGCCTCTTTGCAAGGATTAGGGGGTGTGCTCATGTAGAGGGGTCACGTTGTCGCTTACGCTTCGCGGCAACTGAAGCCCCATGGGCATAGCTACCCTACCCACGACCTGGAGCTGGCAGCTGTCGTCTTTGCGCTGAAGACTTGGAGGCACTACTTGTACGGTGAGACATTTGAGATTTTCACAGATCATAAGAGCCTCGGATACTTGTTTGATCAGATAGAGCTCAACATGAGACAGAGACATTGGTTGGAGCTCCTGAAGGACTATGACTGCAGCATTTCCTATAATCTGTTAAAGGCCAATGTGGTGGCTGACGCCTTGAGCTGGAATGTGCCCGCCCACTTGGCTAGTTTACAGGTGCAGAGTTGGAGCCTCTTGGAGGAGATGGGCAGTTGGCGACCCCTAGAGTTACTGGGGCACTGTGGGGCAGTGACCGTGACACGGCAGACGAAGCCAGAGCTGATAGACCGCATCATCACAGGACAGATGGCCGACCCGTATTTGCAGTCATTGTGTGACAGAGTGTTGTCAGGAGACCCTAGGGACTTCTCCTTTACAGACGAGGTGTTGTGCATGAGGGGACATTTGTGCGTTCCCAGGGACGAGGAGCTGTTGAGAGATCTCCTGACTAAGGCACATGGTTCCAGGTTCACCATACATCCCGGAAACACAAAGATGTACCATGATTTGAGACGCGACTTTTGGTGGAGGGGAATGAAACGAGATGTGCGTGAATTTGTACAGCAGTGTTTAGTGTGCCAGCAAATGAAGGCCGAGCATCAGAAGCCTATACGGCCGTTGTAGCCACTTCCAATGCCAGAGTGGAAGTGGGAGAGCATCACCATGGACTTGGTGGTGGACTTGCCCGTTACCCAGCGAGGACACGACACAGTCTGGGTGATCGTTGACAGATTGACGAAGACGGCACGTTTCTTGCCGATCCGAGTCACCTTGGGACCAGCACAGTTGGCAGAGAGGTATATCTGTGACGTGGTACGTCTACACGGAGTTTCGCGGGAGATAGTATCCGATCGGGATATGTTACGAATAGGGCATCAGACGTAGTTTAAGACGTCTGGGAAGTAGCCCAGACGTCTAGAACCCTTCCCAGACATCTGGTATTAAATTTTTTCGGCGTACGAGTTTGCGTCTGCGCGCGTGCGCGCGCAGACTGAACCCGCCGCCTTCGTTCTTCTCTTTTCTCTCCCTCCCTGCAAATGACGCAGCCTTCCTCTCTCTCTCCCCGCGCTACCTTCAAATAGCGCCTTCCCCTCCCTCACCCTCACTCCACCGCCTTCTTTTCCTTCTCCCTGCCAGCGAGAGCGCGAGCGAGCGAGTGCGGCAGCAGCGGCTGCTGCGAGCGTGCGGGAAGGAGGAGTTGTTGCGAGAGGAAGAAGAAGCTCGACTGCGAGCTTGCCGGGCAGCTAGAGCCGACCGCAGGGAGAGCAGCGAGCGTGGGGTGTCGCGGAGGAGCTGCTGCAGCTCGGGCAGCAGGCGGACGCAGCACGGCACGGCCATGCGCTGCGGGCGGAGAGCGAGAAGGGTCTTGATTCTGGGAAAATTTCCCAGAATCAGATGTCTGGACTTATGTCCAAACGACGCAGAAGACATTTGGAGGAAGGTCCAGACGTCTGACAGGTACAATATTTTCTTCTCTTCTCTTTTTTACGCGTGTACGACCATGCAGCCATCCGTCGCGTTCTTCTGCACCTCTTCGTGATGAGAGCGGGCGTGTGTGTGTAGGAATCGTTCGGGAGGGCGCGAGGGCTCGCCATCCCACACAAATCAGACGTCTGGGCATAGTACCAAACGACGGAGAGGGCCTCCAGACGTCTGGGGTGATAATCGGACGTCTGGAAACTAAGTCCAGATGATCCAGCGGGCTTCTGGATGTCTGAAGGGCTACACAGACCAAGGTATGACATGATCGACATTTTAAGACATCTGGAAGAAGTTCCAGACGTTTGATTTTGGGCAGACTCGTCATTTTTGACCCGTTTAGGGTCCGTTCGGAGTCTGTTTTCTGCGTTTCAAGTTTCGTTCTTTCTATGTTTATTTCCTCTACCTGTCTACAGTAATTGTATACTGTTCTGAGTAACTCCTTGTGTTAGGACCCTGTTCTGTTGCGGCTCTGGGGGTTGCGGAGGTGCGCGGGATTGCCGACCATGCCCCCAGTACTCCCGGTTTCACGGGTAGAGTGGCCTTTTCAATTATTTATCAAAAGTTATGAAATTGTGAAATAATTAATAGAGTCTAGGGCATTGCATGAACCCTAGGGCTGAAAAAATTAGATTGAATGATAGATCCTAGGGTATTGCATGACTCCTAGGACTGAAAAACTAGATTGAATGATAGATCCTAGGGTACGGCATGAATCCTAGGACTAGAAAACTAGTTGAATATATAAACATTGCAGTCTTGGAAAAGTAGAAAGGAAACGATAACTGCCTGTAAATTGGTTATCAGCTGCCTGTTATGAATGAATAATTACGGTTGAGAACATGGGTTATATGGATAAAAGGCTGGAACAGTGAAACCTAAATTGGCTGAGTTAAAAGAGCATGAACCCTATGGGGAATTAGGAGTAGAACTCCTAAAAAGTGAATAGAATAGAATTGGGGAAGTGAGCTGGCCCTTGAGTACAGAGTACCAAGGAGAGCAACTATTCCCTTGTTTAGTGCAGAGCGAAGCTAGCCGCCCCAGGGACCCGAAGTTAGGTCTGGCCACTTTGTACCGACTCTTGGCCCTCGTGTACACAGTATCGAGGAGAGCTACTAGTGTAGGGAGAGCACTAGCTACCCCACGGGCCCCGGGGTTCTGTTAGCCCTCCTACACCGACTTGTTAGGCCCACTGGGAAAACCAGGGTAGTCAGGCGAGGGTGCGCGGACTGTGGAGGGGCAAGACCCCAGTTTGATTACTGTGGAGGGGCTGGACCCCTGTTACTGAGAGGGCTCTGCCCTATACTAGTTCCGTGCTGTGCTTTGGGCACACCCCTTAACGGAAACGTCTGACCGCGTGCCAGTGCGGGGTAGCTACCCGTGCGTTTATCGCGCGTGCCGTAGTCACCGTTACGTCTGTCAGCGACCTTGGGGTGGTTGACTGAGGGTAGGACCACCACGGGGGACTCTCCCGGCCAGGAGAGCACCACATGTTACTTCTACTTTTCGGGAAAGACTGCAATCAAGATCGTTCCCACAAGGAACATTCAAGATCAAGAGAAGGATCTGAGAAATAAATCAATAGTGAATAAATGGAAAAATATAAAGAAAGAAATTAAAAATATAATAGCTACTGTCCACCTGACTGTTCTTTTAGCTTTTAGCTGCCACTCTACTCAGCGTTTCGCTGACGTGTCACCCTTGTTACCTTTTCAGGACCAGGTGTTGAGCAGCCAGAGTCGGCGGCTCAGAGGGCGCTGGGCCTAGTAGAGCCCAGTAGTATACTTGTAGTACCCACTGTACATTTCTTTCAGTTGTAGTGAGTAGTTTATGTTACCCCCTGTACTCTTTTTATTATAAGCTTCATGTTTTTGTACATGTTTATTTCTCTACTGTTGTGGTGGTGTATACTGTAGTATTTCTTTTCTTTACTGCTGTATTTTGTTACTGCTAGTTATATACATGTTGAATGTGGTTTATTTTACTGCTCTTTTGGTTACTTTCTCGTTGGACGACTGGGTCTTGGGATCAGTCGAGTCGGTCCGATTCTCGTGTCACATAGGGATTCGGGAATTGGGTCGTTACAGGATACCCATTTTACGTCCCAGTTTTGGGCTGAGTTTCAGCAGACCCTGGGGACGCGGTTGAGGTTCAGTACAGCTTACCACCCCCAGACGGACGGACAGTCTGAGTGCACGATACAAACACTTGAGGACCTTTTGCGTGCTTGTATACTGGACTGGAGGGGCTCTTGGGAGGAGCACTTGCCCCTAGCGGAGTTTGCATACAATAACAGTTATCACTCGAGTATCGGCATGGCACCCTACGAGACTCTATACGGACGGAGGTGTACGGCACCCTTGAGTTGGGTTGATGTGAGGACCAAGTGGGAGGTTGGCCCCAGGCTAATCCGGCAGAGTCAGGAGGTGATCGAGTAGATTCACAGGCGACTCCGCACTGTCAGGAGCAGACAGAAGAGCTATGCAGATCGGAAATGCAGAGAGGTGCAGTTTGAGGTTGGGGACCACGTCTTCCTTTGCGTTTCGCCCATGAAGGGCCTACAGCGGTTTGGGGTGAGAGGGAAGCTCGCGCCGAGGTTTGTGGGACCCTTTGAGGTCCTGAAGCGGGTTGGACCCGTTACTTACAGGCTTGCCCTTCCTCCCCAGCTTTCTGGTGTGCACGACGTGTTCCACGTGTCCAACCTCATGAAGTACGTCGCCGATCCCAGTCACGTCCTAAGCCATGAGAGCGTCGAGGTGGGTGACGACTTGACCTACCCCGAGCGGTTAGTGCAAATTCTCGACAAAGCCGTCTGGAGTTTGAGACGGAAGTAAGTACCCCTGGTGAAGGTCTTATGGAGGAGCCAACGGTACGAGGAGGCTACCTAGGAGCCTGAGGCGGCAATGCGGGAGCGGTACCCGGAGCTCTTTGAGGGTACGTCTTTTCGGACCGGCTTCGGTCCTCTTTGAGTTTGTTATGCGTATATTGTTCTTTTTCCGCACCCTGGTTAGCGCAAGTTTCGGGGACGAAACTTCCTTTGAGTTTGTTATGTTGTTAAGACTCGTGACATCAAAATACTTTAAGACGGCTGGGAGCTGGTCTAGACGTCTGGAAATAAATTTTTGTGTGCGTACGACCGTGAGTCTGCGAGCGTGTCGCGCGCAGACTACACCCCAGCCGCCCTCTTCTCTTTCTTCCTCCCCTCGCCGACTTACAGAACTAACCCCCCCCCCCCCCCCCCCCCCCCGTGCTTACAAATACTCTCCCCTCTCTCTCTCGGTCACCACCCCACCAGTCTTCTCCTTCCTCCAGCGCGAGAGCGAGTGTAACGACCCGATTCCCGAGTCCCTACGAGACACGAGAACCGGACCGACTCGACTAATCCTAAGACCTAGTCGTCCAACGAGGAAGTAACCAAAAGAGCAGTAAAATAAACCACATTCAACATGAAATATAACTAGCAGTAACAAAATACAGCAGTAAGAAAAGGAACTACTACAGCATGTACCACCACAACAGTAGAACAACATTTATAATATAACAAGAACTGCAGGTAAAGAAAAGTACAGAGAGTAACAAAAACTACTCACTACAGTGGAAACAAAAGGGGTACAAAAGAACAGTGGTAACTCTACTGGACCCTACTCGGCCCAGCGTCCTTTGCAGCCGCTGACCCTGGCTGCTCAACACCTGGTCCTGAAAAGTAACGAGTGTAACACGTCAGCGAAACGCTGAGTAGAGTGGCAGCTAAACTAAAGAAGCAGTAAAGTGTACAAAAGCTGTTTTAGTTTCTTTCTTCCTTTATTTACATCTTTCTATTGTTTCACAATTTATCTATTTCTCAGATCCTTCACTTGATCTCGAATGTTCCTCGTGGGAACGATCTTGATTGCAGTCTTTTCCGAACAGTAGAAGTAACACGTGGTGCTCTCCTGGCCGGGAGAGTCCCCCGTGGTGATCCTGCTCTCAGTCAACCACCCCAAGGTCACTGACAGACGTAACGGTGACTACGGCACGCGCGGTCAACGCACGGGTAGCTAACCGCACTGGCACATGGTCAGTCGTTTCCGTTAATGGGTGCGCCCAAAGCACAGCACAGAACCAGTATAGGGCAGAGCCCTCTCAGTAACAAGGGTCCAACCCCTCCACAGTAACCAAACAAGGGCCTTGCCCCTCCACAGTCCGTGCACCCTCACCTGTCTACCCTGGTTTGCCCGGTGGGCCTAACAAGTCGGTGTAGATGAGCTAGCAGAACCCCGGGGCCCGTGGGGTAGCTAGTACTCGCTCTACACTAGTAGCTCTCCTCGGTACTGTGTACACGAGGGCCAACAAGTCGGTACAAAGTGGCTAGACCTAACCCCCGGTCCCTGGGGTGGCTGGCTCCGCTCTGCACTAAGCAAGTAACAAGTGCTTCCCCTGGTACTACGTACCCAAGAGACAACGCACCTCCACATCTTTCCTTCTCAGTTCCATTTCATTCTCTTTCCAGGAGTTCTACTCCTAACTTCCCGTAGGGTTCCAGCTCTTTTAACTCAGCACATTCAGGTTTCACCTTTTTCAGTTTTACGTTCATACAACCCATATTCTCAATCATGTTCATTTATTCATAACAGGCAGCTATTAAATCAATTTACAGGCAGCAAATATTTCCTTTTCACTTTTTCAAGAATGCAGTATTCATATATTCCACTAGTTTTCCCATCCTAGGATTCATGCCATACCCTAGGATCTATCATACAATCTAGTTTTCCAGCCCTACGATTCATGCAACACCCTAGGATCTATCATTCAATCTAGTTTCTCATTCCTAGGATTCATGCAATGTCCTAGGTTTTATTTATGGTTCCATAATTTAACAGATTATGCTAATAAACTTAAAAGCCACTCTACCAGTTACAACGGGAGTACTGGGGGCGTGGTCGGGAATCCCGCGTGCCTCCGCACCCCTTAGACTGCAATGGAACGGGGTCCTATCACAAGGATCAAACACAAGGAGTTTCTCAAAATAGTATATAATTACTGTAGACGGGTAGAGGATTTAATTCCGAAAAGAACGCAACTCGAAACGCGGAAAACGGACTCCGAACGGGCCCTAAACGGGTCGAAAATGACGAAACAGTGCAAAATCAGACGTCTGGAACCTCTTCCAGACGTCTTAAAATGAGGGTCAGATGGTACCTTTGCTCTGTATAGTCTCTCAGGCATCCAGAAGCCTACGGGGGTGTCTGGCTTAGTTCCCAGACGTCTGATGGTCACCCCGGACGTTTGGAAGTCTTTCCCGTCGTCTAGCACTGCAGTCAGACGTCTGATTCGCGTTTGATGGCGAATCTCAGAACCTGCGCGTACCCATTCCTCGCTCTCAGTACGGACGGTCGAAGAGAAGGAGGAAGTACGAAAATAACTTACCTTTCAGACGTCTGGACAGTCCTCCAGACGTCTTCCCCGTCGTCTGGTTGGAAACCCAGATGTCTGATTCTGGAAAAACTTCCAGAATCAGAGCGCCACTCGCCCTCCGCCTGCGACGCACGGCCGCGCAGCGTCTCGTCCGCCTGCTGCTCGAGCTGCAGCAGACCTCCTGCGTCACTCCGCGCCTGCTACGCCCCCACCGGCCGGCTCTAGCAGCCCCAACAAGCTCGAACCCTCACGGCCGAGCGCCTCCTCCCTCGCGCAACACCTCCTCCCGCACTCGCCGCGGCTGCCGCCGCTCGCTCACTCTCGCACTGGCTGGAAGAAGAAGAAGGGTGCGGAGGAGATGAGAGTGAGGGGGAGGGCGAGGCCATTTTAAAGCCGCGCGGGGAGAGGGAGAGAGAGAGAGAGAGCGCAGACTGCGGCCGCAGGAGGAGAGAGGGAAAAAGAAGGAAGGTGCAGCGGTGCAGGTCTGCGCGCACAGGCGCGCAGACGAAATCCCGCGTACCGCAAAAATCAAATCCCGGACGTCTGGAAGGGGTTCCAGACATCTGGTCAGACGTCTGGGCCACCTCCCAGACATCTTAAAAGACGTCTGAAGCCGCATTCGTAACAATATAACAAACTCAAAGGAAGTTTCGTCCCCGAAACTTGTGTTAACTAGGGTGCGGGAAAAACGTCATATATATATATATATATATAAACATAACAAACTCAAAGAGGACCGAAGCCGGTCCGAAAGACATACCCGCGAAGAGCTCCGGGTACCGCTCCCGCATTGCCGCCTCAGGCTCCCAGGTAGCCTCCTCGTACCGCTGGCTCCTGCACAAAACCTTCACCAGGGGTACTTGCTTTCGTCTCAAACTGCGGACGGCTCGGTCAAGAATCTGCACTGGCCATTCGGGGTAGGTCAGGTCGTCGCCCACCTCGACGCTCTCGTGACTCAGTACGTGACTGGGATCGGCTACGTACTTCCTGAGGTTGGACACGTGGAACACGTTGTGCACACTAGAAAGCTGGGGAGGGAGGGCAAGCCTGTAAGCAATGGGTCCAACCCGCTCCAGGACCGCAAAGGGCCCCACAAACCTTGGCGCGAGCTTCCCTCTCACCCCAAACCGTTGTAGGCCCTTCATGGGCGAAACACGAAGAAGGATGTGGTCCCCAACCTCAAACTGCACCTCTCTGCGTCTCCGATCCGCGTAGCTCTTCTGTCTGCTCCTGACAGTGCGGAGTTGCCTGTGGATCTGCTCGACTACCTCCTGACTCTGCTGGATCAACCTGGGGCCAACCTCCCACTTGGTCCCCACCTCAACCCAACTCAAGGGTGCCGTACACCTCCGTCCGTACAGAGCCTCGTAGGGAGCCATGCCGATGCTCGAGTGATAACTGTTGTTGTATGCAAACTCCACCAGGGGCAGGTGCTCCTCCCAAGAGCCCCTCCAGTCCAGTACACAGGCACGCAAAAGGTCCTCAAGTGTCTGTATCGTGCGCTCAGACTGTCCGTCTATCTGGGGGTGGTAAGCTGTACTAAACCTCAACCGCGTCCCCAGGGCCTGCTGAAAATCAGCCCAAAACTGGGACGTGAAGCGGGTATCCCGGTCGGATACGATCTCCCGCGGAACTCCGTGTAGTCGTACCACGTCGCGGATATACCTCTCTGCCAACTGTGCTGGTCCCAAAGTGACTCGGATCGGCAAGAATCGTGCCGTCTTCGTCAGTCTATCCACAATTACCCAGACTGCGTCGTGTCCTCGTTGGGTAACAGGTAAACCCACCACCAAGTCCATGGTGATGCTCGCCCACTTCAACTCTGGCACTGGAAGCGGCTGTAGCGACCCTGCAGGCCTCTGATGCTTGGCTTTCACCTGCTGACACACTAAGCACTGCTGCATGAATTCACCCACATCCCGCTTCAGCCCCCTCCACCAAAACTCGCGTCTCAAGTCGTGGTACATCTTCGTGTTTTCGGGATGTATGGTGAATCTGGAACCGTGCGCCTCAGTCAGGAGCTATCTCAATAGCTCCTCGTCTCTGGGAACGCACAACCGTCCCCTCAGGCGCAGCACCTGGTCTGTGAAAGAGAAGTCCCCTGGGTCTCCCGACAGTACTCTGTCGCGCAAGGACTGCAAGTACGGATCGGCCATCTGTCCTGTGATGATGCGGTCTATCAGCTCTGGCCTAGTCTGTCGTGTCACCGTCACTGCCACACAGCACCCCCGTAACTCTAGGGGTCGCCAACTGCCCACCTCCTCCAAAAGGCTCCAACTCTGTAACTGTAAACTGGCCAAGTGTGCGGGCGCCTTCCGGCTCAAGGCGTCAGCCACCACATTGGCATTTCCCGGGTGGTAGGAAATGCTGCAGTCGTAGTCCTTCAGGAGCTCCAACCAACGTCTTTTCTCATGTTGAGCTCCTTCTGATCAAAAAGGTATTTGAGGCTCTTGTGATCTGTGAAAATCTCGAAGGTCTCACCGTACAAGTAGTGCCTCCAGGTCTTCAGCGCGAAGACAACAGCTGCCAACTCCAGGTCGTGGGTAGGGTAGGTATGCTCATGGGGCTTCAGTTGCCGCGAAGCGTAAGCGACAACGTGACCCCTCTGCATGAGCACACCTCCTAACCCCTGCAAGGAGGTGTCCGTGTACACAACGAACCCGCCACTACTGTCAGGGATGGTGAGCACGGGAGCCGAGGTCAACCTCTCCTTCAGCTCCTCAAAACACGCCTCACAGGCGTCTGTCCAAGTGAAGGGCACGTCCTTCCAGGTCAACTGTGTCATAGGACGCGCAATCTGTGAAAAACCTCTGATGAAACGTCGGTAGTAGCCTGCCAGTCCCAGGAAACTGCGAATCTTAGTGATTGAACGCGTTCTCTCCCACCTGAGCACTGCCTCGACCTTGGATGGGTCCACCGCCAAGCCGTCTCCAGAGATCACATGACCTAAGAAGGTCACCTCCCTCAACCAGAACTCTCACTTGCTGTATTTGGCGTACAGCCTACGCCGTCTCAGTGTGCCCAGAACCATCCGCAAGTGCTGTCCGTGCTGCGTCCGATCTCGAGAATAGATGAGTACATCATCAATGAATACCACCACGAACTGGTCCAAGTACGGTCTAAACACTCGGTTCATCAGGTCCATGAAAGCAGCGGGGGCATTGGTCAGCCCAAACGGCATGACCAAAAACTCGTAGTGTCCGTACCGGGTGCGGAAAGCTATCTTGGAGACGTCGGTCTCCCTGATCCTCAACTGGTGGTATCCAGACCTCAAGTCGATTTTGAAGAACACCGTGGCACCCCGCAACTGGTCAAACAAGTCGTCGATCCTCGGCAGCGGATATTTGTTCTTGATGGTGACCCTATTCAGCTGTCAGTAGTCCACATAAAGGCGTAGGGTACCATCCTTCTTCTTCACAAACAGTACCGGGGCTCCCCAGGGAGAGGCACTGGGCCTCACGAAGCCCTTCTCCAGAAGGTCCTGCAACTGAGACTTGAGCTCTCGTAGCTCAAGCGGTGCCATCCTGTATGGAGCAGTGGAGATGGGGCTGGTCCCTGGTACTAGTGAGATCTCAAACTCGATCTCACGCTCGGGCGGTAGTCCTAGTAACTCGTCTGGAAACACGTCAGGGTACTCTCTGACCACCGGGATGCTCTGGAAGTCTGCCACAGGGTTGGGCTCTACCACCACACAAGCTAGGAAGCCCTTACACCCCTAGCTCAAAAGTCTCACCGCCCGAAGTGCCGAAATGCACCTGAAGCCTCCGTCCACTGGCTGTCCGTGAAACTCAAAAGAAGGAAACTCCGGCATGGAGAAGACAATCTTCCTCTCAAAACAGTCCACTAAGGCGTGGTAAGCGGACAGCCAGTCCATCCCTAGAATTACGCCAAAGTCCTCCATCTGTATCATAATCAGGTCAGCTGGCAGGCTATGTCCCCCGACGCTGACCTCGCAATCCGTGTACACCTCCTCAGCTACAAACAGCCGACCACTCGGACCTCTGATTACGAACGGATTCTCTAACAGCATATAATCCTGGCCCAAACTAACTGCGAAACTGGCTGCGACAAACGAGTGCGTAGCGTCAGAATCGAAAAGTGTGTAAACGAGTCTGCCGGAAACTGAAACCATACCTGCCACCACCGAGCCCGAAGCTCTGGCATCCCTGTGTGTCAGGGCGTTGATACGCCCCTCAGCTCTAGGTGCGGACGAAACAGCCACACTCTGCGTCGGACGGGCAGGTGTTGGCCGGTACCCTCCTCGCGACTGCTGTCCTCCTCCTCGCGCCTGGGAACCGCGGCCTCCTGCGCGCCCTCCAGTGCTCTGAGTGGGAAGTATCTGCTGACCTCCTGCCCTATACGGGTAGTCCCTCCTGATGTGGCTCGGCTGGCCACACTGGTAACAGAGGGGAACCCGACTCCCGCCCTCAGTGGGTCCCTGCTGTCGGCTGGGCGGGGGTCAGGTGCTGGCGAATGGCCTCTGTCGAGGGCCCCCAAATGCCACTGATGGCCCTGCAAAACGTGACAGCTCTCCCGCGGACGCCACGTGCCTCCTCTCTCGCCGGCCCTGTAAAAAGTTTGGCTGAAAGGGCCTCTTCCGCCCGCCGTCAGTGTCTCGCGTGGATGGGTTGGTCTCCTCGTAGGTCATGGCTTCCTCCACCACCCTCGAAAACGTAGGCAGCTTCAGGGGTTTGACATACCCCCGAATCACAGGTCGGAGCCCCTCGGTGAACTTCTAAAGGCGCTCCTCCTCAGTAGCTACCGTTGTCGCTGCAAAGTGGGATAGCTCCAGGAAACGCGTGTGGTACGCGCTCACAGTCGTCGTCCCTTGGCGGAGAGTGTGGAACTCCCTCCTCCTCTGGTCCTACCACGTCTGGGGAAAGTACTGCTCGCAGAAGAGGGAGACGAACCGATCCCAGGTCCGCTCGTCCCTTTCCTGTCCCCGGACTGCCCTCCACCACCTGTGTGCCGCACTCTCCAGCTGGTACGTGGCAAAGGCCACGCGGCACTCCACCGGGGGGCGAAGGGTGTCGAAAATCTTCTCTAGCTGCTCGAGCCAGTCCTCTGCCTCGGTCGGGTCCTCATCCCCCTTGAAGGAAGGGGGCTTCAGCTTCCAGAACTGTCCGAAGAGCTCGGAGTGGCGCTGCAGTGGGGATGCTGGTGCACCTCCAGGCAAAGGTGCCTCGTGCACAGAAGTGTCGGAGGAAGGTAGGGGCGGCGGCGGCCCATCCCCTCCCCCGTGTCCAGCGTCGCGTCCGTCGGGTGGTCCCACAGAGGACTCCCCCTCTGCAACCCCAGGGTGAGGCGCTCGGGGCGGTGGGTGGAGCTCCTCTCGTATAATGTCCCGTATCAGCCGGACGAGGTCCTGGGCCTGGATGTCCGGGAGTGGTGGCTGGTTCACCGAGACGTCAACAATGGCACGTCGACCTCGTCCTTGGCCGCGGCCAGTCTCGCCAGTCCCGTGACGAGGCATCTCCTACAAGGAGACGAGAAACAAAACGAAATACGTCAATACGGAATGGTACCTAACGAAAACGTCTAAGAGCTCATGTCAAAAGATATGTTGTGGTGGCTACTCTAGTTATAGACATGTGAATTGGTTATTTTCCAGTCAGTTGATTCACTTCTCGGGACGACCTTGCTCTGATACCATCTTGTAACGACCCGATTCCCGAGTCCCTACGAGACACGAGAACCGGACCGGCTCGACTAATCCCAAGACCTAGTCGTCCAACGAGGAAGTAACCAAAAGAGAAGTAAAATAAACCAAATTCAACATGAAATATAACTAGCAGTAACAAAATACAGCAGTAAGAAAAGGAACTACTACAGCATGTACCACCACAACAGTAGAACAACATTTATAACATAACAAGAACTGCGGGTAAAGAAAAGTACAGAGAGTTTCAGACGTCTGGATAGTCCTCCAGACGTCTTCCCCGTCGTCTGGTTGGAAACCCAGACGTCTGATTCTGGAAAAACTTCCAGAATCAGAGCGCCACTCGCCCTCCACCCGCGACGCACGGCCGCGTCGCGTCTCGTCCGCCTGCTGCTTGAGCTGCAGCAGACCTCCCGCGTCACTCCGCGCCCGCTACGCCCCCGCCGGCTGGCTCTAGCAGCCCCGGCAAGCTCGAACCCTCAGGGCTGAGTGCCTCCTCCCTCGCGCAACACCTCCTCCCGCACTCACCGCGGCTGCCGCCGCCGCTCGCTCACTCTCGCACTGGCTGGAAGAAGAAGAAGGGGGCGGAGGAGATGAGAGTAAGGGGGAGGGCGAGGCCCTTTTAAAGCCGCGCAGGGAGAGGGAGAGAGAGAGAGCGCGCAGACTGCGGCCGCAGGAGGAGAGAGGGAAAAAGAAGGAAGGTGCGGCGGTGCAGGTTTGCGCGCACAAGCGCGCAGACGAAATCCCGCGTGCCGCAGAAATCAAATCCCAGACGTCTGGGTCAGACGTCTGGAAGGGGTTCCAGACGTCTGGTCAGACGTCTGGGCCACCTCCCAGACGTCTTAAAAGACGTCTGAAGCTGCATTCGTAATAGCGAGAGTGAGCAGCAGCTGCAGTGAGTGCAGTGGTGGAGAGGAGAAGTGCAGCGAGAGGGAAGAGAAGAGAGCACGCGAGCCATGAGAGAGAGACCTCACCGGAGCAGTTCGAGGTCGGTAGGCGTTCGCGTTGAGGAGCGTTGTGCTGGGGAGGTTTCCCCCGGTGCTGCTGCAGCTTGAGCAGCGGACGAGCGGCTGCGTGGCGAGTTCGCGCGCAGCGAGAAGAAGCCGAAGGAGCCTCTGATTCTGGGATTTTCCCAGAATCAGACGTCTGGACCTACATCCAGACGATGCGAACGACGTCTGGAGGGAGCTCGAGATGAATGAGAGGTACGTATTTCCTCCTTTGCTTCCTTTTGAGGAAACGGCCATGCAGGCCGCTTCGCCGAAGCTCCGTGGCATGACGTGTTGAGAGATTTTGCATACGCGTGCAGGATTCGCTTCGGGAAGGTGCGGGACACGCCCTCCCACGTAGTTCAAACGTCTGGACGAGTCACCAGACGGCGGAGAGCGTCTCCAGACGTTCGGAGTGATAGTCGGACATCTGGACCTAGGTCCAGACGGTTCAGCAGGATCTCTGGACGTCTGAAGAGCAGCGCAGAGTGAGGTATGATCTGGACCCCTGGTGGTGACGTCGGTTTCAGTGACCGGTTTGGGTTGTGTATATCGTTGTAGTAAAGCCGGTTGTTACCAACGTATCATCATATAAATTTTTTTTACTCGGAAAAATAAAAGAGTTCCCGAGGTCGAACTCAGGGAGCAAGTTATATTCTAGAGATATACAAGTTCTATTACAAAAATAAAGAGAGAGAGAGAGAGATGAAAATTTGGCTTCTTCTTCTTTTCTTCTTTCTTCCTCTTTGTCTTTGGTTTTTCCTGTTCTTTGTTCTTCTTCTTCTTCTGCAATCTTCCTTGTTTCCTTTCTTTCTTTTTCGTCAGATCGTCTTCTTCTTTTCTTGCTTCTTGCTTGCTTCCTTGTTTCCTTTCTTTCTTTTTCGTCAGATCGTCTTCTTCTTTTCTTGCTTCTTGCTTCTCTTTCTTCTGCTTTGTCTTCACCTGCCTTGACTTCTCTTTTTCTTCTCTCGCGATGGCTGTTGCTCTTCCTTTTTTTTCTTCAGCGGGTCTTCTTCTTCTTTGGATGCTGACCTTCCGTCGTCTGCGCCAGTGCTGAGACGACTTAACAATGCCTTCGCTACAGTGCAGCGGCTCCTTCTTCTTCAGCGGGTCTGCTTCTTCTTCTTTGGCCTGCACACTTCAGAGTTTATTCGTCAAGGCAAAACCCTACTCTACCCCCCTCCCCCGCGTATCTCTCTCTCTGAAATCACTCATCGGAAGCTCTCCCAGAGCGCTACCGGGTAATCGGGTTCGGGTCAGGCCCGGGTCCAGGCCCACCGGCGTGCGTGGTGGGCGAGGAGTGCAGGTCAGTCTAATCGGGTCGGGCCAGGTCCGCGGAGCGTGGTCACGGACGAGGCCGAGTCGGGTCGGGTCGGGTGAGAGGGACCTCACCCCGTGGTAACTGAGGCAAACAGCATACGGCAGTTTTTCAATTTATGTGTCCGCGCGCCTTTGAGAGATTCCGAGGTGGGACTAAATGTCCCACCCCAATTCTCTTACGCCTGCAGCAGGGAAGGTGCTCCCAATTGCGTCGGCTGTTGAGGCGTACAGCTCCAATCGAGGGCCAGGGTATGTGCGTGGGATTCTTCCGCGCTGGCCGTGGCTATTCAATCTGGGATATCTCGGCTTGGAGCAACCTCGAGCAGGCTTCGAGCTTCCTCGCCAATGGCGGCCAAGGCCTGGAACCTGAAACCAATGGCACGGCCTCTCGGCCAAATCAGACAGGCGGAGGACCTTCGCCGTGGCACGGCGAAGGTGGTCAGGGGGTCTGCAGGGGGCGAGAGGGGGCTGTCTGGTCGTCCTAGGTCAAACTGTGAGCGAGGGAGTGGGTGTGTTCGGTGGGTCTGCAGAGGGTGTTTGGTGGGAAGTGGAGGGGCGGAAGAGGATCAGGGTGAGGAGGCGGAAGTTCTGCGGTGGTCGGCGAGCCGTGTGGGTCGCTGAGGTGATGGGAGCGGCTCGCCGGAGGGTGGTCGGAGGCGGAGAGGATGAGGGTGAACAGGGTCGGTAGAGGGCTTAATTGACTAAATCGAAAGCGGGGAAAGAAAGAGGAGGAGAAGGGGAGTAAGTCTAACTTAACTGCAGGGACGAAGGGGGAGGAATAGGGCGACAGTCGTATCGACTGTCGCCGGAGAAGACGGTGCCCAGTGGGGGAAGGACGGCGGTGACGACGGGGCAGAGGCAGCGCGCGCCGGTATTGCGCGACGCGGAAAGAGCAGGGGAAGAAATCTCTGCTGCTGGTATTGCGGCAGAGCGAAGAGGAGGAGGAGGAAGAACCGCCGGAGCTGGTGGGCGTCTGCCGGAGTGAGAAGAGAGGAAAATTGGGGGTTTTCTCCGTCAGATCCAGGCTGCCTTGGTCGGTGGAGCGGCGGGGGATATTTATAGGGTTGAAGCAGGGAGGAAGGCGGAGGGAGACGACGTGTCTCCCTCGCCGGAGCATGGTCGGAATTCGAACCCATACCGTCCGTGCGTTCGCACGGCCGGTGTGGGGGGCTGCAAGGACCATGGGGGTGCTCCTGCGACGGCTGACGACGCAGGGCACCCCCGGTACACATGCCAGGTCCTCCACCTTACCCTGCGCGGCGCCATGCTCCGCGCAAGGTCGCCGGAGCATGGTGCTGGCAGGGTTTTGCAGGAGGGACCTGTTTGCAAAGAACGAAGGAGAGTTAGGGGCCTGAATGCGAGGGTTCAAAAGTTGAGGGCCAAAGAGTAAATACATGAGGACCAGAGTGTAAAGTCGGTCAAGGAGGTTTCTTCTTAGGCTCAAGTTTTTATACATGACTAATTAGAACCTAAGGAATCTGATGGTAAATTTCATTTTCATATTAAACCTTGTTTGACCGGTCAATTTGCGCAAAAACCCAAATTAAGTTATTAATTGGGCATGGTTCTCAATGTAGGTCAAAATGGGTTCTAAAGGCCAAATTGAAGGTTCTAAACCCTAGAGATTATTTTTCTATGAATTTTAGAGGGTTTATTCTATTTTTACTTTGCCTCGAACCTTGTGAATTGAAGTGGGTTGTTTTAGGGTTACAGATTATCATTTGGTTCCTTGGAAGTGCTGTAGCCCTTGCTAGATCATCTCATCCCACTTTTATTCTTATTAAGCTGTTCTGACCTGTGTTTGGGCCCTGAATTACCCTGTATGCAGATTATACTGGTAAAATTGCACTTTTACCCCTTATGACTGGTTTTCTTCTCAAACTCAGAATTCTCTGAGTTAAGCCTTTCCTTGAGATATGTAGGAGCTTTTATCCTTTGTATTGGGTCAAAATGAGCTAGTTATGGCTCATGATGAGGTTCTCATCATACCCCCATGCCTAGCTTTTGCTAGTCCCTTAGCAAAAAACTTAGGGTTTCAACCCTTGTTCTAGACCATGAAGTTTTCAATGGTTTTAGATAAGTGCCTTTTTATTTAAGCATAGATTAGGTTAGAATGCTGACCATAGGCCTAAAAGATACTCTAGTACCAATCAAGATCCAAATTTGTCTAGCCTTAGCCTCAGTCTTTTAGCAAAGGTTTTTAAGGCCCACAAGAACTAACCTAAGGTTTATTGGACTTCGTGGTTAAAGCACCCGTGCTTGAAATGATTTTAGCCCTGGCTCAGTTCGCAGTGCGTTTTGTAAGAGAGAGATAGAAAGTTTTTTCTGTTTGGAGAGTTTTCTCTCTCTTTTTCTTTTTAGTTCTAGTCTAGGGTTGGCTTTTCAACACGGTCTGTATCAGATTCCTTGCTCCCATCATCAATCCTCAAGGGTTCCTGGCGATCGATGCTTCGAGATAGCACCGCCCATGGCAACCCCCGGAACCCTGGCTATTGAGATTTCGAGATAATCCCATCCATGGTGTTCCGTGGCCGAATCCAGACCCTGGCAATTGACACTTCGAGATAATGCCATCCATGGAATCTGAACCAGCAGAGTGCTTACATGCCCCCCGTAGGATATGTAAATATCCTAAGAGACAAGCACCGAGGAGATGATATTTTGTTACGCATCTTCGAGGGGATTTCCCGCCTCTCCGCGCTGGGAACTCGTCCAAATCAACTTGTGTTGATCGGCCATTCCTATTCTAGGTGTTCTTTTCAGGTTTTTGCGACGCTTCTGCGTGATTCTGATTTTTACGCTTACTGAACCAGGCTGTGTGTGAGATTAGGGTGCTTAGGTTACTGAGTCCCGTAAACCAAAAATTAGTTAACGAGGCCGAATACTCCCTAAGCCTTAGACCTAATACTTCAGCTTTTCATTGTCCTCAACCTCTTGAGGAGTGTCTAGATCTTAATGGGTACTAAGAGTCTATTCAAGAATGCCTAAGGTTTGCATTCTTACTAATCTCATTGTGCACTTTTCAGTTATTTTCTTGAATGAGGTCTAGAACTTAGGTTAATTCCTTAGTTCCTTACTAATGACTATCAACTTTTCTTATAATTTTGTGCTCCTTTTTCATTTTGTTTCTTTTCTCCTTCACAAAATTTTCTTCTCCTCTTTTCCTCTTATTCTTTTTCGAAAATTTTTTTTAATTTTTATGGTATTTTTGGCATATGTGAATTTTTTGTTTGAAACCTTTTCTTACGAGTTTTTGCACTTTCATACCCCCCCCCATGCCTAAGATTTGCAATGTCCTCATTGTAACCTAGGGGTTTTTATTCAACTAAGTTCATACATTAGGATAGCTGTTTTGATGAGTGAATGGGTCGGGGTGACTGTTGCGGACGATTTCTAATCTCAGATGCAAGCACCTGAGGTGGAGTCGGCTGTCCTAAAGTGGGAACTTCAAGTGCAAAAAGCTGTCAGAACAAGTTTCAGGTTTTCAAAGAGAATGACGGGCTGCCTCCCGTTGAGCGCTAAATTTGATGCCTTCAGCCAAGCGGGAAATGCGATGGAGAGGGGATGGTCAACTCAGCAGAGTTTTGTAAGACAAGCACTTTGATTAAGAGCCTGGTTGGTCCAACCAGGTGCTTGTTCAGATCAACAGGCTGATGATGCAGCCCAAACCCAATCAATCTGGTGGGTTGATAGATGTGGATAAAAAGGTGTGGAGCCCACCAGAAATTATGAAGCTCAGATGGATGTGGAAGTGTAGACGCAGGGTTTGGCTGTGCCGAATCAGCCTGGTCAGAGTAGGGACCCGTAGGATAATCAGTGGTTGATACAGGAACCCTACAGGGGTGATCAGAGAATGATAGAGCATGGTATGTAGTCTGATCAATGTTCGAAACCCGATGTGGAAATGCAATCGGCTCGGTGAGAGGTGAATCAGCATAGAAATTGAGTCCGGTTGCGGGTCGGGGTTTGGGAGAGGTTTTGATCCGTTCTGTGTGTGCGGATGAGGTGGCCATTGTGTACGAGGGCTCTTCTAGAGACGGATGATAGGTGGTTTCCTGTAGAGAGTCCTCTGGGTAACTATCAAATGCCGGAAGAGTGTTTGTAGGATGAAAGAAATCGGATTCGAGAAAAAATTTGGATTCTGGGTTGCAATCACTCTTGGCATTTTCTGTTTTTGGTTCCTGAGGATCGAAAAGGAATGATTCTGTGTTATCAGTGATCTCGGGAATCAGGACCTCAGAGTCAGAGTCAAAGTCAGAGTCATGTGAACTGAGGTCGTAGATAGGCCTGGCGTGTTCAGGAAGGGGAATCTCTCCGCAATTATAGTCAGATCTGAAATTGTCGGAGAGTTGGCGAAAATGATCATGAATTCCACCACAGCAGAAATCATCAGATGTGGAATCAGCAGCCTGATTGGGTTCTAGCCTATATATCACTTCTGGGCTCAAAAAGATGTTCTGTTCAAGCTCTAAGCTGGTAGGATAGACCCCATTAAAACCTTGCTCATCCAACTCCTCAGTTTCTGTATCATAAATTGGCATGTTTTCTGAAAAATCGATCAGATTTCCTGAGGATGTTGGAGAGGGATATTCATTAAATAGAGGCCCGGAATCATATTCTGTAAAAATTTGATCTTTCTCATAAGGGGCCTCATAATCTTCCCAACAAGTTTCAGATCTAGGTTCTAGGCTTAGGATGTGGGTAGAATTATTAGAACCTAAGTCTGAATAACCTTCGAGGGTTACCTTATCAAAACAAGGGGCGGAATTTATACCCTCCAGAGGTTCAATTCTAATCTTGTTATTGCAGGAGTCTTGAAGTTCTAAGCTTGGTGATTTATGGCCTAGGGTTGGCTCAGCATTGTTTTCTCCTGCAACTTCCCAACCTATTTTAATGCTATCTTCTATCTGGGTTGGGATTTTACAACCACTTTGTGCCTCAATCCCGGGATCTGGGAAACTGAATGGTTCCTTGATACTGTTCCAAGATGGTTCATCCTCTGTTTCTGGTATATACGGGTATTTCCGGTTGATAATTTGTTCTACTGATTTCATCATTTCTACCCGTTTTATAAGGGCATCTTGGTGTTGTTCCCAAAGTACAGGATTTGTCAAGCATTGAAGGTATTCAGATTGGTGTAATTTTTCCATCTCAATGTATCCTGTCATGAGCATATCTCGGGTTGATCCTTTTGAAATTCCAGTTAATAGAATTTGGGCACAGTTTATGATGAAGGATGTGGTTGTTGGGACATCAACCTGAATATCTCCTATTGGTGTTGAGGTTTTTTCTTCTTTTTCATAGAATTTTATGGCATCCTCGATCATTTTATCTTTCATAGATCTCCGATATTCAGGTTTCTTGAATGGTAGTCTTGCTAGGTGATTAGGCTGCATAATTGGATCTGGTGGTGGAATCAAAGTTTGAATTAAGATGGAAGAAGGGGATTTTGTTCAGAATCAGAGGAAAGAGGGGCTATGTGAATGATTTCTGCAAAAACAAAGGAACCGAGGCTTAGCCTCGGGAAGAGTGAACTTCTATTGGAGGTTTCAAGGACCTCCTGAAAAATACTGAAGGGTTGGATGAGATAAGCAGGTGCTGGACCCAATCAAGACACCCAAAAATTGTCGGGTGACTATAGAGGTTCGGGGCAGATGGACCCCTTGATCAGAAAGATCGTCCACCTGAGAATTACCTGGGCAGCCAGAGAGGGAGAGTCCCGCGAAGACCCCTACACGGTAGAGCGTCCCCACGGGTTACAGGGTTTCCCCCACCCGACCTCTCTTGTCACTGCGGTTCCAGGTAGACCAAAATGGGGATCTTGACCTCTTAAGTCTACCAATTTTAAGATCAGGGTGCTTAAGGTTTTCACTTGAACTTTAGTCTTTTAAGTGCAAAGAGTGACCTAATTTAAGGTGGTTGACCCAAGGGGTCAACTTTACCTCTTGTTTTCTTTAAGAGCTTTTAGGTCCTGTCTTTTAGGGTTCAAGTGTTTAGAGAGAGCCAATTGTTTTAGATTTTCTTTGAATAGGTATTTTCAGACAAGGGCTTGGGCACACTTCATTTGGTTTTCTCAATTCTTGCTTAAGGAGTGTGTCTCTAAATCCCTAGTGTTGGATCCTAGGTTGGCTCTACTTGGTCCAGTTAATTCTTTGTTGGGTAATTAGGGCTCAAGCAAGAATGTGTTAGCCCTTAAATACCCTTAATAGTGTGCAGAAATAATGAGTTGAAAACATGCAACTTTTATGGTTACTAAATATGGAAGACAGGTTAGCCCTATATTGCTTGTTCTTTTCTTTTCTTCCTCTTTAGAGCTTAGGGGTTAATAGTGAGAGGAAAAATTTACCTGTCTTTGGTGTGGTTGCTTGTCTTCTTGAGTTCCTGTGGCTGCACAAAAGAGAGGAGATTATCAGAAATAAATAATAAAAAAAAAGTACAGGAATGTTTTCCTCTAGAATAGCCGTTGCTCCCCGGCAACGGCGCCAAAATGGTGGTGACGTCGGTTTCAGTGACCGGTTTGGGTTGTGTATATCGTTGTAGTAAAGCCGGTTGTTACCAACGTATCATCATATAAATTTTTTTTACTCGGAAAAATAAAAGAGTTCCCGAGGTCGAACTCAGGGAGCAAGTTATATTCTAGAGATATACAAGTTCTATTACAAAAATAAAGAGAGAGAGAGAGAGATGAAAATTTGGCTTCTTCTTCTTTTCTTCTTTCTTCCTCTTTGTCTTTGGTTTTTCCTGTTCTTTGTTCTTCTTCTTCTTCTGCAATCTTCCTTGTTTCCTTTCTTTCTTTTTCGTCAGATCGTCTTCTTCTTTTCTTGCTTCTTGCTTGCTTCCTTGTTTCCTTTCTTTCTTTTTCGTCAGATCGTCTTCTTCTTTTCTTGCTTCTTGCTTCTCTTTCTTCTGCTTTGTCTTCACCTGCCTTGACTTCTCTTTTTCTTCTCTCGCGATGGCTGTTGCTCTTCCTTTTTTTTCTTCAGCGGGTCTTCTTCTTCTTTGGATGCTGACCTTCCGTCGTCTGCGCCAGTGCTGAGACGACTTAACAATGCCTTCGCTACAGTGCAGCGGCTCCTTCTTCTTCAGCGGGTCTGCTTCTTCTTCTTTGGCCTGCACACTTCAGAGTTTATTCGTCAAGGCAAAACCCTACTCTACCCCCCTCCCCCGCGTATCTCTCTCTCTGAAATCACTCATCGGAAGCTCTCCCAGAGCGCTACCGGGTAATCGGGTTCGGGTCAGGCCCGGGTCCAGGCCCACCGGCGTGCGTGGTGGGCGAGGAGTGCAGGTCAGTCTAATCGGGTCGGGCCAGGTCCGCGGAGCGTGGTCACGGACGAGGCCGAGTCGGGTCGGGTCGGGTGAGAGGGACCTCACCCCGTGGTAACTGAGGCAAACAGCATACGGCAGTTTTTCAATTTATGTGTCCGCGCGCCTTTGAGAGATTCCGAGGTGGGACTAAATGTCCCACCCCAATTCTCTTACGCCTGCAGCAGGGAAGGTGCTCCCAATTGCGTCGGCTGTTGAGGCGTACAGCTCCAATCGAGGGCCAGGGTATGTGCGTGGGATTCTTCCGCGCTGGCCGTGGCTATTCAATCTGGGATATCTCGGCTTGGAGCAACCTCGAGCAGGCTTCGAGCTTCCTCGCCAATGGCGGCCAAGGCCTGGAACCTGAAACCAATGGCACGGCCTCTCGGCCAAATCAGACAGGCGGAGGACCTTCGCCGTGGCACGGCGAAGGTGGTCAGGGGGTCTGCAGGGGGCGAGAGGGGGCTGTCTGGTCGTCCTAGGTCAAACTGTGAGCGAGGGAGTGGGTGTGTTCGGTGGGTCTGCAGAGGGTGTTTGGTGGGAAGTGGAGGGGCGGAAGAGGATCAGGGTGAGGAGGCGGAAGTTCTGCGGTGGTCGGCGAGCCGTGTGGGTCGCTGAGGTGATGGGAGCGGCTCGCCGGAGGGTGGTCGGAGGCGGAGAGGATGAGGGTGAACAGGGTCGGTAGAGGGCTTAATTGACTAAATCGAAAGCGGGGAAAGAAAGAGGAGGAGAAGGGGAGTAAGTCTAACTTAACTGCAGGGACGAAGGGGGAGGAATAGGGCGACAGTCGTATCGACTGTCGCCGGAGAAGACGGTGCCCAGTGGGGGAAGGACGGCGGTGACGACGGGGCAGAGGCAGCGCGCGCCGGTATTGCGCGACGCGGAAAGAGCAGGGGAAGAAATCTCTGCTGCTGGTATTGCGGCAGAGCGAAGAGGAGGAGGAGGAAGAACCGCCGGAGCTGGTGGGCGTCTGCCGGAGTGAGAAGAGAGGAAAATTGGGGGTTTTCTCCGTCAGATCCAGGCTGCCTTGGTCGGTGGAGCGGCGGGGGATATTTATAGGGTTGAAGCAGGGAGGAAGGCGGAGGGAGACGACGTGTCTCCCTCGCCGGAGCATGGTCGGAATTCGAACCCATACCGTCCGTGCGTTCGCACGGCCGGTGTGGGGGGCTGCAAGGACCATGGGGGTGCTCCTGCGACGGCTGACGACGCAGGGCACCCCCGGTACACATGCCAGGTCCTCCACCTTACCCTGCGCGGCGCCATGCTCCGCGCAAGGTCGCCGGAGCATGGTGCTGGCAGGGTTTTGCAGGAGGGACCTGTTTGCAAAGAACGAAGGAGAGTTAGGGGCCTGAATGCGAGGGTTCAAAAGTTGAGGGCCAAAGAGTAAATACATGAGGACCAGAGTGTAAAGTCGGTCAAGGAGGTTTCTTCTTAGGCTCAAGTTTTTATACATGACTAATTAGAACCTAAGGAATCTGATGGTAAATTTCATTTTCATATTAAACCTTGTTTGACCGGTCAATTTGCGCAAAAACCCAAATTAAGTTATTAATTGGGCATGGTTCTCAATGTAGGTCAAAATGGGTTCTAAAGGCCAAATTGAAGGTTCTAAACCCTAGAGATTATTTTTCTATGAATTTTAGAGGGTTTATTCTATTTTTACTTTGCCTCGAACCTTGTGAATTGAAGTGGGTTGTTTTAGGGTTACAGATTATCATTTGGTTCCTTGGAAGTGCTGTAGCCCTTGCTAGATCATCTCATCCCACTTTTATTCTTATTAAGCTGTTCTGACCTGTGTTTGGGCCCTGAATTACCCTGTATGCAGATTATACTGGTAAAATTGCACTTTTACCCCTTATGACTGGTTTTCTTCTCAAACTCAGAATTCTCTGAGTTAAGCCTTTCCTTGAGATATGTAGGAGCTTTTATCCTTTGTATTGGGTCAAAATGAGCTAGTTATGGCTCATGATGAGGTTCTCATCAACCCCTTTTTAAGACGTCTGATTTGCTTCAGAGTTGTCATTTTTGACCCGTTTAGGGTCCGTTTGAGGTCCGATTCCCGTGTTTAAGATTCCGTTCTTCGTATAAGTTCCTCTACTTGTTGGAATGCTTTTTATCATGTTCTGAGTGGTTCTTGTGGTTGATCCTTGTGTTAGGACCTCGTTCTGTTGCGGATTTAGGGGTTGAGGAGGCACGTGGACCTGCTGATCACGCCCCCATTACTCCCGATTTTGTGGGTAGAGTGGCTTCCCTTAGTTAATCACAAAACATAAATGCATGTCTGGAATAAATGTTAGATCCTAGGGTATAGCATGAATCCTAAGACCAGAAACACTAGATTGAATGATAGATCCTAGGGTATGGCATGAATCTTAGGACTAGAAACACTGGAACGATTGTATTGAATGCCTGAATTGTAGTCTTGGATGAGTAGATAGAATAATAATAATTGCCTGTAATTGGATAACAGCTGCCTGTAGAATGTAGAGTACTGTTGTTAGTAAATTCTACATGTAATTCCTGTTGTTTGAAATTAAATACGAGCTGCATGTATATAAATTGGAAAAGAAAGTTTGAATGTTGGAAACACGTGCTATATGCGAATAACCCTGAAATTGTGAAACCTAGTATGGCTTGGCCTGAGAAACATGAGCATGAACCTTACGGGGAATTAGGAGTAGAGCTCCTGGAAATAAATAGAGTGGAACTGGAAAAGTGAACGGGAAAGTGTGTCGTTACTTGGGTACATGGTACCATGGGAAGCACATGTTACTTCTTAGTGCAAAGCGGAGCTAGCCGCCCTAGGGTTGAGACCCGGGGTTAGGTCTGGCCACTTTGTATCGACTTTTG
Source organism: Thalassia testudinum (assembly GCA_037157565.1). Lineage (NCBI taxonomy): Eukaryota > Viridiplantae > Streptophyta > Magnoliopsida > Alismatales > Hydrocharitaceae > Thalassia > Thalassia testudinum. The sequence continues at coordinate 25,524,352 of JAZHRO010000024.1, forward strand.
GCCCTCGCGTACACAGTGCCGGGGAGAGCTACTAATGTAGGGAGAGAGTTAGCCACCCCATGGGGCCTAGGGTTCAGTTAGCCATCCTATATCGACTTGTTAGGCCCACTGGGCAAACCAGGGTAGTCAGGCGAGGGTGCGCAGACTGTGGAGGGGCGAGACCCCTGTTTGGTTACTATGGAGGGGCTAGACCCCTGTTACTGAGAGGGCTTTGCCTTATACTGGTTTCGTGCTGTGCTTTGGGCTCACCCGTTAACGGAAACGACTGACCGCATGCCAGTGCGGGGTAGCTACCCGTGCGTTTATCGCGCGTGCTGTAGTCACCGTTACGTCTGTCAGCGACCTTGGGGTGGTTGACTGAGGGTAGGACCACCACGGGGGACTCTCCCGGTTGGGAGAGCAACACGTGCTACTTCTACTTTTCGGAAAAGACAGCAATCAAGATCGTTCCCACAAGGAACATTCGGGATCAAGAAAAAGATCTGATAAATAAACCAAGTGATAAAAAAAAGAATAATTAGTCACATAAAGAAAGAAATTGAAAACAACAGCTACCTGTCCACCTTTAATGTTTTTCTTAGCTAGCTGGTTGCCACTCTACTCAACGTTTCGTTGACGTGTCGTACTTACCACCTTTTTCAGGTCCAGGTGTTGAGCAGCCAGAGCCTACGGCTGTGGAGAGTGCTGGACCTAGTAGAGCCCAGTAGTTGTACTTTTGTTGTACCCATTTTCTGTAGTTGTGAGTATTTTGTTACATTATTTTACTCTTTTATTGTGAACCTCATATTTCTGTACCTGTTTAAAATTCTCTACTGTTGTGGTGGTGTGTACTGTAGTAGTTCTTTTCTTTACTGCTGTACTTTTGTTACTGCTAGTTACTTGCATGGTGAATGTAGTTTATTTTACTGCTTTTTGGTTACTTTCTCGTTGGACGACTGGGTCTTGGGATCAGTCGAGTCGGTCCGATTCTCGTGTCCTGTAGGGATTCGGGAATCGGGTCGTAACAAAAGAATATGTAATAATATCAATATCATAGTGCAAAAATATAGGAGTAAATGTAGAGCACAAAATGCTAAAGAACTCAATGTATATGAATTAAACCCAAAATTGGATGTCTAATTTGTAAATCAGATGCCTTATAATGATGATGCTACAGTGCTCCTGACTTCTTCTTTCTTCTACTTCTACTCCTTCTCTTCTTTCTCTTTGCCTTTGGCTTCAGTCTTCTTCTTCCTCTATAATCTTTCTCTGCCTCTCTTCTTTTGCCTTTCTCTGTCTTCTCCTCTTTCTTTCTCTTCTTCTTTAGTCTCGATCTTCCTTCTTCCTTAGCTTTTTCCTACCTTCTCTGCCTTGGCTTCAGCTTCTTCTTCCTTCAGCTTCTTTCTTCTCTTTCTTTCTCTGCCTTAGCTTCTCTACATCCTTGTCTTCTCCTTCTCCTTCTTCAGCCTCGCTTCTCCTCTGCTTCAGCCTGCAGCAAAACCTACCAGCGCGCACTCTCCTCTCTTTTCTCCCTTAGGTTTCGTTCTCCCAGAGCCACACGCTATCGGGTAATTGGGTCGGGTACATACCCGAGACCAAGCCCACCGGCATGCAGTGGTGGGCGAGGAGTGCAAGTCGGGTCGGTTCAACCAGGTACGCTTTGCGTGGTCACAGATGAGGTCAGGTCGGTTGGGTGAGAGGGACCTCACCTCGTGATTCGGAGGCGAACAGTAGCAAGAATTCAATTTATGCGCGCATGGTTGCTCGTCCAGTTCCGAGGTGGGACTATCTATCCACCTTTCTTCGCTCGTGCCTGCGGTAGAGGTGTTCTCCAATTATAGTAGCTACGACTGCCCTTGACTGGAATTGACTACCTGGAGTTGTGCGCGAGGGTGTTCCGCACAACCTAGGATAGAGACCTGGAGCTCGCTTCAAGCTTGCTTCAAGCTCTGTGCTAATGGTGGAGGGCACCTGTACCTGAAATCACCACAACGGCCTCACGGCCACGCCAGATCACTCAGGAAGCTTCGCCGAGGCATGGCGAATGTGCAGCAGTGGTTGGCGTGTCATGGGGATGCCTGTGCGAGCGTGCCTAGGGCACACTATGTGCGTAAGTGTGGGTGTGTTCGAGGGTGCTTTTGGGTGGTTGACAGAGTGAATGGAGTGAGGGGTTGTGATCAGGGAGTCAAGGCGGAGGTCGTAGGGTGGTTGGCGAGGTGGATGGAGGTGCGGAGCGACGGGAGCACCTCGCCGGAGGTATTGCCAGAGGTGAAGGAGATGGTGGTGGTGGAGTGTGGCAGTAGTCGTTTTAGGGAAATAAAGAGGGGGAAAGGAAGTAGAGGGTGAAAGGGACTTATCTAGGGTGATATTGGACGAAGGGAGGGCAAGGATGGTGTCGGGCGCGTATTGTCGACGTCGAAGACGAAGGCGCTTAGAGAGGGACGGTCGGTGAGGATGAAGGGGAGATGAGGGCGTCGGCGGGTGCTGCACGACGCGGACGAACGCAAGGAAGAAGAACCTGCCACTGGTATTGTGGTTAGGCGATGAGGAAGATCAGGGAAGGTCACCGGAGCTTGATGAGCGAATCGGCTGGAGGAGGAGAGACGAATTTGAGGGGTTTCCCAATCGATTTCAAACTTGGAGGAGTCGATTGGATCTGGGGCTCCTTAAATAGATCTTTAGAGGGAGAATTATGCTTGGAAGCCAAGCTTCCAAGCAAGGTATGGTCGCCGGAGTTGGAATCTTCAAAAAACCCCAATCTCTCATGCGTTCGCATGAGAGATTGGGAAACAATCAGGTCTCATCAATGAGTTCAGCTTGGAGGAGATTACTCAAAGAATCTCCCTTCCAATTTTGGGAGGGATTCTCTGAGCAATCAAGGAGAAACCTCCTTCTAAAGCTCGTCGGAGTAGGATTCCTCTGCTATAATGGCGGAGGGACCTATTTGTGAAGATGATAAGAAATCTAGGGGGCTGATTGTAAGGGTTTTCGAAAGATAGGGGTAGAAATGTAATCAGGTTGGACCTATTTGCAAAGTGGGTCAAGATGAGTTCCCCTTATGCCCAAATTTTGGTACAAACCTAATTTGGACCTAAGGAATTCAATGGTGAAGTTGAATTTTGGGTTTAACCACGTTTGACTGAGAAATTTATGTAAAAACGTAATTTAGGGTAAATATCTGTTTAAGATCCCATTCTAGGTCAAAATGAGTTCTAATGGCCAAATTGAAAGTTTTAAACCCTAGAGAATATTTTCCTATGATTTTTAGAGGATTTAGGTAAATTTTATCCTGACCAGAACCTTGGTTAATCAAGTGGATCTGTTTTAGGATTTCAATAAGTCATTTAATTTACAGGGTACACACAAACCCTTTTCTTATGAAATCCAACTTACTTTTTATCATGTTAAGACCTTTTGACCTATGTTTAGCCCTTGAGAAAACTCGTTGTTGTTTTGCAATAGTAAAATTACAGTTTTACCCCTTATTTCTTTCTTTTCTCTCAGAAAGGTTATTTAGTGAATTGTGACCTCCAGTTGGTTATGTAGGAGCTTTTATTCTCTTCATTGGGTCAAAATGAGCTAGTTAGGACTCATGATGGTGTTCCCATAAGGTGTCGAACACCTTCTCTATCTGCTCCAGCCAGTCCTCTACCTTAGACGGGTCCTCATCCCCCTTGATGGAGGGGGGCTTCAGCTTCCGAAACTGTCCGAAAAGCTCGTGATGTAGCTGCAGTGGGGAACAGGCACGCCTTCAGGCAAGGAGGGCTCATGCTCGAAAGTGTCAGAGTGTGGTGGGGGTGATGGAGGATCACCCCCTCCCCCTCTTGCTCGTCCGACGCTGCGACGGTCTCTCTATCCCACTGAGGACTCCCCCTCCACGTCCTTAGGGAGAGGTGCTCCTGGAGGGTGGTGGAGCTCCTCTCGCACGATGTCAATGATCGACTGGGCGAGATCCTAGGCCTAAACGCTTAGGAGGAGAGGTGGGTTAACTGGTGCCTCAGGTCCGGCACGTCCGCCCCTCCGACCACGTCCACGACCATGACCACGACCTGCCTCGGGAACTCCCCAATGAGGCATCTCCTGCAAGGAGACGCAAGAGATAGAACAAGAGTGTCAACGATACCGAATTTCATCAAGAAAAAGACTCAGAAACGATATCAAAATGATATGTTGTGGTGGCTATCCTAGTTATATGCATGTGAATGGTTATTCTCAAGCCAATTGGTTCATTTCTCGGGACGACCTTGCTCTGATACCAACTTGTTATGACTTGGTTCCCGAATATCTATAGGACCCGAGACCGGCTCGCCTTGACTAATCCCAAGACCTAGTCGTCCAACAAGAAGTAACCAAAAGCAGGAAAATAAACCACATCCACACATGCAGTATAACTAAGTAGAAGAAAAGAACGAAGCAGTAAAGAAAGTAGAATAAGTGTCTCAAAACATAGTACATGCCACCACAACAACAACAGAAAATGGAAAGGAAATAGAAAGTAATAGGAATAGTAAAATATGTGTCCATTACTCACTACCACAGTAGAAAAATGAAAGAGCTGAAAAACGACTACGACTGGGCTCGGCTGGGCCCAGCACCCTCTGTAGCTGGGAACTCAGGCTGCTCAACTCTTGGTTCCGAACAGTGTTATGAAAAGACGGGGTCAGTGAATGCTGAGTAGAGTGATGTTTACATTATTTAAGTGCAAGTACAGCAAAAACAACATGTTTATTTCTCATTTCTATTTATCTCATTTATGTGTTTCTTGTTTATCTATTTCTCAAGTATCCAGGTATTTCTTGATCTTGTATGTTCCTCGTGGGAACGATCTTGATTGCAGTCTTTTCCGTAGAGTAGAAGGTACACATGGTGCTCTCCTAGCCGGGAGAGTCCCCTGTGGTAGTCCTACACCCAGTTAACCACCCCGAGGTCACTGTCGAGACATAGCGGTGACCATGGCACGCGTGATAAGCGCACGAGTAGCTACCCTGCACTAACAAGCGGTCAGTTGTTTCCGCTAGCGGGTACGCCCAAAGTATAGCACGAAATAGTATAGGGCCTTGCCCTCTCAGAACAAGCGTCTCGCCCCTCAGAACCAAACAGGGGTCTTGCCCCTCCACAGTCCGCGCACCCTCGTCTGACTACCCCAGTTTGCCCAGAGGGCCAAACAAGTTGGTGTAGGGTGGCTAGTTGAACCTCGGATCCCGTGTGTTACGAACGCGCGCTTCAGACGTCTTTTAAGACTTCTGGGAGGTGGCCCAGACGTCTGAACAAACGTCTGGAACAACTTCCAGACGTCTGGGAATCGGTTATTTTTGGCACGCATGTTTCATCTGCGCGCCTGAGCGCGCAGACCTGCGTACGCTCTCTCTCCCTCTCTTTTTCCCTCTCTCCTGCGGCCGCAGACCCACCTTGTCCGCTTTCTCTCCCCTCCTCGCGTGGCCTTAAAAGGCCACGCCCTCTCCCTCACTCCCGTCACCTCCGCCCCCTTCCTCTTCTCCTTCCAGCCAGTGCGCGAGAGCGAGCGCGAGTGAGCGACGGCAGCAACAGCCGCGATGAGCGTGGGAGGAGGTACTGCGCGTGGAAGAGGCGCTCGGCCGTGAGGGCGAGCTCGCCGGGGCTGCTAGGGCCGGCCGGCGGGGGGCGCAGCGGGCGCGGAGCAACGCGGGGGGGACTGCTGCAGTTTGAGCAGCAGGCGGACGAGACGCGGCCGGGCATCGCAAGCGGAGGGCGAGTCACGCCTTGGTTCTGGAAACTTTTCCAGAATCAAACGTCTGGGCTTATAGCCAGACGACGGGCACGACGTCTGGAAGACTGTACAGACGTCTGAAAGGTGAGTTATTTCCGTCTTCTTCGTTTTCTTCGACTGACCGTGCTGAGAGAGAGAGATGGGTACGCGCAGGTTCGGTGATTCACCATCCAACGCGAATCAGAGGTCTGGCTGTAGCACCAGACGACGGGAGCAACATCCAGACGTCCGGGGTGACCATCGGATGTCTGGGAACTAGGCCAAACGCCCCCGCAGGCTTTTAGACGTCTGAAAGCCCACGCAGAGCAAGGTAATTTCTGATCCACCTTTTTAAGAAGTCTGGAAGAAGTTCCAGACGTCTGATTTTGCACTTTTTCGTCGTTTTTGACCCGTTTAGGGCCCGTTCGGGTCCCGTTTTCCTCGTTTCGAGTTGCGTTCTTTTCGGAATTAAATCCTCTATCCGTCTACAGTAGCTATGTATTATTTTGAGAAACTCCTTATGTTTGATCCTTGTGATAGGACCTCGTTCCATTGCAGTCTCGGGGGTTGCGGAGGCACGCGGGATTCCCGACCACGCCCACAGTTCGCCTGTTGTAACCGGTAGAGTGACTTTTAAGTATAATCTATTAAATTATGGAACCGTAAATAGAACCTAGGACATTGCATGAATCCTAGGAATGAGAAATAGATTGAATGATAGATCCTAGGTGTTGCATGAATCCTAGGGCTGGAAAACTAGATTGTATGATAGATCCTAGGATATGGCATGAATCCTAGGACGGGAAAACTAGTGGAATATATGAATACTGCAGTCTTGGAAAATGGAAAGGAACAAATAGCTGCCTGTAATTGAATTAACAGCTGCCTGTTATGAATAAATAAATGTGATTGAGAACATGGATTGTAAGAACGTGAAACGGGAAGGTGAAACCTAGATGTTCTGAGTTAAAAGGCCTGGAACCCTACGGGGAATTAGGAGTGGAACTCCTGGAAAGAGAAAGGAATGGAACTGAGAAAGAAAGGCGTAGTTGTGTGCTGTCTCTTGGGTACGTAGTACCAAGGGAAGTACCTGTACCTATTTAGTGCAGAGTGGGGCCAGCCACCCCAGGGACCCGACGTTAGGACTGGCCGCTTTGTACCGACTTGCTGGCCCTCGTGTACGTAGTACCGAGGAGAGCTACTAGTGTAGGGAGGGCACTAGCTACCCCACGGGCCCCGGGGTTCTGCTAGCCTCCTACACCGACTTGTTAGGCCCACTGGGGCAAACCAGGGTAGTCAGGCGAGGGTGCGCGGACTGTGGAGGGGTAAGGCCCCTGTTTGGTTACTGTGGAGGGGTTGGACCCCTGTTACTGAGGGGGCTCTGCCCTGTACTAGTTCCGTGCTATGCTTTGGGCGCACCCGTTAATGGAAATGACTGACTGCGTGCCAGTGCGGGTTAGCTACCTGCGCGTTTATCGCACGTGCCGTAGTCACCGTTATGTATTTCTTTGACCTTGGGGTGGTTGACTGAGAGTAAGATCACCACGGGGGACTCTCCCGGCCAGGAGAGCACCACGTGCTACTTCTACTTTTCGGAAAAGACTACAATCAAGATCATTCCCACGAGGAACATTCGAGATCAAGTAAAGGATCTGAGGAATAATTGAAATCGTGAGACAAATGAAAGACGTAAATAAAGAAAGTAACAGAACATAACAGCTACTGTACACTCTATTGTTTTCTTTAGTTTTAGTTGCCACTTTACTCAGTGTTTTGCTGACGTGTTACACTCGTTACCTTTCAGGACCAGGTGTTGAGCAGCCAGGGTCAGCGGCTGCAGAGGACGCTGGGCCGAGTAGGGTCCAGTAGAGTTACCACTGTTCTCTTGTACCTCTTTTTGTTCCACTGTAGTGAGCAGTTCTTGTTTCCGCTGTACTTTTCTTTACCTGCAGTTCATATTATGTTATGAATGTTGTTCTACTGTTGTGGTGGTATATACTGTAGTGGTTTCTTTCCTTACTGCTGTATTTTCTTACTGTTAGTTATATTCATGCTGAATGTGGTTTATTTTACTGCTCTTTTGGTTACTTCCTCCTTGGACGACTAGGTCTTGGGATTAGTCGAGTCGGTCCGGTTCTCGTGTCTCGTAGGTACTCGGGAATCGGGTCGTTACAAGAGATATCAGTGCAAGGTCGTCCCGAGAAATGAATCAACTGATTGGAAAATAACCAATTCACATGTCTATAACTAGAGTTACCACTACAACATATCTTTTGACATGAGTTCTTAGACGTTTCCGTTAGGTATCGTTCCGTAGTGACGTGTTCCGTTTTGTTTCGCGTCTCCTTGCAGGAGATGCCTCGTTGTGGGACCAGTGAGGCGGATCGTGGGCGCGGCCGAGGACGAGGTCGGTGAGGTGGGCGTGCCGTTGCCGACGCCCCAGTGGACCAACCACTACTCCCGCGCGTCCAGGCCCAGGACCTCGCCTGGCTGATACGGGACATTGTATGAGAGGAGCTCCACCCACCGCCCCGAACGCCTCCTCCTGGGGCTGCGGAGGGGGAGTCCTCTGTGGGACCACACGACGGACACGGCGCTGGACACGGGGGAGGGGATGGGCCGCTGTCGCCCCCACCTTCCTCAGACACTTTTGTGCACGAGGCACCTTCGCCTGGAAGTGCACCAGCACCTCCCCTACAGCGCCACTTCGAGCTTTTCGGGCAGTTCCGGAAGCTGAAACCCCCTCCTTCAAGGGGGATGAGGACCCGACCAAGGCAGAGGACTGGCTTGAGCAGCTGGAGAAGATCTTCGACACCCTTCACCCCCCGGTGGAGTGCCGCGTGGCCTTTGCCACATACCAGCTGGAGAGTGCGGCACACAGGTGGTGGAGGGCGATCCGTGGACAGGAGAGGGACGAGCCGACCTAGGACCAGTTCGTCACCCTCTTCTGCGAGCAGTACTTTCCCCAGACATGGTAGGACCAGAGGAGGCGGGAGTTCCACACTCTCCGCCAAGGGACGATGACTGTGAGTGCATACCACACGCGTTTCTTAGAGCTGTCCTGCTTTGCAGCGACAGCGGTAGTCACTGAGGAGGAGCGCCTTTGGAGGTTCACCGAGGGGCTCTGGCCTGCGATCCGAGGGTACGTCAAACCCTTGAAGCTGCCTACGTTTTCGAGGGTGGTAGAGGCAGTTATGACTTACGAGGAGACCAACCCGTCCGCGCGAGACACTGACGGCGGGCGGAAGAGGCCCTTCCAGCCAGACTTTTCACAGGGCCAGCGAGAGAGGAGACACGTGGCGTCCGCAGGAGAGCCGTCACGTTTTGCAGGGCCATCAGTGGCCTTTGGGGGCCCTCGACAGGGGCCAGTCGTCAGCACCGGACCACCGCCTAGTCCGCAGTAGGGACCCACTAAGGGCGGGAGTCGGGTTCCCCTCTGTTACCAGTGTGGCCAACCGGGCCACATCAGGAGGGACTGCCCGTCTAGGGCAGGAGGTCAGCAGATACTTCCCGCGCAGAGCACTGGAGGGCGCGCAGGAGGCCGCGGTTCCCAGGCGCGAGGAGGAGGACAGCAGTCGCGAGGAGGGTACCGACCAGCACCTACCCGTCCGACGCAGAGTGTGGCTGCTTCGTCCGCACCTAGAGCTAAGGGGTGTATCAACGCCCTCACACACAGGGACTCCAGAGCTTCGGGATCGGTGGTAGCAGGTATGGTTTCAGTTTCCGGCAGACTCGTTTACACACTTTTCGATTTCGGCGCTACGCACTCATTTGTCGCAGCCAGTTTCGCAGTTAGTTTGGATCAGGATTATACACTGTTAGAGAATCCGTTCGTAATCAGAGGTCCGAGTGGTCAGCTATTTGTAGCTGAGGAGGTGTACACGGATTGCGAGGTCAGCGTCGGGGGACATAGCCTGCCAGCTGACCTGATTATGATACAGATGGAGGACTTTGGAGTGATTCTGGGGATGGATTGGCTGTTCGCTTACCACGCCATGGTGGACTGTTTTGAGAGGAAGATTGTCTTCTCCATGCCGGAGTTGCCTTCTTTCGAGTTTCACGGATAGCCAGTGGACAGAGGTTTCAGGTGCATTTCGGCACTTCGGGCGGCGAGACTTTTGAGCCAGGGTGTGAGGGCTTCCTAGCTTGTGTGGCGGCAGAGCCCAGCCCTGTGGCAGACTTCCAGAGCATCCCGGTGGTCAGAGAGTACCCTGACGTGTTTCCAGACGAGTTACCAGGACTACCGCCCGAGCGTGAGATCGAGTTTGAGATCTCACTAGTACCAGGGACCAGCCCCATCTCCACCGCGCCATACAGGATGGCACTGCTTGAGCTGCGAGAGCTCAAGTCCCAGTTGCAGGACCTTTTGGAGAAAGGTTTCGTGAGGCCCAGTGCGTCTCCCTGGGAGCCCCGGTACTGTTTGTGAAGAAGAAGGATGGGACCTTACGCCTTTGTGTGGACTACCGACAGCTGAATAGGGTCACCATCAAGAACAGATATCCGCTGCCGAGGATCGACGACTTATTTGACCAGTTGCGGGGTGCCACGGTGTTTTCCAAGATCGACTTGAGGTCTGGATACCACCAGTTGAGGATCAGGGAGATCGACGTCTCCAAGACAGCTTTCCGCACCCAGTACGGATACTACGAGTTTTTGGTCATGCCGTTTGGGCTGACCAATGCCCCCGCTGCTTTCATGGACCTGATGAACCGGGTGTTTAGACCGTACTTGGACCAGTTCGTGGTGGTTTTCATAGATGATGTACTCATCTATTCTAGAGATCGGACGCAGCACGGACAGCACTTGCGGATGGTTCTGGACACTCTGAGACGGCGTAGGCTGTACGCCAAATACAGCAAGTGCGAGTTCTGGTTGAGGGAGGTGACCTTCTTAGGTCATGTGATCTCTGGAGACGGCTTGGCGGTGGACCCAGCCAAGGTCGAGGCAGTGCTCAGGTGGGAGAGACCGCGTTCAATCACTATGATTCACAGTTTCCTGGGACTGGCAGGCTACTACAGACGTTTCATCAGAGGTTTTTCACGGCCGGCGCCTCTTCCACGCGCAGCACCTCCTCCCACGCTCACTGCGGCTGTCGCTGCCGCCGCTCACTCGCGCTCGCTCTCGCACACTGGCTGGAAGGAGAAGAGGAAGGGGGCGGAGGTGACGGGAGTGAGGGAGAGGGCGTGGCCTTTTAAGGCCGCGCGAGGAGGAGAGAGAGAGCGGACAGGGTGGGTCTGCGCCCGCAGGAGAGAGGGAAAAAGAGAGGGAGAGAGAGCGTACGCAGGTCTGCATGCTCAGGCGCGCAGACGAAACACGCGTGCCAAAAATAACCGATTCCCAGACGTCTGGGCCACATCCCATACGTCTTAAAAGACGTCTGAAGCGCGCGTTCGTAACAGGCGCTGCTCTCTCTCTCTCCCCCCCCCCCCCCCCCCGCGCGGCTTTAAAAAGAGCCCTCGCCCTCTCCCTCACTCTCATCTCCTCCGCTCCCTTCTTCTTCCTCTTCCAGCCGGAGTGCGAGTGCGAGCACGAGCGAGCGGCGGCAGCCGCGGCGAGTCGCGGGAGGAGGTGTCGCGCAAGGGAGGAGACGCTCGGCCGTGAGGGCTCGAGCTCGCCGGGGCAGCTAGAGCTGGCCGGTAGGGGAGCCGCGGGCATGGAGCGTCGTTGGAGGGCTACTACAACTCGAGCAGCAGGCGGACGAGGCGCGGCACGACCGTGCGTCGCGGGCGGGCGAGTCGAGCTCTGATTCTGGAATTTTTTCCAGAATCAGACGTCTGGGATTCCAACCAGACGACGGTGAAGACGTCTAGAGGACTGTCCAGACGTCTGGTAAGTAAGTTATTTTTCGTCCTTCATCCTTTTCTGCGACCGTCCGTACTGAGCACGAGGAGTGGGCACGTGCAGGTTCTGAGATTCGCATCCAACGCGAATCAGACGTCTGGCCGCAGTGCCAGACGACTGGAACGACTTCCAGACGTCCGGGGTGACCATCGGACGTCTGGGAACTAGGCCAGATGCCCCCGCAAGCTTCTGGACGTCTGAGAGACTACACAGAGCAAAGGTATCCTCTAAACCACTTTTTAAGACGTCTGGAAGAGGTTCCAGATGTCTGATTTTTGACTGTTTTGTCGTTTTCGACCCGTTTAGGGCTCGTTCGGAGTCCGTTTTCCACGTTTCAAGTTGCGTTCTTTTCGGGATAAAATCCTCTACCCGTTTACAGTAATTATATACTGTTCTGAGAAACTCCTTGTGTTTGATCCTTATGTTAGGACCCCGTTCCATTGCAGTCTCGGGGGTTGCGGAGGCGCGCGGGATTTCCGACCACGCCCCCATTACTTCCGTTGTAGCTGGTAGAGTGGCTTTAGAAATTATTAACATAATTTGTTACATTTATGGAACAAGTAATAGAACCTAGGGCATTGCATGAATCCTAGGAATGAGATACCAGATTGAATGATAGAACCTAGGGCATTGCATGAATCCTAGGAATGAGAAACCAGATTGAATGATAGATCCTAGGGTATTGCATGAATCCTAGGGCTGGAAAACTAGATTGAATGATAGATCCTAGGGTACGGCATGAATCCTAGGACTGGAAAACTAGTGATATGATTATAGATATTGTAGTCTTGGGAAACGTGGAAAGGAAATAATAGCTGCCTGTAAATTGGTTTAACAGCTACCTGTTATGAATAAATGAACATGACTGAGAATATGGGTTGTATGAACGTGAAACTGAAAGGGGTGAAACCGGAATGTGCTGAGTTAAAAGAGCTGGAACCCTATGGGGAATTAGGAGTAGAACTCCTGGAAAGTGAATGGAATAGAATTGGGGAAGTGAGCTGGCCCTTGAGTACGGAGTACCAAGGAGAGCGACTGTCCCCCTATTTAGTGTAGAGCGGAGCTAGCTGCCCTAGGGACCCGGGGTTAGGTTTGGCCACTTTGTACCGACTTGCTGGCCCTCGTGTACGCAGTACCGAGGAAAGCTACTAGTGTAGGGCGAGTACTAGCTACCTGTTACGAACAGGCGCTTTAGACGTCTTTTAAGACATCTGGAAGGTGGCCCAGACGTCTGGAATTACTTACAGACGTCGGACCAGACGTCGTCTGGGATCATTTCCAGACGTCTGGAAATCGGTTATTTTGGCACGATTATTTCGTCTGCGCACCTGAGCGCGCAGACTTGCGGAAATTCTCTCTCTTTTTCCCTCTCCCTCCTGCGCCCTCTGTCGTGCTCTCTCTCTCTCCTCCTCGAGCGGCCTTAAAAGGCCACCCTGTAACGACCCGGTTCCCGAGTCCCTACGAGACACGAGAACCGGACCGACTCGACTAATCCCAAGACCTAGTCGTCCAACGAGGAAGTAACCAAAAGACAGTAAAAGAAACCACATTCAACATGAATATAACTAACAGTAAGAAAGTACAGCAGTAAGGAAAGAAACTACTACAGTAGGTACCACCACAACAGTAAAACAGCATTTATCATATAACAAGAACTGCAGGTAAAGAAGGTACAGCGGAAACAAAAACTACTCACTAGAACAGAAACAAAAGGAGTACAAAAGGCTGTGGTAACTCTACTGGACCCTACTCGGCCCAGCGTCCTCTGCAGCCGCCGACCCTGGCTGCTCAACACCTGGTCCTGAAAAAGGTAACGAGTGTAACACGTCAGCAAAATGCTGAGTAGAGTGGCAAACTAACTAAAGGCAACAGTAGAGTGTACAGTAGCTGTTATGTTCTATTACTTCCTTTATTCAATTTTTCTCACTATTTCATTTATTTCTCAGATCCTTTACTTGATCTCGAATGTCCTCGTGGGAACGATCTTGATTGCAGTCTTTTCCAAAAGTAGAAGTAGCACGTGGTGCTCTCCTGGCCGGGAGAGTCCCCCGTGGTGATCCTACCCTCAGTCAACCACCCCAAGGTCACTGACAGACGTAACGGTGATTACGGCACGCGCGATAAACGCACAGGTAGCTAGCCCGCACTGGCACGCGGTCAGTCGTTTCCGTTAACAGGTGTGCCTAAAGCACAGCACGGAACCAGGGCAGAGCCCTCTCAGTAACAGGGGTCCAACCCCTCCACAGTAACCAAACCGGGGCCTTGCCCCTCCACAGTCCGCGCACCCTCGCCTGACTACCCTGGTTTGCCCTAGTGGGCCTAACAAGTCGGTGAAGGAGGCTAGCAGAACCCCGGGGCCCGTGGGGTAGCTAGTACTCTCCTAACACTACTAGCTCTCCTCGGTACTACGTACACGAGGGCCAACAAGTCGGTACAGAGCGGCCAATCCTAACCCCGGGTCCCTGGGGCGGCTGGCCCCACTCTGCACTAAACAGGTACAGGTACTTCCCTTGGTACTGCGTACCCAAGAGACAGTACAAACTACATCTCAGTTCCATTCCTTTTTCTTTCCAGAAGTTCCACTCCTAATTCCCCGTAGGGTTCCAGCTCTTTATCTCAGAACATCATATGTCTCACTTTCCAGATTCACGTTCTCAAAATCCATGATCTCAACATGTTTCTTTATTCATAACAGGCAGCTGTTAATTCAAATTACATGCAGTTTTATATTCCTTTCCATTTTTCCAAGACTGCAGTATTATACATTCCACTAGTTTTTCCATCCTAAGATTCATGCCACATCCTAGGATCTAACATACAACTAGTTTCCCAGCCCTAGGATTCATGCAATGTCCTAGATTCTAGTTATGGTTCCATACTTTAACAGATTTTAAAAATAACTTAAGCCACTCTACCAGGTACAACGGGAGTAATGGGGGCGTGATCGGGAATCCCGCGTGCCTCCGCGACTCTCAAGACTGCAACTGAACAAGATCCTGTCATAAGGATCAAACACAAGGAGTGTCTCAAAACAGTGTATAACTACTGTAGATGAGTAGAGGAATTAATTCTGAAGAGAACGCAACTCGAATCACGGAAAACGGAGCCCGAACGGGCCCTAAACGGGTCGAAAAAGACGATACTGTGCAAAATCAGACGTCTGGAACTCATTCCAGACGTCTTAAAAAGTGGATCAGAGAATTACCTGTTCAGCGTGGTTTCCCAGACGTCCAGAAGTCTGCGGGGACGTCTGCCTAGATCCCAGACGTCCGATGGTCCCTCCGGACATCTGGAGGTCACTCCCGCCGTCTGGTACAACTTCCAGACGTCTGATTTGCAAAGGATGGCGAATCAGCGAACCTGCGCACAGCCAACCCCCCTCCCTCAGTACGGTCAGTCGACAAGAAGGAAGAAGAAAGCGGAAACTCACCTTTCAGACGTCTGTATGATCTTACAGACGTCGACCTTGCCGTCTGGCTATCAACCCAGACGTCTGATTCTGGAAATTTTTCCAGAATCAGAACCCTGCTCGGCCTCCGCTCGCGACGCCGCCCGCGTCGCACCTCGCGCGTCTGCTGCTCAGCCCGCAGCAGGTCCCTCTCCGCGTCGCTCCGCGCCCCCTGCGCCCTCCGCCAGCCGGCCAAGCCGCTCCGGCGAGCTCGCCTTCACGGCAGAGCTCCGCCCTCGCACGCCGCACCTCCGCGCTCACTGCGGCCGCCGCTGCCGCCCTCGCGTCCGCTCGCTCTCGCGCACAGGAAGGAGAAGAAGGAGGAGACGGTGGAGACGCGCCCCTTTTTAACGCCGCGCGGAGAGGAGAGAGAGAATGCGGCAGGCCGCCTGCAGCCGCAGAGAAAAGAGGGAATATGCGGTCTGCGCGCTCAGGCGCGCAGGCGACTCGCGTGTGTCGAAAATAACGGATTTCCAGACGTCTTATCAGACGTCTGGTTGTGATCCCAGACGTCTTCTCCGACGTCTGAGCCACCTCCCAGATGTCTTAGAACACGTCTGGGGCACACATTCGTTACACACCCCCTCTCCCTCACTCCCGTCACCTCCGTCTCCTTCCTTTTCTTCTACCAGCCAGTGCGCGAGAGCGAGCGCGAGGGTGAGCGGCAGCGGCGACAGTCGCGGCGGGTGCGGGAGGAGGTGCTGTGCGGGGGAGGAAGCGCTCGGCCGTGAGGGCGAGCCTGCCGGGGCAGCGGGAGCCAGCCGGCGGGGGCGCAGCGGCCGCGGAGCGACGCGGGAGGCCTGCTGCAGCTCAAGCAGCAGGCGGAGCACTCGCAGCGCGGCCGCGCGTCGCGAGCGGAGGGTGAGTCGCGCCCTGGTTCTGAAAACTTTTCCAGAATCAGACGTCTGGGCTGATAGCCAGACGGCGGGGGAGACGTCTGGAAGACTGTAAAGACGTCTTAAAGGTGAGTTTTTTTCCGTCTTCCTTCCTTTCGACTGACCGTACTGAGAGAGAGAGGAAATTGGTACGCGCAGGGTCGGAGATTCGCATCCAACGCGAATCAGACGTCTGGCTGCAGTGCCAGACGGCGGGAACGACTTCTAGACATCCTGGGTGACCATCGGATGTTTGGAAACTAGGCCAGATGCCCCCGCAGGCTTCTGGACGTTTGAGAGCCCACGCAGAGCGAGGTAATTCCCTGATCCACTTTTTAAGACGTCTGGAAGAAGTTCCAGACGTCTGATTTTGCACTGTTTCGTCGTTTTCGACCCATTTTGGGCCCGTTCGGGCTCCGTTTTCCGCGTTTCAAGTTGCGTTCTTTTCGGAATTACATCCTCTACCTGTCTACAGTAGCTGTATACTATTTTGAGAAGTTCCTTGTGTTTGATCCTTGTGATAGGACCCCGTTCCGTTGCAATCTCGGGGGTTGCGGAGGCATGCGGGATTCCCGACCACGTCCCCAGTTCGCCTGTTGTAACCGGTAGAGTGGCTTTAAGTATAATCTATTAAATTATGAAACCATAAATAGAACCTAGGACATTGCATGAATCCTAGGAATGAGAAATAGATTGAATGGTAGATTCCTAGGGTGTTGCATGAATCCTAGGGCTGGAAAACTAGATTGTATGATAGATCCTAGGATATGGCATGAATCCTAGGACGGGAAAACTAGTGGAATGTATGAATACTGCAGTCTTGGAAAATGTGGAAAGAAAATAATAGCTGCCTGTGAATTGAATTAACAGCTGCCTGTTATGAATAAATGAACATGATTAAGAATATGGGATGTATGAACGTGAAACTGGAATAGTGAAACTGGAATGTTCTGAGTTAAAGAGCTGGAACCCTACGGGGAATTAGGAGTAGAACTCCTGGAAAATGAATGGAATAGAATTGGGGAAGTGAGCTGGCCCTTGAGTACAGAGTACCAAGGAGAGCGACTGTCCCCCCTGTTTAGTGCAGAGCGGAGCCAGCCGCCCCAGGGACCCAGGGTTAGGACTGGCCACTCTGTACCGACTTGCTGGCCCTCGTGTACGTAGTACCGAGGAGAGCTACTAGTGTAGGGAGGTACTAGCTACCCCAAGGGCCCCGGGGTTCTGCTAGCCTCCCACATCGACTTGTTAGGCCCATTGGGGCAAACCAGGGTAGTCAGGCGAGGGTGCGCGGACTGTGGAGGGGCAAGGCCCCTGTTTGGTTACTGTGGAGGGGTTGGACCCCTGTTACTGAGAGGGCTCTGCCCTGTACTGGTTCCGTGCTGTGCTTTGGGCGCACCCATTAACGGAAACGACTGACCGCGTGCCAGTGCGGGTTAGCTACCCGTGCGTTTACCGCGCGTGCCGTAGTCACCGTTACGTCTGTCAGTGACCTTGGGGTGGTTGACTGAGAGTAGGATCACCACGGGGGACTCTCCCGGCCAGGAGAGCACCACGTGCTACTTCTACTGTTCGGAAAAGACTGCAATCAAGATCGTTCCCACGAGGAACATTCGAGATCAAGTGAAGGATCTGAGAAATAGATAAATTATGAAACAATAGAAAGACGTAAATAAAAAAAGAAAGAAAATAAAACAGCTACTGTACACTTTACTGCTTCTTTAATTTAGCTGCCACTCTACTCAGCGTTTCGCTGATGTGTTACACTCGTTACTTTTCAGGACCAGGTGTTGAGCAGCAAGGGTCAGCGGCTGTAGAGGACGCTAGGCCGAGTAGGGTCCAGTAGAGTTACCACTGTTCTTTAGTGCCCTTTTTGTTCCTCTGTAGTGAGTAGTTTTTGTTACTCTCTGTACTTTTCTTTACTCGCAGTTTTTGTTATATTAAATGTTGTTCTACCGTTGTGGTGGTACATACTGTAGTAGTTCTTTTTCTTACTGCTGATTTTGTTACTGCTAGTTATATTTCATGTTGAATGTGGTTTATTTTACTGCTCTTTTGGTTACTTCCTCGTTGGACGACTAGGTTTTGGGATTAGTCGGGTCGGTCCGGTTCTCGTGTCTCGTAGGGACTCGGGAATCGGGTCGTTACATCTACTCTTAATTCCCGTAGGGTTCATGCTCATGTTCACCTCATTTATCTTGATCCAGATCTCATCTTTCATAATTCGTTTCTCATCCGTATACAGGTAGCTCGTATTTTCATAGTTCAATTCTTAATAACATGCAATTGGTGTTCTCACAGGTAGTTTCATTAAACACAGGCAGCTCGTATTCTAACAGGCAACTCGTAATTATAATATAAGCATTTACTAGCAATTTATCTTAATCACATATGCAAGTGAACCATATAGTACAAACTGGCTCATTCATTTCTCTACTCTAGAGTTCATGCCACATCTTAGGGTTCCATTCGGCTATTTCCACAAGCACATTCTTATTTAAATATTATTAACGGAGTTAAACCACTCTACCAGGAACACACGAGAGTAATGGGGGCTTTAACCGCAAACCCAAACGTCTCTGCGAGTCCTAAACACGCAGTAGGCTGAAACGCTATACCAAGGAATACATCACAAAAGGAGAGTTCCGAACAGTGTAAAACAAACTTTAGTATGTAGAGGAACTTGAGAGGAAAGTGCAGCTATTTCGTTTGCATAAAACGGACCCCGATTAGACCCTAAACAGGTTAAAAACGTGGCTACTGTTGAAAATCAGACGTCTGGGAATAATCCCAGATGCCTTAAAATGTGTCAGATCTTACCTTATGTTCCTGCGGTATCCTCAGACGTCCAGACCTTCTCTGCGATCGTCTGAAGGCAGTTCCAGACGTCGGACAATGCCTTCGGTCGTCTGGATGTACCTCCAGACGTATGGTGATGTGATCAGACATCCAAAAACACGTGGAAAAGAGTTCTGTGCACCTTCCCAAGGGCCTTTACTTGCGTACGAAATAGTAGGTCCAAATCAGGCCAAACCAGTTTTTGCGGTGAGGCTTGCATGGCCGTAACCGCGAAAAAGAACGTACCTTACGATATAAGTGCTTTTAGACGTCTGGTCTCAGACCCGGACGTCCAGCTACCGCCACGGTTGTCTGGTCGACTCTCCAGACGTCTGATACTAGAAAAATTCCAGTATTAGAAACTCCTCGCAGCTCGCTCGCCACGCGTCGCAGTAGCTCCAGCCGTTGCAGAAGCTTAAGCAGCTCCTCATCGGCTCTTGTAACGACCCGATTCCCAAGTCCCTACGAGACACGAGAACCGGACCAACTCGACTAATCCCAAGACCTAGTCGTCCAACAAGGAAGTAACCAAAAGAGCAGTAAAATAAACCACATTCAACATGAATATAACTAACAGTAAGAAAATACAGCAGCAAGAGAAAGGAACTACTACAGTATATACCACCACAACAGTAGAACATTCATAACTAAATATGAACTGCAGGTAAAGAAAAGTACAGCGGAAACAAGAACTACTCACTATACGGAACAAAAAGAGGTACAAGAAACTGTGGTAACTCTACTGGACCCTACTCGACCCAGCGTCCTCTACAGCCACTAACCCTAGTTGCTCAACACCTGGTCCTGAAAAAGGTAACGAGTGTAACATGTCAGCAAAACGCTGAGTAGAGTGGCAATTAAACTAAAGACAACAGTAGAGTGTACAGTAGCTGTTATGTTCGATTACTTTCTTTATTCACATCTTTCAATTGTCTCACTATTTCATTTATTCCTTAGATCTTTTACTTGATCTCGAATGTTCCTCGTGGGAACGATCTTGATTGCAGTCTTTTCCAAAAAGTAGAAGTAGCACGTGGTGCTCTCCTGGCCGGGAGAGTCCCCCGTGGTGATCCTACCCTCAGTTAACCACCCCAAGGTCACTGACAGACGTAACGGTGACTACAGCACGCGCGATAAACGCACAGGTAGCTAACCCGTACTGGCATGCGGTCAGTCGTTTCCGTTAACGGGTGCGCCCAAAGCACAGCACGGAACCAGTCCAGGGCAGAGCCCTCTCAGTAACAGGGGTCCAACCCCTCCACAGTAACCAAACCGGGGCCTTGCCCCTCCACAGTCAACGCACCCTCGCTTGACTACCCTGGTTTGCCCCAGCGGGCCTAACAAGTCGGTGTGGGAGGCTAGCAGAACCCCGGGGCCCGTGGGGTAGCTAGTACCTCCCTACACTAGTAGCTCTCCTCGGTATTACGTACACGAGGGCCAGCAAGTCAGTACAGAGTGGCCAGTCCTAACCCCGGGTCCCTGGGGCGGTTGACTCCGCTCTGCACTAAACAGGGGGACAATCGCTCTCCTTGGTACTCCGTACTCAAGGGCCAGCTTACTTCCCCAATTCTATTCCATTCACTTTCCAGGAGCTCTACTCCTAATTCCCCGTAGGGTTCCAGCTCTTTAACTCAGAACATTCCAGTTTCACCATTCCAGTTTCACGTTCATACATCCCATATTCTTAATCATGTTAATTTATTCATAACAGGCATCTGTTAATTTAATTCACAGGCAGCTATTATTTCCTTTCCACATTTTCCAAAACTGTAGTATTCATACATTCCACTAGTTTTCCCCTCCTAGGATTCATGCCATATCCTAGGATCTATCATACAATCTAGTTTTCCAGCCCTAGGATTCATGCAACACCCTAGGAATCTACCATTCAATCTATTTCTCATTCCTAAGATTCATGCAATGTCCTAGGTTCTATTTATGGTTTCATAATTTAACAGATTATACTTAAAGCCACTCTACCAGGTACGACGGGAGTAATGGGGGCGTGATCGAGAATCCCGCGTGCCTTCGCGACCCCCAAGACTGCAACGGAACGAGGTCCTATCACAAGGATCAAACACAAGGAGTGTCTCAAAACAGTGTATAGCTACTGTAGACGGGTAGAGGATTTAATTCCGGAAAGAACGCAACTTGAAATGCGGAAAACGGAACCCGAACGGGCCCTCAACGGGTCGAAAATGACGACACTGTGCAAAATCAGACGTCTGGAACTTCTTCCAGACGTCTTAAAAAGTGGATCAGAGAATTACCTTATTCAGCGTGGTTTCCCAGACGTCCAGAAGTCTGCGGAGACGTCTGGCCTAGCTCCCAGACGTCCGATGGTCGCCCCGGACGTCTGAAGGTCGCTCCCGCCGTCTGGTACTATAGCCAGACGTCTGATTCGCGTTGGATGGCGAATCACCGAGCCTGCGAACACCCATCTCTCTCCCTCAGTACGGTCAGTCGACAGGAAGGAAGAAGAAGACGGAAAACTCACCTTTCAAACCCCGCCATCTGGCTATCAGCACAGACGTCTGATTCTGGAAATTTTTCCAGAACTAGGGCGCAACTCGCCCTCCGCTCGCGACGCCGACCGCATCGACCCTCGTGCGCCTGCTGCTCGAGCCGCAGCAGGCCTCCCACGTCGTTCCGCGCCCGCTCCGCTCCTCGCCGGCCGGCCCTGGCAGCCCCGGCGAGCTCGCCCTCACGGCTGAGCGTCGCTCTCGCATGCAGCACCCTCTCCGCGCTCACTACGGCCGTCGCCGCCGCAGCAACCTCGCGCCCGCTCTCACGCTCGCTCTCGCACACTGGAAGGAGAAGAGGAAGGGGTGGAGGCGATGGGAGGGAGCGCGTGGCCTTTTAAGGCCACGCGAGGAGGAGAGAGAAACGCGGCAAGGCGTCTGCAGCCACAGAGGGAATAACGAATATGCGGGTCTGCGCGCTCAGGCGCGCAGACGACCCGCGCGTGTCGAAAATAACTGATTTCCAGACGTCTGGAAACGATCCCAGACGTCTGGTCAAACGTCTGGATGTGATCCCAGACGTCTGGTCCGACGTCTGGGCCACCTCCCAGACGTCTTAAAAGACGTCTGGGGTACGCGTTCGTAACAGCTCCTCCTCAAGCTCTACCAAAGCTCCGCCGAGCTTCCACCGAAGCTCCATCGACCTTGGTCCTCCTCCTCCCACACTCTCCTCCTTCCTCCCTCTCGCTCTCCCTCGCTTGCGCCCCCACTCTCCTCTCTCTTGTCTGCCCTCGCCACTACCGCACAGGAGATCTGGAGGTGGTGGTGGCTGGTGGTGTGAGGAGAGGAGAAGGGGGAGGAGGGGTATTGTAACGAGCGCGTACCCCAGACGTCTTTTAAGACGTCTGGGAGGTGGCCCAGACGTCTGTCAAGACGTCTGGGATCACATCCAGACGTCTGACCAGACGTCCGGGATAGTTTACAGACGTCTGACGAACAGTTATACTCGCACGGGATATTCGTCTGCGCGCCTGTGCGCGCAGACCTGCGATCCGCATCTTCTCTGCGGCTGCAGGCGACTGCGGCCGTCTCTCTCTCCTCCTCTCCGCGCGGCGTTAAAAGGGGGAGGGGGCGCGCCTCCCCTCCCGTCTCCACCATCTTCCTCCTCTCCTGCTGCGGGCGGAGCGAGCGGACGCGAGGGCGCAGCGGCAGCGGCGCAGCAAAGGCGCGGAGGAGCTGCGGCGTGCGAGGGCGGGACTCTGCCGTGAGGGCGAGCTCGCCGGGAGCGGCTTGGCCGGCCGGCGGAGGGCGCAGGGGGCGCAGAGCGTCGCGAAGAGGGACCTGCTGCGGGCGGAGCAGCGGACGCGCAAGGTGCGACGCGGGCGGCGTCGCGAGCGGAGGCCGAGCGAGGTTCTGATTCTGGAAAAATCTCCAGAATCAGACGTCTGGACTGATATCCAGACGGCAAGGTCGACGTCTGTGTGATCATACAGACGTCTGAAAGGTGAGTTCCGCTTTCTCCTTCTTCTTTTGTCGGCTGACCGTACTGAAGGAGGAGGGTTGGCTGTGCGCAGGTGTTCGGATTCGTCATCCTTTGCGAATCCGACGTCTGGAAGTTGTATCAGACGGCGGGAGTGACCTCCAGACGTCCGGAGAGACCATCGGACGTCTGGGATCTAGGAGAGACGTCGCCACAGACTTCTGGACGTCCGGGGAACCACGCCGAACAGGTAATTCTCTGATCCACCGTTTAAGACGTCTGGAAGGAGTTCCAGACGTCTGATTTTGCACAGTATTGTCTTTCTCGACCCGTTTAGGGCCCGTTTGGGCTCCGTCTTCCACGATTCGAGTTGCGTTCGATTCAGAATTTATTCCTCTACCCGCCTACAGTAGCTATACACTGTTTTGAGACACTCCTTGTGTTTGATCCTTGTGATAGGACCTCGTTCGGTTGCCGTCTTGAGAGTCGCGGAGGCGCGCGGGATTCCCGACCACGCCCCCATTACTTCCGTTGTACCTGGTAGAGTGGTTTTAAGCATTAATAAAATCTGTTAAAGTATGGAACCATAACTAGAACCTAGGGCATTGCATGAACCCTAGGAATGAGAAATGTATGGAATGATAGCTTCTAGGTGTTGCATGAATCCTAGGGCCGGAAAACTAGATTGTATGATAGATCCTAGGATATGGCATGAATCCTAGGATGGAAAAACTAGTGGAATGTATATTACTGCAGTCTTGGAAAAATGGAAAGGAATATATAAGCTGCCTGTGAAATTAATTAACAGCTGCCTGTTATGAACAAAGAAACATGTTTGAGATCATGAAAATTGAGAACGTGAATCTGGAAGGTGAAACATATGATGTTCTGAGATAAAGGGCTGGAACCCTACGGGGAATTAGGAGTGGAACTCCTGGAAAGAAAAGGAATGGAACTGAGATGTAGTTGTACTGTCTCTTGGGTACGCAGTACCAAGGGAAGTACCTGTACCTGTTTTAGTGCAGAGTGGGGCCAGCCGCCCCAGGGACCCGGGGTTAGGCTTGGCCGCTCTGTACCGACTTGTTGGCCCTCGTGTACGTAGTACCGAGGAGAGCTAGTAGTGTTAGGAGAGTACTAGCTACCCCACGGGCCCCGGGGTTCTGCTAGCCTCCTTCACCGACTTGTTAGGCCCACTAGGGCAAACCAGGGTAGTCAGACGAGGGTGCGCGGACTGTGGAGGGGCAAGGCCCCGGTTTGGTTACTGTGGAGGGGTTGGACCCCTGTTACTGAGAGGGCTCTGCCCTGGTTCCGTGCTGTGCTTTGGGCGCACCCGTTAACGGAAACGACTGACCGCGTGCCAGTACGGGCTAGCTACCTGTGCGTTTATCGCGCGTGCCGTAGTCACCGTTACGTCTGTCAGTGACCTTGGGGTGGTTGACTGAGGGTAGGATCACCACGGGGGACTCTCCCGGCCAGGAGAGCACCACGTGCTACTTCTACTGTTGGAAAAGACTGCAATCAAGATCGTCCCACGAGGACATTCGAGATCAAGTAAAGGATCTGAGAAGTAAATGAAATAGTGAGAAAAATTGAAAGATGTAAATAAAGGAAGTAATAGAACATAACAGCTACTGTACACTCTACTGTTGCCTTTAGTTAGTTTGCCACTCTACTCAGCGTTTTGCTGACGTGTTACACTCGTTACCTTTTTCAGGACCAGGTGTTGAGCAGCCAGGGTCGGCGGCTGCAGAGGACGCTGGGCCGAGTAGGGTCCAGTAGAGTTGCCACAGCTTCGTACCTTCTTTTGTTTCTGTTCTAGTGAGTAGTTTTGTTTCCGCTGTACCTTCTTACCTGCAGTTTTTGTTATATGATAAATGTTGTTTTACTGTTGTGGTGGTGCCTACTGTAGTAGTTTCTTTCCTTACTGCTGTACTTTTTACTGTTAGTTATATTCATGCTGAATGTGGTTTATTTTACTGTCTTTTGGTTACTTCCTCGTTGGACGACTGGGTCTTGGGATTAGTCGAGTCGGTCCGGTTCTCGTGTCTCGTAGGGACTCGGGAACCGGGTCGTTACAAGATGGTATCAGAGCAAGGTCGTCCCGAGAAGTGAATCAACTGACTGGAAAATAACCAATTCACATGTTTATAGCTAGAGTAGCCACCATAACATATCTCTTGACATGAGCTCTTAGAAGTGTTGTTAGGTACCGTCTGTTTTGACGTTTCCGTTTTGTTTCGCGTCTCCTTGCAGGAGATGCCTCGTCGTGGGACTGGCGAGACTGGCCGCGGGCGCGGCCGAGGGCGAGGACGGCGAGGTGGACGTGCTGTCGTTGACGTCTCGGTGGACCAGCCACCACTCCCTGGAATCCAGGCCCAGGACCTCGCCCGACTGATACGGGATATTGTACGAGAGGAGCTCCACCCACCGCCCCGAGCACCTCCTCCTGGGGTTGCAGAGGGGGAGTCCTCTGTGGGACCACGCGACGGACGCGGCGCCGGACACGAGGGAGGGGATGGGCCCCTGCCGCCCCCACCTTCCTCCGACACTTCCGTACACGAGGCACCTTCGCCTGGAGGTGCACCAGCACCTCCCCTACAGCACCACTTCGAGCTTTTCGGGCAGTTCCGGAAGCTGAAGCCCCCCTCCTTCAAGGGGGATGAGGACCCGACCGAGGCAGAGGACTGGCTTGAGCAGCTGGAGAAGATCTTCGACACCCTTCGCCCCCCGGTGGAGTGCCGCGTGGCCTTTGCCACGTACCAGCTGGAGAGTGCGGCACACCGGTGGTGGAGGGCGGTCCGGGGACAGGAGAGGGACGAGCCGACGTGGGACCAGTTCGTCACCCTCTTCTGCGAGCAGTACTTTCCCCAGACGTGGCAGGACCAGAGGAGGCGGGAGTTCCACACTCTCCGCCAAGGGACGATGACCGTGAGCGCGTACCGCACGCGTTTCTTGGAGCTGTCCCGCTTTGCAGCGACAGCGGTAGCCACTGAGGAGGAGCGCCTTTGGAGGTTCACCGAGGGGCTCCGGCCTGCGATCCGGGGGTATGTCAAACCCCTGAAGCTGCCGACGTTTTCGAGGGTGGTAGAGGCAGCCATGACTTGTGAGGAGACCAACCCGTCCGCGCGAGAGACCGACGGCGGGCGGAAGAGGCCCTTTCAGCCAGACTTCTCACAGGGCCGGCGAGGACGGAGACACGTGGCGTCCGCAGGAGAGCCGTCACGTTGTGCAGGGCCATCACTGGCCTTTGGGGGCCCTCGACAGGGGCCAGTCGCCAGCACCGGACCCCCGCCTAGCCGACAGCAGGGACTCACTGAGGGCGGGAGTCGGGTTCCCCTCTGCTACCAGTGTGGCCAGCCGGGCCACGTCAGGAGGGACTGCCCATCTAGGGCAGGAGGTCAGCAGATACTTCCCGCGCAGAGCACTGGAGGGCGCGCAGGAGGCCGCGGTTTCCAGGCGCGAGGAGGAGGACCGCAGTCGCGAGGAGGGTACCGGCCAGCACCTACCCGTCCGACGCAGAGTGTGGCTGCTTCGTCCGCACCTAGAGCTGAGGGGCGTATCAACGCCCTAACACACAGGGACGCCAGAGCTTCGGGATCCGTGGTAGCAGGTATGGTTTCAGTTTCTGGCAGACTCGTTTACACGCTTTTCGATTCCGGCGCTACGCACTCGTTTGTCGCAGACAGTTTCGCAGTTAGTTTGGACCAGGATTATACATTGTTAGAGAACCCGTTCGTAATCAGAGGTCCGAGTGGTCAGCTGTTTGTAGCTGAGGAGGTGTACACGGGTTGCGGGGTCAGCATCGGGGGACACAGCCTGCCAGCTGACCTGATTATGATACAGATGGAGGACTTTGGGGTGATCCTGGGGATGGATTGGCTGTCCGATTACCACGCATTGGTAGACTGCTTTGAGAGGAAGATTGTCTTCTCCATTCCGGAGTTGCCTTCCTTCGAGTTTCACGGGCAGCCAGTGGACGGAGGTTTCAGGTGCATTTCGTCACTTCGGGCGGCGAGACTTTTGAGCCAGGGGTGTGAGGGCTTCTTAGCTTGTGTGGTGGCAGAGCACAGCCCCGTGGCAGATTTCCAGAGCATCCCGGTGGTCAGAGAGTACCCCGACGTGTTTCCAGACGAGTTACCAGGACTACCGCCCGAGCGTGAGATCGAGTTTGAGATCTCACTAGTACCAGGGACCAACCCCATCTCCACCGCGCCATACAGGATGGCACCGCTTGAGCTGCGAGAGCTCAAGTCTCAGTTGCAGGACCTTTTGGAGAAGGGTTTCGTGAGGCCCAGTGCGTCTCCCTGGGGAGCCCCGGTACTGTTTGTGAAGAAGAAGGATGGGACCCTACGCCTTTGTGTGGACTACAGACAGCTGAATAGGGTCACCATCAAGAACCGATATCCGCTGCCGAGGATTGACGATTTGTTTGACCAGTTGCGGGGTGCCACGGTGTTTTCCAAGATCGACTTGAGGTCTGGATACCACCAGTTGAGGATCAGGGAGACCGACGTCTCCAAGACAGCTTTCCGCACCCGGTACGGACACTACGAGTTTTTGGTCATGCCGTTTGGGCTGACCAATGCCCCCGCTGCTTTCATGGACCTGATGAACCGGGTGTTCAGACCGTACTTGGACCAGTTTGTGGTGGTTTTCATAGATGATGTACTCATCTATTCTAGAGATCGGACGCAGCACGGACAGCACTTGCGGATGGTTCTGGACACTCTGAGACGACGCAGGCTGTACGCCAAATACAGCAAGTGCGAGTTCTGGTTGAGGGAGGTGACCTTTTTGGGTCATGTGATCTCTGGAGACGGCCTGGCGGTGGATCCCGCCAAGGTCGAGGCAGTGCTCAGGTGGGAGAGACCGCGTTCAGTCACTGAGATTCGCAGTTTCCTGGGACTGGCAGGTTACTACAGACGGTTCATCAGAGGGTTTTCGCAGATTGCACGTCCTATGACACAGTTGACTCGGAAGGATGTGCCTTTCACTTGGACAGACGCCTGTGAGGCGTGTTTTCTGGAGCTGAAGGAGGGGTTGACCTCGGCTCCCGTGCTCACCATTCCTGACAGTAGTGGCGGGTTCGTCGTGTACACGGACGCTTCCTTGCAGGGGTTAGGAGGTGTGCTCATGCAGAGGGGTCACGTGGTCGCTTACGCTTCGCGGCAACTGAAGCCCCATGAGCATACCTACCCTACCCATGACCTAGAGTTGGCAGCTGTTGTCTTCGCGCTGAAGACATGGAGGCACTACTTGTACGGTGAGACCTTCGAGATTTTTACAGATCACAAGAGCCTCAGATATCTTTTTGACCAGAAGGAGCTCAACATGAGACAGAGACGTTGGTTGGAGCTCCTGAAGGACTACGACTGCAGCATCTCCTACCACCCGGGAAAGGCCAATGTGGTGGCTGACGCCTTGAGCCGTAAGGCGCCCGCACGCTTGGCCAGTCTACAGTTACAGAGTTGGAGCCTTTTGGAGGAGGTGGGCAGTTGGCGACCTCTAGAGTTACGAGGATACTGTGGGGCAGTGACGGTGACACGGCAGACCAGACCAGAGTTGATAGACCGCATCATCACGGGACAGATGGCCGATCCGTACTTGCAGTCTTTGCGCGACAGAGTACTGTCAGGGGACCCAGGGGACTTCTCTTTCACAGACCAGGTGTTACGCTTGAGGGGACGGCTGTGCGTCCCCAGAGACGAGGAGCTGTTGAGAGAGCTCCTGACTGAGGCACACGGTTCCAGATTCACCATACATCCCGGAAACACGAAAATGTACCATGACTTGAGACGCGAGTTCTGGGTGAGAGGGAAGCTCGCGCCGAGGTTCGTGGGGCCCTTCGAGGTCCTGGAGCGGGTTGGACCCGTTGCTTACAGACTTGCCCTTCCCCCGCAGCTTTCTGGTGTGCACGACGTGTTCCACGTGTCCAACCTCAGGAAGTACGTAGCCGATCTCAGCCACGTACTGAGTCACGAGAGCGTCGAGGTGAGCGACGACCTGACCTACCCCGAGCGGCCAGTGCAGATCCTAGACCGAGCCGTCCGCAGGTTGAGACGAAAGCAAGTACCCCTGGTAAAGGTTTTGTGGAGGAGCCAGCGGTACGAGGAGGCTACCTGGGAGCCTGAGGCGGCAATGCGGGAGCGGTACCCAGAGCTTTTCGCGGGTACGTCTTTTCGGACCGGCTTCGGTCCTCTTTGAGTTTGTTATGGTTATTTGGACATCCTTTTTCCGCACCCTAGTTGGCGCAAGTTTCGGGGACGAAACTTCCTTTGAGTTTGTTATATTGTAACGAGCGCGTACCCCAGACGTCTTTTAAGACGTTTGGGAGGTGGCCCAGACGTCTGTCAAGACGTCTGGGATCACATCCAGACGTCTGACCAGACGTCCGGGATAGTTTACAGACGTCTGACGAACAGTTATACTCGTACGGGATATTCGTCTGCGCGCCTGTGCGCGCAGACCTGCGATCCGCATCTTCTCTGCGGCTGCAGGCGACTGCGGCCGTCTCTCTCTCCTCCTCTCCGCGCGGCGTTAAAAGGGGGAGGGGGCGCGCCTCCCCTCCCGTCTCCACCATCTTCCTCCTCTCCTGCTGCGGGCGGAGCGAGCGGACGCGAGGGCGCAGCGGCAGCGGCGCAGCAAAGGCGCGGAGGAGCTGCGGCGTGCGAGGGCGGGACTCTGCCGTGAGGGCGAGCTCGCCGGGAGCGGCTTGGCCGGCCGGCGGAGGGCGCAGGGGGCGCAGAGCGTCGCGAAGAGGGACCTGCTGCGGGCGGAGCAGCGGACGCGCAAGGTGCGACGCGGGCGGCGTCGCGAGCGAAGGCCGAGCGAGGTTCTGATTCTGGAAAAATCCCCAGAATCAGACGTCTGGACTGATATCCAGACGGCAAGGTCGACGTCTGTGTGATCATACAGACGTCTGAAAGGTGAGTTCCGCTTTCTCCTTCTTCTTTTGTCGGCTGACCGTACTGAAGGAGGAGGGTTGGCTGTGCGCAGGTGTTCGGATTCGTCATCCTTTGCGAATCCGACGTCTGGAAGTTGTATCAGACGGCGGGAGTGACCTCCAGACGTCCGGAGAGACCATCGGACGTCTGGGATCTAGGAGAGACGTCGCCACAGACTTCTGGACGTCCGGGGAACCACGCCGAACAGGTAATTCTCTGATCCACCGTTTAAGACGTCTGGAAGGAGTTCCAGACGTCTGATTTTGCACAGTATTGTCTTTCTCGACCCGTTTAGGGCCCGTTTGGGCTCCGTCTTCCACGATTCGAGTTGCGTTCGATTCAGAATTTATTCCTCTACCCGCCTACAGTAGCTATACACTGTTTTGAGACACTCCTTGTGTTTGATCCTTGTGATAGGACCTCGTTCGGTTGCCGTCTTGAGAGTCGCGGAGGCGCACGGGATTCCCGACCACGCCCCCATTACTTCCGTTGTACCTGGTAGAGTGGTTTTAAGCATTAATAAAATCTGTTAAAGTATGGAACCATAACTAGAACCTAGGGCATTGCATGAACCCTAGGAATGAGAAATGTATGGAATGATAGCTTCTAGGTGTTGCATGAATCCTAGGGCCGGAAAACTAGATTGTATGATAGATCCTAGGATATGGTATGAATCCTAGGATGGAAAAACTAGTGGAATGTATATTACTGCAGTCTTGGAAAAATGGAAAGGAATATATAAGCTGCCTGTGAAATTAATTAACAGCTGCCTGTTATGAACAAAGAAACATGTTTGAGATCATGAAAATTGAGAACGTGAATCTGGAAGGTGAAACATATGATGTTCTGAGATAAAGGGCTGGAACCCTACGGGGAATTAGGAGTGGAACTCCTGGAAAGAAAAGGAATGGAACTGAGATGTAGTTGTACTGTCTCTTGGGTACGCAGTACCAAGGGAAGTACCTGTACCTGTTTTAGTGCAGAGTGGGGCCAGCCGCCCCAGGGACCCGGGGTTAGGCTTGGCCGCTCTGTACCGACTTGTTGGCCCTCGTGTACGTAGTACCGAGGAGAGCTAGTAGTGTTAGGAGAGTACTAGCTACCCCACGGGCCCCGGGGTTCTGCTAGCCTCCTTCACCGACTTGTTAGGCCCACTAGGGCAAACCAGGGTAGTCAGACGAGGGTGCGCGGACTGTGGAGGGGCAAGGCCCCGGTTTGGTTACTGTGGAGGGGTTGGACCCCTGTTACTGAGAGGGCTCTGCCCTGGTTCCGTGCTGTGCTTTGGGCGCACCCGTTAACGGAAACGACTGACCGCGTGCCAGTACGGGCTAGCTACCTGTGCGTTTATCGCGCGTGCCGTAGTCACCGTTACGTCTGTCAGTGACCTTGGGGTGGTTGACTGAGGGTAGGATCACCACGGGGGACTCTCCCGGCCAGGAGAGCACCACGTGCTACTTCTACTGTTGGAAAAGACTGCAATCAAGATCGTCCCACGAGGACATTCGAGATCAAGTAAAGGATCTGAGAAGTAAATGAAATAGTGAGAAAAATTGAAAGATGTAAATAAAGGAAGTAATAGAACATAACAGCTACTGTACACTCTACTGTTGCCTTTAGTTAGTTTGCCACTCTACTCAGCGTTTTGCTGACGTGTTACACTCGTTACCTTTTTCAGGACCAGGTGTTGAGCAGCCAGGGTCGGCGGCTGCAGAGGACGCTGGGCCGAGTAGGGTCCAGTAGAGTTGCCACAGCTTCGTACCTTCTTTTGTTTCTGTTCTAGTGAGTAGTTTTGTTTCCGCTGTACCTTCTTACCTGCAGTTTTTGTTATATGATAAATGTTGTTTTACTGTTGTGGTGGTGCCTACTGTAGTAGTTTCTTTCCTTACTGCTGTACTTTTTACTGTTAGTTATATTCATGCTGAATGTGGTTTATTTTACTGTCTTTTGGTTACTTCCTCGTTGGACGACTGGGTCTTGGGATTAGTCGAGTCGGTCCGGTTCCCGAGTCCCTACGAGACACGAGAACCGGACCGACTCGACTAATCCCAAGACCCAGTCGTCCAACGAGGAAGTAACCAAAAGACAGTAAAATAAACCACATTCAGCATGAATATAACTAACAGTAAGAAAGTACAGCAGTAAGGAAAGAAACTACTACAGTAGGTACCACCACAACAGTAAAACAACATTTATCATATAACAAAAACTGCAGGTAAAGAAGGTACAGCGGAAACAAAAACTACTCACTAGAACAGAAAAAAAGGGGTACAAAGCTGTGGTAACTCTGCTGGACCCTACTCGGCCCAGCGTCCTCTGCAGCCGCTGACCCTGGCTGCTCAACACCTGGTCCTGAAAAAGGTAACGAGTGTAACACGTCAGCAAAACGCTGAGTAGAGTGGCAAACTAACTAAAGGCAACAGTAGAGTGTACAGTAGCTGTTATGTTCTATTACTTCCTTTATTCACATCTTTCAATTTTTCTCACCATTTCATTTATTTCTCAGATCCTTTACTTGATCTCGAATGTCCTCGTGGGACGATCTTGATTGCAGTCTTTTCCAAAAGTAGAAGTAGCACGTGGTGCTCTCCTGGCCGGGAGAGTCCCCCGTGGTGATCCTACCCTCAGTCAACCACCCCAAGGTCACTGACAGACGTAACGGTGACTACGGCACGCGCGATAAACGCACAGGTAGCTAGCCCGCACTGGCACGCGGTCAGTCGTTTCCGTTAACGGGTGCACCCAAAGCACAGCACGGAACCAGGGCAGAGCCCTCTCAGTAACAGGGGTCCAACCCCTCCACAGTAACCAAACCGGGGCCTTGCCCCTCCACAGTCCGCGCACCCTCGCCTGACTACCCTGGTTTGCCCTAGTGGGCCTAACAAGTCGGTGAAGGAGGCTAGCAGAACCCCGGGGCCCGTGGGGTAGCTAGTACTCTCCTAACACTACTAGCTCTCCTCGGTACTACGTACATGAGGGCCAACAAGTCGGTACAGAGCGGCCAATCCTAACCCCGGGTCCCTGGGGCGGCTGGCCCCACTCTGCACTAAACAGGTACAGGTACTTCCCTTGGTATTGCGTACCCAAGAGACAATACAAATTACATCTCAGTTCCATTCCTTTTTCTTTCTAGGAGTTCCACTCCTAATTCCCCGTAGGGTTCCAGCTCTTTATCTCAGAACATCATATGTTTCACTTTCCAGATTCACGTTCTCAAGTTCCATGATCTCAAACATGTTTCTTTATTCATAACAGGCAGCTGTTAATTAGATTTACAGGCAGCTTTATATATTCCTTTCCATTTTTCCAAGACTGCAGTAATATACATTCCACTAGTTTTTCCATCCTAGGATTCATGCCATATCCTAGGATCTATCATACAATCTAGTTTTCCGGCCCTAGGATTCATGCAACACCTAGGAGCTATCATTCCATATATTTCTCATTCCTAGGATTCATGCAATGCCCTAGGTTCTAGTTATGGTTCCATACTTTAACAGATTTTATTAATACTTAAAGCCACTCTCCCAGGTACAACGGGAGTAATGGGGGCGTGATCGGGGATCCCGTGCGCCTCCGCGACTCTCAAGACTGCAACCGAACGAGGTCCTATCACAAGGATCAAACACAAGGAGTGTCTCAAAACAGTGTATAGCTACTGTAGGCGGGTAGAGGAATTAATTCTGAAACGAACGCAACTCGAATCACGGAAAACAGAGCCCAAACGGGCCCTAAACGGGTCGAGAAAGACGATACTGTGCAAAATCAGACGTCTGGAACTCCTTCCAGACGTCTTAAACGGTGGATCAGAGAATTACCTGTTTAGCTTGGTTCCCCGGACGTCCAGAAGTCTGCGGGGACGTCTGCCCTAGATCCCAGGCGTCCGATGGTCCCTCAGGACGTCTGGAGGTCACTCCCGCCGTCTGGTACAACTTCCAGACGTCTGATTCGTAAAGGATGATGAATCAGCGACCCTGCGCACAGCCAACCCCCCTCCCTCAGTACGGTCAGTCGACAAGAAGGAAGAAGAAGCGGAAACTCACCTTTCAGATGTCTGTATGATCTTACAGACGTCGACCTTGCCGTCTGGATATCAACCCAGACGTCTGATTCTGGAAATTTTTCCAGAATCAGAACCTTGCTCGGCCTCCGCTCACGACGCCGCCCGCGTCGCACCTCGCGCGTCCGCTGCTCCGCCCGCAGCAGGTCCCTCTCTGCGACGCTCCGCGCCCCCTGCGCCCTCCGCCGGCCGGCCAAGCCGCTCCGGCGAGCTCGCCCTCACGGCAGAGCCCCGCCCTCGCACGCCGCACCTCCTCCGCGCTCACTGCGGCTGCCGCTGCCGCTGCGCCCTCGCGTCCGCTCGCTCTCGCGCACAGGCAGGAGAAGAAGGAAGAAGATGGTGGAGACGGGAGGGGAGGCGCGCCCCCTTTTAACGCCGCGCGGAGAGGAGAGAGAAGGCGGTCGCAGCCGCCTGCAGCCGCAGAGAAAGAGGGCAGAATCGCAGGTCTGCGCGCACAGGCGCGCAGACGAATCTCCCGTGCGAACATAACTGTTCTCCAGACGTCTGTAAACTATCCCGGACGTCTGGTCAGACGTCTGGATGTGATCCCAGACGTCTGGTCCGACGTCTGGGCCACCTCCCAGACGTCTTAAAAGGCGTCTGGGGCACGCGCTCGTTACAGGTATAAATAGGAGGTGTGGGGTTTAGGGTTTGGGGAAGAATGAGGAAGGGAGAGAGAAGGGGACGGTCTCTACGCACCGCTCGCGCCCAGAGCGCAAAGTGCAGTATGAAAATTCCACTTTCAGATGTCCGGGAACGGGTCCAGATGTCTGACTGAAGCTCCAGACATCTTAAATGGCCAAAAGTGTAACGGGTCATTACACATACCAACCACTTCTGTTGACATATATTTCTTTTGAATAAGAGACTTTGATTGTACAACATCCACTGAAAATAACTGAAATATGTTACCTCGCAAAGAATGAGTGTACAGTAGACACCTAACAAAACATACCTGGAGATTCCATTCGATATGCCATCCTAAAAACCACAAGGTTCACCTGTATAGAATATATTAATCAATGAGCTTCCCAATACTTGCAGGAATTTAGGACATCCGAACATCACAAAACCAAACTTTAGATGACTAGCTTCATTATGTAGACATGGTTGAACATACTGTAATGAGTCTCCGATCCACAGTCTATGAGTGCGAGAACATCATCCATATCTTCCGGGAAATCTGCCAATTAGAGATGGAAAATTTACTAGCCACATTGATTAATGAAAGAGAATATCTCCTTAAGAGATACCTTCATTTTCCAACAAAGATGGCGAGACATCTAGCACCGTAATAGACACATTCTGTTACGAACGCGCAGCTTCAGACGTCTTTTAAGACGTCTGGGAGGTGGTCCAGACGTTGGACCAGACGTCTGGAACCTCTTCCAAACGCCTGGGATTCGGTTTCGCCGGCACGCGCGGTTTCGTTTGCGTGCCCGTGCGCGCAGACCTGCAGATGCTCTTTTCCCCTCTCTCCTCCGCAGGCTGCGCCCTCTGTTCCGCTCTCTCTCTCCTCCTCGCGCGACTTTAAAACGCCACGCCCTCTCCCTCACTCTCATCACCTCCGCCCCCTTCCTCTTCTCCTTCCAGCCGGTGCGCACGGGCGCGAGTGAGAGGCGGCAGCGACAGCCGCGGTGAGCGTGGGAGGAGGTGCTGCGCGAGGGAGGAGGCGCTCGGCCGGGAGGGCGAGCTTGCCGGGGCTGCTAGGGCCGGCCGGCGGGGGGGAGCAGCAGACGCGGGGTGACGCGGGAGGCCTGCTGCAGCTCGAGCAGCAGGCAGACGAGACGCGGCGCGGCCGTGCGTCGCGAGCAGAGGGCGAGTCGCGCCCTGATTCTGGGAATTTTTCCAGAATTAAACGTCTGGGTTTCCAACCAGACGACGGGGAGGACGTCTGGAGAATTGTCCAGACGTCTGAAAGGTGAGTTATTTTCGTCCTTCTTCCTTTTCTTCGGCCGTCCGTACTGAGAGAGAGAAATGGGTACGCGCAGATTCTGGATTTGCCATCCAACGCGAATCAGACGTCTAGCTGTAGTGCCAGACGACGGGAACGACTTCCAGACGTCCGGGGTGACCATCGGACGTTTGGGAACTAGGCCAGACACCCCCGCAGGCTTCTGGACATCTGAGAGACCACGCAGGACAAGGTACCATCTGATCCCCATTTTTAAGACATCTGGAAGAAGTTCCAGACGTCTGATTTTGCACTGTTTCGTCGTTTTCGACCCGTTTAGGGCCCGTTCGGAGTCCGTTTTCCGCGTTTCGAGTTGCGTGCTTTTCGGAGTTAAATCCTCTACCCGTCTACAGTAGTTGTATACTATTTTGAAAAACTCATTGTGTTTGATCCTTGTGATAGGACCCCGTTCCGTTGCAGTTTCGGGGGTTGCAGAGGTACGTGGGATTCCCGACCACGCCCCCAGTACGCCTGTTGTAACCGGTAGAGTGGCTTTTAAGTTTATTAGTATAATCTGTTAAATTATGGAACCATAAATAGAACCTAGGACATTGCATGAATCCTAGGAATGAGAAATAGATTGAATGATAGATCCTAGGTGTTGCATGAATCCTAGGGCTGGAAAACTAGATTGTATGGTAGATCCTAGGATATGGCATGAATCCTAGGATGGGGAAAACTAGTGCAATATATGAATACTGCAGTCTTGGAAAAAAATGGAAAGGAACAAATAGCTGCCTGTAAATTGAATTAACAACTGCCTGTTATGAATAAATAAACGTGACTGAGAACATGGATTGTAAGAACGTGAAACTGGAAAGTGAAACCTAGATGTTCTGAGTTAAAAGAGCTGGAACTCTACGGGGAATTAGGAGTGGAACTCCTGGAAAGAGAAAGGAATGGAACTGAGAAAGAAAGACGTGGTAGTGTGCTGTCTCTTGGGTACGTAGTACCAAGGGAAGTACCTGTACCTGTTTAGTGCAGAGCGAAGCCAGCCGCCCTAGGGACCCGGGGTTAGGACTGGCTACTTTGTACCGATTTGCTGGCCCTCGTGTACGTAGTACCGAGGAGAGCTACTAGTGTAGGGAGGTACTAGCTACCCCACGGGCCCTGGGGTTCTGCTAGCCTCCTACACCGACTTGTTAGGCCCACTGGGGCAAACCAGGGTAGTCAGGCGATGGTGCGCGGACTGTGGAGGGGCAAGGCTCCTGTTTGGTTACTGTGGAGGGGTTGGACCCCTGAGAGGGCTCTACCCTGTACTGGTTCCGTGCTGTGCTTTGGGCGCACCCGTTAACGGAAACGACTGACCGCGTGCCAGTGCAGGTTAGCTACCTGTGCGTTTATCGCGCGTGCCGTAGTCACTGTTACGCCTGTCCGTGACCTTGGGGTGGTTGACTGAGAGTAGGATCACCACGGGGGATTCTCCCGGCCAGGAGAGCACCACGTGCTACTTCTACTTTTTGGAAAAGACTGCAATCAAGATCGCTCCCACGAGGAACATTCGAGATCAAGTGAAGGATCTGAGAAATAAATGAAATCGTGAGACAATTGAAAGACGTAAATAAAGAAAGTAACAGAACATAACAGCTACTGTACACTCCACTGTTTCTTTTGTTTTAGTTGCACTCTACTTAGCGTTTTGCTGACGTGTTACACTCGTTACTTTTCAGGACCAGGTGTTGAGCAGCTAGGGTCAGCGGCTGCAGAGGACGCTGGGCCGAGTAGGGTCCAGTAGAGTTACCACTGTTCTTTGTACCCCTTTTGTTTCCGCTGTAGTGGGTAGTTTTTGTTACTCTCTGTACTTTTCTTTACTCGTAGTTCTTGTTATGTTAAATGTTGTTCTACTGTTGTGGTGGTACATGCTGTAATAGTTCTTTTTCTTACTGCTGTATTTTGTTACTGCTAGTTATATTTCATGTTGAATGTGGTTTATTTTACTGCTCTTTTGGTTACTTTCTCGTTGGATGACTAGGTCTTGGGATTAGTCGAGTCGGTTCGGTTCTCTTGTCTCGTAGGGACTCGAGAATCGGGTCGTTACACATTCAGATAAAAAAACCATTGAAAAAATGATGATGGCCTGAACCACAGATGTCATTTTAAGAAATAAAGTGATAAATGGTGCTGACTACGTGGAGGATCATCACAGAAGGACACAGCATTCATGTGAAAAAAGCACACAACAAAGAGAGAAAATGCATGCAAACACAACATGCAGCACAAAACCACTCTCATAAATAGGAGAAAGGGAGAGGAAGGAGATCCGAAGCACAGCACAAGATGGATTAAACAAAACACAGAACTCCTTGTACACATACCTGATGTTGGAGAGAGTGAAGCACACAACGAAGAGAGAACGCAAATAAACACAACACGCAGCACAAAACCACTCTCATGAATAGGAGAAAGGGAGAGAGAAGGAGAAACGAAGCAAAAATCGTAATATCTGAAACACAACACAATATGAATTAAACATAGCACAGAATTCTTTGTACACATACCTAATGTTGGAGAGAATGAAGCACACTACGAAGAGAGAAAATGTATGCTAACACAACATACAACACAAAACTACTCTCATTGGATAATATCTGAAACATAGCACAAAACGGGATAAACACAACACAAAACTCTTTGTCCACATATTTGATGTTGGAGAAGTTACTTTGCAGCATGAGTACAGAGTGGGGAAAAAGAGCGTGGAGGAATTCTTTCTTACACGCATTAAATCTAAATATTTTTAAAAGACAATCACGTAAGGACACGTGATATACGCAATCATACAATACATTAACAGAATATATGAACACATAGTAATTGATAGCATGATGATTATCAAAAGTTACCTCGAGATAAGAATAATACTACGAAAAAAAATATATCTCCAATTTTTCTTTTAATTTTAAATTAAAAGGTTTCACTTTTTCATATTTTATATCAATTATTATCATTTTTTATATCACATCAATATTAATATATATTAAAATAATTTACAATGTCATATTAACTCATTGGTATATTAATATTAAAAAATCATGTATTGGCTACTTACACAGAGGCCATAATATTAAAAAGTCATGCTCATGTTAACCTTTTCAATTTTACGAAACCGAACCCCAAACCTCATCTGAGTTGAATGGGAGAAACAAGAAGAAGGCCTTCTCAAAAATAGCGGCACAGGTTACACGGACAACTCCACCGCAGGGCAGTGGATGCCCATAAGCCACCTATAAAGGCCCCCGGTCCCGTCCCTACCCTTGTTCACGTCGGCGCTCTAGGGTTTAGGTCGCAGCATCGCCTCCCTTCCCCGACCTCTCCTCCCTCGGTGTCTATTCCTCCCTTCAGGTTTCACATTTCTCCTCCCCCTATTCTATCTCTCGCTCGATCGCCCAGGTGTTCTGAATCCACCCACCCGCGCCTAATTTTGCAAGTTCCATGTCGCCCTCTTCGGTGCGACATGGGATCTATCGTTAGGCTAAACCCAATCCTTTCTACCTTTAGCTCCGATGCTCCTTCTCCCTTAAATAGGATCTATCGGTGACAAGGTAGATATATTTATATCTATATACGTATGAATCTCCAATATACCTTTCCCTTTTATCGATTTGATGTTTGCTATGCGAATGTCGAGGGAAATCGGATGGATTCCCAATGATTCAACTAAGGAAAGATTGTAACCTTTTACGTTAATCTTTTTTGTCGTTGTGGTGTGTGTGTGTGCCGGTGATGTGAGAGATGATAATATTTGCTACTCTTGATGGGGACGACCCGTCTGACGAACAAACATCCACCAAGATCTCTGAGGCGTCTTTCTGTTTTTCAGTTGGTTTTTTATTTTATTTTTTTTCCTTTTGATTTCTAACCACATACCTAGATTTATCTCATGAGCATGCCTCAATATTCGATTTTTATCTCCAAAATTTATACTTTTTTTTCCTTCTTTCATTTCGTTTGGAGGTTGAGATTCGAGTCGTGATCTTCGAGATCACGACCATGAAAAAAAAATTTGAACTTTGAACTGACAGTAGTTTGAAATGTGCACTTAGGTAAGTGATTTGAGTGTTGTTGTTGATGGAGGCTATGGGATATTGTGTTAATGAGAGCCACCTCAAGTTTTGATTTTTATCACAGTTAATGTCCTTGTTCTTTCCTTTCATTCCGTGGATGTGAAAAAGATTGGACTTTGAACTGATCATGGTCTGAACTTTTCATGATGGTATGGTTAGATATAGGGATAAGGGGAAGATCCTGAGCAATGGCCGCAGAGAGGACGGTTTTCGCGCCTGCGCTTGAAGGGATGAAGCAGATCAAGTTTGAGAATGGGGGGATGATGACGAAGCCTTTCCTGGAGGTCTGCAAGAACATCCTGCCTGTTCTTGGTATTCATATCTCCTCTTATTCCACTTTCATTTTCTATGAATTGATGGTAGTTCACAAGTTCGTTTGAAAAGTAGTCACAAGGTAATGTTCTGATTATACACTTTTTCTAAAAGAACAAACATTCAGATTATACATCCAATGCACCTGCACGTGCCACTCATTTTTCAAACTTTTCGAACTCCTATGTCAAACAAGGCAAACAAAAAAGGTGAAACTTATCATGCTCTTGTTGGATTCGTAAACTTATCGTAACTGTTTTTGTCACATCCAGAGCCTCTAGACAGGTTTCAGCATCATGTAGAATTATGTTGTCACTGTTTCTCTGCAAACACATTATTCTACTCTAATTGCATCGAAGCATGCTTTTTGCACATTCCAATATTGTCAAACATAGTTCCTATGCTCTTCTCAGTACAGCTCATTACAATGTTATGCATTTTGACTGAAATCTTGGAGATTCCAAAAGGATGTTCCCAATTCCAATGACTTTGCAG
Source organism: Thalassia testudinum (assembly GCA_037157565.1). NCBI lineage: Eukaryota > Viridiplantae > Streptophyta > Magnoliopsida > Alismatales > Hydrocharitaceae > Thalassia > Thalassia testudinum. Next base: position 25,564,820 of record JAZHRO010000024.1, read on the forward strand.
TGCATTCTTATGCTCAATATATAGGACGTTTATCCTTTCTAACTTTATATTGAATTTCAGCTAGATGAGTCTTACTATTAAATATTTCTAATTCCATTTAATGATTTATAGAAAAGGAAATTAGTTTTATGACGCTTAATAATTTGTTGCCAGATAAATTTGGAGCAGCGATGGCACTTGTAAAGTCTGACATTGGTGGAAATATAACAGTGAGAACCTTCTTGCCATCTCCATAGTACAATTACTATTTTTGATTTATAATATTTGGAGGGTCCTTTTATTTTGTATTTTGTAGAATTCGGAGTTTTATTTTGTATTCTGATTAAAATATCCCCATCAAATGCTTTTGTACTGGTGCAATTTGATGTTTTGCAATGTTGGATATGAGTCCATTTGCATCCCAGGTGACACTATTGAGCTCTAATATGCTAGGCTTAAACGTTAATATTGTGGATTACATGTATCGTTGCCAATTGCAGCCATGCCATGTGCCTTTACCCCATTTCCATAAACAATATGGCTTACTTTGCTTTATCCAGTATATTTGAACATTGACTCTATCCTTTGCCCTATTTTTTTTATATTTCAGAGGCTGGAAGCAAAATATTCCTCTGACCCGGCTAAATATAAGCTTCTCTATACTATGGTTCAAGAAGAAGTAGAAAATAAAACAGCCAAGGGATCTTCTAGTTGTACAAATGGTCTCTTGTGGTTGACAAGGTAACCTTTGTCTAAAACTAGTTAGTGTTATTCAGGCATTATTGCTTTAGCACATTAATTTCAAATTTTCCTCCAGGAAAAGGCATTTGATTGAAATTATCATAAAATCGTATTTTCCTTTTTTTCTTGTTTTTAATAAGTATGCACTGAGAGTGTATTGAACTGCTATCTTGGTGTTCAGGGCCATGGATTTTTTGGTTGAGCTTTTCCGTAACCTCATAGATCACATAGATTGGAGCATGCCGCAAGCCTGCACAGATTCTTATGGCAAAACCTTGAAGAAGTGGCATGGATGGCTAGCCAGTTCGAGCTTCTCCGTATGTACGCAACTTTCTAGTTCCCCTGCAAAAGCTGGAAATCAAATATCACGCCATTTTTATAAGTGCTGTTGTCTTGATAACCCTGGATTAGCTTGGTATCTTGGTAGCTCTAACTTTCTATGCTTTTCAACTTCCCCAATTAATTTTCAACTTGTACGATGCTATGGTGACCCACTTGTCAACTAAGAGAAGAACCGGGTATTAAAGATTTGTGATATTACCATTACTTTTTTTTTTATGAAATACAAATATCCTTTTATATCATTCTTTTATACATTGTGTTTATGTCTTCTTTCAACAAGCAGTCATACTTCCAATTATGTTTGTCTATCTATTTCATGCTAAATTTGTTTGTACACTCCAATGATGGGCAAATGGGTCGATTCTGTTTAGACATGAAATTTGAACGTCCACATAGGGCCCTCTTTGGGTTTTTCCTACCAAAATTAAACTATATTTTACAGTTGGAAAAAGTGGACCTAGCACTTAGACATGCAAACTGAACCTATAAGTATGTGCAGCGCTGGCTTGAATTATTCTTTCTGACGTGCCACTTCTATATGCTTGTCCATGGATTTTTATTTTATTGGAGAAGTTCACGTATGTGACTATGGTTGCACCTCAAATGATCCAAAGGTTTTATCTTCGTAATCGCAGGTCGCTATGAAGCTTGCTCCAGACAGGAAGAAGTTCATGGATGTGATTAGCGGCGAGGGGGACCTCAATGCAGACATCGAGAAGTTTTGCACCACTTTCTTCCCATTCCTTGAAGAGAATCACAAGTTCCTGGTAACATGTTTTAGCTTGCTGCTACTGCTCAACACTAAAATTTTGATTTGTTTCCCCGTCAAAAATTGAGACCCCGTGCCATTCTACTGCAGGAAAGCGTTGGCTTTGATAATCTAAAAGCCTCTTGAGCCTTAACGAAATCGTACCGTCGATGGATTTGCTAAATTCGATAATTTGAGGAGTTGAGGAACATTTATAGCTGTACCATTATCAAGCTTCTTGAGCATCTTTGCTACTAGCATGCTGCATTGGCTATATCCAGCAGTTGGAGGAGCACGAGCATTCGCTGCCAAAAGTTTATTTAGAATTGCTATTATCCGCTTGTATATTACTCTAATCTAAGCAAGAGCGACATTTTACATACACGGTGGCAATATCTTCATCTAGAATGAAAGACTTTTTGACTGTAGACTTGCATTAGGTGGTGTTTGTACAGATATTTGCCCACTTGGGTTGGGAGTAAACCTTCTTATCTTGCCTTTCGGGAAATGATTTAGATCAAATTCAGACCTAGAGGGTTCATGCTCGAGGTTAGATTAAATGGAGCTGAGCTAAAGGGTATGTTGCAACCCATCAGACAGGAAGCTGTATGGTTTCACGGTTGAGGCAAGCACAATGGAAATACTATAATTTGTACTATATTGTTTCTCTTGATCAATCCTCTCTGTGTCAGACATTTCACTTGGGAGGGTAGCCTAATACACAATTACAAGCAGATATAGCATGTATATTTGTATTTTATTTGGGAAGGCTAAGGAAGTGCTACGACGATCTCATTCCATCGGCACGGTAAACAAAAGAATAATTGATTTTGCAAAGCCTTTTTATATACTTAGTTGAAGGTTTCCTCTCGTACAACCTTTTTTGTGACATGGAACCTTTCGTGGGTAAACTGAAGGAATTGGTGGCCTGCAACGCCAACTTCCAAGTAATGCAAGGCTAGGGCTTTGTTGTGTTCGATACAACATCCAAGCATTTGGTTCCCATGTCTACTAGCGTGTTGTGTTCAAGTAATACTCGCTTAATTCTTAAGTTAATTGGCAATACAACCTCCAAGCATTTCGTTTGAAAGCATGTAATTAGTCATTTTAGAAGTTCACATTTTTCTCTCACCGTTACACCTGACATTGCTCACATATTTGCCCTCCCTTTCATTCTTTTCTTTCATTTTGCTTTCCTTTACCGCTTTTCTTGGCCTCAAGAGATTATAATCGTTAAAATAAAATAATGACGTGATATACTATGATGGTGGTTGGTGACAATTTATAGGATTTTGAGGATGGTTTAGAATCATCTCAAAACCTGTGTACTGTTGTAGTGGAGGGAGGCTACGTTGGAGAGGAGGGAGAGGTTTGGGAAGTTAGTCAGGGTGGTGGTGAGGGAATGGTTCTGTGAGTTTGCCGATGAGGACAATTTTGCAAGGCTGATGAGGTGAGGTGGTTTGTGGGTTTGTCGGTGGAGTTGTGAGGTCACAGAGGTAGGGTTGGTGAGTTGAGGGAGTTGGTTGTGTCGGGGTTGGGAATAATGGATAGAGCGAAAGAGTAGAAGATGACGAGGGGAAGGGTGGTGCCCATGATGCAGTAGAGGGTGGCAGGGAGCATGAGGTTTGGAGGGGATGGTTGGTCACTACTACTAAAGAGGGCCATCCGCCTTGGCAACTGGAGAGGACGATGAGTGGTGGTTGTTGCAGAGGGCAGTGGTTGACAGTTGCAGAGGGAGAGGAAGAGTAGATGGAGGGGAGAGTTTGGGGATGAAGAGGAGAGGGTAGCAGATGGGGTAATTAGTGGAGAGAAGAGATTGGTGGAGATGGTGGCTTTCCTTAATTACTTGGAACTAATATTGTTGTTTATTTGATTACCTTTCCTTCACATTGTATATCTTGCTTTCCAATGTGAATAGAGAAGATTAAGGATAAGGCACTTCTGTGTATCATCCATTATTTGTGCATAAATTTAATTGCAACCAACTCTCAACATGGGAGTCAAGTCTAGATACCCATGTAAAATCAAATTGTTTTAGCCAATAAATGATGAGTAAATGTGTACCCATAATTTAAGAAATTCTTATCAAATGGGCAAAAAATATTAACTATTTATGTTGCGTTTTCTCAATGTGTACGAAGGTTACTAAGAATCATTTTACGTAAAATAAACACTATCATGTGAGTAATGATATACACTTTATTATATATCCTATAACACATCCAATCTTTAAGTGTAATTCTAATAGGTTTTCATGTGTAATTTCATCCTCCTACCCTCTTTCCCTATGGGTCTACCAAAAAGAGATATCCCACCCACTTCTTCTCCCTTACCATCCACCATTCACGAACATCCACTACTCCGTCGACTAGTAGCTCATTGGCAATTGACATTGAGCTTTGGGGAGTTCCTACTCCTCCAACCTTGAGCTATATAGTCTCGACTTCCTCTAACAAGCTCCTCCTTTAACCTTAGGGGTATACACGGGTCAAGTTGAGTTGGGTTAGCACTCAACCCAAATTCAACCCATAGTTTTCGGGTAAGAATTTTTTCAATCCAATCCAACTCGTTACACTATTGAACTCAACTCAACCCAACGCGTAAAAATCGAGTTAAGTTGGGTCGGGTTGAGTAGGTTATTGACTAGTCAAATGATTTAAAACTTATGTTTATCTTTTACATATTTTCTATATCTTTCATACTTAATAATAAACATTTTAAATTTATAAACAACTTATATCATAGATAAAAACAAAAAACAAGCTTGATAGTCATATAATATTAATTGCATTTTTATTGTAGAAAAGTAAACACATATTACGAGATGATTATCTTATCAATGTATTTTTTTTCATAGATGTAAGCATTCAAAATAAATAATTAGATAAGAATCAAAATAATTTTACTAGTAAGAAAAAATTCAAGATGTGCGTGGATGTTTTTTAATTTTGTCTAAATAAAGAATTAGATGAGAACCTAAATAATGACATCTAATTTAAGCTTTAAAGTTTGAATGCCTAGGTGAAGTTTCAAATAATTTAGGTTAAATTAAGGGAAGGTAAAGGGGGAGGAGGATGGTCAAGAGAGGGGGTGGTGGTTATTGGCTATAGTAAAGGAGGATAGTCGGTGAGGGGGTGGTAGGTTGTGTGGTGATGGTAATAATTTTAGTGATAGGCTAGGTGAAGGGGAAGGTAGAGAGGATGGTGGATGGTCGATGAGGGGTGGTGGTCTGCTGAGCTGCGTGGTGGTAGTGGATCGGTGGTAGTGGGCTAGCGGCTCTGGTGATAGGTTCAGTCTGGGTAGAGTGAAGGTAGTGACGACGGTGGATGGCTGGTGAGCGGGTGGTGGGTTGTGTGGTGATGATGGCGGTGGCGGTGGCAGTGGCTCTAGTGAAGAGAGGTAGTGGCTGTCAGTAATGTAAAGGAGGAAGGAAGATGTTAACCTCAAGTGGTAATGACGAGAACAACGGCGACAATGAAAAGGGAGTTGCGAGAGAGGTTTGTGGTGACGACGAGAGAGGAAGCTCGGTTTAGGGCTTACGAATGGAGGGAAATTGAAAAGAAGCACACGATGGAGAGCACACAGAGAGAAGGAAAGTAAAATTGAGGAAGTGGCGTGCGTTATTTGCGTGGGTTTTTTTTTTCACCTTTCAAGTTTAACAAGGTAGTTTTTTTTCCTTTAAAATTTTAATGGATACTCTCGTGCATGTGTATCAGGTTGAATCGGATTGCGGGTTAGGTTGGGTTTATTAGACCTCAAACCCAACCCATTTTTATCGGGTTGAGAAAATTTCAACCCAACCCAACCCAATCTAAGTCACAACCCAACCCAACCCATGTACACCCCTATCTAACCCCAAGCTTCATTGACATTAAAGCTCATCCTCCAGCCTTGAGCTTCATTGAGCTCTTCCTTTGACCTTGATCTCCTCCTCCTCTGGCCTCCACCTCCTCCAACTATGAGGTTTTTTGGGAAGCTCCTACTCCTTTAGCATCAACCTCCTTTGACCTTGAGGCCTGCCAATGAGCTCCTCCTCCTCGTCCTAAGCTCGTCACAACTCCTTCTTCTTTAGTCCTGCACTCCTTTGCCTCAAACCCCTTCCTCTGACCTTGAGCTTCAACAAGCTTTGACCTATCCTAATCTCGACTGACACAAACCTTAACCTCTGTCAAGCTCCTCCAACTTTGAGCTTCATTGACATCGAGATCGATCTTCATCGAGTGAAATGATTCGTTACATTTTTAGTCAGATAAGACGTCTAGAGTTTCAGTCAGACATCTAGACACGTGCTCGGACGTCTGAAAGTGGGATTTTCGTACTGCACTTTGCTCTCTGCGCATGGACGGCGCACAAAGGTCTCTCTCCCCGCACCCTCACCCCCATAAACCCTATAAACCCCTCACCTCTTCTTCTCACCCCCCTCACACCACTCAAGCCACCGCCACCTCCACCTTCTCCTTGCGACGGCCGCGCCTTCCAACCTCCCATCCTTGCTGCTGCAGCCACGACAAGGAAGAGAGGAGCCAGCGAGGGAGAACGGGGAAGAGCAAGAGCGAGGGAGTGAGGACGAGGGAGGAGGGAGACGCTGGCGAGGAGCTTCTCAAGCTCCTGTAGCTGTTGGAGCTCCCTCTGTGGGCGGAGGTGCAAGCGGGGCAAGCTGCGAGGAGGTTCTGGCACTGAAGGCTTTCCAATATCAGATGTCTGACGTGACATCCAGACAACTGGCGAGGCACTAGGACGTCTGGAGCTGAAGCACGTAAGCACGTATATTGCGAGGTACGTACCTTCCTACGCTGCTTTCCGCCATGCAAAAGTTGTCAGCGCAGGAGGTGTTGGGATAAAATTGTGCCTGCGTTTTCGTACGCAAGTGAAGGCTTTGGGAAGACGCGTGGTACACTTTCCCAAGTGCTTTTGGACGTTTGACCGCATGGCCAGACGTCCGATGACCCTTCCAGACGATTGAAAGGAGGGTGAGATGTCTGGAGTTGCCCCCAAATGGTCGCGGAGGGATCTAGACGTCTGAGCACATCGCAGGAAATACAATGTGAGAACTGATGTCTTTTAAGATGTGTGGGACTAGTCTCAGACGTCTAATTTTGGTCAGTAATCACGTTTTTTGCCCATTTAAGGCGCAAACGAAATCGGATTTCCATAAACGAAGTACCGTTGTTTTCCACTAGAGTTCCTCTACGTGTTCGTGTTGAGTATCTATTATTTTGAGCTCGTCTAATGTACATTGGTCGCTGGTACTGGTTATCAACCGATGGCGTGTTCGGGGCCCGTGGAGATGATGAGATCTATGGTGTAGGCCCCATTCATCCCGTGATATCTGGTAGAGTGGTTTACTTCAGATGTTAATATTTAAATGAGAATGTACTTGGTTAGAATAATTAAATTGAACTCGAGGATGTGGAATGAACCCTTGGGTAGAAATGAATGAGCTTGTTTGAGCTATTTTGTTTACTTGAATGTATGGTTAAAATAAATTGCTAGCAAATGCACTTAATATAATTACGAGATACATGTTAAAAATACGAGCTGCCTGTATGTAAATGAGAAATTGAACGGTGAAACCACAAGTTGCATGTTTATGATTGAGAATTGAATTATGAAAACATGAGCTGCCTATATGGATGAGGAACGAGTTATGTAATATGGGATCTGGATATGGATAAATGAGATGAATATGAGCATGAACCCTATGGGGAATTAAGAGTAGAACTCCTGCATATGAAAGGAATCTGGAATGTAGACGGAAAGTGTGCTGGCCCTTGTGTACCCGCTACCAAAGAGAGCAATTGTCCCTTTTTAGTGTAGAGCGGAGCTAGCCTCCATTTGGTTGAGACCCGAGGTTAGGATTGACCACTCTACATTGACTCCTGTTGGCCCTCGCGTACGTGGTATCGGGGCACGCTACTAGTGTAGAGAGGGAGCTAACCACCCCACGGGGTCCGGGGTTTAGTTAGTCACCTTACACTGACTTTGTTAGCCCTTTGGGCAAATCGGGGTAGTTAAAAGAGGGTACGCGGATTGTGGAGGGGCGAGACCCTTATTTGATTCTGAGGGGCGAGACCCCTGCTCTGAGAGGGCAATGTCTTATATTATTCCATGCTGTATTTTGGGCGTACCCGCTAGTGGAAACGACTGACTGTGTGTCAGTGCGGGGTAGCTACTCGTGCGCTTATCACGCGTGCCGTAGTCACCGCTACGTCTCGACAGTGACCTCGGGGTGGTTGACTGGGTGTAGGACTACCACGGGGGACTCTCCCGGCCAGGAGAGCACCACGTGTACCTTCTACTCTACGGAAAAGATTGCTATCAAGATCGTTCCCACGAGGCACATGCAAGATTAAGAAATTCCTGATACTTTAGGAATTAGATGAACTAGAAACACATAAATGAGATAAATAGAAATGAGAAATAAACCTATTGTTGTATTACTGTACTTGCACTTAAATAATGTAAATGTCACTCTACTCAGTGTTTGCTGACTCTATCTTTCCGTAACCCTGTTCAGGATCAGGAGTTGAGCAGCCTGAGTTTCCAACTGCAGAGGGTGCTGGGCCCAGCAGAGTCCAGCCATAGTCGTTCTTTCAACTCTTTCATTTTTCTACTGTTGTAGTGAGCAATGGACACATATTTTACTGTTCATGTTACTTTCTGTTTCCTTTCTGTTTTCTGTTGTTGTTGTGGTGGCGTATACTATGTTTTGAGACAGTTGTTTTACTTTCTTTACTGTTTCATTTTTTTTCTTCTGCTTAGTTATATTACATATGAGAATGTGGTTTATTTTCCTGCTTGTGGTTATTTCTTGTTAGACAACTAGGTCTTCGGATTAGTCGAGATAAGTCGGTCTCGAGTCCTGTAGGGATTCGGGAACCAGGTCATAACATCGAGTTTCTTCATTTTTTTGTCTTAATGTAGGTGTGGTTGGATAGTGTACACCCTCATATATGTAGTTTCTATTGTAACTCTAGTAGTGTGTAAGTTCATTTATGGTGTTAGGTGATGATGACATCCTTTTCATGACTTGTTAAGTATAACAATGCTTATGGAAGTAATAACATCTATGTTAATCAAATGTCTTTTGTGCATTTTCTTACATGTTTAATATTACAACATTGTTGTGCAACTTATTAGTAAGACATACATCATGAGCGAAAAGAGTGATGCCTAATTATGTAAATATGCAATGACTTATAGTAGTGATGAAGCCAATGTCACCTGTATCGTCGAACATACAAGGCTCATATTGGTCTTAACAATATGAACAATCTATGTGAGTGCCATTACATTTGTGGTAGTGCTGTAAACATTTATATTGGTATCTTCTTGTATACTTAAAATATATTTTAATTTAATATTTTTTACATACATCAATAATAGCGTCAAAAACAAGAACATATCATGCTAACAGCACTTAATATTGGTAGGACAAACAATATCAACTTACAACGGTGTTGTTAACTATATTTTTGGTATCACCACCATATATATATAATTTACTATATTTTTGGTGTAAATAATTGATTTATATTTGCATATAGATACTTGTGTATTAGTGTTTGTGCACATAATTTATATATATAGATAGGATCATGTTTCAAAATTCTAACTAATTGACAAATGGTAATGATTTAACCTTTCATTGGATTTTAGGGACTCACCTTTCTCTTCCCTTTACCTATTGTAAATATCCGTCCTACTTTTAGCCTTTTAAGACGGCCGAAGTCTCAGTCAGACGTCTGGGCCCTTTCCCGGACATCTGAAAATGAAATTTTTGTATACACTCTACGCTCTGCGCACGGGCGGCGCGCAGAACTTTTTTTCTCTCTCTCTCCTTTCTCCTCCTTCCCACCCGAACGCTAAACTCACATCACCTATAAAAACCACCCTCCCCTCCTCTCCTCTCCACCCCACACACCACCACCACACCCTACCTTCGCTGCTGTAAAGACCAGTTCCACTTTTAACCTTTTAAGACATCTGGAGTGTCAGTCAGACGTCTGTCCAGACGTTTGGACCCCTTCTCGGAAGTCTGGAAATTAAAAATCTGCGCGCGGGCGACGTGCAGACTCTCCTCTCTTTTTCCTTCTCCCTTTCCCTCCTGCACAACCTTAATCCTCGGCCTTATAAAGGCCACCCTCCCCTCCTCTCCTCTCCACTCCACACACCACCATCTGCACCATTAGAGTGCGCGGCAGAGCAGCGGGAGGAGGTCAGCGAGAGAACGCGTGAGAGCGAGGAGGAGGAGAGTGCGTGAGGAGGAGGAGGCCGAGGTTGGGAGCTTCGTGGAAGCTCGTCGGAGCTCGAACGGCCATCGCGGCACGTGCGGGAGGAGGAAGAGGTCTGGAGTGTCGTCCTCAACCACCAGCAGTAGTTGGAGCTGCGGCAGAGCGAGGAGGAATGCGGCGGAGCGCGGCGAGAAGCGCTGGGAGTGCATCCTGATACTGGAATATTTCTAGTATCAGACCTCTGGAGTGCGGTCTAGACGATCAGTTGAGCGTCTGGACGTTTGGAGTTAAGACCAGACGTCTGAGAGCACCTTTATCACGAAGGTACGTTCTTTTTGCAATTACGATCATGCAGGCTGCACCGTAGAGGATTTGGTTTGACTAAAATAGGGTGGCTGCTCTGTCATACGCAGGAGCAACCTTGGGAAGGTGTGCAGAATGCCTTTCCACGCACTTTCGGACATCTGAACAGCTCATCAGACGACCGGAGGCGTTTTCAGACGACCGGAGGACTGGTCAGACGTCTGGAACTACTTTCAAATGGTCGCGGGGGAGTCCTGGACGTCTGAGGTCACCGCAGGAGCTTGAGGTGAGATTCTGTAACTTTTAAGACATCTGGACTTGTTTCCAGACATCTGATTTTGGTTTGTAGACATGTTTTTGACTCGTTTGGGATCTGATTGGGATCCGTTCTACGCAAACGAAGTATCTGTGGTTTCCTTGTGAGTTTTTCTACGTATTAGAAACCTTTATACACTGTTCTGAATCTTCCTTTGTGATGTATACCTTGGTATAAGACTTTAACTTGCTGCGTGTCTAGGGCTTGCAGAGGTGCCTGGGTCTGCAGTTCGAGCCTCCAATACTTCCGGATTGTCTGGTAAAGTGGTCCACCACTGTTAATTACATTAAATAAGAATATATCTGTGGAATTAGCCAACTGGAAACCTAGGTTGTGGCATGAACCCTAGGACCAATAAATGAATAAACCAATTGTACTAGATTGAATTTGTATACATGAATAAGTTAAACTGTTAGCCATTGCCTGTGAAATCATTAGTTGCATGTATTAAATTATGGTAATACGAGTTGCCTGTATATAAACGAGAACTGAAATGTGAATGTTGGAATCTGGATCAGAATAATGTGGTAAACATGAGCATGAATTCTACGGGGAGTTAGGAGTAGAGCTCCTGTGATTAGATGGAAATTCTGGAATGTGGACGGGAAGTGTGCTAGCCCTTGAGTACGTGGTACCAAGGAGAGCAACTGTCCCCTTTTTGTGTAGAGCGGAGCTAGCCGCCCTTGGGTTGTGACCTGGGAATAGGATTGGCTACTCTACACTAACTTCTGTTGGCCCTCGTGTACATAGTACCGAGGCGAGCTACTAGTGTAGGGAGGGAGCTAGCCACTCCACGGGGCCCGGGGTTCTGCTACCCACCTTACACCAACTTGTTAGGCCCTCTCTAGGCAAACCGGGGTAGTCAGACGAGGGTACGCGGACTGTGGAGGGACGAGACTCCTGTTTTGAGAGGGCAAGGCCCTATACTGTTCCGTGCTGTACTTTGGGCATACCCGCTAGCGGAAACGACTAATAGCGTGTCAGTGCGCGTGCCGTAGTCACCGCAACGTCTGACAATGACCTCGGGGTGGTTGACTGGGTGTAGGACTACCACGGGGGACTCTCCCGGCCAGGAGAGCACCATGTGTACCTTCTACTCTTCGGAAAAGATTGCAATCAAGATCGTTTTCACGAGGAACATACAAGATCAAGAAAAATCTAAAAGTTGACAAAAGGGGTGAAAAGGAACTACCTGTAAAATAAAATAACTAGAAAAAATAATTATACCTGCTACTTTTACTGCTTTAGATAGTATGGTTACCACTCTACTCAACATTCGCGGACTCCGTCTTTTTCATAACACTGTTCAGGTCTAGGAGTTAAGTAGCCTAAGCTTCTAACTGCGGAGGGTGCTGGGCCCAGTTGAGCCCAGCCATAGTTTTCAGCACTTTTTTTGTTGTACTCTGTAAAGACCCGTTCTGATTTGAGCCTTTCAAGACATCTAGATTGTCAGTCAGACGTCTGGATCCCTTACCGGGCGTCTGGAAATTGAAAAATCTATACACGCTGTTGGTTCTGCCGGTAGCCAGTGCGTAGACCTCTCTCTCTCCTCCTTTTCCCTTGCTGAAACCCTAACCCCACATCCCATAAAAGAGAGACCCCCTTCCCTCTCCTCTCCACTCCACCACTCCACCACACCTCCCCACTCCACTGTAGTGAGCAGGTGCACGCGAGCGAGAGAGAGAGAGTGAGAGCGAGGAGTGGGGGTGAAGAGAGGGAGAAAGATGAGGCTGCGAGCTTCGTGGAAGCTTGCTGGAGGTCCGCATGACCACCGTGGGGCGTGTGAGAGGAGGAGAGCGTCAGGGCGTCGTCCCCGACCTTCTGCAGCAGTCGGAGCTGTAGCGGAGCGAAAGGAGCTGTGGCAAGTAGTGTAGGAGCACGGTCGGGTACTGGAGCCTTTTTAGTATCAGACGTCTGGAGTGCCTTCCGGACAACTGGCTGGACTTCTGGCATCGACACCAGATGTCTGAAAGCGAGTGTATTGCGAAGGTACGTCTTCCTTGTGGTTACGGCCATGCAGGCTGCACCGCAGAGGTGATCTGCTTGGCTAAAAGTGGTGTGCTACTCAGTTATGCGTAGGAGCAGCTTTAGGAAAGTGCGCGGTACGCTCTCCCACGCTTTTCAGACGTTTGGACAGCTTACCAGACGACCGGAGGAGTTCCCAGATGATTGGAGGACTGGTCGGACGTCTGGAACTGAGTCCAAACGGTCGCGGAGGAGTTCTGGACGTCTGAGATCATCACAGGAACTTGAGGTGAGTCTCTGATGACTTTTAAGACGTCTGGACTTGTTTCCAGACGTTTGATTTCGGTCTGCAGACATGTTTTTGACCTGTTTAGGATCCGATCGGGATCCGTTTTTATGCAAACGAAGTATCTGTGGTTTCCGTATAAATTCCTCTACATATTAGAAACCTTTATACACTGTTTTGAATCCTCCATTGTGGTGTGTTCCTTGGCATAAGACTTCGATCTGTTGCGTGTCTGGGGCTTGCAGAGGCACGTAGGCCTGCAGTTCGAGCCCCCAGTATTCCCGGATTGTCTGATAGAGTGGTTCACCTCTATTCTATTTATAAAATATGAATGCATCTATGAAAATTAGATAACTGGAAACCTATGATGTGGCATGGACCCTAGGACGAGAAATGGTTGAACCGCTTGTTTGCGTGATTGAAATTGTAGTTATAAATGAATGAGCTAAATTGTTAGTAATTGCCTGTTAATAAATACGAGTTGCCAGTTAAAATATGAGTTGCCTGAGATAATTGAACAGTTGCCTGTGATATCATTGTTGCATGTGTTAAATTGGGAAATACATGCTGTATGTGTATGAACGAGAACCAATTTGTGAATGATGAAACCTTGATTGGAATAATGTGGTAAACATGAGCATGAATCCTACAAGGAGTTAGGAGAAGAACTCCTGTGGAAAGATGGGAAGGCCTGGAATATAGATGGGAAGTGAACTGACCCTTGAGTACGTGGTACCAAGGGGAGCGACTGTTCCCTTTTTAGTGTAGAGCAGAGCTAGTCGCCCTTGGGTTGGGACCCGAGGTTAGGATTGGTTACTCTACACCGACTTCTGTTGGCTCTCACGTACGCGGTATCGAGGTGAGCTACTAGTGTAGGGAGGGAGCTAGCCACCCCACGGGGCCCAGGGTTCAGCTAGCCACCCTACACCGACTTGTTAGGCCCTCTGGGCAAACCAGGGTAACCAGACAAGGGTGCACGGACTGTGGAGGGGCGAGACCCTTGTTTCTGAGAGGGTTAGGCCCTATATTGTTCCGTGCTGTACTTTGGGCGTACCCGCTAGAGGAAATGACTGACCGTGTGCCAGTGCGGGGTAGCTACTCTTGCGCTTATCGCATGTACTGTAGTCACCGCTATGTTATTAGTGACCTTGGGGTGGTTGACTAGGTGTAGGATTACCACAGAGGACTCTCCCACCCAGGAGAGCACCACATGTACCTTCTACTCTTCGGAAAAGACTGCAATCAAGATCGTTCCCACGAGGAACATACGAGATCAAAAAGTAATCTGAAAGTAAACCAATGGGGTGAAAAGAAATTACTTGTAAAATAAATAACTGGAAAAGATAAATTTACCTGTTAGTTTTTACTGCTTTTGATAGCTTGGTTACCACTCTACTCAGCATTCGCTGATTCCGTTTTCTCATAACCCTTTACAGGTTCAGGAGTTGAACAACCCGAGTTACCGACTGCAGAGGGTGCTGGGCCTAATCGAGCCCAGCAGTAGTTTTCGTACTGTGATTGTACTTTCTTTTCCGTTAGTGAGTTTCAGACTCTTGTTTACTGTTTCTTTTACTGTACTTTTGTTTTACTTTCCTATTATTGTGGTGGTATGTACTGACTAGCAGCTTTTACTTCTTTTACTGCTTGTACGCTTTTACTGTTAGTTACATTGCATAGTGAATGTGGTTTATTTTCCTACTTTTCAGTTATTTCTTATTGGACGACTGGGTCTTGGGATTAGTCGAGTCGAGCCGGTCTCGGGTCCTGTAGGGATTTAGGAACCGGGTCGTAACATACTCTCTTTATTGTTGTAGTGAGTTGCAGTCTATTTGTTATTGTTCCTGTTGCTATTGCTTTTGTTTTCGTTCTGTTGTTGTGGTGGTATGTACTGAAATAGCAGCTTTTACTTTCATTTACTGCCTGTACGTTTTTCTTGCTTAGTTACATTGCATATGTGAATGTGGTTTATTTTCCTATTTTTTTGGTTATTTCTTGTTGGACGATTGGGTCTTGGAATTAGTTGAGGTGAGCCGGTCTTGGGTCCTATAGGGATTCGGGAACTGGGTTGTAACAACTACCGCGAGCGAGGAGGTGAGCGAGGGTGAGCAAGAGAGGGCGAGAAAGAGGAGAAGTGCGGGAGGAGGAGGAGGCCGAGGTCGGGAGCTTCGGTAGAAGCTCGTCGGAGCTCGCCCTGCCACCGCGGGCACGTGCGGGAGGAGGATGGAGTCCGGAGCGACATCCTCGACCACTTACAGCAGATGGAGCTGCGGCGGAGAGAGGAGAAGCGCGGCGAA
Organism: Thalassia testudinum; assembly: GCA_037157565.1. Taxonomy (NCBI): domain Eukaryota; kingdom Viridiplantae; phylum Streptophyta; class Magnoliopsida; order Alismatales; family Hydrocharitaceae; genus Thalassia; species Thalassia testudinum. Next base: position 25,580,028 of record JAZHRO010000024.1, read on the forward strand.
GAGCGTTGGGAGAGCGTTCTGATACTGGAAATTTTTTAGTATCAGACATCTGGAGTGAAGTCTGGATGACTGGCGGAGCATCTGGACGTCTAGAGTCAAGACTAGACGTCTGAAAGCTCCTTTATCATGAAGGTACGTTCTTTTCATGGTTACCGCCATGCAGGCCACACCGTAGAGGAATATGTCGGTCTGATTTTGGGGTGACTGCTCTGTCATATGCAGGAGCAGCCTTGGGAAGGAGTGCGAAACGCCCTCCTATGCACTTTCGGACGTCTGATCAGCTCACCAGACGACCGGAGGAGTGATCCGACGTCTGGAATCGCCTTCAGATGATCGCAGGGGAGTCCTGGACGTCTGAGGACACCGCAAGGACTTGAGGTGAGATTTTGTATCTGTTAAGATGTCTGAACTTGTTCCCAGACGTCTGATTTTAGTCAGTAGATACATTTTTGACCCATTTGGGGTCCGATTGAGATCCGTTTTACCCAAACGAAGTATATGTAGTTTCCTTGCGAGTTTCTCTGCGTATTAGAAGCCTTTATACATTGTTATAAATCCTCCTTTGTGATATATTTCCTGGTTTAGGGTTTCGACTTGCTGCGTGTTTGGGGCTTGCAGAGATGCCTGGGTCTGCGATTTGAGCCCCTATTACTCCCGGATTGTCTAGTAGAGTGGTCTACTTCTGTTAATTATATTAAATAAGAATGTGTCTATTGAATTAGTCAACTGGAAACCTAGGATGTGGCATGAACCAATTGTACTGCATGATTGTACTTGTTTACATGATTAAGTTAAACTGCTAGCAATTGCCTGTAATAAAGTTGTGAGTTGCTTGTTGAAATATGAGCTGCCTGAGATAAATGAACAATTACCTGCGAAATCATCAGTTGCATGTATTGACTTGTGGAAACACGAGCTGCCTGTATATAAATGAGAACTGAATTGTGAATAATGGAATCTAGATCGGAATAATGTGGTGAACATGAGCATGAATCCTACGGGGAATTAGGAGTAGAGCTCCTGTAGTTAAATGGAAAATCTGGAATGTAGACGAGAAGTGTGCTGGCCCTTGAGTATGTGGTATCAAGGAGAGCGACTGTCCCCTTTTTATGTAGAGCTGAGCTAGTCGCCCTTAGATTGAGATCCGGGGTTAGGATTGACCACTTTACACCGACTTCTGTTGGCCCTCGTGTACACGGTACTGAGGCGAGCTACTAGTGTAAAGAGGGAGCTAGCCACCCCACGGGACTCGGGGTTCACGTAGCCACCTTACACAAACTTGTTAGGCTCTTTGGGCAAACCAGGGTAGTCAAATGAAGGTGAGTGGACTGTGGAGGGGCGAGAGCCATCTTTGGTTCTGAGGGGTTAGACTCTTGTTTCTGAGAGGGTTAGGTCCTATACTGTTCCATGTTGTACTTTGGGCGTACCCGCTAGCAAAAAGGACTAATCGTGTGTCAATGCAGGATAGCTACCAGTGCGTTTATCACGCCTGCCGTAGTCACCGCTACGTCTTGACAGTGACCTCAAGGTGGTTGACTGGGTGTAGGATTACCACGAGAGACTCTCCCGACCAGGAGAGCACCACGTGTACCTTCTACTCTTCGGAAGAGACTGTAAATTAAGATCGTTCCAGCAAGGAACATGCAAGATCAAGAAAACCTGAAAGTTTGAGGAAAAATGGGTGAAAAGGAAATGTATATAAAATAAAATAACTAGAAAAGAGAATTAAACTTGCTGCTTTTACTGCTTTAGATAGTATAGATACTACTCTACTCAGTGTTCACTGACTCTGTTTTTTTTATAACACTGTTTAGGTCCAGGAGTTGAGCAGCCCGAGTTTCTGATTGCGGAGGGTGCTGGATCTAGTCGAGCCTAGCTATAGTTTTTCTGCACTTCTTGTTGTACCCCTTACTGTTGTAGTGAGTTTCAGACTTTTAGCTACTGTTGTTAGTGTTATTTTCGTTTCAGTTGTCTCTGTTGTTGTGGTGGTATGTATTGGAATAGCAGTTTTACTTTTCCTTTACTTCTTTGCACGTTTTTAATGCTTAGTTATATTGCATATGTGAATGAGATTTACTTTCCTACTTTTTGGTTATTTCTTGTTAGATGACTAAGTCTTAGGATTAGTTGAGATGAGTCGATCTCGAATCCTGTAGGAATCCAGGAATCGGGTCATAACACCTATAAATATAACTTAAAAAGATACATGTATAGACAAATATAGAAAGATTAATTTTCATATATCATAGACACATTTGATTTTACATGATTTTATATCATTATCATGGAAGGTAAAGGTTTTCATACACGAAGCGAATTTTCATGCATAAACATGTTTCAACAATCGTGACACGAAAATTATGTGGGTGTACTTTATTTAGTTATTACCAAATACTATAATTGTATTTCTATTTGTATGATGATATGTTATATGCTAAAATTATGTGAGCAATTATAATATTGTGATCTAAATTACAATATTGTACTTATATATTTTGTCAAATATTAAAATTATATGTATTTTACTTAAATATTATATCAAATAATAAAGCTATATTAATAATTATAATTTTATAATATGTCATAAGTAAAACATTCTGTGTTGCATTAAAATAATTTGACCAATCCTAAAATTAAATGTCTAATTATATAAAAATTTGATTTATTTCAAAATAACTTGCTTATTTTGAAGATATTGCAACTATTTGAATATTTATATAGAAATATGTCTTAACCTAAAATATTACCTTTTTAACTTAAAAAAGGTGCTAAATACTACTACTATATGCACAAGTAATTTCATATATTCTAAATTGAAATACCATACATTTTATTTCAAAGAGATTACTACGTAGCAAGACTATTATGATTTATAATTATGCATCCTAAATTATAAAATGTACATTTTAGTTAAGAATACTAACTATTATAACAATGTGGATAATCACATAAAAATATGATATGAAGTAAAACAGTATGCATGTTAGTTATGGAGAGTATCAAATAATATAATTACATACATAATTATGAAATAAAGTCGAAAGCTATAATAATGTATGTTTATTTGACAATACTACCAAATAATACAAAAATATGTGTAAATACATAATTATATGCTTAAAACTAAAATTATGTGAAATTTACTTACAAAAAGTGTTAAATACCACAATTATTTGTATGATTTCAGAATAATGTATCCCAAACTAAAATAATATTAGCTTCATTTGAAAAAGTTTGAAATGATATAACTATATGAGTAATTATATTACACCTAGCCATGAAGTAAAATAATGTTGATTTTGTTAAGATTATTTTGTGAGAGACTACATCTCATTGCATAATTATATAATAACATGCAATGTGTAGTTTAGTTAAAGATTTTGTAAAATAATATAACTATACATGTCCTAAAGTATAATAATAAAAAAGAACAAACACAATCCAACAAACGAGCCACCGCAATGACAGCAAGCACCTCCCGCCGCCATCGCCGGTCGCGCCATCACATCGGAGATCCGCCGCAGCCACCACCGACGCTAGCCTGACAACAGCTGCAGCCCCGACCACCTCGCACGACCAGAATCGCCAGCTGCTCCAACCATGACATCCGAGCGCCCACGACAATGATCGCCGCCCCGACCATAGTGAACCACCACCACTGACAGCCGCGACCATCGGTCGTGACGATCGGTCGCCGCGGTCGTCCAAAACCGGAGCTCCAACCCTCGACCGCAACGCCTCCGCCACGACGAGCGACGCCGAGCTGTTGCATGTCGACCTCCGGCCGATCGAGGCCCCCGGCATGCAGGTATCGTACAGTCGCTCGGGAGGGAGGGAGGGAAACGAAACGCTCGGGGTACTTCGAATTGTGGGTACCAAGAGTTAGACTTGCATGTTGAGCTAAACAGATGTGGAAAATCTCTCACGTGAAGGAAAGGTAGTCACATAGGGGCAAACCACATAGGAAGGTATTCAGGATGGAAAGAGCCCTACAGGGGCTGTGGAGGGAGGTGGAGCTGATGCTCGATATTGTGTGGGTGTGAACGTGAGATTCTTCCTGTCACAAGGTGATAGAGATGGCAAGCTGAGAAGAAAGGTTCGTGGAATTCCTACGAAGACACAATCCCGTAGGGGAAGGAGGAAGGAAAATTGAAACGCCCACCGGAAAGTAGAGTCAAGAAACACCATTATGCAGAGGGGAACACAAATGAAAAGAAAAGGCAAACAAATGAAAAAGTAAGAAAAGAAACCAAAGAAGTGTTTCCAAGTAAATCATCTCGTTCGGAAAATGATGGCTGTGCCACCGGAAAAGAAGTTTCTGACATTCGATAGACTTGCAACAAAGGCTAAAACATGTTGGCAAAATATCGACCATGTTGAGAGCGATTCGTATCATGTTCTTATCAAGAAAATTGCAGGAGTGAACTCCACATCCACAACTAAGAAAATAGCTAATGCAATCCACGACGGGATAAAAGTCAGAAATGAGAAAGGACAACGTCAACCGACCAACCAATCCTGATCGAAGACAAAGACGCACTTAAGGTCGAAGTGAAAGAAGAAGGGATGAGCGAGGACGCCATGGCTAAGAACAAGTCAGAGGAGATGCACCCTCTATACGAAGGGAAGAGGCAGTCATAATATGGACAACAAGATAAAGGTGGGGGGGAACCTTGACCAATGTCGTGCGGTCGATCAGGCCCCTAACTTAGTGGCGGCGGTGAAGTTTTCTTGCGGGAGGGCAAAGAGGGAATGTGAACGAGGCAAGTGGTGTGCATATGTGATAATGAGTGCAGAATATATATATATATATATATATATATATATATATATATATATATATATATATATATATATATGTAAATCTTTCTTAAGATTAGGTTTGGATATAATATTTACTTAATCGATTTTTTTTTTCAGAACAGTCATGTTGGCTTTTTTGTGTGCTTTATTAGCAATTTTTATTAGGTGAAGAGTAGGGTGTAGCATTGGGTTCGATCCGATCTGAGAAAGTCTATACTTTTTTCCAGGTCATGGGTCCAGTCTAAGGTTTAAAATTTTTATAAAATCAAGACTCTACCTAAAGTATATGTTTATGGGCCTAGGGTCAGGTTGGGTTAGGTCCGATTTCGATTTTCGGGTTGAACTTTTAGGCTTGACATAAAAAAAATCCGTTAAGGCCCTTAAGTTTTATAAGGATCATTTTTTTTTTTAGATTTTTAAATAAGATCTATCAACTAAATAAACTAGGTTTAAAAATATATGATACAAGTTACATCACATAAAGTTACAAAACATTACAGCATTACCTAAGTAAATCACATTAAATAAGAGATTCTTACAAAAAAATCATCATACTACTTAATAAAAAAGCATAGTTATGGTAGATATAAGAGTAAAAGAATACTCTTTTGTATTACATTCCTTAAATAAGATAAAATGAACAAACCAAGATTGGAGAATAATCTATTTCATTACCTAATAAAATTTCATCTTTATGCATTCACTTGTATCCAAAATGAACATTCTTTTTTTAACTTTTAATTAAAAAGGAAAAAATATTGGGAATTTGGGTGGAGAGGGTCCGACTCAATGGACCCTTTTAGGTTCTTTTGGGGTTAGGGTCAGGCTGGGCTTAAACCTAAATTTTTTAAAATATTAAGGCCTAAGCCCATCTCATGCGATATTCAATTTTAGGTCAGGTTGGACTCAAGTCAACCCGATTCAATGCCCCACCCTAGATAAGAGTATAGAAATACATTTTACAATGCAAAAATAGAGATCACGTTCTATTTTCTCAAGTAGGCATTCCTTCCCGCCTGATGTAACCCATCAATTTAATATAATGGTGCATTCAAAATATCCTCAAAAAGCAATGTAAAAAGCTACACAAATACTATCATACTGATATAAAATCAAAATGTATCAATGTAAAATTAAAAATTATATGCATTTTCGTTTAGAATCAAATTACATTCATATAAAATTATAAATCAACTGAATGTAAAAAATTATTAGTATATTTTACTTTAGAATAAAATTACATTGATGTTAAAATTAAAAATTATCGATGTATTTTAATTTAAAATTAAATTATACCAATATAAAATTAAAAAACACCTATGTATGTTTAGAATTGGAAATCGACATATTTTAATTTAGAATTAAAATTAAAAAAATCATCAATACATTTAATTTAATTTAAAATCAAAATACATTGATATAAAATAAAAAAATTATTAATATATTTTAATTTAAAACTAAAAATGACATGTACATTTTTATTCAAAGTCAAATATCACCTGAGTTTTTAGTTAAAATAAAAAATTATCTGTACTTACGTTAATTTTAATTTGTTAGATTCACCGAACAAATTTATACATTAATTGTCGATGTTTACGGTCAGAACCACGTCCATTGCATCCTTGTATCGTAAGATGGGTCGTGCTTTTGGAGTTTTTATACATTGTTACTTTATATTATGGTCAGATTCGATTATCATACGATCCATACATAGTGCGAGAACTTTCATTGTATTAAATTGTATTAATATCCAAACAGGTACGCTCAATCATGAGATTGGGTTTAAAGTCCGATTCAACCTCCATAGTCTGGTATAATTAGTTTTGGGCACCAGTCATGCCAACCAACCCATTAGGCCCGTAGCTACTCAATGCGTTTTTTCTGAACACCCAGACATACGAACTCCTGTGATCAAGCAAATTGGATCTGCCTTTCAAATTGCACAGCAGAAATATATGTATATATATATATATATATATATATTCGTTAAGATGAAACTTCATTATGAAAACAGAGATGTTACAAAAAAAAAAAAAAAAATGCAATCTCAAGCGACAAAGAAAGAAGAGGACAACCGCAACTCAAGGGTGAAAACAGAAAATGCCCCGTTGAAGGGGGGGATTCTAAAATGAAAAAGGTACAACGTAAAATAAAAATTATTAAAAAAGAAAAATCATTTTTAGTAATCAACTTTTGTGGCAAGCATGGATGAAGCATGGATGCTTGCCCCATGCTATTAAAATTGACAGTGCCATCGAGACGATCATCACAATCTACGTTCACGAGTACTAATAGGTTGAGCATTGGTTGTGTAGTTGATGGTATGAAGCACGGATTCAACTGAAGATAGTTACCCATGAAGCCTTGAACAATTATACAAGCGATGAAACATTTTTTACAAACATCGCTTAGAACACCACCCTACATCGTAGGCACAAAGAAATAAAATACGATAAGGCTCATATAAGGTGCGGAGAATTCAGGTAAGCAAGATCATAGGACGCTGGGAAGTTGAATGGAAGTTAGGAGCAAAACACAGAAAACATCTATGTAATTAAGTCAGGCCACGAGAGGCGAGTTAATTGGAGGAGAAGGAGCCATGGCCGGGGAAGCGGAGGCGAGCTACGGACCTATCCATGGAGGGTGGAGGCGAAAACATGGGGTGGTGTTGTGGTGGGCCCAATTGGAATTGGAAGGTCCATTGGAGGCCCAATAAGCGGCGGTGAAGGAGAAGAGTTAGGGGAGACGTTGGTAATATTATTATATTCATCGTAAAATTAACTGAATGGGATCACCAAGATAATCATGCCCTAATGTTAAATTTTAACACCTAAACTTGAGTCCATATTATTAGCAAGTTGGACTTGACTTGCTAGTCAAATAGAAGTCAAAATTTCTAACTTAAACCTGAGCCTAATCTGGTCGGTGCCCCCAAGCTCAAAGGATTAAGCAGATTAATTCCTAAATACATCAAGTGCAGTACCATGCAGGCGAACCGCCGAAATCTATATCTGAGTTCAATCACTAGATACCAAGAAAAATGCGGCATTATATGCAAAAAAAAAGAAAAAAAAAAAGAAAAAAGGGAATCATTCGAGATTTTAATGTGAAGACGCTCAAGATACTATTCTTCTGAATCTTTAGTCCTGCAGCTCGTTGACGATAAAGAGTAAGTTGCTGGCGAAAAAACCATGACATTGCAGAACTACGTGAGGGGATACAAGAAACATTCACGAAGGCAAAGTCTGAGGAAAGCAGCTTAAAATGACCGTACAACTTTCTTTTCAGATCATGCAGAAAATAGTGGTTATTGAAAAGTTATACGAGGTCTAAGAGCCTTTGTTTTCAACAAATTAGTTTGAATGATTAAGTGAGAAAAGTTAAAGGGCATTTCATAGTGAGCAATTATGGGAAGAAGACTAAGTTGTTACATGTCCAAGTGACATTCATAGATGAATTTGCATAAGAGAAATATTGTTAGTGTTTGGTTGGTGGGTTAAGTGGGTTTACATCAAATTAGGTATTTAATCTGTCACTTAACCTGCCTCTTATCTATACTGGGTTAAGTTCAACTTAATCCAGTTAAATTTATTCCATTCTCTCTATGGAATAACTTTGACCTACTAAAACATCCAAATTAGGTTAACTCAGTTATTCTACTATTTATTCCACTCATTTTCTATTCCTCTGCTTATTCCCCTTACTAAATGAGACCTTAGTGGACACCAATGAGTATTAAAGTTGCATACAGGTGTCATGTACACGTCCTGTCACATGACATGTTTGTCATGTCATGTGACATGTTATATACCATGCCTCCTATAGAAATAGGTCACATCAACTACACTGTATCAATGCCACATGTGTACCTCGTTAACATGACATGTCATATTCCTATTTGCATTAGTATAAACAATTGCTATGTGATACATTCATTTTTAAAGAGTTTTTTGGCTTAGAAATCTACCACTGTGGGATAAGATTTCTGAGCAAGACACCTGATAAAAAATGACGAACAGTTAAGAGTGTTGATCTTATGGATGTGTTCTCCATGGCTCGAATACTAGTTTCTTCGGCCAATTATTTCAAGACCAATCCTAAGGCAGCATTTGTTATGGGGTTTACGCATGGGTTATCCCATGACCTCCGCCTTCTTCCCATTATATACGTACGGAGATGGACCGACTATTCTACGGTTATTTCACATCCATACGATCCTTACATTTACCTTATGAAAAATTTTGTCCAAATAGGTCAGATTGTCCTCGAAGAAGAGACTATTGGATGGCATGATCGATCCCATTGGTTTTTTTTGCAAGTATTAGCTTTAGGTTTATATGGGATTGATATATCATGCCGTCATTCACAAAACCAGAGAATATTACGTTGGTGATAAAAGCCCCCAATTTGTTGTCGACTACTTAACCGTACAGGATCCGAATCCGAAAGGCACCTTTCGTGTAAACTTTGTTTAAATCATTTGTCAATTTTTATCGGAAGTGCCAACATTGAAAAGCCCTGTGGCCGGTTATTTAGGAAAATAAAGTAGGACATTCCTGGTTGAGTTGAAAAAATAGAGAGAAATGTTACACTAGGTTAGGCCCACTTATGCTAATATAAATTATTTAGAGGAAGTTCATGGAATAATTATATTTCACTTCTACCTCTCTCTAAATATGAAATATGAACCCTTTATTCCTCCTCAAAAGTCAAAGTTGGATCTAAACATCAAGACAGACTTACTTTTCTATTATTCCTCAAAATACAAATTTCATATGTATGTCGTCCAAATTTTATTTCTCAGATCAAACATACCCTTAAAATGCCTACGAGGATTCCCGTTCTCGATGGAACATTGTACCCACGGCATTACACTTGTTTTAGCCTATTTAGTGTTCCTCTTAATAACCTCCCATTTTACTTGGGCTCACGGTATAGCAAGCCCAATTCCCATTTGAGGACTTTTGTTTTGGAATCAATTTCAAGTTTGAGTAATTTCATCCTCCCAAAGAATTACCTAATTATTCTTATTAATTCTACCTGATCTCTCTTTCCAATTAATTGCACTAACTTATCCAACCAAATTAATATTATAAATAAAATAAAATTTCTTAATTTCTTTCACAGGATAACAAATCCAACTAAATATAAAAACCTTTTGATTCCTCTAATCCTGCTACTTCTAATTTTTATTCGTACTAATTGAGGCCCCTATGTTCCATTGCTTGAATGATGACACCCAACTGCTGGCTTTTCTGAACACCCGCTGCTGCCCCTTCTTTACAAAGTCATGAATCGGTCATTCGTTTAGTCGTAGAGCTCCGTAACGTAAAAAAAATGTGAGAGAGTTTGAGATCATGGATAGCCATATCGAATCAAAATAAGATCTTAGATCGACATCTTGATACACAAATTTACCATAATACCAATCTCTGGACCAGCTTGAAAAAGAACTACGATTTTCAGAAAGTTCGACTGCCGAATGAACCAGGGGCGATGGACAAATTTTCCCTTTTCTTTTGTTCTTGTTTCTTGTGACATACATCCTCCAACTCTCACTCTTCTTCTTTTACCTTGACAACGTTGGATTGCCATGGAGAGTAGAGACACTCTTTGATGAATCCAACGTCGAGGAGCTTTTAGACTTAAATGATGTGACCTCCCATTGATCCACAATCTGCTTGCAATAAGACTGATGAATGACTGAAGCTGAGTTGCTGCCAAGAAGTTAATGCAAGACAATTCCAGGCTCAACAACAATAATGTCTATGTTAACAACTAAGCAAAGATGCTTATGTTCATCAAAGGAATGAAAACAACTCCTTTATTTTAGAGTTGGAAAGGGATTCATCCTTTTTCTTTTAGTTGGATCATGAAAAGAAATGAAAAATTTCATTCCCTTAGCATTGAACCCTCCTTAAATTGTCCCTACTCCCTTGGACACCTAAAACTCGATGGCTTAAAACTAGATTAAGGAACATAACAAAAATCGTGGGCGATTGGCCATCCCCGGTTGCGTTTATACTTGCTCTCACCATCTAACCATTATGGATTAGGAGTAGGGTTCTCACAATGAATCTGACTCGTTTAACCCAACCCAAACATGTTTGATCTAACATAGATATTAGATGGATCAGGTTAGATGTAAGTTGCATTGGACCCAGTCAGGTCTTCACTTTTTCAGAAAAGGGGAAAAAATTTAGAAACCCTATCCCAGTCCTATCAGGACCTATGGACTCGGTAAGGACCAAGGTATGAATATGTGACAGTTGGTAGTCCTAGTAAGGACTCGTATCAAATTTGCGAACCCATGGACCTGTTTGACTTATTTACCTAAATAGGTAGAGTGGGGTTCTTAGAAAGTTGAAAAAGGTCTGATCATGGAGTAGAGTAGACCCTCATCCCACTCGAAAACATATTTCATATGATTTAAATCGAACTTGTGAGACAAATTATCTATAGTCTGATAAGAATGGATCATGTTAAAATTCTATGGCATTGTCGACCTGTTGAATGTTTACATAAGGCAGGGAATGGGGGGGGAAGAAGTCAAAAAGTAGGAAAACGTACGTAATGACGTAAAAAGTGACGTAAGAAAATGTGTGAATACTATTTTCGTATTTCATATAGCGTTGAGGGTGTAGGTTTACTTGATAATTAATATTTAATGTAAAGAAATAAAAGAACATAAGGTTTGTTACGTGATGGTCCCCACTACATTAAAAAAAAACCACCACACCACTTGAACCTAAAATGTATAAGTGATAAATAATTTTGCACCGGTGATATACTACTTTGCATCGTGATAAATTATTCTGGATGATTTTACACTAGTACAAAAAGATTTTGCACCAATAATAAATTATTGTAAGGTGTCTTTGCACCAGTGCAATCTCAATTTGCATCGGTGTAAAATTATTCTAAAGGTAGTTTTATCTGTCAAAAGTGATTTGATATCTATGCAAAGTGATTTTGACATATGAGTTTAGGATTTAGGTTTTAGGGTTTAGATTTATGAAAAGTGATTTCACGTATGAGAATTGATTTTTCACCTTAGAGTTTAGGGTTTAACGAACTAAAGACTAAACTCTAAACCTCAAGGTAGAAAAATCACATTTCAAATGTAAAATCACTTGTCATAAGTGAAGAATTACTTAGAATTTAATTTTTCACCAGTGTAATTTTACTTTACACTCGTGCAAAAATAGAATGCACCCATAAAAAATTATTTTGAGGGTGTAAAATAAGATTGCACTTGTGTAAATTGATTTTGCACCAATGTAAAGTTGTTCTAAAGGAGATTTGATTGATTTGCACCCATACGAAAGTAGTTTATTGTTGGTTCAAATAATGGTAGATCCCACCATGTGTTAGCACTTTTTTTGCATAAAAAGTAAAGGTGCAGGTTGGGATCACATTTTGCACATCAATTTTTATGTTAGCTTTTATATTTCCCAACCTACATTAAAAAGAAAAGGAAGGAAAAAGGGAAACAAGAAAATAAAAGAAATCAAAGCTAACGTCAAGAACGATCTTTGCAAACGACAGAGCTAAAAATGACGTTACACATGGGTGAGGGCTACAACCCCATTCTCACCTAAGGAACCACTATTTTACCAACTCTATGTATCATCTACAAAATTGATACCCCTTGATTCAAATGACAACTATCATATGCCCCTTCGTAAAAGAACTCTCAAGGTTAGTTTATTATGCAGATTAGGAAATTTATGTTAAGAAATATAAAATTAACATTAACTTCTATTTCTATTTACTTAAAGGATGGTGTTAACATTAGTCTTTATTTATTTGAAATTATATTAAGCTATGATGTTAACTTTTATGATATTTATTTGAATGGATGTTAACATCAATTTTTTGAGAGAAGAATTTCAGTGTGAAAAAGTTACGAAATTAACATCAATTTTGTTAGAATTCTTTAAAATTAATGTTAGTAAACTAAATATTAACTCATCAAAATAAATATTAAGATGAGTAAGGTTAACCTTTCAAATAAATAAAAATTAACCTCTCAAGTAAATTTGCGGATGCCCCCCTCTCCCCTCTCCGATTTCACCTCTCTACCCCCTCCCAAACATGTACTTGAGATCGGATTAAGGAGCCAAATTTAGCAAAACCTTAAGGTGCATCTTATGGGAAGCGTCCTTCCAAATTGTTGCAGATTCGCAGCATGTTGCCCACCGATACAAAATGCATGCCAATCAATTCGGCCACTGGGAGCAATCTTCTGTACCACTCGCGCATGAGAAGAAAAATCGGGAAATAAAATTAGTCAAAATGCATAGAAACGTAGAACGTGATGCGCTTTACCATGTACGGTCACAATCCTCACCACGTAGCTGATTTTAAATTTTAATGTAAAAAATTCCAAAAGATGACATAAATTTTATCATGTGATAGTTACCACCTTGCTTAAAAAATATCACCAATATATGAATTAATAAGTTCATGTATATTTCTTTATTTTAAATCAAAATGTATACATGTAAAGTAATTTTACATTGATATAAAAGATATTTTGATAATTTTACATCAATTAAAAATAATTTTAAAGATAATTTTACATCAACGTAAAATCATCCTGAAAGTAACTTGATTATTTTACACTAAGAGAAATTAATTCTCAAGATAATTTTAATAACTTTATATTAATACAAAATAATTTTAAAGATAATTTTAATGATTTTTATTAATATAAAATAATTTTTCATCACTACAAAATAAGTTACAAAATAATTTTAAAGATAATTTTTAATACTTTACACTAATACCTTCTAATTTTGCAGCTGTAAATTTTTAATTTGAAATAATGATGATTTTTTTAAAATGATGATAAATCTCACCATATGTTAATACTTGCTGTGTAAAAGAAAGGCGTAATGTAACCTGCACTTATAAGTTCATTTTTTCATTAAACCCACCAACTTCCATTGCAAAACGCCTCACCTCGTCCACTTTTATACCCACACCTATACAATTACCACAGCAAGTAAGCATTTCCCATTTTTAAGCACAAAAAATATCATCTCCTCATACAGGCAAATCATGGCAATGGATACCCCAAGATTGGGCACCGCACAGCAAAGCAAAGCAACATAAGCGAAGGCGGCATCCCAATGCACCATCTGTCAATGATGCTTGTGCAGGATGGACGAAACAAGTACCATAGGTTTTATTCAGAACATCCACAACCGTCCACAGGTATTCCACAGGAGAAGGAACTCTAAATCAAAGACAGCAAAATTTGATTTCTCACAAAACCGTGATCACACACCCCTACCTGTTGAACAAGGTACAGGGAAAACATTGCAACAGGCCATCCCTACAAACGGAATGGTTGAAAAACCAAATATAGAAGAGGAAAAAAAATCCAAGACTACGACGAGAGGCGCCGACACCCAAAAACGTGAACCTACCTTTCTTAACTCAAAGAAGAAAAAACCTATCCATGTCCTAACAGATGTTTGGATTACAAGAAAGCCAAGGCAAAACAAAACATCCCCCCTTGTCCACACGACTGATGAGTAGATCATACGAGTTGCCAATATATAAAATTACTTAGTCATCACACACACACAAGCTTGGTTGATATAATTAGTCATCAATATCCATCCCGGCAGGTGGCTCTCGTTTGGGACCACCAGCAGGCTTTGCCATTATGATCTGCATCCACAAGCACATGTTGGAATGATTTAAATATAATATTGAGATTAACATCAAATATTAAGTAGTTGGATTGATTACATTTGAAAAAAAAAGAAAAGCACGTAAAGGAGTTCTTTACCTGATCAACACGAAGAACTGTGCAAGCAGCATCTGCTGCATATTTCAGAGCAAAAAACCTATAGGAAGAGATCATTAAGATCACTTATTTCATCTATTAGGGATGTAGTGGCATTGTAGAGCATAAAAATGCAGTCAATGGTATCAATAGAAATCTGAATATGCCCACTATATTTTGAAATCAAATTTGCCATGAGTCAAGGCTCAGGTTGCATTAACTACTTCCAACCACTTGACAATTTCCAAATGAAAATGTTTCTGAGCTCAGATCACAATTTGTTAACCCTACAAATAAATGAGACATAAATGTGCACACCTAATTCGAAATGCAACTTCATAAAATAACCAATTATTTAGTAAACAGTGCTGAAATTCAGATTTTGCCTTCCCATCTCCAGCTCCGAGCATGGCCAAAGGTGGTTGTTCTGAGGCCAGCAGCCCACGAAAAAATCATTGGGTCATATACCATGGACGCTAACATTAGCCAAACCATGTAACCATGAGAGAGAAATAGGATGGTTGTTTAGAAAGTAATCCAAGGGTGGTTATGACCATCTCCAAAACCAAATAATCAATTCCATTTTATGCTTTTGCAGCTAGGCATACAGTGGAGGCACCTTGGAAATTTTCATAATTATGAAATGAATTAGATATGAATTTCGCTGATCTGAAGAAGGCTTGTGATACTACTATGGCAAGGTCTGAAGCTTGCTCGAGGACTGAGATTACCTTGATAGAAATGGATTACATCAAGGGTCTGAGTTTAGCCTGCATCCATTCAATGAATCGAGGATAAGATGAGGAAACACACATTAGGGGGTACCGTGGTAAGTGCCTTTTGCAAATGATTTTGTGCTGGTTGATGAGACAAAAGATTCAACAAGAAACTTGAATAATGGAGAGAGGGCCTCGAATTTAGAAGAGTTTCCAATCCAAGATGAAAAAAACTGCATATATCAAATGCACGTTCAACGAGAGATGACACTCACAAGACAAAATAAAGATTGTAACACACAGAATGGTATATCTTCCCAGAATTCTTGAGGAACGTTTTACAACAAGATTGAATCTTTACAGAAATGTGATGCATGGAATAACTTTGAGAGTTATATCAAATATTTATAAGATATCTCTTAAACTAGAAGACAAATATTAGAAAGTAACTATAAGACCAATAACATAGCATCATGTCAATGCAAAGCATCAACATTTACAGAAGGTGAATGTGAAAGAGAGAAGATATTTCGATGAGCGGCCACACAAAAAAAGGCAGTATTACAATGAGAATCAGGTAAAAAATTGATCCAACACCGTAAAACAACAAAAGAGAAGTCATTGGAAAGATGAGCAACAGTGTTACTGGAGGATGAGATTGAAAAGAGAGATCTGGAATGATGAAGAATGGAAAGAAACTATATTGAGCATTGGATTACTTGTTTGGAATTGAGTGCAAGTATTGAAAACAAATCTAAGTTGACAAGCAGAATCTAATTAGCTCACTACACTTGATATGAGATGAAGCCTGATTCGGGTATCATGAAATTCATACATCCTGTCTACAAGCAAACTCAAAAGAAGTTTGTTCGACCACTTAAATCACGCCAAGTACTTGGCTAGCATTGTTTAAAATGTTTATATGTACTCATCCTGTCTATGCAAAGTGCATACTTCCATCAGGCAACAGTTCCCATATCTTGCAGTGACTACGCAAGTGCCAACATGCTTTTGGAACCAAGGGCAACCCATTTCATATTTTGACAAAAGGAAGCGTGGTTTAGTAAGTGATTTGGTATTACTTCTATGCATTCATGGTCTTTTCAAATAAATTTTCCTGTAGAAGATTGTATGCAGATGTGAAATATGCACTATGGAAAGATGTACCCTGGGCACCCATGTATGAGTTCTGGATCCTACCGATTTTATCATGTATATTTATTTTTTTGAATCTAAATTTTTTCAAATATATTTTATGAATAACTATTAATATTCTGCATATGGCTGCAGTTTCACACTTGTATTTTTTTTGATTCATCATGTAACGTAACAACACCTGCACTCAAATGCCTAAAACCAATGTGACAGATTTGAGTCAATATTTGACGCCCTTGTGGAAAGAGGGGAAAAAAAACACAAAGATGCACTCAAATCTTATCAGTACAATTTACTAATACATAAAGGTGTAATTGAACTCCAAATTGCAAGATTCTAGTTAATTCGATAATACCCTATCAATTGGCAGGCATGTTTTCATGTTTCTTCTCTAATTCCTTGATTAAAAAAGGAAAAAAATGCAAACAACTTACCAGTACAAATTTTGAGTAGAATTACAGGTACAATTTATCAATACATGTAAGGGCAGACCTAGGCCCTAAATTGTAAGATTCTTGTTATTTTGACATGTGCATGTTTTCTTGTTTCTGCCCGTAATTCTCTCCATGTTAGTGCAGCATGTATATCATTTATGTAGAACCATGTTGGGCTAACACTGCTGCACCATGTATGTCCAAGTCCTTTTCTTGTTTATTTTGAAAATAAATGATATCAAATCATTAGCAGGTTTCATGTATACATATAGGTAGGGCTGTTGAAAAGGCTCCATCTCAATAGACTCAACTCAAGCTTGATTCAATTAGTTAATGAGCCAAGCCCAAACTCAATTAGGTTTGAGCTTGATAAGCTTATCAAGCTGAGACTGAGTACAGCTTGACTCAACTCAATAAGCACTCGGGCTTGATAAGGATATAAAAGAGTGCGTGCATGCATGCGTGTGTATTATATACAACACATGCCTGTTATTAACACCTTGTATTATTTTATAAACAGTAGAATTCTTTCAACAAAGAATCTTCCATCCCAACGATTATTCCTAAAGCTATAATCTTTACATATGTAGTGAGCTTATCAAACCCAAGCATTAGCTTAACAAGCTTGAGCTCACAAGGATTGGGCCAGATAACAAGCCCGACAAGGGCTCGAGCCTAATCGGATCCCAAGCACAAGGCAGCCCACTCAAGCCATGTCAAGCTTGAGCCTAAGCCGAGCTGGGCTTGACTCATTAGGCTCAATAGACATGCAACATACAAGTTTTATTTTATTTGTTTGAGGAAAGACATGCTACAAGCAAGTTAACTGCAAAGCTATCATATCTTGTATGAGGTGTTTAATAGTCTGTGAAAGACACATCCAAAATTAAGTTCAATGAACCGATTAAAATCCAATCTGGATCAGCCAAGTCAGATGTTTTCAAGAGACCAATATGGCCTCAACTCAAATCAACAATTAAGGCAGGTAGGTTAAAGGGAAGAGGAGCTCTAGGTGATTTATGCAACAAGGAGATTCCTTTGGGAGTTACAAACAAGCATCATAAGGCATGCTATACAAATGTGAATGTCGATTGGCAATTCTAGGAATGTGCAAGGATGCTTGCATCAAGGAGAACATGTTGAGGATGCATTCCTACCACAAAGGATGCAATCCGAAATGAAATTTAAGGGAGAGACATCAGCGAGGCATTAACCCTATTCAAAGATGTGAGAAGTTAGGCATCCAACTTTTCAAAAGGGGTCAAAAGAAAGGCTAAAGAAATGTTGCAAAGAACCTGGATTATTTCTTTCCAAGAGGAAACTAGAAACTAGATTATTATTAGGCATTTTTACACTCATGTCCCTATAAATAATTCAAATTGCATCCATATTGCCCAATACTTCAGTATTACATCAATGCTCCTACAAACTTGCATTGTTATACATACATGCCCTTGACATTACATACACAAAAAATGACGGTAACTATGGCTAATATGTAACTATGCCATAGTTTACCAAAAAATTGAGATTTTTACATTCATACCTCTTGAAGCTTTCCAAATTACATCTAAATCTCCCAAAAAAAAAAAGTCTCATGGAAGGAGGAGATAGTGGTGAGGGGAAGGAGCGACGGTGATGGCTGAGGCAGCAGGTGGAGAAGGGGCAGCATGGGAGAGAGGAGGTCGGGCAGCAATGGCTGAAGAGGAGGGAGGGCAATGGCTAAAGAGAAAGTGGGGTTGTGATGGCAGAGTTTTAAATGCTGACGGTATGCGTCGCCGAAATGGCATTTTTTTGGGAATCACCATGTCGACATGGTTTAGTTGTCGAAAAGCGGGAATATCGCTAGCATGCTGCTGATATGGTTGGCACGGTGGCATGTAGATGCCGAGGCAGATGGCTGCTGCTCTGCCCCTGCTGTGTTGCCCCTGCTGCTCCGCCACCGCCGGTGGCACTCCGCTGCGCTACTCCAGCAATTGCCGTTGCTGCTCTGCTGATAAAGATAGTGGATCAATCAAGTGGTGATAGTACCCATGTTAGAGACATGGATCGAGCAAGACACTCTTGGTTCTGGCTTTCAAGTTCCAAGTCCCAACTTCTGAATTCTGACATCTAAGGCATCAAGATATTATAGTTTCAAATTTTACTTTGAAACTATATACTTTGATTCTTTCATTCTTAAATTCTTTGTATTCTTAAATTCTTTGTATTTTTTCATTTTAAAATTCTATGTATTCTTAAGCATATTTGATATTTTATTATTAAACTTTAACATGGTATGGTCATGTTGTATATGAATATTATGATGTAACACTCTTATTATTACATAATCAGCATTTAATTTTCTTGAAATTGATATTATTTTGACTACTTCTGCTATTTTTGTCGGCATATCTCTAAAATGACATTTTCAGGCCATCGAAATTATCAAAATCTACCATTGAAAAATGGGTATTTCCACGGCGTGCCCTTAGTATATCGACGAAATGCACAATTAGAATTTCATCGGCAGGACATCGAAATTGACATTTCGAACCTTGGGTAATGGCTTAGGGGAAGGAGGGAGGGGTGATGTCTGGGGCAAAGGAAGGATGGGCGATAGTTAGGGAAGGGAGGTGAGGGTTGGGAGGAGATGGCTGGGAAGGAGGGCAGATGCAGGGCAACGGTGGTTTGGGGGAAAGGGGGTAAGGGAGGAGAGTGGCCTCTAGTAATGATCTCAACGTCACTGCTGCTCTCATAGCCTTCGGTGAGAAGGTGCAATCCAAGCTTGGGGAGGAAAAAGAGGATGGCAGGAGGAAGAAGAGGACAAAAAAGAAAAAAAAAACTTGTATAGGGGTACTAATGTAATTTCAAAACATGGTTAGGGGTATTGATATAATTAACTAACTTTATGTTCTTAATTTCAACAAACATTAGGGCATATCTAAGGGAATGCTCCCTCGAATCTATCAGAGACATAACATGAGTGTATAACCGTCATGGGACACAAATTTGTAGGGGTATGGATGTAGTAATGAAGTATAAAGGGTACGGATATAATTAGATATGTTTCTAGAGGCATAGAAGTAAAAATCCCTTATTTTTAGTTGTCTCCCGGAACAACCTGGAATAGAGGCAAAGCATCTGTGCAGTGGAACCACTTAATGAAGGAAAATGTTTAATTATTGTAAAATTTTGGTCCTTTTTTAAGCATGCAAACTAATATTCATGCAATAGAAACTTTTATTAGTAATGAATGGATTCCCAATCT
The DNA here is from genome assembly GCA_037157565.1 of Thalassia testudinum. NCBI lineage: Eukaryota > Viridiplantae > Streptophyta > Magnoliopsida > Alismatales > Hydrocharitaceae > Thalassia > Thalassia testudinum. Next base: position 25,600,188 of record JAZHRO010000024.1, read on the forward strand.
TTCATTCAGTCATCCTTTTTCTATTTACAACAGATTCCAGCTCCACCTTTTCCTTTTCCTTTTCCCTGAAAGAAAAAGGAAAAATGAATTGATCAATTGAACAAATCAATTGAACCTGCAGCTTCTGCCTTAGACAGGCGTGCTATAACCAATTGGAGCAAACACACAGCTACACATAACCTTTGAGATTTCAATATTTTTACGCAAAGTTGTATAACTAAATGGAGCCTAGGAACCTAAAATAAAGAGAAAATGGTAACTATAAAAAATATTTTTCAATGGTCATGAAAAAGGAAAAGTTTAATCTGCTGAGGCTTATCAAACAAATTCAAATAAGGGAAAGAATGAAGTTACGAAGAGATGGACCTCCATGTAAAGGATACATCATGAACCATCAATATTGATATAATAATCTAGATATAGTTTTCAATAGGTAGCACACTCATTAAATAAAGATGTAAATATAAAACTCACTTTGTTACATATAGATCCCAGATCTTCATGGTTGATGCATCCTTGAAGACACCTTCTTCCAAGTCAATACCAACTTTGGAGTTCCCAGAGGCATGCTCTGCATATAGCGATGAAATGATTTCCATGGCATTGAGCCCGGCATTCTCAGCAAGAGTTTTAGGTACCATCTCGAAACTCTCTGCAAATTTAGCGATAGCATACTGGTCCAACCTGATAAAACCAGAAACTTATTCAGTCTCAGGCACCATCCACAATACAGCAAAAACAAAAGACAACCCAAAAAAAAGGACAGAAAAACACATTATTTTGAGGTTGTGAGCAATTTAAGAGCAGCAATTGTTCTCTCAGTGAAGATTCTCAAAGCACCAGATTTTATCAGATGCAAGTTCCTCTGAACAAAATTAAGCTTAATTAAATATCTAGGAAGCATCAATATATCCAGGGACCAGCAATCTATGCTGTGGAAGGTGCGAGATAAGTTAAGCCATACAAGAGAAATTGGGAACAACCGAAGTCTTGGAAGGAACCTTTAAGCATGATGTAGCTAAGTTGAATCTAAGCCCATATATGCATGAATGGAGGCCCAAAAACAGGGGAAAAAAATCCATGTGGGTGACCCACTTAACATGGGAAAATTCTTGGTATATTTGTGTTAAATTCTAATGAGAACTCAATCTGCTTCAACAATATGGCCTGTCCTAGGTTCTCCAAACTTCATCCTATTTTTCAAAAAATTACACTCTTTGTGAGCACAGCCTTCTGGGTCCCACCCATACTAAGCAATTAATAACCTGAAATGACAGACAACACATTGGAAAATGAAAAACCATTTCAGTGATTAACATGTGAATTTCCTGGAATATCAACTAATGACTGGAACTGTTTGAGAAGGTTGAAGAACAAGATTTCTCCAGTAAATTTTCCTGGAATTTCAGTAGTTTGCCACTGTCAAGTCATGAGAAGGTTGAAGAAAAAGATTTCTCCAGTAAATTTTCCACAGCTCATACAGAACGAAATTTGCACTTCTAGACCACCAGGTACCAAGGCACATGTGATGCCTTCTCAATGGGATATCATGTTAAGTTACTCTGTTGTTTCCTGGGGGTTTTATTTGGAAAAGAAACAGATGGTTAAAATACCTTTTTTTTCCTTGGGGCATTTTCTTCGCATGGAAGTAGCCATATTGGGTTATTGACACTTTTGGCTAGATTAGGCCAAATTCTAAACTTCTCAGATAGTCTTGTTGAAATGACAAGTTAGTTAAGTAAATATTTTAAATTGTTGGGTAAATTATTCAAGCAAATTGGGCGTAAACCTTGGATAAACAATTTGCCACTCCAGAGAAATAGGAACAAGGTATAATTGCTTTTAACAAATATGACAACAAAATCTGCAAGTAAATAAGTGCAAAGTCAACTTCAACATACAACTTAGAGCCCTAATTCATTGCCTTTCGGGTTATTACAAGATGCTTCCCCTATATTTCGATGTTAATCCACCTCTTGATAAATTTTGGTCCTTCAACAAGGAAATCTAACCACAGTCCCACCTTTCTGCAGCATTGCTGTGCCTTAACCCAACAGCATCTCGCTAGACACTGTCACTGCACTACCATGCTCAGAACCATCTCAATACAAGAAGATGCAGCAGATACAGGTGAATCCACAAGATGTTTAGATCAGTCTTTCATCTTAATAAAAGGTTCAAATAAATTGGTTTTTATCAAAAGTAATGCACCTGATTTACTAATGTGTGTATCTAGGGACAGAGGAAGACAATTATCTTAACCAAGGACAGAGAATAGAACATCAGCACCAAGGATCTTAAAAAAAAAATCATCTGAACCTAGGGCTAATGCCTTTCCACCTAGTACAGTCAGTATTCTCGTGTTATTCGATGCCTTTTTCTTTAATTGATTGTGGACCTTCTCAGAAGGATTCTGGCCATTCCAAACACATTTTCCTGCCACTCTTGCATTCTTCCATTCAAAAGAGCACCAAATCCGATGCTCCACTGTAATACAACATTCTCATGTTAGGAATCCACTTCTCCCATAATCTAGAGCAACATGTTCTATAGTCAGTGAAAAAATAGCGAAAGCCTCATTCCTCCTAATCTGGGCACATTGTCACAGTTCTTAAAAAACATCACCACATACATATTAATTGTGATCCATGACTACTAAAGACAAGTGTTTAGATTTTTTTTCTGGAGAGCTATGAGTGTCTGGTATGTTACAAATTATTTTTCCCATCAAGAGAACCTTGGAACAACAGCGATACACCATTAAATGCTGTTTATGTTCCATACAGCTCACTACTTTCTTGGATTTTGCTGCCTCAGGGCATTGAAGATCATGCAAAAGCCAAATGCCCCAACTGCATACTGAAGTTAACATTGGCTTCAACTGACCCTTTAGTTGTAGCCCAAATCAGTAACTGACAAGAATGATCCCAACCTTCGGCAGAATCAACTCCTCCTTCCGGTGATTCATCAACTTACCAACATTCTCCTCAACCTCTGCATTTCCACCACCAACTCTTGCAGGTTGCATGGCACTCAATCCAAAAACACCAAGTCTTGAAGCACCACCATGTGAGACTCCTCTTTATTGTCTTCAGAGCAATGATTTAAATACCGATGGAATACCGTCAATAAGGCTATTTTGGGGAGGGGATCATGCCGACACAGTTGAAGTGTCGATTTACAGGGATGCCGGTGGCATGCCGATGATTTTGACGGCATGCCGACGGAAGGGGCGGCATGCTGCCGGATGCTGATGGTGGTGCTGACCTTGCTGCTGGTAGGTGAAGGTGGTGCCGGTACAGGTTGATTTTGGGAATCATAAGGGCATAGAAGGTTGATCTTAGGAATTCTAAAGGTTTAGGGTTAAGGAACGAACCATACACACACGCAGGCGCGCACCCACACACACACACGATTTTTTATTTTTTGAAATTGATATTATTGAGTATTTATATGATTTTTTGCCGGCATGCACTCGGCATTTCCACGGTGTGCTATCGGCATGCCCATCAAAAAATGGGTATTTTCACGGCATACCCTTGGCATGTCCACAAAATGCACACTTAGAATTTCATCGACACGACGTCGAAATTAGGATTTCAAACCTTGCTTCAAAGGTGAGGCCACACACAATGTCATCTGGAGAGTGAGGCAAAGTTGATATTGAGTCCCACCTAAGTAAGCTCTACCCTCTAAGTTGAAAATTTACACTTCAAATTTTATAATAGATTGGAGTTTTTCTAAGTAGCATTCTAAGGGAAATTTATTGGAAACACAAGACCCTAGCTCAATCAAATACAGTTTCCTTTTAAAAGTAAGCAAAGGGGATAAGGTCTCCTTATCAGTATGCTACAGGATGTTAGGAATAAGGTGGTCATGTGGGACCTGTCACGTGGCAACAGCAGTGGGCCCATCAGGGCCCTGGCGGCAAAGAGGACCAAGGGTCCTGATTTTGGTGTTTTAAGTTTCAAGTTTAGTATTTTTGTTAACAAGTTTTTAGGAAAAGTTGTTTTGGGAAGTTATTTAGGATTTTGTCTTTCTTTTTTTAGAAGACAAGATTTGTTTCTTATTTTGTTAGAATATGTTCTCTCCATATAAAGAGAGTCTTCCCATTGTATTGCTTCTTGAGTCCATTAATAATACTTCCAATTATTCAAGACTCCTCTCCTCTTTCTTCTCTCTAAAAGCCAGCCATCACCAACAAGGCTGACCACCTTCAGCCGCCCAACAAGAGCAGCCTCCTCTTCTCCTTATTTTCTCATGTGGACTGTTTTTCCACACCTAAGGGAGTCTCCACGCTCCACCTTGTGTGATTCGTAACACAGGACTTCTTACTGGTAGAAATGAGACAAATCCTTCTCAACAAAGATGATTTTTAGGGTGTTTAAATCAGAATTAGGAGCCATATCCCAAATACCTTCTCAAATGAAATATGTGCCATATTCCTGCACTATCTGAATGATTGAAAGAAAAAAAAAGGAAAAGAAAAAAAGAAAAACGATATTAGCATACACCAGTATCTGAACACTGAAACTAACCCAGTCTCTTTGAAGGAGAACTCCTTTAGCCTCCGTGCTAGTTCCATCTCAGTAGCCGCAGCACCGGGAACTATGCGACTATCCCTACACATACCCTGAAATCATTGAATAAACAAGTTCAGTAAAGAAGAATGTTAATACCAATAAGTTGTCTTGCAGTGAAAATTATCTTGATGCCTTTCATGAAAAATGAAGAAGATACTTTACGCACCTAATACTCACCTTGTAAGTATTTACACCATCATCAACTGCCCTTTCAAGGTCATCCAATATGCTATCTGTACTTCCCCGTAGAACCACAGTTGCAACAGAGTTCCCACCTTCTTCATTTTTCACAATTGTTACCTGTCAGTGAAGAAAAATATATTTAAGTGGATAAAGCATTAGGCATCTATTCAAGGCTATAGATTCTCTCTTTCGGTGAAGGAAGAAGTATTCCTACCCGGAAACCACCAATCTCCTCCACTGATACAGAATCAGCATATCCCAGGTCATCTATGTTCGGTCGGCTAAGTTTAAGCTGTTTGAATTTCACGAGTCAAGAGACTACGGAGAGATGCTGATTATCAAACAAAAAATTTTAGAAAATAAACTTACACGAGCAACTGAACCAGTTGTTCGACAGAATCTACGCAGTTCAAACTTTGAACTAACTTTTAGGACCATAAGCCTGTAAATACAAAAAGATTAGCTGCAATGCAGAAGACATCATTTCAACAGTTTCTCAACCTTGAAGGACACACAACTCCATAATCCATGCATAACGATTTAGCAACAAGTTTTGAAACTTAGCTACCCAAGATAAAATGAGGGTTCACTAGAGTTGGATAAACTTCAAGGACTGGACAGAAGTTCCAGATGGTGGTTGTTATAGCATGTGACTGATATTCCAACAAAAGATAAATGTAAGTTTCATTATGAAAGCCACTTTTTTCTCAACACTTGTTGTTCATCATTTCTTTCCATATTTGTACAAATTAAAAACAAAGAACTATTTTACATAAAAAACATGGAAAGTACATGATGGAAACATCCCATTGAGCTAAAAGAAAACATAATAGGGAGGGTTAACAATCATGGCTAGTCCCTTCTCTTTTTTTTCCAAAAAAAATGAAAAGTACCTCAAAATTAGTGGAATAATTTTTTGTTGTTTTTTTTCAAAAAAATATAAAATATAAAACCTTGTTTTTTATAAAAAATTTTTAAAAAAATCATGCTTTTACTTAGGACTTTTTTTTTTAAGCCAAAAGGGAAATCACTTAAACTTAGTAATCATCCTGCTTTAGTCAGGAGAAAATTACTCAACTTTCATGGACTAATTATTAAATGAAATTGACAGGAATGACACAAGAACAACAATAGTCAAGTTTTTTCATACACTAAGTGAGATTGACTATATGAATTTTTTTCCTCTACACAGATCGATTTTTAGCTATTTCAGAACTTAAATTAAAGTAATTGAGGCCATGCTTAATAGTTTCCTTCCAACACTTGTTTGATCTTCCTCGTCTCTTCTCAGCGGGTTCAACCTCCAACTTCTCGCATCTCATAACTGGAATATCTAGTTACCTTTTTTGTAAAATTTTCAAATCACCTTAGATGTGTCTCTCTCATTTTATTCTCTATCGGTGTCACCCTAATCTTTTTTCTAATAATCTCATTTGAAATACGATCCTTTCTTATATAACCACACATCCATCTTAACATCATTTCTACCACCGACATCTTCTAACATGTCTATAGTTGATAGCCAAGCATTTAGAACAGTACAACATGGTTGATCTTACCACAGCTCGATAGTATTTTCCTTTGACTTTTAAAGGAACCCTCTTATCACAGAGAACATCAGATCCACCCCTCCATTTCAACCACCCTACATTAAGTCTATGTGTAATATCTCCATCAATTCCACCATCTTGTTGAAAAATGGATCAAAAGTACTTAAAAACATCTTTCATTGGAATGCACTCTTCTTCAATTTTTACATCAATCCATTCATTGTTCCCTCTACTACTAAACTTGCATTCCATATACTCAGTTTTCGTCCTACTTATGCGTAATCCTTTATCTTCCAGGCCTTCTCTCCAAAGCTCAAGTTTTCTATTCACTACATCTCGTCTTATCAACCAACACAACGTCATCAGTAAAAGCATACATCATGGCACCTCAGCTTGGATATGCTTCGTCAAATCATCCATGACCAAGGCAAAAAGATAAGGGCTTAAAGTCGATCCTTGATGCAAACCAATGGTGATATCAAAGTAGTCCATCAAATCATCTTTAGTCTTTACACAAGCTGCTGCTCCATAGTACATATCCTTTATGAGATTGATATATAAAATTGGCACTTGTCTCTTCTCTAAAATTCTCTACAAAATATTTCTTGGGACAGAATCATAGGCCTTCTCCAAATCAATAAAAATCATATTTAAATCCTTCTTATTGACTTTGTATGTCTCCATCATATGTCTTAAGAGATGTATTGCCTCAATAGTAGACCGGTCTGGCATAAAGTCAAACTGATTTTCAGTTACCACAGACGCTTGCCTCACCCTTCTTTCAATTATTATCTCTCAAAGTTTCATTGTATGACTCAACTTAATACTTCTATAGTTGGAACAATCTTATATGTCACCCTTCTTGTATAAAGGTACCACAAACCTTTTCCTCCACTCCTTTGGCATCTTCTTGCCTCTCCAAACAGTATTAAATAAATTTGTGAACCAAGTTATATCCCGTTCTCCCATCATTCTCTAAACATCTATAGGAAGATCATCAGGCCCAACAACCCTCCCACGTTTTATCATCTTCAAAGACTCCTCTACTTCTTTCTTTTATTTCCTTCAATAACTTGCCCAATTCATATAATCTTCTGAGTTAGCTAACTCCCCTAAGATGATATCATTCTTTCATTTTTCATTAAAAAACTTATGAAAATATTTTTTCCATCTTGTTTTTATATTCTCACTAGCTATAAGCACCCTTCTTTCTTCATCCTTGATGCATCTTACATGTGTAAGGTCTTTTACTTTTCGCTCTCTTACTTTAGCTAACTTGAAGATATCTTTTTCACCTTCTTTAGAATCAAGTTTCTTATAAAAATACTCCAAAGCTTTTGTTTTTGCTTTACTAACTATTTTCTTTACTTTTTTCTTTGTTCTTTTGTAGTTTTCTATGTTTTCATCGGTCTTATCTCGATATAAGGGTTTAAAACAAGCTTTTTTAATTTTAAGCTTCTCCTGCACTTCCTCAATCTACCACCAAACCTCCTTTTATCCTGGAACACCTCCTTTAGACATGCCTAACACCTCCTTTGCCACCTTCCGAATACAACTTGCCATATTTAACCACATTTCATCATCACTACCATCAATATCCCAAGTCTTTTGTTGCATCATCTTCTCTTTAAATCTCACTTGCTCTTTCTTAAGATTCCACCATTTAATTTTCAAATTCTTAAACACTAATTTTCTATTCTTTGCCTTTTTCAAATGAACATCCAACACCAAAAGACGATGTTAAGCAGTTAAACTCTCTCCTAAAATAATTTTATAATCTTTACAAGATAAACGATTTCTTCTTCTTAAAGCAAAGTAATCAATCTGCGTTCTTGTTAAGCCACTTTTATAGGTGATCAAATGCTCTTCTTGTTTTTTGAAGAAGGTATTTGCTATGAAAAGATCATAAGCCATTGCAAAATCAATGAAAGTCTTCCCTTCTCTATTCCTAACACCAAAACCATGATTTCCATACACACTTACATACTCTAAAGCATCTTTTCCCACATGTCCATTTAAATCTCCACCCAAGAAAATCATCTCTCTGTGGGATTCATTGAATTATTATATCAAGCTTCCCCCAAAATTTTTTCTTTATTCTTTCCTCCAGACCAACTTGAGGTGCACAAACTGAAATGACATTCAAGATCTCCTTTTCTAGGACTAATTTTATCAAAATAATTCGATTACCCAAACTCTTAACCTCAACCACACCTTTCTTCAAATACTTATGAATTATAATGCCCACGCCGTTTCTACCTTTGTCCATTCCTGAATAATACAATTTAAAACCTATTCTCTCAATTTTCTTTACTTTTTTTCCAACCCACTTAATCTCTTGAAGGCAAAGAATTTGAATCATTATCCTTACCATTGTATCCACAATCTCCATGAGCTTGCTGGTTAAAGTACTAATATTCCAACTACCAAATCTCAACACCCTTTGTGACACTTCGATGGCGAAGTAGTGGAATTAGCTTCTTTACTTGCATGCGTTCCTCATGCGAGAACCCTTGCTCATTTTAGATTACATCTGGGAGGCGATGTAGCGGAGTTAACTTCTTTACTCACATGCGTTCCTCATGCGAGAACCATTGCTCATTTTTCACTACATCCAGGCACAAATGCAGCACGTCACAAGGAATGTCCCAACGAAATCTGAGTATTTGCTAGAATCTATGTTTAAAGATCCGACAAATTTTACGTTGGCTGTCGACTTCGTAACGTAACCCTCCTCCTTTACCAAGGCTTGAGATCGACAATGAAAAGGCACACGAACCTCAACATAGGAATGACACAGGAACAGAAAAAAAAAAAAAAAAAAAAACAAAGAAGATGAAGCAGATAGTGAGCCTCTTTCACCATCACCTGCCCCCTCATGGTTTTCAACCAAAACAACACCAACAATCTTATCCTAATTCAAATCCAATCACAACCAACTTATGAGACCAATTCTCCGCAAATCCATGTTGCAACACCTATTTAAACCCCACACACATCTGACTCCAACTGTATAAACCAACGTTTGGAGGCTTTGTGTGCAATTTTTACACATTTCAATATTTTAAGATTGGCATGGCCTGCACAACAGCCCATTAAATCCATTGTTGTTACATGCTTGTCGGAGTGCGGAGGACTCTCGCATGATTTTTCTTAATTTTTAACCTTGCAAAAGCTCTCGACACTCCAACGCTTGCAAGGGTTATTTTTCTCCCTAGCAGCTAGATTTTTGAGGTATTTTAGCTTCTTTAAAGATCAAAATGACCATTTTTTCTCGTCTTTAAGCTACTTTTAGGCTGCAATCTTTAGCTCAATTACTTTTAGGAGTTTTTACATATATACTCCTATAAACTTTGAGAAAAAGGTATATATCTCCACCTAATGATGTATACATCCTTTGACGTATATGCCCTTGTAAAATTTAATTTACTAAGTTGCATATCCTTAAGAAACGATAAGAGTAAAAATTAAAGTTTTTTTTAAACCCTTGACTTTATTGTCCTTTTTATTTTTTAGTCCCCCACCTCCATCAACCCCCACCCCATTCCTCAATCCTTGTCTCTCCTTCAATGGAACGCTCTATGGCCTCTTCTTGACTTCCTCCTCAACTCCTAGCCGACCCTTGCCAAGATCATCAACCTCTCCAGCTATGACCTCGTGATCGTCGACATGGAGCAAGGCCTTGGCAGCATCTCCTCCACCCTCTCCTACCTCCACGCCCTCTCCTCCACCTACACCCATGTCATCAGGCCCTCCAGCTCAGCCCCTTTGCCCTCATGTTCCCCTCCGCCGCTCGCAACGCTGTCTCCACCTGCCCCAAGGGCATCCACAACTCTACCCACACCACTGTCCGCACCTCTACCTATGGCATCAACATGTACCACTGGACCTGATGCGATCATCGAGAGGATGGACTGGACCTGTTGGACTTAAGTGCGAGCCCCAGGTACCAGTGGGAGCTCGATCACAAGAAGGTTAGGGAGGTGCTCAAGGGTGTCGAGAGGAGGGTCCCAGAGGGTGGTGGGATGGGGAAGGCGTGGCTCGGTAACTTCGCAATGCTTCCCCCCCCCCCCCCCCCCCCCAACACACACACAGACCTTGTGGAGCTGGAAGGAGTAGGAAGGGGACTGGCGGGAGGAGGTGTAAACTGGTGGCAGTGGCGATGTTGGTGGAGGAATTGGAGGAGGGTGATCAGAGGAGAGGGAGAAGGAGAAGGAGGAGGATAAGGAGGAGGAGGAAGAAGAGAAGAGGTGAAGGGTTTATTGGAGTGAGAGGAAGAAAAAGAAAAGGACTTGTACAAAAAAAATCTCTTTATTTTTTAGTCCCACTAGTTTGTAAAGACATCCCAACAAGAAAATGGACATTTATGGGGGTATATGCATATATACGAAATATGTGAGGTATATACATCTTTTCCAAGATTTGCATGGGCATATATGTAAAGACCCCTTGATTTTATTTCGGATTTTAAGGATTGCATTTGTAGATACATAGATTTTTTGGTAGCCTAATGCTAATATCACTTAATCTACAGATCAGTAGATCTATGGTTGTCAGATGTGTACATTTTGCAGAGTTACATTGCTAGATCCTAAGATTTCATGTTTAACATTTATCAAGTTTTTGTGGTACTATTGGAGGAATTAATACAATTTTAATAATTGTAATGAAATTATGTTAGCAATGCCTCTGAAATGCCTATTTCTAAGGTGATGAAATCATCAAAGCGCTAGCATTTACTTGGCATTGCCTCCGACATGCCTATGAAACAGCCAATTCAAAAATCCTTCAAATGGCATTAAAATCAGCACTTTGGCTATATTTCTATGTATTTGTGTTGGGCAGATTGTTCTTTTAAGATATTCCTCTACCTACCTAAAAAGCAATAGCAATCCTTATCATAGGAGTCAACAAAACCATACATACCAACTTCAAAATCCACATGTAGTCCCAATAAAAATTATAAACTAAGTCCAAAATTAGGCCATTTAGCTTACTTGTATCTTTCACAAAAATGCAAAGCCATCTCTCCTACAGCAGTTCCACTGACAATGACTTTTGCACCTGAGTCAGCAACAGCTTTAATAAGCTCCTCAACTTTTGCTTCCTCAGTTTTGGAATAATTCTCCAGCTGCATAGAACAATCGGTATAAGCTTGCCAATCATCTCTAAAATCATAGAACCATGAAACAATAAATTATGCCTCAATTCCAGATAGGTAAAAACAATGTACTGCCAATAAATTGTTAGACATTATTTCTACTCATAGTTTGAATATCATATACAATAAACACAATCCAAGATCCAATATTATTTTCCTGATACATAGACAGGTTGTGCAAAATGGATGAGCGAGAATGGTGGCATCAGAAAGCATACAGTTTTTCCCTAAGAAAAGAGGAATCCATCATTGACATGTCTAGACAGCTGAACAAACCCCCTGTTGGGAAATTTGCCCTGCCAATTGTTTCTCCATTTCAATTAAATTTACACCTTTACTTCAGAAAACTTCCAAACATCAATGGTACTGGGAAAGTGGAACATAATGTTAAGGAAAGTTGACATTATCAAAGGGTACGGCTCCACCAATAGAAACATTAAACATTGAATTTTTATAGAAAATGCATCAAATTGTGGGAAAAGTCTAAATCATATGAAGCAATAGAAAAGTTGAGCTAAAGAGGCAACATGAAAGATAATGCATCATTTGCATATCAACAACTCCAATTTACAACCACAAACAAATCTGATGTCTGCATGTGTTACCTGCTCTGCACTATGGATTAGAACAGTGCCCTTTGTTTCAGTTGCAGAAGTGTCAACACCCCCAGCAAACACTGCAATCTGTACAGTTCATTTAACCATGTCAGTATTACGGATTGCACATAACAATCTAATATACAAATGTGCTGAATCAATATAATAAAGAAATATTGCAAGAATCAGCATATAACAACTGCTAACTGATAAGCACAAGTGCTATTTATTAAGCATGCGCAGGTGAGTGCTCTGATAACCTGGTAACTCCTTACTAGAGACACAATAAAAGAGGATGAAATCCTGTTTCAGAGAGCTAACATGACAGCATTCCCTAGATAAAAATATTGACAACCCATAATCAAATGCACAAATCTTTCTTTGAGGGAGAAGAAATGAAATATTGACCAAGTGAGCCATCAAGAAAACTTGAAATGAGAAATTCCTCATATACTGTCAAAAATCTCAACATATTGCTCTGAAAAATTATCCCCAACCCCCTCCACCACCCCAAAAAAATGAAGATCAGTTGATATAAGCAGACATTTAAATATGAGGTCAAGTACAAGGGATTAATGCACAAACTCCTTTTGGGGAGGGAAATAAATGGAATTTCCATGAAAGTAAGCCAACAAATGAGAAACATCTATACACAACCAAAAATCTCCCACCGCCACAAAAAAAGAAAAATAAAAGGAAAACACAAATAAGAAAGAGTAGTTATTTCCAGCAGGCTTGTTTGCAAAAAAATGTAAGCAAGCTACTTCTCAAAGATTAAAGATGACGATAACATGACTTCTTTGTCAATTGTTTTTTGGCCATAGCTTAACCATGGGCAGACACAAATAGCATGACCTTTACAGTTTACATAAATGGTAGACAGGTGAAACCTGTTAAATGAGACCACAGACAAAAAAAAAAGATGTTTTTCTTTCTTGAAGAGGATGGCATATCTATAGTTTCTACTAGTGCAGTAGTTTGCATTTTGCTCATTCAACATTTCTACACTAACAGAAATGTCTTATCCATTCGAGCATAGATAGTCCTCTCCCAACCTTTGCGCCGGAGCAAAGTTAAAAATGCAAACACGTTGGCAGAGGTAGCATAAACACAGATCGTTTGTTTCAGCAATTTAGCATCTGAACTTTGTCTTAATTACATGTACAGCCCACCACGCAAGTCAACACAACCACGTACTAATTCAAAAAACAAGTTCAGTTATACTGGATGGGGGAAATACCACTAAGATGGTTCAAGCAAGCAACTCCCAAGCAAGTAAAAGAAACACAACCTTAGCCTTCTCCATTCTCTTTATGCTCCCGACCGAATCGTGCTTCAGGACCATCCCGCATATAACCGACGAGTTGTGCAGGCCCCCACCAAGGAGCTTTGCGACGCGGACATTGTCCACATTGAAATTCACCGGATTCTTAGGACACACCTGGATGCACGCCTGCAAGAACGAGATAAGGATCACAGCATCAAAAACAACCGCAGATCGAATCCACTGGCTACGCATATCAATGAATGGCCCCAACCTCGGCAATGAGTGGGCACAACACGTCCTCCTGCCCGAACTGCTTGCTTGCGACGGCGGCCTTCATCCGCAGCACGACCTCCTCCATGTTCCTCACGTCCATCGTCTCCGATCCCTTCTCCACCAACTCCTCCAGGACCTCCACCATCTGATCGCCAAAAAAAGGGCGCCTTTTTTAACTGAAATTCCAACAAATTCACACGAAAAATCGGAGAAAAAGGTCACGGATCGGGCAAATATGGGACCTTTCTGGTGGCCTTGGAGTAGCCGCTGACGATCTCGGAGGGGTGGAGGCCCATGCGGATGAGCTCCTCGGCGTTCTGGAGGAGCTCGCCGGCGAAGGAGACGGCGAGGTTGGCGCCATCGCCGACCTCTTCCTGCTGGGCCCTCCCGGCGAGGACGAGGACCTTGGCGGCGGGGTGTTGCACCTCGATCTCGTTGACGATGGTGGCGGCGTCGTTGGTGACGAAGAGCTTGTCGAGGTGGTTGATCACCATCTTGTTCATACCTAATGGTTTGTTTGTGAGAATGGGCGATCAATCGATCGATCGTGGGGGAGGGGGAGGGGGAGGAAGTTTCTAGAAGGGGAAGGATTTTGGTTACCGTTGGGGCCGAGGGAGGTGCGGGTGACGGAGGAGAGCTGCTTGCAGGCGTCGATGTTCTTGAGGACGGCCTCGTCGAGGCCGGAGAGGTGCTTGTGGCCCTCCTTGAGCATCGCCTGGATCCCGTAGGGTTGGATGTGGAACCCCATGGTGGAGGTGGTGGTGGAGAGAGAGGTGAGGGGAGAAAGAGAGCGGGGCGGTGACGGCGAGACGGGAGTGGGGGCCTGCGCGTGTGTTTTGCTTTGTAGGGTTTTGAAGTTGGGGACGTTGGGAGGTGGAAGACGGGGTAGAAGAGGGGTGGCAGCGGGAGGGGTTCTTCGGAGGGTTCTACTTCTCGGCCCCGCGTGGGAAGTGGGCTGCTTGTATTGTGCGGGTGACCTCCCTGTGCGGCTTACCCGGCAATCCATTTCTTCTCGTTATTTTCTTCTTATTTTTCAGGTAAGGGCCGAGCTAAGGCCCACCAGGCTGGCCCAAGTCGGACCCGTGATTGGCCTTATGATCGGACTTGGCTAGGTCTGTTTATGGACAACTTGAGACGCGGGGTCTACGGCAGCCTAAAAAGCACCTGACTTATTTCGGCCCATATAATGTTATAATTTTTACATAAATATCACCAAAAACGGTATATATTGTGATGCATATCCAATTTTTAACTAAGCATCACTAATAAAGTTTCAATCAGTTTCATAATCATTACTCTATTAGTTAGCCTTGTTAAGTTTAAAAACATTAGACATAAATGTAAGTAATTTTAAAAAATCTAAGTAAATTTTGTATTTTTTATCCTAAACTTATTTTCCTTTTTCCAACACCTATAGGAGGAGGGAGCTACATGGAGGGGCCCTGGAAAGTTGGGGAACCACAAGAAGGGTGTGGTTGTAGGGAGAAGGGCATTGCAGACTCGAGTTTGGCCGTAGGCATGCGGTGAAGGGGGAGGGCGTGGTGGTTTGTTATTAAGAGTGATCAGAATCTTTAGAATAGGATATTCGACTCAAATGCAATCACATGCACAAGGACATAGAGAATTATTGACTTAGTTTCACCTAGAAAAGTGTAATGATAACTCGCAAATTTCACTAGCTTTAGTAGGGAATACAAATAAACTCTCTATTCCTCACTTCTCTCATATTGCCTCACCCTCTTCCTTGTGCAACCCAGGTATATATAGGTTGCGTGAACCTCGATTGTGAGGGTTACCCATGATTCCATGATCTAATCATTAAAAAGAGAATAATTCATAGTTGTTAATTAGCAATTGCAGCAATAATCGGTGCAACGGCTTGGACGTTTTATCTTTGGTCAACCAGATCTATTGACAGGTTGTCAGATCCATAGAGGTGTTAGGTTGCCAGATGAAATGACCCTTCTAAAGGGTTGTTTGTTGTTTCCAAAATTTTTAGGTGTTTTTGTGTAATTTTAACCCTCTAGGTTTTTGTTGGGGATATGAGAGGGAGAAAGAGAACTTGTGGGGGTGCCCTGCAATTTTCCAAAACCATTCCCCTAACCCACCGTACACCTTCCCCCTCACCCCTCACGCCACCCCATCCATCACCCACGACACCCCTCTCCCATACACCTTCCCCATTCCCCCCTTACCCCTCCACGCCTCACATCATTCCTCCCCCACGCCTTCCATCTCCATATAAACCCTCGCTCCTCCTCCATCCATTCCACACCGCAGCCGAGAGGAGAGGGAGAGCTGGGAGTAGGAGGAGGAGACCAGAGGCCTGAGAGAAGAGGGCTCGTGAGGGAGACAGGGAGGTACTGCAGTTGCTGTAGTTTTTGCTGGGAGAGAGATCTCGCAAATAGTTCTGCGGAGTCATTTTTCTGTAGAATCAGACATTTAGAGAGACCATCAAACGTCTGTCCAGAGGTAATACCAGACCTCTGATAGAGCACAATTTTCATTTATTTCTTTTCCTGACAAGTCTGCTCGTGCGTATGAATGTCAGGGGTTGGGGAGGTGTGTCGGTGTAAGGATCGAGGCAATTTCAGACATCCGGGAGTGTCTCCAGATGTCTGAAGACACACTAAGACGTTTGCACGGAGTTCCAGACGTCCGAAAAAGACGTCCCGAGCAAGGTGAGTCTTTGAGTTCATTTAAAATGTCTGAGACTCTTCCCAGACGTCTGATTTGGGTCAGGGTTGGTGTTTTTGGGTCCATTTAGGACTCAGATAGAGTCGAATTTCCTTAAATGAAACGTCATTGGTTTCCGTTCGAGTTTCTCTCCGTAATGATATAGTGTCTATGCAGTTTTGAGCTCGTTTGACCTGTCAGTCCTTGTTATAGGTCTCTAGTCCGTAGAGTATATGGGACCTGTGGAGACATCGGGAGCTACTGTACGAGCCCCCATTCCACCTGGTTAACCTGGTAGAGTAGTTCTCTCTAATCTTAGAATTAATAATTAAATTACATTCTTTAGAATTATTTGATTGAACCCTAGGTTGTGAGATAAACCCTAGGGCTGAAAGAGATGAATGCATGCTACTTTAGAAATATTCGATTGAGCCCTAAGTTGTAAAATGAACACTAAGGCTGAAAGAAATGAATGCGCATGTAATGAATGATTAACTTGCTGTGATACATACTAAAAGTAGTAAACCATGAGCTGCCTGTACTACATTTAATAAACCATGACATGAATGGAAATACTTGCAGTGTACTGAATAATCAATTGTGAAATCTCGAGCTTCCTGTTATGCATTTAATGAATAAGATGTGGAAATGAGAAAGTCTATGTACGAACCCTACAGGGAATTTAAAAAGAAACCAAGAATACTGTAGTACGGAAAACCTGATGGTTTTGGAACATGTTTCCTGCAGGCAGCTGTTCGGACTTGGTTAAGGAAAGTGAGTTGGCTCTTATGTACGCGGTACCGAGGAGAACAACTATCCCTTTAGAGTAGAGGGGAGCTAGCCGCCCCTTGGGTTGAGACCTAGGGTTAGGATTGGCCACTCTACGATGACTCATGTTTGGCCCTCACGTATGTGGTACCAGGGTAAGCTACTTAGTGTAGGGGGGAGCTAGTCACTCCTTGGGGCCCGAGGTTAGGTTTAGCCACCCTACACCAACTCTTGTTAGGCCGCTAGGCAAACCGGGATAGTCGGACGAGGGTATACGGACTGTGGAGGGGCGAAACCCCTGTTCTGTTTTGAGGGCGAGACCCCTGTTCTGAGAGGGCAAGGCCCTGTGCTGTTTTGTGTTATACGTGTGGGCGTACCTGCTAGCGGAAACAACTGATCGCGTATCAGTGCAAGGTAGCTACTTGTGCATTTATTGTGAGTGCCGTAGTCACCGCTACGTTGCGATCGTAACCTCGGGGTAGTAGACCGGGTTAGGACTACCACGGGGGACTCTCCTGGCCAGGAGAGTGCCACGTGTACATTCTGTATTATGGGAAAACTACAAGCAAGATCGTTCCCTTAGGGAATAAGATGATTTATCAATATCATGAAACTTGATTAGCGTGCTCGACTTAGAAACACATAAACCAGAGAATTGAAAATGGATGAAAATAAATAACCAACAAATTGAATGTTCAATTGGTTACTGTTTAACTATGTTGCATGTAAATAACTTAACCACCACTCTACTCAGCATTAGCTGACCCTGGATTTTTGTAACCATGTTCAGGTTAGGGATTTAAGCAGCCAGAGCCACTGACTGCTGAGGGCGTTGGGCCCAGTCGAGCCCAGCTATAGTTTCCTTTCTTTTGTTTCATTGTAGAAAGTTTTGTTGTAGTGTGTAGCTTGTGGTTATATTTAGTTATATTTCTACCAGTTTTCTGTTGTGATAGCTATGTTTTGTACTAGTACTTTCCGCTGGTGCCCTGTAATATCTTTAGATATACTATTCTATTTCCTTTGTTGTTTACCATGTATTTTCTGCTTAGTTACATTACTCGTGTGGTTGTGGATTGAGTATGCAATTGGTTGTTTCTCGATGGACGAATAGATCTTGGAGTTCGTCGAGGCGAGTCATTCTCGGGTTCTAGGAACGGGTCGTGACACCAGATCCTGCCGAATACACGTAATCGGATCCACTAGAATGTCGGGTATCTGGATCTGCTAAGACCTGGTTAAACCACGAAATTTATTTCATGATTAAGATGAATTTTCTTCCATCATCGAGAAGGTGGTAGAGAGATGGGTGGGGAGTGAGTAGTGGTAAGGGTTTAGCTATAGCAAGGTTATGGAAAACATTGGGTTTCTTGGTCATCTATTGCTAAACCTTTCGAAAATGGGGGTCTAGGCATTAAGGACCTTACTATTTTTATTAAAGCTCTGAGGATGAAGAGAGCTTGGAACACCATTTTTGGAGACTCACTTTATTCCGATCATTTCAAAAGTCACTGTGGTTCTCATATTCATTCCGATCTGCCTATTAGAGTCTCTCTTCTTCGTCAAGCTTTCCTTGAAATGATGCCTTTTATTCGTTGGGAAGTTCATAATGGTAATATAGACTTTTGGCTTGAACTTTGGATCGGTGACTCTCCTCTTAAAGACTTTCTTCCTGAAGAATATAGTCTAATTTCAACTAAAGTCAAAGATGTGCTTTCTAATCATATAGTGGAGAATCTTTTGACTATAATACCCTCCCATATTAGGCAGAAGATTATGGATGTATCTCTTGGTGATCAAAAAGATGTTCCCCTCTAGATTTCGTCTACTTCTGGGAATTTTACGGTTGCCTCAGCTTATGATATGCTAATTAACAGATATCCAACTCTGCCTAATTTCAAGGATCTTTGGAACCCTAATCTCCCTCTTAGCCTCTCTCTTATTTCTTGGCCTATTTTGAAGAAGAGACTGCCTATGGATGACCTGATTCTAAGCTTGGGATTGTCCTTCTAAATGTTTCTGCTGCCCCTTAGCTCCTAAACAAGAATCCCTTTACCATTTGTTTGCGAAAAGTTAACTTGCCTTATCTATGTTTACTTGGGTGTTTCATAAAAATTGAAGGTCCACCATTAATCTGGATTGCTTTTTCAACATAATATCTTCAACTTCTAACTCGGCCAGAGGGAAAAAGATCAAAGGTTTAATATGTTTTATCCGGGCTCATATTTGGTGGGTTAGGAATCAGATTATTCATGATAATTTCCCTTTCTCCAAAATTCACATTCTTCTGGAATGAAATTGAAGTAATCTTCAAATCAAAGAATGGATTAAATCCTTCAAACCATCCCAAATTGACATCTCTTGGACTCATCCCATTCAGAGTATCAAAGTTAACTTCACTACTATCCCTCTTAAGGATTTTACCTCGGTTTCTTGGATTATGAGAGATCAATTTGGCACTTTCCTTCATGGAGTTGTCAATTCTATTTGCAAGAATAATATTGAGAAATGTCTGCTTCTAACTACCATACATTTTCCATCCTTTCCTGCTGTCTCTGCTCATTCTTTGCAGGTGAATATGGACTCGCCGCTTCTTTACTTTTGGTGAAAAGGCAAAGTTTCAATGCCCTAGTTTGCAAAGCCTTCCTTCCTTAAGGTTAAGACTAATGAAGGGAGGATTCAATCATTTTAGTTTATTCACCTAGGGGCCAATGCACTAGTGAGATGTCTTGCAGGGCTTCAAGGTTCTGATTGGCGCATTTTTGACTCCCTATCTCAGCTCCCACGAAGATTTCTTGGTCTCCTTTGTCTTGACAAGCTGCAGATGTTGTATATGGTGTGATGTGGGTTTTGCGTCTTTGTTGGGCATTCCTTACTTTGCTTTATCTTGTATTAACCCACAAGTAATGATTTCTTTTTGTTGTAGCATCATGTTTTGGTCTAATCCTTCCATCTCTTTTCTCTGGCGTTCGGGGAGTGAGGGATAAATAAAATCTATTCCTATTTTCTTAAAAAAAAGAAAGTTATGGAGAGAGAGGATGACGGGTCCAATAGAGAAAGGCACAATAAGGGAAGGTGGAGGAAGGAGGATAGGGAGTGGGTAGAAGCAAAAAAAGAATAGCTTTAATTAGTAAAATGATAATTACACAAATGAATTGACTTTTAATTTTAAATTAAATATATTAATAATTTTTTATTTTAGATTGATGTAACATAGTTATAGACTAATATATATGGATGATTATTTATTTTACATCAGTGCAATTTGATTCTTAAGTAAAATATATTGATAATTTTTAATTTTACACTGATATATTTTAACTTTACATGTATTGCTTTGATTCAAAAGTAATGAATTTTTAATTTTATATTGATATAATTTGATTTTAAATTAAAATGAACGGTGATATTTGATTCTATGCTAAAATACATCTAGGAATTTTGATTATATGCTGATGAGTTTTGATTTTACGTAAATATACTTTGATTGAGAAGTGAGGGTGACTTTTCGAATGGATGAAAATCCCACCACGTAATAGTTGTTAGATTACTTTTCACACTATTTTTAAAGGTTCTGTGCTCTTATCCACAGAAAATTATACGCTGTGCCGTCATTCATAGATCGGATGGACAAATAATACAGAGAGCAAAAGAGCAACAAGAGAGGAAGAAGAAGCAGCATATAAAGAGAGATCCCTTACAGATATCACATTAATTAACCCCCCACCACCCTTCCACCGGAAAAAGAGGATGCACAGTTCTTTTCCCACCGCTTCAAATCAACAAAAGACGAACGACCATATTGGAAGAAGAAGAAGAAGCTCCTCCTCGTCCTTCTCTACTACTCGAGCTGCGCGTACCACACCCCCTGGATCTTGACGTCCTTGGGCACCTTCGCCCCCATGTCGGTGTCCGACGGCTGCAAGCTCTCGAACACGCCGATCAGTTCCCCGCTCTGGGGCTTGCTGCTCGTCACGCTGAGCGTGATCTGCCCCCTGGACGTGCTGTTGTCCTTGTTGTTCTCCTTGTTCAGCTCCTCCTCGTCTCCCCTCCCGCCGGCGGGCAGCGCCACCGCGTTGTCGTACCCCTGCGAACCCCCCCTTCCCTTGGGGTCCAGGAAGGACGCCCCCCGGTACGACGGCACCAGGAAGTCCCCGCCGAAGCTGTCGGGCTTCCCGGACGCCACCAGCTGCTTCACCGTGAAGAGGAACGGCACGCGCTCCCCTCCGGGGAGCTGCACGGTGACGGCCGCGTAGTCGATGCCGTCCTTCTCCTGGAAGGAGACGGTGCCGTCGGGCTTCACCTCGAAGGGCCCCTCTATCTCGTCGAGGGTGTAGGTCAGGCGGGTCATCAGCTTGGTCTTCTGGAACTCCGCGGGAGAGTTCTTCGCGACCCCCTCCGCCTTCACGGTGAACGAGGTGGGCTCCATGCACAGCTTCTTCATCTGGTACTTGCCCGGCTTGAAGGCGAACCCGCCCGAGCCGCCCTCGATGGTCGGGCACTGGTTCGCCGTCCCCGTTCCCTTCACCTCCATGTAGGTCTTGCTCTGGATCTCGTCGAAGGTCAGCCTCTTCGGCACGCCTTCCGCGCTCGCGCCCTGTTCGATCGATCGGTTCTTTCTTGTTAGTATGCATGTGGTTCTCAGCTTGCTAATTAGCTATGACAGTTAGTTTGGGTCTCCCGCACTCAAACTTCCAAAAGTAAAGGGCGTCAGAGGTAAAATTCGGGCAAAATTTTTTCGTTTTTTAATAAATTAGAGAGAATATCCATTATACAGGATGGAAGAATTTGGGCAAAAGTTGTCCTGAAGTAACAGTTGTCTTGGCAATTAGAGAGAATATCCATTACACAGGATGGGAATTCTTTATATTGTTGTTTTGTCAGGAATTTTTGTATAAGATGTAAGTATAGACATATATGTTATAATATATTTTGTAATATATACAATCAAAATATATCGATTGAAAATAAAAGTATATTTATTAAAATTTAAAATATATAGATGTAAATTAATTTTTTATCGATTAAAAATTAAAATATATTAGTTAAAAATAAAAATATACTATTAAAAATGTAAACACATCAGTTAGAAAGTAATTTTTATTTATACAAATTAAATTTTATTGATGAAAAATTAAAATATATTAGTTAAAATTTCTACTTATATTTCTTGCATTGTAAAATATTTTATGGTAAAAATCTACCAGAAAGATTAGTACTAACTTGGAGACTTATGCAATGGAGATGATTAAGCGGAGTTCTTCGAGTTGTTGTTCTCGCATGGATTTTTGAGTAAAATTTTCATGACTAGAGTACAAAATTATAGGGTATATTTTTGTAAAATTGGGACAAACATATGTTGTGCTAAAAGGTAATAAGACGACTATTCTAATTTTATAGCTTGTCAATCCAATGAACCATGAGAGGTTTTTTAGACATCCTTTAGTCGTAAGATTTCATTCTTCTCAGAAATCGAGTAAATAGTTATTGAACTTATGTTATTGGGAGCTATACGCACACATATATTTGCATGCTCTGAATAATAAGTCCAACTGCGAAGGAAAAGGGATTCTCTCTCTCTCTCAATTCAGATATATATATAAATTGATTACTAATTGATAACTAAAGAAACCATACGGAGGTAATTAACTCATCCTTTTTCCCCTATTATTTCCATACGAAATCGTCAATAAAAAATCAATTACGAATGAAAATAATCACTTTTTACATCTTCGATTAACACGATCATCGGAGGTAAATATATCGAGATGAGTAAATCTTAATGATCATGAAAGCAGCAATCTCTGATCACCCGAGAGGGTTCCACACGTTAAATTTAAGAACAAGACTCTACCGAGGCGAGGAGGGCGGAGGTGGCGAGCGCAAAACCGGCGATCTTGGCGGTGTCCACGCACTTGTTGGCGACCTCCCGGAGGTCGGTCTTGAGGGAGCACGAGACTCTCCCGAGCATCGGGGCCGATCGGAGCTGCACCGCGGGCCTCGACGAGGTGCTCCCAACCCTCGCGGGCTGCATGAGGGTAGCTGCCGCCTGAAGGGACGCCGCCATCGTGGAGGAGGGGAGGTGGCGGTGGTGGAGATGTGTGTGTGTGTGAGAGAGAGAGAGCTGGGATGTGTAAAGAGATGGGGAAGGCGTTATAGGGAGAGGTGTTTGGGATAAGGGGAGATTGGTTGGATAAGGGCTCTCGTCTCAGGGCCACTCGATGCCGATCGCGTCTTGCCACGTGGCACGACGATGCCCTTTGTGGGGACCACGGAGATCTACTTGGGTGTTTGGGACGAGTGGACGACGCTAATTTTCTCTCTCTTGATATAATCTTGCACGGGGTGGCGTATATAATTTTCTGGTGAGTTAAAAACGGCATGTAGGAACACTTTCTTTGTTGTGGATATATCGGATAAGGGTGAATAAATTTACATATTTGTCCTTGGCACGGGGGCAGGAATGGGAGGACGGTAACCATGGCCTGCTTGGATGCGCTACAAAATATTGTAGGAATATGTTAACGAGGAATAGTGGAATGTTTATTTATTTGGGTGATAGGAATAAGTGGAGGGTTAAGTAGTTGGATAAAATGATTGGTATATTGATGTAATGTTAATAGTCAAAAAATAAATAAATGTATATTGCAACATGCATGGATGAGATTTGTTGTTTCAATCAATGTATTGTGATTTTTCATCGGTGTAAATTACTTTCGACCATTGAAAAATCATTTCCAAGTGAAGATCACTTCTTATAAGTGAAAAATTACATTCCAAGTTGAACAATAATTTTCCACCGATGAAATGGCAAACACATTGGTTTATTTTCATTTTTAACTGATGTGTTTTGATTTTCAACTGGTTGAAAATCATTTCCAACTGGTGTATTTTAGTTTTCTTGATTTTCAACTGGTCAATTTTCATTTTCAAACGGTTGATTTCCATTTTCAACTGGTTGACTCTTGACAGCGCATTACAAAACTTGTTGCAACGTACGTTTCTGTACCTGTGTCCAAGTTAATAGGTATTTGCTTGATATTAAAAGTGAAAGTAAATGATGTAGTGGATATTTGTTTAATATTAAAAATAAGAGTGGAGCATATAGTTAGATTTGTTTAATAATAAAAGTGAGACTGAATATTATTGTAATTTGATTGAAATGATTAAAAATGATTTGTATATAAATTTATGTTAAAGTAATAAAAAAATATCAACAAACATCCTCAGGTGGGAAAAGTCTTGTAAACCCCACTGCCAAACACAGCCAGGTGAATCCATTTATAGCTTCCTCTGAGGGTTAATTTACATTAGGGGTATGCTACTTTAGGTTTGCAAAATGATAAGAAGCGATAATTTTAATTTGTATTTATGTGAAAAAAGAGGATATCTCTTATTAGTGCTTAATGGGGGATTAAGTCCAGAGTAATCTCTCAAAAAGAATTGGTGTTGACTTTTCTCTTCATTAAATATAGCTTAGAATAAACTTGTATGAAATGTCTAGCCGATGTTAAGATAACATCTAAGGTAAACGAGGTTTATCTTAGGCTCCTTGGAGTAACTAGGAAATCAAGTGGAAGACATAGGTGGTTAGGATAGCCCAAGCATGATTAGTGATAGTCACTTTTGACCTTCGTAGAAGGCAGGTTGCCCCTACAAAAGTTGCCTTTATTACATTTTGGAGACCATAATCCACTGGAGGGAGAGATAAGAATGCTGGAAACTTAGACAATTACAACCTTGATGAGTTGTGACTTATCATAGCTAAATCGCCTAAGTTAAGCTAGAAACTAGGTTAAACACTATCAAATTAACACATAAAAAGGGTTAAGTGTGAGAAATAACATAAAAAATCAAAAACATCAATTTTGTGCTAAAAATACATAATTAGATCAATTATTGAGATAATCTATTAATAAATGTAAAATGGTGATCCAAATGCAAATTTAACACACAAATGAGCTCAAAATTCCAAATCAAAAGTAAAATTAACTTATAATATGTTCAATTGAGCTTCAATAAAAATTTGGATGCATTTGGACGTCATTAGAGCTTTGAAATTAGAGTTTCACATTTAGGTCCTTCACATATCACATTTCATTCATTGAAAAACCTCAAAGGACTCCTTTGTAAGGCCAGAAGGACTGCTCTGAATTGATTCTTAACCACTTATGGGCTGCTGTGCTATTTTTCTACCCCTTCGCGAGGGGCTTCTAGCACAAATTTCCCAACACAACCGGCTGCACTTGAGCTCCATGTGGTCATTGTTCACCGCGATGAACACGGACCATCATTGCCATTGAACCTTGCCGATCCTCCTAATCTGTGGCTCGCATTCAATCAAACCTTCACACGACTTGGCGCATGCGATCACCACCTTACCTAGATCCCATCCTATGGCCACATTTCGATTTGAATCCCCATGCGCACCTCTCCTCTCATCCTCACCACCCACGGCCTAATCATCTAATTCCACCGCACGGTGAGGAGTTTCATTCTCGATCCTCTACTTAAGCACCTCCACTGCCTTGCGTGCGAGGGATCGCTCCCTCCACCTTGAGCGGTCCCTTCGTCCAAATCAGTAGCCCCTTCTCACCTCCAATTCCTCAGATCGGCTGTGACAGAGCTGGTCTCTCCTCCTTAATTTCACTTACTACCAGCCGACCGGGTGGCAGACCTTGGACATCTTCATCGGCTGCTGATCCTCTCCCCCTTTGTCGTCACTAGCCGCCGACGAGTGACCTTAGACATCATCCTCCTTTAGAGTAGATCTTTATTGCTTTCTTAGATTAGATTTATATGCTTTCTAGGAGTAGGAGTAATTAGAGATGATCTTTTGATTGTTTAGTTTAGGTTAGGAGTAGATTTAGAGTAGAATTCGTATTCCACCTCTTCTGATCATTTCAGATCAGAGGAGATGATTTCACCCCCTCACTAATCACTGTTTTCTCCCTCTTCATATTTTCACTTCTCTTTTCTTTCCTCGCGTTTGATTTCGCAAATCACTCCTTCATCGGGTCTAAATTCAGATCGAGGACTTTGTGTCTTAGATCTGAAATTAGCATCATAAGTCACCCTGGGGGGTCTCCCACTCATTTCGCAAATCCACAGACACCTCGATCTTAATTCACTAACTCGAATTGCTCGATCTTGGTTAAAACAGTGTTTATTGTTTAGCTCAGTGATTTGAAATTCATTTGGATTTTATCATATTTAATCAAGCTTTTTGAGATTGAATGGGGTTGATTAGGTATATGCAAGGATTCCAATGGTTTTGAGTTTTGTTTTGATTATATGGATGAGCATGTATCTGAGTTAATCCCTATGTTGGAGAGTCCATCAAGGAAAATCAGTTAACTCTGATTTGAGATAGGACAAGAACCCAACGGATCTTGATCTATCCATGCAATCACCTTGAACACCCATCAATGGTGTTCAAGGAGATCAAGTGGAGAAATCAATGTAAGATCCAAATCAAGAGCCACAACTGGGGTGACATTTCATCCTCCAAGTAACCATCTGCATGATTTGAGATTGGAGGCTTGGTTGAGATTTCGAAAGGATTTTTGGAAGAGGATTTGAGATGATTTCCTAAGGGATTGGAATTTCCATTTCCTAAAGATGATTTCAGATCTTCTCATTTGATTTCAAGATGGTTTTCAAACGTGTATTATACCTGATTTGGACTCTAAACATCCCAGATCAAACTTCACTAAGTCTGATCTTGGGTGTTTATTGTAAGAAAATGCATTAGACTTGTTGGAATTGAGAGATTGAGCTGCAACAGTAGCTACTTGGAATTGTTTAAGATGTCTGGATTGAATTGAATTAGCTGCTGATCTTCAGCAGCTATGGCAGCTGGTTCTGCTATAGTTGTTGTTGCTTTGTGTCTTAAGATGCAACTTACTTAACTTGTGTTTGAGCAGCAGCTGCTGCAAGTGTTGTTGTTGCTATAGATCAGTGGCTATTTTGGCTGAATCAGTTGGGCTGTAGCTAGGATTTTAGTTGTTTTAAATGGCTGGCATGTTTTATATGTTGTAAAAATTTTGTACAAGCATTCATGTATTACTATTTGATTTTAAATCTCATTTGAATGACTTGTAATTCAGTTTTAAACTATTGTTGTCAGCTATACATGCATTCTACTTGCCCAACATGGAGAATATGATGTAATTCAATGAAAAACCATGTTTATTTGATTGAATACCTTGTGTGTATCTTGCTAAACATATTTGAATCCTTCCATTGCCTGTTCAACCTCCAACATAACTCTAGTGCCTTAGGTTCACCTTCAAAATCCCTTTTAAGGTTTAGGTTGTATGAACTTTGTTAATAAATAAAAATACTATAAAAAATTCCAAAAAAAATAAAATAAAGGCGTAGTGAGTAGGATTAACTATTTCTCTACACACATGCAAAATTTTGTGGTCATCTGAACTCTCGACTTGGTAGAACATACCAACCGAATATATCTCTTAATTTAATAAAAACCCTTAAACTAAAAATGACAAAAAGATACACACTCTCTCATCTATATCTTTCTCTCTCATCCCCTACCTCTACAGCATATATAAAACCCATAAAAAGAAGAAAAACCCCAAAAATACTCAAAAATACCATGTATATTATGTATATACTTGTATATATAAGATATATATTAAGCTATATATGTAAATAGTGTAAAATATGTTTATAAAATGTATAAATAACTTATGTATATATTCTATACTGTAAATTAAGTATTGAAGGTAAATTATTATTTATATAACTTATCTATATAATTATTTATTAATTATACTAACTTATATGTACTATAATCTAATTAAATTAATAGAACCATGTAAATAACTATATTTACTAATGATATTGTACATATGTATTTATATATGTATAATGTGCATTAATACACCTGTAACTTAAGTTAATTATACATATATATATTAAATTATTAATTTATTAAGTTATTAAGTAAGTTATTAGATTAAATTAGAATAAATTAGTAATTTAAGTTAAAATAGAGATAATTTATATTGTATATTTGTGTTATTGTATGTTAAGTAATTTAAACTAATTTAACTATATTTATACTGTATTATATTATTTATACCTAATTTATATGTAAAATGCACTTAAAACTGATATTTAAATGTATATAAATTAAAATAAAACATGTAAAATACAATAAAAATATGTAATAAATACTTTAACATGTATATTAACTTTGTACATGGTCAATTAGACCATTAATTAACTAATTTAACCTGTAATTAAGGAATAAACGTAATTAACAGTATGTATAAATTGTAAACTTTGGCTAATTTATTTATATAGTAAACATAATTAATTTTGTTAATAAATGTTACGATCCGATTCTCGAGTCCCTACGAGACACGAGAATCGGATCGACTCGACTGATCCCAAGACCCAGTTGTCCAATGAGAAAGTAACCAAAAGAGCAGTAAAATAAACCACATTCACCATGTATATAACTAGCAGTAACAAAATACAGCAGTAAGGAAAAGACATACTACAGTATACACCACCACAACGGTAAAGAAAATAAACATGTACATAAACATGAAGCTTACAATAAAAAG
The DNA here is from genome assembly GCA_037157565.1 of Thalassia testudinum. Classification (NCBI taxonomy): domain Eukaryota; kingdom Viridiplantae; phylum Streptophyta; class Magnoliopsida; order Alismatales; family Hydrocharitaceae; genus Thalassia; species Thalassia testudinum. The sequence goes on from JAZHRO010000024.1 coordinate 25,628,839, forward strand.
AGTACAGGGGTAACAGAACTACTTACTACAACGGAAAGAAAGTGCAGTGGGTACTACACAAGTAACACTACTGGGCCCTACTAGGCCCAGCACCCTCTACAGCCGCCGACTCTGGCTGCTCAACACCTGGTTTTGAAATGGTAACAAAGGTGACACGTCAGCGAAATGCTGAGTAGAGTGGCAACTAAAAGATAAAAGAAACAGTAGGGTGGACAGTAGCTGTTATATTTTTAATTTCTTGCTTTAATTTTTCCATTTATTCACTATTGAATTATTTTTTAGATCTTTCTCTTGACCTCGAATGTTCCTCGTGGGAACGATCTTGATTGCAGTCTTTTTCGAAAAGTAGAAGTAACACGTGGTGCTCTCCTGGCTGGGAGAGTCCCCCGTGGTGGTCATACCCTTAGTCAACCACCCCAAGGTCGCTGACAGACGTAACGGTGACTACGGCACGCGCGATAAACGTACGGGTAGCTACCCCGCACTGGCAAGCGGTCAGTCGTTTCCGTTAACGGGTGCGCCCAAAGCACAGCACAGAACTAGTATAGGGCGGAGCCCTCTCAGTAACAGGGGTCCAGCTCCTCCACAGTAACCAAACAGGGGTCTTGCCCCTCCACAGTTCGCGCACCCTCTCCTGACTACCTTGGTTTGCCCAGTGGGTCTAACATGTCGGTGTAGGAGGGCTAGTAGAACCCCGGGGCCCGTAGGGTAGCTAGTGCTCTCCCTACACTAGTAGCTCTCCTCGGTACTGTGTACACGAGGGCCAAAAGTCGGTACAAAGTGGCCAGACCTAACCCCGGGTCCCTGGGGAGGCTAGCTCCGCTCTACACTAAAACAGGGGGGACAATTACTCTCCTTGGTACTCTGTACTCAAGGGCCAGCTCACTTCCCCAATTCTATTCCATTCACTTTCCAGGAGTTCTACTCCTAATTCCCCATAGGGTTCATGCTCTTTTAACTCAGCCAATTTAGGTTTCACCGTTCTAGCTTTATATCCATATAACCCATGTTCTCAACAGTAATTATTCATTCATAAACAGGCAGCTATTAACCAATTTACAGGAAGTTATCATTTCCTTTCTACTTTTCAAAGACTGCAATGTATATATATTCAACTAGTTTTCCAGTCCTAGGATTCATGCCATACCCTAGGATCTATCATTCAATCTAGTTTCCAGTCCTAGGATTCATGCAATACACTAGGATCTATCATTCAATCTAATTTTTCAGTCCTAGGGTTCATGCAATGCCCTAGACTCTATTAATTATTTCACAAGTGTATAATTTTTGATAAATAAATTAAAGAGCCACTCTACTCGCAAAATCGGGAGTACTGGGAGCGTGATCGGCAATCCCACGTGCCTCCGCAACCCCCAGAGCCACAACGGAATGGGGTCCTAACACAAGGATCAATACAAGGAGCTACTCAGAATAGTATACAATTACTGTAAACAGGTAGAGGAACTAAATCTGAGAAGAACGAAACTTGAAACGCGGAAAACGGACTCCGAACGGACCCTAAACGGGTCAAAAACGACGAGTCTGCCCAAAATCAGATGTCTAGAACTTCTTCCAGACGTTTTAAATGACAGCTCAGGTCATACCTTGATCGGCACGGTTCTTCAGACGTCCAGAAACTCGCTGAACCGTCTGGACATAGTTTCCAGACGTCCGACTGTCACCCCGGACATCTGGAGACCCTCTCCATCGTCTGGTGCTGTGCCCAGACGTCTGATCTGTGTGGGATGGCGTGCCCTTGCGCCTTCCCGAACAAATCCTGCACACACACGCACCCGTTCTCAACACGAAGGGATGCAGAAGACCTCGGCGGAACAGCTGCATGGCCGTACATGCGAAAGAAGAAGATAAAAATAACGTGACTGTCAGATGTCTGGACCTTCCTCCAGACGCCTCCTACGTCGTCTAGACGTAAGTCCAGACGTCTGATTCTGGGAAATTTTCCCAGAATTAGAACCTTCTCGCTCTCCGCCCGCAGCACACGGCCGTGCCGCGCAACATCCTCCTACTGCTTGAGCTGCAGCAGCTCTTCCCCAGCATCACACGCTTGCTGCGCACTCGCCGGTCGGCTCTGGCTGCTCCGGCGAGCTCGCACCCTCACGGTCAAGCTCCCTCTTCCTCTCGCAACAGCCCCTCCTCCCCACACACTCGCAGCAGCCGCTGCTGCTGCTCTCGCCCGCTTGCGCTCTCTCGCTAACAGGGAGAAGAAGAAGAAGGCGGTGTAGTGAGGGTGAGGGAGAGGGGGAAGCGTATTTGAAGGCAGCCGTGGGGAGAGAGAAAGAGAAAAGCTGTGTCTGCAGGGAGGGAGGAAAGCGAAGAAGGAGGGCAACGAGTTCAATCTGCGCGCGCATGCGCGCAGACGCGAACTCGTACGCTGAAAAAATTTAATTCCAGACATCTGGGAAGGCTTCCAGACGTCTGGACCACTTCCCAGACGTCTTAAACGATGCTTGATGCCCTGGTCGTAACAATAAATTATATAATTAAGTAGCTCTATGTTTATACTTTAATACCCCATAATTTATTTTTAAATTATAATAATTTATGGCCCTTAATTCGAGGGCCAAAATCATAAAATCCGCACAATTTACACTGAGACAAGCAACGCTGACGGGCGCCTCCAATAGTGCCACATCGTTGGCACTGGACCTCCCGTAGTGCTTTAAGTTGTTTTTATGTTTCTTATGTTCCAGTTGTCATGGGCACCCGAAACATTCCCCTCTCCCTTCGAGCATATGTTCTGACTTTGACCATGGTTTGCGATGATGAGATGTGGTGCAGTGCGGGCCAGGGGCCTGACACTGTGCATGGGTCTGTGTGGGCTCAATATTGACTATAAAATGAGATTAATGGGCTAATTAATGAATTAGGGTGACCTAAGTAGAGGTCTGGTCCCACCTGAAAGGGTGCTATGTATCTCTTGAAAATGTCACCTGTCAATTAAAGATCATAATTTTTAATTAATGAACAATAACCTGGTGTTAATTACCTAAGGAGAAGGAAGAAAGAATCTAAAACTTAATTAAGTGTTAGTGTGAGGAATAGAGAAAAGAAGAGAAACAAGAAGAATGGTCGTATATATGTATATGTATATATATATTATGTATATATAAGTATAAATGTATAGTATACTGTAAATAAATAATGTAATAAGAAGTATAGGTTAGAATATAATATATTGTTTGAGCTCATATATGTATATAAATAACTTGTGAGCTTTAGTAACAGATAGGTGTGTCACTGTAGATAGAATAAGTGTCACCGTAAACCCTCTTTTTGACCTTAGTATCTGTATATACTTTCCTAAGGTTTAGCGACGTTTATATATGTTGCTGTACATGTTATATATGTTACTATAAATGTTAGTATAATAAGTTAGGTTAGTATGATCTATATTATAGCATATTATTGTATAGATATGTAAGTATTAGTATTATAAGCTGTAAATAGATAGTATATAGTATTTAATTAAAGCTTTTGATGTTTATTTGTAGATAGATATTTGCAAGTATTTTAGTTCATTCTTTTTTACATAAGTCTTTTCATTCTTTCATTTATTAATTCACTCATTCATATTTGTACATAAAACCAATCTTTTTGGAATTAAAGAATAATATTGGATTTAGAGAGTGATGTATGTAAATAATTACCTCCCAGTGAACGACCTAGAATAAACTAGTAAAAATTAAGTAAATAAATAAAATTGATGCGACAATGATTTATATTTGTGGCATATTACAATGACGACGCTTTTTTATATGAACCGTGGTCGACCGCTTCAAACCCCCCATGCCTGGCGTGCATGATGTGCCTGGATTGGCATCAACAACAGATAAAGCAAGGCAACCAATAAAAAGAACAAGTAAGAAGGGACATACTTTGCAGGCTTTTGACATATTGGTTAATTGATGGATGAATTTTGCTAGGGTATTCAACAAGATTTTAGAGGGTGTGGCTTCCAACGCTAGCATGGCAATTAGGGATGCAATTTCTGTAAATTTGACCCAATCCAATCCGAAAAGAATGGGTAAAATGTGACCCGAACCAATCAGATTTTGGTATGAGTTTTATCCAAAAAAATCCGATCAGATTTAGTCATAGATATGAATTTATATCCAATTACCCAACCTAAATATTCGAATAAAATCCCCATTTACCAGAAATATATAAGTCAAACCCTAAGTTCCTTATTCCCTTAACCCTAATCTCTCTTATGATTCCCTCCATAATTTTAAAGGTTGAGAATACTTCTGAAGTTTGCATTAAACATTTATTTCGGGGATAAAGATATTTTGTTTAAAGGTACTTGTATTTGATTTTTATTTGTATTTTTTGTATTTTTATTGTTAATGTGCTCACTTTGAAGGGTATTTTTTGTAATAATTTTAGTACAAATTAATAAGATTAGAATAGTCCAAGCCCCTATGTTTTGAGCTTATTAAAAATAAACAATTAATGAATTGTGTTCTAGATTTTTTTTTCTTTTTAACTCTAATTTAGTATGATTTGATTGTAAGATCAATTTATAAATGAGTACTTGATGAGTAGATGAGTATGGGTATTGATTTAAATTTTTATATTTGATGAATAAATGAGTAGGGTATGGATATAGGTTTAGCCAAATCTGATTCGAACCCAACCCATTTGCATCCCTAATGACAATGCCATCATTACCCAAGATTACAAGGTATACGTCTAGGAATTGAACAATTCACCTTTCTTAGTTCATGAAGGAAGAAATCTGGTCAAGATAGTCCTAGTGAGTATCAATTGATGGATTCTAAGGAGGATTTTTGTTAATCAACTTTGTGTATGCAAAGAGATAGATCTTGGATTTGCCTTACACTACAATAAAAATGTTTCAAAAGCCATTGTTAAATAAAAAGTAGTATTATTTACTAATTATTTTTGGATATAATGACAATTTTAAGCTATTACCATGAGCACTTTAAGTCGTTGCTAACTAACAATAACAACAGATATATTGTTGATCACTGCTAGCTAACAGACTACAACAATGAAAGTATCATGGTTGTTGGACATAACCTAGAGTAGAGAACCAACCCCTAGATAGGGTGGGTGACGTAAAAATGGATGATGTTGAAACATCAATCATTTAGGAGGCTTTCTTATACTATGGGTGAGAAGAAAATGTTTACATACCATTTGAATCTCCTAATTACCCAAAGCTCAGAACAAGATAAAGGTAGTGATTGAGCGTAAATCCCTAATTACTAGTGTCTGGAAGTAGTGGGATTTGATCATCTTAAGAATAAATAAACAAGTTGTAGATAAATATACAATCACACAATAACATAAGAGAGTTTGTTTACCTGGTTCCTCCCTATAGGATCTACATACAGGAAAAGGATTGAACCCTCAGTATATTACGGCAGGAAAGAAAAAAATTACAATCCCACCTTTTCCTCTCTTTCAATACATTGTTTTGGTTTCCATTACCTAACACTCCAAGCCCCTTGTTGTTGTTCACTACCGCTATAAGTATCTTCATTTTTTTGTCTCTGATCATAGGACAATTATTTCTGAAGATCCCAAAGGAGTGCCCATTGTTGGTTATTCCTCTACTTCGTCTATCACCTACGTTCTTACCATATTTGATTGGAGCAATGATCATAGATGATCTTGTCGACAGTTGTTTGACAGAAATATATGTAATGAGGGAAGAAAATAGCCCCAAAATTGGCCTAGCGCAGAAGGCTCACAAGGCCAACAACTTGCCTTCACAATCCTAACAAACTTGAGTGTAGGGATCCACCTGAGCTATCTATCCAAGCACACTGCCTGAATCCCAAATGGATTTGCTTGACCCATAGAACCAAGCCGACCATCGACTCCCAAAGGGATTCGCTTATGTAGCAACCCAACCAGCACATATCAAGCGAATCACTCAGTTGAAAAAACACCTAGATGGGACGTTGTTGACAAACAAGGCCTGCTAGATAATCTAGTCGGCCACTGAAGAGGCAGCTGGGAAGATGGACCATTGCACAAAAGGTGAATGCGAGGAAGTGATCTGAATTTCACGTTGCAATCAATTCAAAGGGTAATGGAGTTAGTCAGAATGTGCGAGCTGTACAAGGAGTAACGTTCGAGAGTGGTCATAGAAGATTATGCCGAGGATTATGGGACTTGAATTTCCGTAATGGCTCTCCTAATATGTGTGTACATATTGTATTATAAAAGGGGCCATCTGGAAAACTACATACTCAGTACTCTCTCTCTCTCCCTCTCTTTCTATTACTTATATTTAGTGGAAACTTTAAGGGCTAGATCCCTTCCCCAGACATGCATCTCTTGTGGTGGAATAGAGCTACCAAGTGGTTGGGTTTTCTTTGTGCATGCTTGTTCGTTAACATTCGATCGGATTTACTCCCTACTCGAAACTCAATAGAGATTGCCGTAGGCTTTGATTATTGGCATTGTCTATGGGATTCTTAACTCAAATCTCTTTTACCTGACTTGTCCCTCCAGAACTCCATGGCCCCAACGACTCACAAAGACTCCAAAATTAACCCCCAACTGGTGGTTAATGAGGAGTTCAGTGTCACCTAGTCTTTCCGCCAAGAACAGAGGGAAGAGGTGGCCTAAGCAACTCTTGCTGACAAAAAGAAGGTGGAGGAGGCAGCTAGGTTGAAGTAGAAGGAAGTTGTGGGGCCGAGGGGGAACCTCCCCTCACTCCTCTTTACCAAAGGGAGAAGGATGAGCGAGAGTATCTAGAGCATTTGGAGGACATCTGAGCAAAGCAGAAGGAATTGATGCTTTTCCTCCTTAATGCTAATTGATGAAAAGAGGAGGCCCTTCAGTGAAAGTTTTGCTCCTCTCAAAACTGGTTGGATGAGAAGGTGTGACGGCAGCGTGTTATGGAGGAAGAAAATGCCCATCTCCGTGAATAGATTGAGGAGCTCAAATGAGAGATGAGGCAAAAGGATGGAGAGGCATAGCCCGACTCAGAGAGTTGCTCCTAGGCTCAACCTATCTCCAAATGCTCGTAGCATACACCAACTCGAGTTCTCGCATTCGCAAATCCAGTCAACCCCAAACCAGCCTTAGTCTACCTAGGTATTTTCCCTAAACCCGTATCCTCGTGAAATCATCCACACATCAATATCACCATCATACACATTTCACATCTCCATTAAAAGAAATTCATTCACTTTAATACAACTACTAGAGTCTTAAATACACAAGATATGGAAATAAGTTGGATAGGTAGAACCCTTGTAGCCCACAAGAGATGCAATGGTGATTGCGATGAGGATGTGTTGGCCGTCCCTCCAAGCCCCTGCTCACAGCTCCTCCTCCTCAGCAATTCTCCTTGAGATGAGGATGGTGGATGGATGGAGAAGGTAGATGAAAGGGTGGTGGTTGGCCCCGTTGGTGGTGGTTGGAATGGTGGTGATCGGTCGGTGCTAAATGGAAGGAACAACCTAGAGAAAGTGGCACAAGGTGGAGGTGTGATGATGGTGGCCACTGGAGGTGGGCGTCGAGGAGAGGGAAACGAGATGGCTGGACTAATCAGGAGATCGAGTAGCGGCCTGGAGAAGGTGTAGATAGGCTTGAGGTGGTGAGGGTCTCTGGTTGTCTATGAATGGGAGTTGGTCTTGAGTTGGAGGTGTTGTGCATGGTCGAGTGGAGGTCGTCGGCAGGTTGGTGAGGTGGTGGAGATGAGGTGGTCGCTTGGCAAGGAGAGGAGAGGTGAGCTGGAGATGGTGGATGAAGAAGCTAGTAGGTGGAGAGGGGAGGAGGACTGCTAGGAGTGGGGCTTGTTTGCTAGGGCTTGCGTGAGATAAGTCGCGAGAGAGGGAGAGAGCACAAGGTATTGGGTTTGTGATTGGGTTGAGAAGAGAATGCCATGCGAGAGAGGAACCGCGTGAGTCGAACCCTTGCATGGTGTTGTTCACGTGGAAATCAGGTGGCGGGTGTGTGTGCATGTGAGTGGTCAGTGAGGGTGCATTGGCATGTGTGTGTGTGTTTTGATGGAAAAGGAGGTGAGATAGGTAGCGCCTAAGTGTGTGTGCTGGGGTTGTGAGGAGTGTGTGTGTGTGTAGCGCATGAGAGGGAGAAGAAATGGGTCGACCATGAGTTGAGTGAGTGGAATGGGTTTTTGAAAATTAGTTTAGAAATTAGGTGCCTATGATGGAGGATGTATTTTTGATAATTCTCCTTGCATTTTATGCAATCACAGACACCCATAAATATTTATATCCATAATAGATCATAAAATGCAAGAAAATTATGCAAATCTAATTACTCATGTATGCAATTATTTTATGATTAAATATAAATATTAATGTACCTAAAATGTAAGGATTAATCAATTTATATTTAATATCAGTTCACTTAAGTAGACTCATCATCTTACACTTTATTCATTGATAGGGATCTTTTTCACTATCACATATTGTTGTTTGGCTTAAAGAACATTGGTGCTACGTACCGGTGACTTATAAATTTAAATTTTTTTAAATTAACAAGAAGGTTGTTTAAAATCTACATCAATGATATGTTAGTTAAGGGAAATAACTTTCAAAAATATCTCTAGAATTTGATTAATGTGTTCGGTATACCATAAAAATATCGCCTGAAATTGAACTTGGAAAAATATTTCTTTGACATCTTATTTGAGAAATTCTTGAGTTTCCTTGTGTCTAATAGAGATATTGAGGGTAACCTAGACGAAATTAAGAAGGTAATGGAATTAATCCTACCTAACAATTTAAGGGTGGTATAATTATTGGTCGAACGCACTGCTTTTTGGAGTTCCAAAGGCACATTTCGCATACTTATTCAACCTTTATTTAATGATGATTGCGAGCCACCTTTCCACTCCAACATTAATGAACACCTTAATTATAATATATATCCTTAGTTGACAACATAAATTTTACAAATTTAAGTTCATCTTGCAAACCAACTTATTCATACCTACGAGTAAAAACCCCCATCTCCTTGGATAATTGATTTCTTGGTAGCATTCCGCTATTCCCATCAAAAGACTTAGCTGGCAGGATTTCAAATTCAAAACACGCATAGTTTCGTTTCCGATTTTCTGACATTCGATGATTACAGATCAAATAAAGAAGTGTTAGTTGGGGAAACGATTGAATTGGTGAGCCTCACATGGGAAAGAAAATGATTAATACACGGTTGTTAGGAGTCGATTTTAGAAAGAATTGAACAACCATGCTCCATTTGGTAAAGAGATATTAAGTAATTTCTTAAGTCGGTTAAACCATAAACGCCTCCAACATTTCCTATACTAGCACATGCCACACTCGTTAAAAAGTGCTTAGCACCATTCATCCAAAGCCATCAATAAACCATGGCTGGCTACTTTGCCATATTGGGTTGGACCTTAGGCTAGGATATGTGGCCTTTGGCAAGAATGTGTTTGTTTTGGTAACCAATAAATGGCACTTTGTTTATTTTTTTTTTCTTTTTTAATAATATGTGCTGAATGATCCCGATGTGAATTTAAGGCTACTCTTGGGTAAAGATAATTTTTATTTTAGGATAAGATAAGAGAGGGATAAGTTATGAAATGTATTTAATTGAAAAGATGGGATAGATAATGTCATATAAATAATTGATTTGGTAATATGATATTAGTGGATGATTTTTAATATTAGAATATGAGTTGATATGATATAATAAATATATTTTAATAAATATAATATGTTGAAGTGTATATTTAATATATATTGGTATGGTATAACGTAACGAGGTGATTCTAAAGTGAGATATTTTAATAGATGTTGATTTGATAGTTTAAATTCTTTTGATATTGAAATTTATTTTTTTGATATTCTTTTACCTGAAGTTATTATGAAAAATGCCAATTGTTCTTTTATCTTTCTCTCATAATTCGTGAATATACTTGGCCATGTGACACGTAAATGCAAGAGTCACAGGTGGATGGAAACAGGAGGTTAAGTGGATTAACTCGAGTTTGACTTTTACTTAATCCACATGTCACTTACCTTAGATCAAAGGGAGTTAATTCAACATAAAGTTAACTCACCTTCTTTATAGAATAAAATTAATTTGCTTAACCATTCGATCATTAAAATTTACTTATTATGTCGCTTCTTTTTTATTCCTTTATATCAAATAATCCTTAAATAATTAGATAACTACGTTTAAGTAGCAATAATAGCAATAACCTTACCAACTAAGTCACATGCTTTGGTAGAATCTTGCAAGCACAAGGCATGTCGAAGGTATCTCAAACACTAAACAATTTGTGCCATCTAAAATCCTACAAAAGATATTTTAGTAGGATTGAAAATCTCATATATTTTTTTCTTTTAAAAATAATTCTCACATGTTTTTGTGGAAAGTGAAAAATATGACAGAGGGAAGACATGATTAAATGTGAAATCCTAAAATATCCAAACAGAACCTAATTTGTAATTGGAGATTAGAATATTGTTTAACTATTTATCTCTAATTTATCTAAGATTAAAGCATTCAAAAAAAAATACGCTGCAAGCATGTGATTTTGGGTTGAGCTTAGAAATGGTGACTTGAGCCACGTGCTCAAATGCAGAGGCTCAAGTTAATTAATTAACAAAGAGAGTAAATATCACAAGTTGGGTACACCCTACAGATCAGGCGGGAGTACAAAGCAAGGGGAATGCAAAAAAAAGAAACAATCGGGAGAGGTTCACCCATATCGAGGAACCAAACCCTAAGGAAAACCAAAAGTTGCGTGGAATCCATGAGCGATAAGTCACTTACAAGAACCCATAGAACAAAAGCAAGTAATAATAGGAAAAAAATACAAAGGAAAAGTACATCCAAATAACCAACAATTGTAATGACACTAGCAAACAAGAAACAAGTCTTGCAAATGCTCGTGGCATGAACCCGAACCAGCAACCTAGCTAATGTTGGAAATCATAGAATCAAGCTTGAATCGGTGTCACTCTAAGTGCACCCATCAAGGAACCAAGGAAGGTCGTGGTTGTGGAAAGTGTATCTCAAACTTGATCTAGCATGCCAAGTTTCGTATATAGATCTAACCATCGATTATGTCACAAGCCAAGAGACAACCTCCTTTGGTCAGGGACCATCCAATGTGATACGCCCAAAAAGATATGGAAACTCTACTCAACCTTGTTGGAATTGATGTCCCCAAAACCATCATCCGCAAACTTGAGTCTATTTTCACTGCCTTCTTCTAAGGCGATGAAGAGTTGGACAAGAGACATCATTGGATTTCCTGGAAATCTATTGCTAAACTTACTGATCATGGCGGGTTGGGGATTCGCTATCTGAACCTCTTTCTCTCTACTCTTAGGATGAAGAGGGTCTGGTACATTCTTTTTATGGACTCCCCTTACTCGTCTTATGATACAACTCTATGGCAAACTCTTCTACAACTCTCCCAATTTTTCGTCAAGAATCAAAAGCCTTTGTGAGAATTACATTACTATGAAACCTTTAATCAGATGGGAGGTTCATGAGGGGCATATTGACTTTTTGGCTGACCTTTCGATTGGGATCTCCTTACTTTGGGATTTCCTTCCCCCTACGTGCTCTCTTGACCCCATTTCGGTTAACTCCGCCATTGAGAACCTTAGTTCCAACCCTTTTTTTACATACCTTCCTTCTCATATCACAGCCAAAATCACAGCTACTGTCCTAGACAACAACTGTGACATTCCCATCTGGACCCCCAATCATTTCGGCCTCTTTTCTGTAGCCTCCGCATTCAACAACTTCTTCAAAAGTCTCCCTGCCATCCCCACCCACAAAAACCTCTGGTCTCTCAAGATCCCCCTTAGACTATCTATTCTAGCCTAGAGAGTCCTTCTTGCCAAGCTTCCTACTGACGATAACATCTCCAAACTTGGCATACCACTCCCCTCTATTTGCTCTTGCTATCCAAATTCCCCAAAGATTGAGACGAACTTACATCTCTTCTCCAATAGCTACTTGGTTTGTCTCATCTCCGATTGGACCTTTTCCAGAGCTCATCTCCATCCATTACACCCGTCCAAATTCTTCCTCCTTATGCAGTCTTTGGTCAGACTCCACAATGAGCGTATGTATAGGGGCCTCATCTGCTTCATTTGGTCTAATGTTTGGAATGTTAAAAACAAAATTAGGCATGATCATCTATCCTTTTCTAATATTTACCCATTCCTGCATAAAAATTGGTTTAACTTCGACTTTGATATATGGATTGGAAATGTCACCCCTCAACTTTTGCAGTGAACTGGATTCAGCTTGCTTTTGGATTTAAAGCTAATGTAGTTGCTTTTTCCTTTGGACCCACTTCTATGATGGGTTGGGTTTTGAGAAATCACCTAGGCAACTTTGTCAAAGCCTCCTCGTGTAGATCCCCCTTGGTGAATACAGATACAGCTCGATTGCTCACCTTCTCACACGCTCTCCAAAACATCAACAGAGCGCATTCTCTCCATCTAGAATCAGACTCAACCCTCCTACAGTTTTGGTGGAATGGTAAACTTCCCATTCCTTGGGCCCTCAAAGCCCAATTCAGACAACTTCTGGATAGTAAGAGCTAGATCACATCTATTCAATATATTGTGCCAGCAGCCAACTCTCTTGCTTCCCATTTTGCTACCAAAGCCACTGATGGTTGAGATATCTTTCACAATCTCTCCTTGCTTTCAGCCAGGGCCAATGGTCTTGTCAGGCTTGACATGATCCAGCTCCCCTATGTATTCTCTTGAGTAGTTAGTGTAGTTTGTTTTCTGTTTGTTGTTCTAGGCCACGAGTCATGGTCTTCTTTCTTGTACTAGGGAGGTTTGGTTTGATCCCCGTACCTTTTATTTGCCCCTTGGGAGTAGGGGATGAAAAAGATCCACTCCTTTTTTTTAAAAAAAACCTTGTTGGAACTGACAAGAAGGAGAAAGGCTTAGGTCCCCTAAATTGGATTAACCCACCTCGAGCAAAGTCGTATGACTTTAGACGAGGTGGCTATTGAGCCAAAAGAGTGACAAGGTCATCAGGCATGAGAGTATGGAATAATACATATATAAAATCAAGCAGTGTAAACACAATCTAAAACATTAATTGAAATGAAAATACATCGGACAATGCATTTTACAATGCGTGGTGTGTTTTGATTTCTAATCAGTGTTTTTTATTTTTCACCGGTCAAAAACTAAGATACATAGAGTAATGCATTTTTAAATGTGCAGTGTGTTGGTTTTCCACTGATTAAAAACTAAGATACTCCGATTAAAAATTATGTTAGACTTTCATATGATTGACTTTTGTATTCCTGCAGCAATGCATAGGCTAAAAACTATTATCTAATGAACCAGCATGGGACAAGCACTGTAACGTGCACTGCTCTCGCTGATTAATTTATTTTTCTTCATTGTTTGTTTATTTTTTTTATTTGATGCATGCTCTCCTCGCCATTCTCTCTCTCTTATCTTTTTTCTTTCTTTTTCCTCTTGTTTCATTTTTCTTGTGCAATGTTTAGCGCATACGTTCGTTTCGAATTCCGCTTCTACTATCGGATTCTCGTCTTATGCTCTTTAATTAAAGGCCAATATTGAGTACATTTCTACGAGAATATGATATAATACATATACAAAATCAGGTAGTGTAAATACAATCTAAGACACTGATTGGAAACCAAAATGCACCGGATAATGTATTTTGCAACGTACGGTATGTTTTGATTTCCGATTGGTGTTTTTTATTTTTATAGTTCGAAAACTAAGATATTTCAGGTAATGTATTTTGCAACACATGATGTGTTGATTTCTTATCGATCGAAAATCAAAATATATCAACTAAAAGTCATATTAAACTTTTATATAATTAGATAATTAGATTATATAGTGATTAACTTTAATGAATCATTTTCTTACCGCAAGTGGGTTGAACTTAGAATGCATGAAACTAATCCTGACTCCTGAGTACAAGCTTACGAGGCATTGTCTCTTGTATGATGGAGAAGAAATTATTTGGCCTTCATATACCATAACTTACTTAAAGGTTGCTAATGAGATTACTTTTAACTTTGTCGAAGAAAAGAAAAAAAGGAAACTCTTGTTGATGCATTGAGGCATTTAATATATCCTAAAAATTGTAATGTGAAAAATAACGTAAGTATCATCATCTAATGAGATCTATCATCACTAAAAAAAATTAAAATGTAACGATACAAAATCAAATTGTGCTAAAAAAACTACCACCATTTCATAATCAAATTACGTCGCATAAAAATTTACTGATACATTTTAATTAAGAATCAAATTATACATATATAAAATAAAAAATTATCAATCAATTTTGATTTAAAATAAACATCCATAAATTTTTATTCAAAATTAAAAATCATCCCCTGGATCTAATTTTAAAATAAGAATTATCGATAATTTCTTCCATCAGAGGAGATAACGACTACTTGAGTGCAGATGTACCTTACCGTATGATAGTAATTACGTTATTTTCATATATAAGAGCAACTCATCAACAAATTTATACATTAAATACCGGTGCATACGATGAGAAGCATATGCGTTACATCCGTTACAAATGCATCATTCTTTTAACGTCACATGTTTCGGGGCCATTGCACTCCGCTTACCTTCTAATTATTAATTTATATCTTACCAATAGTCTTTGATAATTTATATCTTACCAATAATCTTTGATTTATTAGCAATTCCAACCAGAAGACGTATCGTCCGTCGAAATCAAATTGGAAGGTGTATAATTAACCGGTGCGCTCCCAAAGGAAATAGACTTGTTGGGCAAACGAATCATGAATTAAAAGCCATCGAGTCCTTCAATGAGGGAAACGTATAGGACTATTTGGCAAGAGAAGTCAAGTACTTGCCGTTTTATCGTGATACACCTGGATCCACCCTGCAATATTTACAAACGTGCACCAATCAAACCCTTTTAAATCTAGGGTTAAGCCATAGGTGTTCCATTCATCAACCGACCATGGCTAGATCTCAAGTTACTTACCCTCTCCTCTTCGCTCTAATCCTCGCTCTCTCTTTGGTCGTCGACACCAGGAGACCCCTTGCGATCTCGGAAAAAGCACATACAATTCCACTTCCAAGCCAAACACCCATTTGTGACCCTAAAGTTGTTTCTGATTGCGATCGTCCCAAGCCGATTGCACCATCATGACATCGTGGTTGTAGAACAATTGATCGTTGGCGTGGTGATACACCATAATTGACCGTTGCCAAGTAGATACACCACCAAGTTAGTAGAACGATGACCTAGCTAGCAAAATATATATTGCAATAACTTTGGTTTTGATAGTCGAAAGATGTGATCATTTACACCTCATTGATCATCTATCTATCTATTCTCCACGAATGATGAATGGTCCTATATAATGAACGTTTCAATTCCCTTCTATGATTCATTGCTATATATCTTCTTAGTGGCTTTTTATTTTAATTGTCATAATTATCATATAAACATCCATTCCTCTACTGGCTAATTTTATATGTCCTGTTCTAACGTATTCAGGTAGGAAAAGAAATATGATCGAATTCGAAAGCACGAAAATCCACTCGGTAATTTTATTTGATTGCATAGTCAAAAAATGTGACGTTGTTGACTTTGATTGTTCGGTGTTCTAATTTTTAATTATTCCAGTCCCTTGTTTTGAAAGTAAATTCCATGAAGGGGTAATTCAAACGCCCTCCTAAATAGGAATAATCCGAATATTTTATCTTCATCTCTTGAGATTCATAGAATTCGTAAATAGATTTTATCAAGAAATTGAAAAGGAAATGCAGCTGTGCAAATCCTATGCAAATCGAATAAGTAAAAGAACCTTATTTGGTATGATGGGAATGAATCAAGAAAATATATGTTCTTCCCGAAATTGGGATTTGAAATGCTTGACGATATATACATAAGAGGCATATTAGACTATTCCATCGATAATACCAATCCACCTCCTTATTGATCAGGATTCTAAATTAGACAGAGAATTGGACGAAAAATACAACAACGATGAGAAAAGAAGGTGTCCGCATTACTTTGGCCTCTGGCACATGGTATTTTCAGCATGCTACTCCATGCTCTAGGACAAGTATCGTGCCACAAAGAAGGGACTTTTAGGTCTAGTTTAGATGAAGGCATAGATTTTGTGGGGTAATTTTTTTTACAGTTGGATTAATTTGCATTTATATTTGGAATTTATAAGAGTTATTTTGGTGGGTTGACTTGAAAAATAGATGAACTCTTTCTTGCAAGGTCTTATATTATGTCAAATGAGTTGTAGTTGTAAAAGGTGAAGCTCATGAATTGTTGATCTGTACCATCATCCCTAGCACTTCAGGCACTTCAAGGATTAGCAACAAGAGTAGAAAAAGATCTAACCTATGTTAAGCCTCTCCAATAGTTCTTTTTTAAGAGGAAATACCATACATTCATTGAAGGAAAATATGGCCAAGTGAGGCTGGTACATCAACTCCTAACCAATATCTAAAGACTCCCTGCTTAGAACATTCAATAGTAAGGGAATAAGAAAGAGACATATATTGTCTTCTATTAGAAGGGTGATCATAGGGTGGGAGAGTAGCATCTGTCAATGGTCATATACAAGATTGTGAAGTCACCAAAATGGGGAGGAGCCCTTAAGAACCATTTGCACCGCTATCACGCAATCGCTGAGCCCTACAATCTGGTAGTAGTCAAAATAAGATGCTAGCTGAAGACCCTACTCAATTGCCAAGCATTTTGCCTCGGGCACATCGTAGGCCAGAGAGAAGGAGGACTTGGTAGCAAAAAGTTGGCCATCATGATCATGAGAGAAGGCAGCATCAACTTAATTGTATGAGCATATTGACTTTGTGCGGTCCCTAAATAGGAGGTTGTAATGTCGGCAGGTGGCCATCAGAATTGTCTTGACTACACTGGATGCACAGCATAGTAAGGGAAGGTGGCTGCTCCGACGAACCAGATTATAGTGAAGGCAACTAAGATAATGGCTGCCCATCATAAATTTTTTCCTTATAAAATGAGTAAGAAAGGGCAAAGTTGCAGGCAAATTTCCAAGCCTGTACGGGGTTTTGGACATATCTTTCAGCTTTAGCATTGCAGCGTGCTCTCCAAATCTGATAAATTAGACAGCAGGAGAGGATACCAAAAGCATTGAAAGTTTGGTTATCCTCGAATACCATCTTTAAAAGTTCAGAGAGAGTTGAATAAGTATGAGCAATACGAATTCCCATTGCAAACCAAGTTGCTCAAGCAAATGGATAAGAAAGAAATAAGTGGTCTAGAGTTTCTCCTTGGTTACAGCAAAGAGGACAGTAATTTGAGACTCCCACTGTCACTGATTATGGCCTTAGGTATCCCAAACTGGGAAAAGATATTCTTCTTAACAAAGTCCATGATGGCCTTACGATCACATTTCCGGGTAGGCACGGCTTTGATCCATTTTGAGACGTAGTCCACTGAGACTAGTATATATTTGAAGTCATTTAATGGCGGGAAGGGTCCCATGAAATCGATGCCCCAGACATCGAATATTTGGATGATAAGAATGGGTTGTAGAGGCATCATATCTTTCTTGGTCATGGTTCGTAGGGTCTGGCATCTAGTGTAGGTTTTAGCAAAATTATGTGCATCCTTGAATAGTGATGGCCAGTAAAAACTGGACTGGAAAACTTTTGTAGCCGTCTGCTTCCCAGAGAAGTGGCCACCACACAATTGGTCATGATAGTAGGACAGCACACTTTGAATCTCCTCTTCGGGAATACATGCCCTAATGATTTGATCAGCACAAAGTCTAAACAAGATGGGGTTATCCTAGAAATAATGTTTGGCCTCAGCCAAGAACTTGTCCTGCTGTTGTCTAGACTACCTGTGCGGAATCTGCCCTACCATTGAGTAATTAACCAAGTCTGCATACTAAGGGAGGCTCTTTCCTTACACAGCTAGAATTTGCTCATAAGGAAATGTATCAGTTAAGGGTAGTGTAGATCCAATATGCTCCAGGTGAAGTCTGGATAGGTGGTCAGCTACAACATTCTTGGATCCGGCCTTGTCGCATATTTCTTGGTCAAATTCCTACAGGAGCAGGATCGATCTGATCAGCTTGGGTTTAGCATCCTTTTTGGCTAACAAATGCTGGTTAGCCGAGTAGTCAATATAAATGATAATGTGGGATCCTAGCAGGTATGATATGAATTTTTCCAATCCAAAAACTACACTGAGCAACTCCTTTTCCATTACAGTGTAGTTCCGTTGAGCCTCATCTAAGGTTTTGCTCGCGTAGTAGATCACCATGGGTTTCTTCTCCTGTCTTTGTCCTAGGACTGCTCCAATAGCAAAGTTTGATGCATCACACATTATTTCAAAGTCTTGGGATCAGTCTGGGGGTTGTAAAATAGGTGCAGTCGAGACTGTATCCCTTAGAGTGCTGTAGGCTCTGGCGCATTTAGGTGTCATGTCAAAGTGCATATCATTGGCTAAAAGGTTAGTCAAGGGCTTGGATATCTTGGAGAAGTCTTTTATGAATCTTCTATAGAAGCCAACATGTCCTAGGAAAGAACTAATTTGTTTGATCGAGCTAGGAGGTGAGAGTTTGGAAATTAAGTCAACTTTAGCTGGGTCAACTTCTATGCCCCTATGCGAGATGA
Source organism: Thalassia testudinum (assembly GCA_037157565.1). Taxonomy (NCBI): domain Eukaryota; kingdom Viridiplantae; phylum Streptophyta; class Magnoliopsida; order Alismatales; family Hydrocharitaceae; genus Thalassia; species Thalassia testudinum. Next base: position 25,647,492 of record JAZHRO010000024.1, read on the forward strand.
TGTGACCGAGGACTGTAGGTTCTACCCTTGTACTAGGAGGGGTGAGATCAGCGTGACAAAAAAATGCGGAATTGAAAATATATAAAGCAATCTCACAAAATAAGCAATCACAAAATGTACACAGGTATTTTTAGGTGGAAACCCAAACCTGGTAAAATCCACCACCTAACCCTCTCGAGTTAGGATTTTCCGATCAACCTAGTTGATCAAATCCACTAATAGAATCACTTTGAACGAGGGTGATTCAACCTCAATACAACCACGCTACTTAAACGAGGGTAGCGTACCTCAACCCCTTCTCTCCACGAGAAGGATTTTGTCCCACGAAGGAGACGGGAATTCGCAAAGCGAATACCCAACCAAAAGACAAAGATAAAAGAAACAATAGTCCTATAGAGCCAACAAAATAATTAAACCTAGCTTCTATAGGAAATAGGAAACTCCCCTTTGCAAGGAGTGCGTCGACGATGACGCGGGTGCGTGAGCCACGCGACGGCGCAACTTCGCTCTCGTAGACAACGGCGGGAGAGCGGGTGCGCAACGGTTGGATGCTCTCAAGATGTAGAACTTGAGCTTAGAGAGCAAGAGCTTCTTGGACACAAGAGTGTGAGAGTGTATAGCTAAGTGTGTCTTGTGTCTTTCTTAGTGTATCTTTGTGTTGCAAGGGTTCCCCTCTATTTATAGAGGCCTTAGGAAGGCTTTGGAAGGCTTAGAAAGGGTTCTATAGCCGTTGGGAACAAAGTCCAAGAGAATCAGGCCGAAATCAGGACAATGATTACATTTGACAGGGTTATCAGACGTCTAACTATGGCATCAGACGTCTGGAAGGCCACTTTAAGATGTCTGATTTCAAGGTCAGACGTCTGATTCTATGCGGGTTTCTCCCTGACTTGAATCAGATCTAAACAGGATTTTTGTGCAAGTCCATCAGACGACATACAGGACGTCTGGCACTAAGTCTGGACGTCTGGAAACCTACTTTTACTGTGGGAATTGATTTCCAAACGTTGCAACGGCTAGAAAATCTCTGAGAAGAGATTTTGGGTCAGCCGAGGCAAAACGGTCATTTATCAAACGTCTGTAAAGTCCTATGGACGTCTGATAAGGCTCTAACGGTCATAATCTTGAGTGTTTTCTAAGCCAGCCAACGGTCCACTGATTGGACGTCTGGCAAAGTCATCAGACGTCTCCTAAGACGTCTGGTATAAGGTCTGGACGTCTGAATTCATCAGACAGAACTAACTATGTCCAGCCTAACAGTTATCAGACGTCTGAAACAACAGTCAGACGTCTTAAAATTCTTTATCAGACGTCTGATTTGTGAATTAGACGTCTGGGAAGTCTGTTTTAACCCTATATTGGTTTTCTAAGTGTTCTACAGAAAACCTAAGTATCCTAGGGTTATGCCGGTGTTCCTAGGACTACTGTTAGGGTACTTTGAGGCTCTTTAACATAATTTTCTAAGGAAAATAAAGAGCAAGAAAAATAAAGATAAAAGTACATGAAAGGATTAAAAAGAATCTATCCTATTCTTCTTGTCTTCTATCTTCAATCTGTCGCTCCACGCGAACCTCCTCTGTTTTCCGTCAAGCTCCTCCAATCCGTCCTGGATACGAGCTCGAGTTCCGTCTAAACACGTCTTCATTTGCAATTGACCTGAAATCTAGGACTCAAATTGCAAATGTTAAATAACACGTGTTTTGTTATCATCAAAACAAATGATCGTGGTGCTCTAGCACCAACAATCTCCCCCTTTTTGATGATGACAAAACCGTAAATAATAATGCATAAAAATCCTCCCCCTTTTTGACATTATCAAAAAGGTTTGATTGATTTTAAATTTTCTATTACTCCCCCTTAAAACATGCTCTTCTATTTATTTTAACAAAGGTAATGTCCTCCCCCTTTTTATAACAACAAGATAGCTATTATTTTTCTCCCCCTTACTAAAGGAAATTTAGCTAACTTGTATCTCCCCCTTAAAAATTGACAATAAGCTCATCATTTTTAACTCCCCTTATCTAAATGCTTATAAAAAGGATAGGGTTAAGAATTTTACCTCACCTACCATGGCCAATAAAATGGCCTGAATGGTGGTGGTGGATGCCACATCGGATGGGGCTCCCATCCGTAGCTTGGAGGCCCGGGCATTGGCGCCGGTCTCCAATCTGGCAGTCGACGTGCGGCGGGTCCGTCGTTTGTTCGCCGTCTTGTCGGTCTTCTTGTTCTCCTCCTTGGTCTACTCCTTAGTTCTTCTAACTCGAGTTGACCAGCCTTGAGTTTGTAGGTCTAGTCCTGTGTATTGTAGTTATCCCTGAATCCTACAAAACAAGATTCCAAATTTTTCTTCGGTATCCAAGTAAGCTTGGATCCGGATTTGTTAGAGGGTCTCCTTGATGGAGATCCTTTCTCAACCTTAGGGCTATAAAAATTATCAACTTTGTTGATTAATTTGTTAGAATTTTCCCTAAGACATGCAATTTCTTTTTCTATAATGTTCATTTTAGTCTTTAAATCTGAAATTTCTAATTTTAGACTAACATTTTCCTCAATCAATTTATTATTTTCATTGATGAGGTTATGATTATCTAATAATAGGTTATCATCCTTAGGACTAGCTTCTATGTCCTTAAGTTATTTTTCTAACCTATCATTTTCATTTCTAAGAAAACTAAGGTTCTTTTTAATGCTTTTATTTTCTACCCTAAGTGATTTACTAATCTCAAAAAGTTCATTAAAAGCTTCTTGAAGATCGAGATTTACCTCGTTGTCTGAGTCGCTTTCGCTTTCGCTGTCGCTTCCTCTGGCCATGAAGCCGAAGCAAGCGGTTTCTTCTTCTATGGTCTTTTCTTCTTCTTCCTCCGAGCTAGAATCGTCCCAAGTGGCTTGGAACGCCTTCTTTTTCTCCTTTTTGAGAAGAGGGCATTCTGGTCGCAGATGCCCTTTCCCGTTGCAGTGGTAGCAACGTCTCGGGCTTTCCTTCTTCTCCTTTTTCTTTTTCTTTAATTCCCTACAAAACTTGGAAAAATTTTTAAGTAAAATTCTAAAGTCTTCGTCGTCGGAACTTACCTCGCTATCCGACGCGGCTCTGAAGGCGAGAGTCTTCTTTGGTTTAGGCTCCGGTGTATCCTTCTTCTTCTGCTTCAACTTAGTCTCGTAGGCCATCAGATTGCCTAGGAGATCTTCCATGTTGAGCTCCTCCATTTCGTTCACCTCCTCGATGGCGGTGACTTTCTGTTCCCACTCCGGTCCAAGGGAACGAAGAAGCTTCCCTTGAAGCTCCCCCTTGATGAAAGTCTTTCCTAAAGCTTTCAAGTTATTTACAATGAGAGTGAACCTAGTGTTCATCTCACTTAAAGACTCGTTAGATTTCATTGAAAAAGATTCAAATTCTTGAGAAAGTAAATTAATTTTTGAGGTTTTTACCTTAGAGGTACCTTCATGAGTTACCTCGAGTGTGTGCCAAATCTCGTATGCGGTGGCGCACTGCGAGATTCTGTTGAATTCTTCCGAGCTGAGCGCGCAGTAAAGGGCGTTCATGGTCTTTGCGTTTAAAGAGAGCTCACGGATTTGTTGCTGCGAGTAGCCTCCCGCGGGTTTTTCTGGAATCTCAAATGGCGTCTCGCATCTGGCCCAAACTGTGAAGTCGGTGGCTTGAAGCCATGTCTTCATCCGCAACTTCCAGTAGCTGTAGTTGTTCCCATCAAAGTAGGGTGGTCGGACGGTGGACTGCCCCTCGGAGATTCTGATTGCGGCTATGCTTCCCTCCATGATCTAGATCCTCGCCGGTTTGTAACGCCGATTTCGCGAGACTGCTCTGATACCAAATGTAGGTTCTACCCTTGTACTAGGAGGGGTGAGATCAGCGTGACAAAAAAATGCGGAATTGAAAATATATAAAGCAATCTCACAAAATAAGCAATCACAAAATGTACACAGGTATTTTTAGGTGGAAACCCAAACCGGGTAAAAACCACCACCTAACCCTCTCGAGTTAGGATTTTCCGATCAACCTAGTTGATCAAATCCACTAACCGAATCACTTTGAACGAGGGTGATTCAACCTCAATACAACCACGCTACTTAAACGAGGGTAGCGTACCTCAACCCCTTCTCTCCACGAGAAGGATTTTGTCCCACGAAGGAGACGGGAATTCGCAAAGCGAATACCCAACCAAAAGACAAAGATAAAAGAAACAATAGTCCTATAGAGCCAACAAAATAATTAAACCTAGCTTCTGTAGGAAATAGGAAACTCCCCTTTGCAAGGAGTGCGTCGACGATGACGCGGGTGCGTGAGCCACGCGACGACGCAACTTCGCTCTCGTAGACAACGGCGGGAGAGCGGGTGCGCAACGGTTGGATGCTCTCAAGATGTAGAACTTGAGCTTAGAGAGCAAGAGCTTCTTGGACACAAGAGTGTGAGAGTGTATAGCTAAGTGTGTCTTGTGTCTTTCTTAGTGTATCTTTGTGTTGCAAGGGTTCCCCTCTATTTATAGAGGCCTTAGGAAGGCTTTGGAAGGCTTAGAAAGGGTTCTATAGCCGTTGGGAACAAAGTCCAAGAGAATCAGGCCGAAATCAGGACAATGATTACATTTGACAGGGTTATCAGACGTCTAACTATGGCATCAGACGTCTGGAAGGCCACTTTAAGACGTCTGATTTCAAGGTCAGACGTCTGATTCTATGCGGGTTTCTCCCTGACTTGAATCAGATCTAAACAGGATTTTTGTGCAAGTCAATCAGACGACATACAGGACGTCTGGCACTAAGTCTGGACGTCTGGAAACCTACTTTTACTGTGGGAATTGATTTCCAAACGTTGCAACGGCTAGAAAATCTCTGAGAAGAGATTTTGGGTCAGCCGAGGCAAAACGATCATTTATCAGACGTCTGTAAAGTCCTATGGACGTCTGATAAGGCTCTAACGGTCATAATCTTGAGTGTTTTCTAAGCCAGCCAACGGTCCACTGATTGGACGTCTGGCAAAGTCATCAGACGTCTCCTAAGACGTCTGGTATAAGGTCTGGACGTCTGAATTCATCAGACAGAACTAACTATGTCCAGCCTAACAGTTATCAGACGTCTGAAACAACAGTCAGACGTCTTAAAATTCTTTATCAGACGTCTGATTTGTGAATTAGACGTCTGGGAAGTCTGTTTTAACCCTATATTGGTTTTCTAAGTGTTCTACAGAAAACCTAAGTATCCTAGGGTTATGCCGGTGTTCCTAGGACTACTGTTAGGGTACTTTGAGGCTCTTTAACATAATTTTCTAAGGAAAATAAAGAGCAAGAAAAATAAAGATAAAAGTACATGAAAGGATTAAAAAGAATCTATCCTATTCTTCTTGTCTTCTATCTTCAATCTGTCGCTCCACGCGAACCTCCTCTGTTTTCCGTCAAGCTCCTCCAATCCGTCCTGGATACGAGCTCGAGTTCCGTCTAAACACGTCTTCATTTGCAATTGACCTGAAATCTAGGACTCAAATTGCAAATGTTAAATAACACGTGTTTTGTTATCATCAAAACAAATGATCGTGGTGCTCTAGCACCAACAAGGACAATCCCTTCTTGAACCATAAAATGGCTCTTTTTCCATCTTAAAACTAGGTTGACCTCAATACATAGTTTCAGGGTTTTCTCCAAGTTATTAAGGCATCAAATGAGTTTCCAAAAATGGAGAAATTATCCATAAAGACCTCTAGATATTCACCCACTATATTCGAAAAGATGGTTAACATGTAACGTTGAAAGGTGGTGGGCGCATTGCATAACTCGAATGGCATGCCGCGGAATGCAAACGTGCCATACGGGCAGGTGAACTTGGTCTTCTCTTGATCTTATGGTGCAATAGCAACCTGGTTATACCCTGAATATCCATCCAGGAAGCAAAAATATTTTCGCCCTGTCAATCGTTCGAGAATCTGGTCAATGAACGGCAGGGGGAAATGGTTCTTCTTAGTAGCTTCATTTAGCTTCCTATAGTCGATACACACTCGCAACGTGGTGGTGGTGCGGTGGGGATGGATTCGCTTTGGTCATTTGTGACCACGGTGAGTTCGACCTTCTTTGGTACCACTTGAGTAGGGCTCACCGAGGGGCTATCGGAAATCGGATTAATGATTTTAGCATCGAGCCATTTAATTCTCTTTTTTAATGACATCTTGCATGTTCGGGTTCAGTCGCCTTTGAATCTGGCGAGAAGGTCGAGCATCATTTTCTAGGTAGATCTTGTGAGTACGATAGCTAGGGCTAATTCCCCTTAAGTCAGAAATTGTCCACCCAATTGCTGCCCGATGTTCAGAGAGAGTCGTAGTCAACTTAAGCTCTTGGTCCCTTGTTAGGTGTGCATTGATAATCATAGGAAAAGTATGATCATGTCCTAGGAAGACATACTTGAGGTTATTAGGCAGAGGTTTTAGTTCAGGTGCAAGTGGTACAATGTTTGACGGGTAAGGGAAGGGAGGGAGTAACATCAATCTCCTTAAATGGAGGTTGCTGGTGGTAATCAGTTCTGCAAAGTTTTGCAACCTCTAGAGATTGGGATGGGTCAGGGTAGTCTAAAGCTAGTTGAGTCAGATGGTTTGCTAAAGAGCTTACTGTCAAGCATTCTTCAACCATGGTTTCCACAGGATCGCATTCCTCTACCCAACCGTAATCAAAAGACTTAGTTGCCTTGAAGATATCCAATTGAATCTTCTTATCTCCAAAGGCAATTTCCATATATCTCGTGTCGCAATCAATGTTAGCCTTGCTGTAGCCAGAAGGGGTCTACCTAGGATGATGGGTGTGTTTTGTAATTGTTAGAGGACTTCCATGTCGAGGACTAAGAAGTCAATCGAGAAGAAGTCCTTAACCCAAACAATTACATCATCGACTACACCTTCTGAGGTTTTCACAGATTAGTCGGCTAGTTGGATAGTCACAGGTGTAGGCTTTAATTCTTCAAATCCAAACTGGTGATAAAGGGTATTGAAGCACCTAAATCCAGGAGCGCTCTGTCAAAAGTCAAATCACCAATATTACACAAGATCAAAGGCGCTCCAGAGTTAGTCCATTTTGGAGGTAGGCTACTCAAAATTACCAAACTAGCCTGCTCAGATAGCACTAGCTTCCTAGGTGCTTGAGTTTTTGGCTTATGCTTGGGTATGCAAACATTCTTGAGAAACTTCACATAAGCTGGGATAGTTTGGTTGCCTCGAGGAAGGGTATATTGATCTGTACTTGTTTAAATATTTCTAACAACTCGTTCTTGATGAGTTGATACTCATCATAGCTAAATTGCCTAAGTTAAGCTAGAAACTAGGTTAAACACTATCAAATTAACATGTAAAAAGAGTTAAGTGTGAAAAATAGAGAAAAAGACCTAAAACATCAAATTTGTGTTAAAAATGTATAAGTAGGTCATTAAATGAGATATTCTTATAAACAAGGTTAAATGGTGATCCAATGGCAAATTACACATAAATGAGTTTAAAAGTTTAAAACAAAAGTATAATTAACTTTCCAAATGTTCAATTAAGCTTCTATAAAAATTTGGGTGCATTTAGACACCATTAGGGCCTTGCATTTAAAGATTTACATTTAGATCCTTAGTACATCACATTTCATCCTTAGAAAACTAGCCAATGACCTATTTGAAGGCTGCAGGGACCCATTTGCAATCCTAAAAGGACCATTCTGTAATCTCTTGTAACCACTTATGGGTTGCTGTACAAATTCTTTGCCCCTTCGCTGAGGGGTTGTAAAGCCCGTCCTGTTTCTAGCCTTTTAAGACGTCTGGAGTGTCAGTCAGACGTCTGGCCAGATGTCTGGACCTCTTCTCGGACGTCTGGAAATTAAAAATCTGTATGCACTCTACGTTCTACGTGCAGGCGGCGTGCAGACCCTCCTTCTCTCTCTCCTTCCTTCTTCTTTTCCCCCCTGCCGAACCCTAAACCCTCGTCTATAAAAGACCACCCCCCTTCCTCTCCTCTCCACCCCACCATTACCACCACACCCCCACTCCACTGCCTTGAGTAAGGGTGCGCGAGAGAGAGCGTGAGAGCGAGGAGGAGGAGCGTGTGTGAGGAGGAGAAGGCCGAGGTCGAGAGCCTCGTGGGAGCTCATTGGAAGCTCGCACGGCCACCGCGGCGTGTGCGGGAGGAGGAGGGCATTGGAGCGTCGTCCTCGACCAGCTGCAGCAGGTGGGGCTATAGCGAAGCGAAAGGAGCTGCGATGGAGCACGGCGAGAAGCGCAGGAGCACAGTCTGATACTGAAATTTTTCCCGTATCAGACGTTTGGAGTGCCTTTCGGACGACCGGCTGGACGTCTGTCATCAACACCAGATGCCTGAAAGCATGTGTATCATGAAGGTACATCTTCTTCGCGGTTATGACCATGCAAGCCGCACCGCAGGTGATTCGGTTTAGCCTAAAGAGGGTGCTGCTCTGTCGTGCGTAGGAGCATCCTTGAGAAGGTGCGCGGAACGCCTTTCCATGCACTTTCAGACGTCTAGACAACTTATCAGACGACCAGAGGCATTTATAGACGACCGGAGGACTGGTAAGACATCTGGAATTGTTTTTAGATGGTCGCGGGGGAGTCTTGGACGTTTGAGGTCACTGCAGGAGCTTGAGGTGAGTCTCTGTGACTTTTAGGATGTCTAGACTTGTTTCTATATGTCTGATTTGGGTTTGCAGACACGTTTTTGACCCATTTAGGGTCCGATCGGGATCTGTTTTATGCAAACAAAGTATCTATGGTTTCCTTGTGAATTCCTCTACTTATTAGAAACCTTTATATACTATTTTGAACCTTCCGTTGTGATGTGTTCCTTGGTATAGGACTTCGATCTGCTACGTGTCCGGAGCTTGCAGAGGCGCGTGGGTCTGCGGTTCGAGCCCCCAGTACTCCCGGATTGTTTGGTAGAGTGGTCCACCCCTATTATACTTATTAAATATGAATGCATCTATGAAAATTAGACAACTGAAAACCTAGGATGTGGCATGAACCCTAGGACAAGAAATGGTTGAACCAATTATTTGCGTAATTGAAATTGTATATATATATGAATGGGCTAGATTGTTAGCCACTGCTTATAAATAAATATGAGCTGCCTGTTAGAATATGAGCTGCCTGAGATAACTAAACCGTTAAATGTGATATCTCTTGTTGCATGTGTTAAATTGTGGAAATATGAGCTGCATGTGTATAAACGAGAACTAAATTGTGAATGATGAAACCTAGATTGGAATAATATGGTGAAAATGAGCATGAACCCTATAGGGAGTTAGGAGTAGAGCTCCTGTGGTTAGATGGAAAAACCTGGAATGTGGATGGGAAGTGTGTTGGCCCTTGAGTACGTAGTACCAAGGAGAGCGACTGTCCCCTTTTAGTGTAGAGCGGAGCTAGCCGCCCCTGGGTTGGGACCCGGGGTTAGGATTGGCCACTCTACACCGACTTCTATTGGCCTTCGCGTACACGATATCGAGGCGAGCTACTAGTGTAGGGGGGCTAGCCACCCCACGGGGCCCGGGGTTCAGCTAGCCACCCTACATCTACTTGTTAGGCCCTCTGGGCAAACCGGGGTAGTCAGGCAAGGGTGCGCGGACTGTGGAGGGGCAAGACCCCTGTTTGTTTCTGAGGGGTTAAACCCCTGTTTCTGAGAGGGCTAAGCCCTATACTGTTCTGTGCTTACTTTGAGCGTACCCACTAACGGAAATGACTGACCGCGTGCCAGTGCAGGGTAGCTACTCATGCGCTTATCACACGTGCCGTAGTCACCGCTATATCTATCAGTGACCTCGGGGTGGTTTACTGGGTGTAGGACTACCACGGGGGATTCTCCCAGTTAAGAGAGCACCACGTGTACCTTTTACTCTTCGGAAAAGATTGCAATCAAGATTGTTCCCACAAGGAACATGCAAGATCAGGAAAGAAATCTGAATGTAAACCAATGAGGTGAAGAGAAATTACCTATAAAATAAAATAAATGGAAAAGGATAAATGTGCTTGCTACTTTTACTGCTTTAGATAGTATGGTTACCACTCTACTCAGCGTTCGCTGACTCCGTCTTTTTTATAACACTGTTCAAGTCCAGGAGTTGAGCAGCCCGAGCTACCTGCTGCAGAGGGTGCTAGGCCCACTCGAGCCCAACCATAGTTTTTAGTACTTTTGTTGTACTCTCTTTTCTGCTATAGTGAGTTTCAGACCTTTTGTTCCTGTTCTTGTTACTGTTGCTTCTGTTCTGCTTTTCCTGTTATTGTAGTGTATGTACTGAACTAGCAGCTTTTACTTCCCTTTACTACTTGTACGCTTTTACTGTTTAGTTACATTGCATATGTAAATGTGGTTTGTTTTCCTGCTTTTCGGTTATTTCTTGTTGGAAGACAGGGTCTTGGGATTAGTCAAGGCAAGTCGGTTTCGGGTTTGTAGGGATTCGGGAACCGGGTCGTAACAAGATGGTATCAGAGTAAGGTTGTCCCGAGAAATGAACCAACTAGCTTGAGAATAACCATTCACATGCATGTAACTAGGGTAACCACCACAACGAACCGCTTGACATCTGCTCAGAGTTCCTTTTCGTAGAAGTTCGATAGAGTTGACCTCTTTTGTTCTGTCTTCTGCGTCTCCTTACAGGAGATGCCTCGTTAGGGAGTTCTCGAGGCAGGCCACGGACGTGGCCGTGGACAAGGTCGGAGGGGCGGACGTGTCGTGCTCGAGGTGCCAGTTGACCCTTCACTTCTCCCGGGTGTTCAGGCCCAAGACCTCGCCCAACTAATCAGAGACATAGTACGAGAGGAGCTCCACTAGCCTCCATGGGCACCTCTCCCTGAGGACGTGGAGGGGGAGTCCTTGGTGGGACAGAGAGATCGCCGCAGTGCCGGACGAGCAGGAGGGGGAGCTCCATCGTCCTCACCGCACTTTGGCACTTCCGAGCATGAGCCCTCCTTGCCTGGAGGCGTGCCCGTTCCCCCACTACAGCTGCACCACGAGCTTTTCGAACAGTTCTAGAAGCTGAAGCCCCCTTCCTTTAAGGGGGATGAGGACTCGTCTAAGGCAGAGGACTGGCTGGAGCAGATAGAGAAGGTGTTTGACACCCTTCGTCCCCTACGGAGTGCTGCGTGGCCTTTGCTACGTACCAGCTAGAGAGTGCAGCACACAGGTGGTGGAGGGTAGTCAAAGGCCAGGAGAAGGGAGAGCAGACGTGGGACCAGTTCGTGACCCTCTTCTGCGAGTAGTACTTCCCGCAGACTTGGCAGGATCAGAGGAGGTGGGAGTCCCACACTCTCCGCAAGGGGACGATGACTATTAGCGTGTATCGCATGCGTTTCCTGGAGTTGTCATGTTTTGCTTTGATAGTAGTAGCTACAGAGGAGGAGCGCCTGTGGAGGTTCACTGAGGGGCTCTGGCCTGCTATTTGGGGGTATGTCAAACCCTTGAAGCTGTCCACCTTCTCGAGAGTGGTGAAGGCAGCCATGACGTACGAGGAGACCAACTTGGCCGCGCGAGACACCGACAGCAGACGGAAGAGGCCCTATCAGCCAGAGTACTCTCAAAGCTGACGAGAGGGGAGGCATGCGGCACCCGCAGGAGAGCCGTCTCGTTTTGTGGGGCCGTTAGTGGCCTTTGGGGGCCCCAGACAGCGGCCAGCTATCAGCACTGGACCCCCGCTTAGCTGCCAGCAGAGACCTACCGAGGGAGGGAGTCGAGTTCCCCTCTGCTACCAGTGTGGCCAGCTAGGCCACATCAGGAGGGACTGCCCATCTAGGGCTGGGGCACAACAGATGCTCCCCGCACCGAGCGCTAGAGGCCGAGCTAGTGGTCGTGATCCCTAGGTGCGTGAGGGAGGGCCGCAGTCATGAGGAGGGTACCGACCAGCGGCTGCTCGCCCGACTTAGAGTGTGGCTGCTTCTTCTGCATCGAGGGTTGAGGGGTGTATCAACGCCCTGACACACAGAGACGCCAAGGCTTCCGGTTCAATGGTGGCTGGTATGGTTACCATTTCCGGCAAATTAGTTTACATGCTTTTTGATTCTGGTGCCACATACTCTTTTGTTGCTGTGAGTTTTGCGGTCAGTTTGGGACATGACAATGTGTTGTTAGAGGATCCGTTTGTGATTAGAGGCCCAGGTGGCCAGCTGTTTATAGCTGAGGAGGTCTACACGGATTGTAAGATCAGTATAGGGGGACACTGCATCCCCATTGACCTGATTGTGATACTGATAGAGGATTTTGGCGTGATTCTAGGGATGGATTGGCTGTCCGCCTACCATGCCCTGGTGGACTGTTTCTGGAGGAAGATCGTCTTCTACATACCGAAGATGCCTTCCTTTGAGTTTCACAGATAGCCGGTGGACGGAGGTTTCAGGTGCATATCTGTGCTTTGGGCAGCGAGGCTTTTGAGCTAGGGGTGTGAAGGCTTTCTAGCCTGTGTAGTAGCAGAGCCTAGCCCCGTGGCTGACTTTCAGAGCATTCCGGTGGTTAGTGAGTACCCCGACGTGTTTCCAGAGGAGCTTGTTACGACCCGGTTCCCGAATCCCTACAGGACATGAGACCGGACCGATTCGACTGATCTCAAGACCCAGTCATACAACGAGAAAGTAACCAAAAAGTAGGAAAGTAAACCACATTCACTATGCTAAGCAACTAACAGTAACAAAAGTACAGCAGTAAAGAAGTAAAACTACTACAGTACACACCACCATAACAGTAGAAAAGTAAACGGGTACAGGAATATGATGTTCAAATATAAGAGTACAGAAGTGCAATAAACTACTCACTACAACAGAAAAGGAGTACAACAAGATGCTACAACTACTGGGCTCTACTAGGCCCAGCACCCTCTGTAGCCGCAAGCTTTGGCTACTCAACACCTGGACCTGAAAAGGGTTATGAGTACAAAACGTCAGCGAACACTGAGTAGAGTGGCAACCAACTAACTAAGCAATAAAGGTGGACAGGTAGCTGTTGTTTTTCCAATTTCTTTCTTTCTTTAACTAATTATTCTTTCTTTCACCACTTGGTTTATTTATCAGGTCTCTTTCTTGATCTCGAATTTTCCTCGTGGGAACGATCTTGATTGCAGTCTTTTCCGAAGAGTAGAAGGCACACAGGGTGCTCTCCTGGCCGGGAGAGTCCCCCGTGGTGATCCTACACCTAGTCAACCACCCCAAGGTCACGGACAGACGTAACAGTGACTACGGCACGCGCGATAAGCGCACGGGTAGCTATCCTGAACTGGCACGCAGTCAGTCGTTTCGTTAGTGGGTGCACCCAAAGTACAGCACGGAACCAGTATAGGGCCTAGCTCTCTCAGTAATAGGGGTCTAGCCCCTAAGAACCAAATAGGGGTCTTGCTCCTCCACAGTCTGTCTACCCTCGCTTGACTACCCTGGTTTGCCTAGTAGGCCTAACAAGTCGGTGTAGAGCGGCTAGTTGAACCTTGGGTCCCGTGGGGTGGCTTGCTCTCTCCCTACACTTGTAGCTCTCCCCGGTACAGTGTACACGAGGGCCACAAAGTCGGTGCAAAGTGACCAAACCCACCTCGAGTCTCAACCCGAAGGCGGCAAGCTCCCCTCTACACTAAGAGGTAACATGTGCTCCCTTGGTACCACGTACTCAAGGGCCAGCACACTTCCCAGCACATTCCAGGTCCATTCCATTTATTTCCAGGAGCTCATCTCCTAATTCCCTGTAGGGTTCCTGCTCATATTCCTCGTGCCATTCCATACCAGGTTTCATCATTTCTGTTTCCATCCTCAGGTTATACACATGTAATTTGTAACTTTATTCCATATTCAGTTTATTCACAGATAGCTCGTGTTTCCAACATTCACCTTTCCATTTTCAAATTATATATATGCAGCTCATATTACGTCATTTCACATGTGCGACAGGAAAGTCGCATTCAACAGTTAACTTACACAAATACTACATATTTCGCAAGCAACTGTTATTTATTTACAGGCAATTGTTATCATTCTATCTACTCATTCAAAAATACAATCCATTCATTCAATACAGACATTCCAGTATTTCTAGTCCTAGGATTCATGTCCTATCCTAGGTTCTAATCATTTATTTCACACATGCATTTAAGTTGTAATTAATTTAAGGGGAAGCCACTCTACCAGCAAACCCAGAAGTAGTGGGGGCTTGAACAGTAGGTCCACATGCCTCAGTATGCCTCGAACCCGCAACGGAACGATGTCCTATCACAAGGATCAATCATAAGAGAATACTCAGAGTAGTGTAGAAAGTATTCCAACAAGTAGGGGAAATCATACGGGAAACGTTGGTATCTTAATTGTGGAAATCAGACCTCAAACAGATCCTAAACGGGTCAAAAACAGTGATTCTGACTCAAATCAGACATCTGGAACAACTTCCAGACATCTTAAAAGTGTCCAGTGCCATACCTCAAGTCCTGTGCTACTCCTTAGACTTCCGGGAACTTCGCTGGACCGTCTGGACCTAGTTCCAGACATTCGACTACCTCTCCGGACATCTGGAAACGCTTCCCGTCGTCTGGTGCGTCGCCCAGACGTTTGAAATGCGTGGGAGGGCGTGTCCCACGCCTTCTCGAAGCGAATCCTACACGCATAACCGAATCTTCTCAAATCGGGCATGAAATAGTGCCTCGGTGGAGCGGCTTACATGGCCGTATCCGCAAAGAAGACATGCCTTCGCGAAGTCTACTTCTCAGTCGTCTGGAACCTCCTCCAGACGTCGACTATGTCGTTTGGACGTCGCTTCAGATGTCTGATTCTAGCAAAAACCCAGAACTAGAACCTGCTCCTGCCCTCTCGCGTCGCTCGTGGTCGCGTCGCACCCTCTCGCCTGCTGCTTCGGCTGCAGCAGTGTGGGGGAGGACCTCCCCGATGCACTCCTCCGCCTTGCACACGCACCGCTCCAGTCGTGAGCTTATCGGCGAGCTCCCACGCGAGCTCGCAAGCTTGCTCTCCTCTCCTCCTCATGACGCTCCTCCTCTCCTCTCATGCCGCTCCTTCTCTCCGCTGTTCTCGCTCGCTCGGCTGCTCTTGCTGGAGGGAAAGAGGAAGGTGGCTGGAAAGTAGGGTGAAACGAGGGAAAGGACGGGGCTTATATAAGGGGGTGGGTTTAGGGTTTCATTGGGAGGAAAGAGAGAGAAGAAGAAAATGAGGGAAGTGTACTATCTGCGCGTAGCACACGCGCAGATGCTAACTCGTATTCAAAATTTTTGATTTCCAAACATCTGGGAAGGTGTCCAGACGTCTGACCCAAATCCCAGATGTCTTAAAAGGCTCAAACAGCACGGGTCTTAACATACCAGGACTACCGCCCGAGCGTGATATCGAGTTTGAGATCTCACTGGTACCAGGGACCAGCCCCATTTCTATTGCACCATACCAGATGGCACCACTTGAGTTGCATGAGCTTAAGTCACAGCTACAGGACCTGTTGGAGAAGGACTTTTTGAGGCCCAGTGCGTCCCTGTGGGGAGCCCCTGTGTTGTTTGTGAAGAAGAAGGATGGTACCCTGTGACTTTGTATTGACTACAGACAGCTGAATAGGATCACCATCAAGAACAAGTATCTGCTGCCGAGGATTGATGACCTTTTTGACTAGTTGCGAGGTGCCACGGTATTCTCCAAGATAGATTTGAGGTCAGGCTACCACTAGTTGAGGATCAGGGAGACCGACGTCTCCAAGACAACCTTTCGCACCTGGTACGGACACTACGAGTTCTTGGTCATGCCGTTTGGGTTGACCAACGCCCCTGCTGTTTTTATGGATTTGATGAATCGGGTTTTCAGACCGTATTTGGATCAGTTTGTGGTGGTATTCATCGACGACGTGCTCGTTTACTCGCTAGATCAGGCACAGCACGGAAGCATCTACGAATGATTCTGGACACTTTGAGGCGACGCAGGCTGTATGCCAAGTACAACAAGTGCGAGTTTTGGTTGAGGCAGGTGACTTTCTTCAGCCATGTGATCTCAGGGGATGGTTTGGCTGTGGATCTAGCCAAGGTTGAGACCGTACTCAGGTGGGAGAGGCCGCGTACAGTGACAGAGATACGCAGCTTTTTGGGACTAGCAGGTTATTATCGGCGATTTATCAGGGGATTCTCGCAGATTGCACGTCCTATGGCTCAGTTGACCCGGAAGGACGTGCCCTTTGCCTGGACAGATGCTTATGAGGCATATTTTTAGGAGTTGAAGGAGAGATTGACTTCACCTCCTGTGCTTACCATCCCGGACAGCAGTGGTGGTTTTGTGGTCTACACGGATGCTTCGTTGCAGGGGTTAGGGGGTGTGCTCATGCAGCGGGGTCACGATGTCGCTAATGCTTCACAGCAACTGAAGCCCCATGAGCATAGCTACCCTACCCATGACTTAGAGCTGGTAACTGTTGTCTTAGCACTGAAGACATGGAGGCACTACCTTTACGGTGAGACCTTTGAGATTTTCACAGATCATAAGAGCCTCAGGTACTTGTTTGACAAGAAGGAGCTTAACATGAGACAGAGACATTGGTTAGAGCTCCTGAAGGACTAAGACTGCAGCATCTCCTACCATCCGGGGAAGGCCAACGTGGTGGCTAACGCCTTGAGTCGGAAGGTGCCCGCTCACTTGGCCAGTTTACAGGCATAGAGTTGGAGACTTATGGAGGAGTTGGGCAGTTGGCGACCCCAGGAGTCACTGGGGTATTGTGGGGCAGTGGCGGTGACACGACAGACGCGACCAGAGCTGATAGACCGCATTATAGCAGGACAGATGATAGATCTGTACCTACAGACGTTGCGAGACAGTGTGCTGTAAGGGGACCCAAGTGACTTTTCTTTTACA
Organism: Thalassia testudinum; assembly: GCA_037157565.1. NCBI lineage: Eukaryota > Viridiplantae > Streptophyta > Magnoliopsida > Alismatales > Hydrocharitaceae > Thalassia > Thalassia testudinum. The sequence goes on from JAZHRO010000024.1 coordinate 25,664,310, forward strand.
GATGAGGTGCTGTGCGTGAGGGGACGCTTGTGTGTTCCCAGGGGCGAGGAGTTGTTGAGAGAGCTCATGACGGAGGCGTACGGGTCTAGATTCACCATACATCCTGGGAACACAAAGATGTATCATGATCTGAGGCACGACTTTTGGTGGAGAGGGATGAAGCGAGAAGTGGGTGAGTTCATGCAGCAATGCTTGGTGTGCCAGCAGGTGAAGGTTGAGCACCAGAGGCCTGCGGGGCCGTTGCAGCCACTTCCTGTGCTAGAGTGGAAATGGGAGAGAATCAACATGGACTTGGTGGTGGGTCTATTTGTTACCTAGCTAGGACACGACGCAGTCTGGGTGATAGTGGACAGATTGACGAAGATGGCACGTTTCCTGCCGATCCGAGTCACCTTGGGACTAGCACCGTTGGTAGAGAGGTACATTCGCGATGTGGTACGCTTGCACGGAGTTCTTCGTGAGATTGTATTCGACCGGGATACCCGTTTTACTTCTCAGTTTTGGGCTGAGTTTCTGCAGGCTTTGGGGACACGGTTGAGGTTCAGTAACGCGTACCACCCCCAGACGGACGGACAGTCAAAGCGCACTATACAGACACTTGAGGACCTTTTGCGCGCCTGTGTACTAGATTAGAGAGGCTCTTGGGAGGAGCACTTACCCCTGGCAGAGTTTGCATATAATAACAGTTATCACTCTAGCATCGGCATGGCACCTTACGAGGCTCTGTACGGATGGAGGTGTACTGCGCTCTTGAGTTGGGTTGAGGTGGGGACCAAGTGGGAGGTTGGCCCTAGGCTGATCCGGTAGAGTCAGGAGGTGATAGAGCAGATCCACAGATGACTCCGCACTGTCAGGAGCAGGCAGAAGAGTTATGCTGACTGGAAACACAGAGAGGTGCAGTTTGAGGTTAGGGATCACGTCTTTCTCCGTGTTTCGCCCATGAGGGGCCTATAGCATTTTGGCGTGAAGGGGAAGCTTGCGTCGAGGTTTGTGGGGCCCTTTGAGGTCTTGAAGCTGGTAGGACCCGTTGCTGGAGTGCACGACATGTTCCATGTGTCCAACCTCAGGAAGTATGTCACCGATCCCATTCACGTTCTGAGCCACGAGAGTGTCGAGGTGGGTGACGACCTGACCTACCCTAAGAGACTAGTGCAGATACTAGACAGGGCTGTTCGGAGTCTGAGACGAAAGCAAGTACCCCTGGTGAAGGTTTTGTGGAGAAGCTAGCGGTACGAGGAGGCTACCTGGGAGCCTGAGGCGGCGATGCGAAAGCGGTACTCGGAGCTTTTCGAGGGTACGTCTTTTCGGACAAACTTTGATCATCTTTAAGTTTGTTATGCATTTTATATTCCTCTTTCCGCACCCTAGCTAGCTCATGTTTCGGGGATGAAACTTCCTTTAAGTTTGTTATGATGTAAAGACCCGTCCTGTTTTTAGCCTTTTAAGACATCTGGAGTGTCAGTCAGATGTCTGGATCCCTTCCCGGATGTCTGGAAATTAAAAATCTGTATGCACTCTACGTTCTGCGTGCAGGCAGCGTGCGGACCCTCCTCTTCTCTCTCCTTCCTTCTTTTCCCCCTGCCGAACCCTAACCCCTTGGCTATAAAAGACCACCCCCCCCTCTTCCTCTCCTCTCCACCCCATGATGAGAGACTCATCATGATCTCTAATTACCCTTAATTAGCCAGTCTTCCTAGTTAATTAGCTAAGGTTATGAATATATAAGGGTTAATTATAAAATAAGGGATATTTAGTAAAGGACCTTAAAATAAGTTTAAAATGATATTTTATCATTCAATTAACATTATTAACAATTTAATTAATAATTGGACTCGAAATCTTATTAATCATTTCCTTAATTAATAAGTTAAGTAACTTAAACATAATGTATACCTAAGTATATAATAACCTAAGTAATTTTACTTAACCTAATAAATTAACCTAAAAAGGTCAAAAATATAAATTCAAGGTGAAAATATAATAGTTACCTTATTTACTAACATATATAAAAAGTTGAAAAAGATCTAAGTTAAAATAAACCTTTAAAACCTGAGTTTACATTTTGGTCCTTAAAATTTATTGCAATCGGGTCCTTAATTTTCATAAAGGTCCCTTTCATTTTCTTCTTCTCCAGCTGAGTGAATGGTTGATGACGGAGAGTGCCTCCACCGCGCGATCACTGCCCTACCGACATCATCCTTCCTTCTCCAAGCTCCTGGAGCTTGCGCTCACCACTCCATCTTCATCCATCGGTCTTGATTACTCGAAAATCCTAATTTCTGGTGGGAGTTAACCTCACCGTCGTCGGAGACAATGCTGGAGGTTAACCTCCCCAAGCTTCTTCTCCGTCCAGACCTTGCTACCTTCTTCGTCGCCATTCACTATAAATACCCCCTCACCCCTCTGATTTCTCTGAAGTTGGCTCCCTTCCCTCTTCTAACATTGAGCCGACCCAATAGGCTATTCGTCTGTAACTCCGACAACCTTCCACATCATCTTCCGATTTCCTCCATACACCCTGATTAGCCGAGGAGCTTTGCCAAGGTTAGCCGTGTCTCTGGACACAGGCGCTGACCGAGGAGATCCTTTGCTTTATCCATTTTCTCCTGTCGGAGATTCTTCTTTAACCCCCTGATTTTGTTGTCTGCCATGAGCCTTTGATGGAACCCTATTGACCCCTTCGTCCAGGTAATAGTAGATTAGGAGTAGGAGTAGGGTAGTTTAGGTAGGTAGTTAGATAACTTAGTCGTAATTTTAGAATTTAATATTCATCTTCTTCGACTCCGGCGAGCTCCTTGAGCTCGCCAGAGCCTTAATTTCGTCTTTTAAACTCGCTGATCACCTTTTTCTTTCGTCCACGATCATTTCTAGCATACTTAATCTCTAATTTGATCATTGATTCGCCTAAATCACCTTCACCTTCACAGTTACTGTTGCTGTCCATGGCAGCAGTAACCGGCTTAGATTCACATCCAATGGATCCTCCATCACTTACTCATCACTAAAGGATCCTAAATATCATCTTAATTTGATTAATTATTGTATATAACTTAAAAGCCTAATTTTATCTAAGCTCCTAGCTCGCTGTTAATGGCGACTCTGGAGCAGTTTAAATTATAAATTATTTATATAATTATGATCAAATATATCTATTGACTTGTCTCAGCTACTCATTTGAGTGAGACAAAGTCCTGAGCCTCAACCTTTAAAATTCTATTCAAATTTGAATCTACTGATTAATCATTCATGTAACGAATTAATGAGGAATTAAATGTGATTTTGAGGTTCCTTGTAACCTCAGGATCCTTTTTATATCAAAAATGGCACAAATACACCATTCTGAACATGATTTGCATTTTTCTAGACTCACCGGAGCTTCGACAAGCTCCGACGAGTCATTTTCTGATCTTCAGCCTATAGAATTAAATGAAAAGCTTCAGATTGACTAATTGAGGTTTATTGATTACTCTGAGATCATTTATTTGGAATTTTAACATCTGGAGTTGTAGATGGACCTTTTTCTTCTCCAACTCCGGTGGAGTTAGAGAAGTCTGTACAGAAGTTTAAATGACACATTTAAGATGTCTAGAAGCTTCAGTGCAGTGCACTGAAGCTGTTCATAACCTCAGCCCTGTAGAAACCTCCCAAATACTCTGACTAACAAAGTGCTTTTGGACTTCAGGCAATGAGCCTAGAACCTTAATTTCTAGGGTTAGAACACCTGTTAAAGAGGTTGAATGAGTTCCTGAGGATGAAAGGATCCTATTCTAGGCTTTAATTTCTTGAAAAGAGACTTAAATCAGAAAGTCAAATATTTAGCTCTGAAGTCAAAATTAAGTTTGAAACTTTGATTCTTAGCTCAATCTGTTGATTTGAGAAGCCTGAATGGATTTTGAGATTCTTTTGAGTGATATTAGAGTGATTTAAATGAGTTCAGATGAGTGATTTGGTTGAAATTCAAACCCTGCCAGTTTAGGTTATTTTTGAACCCAAACTGTTGGCAGTGGTTTTTGGATGAAATTTGAACGTGATTTCTGCCTAGATAAGCTTATAACAACCCTTAGAATTTGTTTAAATTGACCGAGAATGATTTCAGCTATTTGTTACAACTTTTTCATGTCTGATTATAGTCTTTGAAGCTTTCAGAGAAGCTTCAACCTCCTTTACGTTTCTTGAAGCTTCTAGGAGCTTGAAACCTTAACTTGCAGTCGTGGAATAACCTGTAGAAACCATTCAGAGCCTTAGCTAAGAGCTTAAGTCCAGTCTATGGACTCTGTGAGCATAATCTCTATTTCCAGGTAGTGTTAAACCGTAGGAACCCCCTAGATTCACTTTTCAAATCGAAGAGGAAAACATCCTCTTATCTTAAAATTGACACTTCAATTCTGTAAAGCAACTCAAGAGCTTTCCAACAAGCTTTTATTTGCTTGGAACGGAGCTCTGAGCTAGGAGAAATCATCGCTTGAAGTTCGCTCTGGAGGGGGAGAAGTTAGTCCCACATCGGTAAAACACAAGCGGGTGCCTTAGAATAAAATGTTTTTGCTAACTGGGCCATTCAGTCGTTAGCACTCGGCGCATGGTTACTGAATGAATCTGAGCATATGCGTGTGTGTGTGTGGGCATGTGTGTGACTGTGGGTGTGCGCTCAAGTGGGCGTGTGCGATGTGGCCCTGGGAGGGCGAGGCCTGGGAGGCGTTGAGCCGGTTGGCTCGAATCTGTGAACCGAAAATAAACCAAATCATAATTGAATCAGGCGAGGACCGAATAGGGTCTGGTCCCACCCTGATCTCAGGGTGCTGTGTATCATCGAAAGGACCTTGCCGCAAATCTAAAACTAATTTTTGGCTGAAAAGGAAAAAAAAAAAACCGGTTCAGCTGAAGGTTTAAAGGGAAAGCTAAGGAGTAGAGAAGCAGAAGGGATGATGGCCAAGTGTTGAAATCACTAAGGTAAAGAAAGAAAGCTGAAGGCTAAGGTTAAGGGAAAGAAAGAGATGGAACAGGCACGAATACTAGGAAGAAGACTATGGGAGAAGAAGGAAGCAGAAGCAATAAAGAAGGAAGAAAGAAAAGAGCTCGAGAAAGTATAAGAAAGCGATAAAAAAAAAGAATAGAATAAAAGGAAATGAAGAAGAAAAAGAAAGAGAGAGGGAAGAGAAAGGCTGAAGAAAAGAAGTTTGATTTCTTTAATTTCTTTTTGTAAGAATTTGTTGTAATAAAGCATGTTCTGATTAAATCAACTTTTCTTTTCCTTAAATCATTTGAAATAAATAGAGAATTCACATGTTTCTAATGTTGAAAATTCATATGGGATTTTGTATATTCCTTAAAGTTTAAATCATTTGGCAAAATTCATGCTTTCATAATTAACTTAAATATACCTCCTAAACTTATAAACAAAAATAAAAGATAACCAGTGAATTTAGAATTAATTATATCTCCTATCGAATGACTTGGACTCAACCAGTAAAATTTTTCTAAAATGTTAGGTTAATTCGACCCTATACTACACAACCGACACAACTTCGAGTTAACCTAAGTGACTTTTCTCTACTCTTAATTAAGTAAAATTAACTTAATTAATTGAGTCGAGTAAGAAATGCATCACCCCACCACTACCACCACACACCCACTCCACTGCCGTGAGCAAGGGTGCGCGAGAGAGAGCGTGAGAGGAGGAGGAGGAGCATGCGTGAGGAGAGGGTTGAGGTCGAGAGCCTCGTGGAAGCTCATCGGAAGCTCGCATGGCCACCGCAGCGCATGCGGGAGGAGGGCATTGGAGCATCGTCCTCGACCAGCTGCAGCAGTTGGAGCTGCAGCGGAGCGAAACGAGCCGCGGTGGAGCTCAGCGAGAAGCGCAGGAGCGCGGTCTGATACTGGAACTTTTTCAGTATCAGACATCTGGAGTGCCTTCCGGACGACCGACTGGACGTCTGGTGTTTGAAAGTATGTGTATCACAAAGGTACGTCTTCTTTGCGGTTACGGCCATACAGGTCACACCGCAGGTGATTCGATTTAGCCTAAAGAGGGTGCTCTCTGTCTTGTGTAGGAGCAGCCTTGGGAAGGTGCGTGGAATGCCTTTCCACGCACTTTCGGACGTCTGGAAAGCTTATCAGATGATCGGAGGCGTTTTCAGACGACTGGAGGACTGGTAAGACGTTTGGAACTGCTTTCAGACGGTCACAAGGGAGTCCTGGATGTCTGAGGTCACTGTAGGAGCTTGAGGTGAGTCTCTGTGACTTTTAAAACGTCTGGACTTGTTTCGAGACGTCTAATTTGGGGCTGCAGACACATTTTTAACTCGTTTAGGGTCCGATCAGGATCTGTTTTATGCAAACAAAGTATCTATGGTTTCCTTGTGAATTCCTCTACTTATTGGAAACCTTTATATAGTGTTCTGAACCTTCCGTTGTGATGTGTTCCTTGGTATAGGACTTCGATCTGCTACATGTCGGGGGCTCGCAGAGGTGCGTGGGTCTACGGTTCGAGTCCCCAGTACTCTCGGATTGTCTGGTAGAGTGGTCCACCCCTATTATACTTATTAAATATGAATGCATATATGAAAATTAGACAACTGGAAGCCTAGGATGTGGCATGAACTCTAGGACAAGAAATGGTTGAACCAATTGTTTGCGTAATTGAAATTGTATATATATATGAATGAGCTAAATTGTTAGCCACTGCCTGTAAATAAATACGAGCTGCCTGTTAGAATATGAGCTACTTGAGATAACTAAACCGTTACCTGTGATATTTCTTGTTGCATGTGTTAAATTGTGGAAATATGAGCTGCATGTTTATAAACGAGAACTGAATTGTGAATGATGAAACCTGGATTAGAATAATATGGTGAACATGAGCATGAACCCTACGGGGAGTTAGGAGTAGAGCTGCTGTGGTTAGATGGAAAAACCTGGAATGTGGACGGGAAGTGTGCTGGCCCTTGAGTACGTAGTACCAAGGAGAGTGACTGTCCCCTTTTAGTTTAAAGCGGAGTTAGCCGCTCTTGGGTTGGGTCCCAGGGTTAGGATTGGCCACTCTACACCGACTTCTGTTGGCCCTCACGTACACGATACTAAGGCGAGCTACTAGTGTAGGGGGACTAGCCACCTCATGGGGCCCCGGGTTCAGCGAGCCACCCTACATCGACTTGTTAGGCCCTCTAGGCAAACCGAGGTAGTCAGACAAGGGTGCGCGGATTGTGGAGGGGCGAGACCCCTGTTTGTTTCTGAGGGGCTAAACCCCTATTTCTGAGAGGGCTAGGCCCTATACTGTTCCGTGCTATACTTTGAGCGTACCCGCTAACTGAAATGACTGATTGTGTGCCAGTGCGGGGTAGCTACTCGTGCGCTTATCACGCGTGCCGTAGTCACCGCTACGTCTATCAGTGACCTCGGGATGGTTGACTTGGTGTAGGATTACCATAGGGGACTCTCCCGACTAGGAGAGCATCACGTGTACCTTCTACTCTTCGGAAAAGACTGCAATCAAGATCGTTCCCACGAGAAACATGCAAGATCAAGAAAGAAATCTGAATGTAAACCAATGGGGTGAAGAGAAATTACCTATAAAATAAAATAACTGGAAATGGGTAAATATGCTTGCTACTTTTACTACTTTAGATAGTATGGTTACCACTCTATTCAACGTTCGCTGACTCCATCTTTTTCATAACACTGTTCAAGTCCAGGAGTTAAGCAGCTTGAGCCACCGGCTGCAGAGGGTGCTGGGCCTAGTCGAGCTCAACTGTAGTTTTCAGTACTTTTGTTGTACTCTCTTTTCCGCTATAGTGAGTTTCAGACTTTTTGTTACTGTTGCTTTTGTTCTACTTTTCCTGTTGTTGTGGTGGTATGTACTGAACTAGCAGCTTTTACTTCCCTTTACTGCTTGTATGCTTTTATTGTTTTGTTACATTGCATATGTGAATGTGGTTTATTTTCCTTCTTTTCTGTTATTTCTTGTTGGACGACTAGGTCTTGGGATTAGTCGAAGCGAGCCGGTTTCAGGTCCTGTAGGGATTCAGGAATTGGGTCGTAACAGGGGCCTACCCTACAATTTCACCAAAACAACACCTAGTGCACCTGCTGCTCGCGTGCACTCCACCAATCATGGTCATCAATCCTCCTTTAGTCCTAACCTGTGGCTCTCCTTCATTAGAAGCTTTGCGTGAATCGGTGCGTAGCATCACCACCTCACCCAGATCCCATCCTATGACCACCCTTTGATTTGACCCTCACGCACGCTCTCTCCTCTCATCCTCACTGCTCAAACCCTTAGCGCCTAATTTCACCCATGCGGTGAGGAGATTCACTCATCATTCTACTTAAGGAGCTCCCCTGTCGCGTGCGCACCCATTGACTCCCTCTCCTTGAGTCGATTCCTTCGTTCACACCTGCAGCTTCCCCTCACCCTACTTTCCTCGGTCGACTGTGACAGAGTTGGTGTTACGACCCGGTTCCCGAATCCCTATAGGACACGAGACTGGCTCGACTCGACTAATCCCAAGACCCAGTCGTCCAACAAGAAATAACCAAAAAGCAGGAAAGTAAACCATATTCACTATGCTAAGTAACTAATAGTAAAAGAGTACAAGCAGTAAGGGAAGTAAAAGCTGCTAACAGTACATATCACCACCGCAACAGTAAAGTAGAACAAAGTACAGAAATAGAAATGGTAACAACAGTTTAAACTCACTAGCAAAAGGAAGTACAACTACAGCAAGAACTACTGCTGGGCTCGACTGGACCCAACGTCCTCTGCAGCCGGTGACTCGGGCTGCTTAACTCTTGGACCTGTAAAGGGTTATGAGTAAAACGGAGTCAGCGAACGCTGAGTAGAGTGGTAACCAAACTAACTAAAGCAGTAAAAGCTAACAGGTAATTTATCATTTCCAATTATTTTATTTTACAAGTCATTCCTTTTTTCCCATTGGTTTACTTTTCAGATTTCTTTCTTGATCTCGAATGTTCCTCGTGGGAACGATCTTGATTGCAGTCTTTTCCAAGAGTAGAAGGCACACGTGGTGCTCTCCTGGCCGGGAGAGTTCCCCTGTGGTAATCCTACTCCCAGTCAACCACCCTGAGGTCACGGTCTAGATGTAGCAGTGACTACGGCACACGTGATAAGCGCACGGGTAGCTACCCTGCACTGGCACGCGGTCAGTCATTTCTGCTAGCGGGTACACCCAAAGTATAGCATGGAATAGTATAGGACCTAGCCCTCTCAGTAATAGGGGTTTATCCCCTCAGAACCAAACAGGGGTCTGACCCCTCCACAGTCCGCGCACCCTCGTCTTATTACCCCGGTTTGCCCAGAGGGCCAAAGAAAAAGTTGGTGTAGGTTGGCTAGCTTTACCCCGGGCCTCGTGGGGTGGCTAGCTCCCTCCCTACACTAATAGCTCTCCTCGGTACTGTGTACACGAGGGCCAATAGAAGTCGATGTAGAGTGGCCATTCCTAACCTTGGGTCCCAACCCAAGGGCGGCTAGCTCTGCTCTACACTAAAAAGGGGACAATCGCTCCCCCTTGGTACCAGGTACTCAAGGGCCAGCACACTTCCCACTCACATTTCCAGACCTTTCCATTCATCCACAGGAGCTCTACTCCTAATTCCCCGTAGGGTTCATGCTCATATTCACAATGTTGTTCCATACCAAATTTCAGCATTCACATTTCCATTCTTGTATTATACACATGCAGCTCGTATTTCCACAATTTAACATATACAGCAAGTAATGTCATAGGTAACTGTTTAACTAGCACAGGCATTTCATATTCCACAGGCGGCTCGTATTTATTAGCAGGCAGTTGTTTACAATTCTATTCATTCATTTATGACTGCAATCTCAAACACGCATACAAACAGTATAAATATTTCTTGTCCTAGGATTCATGCCACATCCTAGGTCTCTAGTTATCTATTTTCACATATGAATTCATGTTTTATAATTAAAACAGGGGAAACCACTCTACCAGACAATCCGAGAGTACTGGGGGCTCGAACGACAGATTTACGTGCCTCTGTAAGCCTCGAACACGCAACTGATCAAAGTCCTATACCAAGGAACATACCACAATGAAACATTCAAAATAGTATATAAGGATTTCTAACATGTAGAGGAACTCACAAGGAAACCACAGATATCTTGTTTGCGTAAAACGAACCTCAAACGGACCCTAAATGGGTCAAAATCAGAACTACAGACCCAAATCAGACATTTGGCACAAGGTCCATGATCGGGTAGTAAAAATCGACCGGTTTGATTATATTTTATTACTCGAATATAGAAAATCTATGAGGTCGAACTCAAGGAGCAAAACTTGATTCTAGAAGTGTAGAAAATCACAATTTACAATGTATACTATTTTACAAAAAAGGATTAAAGAAAGGAAAATTGTCTCTTCTTTTCTTCTCTCTTTCTCCTTTTGTCTTCCTTTCTCTCTCTCTTTTCAGACGTCTGATGACAAGGGTTATACGCCTTAAATGCCACTTGCTACAATGCTTCTCCTTTTCTTTTCAGCTATTGCTGCTGGTTCTTCTTCTTCTCTTTGGCTTCTTCTTCTTCTTTCTTCTCTGGGCTGGCTTCTTCTTCTTCCTTGTTGTCTCTGTTGCACGCCTTCTCTTCTAACTTCTCCTTCTGCCTCAGCTTCTCTGCAGCTACAGTGCCTTTTCCTCTTCCTCCTTTGCTTCCTCTGCTGCTTCTCTGGCTGTAGCTTCCTTCTTGCGGCTAAGTCCTAGCCCCTACCCTCCCCACGTCTCTCTCTCTCAAATTCACTCCAGGGTTCGCTCTCCCAGAGCCTTAATCGGGTATGCAGGTCGGGTGACGTGCCCGGGACAAGGCGCACCGGCGTGGGTGGTGCGCGAGGTGTGCACAGGCAGGGTTAGTCGGATCCGGGTGCCAGGTCCACAAGGGAAGTGTCGTGGATGAGGCGTGGTGAGTGAGGGCGAGGGACCTCACCCATGTGTGACTTGAGGGGGTAAGCCTGAGTCACTTTTGCAACTTATGCGTATGCGCCCGCTCAAAAACTTCCGAGGTGGGATTAAAGTCCCACTCGCTTCTGCCTGTGAGCCCGCAACTGATGGCGCGGGCAATTGCAACTGCAGTTGAGGCTCCTGACACCAAGTGAAGGCCTAGGTGATTTTGCGAGGGGATTCCGTGCCTTCTGGACCTGGCAGCCTTGGGTGCTGGGATCTGCGTGAAGCTTCAAGCAAGCTTTAGCTCCTACGCTAATGGTGGAAGACGTTGCGACCCTGAAACCATAAATACGGCCTTGTGGCCCTGTCAGATCATAGGAGAACCTTCGCCGTATCACGGCGAAGGTGAGGCGGGGGTTGGCTGGCCACGGGGTGGCCTAGGCGTGCGTGCCTAGGTCGCTCTGTGGCCATGGAGGTGGGTTAGGTCGGTGGAAGTGTGGGGTGGTGCTGGTGGTTGGTGAACATGCGTAAGGTGATCAGTGGAATGTGGCGGAGCTCGTGGGGTGACTGGCGAGGCGTGTGGAGGTGCAACGCGGTGGCTACGCCTCGCCGGTGGTCTGCCGGAGGTGGAGAAGGTGGTGGTGGACAGTGGCGTAGAAGGATCGAAAGTGCAAAATTAGAGAGGGGAAATGAAGAGGAGAGAGGGAACTTATCTATGAGTCTCTGGACGAAGGGGGGAAGCGGTGGTAGCGAACGGCTGCGTTGCCGTCGTCGGAAACGAAAGAGCCTAGAAGAAGGGACGGTGACGAGGAAGAGGTGCTGGAGGGCGCCTACTGGTATGGCCTGGCGCGGTGGACGATGGCAGAGGTAACCTTGCCACTGGTATGGTGGCAGGGCATCGAGAGAGGAGCAGGAGGGTCACCGGAGCCTGCGGGCGAATGGCCGGAGGAGGAGAAGACAAAAATTGAGGGGTTTCTTCGGCCAAATCAGGCTTGAAGGAAGCGACAGGGGTTGCCGTTCCTTAAATAAATGTTGGCAGAGAAAGAGTCGCAAGGAGGAGATGAGGATACCTCGCCGGAGGCATGGCCAGAAAAAGACCCATACCTCTCGAGCGTTCGTACGAGAGGTATGGTGGCCGACAGGGCATGGGAGCTGACCCATGGTGTAGGGGACAACGCAAGGAGTCTTCCTTTCAAATCTGAGGTCGGCTCCCCAGGTCTGTGCGGCACCATCCTCCGCGCAAAGTCGCTGGAGGTATGGCCTGCATAGGGGGGAGGCAGAGGGACCTGTTTGAATAAAATGATTGGAAAGCTAGGGGGATATCTGCAAGAGTCCAAAAGCTAAGGGTCAAAAAGTAATTGTTGAGGATCATTTTGTAAAGTGGGTTAAGGTGACCTTTCCTTAGGTCCAAATTTTGGTATAAACCTAATTTGGACCTAAGGAATCCAATGGTGAGGTTGGATTTTAGGTTTGACACTATTTGATCAAATATTTTGCACAAAAACCCAAATTAGGTCAAAAATTGGGTATGATTTTTAATCTAGGTCAAGATATGTTCCAATGGCCAAATTGAAGGTTCTAAGCCCGATGGGATATTTTTTCATGAATTTTAGAGGATTTAATTGATTTTTATCTTTCCTGAAACTTTGTAAATTAAAGTGGGTTTGTTTTAGGGTTAGAAAATGTCATTTAATTCCTAGATTTTGTCATAACCCTTTTCTGATCAAACCATCTCACTTTTTCTCTTATTAAGCCCATTTGACTGGTGTCTAGACCCTTAGAGATCTCATTTTTGTACTGTAATGGTAAAATTACAGTTTTACCCATTGTGTATTATTTTATTCTCAAATTTGTAATTCCTAGATTTAGGCCTTCCCTTAGGTTTTGTAGGAGCTTTTGTTCAATTTATTAGGTCAAAATGTGCTAGTTAGGGTTCATGATGAGGTGCTCATCATACTCTCATGCCTCGCTTTTGCTAATCTTTTAGCAAAAATTTAAGGTTTTAACCTCTATTCTAGACCATGAATTCCTTTCATCAAATTTGATAAGTGCTTTTTTTTTTCTTGTCTCCTTGATTAGGTCAAAATGCCAACCATAGGCCTAAAAGATACTCTAGTACCAACCAAGATCTAGGTCTGTCTAGCTTTAGCCTTAGTCTTTAGCGAATGTTTTTAAGGCCCACAGGAACTACCCTAATGTTTATTGGACTTCATGGTTAAAGCACCCGTGCTTGAGACATTTTTAGCTTAGGTTTAGTTTGTAGTGCATTTTGTAAGAGAGAGACAGAGGGTTTATTTGTTTGGAGAGTTTTCTCTCTTTTTAATTCTAGCTTAGGATTGGCTTCTCAACACGGTCTGTATCGGATTCCTCATCCCCATCATCAATCCTCAAAGGTCCCTGGTAATCAATGCTTCGAGATAGCACCGCCCATGGTAACCCCCAGAACCCTGGCTTTCGAGATTTCGAGATAATTCCGTCCATGGTGTTTCGTGGCAGAATCCAGACCCTGGCAATTGACACTTCGTGATAATGCCATCCATGGAATCTGAACCAGCAGAGTGCTTACATGCCCCTAGTAGGATATATAAATATCCTAGGAGACAAGCACTGAGGAGATGATATATTGTTATGCATCTTCGAGGGGGATTTCCTACCTTTTCGCGCCGGGAACTTGTCCAAATCAACTTGTGTTGATTGGCCGCTCCTAATCTAGGTATCATTTTCAGAATATTTGAAACACTTCTGTGTGATTTTGATATTTATGCTCGTTGAACCAGACTGTGTGTGTGAATTTGGGTGCTTAGGTTACCGAGTCCCGTAAACCGAAGGTCAGTTAACGAGGCCGAATACTCCCTAAGCCTTAGACCTAATACTTAAGCTTTTCATTTTCCTCAACCTCTTAAGGAATATCTAGATCTTAACGGGTACTAAGAGTCTAGCCGAGAATGCCTAAGGTTCGCATTTTTACTAATCTTGTTGTGCACTTTCTCTTTGCTTTTCTTTAAAGTGGTCTAGAACTTTGGTTAATTCCTTAATTTCTTACTAATGACTATCCCTTTTTTTTATTTTGTGCTCCTTTTTAATGTTCTGCTCTTTTCCTCCTACTTTTGTGAAGCCTAGCAGCACTTTCTTCCCTCCAAAGTTTTTTTTTTTTTGGTATATGCGAATTTTTTTTTGTTGAAACCTTTTTTTGTTATGTCTTTTCATTGCACTTTCATACCCCCCCATGCCTAAGGTTTGCAATGTCCTCATTGTACATAGGTGGATTTTTATTTGGCCAGGTTCAAGCATTAAGACAGATATTAGGTGAGTGAATGGGTCGGAGTGACTGTTGCGGCCGATTTCTAATATCAGATACGAATACCTGAGGTGAAGTCGGTTGTCCTAAGGAATGAACCTAAAGTGCAAAGAAATGTCAGAAAAAGGTTTCGATTTTTCAAAAAGAATGATAGGATGCCTTCTGTTAAGTGCTGAGTTTTACGCCAATGGCTGGGCACAATTAGCTCGGGGAGAATGGAGGATAAATGATGACTCAGCCAAATTTGTGTTGGTTATGTCAATGAACGGTTTGAGTCTCTGACCGTTCAGGACGAAAGGTTCAGAATCGTAGCTGAGTGGACTGATCTCGACGGCTCCATTTCCAAAAATCTGTCGGATAAGATATGGTCCGACCCACTTGGATCACAGTTTTCCAGGGAACAATTTAAGTCGAGCATCGAAGAGTAGGACCTTCTGACCAGGGTAGAAGATCTTTCTGGATATATGCTTATCATGAAAGGCTTTAACCAGCTCTTTGTAGATTCGCGAGTTCTCATACGCATCAAGACGTAATTCATCAATCTCGCTTATCTGAAGCTTTCTGTGGGTTCCAGCCTTAGAAAGATCTAGGTTGCAGTTCCGTACTGCCCAATAGGCTTTGTGCTACAGTTTGATGGGAAGGTGAAATGCCTTCCCGTACACCAATCTAAATGGAGACATACCTAATTGGGATTTGTGGGCAATCCTATAAGCCCACAAAGCTTCTGGAAGTCGGGATGACCAGTCCTTCCTGTCAGGTCGAATAGTAACTTGCAGAATTTTTTTGATCACCCAATTTAATAGCTCAGCTAGACCATTAGTCTGGGGGTGATAAGGAGTAGAGATTTGGTGCGACACCTCGTATTTGGTCATCAGTGACCTGAACTGAGCGTTGGTAAAATGGGTCCCTCCATCGAAGATGATAGCACGAGGAATCTCGAACCGTGAGAAGATATTCTGATGAATGAATTTGATGACGATGTTGTGATCATAGGTTTGGGTCGGAATGGCTTCGATCCATTTGGACACGTAGTCAACAGCGAGTAGAATGTAGTCGAAGCCGTCCAATATAGAGAAGGGGCCCATAAAATCAATCCCCCAAATATCGAAAATCTCACATATGAGAATCAACTGTAAAGGCATCATATCGTGATGGCTCATGTTGCCTAAAGTTTGGCAACGACTGCATGCCTTATAGTGACTGTATGCGTCCTTGAAGATAGTGGGCCAGTAAAAGCCACAATGGAGGATTTTTGATGCGGTTTTATGCCCAAAAAAATGGCCACCGCATGCCTGGTCATGGCAGAAAAGAGAATGTCATTGATTTCGACCTCCGGGACACATCGCCGGATAATTTGGTCAGCACCTATGCAGAATAAGTACGGGTCTTCCCAGATGTAGTACTTGGCGTCGGAGTGCAACTTATCTTTCTTAGCCTTCGGCCAATCAGACGGGATCTGGTGTGATGCCAAGTAGTTTACTATATCAGCAAACCATGGAAGCCCGGTACCAATAGTCGAGAGGTGCTCATCAGAAAAATGTTTCGTGATGGGTCTAGAAGGGTCGATGATCTAAGAAGGAAGGCGAGACAAGTGGTCAGCTACCACGTTTTTTCTTTCCGCCTTGTCGCGAATCTCGAGGTCGAATTCTTGCAACAGCAAGATCGATCAGATTAATCGAGGCTTATCGCCCTTCTTTGCAAGGAGATGCCTCACAGCTGTGTGATCCGAGTAGATTATGACATAGGAACCCAAGAGATAAGATTTGAATTTTTCAAGGGCATATACTAAGTGATGAGAACCTCATCATGAGCCATAACTAGCTCATTTTGACCTAATACAAAGGATAAAAGCTCCTACATATCTCAAGGAAAGGCTTAACTCAGAGAATTCTGAGTTTGAGAAGGAAACAAGTCATAAGGGGTAAAAGTGCAATTTTACCAGTATAATCTGCATACAGGGTAATTCAGGGCCCAAACATAGGTCAAAGCAGCTTAATAAGAATAAAAGTGGGATGAGATGATCTAGCAAGGGCTACAGCAATTCCAAGAAACTAAATGATAAATCTGTAACCCTAAAACAACCCACTTCAATTCACAAGGTTCGAGGCAAAGTAAAAATAGAATAAACCCTCTAAAATTCATAGAAAAATAATCTCTAGGGTTTAGAACCTTCAATTTGGCCTTTAGAACCCATTTTGACCTACATTGAGAACCATGCCCAATTAATAACTTAATTTGGGTTTTTGCGTAAATTGACCGGTCAAACAAGGTTTAATATGAAAATGAAATTCACCATCAGATTCCTTAGGTCCTAATTAGTCATGTATAAAAACTTGAGCCTAAGAAGAAACCTCCTTGACCGACTTTACACTTTGGTCCTCATATATTTACTCTTTGGTCCTCAACTTTTGAACCCTCGCATTGTGGCCCCTAACTCTCCTTCGTTCTTTGCAATCAGGTCCCTCCTGCAAAAAACCTGCCAGCACCATGCTCCGGCGACCTTGCGCGGAGCATGGCGCCGCGCAGGGTGAGGTGGGGGACCTGGCAAGTAAACCGGGGGTGCCCTGCGTCGTCAGCCGTCGCAGGGACACCCCCCTGGTCGCTGTTACCCACCATACCGGCCGTGCGAACGCACGGACGGTATGGGTTCTTGTTTCCGACCATTCTCCGGCGAGGGAGACACGTCGTCTCCCTCCGCCTTCCTCCCTGTTTCATCCCTATAAATACCCCCCGCTGCTCCACCGACCAGGGCAGCCTGGATCTGACGGAGAAAATCCCCAACTTTCTTCTCTTCTTCCTCCGGCAGACGCTCACCAGCTCCGGCGGTTTCCTCCCCCTCCACCTCTTCGCTCTGCCGCAATACCAGCAGCAGAGACTTCCTCCCTCGCTCTTCCCGCGCCACGCCGCACCCAGCTGGCGCCTCTCCGGCTTTCTGCTCGCCGCCGCCCCTTTCCCTGAGCATCGTCTTCTCCGGCGACAGTCGATACGACTGTCGCCCTGTTCCTCCCCTTTCGTCCCTGCAAGTAAGCTAGAGCTACTCCCCTTCTTCTCCTCTTTCTTTCCCCGCTTTCAATTTATTCACTTAAGCCCTCGACCGACCCTGACCACCTTCACCCCCTTCGTCTCCGACCACCCTCCGGCGAGCCGCTCCCATCACCTCAGCGACCCACACGGCTCGCCAACCACCGCAGGACCTCCGCCTCCTCACCCCGATCAATCTCCGCCCTACCACTTCCCCCACATCACCCTCTGCAACTCCACCGAACAGACCCATCCTCCGACCCACAGTCCGACCTAGGGCAGCCCTCACACGCCGCCCCGCGCCTCACCACCACCCACACGAGCTTCGCCGCGCCCTAGCGAAGCTCCTGGCACTCTCTGATTAGGCCGAGAGGCCGTTTTCTTGTGGACAGGCCACCCGACCTCCGCCGCCATTGACGCGCAGGAGGAACTGCTTCCGCCTGCAGCTAGAGGCGCGCCATGCTCAGCGCCAAGCCCAGATTCACTCCCAGGCCTTGCGAGGAGTTTTGGCAAAACACCAGGTTCGCAGCTGAGGAAGAAAGCTCTGCGTGACGCCGCCATCTCCTGCTGAATTCCCCGCTGCGGGCGCGCAATTGAGGTGGGTCGTTTAGTCCCACCTCGGAAACGCCTGAAGAGCCGCAGCGACATAAGATGCAAAAGTGCAGTAGCCTTACTGCCTCAGTACACGGGGTGAGGTCCCCTTCACCCGCCCGGTTACCCGGTCTCGTCCGCGCTCACGCCCCGCGGACCTGACCCGAACCGACCCGACCCGACTCGACTGACCTGCACTCCTCGCCCACCACGCACGCCGGTGGGCCTGGACCCGGGCCTGATCCGAACCCGGTTACCCGGTAGCTCTGGGAGAGCTTTCCCAAGAGTGGTTTCAGAGAGAAAGAGAGACGCGGGGGGGGGGAGGGTAGAGTAGGTTTTGCCTCTGACGAAAAACTCTGAAGTGTGCAGGCGCAGGCGAAGAAGAAGACCCGCGGAAGAAGAAGGAGCTGCACTGTAGCAAATGCATAGTTAAGTCGTCGAAGCACCGGGTCAGACGACGGAAGGTCAGCAGCCAGAGCAGGAAAGAAGGCAGGCTGAAGAAAGAAAGAAAAGAAGAGCAACGGCCAAAGCAGAAGAAGAAGAAAGGAAGACTTAGTAGCTGAAGGTAGAAGCTCTGCATCCATAAGGAAGAAGAAGAAGGAGATCTGAAGAAAGAAAGAAAGAAGAACATCACGAGGAGAAAACAAAGAGAACAACAAATTCTTTCCCTCTCTCTTTCTTTATTTTGTAAAAGAAACATGTATATCTCTAGAATACGACTTGCTCCCTGAGTTCGACCTCGGGAACTCTTTTATTTTCCGAGTAAAAAATTTATATTTGAAATGTTGGTAATAACCGGCTTTACTACAACGTTATAACAAAACCAAAACCCGGTCAATCCAAACTCACCGATTCCATTTTGGCGCCGTTGCCGGGGAGGCGCCAGCTGGGTGCGGCGTGGCGCGGGAAGAGCGGGGGAGGAAGTCTCTGCTGCTGGTATTGCGGCAGAGCGAAGACGTGGAGGGGGAGGAAACCGCCGGAGCTGGTGAGCGTCTGCCGGAGGAAGAAGAGAAGAAAGTTGGGGATTTTCTCCGTCAGATCCAGGCTGTGTGTGAGATTAGGGTGCTTAAGTTACTGAGTCCCGTAAACCAATAATTAGTTAACGAGGCCGAATACTCCCTAAGCCTTAGACCTAATACTTCAGCTTTTCATTTTCCTCAACCTCTTGAGGAGTGTCCAGATCTTAATGGGTACTAAGAGTCTATTCAAGAATGCCTAAGGTTTGCATTCTTTACTAATCTTATTGTGCACTTTTCTTGAATGAGGTCTAGAACTTAGGTTAATTCCTTAGTTCCTTACTAATGACTATCACTTTTTCTCATAATTTTGTGCTCCTTTTTCATTTTGTTTCTTTTCTCCTTCACAAAATTTTCTTCTCCTCTTTTCCTCTTATTCTTTTTCGAAATTTTTTTTTTTTTTTTTAATTTTTATGGTGTTTTTGGCATATGTGAATTTTTTTTGTTTGAAACCTCTTCTTACAAGTTTTTGTACTTTCATACCCCCCCATGCCTAAGATTTGCAATGTCCTCATTGTAACCTAGGGGGTCTTAGTTTATTCCTTAAGACAGAAATTTGGGTGAGTGGATGGGTCGGGTTGAATTTTTGCGGACGATTTCAAATCCCAGATGCAAACATCTGAGTTGGGGTTGGCTGTCTACAAGGGTGAACTTCGAGTGCTGAAAGGTGTCAGAACAAGTTTCAGGTTTTCAAAGAGAATGACGGGCTGCCTCCCGTTAAGCGCTGAGTTTTACGCCATCGGCTGGGCGCAATAAGCTCAAGGGGAAAGGAGGGTATAAGATGCCTCAGCCAAATTAGTAGAAGTTACATCAATGAACGGCTTGAGTCTCTGACCGTTCACGATGAAAGGTTCAGAATCGTGGCTGAGTGGACTGATTTCGATTGCTCCATTTCCAAAAACCTGTCGGACCAAATATGGTCCGACCCACTTAGATCTCAGTTTTCCTGGGAAGAGTTTGAGTCGGGCGTCAAAGAGTAGGACCTTTTGACCAGGATGAAAGATCTTTCTCGAGATGTGTTTGTCGTGGAAGGCTTTAACCCGCTCCTTGTAGATTTGCGAGTTCTCGTACGCGTCTATGCGTAATTCATCGATCTCGCTGATTTGGAGTTTTCTGTGGGTCCCAGCCTTGGAAAGATCCAGATTACAGTTCCGTACTGCCCAATAGGCTTTATGCTCCAGTTCGACGGGAAGGTGGCATGCCTTTCCGTACACCAGTCTAAAGGGAGACATGCCTAATTGGGTCTTGTGGGCGGTCCTATAGGCCCACAATGCTTCCGGAAGTCGGGACGACCAGTCCTTCCTATCAGGTCGAACAGTGACTTGCAGGATTTTCTTGATCTCCCGATTAGACAGCTCAGCTAGACCATTAGTTTGGGGGTGGTAAGGAGTAGAGATTCGGTGAGACACCCCGTATTTGGTCATCAGTGACCTAAACTGAGCATTTGTGAAATGGGTCCCCCCATCAGAGATTATTGCACGAGGAATCCCGAACCTTGAGAAAATGTGTTGATGAATGAATTTGAGAACGATTTTGTGATCACAGGTTCGGGTCGGTATGGCTTCGATCCATTTGGACACGTAGTCCACAGCCAACAGAATGTATTCGAAACCATCCGAAACAGGAAAGGGGCCCATAAAATCAATCCCCCAAACATCAAAGATTTCGCATACTAGAATCGGTTGCATAGGCATCATGTCGCGATGGCTCATGTTGCCCAAAGTCTGGCAACGACTGCATGCCTTGCAATGACTGTATGCGTCTTTGAACAGCGTGGGCCAGTAAAAGCCGCATTGGAGGACTTTTGATGCGGTTTTATGTCCGGCAAAATGGCCACCGCATGCCTGGTCATGGCAGAAAGAGAGGATATTGTTGACTTCCCCTTCCGGGACACATCTCCGGATGATCTGATCGGCACCTATGCGGAAGAGGTACGGGTCTTCCCAAATGTAATACTTGGCATCGGAGCGTAATTTGTCTTTCTTGGCCTTCGGCCAATCGGACGGGGTCTGATGAGATGCCAAGTAATTTACAATATTAGCAAACCATGGAAGGCTAGTACCAATAGTCAGCAGGTGCTCATCGGGAAAATACTCAGTGATGGGTCCGGAAGGGTCAATTATTTCAGAAGGAAGACGGGACAAGTGATCAGCTACCACGTTTTGTTTTCCCGTTTTATCGCGAATCTCGAGGTCAAATTCTTGCAACAGCAAGATCCATCGGATCAATCGAGGTTTCGCGTCCTTCTTTGCAAGGAGATGCCTCACAGCCGTGTGATCCGAGTATATGATGACATGGGAACCCAGAAGGTACGATCTGAACTTCTCTAGGGCAAATACTACAGCTAGCAGCTCTTTCTCAGTAACCGTATAGTTACGCTGAGCCTCATCGAGTGTTTTGCTGGCGTAGTAAATGACCACAGGTTTCTTGTCATTTTTCTGCCCCAAAACCGCTCCTACAGCGAAGTCGGATGCATCACACATGATCTCAAAGGGTTGAGACCAATCAGGGGACTGTAGGATCGGGGCTTGGGTGACTCGGTCACGCAGGATTTCAAATGCTTGAGTGCATTCCTTGGAGATTTCGAAGGGAACATCCTTGGAGAGAAGAGTGGTCAGGGGGCGTGCGATTTTTGAAAAATCAGGGATAAATCGTCGATAAAAACCGACATGCCCTAAAAAGGATCGGATGTCCCTGATCGAGCTAGGCATAGGAAGGTGAGAAATCAGATTAACCTTAGCTCGATCCACTTGGATACCTTTCTCCGAAATTGAGTGTCCCAGGACAATTCCCTCAGGCACCATGAAATGGCTCTTTTCCCAGGAAAGAACCAAATTCACGTCGATGCACCGCCTGAGTATCTGGACCAAGTGTTGGAGGCAATCGTCGAATGATGCTCCGAAAACTGAAAAGTCATCCATGAAGACTTCCAGATAATCACCTACCATATCTGAGAATATGGCAAGCATGCATCGCTGAAAAGTAGCGGGTGCATTGCAAAGACCGAAAGGCATCCTTCGGAAAGCGTATGTTCCGAAGGGGCAGGTGAACGTGGTCTTTTCTTGGTCCTCAGGATGGATTGCCACCTGTTTATAACCGGAGTACCCGTCAAGAAAGCAGAAGAACCTATTTCCCGCTAGTTTTTCGAGAATTTGATCAATGAAGGGTAGTGGGAAATGATCCTTCTTCGTGGAGGAATTGAGTCGACGGTAATCTATACAGACTCTCCACGAGTTGGCTAATTGGGTAGGAATGATTTCTCCGATCTCAGTCGTTATAGTGGTGAGTCCTGCCTTCTTGGGCACGACCTGAATTGGGCTCACCCAACGACTATCGGAGATCGGGTAGATGATCCCGGCATCTAACCACTTGATGATCTCCTTTTTCACGACCTCCTGCAGATTGGGGTTTAAGCGTCTCTGCATTTCACGAGAAGGTCGTGTGCCCTCTTCTGAATAGATATGATGAGTACAATAAGAGGGACTTATTCAAGTCAAATCATCGAGAGTCCATCCGATGGCTCTTCGATGTTGCTGGAGGACAACAATCAGACTGGCTTCCTGTTCAGGACTGAGGTTGGAATTGATGATCACAGGAAGGGTCTGATTAGAACCCAAAAAGATGTATTTTAAGTGAGCAGGAAGGGGTTTCAGTTCGAGGATGGGGTTTTCAGCAGCAGCGGGTGGTTCAGTATAGATGTGAGGTTCAAGGGTGGGAGTTACTGGATTGTTCACATCTGGATTTGACTCCTCTGTTTGCGGGTCAAGATCCTTCTGTGGTTGATGAGGCATACTCAAGTCATTCTGGAGGTGTGATTCATCAACCAGAGTCTTGATGTCACAAATTTGCTCGATGACGCCGCAATTAATTCCTTGTTGGGCCTTAAATATATCAATTTTCAGTGTTTGATCTCCAAACTTAAGCTCTATTTGGCCCTCCTCACAGCTGATGTTGGCTCTAGCAGTAGCCAAGAAAGGTCTCCCTAGAATGATTGGTGTATCCCTAGGGTTCTCAGGTGCATCCATGTCTAAGACTATAAAGTCCACTGGAAAATAGAAATCCCGCACTCTCACGATAACATCCTCGAGAATCCCTTTTGGTGACTTTATAGATCGATCTGCTAATTGTAATGTCACCTCGGTTGGTTTCAGCTCAGATTCTTCTAGATGGTCAAGTAAGGATGTGGGTATCAGATTTATAGATGCACCCAAGTCTAACAATGCTCTATCAAATTGGGTGCCACCTATCTTACAGGAGATCAGGGGAGTTCCAGGATCTTTTGCCTTGGGTGGGAGTCTACTAAGGATTACAGAGCTGGCTTGCTCTGACAGAACAATTGGGCTCCCTCCCTTGGTTCGCGGCTTACGCTGGGGTGTACATAAATTCTTTAGAAATCGTGCGTAAGCTGGTACGTGGCGGATTGCATCCATCAAGGGGATGTTTATGTGGACCTTCTCAAAGAGCTTGACCAGGTCCTCCTCAGGGGCCACGGGTTTGGTGGTCTTCTTTCCCTTGGTCAGGGCCTCGGGAAACGGGATCTTGGTTGGTTCCTCTAGGATAGGTCCAGGTTGTGGATCTGGAACAGCGGTACCTTGGATAACTATCCTAGGGTCATGGTTATCAGGCTGGGAGTGGTTTGGATAATGCGGGTCTTGAGTTGTCTTACCACTACGTGTTGTTACAGAATTTAATCTGGCCTGATTTTGGTTTGGGTTTGGTAGGAGGGGTGGCTGCTGCTGAAATTCCGCACGAGAAGTTGAGGCATCCATCTCGTCTGGAGATGGAGCAGTGGGGGCCTGATAAATCCATTGAGCGTGGCCTAAATTTGGATTCATAACGCGCTTCTGGGTTGGCACGTTATTTGGGTTAGGAAGGGGTTGGGAAGGGAGTGTGCCTGGCTGGCGAGAATTTGCCAACTGGGCCAGTTGAGTTTTAACTTCAGTAAGCTCGTCCTTGTGCTGTTTTTGAATGGCCGCATTCGATTTTTGAATGTCAGCCAGAGTCTGAAGGATTAAGGACATTTGATCTTGATTTGGCCCTGATGGATAAGTAGGGTTGGGCCGAGGCTGAGGCGGCTGGTAATGATGAGAGGGCTGTGGGCGGGACTGAAAAGGTGGTCTTTGGGTTTGGGAATTTCCCGCCCACTGAAAATTGGGATGGTTTCGCCATCCAGGGTTGTAAGTGTTGGAGAATGGGTCGTTCTGGATGGCGTTGAGGTCCTCGCAGGTCTGAGGAACCTCCTGAGAATCAGGGAAAGGAGGAATGGAGTTCCCCCAGCTGGTGAAGAAAGGATCGGATGATCTTCCAGTCCAAGAATCAGATGGGGATGGATATGGATCCATCCCAGGGGAGGATCGGTGGAGGATGTTTTGCACAGTCTCCTGTGTGGAAGGAGGTTGTGCAAAGGAGTTACGCACAGAGGTGGCTCGCTGCAAGTGCTGAGTCAGCTCATCCACCTTCTTTTCAATGATTGAGACCTTGTCCAATCGACTGGCCATTAATTCCAGGTCGACTGATGCGGACAGGCCCTGCGTCTCATGTGCTCCCTTAAGATTCGTCGCTGCGCGGGCATTCGTCCTGTCGAATAATCCCATGGAGTCATTGTTGATGGAGTTCTCGCACATGTTTTCGAGAATCTCCCATACGGTGTCTTCATGTTGACCCATGATGTTTCCTCCGCAAGTTGCATTGACGAAAAGGCGGATGTCCTCACGGAGTCCCTGGTAAAAAGATTGGACTTGTTCCCATTTAGGAACTCCGTGATGGGGGCACTTTCTCATGAGATCCTGAAAACGATCCCATGCCTCATGGAGAGGTTCTCCTGATTGTTGAGTGAAGTGTGTAATCTGATGGCGCAAGGCGTTGGTCCGACCGAGCGGCCGATCAACACAAGTTGATTTGGACGAGTTCCCAGCGCAGAGAGGCGGGAAATCCCCTCGAAGATGCGTAACAAAATATCATCTCCTCGGTGCTTGTCTCTTAGGATATTTACATATCCTACGGGGGGCATGTAAGCACTCTGCTGGTTCAGATTCCATGGATGGCATTATCTCGAAGTGTCAATTGCCAGGGTCTGGATTCAGCCACGGAATACCATGGATGGGATTATCTCGAAATCTCAATAGCTAGGGTTCCGGGGGTTGCCATGGGCGGTGCTATCTCGAAGCATCGATCGCCAGGAACCCTTGGGGATTGATGATGGGAGCAAGGAATCTGATACAGACCGTGTTGAAAAGCCAATCCTAAGCTAGAACTAAAAAGAAAAAGAGAGAGAAAACTCTCCAAACAGAAAAACTTTCTATCTCTCTCTTACAAAACGCACTGCGAACTGAGCCAGGGCTAAAATCATTTCAAGCACGGGTGCTTTAACCACGAAGTCCAATAAACCTTAGGTTAGTTCTTGTGGGCCTTAAAAACCTTTGCTAAAAGACTGAGGCTAAGGCTAGACAGATTTGGATCTTGATTGGTACTAGAGTACCTTTTAGGCCTATGGTCAGCATTCTAACCTAATCTATGCTCAAATAAAAAAGGCACTTATCTAAAACCATTAAAAACTTCATGGTCTAGAACAAGGGTTGAAACCTTAAGTTTTTGCTAAGGGACTAGCAAAAGCTAGGCATGGGGGTATGATGAGAACCTCATCATGAGCCATAACTAGCTCATTTTGACCTAATACAAAGGATAAAAGCTCCTACATATCTCAAGGAAAGGCTTAACTCAGAGAATTCTGAGTTTGAGAAGGAAACAAGTCATAAGGGGTAAAAGTGTAATTTTACCAGTATAATCTGCATACAGGGTAATTCAGGGCCCAAACATAGGTCAAAGCAGCTTAATAAGAATAAAAGTGGGATGAGATGATCTAGCAAGGGCTACAGCAATTCCAAGAAACTAAATGATAAATCTGTAACCCTAAAACAACCCACTTCAATTCACAAGGTTCGAGGCAAAGTAAAAATAGAATAAACCCTCTAAAATTCATAGAAAAATAATATCTAGGGTTTAGAACCTTCAATTTGGCCTTTAGAACCCATTTTGACCTACATTGAGAACCATGCCCAATTAATAACTTAATTTGGGTTTTTGCGCAAATTGACCGGTCAAACAAGGTTTAATATGAAAATGAAATTCACCATCAGATTCCTTAGGTCCTAATTAGTCATGTATAAAAACTTGAGCCTAAGAAGAAACCTCCTTGACCGACTTTACACTTTGGTCATCATATATTTACTCTTTGGTCCTCAACTTTTGAACCCTCGCATTGTGGCCCCTAACTCTCCTTCGTTCTTTGCAATCAGGTCCCTCCTGCAAAAAACCTGCCAGCACCATGCTCCGGCGACCTTGCGCGGAGCATGGCGCCGCGCAGGGTGAGGTGGGGGACCTGGCAAGTAAACCGAGGGTGCCCTGCGTCGTCAGCCGTCGCAGGGACACCCCCTGGTCGCTGTTACCCACCATACCGGCCGTGCGAACGCACGGACGGTATGGGTTCTTGTTTCCGACCATTCTCCGGCGAGGGAGACACGTCGTCTCCCTCCGCCTTCCTCCCTGTTTCATCCCTATAAATACCCCCCGCTGCTCCACCGACCAGGGCAGCCTGGATCTGACGGAGAAAATCCCCAACTTTCTTCTCTTCTTCCTCCGGCAGACGCTCACCAGCTCCGGCGGTTTCCTCCCCCTCCACCTCTTCGCTCTGCCGCAATACCAGCAGCAGAGACTTCCTCCCCCGCTCTTCCCGCGCCACGCCGCACCCAGCTGGCGCCTCTCCGGCTTTCTGCTCGCCGCCGCCCCTTTCCCTGAGCATCGTCTTCTCCGGCGACAGTCGATGCGACTGTCGCCCTGTTCCTCCCCTTTCGTCCCTGCAAGTAAGCTAGAGCTACTCCCCTTCTTCTCCTCTTTCTTTCCCCGCTTTCAATTTATTCACTTAAGCCCTCGACCGACCCTGACCACCTTCACCCCCTTCGTCTCCGACCACCCTCCGGCGAGCCGCTCCCATCACCTCAGCGACCCACACGGCTCGCCAACCACCGCAGGACCTCCGCCTCCTCACCCCGATCAATCTCCGCCCTACCACTTCCCCCACATCACCCTCTGCAACTCCACCGAACAGACCCATCCTCCGACCCACAGTCCGACCTAGGGCAGCCCTCACACGCCGCCCCGCGCCTCACCACCACCCACACGAGCTTCGCCGCGCCCTGGCGAAGCTCCTGGCACTCTCTGATTAGGCCGAGAGGCCGTTTTCTTGTGGACAGGCCACCCGACCTCCGCCGCCATTGACGCGCAGGAGGAACTGCTTCCGCCTGCAGCTAGAGGCGCGCCATGCTCAGCGCCAAGCCCAGATTCACTCCCAGGCCTTGCGAGGAGTTTTGGCAAAACACCAGGTTCGCAGCTGAGGAAGAAAGCTCTGCGTGACGCCGCCATCTCCTGCTGAATTCCCCGCTGCGGGCGCGCAATTGAGGTGGGTCGTTTAGTCCCACCCCGGAAACGCCTGAAGAGCCGCAGCGACATAAGATGCAAAAGTGCAGTAGCCTTACTGCCTCAGTACACGGGGTGAGGTCCCCTTCACCCGCCCGGTTACCCGGTCTCGTCCGCGCTCACGCCCCGCGGACCTGACCCGAACCGACCCGACCCGACTCGACTGACCTGCACTCCTCGCCCACCACGCACGCCGGTGGGCCTGGACCCGGGCCTGATCCGAACCCGGTTACCCGGTAGCTCTGGGAGAGCTTTCCCAAGAGTGGTTTCAGAGAGAAAGAGAGACGCGGGGGGGGGGGGGAGGGTAGAGTAGGTTTTGCCTCTGACGAAAAACTCTGAAGTGTGCAGGCGCAGGCGAAGAAGAAGACCCGCGGAAGAAGAAGGAGCTGCACTGTAGCAAATGCATAGTTAAGTCGTCGAAGCACCGGGTCAGACGACGGAAGGTCAGCAGCCAGAGCAGGAAAGAAGGCAGGCTGAAGAAAGAAAGAAAAGAAGAGCAACGGCCAAAGCAGAAGAAGAAGAAAGGAAGACTTAGTAGCTGAAGGTAGAAGCTCTGCATCCATAAGGAAGAAGAAGAAGGAGATCTGAAGAAAGAAAGAAAGAAGAACATCACGAGGAGAAAACAAAGAGAATAACAAATTCTTTCCCTCTCTCTTTCTTTATTTTGTAAAAGAAACATGTATATCTCTAGAATACGACTTGCTCCCTGAGTTCGACCTCGGGAACTCTTTTATTTTCCGAGTAAAAAATTTATATTTGAAATGTTGGTAATAACCGGCTTTACTACAACGTTATAACAAAACCAAAACCCGGTCAATCCAAACTCACCGATTCCACTAAGCTAGCAGCTCTTTCTCCGTAACCGTGTAGTTACGCCGAGTCTCGTCAAGTGTCTTGCTAGCGTAGTAGATGACCACGGGTTTCCCGTCAATCTTCTGCCCCAGAACCGCTCCTACAGCGAAGTCAGATGCATCGTACATGATCTCAAAGGGTTGAGACCAATCAGGGGACTGTAGGATCGAGGCTTGGGTGACTCAGTCACGAAGGATCTCAAAAGCTTGAGTCACCCAAGGAAATCTCAAAGGGTACATCCTTGGAGAGAAGAGTGGTCAGGGGGCATGCGATTTTTGAGAAATCAGGGATAAAACGACGGTAAAAATCAACATGCCCCAAAAAGGATCGGATGTCTCGGATCGAGCTAGGCATAGGAAGTTTAGAAATCAGATTAACCTTGGCTCGATCCACCTGGATGCCTCTCTCAGAAATTAAGTGTCCCAGGACTATCCCCTTAGGCACCATAAAGTGGCTCTTTTCTTAGGAAAGAACCAGATTTACGTCAATGCAACATTTGAGTATGTGAACCAAGTGCTGGAGGCAATCGTCAAATGATGCCCCAAAAACTGAGAAGTCATCCATGAAGACTTCCAGGTAATCACCTACCATATCAGAGAATATGGCAAGCATGCACCGTAAAAAGTCACAAGTGCATTGCAGAGACCAAAAGGCATCCTCCAGAACGCGTATGTCCCGAAGGGGCAGGTGAACGTGGTATTCTCTTGGTCTTCTAGATGAATTGCCATTTGGTTGTAACCGGAGTACCCGTCAAGAAAGCAGAAGAATCTATTTCTCGCTAGTTTTTTAAGAATCTGATCAATAAATGGTAGTGGGAAATGATCATTCTTCGTGGAGGAATTGGGTCTTCGGTAATCCATGTAGACTCTCCACGAGTTGGCTATACGGGTAGGTATGACCTCTCCGGTTTCAATCGTGATGGTAGTGAGCCCTACCTTCTTAGGCACAACCTGGATTGGGCTCACCCAATGACTGTCGGAGATCGGGTAGATGATCCCTGCATCTAACTACTTAATGATCTCCATTTTCACGACCTCTTGCAGATTTGGGTTCAGACGTCTCTGCATCTCACGTGAAGGTCGTGCGCCCTCTTCAGAATAGATGCGGTGTGTACAATAAGAGGGACTTATTCCAGTCAAATCATCGAGAGTCCAACCAATGGCTCTGCGATATTGCTGGAGAATAGCAATCTGACGGGATTCCTGGTCAGGTGTGAGTTTGGAGTTTATAATCACTGGAAGTGTCTGATTGGAACCCAAAAAGACGTATTTCAAATGATCGGGAAGGGGCTTGAGTTCAAGAACGGGGTTATCAGCAGCAGCAGGTGGTTTAGAGTGAGTGTGGGGTACAAGGGTAGGAGTTATGGGTTTGTCTAGATCAAGTTCTGACTCCTCTAATTGGAGTTTTAGATCCTCTTATGGTTGATGAGGGATAATAATGTTGTCCTCAATTTGTGGTTCATCAACCATGGCTCTAATGTCACAAATTTGTTCAACGACACCGCAATTAATCCCTTGTTGGGTCTTAAAGATATCAATCTTGAGAGTCTGATTCCCAAATTTCAGCTCTATTTGGTCCTCTTCACAACTTATATTGGCCCTTGCAGTGGCCAGAAAAGGTCTCCCTAGTATGATTGGTGTATCCATTGGATTCTCAGGTGCGTCCATGTCTAGAACTATGAAATCTACAGGGAAGTAGAAATTCCGCACCCTAACAATAACATCCTCAAGAATTCCCTTAGGTGACTTGATAGATCGATCAGCTAATTGCAATGTCACCTCGGTCGGTTTCAGTTCGGATTCTTCTAGGTGGTTAAGTAGGGATGTAGGTATCAGGTTTATGGAGGCACCTAGGTCTAATAATGCTCTATCAAACTGGGTTTCGCCAATCTTACATGAAATCAGGGGAGTGCCTGGGTCTTTTGCCTTGGGTGGGAGTTTACTCAGGATTACAGAGCTGGCTTGTTCTGATAGTACAATCGGACTTCCACTCTTAGTTCGTGGCTTACGCTGGGGTGTACATACGTTTTTTAAGAATCGTGCGTAAGCCGGTACGTGGCAGATTGCATCCATCAAGGGGATGTTTATTTGGACCTGCTCAAAGAGCTTGATCAGGTCTTCTTTAGGAGCCATGGTTTAGCTGTTCTTTTTCCCTTGGTCAAGGCCTCGGGAAATGGAACCTTCGTTGGTTCCTCTAGGATAGGTCTAGGTTTTGATTTGGGATAGGGATAGGAACATCTTGGATAACTATCCTAGGGTTTGGGTCACTACCAGGTTTGGAGTGGTCTGGATAAGGTGGTCTTGGGTTGCTTTACCATTACAGGTCGTCACAGAATTTAGTCCTACCTGGTTCTGGTTGGGGGTTGGTAAGATGGGCTGCTGCTGTTGGTAACCCGCATAGGAGGTTGATGCTTCCATCCCGTCAAGTGATGGAACAGAAGGGGCCTGATAGATCAGGTGTGCTTGGCCCAGGTTTGGGTTCATAACACGTCGCTGGGTCGACACGTTATTTGGGTTAGGCAGAGGTTGAGAAGGAAGTGTGCCTGGTTGGCGAGAATTTGCCAATTGGGCGAGTTGGTTGTGGACCTCTGTGATTTCGTCCTTATGTTATTTCTGGATAGCAGCATTCGTTCTTTGAATGTCAGCCAGAGTTTAGAGGATAAGGGACATTTGGTCTTGGTTGGGCCTGGATGGATAAGTGGGGTTGGGAAGAGGCTGAGGTGGCTGATAAGGACGAGGGGCTTGTGGATGGGGCTGAAAGGGTGGTCTTGGGTTCTGAGAATTTCCCGCCCACTGGAAATTGGGATGGTTTCGCCATCCAGGGTTGTAGGTGTTGGAAAATGGGTCCTTCTGGATGGCGTTGAGGTCCTCGTAGGTCTGAGGAGCCTCAGGAAAGTTGGAGAATAGGGGAGTAGGGTTCCCCCGGCAAGGATAGAAAGGATCAGTCCCTCCGGTCCTGGAGTCAGATGGGGGTGGATACGGGTCCATCCTAGGAGAAGGTCCATCCTAGGAGGTGGCTGTGCGAAGGAGTTCTGTGCAGAGGTGGCTCGCTACAAGTGCTGAATCAACTTGTCCGCCTTCTTATCAATAATTGAGACCTTGTCCAACTGACTGGCCATTAATTTCAGGTCGATTGATGCGGACAGGCCCTGCGACTCATGTGCTCCCCTAAGGTTCGTCGCTGCGTGGGTATTCGTCCGGTCGAATAATCCCATGGAGTCATTGTTGATGGAGTTCTCGCACATATTCTCGAGAATCTCCCACACGGTGTTTTCATGTTGACCCATGATATTCCCTCCGCAAGTTGCATTGACTAACAGTCTAATGTCTTCACGGAGTCCCTGGTAAAAAGACTGGACTTGTTCCCATCTAGGAACTCCGGGATGAGGGCACTTTCTCATGAGATCCTGGAATCGATCTCATGCCTCATGAAGAGGTTCTCCCATCTGCTACGTGAAGTGAGTAATCTGATGGCGCAAGGCGTTTGTCCGACCAACGGGAAAAAACTTCTTCAAAAACTCGGACTGAAGTTCTTCCTAAGTGTTGATCGGGCTGGTCTGTGTCTGATATCAATGAGCCACCTTGTCCATAAGGGAGAAAGAGAACATCTTCATGAGTAAGATATCCCGATTTTGCGCATCTGACCCGAAAATCTGGGCCAGATGCTTAAGCTGTTTGATATGCTGGAAGGGATCTTCAGAGTTAAGCCCATAGAATTTAGGTATGGCATGAATCATGTTGGGCTTCAATTCAGAATCAGGTCCTCCAGTCGGGATTCTGACTTGAGGCTCAATTGCCACCACAGCAGGATTATAGTGATCTCGCATCATGGGGCACTGCAGTGGGTTCATGTAGTTTTGGAAGAGATCATTAAGTCGTTGGAGCTGGTGATCAAGATTATTCTCTTCTTCAACAGGTTGAGCCATGGTGGAAGAAGAAGGGGAATTAGGTTCAGAGTCAGAAGAGAGGTCTATGTGGAGTGGTTGTCGCACAAACAAGGGTACTGAGGCTTGGCCTCGGGGAGAGTGGATCTCTAGAGGAGGTTTCAAGGACCTCCTACCGAACATGCACTGATGGATTGGACGAGGTTAGAAGGTATTGGACCCAATCAAGACACCCAAAATGTGTTGGGTGACTATAGAGGTTCAAGGCAAATGATACCCCTTGATCAGAAGGTCGTCCACCTGAGAATTACCTGGGTGGCTAGAGAGGGTGAGTCCCGCGAAGACCCCTACACGGTAGAGCGCCCCCACGGGTTACAGGGCTTCTCCTACCCGACCTCTCTTGTCACTGAGATTCTAGGTAGACCAAAATGAGGACCTTGACCTCTTAAGTCTACTACTTTTAATTAAGATCAGGGTGCTTAGGGTTCCACTTGAACTTTAAGCCTTTTGTGTGCAAAAGGTGACCTAATTTAAAGGTTGGTTGACCCAATGGATCAACTTCACCTCTTTGTTCCTTTGAGAGCTTCTTAGGTCCTTTCTTTTATGGTTCAAGTGAATTAAGAGCCGGATTACTTAGGGTTTCTCTTAATAGGTCTTTTCAAGCAGTGGTTTGGGCACACCTCTTTTTGGAATTTTCAGTTCTTGATTAGAAGATGTGTCTCTAAAACCCTAGCTTAGAATCTTAGGTTGGCTCTAATTGGTCCAATTAGTTGCCTCAGAATTGGGTAACTAGGGCTCAAGAAAGAAGGTTTTAGCCCTAGTTACCTTAAGTGGATATGCAAATAAAATATGTTGAAATTAAAAGGCAGGCAACTCTGTGAATTACTATGTACAGAAGATAGGTAACCCTAGATTGACTTTTTTCTTTTCTTTCTCCTCTTTAAAGTTTAAGAGGGTTAAGAGAGAGGGTAGAAGGTTACCTGTCCCTTTGTGTGGTTGTTGTGCAGCTGCTTGTTCTTTCTTGCCTTCTTGTGCCTGCACAACAAAAGAGAGATCAAGTCAGTATTTAATAAGAAATTGTGATTTAGTAGCTTCTAGAATGCCCATTCTCCCCGGCAACGACGCCAAGAACTGATCGGGTAGTAAAAATCGACCGGTTTGATTATATTTAATTACTCGAATATAGAAAATCTCCGAGGTCGAACTCAAGGAGCAAAACTTGATTCTAGAAGCATAGAAAATCACAATTTACAATGCATACTGTTTTACAAAAAAAGGATTAAAGAAAGGAAAATTGTTTCTTCTTTTCTTCTCTCTTTCTCCTTTTGTCTTCCTTTCTCTCTCTCTTTTCAGACGTCTGATGACAAGGGTCAGACGCCTTAAATGCCACTTGCTACAGTGCTTCTCCTTTTCTTTTCAGCTGCTGTTGCTGGTTCTTCTTCTCTTTGGCTTCTTCTTCTTCTTTCTTCTTTGGGCTGGCTTCTTCTTCTTCCTTGCTGTCTCTGCTGCACGCCATCTCTTCTGACTTCTCCTTCTGCCTCAGCTTCTCTACAGCTGCAGTGCCTTCTTCCTCTTCCTCCTTTGCTTCCTCTGCTGCTCCAAGTCCTTCTTTGGCCATAGCTGCCTTCCTGCGGCTAAGTCCTCACCGCTCCTCCTTTGCTTCCTCTTCTGTTCCCTGCACAGGTGATCGGTTAGGAAAAACCTAACCCTACCCTCCCTGCGTCTCTCTCTCTCAAATTCACTCCAGGGTTCGCTCTCCCAGAGCCTTAATTGGGTATGCGGGTCAGGTGACGTGCCCGGGA
Organism: Thalassia testudinum; assembly: GCA_037157565.1. NCBI lineage: Eukaryota > Viridiplantae > Streptophyta > Magnoliopsida > Alismatales > Hydrocharitaceae > Thalassia > Thalassia testudinum. The sequence goes on from JAZHRO010000024.1 coordinate 25,698,156, forward strand.
CCAAGCGCACCGGTGTGGGTGGTGCGTGAGGTGTGCACAGGCAGGGTTAGTCGGATCCAGGTGCCAAGTTCGCGAGGGAAGTATCACGGACAAGGCGTGGTAAGTGAGGGCGAGGGACCTCACCCCTGTGTGACTTGAGGCGATAAGCTTGAGTCACTTTTGCAACTTATGCGTATGCACCCGCTCAAAAACTTCCGAGGTGGGACTAAAGTCCTACCCACTTCTACCTGTGTGCCTGCAGCTGATGGTGCGGGCAATTGCAGTTGAGGCCCCTGACACCAAGTGAAGGCCTGGGTGATTTTGCGAGGGGATTCCGCGCCTTCTGGACCTGGCAGCCTTGGGTGTTGGGATCTGCGCGAAGCTTCACGTAAGCTTCTGCGCCAATGGCGGAAGACGTCGCGACCCTGAAACCACAAATACGGCCTTGAGACCCTATCAGATCATAGGAGAACCTTCGCCGTATCACGACGAAGGTGAGGCGGGGGTTGGCTGGCCGCGAGGCGGCCTAGGCATGCGTGACTAGGTCACTCTGTGGCCGTGGAGGTGGGTTAGGTCAGTGGAAGTGTGGGGTGGTGCTGGCAGTTAGTGAACGTGTGGAAGGTGATCAGTGGATTGCAGTGGAGCTCGTGGGGTGAATGGCGAGGCGTGTGGAGGTGTGACGCGGTGGCTATGCCTCGCCGGTGGTCTGCCGGAGGTGGAGAAGGTGGCGGTGGATAGTGGTGTAGAAGGATCGAAAGTGCAAAATTAGAGGGGAAATGAAGAGGAGGAGAGAGGGAACTTATCTATGAGTCTCTGGATGAAGGGGGGAAGCGGTGATAGCGAACGGTTGCGTTGCCGTCGCCGGAGACGAAAGAGCCCAAGAGAAGGGACGGCGACGAGGAAGAGGTGCTAGAGGGTGCCTACTGGTACGGCCAGGCGCGGAGGACAACGACAGAGGTAACCCTGCCATTGGTATGATGGCAGGGCAACGAGAGAGGAGGAGGGTCACTGGAGCCTGCGGGCGAATGGCTGGAGGAGGAGGAGACGAAAATTGAGGGGTTTCTTCGGCCAAATCAGGCTTGAAGGAAGTGGCAGGGGTTGCTGTTCCTTAAATAAGTGTTGGCAGAGAAAGAGTCGTAAGAAGGAGATGAGGATACCTCGCTGGAGGCATGGCCAGAAAAAGACCCACACCTCTTGAGCGTTCGCACGAGAGGTATGGTGGCCGACAGGGCATGGGAGCCGGCCCATGGTGTAGGGGACAACGCAAGGAGTCCTTTCAAATCTGGGGCCGGCTCCCCAGGTTTGTGCGGCACCATCCTCCGCACAAAGTCGCCGGAGGTATGGCCTGCATAGGTGGGAGGCAGAGGGACCTATTTGAATAAAATGACGGGAAAGCTAGGGGGTATCTGCAAGAGTCCAAAAAGCTAAGGGTCAAAAAGTAATTGTTGAGGACCATTTGGTAAAGTGGGTCAAGGCGACCTTTCCCTAGGTCCAAATTTTGGTATAAACCTAATTTTGACCTAAGAAATCCAATGGTGAGGTTGGATTTTAGGTTTGACCATGTTTGACCAGACATTTTGCACGAAAACCTAAATTAGGTCAAAAATTGGGTATGGTTCTCAATCTAGGTCAAGATAGGTTCCAATGGCAAAATTGAAGATTCTAAACATTAGGAGATATTTTTTCATGAATTTTAGAGGGTTTAATTGATTTTTATCTTTCCTGAAACTTTCTTAATTAAGTGGGTTTGTTTTAGAGTTACAGAATGTCATTTAATTCCCAGATTTTGTCATAACCCTTTCCTGATCAAACCATCCCACTTTTTCTCTTATTAAGCTTATTTGACCTATGTATAGACCCTTAGAGATCCCATTTATGTACTACAATGGTAAAATTACAGTTGTACCCCTTATGTATTATTTTATTCTCAGATTTGTAATTCCTAGATTTAGGCCTTCCCTTAGGTTTTGTAGGAGCTTTTGTTCAATTTATTAGGTCAAAATGTGCTAGTTAGGGTTCATGATGAGGTGCTCATCAGTCCAGATGTCTTAAAAGTCACCAGGGTCTCAACTCAGGTTCCTACGTCAACTTAAGACGTCCAGAACCCCTACTTGACCGTCTAGACCCAGCTCCAGACAACTGACCTCTCCTCCAGTCGTCTAGGAGTGCTTCTGATAATTTGGTAAGCTATCCAGACATCCGAAATGCATGGGAGGGTGTGCCCCGTGCCTTCCTAAAGTTATCCCTGCACGCGACAGACCGAATCGCCCACTTTTAGCCATACATATTGGCTTTGCGGTGTGGCCTACATGGCCATAACCGCAAGAGGAACGTACCTTTGTGAAACTCTGCTTTCAGATGTTCGGTGTTGTCACCAGATGTCCAACCCGTCGTCTGGACGGCATGCTAGACTTCTGATTCTATGAAAATCCTAGAACTAGACTGACTTCTTGCTCCTCTTGCCGTGCGCAGCCGCGGCCTCTCCTCCTCGTCTGTAGCTCCGGCTGCAACAGAGTGTCGAGGATGTCTCCCCCGACACACTCCACCTCCGGCACGCGTCGTTTCGGTCGTGCGTCCTCTGGCGAGTCCCCATGAATTTGCGAGCTTAAGCTCCTCCTCCTCTCTTCATGCCGCCTCTCCTCCTCACTCCTCGCTCTTGCGCCCTATCTCGCACTCGTCCCTCTCGCTGCAGTGGAGAGGAAGAAGGAAGGTGGTGGTGGTGGAGTGGAGAAGAGAGGAAGGGGGGAGAGGGGTTATATAGAGGGAGCGGCTAGGGTTTTGTGGGGAAGAAAAGAAGGGAGAGAAAAGGGAGGAAAGCAGTTTGCGTGCAGCAAGCACGCAGACGTGAAGCTGCGTACAAAAATTTTTCAATTTCGAGACATCTGGGAAGGGGTCCAAATGTCTGACTAAAAGTCCAGACATCTTAAAAGGCTCAAAACAGAACGGGTATTAACAGTTGGTGCCTCCCTCCTCCTTCAATGGCCGCCAGCCGACCAGGTGGTGGACCTGAGACATCTTCTCTAGCTGCTGGTCCTCTTCCCCCTTCGTCATCACCAGCCGCCGGCGGGTGACCTTAGACATCTTTCTCCCTTAGAGTAGATTTTTACTGCTTTCTATATTAGTTGTAGTGTTAATTAGAGTAGTTTAGCAGTAGAATTTAGACGTAGAGTAGCTTTAATTTGTGATGCCTGACTGTAGTGTAGCTTAGGAGTAGTTTTAGTATAGATTTCACATGTTCGCCTCCTTTGATCATTTCAAATCAGAGGGGACGAATTCACCCATTCACTGATCATTGTTTTTCTCCCCCTTCACATTTCCATTTCGCTTTTGAATTCCTCGCATTTTAATCCGCAATTCACCCATCCATTTGGAGGCAAATCCCATCTCATTGCTTTCAAGCTTTGAGATGAGGATTTGCGCTCAAATCCACCTAGGGTTCTCCCATTCATGTCATTTTGTTCACAAAGACCCCTGATCTGATTTGAAATGTAATTGGTTGGCTTGATCGATTTTTGATTTGGATTTTAAAGCAATATCGCCAGATTTTGAATCATTTGGGTTTTCAAGGATTGGTGATCAAGTGAATCGATTTATTCTTGGGCTATTTAGCTCATGGCTGTGAATCTGAGATTGTTAAATTCTCCTCAGATGAGCCATGATCAGATTTGTTCTAGATGAGAGTTTAATGATTTTGAATGCATGGTAGGGCCAAGGAGAATCAACTTTGTTTGTTGGAGGCTCTACCAAGGATTTTTATGTGGATTTGTTTTTGAGAATTTGATTTTTAACCTAAGGGATTCTTAATATCCCTTAAGGTTTTCAACACATTGGGATTCAGCTGAATTGAATGGACTGATTCCAACACTTCCTACATGCTGTCTATAGCATTAGCAAGGTGTTAGATCAGTAGATTTATCTTTGATTTGAAAGAAAAATGTTGACAAGGGACTTTGATTTAGAGTTGAACATCCGAGAATGATTTCCATGTTAGTTTCAGTCCTTGTCAGAATTTTAAGAGGTTTCTGTGCATTTTGAATCCCAAACAATCACATCAAAGTGCTGCTTTAGCAGCTACATTTCTATAAAAGTTTCAACTCCAAATTTGATACAAGTTTATGTTTAATGCCAATCATAATCTGAATTTGGATATGAAGTAACCCTGACCAAACTTTCTTAAGTCTGATCTGGGATAATTCACACTGAATTTAGGTCTGATCAGTTGAATTTGAAGTTCCAGATCTGCTGCAGATGTTTTTTATCTGATTTCTGGACACTGTAGGAAGGATTTGAGCTAGTTAAGACATCTAATTTGTATGAAGGATGTCTAGAGTATTACTGTAGCTGATGTACAGTTGCTGCAGCTGATTATTTCAATCGGCTGGATTGTCTGAACTGTTGGGCAGTAGGATTAGATTTAAGTATTTAGAATAGTTGACATGTAGATAATGTCGTGTAGACTGTGTACAAGCATTCCTATACTGATATAGGTTTTATAAATGCATATGAATTGCTTGTCATTTCATTTAAATTTTTTTTGTCAGCTAAAATTATGCATAACTGTCCAAATGATGAAAATTAGTGTCAAAACTCATTGAAAACCATATTTGAGTGCATGAACATCTTCTTTATGTCTTAATAATTATAGCTGAATGTTTTAACTATATGTTCAGCACTTAGAGTTCATTTCTAGGCCTTAGCTTCACATTAGAAATACCTTAAAGGCCTAGAATGTGTTTCATTTGTAAATAAGTAAAAAGGCTATAAAAAATCCAAAAAAAAAGAAAAAACTGTCTTGGTGAAGATTAGGTTTATTTTTAAGTACATACCAAGTTTCATGATATTCTGAACCCTCGATTTGGTGGAACATATCAGTCGATGGTTCAGTCTACCTTGAAATTTAATAAAAGAACTCAACTATAAAAACACTAAAAATATTTCCATTTCTCTCATATCCCTCTTTCTCTCTCACCTCCTACCTCTATAAAACTCACAAAACCCATAAAAATCAGAAAAACCACAAAAATACCTAGAAACACTATTATACTATGTATATACATGTAAATATAATGTATATATTAAGCTATCTAGGTAAATAATGTAAAATATGTACATAATGTATATATATAACTTATGTATATATTATATGATGTAACTTAAATATTTAAGATAACTTAAACTGTACATAACTTATTTATATAATTATTTATTAATTATATTAACTTATAAATATTATAACTTAAGTAAAATTATAAAACCCTGTATATAACTGTATTTACTATTGATACTATGTATACATATTTATATGTGTATTATGTATATTAGAAGCCTTGTATCATAATTTAATTATGTATATATATATTAAATAATTAATTTATTAAGTTACTAGCTAAGTTATTAGATTAAATTAAAATAAATTAATAAATTAAGTTATTACTGAACTAACTTATAGTGTACATTTGTATAATATTATTTTGAGTGATTTAAACTAATTTAACCATAATTATAATGTATTATACTATTTATATTTAATTTAAATATAAGATAGCCTGAAATAATCTATTTAAATGTAAATAAAATTGAAATAAATGTTGTAAAATACAATAAAAATATTTATGAAATACTTTAATATGTATATTAATATTGTACAGGGTAAATTAGATCATCCATTAACTAATTTATAAGTAATTAAGAAATAAAACCTAATAAATAATATGAATAAACTGTAAACTTTGACTAATTTATTTATATAGTAAATATAATTAATTTTGTAAATAAATTATATAATTATGTATTCCTATATAAATACTTTAATATCACATAATTTATTTTTAATTTATAACAAAATATAGCCCTCAAATCGAGGGTCAAAATCCTTAAATCAGCACAGCTATGCTAGAATTCCAACGCTGAGAAGAGGCGCAACTTTAGCACCACATCGTGGATGTAAGAGTGCCTACGGGCGCTTAAATTGAAATCGTGTTTTCTTCTCACCAGTCAACAAGCATCGGGTGTCGAAAGAATACCATATACCTTTCTGAGCATATTCTGAGTATTGATTTGTGACTAGTGTGCGGTGTGGGCTGGGGGCCTGGCATTGTGTGTGGGTTTGAATAAGCCCATTAACAAGCTTAAATCGGAATTAAGAGGTTAATTAAGAAATCAGGGTGGCCTTAGTAGAGGTTTGATGCCACTTGTGAGGGTGTTGTGTGTCCCTCAAAATGGCTGCCCGCCAACCTTAAACCTAATTTTTGTACTAAGTGAAGGCTAATGAGGGGTTAATTAAGAGAGTGAAGAGCACTGTGCAGATAAGTGTGAAGAGCCATAGAAGAGAGAGTGAAGCTAAATTTGGCTAAGTGTTAGAGAATGAAAGAGCCTTAACTAAGAGAGAACAAAGAAGAAGACGAAGAAGAATAGCCTTAAGAAGAGAAGTGTGTATATGTATACCAATATGTAAATATATGTATATATATATGTATATGTAGTGTGTGTGTATATATATATATATATATATATATATATATATATATATATATATATATATATATAGGTATACTGTAAATAATAAGTATCTGTATAATAAGTATATGTAGTATAACATATGTTTTTGTTATATATGTATATAAATAATAGTATAGCTTTACTAACAGAATTATCCATCACTGTAGATAGAATAAGTGTCACTATAGACCCTAGTTTTTACCTTAGGTTATGTAGATACTTTTCCTAAGGTTTAGCGACGTTTATATATGTTGTTGTATATACTGTATATGTTACTGTATATGTTATTATAGCATATATTATTACTTATTATTGTATATATATATGTAAGTATTATTATTATAAGTTATAAATAAATGGAATATAATATTTAATTGTAGTGTTTGATGCTTGTTTGTTTATATCTGTTTGTAAGCATTTCAGTACATTCTTTTGTACATAAATTAGTTTATTCTTTCATTCATTAATTCATTTATTCATGATTGTACATAAAATTAATCTTTTTGGAATTAAAGGATAATATTGGACTTAGAAGTGATGTATATCAATAACTTCCTCCCAGTGAACGACTTGGAATAAACCAGTAAAAATTATGTAATTAAATAAAATTGGCACGATAACGGTTTGTATTTGACATATACTACAAGAACGACATTTTTTTATACGAACCGTGGTCGATCGCTTCAGTTCTCAGCCACATTTCTCTTCTTCTTGACCTTATCCAAGGCTACAGGATATGGGATTTGGGTTTGAATTGGGTCAGGTTCCTGACCTTGGGTTCCTCCCGCTTATCCTCAGAATCATCAATTATCTTAGGTAGTGTGGTCACGGGAGGAGTTGGCCATTTAGGGTCTTGGGTTTGAGTGCCACTTCTTAAGGTAACTGCATTGCTTGAGGCATTGGAGCTAGGGTTAGGTCCTTGAGAAGAAGAAGAAGCAAGAAACCCAGGGGGTGTCTGTGGGGCTTGTAAAATCTTATGTCAAAAAGAGGGTTTTAATCCAAATTAGAAGAGCATGTATTAAGGGGGAGTATTGAAATTGCACTAGAGGGGGGTGAATAGTGAAATTATAGAGTATTGTAATACAAAAAATTCAATCACACAATATACTCAATTATTTTTAGGTGGAAACCCAAGATGGGTGAAAACCACCACCTAAGCCAATCTCTTGACTTAGGATTTTTGATCACAAGGTGATCAATCCACTAACCACACTACTTAAACGAGGGTAGTGTACCTCAATTACAATTCCCACCTCCGATCCCTAAACAGAGGTTTCTCTCTTCAAAATGAAGAGACGGGGACCCGACAGGCCGGATACCCAAAATACATAAATTAAGAAGTAAAAATAACACCTATAGAGCACCCCAATAATTTAGTTGCTTTCTTATCTACTAAGCATGAAAAGAACTCCCTGATGATTTGCAGAACAGAGCGAGCCAGGAGTATGGATTTGCCCTTTGATCAGAGTATTAGCACAGCACAAGGGCAAGATGGAGCTTAGAGTAGTGAGCAAGAGATTTTTCTAATGGAATTGTATCTCAAGAGGTGTGTATTGCCTAAGAGGAGTTGTAGTCTATTTATAGGCAAGTTTGGAACCTTCAAGAACACTTGGGAGAGCTCTTCTAGCCGTTGGAAACAAATCCCAAGAGTTTAGGACGAAATCCACACAAAATCAGGGCAATGATGAGTCTGACAGCAACATCAGACGTCTAATTATAGTATCAGATGTCTTACAGGACGTCTGATTTTTCCTATGGTCGTCTAATATTGCAGGACATCCTTAACTGACTCTATTGGATCAAAAGAAGGACGTCTGATATTATCTCATAGGACGTCTGATTATTTCATTGGACGTCTAATGAATGATGCATTCGTTCCTGTTATCATCAGATCCAAACAGGGTTCTAGGTTTAGAGGATCGGACGTCGTTATGGACATCTGATAACATTACCAGACGTCTGTAAACCTAAATACTCTTCCTTCTTCCTTCTGCCAAAAGATTATGTGGCCGTAGAGAGATACGCACAGAAAATCATGGCCAACGGTTCAAAGGCAGACGTCTGTAAGTGTTTCCAGACGTCTGGAAATTCTTTTTCCTACACAAGGTCTAACGGTTAGTATGAGGACGTCTGGGTAAAGAATCAGACGTCTGTGAAAGGTTATCGTCGTCTGAAAGTGAAGTCCTTCGACTGATGTTTATGAGGAGATAACAAAGGCAGAAATATTTGAAATTAGACGTCTGATACACATGTCAGACGTCTTAAAGTGGAAAATCAGACGTCTGGCATTTGTCCTGGACGTCTAATAAAAGTATAAGTGTTGGGTTTTTGTTTCTAATTTATCCTAAGTGTAGAGAGCCTAAGTTAGCTATTTATAGGTTTTGTTCGGGGGCTCTTTACAATATTTCTAGACTCAAATAAAATGAAAATTACAACCTTTGAAAGTTTACATGAAAAATCCTAAGACCTAATACTTATGCTACTCGTCTTTACGCTTTTAATCTCCCGTCTTGGAAAGCTTTTTGAAATCCTGCAAATATGTTATTACAGGGAGAAAATAATATGCTACGCTTTATTTTTTATTTCATTTTCTTCATTTTGTAAAATCATCAAAATATTATATCGAGTGGTTGAACTAACAAGTATATGATAAATGATTAGAATTAATTAAACTTTTTTGATAATGTCAAAAAGGGAAAAAACTTTTTGGATTATTGTATATGGTTTTGTCATCATCAAAAAGGGAAAAATTGTTGGTGCAAGAGCACCTCGACCGTTGATTTTGATGATAACAAAATACTTATTATTTAATATTTGCATTTGAGTTATAGTTTCAAGATAAATGCAAATGGATACAAGTGTGAAGAAGTTCTAGCTCGCATCCATGTAAGATTGGAGGAGTTTGCCATATAAAATCCTACAAAAATATTTTCGTTGGATTGTAAATCTCATATTTTTTTCTATAAAAAAAATTCTCATATATTTTTGTGGAGAGTGAAAAATATGACAGAGGGAAGATATGATTAAATGTGAAATCCTAAAATATTCAAACAATGAACCAAATTTGTAATTGGAGATCAGAATTTTGTTTAACTATTTATCTCAAACTTGTCTAAGATTAAAACATTCAAACGAAAGATACACCGCATGCACGTGATTTAGGGTTGAGTTTAGAAATGGTGACTTGAGCCACGTGCTCAAATGTAGAGGCTCAAGTTAATTAATTAACAAGGAGAGCAAACATTACAAGTTGACTACACCCTACGGATCAGGTGAGAGTAGAAAGCAAGGGGAAGAAATAACCTGGAGAGGTCTCGCCCATATTGAGGAACCAAACCCCACACGTAAGGAAAATTAAAAGTTGCATGGAATCCACAAGCGATAAGTCACTTACGAGAACCCATAGAACAAAAGCAAGTAACAACAGGAAAAATATACAAAAGAAAAGTACATCCAAATAACCAATAATTGTAATGACACTAGCAAACAAGAAACAAGTCTTGCAAATGCTCGTGTTGATGGCATGAACCCGAACCAACAACCTAGCTAATGTCAGAAATCATAGAATCAAGCTTGAATCTGGTGTCGCTCTAAGTGCACCCATCAAGGAACTAAAGAAGGTCGTGGTTGTGGAAAGTTTATCTCAAATTTGATCTGGCATGCCAAGGGTTGTATATAGATCTGACCATCGATTATATCACAAGCCAAGAGCCAACCTCCTTCGGTCGTAGACCATCCAATGTGATATGCCCAAAAAGATATGGAAACTCTACTCAACCTTGTTGGAACTGATGTCCCCAAAACCATCATCCACAAACTTGAGTCTATTTTCGTTGCCTTCTTCTAAGGCGATGAGGAGCTGAACAAGTGACATCACTGGATTTCCTGGAAATCTATTGCTAAACCTACTGATCATGGTAAGTTGGGGATTCACTATCTAAACCTCTTTGTCTCTACTCTTAGGATGAAGAGGGTCTGGCACATTCTTTTTATGGACTCCCCTTACTCTTGTCTTATGATACACCTCTATGGCAAACTCTTCTACAACTCTCCAAATTTTTTATCAAGAATCAAAAGCCTTTGCGAGAATTACACTACTATGAAACCTTTGATTAGATGAGAAGTTCATGAGCGGCATATTGACTTTTGGGCTGACCTTTGGATTGGGATCTCCTTACTCCGGGACTTCCTTCCCCTTACATGCTCTCCTGACCCCATTCTGGTTAACTCCGCCATTGAGAACCTCAGTTCCAACCCTTTTTTACATACCTTCCTTCTCATATCACAGCCAAAATCACAGCTACTATCCTAGGCAACAACCGTGACATTCCCATCTGGACCCCCAATCATTCCAGCCTCTTTTCTGTAGCCTCCGCAAACAACAACTTCTTCAAAAGTCTCCCTGCCATCCCCACCCACAAAAACCTCTGGTCTCTCAAGATCCCCCTTAGACTATCTGTTACGAACGTGACCTCAAGACGATTTTTAAGACGTCTGGGAAGTGGCCCAGACGTCTGACCAGACGTCTGGGACCCTTTCCAGACGTCTGGTATTTAATTTTTGCGGCGTACAGGGTTGCGTCTGCTCGCATGTGCGCGCAGCCCTGCGCCCGCCGCTCTCTTCCCTCTTTTTCCCTCTCTCCTCCTGCAGGGCGCGGTGCTTCTCTCTCTCTCTCCCCGCGTGGCCTTAAAAGGCCCCTCGTCCTCTCCCTCACCCTCATCTCCTCCGTGTCCCTCTTCTTCTTCTCCCAGCCGGTGCGAGAGCGCGAGCGAGTGAGCGGCGGCAGCAGCAGCCGAGGCAAGTGTGTGGGAGGAGGTGTTGCGCGAGGGAGGAGACGCTCGACCGTGAGGGCTCGAGCTTGCCGGGGCAGCTAGAGCCGGCCTGCGGGGGAGCGGCGGGCGTGGAGTGTCGCGGAGGGGCTGCTGCAGCTCGAGCAGCAGGCAGACGGGGTGCGGTGCGGCCGTGCGTCGCAGGCGGAGGGCGAGTTGAGCTCTGGTTCTGGAAATTTTTCCAGAATCAGACGTCTGGGCTTACAACCAGACGACGGTGAAGACGTCTGGAGGACTGCCCAGACGTCTGTCAGGTAAGATATTTCTATCTCCTTCCTTTTTCACGTGTACGGCCATGCGGCCGTCCGCCGCGCCTTCGTCTGCGACTCGTCGTACTGAGAACAGGTGTGGGTGCGTGCAGGTTCTGCTTGGGAGGGCGCGAGGGCTCGCCATCCCACGTGAATCAGACGTCTGGCCGCAGTGCCAGACGACGGGAAGGACTTTCTAGATGTCCGGGGTGACTATCGGATGTCTGGGAACTAAGCCAGATGCCGCTGCAGGCTTCTGGACGTCTGAGGGACTACATAGAACGAAGGTACGCTCTGACCCACATTTTAAGACGTCTGGAAGAGGTTCCAGATGTCTGATTTTGGGTAGTTTCGTCGTTTTCGACCCGTTTAGGGCCCGTTCGGAGTCTGTTTTCCGCGTTTTGAGTTACGTTCTTTCCAGAATAAAATCCTCTACCCGTTTACAGTAATTATATACCGTTCTGAGAAACTCCTTGTGTTTGATCCTTGTGTTAGGACCCCGTTCCATTGCAGTCTTGGGGATTGCGGAGGTGCGCGGGATTTCCGACCACGCCCCCAGTACTCCCGTTGTAGCTGGTAGAGTGGCTTTTAATTTACTTAATTCAAAATTGTTACAATTGTGGAATAATTAATAGAGTCTAGGGTACTGCATGAACCCTAGGACTGAGAAACTAGATTGAATGATAGATTCTAGGGTATTGCATGAAACCTAGGACTGGAAACTAGATTGAATGATAGATCCTAGGGTACGGCATGAATCCTAGGACTGGAAAACTAGTGATATGTATATAAATATTGCAGTCTTGGAAAGGTGGAAAGGAAATAATAGCTGCCTGTAAATTGATTTAACCGCTGCCTGTTATAAAGGAGTGAATATGATTTAGAACATGGGTTGTATGAACGTAAAACTGGAACGGTGAAACCTAAATGTGCTGAGTTGAAAGAGCTGGAACCCTACGGGGAATTAGGAGTAGAACTCCTGGAAAGAGAATGGATGGAACTGAGAAAGAAAAACGTGGAAGTGTGTTGTCTCTGGGGTATGTGGTACCAACGAGAGCACACATTACCTCTTAGGTTGAGACCGGGGTGGGTTTAGCCACTGTACACCGACTTGCTGGCCCTCGCGTACGCAGTACCGAGGAGAGCTACTAGTGTAGGGAGAGCACTAGCTACCCCACGGGCCCCAGGGTTCTGTTAGCCTCCTACACCGACTTGTTAGGCTCACTGGGTAAACCAGGGTAGTCAGGCGAGGGTGCGCGGACTGTGGAGGGGTTGGACCCCTGTTACTGAGAGGGCTCTGCCCTATACTGGTTCCGTGCTGTGCTTTGGGCGCACCCGTTAACGGAAACGACTGACTGCGTGCCAGTGCGGGGTAGCTACCCGTGCGATTATCTCGCGTGCCGTAGTCACAGTTACGTCTGTTAGCGACCCTGGGGTGGTTGACTGAGAGTAGGATCACCACGGGGACTCTCCCGGCCAGGAGAGCACCACGTGTTACTTCTACTTTTCGGAAAAGATTGCAATCAAGATCGTTCCCACTATGAACATTCGAGATCAAGCAAAGGATCTGAGAAATAGATAAATTGTGAAATAATAGAAAGACGTAAATAAAGGAAGAAAGAAAATATAACAGCTACTGTATACTCTACTGCTTCTTTAGTTTTAGCTGCCACTCTACTCAGCGTTTCGCTGACGTGTTACACTCGTTACTTTTCAGGACCAAGTGCTGAGCAGCCAGGGTCAGCGGCTGCAGAGGACGCTGGGCCGAGTAGGGTCCAGTAGAGTTACCGCAGTTTTTTTGTACCCCTTTTGTTCCACTGTAGTGAGTAGTTCTTGTTACTCTCTGTACTTCTTTACTTGTAGCTTCATGTTATGTTATAATTGTTGTTCTACTGTTGTGGTGGTATATACGGTAGTAGTTCCCTTTTCTTACTGCTGTATTTTGTTACTGCTAGTTATATTCATGCTGAATGTGGTTTATTTTACTGCTCTTTTGGTTACTTCCTCGTTGGACGACTAGGTCTTGGGATTAGTCGAGTCGGTCCGGTTCTCGTGTCTCGTATGGACTCGGGAATGGGGTCGTTACACTATCTATTCTGGCCTGGAGAGTCCTTCTTGCCAAGCTTCCTACTGACAATAACATCTCCAAACTTGGCATACCGTTCCCCTCTATTTGCTCTTGTTGTCCAAACTCCCCAAAGATTGAGACAAACTTACATCTCTTCTCCAATAGCTACTTGGTTCGTCTCATCTCCGATTGGACCTTTTCCAGAGCTCATCTCCGTCCATTACACCCATCCAAATTCTTCCTTCTTATGCAGTCTTCGGTCAGACTCCACAATGAGCGTATGTATAAGGGCCTCATCTGCTTCATTTGGTCTAATGCCTGGAATGCTGGAAACAAAATTAGGCATGGTTAGCTATCCTTTTCTAATATGTACCCATTCCTGCACAAAAATCGGTTTAACTTCGACTTTGATATGTGGATTAGGAAATGTCACCCCTCAACTTTTGCTGTGAACTGGATCCAGCTTGCTTTTGGATTTAAAGTTAATGTAGTTGCTTTTTCCTCTGGACCCACTTCTATGATGGGTTGGGTTTTGAGAAATCACCTAGGCAACTTTGTCAAAGCCACCTCGTGCAGATCCCCCTTGGTGAATACAGATACACTTGATTGCTCACCTTCTCACATGCTCTCCAGAACTTCAACAGAGCGCATTCTCTCCATCTAGAATCAGACTCAACCCTCCTACAGTTTTGGTGGAATGGTAAACTTCCCATTCCTTGGGCCGTCATAGCCCAATTCAGACCACTCCTAGATAGCAAGAGCTGGATCACATCTATTCAGTATATTGTGCCAGCAGCCAACGCTCTTGCTTCCCATTCTGCTACCAAAGCCACTGATGGTTGGGATATCTTTCACGATCTCTCCTTGCCTTCAGCTAGGGCCAATGGTCTTGTCAGGCTTGACAAGATCCAGCTCCCCTATGTATTCTCTTTTGAGTTGTTAGCGTAGTTTGTTTTCTATTTGTTGTACTAGGCCACGAGTCATGGTCTTCTTTCTTGTACTAGATAGGTTTTGGTTCGATTCCCATACCTTTTGTCTGCCCCTTGGGAGTAGGGGATGAAAAAGATCCACTCCTTTTTTTTTTAAACCTTGTTGGAACTGACAAGAAGGAGAAAGGCTTGGGTCCCCTAAGTTAGATTAACCCACCTTGAGCAAAGTTGTCTGACTCTAGACGAGGTGGCTATTGAGCCAAAAGAGTGACAAGGCCATCAGGCACGAGAGTATGGAATAATACATATACAAAATCAAGCAGTGTAAATACAATCTAAAACATTGATTTAAATCAAAATATACCGGACAATGCATTTTACAATGCGTGGTGTGTTTTGATTTCTGGTTGGTGTTTTTTATTTTTCACCGGTCGAAAACCAAAACGCATTGGGTAATGCATTTTTAAACGTGTAGTGTGTTGATTTTCCACAGATCGAAAACCAAGATACTCCGATTATAAATCATGTTAGACTTTCATATGATTGACTTTTGCAGTTCCGCAGCAATGCATTGGCTAAAAACTATTATCTAATGAACCAGCATGGGACAAGCACTGTAACGTGCACCGTTCACGCTGATTAAATTATTTTCCTTCACTATTCGTTTATTTTTTTTGTTTATGCATGCTTTCCTCGCCATTCTCTCTCTCTTATATTTTTTCTTTCCTTTTCCTCTCATTTTATTTTTCTTGTGCAATGTTTAGCGCATACGTCTGTCTTGAATTCCGCTTCTACTATCGGATTCCCATCTAATGCTCTTTAATTAAAGGCCAATATTGAGTACATTCCTACAAGAATATGATATAATACACATACAAAATCAGGCAGTGTAAATACAATCTAAGACACTGATTAGAAATCAAAATGCACTGAATAATGTATTTTGCAACGTATGGTGTACTTTGATTTTCGATTGGTATTTTTTATTTTCATTAGTCGAAAATTAAAATACATCGGGTAATGTATTTTGCAACATATAGTGTGTTGATTTTTCATCGATTGAAAATCAAAATATATCAATTAAAAGTCATATTAAACTTTTATATAATTAGACAATTACATTATATAGTGATTAACTTTAATGAATTATTTTCTTATTGCAAGTGGGCTGAACTTAGAATGCATGAAACTAATCCTGACTCACAAGTTCAAACTTGTGAGGCATTGTCTCCTGTATGATGCAGAAGAAAGTATTTGGTCTTCATGTATCATACTTTACTTGAAGGTTGCTAATGAGATTGCTTTTAACTTTGTCAAAGAAAAAAAAATAGAAACTCTTGCTGACACATTGATGTATTCAAAATATCCTAAAAAACATAATATGAAAAATAACGTAATTAATATCACGTAAGAAACCTATTATTGCTCAAAGGAACCAAAACTTAGTGACATATATGTCAAAAAAGTTACCACCACCTCAAAATCAAATTACATCGAATGTTAGTTTAGAATTAAATTATATTAGTCGAAAATAAAAAATTACTGATATATTTTAATTTAAAATCAAATTATGTAGATGTAAAATAAATAATCACCATGAATTTTGATTTAAAAAAAATATCTGTAAATTTTTATTTAAAATTAAAAATCACCCCCTACATCTAATTTCAAAATAAAAATTCACCTGTAACTTCGATCGCAAGAGATGGCCGACTACTTGAGTGCAGATGCACCTTATCGTATCATGATAATTACGTTTCTTTTCACGTATAAGATCAACTCATCAACAAATTTATACGCTAAATACCAGTGCATACCATGAGAAACATATCCGTTACATCCGTTACAAATGCATCATTTTTTTAACGTCATAATGTTTCGGGGCCATTGCATTCCGCTCACCTTCAAATTATTAATTTACATCTTACCAATAGTCTTTGATAATTATGTTCCTTCGCTTCCATGCACGATTTATTAGCAATTCCAACCAGAAGACACATCATCCGTCGAAATCAAATTGGAAGGTGTATGATTAACCGGTGTGCTCCCAAAGGAAATAGACTTGTTGGGCAAACGAATCATGAATTAAAAGCCATCGAGTCTATCAATGAGGGAAACGTATAGGACCATTTGGCAAGAGAAGTCAAGTACTTGCCGTTCTATCGTGATACACCTGGATCCACCCTCCAATATTTACAAGCGTGCACCAATCAAACTCTTTTAAATCTAGGGTTAAGCCATAGGTGTTCCATTCATCAACCGACCATGGCTAGATCTCAAGTTACTTACCCTCTCCTCTTCGCTCTCATCCTCGCTCTCTCTTTGGTCGTCGACGCCAGGAGACCCCTTGCGATCTCGGAAAAAGCACATACAATTCCACTTCCACGCCAAACACCCATATGCGACCCCAACGTTGTTCCTGGTTGCGATCGTCCCAAGCCGGTCGCACCATCATGGCACCGTGGCTGCAGCATAATTGACCGTTGCCGAGTTGATGCACCGCCGAGTCCATAGAGAGATGACCTAGCTAGCAAAATATATATTGCAATAACTTTGATTTTGATAGCTGAAAGATGTGGTCACTTACACCTCATTGATCACCTATCTATCTATCTACCTATTTATCTATCCTCGACCAGGATGAATGGTCCTAAATAATAAACGTTTCAATTCCCTTCTATGATCCATTGCTATATATCTTCTTAGTGGCTCTTTGTATTTTATTGTTATGAATATCATATAAACATCCATTCCACTCCTGGCTAGTTTTCATACGCCCTGTTCCAACGTATTCACGTAGGAAAAGAAATATGATCGAATTCGAAATATAAATTTCTTGCACGAAAATCCACTTGGTAATTTTATTTGATTGCACAGTTGCAAAATGTGGCGTCGTTGACTTTGATTGTTTGGTGTTCTAATTTTTAATTATTCCAATCCGTTGTTTTGAAAGTAAATTCCATGAAGGGGAAAAGAAGCTATTCCAATGGGATATAGAAATCAACCGGTAGAGGAGGAAGAGCGAACGCCGCAACCTTGTAAGAGGGTAATTCAAACGCCCTCCTAAACGGGAATAATCAGAATAGTTTATCTTCATCTCTTGAAATTCATAGAATTCGTAGATAGATTTTATCAGGAAATCGAAAGGGAAATACAACTGTGCAAATCCTATGCAAATCGAATAAGAAAAAGAACCTTGTTTGGATGAAGGTATAGATTTTATGGGGTAATTTTTTTACAGATGGATTATTCTAAATTTATATTTGAAATTTATAAGAGTTATTTTGGTGGATTAACTTGAAAAATTAACGAACTCTTTCTTGCAAGGTCTTATATTATGTCAAATGAGCTGTAGTTGTAAAAGGTGAAGCTCATGAATTGTTGATCTATTTCATCATCCCTACCACTTCAATCGATTCAACGATTAGTGACAAGAGTAAAAAGAGATCTAACCTATGGTAAGCCTCTCCAATAGTTCTTCTTTTTCGAAGAGGAAATACCATTTATTCTTTAAAGGAAAATACGGCGAAGTGAAGCTCGTACATCAACTCCCGACTAATATCTATAGAGTCCCTACTTAGAGCATTCAATGGTAAGGGACTAGGAAAGAGACATATATTGTCTTCTAATAGAAGGGTGATCATGGGGTGGGAGAGTAGCATCTGTTGATAGTCATATACAATATTGCAAAGTCACCAAAATGGGGAGGAGCCCCCAAGAACCATTTGCACCACTATCATGAAATTGTTGAGCACTACAATCTGGTAGTAGTCAAAATAAGATGCTAGGTGAAGGCCCTACTCAATTGCCAAGCATTCCGCCTCGAGCGCATCGTAGGCCAGAGAGAATGAGGAGTTGGTAGCAAAAAGTTGGCCATCATGATCATGAGAGAACGCAGCATCAACTTAATTGTATGAGCATATCGACATTGTGCAGTCCCTAAAAAGGAGGTTGTAATGTTGGCAGGTGGCCATCAGAATTGTCTTGACTACACTGGATGCATGGCATAGCAAGCGGAGGTGGCTGCTCCGACGAACCATATTGCAATGAAGGCAACTGAGATAATGGTTGCCCAACATAATTTTTTTCCTTATAAAATGAGTAGGAAAGGGCAAGGTTGCAGGCAAATTTCCAAGCCTATACGGGGTTTTGGACATATCTTTCAGCTTTAGCATTGCAGCGTGCTCTCCAAATCTGATAAATTAGGCAGTAGGCGAGGATACCAAAAGCATTCAAAGTTTGGTTATCCTCGAATGCCATCTTCAAAAGTTCAAAAAGAGTTGAATCAGTACGAGCAGTACGAATTCCCACTGCAAACCAAGTAGCTCAAGCAAATGGATAAGAAAGAAATAAGTGGTCTAGAGTTTCTCCTTGGTTACAGTAAAGAGGCTTTCGGAAGTATATCCCCTAAGGGGAGGGCATAGTGCATGATCTTCTAGAGAAGTAGGCTTAATCTAGGGGGGGAGCTCTATTCTCTTCCAAAGCATGGTAGAATTGAAGGTAGGCTGTGGTGGGTTTTCATCTTTTCCAGCATCATATATCTGGCACCGTGTCGATCTGATAGAGAATGATCACTGAGGGTGGGGTTTCCAAATAAGCTCATCATCATAATTTTGGACTAATTCTCAAGCTGCAAATGGATTGTACCTCCCCTTGCATGAAGGCTTGGTGCAGCAGTGGCTGATTCCAATTTCCATTTGAGGGGAAAAGGACGTAGTCCCCCACCCAAGGTTCCTCCACTAATTCCATAGTATTTTACCAACAAATGGTTTCAAAGAGGCTTTGCACTACATTATTGACTTCCAAAGACTAGTGGAGTACTTGGAACATCTCCAAATTGATTTTTTGGGAAAGTACTTGACTTTTAAAGTATTACTAATCAATGAGTTTGGGTGAGTGAGAATTATCCAGATGAACTTTTGTATACAAGTAGTGTTACTATCGTAAGCTTGCCTAATTCCAATACCAGGCCTCACCGATAGTTGAACAAAGCCTCGCTGTCAAGGAGCCACAAATGGACTTATGGTCAGATGTTTGGATCTTCATCTGATCTAAAGGTCGATCGTTTGATCTAAAAGGGTGAATGATCTGAATTTGGTTGAATCAAGACGGATGTCTAAGAATCACTTTTAAGGCATCTGGTCAAATAATCAAACGTCTAATTCTAAACGGGTTTCTTCCTGTTCTCACTAAATTGAAACAGGGTTCTAGTGTTATAAGGGTTAGACAACATATAAGACATCTGGTAAAGGCTCTAAACGTCTGGAAAGAGAAATCTCTATAGGAATTGATTTCCCGAGTCTTAAACACCTATTGGGTCTGACAAAAGGTGATTTGGGTCAGATCTTAGCCTAATATCTATTTATCAAACGTCTAGGATGCTTTACGGACGTCTGGAAGTGATATTAATAATATCATAAGATAATCCTCGAAGATATTTATGTGAGAGTCCAACAGTCCTATTGTTGGACGTCTGAAGGTTGTAGACAAAGAGTAGGTTTTTAGCCTAAGTATTTTGGACGTTTAGACAAAAGGTTAGATGTCTTAAAAGTCGAGATCAAACGTATGATGTCCAGATTGGATGCCTGATCAGGTTATCTAATTTCGATATTGATTTTCTGAGTTTGTCAAAGATTGTCATAGTATTCTAGGGTTGTGTAATTGATTCTAGGACTATGGTATGTTACTTTGGGGTTCTTTAACAATCATCTAAGAAAGAAAAAGTAAAGAACATAAAGAGACAAATACATGAATAAGATAGACATTTAAAAATAAATCTAAGTCCTATTCTTCATCTTCATGAATTTTCGAGCTCTCATTTTAAGCAAAGTTCCATCTCCTTTATTAAGTTCCTCTAATCCGCTATGGATGCGAGTTTTAACTCTTTCACACTTTAAATTCATTTGCATTTATCATAAAATATTAAACTTAATGCAAAAGTTAAATATCAAATATTTTGTTATCATCAAAATCAACGATTAAGGTGCTCTTACACCAACACAATCCTCTTACAAATTAATAGCCTCACAACTCCATATTTGTAAGTGACTTTTGTAAGAAATCAAATCTTCCAAGTCATAAATAAAAAATTAGGTTCCAAGTAATGCCTCACAATTCCTTTATTAAAAATCTAATAAGGGTTTGATTGACAATAAAACAAGGATCATTAAAATTCACTATACCAACATTAATTAAATGCTTATTTCCAAGTCAAGAACAACTTCTTAACTTTTGTAAATCTTCATTATAATGCTTAAGTTTGGATAGGTGTTACGGGCTTACACCCACTTAATTATCTTCTAATTACAAATTCACATGTCACCACAGGGCGTAATATTCGTGTCATTTGGATATGAATATTGTTCGCTATGCAACTTACTGCTTAGGAAAATGCATGCATGGGAAAACACGTCACAAATATCATCTCAACAAACCTGCAAACCAAAACGATTCCCATCAAAACATTTGTATTAATTAATCCCACAGGGAAAGGAAATATACCAAAGAGAAAGGAATCCATCAATTGGGGGAATCAAAAGGATATCGTGCCAAAAATTTCCATCCGTAAATTTACCCAAATGGAAAGAGATCTACCTTCAAGATTTACCATACTTGCACCAGCCATGGTCTTTTAAAAGGGAGCCAATCAGCCATATGGTTAATTCATCATTAATCAAACCATGGGTAGGTTCCAAGTTACACATGCTCTCCTCTTCACCCTCCTTGTTGCTTGCATCACCCTCTCCATGGTCGGTGCCGCAAGGTCCTTGACCTTAGAGAAGGTGAGTGTCATCATCCCAACCCTACCATCCTGCGACCCGAGGGTCAACCCTGGTTGCACTCGACCTAAGCCGATTGCACCCTATCAAAGTGGCTACAGTAGGATCAAGCATTGCCGAACCGAACCTCCCTCGAAGAAGTAGAGTGTGATGGGCTGATCTCGAAATCTCTTGCATCACATTTTCTTTAACTAGCTCGTTGGAAGATGTGGTGATGGTCGGCAAATTTTGCTTTTCATGAATGATATGTTCCTCTTCTTATAATTATTATTCTTCCTTCTCCTAGGAAGGATTAATTATCTTTGACTATGAACTTGGATATTGTTTAGGTTGTTGGAGCATTTATCTATCTTCTTTTGTTACTTCTCCGCATTTGGCTTTCTACTTGATTTGCTAAATGAAATTAATTAAGTATACGGATGTTATCAACATAAACAACTGCTTTCACTTTTATTTTTCAAGATTACGAGTGTCACTTGAAAAAAGAAAAAATCATATATTTTGTGACGGTTGTTTGTGACGATTTATAATCCATCGTTAAAGAATTATTTTTGTAACACATCTAAATTAAATTGTTACTCGTGAATGTTTAGGTTTTATTTATGTCATGTGAGTATTCCACGTTTTTGCTAGATATCTCATGTGTATGAAAAGAAATAAATGAACTTATATTTTACCTTAAACTTAGGTTTCGTCAAATTTAAATTTGAATGAGAGATAAATTATCCCATTTTCAAATCCCTTACAATCTTATTTTATTTTCACTTTATCCCCATTCACCGTAAAATTATATCAGATTACTCATAAATAATAACATAGGATATCTCCTATTTATAAATTTTTTTCCTATAAAATATATCCCACAGCATAAACTAACCGTTTGAAATAGATTTTGACGATTCTGGTAGATAACATATATGTCAAATCATACCTTTTCCAGAAGATGCACGAAGGAGATCGAGTTAGCCTCCGCATTATTGCAAAGGGATCTCGCTCAAGTACATATGCAGATCGATCAGTCCGACGATCTGTGCATGCTTATATGGATTCTTTCGCATAATTATTGTGGGTTTTGGTACGAAATTTGGATTTTACAGTAGAAAATATGTTTGAAACTCTTAATACTGCATATTTATGTAGAGAAAAAAATATAGTGCTAAACAAAAATTGCTTGCAAACATATCCAAACAATGTTATTGTTGTGTTAATACGACCAATTAACCATTTGGTCGCACGGCTCGAAAATGTATCTGCTTATTCTGTAGGTCTTGACGATTCTGGTAGATAACATATATGTCAAATCATACCTTTTCCTTAAGATGCATGAGAGAGGTCTAGTTTGCCTCCGCATTATTGCAAAGGGATCTCGCTCAAGTACATATGCAGATCGATCGGTCCGACGATCTGTGCATGCTTATATGGATTCTTTCACATAATTATTGTTGGTTTTGGTACAAAATTTGGATCTTACAGTAGAATATATGTTTGAAACTCTTAATACAACATATTTATGTAGAGAAAAAAAATATAGTGCTAAACAAAAATTGCCTGCAAACATATCCAAACAGTGTTATTGCTGTGTTAATACGAGCAATTAACCATTTGGTCGCATGGGTTGGAAATGTGTCTGCTTATTCTGGTCGTTTGGTAACACCTTTTCAACTAAGAAGGATGTAAAGGCTCATTGAGAATATTGTATTATTTTGGTCATTCCAATATTTATTAATTAATTGATTCAAATTGTGACTCGAAAGTTGAGATGAATTAGTATCTGCAATCTATTAAGGTAGATCTAACTTTCCAAGAAATCGTTCTCTACGATAAATGATAAAGATAGGTGAACTAGTTTGAAAATTTTTGTAGATTTCCATCGTACCCTGCTTGTCACGAGGCAATGATAGGAATTTAGGTTTTTGGGGGTGAAGTAAGGACTTTGTGATTAGAGAGTGAGACATTTGATAAAGAACACTAGTTGATCTAGGTAATTTTTCAAGTCGTAATCCACACCGGTTCATCTTGACCCTTACTTTCATAGCATAATTTTATGCCAACTATTAAAATTTGTACCTCCTTTTTTATAAAGGAGGCGTGAATTAAGGTTTATATTTTGACTTGACCAAAACATTTCTAGAAGCTGAATAGGGGAAACTAAAAGTTGTAACGTAGGATTCTTAAAGGGAGGAGAGGGAAGCAATTCCCCCACTCATTCCCTCTTGGATAAACTCTAGCTGATCACCAGCAAGGCTTTCACGGCCACTATTTGGGTCATCTCGAATAAGAGGAATGGGAGGAGACATGGATAGTAGTCTATCATGGCCTCCCAAATTAGACACCCATGTAATGATTGATATTGGGTTGATTGGCAACACATGTTTCTTATTTCCTTGTATAGAGCTCCAGCGCTTCTTGTAACTAATGTACCATTGGCCGATAAGATCCTTTTTTAGTAATATATTACCCTCTTATTTAAAAAAAAAAAATCCCCTTTCTAGTCATGGGTTGACCCACCTAACTTTCAAAGGTAATAACTTGCTATATATGCAGTTTTTAAGGAATACCGGTTGGTTTCCATCTGCAAATATCGAATATAAAACTTCGGCACTCAAATATAAAATCAACATTTTTTGTTTTAATATGTCGCAGTTTTTGCTCTCTGGAGTTCCAGAAGGGTTTGTCGTGCTTTCTGTTGGAATGGAAGCTTGCAATTGGTGTTGATCGCTCTAAAGGTCAGGAGCTCTTCTCTTCCTTCCTTCCCCTTCTACAATGGTTCTCTCCCACTCTTTCCTCTCCCTCTCTGTGGGGATACAGTTCCGCTAGGTGAAGCATGGAGAAAAGTGAGCGAGATATAATCGAAGTTATTAGAAGGCTATTACGAAGGGATGAGGGAATGACAGAGATGTCTGTTTTGGCTGATGACTTGAAGGAACCTGAGAAATGGAAGAAAATAATCTATTTCTCAGTCATCTCTGATAGGAAGGTTAGGAGCAAAGCTGTCATTGATGTTATGGCAAAAGGTTTGGGCGTTAGAGCATGCACCAGTTATAAAGGAAGTTGATGATAAGAAGTGGATGTCATGTTCTCCAGAGATTCTGAGGTTAGAGCTATCATCTCAAAATGTCCATGGCATTTTGAAGGAGATTGAATTGCTCTAAGAGCTGGAATGCCGGGAGTGAAGCCATCATCAGATTACATCTTTAACTTAGTATGTCTGTGGATCCAATTATTTGATTTAACTCCTGAATAACAGTGTTGTGCGGTTCTTCAGGGAGCTGAAAAGGCCTTCCTATCTATAATTGAGATGGACCTGGATGAATTGAGAGGTGGCAGATTTGCTGAAGGTAGAAATGGAGATTTCAAGACCTTTGGCGAGACAAATCAAGCTTAACCTTGTTAGTGGAGGATATATTTGGATTCCCGTGAAATATGAGAGGTTGCCAAGATTTTGTTATTTTTGTGGAAAGATTGGTCATATCCATAAGGTCTACGAGGAGTTGTTGGAAGCAAAGATGTCGATTTCATCGATCTGAGGTGAAATCAATAGAAGATAAAGAAGTATTACAAAATGATATTCAATTGCAATTTGATAATTCTTTAAGGGCTGAAAAGAGTAATAGATATTCAGAATATAAGGGGGCAAAGTTGTGAAAGATCACTCTCATTTTAGGCAAGAGGAAGGAACATGGGAATATGATGAAGATGAGATGTAGATTAGTACCCTTTGGAGGAAAAAGAGTGAGAAATTGTGGCCATGTGTTTGTCTTTGATTCTTCCCTTCCTGGGACATATGAATTCAATTAGGCCGGTGAGAGGAATGAAGGTTTGGTAGTTGAACAAAAAGAGTATCTGATGGGATCAGATAAGTGGGCGTTATTTGTTCAGTCTTCTTCAAGCTCTCATTCAGCTCAACAGATATGATGCTCATCCTGCCGGTTAATGAGGGTTGTTATGCATTAACTAACATTTATAATACTGAGCGTGTCCACCCTCATTGTGATATGTGTGGTGAAGCTATTCGCCTAATGGAGGATCCTCAGATATCCTTTGTGCGGGAGGATGTTAGTGCACTGAAGGAACTTTAAAAAGACTGCAAGGGATGTCAAACTCAGAGCAACCTATTCGTCTTCACTCTTTAAAAGAAATTCGATGGAGGATGTGGAGCTTGGTAAGAAACTATGTTTGAAGATGATTGAGGATGTGGAGCTTGGCAAACCACTAAACACCCTCCAAGCAAGTCGACCTCCCAATACTTCTCCTCCTCCCCCCACCCCCCTCCTTTCTTCTTATTCTTCTTCACCTTCAAGAAACCAAAATAAGGGAGTAACAGGGGTTATCTTCGGCCCAAAAATCCAGCCTCCATTGCGCTGCCTCGCTAAGCGTTGACGTCACCCTCATGCCCTTGATGTGATTCAGAGCACTTCACCACCATCTCACGCCTCCTTACTCTCGTGCGTGTGCTCTGGAGCCAATTTGGCGTCTTGCATCGTGCTGCTGACCACGTAGCTGTTCCTCCGTCCTCGCACTCGATCTCTCTCCCTCTCTCTTATGCGCTTGCATGTGGAGGGGATGGATGGAGATGGAAGGTGGCAACGTGAGTTCTTTTGTGTGCACGGGTGCATGGGTTTATAATTAAGGAGCAGGGGCTACGTACGTGGTGCATGTGGAAAAAGAAAGTTCTATTATTATTTTTATTCTTTTTCTTACTTTTCATAACTACAAGCATTCCTGGAATTGGGTCAAGCGATCTTCGATCTTTGCAAAATACATATAATTGAAATCATTACAAGATGAAGAATTTGGTAAAACTTGTAAATGTTAAATTTGAGGTTATTTGCACAGTGCAATTCCTTAAGCAGATCGCATATGGGTTTGCATGTGTTTCATGTATGTACTCAACATTCAAAATGATGCACTTGACCTCGAACGACACAAAATCTGGATCTTGGGGCATTACAACACTCCTATGGTACCCTTTCATCGTCTGTACATGCAAGAGCCTATAAAGCTTTCGCTATAAGCACTAGGTGTAGGAGGTTAATTCATAAATAACCCACATTTAACTTAAGATGAACCTAAATTATATCCAGCATCAACTAAACTTCATACTTAATGAATACCGATAGTGGTGAACTAACACCGATATCTACCTGTACTAGTCAACCGATCCTTGACCCATAGGTCCTGATCACATATCCATGGAGTACTGGTACTGATACCAAGTATCGGTACCTATGGCTTATAGTTTGATATTCGAGTTTAGTTGTACACTTATCTAGTACTCATAGCATACCGGTACAAGTAACTAGTGCTGGTACCTCAAGCACACTGGTATCCCTCCAGAACCTTACTGAAACGACCCTTTTCAAGGGTAGTTTTATTTTTTTTCCCAAACTTTAGGGGCCTTATTGTAAATTCTGCACACCAAAATGTTTTCGTGTGGAATATTTTAATTCTTGAGGGGTTTAATGCAAAAACCTCCCGCATGCCCCATGCACTACACCACACCATACCCTCCATGCCCCTACACCATACACCCCACCATAGCCACACCATACTCCCAATGCCCCATACCTCCCTACCATACCCATGTCCATCCCTCACACATCCATAAAACCCCCCCTCCTCCATTTGTTGTCCACCACAAAAGCCGAGTGAGGGAGGAGAGGGAGAACAGGGAACAGAAGGAGATCGGAGGAGAGGGAGGGCGGCGAGAGGTCCTGAGCGCCATTACAGGAGTTGCAGTAGCCACTGGTGAGAGAGGAAAGCTCGCGAGGAAATCCTGCGGAGTCATTTTTTCCGCATTATCAGACGTCTGCGACGTTTGCCAGACGTCTAGAGGGGTTGTCGGACGTCTGGGATGGACTCCGGATGTTTGGAAAGCACAAAGAGTGCCGAGGTACTAGGACATTGGGAAGGTGCGTTGACACGGCATTCGAGGCACTTTAGGATGTTTGGGAGCATCGTCAGACACCCGACTGCTCTCCCAAACGACTGGGAGCAGTGCCAGTCGTCTGGAGATACCCTTAGACGGTTGTGAAGGGTTTTAGACGTCTGAAAAAGATGTAGAAGAGCATGGTGAGGTACTACGTTCGTTTGAGACGTCTGGGACTTGCCCCAAACGTTTGAGTTTGGTCAAGATGCATGTTTTTGGGTCGGTCCAGGGCCCAAATAGAGTCCGCATTTTGCAAACAAAGTATTGTTGATTTTCTTTCGGAATTCTCTACATATTAGTATAGTGTCTATCCTATTTTGGACTCGTTTGACATATTAGTCAACAATATAGGTCTTTAGTCCGTGCTGCACACGGAACTTGCAGAGACGTCGGGATCCACCATTCGAGCCTCCATACCACCCGTATACCCTGGTAGAATGGTCTTCTCTTCTTCTGTGATTTGAATTAGTAAAGTGCATATTAAATTAGAAATATCTATTGAAACCTAGGGTATGAGATGAACCCTAGGACCAAGAATGTGAATAATTTATTTTCAGTGCATGAAATCTGAGAATGCATGTGTTAAACTTCATACTGTAATAACTGGAATATTTAAATGATGCGATGATCGCTTATTCTGTAAATGAAAATTGCTTATCATGTAAATTCACGAGTTGTCTGTTATATGAACAAGAAACCAGACTGTGAAACAGATACATGCCAAGTACTATGTATGAACCCTACGGGGAACTAGGAAAGAAATCATAGTATAGTAATATGAATACCCAATATATGATGGGACTCCTTGTCTATAGGTATGTTGGTTGATTGTTCGGACTTGGACATGGTATCGAGGAGAGCAACTGTCCATTTAGTGTAGGGGGGAGCTTGTCGCCCCTTGGGTTGGGACCTGGGGTTAGGATTGGCCACCCTACACCGACTCCTGTTAGGCCCACTGAGCAAATTGGGATAGTCGGGCGATGGTATGTAGACTGTTGGGGAGTGAGGCCCCTATTTTATTCTGTGCTGTACGTTTGGGCATACCCGCTAGTGCAAAGGACTGATCGCGTGTTAGTGTGGGGTAGCTACTCATGCATTTATCGCGCGTGCCATAGTCACCACTTTGTCGTGATCGTGACCCCTAGGGTGGTAGGATAGGTGTAGGACTACCACGGGGTACTCCCTCGGCTAGGAGAGTGCCATGTGTACATCCTGTATCGCAGGAAAATTGCAATCAAGATCATTCCCTTAGGGAACAAGTGCATTAAGAAATGTTGTGGACCCTTACTAGAAATCGAATCAGAAACACATAGATGATTTAAAAAAAAAAAGATAATTATACATAATTGGAAATTGTATGATTAGTTAGCTACTTGCTCCTTTATGTTTAATTGCGTGTAAATGATATATACACAACTCTACTCAGCGTTCGCTGACCACAAATATATGTAACCATGTTCAGGTTAGGGAGTTGAGCAGCCAGCACCATCGACTGTAGAGGATGTTGGGCCCAGTTGAGCCCAACCATAGTTGTACCTACTCCTTTTTTGTTTCCAAGATTTTCTGTTGTTAGTGAGTATTTTGGCTTATGTTGAAACCTGCGTTACGCATTTGTTGGTTGTGATGGCTAGCTAGTGAATTGTACCTCTATTTCTCGTCTGTGGCATGTCGCTTCTGTTGAACTCTATTCCTGTTTTCCGTTACCGACTTTTAATCATTTTACTTAGTTACATTGCATGTGTAGTTGTGGAAATGTTATCCATGCATTTGGTTTGTTTCTCGTTGGACGACTGAATCTTGGGATTAGTCGAGGTGGGCCGTTCTAGGGTTCCGTAGTGAGCCGGATCGAGTCGTAACACTTACTAATCTCAACTAGTACTAGTATTAATGAAGAGTCCCGGTACATGTTGAGTATTGGTTTGAATGACAAAATCTAACCCCCTCTTATAATTAATAAGTACTGATACTCAACGTGAGTATCGTTATTAGTAGCTTACAGGTTTCAACCAAGTCAACTGTAATGCCCCAAAATCTAGGTTTCAAGTCATTTCAAAGTGGTTTAGGTTAGTTCAAATCCAGAAACTTGGTTAGGGTTTGGTGCTGGTGTCAGAATCCCCTAAATTACTAAGAATCATGTATTTCGAATCAAAACCTTGTCAAAAGGGTGCCATATGTGATATCATTGGATTCCTCTCATCTCAAGCTTTCCGATGATGCTTGTTTTGCATGATTCTGAGGTGTATAACTCAAGTTAGGGCCAAAAGAAGTCACCAGGGACCTAAATGTAAGGTGAACCCAACTCTAAGGGTAATTTGGGTATTTCACCCAACTAAACCTAATCACAATCGACCCTAAGGCCTATATAAGGACCCCTTCAGTCCCTTGGGTTGTCATTAGCCTCCAAACCCTCTCTAAT
This sequence comes from Thalassia testudinum, assembly GCA_037157565.1. Lineage (NCBI taxonomy): Eukaryota > Viridiplantae > Streptophyta > Magnoliopsida > Alismatales > Hydrocharitaceae > Thalassia > Thalassia testudinum. Next base: position 25,727,831 of record JAZHRO010000024.1, read on the forward strand.
CAAGAGAGAAAGAGAGAAGTTTATTCATAGGGACCCGGTTGCGATTCCCTAAAACCAGGGGTTCCCACCGCAACTTTCGTGGTGGTAGTGGCGACGCGCAGCAGCAGCAGCATGATACATAGAAGCGGGAGGTGTGCGAGCGAGTGACACGTGCCAGGCGACAGCACACGATTTTGAGTGAGCGTGCGCACGTTCGTGAGGCTAGGTGTGGCGATTTGCGACACGTAGCGGGCATCCACAACTGTGGGTGGGCGTGCGGTGATTCGCGACGCGAGGCATGCGTGAATCGAAGCGCGACGCGTAGTGCGTGCATGGGCACTTTGAACAGCGTGTGCGAGGGTAGTTTGGTCTTACTCTGGACCCCCTCGTGCTATTTCATCTGGTTCAAGGCCTTCCCGACCTCAGATTTCGACAAATAAGGTACCATTGGATTCGTATCGACGCGTACTACGCAGTAGTATGGTTTATTTTCACTTTTTAGTTTGTTATACTTATTGAAAAATTAGAAACGTAATTAGGTGTCTCCGACCCCATCGTGGGTTCGATTGAACCAGGTCTTCTTTCCGATGCATGAGCAGATCCTGAGGCGGGCGTGGAGATTATTTCCAACCTCGATGCACACAGTTTAGAGTCACTGTCACCCTCCGGTGTCATTAGGTAGTGTAGTTTATCCCTTTTTATGATTCAACTATATTTTTGGGTAATTGAGAACCCGACATGTATGATTTTCGTGCGTACTACCTTGAATCGTGTGCGTCCTCTTTTTCTGAGTTGGAACCTCCGATGGTTTTATGATTTTTGGCACTATAAACAAGACAAAATGGATTTACGTGAATAATAAAGAATTAGCAAGTATATATACCCCAGTTATCGCATGCATGAAACGAAATTCGTTTTCCATAAAACAAGTTCTAATGTCTTTAAAACTATCTAAATAGTATGGAACCACTAGTAAAGATAGAATTTCTTGTGAATGAATAATTTGAGAGATAATATGAATAATTGTTAACCCTGGAATTAGTAATACAAAAATTACTAAGGGTTCTCGTAATTGGCAATATAAGGAATATGGTTATTTGGAAATTGGATAAATAATATGATGAATATGTCAGGAAAATAAAATGATTAGATAACTGTTTTTAGCCCCACTACTTGCTAAGATTTCGATTGTAGATATAGGTCTTTTAAGATTGGGTTCAAGGACTGGTTTAGGGAGTTGTTGGTCTCCCTACGACTCTTAGGCTTAGCAGCCGACTAGGGTAAAGGACTGCGGGGTTCGAGGTTTGGAGCAGTTCTTTTCGGTCAGTGGGTGGGTTATTAGTTGTCTATGGTACAGTGTACATAGCACTTGTACGTGTTCACGCGACATGACGTAGCTACCACCCCTTTCGCAATGACCAAGGGTGACAAAGCGTGGTGACTCTATGGGTATAAGCAGTCCTCTCGGTCAGGAGGATGGCTTATACTGATTTTGCATCACAGGAAGTTACACGAAATCGTCTCATGCTCGAGACGTTAATTAATAGTTTGAAACCAATAAAAATATGGGAAAACCACATAAAAAGGGATTGGATATGAGATAGATTGTAAAACAAATGAATTATCACACATAGTCCCTTTTTCCTGTACTCTGTTACTTGAGTTACATGTTTGGTTGTACTACTCTACTCAGTTTTTACTGACGTTTGTCTCTGGTTCAATACTTAGGTGTTGCCGAGTAGTCGCGTGCCGCGGTTGCAGTTGATCAGACCTCTATGGAACTAGGTCCTACCTGCGGAAACGATCTGTACTGAGCCAGTGGCTCAACGTAGTAGTTCTTTCTACTGTTAGATTTTATTTCGTGTCTTTGTAGTTGTATCGGACTCTCATTTATTTCTGCTCTAGGTAAACTTTGCTTTTATTATCAACACTTTTGTTTTATTTCATTTAATGCTTTCTAAATGAATGTTGGCTATTATGTTTTATGACTCTAGGTTGGGTGACTACAATCTTGCGATTTTTTGTGCTAGTGATAGCACAAGGCGACTCGGGTCTCGTCGGTTGGCTGGACTCGGGTTGTCACATAAACTCTAGATCCAAGCATGTGCTCCATAAGTACAGGTACTCGTGATGTCTACCAATACCTATAAGACATAGTTTTTGGTTCTTGAGTTTTGGACCCAAAACTATAACACACATGTATCGGTAATGATGGTAAGTACCGGTACTTGTGTTAGTTACGAGAGGAGTTTTGGGTTTTTAGAAAAGATGAAACATCAATTAATCCTAGTTTATGCATTACCCTATGGTCTGCTAACTAATCTATTTAAACAGAATGACAGTATACCAATAACAAAAGAAACAAGGTATACAAATAAACAACACCGCCTTATTCACATACATCAATATGTTTATATCTATATATATTGGCTTTTATTGACAGTAGATAGAGAATACTTGTACTCATTTTGATGACAGTGATCAGGGCTGCGAAATGGTGCTTCCAAGAGATCCCACCACTGCAACCCAGATCAAGAATAACTATAGGAAAGAGCCTCTCTGCCAATTACCACCCTCTCTCTTCTCTTCTCCCTTAGGTCACGATGGGGGTGGAAGCCCTAGGGATTAGTGGTGGTTCTCTTGGGGACCATAATTGCTGACTTAATACAGCAATTAGTCACACTAATTGTTGTGTGGGTGAATTACCTCTTCGCCCATCAAGAAGATGTATTTCACAAATAGGTTTTTGCACATATCCTTTTCTTTATCCACATATCTGAATGCATATATGCACGTATCTATCTAAGCCTTATTTAATCACTTTTATAAATAGGCCCATTCATATTTGGCAGTTGTTTGGGATGCTTGATCGAGTTTTAAAAAGGTCGCATTGTAGTACAGTCGAAAAAGCATTCAAAACAAATACAATTTATTACTCGAATTTTAAAGTCCGAGATCGAACACTGGGAGCAAATTAGGGTTTAGAAATCAAGATTACTACTTGAGAATTTGAAAGAATATAATATGCAATAAGATTAATGTTATAGGGCAAAATGATAGGAACAAATATAAGCACAAAATATTAGAGAAATCAATGTATGAATGAAGTACAAAATTGGACGTCTGATTTGTGAATCAGACGCCTTAAAATGTTGATGCTACAGTGCTTGACTCTTTCTTTTCTTCTTCTTCTCCTGTTCTTCTTTTCTCTATCTCCGACGGCTGCCTTCAATCTTCTTCTTTCTTTGTCTTCTTCTTTATCTTCTTCCTTTGCCTTTCTCTTCTTTTTCTCTTTTGATTTTGGCTTCTGCTTCCTTGCCTTAGCCTTTCTCTTCCTCTGCCTTCTTCTCTCTCTCTCGGTTGCCTTTAGCTTCTTCTTCCTTTAGTTCCTTCTGAAAGTTCCCTACCAGGAGGGGTGACGTAATGATTGCGGAAATAATATATAAAGCAATCTCACAAAAATAAGCAATCACAATGTACACAGGTATTTTTTAGGTGGAAACCCAAATCGGGTGAAAACCACCACCTAACCTCCTCGAGGTTAGGATTTTCCGATCAACCTAGTTGATCAAATCCACTAACCGAATCACTTTGAAACGAGGGTGATTCAACCTCAGTACAACCACGCTACAAGTACGAGGGTAGCGTTCCTCAACCCCTTCTCTCCACGAGAAGGATTTTGTCCCACGAAGGAGACGGGAATTCGCAAAGCGAATACCCAACCAAATTACAAAGGTAAAATAAAACAACAAACCTATAGAGCCAACAAAGTAATTTAAACCTAAGCTTCTATAGGATTTAGGAAACTCCCCTTTGCAAGGAGTGCGTCGACGATGACGCGGGTGCGTGAGCCACGCAACGGCGCAATGTCGCTCTCGTAGACAACGGCGGGAGAGCGGGTGCGCGAAGGGAATGATGCTCTCAAGATGATGGAGCTTGAGCTTAGAGAGCAAGTGCTTCTTGGACACAAGAGAGTGGAAATACTTGATCTTAGTGTATCTTGGTCTCTCTAGGTGTATATCTTGTGTGTTTTTTGAGTTGCAAAGGCTCCCCTCTATTTATAGAGGCCTTAGGAAGGCTTTGGAAGGCTTAAGAAAGGTTCTATAGCCGTTGGGTGCAAAGCCCAAGAGAATCAGGTCGAAATCAGGATAATGATTGCATTTGACAGGGTTATCAGACGTCTAACTCTGGCATCAGACGTCTGGAAGGCCACTTTAAGACGTCTGATTCCAAGGTCAGACGTCTGATTCTATGCGGGTTTCTCCCTAACTTGAATCAGATCTAAACAGGGTTTTTACGCAAGTCCATCAGACGACATACAGGACGTCTGGCACTATGTCTGGACGTCTGGAAACCTACTTTTACTGTGGGAATTGATTTCCAAACGTTGCAACGGCTAGAAAATCTCTGAGAAGAGATTTTGGGTCAGCCGAGGCAAAACGGTCATTTATCAGACGTCTGGACAGTCCTATAGACGTTTGATAAGGCTCTAACGGTCATATTCTTGAGTGTCTGCTAAGCCAGCCAACGGTCCACTAATTGGACGTCTGGCAAAGTCATCAGACGTCTCCTAAGACGTTTGGTCTAAGGTCTGGACGTCTGATTTCATCAGACAGAACTAACTATGTCCAGCCTAACAATTATCAGACGTCTGAAACAACAGTCAGACGTCTTAAAATACATTATCAGACGTCTGATTTGGGAATTAGACGTCTGGAAAGTCTGTTTGAACCCTATATTGGTTTTCTAAGTATTCTACAGAAAAGCTAAGTATCATAGGGTTGTGCCGGTGTTCCTAGGACTACTGTTAGGGTTCTTTGAGGCTCTTTAACATGAAATATCTAAGGAAATAAAGAGCAACAAAAGAAACGAAAAATACAACAAGTACAAAAGAAGGAAATCTATCATATTCTTCATTTCCTTCCATCCTCAATCTTTCGCTCCACGCGAACCTCCTCTGTTTTCCGTCAAGCTCCTCCAATCCGTCCTGGATGCGAGCTCGAACTCCGTCTAAACACGTCCTCATTTGCAATTGACCTGAAATCTAGGACTCAAATTACAAATGTTAAATAACACGTGTTTTGTTATCATCAAAACAAATGATCGTGGTGCTCTAGCACCAACAATCTCCTCCTTTTTGATGATGACAAAACTGTAAATAATAATGCATAAAAATCCTCCCCCTTTTTGACATTATCAAAAAGGTTTGATTGATTTTACATTTCCTATAACTCCCCCTTAAAACATGCTCTTCTATGAGTTTCTTTTGACAAAGGTAATGTCCTCCCCCTTTTTGTAATAATGCGATAGCTATTATTTTTCTCCCCCTTTCTAAAGGAAATTTAGCTACCTTATATCTCCCCCTTAAAAATTGACAATTAGCTCATTAATTTTAACTCCCCCTATCTAAATGCTTATGATAAAAAGATAGGGTAAATGGTTTTACCTCACCTACCATGGCCAATAAAATGGCCCAAATGGTGGTGGTGGATGCCACATCGGATGGGGCTCCCATCCGTAGCTTGGAGGCCCGGGCATCGGCGCCGGTCTCCAATCTGGTGGTCGACGTGCGGCGGGTCCGTCGTTTGTTCGCCGTCTCGTCGGTCTTCTTGTTCTCCTCCTTGGTCTACTCCTTGGTTCTCCCAATTCGAGTTGACCAGCCTTGAGCTTGTAGGTCCAGTCCTTTATGTTGTAATTATCCCTGAACCCTACAAAACAAGATTCTAATTCTTTTTTTTGGTATCCAAGTGGGCTTAGATCCGGATTTGTTAGAAGGTCTCCTTGATGGAGATCCTTTCTCAATCTTAGGGCTATAAAAATTATCTACTTTATTGATTAATTTGTTGGAGTTTTCCCTAAGACATGCAATTTCTTTTTCTATAATACTCATCTTAGTCTTTAAATTAGAGATTTCTAACTTTAGACTATCATTTTCCTCAATCAATTTATTATTTTCATTGATGAGGTCTTGATTTTCTAATAATAGGTTATCATTTTTAGGACAAGCTTCTAGATCCTTAAGTTTTATTTCTAACCTATCATTTTCATTTTTAAGAAAACTAAGGTTCTTTTTAATGCTTTTATTTTCTATCCTAAGTGATTTACTAATCTCAAAAAGTTCATTAAAAGCTTCTTGAAGATCGAGATTTACCTCGTTGTCTGAGTCGCTTTCGCTTTCGCTGTCGCTTCCTCTGGCCATGAAGCCGAAGCAAGCGGTTTCTTCTTCTATGGTCTTTTCTTCTTCTTCCTCCGAGCTGGAATCGTCCCAAGTGGCTTGGAACGCCTTCTTCTTAGATTTCTTCTCCTTTTCCTTCTTCTTCTCCTTTTTGAGAAGAGGGCATTCTGGTCGCAGATGCCCTTTCCCGTTGCAGTGGTAGCAACGTCTCGGGCTTTCCTTCTCCTTTTTCTCTTTCTTTAATTCCCTACAAAACTTGGAAAAATTTTTAAGTAAAATTCTAAAGTCTTCGTCGTCGGAACTTACCTCGCTATCCGACGCGGCTCTGAAGGCGAGAGTCTTCTTTAGTTTAGGCTCTGGTGTATCTTTCTTCTTCTGCTTCAACTTAGTCTCGTAGGCCATCAGATTGCCTAGGAGATCTTCCATGTTGAGCTCCTCCATTTCGTTTGCCTCTTCGATGGCGGTGACTTTCTGTTCCCATTCCGGTCCAAGGGAACGAAGAAGCTTCCCTTGAAGCTCCCCCTTGATGAAAGTCTTCCCTAAAGCTTTCAAGTTATTTACTATGAGAGTGAACCTAGTGTTCATCTCACTTAAAGTTTCGTTAGTTTTCATAGAAAAAGCCTCAAATTCTTGTGAAAGTAAATTGAGTTTAGAAGTTTTTACCTTAGAGGTACCTTCATGAGTTACCTCGAGTGTGTGCCAGATCTCGTATGCGGTGGCACATTGCGAGATTCTGTTGAACTCCTCCGGGCTGAGCGCACAATACAATGCGTTCATTGTTTTCGCGTTGAGAGAGAGCTCCCGGATCTGCTGCTGCGAGTATCCTCCGGCGGGTTTCTCTGGGATGTCGAAGGGGGTCTCGCACCTGGCCCAGACTGAGAAGTCGGTGGCTTGAAGCCACGTCTTCATCCGCAGCTTCCAGTAAGGGTAGTTGCTCCCGTCGAAGAAGGGCGGACGGGTTGTGGACTGCCCCTCAGAAATCCTACACGCGAAACTACTTCCCTCCATTGATCTTCTTGCTTGGTTGTTACGCCGAAACAGCAAGACCTGCTCTGATACCAATTGAAAGTTCCCTACCAGGAGGGGTGACGTAATGATTGCGGAAATAATATATAAAGCAATCTCACAAAAATAAGCAATCACAATGTACACAGGTATTTTTTAGGTGGAAACCCAAATCGGGTGAAAACCACCACCTAACCCTCTCGAGTTAGGATTTTCCGATCAACCTAGTTGATCAAATCCACTAACCGAATCACTTTGAAACGAGGGTGATTCAACCTCAGTACAACCACGCTACAAGTACGAGGGTAGCGTTCCTCAACCCCTTCTCTCCACGAGAAGGATTTTGTCCCACGAAGGAGACGGGAATTCGCAAAGCGAATACCCAACCAAATTACAAAGGTAAAATAAAACAACAAACCTATAGAGCCAACAAAGTAATTTAAACCTAAGCTTCTATAGGATTTAGGAAACTCCCCTTTGCAAGGAGTGCGTCGACGATGACGCGGGTGCGTGAGCCACGCAACGGCGCAATGTCGCTCTCGTAGACAACGGCGGGAGAGCGGGTGCGCGAAGGGAATGATGCTCTCAAGATGATGGAGCTTGAGCTTAGAGAGCAAGTGCTTCTTGGACACAAGAGAGTGGAAATACTTGATCTTAGTGTATCTTGGTCTCTCTAGGTGTATATATTGTGTGTTTTTTGAGTTGCAAAGGCTCCCCTCTATTTATAGAGGCCTTAGGAAGGCTTTGGAAGGCTTAAGAAAGGTTCTATAGCCGTTGGGTGCAAAGCCCAAGAGAATCAGGCCGAAATCAGGACAATGATTGCATTTGACAGGGTTATCAGACGTCTAACTCTGGCATCAGACGTCTGGAAGGCCACTTTAAGACGTCTGATTCCAAGGTCAGACGTCTGATTCTATGCGGGTTTCTCCCTAACTTGAATCAGATCTAAACAGGGTTTTTACGCAAGTCCATCAGACGACATACAGGACGTCTGGCACTATGTCTGGACGTCTGGAAACCTACTTTTACTGTGGGAATTGATTTCCAAACGTTGCAACGGCTAGAAAATCTCTGAGAAGAGATTTTGGGTCAGCCGAGGCAAAACGGTCATTTATCAGACGTCTGGACAGTCCTATGGACGTCTGATAAGGCTCTAACGGTCATATTCTTGAGTGTCTGCTAAGCCAGCCAACGGTCCACTAATTGGACGTCTGGCAAAGTCATCAGACGTCTCCTAAGACGTCTGGTCTAAGGTCTGGACGTCTGATTTCATCAGACAGAACTAACTATGTCCAGCCTAACAGTTATCAGACGTCTGAAACAACAGTCAGACGTCTTAAAATACATTATCAGACGTCTGATTTGGGAATTAGACGTCTGGAAAGTCTGTTTGAACCCTATATTGGTTTTCTAAGTATTCTACAGAAAAGCTAAGTATCCTAGGGTTGTGCCGGTGTTCCTAGGACTACTGTTAGGGTTCTTTGAGGCTCTTTAACATGAAATATCTAAGGAAATAAAGAGCAACAAAAGAAACGAAAAATACAACAAGTACAAAAGAAGGAAATCTATCCTATTCTTCATTTCCTTCCATCTTCAATCTTTCGCTCCACGCGAACCTCCTCTGTTTTCCGTCAAGCTCCTCCAATCCGTCCTGGATGCGAGCTCGAACTCCGTCTAAACACGTCCTCATTTGCAATTGACCTGAAATCTAGGACTCAAATTGCAAATGTTAAATAACACGTGTTTTGTTATCATCAAAACAAATGATCGTGGTGCTCTAGCACCAACACCTTCCTTTTCTTTTCTTTCTTTCTCTGCCTTCCTTACTCTTTCCTTTAGCTCCTTCTTCTTCTGCCTTAGCCTTCTCTTCGACCTTGTCTTCTCCTTCCTCTTCCTTTGGCTTGGCTTCACCTTTCTCTGTAGAGAAAAGCCTACCCTTACCCGTGCGAGATCACTTCTCTCTTTTCTCTCTTAGGTTCGCTCTCCCAGAGCCACTTCTCGGGTAATCGGGTCAGATACACACTCAGGACCAGGCCCATCGACGTGCGGTGGTGGGCTAGGTGTGCGGTCGGGTCGAGTCACCAGGTCCGCGAGGGGTGGTCGCGGACGAGGCGTTGGGTCAGGTGAGAGGGGACTCACCCCGTGAGTTGGAGGCAATCAGCCCAATGCAGAAATTCCTTTTATGCAAGCGCGGCGCTTCGCAACTTTCCGAGGTAGGACTAACTTCCCACCCTCTTTCACGTGCGTCTGCAGCCGAGTGTCTTCGTTCAATTGCATCTACTGTGATAGCTCTTGGCTTCAATTGGTCACCTGGAGATGTTTGCTAGAGCTCTCCGTGTGACCTGGGACTGGATCCTGGAGCGGGCATGGCCTGGAGAAGCTAGCAAGCAAGCTTCTTGCTGTGCGTCAATGGCGAAAAACCCCTGGACCTGAAATCACACAAACAGCCTCGTGGCCACGTTAAAAAGCTCTGGGAGCTTTGCCAAGGTGTGGCAAATGTGCAGAGGTGGTTGGCGTGGTGTGGGATTGCTTGAGGTAGCGTGCCTAGGGCACACTGCGGCCATGTGTGTGGGTGTGTTCGGGGGTGCTTGTGGGTGAGTGGCAGAGTGTTGTGAGTGGGGGGTTATGATCAGTGAGTTGGGGCGGTGCTTAGGGACTGGTTGGCGAGGAGGGAGGTGGTCTGTGGAAGTGGAGCAAACTCGCCGGAGTGGTGTCCGGAGGTGAAGGGGATGACTGTGGTGGAGTGCGGCAGTGGTTGTTCGAGGGAAATAAAGAAGGGGAAAAGGGAGTAGAGGGTGAGAGGACTTATCTAGCAGTGAAGAGATGAAGGGGGAGGCAAGGATGGTGGCTAGATCGTATCACTGATGCCAGAGACGAAGGTGCTCAGTGAGAGAGGTCGGCGAGGACGAAGGGGAGGCAAGAGTGTCGGCTAGTGTTGCGCGATGCGGACGAGCGAGAGGAAGAGGAACCTACCACCGGTATCGTGGCTAGGCGACAAGGGAGAGTGGGAGAAGTCGTCGGAGCTTGATGAGCAGATCGACCAGAGGAGGAGAGAAGAAATTAAGGGGTTTCTCTGGCTGAATTCAAGCTTTGGAGATGCGGGGCGAATTGGGGTCTCTTAAATAGGCCCTGGAGGTTGGGTTTGTGCTTGGAACCCAAGCTTCCGAGCATGGCAAGGTCGACGACAATGGAAACTCGAGAGAGACCCAAATCTCTCATGCGTTCGCATGAGAGATTGGGTACTAAATAGGGCTTCTAATTAGGTTCACATTGGAGGAGATTTCTTAGAGAATCTCCCTTTCAATTTTGAAGGGGATTCTCTGAGAGATCAGGGAGAAATCACCCTTGCAAGCTTGCCGGAGTAGGATTCCCTCCGCTATAACGGTGGAGGGACCTAATTGCAAAGAACGAAGAAGAAGATAGGGGGTCAAACGTAAGGGTTTTTGAAAGATAGGGGTAGAAATGTAATTAGGCTGAACCTATTTGCAAAGTGGGTCAAGATGAATTCCCCTTAGGTCCAAATTTTGGTAAAAATATAATTTGGACCTAACGAATACAATGGTGAGGTTGGATTTTTGGTTTGACCACGTTTGAATGGGTAATTTACGTAAAAATCTAATTTAGGGCAAACATTTGTCTGAGACCTCATTTTAGGTCAAAATAGGTTCCAATGGCCAAATTGAAGGCTCTAAACCCTAGAGAATATTTTTATATGATTTTTAGATGGTTTAGGTGAATTTCATCCTGACCAGAACCTTGTTAAATCAAGTGGGTCTGTTTTAGGGTTACAAGAAGTCATTTAATTCCCAGAATTCACACGAACTCCTTTCTGTTTGAACCAACCCACTTTTTATCTTATTAAGACCATTTAACCTTTGTTTAGCCCTTGAGAAAATCTGTTGTTGCACTGTAATGGTAAAATTACAGTTTTGCCCCTTGTCTCTTGCTTTTCTCTCAGAAAGGTTATTCAGTGAATTAGGTCCTCTAGTTGGTTATGTAGGAGTTTTTGTTCTCTTTTATGGGTCAAAATGAGCTAGTTAGGGCTCATGATGGTGTTCCCATCAACAGTCTCTTAATTGTTGTTTAATTATATGCATACATAAGTTCATATATGGATTTTAGTCTAACACTTGGTACCCCAACATCATCTGCATGTGTAAGCACCTACAAAGCTTTTACTACTAGTACCAACACATTGAGTTAGATTTAGGTACCTTGGTATCATCCACTTATGCAGGCTCTTACAGAGCTTTCGCTACAAGTATCTCATTTCAATAACAGCACATGACCTACCACCGTAACTGTTAACTCTTTAAGTTCCAAGGTCACCCAATGGTAGGCACCAACTTCCATAATTTCTTAGGTCTGCAACATGCAATGGCGAACCCTTGGTTCATGAGGTTAAGGTGTAAGATCCTACTAATCCACCAATCACAACCTATTGATCTCATTTTATTTAATTGCTTTGCTGCTGCTAGGATTAACCTAATCCTATGAACTAATTGGAACTCTTTGGGTTTCACTTGAGACACACGAATCTAATAGTCCTTTCTTAGACTCTTGCTGGAGTTAAAAGCTTCATTAATTCAGAATCAGGCCTTTACACAGCCAATTAGGTTAGACTTTTAACCTTCTTTTAGAGAGCTCTTAAGCTATTTGACCACTCATTATTAAGAGTGTCAAAAATAGAGTTAAGAACCCCTCCAAGCATAATTCACAATTAAGGCTTAATTAGTGTTTGAGGTAGGGCTAAGTATAGGCACTAAGAATTAATATTGGTATCAGTTAGGCCCAGTACCAGTACTATACCAATACTAAGCTTTTGTACTAGTACTTGGTGCCTATAGGCTCTTAAATAGGGTAGTATCGATACATGGCAACTGTTGTACCATTGTTTGGCTGCAAATGACCTACTACGAACCCTAATCAAAAGCCTGACAGCCCCAACATCTCAACACAAATTTTATCAATTCCTACCCATGCAAGGAACACTTGGAACAATAAATATCACAAGAAAAAGCTAGTTCCTCTGTACAAAATCCATGTCACCTCAAAATCCACCAAAGAGCTAATATCTTCAACATGAAATAAGGTTACTCACCTATAGCATTAACTTTACATGTAGTGGCTACATTAGGATATAATTCATTCCCCCACTAAGTTCCTAACCACAAGAACAAGAGAAACATGACTTCTCAAGGGGAAAAGGTTCCTACCTTGCAAGGAAGCCAAAATTCCTTCTCTCTATGTTGATGATGAACAAAGGCCTCCTCCTTGCTTCCTTCCTCTTATGCTCCTTCCCTAAGGCCTTAACACAACATCAGCAACCTTTTTCTCTTACTCTTCTCCCTCAACTTCTTCTTGAAACACCAAAAATCTCAAGAATTAGGGAAAATGATTGAGCCAAGAAGGAGGAGATGGGGTTTAACTGCAACTAAGGCTACAAAGCCTTGATTCCTCCGTCTTCTGCTACTACTAGAAGAGAAAGGGAGAGAGCCAGAAGAGGGGCTAGTGGAGAAGATGGAGTTAGTGGAAAGGAGACGAGATGGAGGAGAGGTTGCTAAAGGAAAGAGCTATGAGTAAGCACTCCTCTTCTCTTGCCCTTTTTATATGAGTTGTGAAGTTTACAGTTCATCCCTCCCTCCTTAAAACTTGGTTTACAAAAGAGTCTAATAACTCCAATCTGTAGGTCCTAACAGAGGGGGTGAGATTTGCATGAAACGAAATAATGCGGAAATAGTGTAGACAATCTTACAAAATGCAATCATAGAAGAATACAAATGATTTTTAGGTGGAAACCCAAACTCGTAAAAACTACCACCTAAACCTCTCTGTTTAGGATTTCTCGATCGACATAGTTGATCAAATCTACTAACCAAGTCACTTAATCGAGGGTGACTTAACCTCTTACAACCACGCTACTTAGACAAGGGTAACATACCTCAACTCCCTCCTCTTCATAAGGAGTATTTTATCTCGCGAGGGAGACGGGAATTCGCAAAGCGAATACCTAAACAAAGACAATAATACAAATATTCTATCGAGCCACAAAGCATGTAATAAACATAGCTACTATGGGCAAATGAAACTTTCCTTTGATGGAAGTGCGTTGGCTAGCAATGCATCATGCGTAAATCGCACAAGGCGCTAAGATGCTCTCGTCAACGGAGACGGGAGAGCAGGTGTGCAACGAAGATGTTGCTCTCTAACATATAGAGAAGGGCTTGGAGAGAAAGATCACTTTCTATCTCTTCTTTTGAACACAATATGAGTGAAAGTAGTTTCTCAAGGTATGTTTTCCTTAGTAAGGGTGCTCCTCTATTTATAGAGGTCCTAAGAAGGCTTTGGAAGGCCTTAGAAGCCTCTTGTAGCCGTTGGGAGGAAGGCTCAAGAGAGAGATCCAAAATCCCACCGAAATTAGGGTCATTTATGATTTTAACAGGGTTATCAGATGTTTGGACTTAAGGTTAGATGTCAGGGTCTTCGTCTGATCTAAAGGTTGGTCATCTGATCTAGAAGGGTGGATGATCTAAACTGGGTTGGATCAAGACGGATGTCTAAGAATCACTTTTAAGACATTTGGTCAAATAATCAAACGTCTAATTCTAGATAGATTTCTTCCTATTCTCACCAGATTGAAATAGGGTTCTAGTGCTATAAGGGTCAGATGACAACTAAGACGTCAGACAAAGGCTATTGATGTCTGGAAAAAGAAATCTCTATGGGAATTGATTTCCCAAGGCTCAAATGGCTATTGGGTCTGACAAAAGGTGATTTGGGTCAGACTCTAGCCTAACGTCTATTTATCAGACATCTAGGGTGGTCTACGGACGTCTGAAAGTGATATTAATAATATCATAAGATAATCCTCGAAGATATTCATGTGGGGTCAGCAGTATTGAAGTCAGCCTCCCTCCATTTGTAATAAACCCCTTCCTCCTCACCTGCGAACTATTTCATAAACCTCGGGAAGAACTAACCCAATTCCAACTCAAATGAAACCAATCCCCCTTGCGAAACCCTTGTGAAGGGAAACCACACTCTGAACTTACCCTAGTGCTATTCACTTAACAGACCGATCGGGCAACCAATTCAAACTCTTGCATTTCATATAACTGTCAAATGTTGTAAACTCGGTTCCCCTTAGAGTAATGTATGCATTGGGGCAATAGTAATATAAGGGGTCCCAAATGATTGGTTGATAGAGAATCCAAGTGAATTGACTAATCAATCACGAAATGCTATGGTTCTTACATATGATTTATGAATTTCTTCATAAGTAATTCGTTAGGATTTGCATCTTTCTTTGCTATTTATAGATACTATTTGTCTTTTCGACGAAATGATCCCATTTCCAAATCAAATGAGAAATAAAAGAAAGAACATAGAGCAGAAAAAAGAAAGTGCAGTTGGTTAGATTGTTAAGGTCATCAAACGTCTTTTAAGACGTCTGGACTATGAGCTGGACATTTGAAGGTTGTATACAGAGAGTAGGTTTTCAGCCTAAGTGTTTTGGACGTCAGGACAAAAGGTCAGATGTCTTAAAAGTCAAGATCAGACGCCTGATGTCCAGATTAGACGTCTGATCAGGTTGTCTAATTTCGATATTGATTTTTTGAGTTTGTCAAAGATTGTCTTAATATCATAGCGTTGTGTAAGTAATCCTAAGACTATGGTATGTTACTTTGGGACTCTTTAACAATCATCTAAGATAGAAAAAGTAAAGAACATAAAGAGATAAATACATAAACAAGATGGACATTTAAAAATAAATCTAAGTTCGATTCTTCATCTTCATAAATCTTCAAGCTCTCGTTCCAAACGAAGCTCCATCTCCATCATCAAGTTCCTCCAATCCGCCATGAATGTGAGTTTGAACTCCTTCACACTTTGAATTCATTTGCATTTATCCTGAAATCTTAAACTCAATGCAAATGTTGAATATCAAATATTTTGTTATCATCAAAATCAACGATGGAAGTTCTCTTGCACCAACATAGTCCTCTTACAAATTAATAGCCTCTCAACTTCACATTTGTGAGTGACTTTTGTAGGAAATCAAATCTTCCAAGTCATAAATAAAAAATTGGGTTCCAAGTTGTACCTCATAATTCCTTTATTAAAAATCTAATAAGGGTTTGATTGACAATAAAAAAAGGATCATTAAAATTCGCTATACCAACATTAATTAAATGCTTATTTCCAAGTCAAGAGCAACTTCTTAACTTTTGTAAATCTTCATTATGATGCTTAAGTTTGGATAGGTGTTACAGGGTTACGCCCACTTAATTATCTTCTAATTACAAATTCACATTTCACCACAGGGTGTAATATTCGTGTCATTTGGATATGAATATTGTTTGCTGGATAGAATGCAACTTACTCCTTAGGAAAATGCATGCATGGGAAAACACGTTACAAATATCATCTCAAAAAAACTGCAAACCAAAAACGATTCCCATCAAAACATATGTATTAATTAATCCCACAGGGAAAGGAAATATACCAAAGAGGAAAGGAATTCATCAATTGGGGGAATCAAAAGGATATCGTGCCAAAAAATTATGTCTGTAAATTTACCCAAATGGCAAGAGATCTACCTTCAAGATTCACCATACTTGCACTAGCCATGGTCTCTTAAAAGGAGCCAATTAGCCATATGGTTAATTCATCATTAATCAAACCATGGCTAGGTTCCAAGTTACACATGCTCTCCTCTTCACCCTCCTTGTTGCTTGCATCTCCCTCTCCATGGTCGATGCCGCAAGGCCCCTGACCTCGGAGAAGGTGAGTGTCGTCATCCCAACCCCACCATCTTGCGACCCAACGGTCAACCCTAGCTGCAACCGACCTAAGCCGGTTGCACCCTATCAAAGTGGCTGCAGCAGGATCAAGCGTTGCCGAACCGACCCTCCCTCAAAGAAGTAGCGTGGGATGGGGTGATCTCAAAATCTCTTGCACCATAGTTTCTTTAATTAGCTCGTTGGAAGATGTGGTGATGGTTGGCAAATTTTGCTTTTCATGAATGATATGTTCCTCTTCTTATAATTATTGTTCCTCCTCCTCCCAGGAAGGATTAATTATCTTTGACTATGAACTTGGGTATTGTTTAGGTTGTTGGAGTATTTATCTATCTTCTTTTGTTACTTCTCCGCATGTGGCTTTCTACTTGGTTTGCTAAACGAAATTAATTAAGTACACGGATGATATTAACATAAACAACTGCTTTCTCTTTTACTTTGCAAGATTACAAGTGTAACTTGAGAAAGAAAAGATATATATTTTGCAACGGTTATTTGGTGACAATTTATAATCCGTCGCTAAAGGATCATTTTTGCAACGCATCTACATTTAGTTCTTACTGATAATTGTTTAGGATCCGTTTATGTCGTGAGATATCTGATGATTTTACGGGATATCTCATGTTTATGAAGGAAAATAAGTGAACCTATATTTTTCTTTAAACCTAATATAATGGGGCAAAGTTGTGAAAGATCACTCTCATTTTAGGCAAGAGGAAGGAACATGGGAATATGATGAAGATGAGATGCGAATTAGTACCCTTCGGAGGAAAAAGAGTGAGAAATTGTGGCCATGTGTTGTCTTTGATTCTTCCCTTGCTGGGACATATGAATTCAATTTGGCTGGTGAGAAGAATGAAGGTCTGGTAGTTGAACAAAAAGGGTATCTGATGGGATCAGATAAGTGGGCGTTATTTGTTCAGTCTTCTTCAAGCTCTCATTCAGCTCAAGAGATATGATGCTCATCCTGTCGGTTAATGAGGGTTGTTATGCATTAACTAACATTTATAATACTGAGCATGTCCACCCCCATTGTGATATGGGTGGTGAAGCTATTCGCCTAATGGAGGATCCTCAGATATCCTTTGTGCGGGAGGTTGTTAGTGCACTGAAGGAACTTAGAAGAGCTCCTGGCCGTAGGAACTTTAAAAAGACTGCAAGGGATGTCAAACTCAGAGCAGCCTATTCGTCTTCACTCTTTAAAAGAAAGTCGATGGAGGATGTGGAGCTTGGTAAGAAACTATGTTTGAAGATGATTGAGAGGGAAGAGCCTTTGGCAGTTGGGTGTGATCAACTGCCACCACAAAAATGAATGTCTTGGCCTGAAATTGCAGGAGTTTGGGATCAGCCTCTGCAGTCCTTCATCTAAAATCCCTTTTGAAGGTGACAACTGTTGATATAATTTTTGTCTCGGGGACTCAAAGAAAAAATTTGAAGAGTTGGCAAGGAAGTCCCACAACTATTCCTCTTTTGCAATGGATGCAACTGCTAGATCTAGTTGTCTAGGTATGCTACTTTCTACCAATATCCATGTAAATATTATATATGCTAAAGCCCACTGTATATTAATGAAAGTAAATTTTGTTGGTTTTGTGTGGTATTTGGTTAGTATTTAGGGTATGTCTAAACATAATAGTAGAAAGAAATTTTGGGGAAGAATGACGAGGCTTCTCTCCAATTATGTTGAGAATTTGGTTTGTATTGGATACTTCAATGCAATTATGTCAAAAGCTGATAAAGCTGGGGGAATGTGGTCCTTTCAAGGGAATTCTACTATCTTCAGAGCTTTGCCAATTCCTTGGGGTTGCTTGACCTGGGCTTCTCAAGACAAGCATATACGTGGTCTAACAAGAGGAACCCAAAATTTTTGATAAAGGAACGTTTAGATAGTGTTAGCCTCTGGTAATTGGGTTTTGAATTACCCATCGATGAGAGTACTGCATTTACCAGCCTTGGGTAGTGATCACAATCCTATTTTATTGCGGCTCTATAGAAAACTAATCATCCCAGGAGGATTTGAAGATTGGGAGCTGAGTGGTGCACTGAGAATGATTATAGACAGGTGGTTGAAAAGGCTTAGGCAGTGTTGAGGGGAGAAAAATCACCCCACGAGTTAGGCCGCATGGAGGATCTAGTTGCTTGACAAATAGTGGAAACTTGGCACCCTAAGATGAGCTCGTTTACCCAAGTTCGTGTACCTGGCAGAATGGAGGGTCGCTCCATATCCAGGTAACAACCAACCGACAGGTTGGCCACCGCAATTAAGAAGGAATCATGCGAAGTACGGAACCAACTTATGATAGCTTATCAGTTACTACGCGACATACTATTAATAGTAGAATCCCAAGATTGTGAGAATGGAAAAAGAGGCCCACAACAGGGGGATGTCCACCCTATAAATACTGGGGGTGGACTAACTTTTAGTGGGGACACAATTTGAGAGAGAGAGAGAGAGAAATACAGAAAGTTTGTACCATTCAACTACTAGTGAAAATTGGGAGTATCATCCTCCTCCTTGAGGTACACCTTTCTTTGGTGGAATTGGGTAATCAAAACTCGTGCTTATATTCTTTGTGATTGTTTATTGAGTCGAGTTTCCTATTCTAAGGGCCTCGATCAATTGGCGTCATCTGTGGGAAGCATGCAACGCTACGTTTCTCAACTCCATCTCTCCTACTATGGCTCCTTCTACACATTACTCTTCTCTCACTAATCCGGAGAAGCCTAGCTCGGTGGAATCTTGCGTTTCTATGTCAAGGAAACGTCGGTAGCCCTTCAAGCTAAGGGCAAGGAGGTGCAGCCAGCGAGTCTACCTTCGGAGCCTCCTCATTAAGAGGGCCCTCCAAAGGACACTCTCCTCGATATGTAGGTAAAGGAGGATGAGTACAAGGCTAAGCTGGCGGCCCTAAGGGCCGAGCAGTTGTTGGTGGCAGAGCAATTATAGGAGATTCGACTGATGAAGGACTGGGCAAAATTCTGACAAGAAGAGCCCTAGAGTTCCAACCCAATCGACAACCAACTAAAGTGGCATCGCGTGTGGAAGAGGAAAACGCCCGCCTGCATGAATAGCTTGAAAAGATGAAGCATGATTTTAGTAGCTAGAAAGGTGAGGTTCTTCCTGGCCTGCTGAAGGCCCCCTTCCCACCTCTACGGGAGTCAGAAGAGCAATTGGGGGCTCATTCTCTAGTGACCAGTAGTGGAGGCTAGATTCCCGAGATCGTCCGCCAGGTCACCTAAGACATGAGAGGCATGAGGCCTCGAGCATACGTGACCACGTACCCCTTCTCTGAGGAAGTGATGATTGCCTCGCTCCCTGAGAAGTTCAAGCAGCCCATCCTAGCTCAATATAGTGGGATGTCGGACCTTAACAGCTTCGTAGGCAGATGATATTCGTCCACAGGTGCCTGGATGAAGTTCTCTGTCGGGTGTTCCTGTCTTACTTGTCCGGGATGGCCCATGAGTGGTTTAACAAATTGCCGGTAGACTAAATCACTTGCATCCAAGAATTGGCCAACAAATTCAACCAATATTTTGCTAGTTAATAGTGGATCAGAGATAATCTTGAGAGACTGTCAGAAATCTAGCAGAGAAAGGAGCCCTTCCGATCCTACCTAAATCGGGTAAAGACTCAATATTTCAAGTACAAGTGGCCTCACGATGCTATAGTTATCCAGTACTTCAAATCAGGCTTGTCGACTTAGAGGTTCTGGTTTGACATTGACGATTTCCCTTCAGGGACATGGCAGAGCTCTAGGATCATGCCACTAAGTTTGCCGAACAAGATGACTCCTTTCGCTCTCGGAGTCGTCTAGCGGATGGACACTATGAGGATCGTGCCACCCTTGAGGCAAGGAGGATCCCAGCCGAGGTGGCACCAATATCGGCCAGGAGTGGCCACCGCCCTAAAAAGCAGAAGGGGAATTTCCCAGATCTGAGGGACCAACTCAACAATAACCCAAAACTCCAGTGATGGAAACACCATCATGAGCCGAAACTAGCTCATTTTGATCCAATTAAGTCAATAAATGCTCCTACATAACTGCCAGAGAACTATAAGCCACTGCATAATCATTTTAAGGGAAAAATAAGAAACTAGGGTTAAAAGTGTAATTTTACCATCATATCATGAATGCAGTACAACCACTGGTTTTCCTAGGGGTTAATTAAGGGGCAAATGGTCCTAAAAGGCTAACAAGTGGGTTAGAACAATCAGAAAAGGGTTTGCACGTGTTCTGCGAATTAAATGACTTTTGAAACCCTAAAAACAGGCCTACTTAATTAACTGAGATTTTGGTCAAGATAAAATTCACCTAAACCTTCTAAAATTCATAAAAAAATATTCTCTAGGGTTTGGAACCTTCAATTTGACTATCAGAACTCGTTTTGACCCATAATTGAATCTCAGACAGACATTTACCCTAATTTAGGTTTTGCATAAATTATCTAGTCAAACGTGGTCAAAACCAAAGTCCAACTTCACCATTGGATTCCTTAGGTTCAAATTAGGTTTGTACCAAAATTTGGACCCAAGATGAGTTGGTCTTGACCTACTTTGCAACTTGGTTCTGTCTGATTACATTTATGCCTTTAACTTTCAAAATCTTTTCAAATAGACCCCTAACTTTGTTGTCGTTCTCACAAAAAGGTCCCTGCCACCATTAAACCTATTTCTACTGGCTTCGGCGACCTTAATTTGGAAAGAACTCCTTGATTTCTTGGCGAATCCCTTTAAAATTTGAAAGGGAAGTTCGTCAAGAGATTCCCTTCCTTTTGAACCAAATCCCACACTCCAAAACCTTCCCAATCTCTCGCATGAGATATTTGGGTATCAAGGAATTTCCTAACTCCAGTGAGCCCCTTCGTCCATCTTCGTCCTCCGTTCGCAATACCAGCAGAGGAATTTTCTTCCCCATGTCTTCCTGCGTCGAGCCGTACCAGCCGGTGCCTTACTCTCCTTCCTCGCCATTCCTCTCTCTCTGAAGTTGCTCTCTTCTCCGACGTTGGCAACACCACAACCAGTGCCTTATCCTTCCCACTTCGTCCGTTACTACATTCAACTACTCCCTAACCTCTTCCTCATCACACCAACACTTTCGACAAGCCATTTCGACCTTGATTACACCTCTGCGACTCCGTCTTCCACCACTCTGGCCACACCTCCGACGAGGAACATTTCGCTCCACACACCACCAAACCGCTCCGGCGTCGACTACCTGAAAACCTCCGCCACACCTCTCTGCTCATTTCCCCTCTCCTATTTCACCCTATTGTCCTCGCCAACGCTCCACCGAACACACCCACTTCCATTCATCCCCTCCACCATCGATTGCCCACCTCACACCTTCTCATGCCACAAGACCACCACCCACACATTCGTCGTGGTCCGACGAAGGTCCTGAGCTAGTTTAATTAGGCCGCGAGGCAATATTTTTGCTTTCAGGTACCCATCGTCTATTGCCGTCGCTGTTGCTGTCCCTCAATTCCACTTCCAGGACTGTGCGCATCACCTCCAGGACCCTTCCCAGATCCTTCAATCGAAGACCCAGAAGTTGCAGCTCACCTATTTGGCAAAGCATCAGATGCTGCTATTGTGTGAAGAGAAGTCCAGCAGATAATGCTACATCGTGAATACACGCCCGCTCAACCACGCATAAATTGAATTTGTCAAGTGGGCTATTTGCCTCCAAACATGGGATGAGGTCCCTCACGCACTCCCTCACCCGTGACCTCTGCCCGTGGACCTGGCCTGATCCGTTAACCCGCCTAAGCCTCACTCCTCGCTCATCACCCACTGCTGGTGAGCCTGGACCCAGGTACGCTAGGTCTGATAACCCACTTACCCCTATGGCTCTGGGAGAGCAGATCCTAAGGAGAGAAAGAGAGAAGGAGAGCCTGCACGGGTAAGGGGAGGGTTTTGCTCTTGGTGAGAACCGGCTAACACTTATCCGAACTTAAGAAGTTTCCCTTGCTGTGTGAAGAAATCCAGAGAAAGAAGACGGGTTGAAGGAAGAAGAGTTGCAGAGGCAAGAAAGACATCGAAGGTAAGAAGAGAAGAACAAGGGCAGAAGAAGAAAGACAGAGAAAGAGAAAAGAAGAAGAATAGAGAGGCTTGAGCAATTTAAGCCGTCTGATTAGTAAATTAGATATTGGTTTGATTGCATTTCATACATATACACATTGAGTTCATTAGCTATTATTGTAAGGAGTACTTGTTGATTTAAATCATCATTTTACTTCATTATTTTTGCAGTCTGATACTTGACCCTAGTGCTACTTTATTCTGAAATAGTTTTTACAATTTTATAGCTTTCTTGTCTTAAATTGCAATTTTGAGAACTGAATTCCATATTGCTCCTTGTGTTCAACCTTGGAACTTTTTCAAGTAATACATTTATTTGTTTGAGTGCTATTTTGGCTATACTGCAACGCAACAATCTTAAAACATTGATTTAGCACCCGAGCATCCATGTTTCAACCCCCAACACAGATTAACTTGACCAACCATCGTGACCAAATACCCACTAATCAAGTTGTCCCCAATTCCTCATGATTTGCTTATTAAAATTCATTCTCTCACTCGCCTTAGTGATCTGATTTTGGAAATCATCCCTCTCTACCAAAGGAGATTGAGATACATCATTTTCTTTAGATTCCAGCCTGATAGTCTCACCCTAGGCAGGGGAGAGCAAGTTTGTTGATCCTTGAGAAAGGATCGCCCATTCTTGACGTATTAAGAACGTTGCTGACCTCAGTCAGTAGAGTGAGGCCTCTTGGGAGCTACCCAAGCCTACACCTTGCAACCATGAAGTGTAAGCTTGATTCGTGTCCAACAAGGACCAGTCATAGATCAAACTAGAACATCATCGCAGGATTGGCTAGAATTGTTGGGCCACACCAATGCTCCCCTTAGGAGCAACTCCCCATAGGAGCAAGTCCTCGGGTGTGTCCTCCTAATCCACCGTCGGACGAGATCTCAACTAATCCATCACAGTACCCTGCACATCCGTACACACGGGTGCCAAGTGATCCTCTAGCTATGAGTACCAAGTATCTCGGCGTCCCCTGCTGCGCATGTGGGGGCTTAACGAGCTTAAAGCCACAAGTACCTTAGCATCGAGTCGGATTCGAGTACATCCAAGTACCATATACTAATGGCAGTGCAAGGCTATCACCGAACTAGGGAACCCTCCAAGTTTTAAGGCAAAATTCCTTGGTAGCCTCCAGCTATTGCAACAACCCGAGTAGTGAACCTGTGGTTCACCAAGTCCAAGGGTGCAACCTTACGAGCTTACCTAGTCGACCTACTATCATTTAACTTCATTGGGTTTCGTGTCCGAAACAAAGCCCTAGAGACCTAGTGGATCACTTGGGGTCTTACTCAAGACCTTAGGATCCAGGCATTCCTTTTATTAGACTCTAGCCAAGTCACAAATATCATAGGAGGTTCAAATCATTACTTAGCCAATTCAGATTGCTTAGAATCCATTTAGAGAGCTTCAAGCTTAGATTAAACACACACACACATTTTATATCTAGGATTTAACTACACTTTCACCATTTCCTTAGGATTCGTAGAGTCAGAAACTTGCATTTCAGGCCAATTAGTAACTCCAACAGACTACCTAATGTTAGGAAACTCTACTAACAACCACCTATCGTTAGGTAATCCTGACCTAACGTTAGGTCAAGCTGTAGGCCAAATTCAGAACCACAAAAGTTGCTTTCGTGCCTCAATCCTAAGTTTTGCACCCCCAAATCACCTGCAAACTTGACCACCAATACAAACACATACCAGGAACATTTTGAATCCAAGAGACCGTTGATCCCAATATTTTGGATTTAATGCTTTACTTTGCCAGATTTAATCAACTTTTAATTCTCTTTTAGGGTTCAAGCAGGGTTGAATAGGTACACCAATACCGATTCTAGTCTTAGGTGCTGGTGCTGGGCACCCATTGTCATAGTGTGTCAGTATTGGTACTGTGTCCAAGTACCAATATTGAGCACCCACAGCACAATGTCACAATGCCAGCGAATAGCAATACTGGGCACTCACCTCCATGGCTACTGAATTCATCCAGTACCGGTATGGGTTATCAATACTGATATGAGATGCCTTCAATACTAGATTTAAGTCTCTTTTTAGCTTGTGCTGAGCCAACTAGTATCATACTTGTCACTAGTACCGGTACTAGGCATCTTCGATACCTAGTTCCCAACTTTAAACCTTCCCTTTGATTACCCATGTTTACCACTTAACAATACGCATTTAGAGCTCCACTCTAAGCATTTACAAGCATGGAAAGAACACAAATATCCAGAGAAATCAAGGGAGACACCCGTTTCACTTGTTTTTCCCCATTCACCACCATGTTATACGAATAACAGAGAAGCAAGTACACCCCATGAATTCACAATATTACTGCACAAGTGTAAGGGTAATAATCTCCATAGAACCCATAATAGAAACCCATTGCTTAACCTAGCCCTCTTCCCCAATTAGTACATGCTCTCAAGGTACACATGTGCATCCTAAGGCATAAGGCCTAGAACCCTTATACCATACCTTTACCATCATTGGAGTTCTCAATTTATACCATACCTTATACCATACCTTTACTAATGATATTGTACATACGTATTTATATAAGTATAATGTACATTAATACGCCTGTAACTTAAGTTAATTATATATATATATTCAATAATTAATTTATTAAGTTATTAATTAAGTTATTAGATTAAATTAGAATAAATTAGTAATTTAAGTTAAAATAGAGATAATTTATACTGTATATTTGTATTATTGTATGTTAAGTAATTTAAATTAATTTAACTATATTTATACTGTATTATATTATTTATACCTAATTTATATAAAAATGCACTGAAAACTGATATTTAAATGTATATAAATTAAAATAAAGCATGTAAAATACAATAAAAATATGTAATAAATACTTTAACATGCATATTAACTCTGTACAGGATCAATTAGACCATTAATTAACTAATTTAACCTTTAATTAAGGAATAAACCCAATTAAGAGTATGTATAAATTGTAAACTTTGGCTAATTTATTTATATAGTAAATATAATTAATTTTGTAAATAAATTATATAATTAAGTAGCTCTATGTTTATACTTTAATATCCCATAATTTATTTTTAAATTATAATAATTTATGACCCTCAATTCGAGGGCCAAAATCACAAAATCCGCACAATTTGCACTGAGACAAGCAACGCTGATGGGCGCCTCCAATAGCGCCACATCGTTGGTGTTGGAGCTCCCATAGTGCTTTAAGTTTTTTTCGTGTTTCTTACGTTCTAGTCGTCATGGGCACCGGACATCCGAAACATTCCCCTCTTCCTTCAAGCATATGTTCTGACTTTGACCATGGTTTGCGATGATGAGATGTGGTGCGGCGCGGGTCGAGGGCCTGGCACTGTGCATGGGTATGTGTGGGCCCAATATTAGCATAAAACGAGATTAATGGGATAATTAACGAATTAGGGTGACCTAAGTAGAGGTCTGGTCCTTCTCGAAAGGGTGTTGTGTATCCCTCGAAAAGGTCGCCCGCTAATTAAAAATCATAATTTTTAATTAATGAACAGTAACCTGGTCTTAATTACCTAAGGGGAAGGAAGAAAGAACCTAAAACTTAAGTAAGTGTTAGTATGAGGAATAGAGAAAAGAAGAGAAAGAAGAAGAATGACCGTATATATATTATGTATATATAAGTATAAATGTATAGTATACTGTAAATAAATAATGTAATAAGAAGTATACGTTAGAGTATAGTATATTGTTTGAGCTCATATATGTATATGAATAACTTGTGAGCTTTAGTGATAGATAAATGTGTCACTGTAGATAGAATAAATGTTACCGTAGACCCTCTTTTTGACCTTAGTCTATGTACATACTTTTCCTAAGGTTTAGCGACGTTTATATATGTTACTATAGATGTTAATATATTAAGTTAGGTTAGTATGATCTATATTATAGCATATTATTGTATAGATATGTAAGTATTAGTATTATAAGCTGTAAATAGATAGTATATAGTATTTAATTAAAGTGTTTGATGCTTGTTTGTAGATAGATGTTTGCAAGCATTTTAGTTCATTCTTTTGTATATAAATTGTTTCATTTTTTCATTTATTAATTCATTCATTCATATTTATACATAAAATCAATCCTTTTGGAATTAAAGAATAATATTGGACTTAGAGAGTGATGTATATAAATAATTGCCTCCCAGTGAATAACATGAAATAAACTACTAAAAATTAAGTAAATGAATAAAATTGAAGCGACAACGATTTGTATTTGTGACATACTACAATAACAACGTTTTTTTATACGAACCGTGATCGACTGCTTCAAACCCCCATGCTTGGTGTGCATGATGTGCCTGGATTGGCGTCAACAATAGATAGAGCAAGGCAACCAATAAAAAGAACAAGCAAGAAGGGACATACTTTGCAGGCTTTTGCCATATTGGTTAATTGATGGATGAATTTTGCTAGGGTATTCGACTAGATTTTTGAGGGTGTGACTTCCAACGTTAGCATGACAATTAGGGATGCAATTTCTGTAAATTTGACTCGAATTTGACCCAATTCAATCCGAAAAGAATGGGTAAATGTGACCCGAACTAATCAGATTTGGGTATGAATTTTATCCAAAGAAATTTGATCGGATTTAGTCATGGATATAAATTTATACCCAATTACCCAACCTAAAGACTCGAATAAAATCCCCATTTGCCAGAGATATATAAGTCAAACCCTAAGTTCCTCATTCCCTCAGCCCTAATCTCTGTTATGATTCCTTCCATAATTTTAAAGGTTGAGAATACTTCTAAAGTTTGTATTAAATGTTTATTTCAGAGATGAAGATATTTTGTTTAAAAGGTACTTGTATTTGATCTTTCTTTGTATTTTTTGTATTTTTATTGTTAATGTATTCACTTTGAAGGATTTTTTTTATAATAATTTTGGTATGAATTAATAAGATTAGAATATTAAGAGCCCCTATGTTTCGAGCTTATTAAAAATAAACAATTAATGAATTGTGTTCTAGATTTTTTTTTCTTTTTTACTCTAATTTAGCATAATTTGATTGTAAGATCAATTTATAAATGAGTACTCGATGAGTAGATGGGTATGGGTATGGGTTTAAATTTTTATATCTAATGAATAAATGAGTAGGGTATGGATATAGGTTTAGACAAATCTGATTCGAACCCAACTCATTTGCATCCCTAATGACAATGCCATCATCACCCAAGATTACAAGGTATACGTCTAGGAATCGAACAATTCACCTTTCTTAGTTCATGAAGGAAGAAATTTGGTCAAGATAGTCCTAGTGAGTATCAATTGATGGATTCTAAGGAGGATTTTTGTTAATCAAATTTGTGTATGCAAAGACATAGATATTGGATTAGA
Source organism: Thalassia testudinum (assembly GCA_037157565.1). Classification (NCBI taxonomy): domain Eukaryota; kingdom Viridiplantae; phylum Streptophyta; class Magnoliopsida; order Alismatales; family Hydrocharitaceae; genus Thalassia; species Thalassia testudinum. The sequence continues at coordinate 25,755,251 of JAZHRO010000024.1, forward strand.
CTTACACTACAATAAAAATGTTTCAAAAGCCATTGTTAAATAAAAAGTAGTATTATTTACTAACTATTTCTGGATATAATGACAATTTTAAGCTATTAGTATGATTATTTGTAGTCGTCACTAACTAACAATAACAACAGATATATTGTTGATCACTGCTAGCTAACTGACTACAACAATGAAAGTTTCATGGTCGTTGGCCACAACCTAGAGTGGTGAACCAACCCCAAGATAGGGTGGGTCACGTAAAAATGGATGATGTTGAAACATCAATCATATAGGAGGCTTGCTTATACTATGGGTGAGAAGAAAATTGTTTACATACCATTTGAATCTCCCAATTACCCAAAGCTCAGAACAAGACAAAGTTAGTGATTTAGCATAAATCCCTAATTACTACTTGTGTCCGGAAGTAGTGGGATTTGATCATCTTAAGAATAAATAAACAAGTTGTAGATAAATATACAATCACACAATAACATAAGAGAGTTTGTTTACCTGGTTCCTCCTTATAGGATCTACATACAGGAAAAGGATAGAACCCTCAATATATTATGGTAGGAAAGATAAAAATTAAAATCCCACCTTTTCCTCTCTTTGAGTACATTGTTTTGGTTTCCATTGCCTAACACTCCAAACACCTTGTTGTTGTTCACTACCACTATAAGTATCTTCATCTTGTTGTCTCTGATCACAGGACAATTATTTTTGAAGATCCCAAAGGAGTGCCCATTGTTGGTTATTCCTCTACTTCGTCCATCACCTACGTTCTTACCATATTTGATTGGAGCAATGATCCTAAATGATCTTGTCGACAGTTGTTTGACAGAAATATATGTAATGAGGGAAGAAAATACCCCAAAATTGGCCTAGCACAGAAGGCTCACAAGGACTATTATAGCCCACATAAAGGCCAACAACTTGCCTTCACAATCCTAACAAACTTGAGTGTAGGGATCCACTTGAGCTGCCTATCCAAGCACACTGCCTGAATCCCAAATGGATTTGCTTGACCCACAGAACCAAGTGGACCACCGACTCCTAAAGGGATTCGCTTACATAGCAACCCAACCAGCACATATCAAGCGAATCACTCGGTTGAAAAAACACCTAGATGGGACGTCGTTGACTAATAAGTCTTGCTAGATAATCTAGTCAACCAATGAAGAGGTGGCTGGGAAGATGGACCATTGCACAAAAGGTGAATGTGAGGAAGTGATTCGAATTTCACGTTGCAATCAATTCAAAGGGTAATGGAGTTAGTTAGAACATGCGAGCTGTACAAGGAGTAACGTTCGAGAGTAGTTATAGAAGATTATGCCGAGGATTATGGGACTTGAATTTCTGTAATGGCTCTCCTAATATGTGTGTACATATTGTATTATAAAAGGGGCCATCTGGAAAACTACATACTCATTACTCTCTCTCTCTCCCTCTCTTTCTACTAGTTATATTTAGTGGAAAGTTTAAGGGCTAGATCCCTTCCCCAGACATGCATCTCTTATGGTGGAACAGAGCTACCAAGTGCTTGGGTTTTCTTTGTGCGTGCTTGTTCATTAACATTCGATCAGATTTACTCCCTACTCGAAACTCAGTAGAGATTGCCGTAGGCATTGATTATTGGCAGTGTCTGTGGGATTCTTAACTCAAATCTCTTTTACCTGACTTGTCCCTCCAGAACTCCATGGCCCCAATGACTCACAAAGACTCCAAAATTAACCCCCAACTGGTGGTTAATGAGGAGTTCAGTGTCACCTAGTCTTTCCGCCAACAACAGAGGGAGGAGGTGGCCTAAGCAACTCTTGCCAACAAAAAGAAGGTGAAGGAGGCAGCCAAGTTGAAGTAGAAGGAAGTTGTGGGGCAGAGGGGGAAGCTCCCCTCACTCCTCTTTACCAAAGGGAGAAGGATGAGCAAGAGTATCTAGAGCATTTGGAGGACATCCGGACAAAGCAAAAGGAATTGATGCTTTTCCTCCTCAATGCTAATTGATGCAAAGAGGAGGCCCTTCAGTGAAAGTTTTGCTACTCTCAAAACTGGTTGGACGAGAAGGCGTGATGGCAGTGCGTTATGGAGGAAGAAAATGCCCATCTTCGTGAATAGATTGAGGAGCTCAAATGAGAGATGAGGCAAAAGGATGGAGAGGCATAGCCTAACTTGGAGAGTTGCTCCTAGGCTTAGGCTATCTCCAAATGCTCGTAGCACACACCAACTCGGGTTCCCACATTCGCGAATCCAGTCAACCCCAAATGAGCCTTAGTCTACCTAGGTATTTTCCCTAAACCCGTATCCTCGTGAAATCATCCACACATCAATATCACCATCATACACATTTCACATCTCCATTAAAAGAAATGCATTCACTTTAATACAACTACTAGAGTCTTAAATACAAGAGATATGGAAATAAGTTGGATAGGTAGAACCCTTGTAGCCCGAAAGAGATGCAATGGTGATTGCGATGAGGATGTGGTGGCCGTCCCTCCAAGCCCCTGCTCATAGCTCCTCCTCCTCAGCAATTCTCCTTGAGGTGAGGATGGTGGATGGATGGAGAAGGTAGATGAAAGGGTGGTGGTCGGCCCTGTTGGTGGTGGTTAGAATGGTGGTGATCAATCAGTGCGAAATGGAAGGAATGACCTAGAGAAAGTGGCACGAGGTGGAGGTGCGATGATGGTGGTCACTGGAGGTGGGCGTCGAGGAGAGGGGAACGAGATGGCTGGACTGATCAGGAGATCAAGTAGTGGCCTGGAGAAGGTGTAGATAGGCTTGAGGTGGTGAGGGTCTTTGGTGGTCTGTGAATGGGAGTTGGTCTTGAGTTGGAGGTGCTGTGCATAGTCGAGTGGAGGTCGTCGGTGGGGAGATGAGGTGGTCGCTTGGAGAGGAGAGGTGAGCTGGAGATGGCGGATGAAGATGCTAGTAGGTGGAGAGGGGAGGAGGACCGCTAGGAGTGGGGCCTGTCTGCTAGGGCCTGCACGAGATAAGTCACGAAAGAGGGAGAGTGTGTGAGGTTTCGGGTTCACGGCAGGGTTGAGAAGAGAATGCCGTGCGAGAGAGGAACCACATGAGTCGGACCTTTACATGGTCTTGTTCACGTGGAAATCGGGTGGCGAGTGTGTGTGCGTGTGAGTGGTCAGTGAGGGTGCGTTGGCGCGTGTCAGTGTGTGTGTGTTTCGATGGAAAAGGAGGTGAGACAGGTAGTGCCTGTGTGTGTGCGCTTAGGTTGTGAGGAGTGTGTGTGTGGCGCGTGAGAGGGAGAAGAAATGGGCCTGCCATGAGTTGAGTGAGTCGAATGAGTTTTTGGAAAGTAATTTAGAAATTAGGTGCCTATGATGGAGGATGTATTTTGATAATTCTCCTTGCATTTTATGCAATTATAAACACTTATAAATATTTATATAGATTATAAAATTTGAGAAAATTATGCAAATCTAATTACTCATGTATGTAATTATTTTATGACTAAATATGAATATTAATATACCTAAAATGTATGGATTAACCAACTTATGTTTAATAGCAGCCCACTTAAGTAGACTCATCATCTTATACTTCCTTCACTGATAGGGGTCTTTTTCACTACCACATAATGTTGTTTGGCTTAAAGAACATTGGTGCTACATACCAGTGACTTATAAATTGAAAATTTTTTAAATTAACAAGAAGGTTATTTGAAATCTACATCGATGATATATTAGTTAAGGAAAATGACTTTCAAAAACAACTCCAGAATTTGACTAATGTGTTCAGTATACTATAAAAATATCGCCTGAAATTGAACTTGGAAAAATGTTTCTTTGGCATCTTATTTGAGAAGTTCTTGCGTTTCCTTGTGTTTAGCAGAGATATTGAGGCTAACCTTGTCGAAATTAAGGAAGTAATTGAGTTAACCCTACTTAACAATTTAAGGGTGGTATAATTGTTGGTGGGATGCATTGCTTTTTGGAGTGCTGAAGGCACATTTCGCATACTTATTCAACCTTTATTTAATTATGATTGGGATCCACCTTTCCACTCCAATATTAATGAACACCTAATTATAATATATATCCTTAGTTGACTACATAAATTTGCCAAATTTAAGTTTATCTTGCAAACCAACTTATTCATACCTACGAGTAAAAACCCGCATCTCCTTGGATAATTGATTTCTTGGTAGCATTCCGCTATTCCCATCAAAAGACTTAGCTGGCAGGATTTCAAATTCAAAAGACGCATAATTTCGTTTCCGATTTTCTGACATTCAATGATTACAGATCAAATAAAGAAGCGTTAGTTGAGGAAACGATTGAATTTGGTGAGCCTCACTTGGGAAAGAAACGATGATTAATACACAGTTGTTAGGAGTCGATTTTAGAAAGAATTGAACAAACATGCTCCATTTGGCAAAGAGATATTAAGTAATTTCTTAAGTCGGTTAAATCATATATGCCTCCAACATTTCCTATACTAGCACATGCCACACTCGTTAAAAAGTGCTTAGCACCATTCATCCAAAGCCATCAATCAACCATGGCTGGCTACTTTGCCATATTGGGTTGGACCTTAGGCTAGGATATGTGGCCTTTGGCAAGAATGTGTTTGTTTTGGTAACCAATAAATGGCACTTTCTATTTTTTATTTTTTATTTTTGTAACAATATGTGCTGAATGATCCCGCTGTGAATTTAAGGTTACGTCTGAGATAAAGATAATTTTTATTTTGGGAGAAGATAGGAGAGAGATAAGTTATGAAATGTATTTATTTAAAAAAATGGGATAAATAAAGGGATGGAAATAATGGATTGGTAATATGATGTTAGTGAATGATTTTTTAATATTAGAATATGAGTTGATATGATTTGGTAATATGATGTTAGTGTGTTGATTTTTACGGATCGAAAATTAAGATATTTCGATTAAAAATCATGTTAGGTGAAACGATCCACCATCTTTTAGTCATTTAAAATGTCTGGGATGTTAATTAAATGTTTGTCCGGACGTTTGGGATGTTTACTAGACGTCTGAAAATGATTTTTCTCTTTGGCGGACTGTATGTACGCCATGCTTCCTCTCTCACCGCGCCTCACCACACCTCCTCCTGCAACGCCACATGGCACCACGCTTCGCCATCTCGCTCCCCTCACCTCCTCTCCCTTTATAAACCTCTCCTCCTCTTCGTTGCCCACCCTGTAGCCGAGAGCAAAGCGAGGGCGAGAGCGAGTGAAGAGCGGAGAGCGAGGGCGAGAGCGAGTGAAGAGCGGAGAGCCAGAGCGAGAGGAAGCATGAGAGCGGAGGGTGCAACACCGTTCTGCTGCAGCGCCTGCAGGCGAGGGAAGCCAGAGCAGTTCCGCGGAAGTCATTTTTCCGCAGAATCAAACAACCAGAGGGACACCCAGACGTCCAAAGGTAGGGCAAGACGTCTAGTAGATATCTACTTTCCATATTTTCTCTCTGACAAAGTCCTGACAGCGTACATATATGTGTCAGAAGGTGAGAGCGGACCGAGGTAGTTTCAGACGTCCAAGAGCACCCCTAGATGTCTGACGGAGTCCTTGGACATCGGCATTGAGTTCCAGACGTCTGATAGAGGAACACCGAGAGAGGTATCCCTGAGAACCATTTTAAGACGTCTGATTTCTGTCTGACAGTGTGTTTTTGGGCCGTGAAAGGCCCTAATATTATCGCTTTTCCGCAAACAAACTGTCTCTGTTTTCCGTACGAGTTTCTCTGTATAATGATGCCTTGTTTGTATGATTCTGAACTTTTTTGGCCCATCAATCCATGTTTCAGGTCTCCAGTCCGTCGGGTGTACGGGACCTGCGGAGACGTCGAGAGCCACTGTACGAGCCCCCATTCCACCTGGTTACCCAGGTAGAGTAGTTATAACCTTAAATCTCTAATTTAATACATGCAAGTAAGTAATCCTAAGACTTGAGATGAACCCTAGGAAGGAATAAACGCATACTCGAGAGTAAATTCTTGAACCCTAGGTCTTGGCATGAATACTAGGGTTAGAGGAAATTACATGTGAATGATTGAGTAATCAAAAGCTGCCTGTTGTTATCTAAAATGGACCCCTACTGTGATAAAATGGAAATTGAACTGTTTGTTTCGTACATTCCAACCAGAATGTGAAAAAAAAACTCCTGTACGAACCCCACGAGGAATATAGACAAGAACACCGTAATACGGAGAACCGTATGGTTCTGAAAATTTGCTGCCCATGGGCAGCTGTTAAGGGAGGTAAGCTGACCTTTGTGTACGTGGCACTGAAGAGAGCAACTATCCCTTGTAGTGTAGAGGGGAGCTTGCCGCCCTTGGCTTGGGACCCGGGGTGGGTTTGGCCACTCTACGATGACTCTTACTAGCCCTCGTGTACGTGGTACCTAGGTGAGCTACTTAGTGTAGGGGGAGCTAGCTGCCCGAGGGGACTCGGGGCTAGGCATGGCCACCCTACACCGATTCTCATTAGCCTGTTGGTCAAACCAGGGTAGTTGGATGAGGGTATGCGGACTGAGGAGGGGTAAGACCCCTCAGGGGCAAGACCCCTGTTCTGTTCTGAGAGGGTAAGGCTCTATACTGTTCTACACTATACGTTGAGGCATACCCGCTAACGGAAATAACTGATCGCGTGCCAGTGCGGAGTCGCTACCCGCATGCTTATCACGTGTGCTGTAGTCACCGCTACATTACGACTGTGACCTCAGGGTGGTAGATCGAGTATAGGACTACCACGGTGAGACTCCCCTCGCCAGGAGAGTGCCACGTGGGTATCCTATATCACGGGAAGCTACAAGCAAAATCGTTCCTATAGGAAACAAAAAGATTAATTAATAAATCCTAATTAGAGATCTTTACATACCCACATGTATAATATAATTGGAAAACGGAAAATTTTATGTTAACTACTTGCTAAATGCATGTTACTTCTTAGACACCACTTTACTCAGCGTTAGCTAACTCCAATTAAATAAATTTTGTACAGGTCAGGGATTTGAGCAGCCCGAGCTACCGGCTGCTGAGGATGCTGGGCCTAGTCAAGCCTAGCTTTAGTTCTACTGTTTGGTAGTAAGTTTCTATAGCTTTGTCTTCTACTATATGTACTCGTTTTGTTGTGATGGCTGTATTATGACATAATATTACTGTTCCTTTTCCCCTATTGTAAATTTCTTTCCGCTTAGCTACTGTACTGGTATAATTGTTGTTTGTTGAATGTTATTTGTTATTTCTTGTTGGACGACTGGATCTTGAGATTAATCGAAGCAAGTCGGTTTCAGATCCTGTAGGGATCTAGGATCGGGTCGTGACATGAGACTTAATATGATAGACTTTTGCAATCCCGCAGCAATGCATGGGCTAAAGACTATTATCTAATGAACCAGCATGGGGCAAGCACTGTAACGTGCACTGCTCCTGCTGATTAATTTATTTTCCTTCACTGTTCGTTTATTTTTTTTGTTTGATGCATGCTTTCCTTGCCGTTCTCTCTCTCTTATCTTTTTTGTTTCTTTTTCCTCTTATTTTATTTTTCTTGTGCAATGTTTAGCACATACATCTATTTCGAATTCCGCTTCTATTATCGGATTCTCATCTTATGCTCTTTAATTAAAGGCCAATATTGAGTACATTCCTACGAGAATATGATATAATACACATACAAAATCAGGCAGTGTAAACACAATCTTAGATACTGATCGGAAATCAAAATGCACCTGATAATGTATTTTGCAATGTACGGTGTGTTTTGATTTCCGATTGGTGTTTTTTATTTTCATCGGACGAAAACTAAGATATATCAGGTAATGTATTTTACAACACATGGTGTGTTGATTTTTCATTGATCGAAAATCAAAATATATCAATTAAAAGTTATATTAAACTTTTATATAATTAGACATTTACATTATATAGTGATTAACTTTAATGAATTATTTTCTTACTACAAGTGGGTTGAACTTAGAATGCATGAAACTAATCCTGACTCCCAAGTTCAATGTCCCCTAAATGATGTAGAAGAAAGTATTTGATCTTCATGTACCATACTTTACTTGAAGGTTACTAATGAGATTGCTTTTAACTTTGTCGAAGAAAAGAAAAATGGAAACTTTTACTAACACATTGATACATTCAAAATATCCTTAAAAATATAATATGAAAAATAACGTAATTACCATCACATAAGGAGATCTACTACTGCTCAAAGGAACAAAAATGTAATGATATTAAATCAAATTATGATAAAGAAGTTACCACCATTTCAAAATCAAATTACATGGCATATTAGTTTAGAATTAAATTATATTAGTGAAAAATAAAAAATTACTGATATATTTTAATTTAAAATCAAATTACGTAGATGTAAAATAAATAATTAAAAAAAGATATCTGTAAATTTTTATTTAAAATTAAAAATCACCCCCTACATCTAATTTCAAAATAAAAATTCACCTATAACTTCGATCGCAAGAGTTGGCCGACGACTTGAGTGCAGATGTACCTTACTGTATCATAATAATTACGTTTCTTTTCACGTATAAGATCAACTCATCAACAAATGTATACGCTGAATACCAGTGCATACCATGAGAAACATATCCGTTACATCCGTTACAAATGCATCATTTTTTCTAACGTCATAATGTTTCGGGGCCATTGCACTCCGCTTACCTTCTAATCGTAACATCTCTTATTCCCCGTATGGAAATGAGTCTGTAACTGCTATTATTAATTTATATCTCTTACCAATAGTCTTTGATAATTATGTTCCTTCGCTTCCATGCACGATTTATTAGCAATTCCAACCAGAAGACGTATCATCCGTCGAAATCAAATTGGAAGGTGTATAATTAACCGGTGTGCTCCCAAAGGAAATAGACTTGTTGGGCAAACGAATCATGAATTAAAAGCCATCGAGTCCATCAATCAGGGAAACGTATAGGACTATTTGGCAAGAGATGTCAAGTACTTGCCGTTTTATCGTGATACACCTGGATCCACCCTCCAATATTTACAAACTTGTACCAATCAAACTCTTTTAAATCTAGGGTTAAGCCATACGTGTTTCATTCATCAACAGGTCATGGCTAGATCTCAAGTTACTTACCCTCTCCTCTTCGTTCTCATCCTCGCTCTCTCTTTGGTCGTCTACGCTAGGAGACCCCTTACGATCTCGGAAAAAGCACAGACAATTCCACTTCCAGGCCAAACACCCATTTGCGACCCTAAAGTTGTTCCTGGTTGTGATCGTCCCAAGCCGGTTGCACCATCATGGCACCGTGGTTGCAGCACAATTGATCGTTGCCGGGTTGATACACCGTAATTGAACATTGCCAAGTAGATACACCGCCAAGTTAGTAGAGCGATGACCTAGCTAGCAAAATATATATTGCAATAAATTTAATTTTGATAGCCGAAAGATGTGGTCATTTACACCTCATTGATCATCCATCCATCCATCCATCTATCTATCTATTCTCCACGAATGGTGAATGGTCCTATATAATGAACGTTTCAATTCCCTTCTATGATTCATTGCTTCTTAGTGGCTTTTTATTTTGATTATTATAAATATCATATAAACATCCATTCCTCTCCTAGCTAATTTTCATATGTCCTGTTCTAACGTATTCAAGTAGGAAAAGAAATATGATCGAATTCGAAAGCACGAAAATCCACTCGGTAATTTTATTTGGTTGCACATTTGAAAAATGTGGCGTCGTTGACTTTGATTGTTCGGTGTTCTAATTTTTAATTATTCCAGTCCGTTGTTTTGAAAGTAAATTCCATGAAGGGGTAATTCAAACGCCCTCCTAAATAGGAATAATCCGAATATTTTATCTTCATCTCTTGAGATTCATAGAATTCGTAAATAGATTTTATCTAGAAATTGAAAAGGAAATACAACTGTACAAATCCTATGCAAATCGAATAAGTAAAAGAAGCTTATTTGGTATCATGGGAATGAATCAAGAAAATATATGTTCTTCCCGAAATTGGGATTTGAAATGCTTGACGATATATATATATATATATATATATATATATATATATATATATATATATATATATATATATATATATATAAAAGAGGCATATTAGACTAATCCATCCATAATACCAATCCACCTCCATATCGATCAAGATTCTAAATTAGACAAAAAGAATTGGAAGAAAAATACAATAAAGATGAGAAAAGAAGGTGTCCGCATTACTTTGGCCTCTTGGTGGCACATTGTATTTTCAGCATGCTACTCTATGCTTTGGGACAAGTATTGTGCCACCAAGAAGGGAGTTTTAGGCTTAGTTTGGATGAAAGGATAGATTTTGTGGGATAATTTTTTTGCAAGGATTATTTTGGTGGGTTAACTTGAAAAATCGACGAAAATCGAACTCTTACTTGCAAGGTCTTATATTATGTCAAAAGAGTTATAGTTGTAAAAGGTGAAGCCCGTGAATTGTTGATCTTTACCATCATCCCCAACACTTCAGTCACTTCAAGGATTAGCAACAAGAGTAAAAAAAGATCTAACCTATGTTAAGCCTCTCCAATAGTTCTTCTTTTTTGAAGAGGAAATACCATTCATTCATTGAAGGAAAATATGGCCAAGTGAGGCTGGTACATCAACTCCTGACCAATATCTAAAGAGTCCCTGCTTAGAGCATTCAACAGTAAGGGAATAGGAAAGAGACATATATTGTCTTCTAATAGAAGAGTGATCATAGGGTGGGAGAGTAGCATCTGTTAATGGTCATATACAAGATTGCGAAGTCACCAAAACAGGGAGGAGCCCTTAAGAATCATCTGCACCACTATCACGCAATCGCTGAGCACTACAATCTGGTAGTAGTCAAAATAAGATGCTAGCTGAAGACCCTACTCAATTGCCAAGCATTCCGCCTCAGGCACATCGTAGGCCAGAGAGGAGGAGTTGGCAACAAAAAGTTGGCCATCATGATCATGACAGAAGGCAGCATCAACTTAATTGTATGAGCATATCGACTTTGTGCAGTCCCTAAATAGGAGGTTGTAATGTCGACAGGTGGCCATCATAATTGTCTTGACTACATTGGATGCACGACATAGCAAGGGAGGTGGTTGCTTCGACGAACCAGATTGCAACGAAGGCAAGTAAGATAATGGCTACCCATCATAATTTTTTTCCTTATAAAATGAGTAGGAAAGGGCAAGGTTGCAGGAAAATTTCCAAGCCTATACATGGTTTTGGACATATCTTTCAGCTTTAGCATTGCAGCGTTGTTACGACTTGGTTCCCGAATTCCTACAGGATACGAGACTGGACCAACTCGACTGATCCTAAGACCCAGTCGTCCAACGAGAAAGTAACCAAAAATCAGGAAAGTAAACCACATTCACTATGCTAAGCAACTAACAGTAAAAAGGTACAGCAGTAGAGAAGTAAAAACTGCTACAGTACATATCACCACCACAACAGTAGAAAGTAACAAGTACATGAACATAAAGAACAGAATATAAAGGTACAAGAGTCTACTCACTACAACAGAAAGAAGTACAACAAAAAGCTACAACTACTGGGCTTTACTAGGCCCAACACCCTCTGCAACCGTGGGCTCTAGCTGCTCAACACCTGGACCTGAAAAAGGTTATGAGTACACGAAGTCAGCGAATGCTGAGTAGAGTGGCAACCAACTAACTAAAGCAGTAAAAGTGGACAGGTAGCTGTTGTTTTCCAATTTCATTATTTCACAAGTTATTCCCTTTTTACCCATTGGTTTATTTATCAGATCTCTTTCTTGATCTCGAATGTTCCTCGTGAGAATGATCTTGATTGCAGTCTTTTCCGAATAGTAGAAGGCACACGTGGTGCTCTCCTGCCCGGGAGAGTCCCCAGTGGTAATCCTACACCCAGTCAACCACCCCAAGGTCACGGATAAACGTAACGGTGACTACGGCACGTGCGATAAGTACACGGGTAGCTACCCCGCACTGGCACGCGGTCAGTCGTTTCCGCTAATGGGTGCGCCCAAAGTATAGCACGGAACCAGTATAGGGCCTAGCCCTCTCAGTAACAGGGGTTTAGCCCCTAAGAACCAAACAGGGGTCTCGTCCCTCCACAGTCCGCGCACCCTCGCCTGACTACCCTGGTTTGCTCAGTGGGCCCAACAAGTCGGTGTAGGGTGACTAGCTGAACCCCGGGCCCCATGGGGTGGCTAGCTCTCTCCCTACACTAGTAGCTCTTCCCGGTACAGTGTACACGAGGGCAAAGAAGTCGATACAAAGTGGCCAATCCTAACCCCGGGTCCCAACCCAAGGGCGGCTAGCTCCGCTCTGCACTAAACAGGGGGACAATCACTCTCCTTGGTACTACGTACTCAAGGGCCAGCTTACTTTCCCACTCACATTTTCAGATCCATTCTATTTATTTCCAGGAGCTCTACAAATTCCTTGTAGGGTTCATACTCATATTCCTCATGCCATTCCATTCCAGGTTTCATCGTTTCTATTTTCATTCTTAGGTTATACACATGCAATGTTGAGAACCTCATCATGAGCCATAACTAGCTCATTTTGACCTAATACAAAGGATAAAAGCTCCTACATAACTCAAGGAAAGGCCTAACTCAGAGAATTCTGAGTTTAAGAAGAAAACAAGTCATAAGGGGTAAAAATATAATTTTACCAGCATAATCTGCAAGCAGGGTAATTCAGGGTCCAAACACAGGTCAAACAAACCTAATAAGAAGGGAAGTGGGATGATCTGATCTGATAAGGGCTACAGCAACTCCAAGGAATTAAATGACAATCTGTAACCCTAAAATAAACCCACTTCAATTCACGAGGTTCGAGGCAAAAAAAAATTGACTAAACCCTCTACAATTCGTAGAAAAATAATCTCTAGTGTTTAGAACCTTCAATTTGGCCTTAGAAACCCATTTTGACCTACATTGAGAACCATGCCCAATTAATGACTTAATTTGGGTTTTTACGTAAATTGATCGGTCAAACAAGATCTGATCTAGAAATAAAATTTACCATTAGAATCCTTAGGCCCCATTTAGTCATGCATAAAAACTTGAGCCTAAGAAGAGACCTTCTTGACCGACTTTGCATTTTGGTCCTCATTCATTACTTTTTGACCCTCAACTTTTGAAACCCTCACATTTTGGCCCCTAACTCTTCTTCGTTCTTTGCATTTTGGTCCTCCTTGCAAAACCCTGAGCAGCGCCATGCTCCGGCGACCTTGCGCGAGGCATGGCGCCGCGCAGGATGAGGGGGACCCCCTGCCAAGTCAACAAGGGGTTCCTTGCGACGTCAGCCGTCGCAGGAACACCCCCTGATCGCTGCAATCACCCATACCGCCCGTGCGAATGCACGGACAGTATGGGTCTCCATCTCCGGCGTCCTCCGGCGAGGGAGGCACGTCGTCTCCCTCCGCCCTCCTCTCTGATTTCGACTCTATAAAAGCCCTCGACGCTCTGCCGCACTCTCCAGCTCGGATCTGACAGAGAAACCCCCCCTTTTTCCTCTCTTCCCACTCCGACAGAGGCCCCCTTGCTCCGGCGGTTCCTCCTCCTCCTCCTCGTCGCTCTGCCGCACTACCAGCAGCAAGGCTGCCTTCACCTCCTCTTCCCGCGTCGCGCCGTACCCAGCGCGCGCTCTCCCGCTCTCTCCTCACCGCCGCCCTCTCTCTCTGGGCACCTTCTTCTCCGACGACAGTCGATACGACTGTCGCCTTGCTCCGCCCCCCCCCCCCCCCCCCCCCCCCCCCCCCCCCCCCGTCCCTCCGAGTAGGTACAATCTTTCCTCTTCCTCCCCTCTTTCTTTTCCTTACTGTAATTTGCATAACCACCCCTCGACCGCGTCTAATCGCCCTCACCTTCCCCATCTCTGGCCAAACCCCGGCGACTCGCTCCCGTCATTCCACCACCCCACACGACTCGCCGATCCTCACAGAACCTCCGCCTCCTCACCTTGATCAACTTCTGCCCTTCCATTTCCCGTCACTTGCCACCTGCAGACCCCCCGAACAAATCCATTTCCCGCGCTACAGTTTGACCTAGGGCAGCCCCTACGCTTCGCCCCACGGCCTACCAGATCCCACACCGCCTTCGCCGTGCCACAGCGAAGGTTCTCCACTTGTCTAATTAGGCCGAGAGGCCGTTCTTCTGTGGACAGGTTGCTCGTCCTCCGTCGCCATTGCTGAGCCGGTGAAGCTCCTTCAACCTGCAGCTGCAGGCGCACTTCGCCCAGGTTCGACTCGCCAGGACGCGCGGTTCGCAGCCACGCAGTCACCTAGGCCTGCAGTTGGGGAGAAAGCCCCGCAGCTGCTGCATCTGCCTGCAGCTCCCTCAGCTGCAGGTGCCCAATTGGGGTGGGACATTTAGTCCCACCTCGGAACTTTTGAGAGGCCCACGCCCGCATAAAGGCAAAAAGTACCTTAGGCTCTTTGCCTCCTGAGCACGGGGTGAGGTCCCTCTCACCCGCCCGAGCCGGCCTCATCTGCGACCACGCCCCGCGGACCTGGCCCGACTCGTTTACCCGTCCTGCACTCCTCGCCCACCACCGCACGCCGGTGGGCCTGGACCCGGGCACGACCCGCATACCCGACTACCCAGCAGCTCTGGGAGAGCTATCCAATGAGTGAATTCTGAGAGAGAGAGACACGGGGGAGGGTAGAGTAGGTTTTGCCCTCTGATCGAACTTTGAGTGTGTAGGCACAGGTGAAGAAGAAGAGAAGGCAGGAAGAAGAAGGACTGCGAGAAGAAGAAGAAGAAGAAGAAGAAGAAGAAAGCCACAGAGGAAAGAAGAAGAAAAGACGCACTGTAGCAGCAGCTACTTAAGTCGTCTAATTGAAAAACCAGACGATGCTCTGAAGGCAGAGAAGAAGGAGAAGAAAAGAAGAATAGGACCGCAAGGGAGAAGAAAAAGAAAGAGACGGACAGAAAGAAGAACAAGAAGAAAAAGAAAGAAAAGACAAGAAGAACAGAAGCAACAAGAAAAGAAGAACACAAGGAGAAAGGTAAGAAGAAGCTCTGAAGAAGAAGAGAAGAAAGAAGAAGAACAGAAGAGAAGACAAGAAGAAAACAAGAAAAGAAGAACAGAGCAAAAATAAAAAGAAGGAAGAAAACTGTAGACTCAAAGAGAAGAGAAAAGAAGACAAATACGAGAAAGAAGAGAAGAAGAAGAAGCCAACAAGACAAATCTCTCTCTCTCTCTCTCTCTCTCTTTATTTTTTGTAATAGAAACTTCGTACCTCTAGAATACAACTTGCTCCCTGAGTTCGACCTCGGGAGAACCTTCATTTCCGAGTAAAAATTGTAATAATGGCAATGACTATCTGTACTACAACGTAATTTCTACAACAAAGCATAGTCAACAACGCCGTTATCACTTGGCGCCATTGCTGGAGAGCAACAACTATTCTAGAAGCTTTGAATTTCATTTAAGAGATTGCTAATCTTTTTCTCTCTCTTTTGTGCAGGTACAGAAAGAAACAAAAAGACGCAGCCGCACCACAGCCACTCCAAGGATAGGTAACTTCCTATTAAAACCTAAAATTTTAAAGAAAAAGAAAAGAAATAGGCATAACCTGTCTTTATACATAGTAATAGCTGCATATTCTCAGAAACTATTATTCCTGCACACAGTTTTAAAGGTGATTAGGGGCTAACACATCCTTGCCTGAGCCCTAATTACCCAAACAAAGAGTTAAATGGACCAAGTAGAGCCAACATAAGGTCAATAGCTAGGGTTTTTAGAGACACACCTTCTATTAACAAAGAAAAGATCTTCCCAAAAAGAGGTGTACCTAAACCGTGTTTGAAAAAAATCTACACAAGAGAAACCCTAAGCAAATGGCTCTCTAAACATTTGAACCCTAAAAAGAAAGGACCCAAAAGCTCTCAAAAGAACAAGAGGTGAAGTTGACCCCTTGGGTCAACCAACCTTAAAATTAGGCCACTTTGTTCACAAAAACACCTAAGAGTTCAAGTGAAACCTTAAGCACCCTGATCTTAAACTAAAATTGGTAGACTTAAGAGGTCAAGATCCCCACTCTGGTCTACCTGGAATCGCAGTGACAAGAGAGGTCGGGTGGGGGAAACCCTGTAACCCGTGGGGACGCTCTACCGTGTAGGGGTCTTCACGGGACTCTCCCTCTCTGGCTGCCCAGGTAATTCTCAGGTGGACGATCTTTCTGATCAAGAGGTCCACTTGCCCCGCACCTCTATAGTCACCCAACAATTTTTGGGTGCCTCGATTGGGTCCAGCACCTGCTCATCTCATCCAGTCCTTCAGTATTTGGCAGGAGGTCCTTGAAACCTCCTTCAGAAATTCACTTCCCCCCCCCCCGAGGCCGAGCCTTGCTGCCCTTGTTTGTGCAACCAATCATTCACATAGCCCCTTTTCCTCTGATTCCGAACAAAGTCAACTTCTTCCATCTTGATTCAAACTTCGATTCTATATCTTGATTCCACCACCTGATTCAAAAATGCAGCCACACCAATTAAGACTACCATTCAAAAAACCTGAATATCAGAGATCCATGAAAGATAAGATGATTGAGGATGCCCTTGAATTCTATGAAATCAAATGTAAACCCTCAACACCAATAGAAAACATTCAGGTTGATGTCCCAACAACCACAGCTTTCATCATAAACTGTGCCCAAATTCTGTTGACAGAAATTACAAAAGGATCAACCCGAGATATGCTCATGACAGGATACATTGAGATAGAAAAATTACACCAATCTGAATACCTTCAATGCTTGACAAATCCTGTACTTTGGGAACAACACCAAGATGCCCTTATAAAACTGGTAGAAATGATGAGATCACTAGAATAAATTATCAACCAGAAATACCCGTATATACCAGAAACAGAGGATGAACCATCTTGGAATAGTATTAAGGAACAATCCAATTTCCCAGATCTCGGGACTGAGGCACAAAGTGGTTGTGGAATCCCAACCCAGATAGAAGACAACATCGAATTAGGTTGGGATATTGCAGGAGAACACACTGATGAACCGACCCTAGACCATGAATTGCCAAGCTTAGAATTCCAAAACTCCTGCAATAATGAGGTCAGAACTGAACCTTTTGAGGGTATAAATTCCGCCCCTTATTTTGATAAGGTGGCCCTCGAAGGTTATTCGGACTTAGGTTCTAGCAATTCTACCCACATCCTAAACCTAGAACCTAGATCTGAAACTTATTGGGAAGATTATGAGGCCTCATATGAGAAAGATCAAATTTTTACAGCATATGATTCCGGGCCTCTATTTGATGAATATCCCTCTCCAACATCCTTAGGAAATCTGATCAATTTTTCAGAAAACATGCCAATTTATGATACAGAAACTGAGGAGTTGAATGAGCAGGGTTTTAATGGGGTCTATCCTACCAACTTCGAGCTTGGACAGAACACCTTTTTGAGCCCAGAATTGACATATAGGCTAGAACCCAGTCAGGCTGCTGATTCCACATCTGATGATTTATGCTACGATGGAATTCAGGATCAAGAATCTCATTTGGAACTCAATTTTCACAAACTCTCCGACAACTTCAGATCTGACTATAATTGTGGAGAGACTCTTCTTCCTGAACACACCAGGCCCATCTACGACCTCGGTCCACATAACTTTGACTCCGACTCTAAGGTCCTGATTCCCGAGATCACTGGTAACACAGAATCATTCCTTTTTGATCCTCAGGAACCAAAAACAGAAAATGCCAAGAGTGATTGCAACACAGAATTCAAATCTTTTCTCAGTTCAGATTTCCTTCATCCTACAAACACTCTTCAGGCATTTAATAGCTACCCAGAGGACTCTCTACAGAAAATCACCTGTCATTCCTTTCTAGAAGAGCCCTCATACACGATTGCCACCTCGTCCACACACACAGAACGGATCAAAACCTCTTCCCAACCCCGACCCGCAACCGGACTCAATTTCTATTCAGATTCACCTCTCACCGAGCCGATTGCATTTCCACATCGGGTTTGGAACACTTATCAGACTACATATCATGCTCCATCACTCTCTGAACACCCCTGTAGGGTTCCTACGTCAATCACTGAATATTCTACGGGTCCCTACTCTGACCAGGCTGATTCAACTCAGCCAAACCCTGCATTCACACTTCCACATCCATCTGAGCTTCATAGTATATGGTGGGTTCCACACCTTTTGATCTTCATCTATCAACCCACCAGATTGATTGGGTTTGGGCTGCATCATCAGCCTGTCGATCTGAACAAGCACCTGGTTGGACCAACCAGGCTCTTAATCAAGATGCTTGTCTTACAAAATTTTGCTGATTTGACCATCCCCTCTCCATCGCATTTCCCGCTTGGCTGAAGGCATCAAATTTAGCGCTCAATGGGAGGCAGCCCGTCATTCTCTTTGAAAACTTGAAATCTTTTCTGACACCTTTGTGCACTTAAACTTCACACTTTAGGACAGTCGACTCCACCTCAGATGCTTGCATCTGAGATTAGAAATTGTCCGAAACAGTCACCCCAACCCATTCACTCATCAAAACATCTGTCCTAATGTATGCACTAAGTTGAATAAAAACCCCCTAGGTTACAATGAGGACATTGCAAATCTTAGGCATGGGGGGGTATGATAGTGCCAAAATTGTAAAAAAAGGTTTCAAACAAAAAATTTACATGCCAAAAACACCATAAAAATTAAAAAAAAAAATTTTTTTCGAAAGAGAATAAAAGAAGGAAATTTTGTCGGAGGAGAAAAAGAAACAAAATGAAAAAGGAGCACAAAATTATGAGAAAAAAGTAATCATTAGTAAGAAACTAAGGAATTAACCTAAATTCTAGACCTCATTCAAGAAAAGAACTAAAAAGTGCACAAAGGGATTAGTAAGAACGCAAACCTTAGGTATTCTTGGATAGACTCTTAGTACTCATTAAGATCTGGACACTCCTCAAGAGGTTGAGGAAAATGAAAAGCTGAAATATTAGGTCTAAGGCTTAGGAAGTATTTGGCCTCGTTAGCTAACTTTTGGTTTACGGGACTCAGTAACCTAAGCACCCTAACCTCACACACAGCCTGGTTCAGTAAGCGTAAAAATCAAAATCACGCAGAAGCGTCGCAGAAAATTTTGAAAAGTACACCTAGAGTAGGAGCGGCCGATCAACACAAGTTGATTTAGACGAGTTCCCAGCGCAGAGAGGTGGGAAATCCCCTCGAAGATGCGTAACAAAATATCATCTCCTCGGTGCTTGTCTCTTAGGATATTTACATATCCTACTGGGGGCACGTAAGCACTCTACTGGTTCAGATTCCATGGATGGCATTATCACGAAGTGTCAATTGCCAGGGTCTGGATTCGGTCACGGAACACCATGGATGAGATTATCTCGAAATATCAATAGCCAGGGTTTCGGGGGTTGCCATGGGCGGTGCTATCTCGAAGCATCGATTGCCAGGAACCCTTGAGGATTGATGATGGGGGCAAGGAATCTGATACAGACCGTGTTGAAAAGCCAATCCTAAGCTAGAATTAAAAAGAAAAAGAGAGAGAAAACTCTCCAAAACAGAAAAATTTTCTATCTCTCTCTCTTACAAAACGCACTGCGAACTGAGCCAGGGCTAAAATCATTCCAAGCACGGGTGCTTTAACCACAAAGTCCAATAGACCTTAAGTTAGTTCTTGTAGGCCTTAAAAACCTTTGCTAAGGACTGATGCTGAGGCTAGGCAGATCTGGATCTTGATTGGTACTAGAGTACCTTTTAGGCCTATGGTCAGCATTCTAACCTAATCTGAGTTCAAATGAAAAGCACTTATCTAAAGCTATTAAGAACTCCATGGTCTAGAATAAAGGTTGAAACCTTAAGTTTTTTGCTAACGGACTAGCAAAAGCTAGGCATGAGGGTATGATGAGAACCTCATCATAAGCCATAACTAGCTCATTTTGACCTAATACAAAGGATAAAAGCTCCTACATAACTCAAGGAAAGACTTAACTCAGAGAATTTTGAGTTTAAGAAGAAAACAAGTCATAAGGGGTAAAAATGTAATTTTACCAGCACATTCTGCAAGCAGGGTAATTCAGGGTCCAAACACAGGTCAAACAAACCTAATAAGAATGGAAGTGGGATGATTTGATCTGATAAGGGCTACAACAACTCCAAGGAATTAAATGACAATCTGTAACCCTAAAACAAATCCACGTCAATTCACGAGGTTCGAGGTAAATAAAAAATTGACTAAAACCTCTATAATTCGTAGAAAAATAATCTCTAGGGTTTAGAACCTTCAATTTGGCCTTAGGAACCCATTTTGACCTACATTGAGAACCATGCCCAATTAATGACTTATTTGGGTTTTTACGTAAATTTACCAGTCAAACAAGGTCTGATCTAGAAATAAAATTCACCATTAGAATCCTTAGGCCCCATTTAGTCATGCATAAAAACTTGAGCCTAAGAAGAGACCTTCTTGACCAACTTTGCATTTTGGTCCTCATTCATTACTTTTTGACCCTCAACTTTTGAAACCCTCGCATTTTAGCCCCTAACTCTTCTTCGTTCTTTGCATTTGGGTCCTCCCTGCAAAACCCTGAGCAGCGCCATGCTCCGGCGACCTTGCGCGAGGCATGGCGCCGCGCAGGGTGAGGGGGACCCCCTGCTAAGTCAACCAGAGGTTCCCTGCGACGTCAGCCGTCGCAGGAACACCCCCCTGATCGCTGCAATCGCCCATACCGCCCGTGCGAACGCACGGACGGTATGGGTTTCCATCTCCGGCATCCTCCGGCGAGGGAGGCTTGTCGTCTCCCTCCGCCCTCCTATCTGATTTCGACTCTATAAAAGCCCTCGACGCTCTGCTGCACTCTCCAGCTCGGATCTAACAGAGAAACCCCCCCCTTTTTCCTCTCTTCCCACTCCGACAGAGGCCCCCTTGCTCTGGAGGGTCCTCCTCCTCCTCCTCGTCGCTCTGCCGCACTACCAGCAGCAGCGCTGCCTTCACCTCCTCTTCCCGCGTCGCGCCGTACCTAGCGCGCGCTCTCCCGCTCTCTCCTCGCCGCCGCCCTCTCTCTCTGGGCACCTTCTTCTCCGGCGACAGTCGAT
The DNA here is from genome assembly GCA_037157565.1 of Thalassia testudinum. Taxonomy (NCBI): domain Eukaryota; kingdom Viridiplantae; phylum Streptophyta; class Magnoliopsida; order Alismatales; family Hydrocharitaceae; genus Thalassia; species Thalassia testudinum. The sequence goes on from JAZHRO010000024.1 coordinate 25,776,303, forward strand.
ACGACTGTCACCCTGCTCCGCCCCCCCCCCCCCCCTCGTCCCTCCGAGTAGGTACAATCTTTCCTCTTCCTCCCCTCTTTCTTTTCCTTACTGTAATTTGCATAACCACCCCTCAACCGCGCCTAATCGCCCTCACCTTCCCCATCTTCGGCCAAACCCCGGCAACTCGCTCCCGTCATTCCACCACCCCACACGACTCGCCGATCCTCACAGAACCTCCTCACCCTGATCAACTTCCGCCCTTCCATTTCCCGCCACTCGCCACCTGCAGACCCCCCGAACAAACCCATTTCCCGCGCTACAGTTTGACCTAGGGCAGCCCCTACGCTCCGCCCCACGGCTTGCCAGATCCCACACCGCCTTCGCCGTGCCACAGTGAAGGTTCTCCGCTTGTCTGATTAGGCCGAGAGGCCGTTCTTCTGTGGACAGGTTGCTCGCCCTTCGTCGCCATTGCTGAGCCGGTGAAGCTCCTTCAACCTGCAGCTGCAGGCACACTTCGCCCAGGTTCGACTCGCCAGGACGCGCGATTCACAGCCACGCAGTCGCCCAGGCCTGCAGTTGGGGAGAAAGCCCCGCAGCTGCTGCATCTGCCTACAGCTCCCTCAGCTGCGGGTGCCCAATTGGGGTGGGACATTTAGTCCCACCTCGGAACTTTTGAGAGGCCCACGCCCGCATAAAGGCAGAAAGTGCCTTAGGCTCTTTGCCTCCTAAGCACGGGGTGAGGTCCCTCTCACCCGCCCGAGCCGGCCTAGTCCGCGACCATGCCCCGCGGACCTGACTCGACCTGTTTACCGGTCCTGCACTCCTCGCCCACCACCGCACGCCGGTGGGCATGGACCCGGGCGCGACCCGCGTACCCGACTACCCGGCAGCTCTGGGAGAGCTATCCAATGAGTGAATTCTGAGAGAGAGAGACGCGGGGGAGGGTAGAGTAGGTTTTGCCCTCTGATCGAACTTTGAGTGTGCAGGCACAAGTGAAGAAGAAGAGAAGGCAGGAAGAAGAAGGACTGCGAGAAGAAGAAGAAGAAGAAGAAAGCCACAGAGCAAAGAAGAAGAAAAGACGCACTGTAGCAGCAGCTACTTAAGTCGTCTGATTGAAAAATCAGACGACGCTCTGAAGGCAAAGAAGAAGGAGAAGAAAAGAAGAACAGGACCGCAAGGGAGAAGAAAAAAAAGAGACGGACAGAAAGAAGAACAAGAAGAAAAAGAAAGAAAAGACAAGAAGAACAGAAGCAAGAAGAAAAGAAGAACACAAGGAGAAAGGCAAGAAGAAGCTCTGAAGAAGAAGAGAAGAAAGAAGAAGAACAGAAGAGAAGAGAAGAAGAAAACAAGAAAAGAAGAACAGAGCAAAAATAAAAAGAAGGAAGAAAACTGTAGACTAAAAGAGAAGAGAAAAGAAGACAAAGACAAGAAAGAAGAGAAGAAGAAGAAGCCAACAAGACAAATCTCTCTCTCTCTCTCTCTCTCTTTATTTTTTGTAATAGAAACTTCGTACCTCTAGAATACAACTTGCTCCATGAGTTCGACCTCGGGAGAACTTTCATTTCCGAGTAAAAATTGTAATAATGGCAATGATTATCTGTACTACAACGTAATTTCTACAACAAAACATAGTCAACAATGCCGTTATCATGCAACTTGTAATTCTATCATTCACATTTCCATACTCAGGTTATACACAGGTAGCTTGTATTTCCATCATTCACATTACCATTCCCAATTTATATACATGCAGCTCATATTATGTTATTTCACGTGTACAACAGGAAAGTTACATACAACAGTTAACTAGCACCAGTACTACATATTTTGCAGGCAGCTGTTATTCATTTACAAACAATTGTTATCATACAAGACTGCAATTCATTCATTCAATACAGACATTCCAGCATTTCTAGTCCTAGGATTCATGCCCTACCCTAAGTTCTAATCATTCGTTCCACACATGCATTCAGGTCTGTATTTAAATTAGGAGAAGCCACTCTACCAATAAACCCAGGAGTATTGGGGGCTTGAACGGTAGGCTTATGTGCCTCAGCAAGCCCCGAACTCGCAACGGAATGAAGTTCTATAACAAGGAACAATCACAATGGAACTATCAAAATAGTATAGAAAGTCCTCTAACAAGTAGAGGAATTCATACGGGAAACATCGGTATCTTATTTGCGAAAAACGGACCTCAAACGGACCCTAAACGGGTCAAAAATAGCATTTCTAACTCAAATCAGATGTCTGGAACAACTTCCAGACATCTTAAAAGTGTCCAGTGTCATACCTCAAGACCTGCGCCAATCCTCAGACGTCCCAAAACTCTTCTTGATCGTCTAGACCCAGCTCCAGATGTCCGACAACCTCTTCGGACGTCTGAAAGTGCCTACAGTCATCTGGTAAGCTCCCCAGACGTCTAAAGTGCGTGGGAGGGCATGTCCCGCGCCTTCCCGAAGAGAATCCTGCATGCAGACACCCAATCTTCTCAAAATGGGCATGCAAAGGGGTGGAAGCGGAGCGGCCTGCATGGCCGTATCCGCAAAAAGGACGTACCTTCGCGAAACTCTCACCCCAGACGTCTGGAACCACCTCCAGACGTTCGCTCCATCGTCTGGACGTCGCTCCAGATGTTTGATTCTGGGAAAAACCCAGAACCAGAACCAGCTTCCACCCTCTCGCGTCGCACGTGGTCGCACCGTGCCCCTCCTCGCCTGCTGCTCCGGCTGCAGCAATGTCGGGAAGGACCTCCTCGACGCACTCCTCCTCGCGCACACGCCGCTCCGGTCGCACGCTCACCGGTGAGCTCCCATGCGAGCTCACGAACTCACTCTCCTCCTCTCCTCACGTCGCTCCTCCTCAACGCCGCCCGCGTGCTCTCTCGCTCGTGCTGCCTCTCTCGCTGGAGTGGAGAAGAAGAGGGGAAGGGCTGGTGGCTGAGAAGTGAGGAGAAATGAGAGAGGAGGAGGGGGTTTTATAGATCAATGGGTTAGGGTTTTGCTGGAGGCGGGGAGAGAGAGAAGGGGAGGAAAAATGAGAGTACTGTCTGCGCGCAGCACACGCGCAGACGCGAGCTTATACTCAAATTTTTCGATTTCGAGACATCTGGGAAGGTGTCCAGATGTCTGACCAGACGTCTGACCCACAGTCCAGACGTCTTAAAGGGCTCAAACAGTACGGGTCTTAACAAGCGTGATCTCCAAATCTGATAAATTAGATAGCAGGCGAGGATACCAAAAGCATTGAAAGTTTGGTTATCCTCGAATACCACCTTCAAAAGTTCAGAGAGAGTTGAATAAGTATGAGCAATACGAATTCCCATAGCAAACCAAGTAGCTCAAGCAAATGGATAAGAAAGAAATAAGTGGTCTAGAGTTTCTCCTTGGTTACAGCAAAGAGGACTGTAATTTGAGACTCCCACTATCACTGATCATGGCCTTAGGTATCCCATATCGGAAAAAGATATTCCTCTTAAAAAAGTCCATGAGGGCCTTATGATCACATTTCTGGGTAGGCACAACTTTGATCCATTTCAAAACGTAGTCCACTGAGACTAGTATATATTCGAAGTCGTTTAATGGCGGGAAGGATCCCATGAAATCGATGCCACAGACATCAAATATTTGGATGATAAGAATGGGTTGTAGAGGCATCATATCTTTCTTGGTCATGGATCGTAGGGTCTAGCATCTAGTGTAGGTTTTAGCAAAATTATGTGCATCCTTGAATAGTATGGCCAGTAAAAATTGGATTGGAAAACTTTTGCAGCCGTCTGCTTCCCAGAGAAGTGGCCACCACACAATTGGTCATGACAGTAGGACAACACACTTTGAATCTCCTCTTCGGGAATACATGCCCTAATGATTTGATCAGCACAAAGTCTAAACAAGATGGGGTTGTCTTAGAAATAATGTTTGGCCTCAGCCAAGAACTTGTCCTGCTGTTGTCTAGACTAGCTGTGTGGAATATGCCCTACCACTAAGTAATTAACCAAGTCTGCATACTAGGGGAGGCTCTTTCCTTGCACAGCCAGAATTTGCTCATCAGGAAATGTACCGGTTAAGGGTAGTGTCGGTCCAATATGCTCTAGGTGAAGTCTGGATAGGTGGTCAGCTACAACATTCTTGGATCCGGCCATGTCGTATATTTCCTGGTCAAATTCCTACAAGAGTAGGATCGATCTGATCAGCTTGGGTTTAGCATGCTTTTTGGCTAACAAATGCTGGTTAGCCGAGTAGTCAATATAAATGATAATGTGGAATCCTAGCAGGTATGATATGAATTTTTCCAACCCAAAAACTACAACGAGCAGCTCCTTTTCCGTTACAGTGTAGTTCCGTTGAGCCTCATCTAAGGTTTTGCTCGCATAATAGATCACCATGGGTTTCTTCTCCTGTCTTTGTCCTAGGATTGCTCCAATAGAAAAGTTTGATGCATCACACATTATTTCAAAGTCCTGGGATCAATCTGGGGGTTGTAAAATAGGTGCATTCGAGACTGTATCCCTTAGAGTGGTGTAGACTCTGGTGCATTCAGGTGTCATGTCAAAGTGCATATCATTGGCTAGAGGGTTAGTCAAGGGCTTGGATATCTTGGAGAAGTCTTTTATGAACCTTCTATAGAAGTCAACGTGTCCTAAGAAAGAATTGATTTGTTTGATCGAGATAGGAGGTGAGAGTTTGGAAATTAAGTCAACTTTAGCTGGGTCAACTTCTATGCCCCTATGCGAGATGATGTGACCGAGGACAATCTGTTCTTGAACCATAAAATAGCTCTTTTTCCATCTTAAAACCAAGTTGACCTCAATACATAGTTTCAGGATTTTCTCCAAGTTATTAAGGCATCAAATGAGTTTCCAAAAATGGAGAAATTATTCATAAAGAACTTTAGATATTCACCCACTATATCCGAAAAGATGGCTAACATGTAATGCTGAAAGGTGGTGGGTGCATTGTATAACTCGAATGGCATACCGCATAATGCAAACGTGCCATACAGGCAAGTGAACTTGGTCTTCTCTTGATCTTTTGGTGCAATAGCAACCTGGTTATGCCCTGAATATCCATCCAGGAAGCAAAAATATTTTTGCCCTGTCAATCGTTCGAGAATCTGGTCAATGAATGGCAGGGGGAAATGGTTCTTCTTAGTAGCTTCATTTAGCTTCCTATAGTCGATACACACTCACAACGTGGTGGTGGTGTGGTGGGGATGGATTCGCTTTGGTCATTTGTGACCACGGTGAACTCGACCTTCTTTGGTACCACTTGAGTAGGGCTCACCGAGGGGCTATCGGAAATCAGATAAATGACTTTAGCATCGAGCCATTTAATTATCTCTTTTTTAACATCCTTTCGCATGTTCGGGTTCAATCGCCTTTGCATCTGGCGAGAAGGTCGAGCATCATCTTTTAAGTAGATCTTGTGAGTACGATAGCTAAGGCAAATTCCCCTTAAGTCAGAAATTGTCCACCCAATTGCTGCCCGATGTTCAGAGAGAGTCGTAGTCAACTTAAGCTCTTGGTCCCTGGTCAAGTGTGCATTGATAATCATAGGGAAAGTATGATCAGGTCCTAGGAAGACATACTTGAGGTTATTAGGCAGAGGTTTCAGTTCAGATGCAGGTAGTACAATGATTGACGGGTAAGGGAAGGGAGGGAGTGACATCAATCTCCTTAAATGGAGGTTGCTGGTGGTAATCAGTTCTGCAAAGTTTTGCAACCTCCAGAGATTGGGATGAGTCAGGGTAGTCTAAAGCTAGTTGAGTCAGATGGTTCGCTAAAGAGCTTACTGTCAAGCATTCTTCAACCATGGTTTCCATGGGATAGCATTCCTCTACCCAACCGCAATCAAAAGACTTAGTTGCCTTGAAGATATCCAATTGCATCTTCTTATCTCCAAAGGCAATTTCCGTACATCCTGTAAAAACCCGTCCCATTTTTAACCTTTTAAGACATCTGGAGTGTCAGTCAAACATCTGTCCTGACGTCTGGACCCTCTCCCGAATGTCTGGAAATTAAATTTTTATACGTCTTCTTCGTTCTATGCGTGAGCGACGCACAGAACTCTTCTCTCTCTTTTTCCTCCTCCCTCCCCCCTGCAGAACCCTCTCCACTTCACACTCCACTTCACGTGCCGCCCTCCTCCTCCTCTCCTCTCCACTTCACACTCGACCATCTCCACCATCAGAGTGTGTGGAGGAGCGGTGGAGGAGGTGAGCGAGGGAGAGAGTGAGAGCGAGGAGGAAGAGAGTGCGTAAGAAGGAGGAGGAGGCCGAGGTCGGGAGCTTCGTGGAAGCTCGTCGGAGCTCGCACGGCCACCGCGGCACGTGCGGGAGGAGGAAGAGGTTCGGAGCGTCGTCCTCGACCCCCCTGCAGTAGCTAGAGCTACGGTGGAGAGAGGAGAAATGCGGCGGAGCGCGACGAGGAGCGCTAGGAGCGCAGTCTGATACTGGAATTTTTCCAGTATCAGACGTCCGGAGTGTCTTCTGGACAACTGGCTGGACGTCTGGCGTCAACACCAGATGTTTGAAAGCATCTGTATCTCGAAGGTACGTTCTCTTCGCGGTTACGGCCATGCAGCCCTCACCGCAGATGATCTTGTTTGGGCTAAAATAGGGTGCTGCTCTGTCATACGCAGGAGCAGCCTTGGGAAGGTGCACGGAACTCCTTTCCATGCACTTTTGGATGTCTAGATAGCTCATCAGACGACCGGAGGAGTTTCCAAACAACCGGAGGACTGGTCAGACGTCTAGAACTATTTCCAGACGGTCGTGGGGGAGTCCTGGACATCTGAGGTCACTGCAGGAGCTTGAGGTCTTCGTCCTGCTGCGTGTCTGGGGCTCACAGAGATGCCTAAGTCTGCGGTTCGAGCCCCTAGTACTCCCGAATTGTCTGGTAGAGTGGTCTAACCCTGTTAATTTTATTAAATAAGAATGTATCTGTGGAATTAGCCAACTGAAAACCTAGGATGTGGCATGAACCCTAGGACAGAGAAATGATTGAACCAATTGCTCTGCATGAATGTAATTTTATACATGAGTAAGTTAAATTGTTAGCCATTGCCTGTAATTAAGTATGAGTTGCCTGTTAGAATATGAGTTACCTAAGATAACTGAACAGTTACCTGTGAAATCATTGTTGCATGTATTAAATTGTGGAAATACAAGCTGCCTGTATATAAACGAGAACTGAATTGTGAATGATGAAATCTGGATTGGAATAATGAGGTGAACATGAGCATGAACCCTACGAGGAGTTAGGAGTAGAGCTCCTGTGGTTAGATGGAAAATCTGGAATGTGGACGGGAAGTGTGCTGGCCCTTGAGTACGTGGTACCAAGGAGAGCGACTATCCCCTTTTAGTGTAGAGCAGAGCTAGCCGCCCTTGGGTTGGAACCTGGGGTTAGGATTGCCCACTCTACACTGACTTCTGTTGGTCCTCGAGTCCACGGTATCGAGGCGAGCTACTAGTGTAGGGAGGGAGCTAGCCACCCCATGGGGCCCGAGGTTCAGCTAGCCACCCTACACCGACTTGTTAGGCCCTCTGGGCAAACCGGGGTAGTCAGACGAGGGTGCGCGGACTGTGGAGAGGTGAGACCCCTATTTGGTTCTGAGGGTCTAGACTCCTGTTTCTGAGAGGGCTAGGCCCTATACTGTTTCATGCTGTACTTTGAGCATACCCGCTAGCGGAAACGACTGACTGCGTGTCAGTGCGGGGTAGCTACCTATGCGCTTATCGTGCATGCTGTAGTCACCGCTACGTCTGACAGTGACCTCGGGGTGCTTGACTGGGTGTAGGACTACCACGGGGGACTCTTCCGACCAGGAAAGCACCACGTGTACCTTCTACTCTTCGGAAAATACTGCAATCAAGATCGTTCCCACGAGGAACATGCAAGATCAATAAAAATCTGAAAAATGGCAAAAAGGGGTGAAAAAGGAATTACTTATAAAATAAAACAACTAGAAAAGATAATTATGCCTGTTACCTTTATTGCTTTAGATAGTTTGGTTACCACTCTACTCAGCATTCGCTGACTTCGTCTTTTTCATAACACTGTTCAGGTCCAGGAGTTGAGCAGTCCGAGCTTCCGGCTGCGGAGGGTGCTGGGCCTAGTTGAGCCGAGCCGTAGTTTTCAGCACTTTTTGTTGTACTCTCGTTACTGTTGTAGAGAGTTCAGACTTTTTGCTACTGTTCCTGTTACTGTTGCTTTCATTTCCGGTTTCCTGTTGTTGTGGTGGTATGTACTGGAATAATAGCTTTTACTTTCCATTATGGCTTGTACGTTTTTACTGCTTAGTTACATTGCATATGTGAATGTGGTTTATTTTCCTACTTTTCGATTATTTCTTGCTGGATAATTGGGTTTTGGGATTAGTTGAGGCGAGCCGATCTTGGATCCAGTAGGGATTCGGGAACCGGGTCGTAACACATCCCGTGTCGCAATCAATGTTAGCCTTGGCTATAGCTAGAAAGGGTTTGCCTAGGATGATGTGCATGTTTTGTAATTGTTAGAGGACTTCCATGTCAAGGACTAAAAGGTCAATCGAGAAGTAAAAGTCCTTAACCTGAACAATTACATCCTCGACTACACCTTTCGAGGTTTTCACAGATCAATCGGCCAGTTGGATAGTCATAGGTGTAGGCTTTAATTCTCCAAATCCAGACTAGTGATAAAGGGTATTGAAGCACCTAAATCCAGGAGCGCTCTGTCAAAAGTCAAATCACCAATATTATACAAGATCAAAGGCGCTCTAGAGTTAGTCCATTTTGGAGGTAGGCTACTCAAAATTACCGAACTAGCCTGCTCAGATAGCACTAGCTTCCTAGGTGTTTGAGTTTTTGGCTTACGCTTGGGTATGCAAACATTCTTGAGAAACTTCGCATAAGCTGGGATAGTTTGGTTGCCTCGAGGAGGGGTATAATGATCTGTACTTGTTTAAATGTTTCTAACTCCTCGTTATTGATGAGTTGCGACTCATCATAGTTAAATTGACTAAGTTAAGCTAGAAACTAGGTTAAACACTATCAAATTAACATATAAAAAAAGTTAAGTGTGGAAAATAGAGAAAAAGACCTAAAACATCAATTTTGTGTTAAAAATGCATAATTAGGTCATTAAATGAGATATTCTTATAAACAAGGTTAAATGGTGATCCAATGGAAAATTAGACACATAAATGAGTTTAAAAGTTCAAAACAAAAGTATAATTAACTTTCCAAATGTTCAATTAAGCTTCTATAAAAACTTGGGTGCATTTGGACACCATTTGGGCCTTACATTTAAAGATTTACATTTAGGTCCTTGGTACATCACATTTCATCCTTAGAAAACTAGCCAAGGACCTATTTGAAGGCTATAGGGACCCATTTGCAAGCCTAAAAGGACCGTTCTATAATCTGTTGTAACCACTTATGGGTTGTTGTACAAATTCTCTTCCCCTTCGCTGAGGGGCCTACCCTGCAAGTTCACCAAAACGACACCCAGTGCTCCTGCTGCTCGCGTGCACTGTAGCACGCGGAGAACTCCGCCAATCATGGTCGTCGACCTCCTTTACTCCTGATCTACACTCTCCTTCATTAGAAGCTTCACGTGAATCGACGCATAGCATCACCACCTCACCCAGATCCCATGCTACGACCACTTTTTGATTTGACCCTCGCGCACGCTCTCTCCTCTCATCCTCACCGCCCAAACCCTTAGCACCTAATTTCACCCACGCAGTGAGGAGATTCACTCATCATTCTACTTAAGGAGCTCCCCTAATCACGTGCGCACCCATCGACTCCCTCTCCTTGAGCTGATCCCTTCATCCACACCTGCAGCTTCCCCTCACCCTACTTTCCTCCTTCGGCTGTGACAGGGTTGGTGCCTCCCTCCCCCTTCAATCGCCGCCAGCCGACCAGGTGGTGGACCTGAGACATCTTCTCCAACTGCTGGTCCTCTTCCCCCTTCGTCATCACCAGCCGCCAGTAGGTGACCTTAGACATCTTGCTCCCTTAGAGTAGATTTTTACTACTTTCTAGATTAGTTGTAGTGTTAATTAGAGTAGTTTAGCAATAGAATTTAGACGTAGAGTAGCTTTGATTTGTGATGCGTGACTGTAGTGTAGCTTAGGAGTAGTTTTAGTATAGGTTTCACATGTTCACCTCCTCTGATCATTTCAAATCAAAGGGGACAAATTCACCCATTCACTGATCGTTGTTTTTCTCCCCCTTCACATTTCCAATTTGCTTCTGAATTCCTCACATTTTAATCCACAATTCACCCATCCATTTCGAGGCAAATCCCCATCTCATTGCTTTCAAGCTTTGAGATGAGGATTTGCACTCAAATCCACCTAGGGGTCTCCCATTCATGTCATTTTGTTCACAAAGACCCCTGATCTGATTTGAAATGGAATTGGTTGGCTTGATCAATTTTTTATTTGGATTTTAAAGCAAGATCGCGAGATTTTGAATCATTTGGGTTTTCAAGGATTTGTGATCAAGTGAATCGATTTATTCTTGGGCCATTTTGCTCATGGTTGTGAATCTGAGACTGTTAAATTCTCCTCAGATGAGCCATGATCAAATTTGTTCTAGATGAGAGTTTAATGATTTTGAATGCATGGTAGAGCCAAGGAGAATCAACTTTGTTTGTTGGAGGCTCTACCAAGGATTTTTTTGTGGATTTGTTTTTGACAATTTGATTTTTAACCTAAGGGATTCTTAATATCCCTTAAGGTTTTAAACACATTGGGATTCAACTGAATTTAATGGACTGATTCCAACACTTTCTACGTGTTGTCTAAAACATTAGGAAGGTGTTAGATTAGTAAATTTATCTTTGATTTGAAAGAAAAATGTTGACAAGGGACTTTGATTTAGAGTTGAACATCCAAGAATGATTTCCATCTTAGTTTCAGTCATTGTCAGAATTTTAAGAGGTTTCTGTGCGTTTTGAATCCCAAACAATCACATCAAAGTGCTGCTTTAGCAGCTACATTTCTATAAAAGTTTCAACTCCAAATTTGATACAAGTTTATGTTTAATGCTAATCATCATATGAATTTGGATATGAAGTAACCCTGACCAGACTTTCTTAAGTCTGATCTGGAATAATTCATACTGAATTTAGGTCTGATCAGCTGAATTTGAAGTTCCAGATCTACTACAGATGTTTTTTATTTGATTTATGGACACTGCAATAAGGATATGAGCTAGTTAAGACATCTAATTTGCATGAAGGATGTCTAGAGTATTACTGCAGCTGATTATTTCAATCGGCTGGATTGTCTGAACTGTTGGGCAGTAGGATTAGATTTAAGTATTTAGAATAGCTGACATATATATAATGTTGTGTAGACTGTGTACAAGCATTCCTGTACTGATATAGGTTTTATAAATGCATATGAATTGCTTGTCATTTCATTTAAATTTCTTTTGTGAGCTAAAATTATGCCTAACTGTCCAAATGATGAAAATTAGTGTCAAAACTCATTGAAAATCATGTTTGAGTGTATGAACATCTTCTTTATGTCTTAATAGTTATATCTGAATGTTTTAACTATATGTTCAGCACTTAGAGTTCATTTCTAGGCCTTAGCTTCACATTAGAAACACCTTAAAGGCCTAGAATGTGCTTCATTTGTAAATAAATAAAAATGCTATAAAAAATCCAAAAAAATAAAATAAACCTGTCTTGGTGAAGATTAGGTATATTTTTAAGTACATATCAAGTTTCCTGGTATTCTGAACCCTTAATTTGGTAGAACATACCGGTCGATGGTTCAGTCTACCTTAGAATTTAGTAAAAGAACACAACTATAAAAACACTAAAAGTATTTTCATTTCTCTCATATCTGTCTTTCTCTCTCACCTCCTACCTCTATAAAACTCACAAAACTCATAAAAATCAGAAAAACCACAAAAATACCTAAAAACACTGTTATACTATGTATATACATGTAAATATAAGGTATATATTAAGCTATCTAGGTAAATAATGTAAAATATGTACATAATGTATATATATAACTTATGTATATATTATATAATGTAACTTAAATATTTAAAATAACTTAAACTGTACATAACTTATTTATATAATTATTTATTAATTATATTAACTTATAAGTATTATAACTTAAGTAAAATTATAAAACGCCGTATATAACTGTATTTACCATTGATACTATGTATACATATTTATATGTGTATTATGTACATTAGAAACCTTGTATCATAATTTAATTATGTATATATATTAAATAATTAATTTATTAAGTTACTAGCTAAGTTATTAGATCAAATTAAAATAAATTAATAAATTAAGTTATTACTGAACTAACTTATAGTGTACATTTGTATAATATTATTTTGAGTAATTTAAACTAATTTAACCATAATTATAATGTATTATACTATTTATATTTAATTTAAATATAAGACAACCTGTAATAAGCTATTTAAATATAAATAAAATTGAAATAAATGTTGTAAAATACAATAAAAAACTTTATGAAATACTTTAATGTTACGACCCGGTTCCCGAATCCCTACAGGACACGAGAATCGGACCGACTCGACTGATCCCAAGACCCAATCGTCCAATGAGAAAGTAACCAAAAAGCAGTAAAATAAATCATATTCACCATGCAAGTAACTAGCAGTAAAGGAGTAACTACTACAGTACACACCACCACAACAGTAGAAAATTTAAATAGGTACAGGAATATGAAGTTTACAAAAAAATAGTACAAAAGTGTAACAAAATACTCACTACTACAGAAAACGGGATACAACAAAAGTACAACTACTGGGCTCTACTGGGCCCAGCGCCCTCTACAGTCGTAGGCTTTGGCTGCTCAACACCTGGACCTGAAAAAGGTGATAAGTACGACACGTCAGTGAAATGCTGAGTAGAGTGGCAACCGGCTAGCTAAGAGAAACAGTAAAGGTGGACAGGTAGTTGTTGTTTTCAATTTCTTTCTTAATTCCACTAATTATTCTTTCTTTCATCACTTGGTTTATTTATCAGGTCTTTTTCTTGATCTCAAATGTTTCTCGTGGGAACGATCTTAATTGCAGTCTTTTCCGAAAAGTAGAAGTAGCACGTGGTGCTCTCCTGGCCGAGAGAGTCCCCTGTGGTGGTCCTACCCTCAGTCAACCACCCCAAGGTTGCTAACAGACATAACTGTGACTACGACACGTGCGATAAATGCACGGGTAGCTACCCCGCACCGGCACGCGGTCAGTCATTTCCGTTAACAGGTGTGCCTAAAGCACAGCACGGAACCAGTATAGGGCATAGCCCTCTCAGTAACAGGGTTCTAGCCCCTCCACAGTAACTAAACAGGGGTCTTGCCCCTCCACAGTCCGCGCACCCTCGCCTGACTACCTTGGTTTGCCCAGTGGGCCTAACAAGTCAGTGTAGGACGGCTAACTAAACCCCGGGCCCCGTGGGGTGGCTAGCTCTCTCCCTACACTAGTAGCTCTCCCCGGTACTGTGTACGCGAGGGCCAAAGAGTTGATACAGAGTGGTCAGTCCTAACCCCAGGTCCCAACCCTAGGACGGCTGGCTCTGCTCTGCACTAAGCAGGTAATATGTGCTTCCCTTGGTACCAAGTACCCAAGAGACAACATACTTCCCCATTCACATTTCCAGTTCCATTCTTTTTATTCCCAAGAGCTCTACTCCTAATTCCCTGTAGGGTTCATGCTCATGTTTCTCAGGCCAAGCCATACTAGGTTTCATCATTTCAGGTTTATTCGCATATAACACATGTTTCCAACATTCAATCTTTCTTTTCCAATTTACATACAAGCAGCTCGTATTTAATTTCAAACAACAGAAATTACATATAGTAGTTACTAACACAGTACTGTATATTTCACAGGCAGCATTATCCAATTACAGGCAATTATTATTATTCTATCTACTCAACCAAGACTGCAATTCAGGCATTCAATACAATCGTTCTATTGTTTCTAGTCCTAGGATTCATACCATACCCTAAGATCTATCATTCAATCTAATGTTTCTGGTCCTAAGATTCGTGCCATACCCTAGGATCTATCATTTATTCTAGATATGCATTTATGTTGTAATTAATTAAGGGAAGCCACTCTACCCGCAAAATCGGGAGGAATGGGGGCTTGATCGGCGGGTCGACGCACCTCCACAACCCCCAAATCTGCAACAGAACGAGGCCCTAACACAAGGATCAACCACAAGAAACCACTCAGACTACGATAAAAAGCATTCCAACAGGTAAAGTAACTTATACATAGAAGAACGAGATCTTAAACGCAAAAATTGAACCTTAAACGTACCCTAAACGGGTCAAAAATAACAATCCAGACTCAAATCAGACGTCTGGAACACCTTCCAGACATCTTAGAAAGGGGTCCAGATCATACCTCACTCCGCGTTGCTCCTCAGACGTCTAGGGATCCTGCTGAACCGTCTGGACCTAGTTCCAGACGCCCGACTGTCCCTCCAGACGTCTGGAGACGCTCTCCACCATCTGGTGCCTCGCCCAGACATCTGAACCACATGGGAGGGCATGTCCCACACCTTCCCAAAGCGAATCCTGCACGCGCATGCAAAATCTCTTAAACACGGCATGCAACAGAGCATCGGCGGAACGGCCCGCATGGCTGTATCCGCAAAAAGGATGTATATGTGCAGTATGTACCTCTCAATCGTCTGGAGCTTCCTCCAGACGTCATCCGTGTCGTCTGGGTGCAAGTCCAGACGTCTGATTCTGGGAAAAATCCTAGAATCAGAAGCTCCTTCGTCTTCTTCCTGTTGCGTGCGGCCGTGCCGCGCTTGCTCCTCTGCTGCTCTAGCTGCAGCAGCATCGGGGAGGACCTCCCCGACACAACGCTCCACCTCGCGCAGGCCGACCAGCCTCGAACTGCTCCAGCGAGCTCTCTCTCTCTCACGACTCATGCACTCTCCTCTTCGCCGCTGCACTCGGCTGCAGCTATTGCTCTCTCTCTCGCTTCCTCTCTCTCTCTCGCGCTGGAGGAAGGCGAAGACGGGTGGATGTGGGGTGGCGTGAGGGAGAGGAGAGGGTATAAGTAGGCGTGAGGGGGGGAAAAGTGGTGCAGTCGGTGAGGGAAGAGGAAAGAGAAGAAGGTGGATGGGGCTCAGTCTACGCGCGGCACGCGCACAGACTCGCGGTCGTACGCATGCAAAAATTGATTTCCAGACGTCTGACCAGACGTCTAGCCCAAGTCCCAGACGTCTTAAAGGACTTTGATGGCACGGGTCTTAACATTTAATATGTATATTAATAATGTACAGGATCAATTAGATCATCCATTAACTAATTTATATGTAATTAAGAAATAAAACCTAATAAATAATATGAATAAACTGTAAACTTTGACTAATTTATTTATATCTTAAATATAATTAATTTTGTAAATAAATTGTATAATTATGTAGTCTTATGTAAATACTTTAATATCACACAATTCATTTTTAATTTATAACAAAATATAGCCCTCAAATCGAGGGCCAAATTCCTTAAATCAGCACAGCTACACTAGAATTCCAATGCTGAGAAGAGGTGCAACTTTAGCGGCACATCATGGACGCAAGAGTGCCTACAAATGCTTAAATTGAAATCGTGTTTTCTTCTCACCAATCGACAAGCGCCGGGCGCTGAAAGAATACCATATACCTTTCCGAGCATATTCTGAGTATTGATTTGTGACTAGTGTGTGGTGTGGGTTGGGGGCCTAGCATTGTGTGTGGGCTTGAACGAGCCCATTAATGACCTTAAATTGGAATTAAGAGGTTAATTAACAAATCAGGGTGGGCCTAGTAGAGGTTTGGTCCCACCCGTGAGGGTGCTGTGTATCCCTCGAAATGATCGCCTGCCAACCTTAAACCTAATTTTTGTACTAAGTGAAAGCTAATGAGGGGTTAACTAAGAGAGTAAAGGACGTTGTGCGGCTAAGTGTGAAGAGCCATAGAAGAGAGAGTGAAGCCAAATTTGGCTAAGTGTTAGAGAATGAGAGAGCCTTAACTAGGAGAGAACAAAGAAGAAGACGAAGAAGAACAGCCTTAAGAAGAGAAGTGTGCATATGTATACCAATATGTAAATATATGTATATATATGTATATGTAGTGTGTGTATATATATATATTTAGGTATACTGTAAATAATAACTATCTGTATAATAAGTATACGTAGTATAACATATGTTTGAGCTTTATATGTATATAAATAATAGTATAGCTTTAGTGACAGAATTATCCATCACTGTAGATAGAACAAGTGTCACTATAAACCCTAGTTTTTACCTTAGGTTATGTAGATACTTTTCCGAAGGTTTAGCGACGTTTATAGATGTTGTTGTATATACTAGATTTGTTACTGTATATGTTAGTATATTAAGTTAGTATAGCATATATTATTACTTATTATTGTATATATATATAAGTATTATTATTATAAGTTATAAATAAATAGAATATAATATTTAATTATAGTGTTTGATGCTTGTTTGTTTATATCTGTTCGCAAGCATTTCAGTGCATTCTTTTGTACATAAATTAGTTTATTATTTCATTCATTAATTCATTTATCTATGATTGTACATAAAATTAATCTTTTTTAAATTAAAGGATAATATTGGACTTAGAGAGTCATGTATATCAATAACTACCTCCCAGTGAACGATATGGAATAAACCAGCAAAAATTATGTAATTAAATAAAATTGACGCGATAACGATTTATATTTGACATATACTACAAGAACGACGTTTTTTTTTACGAACCGTGGTCGATCGCTTCAGTTCTTAGCCACATTTCTCTTCTTCTTGACCTTATCCAAGGCTACAGGGTATGGGATTTGGGTTTGAATTAAGTTAGATTCCTGATCCTTGGGTTCCTCCCGCTTATCCTCAGAATCATCAATTATCTCAGGTAGTGTGGTCACGGGAGGGATCGGCCATTTAGGGTCTTGGGTTTGAGTGCCACTTCTTAAGGTAACTACATTGCTTGAGGCATTGGAGACAGGGTTGGGTCCTTGAGAAGAAAAAGAAGTAGCAAACCCAGGGGGTGTCTGTGGAGCTTGTAAAATCTTATGTCAAAAAGAGGGTTTTAATCCAAATTAGAAGAGCATGTATTAAGGGAGAGTATAAGATAAATGATTAGAATTAATTAAACTGTTTTGATAATATCAAAAAGGGGGAGAACTTTTTGGATTATTGTATATGATTTTGTCATCATCAAAAAGGGGGAGATTGTTGGTGCAAGAGCACCTCGACCGTTGATTTTAATGATAACAAAACTCTTATTAGTTAATATTTGCATTTGAGTTATAGTTTCAGGATAAATGCAAATGGATACAAGTGTGAAGGAGTTCTAGCTCGCATCCATGGAGGATTGGAAGAGTTTGCTGGAGGAGTTTGCCATATAAAATCCTACAAAAATATTTTCGTTGGATTGTAAATCTCATATATTTTTTTCTTTAAAAAAAATCTCACATATTTTTGTGGAGAGTGAAAAATATGACAGAGGGAAGATATGATTAAATGTGAAATCCTAAAATATTCAAACAAGGAACCTAATTTGTAATTGGAGATCTGAATTTTGTTTAACTATTTATCTCAAACTTGTCTAAGATTAAAACATTCAAACGAAAAATATGACGCATGCACGTGATTTAGGGTTGAGTTTAGAAATGGTGACTTGAGCCACGTGCCCAAATGTGGAGGCTCAAGTTAATTAATTAACAAGGAGAGCAAACATTACAAGTTGACTACACCCTACGGATCGGGTGAGAGTAGAAAGCAAGGGAAAGAAACAACTTGGAGAGGTCTCACCCATATTGAGGAACCAAACCCCACACGTAAGGAAAATTAAAAGTTGCATGGAATCCACAAGCGATAAGTCACTTACGAGAACCCATAGAACAAAAGCAAGTAACAATAGGAAAAATATACAAAGGAAAAGTACATCCAAATAACCAACAATTGTAATGACACTAGCCAACAAGAAACAAGTCTTGCAAATGCTCGTGTCGATGGCATGAACTCGAACCAGCAACCTAGATAATGTCAGAAATCATAGAATCAAGCTTGAATCTGGTGTCGCTCTAAGTGCACCCATCAAGGAACCAAAGAAGGTTGTGATTGTGGAAAGTTTATCTCAAACTTGATTTGGCATGCCAAGGGTCGTATATAGATCTGACCATCGATTATATCACAAGCCAAGAGCCAACCTCCTTCGGTCGGAGACCATCCAATGTGATATGCCCAAAAAGATATGGAAACTCTACTAAACCTTGTTGGAACTGATGTCCCCAAAACCATCATCTGCAAACTTGAGTCTATTTTCGCTGCCTTCTTTTGAGGCGATGAGGAGCTGGACAAGAGACAGTTAAGGGTAGTGTAGGTCCAATATGCTCCAAGTGAAGTCTGGATAGGTGGTCAGCTACAACATTCTTGGATCCGGCCTTGTCGCATATTTCCTGGTCAAATTCCTACAGGAGCAAGATCGATCTGATCAGCTTGGGTTTAGCATCCTTTTTGGCTAACAAATGCTGGTTAGCCGAGTAGTCAATATAAATGATAATGTGGGTTCCTAGCAGGTATGATCTGAATTTTTCCAATCCAAAAACTACAACGAGCAGCTCCTTTTCCGTTACAGTGTAGTTCCGTTGAGCCTCATCTAAGGTTTTGCTCGCGTAGTAAATCACCATGGGTTTCTTCTGCTGTCTTTGTCCTAGGACTGCTCCAATATCAAAGTTTGATGCATCACACATTATTTCAAAGTCCTGGGATTAGTCTAGGGGTTATAAAATAGGTGCACTCAAGATTGTATCCCGTAGAGTGGTGTAGGCTCTGGTGCATTCAGGTGTCATGTCAAAGTGCATATCATTGGCTAGAGGGTTAGTCAAGGGCTTGGATATCTTGGAGAAGTCTTTTATGAACCTTCTATAGAAGCCAATGTGTCCGGCTCCAAAGATCGGTGGGACGATGCCTAGATGAAGGAGGACAGAGCAGGACTAAGGAGGGCGAAGCAGGAAGAACGGGAATGGGGCAGCACGTCGTTGTCGTCGTGGGATCCGCTTCTGAAAGAGGGACGAAAAATTGACTTTATCTTGCGAGAAGCATCCCAGGTGTGGGACAAGCTTCTCTTGAGCTTTGAAGAGGGAGAGAAGAGAAGGAAGGGATGAGAATTTCGTATGAAGGGGGTCTCCTTTTATAGTTGCAAGGAGTGGGGGCAATTTCGTCATTACAACTCTAAAAACATTAAATCAAGGGTCTTTAGCGACGGAGAAAATCGTCGCTAAAACCCCATCGTGGGCATAGTGGGGGCGGAGCGTGCGCGCCCGCTCGCTTGCTTGCATGTGTAACGCGCGTTCACGTTCAATTGACCTCAGCCGTCCGATCGCGAGATTGGACGGCTTATCTTGCACCTCCGCCCGCCTCTTCTGCGTGCCCACCCGCGTGCGATCCCATGTTACGCGTGGGCACGTCATCTTGATTGAGCACGCGTGGCCGTTGGATCGTGATCATGCTGTCGATCGGGTGCGCACCTCCGCTCCAATTGCTGCGCGGCGAGGCTAGAACGTAATCCTGCGCTTCGTGTTAGAGCGCTCAACCAACGCGCTAGGGGCACGTTTGTATCGAGCGCTTAACTTAAGCGTGGGCGCATCGCAGCCGTTAGATCTTGATCCAATGGCGGGGAAGGGCTGATGCGGAGGCCTTTAGCAGGTGTGTGCGGACGATTGGGCGGTCAAGATGGTGCCATGTGGTGCCATCTTGGCTGTCCATCTTCTAGATGATGTAGATGGTGCCACGGGTGTCGAATTGACTTGATTTTCACGTCGTTAGGTTGCGATCGTCGATCCGAATCCATCCGTGAAATCGGATTTGTTGTTTAAAGTGCAGATTCACACCATCTTGGCCCTTGACCTTCTAGGGTTCCCCGATCTCTATCCGATGCTACAGATGTCTGATTAGGGCGATCTTGGAGTCGTTGAACTCCAATCATCGCTCTGATCACATCTGTATGGTTGGATTTTCGATCCAAGGCCTTGATAAAAAGTTTACCCCGTCCATGAACATAAAAGGAGACAATTAACCTCCATTTTATTCAAACTAATCTAAATGCAAGATGATGCATGTTATGCAATATTCATAGTATGCAATGCAATCCTATGCTTAAGAACATGCATAAATAGACATCTTAAGTAGTGTAAACATGTTTACATCATACCCCCATGCCTATCTTTTGCTAGTCCCTAGCAAAAATTATATGCCATTTATAAAAGAATTAGGTTGGATTATTTGGGCTTGAGTTATTTTCAATCATTAAGAAAATGCTTACCTAGGATCTGAACTTTCAAAGACACAACAGTGCCCGAGTATCTGCCAAAATGCAAACTGCCTCAAGACCTCGCCCTATTCAAAGAAAAATTTCTTTTTCTCTTTTTCCTCTTTTCTAATTTTTTTGGATTTTCAAGTTTTAGGGTTTAAGAGTAGCTTTCTACGGCCATTCAACTCACCCAAGATTTGATGAGAACCATAAGTTCTAAGCATCTTATTGTGAATGTGATAGACACGTTGACCGGCAATTAAAGTGGACTTCGGATTTCTATGCCTCTAGGTGACCTAAAAAAAATTCTGCCTAAAGGTGTATCTTTACAACCGATAGCTTTCTCCCTACTTTTTTTTTTACGGGGTTAACACAAGGGTGAATCCAGTGTATATTTCCCCGATTTATTCTACTTCTCCACTTCTTCTTAAGTGTTTTGGTATTTTTCAGTGCATTTATTGAGCTGGGTTCTGGACAACCGATCGATGAGCTATTACCACTGACAACTTGCCAGCCATACTCGTGCGGCGAAGTGTGGCTTATTTCTTTTTTCTTTTTGACTTTTTTTTTTTAAGTAGGTGGCTTCCCTGGTTTAAGATTTACCTAAAAGCAGCAAAAAGAGAAAGGTCCAGTGACTGGGCTCTGGACAACCTACCTATGGGTTATTACCCAAGATAACTTGCCAACCATATCACCCTAGAATGTTCATTAGCAATCCAATTTCTGTTAGAATCGCCAAATAACGAGTCAGTGCAAAGAAAGTGTGTAGATGCTAGAAACTCCAAGTTCCCTCAAATCAGAGGGTGGATTGATAAGTCGTATACTTATCACCCAAACTTATTTACTCCAATTAAAATAGAATTCAGGTTGGCGAGGACTCGAAAAATAAATCCACATTTTAATGGATACACGGGCTGATTAAGTCCAAAGACCTAAAGGGTCTTTGTGTTCAAATCATAATGTAGTATTTCCTAAGATTGAAAATTTTCTTAAACCCAAGTTCTCTTTCCTAATTCCATAATTTTTTTTTAATAAAAGAAAATAAAACAAATCTACGGAGTTGACGAATAAATTCAGAGATGAATATCCACCCCCCCATGCCTATCTAATGCAATGTCCTCATTGTATTAAAAAGACATAAAACAGAGTGGAATAGAATAGAAAGCACCTGAATTGCGTGAATGTCAGGTCCGCTCCTAGATAGAAACTAAAAAGAACTGTATACGTGCTGAATTTAGTGCCTTCAGCTAGGCACATTATACAAAGAAGAGAAATAAAGAATTCATAGGTGCAGGTCAGAATCAGAATAAACATAAGAAACCTCTGACCTATCAGCAGATGTCCACAAATGTGGACCAGATTGTGGTGCAAACCCATACCCCATAATCGAGAATATCTCAGGTTCTGGATAAAAATTACCCAAAAGCTAAAATCAGTATGCAAGCGGGGTCGAGCCTGTGATTTATGAGGATGCAACCCAAGTCCAAAAAGTCGGGTTACAGAGAATTCAAGCTCAAAAGGATAATCATTGAATGTGTGCTTGGGTTCGACATCCTCAGAACAAATGTCGTAAGGGTCCTGATTTGATGGTTTCAGCTTAATAGGAACCCTTTGACTCAATCTTTTACTTCCTCCGGAACTTGCTTCCCAAATCAGAATTTCCCAGCTCCTATCCTCCTCATTTAGCATGTCAAATTCCAGGACTTCTTGCATATTAATCACCCCGTCTGAAATCTCCAAGTCTAAATGATGTGGCTGAATCAGAATTGACTTGGGTCTAATTATCTCAGAAACAGAATCATCGATAAGCTCAATGGGGTGTAACTGAAGGGCATTGGATTGAATCCTCCAGAAAATGCAATTCTGGATCCATAATGTGAGCCTTAATAAGATCAGTTTCCTCAGTTATTGGCTATCAAATGATCTATCAGATTCCTCAGGCCCAATCGTCTCATAGAAATCATATTCTGTAAACTCGCGTGAGACTTCGCAACGTGAATCTTCACCATCAGAATCAAAGAAATCGAAATCCGTATTAATGTATGTCTCAAAATCATCCATCACTTTCTGGTCCATGGAGACATATGTTTCCTCGTAACCCAGCTCAGGAATCTCAGGTGAAGAAATCAGATCATCCTTAATTGGTTGCTCTAATTCAATCTGGTCAGCCTCGTAACACGTGTCCCCCCAATAGGTGCCTGAGCGAGTTCTGACATTGGCTCTCCGGAAGGGAGTTCATCTTAGGAATCATCTCACGATTGAACTAAAGCAATCACAAATCTCATGCTTAATTTTGCTAACTTCCCAAGTAGAAACTCACCCGGGTTCTTATCCTTAACATCCTGGAGCCAATCCAACAAATACTTATTCAAATCATCAATCATCTCAATCAGGGGCTCCGATTTTTCAATGCAAGGTGTTGGCTGAACTTCTAAAGTTTATATGATATTCCTCAGGTTAGCCAAAACCTTATCTTGAACTTGGTTACCCTGAACCAAATGAGTTGGTTCAGGGTTGGGCGGGTTTGGGATCGGTGCAAAGGAGTTAACGAATTGAGATTCGTTATACCCTTCTTGATAATAGGTCATTTCGGATTGTTCAAAAGGTGGTGATGACCTAAAGGCAGTGTAATCAGAGGATGGGTAAGGATCGGTGTATCCTTCTTGATTGTAGATCGTATTAGGTTGTTCATGAAAGGGTGACGATCTATAATCGATGTGGCTCTGAGAAGGATAGAAATCACAAGGATAGTGTTAAGGGTTAAACCCTAAACACGGAGGTCCGGAACTGTATCCCCAATCCGAATTATCCCAACTAACTGATGGTTGATTACAGTGCGAGTCGGGATAATCGTCATGTTGAGGATAACTCAAAACAGGAGGAAAAGAGCAGGAATGCGTGTAATATGTGGAAGGATTCATGAGAGACGGGAGGAAGAAAGACGCCCTGCAATACAAACAATCAAACCCGTCCTTAAGTGGGCAAGCCTAAAGACCTACAGACTCCCAAAACTCATCAGATAGAGAAACGATTCGATCTACTTCTGTCTGTTTAATCCAACCAGTTAGAAGGAGGGACTGGGGAGAAGGTTCTTCCTTTGGCTTGCGCCTTCGGTTCCTAGTGTACCCCCTTAGCTGCGATCGTTTGATTCTGCTCCCCTAGCTAGACATCAGATTGAACAGTAGAAACAAACTAATCGAAAATAATCTCGTTCTAGGCTCTGAAGAGAGAGTCGAATCCTTAAGGCTAACGTCTACTCTGTTTTATTTAGGGCTAGGTTTGAATGTGGTTTGGAATGTGATGGGCCCTTTATCTGGGTTGTGCCCTTAATGATTGATTGATGTGTGTGTACGTGCACAACCAGTGATTTTCAAGCAAGATTATTTTTGATGTGGTGAATTTTAGAGTTCAAATCTTGCTTAGTAGCTTTTAGGATTCAACTTTAGGTGTTTTCAGGAAAGTTTTGTTAGCACACCAGGTTTTGAAAGCACAGGTGAAGATGTTTTCCTTTAAAGCTTAAAAAGAATGTAGAGTGCCTGGTAAATCCCAAATAGTTGAACCTAAGTGGCAACTACTTGATGAGTTGATTTTAATTAAAGTGGTGCGGCCCAATCAACTCAAACAATTAGCTTGTTTCACCACTTAATTCGACACACAAGTGATTACCTAATCTGATTTCTACTCAATTATGTGTTTGGATGTGTGTACCGGCTCCAAAGATTGGTTTACCGGTTGAGTTTGAAAATCAGATGAGGTTGTGTACCTCTGTGAGATTTTTTTTTAATTTTTCTTTTTTAAATATGGAGGTTGGGGCAGGTGTGGGTGTCAAACAACAAACAATCTAACCTTAGAGTTTATAAGAACACCTAGGTTGATTGATGTTTGTGTTATTATGTGGTGAAATGAAATCTAATGGGTGGGAGGTAGGAGATAACTCACAGAACCTTCCACAGCACTTTACTCCAATCTACCGCTTTTGCTCGTCTCAAAAGAGTACCTTCAATCACAATAAGAAAGAAGAGAAGTGAGGTAAATGATTTGTAAGTTGTAAAAATGCGAAGAAAAATCAAAGAGTGTCGCCTCCTCGGCAACGGCGCCAAAATGTTGAACGCACGGTTGCTACGCCAATGTGTTTGGTTTTGAAAAACCTGTCGTCATAGTATGAAAGCGAAGAACTCGTGTTCAACCAATAAAATTTATACCGGAATGAAAATCCCGGGTTGAACACAGGGAGGCAGATGTTTGATTTAAAAACATGCGTTTGTTTTATTTATCACGAAGTAAATTAATTGATTAAAACTATCTAACTATTTACAATAAATAGAAAAGAGAGAGAGAGAATAAGAGAGAGAGAGAATATTACAAACAAAAACCAAAAAGAGATGTAGAATGAACATGGAATTTCATCATCAGAAAGATTGTTCATTACACTAGAAAGCGGGAAAATGATTACACTAGAAAGCAGTAAATCTATTCTAGAAAGCAGTAAAAAGAATGGGGAGAGAGATATCCTCCTCGACGGTTGCTTGGAGGGCAAGCCGGATGGGACGACTCCTGGACGAAGGAGGACGGAGCAGGACGAAGGAGGGCGAAGCAGGAAGAACGGGAATGGGGCAGCACGTCGTCGTCGTCGCGGGATCCGCTTCCGAAAGAGGGACGAAAAATTGACTTTATCTCGCGAGAAGCATCCCGGGTGTGGGACAAGCTTCTCTTGAGCTTTGGAGAGGGAGAGAAGAGAAGGGATGAGAATTTCGTGTGGAGTGGGTCTCCTTTTATAGTTGCAAAGAGTGGGGGCAATTTGGTCATTACAACTCAAAAAACATTAAATCAGGGGTCTTTAGTGACGGATAAAACCGTCGCTAAAGCCCCATCGTGGGAGTAGTGGGGGCAGAGTGCACGCGCTTGCTCGCTTGCTCGTGCATGTAATGCGCATTCACGTTCAACTGACCTTAGCCGTTCGATCGCGAGATCGGATGGCTTATCTCACACCTCCGCCCGCATGCGATTCTGCATTACGTGCAGGAGTACGTGGGCGCGTCATCTTGATTGAGCGTGCGTGGCCGTTGGATATTGATCGTGCGATCGATCGGGCGTGCGCCTCTGCTCCAATTGCTACGCGGCGAGGCTCGAACATGCACCTACGCTTCGCGTTAGAGCGCTCGACAAATGCGCTGGGGGCACGTTTGTGTCGAGCGCTTAACTTAAGCGCGAGCGCGTCGCAACCGTTGGATCTTGATCCAACGGCGGGGAAGGGCTGATGCGGAGGCCTTCAGCGGGTGCGTGCGGACGATTGGGCGGTCGAGATGGCGCCACGTGGTGCCATCTTGGCCGTCCATCTTCTGGATGATGTAGATGGTGCCACGGGTGTCGGATTGACTCGATTTTCACGTTGTTAGGCTGCGATCGTCGATCCGAATCCATCTGTGCAGTCGGATTTGTCGTTTGATGTGTGAATTCACACCATCTTGGCCCTTGATCTTCTAGGGTTCCCCGATCTCTATCTGATGCTACAGATGTCTGATTAGGGCGATCTTGGAGTCGTTGAACTCCAATCGTCGCCCTGATCACATCTGTATGGTTGGATTTTTGATTTGAGGCCATGATAAAAAGTTTTCCCTATCCATGAACATAAAAGGAGACAATTAACCTCCATTTTATTCAAACTAATCTAAATGCAAGATGATGCATGTTATGCAATATTTATAGTATGCAATGCAATCCTATGCTTAAGAACATGCATAAATAGACATCTTAAGTAGTGTAAACATGTTTACATCAGCTCTGGTGCATTCAGGTGTCATGTCAAAGTGCATATCATTGGCTAGAAGGTTAGTCATGGGCTTAGATATATTGGAGAAGCCTTTTATGAACCTTCTATAGAAGCCAACGTGTCCTAGGAAAGAACTAATTTGTTTGACTGAGCTAGGAGGTGAGAGTTTGGAAATTAAGTCAACTTTAGCTGGGTCAACTTCTATGCCCCTATACGAGATGATGTGACCGAAGACAATCCGTTCTTGAACCATAAAATGGCTCTTTTTCCATCTTAAAACCAGGTTGACCTCAATACATAGTTTCAGGATTTTCTCCAAGTTATTAAGGCATCAAATGAGTTTCCAAAAATGGAGAAATTATCCATAAAGACCTCTAGATATTCACCCACTATGTTCGAAAAGATGGCTAACATGTAACGCTGAAAGGTGGTGGGTGCATTGCATAACTCGAATGGCATACCGCGGAATGCAAACGTGCCATACGGGTAGGTGAACTTGGTCTTCTCTTGATCTTCTGGTGTAATAGTAACCTGGTTATACCCTGAATATCCATCCAAGAAGCAAAAATATTTTCGCCCTGTCAATCGTTCAAGAATCTGGTAAATGACTGGCAGGGGAAATGGTTCTTCTTAGTAGCTTCATTTAGCTTCCTATAGTCGATACACACTCGCAACGTGGTGGTGGTGCGGTGGGGAAGGATTCGCTTTGGTCATTTGTGACCACGGTGAGCTCGACCTTCTTTGGTGCCACTTGAGTAGGGCTCACCAAGGGGCTATCGAAAATTGGATAAATGATTTTAGCATCGAGCCATTTAATTATCTCTTTTTTAACGACCTCTCGCATGTTTGGGTTCAGTCGCCTTTGCATCTGGCGAGAAGGTCGAGCATTATCTTCTAAGTAGATCTTGTGAGTACGATAGCTAGGGCTAATTCCCCTTAAGTCAGAAATTGTCCACCCAATTGCTGCCCGATGTTTAGAGCGAGTCATAATCAACTTAAGCTCTTGGTCCCTGGTCAAGTGTGCATTGATAATCATAGGGAAAGTATGATCAGGTCCTAGGAAGACATGCTTGAGGTTATTAGGCAGTGGTTTCAGTTCAGGTGCATGTGGTTCAATTTTTGACGGGTAAGGGAAGGGAGGGAGTAACATCAATCTCCTTAAATGGAGGTTGCTGATTGTAATCAGTTTTGCAAAGTTTTGCAACCTCCAGAGATTGGGATGAGTCAGGGTAGTCTAAAGCTAGTTGAGTCAGATGGTTCACTAAAGAGCTTACTGTCAAGCATTCTTCAACCAGGGTTTCCACGGGATCGCATTCCTCTACCCAACCGCAATCAAAAGACTTAGTTGCCTTGAAGATATCCAATTGCATCTTCTTATCTCCAAAGACAATTTCCATACATCCCGTGTCGCAATCAATGTTAGCCTTGGTTGTAGCTAGAAAGGGTCTGCCTAGGATGATGGGCATGCTTTGTAATTGTTAGAGGACTTCCATGTCAAGGACTAAGAAGTCAATCGAGAAGTAGAAGTCCTTAACCCGAACAATTACATCCTCGACTACACCTTCTGAGGTTTTCACAAATCAGTCGGCCAGTTGGATAGTCACAAGTGTAGGCTTTAATTCTCCAAATCCAAACTAGTGATAAAGGGTATTGAAGCACCTAAATCCAGGAGCACTCTATCAAAAGTCAAATCACCAATATTACACAAGATCAAAGGCGCTCCAGAGTTAGTCCATTTTGGAGGTAGGCTACTCAAATTACCGAACTAGCCTACTCAAATAGCACTAGCTTCCTAGGTGCTTGAGTTTTTGGCTTACGCTTGGGTATGCAAACATTCTTGAGAAACTTCGCATAAGCTAGGATAGTTTGGTCGCCTCGAGGAGGGATATATTGATCTGTACTTGTTTAAATATTTCTAATAACTCCTCGTTCTTGATGAGTTGCGGCTCATTATAGCTAAATTGCCTAAGTTAAGCTAGTAACTAGGTTAAACACTATCAAATTAACATATAAAAAGGGTTAAGTGTGCAAAAAAGAGAAAAAGACCTAAAACATCAATTTTGTGTTAAAAATGCATAATTAGGTCATTAAATGAGATATTCTTATAAACAATGTTAAATGGTGATCCAATGGCAAATTACACACATAAATGAGTTTAAAAGTTCAAAAAAAAAGTATAATTAACTTTCCAAATGTTCAATTAAGCTTCTATAAAAATTTGGGTGCATTTAGACACCATTAGGGCCTTACATTTAAAGATTTACATTTAGGTCCTTGGTACATCACATTTCATCCTTAGAAAACTAGCCAAGGACCTATTTGAAGGCTGCAGGGACCCATTGGCAAGCCTAAAGGACCGTTCTGTAATCTCTTGTAACCACTTATGGGTTGCTGTACAAATTCTCTGCCCCTTCGCTAAAGGGCCTACCCTGCAAGTTCACCAAAACGACACCCAGTGCACCTACTGCTCGCGTGCACTATAGCATGCGAAGAACTCCGCCAATCATGGTCGTCAATCCTCCTTTACTCCTGATCTGTGGCTGTAACGACCCGGTTCCCGAGTCCTTACGAGACACGAGAACCGGACCGACTCGACTAATCCCAAGACCTAGTCGTCCAACGAGGAAGTAACCAAAAGACAGTAAAATAAACCACATTCAGCATGAATATAACTAACAGTAAGAAAGTACAGCAGTAAGGAAAGAAACTACTACAGTAGGTACCACCACAACAGTAAAACAACATTTATCATATAACAAGAACTGCAGGTAAAGAAGGTACAGCGGAAACAAAAACTACTCACTAGAACAGAACCAAAAGGGGTACAAAAGCTGTGGTAACTCTACTGGACCCTACTCGGCCCAGCGTCCTCTGCAGCCGCCGACCCTGGCTGCTCAACACCTGGTCCTGAAAAAGGTAACGAGTGTAACACGTCAGCAAAACGCTGAGTAGAGTGGCAAACTAACTAAAGGAAACAGTAGAGTGTACAGTAGCTGTTATGTTCTATTACTTCCTTTATTCACATCTTTCAATTTTTCTCACTATTTCATTTATTTCTCAGATCCTTTACTTGATCTCGAATGTCCTCGTGGGAACGATCTTGATTGCAGTCTTTTCCAAAAGTAGAAGTAGCACGTGGTGCTCTCCTGGCCGGGAGAGTCCCCCGTGGTGATCCTACCCTCAGTCAACCACCCCAAGGTCACTGACAGACGTAACGGTGACTACGGCACGCGCGATAAACGCACAGGTAGCTAGCCCGCACTGGCACGCGGTCAGTCGTTTCCGTTAACGGGTACGCCCAAAGCACAGCACGGAACCAGGGCAGAGCCCTCTCAGTAACAGGGGTCCAACCCCTCCACAGTAACCAAACCGGGGCCTTGCCCCTCCACAGTCCGCGCACCCTCGCCTGACTACCCTGGTTTGCCCTAATGGGCCTAACAAGTCGGTGAAGGAGGCTAGCAGAACCCCGGGGCCCGTGGGGTAGCTAGTACTCTCCTAACACTACTAGCTCTCCTCGGTACTACATACACGAGGGCCAACAAGTCGGTACAGAGCGGCCAATCCTAACCCCGGGTCCCTGGGGCGGCTGGCCCCACTCTGCACTAAACAGGTACAGGTACTTCCCTTGGTACTGCGTACCCAAGAGACAGTACAAACTACATCTCAGTTCCATTCCTTTTTCTTTCCAGGAGTTCCACTCCTAATTCCCCGTAGGGTTCCAGCTCTTTATCTCAGAGCATCATATGTTTCACTTTCCAGATTCACCTTCTCGAAATCCATGATCTCAACATGTTTCTTTATTCATAACAGGCAGTTGTTAATTAAATTTACAGGCAGCTTTATATATTCCTTTCCAATTTTTCCAAGACTGCAGTAATATACATTCCACTAGTTTTTCCACCCTAGGATTCATGCCATATCCTAGGATCTATCATACAATCTAGTTTTCCGGCCCTAGGATTCATGCAACACCTAGGAGCTATCATTCCATATATTTCTCATTCCTAGGATTCATGCAATGCCCTAGGTTCTAGTTATGGTTCCATACTTTAACAGATTTTATTAGTACTTAAAGCCACTCTACCAGGTACAACGGGAGTAATGGGGGCGTGATCGGGAATCCCGCGTGCCTCCGCGACTCTCAAGACTGCAACTGAACGAGATCCTGTCACAAGGATCAAACACAAGGAGTGTCTCAAAACAGTGTATAGCTACCGTAGATGAGTAGAGGAATTAATTCTGAAACGAACGCAACTCGAATCGCGGAAAACGGAGCCCAAACGGGCCCTAAACGGGTCGAGAAAGACAATACTGTGCAAAATCAGACGTCTGGAACTCCTTCCAGACGTCTTAAACGGTGGATCAGAGAATTACCTGTCCAGCTTGGTTCCCCGGACGTCCAGAAGTCTGTGGGGACGTCTGCCTAGATCCCAGACGTCCGATGGTCCCTCCGGACGTCTGGAGGTCACTCCCGCCGTCTGGTACAACTTCCAGACGTCTGATTCGCAAGGGATGGCGAATCAGCGAACCTGCGCACAGCCAACCCCCCTCCCTCAGTACGGTCAGTCGACAAGAAGGAAGAAGAAAGCGGAAACTCACCTTTCAGACGTCTGTATGATCTTACAGACGTCGACCTTGCCGTCTGGCTATCAATCCAGACGTCTGATTCTGGAAATTTTTCTAGAATCAGAACCCTGCTCGGCCTCCGCTCGCGACGCCACCCGCGTCGCACCTCGCGCGTCTGCTGCTCAGCCCGCAGCAGGTCCCTCTTCGCGTCGCTCCGCGCCCCCTGCGCCCTCCGCCGGCCGGCCAAGCCGCTCCGGCGAGCTCGCCCTCACGGCAGAGCCCCGCCCTCGCACGCCGCACCTCCTCCGCGCTCACTGCGGCTGCCGCTGCGCCCTCGCGTCCGCTCGCTCTCGCGCACAGGCAGGAGAAGAAGGAAGAAGATGGTGGAGACGGGAGGGGAGGCGTGCCCTTTTAAGGCCGTGCGAGGAGGAGAGAGAAGGCGGTCGCAGCCGCCTGCAGCCGCAGAGAAAGAGGGCAGAATCGCAGGTCTGCGCGCACAGGCGCGCAGACGAATCTCCCGTGCGAACATAACTGTTCTCCAGACGTCTGTAAACTATCCTGGACGTCTGGTCAGACGTCTGGATGTGATCCCAGACGTCTGGTCCGACGTCTGGGCCACCTCCCAGACGTCTTAAAAGGCGTCTGGGGTACGTGCTCGTTACAGTGGCTCTCCTTCATTAGAAGCTTCGCGTGAATCGACGCATAGCATCACCACCTTACCCAAATCCCATCCTACGACCACTTTTTGATTTGACCCTCGCTTACGCTCTCTCTTCTCATCCTCACCGCACAAACCCTTAGCGCCTGATGAGAACCTCATCATAAACCCTAAATAGCACATTTTAACGTGATAAAGTAAACAAAAGCTCCTACATAATCTAAGGAAAAGCCTAATTCAAGGAATTGTTAATCTGAGAATAAAACATGACACAAGGGGTAAAACTGTAATTTTACCATTACAGTGCATGAACGGAATTTCTAAGGGTCTAGACATAGGTCAATTGGACTTAAGAAGAGAAAAAGTGGGATGGTTTGGTCTGAAAAGGGTTATGGCAAAATCTAGGAATTAAATGACATTTTGTAACCTTAAAAAAAACCCACTTTAATTCACGAAGATCCAGGCAAGATAAAATTCAACCAAACCCTCTAAAATTCATAAAAAAAATGTCCCCTAAGGTTTAGAACATTCAATTTGGCCTTTGGAACCTGTTTTGACCTATATTGAGGTCCATACCCAATTTTTGACCTAATTTAAGTTTTTGTGCAAAATATCCAGTTAAACGTGGTCAAACCTAAAATCCAACTTCACCATTGGATTCTTTAGGTTCAAATTAGGTTGATACCAAAATTTAGACCTAAGGAAAGGTCGTCTTGACCTACTTTGCAATTTGGTCCTAAAAATTACTTTCTGACCCTTAACTTTTTGAAACTCTTGCATTTACCCCCTCAACTTTCCCATCATTTTATTCAATCTAGTCCATCTGCCACCCGCAACGCAGGCCATACCTCTGGCGACTTTGCGCGGAGGATGGCGCCGCTCATGCATGAGGAGCTGGCCCCAGATTTAAAAGGAGAGCTTCCTGCAGAGCCCCCTACCGCATGGGCCAACCCCCATGCCCTGAAGCCTGCATGCCTCTCGTGCGGACGTGCGAGAAGTATGGGTCTCCGTCAGCCATACCTCTGGTGAGACTTTTCTCGCCGCTCTCGCGTGCCTCCCGGCCAACCCTTCCCCATTTAAGGAGAGGCACACCTTGCCGCATCCTTCAAGCTCCATTTGGCGACTCTCCCCTTCCTCAAATTCCTCTCCTCCCAACTCCGGCCATTCACCCAGAGCTTCTGGCAACTCTCCCCTTCCTCTCTCGTCGCTCTGCCACAGTACCAGTGGCAAAGCTACCTCCGCCATCTTCCGCCGCATCACGCCGTACCAGCGGGCGCTCTCCAACCCCTCTTCCTCGTCACTGTCTCTTCCCCCTGGGTGCCTTCATCTCTGACGACGGCAGTACCAGCCGCTTGCCACCTCCGCCTCCTCCGTTCACTCCTGACCTGCTAGCTAAGTTCCTCTCACACTCCTCTTTATTTCCCCTCTGCCAATTTGTTATTTCGACCCCTCGACAACCGCAGAGCACCACCATCTTCTCCACCTTTGGCAGACCACCAGCGAGGTGTCTCCATCACCTCCCCACACCCATCCACCTCGCCAGACCCCTCAGAAGCATCGCCACCATCCACTGATCGTCATCCACCTCTCCACTGGTCGCCAGACCCTTCGCAAGTACCCACCAACCTAACCCATTTTCACGGCCACAGAGCGACCTAAGCACGCACGCCTAGACCGCCCCGCGGCCAGCCGACCACCTCTTAACCTTCGCCATGATACGGCGAAGGTTTTCCCCTTGTTTGACGGGGCTGCAAGGCCGTGATTGTGTCGTGCAGATCCAAGCCTCCGACCGCCATTAATGAGCAAGCAATCTTGCTTGCTTCCGAGCTCCAGGCCACGCGCTCCAGGCTTCAGGACTTCAGGCGACGCGCGTTGAGTATGCGAGTGAATCCAAACTAAGAGCAGGCCTTGCGCGACTCACAACTGCTCCAATTGGGTGGAGTTCACCTCCTGTGGGCGCCAGCAAAAGCGAGTGGGACATTTAGTCCCACCTCGTAAATGCAGGAGCGCGGTGGGCAACATAAATTGAAAAAGTGACTGAGGCTTATCGCCTCAGTTACACGGGGTGAGGTCCCCTCATCTACTCACCGCCTCATCCACGTTCACTCATTCGCGGATCTAGCTACCTGACCCGAAACCCGTGCACACCTCGCCCACTACCGCACGCCGGTGGGCCTGGTCCCGAGCGCGTTAACCCGACCCGTATACCTGAGCAATTCTGGGAGAGCGAACCTGAGAGTGAAATAGAGAGAGAGAGACGCGGGGAGGGTAGGGATAGGTTTTGCCTAACCATGCTTGTGCAGGGAAGCTAGAGAAGAAGGAGGAAGAGGAAGCAGAAGAAGAAGCGGCTAAGGACTTAGCCGCAAAAGTAGCTGCAGGGAAGAAGAAGGCGTAGGAGCAGAAGCAGAGGAAAAGAAGGAAGAGGAAGCGAAAGAAGAGAAGAGGAAGCAGCTAAGGACTTAGCCACACCAAGGACCTGAAGCAGAAGAAGAGGAAGTGGAAGAAGCACAGTGCAGAAGCAGGAGTTGAAGGGAAGAAAGAACCAGAAAAGAAAAGAGGAGGGAGCTGCAGTTGAAGAGAAGAGTAGAAGAAAAAGCCAAGGAGAAGAGGAAGAGCAGCAGCAGACTAAGGAAGGAAGAAGAAGGCGTGCACTGTAGCAAAACACCATTTAAGGCATCTGATCCATGGAATCAAACGTCTGAAGATAGAGAGAAGAGAAAGAAGAACAAAGAAGAAAGAGAGAAGAAAATAAAAGAGAAGACAAATTTTATTTCCTCTCTCTAGTTTTTTTGTAAAACAGTACATTATTGTAATTGTGATTTTTATGCTTCTAAAATCAAGCTTACTCCCTAAGTTCGACCTCGGAGAATTTTTGAAATGTTCGAGTAATAAATAAAATTAAATCAAACTGAGGATCCCAAAAAGGGAGCCACCAGTTTTTGGCATCGTTGCCGGGGAGCAACAGACATTTTAGAAGCTTCAAAATCACAATTTTGATTTTATATTGATTTAATCTCTCTTTTGTTGTGTAGGAAAAGAAGGCAAAAAAAGAAAAGCAACCACACAACAACCACACCAGGAGATAGGTAACCTTCAATCCTCTCTCTTTAGCCCCTCACATTCTAAAGAGGAAAAAAAAATAAAAAGAAAATTAATTTAGGGCTACCTATCTTCCATACGTAATAATTTACAGAGTTGCCTGTTTTTGAGTTTCAACACATCTTATCTGCATATCCACTTAAGGTAACTAGGGCTGAAACCTTCTTGCTTAAGCCCTAGTTACCCATTTCTGAGGCAACTAATTGGACTAACTAGAGCTAACCTAGGATTCTAAGCTAGGGTTTTAGAGACACATCTTCTAAACAAAGAATTGAAAATTCCACAAGAGGTGTGCCTAAATCATTGTTTGAAAAGACCTATTTAAGCAAAACGCTAAGCAATCAGGCTCTTAATTTACTTGAACACTAAAAGAAAGGACCTAAGAAGCTTTCACAGGAACAAAGAGGTGAAGTTGATCCTTTGGATTAACCAACCTTTAAATTAGGTTACTTTTTGCACACAAAAGGTTTAAAGTTCAAGTGAAACCCTAAGCATCTTGATCTTAATTAAAAGTGGTAGACTTAAGAGGTCAAGGTTCCCATTCTAGTCTACCTGGAATCTCAGTGACAAGAAAGGTCGGGTGGGGGAAACCCTGTAACCCGTGGGGCCGCTCTACCATGTAGGGGTCTTCGCGGGACTCACCCTCTCTGGCTGCCCAGATAATTCTCAGGTGGACGACCTTCTGATTAAGGGGTATCATCCACCCCGAACCTCTATAGTCACCCAACATATTTTGGGTGTCATGATTGGGTCCAACAAATTCTAACCTCATCCAGTCTATCAGTGCATGTTTGGTAGGAGGTCCTTGAAACCTCCTCTAGAAATCCACTCTCCCCGAGGCCAAGCCTCGGCACCCTTGTTTGTGCAATAACCCCTCCACATAGACCTTTCTTCCGATTCTGATCCTAGTTCTCCTTCTTCCATCATGGCTCAACCTGTTGAAGAAGAGAATAATCTTAAGCACCAGCTCCAGCGTCTTAATGACCTCTTCCAGAATTTTATGAACCCACCACAGCGCCTCATGATGCGAGATCACTATAATCCTGTTGCAGTGGCAATTGAGCCTCGAGTCAGAATCCCGACTGGAGGACCTGATTCCGAATTGAAGCCCAATATGATTCATGCCATACCTAAATTCTACGGGCTTAACTCTGAAGATCCCTTCCAGCATATCAAACAGCTTCAGCATCTGGCCCAAACCTTTGGGTCAGATGCGCAAAATCGGGATATCTTACTCATGAAGATGTTCTCTTTCTCCCTTATGGACAAGGCGACTCATTGGTATCAGACACAGAACCGTTTGATCAACACCTGGGAAGAACTTCAGTCCAAGATTTTGAAGAAGTTCTTTCCCATTGGTCGGACAAACGCCTTGCGCCATCAGATTACTCACTTCACCCAGCAGATGGGAGAACCTCTTCGTGACGCATGGGATCGATTCCTGGATCTCATGAGAAAGTGCCCTCATCACGGAGTTCCTAAATAGGAACAAGTCCAGTCTTTTTACCGGGGACTCCCTGAAGATATTATATTATTCATCAATGCAACTTGCAGAGGGAATATCATAGGCTAACATGAAGACACCGTGTGGGAGATTCTCGAGAATATATGCGAGAACTCCATCAACAATGACTCCATGGGATTATTCGACCGGACGAATACCCGCGCATCAACGAATCTTATGGGAGCACATGAGACGCAAGGCCTGTCCGCATCAGTTGACTTGGAACTAATGGCCAGTCGGTTGGACAAGGTCTCTATTATCGAGAAGAAGGTAGACAAGTTGACTCTCAACACTTGCAACGAGCCACCTCTGTGCATAACTCCTTCGCACAACCACCTCCCGCAAGGGAAGCCGTGCAGAACATCTTCCACCGATCTTCTCCTGAGATGGACCCGTATCCACCCCCATCTAACTCCAGGATCGGAGGGACCTCCGATCCTTTCTATTATTGCCGAGGGAACTCTACTCCCCCATACTCCGATTTTCCTGAGGCTCCTCAGACCTGCGAGGACCTCAATGCCATCCAGAATGACCCATTTTCAAACACCTACAACCCTGGATGGAGAAACCATCCCAATTTCCAGTCGGCGGGAAACTCTCAGACCCAAAGACCAACCTATCAGCCCCGTCCTCAAGCACCTCATCCTTATCAGCCACCTCAACCTCAGCCCAACCCCATTTATCCATCCGAGCCAAACCAAGACCAAATGTCCCTCATCCTCCAAACTCTAGCTGACATTCAAAGAACTAATGCGGCTATCCAAAAACAACACAAGGATGAGATCACATAGGTCCACAACCAATCGCCCAGTTGGCGAATTCTCGCCAACCAGGCACACTTCCTTCACAACCTCTACCTAATCCTAATAACGTGCCGACCCAGCGGCACGTTATGAACCCGAACCCAGGCCAAGCACACTTGATCTATCAGGCCCCTTCTGTTCCATCACTTGACGGGATGGAAGCATCAACCTCCTATGCGGGTTATCAACAGCAGCAACCCATCTTACCAACTCCCAACCAGAACCAGGCAAGACTAAATTCTATGATAACTCGTAGTGGTAAAGCAACCCAAGACCCACCTTACCTAAACCACTCCAAGCCTGGTAGTGACCCAAGCCCTAGGATAGTTATCCAGGATGTCCCTATTCAAGATCAAAAACCTGGACCTATTCTAGAGGAACCAACCAAGGTTCCATTTCCTGAGGCCTTAACCAAGGGAAAGAGGACAACTAAACCCGTGGCTCCTAAGGAGGACCTGATCAAGCTCTTTGAGCAGGTCCAAATAAACATCCCCTTGATGGATGCAATCTGCCATGTACCGGCTTACGCATGATTCTTGAAAAAGTGTGTACACCCCAACGTAAGCCGCGAACCAAGAGTGGGAGTCCGATTGTACTATCAGAGCAAGATAGCTTTATGATCCTGAGTAAACTCCCACCCAAGGCAAAAGACCCAAGCACTCCCCTGATAAATTGTAAGATTGGTGAGACCCAATTTGATAGAGAATTATTAGACCTAGGTGCCTCCATAAACCTGATACCCACATCCCTGCTTAACCACCTTGAAGAATCCGAGCTGAAACTGACTGAGGTGACATTGCAGTTAGCTGATCGATCCATTAAGTCACCTAAAGGAGTTCTTGAGGATGTTATAGTTAGGGTGAGGGATTTCTACTTACCCGTAGATTTCATAGTTCTAGACATGGACGCACCTGAGAATCCAAGGGATACACCAATTATACTAGGGAGACCTTTTCTGGCCACTGCAAGGACCAACATAAGTTGTGAGGAGGGCCAAATAGAGCTGAAATTTGGGAATCAAACCCTCAAGATTGATATCTTTAAGGCCCAACAAGGAATTAATTACAGTGTGGTAGAGCAAATTTGTGATATCAGAGCTGTGGTTGATGAACCGCAAATTGAGGACAACATGATTATCCCTAATCAACCACAAGAAGATCTAAAACCGTAATTAGGAGAATCTGAACCCGATCTAGACACACCCCTAACTCCTACCCTTGTTCCTCACACCCATTCCGAACCACCTGCTGCTGCTGATAACCTCGTTTTGGAACTCAACCCCTTCCCGATCATCTAAAATATATCTTTTTGGGTTCCAATCAGACACTTCCTGTGATTATAAACTCCAAACTCACCCCTGATCAAGAATCCCGTCTGATTACTGTTCTTCAGCAACATCGTAGAGCCATTGGTTGAACTCTCGATGATTTGACTGGAATAAGTCCCTCTTATTACACACATCACATCTATTCCGAAGAGGGCGCACGACCTTCACGTGAGATGCAGAGACGTTTGAACCCTAATCTGTAGGAGGTCGTGAAAAAGGAGATCATTAAGTGGTTAGATGAAGGGATCATCTACCCGATCTCCGACAGTCGCTGGGTGAGCCCAATCCAGGTTATGCCTAAGAAGGCAGGGCTCACCACCATCACGATTGAAACCGGAGAGGTCATACCTACCCGTATAGCCAACTCATGGAAAATTTGCATAGATTACCGAAGACTCAATGCCTTCACAAAGAAGGATCATTTCCCACTACCGTTTACTGATCATATTCTCGAAAAACTGGTGGGAAATAGATTCTTCTGCTTTCTTGACAGGTACTCTGGTTACAACCAAGTGGCGATTCATCTAGAAGACCAAGAGAAGACCACGTTCACTTGCCCCTTCGGGACATATACGTTTCAAAGGATGCCTTTCGGTCTCTGCAATGCACTCACGACTCTTCAGCGGTGCATGCTTGCCATATTCTCTGATATGGTAGGTGATTATCTGGAAGTCTTCATGGACGACTTCTCAGTTTTTGGGGCATCATTTGACGATTTCCTCCAGCACTTGGTTCATATACTCAGGCGATGCATTGACGTAAATCTTGTTCTTTCCTGGAAAGGAGCCACTTTATGGTGCCTGAGGGGATCGTCCTGGGACACTTGATTTCTGAGAGAGGCATCTAAATGGATTGAGCCAACATTAACCTGATTTCCAAACTTCCTATGCCTAGCTCGATCAGGGACATCCGATCTTTTTTGGGGCATGTTGGTTTTTACCGTCGATTCATCCCTAATTTCTCGAAAATCGCGTGCCACCTGACCACTCTTCTCTCCAGGGATGTGCCTTTTGAAATTTCCAAGGAATGCACTCAAGCTTTTGAGATCCTTTGTGACCAAGTCACCCAAGCCCCGATCCTACAGTCCCCTGATTGGTCTCAACCCTTTGAGATCATGTGTGATGCATCTGACTTCACTGTAGGAGTGGTTCTGGGGCAAAAGATTGACGGGAAACCCGTGGTCATCTACTATGCTAGCAAGACACTTGACGAGGCTTAGCGTAACTACACGGTTATGGAGAAAGAGCTGCTAGTTGTAGTATTTTCCCTTGAAAAATTCAGGTCTTATCTCCTGGGTTCCCACGTTATAATCTACTCGGATCATACAGATGTGAGGCATCTCCTTGCAAAGAAGGACGCAAAACCTCAATTAATCCGATGGATCTTGTTGTTGTAAGAATTTGAACTCGAGATTCACGACAAAGCGGGAAGACAAAATGTGGTAGCTGACCACTTCTCCCACCTTCATTCTGAGATCATCAATCCTTCTGGACCCATCACGGAGCATTTTCCTGATGAGCACCTCTTGACTATTGGTATAGGGCTTCCATGGTTTGCTGATAGAGTAAACTATTTGGCATCACATCAGATACCCTCTGATTGGCCAAAGGCCAAGAAAGACAAATTACGCTCTGATGCCAAGTATTACATTTGGGAAGAC
This sequence comes from Thalassia testudinum, assembly GCA_037157565.1. Classification (NCBI taxonomy): domain Eukaryota; kingdom Viridiplantae; phylum Streptophyta; class Magnoliopsida; order Alismatales; family Hydrocharitaceae; genus Thalassia; species Thalassia testudinum. The sequence continues at coordinate 25,816,004 of JAZHRO010000024.1, forward strand.
CCAAACTTATTCCGCAAAAGTGCTGACCAAATTATCCGGCGATGTGTCCCGGAGGTCGAAATCAATGACATACTCTCTTTCTGTCATGACCAAGCATGCGGTAGCCATTTTTCTGGGCATAAAACCGCATCGAAAATCTTTCAGTGTGGCTTTTACTGGTCCACTATCTTCAAGGACGCATACAATCACTGCAAGGCAAGCAGTCGTTGGCAAACTTTGGGTAACATGATCCATCGCGACATGACGCCTTTACAGCCAATTCTTGTATGTGAGATTTTTGATATTTGGGGGATTGATTTTATGGGCCCCTTCCCTATCTTGGACGGCTTCGAGTACATTTTACTCTCTGTTGACTACGTGTCCAAAAGGATCGAAGCCATTCCGACCTGAACCAGTGATCACAAGATCGTTATCAAATTCATTCACAAGAATATCTTCTCATGGTTCGGGATCCCTCGAGCGATCATTTCTGATGGAGGGACTCATTTCACAAACGCTCAGTTCAGGTCACTGATGACCAAATACAGGGTGTCACACCGAATCTCTACTCCTTATCACCCCCAGACTAATGGTCTAGCTGAGCTATCAAATTGAGAGATCAAGAAAATCCTGCAGGTTACTGTTCGACCTGATAGGAAGGACTGGTCATCCTGACTTCTGAAAGTTTTGTGGGCTTATAGGACCGCCCACAAAACCCAATTAGACATGTCTCCTTTTAGAATGGTGTACGGGGAGGCGTGTCACCTTCCCGTCGAATTGGAGCATAAAGCCTATTGGGCAGTACGGAACTGCAACCTAGATCTTTCTAAGGCTGGAACCCATAGAAAGCTTCAGATAAGCGAAATTGATGAATTACGCCTCGATGCGTATGAAAACTCACGAATCTACAAAGAGCGGGTTAAAGCCTTTCATGACAAGCACATATCTAGAAAGATCTTTCACCCTGGTCAGAAGGTCCTACTCTTCGATGCCCGACTTAAATTGTTCCTTGGAAAACTGCCATCCAAGAGGGTCAGACCATATCTTGTCCGACAGATCTTTGGAAATGGAGCCGTCGAGATCAGTCCACTCAACCACGATTCTGAACCTTTCGTCATGAATGGTCAGAGACTCAAACCGTTCATTGACGTGGCTAATACAGATTTGGATGAGTCATCATTTATCCTCCATTCTCCCTGAGCTCATTACGCCCAGCTGATGGCGTAAAACTCAGTGCTTAACGGGAGGCAGCCCGTCATTCTTTTAAAAAAACCCGAAACCTTTTCTGACATTTCTTTGTGCTTTAGGTTCATCCTTTAGGACAGCCAACTCCACCTCAGGTACTCGTACCTGAGATTAGAAATCGTCCACAACAGTCACCTCGACCCATCCACTCACCCAATACCTGTCCTAATGCATGAACCAAGCTGAATAAAAACCCACCTAATGTACAATGAGGACATTGCAAACCTTAGGCATGGGAGGGGGTATGAAAGTGCAATAAAACTCATAACAAGAAAATGTTTCAACAAAAAATCATACATGTCAAAAATACCAAAAAAAAAAGGGGGGAGGAGGAAAGAGATCTTTTGCTTTACAAAAGGAGGAAAAGAGTAAAAATGCTAAAAAGGAGCACAAAATAAAAAAGAAGAGATAGTCATTAGTAAGAAATTAAGGAATTAACCAAAGTTCTAGACCACATTAAAAGAAAAGTAAAGAAAAAAGTGCTAAAGAAACACAAGAAGATTAGTAAGAACGCTAACCTTAGGGATTTTTGGCTAGACTCGTAGTACCCATTAAGATCTAGATATTCCTCAAGAGGTTGAGGAAAATGAAAAGCTTAAGTATTAGGTCTAAGGCTTAGGGAGTATTCGGTCTCGTTAACTGACCTTCGATTTACGGGACTCGGTAACCTAAGCACCCTAATTCACACACAGTCTGGTTCAGTGAGTATAAATATCAAAATCACACAGAAGCGTTTCTAATGTTCTGAAAATGTCACCTAGATTAGGAGCTGCCGATCAACACAAGTTGATTTGGACGAGTTTCTGATGCAGAGAGGTGGGAAATTCCCCTCGAAGATGCGTAAAAACATATCATCTCCTCGGTGCTTGTCTCCTAGGATATTTACATATCCTACTGGGGGCATGTAAGCACTCTCCTGGCTCAGATTCCATGGATGACATTATCACGAAATGTCAATTGCCAGGGTCTGAATTCGACCACGAATTGCCATGGGCGGGATTATCTTGAAATCTCGAAAACCAGGGTTCTGGGGGTTACCATGGGCGGTGCTATCTCGAAGCATCGATTGTCAGGAACCTTTGAGGATTGATGATGGGGACGAGGAATCCGATACAGACCGTGTTGTGAAGCCAATCCTTAGCTAGAATTAAAAAGAAAAGAGAGAGAAAACTCTCTAAACAAATAAACCCACTGTCTCTCTCTTACAAAACGCACTATAAACTGAACTAAGGCTAAAAATGTCTCAAGCATGGGTGCTTTAGCCACGGAGTCCAATAAACCTTAGGGTAGTTCCTGCAGACCTTAAAACCTTTGCTAAGGACTGAAGCTAAAGCTAGACAGATCTGGATATTGATTGGAGCTAGAGTACCTTTAGGCCCATGGTTGGCATTCTGACCTAATCAAAGAGACAAGAAAAACCACTTGTCAAAATTAGTAAATGGAATTCATGGTCTAGAACAGAGGCTAAAACATTAATATTTTGCTAAGGGACTAGAAAAAACTAGGCATGGGGGTATGATGAGAACCTCATCATAAACCCTAACTAGCACATTTTAACCTGATAAAGTAAACAAAAGCTCCTACATAACCTAAGGGAAAGCCTAATTCAAGGAATTGTTAATCTGAGAATAAAACATGACACAAGGGGTAAAACTGTAATTTTACCATTGCAGTGCATGAACGGGATTTCTAAAGGTCTAGACATAGGTCAAGTGGACTAAAGAGGAGAAAAAGTGGGATGGTTTGGTCTGAAAAGGGATATGGCAAAATCTAGGAATTAAATGACATTTTGTAACCCTAAAACAAATCCACTTTAATTCACGAAGTTTCAGGCAAGATAAAAATCAACCAAACCCTCTAAAATTTATAAAAAATGTCCCCTAGGGTTTAGAACCTTCAATTTGGCCTTTGAAACTTGTTTTGACCTATATTTAGGTCCATACCCAATTTTTGACCTAATTTAGGTTTTTATACAAAATATCCAGTCAAACGTGGTCAAACCTAAAATACAACTTCACCATTGGATTCCTTAAGTCCAAATTAGGTTGATACCAAAATTTGGACCTAAAAAAAGGTCGTCTTGACCCACTTTGCAATTTGGTCCTCAAAATTATTTTCTAACCCTTAACTTTTTAAAACTCTTGCATTTACCCCTCAACTTTCCCATCATTTTCTTCAATCCAGTCCTTCTGCCACCCGCAGCGCAAGCCATACCTCTAGCGACTTTGCACAAAGGATGGCACCACGCATGCATGGGGAGCCAGCCCCTTATTTGAAAGGGGAGCTCCCTGCAGAGCCCCCTACTGCATGGGCTGACTCCCATGCCCTGAAGATTGCAATACCTCTCATGCGAACGCATGAGAGGTATGGGTCTCCATCTGCCATACCTCTGACGAGACTTTTCCCACCGCTCTCGTGCACCTCCCGGCCAGCCCTTGCCTATTTAAGGAGCGGCACGCCTCGCCGCATCCTTCAAGCTCCATTTGGCCTGAGAATCCCCTCAAATTCCTCTCCTCCCAACTCCGACCATTCGCCCAGAGCTTCTGGTGACTCTCCCCTTCCTCTCTTGTCACTCTGCCACAGTACCAGTGGCAGAGCTACCTCCGCCATTTTCTGTCGCGTCACGTCGTACCAGCGAGTGCTCTCCAACCCCTCTTCCTTGTCACCGTCTCTTCCCCCTGGGTGCCTTTGTCTCCGGCGACGGCAGTACCAGCTGCTCGCCACCTCCGCCTCCTCTGTTCACTCCTGACCTACCAGCTAAGTTCCTCACACCCTCTTCTTTATTTCCCCTCTGTCAATTTGTTATTTCGACCCCTCAACAACCGCAGACTACCACCATCTTCTCCACCTCCGGCAGACCACCAGCGAGGTGTCTTCGTCACCACCCCACACCCATCCACCTCGCCAGACCCCTCAGAAGCATCGCCACCATCCACTTATCGTCATCCACCTCTCCACTGACTGCCATACCCTTCGCAAGCACCCACCGACCTAACCCATTTTCACAGCCACAGAGCGACCTAGGCACGCACGCCTAGGCCACCCCCCGGCTAGCCGACCACCTCTTCACCTTCGCTGTGATACGGTGAAAGTTTTCTCGTTGTTTGATAGAGCCGGAAGGCCATTCTTGTGTCGTGCAGATCCGAGCCTCCGTCTGCCAATAACGAGCAAGCAATCTTGCTTGCTTCCGAGCTCCAGGCCACGTGCTCCAGGCTTCAGGACTCCAGGCGACGCTCGTTGAGTATTCAAGTGAATCCAACCTGAGAGCAGGCCTTGCGCAACTCACAGCTGCTCCAATTGGGTGGATTTCGCCTCCTGTGGGCGCCAGCAGAAGCAGGTGGGACATTTAGTCCCACCTCGTAAATGCAGGAGCGCGGTGGGCAGCATAAATTGAAAAAGTGACTGAGGCTTATCACCTCAGTCACACGGGGTGAGGTCCCCTCACCTACTCACCGCCTCATCTGCGCTCACTCCTCCGCGGATTTGGCTGCCTGACCCGATACCCGTGCACACCTCGCCCACCACCGCACGTCGGTGGGCCTGGTCCCGAGCGCGTTAACCTGACCCGTATACCTGAGCAATTCTGGGAGAGCGAACCTGAGAGTGAAATAGAGAGAGAGACGCGGGGAGGGTAGGGATAGGTTTTGCCTAACCATGCTTGTGCAGGGAAGCTAAAGAAGAAGGAGGAAGAGGAAGCAGAAGAAGCGGCTGAGGACTTAGCCGCAAAAGCAGCTGCAGGGAAGAAGAAGGCGCAGGAGCAGAAGCAGAGGAAAAGAAGGAAGCGGAAGCAGAAGAGAAGAGGAAGCAGCTAAGGACTTAGCCGCACCAAGGAGCTGAAGCAGAAGAAGAGGAAAAGGAAGAAGCACAGTGCAGAAGTAGGAGCTGAAGGGAAAGAAAGAGCCAGAAAAGAAAAGAGAAGGAGGGAGCTGCAGCTGAAGAGAAGAGTAGAAGAAAAAGCCAAGGAGAAGAGGAAGAGCAGGAGCAGACTAAGGAAGGAAGAAGAAGGCGTGCACTGTAGCAAAATGCCATTTAAGGCGTCTGATCCATGGAATCACACATCTGAAGATAGAGAGAAGAAGAGAAAGAAGAACAAAGAAGAAAGAGAGAAGAAAAGAAAAGAGAAGAAAAATTTCATTTCCTCTCTCTAGTTTTTTTGTAAAATAGTACATTATTGTAATTATGATTTTTATGCTTCTAAAATCAAGCTTGCTCCCTGAGTTCGAAATGTTCGAGTAATAAATAAAATTAAATCAAACTGAGGATCCCGAAAAGGGAGCCACCAGCGCCTAATTTCACCCACGCGGTGAGGAGATTCACTCATCATTCTACTTAAGGAGCTCCGCTGATCGCATGCGCACCCATCAACTAACTCCCCTTCAGCTGTAAAGACCAGTTCTAATTTAAGCCTTTTAAGACGTCTGGAGTGTCAGTCAGACGTCCGGGCCAGACGTCTAGACCCCTTCCCGGACGTCTGGAAATTGAAAAATCTGTGTGTAACCTTGCGTTCTGCGTGCAAGCGACGCGTAGACTCTTCTTTTCTCTCCTTTCTTCTTCTTTTCCCCCTCCGAACCCTAACCCCCCGACCCTATATAAGAGACCCCCCTCCCTCTCCTCTCCACCCCACCACTACCACCACCTCCCCACACCATTACCGTGAGCAAGAGGCACGTGAGAGAGAGAGCGAGAGAGAGGAGGAGGAGCGGGCATGAGGAGGAGGAAAGGGCCGAGGTCGAGAGCTTCGTGGAAGCTCATCGGAGGCTCGCATGGCCACCGTGATGCGTGCGGGAGGTGGAGGACATTGGGGCATCGTCCCCAACCTTCTACAGCAGTTGGGGCTGCAGCAGAGCGAAAGGAGCAGTGGCGGAGCACGGCGAGAAGCGCAGGAACGCGGTCTGATACTAGAATTTTTCCAGTATCAGACGTCCGGAGTGTCTTCCGGATGATTGGCTAGATGTCTAGCGTCGACACCAGACGTCTGAAAGCAAGTGTATCGCGAAGGTACGTCTTCGTTGCAGTTATGGTCATGCAGGCCGCACCGTAGTTGATTCGATTTAGCCTAAAGAGGGTGCTACTCTGTCATGCGCAGGAGCAGCCTTGGGAAGGTGCGCGAAACGCATTTCCACGCACTTTCGGACGTCTGGATAGCTTACCAAACGACTGGAGGCGTTCCCAGACGACTGGAGGACTGGTCAGACGTTTGGAACTGTGTTCAGACGATCGTGGGGGAGTCCTAGACGTCTGAGGGCGCTAGACGATCGTGGTGAGTCTCTGTGCTTTTAAGACGTCTAGACTTGTTTCCAGACGTCTGATTTGGGTCTGTAGACACGTTTTTGACCCGTTTGGGGTCCGATCAGGATCCGTTTTACGCAAACGAAATATCTACGGTTTCCTTGAGACTTTCTCTATGTATTAGAAGCATTTATACACTATTCTGAATCTTCCATTGTGGTGTGTTCCTTTGTATAGGACTTCGATCTATTGCATGTCTGGGGCTTGCAGAGGCATGTGGGCCTACAGTTCGAGCCCCCAGTACTCCCAAATTGTCTGGTAGAGTGGTCCACCCCTATTATATTTAATATATATGAATGCATCTATGAAAACTAGTCAACTGAAAACCTAGGATGTAGCATGAACCTTAAGACAAAGAAATGGTTGAACCAATTGATCTGCATAATTGTATATATATGAATGAGCTAAATTGTTAGCAACTGCCTGTAAATAAGTATGAGCTACCTGTTAGAATATGAACTACCCGAGATAACTAAACAGTCTGGACCAAGACGAACTGTTGTAGGGGATTTCTTGAAACCGTTGAATTCGGCTTGGTCAAGTAGCTCCGGGCTGGGGGACGACTCCCTTTATGGGAGTCGCAATGGCTCTATTTGCAATATTCCTATCTATTATTCTGGAAATTGAGAATGATTCCGAGGATGGAATTTCCATGAAAGCCGAACAACGCTCTGAATTCCTCCTAGGGGCGTCACTCATGGGTTTGGTCTTCTTTATGCATATTATATTCCTAGGTTTGATTTCTCAGAATTAGGAAGTCCTATTTTGTCGATCCAAAAATGGAGTTTCTTAGAACTCGGATTTCTAGGACATTTGTGATATCACTTGTTGCATGTATTCAATTGTGGAAATACAAGCTGCCTGTGTATAACGAGAAATAAATTGTGAATAATGAAACCTGGATTGTGATAATATGGTGAACATGAGCATGAACCCTATGGGGAGTTAGGAGTAGAGCTCCTTTGGATAGATGGAAAAGCTTGGAATGTGGATGGGAAGTGTGCTGGCCCTTGAGTACGTGGTACCAAGGAGAGCGACTATCCCCTTTTAGTGTAGAGCAGAGCTACCTCCCTTGAGTTGGGACCCGAGGTTAGAATTGTCCACTCTACACTGACTTCTGTTGGCCCTCGCGTACACGGTATCGAGACGAGCTACTAGTGTAGGGAGGGAGCTAACCACCCCACGGGGCTCAGGGTTCAACTAGCCACCCTACACTGACTTGTTAGGCCCTCTAGGCAAATCGGGGTAATCAGACGAGGGTGCGTGGACTGTGGAGGGACGAGACCCCTATTTGGTTCTGAGGGGCTAAACCCCTGTTTCTGAGAGGGTTAGGCCCTATACTGTTCCATGCTATACTTTGGGTGTACCCGCTAGCGAAAATAACTGACCACGTGCCAATGCGGGGTAGCTACCCATACGCTTATCGCACATGCCATAGTCACCGCTACGTCTGTCAGTGACCTAGGGGTGGTTGACTAGGTGTAGGACTACCACGAGGGACTCTCCCGACAAGAAGAGCACCACGTGTACCTTCTACTCTTCGGAAAAGACTGCAATCAAGATCATTCCCACGAGGAACATGAAAGATCAAGAAAGAAATCTAAAAGTAAACCAATGGGGTGAAAAGAAATTACCTGTAAAATAAATAACTGGAAAAGGATAAATATACCTGTTAGTTTTACTGCTTTACATAGTTTGGTTACCACTCTACTCAGCGTTCGCTGACTCCATTTTCTCATAACACTGTTCAGGTCCAAGAGTTGAGTAGCCTGAGCTATCGGCTGCAAAGGGTGCTGGGCCCAGTCAAACCCAGCCATAGTTTTCAGTACTTTTGTTATACTCTCTTTTCCGCTATAGTGAGTTCAGACTTTTGTTACTGTTCCTGTTACTGTTGCTTTTGTTATACTTCTCCTGTTGTTGTAGTGGTATGTACTGAACTAGCAGCTTTTACTTTCCTTTACTGCTTATACGCTTTTACTGTTAGTTACATTACATAGTGAATGTAGTTTATTTTCCTATTTTTCGGTTATTTCTTATTGGACGACCGGGTCTTGGGATTAGTCGAGGCGAGCCGGTCTCAGGTCCTGTAGAGATTCAGGAATCAGGTCGTAACAAGATGGTATCAGAGCAAGGTCATCTCGAAAAATGAACCAACTAGCTTGAGAATAACCATTCACGTGCATGTAACTAGGGTGACCACGACAATGTAACACTTCACATCCGTTCTGAGTCTCTTTTCGCATAAGTTCGATAGAATTTACCCTTTTCTTTCTGTCTTCCGCCTCTCCTTGCAGGAGATGCCTCGTCAGAGAGTTCTCGAGGCGGGCCGCGGATGCGGCCATGGATGAGGTCAGAGGGGCAGACGTGCTGGGCCCGATGTGCCAATTGACCCGCCACTTCTCCCGGGTGTTCAGGCCTAGGACCTCGCTCGGCTGATCAGAGACATAGTGAGAGAGGAGCTCCACTAGCCTCCACGAGCACCTCTCCTTGAGGATGTGGAGGGGGAATCCTCGGTGGAACTGAGAGACCGCCGCAGCGTCGAACGAGTAGGAGGGGGAGGGGGTGGTCCTCCACCGCCCCCACCGCACTCTGACACTTCCGAGCATGAGCCCTCCTTGCCTGGAGGCATGCCTGTTCCCCTACTGCAGTTACACCACGAGCTTTTCGGACAGTTCTGAAAGCTGAAGCCCCCCTCCTTCAAGGGGGATGAGGACCCGTCTAAGGCAGAGGACTGGCTGGAGTAGATAGAGAAGGTGTTTGACACCATTCGCCCCCATGCGGAGTGCCGCGTGGCCTTTTCCACGTACCAGCTAGAGAGTGCGGCACACAGGTGGTGGAGGGCAGTCAGACGCCAGGAGAGGGGAGAGCCGACATGGGACCAGTTCGTGACCCTCTTCTACGAGTATACTTCCTGCAGACTTGGCAGGACCAGAGGAGGCGAGAGTTCCACACTCTCCGCCAAGGGACGATGACTGTTAGCGCGTATCGCACGCGCTTCCTGGAGCTGTCACGTTTTGCTGCAACAACCGTAGCTACGGAGGAGGAGCACCTGTGGAGGTTCACTAAGGGGCTCCGGTCGGCTATTCGGGGGTATGTCAAACCCCTGAAGCTACCCACCTTCTCGAGAGTGGTGGAGGCAGCCATGACGTACGAGGAGACCAACCCGGTCGCGCGAGACATCGACAGCGGACGGAAGAGGCCCTACCAGCCAGAGTACTCTCAGGGTCGTCGAGAGAGGAGGCACGAGGCACCCGCGAGAGAGCCGTCTCATTTTGTGGGGCTGTCAATGGCCTTTGGGGGCCCCAGACATGGGCCAGCTATCAGCACTGGACCCCCGCCCAGCCATCAGCAAGGACCTATCGAGGGAGGGAGTCGAGTCCCCCGCTGCTACCAGTGTGGCCAACCGTGCCACATCAGGAGGGACTGCCCGTCTAAGGCTGGAGCATAGCAGATGCTCCCCGTACTGAGCGTTGGAGGCCGAGCTGGTGGTCGTGATCCCCAGGTGTGTGGGGGAGGGCAGCAGTCACAAGGAGGGTACCGACCAGCAACTGCTTGCCCGACTCAGAGTGTGGCTGCTTCTTCTACACCGAGGGCTGAGGGGCGTATCAACACCTTGACACACAGAGATGCCAGGGCTTCCGGTTCAGTGGTGGCAAGTATGATTACCGTTTCCGGCAGATTAGTTTACGTGCTTTTCGATTCCAATGCCACACACTCTTTTGTTGCTGCAAGTTTTGCTGTCAGTTTGGGATAGGACAGCGTGTTGTTAGAGGATCCGTTTGTGATCAGAGGCCCAAGTGGCCAACTGTTTGTGCCTGAGGAGGTCTACACGGACTGTGAGGTCAGTATAAGGGGACACAGACTCCCTGCTGTCCTAACTGTGATACCGATGGAGGATCTTGGTGTAATTCTGGGGATGGATTGCTTGCCCGCCTACCACGCCTTGGTGGACTGTTTCGGGAGGAAGATCGTCTTCTCCATACTGGAGATGCCTTCCTTTGAGTTTCACGGACAGCCAGTGGACAGAGGTTTCAGGTGCATATCTGCGCTTCGGGCAGCGAGGCTTTTGAGCCAGGGGTGTGAGGGCTTTCTAGCTTGTGTAGTAGTAGAGCCTAGCCCTGTGGTTGACTTTCAGAGCATTCCTGTGGTTAGTGAGTACCCCGACGTGTTTCCAGAGGAGCTACTAGGACTACTACCCAAGCGTGAGATCGAGTTTGAGATCTCACTGGTACCAAGGACCAACCCCATTTCTACTGTGCCGTACCGGATGGCACCACTTAAGCTGTGGAGCTCAAGTCACAGCTACAGGACCTATTGGAGAAGGGCTTTGTGAGGCCCATTGCGTCCCCGTGGGGAGCCCCTGCGTTGTTTGTGAAGAAGAAGGATGGTACCCTACAACTTTGTGTTGACTACAGACAGCTGAATAGGGTCACCATCAAGAACAAGTATCCGCTGCCGAGGATTGATGACCTCTTTGATCAGTTGCAAGGTGCCACGGTTTTCCCAAGATAGATTTGAGGTCAGGCTACCACCAGTTGAGGATGAGGGAGACCGACGCCTCCAAGACAACTTTCCGCACCCGATTTGGACACTACGAGTTTTTTGTCATGCTGTTTGGGCTGACCAACGCCCCCGCTGCTTTTATGGATTTGATAAATCGGGTTTTCAGATCATATTTGGATCAGTTTGTTTTGGTATTCATCGATGACGTGCTCGTTTACTCGCAAGATCAGGCACAGCACGGACAGCATCTATGGATGATTCTGGACACTTTGAGACGACGCAGGCTGTATGCCAAGTACAGCAAGTGTGAGTTTTGGTTGAGACAGGTGACTTTCTTGGGCCACGTGATCTCAGGGGATGGTTTGGCTATGGATCTAGCCAAGGTGAAGGCCGTACTCAGGTGGAAGAGGCCACGTATAGTGACAGAGATACGCTGCTTTTTGAGACTGGCAGGTTACTATCGGCGGTTTATCAGGAGATTCTCGCAGATTGTGTGTCCTATAACTCAGTTGACTCGGAAGGACGTGCCCTTTGCCTGGACAGATGCTTGTAAGGCATGTTTTCAGGAGTTGAAGGAGAGACTGACTTCGGCTCCTGTGCTCACCATCCCAAACAGCAGTGGCGGTTTTGTGGTCTACACGGACGCTTCGTTGCAGGGGTTAGGGGGCGTGCTCATGCAGCGGGGTCACGTTGTTGTTTACGCTTCGCGGCAACTGAAGCACCATGAGCATAGCTACCCTACCCATGACTTAGAGCTGGTAGCTATTGTCTTCACACTAAAGACATGGAGGCACTACCTTTACGGTGAGACCTTTGAGATTTTCACAGATCATAAGAGCCTCAGGTACTTGTTTAATCAGAAGGAGCTTAACTTTAGACAGAGACGTTGGTTAGAACTCCTGAGGGACTATGACTACAGCATCTCCTACCATCCAAGGAAGGCCAATGAGGTGGCTGACGCCTTGAGCCAGAAGGCGCCCGCCCACTTGGCCAGTTTACAGGCACAGAGTTGGATATGGAGGAGTTGGGCAATTGGCGACCCCGAGAGTCACAGGGGCATTGTGGGGCAATGACGGTGACATGACAGACACGACCAGAGGTAATAGACCGCATTATAGCAGGACAGATGGCAGATCAGTACCTACAGACGTTGCGAGATAGAGTGCTGTAAAGGGACCCTGGAGACTTCTCTTTTACAGATGAGGTGCTACGCATGAGGGGACACTTGTGCGTACCCAGGGACGAGGAGTTGCTGAGAGAGCTCCTGATGGAGGCACACAGGTCCAGATTCACCATACATCCCGGGAACATAAAAATGTATCATGATCTGAGACGCGACTTTTGGTGGAGAGGGATGAAGCGGAATGTGGGTGAGTTCGTGCAGTAGTGTTTGGTGTTCCAGCAGGTGAAGGCCAATCACTAGAGGCCTGCTAGGTTATTGTAGCCACTTCTTGTGCCAGAGTGGGAGTAGGAGAGCATCACCATGGACTTGGTGGTGAGTCTACCAGTTACCCAATGAGGACACGACGCAATCTGGGTGATAGTGGACAGATTAACGAAGACGGCACATTTCCTGTCGATCCGAGTCACCTTGGGACCAGCACAGTTGGCAGAGAGGTACATTCGTGATGTGGTACGCTTGCACGGAGTTCCATGTGGGATTGTATCCGATCAGTATACCCGTTTTACTTTCCAGTTTTTGGCTGAGTTTTAGCAGGCTTTGGGGACATAGTTGAGGTTCAGTACCGCGTACCACCCCAGACGGACAGATAGTCAAAGCGCACTATACAGACACTTGAGGACCTTTTGCACGCCTGTGTACTAGACTGGAGAGGATCTTGGGAGGAGCACTTACCCCTAGCAGAGTTTGCATATAATAACAGTTATCCTCGAGCATCGACATGGCACCTTACGAGGCTCTGTACGGACGGAGGTGTACTACGCCCTTGAGTTGAGTTGAGGTGGGGACCAAGTGGGAGGTTGGCCCCAGGTTGATCTGGCAGAGTCAGGAGGTGATAGAGTAGATATGCAGACAACTCCACACTATCAGGAGCAGGCAGAAGAGTTATGCTGATCGAAAACGTAGAGAAGTGCAGTTCGAGGTTGGGGATCACGTCTTTCTCCGTGTTTCTCCCGTGAAGGGCCTACAGTGTTTTGGGGTGAAGGGAATGCTTGCACCGAGGTTTGTGGGGACTTTTGAGGTCCTGGAGCGGGTAAGACCCGTTGCTTACCGGCTTGCCCTTCCTCCCCAGCTTTCTGGTGTGCACGACATGTTCCACGTGTCCAACCTCAGGAAGTACGTCATCGATCCCAGACACGTTCTGAGCCACGAGAGTGTCGAGGTGGGTGACAACCTGACCTACCCCAAGAAACCAGTGCATATACTAGACAGGGCCGTCCGAAGTCTTAGACTAAAGCAGGTACCCCTGGTGAAGGTTTTGTGGAGAAGCCAGCGGTGCGAGGAGGCTATCTGGGAGCCTGAGGCAGCGATGCGACAGCGATACCCAGAGCTTTTCGAGGGTATGTCTTTTTGGACCGACTTCAGTCCTCTTTAAGTTTGTTATGCATTTTATTTCCTTTTTCCACACCCTAGCTAGCTCAAGTTTCGAGGATGAAATTTCCTTTAAGTTTGTTATGATGTAAAGACCTGTTCTGATTTGAGCCTTTTAAGACGTCTAGAGTGTCAGTCAGACGTCTGGACCCCTTCCCGGAAGTCTGGAAATTGAAAAATATGTACGCAACCCCGCATTTTGCGCGCAAGCGATGCGCAAACCCTTCTTCTCTCTCCTTTCTTCTTTTCCCCCTCCGAACCCTAACCCCCCAGCCCTATATAAGAGACCCCCCTTCCTCTCCTCTCACCCCACCACTACCACCACCTCCCTACTCCATTGCCGTGAGCAAGAGGCGCGAGAGAGAGAGAGTGAGAGCGAGGAGGAGTGGGCGTGAGGAGGAGGAGAGGGTCGAGGTCGAGAGCTTCGTGGAAGCTCGTTGAAGGCTCGCACGGCCACTGCGACACGTGCGGTAGGAGGATGTTGGGGTGTCGTCTGATGAGAACCTCATCATGAGCCATAACTAGCTCATTTTGACCTAATACAAAGGATAAAAGCTCCTACATATCTCAAGGAAAGGCTTAACTCAGAGAATCCTGAGTTTGAGAAGAAAATAAGTCATAAGGGGTAAAAATGCAATTTTACCAGTATAATCTGCATACAGGGTAATTCAGGGCCCAAACATAGGTCAAAGCAGCTTAATAAGAATAAGAGTGGGATGAAATGATCTAGCAAGGGCTACAGCAATTCCAAGAAACTAAATGATAATCTGTAACCCTAAAACAACCCACTTCAATTCACAAGGTTCGAGGTAAAGTAAAAATAGAATAAACCCTCTAAAATTCATAGAAAAATAATCTCCAGGGTTTAGAACCTTCAATTTGGCCTTCAGAACCCTTTTTGACCTACATTAAGAACCATGCCCAATTAATAACTTAATTTGGGTTTTTGCGCAAATTGACCGGTCAAACAAGGTTTAATATGGAAATGAAATTCACCATCAGATTCCTTAGGTCCTAATTAGTCATGTATAAAAACTTGAGCCTAAGAAGAAACCTCCTTGACCGACTTTACGCTTTGGTCCTCATATATTTACTCTTTGGCCCTCAAGTTTTGAACCCTCGCATTTTGGCCCCTAACTCTCCTTCGTTCTTTGCAATCAGGTCCCTCCTGCAAAACCTGCCAGCACCATGCTCCGGCGACCTTGCGCGGAGCATGGCGCCGCGCAGGGTGAGGTGGGGGACCTGGCAAGTAAACCGGGGGTGCCCTGCGTCGTCAGCCGTCGCAGGGACACCCCCCTGGTCGTTGTAACCCACCATACCGGCCGTACGAACGCACGGACGGTATGGGTTCTTGTTTCCGGCCATCCTCCGGCGAGGGAGACACGTCGTCTCCCTCCGCCTTCCTCCCTGTTTGATCCCTATAAATACCCCCCGTTGCTCCACCGACCGGGGCAGCCTGGATCTGACGGAGAAAATCCCCAACTTTCTTCTCTTCTTCCTCTGGCAGACGCTCACCAGCTCCGGCGGTTTCCTCCCCCTCCACCTCTTCGCTCTGCCGCAATACCAGTAGCAGAGACTTCCTCCCCTGCTCTTCCCGCGCCACGCCGCACCCAGCTGGCGCCTCTCCGGCTCTCTGCTCGCCGCCGCCCCTTTCCCTGAGCATCGTCTTCTCCGGCGACAGTCGATACGACTGTCGCCCTGTTCCTCCCCTTCGTCCCTACAAGTAAGCTAGAGCTACTCCCCTTCTTCTCCTCTTTCTTTCCCCGCTTTCAATTTATTCACTTAAGCCCTCGACCGACCCTGACCACCTTCACCCCCTTCGTCTCTGACCACCCTCCGGCGAGCCGCTCCCATCACCTCAGCGACCCACACGACTCGCCGACCACCGCAGGACCTCCGCCTCCTCACCCTGATCAACCTCCGCCCTGCCACTTCCCCCACATCACCCCCTGCAACCCCACCGAACAGACCCATCCTCCGACCCACAGTCCGACCTAGGGCAGCCCTCGCACGCCGCCCCGCGCCTCACCACCACCCACACGAGCTTCGCCGCACCCTGGCGAAGCTCCTGGCACTTTCTGATTAGGCCGAGAGGCCGTTTTCTTGTGAACAGACCACCCGACCTCCGCCGCCATTGCCGCGCAGGAGGAACTGCTTCCGCCTGCAGCTACAGGTGTGCCATGCTCAGCGCCAAGCCCAGATTCAACTCCCAGGCCTTGCGAGGCGTTTTGGCAAAACACCAGGTTCGCAGCTAAGGCAGAAAGCTTCGCGTGACGCCGCAATCTCCTGCTGACTTCCCCGCTGCGGGCGCGCAATTGAGGTGGGACATTTAGTCCCACCTCGGAAACGCCTGAAGAGTCGCAGTGACATAAGATGCAAAAGTGCTGAAGGCTTACTGCCTCAGCACACGGGGTGAGGTCCCCTTCACCCACCCGGTTACCCGGTCTCGTCCGCGCTCACGCCCCGCGGACCTGACCCGACCCGACCCGACCCGACTTAAGACTGACCTGCACTCCTCGCCCACCACGCACGCCGGTGGGCCTGGACCCGGGCCTGACCCGAACCCGGTTACCCGGCAGCTCTGGGAGAGCTTTCCCAAGAGTGGTTTCAGAGAGAGAGAGAGACGCGGGGCGAGGGTAGAGTAGGTTTTGCCTCTGACGAAAAACTCTGAAGTGTGCAGGCACAGGCGAAGAAGAAAACCCGCGGAAGAAGAAGGAAGCTGACTGTAGCAACAGGTAGTTAAGTCGTCTGATTTGGAAATCAGACGACGGCCTGAAGGGAAAAGAAGGAAGGAGGGGTGACGTCCCTGGCTGAAAAAGAAAAGAAGAAGCTGACACTTAGCCGCAGGGAGGAGAAACAAGAAGAAACTCTAAAGAAGAGGCTGAGCAAGGCAGAAGAAGAGAAAAGACTGCAGAGAAGAAGTACAGCAGAGCCAAGGAAGAAGAAACCTTCACAGAAGAGACTGCAGAAAAAGAAGAAGAGAGGCCAAGACAGAAACCAAGGAAGAAGAAGAAGGAGATCTGAAGAAAGAAAGAAAGAAGAACATCACGAGGAGAAAACAAAGAGAACAACAAATTCTTTCCCTCTCTCTTTCTTTATTTTGTAAAAGAAACATGTATATCTCTAGAATACAACTTGCTCCCTGAGTTCGACCTCGGGAACTCTTTTATTTTCCGAGTAAAAAAAATTTATATATTTGAAATGTTGGTAATAACTGGCTATACTACAATGTTATAACAAACTAAAACCCGGTTATCCCGAAGCCAACCGTTTCATTTTGGCGCCGCTGCCGGGGAGCAACGGCTATTCTAGAGGTAAACATTCCTGTTTCTTTTAATTTCTGATAATCTCCTCTCTTTTGTGCAGCTACAGGAACTCAAGAAGACAAGCAACCACACGACAACCACTCCGAAGACAGGTAAATTTTTCCTCTCACTATTAACCCCTAAACTCTAAAGAGGAAGAAAAGAAAAGAACAAGCAATATAGGGCTAACCTGTCTTCCATACTTAGTAACCATAAAGAGTTGCATGTTTTCAACTCATCACTCCTGCACACTATTAAGGGTATTTAAGGGCTAACACATTCTTGCTTGAGCCCTAATTGCCCAACAAAGAGTTAAATGGACCAAGTAGAGCCAACATAAGGTCAAACATTAGGATTTCAGTAGAGACACACCCCTTAATCAAGAATTGAGGAAATCCAAAAGAGGTGTGCCCAAGCCATTGATTGAAAATAATTAACAAGAAAAATCCTAAACAATTGGCTCTCTCTAAACACTTGAACCCTAAAAGACAGGACCTAAAAGCTCTTAAAGAAAACAAGAGGTAAAGTTGACCCCTTGGGTCAACCAACCTTAAATTAGGTCACTCTTTGCACTTAAAAGACTAAAGTTCAAGTGAAAACCTTAAGCACCCTGATCTTAAAATTGGTAGACTTAAGAGGTCAAGATCCCCATTCTGGTCTACCTGGAACCGCAGTGACAAGAGAGGTCGGGTGGGGGAAACCCTGTAACCCGTGGGGACGCTCTACCGTGTAGGGGTCTTCGCGGGACTCTCCCTCTCTGGCTGCCCAGGTAATTCTCAGGTGGACGATCTTTCTGATCAAGGGGTCCATCTGCCCCGCACCTCTATAGTCACCCAACACATTTTTGGGTGTCTTGATTGGGTCCAGCACCTTCTAAACTTACCTCTTCCAAACAGTGCATGTACGGAAGGAGGTCCCTAAGACCACCCTTAAGACCTCCATTAGAAATTCGCTCTCGTCAAGGCCAAGCCTCGACGCCCGTGTTTGTGCAGCAACACCCTCACATTATTCTCTCTTCTGATTCAGAACCAAGTTCTTCTTCTTCCCCCATCATGGCTCAGCCAGTTGAGGAAGAAAATAATCTGGAACACCAGCTCTAGCGACTCAATGACCTCTTCCAAAACTTCGTGCACCCACCACAGCGTCCTATGATGCGGGACCACTACAATCCTGCTACGGTGGCCATTGAGCCTCGAGTCAGAATCCCGACTGGAGGACCTGATTCCGAATTAAAGCCCAACATGATTCATGCTATACCTAAATTCCATGGGCTTAATTCTGAAGATCCCTTCCAGCACATCAAACAGCTAAAGCATCTGGCCCACACTTTTGGATCAGATGCACAAAATCGGGATATTCTTCTCATGAAGATGTTCTCCTTTTCTCTTATGGACAAGGCCGCCCATTGGTATCAAACTCAGACCCGGCCGATCAACACTTGGGAAGAACTTCAATCCGAATTTTTGAAAAAGTTTTTTCCCGTTGGTCGGACCAACGCCTTGCGCCATCAGATTACACACTTCACTCAACAATCAGGAGAACCTCTCCATGAGGCATGGGATCGTTTTCAGGATCTCATGAGAAAGTGCCCCCATCACGGAGTTCCTAAATGGGAACAAGTCCAATCTTT
Source organism: Thalassia testudinum (assembly GCA_037157565.1). Classification (NCBI taxonomy): domain Eukaryota; kingdom Viridiplantae; phylum Streptophyta; class Magnoliopsida; order Alismatales; family Hydrocharitaceae; genus Thalassia; species Thalassia testudinum. Next base: position 25,834,506 of record JAZHRO010000024.1, read on the forward strand.
TTACCAGGGACTCCGTGAGGACATCCGCCTTTTCGTCAATGCAACTTGCGGAGGAAACATCATGGGTCAACATGAAGACACCGTATGGGAGATTCTCGAAAACATGTGCGAGAACTCCATCAACAATGACTCCATGGGATTATTCGACAGGACGAATACCCGCGCAGCGACGAATCTTAAGGGAGCACATGAGACGCAGGGCCTGTCCGCATCAGTCGACCTGGAATTAATGGCCAGTCGATTGGACAAGGTCTCAATCATTGAAAAGAAGGTGGATGAGCTGACTCAGCACTTGCAGCGAGCCACCTCTGCGCGTAACTCCTTTGCACAACCTCCTTCCACACAGGAGACTGTGCAAAACATCCTCCACCGATCCTCCCCTGGGATGGATCCATATCCATCCCCATCTGATTCTTGGACTGGAAGATCATCCGATCCTTTCTACACCAGCCAGGGGAACTCCATTCCTCCTTTCCCTGATTCTCAGGAGGTTCCTCAGACCTGCGAGGACCTCAACGCCATCCAGAACGACCCATTCTCCAACACTTACAACCCTGGATGGAGAAACCATCCCAATTTTCAGTGGGCGGGAAATTCCCAAACCTAAAGACCACCTTTTCAGTCCCGCCCACAGCCCTCTCGTCACTACCAGCCGCCTCAGCCTCGGCCCAACCCTACTTATCCATCAGGGCCAAATCAAGATCAAATGTCCTTAATCCTTCAGACTCTGGCTGACATTCAAAAAACGAATGCGGCTATTCAAAAACAGCACAAGGACGAGCTTACAGAAGTTAAAACTCAACTGGCCCAGTTGGCAAATTCTCGCCAACCAGGCACACTCCCTTCCCAACCTCTTCCTAACCCAAATAACGTGCCAACCCAGAAGCGCGTTATGAATCCAAATTTAGGCCACGCCCAATGGATTTATCAGGCTCCTACTACTCCATCTCCAGACGAGATGGAAGCCTCAACTTCTTATGCAGGATTTCAGCAGCAGCCACCCCTCCTACCAAACCCAAACCAAAATCAGGCCGGATTAAATTCTGTAACAACACGTAGTGGTAAGACAACTCAAGACCCGCATTATCCAAACCACTCCCAGCCTGATAACCATGACCCTAGGATAGTTATCCAAGGTACCGCTGTTCCAGATCCACAACCTGAACCTATCCTAGAAGAACCAACCAAGATCCCGTTTCCCGAGGCCCTGACCAAGGGAAAGAAGACCACCAAACCCGTGGCCCCTGAGGAGGACCTGGTCAAGCTCTTTGAGCAGGTCCACATAAACATCCCCTTGATGGATGCAATCCGCCACGTGCCAGCTTACGCACGATTTCTAAAGAATATATGTACACCCCAGCGTAAGCCGCGAACCAAGGGAGGGAGCCCAATTGTTCTGTCAGAGCAAGCCAGCTCTGTAATCCTTAGTAGACTCCCACCCAAGGCAAAAGATCCTGGAACTCCCCTGATCTCCTGTAAGATAGGTGGTACCCAATTTGATAGAGCATTGTTAGACTTGGGTGCATCTATAAATCTGATACCCACATCCTTACTTGACCATCTAGAAGAATCTGAGCTGAAACCAACCGAGGTGACATTACAATTAGCAGATCGATCTATAAAGTCACCAAAAGGGATTCTCGAGGATGTTATCGTGAGAATGCGGGATTTCTATTTTCCAGTGGACTTTATAGTCTTAGACATGGGTGCACCTGAGAACCCTAGGGATACACCAATCATTCTAGGGAGACCTTTCTTGGCTACTGCTAGAGCCAACATCAGCTGTGAGGAGGGCCAAATAGAGCTTAAGTTTGGAGATCAAACACTGAAAATTGATATATTTAAGGCACAACAAGGAATTAATTGCGGCGTCATCGAGCAAATTTGTGACATCAAGACTTTGGTTGATGAATCACACCTCCAGAATGACTTGAGTATGCCTCATCAACCACAGAAGGATCTTGACCCGCAAACAGAGGAGTCAAATCCAGATGTGAACAACCCAGTAACTCCCACCCTTGAACCTCACATCTATACTGAACCACCCGCTGCTGCTGAAAACCCCATCCTCGAACTGAAACCCCTTCCTGCTCACTTAAAATACGTCTTTTTGGGTTCTAATCAGACCCTTCCTGTGATCATCAATTCCAACCTCAGTCCTGAATAGGAATCCCGTCTGATTGTTGTCCTCCAGCAACATCGCAGAGCCATCGGATGGACTCTCGATGATTTGACTGGAATAAGTCCCTCTTATTGTACTCATCATATCTATTCAGAAGAGGGCACACGACCTTCTCGTGAAATGCAGAGACGCTTAAACCCCAATCTGCAGGAGGTCGTGAAAAAGGAGATCATCAAGTGGTTAGATGCCGGAATCATCTACCCGATCTCCGATAGTCGTTGGGTGAGCCCAATTCAAGTCGTGCCCAAGAAGGCAGGACTCACCACTATAACGACTGAGACCGGAGAAATCATTCCTACCCGATTAGCCAACTCGTGGAGAGTCTGTATAGATTACCGTCGACTCAATTCCTCCACGAAGAAGGATCATTTCCCACTACCCTTCATTGATCAAATTCTCAAAAAATTAGCGGGAAATAGGTTCTTCTGCTTTCTTGACGGGTACTCCGGTTATAACCAGGTGGCAATCCATCCTGAGGACCAAGAAAAGACCACGTTCACCTGCCCCTTCGGAACATACGCTTTCCGAAGGATGCCTTTCGGTCTTTGCAATGCACCCGCTACTTTTCAGCGATGCATGCTTGCCATATTCTCAGATATGGTAGGTGATTATCTGGAAGTCTTCATGGATGACTTTTCAGTTTTCGGAGCATCATTCGACGATTGCCTCCAACACTTGGTCCAGATACTCAGGCGGTGCATCGATGTGAATTTGGTTCTTTCCTGGGAAAAAAGCCATTTCATGGTGCCTGAGGGAATTGTCCTGGGACACTCAATTTCGGAGAAAGGTATCCAAGTGGATCGAGCTAAGGTTAATCTGATTTCTCACCTTCCTATGCCTAGCTCGATCAGGGACATCCGATCCTTTTTAGGGCATGTCGGTTTTTATCGACGATTTATCCCTGATTTTTCAAAAATCGCACGCCCCCTGACCACTCTTCTCTCCAAGGATGTTCCCTTCGAAATCTCCAAGGAATGCACTCAAGCATTTGAAATCCTGCGTGACCGAGTCACCCAAGCCCCGATCCTACAGTCCCCTGATTGGTCTCAACCCTTTGAGATCATGTGTGATGCATCCGACTTCGCTGTAGGAGCGGTTTTGGGGCAGAAAAATGACAAGAAACCTGTGGTCATTTACTACGCCAGCAAAACACTCGATGAGGCTCAGCGTAACTATACGGTTACTGAGAAAGAGCTGCTAGCTGTAGTATTTGCCCTAGAGAAGTTCAGATCGTACCTTCTGGGTTCCCATGTCATCATATACTCGGATCACACGGCTGTGAGGCATCTCCTTGCAAAGAAGGACGCGAAACCTAGATTGATCCGATGGATCTTGCTGTTGCAAGAATTTGACCTTGAGATTCGCGACAAAGCGGGAAAACAAAACGTGGTAGCTGATCACTTGTCCCGTCTTCCTTCTGAAATAATTGACCCTTCCGGACCCATCACTGAGCATTTTCCCGATGAGCACCTGCTGACTATTGGTACTAGCCTTCCATGGTTTGCTAATATTGTAAATTACTTGGCATCTCATCAGACCCCGTCCGATTGGCCGAAGGCCAAGAAAGACAAATTACGCTCCGATGCCAAGTATTACATTTGGGAAGACCCGTACCTCTTCCGCATAGGTGCCGATCAGATCATCCGGAGATGTGTCCCGGAAGGGGAAGTCAACAATATCCTCTCTTTCTGCCATGACCAGGCATGCGGTGGCCATTTTGCCGGGCATAAAACCTCATCAAAAGTCCTCCAGTGCGGCTTTTACTGGCCCACACTGTTCAAAGACGCATACAGTCATTGCAAGGCATGCAGTCGTTGCCAGACCTTGGGCAACATGAGCCATCGCGACATGATGCCTATGCAACCGATTCTAGTATGCGAAATCTTTGATGTTTGGGGGATTGATTTTATGGGCCCCTTTCCTGTTTCGGATGGTTTCGAATACATTCTGTTGGCTGTGGACTACGTGTCCAAATGGATCGAAGCCATACCGACCCGAACCTGTGATCATAAAATCGTTCTCAAATTCATTCATCAACACATTTTCTCAAGGTTCGGGATTCCTCGTGCAATAATCTCTGATGGGGGGACCCATTTCACAAATGCTCAGTTTAGGTCACTGATGACCAAATACGGGGTGTCTCACCGAATCTCTACTCCTTACCACCCCCAAACTAATGGTCTAGCTGAGCTGTTTAATCGGGAGATCAAGAAAATCCTGCAAGTCACTGTTCGACCTGACAGGAAGGACTGGTCGTCCCGACTTCCGGAAGCATTGTGGGCCTATAGGACCGCCCACAAGACCCAATTAGGCATGTCTCCCTTTAGACTGGTGTACGGAAAGGCATGCCACCTTCCCGTCGAACTGGAGCATAAAGCCTATTGGGCAGTACGGAACTGTAATCTAGATCTTTCCAAGGCTGGGACCCACAGAAAACTCCAAATCAGCGAGATCGATGAATTACGCATAGATGCGTACGAGAACTCGCAAATCTACAAGGAGCGGGTTAAAGCCTTCCACGACAAACACATCTCGAGAAAGATCTTTCATCCTGGTCAAAAGGTCCTACTCTTTGATGCCCGACTCAAACTCTTCCCAGGAAAACTGAGATCTAAGTGGGTCGGACCATATTTGGTCCGACAGGTTTTTGGAAATGGAGCAATCGAAATCAGTCCACTCAGCCACGATTCTGAACCTTTCATCGTGAACGGTCAGAGACTCAAGCCGTTCATTGATGTAACTTCTACTAATTTGGCTGAGGCATCTTATACCCTCCTTTCCCCTTGAGCTTATTGCTCCCAGCCGATGGCGTAAAACTCAGCGCTTAATGGGAGGCAACCCGTCATTCTCTTTGAAAACCTGAAACTTGTTCTGACAGCTTTTTTGCACTTGAAGTTCACACTTTAGGGCAGCCAACTCCACCTCAGGTGCTTGCATCTGAGACTCATCAAAACAGCTATCCTAATGTATGAACTTAGTTGAATAAAAACCCCTAGGTTACAATGAGGACATTGCAAATCTTAGGCATGGGGGGGTAGGAAAGTACAAAAACTTGTAAGAAAAGGTTTCAAACAAAAAAATTCACATATGCCAAAAACACCATAAAAATTAAAAAATTTTCGAAAAAGAATAAGAGGAAAAGAGGAGAAGGAAATTTTGTGAAGGAGAAGAAAAACAAAATGAAAAAGGAGCATAAAATTATAAGAAAAAGTGATAGTCATTAGTAAGGAACTAAGGAATTAACTTAAGTTCTAGACCTCATTCAAGAAAAGTGCACAATGAGATTAGTAAAGAATGCAAACCTTAGGCATTCTTGAATAGACTCTTAGTACCCATTAAGATCTGGACACTCCTCAAGAGGTTGAGGAAAATGAAAAGCTGAAGTATTAGGTCTAAGGCTTAGGGAGTATTCGGCCTCGTTAACTAATTTTTGGTTTACGGGACTCAGTAACCTAAGCACCCTAACCTCACACACAGCCTGGTTCAGTAAGCGTAAAAATCAGAATCACGCAGAAGCGTCGCAAAAATCTGAAAAGATCACCTAGAATAGGAGCGGCCGATCAACACAAGATTGATTTGGACGAGTTCCCAGCGCGGAGAGGCGGGAAATCCCCTCGAAGATGCGTAACAAAATATCATCTCCTCGGTGCTTGTCTCTTAGGATATTTACATATCCTACTGGGGGCATGTAAGCACTCTGCTGGTTCAGATTCCATGGATGGCATTATCTCGAAGTGTCAATTGCCAGGGTCTGGATTCGGCCACGGAATACCATGGATGGGATTATCTCGAAATCTCAATAGCCAGGGTTCCGGGGGTTGCCATGGGCGGTGCTATCTCGAAGCATCGATCGCCAGGAACCCTTGAGGATTGATGATGGGAGCAAGGAATCTGATACAGACCGTGTTGAAAAGCCAATCCTAGGCTAGAACTAAAAAGAAAAAGAGAGAGAAAACTCTCCAAATAGAAAAACTTTCTATCTCTCTCTTACAAAACGCACTGCGAACTGAGCCAGGGCTAAAATCATTTCAAGCACGGGTGCTTTAACCACGAAGTCCAATAAACCTTAGGTTAGTTCTTGTGGGCCTTAAAAACCTTTGCTAAAAGACTGAGGCTAAGGCTAGACAGATTTGGATCTTGATTAGTACTAGAGTACCTTTTAGGCCTATGGTCAGCATTCTAACCTAATCTATGCTCAAATAAAAAAGGCACTTATCTAAAACTATTAAAAACTTCATGGTCTAGAACAAGGGTTGAAACCTTAAGTTTTTGCTAAGGGACTAGCAAAAGCTAGGCATGGGGGTATGATGAGAACCTCATCATGAGCCATAACTAGCTCATTTTGACCTAATACAAAGGATAAAAGCTCCTACATATCTCAAGGAAAGGCTTAACTCAGAGAATCCTGAGTTTGAGAAGAAAACAAGTCATAAGGGGTAAAAATGCAATTTTACCAGTATAATCTGCATACAGGGTAATTCAGGGCCCAAACATAGGTCAAAGCAGCTTAATAAGAATAAGAGTGGGATGAAATGATCTAGCAAGGGCTACAGCAATTCCAAGAAACTAAATGATAATCTGTAACCCTAAAACAACCCACTTCAATTCACAAGGTTCGAGGCAAAGTAAAAATAGAATAAACCCTCTAAAATTCATAGAAAAATAATCTCCAGGGTTTAGAACCTTCAATTTGGCCTTCAGAACCCTTTTTGACCTACATTAAGAACCATGCCCAATTAATAACTTAATTTGGGTTTTTGCGCAAATTGACCGGTCAAACAAGGTTTAATATGGAAATGAAATTCACCATCAGATTCCTTAGGTCCTAATTAGTCATGTATAAAAACTTGAGCCTAAGAAGAAACCTCCTTGACCGACTTTACACTTTGGTCCTCATATATTTACTCTTTGGCCCTCAACTTTTGAACCCTCGCATTTTGGCCCCTAACTCTCCTTCGTTCTTTGCAATCAGGTCCCTCCTGCAAAACCTGCCAGCACCATGCTCCGGCGACCTTGCGCGGAGCATGGCGCCGCGCAGGGTGAGGTGGGGGACCTGGCAAGTAAACCGGGGGTGCCCTGCGTCGTCAGCCGTCGCAGGGACACCCCCTGGTCGTTGTAACCCACCATACCGGCCGTGCGAACGCACGGACGGTATGGGTTCTTGTTTCCGGCCATCCTCCGGCGAGGGAGACACGTCGTCTCCCTCCGCCTTCCTCCCTGTTTGATCCCTATAAATACCCCCCGTTGCTCCACCGACCGGGGCAGCCTGGATCTGACGGAGAAAATCCCCAACTTTCTTCTCTTCTTCCTCCGGCAGACGCTCACCAGCTCCGGCGGTTTCCACCCCCTCCACCTCTTCGCTCTGCCGCAATACCAGCAGCAGAGACTTCCTCCCCTGCTCTTCCCGTGCCACGCCGCACCCAGCTGGCGCCTCTCCGGCTCTCTGCTCGCCGCCGCCCCTTTCCCTGAGCATCGTCTTCTCCGGCGACAGTCGATACGACTGTCGCCCTGTTCCTCCCCCTTCGTCCCTACAAGTAAGCTAGAGCTACTCCCCTTCTTCTCCTCTTTCTTTCCCCGCTTTCAATTTATTCACTTAAGCCCTCGACCGACCCTGACCACCTTCACCCCCTTCGTCTCCGACCACCCTCCGGCGAGCCGCTCCCATCACCTCAGCGACCCACACGGCTCGCCGACCACCGCAGGACCTCCGCCTCCTCACCCTGATCAACCTCCGCCCTGCCACTTCCCCCACATCACCCCCTGCAACCCCACCGAACAGACCCATCCTCCGACCCACAGTCCGACCTAGGGCAGCCCTCGCACGCCGCCCCGCGCCTCGCCACCACCCACACGAGCTTCGCCGCACCCTGGCGAAGCTCCTGGCACTTTCTGATTAGGCCGAGAGGCCGTTTTCTTGTGAACAGACCACCCGACCTCCGCCGCCATTGCCGCGCAGGAGGAACTGCTTCCTCCTGCAGCTACAGGCGCGCCACGCTCAGCGCCAAGCCCAGATTCAACTCCCAGGCCTTGCGAGGCGTTTTGGCAAAACACCAGGTTCGCAGCTAAGGCAGAAAGCTTCGCGTGACGCCGCAATCTCCTGCTGACTTCCCCGCTGCGGGCGCGCAATTGAGGTGGGACATTTAGTCCCACCTCGGAAACGCCTGAAGAGTCGCAGCGACATAAGATGCAAAAGTGCTGAAGGCTTACTGCCTCAGCACACGGGGTGAGGTCCCCTTCACCCGCCCGGTTACCCGGTCTCGTCCGCGCTCACGCCCCGCGGACCTGACCCGACCCGACCCGACTTAAGACTGACCTGCACTCCTCGCCCACCACGCACGCCGGTGGGCCTGGACCCGGGCCTGACCCGAACCCGGTTACCCGGCAGCTCTGGGAGAGCTTTCCCAAGAGTGGTTTCAGAGAGAGAGAGAGACGCGGGGCGAGGGTAGAGTAGGTTTTGCGTCTGACAAAAACTCTGAAGTGTGCAGGCACAGGCGAAGAAGAAAACCCGCGGAAGAAGAAGGAAGCTGACTGTAGCAACAGGTAGTTAAGTCGTCTGATTTGGAAATCAGACGACGGCCTGAAGGGAAAAGAAGGAAGGAGGGGTGACGTCCCTGGCTGAAAAAGAAAAGAAGAAGCTGACACTTAGCCGCAGGGAGGAGAAACAAGAAGAAACTCTAAAGAAGAGGCTGAGCAAGGCAGAAGAAGAGAAAAGGCTGCAGAGAAGAAGTACAGCAGAGCCAAGGAAGAAGAAACCTTCACAGAAAAGGCTGCAGAGAAGAAGTACAGCAGAGCCAAGGAAGAAGAAACCTTCACAGAAGAGACTGCAGAAAAAGAAGAAGAGAGGCCAAGACAGAAACCAAGGAAGAAGAAGAAGGAGATCTGAAGAAAGAAAGAGGAGCATCACCTCTGCAGAACAAAGAAGAAGAAGGAGATCTGAAGAAAGAAAGAAAGAAGAACATCACGAGGAGAAAACAAAGAGAACAACAAATTCTTTCCCTCTCTCTTTCTTTATTTTGTAAAAGAAACATGTATATCTCTAGAATACAACTTGCTCCCTGAGTTCGACCTCGGGAACTCTTTTATTTTCCGAGTAAAAAAAATTTATATATTTGAAATGTTGGTAATAACTAGCTATACTACAATGTTATAACAAACTAAAACCCGGTTATCCCGAAGCCAACCGTTTCATCGTCCCCGACCTTCTGCAGCAGTTGGGGTTACAGCGGAGCTAAAGGAGCCGCAGCAGAGCGCGGCGAGAAGCGTAGGAACGCGGTCTGATACTGGAATTTTTTCAGTATCAGACGTCCGGAGTGTCTTCCGGACGACTGGCTGGACGTTTGGCGTCGACACCAGACATATGAAAGCAAGTGTATCGCGAAGTGTTACGAACGCGGCTTCAAGACGTCTTTTAAGACGTCTGGGAGGTGGCCCAGACGTCTGACCAGACATCTGGAACCCCTTCCAGACGTCTGGGATTTAATTTCTGCGGCATGGTGGATTTCGTCTGCGCGCCTGCGCGCGCAGACCTGCAGATGCTTCTTTTTCCCTCTCCTCCTACGGGTGCAAGCGCTGCCCTCTCTCTCTCTCCCCGAGCGGCTTTAAAAAGGCCTCGCCCTCTCCCTCACTCTCATCTCCTCCGTTTCCTTCTTCTCCTTCTAGCTGGTGCGAGAGTGCGAGCAGCGGCAGCGGAAGCCGCGGCGAGTTGCGGGAGGAGGCATTGCGCGAGGGAGGAGACGCTCGACCGTGAGGGCTTGAGCTTGCCGGGGCAGCTGGAGCCGGCCGGTGGGGGAGCCGCGGGCGTGGAGAGTCGCGGGAGGACTGCTGCAGCCCGAGCAGCAGGCGGATGAGGCACGGCGCGGCCGTGCGTCGCGGGCGGAGGGTGAGTCGAACTCTGATTCTGGAAATTTTTCCAGAATCAGACGTCTAGGCTTCCAACCAGACGACGGTGAAGACGTCTGGAGGACTGTCCAGACGTCTGGCAAGTAAGTTATTTTCTTCCTTCGTCCTTTTCTGCGACCCGTTGTACTGAGAACAATGAGTGCGTACATGCAGGCTCTGAAATTCGCATCCAACGTGAATCAGACGTCTGGCTGAAGTGCCAGACGACTGGAAGGACTTCCAGACGTCCAGGGTGACCATCGGACGTCCGGGAACTAGGCCAGACGCCCCCGCAGGCTTCTGGACGTTTGGGAGACTACGCAGAACAAAGGTACCATCTGACCCACTTTTTAAGACGTCTGGAAGAGGTTCCAGACGTCTGATTTTGGACTGTTTCGTAGTTTTCGACCCGTTCAGAGTTCGTTTTCCACGTTTCGAGTTACGTTCTTTTCGGACTAAAATCCTCTACCCATATACAGTAATTATATACTATTCTGAGAAACTCCTTGTGTTTGATCCTTGTGTTAGGACCCCATTCCATTGCAGTCTCGGGGGTTAGGGAGGCACACGGGATTTCCGACCACGCCCCCAGTACTTCCGTTGTAGCTGGTAGAGTGGCTTTAAAAATTATTAACATAATTTGTTACAATTATGGAACAATTAATAGAACCTAGGGCATTGCATGAATCCTAGGAATGAGAAACCAGATTGAATGATAGATCCTAGGGTATTGCATGAATCCTAGGGCTGGAAAACTAGATTGAATGATAGATCCTAGGGTACGGCATGAATCCTAGGACTGGAAAACTAGTGATATGAATATAGATAATGCAGTTTTGGAAAATGTGGAAAGGAAATAATAGCTGCCTGTAAATTGACTTCACAGCTGCCGGTTATGAATAAATGAACATGATTGAGAATATGGGTTGTAAGAACGTGAAATTGGAATGATGAAACCTGAATGTGCTGAGTTAAAAGAGCTGGAAACCCACGGGGAATTAGGAGTAGAACTCCTGGAAAGAGAATGAAATGGAACTGAGAAGGAAAGATGTGGAGGTGCGTTGTCTCTTGGGTACGTAGTGCCACGGGAAGCACCTGTTACCTGCTTAGTGCAGAGCTGAGCCAGCTGCCCTAGGGACTCGGGGTTAGGTCTGGCCACTTTGTACCGACTTGTTGGCCCTCGTGTACACAGTACCGAGGAGAGCTACTAGTGTAGGGCGAGTACTAGCTACCCCACGGGCCCAGGGGTTCTGCTAGCTCACCTACACCGACTTGTTAGGCCCATTGGGCAAACCAGGGTAGTCAGGAGAGGGTGCGTGGACTGTGGAGGGGCAAGGCCCCTGTTTGGTTACTGTGGAGGGGTTGGGCCCCTGTTACTGAGAGGGCTCTGCCCTATACTGGTTCCGTGTTGTGCTTTGGGCGCACCCGTTAACGGAAACGACTGACCGCGTGCCAGTGCGGGTTAGCTACCCGTGCATTTACCGCGCGTGCCGTAGTCACCGTCACGTCTGTCAGTGACCTTGGGGTGGTTGACTGAGAGTAGGATCACCACGGGGGACTCTCCCGGCCAGAAGAGCACCACGTGTTACTTCTACTGTTCGGAAAAGACTGCAATCAAGATCGTTCCCACGAGGAACATTCGAGATCAAGTGAAGGATCTAAGAAATAAATAAATTGTGAAACAATAGAAAGACGCAAATAAAGGAAGAAAGAAAATAAAACAGCTACTGTACACTTTACTGCTTCTTTAGTTTAGCTGCCACTCTACTCAGTGTTTCACTGACGTGTTACACTCGTTACTTTTCAGGACCAGGTGTTGAGCAGCTAGGGTCAGCGGCTGCAGAGGACGCTGGGCCGAGTAGGGTCCAGTAGAGTTACCACTGTTCTTTTGTGCCCTTTTTGTTCCACTGTAGTGAGTAGTACTTGTTACTCTCTGTACTTTTCTTTACTTGTAGTTCATGATATGTTGAATGTTGTTCAACTGTTGTGGTGGTACATGCTGTAGCAGTTCTTTTTCTTACTGCTGTATTTTGTTACTGCTAGTTATATTTCATGTTGAATGTGATTTATTTTACTGCTCTTTTGGTTACTTCCTCGTTGGACAACTAGGTCTTGGGATTAGTCGAGTCAGTCCGATTTTCATGTCTCATAGGGACTCGGGAATCGGGTCGTTACACGAAGGTATGTCTTCTTTGTGGTTACGGCCATGTAGGCTGCATCGCAATTGATTCGATTTAGCCTAAAGAGGGTGCTACTCTGCCATGCGTAGGAGTAGCCTTGGGAAGGTGCGCAGAACGCATTTCCATGCACTTTCAGATGTCTGGACAGCTTACTAGACGACCGGAGGCGATCCCAGACGATGGGATGACTGGTCAAACGTCTGGAACTGTGTTCAGACGATCGTGGGGGAGTCCTGGACGTCTGAGGGCGCCGCAGGAGCTTGAGGTGAGTCTCTGTGACTTTTAAGACGTCTGGACTTGTTTCCAGACGTCTCATTTGGGTCTGCAGACACGTTTTTGACCCGTTTAGGGTCCGATCGGGATTCGTTTTATGCAAACGAAATATCTGTGGTTTCCTTGAGAGTTCCTCTACGTATTAGAAGTATTTATACACTGCTCTGAATCCTCCGTTGTGGTGTGTTCCTTGGTATAAGACTTCGACTTGTTGCTCGTCTAGGGCTTGCAGAGGCACATGGGCCTGCAGTTCGAGCCCCCAGTACTCCCAAATTGTCTAGTAGAGTGGTCCACCCCTGTTATATTTAATAAATATGAATGCATCTATGAAAACTAGTCAACTGAAAACCTAGGATGTGACATGAACCCTAGGACAGAGAAATGGTTGAACCAATTGATCTGCATAATTGTATATACATGAACGAGCTAAATTGTTAGCAATTGCCCGAGATAACTAAACAGTTACCTGTGATATCACTTGTTGCATGTATCAAATTATGGAAATACGAGCTACCTGTGTATAACAAGAAATAAATTGTGAATGGCGAAACCTGGATTGTGATAGTATGGTGAACATGAGCATGAACCCTACGGGGAGTTAGGAGTAGAGCTCCTGTGGATAGATAGAAAAGCCTGGAATGTGGACGGGAAGTGTGCTGGCTCTTGAGTACGTGGTACCAAGGAGAGCGACTGTCCCCTTTTAGTGTAGAGCGGAGCTAGCTGCCCTTGGGTTGGGACCTGAGGTTAGGATTGGCCACTCTACCCGACTTCTGTTGGCCCTCCCGTACATGGTACTGAGGCGAGCTACTAGTGTAAGGAGGGAGCTAGCCACTCTATGGGGCCCGGGGTTCAGCTAGTCACCCTACACCGACTTGTTAGGCCCTCTGGGCAAACTAGGGTTCAACTTCCCCTCACCCTACTTTCCTCCGTCGGCTGTGACAGGATCGGCGCCTCCCTCCCCCTTCAATCGTCGCCAGTCGACCAGGTGGTGGACCTGAGACATCTTCTCCAACTGCTGGTCCTCTTCCCCCTTCGTCATCACCAGCCGCCGGCGGGTGACCTTAGACATCTTGCTCCCTTAGAGTAGATTTTTACTGCTTTCTAGATTAGTTGTAGTGTTAATTAGAGTAGTTTAGCAGTAGAATTTAGACGTAGAGTAGCTTTGATTTGTGATGCGTGACTGTAGTTGTTATGAACGCGTGCCCCAGATGTATTTTAAGACGTCTGGGAGGTGGGCCAGACGTCGGACAGACGTCTGGAATCACTTCCAGACGTCGTATCAGACGTCTGGGATCGTTGCCAGACGTCTGGAAATCTGTTATCTTTGACACGCACGGGCCGTCTGCGCGCCTGAGCGCGTAGACCTGCATATTCGCTTATTCCTTCCTCCTGCGGCTGCAGATTCCCCTGCCGCGCTCCTTCTCTCTCCTCCGCGCGCGGCCTTAAAAGGCCACGCGCTCTTCCGTCACCACCGCCTCCTTCCTCTTCTCCTTCAGTCAGTGAGCGCGAGAGCGAGCGCGAGGTTGTAGCGGCAGCGGCGGCCGCAGTGAGCGCGGAGGAGGTGTTGCGTGCGAGAGCGGCACTCAGCCGTGAGGGCGAGCTCGCCGGGGCTACCAGGGCCAGCCGGCGAGGAGCGCAGCGGGCACGGGGCGACGTGGGGGGGGACTGCTGCGGTCCGAGCAGGAGGCGCACAAGGTGCGACGAGGCGCGGGGTCACGAGCGGAGGGCTAGTCGCGGCCTGATTCTGGAAACATTTCCAGAATCAGACGTCTGGGCTGAGAGCCAAACGGCTAGGGCGACGTCTGGAATACCATCCAGACGTCTGAAAGGTGAGTTCTTCCATCTTCTTCCTTCCTGTCGACTGACCATACTGAGAGAGAGAGTTGGGTGCGCGTAGGCTCAGTGATTCGCCATCCAACGCGAATCAGACGTCCGGCTGTAGTACCAGACGGTGGGAGCGACCTCCAAACGTCCGGGGTGACCATCGGACGTCTGGGAACTAGGCCAGACGTCCCCGCAGGCTTCTAGACGTCTGAGAAACCACGCAGAACAAGGTAATTCTCTGATCCACTTTTTAAGACGTTTGGAAGAAGTTCCAGACGTCTGATTTTGCACAGTGTCGTCATTTTTGACCCGTTGAGGGCCCGTTCGGGTTCCGTTTTTCGCGTTTCGAGTTGCGTTCTTTCCGGAATTAAATCCTCTACCCGTCTACAGTAGCTATACACTGTTTTGAGACACTCCTTGTGTTTGATCCTTGTGATAGGACCTCATTCCGTTGCAATCTTGGGGGTCGCGGAGGCACGCGGGATTCCCGATCATGCCCCCATTACTCCCGTCGTACCTGGTAGAGTGGCTTTAAGTATAATCTGTTAAATTATGAAACCATAAATAGAACCTAGGACATTGCATGAATCCTAGGAATGAGAAATAGATTGAATGGTAGATCCTACGGTGTTGCATGAATCATAGGGCTGGAAAACTAGATTGTATGATAGATCCTAGGATATGGCATAAATCCTAGGACGGGAAAACTAGTGGAATGTATGAATACTGCAGTCTTGGAAAATGTGGAAAGGAAACAATAGCTGCCTGCGAATTGAATTAACAGCTGCCTGTTATGAATAAATGAACATGATTAAGAATATGGGATGTATGAACGTGAAACTGGAAAGGTGAAACCGGAATGCGCTGAGTTAAAGAGCTGGAACCCTACGGGGAATTAGGAGTAGAACTCCTGGAAAGTGAATGGAATAGAATTGGGGAAGTGAGCTGGCCCTTGAGTACGGAGTACCAAGGAGAGCGACTGTCCCCCTGTTTAGTGCAGAGAGGAGCCAACCGCCCCAGGGACCCGGGGTTAGGACTGGCCACTCTGTACCGACTTGCTGGCCCTCGTGTACGTAGTACCGAGGAGAGCTACTAGTGTAGGGAGGTACTAGCTACCCCACGGGCCCCGGGGTTCTGCTAGCCTCCTACACCGACTTGTTAGGCCCACTGGGGCAAACCAGGGTAGTCAGGCAAGGGTGCGCGGACTGTGGAGGGGCAAGGCCCCTGTTTGGTTACTGTGGAGGGGTTGGACCCTTGTTACTGAGAGGGCTCTGCCCTGTACTAGTTCCGTGCTGTGCTTTGGGCGCACCCGTTAATGAAAACGACCGACCGCGTGCCAGTGCGGGTTAGCTACCCGTGCGTTTACCGCGCATGCCGTAGTCACCGTTACGTCTGTCAGTGACCTTGGGGTGGTTGACTGAGAGTAGGATCACCACGGGGGACTCTCCCGGCCAGGAGAGCACAACGTGCTACTTCTACTGTTCGGAAAAGACTGCAATCAAGATCGTTCCCACGAGGAACATTCGAGATCAAGTGAAGGATCTGAGAAATAGATAAATTGTGAAACAATAGAAAGACGTAAATAAAGGAAGAAAGAAAATTTAAAACAGCTACTGTACACTTTACTGTTTCTTTAGTTTAGTTGCCACTCTACTCAGTGTTTTGCTGACGTGTTACACTCGTTACCTTTCAGGACCAGGTGTTGAGCAGCCAGGGTCAGCGGCTGCAGAGGACGCTGGGTCGAGTAGGGTCCAGTAGAGTTACCACTATTCTCTTGTACCTCTTTTTGGTTCCACTGTAGTGAGTAGTTCTTGTTTCCGCTGTACTTTTCTTGACCTGCAGTTCATATTATGTTATGAATGTTGTTCTACTGTTGTGGTGGTATATACTGTAGTGGTTTCTTTCCTTACTGCTGTATTTTCTTACTGTTAGTTATATTCATGCTGAATGTGGTTTATTTTACTGCTCTTTTGGTTACCTCCTCGTTGGATGACCAGGTCTTGGGGTTAGTCGAGTCGGTCCGGTTCTCGTGTCTCGTAGGGACTCGGGAATCGGGTCGTTACAGTAGTGCAGCTTAGGAGTAGTTTTAGTATAGATTTCACATGTTCACCTCCTCTAATCATTTCAAATCAGTGGGGACGAATTCACCCATTCACTGATCGTTGTTTTTCTCCCCCTTCACGTTTCCATTTCGCTTCTAAATTCCTTGCATTTTAATCCGCAATTCACCCATCCATTTGGAGGCAAATCCCCATCTAATTGCTTTCAAGCTTTGAGATGAGGATTTGCGCTCAAATCCACCTAGGGGTCTCCCATTCATGTCATTTTGTTCACAAAGACCCCTGATCTAATTTAAAATGGAGTTCGTTGGCTTGATTGATTTTTTATTTGGATTTAAAGTAAGATCACGAGATTTTGAATCATTTGGGTTTTCAAGGATTTGTGATCAAGTGAATCAATTTATTCTTGGGCTATTTAGCTCATGGCTGTGAATCTGAGACTGTTAAATTCACCTCAGATGAGCCATGATCAAATTTGTTCTAGATGAGAGTTTAATGATTTTGAATGCATGGTAGAGCCAAGGAGAATCAAATTTGTTTGTTGGAGGCTCGACCAAGGATTTTTATGTGGATTTGTTTATTAGAATTTGATTTTTAACCTAAGGGATTCTTAATATCCCTTAAGGTTTTCAACACATTGGGATTTAGCTGAATTTAATGGACTGCTTCCAACACTTCCTACATGCTATCTATAGCATTAGGAAGGTGTTCGATCAATAGATTTATCTTTGATTTGAAAGAAAAATGTTGACAAGGGACTTTGATTTAGAGTTGAACATCCGAGAATGATTTCCATGTTAGTTTCAGTCCTTATCAGGATTTTAAGAGGTTCCTGTGAGTTTTGAATCCCAAACAATCACATCAAAGTGCTGCTTTAGCAGCTACATTTCTATAAAAGTTTCAACTCCAAATTTGATACAAGTTTATGTTTAATGCTAATCATAATCTGAATTTGTATATGAAGTAACCGTTACCAGACTTTCTTAAGTTTGATCTGGGATAATTCATACTGAATTTAGGTCTGATCAGTTGAATTTGAAGTTCCAGATCTACTGCAGATGTTTTTTATTTGATTTCTGGACACTGCAGTAAGGATTTGAGCTAGTTAAGACATCTAATTTGCATGAAGGACGTCTGGAGTATTATTGCAGCTGATGTACAGTTGCTGCAGCTGATTATTTCAATCGGCTAGATTGTCTGAACTATTGGGCAGTAGGATTAGATTTAAGTATTTAGAATAGCTGACATGTATATAATGTTGTGTAGACTGTGTACAAGCATTCCTGTACTGATATAGGTTTTATAAATGCATATGAATTGCTTGTCATTTCATTTAAATTTCTTTTGTAAGCTAAAATTATGCCTAACTGTCCAAATGATGAAAATTAGTGTCAAAACTCATTGAAAACCATGTTTGAGTGCATGAACATCTTCTTTATGTCTTATTTATATCTGAATGTTTTAACTGTATGTTTAGCACTTAGAGTTCATTTTTAGGCCTTAGCTTCACATTAGAAACACCTTAAAGGCCTAGAATGTGCTTCATTTGTAAATAAATAAAAAGGCCATAAAAAATCCAAAAAAATAAAATAAACCTGTCTTGGTGAAGATTAGATATATTTTTAAGTACATACCAAGTTTCATGGTATTCTGAACCCTCGATTTGGTAGAACATTCCGGTCGATAGTTAAGTCCACCTTGGAATTTAATAAAAGAACTCAACTATAAAAACACTAAAAATATTTTCATTTCTCTCATATCTCTCTTTCTCTCTCACCTCCTACCTCTATAAAACTCACAAAACCCATAAAAATCAGAAAAACCACAAAAATACCTAAAAAAACTATTATACTATGCATATACATGTAAATATAAGGTATATATTAAGCTATCTAGGTAAATTATGTAAAATATGTACATAATGTATATATATATATAACTTATGTATATATTATATAATGTAACTTAAATATTTAAGATAACTTAAACTGTACGTAACTTATTTATATAATTATTTATTAATTATATTAACTTATAAGTATTATAACTTAAGTAAAATTATAAAATCCTGTATATAACTGTATTTACTATTGATACTGTGTACACATATTTATATGTGTGTTGTGTACATTAGAAACCTTGTATCATAATTTAATTATGTATATATATTAAATAATTAATTTATTAAGTTACTAGCTAAGTTATTAGATTAAATTAAAATAAATTAATAAATTAAGTTATTACTAAACTAACTTATAGTGTACATTTGTATAATATTATTTTGAGTAATTTAAACTAATTTAAGCATAATTATAATGTATTATACTATTTATATTTAATTTAAATATAAGACAGCCTGAAATAAGCTATTTAAATGTAAATAAAATTGAAATAAATGTTGTAAAATACAATAAAAATCTTTATGAATTAATACTATACAGGGTCAATTAGATCATCCATTGACTAAGTTATACGTAATTAAGAAATAAAACCTAATAAATAATATGAATAAACTGTAAACTTTGACTAATTTATTTATATAGTAAATATAATTAATTTTGTAAATAAATTATATAATTATAAAGAAATGCAGTCCTATGTAAATACTTTAATATCACATAATTCATTTTCCATTTATAACAAAATATAGCCCTCAAATCGAAAGCCAAAATCCTTAAATCAGCACAGCTACGCTAGAATTCCAACGCTGAGAAAAGGCGCAACTTTAGCACCACATCATGGACGCAAGAGTGCCTACGGGCGCTTAAATTAAAATTGTGTTTTCTTCTCACCATTCAACAAGCGCCGGACGCTGAAAGAATACCATATACCTTTCCGAGCATATTCTAAGTATTGATTTGTGACTAATGTGCGGTGTGGGCTAGGGGCCTGACACTGTGTGTGGGCTTGAATGAGCCTATTAACGAGCTTAAATTGGAATTAAGAGGCTAATTAACAAATCTGGGTGGTCTTAGTAGAGATTTGGTCCCACCCGTGAGGGTGCTGTGTATCCCTCAAAATGGCCACCCACCAACCTTAAACCTAATTTTTGTACTAAGTGAAGGCTAATGAGGGGCTAACTAAGAGAGTAAAGGGCGTTGTGCGGCTAAGTGTGAAGAGCCATAGAAGAGAGAGTGAAGCTAAATTTGGCTAAGTGTTAGAGAATGAGAGAGCCTTAACTAAGAGAGAATAAAGAAGAAGATGAAGAACAGCCTTAAGAAGAGAAGTGTGTATATGTATACCAATATGTAAATATATGTATATATATATGTATATGTAGGTGTATATATATAGGTATACTGTAAATAATAAGTATCTGTATAATAAGTATATGTAGTATAACATATGTTTGAGTTATATATGTATATAAATAATAGTATAGCTTTACTGACAGAATTATCCGTCACTGTAGATAGAATAAGTGTCACTATAGACCATAGTTTTTACCTTAGGTTATGTAGATACTTTTTCCTAAGGTTTAAGGACGTATATATATGTTGTTGTATATACTGTATATGTTATTGTACATGCTAGTATATTAAGTTAAATTAGTATAGCATATATTATTACTTATTATTGTATATATATGTAAGTATTATTATTATAAGATATAAATAAATAGAATATAATATTTAATTATAGTGTTTGATGCTTGTTTGTTTATATCTGTTTGTAAGTATTTCAATACATTCTTTTGTATATAAATTAGTTTATTCTTTCATTCATTAATTCATTTATTCATGATTGTACATAAAATTAATCTTTTTTGAATTAAAGGATAATATTGGACTTAGAGAGTGATGTATATCAAAAACTGCCTCCCAGTGAACGAGTTGGAATAAACCAGTGAAAATTATGTAATTAAATAAAATTGGTTCGATAACGGTTTATATTTGACAAATACTACAAGAATGATGTTTTTTTTACGAACCGTGGTAGATCGCTTCAGTTCTCAGCCACATTTCTCTTCTTCTTGACCTTATCCAAGGCTACAAGGTATGGGATTTGGGTTTGAACTAGTTCAGGTTCCTAATCCTTGGGTTCCTCCTGCTTATCCTAAGAATCATCAATTATCTCGGGTAGTGTGGTCACGGGAGGGGTCAGCCATTTAGGGTCATGGGTTTGAGTGTCACTTCTTAAGGTAACTGCATTGCCTGAGGCATTGGAGCCAAGGTTGGGTCCTTGAGAAGAAGAAGAAGCAGGAAACCCAGGGGGTGTCTATGGGGCTTATAAAATCTTATGTCAAAAAGAGGGTTTTCATCCAAATTAGAAGGGCATGTATTAAGAGGGAGTATAGGATAAATGATTAGAATTAATTAAACTTTTTTGATAATGTCAAAAAGGTGGAGAACTTTTTAGATTATTGTTATGGTTTTGTCATCATCAAAAAGGGGGAGATTGTTGGTGCAAAAGTACCTCGACCGTTGATTTTGATGATAACAAAATACTTATTATTTAATATTTGCATTTGAGTTATAGTTTCAGGATAAATGCAAATGGATACAAGTGTGAAGGAGTTCTAACTTGCATCCATGAAGGGTTGAAGGAGTTTGCTGGAGGAGTTTGCCATATAAAATCCTACAAAAATATTTTCGTTGGATTGTAAATCTCATATATTTTTTTCCTTAAAAAAAATCTCACATATTTTTGTGGAGAGTGAAAAATATGACGGAGGGAAGATATGATTAAATGTGAAATCCTAAAATATTCAAACAAGGAACCTAATTTGTAATTGGAGATCAGAATTTTGTTTAACTATTTATCTCAAACTTGTCTAAGATTAAAACATTCAAACGAAAGATATGCCGCATGCACGTGATTTAGGGTTGAGTTTAGAAATGGTGACTTGAGCCATGTGCTCAAATGTAAAGGCTCAAGTTAATTAATTAACAAGGAGAGCAAACATTACAAGTTGACTACACCCTACGGATCAGGTGAGAGTAGAAAGCAAGGGGAAGAAACAACCTGGAGAGGTCTCGCCCATATTGAGGAACCAAGCCCCACGCGTAAGGAAAATTAAAAGTTGCATGGAATCCACAAGCGATAAGTCACTTACGAGAACCCATAGAACAAAAGCAAGTAACAATAGGAAAAATATACAAAGGAAAAGTACATCCAAATAACCAACAATTGTAATGACACTAGCAAACAAGAAACAAGTCTTGCAAATGCTCGTGTCGATGGCATGAACCCGAACCAGCAACCAAGCTAATGTCAGAAATCATAGAATCAAGCTTGAATCTGGTGTCGCTCTAAGTGCACCCATCAAGGAACCAAAGAAGGTCGTGGTTGTGGAAAGTTTATCTCAAACTTGATTTGGCATGCCAAGGGTCATATATAGATCTGACCATCGATTATATCACAAGCCAAGAGCCAACCTCCTTCGGTCGGAGACCATCCAATGTGATATGCCAAAAATGATATGGAAACTCTACTCAACCTTGTTGGAACTGATGTCCCCAAAACCATCATCCGCAAACTTGAGTCTATTTTCGCTACCTTCTTCTAAGGCAATGAGGAGCTGGACAAGAGACATCACTAGATTTCCTGGAAATCTATTGCTAAACCTACTGATCATGGCAGGTTGAGGATTCGCTATCTGAACCTCTTTGTCTCTACTCTTAGGATGAAGAGGGTATGGCACATTCTTTTTATAGACTCCCCTTACTCTTGTCTTATGATACACCTCTATGGCAAACTCTTCTACAACTCTCCCAATTTTTCGTCAAGAATCAAAAGCCTTTGCAAGAATTACACTACCATGAAACCTTTGATCAGATGGGAGGTTCATGAGGGGCATATTGACTTTTGGGCTGACGTTTGGATTGGGATCTCCTTACTCCGGGACTTCCTTCCCCCTACATGCTCTCCTGACCCCATTCCGGTTAACTTCGCCATTGAGAACCTTAGTTCCAACCCTTGTTTTACATACCTTCCTTCTCATATCACAGCCAGAACCACAGCTACTGTCCTAGACAACAACCGTGACATTCCCATCTAGACCCCCAATCATTCCGGCCTCTTTTCTGTAGCCTCCGCATACAACAACTTCTTTAAAAGTCTCCCAAGAGACCCCTTGCGATCTCGGAAAAAGCACATACAATTCCACTTCCACGCCAAACACCCATTTGCAACCCCAACGTTGTTACTGGTTGCGATCGTCCCAAGCCGGTTGCACCATCATGGCACCGTGGCTGCAGCATAATTGACCGTTGCCGAGTTGATACAGCTCCGAGTCAATAGAGTGATGACCTAGCTAGCAAAATATATATTGCAATAACTTTGGTTTTGATAGCTGAAAGATGTGGTTACTTACACCTCATTGATCATCTATCTATCTATCTATTTATCTATCTATCTATCCTCCACCACGATGAATGGTCCTAAATAATGAACGTTTCAATTCCCTTCTATGATTCATTGCTATATATCTTCTTAGTGGCTCTTTGTATTTTATTGTTATGAATATCATATAAACATCCATTCCACCCCTGGCTAGTTTTCATACGCCCTGTTCCAACGTATTCACGTAGGAAAAGAAATACGATCGAATTCGAAATATAAATTGCTTGCACGAAAATCCACTTGGTAATTTTATTTGATTGCACAGTTGAAAAATGTGGCGTCGTTGACTTTGATTGTTCGGTGTTCTAATTTTTAATTATTCCAGTCCGTTGTTTTGAAAGTAAATTCCATGAACGGGAAAAGAAGCTATTACAATGGGGTATAGAAATCAACCGGTAGAGGAGGAAGAGCGAACGCCGCAACCTTGTAAAAGGGTAATTCAAACGCCCTCCTAAACGGGAATAATCAGAATAGTTTATCTTCATCTCTTGAAATTCATAGAATTCGTAAATAGATTTTATCAGGAAATCGAATAAGAAAAAGAAGATTGTTTGGTCTGATGGGAATGAATCAAGAAAATATATGCTCTTCCCGAAATTGGGATTTGAAATGCTTGACGATATATACATAAGAGGCATATTAGACTATTCCATCGATAATACCAATCCACCTCCTTATTGATCAGGATTCTAAATTAGACAGAGAATTGGACGAAAAATACAACAACGATGAGAAAAGAAGGTGTCCGCATTACTTTGGCCTCTGGCACATGGTATTTTCAGCATGCTACTCCATGCTCTGCGACAAGTATCCTGCCACAAAGGAGGGACTTTTAGGCCTAGTTTGGAAGAAGGTATAGATTTTGTGGCATGATTTTTTTGCAGATGGATTATTCTGCATTTATATTTAAAATTTATAAGAGTTATTTTGGTGGGTTAATTTGAAAAATTGACGAACTCTTTCTTACAAGGTCTTATATTATGTCAAATGAGTTGTAGTTGTAAAAGGTGAAGCTCATGAATTGTTGATCTATTCCATCATCCCTACCACTTCAATCGATTCAAGGATTAGCAACAAGAGTAAAAAGAGATTCAACCTATGTTAAGCCTCTCCAATAGTTCTTCTTTTTCGAAGAGGAAATACCATTTATTCATTAAAGGAAAATATGGTCAAGTGAAGCTGGTACATCAACTCCTAACTAATATCTA
This sequence comes from Thalassia testudinum, assembly GCA_037157565.1. Classification (NCBI taxonomy): domain Eukaryota; kingdom Viridiplantae; phylum Streptophyta; class Magnoliopsida; order Alismatales; family Hydrocharitaceae; genus Thalassia; species Thalassia testudinum. The sequence continues at coordinate 25,858,456 of JAZHRO010000024.1, forward strand.
TAGAGTCCCTGCGTAGAGCATTCAACAGTAAGGGACTAGGAAAGAGACATATATTGTCTTCTAATAGAAGGGTAATCATAGGGTGGGAGTGTACCAACCGTCGATGGTCATATACAAGATTGCAAAGTCACCAAAATGGGGAGGAGCCCCCAAGAACCATCTGCACCACTATCATGCAATCGCTAAGCACTACAATCTGGTAGTAGTCAGAATAAGATGCTAGGTGAAGACCCTACTCAATTGCCAAGCATCCCACCTCGGGCGCATCATAGGCCAGTGAGAAGGAGGAGTTGGCAGCAAAAAGTTGGCCATCAGGATCATGAGAGAAGGCAGCATCAACTTAATTGTATGAGCATATCAACATTATGCAATCCCTAAATAGGAGGTTGTAATGTCGGCAGGTGGCCATCATAATTGTCTTGACTACACTGGATGCCTGGCATAGTCATGGGTTGACCCACCTAACTTTCAAAGGTATTAACTTGCTATATATGCAGTTTTTAAGAAATACTGGTTGGTTTCCATCTACAAATACCGAATATAAAACTTCGGTACACAAAATAAAATCAACATTTTTTGTTTTAATATCTCGCAGTTTTTGCTCTCTGGAGTTCCAGAAGGGTTTGTCGTGCTTTCTGTTGGAATGGAAGCTTGCGATTGGTGTTGATCGCTCTAAAGGTCAGGAGCTCTTCTCTTCCTTCCTTCCCCTTCTACAAGGGTTCTCTCCCTCTCTTTCCTCTCCCTCTCTGTGGGGATACAGTTCCGCTAGGTGAAGCATGGAGAAAAGTGAGCGAGAGATATAATCGAAGGTATTAGAAGGCCATTACGAAGGGATGAGGGAATGACAAAGATGCCTGTTTTGGCTGATGACTTGAAGGAACCTGAGAAATGGAAGAAAATAATCCATTTCTCAGTCATCTCTGATAGGAAGGTTAGGAGCAAAGCTGTCATTGATGTTATGGCAAAAGGCTTGGGTGTTAGAGCATGCACCAGTTATAAAGGAAGTTGATGATAAGAAGTGGATGGCATGTTTCTCCAGAGATTCTGAGGTTAGAACTATCATCTCAAAATGCCCATGGCATTTTGAAGGCGATTTAATTGCTCTAAGAGCTGGAATGCCGGGAGTGAAGCCATCATCAGATTACATCTTTAACTTGGTATGTCTATGGATCCAATTATTTGATTTAACTCCTAAATAGCAGTGTTGTGCGGTTCTTCAGAGAGCTGAAAAGGCCTTCCTATCTATAATTGAGATGGACCACCTGGATGAACTGAGAGGTGGCAGATTTGCTGAAGGTAGAAATGGAGATTTCAAGACCTGTGGCGAGACAAATCAAGCTTAACCTTGTTAGTGGAGGATATATTTGGATTCCTGTGAAATATGAGAGGTTGCCAAGATTTTGTTATTTCTGTGGAAAGATCGGTCATATCCGTAAGGACTACGAGGAGTTGCTGGAAGCAAAGATGTTGATTTCATCAATCTGAGGTGAAATCAGTAGAAGATAAAGAAGTATTACAAAATGATATTCAATTGCAATTTGATAATTCTTTAAGGGCTGAAAAGTGTAATAGATATTCAGAATATAAGGGGGGCAAAGTTGTGAAAGATCACTGTCATTTTAGGCAAGAGGAATGAACATGGGAATATAATGAAGATGAGATGCAGATCAGTACCCTTCGGAGGAAAAAGAGTGAGAAATTGTGGCCATGTGTTTGTCTTTGATTCTTCCCTTGCTGGGACATATGAATGCAATTATGCTGGTGAGGAGAATGAAGGTCTGGTAGTTGAACAAAAAGAGTATCTGATGAGATTAGATAAGTGGGCGTTATTTGTTCAGTCTTCTTCAAGCTCTCATTCAACTCAACAGATATGATGCTCATCCTGCCGGTTAATGAGGGCTGTTATGCATTAACTAACATTTATAATACTGAGCGTGTCCACCCCCATTGTGATATGGGTGGTGAAGCTATTCGCCTAATGGAGGATCCTCAGATATCCTTTGTGCGGGAGGATGTTAGTGCACTGAAGGAACTTAGAAGAGCTCCTGGTTGTAGGAACTTTAAAAAGACTGCAAGGGATGTCAAACTCAGAGCAGCCTATTCGTCTTCACTCTTTAAAAGAAAGTCGATGGAGGATGTGGAGCTTGGTAAGAAACTATTTTTGAAGATGATTGAGAGGGAAGTGCCTTTGGCAGTTGGGTGTGATCAACTGCCACCACAGAAATGAATGTCTTGGCCTGAAATTGGAGTTTGGGATCACCCTCTGCAGTCCTTCATCTAAAATCCCTTTTGAAGGTGACAACTGTTGATATAATTTTTGTCTCGGAGACCCATATCTCAAAGAAAAAAATTGAAAAGTTGGCAAGGAAGTGCCACAACTATTCCTCTTTTGCAGTGGACGCAACTGCCAGATCTGGTTGTCTAGGTATGCTACTTTCTACCAATATCCATGTAAATATTATATATGCTAAAGCCCACTGTATATTAATGAAAGTAAATTTTGTTGGTTTTGTGTGGTATTTGGTTAGTATTTATGGTATGTCTAAACATAATAGTAGAAAGAAATTTTGGGGAAGAATGACGAGGCTTCTCTACAATTATGTTGAGAATTTGGTTTGTATTGGATACTTCAATGCAATTATGTCAAAAGCTGATAAAGCTGGGGGAATGTGGTCCTTTCAAGGGAATTCTACCATCTTCAGACCTTCGCCAATTCCTTGGGGTTGCTTGACCTGGGCTTCTCAAGACAAGCATATACGTGGTCTAACAAGAGGAACCCAAAATTTTTGATAAAGGAACGTTGAGATAGAGTGTAAGCCTCTGGTAATTGGGTTTTGAATTACCCATCAACGAGAGTACTGCATTTACCAGCCTTGGGTAGTGATCGCAATCCTATTTTATTGTGGCTCTGTAGAAAACCTAACCGTCCTTGGAGGATTTGAAGATTGGGAGCTGAGTGGTGCACCAGGAATGATTATAGACAAGTGGTTGAAAAAGCTTAGGTAGTGATGAGGGGAGAAAAATCACCCCACGAGTCGGGCTGCACGGAGGATCTAGTTGCCTGACAAATAGTGGAAACTCAGCACCCTAAGATGAGCTCGTTTACCCAAGTTCGTGTACCTAGCAGAATGGAGGGTCACTCCAGATACGGATAATAACCAACCAACAGGTTAGCCACCGCAATTAACAAGGAATCATGCGAAGTAAGGAACCAACTTATGATAGCTTATCAGTTACTATGCGACATACTCTTAATAGCAAAATCCCAAGATTGTGGGAACGAAAACAGGGGCCCACAACGGGGGGATGTCCACCCTATAAATACTGGGGGTGGACTAACTTTTAGGGGGGATGCAATTTGAGAGAGAGAGAGAAATACAGAAAGTTTGTACCATTCAACTACTAGTGAAAATTAGGAGTATCATCCTCCTCCTAGAGGTACACCTTTCTTTGGTGGAACTAGGTAATCAAACCTCGTGCGTATATTCTCTGTGATTGTTTATTGAGTCGAGTTTCCTATTCTAAGGGCCTCGATTAATTGACATCGTCTGTGGGAAGCATGCAGCGCTACGTTTCTCAACTCCATCTCTCCTACTATGGCTCCTTCTACGCGTTACTGTTCTCTCTCTAATCCGAAGAAGCCTGGCTCGGTGGAATCCTGTGTTTCCGTGTCAAGGAAACGTCGATAGCCCTTCAAGCTAAGTAAGGGCAAGGAGTTGCAGCTAGGGAGTCTACCTTAGGAGCCTCCTCGTTAGGAGGGCCCTCCAAAGGACACTCTCAATATGTAGGCAAAGGAGGATGAGTATGAGGCTAAGCTGGCAACCCTAAGGGCCGAGCAGTAGTTGGTGGCAGAGAAATTGTAGGAGATTCAACTGATGAAGGACCGGGTGGAATTCTGACAAGAAGAGCCCCAGAGTTCCATCCCCATCGACAACCAACTAAAGTGACGTCTCATGTGGAAGAGGAAAACACTTGCCTGCACAAACAACTTGAAAAGATGAAGCGTGAGCTTAGTAGCCAGAAAGGTGAGGTCCTTCCTGGCCCACTGAAGGCCCCCCTCCCACCTCTGCGGGAGTCAGAAGAGCAGTTGGGGGCTCATCCTCTAGTGACTAGCGACGGAGGCTAGATCCCCGAGATCGTTCGCCAGGTCACCCAAGACATGAGAAGCATGAGGCCTCGAGCATACGTGACCACGTACCCCTTCTCTGAGGAAGTGATGACTGCCTCACTCCTCAAGAAGTTCAAGTAGCCCATCCTAGCTCAATATAATGGGACGTCGAACCTTAACAACTTCGTAGGCAGATAATATTCGTCCACAGGTGCCCAGATGAAGTTCTCTATCAGGTGTTCTTGTTTTACTTGTCCGAAATGGCCCATGAGTGGTTTAATGAATTGCCGACAAACCAAATCACTTGCTTCCAAGAATTAGCCAACAAATTCTGCCAATATTTTGCTGGTCAACAGCGGATCAGAGATAATCTTGAGAGACTGTTAGAAATCCAACAGAGAAAGGAGTCTTTCCGATCCTACCTAAATCGGTTCAAGACTCAATATTTCAAGTACAAGTGGCCTCGCGATGCTATAGTTATCCAGTACTTCAAGTTAGGCTTGTTGACTTAGAGGTTCTGGTTTGACATTGACGATTTCCCTTCAAGGGACATGGCGAAGCTCTGGGATCATGCCACTAAGTTTGCCAAACAAGATGACTCCTTCCATTTTCGGAGTCGTCCAGCGAATGGACACTACGAGAACTGTGCCTCCCTCAAGGTAAGGAGGATCCCAACCAAGGTGGCACCAATATCGGCCAGGAGTGGCCACCGCCTCAATAAGCAGAAGGGGAATTTCCCAAATCTGAGGGACCGACTCAACAAGAACCCAAAACTCCAGGTTTCAACCCCCAACACAAATTAACTTCACCAAGCATCGTGACTAAATACCCATTAATCAAGTTGTCCCCAATTCCTCATGATTTGCTTATTAAAATTCATTCTTTCACTCACCTCAGTGATCAGATTTTGGAAATCATCCCTCTCTACCAAAGGAGATTGAGATACATCCTTTCCTTTAGATTCCAGCCTGATAGTCTCACCCTGGGCAGGGGAGAGGCTAGCAAGTTTGTTGATCCTTGAGAAAGGATCACCCATTCTCGACGTATTAAGAACATTGCTGACCTCAGTTAGTAGAGTGAAGCCTCTTGGGAGCTACCCAAGCCTACACCTTGCGACCATGAAGTGCAAGCTGGGCCACCCATTCACCACCAAGGACCAGTCACGAATCAAACTAGAACATCATCGCAGGATTGGCTAGAATTGTTGGGCCACACCAATGCTCCCCCTAGGAGCAACTCCCCTTAGGAGCGAGTCCTCAAGTGTGCCCTCCCAATCCACCGTCGAATGGGATCTCAACTAATCCATCACAGTACCCCAACACTTCCGTACACACGGGTGCCAAGTGATCCTCTAGCTATGAGTACCAAGTATCTCGTCATCCCTTGCTGCGCATGTGGGGGCTTAACGAGCCTAGAGCCACAAGTACCTCAGCATCGAGTCGAATTCGAGTACATCCAAGTACCATATACCAATGGCAGTGCAAGGCTATCACCGAACTAGGGAACCCTCCAAGTTCTAAGGCAAAATTCCTTGGTAGCCTCCAACTACTGCAACAACCCGAGCAGTGAACCTGTGGTTCACCAATTCCAAGGGTGCAACCTTACAAGCTCACCTAGTCGACCTACTATCATTTAACTTCATTGGGTTTCGTGTCCGAACCAAAGCCTTAGAGACCTAGTGGATCACTTAGGGTCTTACTCAAGACCTTAGGATCCAGGCATTCCATTTATTAGACTCTAGCCAAGTCACAAATATCATAGGAGGTTCAAGTCATTACTTAGCCAATTCATATTGCTTAGAATCCATTTAGAGAGCTTCAAGCTCAGATTAAACACACATGCACATTTTATATCTAGGATTTAGCTACAGTTTCACCATTTCCTTAGGATTTGTAGAGTCAAAAACTTGCATTTCAGGCCAATTAGTAACTCCAACAAACTACCTAACGTTAGGAAACCCTACTAACAACCACCTATCGTTAGGAAACCCTACTAACAACCACCTATCGTTAGGTAATCTTGACCCAACGTTAGGTTAGGCTGCAGGCCAAATTCAAAACCACAAAAGTTGCTTTTCATGCCTAAAAACTAAGTTTTGCGCCCCCAAATCACCTGCAAACTCAACCACCAATACAAACACATACCAGGAACATTTTGAATCCAGGAGACCGCTGATCCCAATATTTTGCATTTAATCCTTTACTTTGCCAGATTTAATCAACTTTTAATTCTCTTTTAGGGTTCAAGCAGGGTGGAATAGGTACACCAATACCGATTCTAATCTTAGGTGCTGGTGCTGGGCACCCATTGTCATAGTGTGTCAGTATCAGTATTACGTCCAAGTACCAATACTAAGCACCCACAGCACAATGTCACAATGCCAGCCAATAGCAATACTGGGCACCCACCTCCATGGCTACTGAATTCATCCAGTACCGATATGGGTTATCAATACTGATACGAGATGCCTTCAGTACCAGATTTAAGTCTCTTTTTAGTGCGTGCTGAGCCAACTAGTACCAATACTTGTCACTAGTACCGGTACTAGGCGTCTTTGATACCTAGTTCCCAACTTTAAACATTCCCTTTGATTACCCATGTTTACCACTTAACAATACGCATTTAGAGCTCCACTCTAAGCATTTACAAGCATGGAAAGAACACAAATAACCAGAGAAATCAAGGGAGACACCCCTTTCACTTGTTTTCCCCATTCACCACCAAGTTATACGAATAACAGAGAAGCAAGTACACTCCATGAATTCACAATATTACTGCACAAGTGTAAGGGTAATAATCTCCATAGAACCTGTAATAGCAACCCATTACTTAACCTAGCCCTCTTCCCCAATTAGTACATGCTCAAGGTACACATGTGCATCCCAAGGCATAAGGCCTAGAACCCTTATACCATACCTTTACCATCACTGGAGTTCTCAATAAGATTCTCACCCTACCATCCCATAGTTGCTCCTTGCTTAGCCAATTAGGATCCCTATACATTTACTAGGACTTTTAAAACTGGTTTAAACCTTGCATTGGGCCATGCAGGTACCTTATAACTTGGCCTCATGCATACACATTTAAGTCTTCTCCTTTGTTCTCAGATTAAGAACTGTAGCCCTAAAGGGCTTACTCTATTTCTCATGAGGGACTAACCATTATAGGTCCCAATTATGCCCAAAATCTAGGTTTCTACTATTAAATACTAACATGGATTGATGGCTTCATTTCTTGGGTATTAGGAATAGATTTGACAAATTAGATCAAGTTCCTGGTCCTCGTGGGGAAATTCTTTATGAAATGGGACCACTTGTGTCTTATTGAACATCTAACTCAAGTGTCAAACGTCCAATAAGGCAACTTAAGTTGTCCAACAAAACCCCAAATGTCTAAAGTTTGCCACCAGGAGACCCAACTCCCTGCCAACTTATTGGACGTCCAGGCCATTCTCCTGGACATCCAAAGACTAGTTTAGACATCCAACCAAAAGTCTAGACATCCAAAAATCACCATCCTACTCCTGAAGCTGCAAGTAGCTACAAGTGACCGACTAATTTCTTAGGTAGATGTCCAAGCCAAGCACATTGAACGTCTAGTAATTATTCCAAACGTCCAATCTACAATTCAAAACCTTGTCTGGGTTCTAAAATGCATTCTTTCACATACCAAATCACATAAACAAATCCAACCCATACAAACCATTGTTTAGGGCACAAATCTACTCTATGAACACCTAAAACCACCTAAGTTTCATAGATCCCATCATCAGACTCAAGCACCAGGTGATATCCCCAATTACACACTCACAATGTTTTTTATTGACCCAAAACTAAAGCATAAACCAAATATTTCCAAATGTAACCACAACCTAAACAAGTTCATGCTTCCATTTCACAATCTAATAAGGAAAATCAAGAGAGAATTCAAAAGAGGTGGAAGTCCCTACCTTTAGAGTGGAGCTCATTCTTCTTCTTCCTACGAGCAGCAGTAGCCACAACAGCAACAATTTCAACAATATAGCAGTAATAGCAGCTACAGCCACAACAACCCTTCTTCTTCTTGCTCACGCAGCAGCCCCAATGGCAGCAACAATAGTGGTAGTTGGCGGTTGGTGGGGTAAGGAGGATGGAGAAGGGAGGTGCTCTTCACCTTCAAAGAGGAAAGTGAAAGAAGAAGAGGGGTGGCTAATGAGTGCAATTCTCAACATAGTTAATTAAGATTATTAGTCTTAAGTAATTGCACAGGGAATAGACTTAAGTTAACTTGAATTGTTAAATTGTTGCATTGATTATAGTATAGGGTCAAGCTAATTTACATTTTAGATTTAAATTCTTTTAACCGGTTAAGTCCAAGTCATTCGCTAGGAGGCATAAATGTTTATTTAATTCACCATTTTTATTCTAAAGCATCAAATTACTAATTACTTAGGTTAATTAATTTAATTAAGTTAAATAAAATATTAGGTATATAGCTAATTATTATTATTTTGAGTCCAAAGTATTAATTAAACTATTACTAAGATTAATTGATCTTTAATTTCATAATTTTAACTTATTTTGCAGGTCCTTACTATTTAACCCCTATAGTATAATCAACCATGTATTTAGCGTATTCTTAGATAATTAGCTAAAGAAAATAGCTAATTAATATTAATTAAGAGCCATAATGAGTCTTTCATCATACCCCCAAGCCAAGGTTTTGCTAGTCCCTAGCAAACTTAACCAAGAATATGATAATTTAAGTACCAAGGTGATTAAATAATTATAAATAACTCTATAGTAGAGGAATGCTTAGGTTAGAATGTTTTTAATATTTATATTTTTAGATTTTTATGTTTTAAATAAATATCCACAAATAATCAGAGCACTAGCAGGAATACTCATATGATGGACCCAAAACCCTAAATACCTTTTAGAATACGTATTCGTAAAAATAGAATTTTGATGGAAATTTCTTTCAAATCAGAACATCGAAAACCCGATTATTCTCTATATCCACTCTAAACTCTAAAGATCAAAGAAGTCAAGATGAATAAGGTTACAAGACTCAGACTGGAAATTAAATTCTAACTCAAAAATTCAATAGACATAGGTTAGTCCTTAAGCTCGTGAAATCTGATTTTTACCAACCTAAGCTTTTGCAAATTAACTAAACACCCTTTATTAACCAAATTTAGAGAATATTAAAATCCCTAAACCAACCAGTCCACGGCATCAAGGACAAACTTCTAGACCTAGGATCTTGTCAATCTATCTCCTTTAGGCCTCAACCTCTAGTCTCCAAAACCCAATTTCTCAGGCTTTACTACTCACTACAAGGTTTAGTAGCTATGAGTTTAAAGCATCCGCACTCGTGAAGTAGACTTGTCCTATAGGCATCTGAAGTTGCAAAAATTCAGATCTTAAGACATCAATTTCCAATCCAGGTTATTCCAATTCAAGCCTTTGGCTTGGCCTTACTCAGATTTGGTTGCTTTCTCTTCACCTGTTTTTACCTCGAGGTCAACGCTCTAGGCATATATTTCCCCGGTGGACCACTGAGTTTCTTATTCCCATATTTTATCTCCATATTTTTCCAATCCATTTTTTATAGGTTAAAACACCCATATGTAGCGAGGTGTTTTATTAATGGAGGAAGGGGTAGCATCCATATGTAGCGAGATACTTTATTTGGTGGATAAAAATTGCAAAAGTATCCATTTGTAACTAGATGCTTAACTGCAAGGTGTATATAATATTTTTTTTCAATAAATTTATTTTTTACCCTCTTCATTTTTCTTACTAAAAGTAAATACTCTAAACTTTTTTTCTAGGTGAGTGGTGCATCCTTCACCCTTTCAAGAGCTGCCTCGCGGAAATCCTTAGACTAAAGAGGATTTAGAATTGATCTCTTAACCTCTGTGTTTTCGTAGTCTCAAATGCCAGTAAAATAATTCTAATGTGTGTGAAGTTTGGGCACTTAGGTTACTTAGCTCTGATGATAGCATCATCATCTGCCATATCTAGCTTTAATTAGTCAAAATTCATTGATAAATGCTCCTACATAACCGCTAGAAGACTGTAATTCATTACATATCCGTTCTGAGATAAATGCATTAAAATAGGGGTAAAATTATAATTTTAACAGAATATCCTAATTGCAAAACAATAACGGGATTCCCCAGGGGTTAATTAAAGGTCTAATAGTTATAAATGCCTAATAAGTGAGTTCATGCAGACAGGAACGGGTTTTCATATGTTTTAAGAATTAAATGACATCTGAAACCTTAAAAACAGACCTGCTTAATTCACTAAGGTTTCGGTCAAGATAAAATTCACCTAAACCTTCTAAAAATCATAGAAAAATATTCTCTAAGGTTTGGTAAGCTTGCTTTGACTATTGGAACCCAATTTGACTTAAAATAGAGTCTTAGACAAACAGTTACCCTAATTTATATTTTTACGCATTTACCCAGTCAAACTTGGTCAAAACCTAAAACTAACTTCACCATCAAATTCTTTGGGTCTAAATTGAGTTTGTACCAAAATTTGGACCTAATCAGAGATCACCTTGACAAAGTTTGCTTTTTGGTTCTGTCTAACTCTTTTCTCTCACACATATCCCTAACTATTGAAACCTTTGCAAAACCAACCCTAACATCATCATCTTCTTCACCAATAGGTCCCTTCTACCTTCAACTCCTAAACGCACTTCACCGACAACCTTAAATCAGGGATTACTCCCTAATTTTACGTCCAAACTCTTCCAAATTTGGAAGGGAGACTCCTAAGAGATTTCCCTACGATCTAAACCTAGTCTTGAGCTCTAATTCTTTCCCAAATTCCCATGCGAATGCATGGGAGATGTGGGTTTCCTATTGCGTGAAGCTTTCAAGGTTTCAAGCTTGGTTTCCAAGCTTGAAACGACCCCCTGAGCCCTATAAAAGGATCCACAATGCTTAACCGTACTCCTTAGCAAGGTTTAGGACCAAAAACATCTTCCTAACCCTACCTCCGGCCCCTCTCCGACCAAGCTCCAATGGTCCTCCTTCCCCATCTTCCTACAAGCAGCCAACGGCCAAATTGGTCTACCCATCCTCTTCCTTGTCTTCCTCTGTGCCTCGCCAATCAAAACAAGGGCAGTCTTCCCCATTCCTCGCCGCTGTCCCCCTACGGAGACTTCATCTTCCACAGTGTCGGCCTGCCAACATCGGTGTCAATCCTATAACTTTCGTCCCTTAAAGTAGGTAGTTAGGTCCCTTTAGTTCCTTAGGTTAGTTTCCTATCCAAAAACCTAAAAATATTCCCTCGACACACATGCACATCTTCATCGTTCTCCACTCCGGTCGCACCTCCGGCGTGGTCATCCGCTTATTCCACCACACTGCACACCTCGCCGAAACCCCCTACACTTCCGCTGTCACCCCGCTATCAAAACCCCTCTTCTTATTCACCATTCCATCAACTCACATCACCCCCCGAACACACCCATCACCGACCACCTTCTCTGTCACCGACCGACCGCCATGCACCTCCATCCTTCACGCAAACACCACCATCGCATTCCATACCCTATGGCGAAGGTCCTGAACTATTTTAATGTGGTCGTGAGGCCATATTTGTGATTCGCAGGTCTCGCCGTCATCCTCCATCGCCACGCCATTTTTCCACCGATGTTCGCCAAGTTCTTGCCACAGCAGCTCCAACTGATACCTCCAGGTCGTGCAGAAGGCTTCCGAGAGGGTTTCTAGGTCCTCAATTGAGGATCTCGGTAGCTGCTACTCACCAATTTGACGCACCTTCACTTCAGCAACGTGCGAGAGAAAGGAACTGAAGATAGTCCCACATCGTGGGATTAGGAGTGAGTGAAGCCAGATAAATTGAATTTGTTACTACGGCTTACTGCCTCCAAACACAGGGTGAGGTCCCTCACACCCCTCACTGACCCAACCTGCCTATTACCTTCACTCCTCGGCTGCGACCCACGCCTGCAGCCCTGGACCCAAGTGTGTGATCCGATTACCTGATAAAACCAGATATCAAGAGAAAGAGGAGAGGAGGAAGAAAGAGATAGAGAGAGCATGGTAGGGGTGGGTTTTGCTTCAGAGAAGAAAAGCTTGACACTTAGCCGCTGTGAGAAGAAGGGAAGAAATGAAGAGAAGAGGAAAGGTAGGAGGCTTTGTGAAGGAAAGAAAAGAAAGGAAACCCTTGGCCGTGCTTGAGAAGAAGAGAAGGATTAAAGAAGAAAGGTAGAAGAAAGAAGGAGAAGAGAAGAAGAAGAAGGAAGAAGAGCCAAAGCAAAAGAGAAGAAAACCAGAGTACTGTAGCAGATGACATTTTTAAGTCGTCTGATTATCGAATCAGACGTCTGAGTACTGTTCATTTATTTAACATTGATGAGTATTTGATATACATGTGCTTAGGCTAATAATTGGTGATCTAAATCATCATTATTTTGTCTTAGGTATCTTTTTTGTCTTGAAATACATTGAGCTTCATTGAATACTTAATGTGACAGATTAATATTCATTAAAATATCATTATTGTGCTCATTTATATTTTAATTGAGATTAGCGTGTGAATTCCTTTTTGCTCGTTATGTTCGACCTTGGACTTCATTTCTAGATATTCAAGTATAAATTGTATTTGTTGAAGAGCTATTTAGGAGACTTTACTACAACGAGACATATTTTAACTCCTGAAAAGCCCCTTCAACAAGCTCGCAAACTAGAGCGTGGACAACAAAGCCTTTCACTCTCAGGTCCCTTAAACCATTAGTATTAACCCGCAAGATCTGTCAAGACGCAACTCGCCAAGTCTAGCCGAATGTCCTCGATTGATTAAGCTAACTATAATCCGTTAGACCTTATTATTAAGGATTCTACTAACTCTTTACTTAATCAACTCTAGGTTGAAGTTTCCTACTTGGAGGGGGTGAGATCAGCGTAACGTAAAAAATGCGGAAATAAAATATAAAGCAATCTCACAAAAAAACAATCGCACAAGTACACAAGGTATTTTTAGGTGGAAACCCAAACCGGGTGAAAACCACCACCTAACCCTCTCGAGTTAGGATTTTCCGATCAACCTAGTTGATCAAATCCACTAACCGAATCACTTTAAAACGAGGGTGATTCAACCTCAGTACAACCACGCTACAAGTACGAGGGTAGCGTTCCTCAACCCCTTCTCTCCACGAGAAGGATTTTGTCCCACGAAGGAGACGGGAATTCGCAAAGCGAATACCCAACAAAATAACAAAGATAAAAGAAACAACAAGTCCTATAGAGCCAACAAAGTAATTATAAACCGAGCTTCTATAGGAATAAGGAAACTCCCCTTTGCAAGGAGTGCGTCGACGATGACGCGGGTGCGTGAGCCACGCAACGGCGTAATGTCGCTCTCGTAGACAACGGCGGGAGAGCGGGTGCGCGAAGGGAAGATGCTCTCAAGGGAATGGAGCTTAAGCTTGGAGAGCAAGATCTTTTCTGGACACAAAAGAGTGTGAAAGTGTAGCTAAGTGTATCTTGTGTCTTTCTTTGTGTTTTTCTTGTGTGTCTAGGTGTGAAAAGTCTCCCCTCTATTTATAGAGGCCTTAGGAAGGCTTTGGAAGGCTTAGAAAAGCTTCCATAGCCGTTGGGTACAAAGCCCAAGTGAATCAGCCCGAAATCAGGAACAATCATTGCTCTGACAGGCTTATCAGACGTCTAATTCTGTCATCAGACGTCTGGAAGTTCACTTTAAGACGTCTGATTCAAAGTTCAGACGTCTGATTTTGGGCGGGTTGCTTCCTGACTTGGATCAGATCTAAACAGAGTTTTTGTGCAAGTCCATCAGACGACATACAGGACGTCTGGCACTATGTCTGGACGTCTGGAAACCTACTTTTACTGTGGGAATGGATTTTCCAAACGTTGCAACGGCTAGAAAATCTCTGAGAAGAGATTTTGGGTCAGCCGAGGCAAAACGGTCAATTTTCAGACGTCTGGACAGTCCTATGGACGTCTGATAAGGCTCTAACGGTCATATCCTTGAGTGTATGCTAAGCCAGCCAACGGTCCACTAATTGGACGTTTGGCAAAGTCATCAGACATCTCCTAAGACGTCTGGTCTAAGGTCTGGACGTCTGATTTCATCAGACAGAACTAACTATGTCCAGCCTAACAGTTATCAGACGTCTGAATCAACAGTCAGACGTCTTAAAACACTTTATCAGACGTCTGATTTGGGAATTAGACGTCTGGAAGTGCTGTTTGAACCCTATATTGGTTTTCTAAGTGTTCTACAGAAAACCTAAGTATCCTAGGGTTGTGCAGGTGTTTCTAGGACTACTGTTAGGGTACTTTGAGGCTATTTAACATGAATTAACTAAGGAAAAAAAGAGCAACAAAAGAAACAAAAAATACAACAAGTACAAAAGAAGGAAATCTATCCTATTCTTCATTTCCTTCCATCTTTAATATATCGCTCCTCGCGAATCTCTTCTGTTCTCCATCAAGCTCCTCCAATCCGTCCTGGATGCGAGCTCGAACTCCGTCTAATCACGTATCCATTTGCGATTGACCTAAAATCTAGGACTCAAAGCACAAATATTAAATGACATGTGTTTTGTTATCATCAAAATAAATGATCGTGGTGCTCTAGCACCAACAATCTCCCCCTTTTTGATGATGACAAAATCATAAATAATAATGCAAAAAAAACCACCCCCTTTTTGACATTATCAAAAAGGTTTAATTGATTTTACATTTCATATAACTCACCCTTAAAACACGCTCTTCTATGAATTTATTTTAACAAAGGTGATATTCTCTCCCTTTTTGTAACAACAAGATAGCTATTATTTTTCTCCCCCTTACTAAAGGAAATTTAGCTAACTTGCATCTCCCCCTTAAAAATTGACAATTAGCTCATCATTTTTTAACTCCCCCTATCTAAATGCTTATAAAAAGACAGGGTTAAGAATTTTACCTCACCTACCATGGCCAATAAAATGGCCCGAATGGTGGTGGTGGATGCCACATCAGATGGGGCTCCCATCCGTAGCTTGGAGGCCCAGGCATTGGCACCAGTCTCCAATCTGGTGGTCGACGTGCGGCGGGTCTGTTGCTTGTTTGCCGTCTCGTCGGTCGTCTTGTTCTCCTCCTTGGTCTACTCCTTAGTTCTCCTAACTCGAGTTGACCAGCCTTGAGTTTGTAGGTCCAATCCTTTGTATTGTAGTTATCCCTGAATCCCACAAAACAAGATTTCAAATTTTTCTTCGGTATCCAAGTAAGCTTGGATCCGGATCTGTTAGTGGGTCTTCTTGACGGAGATCCTATCTCAACCTTAGGGCTATAAAACTTGTCTACTTTGTTGATTAATTTGTTAGAATTTTCCCTAAGACATGCAATTTCTTTTTCTATAGTTTGCATCTTAATCTTTAAATCATAGATTTCCAACTTTAGACTATCATTTTCCTCAATCAATTTATTATTTTCATTGATGAGGTTATGATTTTCTAATAATAGGTTATCATTTTTAGGACTAGCTTCTATATCCTTAAGTTTTATTTCTAACCTATCATTTTCATTTCTAAGAAAACTAAGATTCTTTTTCATGCTTTTATTTTCTATCTTAAGTGCTTTACTAACTTCAAAAAGTTCATTAAAAGCTTCTTATAAGTCGTAACTTACCTCGTTGTCTGAGTCGCTTCCGCTTTCGCTGTCGCTTCCTCTGGCCATGAAACCAAAGCAAGCGGTTTCTTCTTCTTTTTCTTCTTCTTCTTCCTCCGAGCTCATCTCTTCATGAGTGTCTTCTAACTTCCTCCATATCTCGTGGGCGGTAGTGCACTCTTGGATTTTCTCGAACTCTTTCGGACTCAACACGCAATACAGGGCATTCATTGCTTTTGCGTTGAGTGAAAGCTCTCGAATCTGCAGCTGCGAGTAGCCTCCTTGGGGTCGCTTCGGGATCTCGTATGGGGTTTCGCAACATCCCCATATCTCGAATTCAGTGGCTTGGAGCCACGTCTTCATCCTCAACTTCCAATATCCGAAGTCCCTCCCGTCGAAATAGGGTGGTCGGACGGTGGACTGCCCTTCGGAGATTCCGATTGCGGCTATGCTTCCCTCCATGATCTTGCCGGGTGTTACTCCGATCTTGCAAGAACCTGCTCTGATACCAATTGAAGTTTCCTACTTGGAGGGGGTGAGATCAGCGTAACATAAAAAATGCGGAAATAAAATATAAAGCAATCTCACAAAAAAATAATCGCACAAGTACACAAGGTATTTTTAGGTGGAAACCCAAACCGGGTGAAAACCACCACCTAACCCTCTCGAGTTAGGATTTTCCGATCAACCTAGTTGATCAAATCCACTAACCGAATCACTTTAAAACGAGGGTGATTCAACCTCAGTACAACCACGCTACAAGTACGAGGGTAGCGTTCCTCAACCCCTTCTCTCCACGAGAAGGATTTTGTCCCACGAAGGAGACGGGAATTCGCAAAGCGAATACCCAACAAAATAACAAAGATAAAAGAAACAACAAGTCCTATAGAGCCAACAAAGTAATTATAAACCTAGCTTCTATAGGAATAAGGAAACTCCCCTTTGCAAGGAGTGCGTCGACGATGACGTGGGTGCGTGAGCCACGCAACGGCACAATGTCGCTCTCGTAGACAACAGCGGGAGAGCGGGTGTGCGAAGGGAAGATGCTCTCAAGGGAATGGAGCTTAAGCTTGGAGAGCAAGATCTTTTCTGGACACAAAAGAGTGTGAAAGTGTAGCTAAGTGTATCTTGTGTCTTTCTTTGTGTTTTTCTTGTGTGTCTAGGTGTGAAAAGGCTCCCCTCTATTTATAGAGGCCTTAGGAAGGCTTTGGAAGGCTTAGAAAAGCTTCCATAGCCGTTGGGTACAAAGCCTAAGTGAATCAGCCCGAAATCAGGAACAATCATTGCTCTGACAGGCTTATCAGACGTCTAATTCTGTCATCAGACGTCTGGAAGTTCACTTTAACACGTCTGATTCAAAGTTCAGACGTTTGATTTTGGGCGGGTTGCTTCCTGACTTGGATCAGATCTAAACAGAGTTTTTGTGCAAGTCCATCAGACGACATACAGGACGTCTGGCACTATGTCTGGACGTCTGGAAACCTACTTTTACTGTGGGAATGGATTTTCCAAACGTTGCAACGGCTAGAAAATCTCTGAGAAGAGATTTTGGGTCAGCCGAGGCAAAACGGTCAATTTTCAGACGTCTGGACAATCCTATGGACGTCTGATAAGGCTCTAACGGTCATATCCTTGAGTGTATGCTAAGCCAGCCAACGGTCCACTAATTGGACGTCTGGCAAAGTCATCAGACGTCTCCTAAGACGTCTGGTCTAAGGTCTGGACGTCTAATTTCATCAGACAGAACTAACTATGTCCAGCCTAACAGTTATCAGACATCTGAATCAACAGTCAAACATCTTAAAACACTTTATCAGACGTCTGATTTGGGAATTAGGCGTCTGGAAGTGTTGTTTCAACCCTATATTGGTTTTCTAAGTGTTCTACAGAAAACCTAAGTGATGAGAGCCTCATCATGAGCCATAACTAGCTCATTTTGACCCAATAAAGAAGATAAAAGCTCCTACATAACCTAGAAGAAGGCCTAACTGAAGGAACAAGTGCTCTGAGAAGAAAACATGAAATAAAGGTTAAAACTGTAATTTTACCATTGCAGTACATAAACGGGATTTCTGAGAGGCAAAACATAGGTCAAATGGTATAAATGAGATAAAAAGAGGGTTGAGTCAATCAGAAATGGGTTCATGTGCAATCTAAGAACTAAATGACACTTGGTAACCCTAAAACAGACCCGCTTAAATTAACAAGGTTCCGGTCAGAACAAAAAGCAAGTAAACCCTCTACAAATCATGGAAAAACATACTCTAGGGTTTAGAACACTTAATTTGGCCTTTGGAACCTAGTTTGACCTAGATTAGGGTCCTAGCTCTTCAATTAACCTAATTTGGGTTTTTACGCAAAATGTCCAGTCAAACGAGGTCAAACCTGAAATCTAACTTCTCCATTGGATTCCTTAGGTCTAAATTAGGTTTATACCAAAATTTAGACCTAAGGAGAGGTCATCTTGACCTACTTTGCAATTTAGTACACCCAAATCACAAATTGGTCCCTATCTTTTGAATACCGTTGCAAAGAACCCCCTAGGTTCTTCGCCTCCTTTGCAAACCGGTCCTGCCGCCATTGCTAGGGCAGAACCGAGCTCCGGCGAGGTTCGGAGAGGGATTGCTCTCTAATCCCTCAGAGATTCCCTCCCAGAAATGGAAGGAGGATTCTCTGAGGAATTCCCTTCCTTATAAAGTCAATTACAATCGCTGGTGTGAACCCAATCTCTCGTGCGAACGCACGAGAGATTTGGGTATCCTAACTCCTTTCCATCTCCGGCGACCAACCTCAGGCAATTACGTGCCCTTCACGCCCTACACACCCAGTCCAGCGCCTATATAAGAACCCACAACTCCGGCCGAAGAGGCTGAGCTTGATTTGGCCGAGTTTCCCCCTTCAATTCCTCTCCTCCTGCCCGGCCAAATGTCCCAGCTAGCTCCGGCGAGCCCCCCTCCCCTCCCTCTTCGCTCTGCCACAAAACCAGTGGCAGAGTTAGCTTCCTGACCTCCCTCCGCGTCGCGCAGTACCAGCGCACGCCCCCTCAGCCCTGTCGTCGCCGCCGTTCTCCCCCACTGGGCGTCATCTTCTCCGGCGACAGCAGGTACTGCTGTCCGCCTTCCGTCCCCTTTCGTCCTTACAATTAGGTTAGAACTCCTCTCCATCCTCTCCTCTCTCTTTTCCCCCTGTTATCTCATCTGATTACCCCTCGACCGACGCTGACCACCCTCATCTTCCACATCACCGACCGACCTCCGGCGAGCCGCTTCCACCATTCCAGCCCCCCACACGGCTCGCCAACCACCTCGGGAGCTCCGCCTCACCACCAGGAACTCGCTCCACCCCACAACTGCCACTCCAGACCTCCATAACCACCCCCCGAACAACCCACCATCTCCGGCCACAGGTTGACCTAGGCGCGCACGCCTAGGCCGACCGGCAACCTGCAGCATCACCCACCGCCTTCGCCGCGCTACGGCGAAGGTTTCCAGCTATTCTGATTGGGCCAATAGGCCGTTTTGTGGAATCTCAGGTGAACGCCCCGGCCGCCATTAACAGCCGAAGCAGCAGGAAGCTTGGAGCAGCAGCAGGCGTCAGGCTTCCCAGGCGGCAGGTGTAGCAGACTCTCGCAAGTATCGCGAGGTGACTGAGTTCAGCGAGGAGCACCAGCAGGGCCTTCAGCGTGGGCAATTGCACACGAGAGTCTGCGGGCGCGCGCAAAGGAAGGGCGAAACGTTTAGTCCCACATCGTGGAATCTCAAGGCACAGGTATGGTATAAAGAGTTTTTGTGATATAGCTTTACTGCCTCGAAAGCACAGGGGTGAGGTCCCTCACTGACCCTACACCCGCCTCGTCCGCGGCCTGACCACGTGGACTTGGCGGATCCGACCCGACCTAGACCTATGCACTCCTCGCGCATCACACCACCTTCAGGTGCGCCTGGTCCCGGGTACGATCCGACCCGATTGTGCATGTGGCTCTGGGAGAGCAGCTCAGAGTGAATTGCTTGAGAGTGAGACGCGCGGGTAGAGGGAGAAGGGTTAGGTTTTGCTCTTGTGCAGGCAGGCTGATCGCAGGAGAAGGACTTGGCCGCTGCAGAAGAGAGAAGCAAGGCAAGACCACAGAAGAGAAGAGTAAGAAGCAAGGTAGAGAAGAAGAAAAGAAAGAGCAAGACACAGAGAAGAAGAGAGGCAAAGAAAAGATTAGAAGATCAAAAGAAGAAGAAGAAGGCTTCGCAAGACAAGAAAGAAAGCAGAGAGAAGCAAAACGAAGAAGAAAATGAGAGACTGCAGAAGAAGAAGAAAAGGAGAAATACTTTTAAGACGTCTGATCTTGTGATCAGACGTCCAATTTCATATTTTTATCCTAATTATTTTTAATTACATACATTCACATTTGAATTGATATTTTGAGTAAATTAGAGTGTTCAATTACATTTTGACTAGTAGTAAATTCCATTTACTCCCTATGTTCGACCTCGGATACTCCGGTCTTCGAGTAATAAAAATCTTTATTTGTTTTGAACGCTTTAGCGGCTATACTACAACGCGATATTATCTTTTAACAAACCGCACAAAAGCGCGACGAACACTAAGTATCCTAGGGTTGTGCAGGTGTTCCTAGGACTACTGTTAGGGTACTTTGAGGCTCTTTAACATGAATTATCTAAGGAAAAAAAGAGCAACAAAAGAAACAAAAAATACAACAAGTACAAAAGAAGTAAATCTATCCTATTCTTCATTTCCTTCCATCTTTAATATATCGCTCCTCGCGAATCTCTTCTGTTCTCCATCAAGCTCCTCCAATCCGTCCTGGATGCGAGCTCGAACTCCATCTAATCACGTATCCATTTGCGATTGACCTGAAATCTAGGACTCAAAGCGCAAATATTAAATGACACGTGTTTTGTTATCATCAAAACAAATGATCGTGGTGCTTTAGCACCAACATAGGTATCTAGTCTCTTTACTCAACTTGGTGGTAAAAGCAAATATTCAAAAATCAAAAGGATCTAACCTAGTCCTATTGATTAAGAAAGTTACAATTTAGTTCCAAAATTTAAGTCTTGTATAAAGTTTGATAACATCTTAGTTACTTTTTTTCAGAATGAAGAGCAAGAAAAATAGATCATATAAGGTTTCAAACTCTTAACTCGAGAAAAATCTTGTTCAAAATTCGCAAACAAATATGTGTTTTCAAAAGATATTCAAGAGAAAATCCAAAGTAGGGATTCAATGTTCTTATCTAATGCACAGTATTTACAATATAAATAAGTATATATTTATATTTCTGACCTCAAGAAATTTAAGCTTTTAATTTATTATAAATATAAATATTTAAATATGGTATTTATAATTTCTTCTTTAAATCTTCTTTTGAAATTAATGTAATCCCCCTATTTTTGTTTTTTTTATTTATATTTTTTATGCTTTATCAATTTTTCAAATTTTTAGGTTTTTTTCAAAGATCTTTTTAATTTTTATACCTTTTTCTATTTTTCTTATCTTTTATCTACTTTTACACTTAGAGTTAAGAATTCACTTCACACCCCCATAAGTCAAAATTTTACAATGTCCTCATTATATGAAAAGGGTGAAAAAAACTCTACACTTCACTTAGTATAGGGTGACGGAAAGAGTCATATAGAAAATAAAGATCAAAGGTCGCTGTGCGGATGATTTCAAGTCTGACCTAAGTTAGAGTGGTCAGTCGAACTAAGTGAAGAGTAGAAAATAAAGAAGTGACAGATAAAGTAGAGACGTAAGTGTAAAGGTAGATAAAAGTGTGGAAAGCAGGAAACAGCTATGTATAAGTGCTAAGTTTTACACCTTCAGCTAAGCGTAAACCCTAGTAAAAAGTAACTCTCGTAACATAATAGATATGGTGAAAAACAAGGGAGTCAAGGAAGAATTAGCTCAAAAATAGGAAAATAGAATAACCACCCGAAATCAAAAGAGTCAAAGATTAGTAATCTTGCCCTAATTTTGCCTTAAAAGATCTCACAAAACCAAATCAGAATCACGTTAAAATCTCAAGAAGATATGAATTGATTTCGTAAAAAATAGATATGATTTGGATCGAGGTAAAGATATTAAAGAATTAGGCCCAGGAAAAAGTGAGTTCAAACCAATCAGAAGATCAACAACAAATCAATTCTGATTTTAAAGGATAGGTGAATCGTTTTGGTACAATAAAGATGATTGCTGATGTGGGTTTGGAAGTTCACTCTCGAGAGGTGCAGAGGGTGGGTTTTGATTCGAATCAAAGGCCTGATTAACTACATGAATGTGGCCCTGATGTTTCCTAGGATGTCGTAGATTCCTAGGATTTGGAATTGGCTGAGATGGAAGAGTACCTGGCTAACAAGACTCAGCCAAAAGTGTAATTTGATTTCGTAAATCAACTAGTTCAACCTTACATTGTCTTTGTATCTCAGCGAAAGCTTCAGCATTCTGACATAGGCTTTCAGTCACAACTCACAAAATCTGATCAAGCTGCATATCTCTATTTGACCCTGAGTAACTCTGTGTACTTGCATAAATGGGCCTCGCGTTCTGTTGCTGAGAAGGCAATGTAGGCGGGTTTTGACGGGTCTGATTCAGATATTGTGGTCTTTGGGAATGATAAAAGAAGTTAGGGTGGTTTCTCCATCCAAGTTTATGGTATTTGAATATAGGTTAGATCTGGAATCATTCTCCTGGACGACATACAGATTATAAGGATTCATTGTGTTTTCTACAAAAGACAGGATTGGGGAGAAAGGTGGGAATGATGGGATAAAGGTCCCTCCTTGGGTAGGTGAATGGATAGGGAGAAAACCCAAGGAAGAAGGATATCTCGAATCCAAATTATTCACAAATTCCCTCCCCGTGAGAATTTGCGAAACGGGGAAATGAGTGGGATTCTGTGTAACGAGTAGAGGTGTAAGATTTTTCATTATGTTACGAAACTCGTCGAGATGCTTCGCTACGATGTTGACTTTGTCCAGTTTCTCAGCTATAATCTCTAAATCCCTTGAACTGGACAGATTCATGATCTCATGGATGCCCTTCATATTCACACTTCCTTCCTCATCCCAATTCAGAAAGTTACCCCCACAGGAAGCATCCACGAGATTTCTCACATTCTTGTGTAATCCGTAATAAAATATATGCATAAGTTGCCAATGTGGATGTCGTGGTGTGGGCATTTCCTAAGTGGATCGTGGAATCGTTCCCATGATTCGTGTATAGGTTCTCCTTGATTCTAGGTAAAAGTCATAATGGATCACTTAAGTGCATTCGTGCGACCTATAGGAAAGAATTTCTTTAAAAAAGCAAATTCGAGTTTAGCCCAAGAGTTGATAGGTCGTGCTATGGTGCGATACCAATAAGCAGCTTTATCCTTAAGACTAAAGGAGAATATTTTCATAAGTAGGATTTCCCAACTTCGATTTTGAGGTCTAAGAGTTTGAGATAGATTCTTAAGATCTTCTATGTGTTGGAATGGATCCTCGGTGTTGTGTCCGTGAAAATGTGGGATTAGACTAATGATATTTAGCTTTAATTTGGGGTCATTTTCCCTAACGGTAATCCTGACATTAGGCTCTACTTGGGCGTTAAATGGATTATAGTAATCACGAAGTAGAGGCCTAGGTAGAGAATGAGGAGGAGGAGGAGGATCAGGACCCGCCTCAGGTTGATGAGCCTGAAGATTTTGGAAAGCAGTTGTCAACAGATTGATTTGGCGGTCTTGCTCGAGCATTTACAGATTCTGGCTCAGGAGCGCCTCATGGATATCAAAAGGCGACATCTCTCCCTGGCCATAAGAAGAAGCAGGAATCCAGGGATTCTGCTTCTGGGTTGATCCATGGAATCAAACGCAGAAAATGAGGAGAAAGTAGATGGGAAATTTGGTTGCTTAAATGCAACCGGTCTCGGTAAACCTGTCAAAGAAGAGACGAGAGGTGGTTTCAGCGATCGCCTCCCGTTCATAAACAAAAGAAATATGCAAAAGTACACTCACACCCCTGCGATAAAACATCAACAAGCAAAACCCAAAAACAGCACGAAAGTCGATTTTCTTCTTTTCAAAGGAAAAGAAGACCTAAGATATACGTAAATATATGCGAAGACGCACACAAGTAATATGTCAATACAAATACGCATCATACATGTGTCTACAATAGTGCGTATCCTACAGGCTCGAAGGTCTAAGGCCTAGGATCGAGGCCACTCACCATAAGCTCCCCGGGGCTCTAGTAATGAGACAGACTTGTTGATCTTCGACCAAAGTCCTAAAAGGTGCAAAGGGTAGAGGTAGAAAATATAGACTTGTGAAACTCTAGTGATCACGCTGTATGCGCGATAACATACAACAAATGATAGCAATAAAAACCCGCATGCAATTTTGTAAACGGAATATATGTCATGTGTTTTAATAGTTCACTTTTTAGTTAATCTTTTTTTTCAAATGATAGAAAGCAATAATGTAAGTAATGTGATTGCTTTTTATGTCTTTTCAAAACAAGTAATATGGTCTTGCTTACTAATCCAAAGATAGGGATTTACGGGGGTTTTTGCGTGCTTTCTCCAGCAGATGCAAGAGCTCAAATCCCAAGTACAAAACGAGAACTGCTAACAAGTATATGTACTTTTAGAAGTGTATGCCTAGTGGTCTACTGCTGCTAGTCAGGAAGATATGTATTTTTTTTGTATTTTTTTGTTATATCTCTAACCTAAATGCAACAAACAAACCTAACTAGAGACTACGGAAAAGAAATCTCAAAACGAATATATACAGTGAAAATGCGAGAAAAAATGGAAAACAGAAACCCACCTTCCTCTTGAGAATACCTGTGAAGATATTCTCGAAAGAAGATACAATCAAAACAAAAATGAAGCAAATAATGGCAAATATACAAAGTAGATAATTAAAATGATAATGGCGAATATAAATACAAGTTACCTCCCACGGAGCATAACAACACCAATAAAATGTTCACCTTATTTAACAAGAATATGCAAGGGAATATATTAGTGAATGAAATGAAATGTTGCCTCCCCGTCAACGATGCCACTAAAATGATGAGTGCAATTCTCAACACAGTTAATTAAGGTTATTAATCTTGTATAAAGAATAGACTTAGGTTAACTTAAATTGTTAAATCATTATCGTTGATTGTAGTATAGGGTCAAGCTAACCTATATTTTAGATATAAATTCTTTTAATTGATTGAGTCTAGGTCATTCACTGGGAGGTATAAATATTTATTTAATTCACCATTTTTATTCCAAAGCATCAAATTACTAATTACTTAGGTTAATTAATTTAATTAAGTTAAATAAAATACTAAGTATATAGCTAATTTTTATTATTTTGAATCCAAATTATTAATTAAACTATTATTAAGATTAATTGATCTTTAATTTCATATTTTTAATTCATTTTGCAGGTCGTTACTATATATTTAACCCCTATAGTACAATTAACCTTATATTTAGTGTATTCTTAGATAATTAGCTAGAGAAAATAGCTAATTAGTGTTAATTAAGAGTCATAATGAATCTCTCATCAGTGGCTTCTTTATCAAGCCATTCAACCATTTAATGAGGTGGAAAAATTAGAAAAAGCCCCTTCAACTCATGACTTGAGTGCTAAGGCCACCAACTATGTTTTCTTATGCAAGTTGCCCCTCAACTTTTATTACATGAACTCTTGTTAATAGTTAAAGGGATTACTTATCTTTTTAAAGATTACCATTGCCAAATTAAGATCTCCAAAGCATTTAATCCACCATTAAGTAAGCAATAAGAACTTTAATTAATCAATTAAATTTACCAGAAATCTAGACCCTTACATCTTTCTAGATGTATGCAACCATTATTCCTATAAGTTATCTCATAGAAGAAATATGGTGCTATGTGCATTAATCAACAAGGTGCTTAATTTATTTACTCACGTTCAATAATTAATAACAAGAACAATACACCCATTTCATCTGACAAAGGCAAAAAAAAACGGTAGGATGTGAAAGGGTGAAACATATCCAACAATTATACATATAAGCTTCTGATTTAATAAATTCATCTATCCGACAACTAATTGGTTCATCTAATTATTGTAGTTCTCTTTTTTTTCCACTTCTAAATTACTAAAGGCTTGTTATTTTTATTTCTTATTTAGTGTAATTTACATACAAATACTCTTCATTCAATAATTATTGTCATGAAGTTTCTTTAAAATTTCCCATGACATCGGCGCTTTGGCGAAGGCATGTTAAAAAGGCATTGATCACGAAGGTATTGTAATTAAGATTTGGATGGATCATAAAATAAAAAATAAATTCTATTCTCGACAACTGAATAGAGAAACAAATAAAGATAAACCCTTGTTATATATATATATATGATGGTCAAATAGGCACTTTTCTCTTTTAATTTTTTTCCACACATTACAAGTATGGTTTGCAGCATGCTCATATTTTTTTAACCCCCTTACATTTGTCATTAATCATAAAATTACATGCAAGCTTTTCATGCATGTAACCGTAAGCATAATGACTTTTATAATTAAAGATGAAATTATCATGTAATTTACACATACAACTTGATTATTTACTGTGGTTAGTGTAAAATATCATCCCTGAAGTCTCGTCATCATCACATCTTTAGGTACCCGTTTGACCACAAACTCAAGAAAGATGTCACCATAGACAACGAGAAGCTGCACAAAAATGTCATTGCGGACGATGAGGAAATGGCAAAGGAAGCAAAGGACAAGGGTAGAGCCATCACCTTAGGAGGAGGAGGTGGTGGGTAGAGAGGGTGCGGAAGAGGTGGTCGTAGATTGAAGACTAGAGGTGGCGGAGGTGATCAGAAGTGAGGAAGAAGGAAAGTGAATTGACAAGAGAGGTGAAAATTTAAAAAGAAGAATTAAGGATTTAAAAAAATTTAAAAGTTAAAAAATAAATTTTGAGAATTAAAAAATATTTTTTTATTACATTTCAATCTAAAATTGTTAAATTTAATGATTATAACTAATACCGTAAAAATCTAAAAATAACATTACTTTTTTAATGATATAATCGGATATATAGTAAATTAAATAATATTTAAGTTATTTCAAAAATTTTATTGATACTTAAATAAAAATTTTAAAGATTTAATACCTTCCAATTTAATTGCGAGAGAATTAAGTCATTTTCCTTTTTTTTAATTTTTCATTAAAGGCACAATCATATTTGGAAGACTGCCGTTACAGTTGCAATATTGCCCATATAAGTGCATGCCACACTCTCGAAAATCTAGTTGAGGACCCCCACCCAATTCATTCATGGCGAAAGTCTTCTTTGTTAATGTTATTGTTGCTTGCATTGCTATATCCGTTGTCGATTCTGCGAGGCCTATGGTGATCTTCGAGAAGATGGAGATCCATCTCTTGCCAAGCATGGCTGCTGCTTGTGATCGACATGTTCATCCAAGCTGCCAATATGCTCCCGTTGGTGGCACATGGATTCCAGGATGCGACAAAATCCACCTTTGTAGGGGCAACATGCTTGCTTCGAAGGTAAAAAATAGCAATCCTTAACCATGCCTTTGGCTTTGAAATGTGCCACCATTCCATCATCTCCATGTAAAATTGGTGGGGGGAGTATGGTAGCTTTTGAAGCAAATGGTAGGTTAACTTTGTTGGTCGATGAGTGGCATGATGAATAACGAGATACTATTTTCTCAATTGGTAATGTCTGCATGCATCATATGTGTTGAACAAATCCATATATGAAATAAATAGATAAGATTGCATGCATTTTCAACGATTTCGTATATATCAAATATATTAAATCAAAAAAGTTAAGTATAATACAGTAAGATTTAGAATAAAATAAAGAATAAATAACATATAATAACATAAATAATAAAATGAAGAAAAATTAGAAATTACTTCGATCGAAGAGTCCATGAAAGACTTCTCTTAGAGAAGGTGATGCCTTTCACAATGCTGGTGTGTTGGGATCTGACAAACTCATCCCAGGATACAATGATCCTTCTTCGAAATTCAACGCACTCTAAGTTTAGACATCCTTGAAAATCATCTTAAGAGAACAAAGTTGAGGCAATTTGATCGATCAATTTGGTTGATCGACCAAATTCTAGATTAATCGACCAATTTGATTGGTTGATCAATCAAATCTCTCGCAGATCACTCTCAAACACCTTACGCGAGATCAATAAATTTGATTGGAGATGGATCAACCAATTTTACGTCGAACGAATGTACTAAGAGAAAGAGAGATATGAACGAGAAAGAGAGAGCGAGAGTGAAGAGTTTCTCTGCTCTTGTTGTGTATCAAGTGAAAGCCCGCTCATGACCTTTATATAGAGCATATGACTTGATATTATGGAAATTTCTCAATTGATCAATTGATTTAGTCTTATTGATTGATCAAACTTGACTTATTGGTCGACCAAATCGACCGAATTTGATCCATTGATTGATCAAAATAATTGATAAATTAATTCAACCTTTTGATTGATCAGATAATGAAAAATTAATGAGATTAAAAAATCCGTAGCAAAAGATTTTAAGTTCCAAGTTAAATCTCACTTGAGCTCAAGCAATGTTAGGGCGAGGCTAAGCACGTGCACATGTGATCCCTACCCTTACCTCTTACTTTTTGCTACATAAGTCATGAGAAGCAGAAGCTTTTTACATTTGCATGATGAGTTTAGGCTAATGTAATTCACTCCCTCAAAATGCTGATTAAGGCTTTTATCCCGAACTTGCTTTTACTTATTGTTGTACCATTTCTCAAGAAGTGCTCATTTTACACCGCAAAAAAAAAAAAAATCACTTTTTGTGAAGGTTGAAAACTATCATTGAAAGGGCGATACTGGAGCAATGGGGAGGGCAATGGAATGGCTTCCTCAAGATGAAGGCGATTGAAAAGGCATGAGATGGGATAGCTCTAGTGGCAATGGGTTGGATAGTGGATAGGGTTGGGCATGGGAGCCTGTGAGCGGTCATTAGCTTGGGAGGGTGAACTGCGATGAGGATGGGAGCGGTGATGGAGCGCGAGTGTGTGAACAATCGAGAGGAGCAGGGGCAACAAAGATTGATGAGCAAGAGGTGTAGTACTGCGGGCATCATAGGTCAGCAGTCTCACGAGTGGGAGGGTAGCGGTGAGATGAGATCAATTGAGATGGCTACGATTCAACACTAGAATGGGTGGGTGGGGCCGATGGTGAATAGGGATTCAAATGGGTCGGGTTTGGGTTGGATTTGGTGTCCATATCTATTTAAAAAATTTGTATCCATATCTTACCCATTTACCTATTGGGTACAAAATTTAAAATCTATATCCATACTCATCTATCCATCATGTATTCATTTATCCATTAAGTACTCATTTATAAATTGATCTTACAATCAAATCATATCCAAGAGTTAAAAAAGAAAAAATATGTATAATACGATTCATTAATTGTTTATTTTTAACAAATTCGAAATATAGGAACTTGGGCTACTCTAATTTTATTTATTCTCACTAAAATTATTACAAAATGAGTCCTTAAAAGGGAATACATCATAAATGAAAAATAAAAAATACAAGGAAATATATAATATAAATACATTTCAAATAAAATATCCCCATCTCCGAAATAAATGTTCAATGGAAGCTTTAGAAGTACTTCCAACCTTTAAAATTATGAGAGAGATTAGGGTTGAGAAAATGAAGAACTTAAGATGAGACTTACATATCTTAGATAAATTGATATTTTATTCAAGTATTCGAGTCAAGTAATTATATATAAATTCATTCCCAGATCCATACCTATCATCAAATCCGATCAAATTTTTTTTTAATAAAACCTATATCAAATATGATTGAATTCAGGTCAAATTTTACCATTCTTTTTAAGATTGATTTGAATCAAGTTCACATTAGATTTATCAAAATTTACATCCATGGTGATCTCTCTCTCTCTCTCTCTCTACTCGGAAGTTAGGGCCTGCGGTGTTTTGTTGTGCACCAAGAGTGGGAGTGGTGAGGGTATCGCGAGGGTCGTGGAAAGTGAGGGCCAATCGCGAGCGTCCGAGTATTGTCTCGGGTGCGTGAGGGTTTAACGTAGTGGGAGGTCCGTTTGCATGGCACTGTAGCTGTCGCGGGTGGCGGATTGTCGGGTGGTGAGGGGTCCGGTGGTTGAGTGGCGATGGGAATGCGGTTTTGAAGTTGAGTGGGCCTCCTTGCTTTATGTGGGCTTTTGAGATTTCTTTTGTGGACGGGAGATGCTTTGGAAATAAAAAGGAAGAAAATGAATTAAGATGGGGGAAAATGTTTCTCTTCTTCCCTAAAAGTAAGACGCCCGCAATTCCGTATATTTTTCTCTCGTATGTGTTAGCCTGCATTAAATAAAATAATATTAATATTATTAGACAACTATATCAAAACTACTTTTGCATACCTAAACATAATTAGTTATATATAACGGATTTAAAAGTTAATAAGGCTTAGACTTAAAAATTGTCGACTGAAGTGAACTCTTTAGTAGCCTGGTTATTGGTCGCCTAGGATCCCAATTTGTGGGTTGCTGTGGTCACCAATCTTTTGCGCTTCCAATGGCAAGGGTCGCTGCCTACCGCATGTCTGTGGACCACCTCAACCCTCTATGTACGTTTGCCCTTTCCTCCAATCAAGTGCCTGTGTAGGCTGCAATGCCAAATGAGAACTGGTTTGTCACGTTAAACCTTGCTTATAAGGAGTGGATGAGATCCCACGCCCGTAGGGCTCCATGCATAGCTAAAGGCCTCGGTTTGGTTTGTTGTGAAGCTTAGGTTTAGTGGTGTTGTTCCTCGAGGGATCTGCTATTTATTCACCCCCATGGTTCTTCCTCGCGTTGGCACCATGCCTAATCTCATAACTTAACATGACCGAGCATTGGCCAAAACATTTTGGCTACTAGCTCACCGATTTTTGTTAACGCAGATTGAATAGATCCGATGGACTACTTTGGTAATGCTGTCGTCATCTTAAGACGTGAAACATCTATTTCAGTATGCTACATAATGCATTACATGGACGCTTCGTTTCTATTTGTTGCAATTTTATTTTGTTTTAATTTTGTTATATGTCAGTTGTGGAGTTCCCTCGTTTATCGTGGGCGTATCCTTTCCCACTCTCAGCAGCTTTCTTGACCCTTGAGGTTACATTTTCTCTTGGATCATTTGATTCTCCGTAATGGAGTTTCATTTGTGAAAAAAATATATACAGAGAATTGATAATAAATTTTCAGAATGACGTGCAAGAAGTTAGGTCAATGTTAAAATTAATATGCATGTTACATGCAAACGTAGACCGATTGATTTGAGAAAGAGAAATCGGTAGAACTTTTCTACGTGACACCCATTGCAGAGTAACCTTGTGCTCATGAATACAGTTGTTATGTTCTTAGCATGAAATGACTTTATTCACATAGTACAGAGGCAAACCACCAAACACACACACACACGCCTCCCAAAATAAAATAAAAGATTACAAAAGAACACGTTTACGAAGGATTAGTCCTTTTTGAAATTTCCCTTGCACGTGATGGACCTCTTGAATTTAGAATCACAAATATTTTTATGACTTTTAGCCTTCAGTTTTATTATTTTTTTTAATAAAATTGAGAATAAATCTTATTCAACC
The DNA here is from genome assembly GCA_037157565.1 of Thalassia testudinum. NCBI lineage: Eukaryota > Viridiplantae > Streptophyta > Magnoliopsida > Alismatales > Hydrocharitaceae > Thalassia > Thalassia testudinum. Next base: position 25,889,867 of record JAZHRO010000024.1, read on the forward strand.
ACCGTGGAAGGCTTCAAAAAAAGGAAGGCAAGGGAATCAAATCAAGATCTTCCCATACATAAAAAGGAAAAACGAACCACAACTCATAACCTTTACACTAGTAGAAAAAAAACAAACAAGAGATCTCAGGCTTAAAAAGAAACATAGGGAAATTGAATTTTGTCCAAGGTGATGATGCCTCGAATTCACCTAGGGAGACCAGTGTCCTTGTAGATGAGCCAACTGCCTGTAGCCTTCCGAGCAAGGGAAGAGGCTAGAACATTTGTCTCCTCACAATAAAGACAAGGGATATGATTTTTGGCTTCAATTTTTGAACCTGCGAGTATTCCTTCCTAACAAACCAAGCCACTGGAACTTTTCCATTCCGTTCATAATAGAGAAGAGAAGAATCTGATTCCACATACACAGAGGAGACCGATGGCATAGTAGCCAAGGCATGAATAATAGTGTCTAGGATAGCCCCTTCTTTGGAAATATTTGAAGCCCTACACGAAGCACCTAGAAGGAAGTCACCTTTGGAATTACGTGCTACCCAACCCACATAAGAATAAGAGTTAGCAGAAACCACAAATATGTTAATTTTGATATCATCAAGAGGCCGGACCCAGGTGACAGTGCAGACATAAGGCCTTTACTGTCTAAACCAAGTAGAAAGATCACATTTATCCCAATTATTAGTAAGCAAAATTTCCATTTTATGCAGGGATAACTAATCATGCCTAATTTTGTTGCGAAACCACCACACATTATACCAGATAAACATGATAAGACCTTTGCGACAACGTTTCTCAGCAGTGAGGGCAGGGGTCCTCATAATATGAAAAAAGAAAGTAGGGTTTACAAGAAATAGAAGATTCTTCCTAAAAACCCAATTAGAAACTTGCCAAGCAATTTCACTTTGAGAGAAAATATGTATGACTGATTCATTTTTAGGATTTGATCGGCAGTAAGAACATTTGGAGGCCAAGGAAATACCAAGTTTAGTAATATCATCATCAGTGGGATGCTTGAGGAGGAGAATCCTCCAAGCAAGAAGGGAAAATTGGAGGGGCACCTTTAGCTTCCACAATTCCTTGGCCACAGGGTCAGCATGCATAGAACGAAAGTGAGAGCTATAAGCAGAGGCAACAGTAAAGGTACCTGAAGAGGTTAAGGACCAGATAGGGGAATCTTGACTGTCATCTAAGTGCGTTTGTACGGCCTGTGTACGCAAATGACGAGGAATATAGGAGAGGAGAGGTTGGTCCTGGCTAGAGATAAGAACTTCTTTGATCTGAATTGGCACAACAAATATAGTGTCAGGAAGAAAGTCTTTGAGAATCGAGTTCCCAATCCATAAATCATCCCAAAAGTCCACAGCCCCCTCATGAATCTCCCATCTATTATGCTGTTTCATAATGGCATACGTCTCCCGTAGAAGTTTCACCCTAGTCGAAAGAGGAGATGAAATTGAGGTAGAGTGACCATAGAGTTTCCAGATAAGACAGGAGTAAGGGGAATCAAGGAAGCGAATGTTCTATATTCTTTTCATCCTGAGGGTACTAACAAAGAATTCCAAATTATAAATCCCAAGGCCCCCATGAGAAAGAGGTCTAGTAACATGCTTCCATGAAACCCAATGATGTTTCCTTTCAAAAGGGGAAGATCCCCAAAAGAAGTTAGCAATAATGGAATCCAACTTCTTGATGATAGATTCTGGGACATCAAGCATAAACAAGATATAGATGGGGATGAAAGAGAGAACATGTTTTATCAACAACAAATGAGACACAGAAGATAGGATGTTGGCTTTCCACCCCGCCATCTTAGATTGAATTTTCTCAATGATGGGATAAAAATAGAAGGTTTTTGCACGACCAAGAAATATCTAGCATCCCAGGTAAGTGAAAGGAAAGGACCCAGGTTGGAAGCCCAGAATATGAAGGTTACAAGACATTCTGTCATGGGGAAAATGCTTGCCAGCATAATAGAAACTCTTGGCGAGACTAAATTTTTGGCTGGTGGAGGCTTGGAAATCTTGAAGGAATTTGGAAAGGTTAGAGATAGTGTGAAGGCCCCCATTAAGAAAAATGACAACATCGTCCCCATACAGGAGAGCGAGCAGAGATTTGGTACCACGTTTGACAGAAAAAGGAAGGACCTTCTCATGAAAAGCAAGTTCCTTGAGCCCTCTTATGAAAGGCTCCATAAAGATGTCAAAAAGATAGGGAGAAAGCGGATTTCCCTGTATAAGCCCACGAGAGGGTTTGAAAAAGGTTGATGAGGCCCCATCAATAAGAATAGATGATCCTTGATGCTCTACAAAGGCAGAAAGCAAAGATATAACCAATGGGGAGAAACCAAATTTTTGGAGGATTTGGTACAGGATCTTCCATTCGACTCTATCATAAGCCTTTTGAAGATCCAATTGAATAATAAGATTAGACCCAAATACTTTCCAATCAATGCGTTGAGTGAGTTCAAAGGTTGTAGCCACATGACCAAGATAGATCAGTTTTTAACAAAGCCAGCCTGCTCCACAGAAATCAACTTAGGAATGATCAGAGACAGTCTCTTAGTGAGAATAGAAGAGGCAATCTTATAAGAGACATTGCAGAGACTGATTGGTTGGTAATCAGATAGATCAGTAGCATCGGGCTTTTAGGGGATCAAAGAAATGAACGTGTTATTGAAGGCTCTAGGACCTTTGTGACAAGTGAAGAAACAACCTATGGCAGGAGTAAGGTCTTCCTTGATGAGGTCCCAAAAAGTGGAAAAGAATTCCACGTTAAAACCATCAGGTCCTAGAATACGATTGGCTGGCATCTGCGAAGTGGCTTTGACGATCTCATCCTATGTAAGAGGGTTTAGAAGGGAGGTAAAGTCTTAAGGACCAAGAATAATAGGGATGGCCTCAAGGAAAGGAAAGAAACCATGTAGCTATTCAGAAGCAAGGAGATTTTTATATAAGCTAATCGTTTTAGAGGAGACCTCCATCCAAGAGCCATTACCCATAGTAGACATATGATTAGCCCGTTGACATTTAGCAAATCGCCTTTTAATGACAGAGTAGAAGAATTTGTTGTTAGACTCTCCATTTTTTATCCAATCAATTTTCGCCTTTTGGAGGAGGAAATCATTTAGCTTGGCATCCTCTAATTGGGTGTGCACTTCAGTGAGCTCAGCAGCAACACTGTCATCCCAATGGGATGCAAGTTTCCCGTCAAGCTCATCAAAGCGAGCCTCAAGGTTCTTATCGATCGCATGAATATCCCCGAAAGTTGTCTTATTCCAAAGTCTCAAGGTCCTTTTGGAGGCAGTGAGTTTGGTATAGAAGCTAGTAATAGGATCATGGTTAGGATCAATATATGTGCAAGCCCAGGTATTCTCCACAAGGCCACGGAAAGTCGGCTCTCTCAACCACATATTTTGGAAGCAAAACAGACGAAGTTGATGACTAAGATTGGTGATAGAAGTAAGGGTCATAGGAGCATGGTCATAATTTCTTCTAGAAATATAGGCCCCAGAATCAATCTCAACAAGGGCCTCAGAGTTAAGGAGAATGCAATCTAGCCTTTGATAAATCCTTTGGCTCCCGCACCTACCATTACACCAAGAGAGTTGGGCACCAGCAAGAGGCATCTCAATAAGGCCGAGATTGTGGATGCAAGACCTAGAGGGGGCAGTGTTGCTTTGATTTCATCGAGTTTTAAGAAAACATGCGTTGTAGCACAGTCAACAAAATTACAGAATTAACCATAATTTCTCGTTCTTTTCTCAAAACAGAACAATGCGGAGTTATGACCCTCAAATGATTAGGTAGGAGCTTTTATCAGTCAAACATGACTAAAAGTGACTAGTTAGGGCTCATGATGGTGTTCCCATCAAGCAGCCTAGGATTCAACAAAAGGGATGCCCCTGCTCTTCTCAAAAGCACGAATAATACAGTTAAAATCACCACCAAGTACCTAGATGAAGAAGTTAGGAAGTGTTGGAAAGATAATTCCAAGGGTGTAATCTTACAACAACATCAGCAGACACATAGATAGCAAACATCTTAATGGAAGTACCAGCAAAAGAACAGTTAACCGTAATCGCCTGGGAAATAGAAGAAATAAAGGAAACAGTGATAGGCTTTTTCCAAAGACACCAGATCTTGGGAGAATCAATAGAATCAAAGCCAGAGCTAAAGGCAATAGAATTCCCTAATAGAGTCAATTGTAGAGGGATCTGCAAAAGGTTCCATTAGGAAAATAAGATTAAGCTTATGGTAATAAATGATATCTTTAAGCTGATTCAAAGTTGGGGCATTAAGAATGCCACTATAGTTCCAAAATAGGCAATTCATAATGAGAGGGTTTTGTGAAGAGACTTGGCACAACTTCAAGTAATTTGTCCCAAGCCCTCCAACATAAGACCACCACGGGCTCCTCTAGCCAAAGCTAGAGAGTGTGCCTCATATGCTGAATATTGGTGAAACGACCCTTTCCAAGGGCCGTTTTATTTTTTTTCCGAACTTTAGGGGCCTTATCGTAATTTCTGTGCACCAGAAAGGTTTCCGTACGGAATATTTTATTCCTTGGGGGTTTAATGTAAAAACCCCCATGCCCATACACCTCCCCTCATGCCTTATCCCATGCCCCTCAATGCCACCATGCCTCTCCCCATCCCCATGCCACCTTACCCCCCCATCCTTCACCACCCATAAAGCCCCCTCCTCCATTTTTCTCTCCACCAGAGCAGCCGAGTGAGGGAGAAGGAGAGGGAGAGCGGGGAGCAGGAGGAGATCAGAGGAGAGGATGAGGCCGTGTGTGCAGAGAGCTTGCGAGAGGAGATTAAGGGTGTTGTAGGAGCTGCTGTGGCTCCTGAAGCGAGAAGGAAGCTCACGAGGAGGTTCTATGGAGTCATTTTTCCGCAGATTCAGATGTCTACAACACTTGTCAAATGTCTAGAGGGACATCTGGGATGGACTCAGGACATGTGGAAAGCACATAGAGTGCTGAGGTGCCAGAGACGTTGGGAAGGTGGGTTGGCGGGGCATTCGAGGCACTTTAGGATGTCTGGGAGCATCATCAGACGTTTGACTGCTCTCCAGACAACTAGGAGTAGTGCCAAACGTTTGGAGACACCCTCGGATGGTTGTGAAGGGTTTCAGACGTCTAAAAAAGATGTAGAAAGCAAGGTGAGATCCCGCGCTCATTTAAGACGTTTGGGACTCTTCCTAGACGTCTGATTTTGGTCAAGATGCGTGCTTTTGGGTCCGTTTAGGGCCCAAAAGGAGTCAATTTTTCGCAAACAAAGTATTGTTGATTTTCTTTCGGAATTCTCTACGTATTAGTATAGTGTCTATACTATTTTAAGCTCATTTGACATATTGGTCAACAATATAGGTCTCCAGTACATAGTGCACACAGTGCCCACGGAAACGTCGAGATCCACCGTTCAAGCCCCCATACCACCCGTATACCCTGGTAGAGTGGTCCTCTCTACTTTTGTGGTTTGAATTAGTAAAGTGCATGCTAATTTAGAAATATCTACTTGAAACCTATGTTATGAGATGAACCTTAGGACTGAGAATGTGATTGTTTATGTTCAATGTATGAACCTCGCTTACTATAAACTGAAGGATACATGCTGTTAAATTCCTTACTGTGAGAAATGGAATGTTAAAAATGATGATCACTTATCCTAGTAATTCACGAGCTACCTGTTATATGAATAAGAAACCAGAATGTGAGACAGATACATGCCATGTAATGAAATAAGCCGAATACTATGCATGAACCCTATGAGGAACCAAGAAAGGAATCATAGTACAGTAATATGGATGTTCGATGTATGATGGGACTCGTTGCCTACGGGCATGTTGGTCAGTTGTTTGGACTTGGATATGGGAAGTGAGCTAGCCCTCGTGTACGTGGTACTGAGGAGAGCCACTGTCCCTTTAGTATAGGGGGGAGCTAACCTCCCCTTGGGTTAGGACCCGGGGTTAGGAATAGCCACCCTACACCGACTCCTATTAGGCCCACTGGGCAAATCGGGATTGTCGGGCGAGGGTACGAAGACTGTTGAGGGGTGAGGCCCCTGTTCTGTTATGTGCTGTACGTTTGGACGTATCCACTAGTGGAAAGGACTGACCGCGTGCCAGTGCGAGGCAGCTACCCGTGCATTTATCGTGTGTGCCGTAATCACCGCAACGTCGCGACCGTGACCCTTGGGGTGGTAAACCAGGCGTAGGGCTACCACGGGGTGCTCTCCCAACCAGGATAGCGCCACCTGCACATCCTGCATCGTGGGAAAATTGCATCAAGATCGTTCCCTTAAGGAATAAGTGGATTAAGAAATGTTGTGAACCCTTACTAGAAATCGAATCAGAAACACATAGATGATTTAAACAAAAACAGATAATAATACATAACTAGAAATTATATGATTAGTTAGCTGCTTGTACCTTTATGTTTAATTGCAAGTAAATAACATATATGTAGTTTCCCTTACTAGGAGGGGGTGAGATCAGTGTGACGTAAAAAATGCGGAATTGAAATAAACAATCTCACAAAAAATCAATCGCACAAGTACACAAGTATTTTTAGGTGGAAACCCAAACCGGGTGAAAACCACCACCTAACCCTCTCGAGTTAGGATTTTCCGATCAACCAAATTGATCAAAATCCATTAAATCGAATCACTTTAAACGAGGGTGATTCAACCTCAATACAACCACGCTACTTAAACGAGGGTAGCGTACCTCAACCCCTTCTCTCCACAAGAAGGATTTTGTCTCACGAAGGAGACGGGAATTCACAAAGCGAATACCCAACCAAATAACAAAGATAAAAGAAACAAGTACTATAGAGCCAACAAAGTAATTTTAAACCTAGCTTCTATAGGAATTAGGAAACTCCCCTTTGCAAGGAGTGCATCGAGTTGATGACGCGGTGCGTGAGCCACACGACGGCGCAACATCGCTCTCGTGAACAACGGCGGGAGAGCGGGTGCGCAAAGCTTGATGCTCTCTAGAGAATGGAACTAGAGCTTGGAGAGCAAGGGCTTCTCTTGGACACAAAAGAGTGGAACTAAGTAGCTTAGGTGTGTCTCTTGTTTCTCTTAGTGTGTATCTTGTGTATCTAGGTGTGTAAAGGCTCCCCTCTATTTATAGAGGCCTTAAGAAGGCTTTGAAAGGCTTAGAAAAGCTTCCATAGCCGTTGGGTACAAAGCCCAAGTGAATCAGCCCGAAATCAGGAACAATCATTGCACTGACAGGCTTATCAGACGTTTAATTCTGGCATCAGACGTCTGGAAGTTCACTTTAAGACGTCTGATTTCAAGGTCAGACGTCTGATTTTGGGCGGGTCTCTTCCTGACTTGAATCAGATCTAAACAGGGTTTTTGTGCAAGTCCATCAGACGACATACAGGACGTCTGGCACTATGTCTGGACGTCTGGAAACCTACTTTTTCTGTGGGAATGGATTTCCAAATGTTGCAACGGCTAGAAAATCTCTGAGAAGAGATTTTGGGTCAGCCGAGGCAAAATGGTCAATTATCAGACGTCTGTAAAGTCCTATGGACGTCTGATAAGGCTCTAACGGTCATATTCTACACTGTTTGCAAAGCCAGCCAACGGTCCACTAATTGGACGTCTGGCAAATCCATCAGACGTCTCCTAAGATGTCTGGTCTAAGGTCTGGACGTCTTATTTCATCAGACAGCACTACTTAAGTCCATCCTAATTGTTATCAGACGTCTAAAACAACAGTCAGACGTCTTAAAATACTTTATCAGACGTCTGATTTGGGAATTAGACGTCTGGAAACTCTGTTTGAACCCTACATTGGTTTTCTAAGTTCTCTACAGAAAACCTAAGTATCCTAGGGTTGTGCCGGTGTTCCTAGGACTACTGTTAGGGTACTTTGAGGCTCTTTAACATGAATCTAAGTAAAAAATAAAGAGCAACAAAAATAACGAAAAATACAAGGAGTACAAGAGAAGGAAATCTATCCTATTCTTCATCTCCTTCCTTCTTCAATCTATCGCTCCTCGCGAATCTCCTCTGTTCTCCATCAAGCTCCTCCAATCCGTCCTGGATGAGAGCTCGAACTCTGTTTAAGCGCGTCTCCAATTGCAATTTGCCTGAAATCTAAGACTCCAAGTGCAAATGTTAAATAACGCGTGTTTTGTTATCATCAAAACAAATGATCGTGGTGCTCTAGCACCAACAATATACACCACTCTACTCAGCATTCGCTAACCATAGATATATGTAACTTTTTCAAGTCAGGGAATTGAGCAGCCAGCACCACCGGCTGCAGAGGGTGCTGGGCCCAGTTGAGCCCAACAATAGTTGTACTTGCTCCTGTTCCATTTCCGAGATTTTCTATTTTAGTGAGTACTTTTGCTTATGTTGAAACCTGTTATTATTACACTTTTGTTGGTTGTGATGGCTAGCTAATGAATTGTACCTTTATTTCTCGCCTGTGGCATGTCGCTTCTGTTGAACTCTATTCCTGTTTTTCGTTGCCAACTTTCAATCAATTTGCTTAGTTACATTGCATGTGTGGTTGTGGAAATATTTATTGTGCATTTGGTTATTTCTCGTTGGACGACTGGGTCTTGGGATTTAGTCAAGGCGAGTTGTTCTCGGGTTCCGTAGGGAGCCGAGATCGGCTCATAATAATTGGAGAAGCAAGTGTTTTGCATCATAAAAAATTGAACCACATTGAGGCTCCACATTTGATTGAAAATCTAAGGGATTTGCATCATTGCTCATGCACAAAGGATTTCCCCCATCCTACATCTCAATAATGAGAGGAGGATCTGGATCTAGATCAGGATCTGGGGGACGAGAGGGGATAGGAAGATAAACGCCCCATGTCAAGTTTGGGATACCTTTAGTATTATCATTTTTAGAGATATTGACCTCGGGATCAAACCAATTTGCATTTTGGAAATCCAGATTTTTCAAAACCATAGGTAAACAATTAGATTTAACATTATCAGAACCAAGCAAATCAGGCATAGATTTAAATCTACACTTTTCCAAAGCACGTAATTTAGCAGAACAAGTAATCTTAAGCCCCTGATTCCCGAGCAGCGTAACCTCCTGATTGTAGCAATCTAGGTTTTGGAAAACAAGGTCAGCTAAATTTTCTAAAGAGAACAACTCAGAACTCGAACCATGTCACGATAAATCACAAGCAAGAAAAGCATCATCAATATCCGAGAGAGTAGAAGGCTTAGATCGCATCACTTTGGGGGAAGAGTTAGATCATGATTCAGTGCCATTGATCTCCTTCCCCAAAAGACTAGGACGTTGTGCGGTCCATTTAGATCAACATCGAAGCCTCACACGGCATCTCTTCTTCCCTTCTTGGGGGAGAGCAGAAGAGTGATGAGAAGTAGAAACCCCCCCAAAAGAATGAGGTAAAGAAGTTATACAAACTGAGTGTTTGATATTAATATCCTAGTCCTGAGGAAAGGGAAGGTCTTCAGCAACCACAAGAGGAAGTTCTCCCGGACCAGATTGACCATCAGGTGCCATCTCCGCATCATCATCCCTCGGTGAAGAACAGTGCACAGCTATATGAGGACCATCATGGCCCATGGAAGAAGCAGCACGATTAGGCTCCTGAGCATCTGCATATGAGGTAAAGTTTGGGCAAGAAAATAGATTATGATCGATCTTCAAACACTTAAGACAAAAGGAAGGAATCTTTTCAAACCCCACATGTTGGGAAACTTTATCCTCCGCATTAAAGATCACCACATAATCCAAATGAGATTTCACAATATTGATTTCAACATAAACTCTGGGGAATCTAGGCTTCAGCCCTTAGACTGTCCTTTGATCCACACAGATAGGATGCCTCAGTTGGTAAGCAATGGAAAGCAAAGCATTAGGATGCAACAGGTGGAGATTAATCCTCGAAAAATCAACCCAAACAGGTGCAATGACGATAGGAGCGTCCATACAGAAGTACGAAGTTGTAAAGACTCGTTCTGTTCTGAGCCTTTTAAGACGTCTGGACTGTCAGTCAGACGTCTGGACCCTTTCCCAGACGTCTGAAAATTGAAAAATCTGCATGCAGGATCGGGTCTGCATAATGGCTGAGCGCAAACAGCCTTCCTTTCTTCTCTCTTCTTTTCTCCTTCCCGAACCCTAACCCCACTCCCTATATAAGGCCCCTCTCCCCCTTCCTCTCTTCTCCACTCCACCACCACCACCTTCTTTCCTCTCCACTGCCGTGAGAGGGACGAGTGAGAGAGAGGGAGCGAGAGCGAGAAGCGAGGAGGAGTGGTGTGAAGAGAGGAGGTTGAGCTCGCGAGTTTGTGGGAGCTCACCAGAGAGCACATGGCCGGAGTGGCACGTAAGAGTGCATTGAGGAAGCAGTCCCCGACTTCTTGTTGCAGCCGGAGCTGCAGATGGGAGGGAGGAGCCGTGGCTGCGCGCGGCGAGAGGAGCGAGAGCTCACTCTGATACTGGGATTTTCCCAGTATCAGACGTCTGGAGTGCCTTCAAGACAACGGGTCGGACGTCTGATGACGACACCGGACATCTAAAAGCAAGGTTTCGCGAAGGTACGTTCTTCTTGCGGTTACGGCCATGCAAGTTGCACCGCAGAGTCGATTCTGTTTGGCTAAAAGGGGGGATTTGTCTGTCGCGCGCAAGAGCAGCTTTGGGAAGGCGCGCAACACGCCCTCCCACGCATTTCGGACGTCTAGACAGTTTACCAGACGACTGGAGGAGAGGTCAGACGTCTGGAGCTGAGTCCAGATGGTCAAGTAAGGGTCCTGGATGTCTGAGGTAGACGCAGGAACTTGAGGTGAGACCCTAGTGACTTTTAAGACGTCTGGACCTTGTGCCAGACGTCTGATTTGGTTTTACAGTTCTATTTTTGACCCGTTTAGGGTCCGTTTGGAGTCTGTTTTACGCAAACGAGATATCTGTGTTTTCCTTGTGAGTTCCTCTACATGCTAGAAATCCTTATATACTGTTCTAAACGTTCCATTGTGGTATGTTCCTTGGTATAGAACTTCAATCTGTTGCATGTTCGGGGCTTGCAGAGGCACGTGAGTCTGCCGTTCGAGCCCCCAGTACTCTCGGATTGTCTGGTAGAGTGGTTTCCCCCTTATTTTAATTATAAAATATGAATGCATATGTGAAATTAGATAACTAGAAACTTAGGATGTGGCATGAATCTTAGGACGAGAAACAGTTGCACTGTTTGTATACGTGTTTAAGATTGCAGTCATAAATAAATGAGTAGAATTGTAAACAATTATCTGTTAATAAATACGAGCTGCCTGTTGAAATATGAAATGCCTGTGCTAGTTAAACAGTTACCTATGATATCACTTGTTACATATGTTAATTGTGTAAATACAAGCTGCATGTGTATAATACAAGAATGGAAAAGTGAATGATGAAACCTGGTATGGAGCAACATGGCGAATATGAGCATGAACCCTACAGGGAATTAGGAGTAGAGCTCCTGTGGATGAGTGGAAAGGATCTGGAAATGTGAGTTGGAAGTGTGCTGGCCCTTGAGTACGTGGTACCAAGGAGAGCGACTATCCCCTGTTTAGTGTAGAGCGGAGCTAGCCACCCTTGGGTTGGGACCCGGGGTTAGGATTGGCCACTCTACACTGACTTCTGTTAGCCCTCGCGTACACTGTACCAGGGAGAGCTACTAGTGTAGGGAGGGAACTAGCCACCCCACGAGACCTGGGGTTCAGCTGGCCACCCTACACCGACTTGTTATGCCCACTGGGCAAACCGAGGTAGTCAGACAAGGGTGTGCGGACTGTGGAGGGGTGAGACCCCTGTTTTGTTCTGAGGGGCGAGACCCCTGTTTCTGAGAGGGCTAGGCCCTATAATATTCCATGCTATACTTTGGGCGTACCCGCTAGTGGAAACGACTAACAGCGTGCCAGTGCAGGGTAGCTACCCGTGCGCTTATCGCGCGTGCCGTAGTCACCGCTATGTCTGTCCGTGACCTCGAGGTGGTTGACTGGGTGTAGGATCACCACGGGGGAATCTCCCGACCAGGAGAGCACCACGTGTGCCTTCTACTCTTCAGAAAAGACTGCAATCAAGATCATTCCCACAAGGAACATGCGAGGTCAAGAAAGAAACCTGAAAGTAAACCAATGGATGAAAAGGAAATTACTTGCAAAATAAAATAAATTGGAAAAGATAAATTTACTTGTTAGCTTTTACTGCTTTAGTTAGTTTGGTTACCACTCTACTTAGTGTTCGCTGACTCTGTTTACTCATAACCCTTTACAGGTCCAGGAGTTGAGCAGCCTTAGTCACCGGCTGCAGAGGGCGCTAGGCTCGATCGAGCCCAGCAGTAGTCTCTTGCTGTTGTAGTACTTCTTTTTGTTAGTGAGTTCAAACTTTGTTCACTGTTCCTGTTCTATACTTTTGTTCTACTTGACTGTTGTGGTGGTGATATGTACTGTTAGCAGCTTTTACTTCCTTTACTGCTTGTACTCTTTTACTGTTAGTTACTTTGCATAGTGAATGTGGTTTATTTTCCTGCTTTTCGATTATTTCTTGTTGGACAACTGGGTCTTGGGATTAGTCGAGTCGAGCAGGTCTCGGGTCCTATAGGGATTCGGGAACTGGGTCGTAACAGGAGTCCACTAAACAAACTGCAACCTAGTCCGATCCGCCACCATAGAGCCCAAAGAGTATATCTTAAAAAAATAAAGGTAAGTATCACATTTAATGAGCCAATGGCGAAAATATAAAGGAACAAGGATGAAACCTGCAGTAAGATGCAGCCGCTTGGCAAGAAGGTCTCGAAGCTTCGAGATCAGGGGCTTAAGACCCCAGGCACGAACCACAACAGAGGAAGCAAAAGCACAACTAAGATCGGCAACCTCATCAGAGGAAAAAGGGGTACCTAACATTCCATCTCTCATCTCCAGTTGTCGGACTTGGAATGCGAGCTCCACAAATGAGGGCTCAGAGGAGCCCGAGCCAACAACTACTGAATAAAAGGACTACTTCGATGGTGGGGTTCGATCTACTGGAGGAGGGAAGGGGGGGTCAAGATGGCATGACGACATCCCGAAAGAAAAAAAAAATCCAAGCAAACCCTAGAAAAAAAGAAAACAAAGAAAAAACAAGAACACATATCAAAGCCACCAAAAGAAGCACGAAATGACAAAAAGACACGATCGAAGGCTCGGGCAAGAAAACCACAATGAAAAGGAAAAAGAAAGGATAGCAGAGGGCCCAAAGGGCAGGATCCTCAACCCACGCTCCACGAGGTCCCACAGGACGAACCCATAGGTAAGGAGCTGAGCCCCTCCCCCTGAGGGAGCGAAGGCTAAGGCCTCACCAGAAGAAGGAGCAGAAGGCAGGAGGAGGGGGAGAGGGGAAGGGGAAGAGGGAAGGGGAGCGGGGGGAAAGAGGAAACGCTCCAGAGCGCAAACGCACAAATGAGCCTTTTGACTTTTGGCCTTCAATTATCATCAAAAAAATTTGTTGAAAGTCTACCAGTCACCTTTGTTACAAAACGCATGGTACAATGCATTTTGCAACATGTGTAATGAGAAAATCACATTTTCTATTATTTTTGCAACGTGTGTAGTGAGAGAATTTATCTACAAAATTAAAAAATACCTCCTTTTCAATTGGTGGTTTCAATCGGTGTGGACCTAGACACTTAAAAAAAACACTCTTCTTCCAACTGATATGTTTTGAGTTTCAAATCACTTTCCAACCATAAGTGAAAACCAAAACCACTTCCACCCATAGGTGAAAACCAAAATCATTTTCCACCAGTGAAAAGTCAAAACACACTAATGTGTTTTCATTTTCCCTTGGTGTGTTTTGATTTTTCACCAGTAGAAAACCACTCTCCATCCATAGGTGAAGGCTAAAATAGACCGGTGTGTCTTGGTCTTACGCTAATGGAATTCACTTTCCAAATCAAGGACTATTTTCCACTTGTGGAAGATCATTTTCAACCAGTATATTTTGATTTTATGAAAAGTAAAGAAATACATGTTGCAACACATTTTGCAACATGCAACCCCTGTTCAAGAAAACACACCGGTGTATTTGCTTTTCAAACGGTGTGTTTTGATTTTCTACTGAAATACGTCAGTTGAAAATCAAAATACAATGGTGCATTTTTACTTTCCACCGATGGAAAGTGGAAAGTGGTTTTCCCCTATGGGTTTAGGATTTCGGATTTAAGGTTTATAAAAAGTGGTTCTGATGGATTAAATCCTCAATACAGTTAATTAAGTTATTTAGGCTTAATTAATTACATGAGAAAGTAACTTAAGTTAACTTGAATTAATGTCATGAGTATAGTATAGGGTCGAGTTAACCTAACATTTTAGATTTTTAAATTCTTTTTAACTGGTTGAGTCCAGGTCGTTCACTGGGAGTTTTAACTTAATCTTAATTCACCATTAATTGCTAAGGAATAATTAACTAATTAAATTGGAATACTTTAGGCCTATGAACATTGCACAAGAATTAGTCAAATTAGCACATGCAACATTCTATGGATAGAGAACATATTTACACATGGAATTTGTCATTAAAAATCAAGTAAATATGTTTATTGCAACCATTACATCTAATTACAAAAGATTAAGGCAAGAAAAAGCTAATCAAATGAGTACAAATGACTTCTTTCATCATTTAAGCTCATAATAACAGAAGGAAACATCAAATTAGACATGTAAAGAAGATTGGACGTCTGATTATCCTTCTTTATTTTTCTTCCTTCTTCAGCTCCCTTAGAATTTCTCTTTTTCTCTTCTCTCTGTCTTTGTTCATTACTCTTCTTTCCATTCTTTCTTAATCTTCAGCCCTCTCTCTTTCTCGAGCTCTTTTATCATTTCCTTTACCTTGTCTCACTCTCTTGTTTTTCTTCTCTCATTTTTCTCTTCTTCTTCTTTTAATTCTCCTTAAGCATTCTTTGTTATCCCTTTTATCTTTTCCTCCTTAGCTCTTCACTGTGTCTTATGTCCACACTTAGCTAATTTCACGAGCACTTAACCCATTTAATCTTCAATTTATAAAAATTAATGTTTAATGGGCAGCCCAAGCTCGTTCGAGGATACACAGCGCCCAATAGGCAAGACCAGACCCTACTTAAGCTCAGGCCTAGTTCTTAATTGGTGAATTTTATTCATTTTAGGCTCATGCACAGTAACTGGCCTCCCAGGCCCACACACTTGCTCATAAGCCCATACGCTCACGCCCACAGGCGTATGCCCACACACACACATGCGCAGGCACGTGCGTCGCATGCACCCATGCCCCAAATGCTCAGTTTCTTTTCACGCCCTGCGCTGACAACCAAAACGTCATCTTCACTTTTTCATAATATACCAGTGCCAATGCTCCAAAGCTACCGATGTGGGACTTTGTTTCCCAGGTTCTGGCTGATCTTCAGCTGACGATTTTGGTCAACTCCGTTCGCCAAATCGATTGAGCAAAGGCTCGATCGAAAGCCCTTTGGATGCTCTACAGGATTATAACACCAATTTAGTGTTCAGATTAGGTCTAGCCCTTCAATTTGAAGGGTGAAGTTGGGAGGTTTGCTTGGCCAATCATGGCCTGCAGATGACAGAATCAGGTCTAAGGACATGAGGGAGAGCTTTTAACCTCCAGATGAGGTCCTAAACTTCTTTAGTAGGTGATTCCGCATCTAATGGTTAAGAAGGAGAGCTTCGAAAAGCTTCAGAGATAGGGAAAAACTTCTGATCCTTGTTCAAGAGCTTTAGAGCTCCATTTTATGCTCTGAAAGGCTCGACAGAGAGAGAAAGACCTCTGGAATATAATTAAACAATCTCAGCAGATTGTTACGATTCGATCTGGGTAGGATTTAGGTTTGAATCTGAATAGAAATATTGTGAATAGTACTTAGGCTCTAAAACGACCCAAAGTACATAGTAGATCAAACCTCCATTAAATCTCAATTAAACATATTCAGATCAACTCAAGCACACTATATGTCATCTCAAATCTCCATCGCAACCCTTAAACCACAGAATTAAACACTAAATCATCAAATTGAACCTGAAGTTGACCAGAATAGGCTCAAAGTTGACTTTTTGTTTCAGACACTTTCAGACCCAATTAAAACCTTGAATCAGCTTAATTCTTCTTCAGGAATCGATCTAAAACATCAAAACCAAGTTTTGATCAGGTCTAATGCGATCTCAGTCATTGCCGCCTAAAGTCGAGATGAGGTTTGTTCGGTGGAACAATCTAGAGTCTCTTAGAGCAATCAAAGATCAAATATGACCCCTAAAGGTTTTGCTTGAGCTTATAGACCTATTTCCATAGCCTAAAATTTAATGGGTCAGCTTCTCCAACTTTGTCGGAGTTGGAGATGACAGAGGCTCATGTTGAGCTCCAGACATCAAGACACCGATCCAATCATCAATTCATGATCCTTAAACCTCAATAATGTAGTCTGGAACTCCTTGACACTTATCTAGGGCTGAAGTTTAAAAATGACTTGTCGGAGCTCCGATGAGCCCAGTTCTAATATACAGTGAAGAAAAACATAGTAAATGAGGTCATTACTGACCTATGGAGATTCCTAGGACCTAGACAGATCCTAAGATCTCCCCAATTGGCTCAGAGAATAATCAGAACAAAAGATTGTTCATGGAATTCAAGGACTGAGCATTCTGAGTTCAACACAACTCAGAATACTTCCTCTCACTCAATTAAGTGAGGAGAAGAGTTCTATATGGTGAGGTGATACTAATGGATTATTTAATTAGGTGGTTAACTCATCTCTGAGCTGCCATTGACAGCGAACTTAGAAATAAGAGGGAATTTAGGCGTTTCTAGTCGGAAGCTCTATAGGAGCAATTAATGGAATTGCTAAGGTCCTTAGGTGTTAGGGAAGTGATGATGGACCTTAATTGGGTGTGAGACTAGTTTCTGGACACTTCACCATGGACAGTGAAGTCTCCAGGTGCGTGTGAATTGGTTTAGGTGATTAGGTGGATAATTGGGGTAATTCTGAGGTCGGGAAGGGCCTTAGGGTGGCGTTCTAGCAATGGATGACCCTAATGGAGGTGTATAAGGCTCAAGGAACTCTGCCATAGACAGCGGAGATCACCGTTGACAATGAGGTGGTCTAAGCAGTTTAGGTGATAATAGTGAGTGGAAGAAAGTGGAAATGGATCGTGGAGAGATAAGGAGAATGGAACATTACCTAGAAGTACGAATGAAGGCCCAACGAGGCTGGATTTGGACTCATCGGAGCTGGAGACGAAGCTAAAGATAAGGATATAAACTACCTAAATGAACTAACTACGCTACACTAAACTACTTACCTAATTCTACTGTTACCTGGATGAAAGGAGAAGAGAAGCTCTGACGATGGCTCATAACGGAGGACGAAATCAGAAGGTTGGAGGAAGAGCTCCGGCAAGAAGTTGAAAGCGGTGAGAATGGGGATGCGACACTCCAAGGCTCTGTCACAGCCATCCGGAGAGGAAGAGGAGGTGAGAGAGGCGAGTCCCTGACGCGAAGGAGCTCCGAAGGAAAGGTGAGAGGTCGTCGGAGGTAGCGGAGGAATAGCCTATCATCAACCATAGTTGGGGAAGAAGGATAGGGGACTGACCCCTGAAATCGAAGGGGTTGAGGGGTATTTATAGGTTATAGTGGCTGTGAAGGTGGCTGAATCTAGACGAGAATGCATCTACATGCATGGTAACCACCGACATCTTCACTGACGCCGGTGAAGTTATCATCGAGCCCTAATTAGGATTTCAAGATCATCTAGATCGTAGGATGGAATGAAGAGGGTAAGCGCAAGCTCTAGGAGCTTGGCGAGGAAGGAAGGATGCCAGATGTGAGGTAATCGTGAGGTGTCTTCACCATCGCTCGTCAGCCGTTGAAGCGGCTAAAGAAGAAACGAAGAAGACGACGGTGTTTGTAGGGACCTATGTGCAAGGAAAATTAAGGGCCTAAGTGAAATAAAAGAACTCAAGTGCAAAGAATTCCAAGGACCGAAATGCAAACAGAGGCTTTTAAGGTTACTTTAAATTATTTTCTTTTCTAACTTTTTATATATTTTTATAACTTAGCTAAATATTATATTAAAGCCTTGTGTTCACATTTTTGACCCATTTATTTATATTTATTTACTTATTAACTTACTTAAGTTATTTAAGACTTAGGTCTTAAGTTATACTTAAGTTAACTAAGATATTAATTAGGTAACTAATTATTGGTATTTCGAGTCCATTTATTAATTAAATTATTAATGATATTAATTGGATGATAATTTAGCATTTTAAACTTATTTTAAGGTCCTTTAATGATTTATCCCTTATTACATAATTAACCCTTATATATGTATATTCCTAGCTAATTAACTAGGGAAACTAATTAATTAGGGGTACTTAGAAGTCATGATAAGCTTCTCATCAGGTTCTTCACCTATTTAGTGATTTTTCACATTTGAGTTTAGGATTTAGTATTTACTATTTAGGGTTTAGGGAACATGCACTCGTGATTACTGGAGATGGCTTATCAACAATACTCAATCATAAAAGACTTGCTCAACATCGGTCATTCACCAACAAAGCCCATAGAACTTGGTGGGCAACCAATAGCCCTACAACTTGGCAGTGGTTTCAAACCAAAATTCAAAACTGATTCCCTATTATCTCTCAAACCAATGTAACGATCAATGTATACATGTCACCTATAAATACTTGTACTAACCTAAGATTAATCAATGAGAAAGCAAGAACTTAGATACTCTCTTCACAGCTAACCTCTGACATGGTATCGAGTCAACAAGGTTTTCGATCGTCCACCCATCACCCTTCCCTCTTCCCTTCCCGATGTCGACCCTCCCACGCTGCACGTTCCATTCACGTTGTCATCGAAAGAGATTCATTACACACACCCCTACTTTGATAGATCTCCCCAAATGAGTACGTCCTCCTCCCCCCTGCCCCGTCGTAGTACACCAGCACAACCACACAGAGATATATGATTTTGACTTCGATTGTCGCTCCCATTCGATAGTTGTCGTCTCTACCTCCTAGGTGCTATGACCACCTACTGTGCATGTGCATATTCCTCTACCTAAGGTCGACGTATCCTCCACGCCCTTGATGCCCGACTCCCCTCCGCATGTCACCTCTTCCCCGCACTTAGTCGCCGACCTTCACCAACAGACACCGTCAACCCCTTCAAACCCTCGCTACCTCTTCCCTGTTGTTGATTGGCCACCCGAGGATACCATCACTGAACAAAGAGCTCAGTCTATTGCTCCCCATCACCAATGCCGTTTCCATCAACACTGATTAGTGCCTTATTCCCCCACTACTCCAAATATTTGTTCCCCGGATATTTTACACCATCCACCCTCCCATCAGCACTATATCATGCTTGAGTCCTCAAGTGACCATCACTGTAACATCCCAAAATTCAGGTTCCGAGGCATTTCAAAGTGGCTCGAGTCAGTTCAAACCCAGAAACCCAGTCAGGGTTTGGTGCTGGTGTCAGAACCCTCTTAAATTGCTAAGAATCGTGTATTTTGAGTCAAACCCTAGTTAAAATTTACCAAAAGGGTGCCATTTATGGTATCATTGGATTCCTCTTGACGCAATCCTTCTAACGACGCTTGTTTCGTGCAATTCAGAGGTGTATAGCTCAAGTTAGGGCCAAAAGAAGTCACCAGGGACCTAAATGTAAGGTGAACCCAATCCTAAGGGCAATTTGGGTATTTCACCCACCTAAACCAACTTGCACCCACCCATAGGCCTATATAAGGGCCCCTTAGGTCCCTTGAGTCATCATTAGCGTCCAACCCTCTCTAATCAAGAGAGAAAGAGAGAAGAAAAACCTCCAAACATCAAAAATATTTTTTGGAGACTCAAGTGCGAATCCGCAAAATATGGGGTTCCCATTGCAAAAGATGCAGTGGCGGTGGCGCACGCAACGAGGCCATGACACGTGGCGATGGCGCGACACATGGCGGGCTATAGTTTGTGACTTCGTGCGGGCACACCCACGATCACGAGTGGGAGCGCATGGGATCTTACCGTGTGGCGCGATCAAACGATGTGAACGGCGATCTACAAGCAAGCGCACGGCACATGGCGCATGTGCGAGCACGTCGGGCAGCACGTGTGAGGGTGGTTCGATCTGACTTGGATCCCTCACTCTGTTTCATCTGGTTCGAGGTCTTCCCAAATTCGGATTTCGACAAATAAGGTACCGTTGGAATCGTATCGACGCATATTACACGTTGGTATCATTTATTTCAAATTTTGAGTTTGTTCTACCTATTAAAAAATTAGAAACGTAACTAGGTGTCTCCGACCCCCATCACGGATACGATTGAACCAGGTTTTCTCTCTGGTGCGTGCGCAGATCCTGACATGGGCGTGGAGACTATTTCTAGGCCTAGTGCGCACGGTTCAAAGTTACCGTGACCCTCCGGTGGCATTAAGTAGAGTAATCTATCCCTTTTTTCAATCCAACCGATTTTTCAGGTAATTGTGAACCCGGCCTATGCGATTTTCGTGCGTACTACCTTGGTCCATGTGCGTCCTCTTTTGCTGAGTTGAAACCCTCTGATTTTTTCCTGATTTTTAACGCTATAAACAAGACATAATGGATTTGCGTGAAAAATAAAGAATTAGCAAGTATATATACCCCTGTTATCGCATGCATGAAACGAAACCCATTTTCAATAAAACAAGTTCTATGGTCTTTAAAACTGTCTACATAGTATGGAACCACTGGTAAAGATGGAATTTCATGTGAATGAATAATTTGAGAGATAATATGAATAATTATTAACCTTGGAATTAGTAATACAAAATTACTAAGGGTTCTCGAAATTGACCATATAAAAAATACAGTTACCTAGAAATTGAATAAATAATATGTTGAATATGTTGGGAAAATAAAAGAATTAGATAACTGGTTTCAACCCTGCTACTTGCCAGGATTTCGACCCTAGCTTTAGGTATTTTTAGACCAGGTTTAGGGGCTAATTTAGGGAGTTGATTGCCTCCCTACAACTCTTTAGTTAGGCTTAGTGGCCAACTGGGGTAGAGGATTGGAGGGCTCAAGGTTTGGAGCAGTTCTTTTCAAGTAGTGGGTGGGTTATTGGCTATCTGTGATTCAGCATACATAGCGCTTGTACATGTTCACGCAACACGACGTAGTCGCCACCCCTTTTTACGATGACCCCAGAGTGACGGAGAGTGATGACTTCTACCAATATAAGTGGTCCTCCCGGTCAGGAGGGTGGCTTATATGGGTCTTGCATCACAAGAAGTCACACGAGATCATCTCATGCCTGAGACGTTGATTGACAGTTTGAAACCAATAAGAATATGGGCAAACTATATAAAAAGGGACTGGATATGAGATAGATTGTAAAACAAACGAATTATCAACATAGTGCCTTTTTCTTATACTTTGTTATTTGAGTAACATGTTTGGTTGTATTACTCTATTCAGTTCTCACTAACGTTTGTCTCGGGTTTCATACTCAAGTATTGCTAAGCAATCATGTGCCGCGACTGCAGTTGGTCAAACCCCCACAGAAGCGTCCTACCTAAGGAAATTGTCTGTACTTAGCCAGTGGCTCATTGCAGTATTTCTTTCTACTGTTAGATTTTATTTCCTATCTTCTTAGTAGTTGTACGAGACTCTCATTTGTTTCTACTCTAGGTCAACTTTGCTTTTTTTTGTCAGCAATTTTGTTTTCTTTCATTTAATGCTTTATGAATGAATGTTGGCTATTATGTTTTATGACTCTATGTTGGGTGACTGCGATCTTGCGGATTTTTGTGCTAATTGTTAGCACAAGGCGACTTGGGTCTCGTCGGTTGGCGGGACTCGGATCGTCACAATCACCATCTCAACTAGCAGCCGATTCTTGTCCGCTGTACTCAACCCTCTCAAAGGTTTCGCCAGTTATACACACCTCTCCAACAATGACAACTCCATCTGAAGCAGCACCCATGCTACCCACGATGAGTATACATAACTTTCTATCTATTAAATTAAAATCAAACAGTTATCTCTTATGGAAGACATAGATAATTCCTTTATTGCGATCTTAGGACCTACTCAGCATTGTTGACAGCTTTAAGCCATGCCCCTCTACCTCCCCTACTGTGCCTCCACCACGGACTCATCCTCCTCGACATCAACTACTACACTCACAAACTAGCTCGAGCTATGAGGTTTGGTCCATTCTCCATGCCATCTATGGAGCCCCATCTCACACACGACTTCTCCAACTACGCATGCAGCTTCAAAACCTTCGAAAAGGAGAAGATTCTATCACTACTTTCCTACAGAAGACCAAATATCTTTCCGATGAGTTAGCTGCTTCTGGCCAAATTGTTCCTCTAGCAGACTTCAATGCAATTATCTTCTCTAATCTGAGTTCCAACTATGGTGATGTTGTTGCAACATTATCAACACGAAGCACTATTGTTCCCTATGCAGAGTTACACAACATTCTCCAGAGTCACAAGATACGATTACAGTAAAACACCACAACAATCCATTTGGTCAATGTTGCTACTCACTCACCTCCCCTGGTGAAGAATTCCTCAACACAACGAGGATGTGGTGAAGGACGTTGACGTGGCCTCCAGAAACAATCACCTTGCCTTGTGTATGTTGTCTTCGGACACAGTCCCTACCGCTGCAGATTCAGATGCACCACTCCTGCCAATGTGACTTCCAAAGCAAACTAGCTGACACCAACATCCCCCCTCATAGGTGACTGGTACGTGGACTCTGAAGCTTCTCATAACGTCACAAATGACATGATGAACCTCACATTAGCAAACAATTACAAAGGCATGGACCTCATTCAAGTGGGCAACAGTCAGAATGTGCCTAAAACCTATATTGGTATGCATAGCCTACGGTATCACTCTGCTTACTTTCATTTGAATAATATCTTGTGCTCTCCCGCGTCCTTCAAGTCGCTTGTCTCAGTCTACAAATTTTGTCATGACAACAACTATTGTACTGAATTCACTGATGAATTCTTTGTTGTGAAGGATCGTCGGACGTGTCGTACTCTTCTACAGGGGGTCCCTGAAAATGGCCCTTATCGACTTCCTAATCCTTCATCCCCTGTTGCACTTGCTTCCTCCCATCAGTCATCTGACATCCGGCATCAACGTTTATGGCACCTGCAATCATCCACCATCAATAAAATTCTTCAGCATCTTAGTGTTTCTTGTAACCCCAATGTCTCAAAAAAATATTTCTCCTATCTTTTGGGTAAAATTGCTCGCATTTGACTACCTTAAACTGGAACAAGAAGTAGTCAACTATTACAACTTATTTTCAACGATGTCTGGGGTCCTACTTTTGTTCATTCCTTTTCTGATTATCGTTATTTTGTCTTGTTCATTGATGACTACTCAAAATATATATGGTTTTATCCCCTGAAAAATAAGTCTGATGTTTTTCATGCCTTCCTTCAATTTCAAAAGAATGTTGAACGACAATTTTCTTGCAAAATAAAGTCTTTTCAATTGGACGAGGGTTGCGAATTTCAAGCCTTAAAGTCTCACTATCTACAAGAAGGGATAAATCACAGCATGTCTGCTCCTCACCCATGAACAAAATGTAGCTACTGAAAGGAAAATACGACATGTGGTTGACATTGCTCTTACACTACTATCTCACTTGCATACACCTAAACATTCTAGGAATTCTTTATTGAGACTGTAATCGACCTAATCAATCGCATGATGTGCGGCATCCCCATTACTGAGACTATATAATTCATGCAAATTCTCTTTTTGTTCCACCAAAAGCTTATTTTTAGGCTATACTTCTAGCTATATGGGTTACCGATTCTATGACCCTACCTCAAGAGGATTCTACATTGCGCAGCACGTTCGATTTGATGAATGTGTTTTTCCATTCAAAACTGACTCTATTTTAGGGCCTCCTTCAACACCACTTGATGATATATGGCTACAGGTACAAATTCCTACCTCTCCACTAACGAACTCCTTATCATCAAAGCCACCACCTTCCCAATCTCCCCACATGCCATCCACAACTATTCCAATGCAAGATATCTCTCAACTTTAGCTACACCCATAAAGCCACATCGATTACCGTGCCTTGGCTGGTATGTCAACAAACCAGCAACATCATCCTCTTCCCATTATTTTGGTTGCAACTACATCTCAACCAATTGAACCAACCTGCTATTCACATGCTAACAAAGACAAATGCTAGAGGGATGCCATGATTTTAGAATACAACGCCCTTCTTAGTAATAATACTTGGCCACCCATACCAAAATAACTAGACATGAATGTCATTGGCTACAAATGGGTCTTCCAAATAAAATATAAACCCAACGGGACCATCGACAAATATAAAGCAAAGTTGGTCGCCAAAGGCTACAATCAATAACAAGGTGTTGACTACAATGACACTTTCAACCCTGTGGCCAAAGCCACAAATATTCATACTATTCTTGCTCTCGCATTATCTAGCAACTGACACATTCGTCAACTTGATGTCAGCACACCTTTCTACACGACCATCTAATAGAAAATATCTACATGATGCAGTCACCAGGCTTCAGTGACCCAAATCGTTCACAATATGTATGTAAGTTGGAAAATTTGTTATATGGCTTAAAACAGGCATCCCGTGCATGATTTAGTCGCCTCAGCTCATATCTTCTATCTCTAAACTTCAAAGGAGATTCTTCCCTATTCATATACAGCATAGACAAAATAACTATTTACATTCTTGTCTATGTAAATGACATAATTATCAAAGGCAATGATTCTCCAACCATACAAGAAGTCACCTCCAAATTAAACAAAGAATTCAAACTAAGAGACCTTGGTGATCTGCATTATTTTCTGGGAATTGAAGTTTAACGCAAACCCAATGGCCTCTTATTATCTCAACATAAATACATCGTTGATCTACTTTAAGTGGTCAGAAATGGAGTTTTGCAAACCAATACAAATGCCTATGTCTGCCACCTCAAAGCTTACATCTCAAGGGGCTCCCTTTCACGATCTGACACTTTATCTACAGATAGTCAAGGCTCTGCAATATCTTCTAATGACCCGACCTGATCTTTCCTTTGCTGTTAACAAAGCTTGTCAACTCATGAGCACTCCCACTGAAGCTCATTGGGACCATGTTAAGAGAATTCTCTAGTACCTCAACACACCTCTGATCTAGGCCTATCTCTTCACACCTCCTCCAATACTTTGCAAGCGTGCTCTGATGCTGACTAGGTCAGATCTCAGAATGATAGAATATCATCTAGAGGTTATCTCATCTATCTTGAGAATAGTCTTATTTCCTGGTCAGTAGGTAAACAAAAAACAGTGTCTCGCCCGTCCACAGAGTTGGAATACAAAGCCCTAGTAGATGCTACCGCTTAACTTGTAAGGGCCCGGATTTCTAAAAGCACTTAATGGGCTAATTAAAACCCTAATTGGTTGCGTAATAATGGATTTAAGAGCTTTGGTAACCAAATTTTGGGAACAAAAAATCTCTTGAGATAATTAAAAAAAGGTTAAGAAGTAAAATGATGAGGGGGCTAAATTTATAAGAAAACAATGAGTTAAGATCTTTCTTGGAAGTCAAGAAAGAACTGGAGGAGGATTGGGTGAAACTCTTCTACCCCTTATATATATGTTGAGGCAATTTAAAATTTAACCAAAATCCTCATTGTGCCTTCCCTCCCAAGCTTCTTCCCATCCAATGGAGCACACACACCACCTCCTCCTCCCACTATCGATGTTCCTCCCCAATTGCCACCACCACCATCACTCCTCTAGAGAGGTGTTGTCGCGCTTGCTACTATTGCCATTACTGTAGTTGATGCTGCTGTTGACGTCGCTACTGTTGTTGAGGCCATCGTGAGGAGAAGAAGAGGAGCTGCTGCTACTAGCGTGGCAAAGAAGGACAAGCTCCGTCTTGCAAGGTAGGGACTGCCTCCTTCTATATATCTCTTGTCGTCCTATGATTAGGGGTGAAAAGGAAGGGTTTTGGAACAAGATAGCCATGTAGGCTTGTAGGTAACAGAGTGTGTGTTTGGCATTTGGACTGGGTGCTGGAAGCACCTAGTACCAATACTAGTGATCCGTATCGATACTAGTTGACTTAGCACCGGCTAATAAGAGGCATAAGTGGGTTCTGAAGGCACTGAAGGCACCTAGTACCAATACTGGTGACCAATATTGGTACTTGATGTATTCAGTCAGCATGACTGGGACTGGCCAGTACCAATATTAGCCAGGTTACTTGGAACAGGCTGATGATCCTAGTATCTGTGCTAGTGTAAATTTGTGGTATTGTACTAGGGGTGCTCAGTACCAGTACTAAATTTTAGTACCGGTACTGGCTAGCCTAGCTGAGATTGTGTTGTGGGTGCCCAGTACTAGTACTAGAGCTCAGTATCGGTACTGGCACACTATGGCTTGAGTTGGGTGGACGATGCCCAGTGCCGATACTAAGGCTTAATACTAGTATTGGTGTACATGTTCCTCCCTATTTGAGCTAAGAGGCAAGGAATTTTTGAGCTCTAACAAGAGGATTAAAAATCGATTTAATCTAGCTAAGTAAAGGGTTGAACCCAAAATTTGAACCTGTTAAGGACTCGGCTAGAGTCTAATAAGATGGAAAGGCTTGGATCTTAAGGTCTTAGGTACGACCCCAGGCGATCTAGTAGGTCTTTAGGATTTCCTAATCCGGTATTGATCAGGAGAATCAAGACTAAGGAACAATTAGGTTAAATAGGTGAGCTCGTAGGGTGAGACACCGGGACTTCGTAAACGGTGAGTTCACTGTTGCAGGTTGGAGACCTGGGAGTTGGTAGTTGAGTCTACCAAAGTTCAACCTTGGATGTAGGATAGTTCATGGTTGGGTGTTCGCCAGGCTCCATCATGGAGATAATATACTAGGGGTGTCTTGAGTCTAAGTCGATGAGAGGCGCTCTGAGATCTTGAGTGGAATAGTTTCTAGGGATCTCAGGTCTATGACTTGAGGGATCTTGAGTGGAATAGTTTCCAGGGATTCTCGGGTGACGGGGATCGTGCAGATCTTGAGTGGAATAGTTTCCAAAGATCTAGACGAGTGAGAGAGCTTAGGATCTTGTGTGGAATAGTTTCCAGGGATCCCGGCATCAGAAAATGCATGATCTTGAGTGGAATACTTTCTTGGGATCACAGATAGTGGAAAGTCGCTCCCACTGAATCTTTTGGACCGAGTTCTCAGGGATGTCTTAAGTGGAATAGTTTCTAAGGACTCTGAATATAGTCAACATTCTGGAGACTGGAGTAGGTATCCTTTGTCTGGTGGACATGAGTACTTTAATCTTTCCTCTAGCTAAGGAGAGATTAGGGTACAAGTGTACCATTGGAGAGGGTACATCGAGATCTCTTTCGGTTTGAAGAGTTGATTTAGTCACTCCATGTATCAGAGTGACAGGTGACAGGATTTTGGATCATTAGGATAGTTACTTAGAACGTGTAGCATTAACCAACGTGAACGATTAATAGGTTTAGACCATAGTGGTTAGCCAGGTTAATCTAAGTTAGGGTTGAAACCTGGTGTTCTATGATTAGGCTAGGGATCTAGCCGGTTAGCAAAATCGTACACTACCTTATTTTTATTGGATTACAATACTTGCTTATTCCCTACGAGCTAATTGGCTCATTCCTACTTTGTGACCTAATTTCAGGTGTTGTCATCGTACATCGTCGACACACAAGATTTCAACATAGTGCAGGATTTGCTACATGTCGTTGGGAAGGTAACATTTAAGCTTTAGTTATGGTGGTTTTTTGTTTAATTTGTGTCATATCTCCCGTACTTCCTTTCATTTTATTAATTAACGGAATGCTTTGGTAACTATGTAACCTGAATCAAATAAACCAATGCCTTTTCCTATTGCCACCCTCGGAAGCCCGGCCTTTGTTTAAGGGCCTAGGTTTTGGAGCGTGACAGAACTCATCTGGTTACGTTCCCTAGTCCAAGAATTGAACGTCATCACCAAACAACCACCCATTCTATGGTGTGATAATATTGGCATAACATACTTAACCGCCAATCCAGTCATTCATGCAAGAACAAAATACATCGAGGTTGATTATCACTGTCTATGATCAAGTCACCAACAAGCTTCTGAACGTGCGCTTCATATCCACTAAAGATCAATTAGCAAACATCATGGCAAAGCCTCTGCCGAAGCAACAATTTCTTTGCATATGGGATCAGCTCAAACTCCAATTTGCCGTCACGTAGTGCCTGCGATTGAGGGGGGATATCAACAATACTTGGTCATAAAAGACCTTCTCAACACCATTCATTCACCAACGAAGCTCGTAGGACTCAGTGGGCAACTGATAGCCCCACAACTTGATAGTGGTTTCAAACCAAAAATCAAATCGATTCTCTGTTATCTCTCAAACCAATGTAACAATTAATGTATACATGTCACCTATAAATACTTGTATTTGCTTGAGATTAATCAATGAGAAAGCAAAAACTTTCATACTCTCTCCACAGCTAACCTCTGACATAGGTAAAACCTAGAAAGATTTACAAAGATCCAAAGAGATTGGCAAGGCTTTTTTCTAATCGCATTAGTTAGAGATGTGCCTGGACCAACATTTTAACTTAATTTACACTTATGGAATTTATCTCTTAATCGTGTATTTGTAGTATATAAAATTATGATCAAGTTTTAATAAAAAATTAGACATCCTCATGTAATACTTAACATTACTCGTGCAAGTACTAAATGATACAAAAATAAGAGTTTAATTAGCCATAAGAGATAATTTAAGTTTGAGGAAATATATAAAAATATATCATGTGACACGTTTTGCAATGCACAAACGTAGTGCACTAGCAAAAAATAATTTTAGATAATTTTACACTGAAGTAAAATAATTATAGAGTGATTTTACACCGACATAAAATAATTCTGCATGTGTAAAATCACTTTACATCAGTGTAAAATAGTTATGAGTTAATTTTACACCAACATAAAATGATTTATATCTTTTTTATTTACAAAATTCGTCAACTTTTATATTTTTATATCCTTACCTTTTTAATGATTAATACCGGAGTTTATTTAGAAAAAAAATAGCTCTGATGATTAAGACAAATTTATAACAATAATAATAACAACCCCAGGTTAATACACATATAAATGCCCAATGCAAAATTAAATGAGCATGAAAATGTAAATTTACCCTCTCATCCAGGGACTCATTCATGTGCTCTTTCCAAACCAAATATTACTGATGCTTTGTTTATATCGCCTCTAGTAATTTTTAGTATTCAATTGGAATATGTTGATGAATTTAGGTGTATAACTAAAATGCATCGCTCATTTTTAGCATATAATGAAAAAGTATCCGTGACACATAAAAAAAAAAAGGATAGGAATATGCAGATATGAGTATGTATACAATTTCAGACACAAGGCCCGACGTGTAAGATGACATCGGATAGACACATGACATGTTATGTTGGTGTAGCTGCAACTGATGACTGATGTGGCCTATGTTTATAGGAGGGTCTGATACATGACATGTGACACCTGACATAACAGCCACGTCATCTAATGTGGCATAACATGTCATGTTCACGAAGTATTTCCCTGAAAAGAAGTACCACCTGCTGTAGTATCTCATGCAAGATCAAGTAGGTAAATTTGCTTTATCAACCACTATCAAAAAGTTATTCAACATAATTTCTCGAGATTGCAAGATAACACCTCTCAAATTTAGAACTTTATCAAGTCGGTCGGAAACCACACATTTTTCTCATTGGTCTATAGATCCCGAAGCTTTAAAATGTGTAGGTTACTGGCCGTTTCTAAACGCACCGTAGAATAACTCAACAAAAGACGTCATCGAAGGCATAACAAGTTCGAAGGTGAAGTAACCGCTATCATTGATTGAATTGCTTTTTACTTCATTCTGAAAAAATAGATGAAACTGACGGCAGAGTCCTAAATTCAAATTTTCCAGCGAGAGTCACATTCTATAATCTATACATAAGATAAGAACAAGCCCGTTGATTGACAAATTAGACCTCTCCTCTACTAATTATATGGCAAAATGTTATGCCATTTTCCTCCTTCTCGTGTCTCTTGGTGCCACTGTTGCTTTCTCTGCTGTCAATGGTGGTCGACCCTTGATAAGCATCTAAACTATTTCCAAGGAGATATATATTAGGTACCCACCAAGCCCATTTCCTCAGTGCGATCCAAAAGTTATCCAAGTTGCATGCGTCCTCGACCAGTCAATCCATATAGACAAGGTTGCAATCCAATCAATCGTTGTAGGATTGGCAACGATCGCCGATGAGCAATGAACAGCAAACTCCGAGCTATGGTAATACATATGTTAAGATCATCTTTAAGAGGCCTTGTGCACTCCCTTAGGTGTCATTTGATTGGAGAAATTGCCCCCTCAAATTTCCCATTTAGTGCTGTTAATTCCAGGTTCTTGACACGTCGAAATTGCACCCTCAATTTTAGTATTTACAAATTCCTCCGCGCCCGCCCCCCTCAATAGCAAGATCTGATGGTGCTAGAATTTCGATGACAAATTAATTCGTAACATCTAAAGATAATCACACGTAGAAAATTTATAAGTAGAGAAATATAAGGGATTGATGATTAATATTTGATAATTTAAATTTAAATATTTTAAATAGATGATTAAGTTCAGTGAATTTATGTTAAAAATAAGTTGTCAACGTCAATCTTTTTGTATGACACTTTATTAGATTCAAGATATAACAGTGCTTGAGATTTCACTTTAAATCTTGTGTTTATGTTGCTTCATGATTTGTGTTTTGCAAGGATGTATGGACTTAAACAAAAATGTAGCTCGGTAGCCTTTTTAGATACGGCTATGCCATGTTAGAGCGGGTGGATCATTTATTTATTTATTTTTCTTTTACCATTACGAAGCACTTGGACAAAAATTTTTACAAATAACAAAAATCTTTGACCGATACTTTTGAGACGTTTGAGATTATATGTCACGATAGATTTAATGTAATATTTATTTATTTAATTGTTTAAATAATACTATAGTTATTTGGACGGTCACGAAAATAAACGTCGTGAACAGACTTTTTTCTTGCAATGGTTACAAATCCATGTTACGCGAAAACAACTCTTTTATGGAAGTATTGAAATATATAAGTCTGTTGCAGTGGAGGATATTGCTCTCAGCAAAGAATCGGAGTTGTTATTACAAAAGACCTCGAGTAGTTTGAATTGCCACAAAAAGCCCAATGTGTTTCTAAGTGGAGAGAACTCCTTAATTGATCTCTTCCTGAATCCAATTTAACACCCAAACTACCCCCTCTTCCCTCTGCTCCTCCTTAAAACCTCCTTCAGCAAGTTTCATGCTCGGTTCACTCACAGTTAGAGCTTGGGGGAGTAAATAGAATCTCATTGAATCCGCCTAGATTTATATTCAATTTGATGAGAAATTTTTAGTTTGAATCAATTCAAATCTGTCTGAATTTGGAAACTTGGATTTATAATTGAATTTGTTAAGGATTTGAATATCCATCAAATATTCATAAATGACACATAAAAATTCAAAAATTAAAAATAGAGTATCGGGATATTTCTCTTACATATGAAACTTTTTTGAAGCAAAAAGCCAAAATGCCTATGTTAATTCCAACAAAAGAACATGCTCTTTAATATCTTTGTCAAAGATAGAACAACTTGGGTCTTGGGAAAAAGTAGCTTTAGCTGGCATAGACTTCTATAAAAGGCTTTTTTCCACTGAAAGTGTGGAATGGAGCAATGATTTTCTTGATTTGACACCTGGCCTCATTAATGAAGATGGTAACAGGACTCTTCTTGAAATTCCTACTGATTAAGAAATTTATGAGTTAATTCTCAATCTTCCTAATGATAAGTCTCCAGGACAAGACGGGTTTACTTCTGTAATTTACAAGCATTGCTGGTCAATTATTCAGGAAGATCTTCTTCTGGTGGTCAAATAATTTTATGTGCACTTTTGGATGCCCACTTCTGTGAAGTCGACTTTTCTCGCTTTTATTCCAAAGAAGGAGACTCCTAGAGATTTCAAAGATTATAAGCCCATTAGTCTTTGCAATGTTTTTTATAAGATAATCACACAAATTATGACAGACAGATTGAGCATTTTGTTGCCATCTCTTATTATTGAGAATCAAGGTGGTTTTGTGGCAGGAAGAAGTATTTTTGAAAATATTGCCCTTACTTAGGAAATGGCAGAACATATTGATCAGAAATCCAGAGGAGGAAATGCTATCTTGAAGTTGGATATGGAAAAGGCTTATGACAGGATGGAGTTGGAGTTTCTTTTTTCTGTGCTCTCTAAATTTCAATTCAACGGGATGTTTATTTCATTTTTGAAGAGTTGTATTTGTGGGGTTCCTTTTTCATTACTCATTGATGGAAGCCCTATTGATTGGTTTTCTAATTTTAGAGGTCTTCGTCAAGGAGATCCTTTTTCTCCTTATTTATTATTGTAGAAGAAGTTTTAAATAGAGGATTGATTAATCTTCCGAGCTCTGGCAGAATTCTTCCTTATTATTTTCATTGGAAAACTTCTCATATTTCTCATTTATTGTTTGTTGATGATATGGTTATATTCACCCATGGTTCCAAAATTTCTTTAAAGTTGCTCATGATGTTTCTTTCTTCATATGAAAAAACCTCAGGACAAAAGATTAGCAGGGCTAAGAGTAACTTTTACGTTTCTTCTAATAGTTCTAAATCAAGGATTACTATTATCTAAGAAATCACAGGAATGTCTATGGGAGATATGCCTTTTATTTATTTGGGAAGCCCTATTTTTCATGGCAAAACAAAGAAAAAATATTTTGAATATTTGATGCATGAAATTCATGAGAGATTGGCAGTTTGGAAAGGCAAAATTCTCTCCCCAGGTGAAAAACTTGTGCTCATAAAGAATGTTCTTTCTAACATTCCTATCCATGCTATGTTTGTTTATGATATTCCTAAAGTCATTCTGGTTAATTTAAAGAGCATTTTCTCCAAGTTCTTTTGGGATGGTGAAGGGCATTAGAATAAGCACTGGGTGGCTTGGGATAAAATGCGCAAACCTCTAGAAGAAGAAGGATTAAACATTGGAAAACTTGACGAAGTTATGCTAGCCTTAAGGGTGAAAATGGCCTGGAGACTTTATCATCGAAGTACACTTTGGGCTGATTTTATGCAAGCTAGATATGGAAATGTGGACAATTTTCTAGACAAAGGGCCTTGTAGATGGAAAAATCTACTGTCAGCTTGGAAGAGAGTCAAAGAGAATACTGAATGGTTATTGGGGAATAGGGATTTAAATTTCTGGACTGAAAATTGGTTGTATGATACTAATACTGCAGATATGGGCAGTGTAATGGCTTCCAATCCATTTTTAAAAGTTTGTGATACTTTCCAAGATGGCATTCTTAATGTGGAATATTCGCAGAATTTAAATTTGCCAACACATATCATGGATGACATGATGAGCAAAGGTCTGAAACTTAATAAAGAATCTCCCAAAAGATGCTGGAATCCTCAGAATGATGGAAATATAACCGTTTAAGTTAGCCTGGGATTCAATGAGGGGAAAAAGTGATATTAAAAAGTAGGGTAGGTGTATGGAATGCTTCCATACCATCTAAAATCTTTATTATTCTTTGGAGGCTGCTTTTACACAAGATGCCTTTTGATAATACTAGCCAAAAAATGAATTTTCCCTTGGCTTCTAAATGTAACTGTTGTATTTATTTCCCTCGAGTGAAGAATAAACAACATGTTTTCTTTGATAGTGAACTTGCAAATCTACCATGGAAATGGTTTCTAACCAAGGTTTTCCTGGGTGAAAAGGGAAAAAGAAGCTGGACTGGATGGTGCCATCATCTTTTACAAAGGCCTTCAAAAGAAACTCTTCTTCATAAAATAAGAAGAGTGTATTTTGCTTGGCTGTTATGGTTCATTTGGAAAGAAAGAAATACAAGAAGAAAGGCTGGAGAATATTCGCCTGATTGCTTGTTCTTAGAAAACTTAATTCTGAAATTAATTTTCTTAAAAATATTATTCATGGCAGGTATGTGAAAAACAATTTGAAAAAATAATTGTCAATTATATGGGCTCTAGAGCTGAAGAGGTTGAGAACAAATGCAAAATTTTGTTTTAGGAGAAGCCTGTATAGGGTACTTTTAAATGAAATGTGGATGGAGCTTCAAAAAGTAATCCTGGTTCTACTGCAGGTGGAGGAATTCTAAGGGATGACAAAGGGAGAATTTTATTCGCCTTCTCTCATTTTTATGGTTGGGGGTCCTCTTGAGACTTCTATTTATTCTGGTTGTTTTACTAGTTTTGGTATATTTTGTTATTTTTAATTTTTATCTGGACATGCCCTGTTATTTACCCAAATCTCTTTCTCTATAAAAAGGTATTGTATTCATTTCTAAGAAATAAGATTGATCTAAGAAATAAAATAGAAGCCGAGCTAAGAGCTTTAGGGGATGGACTTCTGTATTGTAAGAATACAGGCCAGGAAAATATCTGGGCGGAAATAGATTCTAAGGGGGCGGTTGACATGGTCAAGAGGAGAAGGTGTAACCTTTGGAACATGCAAAGGTGATGGAAGGATATTATAACTTTAACTGATATTACTGTTAAATATCCCACCAACACAGAGAAGCAAACTGTATAGCAGAGTTCTTGGCCAACGAAGCCATTAAAAACAGAAGACACTTTTTATGTTAATTTCAGTGATATGCCTAAACCCATGAGTGGTTTTCATAATTTGGAAAGAATGAATTTACCCTATATCAGGTTACATTGACTTTGAATTTTGAAGCAGTTCACATATTCAAGAGGCTGGGCTAACCAGCATGTTCAACATAAATCTTGGATGTGTAGACCACCAGCTTGGGGATCACGCTCTGTCCATTGAATGTTTTGCCAAGGCATTGAGGAGCAACTGTGTACTTAATTTTGATAAGCAGTTGAAGCAAAATCTCTTCTCACAAGATAAATCCTTGTTTATTTTTTATAATTGTGCCATGCAATATTTAGCCAGTGAAAAGCCATTGCTGGCAGTTAAGTGCCTACATAAAGCCAGTCCAATTTTATCCAATCAACCTATTCTATGGCTCTGGCTTGCTGAATGTTGTACAAGGGCAGCAAAGAAGAGGCTGTTGTAGCCAAGTGATGGTTCTGTTGCTGATGAAGCGAAAATAGCAGTTGTTGGCATTGGTATTCGTCAACATCTCCTCCTTGAGACTAAATCAGGAAATAGAGTTTTGGATGGGTCAATTGGTGATAGTCATCAATGTAGGTTCTCTTTGCCTTTTGCTCGGCAGTGCCTTAATTTGGACTGCACTATATCTTCTATATCGGCATGCAGAAAACTTATTAAAGACTGATAGCTACAATAAGCTATTTCAAATCTTTGTTGCAATTCTATATGCTGTTCTTCCTCTCCATGATTCAGATTTGGTCTCCTAAAATTTTGACAATACAATTCTTTATATAATCAGTTGCTCTTTAAGCCTTTTATTGAAGACACTCTTGAAGCTGAAATACAGCATTTCAATCAAGATTCAATGATAGCACTTCCTTAAAAGAAGACCTTCAAGATTACTGAATATTTTCTGTCATGTTTGTTACTGTTTTAATGAGGAAGATGTATTATTTGTTTGTCCTGATGGGGAGGTTGTTTCTGGCTTCTGAAATTATATTATAATCAATGTTTATCTTCATTTGGGGCATATGTAGTGATCAAGCAAGCCACCTTGGGAAGTGCACAACAGTTGAGTGCTATTTCTTTCCTTCTAATGAGTTTACCATATTGTTAAATCAAGAAAGTCAGTTATTCTCTTTTTTCTATATTTATTAATAGGGCCGTGGAAGAGGAAACATTATCATTGTCAAGCGACACTTTCATATTAGTCGATTGACTACAGAATATGCAAATGCTCGAAAATTCTGTTTGCTGTGAAACTTAGTCTAGGACTTAATATTAAAGGCATTTTAGGAAGTCATGAATCTTGCAAATATGATATTTGAAGATCTTTATTCAACTTATTGATAAGTGCTTCATGCTTAATTCAATCAAATTTCAATGATATGGCATATTTAGAAAGATGGATGATAATCCAAAATGAGAGTAACAGGTTCATGAATGGCAAGTTGGGCTACTCAATTTTGGCACATGTCTGGACCAAATCCTTGGCAAGCCACTCTTGGAAGTGCACGTACCCTTTTGGTGTGTGCATAGCAGTTAAGTACTCCCTCCATTATTTAGTTGATGTAGTTCTAGCCATGGTATTTTTATCTTGCAGGAGACTGTGAGGCCTCGATGAAACTTTGACTATAACTATGGAGATGTTGAAACTCTATTACTACTGTTTTGAGCTTAGTCTGGAATTTTACGTTGAAGGCACTTATGGAGGAAATTACCCAGTTTATGATATGTGAAGATTTCTATTCAACTTTTTGTGAAGAATCTTACCTGATGATTCCAACTGTCAGAGGGTTGGTTACTCTAAATATCCTGATGAAGGCTGCTAAGAGTATTTTTATGACTGGGCGGTCATCTAAAATGAGAGTAACAGGTTCATGAAAAGAAAGTTGGAGTACTCAATTTTGACACAAGTCTGGATTAAATCCTTGGCAAGCTAATCTTAGAAGTGTACACACCCTTTGGATGTGTGCACAGCAGCTAAGTACTCCATTTCAATTTTGTTATTAATTTGATGTAGTTCTAGCCATGGTATTTTCATCCCATAGGAGATTTTAAGGCATATAAGGCTTGGCTGACAGATTTGGCATATATTCCTTCAAGTGCACACATCATAATGTTGGTTTAAGCTATTTTCATTGGGCAATTGGGATCGCTGCAGTAAAAGGGGGTTCATAAAGAAGGACATATTCAAAATTCTATGGAGTAGCTTATATGGATGCATAGTCTGGGCTAAGTCCTTGGTAGGAGAATTGGGAAGTGCACACACCTTTTGATGTGTGCACAAAAGATAAGTTCCCTTTTCTTTTCCTATATCCTTCCTTACAGTGTGGTGATGAAATTTGAAACTTACAGATATCTGGAATTATCCTTCAATCATTTTTATTGTTTTATTGCAGTATTATGAGTTGTTGCTAAAAATGAAATAGTCAATGGCAATTCAAGTCGTTGTTCAGTAATTGTTGATGGACGGTTGCTACTACTGAGATACTGCTGCTGTTGCTGCTATGTTGTTGTTGTTATGTTGTTGCTACAGCTATGTGTGTGCCGCTGCTACATTAATATGTGGGCCAAACTAGGAAGGCTGTTGTATTGCTGCTGCTACTATTGCTTAGCAACTACAACTATTGTGAAGAATGATTGATGCTGCTGATCAGGTACAAGCCCGAGATTGAGGAATTATGCACATCAATAAAAGAACGCTGATAGATAGGAGAAGACACTGCTTAGAAGATTGTTGTCGCCTTTTGAAGTTGCTCAAAGTTGTTGCTGTTGAGGAATTTTAGAATGACATTCCCAACATTCTATATATACATTTGCTGTGGAGGATTTGATCACTTCAATCTGTTGTTTTGAAGATTATATATTCAGCTTGAGATTGAGGTTGGGTCTAGCATCTAAAGATTCATTCTCTTTCAACATGTAACTGTAGGTGCTGCTACCAAGATCTGGTTGAATGATGTTGCTGAATTTTTTTTTTATATTGGGGATGGGCTGTTTTGCTTTGTATCTTTTTTCTTTTATCTTTCTTTAAGGAAACTTGTTGTAAATATTTTGCGGGGATCATTAAGTTTGGGGTTGCCTGGGCTCCAATGTTTCAAGCTTGTTAAAAAAAATGTACAAGATGTATCAATTATTTCTTAATTTGTCATTTTTTTATATGTTTGATTTATGTTTTAGTAGAGATTTTTCTTTCTATAGAAATGAATAATTACAATAATCAATGCATTAATTTTTGGACCTCTAAATTCATTGAATATTTTCAAAAATAAATAAATAGCACAAAAATGCCTAAATTATTGAGCAATTTACAAAAAGGTCCTCAATTTTATACTCATTTTCAAATTGGGTCCTAATAAAAACTTTTTTCCAATATGCAATCCCATTTTTGCAAGCTAAATGTCTAGAGGACTTTCATCCTCTACTTCTATTATGTCCCAAACCCGGCTCTGCGTGGAACT
The DNA here is from genome assembly GCA_037157565.1 of Thalassia testudinum. Taxonomy (NCBI): domain Eukaryota; kingdom Viridiplantae; phylum Streptophyta; class Magnoliopsida; order Alismatales; family Hydrocharitaceae; genus Thalassia; species Thalassia testudinum. Next base: position 25,928,100 of record JAZHRO010000024.1, read on the forward strand.
CTGATCGAATCGCCTCAACTAACCCAAGACTCAGTCGCCCAACGAGAAATATACCAAAACGTATTAATTTCCATACATGCAATATAGTTAGAAGAATGAATAAAAGATTGAAATCCATAAAGTGACTATAACTAAAAAATAGTTCCACAAGAGAAATAGCTCGATTACATCGTAGCCATCATAACATACTAGAAAACGGAAATTGAACTACTGGTTCCAAAATCGATACTCATGATAACAAAGGGAGAAATCACTACAGCAAAAAGAAAGAGGAACAACTAAGGCTATGCTCGGCTAGGCCCAACTCCCTCCGCAGTCGATAGGACTGGCTACTCACCTCCTTGTCCTGGACACAAGTAGTAGACGTCAGCAAAAGCTGAGTAGAGTAACAAGTATACATTCAACTAATACAACTTAATTTAAAAAGGAAAGCAGTAAGCATTGCAAGCATTTTCATATTTTATTTCTATTTCTAGGTACTAATTGTTTTATGATTTCAGTTATTCTAACAAAGGGTCTCATTATCTCTTGGTTCACATGTTCCCTAATAGAACAATCTTGTTGCGGTTTTCTCGCAATGCAGAACGAGCACGTGGTGCTCTCCTGGCCGAGAGAACACCCTGCATTTGTTCTACACCCGGTATACTACCTCGAGGTCATAGTCGCAACATAATGGTGACTACAGCACGTGCGATAAACGTACAAGGGGCTACCCCGCACTGACACGCGGTCAATCATTTCCACTAACAGATACGCTCTAAGTCATACAACACATAATAGAACAAGGGCCACGCTCCTCACTAGTCTGTGTACCCTCGTGTTCACGTGCTAAATCGGTGTTTTAAAAGTAATGCGTTGTAGTATAGCCGATAAATAGCGAAGAACACTTAAAATTTATAGCTCGAAAGAAATTCGAGGTAAAACTTAGGGAGCAATATGGCAATTTATCTCAAGATTACAATTTTAAGCAAGAATATAACAATGTAATAGCAATTTCAAGCACAAATTATGTAAATATAAATTTAAGAGTCAATGTGGTAAAAAGATTAGGGTAAAATGGTGATTTGAATCACCAAATTACTCTATTAACAATATACTCAAATAATGCTACAGTATCAACCACACAATTTCCACGTCAACTTAAGTGTTGCAATAATGCAACAGTGACTCAGAACTAGCAATAGAGGCAAAGGCCTCTCTTTTTCCTTCAGGCCTTAGGGAAAAGCACAAGCACAAGCACAGCACAACACCAATAGAGGCGAAGGCCTCTCAAATTTTGCTAAGTCTAGAGAGTAGCATAAGGCAAACCCCCCCTCCTCTCTCTCTCTCTTTCTCTTCTTTCTCTCTCAGGATCGGGAAAACCAGACCAGACCTGGGTAACTGGGCAATCGGATCAGGACCCAGACCCACGTGGCGTGAACCACGGGCGAGGGTGTGCGTATGCGCGTGCGTGCGGGACCTCACCTCAATGCTCTCGAAGGCAATCGGGCAGAGGCACAAAATCAACTTATGTGCGATGGCGACGTCTGCGCTATCCGATGTGGGACTAATCCCACTGAGTTGCGTTGCATGCGAGCTGAGGCTAAAAGGGCTCCCAATTGATGGTGAAGGAGATACTGCAGCCGTAATTGGGTGCCTGAGAAGACACCTGGGAGTCGTTTGCTCTGCCTAGAGGTGGAGCTTAGGGTAGCTACCGCGAGAATACTTGCTTTGGGCTCTTTGAAGGAGCTCTGTCAATGGAGATGGCGGCTAAATACCTGAAACGAAGAAAACGGCTTAATGGCCTTGTCAGAATAGCTCAGTAGATGCACACAAGTGAGGTGAAGGTGGTGGTGGCAGTGGCATGCCGTGCGAGTGGTTAGAAGTGGTTGGCGAAGGCAGAGAATGATGACGGAAGTTGGGTTGTTCGGCAGGGTGAATAAGAGATCAAAACCCCAAATTTATTTGGGGCTTTTGATCAGTGGAGCGAGGTGATGCTCCCTAACTTAGTGGTGGGCGTAGAGATGGTCTATAGTGGTTGGAATGTCTCGCCGGCAAGGTTGAAGATGAAGTCGCAAGAGGAGATGCGGTGGTCTAGTCGAAGTGGTGAAGACGAAGTTTTCAAGTAGCGGAGCTAGGGAGTTTATCTGAGTAGGTAGCGAACGACGAAGAGGAGAAGCAATTTTGATTCTAGTATGGCCGGCACCAAAGACGAAGGGAGCTCCAGTGGGAGAGAACAGCGACGACAAAGGGGGAGGAAGCGCCTCAAGGGTATGTTGAGGTGCGAAAGAAGCTGAGGAGTCGAGACCGGCCAGCTATAATCCGTGACGGCCGGTGAAGAAGCTCGAAGGAAGGGGTCGCCGGAGCGAGACGGAGCAAGCCGAGGAGAGGAAATAGGGCTAGATTTGGCTTAATTTCTCGTTAAGGAGGTAAGGAATGCCATGGGGGGTCTTTTATAAGCCAGGATGCAAGCTTTGAAGCTTGGAAACCAAGCTTGGAAGCTCCCAAGCTTCACGAAATAGGAGACGCAAATCTTTGAAGGATTCACACGAGCTTTTTAGAGAGATTTGGAGGCTTTGACATGGCTCAATAGGAAGGAGATTACCTGACGAATCTCCCTTTCAATTTTGAAAGGGATTCATCAAGTAATCACAGAGTTCATGCCAAATGAAGCTCGCCAAAGTAGGACTTCTCCACGAAAATGGTGGAAGGACCTTTTTGTAAAGAGTGAAGACAAAGATACGGGGTATTTGCAAGGAATTGCAAAAGCTGAGGGGTTGAGTGAGAGAGAAAGAGTGAGATTGGACCAAATTGAAAACTAGGTCAAGATGATCTCTGATTGGGCCCAAATTTTGATACAAACCTCATTTAGGCTTAAGGAATCCAATGGTGAAGTTGGATTTTGGTTTTGACCTAGTTTGACCGGATAATTTATGCAAAAACCTAAATTAGGATAATAGTCTGTCTGTGACTCTATTTTGGGTTAAAAAGGATTCTTATGGTCAATTCAAAGATGCTAAACCCTAGAGAATATTTTTCTATGAATTTTAAAGGCTTTATATGAATTTTATCCTGACAAGAACTTCAATAGATTAAATGGGTCTGTTTTTAGGGTTTCAGATATCATTTAATTCTTGAAATACGTGAAAATCCATTTCTATCTGTATGAACCCCCTTATTAGACTTAAATGCATATTTGACCTTTAGTAACCCCTGAAAATCCCCGCGGTTATTCTATATTTGTGATAAGAAGGTAAAATTGCAGAAATAACCCTGTTTTCATCTTTTCTTCTCAAAATAGAATATCAAGCACTTAGGAACCCCTAAGGTTATGTAGGATCTCTTATCAATTTTATCAGACCAAATTGAGCTAGTTATGACTTATGATGATGTTCTCATCACCTCGCCCAACTATCTCAGTTGGCCTTGTGGGCATAACAGAAGTCGATGTAAGAAGGCCATTCCTACCCTGAGTCCCAACCAAAGGGAAGGCTAGCTCTCTCCCTACACAAAGGGTGATTAGCTCTCCTCGATACGTGTGTACTTGAGAGCCAACTCACTTCCATACTAGAACCCAAACAACAATCGTGCCTTACAGTGGCGAATTATCTCACCATTATCAAATTCACACCATGGCAAATAAGTTATTCTTCTAATTCTCCCTAAGGTTCGTTTGTAATTCCTTTAATTCTATTTCACATACATCTCCCTTCATAATTAGATTTCAAACATAGAAATGGACAAGTAGATGCTTTCAACAAAAGCTCTTATCTCATCCGTTAAGATCATTTTCTCGCGACAAGCATTAATCAATTCACATGTATAACAAGAATAAAGTTCATAACTTAAGAGTTAGGGCATGCATGTGTGTGTACATGAGTTAATGAAACAAAGCAGTTGTCGATTTCATTCACACTTTGCGTTTGCAAAATCTTAATAATTCCTTAACTAGCTAATTGCAACATGCATTCAAAAAGGAATTTAACACATCGGGACGAGAAGGATCACTCTACCTAGGTGTACGGGAGGTATGGGATCACGAGAAACCGATCCTAATGCCTCTGCAAGTCCCGTACGGGCCTTGAAATGGTGACCTGTGTCAACCAAAGTCTCCAACGGACATTAGATGCTTAAATCCGATTTTTCAATATAAATAATACTCAAAACACAATGAAACAGTTGTCAAAACATGGGAAATTCCACTAGCTTTTCAATGATACCTTACTTGCGGGATTCGGAGACCAAACGAACCTCGAATCGACCTTGGAAAGGTCCTGGTTCACTTAAATGGGACCAGGCGAGCTTGGTCTGACTGGACCGACCACCTATCAGCAGTAAGTGCACGCCTCTCACCGATATCAGATGTTCGAAGTGCGTCCTGAGCATCTTAAACTCACCCAGAGGACCGCCTAGTGTCCTCGCTCCTTCCCCGATGTCTGCTGCTACTCCCAACCATCCGAGGCTCTATCCAGATGTCTGGCACCACTCTCAGACATCCAAAAGTACCTCGAGGGTCGCACGCCTCGCACTCAACTCCCCCCCCCCCGCAATGCACTTTTCTCTCTACGCACAGCACCCCCCACCCCCTCGTGGGGACCCGCTCCCACACACCTCGAAGCACCGCGCACTGGCCTCACCTGCCATGCTGCCCTCCTCGCCCCTCGTGCCTTGCTGCACACGCAACTCCCCACGTAGGGAGCAACACCGAGTGGGAAAAGAGCTACTCCTCCCCCCGCTCTTTCTCGCCTTCTCTCCCTTTCCCCCTCCTGTGGTCGCAATGGAGAGGGATGGGGAGCCCCGCATTGCGTGACACCGACCTCGCCAAACGTGCCCCTGCCTCCCTTCCTCTCCGATGCACCAAGATGCCGCACAAGGAGGAATCGACGAGGGGGAAAAATGAGGTGTGCTGCACGTTGCTCGAGGGGAAGCGATTTTTAAAGGATTAGGGTAGGGTTTTTAGGGCCCGTTGGGATCTTATGGGCCCGCGAAATTTATGGGTGGATCCCCAACACTTTGTTCCTTTGCATGGGATCTTTTCATTGGCCTAATATGCATGGAAAACTTATACTAAGGGCCCCAGAGTTCGGGAAAACTTCCTAAAGCCCTGAATACAAAATAGTAAATAAGCGAAAAACTTTTGGTAACACCCGTGGAAATTTAGGAAAATATCAAGTGACCCTTGGGTGTTTATTTGTCATGTAACAATTTCAAAAACCACCCCAAAAGATTAAACATTCCCCAACGGTCCCTAGGTCATTTCAACTTCTAAGCTTCTACCCCTTTCCACCCTTTCCCAATATCCTTTTAACAACACCATCATCATCTTCCTTTCTCCTTAAGCCCTAAACACATCCAAATTGCACTAAATCCACAGGGTAGCCGTCGCCTCACGCCTCAACAACACATCAACCCTCCATCACCAATGAGGTTGTTGACCTTTCCATCCACAATGTCAGACCACCATCACCCCACCAATGAGGGATTTGGATCACGATGGATTGAGGGAGACATGCATGATCCATCATCCTTGTGCAGAGAATGAAGGGAATAGACAATTCAAATTGTGTTGCTTCCATCCTAAAATTGACAAAAATTTTCCACATGATGTCACATGGCTGTTAAGATGAATAGCTTTGTCGCATTATGTCCCGAATTATTAAAAATAATGGAAATCGGAACCTATATTGGGAAAAGATGTTCATCTGGATGCAACTTGGGAGTAGATATAAAGTTGGGGATTCTTTTTGTAACTTACTATAAATTACTTGAGAAAAAACATTCATAAACTTCTTCATCAGAAAGCACTTAGTCATTGCTATCCTAGACTTGCTCATGGAGGTCCATGCTATAGACCTCCCTTTGCCCTCACTCAACCTGTCGCAATTGATCCAGCTTAGACAGTCATCAAGGTGGCTGACTTGATGTTGGGGCAGTAGAGGCAGGTTAGGGGTGACATGCTTGTTGTGAAGGGAGAGCAAGAGGTATGGGGACTCAAACGTGGGGCAGATGTTGGTCGTTGAAGGGGGAGAGGGAAGGGAGGAAGGGATAGAGGGGTGCAACTCTTCTCGATGCGAAGTGGAGGTGGTGCTAGTGATGAGTTGCTACTCATCATAGCTAAATCGCCTAAGTTAAGCTAGAAACTAGGTTAAACACTATCAAATTAACATATAAAAATGGTTAAGTGTGGGAAATAGAGAAAAAGACCTAAAACATCAATTCTGTGCTAAAAATGCATAATTAGGTCAATTATTGAGATATTCTTTTAAATAATGTAAAATGATGATCCAATTGCAAATTGAACACATAAATGAGCTCAAAATTCCAAATCAAAAGTAAAATTAACCTCTAAAATGTTCAATTGAGCTTCAATAAAAACTTGGGTGCATTTGGACATCACTAGGGCCTTGCAATTAAGGATTTACATCTAGGTCCTTCATACATCATATTTTGTTCATCAGAAAACTTCCAAGGACCCATTTGATACCCTTAGGGACCTATTTGCAACATTCTAAGAACTGCTCTGATAGCTTTCCTTACCACTAATGGGCCTCTCTACAGTTTTTCTACCCCTTTGTGCAGGGGATTCTAGCGCAATTTGCCCAAAAGACCCAACACCACTTGAAGCTCCTCACGCCACTGTTCACCGCAAAGAACTCCATCAATCCCAGTCGTCCAATCTTTGTTCCCACTATCTGATGGCTTGTTTTCATTGGAAGCTTCGCGCGAATCAATGCGTAGCTTCACCCCTTTCCCAGATTCCATCTAACGGCCGCAATTTGATTTAATCTCGTGTGTGCTCCTCTCCTTGCATTAAGACCGCCCACGCCCTAATAGCCTAATTCCACGGCGAGGTGACCTGATTCACTCTCTCACTCTACTTAAACACCTCCACAGCTACATGCGCAAGTAATCGACCTCCTCTCCTACTTTCTTGAGGCAATCCCTTCATGCTCTCCAGTTTCTCCTCTCCACCTGACCCTGTTCTAGCGCCATGAGCAAAGGAACTTCATCTTCTCTGACTCTCCTCGCCACTAAGGACCACATGCACCTGAGGGCGACCTTGAGTCCCACTAGTGGACTTTATATCCGCTGGAGATCCTCCCTCCTTCGTCACTGCAGCCACCAGCTGCAGATCTTCCCAACAGGTCCCATTCTTCCATTTAGATTATGATTTACTACTTTCTAGATTAGCTGTAGTGTTAATTAGAGTAATTTAGCAGTAGAATTTAGACGTAGATTAGCTATGATCTGCTATTGCATGACTGTTAGAGTAAATTAGGAGTAGATTAGAGTAGAATCCATGCATTTCACCTCCTCTGATCACTTCATATCAGAGGAGATGACTTCACTCATTCACCGATCATTAACTCCCCCTCCTCATGTTTTCACTTTGCATTCTGATTTTCCTTAGTTTTAAATCCGCAATTCACCCATTCATTAGAGTCAAACCCTCATCTCATTGCTCTCAAGCTTTGAGATGAGGATTTGCGCTCAAAAACCATATAAGGGTCTCTCATCCATCTCAGATTTTCCACAAAGACCCCTGATCTTGATTTAAAATGGAATCGGTTTGCTTGATCTGATTTCTATTTGGTTTTTAAAGCAAGATCGCAAGATTTTGATCAAATTGGGTTTTGAATGGATTTTGATCAAGTGAATCAATCTGTTTTTGAGCAACATCAGTCCATGGCTGTGAATCTAAGACAATTTTAATGATGAACTTTTCCTTAGATGAGCCATGGATGATGTTGTTATAAGCTTGGATGTTGATGGTTTTTCAATGTAAAGTAGAGTCAAGGAGAATTGACTTTGTTGATTCGAGGCTCTACCTAATATTTTTATGTGGATATTAGTGTTTGAACTTTTGATTTCTTACCTAAGGAATTCTCAGTATCCCTTAAGGTTTCAAACATTTGGGATTCAAGTTAGTAGTTTAATGGACTGATGTGATCCCTTTCTTCATGCTATCTATAGCATAAGGGAGAGATCAAATCAGTGATTTCTCTTATTTGAATCGAGGACCAAGGTTTAAAGTTTTCTTGAGTAAGGATTCAGTGTTTTAAAGTGATTTTTAGGTGAGAACTCAAGGTCTCATCAGATTTTCTAAAGTGTTTAGTGTGAGTTTTGAATCCCAAACTTCACACAGTAAAATGCTACATAGTAGCAACATTTTCGATTGGATTAAATTCCAATCTAATTCCATTATCTTTGTTGTCTAAGACAAAGATGATATATTAGATTTGGTCAATTTAGCAGCTATTGAAATCCCCATTTCAGAGCTGCTGGGAAGCATTTCTCTAATTGAACTCCTCATTCAGATTTGCTGCTTGGTGTTTAGATGCATTGCAGCAGCCATTTGAATGGTTTTAAGCCATCTAAACTGAGTGTTTGATGCTGCTGCTACTACTGCAGTTGCTGATGTTGCTGCTGCTTTGCTGTTGCTGTAGCTAGACAGTAGGCTAAATTAGATGTGCAGTAGATGTTAGATTTGAGTTAATTGAATAGCTAACATGTTTTATATTTTGTAAAAATGTTGTACAAGATTTCCTATACTATAAATGATCTTAATCTAAGTAGAATTGCTTGTAATTTGTGGTTAAATACGCTTTTGTCAGCTATAGATGTGTATAACTGCCTATATTTAGAAATTGAATGTAATTAAGTGGAAAATCATGTTTAATCATTTGAAAACTTTATATCAAGTTTTCTGAATGTTTTTGACTGTATAAACCCTTTGTTCAGCACTTAGAATTACTTTCTAGGCCTTAGGTTCTCATTGAAAACCCATCTTAGGCCTAGATTGTGCTCAACTTGTATATAAATAAAAATACTATAAAAACTCCAAAAAAAAAAAAAGGTGTAGTGAGCAGGATTAACTATTTCTCTACACATTTGTAGAGTTTCATGGTATTCTGAACTCCTGGCTTGGTAGAACATACCAGCCGACGGTTCAGTATACCTTAAAACTCAATAAAAATCTCTTAATACAAAAATAATCTATTCATCTCATCTCTCTCTTTCTCTCTCATCCCCTGCCTCTACAAAATATATAAAAATCATAAAAAGTAGAAAAACTCCAAAAATACCTTATATATTATGTACATACATGCAAATATAAGCTATATAGTAAGTATATATGTATATAATGCAAAATAGATGTATAATAGGTGTAAATAACTTATATATATGTTGTATAATGTAAATTACATACTTAAAAGTATATAAATTGTATATAACTTAATTATATTAACTTACAAGCACTATAACTTAAATAAATTTATAAAACTTTGTATATAAATGTAATTGCTATTTACACTGTATATATATATCTATATATTTATTATGTATATTAGAAACCTTGTATCATAATTTAATTATGTATATAGAATAAATACTGAATTTATTAAGTTATTACCTAAGTTATTAAGTTAAATCAAAATAAATTAGTAAATTAGGTTATATCTGAGATAAGTTATACTGCACATTTGTATTAGAATATTTTAAGTAGTTTAAACTAATTTAAATATATTTATATCGTATTATACTATTTATACCTAATTTACATGTATAATAACATGAAAATAGATATTTAAACATAAATAAATCCAATTAAATGTTTTAAAATACAATAAAAATCTGTAATAAATACTTTAATATGTATATTACTACTGTAATAGATCAATTATACCATTAATTAACTAATTTAACCTGTAATTAAGAAATAAACTCAATTAACAGTATGAATAAACTGTGAACTTTACCTAATTTATTTATATAATAAATGTAATTAATTGCATAAATTAATTGTACAATTATATACTACTATGTAAATACTTTAATATCATATAATTTTTTTAAAATTTATAATAAATTATGGCCCTCAAATCGAGGGCCAAAAATAGAAAATCAGGACACATCCGTTAAAACTGCAGTGCCTGTGAGGCGCAACTTTAGCACCACATCGAACGTTTTAGACCACCCGACGCCACTTATATTGTTTTTGTTACCTATGCTATTGTTTATCGGGTGAGATCAATGTTTTAAAATCGATGCATCGTAGTATAGGTTGAAATCACTTAAAAACAAATAAATTTTATTACTCGAAGTTTTAAGTCTGAGATCGAACATAGGAAGCAAATTAGGTTTAAAAATCAAAAGCAAAACTTTAAATTTGAATATAATATGCAATGAAAATTAGAGTTATAGTGCAAAAATTCAGAATGTCAATATATATAAAGAGAGCACAAAAAATTGGACGTCTGATTTTGTGAATCAGACGTCTTAAATATGGCTGCTCCAGTGTTACTTCTCTTCTCTTTTTCTCTGATCTCTGTCTCTGGCCGCTTCCTTCCTTCTTCTTTCTTTCTTCTCTTCGTGCCTGTGCCTTTCTTTCTTTTCTTCATGCATGTGCCTTTGCTTCTTTTGCCTTTAACTTCTCTGGCCTTTACCTTTGGCTTTTTCTTCTTCTTCTTCCTTTCTTTGCGGCTCCTCTTTCTTCTGCCTTTGGTTCCTTCTCCTTCTCTTTCTCTTTCTTCAACCCTTCAATTCCTTCTCCTTCTTTTTCTTCTTCAGCCCTTTAGCCTTCAGCTTCTTCCTCTTCAACCTTGCCTTCTCCTTCCTTAGCTTCTCTGGCTTCCACCCTCTTCTTCCTTGGCTTCTTCTTCTCCTTGCCTGCGAGAGACCAAAACCTACCCTTACCCGCCCCCGCAATCTCTCTTCCTCTTTCTCTCTTATGCTGGCTCTCCAAAGCCGCTTCTTGGGTAATCAGGTCGGGTACGCGCCTGGGACCAGGCCTACCGGCGTGAGGTGGTGGGCGAGGAGTGTAGGTCGGGTATACGGGTCAAGCCAAGTCTGTGGGGATCGGGTCACGGACAAGGCAGTGAGAGGTGAGTGGGACCTCACCCCATGGTCAGGAGGCGAAGAGGCTACTTCACTTTTTCGCTCTATTCCGCTGCACCTGCTCACTGACTTCCGAGGTGGGACTAAACGTCCCACCCTCCTTCGCGTGCGTCCGCAGCAGGAGGCTTCCCTTGATTGCAGTTGCTACTTCAGTCTTCAGTGCCAATTGTTTGGCTAGGGCTATGCATGAGAGGATTCCGTGCAACTTGGGGCTGTGCACCTGGAGCAGGGAGACCTAGAGGAGGCTTGCAAGCAAGATCCTTGCGATCGTTAATGGCGGTGGAGACGCCTACACCCGTCAACATGAAAACGGCCTCGCAACCTCGTCAGAAAGCTCAAACAGCTTCACCGAGACACGGCGAACGTAGTGCGAGGGTCGGCGTGGCGTGGGGTGGCCAAAGTGTGCATGCCTAGGGAAGCTTGTGTGCGTGAGAGTAGGTGTGTTCAGGGGGTGTTTTGGGGGCGTGGCGTGGTGAGTGGAGCGAGGGTTTATGACCAGTGAGGTGATGCAGTGCTTATGGGGTGGTTGGCAAGGCGGATGGAGGTGTGGACCGACGGGGACGCCTCGCCGGAGGTCTGGCTAGAGATGAAGAAGGTGAGGGTGATAGCATGCGTCGATGCGTGTTTTTAAGAAATAAAGAGAGAAAAATGATTAGAAAGAAGAGAGGACTTAGTTGTGTGTAGATGGATGAAGGGGGAGGCAGAGATGGCAGCCGGCTCGTGTTGCCGTTTGTTACGACCGCAGCTTCAAAACGTCTTTTAAGACGTCTGGGAGCTGGCCCAGACGTCTGACCAGACGTCTGGGACACCTTCCAGACGTCTGGGATTTAATTTCCGCGGCACGGAGGATTTCGTCTGCGCGCCTGTGCGTGCATACCTGCAGATGCGCTCCTTTTTCCCTCTCCTCCGCAGGCGCTGCCCCCTCTGTCTCACTCTCTCTCTCTCCCCGCGCGGCTTTAAAAAGCCACGCCCTCTCCCTCACTCTCATCACCTCCGCTCCCTTCCTCTTCTCCTTCCATCCGGTGCGCGAGTGCGAGCGTGAGCAAGCGGCGGTAGCGACAGCCAAGGTGGGTGCGGGAGGAGGTGCTACGCGAGGGAGGCGTCGGCCGTGAGGGCTCGAGCCTGCTGGGGCAGCGAGAGCCGGCTAGCAGGGGCGCAGCGGGCGCAGAGTGACGCGGGAGGCCTACTGCAGCTCGAGCAGCAGGCGGACGAGACGCGGCGCGGCCGTGCGTCGCGGGCGGAGGGCGAGTCGCGCTCTCATTCTGGAAGTTTTTCCAGAATCAGACGTCTGAGCTTCCAACCAAACGACGATTAAGACGTCTGGAGGACTATCCAGACGTCTGGTAAGTAAGTTATTTCTCTGTACTTCCTCCTTCTCTTCGACCGTCCATACTGAGAGCGAGGAATGGGTACGCGCAGGTTCTGAGATTCGCATCCAACGCGAATCAAACGTCTGGCAGCGGTGCCAGACGACTGGAGGGACTTCCAGACGTCCGGGGTGACAATCGGACGTCTGGGAACTACGCCAGACGCCCCCGCAGGCTTCTGGACGTCTGAAAGACTACGCAGGACAAGGTATCATCTGATCTCCATTTTTAAGACGTCTAGAAGTTCCTGACGTCTGATTTTGCACTGTTTCGTCGTTTTCGACCCGTTTAGGGCCCGTTCGGAGTCCGTTTTCCGCGTTTCGAGTTGCGTTCTTTTCGGAATTAAATCCTCTACCCTTCTACAGTGATTAGATACTATTTTGAGAAACTCCTTGTGTTTGATCCTTGTGATAGGACCCCGTTCCATTGCAGTCTCGAGGGTTGCGGAGGCACGCGGGATTCCCGACCACGCCCCCAGTACTCCTGTTGTAACTGGTAGAGTGGCTTTTAAGTTTATTAGTATAATCTGTTAAATTATGGAACCATAAATAAAACCTAGGACATTGCATGAATCCTAGGAATGAGAAACTAGAATGAATGGTAGATCCTAGGGTGTTGCATGAATCCTAGGGCTGGAAAACTAGATTGTATGATAGATCCTAGGGTATGGCATGAATCCTAGGATGGGAAAAACTAGTGGAATATATGAATACTGCAGTCTTGGAAAATGTGGAAAGGAAATAATAGCTACCTGTAAATTGGTTTAACAGCTGCCTGTTATGAATAAATGAGCATGATTGAGAATATGGGATGTATGAACGTGAAACTGGAAAGGTGAAACCTGAATGTGCTGAGTTAAAAGAGCTGGAACCCTACGGGGAATTAGGAGTAGAACTCCTGGATGGTGAATGGAATAGAATTGGGGAAGTGAGCTGGTCCTTGAGTACGGAGTACCAAGGAGAGTGACTGTCCCCCTGTTTAGTGCAGAGCGAAGCCAGCCGCCCCAGGGACCCGGGGTTAGGTCTGGCCACTTTGTACCGACTTGCTGGCCCTCGTGTATGCAGTACCGAGGAGAACTACTAGTGTAGGGCGAGTACTAGCTACCCCACTGGCCCTAGGGTTCTGCTAGCTCACCTACACCGACTTGTTAGGCCCACTCTGCAAACCAGGGTAGTCAGGCGAGGGTGCGCGGACTGTGGAGGGGCAAGGCCCCTGTTTGGTTACTGTGGAGGGGTTGGACCCCTATTACTGAGAGGGCTCTGCCCTGTACTGGTTCCGTGCTGTGCTTTGGAGCGCACCCGTTAACGGAAACGACTGACCGCGTGCCAGTGCGGGTTAGCTACCTGTGCGTTTATCGCGCGTGCCGTAGTCACCGTTACGTCTGTCTGTGACCTTGGGGTGGTTGACTGAGAGTAGGATCACCACGGGGGACTCTCCCGGCCAGGAGAGCACCACGTGCTACTTCTACTGTTCGGAAAAGACTGCAATCAAGATCGTTCCCACGAGGAACATTCGAGATCAAGTGAAGGATCTGAGAAATAGATAAATTTTGAAACAATAGAAAGACGTAAATAAAGGAAAAAAGAAAATTAAAACAGCTACTGTTGTAACGACCCGGTTCCCGAGTCCCTACGAGACACGAGAACCGGACCGACTTGACTAATCCCAAGACCCAGTCGTCCAACGAGGAAGTAACCAAAAGACAGTAAAATAAACCACATTCAGCATGAATATAACTAACAGTAAAAAGTACAGCAGTAAGGAAAGAAACTACTACAGTAGGCACCACCACAACAGTAAAACAACATTTATCATATAACAAAAACTGCAGGTAAAGAAGGTACAGCGGAAACAAAACTACTCACTAGAACAGAAACAAAAGAAGGTACAAAGCTGTGGCAACTCTACTGGACCCTACTCGGCCCAGCGTCCTCTGCAGCCGCCGACCCTGGCTGCTCAACACCTGGTCCTGAAAAAGGTAACGAGTGTAACACGTCAGCAAAACGCTGAGTAGAGTGGCAAACTAACTAAAGGCAACAGTAGAGTGTACAGTAGCTGTTATGTTCTATTACTTCCTTTATTTACATCTTTCAATTTTTCTCACTATTTCATTTACTTCTCAGATCCTTTACTTGATCTCGAATGTCCTCGTGGGACGATCTTGATTGCAGTCTTTTCCAACAGTAGAAGTAGCACGTGGTGCTCTCCTGGCCGGGAGAGTCCCCCGTGGTGATCCTACCCTCAGTCAACCACCCCAAGGTCACTGACAGACGTAACGGTGACTACGGCACGCGCGATAAACGCACAGGTAGCTAGCCCGTACTGGCACGCGGTCAGTCGTTTCCGTTAACGGGTGCGCCCAAAGCACAGCACGGAACCAGGGCAGAGCCCTCTCAGTAACAGGGGTCCAACCCCTCCACAGTAACCAAACCGGGGCCTTGCCCCTCCACAGTCCGCGCACCCTCGCCTGACTACCCTGGTTTGCCCTAGTGGGCCTAACAAGTCGGTGAAGGAGGCTAGCAGAACCCCGGGGCCCGTGGGGTAGCTAGTACTCTCCTAACACTACTAGCTCTCCTCGGTACTACGTACACGAGGGCCAACAAGTCGGTACAGAGCGGCCAAGCCTAACCCCGGGTCCCTGGGGCGGCTGGCCCCACTCTGCACTAAAACAGGTACAGGTACTTCCCTTGGTACTGCGTACCCAAGAGACAGTACAAACTACATCTCAGTTCCATTCCTTTTCTTTCCAGGAGTTCCACTCCTATTTCCCCGTAGGGTTCCAGCTCTTTATCTCAGAACATCATATGTTTCACTTTCCAGATTCTCGTTCTCACATTCCATGATCTCAACATGATTCTTTATGCATAACATGCAGCTGTTAATTAAATTTACAGGCAGCTTTATATATTCCTTTCCATTTTTCCAAGACTGCAGTAATGTACATTCCACTAGTTTTTCCATCCTAGGATTCATGCCATATCCTAGGATCTATCATACAATCTAGTTTTTCCGGCCCTAGGATTCATGCAACACCTAGGAGCTATCATTCCATATATTTCTCATTCCTAGGATTCATGCAATGCCCTAGGTTCTAGTTATGGTTCCATACTTTAACAGATTTTATTAATACTTAAAACCACTCTACCAGGTACAACGGGAGTAATGGGGGCGTGGTCGGGAATCCCGCGCGCCTCCGCGACTCTCAAGACGGCAACCGAACGAGGTCCTATCACAAGGATCAAACACAAGGAGTGTCTCAAAACAGTGTATAGCTACTGTAGGCGGGTAGAGGAATAAATTCTGAAACGAACGCAACTCGAATCGCGGAAAACGGAGCCCAAACGGGCCCTAAACGGGTCGAGAAAGACAATACTGTGCAAAATCAGACGTCTGGAACTCCTTCCAGACGTCTTAAACGGTGGATCAGAGAATTACCTGTTCGGCTTGGTTCCCCGGACGTCCAGAAGTCTGTGGGGACGTCTCTCCTAGATCCCAGACGTCCGATGGTCTCTCCGGACGTCTGGAGGTCACTCCCGCCGTCTAGTACAACTTCCAGACGTCGGATTCGCAAAGGATGACGAATCCGAACACCTGCGCACAGCCAACCCTCCTCCCTCAGTACGGTCAGTCGACAAAAAGAAGGGGAAAGCGGAACTCACCTTTCAGACGTCTGTATGATCTCACAGACGTCGACCTTGCCGTCTGGATATCAGTCCAGACGTCTGATTCTGGAAATTTTTCCAGAATCAGAACCTTGCTCGGCCTCCGCTCGCGACGCCGCCCGCGTCGCACCTCGCACGTCCGCTGCTCCGCCCGCAGCAGGTCCCTCTCCGCGACGCTCTGCGCCCCCTGCGCCCTCCGCCGGCCGGCCAAGCCGCTCCCGGCGAGCTCGCCCTCACGGCAGAGCCCCGCCCTCGCACGCCGCAGCTCCTCCGCGCCTACTGCGGCCGCCGCTGCCGCTGCGCCCTCGCGTCCGCTCGCTCTCGCGCACCGGCAGGAGAGAAGGAGGAAGATGGTGGAGACGGGAGGGGAGGCGCGCCCCCTCCCCCTTTTAACGCCGCGCGGGGAGGAGGGAGAGACGGTCGCAGTCGCCTGCAGCCGCAGAGAAGATGCGGATCGCAGGTCTGCGCGCACAGGCGCGCAGACGAATATCCCGTGCGAGCATAACTGTTCGCCAGACGTCTGTAAACTATCCCGGACGTCTGGTTAGACGTCTGGATGTGATCCCAGACGTCTTTACAGACGTCTGGGCCACCTCCCAGACGTCTTAAAAAACGTCTGGGGCACGCGCTCGTTACAACTGTACACTTTACTGTTTATTTAGTTTAGCTGCCACTCTACTCAGCGTTTCGCTGACGTGTTACACTCGTTACTTTTCAGGACCAGGTGTTGAGCAGCCAGGGTCAAGGGCTGCAGAGGACGCTGGGCCGAGTAGGGTCCAATAGAGTTACCATTGCTCTTTTGTACCCCTTTTTGTTTCCACTGTAGTGAGTAGTTTTTGTTACTCTCTGTACTTTTCTTTACTCGTAGTTCTTGTTATGTTATAAATGTTGTTCTACTATTGTGGTGGTACATACTGTAGTAGTTCTTTTTCTTACTGCTGTATTTTGTTACTGCTAGTTATATTTCATGTTGAATGTGGTTTATTTTACTGCTCTTTTGGTTACTTCCTCGTTGGACGACCAGGTCTTGGGATTAGTCGAGTCGGTCCGGTTCTCGTGTCTCGTAGGGACTCGGGAATCGGATCGTCACACCGTCGCCGGAGACGAAACACTCAGTGGAGGGGAGGACAGTGACGACGAAGGGGCTGCAGGGGCGTCGATTAGTGAGGCGCGACGCGGACGAAGAGGAGGAAGAGAACCCTGCCACTAGTATTGTGGCTGAGCGACGAGGGAAAGAGAGGGAGGTCGCCGGAGCTTGTTGAGCCACTGGCTGGAGGGGGAAGAGACGAAATAGAGGGAATCTCTGGCCAATTTCAAGCGTGTCGAATGCAGGGGGATTTAGGTATGCTTTTATAGGCCCTGAGGGAAGGTTTTATGCTTGGAAGCCAAGCTTCCATGCACGGTAGGATCGTTGGAGATGGAAGGTTGAAGGAGACCCAAATCTCTCATACATTTGCATGAGAGATTGGGTGCCAAATAGAGCCTATGATTATGTTCAAACTGGAAGAGATTTCTCAGAGAATCTCCCTTTCAATTTTGAAGGGGATTCTCTGAGAAATCAGAGAGATCTTACCTTCGATTCCTCGTCGGAGTAGAATTCCCTCCGCTATAATGGTGGAGGAACCTAATTGAAAAGAATGAAGACAAAGATAGGGGGGTTTCTGTAGAAGTTTTCAAAAGATAGGGGTCAAAATGTAATTGGGCTGGACCTGTTTGCAAAGTTGGTCAAGATGAATTCCCCTTAGGTCCAAATTTTGGTACAAACCTAATTTGGACCTAAGGATTCCAATGGTGAAGTTGGATTTTAGGTTTGACTATGTTTGACTAGGTAATTTACATAAAAATCTAATTTAAGGCAAATATTTGTCTGAGACCCCAATTTAGGTCAAAATAGGTTCCAAGGGCTAATTTAAAGGTTCTAAACCCTAGAGGATATTGTTCCATAATTTTTAGAGGGTTTAGGTGAATGTTATCATGACCAGAACCTTATTAAAACAAGTGGGTCTGTTTTAGGGTTAGAAGTCATTTAATTCTTAAAATTCATATGAACCTTTTTCTATTTGAACAAACCCACTTTTTATCTTGTTAAGACCATTTGACATTGTTTAGCCCATGAGAAATCCCGTTGTTGTACTGCAATGGTAAAATTACAGTTTTATCCCTTGTTTCTTTCTTTTCTCTCAAAATAGTTATTCATGGAATTAGGACCTTCAGTTGGTTATGTAGGAGCTTTTGTTCTCTTTTATGGGTCAAAATGAGCTGGTTATGGCTCATGATGGTGTTCCCATCAGCTATTTAGTCATCACAGGCGTCGAGCACCTGAAACATGTCCCCTTATCCCCTAAGCATATTCTAAATGGCTTTGGCTTTGGTCTGTGCTGTGAAATGTGAGAACAGTGTGCGGTGTGTGGCTGGGAGTCATGCATTGTGCGAGAGTTTGAATGAGCCCATTAACGAGCTTGAATTGAGATTAAGAGGCCTAATTAACGAATTAGGGCAGCTTTTAATAGAGGTCTGGTCCCACCCAATAGGGTACTGTGTATCCCTCAAAAAGGTCACCCGCAAACTAATAACCTAATTTTTGAATTAAGTAAGGCCTAATAAGGGGATTAAGAAGAGAGAATGAATGGCTAAGTGTTAAAATTAAAGGAGAGAATGAGAGAGCCGTGAGTAGGAAAAGAAAGCAAAAGAATGAAGATGTACATATGTGTATATGGTGTGTGTATATATATATATAAGTATACTATAAAGTATATGTATATTAAAAGTATACGTAGTATAAGTAATGTTTGAGCTATATATGTATATAAATAACAGTATAGCTTTACTGACAGAATTATTTGTCACTATAGATAGAATAAGTGTCACTATAGACCATAGTTTTTATCTTAGATTTTGTACATAGTTTTGCTGGGGTTTAGCAACGTTTATATCTGTCACTATACATATTATATATGTTATTGTATATGTTAATATATTAAGTTAAGTTAGTATAGTATATATCATTACTTATTATTATATATATATGTAAGTATTAGTATTATAAGTTATAAATAAATAGTATATAGTATATATGTATAGTGTTTGATGCTTGTTTGTATATTTGTGTGTTGCAAGTATTTCAATACATTCTTTTGTATATAAATTAGTTTAATTCTTTCATTCACTAATTTATTCATTTATGATTGTACATAAAATTGATCTTTTTGGAATTAAAGAATAATATTGGATTTAGAGAGTGATGTATATCAATAACTACCTCTTAGTGAACGACCTGGAATAAACCAGTAAAAATTATGTAATTAAATAAAATTGACGCGGTAACGATTTATATTTGTAACATATGCTACAACGACGACGATTTTTATACGAACCATGGTCGATCGCTTCATCACCAGCTAGTGACAAGGACTATTGCATGGTCACCGGATCGTCGATGGGGGAGGATAGGTAGGGAGGAATCTTAAGGATGTAAACAAATCAAACTTATGCAAATCTAGTGTCATTTGATCTGGCTTGATTACATCCTTTTTAGGCTTGGGTTCGTTATAGAAAAGTTTTGATTTGTTTATATTATTAAAGGATCGATTCAATTCATTTAGGATTTGTCAAAGAAATGAGAACTTAACCTTGCAAGGGATAGGGTGGCGATGAGGATGTGGTTGGGCGAGAGGGAGTGATGACTTTGCAGTGGAGAAAGAGGGAGTTATTGCATTGCAGGTGATGAGGGGAGAAAAATTACCCCACGAGTCGAATCGCGTGGAGGATCTGGCTGCTCGACAAATAGCGGAAACCCAATACCTCACGGTGGACTTGTTTACCTGGGTCCGTGCACCTGGTAGAATGACGTGTCGTTCTAGGTTTGGAAAACTACCAACCGACAGGTTTGTTGTCGCCATCGAGAAGGAATCTTGCAAAGTACAGCACCGACTTATGATCACCTATCAGTTACTACACGTCATAATATTTTTAGCAGAATCCTGAGACTGTGAGAATAGAAAAAGAGGCCTGCAACCGAAGGAATTCCACCCTGTAAATATTAGGAGTGGACTAGATTTTATTCTTTACACAATCAAAGAGAGAGAAATAGAGAGTTTGACTCACTCGAATACTAATGCATATTGGGAGCATCATCTTCCCTCTAGATGTACACCTTTTCCCTCATGGAAGTAATCATCAAATCTCATGTATGCATTTCTCTGTGATTATTTGTTGATTAGAGATTTATATTCTAAAAACTTTGATCAATTGGCATTCGATCAGTTGGCATGAGAGGATGCACACAAGTCGTAGGAGCTGAGATGACGATGTGTGAGAGCAAATGGTCATGCCATAACGAAGGGAGGAAGAGGTTCTGATTTTTTGGGTTTTTTTTTCGTGGTGACTTGATTTTTTTAAAATTATATATTTATGCGTCATATTCTTGAATATATATATATATAATATGTATTCGGAGAGCACCATATTAAAAAAAGAAAAAATGAGCACATAATATCTGCTAGGATTTCTACATGCTTTTACAATCATAATTTTTGTCTTTTTTAGCTATTTTTTTTACCTCTTGGAGTCCTAGACTTCGTAATCATTGGATTTCCAACGTCTTCATGGTCATTGTTCATCTAAATGAAATGTAGGCATATTCTTATAGCATATTAGTTTGATTCATGTAAGATTCTCTATGTTTTATTTACATTATTATTTTTTTTATGAAATATATTATTTTCATTCATATGTATTGAAGCGAAGTGTTATATTTAAATTTATTTTAGTGGTATGTGGGAATTGATGAAAAGTATATTATAGAGTTGCATAATACTTGACAGTCTTTTGTATTACATAGCACCCCTTATGTGAAATGCATGCTTTTCTTGTCTTCTAGCAGACGATGAAATGTATATTATATAGTTGTAAGTCACGAGACTATAGATATGTATCCAAGCAAAATCTTATATTACAACACATTTCAGTAGTACGTATGTGGAAACTAACGGAAAGTGTATTACAGAGTTGCACGACATCATAATAAATTGCACAACGCTTGACAGTCTTTTGTATTACATAATATTCTTTACGTGAAATGTACATTTTTTTTTGTCTATTAGCAGGCGATAGAATGTGTATTACATAGTTGCAAGTTACAAGATTATGGATATATATCCAAGCAAATTGTTGTATTACAACATTTTTCAGTGACTTGCTGGAACCGACGAAAATTGTATTACAGAGATACAATTTACAACGATATGTATTTATATCTCACGATGAGCTTTTGTATTATAACATTTTCACCGATCAATTTGTTACAACATATCCAAACATTTGTTACAACTTTCATTCATTTTGTTACAATGTATATTTATTACAAATATATATAATTTTCATTACAACTTGATCATTAAGTCATTACAATAATTTTATTAATTTAATAATTATTTCATACCTATTTCAAATAAATTAACAGATTAAGGACACGTGATCACATTTTAATTATAATATTTAAAATTTATTAAAATTTATTTTTAGATGATTTCGTCATCTACGAGTAGAATTGAAATTAAATTTTTAATAAATTAAACCTAAACAAATATTAAACTCGAGAGATTTTTGGAGGGCCAGTGATAAAGAACTTGGAGTGGGATGGTGGGGAAGGCTGGTAGGGATGGGAGTTTGATCTATTTTGGTTTCATTTGATTTGAACCAAGTAAGTTATCACCTACGGCTCGAGCGAATTGCATCCGGCCGGTGATATTATTCAGGTGACCAATAATTTTACAAGAAATATTCTTTGTTAAAATAAATATCCTTTGCACCCCATTAAAATCATGGTGGTTTACATTATCTAATTTAAACTGTAACGTCCTTTAAAAATATAGAATATAAAATATTACCAATCAAAACAAGTGGTTAATGGTTATTCGTAATAAAAAAATTATGATCTTTTCAAAAAACAAATAAAATATTACGATACAAAACATTTTTAAGAAAATTTTCAGACATAAACGACACAAAATATTTTCAAAGCATACACTTCAACGTCAGATTCATATTTGCAATGTCGAGGAACCAACTACTCAATCAGTTTAACTCTTATCACAAGAAGATTGTTTTCGAGGATTTATTATATACTTTAAATGTAACAACACGAATTTAAATATGCGTTTAATTAAAAAGAATTAACGTTTATAACTCGTTGGATATGAATTCCAATAATTTAAGTAGATATCTAAAATACTTAAATTTAAATTATCAAGTAATAATTTTTAATTTTTTTATATTTCACAACTCACTTTCCCGTGTTTATTATGTGCGATTATTATTGGGGGTGTTATGACTTTTATCACTGGAAATTTTGATATCCTTGTCATGGTCCAATTAATCAATTAATATATTCCTAGTAATAGTGGTTGCTCTATCTTATGGCATACTCTTTGACCATCCTAAGGGTAATGCTTTCCTCCTACTAGACCTAAGCTTAAATTCAAGCCTAATTGAGAAAAACTATCATTAACAACTTATTGTGTATAAGTCCCACAATCTTAAACAATCACCCAAAATATTTAAATCCAAATTATTAAGTAGTAATTCTTAATTTTTATATTCCATCATCCACTTTCGTCGATATACTATGTAGAACTATTCCTATATCAAGTAATCACTCATGTTATTAGTTCATATCATTTAGGTGGATCGATACATATTGGATCCATTAGTTGACGCAATACTCATATAAATATTATTTAAACTTGAATTAATATTATGTTTAAGGGCGTAAGTACGGAAATCATGTTGTAATATATTTTGTAATGTGTGTCTGTCATTCAATAAAAATAAAGGTTGAAAGTAAAAATACATCGATGTATTTTAATTTTTAATAAATTTTTCATTTATACAAATTTCTTCTTTACCTATGAAAAGTAATTTTTCACTTTTAGGTTTACCCAAATATGAAAAGGTATTTTACAAGTAAAAAAGTATTTTTTATAAATAAACTTATTTTTTGTAAATCTTAAATCCTAAACCTAAAATTTATAGATGAAAATTACTTTCCAATTTTTGAGAAAAAAACTTGTTTTCAACTGATAAAAATTTAAAATGCATTGATATATTTTAATAAATAATGAATGTATATCGTCAAGTACATTGCAACGTAAAACTTTTTTTTTTTTACTATCTTTAACATGTGTAAACCTTGCAACTTTTAATTATTATATATAATTACCTCATCATTATAGTTTAAATTAATTTTATTTAACATGGGCTAACCACGATTGATCAAGGACATAGTGGTGGCATATTGAAGTATCAATGTACCAAGTAGGGTGAAGCATCGTGTCGAGCTACCTTTGCCAAGCCCATCAAGCCCAACTCAGGTCTAAGCCCATAACTTTAAGGGTTGAATTTGAGTCAAGATTTCTGCTCATTAATTAAATTGGTCAAGGTTAGGGCCAACTGCTAGTCTAAGATCTAACTCGTTTAAGGTCCATATATAAATACATATATATATTATATATATACATAAATAACTTATATGTAAAATATATTCAAACTTTAAAATGGTAAATATTATGGATAACTTAGTAAATAACACAGTTTTATCCAATTTCTTTGATGTTATTTTGAATACTTCGAATTTTTTCGTTACATTATTAAAATTGCAAGTATACTAAATTTAAAAGTTTATATTTTTAATCAATTTATTATTCTAATGATTAATACTTTCGTATTTCTTAACAATTAGAATTAAGTTATACAAATTTTCTTAATTATTTTTAAGATTTTTAGTTACTAAATTACATACTTCATCCTTCTTTTTTAATAATAAATGGGACTGACTCATCTAGGCCCTGGCCCATTTACTTTGGCTTTGGGTCATGCTTAGGCTTAAGCCAAGATTTTACAAATTAAATTGGCCTAATCCCAACCCATGAACCCACTTAATTAAATGAATTTGGGTCGGGCCTAGGTTGACCCTGAAGGGTCAAGCTCATTGCTCAACCTTAGTACCAAGTTTGCCCAAACCCCATAGAATTCATGGGCCAAGTGGGGATTTTCAAATGGGAGTAACGTCATAAAGCTTTGTTTGTGCATGACCCTTGTTAGAGCTTATCTACAAGGGCTACTCTGGTAAACGTAGTTGCAAACAAATATCTCGGACTCCCTTTTCGTCGGGCTTTTCTACTTTTAAGTTGCTGATGAAGTTCGTGCCCTAAGCACCCTTTCAACTCCACCCACCCCTGCGAAACCCTAGTGCTGCCGTCGAGCAGGGCCTCGGCTAGCCATGGGGTTGGCTGGGGCCCCCACCCCCCTTCCGATGACACCATCAATCCTCCTCTCAACTCCCCCCTACCCCTCCCCCCCCCCCCCCCCCCCCCCGCCCCGCCCCCAACTCCTGCGGCAGCTTATTTCTACGTGTTTGGCCACACGGTGGAGAGGGCAGTGTCGATGGTTCAATTGCAACGGTTGCCTCGAGATCGTGTGCATCGGTGGGGCTTCTAAGGGACATCCCCCTGGTCATCTTTGATCTTGACTGTTGAGTTGGTCGAGCAGCCACCTCTCCTCCCCTTCGTATTGTATGGGATCGAGCTCCTCATGGCGGCTGAATAGGCGCCGGCGATGTTCTCGATCACCATATTAATGCACTTTCTGTAATGAAGTTGCAGTGGGATGCCAAGGTCGAGATGCCTACATCGCCACTTTTGCTCCGACCATCGATGTCCTCAATTATTTTTGCATTTTTGTTTGTTGTAGGGGACCACATGTGACATTGTGCTTCTATAGCCAAAATTGTGGCCGACTTGTTTTGGGTTCCAACTTCCATTGGATTTCTCGTTGCGCAGATGTTTTCTGATTACCAAGTTTCATACCTGGTGGCATCAATCTATGAGCGTGGAGTCGTTGCTCTTCTAGGTTCTAGGAGAGCACGACTAGATTTATCTTCTTAGACCCTTCTTTGTTGTTTATTGTATTTTTCTATTTCTTTTTTTTTCTTTTGTTATGGTTTTGTGGTGTTCCTCCATTTCCATGAAGAGCCACCTTCCCCTCCTTGCGAGGGTGTCAGATACTCTCTTCTCCTTCCTTTCCCTTTAATTGGAGTTGCGTCCTACATGTATGTGTTTCTTCCCCTTTAAATGAATGGTTTCATTCTAAAAAAAAAGGTTGGTGATGACGTTCCTTGGAGATAAACTATAAGTGAAAAAGTAAATAAACGTACTATGTAACGTATTTTGCAACGTATGGATGAGAATGATAATTTTAACCGGTATATTTTGATTTTTCACTAGTGGAAATCACTTTTCACTGATGAAAAATTACTTTCCACGTGAAAAATCAATTTCTATAGGTAAAAAATCACGTTTCAAGTGAGAAATCATTTTCCACTAGCGAAAAAACAAAACACGTCGATGTATTTCTATTTTTAATCGATGTATTTTGATTTTCAGCCAGTATATTTTGATTTTCAATGGATTTAAAATTATTTCCAATCGATATGCTTTGATCTGCTTGATTTTCAATCGGTTGATTTTCATTTGCAACCAGTTGATTTTCATGAATCAACCGATAAATTTTGATTTTCAACCGATTGATTCTGATTGCACGTTGCAAAATACGTTGCAACATATGTTTCCATACTCATGTCAAAACTATAACTTGTATCTGAAATGTAGAAATTTGAATTCTAGATGTGGCTAGAATGTTTTCTAAGGCCTAATTTACTTTGAGAGTTAATCTTTATTTACTTAACTACTTCACCCTCATTTGCAAACTTAGGCTTAGCCACTTTAACACGGATTTGTCTAACTCCTGTTTCAACTGGGTTAGTCAAACTTATGTTAAAATCGTACACCACTCGTGTCTCTCACATCTCTCATATGTTATATACCTAATATAACTACCAATTAAACGTCACAAGGATTAACATCACAACTTAACATTAATTCAAATAAATAAAAATCGATAATAACACCACTCTACACGTAAACATAATTATAAATTAACATTAATTTCATATTTTTCAACATTATTTTCATAACCTCCTAGTAAATTAACACTGAGAATTTTATTTTACTTTTCCTGGAATAGTAAATTTGGTTGTCTATCCTTTGAATTACTTCACCAACTCACTCTTCCATTGATCTGCCGAAAAGAAAGTGGCTTTGAAAGAGAGGAGTTACGAGCTTAGGTCAGGGATGCATAATGAAAACCTAAATATCAGAGGACAAACACAAAGAAAATTGATTAAATTTAAAAATTTTGGTGTATGGTTCATAAGAAAGCTTAAAAGTTAGAATTAGACGACTGCCTCCGGTGGTCCTCTCCTGTCTTCACCCCTACTTCAGATGAAGCTGATTGTTACGAGGGAGGGGAGTTTATGGTGTCAAATGAAGGGCTGACTTTTGGTGCTTGGATGCATAAACATCAAGTAGGCTAATTCTAAGAATTGTTTATTCTTGGAAAAATGAAGGGTTTTGTCTTTTGAAATTAGTGACTTGTTCTTCTCCCTCCCCCTATGGTGTAAATGTGATTTTTTTCCCCCATAAAAGGACAAATATTGTGGATATAAAATTTAATCTCATGACCTATAAATACTAATAAGGAGATTTTACAACCTATCAATCACATAGTGGCAAGGTCGCCTTTTCGTGTTCTTTAAATGTAGATCTATCCTCTTTTGCAGCCAAGTAAGATCAAATAATCATACTTGCGATTGCCTTTTTTTTTTTTTATGCCCTATTGTTTTCTCAATTATTTTCCCAATATTTAAGAGTTCGTGACACGTGAGTCCTGAGTCGAGTGAGTCCTATTTATCCATTCTTCCACTTGTTCAAAAGAATAGAACTATTAAAGGCCAAGTTACGACAATTGAAGGAGATTCCCTTCTCATCTGGCTATATATAAAATACAATCCGTTGACGTCTGAAAGATGAGCCATTGCTCATGGGAGTCCAACGAATACTCATGTTTTTTGGACCGTTGAGATTTTCTGTGTTGAGAATTAGAGAAGACGTCACGTGGCAACTGTCATGTGGCACATCACGTGTTTAGTAGCAGCCAAGGTGGCTAACAGCAAGGGTTCTTTGGATAAAGTTTTGTGCATCAAATATGGTGTTTATCTATTTTTAGTAGTTGATTGTTTTAGTAATTAAGTTTAGAATTTAGTTTTTGTTAAGGAACAAAATCTTTCTAAATGAGAAAATATTTTATCTCTTTAGGTAGCTAGTTTTTATTCCTTCCTTATTTGTTAGCATATATACTTTCTATAAATAGAGAGTCTTTCAATTTTATTTTCTCTTGAGTAATAATATAATTCTTCCTATCAATCAAGCTCTACCCTCTCTCCCTTTCTTCTCTCCAGTCGACTGCCATAGGTGGCAGCAAGCCTACTTGCAATTCGGCCAGCACATCACGCCGATGCTCCTCCCTTGGTCCACACCAAGCAGACTGGTCTACATCCAGTAGACCGGGTTATCCCTTGGTCTGCTATGAAAACCATATGTTCCTCCAACCTCTGTAAAACTTCTCCACTCCGAATCGACACAAATCCCAACATGGTATCAGAGCAGTAACACTTCGTGCAATCATTCTCAGGTCAAAGTTCTTCCCAACTTCTCTAGAAGCCGACATTCTTTCTGGCTAGGCCGATGTTCTTCTTGGTCAAAATCCAACCAAAGTTCTTTTCAATTTTCTCTCAACTCAAGTCGAACTTCTTCTTGGCCTTCTCTAGAACCGACGTTCTTTTCAGCTAGGTCGAAGTTCTTCTCAGCCACAACCAAAACTGAAGTTCTTTCCAGTTCAAACTACCTTAGAGGATGATGGCGAAATCAGAGATACAAGTTTCCGATGAAGAAGAAAAGAAGAATGATTACGCATCTAGGCTAAGTCATCGGCCTCTTGACCTTTGACTTGAGGGAGAGTGTTGGGAATCAGAGAAGACGCCACATGGCAGCAGCAGCCAAGGTGGTTGGCAGCAAGGGTCCTTTAGACCAAGTTTTGTGTACCAAATATGGTGCTTATCTATGTTTAGTAGTTGGTTGTTTCAGGAATTAAGTTTAGGATTTAGTTTTTGTTAAGGGATAAAATCTTTACAAATGAGAAAAGATTTTATCTCTTTCGGCAACTAGTTTTTATCCCTTCCTTGTTTGTTGGGATATGTACTTCCTATAAATAGAGAGCCTTCCCATCTTATTTTCTCTTGAGCAATAATATAATTCTTTCCATCAATCAAGCTCTACCCTCTCTCCCTTTCTTTTCTCCTGCCAGTTGCCATAGGTGGCAGCAAACCTTCCTCCAACCTGCCTTCAATCTAGCCAGCACATCAGGCTAGTTGTTTTTTTTTTATTTTTTTGAAAATATTTTCATTAAAGGGGAAGAACCCAATATAAAAGGATGCAAAGGGAGACAGAATATCCTCATCCACGAAGGAGGAAATACATCCCGTAGAAATGAAGGAACGCAAAATACAAAAAACAAGACAAGAAATAAAGAAAAAAAAAAAGAAAACGCGCCACAAAAATGGGAACCAGACAATCTCCTGAAAGAAGGTGACACCACGCTCGTAGGTACGGTAAGGCACTAACGAGACGAATCTCGAAGATTGTGCCAATGAGTTAAGAGTATAAATTGACTAAAATGTTGAAAACAACTAGAAACTTAACCATATAAACTCAAGGTCATACGTGATCCTCAACAAAATAAAAACAACACTACAAAAAAGAAAAAGAAAGCCTAAAACTCTCCAAAGCACGAAACTATCCTGGCAACAGCAGATTGAGTCTGCCACAACATTCGCACCGCAACCATCGAGCACCAATCGCCAACGCAACGATCGATGCCATCGAGTTTGCAAGCATCGACGAGGAGCTCTACAACCACAACCGACACACGGCCATAGCAACCAATCGACGATGACCTTCGCAACTACCGCACGCCACCACGACCGATCATCGACGAGCCACGCGACCACAATAGCTGTGAAAAGCGAGCGAGCGCCACAAGCTGCTATCCACCTTGCATGTCGAGGAGGTAGTCCATGCACCAAAGAGGAGAGACCCGAGAAAGAGGAAAGCATTTTCGGAGGCAGGTGGGGACTCCGATCAGCCTTGACTTTGCCCTCTCTCTCTCTCTCTCTCTCTCTCTCTCTTTCTCTGCGGAAGGAGGAACGAAATGCTCCAGCTGTTGTTGCCGTTATCTTAGAAATGTGATCGTTGCTGTATTTGGCGGCCAAATGGCTGGACCTCCAACGTGCATGTAGGTGTCCAACACTGTTGAAGTGTTGGTGGTTCAGAGCCTTACAACCAAAATGGCGCAATCAAATCATGGGAAGTGTAAGCCGCAGTCCACCCTCACCAACAACGGAAAGGGACCGTTGCTTCTCAAATACAGAAAAAAGGGAAGGGGCCGTTGGACTAACCCACATTAATTAACTCAGTTTAGTGAGTAAGACACCTAACTTTTGAATGCCCCTACGTTTCCTTCAGTCGAGCGGGAATCGGTGGAAGGTGGCGATGGAGACAACCCCACCAAACTACCACGCACTCTCGCTCACCTCCTGGCAACAACTTATCAACAGCTAAAGCTTATTTTACCCACCATTTGGTCCCCGTCCCTCAAGGCTGGGGGTTTGAATTGTTCTGAGATAAAATTACAGTTTTATATATTTAGGGAGGTGTCTGATAAGAGTATTCGTAATAATTGATGTGATGATATAATATTAGTAAGTGATATTTAAATATTATAATATGATAGGAGTGGATATATTATGGTACGGATAGATGTTGGTGTTGATATGCTACAGCTCGGAAATGATGTTGATGTGTTATGAGTGAAAAATTATGAAATTTTTTAAAAAGACCTTTAACGAATTCTTATCTCACTCGTACGTTCCTACCCAACCTGATAACTCGTTGCCAAGCGTAGGCCGAAGATACTCATGGTTTTTTCTCCATGGTTGGACCTTGTTTCTCCACAAAGAGAAAGGAACATGTGAAGTATTATGGTGGAAGTTTTGCCACACGACACTCCAACCTACCATTAAATGAACCAACTAGCCTCTAAATGCTAGTTTAGTTACCGTATGGGCTAGCAAGCTCAAGTCAGCAAATGCTAAACAAGAGATATCCCATACTTGTGTTCACTTGGAAAGAGAGGATATGGAAGAAAGGTCTGGCTTATCAAACAAGAACTCACAGAGAGTTCAGCACAGACAAACGTAGGCTTAAAGCCTAAGATTGAGGTGGAAAGTCTCTCGAGTGCCCCTTGCTTGGATCTACTGGATGAAGCGGGAAGCCCCTTCTTAGATCTACCGGTCGAAAATCGCTCAATTGGCTTACTACCCAGATGGCGAAGCAAAATGGTGGCTCATGAACTGACGTGGATCCCATTCTTTATTTTTTTTCATTTTGTCATTTTGTTATGTCTTACAAGTCAAGCATAATGTATGACGTGCACTACTGCCATGAAAGTTATGCCATTAGTAGAGAGATAGACTTGAAAATGTTATCGTACAGTTAGGGGTTGTCCCCTCTACCTTCCTGGACGATGCATGCATCTCCTTAAAGAGACAACTCGAGAGAATGATTCCAGATACGTGTGCTCAAAAACCTCTATGAAAGGGGGAAACTTGTATTCGAGAAGAGTTTATCCACTCTTTTCTCAATCGTATACTTACTATGTATTTTTTTCCAATGTTTAATAAAATTATGGAAAGCTTAGTTATGGATCGACAAAATGAAGTATAAAAAGAATCAGAGGGCCTACGTACTAGGATATGGTCGAATGACAACGACTCTCAACTTTGGCATAAGAGTCCTATGTTTATATTTCTATATTATCTGAAAGATTGGCGTGGGAGGTAGCCAACTTCTTCCCGACGTCAGAGGTTTAATTGACATTTAACTAAGAAATTTAAGTTCTCCGAAAAGCACTTAATATCACATGATTGATTAAGCTAATGATACATTGATGGCAACGATCACCTATCCACATTTTCTCTCCGTCGTATACTTTCTCGGGCTCTTCCAATATCAATTAGGGCTTTGGGAATCTAAATTATGGGTCGGGGAAATGAAGGGTAAAAGGAATGAAAGGTGTAATTGTAATATTTAGGGAGGAAATGTAAGTGCTCCAAAGAGCTTCACATGATGGCCGGATTATCCTAATAATACACTGATGGCAGTAAGCAACTTCTTAAGAATTAATCACCTACAATTGAATCCTGCATCGATTTTTTTTTTTTTGTAAATTACTTTTTCTACCTATGCATTTTGCTTGCAGGTTCGTTATCGTTCCAACGTCTTCAAATCATCCTTCTTCACCAGGGATATCACTTTATGTTCTCATGATATATGTGACCGATGTGAATGGAACAAATAAATCTTCAATTTTAAGAAGGTTTGGCTTTCATTTCGAATACCAAAATTAGTTGGGATATGGAGTTTGGATATAGAAGTCCCAAACATGTTCATCCAATTACCCAAAAGTATTTTGGTTTTATGTAGTTGCAATATCCCAAATTAAGAGTAAACATAGGAAGAGCCCTTCATTCGCAGCTGAGTGGTTTGGTGGAATGATGTTAGACTATGCTTACTTGGAAAAAAGAAAGGGTAAACATAGGAAAAGTTTTAACATATATAATTGTTTGAGTCTTATGTTAACGGCTTATAGAAATTGAATTTATGTAGCGCCATTTGTATATTTTGGTGAGTTGTATGCTTTAATTTGTGATGATTTTCATAATATCCAAGACATCTTTTTGGTGTTTTTTTTTTGTTGAAATTTTCTTTTTCCTTTTTAATGAATGATCTTGTTCTCATGATAACGATGACAAAATGTTCAATTAGATGAACAAGTATACCATACATAAATGGAGATCCAAGAGGATAATGGAGATAGGTATGACATTTTAAATTGAAGCACATGAAGAGTAGACGCGCGGGTTGAGTAGCATTGCCTTTGTCGACATATCAACTTGGTAATAGCTAAACCTTTTCCATGTTCGACCAAGGTGTACTTATTCACCTTCTCAATTTGGTGATGTATAGATGTTTCATGTATTTGGGCAATCAAATATATATCCCTCAATCAACAGGAGAGAAGATTGAATTTATATCTTTCAGGGAGAGGAAACGATATGAAGTGCAATAAGAGGGACGACGATCTCTATATCCACATACACTAGTAATCTCGCTGAATCAATAAAGCCATTTAGCCTAACATGCCCAATATCTAACCAAATTCAGTGGTATGCCATTGAAAGAGATCAGTGGTCTACTTAAACTTGCCACGAGGTATATAATAAGTGACAATAATCTTGCATATCCCCATGGTGAGTGTATTTTTCTCATGAAAACAAAGATGTTCTGTCCTCCCTCGTAGCACTCTTAACACCCATTAAAGCTACATTGACTAAGCTAATGCATCATCCCCCATGGCTATATTGTTGGATCCTTGCAACCTCCTTGGAGATCCCTTCACATGATGAACCTCTGCAAGGATCTCCTCTCTCGCTTTCCACACTTCTCTGTTCGCCATGTTAGGAGATCGATGTAACTTTAGCACATAATTTGGCTTTTTTTTGTTTGTTGAGAGGTATCTCGGGTGTTTGGGATGGACACTCCATCCCTTACTCTTTGTAAGGTTGCAGGATGCTAATGGAAGTCTTCTTTTCAAAAAAAAAAAAAAGCTACATTAACCAAGCTAGAAAATTCAATGTAAGAAATGCATGGTAAATCGTCCTCACACGCATCCCCCAAAGGTCTCCCCTAGCCCCCCAACCCCCCCCCCCCCCCCCCCCCCCACCAAACAACTCTTGTTTTTTTTTGCAAGATAAAAGCTTTTCTCCATTGGACAAGAACAACTAGAGTCGAAAGGTACAAGGAAAATCATGACTCAACCAACTTCCTTGTAACTGTGAAGTTCATGCAGAAATTTGTTACTTTTTTTCTATCTTTTAATGATCCAGGATTATGGGTGCAATTTCATAGTAACTTGGGGGTAGTGCACAACACCTCCTACTGAATAAGGCAAGAGTAGGACTCGAACAGTGGCTCCCTTAATGTCGAAGTCAATCTGAGCCTACCATTGCTCGGGATGCCCTTGACAAGCGAAATTTGTTAGTTTGTGACCACACTTTTAAGGATAAAAATTAATTGTAAGGAAGAATGATTACCATTGAAATCTTGGCAATCTTTAATAATTCTTTTAGATGTCCGATGTAATTGTCTTGTTCCAGTGATAGAATTAACACAGCTCTTAATAAGGTAACTTCTATTAGGATTATCCAATGCAACTTGTATGGCAAGGTCAAGAGCGAAAGCTTCATATTCCTCCACTATTGATGCATAATTTCTTTGGACTTAGAGAGAGATAATCTAGTTTGTTGATTCATTCCTTTCTATAGTTGCTACATAGGTGTGCCATGGTTTTATAGCAACATTAGCATGAATGGTGAAAGGAAATGCTAGCAATTGATTTCTAGTAGCTTGAACAGAGAATCGTGAGTGGTTTTCCTCCTCGTGCGTATTTCTCCTCCAATTAGAGATGAGCATTGAGTTGGGCCCTTGCAGGCCGAGCTCAGCTTGGCCTAAGACTATTTAATACATAGGCTAAAAAGCCAACCCAAGGCTCAACCCTAAATAAAATTTTTTGACCTAAGCTTGGCTCAACCTAAAAGAAAATGGGCTCAAGCTAGGCGGAGCAACCCTATTTACGACTAATGCTAACCTAACCATAATTCTTTTCAAAGATAATTTTACATAACTTTTATTGAATGTTAATAGATAGTTACTTGATAGTCCCATGCAAATTAAAAAAGATGATTTTTGTAGTAGCATCATCTTTTAAGGCCTTATCAATCTTTATGGTCCCATTATATATTTCATTGATGCATGCAAGATAATACCTAAATGGGAATTTCACATTAATAATTATTTTAAAAGTACGGGTGGCAATATAATTTGGTATATGTAAAAAAAAAAAGACTTGTAAAGAATAATTACTATTTTCAGTTATATAAAATGATATGGTTATTATGTTTGCCTTTTGCATTGATTAAAAGCTCTTTGACTCCTCGCAGATACATGTGTAACCAAAATGATCCAACTACTTACATTGCAAATATTTTGATTAAATATTCTACATATATCACATATAACATGCCAACTAGGTGAAATCAAGTAAGAGAAAATTAAAATAAAAAATAAAAATACTCATATTATATGTTCATATTTAATTTGAACGTAGATGTTCACACTTCACAAGGGCAAGAAATCAATGACTCATATCTAGTTCAAACAATATTGTAAGATTACACAAGTTACAAGTATAGGGAACATGAGGCTTTTAAGATTTTGTTGGTGGAAAACTTGTAAGAGTACTCAATGTTTAGTTAATGTTTAACATATGATGTATATATATTTTAAAATATAAAATAAATATATATACTTTTTTTTTTAAAAGAGAAAGGATCCTGAATTTCTCGCTAGCTCCTCCATGATTAGAGCTACAACTACTCTCCGATATCGAGTCGAAATAGTTGGATATAATTTGACACCACACACACCTAATATATAATATATATATATTGATGTAATTAAACTAACGGATCAAATCTTAACATGAGCACATAAATAAACTTCATGAGTCATGTTGAATTTGAATTAACTAAATCCAAAACTCAACCCATTTAATATACATGTCCGTCATATTTAGCATCTAAATCCGACCTAAATTAATTTCCTAGTCAGATTTGAGAACACACCCAAAAAAAAAAAAAAACGCTCGACATATTTTTTTCATGACTTCTCGAACATGAACGGTAAGCATTTATCACCCTTTCCCATTTTATTTTCCCTCCTCACCTACCCCCCCACTCCCCTCCATGTGGACCACCCCCTGCCGCAGCCTCCCGTTTCCCCCGTCTATAAATAGCACCCCCTCCTTCCGAAACACCCTCCCATCGTATCCCTCGCGCCTCCACCGCCCCCTTTCCTTTCACTCCCAACTCCCCGCCCTCTCCTCAAAACAGGTAAACCACTCCCCTTCTTATTCCTACATTCCCCCACCCACCACTATCCCTCCCACTGGAATATCCCCATCACTCTCCCCCTCACAGATCTTCCCCCACCCCTCGATCAGGTACACTTCTTCCACTATTCTACTTTAGAGCTATCCCGGTGATCCTCCTACGAGATCGGATCCAATTCTTCGTTTCTTCCCCGGTAGTTATACTTAGCTAATAATCGCGATTCCGAAAGCGATCGCCAGTAGATCCGGGGTGCCCTCGCGTCATATCTATTGCTCGAATTGTGAAGTTTCCGTGGTCGTGCCGTGGCCGGTGGAGCGTGAGGGTGACGGTGCGGGGGTCGTGTGAGCTGGATCTGAGCTTAGAAGTTGCGGTTCTTAGGTTTGGGTTCGGTTGACCTATCGTTAGATCTTATAGATCCGTGTAGATTCGGCGATTTCGCGGGCGCGTGTTTGGTTTTCGCACTTCTGTTGCTGCAATCGATACAGATCTGATGGTTTCGATGCTTATCTCCATTGTATGGGATTTGTTCTGCCGCGTTTCATTTTAATTCTTCGGGTTTACGATGTTGATCTGTCTTATACACGCGCATTTATCTTCTGTATGTGCATCTTGCTTTTCTTTCTCGAAAAAAAGGATGGATTTTTGTTCGCGAAAATTTGTGTTATTTTCGAGGAGTGTCCTACTTTGAAATGCACACTGGGACAGCTCACGTTTACCTTTTTTCTAAAAAAGGTCCTTATCACCTGATATGTTTGGTCCCCACTTCTCAAAGTGGCCAAGCAAATGTAGGTGAGATGTGCCTAATGCACAAGCACCTCACGAAGCTTGTGCATTTTTTAAAGAAATAAAAAAAAAGGAAAAACAAAAATCATTGCTTGTTCACTCCTATATGCACACCCTGTTTTCCACCGCGGCTGATGTCAGCATCGATGCTGAATTTGCGCATCGGTGCTCTTGAGCTTGTGCCATGGCACCGGTGCGATGCTATAGCACTTGCCATGAGTGCATCGAGAATGGATCAAGTCAAGATTATACATGGGTCCTAATATAATACAGTTGTGTGCTTAGACATGATTTGCGATATATTACCATAGGATCAATTGCGATACTATTGCATTGGTGCTATAGCATGCATTTTTGTAACTCTGCCTTCATCTCCATCTCACGACCAACAAGTGAGTTCAAGCAATGTTTTAAAAATCGGTTCGGACTAGCTATTTAAA
This sequence comes from Thalassia testudinum, assembly GCA_037157565.1. Taxonomy (NCBI): domain Eukaryota; kingdom Viridiplantae; phylum Streptophyta; class Magnoliopsida; order Alismatales; family Hydrocharitaceae; genus Thalassia; species Thalassia testudinum. Next base: position 25,964,251 of record JAZHRO010000024.1, read on the forward strand.
CTAGTTCAATAAAAAATCGGTGCCTTATCGATCGGATTGACCAATTTAAGCAATAAAAGTCAAAACTGGTGTGAACAAGTCAAAACCACGTTGGATTGGCCAATTCGGTTAAATCAGCCATTCGGTTTAACTATTCTCTTAAGAGATAAAAAATTTAAAAAAAAAAAGGGAAATGCATGTGACTTTACACACCACACCTACAACCCATGAAGACCAAAATCCCCTCTACCTTTTATTTTTCTTTAGTATTTGCTAAAAGAATGTCAATTTAGTGTAATTAGAGTTGCAAAACAACTTTTCCTTCTACATATCATCATTGATTTTTTTATTAAACATCGGTGTAACATAGTTGGATCTAGCTGAATCAATACAAATTAAATCAAATATCTTATGGTTCTATTTTTTCCAATTTTTTCACGTGCTGATATCTTCACTGATTCAACCAGTACAAATCCCCGATTGAACCACTAAAACACTAAACAAGCACTTGATCAGTTTAATCACTGGTTCAATTTTTAAAGCATTGAGCTCAAAGTTGATGCTCATCTCCATGCATCTACTATTGTGTGCTTTCACTCCAAGCATCACCCTTGGCTCCTCCCCAACGACATGAGGTGGGGAGGGGATGCAGCTGAGAGTAAAGTACTTGTTAGCTGTTGTCCTAAGTATACAGTATTTAGTGCTCAAGAATAGAGGTTTAAGCATTCTGGGCTAGTTTCTCTTAGTCAATTTGAGATCAGAATCTGTAAGATATCATGAGTCGATTGCCCGAGGTTATACGACATTCTCACCAATTTGCAATATCTGGCACCATATTAGATGAAAATAAAGGAGAAATACTTGGTTGTCATGCACAACTGTGTTTTGCATTTTCCCCACACTAATGCCTTTTTTTGCTTCTTTTTTATCATGTTATGTTGTTTATTGAAGATGATTCTATTTTCATTGAAATTTAAATGGGTGAAATTACCATTGTCTCTGAACAGAAAGATGGCATCACACATCGTTGGTTACCCCCGCATGGGCCCAAAGAGGGAGCTCAAGTTTGCCTTGGAATCATTTTGGGATGGAAAAAGCAGTGCTGAGGATTTGCTGAAGGTTGCTGCTGATCTCAGGGCATCCATCTGGAAACAGATGTCTGAAGCTGGGATCAAGTACATCCCCAGCAACACCTTCTCCTACTACGATCAGATGCTAGATACCACAACAATGCTTGGTGCCGTCCCCAAGAGGTACGGGTACACAGGTGGAGAGATCGGGTTTGATATCTATTTCTCCATGGCCAGAGGAAATGCTACTCTTCCAGCTATGGAAATGACCAAGTGGTTTGATACTAACTAGTAAGTGATCAAAATCTTCATGGTTCATAAAGTTTCCTTTGTTAGAAATTGTTGTATTATTTTCATATTCATGTAGCAAGGACTGCAAAATATGGATTGTATTTAATTTGCTTTCTTTGGTCTGTTTCTGGTGTAAAACAGCCACTTCATTGTTCCTGAATTGGGCCCAGACACTACTTTCTCCTATGCTTCTCACAAGGCAGTCTCTGAATACAAGGAGGCAAAAGCAGTAAGTAACCTTATATCCTTTAATGCTTAGAGGTTTAACTTTTTTTTTTTATTATCTGACAGAATGTTATTTTTTATGCAAATCAAATTGCTTGCTTATGCATGAGAAAGTTCGGTTCTGGTCTTTCTGCTTACTTTTCACCTTTTCTCTCCGATGCAGCTTGGTGTTGATACAGTCCCTGTGCTCATTGGACCAGTAACATACCTGCTTCTGTCAAAGCCTGCCAAGGGTGTCGAGAAATCTTTCTCTACCCTCTCTCTTCTGAACAGTGTTCTTCCAGTTTACAAGTATGAATTGTGGCATTTATCCTGTAGTTTGATTTTTTTTGTCAACATATACTTTTCTTTGATTCTAACACATATATGATTTCCACAGGGAAGTTATTGCTGAATTGAAGGAGGCTGGTGCTTCGTGGATCCAGTTTGATGAGCCCAGGCTTGTTCTGGACCTTGAGCCCCACCAACTTGAGGCATTTACAAAGGCTTACACTGAACTGGAATCCTCATTCTCTGGTCTAAATGTTCTTATTGAGACATACTTTGCTGATATTACTGCTGAGACATACAAGTATGCTTATATATTTTATTTCATTCTAACACCTTCCAAGTGTTGAATGGTAACTAATTTTGTTCCCATTTCTGGTCAATTTTCAGGACCATCACCTCTCTGAATGGCATCTCTGGGTTTGGTTTTGATTTAGTGCGTGGGACTAAGACTCTTGACTTGATCAAGGACAGTTTCCCAGCAGGCAAGTATCTGTTTTCTGGAGTTGTTGATGGAAGGAACATTTGGGCTAATGACCTAGCTGCCTCAATCAGTATTCTTGAGTCTCTTGAGGGTGTTGTTGGCAAAGGTATGCAGAGCCTCCTGCAAAGTGACTTTTGCGGTCTTGGAGTTTTTGGTTTCTAATATGTTTTCTTGACATCAGATAAGCTTGTGGTTTCCACTTCCTGCTCACTCTTGCACACTGCTGTTGATCTGGTCAATGAGCCAAAGCTTGACAGTGAAATCAAGTCATGGCTTGCTTTTGCTGCCCAAAAGATACTTGAGGTTAACGCATTGGCCAAGGCATTGGCTGGTCAGAAGGATGAGGTACGGTTGCTTTGGTCACTGTTTGCTTTTTTCAAAATTCATCTTTCAGTTCTAAACCTCATGATTTTTCCCATCAATTTTTATTTGCATTTGCATATCTTCGCCTGTAGACAATGGGTTCTTAAATCTCAATGTATTTTTAGGAGTTCTTCTCAGCAAATGCAGCTGCTCAGGCTTCAAGGAAGTCGTCCCCTAAGGTTAATAATGAGGAAGTTAAGAAAGCAGTATGTATCATAAAACACACTTTTTCCTAGTTATATGGCTATTTGCTTGTCTACCATCTAGCTGTAACAACTCTGGGTGTGGCACCTTCAGGCTGCTGAATTGAAGGGTTCTGATCACCGGCGTTCCACCAATGTCAGTGCTCGGTTGGATGCACAGCAGAAGAAGCTGAACCTTCCAATTCTTCCCACAACCACCATCGGTTCATTCCCCCAGACTCTGGGGCTCAGGAGAGTGCGCCGTGAATACAAGGCAAAGAAGTATGTATCACTAATGAGTGTTTGCCTGGTAGGCAATCAAGAATTAATCGTCTTGCATGAATGCTTATAGTCATGTCTTGATGCAGGATTGCTGAGGAGGAATATATCAGTGCCATGAAGGAAGAAATCAACAAGGTTGTCAAGTTGCAAGAAGAGCTTGACATTGATGTTTTGGTTCATGGAGAGCCTGAGGTGAGATTATATTTTGATAAATGAGCAAAAGAAATTCCATTTTGTTAGATTGAAAATTGCAGAAATACAATGTTATACATGTTTTTTTAGTGATAACAGTGATCAACTTCTCATGATTAGTTGCTAACTTTCCCCACTTATGCAGAGAAATGACATGGTTGAGTACTTTGGGGAGCAACTCTCCGGCTTTGCATTCTCAGCCAATGGCTGGGTGCAATCTTATGGGTCCCGCTGTGTTAAGCCTCCCATCATTTATGGTGATGTAAGCCGTCCCAAGGCCATGACTGTCTTCTGGTCTTCCATGGCCCAGAGCATGACTTCTCGCCCCATGAAGGGAATGCTTACTGGCCCTGTTACGATTCTGAACTGGTCCTTTGTCAGAAATGACCAGCCCAGGTAAAAAATGATGTCATGACTAATAGAAAATTTTCATCACAGCATAGTTGTCTAAAGTACTGTGCACTGGGTTCCAGGTTTGAGACATGCTACCAGATTGCACTTGCCATCAAGAAAGAGGTGGAAGATCTTGAAGCTGCTGGAATTAAGGTACGTTCTCCGACTTTGGAGCCGAAGTCTTATTGATCTTAATCTTTCGTGTTTCCATCTTCTAACCCAATTTTCTATTATTGTCTCGCAGGTAATCCAGATTGATGAAGCTGCGCTGCGGGAAGGCTTGCCTCTCCGCAAGTCGGAACAGGCTTTCTACTTGGACTGGGCCGTCCACTCATTCCGCATCACCAATTGCGGTGTCCAGGACACAACCCAGGTTTTTCTTTGCCTCCCTTCTCTCTCTCCCATCTTTCTCAGCTAGCTAAGTTCTTTTACGTAGCTGAGCAAGTTTTACACAAATTTTCCAGATTCACACTCACATGTGCTACTCCAACTTCAATGACATCATCCACTCCATCATCAGCATGGATGCTGATGTGATCACCATTGAGAACTCTCGATCTGATGAGAAGCTCCTCTCTGTCTTCCGTGAAGGAGTGAAGTATGGTGCTGGAATTGGTCCCGGAGTGTATGACATCCACTCCCCCAGGATCCCATCCACTGAGGAGATTGCTGACCGCATCAATAAAATGCTTGCTGTCCTCGAGAGCAACATCCTGTGGGTCAACCCAGATTGCGGTCTTAAGACCCGAAAGTACGGTGAGGTGAAACCTGCCCTAGCCAACATGGTTGAGGCCGCGAAGAAGCTTCGTACTGAGCTGGCCAGTGCCAAGTGAAGCATCTTTTCCTGCATGTGCTGATATGTTGTTTTAGTTGAAGTTTTCTTTCTCCCTTTTGCTATTTTGCTTATTTAGGAGTGGAATTATCCACTTCCTATTTTGTGCTTTCCTATTTTTGTTTTAGAGAATCATTAAAATCTCCACATGGAGAGATTATTGGCAGTTGCTGCCCATGTACTTTATTATGGAGAAAGTAAGAATCGGAAAAGAAATGGTATCTAGCATCTTGTTATTCAACTGGATCTGATTATTTTTCTTATTAGTCGTTAGAAGAAAGGTGGCAGAGGCTCTCTGCCCCCCCCTCCATTTATCTCCTTAAGAAGCCATAGTTAAAGAAGATATCTGGTTGGCATCTTCCAAGACTAACAAACAAAATTGGAAATTCTGATCAGTTCTTGAAAGTTTAAGAACAAAAGGACCTTCACTTGAGAAATGTCCATCAGATTTGTTCCAGAAGATTATTTCTTATCAAGGACAATCTGCTTTTTCTCTCTGTCGATGACTGTACTTTTATGACCTTTAAATTCTATGGTGAATTATTATGTGCTATATTGAGGTTTATATTTAAGATCATGAGAGTCTGGATCCTATACTATGCCAATAGCCAAACTTATGCCGAGTTGGTTGCTGTATGGCTGGCCTGATGGTTTCCTGGTGCAACAAATTGTAAGAGACTCTAAGGCATGGAGAATGTGGAGTGTGACCCGTGCTTTCAGGTGGGAAGATTGCAGTTGGGACTGGCCAAACAATCATGTGGGGCAAACTTAAGGTGGTCCGGCTGAGGGTGAGGAGAGAGGAGGAACAGCCTGAACTGAACATCGCATTCATAGCTATGTGGTCTGCTTGCATTGTTTGCCTAGAGGATAAGTTGCTCAACAATGCTAGACTGAGGGATTAGGGCTTTGGTGAATGCTGGCTGCTTGGAGTGTGGTAGCAGTGCAGATTTGTGTCCATCCATTTCTTTTTAGGATGAAGGATAAGATGAACTTGCATTTTGAAGGTGAAAACTCCATTCTGTGCTGCTGCAAAAATTGCAGATCAGATGATAGAGCGAGAGTATAACTATCTGTGACAGCTAAGTTTTGCATTGTTGGGGAGAAAAATAACCGTAAGCATCTCAAGCATCGTAAAAGTTGGTCTGTGCCTGTGCCTGCAACGACGGGTATTGTTAACAATGTGATGTTGCCATGAAGCTATTGCTGTAGTGACAAAGAGAGGGGTGGAAATGTGCCCCTGCTTACCTGAAAAAGGGAATGCTATTGTGCTTAGTTTCAACATTTGTGCATCACAAGGATCGAGTAACTTTCATGTGCATCTTCCCCACAAAATAAGAATTTGGGGTATCTTCTCATCTGAGGGGCCAGTGGGAGATCTTTGAGAGGTATTTCATTTGTATTCGTTCCTCCTCAAACTTTGTCTAACCTATTCAGAATCAAAAACCCCTTCAGCCACTGCTTTCATTGTGCAGCTTACTCTTCATTTAAAAAGAATGGAGTGGATGCTGCTGCTGCTGCTGCTGCATCCACTGACCACTTTACTCAACATGAAAATCTCCAAGAAATCCTTGTTATCAATGTTAGAGAATGGAAATCCCAATCAAGTTGGAAGCATCAATCTGGATGAGCATTCCCTATCAACAATTATATGCCAACATAGCTGCAGCGAGACGTATTTCGCCCGCAATCACAAGAATGCAAAAATGAGTTCATCATCTAATGCTGTGAGTTGGATTCTGACACTCATCATATAGCCATGTGTAAAAAATGTTGGTGAAAACTTGGTTTTAGCTTTTGTTTTGTTATGAATGCCATGTATCATGCATGACAAAAGACATCTATACTGAAAACATATCAGATAATGGAACCCATAGTGTTTCGTTCAGTGTTGCATTAGAAAGTATGACTTGAGCAAGAAGCTTCAAGCCTTCCAAGTGCTGCCATTGTATTCATTCTTTATAAGCAGGATTTTGTAGAAGCAACCTTTTTCATGCTTTTCCAAATTGCTGCTCCAATTGTTGCACTCCTCCAGCTATTTTGGAAGATAGAAAATTGACTTAAAAGTAACCAGTTTATCTCTTATTCTGATGGTGTGTGTGAGAAGTTTTTGGATTGTCTTTGTTTGATCCTCTAGATTCGTCACAATTAACGCTTTCTTATGTTTCAGAACTGCTTGTTAAAATCTAACCTTGCCAATGGAATCCTTGTAGTGTAAATTACAACTGGTTCTAACTTCCGCTTGGTTGGATATATGAGGCAATGAAACTTAGCCTTTGACTACCTTGTTTAGGATGATACCCAGACATAAGTAGAGAACAAGGAGTGATATGAAGGTGGAATACTTATCAGATTAAGATCATTTCTCTATTGATTATAAATAGGAACAGGGATTTAACACACAAGGCTGGATTTGAAAACCAGATCAATAACAATGAGCACATGCTTAACAGGAAATGGGAAGATCACCAACAGAGAGGCTCCAAGTCCTTGTGAATCATCTATGTTTTTATGACGGATTTCGATCCTCAAAATTGAAATCCTCCCAGTCCATTATCAGGTCTTCTATATATTTATGATTGCTTTCGAAATCCAACCTTTGGGGATTGAATTCTTGCTGTTCAAATCCGGACATTGATTTCATCAAACACAGACAAGATACATTTTGTGCGCAATTTCGACACAGCCCTTTGGTTTACCCATCATCCAGTCGAATAACCGATGCAGATGCCTTTAGGAATAATGGTTCAGTTAGTGCAGTTCGTATGCAATATATTCTTACGCTCCTGGATCCATGTTGAACTAAGACAAAAACATTCAGGTCCTATACCTTCCAACAATTCCAATCAACAAATTGATTATCCAACCACTGTTTCAAAGCAAACATAAATTCTAGTGCAGAAAAAAAAAAACAAAAACAAAAGGAAAAGAAACAGAGAAGACGGAGGGATAGAGAACTCCCACAACTGAGAAATTCAAGCACAAGCTTTTCACCCCTGGAAGAGGAACCAAACATCCATAACTCCTCTCATGAAAGTTCCAGTGCATCAAACACAAGTGCCTTCAACAACTTTTATATGTTCAGTAGAAGATATGTAAGGATTAATCTGGAATAAGATCTTGACATTGGAATTTGGGAGAAAAACAAACTCTCTGCTCTTCTAACACACTACTACGTCCAACAATGGTATCCGGCACCATGGCCTCCGTTTTAACGAGAGAATAAAAGGATTCAATGCAACCTCTAGTGAAATTCTGTGTGAGAGGGAGGCATTTCAAATGTACGGCTAGCAATGCAAAGGGGTTGGATTTGGATCGGATTTGACTAAATCCATACCCATATTTATTTACAAAACTTATACCCATACCTTACCAACTTGACCATCAGATATAAAAATTTAAACCCATACCCATCTACCCTTTAGATATTCATTTACCCGTTAGATATCCATTTATAAATTAATCTTATAACTAAATTGTACCTAAATTAGAGTTAAGAGAAAAACAACATTTATACAATTTATCAATTATTTATTTTTAAAAAGGCTAAAACATTGGGATTCAGGCTACTCCAATTTAAATGATTTCCATTAAAATTATTACGAAATAGAACTTAAAAGGGAATATATCAAAAATTGAGGAATCTTGTTGAAGATTAAAACTGAGAAAATGAGAGATTTATGGTGAAATTTATATATCTTGGGTAAATAGAGATTTTATTTGGATATTCAGGTTAGGTAATCGGACAGAGCTCTATACCCGTACCCATAGCCAATTGAGTTTTTTGGATAAAATCTATATCCGAATCCTATCAGGTTCGGATCGAGTTTTATCAATTCTTTTCAAGTTCGGGTCGGATTTGCTAAAACTTACATCCTTACGTACGGCAACTCAGCAAAGTACTCAGCAACAAGACAATATGTAAATGCAACCATAAAGCAGCAATCATCTTTTGATTTCAGCCACAGGTCAATTCAAAAGATAACTATTACAATTTTGCAGCAGTTAAAATATTTATCTGCACTTAAGATGAAAAGTTGGACATAAGATCTAATTGCGCACCTAATGTACACCATAAGCCTTTTCTTGGAGCTGTGTTAGAGTTATCTAATCCAAGATACTGTTGCCTATAAATAGAAGTACAACCTAACACTGCAAGAAACGAACAGAAGATGGAGATGAGTATGATTGAAGTTGCATTTTATACATATAACAGTATGTTATCCACTGCTTTGATTGCCATGATACCATGACAACAAAAGTCTCAATGTACATGTCCAACTATTGGTTTAACTGGTCTTGTATCTAAATCTGAAATTCCCAAATTCAAGCAGTTTCAAGGTATCAACAAACCCATTTTCCTACATGTCCGTCCCTAAACTTCTCAAGTAAACGCAAGAGCCCAGATAATGATCTTGTTCTAGCATCAACAGCCAAAATTGACATCACTTTCCTGGTGCAGAATTGTTTAGCCGCACATGCATGATGAGGGAAATCGAACAAAGGGCTTATGGAATTCATATTTCATGCTAATCTCCATAGTCAAAGGGCAAGTCTAAGAAGGGTGTTTTTAGTAGGTGATGCGAGAGAAAATCTCTCCCCCAACTTCATCTGCAGAAGGGAAAAAGGCCGTTTTTTCTCCTCTGCAAATGGTATGTAGGTCAAGAGTCCATAATATTCAAGATGACTAAAGGATAATTATTGATAACCACTTTTTGGATTTTCAAATAAAAATTCCAATTCATTACTTATAGCACACCAATTCACCTCCTCTGAAAAAAATGGCATATTGAAAGTATGGTGATAATTTGTTTACCTTGATGACAATATGGTGGTAATTTTCTGAGTCTTTGACTATGATGGAACAAAATGAAGTTATTTTCGAAATTCCCTATTGCATGAAAAAGCAGTTAATTGTACATATGTAAGTTAAGATTACGAGGAGGGATCAAAAGACTTCTCCATTGTTTCCCTGATGGACACCATCTCTGGATGCTCCAGTCCGTAAAACACTTCCCTGATGCTGATGGTGCTCCTACAAAGCTGTTTTGCGATATCGTAACATCCACCCTTGAGCATTACCATCGCCCTCATCTCAAGAAGCGTCGCCCTCAACAACGCGAAATCTTGGTAGGTGAAAGGATCCAAACCCACATAGCTCCTGCCAGCGGGAGCCCCGCAACACGAAATCCTCTCCAATTCCTTTTGCGCTTCGGAGACGTAAGCTTCTTCCAGATTTTCCAATGCCTCGGTGGCCTGCCCCAGAAGAGCTATGGCAGCCTTGTAATGGCAAAAGACTCTGGAAGCCTCCGACGCCAACGGGATCACGACCCTTTTGATAAAACATAGCAACTCTGGGACCTTAAGATCAACAGTTGGTGGCTCAGTTCCAAACTTGAACAGCAAAAAGCACGCTGCCCACAGATGTTCAGAGTGATGAGGCAAGGACCCTTTCACATTGATCGCGCGAACCGCGGAGATTGCCGCCCTGAGATCTCCCGTTTTCCTGGCATACAACCTCACCACATCATGAAACTGAATGTGCCCTTCATTGGTGCACCTTCTGGCCATCCGAAACGCAACCAGAATCGAGGATGCCTCGGGCTTCAATCTAGCGGCACGCAATCTTTCCCACACACATGCGGTATTACGAGACCAGCTCCAAAATCTTGCCTCGCGGCGACAGCTTCTTGGAGCCCAATTCGCAGCCAGGGACAGAAGGGGAATGGATATCGACGACGGGGCAAACCAGCAGCTCGCCAGGACCATCCTCAATGCCAGCCCCTCGTGCCCGTCCGCGATGTTAAATATCAGAATGCAGACGTCCAGAAGCTGGAGCAGGAAAGGGTTGTTCTTCAAAACTGGATCATCCTTCTGACTCCATTCTATGTTCCTCTGGGGAATCCTGCGGACAACATCGAGGAGCCTCGTTGGCCTGATGGGAATCTCCGTCAGGATCGCGCCAACGATGGATATCCCGAGGGTTATTCCGCCCAATCTCTCCATGATGGTCTCGAGAGCATCCACTTCTTCCACAGGAAGGTCTCCTGAACCCCCCCAGCTCATCAGCTGCATTGCCTCAGGAGCAGGCAAAGGCAGCAATATAAGCGGTTCCACATTCGCAACCCGCGGCAGCTTCGTGGACACGATGGCATGTGTGGCGGCACTGCTGGATTTTGGGAGGAACTCCACGATGCTCCTCCCTTCCCACCAGTCATTCTCGGACTCAAGATCGTCCACCACGATCAGGAAAGGTATCCCCTTTGAGAGCTCTTTCCTTAACCTCTCAACAATCTTCTCCTCCAAGTCCTTGAAGTTCACAGGCTCACTCCTCCTTCCCATTCCACCTGATCCATCCTCTAAATTCACATCAATTCCCAGCAAAGGAAGCAACCTCGCGAAATTCTGCCTCAAATACCTCGCCCCGCCGCATACCCACAGCACCATCCTGTACCTCTTCGCGAATCTCTTCATGAATTCGAGGACCAGTTCCGTCTTCCCTACACCTGAACCACCGCTAACACAAGCAATGCCCCTTCCATATTTCCAGACATGACGGAGCGGAAATGCCATTCTGGCATTAACCGTTCCGTCAACGGGTTGGTGGAGGAGAATTGGACAATGCTCCTCCCCTTGCTGTTCCATTTCTCCTTTGCGAGCCACCACGAGATCCTTCCCTTTTTGAGTACCATCACCAACGTCCACACGACTTGAATCTCCCATTGTAGAACAGCATCCTTCGTGTTTGAGTCTTTGACTCTCATCGTACCCTTCCACCCACCCAAACAGCATCATCTCAAGCTCAACCAACTCCTCCTCCCTCCCGACGAAGCGACTGCACGGGACTAACGGGAATTCTCTCCCTTCCATCTCCTTCCACTTCTCCTGCCTCTCCACGACGCCTCTCCTCCCGAGTCTCCTCCCTACGAAGGCAACGGCTTCCGCCACGCGATCCCTCCAATTCCACGCATCCACCTCCAGCTTGCACTCCACGCAGCACAAGCCGTCGACGGCTCTCCTCCACTCCTCCTCCAACCCACCATACTCCTTCCACGCCTCTCCCCTCCACGTGACGGCGGCTCCAACGCTGCACTCCTTCACCCTCAACCCGAGGAAGATGGGAAGGAGGTTCTTCCTGTCCAGGAACACGTCGATCTCCTCCATGCTGTACGGGTTCGCGAACGACCCCGGTGTGACGAGGACTACCCCGACGGTGACCGCGTCCATCGCGGCCCGAGCCGCGCGGTGCGAAGCGGCGTCGGGGCACGAGCTCCTGTCGGAGGCGAAGCAGGAGACGCCCGAGGACTCCAGTTCGGCGCGCACCCAATTGAGGAAACGGGTCGAGGAGGGCCTCCGGCAGCAGAACCCGACGTATACGTCGGTGTTTCGGGACGCGGCGCCATGGGGGAGGGGCAAAGGTGGGATTCTGGAGGTGGGTCCCATGCGGGTAACTGGTGGTGAGTGGCAGGGGGCGGTGGGGAGGGGCGGAGGAAGGAGGAGGACGGAGGGGGCTGAGAGAGTAACTTTGTGTCGCCGGGGGAGGTGACGGATAGAGGAGGACGTGGAGAAGCGGCGGGAAACTTTTGGAAAGAACGAGATCTTTGCCAATATTGGACGGGCACCTCGTGACATCCCAAAAAATTGCTAAAAAAAAAAAAAGGAAAGAACTGGATTTATGACGTCCTTTATTTATGTTTATATTTAATTAAAAAAGTAAAATATATTAATTTAAAATTAAAATATAACGATTTAAATTTAAAATATATCGGTGAGGATTATAAGGGTTAATTTGAATGGAGGGATATATTTTATGGGATAATTTTTTTGTAGATGGGTTATCCTCTATTTTTATTTGAAACTTATAAAAGTTATCTTGATGGGTTAACCTATGGTTATTTGGAAAGTTTCAAGGTTAACCTACGAAAATACATGAGATAACCTACAAAAATAACTTTTCTTACATCAACCTCAGAATAACTTATCTCGAATTAAGTTCTCTTAACCCAGGTTAAAATACCCTTCCCACCAAACAAGGTTAACCCTTGTTTTAATGGGTTGTTCCCCTTACCAAACTAGGCCTAATAGTATGGACTTAAAAATAGGGTCGTAGCTTTCAAGTGACTGACTATGAGGGATAGTCTCAATCTCTCAATGGGAGGGTATTTAGCCTCTACGCCTCGATGCATTTTACTAAAAAAGTAAACTTCCCGTTGGATGCTTACATCTTCGTGCACCAACGTAACACTAATGGTTGAACTCAACGTGGTGAGGTAGATATAGAGTGGCTCACCCAAATGCAAGGCTAATAGGATAGATGGGCTTTGGAGGTACTCTTTAATTTGGTCCAACGCTTGCTAATAGCCTAGCGTCTAATGTTTAGAGTTGTACCCCTTGCCTATCTTAATACATTCAAAGAACGACAAGCATTTGTCGAACAAGTGGGACAAGAATCAACCCAGAGCAACTATTCATCCAACCGAGGATTCAATTGCCCTTAGTTTATTAGGTGAGCTTAATTCCGTGACTAACTTAATTTTATTGGCATTTGCTTCAATGCCTCAATTGAACATAAGAAACCCTAGAAATTTCCTTGAAAAGGCACCAAAGGTGCACTTCTCAAGGTTTAGCTTTAGGCGATTCACTCATAAAATGTCAAAAACTTCAATTAAATTTTGGAGATTCTCTTAGATGCTCTCTTCCTTAGCTAGCATATCGTCGATATAGGCCTCAAAAGCTTTTTCCAATTATTTTAGCAAATATCAAATTTACAATGTGCTAATATGTGGTGCTAGCATTCTTTAAACCAAAAGCCATTATAGGATATTGAAATAGACCCCTATTGGTGATGAAGGAGGTACTGTAAGGCCTATCTACTGGAGTTAGGCTAATTTGATGGTAGCTACTATACACATCGAGGAAGAACATATGAGATTGTTCTAAGCATGAATCCAAGAGGACGTATCAATCTTTAGTAGGGAAAACTCATCCTTCAAGCAATTAAGGTTGATGAAGTCAATGCACATCCTCCACTTCCCATTAGCTTTTTTAACCATCACTATGTTGGACAACCAATTAGGGCGTAAAGATTTCTCAATGAATCTGGCCTCTAAGAGCTTATCAACTTCTGCCGCGGCTGCTTGCCATTGCTTGGCCAACTTGTGCCAGCATGCCTATTTTATTAGGCAAGCACCCGATTTGATGTTCAACCGATGCTGTATAATTGTTGGATCTACTCCCAGCAAATCTTTGTCGGACCAAGCGAAGACAATTGCATTTTGTTAAAGAAGCTCTAAGAGTTCTTGTACTTCGCAAGAGTCCAAGTCTACGCCAACCTGAATGAGCTTTTTCACCTACCCAGGGTATAGTTGGGTGTATGCCGAAGATGGATGCTGCTTCTGCTCGAGAAGTAGCACCCACCTTAATGGTGGTAACCATGGCTCTCTTCTTTCCTCATTTTGGTGGCTTTAGGGGAATTCTTTGCATGCTCTACTCGAGTTCAAGGCAAAGCAATTCAGGCCCAACAGATTGGTCTCCATGGGCGATTTTGATTCTGGCTAGGGAACTAAACAAGAATAGATGGAAGTAAGATAGCGGGATAGCCGCAAAACCATGACCGGTTGGTAGGCCTATTATACCATTAAAAGTCAGACAAATTAGCCACTGTGAATGGGGTCATCAGTTGAGGTGTCAATTTCCCTCTCGAATGGTGATCAAGAATTCTATTTCCTTGTTTGGAATTAACTTGTGGTTTCCAAAGCCAACTATTGCGTATGTCAAAGGGATTTAGTCCTCCTTAAAGCCAAGTTTGATGAAGGTTTTTAAAAATAAAACATCCACGACGCTTCCCTCATCAACGAGCAAAAAAGTTGATCCTACCCCTGAAGGTTTCCCTACCAGGAGGGGTGACGTAATAATATGCGGAAATAAAATATATAAAGCAATATCACAAGAAATTAAGCAATCACAAAATGTACACAGGTATTTTTAGGTGGAAACCCAAATCGGGTGAAAACCACCACCTAACCCTCTCGAGTTAGGATTTTCCGATCAACCAAGTTGATCAAAATCCACTAAACGAATCACTTTAAACGAGGGTGATTCAACCTCAGTACAACCACGCTACAAGTACGAGGGTAGCGTTCCTCAACCCCTTCTCTCCACGAGAAGGATTTTGTCCCACGAAGGAGACAGGAATTCGCAAAGCGAATACCCAATCAAAATAACAAAGGTAAAATAAAACAACAAACATATAGAGCCAACAAAGTAATTAAGAACCTAGCTTCTATAGGAATAAGGAAACTTCCCTTTGCAAGGAGTGCGTCGACGATGACGCGGTGCGTGAGCCACGCGACGGCGCAATGTCGCTCTCATAGACAACGGCGGGAGAGCGGGTGCGCGAAGGGAATGATGCTCTCAAGATGATGGAGCTTGAGCTTAGAGAGCAAGAGCTTCTTGGACACAAGAGAGTGGAAGTATGTTGCTTAAGTGTGTCTTGTGTTTTTCTAAGTGTGTCTCTTATGTGTATTTTTGTTACAAGGGTTCCCCTCTATTTATAGAGGCCTTAGGAAGGCTTTGGAAGGCTTGGAAAAGCTTCCATAGCCGTTGGGTGCAAAGCCCAAGAGAATCAGGCCGAAATCAGGACAATGATTGCATTTGACAGGGTTATCAGACGTCTAACTCTGGCATCAAACGTCTGGAAGGCCACTTTAAGACGTCTGATTCCAAGGTCAGACATCTGATTCTATGCGGGTTTCTCCCTGACTTGAATCAGATCTAAACAGGGTTTTTGTGCAAGTCCATCAGACGACATGCAGGACGTCTAGCACTATGTATGGACGTCTGGAAACCTACTTTTACTGTGGGAATTGATTTCCAAACGTTGCAACGGCTAGAAAATCTCTGAGAAGAGATTTTGGGTCAGCCGAGGCAAAACGGTCATTTATCAGACGTCTGGACAGTTCTATGGACGTCTGATAAGGCTCTAACGGTCATATCTTGAGTGTTTTGTAAGCCAGCCAACGGTCCACTAATTGGACGTCTGTCAAAGTCATCAGACGTCTCCTAAGACGTCTGGTCTAAGGTCTGGACGTCTGATTTCATCAGACAGAACTAACTATGTCCAGCCTAACGGTTATCAGACGTATGAAACAACAGTCAGACGTCTTAAAATACATTATCAGACGTCTGATTTTGGAATTAGACGTCTGGAAAGTCTGTTTGAACCCTATATTGATTTTCTAAGTATTCTACAGAAAACCTAAGTATCCTAGGGTTGTGCCGGTGTTCCTAGGACTACTGTTAGGGTTCTTTGAGGCTCTTTAACATGAAATATCTAAGGAAATAAAGAGCAACAAAAGAAACAAAAAATACAACAAGTACAAAAGAAGGAAATCTATCCTATTCTTCATTTCCTTCCATCTTCAATCTTTCGCTCCACGCGAACCTCCTCCGTTTTCCGTCAAGCTCTTCCAATCCGTCCTGGATGCGAGCTCGAACTTCGTCTAAACACGTCCTCATTTGCATTTGACCTGAAATCTAGGACTCAAATTGCAAATGTTAAATAACACGTGTTTTGTTATCATCAAAACAAATGATCGTGGTGCTCTAGCACCAACAATCTCCCCCTTTTTGATGATGACAAAACCGTAAATAATAATGCATAAAAATCCTCCCCCTTTTTGACATTATCAAAAAGGTTTAATTGATTTTATATTTCCTATAACTCCCCCTTAAAACATGCTCTTCTATGAGTTTCTTTTGACAAAGGTAATGTCCTCCCCCTTTTTGTAACAATGAGACAGCTATTATTTTTCTCCCCCTTTCTAAAGGAAATTTAGCTACCTTATATCTCCCCCTTAAAAATTGACAATTAGCTCATTAATTTTTAACTCCCCCTATCTAAATGCTTATAAAAAGATAGGGTTAAAAATTTTACCTCACCTACCATGGCCAATAAAATGGCCCGAATGGTGGTGGTGGATGCCACATCGGATGGGGCTCCCATCCGTAGCTTGGAGGCCCGGGCATTGGCGCCGGTCTCCAATCTGGTGGTCGACGTGCGGCGGGTCCTTCGTTTGTTCGCCGTCTCGTCGGTCGTCTTGTTCTCCTCCTTGGTCTACTCCTTGGTTCTCCCAACTCGAGTTGACCAGACTTGAGCTTGTAGGTCCAGTCCTTTATGTTGTAATTATCCCTGAACCCTACAAAACAAGATTCTAATTTTTTCTTCGGTATCCAAGTGAGCTTGGATCCGGATCTGTTAGCGAGTCTCCTTGATGGAGATCCTTTCTCAATCTTAGGGCTATATAAATCATCTACTTTGTTGATTAGTTTGTCAGAGCTTTCCCTAAGACATGCAATTTCTCTTTCTATAATTTGCATCTTAGTTTTTAAATCAAAAATTTCTAACTTTAGACTATTATTTTCCTCAATCAATTTATTATTTTCATTGATGAGGTTTTGATTTTCTAATAATAGGTTATCATTTTTAGGACTAGCTTCTAGATCCTTAAGTTTTATTTCTAACCTATCATTTTCATTTCTAAGAAAACTAAGGTTCTTTTTAATGCCTTTATTTTCTACCCTAAGTGATTTACTAATCTCAAAAAGTTCATTAAAAGCTTCTTGAAGATCATAACTTACCTCATTATCGCTGTCGCTTCCGCTTTCGCTGTCGCTATTGCTTCCTCTGGCCATGAAACCAAAGCAAGCGGTTTCTTCCTTTTCTTCTTCTTCCTCCGAGCTGGAATCGTCATGAGTGCCTTCCAACCTCCTCCATATCTCGTGGGCGGTGGTGCACTCTTGGATTTTCTCGAACTCTTCCGGACTCAATGCGCAATACAGGGCATTCATTGCCTTTGCGTTGAGTGAAAGATCTTGAATCTGCAGCTGCGAGTAGCCTCCCGCAGGTTTTTCTGGGATGTCGAAAGGCGTCTCGCATCTGGCCCAGACCGTGAAGTCGGTGGCTTGAAGCCAGGTCTTCATCCGCAACTTCCAGTAGGGGTAGTTGCTCCCGTCGAAGAACGGCGGACGGGTTGTGGACTGCCCCTCGGAGATCCTGATTGCTGATGTGCTTCCCTCCATTTGATCTCTTGCCGGGTTGTTACGCCGAAACAGCAAGACCTGCTCTGATACCAATTGAAGGTTCGTCCCTACTAGGAGGGGGTGACGTAATAAAATTGCGGAAATAAAAATATAAAGCAATCTCACAAAAATAAGCAATCACACAATGTACAAAAAGATTTTTAGGTGGAAACCCAAACCGGGTGAAAACCACCACCTAACCCTCTCGAGTTAGGATTTTTCGATCAACCTAGTTGATCAAATCCACTAACCGAATCACTTTGAACGAGGGTGATTCAACCTCAGTACAACCACGCTACAAGTACGAGGGTAGCGTTCCTCAACCCCTTCTCTCCACGAGAAGGATTTTGTCCCACGAAGGAGACGGGAATTCGCAAAGCGAATACCCAACCAAAATACAAAGATAAAATAAACAACAGTCCTATAGAGCCAACAAAATTAAACCTAGCTTCTATAGGAAATAGGAAACTCCCCTTTGCAAGGAGTGCGTCGACGATGACGCGGTGCGTGTGCCACGCGATGGCGCTACGTCGCTCTCGTTATCAACAGCGGGAGAGCGGGCGCGCAAACTGTTTGATGCTCTCAAGATGTAGAGCTTGAGCTTGGAGAGCAAGAACTTCTTGGACACAAGAGTGTGAAAATGTGTAGCTAAGTGTATCCAAGTGTATTTCTAAGTGTCTCTTATGTTGTTCTTAGTGTGTATCTTGTGTGTTTTTGTGTTGCAAAGGCTCCCCTCTATTTATAGAGGCCTTAGGAAGGCTTTGGAAGGCTTGGAAAAGCTTCCATAGCCGTTGGGTGCAAAACCCAAGAGAATCAGGCCGAAATCAGGACAATGATTACACTTCACAGGGTTATCAGACGTCTAACTCTGGCATCAGACGTCTGGAAGGCCACTTTAAGATGTCTGATTCCAAGGTCAGACGTCTGATTCGTGAATTAGACGTCTGGAAAGTCTGTTTTAACCCTATATTGGTTTTCTAAGTGTTCTACAGAAAACCTAAGTATCCTAGGGTTGTGCAGGTGTTCCTAGGACTACTGTTAAGGTTCTTTGAGGCTCTTTAACATAATGTCTAAGGAAAATAAAGAGCAAGAAAATAAATACAAGAGATACATGAAAGGATAAAAAAGAATCTATCCTATTCTTCTTGTCTTCCATCTCCAATCTTTCGCTCCACGCGAACCTCCTCTGTTTTCCGTCAAGCTCCTCCAATCCGTCCTGGATGCGAGCTTGAACTCTGTCTAAACACGTCCACATTTGCAATTGACCTGAAATCTAGGACTCAAATTGCAAATGTTAAATAACACGTGTTTTGTTATCATCAAAACAAATGATCGTGGTGCTCTAGCACCAACAATCTCCCCCTTTTTGATGATGACAAAACCGTAAATAATAATGCATAAAAATCCTCCCCCTTTTTGACATTATCAAAAAGGTTTAATTGATTTTACATTTCCTATAACTCCCCCTTAAAACATGCTCTTCTATGAGTTTCTATGAGTTTCCACAGAAATTCAATGTTTTCTCGTCCTCTTTAATGATGTACTGTTATGCCTTATGCATTCAACATGATAACTAAGTGGATGATTCTAAGATTTCTAAAAGTTGTGTAAAAGTTACTGCCATTGATGCTCGTGCTATATTTTAAGCCATGACTCCTGTGCAACAAAAGGTGCGAAGCCATCCAAGCCAATCCAACAGATTGATCGCAAGAATGGATATGAGCTAGGAACTATGCTTTGATTTTTGTTTGCAATAATTCCTTATTTGTAGCAAGATTTAAGTGATTGAGGATTTACATTCCAAAGTCTACAAGTCTAGTTTTGTGCTTTTAATTAGAGCTTTTCAAAAGGATTTAGGCTCATTAAGCTCGTCTTTGTCTAAACTGTACAAGTGATTGCAAGCTCAGCTTTGATAGGATAATGAACCAAACCCAAGCCTAGGTGGTCTTGGCTTAATGAGATTTTCTATGTGTGTATGTTTACTAATAGCAAGTTGTGGTATATATAGTTCATAAAGTCATGTTTATGATAAATTTTTAGACATGCGATCAATATCACCCATGACATATAAATTTTAATAGGAGTAGGTATATTAATGGGCTTGATAAGAATATGCAATTTTAAAATATATTAAATCACCAATGTAAGAGAATTTAATATATTATATACTAGTCGGATTTGGTCTCCATCTCAAGCAAATTATGCCTAGGGCTATAAAAAATCTTGACCTAAACAGGCCAGCATAGGCTCAGTCTTAGGCTCAAGGAGGCTCACAAGCCCTTCTTGATGGCGTAATAAGCCTAGATGAGCGAATGACATAAGTGCTTCTACCTTCATAGTAAGTTGAAGTCTGATTAAGGTGAGTGTTGAGATTGATTTATTTAAATTATATGGGTAACTGGATCCCTTTACTAGATCCACACATTACCATAGAGAATTTGGACAGTGACCAAGCCATCTAATTATCCCTGTGTTGTCTTTTACCAAAAGATCTGATCTTTCGTGACCTCTCCGGTGCTTTCCTTCTCTCTCTTGAGAAGGGCTTCTTGTGCTCTTTAATACCATGCTTATGTAATTTATGTCTATTTCCAACAAGGAAAACCTCCCAATTCATCCCTTCGTGCATGTAGAAGGCAGACAAAATGCATCAAAAGAGATTTAGTACAATGATATCGGCTACATTGATATATTGAATGAGTTGGTTCCATTATTCAACAACATATGACACACCCAATTCTCTCAAACGTAGGGAAATTCAAAAGAATTTGTGAAATCGAACCGCGATTCTTGGCATATGCAGCCTTTTCCTATGCTACACCAAGTTGCTAGCATAAGTCTTTATTGCACGCGCGTGCGTAAATATATCAGCAACTTGCTCCTCCATCCTGGACAACTTCCTCTTGATGTTTGCAAGCGTAAACTGCTATGAATGGCATCAGAACAGACCCCAACCACAGCTCACCATCCCTCTCCACCACTTCACTCACCGCACTCACCACCTCGCCTCGGCTGTCCTCCAAGATGGTCAGCAACTTCCCATCTTGGCTGTACTTGGCAACCACAGCTGGGCTCTTGCCTCCAGTGCGCAGCTTATGGATGGTCCTTGCTGGAATTGGGAGCTTTAGGAGCACCTTTCGTAGGCGCGGGTGCAGCGCCAAGAAGTGGACAAGCCGCGTGTATCGGCAGTGCATTGCCACCCAGAAGTCGCCCTGGCAGTTGGCTCGAACGTTGTCGGGGAATCCAGGGAGGATTGCAAATGGCTCCGACGTTCCTGCCTTGCCACCTTTCAACCAGTATCTGCTTAGTCTAAATTTAAGCAGGTAGGGAGAGTGAGCTAACAGATGTAGAAGTAGAATGATATTAATGCCTCATGCTTAATCCAATGGA
Organism: Thalassia testudinum; assembly: GCA_037157565.1. Taxonomy (NCBI): domain Eukaryota; kingdom Viridiplantae; phylum Streptophyta; class Magnoliopsida; order Alismatales; family Hydrocharitaceae; genus Thalassia; species Thalassia testudinum. The sequence continues at coordinate 25,985,275 of JAZHRO010000024.1, forward strand.
AGCAGGACCCTTCATACCATCTGCAATGTAGGTGACTTCCAATGTAGTTGATCGCTTAAAGTTAGTAGTAAGATGTTTAAAATGCACTTTTGTAGATATCACAATCAAAAATCAATTGAACTGGAAAGTAAAAGTAGTTAAGTTTTAATTGCTGTTACTACCAAAATTTCCAATCAGTCCACATTAATATGTTTTAGGTTTATGGCTAGAAGGGAACTATGTTAACGAAGTTAATCCATGAAGTTGTTCACAAATGGAGTACTCCTGAACTTGTGAGGGTGGAAAGAAATCAAATTCAAGTTTAAATCAGTACATATCGTCCATAACTGAGTGTGCGTAATTCAGTAATTTCCTGTTTGTTCTCCTGTGGTACATGGAAAACGTTGGTGAGCCGACTCAAATATTCTTCTGATTTGTGGGTGTTTGGTCTAATCAATCTTTAGCCAGAGTATCATTTTTCTATCCAGATGGGGATGACTACTAATTAACTTTGATTTGTCATCCTTTTTTTTTCTCAATAAAGAATTAGTAGGAATCAATGTAAAAGATGACTTGAGTACAAGTGCAACAATGACAAATGGTGGACTATAATAATAGGGGTTAACATTAAATGTGCCTGGATTTTTTTTCTTTTTTCACCCTGACAATATTTTGACTGATCAAAATACAACTGGAGTGAACTCTAGTTGGTTTTCTGTCAGGTTGCCCTCCTGTCCAGTTGTTGCCTCCATGAATACTGCATAGACGCAGATTTAGGGGACATCTTTTTTCTGCCTCATGTTGAAGTTGACCTTCCATTTCTACCACGGATAAACATTAAAGTCTATTTGTCAAATCACGAAAATCACCATATTTGTGATTGTTCATCATCAAATCCAGTGTCATGGCCAGAGAACCACTTCATGACACCTAATTCACTTGCAAATTTACCTAAAGAAAATTGTTTTGGATGCGCAATAAATGGAACTGCATCTGGATGGCAAGAAAAAAGTGCATCAATCCAAAAGTTTTTCACCAATCATAATGAACAACCAGATTTTTTTTTTTTGAAATATAATTGACAAAATGGACAATCCTATGAACTTGGAATGAAAGGAATCTAACCTGCCGAGTGATCCTTCAGAAAAGACAAAAAAAGATCCATCCTTGCTAAGAGATACACCATTGGGGAACTGGAGATTTGAGAGAAGAACAGTAGTTTCCATCCTGTCGGCATCGTACTTCAAAAGCCTCCCTGAAGGGTCAGCTGTAAAAACGAGCTGCATATAATCTCTGAAAGGCATCGCCAACGTATGATAATCTTGTGTTAGGACTTTGAGGTTCTGTCAACAGGGATTAAGTAATTTGCAATCAAGGAAAAAACACAAACGATTCAATAATTACTAAGAATACTTCGTAATCTAAATATTTAATAAAGGATAAATATATGCTAACACAATAGTTCATAGATCCCTCCCCCCGCCCTCCGTAAACAAAATTGCTTCAGTGATGTTAGCTTATGAATCGAATTGCAACGTGTGATATTTTAAATTAAATTAAATTACATCGATGATATTTTAATTTTAAATAAAATTATGTCGGTGATATTTGAATTTTAAATCAAATATTAATATTTAATTATAAACTAAATATCATTAGTGATTTTTTAGTTTCAATGGTGCAATATAACCAACTATCACCGATGATATCCATTTCTTTGAATAGCACGTGAGATTTTGCACGTCCTTTTGTGTTAAAGTACTGCGATCCTTTAATAAAAAGAAGACCTTTTGAATTTGATTCATAAAACACAATTGATATAATTTTACCCATTCTATTGCATAGCGAGCAACAAAATTTAGTACTAACATGTATAATCCCTATCCAGTTTATTTATTTTGCATGATTTAGTACTAACACATAATGTGCTTCTACACATAGCCTCATAACACATGAATTTTGTCCATAGAAACACCGAGAAAATATTTATGGAAAGATTTAGTATGGTTATAATGTATAAATTAAAACGATAGAATGGTTCGAGTCCCAGGTTCAAGACTCCATCCTTATATTACCCAAAGTATTGATATTTGTAGAAGATGGCCGATTCTCCTCAGTGACCAAATGGGAATTTGGGTCATCAAAAAGACCAAAAAAAAAAAAAAAAAAAGATAGATAGATAGATAGATAGAATGGTTTACAAAATCCCCAGCGAGAGAAACAAAGTATTGCATCCCAAAAACGTGTTCCTAATTGCAAGAAAAGTAGGAAACTTGAAGCACAAGAATCACCAAAGCTATCATTAGACATGGAAACATAGGATAGATTATTGCAAATTTTCCACTCTAAGCACCATCCAGGAATGAAACTTCCAAACAACGAATATGTTTTGAAAATCGAAGAAAGAAGGCATACCTCCTTTGATAATTGAAGCTACTATCCGTGAAGTAGACGTTCCCTTCGTCATCGATGTCCAAATCGTTCGTAAACTTAAATCGCACCCCTTCTGCCTCTGTTGCTACTGGTGTGGCTAAGCCACCTTCTGGCCCAACCTTCAGCAATCCAAAATATGCATCTGCTATGTATAGTTCACCAGGCTTCTTAGTATTGAACCGAAGCCCAAGGGGACGCCCACATATGTGTTCATTCTCCACTAAAGATGGCTTGTGGTTGCAAATGTCCGATCTAAATTTACAAAACAAAGATCAACTAAAACCGATAGTTATAATAATCAAATAAGAGAACATCGAGGCAAAATTAAAGAGAAAATATCTATTGTAAAATTGTAATTGATATTTTAAAAATCAAATCGATTGATTCTACTGGTTTAATTAGAAATCGATGTCTTATTAACCAAATCAGAAGAAAAAAATCTTTTTTTACAAATTGATCTCTCTTGCCAAACCCTCATACTCATTGATTGCCGCATTGGACAGCCGTTGAATCAAACCATTTGAATTGTTACATAATCATAATTATCATTGTAAATAAAAATTTTACATATATAAATGAAATTATAAAATTTTGATATTAAATAACCATCATTACAATCTTCATATTCACACACCTATGTCACTTTAAAGTTGTCTACCTCTACAAAAAAATATTGCTAGAATTATGTCCATCGAGAATATCTATTACTTTAGAAATAAAAGAGTTAGGAAATTGTTCTCCTCGACCCAAAGTTGTATCACAATCTTAGAAAACATGCCGTTACATTACTCCTCTTGGTTATTGCTTTTCTTTTTACGTCTCTTAACTTTGCTACTCACTCTTGTTTTTTCCTCCCTTCAGCTTAGGTGCTATAAGAGTTAAAAGATCTTGATAAACCCATCAAACACCTCTCACATCGAAATGGTAACTAGTTGTACTCAATAATAAAAGAATTTGGCTAAAACATGTAAAATTGTCCCCCTCCGTAGGATTCAAACCCAGACGAAGTTCCTCCCGGAACTCACATAGAAAAGGGGAAGGATCCTTCACCGCTTTTTTTGCCACCCACTTTCCCCCCTCCCAAATTGACTCGTTTGCCTTCTTGGGCACTAGAATGTGCCTAACACTTAATCTCATATCAATTGAATGCCGCGATTGCGAAGAAAGGGATGTTTGCAAAGGTATGGACGTGAACACGAATTTTATGGTGGCATGTAAAAGTCCCCCTTATTTAAATAATCATCCGTTGCACTGCACCCGTAGTATCCATATGTCAAAGTGTACAAAACTAAATAAATAGATGACGTGACTCATTTTGCACCAAACTTACGCTGCGAATGTGATCCTCACCGTACAACGACATTTACCATTTTTTTTTTTGTGTCCGCATCCTATTCCTATTTTGTCCTTACCATAGGATCCACCTGTTCTGACACATAATGGCTCTCATATATAGGAAATGTTACCTGGCATGTCCCTTCGTTTTAAATGAAAATTTTTAAAAGACATTTATATTATTTTTTATAAAAAAAATATAAATTTTTATAAGTTTATATTTTGATACTCATGTATATGTTCTTATAAAATTATGCCGTCGAAATAAATTAACTTTAAAAAAAAAAATTACATGTTCATCCTTATATACATTACGTCATTCATCATCTCTTGTATTTGTTAAGAAAGTTTATATATTCATCTCTCTTAATCTTCATCTATCTAAAATAAGTTGCTGACCAATCTACTGCTGTCTAGAGCCAGGACCTCAGGTCCTTTAGAAACAAGAGGACCTAAGTCTTCTTGTAGTCGTGCTTTGTTGTCTATCGCCACACACCTTCTCCTTTTCTTCTCCTCATCTTGTAGATCGACGAGGAGATCAGGCACTACCTCTGCAAGGTCGACGAGGTCGATCAGATGTGCACAGTCGAAGGCCCCCACAGGTGCACCTCCCTTCAGCTCGCCATGGACCTCCTCAAGGACGAGCTCTCCCACATCCTCACCTCTCATGCCAATAACCTTGAGGAGGAGCTCCTCTCCTGCGACTTCTCCTCCCTTGCCTTCTCCCTCTCCTCATCCTTCTCCTCTGGCTCCTTATCCAACTATGACAGCAACGTCAAGGATGACAAGGAGTTGGTAGACTCCTCCACCGCAATCGGTAAAAGCGACACCCTCGGCTCCTCCTCTTCAATAGGGCTAGTCACAAGCCGGATCTAGGAGTTCGACTTGCTGCCATCGGACACCGACCTCATGGTGGTGGTGGTGGAGGAGATAGGGAAGGGTCCTTCATCTCCGCCATAGACTCCGATCCTCCCTCCACCACAGGGAGGTAGCCCTTGATCGATTTGCTGCCGAGGTCGAGCTTTAAGAGGGAGGGGAGGTCCCCGAGGGAAGGCAAGAGGGGTCCGACGAGAGCATTGCCGTTGAGGTCGAGGATGAGGAGGTCCTTCATGTGGTGGAGGAGGTGAGGGAGGATCTCGTCGAAGAGGTAGTTGCAGGAGAGGACAAGGCGGCGAAGGCAAGTGAGGCAGGAGAGGGACGGGGGAACAGGATCAATGAGGGAGGTGTCAGAGAGGACAAGGGGCGTCTGCAGGGGAGGAGGGGAGGCAGTCGAGGGCGACGAAGAAGCAGATCTCGAGAGCCTTGAACTAGAGGCGGGGCGAGTAGTTGGCACTACTTGAGCAGGAGAAGGCATCACGGACAAGGGAGAAGGAGGAGGAAGGGATTATGAATATAGGGTGTATATGTAAATTTTTTTATTTTTTAAAATATTTTTATAATATTTTCCATTAAATTTAACGATGCATAGTCATACGACTTTAATGAAGTAATTTTATAGGTATATATATATATAAATATTAAGAAATATAAGGGAGGTATGTATATATACAACCCCAAAACACACACACACACACAAGATAGAAAAAAAAAAAAAGTGCTTGGTTGCTTACCGTGATTTTGGAAAAAAACATCTAATCTCGAGAGATCTACAACCTACTCGCATGGTTAAATAGTGGAATAAGTAATAAATGCAGAAATCTACAGAGACCTAAATCCTCAAAACTATGGGAATCACAATCCACAGTGCTACAAAATGGATCCAGACCCGGACGTCGGAAGAAGGGGCACACCTTAAGCTGAGGTATGACAATTTAATATTTATTAAATTGATTCCCCCTTGTGGTGAAAGATAGGTAACATCTAATCTCAAGGGATCTACAATCTACTCACATGGTTAAATAGGCGAAGAAGTAATAAATGTAGAAACTGCAGAGATCCAAATCCTCCAAACTATGGGAATCACAATCCAAAGGGCTACAAAATAGATCCAGACCCCAACATCAGAAGAAGGAACACACCCTAAGCTAAGATATGCCAATTTAATATTTAGTTAAATGATTCCCCCGGTGATGAAAGATAGGTAACATCTAATCTCAAGGGATCCACAATCGACTCACATGCTTAAAGAAGGGAAGAAGTAATGAATGTATAAATATGCAGAGATCCAAATCCTCAAAACTATGGGAATCACAATCCAAAGAGTTACAAAATGGATCCACACCGTAAGCCAAGATATGCCAATTTAATATTTATTTAAATGATTCCCCATTGGGGTGAAAGATAGGTTGCAGACTGCATCGTAGTTGGATGTGAAGACAACGGTAAAGAAAAATTCTTTGAATAACTATTTGTTTGCCGAAATGGGGTTATTTGTACCGCACATAGGTCTTCAATTCTGAATTATGAAAATTTTGAACTAAAGTTCTGATGGGTATCTGGTGGTTACTAAAAGATTTACAGAAGTTGAAAGTATTGCATAGTCATAAGCATCTATCGTTAAGAGGCAATGGTTGAATCTCTATTGTGATGGGAGGGTTCAACTCAATGAACATCTAATAATCACAAGGGAGATAAGGGAATTTAGTAACTTAGTTTCAATGCAAAAGATGTATGTCTGGGAGGAAGATGATACTCCCAACTATGCACTATAGCTTATGAAATTACAAGATTTTCCCACTTGCCTTGAGCTTACGTGAGGGCTCGCTCAAGAGTCTCTCCTCATTATTTATAGTGGCAAGATCTTTCTCTTGATTTTTGGTACACCACTTATCAGGACACCTATCTATTATCATGTCATAGGCCTTCCTGCACTGCTGTCAATGGTCAGCACCAAGTCCCTAAGCGAACTGATCCTTCGAACCTATTCATATTCGAGCCTCGTTGGGTGTAGATGGGTCAGATCTCCAAATCCACCTCTACCTGAATCTTTCTAAGTCGGACATTTCTTGTCAAACTTTTCACAAAATTTTGAATCAGATAACACATCTTTTGCCCCTCCTCTAAATGTAGAATTATCCAATTTTGGAGAGAAAAGTGAGATGAACTTAATGTGAAATTATGTGAAAGGACATCTTCACTTATCCTCCAAATATCTCAGAATTTGATCAATATTTTCTCATGCATCCAAATTTATCTTACTTACAAAATTAATCCTACTGCCTGAAAGATGTTGCAATCACCCGTGACGATCGTATGTAAGATGGGATCTAAGTCGGAATCTTGAGAGTGGACCCACAACCCATCCATGCTGTAGCACTTTGGATTCCACGATGAGCATTTTTGACACAGTTACGAGTCTTTTTAAGAATAAATGCTAAATAGAAGCGGGTTATTTTGCACAATATCCTCACAAAAGTACGACATTACACGTATGGTTCAAGGTTTATCGTATCTACATAAAGTTTGATATTGCCGTCATAAAGAAGTTGGGTCTCACACTTATGAGAATCTAACACCGACTAGATTTTTGAAACAATTAATTGGAAGCAGAAATGACATCAATCACAATATTAGTTAGGAAAAAGCTATTCATTTCTTTAGTAAAATCCATCGAAAATTGTAAAATTTTCTTTTTGAGCCTCAATCCTAGGGACATTTTAAATTATAAAAAAAAAAGCATTAATTTTGCAAGAGCATATATCTAATTTTAAAAAGATTAAGGGACATTAAAGTAATATCAACAATTCATAGAAGCATTCGCGTAAACACCTCGTCAAACTGTGGCACTTCCGGTTGCAATGAATACCTACAAATGGAAGCCCAATCAAAGTACAACAGAAGTATAATTTAAAATTAGTGCCTGGTACACTCCTGTGCCAACGGCCATCCCCACTGCCACCCTTGCAGCCACGGCAGGGGGAGAAAAGCCGTGGCCTGTGGCAGCAGAGTATGCCTAATAAAAAAAAAATTGTTATAATAAAAAATGTACAAAAGAAAAAAAAATCATAGGACTTATTTTAGATATAATATATCTATATAAAATAATTTTGATAATTTTATATTTTTATACCTACATCCTTTTTTATAAGAACATATCTTATGAAATCATCAATTATCTACGTCTTACTTGGTGAAGAGAATTATTAAAAAATATAAAAATCAGAAGTAAAAGCAATCAAAGGATTTTGATATTTGATTGCATTTGTTTTCTTATCAAAGAAATTTAAAATTTTTATTTTACTTAAGATATTTATTTGGTGAAATAAACTATTAAAATAAGAAAAATATCAGTGAAAAGAAAGATTAAGTAAAATTAACCGATAAAATTAAATCATTTCATAAAAAAATAAAATTACGAAAACACAAAAATTGAGGCTGTGATTCCAAAATAAACAAAACCAATTATCCCAGTGAATATCTAACAACGGATTCCATTGGCAAATGGATCCGTATTCCAAACACAACAAGGCATTCGAATGGACAGAGTCTGCCACCGGAGTAAGCCAGAACTTTTTTTTTTTTTTTTAAATGACACGGATAAATCTATTCATCTCTCTCACTCTCCCTCTCTGGTTAGGATTATCAAAAACCCAAGGTTAAATTACTTCATCATTTAAATACTTTCGGAATTGTGGTTTTTAACCAATGGAACTGCACCAATATTGTCAATATCTGATGAGCGTTCGTTCAGACGCGACGTGATATGATGTTTTGGTGCACTCTCACCGGTTGGGGGAGGTGCAGGCGAAGTCCTTCCACGCGGCGCCGTCCCAGAACACCACGCGGCCGTCGGCGACGCCGGTGTAGGGCCCGCGGCCGTCGCGGTCGAACGCGATGCTCTCGGGCCCCTGCAGCTGCCCGCGGAACCGCACCTCCGCGGCCCGCAGGCGGTCCCCACGGTCCCGGTCCCTCGGCACCGCGTGCCACGGGGGCGCGTCGACCGCGTACGTCGCGAAGCCCGGGAAGGCGGACATGGAGCTCTGCCCCCACGGGTCGAGGCCGCAGTACAGCGCCGCCATCAGGGCCGTCGCGGCCGTCAGCAACCGGGCGGTGGGGCCCATTGGGTGGAGATGGAAGAGGAGGGAAGGAGTTAGTACCGACGTGGGATGGAAGGGAAGGGGGAAGGGAAGTGGTGGGTGGGGAGATACATAGGTGGTAATGCAGTAATGGGTGTTGGTGGGAGGGAGATATATATATAGGAAAAAGGTTTAGATTAAGTTCAAATCCAAGATAGGATTCACGCTTTCCCTCTTGGAAAAAATAGGCATAAATTCTAGGACCGTACATGTACTGTTCGACGGTATATGTGCTGCTGAGAAGGAATGACTGGGACGAGGAGCTCGAAAAAAAATTTCGATTTTAATTTGGGTAAACCATCACTCGATATATAGAGAGAGTGAGAGAGCTGTGGAAGGATATGACCGTGTAAAGAGGGTACAGTGGGGGGGAAGTATACTCAAGAGGTGATGGAGGAGTGACCACGTGAATGGGACTGAGGGTTTGCTGTGGAACGCGACGGCTAATTTTAATTTGAGTTTTTTTTGTTTTCTTCCCTCTATTCACCTGGACTCCGACGCTGGCTTTGGTTGGGGATTTTAGTTATTTTGGGTTAGGATTAGAATGAGATAAATTTTTTTTTTTTGAAGATTAAAGAGGGAGGGTACTTTGAAGGTGCCCGCTTAGGGATGGGAGTGGGATAAGTTGCGAGAGTTATTTAGTTGGAAGATTTGTAATGATTAGTATGGTGATATGATGTTAATGGGTGATATTTTAATATTATAATATGATATGAGTGGGTATATTTTAATAAATATTGAAGTTGATGTGAGTGAGTATATTATAGTGTAAGTGGGTCGGGTATTGATGTTGATGTGATATAGTAAATTGTGTCCATGTGATGTGGTTGGGGAATTGTAAAATCCTTTTGGAGAAGCTCTTAGCTCATTCCTATCTCACTTGTAAGCCTCTATCCTACCTGCTAACTCGCTGCCAAATGTAGCCTGAGTTGAGTAAATCAAAGGGGATCAAAATATATCTACCATCTTTCGCACACCGACTCTCAAGGTAATGCAGAGACAAAGGCTACGTTTGGCAGTGGACTTGGGGGTGTAATATTGGCTTAGAGGTGTGTTTAGGATGGGCTAAGGACTTCCACAAAATGATTTCACAATTCTCCACTCTATACCAAACATTACTATTTTTTATATCACATTAACACTAATATATATTAAAATATATTCACCCCAACATAATATATCTATAAAATACATTCACAATATCATATCAACTTCAATATATATTAAAATATATCCACTCCAATATAACATACACACTCACATCATATCATAATATTAAAATATAACCTACTAACATCATATCACCATATCAATCATTACAAGCCCCCAATCATTGCAAGCCACCAAACAAACACCGTTCTCAACTTATCCCACTCCAATCCTATCCTTGCCCAAACCCCCAACCAAACACAGCTTAAGGGTTTAAATTTGGTATTCTTTTGCTAGAGTTAAAAGTCTTTACTATTCGATCATGTTCTGCCAACGTTTTTCTTTGAGGGCTGATAGACTACACTTCAATATAGGAAAATTTTCCTATATCTATGCTCATATCTTTATTTATGTTTTATATTTTGAGAATAAATTTTGTGGGAGTGAGTTACATTGGAGTATAATCCAACATATGGATCAGTATATTTATATATAGATATAATCATTCAATATAAAGATTATGGATTATCATTGTAAATACCCATAATTTAAAGTAATCAACTAAAGTTAAATATTGGGTATGGGCATAAAATGTAAAATGATTAATGTGGTGTTTAAAACAAATGTGCAAAAACCAACTTGTAAATTGTGGTTCTTTGATGAGTGGAAACATCATTCACTATTAGCAATTAGTGTATCTAATTGCTAATTATAGGCAATCTTGATCCCCAATAGTCCCCATCAGTTTTCCGTGGGCCATTCCCATTGTGACTCTAGAGAGAGAGGGTTTTGGAGAGACTCCAAGAAGGCTAGGCGGCTGGGAGAAGAAGAAGTCATCTTCTTCTAGGTGCAATTAAAGGAGTCAAGATTAAGGTACGAGAGACTATTGGAAGACCACCACCGCAACCCTTTCATCTCTATGCAAAGATGAATATGGGTAGGCCTTATATACATGTATGTTTACGTTCATATGGTCTCAAATATACTTATATATGTTCATTGTTAATCATATTATTTTATTTATGATCTTGTACATGATGATATTCATATCTACCTGTAAGCAATACCTAGGTTTTGCATAAACTAAGATTGATGATTCACCTTCCTGAAGACTCAAAATCATTTCTTCGTAATTGACACTAGTACCAGTACTCATGACGAGTATCGGTACACGTGGCATACAGTTGAGGCTCCAAAACTCAAAATCTATAGACTATAGCTCACTAGTACTGGTACTCATAAGGAGTACGAGTACATGTGAGCTACAGATTAGGTTTCAAGTACTTAAGACCCAAAATCTGTGACTTATGTATGCCAATACTCATGGGGCATAGATTAGGTTTTCGGTCTACGGTGATCAAGATCTGTAAGTCACTAGTATTGATACTGATCTTCAATGCTGGTACATATTGGTTACAGGTTGAGGCACATGTACTCAACAAGTACTGATACTCATCATAGATACTGGTTCTCGATGAGATAAGTTGATTCTGGAGAAATACCAGTAAGTTATAGGTACTAATACTAGTCATTGATACCAGTACACTATGGAGAAGTATACAACTGAGCCCTAGTTTCAAACTGTAACCCACAGGTACCGGTACTTGGCATCAGTACCAATACTCTATAGATATGGAATTAGGACCTATAGGTCAATAATACCAGTACAGGTTCACCAGTACCAATACTTAATATATAGGTTACCGATACTAGTGAACTAGTACCAGTACCCATTAAGTATAAAGTTTAGTTGTATTAAGTTATGGTTCAGATCCATCTTAAGTTAGAAAGTGAGTTATTTATAAATTAACCTTAACAAGTGAGTTATTTATGGATTAACCCTAATAAGTTATTCCCTAAAAATATCATTAAGTGGTTCAAAATTTGGCAATATTTATCGTTGAAAATCATTGAAAATTAATCATTTACTACGGAAGGACCTACAACTGTCAAACTATCTTATAATTTGATACATAACGTGTTTATTTAAGATGATTTAGATATTTAAAGTTTCATTTTAAAATATCATTATGAACATGAATATATATTTTTTTCCACACTTGAGCATAGATTCCCTTTTTCCCATTTCTTTTAACCATTATTAATGCACATAAACATTGGTAGGGTGAAATTGAACCATCCTCATGCACCAATCACTTGTATGGCGAAGAAATGAAAATTTGAACTCAAATCATTTTTATAAAAGTTAAGAGTCCTCAATAATCAACTATATTTTGGTGGCTTTCTTTTTTATCTATTTTAGGTGCACATAAATAGTGACAAAGCAAGGAGTTCATTTTAGAGTAGGCAGATAAAATTTGATGCGGGTGTAGACTAGATTAGTGAAAATTTGTATTTTTTGTCCTTAGAATTTTTGTAATATCTTGAGAAGAGGGTCTTGCATGAACTTGAGTGTGTCTTGTACCTTTCTTATGGGTTGTATTTTGTCCTAAAAAAAAGAAGAAAATAAGCATATGTAAAAGAAACAAATTAAAGTTTTCCATTCCTTGTTTTGACGAAAATGCACCAGTAGATAAATACGTAAGAAAAAAGCACAAAAGCAATTAGAAAAATGATACCTATCTTTGTGTATGGGGTTTTATTTCTTAAAATAATATATAAAAGAATCAACTTAAAGTTTCCATTCCTTGTTTCGATGTAAATGCACGAATAGGTAAATACTTAAGGAAAACGTGGAAGCAATTTTCAAAATAATTTTATCTTTATATATGGGTTTTTAAATTTTTTTTACGACCTAGAATCCTAGGAGAGCAAACAAGGAGGAGTGCATAGATCCACGCGCCTTCGGCTCGCAGCAGAACAACTACTACTCTATTAGCCCTAACAACATCATACGATAGTGACGGCTCTTTTTTGTGCTTTGTTTCAACATTGATGCCTATCTATTGTGTCTCTTTACCCTCGAATAAAAGCATCAATGAAAGTAGAGATTTAAATGAAAAATAACCAATCTTCGATACGTGTGATTCTCTATTCAAATTGGGAAGAGGTCAATTACTAAACATGAAACTGTGAATCAAAGGTAACAAGATTTGAGGCCTTTTGTTAGGTAAATGTATTATTGTAAATAAATAGTAGGAAAAACAAAAAAGAAGGCAAAGAAAAGCCAAGAACATCTCCCCTACGGATGATGGCAAGAGATGGACTCATATACACGGGACTCAGGTACCAAAATGTATGTCATAAAATATTTTGCAATGCATGACTCTGACCTATTTCATAAAAATTTATACATGGTGGTTTCAACGGACTACCGATGAAAAATTATATTTCATTTATGGATGAAGTAAAAAATTATTTTTTATCGATAAAAAAATAAAATATATCAATGTATTTTTTTATTGGTATGTATTTGATTTTTCATCGGTGGAAAATCACGTTCTACTTATGGGTGAAGTGGAAAATCATTTTTATTAGTGGAAAAATAAAATACTATTTTAATTTTTCATCGGTAAAAAACTACCTTCCACCCATAAGTGAATACCTAAATATACATGTATGTTTATTTTCAATTGATATATTTTAATCTTTTATCGGTGAAAAATCACCTTCTAAATTGAGAGTTATTTTTCATCGACGAAAAATTATTTTTAATCGATGTATTTTAATTTTTTTCATCTATAATGTGAAGATTTATTTATTTATTTATTTTTAATTGAGGATTTTTATTTATTTTTATTTAAGTACACATGCGTGTACTTAAGTGGAGAGTTTTTTTTTTTTTTTGCTTTTTTTGAAGTAAATGATGTATATACGTAAAGAATGGGAGAATACACTGTAAAATACGTTATAAAGTAAATTTCTTTACTTTTTACCAATTCAATGTGATTTTCGTGTAGCCTGATAAGAAATATGAGCGTCACTTATTTTTGTACTCCAACGTTCTGTGAAATGTAAATTTCACTTATAGTGGGCACGTGCCTGCAGTAGAATGAACGCGGATCCGTACTGCACGTTACTCTATTTCATACACAGAGCCTTTGTGATGTAAATAACCACAGCCACCGCGCGCCCCACTCTCTCGGAAACATCCATATGCTGCAATGCTGCAGAAAATTTAAAAAACAAAAATGGGACCGAAAAGCCACAAAGGAGTTGTCTACGCGGTAGAGCAACCTACCGAGTACTATCATCTCGGGGGTAGTTTGAGGGGTGGGATAATTTTTTTTTTTTTTTTAGGTTATCTCATATTTATCCTAGGGGATAATATAATTTCTCTTAAGTTCTTTATCCCAAGTTATCTTAACTCACGTTAGGAGAGAAGTTGAGATAACCTATATTCTAACATCTATTTGCTAATTTTATGACTAGTGTCTTATGTTGTGTTGAAGTTACCCTGCTCTAAGTATTAATTAATATAAATTAAAAAAAATAACTCTAATTAACTTACTTATCATCTTAATAATAAAAAAGTCTTTTACTAACTTATTCTCCATCCTAACCTTCAAATCCAAGTAAACACTCCACTTTTACATTATAGATTAACTTCCATTCCTATTTCTCATTCAATAAATACAAACACAGGTTAAGTCTTATTTGAAAGTAAACAAAAGCAAGGGTTAACCTTTGTTGCAACTTAGCTAACTCACGCTGTACATTAGTGCTTATAGTTTTGTAGGGATGGAGTAAAAAAAAAAATTCAAGAGGAAAAGCAAAACAGAGCGAAAGTATGAGGATAATTGTAGGCTTTACATGTAAGTAGTATTTAAAAATTAATTTAAAACAAATATTTTATTACAAGCACTCTAATTCCTATGCTAATGAATATTAAAACTTTAGTTGTTTAAGTGGTAACAATCATATTAATAAATCACATTTACATCTATATCGTCTATTAATTTTTTAGAGTCGATTCTTATTAATTTTGGATATGGGATAAGTAGGTAAAATAGTTGACATATTATGGGTAAGATGAATAGTACGATAAATAGTGATAAGAAATTTCAATAGGTTACGGTGTATACAAAGATAGCACAGGTGACGATCGCATAGAGGTGAGTACAATAAATGTTGTCAATAAAAAAAGTCAAATTAAATTACATGGGGATCTATGTGGTAGGATAAATCTCTCATTTCTTACAAGTTATCATATTCAAATGAGTTAAAATTTACCCCGAAGATTAATAAAAATAAGATACACTAAATACTTGTATGTATCTTTAAGAAAAAATATATGTATATCCAATATCATTAAAGAAAAAGCTCAATTAATTAGGAGAAAAATGAACTTTTATTATGTTTTAAACTTTTTATGCATTGGGATAACATTAATTTGTTATTGATCTATTTACATTCATATCCTTGAATTGTAGGTGTTTTTCATTTAAATTTGACATTTAAAAGGATTTGGTTTTTATGACGAGAAATCCCAATCAAAATTAGGTAAACTTTGGAAGATTACATTGACCCCACAACATAGCCCCCTTGGTGATTTTGAGAGAGGTAGTACTTGAGTCAATATTCAAGATCTATAACTTTATTAATGCAAAGTTTGAGTAGAGTCTTAAGTTGATCTCAACTGAGTTGATGAAAGTAATTAATACATATATTGATGATTATGTCATAAGTGTACCACAAAGGACTTAGTGGAAGTTGTCTTGGGGTCAATCATGATCAAATTCAGTGGTAAGACGAAGAGAATGGTCAGTCATAAAAATGAAAATGCAATAATTTTAGCTCAATGTTAAGAAGGTAGGAAAAAAGGATAGCAAGGCTCAATTCAAAGGGAGTTCATATCCTAGGAGGGTTCTATTAAAGGCTATGAATGGCTCAATTTGTAAATTTAAGGAAATCTTTCTACCCTTGTGTACTATCGATTGTTACAATGGTCTAACAATACTGTCCCCATTCTATTGTAATGATACTCATTATGTATATAGTGGTCGACGACTGAAGTGCAAACAAGGGGCAATCTCATTCCAATATTCCAATTTCCCATTTTCATTGTTGGTCTGCTCTACCTTCTCCACTTCCTCTTCTGGTCACCCATGGTGATGGGCCTCTGGAGGCAACTAAAAGATTTGTTAGCATAGGAAGCACTACTTAGCCATAAATTATCCATCGCGTAGGAAGGTAGAGTAGCAATTCATAGGCATACACAGAGGAGAACAAGGGTTTGGTGACCCAATTCCACCATAAGGGGTGTATGTCTGAAGGGAGTTACTACCCGATTTCAGCTTCCTACAGGACCCGAGATCGACTCGCCTCGACTAATCCCAAAACCCAGTCGCTCAACGAAAAATAACCCAAAAGCAGAAAATATTCCACAACCACACATGCAATGTAATAAATAAGATGCAGTAATGGAATTCAATACGAAAAGTCTCAAATATTACATGCCACAAGCGAAAAAGTACTATAACATACAAAACCATCACAACTACAAAAGAGGAAAATATAACAGAAATATAGCAAGAACCACTAATACATACTAAAGGTACTCACTACTATAAAAGGGCTCTAGAATAGAAAGAAACAACTACAGCTGGGCTCGGCTAGGCTCAGTACTCTCGACAGCCGGTGGCGCTGCCTGCTCAACTCCCTTACCTGAACATAGTTATACAATTCGTTGTTAGCTAACGCTGAGTAGAGTGGTGATTAAGTCAATTATATGCAATTTAACTTAAAGAAACAAGTAACTAATCATTCATTTCCATTTATCTCAACTAGGTGTTTCTGTTTCGGTTATTCTAATAAGGATCTACAACATTTCTTAATCCTCTTGTTCCCTAAGGGAACAATCTTGATTGCAGTTTATTTCGCGATGTAGGATATACACGTGGCACTCTCCTGGCTGGGAGAACTCCCGTGATAGTCCTACACCCTGTCTACCACCCGGAGGTCACGGTCGCGACGTACCGATGACTACGGCACGCTCACTAAGCGCACGGGCAGCTACCCCGCACTAGCACGTGGCCAGTCGTTTCCACTAGCGGGTACGCCAAAATGTACAGCACAGAATAGAACAGGGGTCTCACCTCTCAACAATCTGCGCACCCTCGCTCGACTATCTCGGTTTGCCCAGGGGGCCTAACACGAGTCGATGTAGGGTAGCCAGTCCCAACCCCGAGCCTCATGGGGCGGCTGGCTCCCCCCTTACACTAAAGTAACCAGAGTCGGTGTAGGTGGACATTCCTAACCCCGAGTCTCCACCCAAGGGTGGCTAACTCCCCCTACACTAAAGTGACGGTAGCTCTCCTCGGTACCGTGTACACGAGGGCCAGCTCACTGATGAGAACTTCATCGTGAACCCTAACTAGTACATTTTGACCTAATAAAGTGAACAAAAGCCGCTACATAACCTAAGGGAAGGCCTAATTCAGGGAATTGTTAATCAAAGAATAAAACATTATACAAGGGGTAAAACTGTAATTTTACCATTGCATTGCATAAACGGGATTTCTAAGGGTCTAGATATAGGTCAAGTGAATCTAATAAAGGAAAAAAGTGGGATGGTTTGGTCAGAAAAGAGTTATGATAAAAATTGGGAATTAAATGACATTCTGCAACCCTAAAACAAACCTACTTTAATTCACGAAGTTTCAGGCAAGATAAAAATCAACTAAATCCTCTAAAATCCATGGAAAAATATCCTCTAGGGCTTAGAACCTTCAATTTAACCTTTGGAACCTATTTTGACCTAGATTGAGTACCATACCCAATTTCTGACATAATTTGGATTTTTATGCAAATATCCAATCAAACGTGGTCAAACCTAAAATCCAACTTCACCATTGGATTTCTTAGATCTAAATTAGGTTTGTACCAAAACTTGGACCTAGGGGAAGGTCATCTTGACCCACTTTACAAAATGGTCCTCAATAATTACTTTCTGACCCTTAACTTTTTGAAACCTTGCAATTGACCCCCTAGCTTTACCATCATTTTCTTCAATCAGGTCCTTCTGCCACCTGCTGCGCAGGGCATACCTCCGGTGACTTTGTGCGGAGGATGGCACAGCGCATGCATGGGGAGTCGGCCCCAGATTTGAAAGGGAGACTCCCTGCGATGTCCCCTGCCGCATGGGCTGGCTCCCATGCCCTATTGTCCGCCATACCTCTCGTGCGAATGCGCAAGAGGTATGGGTGTCCGTCTGCCATACCTCCGGCGAGGCTTTTCCCGCCGCTCTCGCGCGCCTGCCAGCCTACCCTCGCCTATTTAAGGAGCAGCACCCTCTGCCGCATCCTTGAAGCTCCATTTGGCCTGAGAATCCCCTCCAATTCCTCTCCTCCCTACTCCGGCCATTCGCCCAGAGCTTCCGGCGACACTCCCTCTCCTCTCTCGTCTCCCTGCCACCATACCAGTGGCAGGGTTACCTCCGTCGTCCTCCGCCAAGCCGCACCGTACCAGCTGGCGCCCTCCAGCCCCTCTTCCTCGTCGCCATCTCTTCCCCTGGGTGCCTTCATCTCTGGCGATGGCAGCACCGGCCGCTCGCCACCTCCGCATCCACCCTTCACTCTGGACTCACAGCTAAGTCCTTTTCATCCTCCTCTTTATTTCCCCTCTGCCAATTTGCTATTTCAACCCCTCGACAACCGCAAACCACCACCATCTCCTCCACCTCTGACAGATCACCGGTGAGGTGTCTCTGTCACCTCCCCACACCCATCCACCTCGCCAGACCCCTCAGAAGCATCACCTCCACCCACTGATCATCTTGCGACCCTCCACCGACCGCGCCACTCGATGAAACCCTTCCCTGAACAAACCCACTCACATGGACTCAGACCGACTTGGGCACTCATGCCTAGGCCGTTCTGAGCCACGCTAACCCATGTAGTAACTTCGTCGTGCTCAGGTGAAGCCTGCCGAGTGTTCTGACAGAGCCACGAGGCCGTTTGTGTGCTTTCAAGTCTCGTGCCTCCACCGCCATTGACGTCGAGCTTGGAGCAAACTCGTAAGCAACTCCAGGCCCTTCCAGCTCCAGGAGACGAGCCCAGGCTGCGTGGAAGACTTCCGCGCACAACTCCAGGTCTTCAATTGGCATTTGAAGCTTTAACTGGAGCGGCGATTGATCGTGTTTGCTACTGCCAGACGCGCAACAGGGAGGTGGGAACTTTAGTCCCACCTCAGGTGTTTGTGAGCGCCCCGCGACGCATAAATTGAAAAAGTGACTGAGGCTTATCGCCTCAATCACACGGGGTAAGGTTCTTCTCACCCGCTCACCTAACCTCGTCCGCGACCACCCCCCGCGGACCAGGCCCGACCCGTTTACCTAAGTTGTGCACACCTCGCCCACCACCGCACTCCGGTGGGCCTGGTCCCGGGCGCGTTACCCGACCTGTATACCCAAACAGGCTCTGGGAGAGCGAACCTTGGAGTGAAACAGAGAGAGAGAGAGAGACGCGGGGAGGGTAGGGTTTAGGTTTTGCCTAACCATATGCCTGTGCAGGGAACTGAAGAAGAAGAAGGAAGAAGTGGAAGCAGAAGAAGCAAGGAAGGAGTGGCCAAGGACTTAGCCACACCAAGGAGCTGAAGCAAGAGAAAAGGAAGAGGAGAAGCAAACTGAAGAAGAAGGAGACGCAGCTCAAGAAAGAAGAAGAAGAAGCCAAGAAGACCAAGCAGAAAAAGCTGAAGAAGAAGAAAGGAAAGGAAGAAAAAGAAGAAAGAGCAGGAGCTGAAGCAGAAGAAGAGGAAGAGCCGAAGCCAAAGGAGGGAGAAGAGCAGTTGTTACGAACGCAGCTTCAAGATGATTTTTAAGACGTCTGGGAGGTGGCCCAGACGTCTGACCAGACGTCTCGAACCCCTTCCAGACGTCTGGGATTAAATTTCTACGGCGTACGGGGTTGCGTCTGCGAGCATGCGCACGCAGACTGCAACCGCCACCCTCTTTCCTCTTTTTCCCTCTCTCCTCCTGCAGGGCGCAGTGCTCTCTCTCTCTCTCTCCCCGCGCGGCCTTAAAAGGCCCTCGCCCTCTCCCTCACCCTCATCCCCTTTGTGTCCCTCTTCTTCTCCCAGCCAGTGCGAGAGCGAGCGAGCGGCGGCAGCAGCGGCCGCGGCAAGTGTGTGGGAGGAGGTGTTGCGCGAGGGAGGAGACACTCGACCGTGAGGGCTCGAGCTTGCCGGGGTAGCTAGAGCCGGCCGGCGGGGGAGTAGCGGGCGTGGAGTGTCGTGGAGGGGCTGCTGCAGCTCGAGCAGCAGGCGGACGGGGCGCGGCGCGGCCGTGCGTCGCGGGCGGAGAGCGAGAGGAGCTCTGATTCTGGAAATTTTTTCAGAATCAGACGTCTGGGCTTACGACCAGACGACGGTGAAGACGTCTGGAGGATTGTCCAGACGTCTGACAGGTAAGATATTTCGTCTTCTTCCTTTTTCGCGCGTACGACCATGCAGCCGTCCGCCGTGCCTTCGTTTGCGACCCATCGTACTGAGAATTGGTATGGGTGCGTGCTGGTTCTGCTCGGGAGGGCGCGAGACTCGCCATCCAACGCGAATCGGACGTCTGGCCGCAGTGCCAGACGACGGAGAGGACTTCCAGACGTCCAGGTTGACCATCGGACGTCTGGGAATTAAGCCAGACGCCCCCGCAGGCTTCTAGATGTTTGATGGACTACACAGAGCGAAGGTATCATCTAAACCACCTTTTAAGACGTCTGATTTTGGACTGTTTCGTCGTTTTCGACCCGTTTAGGGCCCGTTCGGAGTCCGTTTTCCGCGTTTCGAGTTGCGTTCTTCCCAAAATAAAATCCTCTACCCGTTTACAGTAATTATATACTGTTCTGAGAAACTCCTTGTGTTTGATCCTTGTGTTAGGATCCCGTTCCATTGCAGTCTCGGGGGTTGCGGAGGCGCGCGGGATTTCCGACCACGCCCCCAGTACTCCCGTTTTAGCTGGTAGAGTGGCTTGTAAATTTATTAGTATAATTTGTTGCAATTATGGAGCAATTAATAGAACCTAGGGCATTGCATGAATCTTAGGAATGAGAAACTAAATTGAATGATAAATCCTAGGGTATTGCATGAATCCTAGGGCTGGAAAACTAGATTGTATGATAGATCCTAGGGTACGGCATGAATCCTAGGACTGGAAAACTAGTGGAGTATATAAATATTGCAGTCTCGGAAAAGTGGAAAGGAAATAATAGCTGCCTGTAAATTGATTTAACCGCTGCCTGTTATGAGTAAATGAACATGATTGAAAACCTGACCTAAAAGAGCTGGAACCCTACGAGGAATTAGGAGTAGAACTCCTGGAATAAGAATAGAACGGAACTGAGGAAGTGAAACGTGGAAGTGTGTTGTCTCTTAGGTACGTGGTACCAACGAGAGCAAACATTACCTCTTAGTGTAGAGGGGAGCTTGCCGCCCTCAGGTTGAGACCGGGGTGGGTTTGACCACTGTACACCGACTTGCTGGCCCTCGCGTACGCAGTACCGAGGAGAGCTACTAGTGTAGGGAGAGCACTAGCTACCCTACAGGCCCCGGGGTTCTGCTAGCCTCCTACACCGACTTGTTAGGCCCATTGGGCAAACCAGGGTAGTCAGGCGAGGGTGCGCGGACTGTGGAGGGGTTGGACCCCTGTTACTGAGAGGGCTCTGCCCTATACTGGTTCCGTGCTATGCTTTGGGGCGCACCCGTTAACGGAAATGACTGACCGCGTGCTAGTGCGGGGTAGCTACCCGTGCGTTTATTGCGCGTGCCGTAGTCACCGTTACGTCTGTCAGCGACCTTGGGGTGGTTGACTGAGGGTAGGACCACCACGGGGGACTCTCCCGGCCAGGAGAGCACCACGTGCTACTTCTACTTTTCGAAAAAGACTGCAATCAAGATCGTTCCCATGAGGAACATTTGAGATCAAGTGAAGGGTCTGAGAAATAAATAAATCGTGAAATAATAGAAAGACGTAAATAAAGAAAGTAACAAAATATAACAGCTACCGTACACTCTACTGCTTCTTTAGTTTTAGTTGCTACTCTACTCAGCGTTTCGCTGACGTGTTACACTCGTTACTTTTCAGGACCAGGTGTTGAGCAGCCAGGGTCAGCGGCTGCAGAGGACTCTGGGCCGAGTAGGGTCCAGTAGAGTTACCGCAGTTCTTTTTGTACCCCTTTTGTTCCACTGTAGTGAGTAATCCTTGTTACTCTCTGTACTTTTCTTTACTTGTAGTTTCATGTAATGTTATAATTGTTGTTCTACTGTTGTGGTGGTACATACTGTAGTAGTTCCTTTTCTTACTGCTGTATTTTGTTACTGCTAGTTATATTCATGCTGAATGTGGTTTATTTTACTGTTCTTTTGGTTACTTCCTCGTTGGACGACTAGGTCTTGGGATTAGTCGAGTCGGTCCGGTTCTCGTGTCTCGTAGGGACTCGGGAATCGGGTCGTTACAAGATGGTATCAGAGCAAGGTCGTCCCGAGAAGTGAATCAACTGACTGGAAAATAACCAATTCACATGTCTATAACTAGAGTAGCCACCACAACATATCTTTTGACATGAGCTCTTAGACGTTTTCGTTAGGTATCGTTCCATATTGATGTGTTTCGTTTTGTTTCGCGTCTCCTTGCAGGAGATGCCTCGTCGCGGGACTGGCGAGACGGGCCGCGGGAGCGGCTGAGGACGAGGTGGGCGAGGTGGGCATGCCTTTACCGACGCCTCAGTGGACCAACCACTACTCCCAGGCATCCAGGCCCAGGACCTCGCCCAGCTAATATGGGACATTGTGCGAGAGGAGCTCCACCCACCGCCCCGAGCACCTCACCTTGGGGCTGCGGAGGGGGAGTCCTCTGTGGGACCACACGACGGACGCGGCGCTAGATACGAGGGAGGGGATGGGCCGCCGCTGCCCCCACCTTCCTCCGACACTTCTGTGCACGAGGCACCTTTGCCTGGAGGTGCACCAGCATCTCCACTACAACGCCACTTCGAGCTCTTCGGGCAGTTCCGGAAGCTGAAGCCCCCCTCCTTCAAGGGGGATGAGGACCCGACCGAGGCAGAGGACTGGCTCGAGCAGCTGGAGAAGATTTTCAACACCCTTCGCCCCCCGGTGGAGTGCCACGTGGCCTTTGCCACGTACCAGCTGGAGAGTGCGGCACACAGGTAGTGGAGGGTGGTCTGGGGACAGGAGAGGGACGAGCCGACCTAGGACCGGTTCGTCACCCTCTTCTGCGAGCAGTACTTTCCCCAGACGTGGCAGGACCAGAGGAGGCGGGAGTTCCACACTCTCCGCCAAGGGACGATGACCGTGAGCGCGTACCGCACGCATTTCCTAGAGCTGTCCCGCTTTGCAGCGACAGCGGTAGCCACTGAGGAGGAGCGCCTTTGGAGGTTCACCGAGGGGCTCCGACCTGCGATTCGGGGGTATGTCAAACCCCTGAAGCTGCCTACGTTTTCGAGGGTGATGGAGGCAGCCATGACTTACGAGGAGACCAACCCGTCCGCGCGAGACACTGACGGCTGGCGGAAGAGGCCCTTTCAGCCAGACTTTTCACAGGGCCGGCGAGAGAGGAGACACGTGGCGTCCGCAGGAGAGCCGTCACGTTTTGTAAGGCCATCAGTGGCCTTTGGGGGCCCTCGACAGGGGCCAGTCGCCAGCACCGGACCCCCGCCCAGCCGACAGCAGGGACCCACTGAGGGCGGGAGTCGGGTTTCCCTCTGTTACCAGTGTGGCCAGCCGGGCCACATCAGGAGGGACTGCCCGTCTAGGGCAAGAGGTCAACAGATACTTCCCGCGCAGAGCACTGGAGGGCACACAGGAGGCCGCGCTTCCCAGGCGCAAGGAGGAGGACAGCAGTCACGAGGAGGGTACCGGCCAGCACCTACCCGTCCGACGCAGAGTGTGGCTGCTTCGTTCGCACCTAGAGCTGAGGGGCGTATCAATGCCCTGACACACAGGGATGCCAGAGCTTCAAGATCGATGGTGGCAGGTATGGTTTCAGTTTCTGGCAGACTCGTTTACACACTTTTCCATTTCGGCGCTACGCACCTGTTTGTCGCAGCCAGTTTCGCAGTTAGTTTGGGCCAGGACTATACGCTGTTAGAGAATTCGTTCGTAATCAGAGGTCCGAGTTGTCAGCTGTCTATAGCTGAGGAGGTGTACACGGATTGCGAGGTTAGCGTCGGGGGACATAGCCTGCCAGCTGACCTGATTATGATACAGATGGAGGACTTTGGCGTAATTCTGAGGATGGACTGGCTGTCCGCTTACCATGCCTTGGTGGACTGTTTTGAGAGGAAGATTGTCTTCTCCATGCCGGAGTTGCCTACTGATGAGAACCTCATCATGAGCCCTAAACTAGCACCATTTAACCCTGATTTGCAAGAAAAAGCTCCTACATAACCTTAGAAAGGCTTGGCTCAGAGAGATTCTGAGTTTGCAAAGAAAATAAAAACTGAGGGATAAAAATGTAATTTCACCAATCCAATCTGAAAACAGGGTAACTCAGGGTCCAAACATAGGTCAAAACAACCTAATAAGAAGGAAAGTGGGATGATCTGATCCAATAAGGGCTACAGCAATTCCAAGGAACTAAATGATAATCTATAACCCTAAAATAAATCCACTTCAATTCACGAGGTTCGAGGTAAATTAAAAATAGAATAAACCCTCTAAAATTCATAGAAAAATAATCTCTAGGGTTTAGAACCTTCAATCTGGCCTTAGGAACCCATTTTGACCTACATTGAGAACCATGCCCAATTAACAACTTAATTTGGGTTTTTACATAAATTGATCGGTCAAACAAGGTTTAATCTAGAAATAAAATTCACCATCAGATTCCTTAGGTCCTAATTCTTAATGTATAAAAACTTGAGCCTAAGAAGAAACCTTCTTGACCAACTTTACACTTTGGTCCTCATATATTTACGTTGTGGTCCTCATATATTTGAGTTCAGGTCCCTCCTGCAAAACCTGAGCAGCACCATGCTCCGGCGACCTTGCGCGGAGTATGGCGCCGCGTAGGGTGAGAGAGGGGCCCTGGCAAGTCAATGGGGGGGTACCCTGCGTCGTCAGCCACCGCAGGGACACCCCCCTGAGTGCTGCACCCACCCATACCGGTCGTGCGAACGCACGGACGGTATGGGTCTCCTTCCGGCGTCCTCCAGCGAGGGAGACACGTCGTCTCCCTCCGCCCTCCTCTCTGATTCTACCCCTATAAATACCCCCGTCGCTCCGCCGCTCTTCCGAGCTCGGATCTGACGGAGACAACCCCTCAATTCCTCCCTTCCCACTCCGACAGATGCCCCCTTGCTCCGGCGGTCTCTCCTCCTCCTCCTCGTCGCTCTGCTGCAATACCAGCAGCAGAGCCACCTTCCTGATCTTCCTCCGCGTCGCGCAATACCAGCGCGCGCTGCCTCTGCCCCGTCGTCGCCGCCATCCTCCCCCACTGGGCACCTTCTTCTCCGGCGACAGCAGGTACAGCCGTCCGCCTCCTTGCCCCCCTTCGTCCCTTTAGTTAGGTTATAACTACTTCCCTGCCTTCTCTCTCTCTTTTCCTCCTGCTATTGTATCTAATTACCTCTCGACCGCGCCTAATCGCCCTCACCTTCTCCATCTCCGGCCACCCTCCGGCGACCCGCTCCCGTCACTCCAGCACCCCACACGGCTCGCCGACCCGCACAGAACCTCCGCCTCCTCACCTTGATCCAATTCTGCCCTTCCACTTCCCGCCACTCGCCACCTGCAGACCCCCCGAACATACCCATTTCTCGCGCCACAGTCCGACCTAGCGCAGCCCTTAGGCTCCGCCCCGCCACCTGCAGACCCTCCAACAACCTTCGCCGTGCCACGGCGAAGGTTCTTCGCATATCTGATTAGGCCGAGAGGCCGTGCTTCTGTGAACAGGTGTTGCGCCCGCCATCGCCATTGCTGAGCAGCGAAGCTCCTTCGACCTGCTGCTCAAGGCACACCACGCCCAAATCAAACTCCCAGGCTGCGCGGGTAGCTTCGCAAAGTGTCAGGCTGTAATTGAGGCGAAGCCCTCGCTCGAAGCCCTCGCGCGAAGTTCGGCTGCCGCTGCTTCCTCTGCGCATGCGCCCAAATTGGGGGTGGGACATTTAGTCCCACCTCGGAAACCCGCTGAGGCGAACGGGCGCTTAAAGGAAAAAAGTGCCTTAAGCTGTTCGCCTCAGTTCACGAGGTGAGGTCCCCTTCACCCGCCAGATTACCCGGCCCCGTCCGCGCTCATGCCTCGCGGACCTGGCCCGACCCGATTAAGCCCGACCTGCACTCCTCGCTCACCACCGCACACCGGTGGGCCTGGACCCGGGCGCGACCCTCGTACCCGATTACCCGGTTGCTCTGGGAGAGCCATCCGAAGAGTGAATACTGAGAGAGAGAGACGCGGGGGGGGAGGGTAGAGTAGGTTTTGCCCTCTGATGCTGAACTCTTGAGCGTGCAGGCACAGGTGAAGAAGAAGAAGAAGGACTACGGAAGCGGAAGAACTGAAGCGACACTGTAGCATCCGCGGGTTAAGTCGTCTGATTGGAAAATCAGACGACGTCCTGAAGACAGGTGAAGACAAAGAAGAAGAAGAAGAAAAGAAGAGAGGAGCAGCCAAGTGAAGAAACAGAAAGCAGAAGAAGAAGAAGAAGAAGAAGAAGAAGAAGAAGAGGAAGAACAAAAGCCAAAGAGGAGAGAAGACAAAGAGGAAGAAAGAAGAGAAGAAGAAGCCAAACTTTCATCTCTCTCTCTCTCTCGCTCTCTCTCTTTATTTTTGTAATAGAACATGTATATCTCTAGAATACGACTTGCTCCCTGAGTTCGACCTCGGGAACTCTTTTATTTTCCGAGTAAAAAATATATATTTGAAATGATGGCAATAACTAGCTATACTACAACGCTATAGCAAAACCTAGTCATAGTTGTCGCTGACCGTTTCATTTTTTGGCGCCGTTGCTGGGGAGCAACGGCTATTCTAGAGGTAGACATTTCTGTTTCTTTTTAGTTCTAATAATCTCCTCTCTTTTGTGCAGCTACAGGAAATCAAGAAGACAAGCAACCGCACTACAACCACTCCGAGGACAGGTAATTTTTTTTTTCCTCTCGCTATTAACCCCTAAACTCTAAAGAGGAAGAAAAGAAAAGAACAAGCAATATAGGGCTAACCTGTCTTCTATACTTAGTAAACCATAAGAAGTTGCACGTTTTCAACCCATTATTGCTGCACACTATTAAGGGTATTTAGGGGCTAACACATTCTTGCTTGAGCCCTAATTACCCACCAAAGAACTAACTGAACCAAGTAAAGCCAACATAAGATTCAACATTAGGGTTTTAGAGACACACTACTTAAATCAAGAATGGAGAAAATCCAAAAGAAGTGTGCCTAAACCATTGATTGAACACACTTA
Organism: Thalassia testudinum; assembly: GCA_037157565.1. NCBI lineage: Eukaryota > Viridiplantae > Streptophyta > Magnoliopsida > Alismatales > Hydrocharitaceae > Thalassia > Thalassia testudinum. The sequence goes on from JAZHRO010000024.1 coordinate 26,012,495, forward strand.
TTCAGAGAAACCCTAAACAATTGGCTCTCTAAACACTTGAACCCAAAAAGAAAGGACCCAAAAGCTCTCAAAGGAACAAGAGGTAAAGTTGACCCCTTGGGTCAACCAACCTTAAAATTAGGTCACTTTCTCACTCAAAATACCTAAGAGTTCAAGTGTAACTTTAAGCACCTTGATCTTAATTTAAAATTGGTAGACTTAAGAGGTCAAGATCCCCATTCTGGTCTACCTGGAATCTCAGTGACAAGAGAGGTCGGGTGGGGGAAACCCTGTAACCCGTGGGGATGCTCTACCTTGTAGGGGTCTTCGCGGGACTCACCCTCTCTGGCTGCCCAGGTAATTCTCAGGTGGACGATCTTTCTGATCAAGGGGTCCATCTGCCCCGAACCTCTATAGTCACCCAACATTTTTGGGTGACTTGATTGGGTCCAGCACCTGCTTATCTCATCCAGTCCTTCAGTATTTTGCAAGAGGTCCTTGAAACCTCCTATAGAAATTCACTCTCTCCGAGGCTAAGCCTCGGCTCCCTTATTTTTGTAGAAATCATTCACATAGCCCCTCTTTCCTCTGATTCTGAACAAAATCCCCTTCTTCCATCTTGATTCAAACTTCGATTCTATATCTTGATTCCACCACCTGATTCAAAGATGCAGCCTAATTACCTAGCAAGACTACCATTCAAGAAACCTGAATATCTGAGATCCATGAAAGATAAGATGATTGAGGATGCCCTTGAATTCTATGAAATCAAATGTAAACCCTCAACACCAATAGAAAACATTCAAGTTGATGTCCCAACAACCACAACTTTCATCATAAACTGTGCCCAAATTCTTTTGACAGAAGTTACAAAAGGATCAACCTGAGATATGCTCATGACAGGATACATTGAGATAGAAAAATTACACCAATCTGAATACCTTCAATGCTTGACAAATCCTGTACTTTGGGAACAACGCCAAGATGCCCTTATAAAACGGGTAGAAATGATGAGATCACTAGAACAAATTATCAACCAAAAATACCCGTATATACCAGAAACAGAGGATGAACCATCTTGGAACAGTAGTAAGGAACAATCCAGTTTCCCAGATCTCGGGACTAAGGCACAAAGTGGTTGTGGAATCCCAACCCAGATAGAAGACAATGTTGAATTAGGTTGGGATATTGCAGGAGAACACAATGATGAGCCAAACTTAGACCATGAATTGCCAAGCTTAGAATTCCAAAACTCCTGCAATAATGAGATTAGAACTGAACCTTTTGAGGGTATAAATTCCGCCCCTTATTTTGATAAGGTAGCCCTCGAAGGTTATTCAGACTTAGGTTCTAGTAACTCTACCCACATCCCAAGCCTAGAACCTAGATCTGAAACTTATTAGGAAGATTATGAGGCCCCTTATGAGAAAGATCAAATTTTTACAGAATATGATTTCGGGCCTCTATTTGATGAATGTCCCTCTCCAACATCCTCAGGAAATTTGATCGATTTTTCAGAAAACATGCCAATTTATGATATAGAAACTGAGGAGTTGGATGAGCAAGGTTTTAATTGGGTCTATCCTACCAGCTTCGAGCTTGAGCCTAGACAGAATACCTTTTCGAGCCCAGAATTGACATATAGGCTAGACCCCAGTCAGGCTGCTGATTCCACATCTGATGATTTTTGCTGTGGTGGAATTCATGATCATGAATCTCATTTTCGCCAACTCTCCGACAATTTCAGATCTGACTATAATTGCGGAGAGACTTTCCTTCCTGAACACGCCAGGCCCATCTACGACCTCAGTTCACATGACTCTAACTCCGACTCTGAGGTCCTGATTCCCGAGATCACTGATAACACAGAATCACTCCTTTTCGATCATCAGGAACCAAAAATAGAAAATGCCAAGAGTGATTGCAACCCAGAATTCAAATCTTTTCTCAATTCAGATTTCTTTCATCCTACAGACACTCTTCAGGCATTTGATAGTTACCCGGAGGACTCTTTACAGAAAATCACCTGTCATTCCTTTCTAAAAGAGCCCTCATACACAGTTGCCACCTCGTCGGCACACACTAACTAATCAAAACCTCTTCCCAACCCCGACCCGCAACCGGACTCAATTTCTATTCAGATTCACCTCTCACCGAGCCGATTGCATTTCCACATCGGGTTTGGAACACTGATCAGACTACATATCATGCTCCATCATTCTCTGATCACCCCTGTAGGGTTTCCGCGTCATTCATTGATTATTCTACGGGTCCCTACTCTGACCAGGCTGATTTGACTCAGCCAAACCCTGCGTTTTCACTTCCACATCCATCTGAGCTTCATAGTATATGGTGGGTTCCACACCTTTTTATCCACATCTATCAACCCACCAGATTGATTGGGTTTGGGCTGCATCATCAGCCTGTTGATCTAAACAAGCACCTGGTTGGACCAACCAGGCTCTTAATCAAGGTGCTTGTATTACAAAACTCTGCTTATTTCACCATCCCCTCTCCATCGCATTTCTCGCTTGGCTGAAGGCATCAAATTTAGCGCTCAACGGGAGGCAGCCCGTCATTCTCTTTAAAAACCTGAAACCTTTTCTAAAACCTTTGTGCACTTGAAATTCACACTTTAGGACAGCCGACTCCACCTCAGGTGCTTGCATCTAAAATTAAAAATCGTCCGCAACATTCATCCCGACCCATTCACTCATTAAAACATCTGTCCTAATGTATGAACTAAGTTGAATAAAAACCCCCTAAGTTACAATGAGGACATTGCAAATCTTAGGCATGGGGGGGTATGAAAGTGCAAAAAGTGTAAGAAAAGGTTTCAAACAAAAAATTCACATATGCCAAAAATACCATAAAAATTAAAAATTAAAACACCATAAAAATTAAAAATTTTCGAAAAAGAATAAGAGAATAAGAGGAGAAAGGAAATTTTGTGAAGGAGAAGGAGAAAAGAAACAAAAGGAAAAAAATGAGCACAAAATATGAGAAACAAGTGATAGTCATTAGTAAGGAACTAAGGAATTAACCTAAGTTCTAGACCTCATTCAAGAAAATAACTGAAAAGTGCATAATGAGATTAGTAAGAACGCAAACCTTAGTCATTCTTGAATAGACTCTTAGTACCTATTAAGATCTGGACACTCCTCAAGAGGTTGAGGAAAATGAAAAGCTGAAGTATTAGGTCTAAGGCTTAGGGAGTATTTGGCATCATTAACTAATTTTTGATTTACGGGACTCAGTAACCTAAGCACCCTAACCTCACATACAGCCTGGTTCAGTAAGCGTAAAAATTAAAATCACGCAGAAGCGTCGAAAAATTCAAAAAAGTACACCTAGAATAGGAGCGGCCGATCAATACAAGTTGATTTGGACGAGTTCCCAGCGCGGAGAGGCGGGAAATCCCCTTGAAGATGCGTAACAAAATATCATCTCCTCGGTGCTTGTCTCTTAGGATATTAACATATCCTACTGGAGGCATGTAAGCACCCTGCTGGTTCAGATTCCATGGATGGCATTATCACGAAGTGTCAACTGCCAGGGTCTGAATTCAGCCACGGAACACCATGGATGGGATTATCTCGAAATCTCAATAGCCAGGGTTCCGGGGGTTGCCATGGGCGGTGTTATCTCGAAGCATCGATTGCCAGGAACCCTTGAGGATTGATGATGGGAGCAAGGAATCTGATACAGACCGTATTGAAAAGCCAATCCTAGGCTAGAACTAAAAAGAAAAAGAGAGAGAAAACTCTCCAAACAGAAAAACTTTCTATCTCTCTTATAAAACGCACTGCGAACTGAACCAGGGCTAAAATCATTTCAAGCACGGGTGCTTTAACCACAAAGTCCAATAGACCTTAGGTTAGTTCTTGTGGGCCTTAAAAACCTTTGCTAAGGAGTGAGGCTGAGGCTAGACAGATTTGGATCTTGATTGGTACTAGAGTACCTTTTAAGCCTATGGTCAGCATTCTAACATAATCACCCGTTAACGGAAACGACTGACCGCGTGCCAGTGCGGGATAGCTACCCGTGCGTTTATCGCGCGTGCCGTAGTCACCGTTATGTCTGTCAGCGACCTTGGGGTGGTTGACTAAGGGTAGGACCACCACGGGGGACTCTCCCGGCCAGGAGAGCACCACGTGCTACTTCTACTTTTCGGAAAAGACTGCAATCAAGATCGTTCCCATGAGGAACATTAGAGGTCAAGTGAAGGGTCTGAGAAATAAATAAATCGTGAAATAATAGAAAGACATAAATAAAGAAAGTAACAATCGTGAAAAGTAACGAGTGTCTAGTAGAGTTACCGCAGTTCTTTTTGTACCCCTTTTGTTCCACTGTAGTGAGTAGTTCTTGTTACTCTCTGTACTTTTCTTTGCTTGTAGTTTCATGTTATGTTATAATTGTTGTTCTACTGTTGTGGTGGTACATACTGTAGTAGTTCCTTTTCTTACTGCTGTATTTTGTTACTGCTAGTTATATTCATGTTGAATGTGATTTATTTTACTGCTCTTTTGGTTACTTCCTCATTGGACGACTAGGTCTTGGGATTAGTCGAGTCGGTCTGGTTCTCGTGTCTCGTAGGGACTCGGGAATCAGGTCGTTACAGCAGCAACAGGAAAGAAGAAGAGCACGAGCACTGTAACAAGTGGATACTTAAGGCGTCTGATCCATGAAGTCAGATGTCTGAAGACAGAGAGAAAGGAGAACAAAGAAGAAAGAGAGAAGAAAAGAGAAGACAAATTTTTACTTCCTCTCTCTAATCTTTTTGTAAAACAGTGTATTATTGTAAATTGTGATTTTCTATGCTTCTAAAATCAAGTTTGCTCCCTGAGTTCGACCTCGGAGAATTTTAATATTTGAGTAATAAAATCAAATCTGACTGGTTTCGCACCAGTTTTTAGCGCCATTGCCGGGGAGCAAAGGGCATTTTAGAAGTTTCAAAATCACAATTTCTTATTTTATACTGATTTAACCTCTCTTCTGTTGTGCAGGAAAGGAAGGCAAGAAAGAACAAGCAGCTGCACAGCAACCACACCAGGGGATAGGTAACCTTCAACCCTCTCTCTTAAGTCCCTTACATTCTAAAGAGAAAAAAAAAGAAATGAAGAATCAATCTAGGGCTACCTGTCTTCCGTACTTAGTAATTCATAGAGTTGCCTGATCTTGAGTTTCAACACACTTTAACTGCATATCCACTTAAGGTAACTAGGGCTAAAACCTTCTTTCTTGAGCCCTAGTTACCCATTTCTGAGGCAACTAATTGGACCAACTAGAGCCAACCTAGGATTCTAAGCTAGGGTTTTAGAGACACATCTTCTAAACAAAGAATTGGAAATTCCAAAAGGAGGTGTGCCTAAATCATTGTTTGAAGAGACCTATTTAAGAGAAACCCTAAGCAATCAGGCTCTTAATTTACTTGAACACTAAAAGAAAGGACCTAAGAAGCTTTCACAGGAACAAAGAGGTGAAGATGATCCTTTGGATCAATCAACCTTTAAATTAGGTCACTTTTTGCACACAAAAGGTTTAAAGTTCAAGTAGAACCCTAAGCATCTTGATCTTAATTAAAAGTAGTAGACTTAAGAGGTCAAGGTCCCCATTCTGATCTACTTGGAATTTTAGTGACAAGAGAGGTCGGGTGGGGGAAACCTTGTAACCCGTGGGAGTGCTCTATTGTGTAGGGGTCTTCGCAGGACTCACCCTCTCTGGTTGCCTAGGTAATTCTCAAGTGGACGACTTTTTGACTAAGGGGTATCATCTGCCCCGAACCTCTATAGTCACCCAACATATTTTGGGTGTCTCGATTGGGTCCAACACATTCTAATCTCATCCAGTCCCTCGGTGTATGTTTGGTAGGAGGTCTTTGAAACCTCTTTTAGAAATCCACTCTCCCCGAGGCCAAGCCTCAGTACCTTTCTTTGTGCAGCAACCCCTCCACATAGAACTTTTCTCTGATTCTGAACCAAGTTCCCCTTCTTCCATCATGGCACAACTTGATTCTACATCCAAATTCTGATTCTACATCTTGATTCCACCACCTGATCAAAATATGCAGCCTAGTTACTTTGGATTACCCTTCAAGAAACATGAATCACAAAGATCCATGAGACATAGGATGATTAAGGATGCCCTTGAGTTCTGTGAAATTAAATATAAACCCTCAAAACCAATAGAAAACATTCAGGTTGATGTCCCAACAACCACAACCTTCATCATAAACTATGCCCAAATTCTATTGACAGAAGCCACAAAAGGATCAACCCGAGACATGCTCATAACAGGATATATTGAGATAGAAAAATTACACAAATATGAATACCTTCAATGCATGACAAATCTTGTACTTTGGAAACAACACCAAGATCTCTTGAAAAACGGGTGGAGATGATGAGATTACTGAAAAAAATTATCGATCAAAAATACTCGTATATACCACAAATAGAGGATGAACCATCTTGGAATAGTATTGAGGATCGATCCGGTTTCCCAGATCCCGGGTCTGAGGCACAGAGTGGTTGTGGATTCCCAACCCAGATAGAAGACAATATTGAATTAGGTTGGGAAATTGCAGGAGAACACAATGTTGAACCAACCCTAGACCATGAATCACCAAGCTTAGAATTCCAAAACTCCTGCAATAATGAGATTAGAACTGAACCTCTTGAGGGTGTAAATCCCGCCCCTTATTCTGATAAGGTGACCCTCAAAGGTTGTTCAGACTTAGCTTCTAGTAATTCCACCCACAACCTAGGCCTAGAATCTGGGTCTGAAACTTATTGGGAAGATTACGAGGCCCTGTATGATGAAGATCAAATGTTCAAAGAGCATGACTCCAGGCCTCTATTTGATGAATATATCTCTCCAACTTCCTCAGGAAATCGGATTGATTTTTCAGAAGTCATGCCAATTTATGATATTGAAGCCGCGGAATTGGACGAGTGGGGTCTCAATTGGGTTTGTCCTACCAGCTTGGAACTTAAGCCTAGAAAGAACGCCTTTTTAAGCTCAGAATTGACATATAGGCTAGACCCCAGTCAGGCTGCTGAATCCACATCATGTGATTTATTCTGTGGTGGAACTCGTGACCTTGAATCTTATTCAGAACTTGATTTTCGCAAACTCTACGACAATTTCGAATCTGATTATGATTTCGGAGAGACTCTGCTTCTTGAATACACCAAGCCCATCTACGACCTCAACTCACACAATTCAAGCTCCGACTCCAACTCTGAGGTCCCGGGTCCCGAGATCACTAGTTTAAGTTCAGGTTCCAATGACATAGAATCACTTCTTTTCGATCCCCAGGAACCAAAACCAGAAAATGTCGAGAGTGATTGTAACGCAGAATTCGAATCTTTTCTCGATTCAGATTTCCGTCATCCTATAGACACTCTTCAGGCATTTGCATTTGATAACTACCCAGAGGACTCTCTACAGGAGACTACCTGTCATTCATTTTTAGAAGAGCCCTCATACACTATTCTCATTGAATCCACCTCTTCCACACATACAGAACTGATCAAAACCTATTCTCAACCCCGACCCGCAACGGGACTCAATTTCTATCAGATTCACCTCCCACTGAGCTGATTGCAGACGATTCAATTCCACATCTATATCGGGTTTCGAACATTGATCAAACTGAAGACTATGCTCCATCATTCTCTGTTCATCCTTGTAGGTTTTTCGCGACATTCACTGATATTTTATGGATCCCTACTCTGACCAAGCTGATTCGACTCAGCCAAACCCTGCATTTACACTTTCACATCTGTCCAAGCTTCATAGTATATGCTGGGTCCCTGATGAGAACCTCGTCATAAACCTTAAACGAGCACCATCTAACCTATATTTGCAAGAAAAAGCTCCTACATAACTTATAGAAAGGCTTGACTCAAAGAATTCTGAGTTTGTGAAGAAAATAGGAACTAAGGGGTAAAAATGCAATTTCACCAACACAATCTGTAAACAGGGTAACTTAAGGTCCAAACGTAGGTCAAACTAACCTAATAAGAAGGAAAGTGGGAGAAGTTGATCTAACTAGGGCTACAGCAACTCCAAGGAATTAAATGACATCCTGTAACCCTAAAACAAACCCACTTCAATTCACGAGGTTCGAGGCAAATAAAAAATCGACTAAACCCTCTAAAATTCATAGAAAAATAATCTCTAGGGTTTAGAACCTTCAATTTGGCCTTGGGAGCCCACTTTGACCTACATTGAGAACCATGCCCAATTAATGATTTAATTTAGATTTTTATGTAAATTGACCAATCAAACAAGGTCTGATCTAGAAATAAATTTCACCATTAGAATCCTTAGGTCACATTTAGTCATTCATAAAAACTTGAGCCTAAGAAGAGACCTTCTTGACTGACTTTGCATTTTGGTTCTCATCTATTGCTTTTTGACCCTCAACTTTTGAAACCCTCGCATTTTGGCCCCTAAGTCTTCTTCTTTCTTTGCATTTAGGTCCTCCTTGCAAAACCCTGAGCAACGCCATGCTCCGGCGACTTTGCGCAGAGCATGGCACCGCGCAGGGTGAGGGAGGACCTCTACCCTTTCAACGGGGTGTTCCCTGCGACGTCTGCTGTCGTAGGGACACCTCCATGGTCTCTGCAGCAGCCCATACCTTCCGTGCGAACGCGCGGAAGGTATGGGTCCTTACTCCGACTGTCCTCCGGCGAGGGAGGCACGTCGCCTCCCTCCGCCCACCTCTCCGCTTTCCCCTCTATAAAAGCCGCCTCCGCCTGCAGAAGAGAACAAGTTGTCTCTGACGGAGAATACCCCCCCCATTTCATCCTCTCCAGCTCCGACAGACGGCCTACAGCTTCCGGCGACCATCTCCTCCTTCTCCTCGTCGCTCTGCTGCCTTACCTGCAGCAGGGCTCCTCTAACCCTTTCGTCTGTGTCGCGCTGCACCCGCCGACACCCTCCTCCTGCCTCCTCGTCACCGATCTCCCCTTCCAGGGCCTCTTCTTCCTCAGCTCCGGCAGGTACGAGCCGGTGCCTCCGCCCTTCCCCCTTCGTCCAGAGCTTAGGTAAAAGCTTCCTCTTCTCCTCTCAACTTCCCCCTATCAATTTGTATTTTCGCATCCCCACACGCAACTTCCACCTCCACCTGCTCCGTCTCCGACCACCCTCTCCGGCGAGCCCATTCCACTACCACAAACCCCCTTACTCCTCGCCGATCACCTCAGAAGCTTCCCCTCACTCCACTCCACAGCTTCGCCCTCTTCATTTCCTGCCACACGCCACCTGAAGACCCCCCGAACAGACCCATTCTCTCGACCACAGCCCGACCTAGGGCTGCCACTGTACTCTGCCCCACACCTCGGCACTACCTGCACGAGCTTCGCCACACTCAGGCGAAGCTCCCTGCACCTTCTGACTAGGCCGAGAGGCTGTATTTCCGTGATCAGGTCACCCCTCCTCCGCTGCCATTGCTGAGCCGGTGGAGCTTCTTCGCCTGCAGCTATAGCCTCCATCTTGCCCAGGCGTTGGTCCCAGGATGCGCAGCTTGCCCCCGCGAAGTTTCCCAGGCCTGCAGCTGGGGTGAGCGCCTCGCACACGGCCGCAATTGACCGTGGCTCCCTCAGCCGCGGGTGCGAGATTTCGGGGTGGGACTTTAGTCCCACCTCGGATGCGCGCGACGCCGCGCACCTGCATAAATTGTAAAAGTGACTAAGGCTTATCGCCTCAGTCACACGGGGTGAGGTCCCTCTCACCCGCTTCACTTGGCCTCGTCCGCGATCACCCCCCGCGGACCTGGCCCGACCCGTATACCCGACCTGCACTCCTCGCCCACCACCGCACGCCGGTGGGCCTGGACCCAGGCGCGAACCCATACCCGAATACTCGGCTCTGGGAGAGCGATCCTACGAGCGAAATCTGAGAGAGAGAGACGCGGGGGAGGGTAGGGTTAGGTTTTTGCCCTGATCAAGCTGTGTGAGTGTGCAGGCAGAAGAAGAAGAGAAAGAAGACCGCAGAAGAAGAAGGGGAAGAAAAAGAAGGAAGAAGCAGCCAAAGCCTTGGCTGCTCGAAGCAATGCAGAAGAAGAAGACAGAAGAGAAAGAAGACCACAGAAGAAGAAGCACTGTAGCATATGCTACTTAAGTCGTCTGGTTGAGAAATCAGACGATGCTCTGAAGAAGAAAAAAGAAAAGAAGAAGGAAAGAAAAACAGGCGCCGCAGAAGAAGAAACAAAGAAGAAGAAGAACAGAAGAGAAAGAAGAAAAAAAAAAAGAAGACAAAGATGAGAGAAAGAAGAGAAGAAGAAAAAGCCAAGAGACCAATCTACCTCTATCTCTCTCTCTCTCAATTTTTTTGTAATAGAAACATTGTACTTCTAGAATTATAGTTTGCTCCCTGAGTTTGACCTCGGGAAAACCTTTTGTTTCCGAGTAAAATTGTAATAGTGGAAATGACTATCTGTACTACAACGCAATTTCTGTAACAAACAACAAAACCTAGTCATACCTGCCACTAATTTCATTGGCGCCGTTGCCGGGGAGCAACGGCTATTCTAGAAGTTATAAAATTTCTAAGTTTCTAATAATCTCTCTCTTTTGTGCAGGTACAGAAAGAAAAAAAAGACGCAGCTGCACCACAACCACTCCAAGGACAAGTAACTCCCTATTAAACCCTAAAATTTTTTTAAAGAGGAAAAAGAAAGAAAAAATAGGTATAACTTATCTTTTATACATAGTAATAGCTGCATATTCTCAAAAACTATTATTCCTGCACAAAATATTAAAGGTAATTAAGGGCTAACACTTTCTTGCCTGAGCCCTAATTACCCAGCAAAGAATTAACTGGACCAAATAGAGCCAACATAAGGTCAAACATTAGGATTTCAGAGACACACCCCTTAATCAAGAATTGAGGAAATCCAAAAGAGGTGTGCCCAAGCCATTGATTGAAAATACCTAACAAGAAAAACCCTAAACAAATTGGCTCTCTAAACACTTGAACCCTAAAAAGAAACAAGGCCTAAATTCTCAAGAGACCCACTAGGTGAAGTTGACCCCTAGGGTCAACCAACCTTCAAATTAGGCCACCTTGTTCACAAAAACACCTAAGAGTTCAAGTGAAACCTTAAGAACCTTGATCTTAAAGTAAAAGAGGTAGACTTAAGAGGTCAAGATCCCCATTCTGGTCTACCTGGAACCGCAGTGACAAGAGAGGTCAGGTGGGGGAAACCCTGTAACCCGTGGGGACGCTCTACCGTATAGGGGTCTTCGCGGGACTCACCCTCTCTGGCTGCCCAGGTAATTCTGAGGTGGGCGATCTTTCTGATTAAGGGGTCCATCTGCCCCGCACCTCTATAGTCACCCAACACATTTTTTTGGGTGTCTTGATTGGGTCCAGCACCTTCTAAACTCTTCTATTCTAATAGTGCATGAACGGTAGGAGATCCTTAAGACCACCCTTAAGATCTCCTTTAGAAATTCACTCTCGTCAAGGACAAACCTCGACGCCCGTGTTTGCACAGCAACCCTACCCCATCATTCTCTCATCTGATTCTGAACCAAGCTCTTCTTCTTCCCCCATCATGGCTCAGCCTGTTGAGGAAGAAAACAATCTGGAGTACCAGCTCCAGCGACTCAATGACCTCTTCCAAAACTTTGTGCACCCACCGCAGCGTCCTATGATGCGGGACCATTATAATCCTGGTGTGGTGGCCATCGAGCCTTGAGTCAGAATCCCGACTGGAGGACCTGATTCCGAATTGAAGCCCAACATGATTCATGCTATACCTAAATTCCATGGGCTTAATTCCGAAGATCCCTTCCAGCCCATCAAACAGCTAAAGCATCTGGCTCAAACTTTTGGATCAGATGCACAAAATCGGGATATTCTTCTCATGAAGATGTTCTCCTTTGCTCTTATGGACAAGGCCGCCCATTGGTATCAAACTCAGACCCGACCGATCAACACTTGGGAAGAACTTCAGTCTGAGTTTTTGAAAAAGTTCTTTCCCGTTGGTCGGACCAACGTCTTGCGCCATCAGATTACGCACTTCACTCAACAAATAGGGGAACCTCACCATGAGGCATGGGATCGTTTTCAGGATCTCATGAGAAAGTGCCCCCATCACGGAGTTCCTAAATGGGAACAGGTCCAATCTTTTTACCAGGGACTCCGTGAGGACATCCGTCTTTTCGTCAATGCAATCTGCGGAGGAAATATCATGGGTCAACATGAGGACACCGTATGGGAGATTCTCGAAAACATGTGCGAGAACTCCATCAACAATGACTCCATGGGATTATTCGACAGGACGAATACCCGCGCATCGACGAATCTTAGGGGAGCACATGAGACGCAGGGCCTGTCCACATCAGTCGACCTGGAATTAATGGCCAGTCGATTGGACAAGGTCTCGATCATTGAAAAGAAGGTGGATGAGTTGACTCAGCACCTGCAGCGAGCCACCTCTGCGCATAACCCCTTTGCACAACCTCCTTCCACAAGGGAAACTGTGCAAAACATTCTCCATTGATCTTCTCCTAGGATGGATCCATATCCGCCATCTGATTCTCTGACCGGAGGTGCACCCGATCCTTTCTACCCCAGCCCGGGGAATTCCATTCCCCCTGTCTCTGACTCTATGGAGGTTCCTCAGACCTACGAGGACCTCAACGCCATCTAGAACGATCCGTTCTTCAATACCTATAACCCTGGATGGCGAAACCATCCCAACTTTCAGTGGGCGGGAAATTCCCAAACCCAAAGACCACCCTTTCAGCCCCGCCCACAACCCACTCATCCATACCAGCCGCCTCAGCCTCGGCCCAACCCCACTTATCCATCAGGGCCAAATCAAGATCAAATGTCCCTTATCCTTCAGACTTTGGCTGACATTCAGAGAACGAATGCGGCTATCCAAAAACAACACAAGGATGAGCTTACTGAGGTCCGAAATCAATTGGCCCAGTTGGCAAACTCTCGCCAACCAGGCACTCTTCCTTCCCAACCTCTTCCTAACCCGAATAACGTGCCAACCCAGCGGCGCGTTATGAACCCAAACCCGGGCCAAGCCCATATGATTTATCAGGCCCCCTCTGTTCCTTCACCCGACGGAATGGAGGCTTCCACTTCTTTTGCAGGCTACCAACAGCAACCCATCTTACCCAATCCCAACCAAAACCAGGCAGGACTTAATTCCATAACAACCCGCAGTGGAAAGGAAACCCAAGATCCACCTCATCCAAACCACTCCAAGCCTGGTAGTGATCCCAAGCCTAGGACGGTAATCCAGGACGTTCCTACCCCTATCCCAGATCCAAGACCTGGACCTATCCTAGAGGAACCAACCAAGATCCCGTTTCCCGAGGCCTTGACCAAGGGAAAGAAGACTACCAAGCCTGTGGCACCTGAGGAGGACCTGGTCAAGCTCTTTGAGCAGGTCCACATAAACATCCCCTTGATGGATGCAATCCGCCATGTATCGGCTTATGCACGATTCTTAAAAAATGTGTGTACACCCCAGCGTAAGCCGCGAACCAAGAGTGGGAGTCCAATTGTTCTGTCAGAGCAAGCCAGCTCTGTAATCCTAAGCAGACTCCCACCCAAGGCTAAAGATCCTGGTGCTCCCCTGATTTCCTGCAAGATAGGTGATACCCAATTTGATAGAGCCTTGCTAGACTTGGGTGCATCCATAAATCTAATACCCACATCCTTACTCGACCATCTAGAAGAATCTGAGCTAAAACCAACCGAGGTGACATTACAATTAGCAGATCGATCTATAATGTCACCAAAAGGGATTCTCGAGGATGTTATTGTGAGGATACGGGATTTATACTTTCCTGTAGACTTCATAGTCTTAGACATGGACGTACCTGAAAACCCTAGGGATACACCAATCATTTTAGGAGACCTTTCTTGGCTACTGCTAGAGCCAACATTAGCTGTGAGGAGGGCCAAATAGAGCTCAAATTTGGGAACCAAACCCTGAAAATTGATATATTTAAGGCCCAACAAGGAATCAATTGCGGTGTCATCAAACAGATTTGCGACATTAGGGCTTTGGTTGATGAAACACACTTCCAGAATGACCTGATTATACCTCATCAACCATAGAAAGATCTTGACCCACAAACAGAGGAGTCGAATCCAGATATAAACAACCCAGTAACTTCTACCCTTGAACCTCACGTCTATACTGAACCACCCGCCGCTGCTGATAACCCTATCCTCGAGTTGAAGCCCCTTCCTGCTCACTTGAAATACATCTTTTTGGGTTCTAATCAGACCCTTCCTGTGATCATCAATTCCAACCTCAATCCCGAACAGGAATCCCGTCTAATTGCTGTCCTCCAGCAACATCGCAGAGCCATTGGGTGGACTCTCGATGATTTGACTGGAATAAGTCCCTCTTATTGTACTCATCATATCTATTCAGAAGAGGGCGCATGACCTTCTCATGAAATGCAGAGACGCTTGAACCCTAATCTGCAGGAGGTGGTGAAAAAGGAGATCATCAAGTGGTTAGATGCCGGAATCATCTACCCGATCTTCGATAGTCGTTGGGTGAGCCCAATTCAGGTTGTGCCTAAGAAGGCAGGACTCACCACTATAACGACTGAGACCGGAGAAGTCATTCCTACCCGATTAGCCAATGCGTGGAGAGTCTGTATAGATTACCGCCGACTCAATTCCTCCACGAAGAATGATCATTTCCCACTACCTTTCATTGATCAAATTCTCGAGAAACTAGCGGGAAATAGGTTCTTCTGCTTTCTTGACGGGTACTCCGGTTACAACCAGGTGGCAATCCATCCTGAGGACCAAGAAAAGACCACGTTCACCTGCCCCTTCGGAACATACGCTTTCCGAAGGATGTCTTTCAGTCTTTGCAATGCACCCGCTACCTTTCAGCGGTGCATGCTTGCTATATTCTCAGATATGGTAGGTGACTATCTGGAAGTCTTCATGGATGACTTTTTAGTTTTTGGAGAATTATTTGACGATTGCCTCCAACACTTGGACCAAATACTCAGGCGATGCATCGAGGTGAATTTGGTTCTTTCCTGGGAAAAAGGCCATTTCATGGTGCCTGAGGGAATTGTCCTGGGACACTTAATTTCAGAAAAAGGCATCCAAGTGGATCGAGCTAAAGTTGATCTGATCTCTCAGCTTCCTATGCCTAGCTCGATCAGGGACATTCGTTCTTTTCTGGGGCACGTCGATTTTTACCGTCGTTTCATTCCGGATTTCTCAAAAATCGCGCGCCCCTTGACTTCTCTTCTCCCTAAGGATGTGCCCTTTGAAATCTCCAAGGAATGCACACTAGCCTTTGAAAACCTACGTGACCGAGTCACCCAGGCACCTATCCTACAATCCCCTGACTGGTCTCAACCCTTTGAGATCATGTGCGATGCATCTGATTTCGCTGTAGGAGCAATCCTGGGGCAGAAAGCTAACGGGAAACCCGTAGTCATCTACTACGCTAACAAGACACTTGACGAGGCTCAGCGTAACTATACGGTTACGGAGAAAGAGCTGTTAGCCGTAGTATTTGCCCTGGAAAAGTTTTGATCGTATCTCCTGGGTTCCCATGTCATCATCTACTCGGATCACACGGCTGTAAGGCATCTCCTTACCAAGAAGGATGCGAAGCCCCGACTAATTCGTTGGATCTTACTGTTACAAGAATTCGATCTTGAGATTCGCAATAAGGTGGGAAGGCAGAATGTGGTAGCCGACCATCTGTCCCGTCTTCCTTCTGAGATTATCAACCCTTCCGGACCCATCACAGAACATTTTCCTGATGAGCACCTACTGATTATCGGTACTAGACTTCCATGGTTTGCTGATATAGTAAACTACTTGGCATCTTATTAGATCCCGTCTAATTGGCCGAAGGCCAAGAAAGACAAATTGAGTTCTGATGCCAAGTATTACATCTGGGAAGACCCGTACCTTTTCCGCATAGGTGCTGATCAAGTCATCCGGAGATGTGTCTCGGAGGAGGAAATCAGCAATATCCTCTCTTTCTGCCATGACCAGGCATGCGGTGGCCATTTCTCTGGGCATAAAACCGCATCAAAAGTCCTCCAGTGTGGCTTTTACTGGCTCACGCTATTCAAAGACGCATACAGTCACTGCAAGGCATGCAGTCGTTGACAGACTTTGGGCAACATGAGCCGTCGCGACATGATGCCTTTGCAGCCGATTCTCATATGTGAAATCTTTGATGTTTGGGGGATTGATTTTATGGGCCCCTTTCCTGCTTCGAATGGTTTCGAATACATTCTACTTGCTGTGGACTACGTGTCCAAATGGATCGAAGCCATACCGACCCGAACCTATGATCACAAAATTGTTCTCAAATTCATTCATCAAAACATTTTCTCAAGGTTCGGGATTCCCCGTGCTATAATCTCTGATGGGGGGACCCATTTCACAAACGCTCAGTTTAGGCCACTGATGACCAAATATGGGGTGTCTCACCGAATCTCTACTCCTTACCACCCCCAAACTAATGGTCTAGCTGAGCTGTCAAATCGGGAGATCAAGAAAATCCTGTAGGTCACTGTTCGGCCTGACAGGAAGGACGGGTTGTCCCGACTTCCGGAAGCATTGTGGGCCTATAGGACCGCCTACAAAACCCAATTAGGCATGTCTCCCTTTAGACTGGTGTATGGAAAGGCGTGTCACCTTCCCGTAGAACTGGAGCATAAAGCCTATTGGGAAGTACGGAATTGTAATCTAGATCTTTCGAAGGCTGGAACCCACAGAAAACTTCAAATCAGCAAGATCGATGAATTACGCCTAGACGCGTATGAGAACTCACGAATCTACAAGGAGCAGGTTAAAGCCTTCCATGACAAGCATATCTCGAGAAAGATCTTTCATCCTAGTCAGAAGGTCCTACTCTTTGATGCCTAACTCAAACTTTTCCCGGGAAAGCTGCGATCCAAGTGGGTCGGACCATATTTAGTCCGACAAGTTTTTGGAAATGGAGCCATCGAAATCAGTCCGCTCAGCCACGATTCCAAACCTTTCATCGTGAACGGTCAGAGACTCAAGCCGGTCATTGATGTGACTTCTACTGATTTGGGTGAATCATCTTATATCCTCCATTCCCCTTGAGCTTATTGCACCCAGCCGATGGCGTAAAACTCAGCGCTTAACGGGAGGTAGCCCGTCATTTCCTAAAAATCTAAAACCTTTCTCACACTTTTGTGCACTTAAGGTTCACCCTTATAGACAGCCGACCCCACCTCAGATGCTTGCATCTGGGATTAGAAATCGTCCGCAACAGCCACCCCGACCCATTCACTCACCAAAACATCTGTCCTAAGGAATGAACTAAGTTGAATAAAAACCCCCTAAGTCACAATGACGACATTGTAAATCTTAGGCATGGGGGGGTATGAAAGTGCAAAACTTGTAAGAAAAGGTTTTAAACAAAAAAAAAAAGAAAAAAAAAAGAATAAGAGAATAAGAGGAGATTTTGTGGGAGAAGGGAAAAGAAACAAAATGAAGAAAAAAGGAGCATACATTGAAAGAAAAGAGTGATAGTCATTAGTAAGAAACTAAGGAATTAACCTAAGTTCTAGACCTTATTCAAGAAAAGAAATGAAAAGTGAATGGTGAGATTAGTAAGAACGCAAACTTTAGGCATTCTTGGATAGACTCTTAGTACCCATTAAGATCTAGACATTCTTCAAGAGGTTGAGGAAAATGAAAAGCTTAAGTATTAGGTCCGAGGCTTAGGGAGTATTTGACCTCATTAAGTAACTTCTGGTTTATGGGACTCAGTAACCTAAGCACCCCAACCTCACACACAGCCTGGTTCAGTAAGCGTAAAAATCAAAATCACGTAGAAGCGTCACAAAATTCTGAAAAATACACCTAGAATAGGAGCGGCCGATCAACACAAGTTGATTTGAACAAGTTCCCAGCGCGGAGAGGCGGGAAATCCCCTCGAAGATGTGTAACAAAATATCGTCTCCTCGGTGCTTGTCTCTTAGGATATTTATATATCCTACTGGGGGCGTGTAAGCACCCTGCTGGTTCAGATTCCATGGATGGCATTATCACGAAGTGTCAATTGCCAGGGTCTGGATTCGGCCACGGAACACCATGGATGGGATTATCTCGAAATCTCAATAGCCAGGGTTCCAGGGGTTGCCATGGGCGGTGCTATCTGATGATCGTGCGTTGTGACTAGGTTTGTTGTAGAAATTACGTTGTAGTACACCTAGTCATTGCCATCATTACTGATATATTTTTTTTTTACTCGAAAAATAAAAGAGTTCCCAAGGTCGAACTCAGGGAGCAAGTCGTATTCTAGAAGTACAAAAGTTCTTATTACAAAAATAAAGATAGAGAGAGATGAAAATTTGGCTTCTTCTTCTTCTCTTCTTTCTTCCTCTTTGTCTTCTCTTCTCTTCCTCTCGTGCTCTTCTTCTTCTTCTGTTCTTCAGATCTTCCTCTCGTGCTCTTCTTCTTCTGTCTTCTGTTCTTCCTTGTTTTCTTTCTTTCTTTTTCTTCAGATCTTCTTCTTCTTTTTTCTTCTTTCTTGTCTTTCCTCTTCTTTGCCGCGGTCCTGCTTCTTCTTTTCTTCTTCCTTGCCTTCAAGACGTCGTCTGATTTTGCAATCAGACGACTTAAACCGCTGTTGCTACAGTGTCTCCCTTAGCTTCCGTCTTCTTCTTCTTTGTGTTCTCTTCTTCTTTTTCTTTCGCAGTCCTTCTTCTTCTTCTTCACCTGTGCCTGCACACTTCAAGGTTTTCATCAGAGGGCAAAACCTACTCTACCCTCCCCCCGCGTCTCTCTCTTTGAATTCGCTCTTAGGAAAGCTCTCCCAGAGCAACCGGTTAATCGGGTACGCGGGTCGCGCCCGGGTCCAGGCCCACCGGCGTGCGGTGGTGGGCGAGGAGGTGCAGGTCGGGCTAATCGGGTCGGGGCCAGGTCCGCGGGGCGTGAGCGCGGACGAGGCCGAGTAATCAGGCGGGTGAAGGGGACCTCACCCCGTGAACTGAGGCAAACAGCTTAAGGCACTTTTTGCCTTTAAGCGCCCGCGCGCCTCTGCGAGTTTCCGAGGTGAGACTAAATGTCCCACCCCAATTTGGGCGCCCGCGCGGAGGCGGCAGCGCCCAATCGAGGCTCCACGCGAGGGCTTCTCCCCAACTGCAGCCTGGGACTCTTCGCGAAGATACCCCGCGCAGCCTGGGAGCCTGATCTGGGCGTGGCGCGCCTAGAGCAGCAGGTCGAAGGAGCTTCGCTGCTCAGCAATGGCGATGGCGGGCGGACTACCTGCTCACAGGGAAACGGCCTCTCGGCCTAATCAGATACGCGGATGACCTTCGCAGTAGCACGGCGAAGGTGATCGGGGGGTCTGCAGGTGGCGGGGCGGAGCCTAAGGGCCGCCCTAGGTCAAACTGCAGGTGGTAAGATGGGTTTGTTCGGTGGAGTTGCAGAGGGCGATTCGGGGGAAGTGGAAGGGCGGAGGATGATCAGGGTGAGGAGGCGAAGGTTCTGCGGGGGTCGGCGAGTCGTGTGGAGTGGCGGAATGATGGGAGCGACTCGCCGGAGGTTGGCCTTAGGTGGAGAAGGTGACGGTGGTCGGGTCGGTCGAGGGTGTAATTGACTGTAAAATAGGGAGGAAAAGAAAGAGGGAATAAAGAAGACTAATTCTAACCTAGCTAAAGTGACGAAGGGGACGAAGAGGCTGCCGGCTTGTACCTACCGGAGCTGGAGAAGAAATGCCCAGTGGGGGAGGACGGCGGCGATGACGGGGCAGAGGCAGCGCGCGCCGGTATTGCGCGACGCAGAGGAGAATCAGGAAGAAGTCTCTGCTGCTGGTATTGCGGCAGAGCGAAGAGGAGGAGGAGAAACCGCCGGAGCTGGAGGGCTTCTGCCGAAGTGGGAAGAGAGGAAAGTGAGGGGGTATCTCCGTCAGATCCGAGCTGGGAAGAACGGCGGAGCGACGGGGGTATTTATAGGGGCAGAACCAGAGAGGAGGGCGGAGGGAGACGACGTGTCTCCCTCGCCGGAGGACGCCAGAGGAAGGATACCCATATCGTCTGTGCGTTCGCACGGCCAGTATGGGTGGTTGCAGCCATCAGGGGGGTGTTCCTGCGACGGCTGACGACGTAGGGCACCCCCATTTGACTTGGCAGGCTCCCTCCCTTACCCTGCGCGGTGCCATGCTCCGCGCAAGGTCGCCGGAGCATGGTGCTGCTCAGGTTTTGCAGGAGGGACCTAAATGCAAAGAACGAAGGAGAGTTAGGGGCCAAAATGTGAGGGTTCATAAGTTGAGGGCCAAAACGTAAATATATGAGGACCAAAGTGTAAAGTTGGTCAAGAAGGTTTCTTCTTAGGCTCAAGTTTTTATACATGACTAATTAGGACCTAAGGATTCTGATGGTGAATTTTATTTCTAGGTTAAACCTTGTTTGACCGATTAATTTACGTAAAAACCCAAATTAAGTTGTTAATTGGGCATGGTTCTCAATGTAGGTCAAAATGGGTTCCTAAGGCCAAATTGAAGGTTCTAAACCCTAGAGATTATTTTTATATGAATTTTAGAGGGTTTATTTGATTTTTTTCTCTACCTCGAACCTCGTGTATTTAAGTGGATTTGTTTTTAGGGTTACAGGATGTCATTTAATTCTTCGAAGTTGCTGTAGCCCTTGTTGAGTTATTTCATCCCACTTTTCTTCTTATTAGGTTGTTTTGACCTATGTTTGGACCCTGAGTTACCCTATTTTCAGATTGGATTGGTGAAATTACATTTTTACCCCTCAGTTTATATTTTCTTTGCAAACTCAGAATCTCTCTGAGCCAAGCCTTTCTAAGGTTATGTAGGAGCTTTTATTCTCTGTATTAGGTCAAAATGAGCTAGTTATGGCTCATGATGAGGTTCTCATCACTATCTCGAAGCATCGATTGCCAGGAACCCTTGAGGATTGATGATGGGAGCAAGGAATCTGATACAGACCGTGTTGAAAAGCTAATCCTAAGCTAGAACTAAAAAGAAAAAAAAAAGAGAGAGAAAACTCTCCAAACAGAAAAACTTTCTATCTCTCTCTCTTACAAAACACATTGCGAACTGAACCAGGGCTAAAATCATTTCAAGCACGGGTGCTTTAACCATAAAGTCCAATAGACCTTAGGTTAGTTCTTGTGGGCCTTAAAAACCTTTGCCAAAGACTGATGCTGAGGCTAGACAGATCTGGATCTTGATTGGTACCAGAGTACCTTTTAGGCTTATCGTCAGCATTCTAACCTAATCTAAGTTCAAATGAAAAAGCACATATCTGAAGTCATTAAAAACATCATGGTCTAAAACAAAGGTTAAAACCTTAGGTTTTTGCAAGGGACTGGCAAAAGCTAGGCATGGGGGTATGATGAGAACCTCGTCATAAACCCTAAACTAGCACCATCTAACCTAGATTTGCAAGAAAAAGCTCCTACATAACTTATAGAAGGGCTTGACTCAAAGAATTCTGAGTTTGTGAAGAAAATAGGAACTGAAGGGTAAAAATGCAATTTCACCAACACAATATGTAAACAGGATAACTTAGGATCCAAACGTAGGTCAAACTGACCTAATAAGAAGGAAAGTGGGATGAGTTGATCTAGCTAGGGCTACAGTAACTCCAAGGAATTAAATGACATCCTGTAACCCTAAAACAAACCTACTTCAATTCACGAGGTTCGAGGCAAATAAAAAATCAACTAAACCCTCTAAAATTCATAGAAAAATAATCTCTAGGGTTTAGAACCTTCAATTTGGCCTTGGGAGCCCACTTTGACCTATATTGAGAACCATGCCCAATTAATGATTTAATTTGGGTTTTTATGTAAATTGACCGGTCAAACAAGGTCTTACCTAGAAATAAAATTCACCATTAGAATCCTTAGGTCCCATTTAGTCATGCATAAAAACTTGAGCCTAAGAAGAGACCTTCTTGACCGACTTTGCATTTTGGTCCTCATCTATTACTTTTGAAACCCTCGCATTTTGTCCCCTAAGTCTTCTTCGTTCTTTGCATTTAGGTCCTCCCTGCAAAACCCTGAGCAGCGCCATACTCCGACGACTTTGCGCGGAGCATGGCGCCGCGCAGGGTGAGGGAGGACCTCTACCCTTTCAACGGGGTGTTCCCTGCGACGTCTGCTGTCACAGGAACACCTCCATGGTCTCTGCAGCAGCCCATACCTTCCGTGCGAACGCGCGAAAGGTATGGGTCCTTACTCCGGCTGTCCTCCGGCGAGGGTGGCACGTCGCCACCCTCCGCCCACCTCTCTGCTTTTGCCTCTATAAAAGCCGCCTCCGCCTGCAGAAGAGAACAAGCTGTCTCTGACAGAGAGTACCCCCCCCCCCCCCCATTTCATCCTCTCCAGCTTTGACAGACGGCCTGCAACTTCCGGCGACCATCTCCTCCTTCTCCTTGTCGCTCTGCTGCCTTACCTGCAGCAGGACTCCTCTAACCCTTTCGTCTGTGTCGCGCTGCACCCGCCGACACCCTCCGCCTGCCTCCTCGTCGCCGATCTCCCCTTCCAGGGCCTCTTCTTCCTCAGCTCCGGCAGGTACGAGCCGATGCCTCCGCCCTTCCCCCTTCGTCCAGAGCTTAGGTAAAAGCTTCCTCTTCTCCTCCTCTCAACTTCCCCCCTATCAATTTGTATTTTCACACCCCCACACGCAACTTCCACCTCCACCTGCTCCGCCTCCGACCACCCTCTCCGGCGAGCCCATTCCACTGCCACAGACCCCCTTACTCCTCGCCGATCACCTCAGAAGCTTCCCCTCACTCCACTCCACAGCTTCGCCCTCTTCATTTCCTGCCACACGCCACCTGAAGACCCCCCGAATGGACCCATTCTCTCGGCCACAGCCCGACCTAGGGCTGCCACCGTACTCCGCCCCATGCCTCGACACCACCCGCACGACCTTCGCCGCACTCCGGCGAAGCTCCCTGCACCTTCTAACTAGGCCGAGAGGCTGTATTTTCGTGATCAGGTCACCCCTTCTCCGCCGCCATTGCTGAGTAGGTGGAGCTTCTTCGCCTGCAGCTGCAGCCTCGATCTCGCCCAGGTGTTGGTCCCAGGACGCGCAGCTTGCCCCCGCGAAGTTTCCCGGGCCTGCAGTTGGGGTGAGCACCTCACCCACGGCCGCAATTGACCGCAGCTCACTCAGCCGTCGGTGCGAGATTTGGGGGTGGGACTTTAGTCCCACCTCGGATGCGCACGAAGCCGCGCACCTGCATAAATTGTAAAAGTGACTAAGGCTTATCACCTCAGTCACACGGGGTGAGGTCCCTCTCACCCGCTTCACCCGACCTCGTCCGCGACCACCCCCCGCGGACCTGGCCCGACCCGTATACCCGACCTGCACTCCTTGCCCACCACCGCACGCCGATGGGCCTGGACCCAGGCGCGAACCCGTACCCGAGTACCCGGCTCTGGGAGAGCGATCCTACTAGCAAAATCTGAGAGAGAGAGAGAGAGAGACGCGGGGGAGGGTAGGGTTAGGTTTTGACCCTGATCAAGCTATGTGAGTGTGCAGGCAGAAGAAGAAGAGAAAGAAGACCGCAGAAGAAGAAGGAGAAGAAAAAGAAGGAAGAAGCAGCCAAAGCCTTGGCTGCTCGAAACAAAGCAGAAGAAGAAGACAGAAGAGAAAGAAGACCGCAGAAGAAGAAGCACTGTAGCAGATGCTACTTAAGTCGTCTGGTTGAGAAATCAGACGACGCTCTGAAGAAAAAAAAAGAAAAGAAGAAGGAAAGAAGAACAGGCGCCACAGAAGAAGAAACAAAGAAGAAGAAGAACAGAAGAGAAAGAAGAAAAAAAAGAAGAAGACAAAGACGAGAGAAAGAAGAGAAGAAGAAAAAGCCAAGAGACCAATCTACCTCTATCTCTCTCTCTCTCAATTTTATTGTAATAGAAACATTGTACTTCTAGAATTATAGCTTACTCCCTGAGTTCGACCTCGGGAAAACCTTTTGTTTCCGAGTAAAATTGTAATAGTGGTAATGACTATCTGTACTACAACGCCATTTCTGTAACAAACAACAAACCTAGTCATACCTGCCACTAATTTCAGTCCCACACCTCTTGATCTACATTCATCAACCCACCAGATTGATTGGGTTTGGGCTGCATCATCAGCCTACTAATCTGAACAAGCACATGGTTGGACCAACCAGGCTCTTGATCAAGGTGCTTGTTATACAGAACTCCGCCGATCTGACCATTCCCTCTCCACCCCATTTCCCGCTCAGCTGAAGGCGTCGAATTTAGCGCTTAACGGGAGGCAACCCGTCATTCTTTTGAAAACCCGAAACCTTTTCTGGCATTTCTTTGCACTTTAGGTTCATCATTTAGGACAGCCGACTCAACCTCAGGTACTCGTACCTGAGATTAGAAATCGTCCGCAACAGTTACCTCGACCCATCCACTCACCCAATACCTATCCTAATGCATGAACCAAGCTGAATAAAAACCCAACTAATGTACAATGAGGACATTGCAAACCTTAGGCATGGGGGGGTATGAAGTGCAATAAAATTCATAACAAGAAAAGGTTTCAACAAAAAAATCACATATGTCAAAAATACCGAAAAAATTAAAAAAAAAAAATTGAAAAAGAATAAAGAAAAATGGAGAGGAGGGAAGAAATTTTTTGCTTTACAAGAGGAGGAAAAGAGCAAAATGATAAAAAGGAGCACAAAATTACAAAGAAAATATAGTCATTAGTAAGAAATTAAGAAGTTAACCAAAGTTCTAGACCACATTAAAGAAAAGTAAAGTGAAAGTGCTAAAGAAACACAAAAAGATTAGTAAGAATGCTAATCTTAGGCCTTCTTAGCTAGACTCTTAGTATCCGTTAAGATCTAGATATTCATCAAGAGGTTGAGGAAAATGAAAAGCTTAAGTATTAGATCTAAGGCTTAGGGAGTATTCGGCCTCATTAACTAACCTTCGGTTTACGGGACTTGGTAACCTAAGCACCCCAATTCACACACAGTCTGGTTCAGTGAGCATAAATATCAAAATCACGCAGAAGCATTTCTAATGTTCTGAAAATGTTACCTAGATTAGGAGCGACCGATCAACACAAGTTGATTTGGACGAGTTCCCGACGCGGAGAGGTGAAAAATTCCCCTCGAAGTTGCGTAACAACATATCGTCTCCTTGGTGCTTATCTCTTAGGATATTTACATATCCTACTGGGGACATGTAAGCACTCTGCTGGTTCAGATACCATGGATGACATTATCACGAAATGTCAATTTCCTGGGTCTAAATTCGGCCACGGAATGCCATGGGCGGGATTATCTCGAAATCTCAAAAGCTAGGGTTCTGGGGGTTACCATGGGTGGTGCTATCTCGAAGCATCGATTGCCAGGAACCTTTGAGGATTGATGATGGGGATGAGGAATCCGATACAGACCGTTTTGAGAAGCTAATCCTAAGCTAGAATTAAAAAGAAAAGAAAGAGAAAACTCTCCAAACAAATAAACCCTCTGTCTCTCTCTTACAAAACGCACTGCAAACTAAACCAAGGCTAAAAATGTCTTAAGCACGGGTGCTTTAACCACGGAGTCCAATAAACCCTAGGGTAGTTCCTGCAGGCCTTAAAAACCTTTGCTAAGGACTGAGGTTAAAGCTAGATAGATCTGGATCTTGGTTGGTACTAGAGTACCTTTAGGCCCATGGTTGGCATTCTGACCTAATCAATGAGACAAGAGAAAAAGCACTTATCAAAATGGTTGAAAGGAATTCATGGTCTAGAGCAAAGGTTAAAACCTTAATATTTTGCCAAGGGACTAGCAAAAGTTAGGCATGGGGGTATGATGAGAACCTCATTATGAACCCTAACTAGCACATTTTGACCTAATAAAGTGAACAAAAGCTCCTACATAACCTATAGGAAGGCCTAATTTAGGGAATTGTTAATCAAAGAATAAAATATTATACAAGGGGTAAAACTGTAATTTTACCATTGCATTGCATAAACGGGATTTCTAAGGGTCTAGATATAGGTCAAGTGAATCTAATAAAGGAAAAATGTGGGATGGTTTGGTCAGAAAAGAGTTATGATAAAAATTGGGAATTAAATGACATTCTGCAACCCTAAAATAAACCTACTTTAATTCACGAAGTTGCAGGCAAGATAAAAATCAACTAAATCCTCTAAAATCCATGGAAAAATATCCTCTAGGGTTTAGAACCTTCAATTTGACCTTTGGAACCTATTTTGACCTAGATTGAGGACCATACCCAATTTTTGACATAATTTGGATTTTTATGCAAATATCCAATAAAACGTGGTCAAACCTAAAATCCAACTTCACCATTGGATTCCTTAGGTCCAAATTAGGTTTATACCAAAACTTGGACCTAAGGGAAGATCATCTTGACCCACTTTACAAAATGATCCTCAATAATTACTTTCTGACCCTTAACTTTTTGAAACCTTGCAATTGCCCCCCTAGCTTTACCATCATTTTATTCAATCAGGTCCTTCTACCACCCGCTGTGCAGGGCATACCTCCGGTGACTTTGCGCGGAGGATGGCGCTGCACATGCATGGGGAGCCAGCCCCAAATTTGAAGGGAGACTCCCTGCGATGTCCCCTGTCGCATGGGCCGGCTCCCATGCCCTGTTGTCCACCATACATCTCTTGCGAACGCACGAGAGGTATGGGTGTCCGTCTGCCATACCTCCGGCGAGGCTTTTCCCGCCACTCTCGTGTGCCTGCCAGCCTGCCCTCGCCTATTTAAGGAGCGGCACCCTCTGTCGCATTCTTGAAGCTCCATTTGGCCCGAGAATCCCCTCCAATTCCTCTCCTCCCTACTCTGGCCATTCGTCCAGAGCTTCCAGCAACACTCCCTCTCCTCTCTCGTCGCCGCGCCGCGCCGTACCAGTGGGCGCCCTCCAGCCCCTCTTCCTCATCGCCGTCTCTTCCCCTTGGTGCTCGCCACCTCCGCATCCCCCCTTCACTCTGGACTCACAACTAAGTCCCTCTCATCCTCCTCTTTATTTCCCCTCTGCCAATTTTCTATTTCAACCCCTCGACAACTGCAGACCACCACCATCTCCTCCACCTCCGATAGATCACCGGCGAGGTGTCTCCGTCACCTCCCCACACCCATCCACCACACCAGACCCCTCAGAAGCATCACCTCCACCCACTGATCATCTTGCGATCCTCCACCGACCACGCCACTCACTGAAACCCTTCCCCGAACAAACCCACTCACACGGACTCAGATCGACCTAGGCACGCACGCCTAGGCCATTCTGAGCCACGCTGACCCTGCAGTAACTTCACCGTGCTCTGGCGAAGCCTGCCGAGCGTTCTGATAGAGCCACGAGGCCGTTTGTGTGCTTTCAGGTCTCGTGCCTCTGCCGCCATTAACGCCGAGCTTGGAGCAAGCTCGCAAGCAGCTCCAGACCCTTCCAGCTCCAAGAGACGAGCCCAGGCTGCGCGAAAGACTTCCGCGCATAGCTCTAGGTCTTCAATTGGCGTCTGAAGCTTTAGTTGGAGCGGCGATTGATCACGTTTGCTGCTGCCAGACATGCAACAGAGAGGTGGGAACTTTAGTCCCACCTCAGGTGTTTGTGAGCGCCCCGCGATGCATAAATTGAAAAAGTGATTGAGGCTTATCGTCTCAGTCACACGAGGTGAGGTCCCTCTCACCCTCTTACCCGGCCTCATCCGCGACCACCCCTCGCGGACCTGGCCCGACCCGTTTACCTAATCTGTGCACACCTCATTCACCATCACACGCCGGTGAGCCTGGTCCCGGGCGCGTTACTCGACCGTATACCTGAACAGGCTCTGGGAGAGCGAACCCTGGAGTGAAACAGAGAGAGAGAGAGAGACGCGGGGAGGGTAGGGGTTAGATTTTGCCTAACCATATGCCTGTGTAGGGAACTGAAGAAGAAGGAAGAAGAGGAAGCAGAAGAAGCAAGGAAGGAGCGACCGAGGACTTAGCTGCACCAAGGAGCTGAAGCAGGAGAGGAGGAAGAGGAGAAGCAAACTGAAGAAGAAGGAGACGCAGCTCAAGAAAGAAGAAGAAGAAGCCAAGAAGACCAAGTAGAAAAAGCTGAAGAAGAAGAAGAAAGGAAAGGAAGAAAAAGAATAAAGAGCAGGAGCCGAAGCAGAAGAAGAGGAAGAGTTGAAGCCAAAGGAGGGAGCTGCAGCCGAAGAGAAGAGAAGAAGAAAAGGACAAGGAGAAGAAGAGCAGCAACAGGAAAGAAGAAGAGCACGAGCACTGTAGCAAGTGGCTATTTAAGGCGTCTGATCCATGGAGTCATACGTCTGAAGACAGAGAGAAAGGAGAACAAAGAAGAAAGAGAGAAGAAAAGAGAAGACAAATTGTTCCTTCCTCTTTCTAATCTTTTTGTAAAAGTGTATTATTGTAAATTGTGATTTCTATGCTTCTAAAATCAAGCTTGCTCCCTGAGTTTGACCTCGGAGAATTTTAATATTCGAGTAATAAAATAAAATCAGACTGGTTCCGCACCACTCACTTTCCACGTAAAAAGGACAGTTGCTCTCCTCGGTATCGTGTACTTAAGGGCCAACTTACTTCCCTCCTACATACGATATTCGTTCCATACACGCGAGTTCCTTTCTAGTTCCCCGTAGGGTTCGTACATAGACTTTCTCATTTCCACATCCGATTCATTAAATGCATAACAGGATGTTCAAGATTTCACAATCGATTATTCAGTACACCGCAGATATTTTCATTCATGTCATAGTTTAGTAAATGTGATACAGGAAGCTCATGGTTTACTACTTTCAGTAAACATCACAGTAATTTAATCATTCAATACACGCACATTCATCTCTTTCATCCCTAGTGTTCATTTCACAACTTAGGGTTCAATTAAATATTTCTAAAATAGCATGCATTCATTTCTTTCAGCCCTAAGGTTCATCTCACAACGTAAGGTTCAATCAAATATTTCTAAAGCATGCAATTTAATTATTAATTCTAGGATTAGGGAGAGAACCACTCTACCGGGATATACGGGTGGAATGGGGGCTCGAATCGCAAATCATGTCGTCTCTGCAGGCCCCGTATACTCTATTGGCTAGAGACCTATATAATTGAACAAATACATTAAATGAGTTCAAAATAGTATACGAGTGACACTAACACGTAGAGAAACTTGAATGGAAACCAACGATACTTCGTTTGCGCAAAACCAACTCCGTTTGGGCCCTGAACAGGCCAAAAATGCGCATACTGACTAAAATTAGACGTCTAGGACTAGACCCAGACGTCTTAAATGACCTCAAAATCTCACCTTGCTTTCCTGTGACTTCCTCAGATGTCTGAACCCCTCCTCAATCGTCTGAGGGAGATCCCAAACATCTAACACTCCCTCTAGTCGTCTGGGAGTGTAGTCAAACGTCTAGCACTATCTCCAGACATCCTAAAGTACCTTGAAGGGAGCGCCACGCACCTTTCCAACTCCTGCACCTGGGAACGCACGCGCCGTTTCAAAAACACAACACATATAAAGTTACGTACATGCAAAGCAGGCTCGTGCATGGTGCGTACCTCGGCCCCTTCGTGTTGTTAGACGTCCGGTGCCAGCCTCGGACGTCCTCGGACATCCTGAGGCTCCTCCAGACGTCTGGATAGAGTCCCAGACGTCTGATACAATGGAAAAATGATTCCACAAAATGCCTCTCGAGCTTCTCTTTGTGCGATCCTCCGCCCGCAGGACCGCAGTAGGTCCTCTAGCAGCTGCAAGAGGTCGTGGAGCTCCTCTCCATGAGCTCCTTCAGTCGCACCTCCTCTCCCAAGCTCCTCCGAGTTCCTTGCTCTCCCGCTCGCTCTCCACCCACGCTTCTCCCTCTCTTCTCCTCTGTCTCGAGCTTCCCTCCTTCCCCTACTCATGGTTGCAAGGGGTCGGGGAAGAGGAAGAGGTCGTCGGTAGGTGGTGGAGGACGAAGGTGGAGGTGGTGGAGAACGAAGGTGTGGGGGAGATAGTGATGGTGGTGGTGTCTTTTTAAAGGGAGATGGTTAGGGTTTGTGAGGGTAGGTGTGTGTGTGTGGGTGTGTGTTGTATGGGAAGAGAGAGAGAGAGAGTGAAAATTGCGAAATCTCCCCCACATAACATTTTTCTTCCCATAAGGCCCACACACCTAAACCAAGGGGGTTTAAAGTTGCACTTACACCCCTACCTTTTCGGAAAACTACAACAACCCTTGGGAAGGGTCATTCCAGAACAGAGCTTCCAACTATGCACTATAATTTTAAGGATACATGGTACTACATAATTTCGCTCCCTCTCTCAGGGAGCAGGTCTCTTCTTTTGAGGACCTTCCCCTTTATTTATAATCTAAGGGGGGAACCCTTACTCATTGGCCCTAGTACCTCTAGTTGCCAGGCTACATGGTAGCTGTCAGGGTGTAGGTGGTTAGGCTCATCTTATCGTATCTTCTGCCCATGCTGCGTTGAATCTTTTGGTAGGCTGGGCGAGTTCTGGTTGGGACTCGGCTGGTCTGAGGCGGGGCGGGCCGAGCCAGTTCTGCCTGTACACCCTACAGTCGGGCAGCCGAATCCTCTATCGGGTCATGTGCGGAGTTTTGGATCCGAGGGTAATTTTTGCCCCTCATCACACGGCAAGGCACTGAATCTCACATGGTATCAATGCCATCAAAGCTTGCAACCAAGAATGTTGAACATTTCAAGTTCTAGAGGAGGTGTTGAGAATCGGTTGGATGTTTCTGGTGGGGTTTCCCTTAATTTACCCACAAATATTTAGCACTTTCTCATATAAGTTGAACAATTCCAGTTATACCTTATGGAAAGGTGATGAGCGAGAAAATCGTTGCGAAAAGTTTTGAGTTTGGAAAACTCGAGTCGTTGTAAAATTTGCAAAAAAATCTGCTGTCAAATAAATTTACCGAAACTCTGGTGAGTCTCAAGTCGAACAGAGGGAGGCAAACATTTGATTAAAACTCATGTTTGAAATTATTTTCATAGAGCTAATCTACGCGAGCTAAAGTAATTAATGAATAAATAATAGAAAAGAGGAGAATAATACAGAGAAGAGAGAGTGTGTGTGAGTGAGTGAGTGAACAAATATTACAAATATTTCATAACCATATGTCCTTGTTCATTACACTAATTACAAATTTGAAATCTACACTAGAAAGCAGTAAAAAGATAGGGATGAGAAAATCCTCCTCAACAGTTGCTTAGAGGACGAGCCGTGCAGACGAAGCACCAGGAAGAGGGTGGCAAGATGCTAGACGAGGGAGAACGGGGTTAGAGGACGGACGACAAAGCAGAGCTGCGGGATCTGCTTTCCGAATGGTGGTTAGAAGACAACCACAGAATGCTCCACGAAGGGGGTGAGAGGTTAGACAAAATTATTTTGCTCTAGCTTTAGTGGAGCATCCTGGATATGGGACCAGCTCTTAGAACTTTAGAAAGGGTGAGAGAAGAGAGGAATGGATAAGAAAATATGTGAGAGGGGTAGGCCTTTTATAGGTGTAGGAATGGGGGCATAAAAGTCTTTTTAAGGCTTCAACATTAATATTAGGGTCTTCAATGACGTTTATGAGCGTCACTAAAGACGCACGTCGCTGAAGGTGTGTGCTTGATCTCCACCATGTGATGGAGATCAGAGCACTCTCGTTGAGCCATGTCGACGCCGCCTTGCCTTCAGCCATTGCACGCTTCATCGCACGAGTTCACTCTCAGTTGTCCGATCGCACGATCGGACGGCTTAGATCCACCCGCGCTTCGCCTTCGCAACACACGTTGCACCCGAGTACGATTATGCTTGATCACGTGCGTGTGCGGAGCACTCTCATCAGGCGCACAAGAGGGCGCCACGTGATTGTTGCCACTACCACTCGATCTCGATCTAGTGATCCAATTTCCTCGCATGCCACTTCTCGCGAAATTCTCCCCTTGTCGCAAATCGAACGCATGTCGCGTTCGTAAACGCAGCGCGCAACCGCTGCGCCAAGGCTTTAAAATGATCACGCTTTTGATTTAAAGCTCGCGGTGCTCTTAGCCATTGGATCTCGATCCAAAGGCTGGGATTGATCATGCGGGCGAAGAGGAGGTCCTGTAGGCGGTCTTGGGTGGCTATGATGATGCAACGTGGCACCATCTGGGCTGCCTATCTTCTATTGCTCATAGGTGGTGCCATGGTTGTCGAATTGAATCGATTTTTGTGTTGTTGTGCTGCAATCGTCGATCCAAACCCATCTGTGCGGTTGGATTGGTCATCTGAGGTATGAATTTTACACCACCTTGTCCCTTGGCCTTTGATTTTCCTCAAACTACATTTGATGCTACGGAGGTTCGATCAGGACAATCTCGGAGGCATTGGGCTCCGTCGCCCTGGTTAGATCCGTATGGTTGGATCTTCAATCTGAGGCCCCAAAAAGATGTCACCATATCCCCTAACCACAATAAGAGGCAAATTACTATACAATTTATACAAATTAACCTAAATGCATGACAATGCATGTTATGCAATATTTATAATGCAGGATGCTTATATAGACCTAAGAACATGCATAAATAAGCATTTTAGGGCAATTAGATGTGCACACATGAAAAGATCAGATCACACCTCTTCCTTGTGCATATGACTTGTATGGACTTCATTGATGGTTCTATTCCTCCTCCAATTGCCAATGGTAATAATGGCAATATGGTTTATATACCTACCTGCAATGACAAACGAAGGATAAACTTGTTTTGAGCTGGATCCTTGTTTCGATCACTAAGGATATATGCTCACAACTTGTTCATCTCCCTTCTTTTCACAAGGCTTGGCTGTTTCTGGAAAGATATTTCTTGTCCCAACCTAGATCTAAAGTGTTTCAATACAAGGCCGCCCCTACATCTATCAAGAAGGGCGACCTATCCATCATAAATTACACAAACAAGGCAAAGGATATCGTTGTGAATCTAGCAATTACTTTGAATAAAGCCCTTGATAATGATGAACTTGTCTTGGCTATTGTTAATGGTTTGGGGCCTGATGGGGCTCGAAAGCTGCTGTCAAGGCCACCGATAGCCATCAAAGAATTTGCAAATGCAGGAAACGAAACATAGCCACAAAATGACAATCAACTACATGAATAATGACGATCATTGACCCAGTTCCACCTCAAGAGGTGTACGTCTGGGGAGGGGATCTAACTCTCAATATCCACTATTAGTGGAAATGATATAAGGAATTGTGAGCCGTAAGCTCCTTGGATTGCCCCCATGGGTCTCCCATGGGATGTCCCCTATTCCTTGTGGAATGAGAACCTATTTATAGAGTACAAATAGCAAGAGGTTACGCATTTGGAGGTGTAACCTCCAAAGTAATGGGTAGTTATTAATTGATAATGGGTCATTATTTAGAGATAATGGAGAATGATGGTGAGTTATGGCCTTGACATGTAATTGCTCCGTGGATCGCGCCTCATCGCATTCCCATGCGGACCGAGTCCTAGCAAGTTCGACCGGTCTATTCACGAGTCAATTGAGCATATTTCGTGAGGGCAATTTTCTTCCCTTATCTGATGCCCTCACTCTCATAGTTTGGCTGTGTCGACTGCAAGAGTAGACTTCTTTCTCTTTTCTGCCCTCGCGCAGAGGTCACCCTTGCCCTCAACAGCTATCACTCGGTATTGCCGAGGGGGTAGGTGCTTTATTGCTCTTGCTCGCTCGCTCGCCTCTTAAGGGAGGGAGGGGGAGTTTGTTCACTAACTGTCTCCTGAAAAAATAGGTGATTAATAAAATATAGATTGCAATGGAAGTGTGGAAATTCAGTTCCCAACTTCAAACTTGATCTCAACCCACTGTCCATAATGGCGAGACTTGAATACACAGGCTCTCCCACCAAGATTCCTCGCACGAAACTGACACTCACAAGGGGCTTGGGGTCCACTCAAACTGGGGTCTGCTGGCAACCTGTCCCATGCGGGTGATACGTGCTTGTTGAGAATGTGACGGGATTTTTCAGTCCTGGCACGTACCAATCGGCAAGCAAGTAGGGAGATAAGTGGTATAGAGTAATGTAAATTTTGTAAAGATAAACATCTATTTTATAAAATAGAAAATTTTACTTATCTTTTAAATTTGTGAAAGATGTGTGGAGCATCGTTCGGCTATGGATAAACTTGATAGTCTCGTAAATCATCCTCCCTCTTTTTTATGCCGACATATTCTTAGGCAAATGCGGAAGCCATCAGGTGGTGAGGTCTCGAGCTGGGGAGGCTTGCTCTGATGAGAGATAAATATCCAGCTGGGAAAAAATAATTTTACCACTCCTAGCGGATGAAAGTTTGAGCGCTCTAACGATCTTAGGAAGACCACCCAATTGAATGGGACAAGTTGGTACCCTCCAACTGCCACTTTTCATGCTTGTCCCTCTCTTTTTTTTTTTTTTAATTTTTTGGAAGGAAGATCATCAGGCTGAGAATGGGAATGTTGGTGCCTCCTGCCGAAGGTGTTAGGTGGACTTTTTTTTTTTTGGTCCCATATCTCCCGAACATTTGTTATTTTCGAATGGAGGAAATGCTTGAATTGGAGCGAGGGGAGCCTTGCTGTCGGGGAGACATGGAAAGAGAGAGGATCTCCGGCAAGAAAATTATTTGCTAGGAGGAGGCTTAGCCGAATGAAGGTCATTCTATCGGGATGAGGCGGTTGCTGCTAAGACCATGCGACGCCCATAGAAGGAGCAAGGACCATGCGGTGGCGTGGGAAATGGGATTCCTCTAACAGGTAAAATTTTATGCTCTCTAGCGAGAAAAAAAGGGGCCCCTTGGTACGGGCTAAATCCAGTAGGATGAAGGCTTTTCCTCTTGAAGGGAAGGCTCTGGCACACAAATAAGAAGAGCATGATATTTTTGTTGACGTTTTCCACAGAAGATGCCATTTGATAGACCTCGGAAGCCATCGTCAAGGACATCAATAGTCATCAAAGAATTTGTAAATACATGAAACGAAACATAGCCATACGATGACAATCAATCACATGAACAAGGAAGATTGTTGATCCAATTCCACCTCAAAGGGTGTACGTTTGGGGGGGAGATCTAACCCTCAATATCCACTATTAGTGGGAATGATGTAAGAAATTGTGAGCTATAGGCTCTTTGAATTGCCCTCATGGATCTTCCATAGGATGTCCCCTATTCCTTATGGAATGGGAACCTATTTATCGAGTGCAAATAGTAGGAGGTTACACATTTGGAGGTGTAACCTCCAAAGTAATTGGTAGTTATTAATTGATGATTGACTATTATTTAAAGATAATGAAAAATGATGGTGAGTTATGGTCTTGACACGTAACCGCTCTGTGAACCGCACCTCCTCGCATTCCTACGCGGATTGAGTCCAAGTGGGTTCAACCAGTCTATTCACAAGCTAATTGAGCATATTTCATGAAGGTAATTTTCTTCCCTCATTAGGGCCTGACTACAATTTTGTACTAACTTTTGCCAGCAATTGTTTTGATCATGTTTCCTATGAAGAGCTTATTGGTCATCTCTTAAACCATGAGCAACGACTACTGCAATATCAATCTCTTACTAATACTATTGATATTACAACTATAAAGAAGATGTAAGGATACGAATGTTCCTGACCTTTCTAATTTTCTCTCATGACAGAGGAATGTGCACACTTTTGAAATCCTAGTCTAACCCTTTATGCAAGTGATGGGGAGTGGAAACATTAGATAGGTACATGAGATTTACGAGGGAAGTGATTTTTTATCTACTACTAAGTGATCTCTTGTGATTATGTGGATTTCAGTTGTGCTTATGCAATGAAGCTTTATCTTCTAAGGCCACTCTCATAGAGAAAATAGGCCTTACCAATTTATCCCTAAAAGATACATTGAGTGTTAAACTTGTATATGGTAAGGCGATGGGAAGACCATAAGCTGTTGCATTGTGTCCCTAAGGTTTAGCCTCTATTAATCATTGGAGGACTTTTCTTTTGAGCCACCCTTGGACTCCTACGTGAGGTAGGTGTGACCATTTAGTTGGGTAGTTCTCCCTTTTTTTAAGGATGTACATGGGTCGGGTTATGACTCAACCTAAATTCAACCCATAGTTTTCGAGTTGAGATTTTTTTAACCCAATCCAATCCGTTATACTACCGAACCCAACCCAACTCAACCCATAAAAGTCAGGTCAGGTTAGGTCGAATTGAGCGAGTTGTTGACTAGTAAAAGAACTCAAAACTTATGTTTATTTCCTACATATTTTCTATGTCTTTCATACTTAATAACAAAATATTTTAAAGTTATAAATAACTTATATCTTCTAAAAAAGTGAATAAAATATATAAAAATAAAAAAAAAACTTGATAATTTTATAATAGTAATTGTCTTTTTCCTGTAAAAAAGTAAACGCATATTACAAGACGATTATCTTATTCATATAATTTTTTTCATAGATGTAGACATTCAAAATAAAGAATTATACAAGAATCAAAATATTTTTTTACTAGCAAGTCATTTAGCTAATGACTAATGACTAACTATAAAAATTTATTAAGTCATTTTGACTTACTTCCTACTCTCTTTCTCTAAGTCTACTTTGTTTACCTTTCTTTCCTTTACATTGGCCTATGTTTTAAAACCTTTTTTTTGAGATGGACTTGCTAATTATTCGATTTTTATTTAAAAGATATTACAACGCACCAACTTTACCTAGCTTTTACAACTTGTAACTCTTACTTCTCCTATGTATATTTGTTTTATTAATATCCTAATGAATCTAAAAATTGATTTTCCTTTTTATTTTTTTTAAAATTTTAAACATATAATTGCCTAAATACAAAGTACATATTTTACTCAGGAATTGGAAGAAGATCTTATTTTTTTATGTAAAAATTGCAATGATATCCTAATTAACCTATAAATTTATTGAAATCAAATTTTCTTTTTATTTTTATTTAAAATTTTCAACACTTATCTTTTACTTACTAATTACAGGAAGATCTTATTTTTTATATGAAAATTATATGAAATTTATGCCACATTACATGTTAAAATATTTTGATTATAGTTTAAAAATTTTTTTTTTTGTCAATATTACTAAATATCTCCTCAACACTTTTTTACGAATTTGATAAGATCTTTACATTTATACTATTAGTCTAAATATATGCTACATGATACAACCTTATGTTAGTACATTGCAGTAAACTAAACATTAATGATACTTAATTTTTGTATGTGATGTATGAGATTTTACATTAGCACTCAGCATAAGAAAATTATGGATCCTCTTTTTTGTATTTTTTTTCACTATAGTCAACTCCGTTAGGATGTTAGGTAAATAGGTGGGATATTTGACATATCATAGGTAAGATAAATAACGATGATATCATAATTTTAGTAAATTATGATATATATATATATA
Source organism: Thalassia testudinum (assembly GCA_037157565.1). NCBI lineage: Eukaryota > Viridiplantae > Streptophyta > Magnoliopsida > Alismatales > Hydrocharitaceae > Thalassia > Thalassia testudinum. The sequence continues at coordinate 26,049,882 of JAZHRO010000024.1, forward strand.
TAAGGATGACATAAATGATGATCATATAAAAATAAGTATAATAACTATTATTAACACGAGTAATCAAATTAAATTACATGCAAATAAAGAAATCTCCTCTTTATCTCACATATTATCCTATTTATAACACACACACCATCCAAATTAAACTTTGGTGCGAAATCTTAAAAAAATAAAAAAAAAAAAAACTTCTTGCTTGGGATAGAAAATGAGAACCACCCGAAAAACGGTAATCTCGGCAACGATGACCGACAGATGAGTAAACACCTACCCATCCATCCGCAGCAGCAATATCGTAATAATACCGAACAGGCAAAACACTCGACGTGACTAGCACGCCGAGTCAGCATATATACAGAGGTGTCAGAACGTCTATCTTCCTCCGATCACGGCGATGGCGATGGCGAAGGCGCCTCTGCTGCTGCTGCTGACGGGAGCGCTGGCGCTGGCGGCGGCGCTCTACTGCGGGCTCGACCCGTGGGAGAAGGGCCCCATGGCGGCCTTCCCAACCTTCGAGACGTACCCCGTGGACGGCCCCCCGTGGGGGGACCTCCCGGGGTACCGCGACCCCGAGGACCGCCTCCGTGGCGCGGAGGTGAGGTTCCTCGGGGAGCTGCACGGCCCCGAGAGCATCGCCTTCGACCTCGAGGGCCGCGGCCCCTACACCGGCGTCGCCGACGGCCGCGTCCTCTTCTACGACGGCTCCCGATGGACCCACTTCGCCCACGCCTCCCCCAACCGGTCACTCCTATTTCCTTCTCTGCTCTCCTTTTAGAGCTAGTTTGCTTGAAAGGTTAGGAAAAGTGGTGTTAAGAGATATGAAAGTAATGCTAATCTATAATTGTGTTTCATTGTAGAATGGTGTTAACATTAATTTGTATTTACTTAAATTGATGTTAAGTGATGGTGTTAACTCTTGTGGTGTTTACTTGATAGTAGTGTCGGGAATATGAAACAGGAGGGGTGTAAGATGCGTCTGTGATATGAGATTTTAACACGGATTTGACTAACACCAGTTGAAACTGATGTTAGACAAACCCATGTTAAAGTGGGTAAACCCAGGTTACTAGATGAAGGATTAAATAGTCAAGTAAACAAATGTTAACTTCTCTTTTAAAGGATTAACCACTTAAGTAAACTGGGCCTTAAGTTACACCCACTTAACCTCTGTTTGGTCGAGTTTCGATCGGCACACATCTGACGGGTTGCTTGCTGTTTAGAGCAGGTTTGTAATAATTTTCTTGACACGGTCTTAGAAGTCTCTTGAGGACATTTAAAATAAAACAAACTACCATGACGTTGCCTCCCTTGACAAAGGGGGAAGGTAGAGGTCTTTCATGCCTCTTCCAGGCTCCTTGCATCATGCAAGTGAGATGAAAAGTACAGAATTGGACTTTTGGTTTCTTTCACTTCCTCCAAGGACATTTTCTTAGAATGATCCAAATCGAGAAAGTGAGAATCAAACTCAAGAAAAAATGGGGATAAACCGTTCCACACCACAATATCTATAATTCAACCACAATTGATACAATTCAATCGCTCAATTACTAGTACCCTTAAAGTCCATGAGCTAAACCGCATCAAAAGTAGGATTGAAGTTCTTAATTACATACATGAATCCATGGCGAAGTCTTTTTTTTTGTTCACATTCTCGTTTCCATCTCACTTTGTACCTTCCATCATTCTATAGCTCTTGCTGTTGCGAGCTTTTGATGTGAGTCAGATAAGAAGAAGATGAGTTGAACTTGTTGAGCTTTGCTTCACTTCGTAGTTCTCTTCATTGTAGCTCGTTGGGGATTGCAATGGAGCCAATAGAAAAGGAATTTCGAATAATCTTTGTGAAAACAAGGTAATTTCATTTCTTGTTTAGTTAGCAATAATGGTAAGATCAGCAAGCCCATGCAACGAGGCACTTACGATCAACCAAGGCTAAATCAAGGTCTAAAGTGAATAATGCAAGTCATGCCAAGGTTTAAGGAAAAGCACTAGACACCATTGGCGGACGGAGAAGTAGGCACATCAAGGAACAACAGTACAAACACTATGATTTTTTGCAGAGACTGGGTCCAAGGAGGGTCGGAGCCAGGAATTCAAGTCTAGGGACTTGAGGAAAAAAAAGAGGTTATGGTTATCAATGAGAACCTAATAGTTTTTTTTTATTGTGGGTTGGGTTGGGGGGACTAAAGGTTATAATATATACTTCTTAAAAAAATTAAAAAGCAAGGAGGAGGGAGCAACCACCCCTCCTTGTCTCCACCCTACCAAGAACTTAATGACTGAGCAACTGTGTAGGATAGAAATGTGGTGCTTTTGAATAGCAAAACCTAAGAAAAGGCTAGAAGTTTGAGGCCAAAGAATGACTCCCTTGTCAATCTTATATCAAAGTGTCAGTGCTCCATTAGAAGAGTTACTACTTCCACCCTGAGGCGTGTATTTGCCTATTTGGTATCTACAAGAAGCAGAGTGAATGAGCCACCAGGTGGCAAATGGTCACCTTGAAGACATAAGGGTTGACTAAATCCAGCTTGTTAGCCCAAGAAAATTACATTTCCGAACTATCGTGATCTATACCTTCACACCATGGCAACTATGCCTCCCATGAAACATGTCTATTTCCTCCGACCCTACTGCTATGAATGAGGCCAAAGGTGTAACAGAGGCATGAGGAGGTCAGAGTGTACGCTGATGATACTATTAAAAAAATGTGGATAAAATTGAATTGTGCAGCAGCTAACATGGCAAATTTACAGCTAGGGAAAAACCTTTTCTTAATCACATATTATAACTAATATTTTTGTGCTCATTCCATGGGCATGAACCATGCAAAATAAACCTATTTACCTACATGCATGATTATCTGTTATCCTTTGATTCCATCAAAAATCCACCATCCACTTTGGTCAGTGGGTATATCTTCAAAATGTTGATAAAGAACTTGGGGGAAGATGTTTTTTTTCTTTTGACAAGTTGGGGAAGAATGAAATTGGAAAGGAGGATATCACTTATTCCTTTTCCCCCTCAAATTGAAGAATGTTTCAAAACCATGATATCCCTTACCCATCAAATGAACCTTGATATCATGATTGTTTCCAAGATCCTTGTTAGTTTCAGGAGTTGATATCTCAGCTGAGTTCAAATATCTTGCAACTACTGTTCCAGAATTGAGATTAAAATAAGATATGCATATTTCTATCTGTGTTCTTTTTTTCCCTCTCTATTTAATCCTCTATGCCGTTTAAATGCTTCTTACATGATATTCCATTTATTCAGAGTTATCTTCAAATATAACTGGCTTTCGCCAAACAAATGGCAGCAGGTGAAACTTTAGGTGTATATGCCTCTTTTGAACACAATAAGTTTAGGAACAAATGGAAGGATGGTCACCAAGGTGTTAGCTCAGTGGTACAACACCCCACCAGCATCCAAGAGGTCATGGGATCAAATCACATGTCTACCATATTTCTCTTCTAAAAAAAAAAGAGAAAGAAAGGATTCTCCTTTGATGAAACGATGCCTAAAGTTGACTCATGGTATTTTCTTTGCTATAAGGAATATGCGATAGAATAATACAGGTGGATTCTCTCCATTCTATTATGAGCACTTCCCTCATGTCATAGATTGTGAAGGAGGAAACACCATGTGGACTGCCATATGGCACAGTTGTCACATGGACAGTCCACGTGGCATTGAGTCAGCAAATCAGTGGCCGTGTGGCCTTTAGAATTTTAGGAATTGAGTTTCGCTTGCATGCAAGTTTGTGCTACATGTGAGAAGTTTATTTTAATTAATTGTTAGAGTCTAAGTTAGGATTGAGTCAAAAATAGAAATAGTTATTGATTGTGATTGAGGTTGTTTAGTATATGATTTGTTAGGTTTAGGTTTAGGTTTGGTTCTCTTTAAATAGAGATCAACACTTACTTGGTTTACGGGAGTTGCAATAATATTTTTTATTGTAAAACTCCTCTCCTCTCTCCCTTATTTTCTCACCCAATCAGTAAGTTACTGTTCATGTGAACTTAAATCTCGAGCAACCCTCATCTCCACACGATCCAACTCCATCAATTCTCCAATGAGAGCAAGAAGAGAGTATCCAAAAAAGAAGGTGAAAATGTTGCATTATCTGAACTAGTTGCAGTTCAATTTTCGGGAATTAGAAAAAAAAAAAGAAGGCATTTCTTTGATAGTATGCCCACTTGACAAACTAGCAACTTTCTTCTGAATGGAGCATATTCAAAATTTAAATAAAAAAAGCAAGGCGATCACTTTAGAAATACAAAACAGGAAAAATATGAGTGTCATGCATTGCAGATGTTTCCAGATAGGGTTTAATCTTCATGGATTAGTTGTTTTTGCCTTATCCGATTTTCGTAATTAGTTTGAGCAATACAAAATTTTTCTATATCACCAAATCTGTTGACTACAGTTGCTAGATTCCCAAATGTTTTGACTATAGTCCTGGTGGAAATATCTATTGCCCTTTGCTGATTTACTATTTATGCAGCTCGGAGATATGTGATCCCAAACCATCTCCAAGTGGTTACTTGGAAAATGAACATATTTGTGGGCGTCCATTGGGTCTCAGATTTAACAAGAATACAGGTGAACTATACATAGCAGATGCATATTTTGGACTATTAAAGGTTGGGCCAGAAGGTGGTCGAGCTACACCGATAGCAACAGAGGCAGGAGGAGTGCCATTTAAATTTACAAATGATCTTGATATTGATGATGAGGGGAATGTTTACTTCACAGACAGTAGCTTTAATTATCAGCGGAGGTACGTGACTCATATATATATTTATATATGTTCATTAAAGAATGTTCATCTTGCTTAGACTTCCAAGGAATTATCTTGTGGTATAAAACTTGTATTCTGTTATACATCACGTTACCTCTGTAAGTGCATGCAGAGTTTAAGGGATCAAGTATATACTAGAGGGGGGTGAATAGTGTAATATTTATTTTTATGAAAACTTAAAAAATCATTAAATAAGTATAGATCAGCAAAAGAACACTTGAGTTAGAGTGGAAATCCTTCTGGGTGAAAACCATTACCTAAGCCTCCCAGCTTAGGATTTTCTCGACTAGGCGATGCTGGTCAAATCCACTATCATGTACCACTTAAACGAGGGTGACATAATCTCTTACAAACATTTTCTCTTACACCTAACCAAGAGAAGAACAATGGAACTTTCAATACAACTTGGATTCTCAATTTAAGAACAATAGAATAAAAAGAGTATTGCAATGTTTCCTATGGAACCTCAGCAAGAATAAAACAAACCGAGCTTTCTTGAATCGCAAGGGAGTGTGCTTTAAATCGCACTAATTATAGGCATAGAGGCGTGAAAGCACTAGATAGAATGTGTATTTTGCTTTTTGAAAGCTCTTATGGTGTGTTTTTAAGAGGGAGTCGAAGGTTCTATTTATAGGTGTTTTTCGACCTATTTTGGAAATGCTGAAAACATGGCTTTGATCGATCAAAATAAAGGTTTGTTCAATCAAAAATACTTTTGGTTGATTAAATCAAAGTATTGATTGATTCAATGTTGATCGATTAAAAGGGTATATCAATTGACTTAATAATTTCAAAAGAAATTAGATCGTTGGAATATTTTTGATCAATTAAAATAAATGAGTTGATTAATCAAAAAGGAATATGACCGTTGTAGGTCTTTGACTGATAAAGACGAGTTGGTTGATCAAGGTGTGGTCGATCAAAAGTGTATTTTGGTCGATCGATAGTACAATTAACTTAGTTCAAAAGAGAACTATTTTTACGAAAATAAAAAACTTACGTTTGTTATCTTATTGAGGTTTCGTACATAATTCTAGACTCGATAAAGAGAAAACAGTCTTGAAGTCTTCTTCTTCACATGACACATTTGAATAATCTTAATGATGACACATCCATACTTTATTTTGACTTAACTTGTAATGGTTAGTCTTCGATAAAAACATAATTTTATTATATCAAAACAAGGATATTAATATTTTTCTCTTTTTGATGATAATAAAATTATAATTTAAATATGCAGAGTATAAAAATGCATGATCAAATTTTTCTTTCCCTTTGTTATTAACAAAATGTCTTAAGCAATATAATTGACAAGTAAATGTTGCTCTCTCCTATGCAATTCATGACATATTGCTATTCAATTGATAAAATTTTAAGCAAGCTAGTTAAGCAATAAAAAATCAAATTTCCAATAATCAAGATAGGCGACATGATTTCCAAATTCTTATAAGCAAGATATCTTAAATGAAAATACTACATAGCTCACATATCAGGTAAAAAATACTACAAAGTAAGATAAATATGAAGTTCCATAATCCAAAGATAGAAATAAAATATAATGTATTATATGCCAGAATAAGTAAACAAATCTAGAAGAAACTAAGAATGGTCTCGATATCCGATGGAAACTCCACATCGATATCGAAGTCATCTAGAGAGAATGGAGGTGTGCTGGTCCTGGGTCCGCAGTGAAGGAGAAGCATTGCCTATGCCCCGAAATAAGAGAGATCTGAAGGTCAATAGATCCGCGGGACAGCTGCACTAAAGGACTAGTGTGTTGTGTCTATCTGGAGGAAGAGGGTACTGAAGTATTCAGAGGAGGAGCTGCTGCTACTGAACGTTGGCCTCGGGAGGGTCTCTGGTCATGGACAGTGAGTGAGTGGATCTGCTCTCCAAGCTCATCCAAAAATTGACCATGCCTACTCAGGTACACAGAAACTTGAGTGTTGTGCTCCATCATCATTTGTCCTGTCTCTCTCTGGCCCATCAAAGAGATGTCTGTCACATCCTAAACTCCCAAAGTGTCGTGTCTGGTAAACTACCTGTCAAGGTAGTGCCACTCCGTGTCGTAGAACAAAGGAGAGGGTCTGTTGAGAGAATTGAGTTGTGAGTTTGGTGCCATATCGGAAGATGTGGACTTCTTGTGTGAGTAGTGACCTATAAATAAGCATGTGCCCCCCACCTATTCATTTTAGAAGAAATACAAATCAATGCTCTATCGGGGCCTTCTCCCATGGTTTTCTCCCTGCTTTTCGTGAGTAGGGTTTCCACGTAAACCTAAGTGTTTTGTGATGCTTATATGCTTTGATATTTATACTTCCACGTTATTGAAATATTTCAACTTGATATCAGAATAAGTCGTTCTTGGGTTTTATTATCAGAGATTCTTGAGTTTATTATTATTATATTCTGTTCTTGGAGTATCTTTGTTGTTGGAGAATGGAGCAGCGATAGCGGGCCACTACAGGAGGTCGGCGTGGCCAGGGCACACGCAACACTGGAGATGAGGCTGAGGCGGCAGAGGGCCGTCGCGATGGAGGAGATGAAGGATGGCATTGATGGCGTGACACCGAGGCTGAGTGTGTGGTGCCGGCCCTCATGGCTGTGCTCAACAGCGATGGTGTCGCGAAGGCACATCTGGTGGCCACAAGGAGGAGCAACGTTCGTTGCAGGCATTAGCTGTAGCCACGCCAACGCTCCATGTAGATGCGACCCATTACAAGCAGCGAAGGTGGAGGAGATCCTCGCGATGAGGCGTGTACAGCGGCGGAGCGATGGTGCTAGGCGGCAAAGCAATCGGCAGCAAGGGTGATCCATGGTGGTGGTCACGCCACCACCTCCTTAGCGCCTTGAGGCGACACTCGCAGTCCCGGAGGTGGTCCTTAAGGAGGAAGATGCAGTCACAGAGGCTGTAGTAGGACTCCTTGGAGTTGAGGATGACGGTGGCAAGGATGCAGGGTTGCGGGCCATCGGTGGAGGTAGTGCGATTGGCGGAAGCGACGCGATTGGCATCACTGGCGTTGTGGAGACCCGGAGTGGATGAGGTGGCGTGGCACTAGTGGCAAGAGCGGACACTAGTGACTCCCAGCGGTGAAGGAGCCGTCGTGCCTCTTTGTTGGGTTCTCCCGAACCCTAAGGGAGATCGAGCCTTTTTAAAGAAGAAAACGATGAGATGAGATGAGATGTAAAAAAAAAGAAAAGAAATAAAAGAAAAAGAGAGAAAAAAAAATGGGTGGAAAAAAAGAAAAAAAAAGAAAAAGAATGAGTAAAAAAAATCATGTAGATCATGAGAAGAGGTGGAGAAGCCTTCCCTAGTTTTCTTTTATTTCTTCTCTTATTTTTTCTCCCATACAAGTATGGGAAAAAGGGGGAGTGTGAGAGGTTGTTGTAGTCACCCACGTTTGGGAGTACCTTTTGTTCATAGACTCCACATGATAAACCAAACTCTGGGAGGTCCAAAGTTTTGAGGTCCTTAGAAGGACTCATTTCAGGTTTCTATATGGGAGATCTGGTTTCGTGGACTCCAAAGAGAGAGAGATCAACCTTCGAGGTCTTTAGAAGAAGACCCAATTTCAGGGATACTGAATAGGGAGCTATTAGCACCAGATCTTCAGAACCAGCTATAGTTCATCCAGCAGCTCCAACCCGTGTTCCCGCCTACAAGCAAGAACCAATGCTACAGCTTGAGGGGGAGTGTTGAGAGAACTGAGTTGTGGGCTTAGTGCCACATTGGAAGATGTGGACGTCTTGTGTGAGTGGTGACCTATAAATAGGCGTGTGCCCCCCACCTATTCATTTGAGAAGAAGAAATACAAATCAGTGCCTTATCGGGGCCTTCTCCTGTGATTTTCTCCTCACTCTTCGTGAGTGGGGTTTCCACGTAAATCTAAGTGTTTTGTGATGTTTATATGCTTTGATATTTATGCTTCCGTGTTATTTAAATATTTCAACTTGGTCTAACAGGAGGTAGGCAGTAAGCATCGAAATGCTGGTAGGGAGAGTAAGGAGGTGGAGCAGAGGAAGGACCAACCTGAGAAGGAGGAGGCTGAGAGGAGGAAGCTGCTGCCTAAGGAGGATCCTGATGGGCCTGACGCTCTTGTTCCATTTTGGAGTAGGTAAGCTCTCCAAAAATGGAAACATGAGAGATGAACCGCTTATGATTAATGTCCATGGAGACATTAAAATGCAGGAAGATGTGGGAGAGAAGAGTGATAAAAGGGAAGACGCCCATGGGTTTCCTTTCTAAAAAGGTGAGGATGAAGTGGTTCCAATTAAATGCCTATTGATCATGAAGGCGTATAGAGCCACAAGCATGAGACCCGAACAATTCTCAAAGGATGTAGAATTGGACATGAAGTTCCAAAGGAAGATGCAGTTGAGGAACCACGGGAGAGGATGAAAATAAGGTGACTTGGTGGCCTTGCCTAAGTCGAAAGATGTGGGAGTCATCCATAGTGACAAGACAATATCTGCACCCATTTAGACTTTTAGACTTGGTTGATCCAAAGAGATTTAAGTGGATTAACTCAAGTGACTTGGAGGTATTGACCATGTATTTTGATTTGAATGAAGTTTTATGAAATTTTTCTAGTTCACAGGATGAACAGAGATTTTCTTTCTCAAGGAAATCTTAGGCAAACCTTGTACTAAGTCGTGTTTCACAAGTTTATTTATATTTCGCATTTGAACATGACCAAGTCGACGATGCCATAGTATTGACTTATCATTTGATGCAACTGAACAATTAAGATTGTTACATTTATCAAAGTCAATAATGTAGATGTCTTTTGATCTATCTTTGATTAAAATAATTTTCTTTAAATTTTTATCCTTAATTTTAAATTTTTTTTATGTAAAAGTGACTTTATAATGTTTATCACATATCTAACTTATATTAAGCAAGTTATGTTTTAGGCCATTAGCAAGATGAACATTATCAAAAGAGGTTTACGAGTTACCAATTTGGCCAATATTAATAATATGACCCTTGTGGTTGTACCAAAGGTGACTGAATCACCTTTCTTGTGGTTGAGGTTGAGGAACAGGTCTTCTCCGATCATGTGCTTCAAACAGCCGATTTCCATAACCCATCTTCCTTTTCCTTGGACCTGTCATCGGTTTATGTCTGTGAGGTCCAGTGTTTCTTCTTACAGCTACAAGATGTCCATTTTTTTTTGGTAGATCCAATCTGAGTACTTTATTAGTCGTTGATATGAGTTTCCTACAAAATTAGATTCCAAGAGTCTTTTTGGTACCTATTTTCTTTTGGGTCCAAATTTGTTAGCAAGTGTCTATTTAAGCGTGGATCTATTCTTGGCCTTAGGATTAGAGGAAATTTGTGTGTCAATTTGTAAAGTGAATGTATCCTAACCCAAATTTGGTATTGGTTTGAGTTGGTGTGCCTAATATTTTTTCTAGGTTTGCTCTTCCTTTAGTGAACTTTGCTAGATCATTTACAAGAGTAATAGACTTTTGTTTTAGTTTTCTTAACTCTATTTGAAGTGAGTCAATATGCACTTTAAAAGTAGTAATCTCTTGAGAGAGTTGTTGATTTAGAGATTCAGCACTATTCCTTAAGCGTGTGTCTTGTTGGAATCAGAGAAGGAATGGAATCAAAAATCCTCCCTAATTCCATTTCCACGTTTGGATGGACAAAAAAGGATAGGATTAACCATTTCCACTGACCTTTTATTACCTCAACGAGGGGACTACCCAATACCGAGCACTCTCCTTGGAATCCCCAATCCAATCCCTAGGTAATGCATCCCTGCCCACACCGCTACCATAATAAGTAACTGTAACCCCTCATCCTCCCTCCACATCTCACCACCATCACTCATCGCCATCTCCAAGATCTAACTCTATATTTGCACATATATCTATACATGCTATTGCAGCGGAGGTGTCGATGCTAATCAACTGTAGGGGCTCAACCAACTTCATTAGCAACCTCAGTGGCAACTACACGTGGCTTTCTAATCGCTACTTCACCTGCGGTGTCCCTTCCCTCATCTCAGAGCCCCACGTGTTCTTCCAACCACAAGAGCGCACCCTCCGCTCCTTCCCTCCGACCTCCTGCGGCCGCCTCTCCTGCTACTCCCTCCCCCTTCTGCCCTCCCCCTACCCCTCCCCCTCCTAAATCCCGTTACTACCTTTGCCTCTTCTCCACATACAACAACTATGACTCCAAACTTGCTCATCGTGTTTTGGCTGATATTTATTTTAGTTGTAATGTAAGATTTATAATGTTAGAAAAAGAAAGAAAATGAAGTGCACATGTAGATATATGTTTTATGGAGAATGATTTTCTAATAAGAAAACTAATATCGTGAATGTTATTAGATTAAGTTAATAATCATGTTTTGGTCTGAGAAATTAATAATATTTATTTTTTATTATTAGTTTAAGTTGTAAATAACTTAAATTTTTTTGTTCAAATTAACGATTATTATAATTTTTTAAATGTATTGGATCAAATATGCAAAAACTTTTCGATTCCATTCATGTCGGTAACTAATTTCTACCAAGCATCTGAAAGGAATTGGATCTATCTTTAATGATTCCATTCATACCTTAACTCAAATAAAGGGATAGAATGAACCATCTAGACCCATTCCATTCTATACTTGATTCAATTCCATCCCCATTCTTTTCCTATGAAACAAACACACCCTAAGTCAGTTACTTCATCTAGGTCTTTTGTTAATTCTTAATAGCTACTTTAAATGCTTTAGCTAAATCATGCAGCTTATAAAATACTTCTAATAATTCATCAAAAGTAAAAGAATATATCACATCTTTGATCACCATAAGATCGTAGAGTACTTTTTTGCTTGATGTGTCCTTGTTCTCTTCTTCTGAGCTTGTATTGCTATCATCCCATGTTATTTGCAGAGCCTTCTTCTTTGCTTCATGTCTGGGAAATTTCCGAACCTTCTTTCGCTCCTCCTTCTTGAGTGCTGGGCATTCCTTTCTTATGTCCCCTTTCTTCTTATAGTTGCAGCAGATAAGTTGATTTTCTTGAGGTTCTTCCTTATTTTTCCAGCTCTTTTTGTTCTTTAATAACCTCTTGAATTTTCTAGAGAGAAGAGCCATATCCTCTTCGTCTTCCATTTCTGATCTCTGATTTGGTATCTGCTTTAAGTGCAAAATCCTTCTTTTTCTTGCCTTTGCCTTCGTGCTCCTTCATGTGCTCAAGTTGAACTTCATAAGCCATTAGACTATCTATGAGATCATCCAACTAAAGCACTGAGAAATCCTTTGATTCTTGAATCGTAGTTGTTTTTGTTTCCCAGTCGCTTGTAAGAGATCTAAGTATCTTGCAAACCAGAACTTCATTCGTGACTGTCTGATCCAGGTTTCTCAAGGAGTTGATATCAGTGAATCTCATATACATTTGCTTGATAGTCTCTCCCTTTTTCATGTGGAAGAGTTCGTACTTCTGGGTAAGGAGATTGACTCAAGTCTCTTTCACTTTTGAAGTCCCTTCGTGAGTAACTTCAAGAATGTTCTAGATCTCGTAGGAGGTTTTGCAAGCGGAGACTTTGCTGAATTCTTCTTTGGATAGACTACAAAAGATAGCATTCATGACTTTAGCATTGTGTGTGGCTGTCTTCTTTTGGTATGATGTGATGGACACTCCTTCTTTGATCTAGTGTACTTGGAGGCTATTACATTCCATACCTTGTAATCCATAGATTCCAGAAATATTTGCATTCTGGTCTTTCAATACTCATAGTTGGTGCCACCAAATAGTGGTAGTCTAACAGGAGATTGACCCTCAGTGTATACCTCAAAGGATTTTGACATCCTGAATGGAGTATAATAGGGCTCCGATACCAAATGTGAGTGAATGCGAAGCCTAAGGAATCAAGTATACACTAGAGTGGGGTGAATAGTGTAATATATACTTCTATGAGAACTTAAAAAATCATTCACCACGTATCAAAAATTAAATATGTACAGACCAGAAAAATAACACTTGATTTGGAGTGGAAATCTTTCTGAGTGAAAACCACTACCTAAACCTTTCAGCTTAGGATTTTCTCAATTAGTCGATGCTAGTCAAATTCACTATCGTGTACCACTTGAACGAAGGTGGTACAACCTCTTGCAAACGTCTTCTCTTACACCTTATCAAGAGAAGAACAACGGAACTTTCAATACAACTTGGATTCCCAGATCAAGGACAACATAATAAAAAGAGTATAGCAATATTTCCTATGAAACCTTAGCAAGAATAAAACAAAGTAAACTTTCTTGAATCGCAAGGGAGCGTGCTTTGAATCGCAATAGGTGTAGGCGCAATGGCGTGAAAGCACTATATAGAATATGCGTGTTTTGCTTTTTGAAAGCTCTTGAGGTGTTAAGAGGGGGGTCGAAGGTCCTATTTATAGGTGTTTTGCGACTTTGTTTGGAAACGCTAAAAACACGGCTTTGATCGATCAAAATAAAGGTTTGGTCAATTAAAAATACTTTTAGTCGATTAAATCAAAGTATTGATTGATTAAATATTGATCGATTAAAATGGTATAGTAGTTGACGTAATAATTTTAAAAAAAAAAATCGACTGGTGGAATATTTTTGATTGATTAAAATAATTGGGTTGATCGATCAAAAGGGAATATAACCGTTAGAGATCTTTGATCGATTAAGACAAGGAGTTGGTCAATCAAGGTCTCATGGATTAAAAGTGTATTTTGGTCAATCAACAATAGAATTGAGTTAGGTTCAAAAGAGAATGATTTTTGCGAAATGGAAAACTTACGTTTGTTATAATTCTAGATTCAATAAAGATAAAATAATCTTCAAGTCTTTTTCACATGACGCATTTGAATAATTTTGTTGAAAATGCATATAATTTTATTATATCAAAACAAAGATATTAATCACTTACACTACTTTGTTCATGCAAATATGTACCTGTAACTCTAACATACACACCTCTCTCTCCATTAACTAGTATTTACTAATGATGAAAGCATTCGACCTGAAACCTGAGAGAAGAGGGCTAACCATTTATATTTACCACTTACCATTTTCTACTTCCTTAAATGTGTTATATCTTTAATTGGCCCCTCATTTGCGGCCTCTCTTTGGGTCCTACATGTAGACAAAATGATAAGCGACACAGTTTAATCTTGGCCATTAGACTGGCCCAAGACGACGTGAGAGAACCCAACTTAAAGCCTTTTTGCTTGAGTGATGTGGCCTAACCATTAATGAATGCTGCTGTTTCGTTTCCACCTGTTTAAGCGCAATGCTCTTTCTCGATAGCTCCATTACTTGTTAATTCTATAAATGAATTATAGTCGATGTACTTCAAGCATGGATCTTAAAATCTAAAGTTGCCCCTCAGGAACTTTATGCAGCTTGTTTTCACTTCGGAACCTTCAGGGAGACTTCTGAAGTACCATGCAGACACAAAGGAAACTACTATCTTGCTCTCAAATCTCCAGTTCCCAAATGGTGTTTCACTTAGCAAGGATAAATCTTTCTTTGTTTTCGCGGAATCAAGTCCAGGAAGGTTTGTTGTCTTTCGTTTCCAGCTCTTTTATTCAATTACTATTTTTTGAAATGATATTGTTCCTTATTTGGATAAAATCACAAGCTCTTTATGACATTACTGGATGGAAACACCTTCCTTGGACAAATTTGGTTTAAGAGTAAAGTAACCCCTATTGTAGTGTGTACTAGTGTATTTGGCCCCGTGCTTCGCTACCGGACCGATAAGGGAGAAAAAAAATAGAGAGGAAGAGAGACGTGGGAATCCATGCAAAGTGGGTGGGGCATACAAGTATGAGTATTAAATTTGAAAATAAATATGTAAACTCAACCAAACTTGACCATATTTATATCTCTATATCCGATGCCATTAATGTATAATGTACAATACTTCATACAAAGCAAATTATTCAAAAAAAAGTTGCCTTATAAAATCCATCCTTATATACTAAAAGGATAAATTGGGGTTTAGATAGCATGGTGGATTATTAGTAATAACTATATAAAAGAGAAGAAAAAGGATAAATCGGACATGTGTCATGGAAAACTCTTTTATAGCATAGGAATATTGATATAGATTATACTTGATCAACAACCATCAAAATTCGGAAAAAAAAAAAAAGTTGAACGGAGAGGGAGAGAGAGAGAGAGAGAGAGTGAGGAGGCATTAAATGGATAGAACAGAAGGAGAAAGAGAGATCGGGGGGAGAGGAGAGAAAATGTTGACGCGTGACATAGGGGAACCCTTTTTAGTATATAAGGATAGATAGATAGATAAATGTCACCTTCGATGGTCTCAAGGTGGGAATGACTCATTAGATTTTTCTATTGCCCTGGTTGTTTCCTCCATTATTGTGGTTGTTTCTCTCAAGTCATAGTTTTCAACTTTTCCATATCAAGGATTGTGATACGGTCTCCAATTTTTTTGTATCAAAAGTTTTATGCTTGATATGATAATATTAATCGAATCGAGTAATGCATTATTCAAAAACTATCAAAAGGTTCCAAATATTTTAGACCTCCAATAGCACAACATAATATTCAGAGCGTTTACACCTCATCGTGGACAATTCTATTTCAAAAATTTTATATGTTTCATGTATTGAATCAAAAATGTTTCGACGCCTTTTTCATTATAATATGGGTAGTCTTTTCACAGAAAATGCAAAAAGGACACTAAATAAACTATCACAAAAATGGTAAAATATCACACTCTTTCGTTTGGTTAGAGGCGCACTATTGGTCCATACCCATATATGAGGTGAGCGAGGTCGGTGGGGGATATTAAATGCACATAACAGACAGCGTGTGTGGGAAGGAGTTGGAGGGGTGAGAGAGAGTGAGAGAGGAATGGGAGGGTAGTGGGAATTGGGAGAGAGAGTGAGCGGGGAATTAGAGAGTGCATGTGTGTGTGTGGGAGTCAAAGGGGTGAGAGAGAGAGTGAGAGGAACGGGAGGGGGGTGGGAGAGAGAGGGAGAGCGGGGGAAGAGGAGGGGGAGGGAGTGACACGTGGGTGGGGGTGAAACCACCTTTAGTATATGAGTATAGATTCCTAGCATTTTGATGCTTAAAATTTGTTTCAAACAATTTGGGAGTTCAATGTTCATTCTCATTTTTAGATGGTAGGATGACGGAATTGATTCTGTTGAAAGGGAAGCAGCTAAAACTTTGGTAATCAATTTTGTCACTGATGCATCTCCATGGCCCACTCATTTGTTGTTATACAGTACATCCATGTGAAATTGTTGCAAGGATAAAAAAAAGCCAGTTGAGCATTGGCGCAGCAGAACTCTGGTGTCAACAGCTTCAACCCGACCCTGATTCCCGAGCATTTAATCCTTGTCTTTCATAAGTCATTCTCTCTCCAGGGAATGAATTGCATGCCCATCTCTATCAGAGCTTCCTTGATCCCTCAACAATTCATCAATTCCATTTGCTCTCCCTTGTCACGGCGCATGCTGATCAGGTCTTCCTGTTTGCTTTTATGCAGACTAAGCAAGTACTGGCTAAAAGGCGAGAAGGCAGGAACGTCTGAGCTATTCATGGTACTCCCTGGATTCCCTGACAATGTGAGGACCAACAAGGATGGTGATTTCTGGGTGGCACTTCATTGCCGCCGCTCGTTATTTGGATACCTTATGTTGAAGCATCCACGAGTATGGAAGCTGTTCCTCAAGCTCCCAATCCCTGCCAGAACGATGTTTAAGCTCTTAAGTGGTGGCAAGAGCCATGCCATAATTGCCAAGTACAGCCCAGATGGGAGGTTGCTGACAATCCTTGAGGATAGTCAAGGCAAAGTGGTGAGGGCAGTTAGCGAAGTGGAAGAGAGAGATGGGAAGTTGTGGTTGGGGTCTGTCTTGATGCCATTTATCGCGGTTTATTGAATGAGTCGGAGGGACCTGCCTATTTACTTCACAGACCTCGTTGGCATTGTGCCTTGCTGGCTGGCTGTTTGCACAGCAGCTGCTTTGAAATCTCTATCATTCCTATGTATTTGGACCCAGTTTGTTTAGTAGCGTTTAATCTTTCCGATATTCTTATGATTTGTTGTGTATTTCGTGCTTTGTGCTTCTTGTCATTCCTCCTTCACACAAAGACATAAGAATTGAAAAAAAAAAGACCATTTGCATTTGCATACTAGATAACCGAGCCTATGAGGAAACAAGGGGAAGAGAGTGGCTCGAAGGATTTTGTGCTCCCGTGAGTGTGTGCATTTCCCTCGTAGAGAAAGGAAGTTATGGGCAATCCCTCACCCAGTTGGCCTGTTCGTGCAGTTCCACAACCATCCAATCTATGTTTCTGGGGGAAAAAAAAATCCCCTTTCAATTGATTTCTCAATTGATTTTTATTGAATTCCCGTTATCACCTTTTATCTATTTTCCATGCATCCCATTATTTATGTTTGAGATTTAGTCTCCAATTTGTCGTCCATGAACTTTGCTCTCTTTTCAACTGAGCCATCAGTCATCATTTGCAACAGCTCTGAAGTAGAAAGTTTGCATACTCCAGACTTTTTGGAGCTATTTAATTCTTCGTTCAACTTCATTTTCATGAGCCATGATCATCCTTTGCCTTTCTTTGCTGTCCCCTTAAGAGCACTGCTGCACCAAATCTGAGCTTACCCCTTTACGCACTAATCTGCTGTCCCCTCTCTCTCTCTCTCTCTCTCTCTCTCTCTCTCTATATATATATATATATATATATATATATATATCGAAATTGTCATTTCCTACACACCAGTCGTTCAAATTAATTCAGGGATGCTGACTTAAACTTAGATTTATTCCGTAAGGTGTCGTTTGATAAAGGAGAATTATTAGTAGGATTAAAAATTAGAAGTAGTAGAAATATATGAATTAAAGAATTTTATTTTATATAAGTGTTTGGTTGGATTTATTGTATTATTAAAGAAATTAGAGAGTTTTATTTTATTTAAGGTGTTTGTTTGGTGAAATAATTTAGTAAAATAAGGAATAAATTAGTTAAAAGAGAATAGGTGGAATTAGATAATTTTAAAGGGGTGATAGAATTGCTATAATCTGAAATTATACTTTCAATTTTGAAATGGCCCAACTTAGAATTATAGGTGCTAAAAGCAAAATTAGGGAAGGAATTGATGGTAATTTCGCATGTCAAAAGCCCCCCTTTAAGTTAGGAATTTCCACTGTTCAACTATACCCTACTCCTAGTGGGCCTCTCTCTCTCCCCCTACAAAGACACTAAATTGATGTTAAACATTGCCTAATTTGGTGCTTACACTAAGTTTCTTCCATCATTTAGGTCTCATTTGATAAGGAGAATAAACTTTTGGAATAAGTAAATGAATAGAGAATGAGTGAAATAAATGGTGAAATAAGTGAGTTAACATGTTTTGATAAGTAAAAATAATTTTACAGAGAAGGTAAAATAATTTTATCTCAAATTAAGATCACTTAATGTGACACATATAGGGGCAGGTTAAGGTAATGATAGCGGCACCAATTTAAAAGTTGGTTCTTCTTCATCGACTTGGATGGCTATAAAAAGCCCATGAGGGCTCATTTGTCTGTGTGAGATTGCAAGAGGGCCTCAGACCAAGGTGTAATCAAGAGAGAGGATTTGTGAGAGAGACAGTGTCTCCCCAACATCAGGTGTGCAGTTGAGCCCATGTATGGTGGTGGTGTTGAGAAAGCCTAGTACCTGGGGTTTGTGAGAGAAGGTTGTTGAGAGCTTAATATTGGTGTGAGGCATGTATGTATTTATGTTGAAAATACACACTAAAGGGGGTAAATAATGCTAGATAAAAAAAATATAAGCAAAATAAAAATAATGACCAGAAAGATACAAGAATTTTAGGTGGAAAATTATTTTGGTAAAAATTATTACCTAAGTCTCATTGGCTTAGAACCCCTCACCGATCTCAATTGACGGGAATTTTCTCTTTTTGGGAACGAGACAAGAATTTAAAAATCAAAAATCCTTGCAAGAAAATGAAAATAAAGAGAAAAACTACAACAACCCTATAGAGTGCTTAAAAGAATCAAGCATAGTTTAGCTTTTAAGGGTTTGGACTACTTTCCTTATTATGAAGTGTAAGTGTGGAATAGTGAAATAGAATACTCTTGAAGTTGTAGAATTAAGTACCGAGAGCTTGAGTACCAAGACAATGTTGAGAGTAGAAATGTTGGCTTTAAAATTATGTAAGTGCTCTTTTATGTTGTGTATTATACATGAAGTATTGCATCAAGTGTATCCTATGTGTCTGGGCAAAGAAGACTCTTTAAGGTGTTTATAGGCCACTTAAGAAGGCTTTAGAAAGGTTGAGAATGAATATAAAGCCATAAGGAGTCAATGTGTTAAATAATAGCTAGCGGACAAGTAAAGGAATCAAAGAGTTAGAAATGACTTTGTTTACACCAGTCTTCCAATGAAGTCATCAAACGACTTCCATGTGAAGCATCAGTCGACTATTGTAGTATATCACTCATTCCACATGAACGGGAATTTTCCTCGAAGTTGAATTTTTGGTATAGGGTCGTCTAATGATGCTATGCACGATGACGAATGTGTAAAGCATTGGTCGACTACTCCATTGAGGCAATGATCAATGATTTAATAACAACTAATTGAACTTAGAGTCAAATTAATCTAAGATTAATCAATGCTAAACCTAGTTCCAAGACCTTTAAAAACATGAGTATCAATTAGTGTCACTCATTGGTCGAATAATAGCTTCATCGGTCAGCTTAAAAGACAAAACTGGATGGCTTTTGTGGGTATCAGTTGACTAGTGATTGAATGGTTAGTTGACCAATAGCTCTATTGATTGTCCAATATGACTTATATATGATGTTGTAGGTTTTTGGTCTATGTTTAAGTGATTCTAAGTGTTTATAATTTTAAGGGTACATAAACATAGTGCTTCAAATAAGGATTTCAATGACACCTTATTTGTCAAAATTTAAGTCTGAGAAGGTCTTGAATCGATCAACATATGAGAGGGGGTCCCCTTGATCAGCCTTGAACCAGTTGTCCATGTGAACTAGTGTTTAAGTGCCCATATGTGCATTACGTGTGCACTGGTATGCATCCATGCACATGAGGCGTCACAAGTTTGCGTGGTTCGTCGCTGTCCGCATCCCCACGCGCCCTCATGCCCTTGTGCTTGCGTGACAGGCAATCTCCCTACGTGTGCTGGATGCGCGCTTGTTTACACTGACCCCTCTGTCGCACATTGACTGGCACCCATGTGTACCATCTCACGCCTCCACCAACCAGCCAACGCCCTTGCATGTCGATTAACAGCATAACGTGGTGACTCACATACGTGAGTCCTCGCACCTCCATCACTTGATCCGACACCATGTGTGCCTTCCGTGTGTGAAGTGTTATACTCCAGATGTTCCCGCGTGCACCTCACACGCAAGGAAGAAGAAAATGGAGGGGAGAGAGAAGGTTCCTCTCTTCTCTCTCTCTCTCTCTCTTGAAATACATGCCACCAGAGGTGATTTTTTACACCTGGGAACCATAATATCCTATTAATAGATTTAGGGATAATTTCTAATGACCATAATGCCCATTAGTTTATTAATCCAATAATCTCCTGAAATTTATTTTTCACGTGACGTTTACTACGGATCTCTACTATGTGCGAAATTGGTCTCTTTGGAAAGCTCTCAAGGAAGGGAATTTCATGGTACTAGATACGACACATTTCCTTAAATTTCCCTAAGATTTGACCAAAGTTGACTAAAATATGTGTTTCTTCGTTTTCAAGTTATGCTATTTAAAAGAATATAGCAAGTGGGAGCATGAATCAAAGCAATAAAAAAGATACATAACGCTTAGGTTTACGTGGAAATCCCACTCATGAGGAGCTGGGAGAAAACCAAGAGAGAAGCGCCCTATGGGCGTATTTTCTCTATATTTCTTCGCAAAGAAAACGGGAGGAGTACACGCTTATTTATAGGCTATCACACACACACAAAATCCATATTTTCTAATGTGACACTAAACCAATACACAATCCTCTCAACACTCCCCCTCAAGCTGGAGCATGAAATGCTCAGCTTATAACGCAATCTACTCTACACGGTAGACCAAACAACACTCTAGATTAGTTCTTGCTTGTAGGCGGGAACATGAGCTAGAGTTGCTGGATGAATTGTAGCTGGCTTTGAAGATTTGGTGTTGATGGCTTCCTGTTCAGTATCCTTGAAATTGAATTTATTCTAAGAACCTCGAAGGTTGATCTCTCTGTCTGGAGTCCACGAAATTAGATCTCCCACATAGAAACTTGAAATGGGTCCTTCCTCTGAGGATCTCAAAACTTTGGACCTCCCAGAGTAAGATTTCTCATGTGGAGTCCATGAACAAAAGTGACTCCTAAATAGGGGTAACTATAACAGGCTTCTACACTCCCCCTTTCTCCCATACTTGTATGGGAGAAGGAAAACTAATAGCAAGAAGAAAATAAAATAAAATAATAAAAGCTGGAGAAGACTTCTCTACATCTTTTCTCAAACATAAATCTCATTTTTCTTTTTCTTTTTTCTTTTTCTTCTTTTTTTTTTGAAATTTTCTTCTACTCCCTTCTTCTGTTTTCTCCTTTTTTTTTCGTTCTCTCTCTTTTTTTTCTCTTTCCTTTCCTTTTTTTTTTTAGTTTCTCTCTTTTTCCCTTTTTTTTTTTTCACCCCTTTCTTTTCCTTCTTTATTTTTCCTTTAAAGCACCCTTTAGCACCCCTTAGGGTTCGGGGGGCCAAATCAACAAGACATGGCAGCTCCTCTCGTTGCTAACTCTTGCAGCTGCTCCGCTTACCACCTCCGAGCGCTCTGCTTTGTCTCCATCTCGCACGAGATCTTAGCGTGATCAACTCTGACTCCATCTCCTTCGTTGCCACCAACACTGTGCTACGAGGTCACGACACCGACAAAGCTCCACTACCAAACGTCTTCTGCCGGATGCTCCTCGACCATTAGCGCCTCGTTGTAGGAGAAGCACGACACCACAACCTCTTCCTCCTTATCTTCATGGACGCGTGTGCCGCCTCCATTGAGAACGACGCCATTGTTGATGCTCAGGAGTGCGAGGCCGCCGCAGTGTTGCCTGATGCGGCCTCCACGTCGCCAGTGCATCATCATGATCCTTGCAAGTCCACACCGTCGATCCTTGCTGAGTCAACACCGCTTCACCTCTTCTTCATAGGTGACATCGACTCCACCATCACCACCACGCGCACCTGGGAGGATCTCATCTTCTCACGAAGGATGCAAGCCCTAGGGTCAATGCTTCACAAGGGTGATGAATAGCAATAAAGCACCGCTAATCGTTACACTCTGATCTTGGAGCCTTAGAGATCCCGCCTCCGTCGCTGTGTAGACGGTAAGCACCGCCATCTTGCCACCACGATGCTACTGCCATTTGAGACCATACGCTGACTGCACCTTCTTCTCTTCCTTGCATATGATTAAGGCCTCCAAATCGAAGTGGATGCTATGAACATGACAAATCCACAACAAGAACAAAAAAGATAAAACATGATAATCAAAATAACCCAAGAAATGAGCAGTTATGATACCAAGTTAAAAAAATATAGCAAGTGGGAGCATTAATCAAAGCAATAAAAGAGATGCATAATGTTTGGGTTTACGTGAAAACCCTACTCATCAGGAGTGGGAAGAAAATCACGAGAGAAACATCCTATAGACATATTTTATCTATATTTCTTCTCAAAGAAAATGAAAAAAATACATATTTATTTATAAATCATCACATACATATAAAATCTATATTTTTTAATATGATACTAAATCGACACATAATCCTCACAGATTCGAACTTGCATTTGAATTTTAAGTCCGTACACATGAGCATTTCAAGTTGACATAATCCGAATTACATATCCAAAAAGTAGTCGGCTTGATTCCCGTGACAAAGGGAGGGTTAAAGAAAACTCCCTAGGAATGGGCCCCAACGCCACCCTGGCATCGAACGGCCCCGGTCCCTCGAGGTCCCCATCGCGTCCGCAGCGTCCCTTCCCCCATATTCACGAGGATGGACCTACTCTGCCCAAACTGACCCCCCGCCCCGCAAGCACGCCACGAAACCAACGACCCCTTCTGGCATTTCCCGCAATTCCGGCGTCTTCCAGGCGCAATTACAAAGCACCCCCGTCTTTTTCAGTAACTACATGTATAAAGCTAAAAGAAGTGTCCCCTATCGCACAGGCTCCCGGAGACACGAACACGGACACGGACATAGAGAGAGAGAGAGAGAGAGAGCGCTGTGGGGGGAATGGAGGTGAGAACGAGAACGACCTCAAGAGTTTCTTGCCTACCCTTCGTCGATTCTGCTTGGCATTCGATTGCGGTTGTTTTGAGGTGATGTGTTGGCGGTGATCTGTGCAGGCG
Source organism: Thalassia testudinum (assembly GCA_037157565.1). Lineage (NCBI taxonomy): Eukaryota > Viridiplantae > Streptophyta > Magnoliopsida > Alismatales > Hydrocharitaceae > Thalassia > Thalassia testudinum. The sequence goes on from JAZHRO010000024.1 coordinate 26,073,073, forward strand.
AGGACGAGGACGGTTAGAGTGGGGAACCTGTCAGATCTAGCGACCGAGAGGGAGATCGCGGAGTTCTTCTCCTTCTCCGGCGAGATCGAAAGCATCGAGGTCGTCCGCGAGTAAGCCTCGTCGATCTCTCTAGCGGATTTCTCGAATCCCGTGGTGTTCTTAGAGTCCGATCATTCTATTTATCTGTGTGTGTTTGTGTGGCAGTGGTGATGATGAGAGGAGGATGGCGTTCGTCACCTTCAAGGAACCCAAAGCGCTCGAGATCGCGTTGCTGTTATCGGTAATCTATTGAATTTCCTTCTTCCGATTCAATGCCTTTTGGCTGCTCGTTAAGTAGCTTTCTTTGTTGATGAATGCCTCTGATTTGTGAATATGGTTTCTTTTTTCGCGCGTATCAAAATGTGATTTTGGATTGGATAGTGGTAGACTATGCCTTCATCTTGCTCCTATTGCCAACGAACTGGCCTTGGCCTTACAATTGGAATTGTAGGGGTGTCAATGCGAGGATGACTTGGTTGAGTGGAGAGGGTACATTGTATATCGACTGCTCATAACTCGGATAGATCGGGATGTTGTGCTTCTTGAGCTGTCTGTGGTCTTATCTGGTTGAGTGTGTAAATGGTTCGAATGGATGGCACTGGGATCACACTTAGGCTGTTAGACATGCATGACTTTGACGCTTTATAGGAGTGTATGGTTGGAAAGTTAATGCTAGTGGCATTGATCGAGAGGTGGTGGTCAAAACATCCATTTTTCATTTTTCAATTATAAACATTTATTTGTGTAGAATGGATTGGGCAATTGATCCAATTCTACTCTATTGGACCCTATTTGGGTTCTTAATAGGGAAAGTAGGACCACCAAAAAACAATCACACAAGGAAGACCAATCGATTTGGTTACCTAGTTCCATCAGAAATGGTGTAGGTTTGGGGAGAGTAGGTGTACCCTAAAAAATTTCACTAGCTTTAGCTTGATACAAGGGAAATTCTCTCCCTCTCTCTCTATGCACACGTCCCCCGCAGTTGGAGGGACATTCGCCATTTATTTGCTAGCTACCTTGAAATGCACGTAACGCCACATCCACAGGCTTGTTGGCTAGTGGTGATTGTGGTCAAACAAACGGTCGTTAAGAGATAACTATCACGAAGCCACATTCCCAATAAATGTGGAGATGTTGACTTAATTGCTTGTAACCGTCATCCTCCAGGTGGTCGGATAGCCTCTTTGGACTTGTTCTTGGGTCTAAAAGAAGCCTTTTGAAACTAGGCTTAAGTAAGGAATTTCCTCCCCTCATCGGTGATAGAGGACAATAAATAAGGAAGTGGAATAAGGAAATAAGTTGGTTACTCCGACTTTTGAAGAATTGGATGGTAGGTGGACTGGATGAAGGAATAAGCCAGGGTTGTTCCTAACTTAGGTTTTTTTTTAAAATTGGAACAATAAAGAATAATTTTCTAATAATTGAGGGGTGTTCTAGTCATGAAAAGGTGAAGTTCAATTTTTGCTGCTTGTTTATTGTTATCAAGTGCTTGAGAGAGAGAAGAAAAATCATGTGCTTGAGAGTACATAGTATGAAACTTCCTGTTTTGTGTCTAACAGGTAAAGGATGATCACTCAAGGACATGGATCATCCAAATTCATTGATCCTTCACTGCAAAAAATTACATGGTAATACATGCTGGAACGCTACACAAGCCACAAAGTATCAACATAAGGTCTTTGACTTTGAAAGAATACACCATTCCTTTGCAAACATATAGCTTGAATAGTTCCCAAAACTATTGCGTGTTTAGTTCTTGAAAGAATAGACCATTCCTTTGCAACATATGGCCTGAATGGTTCTCAAACAATATTGCATGTTGATTTCTTGATGTATAGCATCATTTCTTTTTTCCGGTCCTTCCATCAGTGAAACTATTCTAGAAAGCCACTTCTGATGAAGTATCAATCATCCAATCCTCCTCTAAAACTCCTTTACAAATAGGCAAGTGAAGAAAAGATGCACACAATCCTCTGAGAAAGATTCACAGCCCACAAGTAGCATCTGAGTCTATGGTAATCTTCAATCTAAATACCTTATTCATAATCCTCCTCACCAACCAGGCAAAAACCTTTACTTTGAAAGGTTCCTTTTCTTTCCATGAAACCATGGGCAAGATCTTCGCCAATATGTTCAAAAGATGAATGTAGGAGTTTAATTTTTGAAGATGGAATGTAGGTGTTAATAACCTGCCTTGAAAGAAAGTGTTCCTCGCATTCCCATTATCTGCCCTGAAAGGGGCTATACCTTCAAGTAAGGAAAAAAAAAACTCTGCTGTGTCTGGTCTTTGGAGGATTCATAAGCAGGTTCTCATCCAGAAAACAGCCCTATGAATTGCAGGAATGGGCTTCCAGGATTGTTGGAAGCTTTGTAGATAGGAATGAAAGGATCGTTGTTTTTTTTTTTGTCTCTTCTCTTTATCTCTCCCACATTGAAATGGTTTCTTTGCCATTCACAAGGATGAAGATTTTTAGGACAAAAACACAAATTTTTGTTTGAATAGATTTTGAGTCAAAATTGGCCAGCTACCAATCTCCAATGTCAACCCCATTTGAGGTCCAAGAAGAAGCCAAATCCGTTTAAATCCATGATTGAAGCATATAACTATAAATATCCATTTGAAAGAACACCTCTCGCTGCCCATTTTGATTTTTAATATAAGAAAATCTGCATTCTCTTACTGTGATGTTTGAAACAAATAGATGGCATTCTACAGCTAGATGCCCAAGAAAAAAATGGTAAAGGATCAAAGCAAAGAAGTCGAGATATAACCGTTGAAGAATTCTAGAATTGGAATTTTATTAGAATGAGAATTAATGAAAAGAGATCTTAATCCCTTTTTATATAGAGAGAGGATTACGAGCAATTTCAATCCAAATCCTACTAACTAAACATAAAAACAAACTCAATCACATCGATCTTAATCAAATCAAATCTCTAAAAATAAAAAGGGATAAAACACACTTTTAATTAATCTTAATATGCTCTTTCTTAAATTCTCTAACACACACTCTTAAGTTGGGAGCATATAACATCCCAACTTGAAGGAGGCATGCAAAATGAGAACTCCCCCTAATGCAGACAGTTGGAGGAGCATGGAGCAATGTAGATTGTAGCAATCGTCGTAGAGTAGTAGTTGTTGTAGTAGAGTAGTTGCAGGATACAATGACCATAGTAGAGAGAGTAGCCACACAATGGTCGTAATGGTAGTAGCAACCATACATGGGGAAACGTTTCCAAACACGTGGTAGTTGAGGTTAGAGAGCCTTGCTCAAAGTTCCCACCGATCAAGTTATCAACTTCAACCGTGAAGTTGGATCTAAAGTTCCAGCAACCTTGGTATGGAGATGCAGTAACGGCTACAATCATGGCAGTAGTAGTGGAGGAGGTTTCGCTACTCAGCAAAGACCTTAGACACTCTAGTTCTGCGAAAGTAGATTGAAGAGGAGATTGGTCTATCCCAATCTCAGTAGTAGTTGCCTCTATAGTCATTTGATTTGCCCAAGGGGGCCTACCAAACTTATCCTAGCATTTGTTAGAATATTTGTCTTCTTGCAATGAATGTAATGGGAGTAAGTCCAACCTTGTCCACCGTGTCCACCACTGTGGCCACTTGTGTGATCACCCTACCCTCCAGAAGCAACAAGGGCTAGGGTCTTAGTAGGAGCGATCAAGGTCCGAAATGTCGATTTCGACGTCTAGCCGATGAAATTCTAAGTGTACATTTCGTGGGCATGCCAAGGACATGCCGTGGAAATGCTTGTCTTTCGATGAGCATGTCGAGGGCACGCCGTGAAAATGTCGAGGACATGCCAACAAAAAATGAAAAAAATACTCAAAATGACATTAATTTAAAAAAAGTAACAATTAAAGTATTTTGTTGTGATCGTGCCAAAGATTTTGACCACTCAAAAAAATATTTCGAAGCCCAAAATCTGTGCGTGTGCGTGCATGTGTGTGTGTGTGTGTGTGTGTGTGTGTGTGTTTTCCCTCCCAACAGCTAGAGGTTTCCCTCCCAACAGCCAGCCATTTCGAACACCTAGAGGTTTCCCTCTTAACAACCAGCCATTTCGAATTTCCTCCCCGCCTACATTTCCCTCCCAGTGCAATTCGAATCTCCCTCCCACCTTGGCATATGGTGGCATGCCGGTCATATCGTCGGTATGCCAACGAAATGGCCGGCATCTCCGCATTTCGACACCATATGCATGTCGGCAATGACGATTTTCAAAATTAGCCTTGCTGACGGCATGTCGGTGGCATGTCGTCAGCATTTGAATCACTGGGATCGATCACCAAGGAGACATTATCATTGATCTTTTGAAGGTGGCTATAAACTGTCTCCACATTTGGTATAGTGTCAAAGGACAACAATTGGTCCTTGGCAAACTACTAGCGAGGACCCATTACATCAAGGAACTTGTAGTCTGCCACTTGGTCCTCTGAAATGCTTGGGCATCACAATGAGAGGGTTGGAAGACCGCGAGTCCTATGTAGAGAGAACTCATGGTTTTGTAATAGTTAACTAAGGATCGGTTCCCCTAATTGGTGGACCATATCCTATGATAGATATTTGCCAATTGAGAGTTGTTGGATTTTGAGGAATACTTAGCTAAGTTATCCCAAATGTCCTTTGCATTTTTCTTACACAGCATATTAGCCACGATCTTTAGCTCAATGTTGTTCATTAGCTAGTTAATGGTGAAGTAGCTATCCTGCTCCCACTTGTCGTAGTCCCTGTCCTTGGAGTCAGGCTCTTCCTTTGTCAGAATATAGTTCTTTTTGGCCTTCAATAAAGATTTTGAAGGCTCTGGACCAAAGGATGTAGTTCTAAGCATCGTTTAGTTTGATGAAGGTGCCCTAAACTAGAAAAGTAGTAGTAAAGGCCAAAGTCTTGGGCTCAGCAGTAGTGGAAATCGATATTGAAGTCGACATCTTAATCCACGAAGTTGATTATGCAATCCTGTATGAGGCGTAAAGATGTACGCATGATGCGTGCATCCATAGTAGAAGGCATGTAGAGGCAAAGCAGACCACACGCTGGTGTGCGCGAATGAGGGTAGTGGCGCATGCTGGTGTGTTCAGAGGTTGCGCTAATCGTGTGTTGGTGTGCGCGGAGGAGAATAGTAGTGCGTGCTGGTTAGCACAAAGGTAGTGTAGCACGCATATGGATTGTGTGTAGGAAGAGAGAAGGCAATAGCACACTGCTGTGTAGGAGGCTTGCGCGTAGAGAGAGGAGCAATAGTGCACGGTGCATGTAAGGAGCAACAACGGTGTATGTGTTTGGCATATGTAAGGAGAGGAGGCACATGGAGAAGGCTGCACGCAGGAGGGAGGATCGATGGTCTAGGGAATTCTAGATACCATGTTGAAGAATTCTAGAATTGGAATTTTATTAGAATGAGAATTAATGAAAAGAGAAGACTCTTAACCCCTCTTTATATAAAGAGGGGATTACAAGCAATCACAATCATAATTCTAATTCTACTAACCAAACATAAAAACAAACTCAATTACATCAATCCTAATAAAATCAAATCTCTAAAAATAGAAAGAGATAAAACACAATTTTTGACTAATCCTAAAATACTCCTTCCTAAATTCTCTAACAATAACAAAAGAAGCAATCTGGAAAAAATCACCAAAATGTTTTTGTCAACACCATCATAGTGAGCAGTCACATCTCCCCACACACACCTAGGAGCACCACTTCCAGCATATCCAAACAAGACCTAGATAAGCAAGTCAATTTAACTTTATCAATGCCCAAAAACTGTACCTTTTAAATTAAATAAGACCACTTATAGCATTCTTCTCGCTTAACTAGAATGGAGTTGAACAAACATGTTGACAATTATGCAAAGAGCCACAAAGTTCAAAGGTCATTAGCTCCAAATTAATAGAGAAAGCAAGATTCTAATCTCATAGGGCTAGGTTGGGGGATTGCAACTTAAATCTTGCCTCTCATGTAAAGAAACCTAAGTTAAGGAACCAAAAGGGTGATATTGCAGATGAGAGTCAAAGGATACAGATATCAACAAGGGAACCAGCAAATCCAAATATACCGCAGACTGACAACAATGCAAAATTGCTGAACAGAAATTGATGTCAGAAAACTTAATAAGCAAACAATGGTTGAAAAAATTCTGGACGCATATGAACCTATTCGAACAACGATGGTGTGATCCACCTTGCTTCAAGAGAGGGCACTTTTTAAGTGAAAAAAGGAGAGAGATCTTTTCCTTGCCTAGTGGAGAAATTGATGCTTCTACGACCTCTTCTTTACAATCGGTAGAGGACTAGAAAATTGTTTCACCTTCCTTGTTAATGTTTCTTTGCATTTCAAAATGCTTTTATAACGAAGTTTATGAATTGGCATTGCTGTCTCATGCATGACTGAAGTAGGTTTGGTTCCTTCCTATTGTACAAAGGTAAGGTGGTTTCAGTAATTAGGAAAGAAACCAAAATATCCTTAACGTTGAGGTGTGAGAAGTTGAAATGGAATCACCATACAAGGACAACAAAGAGTGAGAAGTATTGGAAGGAAATCATTACTTTTGGATCTAAGTATGAAAAATCACAGTGAAAAATCCATGTATTTGGCCCCACCTATTGTGGCAAATGACTGTCTTGCTTTAATGATATGCCATTTATTGTGTTTTTTCGGCCTTTGTGGCATATTTAGGCATTGCCTTACTTGGACTTCATTCACCACTTTGTTAAGGAATCTTCTCAGCTTTTTTTCCTTTTTAAACTTTTTTTATTCCCAAGACATGAGGCAATCTAGAAGATATGAAAGCTTGTATTTGTTAAATTCATTGTTAGATTGATTTTTTTTTTTTTTTTTGACAAGGATTCATTGTTGGATTGATGTAAAATATATTCTATACTTCATCTGTACCTTCATTTATGAAGTTCATTTTTTTTTCTTTCTGTTGGAGAATTTTGTCAAAGATAGTGCACTGTTTGTTTTTGATAGGTGGTAGTACACTGAACCTAATTTTGACACCAAAGACATTTCTAAATACTGCATTAAAAAGCACATTGATTCTGATCTGTATTGATTGTGCTTGATGTGGTTATGGGCATTTTTCAAGCATGAATATTTAGTCACTCATTTTACACGCATACCGTGTCTCCCTTTGGTTATAAACACTAGTGAGTATCACCTTTCAAAAAAAGAAGCATCAGTGACTACACAAAACTCTGTTTTCTGTCACATAAGTGCTTCCTGCCTATTTGTTTGCCTGTTATTTGGCCCTAAAAGGAAAATGAAGATGATAATCATGATGCTCCTCATTGTTTGTCTTAGATGGGGGATGTAAAGTCAAAGAATATGAGTTTTTCTCCACTTTTGTAGGACTATTGGAGTGGCCTCCTGGTAGAGGTTGGTGGAGGATGGATACCAACTTTTGTGTCTGCTTTATTGGAGGCTCACTTGGAAGAATTGATGCAATTACATGTTCTCTTACGCAATGAGGCCCTTAGACCATGAGTGAAGGATAGGTGATTTCACAGTAAAATGGACTTACGAAGCTTTATATTAGATTGAGTTGAGGATTTCCTCAAAGATTGTAGCTTGGTATGGTTGGCGAAGAATCTCTTAATAGCCCGCTTCTTTTCTTGGGGACTGCGACAAAAAGAATCGTTACTAAGGGTAGGGGATGGAAATGGGACCCAGATGCAGATGTACTTGCTTTTTCTTCTGTGATTGCGGGGGAAAGGGGGGCAGCACGGGGGTGTACATTTACCACCTCTTCTTCACCAGCCACCTTGCTCAAAAGGTCTGGGATGGCATCGGGCTCTCTTGGGTTCATTCCTGCTCATCCAACAGCTTTTGGTTTTCGTTTAGGAGGTGTTCTTTTCCTATGGCATGGTGCACTACGGATTCCAGGAGGAGAGGAGCTTTCCCTCTTCCTGTTTTGTGGGCTGTCTAGTTGGACAGAAGTGGGTAGTTTGTGATCTTCGAGAGCTTGTGGGAAAGTGTTATCACAGGCTAAGAGTTTGGTTGAGTGAGGTTGTGCTTCCACTTGAATATGATGTAACCTCGTTTCACGATCAATAATTTGGAAGGCTGCATCCCTCGAGTAGCCTTCCTTTTACCTTCTCAAGAATAAAGGGAAATAAAACATGAGAAATATATACAATACTAACATACCACATTGAAACTCTTTCAAAATTAGCTGGAGGTTGTATCAGAACAAATCACACCTATGCATTCTCACGTACTTGGAGGTTGCTTCTTGATTGATGCCTGTATTAATTCTCATTTTCCTGTAGTTTCCTTGAAAATTTTTTCCAGCATAATGTCTAGCTTGCTTATTGCAATTCCTTCTTTGTTTGTAAAATGCTTTTTTTTTTATGTTCAACCTAGGGTGCAACAATTGTGGATCAGATCGTCAGCATAATTCCTGCTGAAAATTATGTTCCCATAATTAAGGTAATAACAAACCCTGGTTGTGATACTTTTCAAACGCTGAACAAGAATACATTTTTAGAGATTGTTATTTTGATTATTGTTCAATTTCTCTGCAGGGAGTTGAAGCGATGGAGGAAGTGAGCAGCATGTCTCCTTCAGAAAGTTCTATAGGGAACTCTGAGGTGAATTTTGTCTCTGGTATACTATCTCTAATTCTCTATATGAATAGCTATAAAACTAGTTAATCAAACCCTCACTTCGTTGCGGGAAAAATAGAATTATTGATTTCAATTTAAACAAAACTATTTAACTTAATCATATCATGGTGATTATCATCACCCTTATGGAAAAAGTAGTTATTACCAACTACTGATCTGCGAGGCATTTTTTTGTCTGTTTTTGAATAAAAGCTAAGGTTAACACATAATTTTGAGTTATAGAATAGAAAACCTATAAGAGGCTATATTTTCCATTTTCTAAAATGAATATAAAAGAAAGAAAACTCAAATCCATGTAAACAATATCCTATGTGTTATGTAAACATGTGAATTGTAATATACTAACATTATGGTGCTTGCTACGATGCCTTCTCCACAAGCTTTATTAGAGTATATAGATATATAGAAAACATCAAAAAATTAGCAAAATATTCTGAATATACTTTCTTTAAGCATTTTTGCCTTGTAAGTCAAAATGCAACTAAGGTTTAGTAACTTTCTCATAAAAGAACACTCATCCATGGGTTGCTTAAGAATCCATATCATTTATCAATTCTTTTAAAAAATAACACATAATATCCCTTATTTAGGGAATATTTTCTTTCAATACTCCGCATTAAAAAGATGGATGTTATTTGTGAATATAATTTAAAATTTTGCAACCTTATTCGATTGGAAAAATATATTTTGATGAAGAAAACATGATGTGACAGCAATTTCTCTTAACTCGATATCTCATTTTACGATTGCAAAAGCATCTCGTTGTGCTCTACTTTATTTTTAGAAAGCACTAAGCATCAAATTGATAATTAACTTGATTTTCTTCGCTAATGTCATTTAGTTATCAAGTGTTTGTATGCCAATACATCACATTCTCCAGCACTTGCAGCTTTTGCGGGTAGGCACTTAATAGACTTGCCTTTCTTTTCTGGCATAATATAGAGATTTGGGAGAGTGGGAGTGGGTTACTTGAGAGACTGGAGGAGGATATAAAAGATAGGTGGGATTAAAATCGAGAAAGAAAGGGGCCATGCGGTAAGATGAGGTAGACACGTAGGAGAAAGAGGTGAGGAGCACCTCATTTTAGACTATATATTGATTATCTTTTGGCATGTACTTGTAACAACCCCACGCAGTTTTATAGTAGTTAATTCTGTTTTGGAAACATCCTCTCCAATTGACACCTAGGGTTATTGTATTTGCATTTGTTTTGATTCACATGTCTCGTGTGTTCATCCCTTAAAAAAGAAAAGGATACTTGTTTCCACCAATTAGTTTGGTCTTTTCAAACTGTGTTTTCTTTTTTTTTTTTTGTGAGGGAAAAAATCTGTGTGAGATGCATATGTGTGTGTCACATGGACTTTTCAAACTTTTTTTTCTGCAAGGAAAAAAATGGAAAAAAAAAAGGCTATGTGAGATGTGTGTGTCAGATTAGACTCTTTTTTTGCACGACTATTGTCACGTGAATTGAGATACATGTCTAAGAGAGGGAGAGAGAGAAGCAATTGTGGTAGAGAGAGCAAGATAGAAACGTAAGAGGGGAGTGAAGGGCAGAGTGGAACATGGAAATGTGTTGAGGAAAAAGGCTTCCGTGTGTTAGAAAATAGAGTAGCCTACCTTATGCCCGTACTTTAGTTAGTAGCAACCAAATGAGCCTGCGTGTCGTTGCAGGAATATAGCAAGAAAGTGAATTAAATGTGGTTAAGAGTATTGCTGCTATATTGTATAAGGAGGAATCTTAAAATCACTTGGCTAAAGTTAGGTTATTGGGGGAGTAAGGTAGTACATAATTTTGTTGACCAACATGGTCTATAACATGAAAAGGTACTTGTAATATTAATAAATAAAGAAAGTTTACTCATTTCCACCAAGGGATTGGTTCAGTGGTAGAGCATCCCAATGGCATCCAAGAGGTTATCGGATCAAGTCCCATACCTACCATATTTGCCTTCTCAAAAAAAAAAAAGAAAGTATACTCATTGTGAAGGGGAAAGTACCAAATAAAAAAATAATGTCATGGACAATTTACGTGATACAAAATTTTTCATGTAAGAAAAGGAACATAAAGTAATAGGAATCTTAACACTTTCCCTAAGCGAGAGTAGAGATGTTAACTATGCTTAGCTTATAACAACATTTGTCAAAGAGGGTAAGTAGGACCAACTTGGTGAATGCGTTAGCTACTTGATCCTTGGATGTAACATCGATAGTGGATCGACCCCTGTTAAATACAATCTCTAGTGTATTGGTAGTCTACCTTAATATGCTTTACCATATTATGGTGCACTAGATTATTGACAATGAATGAGGCAACTTATTTATCATGGCATGTATTTGTTGGGGAGGGGAAGTTACAGGTTGATGAAATCACCAGAGAGTGATTGAATCCACATAAGCTAAGTAGTTATTTGGGCCATAGCTTGGTGTTCTTACTTTGCACTAGACTTGGAGACTAGCTTTTTACAAAATCAATTCACAAAATTCCCAGCAAGTACCTATGGATGTGAATGCAAACTTTGTCATGGCTCTAAATCACTTTGGATCGAGAATTGCCTGTTGATTAAAGTAAGCTGTTTGTACCAAGGGCTTAGTCATGCCATGGATAGGTCTTAAGATATAGGATGTCGAAGGTAAGTTTGAATGCCTTAAGAGTTATTGGCAAATTCACATTTCATTATCTGTAATGCTCTCCTGACTATCCTCACATGCAAATTGTGCATCAGGTAAAATCCTGCAAGTAGATAAAGAAGTTGCACTTGCTTTGTATTTAGGTGATGGTGTAGGATCTTGATGAGGGAATGCATTGAGTATATGTTTTTTTGAAAAAGGAAAGGGTAGTTATCCAGAGAGATAACTACCCAATGCATTGAGTATATGTGAGAGGTAGCTCATGGCATCTGGATATAAGAGTAGACATACGAGGTGAAGGAGGCACTGGGATGTCCTCCAACTGAATAGGAGGAATAGTCATAGCTGTATCCTGGACAACTCCATATTCACCCCTTACCTGATTGCATAGAAATGAGGAATTGATTAAAAAATTGCGAGATCAACACTAACATAGTGGAAACAATATATCCAGTCATAACATTGATACCCTTTTCGAATCCAAGGCGTTAATACCTGATCGGCACCTCGGAATACGAAGTATTCGACTCAAGTAGCGATCGGACCTCCTAGAATGGATGATCCAATCGAAGGATCTAGGTAATCTCACAAATGACATAGGGAGTGGTTACCCAGTTTCATCGCAAGGGGTGTATGTCTAAGGGGAGGATGGAACTCCCAATCATGCATTAGAAAGTCGGTAAGATTACAAAGTATACAATTATTCAATTTCTCTCGGATTGCTTAGGTGAGGACCTGACTGCCCTCCTACCTATTTATAGTGTTGGGATCGCATTCCCAGCCAAGTCTTCTGTGCGGATCGAGCTTGGGCTCCTAGTGGGATCTCCTGAGCGGATCGGGCTCTGAGCCATATCTTCTGAGCAGATATGCTGTCAGGTTTTTAATGGTGGCTGTCATTGTCAGCATTTATCGGGGGCGTAGGTCTGTTGTACCCTTGCCATCCCCTCTAATGGCTATGCTCGGCCTTCTTGTGTGCAGGCAGGTTGTACTGCTGGATCCGTTTGCACAGGAGACTTTCTTGGATGTAGGCGAGTTGGATCTCTGAACCTGCCTGTATCCAGGCTACTCCAGGTCGGATCCTTCTTTTTGGGCCTATTGCGACGTTTTAGGGTCGAGAGCATTTTTTGCCCCTTATCATATGCCCCTTACTCTCGAGCTAGCGACTGCTTGCTGAGAGAGTCACGCTTGGGGTAAAAACTTCGCGGTAGGTGATGCCCCTAAATATTGCCCTGGCTGTATAGTTAAGCAGGGGAGCATTTGTTATATGGGGGGTTTTCTGTGGAGGCTATGGTCTGTACTTGTATAGTCCGTCAGAGGTTGTAAGGGGGGTGTTATGCCCCCGGCCTTAGAAGGCGGTTATGAGGCTTACCGACCTTAAGAGGCGATTTTGAGGCGCGCCCGCCTGCTTGTTCCATGGGTAATGGCCTTATGCTGGGATTCGAAATATTGTCTTGTTATTTGAAGAGATAGGCATTTATTGCCGTTATGATGAGGCGAAGGCCTCAAGCTTCGTACCAACCATTGATGGGCCACCCCTTTTTCGCGGCCACAGATATGTGCTTAGGGGTATTAAATGCCCATAATGATTGTTGAGGTTTTCCTTGCCTTTGACGGTATATTTGGAATCTGCGCCAGATACGGCGGGATTTCGTTTTTTCGAACCTTGCACCCTGCACGGGAGGAACCACCCTCCGTGGGGGCTATATATAGTGGTAGCGGGTCATTGTTATTAACCCACCTACCTCGAAGAGTGCTTGCACGGAAAGCTTTTACTCTCGGTATAGTGGCGTGAGGGGACGTCCTACATCGAAGCACCATTGTGTCAGGGCTTTTTTAAAGCGGAAGCCGCCATGTCGAGTTTTGCGAGCGATGGTAAGTTCGTTGCTTCTTCCTCTGGAGTCTCTGCCGAGACTAGGTCTTTGCAGAGCTTTCCGTTGGACTTTTGTAGTTGGTCTGCGATTTTGTCATTTTTGCGGGAGTATGTGCTTGGCGGGGTGTCGTTTGAGGCTTGTGGGTCCGAGACTCGTCTGTGTTCGGACGGGACAGACATGTTTATTATCTACAAATATGCCATAGAGCATGGTCTACGGGTGCCTCTGAATCCCTTTGTGTCCTTTTCTTTTACCGCCTTGCCGCTTTGCAGCTCAGCTTGAATTGCTGACTAGTGCTGAACGCCTTTACCGACCTCTGTCTTCATTTGGGGATTATCCCTCACCTCTCTTTGTTTCGTTTGTTTTTTGGGCTGATGCCCTTGAAGGTAAAAAGGGGGAGGCCTCTGTTCAAGACTTACACACTGTATAGTCGGTAGACTGGATATCGGATAGTGGACCTCCTTGATAGTTTGAAGGGGCATGACCACCATTTCTTTTTCCTCTCCAATCTTGAAGACCTCGGAGTCCCCCGCACTTGGCAAAGTTCCCTTGATAGGGACCAACCGCCCCACATTGAGGATCTTGACCCGTCAGTGCGGGTGGATGCGGAAAGGTTAGTTAAGTTTGGTTTGATCGCTCAGTCAGAGCTCAGGTGGAAGGACGTTCGGGAGGCATTGTCATGGGTGGCATACGAGTTGCCGACATGTAATAGGGGGAAGTAGAAAAATGGCTTTCGGGTCGTACCTTGCGCTTGTCAATTATCTTGTTAATCCGATATATTTGGTTGCAACTTTCGAGCGATTTGCTCAGCTGGTCGTGCTGAAGCGTCGAGGTGATGTCGTCACCCGTCGTAGGTCGCGGCAAGGTGAAGAAAGGCATGCAGAGCGGGGGGAGGAGGGTGAGCCTACTCGTCAGCTGGGGCTCAAGCGAGAGGAGGCCCTTGAAGGGGTTGCGGAGGAGCCAAAGGTCCCCCTGAGGTGGGCGAGTAAGGGTCGCTGCATGGAGCCTTCACGGGAGGAGTCGGCGACATCCTCGTCGCGAAGTCTTAATGAGGCCGAGGGGGAAGGTGTGCCTTTCGCTCCTCTGGCTTCATCCGAGGCGCCTGAGGTGGTCTCCCTTGGGGACTCCCCCTCGGAGGAACCACTAGAAGTGGTTCGGACAGAGGGTACCTCCGGTTTTGGTGTTTCGTTGGCTTTACCTAGGGTCTTTGCTCTATTAGCACAGAGGTAGTCGACGGGGGTGACGTTTTTGGCCAGCCCTACTATCGGCGAAGCTCGACGGGCACCCGAGTTCTGGTGGATCCCGCTGGTCGGGGGGCTCGGGGATGATCGATCGCACTGTCAGGTCCATTGTCGGATCCGTATTGGAGGGTGCCCCTGGGGGATCCGGGTCCGGAGTTGTGGTGTCTATGCAGCCGGGGACGTCGAAGGGCGCTCTTGATTTGTAAAGGCAGGTGCTAAAGCACCTGAACAAGGTTGTGTCTTGGGCTGCTTGCGGATCTTGCAGCATGGACTGTAACCATGTTTTTTTCTACTGCATGCGTGTGGTAAGTCCGCGAGGCTTATACTTTACTCTTATCTTTTCCTGGCCCGGGCTACTCGTGTTTTAACGTGTTCGTGGCTGTCAGGTGGAGATGCTTGGGTCGTGCTTCATTTTGCGTGGTGGCGCTTCCCCAGATCTTCCCGCGTCGGCTGGTCAAAGTGACATGGTGGACCTAGCTGCCCAGTAGGCCATGATGGCTAAAGCGGAGCATCGACAATTGCTCCGGCAAATGGCAAAGGCCATTGTGGCGTAGGAGAAGGCGACGGCGAAGGCCGAGCGACGGCTCTGATCCCAGCAAGAGGTGGCCAAACAGGCGAACCGGCACAAGGGGGAGTTGAAAAAGGTTTGCTCCTTAGTGTAGAGGACCTTCGTTGCTGGCGAGGAGCTGGAGAAGCTCATAGCGGTGCACAGCGCCCACTTGGAGGCTTTGGGGGACCTATCGCAGCGCCTTTCAATCGCCCGTGTTGAGGTCGTCTCCTTGAAGGAGGTGCAGGTGCTCAAGGCCGAGCACTCTTCCTCAGTGGAGGGTTACGAGAAGACTCTTAAGGAGGAGCTCATCCGCCTGAGTGCTGCGATTAATGGACTTGCTTCAATGCAGGCAAGTTTGGAGAAGGCGGAGGTGGATGTGGAAAGGCTGACCTAAACGATGCCGAGGAGCTTGTGACAGAGTGGGGCTTACGGGTGGCGGAACTGGAGTAGCTGTGGGAGCCTACCGAGGAGGCAAAGGGGCTTCAGCTAAATGCTGAGGTGGTGATGGACTTTTATGCCATAGACCCTTTGATGGGGTTGATCTGGGAGGAGCTCTCGCGGGTGATCGGGAAGCAAACTTTGACTTCCATCCAAGCCCTTATTGAGGGGAAATATGTCTTCGCGGTGGAGTTATGCGGCTGGTCCATCGATCGGTTCATGTCAGAGTATGACTGCCTCAAGGGTATGATCTTATAACTGACAAGGAGCTCGCAGAGCTGTCGGCGGGTTGATCGCTTGGTGGTGGTGTAGCCCAGACTGCTACTGAGGAGATGGTTCAGCCGGTTGCCGAAGAGGCAAGCTAGTCGAAAGTCGCCGATCGAGCTGTCGAGGTTGCCAGTCCGCTTCGCCTTGTGCCTTCAGGCGGTCGGGACATCTTTGAGTCGTGGGAGTAGGGCTCTCCGGTAGTGTTTTCCTTGCCATTCCTCTTTCTCCTTTTCTTTTGTTTTTGTTTTTTTGTTTTTTTTGTTTTTTTTAAGAAAGATGTAACAGCCGAAATTCCTGGAATGAAAAGGATGTCCCTCTTTTTTTTTGTATTGCTCATGGGCGCTAATACATAGTATATACGTAAGTTGCTCGCATCCAAGTGCGGGAGATATCCCTGCCGTCCAGGGCTTGTAACTCGTAGAAGTCGCTTGGGCTATCTTTAAGAACCTTCTAAGGCCCTTCCCATGATGGGTCTTGCTTCTTGCCCGACTAGGTTGGTATGGAAACCTCTCACTTACGTAGGACCAGGTTGCCTTGAGAGAACCGTGTTTTGTTGTGCTTATTGTGGGAGGCAGTCGTGGCTTCTTTATGCTTGAGGGCCGTCTCGGAGGTTTTGTCTCTTAGCTCATCTAGGAGGTCCAAGGATAGGCGGCCTTGGTCATCGTTGGTGGTCGGGTCATAGAGTTACGTTCTGTAGGTGGGGAGGACTGTTTCGATAGGTAGCCGGGCTTCCATGCCATACACCAAGCTGAATGGTGTGTGGCCTATGGAAGTCCTCTGGCAAGTCCTGTATCCTTAGAGAACGTCTGGAAGCTCCTCTGCCTATCTCCCTTTGGCTGAATCCAGCCAACGTTTGAGCGCTGAGATGATGGTGCGGTTAGTTACTTTGGCTTGCCTGTTTGCCTGGGGATGACTCATGTAAAGCACAAACGGATGTCCCAACTGATGTAAAATTCTTTGAATTTTTTGCAGGCGAACTAGGCTCCGTTGTCCGTGATTATGTAGTGGGGTATCCCATATTAAGCTATGATGCTCTTCCATATGAAGGATATGACCTTGTCGGCTGTAGGACTAGCCATGATCTTAGCCTCGACACATTTGGAAAAGTAGACAACTACCAAGATGAACCGCTTCTAAGCCGGTGCGAGCGAGAAGCCGACGAAATCCGTGCCCCATTGCAAATGGGATGGGTAACATGACGGGTACCATTTTCCCAGGTGGCAAGTGGTACAGGGTGGCGAACCATTGGCACTTGTCGCATTTGCGTAAGAAGGCTTTGCAATGCTACTTCATCTAGGGCCAAAAATAGCCCGCCTGGAACATTTTGACGAGGAGTGCCTTGTAGCCTTCATGGTTCTCGCAAGCACCTCCGTGGGCCTCCTAGAGGGCTTGGGTTGCCTCTTCTTGGGTTAGGCATCGTAATAGGGGATGGAGTATTCTCACTTGTACAATTGCCCGTCTATCAGGGTATACCTGGATGCTTTGAGGCAGAAGGCCCTGGGTCGACGTTCTCCCGGGGATAGCTCGCCAGAGCTCAAGTGACGATAGGTGTCATCCAGGAGGTGGACTGCTCTATCGCGAGTGTTTTGGGAGGGAGGATAGTTGGCTCGTTCAGGGTTTGAAGGCAGATGTCCTCGTCTTGCCCTTGAGGGATGGCGGCGGCTAGTTTAGCCAACGCATCTGCCAAGGGGTTGTCTGCTTAGGACACTCGCCTAATGGAGACAATCTTGAAATCCACTAAGTCCTCTTTGGCCCTGTCGGTGTACATCATGTTCGGATCCCGAGCTTGGTATTCGTCGTTTATTTGGTTAGCTACTATCTGGGAGTCCGTGGGGATCTCGAGCGAGGCAACTCCCATGCACTTTGCTACCCAGATGCCTACTATCATGGTCTCATATTTTTCCTGGTTATTGGATGCAGGGAAGCTCAGTTTTATGGTGTATTTATGAGTAACGTTGTATGGGGCGGTTAGGGCTATCTCGACCCCAGACTCAGCAGTCATGGACGAGCCGTCGACGTATAGTCGCTAGGGGAGTGAGAGGGAGGCATCGGGATCAGTGAATTCAACAATGAAGTCTGCCAGGACTTGTGCCTTGATTGCCCTTCGCGATTGATATCTGACGTCGAATTCGGTTAGCTCCATAACCCATTTAATCTGTTGAGCTGACCCCGTGGGCTTGTGTAACATTCGTCGGAGGAGGTAGTCTGACAGGACCGTAATTGTGTGAGCTTGGGAGTATGGGCGTAGCTTCTGGGCTGCGGTGACGAGCTAGCTCCAACTTTTCAATGACCATGTACTTGGCTTCCGCACCTTGATAGGTTTTGCTGACGAAGTACATGAGTCGCTAGATTTCACCTCGGTTGCTTATTCGAATAGCGCTGACGGTCGATGTGGAGGCGGCTAAGTATAGAGAGAATTTCCCCGGGCTAGGGGGCTATCAGGATGGGGGGACTTCGGAGTGCATTCTTGACTTCCTCTGGGGCCTTCTAGCAGTGGGGAGTCCAGTGGGTAGCGTTGTAGCCTTTGTCCTTTTTTATGCACTCAAAGAAGGGTAAGCATTTATCAAAAGATCGGAACAAGAATCGGCCCAATGAGGCGATCTTGCCGACCAACGACTGTAGCCCTTTCAGCATGCTTGGCGGTTGCAGGTCTTCGATCGCCTGGATCTTATCTGGGTTAGCCTTAATTTCCCGGCTAGAGACCAAGAAACCCAAAAACTTACCCGCTGAGACCTCGAAGGTACACTTGTCGGGGTTTAGGCGGAGGTAGGTGTTCCTTAGAATTTGGAACACCTCGGTCAAGTACTCTAGGTGTTGCGGGAAGTTTGAGCCTTTCACAAGCATATCGTCAATGTACACCTCAAATGATTTTCCTATTATTTTTGCGGAAATTATGTTTACAAGGCACTGTTATGTGGCCCCAACATTTTTAGGCTAAAGGGTATAACTCTATACTGGAACAGGCCCCTGTTGGTGATGGAGGACATGTGAGATTGTTTACTACAGGACTCTATCTGTGGCAAGGGGAACTCGTCCTTCGGGCAGGCTTTGTTCAGATTGGTGAAATCGACGCACATGCACCACTGACCATTTTTTTTTCATGATTACAACATTCGTAAGCCATGTCGGAGGATTCTTCAATGAATCCCGCGTCTAGGAGCTTTTGTACCTTAACCTTGGTCGCCTACCACTGCTCGGCCGACTTGTGCCTGCGCGCCTGTTTGACCGCACGGGTGCTCGTCTGAATGTTCATGTGGTGCTGAATCAGGGACGGGTCCACTTCGGGCAGGTCGTTGGCGGATCAAGTGAAGATGTCTGTGTTGGCTCGAAGCAAGAGTAGCAGCTCCTGCACTTCGAAGGACACAAGGTCCGCTCCGACCAGGACGAGCTTGGTAGTGTCGTCGGGATACATTTGAATGGCCATGGTTGAGGAGCCCGGCTGCATCCCCGAAGTTGCCAGCTGATCATCAGGGGTGGCCTCCAATTGGATTGCTTGGACTTGGGTTCTTTTCTTCCCCATTTTCGTGACTTGGGGGGTTGCAGCTCCGGTGAACGCTCTAACTCAATTTGGAGGAGCTTACGCCCGGTCGACTGATTCCCGTGCACTATTCCAACCCCACGTGGAGACTGGAAAAGCACAAATTGGAAGTAAAAGGAGAGGATCAGTCGGAAGGCGTGGGTAGTGGGCAGCCAAGGATGCCGTTGAAAGCCGCTGTCAACCCGACCACCACGAATGTGGTCGTGCGATTGAGATGCCTGTCCCCTGTCTCAGACAGACCATGGGAGGTTGATTTTCCCTTTCGACATTACCTTGTGATTGTCGAAGCCGACCATCAGGTGAACCGAAGGGGTTATGTGTTCTTCCGCGAAACCCAGCTGGTGTAGGGTTTTGAGAAAGAGGACGTCCACGGCACTTCCCTCGTCAACGAGGAGCCGAGGCTACTGTCGTCCAGCCAGTAAGAGCGTCATCAGCAGTGGGTTGGTGTGCTCTACCGGGTCGGGAAGGGAGGCAACTAGTCATGAGGTCGCCTGTTTGACGAGATCTCTCTTACCCCATTGGAGGGTGGGGAAGGTGCTAAGGGTTGTCCACTTGGAGGGACTGGGTTGCCATTTCGGAGTAGCATTCTTGACAAAAATGACTTCAACTTCTGCCCTCGCAAGGGACGGGTGGTGAACGTGTTGGGGCGCCCTGAGTATCGTCGCTAGGACCTAGTGGTTGTACTTGTTGGGTGGGAGCAGGAGGAGGCGGACGGCGGTGTCATTGGGCTTAGGAACCCCGGCAAATACCATGTTGACCCCATGGAGGTGCTGGTAGTCTTCCGGGCCCTCCATGGGGCCCTTGCCTTTATCTTGGCCTTCATTCGACGTAACGAAGTAGGCCAGGTTCCCGTGCCGCAGTGTTTTAAATGGCAACGGCATGTCGTCGGCAAGGCTAGTTTTGGAAATCGACCTTAGCGACATGCGTTTTGTGTCGAAATGTGGGGATGCCGGCAGCATGCTGGCCATTTCGTCGGCATACCGACGGTATGGTCAACATGTCGCCATATGCTGAGGTAGGAGGGAGATTCGAAATGCTGTTTGGGAGGGAAGTGCAGGTGGGAAGGAGGGAACCTAGGATGTTCGAAATGGCTATTTAGGAGGGAACCTGGGATGGTTCGAAATAGCTGTTTAGGAGGGAAGGATGTTCGAAATGGTTGTTTGTGAGGGAAACACGCATGCACACACACGCACACACACGCACAAAATTTGAGTATTTTAATATCATTTTGAATATTTATGTGATTTTTTGTTGGCATGTTGGCATGTCCTCGGCATTCCCACGACGTGCTCTTAGCATGCCCATCGGCATGGCCATCGAAAAACGGGCATTTCCATGGCATGCCCATGAAATGCGCACTTAGAATTTCATTGGCACAACGTCGAAATCGGCATTTCGAACCTTGCCGTGCCGGATTTGGAACTCTATCTGGTCACACATATCGTAGCATTCTTCGATGGAGTGGTCTTGAGCCTTGTGATACTTAAAGTAGGGCCCAGTGTTTGCCTTCCTCTTCATTGGCTTAGGCAGGGGAAGTAGGTCTTTATCCGTGGACAATACTTCTACCAACATGTCCACCTGGTTCACAGTGAGGGAAGTGTATTTGTTGAAATAATCCCACCTGGCCTTGCAGGGGCCATTGTTTCGGCCTTTTCTTGGCCTGTTGTTCCTCCTTTCCGAGAAGTTGGCCTTGCTTTTGCTGAAGAGGCCACTCCTGCGGATGGAGATGGGGTTGGATTCACTTGGGACCCACCTCTCCCAGGTAGGGCTAGCGTCGTTATTACGACCCGATTCCCGAATCCCTACAGGATCTGAGATCGACTCGCCTCGACTGATCCCAAGACCCAGTTGTCAAACAAGAAATAATCAAAAAGCAGGAAAATAAATCACATTCACATATGCAATATAACTAATCAGTAAAAACGTACAAGCAGTAAAGGAAAGTAAAAGCTGTTATTCCAGTACATACCACCACAACAATAGGAACAACGGAAACGAAAGCAACAGTAACAACAGTAGCTAAAAGTCTGAAACTCACTACAACAGTAAAGGAGGTACAACAAAAGTGCAGAAAACTATGGCTGGGCTCGACTGGGCCCAGCACCCTCCGCAGTCGGAAGTTCGGGCTGCTCAACTCCTGGACCTGAACAGTGTAATGAAAAAGGACAGAGTCAGTGAATCCTGAGTAGAGTGGTAACTATACTATCTAAAGCAGTAAAAGTAACATGTTTAATTATCTTTCTTAGTTATTTTATTTTACATGCATTTTCTTTTCACCCTTTTTCCTCAAACTTTCAAATTTTCTTGATCTTGCAAGTTCATCGTGGGAACGATTTTGATTGTATTCTTTTCCGAAGAGTAGAAGGTACACGCGGTGCTCTCCTGGTCGGGAGAGACTCCCGTGGTAGTCCTACACCCAGTTAACCACCCCGAGGTCACTGTCAGACGTAGCGGTGACTACGGCACGCCCGATAAGCGCACTGGTAGCTAACCCATACTGACACGCGGTCAGTCGTTTCCACTAACAAGTACGCCCAAAGTACAACACGGAACAGTATAGGGTTTAGCCCTCTCAGAAATAGGGGTCTAGCCCCTCAGAACCAAACAGGGGTCTCGTCCCTCCACAGTCCGTGCACCATCGTCTGACTACCCCGGTTTGCCCAAAGGGCCTAACAAGTCGGTGTAGGGTGGCTAGCTCCCTCCCTATACTGGTAGCTCGCCTCGGTACCGTGTACACGAGGGCCAACAGAAGTCGGTGTAGAGTGGGCAATCCTAACCCTGGGTTCTAACCCAAGGGTGGCTAGCTCCGCTCTACACAAAAAAAGGGACAGTCATTCTCCTTGGTACCACGTACTCAAAGGCCAGCACACTTCTCGTCCACAATCCAGACTTTCCATCTAACCACAGGAGCTCTACTCCTAACTTCCCGTTGGGTTCATGCTCATGTTCACCACATTATTCCGATCCAGATTCCATCATTCACAATTCAGTTCTCGTTTATATACAGGCAGCTCGTATTTTCACAATTTAATACATGCAACTGATGATTTCACATGTAACTGTTCATTTATCTCAGGCAGCTCATACTTTATTATAGGCAATGGCTAGCAGTTTAACTTATTCATTTCTCTGTCCTAGGGTTCATGCACATCCTAGGTTTCCAGTTGGTTAATTCCACAGATACATTCTTATTTAATAAGATTAACAGGGGTAGATCACTCTACAAGACAATTCGGGAGTAATAGGGGCTTGAATCGCAGACCCAGGCATCTTTGAGAGCCCTAAACACGCAGTAGATCGAGACCTTATATCAAGGAATACATCACAAAGGAAGATTTAGAATAGTGTATAAAGATTTCTAGTACGTAGAGCAACTCACAAGGAAATCATAGATACTTTATTTGAGTAAAACGGATCCCAATCGGACCCCAACGGGTCAAAAACGTGTCTACTGACCAAAATCAGACGTCTGGAAACAAGTCCAGACGTCTTAAAAGTTACAGAATCTCACCTCAAGTTCCTACGGTGCCCTCAGACGTCCAGGACTCCCCTGCGATCGTCTGAAAGTGGTTCCAGACGTCGGACCACTTCTTCAGTCGTCTGGAAGCACCCCGATCGTCTGGTGAGCTGATCAGACGTCCAAAAGTGCGTGGGAGGGCATTCCGCGCACCTTCCCAAGGCTGCTCCTGCGTACGACAGAGCAGCCGCCCCAATATTAGACCGACAAATCTTCTATGGTGCGGCCTACATGGCCGTAACCGCGAAAAGAACGTACCTTCGCAATAAAGGTGTTTTCAGACGTCTGGTCTTGACTCCAGATGCCCAGAAGCTCAGCAGTTGTCCGGATTGCACTCCAAATGTCTGATACTGGAAATTTTCCAGTATCAGAACGCACTAGAATCCTTGCCGCGCTCCGCCGCAGCTCCAGCTACTGCAGGTGGTCGAGGACGTCGCTCCGGACTCTCTCCTGCACGCGCCGCGGTGGTTGTGCGAGTTTTGACAAGCTTCCACCGAAGCTCCTGACCTCGGCTTCCTCCTTCTCATGCACTCTCGTCGCTCTCATGCGCTCCCTCGCTCACCTTCTCCCGCCGCTCCGCTGCACTTTGAAGGTGGAGATGGTGGTGTGTGGAGTGGAGAGGAGAAGAGGGGAGGGTGGCCTTTTATAAAGGCCGAGGGTGTAGGGTTTGGCAGGGGGAGGAGGAGAAAGGAGAGAGGCGGAGTTCTGCGCGCTGCCTGCGTGCAAAACGCAGAGTGCGTACAAAAATTTAATTTCCAGACGTCCAGGAAAGGGTTCAGACGTCTGACTGACACTCTAGACGTCTTAAAAGGCTAAAAGTGGGACGAGTCTTTACAATCATCCTCGGATCCCTTCGCTAGCCGGTTGAGGGAGTGGAAAGAGTGTCTTGCTCCACTTACCTCATGGTGCGGTTTCAGAGTTCCGCCATGTCTCTAGGCAGAAAGTCATCGATGTCATATCAAAATCTCTGAGTTAGGAGCCCTGACTTGAAGTATTGGGTGGCGATGGCATCGTGAGGTCGTTTACATTTGAAGTACTAGGCCTTAAACCGGTTTCGGTATGACTGGAAAGATTCTTTCTTTCACTGTCGCACTTCTGACAGCCTTTTGGGGTTGTCCCTAACCCTCTGCTGTCCGACGAAACACTGGCAGAACTTGTCAGCCAGTTCCTGGAAGCAGGCGATTTGCCTGGCCGACAGTTCGTTGAACCACTCATGGACCATGTCGGACAGGTAAGACGGGAACACTCTGCAGAGCACTCCATCGGGGCAGCCGTGGACTAGCATCATCTGGTGGTAACTCCCACCGAAACTGTTGGGGTCCGTCGTCCCGTCATATGGAGCCATGACGGGTTGCTTGAACCTTTCGGGTAAGGGGGTTGTCATCACTTCCTCAATGAAGGGATAGGTGGTGATGTAGGCCCGGGGGCGTATGCCCCTCATAGCCCTAGTAACCTGGCGGACGATCTCGAGGGTCGATCCCCCGCTGCCGGAAGCGAGGGGTTGAGCCCCTGAGATTTCCTCTAAGGATGGTGGGCGAGGAGCCTTCAGTGGATCAGGGGGGACTTCCCCCCTTTGGCTACTAAGCTTGCTTTTTTACTTCTCGAGCTGTTTGCATAGACGAGCGTTTTCGTCCTCTACTACATGACGCCACCTCAACTGTTTGTTGTTAGGGCTGGGCTGGGAGGTCTCCCCCTGCGAGGGTGGGCCGAGCTCTCGGAGCTGGCGAATCTCTAAAAGCTTCTCCGTAACGGAGATTTCCTCGGTCCTAAGAGCCGCGAGTTTAGCCCGAAACTGCTCCTCCCTCGCCTGTAGCTCAGGGAGGGGGTTGGGCTTGTGGTCCTCTGGCAGCGGAGCAAGGGCCCCCTACTTCTCCTTTTTTGGCTCGGTTGGTGGGAGGTGTCTCTTGGACACAGACACGCTCGACTCGGCCTGATCCAACACTTTCTCAGGGGCAGTGCGGGAGGAGTTGCGAGTTGTGGGAACCATTGGGAGGATCTCGAGAGGTACGAAACGTTATCACTCGACAATCGCTCCCCACAGACGACATCAATTGATCGGCACCCCGGAATATGGAGTATTCGACTCAAGTAATGATCGAACCTCCTAGAATGGATGATCCAATCGAAGGATCTAGGCAATCTCAAAAAATGACACAGGGAGTGGTTATCCAGTTCCACCGCAAGGGGTGTACGTCTTGGGGGAGGATGAAACTCCCAATTATGCACTAGAAAGTCGGTAAGATTACAAAGTATACAATCACTTAATTTCTCTCGGATTGCTTGGGGGAGGACCTGAGTGCCTGATGTAAACACATTTACACTACTTAAAATGTCTATTTATGCATGTTCTTAAGCATAGGATTGCATTTCATGATATAAATATTGCATTACATGCATCATCTTGCATTTAGAGTAGCTTGAATAAAATGGAGGTTAATTGTCTCCTTTTATGTGCTTGGACAGGGCAAATATTTTATCGGGGCCTCGGATCAAAGATCCAACCGTATGGATATGATCAGGGCGACGATTGGAGTTCAACGACTCCAAGATCGCCCTAATCAGGCATCCGTAGCATCAGATAGAGACCGGGGAACCCTAGAAGATCAAGGGCCAGGATGGTGTAAATCCGCACTTCAGATGGAAAATCCGACCACACGGATGAATTCGGATCGACGATCGCAGCCGAACGACACAAAAATCGAGTCAATCCGACATCCGTGGCACCATCTACAACTTCCAGAAGATGGACGGCCAAGATGGCGCCACGTGGCGCCATCCCAGCCGCCCAATCGGCCGCAGGAGTCCTGTGAAGATCGCGCAACGTCTCCTCTCCGCCGTTGGATCTCGATCCAACGGCTGCGGTCGCGCGCGTTTAAAAACGTCCGCGCGACCATTTCGCCGCGTAGCGCAGCGGCTACGCAGCTGCGGGCGAAGCGGAGGTCGCGGGTTCGAGCCGCGGAGAGGGGGGTCGAAGGCGCGGGCGAGCGGGCGCGCACGAGCGTCGGATGAAGATCCAACGGCCGCGCGCGCCCGATAGCGCCGACGCGCAATTAGACGCTCTGGTGGGCGCGCGATCGCACGCGGGCGGCGCGCTACGCAGCGGGCGCGGGCGCGATCTAAGCCGTCCGATCTCGCGATCGGACGGCTGAGACGACGCGGACGTGCGTCTGCGTTACGCGCGCAGGCCAGCCGAGCGGGCGCGCGTGGCGCGGCGGCGACGGCGACGGCGGGGCTTTAGCGACGGTTTTATCCGTCACTAAAGACCCCTTATTTATTATTTTGAAGATGTAATGTCCATTTTGCCCCCACTCCTTGCAACTATAAAAGGAGACCCCCTCCATACGAAATTTTCATCCCTTCCTTCTCCTCTCTACCTCTCCAAAGCTCAAGAGAAGCTTGTCCCACACCCGGGATGCTTCTCGCGAGATAAAGTCCAAATTTTCGTCCCCCTTCGGAAGTGGATCCCGCGACGACGACGGCGTGCTGCTTCGTTCCCGTTCTTCTGCTTCGTCCTCCTTCGTCCCGCTTCGTTCTCCTTCGTCCAGGCGTCGTCCCGTCCGGCTCGTCCTCCAAGCGACCGTCGAGGAGGATTTCTCTCTCCCTATTCTTTTTACTGCTTTCTAGTATAGATTTACTGCTTTCTAGAGTAGTCTATTCGTCCTCCGAGCGATCGTCGAGGAGGACATTTCTCCCTCCATTCTTTTAATGCTTTCTAGAGTAATTGTTTTATGTTTTCTAGTTGTAATGAAAGAACTCTTTTATGATAAATTCCTTGTCTATTCTACATCTCATTTTGATTTCCATGTATAGTATTCCTTCGCTCTCTCTTACTCCCTCTCTCTCTTTTATTTGTTGTAGATACTTAGATAGTTTAAATTGAATTTCTTTGTGACAAAATAAAAAGAAACGCGGAGTTTTTAAATCAAACGTTCGCCTCCCTGTGTTCGACCCGGAATTCTTATTTCGGTATAAATTTTATTTGTTGAACACGAATCCTTCGCTTTCGAACTACAACGACAGGTTTTTCAAAAAAACCAAACACGTTAGCGTAGATTCTCGCGCTCAACATTTTGGCGCCGTTGCCGGGGAGGCAACGATCTTTGATTTCTCTTCACGTTTTGTAACTTACAAATCATTTACCTCACTTTTCTCCTTTCTTATTGTAATTGCAGGTAATCTTTTGGGGCAAGCAAAAGCGGTAGATTGGAGTAAAGTGCTGTGAAGGGTTTTGTAAGTTATCACCCATTCTTTCCCCCTCCATAGATTTCATTCGCCACATTGAATCCAAATTCCAATTAACCTAGGTGTTTGCATAAATCCTAGGAATAGTTTGGTTGTTTGGATTCTCACTCACATTCATTCCACCTTCATTTATATAAAAAAAAAAAGTAAAAAGATAATTTTGTGGGGTAATTTTCAACAAATACACAATGTACACCCACATTTAAAGGCACTTAACTAAATTGATTTGTTTCTACTCAACTGGGTTCTGATCTGTGGGACCAGTACACATAAAGCAACACATAAAAGAGTAGAAATCATTCTAAGTTAACCATCTTTGTGTGCCTAACTTAGTGGTGCATTTGAGGCCAGTTGTTTGAGTTGTTTGGGCCGCACCACTTCAAATAAAATTAACTCATCAAGTAGCTGCCAATTAGGTTCAACTCTTAGGGATCTACCAGGCACTCCACATTCTTTTTAAACTTTAAAGGAAAATATCTTCACCTGTGCTTGCAAAACCTGGTGTGCCAATGAAACTTGATTGAAAACACCTAAAGTTGAATCCTAAAAGCTACTAAGCAAGATTTGAACCTTAAAATTCACCACATCAAAAATAATCTTGCTTGAAAACCACTGGTTGTGCACGCACACACAAAGCAATCAATCATTAAGGGCACAACCCATTTAAAGGGCCCATCACATTCCAAAGCACATTCAAACCTAGCCCTAAATAAAACAGAGTAGACGTTGGCCTTAAGGATTGGACTCGCTCTTCAGAACTCAGAACGAGATTATTTTCGATTAGTCTATTTCTACTGTTCAATCTGATGTCTAGCTAGGGGAGCAGAGTCAAACGATCGCGGCTGGGGGGTACACTAGGAACCGGAGGCGCAAGCCGAAGGAAGAACCTTCTCCCCAGTCCCTCCTTCTAACTGGTTGGATTGAACAGACAGAAGTAGATCAAATCGTTCCTTTATCTCAAGACGGGTTTTGAGAGTCTGTAGGTCTGTAGGCTAACCCATTTAAGGACAGGTTTGATTGTTTGTATTGCAGGGCACCTTTCTTCCTCCCGTATCTCATGAATCCTTCCACATATTTCACGCATTCCCGCTCGTTCCCTCCTGTTGTAAATTATCCTCAACATGACGATTATCCCAACTCGTATTGTAATCGACCATCAGTTAGTTGGGATAATTCGGATTGGGGATACAATTCCGGACCCCCGTGTTTAGGGTCTAACCCTGAACACTTTGATTCTCAATTCTATCCTTCTCAGAGTTGCATCGATTATAGATCGTCCTCCTTTCATGAACAACCTAATGCGATCTACAATCAAGAAGGATATACTGATCCTTACCCATCCTCTGATTTCACTGCCTTTAGGTCATCTCCATCTTTTGAACAATCTGAAATGACCTATTATCAGGATGGGTATAACGAATCTCAATTCGTTAATTCCTCTACATTGATGTCAAACCCGCCCAACCCTGAACCAACTCATTTGGTTCAGGTTAATCAGGTTCAAGATAAGGTTCTGGCTAACTTGAGGAATATCATTCAATCTTTAGAAGTTCAGCCAATACCTTGCATTGAGAGATTGGAGCCCCTGATTGAAATGATTGATGATTTAAACAAGTCTTTGTTGGATTGGCTCCAGGATGTTAAGGATAAGAACCCGGGTGAGTTTCTACTTGGGAAATTAGCGAAATTGAGGATGAGATTCGTGGTTGCTTTGATTCAATCTTGGAATAATTCCCAGGATGAACTCTCTTCAGGAAAGCCAATGACAGAACCCGCTCAGGCACCTGTTGGGGGGGACACGTGTTACGAAGCTGACCAGATTGAGTTAAAACAACCAATTAAGGATGATTTGATTTCTTCACCTGAAATCCCTGAGCCGGGTTACGAGGAAACGTATGTCTCCTTGGAACGCAAAGTGACAAATGATTTTGGGACATACATTGATACGGATCCTGATGGTGAAGATTCAAGTTGCGAAGTCTCACATGAGTTTTCAGATCACGATTTTTGTGAGACGATTGGGCCTGAGGAATCTGATAGATCATTTGATAGCCCAATAACTGAGGAAACTGATCTTATTAGGGCACACGATACGGATCCAGAATCGCATTTTCTGGAGGAATTAATTCAATGCCCTGATTATCAGTTACACCCTGTTGAGCTTATTGATGATTCTAATTCTGAGATAATTAGACCCAAGTCAATTTTGATTTTGCCACATCATCTAGACTTGGAGATTTCAGACGGGGTGATGAATATACAAGAGGTCATGGAATTTGATATGCCGAATGAGGAGGATAGGAGCTGGGAAATTCTGATTTGGGAAGTCAATTTTGGAGGAAATGGAAGATTGAGTCGAAGGGTTCCTTTTAAACTGAAACCATCAAATCAGAACCCTTACAACATTTGTTTCGAGGATGTCAAACTCAAGCACACATTTAACGATTATCCTTTTGAGCTTCAATTCTCTGTAACCCGACATTTTGGCCTTGGGTTGCATCCTCACAAATCGCAGGCCCGACCCCGCTTGCATTCTGATTTTAGGTTTTGGGTAATTTTTATCCAGAACCTAAGGTATTCTCGATTATGGGGTGTGGGTCTGCACCACAATCTGGTCCACATCTGTGGACCTCTGCTGACAGGTCAGAGGATTCTTCTGTTTATTCTAATTCTGACCTGCTCATGTGAATTCTTCATTTCTTTTCTTTGTATAGTGTGCCTAGCTGAAGGCACTAAACTCAGCACATATACAGTTCTTTTTCATTTTCATCTCGGAGCGGACCCGATATCCACGTAATTCAGGTGCTTTCTACGCTTTTCCACTCTGTTTTATGTCTTTTCAATACAATGAGGACATTGCATTAGATAGGCATGGGGGGGTGGATATTTATCTTTGAATTCATTCGTCAGCTCCGTAGATTTGTTTTATTATTAAAAAAAAAAAAAAAAAAAATCGAAATTAGGAAAGAGAATTTGGATTTAAGAAAATTTTCGATCTTAAGAAATATTATATTATGGTTTGAACACAAAGACCCTTCAGGTCTTTGGACTTAATCAGCCTATGTATCCACTAAAATGTGGATTTGTTTTTCGAGTTCTCGCCAACCTGAATTTTATTATAATTGGAGTAAATAAGTTTGGGTGATAAGTACACGACTTATCAACCCGCCCTCTGATGTGAGGGAATTTTGAGTCTTAAGCATCTACACACTTTCTTTGCACTGACTCGTTGTTTGGCGATTTTAACGGAAATTGGGTAGCTAATGAACCTTCTAGGGTGATATGGCTGGCAAGTTATCGTGGGTAACAGCCCATAGGTAGGTTGTCCAGAGCCCAGTCACTGGACCTTTCTCTTTTTGCTGCCTTTAGGAAAATCTTAGACCAGGGAAGCCACCTACTTAAAAAAAAAAAAAAAAAAAAAAAAATCAAAAAGGAGAAAAGAACAAAAAGAAATAAGCCACACTTCGCCGCACGAGTATGGCTGGCAAGTTGTCGGTGGTAACAGCTCATCGACCGGTTGTCCAGAACCCAGCTCAGAAAATGCACTAAAAATTCCCAAAACACTTAGGAAGAAGCGGAGAAGTAGAATAAACCGGGGAGATATACACTGGATTCACCCTTGTGTTGACCCCGTTAAAAAAAAATAATAAAAGTAGGGAGAAAGCTACCGGTTGTAAAGATACACCTTTAGGCAGAATTCTTTTTGAGGTCACCTAGAGGCGTAGAAATCCGAAGTCTGTTTTAATTGCCGGTCAACGAGTCTATCACAATCACAATAAGATGCTTAAAACTTAGGGTTCTCATCAAATCTTGGGTGAGTTGAATGGCCGTAGAAAGCCACTCTTAAACCCTAAAATTTGAAAATCTAAAAAAAAGAGTAAAAACAGAAAAAGAAATTTTTCTTTGAATAAGGCGAGGCTTGAGGCGGTCTGCATTTTGGCTGATACCCGGGCACTGTTGTGTCTTTGAAAGTTCAGTTCTTAAGTAGACAATTTCTTAATGATTGAAAATAACTCAGGTCCAAATAATCTAACCTAATTTTTTTTATAAATAGCATATAGTTTTTGCTAGGGACTAGCAAAAGATAGGCATGGGGGTATGATGTAAACACATTTACACTACTTAAAATGTCTATTTATGCATGTTCTTAAGCATAGGATTGCATTTCATGATATAAATATTGCATTACATGCATCATCTTGCATTTAGAGTAGCTTGAATAAAATGGAGGTTAATTGTCTCCTTTTATGTGCTTGGACAGGGCAAATATTTTATCGGGGCCTCGGATCAAAGATCCAACCGTATGGATATGATCAGGGCGACGATTGGAGTTCAACGACTCCAAGATCGCCCTAATCAGGCATCCGTAGCATCAGATAGAGACCGGGGAACCCTAGAAGATCAAGGGCCAGGATGGTGTAAATCCGCACTTCAGATGGAAAATCCGACCACACGGATGAATTCGGATCGACGATCGCAGCCGAACGACACAAAAATCGAGTCAATCCGACATCCGTGGCACCATCTACAACTTCCAGAAGATGGACGGCCAAGATGGCGCCACGTGGCGCCATCCCAGCCGCCCAATCGGCCGCAGGAGTCCTGTGAAGATCGCGCAACGTCTCCTCTCCGCCGTTGGATCTCGATCCAACGGCTGCGGTCGCGCGCGTTTAAAAACGTCCGCGCGACCATTTCGCCGCGTAGCGCAGCGGCTACGCAGCTGCGGGCGAAGCGGAGGTCGCGGGTTCGAGCCGCGGAGAGGGGGGTCGAAGGCGCGGGCGAGCGGGCGCGCACGAGCGTCGGATGAAGATCCAACGGCCGCGCGCGCCCGATAGCGCCGACGCGCAATTAGACGCTCTGGTGGGCGCGCGATCGCACGCGGGCGGCGCGCTACGCAGCGGGCGCGGGCGCGATCTAAGCCGTCCGATCTCGCGATCGGACGGCTGAGACGACGCGGACGTGCGTCTGCGTTACGCGCGCAGGCCAGCCGAGCGGGCGCGCGTGGCGCGGCGGCGACGGCGACGGCGGGGCTTTAGCGACGGTTTTATCCGTCACTAAAGACCCCTTATTTATTATTTTGAAGATGTAATGTCCATTTTGCCCCCACTCCTTGCAACTATAAAAGGAGACCCCCTCCATACGAAATTTTCATCCCTTCCTTCTCCTCTCTACCTCTCCAAAGCTCAAGAGAAGCTTGTCCCACACCCGGGATGCTTCTCGCGAGATAAAGTCCAAATTTTCGTCCCCCTTCGGAAGTGGATCCCGCGACGACGACGGCGTGCTGCTTCGTTCCCGTTCTTCTGCTTCGTCCTCCTTCGTCCCGCTTCGTTCTCCTTCGTCCAGGCGTCGTCCCGTCCGGCTCGTCCTCCAAGCGACCGTCGAGGAGGATTTCTCTCTCCCTATTCTTTTTACTGCTTTCTAGTATAGATTTACTGCTTTCTAGAGTAGTCTATTCGTCCTCCGAGCGATCGTCGAGGAGGACATTTCTCCCTCCATTCTTTTAATGCTTTCTAGAGTAATTGTTTTATGTTTTCTAGTTGTAATGAAAGAACTCTTTTATGATAAATTCCTTGTCTATTCTACATCTCATTTTGATTTCCATGTATAGTATTCCTTCGCTCTCTCTTACTCCCTCTCTCTCTTTTATTTGTTGTAGATACTTAGATAGTTTAAATTGAATTTCTTTGTGACAAAATAAAAAGAAACGCGGAGTTTTTAAATCAAACGTTCGCCTCCCTGTGTTCGACCCGGAATTCTTATTTCGGTATAAATTTTATTTGTTGAACACGAATCCTTCGCTTTCGAACTACAACGACAGGTTTTTCAAAAAAACCAAACACGTTAGCGTAGATTCTCGCGCTCAACAGTGCCCTCCCACCTATTTATAGTGCTGGGATCGTGCTCCCAACCAAGTCTTCTACGTGGATCGAGCTCGAGCTCCCAGCAGGATCTCCTGAGCGGATCAGGCTCCGAGCCATATCTTTTGGGTAGATATGCTACCACGATCTTAATGGCGGTTGTCATTGTCAGCATTTAGTGGGGCCACAGGTCTGCTGTACCCTCACCAACCCCTCTAATGGCAATGCTCGGCATTCTTGTGTGTAGGTAGGTTGTATTGCCGGATCCGTCTACGTAGGAGACTTTCTTGGATGTAGGCAGGTTGGATTTCCGAACCCGCCTGTATTCAGGCTTCTCCAGGATCCTTCTTTTTGGGCTTATTGTGGGATTTCGGGGTTGAGAGCATTTTTTTGCCCCTCATCAATACCCATTCCAAGCTCAAGACTACCCAAGGTGGTTGCATTTGACAGCCCAAGGGAAAAGCTAATCCCTACCAGGTTCGTGAAGAAAAACAAACACCACATATCCAAATACCTTGCAATGAACTCCAAACAACTCTACATTAGATCTACACATGCAGTGGGTTTTTTTTTGACTCTCATCAGGGTTGTGGACCCTGTGTGGCACCAACATTGGGTGATAACCAGTGGTTTTGTTGTTGATCTTCGAATATCTATCGAGATCCACACCAGTTAGGTCTTTTCTTTTGTGGAGAAAGAAATAGAAGAAGCAAGGAGGTATATACTTCAACTTAGTATTGCTGCTGTGATAGGATGTTAGAATAAGTGATCAACTTGTGTTATGGAGAATCCTTAGCTCTGGTTGTATAGAGAGATTAAATGAAAAATTACATTTGTACCCTTGAAGATTATAGAAATTAAGGAAGAATAAGAAAAGGAACATAAAATTGTAAGTAATTTCGGCAGTATCATGTCAGTTTGTGACAATCATTTGAACTTGAAAGTAATTGTACCCTCAAAGAATACATAGAAATTGTTGGGAATAAAAGTCGGTCACGTGACACTGCCACATGGCAGCCAGTAGGCCACGTGGAAAGTGTGACATGGCAGCATCTCAGGGCCCATAGGGGGCATCAATTTTGGTGGTTCAAAGGATCAAAATTAGAGTTTTTTTCTTATTTGTTAAGTTTGCTATTTTTAGCAAATAGGTTTTAGGAAATATATTTGGGATTTGTTTTAATTAGGAGGTAAGATCTTTCCAATTGAGATAAGATCTTTTCTCAACAGGGATAGAATCTTTTGTTACTATTTGTAGGCATATGTTCTTTCTATAAATAAAGAGCCTTCCCAACCTTTTTAATTTGCGTCAATCAAATATTTCCAACAACCAAGAAGGCTTCTCTCGTCTCTCTCTTCTCTCTCTCTACTCGATGGCCACTAAGGCCATCACCGACCACCATCCACCATCGGCCACCAGCCCACGATGGTGCTCCTTCACGCCTCTAAGCTACACGTGCATAGTCCCCCTCACGTGGACTATTTTTCTCATGCACTCGGAATCTCCACGCTACAATATTTTGTCAAATCTTGACATGGTATCAGAGCCTTCGATCTAGGCTTCTTGTGTGTGTGGGTATCTTGACCACACATTGGTGGTTCTCGCATCCAAGAAGTCTTCCTCAACAAATTCGACGCCTTACGCGGAGAAGGAAGATTGTAGATGACGGAAGCCTCCATTGTGGTCACCAACGCCATGTTGGGCTTAGGAGAAAGGAAGGTGAAGTTCAAAGCCCAGAAAAGAGAAGAGATTTATTAGAAGATGTTTCAAGCCATATGGTACCTTTGTATTCGATTTTTTACTCTTTAAAAGAAGAGGTTTTATTAAAACAAAGGGTACGAAACGTATGAAATGAGCGGAGAACGAGCACCACAACAATTGCTTTGATTCCAACTCAAGAAGAAGAAGAGGCACAATGTAGCTCTAGAAGTGCACCACGATTGCAACGACTTCACTTTCTCTTGTTGACCTTGGCTTGAAGAAAAGTTGAGGGTCTTTTCTAGCTCACGAGCAAGACACCATACTTTACGAAGAGGCACGTGGAATCCTCTAACGCATCGGGGAATATCGAGATGAAGTGCTCGACTCTCGAGTGTAGAAAAAGAGGCACAAAGATTATCCTCAACTCTTCAAGAAAAGAACGATGTGGCAATATCAAGTTTGGCAAGCTATTGTCCTCCTAGCCTTCGACTTGAGGGGGAGTGTTGGGAATAAAAGCTAGCCACATGGCAAGTGCCACGTGGTAGCATCTTAGGGCCCACAGGGGTCGTCAATTTTGGTGATCCATAAGACCAAAATTGAAGTCTTTTCTTAATTGTTAAGTTTGCTATTTTTAGCAAATATGTTTTAAGAAATATATTTGGGATTTGTTTTAATTAAGAGATAAGATCTTTCCAAATGAGATAAGATTTTTTTCTCAATAGGAATATGATCTTTTGGTACTATTTGTAGGGATATGTTCTCTCTATAAATAGAGAACCTTCCCAATCTTTCTAATTTGAGTCAAGTAAATATTTCCAACAACCAAGAAGGCTCCTCCCCTCTCTCTCTCTACTTGCCGCCTACCAAGGCCATCACCGACCACCATCCACTGTTGGCCACCAGCCCATGGTGGTGCTCCTCCATGCCTCCAAGCCACGTGTGCATAGTCCCCCTCACGTGGACTGTTTTTCCCACTCACTCGAAGTCACCACGCTTCAATATTTTGTAAAATCTTGACAGAAACCAAAAGGAACATAAAATTGTAAGAAATTTCAACCGTATCATGTCAATTTGTGACAATCATTTGAACCTGGAAGTAGCCTAAGGCTAACATCCAACAACAAAGAAGCCACAACAACAATAACAAGGTCTTTTCCTACGCTAAATGGATTCAACTACATAGATTTTTTTCCTCCACTCAAATATATCTTGGGTCATTTTTTGGTTTAAATTAAAGTAATTGATAAAAGTTACACTTATAAGGAAATTGTAGAAGTAATAAAAGTCTGAATTCAAGTCTTAATCATCTCTTATTATTAATATTTATCACTATGAATTGCATTAAGACTCGCTGTCTTTTTTCTCTATTAGTTGCAACTGAGAGTCATTGCTCTCATGTAACTATCCTTTCACTTATCAAACAAAAAGAAGCAATTAATAGTTCTGCTCAGTGGTGTCTTGGATCCTAGCCTTCTAAACTCAAAGATATGCTTTGAGTGTAGTCGTGTTTGTCTTCCACTATTTGCCAAGAAGCCCAAGACATAAATTTTCTCCAATACTTCCATAAACTGGGGTAGTTTTTTCTTCAACTCGTCTGCGAGCTCTCTTTATTCAAGCCATTGGTCAATTGACTTTGTTGGGAATCAGAGAAGATGCCACGTGGACACTGCCATGTGTCACATTAGGCCACGTGGCAGTGCTATGTGGCAGCAGCAGTAGCACCCATCCAGACTGGCGGTAAGGGATCCTTTAGACCAAGTTTGGTACTTTTCTATATTTAATAAATTAGTTTTGTTAGCAACATGTTTGGGATTAGTTTTAATTAAGAGATAAGATCTTTCCATATGAGGAAAGATATTATCTATAGAAATAAGAATATTTGTTTACTATTTTTAGGGGATATGTACTCTCTATAAACATATGGTATCAGAGCAGTTGTTCTAGACTTCCGTTTGTGTGATCCAAGATCGTACGTTGGTGATTTTCGCATCCAAGAAGTCCTCAACAAATATGGTGCCTTACGTGGAGAAGGAAGACTAGAGAAGGTGGCGGAGTCAACCATGATGGTCAAAGGCGCCACGTTATCAAAAGGAGAAAGCGAGAAAAAAAGAAAGAGAAGGAGATTTATCAAGTTCTAGCGCTTGTGATATTCATACTCGTGACACCTTATATCCAATTTTTTTACTCTTTTTCAAAAGAGAAGATTTTTCTAGAGAAAAGACGTCAAGGAGAGGACACTACAGTCCACGCAACCACTTTCGAGGTTGTCAAAAGAGGCAACGATTTCTCAGGTTGCGAAAGGATTAATGGTTGATCTAAGCTTCTTTCCTAAAGATCCAAGCAAGTTTGGGAGACCACCATGTGGGGCTACTAGTATCTTACACGTCAACTCTCTAACTCATGAAGATCTAGAGAAATTGCATGTTCTTCTAAGAGAAGACAAGTCTACGACAGTCATCGTGACGACTACTTGGGTTGCCACAGAAGCAACAACTTCGAAAGTCGCAAGAGGATTCGCCATTGACTTATCCAAAGAGAAGATCTGAGCCATGTTCCTTGAAGAGAAGGAAAAGAAGATAACGGCAGCCATTGCAACGACTATTGAGGTCGCTAAAGAAAAAGCGACGACTTCCAAGGTTGCAAAAAAGGCCCCGCAGTAATTCCTCCCAAGAAGAACTCGAAGCCCTAAGAAGAAAATGAATGGTGGGGTGTTTAACTTCACCGATGGAAGGCCAAGTCGTCGGTCTCACGGCCTTCAACTTGAGGGGGAGCGTTGGGATTCGGTGAAAGTGTCACATGGCACATGCCATGTGGCAGCCATTAGGCCACGTGGTAGTGCCATGTGACAGTTATCTAGAAGGCTCTTGAGCCATCGGTTTTGGATCTATAAGACCAAAAGTAGTTGGTTTCTTAGTTTGCAATTTGCCTTATTTAGTTTATTTGTTCCCTTGCCGCCAGTCTGGATGGCGTCTGCTGCTGCTGCCATGTGGCATTGCCACGTGGCCTGATGTGCCATGTGGCAGTGTCCACATGATGTCTTCTCTTATTCCCAATAGAAGTCAAACAAGAAGAAAGAACCAGGTGCATGCGTAAGTCAGTTATTAATGACGGTATCCTCCTTATTCTTGAGACGGTTTCTGCCTAGTGTCCTCATTTGCTTTTGCTACTCATGGAATCATGTCTTCTCCTGTCAGTAGCCTCATTGGTAATTTACAATAAAGTCCCCAACTATAGGGCTATGAACAAAAAGATGTTGCCTAATTTTCACAATTAGACATTTTTAATACGATAATTCATGAAGCTTGTTATAAACAACATTTCCTCCTCCTTTTGCACTTCAGCAGAAGTGGCCAGAT
Source organism: Thalassia testudinum (assembly GCA_037157565.1). Classification (NCBI taxonomy): domain Eukaryota; kingdom Viridiplantae; phylum Streptophyta; class Magnoliopsida; order Alismatales; family Hydrocharitaceae; genus Thalassia; species Thalassia testudinum. The sequence continues at coordinate 26,110,957 of JAZHRO010000024.1, forward strand.
GCTCTCATGTGAACATTATTATTTCTTAAGCTACCCTTTCTCCTCTGAGCCTTTGCCTCTTGCTTCTATCTCCTCCCCTACTTCCCCACCTCAACCCTCCTCCTCCTCCTCGCCCTCCTCCTCCTATACTCTCTCCTCCATCCTCAGCCCCACAAGCTCCTGCCTTCCTCATGTGTATACACTAACATTCCCTTCCATTCCTCCCACAATCCCCAACCACCAAAAAAAAAGAAATCCCAACCACAACAACTCCCTTTATCCCACCATATCCTCAACCTTTCTGCGAAGTTTGAGGTACATGGCGGAAAGGTTGTGTAAGCTTCCACTTTCCTCTGTTCTATTTTGCTTCTCTGCCGTGTTGCTTGGTCTGTAGAGCAGGAGCTCACGAGCGCCAACCTTCTGGATACCATTGTCGCTAGAGAATTATTATGCAAGCCAATGCATCCTTTGGAGGTGGAGATCTCCGAGGGGTACTTGAATGAGAGGAAAGAGAAGTGGGTTCTAACAATTAGGCTGCATTTGGATGGGATTTAAGTAAAAATTATCTTGCCTCTCATTGGTTTTTATGAATACCATCAACACATTAACTCCTTATCATATCATTCCATTCAACATGAACTGTAATAAAATATTAAATCAGATCCTTACAATTTCTTAACTTGTATCATATCTAACCATTACTTCTCTGGTTTTGAAGCAAATAACAGCAGAAAAACAACTAAGCATCAAATGCAAAACACACAAAATATAACTCTCAGATCTGTACTTACATCACATCAACTCATCTGCCACATTTAACCCACTATTTATACTACCACTCATCCACACACTACTTTCAACTTAACAATTTCTAGAAGTTATCTAGCCTTGAAACATAACCCACAACCATTGCAACCGTACGTTCTCGAATGCCATCCATGAAAATGATATTCTTGTGAAATTGTTGTGAAAGCTGGGATTTTGCCTCCCGCATGACAAGAATGAGGAATTTAATTGGTCTTGAGAAAGTTTGGTTGTTTTACATGAGCAGTTGTTGCTTCTCCCTCTCATTACAACGTGACTTTCAACAACCAATACTTGTATGAAAAATGAGTGGTGAACCACATTGGAATGCTGCTCCAAGACCGAAATCCCCCAGTTTAATGATGGTAACTGGATCCCTTACCCTCATAATATCAGGCTGTGTTGTTGCCCTTCTCACTGTTGTCCAGTCAGATAGAATGAGAGATAGAGAGGGGCGTGTTGTCACTGGAGGGGAGGTGTGCAATGAGCAGGAAGGTGCTACATTGGTGGAGTGGGTTGGAGCCAATGAGGTTTAGAAGCTAAAGTGGTTGCAGACACAAAACTTGATAGGTGGATGGGTGATTTAGAATTCGGGGACATGTGGATTTTTAATTCTCTTGATTTAGGTGCAATAAAGGGCAAAGTCCTGGAAGGGTGGGAGTCTTAGTTCATTTGTCTGTTAGTCAATATGGCATGACAGAATGTGGTTGTCTCTGCAAACAGGAAGACATATACAGAGGATATTTACATTTATAACCATGCATTTTCTGCAAATTCCTAGAAGGATTGGCAAAGATCTAATTAGAATAACACAGCCCTGTTTCTTATTTCCTTCACGTACTTCTAGTCCTTTTGGGGATTGGTATGGGGCATAACCTTTGAATAAGACTTGAGCATTCTTTCCTTTCGAAGGACTTAAGCATTCTTCTTTACATGGTACTGGGGCATTAGGATTACCTCTGTCAAAGATTACAATCTCTGGCAGACACCCTTGACATTAGCATGACCTCACATGTGCTCCCGAGGGCACTCAAGGAGCATTGTGCCCTAGGTACGTTTCTTAATCAGCAACTCCAGAGAACATGACTTTGCCCATGGAGTTTTCCCATTTAGCATTGTTTTCTCCAAAGCTCTTCCTTGTTCTCCACTTTTAACAATTCTAGCCAAGCTTGGCATAGTGGCATATATGCTCCAACTTGAGGGGGAGTGCCAACGATAGTAATTAGGATTATGTAGTCCTTTTTCTTGTTTCCTTCGTTATCATTCTTAGTACTTTTGGGATTGGTGTGCCCCTCTCTATATAGGGGGCATCACCTTTGCAATGACTTAAGCATTCTTCTTTATAGATGTGTTCTAAGCAGGGGGATTTAGTTGAAGGCCAATCCTTTCCAAGACTCCAACAGTGATCCATGTAGCTTTTCAGTTGTCATACTCCCTATTTCATGTAGTTATCTTGATTTTGCTTAAATTTTAAGGAAATGTGCCTATTAATAAGTGAAAAGATAAGTGACTACAATTCAGTGGACTGACCTTATCAATAACATTGTCTGGAAAAATCAGTATTTACTGCCTTATGCAAACAAATTTGTGTATTCTATCCAGCTTTTCTTATTCTTGGTAATGTTGTTTATTGATTTCCTGTTCAGGCTAGAAGTGCTTCTACAAGTGGACATATAAACGTAAATAAAGCTCAAGAGGTTGTCATTAACATGCTGGCAAAAGGTTCTGCTATCAAACAGGATGCACTGAACAAGGCAAAGGCATTTGACGAGAAGCACCAGCTAACAGCTACTGCATCTGCCAAGGTCATATCTTTTGATAGGCGGGTTGGACTTTCAGAAAAAATCACTGTTGGCATCTCAGTTGTCAATGAGAAGGTGAAATCTGTGGATCAAAAGTACAATGTTTCAGATAAAACAATGGCTGTCCTAACTGTAGCTGAGAAGAAATTAAATGATACAGGGTCAGCAGTCAAAACAAACAGGTACCTTTCCTTTTGTTTTTCCATATCTGAGAGGCATAGCATGACCAGTAGCACCATGTGAAGTGGAAGTTAAAGCCCATGCACGCATGCATACTGTAATGTATATGCCATTTACATTATTGGTTGTTAACATTGGTGTTGCCTTCTATGCCATTATGCAAATATATTCAAGTTTGTGGACTCTGGATTTTTTAGTATAATGCAGGTTCTGAAATAAGCAATTGTTCTATAAATTGCTTTTATTCAACAGACAATTGCCTTGTTCAAGGGAAAAAGTGTCTTTTCATTTAATCTACTCAATGATATTTCTATGCGATCTTTCTGCCCTCTTGTTGATTAGTTGTTAGAAATTAACCGGTTCTTTTCCCTGATCGTTGGACAATGATTTTATTGGATATATCTCAACGTTTTTGGTCTTAAACTTTGGATATTTTGTCTGGACTATCAGGTATGTGTCAGCTGGAACCACGTGGTTAAGTGGTGCTTTCAGCCGGGTTGCAAAAGCAAGCCATGTAGCGGGTACTAAAACTAGAGAGAAATTTCAGCTGGCAGTGTCGAATTTGACAGCAAAGGTGAGCCTTTTTGTCTCTGTTTCTTTCACTTCAAGATATACAAGTTAGGCTTCGAACAGCTTCCACCAACAGTGAACTCTCTAGGATTGGATCTAGCATGTATTCTACATCATAGCCTGTAACTGACTCTGCTTGAGCTATTTCACTGTTACAATTTCTTGAAATAAGTTGATCGCTGGTATCCTATTTGGGGTATGTGATATTTCTGATCTCGATAGCTCTCTTATACACGTTTTTTCCTTTTTTGTGGAATTAAAATAATTCATGAAGCCCACCATATTTGGTACTACCTCATGCCAAGTAGCCACTATGATTGGTTAGCTTACCACTTGACGGCCATCATCATTATTCTTTTTTTTTTATAAAAAAAAGGTAGCCATCATTATTGCTTTACTTCACAGGGTCGATAGAATTGCAAAAAAGAAAAGAAAAAGGTAAAACTACACCTCAAAGAACAACAGAACAAGTGGAAACTTCTATCCGACCATCAAGTATTCAGAGTGTCTCCCAATAGAAGCACACATATCCGTTGTTTAATAAAATCAATTACAATCCAACAACAAACGACGACGACAACAATGACAAACAGAGTGAGCCTCTCCCCAATGAATTGAGTGGTCAACACACAGCTTCAGCTTTTCAGGACAGGAATGCGAACTACAACTTGACTGAAAAGATTGGGTGGGAGAATCTGTTTCTTGAGTATATGAGTTGTGAAAATATGGATTCTCAGGAACCAAGAATTGAGAGGTGAAACTGAGGGAGCACTAGACGCACGGGAAGAGGATGCAGCAAGGAGATACTGGGTTGTACCAATGGGTTCAAGGGTGGGTTCTGGGAGAGGTACGAGCTGTAAAGGAAGAGCAGAAAGGGAATGGCTATGCTGGGAGAGGCAGAAATAGGTGGGGATATTGGAGGGAGACGGTTACATTGAGATTGGAGGGGAGAGACAAAGTGCAACTCGAATCAAATTGGGTGAAGGGAGGAAGGTGGAGGAGGAAGCTGGAGAGAATGGGATTGATTGAATTAGGAGAATGAAGGGGTTTTAGGAGAAGGGTATTTTTGGAATACATGCAAAGTTGACTTTTCTTTTGGGGTTGTCAAAGGATGGCTACATGAGATCACTAGCTATCCAAACTCATGAGGAGAGGATTTCCAAAGGATTGGGTCAAACTCATGAAAAGGTGTGTCACAACATCCTTTTCAATGCTTATCAATGGGAGATCCTTTGGAACTTGCATGCAAACGCAAAGGGGGGTTAAGTAGGGGTGTCCACTTGCACCTTTGCTTTTCAATGTGGCAGTTGACATCCTGGCTTTTTTGGCTTATAGGGGTTGTGGGGAGAGGTTTTTCTCTAGTTTCACACTGAACAATGATGGCTCTTTACTCACTCCGCTTTTATAGTATGTAGATGATACAATGTTCTTTATACAGGGTGGTATCTATCAGGCTGAGCATATTACATAGTTGGTTAGATTATTTGGTTGTATCTCTGGTCTTTGGGTTAATGGGAAGAAGCTAGCCTTCATTCCCTTTCATTTGGATAGGAACACAGAGGAGAGCATCTCTAGTGTCCTTAATACGTTGGTTGTTAGGCTGTCGATTACATACTTGGGTTTGCCCCTGAAGGGGAAGCACTTGGTGACAATGGCTTGGAGGCTTGTGAAGGAGAAATTATCCAAGAGGCTTAATGGTTGGAATGGGAAACTATTATCCAGAGGTGGTAGGCTTCTTCTAATTAAGGCGGTGTTGTCGGTAATTCTTGGTTTTTTTTAAAAAGGGAAATTGTGGCTATCCGGTTGATAATAGTTGGTTGAAAGAGTTAAAGTTTATTAGAAACCGTAGGTCTCTTTATATAGAGAGAGACCAGAGGGCTAAAAATACATGAGTGTCCCTGAGGGACAAAGGCTATTATAGCCACACAATAAGATGACAATAAGATGGAACAAGATAAGCTAAAAGTACACCAACACTCCCCCTCAGGCTGGAGCATAGATATCAATCATGCTCAGCTTGGACATACAGGTATCAAATGAAGATCTGGCCAACGATTTGGTGACAATATCTGCCATCTGCTCCTTAGATGCAACAGAGGTGGTGTATAGCAGTCCTTTCTGAATAATGTCCCCGGTATAGTGACAGTCAACCTCAACATGCTTCATCCTCTCATGAAAAGCGGGGTTATTAGTAATGAAGGTAGCTGCTCTATTATTACACCTCATCTCCATGGGACTAGAAAACTGCACCTATAAATTAACAAGCAAGGATCTGATCCACATCATCTCAGCAGTTGTCTGAGCCATAGCTCTGTACTCAGACTTGGCACTGGACCTCACAACAGCACCCCGTTTCTTGCTCCTCCATGTGATTATGTTCCATGTTAAGAAGGTGTAGAACCTAGTAGTGGATTTGCGATCCACATGACATCCCACATAGTCTGCATCTGAGTATCCAACAAAGGTCATAGAAGTCTCCTTGGAGAAGAAAAGACCTTTCCCAGGAGTCTTTTTGATATATCTAAGTACCATCAATGTTGCATCCCAATGCTGACATGTTGGCTTGGCCATAAACTGACTCAGTCTCCCAACTGCAAAGGATGTATCTGGCCTTGTGATAGTGAGGTACAATAGTTTGCCCACAAGTTGTCTATACTGTCTACTGTCCACCACTTGTGCATCCTCATCGTACAGTAGCATCTTGGGGTCCATAGGAATATTGGCCTCCTTGGCCCCAAGCATACCAACCTCCTACAGAATATTTAAAGCATACCTCCTATGTGACAAGACCACATCCTTCTTACTGCGAGTAACCTCAATTCCAAGGAAGTACTGTAGGCCCCCAAGTCCATAACAAACTGCTCTGCAAGGAGGCGCTTGACCTTAGTAATGCCCTGCTCATCATTACCTGTGATAATTAAATCATCAACATAAACTAAGAGTACCACAGTACCTTGCAAAGTCCTCCTGACAAAGAGTGAAAAATCAGTTGTTGACCTCCTGAAGCCAGCTGCCTCAACAACTTGTGACAATCTTTGAAACCAAGCTCTGGGACTCTGTTTTAGGCCATATATAGCCTTCCATAACCGGCATACACACTCCCCGTCTCTCAAAGCCAGGTGGCTGCTGCATATGGACATCCTCATGAAAATCACCATAAAAGAAGGCGAATACATCTAGCTGATACAAAGGCCAATCCAACTGAACTACCACGGCAATCAAGACACGGACCATGGGAAGCCTGGCGATGGGTGAGAAGGTGTCAAAGAAGTCAACCCCATAGGTCTGGGTGAACCCCTTTGCCACAAGACGGGCTTTGTACCGAGCAACACCACCATCAGGGTTAAACTTCATAGTAAACACCCACCGACAGCTAACAACGACAGCACCAGCAGGAAGTGGGGTTAGCTCCCAAGTCTCACGACCTGGAAGAGCGACCATCTCATCCTCCATGGCTGCCCGCCATTTTGGATCAAGCATGGCCTCACAGTAAGTGGCTAGAATCGGCGTAGTAGCTAAGGCCTGTGTAAATCCAGCAAATCCAGGAGATAAACTGTTAGTAGTAAGTGCCCCTACCGTAGAATAAGTGGTGTAAGGCCGTGATTATTTCCAAATGGCTATTGGAATATCAAGATCTCCTGGCACATCATACGTCCTGTCCCTGTGATCATCATATGGCAAAGATATGTCAGTGTCTAAAGGACTCACCTGAGAAGCTGATGGTGAAGGCGAGGGTGGGGGTCCTTGATAGGTAGTGTGAGGGCGAACATATGTTCGAAGTGGCTCGGTTAGGCGAGGAAAGGGAGGCGTAGCAGGTGGTAGTGGTGATGTAGTAGGGATAGGAATCTCAGGGAAGCTCCCAAAGTGAATAGGTGTATACGGCATAGGTGCCATATCACCCTCAGGAAGCATTTCAGTAGTTGTCATAAATAAAAAAGGTACAGCCTCATGAAAGGTAACATCCGCAGAAACAAAATGTCGAGAGGTAAGCGGATCAAAACAACGATACCCCTTTTGTGTGCGGGTTTACCCTAGAAAAACACATTTAACTGCTCTTGATCCAAGTTTATCTCGACCCAGTCCCAACAAATGGACAAAAGCAACGTAGCCAAAAGTCCGAGGGGTGACATGAAATAGAGGGTGATCGGGATACATGACCTAAAGAGGAATCCGTTCATGTAACGTAGCATTGGGCATCCGATTTATCAATAAACATGCAGTCAAAATAGCGTCACCTCAGTAAAGAGACGGGACTGAGTGATGAATCAATAAGGTGCGGGCAACATCAAGAATATGTTAATGTGTCCTCTCAGCAACACTATTTTGCTGAGAGATATGAGGACAGGTAGTTTCATGAATAATGCCACAACTAGAAAAAAAGTGCGCAAGCGGGTAGTACAAAACTCCAAAGCATTATCCGAACGAAAACACTTCACCAAACATGAATGCTGATTTTTTATTTCCTCAACAAAGTTTTCAATAAGTTGTCCAACATCAGACTTATTTTTTTGAAAGAAACATCCAAGTGACATGAGAAAAATCAACTAAAACAAGATAACATTTGTTCCCAAGTCGATTAGGAGTACGACTGGGACCCCACACATCCATAGGAACCAAGTCAAATGCAGCAACAGATGAAACGGAGGAAGAACTGGAAAAACTAGTCCTGTGGTGCTTGCCAAACTGACAATCATCACATGTGAGAGCAGTAGTAGAGGGGATATGTGGAAGAACATGTTTGAGGCGATGAATGGGTAAATGGCCAAGGTGGTGGTGCCACTGGAGAGGAGATCCAGCAGAAGCAAGACCCTGAGTGGCAGAAGTAGCAAAAGCAGTATGGCTCAGACGGTATATCCCATTTTCCTCACGCCCTCCACCAATCGTCTTCCCAGTGAATTTGTCCTGCAAAACACAAGAGGATGCATCAAAAATAGCTCGGCAGTTCAAATATCTGGTGATACTGCTAACAGATAATAAACTCAATGGAAAATCAGGCACATAGTAAACATCTGCAAACCTCAAGGTAGGAGATAAAGACATATCTCCCTTGCCAACAAGTGGCGAGTGTCCCATCAGCCACCTGTATTGTCCTGGCAGGTGTAACAGGTGCAAGATAGGAGAAAGATCCTTTGTCACCACAAAGGTGCTTGGATGTATCAAAGTCAATCAGCCACTCACCAGAAGATGAAAGAGAGGACATACTAATCGCAGGAACCTTCGAAGATATAACAATAGTTGCCGTGTCAAGAGGTTGAGAAGGGGAAGCCTGAGTCAAAAGAGAAATCTGCTGCCATAGAGCTTCAATCTCAGTACTCAAGGAGCTAACATCAGGGGTAGTAAGAGCTGAATTTAGGACTTCAGCCGCCTGATTTGCCATCGGTGGTCTACCATGCTTCTGCCAATATGTAACCTTAGAGTGACCAAGTCTGCCACAGTAAGTACATGGAGTTTTATTCCGCGTACTAGAGGAGCGTCCACGACCACGTGCAGGATAAGAAGTACCCTTGCCACGTCCAGGGATCGCAGCCAGCGCGGACGATTGAGCAATAGAATCAGCAGTAGGAGAATGCACTGTAACTCTGCTGAGCCTGCTATATGCCTCCTTCAGGCTAGGAAGATCCGGAGCAGTAAGAATCTAATCTCTAGCTGCAACATATTCAGGTCCAAGATCAGCCAAGAAAATAGAGACAGCCAACTGTCTCCTGAAACTCCTCCAGGACTCGCAGGCATACCCTGGCAAGTAGGAGTAGTGCCTCTCCAGCATACCCTTCATGAGAGAGTAATATTGTGACAGCATACGCCCCTCCTGACGTAGGTAGAAGAGATCGTAAAAGACCTGAAAAACACGTGCGGAGTTCTTGGCATGTGAATAAATATCACGCAAGAACTCCCACATCTCCTTCGTTGTAGTATAATACATGATCTCATCTTCTATTCTAGGAATAACTGTCTGCATCAGCCATGCACAAACCATGGCATTATCACTGTCCCAGTTGGCATTTGTGTCAGTTTTGTTCTCAGGCTCCGGATCGGTAAGTATATGCCTCTTTTTATGACCTTTAACGGTCATAAGAAAGGTCTGGGACCACCGTGGATAGTTGGTCTTGTCCAACTTGACAACTAGACCAAAGAACGGGTTCTTAAGTACCTTGGTGTCCGAAGTAGAGCCCGAAGACACCTCAGATTGATCATCTGAAGCCATCTCCTCAATCCGAAAGCCTCACTCAAGTGTCTAGGACCAAGAGATCATCAATAATCCAACAATGCAGTAGATTCAGATCAACATAGTTGCTAGGAGGCTTCCTTGGACAAGTAGTGGCCTCACTTGGGTACAAGGAGAACACCCAAGGAGGCCATGAACAGATCTAGCCCCCTTTTAACAACTGATCTCCACCGGTCGCGGCCTTAGATAGCCGCTGTGACACTAACAGGAGCAGGGAGACGTCGCTAAGGCGTGCTACAAGTCACCGCCGCAGCTGCAAGGACCTGCAGCGTCGGCAGCAGCGCATGTAAGGGGCTACGAGCGTCGTCGCTGGGTCTGCTGACGCTTGCAGGAGCGTCACTAGGTCTGTTGACCCTCGCCGGAGTGTCGCTAGGTCTGCTGTGCCGTCGCTGGGTTTGTTGACCTCCTCAGCTCGTCGCAAGGGCTAAAACGGGTCACAACGCCGGCACCTCAAGCCACTAGGGCCTCGCTGATGCACTGGTCGATGATAGAGGGGCTTCCGCGCCACCGTAGCCCCGTTGTGAGGTCGAATCAGGTCGGAGCAGCGTCGCCTTCGGGTGCTAGGGTTGCTGCGTGGAGCACGCGACGGCTCAGGAGTCCTGGCGTCGCGTTAGCACTGTTGCCAGGCACTCGCGTACGGCCGGAGGGCCATCGAAGAGCGTCGCTGCTGCCAAGGAAGGAGGAGAGAGAACAGGATTTGGGTGTTTAGGATTTCGGAGGCCTTGAGGGGTGGGATACCTAGAGCCATGGGCTAGGACCGGTGCTCTGATACCAAGTTGGCTGAAAGAGTTAAAGTTTATTAGAAACCCTAGGTCTCTTTATATAAGAGAGACTAGAGGACTAAAAGTACATGAGTGTCCCTGAGGGACAAAGGCTATTATAGCCACATAATAAGACGACAATAAGACGGAACAAGATAAGCTAAAAGTACACCAACAATAATTGGCAATTCTTGTTTTCTATCTCTCATTATTTAGACCTCCAAAGAAATCCTATCAAAAATGGAGGTGGTCCGTAAAAGATTCTTTTGGAAGGAGCCTGTTCATCAAAGTTGTTTCTTGCAATTGGTTCCGTGGAGGGAGGTTTGTAGACCAAGGAAAAAAGGTGGTTTGGGAATAAAGCGGCTTAATGATTTTAATGTTGTGCTTCTTATGAAGTGCGTGGTAAGGTTTTTGGCAAGAGGAAATGGACTTCTGGATAAACTGTTGAGAGACTCTTTTGGTCTCCTTGTTGATGTTGCTTTTAGGTGATCCGAGTCGGTACAACCCTCAACTTTTTGCGCTTCTATTGAGCCTTTCATTGGACACAGTATGTCTTCTGATTTCTTTGGTTGAGACTTGGTGGAGGGTGTTCCTTCAGATTCTAGAAGGATGATTGGATGGAAAGTGGCAATTTCCAGTCTTTGTTCCCGCATCTCTTTAGATTGACTCGAGACAGATGCTCTTGTTTCTGAAGTGTGGGATAGTGTGCCTAGATCTTGGTCTTCGATCTTGCAGCCAAGTCTTTTTGATGCGTCCATGGAGGAATCGCAAAAGTTGTTGGAGTTGCTTCATGGGATTTCTGTTGACAAGTAGCCTTTGGATGGTTTCAAGTGGTAGGATGGTTTTTTCTCCATGGCTAAGGCTTACAAGAAGTTAACGCTGGAGCTGAGGACGTCTTTGGTTTAGGAGGGTTGTTCCCTACTTTGGAGGCTACCAATTCTTTCAACAACAACCAAGCCTTTTCCCACACTAAGTGGGGTCGGCTATATGGATTCTTTGCTTCCACACAGATCGATTTTAAGCCATTTTAGGACTTAAATTAAAGTAATTGAGGTCATAGTTAATAGTTTCCTTCCAACACTTGTTTGGTCTTCTTCGCCCCCTCTTAGCGGGTTTAGCCTCCAACTTCTCGCATCTCCTAACTGGAGCATCTAGTGGCCTTCTTTGTAAATGTCCAAACCATCTTAGATGGATCTCTCTCATTTTATCCTCTATCGGTGCCACCCTAACCCTGTTTCTAATAAACTCATTTGAAATACGGTCCTTTCTTGTATGACCGCACATCCATCTTAACATCTTCATCTCTGCCACAGACATCTTCTGTACATGCCTATAGTTTATAGTCCAACATTCAGAACCGTACAACATGGCTGGTCTTACCACAGCTCGATAGTATTTTCTTTTGACTTTTAAATGAACCCTCTTATCACAGAGAACACCAGAAGCACCCCTCTATTTCAACCACCCTGCATTAATTCTATGTGTCACATCTCCATCAATTCCACCATCATGTTGGAAAATGGATCCCAAGTACTTAAAAATATCTTTCATTGGAATGCACTCTTCTCCAATTTTTACATTAATCCCTTCAATGTTCCCTCTACTACTAAACTTGCATTCCATATACTCAGTCTTCGTTCTACTTATGCGTAATCCTTTATCTTCCAGGGCTTCTTTCCAAAGCTCAAGTTTTCTGTTCACTCCATCTCATGTCTCATCAGCCAACACAATGTCATCAGCAAAAAGCATACACCAAGGCACCTCAACTTGGATATGCTTCGTCAACTCATCCATGACCAAGGCAAAAAGATAAGGGCTTAAAGTCAAACCTTGATGCAGACCAATGGTGATATCAAAGTAGTCTGTCAAGTCATCCTTAGTCTTTACACAAGCTGTTGCTCCATAGTACATATCCTTTATGAGGTTGATATATATAACTGGCACTTGTCTCTTCTCCAAAATTCTCCATAAGATATCTCTTGGGACAAAATCATGTCTTCTCCAAATCAATAAAAATCATATGTAAATCCTTTTTCTTCACTTTGTATGTCTCCATCATACGTCTCAAAAGATGTATTGCCTCAATAGTAGACCTGCCTGGCATAAAGTCAAATTGATTTTCAGTTACCATAGAGACTTGCCTCACCATTCTTTCAATTATTCTTTCCCAAAGTTTCATCGTATGACTCATCAACTTAATACCTCTAGTTGGAACAATCTTGTATATCACCCTTGTTCTTGTATAAAGGTACCACAAAACTTTTCCTCCATTCACTGGCATCTTCTTGCTTCTCCACACAGTATTAAATAAATTTGTGAGTCAAGTTATACCCCGTTCTCCCGTCATTCTTCAAACGTCTATAGGAATATCATCAGGCCCAACAACCCTCCCACTTTTTATCATCTTCAAAGCCTCCTCTACTTCTTTCTTTTGTATCCTTCGATAACATGCTCGATTCACATACTCTTCTGAGTTAACTAACTCCCCTAAGATGATATCATTCTTTTGTTTTTCATTAAATAGCTTATGAAAATATCTTTTTCATCTTGTCTTTATATCCTCACTAGCTATAAGCACCCTTCCTTCTTCATCATTGATGCATCTTACATGCGTAAGGTCTTTTGCTTTCCGCTCTCTTGCTTTAGCTAACTTGAAAATATCTTTTCCACCTTCTTTAGAATCCAATTTCTTATAATAGCTACCAATTCTTTAAAAGTTGAAATTTTAATGTAGCTATTCAGGAGAGGGAGCTGGTGACGAAAGACTTTGGTTTTAGATGGGTTGGTGATGATGATTTAGATTGAATTTTTTGTGGGGCTGCAATGGAAAATCTTGAGCACCTGAATTTCCAATGCCACTTGTCTTTGTAAGTTTGGGCGAGATGTGAGATACATTGGGCTGATATGTCTTATTTTGTTGCTTGGTGGGATTCTTTCTGCTCTCTGGTGCATGTAGATATGGCAAGATGGGTGAAGGTTGTGGCAATGCTATGGTCGATTTAGTTGCAGCGTAATTATTCCATTTTTAGGAGGGAGAGGGCGTGGGTTGAAAATGTGAGGGAAACATGTTGTCACTCTGAGTTGTGGCTGACCAATCTGCAAGTTCATTCCATTTTTTTGATTAAATAATATTCTGGATAGTTACCGACTGCCGGTAATTGTCCTTTTTCCTCTAAAAAATTAATTTAATATGACCATATGCATTACAAAAACTGCCACCAGCCCCTTAATATGGCCCACCCCAAGAATATATGGAGTTGCTAGGGAGTTCTGTAGCAAAGCATGGAGATACAGGAAAACCTTAGGATGGGGCCAATATTAATGTGCTCTTGGCAACCACCTACTTAGGGTTCTTTTTTTAATATCTATCAATCATGCAGGATCCTTTTAGGCTGTCTATTGTTCAGTAAGAATAGCTGGTCCCATCAAGGGTTAAAATGAGGATTAAGTGGTGGGTGAGTTTTTTAATCCATCACACCTTCCGATAAAGAAAATAAATCTAATATCTACATAGGCTACAGTTAACACTTTTCCTTACAACACATGTCAGGTCTAATCCATTGTTTATACCACCACCAACTACAAAGATAACCAAAACTAATATAGGACAAATAACAATTTCTAAATTTCTATTTATGATAAATCAACTCATTTATCACATTTTACTACTTATCCACAGCCAAGATGAATACTTGTTTTCCATTTAACCCTTCCTGAAAGTCACAAAATGCTTGCAATCAGATGTAACCTTACAGTATAAAATCATTTAAAATTTCCATAGAGGGGCTTGTTTCTTTTGGAGGCTACTAAGGAGGCTAAGTAGACCGAAATTTTATCTTTGAGTCTTGGATATTAATGCGGCACAGATTCCAAATATGTTTCATTTCGTTGTTTCTCTGTCATGGAAGAGAATGGATGTTCAAGAATATAAAAATTAAAGGGTGGAGTCGTAAAAAGGAGAAATTCAAATGGAAGATGTAGGCTTACGAATATGATGGAAGTGCGCTAACATGTGAGAAATCATGGCAACTTGTATTAGAAGGACAGCCAAGTAGGTATTAGGCATGTATAATGGAACAACACTAGGGAAAATGGAAGCATGGTGATGGAGTGAAAAAGTAGAAAAGCTTAGAGCTAAAAGGGCAACACTTCAAAGCCTTATTTCAAGACAAATTTAAGGAAGCTTATCAAATTACAAAAGGCAAAGAAAGAAGCAAATAAGTTAGTGAAGTAAAAGAAAAAGCTTTGGAGTGTAAGAAACTTTAGTCTAAAGAGGGTGAGAGAGACCCTTAAGCTAGCTAAAGCAAGATGGTGAAAAACAAAGAACCTTACACAAGGTATACTAAAGATAAAGAAGGGTGCTCGTAGCTAGTTAAGATATAACAACAAGGTAGAAATATTATTTTCATAAGCCTTTTTATGGAAATAAGATAGGTTATGTCACTTTTAAGGAAGTTAGCCAATTTGTATTCGTACTTATGAGAAAGCCTATGACGGTTGTTGAACTAGTGATATACCTATAGATGTTTAGAAAATGATCATGGAGGAAAGTGTAACTTGGTTTACAAAATGATTTAACATTATTTGACAAGGTAAGAGAATTCTAGAGGAATGGAGGAAAAATATTGTAATACCCTTATATAAGTATTGGATATCTACTTTCCATTTTCTATGGATGTATGTGTTATTTTCCTATATCTCTCTACATAAGAGAGATTAGGGTTTCTTTTCATGAATGAGAGTTCTTTTTGTTCAACATGGTATCAGAGCAGCAATCCTAGGTCGGTGCTCTATACCTGCTCAACTTCTCTCCCCTTTCTTTTTTCCACCACAAAAAGGCAATGCCACTGAAGCCTTAACCCAAGGGACCTCTCGATAGCATCGTCGGGCCTCGTGGCCATTGGTGAGCAATCGACGACCCTCCTCTTTGGGTGACCCCTCTAGGGCCCTCCTCTTCTCTCACCTCTTGATCGAGGTTGTGATTGACCTCTCCTTCTCACTGCAATGCCTTAGACAGTGACCTAGAAGCTTCACCGATGCTGCCTTCACTGACTAGGGTTCTGGTGAACCATCTCCATCGCATTGCTTAGCTCTCTAGGACACTATGGTGGCTAAGCATCACCACTAACTCCTTCGTTGCGCAATGTAGAGGGATTTCATCGACTCTAGCATCGCTATGGATCTATTTATTCTCTAGAGGCCATCATCGGTCACGGATCGGTCCTGATTTGCTATGTTGCTCCTCCTATGACATTGCCAATGTCGTTTCTCACTGTTGTGTGGTGAGATCATCGTTGTTGTGGTGTTGCGAATCGGTGAAGTCCTTTGTTGCAACCACTGCTGTTGTTGTTCCTGTTCGGTGTTGCTCTTGCCGATGTTGATCTTGTGGGTGTATCGATGATGGAAGTGATTGGTGTCCCCCTTATCATGCTTGAGATTGTCTCCCAGTACCTACTAATTTTTCTTTTAGCTACTATATTGTTAGTTGGAGGTTGGGTTGCATATATATTGTTGCACAAAAAGTCCTGTTGTGGTGTAGCCATGGTGGTTGCCAAAAACAAATTACAAAAGATTGTGCCTACTACTACACATGAACAATGGGAAATTGACTTAGCAGCGTCAATTCATCTCATTGGGAATATCGACCTATTGCAAGTGTTCAAATAGGCTAGATGTTTAACATCAGTAAAGGTAGCAAATCGCACTCGTTCTTTGGTGACTACGGTTGGTGATGTCTAGATATCATCCAAATTGCAGTTGCCAGAGGTGCATTGTTCTTCAAAGTTTCGTATGAATCTTTTGTCTATTAGTAAACTTTATAAGAATTTTCGATGCAGAGTTATCTTTGATGACAGGCAATGCTATTTTCAGAACAGACAAACCAAAAAGACTATTGGTGGTGGTATAGAGAAGGATGGATTATACCTTCTTGACATCCCATCACCATTTGTTGGTGTTGCTTCCATCTCTTTAGATCCTTTGTTGTAGCATCGACGCCTTGGTTATTCGTTTGTAGGCAAGATGCGACGAATGTTCTCACATCTTACGCCCAGTACCACCTTTGACTACAAGGCTTGTTAGTTAGACAAACACCATCAGAGCTCTTTCCCTTGTCTTATTGAAGGGGTGAGTACCTCTCCCTTCCGTATTGTGCATTGTGATGTTCAAGGGCTTGGTAGGATTACCAGTGTTGGAGGTCATAGATGCTTTGTGACATTTGCAAATGACTATAACCAATCTACCTGAGTCTTCTTGATGAAGAGTAGATATGAAATTCTTTATATTGTACAACGATTCTTTGCGAAGGTATAGATGATATTCATCATCCATACAGATATTTCGAGGTGATGATGCTAGGGAATTTATGCAGGTAGATCTCTAGACTTTCTTTGCCAGCAAGGAGACTATCCATGAGACTTCGTGTTTTCACACCTTACAACAGAATGGCATTGTAGATCGAAAACTCAAGCACATACTTGACATTGCTCGAACCCTTCTTATATTCATGGTGCCCAAGTAATTTGGGGGATGCAGTTTTAACGATAACTTATCAATCGAGTACTATCATCAGTTCTCCATGGCAAAATACCCTACTAGTTGTTGCATCTGGACTCAAAGCTTCCCTTTACGTTGCCTCTTCATGTGTTTGGCTATACATGTTTTGTTTAGGCCTTTAGCTCGCAAGACAAATTTTCTCCACAAGCAGTGAAGTGCATATTTCTTGGGTATTCCCATACCTAGAAAGGATACAAATGTTATGGCGCAGTGCACAAGAGATGTATAGTTACTACGAATGTCACATTTTTTGAGGTTTCGTATTTCTCTGAAAAGGGATTGAGTATTTGATCAGGCACCTAGATAGACATAGGTGTATCATAGACGAGAGACTCCATTACCTACGACCCCAGTTTCTTCTTCTGAGGAGCATCCTACCAGAGTATCTTCCCCCATATGCCAGGAAGAAATGGATGATTGACCTATTGCTCTTCGGAAATCCAGTTGATCATGTACTACATTTGATATCCATTACACTTTTACTGGCTACCTGTGTCATGATCTACAATAATTTGCCAATGTTCTTACTTGCATCGTTCTACCATGTGATCATGTTGAGGCTTCACAGGATCCCCACTGGAGAGCAGCTATGAATGATGAGATGAGTGCCTTGATCTTACATGGCACTTGGCAGTTGGTACCTTGCACACTAGGTGCAACCTTGGTAGATAATAGATTGCAAATGGGTCTACATAGTCAAATATCAGGCAGATGGTGTAGTTGACAAGTTTAAAGCACACCTAGTTATAAAAGGCTTTACCCAGACCCATGGGGTCAATTATTTTGAGACATTCTCTCCGGTAGTGAGGGCCTCATCTATTCGGGTCATATTATTTGTTGAAGTAAACCAATGGCCATTATATCAGCTAGATATAAAAAATGCTTTCTTATATAGGGATCTCATGAAGAGGTCTATATGCGTCAACCCCCTTAGATATGACACTAAGGAGGAGTGTGTCTCTAGATTGAAAAAGGCCATCTATGACCTTAAACAAAGCCCCAAAGTCCAGTTTGAGAGGTTGAGTTTAGAGGTACTGAAGATTGGGTTCAATCAGTCTTCCTCAAATCATTCAATCTTTATAAGAAAACATGCAGAGGGGATTGTGTTTTTAGCAGTCTATGTAGACGAAATGATCTTGATTGGTGTTAAGCATAAAACGTTTTGGTGTACATGTAGAATAGCAAAGGAAAACTATGTTACCTGAAGATGATCTATCGTTTGAAGATGCTACTCGCTACAGGAGCACTGTGAAGTTATTGTACCTAACTGTTATTCATCTAGAAATCAACTTCGCAGTGAGTAGAGCCAACCAGTATATGGAAAAACCATCCTATAGCAATTGGCGTAATGTCTATCTAATATTGAAGTACTTGAAGGGGAATCCTAAAAAGGGCCTTCATTATAAAAATAACAGTTCTATTGATATTGTCTCATATTCAGATGTTGATTATGTAGGAGCAGTTGAGGACAGGAAATCTACTATAAGTTATGTTGTTTTCCTCGAAGGAAATCTTGTTTCATGGCAAAACAAGAAACAAATAGTGGTGAGTTGTTCCAGTGTTGAGGCGGAATATAGAGCCATGGTGCACACATGTGAAGTTATGTTGGTTGTCTCCTTGAATGATCTTGGCATTTCTGCGTAGATTCCTATCCCCATGTACTGCAATAACAAATTGGTCACTTACATTGTATTTAATTCGGTATTTCATGAAAGAACCAAACACATTGAAGTGAACTGTCACTTTATAAGAAATGCAATCTTGGAGGGAAAGATAGTCACCCCTCACGTCACCTCTTATTTGTAGCTTGAAGATATACTCACTAAAGCGTTGAACAAGAAAAGGCATTTATTCTTGTGTGACAAGTTGGGTCTTGTAGGTATCTATGCCTCAACTTGAGGGGGAGTGTGGGAATTTATGTACTTGACATTTATTTTCTATTTGCTTTGGATGTATTTGTTATTTTCCCATATCTCTCTACATAAGAGAGATTATGATTTCTTTTCATGAATGAGAATTCTTTTTGTTCAACAAGAACAAAGGAGACATACATAATTACTTGTACTTTCATACAATGAAGCTTTAAGAGAGATTGAAAGAAGGTTTAGGCAAGTCTCTAAAGTAACTGAGAACCAATTTGGATATACTGGGTAGGTTTATTATTAAAAGAATACATGTTTTGAGGCATATGATGAAGATGTGGAGGTTAAGAAGAAAGATTTATATATGATTTTTCATTGATTTGGAAAAGATTTATGATTCTATTTCAAGGGATATTTTGTGGAGAATTTTGAAGAAGTGGCAACTATCAGTTCTTTGTATCAACCTTATAAAAGATATGTATGATGGAGTTATAGCTTGTGCATGGGCAAAAGTTAGATTGACAAAACTATTTTGAAATTACAATCAACTTGCATCAAGGATCACTTTAAGTCCTTACCTCTTTATTATGGCTATGGATGAGTTAACAAAGTATGTTGAAGATGAGGTCCCATAGGGTATGATTTTTGCAAATGACATTGCATTAATTGATGAGACGAGAGATAGCATAAATGAAAAAATTGAGCTTAGAGAGAAGGCTTTAAATTGTTTTTTACTAAATAGGGTAAAGATTGAGTATATGGAATATAAATTTGATGGTAGAAGAAAGGGACAACTGCAAAAATTAGAGCAAATTGCATTTTGAAGAAAGACTCTTTAGATGTTTGTGGTCCATGTTCAACAAGATGGAGAAATTGAAGTTAGATGTTATACATAGAATGCATATTGGTTGAGGTGGAAGGAGCATATTTCTTTGACAAAAGGATTCTCTTGAAAGTTAAAATAAACTGCAATAAAGTAGCTACAAGACCTACCATGATGTATGAATCTTAGTGTTAGGTTATCAATTATAGGGCATGCGTAGAGAATGTCGCATAAATCAAAATGGTAAGAGAGATGTGTAGCTTATACAAAGAAGGATCATATTTGCAATGAGATCATCTGGGAAGGCTAAGGTGGCATCAATATAGGATAAAATGAGATACATTTAAAGGTGGTTTGGATACTTGTAGAAAAGGTCAATTAATGCCCCATCTAGGAGAGGTGAAAAAGTTGAATGTTAAGCATCCTAGTAGGGTCGGATAAGGTTAAGGAACAGTTGGTGAAAGAAATCATTAGATATAATCTTGGTTAATTTGATTTAAGTTTGGAAATGACTTAAGATAGATTTGATTGGTGGCAAACATTCCATCTAGCCAACCACACTTAGCGCAATAGAAGGCTTTGTTGTTGTTTCTTTGTCATATTCATACCCTTATGCAAATGCACTTATTCAAATGGGTATGATGTCTAATTGCAGTTCTCAATGCATTTGTTTGAAAACTCTATGAGATATCCTTGCCTAAGATTACATTGAGCTTTAGGTGAAAGGGACCAATATCAAATTCTTTGGAAAACCTCTACATTGTACAGGGCTTAAAGGACCCTGACTTCTTTTTCTAATACTACCTCATGTCAAAGACACTTCTTTCAAGGGGTTGGGGGAATGACCATCTTATCTGGACCTTTATGCAACCTAAAGCTAACATGTAAATACTGGTTCTCCGAAACCATTTTAATATTGTTAAGACGAAAGGAAATAAGCCACGTGGACTATCCATGTGGCAGCTTCTAGAAGGCCCAGCAAGACCAGCGGTCAAGGGTCTAGGGGATCAATTTTGGTGTTTTTGCTTAGGGTGCAAGTTTGGTTATTTTAGAAAATGTGTTTTTTGGAAAAATATGTTGGGATTTGATTTCTTTGTTAAAGATAAGATCTTTCTTTAAGAGAAGATCTTTTCTTGTTAGAGGTATGATTTGTTCCTAAGTGTAGGGATATGTTCTCTCTATATAAAGGGAGTATTCTCTTGTATTTTCTTTTGAGCAATAATAATATTTCCTACCAAAAGCTCCCCTCCTCTCTCTCGTTTCTTCAACTACCACAGTCGGCCACCACAAAGGGCAACCAACCCTCTCCCTGCCAGTTAGACCTGCCAACCACCTTACAACTGGCCTCCTCCTGTTGGCCACCTCTGACCGGCCACAAGGAGGCTGTCTGCCCTCTTGCAGCAACAGCCACTACACTTCCTGTTCCACTCACATGGACAATCCCCATTGGGACTGTTTTCCCATGCATAAGGAGCTTCCACACTCCGAACTACGTCGATTCTTGACACGGTGTCAAAGCCATCGTTCTAGGCTTGTTATGCATGTGGGTTTTAGACCATACGTTGGTGGTTCTCAAGAAGTCCTCCTCAACAAAATCGGACGGCTTATGCGGAGGACTAGAGAAGATGGCGGAAGCATCAGCGACAGTCAACGACACCACACTTGATCCAGGAGAAAGCAAGGTGATTGTCTCCAGGACAACCATCAAGCTTAACAGTGCATCCAACTGTCTTGTGGGCTCACACCTTCAAGATATTTGTTGGAGGCCAAGAGAAGCTTAACACTCTCCTTGAGGAGCCTCCAAAGATGGACGGCAAGAAGTTCGAAAAGGAAATTATGTGGTCATGAACTGGCTCATGAACTCGATGGATCCGTCCATTGCCTCGAACATGCTCCAAAAAAAGAGCACGTACGAGATTTGGACTGCCCTCGAGAAAAGGTACGTTCGAACCTCAAGCAAGGCATGTATTACTGACCTCTACACTCGCATATGGATAGTTAGTGAAGATCTCTCCTTGAGTAAATATTACGAGAGGATGGAGGTGTTATTCGAGGAGTCGGACATCTATGAGCCATTGTGTTGTGACAAGCAGTGGGAGACTTGGGCGGTTTGGCAATCTGCCAAGTTTTTATCGAGGTTGCATCCCCGTTATTGAGCCACCCGAGATCAGATTTTGGCCTTCGACGGAAAGATGGATCTTGAGACCATCTTCAGCCGTCTTATCAAGATGGAGATTGTCGAGGATGAAAACTCGACGAAAGGCGAGAACTTTGCACTTGCTATCCCTCAGGCAAGTGTGGGGCATGGATGAGGACGAGGACGTGGATGTGGACCTCACTACGTTTATCCGAAGTGTTAGCACTGCGAACGCAAGAACCATCCACAAGACAGGTGTTGGGAGAAATTTGAGAGAGCACCACGTCGGACTACGAGCACCTTGCATGTGGACTCCCTAACTCATGATGACCTTGAGAAACTACATGCTCTACTTTGAGAAGACAAAATGACGGCTGCCCTAGTGATGACTACTCAAGTTGCCACAAAAGCAATGACTTTGAAGGTTGCAAGAGGCTTCACCGTCGACATGTCCAAGGAGAAGATCGAGAGCGTGGCTCTCGAAGAAGAAAATGAATGGTGGGGTATATAGTCCCACACAAGAAGACTAAGTCGTTGACCTCTCAGCCTTCGACTTGAGGGGGCGTGTTAGGACGGCAGGGAATAAGCCACGTGCATAGGCCACGTGGACAGCTTCTAGGAGGCCCAGCAGGGCTCGCGGTCAAGTGTCCAAGGGACCAATTTTGGTGCTTTTGCTTAAGGTGCAAGTTTGGTTATTTTTAGTAAATGTGTTTTTAGGAAAATACGTTGGGATTTGATTTCTTTATTAGAGATAAGATCTTTCCTTAAGAGATAAGATATTTTCTTGTTAGAGATATGATTTGTTTTCAAGTGTAGGGATATGTTCTTTTTATATAAAGAAAGTCTTCTCTTGTATTTTTTTTTGAACAATAATTTTCAAGAGTTCTCCTTTCTCTCTTTTCTTCAATCACCACAGCCAGCCAGCACAAAGGGCAGCTGGCCCCTGCTAGCCACCTTGCAGCTGGCCTCCTCCAGCGCCACCTCTGACCGGCCACAAGGAGGCTGTCTGCCCTCCTGCAGCAGCAGCTGCTGCATTCCCTGTTCCACGCAAGTGGACAGTCCCCATTGGGACTGTTTTCCCATGCACAATGAGCCTCCAAATTTCGAACTACGCCAATTCTTGGCAAATACAATTTAAATGTACTTACCTGATCTACCATGGCTGAGCCACGGGATCCAAAGACATCTGTTCTTTTATTGAAGATAGAACTCAGTCTCCTTGTTAGTATAATGATCCATGTTAACATTGGTGTAACAAACGTTTATGTTAGCTCAGCTAAGTAGAAACCCAAAGTTAGAAGGCCACGTCATATACCTTTTCAACAAATTAGAAAAAAAAAAAACCACATTATAATTCCAAGCGTAGATTGAAGATATCACTTGTCACACTATCATTCTTGTGTGAGGATTAGCAAGGATTCTTGCATGTCTTTAGTGGTGATTACCACGATTGAGCTAGAGTTGATGCCTATAGATAGGGGTTTAGACCCCCAATTCTCGCCAACAGAAATCATTTATTATTTTCTACTTTCACGAGAGAGCAACACCTCATTTCGTAGTGGATTCTTGATGTTAGACTCTTCTATGGAATGCACGACCTTTGCAACAGAACCTGGCGATTAGTCTTGCATGATGCATGTCCTTTGCAACAGAATTTGGCAATTGATCTTTGCGTTGTGCACGTCCTTTGCAACAGTACCTGGCAATCACCTTGTGAGTTTGTGGTGTAATTGCTTTGACATTTCTTTCTTGGCAGTGAGATCTTGATCTATACTTTCAAGATGACACATGTTAATATTTTTATTAATTTTCTTTCTCCAGTGGGACTTTTCATTTTTCCTAGCCCCCACTTGCTTTTTATATCTGCCCTGTGAGACTTGCCTGTTGCATCATTTTTCGATCTTTCTCCTTGGCGCACAGAATTCCATTTGTGTTGCTATCTGTTTCTTGTTTTATCGTTTTGAAGCATGCTCTACTTATTATTGTTGTTTCATTGTGCTCCTATTCACTCAAATATAGGATCCGGCTGTTGCTGCGTGAGCAGGAGGCTGGGTTTCTCCATTGAAGCTCTACGTAGGTTTTCTGTTGGAAACGGAAGTATCAGGAAGTATGTTCATAAATTGCATCCTCATTTTCTGTATTTTTTTCCTTCTAATTTTGTTTTCCTTCCTTTTTGTTTTTTTTCCTTTTATCGTGTTCGACGCGTGTTTATAGTGATTCTTTTGATGTTTGTTACTAATTCATCCTCCACTACAACTGCCTGTCATCAACAAATATTTTTAATGGAATGAAGTGCAGGTGTGTTTAGTTTTTGGATTGATATTATCAAGTATGTCATTGTCATTTAAATGAAATAGATGACTTGCCTTTTGAAGTGTTATATCCCGAAGATGTATAGATCCACAGAGGGAATTTATTCTGATTGTGCATGGTTTACGAATAAGCAGAATCTATCTCATTTGTCAAGCGTCCATATACTGGTACCTGTCTTGAAATGTGGCATAAGCAGCCTTTTTTTTGAGATCAGATTGAGTTGCTTTCTTTTTCTGATTCTATTGATAACCTAGAAATATAAAATCCAATTATTCTCGAAAAGTCTCCAAAGTTGTGGAGGCTGAAGGGAAAATTCAAATGTTCAGGGAAAGGTAATCCATGGGTGATGCACATTCTTCTTCAAATGCCCATCACTCCGTCCCCACACTCTGATCTCCTATACCCATTGAGCGATATCGCGTGTGATGGTGATGATGAAATTACTTGACTTAAACTGCATGCTTCTAATCGTAAATAGGGACGTTGATAAATGGGATTTGGTTGGATTTTGGTATCTCTAATTTCACGCAGGTTTAGAAATCTGGCAGATACCTGCTTTCTACCTGTTAGGTTCCAAAATCCAAACCCCGTCCCGAAACGTGTTTCCCCATTGGAAACCCTATTGACCCAATGGGTCCTGTTTACTCATCCAACCTGACTCATTTAACCATCGGATTTTAAAATGCATTACCTGTTAAAACAATAAATGATGCGGTAAATTGGCCTCTTTTGGAGTGGGGTAGGGGAGACCATTGAACATCCCAATCTTCAATGGTTGTAACTTTTTTTAAGGGGTAAGCAGACAGGTGATTGCAGATTATTCATTGAAGCAAAAAGTTGGGTCCATTAGAATCATAAAAAGGAAAGTAGAAGCCTATGTCGAAGAATATCAGCATGACAACCCACACATGATAGCGCCCATCCGGCACAATGTCTTCAACTTCGGACTTCGGGAGGATCGGAAAAAATGCTTATCGTCCTACCTCTAACGATTGAAGTTAGCCTCCAAGAAATTTCTATGTGGTTGAAAAGGCTTGCCAAAAAGGTTATGTTAAGTTGCAATAAGGTTGAATTGCATGAAGCATGTCTTGACTGTTTGTTGCTTCAAAAAGATTTTGTAAGAAAAATCGGATCGAGAAAGATTATATCAGTTGTATTCTTGCTTTGCGGCCGAGAAATAGACCGTAAGTTTCTTTACGTGTATGCTGCATAGATGTTCAAATCACTTGGGTTTGCCAAAAGATACAGTGTCAAAATATATGGATGTATTTTGATTTTTAATTAATTTTTTTTATATATATAATAATTTTTTATCTATCAAAAATAGTTTTTTATATTTAAATTTAAGATCTAATATTTAAAATTTAATAAAAATTTAAACTATTAAATCTTAAACCTTTAATCCTAAACTTTAAATTTAAAGGTGTAAAATCATTTTTTAGAGATAAAATCATTTGTTATAAATCTTAAATATTAAATCTATAAGTGAAAAATTATTTCTTATTTTTGAAGTGAAAATATATTTTTTATTGATAAAAAATTAAAATATAATAGTATATTTTTATTTTTAATGAATGTATTTTAATTTTTAATTAATAAAAAATCTTAAAAATTAAAATACGTCGATTAAAATTACCACATACGATGATCCGTCGTATTTCCTCACTCCGTAGGTTACAAAATAGATTACAATATGCATTTCTTTAATCTTTTCGCTTGGCCAAAATGCGTGTCTTCTGTATCATTCCTGTTGGTGGAACAACTTCTGAAGACGTCCAACACGGAAAGAGAGAACCATTTACGATAGATAAGAAAGTCGAAATACTCGTTTTAAAGCTAACCACATCTATCAGCTGACTACCAGGCTCTTCTTTTGGAAATTATCAAGATTAAGAATTTTCCCTTGATATCTAAATTATGAAGAGAATAATACGAGGGTATAAATCTTCCCCCAAATTAACTTAGAATAAGGTAATTTGGTACCCCTAGTGGTAATATTTTATATGCCTTAGTAGATAACACATTATTTGAAAACCAGAAAAGCTTAAAAGAATCCGGGGGTTTGCTTAGAGAGAAAATAATGTTGAGGAAAAAGTTCTTTTTTTTTCAATTTCCCTCAAATGAGAAAGGAAAACTCCAAGTAGTTTTGCAAAGTTGTCAACAGCAAATTCTTTTAGGCTAATCACAAGGAATGAGAATGATGAATGGCATAAACCTCTAAAAACTCGCCATTCAACATCTTTTCCTTCAGTGACTATTGCAGTTACTCCTCAACCAAAAACTTGAAGGCCTAGTTTGATAACTAGCATGTAATTCCACAAAAGTTTAGGTTATATATACTTATTTGGAAGCTATGTTAACCCAACTTGGGATAAGCCCTCTTAACCCCCGCTAATGCATCTTAGAGGTAAGGTGGGATAACTTAGTGTGGATTAACATAATTCATACATGCCTCTTTTGCAGCACGTCACATCATAGAATAAACTACCAATTTAATCCCATTGCATTTCAAAGCATCACAAATTAACCAAGAGATTAAACCTCTCTGCATATCAAATAGAAGTGCAACTCAACCGAACCAGACAAAAGTTACCCGACAATTACCAAACTGAGGTACCACCACATAGATATGCTCAAGACCTAGTCTTAAAAGAATAAGTCAACTGGTTTGGCAGGATTTTCTAATTACAATAAGCCCTGTTCATATTGGTTTCTTACCCAATACTACCACTAGATCAAAGTTTG
Organism: Thalassia testudinum; assembly: GCA_037157565.1. Taxonomy (NCBI): domain Eukaryota; kingdom Viridiplantae; phylum Streptophyta; class Magnoliopsida; order Alismatales; family Hydrocharitaceae; genus Thalassia; species Thalassia testudinum. Next base: position 26,137,711 of record JAZHRO010000024.1, read on the forward strand.
CAGAACATTTATATCTTATTGAAACTTTGGGAACTCCATTCCATGTAATATCTAACAGCTCTTGTCTTGGGTGGTTGCTTGTACTCGCGACCCAATTTCATCATTGCACTTGCATCTCGTCTACCAGGCACGTCTCTTCTTCGGGTCAAGTAGCAGGTTTGCCAATGATAAGTGTACATAATTTTGTACATAAAATTATACACTTACTCACAGAAAATATGGCACCGTTCGACCTAATATGACACCATCCAATTACATGACCTCCTTTTTTAATAGGGGTCGGATGTCATTTGTGTATGCTTTTATGTACACTTCTATATACGTGAAGTGTTTTCCGTAGCATGAGGAGGTGAGGTTGTAGGTTGTTGAGCACATCGTGCCTCTATACATGGATTGCTTGTAGCATATTTACGAAGGAGAATGAAGTTCTGTCTACCCCATATCTCGATTGGGGTTAAGTCCCCCTTTTAGCATTTTTTTTCATTGGTCCGTGCATAAAAATGCCCTTAATGGGCCTCTGGAGTTATAATCAATCTTGCTCATAGAATGCCTACCATAGAATTTGTAAACGAGATTAAATGGTGGATGTTCAGATTGAGAACATGCCAAAGTAGCTCTCAACAAATGATTGCCATCCTTGGCAACATAATTTGTGCTCTTCACCGGAGACTCAAAAGTACGAGCCTATTCATAGTTCTGATGGTGTTCATATAGGTCATCAAAGGTGCTAAACTCCATTTGTCAACTATATGCATGTAATTGAATTATTGGCTTCCTGCAATCCATTGCCAACAACACCAACAGAAGCAGCATAATCCATTAATTAATAACACAAGGCAAGTAAAGAAAATCCAATGAATACCTCGCTAACTCTAAATCAAATGATCATCAAGATCATAACGTAACTCTAATACATAAATGAACGCATTCAAAATGCTGAAATAATAAATGGTAAACACCAGATAAAGTAAACCCACCACTAACAAGATCCTCTTGCGATTCATCTTAGACAACACCCCTTAATAGATACATGGAAATCAATAAATTAAAGCAATTATAACATGTACAGTCACAAAAGAAAGGGATAAACAGTAAAGATTTATCCCAATTAACTCACTATTTACCAGTTGCCCATCATCAATATCATCAAATGGGTGATTTAGCAAATCAACCTCATCAACATCCACATTCAAATCAAACGGGAAAACACTACACCTTCATATTAGGAGCAAATAATAACAACATAAGAAGCAAAAACCACTATAGGAAAAAGGACATTTGTAGATGTTTATTTCCTAAACATCCAAATGAACGTCAAATGAGATCTATTAATTACTCAAAAGAGAAGACATCTACTTGCCAGTGGTAGTCAATAGTATAATGGCCCACTCCCCATTTTGATTTGAGAGGCTGAAACTCGACCAGTAGCAGAAGGGAGTGGAAGCAAATAAAACAGTAGAATCCTCCCTCTCCAATCCTCTTCGCATCTTGACCTTTCATCCTCAACAACTTACTAGGGAAGAAAGAAGCATGATCTCAATAGCCTGGTGTCTACTCTCTGGCAGGGGACCACGTTGATCGAGATGATGGCGACCTTCCTTATGGTGTTCCCAAAGAAGGAAGAATTTCTTTCTATTGTTTCCAATTTGGGGAGATTTCAGTAGGGTGCTTGGCGCCTTTGACCCTATCTATAGCTTTGTTCTGAGAACCTTAAGCTCAATAATTCACCTTTGACCCATAGTATATATAGTGCAGACAACCTTAAGTAGGGAGCTATTGACCTCTTTCCCCATCCCTAATTTATCCAAGATAAAATTTTCAATTCTCTATAAGCGAATGATTATGATCATTTGTGTAGTTAGTTCTACCAAATGAAAAGAGCACCTTTAAAATTCCATCGTAAACTACTTGACTCTGGTTGTATGTAAACTGCTTTGTAAATTTCCCGAAAAGCCATAACAAAATAAGGTAGCATAATGAATGGGACATGTGATTAGTCTGTGTTGAACAAAAAAAGGAAATGGGCGTACATTCAATACATAATTTGGCATTTCTTGTTTACATGGGAGAAGAAGGAAAGAAAAATGAGGGATTGACTTTCTCTGTCCCTAAAAAAGAAGTCGATGTCTGCTTCATAGCTATTAGTTGGGAACAAAGAGAAGCTAACTCGTGGATTTAGGACTATTGCGCAACGTGGGTTGGATGTGAAGGAGATGAGCCTCCTAGAGCTTTCCATTTATTCACACAACTTCACAGCTCTCGGTCCCTTGTGGAGCTAATAAAAGCTTCAGAGCCATTAGTCGACGACGTAAGTTTAGTTCAGTACCAGAAAAAGGCTATATGAAAGGAAGCAACATGACATAAGAAGCTATTGATGGCTAATTTACATTCGATGGCTAGGAAGTGGGCAAACCATCTCTTGCCAAAATACAGTGCTACGAAAGTAGGCAAAAATTAGAAAGCACCCTTCTCTCTAGGGAATAGACCTGATAGTTCAAGCAAATCTAGTTGACAAGGAGATGGTGAATGGAACGATTGTAGTAGACACCATAAAAAGTTGACCGAGTCTTTATGAGGCTAATCTACGAATAAGATTACTTGTCCGCACTTTATCTACAATAAGGAAGGAAATGCCAGGCTTTCAAATTTTCTATGTGTGGATGAGATATGCCACATTCAAGTTACAGTAAGTTGAAGGGTTGAACACCTATGTTGTCGTTAAAAAAAAGGTGGAAAGTTGTGAAAAAATCACTCTACACTTTTTAACAGAGAGATTTGAGGATATATATATATATATATATATATATATATATATATATATATATATATATGGAGAGAGAGAGAGAGAGAGAGAAGGGCAGCATAAACTTTGGGTTGAAAACGGCCTACAAAAGGATTGAATCTAATCCTAGTGAAGAGGTTATCGAGAGGTCAAAGACTGAACAAGGAGTCAGATTGATTTAATTAGAAGTCCTGTAGTCTACTAGCTACATTCTAGAGGATCAAACTTCAACCTTTTTCTGTGCCTCAATGGAAAAGATCCAAGGACCCCATCATGTAAAGCAACACTTCCTCTCTTGGTAAGATACTGCGAGTCATGTATACCCACGTCATGTTTCCTTTTGCTTCTAGCTCGATATGTCCATTACCAAATATAGAGCATAATTTCATGGACTCCACCCTTCCAAGGATGAGCTCTTTCTCTAGTTATCTAGATGGATTAGATGGTTTCTGATTTTCTTTGGTGACATAATCTACTTGCTTTTATCTTTCCATCTTCTCTTTTAAGTCTATAGTATCGTAGATTTATGTGGTAGCAACCTTCTTCATAATCAATCCCATGAAACTCACCTCAGGTAGAGGCGAGTTGGTGGGGAGGGGGGTTTAGTGCCTCTTTAAAAAAACACATCTCAAAACATGACGAGCTGCTTGTGGGTTAGCTTTTTTTGTATGGAACTCGAGTTCAATACTGCCTCATAAAAATAAGGGTCCCCTTTTGAAAATGAAACTCACCTCTTTTCCTTTTTTTTATGAATTAGCTACTGCTGAACTAATATTTTTTTGTTATGCTTCTATTTTAGATGTACAGGTTGCACATCGATCGTACGGTGTTGAGGATGGTGATTTAAGTATTTATTAGTTTATAATTTGATTTACATTTATTTATAAATTGAGATAAAAAAAAAAAAAGATGTGAATTTTTTTCTTGTATCATGTCAAGAGGTTTTCTCGTGATCGAGATACCACCAATGTCACGATAGTGTGGAGCAGCTGAACCGTGTCCTGTTTAAAACAAGAAATCCTTCAAAACTTGCCTCTGATACCTCTACTAAATGTAAATTTCATTTTAAGAAGAGGATCCTTATCTATCTAAGGTTGCACTAAATTAGCCTCTAGTTCCAAACAAAAGAACTCGATCCACAAGCAACTCGTCATATTTTGATGTGAGATTTATTTAAAGTGATCACTAACCCACCCCAATTCACCTCTACTAGGGGGTCTAGTCTCGTACAATTGATTAAAAGGAAAAAAAAAAAGAAAATATAATTAAAGATTATTAATATCTTATTAGTAAAAGCTCTTCTTGCGCCCCACCCGCCCGCTTGCAATTGCAACAGACCCGTCGACAACACGTTACGACACACCTCCTCCTGCGACTCCTCCTTCCTTCTCCGACGTACACCTCCTCTCATTCGAACTGCACGTCACCTCCTCTCCCAGTAGGAGCAGCACATCACCTCCTCCACCCCTCTCACAGAGCTCTCCTCTTGCAGACCACCCACGTCTGCTCTGTATACCTCTTCTCCTTCACCACAGACCTCCTCTTTCCCTCTCTGGACCTTGACCTCCACCTGCAGTCCTCCCCCTTCTCTCCCGTAGACCTCCTCTATCAACTGGAGCAAACTGCCTCCTCTCCTTCACCGTGGCACATCGTAGGCGGAGGAGGAGGCGTGCCGAAGAAGCTATTCCACCTAACGGAAGCGTACCAACAGAGGAGGAGGTGTGCAGCGAGTTGCAGAAAGAGGTGTGCAGTCGTTAGGGCTATTAATCGAATCGAACGATGCGAATTCAAATTTCAGTTCGATAAAATATTCGATAAAAATTTATTTTAAAAAAATCAATTAAAATTATATTCGGTAGCTTAAAGAATCGGATATGAACATAATATATATTTGTTCGATAAAAATTTAAATTTAAAAAAACATACAAATAAAAATATATATAACTGCCTCGGATGTTGCAGCCACCGCCCCGGCAGAGGTGGTCGTGGACGAGGGAGTCCTGGGAGGTGGTGGGTGGTGGTGGTATTACCCTAGGTTGGAAGGGGGCAGGTGGAAACTTAACATTATATTCTATATAACTTGATATTTAAACATTTGATAAGTAAGTAGGTAAGATGTGAATACTGGAAGTTTATTTTGATAAACATCATCTGAACTTAACTTAGATGTTGTTTGGTTTCATTTGCAGTACCTGAATCGGCAGCAACCGCTGTAGTTGCTGCAGTGGTTGTTGGTGCAGCAGCAACCCTCCTCTTGCAGACAAGCAAAGCTCGTGAAACTGAGTATGTTTGTTTCTTTATCGCCAAGATTTGATATTAATGTTGTTGATTTTTATTCATTCTCCTTACTATATTCTTAAATTAGACAGAATAGCCTTGAAAACTTGTGAAGATTGCAATGGCTCAGGCCTATGTTCAGAATGTAATGGTGAGGGGTTTGTACTTAAGAAACTGACAGATGGAAGTGCAGAACGAGCGCGAATGATGGCCAAGAATGCAGGTACTCGATATACTGCTGGGTACGTTATAGTTCTGGATTATTTATCGTCACCATGTCTATATATTTAATTTATCCATGGTTCAGGCTTCCAAAGAAATGGACTTATTGTTCTAAGTGCAACTCAACTCATTCTTGCCCCACATGCGATGGGAGGGGCAAAGTAAGTTGATTCTCACTTTGCATTATCACCGATCACTTGTATTACTAAATTGGTTTCTTTATCAGGCTTCATTTTCTCCATGAAATCCATTTATGAAATTTAATTTGCATAGTTTCGTTGCCATCATTTGAACTGCATTTTTCACAATTTTGTAAAATCAGAATTTGTTTGGTAGGACCTTACAGTTTGGGCTTCTGTTTGACTGGATTGAAATATATACTGCTAGGTGATATACCACTAGTTTGAACCATTGAGTACTGCACAACTTTGAGCAGAATTGGCTATACTTTGTGTTGTCCCAGCCTGCCCACCAAAAACAATGGATATTTCGTAGTTAAATTGCTACAGTAGGTAAACTAACCAAGGAAGGTCAACCTGGCCAAATTAGGGCCAACCTGAGTCAGTTAAGTGGAATCAACCAGTTATGTCAATGTTGAGTTCTAGGTTTTAATGGTTAATTCAGGTCGTTCTTGAGAGACAGAAGATGGAAAAAGAAGAGAGAGAGAGACTTTCTTTGTTTTAAGCAAGAGAAGGGACAGGGGGTTGCTCCTACCTCCAAAAGCACATTTATAACTATTGTGGAAATGGTACAAAAATTGAGTGGACTTAGGACTCTCAAGTGTGGCAATATTGAATTCATGACAAAGTTTTGTGGGCATTGTTGTAAAGTTTGGCTGTTGGACATTCAGGGCAATTTTACTGCTATTACATGCTAAATTTGATTAAAGCTTGTTAATGGGATAGTTTTAGAATGACTTGCCCTCAAATAGTTTTGAAATGACTTGTAAAAGACTGGTGCAACTGCTCTTCTTTGGATCGACTCCCGCTTCTAAATTTAATCTTTGGTAGCACTGTTTATCACATAAAGCATCTCAGTGTACACATCTATTTTACGTTAATTGATTAGCTGATATTTTCAGTGTCTGGTAAGATAATATATTACTTCGTAAGACTGCATGATGCAAGGTTGTTAGGAGAGAAACAGATAGGAAAACAATACCATGCTGACTTCTATTCATTGTGCTTCTGCAGGTCGATATCTAATTTCCAGCATCATCTTTACAAGGGGCTGCTTGATTCACATACCAGTCCATTTCAGTTCACTATCACGAACACTTAACTGTAAAGTCATAGTTCTTTCTGAGTGATTGGATTGTCTCTAAGCTACCATCCACAGGATGTAATTTTTTCACATGGTTTCTTTGTTTCTTGTGTAAACTCTGCTTGCACGCAGGTGGTTTTAAATTGCCGACGGCTGTGTATTTGGATATGGCCAATACAGGTGCTTTTCAAATGCATTGCCAATTGATATAACATGGTAATGCAAGATCAGTTATTTCATATCCATTTCAATGTGGCATCTCCTTCAGCTACCAAGATCAATAGAAAGTGATTGTAAAATGGCTTGTTGCCATTGTTACTGGGAGGGGGGGGCAATGGGAAAAGAAAGGTTCCCTGGTCTCCATGAAGGCCGAAGTGATACATCGCCATAGGCAGGGGTTTCCAGTATTCAATTGTGGTTTTTTTGCATTGTGGTTCGTGAAGTGTGAAAAGTTGGAATTTACTGACTTTATATGAACTATGAAGATTGAAGTCAACTATGGTTGGGGGTCTCTACCCCCTTCTTTCCATATTATTTTTATTTTTGATGTGCAGAGCTCAAATCATATCGACTAATGATTATAAATTGAAAGGGATTGTTGAAGGTGATAAAATATTTTTTTTTAATGTTTTTTTTGTTAAAGATAATTATTGAATGAATTGTTAGTAAATGAATTAATAACGAATCAACCTTGAATATTTGATTTTGATTCATAACATATCTATATTTGCTAATAACAAAAATAAATTAATAACAAATTAAATTTAAACATTAAATATTTTATTAAACTCAAACGAATCTTTCGATTCGATTAGTACTCCTAACGGTCATGTGCCATAGATCATGGGTGTGCAGCAAGCAGACAGATAGGTGTGTGTTGTCGAGGTATTTGTCAAATTATATTCATTAATGACACCGATTGTTAATATTACTACAATAGTAAATTCATTAAAATAAGTTGTGACCAAATGAGTTTGAGAATATCTATCTTTCAGTTTATGTTCAAACATTTTGTACAATTGTGCCTGATCCGTTGTTCTAAAGCCCACTAGCTCTCAAGATCATTTTTCCTATCATGACTCTCGTGACTGTTGACGGCAGTTCTTCCCTGTTAAGAGAAAACTGCCAAGAGACATGGTTGGCTATAATTGATAAGTACGTAAAATATGAGCGTACAATTAATCGATCCATTATATCCTTAAACGAATTTCGCTGGACCCACACCTTGTTTGATCGTGCCTTGTACCGTAAAGATCGGAAGCCCTACTGATCCTTGCTCGATATTATTAATTAAGGAGTTGCACAAAGAATTATAAGCTTATAAAACAAATGAAGGAACTAGGGTTTTTGTTTTTGTATTTGGATAGAAAGCTGAAATTAAAATAAGTATTCGGACATAAAAAAGATTGAAATAAAAAACAAAGAAAGGTGAATTTATTTTATTTTAAAATAAAAAGCCTAATTCCCACTTCATTGCTTTTAGAATTTTCGTATTCAAGCAAGGAATAACACAGCTTACTCCCATAACCAAAAGACAGATTGAAGTTCCGACGTCTAAAAGCAATGGACAATCAACATATATAAATTTGTTATACAGGGTAACGGTTTCGAATATTATACAATTATTTTTTGGAATCGAGAATCTTCCAAACGCAAACTCGCATACAAGATGTGGTCTTATACAAATTACTCATTGACAACTTACAGAAACTCCCATTATCCGATAGCATTGAACAATTGCGACAACTAAATTTCAGTAAAATATGCTTTGGAAGACAACTCAACCTAAACTCGTGAAACCCATCTTTTTGTGATGTCCCTTTTCCCTAAATTTAGCATCATTATTCTACATCATATCAACGGGCAAGATTTTGCAGGAACACATAGCAACCCTGTGACTTAACAATAACACAATTTATAACTAAGTACGAGATATTACCCAGCATAAACTCACATTTAGAGATCCTCTTTCGAGAGATGACCTGTAAACTGCAATTGCCATGAACAACTAACAGCTAACATCTGAGGGCTTACACCTGCTTAACCCTGGCTTTCAACTGTTGTACATTTACAGATGTAAAACATTTTTCATCGAAATCTTCCTTAATGCTACAATAGTTAACTAGAGAGCAAGAAGTCCACCACACTTCCCAAACGGAATTGCAATGTAGCTACACTATACATTGCAGGAGGATTAGCCTTACATGTAGATCGTAAATCCGCACACAGCTGAAGAAACCATCGTACAACAGGAGGCGACGCGAGACAAATGAACGGTACATAAGGGGGGATCTGTTCCATTTATAAATACCTAAAAAAATATCCATGCACCAACGGCACCAATCAACACATTGATTATACAACCGCCATTACAAATAAACACAAAAGGCTAGCAAAAACCCATGAGATAGAAAAAGGGCAATGAAGGCGAGGATAAACAAAAAGAAGCAATGCAAAGCAGAGAGGACAGACGAACTACGGAGGCGGGGGGAGAGGACACACTCTCTGAGCGCTGGACGCAACTACTACTCCCTGTATACATCCCCTAATCCAAAATCTCCATATATACCAAATTACAACGTAAAAGTTGGAACAGAGGTTGTCGCCACCCCTCACTCTAGGCAAAGAGCCTCGATAAGATGAAAGGGAAAAAAAAGAGGAAGCAGAACCTCAAACATCAAGTATTTCGTCGCCTCTCGCAGAGGAATCCACCAAACCTCTGCAGGCTCTCCCCCACGCAATGAACTTAACTTGTGACTGGCACCATGGCATCGGAATCAATAAAACAAGAGGAATCAGTGAATGCAATGTCTCAAGCATCACTTGATATCCCGTTCATGTGGTGGAATTCTGTGCGAGGGGGAGGATTAGCAGTTCATTCTAGTTGTAGATTCTTACCGGCTTCTCAAATGTATGGCGAGTCTGCAAAATTCAAGTCAATAAGCCAACATATAGATCAAACTATACATAACCCACAATCACCTTTCATTTTCAGCCGTAGATCATTTCAGAATTAACTACAAGAATGTTGAAGAAAGGACAAGAAAATAATAATGGAGAAAGTGTTTTATGTGGTAAGAAGTTTACTTTTACGAGGCTGTTGCATAGTTACAACTTTACAAGAAGGTTTAAAAAACAAAAAGTTCACCTGGTTGACAGTATAAGCCCTTTTTGGAGCAGTATCAGAGTGCTCCAAGCCAAGGTATTGTTCCCAAGCTCCATAGACGTCTCTCCTCTGTACAAAAAACATGCAACTGGAAACAAATACCAAGTGCTGATAAGGGATCAGGAGCTAACAAATCCAACAAACCTGGAAGCGATTTGAAACTACATCCGCGTCTTGAAGATACTCGGGCCGTCCCATTGATAAAAATGCAAACTTCCACTGAAAGAAAGACAAAAAACTATCTGTAATCACAAGGTGTACCTTGTATAGTGTACGGATTATTTTTTTATTAATACAGATTTTATACATTAATCAACATGGTAAAATGCTATGCAAAAAGTATTGGTAGAGTCTAAATATAAACCTTAAGGGCTACTTTGGTTACTGTGATAGCCTAGAAGAGCGTGGGTTATCCCTGTTTGCTTCATGGGATTGCTCAACCTGGGTTAGAGGGATTTAACCTGGGATAAGCCATCCCATAAGAGAGGTGGTGGTATAGGCTTACCTAGAAGGTTATCCCTCTACACGTAAAACAATATTTTTTTTTAAGAAAAGCATACCAAACAATCATAGGCTAACCCAGCAAGATAACCAAACTGCAAAAAAGTTATCTCAAAGAATCTACCCCTGTTACCAAACTAAGCCTGAGTCTCCAAAGCCACACAATTTATTACTAAAAACCTGAGACGAGTAATGTTTCACCGATCAAAGAACCACCTCATCCTAGGAACACAAACCCCTATTTGATCAAAAGCAAAAGAGAAGTGATGATATTATTAATCATGTTTATAGCAACCAAAGCCTGCAATTACATCCATAAAACCCACTGAAAACAATCTTAATAGGCAAAAATCACACTTCAAACATCATTTTGAATTCTCCCAACAATTTCACAATTAAAATTCAAAAGGAAAAAAAATAATAACAGAGCATGTGTACAAGACAGCTTGTCCAGCAGGTTTAGATTAATGTAGATTATCACTAGTCAAAACAGATGAAAACATAGGAAGCAACCAGGCATATAACTGCACATGATCAAGAATAATTCATGTACTCTAAGGGAGGTCCCAAAATTACCTTTGCAAACTCTTCATCGAGAACCTGCAACTTTTTCTGAATGCGCACTTTAACATCAGCTAATGTCTCCCCTTCATGGATGACCAGAAAGAAAGGTTCCCCAAAATTCTGCACCGTCTAATTTGAAGAAAGAAGTTGTCACTAAAACAAAATGAAAGAAACAAACGCTTGAATAAAAATGGCACTTGCCATTCTTCCAAAGATCAGCAAAAATGATCTCTTAAAAGCCCTTTCAAGTACTCATCGAAAAGCTGAAAAAAAGGGATATTTGTGACGTACCATCTGATTTTGGGATGGATCTCTCATGAAATGATAAACATGAATTAAACGATCATGCGGACCGAGATTCTTTTCCTCCTCTGGAATCTGCACCAGTTACAAAAGAAACAAATTATAGAAAAAAATGACAAACAAATTATAGAAAAATATGGCACTTATTTATTTCATTCATATTTAACATTGCACATATCAGCTTACACTTTATACATCTTCTGGTGCATTCCAACAATTTCTGCATTCTATTACAAGCGCCAATGAACAAAAAATCTAAAAAGCATTCAACAAACCTCCTCTGCACGTAGTGTCCAATATTGATCATTTATGTTTTCAATCTTCTCACTAGCTGGGAATATCTGCCACAAATCACCTCATAGTAATCAGAGACACATGAACAATATAAAAATCCACAATAGTAGATGTGAATTGTGCCTGCAAGCTACTGAAATGTGCCTGCGAACTTCTAGCCCTTTAAGTTTATTGTGCTTAAAGAAAACTGGAAAAAAAAGTCCAAAGTTTACTTCCCCCCACAAAAAAAAAAGGGGGGGAAAAAAAAGGGCAAACCAGTATAGGATAACTTGATAGATTGGAAAAGAAAATTATGGCATTCTGATTGTACCTTGTAAATCTTGTGATAAAAAACCTCCAGTAATCGTAGCTCTGCATTTGCATGGGATAGTTCAACCTAGCAAGCAGACATTTAATACGGTAAACAAAAAAATGTATGATACAAAATCACATTTTCTTGAGCATCAAGAAGCAACATTTTAGCAATAATTATTCCACCTTGGATTTTAAGTCATTGATCACATCACCAACAGTACTATTTTTTGGCAATCTGATGGTGTGAATTACAACCTGCAAAAAACAAAAGTAAAAATAAAAACACTCAGAAACAATAGAAAAAATGCCAATTATGACCGTAGTTTATTCGTTGATCTACCTCATCCTTGGTGGCGTGATGAAAGGCAACTTTTAAAGTCTTTAAACCTTGCAACTCTGGCAGAGGAATGTCCAAGACTTCATAATACAATATGTCAGAAGTCTGCCAAACAAAATCAGCCATGAGAATGCATTATTCTATGTGGATATGGAGGACTACAAATACCAATAGCGCTCAACTGAGTGATTAAAACATGGCCTATATGCATCACCTGGTTGTAATGGGCCAGCATATCAGACAGATGTTCTACACCCCTATATTTGATTGGCTGGGGCTTTGGCTGCTGAGAATAGCAGTTGTGAGATGTAAGTCTAATTTTTGTTGGATCATCCAAACCAAGATGATGAGCAACCCTTCCCACTACAACGTCATAGTTGTCCATCTTCGACCTTCACCACATGAATAACGATAGCCATTAATATACTCTAATACCATTAATTTTTTTTTCAAGATTTTTACTTGGTAAGGACTTACAGTTCTAAACAGAAATCATCCTCCTTTGGCTTGTCCAGAGATCGAAAGTGAACCACCTGATGCACCAATCCAGGACATATATAATCAGAATTTTAATGTCCAAGATTCAGGTATACTTAAAAGATATGCAAAAGACACATTTCCTTTTTTATCGGAAGGGCATATAACAGATTTCCAATGTCCAGAAAACACATTACCAATGATTTGAAAACATTTACCCATCTCAAGATAAAAATGCCCAACCATCATTAAAAACAAGTATAGTTGTGAAGGTTCCAAGCATGCCTTTCTAAGTGATTCTAAGTGATTCTAAGTGATTCAACTGAAAAACTCACATTTAAGCACATGGTAACATGAAAAACCCCACAGGGACTTTGGACACACAAAGAATCCATTTCTATAAGCTATTACCTATGCAAGTCACCAAACTGTAGATTTGTTCACATCTTATACTTAATATGTAAGAAAGTAATGCAGTGAATTTTTGGATTCAAGCCCCTGCACCAATGATTCCAACGCTGTGCACATTTCTCTTTCTCATCTCAAAGCATGCACGTAAGGGAATGCTTTCTTGAGTGTATCCCAATCATTAATGTAACAAATCATTGCCACCAAGCAACATCAGCATCTAAAACTACAACAATGCAAAAAAAAATCTAAGACAAATTGATGAATGAAATACACTGATTCATTTACAAGATTGAGGGAAAAACCTGCCGATTATGCACATATTCCAAGAATGATGGGACATCATGGTAGCGTATCTGTTCATTCCTCTCCAATGGAGAGGCTTTCTGATAACAAACAATATCTCCATCTTCAAGCTGCAGATAAATATGTTAAATTTCGCACTAGTGATCACAAAGAATAGCACAAAACCTACCATCCAAACAAATGCACACCTGGCTAGCCCTAAAAGTTAGTTTCTTGTCTATATGTTCACACATAACACTTGGTTCAAATTTTATTTCCTGCACAAAAAAAAAAAAGAATTAGGTAATACTTACAACATTATGCTTGTTAAAAAAAATCAGAAACAAGATAAAGAGGGCAACTAAATCTTCCACATTGATGTGCACCACAGAGAGGTGTCACGTTTTCCTTTAGTCTCAATATATAGAAGATTCACATGGACCAACCATCAATTGATTATTTTGATTTTTTGGGTTACTTTTCAAGTGTATTAATAAATCCTGACAGTACGGAGTAAATTGCTAGAGTATCCATTTCCAATAGAACTATGAAATTCAATATTTAATCCCTTTTTTTGAGTAAATACTAATCCCAGTTTTTCCTCTCATTGGACCCTTCTCGACAGTTTCATTTGATAATTTACTCTGGCATTCTATTAGTACGCTGACTTGAACCTATAGCATTTAGAAACTATTCTACAGAGGTACATGTGCAGGTCTAGATATTGGAAATGAGAGCATGTGATGCCATACCTACAAACTATAGATATAAAGATATGCCACCATGCATACAATGTGTGCCAAGGAGGAAAGCAGAAAACCAGGTAATGTTTATATACCCTAGATTGGGTGCAAAGCATGGAAATGTTACCGGAGTACATGTTTATAAGCTATGGCCATGGAAGTATAGCAATAGGTATACATTATAACAAAAAATATTAAGACTTGAACATGTCAAAAGATGTCATTTTAAGTGCCAAATTACCAATCATGCGTAAGCAAGGTCCATTGGCTACATATGTGAACAAAAAGAAAATATGAACTATTATGGCAGCTGTGTGAGGGGAGAAACACTAGATGCCAAAAGCCATTAAGTGAGGATGCATCATCAAGAATTACATAGGGCATGGATAGATCCAAGTTGAACCACATACGATTTGTGAAGGGATAGTTGTCAAAGAAGGCATTGCATTCAAGAGTAGAAACAATTTGGGCAATGCCAAGATAAATTACCTTGTTAGTTTGTTACAGCAAACAGAGGGGGCTAGGGAATAGAGATTATAATGAGTTGAAAATAACACATATTAATCATTGGATTGATCTAAATAACAAATGAAGTGACTGGTCTCATTTCAAATATCACAAGAACCACTTTAAGGGGGGAGAAGGAATCATGAGCATAACATCTAAGATACCAACCATTCTAAAAAATTTTACAAGGAACTCCAGATTAAGACTGTAGCTTCAATATACTTAACTAACCTCAAAAAGTTCAATTTCTTCATTTGGAGAAAAACCAGCCATTTCATTCAATTTCTTTAATATATCCACTGGCTTTCCAAGAGCTTTTACAAAGAGCCTTCCAACATACCTGTAACATACAATATCACAAACATAAGAATCATGCGGTGTAAAAATGCTATATTTTACTGGGGAAACTTGCAAGGTCAAAATACCTGAGTTCCTCAGTCTCAGGGTCATACAGTTTAAAGAAAAGCAAAATATCTTCCTTGGATTTATCAGGAGGTGGAATAGGGCGCAAATCCTGAATTGCAAGTATGGTGAGCAATCAAACAAAGACAGTCAAAAAGGAAAAAAGACTGCACACAAAGAATTATTACCACTCCGAGTTCAACTTCCAAAAACAGTTTTAGCTCTGCATTGTGAGCCTTGTTTGATACCTCCCTTAGTTGCCCAACCTAAACAGCAATCAGATCAGGAAACAAAATTGCCAGGGCAAAACCAAATAAGCCAGTGAAAATAACATCCAGATGCAAAGAAGATAAAGGCATAAGTTCTGATCTTTTGAAGCATTAGCAGCATTATATGAATTGATAGGTCATTAAAAATATTTTACCACAACATCACTCAGTATTTTACACTAAACATAGTCAAGCATGGGAAAAATACTTAAATTCGATTGTTAATAAAAGTGCTTATAGATCAACAATTACATGGAGAGTGGATGCAGTATCTTTTCATACTGTGATATAATTCAAATTTTTTGCAATCACATTTTTTTCATTGTAAAATTAAATGGTATATAACCATATAAAGGACAAATGCAAACAAACAGAAAGTGCTTACAGATTGTGCTTCTTCTTGAGGGCTGAGAGGCCTGTTGGGACGGTAAGTATGGTTTTGGCGCTTGGCCCACAACCAGAAGCGCTGAAATTGAACTGGTATTCCAAACTCTTTCGCCACCTCTTCCTGTAAATACATGCATATCATCAGGACATTAAAAAAGGAAAAGATCTAACAAATAACAATTTCGAGATACATCTTTTAGGTCGATACATCATTTACAAGACACACAGTAACGTAACAGTAGCATTGATTTTTTTTGATACATCAAAACAAACTTAAACCAAGTAAAAAGACTTTCCCTCTTAAGGAGCACATGACATCAAACATAGCGACAAGAAGAAATATGAAAGAAACAAAAATACTGATTTAGAATAATACTTAAGACATTTTCCTCAAGAGCATGCATTGTTGCAAGAAAACACAAAATAAATGAAAAAGTTCTTGATCAATGCAAGAAACTGGACAAAATATACTATGCAATCCACTAAGGGAATCAATGATAAAAAGAAACTGACATACTGATAAAGTAGAGCACATAAGTAAAAGGTACCTTGAAAATGGTAAAAGGCAACTGTTTTTGAATGCGGAAACTACGAACTTTATCATGGTCCACTAAATCAAAAAATATTTCCCGTCCTATCTGCTCTGCTAAATCCTCATTTCGAGCAACCTTCATGCATATAGAAGAGAACAAATTAATTCCGTGCCCAAATAAGTAGTAGTTTCAACTTTAAGTTACCTAATAAATTACACAAAGGAAAAGGAAAAGGATGTCAACCTTTATAATAGTATAAAGATGGGCTTCTGCCTTTTCTTTCTTCTTGTGTTCCTTCTCCTCCTGTTCCTTCTTCAACCTTATCTGGAAAAGCACCTCAAAAGTCAACTCTAAGCATGAAATCCTTACCGCAGGCAACATTCAAGAAGGTAATACTCTACCCTGAGGTGCTCTGCTATGTCCTTTTCATCAACATTACAGATAATCTTCTCCTTGTCACTTTCACGAATATAAACAAGCATGTAAGCATTTGAATATTTGGTGAATTTAAATGGGGTGTTGTTGAAGCCAGGATTTGCCTGTGGCAACTGCAAGAAAAAATAAAATAAAATTAAGTCCAATAACAAGTGGACCGTATCAAATGTTGCACACAAAACAGAACTTCCCATATGTTCATTTTGAAGATATTAACCTCTTCTTCACCACCATACTGCTCCTCTAATGCCTTTTTTGTGTCTTCCTTTGTAACACGCTCATCATCAAACTTGAACCTGGAAATTTATTGCCTCATTATTCCATTTCTTTCTCAGAGAAATTACCCCAGATATATTATACTTAAGAGATTATGAAGTCCATCTTCCAAGATGGATGAAGAAACAGATAGAGGTTTGGTAAACAATCCTAAGGAATTTGCAAACTCAGTGCCACCAATATTCCATGAAAGAAAACAACCACATACAACTAGCATAATTTGCAGTTTTGTTGACAAAGCTGATTGAATAAGCCAAAAATTAGATAACTTGTATCAGGTGCCAATTAAAAGTAGGCCATCCACTAAAAACTCAATTTCAATGACAGAAAACTATGTTGCAAAAAGCCCAAAATACAAAACCCCAAAAGGACCACATCGTGGTCAACATCTCAGGAAATCCTAGCTCTTTTCAAAATAGATAAATAATATAATAAATGGCCATCAATTCGAATAAGCATGAAATAACATAAAGTCAATGAAAAACAAGCAATTGAAACCCTGGATATGGTAAGAGGTTTTTCAAGAGTAAGACACTAGAGGTGTTCACCCTATTCCACCTATTAGCTTTGCTCAAAAGAAATGGAGACATACAACAAAATATTCACTATCTCAAAGATACCATAATCATCTTCTTAATTACCCAACTGCAGAAAAGTTAACATACCACTGGTCAGAAAGAGTAGGCCGAATAAAAGCATAATAGTGTCCACCATGTACTCCACCACTGTGAACAAGAACACTGCACCCACAGTTAAAATGAAATATCAGATTCACATTCAGTTCAATAACTTCGCTCTGAAAATGATGGTACCATCTCAAAATGTCATGTTTAGGACCTGCAGCAAACTATTCAAGGCTATTAACACTGATTTTTTTTTTCCAAACATGAAAAGAAGACTACTAGAAGACAGTAGTCACCCATGTCTACTTCATTAAATAAAAGAAAAATGTATGCATTATTTTTCAAAAGATACACATACACACATGTATCAAATTGTCCCCACCACCCCCACAAGGGGAAAAAAATACAGAACACCCTTCAGCAACATTGCCAAAAACAATATCATCAAGGAAATGAGGTCAGAAGCCACAAAAAAAAAATGCACGAATTTCTTTCTAGCCATCAGCAGATTGTGAAGTCAAAGTTTTATAAATCTAGTTGTATTCCTATCTGACAAAAATCATTAGTTGAAAGAAAAAATCCAACAGAGCGTTATCAAAAGAAAAGAAACATTGATGACACCATGAACAAAGGGGGCAAAGAGCTATGAATCTTTGAAAACAACATCCGCAAATACGGCCCCACACAAGAACTAAAAGGAGCTGAGATTCCATGACCTTAATTACAGTATGATACCCAAAACTACACGAAAACCTAACGAATACATTACATGTTCTTGATGGTAACAACAAATGATAGTTCATTTCCCCATTAATTTGACTAAACCTACTTAAAAGAAAACAATCACATTTTTAGCATGCCTCCTAAATTGTGCAAGACAAGACAACATAGTTTACAATCAAACCCACATGAGAATCAATGCAACAGATGTTGATATTCCATCAAGTCACTTAACCATGGAACTGAAACAGACTACAATTACAAATGATGTGGGATGCAATCCTTGAAGCATGCTTGCTGTCAGGCACTTTAAACAAATCATATAATAGTCAAATTAGGGAAATTAAAATATACATATCATCGACATTAATATTAATTGTAAAGGGGGAAGTTCTTATTTCAAAAAAAGAATGAAAGAAAGAGAAGATGGAGTTCCTAGACCAAGATCAGAGATAAAAACATAATGAAAATATTAGCAGCAGCTAAAAAAACATAGATTAGGTCTCCATGCCGATCAACCAGGTCCATCTTGACCAGAAAACAGTGATCTAATGCAACGAACAAAAAAAGACTATAAAGCACAGTTAATCCCTGGATGGCATATGGTTTTTAAAGACAATCCCAAAGTTGAGTGAACTTACGAGGACACGGATTTCTTTTTTTTTTTTAAGGTGAAATGATAGAATGTGGAAGAATTTAAAGAAAAGAAGATAATAGAACATGACACAACAGCTGAACATACTAAGAAATTGACCAAACATGTGATCGGAAGCAAAGAAAAACACACTGCTTTCATTCAAGGGCATGAAAGATCCCTAGCACCAGTGCCATAGCTAGCATGCAAGACTAACTCTAGAGACAAAGCATATTGATCCAAAAGTCTACCAAACTTATAGCCCTATAAATTCCTTGTGGTAGAAACATCAATTTATAAACCTAAATAGATTAGAATGCTTCAAAACAATATTCATGCCAAACATATTTTAGAATTAGGTATATTAGGCAAAAGTTGGTTTGATTAACTCTTTCTTTTTCTTTTTCTTTTTTTGAAAAGCCAAAGGACAGTTATCTCTTTCTATTTTGTAGGAATTTAATTTAATTAAGATTTGATTTGTTATGAATTTATCTCCAAACTAGGATTAGGATTAGGATTTTCATTGTAATCCCCTCTTTCTATATAAAGAGGGGTTAGGCTCTCTCCTTTCCTTCAATTAAACCTATTTCCAAAACTCTAACATGATATCAAAGCAGGGAGATCCTAAGGATCCCCACCGCCAATTCTCCTCTAGAGGTGCCGCCAGCCCCTTCTCTTTGCCTAGGGGCACATGCCACCTCACCTACCTACAGCTTGTGCCGCCTCTGCCTGCTCCTCTCTCTTGTGATTGCCCTCTCACCTCCACCTCTTCTTGGATTGGTCGATCGGACCAGCTTGATCACCCCCAATTGATTGGACCAACCCCTTCACCATCGCCTCCTCTCCATCTGCTTCCGATTGGACAGACCAAAGGCCGGTCTGGATTGAACCCTGACAGCAACACCACCGTCTCCTCACCACCCCCACACCTCCGCCTCGATCAACCGGCCATTCTTACAACCAAACTGACCAGTTTAAATCAAAACTGATTCAATCTAATCTCCCGAGTACCTTCCTTGCTTGCGCTGACTATTGTTGCCCCTCTTCAACTGCTCACAAATTGCATGGGTTCTTGATTGGATTCCATTTGTCCTTATGGCTGAAGTGGATTCCTTGATCTTAATCAGCTCAGGATTAGCTGCACAGCCTGCTCCTACTTCCACCGACCGCTTTAAGGATGCCGATGATGATGATGACTGGTGGGGGAACCAAGTATCGTGCTCGTTCCCTCCCCTCCACCTGTTTGGGATCGTCTCCCACACTTCTGTCTGCCTGCTTGCTATCTCTTGCCTGAATGCATCTGCCCAATTTTGTTTCCCTTCTCTTACGAGGAAGGGGCCTCCTAGTGGGTTAGGTTTTTCATTAATGAGAGATGACTGCATGCCTGATGGCCTGACTGGCTACTTGCCTGCTTGCTGCAACACAAGAATTCAGTCTAAAGGGGGGATCTTACTTTTGTTCCACTCCTGCAAGTTGGATGTTATATGCTCTCTCTCTCTTTTCTTCTTTTTTTGTTTGGTGGGGGGGGGAGGGGGGGAGTGGAAGAGGGGAGTGTTAAATATATTTTAGGATTAAGTAAACCAGGCAACAGCTAGTTTGATTTATCCCTTTCTATTTTGTAGGGATTTGATTTGTTATGAATTTGTTTCCAAAGTACGATTAGAATTGCCATTATAATCTCCTCTTACTATATAAAGCAAGGTTAGTCTCTCTTTCATTCAATTAAACCTATTTCCAGAAACTCCAACAGTTCAAAACACAAACAGCTGCCTGTTTATAAACACAGACATGTACTAATACATGAGCCAAAAACACAAGTCATTACAACAAGATAATTAGAAGGCACTAGCTTTAGTTACTTTTTATAAGCAAAAATAAAAGTAACTATCATGGTACAATCAAAAGGCACAAACTTGAACCATTTTATAAGCAAAAAAGGCACCACTTTGGTCCAGGTAAAGGTCAAATGCACTAGCACCTAGACCCAGGAGCATATCTGACTCATAATCAATGTAAATCACCTTACCAGTGGCATGTCTAGGCAAGATGAATTGTGTCTAACTTGCCTGATTTTCATGCCTAGGAACACTAGGTGTGAACCTTGTGAACAACGCCAAAAGTAGTCAATTACAAAAAGAAGCCCAATACAACATATCCATCAACAAAATAGACAACCATAATACTTCCTACAACTTAAAACAAGGGCAGGACGTAGTCAACAGTGAAGAAACAAAGAGAAACTAAAGACAAATTTCCTCGTGAAAAGTTCACATGAAATGAAGTCATTTACAATACAAAGATGATAAAAGTACAAAGGGTATACATATCTTTCTTTAATTTCTGGGCCCAATGAAATGGCTTTCAGGAAAAAAAGTTGCCTCCCACACCTAGATTCATGTAGACTACTTCACTCAATAAAGCATTTTTCTCTAGATATTTATGACACTGTGCTGCCATAACTATTTAACTTAAAGACACACCAAACTTCTTCTAACTGGCTGCTACCCCCTATGGACACTAAATGTAAACACAATGAGACCATTACCTATGAAGTGTATATAGGTTGCGAACTCTTCTGTCAGCTTCTGGTGAAAGATATTTCCCATTGTCCTTATCAAGGTCCAATTGCAAAGGGAATTCATAGCGATCATTTATCTGCAGAGAAGAAAAAAGCAAGGGAGTTAGTAATGAAATCATACCTTTCATACCTATTTATTGATTATTTGAAAGCTATATCCTTAGATACAAATAAATGTTAAGTGTCAAGGTTGTTGCCACAAAAACATTGTAATGAGACTAAATTCTACAATAAGAACTTAAAGACTTTTTGCCCCAAAAAAAAGGTTGAATCAGGACAAGAGGAACACATTGGCAGTCTGTCTGGACAACAGGGAAGTTGCAGGTTCACAGTCCCCTAATCATTTATGGCAACAAAACCCACTGTGACCAGATTCTCCATTGATCAGATATCATCTGTTTAATAAATTGGAATCCAAATGTTTGCTTATCATGCTCCCCCCAGCATTGCCCCTTGATGATTCTAAGACATTGAAAGGGAAAAGGAAAAGAAAAAGAACAACAAAGAGAGAAGTCTTGTTCAGAAAAGCAAAGGGAAAAAAATCCAATAAAAAGGGGCAAGTTGACCAAAAACTTCATGTGACCTTTTCAAAGGTGCTACATCCACAAGTCACCAATTTGGAGGCCAACAAAAAAAACTGCTGACCATCAAAATAAGGTAGCCTTTTGGCATGCAAAGAGCAGAACCCAAATTGAAAATAACAACCTCAACTCAAAACTCATTTAAAAGAAAAGACAAAGAAAATGGTCTACACACCTTAACCATTGTGTCTCGCATGAAATCATATTCAAAACGCTTTAACTGAAGTTGCAATACAGGAGGGAAGTCAATGAATAAGACTCCTTTCTTCGCATCCTGAATGATCCACAAACCAAAAGTATTATAAATAACTGGTTTATTCGTTACAATAACCAAACATGGTAATAACTAATGATGAAAAATAAAAACTGGACTAGAAAGGATCGTAACGTAAATCAGATAAGTCCAATGTTTACACCATGGTTACTGCAACTGCAGAAAAATAAAAACAATGCTTTTTTTTTCTGAAAAAGCAAATAAATAAAAACAATGTTATAAAACAGAGAAACCTGAAACAACATTATAATCCTGTGCATAGTGCAACTGTAAATTGAACAAAAAAATGATAAAATTCTAGTAAGAAGCAATATTGAGATATATAGAAGCCCAAGCTCTTGTACCATAGAACAGACATAACACGGTGCATGTCAGCACATGTCATTCTTTGTAGGGCAAAGGGATGAATCAAATATTCAATCTGTGATTAAAGCCCCTATAGATGAATCGACTAACTAAATAAAATATATAAAACTATTTGAATCTCCTTTTGAAAGAAATGTATTCATGTTTTTTTTACAACAAACAACATAGGTAGTGTATCATACATATATTGTTTTATGGATTGAGATTAGAAGATTGATGATTTTAACAGGGCAATCTGCATTTCCAGTGAGATAACCAAAATATTGCCTGATGTAATGAAACTTGAGGCTGTATAAGGTCCCAGAAATGACAAACCAGTACTCTATTTTTTCTAATATCCATTGCACATGATACCAAATTTCATAACTGGAGAGTTTGAAACAATATCAACCACTCAAGATATTTTTTTCATGTAGAGGATAAAAAACAAGTTGCACTCATGAGTAGCAAGATGAGTCAAACACTCAAAACTACATATGTAGAACATCATAATCGTACATTAAAAATCTCACTTAAACCTTGAAACCTTTTCATTTGGAGTTGAAATATAACAGTATCTGTTCTCATCGAGCTTCACAGCTCCAATTGTCAGTAATTTGCAGTCATATAATGTAGTGGAATCAAAGTAGCCAACCTGTAGACCATACTGTTCGGCGTGATACTTATTATCCCCCTCAAGCCGTTCAACTTCAACATATTTATCGAAAGAAGCATACACATCTCGGCATCCTTTAACATCCAGCTGAAGGTCTGAAGAAAGAAGCTGGTCATGGTTTCGTCAAATCAATTGAAATAATAATAATTTGTATTTCTGAAAAAAGCTTACCATAAAATGATTCCTTTCTGGTAGATTTGTAGTCCACATTTATGCACTCTATATAGTTCATGTGGTGTCCCTCGAATAACTGTTGAATTGTGCCTTCCACAACAGTCCCCTGAGATAAATTATATGTCATCATCAATCCTACATAATCGCCAATGAGAAAATTCCATAACACAGCAAACTATGCAGACCTTCATTTTATCCTCCAATTTCTCACAAAGAACCCTGTTGAGTTCTTGCACATCATGCTGCATAAAAGAATCATATGTATCCCAACCAAAAGATTTTGTCAACTCCTTAGTAGCAACACTGTTATCACTGTACTGGAGTTTATAGAACAGGCTCTGAAGAGCCAGAGGAATGCTTCCTGAAGGCATATCATTTTCTGTTGTTGGCATATGATACACAGCCTGAAACAAAATTCAGGGAAAAAAATACTTTGATAATTGGAAGGCATCACAACCAATGTGCTCATAGTAGTGGAAAGTGCAAGTTCAAACCTTTCTGAAGTAAGGAATATGGTACAAAGTCTGAAGTAAAGAATTCATGTAGCATGTTGCACCTTGATTTTTAAGGCCAACATAACCAGTCTCTTTCTTGGAATCATAGGACCAGTAGTCAATCACCCTGCGAACAGCAACCTCGGCTTCAACTACAAGAGTATCATTTACAAGATAACCTCTAGTGGGGTCATAAAGTTCACTGAGAGGCATGAACGACGTGAAACCCCAATCACTCTCACGGGCATTGAACTGGTGTTGTGTATCTGCATAATCCACGAAAAGCACATAAGTATTCTCAACAAAATTCATCGCTGTATCTACAACAGACTTGCAACTATAACCATCCACGACTGGCATAATAGCAATGTAAGATTCTTCCACAGAGGAACTCGACAATTTCTACTTAACAGGGATAGAATCAACAAAATTACCACCAGCAAGTTCCATTATTAGCCGAACGCAGCAAGATTTACTAGACTAAGATCAGCAACATAAAACAAATAATTCACACATATTGCTAAACAATAGTCCATATAATTAGAGACTCAGCGTTGTGTCACGGGCCGGAAACAGCATACTTAACTAATCCAGAAAGAGAGATACGATTGATTTAACAACTTGGGAGAAGAAATTTCCTCGTGTATACCTTTCCGAATGCTATACTTATTGTGAATCTGGTTGATCACGGCCAGACTGAACTGGGCGTATCTGCTCCATCCGTATGGCAAAGTCGCCGAATCAGCGACGTCCAAGTAAATAGACAGCTGGTCCACATTGTTCCCCTTGGGAAATATCAAAATGCGCCTGCAACAAACAAACAATCCCAGCTCAGACCCTTCACCATTCCACAAGATCAACAGCACGGTAATAATGACGCGGGGGGGTGGGGGGCTTCCACGTACCATTTGTACCCACCAACCAAGAAGATCTCCGAGTAGTGCTTCTTCGTGTTCAGCCGCGAGAAATGCTCCATCGTCCACGTGAACCTCGACGTCGGGGGATCCTCCACGGGCTGACTCTCCGCCGTCGCGGCCGCCTCTGGCTGCACCGCCACCACTGAAACAACAAACCCAAACCCACACCCAAACCACGTCAGACCAAAAACCCTACCAAACTCCCGCGAAAACGGCACGCGAAAAACAGGAATTCCCATCGGAGCGCCTGAGAACTCCCTGGAAGACCACAGTCTACGCTGCCAAATCGATATCGGGATCCGCCAAAAGAACGATCACTTGGCAGATCGGTAGGGAGAGCGGGGGTGTTGGGAATCATCGTCGTTACCTTCCATGGGCTGCGGGCCGTCCGCGAACTCCGAGTGGGGCACGAGCACCTCGTCGTCCTCCTGCTGCGGGAATCCAAACAAAGAAGCCAAGTCAGACACCAGATCCGGTGGCCCCCGAGGCCCCCGATCCGATCACGCGCCGCGAATCGCCCGGAATGGAATCCGCGGTCCACCACGGGGGGTCGAATTGGCCCGCGCGAAACCCTAGGAGCTCCGCTGAGGAGCGCGGGGTGGCGGAGCCGGAACCCTAGAGAGGGCGAAGGGGGTGGAGAGGGGAGACGGAGGGAGGTGGAGAAGGATGACGGGGGGAGGAGAGTGGAGATGGAGTTAGGGATTGTGGGAAGAGGAGGGGTATATATAGGCAGTTACCTCGATGGGAGGGGTGGTCATCATAGTCATGGAGGGGCGGGGAGAGGAGAGATGGCGATCGGAGGCGGCGGACAGAGTCGAATTTGTACGATAAGGGGGAGGGGGGGAGATATAGGGAGAGGGGAGGAAGGGAGAGAGAGAGAGGAGGTGGAGGGCTTCTCTCTGAGAGTGGAGGGGGGAAGGAGGAGGAGGGGGAAGTTGGGCAAAGGGGCAACAGCGAGGGGAAGAGGAGCCCAGCAGACTAATGTGAGGGAGGGGTAGTTTGGGGAGTTTTGAGGTTTTCCGGTTTTCTTCTCCCTCCTCCCTTCCCTTTTGCTTCTTCTTCCTTTGGTTTGCATTGTCGATGGGTTTGGGTTGAGGCTCCAAGGGATGGAGAGGATTTAGGTTAACAAATTTTTTGGACATAGGCATGAAGATATGATAGGGCTCTATGTATTTTTTGTGTCAAGTGTAGGGTTTCATAAATGAATGTACAGTCGTTATTGTCGGGTTCGAGATGGCTTGCCACGTGCCTTGACAAAGTTCGCTTGATCATTGATCTGTTAACCACAGGATTAGTAATGATAGATACATGTGTGATTTCTCCATTGAGAGAGTAAGATTATAGAGTCTTAAGGTCTCATTTAATATAATCACAGTAAGATTTTGATATTGCTGATGATTTAAGGGATTGAATCGTCAATAATAAGCAATCTTTATTGTTTAAACCTGAAAAGGCATTGGTGATAGGTCAAATTACTTCGGTCATTGCATATCTTTTTCTTTGCTCTTTGTTTTTGATATTTGAGCATATCTAAAGTTCATTAAGGTCCTTCGAATGTTTTTAACATGATTACACTTGTACAAGGAGGGAAACTTATTCAATAAGCAATATAAGTCAAGTATGTAATTTTGAAATGAATAATTAATACGTTAATGCACAAAAAAAGTATTCCCTTATTGGTTTATTCCTATAAAAGGCCATGTTCCCTAAGAGTCACATATTATACCCTTTAAGTGTAACAAGTAGGATTCGCCTGATAATGGAAGCATTAACAAACACAATAATATGCTGACATCTTGCAAAGGGATCTTAGCATTCAAGTTTTATGATAGAAAATACCCCTTTGCGTGAGTTCATCTTCATTATCCCATTTTCTCAACCCTAAACCTTAAATATAAAACTAAATAAAATACATTGTAACCATCCACCCTCAACTTTGCTTTTGCATTTAGCATGTGAGTAGGATTTGTGTATTTTAAGTCAAGAGGTGCCCACATGATCATGTAGAAGCCTTATTTGAAGTACAGATTAGCAAGATGAAAGGGAACAACATGGGAAGAGGGTAAATTGTACCTTGAATCTAGCATAATAGTTGACATGCATAATATAATAATTTGTAATTTTCATAGATATTATGCATGGTGATTGAATAATATTTCACTGGAGTTATATATATGCAATTAGCCACCATAGATATATACAAAATAGATAAACTAATGCACATAAGTTCCTTATTTTTGTTATGCTCTACTAAGCCTTTTGATAGAAGATTAGGAGCATGGATGAGTTGGTTCCTAATAATAATTATTCTCAATTCCTGATGATTTTCAATTTTCACCTTTTATGCATTTACCATATTTATGGTCGATAACATAACTTAAATCTTAAGGGACATGGATTAATAAAAATGTAGATTATTCTCAACCCTTGTATAGGTTTCTCACATATATGGTACACTTTTTGTGTAAGGAATTTACCTTTTTTTTTATGCATTTTCAAGAAAAGCCTTCTTTTAAAGAGAATTTATGAATTTGACCGAAAGAATTTGACAACCGAGGGATGAATGCAATGACATAAGTATCAACTTATGATAGTTTCTTTGGTATGTGAGACCTTGATCTTATATTAAGGCAAAATCCAATGAAAAGCGATTTAGTTTATAAAACTAATTTAGGAATAAAATTTAGTTTGAGCATTGGATGCAGTCATAATCAAGTTTATATGCATAACTTTTCTCTCTTAGAAAGGTAGGAAGTTCAAACTATGATTTTTCTTAGGAAGATAAGCCAACCAACTATTCAATCATTTAAGTGGTCTTAACTCAACCTAAAAGGTGTTGTGCTTGATGTTGAGCCATGGCCTTATGGATTCAATGAATTTGGCAACTAACTTTAAGCATGTATGGAAAGGGTATAATACACGCTATCATTTAATTCTAGAAAGACATGGGCAGTTACTATACTATAGATATCATTTAATAATATACAAATTGCAATTAAGCCAAAATGGGTCATAATGAGAAGTTGGCTAAAAAGGAAATGTACTTAAAACCATATGCATCCATATATGATTGGATTTTTATTAGGTTTGACCATACAATAAGATGGTTTACATTATTGGTAGACCAGTGAATTCTTATATTGTTATGGACCTTTGTGAGAAATTACTAATTGAAGGAAAATTCAAATGGACACCACCATACCCTTTGCAGCATGCATCATTTTCCCCCTTTTATTTTCTTTTTTTTATTTTCATTTTTTGTCAATATTGTCAAATTCCAATATTTGTCTATAGGTCATAAAGTGCTTCACTAAACATAAGTGGTTTCTTGATAATCCATGGATAGAGATTATATTAGAATTGTTGAAGAAATTCATTCTTTCTCATCCAATCATGGTGGTGGACACACCTGTGTAGATTACAAACAATTGTTACAAGCATCTTTGTCACTAATTTCTTAGTTGATGAGAAGGGTTGCTTTCTTCTTCAGTGGAGTTGAAGGATTAAAAAGCTTCTTTCTGACACTAACTAGGTCTAAAATCTTGTACAATAGACACCTATGATAAGAAATTGGTGCCATGTCAACTACCAAGAACATCCAACTAAAATCTGGTGCTAGGAAAAATAATGAGTATGGCAGGAAGTTTAGTTTTTTGCACTCATTTCAATCTTGCTTTACAATTCATCCTCTTCTTTTAGTAGTTGGACAATGAGCCATGCCTTTTGCCTCTTAGGCCATGACTCTTGGTCCTTAATGGTGCTATGATGGAGAAAACAAAAATGTCCCATTAACAAACTTTTTCCTATTTCTTCTCCCCAAAGAATAGCATTCTAGGTATATGCCTAAACAAAATGAATCTAGACCCTTTTCAAAGCAGAACAATCCTTAGAATGTCACACTAAATATTGCCTTACATTTAGGATTTTTCCACTTGTTTAAATTCTATCATTATTAACTTTTAGTCATGTTTTTTGAAAGTAACCTTTAGTCATATTATTTCCCACAAAAGCTGTATATAAAATAGAATGAAGAAGTCTTAAGAGAAAGCTTATCAACCTAGTTTATATTAGCAAAGCAATAATGACATTTGGTGATATATGCCATCACTTGTTTACTCAAATCATCATATATGATTGATGTTTGCATTTCATTTATATAACTTTATAGATATTTTTACATATATTCCCATATGAACCATCTCCTATACATAAATGCTCCTGATTTTTTTTCTTTTATCTACATGTGTACTCCTAGAAACTTAATACCTTTTACACATGCCTTTTACATGATATGAAAGATAAAAAATAAATAAATACATATTTCTCCTTATTATAGTAATATTTGAAGTAATGTGAATTCAGCCTTCTATTATCCTAACTATAAGATCCACCATGACTTTAAGCTCCATATCTCCTTAACAAAAGTTGCATTTTTTATTAATTCTTTCAATTTTGATTAGTTGTGAATTCTTATATGGATTCATTGATAATCAAACCAAATATTTCAATAAGTTAGTTTATATGTGGTTAATATAATACCTAGTATTTTTTAATGGAAATCAAATCCAAACTAACTACTTATATATTGGTACCAGAAATAAAAATTGGAAAAGAAATAGATACAAAGTCTTTGAATTAAATTGAGGGAATTCATTGATTAAGGGTAAGATTGAGAATTAACCATGTGAAAGTTTTGGGTGACTATAGAGAATCTAATCATTAAAATATGGATCTAGCCTTCTAAGAATGTTCTCTAAAAGAAGAACGTGTAGGAAAAGAATGGAAATCAATACATGCACATGCCGTATTTTAATTGATCTAGCTCTTAAATTAACATGTGAAAATAGTTTTACTAAGGTACTAGCAAAAGATAAGCATGGGGGTATGATAAACCCCAATTTATCATCATTCTTATGCTTTAAAACTGATCTAGTTCTTAGGGTTTTAACTCCACAAATAGATTTTCAGGCTGTATTGAGGCATTCACTTAGGATAGGCATGCATTACATTTCATTTTATTTTTAATACATTTGCTTGAGTGTAAGGGATAGACAGATAGTCAGATCCCACAAACCTTGGCACTCTAGAAGGTAGAAGATGAAAGAGAAGCTCACATCAGCTGGATCTCAGCTAGATCCAATTCATTCCAATTGGATCCTAGCTCCTTTTATCTAGATCAACTCATCCTTAACTCCATTCAGCTCACTTTAGCTAGATGGCAGCTTAAACTAGCTCAAGACAGTTGATCCCAGCTCCATTCCAACTCCTCCAACTCAAAACAGTTCATTAAAAGTTCTACCTGACTAGGACTAGCTACTGTCATTAACTAGCTAAGCCTTGTCAGCTGAAGAAGACCTCAACCAGCTCGGGCCAGCTCAAGTCCAGCTCCTAAAGACCCAACTAGACTTAACTTGGTTGAGCTGAGCTACTTGACCTAAGCTAGCTACTCCAGCTAGCTAGGTAATCTTCGAGAAGATCAGACCCAGCTCACCTCAGCTCACATCAGCAGAAGCTAGCTCATCTTAGCTTGGCTTGGTAGCTAGCAAAGAACTAGCTAGCTAAGCCAGCTAAGGTAGCTCCTTGCATCCTCTCTTTAGTAGCTATTAGCTCCAATGCAGCTCAAATGTAGCCCCTCCTCAGCTTACCTCTAAAACCCTAGCTCTCTCTTCCAACCATCTACTAGTTAAGGTACCTTAGCTCCTCTTACCTCCCACCATTGTAACCCTAAGCTCCACCTACATATGACCTCCACCTCAACCCAAAATGCCACCTACTTAACCTACCTACCTACACCTACTCCCACTCCAACTTAGCGCCACCACAACCACACCTCTTCACCCCACCAACACTACAAAAAGCCACCTCCAAAATGGCTCCAACCACCCCATAACTACCCATGGTTGGTACCAACTTTTTCCCTCCAAAACCCTTGAAATCCACTACACCAACCCCTTTAAGCCATCTCCACCATCTACCTAACTCCCTTCTAGAAGCCCCCATAGTTGGCCCCAAAACCATGGCATCCTTCCATGGTTGGCGCCAAACTATGGTGTCTCTCCACCACCATAACTACCACCACCATATCCCTTAAGGTGGCACCACTCCATCCTAACCCTAGGATCCTCATAACTACCCTTAAACCTAATCCTAGCCATCCATTTATCCCAACGCCAACCACCAACTTTCCCTCCCTACAAAAACATCACTAACTAGCCACATTTACTCCATCTTCTCCCTTAGTTAATCCCAACATTACCCACCTATAACCTAAGGCCAAGGAAGAAGAAGATCAAGGGGGCAACCTACCCACCCCTTTGGTGCCTTCTTCCTTTCTCTTCTTCTCCCTTGTACCACGCCAAGGAGGAAGCCTTCATCTAAGGGAATGACCAAGCAAGAGGAGGAACATGGGTGGTAGACGTCCAGCCTTAGAGGAGGCTTGAAGGAAAAAGCCAAAGAGAAGTTCTTTTCAACTGCGAGAGCAGCCGCAGTTGGAGCAAGGGCCTCTTAAAGCTTCTACTAGAGGATCTTCATCTTATTCTTCATCACTTTCTATTTTTGTATTAGCTAGATTTTTAATTCCAAGCATTTGTCTACTTGTGACCTTGCATATCTAGTTAATATAAAAGCTTCTTGCCTTTCTACTTTGATTCTTCATTTCAACCATTTAGGTTTTTCTTAACTTGTTGCATATACTCTACCCTCTAATTGCCCTAGGTGCACTTGCCTAGGGTAAGCTTAGAGTTGTGGGCATTTTTTTGTCACTTAGGCGTGTTCTTTAGCTTGGTTATCTCCGCATTTCGTTGCCCAATATTTCTAAAACCTAAAACCAACAAAAACTAAAATTACAAAAAGACAAGTGTCGATTTGAGAGGTGAGAGAGAGAGAATCATTTCATGTGACTAACAAATTAGCCTCCTTGGATGACCCTAGATCCTTACCCTATCTGGGAATATAAATTGTAAAAGTTGATTGCAAATTTACGCATTGCAATGGCATAAAAACCTGCATTTACAAAATGTGTATTTGTTGCAGGCGTCTTGCGTCGAAGTTTCAAGGAGAAATGATTGCATCGTAGTATAGTCAACGAAAACACTTTTACAACATTTAAATTTATAGAAGTACCTGAAAACAAAAAATGAGTCCGAGGTCATTCACAAGGATCAAATGTGGAATTCACGCACTAACCGCAATTAGAAATAATGAGCACAATAACAAAGATATGCAATGAATATCAATAATAAAAAATGTATGCAATAACAACCCAAATTGTATCTCAATAATTATTGGGATAAAAAGAATAGAAAGGACTATAAAAAATGGTGATTTGAATCACCACTTAAATCCCACAATTAAGCACATCCCAAGGCATTCATAATCAAATCAATTTTACTACAGTGATCTTGAACCACTAATCTCTCAATTCCACGTCAGTACCAACCTCAAATAATCTCATAGTGTTCACAACCAATCCCAATTCAGACGTCGAAGGCGAACCTCAGACACCTTAAGTCTTAAAGCAACACAAGGCGTTAGAGTGCCAACACATAACTAGAACCCTTCTCAGAGATGCTAAGTATAGAACTAAGAGGCACGCATCTAGAGGATGAACAGTGAAAAACCACCCCCCACCCTCCTCAGATTTCCTCCTCTTCCCTTCTCAGAATCGGATAATTGAATATATAAGCGGGTAATTGGATCCGGGTAGGGTCCAGACCCATAAACAGTGGTCACAGGTAAGGAGTAAGAGCACGTGGGTGAGCACGTGTATGGGGGACCTCACCCCCCATGTGTCAAGGCGAACATGCAATGAGACAAAATCAACTTATACGCCTGATTCAGCTCATTCCCACACAATGTGGGACTATTATCGCCTCCTTCTCCGCGAGCAGCAGTTGGAAAGCTTCGTCTGATTGAAGCTACTATAGGCCTGGCTTCACCCAATTCGAGCCCCAAGTGGCCTCCTATGTCCAATCCGCACTGCCTGGATGTGGAGGCGGCAAGGATGATGACCAAGCAATGGCGGATGGAGGTCGAGTTGTTGGCGACAACGATGAACACCTGTAACAAGCAACACGGGCTCTAAGCCCCAATTAGATAGTTCAAGAGGTTCACCATGGTGTGTGGAAGGCTGTGGTGATGTTTGTTTGGTTGTTGAAGGTGTATGGTGGCCGATTGAAGTCAGAGATGATGACGAGAAGATGGGTTAGTCGGCCGAGGGCGTGGATGAGCAAATCCCTCAATTTCTTGAGGGCTTTTGCTCGCAGGGGTGAGTGGAAGCTTATGGAGGTGGTAGCCAGTGATTTTGTGTGGTGTAGTGGCGACGCGGCTTTGTCGGAGGCGTCACTGGCCGTGGAGAATATGGAAGGAAAGGAGGTGATATGTGATGATAACGTTATCATTAGCCATATCTAGCTTTAATTAATTATAATTAATGGATAAATGCTCCTAAATAATCGTTAGAGGACCATAATTCATTGCATATCTATTCTAAGAGTTTAATATTAAAATAAGGGTAAAACTACAGTTTTAACAGAATATCCTAATTGCAGTACAAACATGAGATTTCTCAAGGGTTAATAAAGGTCAAATGGTCATAAATGCTTAATAAGTGGGTTCATGCAAATAAAAATGCGTTTTCAAATGTTTTGAGAATTAAATGACATTTGAAACTCTAAAAATAGACCTGCTTGATTAAATGAGGTTATGGTCAGGATAAAATTCACCTAAACCCTCTAAAAATCATAGAAAAATATTCTCTAGAATTTGGCATCCTTAAATTGACCATCAAAACCCATTTTGACCTAAAACAGAGTCTCAGACGAACAGTTGCCCTAATTTAGGTTTCAGTGCAATTTACCCAATCAAACTTGGTCAAAACATACATCCGACTTCACCATCAGATTCCTTAGGTCCAACTTAGGTTTGTACCAAAATTTGGACCCAATCAGAGATCATCTTGACCTAGTTTGCAATTTGGTCCCGTCAGACCCTTAGCTTTTTGAATTCCTTGCAAAGAGCCCCCTAACTTCATCATCTTCTTCATGTTTAGGTCCCCTCTGCCTTCAGTTTCCTAAACTCAACTCTAACGACCTTCAATCAAGGAGTTCTCCCTAATTTCTCGCCCAATCTCCTCCAAATTTGGAAGGAAGACTCCTGAAAATTTTCCTTACGATCTAAACCTATACTTGGGCTCCAATTCTTTCCCAATCTCCCATGCAAATGCATGGGAGATGTGGGTATCCCACATGCACAAATTGGACGAAGCTTGAAAGCTTCATTCCATGCTTGGAAGGCCTCCTTGAGCCCTATAAAAAGACCCCTAATGCCTCATCGACCTCCTAAGCTTGTTCTTGGCGAGAATCCCACCTTCTTCCCTCCTCTCTGGCTGAGATCCTCCACAAGCTCCGGCGAGCCCTCCAACCTCCTTCCTTGTCCACCCCCACAGACCATAGTGGGTGGATTCTTCTTCGCCATCTTCATCCGCGTCTTGCAATACTGGCAGACGTCGCCTTCCTTGTCTTCCTCACTGTCCTATCTTCATTAGAGACTTCATCTTCTCTGTTGCCAACGTGCCAAAACTAGTGCAGACTCCCCTCCTTTCGTCCACTTAGAGTAGGTAATTAGTTTCCTTAGGTTCCTAGTTTAATTTCCCTTATCAAAAACCCAAAACAAACCCGACTCAACACCGTTCACCGTCGTCTTCTCCATCTCCGATGACCACTCCGGCAAGGACCTCTTCTTGCTAGACACCTCCATCCTCCTCGCCAACAAGTCCATGACCTCCACCACATCCACCCGCACAAAAGCCCTAACCTATCGCACTCCATTGCTCACCAAACGTACCCCCGAACAAACCCATCACACTCGGCCATCTCCACCTCCATCTAGCTGCCACATTCAATCTCACACCACGAAACCACCATCACCACGCTCCACATGGTCCGGCGATTCTCCATAACCTTTTGATTAGGGCCTTCGCGCCTGTATTCGCGTTTCAGGTTGATGCCAGTGCTCCGCCATTGCCGCCGTGTTCTTCAATCTCCAAGTCGCATTCGCTCCAGGTCTTGGTCCCAGGCTGAGCGGTTTGGCTTCAGGAAACAACCCCGGTGCTCAATTGACGAAGCAAAGCTCCCTCTCAACCACAATCAGAAGCATCGTCACAGTGGCTGCTCGCAAGAAGAGAGCTGGGACTAATAGTCCCACATCGTGGAAACACAAGCACCCGCCAGTGTATGAGATGATTTTCTGTTTTAGGTTTATTGCCTCGAACACATGCGGTAAGGTCCCTCTCACCCGCACATGACCCGACCCTCCTAGGCCTCTTTACACTCCTCGACTACCATACACGTCGGTAGCCCTGGAGCCGGGTATGCGCAGATCCGATTACCCGATTATAGCCAGATTTTTAGAAAGAGCAGAGGAGGAAGAGAGAGAGAGAGAGCA
This sequence comes from Thalassia testudinum, assembly GCA_037157565.1. Lineage (NCBI taxonomy): Eukaryota > Viridiplantae > Streptophyta > Magnoliopsida > Alismatales > Hydrocharitaceae > Thalassia > Thalassia testudinum. The sequence goes on from JAZHRO010000024.1 coordinate 26,172,895, forward strand.
TGGGGAAAAGGAGGTTTTGCCTTGCGAACAAGCCATTTGAGAAGGGTTTGCTTCCCTTGTGCGTGAGAAAGAAAGAAGAATTGAAGAAAAGGAGAAGGCTTGGGAAGGAAAGAAGAGAAGGGCTGAAGAAGAACAGACCAAGAGAAGAGAAAGGAAGAAAGGCAGAAAGAAGAAGAAACCTCGTACAGAGTCAGAATAGCACTGTAGCACAGAATGTTTAAGTCGTCTGATTGATAAATCAGACGTCTGATTAACTATTCATTGCTTTGAGTTATTTGAGTAATTGATATTCATGTGCTTAGACTAATAATTGGTGATCAAATCACCATTGTTTTCTCTAGGTTTCTTTTTGTCTCTTGATATACTCTAGTTTAACATTGAAAATTAGTTTTGAGTAATTATTATTCATTGAAAATCATTGATTGTGCTCATTTATATTTTGATTAAGATTAGTGTGTGAATTCTATGTTTGCTCACTGTGTTTGACCTCGGACTTAAATTCGAGTTATAAATCTTATTTGTTTGAAGAGCTATTTGTCAGTTATACTACAACGCATTTTCTTAAACTTGACAAAAAGCTTGTTCAATAATATGTCGGTTGAATTGAGTGGGAAAATGTTGGAAAGGGTTAGGAGAGGGAAAGGAAGAAGATTACCTAGCTAAGGGATGAAGAGGATGAGGAATTGGCGCTGGCTGTGATTGGCCGACGTTGGAGGGGATGAAGTCTCTGAAGGTCAGGACGGTGACGAGGAGAGGGGGAGGCCACTCCTAAGTTGGTTGTTGAGGAGCGGACAAAGTCGGGGATGAAGGAGAACCAGCCAATTTAGCGGTTGGCTAGTCGTAGGAAGAGATCGAGGAGGCGTCACTGACGTGCCTTCGTGCGTGTGTGTTAAGAGGTGTCGTTATAGTTGCACTTGATACGTCGGTTTTAAAAGAAGTAAACGGAGGTGAGTCCGAGTGTCGATCTCAGGGAGGCGTGGAAATCGGATTTTGTTTACCACTTGTTGTCACGAAAAAGGCGGAGTTTTGCTTGCGAAAGAGACGGTTTTGAAAAGTGAGAGATAGAGAGAGTTTAGGGTTAGAAGGCTCTTGGTTTTGATCATGCACTTTAAATAGAAATTAAAATGGCAACTAAATGGAAAATAATTTCATTAAACATGCATTCATAGTTCATGGTTTACAATATTAAATACATGCTTCAACAAAAGTAAATGAAAGCTTAAAAGAGAGAGAGAGAGGTAGAGAGAGAGTGGAGAGCGACGAGGCAGCCACGGCGGTGGAGGAGGCTCCGTCGGCGGCTCGTCGTCTCCGACGATTACAAGAGTGCCTAAGACTAGCTAGGAGAGGAGTGGAGTAGTTGCAAGTGGGAGAGGATGCCTTGAATGGTGGTAGAAGGGGGTTTAAATAGAGTTAAGGGCTTCCTAAAAGAAGAATGTGCTTTAGCGACATCCAGAACGTCGCTAAAACCGCTTCCAGATACGTCGGTGAAGGCCTTCTGCCGCCGGTCAGCCGCCCGCCCCTCTCTCTCTTCAGGCGCGATCCGTGGATGTCGAACGAGAGCCGTCCGATTGAAGATCGGACGGCTGAGATCCTCCCGCGCCTGGCTAGGATCGCGCTTCGGGCGCGCGTGCGCGCGCGCGTTTTCGCCCGGCGCGCGCGCGCGTGGGAGGTGGGGCGCTGTCGTCGCGCCGCGTGGCGCAATCCTAGCCGCTCGTTTCTGATCGCGCGGCTCAATTTTGCCGCGCCCTTTATGATGACACCACGCAAGGGGGTGGTAATTAGGTTGAATATGGCCCATCTTTAGAGTAAAAGGCACAACATAAAGTAGAATAGGAGCATTGCATGCATCAAGTACCAAGATTGCTTATAAACTGTATTAATGGCCATTTGTGTAAAGCATTTGTCAAAGCAGGCCTCAGATAAGCAATCAGACTGCACGGATGGATTCAGGACGACGAACGGAGTTTAACGGACTCAAGATCGGCCAAATCCGACATCCGGAGCTCCCACAATGGGCCCAAGAAATCCTGACCGTTGATCTGGAGATCAACGGCCTAGAACGCGCCACGTCGCCCCGCCCCCGCCGCTCGCACGCCCCCAAGCCAGCCAAGGACGCATCTCGGCCGTTGATCTTCGATCGAACGGCCGAGATCCGCGCGCTCGCCCGCGGTCGCCACGACAAAGCGCGGGCGTGGCGCAACGGTTAGCGCGCACGCCCGCGTCGCGGCGACGCGCGTTCGAATCGCGCGGAGCGGAAATCAATTGCGAGCGAAGGGCGCGGCAAAATTGAGCCGCGCGATCAGAAACGAGCGGCTAGGATTGCGCCACGCGGCGCGACGACAGCGCCCCACCTCCCACGCGCGCGCGCACGCGCGCCCGAAGCGCGATCCTAGCGCAGGCGCGGGAGGATCTCAGCCGTCCGATCTTCAATCGGACGGCTCTCGTTCGACATCCACGGATCGCGCCTGAAGAGAGAGAGGGGCGGGCGGCTGACTGGCGGCAGAAGGCCTTCACCGACGTATCTGGAAGCGGTTTTAGCGACGTTCTGGATGTCGCTAAAGCACATTCTTCTTTTAGGAAGCCCTTAACTCTATTTAAACCCCCTTCTACCACCATTCAAGGCATCCTCTCCCACTTGCAACTACTCCACTCCTCTCCTAGCTAGTCTTAGGCACTCTTGTAATCGCCGGAGACGACGAGCCGCCGACGGAGCCTCCTCCACCGCCGTGGCTGCCTCGTCGCTCTCCACTCTCTCTCTACCTCTATCTCTCTCTCTTTTAAGCTTTCATTTACTTTTGTTGAAGCATGTATTTAATATTGTAAACCATGAACTATGAATGCATGTTTAATGAAATTATTTTCCATTTAGTTGCCATTTTAATTTCTATTTAAAGTGCATGATCAAAATCAAGAGCTTTCTAACCCTAAACTCTCTCTATCTCTCACTTTTCAAAACCGTCTCTTTCGCAAGCAAAACTCCGCCTTTTTCGTGACAACAAGTGGTAAACAAAATCCGATTTCCACGCCTCCCTGAGATCGACACTCGGACTCACCTCCGTTTACTTCTTTTAAAACCGACGTATCAAGTGCAACTATAACGACACCTCTTAACACACACGCACGAAGGCACGTCAGTTTTTTGCCGGAGCTTGGTTGGAAAAGGTCGGGGAAGGAGTTGACAAATTTTGGGTCTAAACCTTGCTAAGGAGCATAGTGTAAGCTAGGGGAGTTTAAATAGAGGAAAATCAGACCCTCAAACGTGCGAAATTCGTATGTTTGCTTGCGAGTTTGAAAACCTAAACTCCTGATTTTTCTCACATTCGCCAGAGTTGTAGGATCGATCTTAGGATTTAGGACCAAGTCCAATCGCTAAGGAATCTCCTAAAGATCATTCCCTCCAATTTTGGAGGGAATTGGATCTGATTTGAGAGAGATTTAGCTGCTAAATCCCAGCTGAAGGCGCTTTCACACCTTCAATGGCGACATGGGCATTTTTGAAAGAATGAAGACAAAGTTAGGGACCTGATTGCAATAAAATCGAAAGCAAGGGATCTTAGATTTAAGGGACTAAAATGCAAACTAGGTTAAGATGAACTCTGATTAGGCCCAAATTTTGGTGCCAACCTAATTTGGACCCAAGGAATTTGATGGTGAAGTTGTATTTGAGTTTTGATGACGTTTGACTGGGTAATTTGTATAAAAATCCAAATTAGGGCAAAATCCCATCTGAACTCTATCCAAGGTCAAATGGGTTCAGATGGTCAAATCAAGGGTACCAAACCTCTTAGAATATTTTTCTATAAATTTTAGGAGGTTTATATGAATTTTATCCTGACCAGAACCTCTTCAATTTAAGTAGGTCTGAAATTAGGGTTTTATGTTATGATATGGTTCTCGAAACGCGTGAAATCCCATTTTTGTCTGTGTGGACCCACTCTTTAACTTTAATGCTCAATCGACCTTCAGTTAACCCTTGGGAGACCCCGTGGTTACCCTACAATTATGATGTGATGTTAAAACTGTAGAATTAGCCATATTTTACTGTTCTCTTCTCAAAATGGATTTGTGTGGAATTACGGCTCTCAGGCAATCATTTCAGAAGCATTTGTCACTTGATTTCCACTAATTTAAGTTAGTTATGGCTAATGATGGTGTTACCATTAGTATTTCCCGCATCAATTCTTCACTGATTTCTTGATAAATTCTTGTTCTTAGTGTTTAATTGAGTTAATTGTTGTGTTTTTTAGGATCCTTATGACCTCAAGAAGCTTTTGAGTAAAATATTGATAAGTTCTGTGGAGATTTGATCTCCAACCTCTATTTCCAGCCTTCATTGGAGCTCCAGTGAGCTCTGGCGAACTTAAACTAGAGCTACAGCCTTTAAAACAACCTACAGAACTCCAGATCATTTAGTTGTGATTTTAGGATTGGATTTGACTATTTAGACTTGTGTTTTAATGATTTTATTTCTCTGTTGATCATGAGGAGACTTATTCTTTGAGTCTTATAGCCTGGAGACAAGTTTTAAAGCATGAGCAGGCTCTGTAGAGTCCATATTAGTTTTACTTTAGGTCCTAGAACTTTTAATTTGATCTAGTCTAGATTAGTTTTACTTTAGGTCCTAGAACTTTTAATTTGATATGACGACCAAACACCTATTAGATCCCCAGTGGAAGTGCTTGATATCACATCTAGAGGGATCAAAACAAGAATATGAGAATTGTAACAGATTCCTGAGGTTGAATTAAGTCTACTTAGACTATTAATTTGATCTAAATTGCTATATCTCATAAAGTCAACTTTTGACTTGAATTGGTAAACTCTAGACTGTTCCTAGTGTTCTAGGACTTAAATCTTTGATTTGATGATATATTTAGGTTCCTGCTATGATTGTGAAGCTATTAGAATCATTTAGAGTTTGATTTGATTGGATTTAGAGTGATTTTCACTCTGAGTTTAGTTTGGGTTCAAACTGAGCTCCATTAGAGTTCATATCTATTTTGTTAAGATTTTGACACGATTTTTGCCCATATCAGTTTGTTATGAGTCTTTGAATTAATCAGGGTAGTTAGTTGAGGCTTTTATGCATTCATTGAGTTTGTTAGCATTGAAATCAATGTTCTTTACCTTTAGAACGAGACCTCTAAAGCTCTCGAGCTTCTCTTTACCTCTTTGAACCTCTTTCACTACATCTTTCCATACAAAATGATCTTTAAAGTATAGTTGGACTCTCAATTGAGAGTTAAATCACTTCGCTAGGTCAATTGACCTAGTCTCACTTTCTGCTAGTATGCAGCAGATTAACACAAAACAAAGTTTGTTCTAGGTCAAGTTTGAACCTTAAATCCACGAATCCAATATGATCCCTTGATCAAATACCTTCAATTGATAATAGGCAAATAGAGCTTTCGATTGAGCTCTTAATCTTAGGATTTGGAGATCTGTGCTACTAGTATTCCATGGTTGAAGTTGGAGTTGGAGTTGGAGCTATGCTAAAGGAGAGGGGATAAACATAGTCCCACATTGTGAATAGAGGAGTTGCTGGAAGCATATAAGTTAAATTGTGTTGCTTATCGGCTAGTCGTTGAGCGTTGGGCACATGAGCATGTGTGTGTGTGTGTGTGTTATGGGTGGGATGTGATGGTGACATGTGTCCTAGTAGTGGTATCGATCTGACCCATCTAAGCCATTGATCCTGCGAAACGACATGTGGATGATCTTGATCCTTTTGGTTAAAATCACACTAACACTTGTGTTGCTCTTAAAATTGGCTAACTGTCGAGACCCTACGCTGTGCTTATGAGATTGTGAAGGGAATTAAAGGCACATGAGCCTAAGTTTGAAATTGAATTGTGCCTAAGTTGTAAATGAACATTTACCTTAAGTTGTAGTTGTTATAAAATAATTCTGTGCTTATAAATTCCTTTTATAATTCAATGAATATCATTTCCTTTTGCCTATTCTTGCTTATGGAATGATTGCCATGTTTTTAATGTTCAATTTTATGCAATCATTCATGTGATTAACATATTATAGTAAATTATTATATAATTAAGTCTTTAATCAAGTAGTTAGTTTAATTAAGTAAATATTAATGTATTAATCTATATTATATAGTAATAGAAGCTATATTAGTTAAGTAGTATAACTTTAGTAAGTAGAATAAGTAGTAATTAACATTTGATTAGTTATAGTAATTAATAATAAATATTTCTTTAAAATAAATGGTGAATGATTAGCTAATTAAGCCTCCCAGTAAATGACTTGAATTCAATCAGATGAAAAGAATTTTCTAATTGTTAAGTTACTTTGCTCCCTATACCATAATTAACAACGACTAATTATCAAAGCAAGGTAGCTTAAGCATCATTTTTAACGCCACTGATTAAGTTAATAACTTTAATTAATAGTGTTGAGAATTTGCATATTACCAACTAAAGTGGAAATCACTTGATTAGTGATTCAGATCTGAATATCAAATCACATGGATACACTATTGTAGTTAGTTGGTGTAAAGACCTGTCCCACTTTTTCCCTTTTAAGACGTCTCGAGTCTCAGTCAGACGTCTGTCCAGATGTCTGGACCATTTCCTGGATGTCTAAAAATGAAATTTTTATACGCACTCTGCACGCGGGCGGTGCGCAAAACTTCTTTTTCCTCTCTCTCCTTTCCTCCTTGCCCTAACCCTAAACCCCCAGCATCTATAAAAGCCACCCTCCCCTCCTCTCCTCTCCACTCCACACACCACCACCTTCACCCTCAAAGCATGTGGGAGTGGCGAGAGGAGGCGAGCGAGGGAGAGCGTGAGGGCGCAAAGGAGGAGAGTGCGGGAGGAGGAGGAGGCTGAGGTCAGGAGCTTCGATGGAAGCTCAGCAGAGCTCGCACGGCCACCGCGGGCGCGTGTGGGAGGAGGAGAGAGTCCAGAGAGGTGTCTTTGACCACTTGCAGTAGTTGGAGCTGCGACAGAGCGAGGAGAAGCACGGCGGAGGAGCTGGGAGTGGGTTCTGGGACTGGAAAGTTTCCAGTATCAGATGTCTGGAGCGAAGTCCGGACGACTGGCGAAGCATCTGGACGTCTGGAGTCAAGACCAGACGTCTAAAAGCTCCTTTATCGCGAAGGTACGCTCTTTTCGCGATTACAGCCATGCAGGCCGCACCGCAGAGGATATGTTGCGCCTGATTTGGGTGGCTGCAACTGTTGTACACAGGAGCAGCCTTGGGAAGGAGTGCGGAACGCCTTCCCACACACTTTCGGACATCTGATCAGCTCACCAGACGACTAGAGGTGTTTCCAGACGATAGGAGGAGTGGTCCGACATCTAGAACTGCCTTCAGACGATCGTAGAGGAGGCCTGGACGTCTGAGGACACTGCAGGGACTTGAGGTGAGGTTCTGTATCTTTTAAGATGTCTGGACTTGTTTCCAGACGTCTGATTTTGGTTAGTAGACACGTTTTTGACTCGTTTGGGGTCCGATCGGGATCCATTTTACGCAAACGAAGTACCTGTAGTTTCCTTGCGAGTTTCTCTACGTACTAAAAACCTTTATACACTATCCTGAGTCCTCCTTTTGTGATATATTTCTTGGTATAGGATTCTAGCCTACTTCGTGTTTGGGGCTCACAGAGACGCCTGTGTCTGCTGTTCGAGCCCCCAATACTCTCGAATTTTCTGGTAGAGTGGTCTACTTCTATTAATAATATTAAATAAGAATGTGCTTGTGGAATTAGCCAAATGGAATCCTAAGATGTGGCATGAACCCTAGGACAAAGAAATTTGTACTGCATGATTGTATTTGTATGTATGATTAAGTTAAACTGCTAGAAATTGCCTGTAATATAAGCTGTGAGTTACCTGTTAGAATATGAGTTGCCTGAGATAAAGGAACAATTACTTGTGAAACCATCAGTTGTATGTATTGAAATATGGAAACACGAGCTGCCTGCACATAAATGAGAATTGAATTGTGAATAGTGGAATTTGGATCGGAATAAATGTGGTGAATATGAGCATGAACCCTACGGGGAATTAGGAGTGGAACTCCTGTGGTTAGTTGGAAACCTGGAATGTAGACAGGAAGTGTGTTGGCCCTTGAGTACATGGTACCAAGGAGAGTGACTGTCCCCTTTTGTGTAGAGCGGAGCTAGTCGCCCTTGGGTTGAGACCCGGGGTTAGGATTGGCCACTCTACACTGACTCCTGTTGGCCCTCGTGTACACGGTACCGAGGCGAGTTACTAGTGTAGGGAGCGAGCTAGCCACCCCATAGGGCCTGAGGTTCAGCTAGCCACCCTACACCAACTTGTTAAGCCCTCTGGGCAAACCAGGGTAGTCAAATGAGAGTGTGCGGACTATGGAGGGGCAAGACCCCTGTTCTGAGAGGGCAAGGCCCTATACTGTTCTGTGCTGTACTTTGGGCGTACCCGCTAGTGGAAACGATTGACCGCATGTCAGTGCGAGGTAGCTACCCGTGCGCTTATCACGCGTGCCGTAGTCATCGCTATGTCTTGTCAATGACCTCGGGGTGGTTGACTTGGTGTAGGACTACCACGGGGGACTCTCCCAGCCAGGAGAGCACCACATGGACCTTCTACTCTTCGGAAAAGACTACAATCAAGATCGTTCCTATGAGGAACATGTGAGATCAAGAATATCTGAAAGTTTGAGAAAAATGGGTGAAAAGGGAAATACACCTAAAACAAATAAATAGAAAAGAGAATTAAACTTGTTGCTTTTACTGTTTTAGATAGTGTAGATACCACTCTACTCAGCGTTCGCTGACTCAATCTTTTTCATAACACTATTCAGGACCAAGAGTTGAGCAGCCTAAGCTTCTGACTGCGGAGGGTGCTAGGCCTAGTTTAGCCCAGCCGTAGTTTCAGCACTTTCTCGTTGTTTCCCCTTATTGTTGTAGTGAGTTTCAGACTTTTAGCTACTATTGTTGTTACTATTTACTTTCGTTTCTGTTGTTGTGATGGTATGTAATGGAACAGTAGTTTACTTTCCTTTACTGCTTTGTACGTTTTTACTGCTTAGTTACATTGCATATGTAAATGTGGTTTACTTTCCTGCTTTTTGGTTATTTCTTGTTGGACGACTGAGTCTTGGGATTAATCAAGGTGAGCCGGTCTCAGGTCCTATAGGGATCTGGGAACCTGGTCGTAATAAGATGGTATCAGAGCAAGGTCGTCCCGAAAAATGAACCAACTGGCTTAAGAATAACCGTTCACGTGCATGTAACTAGGGTAGCCACCACAACGTAACTCCTTTATATCTGTTCCGAGTCCTTTTTCGAAGAAATTCGATATCGTTGACCCTTTTGTTCTGTCTTCCGCGTCTCCTTACAGGAGATGCCTCGTCGGGGAGCTCTTGAGGTGGGCCGTGGTCGCGACCATGGACGAGGTCGGAGGGGCGGACGTGCTGGGCCTGAGGTGCCAGTTGACCCACCTCTTCTCTCGGGCGTTCAGGCCCAGGATCTCGTCCAGCTGATCAGAGATATTGTGCGAGAGGAGCTCCACCAGCCTCCACGGGCACCTCTCCCTGTGGATGTGGAGGGGGAGTCTTCGGTGGGATAGAGAGACTGCCGCAGTGCTGGACGAGTAGGAGGGGGAGGGGGTGGTCCTCCACTGCCCCTATCACGCTCTGACACTTCCGAGCATGAGCCCTCCTTGCCTGGAGGCGTGCCCGTTCCCCCACTGCTGTTGCACCACGAGCTTTTCGGACAGTTCTGGAAGCTGAAGCCCCCCTCCTTCAAGGGGGTTGTCGACCCATCTAAGGCAGAGTACTGGCTGGAGCAGCTAGAGAAGGTGTTCGACACCCTTTGCCCTCTTGCGGAGTGTCACATGGCCTTTGCCACGTACCAGCTAGAGAGCGCGGCACATAGGTGGTAGAGGGCAGTCAGAGGCCAGGAGAGGGGAGAGCTGACTTGGGACCAGTTCGTGACACTCTTCTGCGAGCAGTACTTCCCACAGACTTGGCAGGACCAGAGGAGGCGGGAGTTCCACACTCTTCACCAAGGGACGTTTACTATTAGCGCATATCGCACGCGTTTCTTGGAGCTGTCACGTTTTGCTTCGACAGCCGTGGCTAAAGAGGAGGAGCACCTGTGGAGGTTCACAGAGGGGCTTCGACCTTCTATTCGTGGGTATGTCAAGCCCCTGAAGCTGCCCACCTTCTCACGAGTGGTTGAGGCAGCCATGATCTATGAGGAGACCAACCCGGCCGCACGAGACACCGACAGCGGACGGAAGAGGCCCTCCCAGCCAGAGTACTCTTAGAGCCGTCGAGAGAGGAGGCACACGGCACCCGCAGGAGAGCCGTCTCATTTTTCGGGGCCGTCAGTGGCCTTTGGGGGTCTCAGACAGGGGCCAGCTGCCAGCATTGGACCCCCGCTCAGCCGTCAGCAGGGACCTACTGAGGGATGAGGTCGTGTTCCCCTTTGTTACTAGTGTGGCCAACTGGGCCACATCAGGAGGGACTATCCATCTAGGGTCGAAGCACAGCAGATGCTCCCTGCACTGAGCGCTGGAGGCCGAGCTGGTGGTCATGGTCCCTAGGTGCGTAGGGGAGGGTAGCAGTCACGAGGAGGGTACCGATCAGCGGCTGCTCGCCTGACCCAGAGTGTAGCTGCTTCGTCTACACTGAGGGCTGAGGGGCGTATCAACGCTCTGACACACAGAGACGCTAGGGCTTCCTGTTCGATGGTGGCAGGTATGGTTACCGTTTCCGGCAGATTAGTGTACGTACTTTTTGATTCCGGTGCCACACACTCTTTTGTTGCTACAAGTTTTGCTGTCAGTTTGGGACATGACAATGTGCTATTAGAGGATCCATTTATGATCAGAGGCCCAGGTGGCCAGTTGTTTGTAGCTGAGGAGGTCTACACGGACTGTGAGGTCAGTATAGGGGGACATAGTCTCCCCTCTGACCTGATTGTGATATTGATGGAGGATTTTGGCGTGATTTTAGGGATAGACTTGCTGTTCGCCTATCCCACCCTGGTAGACTGTTTAGGAAGGAAGATCGTCTTCTCTATACCAGAGTTTCGTCCCTTTGAGTTTCGCGGACTGCCGGTGGACGAAGGTTTCAAATGCATCTCTACGCTTCGGGCAGCAAGGCTTTTGAGCCAGGGGTGTGAGGGCTTTCTAGCCTGTGTAGTGGCAGAGCCTAGCTTCGTGGCTGACTTTCAGAGCATTCTGGTGGTTTGTGAGTACCCCAACGTGTTTCCAGAGGAGCTACTAGGACTACCGCCCGAGCGTGAGATCGAGTTTGAGATCTCACTGGTACCGAAGACCAACCCCATTTCTACTGCACCGTACTGGATGGCACCACTTGAGCTGCGGGAGCTCAAGTCACAGCTACAGAACCTGTTGGAGAAGGGCTTTGTGAGGCCCATCACGTCCCCGTGGGGAGCCCTTGTACTGTTTGTGAAGAAGAAGGATGGTACCTTGCGACTTTGTGTTGACTACGGACAGCTAAATAAGGTCACCATCAAGAACAAGTATCCGTTGCCGAGGATTGATGACCTTTTTGACCAGTTGCGAGATGCCACAGTGTTCTCCAAGATAAATATGAGGTCAGGCTACCACCAGTTGAGGATCAGGGAGACCGATGTCTCCAAGACAGCTTTCCGTACCTAGTATGGGCACTACGAGTTCTTAGTCATGCCGTTTGGGCTGACCAACGCCCTCGCTGCTTTTATGGATTTGATGAACCGGGTTTTCAGGCCATACTTGGACCAATTTGTGGTGGTATTCATCGACGACGTATTCGTTTACTCGCGGGATCAAGCGCAGCATGGGCAACATCTACGGATGATTCTGGACACTTTGAGGCGACGTAGGTTGTATGCCAAGTATAGCAAGTGCGAGTTTTGGTTGAGGCAGGTGACTTTCTTGGGTCACGTGATCTCAGGGGATGGTTTGGCTGTGGGCCCAGCCAAGGTTGAGGCTGTACTCTGGTAGGAGAGGTCATGTACAGTGACAGAGATACGTAGCTTTTTGGGACTGGCAGGTTACTATCGACGGTTTATCAGAGGATTCTCGCAGATTGCGTATCCTATGACCCAGTTGACTCGGAAGGACGTGCCCTTTGCCTGGACAGATGCATGTGAGGCATGTTTTCAGAAGTTGACGGAGAGACTGACTTGAGCTCCTGTGCTCACCATCCCGGACAGCAGTGGCAATTTTGTAGTGTACACAGATGCTTTGTTGCAGGGGTTAGGTGGTGTGCTTATGCAGCGGGGTCACATTGTTGCTTACGCTTCGCGGCAACTGAAGCTCCATGAGCATAACTACCCTACCCATGACTTAGAGCTGGCAGTTGTTTTCTTCGCACTGAAGACATGGAGACACTACCTTTACGATGAGACTTTTGAGATTTTCTCAGATCATAAGAGCCTTAGGTACTTGTTTGACAAGAAGAAGCTTAACATGAGACAGAGATGATGGTTAGAGCTCCTGAAGGACTATGACTACAGCATCTCCTACCATCAAGGGAAGGCCAATGTGGTGGCTGATGCCTTGAGACGGAAGGTGCCCGCCCACTTGGCCAGTCTACAGGCGCAGAGTTGGAGACTCATGGAGGAGTTGGGCAGTTGGCGACCCTGGGAGTCACAGGGGTATTGTGGGACAGTGACAGTGATGCGGCAGACGGGACCAGAGTTGATAAACCGTATCATCGTAGGGTAGATGACGGATCCGTACTTACAGACGCTGTGGGATTGAGTGCTGTCAGGAGACTAAGGATACTTTTCCTTTATAGACGAGGTGCTGTGCATGGGGGGACGCTTGTGCGTTCCCAGGGACGAGGAGTTGTTGAGAGAGCTCCTAGATGGGGCACACAGGTCCAGGTTCACCATACATTCTGGGAACACAAAGTTGTATCATGATCTAAGGCACGACTTTTGGTGGAGAGGGATGAAGCAGGATGTTGGTGAGTTTGTACAGCAGTGTTTAGTGTGCCAACAGGTGAAGGCCGAGCACCAGAGGCCTGCTGGGCCATTGTAGCCACTTTTTGTGTCAGAGTGGAAATGGGAGAGCATCACCATGGACTTAGTGGTGGGTTTACCTGTTACCCAGCGAGGACACGACACAGTCTAGGTGATAATAGACAGGTTAATGAAGACGGCATGTTTCCTGCCGATCCGAGTCACCTTGGGACCAACACAGTTGACAGAGAGGTACATTTGCGATGTGGTACACCTACACGGAGTTCCACGTGAGATTGTATCCGACAGGGATACCTGGTTTACTTTCCAGTTCTGAGCTGAGTTTCAACAGGCTTTGGGGACACGATTGAGGTTCAGCACCGCGTACCACCCCTTAGACGGATGGACAGTCAGAGCGCACCATACAGACACTTGAGGACCTTTACGTGCTTGTGTACTGAACTAGAGAGGCTCCTGGGAGGAGCATTTACCCATAGTAGAGTTTGCATATAATAACAGTTAACACTCGAGCATTGGCATGGCACCCTACGAGGCTCTGTACGGACGGAGGTGTACTGCGCCCTTGAGTTGGGTCGAGGTGGGGACCAAGTGGGAGGTTGGCCCCAGGCTGATCCGGCAGAGTCTGGAGGTGATAGAGTAGATTCACAAACGACTCCGCACTATCAGGAGCAATCAGAAGAGTTATGCTGACCGGAAACGCAAAGAGGTGCAGTTCGAGGTTGGAGATCACATCTTTCTCCGCGTTTCGCCCATGAAGGGTCTGTAGCATTTTGGGGTGAAAGGGAAGCTTGTGTCGATGTTTGTAGGGCCCTTTGAGGACCTGGAGCGGGTAGGACCCATTGCTTACTGGCTTGACCTTTCTCCCTAGCTTTCTGGAGTGCACGACGTGTTCCACGTGTCCACCCTCAGGAAGTACATTGCCGATCCCAGTCAAGTGCTGAGCCACAAGAGCGTCGAGGTGGGTGACAACTTGACCTACCCCGAGAGACTAGTGCAGATACTAGACAGAGCCGTCCGGAGTCTGAGACGGAAGCAGGTACCACTGGTGAAGGTCCTATGGAGAAGCTAGCGGTACGAGGAGGCTACCTGGGAGCTTGAGGCGGCGATGCGAAAGCGGTACTTGGAGCTTTTTGAGGATACATCTTTTCGGACCTACTTCGATCCTCTTTAAGTTTGTTATGCATTTTATGTTCCTTTTTCCGCACCCTAGCTAGTTCGAGTTTTGGGGACGAAACTTCCTTTAAGTTTGTTATGATGTAAAGACCCGTCCCACTTTTAGCCTTTTAAGACGTCTGGAGTCTCAGTCAGAAGTCTGTCCAGACGTATGAAAATGAAAATTTTCTACGCACTCTGCGCTCTGTGCGCAGGCGGCGTGCAGAACTTCTTTTTCCTCTCTCTCCTTTCCTCCTTCCTACCCTAACCCTAAACTCCCAGCATCTATAAAAGCCACCCTCCCCTCCTCTCCTCTCCACTCCACACACCACCACCTTCACCTTCAGAGCGTGCGGGAGTAGCGAGAGGAGGCGAGCGAGGGAGAGCATGAGGGTGCGAAGGAGGAGAGTGTGGGAGGAGGAGGAGGAGGCCGAGGTCGGGAGCTTCGGTGGAAGCTCGGCGGAGCTCGCACGATCACCGCATGCGCATATGGGAGGAGGAGAGAGTCTGAGGAGGCATCCTCGACCGCCTGCAGTAGCTGGAGCTGCGGCGGAGCGAGGAGAAGTTCGGCGGAGGAGCTAGGAGCGGGTTCTGGTACTGGAAAATTTCTAGTATCAAACGTCTGGAGCGAAGTCTAGATGACTGGCGGAGCATCTGGACGTCTGAAGTCAAGAGCAGACGTCTGAAAGCTCCTTTATCGTGAAGGTACGTTTTTTTCGCAGTTACGGCCATGCAGGCCACACCACAGAGGATATGTTGCGCCTGATTTGGGTGGCTGCAACTGTCGTACGCAGGAGCAGCCTTAGGAGGGAGTGCGGAACACCTTCCCACACACTTTCGGACGTTTGATCAGCTTACTAGACGATCGGAGGTGTTTCCGGACGACCGGAGGAGTGGTCCAACATCTGGAACTGCCTTCAGACGATCGCAGAGGAGGCCTGGACGTCTGAGGACATCGCAGGGACTTGAGCTGAGGTTCTGTATCTTTTAAGACGTCTGGACTTGTTTCCAGACATCTGATTTTGGTCAGTAGACATGTTTTTGACCCATTTGGGGTTCGATCGGGATCTGTTTTTTGCAAACGAAGTACCTGTAGTTTCCTTACGAGTTTCTTTACGTACTAGAAACCTTTATACACTGTCCTGAATCCTCCTTTTGTGATATATTCCTTGGTATAGGATTTCAACCTACTGCGTGTTCAGAGACGCCTGGGTCTGCGGCTCGAGCCCCTAGTACTCCCTAATTGTCTGGTAGAGTGGTCTACTTCTGTTAATAATATTAAATAAGAATGTGCTTATGGAATTAGCCAAATGGAATCCTAGGATGTGGCATGAACCCTAGGACAGAGAAATTTATACTGCATGATTGTATTTGCATGCTTGATTAAGTTAAACTGCTAGTAATTGCCTGTAATATAAGCTGTGAGCTTCCTGTTAGAATATGAGTTGCCTGAGATAAAGGAATAATTACCTATGAAACCATCAGTTGTATGTATTGAAATATGGAAACACGAGCTGCCTGCATATAAATGAGAATTGAATTGTGAATAGTGGAATCTGGATCGGAATAAATGTGGTGAATATGAGCTTGAACCCTACGGGGAATTAGGAGTGAAACTCCTGTGGTTAGTTGGAAACCTGGAATGTAGACGGGAAGTGTGCTGGCCCTTGAGTATGTGGTACCAAGGAGAGCGACTATCCCCTTTTGTGTAGAGCGGAGCTAGCCGCCCTTGGGTTGAGCCCGGGGTTAGGATTGACCACTCTACACCCACTCCTGTTGGCCCTTGTGTACACGGTACCGAGGCGAGTTACTAGTGTAGGGAGCGAGCTAGCCACCCCACGGGGCCCGAGGTTCAGCTAGCCGCCCTATACCGACTTGTTAGGCCCTTTAGGCAAACCAGGGTAGTCAGACGAGGGTGTGCGGACTGTGGAGGGGCGAGACCCCTGTTCTGAGAAGGCAAGCCCTATATTGTTTCGTGCTGTACTTTGGGCGTACCCGCTAGTGGAAATGACTGACCGCATGTCAGTGTGGGGTAGCTACCCGTGCGCTTATCACGCTTGTCGTAGTCACCGCTACATCTTGTCAGTGACCTCGGGGTGGTTGATTAGGTGTAGGACTACCACGGCGAACTCTCCCAGCCAGGAGAGCACCACGTGGACCTTCTACTCTTCAGAAAAGGTTGCAATTAAGATCGTTCCCACGAACATGTGAGATCAAGAATATCTGAAAGTTTGAGAAAAATGGGTGAAAAGGGAATACACCTAAAACAAATAAATAGAAAAGAGAATTAAACTTGCTGCTTTTACTATTTTAGATAGTGTAAATACCACTCTACTTAGCGTTCGCTGACTCAGTCTTTTTCATAACTCTATTCAAGACTAGGAGTTGAGCAGCCCGAGCTTTCTGCTGCGGAGGGTGCTGGGCCCAGTCTAGCCCAGCCATAGTTATAGCACTTTCTCGTTGTTTCCTCTTACTGTTGTAGTGAGTTTCAGACTTTTAGTTACTGTTGTTGTTATTGTTTACTTTCGTTTCCATTATTTTGTTGTTGTGGTGGTATGTAATGGAACAGTAGTTTACTTTCCTTTACTGCTTTGTACGTTTTTACTACTTAGTTACATTGCATATGTGAATGTGGTTTACTTTCCTGCTTTTTGGTTATTTCTTATTGGACGACTGGGTCTTGGGATTAGTCGAGGTGAGTTGGTCTTGGGTTCTGTAGGGATCCGGGAATCGAGTCGTAACAGTTGGGTCCTTAAATACAAGTGAGAAAATTCACTGTAACCATGTTAGATATACCGATGGAAGATATTGAAGATCTAAATGGTTTGAATTGAGGATTTTGATAAGTCATCAAGAACCATATGATATCCAACTACTTGTCTTTAATCCAAGAAGAGATGGCAATCTTCTTGAGAGATTGTTGCCTAACGAATGCCCTTGATGCACATCCTTTGCATAGGAATAGAGATTCAGAACTATCACGTAGGTTGAGTCAAAAGGGTTGACTCGAGAAAATAGAGTTACAGAAGCCCTTCTCTTATTATTGTCACAGAGAAGGTGTATCCTTAAACCTGAGACGAATATGTATCTCTGTGCTTGAATATACATGGGGATGTCAATATGGTATTCCCTACTAGGGATCCAACCTGCTCGTTTCATAAATGGGCAGGTTTGGATTCTCTAAACCATCCCCAATTATATTTAGATTTGGGTTTGGGAAAGGGTATCCCCAAACCTATATAGCCGATTAGGTGTAGTACATTTGTTTTGTTGGATTTTATGTCGTAGTAATAAGATATCCTTTGAAAAGTAACTTTTACTTGCTCCTTTGATTATCTCATGCATGATGAATCATTTGCATATTTTAAGAAATATGTCTCCTTTATAACATGTAAATATGCCTTTCTTTAGTTGCTTGTTGATATGTATTGATAATGCTTGTATAAACGTTGCTTAAGACTTCTTAATTATATATAAATAGGAATACGAGACAACATATTAATGGGTACCCATTGGGTAAACGAGTCCCCATTGGGTAAATGGGTAGGGGGTGGGTTTTCCTTACTAAATAAATGGGGTGGGTTTGCGGAATAGGTTTTTGAACATAGATGGGTTTGGTACTACCAAAACCCGACCTAAATTGGCCAAATTAACATCCTTACAGATACACATGTGGTGGACCAATGGTTGATGAACCTACTATAGTGTTGAGATAGGAAAGCTACTGTGTATAGGAGAATATAGGAATCACATGATCTCTTAAAGAAATCACATAGATCCATTGTTGTAGATGCACATAGTGGATCAAAAGCTATAGGCTCACTTAGCATATATTGAGATGTACGAAATTCAATACATGGTCATATAGGTTCTGATCACACTCATACATGAAAGAAAAGAGGATGATCCTTGTGAAAAAAGAGCTAGTCTTTGTTCTTATCCTGATAATACAAGGAGAATATAAACATTTGTAACCCTGGGTAGGAAGGACAATGGATTTGATAATTTAATATCAGTGTTACATAAGTCTTCCAATGCGAAGGTGATGAGGTGTGGCTCATCAGAATTAAAATGCTCAAGTTAAGCTAAAAACTAGGCTAAACACTATATAATTAACATAAGAAAAAGGTTAAGCGTGAGAATGAGCGAAAATGACCTAGAACAACAAATCAATGCTAAAAACACATAATTAGGTCACAAAATGAGATATTATATTCCAAAGTATAATTTGATGATCCAATTGCAAATTGAACACATATTTGGGTTCAAAAGTTCAAATTGAAAGTGAAATCAACTTCTTAATTGTTCAATCAAGACTCAATAAAAACTTGGTTGCATTTAGACATCATTAGGACCTTGCAATCGTTACATTTCATTTAGGTCCTCAGGTCATAACATTTTCCTCGCATAAAAACATGCCAAGGACCTTTCTGAAAGTCTTGGGGACCTCTTTGTAAAATCGTCAGGGACTGTGCTACATTGATCTTCGCCACTAATGGGCCTTTGTGTAATTTTTCTACCATTTCTCCCATAAGGGCCTTCATGCAAAAGTCCCATTATACCTGCAGCCGGCATGCACTGTTCACACATAAGAACTTAAGCCATCCTAGCTGTCGTTCCAGTGAGCTCCTGATCCAACGACTAATCCAAATCCAAAGTTCACGCTCGTTTGCACGTGGCATCACTACACACCGCAGATCCCATCTGACAGTGAGATTTTGATTTGAACGCTCGCGCACCCTTCTCTCTCTACACCCCCACCATTTGCCCTAAACTCGTCTAAATCAACCTGGCAGTGCACTAATCTATTGTTACGCCTACTTAAGCAACTACCCTAAGCCCTGTGCGCGCGATCGACTCCCTCCTACATCCCTTGAGCCGGTCATTCGTCCACTCCAGCTCCTCTCCTCACACTATCCCTGTTCACTTCCTTGGTGGTGGAACTCCACCTTCCTACGATTACTCCTTGCCGCTAATTACCACATAGCACCTGAGGGCGACCCAAAACTCCAGTAGTGAGTTTTCCATCCACTGGAGCACCTCCTCCCTCCCTTCCTCCTCCTCAGCCGTCGGCTAAGGATCCACAGGTCCCGTTCTTCTAATTAGATTATGATTTTAATTGCTTTCTAGATTAGTTTTAGTGTTAGATAGTGTAATTCAGATTAGTTGTGTAGCTAGATGTCAAATTGGATGAATGTGTTACTTTAGATTAGAATTAGAGTAGATTAGATCGATTTTGCCCTCTCTGATCAATTTAGATCAGAGAGTTGCTTTTAAACATCCATTGCAACTCATTTTTCTTCCTCTTCACCACACAATCCACATTCCTTAATCCACTTATGGTTTCAGTCATCTAATCATTCCATCCATTTGAGCTGATTTAGATCTGAAGTTTTCTAGCTTTTAGATCTGAATCACGTCAAAAATCACTTGAGGGTGATCTCATCCATGTCATAAAGCCACAATCACCCTCTTTGGCATTTATATTGAGCTGATTTGAATATCTGATCAGATTTATTTTCAATGGCCAATTGAGTGTGTTTATGAGTAATGGCAACTGATTTGGGTTTAACTGTCGAAATGGAGTTTATCTGAGTTCACTGGATGCATTGTGATTGCCTCAGATTTATTTGATTGGATTCTCTCAGCTTCAACTCTTCGAAGTTCCTGTTCTTCTTTGTGGAATCTAAGCTGATGAAAATTCAAAGTCTGGATTTGAAGTCTAGGCAATGATCTGAAGAGTTTAGGAGGATTGTAATAAATTTGAATACTAAACCATAGTATGCAAATTTATTGGGTGATCAGATCACCACAACAATCCTACATCAAAAGGTTAACTAAGCCAACATTGTTTTTGACATCTTGGTTTGGATTTCCATCTTACATTGTTAATGGTATAAGATGGAGATCATATTAGGATTTCAATGATTTCTGAGATTTTCCTTTAATTTTTGAGGTGTTTGGAGAGAGTTTGAAATGATTTTCTATGGGATTGAATTCATACATCTCTGACTTGATTTTAGATGATTTTATGATCTAAGTTGTTTTTTTTTAGGCTTAATGATGTCTAGATTTGGGTTGTTTCAAATTACAATGAAAATTAAAGAGCCTTGGATCAGGTTTCAAAGTTGGATTTAGCTGCTGATTAATCTCAATAGCAATAGCAGCAATATAAGCTGCTGGTTTCATTAAGCAGCAGACATGTAGAGGATTTACTATTGATTACATATATTTGTGGATATTTGAATCTCAAATGTATTTGTGAATTGATCTTGTTTAACGAGTAGTAGCAGCAGTGCTGCTCAATTTGGCAGTATGATCTACTGTTAGGATTTGATGAGCAACATTCTGATCCAAAAGCAGCACAGCAGCAGTAGCTGCTGAAGTTCTTGGATGCTAAGTGAGGCAGCAGCTGTGTTGATTGTATTGAGGGATTCAAGCTGGGATTTTGGGTTGTAATGTAGCTGACATGTGTATATTTGTAAAATAGAAAAGCACAAGCATTCATGTACTGAAATTGAATTTTAATTCAATTAGAATTGCTTGTAATCTCACTTTAAATATTTTGTCAGCTACTATTGAGTGTTTTAACTGTCCAAACTATGATTTTAATGAAAATCAAGATGAAATTCATGGTTATATGTTCAAACACTTGTTATGTGATATGTTGGATAGTTTTGAATGGTTACATCTCATGATTAGCTCCTAGAACTCATTTAGAAGCCTTACGTGACATTGCCTTTAACCCTTTTAGGCCTCTTTTGGATTTGGTTTGTAAATAAATAAAAATTATAAAAAAATCATAAAAAAATTAAAATAAACCTTTCTTGAGTAAGATCAAATATTTCTTTCGGTGTGAGTCAAGTTTCAAGGTAATCTGAACCCCCACTTGGTAGAACATATTAGCCAACGGTTCAGTATATCTTGGAATTTAATAAAGAACCAAAGATGAAAAATCACAAAAAGAAATCTCTATCTCTCATCTCATCCTTTCTCACTCATTCTCTACCTCTATTATCTATAAAAACTATAAAAATCGGAAAAATACCTAAAATATTATGTATATACATGTAAATATGAATTAACCTAAACTATATGTAGATATTATATGATATGTATATAATGTATGTAAATAACTTATATATGTATTCTATATATTAAATAAAATATTTAGAATGATTTATTTATATATATCTTTATTGTATAATTGTTTATTAATTTATATTAACTAAATGTATAATAAAGTAAGCAATTATATAAACCTATCTATATGTACATAATTATATCTAATACTGTATATGCCTATTTAACTATGTAATGTGTACTGTATGATACCTATATCTTTATTTAATTATGTACTTATTGTAGGTAATTAAGTTATTAATTTAATTAAATAATTTATTAACTTAAAATAAAATAAATTAGTAATTTAAACTAAAATTGAAGTAAGTTATAATGTATACTTGTATAATATTATATTAAATAATTTTAACCTATTTGTACTGTATTTGTGCTATATTACAGTATTTATAAATTATTTATGTACATAACTATCCAAAACATATATTTAAATGTAAATAAATTAAAATAAAGTTTCTAAAATTCATTAAAAATGTATAAAAAATAATTTATTATATAAATAAACTTTGTGCAAAGTAAATTTGGTAATTAGGTCACTAATTTATACGTAATCAACAAATTAAGCTCTAATTGAATGTATATAAACAGTCAACTTTAGCTAATTTTATTACATATTTAAATAATTCATTTTTGTAAAGTAATTTTATAATTATGTAGACCTATATGAGGGCGTTGTATTCATACATTTTAATTTTAATATTGACTAAATTATGACCCTCAAATCGAGGGCCAATTCTTTGAAATTCGCACACATGGAGACGCAACGCAACACCAATTAGGTGTTGTTCTTTAACGCCACATCGTGTGGCACAAAGCAACTTCAACCATATTTAACGTTTTCATGCGGCTGGCTGCTCAATCGTCACGAGCATCGAAACCTTTACCCTCTCTCCTCTGATCTGAACATGGCATTTGATTGAGCATATGAATGAATGTTTGTACAGTGCATGGGCTAGGGGCCTGCACTGTAGCTAGGCCTGTATGGGCCTAAAATTAGATAAAATTAAACCTAAAATCAACTAGGACTGGTTGCTAGTAGAGATCTAGTCCCACCCCTATGAGGTGCTGTGTATCCCTTGAATGTGGCTGGCCCGCCCACTTAAAACCCAAATTTTTAGGTAGGTGAATAATAGGTGAACTGGGTTTAAGTGAAGAGAGAAGGCCCTAAAAATTCCAAGTGTTGGAAGAGAGAAAGAAGATAGATGAAAGAGAGTTGGCAGTGAATGGCTAAGTGTAAGTGTTTGTGTAAGTATATGTATATATATGTAGTATAAGTATGTAGTATAGTATGTGTATAAAAATAATGTAATAAATAATTAAAAATATGTATACATATAGATATAATATATATGTATATGCTAAGTAGTATAGATATGTTTGAGCTCTAATATATATAAATAACTAGAGCTTTAGTGACAGACTTAATCGTCATTGTATATCTATTTATATGTTAGTATAGGTAACTATTTTTTGCCTTAGGATATGTACATATGTTACCATGGCTATAGCAACCTATATATATGTTATTATAGATATTAAAATGTTGATATAATTTAGTATAGTAGATATCATTAGCTATTTTTATACCTACATTTAGGTATTACTTATATTAGTTGTATATAATTAACATAGTGTAGTATTAGTTAGTTTTTGATGCATGTTTGTTGTACATTTATTTTAGGCATTGTAATGAACATTAATTGATTCTTTTGTATATAATTGACTAATTCTTTCATTCATTAATTCATTCTATAAATAAAATTAACATCTTTGGGATAAAAGTGTTGGTGCTAGAGCACCACGATCGTTTGTTTTGATGATAACAAAACACGTGTCATTTAACATTTGCACTTGGAGTCTTAGATTTCAGGTCAATTGCAAATGTAGACGTGATTAGACGGAGTTCGAGCTCGCATCTAGGACAGATTGGAGGAGCTTGATGGAGAATAGAGGAGATTCGCGAGGAGCGATAGATTGAAGATGGAAGAACAAGAAGAATATGATAAAATTCCATTTTATTCCTTTCATGTACTTTTATCTTTATTTGCTTGCTCTTTTTATTTCCTTAGAACATCATGTTAAAGAGCCTCAAAGTACCCTAACAGTAGTCCTAGGAACACCTACACAACCCTAAGATACTTAGGTTTTTTGTAGAAAACTTAAAAAACCAATATAGGGTTAAAATAGAATTTCCAAACGTCTAATTCCCAAATCAGACGTCTGAAAATGTGTTATAAGACGTCTGACTGTTGATTCAGACGTCTAATAACAATTAGGCTGGACTAAGCTATTCTGTCTGATGAAATCAGACGTCCAGACCATAGTCCAGACGTCTTAGAAGACGTCTGATGGACTTGCCAGACGTCCAATTAGTGGACCGTTGGCTAGCTTAACAAATAATGCAGAATATGACCGTTAGAGCCTTACCAGACGTCCTTAAGCCTTTCCAGACGTCTAATAAGTGACCATTTTTTCTCGACTGACCCGAAAATCTCTTCTCAGAGATTTTCTAGCCGTTGCAAATCCATTCCGTAGAAAAAGTGGGTTTCCAGACGTCCAGACATAGTGCCAGGCGTCCTGTATGTCGTCTGATGAACTTGAACAAGAACCCTGTTTAGATCTGATCCAAGTCAGGAAAAAACCCGCCAAAAATCAGACGTCTGATCTTGTTTTCAGACGTCTTAAAGTGGTCTTCCAGACGTCTGATGCCAGAATTAGATGTCTGATAACCCTGTCTGTGCAATGATTGTTCCTGATTTCGGCCTGATTCTCTTGGGCTTTGCACCCAACGGCTATGGAAGCTTTCCTAAGCCTTCCAAAGCCTTCCTAAGGCCTCTATAAATAGAGAGGAACCTCTTGCACACACACACACTTAGTAATACACTTTCAAACCATTTTGTGTCTTTTGATCCTAAGAAGAAAAGCTCGTGCTCTCCAAGCTCTAATTCTTCATCTTGAGAGCATCAAGTATTTGCACATCCGCTCTCCCGCCGTAGTCCACGAGAGCGACGTTGCGCCGTCGTTTATACATCCGCGTCATCGATGCACTCTTTGCAAAGGGGAGTTTCCTAATTCCTATAGAAGCTTAGGTTAAAAATTACTTTGTTGGCTCTATAGGATTATTTGTTATTTATCTTTGTTACTTTGGTTGGGTATTCGCTTTGCGAATTCCCGTCTCCTTCGTGGGACAAAATCCTTCTCG
Source organism: Thalassia testudinum (assembly GCA_037157565.1). NCBI lineage: Eukaryota > Viridiplantae > Streptophyta > Magnoliopsida > Alismatales > Hydrocharitaceae > Thalassia > Thalassia testudinum. The sequence continues at coordinate 26,197,335 of JAZHRO010000024.1, forward strand.
TGAAGAGAAGGGGTGTGAGGTACGCTACCCTCGTATAAAGTAGCGTGGTTGTAATTGAGGTTGAATCACCCTCGTTTAAAGTGATTCGTTTAGTGGATTTGATCAACTTGGTTGATCGGAAAATCCTAACTCGAGAGGGTTCGGTGGTGGTTTTCACCCGGTTTAGGTTTCCACCTAAAAATTATTATGTACTTGTGTGATTGGTTTTTTGTGAAATTATTTATATTTTATTTTCGCAATTGTTATGTCACCCCCTCCTGGTAGGGACGAATTACAAAAAGAATATTTTTAGAAATAGAGAGTGATGTATATCAATAACTATCTCCCAGTGAATAACTTAGAAACAAAATAGTAAAAATTGTAAGTAAATAAATTTGACGCGACATCGGTTTGCATTTGTGACACCCATATTACAATAACGATACTTAAAACCCCTTTTTATTGCAACTCGGTGATTGCGCAGCAATTCACGTCTCTAATTTAGCCATCTTATGCTGATTTCTAACATAAGGCAATTGGATTAGATATGTTTACATGCATCTTTTAAATATTAGCATTTGTGTATTTTATGGGGAGGAAGATAGCTAGAGAGATTGAGCCTCCATTTTTACCTCATTCCCATTTCATTTCCACCACATTTCTACCTATCACAACACCACATACTTCACCTATAATAATTTGATGACACTTCAAGTGCATACATGCAAAAACCGCACACACAATTCCCACACCCCAACGGCCTCCCCTTGTCATCTTTTGTCCCCCCTCGTTTATATAAACCCCTTCACCTCACTCCACAGAAGTCGTTGACCCTCACCTCGCCTTTAGCCATCCCCTCCACCTCCATACCCCATAGACACACACACTCACAGCCATTACACATCCACCTCCGTCAACTGGCCACACCTCTTTCCCTCTCCTCTCTCTTTCTCTTCCTCTCCATACGCAGCCCCTCTTCTCATCAGTTGAGAAGGGGTATGTTGTGTGCAGGAGAAGCTCCCCGTGGTCCCAAACACCATGGTAAGCTCCACCACCACCCAGCTCCGTTGCGAGCAGGTGGGTGTGGTGGATTCTCGTTGATTTTTGCTTTTGATTGCATCGATTTCCGTCGCTATTAGTGTAGTTTTGAGTTGCCGAAGCTCCTATTTTGCACAGCACTGTAGCGTACTGTACATGGTTCATCGCGGTTCATTTTCCTCATCTTGTCACCGGCCGTTCCTCACTTAGTCGGTGACAGAGCTCGCACGCACACGTGCTTCCTCAGCCTCACATAGCCACTCACTTGCCATCCCACGCCTCCAACCGGTGTCACGCCACTCTCGCTCTCTCATGCCCGTGCATTCTCTCTCTTGAACCACCGGCTAACTGAGAAACACAGCCGGTGGTTTCTTGAGTTAGACGATGGCTTTTTGCCCCTACATAGTGCTACACGCCCGCGCGCTCTCTCTTCTCGCAAGAAGGCAGTGACCAGCCGTTCTTAGTTATCTGGTCACTCGCCTCTCTCTCTTTCTCCTCCACGCACCTACTCCAGCCGGTGGATGCACACTCACCTCCTGCTCCTTCCGGGGCACTCACAAACATACAGACACATACATACGCACACCCACTCATAAACACAGACTTACACACGTACATATTTACATACACAGGCACATATACATATATACAAATATATATATACCTATATATAGATGTACATATACATATATATACATACTTATAGGTAGATATTTATACAAATATACTTATACATATATATATCCACACACCCTCTCTCCTACACACATACATTAATACATCCTCCTATTCACAATACCGCGCACCTACTCATCTACCGCGTGTGTATACTACCAGTTGCATACACATTCGCGATATTCGCGCACATCAAAGCATTCTACCCACACTTCCACATGTCTACTCCACACCCACATGCGGCATGTAGCTAGGTTAATCCGATCTTTCTAGACGACGGTTAACCTAACGTGGTGCTACATTCCCATTGAATCTCTGATTCAATCCTCGCCTTATTATCATATAGCTGTATATATACATATCTCTACTATATATCTATATCATATATATATACATATTCTACATATATATATAAGCTAAGTATTTTCATTCCTTTCTATTTTGTATTTTCTTTCCGCATTTCTTTTCCTTCTCTTTTATTTTGTTGATAAAGAAAAGATTAAAAAAAGAAAAAACCTAAAACAAAAAAGACAACTCTTGTCCTTGTAGGTACATCATCTTGCGTGTAGCTAGATCTATTTTAAACTTGATTTTTGACGAATCGTCAAGGACCAATTTTTGGCAGTAGCCAAGGATAAAATTTTGAGGGTGTGCCTCAAGGATAAGACTATCCAAAAAATTATAAAACCAAGAAAAAACAAAAAATACAATAAGCGAACGGAAATCACTTGTCATTTAGAATTGCGTAGAAATAGATTAACCCTAAACCCGCCCCCTGAGTTCGACCCTGGGCTTAAAACTGATAAGTTAAAATTTGATTTAGTCCATGTTAATAAATTTTGATAAACTGTGTAGATTTGTCTCTAGGTAATCACTTCCACTATATACTTTACGACACTAATATCACCATATTAAATAACCCTACCCACATTTTATCACAAGTTTTTTGGCGCCATTGCCAGGGATGCACTATTTGGAGTTAGTTTCTATTCTCTTCCTTTGATTTTCTCTTCTTCCACCCATTTCTTCATGGGTGTTGTTTGGGATGCTGGATTGGTGTTTAAGAGTATTGAGTTGCAGTATAGCCGAAATAGCTTTCAAAACAAATACAATTTATTACTCGAATATATTCCGAGGTCGAATTTAGGGAGCAAATGAAATTCACGCACTAATCTCAACAATAAATGCAAATTGAACACATAATACTACTCAAAATCTAATTAGGAATGTTGAGCATGAGTATATGAAAAATAAAAAGAGTTGTAGGCAAAATAATAAAGAGCATATGAGCATAAGACGTCTGATTTTGCAATCAGACGTCTAGTGCTACAATGCCTTTCTTTCCTTCTTCTGATTTCTTTCTCTGATTTCTCTTTTGCCTTTGCGAGCCCTCTTCTTCTTTCTCTTCTTCCTTTCCTTAGCTTTCTCTGTCTTCTTCCTTTTCTACCTAACCTCCTCTTCTTCTTCTCTGAATTGGCTAAGTGTGGAGCCAAACTCCTCAGAGCAAAACCCCCCCTTCCCCTGCGTAGCTCTGCTCTCTCTTTCTCTCTTTTCTATTTCAGAGCTACTCTCCCAAAGCCTTTAACCAGTCGGGTAATCGGGTCTAACGGAGACCCAAGTCTAGGCTCACCGGCGTGTGTGGTGAGCAAGGAGTGAGTAGGTCAAGTAATCGAGTCGTGGCCAGGTCCACGTGGGCAGTTCTGCAGACGAGTCCGTGAGAGGGGGGTAGGAGGACCTCACCCTCAGTGTTGGAGGCGATAACCCTCTGACACAAAATCAATTTATGCGCACAAGGGCGCCCTTCCACTTCCGAGGTGGGACTAAATTACCTTCTTCCGCGTGTCTGCCACAGGGTGAGGCTTCTAATTAGCGAGGTTGCAGTGGCTCTTGACTCCAATCAAAGGTCTGGAATTGTACGCGAGAGTCTTCCACGCATCCTGGGAGTGTCTTCTTGGGATTGGCAGCACCTGGAGCTGCAGCAAGCGAGCTTCACGATTGGCAGCAATGGCAAATGGGCGACGAACCTAAAAACATATGAACGGCCTCGCGGCCACGTCAAATCGCTCAGGGAGCTTCGTCGGACCATGGCGGATGGGATGGGCGTGGTTTCATGATGTGTGGGTGGCTGTGGTGGCATGCCTAGGGCTTACTGTGGGCATGTAAGTGGGTGTGATGGAGAGGTTGGAGTAAGGGGATGTGATCAGGGAGTCGAGGTGGAGGTTGTAGGGTGGTTGGCGAGGTGGATAGAGGTGCGGAGCGACAGGGGCACCTCACCGGAGGTATCGTCGGAGGTGGAGAAGGTGACGGTGGTCAGTGGCGTCGAGGGTTGGTTTAGGGAAATAAAGAGAGGGAAAGAAAGTATGAGAGAGAGAGTCTAAGACCTACCTCTAAGGGATGAAGAGGGATAGAGAACCTATGCCGGTATGGTTACCGAACATGGGGAAGATGAAGACCTCCATAGGTGAGGCGGCGACGAAGATAGGGTAGAGGCGACGTCGGTCGGAGTTGCACGACGCGGACAACTGTGGTGGAGTTAACCTGACCACTGGTATTGTGGTTGGGCGATGAGAGAGAGAGGGAGAAACCGCCAGAGCTTGCAGAGTTGTTGTGGCCGGAGGGGAGAGAATAATGGAGGGAATCCGACTCAATTTCAAGCTGAGGGAATGCGGTTGGATCTGGGGCTTCTTAAATAGGTTTCTGCAAAGGGATTTGCGCTTGGAAGGCAAGCTTCCAAGCAAGGCATGCTTGCCGGAGAAGGAAACTCAAAAGAGACCCAAATCTCTCATGCATTCGCATGAGAGATTGAGAAGAAATTAGGGCATCAATCTGGGTTCATATTGGAGGGATTTTCTCAGAGAATCTCCCTTTCAATTTTGGAGGGTATCTCTGAGCAATCAGGGAGAAACTGTAATTTCCCTGGTGGGAGGGGGTGACGCAATAAAGTGCGGAATAAAAAATATACAATCTCACAAAATAAACAATCACACAATGTACACAAGTATTTTTAGGTGGAAACCCAACCCGGGTGAAAACCACCGCCTAACCCTCTCGAGTTAGGATTTTCCGATCAACCAAGTTGATCAAATCCACTAAACGAATCACTTAAACGAGGGTGATTCAACCTTAATTACAACCACGCTACAAGTGCGAGAGTAGCGTTCCTCAACCCCTTCTCTTCACGAGAAGGATTTTGTCCCTCGATGGAGACGGGAATTCACAACGGGAATACCCAACCAAATAACAAAGTAAAATACAAAGAGTAATCCTATAGTGCCACAAAGATATTCTTAAACTAAGCTTCTATAGGAGTTAGGATGCTTCCCTTTGGTGGAAGTGCATCGATGATGCGGATGCGTGAACCACGCGGTAGCACTTCGTCGCTCTCGTAATCACAGAGGGAGAGCGGGTGCGCAACAGGAGTCAAGCTCTCTAGGTGTAGAACAAGGCTTGGAGAGCAAGAACTTTCTTCTATTTGATCTTCTTCTTCTTTTAGACACAAAAGAGTGGAAAGTATGTTGCTTGGGTGTGTTTTGGTGTATCTTTGAGTGGCAAGGGTTCTCCTCTATTTATAGAGGCCCTAGGAAGGCTTTAGAAGGCCTTGGAAGGCTTCCATAGCCGTTGGGTACAACCTCCAAGAGAATCAGGCCGGAATCAGGATCAATCATGACTCTGACAGGGTTATCAGACATCTGGTCCTTGCATCGGATGTTTAAGAAACTCATTTAAGACGTCTAGGAATAAAGTCAGACGTCTGATTATAGGCGGGTTTCCTTCCTCACTTGAGTCAGATCTAAATAAGGTTCTAGTGAAATGTCATCAGACGACATACATGATGTCTAGCACTAAGTCTGGACGTTTGGAAACCTACTTTTCTGCGGGAATGGATTCCCAAGGGAGTGCAACGGCTAGAAAATCTCTGAGAAGAGATTTTGGGTCAGCCGAGGCAAAACGGTCATGTATCAGACGTCTGGGGTCCTCTACAGACGTTTGATACGAGGCTGACGGTAATTTCTTCAGTGTTTACTAAGGCAGCCAACGGTCCACTAATTGGACGTCTGGCAAAGGCATCAGATGTCTACTAAGACGTCTGGACTAAGGTCTGGACGTCTGATTTCTTCAGACAGAACTAACTAACTCCAGCCTAAATATTATCGGATGTCTGAGTCAACAGTCAGATGTCTTAAAAGTCATTATCAGACGTCTGATTTTCAGATTAGACGTCTGATAAGGCTGTCTGAACTCTATTTTGGTTTCCTAGGTCTTCTACAGAAAACCTAAGTATCCTAGGGTTGTGTAAGTGTTCCTAGGACTACTGATAGGGTACTTTGAGGCTCTTTAACATGAATCTAAGAAAGAAAATAAAGAGCAACAAAAGAAACAAAAATACATAGTAGTACAAGGAAAGGAAATCTGTCATATTCTTCATCTCCTTCCTTCTTCAAGCTATCGCTCCTCGCGAAGCTCCTTTATTCTCCATCAAGCTCCTCCAATTCATCTTGGATGCGAGCTCGAACTTCATCTAACCACGCTTCCATTTGCAATTGACCTGAAATATAAGACTTTAAGTGCAAATGTTAAATGACACGTATTTTGTTACCATCAAAATAAATGATCGTGGAGCTCTGGCACCAACAGAAACCTCCTTTCAAAGCTTGCCGGAGTAAGATTCCTCCACTATAATGGTGGAGGGACCTATTTGTGAAGATGATAAGAAATCTAGGGGGCTGATTGTAAGGGTTTTTGAAAGATAGGGGTACAAATGTAATCAGGTTGGACCTTTTTGCAAAGTAGGTCAAGATGAGTTCCCCTTAGGTCCAAATTTTGGTACAAACCTAATTTGGACATAAGGAATCCAATGGTGAAGTTTTATTTTGATTTTGATCACGTTTAGTTGGTCAATTTATGCAAAAATCGAATTTAGGGTAAATATCTATCTACGACCCCATTCTAGGTCAAGATGGGTTCCAATGGCTAAATTGAAGGTCCTAAACCTTAGAGAATATTTTTATATGATTTTTAGAGGGTTTAAGTGAATTTTATCCTGACCAGAACCTTGGTAATCAAGTGGGTCTGTTTTAGGGTTTCAAGAAGTCATTTAAATCACAGGATACGCTCAAACCCTTTTCTGTCTGATCCAACCCACTTATAATCTTGTTAAGACCATTTGACCTTTGTTTAGCTCTTGAGAAAACCTGTGGTTGTATTGCAATGGTAAAATTGAAGTTTTAACCCTAGTTTCTTGTTTTCTTCTTAGAATGGTTGTGCAGTGAATTATGACCTTTAGTCGGTTATGTAGGAGCATTTATTCTCTTTATTGGGTCAAAATGAGCAGTTAGGACTCATGATGGTGTTCCCATCAGGTGTTCTTGTTTGTTTTTGTGTAGGTGTACCTGTCGCGAGGAGGAGACACGCAGAGGAGGTCGGAGATGGAAAAGATCAAATAGTGGGTTTTAATCCGAGGCGGGCATGCAAAAGGTATACATTGAAATGATCTCGATTCTCGATTATTTCACGATGCAAAATTATCATTGAGGCGAATTAAAATCGATTGTTTGCCACACTTTTTTCGCCTCAATATTTAAAATTCAGGAGCCAAACTTTGGTTGGGGAGCCTTGGAGTTGAGTTGACTCCAACCCCACCACGACCCTAAGTTTGCCCTTGATTTGATCCTGAATTTCAACCCCAAAATATTCATTTTCATTTCACAAACTTTGGTGGTTGAGCCTTGTGTGGATTATCATTTTGGTGATTGAGAGCACTTGAATTGAAGTGCTTTGGCTCCCTCTCACATTGAATTAAAATTGATTTGTGCATCCACACTTAGAAATTTCCAATTAGGAGCCCATTTGCATTTTAGCATGTATTCACCAAACTAAATTGAAGGAGGGTTGTTTGGGCTTAGAGAACTTGTATTTCTTGAAAACCTGGAGATTGGTTGAATTGGTAACTAAGTGAAACCATAAAATCCATACTATAATTCCCTACGAGGAGGGGGTGAGATATATGTGACGTAAAGAAAAAAAGTGGAAATAGAATAAATAATCTCACAAAAATGAAATCACATAAGACACAAGTAATTTTTAGGTGGAAACCCAAACCGGGTGAAAACCACCACCTAAGTATCTCGACTTAGGATTTTCCGATCGACCTAGTCGATCAAATCCACTAACGAGTCACTTAAAACGAGGGTGACTCAACCTCAGTACAACCACGCTACTTAGACTGAGGGTAGCATTCCTCAACCCCTTCTCTTCACGAGAAGGATTTTGTCTCACGAAGGAGACGGGAATTCGCAAAGCGAATACCCAACACAAGCAAAGTAAAGTATACAAAGAACAGTCTTATAGAGCCAACACATATTAACCTAGCTTCTATAGGAATTAGGAAAACTTCCCTTTGCTGAAAGTGCATCCACGAAGGACGCGGGTGTGTGAACTACGCGTTGGTGCTTCGTTGCTCTCGTAATCGTGGAGAGAGAGCAGGTATGCAATAGGACTGAAGCTCTCTAGATATGGAACAGATGCTTGGAGAGCTAGAGCTTCTACTACTTCTCTTGGACACAAAAGATGTGGAAAGTGTGTAGCTAAGTGTGTCTTGGTATATTTTTCAAGCCAAGGGCTCCTTCTCTATTTATAGAGGGCTTAGGAAGGCTTTGGAAGGCCTTAGAAGGCTTCCATAGCCGTTGGGGATGAACCCAAGGCAAAATAGGTCGTAATTAAAATCATTAATGATTCTGACAGGGTCATCAGATGTCTAGTCCAGGTATCAGACGTTCGGAAAACTAGCTTAAGACGTCTGGGAACTAAGTTAGACATCTAATTCTAGACGGGTTCCTTTACTGACTTGGTTCAGACCTAAACATGGTTCTAGTGTGTAACGATCAGACGACATACAGGACGTCTGGCACTAGGTCTTAACTTCTGGAAACCTAATTAAGTGTAGGAATGGATTCCCAATGAGACTAAACAGCTATAATATCTTTACAATGAGATTTTGGGTCAATCGAGGCAAAACGGTCACATATTAGAATTTGGGGTCATTTACGAACGTTTGATATAAGCCTAACGGTCAGATTCCTCAACGTCTATAAAGGTGGCCATCGTTCCACTAATTAGATGACTGGCAAAAACATAAGACATCTCCTAAGACGTCTGGACTAAGGTCTGGACGTCTGATTTCATCAGACAGAACTAACTAAGTCCAGCCTAAGTAATCGGACGTCTGAGTCAACAGGCAAACGTCTTAAATGTCTTTATCAGATGTATGAATTTCAGATTAGTCGTCTGAAAAGGCTATCTGAACCCTATTTTGGTTTTCTAAGTTCTCTACAAAAACCTAAGTATCCTAGGGTTGTGGAAGTATTCCTAGGACTACTGTTATGGTTCTTTAAGGCTCTTTAACAAGTAATCTAAGAAAGAAATAAAGAGCAAAATAAAGACGAAAGTACACAGAACGAGATAAAATGAATTCTATCCTATTCTTCTTATCCATCCATCTTCAAGCTTTCGCTCCTCGTGAAGCTCCTCCTCCATTGTCAAACTCCTCTAATCCACCATGGATGCGAGCTCGAACTCCATCTAAACACCTATCTCCATTTGCAATTTGACCAGAAAATTAGGACTCAAAGGCAAATGTTAAATGACATGTATTTTGTTATTATCAAAATAAACGATCGTGATGCTCTAGCACCAACACATACTACCTAAGGTTGAAATCCTAAAAGCCATTCACCATCTAAAACTTCAATTCGGGGAGAGTTCCTCGTTGCATGCATGCTTTACACACTAAAAAATCAACGCACTTGGGCATTACCTGTATACAATGCTCTTCACATTCCAAAGCACTTGTATCCTAAACCTCTTAATTTAAAACTGGTAGTAACTTGACCCCCCATTAAGGTTTAGAGGACTAACTACCTGCGTGTAGCGCTTACGTGCTGGTGCGGGTTCCTGCATGCTATTGGGTGTCTAAGACTGGGGCAAATGGCCTTTCAATCTGGCCTAGTAGTTTTGTAGTGTTCATATTCGGTTCCGTAGGTTGCGATAGTAGGTAACTTAGATCTTTAGGTCTTAGGTCACCTTTAGAGGTTAGGATCTTGATTTTTTGATTTTTCATCAAGTGTACCTATTCGGCATCCTTTCTCTTATCCCCTTCTCTCTTCTCATTACCCCAATTCTTCTTGTGGCAATGCGTGCTTAGGAGGAGGTCACAAAACTCTGAACTTTTTGAATTGTCTGATACTCTAGACGAGTAGAAACTGGTGAATCATCCTCCTTCTCTGTAAACAATGCTGCTCGCCTACCCCCAAATCCCGTGGGAGGAAATCGCCCCCCTCCAAATCCACCAGGTGGTGGAGGAGCCCTTAACCCATTAACCCACCTCCAGGCCCAAATGGATTTATATACTGAGCAGATTGATGCTATAAGGGAAACTTTGGAAGAAATGCAGAACCCTCACGAATGGGAGGAGCCCAAGTCTCTTAGCTCATATCAGAATCCCATGCTATAGAGACTCGTGGGCAAATTCGTGTCCCCGAGGGCGGGGAAGATTTTGAATTAAATCGAATGTAATTAGCCTAATCAACTTCCATTACCATGGATTGGCTAGTGAAGACACTTTTTTTCACTTAGAGGACTTAACTCGTTTAGTTGAAACGATTAAACCAAGAAACATCGGGTTGCATATTGTCCTTATGAAAATGTTCCCGTTTTCGTTGCTGGACAAAGTTGCATAATGGTTGCGCATCGTTGAGAGACCCCTTTGCTCTTTGGAAGAGATGCATATAACGTTTCCTAAGAAATTCTTCCCTATCAGGTGCATTAATGAGCTTTGCCGCGATATTACTTCTTTCACGCAACAAAATGGAAACCAATTTCATGAGGCTTGGGAAAGGTATAATGACCTCCTCAGGAAATGTCCACACCACAGTTTGCCTAAGTGGCATGTAGCCCAGATCTTCTATTATGGGATAAATGAAACTTTAAGGCAGATTGTAGATGCGTCCTGCGGAGGAAATTTTATGAATAAAGACAAGGATTGAGCGTTTGAATTATTTGAAAACATGAGTGAGAATTCTATGAACAACACTTCCATTGTCGTCTTTAATAGGGCCAGCACACCTCGTAGCGGAGCACACAAGGTTGACATGGGGCCCTCCCATTCATCCACTGACTTAAACTTGATCGCACAAAAATTGGATGAAGTCTCTATTGTGCACAAGAAGCAGGACGAACTCTTGGCCAACCCTACCCGTTCTGTGAGTCACACATTGACTCCTTCACCACATCACAAACCCAACCCTTCCCAAGTCAGGATGATTTCCAAGAATCCTGCTGATGGGAATACCATCATGAGCCATAACTTGCTCAATTTGATCTGATTAAGTCATTAAATGCTCCTACATAATCGTCAGAGAGTCCTAATTCATTACATAATCATTCTAAAAGAAAGACAAGAAAATAGGGGTAAAATTATAGTTTTAACAGTATATCTCAATTACAGTACAATCACGAGATTTCTCAAGGGTTAATCAAAGGTCAAATGGTCTTACAAATCTAATAAGTGTGGTAGTAGAGACAGAAAAGGATTTTCACGTGTTTCGAGAATTAAATGACTTTTGAAACCCTAAAAACAGACCTGCTTAAATAACTGAGGTTATGGTCAGGATAAAATTCACCTAAAACCTCTAAAATTCATATAAAAATAGTCTCTAGGATTTGGCACCTTCAATTTGACCATCAGAACCCATCTTGACCCACAATAGAGTCCTAGGCAGATAGTTTCCTTAATTTGGGTAATTGTGCAAATTACCCAGTCAAAATAGGTCAAAACCAAACTCCAACTTTATCATTGGATTCATTAGGTCCAAATTAGGTTTGTGCCAAAATTTGGGCCCAATCCGAGACTGTCTTGATCTAGTTTGCAATTTGGTCCTATCTGATAACACATACACCCTTAACTTTCAAAAACCTTGCAGATAGCCCCACAGCTTTGTCATCATTTTTACAAAAAGGTCTCTTCTGCCATGAATCCTATTCCTACAAACTCCGGTGACCTAAATTTGGCAAGTTCTCCTTGATTCCTTGATGAATCCCTCTCAGATTTGAAAAGGAAGTTCATCAAGGAATTCCTTTCCTTTTGAGTCAATTCCCAATCTCTTAAACCTTCCCAATCTCTCATGCGAACACATGAGAGATTAGGGTATCTTGGGTTTTCTTTTTCCGACGAGATTTCCAAGCTTGGCAAGCTTGCTTCCCAAGCCCAAAATGCCATCAGAGGCTTATAAAAGGACCCTTAGATCAAACCGAAGAGGGCACGCTCGAATTTGACTGGATCCCCCCTTAATTTTGTCTCTCTTCATCCGGTCGAAGCTCCTCGACGTTCGGCGAGCTCCTTCGACTCCATCCTTCGTCTGCGCGCAATACTGGCAGGGGATTTATCTCCCTCTCTCTCTTCCACGTTGTGCTATACCCGCCGACGCCCTGTCCTCCGTCTTCCTCGTCGATTCTTACACATCGGAGCACTTTCTTCCCTGACACCGACCATACCACAATCAGAGCTGCCTCAACTCCCCGTTGTCTGCTAACTACCTAGATAAGTCCCCTAACTCTTCTACTTCATTTCCATCCAACCCACACTCAAATTCAACCACGCTACTGCCCATTCACCGTCATCCCTTCTGCGTTCGGCCACTCCTCTGGTGAGGCACATCTCGCTCCACACACCACCAAATCCCTCGCCATTTATCCCTACACCTTCGCCACATCACCCTCTTCAAAACCCCCATCCAAATTCACCCTATTACTCTCCTAGCCGCTACACCGAACAACCCACCTCCAGACCTTCACTTCCGTCACCGTTTGGCCACCTCACACACTACGGACCATGCTATGCACACCACCACGTTCGCCATGCCTCGACGAAGCTATCGGACCATTTGACGAGGCCGTAAGGCCATGTTCTTCATTTCAGGGTCACTGCCACCATCGCCATTACCGTGAAGCTTCGAGCAAGGCTTCAAGCTCGCTCTAGGACGCAGTCACTCCAGGTGCTTGCTCCAGGCTATGTGGATTCATTCCACATCTGTGTCTAGGTCCTCAATTCAGGAATCCAGTAGCAGCATCACCTCCAATTGGACGAAGAACCCTGCTGCTGCGCTGTGTGAAGGAAGGGTGGGACATTTAGTCCCACCTCAGAAGCTGACGACCGAGCAACATGGCATAAATTGAATTTCTGCTATAGCCGTGTTGCCTTAGTACGCATAGGGGGTGAGGTCCCCGCACCCTCACGTGCCTCGCCCGCGACACCTACACGCGGGTCTGGCCGATCCGATTACCCACCTAAACCTAAACACTCCTCGCTCACCACCCACGCCGGTGAGCCTGGTCCAGGGTGCACTCTACCCGTATACCCGACAACCCGAGGCCCTGGAAAGGCGAATCCCAGAAAGAGGAGAGATAGTGCACAGGGGCAGGGGGTTTTGCTCTGAGGTTCAAACGGCTAACACTTAGTCATTTGAAGAAGGAACCCTTCCCCTTGTGCGAGAAGAAAAGGAAGAAGGAGAGGAAGCTTGAGAAGGAGAAGAAGAAGAGAGAAGGCACAAGCCAAAAGAAGGAAAGAAGAAGGAGTAATAGGCAGAGAAGAAGAAGAGAGAAACAGGAGCTGAAGAGCAAGAGTGCCTTCTTGGCACTGTAGTAATGAGTGATTTAAGCCATCTGACCGGCTAAACAGACGTTTGAGCATCATTTGAAATGCACTATGCACTTATCTCATGTGGCATTTAATTACTTAGTGCTATTGACTTATTTGACATAAATTGTGAGGGGTAATTGGTGATTCAAATAATCATTTCACCCCATCCTTTTTGCATTATCTAACATTAACTTTCATTCAGATTTGCTTATATATTTGTATTGAATTGCAATCTTGAGAATTATTTTGCCAATTTCTCCCTGTGTTCGACCTCGGACTTCATTTCTGATATTCGAGTATAAATTTTATCTTTTTTTTGCGAGATTTCGACTATACTACAATGTAATGATTTTAAAACCCGATTTCAAGCGAATGACACCCGCACAACCTACACCATCCTTACCGAGTATCACGCCAAGCGACTTGGTGAGTAATGTGGATCTGGCTTCTGCTAGCTAGTATTATGACATGGAGGACCAAGCCTCCATGTACTCGGATGCGGTACCATATGCGGACTTGTCTTCTGAATTCGAAGACGTGTGCGCCCTAGGGAATAACCTATATTCTACTACTTATAACCTAAGGTGGTGCAACCATTCGAATTTCGCATGGTCCAACAACCCTCAACGCTAAAACCCTGCTGGTGGACCAATGCGACCATCCGCTCCCATCATCCCAAGGACCCAATATAATCCTTTGGCCAATCCGCCGCTGGGCCCTTGCGCACCTCGAATGGATCACGCATCAAGTCCTCTTGATAAATTGATGCGAATGATGACGGAAATGTCAAAGCGCCATGAAGAAAACATGACCTCTCTTCAACACCAATTGGCGCAACAGAATGCTGAGATCAGTCAACTACGCATGATGACTCGATCTCAGGGCACTCTTCCAGCCCAACCTGTTCCAAACCCGCAAAATTTTGTACCTCGTGGTCCACAACCACAGGTATGGCCTTCTCAGGGAAGGTCCATCAAATTTTGCATGCTCTGAGTACTCCACCAGGATTTCAGGCCAATCCCGCAGCAACACATCACCCAATGTCCCTATTGTGAACCCTCCACCTTATGATCCCACTGGACCTGCGATGTCCAATGCGATTACTACGAGGAGTGGAAAGCAAACCGTCGATCCTCCTTGACTTGATCCTGGCCCATCTTCGTTGCCCTCTCTCAGGTTGCACATCGCATTCTCGTGAGGATGGTATACCCAAATTGGTGCCAGAATTGGTCCCATTCCTTGAGGCTCTACTGAGGAAGCCAAAAGGCAAGAAAAAGAACACGCAGTCCTTTTATAATCTGCGTGATTTATTCAAGGATGTTGAAATTAAGTTTCCCTTATTAGAGGTGATCGACCACATCTCTACTATCACCTGTTTCTTTAAAGACTACACTACACCCAGGCGACAGCAAAAGAAAACTAAGAACTCAGTGGTTCTCTCGCCTCATGCGAGTTGTGCTATACTGTCAAAACTACCACCAAAGCAGAAAGATCTAGTCACCCCTCTAATTTCATGTAGCATCAAAGGCTGCAATTTTGATCATGCCTTGCTGGATTTAGGATCTTCCATTAACCTCGTACCGACCATCATGTTCCAAAAATTTGCATTAGGAAATCTGAAACCCACCCCTATTACACTGCAATTGGCAGATCGTTTTGTTAAAATCCCACGGGGTGTGGTCGAGGATGATACGTTTGACGATGACATGGCTGTCAGTGCGTGTATCGAATTGGTTGGGACCTATCCAACTTGCTGCGGCATACCCCTGGAAAATCAAGACCTGAGCACCTGTACTATGACATTTCCCCATCCCTTCCCTTACCCCTATCTCTTCCTGACCAGACCCCTGACGAGGTCCACTCCGCCTTTTACGCCTCATGGTCTGAGTCATATCCGGGTTGCTCACCTCCGGTCTACCCCCTTGAAGACCAGAATGCCCTTTCTTTCCGGCCAAATCAGGCGGAAGCAACATTCCACACTAGGACCTTATTCCCAAATGTTGATCTCTTGGGCATTCTTTTCTTAGATCCATCAATCCAAGATGCCCCTCTCCTTAGTCAACCTAAGGGCCAATTTCCTTCTCCCTTTAGTCCCTCTCCTGATCCTTTTGGGACAATCTCGTCCCAAGAATTCCTAGAATTGTCCCAATCCACAGCTGAGTTCAAAGGGCTGCTTGACACGCTAAAATATGTTTTTCTAGGACCAAATGAAATGCTTCCTGTAATATCAGTTCAAAATTGTCCAGGGAGCAAGAGTGCAAGCTAATGAAGGTCCTAACTGAACATAAGGAAGCCATTGGATGGTCTCTGTTTGATCTAACTAGCATTAGCCCCTCCTACACTCATCGTATATATACGGAGGAGGAAGCTTGACCTTCCCGCGAGATGCAGGAACGTCTCAATCCTAATATGCGAGAGGTCGTTAAGAATGAAATTATCAAGTGGCTTGATGCAGGCATCATTTACCTGATCAGCGACAACCCCTGGGTGAGCCTGATTCATGTTGTGCCTAAAAAGGAGAGTCTCACCATCCGTGTCAATGACAAGGGCGAATCCATCCCTACACACACTCCTACATCTTGGAGAGTGTGTGTAGACTATAGGAAACTCAATACTGCTACCAAGAAAGACTATTTTCCGCTACCTTTTATTGACCAAATCCTGGAGCGGTTAGCGGGAAATCAGTTCTTTTGCTTCCTAGATGGATTCTCAGGCTATAACTAGGTACCTATTGACCCTCGGGACCAAGAGAAAATCACCTTCACCTGCCCCTTTGGCACCTTCACTTTCAGAAGGATGCCATTCGGACTTTGTAACGCGCCAGCTACTTTCCAAAGATGCATGCTGGCAATATTCCACGATATGGTGGGTGATTTTCTCGAAGTCTTTATGGATGACTTTTCTATATTCGGACCAACTTTTAACTATTGCCTAGCCAACCTAACCCACATCCTTCGGAGATGTATTGATGTTAACCTCGTGCTTTCCTGGGAGAAAAGGCATTTCATGGTGCACAAAGGTATTGTTCTAGGACATATCATCTCCGAAAGGGGTATTGAAGTAGAAAGAGTTAAGCTTGATGTGATTGCTAATTTACCTGTTCCTAGCTATGTTCGGCAAATTCGCTCCTTCTTGGGCACGTCGATTTTTATAAGAGATTTATCAAGGATTTCTCCAAGATTTCCAGACTTTTGACGCATCTCCTATCGACCGATGTACCCTTCGACATGGGCCCCGACTGTATCCGAGCATTCACGCAGCTACGTGATGCTATCACCAAAGCCCCTGTTCTCCAGCTGCCTGATTACTCCCTCGACTTTGAGCTGATGTGTGATGTTTCTGACCTAGCTATCGAAGCCATCTTGGGACAAAGACGCGATAAACACCCATTCGTGGTGTATTACACCAGTAAGATACTAGATGAGGCCCAGCGTAATTACACGACCACTGAAAAAGAACTTATGGCGATTGTCTTTGAGCTGGAGAAATTCTGTTCGTATCTTCTGGGTTCTCATGTTACCATTTTCATTGACCATGCGGCCATTCGTCATCTCATGCATAAGAAGGATGCAAAGCCTCAACTGATTCGTTGGATCCTTCTGCTTCAAGAATTTGATCTTGAGATATGAGATAAGGCTGGAGCCCAGAATGTTGTTGCTGACTACCTTTCAAGACTAGACCCGGACCATATTAGACTTACATTACCTTTAAATGAATCTTTTCCTAATGAGCACCTGCTAGCGATAGATGTGGCAAGTGGACCTTGGTATGCCGATATCGCTAATTACCTTGCTTCTAGATCTCTTCCTTGAGGTTGGCCTAAAAACCAGCGTGAGCGTCTCATTGCAGAAGCAAAGTATTATTTCTGGGATATTTCACTACTTTTTAGAGTAGGTGCTGATCAGTTTATCCATCGTTGTGTTCCTAACAGTGAATTCCCCAGTGTGCTATCCTTTTGTCATAACCAGACCTGTGGAGGCCATTTTTCAGGGAGAAAAACTGTAGCTAAGGTGTTGTAATGCAGATTCTTTTGGCCTTCCCTTCATCAGGATGCACACAATTACGCTAAGCGTTACACTAGGTGCTATTTGCTAGGGTCAATATCACGTTGCGACATGATGCCCTTGCAACCCATCCTAGCTGCAGAGATTTTCGACATTTGGGGAATTAATTTTTTGGGACCCTTTCCTCCATCCAACGGTTTCGAGTACATCCTTGTTGAAATTGATTATGCCTCGAAATGAATTGAGGCTATTCCCGCGCACCGTGCTGACCATGTTGTTACCACCAAGTTCGTCAAAGACCACATTTTTGCGTGCTTTGGGATCCCTCGAGTCATCATTTCAGATAGAGGAAGTCATTTCACCCATTTGTCTTTCCGGGCACTTTTGAGGAAATATAGAGTCCACCATCATATCGCTTCTCTGTATCATCCTCAAACGAACGGCTAGGCAGAAGTGTTGAACCGGTAAATTAAGCAAATCTTCCAGAAAATGATTCGACCTGACCGTAAGGATTGATCCGACAAGTTGATTGATGCTTTATGGGCGTATCAGACCGCCTTCAAGGCTCCCCTTGGTATGTCTCCCTACAGGATCGTTTTCAGGAAGCCTTGTCACCTACCCGTGGAGTTGGAGCACCACACTTATTGGGCGGTTTGCCAATGTAACCTCGACCCAGACCTGTGTGATCGAGAAAGGAAACTCCAACTCTAGGAATTAGAAGACCTACGTCGTGAAACCTATGCCTCTGCCCTTACTTTTAAACAACGTACCAAGGCCTTTCATGACAGCTGCATTAGGAGGAAGGAATTTGAGCCATCACAACAAGTTTTGCTTTATAATGGCTGGCTCAAATTCTTTCCTGGAAAACTGAACTCCAAATGGACTAGTCCTTTCCTGGTCTTAGGATCTTTTCCCAACGGAGCCGTCGAGATTGAAGATCCTAAATTTGGGCATAAATTTACGGTTACTGGGCAACGATTGAAACCGTATCTTACTCATGAGCCTACCCCGTTGGTGAAACAGTTACCCTGCTGAAGGGTAACTAATATGAGCCTTATACAGAGTTCAGCTGGGGATGTTAAATTCAGCACTCGTTGGGAGGCACCGCCATTTCACTATTCACTCCACATCACATTTCACTCACCTCACTTCACTTCATTTCGTTTCACTCTGCTTTTCACCACCCACCTTCCACCCACCCATCCACCCTGCTTTATATCCTGTACTCACCCTTGCACTAAAACCTTTACCCCTGTCTGACCCCTTTTGCATGCATATGAGGACATAACATGATTTGGCATGGGGGGGGTGGGTAGGCATCCATAGGATCTAGGAATTATATGGGTATTTTGCAAATTCTTAACCATTATACATATCCATCTATAGTATGTATATATATAGCCTAATTGAAAAATCCCTAAAAATTTTGAAAATTTGCAAAAAAAATTACAAAACACCAAAAGTTCATAAAAATGGAAAATTCAAAAATTAAAAATGTTTTCAAAAGTGTTTAGCTATGATTTGAAAGCTGAGACAAAAATAAAATAAGTGTTTATGGACATTCAACTTTTGCTTTGAAAACTTTCCTCGCCATAGAAGCTTGATTCGCTCAGGCTTTAGCTTAATACACTTGAGCAGTGACATGATAGATCAGGATCTCTCCTAACTTAAGATGTATTCTTGTACCTGAGTCACCAGTATAGGATTCGTTGGTTTACTTCTGCTTGGGAGTTTAAGTAACCCTGGTTTACACTACACAAAGTCAGGAAAGACTGAATGAACATAAGATCCAACCCTAGCGTTCATTAGGGAGGGTGGAGTCCTTACCTGTGTGTGCATGTAGACTCTTTATTTCAGTTTTTAGTCTTGTGTTTAGAAGAAACTCTTTTCATGTAAGTTCTCAACCACCAAATAAGTGTGCTCTACCAGATAAAGTTGTCGGAGACATACTGACATTTATTTGTATTAAAAAAAAAGAAAAAGAGAAAAAGTCAAAAAGAATATGCAGAAAAAGATATTCTTTAGAATAAGTAAGTATGTTCTCCTGTGTCCTGTAAATTCTTCCACCAAAAGTTTTTTCAGGGTGCATTATAAATACCCTATTTCTACCAAATATTCTTTGAGCCACAAAGCAATAAGAGTTGGGTTGAGTCTTTTCTCATTTTTAAGAGTAATTTGAAGACATGAGCTAAAGCTAGGATCAACCTGGACTTAAAAAGATATGTAACCCCAGGATTGAGTCTTAATGTTCATTTGGTTAGTCTTAATTAATCACTAAGCACAAACCATAACCTCTTAGCTTTCAAGTTTTGCAAAACCCTCTGAGTCCTAGAAATCACACTTAAGGTTTAAATGTCAAGAGTCTTTCTTAGTTGAGAGATAGTCTATGTTATGTGAGACTTGAGTTTTGGTAGTCTTCTTTGCAATTGGCTCTCACAATGTTCAACTGCTAAACACATTAATGTTGCTTCAGAAAAATCTTCAGCTTAAGATCATTTCTAAATTCTAAAACCTTATTGAATAATTACTTTGCTAGGGACTAGCAAAAGATAGGCATGAGGGTGTGATTGAGCAGCAATTCACGTCTCTAATTTGGCCATCTTATGCTAGTTTCTAACATTAGGTAATTGGATTAGATAGGTTTACATGCATCTTGTAAATATTAGCATTTGTGTATTTTACGGGGAGGAAGATGGAGAGAGAGATTGAGCCTCCATTTTACCTCATTCCCATTTCATTTCCATCATATTTCTACCTAACACAACACCACATACTTCACCTACAATAATTTAATGACACTTCAAGTGCATACATGCAAAAACCCCACACACAATTCCCACACCCCAACGGCCTCCCCTTGTCATCTCTGTCCCCCCTCATCTATATAAACCCCTTCACCTCACTCCACAGAAGTCGTCAGCCCTCACCTCACCTTCAGCCATCCCCTCCACCTCCATACCCCATAGGCGCACACACTCACAACCATTACACATCCACCTCCATCAGCCAGCCACACCACTTTCCCTCTCCTCTCTCTCTCTCTCTTCCTCTCCATACGTAGCCCCTCTTCTCACCAGTTGAGAAGAGGTACGCTGTGTGCAGGAGAAGCTCCCCATGATCCCAAACACCACGATGAGCTCCACCACCACCTAGCTCCGTCCCGAGCAGGTGGGTGTGGTGGATTCTCATTGATTTTTGCTTTTGATTGCATCGATTTTTGTCGCCATTAGCGTAGCTGCCGAAGCTCCTGTTTTGCGCAGCACTGTAGCGTATTGTACATGGTTCATCGCGGTTCATTTTCCTCAGCTTGTCACCGGCTGTTCCTCACTTAACTAGTGACAGAGCTTGCACGCACCTGTGCTTCCTTAGCCTCACACAGCCACTCACGCACCATCCCATGCCTCCAGCCAGCATCACGCCACTCCTGCTTTCTCACGCCCACGCATTCTCTCTCTTGAACCACTGGCTAACTGAGAAACACAACTGGTGGTTTCTCGAGTTAGCCGGTGGCTTTTTTCCCCTACACAATGCCGCGCGCTCTCTCTTCCCGCGAGAAGGCGGTGACCAGCCATTCCTTAGTTAGCTGGTCACCTGCCTCTCTCTCTCTCCTCCGCGCACCTACTCCAGCCGATGGACACACACTCACCTCCTGCTCCTTCCTACACACTCACACACAAACAGACACACACATATGCACACCCACTCACAAACATAGACTCACACACATACATATTTACATACACACTCACATACACACACACACACATATATATACATGTAGTTACCTATATACATATATATATACATATATACATATATATACCTATATATAGATGTACATATACATATATATACATACTTATAGGTAGATATTTATACATATATACTTATTAATATATATATATATCCACACACCCTCTCTCCTACACACATACACTAATACATCCTCCTATTCATAATACCATGCATTTTATCACGTGGGTATACGCACCAGTTGCATACACATTCACGATATTCGCACAAATCAAAGCATTCTACCCACACTTCCACACGTTCGTTCCACACCCACACACGTCACGTAGCTAGGTTGTTCCTGTCTTTCTAAACGACGGTTAACCTAGCGTGGTGCTGCATTCCCATTGAATCTACGATTCAATCCTCACCTTATTATTATATAGCTTTATATATACATATCTCTACTATATATCTATATCATATATATATATACATATCCTACATATATATAAGCTAAGTATTTCCATTCCTTTCCATTTCGTATTTTCTTTCCGCATTTCTTTTCCTTGTCTTTTATTTTGTCGACAAAGAAAAGATTAAAAAAAAACCTAAAATAGAAAATATAACTCTTGTCTTTATAGGTACACGATCTTGCGTGTAGCAAAATCCATTTTAAACTTGATTTTTAGTGAACATGCAAGATCCATTTTAAACTTGATTTTTAGTGAATCGCCAAGGACCAAGTTTTGGTAGTAGCCAAGATAAAATTTTGAGGGTGTGCCTCAAGGACAAGACTATCCAAAAAATTATAAAACCAAGAAAAAATAAAAAATACAATAAGTGAACGGAAATCACCCGTCGCTAGGAATTGCATAGAAACAAATTAACCCCAAACCTGCCTCCCTAAGTTCGACCTTGGGCCTAAAATTGACAAGTTAAAATTTGATTTAGTCCAGGTTAATAAATTTCGATAAACTGTGTAGATTCGACCGTAGGTAATCACTTCCACTATATACTTTATGATGCTAATATTACCATATTAAATAACCCTATCCACGTTCTATCACCCGGTAGTCAACGGTCAAAAGGATTCATCAGTATTTGAAATACATAAGGGTGGCATGGTGCCATAATCACAACGAGTACGAAAATGCACGTTGCAACGCATTTTTCAACGTGTAGTCCCCACTTATATTTCCGTTTAAAGAAGAAATCAGAATCAACTGGTTGAAAATGAAAATTAACCGGTTAAAAATGAAAATCAATCAGTTGAAAATCAAGTAGATTGACTCAAAATCAAAATGCACCAGTTGGAAATAAATTTCAATCGATTGAAAATGAAAATATATTGGTTGAAAATCAAAATATAGAGTTGTGTGTTTGCCTATTGGTGGTAACTGGTTTTTCACCAATGGGAAGTAGTTTTTCACTTGGAAAGTGATTTTTCATATATATAAAGTGATTTCCACCGATGGACAACTAAAATATACCGATTAAAGCCACAACTCTCACTTTGTGTGTTGCAAAATGCGTTGGAATGTGTGTTTGTTTACTTTTTCACAATCCTAAATGCTTCATTATTAGCGTGATAAAACCAATAATGATCTCAATGAGTTCCAACTTGTTGAGAAATGAAATATTATTTAAAAAAGGTAAATAATATTTTCATTTGGCATTTAATTGGGCCAAAAAGGTTTGGTTTTGATCCAAAAGAGTGTGGATAGAAATTAAATGCAATTTAGGTGCTAAAATCCAATTGGCTAAATTAATTGATGGACCAATTCATAAATAATCAAGTAGGAGTAGTTCCCAATCATTAGATTTGATCCAATAGTCTCTACCATATTAGGATTAGAGTGATTCCTTATATATATATCTCCCAAAAGGAAGACAAGAAACCCTAATTAACTAATTTTGTGTGCAACAAAATCCTCCATTGAGAAAAGAGAGAGAAGGAGAAGGAAGCCACCATGTCCTTCTTGATCACCCTTACATCTTGGATGTCGAGACATATCGTTAGATGTCCAAGGGCTCCACTAGAAGTCTAGCACCTCAACGAGACGCCTAGGAAAGATCTCGTTCTTTTCTTCCTAGACATCCAGGAGACTTCATCAGAAGTCCAGGAGAGTCTCTGGATGTCTAGTAAGTTGGTTGGACATTCAATTTCTATTAGGTTTGTTTTTTGGTGCTTCCATCGCCAAATTCTGGTGGTTTAAGCCAAGGGTCGCCTTGGGATTTGCATTACAAAATGGCATTCGATGTTGTCAATGTCAAGGGGATCATCAGCCTACTAAGAAAGAGAGACTCTTGCTGTACTAGGACATATAGTAGAAGGCACAACTCAATAAGTCTTAACGTGGTATTCTGCCTCCTACTATAAGTTCTCAAACTCTTATAATCTCAATACTTGAGGGGATCCTGGAATGGGAAGAAACTAATTTTTTTCCATATAATTCTGGTTTAAGTTATTTCATTAATTTTTGTTATTTGATTTTTTGGACATAGAATTGTTTCTCAAATTAAAGTTTTAAATAATCATTTTTCACATTTTTGCTATGCCCCAGACAAATTGTTCGTCTAACAATAGGTGCTAACTTTAGCTTGTGGTTTAGTTAATCAATTTGAGACCTCCATTGTGTTGAATTTGCACTATAAATAGTGCACAAGGATTCAAATAAATCTTGAGTAGAAAGGTCATGTTTGGTCTCACTAAGGTATTAATCCAAATCCATTTTCATTTCATTCCACTTTTACTATTCAAATTGCATAGGTCGTCTTCCCTAAGGCATAATTAGTTAGGGACCCTAATCTAGCTATTTATAGCTACATTTCTCAACACATCTAATTGTTTTGCATCTACTTGACTTTATCATTTATGCATCCCATGCCTCAAGATCTGTGCTGACTAGCTAACTATGCTACCATGCTAGTGAACTAGACACTGGAATGACTAATATTAAGTTATTAGAATAACCCAAACTCAAGGGTTATGTTTGGAATTCCAAGCTAAATCAAAAAATTACATGATATGAGAAGGGTGCATTCGTAAATTTACCATAAAGTAATTTTCACAAAAGAAGAGGCGTTGGGTTCCTTATGAAGTGGATAATCTAGTTGGGTGTGAGAATCCAAGTTTTGAATCTCATAACAGAACAACCATAAAGTAAGTTTTGTCCTCAAAGTTTAGGTAATTGAACTAGTTAATAGGGCATAGAAACTTTGAAGAAGAGCAAACTAAGGAAGTTTACAGTCATACCATTAAATACATTGTGATGTGAAATCACAATCGTTTAATTAATTTCCAAATTCCTAAAGAGTTATAATCAAGTATGATAGGAGTCCAGGTCATACCATAGGGAAGCTAAATTATCCATTTGCTTCCTACTCTCCTAAACTAACATATTTTTATTATTTGAATTTTATAGATTTTTTAAATGTTTTTAAGAGGGGAAAAGCTTATGGGACCTAAGAATAAGGACTAAAATGGAACATAGGGACCTTAATATAATTAGTGTGAAAATATTTTTTAGAGATTGAAAAAATCCAAAGAAAATTCCTAGAGTTACCTAACTATATAACTAATACTTATACCAAACTTCACACTAATAGAACTTCTAGAACATACAAAATAAATTTAGATATAAATTTTAGGGATTAAATCCTAGCAATATAAGGACCAAAACATAAAATAATTTTTAAGTTTTTTCCTACAAGGAATTTTCTCACGAAATTTTGTTGGTATGCTAATCTAACATGCAGAAACCTAATATAAAATGTTTGCATTTTGAATCACTTGAGTGAACTTAAAAATTTGGTAAGGAAACTTGACTATCTAGTAATTAATGTTAATGCAAAGTAACAAACCAATCTTTAGAACAAACTAATCACTCTATCAATTGGGCTAGAAATTTTTTATTATTGAGAATCACAAGTGTATATCTAGAAAGCAAGTAAAAGAACTAGAACTAAAATCAAAGGAAAGAGAAACTGAAACAATGAAGGATTGATGGTGTGTTGTCATGGCGGAGATGAAGGAAGAAGATAGACGATAGCTCAAAGGAATGCTAGAGAAAAGAGGAGGAAGGAAACAAGGTGATGTATTGGCCTCCCCTCTTGAGGCCTTGAAATCACAAAACTTGTTAGAGATAAGTCAAATTTCATTCAAATAAAATTAGGAGATTTGTTTGGGCAAAAACTTATCGAAATCCTAGAAGGAATAACAAATTTGGTCTCATTTTTGTATTAAAACACATTTCACCCACCAAAAGTGCTCAAATGGGCCTTACATTGACTTTTCTCTTTATTTTCTAGCACCCATATTGGGCCCAAAATGCTCCGGCCATTACATTTTTCCTTTTTTTTCCCTTATTTTTCTCCTTCTTTTCTTAATGTTTTTGCTCGTAAAGGTAGAGAATTATAAGAATTATAAACTTAATACTTCAAAATAGATCCATAAATTTCATGATTTGAAAAATATTAACCTAAAAGGACCCTTAAAAACTTGGACACCTAGAAAAAATATTTTATATTATTTTATAGATATGGACCAACACAATAAATTTAGTCAATGGATGTTCAAGATCAAAAATGGGACACTCCCACGACTTTATAAAATGAATGATGACCAAGAAAGGAAGATTAATGGAATCAAGCATAAACCAATGGTACTACATCATCAATGTCACTGCAGGCAACTTACTCAATAATGTATGTATTACCATATAAATAAGACAGATATACACGAGTAGGACACTACCAATTAAGAAAATGTTTTAAATAAAAATTCAATTTTAATTTTCAACTTCCCATGTTTTTTAATTCTTTTTGATGATTAACAAAAATGGGAAGAAAAATAAAAGAAGATACGAAAATGGTCATATTCTTAGGGAAAGCGCATACCGAGAGGTAGAATTCATTAGGTTAATTTCCTCCATTTCAAAATTTTTAAGATAGTTTTATCTTAAATTTTTTGGAATATATCTCTTTGCAAAATAGTTTTGTTAACACCAAAAATAGAAAGATTGTTGGAATCATATTTCGCATCTTATTTTGATGTTTACAAAATTATTTTAGATTAATCTTTACAATTGAGTGATATTTCATATGTTGATGGAGATTGTGAGAATCCAAGGTAAATAGAGAAAGATGACAAGAAAACAATAATGACGATGTGAAGATCATCTTTAAGATAAATCCAAGTTATTGACTTAGTTGAGTCAAATATTATAAGCTCTTGCTTTTTATTCTTAGAATGTATGTATCTTTCAACTATAAATTAAATTAGATAATAAAATTAACTAGAGATAATAATAAAACTTCTTCTTACGATTATTTAAGAAATTCAAAAGTATGAATTATTAAAAAAGATTGATTTTCAAAATTTAAAATATTTTCAAAGAGGTTTAACAAATTAGTAATTTCTATTAAAAATGCACTTGATAACTTATAACTACAGGTACTAAAGCTTAGTACCGTTACATATGATTTAGGTATTTTCAAAGAACTAAATCTATACCTAATGAGTGCCAGTACTAAAGTTTACTATATATTGATACATATGATCTAGGTGGTTTCAAAGAACCGAACCTATACCCAATGAATATTGTTATTAAAGCTTAGTATTAGTACCAGAAGTAATAAGTACCCGTACTAAAGCTTAGTATCATTACTAATGTGTTATAAATTTGTGTTAAGTGTTCAAAATCTAAATATAGAAGCAACGAATATTAGTACTCATTGTTAGTACTAGTACCCCATAATTATTGTATGTGACTTTATTGTTGACATACAAAATGGTAAGTTACTAATACTGGTACTAGTTATTTGTTGGGTCAAATTTGAACTGTTAAAAAATTGAATTTGAATATGTAAATGTTGGGATTTAAATACTAATAGCTAGTATTCAATTTCTCTTATTTTTAACCTTATGACGGTATATGTTCTCCAAAGCACATGCATATGTTCATAGGCTCTCTATTCGATAACTTTATTTTAATATTATTGTTGGAAGGCTTAGGAATGTTTGTTGTAAGAGTTTTTCTTTCCTACATCATTGCTTAATTTGTATTGAGCTTATAGCTCGTTGTTTGGGTTGTAATAACCTGTTTGTTATACTTAGGTTGAGGTAACCCATTAATTAACCCAGGTTAGTAAAGTAGTTCCCTTAGGGTTAAGAGAATCATATTAAAGATCCTAAGTTGAAAGACTTAGGTGGTATAGTACCTGGGAGTTGGGAACCATTATGCATAATTGTGTAAATTCTTGTGGTTTGTTTTTTGTGCAAATTTTATTTTGTTCCATATTACTTACATCTCACTTCTACTGTGTTTGTGTGCATGTTATTTAGATACATCACATGGATCCTACGTATGCTTTAGGGGTTCGACCTAGGTCAAATATGAGAGGAAATAAGGTCAAAAATTCATTACGAGATGCTTTGAATTTTTCCCTGTCAACACAGTAGTCAAAAGGCAAATATAGGGTTATAGGAATGTAATACATCAAATAAGGATTCTGACGATGCCTTATTCGTCGAAAATTGAGTTTGGGAAGACCTTAAACTAGTCAAAATATGCGAAGGGGGTCCCTTAAACTAGCCTAAACCGGCCTTGGATCATTGGTCCACGCGAATCGGCACCAAAGAGATTGGACATGTCGCATGTGCATCGACTTATGCTTGCCTGTACCTTCTCTTCTCACGTTTGCCTTGCAAGTGCTCCCTTGCCGCGCGCTCGCTCACCCTTGTGCCCTCATGCTTTCCTATGCATCCTCGCACTCGTGCATCAATTGCTCGACACATGCAATGACCAATGCACCCACACGTCGACTGATGCCTCCTCACATCAACTCACGCTTGGGGTGTTGCACGCATCCTTTCATGCCACACGCACCTTATGATTGCCCCTTGCACACGGTGTGCGTGCTTGTACTCATGGAGGTCTTTCTCTCCTTCCTCTCTCTCCTCCCTCTCTTTCTCTTTCCTTGATGTGTGCGTAGCAAGGGGATGTTTTTCTTTAATGGTGTACCAACCCTAATAGCCTATTTATAGTATTAGGTGAAATAACGCTTTCCTAGGGTCGTATGGTGTTTTCAGAATTCTTAAGGGTCTCAGTGCAATTTTCACCCCCTTGGGTTTTTGTTGCGGATGTGCGGGGGAAAAGGGAAAACTTGCGAGGACATTTTCGCAATTCTTACATCCCCATACCCACCGTACATCACCCCCCTCACCTCACCTCCCATGCACACACACCATCCCCCACCGTACGCAACAACACCCCCATTCCTCCCGATTACCTCCTCACACCATGTCGCTCCCCATACTTCCCACCTCCTTATAACCCCCCCTCCTCCTCCATTCGTTCCCACACCGCCGCAGTTGAGCGAAAGTGAGGGAGAGAGCGGAGAGTAGAGGAGGCAGGAGGGCTTGGGAGGGAGTCGGAGAGCGGAACGCTGTGAGGAGAGATGGGGAGGTGCTGCAGTTGCTGCAGCTTCTGCGACGAGGAGGAGCTCGCAAACGGTTCTGCGGAATCATTTTTCCGTAGAATCAGACATTTGGAGAGACCGTCAGATGTTTGGTTGGATGTCCGAAGGTAATCCCGGATATCTGATAGCACATAATTTTTGATTATTTTTCCCTATCGAGTTCTGACCGTGCGTACATATGCCAGAGGTTGGGGAAGCGTGCTGGTGTGAGGACCGAGGCAGTTTCAGATGCCCAGGAGTGTCGCTAGACGTTTAAAGGCACCCTCAGATATCTGCACGGAGTTCTAGATGTCTGAAAGAGGTGCCCCGAGCAAGGTGTCTCTGAGTTCGTTTAAAACGTCTGGAACTCTTCCCAGACGTTTGATTTTGATCATGATTGCATTTTTAGGCCTGTCAGGGCCCAAACAGAGTCGGTTTTCCGCAAGCGAGATATCGCTGGTTTCCGTTTGAATTTCCCTACGTAATGGTATAATGTCTATACAGTTTTGAGCTCATTTTGACATATGGGTCAATATGATAGGTTGTCCATTCGTGGTGTGCATGGGACCTACGGAGGCTGCGAGGCCATTGGTTGTGCCCCCACATCTCCCGACTATCCTGGTAGAGTGGTTTTCACCTTAATCCTAGAGTTAATAATTAAATTGCATACGTAGAATTATTTGAACCCTAGGTTGTGAGATGAACCCTAGGGCTGAAAAGAGATAAATGCATACTACTTTAGAATATATTCGATTAAACCCCAGGTTGTAAAATGAACATTAGAGCTATAAGAAATGCATGTGTAGTTAATGAAGGATTGAGTGACTGTGATGCTTCTTAAAAAGACATAAATCATAAGCTACCCGTACTACCTGTAATGAACCATGTCATGTATGGAAATATATACTTATATTGAATAATCGATGGTGAAATTTGAGTTGCATGTTCTTCATGTAACGAACCAGATATGGAAATAAGAAAGTCCATGTATGAACCATAGGGGGAATTTAGAAAGAAACCAAGAATACTGTAGTACGGAAAACCTGATGGCTTTAGAATATATTGCCTACGGGCAGCTGTTCGGACTTAGTTAAGGGAAGTGAGCCAATCCTCGTGTATGTGGTACCGAGGAGAGCAACTATCCCTTTAGTGTAGAGGGGAGCTAGTCGCCTGTTGGGTTAAGACTTAGGGTTAGGAATGGCCACTCTACATTAACTCTTGTTTGGCCCTCGCGTACGTGGTACCGAGATGAGCTACTTAGTGTAGGGGGAGCTAGCCACCCCATGGGGCCTGGGGTTAGGATTGGCCACCCTACACCGACTCTTGTTAGGCCTGTTGGGCAAACCGAAATAGTTGGATGAGGGTATGCGAACTGTTGAGGGACGAGACCCTTGTTTTGAGAGGGTGAGGTCCTGTGCTATTCCATGCTGTACATTTGGGCGTACCCACTAGCGGAAACGACTGACCGCATGCCAGTGCGGGGTAGCTACCCATGTGCTTATCAAGCGTGTCGTAGTCACTACTACGTCGCGACTGTGACCTCGGGGTAATAGACCGAGTGTAAGACTACCACAGGGGACTTTCCCAGCCAGGAGAGTGCCACATGTACATCCTACATCGCGGGAAAACTGCAAGCAAGATCGTTCCCTTAGGGAGCAAGAAGATTGAGCAATGTCATGGAACCTAATTAGAGTACTCGACTTAGAAACACATAAACAAGATAATTGGAAACGGATGATAATAAGTAACTGATAAATGTATGTTTAGCCAGCTGCTTATTTAAATTATGTTGCATGTAGCACTCTACTTAGCGTTAGCTGATCACAGACTTATATAACCTTGTTCAGGTCAAGGATTCGAGCAACCAAAGGCACCGGCTGCTGAGGACGCTGGGCCCAGTCGAGCCCAGTCGTAGACTTTTCCTCTTGTTTCTGCTGCAGAGTTTTGTTGTAGTGAGTACCTGTAGAATGTAATGAATGTTTCTAACATATTTGTACCGGTTTCTATTGTGATGGCTATATTATCCTGCTTATGTCATATCTATGAGTTGTACTGTTCTGTTCCATTTATTTTCTGCTTAGTTACATTGCTCGTATGGTTGTGGAATGAGTATACATTAGTTGTTTCTCGTTGGACGACTAGGTCTTGGGATCTAGTTGAGGCGAGCCGGTCTCGAGTTCTGTAGGAAACCAAGATCGGGTCGTAACAAGATGATATCAGAGCAAGGTCATCCTGAGAAATGAACCAAATGGTCTGGAAATAACCACACATGTACATGTAGTTAGGGTAGCCATCACAACGTATTGTCTTAATTGTCGCTTTTGAATATTTTTTCTCTCTGTAATCAAGTATTGTTGACAGTTCCTGTCTTTTCTTTGATCTCTGTGTAGGAGATGCCTTGTCAAGGAGCTCTTGAGGCGGGCCGCGGACGTGGCTGTGGCCGTGGGCGTTGTTGTATGGGAGGACGAGCGATGGTCGAGGAAGGGGCCACTCCGCCTCTCCTTCCAGGCGTTCAGGCCCTAGACCTTGCCCAGCTGATTTGGGATATCATACGGGAGGAGCTCTAGCTGCCTCCTCCTCAGCCACCCCTCCCTGGGGATGCAGAGGAGAGTCCTCCGTGAGGTAGGTGAGCTGCCACGGTGCTGGACAAGTTGGAGTGGGAGGGGGTGATCCTCCACCACCCCCACCTACCTTAGACACTTCGGAGCATGAGCCCCCGTTGCCTGGAGGTGCACTCGTTCCCCCATTGCGGCTCCACCACGAGCTTTTTGGCCAGTTCAAGAAGCTGAAGCCCCCCTCCTTCAAGGGGGAGAAGAGCCTGTTTGAGGAAGAGGATTGGATGAAATAGATGGAGAAGATCTTCGACACACTCCATCCTCCTGCAGAGTGTCGCGTGGCTTTTGCCACGTACTAGCTGGAGAGTGTAGCCCATAGGTGGTGGAGGGCAATCAGAGGATAGGAGGAGGGAGAGCCGGCGTGAGACCGGTTTGTGGCGCTCTTCTGTGAGTAGTACTTCCCACAGACTTGGTAGGATTAGAGGAGGCAGGAGTCCACACTCTCCGCTAGGGGGCGATGACGGTTAGCGTGTACTGTACGCGTTTCCTGGAGCTGTCACACTTTGCCTTGACAGCTGCATCTACCGAGGAGCGCCTGCGGAGGTTCACTGAGGGCCTCCGACCTACTATACGGGGGTATGTGAAGCCCCTAAAGCTGCCTACCTTCTCCCGTGTGGTCGAGGCAACCATGACCTACGAGGAGACCAACCCATCCGTGAGAGACGTTGACAGGGTGGACGGAAGAGGCCCTACCAGTAGGAGCACTCACAAGAACGTCAGGAGAGGAGCACACGGCACCTGCGGGGGAGTCGTCCTACTTTGTGGGTCCATCAAGGACCTTTGGGGGCCCCAGACCGGGACCAGCCGATTGTAGTAGACCCCTGCCTAGCTATCAACAGGGACAATAGACGGAGGGAGGAGGTCGCATCCCTCTCTGCTACCAGTGTGGCCAGCAGGGCCACATACAGAGGGATTGCCCCTCTAGGGCCAGAGCACAGCAAACGCTCCCAGCACCGAGCACTGGAGGCCGATTTGGTTGCCGCAGTTACCAGGCTCGAGGAGGAGCAGTTACAAGGAGGGTACCGACTAGGTGCTTCTTGTAATTCCCTATTTGGAGGGGGCGAGATATGCGTGACGTATAAAATGCGGAATTAAAAAGATAATAATCTCACAAAATTAGCAATCACACAAAGTACACAATTATTTTTAGGTGGAAACCCAAATCGGGTGAAAACCACCACTTAACCCTCTCGAGTTAGGATTTCCCGATCGATCTAGTCGATCAAATCCACTATACGAACTACTTAAATGAGAGTAGTTCAACCTCTATTGCAACCACGCTACGAGTACGAGGGTAACGTTCCTCAACCCCTCCTTTTCACAAGGAGGATTTTGCCTCACGAAGGAGACGAGAATTCACAACGCGAATACCCAACCAATAACAAAAAACAATTACAACACAACCTATAGAGACAACAAAGATTAACCTAGCTACTATAGGTAAAGAAACTTCCCTTTGATGAAGGGAGTGCATCGGCGTGAAGACGCGGGTGTGTGAACCACGCGGGGGCACCTCGTCGCTCTCGTAATCGCGAAGGGAGAGCGGGTGCGCAATTGGATTCAAGCTCTCTAGATGTGGAACAAAAGCTTGGAGAGCTAGAGCTTCTTCTAGATGATCTTCTACTTATTTTTGACACAAGAGATGTGAAAGTGTGTTGCTTGGTGTGCCTTGGTGTATTTTGCAAGCCAAGGGGTCCTCTATTTATAGAGGGCCTAGGAAGGCTTTGGAAGGCCTTAGAAGGCTTCCATAGCCGTTGGGGTTGAACCTAAAGTAAAACAGGTCGTAAACAGAATCAATCATGATTCTGACAGGGTCATCAAGCGACTGTTCCGGGCATTAAACATCTGGAAAACCTGTTTAAGACGTCTGGGAACTAAGTCAGACGTCTGATTCTAGTCGGGTTTCCTTCCTAACTTGATTCAGACCTAAACAGGGTTCTAGTGTATGGTCATCAGACGACATACAGGATGTCTAGCACAAGGTTTGGACGTCTGGAAACCTATTTGTTCTGCGAAAATGGATTCCCAAGGAAGGTAACGGCTATAAAATCTCTCAAAGGAGATTTTGGGTCAGTCGAGGTAAAACGGTCACATATCAGACGTCTGGGGTCCTCTACGGACGTTTGATATAAGGCTAGTGGTAATTTTCCTCAACGTTTACATAGGTAGCCAATATTCCACTAATTGGACGTCTGGTACAAACATTAGACGTCTTCTAAGATGTCTGGACTAAGGTCTGGACATCTGATTTCATCAGACAGAAGCTACAAAATCTAGCCTAAGTTATTGGACGTCTGGGTCAATAGTCAGACATCTTAAAAGTCATTATCAGACATTTGATTTCCAGATTAGACATTTGATTAGGCAGTCAGAACCTTATTTTGATTTTCTAAGTTCTCTACAGAAAACCTAAGTATTCTATGGTAGTGCAGGTGTTCCTAGGGCTACTTTAAGGGTTCTTTGAGGCTCTTTAACATATATCTAGACTCAAAGAATAAGGAGCAGAACAAAGAAACAAAGTTACATAGAACAAGATAAAAGGAAATCTATCCTATTCTTGTCTTCATGCTTCTTCAGGCTCTCGCTCCTAGCGAAGCTCCTCTGTTCTCCGTCAAGCTCCTCCAATCCACCATGGATGCAAGCTCGAACTCCGTCTAAACACGTCTCCATTTTCAATTAACTTGAAATCTAAGACTTCAAGTGCAAATGTTAAATGACACGTGTTTTGTTATCATCAAAATAAACAATCGTGGTGCTCTAACACCAACAATCTCCCCCTTTTTGATTATGACAAAATCATAAATAATAATACATAAAATTCTCTCCCTTTTTGACATTATCAAAAAGGTTTTTATCTATTTTAATTCTCCTAAACTCCCCTTTAAATCATGCTCTTCTAGTTTTTGGGTTAAATTTCTTTTAATCAAGAATGATGTTCTCCCCTTTTTGTAATAACAAGATAGTTATATATTTTTCTCCCCCTTTCTAAAAGAAATATAGCTAACTTAACACCTCCCCCTAAATGATTGACAATAAGCTTATAATTTTAACTCCCCCTATCTATATGCTAATGATAAAAAGATAGGGTTAAGGGTTTTACCTCACCTACCATGGCCAATAAAATGGCCCAAATGGAGGAGGTGGATGCCACATCGAATGGGACTCCCATCCATAGCTTGGAGGTCCGAGCATTGGCGCCAGTCTCCAGTCTGGCGGTCGACGTGCGTTGGGTCGATCGGTTGTTCGTCGTCTCGTCAGTCTCCTCTTTTCCTTCCTCGGTCTACTCCTTGGTCTTCCCAATTTGAGTTGACCATCTTTGAGCTTGTAGGTCTAGTCCTTTATGTTGTAATCTTTATGACCTACAAAATAAGATTCTAGCTCTTTCCTCGGTATCCATATTAATTTAGATCCGGTTCTGTTAGCAGGTCTCCTTGACGGAGATCCTTTCTCAACCTTAGGGTTAGATAAATTTTCTACTTTGTTCATTAAATTATTTGATTTCTTCCTAAGACATGCAAATTCATCTTCAACAGCATGCATCTTTGTTTTTAAACTAGAGACTTCTAATTTTAAATTAGTGTTCTCCTCAATTAATTTGCTATTTTTAATGATTAGATTGTGATTTTCTAATGAAAGATCATCTTTAGGACTAGAACTATTTTCGAGGTCCTTAACTTTTATTTTTAACCTATCATTTTCAGATTTAAGAAAGATAAGATTCTTTTTCATGCTATTGTTTTCTACTTTTAGTGATTTACTAAGCTCATACAATTCATTAAAAGCATGTTGTAAATCGGAATTTACCTTATCGTCGCTGTTGTCGCTGTCGTGCCATAGCCATGAAGCCCATGCAAGCGATTTCGTCCTTCTCTTCCTCTTCTTTCGAGCTAGATTCTTCGTGAGTGTCTTCTAACATCTTCCATATCTCGTGGGCGGTGGTGCACTCTTGGATTCGCTTGAACTCTTTCGGACTCAACTTGCAATACAAGGCATTCATAGCCTTGTCATTGAGTGAAAGCTCCCGAATTTGCAGCTGCGAGTAACCTCCTTCGGGTCGCTTTGGGATCTCGTATGGGGTTTCGCAACATCCCCATATCTCGAACTCGGTGGCTTGGAGCCACGTCTTCATCCTCAACGTCCAATATCCGAAGTTACTCCTGTCGAAATAGGGCAGTCGAATGGTGGACTGCCCCTCCTAATCTCTTACCGGGTATTACACCGAATTTGCAAGAACTTGCTCTGATACCAATTGTAATTCCCTACTTGGAGGGGGTGAGATATGTGTGACGTATAAAATGCATAATTAAAAAGATAACAATCTCATAAAATTAGCAATCACACAAAGTACACAATTATTTTTAGGTGGAAACCCAAATCGGATGAAAACCACCACCTAACCTCTCGATTTAGGATTTCCCGATAGATCTAGTCGATCAAATCCACTATACGAACTACAAACGAGGGTAGTTCAACCTCTATTACAACCACGCTATGAGTACGAGGGTAGCGTTCCTCAACCCCTCCTTTTCACAAGGAGGATTTTGTCTCACGAAGGAGACGAGAATTCGCAACGCGAATACCCAACCAATAACAAAGAACAATTACAACACGACCTATAGTGCCAACAAATATTAACCTAGCTATTATAGGTATAGAAACTTCCCTTTGATGAAGGGAGTGCATCGGCGTGATGACGTGGGTGTGTGAACCACACGGGGGCACCTCGTCGCTCTCGTAATCATGGAGGGAGAGTGGGTGCGCAACTGGATTCAAGCTCTCTAGATGTGAAACAAAAGCTTGGAGAACTAGAGCTTCTTCTAGATGATTTTCTACTTCTTTATGACATAAGAGATGTGAAAGTGTGTTGCTTGGTGTGTCTTGGTGTATTTTGCAAGCCAAGGGGTCCTCTATTTATAGAGGGCCTAAGAAGGCTTTGGAAGGCCTTAGAAGGCTTCCATAGCCGTTGGTGTTGAACCCAAGGCAAAATAGGCCGTAAACAGAATCAATCATGATTCTGATAGGGTCATCAGACGTTTGTTCCGGGCATCAAACATCAGGAAAACCTGTTTAAGACGTCTGGGAACTAAGTCAGACATCTGATTCTAGTCGGGTTTCCTTCCTAACTTGATTCAGACCTAAATAGGGTTCTAGTGTATGGTCATCAGACGACATACAGGATGTCTGGCACAAGGTCTGGACGTCTGGAAACCTATTTGTTATGCGGAAATGAATTCCCAAGGAAGGTAATGGCTAGAAAATTTCTCAAAGGAGATTTTGGGTCAGTCGGGGCAAAACGGTCACATATCAGACATCTGGGGTCCTCTACAGACGTCTGATATAAGGCTAACGGTCATTTTCCTCAACGTTTACATAGGCAGCCAACGTTCCACTAATTGGATATCTGGCACAAACATCTGATGTCTTCTAAGATGTCTGGACTAAGGTCTGGACATTTGATTTCATCAGACAGAAGCTACAAAGTTCAGCCTAAGTTATTGGACATCTGAGTCAATAGTTAGACATCTTAAAAGTCACTATCAGATGTCTGATTTCCAGATTAGACATCTGATTAGGCAGTCAGAACCCTATTTTGGTTTTCTGAGTTCTCTATGGAAAACCTAAGTATCCTAAGGTAGTGCAGGTGTTCCTAGGATTACTTTAAGGGTTCTTTGAGGCTCTTTAACATATATCTAGACTTAAAGAATAAGGAGCAGAACAAAGAAACAAAGTTACATAGAACAAGATAAAAGGAAATCTATCATATTCTTGTCTTCACGCTTCTTCAGGTTATCGCTCCTCGCAAAGCTCCTCTGTTCTCCGTCAAGCTCCTCCAATTCACCATGGATGCGAGCTCGAACTCCATCTAAATATGTCTCCATTTGCAATTAACCTGAAATCTAAGACTTCAAGTGCAAATGTTATATAACATGTGTTTTATTATCATCAAAATAAACGATCGTGGTGCCCTAGCACCAACACTTCTTGCCCACCCCAGAGCATGGCTGCTTCTTTTTCACCGAGGGTTGATGGGCGTGTTAACACCTTGACTCACGGAGATGCTAGAGCTTCAGGTTCCATGGTGGCAGGTATGGTTACAATTTTCGGCAGGCTTGTTTACATGCTCTTCTATTCTAGTGCCACGCATTCGTTTGTCTCTACGAGTTTTGCCGTCAACTTGGGATTGGGTAGTGTACTGTTAGAGGAGCCATTCCTGATTAGAGGCCCAGGTGGATAGGTATTTGTTGTCAAGGAGGTCTTCACTGATTGTGAGGTCACTATAGGTAGACACAGTCTTCCAATTGACCTGATCGTGATCCCGATGGAGGATTTTGGTATGATCCTAGGGATGAACTAGCTGGCTGCTTATCATGCCCTAGTAGACTGCTTTGGGAGGAAGATCATCTTCTCCATACCAAAGTTGCCTCCTTTTGAGCTTCATGGCCAGCCAATAGACAGAGGATTTAGGTGCATCTCCGCGCTTTGGGCAGTGAAGCTACTGAGCCAGGGGTGCAAGGGTTTCCTTACTTGTGTCGTAGTAGAGCTTAGCCCGGTGGTTGACTTACAGAATATTCCTATGGTCTGTGAGTACCTCAACGTCTTTCCAGAGGAGTTGCCAGGATTGCCACCTGAGCATGAGATCGAGTTTGAGATCTCACTGGTACTGGGGACCGGCCCCATCTCTACTGCACCATACAGGATGGCCCCACTTGAGCTGTGAGAGCTCAAGTCTCAGTTACAGGATCTATTGGAGAAGGGATTTGTGAGGCCCAGTGCATCCCTGTGGGGAGCCCCTATCCTATTTGTGAAGAAGGACGGTACCCTTCGGCTGTGTGTCAACTACAGACAGCTAAACCGGGTCACCATCAAGAACAAGTACCCACTACCTCGTATTGATGACCTCTTCGACAAGCTGAGAGATGCTACAGTATTTTCCAAGATAGATCTGAGGTCGGGCTACCATCAACTGAGGATTAGGGAGATCGACGTCTCCAAGACAGCCTTTCGCACACGGTATGGTCACTACGAGTTCTTGGTCATGCCGTTTGGGCTGACCAATGCCCCCGCAGCTTTCATGAATTTGATGAATCGCGTCTTCCGGCCATACCTAGATCAGTTTGTGGTAGTATTCATAGACGACGTACTTGTCTACTCTCGCGATCAAGCACAGCATGGACAACATCTCCGCATAGTCCTGGACACTTTGAGATGGCACAGGCTGTACGCCAAGTACAGCAAGTGCAAGTTCTGGTTGAGACAGGTTACCTTCCTGGGCCATGTGATCTCGGGAGACGGCTTGGCTGTGGATCCAGCCGAGGTTGAGGCCGTGCTCAGGTGGGAGAGACCGCGTACAGTGATAGAGATACGCAGTTTCCTGGGGATGGTAGGCTACTATAGGCAATTTATCCGAGGTTTCTCGCAAATTGCACGTCCTATGACTCAGTTGACCCGGAAGGACATGTCCTTCGCCTGGATAGACGAGCGTGAGTCATGCTTTCGGGAGCTGAGGGAGAGGCTGACTTCAGCTCTTGTACTCATCATCCCAGACAACAGTGGCGGATTCGTGGTTACACTGACGTCTCGTTGCAGGGATTGGGTGGTGTGCTCATGCAGCGGGGCCATGTTGTCACTTACGCTTCGCGGTAACTAAAGTCCCATAAGCACAACTACCTCACCCATGACTTGGAGCTGGCAACTGTTCTCTTCTTGTTGAAGACATGGAGGCATTACTTGTACGGAGAGACATTGGAGATCTTCACTGATCATAAGAGCCTCAGATATCTATTTGATCAAAAGGAGCTCAACATGAAACAGAGACACTGGTTAAAGCTCCTGAAGGACTATGACTGCAGCATCTCCTACCATTTAGGGAAGACCAATGTGGTAGTTGATGCCTTGAGCTAGAAGGTGCCCCCCCCACTTGGCTAGTCTACAAGCATAGAGTTGGTGACTCATGGAGGAGGTGAGCAGTTGGCGACCCCAGGAGTCACGAGGGTACTGCGAGGCAATGACAATGGTGAGGCAGACATGACCAGAGCTGATAGATCATATCGTTACCAGACAGATGACGGATCCATACCTGCAGACACTGCGAGACCGGGTATTGACAGGGAACCCGGGAGAGTTCTCTTTCACTAACGGGGTCCTGCGTATAAGGGGACGCTTGTGCATTCCTAGAGACGAGAAGCTGTTGAGAGAGCTCCTGACTGAGGCACACAGGTTTAGATTCACCACACATCCTGGGAACACAAAGATGTACCACGACCTACGACGTGATTTCTGGTTGAGGGGGATGAAGTGGGATGTTGGTAGTTTTGTTCAGCAATACTTGGTATGCCAGCAAGTGAAGGTCGAGCACCATAGGCCTGCAGGGCTGCTACAGCCACTTCCCAGGTCGGAGTGGAAGTGGGAGAGTGTCATTATAGATCTGGTAGTGGGGTTACTTGTGACACAGTGAGGACACGACGTAGTCTTGGTGATAGAGGACAGATTGACGAAGACGACACGGTTTCTGCCGATCCAAGTCACTTTTGGGCTAGCACAGTTGGCAGAGCGCTACATCCGAGATGTGGTGTGCCTTTACGGAGTCCCTCAAGAGATTATTTCAGACAAAGACACTCGTTTCACTTTCCAGTTCTGGGCGGAGTTTCAGCGAGCTTTGGGGACTCGTCCAAGGTTCAGTATAGCTTATTACCCCCAGACCGACGGATAGTGAGAGCACACCATTCAGACCCTTGAGGACCTCCTACGCACTTGCGTGCTGGATTGGAGAGGCTCCTGGGAAGAGGATTTTCCCGTGGAAGAGTTTGCATACAACAACAGCTACCACTCGAGTATCGGCATGGCATCGTATGAGGCTCTGTACGGGAGGAGGTGTACTACTCCCTTGAGTTGGGTTGAGGTAGGGACCAAGTGGGAGGTTGGTCCCAGGTTGATACGCCAGAGTTAGGAGGTGATCGAGCAGATCCACAGACGACTCCGTACTGTCAGGAGCAGGCAAAAGAGCTACGCTGACCTGAAGCATAGAGAGGTACAGTTTGAGGTTGGGGATCATGTTTTCCTCCGTGTTTCTCTCATGAAGGGCTTATAGTGGTTCGGGGTGAGAGAGAAGCTCATGTCGAGATTTGTGGGGCCTTTTGAGGTCTTGGAGTGGGTAGGACCTGTTGCTTACTGACTTGCCCTTCCTCCCCAGCTCTTTGGAGTGCACGACGTGTTCCACGTGTCCAACCTCAGGAAGTACATCGCCGACCCTTGACATGTTCTGAGCCACGAGAGCATCGAGATGGGGGACGACCTGACCTACCCTGAGAGGCCAGTACAAATACTAGATAGAGCTGTTCGGGGCCTGAGACGGAAGGAGGTTCCCTTGGTGAAGGTTCTGTGGAGAAGCCAGCGGTATGAGGAGGCCACTTGGGAGCTTAAGGCGGTGATGCAAGAATAGTGCCTGGAGCTTTTAGAGTGTACGTCGCTTCCGACTTACTTTAATCCTCTTTAAGTTTGTTATGCACATTTACATTTAATTTACCGTACCCTAGTTAGCTCAAGTTTCAGGGACGAAACTTCCTTTAAGTTTGTTATGTTGAAATGACCCTTTCCAAGGGTTGTGTGGTGTTTTCGGAATTCTTAAGGGTCTTGGTGCAATTTTCACCCCCTTGGGTTTTTGTTGCGGATGTGCGGGGGAAAAGGGAAAACTTGCGAGGATGTTTCCGTAATTCTCTCATCCCCATACCCACCATATGTCACCCCCCTCACCTCACCTCCCACGCACACACACCATCCCCCACCGTACGCGACACCACCCCCATTCCTCCCCATTCCCTCCTCTTCACACCATGCCACTCCCCATACTTCCCACCTCCTTATAACCCCCCTCCTCCATTCGTTCCCACACCACCGCAGCTGAGCGGGAGTGAGGGAGAGAGCCGAGAGCAGAGGAGATAGGAGGGCTTGGGAGGGAGTCAGAGGGCGGAATGCTATGAGGAGAGACAGGGAGGTGCTGCAGTTGCTGCAGCTTTTGCGGCGAGGAGGAGCTCGCAAACAGTTCTGCAGAATCATTTTTTCGCAGAATCAGACATCTAGAGAGATCACCAGA
The DNA here is from genome assembly GCA_037157565.1 of Thalassia testudinum. Classification (NCBI taxonomy): domain Eukaryota; kingdom Viridiplantae; phylum Streptophyta; class Magnoliopsida; order Alismatales; family Hydrocharitaceae; genus Thalassia; species Thalassia testudinum. The sequence continues at coordinate 26,238,624 of JAZHRO010000024.1, forward strand.
CATCTGGTCGAACGTCCGAAGGTAATCCCAGATATCTGATAGAACATAATTTTCGATTATTTTTCCCTGCCGAGTTCTGACCCTGCCGATGCGAGGACCGAGGCAATTTTAGACGTCCAGGAGTGTCGCCAGACGTCTGAAGGCACCCTTAGATGTCTGCATGGAGTTTCAGACGTCCAAAAGAGGCGCCTGATGAGAGACTCATCATGGCTTCTAATTACCCCTAATTAACTAGTTTCTTTAGTTAATTAGCTAGGAATATACATATATAAGGGTTAATTATAGAATAAGGAACAAAGTAATAAAGGACCTTAAAATGAGTAAAGAATGCTAAATTATAAGTCAATTAGTATTATTAATAACTTAATTAATAAATGGGCTCAAAATACCACTAGTTAGTTACCTAATTAATATCTTATTTAACTTAAGAATAACTTAAGACCTAAGTCTTTAATAACTTAAGTAATAAATAAATTTAATAAATATAAATAAATGGATCAAAAATGTAAATGCAATGCACTCATATAATATTTAGCTAATTTATAAATATATATAAAAAGTTAGACAAGAAAATTTAAATTAACCTTAAAAGCCTCTGTTTGCATTTTGGTCCCTATATTTTATTACAGTTGAGTCATTTTCTTTCCAAAAGGTCCTTAGCTTTTCTCGCATTCAGGTCCCTATAAACGCTTCTCTTCTTCTTTTCTTCTTTACGTGCTTTGACGGCTCACGATCGGCGGTGCATACACCATCTGATCACCGTCCATCTCGCGACGTGTCTTCCTCGCCAAGCTCTTGGAGCTTACGCTCACCGCCATCTCTCCATCCCACGGTCTGGATGACTCTTTAATCCTAATTAGGTCACGACGTTAACTTCACCAACGTCGGAGACGATGCCGGAGGTTAAGCTTCACTTAGACATCCATTTGTCCAGATTCCTTCCCCTTCACAGTCGCCGAAGCCTATAAATAGACCTCGACCCCTCCGATTTCAAAGGTCGGTCCCCTTTCCCTCTTCCCCAACTGCGACCGGCAATAGGCTATTCTTCCGTTTAACTTCGACGACCTCTCACCTCTCCCTCGGAGCTCTTCCAAGAAGGAGACTCGCCTCTCTCAACCCCTCTTCCTCTCTGGAAGGTCATGACAGGGCTAAGGAGTGCCACTTCCTCTCTCTCTCTGCTTTCAAGTTCTCGCCGGAGCTCTGTCTCCAATGCTTCGTTTCTTCCTCCGTTATGAACCGTCGACGGAGTCCTCTCTGCCTTTTCGTCCAAGTAACCGTAGAACAGGTAAGTTAGATTAGGTTAGTGTAGTTAGTTAGGTAGTTTAATTAGTGTAGATACTTGATTTTTCCGCCATCTTCTTCAACTCCGGCGAGCTCATTGAGCTTGTTAGAAGCATGATTTGATCTTTTTAACTCGCTGTTCATCTTCAACTTCCGCTGGTTTCATTTCACCCTTGATCGACTTCTTTTATCAACTTTAACGTCTAAGTCAATTCATACCCATCGGCGATCTTTGTTGTCCATGGAGGAGGTCACTGAGTTTAGAACACCTCCACTAGGTCACTAAGTTTAGAACACCTCCGCTAGGGTCCTCCACCACCTCTCCGTCACACAAGGGCCCTGCTCTACCTGCCAATTAAATAAATTCGTCACCTAATTAAAAACACCTAAATTCATTCTCTCTCTTGAGCATGCTGTCAATGGTGGCTCAGGAGGAGGTTAATCACCTAATTAGCTATTTGATCACCATTGCTATACTCCATTGAAAGATTCTCCTCACTCAATTGAGTGAGAGGATCTTTCTTGAGCTCAATCGAACTCAACTTCTGTGTTTACTAAATTATAAGTAAGTCTTCTGATTTAGCCATTAATCGGAGTTTTTGCTGCAATCTTAAGGTCCCTTACGACTTTAGGAACCTTTTAAGATGAATTTTAATTAGTTTCATGGAGATTTGAACTCTGTTCTTCTATTACTGGACTCATCGGAGCTCCGGTGAGCTCCGACGAGTCATTTTTGAGCTTCAGCCCTAGATAAGTGTCGAGAAGCTCCAGAATGAATCTATAAGGCCTAAGGATTAGGAATTTGTGATTTTCATTGTGTTTTAACATTTGGAGCTCTCATTTGATGTCTTTCTTCTCCAACTCTGGCGGATTTGGAGAAGGTGGTATGTTAGGTTTTCAAGTGATAAATGGGTCTCAAAGCATGTGTAGATACTAAGGAACCTGTTTATGACACCTAATATTTTGTTGACAGCCTCTGAGTTCTTGTGACGAACTCAGATGTTTCTGATCTCATGCGGTGATGCATGAAACAACTGTAGGGTTGTTAAAATAGGACTTTGAAGTGCTGAATCATTTCCTAAGGATGAACTAAGTTGATTTAAGGTTTTAATTTGATCGGAAAAATCCTGAAATAGGAAGTCAACCCTAGAGCTGGATAGGTCAAAGATGAGATGTAGATGAGGAATTAATGCCTAAATATTTGATTTAATTCGTTGATTCAACTCCTGGATTGATTTAAAGATTAACTAAGGTAAATTTGTTGACTTTTATTGAGGATTAAGTGAGTTTCTATTTTCTGTTCAGTATGGGTTCGAAATGAACTCAATACTATTTTAGTATGGTTTTGACGAGAATTGAATCTCAAACCTGCCCAGATCAGAAGTTAACAACTTTCTGAAGTTGTTCAAATCTTCTCTTGAGGTTATTAGCTTTCTGTTATGCCAATTTGAGCTCCATCTCGAGCTCTGAAACTCTTGAACGAGCCTCAGAAGCTCCTTTCTCTCTCTGAAGCTTTTTGTACCTCATTCCCTTATCCATTAGATGCAGAATTACCTACTGCAACTTGCCAGGACCTCTTCTGGAGGTCAGAACATCTCTCCTCAGGTCCTTCAACCTGAAATTCACTTCTGCAGGCCATGAATGACCGTGGTGAAGCTCCATCTTCTCCCTTCAAATCGAAGAGTCAGATCAGATTTGAACACCAAATTGGTGTTACAATCTTGTAGAGCACTTGATTAGCTCTCGATCGAGCCTTTGCTCGATTAGATTGGACAACTGAGGCGGCTGGAATCATCGCTCGAAGTTTGCCCGATATCGAACAGAACCTGGGAAACAAAGTCCCACATAGGAAAGCTGCTGCGCTTGACTTGGTATAATACGAATTCCTGCATACGACGCTTCGGTCGTCAGCGCAGGATGCAAAGAAACTGAGCATTTGGGTGTGGGTGTGTGCGTGTGCACGTGCTTGCGCATGGGTGTGTGTGTGTGCCTATGGGTGTGAGCGTGGGCGCGTGAGTGGGCGTGTGGGCCTGGGAGGCCAGTTACTCTGCATGCTATAATTTGAGAAAAATCTATGTAATTAAAATTAGGTCATATCTCTAATAGGGTCTGATCCCACCCCACGAGGTGCTGTGTATCCCCGAAAGAGATCTGACCACCCATTAATAAGATAATTTTTATAATTGAAGGCAAAAATGGGTTTAAGTGTTCATGCAAATTGCTAAGTGTGGATTTGTAAAGGCACAGAGAGGATTAAAGTGAGAAGAGAGGACTTAAGGAAAATGGCTAAGTATCACTAAGTGTTCAAGCAAATGGCTAAGTATGGATTTATAAAGGCACAGAGAGGATTAAAGAGGAAAGAGAGGACTTAAGGAAAATGGCTAAGTGTCGTAGCCTTAGGATAAGAGAAGGGAATAAAGTTAAAAGGAAGAGAGTAAGGAAAATATAAAAGAGAGAGAGAGAGAAAGCTCATAAATTAAGAAGAAGATGAGGTAAAAGAGAAAGGTTACGAAGAGATAAGAGAGAAATAAAAGAAGATAGGAGCTTGAGAAAATCAGATGTCTGCAAACTCTATTAGACGTTCAATTTTACTTTTTAAATCGTCTATTTTTCTTAACAGACGTCTGGATTGAGGCTTGTAATCAAATTTTAATTGCCGCATAAAGGCTTGATCATTCTTGTAAACATTTCTTAAGCCTTTTATTTTGTAGTAAACATGTTCTATTTGGATTTTTAATGAAAAATCTTTCTTTTAAACTTGTTCTTATTAATGGAATATTACTTGTTTTCATTGTTAATCTTTTATGTTATATTCATGTGCTTAAATATAATGTAATTATAATCTGATTAATTAATTAATTGTTAATTATTCATTAGAAGTTAATTGTGAATTAAGATTCAATTATACCTCCCAGTGAACAACCTAGACTCAACCAATTAAAAAGAACTTAAAATCTAAAATGTTAGGTTAACTTGATCCTATACTACACTCACGACATTAATTCGAGTTAACCTAAGTTACATTCTTGCGTAATTAATTAAGACTAAATAACTTAATTAACTGTGTTGAGATTTAACCCATCAGCGTCCTGAGCAAGGTTAGTTTCTGAGTTTGTTTAAGACGTCTAAGACTCTTCCCAAACGGAGTCGATTTTCAGCAAATGAGATATCGTTGGTTTCCATTCGAGTTTCTTTACGTAATGGTATAATGTCTATACAGTTTTGAGTTCATTTTGACATATGGGTCAATGTGATAGGTTGTTCATTCGTGGTATGCATGGGACCTGCGGAGGCTGCGAGGTCCATCGGTTGTACCCACACATCTCCCAGCTATCTTAGTAGAGTGGTTTTTACCTTAATTTCGGAGTTAATAATTAAATTGCATGCGTAGAATTATTTAAACCTTAGGATGTGAGATGAACCCAAGGGCTGAAAAGAGATAAATGCATGCTACTTTAGAATATATTCGATTGAACCTCAGGTTATGAAATGAACACTATGCTGGAAGAAATGCATGTGTAGTTAATGAAGGATTGATTGACCGTGATGCTTCCTGAAAAGGAATAAATTATGAGCTGCCTGCACTGCCTGTAATGAACCACATCATGAATGGAAATATATACCTGTACTAAATAATCGATGGTGAAATTTGAGTTGCCTGTTCTTCATGTAATGAACCAGATATGAAAATAAGAAAGTCCATGTATGAACCCTACGAAAAATCTAAAAAGAAACCAAGAATACTGTAGTACGGAAAACCTGATGGTTTTGGAACATGTTGCTTATGGGTGGCTGTTCGGACTTGGTTAAGGGAAGTGAACTGGCCCTCGTGTACATGGTACCGAGGAGAGCAACTATCCCTTTAGAGTAAAGGGGAGCTAATCGCCCCTTGAGTTGTGACCCGAGGTTAGGAATGACCACTCTACGTCAACTCTTGTTAGGCCCGTTGGGGAAATCAGGATAGTTGAACGAGGGTACACGGACTGTTGAGGGGTGAGACCCCTGTTTCTGAGGGGCAATGCCCTATGCTATTCCGTGCTGTACGTTTGGGCGTACTCGTTAGCGGAAACGACTGACCGCATGCCGGCGCGGAGTAGCTACCCATGCGCTTATCACGTGTGCCCTAGTCACTGCTACATCGCGACCATGACCTCGGGGTAGTAGACCGGGTGTAGAACTACCACGGGGGACTCTCCTGACCAGGAGAGTGCCACGTCTGCATCCTATATCGTGGGAAAACTGTAAGCAAGATCGTTCCCTTAGGGAACAAAAAGATTGAGCAATGTAATGGAACCTGATTAGAGTACTCGACTCAGAAACACATAAACAAGATAATTGGAAAATGATAAGAAGTAACTGATAAATGTATGTTTAGCTAGCTGCTTATTTAAATTATGTTAAATGTAAATGACTTAACTACCACTCTACTCAGCGTTAGCTGATCACAGACTTATATAACCTTGTTTAGATCGGGGATTCGAGCAGCCAGAGCCACCGGTTGCTGAGGACGCTGGGCCCAGTCGAGCCCAGCCATAGACTTTTCCTCCTGTTTCTGGTGCAGAGTTTCGTTGTAGTGAGTACCTGTAGAATGTAATGAATGTTTCTAACATATTTGTACCAGTTTCTAGTGTGATGGTTATACTTTCCTACTTATGTCATATCTATGAGATGTACTGTTCTGTTCCATTTATTTTCTGCTTAGTTACATTTCTCATGTGGTTGCGGAATGAGTATGCATTGATTGTTTCTCGTTGAACGACTGGGTCATGGGATCTAGTTAAGGCGAGCCGGTCTCGGATTCTGTAGGAAGTCGGGATCTGGTCGTAACATTACGTAAACCTAATTAGATTCAAGGATAACCTAATGACTAAAATGCCCCTCCCCTTTGGTTCATTTATCCTGTAATGTCGCTCAACATGTTTTGCATGTAACATTTGCTACAAACCTTTGATTTTTGCGAAATTGGTCTCGTTGGAAACCTATCGATGAAGGGAATCCAATGGTACCAAATACAACACCAACTTTCCTCCAGGTTTGATAGGACCAAAACCCACGTTTCTTTATTTTCGGGCTACACTAATTACCTGATTCGCTCTCAACAAGCATCAACAGGTTCGTCTCGATACGCTTATTCTAGATTCAAGCTTGGGTTTGAATTTTAGGTCATAGCAACTGTGTGTGTTAAGGTCTTGAATCTCTTCACAAGAGCTCCTTACAATGACATATGATGTTAATGGTTCAATAGGTTGTGTGACCAAGCTATTGCAATTGGTGTTGGTGCCTATGATCAAGTGCATAAAAGAACCAATCTCCGTAATTGGGATCAACAAGGTTTGAATATGTAGGTTGTGCACTGGGCACCATTAACAATAATTGTAATGCAATAAACAAGAAGTTTTTTATAGTCTTCCAAGTCTTAGTTTTATTCCTTGTTTTTAAAAAAACTACCTTGAGCAATGATTATTATTATGTATTACAAATTTAGATCTTTTCTCTCATGCAATTTATGGTTTTTACTTTTGAATGGATTTGATGATATATATTACATAACATTGTAATACATATATGAATAGAAGAAGCAACCTTATTTCTTCAAGCTAAAAAGTAGGAAAATGCAGATGGTGACGCAAAAAGTGACGCGAGGGATTTTGTGGGTCATGTTCTCGTGCTTTATAGCGTTGTGAACGTAAGTCCACTTAATAAATGATATTTAATGTAAAGAAAAAAAAGAACGTAAGGTTTGTTACGTGGTGTGCTCCACCACATTCCAAAAAACCACCACACCACTTTAACCTAATATGCATAGGTAATAAATAAATTTACACCGATGATAAATTATTCTGTGTGATTTTGCACCAGTGCAAAATGATTTTACATCGGTGATAAATTATTCTAAGGTATCTTTGCACCGATGCAATCTCATTTTATATCAGTGCAAAATTATTTCAAGGGTGATTTTATATGTGCAAGTGATTTTGACCTATTAGTTTAGGATTTAGTGTTTAGGTTTATGAAAAAATAACCTTTCAAGTGTAAAATCACTTGTTATAGGTGAAAAAACATTTGAAATTTAATTTTGCACGGGTGCAATCTTACTTTGCACCAATGCAAAATTATTTTGAAGGTGAAGTGATTTTGTAACGGTGTAAAGTAAGAATATTGCACCTGTGCAAAGTGATTTTGCATAGATGCAAAGTGATTTTGAAGGTGATTTGAGTGGTTTGCACACATACAAAAGTGGTTTGTTGTTGGTTTCAACAGTGGTGGACCCTACCATTATCAGTACTTTTTTTCCATAAAAAGGAGATATATCTAGTGAGGACCATTTTGAGCCTGCTGTGCGTCAACTTTTGCTTTACCATCTGCGTTTCTCTACCCACTACTAGAAAAATGGGCTATGCCGTCGGTTGCTTGTTGTCGGTTTGGATAACCGACGGCAAATATATTTTCCTCGTCGGTTCTTAAAGTAAGCGATGATGAAGGTCTATACTCGACTGAAGAAAAGGGGATGGGCACGCGGTGGCCATAAATATTTACTGTTGATTATTTAAGCGATGGTAAATATATTTTCACCGTCACTTCTTGTAATAATCGACGATAAAAAGATCCTTAAAAGTTGCACCTAAAATTTTGAAGGGATTATCATCCATTAATGAAAGAAACGACGGCGAAAAGTAGTTTAAATTTATCGGTGAAAATTTGGGCGCGTTGTCGGAGTTAAAGTAAGCCTTTGCTGTCGATTATCTTAATAAGCGACGGTGAAAAGACGGCTAAAATTTGTACTTAAATTTTGCGCGTGATTAGTCACCTATACCGTCGATGAGTGTAAGAACTAACGGTGAAAGATAGGTTATATTTAGCAGCCAAAATTTTTGGTGCGTACAAGGATGAACTGAAATGATCCTTTGGCGTTGGTTTATAATATAACCGATGGCATATATTGGTTCATCTATTGCCCGCACCCGACCTCCCCATCACTATTCATCTTCTTCCCTAAAACCTAACACACGTCGCCCCCTCCTCCTCCTCGTTAGGTAACCTCCCCGACACCTTCCTCCTGCTCCTCCTCCAACCCGCTGCTCGTCGTCCTTGACGCCATCCTCGGCAACCTCCTTCTCGTCCGCGATGCCCTCCTCCTCCACCTTCTTCGACGAGGTAATCCTCCTCCTCCCCCTCCCGCCGTCCTCCTCTTAATCCCTGACCCCTCTTGCCAGCCTCCTCCTCCACCCCAACCCCCTCCTGCCGGTCTCCTCCTCCACCCTACCCCTCGCCTGCCGCCCCTCCTCTTCCTCCCTGACCCCTCCTGCCGGCCTCCTCCTCCACCCTGACCCCCTCCTGTCGGCCTCCTCCACCACCCTGCCCCCCTCCTGCCACCCCCCTCCTACTGCCCCTCCTCCCCCTCCTGCCATCCTCCTCCTCCTCCTTGACCCCTCCTATCGCCCTCCATCTCCTCCTTGTCTCCTCCTCCCTGACCCCCTCCTCCTCCTTCTCCCCCTCCTGCCATCCTCCTCCTCCTCCTTGCCACCCTCTTCATCTTGCAGGGAACACCCCTACCCTCCCTCCTCCTCCGCCTGCCATCCCTCTCCCCCTCCTCCCCCTCCTTCTGCTACTGCACCTTCCTCCATCCTCCTCTCCTTCTTACTTCCACGTCCTCTTCATCCCCTTCTAATCTTACTTTCCTTATATCAAATTAATTTGTTAAGTTATTAATAACATAATGATTTATTATTTAATTTATTACACATTATTGAATTTGTATATTGTTGGTGACGTTCACGCTCGATCACGCTTAGAGGTTGTAGTACATCGGAGGTATAATTTCATTTCTTTAAATTTATTTTTATGATATTTTAGGATTACATTAGATGTAGGGTGTGCCCACATAATGTCGTTTGTTTGAATGTATGGTGGGGTGTGCTCACTTTTATGCACTTTATGTTTTTGTGTGATGCATTAATATTGTGGAGTGTGCCCACTTTTATTATGTCTGTTATTTTGATATGTAGGTTTATATAAAAACTTAAAATTTAAGGGGAAACTTTGTCAAAATTTTTAAAATTCTTTAATGTTAAATGTATTGGATGGTTGGGGATTTAGGGTTAGGTTGGGCTTTGGTTAGGTTATGTGCACAGCATTTGGTTTCCACTACGCCGTGCACCCCTTGGTGGTTTAATTTCTCAACATAGTTAATTAAGTTATTTAGACTTAATTAATCGCATGAGAAAGTAACTTAGGTTAACTTGAATTAATGTCAATTGTGTAGTATAGGGTCAAGTTAACCTAACATTTTAGATTTCTAATTCTTTTTAATTGGTTGAGTCTAGGTCGTTCACTGGGAGGTATAACTTATCTTAATTTACCATTAATTCCTAAACATAAATTAGTAATTACTTAATCAATCAGAATTATAATTAAAATATTTTTAAGTATATGAATCTTGCATAAAAGATATTTACTTAAAAACATGCAACATTCCATAAGCAAAAACATACTTACACATGTAATCTTTCATTAATAAGCAAGTAAACATATTTATTCTCTACTTACAACTTATTTACAAAAGACTAAGGCAAGAAAAAGTTATTCAAAAGAATACAAATACCTTATTACAATTAAGCTCAAAATGTTAAAAGGAGACATTGTTACAATGATGGTACAAAAGTGAAAATAAAAAAAATTACAAAGATCTACTTTATTCTTCTTTTCAGCCCTATTCTTCTTTTATTTCTCTTATTCGTTCTTCCGTCTCTCTTTTCTTTCACTCTCTTTTCCTCTTCTTCCTCTAAGCTCTCTCTGTTCTCTTATCTTAACTCTCTTCTTAAGTTCCTCTTCTCTTTATTTCTCCTCTCTTCCTTTCTCTTTCCGTTCTTTAACTGTGTAAATTAAACCACACTTAAACCAATTTTAGCCTTCTTAGCTGAGCCCATTAATTTCTTTTTACTCCAAAATTATGTTTATTTAATGGGCGGCCCAGCCTTTCGAGGATACATAGCGCCCACAGGAGGTGGGACTAGACCCTACTTAGCCGGGCCTAGTTTGGTTAATAGGTGGTTTATTTCCGGTTCAAGTGGCACAGTATCTGGCCTCCCAGGTCCACACACACACCTGCACAGGCACACTCGTTCGTGCCCACAGGCGCACACACACACGTACAGGCACGCACAATGCACGCGCCTACACCCAAGTTCTTTTCCTTGCACCCAGCGCTGACGACCGAAATGTCGCGCACTTTTTCATATTATACCGGTGTGACGCTTCACTAATTCTTGATGTGGGACTATTTAAGTCCACTCCAGGCCAGACTTCAACCAATAATTCCTAGCAGCACAGAGCTCCAAATCGAGCAATCAAGGACTCGTTGGAAAGCTCTATAAGTGCTCTACAAGATTATAGCATCAATTTGATGCTCAGAACAGATCTAATCCGTTGATTTGAGTGGTGAAATAGGCACTGCTGTGTGCCTGGAAATGTCTACAGAGAGGAGGATTTCAGGTCAAATGACCTGCAGAAGGGTTTTTGCTCTCAGTTGAAGGCCTGAGTGCCTTTAGTGAAGAATTCCACGTCAAATGGAGAAGGTTTAGTGGTTGGAAGAACTTCAGGAAACACTAGAAGCTAAGAAGCTTCGTTCAGGAAGTTCAGAGCTCTAAATTGAGCTTGAATTAACTTCGCAGAAAGAGATTTGTCTCTATCAGATATCTAAACAACCTCAGATGGTTGTTGCAAACTAATCAGGGTGGAAATTAGGTTTAAAACTCGATGGAAAGACTCGAGAACAGTCTTGGGTTCAAATGAACCCAAAATGTATAGTAGATCAATTATCACTAAATCCTCACTAAAACTTATTCAAATCATTCTAATTGATCTCTCTTAGGTCCCAGAAACTCCCTTGACTCCTAAAATCAAAGATTAAACTCTTCATTCCATGAGTTCTCCCTAAGTTTGACTGATAAGGCTCTGAAATTGACTTCCTGCTCTAATCTTCTTCAGATCAAATCGATGCCTTGAATCAACTTAATTCTTCATCAGGAATTGGTCTAAGAATTCAAAACCAAGTTTTGATCAGTTCTACTATGAATTCAGTCATCACCGCTTGAAGTCAAAATGACCTAAGTTCGGTGGAACACCCTAAGGAATTTTAGAGCAATTAGATATCTTGACTGAGTTCTATAGGTTCTACTTAAGCTTACAGACCTATTTCCAAAGCTTAGAACATAATGGGGGAATCTCTCCAACTTTGCCGGAGTTGGAGAAGACAAAGGTCGTTATTGAGTTCCAGGAAATAAAACATCAAATTGATAATCACTACAAAGTTCTTAGGTCCTAAATAATCATTCTGGAGCTCTACATAGAGTTCTATGGGCTGAAGACCAATTTCGACTCGCCGGAGCTCGTGGGAGCTTCGGTGAGTCCAATTCTAATGCAAATAGATGAAAACACAGTAATTGAGGCCATTAATGCCCTATGGAGATTCCTAAGACTTAGATCCTAAGAACTTCCCAATTGGCCTAGAAAATGATCAGAACTCAGGATTCATCAGGGAATTCTAAAATTAAGCATTCTGAGTTCGTCAGAACTCAGTATGCTTCTTCTCACTCAATTGAGTGAGGAAAATTATTCTAAGGGTCAAGGCGATGGTAATGGGTTAGGTAATTAAGTGATTAGCTCATATCTAAGCTGCCATGGACAACGATCTCAAAGATAAGGTGGAATTTAGGCATTTACTTTATATGAGTTACTTATACTAATTAAGTATAAGATTGGGGCCCTTAGATTATGTATAGGTGATGGTGGGCCTAGTGAATGTGTTCTAGTCTCAAAAACCTCTGCCGTGGACAGCAAAAGTTGCCGATGAGTGTGAAGATGATTTAGGCATGTAGGTGATATAATCAAGAAATCTGTGGGTTAGAAATGATCGTGGAAGTTTGTAGAGTGTGATCAATGATTTTAAAAGATAAAAGATTGCTCCAATCAAACTCAAAGAGCTCACCGGAGCTAAAGAAGATGACAGGAAGAACTAACATTTAACCTAACTAAACTACCTAATTAACTAAATAACTAATCTAAACTTACCTAGGGTCCTAATCCTACTGTTACTTGGACGAAGGAAGGTATAGGAGCTCTGTCGAAGGTCGTAACGGAGGAGGAAATCAGAGGGAAGGAGGAAGAAGTCCGGCAAGCGTTGCGAGAAGCAGAGGTGAAGTCCAACGTCAGCGCTTCGTCAAAGGACATAGCGGACGATGGCGGAGATCGGAAGCGAGTGAAGATGGTCGGAGGAAGACGGTGGAAGTGAGAAGAGGTCGCCAGATTTGGAGTGAATAGCCTATTGGTTAGCTCAGTAGGGGGAAGAGGGTAGGGAGCTAACTGCAGAAATCGAAGGGGTTGAGGGGTATTTATAGGGTTCGACGAGTGTGAAGGAGCTCGAATCTGGACGCAAATGTGTCTAGGTGCGGCCTAACCTCCGATGTCGTCTCCGACATCGGTGAGGTTAACACCGTGACCTAATTAGGATTACGGACTCATCCAGACCGATGGATGAAAAAGTAACGGTGAGTGCAAGCTACAGGAGCTTGACGAGGGTGGAAGGACGTCAGATGGATGGTGATCGGAGGATGACAACATCGCCTGTCGTCAGCCGTCCGAATAGCTGAAGAAGAAAGGAAGAAGAAGACGAAGACTGTTTGTAGGGACTCATATGCAAGGAAAGTTAAGGACCTAAGTGAAGGAAAAGGACTCGAATGCAATGGAACATAAGGACTAAAACGTAAACTAAGGTTTTCAAGGCTTATTTTAATTTAAATCTTTTTTAACTTTTTATATATGATTATAAATTAGATAAATATTATATATAAACCTTGGATTTACGTTTTTGACCTTTTTTTTGGCTTAACTTATTTAATTAAGTAAAATTTCTTAAGTTATTACATACTTAGTTATAAATTATGCTTAAGTTAATTTAAATATTAATTAGGTAATTAATTAATGATATTTCGAATCCATTTATTAATTAAATTTTTAATAATATTAATTGGCTGATAATTAGGCATTTTAAACTTATTTTAAGGTCCTTTAATTATTCATCCCTTATTATATAATTAACCCTTATATGTGCATATTCGTAGCTAATTAAATAGGGAAACTAGTTCATTAGGGGTAATTAAGAGCTATGATGAGCCTCTCATCATACCCCCAAGCCAAAGTTTTGCTAGTCCCTAGCAAAATTATCCAAAAATATGCTAATTAAACACTTGGGTTTAAATTATTATAAATAAAAACTAAGTAGAGGAATGCTTAGGTCAGAATTTTGAATATTCAATCTTCTAAATTTTATGTATATATAAATAAGTATCCATAAATATACAGAGCATTCTGTGGGAATCTCCTTAGACTTACAACTCAAAAACACTTCTCAAAACACACTCTGTTAAAAACAAAACTTTCCACGAAAATTTTATCAAAAATCAGAATCCCAAAAACCCACTTATTCTCTGTAATCACTCTAAACCCTAGAAACTCAGAATTCAAAATGTTTTAAGAAAATAGAACTCAAGAGTTGAAAATTAAATTTTAACTTGAAAACTCAATAGACTTAAGTTAATCCTTAAGTTTATGAAATCTAATTTTTATCAACCTGAGTTTAAGTAAATTAACCAGATACTCTTCATTAACCAAACTTAGAGTGATAAAACCCTAATCTACCAGCCCACAGCACCAAGGACAAACTTCTAGTCCTAGGGTTTTGTCAATCTTTCTCCTTTAAGTCTTAACTGCAAGTCCTCAAAACCCGATTTCTTAAGCTTCACTACCCAATACAAAGGTTCAGTAACTATGATTTTAAAACATCCGTGCTTATGAAGAGAATTGTCCTAGAGGCATCCAAAGTTGCAAAAATCCAGATCTTAAGACATCAATTTCCAATCCAGGTTATTCCAATTCAAGCCTTTAGCTTGGCCTTACTCAGATTTGGTTGCTTTCTCCTCACCATTTTTCTATCCCGAGGTCAACACTTTTTGTGTATATCTCTCCGGTAGACCACTGGGTCTCTTATTCCTAATTTTTATCTCCATTTTTTTTTAACTCTTTTCTATAGGATAGAACATTCATATGTAACGAGGTGTTCTTTTATTTGATGGAAGGAAGGGTAGCATCTATTTGTACCGAGATGCTTTATTTGGTGGATAAACTGCATAAGTACCCATTTGTAGTGAGGTACTTAACTGCAGGGTGTTTTATTCTTTTTATACATTTTTTTTCTTTTTTTTCTTTTCTCCTCCTCATTTTTCTTACTATCATAATACTCCATATCCTTTTTCTAGGTGAGTGGTACGTTTATTTGCAAGTCATGACTTCCACGATTATATGCAAGTATTATTTCCACTAGTGATACGGGGGATACTGCCAGAGCTAGTTGTTGATTCATTCACAGAGATGAGCAGGTTTTTCAAAGCTGTTTGCTTGAAAACGCTACAAAATGATATGCTAGATCACTGGGATAAATAAATAGTCATTACTCTATGTAAGATGGAACATATTCTTCCCCTAGCCTTCTTCGATGTAATGGTTCATCTCACCCTGCATCTTGCAGATGAAGCGAGAATCGGTGAACCTATACAATTCAGATGGATGTATCCTATGGAGCGATTTTTGAAAAAGCTTAAAAATTATGTTTGAATAAGGCAAAGCTAGAAGGATCCATTGTAGAAGGATATCTTGCGGAGGAATGCATAAATTTTACTTCCATGTACATGAATGAAATAGATAACCGCTTTCATAAACTTCAAAGGAACTATGAGGGGGAATACAATGATAGTGATGAAGAATGTTTGTTAATTTTTGATATCAGAGGAAGGTCGATTCTATTGGTGCTAGAGCACCACGATCGTTTATTTTGATGATAACAAAACACGTGTCATTTAACATTTGCTTTTGAGTTCTAGTTTTCAGGTTTAATTACAAATGGAGACACGTGCTTTAGACAGAGTTCGAGCTCGCATCCATGGGGATTGGAGGAGGTTGACGAAGAACAGAGGAGCTTCGCGAGGTGCGAAAGCTTGAAGTTGGAAGGATAAGAAGAATATGATAGATTTCTTTTTATCTTATTCCATGTATTTTGTTATTTCTTTATTTGCTTTTTATTTCTTAATAGCATGTTAAAGAGCCTCAAAATACCCTTAAAGTAGTTCTAGGAACATTTACACAACACTAGGACACTTAGATTTTCAGTAGAGAACTTAGAAAATCAAAATAGGGTTCAGACAGCCTTTTCATACATCTAATCTGAATATCAGACGTCTGACAAAGATTTTTAAGACGTCTGACTGTTGACTCACACGTCCAAACACATAGACTAGACTTGTTAGGTTCTCTCTAATAAAATCAGACGTCCAGACCTTAGTCCAGACGTCTTAGAAGATGTCTAATGATATTGGCAGACGTCCAATTAGTGGAACGTTGACCAACAAAGTTAATGTTGAGGAATATGACTTTTATGCTTCTATCAGACATCCGTAGAGGACACTAGACGTTTGATATGTGACCGTTGAGCTTCGATTGAGATGAAATCACTTGGGTTGAGGATTATAGCCGTTTAGTCTCATTGGGAATCCATTCCTACAATTAAATAGGTTTCCAGATGTCCAGACCTAGTGCCAGACGTCATGTATATCATCTAATAGTTTTACACTAGAACCCTGTTTAGGTCTGAACCAAAATCAGTAAGGGAACCCGTCTAGTAGTAGAAGTCTGACTCAGTTCCCAGACATCTCAAGCTAGATTTCCAAACGTCTGATATCTGGAACAGACATCTGATGACCCTGTTAGATTATTAATGATTCTGATTACGACCTGTTTTTCCTTGGGTTCATCCCCAATGGCTATGAAAGCCTTCTAAGGCCTTCTAAAGCCTTTCTAGGCCCTCTATAAATAGAGGAGGATCATTGCCTTGTGAAGGGACACCAAGATACACCTTGCAAGAATATTTCCACTCATATTGTGTCAATTCACTCTCTAGAAAAAAGCTCTAGCTCTCCAAAGCCCTAGTCTACATCTTGAGAGCTGTCTTCTCGCTATGCACCCGCTCTCCCGTCGACGTTACGAGAGCGCCATTGTGCCAAAGCGTGGTTCACACATCCGCGTCGTCGACGCACTTCCAACAAAGGGAAGTATCTTTACCTATGTTAGCTAGGTTTACTTTGTTGGCTCTATAGGTTGTTTTGTAACTTTTCTTTGTAATTGTGTTGGATATTCGCATTGCGAATTCCCATCTCCTTCGTGAGACAAAATCCTCCTTATGAAAAGGAGGGATTTGAGGTACGCTACCCTCGTATAAAGTAGCATGGTTGTAATTGATGATGTACTACCCTTGGTTAAGTAGTACGTTAGTGGATTTGATCGACTTAGTCGATCAGGAAATCGTAAACCGAGAGGTTTAGGTGGTGGTTTTTACTCGGGTTGGGTTTCCACCTAAAAATGATTGTGCCATTTGTGTGATTGCATATTTGTGAGATTGCTTTTACAATTTCCGCATTTTATTACGTCACGCACATCTCACCACCTCCACGTAGGGAATTTTAGATTCTTCATACAGAGTATAAGGAAATTTCAGAAAATGATAGACGTTGCGTGCATCTATATATTTTAAAACAAATTCCTGAAATTGATCCAATTTACGAGGAATTCGAACGATTACTTCTTTCAAGGACAATTGAATTTGGTTTCTTAGATTGGTTTAAAGACTGGGTTAATCAATTGAAATAGGATAATGACCTACGTTGGGTACCAGATTTTGATATAATTGCTGATTCACCATTACATTATGCACATTATCACTCTGGGTATATAATAAATGGGTTCAGATTCAGGATAAAAGAAATTGATGATAGAAAGATTACACAGCAAGTCGGAGTTGTTGATTCAGATCTTTCCATTGGTCCAGATGGATATTATGGGGAAATCAGAGAAAATGTGGAGATCAGCTTCAAATTTGATCGTAGAGTTATCTTATTTAAATGTCATTAGTTTGATGTTTTTAAAGAGGGCTTCGGTTTCAAAATTGACAAGAAACACAATTTCTTGAATTTCAATCCTAATCGTCAAATTCTTCAGTCTGATGAACCATTCCATTGGTATGTCAAGCGTCATAAGTTTTCTACGTCCCCGATAATTGCCAAAGGGGATGGGTTATACCCATAAAAATAGTACCGCATAACTATTTTGACACACAGTCTAAAGTATACCAAGAATTTACAGAATAAGGTCATTTATTTACAATCGATGTTGACATCTAAGGTTAGTAATAATTTCTTTGCTTTGTTTCATTTCTATTTAAATGAAATTCATATTAAAATTGAAATTTATAGGGGCATATATGCCATTATAAAGGGGATTTGAAGTGAAATTGAAATTCATGTCTGTTGATTTATATATTAATGATTTTTAATTATATTAATTATTACATTTTTTATGTGTTACAGATGAAGTTGTTTATGAAAAAATCCAAAAAAAAAGGTCCTCCTGAGACAGCCCTCCATGCAGCCTGATTCGTCTCCTCGGGCTCAGCCACCCCATCGACAGTAGGTTCAACCACCCCCCCAGTCATGTTTCGTACGACTCGGGGAGATGGCACGTTTACTACATATGGGTGGGAAGGGAAAGAGGAAGGAGATTGATCAGACCTTGCTAGACCGAGTAGAGGATGATCTAGATTATGAAGGATCAGATGAGGAGGAGGGGGAGGAGGAGGGGGAGGAGGCGGGAGAGGAGGGTGAGGAGGTAGAGGATGAGATGGTGGGAAGTACGTCCCCAATTCATGTCGACCCCTAAGCGGCGGGCTCAAGTTTTGATAAGAAGTCATATACCTTTAAGAAGTAAATTACTTATATGTTTTAAAGTTTATTATAACTTCAAAAATATATAATGAATATTATTAATGTTTACGCAAGTAGAGTAGCAAGAGGACAGGGGAAGACAAAAAATCTAGACTTCCAGTGTATCCCCAAGGGCGTGAGAATAACAATTAAGCTTAGAACCACAAGGGAGGTGGAGAATTACCTGGGCTTTATCAGTCGATTGGGCACAATTGTTATGTCCATTGTGCCCATTTGTTACTTCAACTGAAGGAAGGTGCCTGCAGAGCTGAAGAGAAGTTCCTCCGTCAGTTGGAGGTAATTTTATTTATAAAAGTTATTTCTTTTATAACTTTATCTTAAAATTATTATGAAGTAAGATTAACTAATATTTTTTAAAATTAATGTAGATAAATTACAATTGGGGTGACAACCCCAATGCCTCCCGATGTATCCTTAAGCTCACCGCCAAATCCACGAGGATTGGAGGACGGAGACCAAGAGAAATGTAAGAATTTCTAAACATTTACATTTTTTTATATACATGATTTCTTATATTATTTCTAACAATTTATATTTGGTATTTAGTTTTTCTTGAACAAGAGTTCACCTAAGGAGGCAATGAATGATGCTCCTCCTGATGTCATGCTTGACGATTAGAAGAAGGCAGCGAGCATTGGCTGGATCCAAAGACAGAGGTTAGTAAGTAATTAAAAATTATTTCATTAATTTCATATATCTTAAATTTATAAAAAAATATTATTGTATGTGTCTACAGGAGCAAGAAAAGAAAAAAAGGCCAATAGAACTAAAGCTCCACCACAAACCCATTGTTTGGGTTAAAGGAGCATTGAGATGGTCGGGAGTCGTTATCTAAGTATTGGAACTACTTTTTAGTTGAATATTACTTAATTTTTAAGTTATTTTAACCTAACTGTATCGTTTTTATATTTTCAGTCCGCTGCACATGATGGGATATAAATGAATAGGATTGATATCTACGAGATCACTTACAGTAATGCTACACCTGAGGGTACTTATTAGTGGATTCATCAGTCATACTAGGAGAAACACGTAAGTTTTTTAAATTCAAAAAATTTCTAACTTTGTATATATATATTATTATAATATTTTTTAACGCATTTAGGATCAAATGATACAATTAGTATATCCCCCGGCCCACTGACGAGACCTCCAAGAGTGTCTAGCAACCTTTAGATAAAGAGGAGGCATTTAAGAGAGTGATGCCACCAGATCACGGTGGTTTCGTTTATAGTGTGGGGAGGGTATACACGTTATCCACTTGGTATGGGAGGAAAGGTGCCGCTTCATTTAGTGTCGTCGATCAGCTGCATAAAAAGATTGACACACTACAGAGACGAGAGGAGAGGGAGAAGAGAGAGGTAAAGATGAATAATAAGATGAATGCCATGGATGATAAGCTTCAAACACTTATAGCCCTTATTCAGAAGAAGGATCAGTCAGAGCATCCGTCTTCCACAAATCCCAGCATCTATAGACGAGACGACGATGACTCCATTGGTAGTGCAAGTGGAGCTGGTGGCATTTAGGTAGTTGTATCTTGATTTCTATCTATTTTCTTTTCTTATGTTTTTCATGTAACCTTTTTTATGTAAATATTTCATTTTCAGACTTTTAATGTACTAGATTTTATATTTATGAAATATAAATTTATGTTCATTTTCATTTTAAGTAGGTTTAGTAGGTAATTTCCATCATTTGGTAATTAAAAAAAAACCCATACATTTGTCATCGGTTATTTGAATAACCGACGGCATATATCTGACGGTAAAAATATTTTTACCGTCGTTTATCTAATAACCGACGGTATAGAAGGTTCAGAAGAATCATTATTTTCATTTATGCCGTCGCTTCTTATGATAAGCGATGACAAAAATATTTTTACCGTTGCATTTCTCCAGTCGATTATTTTAATAACCGACGGCCAAAATATTTTTACCATCGCTTCTATAAGGGATGGCGTTTTCTTTAAACGACGGTAAAATTGAAAAAAGGCGTGTTAGCGCGTGAAAGAGTAACTTAATAATACCGTCGCTTTTTTAAATAAGCAACGGAAAATCTAATTTTCGTCGGTTAGCAACTGACGGGAAAAGATCCAATTGGTCTGCTGGATGAACAATATTTCGATGTCGGATGTTTCTTGTAACCAATGGAAAAAAGAAACAACGATACTACTTATGCCATTGCTTTTTAGTGTCGGTTAGAATGACTTTGCTGTCGATTTTCAACTAACGACAAAAGTAGAACTTGTTGTGGTGACCCGTGTCCTTTCTTCAATCGATCCCTCCTTTGATCAAATGGAGTTCTGCATTGTGTTTATGGTGTTGATGGTAATGTTATTCCTTTTGGGGATTCAAAGAAGCAAAAAATAAGAACTTTTAATAACCATTCAGCTTGAGGCAAGATCTCCGGTAACTAGAGAAATTGTCATAGAAAATTGTATGATAATTAAACCATAAATCATATTTATGCACCAATGAGTGTGAAAGGTTACCTTGTTCCAAAAATAAATTGCACTTAAGTTGTGTGCAATGTAATAATTTAATCTTCTCACTATTATGTGTCAGGTTAGGAATCTCATCATCTAAACAAGGTAATGAAATGATACGAAGAGACAACCAACCCAACAAGACAAAGCTATTTTAATTTCTTTTAGGTCATTTTTTAAATCTACGTAGAGCCACACTCATAAACATACTTTGCTCTTTTCACCATTAGTGAGGGTAAGCTTTTTTTTCGTCGACATTTGAGATAGTACAATATTTCTTAGGCTACGTTCACTTGCAAAATATCTAATGGGATATCTAAGGAATTAGGAGAGAATACCAATCCTTCTACTCCATTATATCAATACTATTTCACTATATCACATCAACACCAACATATACATTAAAATATACCAACTCTAAGATAATATATTTAGTAATATATATTCACTTCATCACATCAATCCATCTCAATCTCATATAATAATATTACAATATCATCTACTAGTATTACATTAACATCAAATCATTTTATCTCATTACTTATTCTATTATCTCAAATAAACACGCACATAATTTATTCCACCACCTATTCTATCTCGAGATAACCTTATTTCTTAAAGAAACACAACCTTAGGGACAAAATACATGTGTCAAAGGTAAAACAAAGATAAAAAGGTTGAATTACAATCATGCCTTAATTTTACAATAATAAAATAACCATAATATCATGCCAAATATAACGCTTAAAGACATCAGAAATTGAAAGTTGAACCATAATTCAATCACTAATGGCGGTGACTTACATAAGAATAATAAGAGGAAAGCATAAAGTGCGACATTAAATGAAATATAGGCTTCCTCATAGTTGCTTCATGGTGGAACACTCATATTCCATTTTAAGGCTTCCCACCATCGCTTTTCACATCCGATCTCCACCTCCTTGGGTTTGAGCATAATTAGCACAAAACATGGGATCATACACATTGAACACCTTGAGGGATTCGCATCATCTGACCATAATCGTTGAAGGCAACAAGTGAATACTCAAATACTCCAGGCATGAGAAATGGCCTACGTCAATCACAAGCTCCTGCTGCTAACCACTCTAGGTTCTTAAATGTTGAACCAATGCTTTGGAATAGATCATTTGCAATAAGGCCCACATCTTTAATGGGAAGCATGGTGGTGGATTTGGAGAGCATATCCGAGTTTACTAGGAACATTACGCTTTCGAGATCTTTGTTAAAGGGCAGTCCAACATCCTTGATCAAAGGCAGGTCCTCTGGTTCTTTCAAAACTTTGGCCTTCTCTTTACGGTCATGATTGAAGAATTTAAAGCAACATAGGTGTAGGGGTTGCAACTTGAAGAGGGATGAAAATACTCTATGGAGGATGCCATCATAGGGATTTGATGTAGAAGAGAAATCCGATTGCATCAAATTCATTAGATTATCCATCTTCTTCGATAAAGCCCAATGTTTGTCTATGATAAAGTGCGATTAGATGTAACCTCACTCATACGATAATGAACGGAGGATGCAAATGGCGGCGGAGCTCTATCTTCCCATTCCAAGCCTTCCCACCACTTCTCTGTTCATCTTACTTCCATGTTCTTGAAGTTGGATGGAAAGATAGAAAGCTCCTTGAGAAGGTTTTTTAGTTAATTTGGGAAGGTTTTGAATAGAATCAGAAGATCATCTTCATTGCCATATGTAATATTAGTTGACGTATAACCAATTGGTTGAACCATAAATTTCTCTTTTTACATCTATCTTTTGTAAAAGCCATAATATTAAATTTGCAGGCACAACCAAGCAGCTATCTTTTTTTTCTTTTTCTGAACAAGCTTCTTTTTTTATATTTGAAATGTAGTTCGAGTGACACAAACGTGTACCAAGGAATACATAGAAGATAAAAAGTTTGAATTACAATCTTGCCTTTACGATAAGAGATCGGAAGAACTCTCGTGATTCTTCCGATAACTCTTCCTCTTCCGATAACTATTCCTCTTCCGTTAACTCTTCCTCTTCCGTTGGCAGACAACGCCTAAAGTTGGGCGGTGGAGCTCCATTCTCCCATTCTAAGCCTTCCCACCACTCCTCGTCACAAGATATCTCCAGGTGCTGTGAGTTGGACCGCACGACCCAGAGCTCCTTGAGGGATGGACAATCAAATATCCACATTTGATTCAGTGAACGCAAGAAAATGGGACTACTGGAGATCCTCACGAGGCTTTTCAAACCTCGCAAATGAATAAGTTTAATTCCACAGCTCTGATTGCCATCACCTCCCGATTGCGGCGGCAGCACCTCTACGATCCCATCACAACCAATAATATCCAGTCTCTCGAGATTTGGGAGCTGCCAAAGACATGCGAGGTCCCTTAGACCATTACAACGACCGATGTAAAGAGACGTAAGCTGCTCCAGTACTTGACCCCTAAGGATGATGCGTTGCAGCGAATTTGTAAAGCCAATCACCAAGGATAGTAGTTGTGTGAAATGGCCTTCATCGATCAGAAGGTCCTCTTCCTTACCCTCCTCTAAAAAGTTACAGATAGAAAGATAAGTTAGCTGCTCTGATCTTGAACCGATCCTTCGGAATAGACCATCTGACATTAGCTTCCAATTCTCAGTGGAAAGGCTCATGATGGATTTGTAGAACATATCCAATTTGACCAGGAACCTGACATCATCGGAATTTCCTGTAAAGGACAGTTTAACATCCTTGCGCAGTGGCAAGTCATCTACTTCTTTGAAAACCTGGGCCTTCCTGTCTTTATCGTCATTACTGAAACAAGAGAAGAATTCACAGCCCTCTAGGTTTATGGACTGCAGCTTGCAGAGGGACGAGAACACACCCCTGGGGATTTCACGCAGAGACGTCGTGTTATGGAGGTCCAACTGCAACAGACTCGTCAGATTACCCATCTCCTTCGGCAAAGCCTCGATTTCAGTATGACTCAGATTCAAGTATTGCAGCGACTTTAATGAGAAGAGTGATGCCGGGATCTCTCTGAGACTCGTATCACTCAAATCAAGTACGCGGAGATCAGGAAAATACCCGAACAAACTTCTTGGCAAGTTTTCCAGGCGATTATTCCACCTGAGCAGCAAGACCCTCACCTTACTGTTGCATCCTTCTACGAGGTTCTCATGACCAACAACCACCTCTCGTATGCCATTACCAATCAGGGACGCCATCGACGCATCTGTCCTCAATATTTCATCAATTTTATAAACTCCTCGGAGACGTTTTCCAGCAAGTGACAAGATCTTGTGCCTCGTCCTCCTACCGTGTGGTTCCTTTTCACCTTCCCCAAGCCAAAGAATCATGTCACGGATGGCATCATGCACCTTGACACACGCGCCACCCGTTCTCTCCAACAGGCAAGCATCTATGAGTCCGGAGATTATTTTTCTTCCATTGCGCCGAAGAAGCTCGATATCAAATGATCTGCTGCTGCTACTGCCATCATGATCAATTGTGTTACCACAAACCGACCCTCCTCCGATGCAGTAATCTACCATGACATTAATGGGGATCTGATAATCCTCTGGGAACAAGGCGGAGTACAGTAAACAAGACCTATGCTCATCATCCTCCAAATTATCATAGCTAAACTTCAGTAGCCTGAAGACATCGTCCATACCTCGGATTTCATGCGGGGAATCCTTGAGTGCCTCCTCAGCATCCTTCCACTCCCTGATGGTCCGCTTGGTGGCCATGGCCCGAGCAACGGTTACGAGCACCAGCGGCAGACCTCGGCACCTGCACACTATCTCCTCTGCGATGTCTCTGACTGACTTGAACGGGTCCTTGTCATCATCCCACTGAATTGTTCGCCGGAAGAGCTCCCGAGAGTTTTCGATCCCCAGCAAACCGACCTTCTCCCTTCTTTCACAGCCCATGGCAACACAAACTTTCTCATCCCTTGTGGTGAGAGCCACCTTGGAGCCGCAGCCGCTGTTAAAATTCCCACCACGCGATAGCAGTTCGGGTGGGATCCCTATCCTCGTCAAATCAACAGCTTCCCACACATCGTCCAACACCAACAGGAATTTCCTCCGGGAGAGCCACGCAGACAGCAAACGGGCACGGGCTCTGTCGTCATCCCCATTCCTAGACAACTGGCTCTCAGAGAGGCCGAGCTGTTCGGCTATTTCGTTCTGGATCCTTCGGACATCAAGGTTCTGTGACACCGCCACTGAAATTATTGAATCGAACTTGATGATGGGTTCTTCTTCTGGTGATGATGACCGCAATCTGCTGATGACCTGATTGATGAGAGTGGTCTTTCCGGCTCCTCCCATCCCATAGATGCCGACGACTCCAATCTGATCTTCCTTCAGGTACTGGAGGATCTTCGACATCGTCTCCTCGACGCCCACGATACCGCCTACGTTGCTGTTAGCCAAACGTTCAGAGAGCCTTCTGTCATATTGGAGGGGTACGTTTTCCGCCAACGTATCTCTCCATTCATCTCTCTGCCTTTCAAGCTGCCTAACGACCTGCAGCTCATTCTTGACTTCGACACCAAGCGAGTGGTTCAAACAAAAGCAACAGCAAAGCCCACGGAAACGAGATGACGATGATGGTGAACAATTATTATGATTGAGGGAGCCCAGGATCTCCTTTACCTTGCTATCATGCTCCTTGACAGAAGCTACCCACTTGCGGACCTCCTGAAGCACTATCTTGCACGGATCGCCTTCCAGGACTCTTATCTTTTGCTCTACGTCCTCTTGTTTGCTTCTAAGTGCATCCATCTCTTCTCGCAGAAGCGATGCCTCGCGTGCGGGGCATAGGATGTGCCGGAGTTCTTCGTCGAGGTTGATGTTGAGGTTCAACGTAGCACCACACTTCAAGCAATTTCCCATGCCTCTCCGCCTGCCTGCAGCTTAATCAATAGATCTGGATGGGTTTCGAGATCTCCGACTTGAGGGAGAGAAAGAAGTATGACAACGAGGGATCTCAATGACTCTTTGACTGCCTACCTGTACCTTGCCGGAGGAATCTTCCACACAATTATTGGTGGTCTTTTTTTCTTTCATGGCCCTCTAAAAATTTCGATTTGCATGCTGTAAAGATATTTCTGTTATTTATGTCCGTCGTAGCCAATGCACCACGTGAGAACAAAGTTGGTCTGTTTTGATTGGTATCTAACAATTACTTGCATGCAAACTTTGGGCTGGACAAACAACAAGGTAAAGGGTTGGATTATCATCTCGCCGTTACTCTCCCCAAAATACCAAACGTGTGGCATCTCTAAATCTCCCCAACAAGTTTTATGTCTCCTATAACATTTGAATGTTGCTCTAGCTGTTTTCAAATTGTTTCCTTTTTTTTACCCTTAACTATGATGAAACGTTTCACTTATCGGGGTGTGCCCGGGAGTCTGGCTAATTAACCTGTATGGTAAGCAGCCACTGAGCTCGCCAGGATCCATACCATGCAGAAGATCTGCTGGAAAAATGTTTCATCTGATATAACTCCGTACTCCAGAACCTTTGCTTTGGCATGATTCCTGATCGTTTAAACGTGGGTGATGCTCCAATACTTACTTGGTCAGTTATTTTAAGGAGATTTATTCAGGGGCATGAACAAGTTTTAGAACAATAACAGAAGATGAGATTAAAGGGAAAAGGAGTAAAGATTTAATTCCAGATCTGAAAATGGTACTGCGTTGTATGCAATTTTGTCGTAATTCCATACTCAAGAACTTTTGCTTTCGCGTGTTCCTGATCAGGGAGAGGCTTACCATGCTATTCATGTGCTCAGCTTGGTGGCCCATACATCCCATTGAAGACTGGGAGGAGGGATGCATGGAAGGAGGAGCTGCGCCTCCATGGTGGAGAAATACCTTCCCAACCACAACATTAACCTCACCATCGTCCTTGGGATGTTTGCCGCCATGGGGATCAACCCCTATTGGACCTGCTTCCCTTCTTGGTAACTGTCCTTTGCCTTGCCATTTCTCTTCCAATCATCTAGGAAATACTTTATTAAGCAGTCTGAATCACATATATTCTGCTAATGCAGTTGCAGACAGTTAGTTAATTCTCAAAAGATAATTGCGTTTGGTTTATTTTCCTGAACTCCATAGCATCAGAGAATCAAAGGTTTAACCACAGCTTTCTTAGGCACATAACAATTCCCCATAAGTCATGAGAGAGTCTTTCTTGAAGTACGCCGTGAACAGAGCTAAATGAATTTCTTTACCGCATTACGAGTGATAATCTTTCTTGGGAATAAACGGAGGTAAACTCTTGTTCTAC
The DNA here is from genome assembly GCA_037157565.1 of Thalassia testudinum. Lineage (NCBI taxonomy): Eukaryota > Viridiplantae > Streptophyta > Magnoliopsida > Alismatales > Hydrocharitaceae > Thalassia > Thalassia testudinum. Next base: position 26,265,555 of record JAZHRO010000024.1, read on the forward strand.
CTTTTAGTTTTTCTTTCTCCAATTCTTCTTCTGGATGTCAGAACTAAGTCATATTTGATATCAATATATATGCACTTGAATCGGGCCTTCAGACTTTGTGGTAGGTGGGAAGCTTCAAAATTTCTAAGGCATGTGTAAGATATTTTTGTGCATGTTCTGGTTCCAAAGTATGGATCTCTCTATTTAACAAATCCATAATTTGTGTGAAGAGAGTGGTCCCACTATTTTTTACTTAAACATCTGCACAGATTTCAAAATCTAAAATTTCCCATGGATGCTTCCTTTACAGCTGCATTGTAGAGCATTCTGTAGTTGGTCTTTGCTCAAGATTAGATTACGGAGTAGAGATGAAGGTGAGTTGCGTAAGTATTAGTACACAGATTCTTTTATTTGCCAATGTTGTTTTACACTCAGAATGCATATATTAACAATTCTCTTTTGATGACCATCTAACTAATCTCATAGACAAGAAGCATTATGCGCTTCATAGTTTAAATATCACCTAAGCTGTTGGGTCCTCACTAAACAGAAGCAAGGCATTTAATCTTGAAATAAATGTAATATATCTCCTCAATAGCATGAGGATTAAATTAGAAGTGCTGCAATTTGACCCTGCGTTGATCTTCTCGTTGTTTCAATTTAATGTCTTTTTTGATAGAACATTAGAGGAATGGGATTGATTGCAACAGAATACATGCCCAATCCTGCAAAACATTCTCATCTGAACCTAGCTAGTGGCCTTTCTATAAAATTCAAATGGTTATTAGTTGGTACTTATCTATGTATCCTTTTTTTTTTTGAAACACTTATCTATGTATCTTAAAGGCTTTTTTCCCATCTACGAAAATCTTAAAGTCTCTTTTAAATGTAAAGTGAATGGTAGGCTCTTCCAGTGCACTGTGTCTATTCACTAGTATTGCCTATGGTTACAGTGAGCACTTTTGGGCATTGGGTTCATGCTTCCTATTTGTTTATCTTCTTGTTCTTTGCAATTTTCACCCAATCTACGACAAATTAGAAGAGGAGTGTGGTGTTCCTATGTGGGAAAAGAAGAAAAAAGTGGTCTTCTGGAAAATGATCTTCATTCTCATCTCATAGTGGTTATTATGAAGTCATGAATAGCATAGTAGAGGTGCATGCAAATAAATGCACAGTAGAAATAGACTCTTAACTATCACGTGCATCAAAAGACAAAAAAAAAAATCTTTCTTTTCAATGTTAAACTCAAATACTCTTTCAATCAATGATGTGATGTAATTTTTGGCCACTTCCATATGAAAGCTTGCTTGTTTGGCCAATGGTAGGATATGGATTACTTTTGTGCACTATACCTACAAGAAGCTTCAGCCTATCTCTTTTGTCTAATGTTGCAATGTCTACAAAATCCTGCCATATCGCAGGACAAAATGATGATGGGAGCGGACCATTATCAAACAGAAGCAGATATAGCATCATTTTTGGTTGAAGGAAAGGTTCTAGTTGGTGTTGGGAAAAACTCCAAAATCAGGTAACTACCATCTTAAGTCTGATGCCAAACAAATAAGACTTCTATATCTAATATGGCTTCTTATCCAGGAACTGTATCATAGATAAAAAAGCCAAGATTGGACAGAATGTGGTTATAACAAATTCAGATGTAAGTCATTCATCATTTCATATCATATCTTCTTAGACTTTTATCTTTTGATGTGTTTCCCGTGTTCATTAGAATTACACCTTTGGGAATGTGATTACATCCAAATGCTTGAATGATGATGGAAATATTTTTCCTTTTTTGTTGGGAATAAAGCCAGCCACATGGCACTGCCACGTGGCAACCAGCAGGCCACATGGCAACATCTTAGGGCCAACAGGGGTCGACAGTTTTGGTGGTCCAAGGGACCAAAATTAGAGTCGTTACTTAATTGTTAAGTCTAGCTATTTTTAGTAAAAGTGTTTTAGGAAAATATGTTAGATTTATTTTGATTAGAGATAAGATCTTTTCTTACTAGGGATAAAATATTTTGTTTCCACTTAAAGGGATATGTTCTCTCTGTAAAAGAGAGTCTACCCTCTTGTAATCTTTTGAGCCCACTAATAATATTTCCAAGTTACTCATGACTCCTCTCCTTTCTCCTCTCAAGCATAGCAGCTGACCACCCCTTGGCAGTCGGCCAACAGATCAGCCAGCCACCTCAGGCAGCCGGCCCACCACCATGGCAACCGGTGGCTGTTACTTCTCTCTCCCTGTTCTCTACGCAGGCAGTCCCCTTGTGGACTGTTTTCCCACGCCAAGGGAGCCTCCACACTCCTACTTGCGTGATTCACAACACTTTTGTTTATGGAACAGAATGTAAAAGAGGCAAACAAAGGATCCAAAGAATTTTACATCCGCTCCGGTATCACAGTTATCTTGAAGAATGCAACCATTCCTGATGGTACCATCATCTAAATAAGTCAACACGCATGTGGCGGCACTGAACGTAAATAGGATTTGAACATAAGTTACAATTTACTTGATTACTTCTCCTAATGGGGCTTGTATAGACTACAATAAATCAAGCAGCATTGTAAAAGGAACAAAAGGACAATGCTCCTTGGAGCAAATTATCCACCAAGCTCTTGTGAGATCCGTTAAACAGTGATAGAACAATCTTTGCAATTTGTACTTTTGTCGGTTTAAATAATTAGCATGTTGGTTTATTTTATAGCTTTTGTCATGGTTTGCTACTAGATATAGCATTTTCTGCCTGTATCATCAGATTGTTTCATTTTGTGATGGATGCTCTCCCCTTTGCTCATGTATGGATATCTCTATGAAGAAGTACCCCCTTGTCAGGAAGCTCCTTTACCATCCATACAAGGTGAGTCCATTAGATAAAGTTATTTCTTTGACGATAAATGCAGTATCAATGGGATCTTTTCATTGTCATACATAGGTAATCATTGGTTCCATAGATTTGAAAGCCAATCATGCATGCAATTCATCAACATGTACAGATTGCTTCTGTGAACCAGAAATATAACAAGTACGCCCTTTTTTTTGTTTCCTTCTATCTTGTGATGATTTCATTGAGATAAAGTTTAGTTACTGATACATAATTTTTATTTTAGATTGGTGAAGCATTTGGAGGATATCATGGATGGTAGTCGCATTTTGATTTCTATCTATACCAAGAAAGGGTGTGATCAAGTAACCAAGCAGCATTGCCTGGATCAATTCATGGGGATAGAAGCCAGGCAGAACGAGACTGGGTCTTATCAGAATTTGAAGCTTGGAAGAGTCGAATAATGACTGCTATAGATGTTGTTGCTCTTGGTTTGGGTGGGTAATCTCCTTATAATTTCTTGCTTTATGAAGTCCTGGGATTCCAAGTTAATTTTCTTCTTATGGGAGGGTGCAGCTGTTAAGGACGTGAAGTGTGTTGTGAACTACGATTTTCCTTGGTCCTTAGAGGATTATGTGCATCATATTGGTTGAACAGGCAGGCTGGAGCAAAAGGTCCTGCATATAATCATGCTAGAGTTGCTGCTTGTAGTTGTTTGTGCTAAATACTTGAATTGTTTTCTCATCCTTGGGATTTCTATTTTATTTCTATTTTCACAACATGTGTGATCTTCATATATATGCATTTCTTCCTTATATAATTCATATTCTCTTATTTTAAAATTTTGCAAATCATGTGTATGTGCCATGTGCTTGTAAATTATTGCACACCATTGAGTGGCCTTGGAAGTGATGAGTTCTTCCTTTGACTCCTTGATGCATTGAAGGAGTGCCACATTAGCTAGAGGTGGGGGTGGCATACTTTGAGCCTTAGGTGGCCTCCTCTTCTGACGCTTGGTGGGTTGTTTCTCCCCATTTAATGTAACCAGACAAGCTTGTAGTTCAACGGTGTTGTCCTCAAGAAAACATCAATCTCGCCATCAAAAGTCTACTTCACAACATTAGCGATGCTAATTAATTAGCAACGGGGATCCATGGGTGCAAGTGAGAAGACCCAAAAGTGTCTTCCCACAGACGATGCTAACGAATCGGAGAGAACCCCTGAATGCCCTAGGTGTTAGTGAAGGTTGGGCCTAATTGTGAAACCAAACATAGATAAATGATCACACATGAGAAAGTAAGAACAAACGACCAATGATTATCATGTTCTACCTCATTTGGGTGTATGTTTGAGGATGGAATAATACATGGCAATGTGCTTTATAATCTCTCTTGCTATGATAGTTCTCTCAAAATTAAAAAGCAAAAGAATAAAATGATATTGATGACTCCCGTTGTCTCTCCCTACCTTCTTTTATAGTCTCTACCAATCCTATTACCATTAGGATTTTGCTTGTCAACAAGGTTTGTGAAAGACTCTCGAATGGAATTTCTTAGGGGTCACCAATGAACACATTATTTCAAAACTATGCTTAATTTATGTTAATTAATTACATAATATTATGTCAATAAATGTAGAGTAAGTGCATGACCATGAAATTTAGATCGTGTCATTGCAGTGCAAAATAAGGATCGTTTAAAAATGGGAGTCTGAGTCGTTTCACAGGAAAACAAACTATTCAAGTCACTTCCTACCATCCTAATTAACTTTTTTTTGGTATTTTTTAATATTTATATCTTTTTTCTATTTTTAGAGTAGAGAAAGATAACAAATCCTAAAGATATGGACTATAGTGCCAAATAGGGACTTAAATGAAATTCTTGGATAAATATTGTTCATAATTGTAAAAAAATTCTAATAAAATTAATGGACTCTATTAACTATATAAATAATAATTGTAACAAATTTCACACAAAACTAATAGCTAGAACATGCATGGTAAATTCAAAAATAAGATGCAGGTAGTTAATTTGCGATAATGAAAGGATTGGAATGTAAATATTTTTTATTTTCTAGAACAACTTTTTAATTGAAATCTAGACAAAACTTAAACCTAATATGTAGAAGACTATGGTAAATTTTGTGCAAATTTTGAGAGTTTCGATATGAAATAAATTGAAGTAAATGCATCCAATGGAAACATGCATATAAATCAAATAAAATAATAAGTAAATACAGATGGAAGTAACTAAATAATTAAAAAGCTCTTTTTATTGAAAAATAAAATCGAAGTCACAAATTACAACTAGAATAAAAATTATTACAAGTAGAAATAAAAATGCACGGAAGGAGAAGAGGTGTAGGATGAAGTGTCAAAGCATCAGAGCATTATTGTGGTGGTAGAAGAGGATAGAGGTTGAAGGTGGAACATGCCGTCGATGGTCACTAGAAACCACCCACTCGGAGCAGGGTCGGAGGAGAGTGGATGGTAGAGGGGTCTAGGATGGAAGGGTGGCCAAGAGTTTTATATAGAGAGGATAACAGCTATTTAAAGTAGCCATTAATATCCTCAATTTTCCGGCTCTCTTATGATCCGAATTTGGCATTTTATATAGAAGATAAATCAGAGCCCTTCAAATTAGCTTTCCAATGCATCTTGAATCGAGTAAATCCGAGTTCGAATGAGGAATTTATGACTAAATTATTGAGCATGTGTCAAACTATTTGGACTTTTAGGATTAAAAGATGGAGAGAGGAGATGGCATTACCTCTTAAGCTTTCACCCTGGCCACCAATGAGAAAAGAATTATCTTCTCAAAATATTATTTACTTTTTATCATCTTGAATTATCAAAAAGATAATTTTTGATTTATTCTTTAAATAGCAAGCTCCCTCAACCCTTGGATTTTCTTCTTTGGATCAAAGGCACTGATTACTTCCTATCGATTCTTTGCAAAATAGTACTTACAATGTACGTTATTTATTTCCTATTTTGCAAAATAATAGTCTTTATTATTCCAGTCTTGCATAGAAGAAAATAAGCAAATATTATGTTACAACATAATTAAGCTTAATGAAATATTATCAAGTAAATATGCATGCATTCCTAAATAAATGCACTTATATATAAAATGCACTAATCTAATGTAGTTATGCAATTAATACTTTAGAACTAACATAAATTAAGCATCATTTATATAAACATTTATATGTTCATCAATGCATTTGTGAAAAATTATATTTTACTAGTGGTGCACACATTTTTAGTAATTTTATATAGTTTAGACGCATACTTTGGGTACTAATCTTGACTCGTTTTAATGTAGGTTGTTGAAAATAATAAACACCAATTTATACAACTTTCAACTTGTAAAATATTGGTCAAAGCAAATTTGGAGCGTTGATGACAAAGATAAAGATCCAAAGGTCGACAATGCTTGCCACTTAGAGGATAAATTAATAATCATGTTCTTGGTAATTCAAGAGGATTAAAAGAAAACTCAAAAAAATTATTTTATTCAAAACAAGAGTTGTTAAAGATCCAACGACAATGATGAAATCCTAAAAGTTGGCAGTATCTCCTCCCTTCATCAAAAACCACTATGTCCCCTAATCTCCTTTTTCATGCTTGCATTCCCAAAATTCTCAATAACTTGACACATGTTTAATAAGTTGACCATAACTTTCTCATTCCAACTCCAAATTATGTGATTGAAGATGCATTGGAAAGTTGATTTAAAGATACAATTTCTCTTTTGTATGCATGAAATTTAGATAGTAAAAGAGGCTGAAAAATGAAGGAAAGCCAAGGCTAAGTTGAATGGTTGTTACCCCCTCTATATAAATCTATCAACACAAACCCCAAGAATAACAATGGACTAAGGCTCCTTAGAGGACATCCCAACTCTTCCCCTCCTTCTCCATTGCCACCCCCTACCCCTCGACACCTCCAACTCCATGCCACCTCCACCACCGCCACTACTTCTAAATGTCCACTTCATCCTAGCGATCCTCTTTGGTGAACCACTGCTCTGCTCCTCTACCGCATGATGAATAGATCAACAAACTTGAGTTTATTCTTCCTATACATTCTTTGTTGATAACTCATTGTATCAAATACTCTATTGTTTGTTTCTTGAGTTTTAGTGCACCTTATTAACGAGAAATATTTTTATTACACTTAGTGATCTAGTTTCTATGAGGTGCTCGATCATTCTTGCTTAGGCTTAAGAGTTAGGATAGGTTAAGTGAATTAATGACATGAAGTAAAATATGATCCCTATGGTCATAGACACACTACATTGGATAATCTAAGCCTACGAAATAATTTAAGTTAAATTATACCTTTAATAAGTGTACATGGGATTGGACAAGTCTAAGGGAAGCAATTACTCGATCAATTTTATGGCACGTTCTTTGTAATTACCAAACTAATACTTGAAGTCCTAAGCATTATTATAAATGTTGGACCAAAGATTGATAGCTAGGTTTGTTTTCCTTACTTGAAGGATGGAGGGGTACACCTGAGGCTGCCTACCCAGAGGAAGGCCAGAGAAAATGGAAGGGAAGAATGTGAAGGATTGGCCTCCCCTTAGGTCTTAAGGGCTATTTCTAGAGTATCTTGAGGTCATGAAATCATAAAACTTGTTAGGTTCAAGTCTAACTTTATCCAGATAAAAATAAGAGTTTTATTTGGGCAAAAATTCCTTAGAAATTTTAGTAAGAATAGCGATTTCGACCTCATTTTCATATTGAAACACCCTTAGCCCACCAAAAAATTTTCAAATGGGCCTCAAATTGATTTTTCACTTTATTGGGCCCAAACATCTGCAAGCATTCCCGTATGCACGGTGAGCAAAGAAAAAGGAGCAAGCAACCTAAATTGTGAAAACAGAGTTGTCAAAGAGCAATACAAACCTCAAACAACCAGGCGAATCAATGGAACATTGCATTCTAGATGGTGACAACAGCCAAGAATGTTTCACTAACTACTCTTGCGTAACACTAATAGCAAAGTTGTAGCATTCCGAAAAGGTTAAAAGAAAAGAGCAATCGTTAACAGAGGATAAATCCGACACTCGATGCCACGTACAGCACCTCCGCCATCCGATTCCCGCTTGAGCCGCGAAGCCCACCCACCTGCAGATTTCCCTAAGGAAGGACGGGGTGTCGATAAGGTCATGAGATTTGGCTTCTACTACCATTTTCTCAAAAGAAAATACTCCTATCGGGAGGAGGTGAGTGAAACCTATCACATGCGATCTTGGTTATTAAAATTCCCATGATGACCAACCCCCACTATAGATACATTCTTGGTGCCGTCTAAAATAAATTTGGGGTCATTTGTCCAAGCTACCGACAAAAGAATTACCCCATGTGTAGACAGATGTGCTAGAGTGTAGACAGATGTGTATAAGAAACAGCATACTGATCAAAAGGATTCCTTCCAAAGTCAAAAGAGCGATTGGGTTGTAAAAATAAAGGATTTTTCGTTTTCTCTTTGAGAATGTTAGTGAATAGAAACCAATTGGGTGGAAAAAGAGAAGAAGATCCATTGACTGAACTATTCGTTTCCAGGGTATCCATTTTGGATTTTTATGTACATAACCCTTTCTTTGATATATACCTTGTTCTGACCATATCGCACTATGTATCATTGGATAACGCAAGAAAGGCTTTTCGCTCTGGATCATACCCCCCACTCCAAAAGCACCCCCTATTAAAGCCACCACCATGCTACGTTTATGGGGGTAGACATGTAAAAGTAAAACTATGAGGACATCTGTAGAATTCCAAATGGTTCCCAGGTCATATTTTTAAGGTGCCCTCCTTTTTACCCGAAAACCTGTGCTGTGAAACAACGATAATCCTGTAAATTCATGGGAGCACTTCAATGCTTCTATTGAAAAGGCAGATCTTCGTAATTGTTGCTTCTCTTTAATTCCTTCGGCAACACATCATCTTTGGCCAAGACCTTTAAAGAATTTTTTTTTTTTTAAGAAAAAGACCTTTAAAGAAGTTGCTGGGCATAGTTAGCTTTCCAAACCTATTCATATTCGCACTTTATTATGGAGAAGAAATCCCCTACAGCAAAAGACAAATCACAAAGGGAACCACATGTAGGGAATGATTAGGTAAACACAGTTCTAAAAACACTCAAGCCCAAAACTAGAGCGCCCTCACGAAGAATCGAGGATGGAAAAGAACAAAAATACAGAGGAAAAACCTTGAATATTGCTTCATCGCTGTGCCGCAGTTGAAGTAGAGCATTCTCATCATGCCTAACCCAGACGGTTAGCCTTGGAAATTTAGTGACACTTCATTGTGAGGGCGGCCAAGAATCAAAATGGCAGCTAGATAATATGCTTAGGATCCAATCCGACTCAATTGCAACTCTAAAGCTAGCCCAGGTAGGCAGCTTACAGGAGAGGGGGAAGGTGCAGATTGCTGACAAGTTTGCTGCAATGGGAAAGGCGTCTTCACAATTCACAAGGCAACTTGAACAGAAATGGACATGGGTCAGAAGTTATAACATAGGAGTAGTGCGCATACACGTGCGCATGTGCACATGCATCTGTCAGCCAACCAAAAAAAGACAGAAGACAATAATAAAGGGTAGGTTGAAAGAATGGTCTTCACGAAATAGCAATATTGAGGAAAATTTTCACCAATTAGTGCTTGAGAAGTGCTAAAGGAGGAGGCATAAGCTTCATGTTCTGCAGCCAAGATGGCTGCCGACGACCAAGGTGATTCATAGTGGTACCCTGTGGAATAAAGTGAGGAAAACCAAGAGCCATGTTGAAGAGGAACATGACCAAGAATATCAATGTCAAGTGATCATTCTCAATTGTTATCTGCTATCAACTTTTCACTTTACCCAAAAACATTGCACAAATTCTTACATGCTCTAATCATCACATGCCTATCGTCAAGACATATTGTCTTTTGAAGGCAACTATGACTATTTGATAAATTAATTATAAAACCAAATACAAGCATAATGATTGATGTGATACAAAATTAGCACAGTAAAAACTTAAAGCTAGTGCCATGAGAGATAGAACTACAACATCAATGAATTAAATATCCAAAACAACGTATCCCCCAAGCCCATCAGTCTCCAAGAAACTTCCTTTTCTTGGTTGAATTCATGTATGGTCGCAACACCCACTCATTTTGGGCTTCAGCCTGATCATGTGTTCCTAATTTGATCTGAAATAATAGATGAACAAGAAGACAATCAGAGTGAAGGGCAATCCATTAATATGGATTCACGTAACAGAAGAATGCTAGATAAATCCTGAAAAAGGAATCCACCTGACTTGCAGCCTAATCAGGAAAATTTGCTGCAAAAAGAAATTGAATACGTGAAAGATCCCAAAACTAACCTTATACAGACAACTCAAAGCGTGGACCAACTTCCTTCAATTCAATAGAATCAGGGCCTGCATGCTGCTCACAAACATGGTGCCTCACATTGTGAGGAAGACCTACCAGGTGTTTAAGAACAAAGGACACTGTAGCAACCTCCAGTTTCCTGACAGTTGATGTGAAAACTGGACAAAGAAACTGCAACACTATGATATCTAAAGCATAAACTACAAACTAACAACGAATAACATTTGTAACAAACAATGCAGCATCTCCTAGTTGCTCTGTTCTTTAGAGAAAAATGCAAATTAAACATCCCAGTTGTTAGTCAAGTTCACATTAAAGGTAGGCATGGAGGCTTAATTCTCAAGTCTCAAACAAAAGATTCAACTAATGAATGAAAAGACAGCTTGCCTGAATATGATAGTATCGGATTGATTAATGAAAGACATAATTCGCTTTGAATCTGGCTTGGGGACCGGAAAGAGATGCTTCAATATGTTGGCTGTTCTTTCTCCAAGCTGCAAGAAACATAATTTGGTATTTGATTCAGAGATAAAAATAAACTAAATGAAACTCAGAGCAGAACAAAAGGTGAATACCAATATAAAAGAAAGGAGCACTTGAATGGAACAAGACACCTACTACTACAAAAAAAATGCCACCTTAAGGCATACAACCTACATCAATATCAAGTTTATAGACCAAGGAAGACAACACCAGTTTCTTGAGCAATATGTAAATGGGTTTCTAAAACTTAATCATCCCAGCTAACAATATGACACAGTTCAAATTAATCAGGCAAGTAAAACAGAAGTATGGCCCTTTATCCTTTTGACTTTAATGCAAACAGTGTTGTGGTTGGAGAAAGTTGGGAGATATGTCTAGATATCAAAGCAGAGATCAAACAGAACACTTATTTTCCCTCAAAGGTAAAAGGAACACTACAAGATTAATAGTCCTCGCACTTAATTCATAATAAGAAATTATATTAATAGTTTTTCATAAAGGATGATCTCACCATAGGTTCTCAAAGAATGAAAACCATCCCATTTCTCCCAAGCCAAATAGTCACATAACCTCCAGAAGTGCAGCCCTCCCTCTTTTTGATCAGACTAGCACTACACCAGGGGTAGACTGAGCCAACCTGAAAAATCTCCAGAAATCATTAAAAGAGCTTTGTCAATCCACTCAAAATTAGCCTCTGGCCACACCCTCGAGACTAAAGGGTAAGTAATGAAAAGTTAGCCACCATCCTTGCAAAAAAAAACCAAATATCTGCTTCCAGGTCCCATCTCTGTCTCCTTCCTTTTGCCATGATCCATTTTCATGGATTCCCAGAAAAAAAAGGCTCACTTTCAAGGGAGATTTCTCTGCCCACATGTCCACAATCATGAAGAAAGTTGTTGCAATTAGACAACAAATGGCCTGAAAGCAACATAAGCCTTCTAGACCAAGAATCCCCCATTCCTTCCCATCCTCAACGTTGCATGAAGAACCAGCCGACCAATGGTGTCAGACAATTGCAGTAGCTCCGACACATTAGAATCTGAAAGGCCTAAAAGAAAATGAGTCTAACCAGCACTTCTACCCTTCAGTTGCCCACCCCAATACTCCACCGGATTGTCTTCTTTGTCCTGTGCCAAGCAAATAGTCTAGGACAACCCTGGGACACCAAGCATCCCCTCTAAGAACAGGAGAAAAGCGTTACATGGATATAAGCACACCCATCACTGCTTTGCATGAAAGGCCAAACAAATCTATGAGGGTGGACATTGGTCAAATTCTCACGATGCAAAGAATTGCTTCAGAATAATAGAACAAGACATGACTTGGCAAGTGAAACCATCCTAGAACAGATCCTGATCACCAGCAACAGAATGACTTCTAATCTCTGCCTTCCTCCCCACACCACACTACTTCAAAAGCCTCTCCATAAATCCACACCTTCGGAGTTTGCAGCAATTCTGCCACAAGCTGATACCACCAGAGGCAACAATATAGACATACAGATTTGTTTTAAAATCCCAAAACTTACACAGGTAGAATGCTAGACCACTAACAATGACGTATTAATATTTTGCATTATTGTGCGGCTGGGGGGTAAATTTGTACACACATGAAGGAGCCTTGGCGCAACAATAAAGTTGTCACTGTGTGAGCTGGAGGTCACAGGTTCACGTCGTGGAAACAGCCTCCTGTGAAAAAAGCAGGGTAAGGCTGCGTACAATAGACCCAAAGTGATCTGACCCTTCTCTGGACCCAGCACATAGTGGGAGCTTCATGCACCGGACTGCCCTCTCTTGTGAGGCTGGGGAGTACCATAGCTGAGACTCTCTTCTCCCGTTCTAACTAGATTTCACTATGTGAATTCTTAGTCCCCATTGATACCAGTGGAGTTACAGATATCCAATTTCTCATCTTCTCCAATTACTTCATCAAGCCTCATTGTACACACTTCAGGCTCACACTTTGGGCACATTTATAATGAAGCATCATTTAGCCGTCACTCTGGATTACCAGTGAGTATTAAGCTTGTATATCTCAATTTAACTTATTTATCAATTCTCTAATGGATTATTTCAGGAAGAAAACTCTGAATCTTTCCTTCTGAAGTCATACATCCACTTCTGCATCATCAATTTTGCCAAAGACGTCCTTTTCGAAAAAGAACTTTGCCAGAGACATAAGATCTTATACACATACATAAACCACCTCTCCATCATCAACTTTGCCAGACATGAGTCGTATACACAAGAATGATCATCAGCCCAAAACTTGGCCATGTATGCATTCCCAGAATTACTATTATTACCCTGTAACCTCTTCATTTTATTTTAAGTTCTTTATAAGAAGTAACAAACCATGGTATGCAAGACTTCAACACTAAGTGAATTATGCACCCATCACACATGCCAAATTCTTTAGAACTTCAGAAGCACCTAAAACCAGACCAAAGCCTTGATTACAAGCATAAATTTCTGGCTTGTAGACAAGTAATTTAGTGAATGTTAGAGAAAAAAACAATTAGTATGTTACTAGTCTCACACCTAAATATGACAAGATTATCCTTGTCCAGGAAAATCCCATAGAACATGAGCACACGAGTTATTAAGATTTTTCGGAAAAATCCGAGAAGCTTCCTTTTGGCCTCAAAACCATATGGAAAAAATATACAACACAGCAACCACATTCTCATCTGCTTCAGAATAGCTGTTTTACATTTCAAATAAAAAAAAAAAAGAACAAAACAAAAAAGGAAAGAAAGAAAGAAGCAGCTGTACCTTGCTTGAAAAGTTATGAAGAATTAACCGTGGATAAGCCTCAGAAACAGTTCCCAAACCATTCTTGTCCTTAATATCATGCCTTGTCACCTTAATTACACATGTAACAAAGTTACCACCAAAAAGGTACGGACCATTGAACATAGATATTATATAATTCGATTTACATACCACATTAGAAAGACCAAAGTATGCAGTTGGGCCATATGGCAAATGACAAACAATTAAACCATCTGGTTTACCACGATGCTCGTGAACTAATATGACATCTGTAAAATCATGAGCACGGCAAGTTTCAATAATCTCTGAAACAACCTGTAATTGGCCAAACTCCAAAGATTTACCACAATGTTCGCAAACTTTAAAGAACAGACAACCTTTTTTTTGTAAGAGGTGCAATAAAGCCACCTTTTGTAACTTAATAATGTGAAAAAAAGGTAGGAAGAAAAGAGTTTATGCTAAAATCTAAAATTTGATAATGTGAACATATTAGTTCACAGAAAAAGATTTACCACAATCTTCACAAACTTTAAATAACAGACAACCTTTTTTCTGTAAGAGGTGCACCAAAACCACATTTTGCAAATTAATAGTGCAACATAAAAGGTAGTAAGAAAAAAATTTTATGCTAGAATCTAAAATTTGAGAATGGGAACATAGTTCACTGAAAAAGGTTTCTACATAAAAGCTAGCAGTCAATCATGAGGAGACAATCAAAACAGGTTCATAGTGGCTCCACTAAATAAGTGCCCACTAACTCAATCATTGGCCATGACATCCACTATATTCATAATTTCAGCCCCATATTGATAAATTTTTAACTCCCTTTCCATCAATATAAAGGGTTAGGGCAGAAGGGTTTGGAGGCATGAATTTTTCCTAAATGCATTACATTCTCCACCTACTCATATACGCCACCATGTATTACTTACATACTATTGATGGAGAATTACATTATGTCAATGTCAACTGTATAGTCAACAAAGGACCACACTACATTGCAGGGATACGTTGTATCAACCTTGTAGTATTGTGGGTTGCTTGCTGATCTATAATCTTGCTTATTGTCTCATCCTCTCAAATCAAACAAATATTCATGGTGTATGGCAAAATAACCATTTGGTAATTTTGGATACAACATTTACCATCATCTAGAGAAATGAGATGAAGATCCACGTTTGAATTCCATGACCATGGCTAAGATTGCAACCGTCCACAGGTATCTACGGCAACATCCTTTGGTTGAATGATTCATACATATGGTCAAGCCCCTTGTTGTTTTGCTGGATTGACAGAGATGAGATACCAAGCAACTGTTTATTCTCAACAAAGGAAAATAGTTAATTCTTGTTACATATCCATTTCTGTAATCACAACACATACTCAGGCAACACTTGCTATATTGAAACCTATTTAATTGCTGAAGCTTATGCAATGTCATTTGGCAACATCATGGATACTCGCAACAAGTATCCACTAGAATGGTCTGCAACAAGTGAGGTCCATCTGTCAAAAGATGATCTATTTACCATCGGCCTCAGTGGGTGATTGCTGGACCGGGGCCTGGTGCCCAATCTTTCGAGGGGGGGGCTCTCCAACTAGAGGTGTGAAGATCTTCAGCAGTTACTGCAGGAGCTAGAAGGATGGGAGCCGGAGGAGGGTGGTGACTCATACTCCTAGGAAGAGGGAGAATTCTCTGTGGCGAAGGTCTTCCGCAGATTGAGTGGCGATGTGGCCAACCTAAGAATCGATTTCTTGAGAGACTACAGACTACTCTGGGAGGCAGAGTGCCTGTTAAAGATAAAGAAGTTTTGCTTGGTTAGTGAGGAAGGGGAGGATTATGACGCAGCGGTGGAGAGCAAAGTGGGCCCAGACGGATGATTTGAGTCATCCCCTTTGTGGAGGAGTGGAGGAAAACATTCAACACCTCTTTTTCCATTGTTCGTTTGTGGTGCAGGTGTGGCAGAGGATGGGGATCGACTGAATTAACCATCAGGGCACAGCTAGCTTCCGATCTTCATTCCGCAGGGGAAATGCCCGAGATGGACAAATCTCTTTTAGATCCAAGAAGGATAGGACTAAGATCTTGGCAGTCTTGTGGGGTGTTTGGCTGGGACGGAATGGGATGCTCTTTAAGGGGGAGACCCTATGTCGAAAATTTTTTCTCATCCATTTCATCCAAGTTGGAGTTCTGGAGATCTATTTTGTAAATGCTGATGTAATTCATTTTGGTAGAATAAAATGAATGCGGGTGGTTATCACTTAGATAACTACCCTTTGACTTTTCAAAAAAAAAAAAAAAGATGATCTATTTACCTTTTTGGAGACTCAATTGTTATATGTTCCAAATGATAAATCTACAACCTTTAGTCGGACAATTTTAAATTGTTAGGCTAATGAAAATCGTATATGTTCTAATATTAATCAAAATTAAAATTGTAATGGAAAATGTAAAGTGAAATAAATTCAAAGCATGCAAATGACATTGTTCCACAGATAGTTTACGTCCCCCTAAATACCAATGTTGTTGAGATTCCTATCTCCAAAATAGGACAAACCCAAGAATTTTGCCTTCTTGAGGGCGCATAGAACAAGAACTTCCTTGACCACCAGACTCATACATTGTCCAAAATAACAATGAAATAAGACTTGTTGCCACACTAATGAATTTAAAATGTGGGATTGATTTGTTATCCTTGGTGCTGTAGAGATGCACAAGCTAACTTAGATTATAGGTAAATAGAAAGCAAAAATAAAGAATATATTGACAAACATATCATGGGAATGAATGGGGTGAAGGAAAGATTCATTTGTCTCCTTTATATATATTGCACTCACCCATGACAGAAATATATAATGGGGAGAGTAAGAGCACATGTGACTGTTTGGTTGTGTCTTCCACAAGAAGAGGTCAATTGATTTCTCTTTATCATTGCTTTTTAAACATTAAATTTACTTCTAAAGATTTTCACGACCAAAAATGCAAATAAATAAGCTCACAAGACATTGGATTAGTCAACTAAATTATGCAAGAACTGATATTGTGATTATGGCAGCAAGACAAATGAAGTTAGTACACACATCAACAATTTTAAATTATTCAAAGAAAAAATATAAAATTTGATGTGATCTCAACAATGTTTACACAACGTAAATTTGACAGAATTGTAAAACAAAAAAAAATAGGCAACTTAACATCATGTATTAGATATGATACCTTCCATCAACTTTCTAATTTCAATTTTAAGGGGCATATGGACAAAAGTCATGAATAAAAGGGTCAGTCTTATCGATCAATTAAAACACATCCAATATTGGTTTGCAATTTCTTATTGTGGATCATAACTTTCTATGGGGAGAGAAGGCTTGAGACATTAGCGACAGGGGGAGCGAGAGGGGGAACGAGAAGGGGGGCGCGGGGAGGAAGGCGAGGGGGGGGGGGGGGAGTCGGCTCTGGCTGGACGGTGGTGAAGAGGTCACGGAGGGGAGCGGAACCAGTGTAGTGTTTCAAGTGCCTCGGGAGGGGGCATGTAGTGGCAGGCTGTAGGGAGCCGATGAGATGTCTGCGTTGTGGTGGTCTGGGTCATCGGCGATCAGGTTGCGAGCTCCGTGGGCCGGGTGGCGGGGCTTCTCAGAGGAGGGCGAGGATGCTTCCACCTCCCCCCCCCCCCGAAGGGGGCATCTCTCGTGGAGGTTGAGGCGCCGTGGTCAGAGGAGATTGGGGAGTTGGAGGGGAGGCTACCATCGACTATGGTGGCGGTGGTGCTAGAGGGGGAGGTGGATGTGGGGGCTCTAAGAAGGGCGGCTGCGGCTTTCTTGGGGATTGGCTGGGGGTCCTTTGGGGTGGCTTCCCTCAGGAGTGGATGCCTGGTGCTGTTGGGGCTTGGTTAGGAGGAGTTGCAATGCCTGGCCTTCAAGGTGCTGCGGTGCAATCGGGGTGTGGTGAGGTGCCGATGGCCGGTGAGGTTGGATGGCACTTTGGAGGAGCGACCGCCGGCTGGCGCGAGGCAAAAGGTGCTGATTGAGGGGGTCCCTCTCTTCCTCTGAACGGTGGAGGTTGCGGCAGCGGTGGTCGCCCCAGTTGCGAGGCTTCGGAGATGCGAAGACTTGGGTCTGAGGTCGGTCGACCTGTCACGGTTCGGGGCGTGAGTGGAGATGAAGCCGAGGAGGCAGCTGGCGGAGAGGGTGGTCCTCAGATAGGGGAGCTCTTCCTGGCTGATTAGTGTCTCGCAGGGTTCCGAAGGGCCTAGACCCTTTGCTGAGGCAGTGGTTGGCGGTGCGGCGACGGTGCCTGGTGGCGGAGGTGGCGGGTGAACGAACGGGGGATGGGCTATTCTTAGGAAGCCCGAAGGTCGTGGCGAGGATGGCGCGGCGGTTGCGATCCCCGCAGCGCGATCTAAGGCAAATGAGAGGGCGAGGGTTTCAGAGGTTGATGCGGGTCTTGCGGAGGAGGTAGTGGAGTTTGCGGCGCTGAGGGCGAAGGACTCTGCTGAGGTAGCTCGGGGTCATACGGAGCGTGATCGTGGCAGACCCGGGTCGGGCGGGCTAGATCCGAATGTGGGAAGCGGTGACTTTGGTGGGGTTGTCGATTCAAGCCCCACCTCGCGGGAAGGTCCGAGGCTCTTATCTGGTGGAGACCGTAGTCTGAGGGTTACGGTTAGGAGCCAGCGGCGCATCTTCGACAGGTCAGACTAGGCAGCGGTGTGCAATGTGGGTGGCGAGGTGGGGTGCGCGCGGAGGTGGAAGCCGAGGAGGTCTATTTCACAGCGGCTCACAAACCGCAGTGGTCCTACCGAAGGGGGCGTGCTGCGACCGCTCCGACTGGGAGCGAGGTTGGGGAGAGCCAACGTCGGAAGCAGGGGGAGCTGGGCGTCGCTTCGCCTGCCGGAGGGCAAGGGGAGGCGTCGGCGATGAGCTTGGTAGGGGGTGGAGGCAAGGCAAGGGCTATGGTGGGGGCTACTGTTGGCGAGGATGGGCAGCGGGTGGTGGTGAAGGTGGGAGGGGCTAATGTGGCAGAGGTGCAACCTGTGGAGGGGGTTGACTCACTCGGGGGGGGGGGGGGGGGCAGGCACTGGTTGGGGACAAGGCGGAGGCTGTAGGGCAGGGTGGACCGGGGGGCGAGGATGCGGGGGGGTCGCCCGGTCGATTAGTGGTGATGGAGGAGAGAGAGGTGGATAAGGTGGCTGCGGAGGTGGGGTTCAGGCACTCGATGCAAGGAGTTTCCCGAGGTTATCCATGACTAAGGTCCTTTCGTGGAATGTGAGGGGATTGAATGACCCCTCAAGGCGGGTGGCTTTGCGTGGATATATTCAGAGGTGGGGTCCTGACGTGATTTTTCTCCAGGAGACAACACGGGGGAGCTGCGACAGGAGGCTATGGAAGGAGGTGGGGGGGAGCGGTTTTAGGGAGTTCCTGGCCCTGGATGCGGTTGGAAGTGCGGGTGGAATTGTTGTGAGGTGGAAGGATGATGCATTCTCCTTGCTGGACTCGGTCGGGTCCCATGTTGTCACTGTCAGGTTACAGAGACGTCGGGACAATATGTGCATGCTCTTCTCCTCGGTTTATGATCCGACGGAGGGTTGGAGGAGGCATGCCCTGTGGGAGAATCTGGGCCAGGTTGCGGCAACATTTCAGGGGATATCTTGGTTGATAGGAGGTGACTTTAATGTCACTCTGCTGGTGGAGGATAGACCGGATGGCCGTGGGGGGGTGGACCAAGGTTCTGATGCTTTTGTAGGATTTGTTGCGGAGCAGGGGTTGGTTGACATGCCGTCCTCATCCTGTTCACCTGGAGGAGCTCTGGAGGACAGCGGTCCTGGATTGATAGATTTTTCGTCTTGACGATGATGGCAGAGTTGTTCCCTATGGCAGAGGTTAGATCCCTGGAGCATTCGTTCTCGGATCACACCCCCTTGTTGTGGGGGACGAATGAAGACTGGAGACATGGTACGTATTTCAAGTTCGACCGGACATGGCTCCTTGAAGAGGGGTTTAGGGGGCTGGTTGAGGAGAGGTGGTCGGTTCATGTGGTTGGCTCGACGGCTATCAGATTGGAAGCTAAACTGCGGGATTTGAGATCCTCAAGGTCCATAAGAAGCAGATTAAGGAGCATGGGAAGAGGAGGGATGAAGTTCTCAGTGAGATTGCACGGCTGGACTTGGTGGAGGATGTTGGTCTCCTTTCTGACGATGACAGGGTATGTAGAGCGAGGCAATTACAGGTGATACAAGAGGAAGACCGGAAGGTGGAGATGGAGTGGAAGGTGAGATCCAGGCAGAGGTAGCTCAAGGAAGGCAATTCTAACACTCGATTTTTTCATATGGCCGCATCAGGAAGGAGGAGGAGGAACTGGATCGATAGGTTGGTGGTGGATGGGGAGGAGTTTGTGGGAAGAGAGGTGGGTGGGGCAGCTGCGAGGTACTTCAGAGAGTTTACTGGGAGAAGACATGGGGAAGGTGGAGATGGTTGGGCTCTGAGGTGCCACGAATCGGGGATGTAAAAGCCGGTTTCCTGACGAGTCCGTTTGAGAAAGATGAGGTCCACAAGGCAATCTGGGGGATGAATGCGGATGGATGTCCGGGTCCGGATGGTTTTCCGATTGCCTTCTATAAGGAGTTCTGGCCGGTGGTGAAGGAGGATGTAATGCAGGTCATGCATGAGTTTAGAGCTGGAAATTCGAGCTTCAACAGATTGAACAAGTTCTACATGTTCCTGTTGCCAAAGAAGGAGGGTGCTGAGGAGATCCAAGAGTACAGACCGATAGCCCTCTCGAATGCTATCTACCTAATTGTGGCGAAGCTCTTGGCGAACAAGTTGAGGACTCTGCCTAGGATTGTGGATCTGATGCAGACTTTTGTCCCCGACAGGAATATTTTGGAAGGATATGTGATAGCCTCGGAGATCCTGTCGTTTTGGAAGAGGAGGAAGGCTTTCTTGTGGAAAGTCGATTTCAGTAAGGCTTATGACTCGATGCAATGGTCGTTTCTTTGGACATCCTTGGTGAAGAGGGGCTTTTCGCCGATGTGGATTGACTGGATGAAGAGATGTGTCACCATGACGTCTTTCTCGATACTTATCAATGGAAATTCAGCAGGGGGTTGGATTCAGCCGAGAAGGGGGGTGAGGCAGGGGTGTCCTTTGGCTCCGATGCTCTTTGTTATTACAGCGGATGCACTTGCAAGGGCAGCTAAGAGGTCGTGTGAGAGGAACTTGGTGAGGGGTTTCTCTTTGGGAGATGGGACAAGTATTACGTTATTGTAGTATGCGGATGATACGACTTTTTTCATTGAAGGCAGGGAAGCGGAAGCCAGGAGGATGCGGATTTTACTCTTCCTGTTTGGTGAGGCCTCGGGTTTGCAGATTAACATATCTAAATCAGAATTTATCCCTTTCAATTTGATTGAAGAGGCGAGGGGGTGTAGCTTGGGTCTTGGCACAGAGCAGGTGAAGCTTCCGATCAAATACTTGGGTCTACCGTTGATGGAGGGTAGGATTTTGGTGGACTGGGCCCCCCTAGTGGAGAGACTGGAGGGAAGGTTGGCAGGGTGGGCGTCCAAGCTTTTGTCAAGGGGTGGAAGGTTGGTCTTGCTCAAGGCGGTTCTGGCGACGATGCTGTCGTACTTCACTTCTGTCCCGAAGTTGCCCTGGCAGGTTGTCTTGAGGATAAAGAGGCTTATGAGGAATTTCTTCTGGTCCAACCAAGGGACGAGTGGACCCGGTGCCAGGTTGGTGGCATGGGAGGAGGTTTGCAGACTGGTGGAGGAGGGGGGCTTGGGGTAAGGGACTTAAGGAGGTCTAATGATAGCCTGTTGGTGAAGTGGGTGGGAGCCTCTTAGAGTGTAGGGAGAATTTAGTGGGCAAGGTGTTCGGGACGGTTTATGGCGGCTTGATGCGTTGGGATCTCCTGATTTCTCCGCCCAGAGATGCTTCTCATTTCCTGAAAGGTTTGTCAGTGGTGGCTCCTAGGGTGCAGAATTGTTTTGTGCCGATGATGGGGACAAGGGAGATTTTCAGGTTTTGGCAGGATAATTGGACGGGGCAAGGTGTGCTTGCTAGAAGATTTCCAAGACTGCTTGCTTTGTCCCAAAACAAAGAGGCGTCAGTGGCCGAGGTGTGCGAAGGTGGGTGGTGCCCATGCTTTGCAGGGAATCTTTCAGATGCGAGAACTCTTGATTTCCAGAGATTGCTTGAAGAATTAGAAGGGCTGCAGCCGGCTTCCGATATTGATATGTTTGGCTGGGATGAAGGTGATTTCTCGGTGGGGGCTGCCTACAGGAGGTTGTCCAGTGGAGAATCCACAGGTGATTTGAATTTGGTGAGGGATTGCAGATAGATTTGGAAGGCCGCGTGTCCACTAAAGGTTAAGATCTTTGCTTGGCTGCTCAAGAGGAGGACTCGTGACTAAGGTTTGGAGGGCGAGGTGGGCTCCTGGAGAGAGTAAAGTTTGCCCGTTATGCGGAGGTGGGGAGGAAGAGATTGACCACCTTTTTTTCACCTGCCCGTTTGCAGTGCAGATATGGAGCCGGGTGGGAGTGGGGTGGTGGAATTGCCAGTCTTTTGATGGGTTTTGGTGCAGTTTTAGAGGTGGAGGGGGTAATGTTGGGCCGAATGTCTTCCGTACGAAGGAGAGGGCCAGACCGTTGGCGATGTTATGGGGCATTTGGCTGGGCATGAATTATGTGGTCTTCAGAGGCCAGAGGCCTTATGTGGAGAATTTTGCGGAGTTTGTTACTTATTTGTTTAATATTTGGAGTGGGTCCTTGTGAGTGGGGGACCTTGGGGTTTGCCCTTTGTATTGGAGGAGGCCGTTGATTCTCTCTTTAATATATTTGGATAGTTATCACCCTGGATAACTACCCTTTTTTCAAAAAAAAAAAACACATCCAATATTAATCACTTCATAATGTGGTATAATGATGTTAGCATAATATAGACCTTGTTTTTCCGAAAGATAAAGGGATGACTACACAAGGTTAGTAGTCATCTAAAAAACATAATATTTAAATGTGAAAGTGATCATACCTTTTTTTTTGAAAGGGAAAAGAGAGGCGACCATAGGTTTTTAGCCACTTATATACATTAAAAAGGAAAGCTAATTACACCACTAATTACAAAGAGAGCTAAAGAGGTGAAGGTCCTCATCAACAAAGGTTCTCTCTTTCCTGAACACCACAATGTTACGCTCCAACCAAATACTCTAGAGAAGAATGAAGTCTCTCCTTATGGTGTTCACATTAGCGAGAGCACCATGAAGGCTAGACCAAAACTCATTCTCAGAAGAATGCCATAAGGACCAACTGGCAAAGTTTGCCCAACACTATTGTGCAAAGGGGCAAGTGAAAAAGAACAAGGTTTCAAATGCCGATATCAACACCATATCGACAAGTTAAAAACGAGGCATATCGAGGATATATCGGAGATATCCTAGAATTGGTTCAAAATGGCTGAAAATGCCATAAATTGTATAAAATTATGATTTTATTGATAGCACATAAATTATGATTTTAATTACTACTATAAACACCAAAATTGTAAGCTTTAAATGACACAAAAGTAAAAGATTAGATAATAAGTTCATAAGTAGAACTCACTATAAAATGAAGATAGCTAAAAGTTGATAGCCATTTCTTTAATGATTATAGAAAACTAGGAGTATTAGTAGTCTACAAGCAAAAAAGAATAGAACTGATCATGAGCTAAGCAAGATTTGGAGTGTACCATCTATGAGATGATCCATGAGAAATAGGTGGAGAAAATATGGGAAAACTGACATACAAGACCAAATATAAGCTACGCATTAGTATAATTTGCATGCATGGTATGGGTTGATTGGTGATGGTAAGTCAAAAAAATGTAAGCATGGGTTCATTACACATATGGCCGATTAGGATGGTCAACATAAGCATAAACATGAGCTAAACATAGTTGACATGTATGGTAAAGTTTGATTAGTCACAATGAAAGTTTCAATAAAAAGAATAAAGATGGAGGAAAGCAAAATAAAACCTCAAATCATAGTAAAAATGAAGAATCGAAATAGATTAAAGAAGGAAAAGAGCTAGATACTTAAGAGGAGGCTTAAAGACTGCAAACCAATGCCAAGAAACCTTCGGACTTAAGAACAATTCAATGGACATGGCAATATTAAGGACATATCACTTGTTTTATGAAATATTTGCATCAATATCCCTTAACATTTAGGGATATCGATTAAGACCCACAGATATTAGCAAGATATCACTGATATCCTAGAAAATAATATTCTTGTGATTTTGATATGAGTCATGTTAGGGATAGGGATATATTCCCGATATATGGCTGATATATTTTTTGAAAGGGCAAAGGTCAGTTATCCCGTAGATAACCACCCAAATTCATTCCTCATCAAAACAAAATTACATCAGGATATATGGCATATATATTGAGATATTTGTTTCCATGAAAAAGAGATGCTTAGTATCCTCAACACCATTGTCGTAGAGCACACACGTACAATCAACTTCTAGTGGCCATCCTAATGGTGTTCATGCCTTATTAATCATGTAAAAGCATTGTTTGCAATCTTATCATAGATGCATAATATTTCAAAAGTAGGGTTCAATGTTTCTATCATGTATGAACTCCACTGGACATGAATATCAAATTATTGGCAAACTTTTTCCTCCCTAAAAATTGCTCTGTTTTTTTTTTTCCAAGCCAAAGACACCACATGCCCGAAAAGACCTCCAAAGTATCCACATTATGTTCACAACAGCCTTAAACTTATCCAAATCACTAGCTCAAAAGGCATCAATAATAAGAAGCTACAACTACCTCCAAGACTCCACAGCAAAAAGACACCTTCCAAGTCCTCCTGTGCCAAACTGAACATGGAACACAAAGAGACTCCTCTGGGGCCCATCTGCTCCTAAGAATCTTGGCACCCAATCTCACCATTAACCAAACAAAAACTTTAATCTTCAGCAAGATTTTCATTTTCCAAATGGCAACACAATCCAAGTTGAGAAATGCATCATTACTTGCCAACTCTCCATGAAGAATCCAGAGTAAGCATTCTTAATAGAAAAGGAAACCTTATTCTAGGAATAGCAATTTATGAGACCTTTAAGGACCAAACCAACTATCTCAACCAAGCGAGGTTTTCGTCAATCTTTGGTATCTACACCTCGACATCTCTCCAAGGGACCTTCCCACCAATTAGCCACCACAACCAACTTGTTTGTAGACAAAGAAAACAATCTAGGAAAAGGTTTGTCAAGCCTTCCTGAATCACTGGAAGGGCTTTGTGCATGAGAGTTTGCACCTCGTGGCCGTCTCGGCATTCTTAACTCCAAAGATCATGGAGAATGTGCATTGATAGTCAGACCATAAATAAGATTACTGTCAAATAGAGGTTTCCTACTACGAGGCTTGATGGCATGCTTGATATGTTGTCAGGTGCCATCGTCTTCTCCAAAATGCACCTCAAGAGCAGATATCATCAAATCCACATCAAGCCAAGTGATGAATGGAAGATCACCTTTAAAACGCATTGCGTGAATGGCTAGTCATGCCCGATTGGTTAGTCATGCTCGTTGGGTTGTCCAATGCCTTTAGTACCTTCATGCGTGTAATGAATCACGTGTTGCATCCTTACATAGGGAAATTCATTACTTTTTTTACGACATTTGGCTTTATATCACGAGCCCTTCCAATCACTTGCCCCGCCTTCAACAAGTGTTGTAGACCTTAAGAGAGCATCATTTGTTCCCTAATCTTAAGAAATGCACCCTCTTGACTAATTCGGCCACCTTTCTGGGTTACATTGTTTCGGTTAAAGGAATCAAGGTTGACCTAATAAAGATTGAGGCAATTCGTTTGTGGTTGACATTGAAGACCCTCGTTGAAATTAAAAGCTTTCATGGATTAGCTTCTTGCTAAAGGCAATTTCTCAGGAACATTAGTTCCATAATTGCACCTATTACCGATTGCCTGCATTGGCATTGTTCTCAGCTAGGAGGGATGCCCTATAGCCGTGTTATTATCTCATCTAATGTAAGTTCATTCTTAACTCAAATCATGAGGCATTACGCTACCTAAATCCATAGTAACCTAAGTGTCATGCCAAATGGGTGAGCTTCTTTCAAGAGTACACTTTTCACCTCAAACACAAGGTTGGAACATTGAATAGAGTAACCAATGCACTTAGTCCAATAGCTCACATCTTGGCTACTATTTCCGTTCAAGTTTCCAGGTTCAAATTTCTCAAGGACTTGTACTTAAATGACCCAAATTGGCACAATTTATATTGAGTGCCCAAATGGATTCTATGATCCTACATCTCATAATCTTATCCAAGACAAATTTCTTTTTTGAGGGGTGTGCCTATGTATCCCCGCTTCCTCCTTTCGTGAGAATGCAATCCTTAAGATTCATGGAGGAGGCTTAGGTGGACATTTGGCTGAGATAAGACCTTATCCATGGTGAGCGAGCAGTACTTTTGGCGTAAGATGAAGCACGATGCGATAAGAATTGTGCAATGACATCAAATATGCCCGTGCTTTAAGGGCCACACTCAAAAATACTGACTTGTGCACCCCATTACCCATTCCCATGAGACCTTGGGAGGGCATTTTCATGGATTTCGTCTTAAGGTTACTAGTAACGGCTTGTAAGGTTGATTCTTTGTTTGTAGAGGTTGAAAATTTTCTAAAATGGCACATTTCATTCCTTGCAAAAAGTCATCGGATGTGTCACATGTCACCAACTTGTTTTTTCAAAATGTTGTTCAATTGCATGGCATTCCTCGATCTTTTACATCCGATAGGGACAATCGATTTTTTAAGTCATTCTTGGCACACTTTGTGGGCTAAATTGGGCACAAAATTGCAATCCAATACTACATACCATCCCTAAACTAATAGACCAAACAAAGGTTGTCAATAGATTGTTGGGCAACTTGTTATGATGCCTTGCAAGTGAAAGACCATTACAGTGGGACTTGGTGATTTCACATGCAGAGTTCGCATACAACAGCTCTCCCAACCGATCAACTGAGAAGTCTCCTTTTGTGTATGTGTATGGTTACCCTGTTAGTCAATTTTTGGATTGTCTTTCCATTAACCCACCCAAGAGGACAAGTGCAATGGCCGAGGAACTACTGGAACAAATCCACCTAATCCACCAAGAAGTCCAATCCAAATTGCAAGCCATGATCACCAAGTACCAAGCCCAAGCTAATATCCACCGGAAATTGTATGAGTTTCATGAGGAAGATTTAGTGATGGTATACTTCTACAAGAGAGATTCCTTACATATCTATCGAAAATTGAGTGCCATAAAGTTCGGCCCATTCCAATTGATCAAACCATTGGGCAAAACACATCTGTTCCTGATATGCCACTTGATATCCCGACGTTGCCAATCTTCAGCATCTCCAACCTTTACCTCTAGCATGGTGATCCTTATGTTGCCAGTATGCCTTTAAATTAGGACCTTAGCCAGCTTCCATCCTAAGATCTGCTAGCATTGATATCAGAGACAATTTAAGGATATTGTGGATGTGCGTGAAGTGGGCACCTGCTGAGGCATTTCTCACCACTTTCTCGTATGATAGGCAGGACATGATGTTCATGACAACACGTGGCTTAACAAGGACAAACTCTAAGCACTCCGCCAGGATCTCCTCCACAACTATTTGGATGCCAACTCATAGGAGTGCGATTGTCCTCAGGAGCAGGGACTTGATGCAACCCCATGATTAGTTCACATAGAACTCAATTATGTTTTCACAAATTTTATCGTTCATGTTTGTTTCCATATGGTGTGGTTGTAATTTTTCCATGAGACCTTTCAAGAAGGGATGCCTTGGTTACTAAGAGTTGTGTTCCATTTTTTTATTTTATTTGTTTGGGCCATGACTCATTTGTCCCCATATAAAGGGTTGAACAATTAGTGTAAGTACAAATGAATTGGTTTCCTTTTCCTTGTGAGTTCCCATCAACGTTTCTCTCCCTCACCTTTACTCTTGTCTCTCTTATACCTACTTTTTTTCCCTCTCACCCTCCATACAAGTTCCCCTCACCCCCCTCCCCTTTCCCTTTTCTCCCCTCATCCCTCCACTCCCAATGACACCACCACCACCCTCTACACTGCCATTCCCACTCGACCACCAACTCCACCACTGGCACTTGACTCACCACTACCATTGAGCCACCCTTGCCAACACAACATCACATCCGTGCTCCCATCTGCAGCCAACCTCTGTCCATTCCCACCCAGTGCCGCTACCACGCCTCCTTCCTACAGGTATGACCTCCACTCTCCATCTGGCACCCCACCTGCCACCTTTGTGGATTACAACTGACCACCATAATGGTTGGACCACGACCTCTCCACAAGCTGCAGGCAACAGATGCCGCTGCCACCACCATCCTAGCATCCTTCACCATTTGCTGTCGCAACTTGCCACCACTAGTCCCATTCCCGTCACCAATCTGACCACATATCCGCATTCGTTGCTGTCACTATCCACGATTCTGATGCTATTGCACTACTTCATCCCTGGGTATCCATTTGGCGTGCATGTTTTCCCTCCTCGATGAGTTGTTACAAACGACTCTGCTGTGGGATTTTAAGAAAAGCTCTTCTACCACAGTTTATATACTGCAAGCCGTAACTTGTTGCCGAACATATATTTTTTTAGCAACCTCCAGACTAGCCATACGTGAATCTTTTTTCTAAATCTCAAATAGTGGGTCAGGATTTGCTGCACCAATTTGAATTGACCCAATTTTGATTACTATCATATTTAGCATAATTCTATTTCTATTAAATTGTTGGGTGCTATTCAGGTTTACAGTGGCATATCATTCTTGGGCATTGGATTGTGAATTCAATTGACTTATTTTAGCCACCATTGCAGTTCTGTTAGAATAGGAGCAATTTAAGCTAAGCTGCATCTCAAGCATTGGAACAGTGAATGAGATTGGATTATTTTCGCAATTAGTTCGCATCACCTCCCCACCTCCACCCCCCCCCCCCCCCCCCCCCAACCAAAGTGTTCAAAAATGCTGGTCTTTTTTTTTTGTTTTTGAAAAGTCAAACACGCTAGTCATAACTCACTCCACTAAATCCACCGCGCAGTTACTAGTCCCTGAACTTCGCTCTATTCCACTTCATCTATTCCTCACCTCCCTTAGGGAGGAAACATTTGGGAAAATAAATGGGAAAAGCAAGTCAGTCCTTCCACTAACTGCTTTCTCTTTTGCTTCCCCTCCTCTTATCTCAGGGAATTTCCAGATTCAGGAAAGTAGAGTGAATGAATAAAATCCTTCCTTCATACCTTTCCTTGAGTGGCAGGCTTTTGTTTTGCTTTCTTGGTACCATTGGGTCGGGTGTGAACGAAAGTTCTTCTTGACGATGCTCCCCTCAGGAGAAGGATGGAGGCCCTTCCTTGAATGTGCTTTTTCATTCACTCCATTCACAAATGTACCAAGTCTGTGCGAGCAGTGTACAGCATATAGAACAAGAGAGGGGAAATTTCGAAGACACATAGTGGCTTACGCTTCCCTTACGAGTGACCATGGCTCCCTTGACTATCGTTGGCCTAATCTCGTACTTCCTGACACTTTCTTGCCTTCTGAAATTGTGGTATTTCTTTATGTGCTAACCTTCCCCTTCCTCTCTCATCCCCGTGGAATCCAATGAGAACAAGAGTTGGGGCGGGCAAGCAACCCTAATCCCTTTCCCTACATTCCTACCACTGAATGTCATACATGTCTCTCCATTCCTACTGACACGCTGATTAAAACCTCACTACCTGTGGTAGGATCTTAAACAATGTTTCATATGATCAATTGTGCAAAGCATGTATTAGGCTAACTATGTTAAACCACATTATTCAACAATCGACATTCCTAATTCAAGAATTGAATCAATATGACTCGTTCAGATTGACATGAGAAATGTTAGATACAGGCTCAACTCCAAAAGGTATCTCCATCAAATTCATGATATTAAGTTGTCCATTTTTCATTATTTCATTATTTGTTCAAATTTAAGTTTTGTGAGAATGTTTTTTTTGAAAGAGGAAAGGGTGGTTATTCGGTTGATAACCACCTAGGGAATATATCAATTAATTCACAAAAGTTGAACTCCAAAGACGACTAAAAGAGGAAAAAGACACAACAAAATTGTCGACATAGAGGATGTGCCCCTTGAAATCAGTCGCGTTCTTTCCTAGCCAAATACCCCACAGAACAACCAGAGGTCTCACCTTCTCTTTTCTCAACCTGAAAACATTCTGGCTACCAAATCTACTTGATTGCATAGCAATCAGAGGTCCTAAAATGCCTAAATTGGGGTAGTAATCTAGTTAACATTGTATATATTACATTCATATCATGTGTTTCATGCATTTACATCTATTTATATAGTTTGCATATAATAATGTTTTTGTGGATCCAACTGTGATATAATGCCTTTATCTTGTGAATACAGGTCCACAGGTAACATATGGAGGGCTAGAATTCAAAAGGCGAACCAAAATGATGTAGTGAAGACCAAAGAAATTCCAGCAGAAAAAAAAGGAGAATAAAAGCAAGTGAAGGAAGAAGAGAGGAGAGGAGATGAATTCCAAAGAGAGGAAGAGAAATCACCTTATCCATGTGCCCTTATCCCTATCCTAAACCCAATTCCCATAAGCCTAAGCATAGCCACCCTTTGTTCCATCCCAATTGGCTTATCCCTAACCCAATTTCCCATTTCCACCTCCAATTGATCCTTCGGATTTTAATTGGGCTCATTGGTTATTCAATTGGATTCAATTGGACTCAATTGGACCTAACCATTTTATTTAGGCTCACCCATGGCCAATTGAGTCCGCCTAATCTCAATTGGGTTCACCCTTATCCTAAACCTCCATCTAACCTTAGGTTGTTCCCTCATTAACCTACTCCTATAGTGATCCTAAAGCCTACCACACCTTAGCCTTAATAACCCAATTCAATCCCATTAAATTATATCCACAAATTGTGAATCTAACACACCATCATAAAACACCCAAAGCATAGGGGTGCCAAGGAAAATCCCCCCCCCCCCCCTCCATCCCAATCTCTCTCGATCTCTCTTTCTTAACACACCCTCTCCTCTCCCATCCAACTCTCGACACTCTCTCCCCCTTCCATATAACACACACACGCATGCACATACCCAAAGGGAGAGAACACACACCCTCCCTCCCCTTCCTTCTCCTCCTTACCTTCACCAACGACCACTCCTTGCTATCGCCACCACCACTAAACGGCCTCCTCTTCCCTTCTTGTTACGGCCATCCCCATCTCCCTCTTTCCTTCCTCTTCACGACCTTCAACAAGGTGGGCATGTACCTTCTCCACCTTCAAGAAGGTAGTAACCCTCATCCTCTCTTTGACGTGCTCCTCCTACTCCGGCGATCTTTGGTGAAGCTCTCCACAACCTCCCCGTTGTCAACCTCCATCGACTCCTTCGACATTGAGAAAAATATTCTCTTCCCTTATTTCCCTTTCTCTCTTTTGTTTTAATGCTTTATTAGATAGTGATTGTTGTTAGAACTTTATATGCCATGGTTTGTTATGAATGTTAGAATGAAGTTTGATGCAAATATTTTGCATGATTATGATTTGTGTGGTTTGTTTATGTGAATGCCTTTTCTTCCTTCTATACTTACATGCCAACCATCTCCTTAGATGACCCTTCCACCACCTAATTTAAGACGTCAACACCCCCTTACCACCGTCACTACTTAGCCACTTATCTAGCCAACCAAACCCCCTAGTTAGATTACCCATTAAGACCTTAGACGCTCACCTAAACCCCAATTTCAGATCTGCCCCTTATCTTTTACACCTAGATTTACCTTTAGTTTAGGCCCCCTTAGGTCCCAAAACACACCCACTAGGTGTTTGACAAAATGCCTAGCAAACCATCGCTTAGTTGTGACCTATCACCCCTAGTAGACACCCAAGGGCACCTTATTTGGGACCTATTCCTTCTCAATTTCAGATCTGAACTTTGGTCAAATTTAGGCCCCAAGACAGCCCCATTAGACCCTACCAAGCCCATCCACAAGTAGCTCCATTAAACTCATTAGACCTACCCCCATCTAGTTTTAGGTTCACATTTTAGCCAACCCAACACCTTTAATTTTTATTTCCTATCATAATGGCATGTTATAGCATGTTCATTTTCATTTTATATAGCATGGATATAATTATGTTGCCTCCCTATTGGATCGACCCTACTCCCGCTATGCATTGTTCGTCATTTGTTAGCGAGATAGGATTTTAAAGTTGATCGTGATTTTGCATTTAACAACATCATTTATTTCCATTATGAAATTGCATTATTACTACTCCCACTCTGGAAGGTCCTCCAGAAATCATCAAGCTTAGAATGCAGCCACCACCCTATATCAAAACAATTCCAAATCTGCTCAACAAAAGGGCAACGGAAAAATAGATGGTTTGCATCCTCCTTCACCTTGAGACAAAGGGGACATCTATCCACCTCCGGAACCCACCTCACCCTCCACACTCTCATCATGAGCCTGCCTCTCTTCAGCACCCAAGTGAATATTTTTACCTTTAGCAGACAAGTTGCCAACCAGATCTAACTACAGTCCCTAATGAGATCAATATCCGTCCACCCACCTCCATCACCAAACCTCCTGTAGGCATCCCTAATAGAGAAGTCACCCTCCCATGAGAAAGCATCCCCAC
Organism: Thalassia testudinum; assembly: GCA_037157565.1. Taxonomy (NCBI): domain Eukaryota; kingdom Viridiplantae; phylum Streptophyta; class Magnoliopsida; order Alismatales; family Hydrocharitaceae; genus Thalassia; species Thalassia testudinum. Next base: position 26,297,754 of record JAZHRO010000024.1, read on the forward strand.
CATCCTCCGACTAGAAACCCTCCAACTCCCATAATAGTGCATGAACCTCCCATATCCTCTAGTCAGAAAGACTCCCCAAAAAGTGGGGCACCAGCAACCGCTCTCCCACACATCAGGCACCATAGCCTCCTTAGTCGTGGTCAATGCAAATCGCAACTGTCACACAACTTCCCCTTACTCGTCCAATCATCAATCCAAAATCTGAACAAATTACCGATGCCAAGAATAGGATAGCAAAGGCTCTACACCTTAAGCGCCAACTAAGACAAGCCTTTAAGGAAGTGAGAAGCACATCTTGGCGACGACAGCAAGAGTTCAATGCATTGGACAGCCATAGCACATACTGATCCAAACTTCTTGCCACGCTACCATCCCCGTATCTGCTAGCTCCATAGTTCATCTAGAAGAAATTCCTCATCATGTTCAAGATCTTCTCAATCCGTTGCGATAGCTTCAAGACTGACGTGAAGTAAGACAGCATAGAGGACAGCACGGTCTTGAGGATCACCAACCTCCCTCCTCTAGAGATAATTCTAGATGCCTACCCCACCAACCTTCCTTCAATGCTCTCTACCAAAGGAGCCCAATCATTCTAGGAGATCTTCCTATCCGTCAAGGGAAGGCCAAAATATGAGATAAGAAGACCACCCACCTAAGTGTCAAGAGCTAGACTACATCTGGTAGCCTCATCAGCAGCCATGTGGAAGGACACAAAGTTGACTTCGCAAAGTTAATTTGCAACCCAGATGCCTCCCCAAACACCTCCAGCGCAATACACATTCTTCTTGCCTCTACTACATAGCCCTCCATAAAGAATAATGTGTTATCTGCATATTGAAGCACTAGTACCACAGATCCGTCATCCAAAGAGAATCCCCTAACTAGGTTCCTTTCACACGCCCTTATCAATGACCTTGCTAAAACATATGCAACCAAAACAAAAAACATATGTACAAGTGGACAACCCTGCCTAACATCCCTCCTCGATTGTATCCACCCACCTTCAGAGTTTTTTGAAAAAGGAAAGGGTAGTTATCCAAGGTGATAACTACCCAAATATACTAAAGAGAGAATCAACGGCCTCTGCCAATACAAAGGGCAAACCCCAAGGTCCCCCACTCATAAGGACCCACTCCAAAGATTAAACAAAGAACTAACAGACTCCATAAAATTCTCCGCATAAGGCCTCTGGCCTCTGAAGACCACAGAATTCCTGCCCAGCCAAATGCCCCATAACACCGCCAACGGTCTGGCCCTCTCCTTTATACGGAAGACATTCTGCCCAGCATTACCCCCTCCACCTCTGAAACTGCACCAAAATCCATCAAAAGACTGACAATTCCACCACCCTGCTCCCATCCGGCTCCATATCTACACTGCAAACAGGCAGGTAAAAAAAAGTGGTCAATCTCTTCCTCCCCACCTTCGCATAACGGGCAAACCTTACTCTCTCCAGGAGCCCACCTCGCCCTCCAAACCTTAGTCACGAGTCTCCTCCTCCTGAGCAGCCAAACAAAAATTTTGACCTTCAGTGGACACGCGGCCTTCCAAATCTATCTGCAATCCCTCACCAAATCCAAATCACCTGTGGATCCTCCACTGGACAACCTCTTGTAGGCAGCCTCCACCAAGAAATCACCTTCATCCCAGACAAACATATCAATACCGGAAGCCAGCTGCAGTCCTTCTAACTCTTCAAGCAATCTCTGGAAATCAAGAGTTCTCGCATCTGAAAGATTCCCTGCAAAGCATGGGCACCACCCACCTTCCCACACCTCGGCCACTGACACCTCTTTATTTTGGGACAAAGCAAATAGTCTCGAAAATCTTCTAGCAAGCACACCTTGCCCCGTCCAATCATCCTACCAGAACCTGAAAATCTCCCCCGTCCCCATCACCGGCACAAAATAATTCTGCACCCTAGGAGCCACCACCGACAAACCTTTCAGGAAATGAGAAGCATCCCTCAGCGGAGAAATCAGGATATCCCAACGCATCAGGCCGCCATAAACCGTCCCGAACACCTTGCCCACTAAATCCTCCCTACACTCCAAAAGGCTCCCCACCCACTTCACCAACAGGCTATCATTAGACCTCCCCAGGTCCCTCACCCCAAGCCCCCCCTCCTCCACCGGTCTGCAAACCTCCTCCCATGCCACCAACCTGGCACCAGGTCCACTCGTCCCCTTATTGGACTAGAAGAAGTTCCTCATAAGCCTCTCTATCCTCAAGACAACCTGCCGGAGCAACTTTAGGACAGAAGTGAAGTATGACGGCATCGCCGCCAGAACCGCCTTGAGCAAGACCAACCTTCCACCCCTCAACAAAAGCCTGGACGCCCACCCTGCCAACCTCCCCTCCAATCTCTCCACCAGGGGGGCCCAATCCTTCACCATAATCCTGCCATCCATCAGCGATAGACCCAAGTATCTGATCAGAAGTTTCACCCGCTCTGTGCCAAAACCCAAGCTAACCCACCTTCAGAGTTACCAATGATGAGGACCGAAAAGGTAGTAGTAGTAACACACCGCTTCATCCAATCAATTCAGAGCAACGAGAAGCCCCTTCTAGTCAAGGATGCCCACAGGAAAGACTACTATACAGAGTTATATGCCATCCTAAAGTCAAACTTCCACAAAAATGCCAGCTTCTTCATCCTCCTTCACTAAGCAAGAATCTCTATCACTACAACATAGCCATACAGGATGTTTCTACCTAGCACAAAAGCTATCTATCACTAAGAAGCAACCCCTACCGAAATCGTCCTCAACCTATTCGCCAAGGCCTTCACCACAATCAAGTAAATGGCATTGGGCAAGGCAATAGGTTTGTACTCATCAATGGCTTCAACCCCCTCCTTCGGCAACAAAAACATATAGACCTTATTCAGCTTATCAAAACCCTAATTTTCCTCCATGAACTCCGCCACAACCTGCATCACATCCTCCTTGAGAATTGTCCAAAAATCCTTATAAAAATACATAGGGAATCTGCCAAGACTAGGACATCCGTATGCAATTTTGTGAGAAATCTCTTGGAAAGAATATCAATTTTATGTTTTTATCAAACCATTTTTCTTCTTTGATATCAATTCTGCATGGCTTGCACAAAATTCTTTCTTGCATTATTTACTTGGCCAATCCAATGTCTTTTGAGCTTGTGGACTTGCTTTCAATTGTGGCACTTGAGAATTAAATGGAAATAGGGAAAAGGAAAAGCAAAAAAATAAGTTAAATTAAACCAACGGAGAGACACAACCAAGCCAACAAATACACTTATTCTCTCCTAGTGAAATATTAAGAGACAAAGAAACCTTCATTTAACCAATTCATTCCCCTTAATACTTTGTAAATATATTTCTTATGTTCATATTCCATTAATTTTACAAACTGAATAATGGTGTGCATCTTTGAATCGCCAAGGATACTAAATCAATCCCTCCTCCAATAACAAAGTGTTGACACACCATATTTCAATGTATCTTGGTCAACATGATCAAGTTTCGGCCAAGAAACTTCTCATGTTCTGCACCCTTGAGAGGACAAGATCCTTCGATTGTCACATTTTGAAGATGAGAACTCCAATAATCCAAGCGCGTCAAGAGGTGTAAATTATCCTTAGAACCAAAGTTGTTAAGGCATTAATTGATTGCAATGCGACAAGCTCTATAATTGCCCAATATGAGAGGTGACAAAAAAGCGATCGCCTAATTGAATTGAGGCAACAAGTCTTTTATTTTTTAAAATATTGAATATGCCATGGTAGTATCGACTTTCATATGAAACATATAATAACATCATTTAAGTGAAAAAATACAATGATCTTATCATATTGAAGGAACAATGACATTTACATTATCGCACAACATGTACACATATATACTATATGTAATTACATACCAAAACATATATTATATGTATCTACCAAAGTAAGCCAGTGATGCTATATAATATTGACTTAATATCATAACTTATTCACATGTTACATATCATTACATGTGTAGTCAATAATTATATTATCATACAATATGTAAACAAATACATTATATGTAATTGCAAGCCAGCCAAACAAACAACCAAAACATATATTATATGTATCTACCCAAATAACACAGCAACATATTATATGTGCTATATGTTACGTACATTACAATTTAGAGTTAATACCATAACTTGTACATATGTTGTTATATATTATTACATGTGTAGTCAATAACAAATATATATAACATATATCATTAAATTAAGAACATATATCATGATACTTACAATGGCGTACATGTATAACTTGTACATTTATGTCATAATAGACAACCGGTAGTCTATGCTTGTAAAATATATCAAAATAGAAGGCAAACTTGAGAGTATATCAAGGTTTACAATAATATACATGTATGCATGCATGTACATACAACAATACATATAATATTAACATATATAAAATATATACAACTCAAGACTAAAGAATAGTCTTATAGTATTACTTAGAGTGAATCCGAAATAAGGTGACAAGATGAGAGGTGACCCAAGCGACGAAGAAGGCAACCAGGCGATTACACGAACGAAGACCCTCGTCTAGAATATCTCTAAGGCAACCTCTTGCTTTCTTGTCTGGCCCGGTAGTTCGATAGCCCAAAGTGATAACCTTGACAGCATTGTTTAGAACAATGCCAATTGCATTCATTAAATTGATTTCTCTTCACCTTTCTTTTTGAAAGGGAAAGAACTAGCAAAGGTTTTTAATCCCTAAAGGTTTGTGAAATGGGGGAGTAACTTCAATAATTGAGAGGACATGTGAAATGGTGAACACCATTCATTGTCATTCTCCCTTCTAAAGATAACACCTTTATACTCTAGCCAAATTCACAATATTAAAGTAAAGACCCTCCTAGTTGTGCCCCATTGGAATGAGCATCCAATAAGCTCCCCCAGAAAGCATAATGAGATGAAAAGCAATTGTCCAATCCCAAGCTCCCATCCAAAATGTTGTCGCGAATAAACAAATGGACAAGTGAAAAATAAGTGATCTATATCTATATTTGTCCAATAACTCTCGAAATGTCGAGTGACTATCATCTACCATTGCAAGAGCCAAATGGAGAACTTCACCTTAAAAGGAACATGTATTTTCTAAATCATGTTGCAATCAACTATCAATAAGGGGTCTCCTCGAGGAACCTTACTCATAAAGTTCAAGTAGGCCTTCCTAAATGAGAAGGCCTCATATCACCAAATACACCCATACAAACCCACTCCTCGTAGCTAGTGTAATGTCCCTCAAAGTTTGCAACAGTAATAAAAGTTCATTGGTGACTAATGAGGGGCAAAAGGCGACCTCAGATTTAAAACTTCGCACACAACCCACAAACGAATCCGATTACCTGGGAATGAGGCAAATGGGCGAGTCCAACCCAACCGACTCGCTTGCACTCAAATTGGCCTGGATCCAGGTAAGCCTGGCCTCACCTACGAACCCGGTGCCACCAAAGTCAAAAAGGACGGTAACAACACCCATGATGCTCATCCCGACAGTAATCATGGGATTACCAATGCAATTAATGCTCTGACAACAGACGAGCCCTGACAACAGGCTTACCGAGGAGAACGACAAGACTGTGGAGAAGATCTCATAAGATTTTCTGGTTGTAACAACTCTCTCTGTAACTATAAATAGAGAAGAGGGCCCTTATAAGGGCCTCTTTATGCAATCCGAGAAAAAGAAACTCCGAGATATTATAATATTGTTGTTTCTAGTGGATTTATGAGAGCCATGCTCTCCCCTAGACATACACCTCTTGCGGTGGAACTGAGTCACCAATCTCCCTGTCTTCCTTGCGATTGCTTTCTTGTGTGATTGTTGAGTCAGATCCTCTCTCTACCAAAGAGCCCGATCAATTGGCACAGTCTGTGAGAAGCGATCATCCTTTGATATCATTCCCTGATCAAAAATCCTGGTGATGGTCCCAACCACTCGCAACTCCACTCGCGGCTACCCCAAGAAGGACTAGGCGGAGTCCAGCATCTTCGTGTCCAAAAGGCACCATCAGCACGTCGATCCCAATAAAGGGAAGTTGGTACAACCCGAACAACTACTAGAGACCCCTGAGCAAGACCCCCTCCTCGAGATGCAAACGAGGGAGGAGTATGAAGCTAGGTTGGCAGCCCTGAAGGCGAAGCATCAGTCTCTCGCCGCCAAACTCCCCAAGATCAAACAAATTCGGGGGTCCGGTAAGACCCAACCGAAGGAGCCCCAGAGTCTAAGCCTCGACGACAAACAACTGAAATGGCGACGTATGGTGGAGGAAGACAACACCCGCCTGCGCAAACAAGTCAAAAAGCTAAAACACAAGCTTAATAGCCGACGAGGCAAAGCTCCCCATAGCCCTCCGAAGGCTCCACTCCCGCCTTTGCCGAGGGAGCAGTCGGGTGCGCAACCCCTATCCGACAACGGTGGAGGCTTCATCCCGGAGATCATCTGCCAAGTCACTTGGGCAATGAGGGGTATGCGCCCACGCGTGTACATCACCACCTACCCATTCATACAGGTGATAACAGCTCCCATGCCAAAAAAATTCAAGCAGTAAGTCATGGACCAATACAACGAGACGGCGGACCCCAATAGTTTCATTGGGACCTATCGTCAGATGATGCTGGTGCGCGATTGCCCTAACAGAGTACTCTGCTAGGTATTCCTGTCATATTTATCCGGCATGACCCATGAATGGTTTAACGACCTACCAGTTGGGCAAATTGCATGCTTCCAAGACTTGACGGACAAGTTCTACCAATACTTTCCCAGGCAACAAAAGACTAGAGACAATCCTGAGAGGAAGTCGGAAATCAAAAAGCGGAAGACTGAGTATTTCCGATCCTACCTGGATCGGTTCAAGACTCAGTACTTCAAGTGCAAGAGGCCCCACGATGCGATAACCGTCTAGTACTTCAAGTCAGGCCTCCTGACTCAAAGGTTCTAGTACGACATCGACAATTTCCTGCCTAGAGACATGGCGAAGCTATGGGACAGAGCCACGAGGTTTGCGGAGCAGGACGACTCCTTCCGCTCCCGCAACCGACTGACCGAAGGTTATGGCGACGATGCCAGCCCCATAGAGGAAAAGAGGGCCTTAGGCGAACCTACTCCAACTCCTGTCGACGCTTCCACAAGCGAAGGGTCACCTTCCACGACCAAAGGAGCGACAGGCCCACCAAGGGTTGCAACCACAGACCCCGCCAGAGAAGGCAGGAGGAGTCCTTTGAAGAATACACTCCCCTAACTGTGAACCAGACATACAAGTTGGCGGAAGTCTATTCCTCGGACAGGACCTACTGCCTCCGCCAAAGCCTATGAAGAGGAAGGCTAACTCCAGGCCCTATTGTAAGTACCCCAAAGCTCGAGGTCACACCACCAAAGACTATCGAGATCTGCATGACCAGATTGAGTTCCAGATCCAGAAGGGAAACTTGGCTCACTTCGTTAAACGAAATGAGGGTCAAGTCAGAGGCAAGAGGCCCATGGAGGGCCTGAAAGACTACCATAAGGAGAAAGCTCCAGCAGCTTCGAGGAGTCAATATGATCTTCCTCGCAGACCAGGAGCCAAATGGGTCGACAGCTCGCCCGCCCAACCGAGCCGATGGTGTCACCCTAGCTACCCCTGGCAGAATACCACCGCCAAGTCCTAATAGTAATGCCCACGTTACCCCAAAATGCTCACCCTTCGTCGCCTGAGCGTATCAACACAGAGGTCGAGGTAATCTTCCGGGTTAACACTGTACCAAGCCAACAAGCCACCCCTTCCGAGTGCCTTCCCCACTCTTCAATGGGGCAGAAGGGGTACAGTCAACCAAGCAACGTCTAGGCTATTTGCCTCCCTACCCAATCTAGCAAAGCACACAGACATGCTTCTAGTGACTTCTCCTAGTGAGGCAACTGCAGCCCAGGCTCTTGGTGGGCGAAGGCAACGCGGTAGACGTCTTGTTCATGAAGACGCTGCTCAAGCTGGGCTTTTGAGAGGAGCATCTCTCCCCATCAACCCATCCGATCGTGGGCTTTGGCAACCACAAAGCAATGCCAGAGGGAGAGATCAGCCTTCCTTCATCCGTATGCAACGGGGACAGGCACCTCAACCAGACGACCACATTCATAGTGGCCAGATTGACGACAGCATTTGCCAGCATCATCAACCGTCCGTCAACCCACGCCTTCCACATAATCCCCTCCTCGTACTTCCAATTCATGCTTTTCCACTCCCCTCAAGGAGTAGGAATAGTACATGGGGATCAAACGGCCAGACGCGAGCTCCTAAGGATTGAGCTGGAGCGATCCATGGAGCTGAAACCCTCCAAATCACAGAAATGGGAGAAGAAGAGTAACCAAGTCTAAGCGATCCAGCAAGAGGGAAACCCAGCTGATCCGCCAGCGACTTCCGGATTGCAGCCAAGCTCTTCAACCATGGTTATACAACTTTTCCCTCACGACGCCACTAAGCTCGTCGAGGTTGGAGCAGACCTTGATCCCTCCGAGGTTCAGGAGTTACTCCTACTTAGGGCCAACGCGGACGTTTTTGCTTGGTCCACCAACGAACTGCCGAGAGTTGACCCATCCTTGATTAAACACCACTTGAATACCCAGGCGAGCACTCACATGGTCAAACAGGCGCGCCAATACAAGTCAGCCGAACAATGGCAAGAAGCTGAGGCTAAAGTCCAAAAGCTCCTTGAAGCTGGGTTCATCGAAGAGTCCATGTACCCGACATGGCTCTCAAACATGGTAATGGTGAAAAAAGCCAATAGCAAATGGTGCATGTGCATAGACTTCACCAACCTCAACAAAGTCTGCCCGAAGGATGAATTCCCCCTACCAAGGGTGGGCGCTCTAATGGACTCCTGTAGCAGGCAATCTCACATGTCCTTCCTAGACGCCTACAGCAAATACCACCAGATCAGCCTTACTCCAGCTTGCAAACCTCACACCTCCATCATCGATAGGGTTTTGTTTCAGTATAGAGTTGTCATTTGGCTTGAAAAATGCTGGAGCAACTTACTAGTGCCTTGTAAATATGATTTTCTCAAAAATAATAGGAAAATCATTTGAAGTGTACATAAATGATATGCTTATGAAAGGATCCAACTTCCCTCAACACTCAGAATATTTGGCCGAGGTGTTCCAAATTCTAAGGGACACCTGCTTCCGCCTAAACCCCAACAAGTGTACCTCTGGGGTTTCGACTGGCAATTTTTTGGGGTTCTTGGTCTCCAACCGAGGGATCAAAGCCAATATCGACAAGATCTAGGCAATCATGGACTTGCAACCGCCAAGCACATTGAAATGGATGCAGTCGTTGGAAATGGTCAACAGGATCGCCTCGTTAGGCCGATTCTTGTCCCGATCATTCGACAAATGCCTTCCCTTCTTCAAGTCATTAAAAAGAGCAAAGGTTATACTGTCGTCCACTGGACTCACTGCCAGAAAGTTTGAGGAAGTCAAAGCAGCACTCCGAAATGCCCCTGTCCTAACGGGTCCTAAGCCCAGGGAGGTCCTTTCCTTATACATAGCAACGTCTGTGTCCGCTGTTAGCGCCGTCTTAGTCGACGAGCGGGAAGGAGCCCAGCAACCCGTGTTCTTCATCAACAAAACCTATCAAAGTGCAAAAACTAAGTATACAGTCGTCGAAAAGCTAGGGTTAGCTTTGGTCACTACAACCAAAGCTGCACCCATACTTCCAAGCCCACACTATAATTATCCCGTCAGACTGCCGCCTGGGACGAATGCTACATAAGCCCACTTGGTCAGCACGACAGATCAAATGGACTATGGAATTGGCAGAGTTCAACGTTAAGTACCAACTGAGGAGAGCCATCAAAGGACTAATCCTGGCAGATTTCATGGCTGAATTCACGGACTCGGATACCTCCCTAACGCTCCCCTTGCAGGGTCAGCACGGCAGATCAAATGGACTATGGAATTGGCGAAGTTCAACGTCAAGTACCAACTGAGGGGAGCCATCAAAGGACTAATCCTAGCAGATTTCGTGGCTGAATTCACGGACTCGAATGCCTCCCTAACGCTCCCATGGCAGATGTATGTTGACGGCTCGTCCATGATAGCCGGGTCTAGGGCTTGGATAGCCTTGACCGCCTCAGATGACGCTACTCATAAGTATGCCATCAAATTGTTATTTCTTGCATCCAATAATCAGGCAGAATATGAGACCATGCTAGCAGGCATCCAGTTGGCCAAATCCAGAGGCGTCACCTCGCTGGAGATTTACACGAACTCCCATCTGGTCGCCAACCAAATAAATGGCAAATACCAAGCTCGAGATCCAAACATAATCTTATATGCCGACAAGGTTAGAAAGGAGCTGGCGGATTTTAAGACCGTCTCGATTAGGCGAGTGCCCACAGCCGATAACCCCCTGGCAGACGCATTGGCCAAACTCACTGCTGCCATCCCTCTGGAGCAAGAGGAAGACATCTGCCTCCAAAGCCTAAAGGAGCCATTTGTACTTGCTCCCAAGACATTCACGATAAAGCAGTCCATCTCTTGGATGACACTCATCATTACTTACCTTAACTCTAGCGAGCTACCCCCAAAGGAACAATAGCCTAAAGCCTTCCACTTGAAAGCCTCAAGGTACACCTTGATAGAGGGGCAACTGTACAAGCGGGGGTATTCCACCCCCCTGTTGCGCTGCTTAACAAAAGAGGAAGCAACGCAAGCCCTTCAAGAAGCCCACAGAGGCGTGTGCGGGAATTACAAAGGGTACAAGACACTTCTGGCCTGGCTATTCTAGGCGGGCTACTTCTAACTCCAAATGAAACAACACTGCAAGGACTTCGTGTGCAAGTGTGATAAGTGCCAGCGGTTCGCCACCCAGCACCACTTGCCGCCTGGAAAGTTGGTGCCTATGATGTCACCCATCCCCTTTGCAAAATGAGGCATGGACTTTATTGGCCCTTTCCCGCCAGCCCCGGCTTAGAAGTAGTTTATACCGATGGCAGTTAATTACTTCTCCAAATGGGTCGAAGTTGATGCTATGGCGAGCCTAACAGCTGATAGAATTATCTCCTTCGTCCGTAAAGGCATTATAGCTCGCTATGGGATATCTCAATACATTGTCATAGACAACAGCATGCAGTTTGCCTGCAAAAAATTCGATGAGTTTTACACCAGCTGGGGTATCCACCTGTGCTTTACGTCCGTGGGACATCCCCAAGCAAACGAGCAGGCAGAGGTGACCAACCGCACCATCATCTCAGCACTAAAGCACCGGCTAGATTTAGCCAAAGGGAGACGGGCAGACGAGCTACCGAACGTGATATGGGGCTACAGGACTTGCCAGGACATGGAAGCCCGGCTACCTATCAAAACAATCCTCCCCACCTGCAGGATGCAACTCTATAACCCCGCCACCAATGATGATCAAGTTCACCTATCCTTAAACCTCATAGATTAGCTAAGAGATAAGGCTTCAAAAGCATCGCTCAAGCATAAAGAAGCAACTGCTGCCACCTAAAACAAACAGGTCTGCAAACGAACATTCTCCCAAGGAGATTTAGTCCTACGCAAGTGAGAAATCCCCATGCCAAGCAAGTCAAGCGGGAAGCTAAATGCCCATTGGGAAGGGCCTTACAAAATTCGCAAAGACAGTCCAGGAGACTTCTACGAATTACAGACCTTAGGCGACAAAAGCATCCCCCGCACTGGAGATGCGAACAATTTATGTTTGTATTATGTATGAATTCAGACAAGTAATAAAGATAAAAATGTTTCTTTCATTCAAAGAGGGTGCTACCTATTACATTCCAAAAAAATAAACAGCTACACCAACAAGAAAATCAGGAACTCCCCTCCTAAGCCCCAAAAATGTCCGCCCCGAGTGCTAGCGAAAGGCGAAGCGGGCTGATCACCTCAGAAAGTGGCTCCATGGTCCTTGACAGACCCAGCTAGTCTGCCTCCTCTTCCGGAGCTGATTGGTCCTCGGGTGACTCTACAAGGTCTTTGTCAGCAATAAAACCGGCAAACTTCTAATGGTTGTACTCCGAGGACTAGTCACATAACTCCTCCACTGGAGTATGCTTCCCCGTAATAAGGGGTTGCACAGCAGCCAAGGTATGCTTCCCGATCTCCTTCGAGAGATCCGCCCAACTTGCCTCCATGGACAGATCTTTGGCGAAGAACACCATCACCGCCTCTACATCCAGCTCCAGTTGTGTAGCATGCTCCAACTCCGCCACCCGTTTACCCCTCTCCTCCGCGAGCTGTTAAGCCTTGCCGAGGTCGACTCTTAAATCCTCCACAACTGCATCCACCTTCTCAAGACTTGCTCTCACAAAAGCAAGTCTATTGATTGTGGCGCTCAGGCGGAGGCACTTTTCTTCAAGAGACCTCTCGTACCCCTCTACGGACAAGGAGTGTTCAGCCCTGAGCACTTGCACCTCCTCTTTCAAGTAAAGGACGTTGATGCAGGCGATCGCGAGGCGCTCGGACAAGCCCTCCAAAGCCATGACTTCAGTCTTATGCGCTCTGATGAGGCTTTCTTCTAACCTTCCGCCAATGTGCAGGGACCTCCTCAGACCAGAGCAAGCCTTCTTCAGCTCGTCCTCCAACGGCGCCACATTATTGGCCACCTGCTGCTACGAGTGAAGCTTGCGCTCGGCCTCCTCCGTCATCTTCTCCGCCTTCTCCCGAGTAACAACGACCTCCGCCACCTAGCGGAGCAAACTCTTCTGCTACGCCTTCATTGTCACGACCCATTTAGCGGCCATGTCCGCCGCATCAACGTTGTTGGCCTATCCAGGGAGGTCCAAAGAAGCGTCGTCATGCAAAACAAAGGCGATCCCAAGCGTCTCAACCTGCAACCCACAAGCGCATCAAGAAAAAAAAAAAAAGATAAAAGGCCCAAGAAACTTATCGCGCGCATGCAGTAGAAAAAGACATTATTGAAGTTCATGCCCCCTGGGTTAGAAGTTGCCCAAGACAGGGCATCATTAAGATGCCTTAGCACCTACCGCTCCAGGGTGGAAGCACTACTTAACGCCCCCAGCTGGGTACAGGGCCACTACGAGCAGTGATTTAAATGCCGACAGCATGCCGCCGGCAAGGCTGTTTTGGGGAGGAGACCGTGCTGACACGGTTAAGGTGTCGATTTGCAGGTGTGCCGACAATTTCGACGGCATGTCGGAAGTTGCCGAAAGGAGGGAATCGAAATTTGAAGTTGGTTGCTGTTGGAGGGAAGCTAGTTGGGGTGGGAATTTTAGGAGGGAACGCACACTGCTGTTGCAGGTGAATCTACCTGGAGGAAAGGATTTAGGGAAGGGTCAACTGGACACACACACGCGTGATTTTGGACTTTAATGTCTTTTTTTTAGTCGTATATGGCTGATTTTGGGCTTCGATGTCTTTTTCTTAGTCATATTTGACCTTCAATATGTTCTTAACATGTCTTCAATATGTTCTTAACATGTCAACATTTGATTTTTTTTTTGCAATTGATATTATTTTGACTATTCTGTCATTTTTGTCAACATGCCCTTGACGTGCCTCCGAAATGGCATTTTTTCAGGCCATCGAAATCGTCGAAATCAGCAATCGAAAAACAGGCATTTCCACGACATGCCCACGAAATGCACACTTACAATTTCATCGGCACGGCGTCGAAATCACCATTTCGAACCTTGACTACAAGCGCCCTCCAGTACAGATCCGGTGATAGACCCGACCGTCTAGCCGATCATCCCTCCCCCCCCAGCAAAGGGGATCCACTAGGACTCTTACCCCCATGGAGCTCCACCTGTAATACGGCTGGTCAAAAATGCTGCCGATGACGGCCACCTCTTGCACCAGCAGGGCAAACACGCCGACAGAAGTTGATAGGGCCGGGAAGCCAACAACACCCCTCGTACGAGTCACCTCCAAAGTAGCCTTTGATGGGGAATCACTCAGGATGATGGCCTCGGGCAGCCCAGACAACTCCACGGGAGCGAAGGGCACACCCTCCGCCTCAGCCCCATCAGGACTTCACGAAGCGGACGTCACCGACTCCTCTCGCGGAAGCTCCTCATGATGACCCCTCCTACGGTGCTTCAAGGGGCTTTTGGCTCCTCTGTAGCCTCCTTAAGGGCCTCCTCCTTCCGCTTCAGCCCCTTCAGATAAATGGGCTGACTCCCCATGCCCTGCTCCACCAGCCTCCTCTCCCCATGCTCCATTGACCTCTCCTTGTTGTGCCACCGACGGCAAACCGAGCTACCACCTCGACGCCTGGGCATGTCCAGCCGAGCAAACCGCCCGAAAGCTGCAACCGAAAACCAAAAAATCAAATTATTAAGTAGCTAGCAAAAGCAATACGCGATTCACAAGCTATTGCTTCCCCCTACTTACATGATGTGGGCAACGAATCCGCCACCCATGACAAAGTCTCCCGGACATCCTTCCTCCTGAGTTTCGACCAGGCAATCGGACCAAATTTAACTATTTTGTCCGCGTCCACCCATGCAGACAGGTCAAGCTCCTCGGATCGAGGCGGCTAGTCCCTCTCAAGCGGGCCTTGCCAGGTATAAGGGACTCTGAGGTCTTTGATATTAGAAAAAAAGAAAAAAAAGAAATTGTGGTCTTACCCCTTCAAACTATCGAGGAGATCCACTATCTGGTATCCAGTCTACCAGCTGTACAGGGTATAAGTGCCTAATAGAGGCCTACCCCCTTCACCTTCAGGGGCATTAGCCCAAAAAGCAGGTGAAACAAAATAAGGTGGGAAACAATCCTCAAGTGGAAGCAGATGGCAATAAAGGCATTTAAAACTAGCCATCAATTAAGGCTGAGCTGCAAAAGAGGCAGTAAAAGGAAATGAAGGAGGACAAAAGAGGGTTCAACGATACCCATAGACTGTGCTCTATGGCGTATCTACAAATTATAAACATGTTCTTCGACCCATATGAACATAGACAGGTCTACGACCCACAAGGGTGGAACAGCACTCCACCGAGTCCGTATTCCTCCAAAAAAGACAAAATCACGGATCGACTACGAAAGTCCAACAAAACACTATACAAATCCCTCGTCTCAGCAAAGAGTCCAGAAGAAGCAACAAACTTACCCTTGCCCGCAAGTCCCGACATGACGATGCTTCCTCTAAAAAGCTTGAGATGAAGGTGCTCTGATGAAGGGTACCCTCTCATAGCATGCCGACGAAGATGAGTACCAAGCACTGTGCTCTCTACGTCAATTGAGGGTAGGTAGGTGATTAGGCTCCTCGGTAGAGGGAGGATCCAACACAGCAATTACACAAAAGGAAACCACAAGAAGGATAGGGAGATTGGTTACTCATTCCACTACAAGGGGTGTACGTCTGGGGAGAGGGTAAGGCTCCCAGAAAATCCACTAGAAATAGTAGTGTTACAATCTCTCGGGCTTCCTCTCTCTCTCGGATTACCTGAGGAGGCCCTAGCCCTCCTCTATTTATAGTTACAAAGAGTGTTGTTCCAACCGGAAAATTCTACGAGATCTTTCTTCGCAATCTTGTCATGTTTCTTAGTAAGCTTGTTGTCAGGGTTCGTCCATTGTCAAAGCATTAATTGCATCAGTAATCTCAAAATTATTGTCGGCATGGGCATTATGAGTTCTGCTACCATGCTTTGTTGACTTTAGACATGCTGGGCCTTTAGGAGAGGCTGTGTTCACTCAGATCCGGATTCGCTGGAGTGGAGGAAAATCGGGTTAGGCCGGATCCGCCTGTTTACTCCAAGTTTGGGTATCTGGATCCTTACACGAGCTATGTGCGAAGTTTTAAGTCTGATGGCACTTTTTGCCCCTCATCAATGCGGCATTAACTATGACCCAGCACCCCTATATATAACCCCCCTTGAGGGCGATTCTCCCCTTGCAGGGCGCACGTTTCGAAACAATCAAATCCTACCGTATCCAACGCAAATTCCAAATATATCGCCAAGAGTCGATGATACCTCGGCCATCATTATGAGCATTAAATACCTCCTACGCGTGTATCCACCGCCACAGAGAAGGCAATCCCATCAATGACAAGCGCGACATTTCAGGCCTTTGCCTCATCATAATGGTAATTAATGCTGATCTTGTCACACCCAAGACAAGACTCAATTCCTGCAATGACTGGCCATCACTCATGGAATGTGGCGCTTACATCACCTCATTTCCCGCGTAGCCGCCTCTTAAGGCCAACAAGAACCAGGCGTTGATATGCCTTCGCTCCCTTCAATAGCCGCCTTTTAAAGGCCGGCAGGTAGACGCGCCTTACGTTCCCTCAATATTATAGCCTCTTGAGGCAGGCAAGCAGCCTCATAAGGCTGGGGGGAAATCGAGCCCCTACGCTCTCGTTCCTTCAATATTGCTGTCGCTTAAGACCGACAAGCCGCCTCATAAGGCTGACAAGAAATCGGGCCCCTATGCTCACGTTCCCTCAATATTGCTGCCTCTTGAGGCCGACAAGCTGCCTCTTAAGGCTGGTGGGAAATCGGACCCCTTGCTGGCGGGAAATCAGGCCTCTACGCTCTTGTTCCCTCAATATTGCCGCCTCTTAAGGCTGGCGAAAAATCAAGCCCCTACGCTCACGTTCCCTCAATAACGCCTCCATAGGTCAGCGAAATGCCTCAAAACTTTCTTCCTCATGACAAATGTTCGCCTTGCTTTTGATACAGCTGGGACAACATTTGGGGGCATACTATATTGTGAAGTTTTAAGTGCTCCTACTACTCTCTCAGCAGCATTCGCCCGCTAGAAAGTGGGGACATATGATGAGGGGCAAAAAACGCCATCAGACTTAAAACTTCGCATACAACCTACAAAACAATCCGATTACCTGAAAATGAGGCAAACGGGCAGGTCCAGCCCAACTGACTCGCCTGCACCCAAACGAGCCCGGATTCGAGTAAGCCCAACCTCACCTGAGGGCCTGATGCCACCAAAGTCAAAAAGGACGGTAACAGCACCCATGATGCCCATGCCGAGGAGAACCCTGACAACAAGACTGTGGAATTAATGCTTTAACAACGGATGAACCCTGACAACAAGCTTACCGAGGAGAACGACAAGACTGTGGAGAAAATCTCATAAGATTTTCTGGTTGTAACAACACTCTTTGTAACTATAAATAGAGAAGAGGGCCCTTACAAGGGCCTCTTCATGCAATCCAAAAGAGAGAAACTCCTAAAGATTGTAATACCGTTGTTTTTAGTGGATTTACGAGAGCCTTGCCCTCCCCCCCAGATATACACCCCTTACAGTGGAACTGGGTAACCAATCTCTCTATCTTCCTTGCGATTGCTTTCTTGTGTGATTGTTGAGTCGAATCCTCTCTCTACCGAGGAGCCTGAACAGTGGCGGGTGTCGGTTCCACCTTTCTGCTCTCACTTTCTAATGCAAGAACCAATGAACTTGTATTACCATTGCAAACTTGTTTGTATTAGAAGCAAGAGCAACTAGCAAAGGGTAGGATTCTACCAAAACACCCACAGCTGACTAATCATGTATCTAGAAATGAAACGATTCTCCATCTACTAAAGCCGCAATCCAATGCGGCCATATCTTCCTAAAAACCTTCTAAAAAGTCCTGCCCAAAAGAAAAGGAACCACAAGCCAATGCCTTCCTCTCCTCCTCTCAGTCAACAGAAACGCTCTAAGAGTCAGACAGAACCTTCTTCCAAAAAGGCAAATGTCACCCCTTATGTCCAAAACCCATCTCATCAACAAAGTATCATTCATTTCCCTAAGATTCATGACCACCAATCTGCCAGCATTCCATTTTGATTTACCATTTACTAATATTAAAGAATATACCATTTTTATTAAACTAAATAGTATGCTTAGTCTTAACCTTCAACAATGACCAATTTGATAAATTACCTTCAAAAAAATCTCAACAAACATAGGAACTTCCACAAATATAAATATCTCATGGACATAGAACTGGATTGTTACAAACCATACTAGCGGACACACATCAGTAGCATACACCCTTAAATCCTAGATATGTTGCTCATGATTCTAGTAACAATCTATAGACTTCATATGGTGTACTCTCCACAGTCTGTACCTATACTAAAAGTACACAGTTGATATAAAAGAAAGAAAAGGCTTTAAGCACAAATATAAAGCCTATGAATATTGCTAATGCACAGCAAGGTTAAAACAACAAGAAATTCATTTGACATACATTGCAACCCAATTATGTTTCTACATACCAGATACCCAGGGAATGGGTGAGTTGCACCACAAGGAACCACTAAATTGTGGAAAGCACAACAATATATCTGCAGTGACAAAGAAATATTGTGCCTAAAATCTCACCATTTTCATGAGATGGATAGAACAAAGATCAGAAGATCCAGATTGGCTGGGGAGACTGACTTACCTGAGGAACTATATAGAAGCACTGAATTGTTGTTTTAGTAATTTTACCAGGGAGCTTAATGATGCATTTATGAAGATACTATCCCTAACCTATGCCCAAAAGAAATTAACTATCAAACAGTGCTAGTTAATTTACCCAATAGAACAGGAACAAAGTCCAGCACACAACATTTGCTCTTACGATGCTCGATAAACTAAAAAGGAATGCATGTGGAAAATGCCAGAAGTTTGATAAACAAAAGTCTAGAGTTGAGGGAGAAAGTCTATCAACCTGTCCACCACGATTCATTCTCTGGGAATTCGGGAAAACCAACTTCAATTCCTAAAATGGCAATAATTGCAAAAAGATGTCAACACTTGGAAGAAAAAAATTAATAAATGACAGGAAAAAGAAATGGAGAAGAGTGCTAAAGTGGAAACTGGAAGCATGACTGACCTTCACAAACTGTGTTAGAGGTTGACTTGGATCACGGGATGTGGTCAGCAGAACTTTCGGATCCCTTAATGCCGCATTTGCGTATTCATCATCAATGTGAGTTCTTGGCACTAAACACCAAGAAGCAATACAATGTTGAAAGACCAGTTAGTTAACAAGCCAAATATCCACAATAACTCCTACATCAAAAGACTTTCTATCTGCACAAACGAGTCAAAGCAATGTGCAGAAGAGGTTCTCGACAGTGTCAAAAGAGAGCACACGATGCACAAAACACGGAATAAAAAGGGAATGCAACAGCAGTCTAAATAGAAAGACATCCCGATCCACTTAAATTCCGCAAATCAAAACACAATGGGGCTGAAAAAAAATTTTGCACGCATCGGCAACATTCTCATCTAAAGCCATTCGTGAAGCAACACCAATCAGGAAATTCATATTTCTTACCCGCATACAACTATAATCACGATTACTATTCACATGCAATAGTCCGCTACGTGTTCTTCTTAATAAAAGTAGAAATTCTGCGAATCAAAGCTTGTCGATGTCTTTTCTTACTATCATAAATAAGTTCAGCGACATTAGCGGGTTATCATCAATCGATCCACTGAGAAAACTCGTCCTCGAGACACGTCGTGGCCGATTCAAATGCTCAAACAAACACGCCCCACAACGAGAGAACAAATATCCGTTAGAAGTGCTCGATCGTGAAAGCGAAAAGAAAAAAGTACCTGCAGTGTTCTCGTCTTCGAGATGGATCTCTTTCCGCAGGATCGCCTCCTCCTTCCGCAGCTCCGTCGGGATCGGCTTCCCCTCTGATCAAAAGCGGACGTCGGTGAAGAGAAGAGAGGAGAGGGAAGGTGTAAGCAGAGGGAACTGACCTTGCAAGGCTTCTTTGATCTTGCGCTTCCTCTCGTACTTCTCTCGCTCTCGGCCTTCGAGGCTCTTCCGGTAGAGGTACTCCCTCGTCTCCCTTATCCTCCTCCTCAACATCGTGCCACGGTGGAGGGGAGGAGGAGAGGAATCGAAGTTAGGGCTCAGCACCGTGCCACAGTGGAGGAGAGGAGAGGAGAGGAATCGAAGCTCCGGCGGGGTCTTCTTGGAGGGAGAGGGGTAGTCAAGGAGAGCGTCGTCCTCGGTGGGGGAGAGGAATCGAAGTTCGCGCGGGGGTCTTGCAGGGAGAGGAGTTTGTCTGGGCGGGCGCATCCCCCGTTGTTGGAATTGAATTGAATTAGGGTTTTAATCTAACTGAGGAGGGTGATCACCTTTTACTGCTGTAGTTGTGATATGTGGAGACACATAGGAAATCAGGTGAAAATGGCCTGCATCTTTTAAGATCAACATGTTCCTACAGTAGGAAGAATTCGTAGGAACATCTTACTATATTTTCTATTTTCCATTAGATTTGAAGGTTGGAGAAGAGATGACTATTTCTTTGGAAGAACGAGATGTATCGTGTGCAAGGGATATCTACACGTAAATTATCGTTTTATTATTTTCAATTCATTTTAGGTTGGATATTTAGTATCACAGTAGTTAAGGGTAAAAGAGAATTTCAGTGATTGGATCCTCTTTATTTTTTTTTTTTTTTGTCACAAATTTTTTTTATGTACACCCTACAAGACATGAGCATCGTACGTGTGATTGCAAGAAATATTTTTAGTTCTTGTCAAGGATGGAGGTAATCACATCCTATCTCAAGAGTAAAAGAGAGATTTAGGTGACCCATAAAAGTATGCCTAAATGGGACTCCAACCACTTAGGTAAGAGATTCATGTTTTATCTGGATATATGTGTGAAATGGAATCATAGTTTTCTTAGTTTGCCATAAGATAATACTCCATGAGTTCTAGATCATGAGAGAGAGAGAGAGAGAGATTTGGGTGTAATTTAAAGTTAGGATTTGGGAATGGAGAATTGCACTTTAAAAAAAAATTATTTCTATTAATTTTTTTTATTTTATCTACCTTTCAAAACAACCATTTTTATTTATTAAATGGTCATTTGTGATCTAGAAGAAATATTATTTGGGCAAGTATTTCAATTACTCCTTTTGCTTGCAATTGGTGTTGAGAGAATATATGCGGTAGTATTTGAAGCAAGTGGAGATTGGTATAGTATGATATGAAATAAGGAATACATGTATTTCTCAAAATCTATATATTAATTTAATGTAGATATTTATGTATACCTTTCTCTTTTGAAAAACTAAAAGCTAATTACCTTAGTATAACTCAAGCCTAGACTTAACATCTACTCAAAGGTGAGACACTACGTTCAAATTAGGGGATGCAAGCTCCTACGCATAGGTAACGACTAACACTCACTTGTAAGCAAGAGACACCAACCCCTACATGCAAGCAAGAGACGCTAACAATAATTTATAGATGAGAAGATGGAACTAGATTTATATTAGACTCTATAGAGTCGCTCAACATTCTTGATATGCACCATAATTGCATCCCACCTCCTTAGTTTTTGCTAAAAGCACTTGTTCTTAATAGCCACATAAGTTGCCCCAATGCTGGTGCATTCAGAAGATAGTGTTCATAATTATGCTACAGAGTATATCTTTTGATATGAAGTGCCATATCTTTAAGAAAATCGGATGCAAGATGCTACAAAGGATGCCTAATCATACCTAAAAAGCTCTCTTTTAAAAAGGGATACAAAAGGCAAAACAATAAAAGATTCTAACCATTCATCCAACTAAAGAGTTTGACAATACAAAAAGATTCAATTTTGGAGTTAGCACCAATAGGCCCTCAACAACATAGCACTCAACAAGAAAGTTAATTAAAGCCAGCAAAATACAATCCTAAGATACAAAGGGAAACTAGAAAACAAAATGAATTTAGTCCATTCAAGCTTCAAGAGAGCTAAAAAATCATGTAGAAGTCTTAGGGAGGTTCAACTCACCCTTTTGGAATGAGAGGGAGGATAATTCGTTAGAACCTTGCAAAGTAAGAAGATGTTGGAGAGTCAAGTAGGGTTTTTAGCTTGTAAGAAGATGAGAATATAGCTTATGATAAAATGTATGATAGAATAAATATCTTGCGTAAAGCTTCAAAAGATCCTATTGCATCGTTTCTTCATTAAAAACCATTAAATAGTTGGCTCGAAAACACTCTTAAGGATTGCGTAATTATTTGGTTATATTGTTCTCTAATAGGAATTGAGTATCGATTTCGAAAGTTTAAGTGTTACTTAATAAATCTGTAATCTAAAATTAAGTGAGCACAAGTTTCTTCTTGATTCTTGCATAGATAGCAAATGGTTGACAAGAAAAAGCCATGTTGTTTAAGAAAATGTTGAGTTGGTAGTTTGTAATTATGAAGGAGCCAAAGGAAGTAGGATATCCTTAGGGGAAGGTTGTTCCTCTAGATTTATTTGTAATGTGTACAAGTTATACCTCCTGAAGTTCTGAATGTGCAGTATTCTTGTTACTAACGTGGTGCTCCTTTTAGAAAAATGTTACTGCACCAGTTGTTCAGTCTTAATAATAATTTGGAGATGGCATCTTCAAAGAGTGCATATTTGTCATTATTTAATAGATAAAGGTTGGGGTATAAGATTCTCAGTGGAGGGTGATGGGACAAGAGTCAACAATCATAAGAAAATACTAACGTAAAAAATATGATCGTCTACTTTTGATTTGCAATAAAACAGTTTTTAAATATCATTTAATTGTAATATAAATGTCACGAATGCAAGTCAATGTCGCGTCAATTTTATTTATTTACAAATGTTACTAGTTTATTTCCAGGTCGTTTACTGGGAGGTAGTTATTGATATACATCACTATTTAAGTCCAAAAATATTCTTTTATTCCAAAAATGTTGATTTTATTTACAAAATGAATAAATCAATCAAATAATGAATACATGGGTTAATTATTTACAAAAAAAAATCAATTAATCAGCGTTACAATACATGAAAGTAAATGTACACAAACAAACATCAAGAACTATATATAATTACTCTATGTATATGCAACTATTATAATTAATACCTCAGTATAAGTACAAAAATAGTTAATAATATCTACTATACTAAATCATAATAACATACTAATACTTGTAGTAACATATATTATATATACACTAATATATATAAGTGTCGCTAAAGCCTAGTAAAATTATATACACACATAAGGCAAAGTAGCTATCTATACTGGCATATATATATACAGTGACGTGCATATACATTACTAAAACCTTAGTAACATATTTACATAATCTAAGGTAAAAATTTCTACTTACATTAATGTATATACAAATATATAGTGACAAATATATTTGTCACTAAAGCTCTTAGTTATTTATATACATATAAAAGCTCAAACAATCTCTGTACATTACTTATACTATTACTATATACATAATATATACATATTATATATATACTATACATTCGTATACTTATTTATTTACATACTTATAATATATATACACATACATATATACACACACACACACACGCATAAGCACAGGTACTCAAGTGTTCGCAACACTTAGTCATTCAACACCCATTCGGGTGGGACCTGACCACTACTAAACTCGATTTTTATTCTTTAATTGTACATTTTATCCGATTTTAGGCCCAATAACAGGCCCCCACAAGCCCGCACACACTTGTGCTCTCACAAGCATGCACACACACCCACGCACGCCCGTAGGCGCAAGCGCCATGCGCGTTAAGAACCAGAAGCATATGAGTTTCTTTGGTGCTGAGCACTTAATGACCGAGCAACTAAGGTGAGATAATCAACTTATACTGCTGTGTGTGATTCTATGCCCACGATGTGGGACTTTGTTAAGCGCCCTTTAGGCACTGTGCAATGTCTGGTTGGGTCCTGATTTGAGGTTTTTGACCCTTGATTTGAGGGCCATAAAATGTTCCAAATTTACAATAAATTATATAAATGGAAAGCCCTTACATAAGGTTGTATAATTGTACAATTAATTTACATAAATAAGTTATTTAATTATATAATAAAATTAGCTAAAGTTTACGATTTATACATGTTAATTTATAAGATAATCTGTTAATTAAAGTATAAATTAATTAATTAATAATACAATTGACTTTACACAGAGTTAATATACATAATAAATTATTTATTACATACTTTTATTATATTTTAGGAACTTTATTTATTTTATATACAATTAAATACACGTTTTAAATAGTTTTACATATAAATAATCTATAAATACTATAATAGAGTATAAATATAATACAAATGAGTTGAAAATACTTAATATAATATAATACAAGTATACACTATAAAAAATTATCTTAGCATTAGCTTAAATTGCTAATTTATTTTATTTTAAGTTAATAAATTACCTAATTAACTTAATAACTTAATTGACTACTGTAATTTCTTAATTAAATTAAGTTACAGATACTGTATAGTACATAATACATATATAAATACATATGTACAATATTAGGTATAATTATGTACATATAAATAAGTTTAAGTAATTACTTAGATTATTATACATTTAAGTTATTACAAATTAAGAGATAATAATACAATAAGATTATATATACAATAAATCATCATGATATTTAATTTAATATATAGAATACAGATGTAAGTTATATTTATATATTATATACATATTATACATTATATACTTATAGCTTAGATTTAACTTATATATACAAGTATATACATAGTATATAGGGTATTTTTGGAGTTTTTTTTATTTTTATGGTTTTTATAGGTTTAGTAGAGGTAGGGGATGAGATAGAAAGAGTGAGATGAGAGAGAGTGTGTGTTGTTTTTGGTGTTTTTGGGTTTTGACCTTTTATTAAGTTTCAAAGTATATTAAATCGTCAGTTGGTATATTCTACCAAGCTGGGGGTTCAGATTATCTTGAAACTTGACATACACCTAAAAATATACATAATCCTGCTTAAGATACATTTATTTTATTTTTTTGAAAATTTTTTATGATTTTTATTTATTTATAAAGCAAACCAATTCTAGGCATTGATGAGTGTTTTAACCTAAGAACCTAAGGCACTAGAATCAGTTCTAAGGGCTGAACATGTAGTTTAAACATTCATACGTACTCAACATGCATTTTGAAATATGTTTGATCATTTAAACACAATTTCTTACTCAATGTTACTAAAATTAAGGTTTTGAACAATTATGCACATTAAAAGTAGCTGACAAAGGATATAAAATGAGATTACAAGCAATTCAAGTTAAATTAAAATCCAATTTCAGTACATGAATGCTTGGACAAATAGTTCTAACACTAAACACAGCTCAACTTCATATCTTCATCCAAAATCCACTTCAGATTTCCCTCAGACCAGCCAATTTAGTCCATCACAGTGGCTGAACTGCTAAACTAGCAGCTTCTAGTGTTGTTATAGTTGCTGTCAATTTAATTTTAGCTCAAATCAGATGATGAACCAGTTGCTTAGACGTCCTACAATACAGAGTTGCAGCTGCTTCTGGTTTCAGCAATTCAGAGCTGCTACTAGATTAAAAATCAACCAAGATCAGATCTGAGAAGGTCTGATCTTAGCTCAAGGATATTCAAATCAATTTTCTAGCAAATCATTATTATCAAAAAATCCTTTTAAAACTATGTATGAAGATCTGAAATCTATATGCCAATTTTTATTCTTTAAAATCCTTAAAAGACCTTAATATGATCTCCTTTCTACATTATAGACAATGTAAAGAGGGAAATCACACTGGGTATTGAAATCATTTCAAAACAGATCCAAATCTCCATTAAAATCTTAAAAACATCTTGTGATTCTCAGAAAGGTCAGAATGAAATCAAATTGGAGTAGGGGTCATGTAGTTTTATTTAGGCATTTGCTTTAGGATTTACTTAGGTGATCTGATCACCAGAGATTCCTAAGTACTAGAGGTTAGTGCTCAGGATCTTAGGTAATCCTAGAAAAATCAATTGGGTCATTGTTTAGCCACTTTTCAATGAATCTGAAATTCCTTGGCTAAACTACCCAAATTGTAACTCAAATTGGGCTTATGCTCATCTGAAAATTAAAAACCACATCACACACCCTAAATTTATCGCATTGCACTCAATTGAGTGAATGAAAACTCGAATCACTCGATTAAATCCATTACAACTCAAATCGACACCAAATCTTGCGATTGGGCTTAAAGCCAAATATAAATACATCGAGCAAATCCAATACATTTGAATCCAAATCAGGGGTCTTTGTGAATTTATGATGCGAATGGGAGACCCCCATAGTGAATTTTTGGCGCAAATTCAAATCTAGAAGCCAAGGCTTCAGATCTGAATTTAACCTTAATGGATGGGTGGATGATGAATAGACTGTGAGGGAAAATCAGAAACGAATTGCAATGTGTAGGGAAAGCTGTATGAGTCGAAATGGAGATGGAAAAACACCTCTCTGATTTGAATTGATTAGAGAGGGCAAGATCGGATGTAAGCTATTCTACTCTTAAGCTACACTAATCCATCATCCAAACTTGATCTCTAACTACATCTACTAACCTAAATTACACTAGCTAACACTGCAACTAATCTAGAAAACAGGAAAAATACACTAGGAAAGTAATAAATCTAGCTAAGGGAAGAAGGTGATGTCCAAGGTCACCAGTTGGCAGCAGATGACGAAGAAAGGGGAGAAGACCCTTCAACTGAAGAGGGAGGTGTCCAAGAGTTAACGACTGGCGGCTAGAGGCGATCGACGGAGGGAGAGAAACCCACTCTGTCACCGTGGGTGATGAAAGGGGGTGGAAGCTGAGGGAATGGATTGAAAGGAACCACTAAGGGGGTAGGGAACTGGTTAGGCATTCATGCAAGCTTAGTGAGGTCCTTAAGTAGGCGCGTAAGTGATTCCCAACACCACATTGGTGAGATTAGGCAACAACTGCTTCAATGGTGAGATGGAAGGAAAAGCGGCGCGTAAAGCTCCAAATCAAATCATGGTCATAGGATCAAATCTAGCACAGGAGGTGATCACACATGCAAAGGCGTGTAAAAAATGGATTTGGATAGGCCGTCAGATTGTGGATACAAAGGAACGACAGCTGAAATTCGAGGTGTTCTTGTGCATCTACAGTAGTCATGCTACATCAGGTGAGAAGGAGAAATTGCAAAGAGGTACAAATGGTAAAACAATATGAATTTTGCACAACGGCCCATTAGTGACAAGTTTTAATGCAGCGTTGTCCTTAGGGTTTGCAAGAAGGTCCCTAGCGGCCTTCAGAATGGTTCTTGAGAAGTTTAATGTGAATAAAATGTTATGACTTGGGGACCTATATGTAAAACTCTAAATGTAAGGTCCTAGTGATATCCAAATGCAACCAAGTTTCTATTGAAGCTTAATTGAACATTTAGGAAGTTGATTTCACTTTTGATTTGAAGTTTTGAACTCAAACATGTATTCGATTTACAAATGGATCATCAATTTGCATTGATGAATAAAATATCACATTTTATGACCTAATTTTACATTTTTAACACAAATTGAATGTTTAGGTCATTTCTGTTAATTCCCACACTTAACCCATTTCCCATGTTAATTATGTAGTGTTATGAACACGCGCTCCAGACGACTTTTAAGACGTCTGGGAGGTGACCCAGACGTCGGACCAGACATCTGGAATCACCTCAAGACGTTGTACAAGACGTCTTGGATCATTTCCAGACGTCTGGAAATCGGTTATTTTGGTACGACTCCTTCGTCTACGCGCCTGAACGCGCAGACCTGCGGAAATTCCCTCTCTCTCTTTTTCCCTCTCCCTCCTGCGCCCTCTGTCGCGCTCTCTCTCTCCTCCTCGCGCTGCCTTAAAAGGCCACGCCCTCTCCCTCACTCCCGTCACCTCCGTCTCCTTCCTTTTCTCCTTCCAGCCAGCGCGCGAGAGCGAGCGCAAGGGTGAGCGGCGGCGGCGACAGCCGCGGCGGGTGCGGGAGGAGGTGCTGCGTGGGGGAGGAAGCGCTCGGCCGTGAGGGCGAGCTCGCCGGGGCTGCTAGGGCTGGCCGACGGGGGGCGCAGCGGGCGGAGCGACGCGGGAGGACTGCTGCAGCTCGAGCAGCAGGCGGAGCACTCGCAGCGCGGCCGTGCGTCGCGAGCGGAGGGCGAGTTGCGCCCTGGTTCTGGAAACTTTTCCAGAATCAGACGTCTGGGCTGATAGCCAGACGACGGGAACGACGTCTGGAATACTATCCAGACGTCTGAAAGGTGAGTTATTCCATCTTCTTCGTTTTCTTCGACTGACCGTACTGAGAGAGAGAGGAAATGGGTACGTGCAGGGTCGGAGATTCGCATCCAACGCGAATCAGACGTCTGGATGCAGTGCCAGACGGCAGGAACGACTTCCAGACGTCCTGGGTGACCATCGGACGTCTGGGAACTAGACCAGACGCCCCCGCAGGCTTCTGGACGTCTGAGAGCCCACGCAGAGCAAGGTAATTCCTGATCCACTTTTTAAGACGTCTGGAAGAAGTTCCAGACGTCTGATTTTGCACTGTTTCGTCGTTTTCGACCCGTTTAGGGCCCGTTCGGGTTCCGTTTTCCGCGTTTCGAGTTGCGTCCTTTTCGGAATTAAATCCTTTACATGTCTACAGTAGCTATACACCGTTTTGAGACACTCCTTGTGTTTGATTCTTGTGATAGGACCCCGTTCCGTTGCAGTCTCGGGGGTTGCGGAGGCACGCGGGATTCCCGACCACGCCCCCAGTTCGCCTGTTGTAACCGATAGAGTGGCTTTAAGTATAATATGTTAAATTATGGAACCATAAATAGAACCTAGGACATTGCATGAATCCTAGGAATGAGAAATAGATTGAATGGTAGATCCTAGGGTGTTGCATGAATCCTAGGGCTGGAAAACTAGATTGTATGATAGCTCCTAGGATATGGCATGAATCGTAGGACAGGAAAACTAGTGGAATGTATGAATACTGCAGTCTTGGAAAATGTGGAAAGGAAACAATAGCTGCCTGTGAATTGAATTAACATCTGCCTGTTATGAATAAATGAACATGATTAAGAATATGGGATGTATGAACGTGAAACTGGAAAGGTGAAACCGGAATGCGCTGAGTTAAAGAGCTGGAACCCTACGAGGAATTAGGAGTAGAACTTCTGGAAAGTGAATGGAATAGAATTGGGGAAGTGAGCTGACCCTTGAGTACGGAGTACCAAGGAGAGCGACTGTCCCCCTATTTAGTGCAGAGCGGAGCCAGCCGCCCCAGGGACCCGGGGTTAGGACTGGCCACTCTGTACTGACTTGCTGGCCCTCGTATACGTAGTACCGAGGAGAGCTACTAGTGTAGGGAGGTACTAGCTACCCCACGGGCCCCGGGGTTCTGCTAGCCTCCTACACCGACTTGTTAGGCCCGTTGGGGCAAACCAGGGTAGTCAGGCGAGGGTGCGCGGACTGTGGAGGGGCAAGACCCATGTTTGGTTACTGTGGAGGGGTTGGACCCCTGTTACTGAGAGGGCTCTGCCCTGTACTGGTTCTGTGCTGTGCTTTGGGCGCACCCGTTAACGGAAACGACTGACCGCGTGCCAGTGCGGGTTAGCTACCCGTGCGTTTACCGCGCGTGCCGTAGTCACCGTTTCGTCTGTCAGTGACCTTGGGGTGGTTGACTGAGAGTAGGATCACCACAGGGGACTCTCCCGGCCAGGAGAGCACCACGTGCTACTTCTACTGTTTGGAAAAGACTGCAATCAAGATCGTTCCCACGAGGAACATTCGAGATCAAGTAAAGGATCTGAGAAATAGATAAATTGTGAAACAATAGAAAGACGTAAATAAAGGAAGAAAGAAAATTAAAACAGCTACTGTACACTTTACTGTTCTTTTGTTTAGTTGCCACTCTACTCAGCGTTTTGCTGACGTGTTACACTCGTTACCTTTCAGGACCAGGTGTTGAGCAGCCAGGGTCAGCGGCTGCAGAGGACGCTGGGCCGAGTAGGGTCCAGTAGAGTTACCACTGTTCTCTTGTACCTCTCTTTGGTTCCACTGTAGTGAGTAGTTCTTGTTTCCGCTGTACTTTTCTTTACCTGCAGTTCATATTATGTTATGAATGTTGTTCCACTGTTGTGGTGGTACATACTGTAGTAGTTTCTTTCCTTACTGCTGTATTTTCCTGCTGTTAGTTATATTCATGTTGAATGTGGTTTATTTTACTGCTCTTTTGGTTACTTCCTCGTTGGACGACCAGGTCTTGGGTTTAGTCGAGTCGGTCCGGTTCTCGTGTCTCGTAGGGACTCGGAAATCGGGTAGTTACAAGATGGTATCAGAGCAAGGTCGTCCCGAGAAGTGAATCAACTGACTGGAAAATAACCAATTCACATGTCTATAACTAGAGTAGCCACCACAACATATCTTTTGACATGAGCTCTTAGATGTTTCCGTTCGGTATCGTTCCGTAGTGACGTGTTCTGTTTTGTTTCGCGTCTCCTTGCAGGAGATGCCTCGTCGTGGGACCAGTGAGGCGGGCCGCGGGCGCGGCCGAGGACGAGGTCGGCGAGGAGGGCGTGCCGTTGCCGACACCCCAGTGGACCAGCCACTACTCCCGGGCGTGCAGGCCCAGGACCTCGCCCGGCTGATACGAGACATTGTACGAGAGGAGCTCCACCCACCGCCCCGAGCACCTCCTCCTGGGGTTGCAGAGGGGGAGTCCTCCGTGGGACCACACGACGGACGCAGCGCTAGACACGGGGGAGGGGATGGGCCGCTGCCGCCCCCACCTTCCTCAGACACTTCCGTGCACGAGGCACCTTCGCCTTGAGGAGCCTCAGCACCTCCCCTACAGCGCCACTTCGAGCTTTTCGGGCAGTTCCGGAAGCTGAAGCCCCCCTCCTTCAAGGGGGATGAGGACCCGACCGAGGCAGAGGACTGGCTTGAGCAGCTGGAGAAGATCTTCGACACCCTTCGCCCCCCGGTGGAGTGCCGCGTGGCCTTTGCCACGTACCAGCTGGAGAGTGCGGCACACAGGTGGTGGAGGGCAGTCCGGGGACAGGAGAGGGACGAGCCGACGTGGGACCAGTTCGTCACCCTCTTCTACGAGTAGTACTTTCCCCAAACGCGGCAGGACCAGAGGAGGCGGGAGTTCCACACTCTCCGCCAAGGGACGATGACCGTGAGCGCGTACCGCACGCGTTTCCTGGAGCTGTCCCGCTTTGCAGCGACAGTGGTAGCTACTGAGGAGGAGCGCCTTTGGAGGTTCACCGAGGGGCTTCGGCCTGCGATTCGGGGGTATGTCAAACCCCTGAAGCTGCCTACGTTTTCGAGGGTGGCAGAGGCAGCTATGACTTACGCGGAGACCAACCCGTCCGCGCGAGACACTGACGGCGGGCGGAAGAGGCCCTTTCAGCCAGACTTTTCACAGGGCCGGCGAGAGAGGAGACACGTGGCGTCCGCAGGAGAGCCGTCATGTTTTACAGGGCCATCAGTGGCCTTTGGGGGCCCTCGACAGGGGCCAGTCGCCAGCACCGGACCCCCGCCCAGCCGACAGCAGGGACCCACTGAGGGCGGGAGTCGGGTTCCCCTCTGTTACTAGTGTGGCCAGCCGGGCCACATCAGGAGGGACTGCCCGTCTAGGGCAGGAGGTCAGCAGATACTTCCCGCGCAGAGCACTGGAGGACGCGCAGGAGGCCGCGGTTACCGGGCGCGGGGAGGAGGACAGCAGTCACGAGGAGGGTACCGGCCAACACCTACCCGTCCGACGCAGAGTGTGGCTGCTTCGTCCGCACCTAAGGTTGAGGGGCGTATCAACGCCCTGACACACAGGGACGCCAAAGCTTCGGGATCGGTGGTAGCAGGTATGGTTTCAGTTTCCAGCAGACTCGTTTACACGCTTTTCGATTCCGGCGCTACGCACTCATTTGTCGCAGCCAGTTTCGCAGTTAATTTGGACCGGGATTATACATTGTTAGAGATTCCGTTCGTAATCAGAGGTCCGAGTGGTCAGCTGTTTGTAGCTGAGGAGGTGTACACGGATTGCGAGGTCAGCGTTGGGGGACATAGCCTGCCAGCTGACCTGATTATGTTACAGATGGAGGACTTTGGAGTGATTCTGGGGATGGATTGGTTGTCCGCTTACCACGCCTTGGTGGACTGTTTTGAGAGGAAGATCGTCTTCTCCATTCTGGAGTTGCCTTCTTTCAAGTTTCACGGACAGCCAGTGGACGGAGGTTTCAGGTGCATTTCGGCACTTCGGGCGGCGAGACTTTTGAGCCAGGAGTGTGAGGGTTTCCTAGCTTGTGTGGTGGCAGAGCCCAACCCTGTGGCAGACTTCCAGAGCATCCCTGTGGTCAGAGAGTACCCTGACGTGTTTCCAGACGAGTTACCAGGACTACCGCCCGAGCGTGAGATCGAGTTTGAGATCTCACTAGTACCAGGGACCAGCCCCATCTCCATCGCGCCATACAGGATGGCACCGCTTGAGCTACGAGAGCTCAAGTCTCAGTTACAGGACTTTTTGGAGAAAGGTTTCGTGAGGCCCAGTGCGTCTCCTTGGGGAGACCCGGGGGACTTCTCTTTCATAGACCAGGTGCTGCGCTTGAGGGGACGGTTGTGCGTTCCCAGAGACGAGGAGCTGTTGAGAGAGCTCCTGACTGAGGCACACGGTTCCAGATTCACCATACATCCCGGAAACACGAAGATGTACCACGACTTGAGACGTGAGTTTTGGTGGAGGGGGATGAAGCGGGATGTGGGTGAATTCGTGTAGCAGTGCTTAGTGTGCCAGCAGGTGAAAGCCGAGCATCAGAGGCCTGCAGGGCCGCTACAGCCGCTTCCAGTGCCAGAGTGGAAGTGGGAGAGCATCACCATGGACTTGGTGGTGGGCTTACCTGTTACCCAGTGAGGACACGACGCAGTCTAGGTAATAGTGGATAGACTGACGAAGACGGCGCGATTCTTGCCGATCCGAGTCACTTTGGAACCAGCACAGTTGGCAGAGAGGTATATCCGTGATGTGGTACGACTACACGGAGTTCCGCGGGAGATCGTATCCGACCGGGATACCCGCTTTACGTCCCAATTTTGGGCTGAGTTTCAGCAGGCCTTGGGGACGCGGTTGAGGTTTAGTACGGCTTACCACCCCAGACAGACGGACAGTCTGAGCGCACGATACAGACACTTGAGGACCTTTTGCGTGCCTGTGTACTGGACTGGAGGGGCTCTTGGGAGGAGCACTTGCCCCTGGTGGAGTTTGCATACAACAACAGTTATCACTCGAGTATCGGCATGGCTCCCTACGAGGCTCTGTACGGACGAAAGTGTACGGCACCCTTGAGTTGGGTTGAGGTGGGGACCAAGTGGGAGGTTGGCCCCAGGTTGATCCGGCAGAGTCAGGAGGTAGTCGAGCAGATCTACAGGCGACTCCGCATTGTCAGGAGCCGACAGAAGAGCTACGCGGATCGGAGACGCAGAGAGGTGCAGTTTGAGGTTGGGGACCACGTCTTTCTTCGTGTTTCGCCCATGAAGGGCCTGCAGCGGTTTGGGGTGCGAGGGAAGCTTGCGCCGAGGTTTGTGGGGCCCTTTGAGGTCCTGGAGCGGGTTGGACCTGTTGCTTACAGGCTTGCCCTCCCCCCGCAGCTTTCTAGTGTGCATGGCGTGTTCCACGTGTCCAACCTCAGGAAATACGTAGCCGATCCCAGTCACGTACTAAGTCACGAGAGCGTCGAGATGGGCGACGACCTGACCTACCCCGAGCGGCCAGTGCAGATTCTAGACCGAGCCGTCCGCAGTTTGAGACGAAAGCAAGTACCCCTGGTAAAGGTTTTGTGGATGAGCCAGCGGTACGAGGAGGCTACCTGGGAGCCTGAAGCGGCAATGCGGGAGCGGTACCCGGAGCTTTTCGCAGGTACGTCTTTTCGGACCGGCTTCGGTCCTCTTTGAGTTTGTTATGGTTTTTTTTTTTGACGTCTTTTCCGCACCCTAGTTAGCGCAAGTTTCGGGGACGAAACTTCCTTTGAGTTTGTTATATTGTTATGAACACACGCTCCAGACGGCTTTTAAGACGTCTGGGAGGTGACCCAGACGTCGGACCAGACGTCTGGAATCACCTCAAGACGTCGTACAAGACGTCTGGAAATCAGTTATTTTGGTACGACTCCTTCGTCTGCGCGCCTGAGCGCGCAGACCTGCGGAAATTCCCTCTCTCTCTTTTTCCCTCTCCCTCCTGCGCCCTCTGTCGTGCTCTCTCTCTCTCCTCCTCGTGCGGCCTTAAAAGGCCACGCCCTCTCCCTCACTCTCGTCACCTCCGTCTCCTTCCTTTTCTCCTTCCACCCAGTGCGCGAGAGCGAGCGCGAGGGTGAGCGGCAGAGGCAACAGCCGCGGCGGGTGCGGGAGGAGGTGCTGCGCGGGGGAGGAAGCGCTCGGCCGTGAGGGCGAGCTCGCCGGGGCTGCTAGGGCCGGCCGACGGGGGGCGCAGCGGGCACGGAGCGACGCGGGAGGACTGCTGGAGCTCGAGCAGTAGGCGGAGCACTCGCAGCGCGACCGTGTGTCGCGAGCGGAGGGCGAGTTGCGCCCTGGTTCTGGAAACTTTTCCAGAATCAGACGTCTAGGCTGATAGCCAGACGACGGGAACGACATCTGGAATACTATCCAGACGTCTGGAATACAAGCAAGGTAGGATTTTTATTATATATTATATTTCAATGTTTTTAGTGGTTTTGAAAGGTTGAAAGATTCTAAGTTCAAGATATCCCATCCATTATTTATCTTGGCCAGCATAAATTATTCTAATTTACAAGGTACTTTTTGCCTTGCTATTAAAAAAGAAGTACTTATGAATCTTGTCAATTGTTGTATTAAATTGATCGGGTAGAAAGTAGATTTATTAAGATTTATAATTAATCAAAAGGTATTGAAGATATCTCTTAGGATGAGACATAGATTATGAAGGTGTGTTTTGTCAAAATATGCTTGTGTGAATGGGAGTTGCAACATGCACTTATTGCATGCTGGAGCGTTGATGCATATATCTACTTCATTTTCACTTTGGGGAGTATTTATTTTCTGACTAACGGTAGATGAACTTGCATCCTAATGATTGATTCATACATCTGCGTGGGGAGTCAAAAATTTACCTTCAAAGAGTTTATCAATAAGAACCTAACTATTGACAGGGAGAGACGTGAGGTAATTAAGTAAAGTTAATGTTTTCGTATAAAATCCTAAAATAAATTAAAAAAGAACCAACCCTACCCCTGCATACATCCTTATCAAGGCTTCTCAAGGGAAAGGACCATCACCATTGTACAATGAAGGACAATGTTGTCAATTTATCACAACATTAAATGATGCTTTTTTTTTATTTTGTAAAGAAGGAATTCATTGATGCAAAAAAGCAGTTTACATCACAACACTCACCCCTTCCAAAGAGAGAAACACATCTCCCAAGAAGGAGTAACACTCTCCTAAGAAGGCAAAAAACAAAACACACGAACATTAAACCTAGGTGCTCGCTCAACCTGCTTCCGAATCAAGGTTCATGCATAAATAACAATTTGTGCCATCGAACAACGCCAATGATTTGCGCGAGACAAGAAAAACCAGCAATCCAAAACTGGTCATGACTTGATCGAGTTAAGCACGGCTCCTAACATACCCCATCATCAAGAGATAAACAAGCATAAATAAAGAAAGGATAAAAATGCAACCACAAAAAAATCGGAAACGTCAATGGATGCCGGGATGACGATAGAAACACCACAGTCTGAGATCGCTCACAACAACATCATTGTGGATTCAAGTGCTTAAAGACGATCAGCTTGAAAGGAGCTGATAATCCTCCGCTGACAAAATCGCAATGGTCACTTCCAGCTCCCCAACCAAGACCACAAGGGAGGAAGGAGAGGCCACCAAAGGACGTTGCAGTCGTCGACAGGTAGAAGCCCCAACCAAAGGGCCTTCTCGTAACAAGGACTCACAAGTCAGAAGTCATCTCATACAAACCCATGGCCGAGACACGTCAATAAAGGGGGGAGGGGGGGGGGTGTTGTTGTGGAGTAGTCAAGGGACGCAAAGGTCGACTCAGGCCCCCACCTGGACGGTAGCAAATTAGGACTCCCGGAAACCTAGAGACGTGAGGGGACAACGGCACATTAGGGCTCCTCTTTCGATCGACGGTAAATAATGTTTCGAATCTTTTATAATTGTTGTCTTAGGCAACGTTCCGTGGAAAAGTAATGAAAAATATTAGATGAAATTTAATTTGAAAGTGTTTGATTAAGTAAGTGATTGAGGGATTTAAGTATAATGGATTGATAAATAAATAATGAATTATTGTATTGTAAGATGTAATTTTATTTTATTTCATTTAGAGATAAGAAATAAATGTTTATAATATTATTTTATTTAATTTAAAAGTGAAGGATAAATGAGATGGGTAAGTGAGGTAGATGATTACCGAAGGTCTGATAGCAATGTGACGTAGGTTGTGAGAATTAAAATGAACCTTGTTATCGTAACAGATAATACTGCCACGTAAAAAAACTACGCCTTGAAAATCTGCAACTAAAAGATTTTGAAATGGGAAGCTCAAACCACGTCTATTCCCCTAAAAAATACATCTCATGTTTTATGCAAACGGAAAGTACGCGATGATAACTCTTGCCTTTTTAATCTCAAAATCATCCATCAAAAAAGAGGATGCCAAAACTATCATCCAAAAGCTTGGCACCACATGGTAAAGGGAATCGCATCACATCATTGGATAAAGTATTGTATTCCAATTCCTAATGTCATCCAGTTAGATCTTGTGCAAATGGAGGGGTTTGGAAAATGGCTTCACTACAAGATGCCAATCCACTCCCCCCCCCCCCTCCCCCCCCCCCCGCGCCCCGCCCCACCCCCTAAATATGCTCCACTTACCAAGTTGGCAGGAAAAAGGCATAAAGTGAATGACAAAAATTCCGAATCAAAATCAACTTGTGACAGTCCGACAACTTCCATCCATGAAAAGACAATTTCCTTTGCACCTTGGAAGTGATAAAACATAAAATGAGAACAGGTTAAGACAACCCCTGGTTTAATCCCTGGTTCTCGCCTCCCATACAACATTGCCCATTATCTCCATTTCCCCCCGCCAAATACCCCTCTTCATCTCCTATACCTCGCGCCTCACATTAAATGTTGCATGTGCGTTAGAGATGAAATCCCATCTCGATTTGGAGCTCAAGTTGAGAACTCTTCTTCTTCCCCTCCTATATATTTTTATTTTTTTCATTGTTTTTGCATTGACCTCATAGGGTTTTGAGATTGTTTCCAAAAAGTCTCTCCTTAGCTTCTTTCTCTACGAAATGTCCCCATTAATAAATTAATTAACAAAATATAATTATTATCTAACATTATAATTAATAATTAATTATAAATCAAAATGACATTATGCTTGACTAAGTATGTCCATAAATATTAAAATATAATCAATGGAATTACTATAATTTAAATTACCATGTTATCTCCCACATTAAATTAATTTAATATTAAAAAAAAACCAATTAAACATATCTTTTACCACCTTATCTCCATGTTCTAAACTCCGAAACCAAGTAACCCTTTTACATCACATGTTAGCCTCTATTCCTGACCGTGATTCACTAAACACAAAGAGGGGCTAACCTCCTTTCTCAAGTAAATACAAGCACAGATTACTTCTGTTGCAAAGATGCTAACCTATATTAGTTAACCCCTACCATGAATTAGCCTTAAGATACAAACCAAGCAGCACCCTCAAGTTCTTCCGACACATGAAAAATCAAAGCAAGCATATTGACTGCTATGTAAAGCTTACAAAAGTCTCCTGTTGCCTTTTGTGGGCTTCAAAATAGTCCTGCCCTCAGAATCTGGGCAGCTCTTTGAATAGCCCTGGAAATCCTCCATATCTCATGACGGGTTTCTTGCTTGCTCTCTCCATTTGCCATCCTTTTGGATCGATAAATGGAGTCAACAATGCCGGGGAATGCATCTGCATTGCTCTCATCGTCTTCAGAGGGTGAATAAATCTGCTCACAGGCAAAAGACATTGTTTACAACCAATAGGTGGTAGGAATTGCATCTAGCATGCACAATAATTGACAGACACTAACAATAGGTTCGCTTCTTCAGTACCCAACTTACGTACTAATCCATCCAGTTTGAAACAATTATAATCTTGATGGAAGGGCATTTTCTAAAGATATATGTCCAAGCAATTCTAGTGTCATAATTAGGAATAGGGAGGCGCATAAGCTGGATTGAATTAAACAGGCCTAAACCACCATCAAATCTGCATCCAATCACGAGATGTCCGTCTATCTTGAGATCTGATTCAATGGGACACAGATGAATAGAATTTTCAATTCGTGCTATCTAGACACAATCAAGACCAGTGATGTGATAACAAGAAAGAGTACAAACGAGTAAAAATGTAACTAGGTATCTGGAATGAATGAAACCAAAACCAAATGTACTTGCTCTTAGATTGTAACTAACATGAGACATAACATAACACGAGGAAGAAATGGATAACATTTTGTTCAGAAGGAAGAACATGTTTTTTTTGAAAAGAGAAGGAAGAACATGTTACAAACGTCCTAGCTTAAAAGTACCTACAAGTAGTGATAGAAACAGGTTGTCAACCAAAGCCAATTTTCAACAGAACGTCAAACTTCTAAGACAATACAATCTAGCACTAGATTGTATCAGACCTTTTGAATCGATCATATCATAGGAAGGAAACTTAATACTAGAAAAATGTAAAGAGTGATGCACGTAAGGGCTTTGAAGGTAAGATGCAAAAGCATTTAAGCTTTGCTTTTATAAAGTATTGGGCCATACATCCTTTTTAGTAGAGTTTACTTTTAATAAGTGCAGCGAAAGCAATTGAAAATGAGATGATACGAGGCCCCAGGGTGATATAATGAAACATCGTTCGTGGTCTCTAAATTACAAAAGATGGCCCATTGACATCCATGTGGACATTTTTCAGGGAATATACTCACAGTGTGCTTAAACCATGGCCTTCCCTTCAATCCCTCCGGCTCCAAGAATCCTCTCTCTGCACGCATGAGACGATCATTTAAAGAGCGCCGCTTTTCCTCCGTATGCCCATTATTAACTTCATCGATAAGCTTCTGCATTGTCCAAAAACACATAATTTGGCAGAGTGTGTGATAAGGCTCATGAAGCTCATTTACAATCCACAAGTGACAAAGGCCATATCCAAGCTAGTGTGATATATGGACATAATTAGAGATAATAAAAGGGATTGGTTGACAAGAGATGCCCAGATTCCCAGGGTAGCATTTGCAGCTAGATAACATCTTACCTGTGCTTCAGTTTGAACTTCTTTGGCAACAGTTGCAAACTCGTCCATGGAGGCATTTAGGATATGTAGAGTTTGGCTTTCAAAAAGATCACCAGCTGAACTCATATGTTTCTGCAAAAGAAAATCTAGCATCAAAATCAGAGCATTCCAGTTACTCATTCGCAATGCAACAGCAAACATCTTAAGTGCAAAATGAAAGTCAGCCGTTAACTGATATTGCATTTGAATACCTAAAGACATAATCTAATGACAAAATAAAACACATTGCTGTTGACTCATATTTGGTAATTAGCTAATAGTGAAACTACATCTGCATCAATAAATTTCATTAAAAAAAATAAACATCATAGAAGTTAAAAAGGAGCACGTTTGGAATCTGACCAGCAATATTCATGACATTTTTGGGAACGAATGCTGGAAAATGACCCAAAAACTGATTGTTATTGAACAAAGAAATATAGACTGCCAACTTCTCGGAAAATGGGATTAGCTTGCCGTGTCCTTCAGGACACCATGATTCCAATTTGACAATAAATGTTTTTTTTTTTTCTTAGAAAGTAGCCTCGAAAATAGTAACAAAACAAATCGAGGATAAAGTAACTGGCTTCAACAAGATAAATTCATTGTGTAGGAAATTCAGAATTACTTCTCACCAGCAGTTGAGCAGCATAGGAGTTATAATCAAAGGGTAAAACTGGGGAATCTGCCAAGCTAAGTGCCAAAAGTCCCCATATTTCTGCAACTGAAATGGTGCAAAAAGGGTATACTTATACTTTGCATTAGTGGGTGAGTGCTGAAACAAATGCTAAATTCTCTGAAATTTGTTTCTTATAAATGTCTTAAGAGGTGAGTGCAATTTCCAGAGTCACAACTAAAAATCTCATCCCCTGCATCATCTTGTTCCCCACACCAAATTAAAAAAAAAAAAAAGCATTACCTGCTACGTGGCGGCGAAATAAAGGATCTCCATATTTCTCCATCCAATCATATGAATCAAATGCCGTGTGATAGACAGGATAATCTGCAGAAATATTATTAATCGACTTTCTAGTAGACGTGAACTACAGCATCTTGCAATAGTCCTCAAAATGAATACTGCTGTATTTTCCCATACACCAAGTAGCTTTGTGACATCAGTTGGCATCAAATTGTCTTTAAGAATGCTGACTATGATGGTGAAAAGTTTCAACACTAGCAACCATACCCTTTCCAAAGTACATATCAACAGCAGGGATCCCAGCATGATGCAGAAATGCAGTGAAATCTGAATCCATTCTGCTAAGCCTTCCAATCTACAACCAGATCCATAGGCTCAGTAAGCTCAACTGCTAAAGAAACACCTACATGTAAGCACAAATTAAGGACCTACACTACACTGACATCAGAAATTCTGGCAACTACAAATGCACTGAAAATGAGAGATTTACTAATGAAAATCAATCAAAAAAAGCATGGGTTCAACTTTGTCCAAGAAAAATTAAATAGGCGCACGAGAAGGTAGAATAGCAACAAAGTAAGTATTACTTTAATGCCTTCTTCCATTGCTCCCCATGCCTGGAATACAGTCCTTCCCTCAAAATCTGGGTCCTTCACCTAAAAATTTGCATTTCAATTTATCAAAAATTTTTGCTAAGAAATATAAGAATAAATATATGCACATAATGGTGTCATCATTAACGACATAAGTAACATTAAAACACATAAGTGGACATGCAAAAAAGATGGTACTTCAAATGTCTAGACTGTTTAATAATATCAGCAGGCACAAAGTGGATGTCTTAGCCATATACTCTACAATTGACAATTTACTGGCTACTTGATTCATGAAATCCCTACTTGAAGCAAAATCATAATAAACACAAGGCACTATCACTAATTCAATATAAAGTTGCCATCTGTTGCTCTTGAATTGATATTGAACTAGTGCAAGGACTGGCATACACTAACTAAAAAAAGGGCCAAGCTCAAAAGAAACAACCACATCAACCTGCAAGCATCTAAAAAACAGAGAGTTACCATCTGGGATGTTGTATACCTTTTTGGTGACGTCAAGCAGCAGTTTATCCAGCTGCGGGGTTGCACAGGCAAAGAAATCTGGCCCTTGAACCGCACAATCAACATTAAGGTAGGCCACTGCATTTAAACCCAAATTTGCAATATTCTGCTCAACCCATTCTGTCGACCCAATCTGGCAAAAGAGGATTTGATAGTGATATTTAAATGTGTTATGGGGTGCAAAAACAAATCATGCATAAATTTCAGTGAGGCTTGGAAACTGTCAATGTAGCCGCCATGAAGAATCTTCTGTATACAGGTGGCTCGACGACACAACAGGGAGGTGTTCCATTTTATAGCCAGAGAGGGGACACAACCCCAACATGTCAGAGCTCCTCAACCTTTTACTGTTTTGGTGGAGGAGCACCCATATGCCACACACACATTTACAAATGTACTCATATAACTAACATCCCCCCTAAAACTGTAGGCTTCTTGAGAAGTCTAAGTTTGTCGCAAAATAAATGAAATTTGGACATTGGCAGTGGTTTGGTGAGAGCATCAACAAGTTGATTGTGAGTTGGAACATATCGAATGTGAAGAGCACTGGTTGCAACTCTATCCCTAACAAAGTGGTAGTTCACCTCAACATGCTTTGTGCAAGAATGAAAAATTGGGTTGGCAGAGAGAAGTGGTGCCAATGTTGTCATGGTGAGGGAATGCTAATCTTGAGCTCGTGAAGAAGAGATTGAAGCCAAATTATTTTTGCTAAAGTATTTGCAAAAGCTTTGTACTCAGCCTTTGTGGATGATGACCCAACCGTGGCTTGTTTCTTGCATAACCATGAAATTGCACTTTGCCTAAGTAGAATTATGTTGCTAGTGGTAGATTTTCAATCATTTGGGCATGAGGCCCAATCCACATTGGAGTAGGCAATTATCTTAGTTGAGGAACTTGAATAGGGCAAAAGGCCATGGTCAATCATTCCTTTTAGATAGCGAAGCACTTGCTTTAAGGCCTCATAGTGAGCATTAGTGGGAGTTGCCATCATCTGACTAGGTGATTTACCACATAAGTGATGTCTAGGTGCGTAAAGAGGAGATATTGGAGACTCCTTAGTAGTTGGTGGAATTCAATTGGGTTCGACAAAGGAATACCATTAGACTTTTGAAACTTCTGTGTGGAGGCAACAAATGGCGTTTTGACATATTTGACACCATCAAATTTGCACCAAATCAGCTGATATGCTAAGTAGCATTGTTGAGATAATATAAGGCTAGAGGGTAGGGGTGTTCATGGGTTGGGTACCCGTCCCATTCCCACTTGACTCGAGTCGACCCAATCTCAAGTGGGTGAGGGTCACGACTTGAACCGATCCATTTAAACGGAAATCCAATAGATATGGTATCCAACTGTGTTAAACTGGGTCATGGGTACCTGATTGACTAATTTAGCTAAAATATAAAAATGTAAAGACATAAAATATAATTTAAAGAAAAGTATAAAAAAATAAAAATATATATGACAATATTCATTAAAATGATAAAATACTTTTATAAATATATAAAAATATATAAAAAATATTTATTGAAAATAACTTTATATAAAATATAAATTTAACAAGAAAAATGTTATTAAATAAAAGTAAATTTTAAAATTTTAAAATACTAAAAACTAATACATAATAAATAAATAAACAAATAAAGAAATAAAAATAAATAAATAAAGATAAAAATAAAAATAAAAATAGATCTCATATCAATAAATCTTGACGACTACTATTAATAGTAGTGGTCATTTCTTATTTTCAAAAAAAGAAAAATGGAAACTTTAAACATGTAACAATGTCTTTAAGATGGGATCGGAGGGAATGCGCATGACCACTAGGCTATGTACGCACTAGCGGTGACGGGAAACAACGCACGAGTATCACGCGTTGTCAGGAAGGCATGTGACCGAGAACGGTGAGGAGGGGATTTGTCGTGTTGAAGGATCGGGGGAGGGAGGGAAGCACCAAAGTACTAAAGCCATCGTGGCGTGACCCTCTCCGATGGCCATGTCACGTTCCACGTCTTCGCCTACTCTCAATCTGAGCTCCATGACCTTAAGCGCCTCCGAGCTCGACCACGTCCGTGACCTTGTAAGCTGGATCGAATCTAGATCCACCGGCCCATGGAGCCTTGACGTCTCCCCCGTTGACGTTGACTGCAACGCGACCTCCTCCACCTCCTGACCCTTGCGCCTCGCTAACAACCCCCTCTCCCTGATCTACCTGAAGAGATAAGGGTTGTAATGACCAATGGGTTGGGATTGAGCTATGAGCACAGTCCATGTGGACGAATCATGGATGGGTCAGTTAATGGGCACCCGTGAATGTCTTGACGGGTACCCAAATGGAGACTCGAGAAGTAATGGGTCATATTTAACGGGTACCCGACCCATATTTTATAAGTGGGTACCTGACCCAATAAGGTCAAAAATGATGGGTTGGGTCAGGTTGGGTACCCAAGATTAGCAGGTTTTTTGAACACCCCTACCAAAGGGTGTCTTGGTTAGTTCAACACCAAAAAAAATATGAGGGCTATCCCAAGTCCCTCGTGGGAAACACAACAGCAACTTGGTGAAAAAAAGAATGAAGCTAATTGGAGGCAGAGCTTATGATGAGAATATCGTCCACATATGAGAAAATATGTGATAGTAGTGGAGTTGGACTTTGTGAAGAGCGATGTGTCACTTTTGAGCCATGAAAACCAAGAGATACTAATAATTGAGAGTTGATGAAACCATGCGCGAGGGGTCTATTTAAGGCCATATGATGATTTTGGAGTTTGCAAACATGATGTGGGTAATCGAGATGAACAAAACATTGTGGTTGTGCCATATAGATCTCCTCAATTCGTTCGCCATTAAGAAAAGCATTATGCACATCAATTTGCTTCATGGTCTAATTGTTAGAAACAACAAGGGCTAAGGGTAGTCAAACGGTTGTCTTTATAACAGGGTTGAAAGTTTCGAAGTAATCTAAACCTTCTTGTTGGTGGAAGCCTTTGGTGATGAGCTTTGCCTTATAGTGGTCAATGGAGTCGTCCTGATTTCCTTTTATGTAATAGACCCACTTGGTACCAAAAACATTCATGGAATCTTTATATGGAACAAGAGACCATGTTCCATTCTTCAATAAGGCATCAAATTCATCAAACATTTCGGCTACCCACTTGGCATTTTTAAAGGCTTGGGAATAGGAGGTTGGTTCTTGGTCATGGTAAGAGGATTGGAGAGCAATTAAATGGGGATGTTTGGTGGTGAGGTAGATATTCTTTTAAATATTCCTTGCATTGAGCTAGTGATCATAGAATGGGTTCTGGAGGGTGGGGAAGCAAGTGGGGAGGACATTGGTGGTGGTGGTGGAAAAGGGTGATGGGTGGGGAATGGATGTGGGGAATTGGGAAGGTTTTGTGGTGATGACGATGGAGAAGTGAGGCAGGGTGTTGAGGTAGTAATTGGTGGAGTAGTGATGGTAGTTG
The DNA here is from genome assembly GCA_037157565.1 of Thalassia testudinum. Lineage (NCBI taxonomy): Eukaryota > Viridiplantae > Streptophyta > Magnoliopsida > Alismatales > Hydrocharitaceae > Thalassia > Thalassia testudinum. Next base: position 26,342,402 of record JAZHRO010000024.1, read on the forward strand.
TAGGTGTAAGAAGATTTAGTGGTGCAGGGGGTAGCAAAGTAGGAGGTGAAGAGGTGGTAGACGTGTTGTTGGTTAGCTTGCAGTTTATGCGCATTGTAAGCACTTAGCAAAGGAAAGCAACTACAGCCAAACACTTTGAAGAAGTGACAGTTCGGTTTAGAGCGGAACAAGTGTTCATGTGGAATAGCACCGTTGATATTGCTAGATGGCAAGGTATTTATAATGTAGACAACATAGTGAAAAGCATAATACCAATAACGAAGTGGAGTGGCACTTTGATGTAATAAGGCACGAGCAAGTTCAACCATATGACAATTTTTCCTCTCCACCAAACCATTTTGTTGGGGTGTGTAACGAGCAAAAATGCAATGGAGAATGTCAAGTTGTTGAAACCATTTATGTAAGCGATGATACTCTCCTCCCCAATTAGATTGAACACATTTGATGGATGTATGAAAATGATTTTTAACATATTCATTGAACTCAAGAAATACACCATAAACATATGTTTTCTACATAAGAGGAAACACCCAAGTATGTTTCAAATAATCATCTATGAAGCTAATAACATGGCGATAGCCATCATCGGAAGTGATAGAAGTCCAAACATCCGTAAAAATAACATCAAAAGGATTGACACTAGTGGTTGTTGCAGCAAGAGGAACACGGTGAGCTTTTACTTCAATGCGAGTTGAACATGGAAGATCTATAGAAGAGTTTTTAACAACGATACCAACTTTATTCACAAGTTGCTTGAGTGATGTACTTGACATGGCCAAAACACATATGCCATAACTGTAGTGGTAGAACTTCAAAAAATAAGTGTAATGGTAGAACTTCAGCAATCATAGCGTGCAAGGAAGAAAAAGGAAGCACAGATGATGTGTATTGAAGGGGAGAAAGCAATGAGGTTGGCTGCCACATCTGATATAGGTCATCTTTAAGTTTTCCTAAGCAAAGCAATTTCTTTGTGTCCACATCCTTAATATACATATCATTAGAATAAATTTTAGCATAACAGGAATTATTTTTTGAAAAGAACATACCAGGAATTATTGGAGTTGAATTTGGGAATGGACAATAAAATTTTAGTTGCTTTAGGACATGATATGTGATATGTGATATGTGCAAACCTTGGTTGTTGCCAAATTTGACCTCATTAGGGCCGTTGTACTTTGAAGCAACATCAAGGTTGGCTATAGATGTGGTGATGTGATGCGAAGCACCAAAATCCGAATACTAGAGTTCTTGCTCCTGATTATATCTACAACATTAATAGAAAGTGAAGATGGATGATACTCTGGGTTGAAGCGATGATAGCAATCAGAAGCAATACGATTGGTGGATGGCAGAGGAGGCATCGACCATTGGTGCTATGAATGAGGCAATCTTCCGCAACCTGATTGGAAGTGTCCTCGACTGCGCCGACCTCGACCACCACGACACCCTCGAGCAGTCTACTTCATGCTAATATCTAGAGTGGATTGTTGCCTCTAGAGCTGTTGCTCATGGGTGATGAGTATCCCTACAAGGTCTTTGAACATAAGGGGATCGGATCTACCTGTAACATTGGTAACAATAGCATCATAATCAGGATCCAAACCATTTAGAACTAAAACAAGTTCATTGTTATCTAATGGCTTCCCAGATGCTGTAGCTAATTCGACGGCTATAGATTTGGCCTTTGGCACGAACACACTGACTGACTAGTCACCTTTCTTCAAGTTAAGTAGCTTAGATTTAAGATGAAATAGGTGTGTTTGAGAATGAGTAGAAAAATATTTAGCCAAGTATAGCCAGACATCTCTAGAAGAGGTGCGATGGGCGACTTGCAAGCAAATTTCTTCGATGATCGATGCAAAGAGCTAGCCTAATACAAGCTGGTCTTTCTGTTTCCATCGAAGATATCCATCATTAATGGTATGGCTAGATTCATCAGTGACGCCGTTCAAAGGAGAAACAAAGTCATCAATGACCTCATAGAGGTCATTTGCATGGAGAAGGGGAGAAGCTAGGCTCTCCATAGAATATAATTGCTAGTAGTAAGTTTGAAAGATACTAGATGATGAATGTTTGTGGGTAAGGATATAGCTAAAGTAGATTTGATAAGCTCTGATCTAGTTGCCATTGCGAACCTGGTGGATGGAGGAGTTATTCGCCAAGCGCGAGCAGCTCTGATACCATGTCGACGTAGCTGCTATGGGGACTTTTCTATATGTTGGTAACTTGACGACACACCAGCGGATTGTTCTATTTTATAACCAAAGGAAAGGGGACACGTGCCCAACACGTCAGAGCTCCTCTATCATTTATGGTTTTGGTGGAGGAGCACCCATACACCACATGCACATTTACAAATGTACTCATATAACTAAGAGAAACAGCTTCATCTAAGGTGGGGTTTGTGGCATGCTAAACAAGTTGGAACAAAATAAAGTAATTTAGGTGCCACTAACAATTAAACAAGTTGGAACAAAATAAAGTAATTTAGGTGCCACTAACAATTGACAGTACATTAGTAGTTCATGTTATTCACTAGGAGCAAATGAAACAACATAAAAAAAAGTAAGAAGAACCAACGTTAAGTGTAATCGCTAACCATGCCAAATTCCTCAGCATCCCAACTGCATAAAATAATTGATCTCCGAGGTCTCCAACCTGCTCGAAGCAGAATACCAAGGCGACGAGCAACTTCAAGGAAAACAGCAGTTCCACTATTGGGATCAACAGCTCCGTATGTCCAGGCATCTCTGTGGTTCCCAAGGACAACATAACGATCTGGCTCCTCTCTTCCTTCTATGACTCCGAAAACATTTCTGATTGTAGCCAACTTTTTCTCCTCCTTTAACCACAAAAAATAAATAGCAAAGAACTTTGGGCATAAAAACAAAACAACTATTGAGCCTGAAATATTACAATCACAAGGACCACTAAAGTGCAACCGCTATGCCAGCATGTAAACTACAAGTACTAATACATTTATAACAACACGACGAAGCAATCATGCTCCTTAAAACCATTCAGATTACCCGTCGATGTCATACACCATGTTCAAATTTATGCAACATGTTCCAAGGTGGTCAGGGAATAAATTAATTCGATTAATTCTTCAATATGAGCTACTACAAAAAGAAAAAGAAAAACAAACTTAATACTATAGTTGCAAAGGAGTATATGGTGAGGCCAAGTTAAAATCTCAACATTTTAAACAGACAACTCGAAACTCGACATTTGAATTCAGGCCTCATCATCTTAAAGCAATGCATGATCGAGATATGTTTTTCACTTCCTTCCGAGGCAAGGACTTGAACCGTATAGTAACATTCACATCCCAATCCTAACGGAAGCCACGACAATGAGACATGTCACATACACATGCAGCCCCTGTCTTCAAAATGGGCATAGCAAACATAGGACATAAAACTCCCAAACTTATCATATTTTTTTGGGCAATGTTAACCACTTTCCCTGGTCCTACATCCCCGACCCCACGGGCCACCTCAAGCCCCCTCTCAATCAACCACCTCACCCATCTCAACCCAAACCAACATCCAGAACAACACATTTAAGGTTTCCCCAAAACAAGACAGGGCACCCCCTCCACCTTCTGATACATTTCAACCCAGTAGCGACCGCGGGAGGCCCCACACATACCCAACAAGATTACCTACCAAACCTCAAGCTACTGTGAGTAACCATGTGATACTCCCAATGGGAAAAAGAATATTCAAATGGGCCCCAAACCGAATTGACTTCCACAAGCAAAACCTGTTTCATTAAAAGCGCGCCAAAATCTCCTCGAAGACCTCATAATAATTCATCATCAAGTAGTGAATTCCGCCCCAACCTTGAAGGTGAAGTTCACGGGGACCGGCCCGGGCCCGACCCCGCGGACCGCGTCGGCGGGCAACCCGCTGCGCCACGTGTCGGGCATCACGGGCCCGCCGAGGGTCCTCAAGATCTCCTCCGCGGCAGCCGCGGGGACGGGCAATGACGGGATCGCGGGGAACCGCGCCCGTACGCGCTCGTCCCCGACCGCGAGGTGCTCCGCGCCGGCGACGGCGGCCCATCCGGGGGTCAGAGGGTCGCCGGGGCCGCCGAGGAGCACCGTCCCCCTCTCCACGCCGCCCCTCCCGAGCCTCCCGCCGCCGTCGGAATCGTCCGCGGCCTCGAGGGGGTCGGGGCTGAACATGAGGACGGCGGAGGCGCCGTGGGCGGCGGAGCGGGAGACGGCGGCGGAGCGGGTGCCGTTGGCGCGGCGGGCGAGGACGAGGCAGCCAGAGACGGAGACGCCGAGGCGGGAGAGGGCGAGGAAGTCGAGGTCGCGGGCGAGGTGGGCGTAGACGGGGGGGGCGAGGAGGGAGGCGGAGGGGGAGAAGGCGTGGAAGGGTGGGGATGACGGGGAGAGATGGGGGTGGCGGTCGGAGAGGGGGAGGGGGAGGGGAGGGGAGGAGTGGGGGAGGAGGGAGACGGAGGAGTGGAGGTGGAAGGAGAGGAGGGGGTGGAGGTCGAGGGAGGAGGTGGAGGGGAGGCCGTAGGAGCGGAGGTGGGAGCGTACGTAGTCGGCGGTGGCGAGGGAGGAGGGGGTGCCGGCGAGGTGCGGGTGGGAGGTGAGGTTCCGGAGGTGGGAGGAGATGGTGGAGGCCGAGTTGGTCGAGGAGGAGAGGAAGAGCTCGTGGTAATACTGGTGGTTTACGTGATCGTGGTGTCGGTGCGTGGGGGGAGTGGTGGGGAGGGAGCGGGTGAAGGGGTGGAGGAGGAGGAAGGAGGCGAGGAGGAGGAAGAGGGAGAGGAAAAGGGACGCGAGGTAGGACGAGTGCGCCGCGCGCTTCGCTGCCGCGGCCGCCAGCGGCAGGAACGAGGGCATCATTGCGCTAATGCTCGCCAGCGCAAAGAGGTGGCAGTGGAAATGGTAGTGGCGGTGGTCTGAAGTGGTGGGAGCGAAGCGGGGAATCGAGGCACGGTGGAGACGCAAGACGTCCGCTCATGCGTAGGAATACGCTTTTGTTATCATCAAAAAAATCATCGGTAATAATACTCACTATTATCACTTTTTTTTTTACGATACACATGATAAGACCGTTATTTATTAAGACACCAGTGGATAAATTTACGAAATAAGTTAGAAGATCGGAATAAATGATGGAATAATTAAATTAATATATTTAAATATTTTGATAAGTTAAAATTATTTTACAGAGAAGATAAAATAATTTTATAATAAATTAAATTTTCTTAATATGATGTAAGAAAAAAAAAAAGATAAATTAAGTGACGAATCACATATTTAATTTGTCAATTAAATTCAATCTAAAGATAAAAGAATATATATTAGCGATTTTTTATAATTAAATATTATTAATTTAAATTAAATACCATCTTAATATTTAATTTAAATATAAAAATAATATTTCGTGCAAATGTAAAATTATTAATAATATTTGGTTATGAGATACATAAACGATCATATAAGATCCATCAAATATGTGATATAGGAAGAGTCGATGACCGCGCATCTTTTTATTTGGCGACGCATATCGATTTTTTGCATCCCACTAGCATCCTGATTTGTCACAGGGAAGGGCTGTGGGGCGGGACTTAGGTGTTTTGGAAGAAAAAAAGAAAATAAAAGAATAGAAACAAAAAGGTGCTGGAGCTTAGAACGTGGGTCCTGTGCGTCACCGGAGCGAGTGGACGGTGCGAGTGTACGGTGGAAACTTTCACTTATTTAAAAAAAAATAAAAAAAAAAGAAAACGATGGTGGAAACTTTTCTTTTCTTTTTATATTTTTTCACGTTGATTTAAAGTCTCTGAATTAAAAAAATGATATCGAATAATATAAAATTATTATTTTTTACTTACTTTATTAACGTTAATTTTTATTTATTTGAACGAGTGTTAGGGTAGGATGTTAATTTTTAGGGTATTTATTTAAATCAATGTTAGTTAATATATATTTTGCTAATATTATATAAAATTAAAAGTAACAGAATTAATATTAAAGGTCTTTAATATAAATTTTCACCATGTAAATTAATTCCTAAGATTTTATTTGGTAACGAAATAAGTTGAAGAAATTAAATAAATAATGAAATAAATTAATTAATTTATTTGGATGTTTTGATAAGTTAAAATTATTTTATAAAAAATATAAAATAATTTTATCTTAAATTAAATATACTTAAATTAGTGTAAATAAAATATAAATTAAACAACAAATTAAATATTTAATCCGTAAAACAAACACAACCTCAACGAATAGAAATTAGCCCCATCTTTTAAAGGTCGGAGATCCGACTGCGTGCATGGATGGAATGGTTAGGCTCGCATGTCTCCAGCGTTGTTGCTGACGACGGTTTGAAGGATGGTGGTTTCGGTCATTCGTCTTTTCGGAGATCGATGGTTGATGTTAGGACGTTGTACGACGGTTCGAATATTTGGGAGTAAACGTTGAGATAGGTTTATCGTTTTCTACATCTAATTTATTAATATTATTATTATTTTTAAGGAGTTAAATGTGCGAGCCACATGAGTCGTTCCCACGCCAAGGCGTTACCACAGGTGTTGCCGGCTCAGTCTAGTTTTTCATTTGTGGAGATAAAGGTAGGAATGCAAATGAATTGAATTTGGACAAATCAATACTTATGTATGATTACAAAAGTTATATTCATATTTTATTTATTTATTTATTGAATATAAATATATAAATTCATACTCATATTTATGATATCTATTTATAAAATTTATATCCATAATTTACTCACTTATCCATTAGATATAAAAATATAAATTTATATTCATACCTATCTACCTATTCTATTTATCAATCGAATATTTATTTATAAATTAATTTTATTATTAAATCGTGTTAAATTAAAATCACATAAGAAGATAATCTATAATGTAATTTATTAATTATTTATTTTTAATAAATTTTAAATATAAGAGTTCAGGTAATTTTAATTTTATTGATCTTTAATAAAATTATTATAAAAATAATCCTTCAAGAGGAATATATCAAAAATAAAGTAACAAAAAATTTAAAAAAATATTATATAAAAATACCTTTCATGCAAAAATCCTCATATCTGAAATAAATATTAAATGAAAGTTTCAGAAGTATTTCCAACGTTAAAAATTATGGAGAGAATCACGAAAAAAATTAGGATCGTAAGAATAAAGTATTTAATGCGAGATTTATATATGTCGGATAAATAAAAATTTTATTTAGATATTCCGTTAGAATAATAACATATAAAATCATACCTGCACCTACACGTAAGCCCGATCGAACTTTTTTTTTGATAAAAGTCAGACTTGAATCCGATCATGTTCGAACGAATTCAAATCAAATTTATCGAAATTTAGCATCCACAGGTAACGGTGATCGGGAAGGCGGGGCGATCTGTGTGCGTTGAGGTGGTGGAACCTGACGTGACCGAGTGGACGGCGTGGTAGAGAGCATAAAGGTTTCTTTGTCTTCAACAACAATTGTTTAGGTACATGCGGACGAGGAAGTGCATTTTGTCGTTGTGCCATTTACCCCCCGTTGCAGCTTGCACCGCCATTATTCTATATACGTGACTAAGTTTCCTGCTAGTTGTTTATCGTCTTGGTGTGGCTCCTTTTTCGGATGGCTCTCGTTGGATATTTATTTCTTCCATGCATTCGAGAAAGTTTCGCCATTGTATTGACCATCGGTTGGAACGAAAATTGACGAGAGATCTAGTAAATCAGGTGATTTTTGTTGGATGAAGATCAAAATTGATGTAAATTGAAAAAAAAAAACAATTCCATTCAATCAGCTACTGGAATCATTATTTTTTATTACGAAGACATAAAAACAAAGGCCCTCCGTAACTCCTTGACCGTGTCAGACTCCTCCCCCCTCCCTCCGAACACTTGTCTCCTTAACCATCATCTCACCATCCTGGCCCTCGTTGTCGTCCATCTCCATCGTTAATGTCTTGCAACTGCCACTTCTCTTGCATATATTCTTTAGGATTGAGTTTACGAAGGGGGTTAACCTTTATTTTAGGAATTAACATCTGTTTACCTTAAGGAATAACTTAACTTTTATTTTGATTGCTTTGAAGAGAGGTTGACCCAACCCCCGGATATCTCTCTCTTATCCTTTATTACATCACAAGATAATATTTATTCCTAATTTCTTTTCAATAAATATAAATAAGAATTAACCTCTATTTACAAGTAAATAGAAATAAAAATTAATCCCTATTACAACTTTACTATCATAGATTAATTAATCAACATCATAAATTAATCCTAACATATTGATATGCCACTCCAAACTTTTACATATATCTTTTGTTGAACTTTATATATATATATATATATATATCAACTAAATTCTAATCCAATCTGACTAGTTCTTGGTGGATCTTGTAAATTAAATCAAATCAAAAGATGTATCACTTGATTACTTTTTTATCTTTGCAAATGATGATGTTATCCACCATACACCCATTGAATTATTAAAAATTAAAATTGAAATTTGATTGATTTGATGGTCGATTTGAATTTTAAAACATTAGCGTAGGCTATTGAGATAGTGAACTATTGAGTCAATTGGGCGGGTATTAGGATTTCTGTCTTGGTCTGATGAGTTTTGGGTACACTATTCATTCGCATATGGGCTTTCAAATTGGTTAACATAAAACAATTTTGTACATGTTTTTGGTGTAAGTTCGATTTTAGCACGTGTCCTCAAGGGGAAAGTAATCTCAAAAGAGGGTCTTGTATGATTGATGAACTGACCAATCCAAAAGAACTAAGCCTTCAAGTTTATTTGGATGGATAATCCGGGACATGGTCTGAGGCCTCAGTGTCCGTGGAGTCGATACCTTTCTTGTCCTTTTGGCTAAGATCAATCGTAGAATATGTTCTTACATATCAGTGTTTGTGGAACAATTATCAATATGGCACATATTACTTGAAGAAACATTGCTGATATATCCACCTATGACAATCAATATAAAGTTAGGTAGCATATGCCCCCATGCGATCAAACACGCATATACGACATTCAAATTAAACACTTTCATTTACCCAATTTCTAAAATAATTGCTGTAACCGTGTTGCCTTGTAATAGGACTGTAGAAATGAATCTTTCTTGATTTACTTGACAATAATGCATTAAAAATTTTCATCAATATCCTTTTTAATGCATAAAAGAACACATCTCAACTATCACAAATTTGCCACATCGTAAAAGTTCATCCTCGAATCATGTTTCCATTCCAAGTGCAACACTAAAAGGAAAATAAAAAAATAATAATTAGAAATATAATAAAAGACAAAGAATACATCCCGTGTAAGCAAATCAGTTGCAGTCCTCCAAATATGAAAGAGTCGTAACTTCACATTCAATGATACGACAATACCACTAAGAAATTAATCCTAGCGATATTTACGATATGCACTAATGAAAAACCGATATATATCGGTAACCAATGAATTCGATAAATTTCGGTCTTGATAGGCTTGGATTCTCACGTGGTCCCAGGAGGCGAGAAAGGCCACACCATCCCTAACGACCACACCCAAGCTAGTACAACCAAGAACCTACTTCACGAACACCACCGTTGAGGGCACGAATGTCAAACTCCACAATGGCCGCAGATGACCACAGCAAACCGCCCCCACACCATTACAGCAGCAGTCGAACTTCGCGAACGACGATGCTCGACGACACCAACAGTATGAGGGACCTATCGTGGATGCCAATGCGAGCAGAGAGGAAGGAAGTGTAAGTTTCGGCCCTACCAGGAGGAGGTGACGTAATAATTGCGGAAATGAAAATATAAATAATCTCACAAATAAGCAATCACACAAGTACATAAGAATTTTTAGGTGGAAACCCAAACTGGGTGAAAACCACCACCTAACCCTCTCGAGTTAGGATTTTCCGATCAACCAAGTTGATCAAAATCCACTAAACCGAATCACTTTAAACGAGGGTGATTCAACCTCAATACAATCACGCTACTTAGACGAGGGTAGGTACCTCAACCCTTTCTCTCCACGAGAAGGATTTTGTCTCGCGAAGGAGATGGGAATTCGCAAAGCGAATACCCAACCAAATAACAAAGATAAAAGAAATAACAAGTCCTATAGAGCCAACAAAGTAATTTTAAACCTAGCTTCTATAGGAATTAGGAAGCTCCCCATTGCAAGGAGTGCGTCGAGTTGATGACGCGGTGCGTGAGCCACGAGACGGCGCAACGTCGCTCTCGTGAACAACGGCGGGAGAGCGGGTACGCAACAGCTTGATGCTCTCAAGAGAATGGAGCTTGAGCTTGAAGAGCAAGAGAAACACAAAAAGGTTTGAAAGTGTATGCAAGGTGTGTCTTGTGTTTCTTAGATGTGTTTTTTGTTGCAAAGGCTCTCCTCTATTTATAGAGGCCTTAGGAAGGCTTTGGAAGGCTTAGAAAACCTTCCATAATCGTTGGGTACAAAGCCCAAGTGAATCAGCCCGAAATCAGGAGCAATCATTGTTCTGACAGGCTTATCAGACGTCTAATTCTGGCATCAGACGTCTGGAAGACCACTTTAAGACGTCTGATTTTGGGCGGGTTGCTTCCTGACTTGAACCAGATCTAAACAGGGTTCTTGTGCAAGTCCATCAGACGACATATAGGATGTCTGACACTATGTCTGGACATCTGGAAACCTACTTTTTCTGTGGGAATGGATTTCCAAACGTTGCAACGGCTAGAAAATCTCTGAGAAGAGATTTTGGGTCAGCCGGGGAAAAATGGTCAATTATCAGACGTCTGGACAGTCCTATGGACGTCTGATAAGGCTCTAACGGTCACATTCTTGACTGTTCGCTAAGGCAGCCAACGGTCTACTAATTGGACGTCTGGCAAAAACAGCAGACGTCTTCTAAGACGTCTGGACTAAGGTCTGGATGTCTGATTTCATCAGACAGAATACTATGTCCAGCCTAATAGTTATCAGACGTTTGAAACAACAGTCAGACGTCTTAAAATACTTTATCAGACGTCTGATTTGGGAATTAGACGTCTGGAAACTCTGTTTGAACCCTATATTGGTTTTCTAAGTGTTCTACAGAAAACCTAAGTATCCTAGTGTTGTGCCGGTGTTCCTAGGACTACTGTTAAGGTACTTTGAGGCTCTTTAACATAATTTTCTAAGGAAATAAAGAGTAAGAAAATAAGGACAAAAGATACATGAAAGGTTTAAACAAAAATCTATCATATTCTTCTTGACATTCCATCTTCAATCGATCGTTCCTCGCGAATCTCTTCTGTTCTCCATCAAGCTCCTCCAATCCGTCCTGGATGCGAGCTCAAACTCCGTCTAATCACGTATCCATTTGCGATTGACCTGAAATCTATGACTCAAAGTGCAAATGTTAAATGACACGTGTTTTGTTATCATCAAAACAAATGATCGTGGTGCTCTAGCACCAACAAGAAGCTGATGAGTGTAGTCTGTTGGTGAGAGGCAACCAGGATGGGGGGGGAGGGAGGAGGTGAGAAATGGGGGGGGGGGTGACCGGCAAGTGAGGGTCGGTTAGGGCCTTGTGTCTAGCTTGCGAAAGGGTTTGGTGTTTCTTGCAGAGGACTTACACCACCTTCTATTCTGTTAGGTTTTGCATCCACCAAGTGAAACTCTTTAGGTTAGGATGGGTTTTTTGGAGCCCTGGTAGTCTTATTAGGTTTGCATCCACTGTATGGTCATCCATCCAGATGAGATTGATTGCAATTCTTAACTAGGTCCTTTGCCAAGTAATTGGTTACACTTACTCAAATATGTTTATCAGATTTGCCTATGGCTGCATGTTCTGTCTGGGCCGATCAGGCTCTTGCTTGCTTGATTGTGCTTATGAACATCTTTGAGCTTTCGCCCATTTGAAGTGGGTCTAAATGCCTATTTCACCTAATTTTGTAGTGTAAAATTCCTCCCCCATCAATCGATCATCTATACATTGAAATGAGTGATTCTTCTCAAACTTAGACTATGCAATTTAGTTCCAAACATCTACCTTTCCGATAGGGTCCTTATTTTAACCTTACCCAACTTCTCAATGTCCAATTTAAACCCCTTGATATCATATCTTTGAGGTATACCAAGGTCACCCTCTATTGGATGTTTGCTCATTTTGCTAGACCTTTAGTGAGGAATTCCAAGAAGCAAGATATGCAAGATATATGACCCTAAAGTAATCTGTAGCTTATAATTTTTATTGAATTCCAAATCAAACATCTAATCTAAAGATGAGACTTTTTGATTTAGGTTTTGTAGATGTATGGCTTTACGTCCGGATGTTTAGAAACCTAAATCCAAACGTCTAATCCTTGCACAACTACTTCTACTTCAAACTCAGATATGGATTTTTCAATCCATTTTAATGATTTACTAAGGTAATTTATGACCCAAATCAGCTTTATTATGGTTGTATTGGATGATAAACTAACACACGTGCATGTAAACTACCTCTAATCACCATTTGAGGTCTAACTTTCTCATGTGATGGGACTCGACGGTCACCATCAAGGTTCTCGATGGTCATTGAAGAATTTGTAGATACGGGAAACGTAACATAGCCACGAAAATAAAAATATACCAGCAACCACATGAACATAAGCGATTGTTGACCCAATTCCATCCTTAATGTGTGTACATCTGAGAAGAGGATTTAACCCTCAATATCTACCATAGATTTAAATAATACATGAGGTACAAGGTCGAAGAGCCTTTAGGTTGTCCCCATTTGGATGTCTCCTCTTCAAGTGGGTTGGGAACCAATTTATAGAATATAAATATGGGAGGTTACACATTTGGATGTGTAACACTATAATAATGGGGAGTTATGGAGATATAATGAGAATTATTACGTTGAATCATAACCTTTCGGTGGTCCGCGTCTCTTGGCATTCCTACATGGATCGGGTTCAAGCGAACTTGGTTGTTCTGATCACCAATCAATTAGGCTTATTTTACAAGGATAATTTCTTCTCTCATCATCAAGCAACATGATTTTAATTGTGCATCAACACATAGGCATGCAAGAAGGAATTCAAGAGGAATGAAAAATCTTTATTACCTTCCTTAATCTAATTTCTCATCGTTCAATGTCTTAGAGCTTCTTCCTTCCCTTGGAAGGCTCCACTTGCTCCAAGATCTCTAAGTCACTTCCTTTGAGTCTCCTATGTGTTCTAGTTGTAGTTGTGTCCTTCCGCCAGAGTAACAACAACACAAATCCTCCTTCCTTCTTCCCTTGATGTTGCAACCCCCAATCACTTGATGGCTTCTTCTACTTTTCAATTTTTATCCCTTCCTGCTTCTTGATCGATCTCTTTAGAGGAGTTTTTATAGTAGTGGAGACAATCGATAGAAATGATTATATTGATAGTGGTGGTGTTCGGTGAAGTGGAGAGAAAGCCAAAGATATCCAAAATTCTAAAAAGGTTCATTTTGGTCGTTGGAGGGTTCCTTATATATATACACCATCTTAATTGGTGAAGGAGAGCCAACGTGAGATAAGTTCCTCCATTGATCTTAAATAATTAGAGATAAAACGTGGTCCACCTTAATCAAGTTGTCACATTAAACACCATGCACAAAGTAGGGATGGTTCAAATATTGGTATTTCCATATCCATATTTGCTTTCCAAAATTGAAATTGGATTTGGATTTGGATATTAAGTTGGATAAGAATTTGCATTACCATATCCTAATAAAATCAACTATGAATTCAAATATGAATAAGATATTAATCAGATTCGAATATTGATCAGATATTAATTGAACACAAATACAAATTTGATATTTCTTAAACTCAGGTATCAATTGAAATCCATTATTTATTAGATAAATATAAATGAAAACAAAAATGAAAAGAAGATTTGAATGAGAATCAATATTTTATATATGAATGGAAACTAATCTTAAAAACTTTACTATAAAGGGCGGAATGAAATTAAATAATTTTATTATTTAAATATTGATATTTCTTATAGAAGTAGTTCTTCTGTAAAAGTATCAACAACTCACACATATAGACTATTAGCTTTTCTACAAATATAAGAAAAGAATGTATGATTATTAAACTATATAAAAGTTATTAGATTAAAATACATTTTATAAAATAAAGAAAGACAATTAAATAAAAATAAAAATCAATACGAAGGAAATAGAATAAAATATATTCTATGTATCTATTTATGAATTTAGTATGATTAATATTAAAGCAAGAATTTAGAAAGCCATCTTAACTTTATTTTATGGTGGTTCAACCCATAGTATGCAATGCTTCTACTAATGATGATATTAAACTGAAATCTTAAGAAAAAAAACATATTATGAAATCATAATACTCATAGATTAAATGATAAGTTAACTCCCTTTAAGTAGATTCATAGTTGCGGAGGCGATTTTGAATCCGAGTCCAAATCCAAGTCCAAATGCATATACCCGAATATTAGAATGGGAATCCAACAATTTTCATAAGATCCAAATTCAAAAATTATCTGAATCCAAATTATCATATCAAACTAGAATCGAATAAGATATCAAGATATCCAAGTTGAATTCGAATTGGAACCCATTTTCTTCCCTAGCATAAAGCCACCAGTATAGGTCTCTGACCTTTGCCACCGTTAACAACTTGGAAAATCTATAGAGGAGCAGCCCCTTTACTCCTTCCCCACCACCTCTAATGGGTATTAAACACCGATGACCACAACTTCTCGTGGCCTCCTTCATTTAATTTGTTTCATTTTATTTGTTTCGTAGCACCACCTCTAACCGGTATTCTTTGAGATTTGCATCTAAGCCAAGTCCATCACACGTCATAACGATGAGACAAGTTGGGCCCTTGGCCCATCTTATAATTCCAACGTCAGTGCTATATTTATCGAAAATAAGAAATCTTGACCCGATCCGGATATACCCACGTATCAAGGGTGTCATGGGCCCATTAAAGGTGAAACGTGTTTCACGAAGGCCCACAAATCTCATACGCTTTACATTTTCAATTTTACTTGCTGCAGCTGCGGGTGGGCCTTATTTGGATCAAATCAATTATTTCGTTCGGATTATTTCGATTATCGATTATGTCAAGACCCAAATCATAAAATTGATATGAGTTTTGAGTCGGCGGATGGATCTAGAATATGTAATCTAAGCCATTCAAAAAATCTGAAGCCCCTCCACCCTATTTGAACTTAACTGCATAAGTGAGTTGATTTGTAAATAATATTGATATACTTCTCACGAGCACTATTCCTATGGCTACAGATGATATTCAATTTTTAATAAAAAGGATAATGTTGTGAAGTATTACGTGCAAAACTTAAATTCCACGTGAATCAAATCCCACCTGAACTGATACAAATCCAATCTCATATGGTTAAATCATGAGTGATCATTTTATTAATTCAAATTAAATACGACCCAAAATCAAATAATCTAAGTTCACCCAAATCTATCGAATGCCCACCTTAAATTGAAGCTACCCGCGAACGTAAGATCACTCAAAGTTGTGAAAACATATATGGGGATGTGATGTCTATTTGAAGAATATCATACAATAATCGATCTGCAATCCAAATGTTGTCCACCGTAAAGTCATCGATCAACAGTTGTACTGTTTTGCCAGCTCCTGAGGGTAAGAATGAGCATTCCGTTGATTGTAACCGGCGAGGTTTTTCCATGAACACTTGAAAATTTCCTCAGCGTTATGAGGTACATATCAGACGCTCTTTTTGGAAATTGGTAATTCGTAAATGAGTGATAAAATTTACGTTCTTTGTTTGTAATCGAGGGGGGCTTTTCTGGCTTTACACATGGCGTGGGCAATGGGAACACAAGTAGCTTATCAAACAGGCGTGGAATTGATGGAATTTAGTTCTATAGGGGGCTCAACTCGATAAATCGGTGAGTTGAGTCCATGTTGAAATTCAAGCTCGATGATCTGATTAAGCAAGTGTATTTTTGAAAAATTGTTAATATCCAATGCATATTTGGTAATGAGGTGTTGTAGCATAATTGACAAGGAGTTGTTTATATAACCACTGGACATGAGTTCAAGTTGGCATCCACCGACACTTCTTTCGTTGCAAACAAAAGTAGGCTCCACAATGGACTCGACGAGGATAGATCTTTATGATGTTAAATTAGCAAATATTTTGGATAAGTTTAATGGTAACAAAATGTAGCATAATTAGCAAGGAGTTTTCCGTATAAATTAATTATAAGATGCGACTTTGAGTCCTGAATGGAATTTATAAGTTTTAAATAAAAAGAAATTTCAGCCGATATGAATCTGATAAGACCTAACATTCTGTGCTCAACCAAGTTTACGCTTGAACCCAGTTGAATCCTTCTTGCGGGTCTCTTGGCTTCTCACTTGACTCACTCTCAATGGAGCCCTCTTCATTTCTCATTAGGCCTTGCACTTTAGTGACCAACATTGACAATCGGTCAAACTTCGGAGATCTTTGCACAAAACTTGAAGTACAAATTAGGGTTCCCATCCATTGGCAAAGATCAAATATGGCTCATAACCTTCAAACTAAGGCAGATAATACCTGTAACAAAGAGCGATCTCGTTCGACCAATTTATTCTTTCGTTTCCAAAATGTCATTACTCTTTTCTTCATCACACAACATAAATTATAACCCAAGTTTGCATACGATACCACTGACGGGATAGGCTTGAAAGTCCAACTCAACGATACATTACAATCTCAGAGACATACATGCATATTAAACCAGAAAAATAGCATTGTCTTCTTGACACATATATGGTCTGCATACTTCGGATTGCATGAGGATGGCAGGAGCACTTCTTGAGATGGAAATATGGATTGGCTATCTTGAGATAGAGCACGGAACATGGCAAAATTGCGGCTTACGGAACACCGCGTAGCCTATGAATATTGCCACGTCACCAACATTTTCGACAGTCAAATCGAACGAGTTGCTTCCTCTGATCAGTAGACACGCAATGGAAAAGCTTACTCTGACCACAACACACGTCGCTTGTCTCTGGCCATCATTTTGAATCTCGATTTGTTGGTTTTATTGTAAATATTGCTTCAGATGTTTACGTCAAAAGAAAATAAGTTTACAAAATAAGTGGAATAAGCGAGTTAGCTTATTCGGATGTTTTACAAGTTAAAATCTACTTCACCAAAACAAGCAAAATAACTTTAACTCAATATAAGTGGGGGTCAAAGTTAAATGATGAGTTAATACTTAATCCAAACACAAAGGCCACACGTAACCCAAACAACCAAATAGACCCTTAATAAAGTAAAAGGTAATCCAACATGTAAGCTCAAGAGGGAGGTGATTGTTCGAGCATGGGTGAGCGAGTGGAGTTCTTCCAGAAGAGTCCTCCATTTAATACAGCGAAAGTAGAGAAATCACACCAGAGAGTACATGCATATCTACAAGGCCCTCGTTCTTACACTAGATCCGATATGGTAAAGAAAATTATTAGGAAGAATAAAATTTAAAAGTAAAAAAATTTAAAAATAAAAAATTTTAAATTTTGATTTAATTTATTATCTTATTAAAGAAATTTGAAAGGATATTTGTTTGATAAAATAAATTAATAGAATAAGAAGAAAATTAATTAGGTGAAATTAATAAGAAAAATTGGATAGAATGGAGGTTGAAATTCTGTAAACCCTCCATAAAGCACTCAATTTTGGCACCTGTGAATTCTAAAAGTAGACATCTCAGATGCTCAATAAAAGTTCGATTCCCCCGAACGACCAGCAGCTATCGGATCTACATCATGGGGTAAGACTTGACCTTCAATTCTCTAAACTACCTAAGATTTCGAGTTATCACAAGGGAGCTACCATAGGTGCAGCGGAAAAGCATGGGTGTGCTCAATGGTATTGCTGCCTCATCATAGTGGGGTATTAGACAATAAATACAAGATCACGGTAACCACGTGATCAAAATCTTATTATCTTCTCCAAGCCTTTGTCAACAATCGGCGATGTCATCTGCTCAGACACATGTTGAGGTTCATTTTTGTTGACACAACCATTATTATCCATAGATTGCTGCAGAGAATAATCCTTCGTCACAGGCGACATTGTTACCATGTAAAATTGCTTTGTCAAATTCCTCCTTTCTTGAAAGATCCACTTACAGCCCACTTGGTTATTGCAATTAGGCTTGTAATTCCTTGTTAGGAACACGGGCGACATTGTTACAATGTAAAATTGCTTCGTCAAGTTCCTCTTTTCTTAAAAGGTCCACTTACAGCCCATTTGGTTATTGCAATTAGGTTTTTAATTCCTTGTTAGGAATTGTTTATTCCAAAATTATTCAATTCCGATTTTAGAATAAAACAATTCTACCTCATTCCTCTTCATTGTCTCATGTAATTCCTTAATGTGATAAATTTTTTTTATTCAAACCCCTATTTCAATCCCTTTTTTTTCATCCAAACGCAAAAACTGTCTATTTCCTCATGCAATTCATTATTTTCCTTTCCTCTACCAGACGGAGCCAGAGTTTTTTGACGCTAGTTCATCACAAGGCATGGTGGATGGTTCAATATCTCCCTGTGAATTCTTAATGGATGTCTTCCTAAGAATCTTGGTGGTATTCAAGCAATGTCCTAGGTTATAGATGATAGATCTCCCAACCTAGGTTTTGATTCAAGAGAGTTACGACCAATGTAAGGTGGTCCTTATCGATTCACATGGGATTTCACGTGTTGCATGCTATTTGGATTAGACCATAAACTAATGACGTTTTTAGTTACTAGACACTGATCACTTAGGGTGCAGCATTCCACCGCTTTGCCTTGCAACACACCATTTATATTACTTAACACTTGAAGTGTTTGTTCTTTTCAAAGCTATGGTCACTAACCCTAACGACCACAAGCAAGAGGAAGGTTGCTTGCCTTCGTAGAAAGGAAGGTAGTTGATTTGAAGCAAGGCTCATAGAGTGTAAGTGAATAAGTTATTTGAGTCAAAAGAAAGGGAACTGAAATGAGCATGAGGGAGACAAGATAGAGAGGAGCAATTGCACAACACTTAAAAAGATTGGTTACTGAGCTCACATCAAATGGTGCTATGTCCTGGGAGAGATGCAGATCTCTTGGTAAATTATACGTGAAGGATGGTACAAAAAAGGATCTCCAAGATTCAATGCCGTGCCCCAAGGCTCGTTGGCCTTACGTATTCAACCCAAGATGTCCCACACGGCAGGAATGTCGTTTATCCTTCACATGTACACAAGTAAATGAAATAATCAGAATTAATCAAACATAGCATCAAAGCATCACCGAAGGAAAACCTTAGATTTAAATAAAAAGTCCTCTCACCATAAGAGAGGAAAAAATCACAGTACTCAGAAGGTAGATATTCTACTATTGTTTTCCAAGAAACAAATGATTACATGAACTCCATGTACAGGCTACCCTCGCCTCTGAGTACTCAGAAATAGGTTAGATGGGGCTAAATACACGACCCACATAATCCATAAAATGGGACAACCACAGCATCCATCCTAAGAGACGTACATCTTCCAACAGTAACCATTATCACTTTATCAGGTAATGATAAGGATTTGGTCGGACTGATCATTTGGTCGTGGAAAATTGATAGATGATAGCAATTAGATCTTTTAAGTCTTAACATGACTAGTAGTGAGGAGTATCAATCCACCAGTAGCAATCTTTACGTAAAATCCTAGTCTCCTCTTCCACTCTCACTCACGATGGGGGTGTATTAAAAAAGGAGAGCATATTTTTCTTGTGTTAAGGAATGAGGATCATAATTACCTCTTAATACAAATTAATCTGCATTAATTTACAATTGGTCATTTGCAATTCTGCTCATCAAAGAAAAGCAAATGACCCACAAGTCTCTACACATACGTTTTCATATCTTAAATGATACATTTATACCTACTCCATATTAGAAACCCATTTGATCACTTTTAGTGTGGGCCAATTAAATTTGACAGCTTTAATATACAATTATTTACACATATTAGTCCATCTAATATTCCAACAATTTCCCACTTGAACTATATGTGTGCCACTTATAATTATATATTTCCAAATTGAGCTCTACTTTGCTGTCAAAACTTTAATTATATCATAATCATTCTAGTCTATCAACTACACTAAGCATAGAACCGAAGTGGCTTTCGTCATCATTTTGTAACTAAACCAACAAAGGTCACAAATGTTAAATGCATTTGATAACTATATAATGACATGGATGTATAGCATGGCTGCATGGGAATCTCACGTAATGTGATCACAATATGTTTATTCCCAACTGGTCCACTTAAGCAAGATCCAACCATAACCAAAAACAAAGACAGAGTGAACACAACATCTGAAAGCTTTATTAATTCTGCAGAAACTGTATAAAGCTTACAAGAAAAATGTACAATGCCATAAACTGAAAACTGAAATGTCTATTACAATGATGCAACAAGGATTACAAACTCTCACTAAAACAGAACTTCACTAATAGACATTACACCCATATGAGTTGTGTGTTCAAGGAACATCTTAGATGGCAGCTCCTTAGTAAGCGAATCCATGAAGTTTGTATCGATGTGCTCTATAGACAAAAGTCCACCCTGTACCCTTTCTTTAACAACCAGGAACTTGATCTCTATACAGTTTGACTTGAAAGCATTCCTGTCGTTGTTGGAATAAAGAACTGCGGATTTATTGTCACAAAATAACTTTTATGGCCTTTCAATGCCATCAACTACACGTAGCCTCGTGACAAAATTCCGCAGCCAATTCCCATGGTTGGATGCCTCGTAACATGTTAGGAATTCTGTTGCCATTGTAGAAGAGGCAATTAAAGACTGTTTTGCACTCTTCCAAGAAATAGCATCTTCAGCAAGCAGGAAGACAGCCTGAGGTAGATTTTCGACTGTTATGGCATCCTGCAAAGTCGGAGTCGGTGCAACCAATGATTTCATGCTGCTCAAATCTCCGAAATGTGAGCATGTAATCTTTTATCTTTTGTAAATATCTCAAGACCTTTTTGGCTGCTTTCCAATGGTCTCTTCCCGGATTGCTCAAGTACCTACCCAACATACTTGAAATGTATGCTACGTCTGGTCATGCACAGACTTGAGCATACATAATACTTCCAATGGTAGATGCGTAAGGAACAATTTGCATTTCCCGTTTCTCAAATTCATTCCATGGGCACTGAGTGAGACTAAATTTGTCTCCTTTAGCTACAAGGGTATCTAATGGTCTATAGTCCTGCATGCCATACCATTTGAGTACCATTTCAATATAGCTCTTTTGTGATAAACCGATAATATGTTGCGAATAATCTTGATATATCTCAATACCTAATACAAAAGAGATATCTCCAAGATCTTTAATGCTTGGCAAGAAATTTCTTAGTATCCATTAAAAGGTTCATATCACCAATGGCAAGTAGTATGTCATCGACATACAAGACCAAGAAAATAAACTTGATCTCACTGAATTTGTGATATATACATTCATCTGCCAAATTCATCTTAAAACCAAATGAGATGATTACTTGATGAAATTTAAAATACCACTGTCTGGAGGCTTGTTTGAGCCCATAGATGGATTTCTTGAGTTTGCACACCATGCCTTTTGGATCACCCATAACAAAATGTTCAAGCTGAGCCATATAAATGGTTTCCTCGATGTCACCATTAAGAATGCAATCTTTACATTAATCTGATGTAACTCAAGATCAAAATGCGCCACTTATGCCATTATGATGCGGAAAGAGTCTTTTGAGGAAACCGGGGAGAAGGTTTCTTTATAGTCAATGCTTTTTTTTTGGATAAAACCCTTAGCGACAAGACGTGTCTTATATCTTTCCACATTACCTTTTGAATCCCGTTTGGTTTTTAAAAATCCATTTACAACTAACGGGTTTCGTTCCCTCAGGTAATGGGACGAGATCCAATACATCATTGTCTTTCATTAACTTGATTTCCTCATTCATCGCATCAACCAACTTTTGAGAGTTTGGACTTTGCATTGCGTGGTGCAAGTTGATTAGATCATCTTCCATCATCCTAAAGTCGACCTCATATTCTTGAAGAAATACAATAAAATCACTTGCTATTGCACTTCTTTTCTCTCTAGTGGATCTCCTTAATGGCACAAGTTCCTGAGAAGTCTGAGCTTGTTCTTGAATAGGTGTATTCTCAATGTTATCTTCAACCATGGTGTCATCGGAATTGTTTAAATTTGGTTCCTTATCAATTCCAACAACATTAACGGGAATATCAACATATTCCTCTTCAAAGATAAAATCTTTCACCCTATTTTCTGTAATCAACTCAACATTCTCAAAAAACTTTGCGTTCTCAGACTCAAAAATTACTTTATTCGTGGGATCATAAAACTTGTACCCCCTTGATCTTTCAAAATAACCAATGAAGTAACAACTGATAGTCTTGGAGTCTAGTTTCTTTTCATTTGATCTATAAGGCCTAACCTCAGCTGGACAACCCAAAACATGCAAATGCTTTAGACTTGGTTTCCTACCATATGAGGTTTTATCGGTTGCCTTAGTTGGTATTCTGTTCAAGATATAAGCTGCAATCTTAAGTACTTCTCCCCATAGAGATTCAGGCAAGGTAGTATGACTAATCATACTTCTTACTATATCCTTAAGTGTCTTGTTTCGTCTCTTAACTACACCATTCATAGTGGTGAACCTAGCATAGTATACTGAAGGATGATACCACATTCCTCCAGGTATCTAGTAAAAGGTCATGGACGTTGTTCACCTAATCCATCATGCCTGCTGTAGTATTCACCACTACGGTAAGATCTCACGGATTTAATCCTTTTGTCGAGTTGATTTTCAACTTCGACTTTATAATTCTTGAAAATGTCCAGTGACTACCTTTTCATTTATGAGATAAATGAAGCCATATCTCGAATGATCGTCTATGAACGTGATAACACTGTTGACCATTCCACGCAAGCGTCGGAAATGACCCACAGATATCTGTATGAATCACTTCTAAGACGTCTAAAGACCTATTGGCTTCAAATCTCCTTATGTTGGTTTGCTTTCCCTTAACATAATTTACACATAGATCAAAATCAGTGAAATCTAAGGGATCCAAGATACTATTTGACACAAGTCTTTCAATTCTCCTTCTGGAGATATGACCCAGTCTTTTGTGCTATAAAGAAGCTGAATTTTCATCTATCAATATACTTTCCATACCACGTGTACATAAAAGAGAAGACTCGTTATAAGAAGCTACAGTATCAAGACAGTAAAGATTATCAAAATCATATAAAAACCCAGAACCAACCAAATTCGAATTTAGATATAAACAAAATTTTCCATCTCCAAATGAACAGGTATAGTCACATTTGCCCAAAGCAAAAACAAAAATTAAATTTCTCCTAAAAAATGGTACAACAAAAGTTTCATCTAAATTCAAATAAAATCTAGTCTTCAAAAGTAACCTAAACTGTTCTATGGCTTCGACTTCAATAGCCTTTCCATTCCCAACATAGATAAACTTTTTAGCATCACTTGGTTTTCGATAGCTCAGGCAACCCTGCAAAGACACACTGATGTGAGTTGTGGCTCATGAATCTGTCCACCAAGTGTGTCTTGGCACTGAAACTAAGTTAACTTCTATACAAACCAAACTAGGAAATGTACCTTTCTTTGCATGCCATGCGTGATAGTTGATATAATTCTTTTTATGCCCTTCAGCCTGACAAAAGAAGCAACCTAAGTTGGAGGATTCTCCAGTCTTGGTTTGCTACCTTTTGCTAGGAGTTGTATCTGCAGCTTCCTAAGTCCTTTTCTTTCCTTTTCCTTTACCCTTAGAGGTAGTGGCAATATGAACACTTTTTGTCTTGTCTTGCTTCTTCTTCTCTTCCTCTTGAACGTAGTGTGAGATAAGCTCATTCAGAGACCAAGCCTCTTTCTAATAATTATAGCTTACCTTGAACTGGTTAAATAAGGGTGGAAGAGAGATTAACACCAGATGTATTAACAAGTCTTCAGAAAGGTCAAGTTTAAGTGCTTTAAGTTTAGAAGCAATGTGAGACATCTCCATAATATACTCTCCGATATTACCCTTACTCCTATATCTCATTGAGATAAGGTTTGTCAAGAGCGTACCAATCTCAACCCTTTCGTTCTTGGTAAACCTTTTCTCAATTTCAGCAAGGAATTCTTTAGCTGTAGTTATAGTTTCAGACATAGTATCCCTTAATGCTTCAGGAATGGCTCTTTTCATTATCATCATACACATGCAATTTGACCTCTCCCACCTTTCTCTCTTTTCTGATCAGTAGTACTGGTTTCTGTAATGGTGGGAGAGTCTACCCTTATTGTAAGGTCTAAATCCATGACTCTGAGACCTATCAATAAATTCTCTCACCATGATTTAAAATTAAAGCCACTAAGCATTGGAATTGAATTAATTGTTGAGATAATTTTGGCAGGTGTAAAATCTGAAACATAATCAATCTATAAAGACATTAACATTCATGTTCACATTAACAAAATGATGTAAAATAAATTGAATGACAATTAAGATCCCCATCATGAGACACCGAGTACTTCATTTAACAGCTTCATCTTTGGACAAAGGGTTAACAAGTAAGTGGTGTCTTGGTGTGATAATATCATGTTGATGATTAAGTGTCATGTCAACCATTAACCTTTCTTTGGGCCGATACAATGGTCACACAACAAAACCTAACAACCACCACACACATATCTTATCATAAGAGCAAAATCAATTCTGGTAAACTCTACTTTCCTTTGGGCCGATAGAAATATCCATCATTGCTAATACTCAATCCTTGTTACAAGTGTAGTTGATTAGCTTCAACAAGAGAGCCTACTTTGGCAGGATGTTATCTCAGCTAAAATTACTACAACATGTATATATAACAATTGTGATTCAATTATTATACAATCTGATCTTAGGCTAGCCATTAATTTTAGCCATCTGATTCCACTTGTTGGGTTATATGTGCAATTAACCCATTAATAACTGTTTGATAGGAATGTGGCTAACCCATGTAAAGATGAAGTATATCCAAACAAGTACTGATACTCAAGCTAAATATCGGTACCTGAGTGGGGTATTAGATACTCATAAGTACTCGAGGTGTACCGGTACTCAATATGAGTACCGGTAACCGAAGGGTACTGAAAACCTTTCATGGCAAAAACTGATCCCAACAACTACAGGTACTCATGGTGAGTATCGATACTCATTGAGTACTAGCAAAGTCTTTGAAAAAACCTGGGGTAGTAAGGTAGTTCACATAGTATACCGATACTAGAGATTAGTACTGGTACATATGATGTACTGGATAAAATCCTAGCTTCTCAGATAATGAACTGTACTCAACATGTACTGGTACTGATGAACAATATCGGTACTTGTAACATACAGTCTCATGCCATGAGTTGAACCTGTATCCACATAGTACCGGTATTTATGTTAAGTACCGGTACCTCATGAATACAATTTAAGTCCTGCACATTACGTGTACCTGTATAAATGAACAGTACTGGTATCCAAAGCGATTATAGTGTGATTTCTAGGTTTTTTATAGTTGATTGACCATGCATCTAACCTAATCTATTAGTGACCCTATAATCTATGAAGCATCACTAACAATCGTGATATCTGGTAGTATTTCTATATTAAAAAATGATTACATAAATGGATAAATGTTGGCAATCATACCTAAGTTAAGAGCCATGAAAAACTAATGATGATAGGAGCTAAATCTTCCAAACCTTAACACGACCAGTAGTGAGAAGTATCAATCCACTAGCAACAATCCTTCTGATGGTGGACGTAAAACCCTAGTCTCCTCTTCCACTATCACTCACAATGGGGGTGTATTAAAAAATGAGAGCACCTTTTTCTTGTGTTAAGGAATCGGGACGATAACTATCCCTTAATACAAATTAATCACCATTAATTTGTATTTGGTCATTTGCAATTTTACCCATCAAAGAAAAGCAAATGATCCACAAGTCTCTTCACATACGTTTTCATATCTTAAATGATACATCTATGCCCACTCCAAATTAGACACCCATTTAATCACTTTGAATGTGGGCCAATTAAATTTGACAGATTTAATATCTAATTGTTTACACATATTAGTTTATCTACTGTTCCAACGGTGTTAACTTCTAATTGTGTTTACTTGCATAGTAGTGTTAACATCAATTTGTGTTTATTTGATTTGATGTTAAGTTAGAGTGTTAACCCTTGTGGTATTCAGTGATTTAAATGCTGACGGCATGTCGCCGGCAAGGGGATTTTTGGAAGAAGGCCATGCCGACACAAAGATAGTATCGGTTTACAGGCAAACCGTCGGTATGCCAAGGGTTTCGCTGGCATGTCGGAAGTTACCGACGAAACCGACGGCATGCCGACCATCTATTGAGCAGGAAAGGCCTGTGCTGGGAATTGGAGCGACACACATTGATTTTTTGTTATATAGGCTTAAATAATAATTATTTTTTATTCATATAAATATGTTTCTAACATCTTGATTTAGTTGTCTTTCAAATTTTAATAATTTCTGTCGGCATGCATGGACATGCCCACACACACACGTTGATTTTTTGTTATATAGACTTAAATAATAATTACTTTTTGTTCATATAAATATGTTTCTAATATCTTGATTTAGTTGTCTTTCAAATTTTAATCATTTCTGTCGATATGTATCGGTATGCCCTCGACGTGCCTTGAAATGTCATTTTTTCGGACTGTCGAAATTGTCAAAATTTGCCATCGAAAAATAGATATTTCCACAACATGCCGAAGACATGCCTACGAAATGCATACCTACAATTTCATCGGCACAGTGTCGAAATCGGCATTTCGAATCTTGGTGGTATTTACTTGGTAGTGATATTAGAAATTCGAATAAGAGATCACAAGGACGTGACAAAATCGTGGGACTTAAACATAGATTTACCTAACACCAGTAATAACCAGTGTTAGACAAACCAGTATTAAGAACTCTTAAACTGTGTTAACTAAAAGAGGATTAACCTTCCAAGTAAATAAAGGTTAATCCTTTAGAAAGGAGGTTAACCCCTTAAGTAAACTAACCTTAAGGACATTTATCCGTGCATATAAATCTGCCACAAGCAACAACTCTATTTCAACATCAAAGCACTTGGAAACCTCCGAATTGCACGAAAGTAACATTCTCATCCTATTTGCACCTTCATATTTCCTTCGGCGACCATGACTGCCAACAGGCATGCCACTCCCACAACTAAATGCTATCGGATGCTACCCTTTGCACCGGAGAAAACAATCCCACAATTTCAATTTACCACCCTTCAATACCCAGAAAATAAACGAACAAAACCATAATATATGGCGGTTTCCCTTCTCAGGACCCTTCCATGAATGGCTCCCCCAAGGCCGTCCAACCCTATCGAGGACGTACGGATCATCTAAACCTCATGACTTGTGGTTGCCTGTCTAAAGTAGGTTGGTGCTAACATAACATCACAATCATCTTTACGAAAAACAACCCGTCTTAACTTTATGATCAATCGATGCCAACCTGGTCAGGTTCTAAATAAAACCCAAGGAATAAAAAAATCCCCATGTTGTTGAGGAGAATGTCTAAAAAGGAAACCCTACATCACCGAACCAGAAAAATAAAACAAGCCACCACCACATCTACCATACCAAAGAATCGAAAGTGCCATTTGCCAATCACAAATTTCTGACCTGTGGAGCATTTGAACCGGGGGCACATCTGCAAAATAATCAACCCCTGTTGCACAAGAGCACTCGCAGATGTCACGAAAGTTATACAAAAAATTAACAAACTACACATTTACTCGCAACAACGAATAGGTAATCACACAAAAGCGAACGTGCACTTCCCACGGCCGAGTTGGAAGCAAATCTTTCAACGTCGACTCGTTGCCCTCCAGCACAGGAAGATAGACAGGCCGAGGGCAGGAACCATCCCCACCTTCACCGAAGAGAGGAAGGAGAACAGCCCGGAGAGAGGAGGGTCCTTCCGGCCGCCCCTCTCCATCGCCGGCGGCGGCTGCGCGGCGCCGCCGATCCCCCTGGAGAGATTCTCCGCGATCTCCTTAAGCAGCACCATCTGCGCCTTCTCCGTCCTCATCGACACGATCTCCTGCTTCAGCGACTCCCTGTCCGCCTCCAGCGCCTGCAGCCTCACGTACAGCTTCCTTATATCACCGTCCCCCCCCTCGCTCCCCCTCGCAGCCGGTCCCCTCGGCGTGCTCGGGCACTCGTCGGAGACGTCGGGGAGGACCCCGCGGTAGACCGCCGGGTCGATGGTGTAAACCCTATCGCTGGTGGGGTCATCCCCCGCGGTTCCCTGCTCACGAGGAGGGTGGATCTCCGGTATCGTCCGGAACGACCCCACGCTCTCCGCGGACATCGTCCGGGAGTGACGGTGGCGCGGGGAGGTCCCGACCACCGTCTTGTCCATCACCTCCATCTCCGAGATCCTCTGCTCGATCTCGGTCAGGGTGTGGGTGTCCCCCGGGAAGTTGGAGTGGTTGTTTTCCGCTGGGGAAGGGCAACGCGGCGGCGGCGGCGGAGGCTGATGAGGGGGATGATCCTCTGGGGGAGAGTCGGGGTCGATCCCGAGGGCGAGGAGGTGGAGGCGGTAGGAGCGTAGCTGGTGGAGGACGGCGTCGACAGCCTCGTCGCGGCGGAGGCACTCGTCCTCGAGGGAGGTAATCTGGAGGTGGTCGTGGGCGATCTTATCCTCGGCGAACTGGCGGAACTGGCGGGCCTCCATCTGGACCTCCGCCTTCTCGCGCTGGAGGCGGAGGATCATCGACATGGCCTCGTTGGCGGCGGTGGAGGAGGCGCTGCGCTCCTCCTCGAGGTCGCGGCGGAGGTCCTCGATGGCCTCGCTGCCGCGGGCGAGGGCCTCGCGAAGGGCGGCGCGCTCGTCGACGCGGGCGGGGTTGTGGTCGCCGCCTTCGGGGGACTTGCGCTTGCAGGGGAGGGGGAAGGGGCGGCAGGAGCAGCCGCATGCCGAGCAGAGGTGAGGTCGCCGGGGCGGCGACGCCGACGAGGACCTCATACGGAGCATCGGAGCTGCAGCATCGAGTGTGGGGAAGAGGAGAGGGTTCTTTGTGGGTAGAGGGGTGGTCGTAGACGGCGCGGGAGGAGGGGTTTTCAAACCCTAGATTTTTTAAGGGTTCCCTCTTCTTCTTCTTCTAGCTCTCCCCTCTCCCTCTCCCTCTCCCTCTCCCTCCCTCTCTTCGTATGTTTCTGAGTCGTCTTTTTTTCGGGTAGGGTGTGGGGATTTTACTCTTTTTCTTTGTCTTTGTTTGGGAAAATAGCGATGGGAGGTGTGTTAGTTGATGACGGGGGAAGCGGAGGAGAAAGGGGGAGGCGACCACGTTCTTTATCTTGATCGGCTACATGGAGTGGTCAGAAGAAAGGGTGCGAGGTAGGGAGAAGACGAGTGGGTGAATGTCAGGCTACGTCGAGAATTGACCGTGGAGTATAGGTGTTGTTTTGGTCAAAGTGGACGAATTCCTTCGCCATTGCTTGTAAATGGTTTTGAAGAATGGGACATTGGTCCAAAGGTTCTACAGAGGAGTTCACCACCATTTTTCTTTCTTTTCAGGGACGTATTAGAAGTGAAATTAAAAATTTATAGATTAAAAATTCAGTAAATCATAAATTGTTGTCAGATTGGTAAAATGAGATTTTTAAAAATCTTTCCTACTAATTATTCCATGAAAGCACATAAAGTGATAATATATTTATTAAATAATAAACTTTATTATTACCGTCAAAATATCTAACAAATCAAATCTATAACAAAGATTACAATAATAATAAGACCATAGAACAATAAAAGAAAAGAGTAGAGAGATTGAGGTAAGTTGGTGTGAAATTTAGCAGAGCTTCAGGGCTTTAGGAAGGATATCGGACAGAGAGCATGGAGAGGGCGTGAACTATGTGGTGGCTATTTTTTTCTATCTCTAGGTATATAAGTTATCTTCCAAAGGGTAGAGGCTAGGTCCTTTTATAGAAATCTAGGTGGCCTCCTATTGGTTGATCTAGAGTGCCTAGGATCACCAATTTGGATGGTTTAGATTCAATCAAAAGTGATGCTTATGATTGGTTGAATAGGAACCTTAGGATCTAAGTTGTAGGACTATGATATGATGAGGGTTTTCTAAAAATAGACAGCTTAGGTGGGTGGCTACCAAGGGATAAAATCTTATCTCTTGAGCAACCACTAAGGGAAAAAATCTTCTTAAGTTGGCACCAACTTAAGAGGATTAGGCTAGAATTTTCTTGGGTCTTATGTGAGTAGGGTTGGGGTTAGGTTTTGTAGACATAAGTTGTGAGAATAGGTTCCTAATTAGGCTAGGTTGACCCTAAGTCTAGTGGGTTGGGTCCAAATAGATTCCATGAACCCAATTGACTTATACTAAGTTAATTAAGTGAGCTCATGGACCTAAATAGGTAGGGATTGGATCTAGGATAAGTTGGCTAAGTTCCTGGATAGTAGGACAATTCTGTGGATAAGGGATTAGGATCATGGATAGTGTTATCCATGATTTTGGCTTTTGAGCTTACTTATCCAATTTGAGCTACCTTAAGGATAAGAGTTGGGATAAGGATATCCTAAGCTTCTCAGGGTAGGGTTAGGTTATCATAGTCCATCTCTCTCTTCTTCTTTATCTAAGTTTTCATTTCTTCTTCAATCATATCTTACTCTTCAACCAGTTCCTAATTTTATAGCCTTATCTTCTATCCCGCTTTTATTCTGCATGTCTCCAAGTCATTCTACGTCATTTACCTACATTATTCACAATAGACTAGAATTAGATAATCAGGTCTAAAATAAACACAATGCATATGGTATGCATGCATGCTCTAAATGCAATATTCACATTCTAAATGCATGATTTTACTAAGTAGCTAACTCTAGATTAAGCTAATTAAGGTAATAAATTAAGCTCTTATCACACTCCCATGCCTATCTTTTACTAATCCCTTAACAAAATCAATATGAGAAAAACCTATGGAAATCATGCAAAAATCACAATGCGCGGATTTTTTTTAATAAAGATGTTGTCAAAGAATCGAGCCAGTTTAAATAAAAAATCCTAATAATATTTTTCACTAACGAAAGAAAATTGTAGATAAATCCTTAACGGCAAAGACTAAATAGTTCCAGAGTAACGACTCAAATCCGAACCTTTGAAATCAAATCAAAAATCTTATTAGCCATTACAGTTGGATGGCCAAAGTGACTTTCTTTGACTAAATCGACACACCTAAGATTCGAATCGAATGTGAGAAAGAAGCATCTTGTGTGTAATTTTTATGTGACTCATCAGATGGATAACTAAGTTGACTCCTAATATTCAATAGGACTTAAAATGTTTCTATGCTCTTTTCTGAGACAACCTATCTTCGGTTAGGCCATATTAGGACTTGTCAGCTTTCTCCTCAACATTTTTTTTTATCCTGAAGTCAATACACTATGTGTATATTTCCTCGGCTAGGCCTCTAGATCTCTTATTCCTAATTCTTTTTTTCGTATTTTTTCTTTTTGTTTCTATATGATAAACACTCATTTATAGCGAGGTATTTTTATTTGGAAATGGAAAATGGGTAGCATCCATATATAGTGAGATGCTTTTATTTGATGGAAAATTTTTTTTTTCCTATTTTTCAGTATATATATATATATATTTTCCTTCTAATTTTTTCGGTTGAATATATACTTTTTTTCTTCTCTAACTCATTTTTTTAGATGAGTGGCTCTCCTTCATTTGCTCTAAATGCTTTCCCCTACAAACAGGAATAGTCTTAAGAGCTAAAAATACAATAAGGTCATTTAGATCTGTAGGCCTAAGACTAAATCTTGTTGACCACCAAGGACTCAACAAAATCATCCAAAAGATGAGTCAGTGCAATGTGCAAGTGAAGATGTTTGAAACTTAAAGACTATCCGAATCAAAAGGTGGAACGATAAGTTATTCACTCATCACCCCTCTGACTTAATACTTCCAGCTTTTTTAGACTCCTTTCAAAGTCTTAGAAAAATCAATCCATATTTAAGTAAATACTCGAGATAATTAAGCCATCATACGACCTGAAGAGTCTAGGCGGAAAGGCTTTGTTTCACATGTCCTAAAGTCGGTAAAATCTCAAATCGAGAATTTTGACTCTATCTAGCTTGAATCTTAAGAACTACCCTCTTATTTAAAAGAAATACCACAGGAAAACATATGCAACGATGCAAATGCAAAATTTTTCTTTCTTTCTTTGTTTTTATTATTTTTCAAAAATGCTATGTATATATAGGAGTATTGATGGGATTAGCTGACACAAAATAAAGACATGTAATGTTCACCCACTCATGCCTATCATTACAATGCCCTCATTGAAATGGATGAAAAATAATTAAAATGCAATAAGCAAGAAGAGGGGATATCACCTTAATGAGGTTGTTATTCTAACTCAACTTATAAAGATGTAAGTACCTGTACAGAATACTTGGTTGCCTCTCAACTAGCACCAAGTTTTACGTCATTTGTCAAACCAAAACCCTAAAAGTAAATGAATGATCAAATTAATGGGTTGAGTTAGGATTAATATGAAGATATGGTCATGCGGCCCAAGAATCAGTGATCCACATATGTGGACCAGCTGATGGTGAATACCAAGCCCAAAACGTTGGAAAAATAAAATAAACAGGCTTGGAATTATTTGCAGCCAGGTACTACAAAAGAGAGAAAAATAAGTGTAGGTGCCAGAGTGGAAAGTAGATAGTGGCAACCCTAAAAAGTGGTGCATAAGGCAAATGAGGTGGATAAAGGGTGGTTAGTGGGAAATAAATCATACGGGTCCTGAAAGTAATGGGAAATGAAAGTAGGAACCCAAGTGGTGTAGTCTGAAATGGTATAAGGAACCACTTCGTGAGTCAAGTCAGGTGTGGATGGATGTAGAGTACGTAGGTGAGTCAAATAAAATCCAACGATCCATCTTAACAGTTCCAGATTCACCCAAATCATGCTGATATCCAAATCGAAATCCTCAAGCTTATCCCTGGGGTGATCAAAAATCTCATACGAGTCGCCCAAATCCTATCTTAATTCATGATGCAAATCTTCAAATGCAATGGGTGAAAATCTGTTATCTCTCAGAATCATTTCCCCAGTGGGTGTAAGATAGGAATCTAAATTAATCAAATCCTCGAATTCTTTCATTTTTACTTCTGTGGCTTCTTTGAATTTCCCAATGTCAGACTCGAGCCATCCATTAGAGTTTCTCGGATTATAAGTTAGGCCCCAATCTACTTTGTTTTGAACTCCATGCGCTGAGGTAACGTCTTCCTTTTTCTTATCAATCAAATCAAGTTCCTCGGAATTCCATGATTTAGCTGAATTCTTCGCTTTCTCAGGTAAATCATCATAAGTCATCCCCAATAATTCTGCAATATCTTGAACATCTCTTTCATACGAGGATTGTCTATCTTGCTCAATCTTACGATGTTGGTGATTAGAGTCACGAGAAGGGAATGTAAAATCAGGGTTTTCCTCAAGACTTTGGTGGATGAGAAGAGAAGGGTGAAAATTAGCTAATACAAAAGTGAAAGCAGATTCAGCTTCTATATGGAATATTTCAGAATGATCAGTACCGTTGAATTCAGATATCATAATCGAATCATGCAAGCATATACGATCATCATAATCCTCAAACAAAATCATATTAAACCATCCAAATGTGCCTGGCTAGGAGTGTCACTATCCTAAATCCCCCTATCCTCTTGAGGGGGCTCTTTTATTTGTTTGTAATCTTCATCTTGTTCTTATTCTCCCAAATTTTTGGAGATATCCACATCCAAATCATCCGCAACATCCAATTGTGCATCTTCTAACATAAAGGACTTGTATTCAGGCCCACTAGAGATTTGTTCCTCAAAATAAAGTGATTGTAATTTAGGGCTTGAATCAAGATTTAAATCCTCGAGTGAGCCTTCCTCCTCAATCTTAACAGGGTTATCAGATAATGTAAATTGGATTCCATGAACAAACATTATCTCCCAAGATTTAGGATTTTTAGATTAAGAATCAATCCTGGGGATGCCAACATTTTCCTCATCATTTTCCAGGATGGGGTTTTCAAATGATTCAACTCCAGATGTGTCATAATCAGTTCCAAGAACCCCATCAGATGTCCCTTCCATAGATTTTCCATTCATTTCAGAGTCAATCTTTGGGACATTAGGATTGTCTATTTATTCAGATGTAGGCCTGGGTAAGATTTGTTTTGGATAATCATAGGGCCAGTGGGTGGGTTCGGTGTAACTAGAGGTTGGAACTGAATAAACTGTCATACTTAAGGTTAGATCCTCAACCCTAAGTGGCTCACAACTAACTTGTGGCACACTCAGACCAGGTTTATCATGTTGTGCTTCTCGAATTCTATTAAGCTCCTTCAGCAAGTTATTAGTATTTCTTTTATTAGCTTCTCTCACCGCTATGGTAAGGGGTTTGAGTGGGCTAAGGATAGTAATTTCTAGGATTTCTAACCTCACTCAAATCAGAATATCCATTATCAAGATTGGAATACCTAGGGTAAGGATCATATGCTTGGTTAGGTGGTGTAAGGTTATCCCAATAAGAAGGTGGAGTGAGTTGGGTGAAATTGGGATAATCTGCAAAGTGATTTTGGGGATAGGATTGATATCCTAGGTATTGGGACTCTGAGGCATGTCCCCAATCAAGTGAGAGATGAGTCTAGTTAAACGGGTCAAGATAGTTTTGTAATTTCTCTATGAGAGAGGGTGAGATTTACGTGAAACAATTAAAATGCAGAAATATATAAACAATCTCACAAGAAGCAATCAATCACAAGTACACAAGGATTTTTAGGTGGAAACCCAAATCCAGGTAAAAAACACCACCTAAACCTCTTAGTTTAAGATTTCCCGATCGACCGAGTCGATCAAATCCACTGTCAAGTCACTTAAATGAGGGTGACTTAACCTCTTACAACAACACTACTTTATACGAGGGTAGTGTACCTTAAACCCCTCCTCTTTAAGAGGAGTATTTAGTCTCTCAATGGAGATGAGAATTCACAATACGAATACATAACCAAAGAACAATATAACAAAATCCTATAGAGCCACAAAGATTAAAACCTAGCTACTATAGTAGTTAGGAAACTTCTCTTTGGCGGATGTGCATCGACAAATGATGCGGGTGCGTGAACCACGCAATGGCACAACAACGCTCTTGAAATCTATGGCGGGAGAGCGGGTGCACAACTAATGTGGTGCTCTCTAGATGTAGACTATGGATTTGGAGAGTAAGAACTCTTCTAATGGTGTCTTGGACACAAATTGATGTGGAAGTAGTGTTTCTTAGCGTGTCTTGGTGTGTCTCACAAAGGAGGGCTTCCTCCTCTATTTATAGAAGGCCCAGGAGTGCTTTAGAAGGGTTTGGAAGGCTTCTATAGCCATTGAGAGCAAACCCAAGGCAGATTAGGCCGGAATCAAGGTCATTAATGTTTTTGACAGGGTTATTAGACTTCTGAGCCTAATATCAGATGTCTGGAAATCACTTATAAGACGTCTGGGCCTAATGTCAGACGTCTAATTCTAGGCGGATTTCCTTCCTGACTTGAGTTAGACCTAAATAGGGTTCTTGTGAAAGGTGGTCAGACGACAGGTCAGACGTCTGGCACTAAGTCTGAACGTCTGGAAACCTAATTAACTGCGGGAATGGATTTCCCAAGGCACAAACGGCTATTAGATCTGTGCAAAGTGATTTTCGCTCAATTGAGGCTAACGCCTATATATCAGACATCTGAGGTCCTCTATGGATGTTTGATAGAAGATCAAGAGTTGTTCTTCAATGATCAAATGTCTAAGCCAACGTTCCACTAATTGGACGTATGGCAAGGTCATTAGATGTATTCTAAGATGTTTGGACTAAGAGCTGGACGTCTGAAAGTGGTAGACAGAAGGTGGTTCTCCAACCTAAGTGTTTGGACGTCTAATCAAAACAGTCAGACGTCTTAAAGTCAAGTATCAGACGTCTAATTTTCAGATTAGACGTTTGATCAGGCTTTTTGATGCTACTTTGGTTTTCTAAGTTCTCTAAGAGTTGTCTAAGTGTCCTAGGGTTTAGAAGGTGTTCCTAGGACTACTGATAGGTAACTTTGAGGCTCTTTAACAATTATCTAGACAGAAAGAGAGAGCAAAAGAAACAACAAAATAATACATAAAGTATCTATCATATTCTTCATCTCCTTCCTTCTTCAAGCTTTCGCTCCAAGCGAAGGCTCCTCTTTCGTCAAGCTTCCTCCAATCCGCCATAGATGCGAGCTTGAGCTTCGTCTTTCACACTTGTAACCATTTGCTTTTTCCTGTAATCTAAAACTCAATGTAAATGTTAACTAACAAGTGTTTTGTTATCATCAAAATTAATGATCGTGGTGCTCTTACACCAACAAGTTGATCATGCCAATTTGGTGTTGGTCCTATAGGGAGAGTGTCTCCTGAGATTGTAGAGATCCTTGATATCCATAGATTTGTGTGAAACTCTGTAAGGATGAGGTAGGCCGAGCTATTCCTGAGGAATATGAAGTGTAGGTAAGGGAATCAAGCCCCGAGTGTTGAGGAGAGTTCTCCCATCCTGAAGAAGTTGGAGTAAGGGAAGGTTTGTGATAGGGAAAAAAGGAGGAATAGTGCAAAGCAAAAGAGTATGGGTCCAAGTTCTCCTCCTTAATCAGTTCTTCCTCATGGTGATTACCCATTGGGAAGGATTAGAATCATATTATGAAAAAACAAGTCTTCTTCTAAGATTTCTCTCTAAAGGTGTCATCAAATTAGGGTTTAGAGATCTCCTACCTTGCATGCACCAAAAGAAAGTTGATAGATGAGAGAGAGAGAAGACAGATGAGAGAATACCCACCCTTACAATACAAGCAATCAAGCTAATCTTTAGAGTGTAAACCCTAATTAGACCTAATCCAGACTCCCCAAAATATGACTATCAAATTCGCACTTCTTACACACACGCAATCAAATGGAAACAAAGGGAGTTAGAAATATCAAATAAGCATGAAGAAGAAAAGCTTCAAGAATAATTTCGTTGCCTCTTCGATAACGGTGCCAATTTGTTCAACAGGAAATTTTGTAAATAGATTTCTACGTTATCATTGTAGTTGCAAAACACGTCGAATCAAATAAATTTATAGATCAGAAATTCGATAAGTCCTAAGTCGTTCGTAGGGAGACAAAACGAGATTCTTAAAAGCCTTTCGCACTAATTATTCTATGAAAGCACATAAAGAGACAAGATATTCATTGAATAATAAACTTTATTGCTTCTATCAAAATGTCTAACAAATCAAATCTATAGCAGATATTACAATAAGAATAAGAACTTAGAAAAATAGAAGGAAAGAGTTGAGAGATTGTGGAGCTGCTTGACGGATGCCTATATAAAACTTAGTAGAACTTCAGGTCCAGGGCGTTGGGAAGAAGATCGGGTTTATTAGGAGGTTTCTCAAGGGTTAATTAAAGGTTAAATGGTCATAAGTGCCTAATAAGTGGGTTCATGGAGACAGAAACGAGTTTTCACGCGTTTTGAGAATTAATGAACATCTGAAACTCTAAAAATAGACCCGCTTAATTAACTGGGGTTTTGGTTAGGATAAAATTCACCTAAACCTTCTATAAATCATATAAAAATATTCTACAAGGTTTAGTATGCTTGCTTTGACCATTGGAATCTAATCTAACCTAAAATAGAGTCTCAGACATATAGTTACCCTAATTTGGGTTGCTACATAAATTATCCAGTAAAACTTGGTCAAAACCTAAATTCGACTTCATCATCAGATTTCTTAGGTCCAAATTAGGTTTGTACCAAAAATTGGGCCCAATCAGAGATCATCTTGACCAAGTTTGCATTTTGGTCCTGTCTCACTCTTTTCTCTCACACACATACCCTTAACTTTTGAAATATTTTCAGGGACCCCCCTAACTTCTTCATCTTCTTCACATCTAGGTCCCTACTCCATTAGGAATAGCTGCACCTCACCGACGAGATTCGAGCAAGATTTTCTCGCTCGTTTCTCAATCAATCAATCAATCCTAGATTTGAACCAGAGATTCCTTGAAAAAATCTCTTTCCATCAAACCCAATCTTAGAACCTAAGCCTTTCCTAATCTCCCATGCAAACACATGGGAGATGTGGGTATCCCACATGCACAAATTGGATGGAGCTTAAAAGCTTCCTTCCATGCTTGGAGCCCATCTCTAACACCTATAAAAGCATGCCTATTGCAAGGTCGTGCTCTTTAGCAAGGTTTTGAGCCACAACAAGTCTTCATTTCCTCTCTCTGGTGAGCTTCTCCCTCCGTCATCCTATGTTCTCCCAATGACCAAATTGGGAGTGCCACGATCTTCCCCGACTTCCTCCGCACCTCACTAGTCAAAGCGAGGGCCATCCTCTCCCTGTCTTCGTTGTCGTCCCCCTCCGGAGCATTCATCTTCCACGATGCTAGCCTGCCAACACCGGTGCCAATCCTTATCCCTTCGTCCCATTAGACTAGTTAGCTAGGTCCCTTTAGTTCCTTAGGTTAGTTTTCTTATCCAAAAACCTAAAAATACCCCTCGACGCACATGCTCACCGTCATTTCTCCCATCTCCAGCCACCTCTCTGGCGAGGCTTTCCCATCACTTCACAACTCCAAACACCTCGCCAACAAGACGCACACCTCCGCTACATCACTACGAACAAAAGCCCTAACCTTTCAAGGGCTATTGATGACCTAAACCACCCCCCGGATATTTGGCTAGTTTATAGGTATAGAGTTGGAGACTCATGGAGGAGTTGGGCAGTTGGCGACCCTGGGAGTCACAGGGGTATTGTGGGACAATGACAGTGACGCGGCAGACACGACCTGAGCTGATAGACCTCATCATCACAGGGCAGATGACAGATCCATACTTACAGACGTTGCGAGATAGGGTGTTGACAAGGGACCCAGGAGACTTTTCCTTTTCAAACGAGATACTGCGTATGAGGGGACGCTTATGTGTTCCTAGGGATGAAGAGTTGTTGAGAGAGCTCCTGGCTGAAGCGCATGGGTCCAGGTTCACCATACATCCCGGGAATGCAAAGATGTACCATGATTTGAGACGAGACTTTTGGTGGAGAGGGATGAAGCAGGATGTTGGTGAATTTGTGCAGCAGTGTTTAGTGTGCCAGCAGGTGAAGGCCGAGCATCAGAGGCCTGCAGGGCCGTTGCAGCCACTTCCTGTGCTAGAGTGGAAGTAGGAGAGCATCATTATGGATTTGGTGGTGGGTTTACCAGTTACCCAATGGGGATACGACACAGTTTGGGTAATAGTAGACAAGTTGACGAAGATAGCGCGTTTCCTGTCGATTCTAGTCACCTTTGGACCAGCACAGTTAGCAGAGAGATACATCCGAGATGTGGTGTGCCTACACAGAGTTCCACATGAGATTGTATCTGATAGGGATACTTGTTTTACTTCCCAGTTCTGGGCTGAGTTTGAGCAGGCTTTGGGGACACGTTTGAGGTTCAGTACCACTTACCACCCCCAGACAGACGGACAGTCAGAGCGCACCATACAGACACTTGAGGACCTTTTGCGCGCCTGTGTGCTAGACTGGAGAGGCTCCTGGGAGGAGCATTTACCCCTGGCAGAGTTTGCATACAATAACAGTTACCACTCTAGCATCGGCATGGCACCTTACGAGGCTCTATACGGATGGAGGTGTACTGCACCCTTGAGTTGAGTCGAGGTGGGGACCAAGTGGGAGGTTGGTCCCAGGCTAATCTGGTAGAGTCAGGAGGTGATAGAGTAGATTCACAGACGACTCCGCACTGTTAGGAGCAGGCAGAAGAGTTACGCTGACCAGAAACGCAGAGAGGTGTAGTTCAAGGTCGGGGACCACGTCTTTCTCCGTGTTTCACTCATGAAGGGCCAGCAGCGTTTTGGGGTGAAAGGGAAGCTTGCATCGAAGTTTGTGGGGCCCTTCGAGGTCCTGGAGTGGGTATGACCCGTTTCTTATCGACTTGCCCTTCCTCCCCAACTTTCTAGAGTGCACGACGTGTTCCACGTGTCCAACCTCAGGAAGTATGTCGCCGATCCCAATCACGTTCTGAGCCACGAGAGCGTCGAGGTGGGTGACAACCTGACCTACCCCGAGAGACTAGTACAGATGCTAGATAGAGCCGTCCAGAGGGAGGTATGTACTACTGGTGAAGGTCCTATGGAGAAGCCAGCAGTACGAGAAGGCGACTTGGGAGCCTGAGGTGGCGATGCGAGAGTGGTACCCGGAGCTTTTTGAGGGTACATCTTTTCGGACCTACTTCGGTCCTCTTTAAGTTTGTCATGCGTTTCTACGTTTCTCTTTCCACACCCTAGCTAGCTCAAGTTTAGAGGATGAAACTTCCTTTAAGTTTGTTATGATGTAATGACCCGTACCTTTTTAGCCATTTAAGACGTCTGGAGTTTCAACCAGATGTCTGTCCAGACATCTGAAAGTGAAATTTTTTATAAGACGGGTGACGTGCAGAGGCTGCTCCCCCTCTCTCTCCCTCACCCCCGAACCCTAACCCTCTCCTATATATACCCCCGTCCTTTCTCCTCTCCTCTCCCCCTCACACCACCAGTCACCACCACCTTCAGATCTCCTATGCGGCTACGGTGAGGCCCGACGGGAGTGGCGAGAGGGGGGCGAGCGTGGGAGAGTGAAAGAGAGGAAGGAAGAAAGCGTGGAAGGTCGGAGGACCTTCGGGGGCTCGACGGAGCTCGCACGGCCGACGGTGGGCGCGTGCACGCGGGGAGGACATTGGCGAGGAGCTGCTTAAGCTCCTGCAGCAGTTGGAGGTGCCACCGCGGGCGTAGGTGCGAGTAGAGCGAGCTGCGAGGAGGTTCTGATACTGGAAGTTTTCCAGTATTAGACGTCTGGCGTGATGTCCAAATGACTGGTGAGGACCCGGACGTCCGGAGTTGAGGTTGGATGTCTGAAAGTGGGTTATCATGAGGTACGAATCTTCCTGCGCTATGCAAATCATAACGCAGGGGATGTCGGCTGATCGTGCCTGCATTTTCGTACGCAGGTGCTTGGTAGAACTCGAATAGGTTGTGTTAATATGGTGAAATTATCATTGAAGTTATTATAGTGGTTAACCTAAATCGAGTCTAACCATCTTTCACAAAATTTTAACCTGGCTTACTTGATTTTATCTTGGTCACTTTTAGGCCCAGGGTTGATCTCAGGGAGGCGGGAATTAAAGGTCAAGGAATTTCTATGCCTTTCCTAAAACGTATCTCTTCCTTGCGTTTATTATATTTTTGGTTTTTCTATTTAAGATTTTTTTGTTGATAATATTGTCCTTGAGGCACACCCTCAAAATCAAGTTCTTGGCTTTGATCCAAATTGTTCTTGACTTTTAGCCAACTTAGGGTTTCCAAAAAAACTGGTCTTGCTATTCGCAAGACCGAGTACCTGCAAGACAAAAATTATCTTTTCTCTTTTACTCTTTTTTTTTATCTTCTTAATAGCAAGAAACAAAAGATAAATAACAACAAGGATACCAGTAGAGAAAGGGATACTTAGCTTAATATATGTATAGATATAATAGATACGGTATCTATATAGATATATATATTTATTTATTATATATAGGGGTGGAGGTGGAAGTGGAAATGGAGTGTAGCACAGTGTCAAGTTGGTCCATGTCTAGTAAGACGCAACCAACAAGACGAAGTGCCACGTGGAGTGTGGAGCGAATGTGTGGGAGTGTGTGCGGAGGTGCTTGCTTTGCGTGGGTATCGGGGAATATCAGCAATTGGTGCAGATATTCCCGCGATATGATGCGTGGTGGGGTGACTAGTGCACGGGCATATGGATACGGGTAGGTGATGTGTATGTATATATATATATATATATATCTACACACACACACACACATATATATATAGATATGTATATGTATATAGATATATATAGATATATATGTGTGTATATATATATGTAGATATAAATTTATATATATATGTGAGTGGATATATAAATATATATGTGTGTAGGCGTGAGTTTATAAGGGTGTGTATGGTGTGTACAAGTGTGTGTGAGAGAATACACGTGAGTTTGTACAAGTGAGTGTGTGTGTGTGCACTACGGATGAGGGGGAGCGTAGTAGATAAGCCGTTTGCTGTGCTGCCCTGTCGTTTGATGCAGGTAGCTGCGCGGGCATAGGAAGGGGCGCGCACTGTCTTTGTGCATGGGCAGGTGCGGTTGAGCGCAGCGTAGCGCACAGCACTGCGGGCGGTAGCGGGCGCAGGCAACCGGTTGGCGCGGGTAGCGGGCGAGGAGAGAGAGTGCTGTGCCACCGGCTAAGTGAGAAGCGAGTCGGTGGCTACAGTGTTGCGTAGACTGCGCGCTACAGTGCGCTATAGTGCGCGCGCGGTCTACTGATCGGTAGCGGCCGGTTTCGCGTGTCTTGTGCGTTGGGAAGTGCCTGCGTGCACGGGAAAAGCTTACGCAGGGCTTGCAGGCGCATGTGTGGTGGCCGGCGCTGCTTCAGGCGAACGTTGCTGCTGCTGGAGCTTCCGAGCTTGAAGCTCTGGCAATGGCAGAAATGGAGAACGACAGTGAATCAAGAGGGTGAAACCACCACGCCCACCTGCTCACGAAAGAGCTGGGCGGTGG
Source organism: Thalassia testudinum (assembly GCA_037157565.1). Lineage (NCBI taxonomy): Eukaryota > Viridiplantae > Streptophyta > Magnoliopsida > Alismatales > Hydrocharitaceae > Thalassia > Thalassia testudinum. The sequence goes on from JAZHRO010000024.1 coordinate 26,385,198, forward strand.
TGGAACTCACAGTGGTGGTTGTGGGACCACTGTGAGTTTTCTCCTGGCCGCAGTGTGTCTCTTCAGTGAGAAGTGATGCTGCGTATGGAGAGGGAGAGGGGAGGAGGTTGGCCTGATGGTGTAGCAAAAAGTGTCTGCAGGTGTGTGTGTTTGGCCACCTGCGCAAGGGAGAGGGCAAGGCCTTTTAAGGAAGAAGAAGCATGCCACAGCCATGTTGCTGGCAGAGGAGTGGCACGAAGAGGCGCATGCCCCATGCCCTGGGCCGCGCAAGAGAGAAGAATTCAAAGTAAAATAAAAAATGAAAATGGTGAAATTGCAATGCGGCACTTGATGAAGATGTTAATTAGATGGCCAATTATTCACTCTCCTCCCCTCTTTAGAAAAATGCATGCATGTGTCTATGTACAAATGCCACAATAGCTATATAAGATGCAATGGTAGTGCTAGGAAATGACACAAGATGACATATTTATTGGTGTATTTTTGCTGTGCAATCATACCCCCATGCCTATCTTTTGCTAGTCCCTAGCAAAACATTTTTTTGTTTTGTATTTAGAGATGATCTTAAGCTGAAGATTGAAGCGACATGGGTGTGTTTATTTGTTGGATATTGTGAGAACCAATTGCAGAGAAGACTACCAGTACTTTAAGTCTTACGTGACATAGACGATCTCTTGACTAACCTAGACTCTTGATATTTAAACCTTAAGTACGATTTTCAGGACTCAGAAGGTTTTTGCCGTACTCGAAAGATCAAGAGATTATGGTTTGTGTATAGTGAAGGATCAAGACTTACCAGATGAACATTAAGACTCAAGTCCTGGGTTTCATGACTTTTTAAGTGCAGGTTGGTTCCAGATTCAGCTCTTGTCTTCGGATTGACCCTTATAAAGATGACGGAAAACTCAACTCCCATTTTATTGCTTTTGTGGCTCAAGGAATATATGCTAGAAACAGAGTATTTATGACATGCCCTGAAAAACTTTTTTGGAGAAGAGAATTTACAGACATTTGAAAGATATACTGACAGATTTGCTCTTTTTTTTTTTTTGAAACAAGTGTTAGTATATCTCTTACAACTTTATTTGGAGGAGCACACATTTTTGGTGGGATTTTTGGTGGAAAGAGTTTCTCTTAGACACAAGACTAAAGTTTGGGATAAAAAGTCTACCTGCACGCACAAGTAAGGACTCCACCTTCCCTAATGAACACTAGGGTTGGATCTTATGTTCACTGGTCTTTCTTGATATGTATAGTGTGATCCAAGATTACTTAGGCTCTCGAGTAAAAGCAAACCAACGAATCCTATACTGGTGTCTCAGGTACAAGAATACGTCCTTAGTTAGGAGAGATTCTAATCTATCTTATCAATGCTCAAGTTAATTAAGCCGAGTCTGAGCGAATCAAGCTTTTTTGCCGGGAAAGTCTTCAAAACAGCGGTTAAATATCTATAAACACTTATTGTATTTTTTTGTTTCAGCCTTCAGATCATTACTAAACACCCTTTTTTTTGTACATATTTATAGATGGATATATATAATGGAAGCTGCATGATACCATATAATACCCAGATCCTATGGATGCCTATCCACCCCCCATGCCAAACAATGCTATGTCCTCATATACATGTAGGGTAGAGGAAGGTCCAAAGATCGGGGAACGAGAGCTGACGTGCAAGTATATAATAGGGTGGTAGGGTGGGTGGATGGTGGGAGGTGAATTGAAAAGGGTGCGAAGTGAAGTGACATGGAAGTGTGTACGTGACAGTGGAGGAGTGTTGCTGGGGTGCCTCCTAACGAGTGCTGAATTTAACGTCCTAGCTGAACTCAGAATGGCATGAAATTAGTTACCCTCCAGCAGGGCAACAGTTTTACCAATGGGGGCAGGTTCGTAAGTAAGATAGGGTTTTAAACGCTGCCCATTGACTGTAAATTTATGCCCAGATTTAGGATCTTTAATTTCAACGGCCCCATTGGGAAATGGTCTCGAGACCAAGAAGGGACCAGTCCATTTGGACTTCAATTTCCTCGGAAAGAATTGAGCCGGGAATTGTAAAGCCAAACTTGCTGATATGGCTTAAATTTCTTCCGCCGAATTCGGTTGTCGTGAAAAGCCTTAGTGCGTTGTTTGAAAGTTAATGCAAAATCATAGGCTTCACAACGGAGCTCTTCTAGCTCTTGGAGTTGGAGTTTACTTTCTTGACCATACAGGTCTGGGTCGAGGTTATATTGGCGAACCGTCCAATAAGCGTGGTGCTCCAGCTCCACGAGCAAATGACAAGGCTTCCCATAAATGATTCTATAAGGAGACATACCTAGGGGAGCCTTGAAGGCGGTCCGATACGCCCAAAGTGCGTCAATCAGCTTGTCAGACCAATCCTTATAGTCAGGTCGAACCGTTTTCTGGAGAATTTGCTTGATTTGCCGGTTCGACACCTCAGCCTGGTGATGAGTCCATTTTAACGGACTAATAGTAAGCCTAAGTAATTCTCTTTTAACAATTTAGGTTTGTTAATAACTACACTAAGTTATAGAATAATTGTATGCATCATGATTTAATGCTATAACATTCTATGACTTAATGTGTATTCTACACCATGATTATGTTCTTTTTATTTGCAGGAATAATATTCAAGAAGAATAAGGGTTGGGGAGAAATTTTCCCCAACAACTGGCGGGCCTTTTCCCTTTCCTACGGCGAGTGTAACTCTTCTCCAACGCCCGCCGGTTGAAAACGGAAAGGGGATTTGGAAATCCCGGGATTGACGCACGCGGGGAGAGAGAGGAGTTAAAGAGAAGAGAAGAACGGGGATCATTTTTTCCAACGGGCTGGGGGAACTGCTTCACGGTGGAAGAGGGTGGACACTGTGTAACTCGTGTGCACTGTGCCTGCACCTACCTGCTCACGCGCCTGCAAGCCAAACACCGTCAGTGCTCTCCTCGTCTCTAGCGCACCGCTCACGCCACCTCACCAGCGCGCCTACTTCGCCCACGCGCCTGCCTCCATCCATCTGCAGGCGCATCCCCCGGCGCACCCACAGGCGCACTCCACCTCTGCCCTCTCCGCCCTCTCCAGAACCAGCGCATCCTCCTCCCCGCAGCCTGCACGCCATCTCCCTACGCGCGACACCACGCGCCCCGCCATTCCACCTTCCTGCAAGCGGACAGCAGGTGTCCTACCACCCTGCAGCGCCTGCTCCAACCTCTGCGAGCAACCGCGCGCTCTTCTGCAAGCACGCCGCGCAGCCTTCCGCGTTGCAGCAGGCGCAGCGACGCACCTACCCGGCCTTCACCGCTCGAACAACTGCAGCAGCAGCCGTGCACTGCAGCAGTCTCCGGCCACCTCTGCCGGCCAGCTCTGGCCACCTCCGCCGCCACCGCTGCCACCGTCGGAGAGCCCCCGTCCTCACCATCCTCCCGAACCTCGCAACTACCCCACCGGTGCTCTCTCTCTCGCGAGGAAGAGAGAGAGAAAATGCTCTATTTTTGTTAGAATTAAAAATTACATTCAATGCCATTGCCACCGATTTTATTTTATTTTATTATTATTATATTGTGGCAGAAATGCATTCAAGCACTCACAGTTCTTTCTAATTGCATGGTATTAATATTGGCTGGTTTAAAGATTGATTTTGGACTTGATTTAAGTACCAATTGCCTTTAGTACACATCACATGAAAATTGCACTAATTCATTCCAAAATTTATTGAGGATTTCTGTGAGGGGAAAACTGCACTTACACCCTTAACTTTTTAGGTTATTGTAAACCTACTTTCCTTCACATTTTAAGTCCAATTTGAAAAGGAATTTCGCACTATCCAAAATAACATTAAATAATTAAGTATTGATTGCATCGTTGCCTCCCTGTGGACACGACCCGCTCTTCTGCGAGTGGTTATTTTCATTATTTTTTATTCGTCGATTTTTCCACCACTTAAATACTATAACGCTAAGCGAAAAGTCGACCTATCAAATTGGCGCCATTGCCAGGGATGCAACAGACGCAATAGATTTACTTTATTATTTTTGAATCTTTTGAGTTGCGAAATTATCTAAACATTTTGGTTATTGTGCAAGGAATCCGCCGAAGCGACGAGGCGCAACAGAGCAGCGACGGCAACCACGAGTTAAGCCACACAAGGAAAAGACGAAGGAGACCAAGATCCTGTTTCGCAGAGGATTCTCCGTCGTCACAATTTAATTCTATCTTTTCGCCCTTGTATTTCGGGGTTAAATTTTTGGGGGTTTGTCCCCGCATTCTTTAGCTACTAGGGCTTACAGTATTTTTGGTGCATGCGTGATTATATTTTTTGCTTGCTTGCTTTTAAAAATTGATAAAAAAATATCGAGCTGCTTATTTAGAAGTTGCATGCGCTTAGGTGCGCGCATTTAGGGGTGATTGAGCAGCATATTAGGTCTTATATTGCATTACAAGAATCTTACATGAAGATTGCTGGAGACAGGTTTATCTTTCTAACTTTTGCATCCAGCTTCTGTTCAGCATTTGCATTCCAATTTAAATTCAAGACCACCAAATTGTTTGAATTTACTAATTAAGTGGTCACATAACTAAAAGCGGAACGGATAATCAGATTCAACCCTAAAAGCAATTCACTTTTGATATGATTCTAAGGGACTTGTCTGTGATTTCAAAAAGAAATTACAAAGATTTACGGTGTGTTGCACAGTTTTGACACTGAGCACGCACATTAGGCACCGCACTAAGGCTCAATCCCTTAAGGCTATAGGCACCGATCTCTTTATCGGTGCAGACCCTCCTATTGTGCTTTGTGGTAGTGGTGATACTATCTTTTGATCAAGTGTTTTGATACTCCACGGAGGGGGACACCCCTTAAAGGAACAAAAGGGTAGTTAAGGGGCACCGCACACGCATCGCCTCAAAGGAAGGGTTCACCCTACTTGCATCCCTTTGTTTGTCCTTGGAGTAACTTCTCCCTTGATCACCTGGGAGTATCATCTAAGCAAAGTATAGGTCCTAGGGCACTCGAAGGTTGAATTAAGGCACGTAATTGCAGTGAAAAACTTGTTTGGCCATTTATTTTAACTAATTCAACATCCACAATAAAGAAGGTTAAGATTTCAAGTCCACAACCCTCTTATACCACTTACGTGGGAACGGAGGGATAAGTCTTGATCTTTTGACTTATCTTTAGAGTGGAGGTTTGACTTACTCAATAATAAAATAAAAATTTTGCTGAATTGTGTTTTGTATGCTTGATAGACGCTCTCTTGAGGGTAGTCTAGTGTTTGATCCTGAGACCGAGAGAATTCTTAGGAGAGCTCACCTAGGAGAAGAAAGAGAAGAAATGGCTGAGCAAGGTGCAAATCAACAAAGGACCCTAAGGGACTATTTTATTCCTATCAACCAACCTGCACAAGCACTAAGACGACCGGTAGGGGATAATCCGTATGAGATCAAGAGCAGTACCATATCTTTGTTGCCCTCTTTTTATGGTACTGCTAGGGAGGACCCCTACCGGCATTTGGAGGAATTCATTGAGGTCTGTTCCACGGTGAAGCTCCAGGGCTTTACTGATAAAGCCCTGATGAGGACTCTATTTCCTTTCTCCCTAAAGGATAAGGCCAAGCACTTGTATCATACCCTCGATGCAAGGGTAAATGATTGAGCTACCCTTAAGGGAGAATTTTTAAAAAAATATTTTCCTATGAGTAAAACCAACCATTACAGAAGAGAGATTATGGGTTTTACTCAACAAGAAGGGGAGTAATTTCATGAGACTTGGGAGCGCTTTAATGACCTTCTTAGGTTATGTCCCCACCATCAAGTGCCAAGATGGCAGTTGGTCGAAAGGTTCTATAACGGATTATCTGAAAGGCATAGGCAAACCATTGATGCAGCCTGTGCAGGAACCTTCATGACCAGAACTGAGGATGAAGCCTGGGAATTATTTGAAACTTTAAGTGACAACTTCATACATTTGTCCTCTGCGTATCAAGAAAGAAAACCATCAATCTTGCAGAGGAAGATAGAGGCCCATGAAGCCGGGGCTTCTCAGGATTTGGCTTATCAGATTCAACTATTGAATAAAAATTTTGATACGCTTTTAGCAAACCCCGGCATGAACCCACAAGCAGCCTCTATTTTTCAGGCTTCAAGAGAATGCTCCATCTGCCAAAGCACAACGCACGCCACTACGGAGTGCCATCAGGCAACCCAATTCCCTGAGTTGATTCAGGCCGACTTGAATGCGGCCCAAGGTTTCCGCCCCCTCGCAATAACCCTTACTCCAACACTTATAATCCAGGGTGGCGGAACCATTCAAACTTCTCTTGGAAGAAAGCTGATGCTTCTAACTCAGGGAATACAAGACCCTTACCTCCCCAGCCCAAATACCAACCGTCTTATGAAAACCCTCTTCCGAATAAGCCCTCTGAGATGGATGAACTGAAGGCCATGATGAAAGCGATGCAAGAGCATCAGAATATGGTTATCCAATCTCAGAATAAGATGATTACTGATTTGCAATCCCAAATTGATCATCTTACTGAGGCAGTTAGGCAACGTGATCCGGGGAAGCTGCCTAGCTCTTCTGAGGAGAACCCTAAGGGCAAGGGGGTTGTATTCAGGGAGCACGCCTAAGCAGTGACCGTGTTGAGGAGTGGAAAAAAGATTGACAAGCCTGATAACACTCCTACGGTTACACCTCAGAATTCTCCTTCCACACCTGACCCCACTTCCATCTCACCCGAGGAAGAGCCACAGCACTCTCCCTCACAAAAAATCATCCACAATGAGGATGTCGTCCTACCACCACCCCTTTCCCGCCATGACGACCCCTCTACTCAGAAGCCGAGGGTGCCCTATCCAGAACGCCTATATGCTCCTGGGGAATCTTCTGTTGGCTCGTCTGGAGCCAAGGATAGGACGGAAGAGATTATGGATACTTTTCGCCAAGTCCAGATTAACTTGCCTATGTTGAAAGCAATTAAACAGATTCCGTCCTATGCCAAGTTTCTGAAGGACCTATGCACCCAGAAGAGTCGATCTAGGAAACAGGTCCAAACCAAGGTCATCCTGCCTGACCACGTTAGCTCGGTTCTTCAGCATGGAACACCCCCCAAAATGAAAGACCCAGGGGCCCCGTATATTTCAGTGGTTATAGGTAACCAACACATTGACGAGGCTTTGCTCGATCTGGGTGCGGGGGTAAACATTCTACCGAGCTCTGTCTACGACCTGTTGGGAGGAGGAAAGCTGAAGCCTAGTCTAATAATCCTCCAGGTTGCAGACAAATCACTTAGGACACCGCGGGGATTGTTGAAAGATGTCCTTGTGAGAGTGGAGGATTTCTTCTTCCCCGTTGACTTTCTGGTACTTGATACTGACCCGTCTAATAAGCCCACAAAGCCGTCCATTATTTTGGGATGCTCCTTTTTGGCCACAGCCAATGCCTCTATAAATTGTAGATCTGGGCACTTAAAATGGGCTTTGGGAACAAGAAGATCCGGTTGAATGTTTTTGATACTTACAAGCAACCCGGATTTAAAGATTGTTCTCAGATTGAGGTCGTTGATGAAATAATTGAGGAGACTACTCCAGCACTCTTATGTAGAGATCCCCTTCAGAAGGTCATAACTCAGGACCATCCCTCGATTATAAAAGAAACTGAAAGGAAAATGCCCGAACTAGAAGAGTTGCTGGAGATACACACTAAGTCTCTGTCCCCACCTTGGACTGTGAAGGTAGATCCGCTGCCTGATGTGGGGACATCTCAACTAAAACCCTCAATCCAAAAGGCTCCTGAATTGGAGTTGAAACCCCTCCCGAGCACATTGAAATATGCTTTCCTTGGCCCTAATAACACGCTCCCCATTATTATCTCATCTGCATTATCTAAATTGTAGGAGGGAGCTCTGCTTGAGTGTTTACAAAGGCACAAGGAAGCAATTGCCTGGACAATTGCTGATATTAAGGGTGTTGATCCCTCTCTTTGCATGCGTCATATTTACACGGACGAGTCCGTGAAGCCTTTCCGAGACATGCAGAGAAGGCTCAATCCAAATATGCGGGAGGTTGTTAAAAAGGAGATTCTGAAATGGCTAGATGCAGGGATTATCTATCCCATTTCAGATAGTAAATGGGTCAGTCCGATTCATGTAGTTCCGAAAAAGGCAGGAATCACTGTGGAGGAGAATGACCAAGGAGAACTGGTGACCACTAGACCCTCAACTGGTTGGAGGGTTTGCATTGATTACCGCCGTTTAAACACGGCTACCCAGAAAGACCATTTCCCCTTACCATTTATCGATCAAATTTTGGAACGATTGGCGGGAAACAGATACTTTTGTTTTCTTGATGGGTACTCTAGGTACAATCAGATAGTCGTTTTTCCTGATGATCAGGAGCGTACCACCTTCACTAGTCCTTATGGCACTTTTGCATTCCGCCGAATGCCATTCGGGTTATGTAATGCACCTGCCACTTTCCAACGTTGTATGATGGCTATCTTCTCTGATATGATCGACGAGTTCGTTGAAATTTTCATGGATGACTTCTCCATTTATGGCTCGTCATTTGACCTATGCCTTTCGCACCTTAATAAAGTCTTAACCCATTGCGAAGAGGCAAAACTGGTGCTTAGTTGGGAGAAAAGCCACTTTGTGGTCCAGCAGGGCATTGTGTTAAGGTATGCTATTTTCGAGAAAGGATTAGAGGTGGACACCGCAAAAATCGATTCCATCTCTAAGCTTCCATTGCCCGCCAATGTTCGTTAGGTTATATCTTTCCTTGGCCATGCTGGATTTTATTGGCGCTTCATTAGAGACTTCAGTAAAATCTCTAAGCCACTCTGCGACTTGTTAGCGAAGGATGTTTCCTTCGATTTTGATGATAGATGTGGCGAGGCTTTCCAAGCTTTGAAGAAAGCCCTCATTACCGCACCGATTCTCTAAGCGCCAGATTGGACCCTCCCATTTGAGCTTATGTGCGATGCTTCTGATTTTGCAGTGGGAGCGGTCTTAGGTCAAAGGGTTGATGGCAAACCTCATGTGCTGCGTTATGCCAGCAAGACCCTTACGGATCCTCAGCAAAACTACATGGTCACGTAAAAGGAATTACTTGCTGTAGTATTTGCTTTGGACAAGTTTCGGTCATATCTTTTGGGATCCAAGGTTGTGGTGTTCACTGATCATTCAGCCCTTAAGCATCTTCTGGCTAAAAAGGACACCAAACCTCGCCTAATTCGTTGGATTTTGCTACTCCAAGAATTTGACCTGGAAATTAAAGACAAGAAAGGAATTGAGAATGTGGTAGTAGACCATTTGTCTAGGATCCCTATTGAGGCATCAAACCCCGCTGGCGGTATTTAAGAGACTTTCCCTGATGAGTTTCTAATGGCCGTGGTAACTAAAACTCCTTGGTTTGCTGACATAGTGAACTATCTGGTCACAGGCATCACCCCTAGTACTTGGGTCAAGCAAAAGCGAGACAGATTTATCGCTAATGCTAAATTTTATCACTGGGAGGAACTCGAGCTTTTTAGAATAGGCCCTGACCAGCTGTTTCGCCGTTGCGTCCCTGATGAGGAACAAAGAAGTGTTCTGAGTTTCTGCCATGACCTTCACTGTGGGGAACATTTTTGTGGGAAGAAGACTGCTCATAAGGTTCTTCAGTCTGGTTTTTGGTGGCCCACATTATTTCGAGATGCACATACGTATGTGGGCGCATGTCTACGTTGCCAGCAGACGGGAACCATTGGAAAAAGGGATGAGATGCCCCAACAACCTATCCTCCCTGTTGAAATCTTTGATATTTGGGGCATTGACTTCATGGGTCCCTTTCCTGTGTCCTTCGGATATGAATACATCCTTGTGGCTGTTGATTATGTATCAAAATGGATAGAAGTCATCCCCACGCGAACCAATGACCATTCTGTGGTCTTCGGCTTTATTAAGGCTAATATCATTTCTCGGTATGGGTGCCCAAGGACGATCATAAGTGATGGATGACCTCACTTTAAGAATGTACACTTCACTAGACTACTACAAAATTTGGGATTAAATCACATGATAGCCACACCTTATCATCCCCAAACAAGTGGGCAAGTGGAAGTGTCTAATAGGGAGATTAAGAGAATTTTAGAAAAAACTGTCAGGCCTGATCGAAAGGATTGGTCTAAAAAACTAAATGACGCTCTTTGGGCCTACAGAACCGCATATAGGACTCCCTTGGGTATGTCCCCTTTCCGTCTTGTCTACGGAAAAGCATGCCACCTTCTCGTTGAAATCCAGCATAAAGCTTATTGGGCCATAAAAATGTTAACTTAAATCTGGATAAAGCGGGAAGAGCACGTATGTTAGAATTAAGTGAGCTTGAGGAGCTTCGTAATGAAGTTTATGAAACTTCTCAAGCTTACAAGTAACGTAAAAAAGTCTTCCATGACAAGCACATCATTAGAAAGACTTTTGAGCCCAACTAGTGGGTCTGACTTTTCAATTTTAGACTTAAATTATTTCCTGGAAAGCTCAAGTCCCGTTGGGATGGGCCATACGTTGTGATTAATACCTTCCCTCATGGAGTTGTAGAGATCAGGAACCCTATTTCAGGTGCGAACTTTAAAGTAAATGGCCAGCGACTTAAACCGTATATTACTCTTTCAGATGGCTAGGTTTTGGACGCACTACGACTTGAGGAGCCTTAGCTCCTTCCACTCTCCTCCTCAGGTGATATTCTTCTATGTCTATATTTTTCCAATGAGGACATTGTCAGTCTTAGGCATGGGGGGATATAACCTGAGAATGTTTATAGTGTTTATAGCATTTATAAATATTTGCATACATATTTAAAAAAAAAAAATCTCTTTTCTTGAGCTGATTGGGTTAGTCCCTAGCAAAATACCTTTATTGGAGGTTTTTCTTCTTGAATTACTTCTTAAGTTTAGAATCCAGTACATTTATTTCACGTGCACGTAGACTTGGTAATGGATCCTTGAGGAAAACCAATGAGCATTTGTAGTCTACTGAACCCTTGGACGGTTCATAGAGAGTCAGGCATACTATCTTCTAGTAAATCCACCTCATATTTGTGAGAAGAAGTAGAGAGATTACTAGTGCGCTAAGTCTAGTGCAAGGACTCTTAAGTTCTGGATAATTAGATGATGATACTTCAGAGTTAGGCGTAGTTTTCACTCTCTGTTCCTGGGTGAGTACTTTGAGTGAATTCCTGAGAGTCACCAAATAAGGCAGATACATAGAGATTGAGTCTTAATAAAGCTATAACTCTGGTGGATGGTTACGATCGTCCTTCGTAGAGTCCTCAGCTGAAGGAGGGTAATAGTGTCAAAGGTCAGAAATACGCTTGTCCTATCCATTCTTTTCCGGTGCCGAGAATAGGCACTTTTACCAAATAAGCCACACAACTTCCTCTTGACCGTCATCATCCCTAATAATACCTCGTAAATAAAAGTCTATATTGTATTGTGTTGATTGGAAAAGAAACAAAAATAAGAAGAAATAAAAATTAAAAAAAAAAAAGAAGAAGAAGAGAAAAAGAAAAAACAGAAAGAAGAAAAAGAAAAAAATATGACCCATACCTACCTTCTAGTATTTCTGATCGCCTGAATACTGGTTGAGGACTCTAACTTAGTTGTAAAGTTATTAGGACTTTAATTGAAGTGTGGATGCCATGTGAGGCTACCAAATAGTGAGTACAATTTCTAAATCTGGTCAGATTCGTGATCTCAGAAAGAAAAAAAAGAGAGTGCCAAGGAACATCAGGAGGGCACAGTTATATAGCCTCTCTCAGAGTTGACTTGTATAATAGTCTATAGAGCTAGAGTCTGCAGTACTAGACAATATGTAGCACCAGTAGAGTGTGTGCCACCAAATACAAATCCATTCAACTTATTATCTCCTACCTAAGCCAAACACCGGGGTCAAATTACAGATCATCGTCTGCTTTATCCCCGAGGGAAGTAGTTGCCTTTCTCAACAGAATTTTTTGCCAAGGGTGATGTTCGAACTCCTAATGCGAATCGGCTTTTTCACTTGGATCTGTTACCTAGGCTATCAGCACTTCATATTTGTCTGGATTTCTAAAGTTTTGAAATAACAAAAAAGAAGAAATCTTCTAATTACTTCTATTATTCATTTTTGCTAAGGACTAGCAAATCTTAGGCATGGGGTTATTTGATGAGTCCATTTTAATGGACTAATAGTAAGCCTAAGTAATTCTCTTGTAATAATTTAGGTTTGTTAATAACTACGCTAAGGTATAGAATAATTGTATGTATCATGATTTAATTCGATAACATTTTATGACTTAATTTGTATTCTACACCATGATTATGTTCTTATTTGCAGGAATAATTTTAAGGAAGAATAAGGGTTGGGGAGCAATTTTCCCCAACAACCGGTGGGCCTTTTCCCTTTCCTACGGCGAGTGTAACTCTTCTCCATTGCCCGCCGGTTGAAAACAGAAAGGGGATTTGGAAATCCCGGGATTGGCGCACGCGGGGAGAGAGAGGAGTTAAAGAGAAGAGAAGAACGGGGATCATTTTTTCCAACGGGCTGGGGGAACTGCTTCACGGTGGAAGAGGGTGGACACTGTGTAACTCATGTGCACTGTGCCTGCACCTACCCGCTCATGCGCCTGCAAGCCAAACACCATCAGCGCTCTCCTCGTCTCTAGTGCACTGCAGCGTGCGCATCGCTCACGCCACCTCTCCAGCGCTCCTACTTCACCCGCGCGCCTGCCTCCATCCATCTGCAGGCGCATCCCCCGGTGCACCCACAGGCGCACTCCACCTCTGCCCGCTCCGCCCTCTCCAGAACCAGCGCATCCTCCTCCCCGCAGCCCGCACGCCATCTCCCCGCACGTGGCACCACGCGTCCCGCCGTTCCACCTTCCTGCAAGCGGACAGCAGGTGTCCTACCGCCCTGCAGCGCCTGGTCCAATCTCTGCGAGCAACTGCGCGCTCTTCTGCAAGCACGCCGCGCAGCCTTCCGCGTTGCAGCAGGCGCAGCGACGCACCCGCCCGGCCTTCACCGCTCGAACAGCTGCAGCAGCAGCCGTGCACTGCAGCAGTCTCCGGCCAGCTCTGGCCACCTCCGCCGCCACCGCTGCCACCGTCGGAGAGCCCCCGTCCTCACCATCCTCCCGAACCTCGCAACTACCCCACCGGTGCTCTCTCTCTCGCGAGGAAGAGAGAGAGAAAATGCTCTATTTTTGTTAGAATTAAAAATTACATTCAATGCCATTGCCACCGATTTTATTTTATTTTATTATTATTATATTGTGGCAGAAATGCATTCAAGCACTCACAGTTCTTTCTAATTGCATGGTATTAATATTGGCTGGTTTAAAGATTGATTTTGGACTTGATTTAAGTACCAATTGCCTTTAGTACACATCACATGAAAATTGCACTAATTCATCCAAAATTTATTGAGGATTTCTGTGAGGGAAAACTGCACTTACACCCTTAACTTTTTAGGTTATTGTAAACCTACTTTCCTTCACATTTTAAGTCCAATTTGAAAAGGAATTTCGCACTATCCAAAATAACATTAAATAATTAAGTATTGATTGCATCGTTGCCTCCCTGTGGACACGACCCGCTCTTCTGCGAGTGGTTATTTTCATTGTTTTTGATTCGTCGATTTTTCCACCACTTAAATACTATAACGCTAAGCGAAAAGTCGACCTATCACCTGGCCGTTCGTCTGAGGATGATACGGAGATGCGATACGATAGTGGACTCCATATTTCCTCAGAAGTGCCCGAAAAGAAGCATGGGTAAAATGACTTCCTCCATCAGAGATAATGGCTCGAGGGATTCCAAAGCGTGCAAAAATGTGGTCTTTGACAAATCGAGTAGATATGACATGGTCAGCATGGCACGTGAGAATTGCCTCAATCCATTTGGAAACATAATCAACAGCAACGAGGATGTACTCGAAGTCGTTGGAGGGAGGAAAGGGACCCATGAAATCGATTCCCCAAATGTTAAAGATTTCGGCAGCTAGGATGGGTTGCAAGGGCATCATGTCACGACATGACATTGACCCTAACGACTAGCACCTAGTGCAATGTTTGGCATAGTTGTGTGCATCCTGGTGAAGGGAGGGCCAAAAGAAACCGCACTACAACACCTTGGCTGCAGTTTTCCTCCCCGAGAAATGGCCTCCGCAGGCTTGATCGTGGTAAAAGGATAGTACACTGGGGAATTCGCTGTCAGGAATACAGTGATGGATGATCTGGTCAGCACTTATTCGAAAAAGTAGTGGATTATCCCAGAAATAATACTTTGCTTCTGCAATGAGACGCTCGCGCTGGTTTTTAGGCCAGCCACGTGGAAGGGAACCAGAAGTAAGGTAATTGGCAATGTTGGCATACCAAGGTCCACTTGCCACATTAATTGCCAATAGGTGCTCATCGGGAAAAACCTCATTGATCGGCAGGGTAAGTCCAATGTGGTAAGGGTCCAGTCTCGAGAGTTGATCAACGACAACATTCTGGGCTCCGACCTTATCGCGAATCTCAATGTCAAATTCTTAGAGCAGAAGGATCCAACGAATCAGTCAAGGCTTGGCATCCTTCTTGTGCATGAGATGGCGAATGGCCGCGTGGTTAGTGAATACAATAACATGCGAGCCAAGAAGGTAAGAGCGGAATTTCTCCAACCCAAAGATGACCACCAGAAGTTCTTTCTCAGTGGTAGTATAATTACGCTGGGCCTCGTCCAACGTCTTACTAGCGTAGTACACCACGAAGGGGTGTTTATCGCGTCTTTGTCCCAGGATGGCTCCGACTGCAAGGTCGGAACATCACACATGAGTTCAAAGTTGAGGGACAGTCAGGTGGCTGGAGAACAGGGGCCTTGGTGACAGCATCACGTAGCTGTGTGAATGCTCGTATGCAGTTGGGGCCCATATTAAAGGGTACCTCGGTCGATAAGAGATGAGTTAAAGGTCTAGAAATCTTGGAGAAATCCTTGATGAATCTCCTATAGAAACCGACGTGTCCCAAGAAGTAGCGGATTTATTTGACAGAGCCAGGGACAGGTAAATCAGCAATTACGTCAAGCTTAGCTCTGTCAACCTCGATACCCCTATCAGAGATGATATGTCCGAGAACAATTCCCTCGTGTACCATAAAATGACTTTTCTCCCAGGAAAGCACGAGGTTCACATCAATACATCTCCGAAGGATACGGGTCAGGTTGGAAAGACAGTCATCAAAAGAGGGTCCAAAGACCGAAAAGTCATCCATGAAGACCTCAAGAAAGTCATCCACCATGTCATGGAATATCTCCAACATACATCTCTGGAAAGTTGCTAGTGCGTTACAAAGTCAAAAAGGCATCCTTCTAAATGCGATGGTGTCGAATGGGCAGGTAAAGGTGGTTTTCTCTTGATCCCGATGGTTAATTGCCACCTGGTTATATCCAGAGAATCCATCCAGGAAACAGAAAAATTTATTCCCGCTAACCGCTCCAGGATTTGGTCAATAAAAGGTAGCGGTAAGTGATCTTTCTTAGTTGCAGCATTCAGTTTCCTATAGTCTACACACACTCTCCAAGATGTAGGAGTGCGTGTAGGGATGGATTCGCCCCTGTCATTAACACGGATGGTGAGTCCCGCCTTTTTGGGTATGACATGAATCGGGCTCAACTAGGGGCTATCGCTGATTGGGTAGATTATACCCGCATACAGCCACTTAATAATTTCCTTTTTAACGACCTCCCGCATGTTAGGGTTGAGACGTCGCTGCATCTCACGGGAAGGTCGAGCCTCCTCCTCCGTATATATACGGTGAGTGCAGTAGGAGGGGCTAATGCTAGTTAATTCTGATGAGAACCATCCAATGGCTGCCTTGTGTTCCATAAGGACCTTTGTTAGTTTGCACTCTTGCTCCCTGGTCAATTGTGAACTAATGATTACGGGGAGCATTTCATTTGGTCCTAAGAAAACATACTTAAGCATATCAAGCAGCTCTTTCAGCTTGAGAGAGGATGGTGAAAGATCTGGCATTTCTTGGGACGAGAGTGTCCCAAGCGGATCAGAAGAAAACAAAGCAGGAGGAAGAAGTTGGCCCTCAGATTGGCCAAGAAGAGGGGCATCTTGGATTGATGGATACGAAAAGGGATAGCCCCAGTGAGCAGTATGTGGGCTCAAGGTCCCAGTGTGGAGTTGCAATTCTGCCTAATTTAATGGGAAAGAAAGGGCAATCCGGTCTTCAAGAGTGTGGACCGGCGGTGAGTAGCCCGAATATGACTCAGACCACGAGGTATGGGAAGCGGAGAAAACCATGTCAGAAGTCTGGTCAGGAGAAGGTACGGGTAAAGGGAGGGATGGGGGAACGTCACAATATGTGTCGGTCAGACAATGGTCAGTGTTCGGAGGTAATCCACAACAGTCAGAATAGGTCCCTATTAGTCCGATACACGTACTGACGGTCATGTCCTCGTCAGACGTGTCATCCTCGATGCGATCGCAATCAAAGTTCTTGGCTACCTTGAAGATGTTTAGCTTAAGTTTCTCAGAGCCAATGGCAATCTCAATGCAGCCTGACTCGCAGTCGATATGGGCGTGGGCTGTGGCCAAGAAAGGTCGACAAAGGATGATCGGACAATCAGAAAGTGAGCTAGGAACTTCCATATCCAAAACAAGAAAGTCAACAGGAAAACAGAGACTGTTGACCCTAACTACCACGTCTTCCACCACATCCTTCGGTATTTTCACAGAATGATCTGCCAACTGTAATGTGACAGGGGTGGGTTTCAGATTTACTAAGGCAAATTTCTTGAGCATGATGGTTGGTATAAGATTGATGGAAGAACCTAGGTCAAGTAGAGCACGGTTAAAATTGCAGCCTTGAATGCTACAAGAAATAAGCGGTGTGCCTGGATCTTTTTGCTTCGGTGGTAGATTTGACAGTATAACACAACTCGCATGAGATGAGAGAACCACTGGATTCCTTGTTTTCTTTAACCGTCGCCTGGGTGTAGTGTAGTCTTTGAAAAATCGGGTGACAGTGGGTATATGGTCGATAGCCTCTAACAGGGGTACCTTGATTTCTATATCCCTGAATAAATTACGCAGGTCATCAAAGGCCTGCGTATCCTTTTTCTTGCCTTTTGGCTCCCTCAGTAGAGCCTTAGGGAATGGGACTGATTCTGGCACTAGTTTAGGTGTATCGTCCTCACGAGAATGCAGTGCGCATCCCAAATGAGAGGGCTGGGCCAGGATCAAGTTGAGGTGGATCGACAGTTTGCTTACCGCTCCTCGTAGTAATCACATTGGACGTCGTGGGTCTAATGGGATCATAAGGCGGAGGAGGGTTCGCAATAGGGACATAAGGGTGAGGTGTAGTTGCTGCGGGATTAGCCTGGAATCCCAGAGGAATTCTCGGTGCTTGCAGAATCTGATGAACCTGCCCCTGAGAAGGTCGTACGTGTGGTTGAGGATCACGAGGTACAAAATTTCGTGGGTTTGGAACAGGTTGGGCTGGAAGAGTCCCCTGAGATCAAGTCGCCATGCGTAGTTGACTGATCTCAGCATTCTGCTGCACCAATTGGTGCTGAAGAGAGGTCATGTTCTCTTCATGGCGCTTAGACATTTCTGTCATCATTCGCATCAGTTTATTAAGAGGACTTGATGCGTGTTCTGTTTGCGGTATGCAAGGACTTGATGGTGGATTCGCCACAGGATTAGACTGGGCCCTTGGGATGACGGGTGCGGACGGTCGCATTGGCCCACCCACGGGGTTTTGGTGTTGCAGGTTACTGGACCATGAGAAGTTAGGATGATTTCGCCACCCTGGGTTATAAGTAGCAGAGAACGGGTTATTCCCCAGGGCGCAAGCATCTTCTAAGCCAGAAGACGAGTCCGTATGTATGTATGCATCCGAGCACACGAGGGCTTTTTCCTCCGTGTCAAAATACTGGCTTGCAGAAGCCAAATCCACATTACTTATCGAATCGCTCCGTGACATTCAGTAAGGAAGGTCTCACGGGATTTTTGGGAATAAGCTTGGCGTTGGAAAGATTAGGATTGTGACGAAGTGGTGAGGTGGAGGTGTTTGCCATAGAATAGGCGGGATTGGCCAGAAGTTCGTCCAGCTTCTTGTGCACGACGGAGACTTCATCCAGTTTTTGTGCGATAAGATTAAGATCTGTGGATGAATGGCAAACTGGTACGATTAAAGGTGACAATGGAGGCATTATTCATTGAATTTTCGCCCATGTTTTCAAATAATTCGAATGCTCCATTTTCGTCTTTATTCATGAAATTCTCTCCGTAGGAAGCGTCTGCAATCTGCTTAAAAGTCTCATTTAGCCCATAATAGAAAATCTGGGCTATATGCCACTTAGGCAGACCGTGGTGCGAACACTTCCGAAGGAGGTCATTATACCTCTCCCAAGCCTCATGAAATTGCTCACCGTTTTGTTGCATGAAGGAAGTTATAGCACGGCGAAGCACATTGGTTCGCTCAATTGGGAAGAATTTCTTGAGAAATGCTATTCGCATCTTTTCCCAAGAATGGATGGTTCTCTTAAGAGTGCGTAACCATTGCGATGCTTTATCCCGCAACGAAAATCGGAACATTTTCATGAGGACAATTGATAACCCGATGTTTCTTAATTTAACCGTTTCAGCCAATCGGGTTAGGTCTTCCAAATGGAGAAAAGGGTCTTCACTTGCAAAACCATGGAAGTGAAAGTTAATTAGGCTAATTACATTGGGTTTCAGTTCAAAATCGTCCCCGCCCATGGGGACCCGAATTTTTCCTATGGTCTCTATAGCAGCGGGATTTTGATAAAAGCTAAGAGACCTAGGCTCTTCCCATTCGAGAGGGTTCTGCATTTCCTCCAAGGTTTCCCTAATGGCTTCAATCTGCTCATTATACATTTCCATTTGGGCTTGGAGGCGGGTTATGGGGTCCATGGCTCCACCACCTGGTGGGATTTGAGGGGGGCGATTTCCTCCCTTGGGATTTAGGGGTGGGCGTGCAGCCATGTTTGTGGTGGAGGATGAGGAATCGGTTTCTATCCTTCTAGAATTATCAGACAATTCAAACAATTAAGGGTTTTGTGACCTCCTCCCAAACATGCACTATCGTAAAACGCAACCAACAAGACGAAGTGCTGCGTGGAGTGTGGAGCAGATGTGTGGGAGTGTGTGTGGAGGCACTTGCTTTGCACAGGTATCGGGGAATATCAGCAACTGGTGCAGATATTCCGGCGATATGATGCACGGTGGGGTGACTAGTGCGCGGGCGTTTGGATACGGGTAGGTGAAATATATATATATATATATATATATATATATATATATATATATATATATATATATATATATATATATATATATATATATATATATATATATATAGTAATATATGTATATAGATATGCATATGTATATATGTATATAGATATATTTGTATAAGTATATATATATATATATATGTAGATATATATTTATGTATATATGTGAGTGAATATATAAATATATATGTATGTAGGCGTGAGTTTATAAGGGTGTGTGTGTGTACAAGTGTGTGTTAGACAGTACATGTGAGTGTGTACAAGTAAGTGTGTGTGTGTGCACTGTGGATGAGGGGGATCGCAGTAGATAAGACGTCTGCTGCGCTGCCCCATCATCTGATGCGGGTAGCTGCGTGGGTGTAGGAGGGGGCGCGTGCGGGGTGCTGGAGGGGGCGCGCGCGCTGTCTTCGTGTGCGGGCGAGTGCGGTTGAGCGCAGCGCACAGCGCTGAGGGTGGGAGCGGGCGCGCATGACCGGTTGGCGTGGGTAGCGGGCGAGGAGAGAGAGCGTTGTGCCACCGTTTAAGTGAGAAGCGAGCCGGTGGCTACTGTGCGCTACAGTGCGCGCGTGGTTTGCCGGCCGATTGCAGCCGGTTTCACGTGTCTTGCGTGCTGGGAAGCGCCTGCGCGCGCGGGAAAAGCTTGCGTAGGGCTTGCAGGCACACGCGCGATGGCCGACGCTGCTTCAGGCGGACGTTGTTGCTGCTGGAGCTTCTGAGCTTGAAGCTCTGGCAATGGCAGAAATGGCGAACGGCAGTGAATCAAGAGAGTGAAACCACCACGCCCACCTGCTCATGAAAGAGCTGGGCGGTGGTGGAACTCATAGTGGTCGTTGTGGGACCAGTGTGAACTTTCTCCTTCCTGCAGTGTGTCCTTCAGTGAGAAGAGATACTGCGTATGGAGAGGGAGAGGGGAGGAGGTTGGCCTGATGGTGTAGCAAAAAGTGTCTGTAGGTGTGTGTGTTTGGCCACCTACGCAAGGGAGAGGGCAAGGCCTTTTAAAGAAGAAGAAGCATGCCACAGCCATGCTGCTGGCATCGCATGTCCAGTCATGCTGTTGGCAGAGGAGTGGAGCGAAGAGGCGCATGTCCCTTGCCCTGAGCTGCGCGAGAGAGAAGAATTCAAAGTAAAAATAAAAAATGAAAATGGTGAAATTGCAATGCAGCACTTGATGAATATGTTAATTAGAGGGCCAATTATTCACTCTCCTCGCCTCTTTAAAAAAATGCATGCATGTGTCTATGTACAAATGCCACTATAGCTATATAAGATGCAATGGTAGTGCTAGGAAATAACACAAGATGGCATATTTATTGGTGTATTTTTGCTGTGCAATCAGTGCAGCTTTGGGAAGGCACGCGGTATACTTTCCCACGCACTTTTGGACGTCTGATCACATCACCAGACGTCCAGAGGTACTTCCAGACCACCGGAGACCTTGTCCGACGTCTAGAACTATTCTTAGACGGTCGTAGAGGAGGTCTAGACGTCTAATCAGCCGCAGGAAACACAAGATGAGTTTTGACGTCTTTTAAGACTTCTAGGATTAGTTTCAGATGTCTGATTTTGATCAGTAACTGTGCTTTTGGCCTGTTTAAGGCCCAAATGGAATCAGATTTCCACAAACAAAGTAATGTTGTTTTCTACTCGAGTTCATCTACGTGCTTGTGTTGAGTATCTACTGTTTTGAGCTCGTCTAATGTACATTGGTCGCTGGTATAGGTTATCAGCCAGTGGCGTGTTTGGGGCCCGCGGAGACGACGAGACCTGCGGCACAGGCCCCCATTTCTCCCGTGATAGCCGGTAGAGTGGTTTAACTTAGTTGTTAATATTTAAATAATAATATACATGGTTGGAATAGTTGGATTGAACCCTAGGATATGGAATGAACCCTAGGATAGAAATGAATGAGCCTGCTTGAGCTGTACTGTTTACTTTAATGCATGGTTAAGATAAATTGCTAGCAAATGCCTTTAATATAATTACGAGATGCATGCTAAAATACGAGATGCCTGTATGTAATTGAGAAATTGCCTGTGAAACCACAAGTTGCATGTTTTGATAATTGAATTGTGAAAACACAAGCTGCCTGTGTATGGATGAGAAACGAATTATGAAACATGAGATCTGGACTTGGATAAATGAGGTGAACATGAGCATGAACCCTACGGGGAATTAGGAGTAGAACTCCTGTTGATAAACGCAATCTGGTATGTAGACTGGAAGTGTGCTGGCCCTTGTGCATGTGGTACCAAGGAGAGCAACTGTCCCATTTTAGTGTAGAGCAGAGCTAGCCTCCCTCAGGTTGAGACCCGGGGTTAGGATTGGCCACTCTACGCCAACTCCTGTTGGCCCTCGCGTACAAGGTACCGAGGTGAGCTATTAATGTAGGAAGGGAGCCAGCCACCCCACGGGGCCTGGGGTTCAGCTAGCCACCCTACACCGACCTTGTTAGGCCCTTTGGGCAAACCGGGGTAGTCAGACGAGTGTGCACGGACTGTGGAGGGGCGAGACCCCTGTTTGGTTCTGAGGGGCGAGACCTCTATTCTGAGAGGGCAAGACCCTATACTGTTTCATACTGTACTTTGGGCGTACCCGCTAGCGGAAACGACTGACCGCGTGTCAGTGCGGGGTAGCTACCCGTGCACTTATCACGCGTGCCGTAGTCGCCGCTACATCTTGACAGTGACCTCGGGGTGGTTGACTAGGTGTAGGACTACCACAGGAGACTCTCCCGACCAGGAGAGCACCACGTGTACCTTCTACTCTACGGAAAAGACTGCAATCAAGATCGTTCCCATGAGGAACACGCAAGATCAAGAAATACCTAGATACTTTGAGAAATAAATGAAACAAAAACACATAAATGAGATAAATATAAGTGAGAAATAAATCTGTTGTTGTTTACCATACTTGTACTTAAATAATATAAACACCACTCTACTTAGCATTCGCTGACTTTATTTTTTCATAACACTGTTCAGGACCAAGAGTTGAGCAGCTCGAGTTTCCGGCTGCAGAGGGTGCTGGGCCCAGCAGAGCCCAGCTGTAGTCGTTCTTTTAGCACTTCGTTTACCCTATTGTTGTAGTGAGTAATGGACACTTAGTTTACTGTTTCTACTACTCTGTTTCCTTTCCGCTTTCTGTTGTTGTTGTAGCGGCATGTACTAAGGCAGTTGTTCTACTTTCTTTTTTGCTTTGTACTTTTCTTCTGCTTAGTTATATTACATGTGTGAATGCGGTTTACTTTCCTGCTTTTGGTTATTTCTTGTTGGACAACTGGGTCTTGGGATTAGTTGAGGCGAGCCGATCTCAGGTCCTATAGGGATCCGGGAACCGGGTCGTAACATATGTTAAGCATATCAGAGGAGGAACTTTCAAATGCAGAAACCATCATACAAGTTTCAATATTTACATTATCGTCCTCAAGTTCCTCAATAAATCCATAATCCTTAAATTTATTAATCGCCTTATGCTGGCCGCTTGTTGGCAACCAGCAAGTATAGTTGTTTTTATTACTCGAAAAATAGGAAATTTCTGAGGTCGAACTCAGGGAGCAACACTAGCTTTTAGAAGCGTACAAAATCACAATTTACAATCTGGATATATACTGTTTTACAAAAAATTAGAGAAAGGGAATAAAATTTTTCTTGTCTTCTCTCTTTCTTCTTCCTCTGTCTTTCTCTCTCCAGACGTGTGACTTCAATGTCAGACGACTTAAACTGCCATTTGCTACAGTGCTTTTGCTGGTTCTTCTTCCTCTTGGCTTCTTCTTCTTCTCTTCTCTGCTCGGCCTTCTGGGCTTCTTCTTCTTCTTGCACTGTGCCTTCTCCTTCTTCAGTTGACTTCTCTCCTCTTCAACTTTTGCCTTGTCTTTCCTTCTCTTTTTCCTCTGCGAGTCTTCTTCTTTCTTCAGCCTTCCTTCCTTCTTCCTTTTCTTCAGCCGCGTCTCTTCTTCTTCTCTGCTGTACTCCCTCGTCCTCCTCCTTCGTCTTTAGCTTCTGCTCCTCTGTGCGGCTAAGTTCTCAGCCGCTCCTCCCCTTTCTCCTTCTTCTTCTCCTGCTTCCCTGCACAGTGTAGGGTTAGGCAAAACCTAACCTCTACCCTCCCCGCGTCTCTCTCTTTCTATTTGTCTCTCAGGTTCGCTCTCCCAGAGCCTTCCCGGGTATACGGGTCGGGTGTACGCACTCGGGACCAGGCCCACCGGCGTGCGATGGTGGACAAGGAGTGCAGGTCGGGTATACGGGTTAGGCCAGGTCTGCGAGTGAGAGGGACCTCACCCCAGTGTTTCGAGGCAAATAGCCTGAAACACAAAATCAATTATATGCGGGCGCCTGCCCGCACACTTTCGAGGTGGGACTAAAAGTCCCACTCGCTTCCGCGTCTTCGCCTGCACCTGAAGTCCTCGCGATTGCAGCGACACGTGAGTCTCGCGTCTGTGATTGGGGACTTGGGACCATGCTGAGTCCTTTCTGTGCGGCCTGGGACTCCCACCTGGGACTGCAGAGGCCTGGAGCTGCTAGCAAGCTTGCTCCAAGCTTGGCAGTAATGGCGGCAAAAGCTCGAGACCTAAAATCAGTAATATGACCTTGCGGCCTTGTCAGACCAACAGAAAACCTTCTCCGTATCACGGCGAAGGTGAGGCGGGGGTTGGCTGGCCGCGGGGCGACCTAGGCGTGCGTGCCTAGGTCGCTCTGTGGCCGTGAGGATGGGTTAGGTTGGGGGAAGGCGACAGGGGTTGGCGTGGTCAGTGGAGGGTCGTAGGATGATCAGTGGGTGGTGGTGATGCTCAGGTATCGGTTGGTGAGGCGAAAGGAGGTGTGGAGCGGCGGGGACGACTCGTCGGAGGTCTGGCCAGAGGTGGAGATGGCGATGGTGGACAGTGGAATCGCGCGGGTGCTGAAGAGGGGAATTGAAGAGGGGATAGAGAGGAGTGTTTATAACCTGATTAAGTGGACGAAGGGGGAGAGACGGCGACTGGCAGTACCTGCTGTCGCCGGAGAAGATGATGTCTAGTGGAGGGAGACAACGACGACGACGCGGCGAGAAGTGCTTGCGCGGGTGCTGCGTGAAGCGGAGGAAGAGGGTGAGGACAGCTTTGCCACTGGTATTATGGCAGGGCGACGAGAAGGAGGACGGAAGCTCATCGGAGCTTGCTGGACCACTTGGCTGGAGGAGAAGAGGACGAAATTTTGGTTAACTCTGGCCAAGACAAGCTTGATCGAAGCGGCAGCCCCTGCCGTCCCTTAAATAAGTGCTGGCAGGGAGGGAAACACGAGGAGGAGGCATGGGCTAGTCGCCGGGGACGTGACCGGAAAAGAGACCCATACTTCTCACACATTCGCACAAGAAGTATGGGTGCCGGCAGGACATGGGAGGTGGTCCATGTAGAAGAGGACAACACAGGGGACCCTCCTCTCGTTTCTGGGGCCGGCTCGCATACCCTACGCGGCGCCATCCTCCGCGCAAAGTCGCCGGAGGTATGGCCTGCTGTTGCGGGTGGCAGAAGGACCGGTTCGCAGAAGACGAAGTGAAAGTTGAGGGGGTAAACGTAAGAGTTCAAAAAGTTAAGGGTCAGAAAGTAATTATTGAGGACCAATTTGTAAAGTAGGTCAAAATGGCCTTCCCATAGGTCCAAATTTTGGTACAAACCTAATTTGGACCTAAGGAATCCAATGGTGAAATTTCATTTTAAGTTTGACCATGTTTGACCGGATATTTTGCACAAAAATGCAAATCAGGTCAAAAATTGGGTATGGTTCTCAATCTAGGTCAAGGTAGGTTCTAATGGCCAAATTGAAGGTGCTAAATCCTAGGGGATGTTTTGCCATTAATTTTAGAGGGTTTAATTGATTTTTATCTTACCTGGAACATCGTGAATTAAAGTGGGCTTGTTTTAGGGTTGTAGGATGTCATTTAATTGCTAGATATTGCTATAATCCTTTTCAGACCAAATCACCCCACTTTTTTTCTTATTAGGTTTACTTGACCTTTGTCTTGACCCTTAGAATTCCCGTTGATGTACTGCATTGGTAAAATTACAATTTTACCCCTTGTGAATTATTTTTTACTCAAATTTGTAATTCTCTGATTTAGGCTTTCCCTTGGTTTGTAGGAGGTTTTGTACACTTATTTAGGTCAAAATGTGCTAGTTAGGGTTCATGATGAGGTTCTCATTATACCCCCATGCTTAACTTTTGCTGGTCCCTTAGCAAAATTTTAAGGTTTTAACCTCTGTTCTAGACCATGAATTTCTTTCATCAATTTTGATAAGTGCTTTTTCTTCTCTTTAGCCTCAGTCTGTCTAGCTTTAGCCTCAGTCTTTAGCAAAGGTTTTTAAGGCCTACAGGAGCTAACCTAAAGTTTATTGGATTCCGTGGTTAAAGCACCCATACTTGAGATATTTTTAGCCTTGGTTCAGTTTGCAGTGCGTTTTGTAAAAGAGAGACAGAAGGTTTATTTGTTTGGAGAGTTTTCTCTCTCTTTTCTTTTTAATTCTAGCTTAGGATTGGCTTCACAACACGATCTGTATCGGATCCCTTGTTCCCATCATCAATCCTCAAAGGTCTCTGGTAGTTGATGCTTCGAGATAGCACTGCCCATGGTAAACCCCAGAACCCTGGCTTTCAAGATTTCAAGATAATCCCGTCTCTAGTGTTCTGTGGCCGAAATCAGACCCTGGCAATTGACACTTCGTGATAATACCATCCATGGAATCTGAACATGCTTCTAGTAGGATATGTAAATATCCTAAGAGACAAGCACCGAGGAGATGATTTGTTGTTACTCATCTTCTAAGGGAATTTCCCACCTCTCTGTGCCGGGAACTCGTCCAAATAAACTTGTGTTGATCGGCCGCTCCTAATTTAGGTGACATTTTCAGAATACTTGAAACGCTTCTGCGTGATTTTGATATTTATGCTTACTGAACCAGACTGTGTATGTGAATTTGTGTGCTTAAGTTACTGAGTCTCGTAAATCGAAAGTCAGTTAACGAGGCTGAATACTCCATAAGCCTTGGACCTTGAGGAATATCTAGATCTTAATGGTACTAAGAGTCTATCCAAGAATGCCCAAGGTTTGCGTTCTTACTAATCTTGTTGTGCACTTTCGCTTTTCTTTTCCTTAATGTGGTCTAAAACTTTGGTTAATTCCTTAATTTCTTACTAATGACTATCCCTTTTCTTTTTCATTTTGTGCTCCTTTTTATCATTCTACTCTTTTTTCTCCTCGTCTTTCTATAAAGTTTTCTAGCATTTTCTTTCTTCTTCAACGTTTTTTTTTTTCATATATGCAGATTTTTTTTGTTGAAACCTTTTCTTGTTATGTCATTTCATTGCACTTTCATACCCCCCCATGCCTAAGATTTGCAATGTCCTCATTGTACATTAGGTGGGTTTTTATTTAGCTTGGTTCATGCATTAGGACAGGTATTTGGTGAGTGGATAGGTTGAGGTGACTGTTGCGGACGATTTCTAATCTCAAGTACAAGTACCTAAGGTGAAGTTGGCTGTCCTAAAGGATGAACTTAAAGTGTAAAGAAATGTCAGGAAAGGTTTTGGATTTTTCAAAAAGAATGACGGGCTACCTCCTGTTAAGCACTGAGTTTTATGCCATCGGCTAGGCGCAATAAGCTTAAGGAGAATGGAGGATAAATGATAACTCAACCAAATCTGTAATGGTTACATCAATGAATGATTTAAGTCTCTGGCCGTTCATGACGAAAGGTTCAGAATCATGGCTGAGTGGACTGATCTCGACGGCTCCATTTTCGAAGATCTGTCGGATAAGATATGGTCCGACCCACTTGGATCGCAGTTTCCCAGGGAAGAGTTTGAGTCGGGCATCGAAGAGTAGGACCTTCTGACCAGGGTGGAAGATCTTTCTAGATATGTGCTTGTCTTGAAAGGCTTCAACCCACTCTTTGTAGATTTGTGAGTTCTCATACGCATCAAGGCGTTATTCGTCAATCTCGCTTATCTGAAGCTTTCTGTGGGTTCCAGCCTTAGAAAGATCTAAGTTGCAGCTCCGTACTGCCCAATAGGCTTTGTGCTCCAGTTCGACGGGAAAGTGACACACCTTCCCGTACACCAATCTAAAAGGAGACATGCCTAATTGGGTCTTGTGGGCGGTCCTATAAGCCCACAAAGCTTCCGAAAGTCGAGACGACCAGTCCTTCCTATCAGGTCGAATAGTAACCTATAGGATTTTCTTGATCTTCCGATTTGGTAGCTCAGCTAGACCATTAGTTTGGGGGTGGTAAGAAGTAGAGATTCGGTGAGACACCCTGTATTTGGTCATCAGTGACCTGAACTGAGCATTGGTAAAATGGGTCCCTCCATCAGAGATGACCGCATGAGGAATCCTGAACTGTGAGAAGATATTCTGATGAATGAATATGATAACGATCTTGTGATCACAAGTTCGGGTCGGAATGGCTTCGATCTATTTGGACACGTAGTCCACAACGAGTAAAATGTACTTGAAGTCGTCCGAAATAGGGAAGGGACCCATAAAATCAATCCCCCAAATATCAAAGATCTCGCATACGAGAATTGGTTGTAAAGGCATCATGTCGCGATGGTTCTTGTTGCCCAAAGTCTGACAACGATTGCATGCCTTACAGTGATTGTATGCGTCCTTGAAGATGGTGAGCCAGTAAAAGCCACACTAGAGGATTTTTGATGTAGTTTTGTGCCCAGAAAAATGGGCACCGCATGCCTGGTCATGGCAGAAAGAGAGAATGTCATTGATTTCGCCCTCCGGGACACATCGCCGGATGATTTGGTCAGCACCTATGTGAAAAAGGTACGGGTCTTCCCAGATGTAGTAGTTGGCATCGAAGCGCAACTTGTCTTTCTTGGCCTTCGGCCACTCAAACGGGATCTGATGTGATGCCAGGTAGTTTACTATATCAGCAACCATGGAAGCCTAGTACTAATATTCAAGAGGTGCTCATCAAGAAAAAGCTCCGTGATAGGTCCAGAAGGGTCGATGATCTCAGAAGGAAGGCGAGACAAGTGGTCAGCTACCACGTTCTGTCTTCCCGCCTTGTCCCGAATCTCGAGGTCGAATTCTTGCAACAGCAAGATCCATCGGATTAATCGAGGCGTCGCGTCCCTCTTAACAAGGAGATGCCTCACACCTGTGTGATTTGAGTAGATTATGACGTGGGAACCCAGGAGATAAGATCGGAATTTTTCGAGGGCAAATACCATGGCTAGCAGCTCTTTCTCCGTAACCGTGTAGTTACGCTGAGCCTTGTCAAGTGTCTTGCTAGCGTAGTAAATGACCACAGGATTCCTGTCAATCTTCTACCCTAGAACCTCTCCTACAACGAAGTCAGATGCATTGCACATGATCTCAAAGGGTTGAGACCAATCAGGGGACTGTAGGATCGGGGCTTGGGTGACTCGGTCACGAAGGATCTCAAAAGCTTGAGTGCATTCCATGGAAATCTCAAAGGGTACATCCTTGGAGAGAAGAGTAGTTAGAGGGCGTGCGATTTTCGAGAAATTAGGAATGAAACGATGGTAAAAATCGACGTGCCCCAGAAAAGATCAGATATCCCTGATCGAGCTAGGCATAGGAAGTCTAGAAATCAGATTAACCTTGGCTCGTTCCACCAGATGCCTCTCTCAGAAATTAAGTGTCCCAGGACGATCCCCTCAGGCACCATAAAGTGGTTCTTTACCCAGGAAAGAACCAGATTTACGTTAATGCAACGCCTGAGTATGTGAACCAGATGCTGGAGGTAATTGTCAAATGATGCCCCAAAACTGAGAAGTCATCCATGAAGACTTCCAGATAATCACCCACCATATCAGAGAATATGGCAAGCATGCACCGCTGAAAAGTCGCGGGTGCATTGCAGAGACCGAAAGGCATCCTTCAGAACGCGTATGTCCCGAATGGGCTGGTGAATGTGGTCTTCTCTTGGTCCTCTGGATGAATTGCCACTTGGTTGTAACCGGGGTACCTGCCAAGAAAGTTGAAAAATCTATTTCCTGCTAACTTCTCAAGAATCTGATCAATAAATGGTAGTGGGAAATGATCCTTCTTCATGGAGAAATTGAGTCTTCGGTAATCTATGCAGACTCTCCACGAGTTGGCTATATGGGTAGGTATGACCTCTCTAGTTTTAGTCGTGATGGTGATGAGCCCTGCCTTCTTAGGCACAACCTAGATTGGGCTTACCCAACGACTGTCGGAGATCGGGTAGATGATCCCTGCATCTAACCACTTAATGATCTCCTTCTTCACGGCCTCCTGCAGATTGGGATTCAAACGTCTTTGCATTTCACGTGAAGGTCGTGCGCCCTCTTCAGAATAGATGCATTGTGTGCAATAAGAGGGACTTATTCCAGTTAAATCTTCGAGAGTGCAACCAATGGCTCTGTGATGTTGCTAGAGAACAACAATCAAACAGGATTCCTGATCAGGTGTGAGTTTGGAGTTTATAATCACAGGAAGCGTCTGATTGGAACCCAAAAAGAAGTATTTCAAATGATCGGGAAGGGGTTTGAGTTCAAGAATGGGGTTATCAGCAGCAGTGGGTGGTTCAGAGTGAGTGTGGGGTACAAGGGTAGGAGTTGTGGGTCTGTCTAGGTCAAGTTTTGACTCCTCTAATTGCCGTTCAAGATTTTCTTGTGGTTGATGAGGGATAATCATGTTGTCCTCAAGTTGAGGTTCATCAACCACGGCTCTGATATCACAAATTTGTTCAACGATACCGCAATTGATCCCTTGTTGGGCCTTAAAGATATCAATTTTGAGAGTTTGATTTCCAAATTTCAGCTCTATTTGGCCCTCTTCACAACTTATGTTGGCCCTTGCAGTGGCTAGAAAAGGTCTCCCTAGTATGATTGGTGTATCCCTTGGGTTTTCAGGTGCATCCATATCTAAAACTATGAAATCTATAGGGAAGTAGAAATCCTGCACCCTAACAATAACATCCTCAAGAATTCCCTTTGGTGACTTGATAGATCGATCTGCTAACTGCAATGTCACCTCAGTTGGTTTCAGTTCAGATTCTTCTAGATGGTTAAGTAGGGATGTGGGTATCAGGTTTATGGAAGCACCTAGCTCCAACAATGCTCTATCAAACTAGGTTTCACCGATCTTACATGAAATCAGGGGAGTGCTTGGGTCTTTTGCCTTGGGTGGGAGTCTACTCAGGATTACAGAGCTACCTTGCTCTGACAGTACAATTGGACTCCCATTCTAGGTTCGCGGCTTATGCTGAGGTGTACATACGTTTTTCAAGAATCGTGCATAAGCCGGTACGTGGCGGATTGCATCCATCAAGGGGATGTTTATTTGGACCTACTCAAAGAGCTTGATTAGGTCCTCCTCAGGAGCCACAGGTTTAGTTGTTCGCTTTCCCTTGGTCAAGGCCTCGGGAAATGGAACCTTGGTTGGTTCCTCTAGGATAGGTCTAGGTTTTTGATCTGGGACAGGGATAGGAACATCTTGGATGATTGTCCTAGGGTTTGGGTCACTACCAGGCTTGGAGTGGTCTAGATAAGGTGGATCTTGGGTTGCCTTACCACTACGAGTTGTTACAGAATTTATTCTTGCCTGGTTTTGGTTGGGGGTTGGTAGGATGGGCTGCTGCTGTTGATAACCCGCATCGGAGGTTGAAGCTTCCATCCCATCAGGTGAAGGAATAGAAGGGGCCTGATAGACCATGTGTGCTTGGCCAAGGTTTGGGTTCATAACACGCCGCTGGGTCGGCACGTTATTTGGGTTAGGAAGAGGTTGAGAAGGAAGTGTGCCTGGTTGGCGAGAATTTGCCAACTGAGCAAGTTGGTTGCGGACCTCTGTGATTTCGTTCTTATGTTGCTTCTGGATAGCCGCATTCATTCTTTGAATATCAGCCAGAGTTTGGAGGATAAGGGACATTTGATCTTGGTTGGGCCCGGATGGATAAGTGGGGTTGGGCCGAGGTTGAGGCAGCTGATAAGGACGAGGGGCTTGTGGACGGGATTGAAAGGGTGGTCTTGAATTCTGAGAATTTCCCGCCCATCGGAAATTGGGATGGTTTCGCCATCTAGGATTGTAGGTGTTGGAAAATGGGTCATTCTCGATGGCGTGGAGGTCCTCGCAGGTCTGAGGAGCCTCTAAAAAGTCGGAGAATAGGGGAGTAGGGCTCCCCCAGCAAGGGTAGAAAGGATTGGAGGTCCCTCCGGTCTTGGAGTCAGATGGGGGTGGATACGAGTCCATCCCAAGAGAAGGTCGGTGGAGAATGTTCTGCACTGTTTCCCGTGTGGGAGGGGCCTGTGCGAAGGAGTTCTGCGCAGAGGTGGCTCTCTGCAAGTGCTGAGTTAGCTCATTCACCTTCTTCTCAATGATTGAGACCTTATCCAATCGACTGGCCATTAGTTCCAAGTCGACTGATGCGGACAAGCCCTGCGTCTCATGTGCTCCCCTAAGGTTTGTCGCTACGCGGGTATTTGTTCGGTCGAATAATCCCATGGAGTCATTGTTGATGGAGTTCTCGCACATATTCTCGAGAATCTCCCACACGGTGTCCTCATGTTGACCCATGATATTTCCTCTGCAAGTTGCATTGACGAACAACCTAATATCTTCACGGAGTCTCTGGTAAAAAGACTAGACTTGTTCCCATTTAGGAACTCCGTGATGGGGGCACTTTCTCATGAGATCCTGTTTGCACCTCAGAATACGCCTGCAATAATGCCTTCTTGCGCTATTTCCTAACATTAACTATGCATATTAGGATTCTATAGCTGCATTTGTAAAAACACTTGCACTCATGCATTTAATTGAGAGGAGAAAAGAATGAAATAAATGGCTTTGTAATTCACTTTTTTCCGTAAGTGCCTCTTTGCAAAATGTCCCTTCTCTATTATTTATCCCTCTTGATTTCCATTTTTTTTTGTTTTTCTCTTCTTCCCGCGGCTGCAACTCCTCCCGCAGCTGCATGCATGCACGACCACCCCCTCTCCCTGCCAAAGCCTCGCCCTGCAGCTGCCATTCCCTCGCCCTTCCCCCTGCTGCAGCCATGCTTGCACGCCATACTCTCATCCTCTATAAGAAGCTGTAGCTTCTTCCTCTCAAGGAGACCGCGCAGCTGCACCAAGCAAAGACCCGCAACCACCACATTCCTCTTCCTGTCCTCCCCTCCATACGCCGATCCTCCTTCGAGGAGACACCTGGCGAGCAGGAGAACCCACTGTGGTGCACACCACCACAGTGGGAACACCACCGCCCAGCTCTTCAACGAGCCAGTGGGCGTGTTGTTTTCTTTTCTTTTTGTTTTTGTCTCCACGCCATTGCTGCCGCTTCAAGGACCGAAGCTTGAAGCAGCAGCCCAGTGGCGGCGGCAGCAGCAGTAGTAGACCCCCCCGCCTCCTCCGCGACCTTCCCTGCAGGCGCTCAGCCCTCCACGCGCGCTTGCAGGCTCCCTCTCCGCTCCGTTCTCCATTCTGACGCCTCCGCCGCTGCACCTGCAACCGGCCACTGTGCACACTGCAGCGGCCGGCCAAGCCCTCTCGCCGTCCCCTGCCAGCCCCCGCGCCCCTCCGCGAAGATTGCAGACTCCCCGCCACCCTCTCCGAGCGCGCCATCGCCCGCTCGTCGTCCTCGCACT
Organism: Thalassia testudinum; assembly: GCA_037157565.1. Lineage (NCBI taxonomy): Eukaryota > Viridiplantae > Streptophyta > Magnoliopsida > Alismatales > Hydrocharitaceae > Thalassia > Thalassia testudinum. Next base: position 26,418,122 of record JAZHRO010000024.1, read on the forward strand.
CGGCCTGCAGAAGCATCACCTCTATTTGCAGACGCCATTTCCAGACGTCTGCCTCCGCATCCAGACGACGGGACCTCCAGACGTCTGCCGCCCTCTCCAGACGACTTAACTCGTCTCTTCTACAGTGCCAGCACCCGCTCTCTCTTCTGCGCTCTCTTTCTCCCACTCTCCTCTGCGCTCTCTCTTCTGCACCACCTCTCCCGCTCTCTCCCTCTCTCTCTCTCTCTCACCACACTCACAGCACTCTCTCTACACCAACGCATACACACACCTACACTCACACTTTCACACACACACACCTATACTCTATTATAAACATATATATATATATGTATATATATATATATATATATATATACGTATACTTATATATAGTGATATATATATACATATATTTATATACATACATATATATATATATATCTATATATATATATATACTTATATCTATACATATAGTAGTACCTATATATTTATGTATTAGTATTCATACATACATACATACATATATATATATATATATATATATATATATATATATATATACTTACATCTATATATATAGTAGTATTAGTATACTTATACATACATACATACATACATATATATATATATATATCTATAAACTTATATATATATATACATATATACATATATATACATATCTAGATACATATACCTATATACATATATTATTATTATATATATATACATATATATATACAGTATTTTATATATATATATATTTATATACATATACATATATACATAGCTATATACATATATACATACATATATATAGATATACATATACACCTACATATATATATATACATATATATATCTATATATATATCTATACATATATACTTATACATTTATATACATATAGATATATCTACTTATATACATACATGTACATATATTTTTACATTATTTATCATACGCTGTATCGCGGGAATATCTGCACCAGTTGCTGATATTCCCCGATACATGCGTACAAGAAGCGTGGTTACATACATCATCCATCATCCATCCACACTCCACGTGGCACCAAGTCGTGTTGGTTGCGTCTCTCTAGACGACGACCGATCCGACACAGTGCTACACTCCATCGCCACCTCCACCCCCACCCCTTCATTACATAATATATACCTATATATATATATATATATATATATATATATATATATATATATACACTATATTTACTTTCTGTCCATTCTCTTCTCTCTTAGTAAAAAGATAAAAAAGAATACATAAAAGAGAAAAGATAATCTTTGATTTGCAGGTACCCCGTCTTGCGAGTAGCAAGACGTGTTTTGGAACTCTATTTTGGCTAAAAGCCAAGGACACAATTTTGAGGGTGTGCCTCAAGGACAAGGGTTACCAGAAAAAAATCTAAATAAGAAAAACACCAAAAATATAATAAACGAACAGAAGAAACGCGTTTTAAGGAAAACGTAGAAACTTGACTTGTACCCCACTTCCCTGAGATCGACCCTGGGCCTAAAAGTGACAAGATAAAATCAAGTAGGCCAGGTTAAAAATTTTGTAAAGAGATGGTTAGGTCTGAATTAGGTTAACCACTATACACATTTCAACGATAAAATCATCACATTAACAACCTATCCAGGCCGACCGATCATACTTTTCTAGCGCCGTTGCCAAGGAGGAGCGCCTTCAAGTAAGTTTCTATTCAATTCCTTTCAATTTTTCTCTTCTCTCTTCACGGGTATTATTGTTTTTGGTGTGCAGGTGAACCTAGTGGAAGGAGAAGGAAGGCAGACAAAGTCGGGAACGAGGGCAGATCCAAGGCGGGAACGAGAGCGTGAAGACGCCGACACCGCATTGGAGCTTCGCACACGTTGTCGAACAAATAAGTTCTCTTTTCTTAGCAAACTAGGGTTAACTTGCCACCTTAATAAAAAAATAAAAAAATTAAAAACCAGAAACTAGAAAAACTTCTTCGGATTTCTTGGGCAAGTGGATTAAAATTCACTTGTTTGATTGATTGTCTTCACTCCACTGCCCCGGGATTTCCCGCCATACTTCGCATAGCGAAAATTCGAGAATCTTGATACTTGAATTTTTCGCCGTGGGAAGTATTCTTTGAGGCAAATAAAAAGATTTCTTGCATCCCTCTTTTGCCTCACTTATCTTTAATTCGGGATCACATTTTTGGTGGGGAGACTTGGAATTGAATTAATTCCAACCCCACCATGACTTTTCAACTTGCTTGAGATTCGATCCCGAGCATTTCAACCCCAACAATTCAATTTTCTCTATCTTTTGGTTGAAGCCTTGTGTGTGGAAATCATTTCTGGTGATTGGGAGCACTTGAATTGAAGTGCTTTGGCTCCCATTCACATTGATATAAAACTGATTCGCGCATCCACACATAGAAATCTCCATTTAGGGTAGCCCATTGCACTTTAGCATGCATTAACCAACTGATATTGAAGAAGGGTTTCTTGGGCTTAGAAAGAAAACCTGTATTTTTGGCAAAAACCCAGAGATTGGTTGAATTGGTAATTCAGCAAAATCCTAAAATTCATACTACTTAAGGCTGAACTCTAAAAATCATTCACCAATTAAAAACTTCAATTCGGGGAGATTTCCCCATTGCATGCTTGTTTTTACACACTCGTAAACAACGCCCTTCACGTTCCAGAAGCACTTGACCCTAAGCCTCTAATTGAAACTGGTAGTAACTTGACCCTTACTAAGGATTGGAGGTCTAACTACCTGCATGTAGCTGCTATGTGCTGGTGAGAGTTCCCATGTGCCATCAGGTGTCTAAGACTGTGGCAAACGACCTTTCAATCTAGCTCGGTGGTTCCGCGGTGCTCGCATTCGGTTCCGTAGTTCGTGATAGTAGGTAACTTAGATCCGCGGTGCTCGCATTCGGTTCCGTAGTTCGTGATAGTAGGTAACTTAGATCTTTAGGTTTAAGGGCACACTGTAGAGGTTAGGAACTTGACTGTATTGATTTGTAATCAAGTGTACCTTTGTGGCGTCATTTCTCTCGTCTCTTTTCCCTTCTCATCTCCCCAAATCTTCCTGCGGTAGTGCATGTTTGGGAGGAGGTCACAAAACCCTGAACTGTTTGAATTGACTGATAAATCTAGAGAAGAAGCCGAATCATCCTCCTCCTCTACAAACATGGCTGCACGCCCACCCCAAATCCCGAGGGAGGAAACCGCCCTCAGAATCCACCAGGTGGTGGAGCGTTAGATCCCATAACCCGCCTCCAAGCCCAAATGAAAATGTATAATGAGCAAATCAAAGCCATTCGGGAAACATTGGAGGAAATGCAGAACCCTCCCTAACAGGAGTAGCCTAGGTCTCTTAGCTCTTATCAGAATCCCGCTGGTACAGAGATCGTAGGACAAATTCGGGTCCCCCTGGGCGGGGATAACTTTGAATTAAAATCGAACATAAATGGCCTAATCAATTTTCACTTTCATGGTCTTGCAAGTGAAGACCCATTTCTCCACTTGGAAGACCTAACCCGACTTGCTGAAATCGTTAAACCAAGAAATGTCGGGTTACCTATAGTCCTCATGAAGATGTTCCCGTTTTCATTGCGGGATAAAGCGTCGCAATGGTTACGCACCCTTGGGAGAACTATCCACTCATGGGAAGAGATGAGAACAGCGTTTCTCAAGAAGTTCTTCCCAATCGGGCGAACCAATGCGCTTCACCGCGCTATCACTTCATTTACGCAACAAAACGGCGAACAATTTCATGAGGCATGGGAGAGGTATAACGACCTCCTCAGGAAGTGTCCGCACTACGGTCTGCCTAAGTGGCATATAGCCCAGATTTTCTACTATGGGCTAAATAAGACTTTGAAGCAGATTGCAGACGCTTCCTACGGAGGGAATTTTATGAATAAAGACGAGAATGGAGCATTCGAACTGTTTGAAAATATGAGTGAAAACTCAATAAAGAACAACTCCATTGTCGCCTTTAATCGTACCAGCCAGCCCTGAAATGTCCACGAAGTTGACACGGGACCCTCCCAATCATCCACTGATCTAAGCCTTATTACACAAAAACTGGATGAAGTCTCCGTCGTGCACAAGAAGCTGGACAAGCTTCTGGCCAACCCCGCCCATTCTATGGCAAACACCACCTCTTCACCACTTCGTCACAATCCAAATTCTTCCAACACCAGGCTTATCCCGAGAAATTCCGTAAGACCTTCCTTACCGAGTGTCACGCCAAGCGACTCAGTAAGTCATGTGGAACTGGCTTCTGCGAGCCAGTATTTCGACACGGAGGACCAAGCCTCCGTGTACTCGGACGCATATTTACATGCGGACGCGTCTTCCGGCATAGAAGACGCTTGCGCCCTGGGGAACAACCCGTTCTCTGCCACTTATAACCCAGGGTGGCGTAACCATCCGAACTTCGCATGGTCCAACAACCCGCAGCGCCAAAACCCCGCGGGTGGACCAATGCAACCGTCCGCACCCGTCATCCCAAGGGCCCAGTTTAATCCTATGGCAAATCTGCCATCAGGCCCTTGCATACCACAAACTAAACACGCATCAAGCCCTCTTGACAAATTGATGCGAATGATGACGGAAATGTCAAAGCACCATGAAGAGAACATGACCTCTCTTCAGCACCAATTGGCGCAGCAGAATGCTGAGATCAGTCAACTACGCATGGAGACCCGATCTCAGGGCACTCTTCCCGCCCAACCTGTTCCAAACCCGCGAAATTTCGTACCCCGTGGTCCTCAACCACAGGTACGACCTTCTCAGGGACAGGTTAATCAAGTTCTGCAAGCTCCGAGCATTCCGCCGGGATTTCAGGCTAATCCCACTGCAGCACCGCACTCTTATGACCCCATTGCGAACCCTCCGCCGTATGATCCCACTGGACCCGCATCGTCCAATGCTATCACTACGAGGAACGGTAAGCAGACCATCGATCTGCCTCGACCTGATCCCGGCCCATCTTCTTCTTCACCCTCTCACTCGGGATGCATACCGCATTAGCGAGAGGACGATGCACCCAAACTTGTGGCAGAATCAGTCCCATTCCCTGAGGCTCTACAAAGGGAGCCAAAAGGCAAAAAGAAAAATACGCAAGCCTTTGACAACCTGCGTAATTTGTTAAGGGATGTAGAAATCAAGGTACCCCTGCTCGAGGCAATCGACCACATACCTACTGTCGCCCGATTTTTCAAAGACTACACAATACCCAGGCGACAGTCAAAGAAGACTAACAATCCAGTGGTTCTCTCGCCTCATGCGAGTTGTGCTATATTGTCAAACTTACCACTGAAGCAGAAAGATTCGGGCACACCGCTGATTTCCTGTAACATCCAAGGCTGCAGTTTTAACCGTGTCCTGCTCGATCTAGGATCTTCCATCAATCTTATACCAACCATCATGCTCGAAAAATTCTCCTTGGGAAATCTGAAACCCACCCCTGTCACGTTACAGTTGGCAGATCGTTCTATCAAAATTCCGAAAGGTGTGGTGGAAGATGTGGTGGTTAGGGTCAACAGTCTCTGGTTTCCTGTTGACTTTCTTGTTTTAGATATGGAAGTTCCTAGTTCACTTTCTGATTGTCCGATCATCCTCGGTCGACCTTTCTTAGCCACAGCCCACGCCCATATTGACTGCGAGTCGGGCTGTATTGAGATTGCCGTTGGATCTGAGAAGCTCAAGCTTAACATATTCAAGGCAGCCAAGAACTTTGATTGCGATTGCATCGAGGATGACACGTCTGACAAGGACATGGCTGTCAATGCGTGTATAGGACTAATTGGGACCTATTCGGACTGCTGCGAATTACCTATAAACACTGATGACAGCCTGACCAACACATACTGTGACATTCCCCAATCCCTCCCTTGTCCCGTACCTTCTCCTGGCCAGACTTCTGACGAGGTTTTCTCCGCTTCCCATACCTCGTGGTCTGAGTCATATTCGGGCTACTCACCGTCGGTCCACACTCCTGAAGACCGAATTGTCCTTTCTTCCCCGCCAAATCAGGCGGATTTGCAAATCCACACTGGGACCTTGAGCCCATATACTTCTCACTGGGGCTATCCATTTTTGGATCCATCTATCCATGAAGCCCCTCTTCTTGGCCAATCTGAAGGCCAATTTCTTCCTCCTGACTTGTTCTCCTACCTGCCTGGGACACTCTCGTCCCAAGAAATGCCAGATCCTTCACCATCCACTCCCGAGCTGAAAGAGCTGCCTAACACACTTAAGTATGTTTTCCTGGGACCAAATGAAACGCTCCCTATAATCATCAGTTCAAAATTAACCAGGGAGCAGGAGTGCAAACTAACTAAGGTCCTCATAGAACACAAGGCAGCTATTGGATGGTCTTTATCAGACTTATCTGGCATTAGCCCCTCCTACTGTACTCACCGTATATATACGGAGGAGGAGGCTTAACCTTCCCGCGAGATGTAGCGACGTCTCAACCCTAACATGCGGGAGGTCGTCAAGAAAGAAATCATTAAGTGGCTGGATGCGGGTATAATCTACCCGATCAGCGATAGCCCCTGGGTGAGTCCGATTCACATTGTGCCCAAAAAGGCAGGACTCACCATCCGTGTCAATGACAGGGGCGAATCCATCCCTACATGCACTCCTACATCTTGGAGAGTGTGTGTAGATTATAGGAAACTCAATGCTGCAACCAAGAAAGATCACTTCCCGCTACCATTCATTGACCAAATCCTGGAGCGGTTAGTGGGAAATAAATTTTTCTGTTTCCTGGATGGATTCTCGGGATATAACCAGGTGGCAATTGACCCCCGAGACCAAGAGAAAATCACTTTTACCTGCCCTTTCGGCACCTTCGCTTTTAGAAGGATGCCGTTCAGACTTTGCAACGCGCCAGCAACTTTCCAGAGATGCATGCTGGCGATATTCCATGACATGGTGGGTGACTTTCTCGAGGTCTTCATGGATGACTTTTCAGTCTTTGGACCATCTTTCGACGAATGTCTTGCCAACCTGACTCGCATCCTTAGGAGATGTATTGATGTAAACCTTGTGCTTTCCTGGGAAGAAAGTCATTTTATGGTGAACGAGGGAATTGTTCTCCGACATATCATCTCCGATAGGGGTATCGAGGTTGACAGAGCTAAGCTTGACGTCATTGCTGATTTACCTGTGCCTGGTTCTGTCAAACAAATCCGCTCCTTCTTGGGACACGTCAATTTCTATAGGAGATTCATCAAAGACTTCTCCAAAATTTCTCGACCCTTAACTCATCTCCTATCAACCGACGTACCCTTCGACATGGGCCCCGATTGTATACAAGAATTCACGCAGCTGCGTAATGCTGTCACCAAGGCCCATGTTCTCCAGCTGCCTGATTGGTCCCTCGACTTTGAACTTATGTGTGACACTTCAGACCTTGCAGTCGGAGCCATCCTGGGACAAAGACGCGATAGACACCCCTTCGTGGTGTACTACGCCAGTAAGACGTTTGACGGGGCCCAGCGTAATTATACTACCACTGAAAAGGAACTACTGGCAGTCATCTTTGGTCTGGAGAAATTCCGCTCTTACCTTCTGGTCTCTCATGTTATTGTTTTCACTGATTACGCGACCATAAGCCATCTCATGCACAAGAAGGATGCCAAGCCTAGACTGATTCGTTGGATCCTTCTGCTCCAGGAATTTGACATTGAGATTCGTGATAAGGCCGAAGCTCAGAATGTTGTGGCTGATCACCTTTCCAGACTGGACCCTGACCATATTGGACTTACTCTGTCGATCAATGAAATTTTTCCTGATGAGCACCTGTTGGCAATAAATATGGCAAGTGGACTGTGGTATGCCGACATTGCCAATTACCTTGCTTCTGGATCTCTTCCACGTGGCTGGCCTAAAAACCAGCGCGAGCGTCTCATGGCAGAAGCAAAGTATTATTTTTGGGATAATCCACTTCTTTTTCGGATAGGTGCTGATCAAATCATCCGTCGCTGTATTCTTGACAGCGAGTTCTGATGTAAACACATTTACACTACTTAAAATGTCTATTTATGCATGTTCTTAAGCATAGGATTGTATTTCATGATATAAATATTGCATTACATGCATCATCTTGCATTTAGAGTAGTTTGAATAAAATGGAGGTTAATTATCTCCTTTTATGTGCTTGGACAGGGCAAATATTTTATCGGGGCCTCGGATCAAAGATCCAACCGTATGGATATGATCAGGGCGACGATTGGAGTTCAACGACTCCAAGATCGCCCTAATCAGGCATCCGTAGCATCAGATAGAGACCGGGGAACCCTAGAAGATCAAGGGCCAGGATGGTGTAAATCCGCACTTCAGATGGAAAATCCGACCACACGGATGAATTCGGATCGACGATCGCAGCCGAACGACACAAAAATCGAGTCAATCCGACATCCGTGGCACCATCTACAACTTCCAGAAGATGGACGGCCAAGATAGCGCCACGTGGCGCCATCCCAGCCGCCCAATCGGCCGCAGGAGTCCTGTGAAGACCGCGCACCGTCTCCTCTCCGCCGTTGGATCTCGATCCAACGGCTGCGGTCGCTCGCGTTTAAAAACGCCCGCGCGACCATTTCGCCCGCGTAGCGCAGCGGCGACGCAGCTGCGGGCGAAGCGGAGGTCGCGGGTTCGAGCCGCGGTGAGGGGGTCGAAGGCGCGGGCGAGCGGGCGCGCACGAGCGTCGGATGAAGATCCAACGGCCGTGCGCGCCCGATAGCGCCGACGCGCAATTGGACGCTCAGGTGGACGCTGGATCGCACGCGGGCGGGCGCGCTACGCAGCGGGCGCGGACGCGATCTAAGCCGTCCGATCTCGCGATCGGACGGCTGAGACGACGCGGACGTGCGTATGCGTTACGCGTGCAGGCCAGCCGAGCGGGCGTGCGTGGGCGCGACGGCGACGGCGACGGCGGGGCTTTAGCGACGGTTTTATCCGTCACTAAAGACCCCTTATTTATTATTTTGAAGATGTAATGTCCATTTTGCCCCCACTCCTTGCAACTATAAAAGGAGACCCCCTCCATACGAAATTTTCATCCCTTCCTTCTCCTCTCTACCTCTCCAAAGCTCAAGAGAAGCTTGTCCCACACCCGGGATGCTTCTCGCGAGATAAAGTCCAAATTTTCGTCCCCCTTCGGAAGTGGATCCCGCGACGACGACGGCGTGCTGCTTCGTTCCCGTTCTTCTGCTTCGTCCTCCTTCGTCCCACTTCGTTCCCCTTCGTCCAGGCGTCGTCCCGTCCGGCTCGTCCTCCAAGCGACCATCGAGGAGGATTTCTCTCTCCCTATTCTTTTTACTGCTTTCTAGTATAGATTTACTGCTTTCTAGAGTAGTCTATTCGTCCTCCGAGCGATCGTCGAGGAGGACATTTCTCCCTCCATTCTTTTAATGCTTTCTAGAGTAATTGTTTTATGTTTTCTAGTTGTAATGAAAGAACTCTTTTATGATAAATTCCTTGTCTATTCTACATCTCATTTTGATTTCCATGTATAGTATTCCTTCTCTCTCTCTTACTCCCTCTCTCTCTTTTATTTGTTGTAGATACTTAGATAGTTTAAATTGAATTTCTTGGTGACAAAATAAAAAGAAACGCGGAGTTTTTAAATCAAACGTTCGCCTCCCTGTGTTCGACCCGGAATTCTTATTTCGGTATAAATTTTATTTGTTGAACACGAATCCTTCGCTTTCGAACTACAACGACGGGTTTTCCAAAACCAAACACGTTAGCGTAGATTCTCGTTCAACAAGTTCCCCAGTGTGCTATTCTTATGCCACGATCAGGCTTGCGGAGGCCATTTCTCTGGGAGGAAAACTGCAGCCAAGGTGTTGCAGTGCGGTTTCTTTTGGCCCTCCCTTCACCAGGATGCACACAATTATGCCAAGCATTGCACTAGGTGCCAGTCGATAGGGTCAATGGCACGTCGTGACATGATGCCCTTGCAACCCATCCTAACTGCGAAAATCTTCGACATCTGGGGAATTGACTTCATGGGTCCGTTTCCTCCATCCAACGGCTTCGAACTCATCCTCGTGGCCGTTGACTATGTTTCGAAATGGATCGAGGCTATTCCCGCGCACCGTGCTGACCATGTTATCTCCACCCGATTCGTCAAGGACCACATCTTTGCGCACTTTGGGATCCCTCGAGCCATTATCTCGGATGGAGGAAGCCACTTTACCCATGCTTCTTTTCGGGCACTTCTAAGGAGGTATTGTTCAAGGCCGTTTCGTGCGGATTTAAAGCGTATTACGTTGTAGTATAACCGACAAAACGTTCGAACAAATACAAAGTTTTTATTACTCGAACAACTAGAGTATCCGAGGTCGAACACAGGGAGCAAATGGAACTTACCACTAAATCAAAATGTAATTGAACACTCTAATTTACTCAAAATGTCAATTCAGGTATGAATGTATGCGATTAAAAGGAGTTAGGGCAAAAAATATGAAATTGGACGTCTGATCTTGTGATCAGACGTCTTAAAAGCATTTCTCCTTTTTTTCTTCTTCTTCTGCTGCAGTCTTTGCTCTTTCTTTTCTTCTTCTGATCTCTGCAAAGTTCTTCACTTGGCTTCTCTGTGCCTTCGCTTCTGGCTTGCTCTTTTCTTTCTTCCCCTGCGAAGGCTTCTTTCTTGCTTCTTCTTCTCTGCCTTGTTTCTTCCTCTTCTATTCTTCTCTGCCGTTCCTTCTTCTTTCTTTCTTTTCCTTCTCGCGGCCAAGTCCTTCTCCTGCGTTCAGCCTGCCTGCACAGGAGCAAAACCTAACCCTTCTCCCTCTACCCGCGCATCTCTCTCTCTCAAGCAATTCACTCAAACCGCTCTCCCAGAGCCACAGCCATAATCGGGTCGCGGATCGTACCCGGGACCAGGCGCACCTGCAGGTGTGTGATGCGCGAGGAGTGCATAGGTCTAGGTCGGGTCGGATCCGCCAGGTCCGCGTGGTCAGGCCGCGGACGAGGCGGGTGGGGTCAGTGAGGGACCTCACCCCTGTGCTTTCGAGGCAGTAAACGTATATCACAAAAAACCTTTATACCATACCTGTGCCTTGAGATTCCACGATGTGGGACTAAACGTTCCGCCCTTCCTTTGCGTGCGCCCGCAGACTCTCGTGTGCAATTGCCCACGCTGAAGGCCCTGCTGCTGATCCTTGCTGAACTCAGTCACCTCGCAACACTTGCGAGAGTCTGCTGCACCTGCCGCCTGGGAAGCCTGACGCCTGCTGCTGCTCCAAGCTTCCTGCTGCTTCGACTGTTAATGGCGGCCGGAGCGTTTACCTGAACTTCCACAGAACGGCCTATTGGCCCAATTAGAATGGCTGGAAACCTTCGCCGTAGCACGGCGAAGGCGGTGGGTGATGCTGCAGGTTGCCTGTCGGCCTAGGCGTGCCCGCCTAGGTCAACCTGTGGCCGGAGACGGTGGGTTGTTCGGGGGGTGGTTATGGAGGTCTGGAGTGACAGTTGTGGGGTGGAGCGAGTTCCTGGTGATGAGGCGGAGCTCACGAGGTGGTTGGCGAGCCGTGTGGAGTGGCGGAGTGGTGTGGGCGGCTCGCCGGAGTTCGGTCGGTGATGTGGAAGATGAGGGTGGTCAGCGTCGGTCGAGGGGTAATCAGATGAGATAACAGGGGGAAAAGAGAGGGGACAGGATGGAGAGGAGTTCTAACCTAATTGTAAGGACGAAAGGGGACGGAAGGCGGACAGCAGTACTTGCTGTCGCCGGAGAAGATGACGCCCAGTGGGGGAGAACGGCGGCGACGACGGGGCTGAGGCGGCGTGCGCTGGTACTGCGCGACGCGGAGGAAGGTCAGGAAGTTAACTCTGCCACTGGTTTTGTGGCAGAGCGAAGAGGGAGGGGAGGGGGGGCTCGCCGGAGCTAGCTGGGGTATTTGGCCGAGCAGGAGGAGAGGAATTGAAGGGGGAAACTCGGCCAAATCAAGCTCAAGATGAGTGGTCGGGTCCGAGGGGTGTTTTATAGGTGCTGGACTTGGTGTGCAGGGCGTGAAGGGCACGTAATTGCCTGAGGTTGGTCGCCGGAGATGGAAAGGAGTTAGGATACCCAAATCTCTCGTGCGTTCGCACGAGAGATTGGGTTCACACCAACGATTGTGATTGACTTTATGAGGAAGGGAATTCCTCAGAGAATCCTCCTTCCATTTCTGGGAGGGAATCTCTGAGGGATTAGAGAGCAATCCCTCTCCGAACCTCGCCGGAGTTCGGTTCTGCCCTAGCAATGGCGGCAGGACCGGTTTGCAAAGAAGGCGAGGAACCTAGGGGGCTCTCTGCAAGGATATTCAAAAGATAGGGACCTCTTTGTGATTTGGGTGTACTAACTTGCAAAGTAGGTCAAGATGGCCTCCCCTTAGGTCCAAATTTTGGTACAAACCTAATTTGGCCCTAAAGAATCCAATGGTGAAGTTGGATTTTAGGTTTGACCTCGTTTGACTGGATATTTTGCGTAAAAACCCAAATTAGGTTAATTGAAGAGCTAGGACCCTAATCTAGGTCAAACTAGGTTCCAAAAGCCAAATTAAGTGTTCTAAACCCTAGAGTATGGTTTTCCATGATTTGTAGAGGGTTTACTTGCTTTTTGTTCTGACCGGAACCTTGTTAATTTAAGCGGGTCTGTTTTAGGGTTACCAAGTGTCTTTTAGTTCTTAGATTGCATATGAACCCATTTCTGATTGACTCAACCCACTTTTTATCTCATTTAGACCATTTGACCTATGTTTTGCCTCTGAGAAATCCCGTTTATCTACTGCAATGGTAAAATTGCAGTTTTAACCTTTATTTCATGTTTTCTTCTCAGAGCACTTGTTCCTTCAGTTAGGCCTTCTTCTAGGTTATGTAGGAGCTTTTATCTTCTTTATTGGGTCAAAATGAGCTAGTTATGGCTCATGATGAGGCTCTCATCATACCCCCATGCCTAGCTTTTGCTAGTCCCTTAGCAAAATTTCAAAGTTTTAACTTCCGTTCTAGACCCTGAATGTTGTCAACAATGATAAGTGCTTCTCCTTTTCTTTTGTGATTAGGTGGGAATGCCGACAATAGGCCTAGAGGTACTCAAGTACCAACCAAAATCCGGACCTGTTCCGCTTTAGCCTCAGTCTTCTGCAAAGGTTTCTACGGCCCACAGAACCTAACCTAGGGTTTGTTGGACTCCGCGGTTAAAGCACCCGTGCTTGAGATATTTTTAGCCTAAGTTCAGTTTGCAGTGCGTTTTCTGTAAGAGAGAGATAGAAGATTTATTTCTTTGGAGAGCTTTTCTCTCTCTTTTCTTTTTTATTTCTAGCTTCGGATTAGCTTCTCAACACGGTCTGTATCGGATTCCTCGTCCCCATCATCAATCCTCAAAGGTCCCTGGCTTTCGAGATTTCGAGATAATCCCGCCCATGGCAACCCCCGGAACCCTGGCTTTCGAGATTTCGAGATAATCCCGCCCATGGCGTTCCGTGGCTGAATTCAGACCCTGGCGATTGACATTTCGTGATAATGCCACCCATGGTGTCTGAACCAACAGAGTGCTTACATGCCTCCAGTAGGATATTTAAATATCCTAAGAGACAAGCACCGAGGAGATGATATGTTGTTACGCATCTTCGAGGGGAATTTCCCGCCTCTCCGCACTGGGAACTCGTCCAAATCAACTTGTGTTGATTGGCCGCTCCTAATCTAGGTGACTTTTTCAGAATATTAAACGCTCTTGCGTGTTTTGGATGTTTTATGCGCACTGAACCAGACTGTGTGTGAATTTGGGGTGCTTAGGTTACCGAATCCCGCAAACCGGAGGTCAGTTAACGAGGCTGAATACTTCCTAAGCCTTAGACCTAATACTCAAGCTTCGCATTTTCCTCAACCTCTTGAGGATTGTCCAGATTTTAACGGATACGTGAATTTTTAAGCAAAAGATACTAGCCCAAAAGGCCTAAGACCAGCGTTCCCGCTAATCTCTTGTTATGTTTCCTTAGCACTTTTTTTTTCTTTTTCTTGACTCAGTCTAGAACTTCAGTTAACCCCTTAATCTTTTACTAATGACTTTTTCTTTTTCTTTTCCTTTTGTGCTCCTTTATTCATTTTTGCTCTTTTTCTCCTCCTTATGATTATATGGCTCACAACATTTCCTCCCTCCCCAATTTTTTTTATTCTTTTTCGTAATTTTTCAATTTTTTTGTGTTTTTGACATATGTGAATTTTTTTTGTGAGAATCCTTCTGATTTTTTCTTGGTTTTGTATGTATGCACTTTATCACCCCCCCCATGCCTAAGTTTTGCAATGTCCTCATTGTAAACAGAGGGTGGGAATTAGTGTTGAGGTCAGGGGCTTAGAACAGGATATATCGGGTGGGTGAATGGGTCGGGAATGAGTGATGCGAATGATTTTAAGCTCTGATACGTGTACCAGAGGTGGGATCAACTGTCTAAGGCTGAACTCAAGGTGCAATAGACGTGGAGTACAGACGGCTAATCAGACGGGTCTCTATTTTTGAGATGACGGGTTGCCTCCCGTTAAGCGCTAAATTTAATGCCTTCAGCCGAGCGAAAAATGGGGTGGAGAGGGAGTAGTCAAATCAATGGAGTTTTGGGAAACAAGCACCTTGATTAAGAGCCTGGTTGGTCCAACCAGGTACTTGTTCAGATCAGTGGGCTGATGATGCAGCCCAAACCCCATAAGTCTGGTGGGTTGATAGATGTAGATTAGCAGATGTGGGACCCACCAAATGCAGTGATGTTCTGATAGATATGGAGGTGAAAACTCGAGTTGGGGCTCAGTCGAATCAGCCTGGTGGGGGTAGGGTTCCGAAAAATAATCAATGTAAGATGTGGAATCCCTACAGGGACGGTCAAAGGATGGAGGCTCCTGATTTGTGGTCTGATCAGTGTCCGATACCCGGTATAGATACGGAGTTGAATCATCTACAATCGGCTCATTGAGAGGTGAATCAGAATAGAAATTGAGTCCGGTTGCGGGTCGAGGTGGGGAACGGGTTTTGATTGGTGCTGTATATGTGGAGCAGGTGGCTTCAAAGAAGATTGACATGTTATAATCAGGAGGTAGATTTTCTCCGATGTTATGGTCAGATTCGAGATCGTTGGAGAGTTTGCGAAAATCAAAGTTTGAATGAGATTCTAGATCATGAGTTCCACCATAGAATAAATCATATGTTGTATATTCAGCAGCCTGACTGGGATCTAGCCTAAATGTTAATTCTGAGCTTACAAAGGTGTCCCTATCTGGAAGAGGCTCAGGTTCAAGGTTAGTAGGGCAGAGCCAATCGAAACCCCGCTCGTCCAAGTCCTCGGTTTCTGTATCGTAGATTGGCATGACTTCCGAAAACTCGATTAGTTCTTCTGAGGAGGTTGACGAGGGATATTCATCAAATCGAGGCCCAGAATCATATTCTTCATTAAGAGATTGATTTTCTTCATATGGGGCCTTGAAATCTTCAATATAGGTTTCAGATCTAGGTTCTAGGCTTAGGATGTGGGTGGAATTACTAGAATCTAGGTCTGAATAACCTTCGCGGGCCACCTTATCAAAATAAGGGACGGAATTTATACCCGCGAGAGGTTCAGTTCTACTCTCATACTTGCAGGAGTCTTGGGATTCTAAAATGGGTTCATCATGGTCTTTTCCTGCATTTGGAGCTTCCCAACCTTCTTCAATATTAGGTGCATTATACTCCATCTGGGTTGGGAATCCACAACCATTTTGTGCCTCAAACCCGAGATCAGATTTATCCTCGATGTTGTCCCAAGATAGTTCATCCTCTGTTGGCAGTATGTACGGGTATTTCTGATCAATCACTTGTTTTATTAATCTCATTATCTCTTCCCGTTTTTCAAGACTATCTTGGTGTTGCTTCCAAAGTCGAGGATTTGTCATACATTGAAGGTATTCACTATTATGCAATTTTTCTATCTCAATGTATGCAGTAATGAGCAAGTCACGGGTTGATCCTTTGTTGGCTTCTGCTAATAGTACTTGGGCACAAGTTATGACAAAGGTTGTGGTTGTCGGGACATCAACCTGAATGTTTCCTACTGTTGTTGAGGTTTCTTCATTTTCATAAAATCTCATGGCATCCTCAATCATTTTATCTCTCATGGATCTCCGGTATTCAGGTTTCTCGACTGGTAGTCCTAGGTGGTTCGGCTGCATATTTGGATCAGGTGGTGGAATCACGATCAGAGTTTGACTCAAGATGTGTTATGAAGCGATCAGATCTGAATAACGAGTCCCACTGAAAAATGAGTGTGTGTGCTCTACAGAGAAAAGATGCAGGACTGGAGATGTTCTTGACCCAATCAAGACACCCAAAAGATGTTTGGATGACTATGGAGGTTTGGGGCGGATGGACCCCTGGATCCGAAGATCGTCCACCTGCGAATTACCTGGGCAGCCAGAGAGGGAGAGTCCCGCAAAGACCCCTACACGGTAGAGCGTCCCTACGGGTTACAGGGTTTCCCCCACCCGACCTCTCTTGTCACTGAGATTCCAGGTAAACCAGAATGGGGACCTTGACCTCTTAAGTCTATCACTTTTTATTTCAAAGGTGCTTTTAGGGTTCTCACTTGAACTTTAGATGTTTTTGGTATTGTGACCTAATTTAGAGGTTGGTTGACCCAAGGGGTCAACTTCACCTGACCTGTCCTATAGATGGCAGAATGATTCTAAGCTCGGAGCCTAGAGATCACCCTGATTTGACTCCCAGGTTATTAGGTCAAAAGAAAAATTTTTAAGATTCAAGTGATTTTAGAGCTCAATTTTAGGGTTTGTCTTATTTAACTTTCTTCAATCAAGGGCTTGGGTAGCACACTGATGCGGGATGGTTTATTTCCTTTTACACAGGCATGTGTGACTAGCGCTTCAAGACCCTAATGTGGAAACCCTAATTTGGTTCTATTTCCAATACTCTTTTTCTTTTTCAAAAGTTCTCTTTGGACTTATAAACAAGAAGTGTGTCGTCCGCCGAGATTAAGCGTTTATTTTCAATTAGGCACAAGAATTTGTGGGATGGAAAAAAAATCACTCCAACTTCAAGAATATTTGCAGAAATTTTCGCAAAATCAAGAAATGTTTTGCCTTAGAGATGGTGATTACTATATAAAGAAGGCAATTGATTCCTAACTTGATTTTCTTCCTTTTGTCTTTCAAAGATTAGGGGATGATTAAGGAAGAAAAGAAATTACCTGCCATGGAGTGGTTGACTTGCGGGAGAGATTTTCTCATGAAGTACCTGCAAGATCACATCAAAGCAAAGTAGGGCAAGTTAGTGTTCAATATGATAAAAAGAATGTAGAGACTAGTGGTAAATTGCGCATTGCTCCCCGGCAGCGGCGCCAAAATGATGTCAACGTTTCGTGCGGATTTAAAGGCGTATTACGTTGTAGTATAACCGACAAAACGTTCGAACAAATACAAAGTTTTTATTACTCGAACAACTAGAGTATCCGAGGTCGAACACAGGGAGCAAATGGAACTTACCACTAAATCAAAATGTAATTGAACACTCTAATTTACTCAAAATGTCAATTCAGGTATGAATGTATGCGATTAAAAGGAGTTAGGGCAAAAAATATGAAATTGGACGTCTGATCTTGTGATCAGACGTCTTAAAAGCATTTCTCCTTTTTTTCTTCTTCTTCTGCTGCAGTCTTTGCTCTTTCTTTTCTTCTTCTGATCTCTGCAAAGTTCTTCACTTGGCTTCTCTGTGCCTTCGCTTCTGGCTTGCTCTTTTCTTTCTTCCCCTGCGAAGGCTTCTTTCTTGCTTCTTCTTCTCTGCCTTGTTTCTTCCTCTTCTATTCTTCTCTGCCGTTCCTTCTTCTTTCTTTCTTTTCCTTCTCGCGGCCAAGTCCTTCTCCTGCGTTCAGCCTGCCTGCACAGGAGCAAAACCTAACCCTTCTCCCTCTACCCGCGCATCTCTCTCTCTCAAGCAATTCACTCAAACCGCTCTCCCAGAGCCACAGCCATAATCGGGTCGCGGATCGTACCCGGGACCAGGCGCACCTGCAGGTGTGTGATGCGCGAGGAGTGCATAGGTCTAGGTCGGGTCGGATCCGCCAGGTTCGCGTGGTCAGGCCGCGGACGAGGCGGGTGGGGTCAGTGAGGGACCTCACCCCTGTGCTTTCGAGGCAGTAAACGTATATCACAAAAAACCTTTATACCATACCTGTGCCTTGAGATTCCACGATGTGGGACTAAACGTTCCGCCCTTCCTTTGCGTGCGCCCGCAGACTCTCGTGTGCAATTGCCCACGCTGAAGGCCCTGCTGCTGATCCTTGCTGAACTCAGTCACCTCGCAACACTTGCGAGAGTCTGCTGCACCTGCCGCCTGGGAAGCCTGACGCCTGCTGCTGCTCCAAGCTTCCTGCTGCTTCGACTGTTAATGGCGGCCGGAGCGTTTACCTGAACTTCCACAGAACGGCCTATTGGCCCAATTAGAATGGCTGGAAACCTTCGCCGTAGCACGGCGAAGGCGGTGGGTGATGCTGCAGGTTGCCTGTCGGCCTAGGCGTGCCCGCCTAGGTCAACCTGTGGCCGGAGACGGTGGGTTGTTCGGGGGGTGGTTATGGAGGTCTGGAGTGACAGTTGTGGGGTGGAGCGAGTTCCTGGTGATGAGGCGGAGCTCACGAGGTGGTTGGCGAGCCGTGTGGAGTGGCGGAGTGGTGTGGGCGGCTCGCCGGAGTTCGGTCGGTGATGTGGAAGATGAGGGTGGTCAGCGTCGGTCGAGGGGTAATCAGATGAGATAACAGGGGGAAAAGAGAGGGGACAGGATGGAGAGGAGTTCTAACCTAATTGTAAGGACGAAAGGGGACGGAAGGCGGACAGCAGTACTTGCTGTCGCCGGAGAAGATGACGCCCAGTGGGGGAGAACGGCGGCGACGACGGGGCTGAGGCGGCGTGCGCTGGTACTGCGCGACGCGGAGGAAGGTCAGGAAGTTAACTCTGCCACTGGTTTTGTGGCAGAGCGAAGAGGGAGGGGAGGGGGGGCTCGCCGGAGCTAGCTGGGGTATTTGGCCGAGCAGGAGGAGAGGAATTGAAGGGGGAAACTCGGCCAAATCAAGCTCAAGATGAGTGGTCGGGTCCGAGGGGTGTTTTATAGGTGCTGGACTTGGTGTGCAGGGCGTGAAGGGCACGTAATTGCCTGAGGTTGGTCGCCGGAGATGGAAAGGAGTTAGGATACCCAAATCTCTCGTGCGTTCGCACGAGAGATTGGGTTCACACCAACGATTGTGATTGACTTTATGAGGAAGGGAATTCCTCAGAGAATCCTCCTTCCATTTCTGGGAGGGAATCTCTGAGGGATTAGAGAGCAATCCCTCTCCGAACCTCGCCGGAGTTCGGTTCTGCCCTAGCAATGGCGGCAGGACCGGTTTGCAAAGAAGGCAAGGAACCTAGGGGGCTCTCTGCAAGGATATTCAAAAGATAGGGACCTCTTTGTGATTTGGGTGTACTAACTTGCAAAGTAGGTCAAGATGGCCTCCCCTTAGGTCCAAATTTTGGTACAAACCTAATTTGGCCCTAAAGAATCCAATGGTGAAGTTGGATTTTAGGTTTGACCTCGTTTGACTGGATATTTTGCGTAAAAACCCAAATTAGGTTAATTGAAGAGCTAGGACCCTAATCTAGGTCAAACTAGGTTCCAAAAGCCAAATTAAGTGTTCTAAACCCTAGAGTATGGTTTTCCATGATTTGTAGAGGGTTTACTTGCTTTTTGTTCTGACCGGAACCTTGTTAATTTAAGCGGGTCTGTTTTAGGGTTACCAAGTGTCTTTTAGTTCTTAGATTGCATATGAACCCATTTCTGATTGACTCAACCCACTTTTTATCTCATTTAGACCATTTGACCTATGTTTTGCCTCTGAGAAATCCCGTTTATCTACTGCAATGGTAAAATTGCAGTTTTAACCTTTATTTCATGTTTTCTTCTCAGAGCACTTGTTCCTTCAGTTAGGCCTTCTTCTAGGTTATGTAGGAGCTTTTATCTTCTTTATTGGGTCAAAATGAGCTAGTTATGGCTCATGATGAGGCTCTCATCAGGTATGGAGTCCACGATCGTATCGCATCACCGTATCATCCTCAG
The DNA here is from genome assembly GCA_037157565.1 of Thalassia testudinum. Classification (NCBI taxonomy): domain Eukaryota; kingdom Viridiplantae; phylum Streptophyta; class Magnoliopsida; order Alismatales; family Hydrocharitaceae; genus Thalassia; species Thalassia testudinum. The sequence continues at coordinate 26,438,216 of JAZHRO010000024.1, forward strand.
ACGAACGGCCAGGCGAAAGTGTCGAATCGGCAAATCAAGCAGATTCTCCAGAAAATGGTTTGACCTGACCGTAAGGATTGGTCCGACAAGCTGACTGATGCACTTTGGGCGTATCGGACCGCCTTCAAGGCTCCCCTTGGTATGTCTCCATATAGAATCGTTTAGGGGAAGCCTTGTCATTTGCCCGTGGAGTTGAAGCACCGCGCTTATTGGGCGGTTCGCCAATGTAACCTCGACTCAGACCTGTGTGGTCGAGAAAGGAAACTCCAACTCCAAGAGCTGGAAGAGCTCCGTCGTGAAGCCTATGATTCTGCTCTATCCTTTAAACAACGCACTAAGGCTTTTCACGACAGCCGTATTCGGCGGAGGGAATTTGAGCCATCTCAGCAAGTTTGGCTCTATAATGCCCGACTCAAATTCTTTCCTGGGAAATTGAAGTCCAAATGGACTGGTCCTTTCCTGGTCTCAAGACCATTCCCCAACGGGGCCGTTGAGATCAAAGAGCCCAAATCTGGGCGTAAATTTACGGTCAATGGGCAGCGTTTGAAACCCTTTCTGACTCATGAACCTGCCCCCGTTGGAGAAACCGTTGCCCTGCTGGAGGGTAACTAATTCTTTGCCTCATCCTGAGTCCAGCTGGGGACATTAAATTCAGTGCTCGTTGGGAGGCACCCTAACAACACCCACCATCCACCCACCCTACCACCCTGATCTATACCCTGAACCTCAGCTCTTGTTACCCGATCTTTCGTCCTTTCTCTGCCTTTCCCTACATGCATATGAGGACATAGCATTGTTTGGCATGGGGGGGTGGATAGGCATCCATAGGATCCGGGTATTTTATGGTATCATACAATTTCCACCCATTTATAAATATGCAAGAAAAAGAAAAAAAGAAAAAAAAAATATATATATATAATAATAATAAATAGTGTTTAGTAATGATCTGAAAGCTGAAACAAAAATACAATAAATGTTTATGGAAATTCAACCTCTGTTTTGAAGAATTTCCAGACCACAGAAGCTTGATTCGCTTAGGCTCGGCTTAATTCACTTAAAGCATTGACGAAATAGATCAAAATCTCTCCTAACTAAGGACGTATTCTTGTACCTGAGACACCAGTACAAGATCCGTTGGTTTGCTTTTACTTGAGAGCTTAAGTAAACTTGGTTCACACTACACATATCGAGAAAGACCAGGTGAACATAAGATCCAACCCTAGTGTTCATTAGGGAAGGTGGAGTCCTTACCTGTGCGCGCAGGTAGACTTTTTATCCCAGGCTTTACTCTTGTGTTTAGGAGCGACTCTTTCCACCAAAAAGAAACTCTCCCACCAAAAAGAAAAAAAGTGTGCTCCTTAAAAATGTGTTGTAAGAGATATACTGACATGTGTTTCAAAAAAAAAAAAATTGCAAAAGAGTCAATATATCTCATAAATGTCTATAAAGTCTTTGCCCTACAAAAAGTTCGGCAGGTTACAAATCCGTTGTTTTTCGGTGAACCACAAAAAAATCAGAAAATGGGAGTTGAGTTTTCCGTCATCATCTTAAGGGTCAATCCGAAGACATGAGCTGAAACTGGGACCAACCTGTACTTAAACATTCATGAAACCCTGGGATTGAGTTTTAATGTTCATCTGGTCAGTCTTGAGCCTTCACTATGCACAAACCATAACCTCTTGAGCTCTCGAGTACGGCAAAACCTCCTGGGTCCTGGAAATCGTACTTAAGGTTTAAATATCAAGAGTCCTGGTTAGTTGAGAGATGATCTATGTCATGTGAGACTTAAAGTACTGGTAGTCTTCTCTACAATTGGTTCTCACAATATCCTATAATAAACACACCTATATCACTTTAGAAGAAAATCTTCAGCTTAAGAACATTTCTAAACACGATTTTGCTAGGGACTAGCAAAAGATAGGCATGGGGGTATATGTTTGCACCTCAAAATACGCCTGCAATAATGCTTTCTTGTGCTATTTCCTAACATTAACTACGCATATTAGGATTCTATAGTTGCATTTGTAAAAACACTTGCACTCATGCATTTAATTGAGAGGAGAAAAGAATGAAATAAATGGCTTCGTAATTCACTTTTTTCCTCAAGGGCCTCTTTGCAAAATGTCCCTTCTCTATTTTTTATCCCTCTTGATTTCCATTTTTTTTTGTTTTTCTCTTCTTCCCACGACTGCAACTCCTCCCGCAGCTGCATGCATGCATGACCGCCCCCTCTCCCTGCCAAAGCCTCGCCCTGCAGCTGCCATTCCCTCGCCCTTGCCCCTGCTGCAGCCATGCTTGCACGCCACACTCTCATCCTCTATAAGAAGCTGCAGCTTCTTCCTCGCAAGGAGACCGCGCAGCTGCACCAAGCAAAGACCTGCAGCCACCACCTTCCTCTTCCCGTCCTCCCCTCCATACGCCGGTCCTCCTTCGAGAGACACCCGGCGAGCAGGAGAACCCACTGTGGTGCACACCACCACAGTGGGAACACCACCGCCCAGCTCTTCAACGAGCCGGTGGGCATGGTGTTTTCTTTTCTTTTCGTTTTCATCTCCACGCCATTGCTACCACTTCAAGGACCAAAGCTTGAAGCAGCAGCAGCAGCAGACCCCCCTCGCCTCCTCCGCAACCTTCCCTGCAGGCGCTCAGCCCTCCGCGCGTGCCTGTAGGCTCCCTCTCCGCTCCGTTCTCCGTTCTGACACCTCCGCCGTTGCACCCGCAACCGGCCAATGTGCTCACTGCAGCGGCCGGCCAAGCCCTCTCGCCATCCCCTGCCAGCCCCCGCACCCCTCCGCGAAGACTGCAGACTCCCCGCCGCCCTCTCCGAGCGCGCCATCACCCGCTTGTCGTCCTCGCACTCGGCCTGCAGAAGCATCACCTCCATCTGCAGATGCCATTTCCAAACGTCTGCCTCCGCATCCAGACGACGGGACCTCCAGACGTCTACCGCCCTCTCCAGACGACTTAACTCGTCTCTTCTACAGCGCCAGCGCCCGCTCTCCTCTGCGCTCTCTCTTCTGCACCATCTCTCCCGCTCTCTCCCGCTCTCTCTCTCTCTCTCTCTCACCACACTCACAGCACTCTCTCTACACCTACGCATACACACACCTACTCTCACACTTCCACACACACACACACACCTATACTCTATTATAAACATATATATATATATATACGTATACTTATATATAGTGATATATATATACATATATTTATATACATATACATACATACATACATACATATATATATATCTATATATATATGTACTTATATCTATACATATAGAAGTACCTATATATTTATGTATTAGTATACATACATACATACATATATATATATATATATATATATATATATATATATATAGTAGTAGTAGTATTAGTATACTTATACATATATATATATATATACATCTATATACTTATATATATATACATATATACATATATATACATATCTAGATACATATACCTATATACATATATTATTATTATATATATATACATATATATATACAGTATTTTATATATATATATATTTATATACATATACATATATACATAGCTATATACATATATACATACATATATATAGATATACATATCACCTACATATATATATATACATATATATATCTATATATATATCTATACATATATGCTTATACATTTATATACATATAGATATATCTACTTATATACATACATGTACATATATTTTTACATTATTTACCATACGCTGTTTCGTGGGAATATCTACACCAGTTGCTGATATTCCCCGATACACACGTACAAGAAGCGTGGTTACATACATCATCAATCATCTATCCATACTCCACGCAGCACCTAGTCGTGTTGGTTGCGTCTCTCTAGATGACGACCGATCCGACACAGTGCTACACTCCATCGCCACCTCCACCCCCACCCCTTCATTACATAATATATACCTATATATATATATATATATATATATATATATATATATATATATATATATATATATATATATATATACTATATTTACTTTCTGTCCGTTCACTTCTGTCTTAGTAAAAAGATAAAAAAGAATACATAAAAGAGAAAAGATAATCTTTGATTTGCAGGTACCCCGTCTTGCGAGTAGCAAGACGTGTTTTGGAACTCTGTTTTGGCTAAAAGCCAAGGACACAATTTTGAGGGTGTGCCTCAAGGACAAGGATTACCGGAAAAAAATCTAAATAAGAAAAACACCAAAAACATAATAAACGAACGGAAGAAACACGTTTTAAGGAAAACGTAGAAACTTGACTTGTACCCCACTTCCCTGAGATCGACCTTGGGCCTAAAAGTGACAAGATAAAATCAAGTAGGCCAGGTTAAGAATTTTGTAAAGAGATGGTTAGGTCCGAATTAGGTTAACCACTATACACATTTCAACGATAAAATCATCATATTAACAACCTATCCGGGCCGACCGATCAGATCCTGAAAACGATCCCATGCCTCATGAAGAGGTTCTCCCGTCTGCTGCGTGAAGTGAGTAATTTGATAGCGTAAGGCGTTTGTCCGACCAACGGGGAAGAACTTCTTCAAAAACTCGAACTAAAGTTCTTCCTAAGTGTTGATCGGGCGAGTCTGTGTCTGATACCAATGAGATGCCTTGTCCATTAGGGAGAAAGAGAACATCTTCATGAATAAGATATCCCGATTCTACTCATCTGACCCGAAAGTTTGAGCCAGATGCTTAAGCTGTTTAATGTGTTGGAATGGGTCTTCAGAGTGAAGCCCATAGAATTTAGGTATGGCGTGAATCATGTTGGGCTTTAATTCGGAATCAGGTCCTCCAGTCAGGATTCTGACTCAAGGCTCAATTTCCACCGCAGCGGGATTATAGTGATTTCGCATCATGGGGCGCTGCGGTGGGTTCATGAAGTTTTGGAAGAGATCATTGAGTCGCTGAAGCTGGTGCTCAAGATTATTCTCTTCTTCAACTGGCTGAGCCATTGTGGAAGAAGGGGAATTAGGTTCAGAGTCAGAAGAGAGGTCTATGTGAAGTGATTGTCGCACAAGCAAGGCTACCGAGGCTTGGCCTCAAGGAGAGTGAATTTCTAGAGGAGGTTTCAAGGACCTCCTACTGAACATGCACTGATGGATTGGACGAGTTTAGAAGGTGCTGGACCCAATCAAGACACCCAAAATGTTGGGTGATTATAGAGGTTCGGGGCGAATGATACCCCTTAATCAGAAGGTCGTCCACTAGAGAATTACTTGGGCAACCAGAGAGGGTGAGTCCCGTGAAGACCCCTATACGGTAGAGTGCCCCCACGGGTTACAGGGTTTCCCCCACCCGACCTCTCTTGTCACTCAGATTCCAGGTAGACCAGAATGGGGACCTTGATCTCTTAAGTCACTACTTTTAATTAGGATCAAGGTGCTTTAGGGTTTTACTTGAACTTTAACCTTTTGTGTCCATAAAGTGACCTAATTTAAAGGTTGGTTGATCCAAGGGTTCAACTTCACCTATTAGTTCCTGTGAGAGCTTATTAGGTCCTTTCTTTTATGGTTCAAGTGACTTAAGAGCCGGATTGCTTAGGGTTTCTCTTTATTTGGTCTTTTCAAGCAATGACTTAGGCACACTTCTGTTGGGAATTTTTAATTTTTGCTTAGAAGGTGTGTCTCTAAAACCTTAGCTTAGAATCCTAGGTTGGCTCTAATTAGTCCAGTTAGTTGCCTCAGGATTAGGTAACTAGGGCTCAAGCAAGAAGGTTTTAGCCCTAATTACCTTTAGTAGATATGCAAATAGAATGTGTTGAAATTAAAAGCAGGCAACTTTTGTGATTAACTATGTATAAGAGACAGGTAATTCCTAGATTGCTTTTCTTTTTCTTCTTCCTTTTTAGAATTTAAGGGGCTTAAAAGAGAGGATAGAAGATTACCTGTCCCTTGGTGTGGTTGTTGTGCGGCTGCTTGTTCCTTCTTACCTTCCTGTGCCTGCACAACAAAAGAGAGATCAGTAGCCAATTAGAAATTGTGATTTAATAGCTTCTACAATGCCCGTTGCTCCTCGGCAACAGCGCAAAAAATGCTGGCCGCTTGTTGGCAACCAGCAAATATAGTTGTTTTTATTACTCGAAAAATAGGAAATTTCTGAGGTCGAACTCAGGAAGCAACACTAGATTTTATAAGCGTACAAAATCATAATTTACAATCTAGATATATACTGTTTTACAAAAAATTAGAGAAAGGGAATAAAATTTTTCTTGTCTTCTCTCTTTCTTCTTCCTCTATCTTTCTCTCTCCAGACATCTGACTTCAATGTTAGACGACTTAAACTACCATTTGCTACAGTGCTTTTGTTGGTTCTTCTTCCTCTTGGCTTCTTCTTCTCTTCCCTGCTCGACCTTCTGGGCTTCTTCTTCATGCATTGTGCCTTCTCCTTCTTCAGTTGACTTCTCTCCTCTTCAGCTTCTACCTTGTCTTTCCTTCTCTTTTTCCTCTGCGGGTCTTCTTCTTTCTTCAGCCTTCCTTCTTCTTCCTTTTCTTCAGCCACGTCTCTTCTTCTTCTCTGCTGTACTCCCTCATCCTCCTTCGTCTTCAGCTTCTGCTCCTTTGTGCGGCTAAGTCCTCAGCCGCTCCTCTCCCTTTCTCCTTCTTCTTCTTCTCCTGCTTCCCTGCACAGTGTAGGGTTAGGCAAAACCTAACCCCTACCCTCCCCGCGTCTCTCTCTTTCTATTTGTCTCTCAGGTTCGCTCTCCCAGAGCTTTCGCGGGTATACGAGTCAGGTGTACGCGCCCAGGACCAGGCCCACCAGCGTGCGGTGGTGGGCGAGGAGTGCAGGTCAGGTATATGGGTCAGGCCAGGTCTGCGGGGGGTGGTCGCGGACGAGGCCGGGTGAAGCGGGTGAGAGGGACCTCACCCCAGTGTTTCGAGGCAAATAGCCTGAAACACAAAATCAATTTATGTGCGGGTGCTTGCCGGCACACTTTCAAGGTGGGACTAAAAGTCCCACCCGCTTCTGCGTCTTCGCCTGCACCTGAAGTCCTCGCGATTGCAGCGACACGTGAGGCTCGCGTCTGCGATTGGAGACCTGGGACCATGAGTGAGTCCTTTCCGTGTGGCATGGGACTCCCACCTGGGACTATAGAGGCCTGGAGCTGCTAGCAAGCTTGCTCCAAGCTCGGCAGTAATGGCGGAGAAAGCTCGAGACCTAAAATCAACAATACGGCCTTGCGACTCTGTCAAACCAACAGAAAACCTTCGCCGTATCGCGGCGAAGGTGAGGCGGGGGTTGGCTGGCCACGGGGCGACCTAGGCATGCGTGCCTAGCTTGCTCTGTGGCCGTGAGGATGGGTTTGGTCGGGGGAAGGCGACAAGGGTTGGCGCGGTTAGTGGAGGGTCGTAGGATGATCAGTGGGTGGTGGTGATGCTCAGGTATCGGTTGGCAAGGCGGATGGAGGTGTGGAGCGGCGGGGACAACTCGCCGGAGGTCTGGCCGGAGGTGGAGATGGAGATGGTGGACAGTGGAATAGCGTGGGTGCTGAAGAGGGGAATTGAAGAGGGGATAGAGAGGAGTGTTTCTAACCTAATTAAGTGGACGAAGGGGGAGAGACATTGACTGGCAGTACATGCTGTCGCCGGAGAAGATGATGTCCATTGGAGGGAGACGGCGGAGATGACGAGGCGAGAAGTGCTCGCACGAGTGCTACGCGAAGCGGAGGAAGAGGGTGAGGACAGCTTTGCTACTGGTATTGTGGCAGAGTGACAAGAAGGAGGACGGAGGCTAGCCAAAGCTTGCTGGACCACTTGGCCGAAGGAGAAGAGGACGAAATTGGGGGGAACTCTGGCCAAGACAAGCTTGACCGAAGTGGCAGCCCCTGCCGTCCCTTAAGTAAGTGCTGGCAAGGAGGGAAACACGAGGAGGAGGCGTGGGCTGGTCGCCGGAGACGTGGCCGAAAAAGTGACCCATACTTCTCGGGCATTCGCACGAGAAGTATGAGTGCCGACAGGACATGAGAGGTTGTTCATGCAGAAGAGGACAACGCAGGGGACCCTCCTCTCGTTTCTAGGGCCGGCTTGCATACCCTACGTCGCCATCCTCCGCGCAAAGTCGCCAGAGGTATGGCCTGCTGCTACGGGTGGCAGAGGGACCGGTTCGCAGAAGATGAAGGGAAAGTTGAGGTGGTAAACGCAAGAGTTCAAAAAATTAAGGGTCAGAAAGTAATTATTGAGGACCAATTTGTAAAGTAGGTCAAAATGGCCTTCCCTTAGGTCCAAATTTTGGTACAAACCTAATTTGGACCTAAGGAATCCAATGGTGAAGTTTGATTTTAGGTTTGACCATGTTTGATCAGATATTTTGCACAAAAACCCAAATTAGGTCAAAAATTGGGTATGATTCTCAATCTAGGTCAAGATAGGTTCCAATGACCAAATTAAAGGTTTTAAATCCTAAGGGATGTTTTTCCATGAATTTTAGAGGGTTAATTGATTTTTATCTTGCCTGAAAATTCATGAATTAAAGTGGGTTTGTTTTAGGATTGTAGGATGTCATTTAATTCCTAGATGTTGCTATAACCCTTTTCAGACCAAATCACCCCACTTTTTCGCTTATTACGTTTACTTGACCATTGCATAGACCCTTAGAATTCCCGTTGATGTACTACATTGGTAAAATTACAGTTTTACCCCTTGTGAATTATTTTTTATTCAAATTTGTAATTCTCTAATTTAGGCTTTCCCTTAAGTTTTGTAGGAGCTTTTGTACACTTATTTAGGTCAAATGTGCTAATTAGGGTTCATGATGAGGTTCTCATCACCTTAAAAATATCTAATTTCATTCGTTGATCCCCAAAGGCGATTTCCATGCTATCGCTTTCACAGTTAATGTTGGCCTTAGTGGTAGCCAGGAACGGATGCCCCAGATTAATGGGCGTGTTCCTCAGATTTTTAGATACATCCATGTCAAGAACAAGAAAATCTATAAGAAAGTAGAAATCCTTAACCTTAACAATAACACCTCACGGATTTTTGACCGAACGGTCCGCTAACTGCAACGTTACTGAAGTCGGTCGAAGTTCACCTAATCCGAACTTCTCATAAAGAGAAGTCGGAATTAGGTTGATGGATGCACCCAGATCCAGTAGTTTTCTATTGAAAGTGTAATCTCCGATGACACAAGAAATTAAAGGAGCACCTGGATATCTTTTTTTCTGAGGGAGGTGGTGCAGGATAACAGAACTAGCCTGCTCGGAGAGTACCACCTTCCTCGGAATAGATTCTCTCAACTTACGCTTCTGTGTACATAAATCCTTTAAAAATATCGCGTAAGCCGATATATGCTTGATAGCGTCGAGGTTCGGGATATTGATCTCGACATTCTTGAAAATATTCAGAAGCTCCACATTACTATCAACAAACTTCTTCTTCCTTGATCTGATCAAGGCTTCAGGAAAAGGAACATGAGTCGGATCTTTGGAATCAAGTTCCTGAGCCTTGATTTCTTCTCCAGAGTTCTCCTTTCTCTTCTCAGGTTCTTCAGGATTTGGTAAATCAGAACAGTGTGGTTGTGGATCCTAAGTTTGTTTACCACTCCTCAAGGTCACAGAATTTGTGGATGCATATGAGTTTGGGTCTTGGGGAGGGTTACGAATGATTGGAGCGGCTTCATTTTCCAAGAATTGTTGATTTGCAAAAGATGAAGAAGTGGAAGGACCCTTCTCGACCACCTGAGCATGTGCGTGTAGGTCCCTCTGATTTCCGTACCCATGGGCTTGGTTGCCCAAATTCAGGATATTTTGCGGGTTGGGTACGGGTCTGGATGGTAGAGATCTGGGTTGATGAGAGTTAGCTATCAGCTCGGTTTGCAAGTTGCCCAGCGAGGTTTTCATTTGTTGCATGAGTTGGAGCATGGATCCTTGCATCTCTACCATTTGTCGGTTCAAATCAGCCTACCCTACGAGTTGACGGGCATTCCAAGCTGGCTGATTAACCTGATTCGGGGGCACCTGAGTGTAAACATGACCTTGACCCATTGGTCGTTGCGGAGCATAGTTGCTGGGTCGGAATTGTGTCTGCTGCCCCGGATTTTTTCAGGAAAAATTAAGGTGGTTTCTACAACCCGGATTATAAGCATTGGAGTAGGGGTTGGATCTAACATTCTCCTGTACAGCAAAAACATCCTCATTGGGTGAGGATGGAGAGAAAGAATGGGAAGGATCAGAGAAACTGGGATCAAAGGCCCCAGTTTGGAACCCGTGGGATTCCGAATAATGTTGGCTCGCAGGCTGAGCTGCATTAAGTTGATTCACGAACTCCCGTCCAAAAGGAGCTCGCGACGAATGGAATCCCAAATTCTGGGATTGAGTGGATCGAGAGTTGTTCATTGAGTTTTCAACCATCCACTCCTCCATTCTCTTAACAACCAAGTCCACCTTATCAAGTTTATTACAAATCAATTTCATATCGAACGAATGAGAGTCGTGGACTTCATTAACATTCGATCTAGGCTGCTGGGACTGGTTAAAAGTATCCATGGATGCATGATTGATCGAATTCTTGCTCATCTCCTCAAACAAATCGTGCGCGCTATCTGCGTCTTTATTAAGGAAATTGCCTCCGCAAGAAGCGTCCACATGATTTCTGAGTTGCTCAGTCAACCCGTTGTAGAAGATCTGCACGAGTTGCCATTTCGGCACCTCGTGGTGTGGACACCTCCGCAATAGGTCATGGAATCGCTCCCAGGCCACATGAAACTACTCCCTCGACCACTGGGTAAAGGTAGTGATTGCCCATCTCAAGGCATTGGTACGTCTGACAGGGAAGGATTTCTTTAGAAAGGCCGATTTCAACTCATTCCAAGTTGCAGTTGGTCTTCCTATAGTCCTGTACCCATGAGCGGCTTTATCCCTAAGAGAGTGGGGGAAGAGCCTCATGATCATTTACTCCTCATTCACGTTTCACGCCTTGGTGGTCTGGACCAAAGTGGTCAAGTCCTTCAAGTGCTGAAATGGGTCTTCAGAGCCAAGCCCATGGAAATGTTTGATCAGGCTTAACACCTAGGGCTTGATTTCTACGTCTCTGGCAAGAATTTGCACGCTGAGACGTTCCCCGTAATTTGAAGGATCATAAAAATCCTTCAAGGGCTAAGCACCCTGCATTTTCTGGAACCATTCTTGCATCCTCTACATTTGTTCCAGCTGCCTTTGAAATACCTCCTATGGATCCTAAGGTAGAGGAGGCTGTTGGTCGGCCATGGGATCAATTTGGCCAAAATCCAATCTACACCTCCTAGAATACTCTAGTGGTCCTTTCAATCAGGGATTCAATGACCTTCTTCCCAGCATAAACTAGGAAAAGGTCAGAAGGACTGGGGATAAGAACCCTGCAGCACAACAAAGCAAGCCTGTAATTAAATGGGGTAGCCTAAAGATCTACAGACTCCCAGAACCCGCCTTAAGATTATAAATGATTTACTCTACTTGTGTCTGCTCAATCCAACCAATTAGAAGGAGGGATTGGGGAGAAGGTTCTTCCTTTGGCTTGCACCTTTGGTTCCTACTGTACCCCCCAGCCACGGTCGTTTGACGCTACTCCCCTAGCATGACATCAGAATGATCAATACAAGTAGGTTAATCGTAAACAATCTCAGATTAGGGCCCGAAGAGTGAATCAGTCCTTAAGGCCAACGTCTACTCGATTTTATTGAGGCTTGGGATTGTAGTGCTTATGGAATGTGGTGGGCCCTTAATGATCAATTGAGAATGTGTAAATGCGTGCTCAACCAGAGTTTTCAAGCAAGATTATTTGTGATGAGTAGATTTCAATGTTAAAATCTTGCTTAAGTAGCTTTTAGGGTTTAGAAATAGGTTGATTTCAATCAAGTTTGAGGCAAACTAGGTTTTCAAGCACGGGTGAAGATTGCTTTCCTTTTGAAATCAGAAATAAAGTGGAGTGCCTGGTATGAACCTAGATTGAAAACCCTAAGAGGAAGCTACTTGGTGAGTTGATTTTAGGTTGAGTGATGCGGCCCAAACAACTCAAACAATTGGTCACAAATGCACCACTAAGTTAGGCACACAGAAATGATTAACCTAGAATGATTTCTACTATTTTATGTGTTGATTTGTGTGTACCGGTTCCACAGATCAGAATCCGGTCGAGTAGAAGAAAAATCAAGTAGGTTAAGTGCCTTGAATGTGGGTGTGTGTTGTGTGTATTTTGAATTACCCCACAAATTTATCTTTTTATTTTTATTTTTTTATATACGAGGGTGAAATGTGAGTATGAGTGGAAATCCAAACAACCAGACTAATCCTAAGATTTATGCAAACACTTAGGTTAATTGAAATTTGAATTTAATGAGATGAAATGAAATTTATGGATGGGGAAAGAATGAGGAGCACTTACAGTCGTCTTCAACTGCACTTTACTCCGATCTATCGCTTGATGATTCTTTGATAGAGGTATCTGCAAAACAATAGACACAAGAGAAAGCAAATTAGAAGACAGTAAAGTGTGTGAAATGCGAAAAGAAGATGGGAAAATCGTTGCCTCCCCGACAACGATGCCAAAATGTTGAACGTCGGAGGACTACGCTATCGGAGTTGGTTTTGAAAACCTGTCGTTGTAGTTTGAATAGCGAATAACTCGAGTTCAACAAATAAAATTTATACCGGAAAAGAAATCCCGGGTCAAACTCAGGGAGGCTACGTCGATCAAAATTCGCAATTATATATTTTTGTGTTTTTGTTTAAAGAGCGAAGTAATTACAATGCATTGGAATCAATATAAACAATAAGAGAGAGAGAGAGAAAACATTCACTTGATGTTGTAAAATGTTTGTACAACTAAGAAAGCGAGAAATTACACTAGAAAGCAGGAAAATTATTACAACTAGAAAGCAGGAAAATTCTACTTTAGAAAGCTGGGAAAAGGAATGGGAAAGAGAAGTTATCCTCCTCGAGGATCGCTTAGACGACAAGCCGGACGAGACTACTCCTGAAGACGAGGAACGGAGCGGGAAGAAGAAGGTCCAAGTAGGAGGAATGGGAACGAGGTAGCACGTCGTCGTTGTCGCGGGATCTGCTTCCGGAATGGGGGCGAAAAATTAATTTTAGCTCTTGAGGAGCATCCCAGGTGTGAAACAAGCTTCTCTTGAGCTTTGGAGAGGGGGAGAAGAGAAGGAAGGGATGAGAAATTCGTATGGAGGGGGTCTCCTTTCATAGTTGCAAGGAGTGGGGGCATTTTGGACATTTTAATTTCAAAAACGTTAATATGGGACCTTTAGTGACGGACATAAACGTCACTAGAGGTCCGTTGTGGGCGACGTGTGAGAGCACCCTCTCCTCTTCTCCGTCCAAAACGTATACGCACGTACGCACGTTATCAGTCGTCCGATCAAGAGATCGGACGGCTTAAACCATCCTCTCCGCGGGCCACGCGCCTGCGTGCGATCACGCATTAGCGCCACGGTCTGATCGCTCGTGGGCGCTGATGAGAACCTCGTCATAAACCCTAAACTAGCACCATCTAACCCAGATTTGCAAGAAAAAGCTCCTACAGAACTATAGAAAGGCTTGACTCAGAGAGATTCTGAGTTTGTGAAGAAAACAGGAACTATGGGTAAAAATGCAATTTCACCAACTCAATCTGAAAACAGGGTAACTCAGGGTCCAAACATAGGTCAAACTAACCTAATAAGAAGAAAAGTGGGATGAGTTGATCCAATAAGGGTTACGGCAACTCCAAGGAATTAAATGACATCCTGTAATCCTAAAAACAAACCCACTTCAATTCACGGGGTTTGAGGCAAATAAAAAATCGAATAAACCCTCTAAAATTCATAGAAAAATAATATCTGGGTTTAGAACCTTCAATTTGGACTTAGGAACCCATTTTGACCTACATTGAGAACCATGCCCAATTAATGATTTAATTTGGGTTTTTATGCAAATTGACCAGGAAAACAAGGTATGATCTAGAAATAAAATTCACCATTAGAATCCTTAGATCCTAGTTAGTCATGTATAAAAACTTGAGCCTAAGGAAAGACCTTCTTGACCGACCTTACATTTTGGTCCTCATCCATTACTTTTTGACCCTCAACTTTTGAAACCCTCGCATTTTGGTCCCTAAGTCTTCTTCGTTCTTTGCATTTGGGTCCTCCCTGCAAAACCCTGAGCAGCGCCATGCTCCGGCGACTTTGCGCGAAGCATGGCACCGCGCAGGGTGAGGCAGACCCTCTGCCAAGACAACCGGGGGTTCCCTGCGATGTCTGCTGTCGCAGGGACACCCCCATGGTCTCTGCGGATGCCCATACCTCCCGTGCGAACGCACCGAAGGTATGGGTCTCCATCTTCAATCGTCCTCCGGTGAGGGAGGCACGTCGCCTCCCTCCACCCTCCTCTCTGATTTCACCTCTATAAAAGCCGGCACCGTCTGCCGCACTCAGTAGCTCGGTTCTGACGGAGAAACACCCCCCTCCTTCCTCTCTTCCCGCTCCGGCAGAAGCCCTCCAGCTCCGGCGGTTCTTCCTCCTCCTCCTCGTCGCTCTACCGCAATACCAGCAGCAGAGCCTCTCTCGCCCACTCTTCCCGCGACGCGCCGTACCCAGGGCGCGCTCTCCCACTCTCTCCTCGCCGCCGCTCCCTCTCTCTGGGTACTTTCTTCTCCAGCGACAGTCGATACGACTGCCACCCTGCTCCGTTCCCCCCTCGTCCCTCCAAGTAGGTACAGTTCTTTCCTTTCCTCCCCTCTTTCTTTTCCCTACTTCAATTTGCTCAACCACCCTTCGACCGCGCCTGATCACCCTCACCTTCTCCATCTCCGGCCAACCTCCGGCGACTCGCTCCCATCATTCCACCACTCCACACGACTCACCGACCGACCCAAAACCTCCGCCTCTTCACGCTGAACCACTTCCGCCCCTTCATTCCCTGCCATACGCTACCTAAAGACCCCCGAACAAACACATTCTCCCAGCCACAGTCCGACCTAGGGCAGCCCCTGCACGCCGCCCCACGCCTCGCCTCCACCTGCACGAGCTTCGCGGCACTCTGGTGAAGCTCCCTGCACCTTCTGACTAGGCCGAGAGGCCGTATGCTTGATTTCAGGTCAACCCTCCTCCGCCGCCATTGCTGAACAGCTGGAGCTTCTTCGCCTGCAGCTGCAGCCCCAATTTCGCCCAGGCACTGCTCCCAGGTTGCGCGGAGTGTCTCCATGAAGCGCTCCAGGCTTGCAACTGGGGCGATTTCCTAGCAAGTTGCTGCGATTGCCTGCAGCTTCCTCAGCTGCAGGCGCCAAATCGGGGTGGGACATTTAGTCCCACCTCGGTAGATTCTGAAGCCGCGCACCTGCATAAATTGTAAAAGTGCTGTAGGCCTATCGCCTCAGCACACGGGGTGAGGTCCCTCTCACCCACTTACCCGGCCCGTCCGCGACCACCCCCCGCGGACCTGGCCTGACCCGTTTACCTGACCTGCACTCCTCGCCCACCACCTCACGCCGGTGGGCCTGGACCCGGGCGCGACCTGTACCCGAATACCCGGTGGCTCTGGGAGAGCTATCCTACGAGCGAAATCTGAGAGAGAGAGAGACGCGGGGGAGGGTAGGATTAGGTTTTGCCCTCTGACCAAGCTGTGAGCGTGCAGGCCGAGGCAGAGAAGAAGAAGAAGAGAGCAGAAGGAAGAAGCAGCCAACGCTGTGGCTGCTTGAAGCAAGAAGAATAAGGAGAAGAAGAAAGGAGGACGCACTGTAGCAGAGGCTACTTAAGTCATCTGATTGAAAAATCAGACGACGCTCTGAAGAAAAATAAAAGAAGAAGGAAAGAAGAACAGGCACCCCAAAGAAGAAAGAAAGAAAAAGAATAGAAGGAAGGAGACAAAGAGCTGAAGGAGAAAGAAGAGAGAAGCAGAACACGAAGAGAAAGAAGAAAAGCTTGGAAGCAAAAGAAAGAAGACTGAGGAACTGAAGAGAAGAAAAAGAAGAGGACAAAGACAAGAGAAAGAAGAGAAGAAGAAAAAGCCAACAAGACAAATCTCTATCTATCTATCTCTCTCTCTCTCTCTCTCATTTTTGTAATAGAAACATTGTACTTCTAGAATACAGTTTGCTCCCTGAGTTCGACCTCAGGAAAACATTTATTTCCGAGTAACAAATTGTATCAAACTGGTAACCGCTTCTCTATACTATACTACGACGAAATATTAGAACTACAGACGAGAGGCCAGCCAGTTTTTGGCGCCGTTGCCGGGGAGCAACGGCTATTCTAGAAGTTGTAGAAGTTCTATTCATAAGTTTCTAATAAACACTATCTCTCTTTGGTGCAGGTATAGGAAGAAGAAAGAAGCAGCCGCACCACAGCCACTCCAAGGACAGGTAACTTCCTATTAAATCCTAAAATTTGAAAGAGGAAAAACAAAGAAAAACTAGGCATAACCTGCCTTTCATACATAATAATAGCTGCATGTTCTCAGAACCACTATTCCTGCACACAATTTTAAAGGTAATTAAGGGCTAACACCTCATTGCCTGAGCCCTAATTACCCAAACAAGGAGTTAAATAGACCAAGTAGAGCCAACATAAGGTCAAACATTAGGATTTCAGAGACACACCCCTTAATCAAGAATTGAGAAAATCCAAAAGAGGTGTGCCCAAGCCATTGATTGAAAATAATTAATAAGAAAAATCCTAAACAATTAGCTCTCTCTAAACACTTGAATCCTAAGAAACAAGGCCTAAATTCTCAAGGGAACCACTGGGTGAAGTTGACCCCTAGGGTCAACCAACCTTCAAATTAGGCCACCTTGTTCACAAAAACACCTAAGAGTTCAAGTGAAACCTTAGGCACCTTGATCTTAAAATAAAAAAGGTAGATTTAAGAGGTCAAGATCCCCATTCTGGTCTACCTGGAACCGCAGTGACAAGAGAGGTCAGGTGGGGGAAACCCTGTAACCCGTGAGGACGCTCTACCGTGTAGGGGTCTTCGCGGGACTCACCCTCTCTTGCTGCCCAGGTAATTCTCAGGTGGACGATCTTTCTGATCAAGGGGTCCATCTGCCTCGCACCTCTATAGTCACCCAACACATTTTTTGGGTGTCTTGATTGGGTCCAGCACCTTCTAAACTCCTCTATTCCAACAGTGCATGAACGGTAGGAGATCCTTAAGACCACCCTTAAGATCTCCTTTAGGAATTCACTCTTGTTAAGGCCAAGCCTCGACACCTGTGTTTGAACAGCAACCCTACCCCATCATTCTCTCATCTGATTCTGAATCAAGCTCTTCTTCTTCCCCCATCATGGCTCAACCAATTAAGGAAGAAAACAATCTGGAGCACCAGCTCCAGCGACTCAATGACCTCTTCCAAAACTTTGTGCACCCACCGGAGCGTCCTATGATGCGGGACCATTATAATCCTACTGCGGTGGCCATCAAGCCTCGAGTCAGAATCCCGACTGAAGGACCTGATTCCGAATTAAAGCCCAACATGATTCATGCTATACCTAAATTCCATGAGCTTAATTCCGAAGATCCCTTCCAGCACATCAAGCAGCTAAAGCATCTGGCCCAAACTTTTGAGTCAGATGCGCAAAATCGGGATATTCTTCTCATGAAGTTGTTCTCCTTTTCTCTTATGGACAAGGCCGCTCATTGGTATCAAACTCAGACCCGGCCGATCAACATTTGGGAAGAACTTCAGTCCGAGTTTTTGAAAATGTTCTTCCCCGTTGGTCGGACCAACGCCTTGCGCCATCAGATTACGCACTTCACTCAACAAATAGGGGAACCTCTCCATGAGGCATGGGATCGTTTTCAGGATCTCATGAGAAAGTGCCCCCATCACGGAGATCCTAAATGGGAACAGGTCCAATCTTTTTACCAGGGACTCCATGAGGACATCCGTCTTTTCGTCAATGCAACCTGCGGAGGAAATATCATGGGTCAACATGAGGACACCGTGTGGGAGATTCTCGAAAACATGTGTGAGAACTCCATCAACAATGACTCCATGGGATTATTCGACAGGACGAATACCCGCGCATCGACGAATCCTAGGGGAGCACATGAGACGTAAGGCCTGTTCGCATCAGTCGACTTGGAATTAATGGCCAGTCGATTGGACAAGGTCTTGATTATTGAAAAGAAGGTGGATGAGCTGACTCAGCACCTGCAGCGAGCCACCTCTGCGCATAACCCCTTTGCACAGCCTCCTTCCACAAGGGAAACTGTGCAAAACATTCTCCATCGATCTTCTCCTAGGATGGATCCATATCCACCATCTGATTCTCTAACCAGAGGTCCATCCGATCCTCTCTATACCAGCTCGGGGAATTCCATTCCCTCTTTCTCTAACTCTCTGGAGGTTCCTCAGACCTGCGAGGACCTCAACGCCATCCAAAATGACCCGTTCTCCAACACCTATAACCCTGGATGGCGAAACCATCCCAATTTTCAGTGGACGGGAAATTCCCAAACCCAAAGACCACCCTTTCAGCCCCGCCCACAACCCCCTCATCCTTATCATCCGCCTCAGCCTCGGTCCAACCCTACTTATCCACCAAATCAGGATCAAATGTCCCTTATCCTTCAGACCCTGGCTGACATTTAAAGAACAAATGCGGCTATTCAAAAGCAACACAAGGACGAACTTACAGAGGTCCGAAACCAATTGGCCCAGTTGGCAAACTCTCGCTAGCCAGGCACTCTTCCTTCCCAACCTCTTCCTAACCCAAATAACGTGCCAACCCAGCAGCGCGTTATGAACCCAAACCCGGGCCATGCCCATATGATTTATCAGGCCCCCTCTGTTCCTTCACCGACGAGATAGAGGCCTCCACTTCTTTTGCAGGTTACCAGCAGCAACCTATCTTACCCAATCCCAACCAAAACCAGGCAAGACTTAATTCCGTAACAACCCGTAGTGGTAAGGAAACCCAAGACCCTCCTCATCCAAACCACTCCAAGCCTGGTAGTGATCCCAAGCCTAGGACAGTAATCCAGGACGTTCCTACCCCTATCCCAGATCCAAGACCTGGACCTATCCTAGAAGAACCAACCAAGATCCCGTTTCCCGAGGCCTTGACCAAGCGAAAGAAGACCACCAAGCCTGTGGCACCTAAGGAGGACTTGGTCAATCTCTTTGAGCAGGTCCACATAAACATTCCCTTGATGGATGCAATCCGCCACGTACTGGCTTACGCACAATTCTTAAAGAATGTGTGTACAACCCCTCCTTCCTCTCTTCCCGCTCCGGCAGAAGCCCTCCAGCTCCGGCAGTTCTTCCTCCTCCTCCTCGTCGCTCTGCCGCAATACCAGCAGCAGACCCGCCTTCGCCCGCTCTTCCCGCGTCGCGCAGTACCTAGCGCGTGCTCTCCCGCTCTCTCCTCGCCGCCGCCCCCTCTCTCTGGGCACTTTCTTCTCCGGCGACAGTCGATACGACTACCGCCCTGCTCCGTTCCCCCCTCGTCCCTCCAAGTAGGTACAATTCTTTCCTTTCCTCCCCTCTTTCTTTTCCCTACATCAATTTGCTCAACCACCCTTCGACCGCGCCTGATCGCCCTCACCTTCTCCATCTCTGGCCAACCTCTGGCAACTCGCTCCCATCATTCCACCACTCCACACGACTCGCCGACCGACCCAAAACCTCCGCCTCTTCACGCTGAACCACTTCCGCCCCTTCATTCCCTACCTTACGCTACCTAAAGACCCCCCGAACAAACCCATTCTCCCAGCCACAGTCCGACCTAGGGCAGCCCCTGCACGCCGCCCCACGCCTCGCCTCCACCTACACGAGCTTCGCCGCACTCTGGCGAAGCTCCCTCCACCTTCTGACTAGGCCGAGAGGCCGTATGCTTGATTTCAGGTCAACCCTCCTCCGCCGCCATTGCTGAACAGCTGGAGCTTCTTCGCCTGCAGCTGTAGCCCCAATTTCGCCCAGGCACTGGTCCCAGGTTGCGCGAAGTGTCTCCGCGAAGCGCTCCAGGCTTGTAGCTGGGGCGATTGCCTCACAAGCTGCTGCGATTGCCTACAGCTTCCTCAGCTGCAGGCGCCAAATTGGGGTGGGACATTTAGTCCCACCTTGGTAGATTCTGAAGTCGCGCACCTGCATAAATTGTAAAAGTGTTGTAGGCCTATCGCCTCAGCACACGGGGTGAGGTCCCCCTCACTCGCTTACCCAGCCTCATCCGCGACCACCCCCCGCGGACCTAGCCCGACCCGTTTACCAGACCTGCACTCCTCGCCCACCACCGCACGCCGGTGGGCCTGGACCCAAGCGCGACCTGTACCCGAATGCCCGGTGGCTCTGGGAGAGCTATCCTACGAGTGAAATCTGAGAGAGAGAGATGCGAGGGAGGGTAGGATTAGGTTTTTCCCTCTGACCAAGCTGTGAGCGTGCAGGCCGAGGCAGAGAAGAAGAAGAAGAAGAGAGTAGAAGGAAGAAGCAGCCAACGCTGTGGCTGCTTGAAGCAAGAAGAAGAAAGGAGGACGCAATGTAGCAGAGGCTACTTAAGTCGTCTGATTGAAAAATCAGACGACGCTCTGAAGAAAAAGAAAAGAAGGAAAGAAGAACAGGCACCGCAAAGAAGAAAGAAAGAAAAAGAATAGAAGGAAGGAGACAAAGAGCTGAAGGAGAAGGAAGAGAGAAGCAGAACACGAAGAGAAAGAAGAAAAGCTTGGAAGCAAAAGAAAGAAGACTGAGGAACTGAAGAGAAGAAAAAGAAGAGGACAAAGACAAGAGAAAGAAGAGAAGAAGAAAAAGCCAACAAGACAAATCTCTATCTATCTATCTCTCTCTCTCTCTCTCTCTCATTTTTGTAATAGAAACATTGTACTTCTAGAATACAGTTTGCTCCCTGAGTTCGACCTCGGGAAAACTTTTATTTCCGAGTAACAAATTGTATTAAACTGGTAACCGCTTCTCTATACTATACTACGACGAAATATTAGAACTACAAACGAGAGGCCAGCTAGGTGCTATCGCTCGCTCAGCACAGTTCGATATCCATCGCACGGCCCTGCTCGCTCGCCCGAGTGCTCGCTTGCGCTGATTTGGCGACCGGGCGGATTCGAACGCGCACCCGCTCTTCTCGCGAAGGGCGCTTAACCAACGTGCTATGCAAGGCTTTATGCCGCGCGGTGAGTTTGAGCGCGCGGGTCTGCAACCATTGGATGGACATCCAACGGTGGAGAAGCATCGATCGGATGAAGAGGAAAGGGAGAGGTGGGTCCTTGGGGCTGGTTAGGCGGCTGAGATGGCACCACATGGCACCATCTTGGCTGTCCATCTTCTGAGTATTGTAGACGGTGCCACGGGTGTCAGATTGGAACGATTTTCACGTTGTTAGGCTGCGATCGTCAATCCGAATCCATTCGTGTGGTCGATTTTGTTGTCTGAGGTGCAGATTAACACCATCTTGGCCCTTGATCTTTAGGGTTCCTCGGTCTCTATCTGGTGCTACGGATGTCTGATTAGGGCAATCTTGGAGTCGTTGAACTCCAATTGTCTCCCTGATCAGATCCGTACGGTTGGATCTTCGATCCGAGGCCTCAATAAAAGGTCGCCCTATCCTTGACCATAAAAAGGAGACAATTACTATATAATTTATACAACTTGATCTAAATGCATGATTATGCATGTTATGCACTATTTACAATGTATGATGCTAATGTGACACTAAGAACATGCATTAATAGACATTTTAGGTTAATCAGATGTACGCACATCATCGGGGTAGTAGATCGGGTGTAGGACTACCACGGGGGACTCTCCCGGCCATGAGAGTGCCACATCTACATCTTGTATCGCGAGAAAATGCAAGCAAGATCGTTCCCTTAGGGAACAAGAAGATTGAGGAATGTAATGGAACCTGATTAGAGTACTCGACTCAGAAACACATAAACAGGATAATTGGAAACGGATGATAATAAGTAACTGATAAATGTATGTTTAGCTAGCTGCTTATTTAAATTATGTTAAACGTAAATGACTTAACTTCCACTCTACTCAGCGTTAGGTGATCACAGACTTATATAACCTTTTTCAGGTCAGGGATTCGAGTAGCTAGAGCCACCGGCTGCTGAGGACGCTGGGCCTAGTCGAGCCCAGCCGCAAACTTTTCCTCTTGTTTCTGCTGCAGAGTTTTGTTGTAGTCAGTACCTGTAGAATGTAATGAATGTTTCTAACATATTTGTACCAGTTTCTATTGTGATGGCTATACTTACTTATGTCATATCTATGAGATGTAATGTTCTGTTCCATTTATTTTCTACTTAGTTACATTGCTCGTGTGGTTGTGGAATGAGTATGCATTGGTTGTTTCTCATTGGACGACTGGGTCATGGGATCTAGTCGAGGTGAGCCGGTCTCGGATTCTATAGGAAGCTGGGATTAGGTCGTAACATTAGGTAAACCTAATTAGGTTCAAGGATAACCTGATGACTAAAATGCCCCTCCCCTTTGGTTCATTTATCCTGTAATGTTGCTCAACATGTTTTGAATGTAACATTTGCTACAACCTTCGATTTTTGCGAAATCGGTCCCGTTGGAAACCTATTGATGAAGGGAAACCAATGGTACCAAATACAACACCAATTTTCCTCCAGGTTTGACAGCACCAAAACCCATGTTTCTTTATTTTCGAGCTACACTAATTACCTGATTCGCTCTCAATAAGCATCGACATGTTCGTCTCGATACACTTATTCTAGATTCAAGCTTGGGTTTGAATTTTAGGTCATAGCAACTGTGTGTGTGTTAAGGTCTTGAATCTCTTCGCAAGAGCTCCTTACAATGACATATGATGCAACGGTGTAAGTGATTAGTGTAGCTCCTTACAATCACTTACAAAACCACTTGCAACGGTGTGAATCTCTTCAAGTGATTTTGCAACGGTGTAAAGTAAGAATATTGCACCTGTGCAAAGTGGTTTTGCATAGATGCAAAGTGATTTTGAAGGTGATTTGAGTGGTTTGCACACGTACAAAAGTGGTTTGTTGTTGGTTTTAACAGTGGTGGGCCCTACCATGTATCAGTACTTTTTTTTTCCATAAAAGGGAGATATATCTAGTGAGGACCATTTTGAGCCTACTATGCGTCAACTTTTGCTTCACCATCTGCATTTCTCTACCCACTACTAGAAAAATAGGTTATGCCGTCGGTTGCTTGCTGTCGGTTTGGATAATCGACGACAAATATATTTTCCTCGTCGGTTCTTAAAATAAGCGACGATGAAGGTCTTGTAATAACGAACGGTAAAAGGACCGTGAAAAGTTACACCTAAAATTTTGAAGGGACTACCGTCTGTTAGTGAAAGAAACAATGGCGAAAAGTATGTTAAATTTATCGGCGAAAATTTGGGCTCATTGTTGGACTTGAAGTAAGCCTTTGCCGTCGATTATCTTAATAAGCGATGGTGAAAAGACGACTAAAATTTGTACTTAAATTTTCCACGAGATTAGTCACCTATACCGTTGGTGAGTGTAAGAACCGACAGTGAAAGATAGGTTATATTTACCAGCCAAAATTTTAGGCACATACGAGGATGAACTGAAATGATTCTTTGGCGTTGGTTTATAATATTACCGACGGCATATATCGGCTCATCTATTGCCCGCAGCTGGCCTCCCCATCACTGTTCATCTTCTTCCCTAAAACCTAACGCACACCGCCCCCTCCTCTCACAACTCACGTCACCCCCTCCTCCTCCTCCTTGTTAGGTAACCTCCCCGACACCCTCCTCCTGCTCCTCCTCCGACCTGCTACTCATCGTCCACCACGCCATCCTCGGCAACCTCCTTCCCGTCCGCAACGCCCTCCTCCTCCACCTTCTCTGACGAGGTAATCCACCTCCTCCCCCTCCTACTGTCCTCCTCTTCCTCCCTGACCCCTCGTGCCCACATAATGTCGTTTGTTTGAATATATGGTGGGGTGTGCCCACTTTTATGCACTTTATGTTTTTGTGTGATGCACTAATATTGTGGGGGTGTTCCCACTTTTATTATGTCGGTTATTTTGATATGTAGGTTTATTAAAAAACTCAAAATTTAAGGGGAAACTTTGTCAAAATTTTTAAAATTCTTTAATGTTAAATGTATTGGTTGGTTGGGGATTTAATGTTAGGTTGGGCTTTGGTTAGGTTATGCTAGGATTTGGTTAGGTTATGTGCACAGCATTTGGTTTCCACTACGTTGTGTACCCCTTGGTGGTTTAATTCCTCAACACAGTTAATTAAGTTATTTAGACTTAATTAATCGCATGAGAAAGTAACTTAAGTTAACTCGAATTAATGTTAATTGTGTAGTATAGGGTCAAGTTAACCTAACATTTTAGATTTCTAATTCTTTTTAACTAGTTGAGTCCAGGTCGTTCACTGGGAGGCATAACTTATCTTTATTTACCATTAATTCCTAAACATAAATTAATAATTACTTAATCAATCAGAATTATAATTAAAATATTTTTAAGTACATGAATCTTGCATAAAAGATATTTAGTTAAAAGCATACAACATTCCATAAGCAAAAACATATTTACACATGTAATCTCACATTAAGAAGTAAACATGTTTATTCCCTACTTACAACTTATTTACAAAAGACTAAGGCAAGAAAAATTTATTCAAAAGAATACAAATGCCTTATTACAATTAAGCTCAAAATTTTAAAAGGAGACATTGTTACAATGATAATACAAAAGTAAAAATAAAAAAAAATACAAAGATCTCCTTTATTCTTCTCTTCAGCCCTATTCTTCTTTTATTTCTCTTATCTGTTCTTCTGTCTCTCTTTTCTTTCACTCTCTCTTTTCCTCTTCTTCCTCTAAGCTCTCTCTGTTCTCTTATCTTAACTCTCTTCTCAAGTTCCTCTTCTCTTTATTTCTCCTCTCTTCCTTTCTATTTCGGTTCTTTAACTGTGTAAACTAGACCACACTTAAACCAATTTTAGCCTTCTTAACTGAGCCCATTAATTTCTTTTTACTCCAAAATTATGTTTATTTAATGGGTTGTCCGGCCTTTCGAGAATACACAGCGCCCACAAGGGGTGGGACTAGACCCTACTCAGCTGGGCCTAGTTTGGTTAATAGGTGGTTTATTTCCGACTCAAGTGGCACAGTATCTGGCTTCCCAGGCCCACACACGCACCTGCACAGGCACTCTCGCTCGCGCCCACAGGCGCACACACACACACGCACAGGCATGCGCAACGCACGCGCCCGCACCCAAGCTCTTTTCTTTGCGCCCAACGCTAACGACCGAAACATCGTCGGCACTTTTTCATATTATATCAATGTGGCGCTTCACTAATTCTCGATGTGGGACTATTTAAGTCCACTCCAGGCCAGACTTCAACCAATAATTCCTAGCAACACAGAGCTCCAAATCGAGCGATCAAGGACTCGTTGGAAAGCTCTATAAGTGCTCTACAAGATTATAGCATTAATTTGATGCACAGAATAGATCTAATCTGCTGATTTGAGTGGTGAAGTAAGCACTACTGTGTGCCTGGAAATGTCTATAGAGAGGAGGATTTTAGGTCAAATGACCTGCAGAAGGGTTTTTGCTCTCGACTGAAGGCCTGAGTGCCTTCAGTGAAGAATTCCACATCAAATGGAGAAGGTTTAGTGGTTGGAAGAACTTCAGGAAACACCAGAACCTAAGAAGCTTCGTTCAGGAAGTTTAGAGCTCTAAATTGAGCTTGAATTAACTCTACAGAGAGAGATTTGTCTCTATCAGATACCTGACCAACCTCAGATGGTTGTTGCAAACTAATCTGGGTGGAAATTAGGTTTAAAACTCGACGGGAAGACTCAAGAACAGTCTTGGGTTCAAATGAACTTAAAATGTACAGTAGATCAATTATCACTAAATCCTCACTAAAACTTATTCAAATCATTCTAATTAATCTCTCTTAGGTCCTAGAAACTCACTTGACTCCTAAAATCAAAGATTCAACTCTTCATTCCCTATGTTCTCCCTAAGTTTGACTGATAAGGCTCTGAAATTGACTTTCTGCTCTAAGCTTCTTCAGATCAAATTGATGCCTTGAATCAACTTAATTCTTCATCAGGAATTGGTCTAAGACTTCAAAACCAAGTTTTGATCAGTTCTACTGTGAATTCAGTCATCGCCGCCTGAAGTCAAAATGACCTGAGTACAGTGGAACACCCTAGGGAATTTCAGAGCAATTAGATATCTTGACTGAGTTCTATAGGTTCTACTTAAGCTTACAGACCTATTTCCAGAGCCTAGAACCTAATAGGGGAATCTCTCCAACTTTGCCGGAGTTGGAGAAGACAAAGGTCGTCATTGATTTCCAGGCAATAAAACATCAAATTGATAATCACTACAAAGTCTTTAGGTCCTAAATAATCATTCTGGAGCTCTACACAGAGTTCTATGGGCTGAAGACCAATTTCGACTCGTCGGAGCTCGCGGGAGCTCCGGTGAGTCCAGTGCTGATGCAAATAGAAGGAAAACAGTAATTGAGGCCATTAATGACCTGTGGAGATTCCTAAGACTTAGATAGATCCTAAGAACTCCCCAATTGGCTCAGAAAGTGATCAGAACTTAGGATTCATCAGGGAATTCTAAAATTAAGCATTCTGAGTTTGTCAGAACTCAGTATGCTTCTTCTCACTCAGTTGAGTGAGGGAAATTATTCTAAGGGTCAAGGCGATGGTAATGGGTTAGGTAATTAAGTGATTAACTCATCTCTGAGCCGCCATGGACAGCGATCTCAGAGATAAGGTGGAATTTAGGCGTTTACTTTATATGAGTTACTTATACCAATTAAGTATAAGATCGGGCCCTTAGATTATGTATAGGTGATGGAGGGCCTAGTGAATGTGTTCTAGTCTCAAAAACCTCTGCCGTGGATAGCAAAAGTTGCCAGTGAGTGTGAAGATGATTTAGGCGTGTAGGTGATATAATCAAGAAATCAGTGGGTTAGAAATGATCGTGGAAGTTTGTAGAGTGTGATCAATGATTTTAAAAGACAAAAGATTACCCCAGTCGAACTCAAAGAGCTCGTCGGAGCTGAAGAAGACAACAGAAAGAACTAACATTTAACCTAACTAAACTACCTAATTAACTAAACAACTAATCTAAACTTACCTAAGGTCCTAATCCTACTGTTACCTGGACGAAGGGAGGCAGAGGAGCTCCGTCAAAGGTCGTAACCGAGGAGGAAATCAGAGGGAAGGAGGAAGAAGTCCGGCAAGCGTTTGTGAGAAGCAGAGGTGAAGTCCGACGTTGACGCTTCATCAGAGGACGCAGCGGAGGATGGCGGAGATCGGAAGCGAGTGGAGATGGTCGAAGGAAGATGGTGGAAGCGAGAAGTGGTCGCCGGATTTGGAGTGAATAGCCTATCGGTTAGCTTAGTAGGGGGAAGAGGGTAGGGAGCTAACTGCAGAAATCGAAGGGGTTGAGGAGTATTTATAGGGTTCGGCAACTGTGAAGGAGCTCGAATCTGGATGCAAATGTGTCTAGGTGCGGCCTAACCTTCGGCGTTGTCTCCAACGCCAGTGAGGTTAACACCGTGACATAATTAGGATTATGGACTCATCCAGACTGATGGATGAAAAAGTGGCGGTGAGTGCAAGCTACAGGAGCATAACGAGGGTGGAAGGACGTCAGATGGACGGTGATCGGAGGATGACAGCACCGCCTGTCGTCAGCCGTCGAAGTAGCTGAAGAAGAAACGAAGAAGAAGACAGAACCTGTTTGCAGGGACTCGTATGCAAGTTAAGGACCTATGTGAAGGAAAAGGACTCGAATGCAATGGAACCTAAGGACTAAAACATAAACTAAGGTTTTCAAGGCTTATTTTAATTTAAATCTTTTTCAACTTTTTATATATGATTATAAATTAGATAAATATTATATATAAACCTTGGATTTAAGTTTTTGACCTTTTTTTTTGCTTAATTTATTTAATTAAGTAAAATTACTTAAGTTATTACATACTTAGTTATAAATTATGCTTAAGTTAATTTAAATATTAATTAGGCAATTAATTAATGATATTTAGAGTCCATTTATTAATTAAATTATTAATAATATTAATTGGATAATAATTAAGCATTTTTAACTTATTTTAAGATCCTTTAATGATTTGTCCCTTATTATATAATTAACCCTTATATGTGCATATTCCTAACTAATTAAATAGGGAAACTAGTTAATTATGGGTAATTAAGAGCCATGATGAGCTTCTCATCATACCCTCAAGCCAAAGTTTTGCTAGTCCCTAGCAAAATTATCCAAAAATATGATGATTTAAACACTTGGGCTTAAATTATTATAAATAAAAACTAAGTAGAGGAATGTTTAGGTCAGAATTTTGAATATTCAATCTTTTAGATTTATGTATATATAAATAAGTATCCATAAATATACAGGGCATTTTGCGGGAATCTCCTTACTTAGACTTACAACTCAAAAACACTTCTCAAAACACACTCAGTTAAAAATAGAACTTTCCACGGAAATTTTATCAAAAATCAGAATCCCAAAAACTCACTTATTCTCTGTAATCACTATAAACCCTAGAAACTCGGAATTCAAAGTGTTTTAAGAAAACAAGACTCAAGAGTTGGAAATTAAATTTTAACTCAAAAACTCAATAGACTTAAGTTAATCCTTAAATTTATGAAATCTGATTTTTATCGACCTAAGTTTAAGTAAATTAACCAGATACTCTTCATTAACCAAACTTAGAGTGATAAAACCCTAATCTGCCAGCCCACAACACCAAGGACAAACTTCTAGTCATAAGGTTTTGTTAATCTTTCTCCTTTAAGCCTCAACTGCAAGTCCTCAAAATCCAATTTCTTAGGCTTTACTGCCCAATACAAAGGTTCAATGGCTACAATTTTAAAACATCCGTGCTTGTGAAGAGAACTGTCTTAGAGGCATCCAAAGTTGCAAGAATCCAGATCTTAAGACATCAATTTCCAATCCAAGTTATTCCAATTCAAACCTTTGGCTTGGCCTTACTCAGATTTTGTTGCTTTCTCCTCATCATTTTTCTATCCCAAGGTCAACACTTTTTGTGTATCTCCCCGGTGGACCACTGGGTCTCTTATTCCTAATTTTTATCTCCATTTTTTTTTAACTCTTTTCTATAGGATATAACATTCATATGTAACGAGATGTTCTTTTATTTGATGGAAGGAAGGGTAGCATCTATTTGTACCAAGATAGTTTATTTGGTGGATAAATTGCATAAGTACCATTTGTAGCGAGGTACTTAACTGCAGGGTGTTTTATTCTTTTTATACATTTTTTTTCTTTTTTTTCTTTTCTCCTCCTCATTTTTCTTACTATCATAATACTCCATATCCTTTTTCTAGGTGAGTGGCACGTTTATATGCAAGTATTATTTCCACTAGTGATACGGGGGATACTACTAGAGCCATTTGTTGATTCATTCACAAAGATGAGCAGGTTTTTCAAAGTTGTTTGTTCGAAGACGCTACAAAATGATATGCTAGATCACTAGGATAAACAAATAGTCATTACTCTCTCTAAGATGGAACATATTCTTCCCCCAGCCATCTTTGATGTAATGGTTCATCTCACCCTACATCTTGCAAATGAAGCGAGAATTGGTGGACCTATACAATTCAGATGGATGTATCTTGTGGAGTGATTTTTGAAAAAGCTTAAAAATTATGTTTGAACAAGGCAAAGCCGGAAGGATCCATTGTAGAACGATATCTCGTGGAGGAATGAATAAATTTTACTTCCATGTACATAAATGAAATAGACAACCGCTTTAATAAACTTCAAAGGAACTATGAAGGGGAATACAATGATAGTGATGAAGAATGTTTGTTAATTTTTGATATTAGAGGAAGGTTGATTCTGTTGGTGTTAGAGCACCACGATTGTTTATTTGATGATAACAAAACACATGTCATTTAACATTTGCTTTTGAGTCCTAGTTTTCAGGTCTAATTGCAAATGGAGATAGGTATTTTAGACGGAGTTCGAGCTTGCATCCATGGCGAATTGGAGGAGTTTGATGAAGAACGAAGGAGCTTCGCGAGGAGCGAAGGCTTGAAGACGGAAGGATAAGAAGAATAGAATAGATTTCTTTTTATCTTATTCCATGTACTTTGTTATTTCTTTATTTGCTTTTTATTTCTTAGTATCATGTTAAATAGCCTCAAAGTACCCTTAAAGTAGTCTTAGGAACACTTGCATAACCCTAGGATACTTAGGTTTTCAATAGAGAACTTAGAAAAACAAAATAGGGTTCAGACAGCCTTTTCAGACGTCTAATCTGTATATCAAACGTCTGACTGTTAACTCAGACATCCAAACACACAGGCTGGACTTGTTAGGCTCTGTCTGATAAAATCAGACGTGCAGACCTTAGTTCAGACGTCTTAGAAGACATCTGATGATATTGCCAGACGTCCAATTAGTGGAACATTGGCCAACAAAGTTAACGTTGAGGAATATGACTTTTAGGCTTCAATCAGACGTTCGTAGAGGACACTAGACGTCTGATATGTGACCGTTGAGCCTCGATTGAGACGAAATCACTTGGGTTGAGGATTATAGCAGTTTAATCTCATTGGGAATCCATTTCTACAATTAAATAAGTTTCCAGACGTCCAGACTTAGGGCCAGGCGTCCTGTATGTCGTCTGATCATTTTACACTAAAACCTTATTTAGGTCTGAACCAAATCAGTAAGGGAACCTGTCTAGTAGTAGACGTCTGACTTAGTTTCCAGAAGTCTTAAACTAGTTTTCCAAACGTTTGATATCTAGAACAGATGTCTGATGATCCTGTGAGAATAAATAATGATTCTGATTACAGCCTGTTTTGCCTTAGGTTCATCCCCAATGGCTATGGAAGCCTTCTAAGGCCTTCCAAAGCCTTTCTAGGCCCTCTATAAATAGAGGAAGACCCTTGCCTTGTGAAGGGACACCAAGATACACCTTGAAAGAATATTTCCACTCATATTGTGTCAATTCACTCTCTAGAAAAAAGCTCTAGCTCTCCAAAGCCCTAGTCTACATCTTGAGAGCTGTCTTCTCGTTGTGCACCTGCTCTCCCGCCGACATTACGAGAGCACCATTGTGCCAAAGCGTAGCTCATGCATCTGCGTCGTCGATGCACTTCCAACAAAGGGAAGTATCTTTACCTATATTAGCTAGGTTTACTTTGTTGGCTGTATAGGTTGTTTTGTAACTTTTCTTTGTAATTGTGTTGGGAATTCACATTGCGAATTCCCGTCTCCTTCGTGAGACAAAATCCTCCTTGTGAAAAGAAGAGGTTTGAGGTACGCTACCCTCATATAAAGTACCATAGTTGTAATTGATGTACTACCCTCGGTTAAGTAGTACGTTAGTGGATTTGAACAACTTGGTCGATCGAGAAATCCTAAACCAAGAGGTTTAGATGGTGATTTTTACCCGGGTTGGGTTTCCACCTAAAAATGATTGTACCATTTGTGTGATTGCATATTTGTGAGATTGCTTTTAAAATTTCCGCATTTTATTACGTCACGCACATCTCACCCTTTCCACGTAGGGAATTTCATATTCTTCATACAGAGTACAAGGAAATTTCAGAAAATGATAGATGTTGCGTGCATCTATATATTTTAAAATAAATTCCTGAAATTGATCCAATTTACGAGGAATTCGAACGATTACTTCTTTCAAGGACAACTGAATTTGGCTTCTTAGATTGGTTTAATGATCGAGTTAATCAATTGAAAGAGGATAAGGATCCACGTTGAATACCGAATTTTGATATTATTGCTAATTCACCATTATATGATGTACATTACCACTCTGGGTATATAATAAGTGGGTTTAGATTCAGGATAAAAGAAATTGATGATAGAAAGGTTACACAGCAAGTCGGAGTTGTTGATTCAGATCTTTCCATCGATCCAGATGGATATTATGGTGAAATCAGAGAAATTGTGGTGATCAGCTTCAGATTTGATCGCAGAGTTATCCTATTAAAATATCATTAGTTTGATGTTTTTAAAGAGGGCTTCGATTTCAAAATTGAAAAGAAACACAATTTTTTGAGTTTAAATCCTAATCGTTAAATTCTTCAGTCTGATGAACCATTCACATTGGCGTGTCAAGCGGCATAAGATTTCTACATCCCAGATAATTGCCAAAGGGGATGCGTTATACCCGTAAGAACAGTATCGCATAACCATTTTGACGCACAGTTTGAAGTATACCAAGAATTTACAGAAGAATGTCATTTATTTACAATCGATGTTGACATCTAAGGTTAGTAACCATTTCTTTGCTTTGTTTCATTTCTATTTAAATGAAATTCATATTAAAATTGAAATTTATAAGGGCATATATGCCATTATAAAGGGGATTTGGAGTGAAATTAAAATTCTTGTCTGTTGATTTATATATTAATGATTTTTAATTATATTAATTATTGCATTTTTTATGTGTTACAGATGAAGTTGTTTAAGAAAAAATAAAAAAAAGGTCCTCCTGAGACAACCCTCCATGCAGCTCGATTCGTCTCCTCAGGCTCAACCACCCCCTACAGCAGGCTCAGCCACCCCTTCGACAGTAGGTTCAGCCACCCCCGTAGTCATGTTTCGTACGACTCGGGGAGATGGCATGTTTACTACATACGGGTGGGAAGGGAAAGAGGAAGGAGATTGCTCAGACCTTGCTAGATCGAGTAAAGGATGATCCAGATTATGGAGGATCAGATGAGGAGGGGGAGGAGGTGGGAGAGGAGGGAGAGGAGGAGGGCGAGGAGGTAGAGGATGAGATGGTGCGGAGTATGTCCCCAGTTCATGTCGACCCCTAAGCGGCGGGCACAAGTTTTGATAAGAAATCATATACCTTTAAGAAGTAAATTACTTATATGTTTTAAATTTTATTATAACTTCAAAAATATACAATGAATATTATTAATGTTTACGCAGGTAAAGTAGCAAGAGAACAAGGGAAGACAAAATCTAGACCTCTAGCGTATCCCCGAGGGCGTGAGAATAACAATTAGGCTTAGAACCACAGGGGAGGTGGAGAATTACCTGGGCTTTATCAATCCATTGGGCACAATTGTTAAGTCCATCGTGTCCATTTGCTACTTCAACTGGAGGAAGGTGCCTGCAAAGCTGAAGAGAAGTTTCTA
This sequence comes from Thalassia testudinum, assembly GCA_037157565.1. NCBI lineage: Eukaryota > Viridiplantae > Streptophyta > Magnoliopsida > Alismatales > Hydrocharitaceae > Thalassia > Thalassia testudinum. The sequence goes on from JAZHRO010000024.1 coordinate 26,471,344, forward strand.
CGTCAGTTGGAGGTAATTTTATTTATAAAAATTATTTCTTTTATAACTTTATCTTAAAATTATTATGAAGTAAGATTGGCTAATATTTTTTAAAATTAATGTAGACAAATTACAATTGGGGTGACGACCCCAATGCCTCCCGATATATCCTTAAGCACGTTGCCAAAATCCACAGGGATTGGAGGACGGAGATCAGAAATGTAAGAATTTTTAAACATTTACATTTTTTTTATATACATGATTTCTTATATTTTTTCTAACAATTTATATTTGATATTTAGTTTTTCTCGAACAAGAGTTCACCTAAGGAGGCAATGAATGATGCTCCTCCGAATGTCATGCTTAACGATTGGAAGAAGGCAGCGAGCATTGGCTGGATCTGAAGACAGAGGTCAGTAAGTAATTAAAAATTATTTCATTAATTTCATATATCCTAAATTTATAAAAAATATTATTGTATATGTCTACAGGAGCAAGCAAAAAAAAATAAGGCCAATAGGATTAAAGCTCTACCACAAACCCATTGTTTGGGTCGAAGGTGCATTGAGACTGCCAGGAGCCGTTATCTAAGTGTTGGAACTACTTTTCAGTTGAATATTACTTAATTTTAAAGTTATTTTAACCTAATTGTATCATTTTTATATTTTCAATCCGCTGCACATGATGAGATAGAAATGAATAGGATGGATATCTATGAGGTCACTCACAGTAAGGCTGCAGCTGAGGGTACTTATAAGTGGATTCATCAGTTATACCAGGAGAAATAGGTAAGTTTCTTAAACTCAAAAAATTTCTAGCTTTGTATATATATATTATAATAATATTTTTTAATACATTTAGGATCAAATGGTACAATTAGTACATCCCCCAGCTCACTGACGACACCTCCGAGAGCGTCTAGCAGCCTTTAGATGAAGAGGAGGCATTTAGGAGAGTGATGCCATCGGATCACGTTGGTTTCGTTCGTAGTGCGGGGAGGGTATACACGTTATCCACTTAGTATGGGAGGAAAGGTGCCGCCTCATTTAGTGTCGTCGATCAGCTGCATAAAAAGATTGACACACTACAGAGACGAGAGGAGAGGGAGAAGAGAGAGGTAGAGATGAATAATAAGATGAATGCCATGGGTGATAAGCTTTAGATGCTGATAGCTCTTATTCAGAAAAATGATCAGTCAAAGCGTTCGTATTCCACAAATCCCAACATCTACAGACGAGACGACAATGACTCCATTGGTGGTGCAAGTGGAGCTGGTGCCATTGGGGCAACTGTATCTTGATTTCTATCCTTTTTTTTTTCTTATGTTTTTCATGTAACCTTTTTTATGTAAATATTTCATTTTCAAACTTTTAATGTACTAGATTTTACATTTATGAATTATAAATTTCTATTCATTTTCATTTTAAGTAGGTTTATTAGGTAGTTTCCATCATTTGGTAATTAAAAAAAAAAAAATCCCTATATTCACCATCGGTTATTTGAATAACCGACGCCATATATGTACGGTAAAAATATTTTTACCGCTGTTTATCTAATAACCGACGGCATAGAAGGTTCGGAAGAATCATTTTTCCATTTATGCCATCGCTTCTTATGATAAGCGATGACAAAAATATTTTTACCATCACATTTTTCCAATCGGTTATTTTAATAACCGACAGCCAAATATTTTTACCGTCGCTTCTTTAAGCGACGGTGTTTTCTTTAACGGAATGTAAAACTGAAAAAAAGGAGCGTTAGTGCGTGAAAGAGTAACTTAACAACGCCATCGCTTTTTTAAATAAACGATGGAAAAGCTAATTTTCGTCGGTTAGCAACAAATGGGAAAATATCTAATTGGTCTGCTGGATGAACAATATTTCAATGTCGGATATTTCTTGTAACCGATGGAAAAAAGAAACAGCAATGCTACTTATGCCGTCGCTTTTTAGTGTCGGTTAGAATGACATTGTCGTTGATTTTAAACCGACGGCAAAAGTAGAACTTGTTGTGGTGACCCGTGTCCTTTCTTCAATTGATCCCTCCTTTGATCAGATGGAGTTCTGCATTGTGTTTATGGTGTTGATGGTAATGTTATTCCTTTTGGGGATTTAAAGAAGCAAAAAATAAGAACTTTTAATAACCATTCAGCTTGAGGCAAGATCTCTGGGAACTAGAGAAATTGTCATAGAAAATTTTATGATAATTAAACTATAAATCATATTTACGCACCAATGAGTGTGAAAGGTTACCTTGTTCCAAAAATAAATTACACTTAAGTTGTGTAGCATGTAATAATTTAATCTTCTCACTATTATGTGTCAAGTTAGGAATCTCATCATCTAAACAAGGTAATTAAATGATACGAAGAGACAACCAACCCAACAAGACAAAGCTATTTTAATTTCTTTTTGGTCATTTTTCAGATCTACGTAGAGCCACAATGATAAACATACGCTGCTCTTTTTAGCATTAGTGAGGATAATCTTTTTCTTCCTCAACATTTGAGATAGTACAGTATTTTTTAGGCTACTGTTACGACCCGATTCCCGAATCCCTACGAGACACAAGAATCGGATCGACTCGACTGATCCCAAGACCCAGTCGTCCAACGAGAAAGTAACCAAAAGAGCAGTAAAATAAACCACATTTATCATGCATGTAACTAACAGTAACAAAAGTACAGCAGTAAAGGAAAGAACTACTACAGTACACACCACCACAACAGTAGAGAATTAAACAGGTACATAAACGTGATACTTATAATAAAAGAGTACAATGGTAATAGAAAATACTCACTACAATAGAAGAAATGGTACAGTAGGTACAACACAAGTAAAACTACTGGGCTCTACTAGGCCCAGCACCCTCTGCAGCCGCAGGCTCTGGCTGCTCAACACCTGGTCCAGGAAAGGTGACAAAGGTGACACGTCAGCGAAACACTGAGTAGAGTGGCAACCAACTAGCTAAGAAAAACAGTAAGGTGGACAAGTAGCTGTTAATTTTAATTTCTTTCTTTATTTTCTATTTACTCATTCTTGAATTATTCCTCAGATCTTTCTCTTGATCTCGAATGTTCATCGTGGGAACAATATTGATTGCAGTCTTTTCCGAAAAGTAGAAGTAGTATGTGGTGCTCTCCTAGCCGGGAGAGTTCCCCGTGGTGGTCCTACCCTCAGTCAACCACCCCAAGGTCACTAACAGACGTAACGGTGACTACGGCACGCGCGATAAATGCACGGGTAGCTATCCCGCACTGGCACGCGGTCAGTCGATTCCGTTAACAGGTGCGCCCCAAAGCACAGCACAGAACCAGTATAGGGTAGAGCCCTCTCAGTAACAGGGGTCCAGCCCCTCCACAGTAACCAAACAGGGGTCTTGCCCCTGCACAGTCCGCGCACCCTCGCCAGACTACTCTGGTTTGCCCAGTGGGCCTAACAAGTCGGTGTAGGACGGCTAGCAGAACCACGGGGCCCATGGGGTGGCTAGCGCTCTCCCTACACTAGTAGCTCTCCCCGGTACTATGTACGCGAGGGCCAAAAGTCAGTACAAAGTGGCCAGGCCTAACCTTGGGTCCCTGGGGCAGCTAGCTTCGCTCTGCACTAAACAAAGGGACAGTCGCTCTCCTTGGAACTCCATACTCAAGGGCCATCTCACTTCCCCAATTCCATTCCATTTACCTTTCAGAAGCTCTACTCTTAATTCCCCGTAGGGTTCATGTTCATATTTTTCTAGTCAAGCAATTTTAAGTTTCATCAATCCAGTTTTATTCTCATATAGCCCGTGTTTCCAACATTTAATATACATTCATATACAAGCAGCTGTTGTCCAATTACAGGCAATTATCATTATTCTTTCTACTTTTCCAGGACTGCAAATTTATGTATTCAAGACATTCGTTTCAGTGTTTCTATTCCTAGGATTCATGCTACACCTTAGGATTTATCATTCAATATAGTTTTCTAGTCCTAGGATTCATGCCCTACCCCAGGATCTATCATTCAATCTAGTTTTCCAGTCCTAGGGTTCATGCCATACCTTAGAATCTATTATTTATCTCACAAGTGTATAAATGTTGATAAATAATCAAGGGGAGCCACTCTACCAGCAAAATCGAGAGTGATGGGGGCGTGATCGGCAGGTCCACGTGCCTCCGCAAACCCTAGATCCGCAACAGAATGAAGTCCTAACATAAGGATCAAACACAAGGAGCTACTCAGAATAGGATACAAGTACTTTAAACAAGTAGAGGAACTAATTCTGAGAAGAACGAAATTTTAAACGCAGAAAACGGACTTTAACGGACCCTAAACGGGTCAAAAATGACAACTCTGCCCTAAATCAGACGTCTGGAACACCTTCCAGATGTCTTAAACGATGGTTCAGATCATACCTTGCTTCTGCGCTGTTCTTCAGACGTCCAGGATCCTGCTGAACCGTCTGGACCTAGTTCCAGACGTCCGATTATCACTCCGGACGTCTGAAGACCCTCTCCGTCGTCTGGTGCTGTGCCCAGACGTCTGATTTGCGTGGGAGGGCGTGCCCTTGCGCCTTCCCGAACGAAACTTGCACGCGTACGTAAATGATCACAACACGGCACGTCTCAGGGCTTTCGGCGGAACGGCCTGCATGGCTGCATCCGCAGAAAGGAAGAAGATGAGGAATATAGTACCTTTCAGACGTCTGGATCTCACTCCAGAAGTCCCCCGCACTGTCTGGACATAGGTCCAGACATCTGATTCTGGGAAATTTTCCCAGAATCAGGACCTCCTCGCCTTCCGCCTGCTGCGCACGGCCAGGCCGCGCCGCGCTCGCCTACTGCCTGAGCTGCAGCAGCACCTCCCCAGTGCTACGCTCCCGCTGCGCGCACCCATAGGCCGGCCCTGGGCAGCTCCGGCGAGTTCGCCTTCTCTTCCTCACGCGCTCCGCCTCTTCTCCCTCTCGCTACACCTCCTCCACCCCGCGCGCACCCGGCAGCAGCTGCTGCCCTCGCTCTCTCACTCTCACGCTAACAGGAAGAAGAAGGAGGAGACGGTGGAGTGGTGGTGAGGGAGAGGGAAGGGACGAAGAGAGTATTTGAAGGTGTTATTATAATATTTTTTAATACATTTAGGATCAAATGGTACAATTAGTACATCCCCCGACCCACTGACGAGGCCTCTGAGAGCGTTCAGCAGCCTTTAGATGAAGATGAGACATTTAGGAGAGTGATGCCACTAGATCACGGTGGTTTCGTTTATAGTGTGGGGAGAGTATACATGCTATCCACTTGGTATGGGAGGAAAAGTGCCGCTTCATTTAGTGTCGTCAATCAGCTGCATAAAAAGATTGACACACTACAGAGATGAGAGGAGAGGGAGAAGAGAGAGGTAGAGATGAATAATAAGATGAATCCATGGATGATAAGCTTCAGACGCTTATAGCCCTTATTCAGAAGAGGGATCAATCAGAGCATCCGTCTTCCACAAATCCCAGCATCTATAGACAAGACGATGATGACTCCATTGGTGGTGCAAGTGGAGCTGGTGGCATTGGGGTAGTTGTATCTTGATTTCTATCTATTTTCTTTTCTTATGTTTTTCATGTAACCTCTTTTATGTAAATATTTCATTTTCAAACTTTTAATGTACTAGATTTTATATTTATGAAATATAAATTTCTGTTCATTTTCATTTTAAGTAGGTTTAGTAGGTAGTTTCCATCATTTGGTAATTAAAAAAAAAACCCATACATTTGTCGTCGGTTATTTGAATAACCGACGGCATATATGTGACGGTAAAAATATTTTTACCGTCGTTTATCTAATAACCGACGTCATAGAAGGTTCGGAAGAATCATTATTTCCATTTATGCCGTCGCTTCTTATGATAAGCGATGACAAAAATATTTTTATCATCGCTTCTATAAGTGACGACGTTTTCTTTAAACGACAGTAAAACTGAAAAAAAGGCACGTTAGCGCGTGAAAGAGTAACTTAACAACGCCGTCGCTTTTTTAAATAAGCAACAAAAAATCTAATTTTCGTTGGTTAGCAACTAACGGGAAAAGATCCAATTGGTCTGCTAGATGAATAAAATTTCGATGTCGGATGTTTCTTGTAACCGATGGAAAAAAGAAACAACGATGCTACTTATGCTGCCACTTTTTAGTATCGGTTAGAATGACTTTGCCGTCGATTTTCAACCGACGGCAAAAGTAGAACTTGTTGTGGTGACCCGTGTCCTTTCTTCAATTGATCCCTCCTTTGATCAAATGGAGTTCTGCATTGTGTTTATGGTGTTGATGGTAATGTTATTCCTTTTGGGGATTTAAAGAAGTAAAAAATAAGAACTTTTAATAACCATTCAGCTTGAGGAAAGATCTCTGGCAACTAGAGAAATTGTCATAGAAATTTGTATGATAATTAAACTATAAATCATATTTACGCACAAATGAGTGTGAAAGGTCACCTTGTTCCAAAAATAAATTGCACTTAATTTGTGTAGCATGTAACAATTTAATCTTCTCACTATTATGTGTTAGGTTAGGAATCTCATCATCTAAACAAGGTAATTAAATGATACAAAGAGACAACCAACCCAACAAGACAAAGCTATTTAAATTTCTTTTAGGTCATTTTTTAAATCTACGTAGAGCCACAATCATAAACATACTTTGCTCTTTTCACCATTAGTGAGGGTAAGCTTTTTTTTCCTCGACATTTGAGATAGTACAATATTTCTTAGGCTACGTTCACTTGCAAAATATCTAATGGGATATCTAAGGAATTAGGAGAGAATAACAATCCTTCTACTCCATTATATCAATACTATTTCACTATATCACATCAACACCAACATATACATTAAAATATACCAACTCTAAGATAATATATTTAGTAATATATATTCACTTCATCACATCAATCCATCTCAATCTCATATGATAATATTACAATATCATCTACTGGTATTACATTAACATCAAATCATTTTATCTCATTACTTATTCTATTATCTCAAATAAACACGCACACAATTTATTCCACCACCTATTCTATCTCGAGATAACCTTATTTCTTAAAGAAACACAACCTTAGGGACAAAATACATGTGTCAAAGGTAAAACAAAGATAAAAAGGTTGAATTACAATCATGCCTTAATTTTACAATAATAAAATAACCATAATATCATGCCAAATATAACGCTTAAAGACATCAAAAATTGAAAGTTGAACCATAATTCAATCACTAATGGCGGTGACTTACATAAGAATAATAAGAGGAAAGCATAAAGTGCGACATTAAATAAAATATAGGCTTCCTCATAGTTGCTTCATGGTGGAACACTCATATTCCATTTTAAGGCTTCCCACCATCGCTTTTCACATCCGATCTCCACCTCCTTGGGTTTGAGCATAATTAGCACAAAACATGGGATCATACACATTGAACACCTTGAGGGATTCGCATCATCTGACCATAATCGTTGAAGGCAACAAGTGAATACTCAAATACTCCAGGCATGAGAAATGGCCTACGTCAATCACAAGCTCCTGCTGCTAACCACTCTAGGTTCTTAAATGTTGAACCAATGCTTTGGAATAGATCATTTGCAATAAGGCCCACATCTTTAATGGGAAGCATGGTGGTGGATTTGGAGAGCATATCCGAGTTTACTAGGAACATTACGCTTTCGAGATCTTTGTTAAAGGGCAGTCCAACATCCTTGATCAAAGGCAGGTCCTCTAGTTCTTTCAAAACTTTGGCCTTCTCTTTACGGTCATGATTGAAGAATTTAAAGCAACATAGGTGTAGGGGTTGCAACTTGAAGAGGGATGAAAATACTCTATGGAGGATGCCATCATAGGGATTTGATGTAGAAGAGAAATCCGATTGCATCAAATTCATTAGATTATCCATCTTCTTCGATAAAGCCCAATGTTTGTCTATGATAAAGTGCGATTAGATGTAACCTCACTCATACGATAATGAACGGAGGATGCAAATGGCGGCGGAGCTCTATCTTCCCATTCCAAGCCTTCCCACCACTTCTCTGTTCATCTTACTTCCATGTTCTTGAAGTTGGATGGAAAGATAGAAAGCTCCTTGAGAAGGTTTTTTAGTTAATTTGGGAAGGTTTTGAATAGAATCAGAAGATCATCTTCATTGCCATATGTAATATTAGTTGACGTATAACCAATTGGTTGAACCATAAATTTCTCTTTTTACATCTATCTTTTGTAAAAGCCATAATATTAAATTTGCAGGCACAACCAAGCAGCTATCTTTTTTTTCTTTTTCTGAACAAGCTTCTTTTTTTATATTTGAAATGTAGTTCGAGTGACACAAACGTGTACCAAGGAATACATAGAAGATAAAAAGTTTGAATTACAATCTTGCCTTTACGATAAGAGGGAAAATTTAGGAAAAAAAAGTAAGAGACAAACGTATGGTGCTGACATTAAATATTTTTGTATTCCATCTTATTTGCAAACTCTCGTGATTCTTCCAATTCCTCTTCCTCTTCTTTGGATAAACCCCCGCGAAGACAAACCCGAATACAACAAGCAAGCTTCCCGTCCAGCCTGTACGTAGAGTCGAGCCTGATCTCGCTTCCGATTCTGCTGTACCCTGTCCCTATCTCGCACAAACTCAAAAGTAACCTCTAAAGTTGGACGGTGGAGCTCCATTCTCCCATTCTAAGCCTTCCCACCACTCCGCGTCACAAAATATCTCCAGGTGCTGTGAGTTGGACCGCACGACCCAGAGCTCCTTGAGGGATGGACAATCCCTTATCAACATTATATTCAGTGAACGCAAGAAAATGGGACTACTGGAGATCCTCACGAGGCTTTTCATACTTCGCAAATGAATACGTTTAATTCCACAGCTCTGATTGCCATCACCTCCCGATTGCGGCGGCAGCATCTCTACGAGCCCATCACAATCTTTAATATACAGTGACTCGAGATTTGGGAGCTGCCAAAGACATGCGAGGTCCCTTAGCCCATTACAATCAAAAATCCTAAGTATCTGAAGCTGCTCCAGTACTTGACCCCTAAGGATGATGCGTTGCAGCGAATTTGTATATCTAATCTCCAAGAATAGTAGTTTTGTGAAATGGCCTTCATCGATCAGAAGGTCCTCTTCCTTACCCTCCTCTAAAAAGTTACTGATAGAAAGTGTCCTTAGCTGCTCTGATCTTGAACCGATCCTTCGGAATAGACCATCTGACATTAGCTCCCCATCATCAATGGAAAGGCCCATGATGGATTTGTAGAACATATCCAATACGTCGACCAGGAACCTGACAGCATCGGAATTTCCTGTAAAGGACAGGGTAACATCCTTGCGCAGTGGCAAGTCATCTACTTCTTTGAAAACCTGGGCCTTCCTGTCTTTGTCGTCATGTGTGAAACCAGAGAAGAATTTACAGCCGCGTAGTTTTATGGACTGCAGCTTGCAGAGGGACGAGAACACACCCCTGGGGATTTCACGCAGGGCGTGCGTGTCTTCGAGGTCCAACTGCAACAGACTCGTCAGATTACCCATCTCCTTCGGCAAAGCCTTGATTCGAGTCTGCCTCAGATTCAAGTATTGCAGCGACTTTAATGAGAAGAGTGATGCCGGGATCTCTCTGAGACTCGTATTACTCAAATCAAGTACGCGGAGATCAGGAAAATACCCGAACAAACTTCTTGGCAAGTTTTCCAGGTGAGGTATTGCTGCTCGGTCAGAATTATTACCGAGCAGCAAGACCCTCACCTTACTGTTGCATCCTTCTACGAGGTTCTCATGACCAACAACCACCTCTCGTATGTCATTATCAATCAGGGACACCATCGACGCATCTGTCCTCAATATTTCATCAATTTTATAAACTCCTCGGAGACCTTTTCCAGCAAGTGACAAGATCTTGTGCCTCGTCCTCCTACCGTGTGGTTCCTTTTCACCTTCCCCAAGCCAAAGAATCATGTCACGGATGGCATCATGCACCTTGACACGCTCGCCACCCGTTCTCTCCAACAGGCAAGCATCTATGAGTCCGGAGATTATTTTTCTTCCATTGCGCCGAAGAAGCTCGATATCAAATGATCTGCTGCTGCTACTGCCATCATGATCAATTGTGTTACCACAAACCGACCCTCCTCCGATGCAGTAGTCTACCATGTCATCAATGGGGATCTTAGCATCCTCTGGGAACAAGGCGGAGTACAGTAAACAAGACCTATGCTCATCATCCTCCAAATTATCATAGCTAAACTTCAGTAGCCTGAAGACATCTTCCATACCTCGGATTTCATGCGGGGAATCCTTGAGTGCCTCCTCAGCATCCTTCCACTCCCTGATGGTCCGCTTGGTGGCCATGGCCCGAGCAACGGTTACGAGCACCAGCGGCAGACCTCCGCACCTGCTCACTATCTCCTCTGCGATGTCTCTGACTGACTTGAACGGGTCCTTGTCATCATCCCACTGAATTGTTCGCCGGAAGAGCTCCCGAGAGTTTTCCATCCCCAGCAAAATCACCTTCTCCCTTCTTTCACAGCCCATGGCAACACAAACTTTCTCATCCCTTGTGGTGAGAGCCACCTTGGAGCCGCAGCCGCTGTTAAAATTCCCACCACGCGATAGCAGTTCGGGTGGGATCCCTATCCTCGTCAAATCAACAGCTTCCCACACATCGTCCAACACCAACAGGAATTTCCTCCGGGAGAGCCACGCAGACAGCAAACGGGCACGGGCTCTGTCGTCATCCCCATTCCTAGACAACTCGCTCTCAGAGAGGCCGAGCTGTTCGGCTATTTCTTTCTGGATCCTTCGGACATCAAGGTTCTGTGACACCGCCACTGAAATTATTGAATCGAACTTGATGATGGGTTCTTCTTCTGGTGATGATGACCGCAATCTGCTGATGACCTGATTGATGAGAGTGGTCTTTCCGGCTCCTCCCATCCCATGGATGCCGACGACTCCAATCTGATCTTCCTTCAGGTACTGGAGGATCTTCGACATCGTCTCCTCGACGCCCACGATACCGCCTACGTTGCTGTTAGCCAAACGTTCAGAGAGCCTTCTGTCATATTGGAGGGGTACGTTTTCCGCCAACGTATCTCTCCATGCATCTTTCTGCCTTCTCAGCTGCCTAACGACCTGCAGCTCATTCTTGACTTCGACACCAAGCGAGTGGTTCAAACAAAAGCAACAGCAAAGCCCACGGAAACGAGATGACGATGATGGTGAACAATTATTATGATTGAGGGAGCCCAGGATCTCCTTTACCTTGCTATCATGCTCCGTGACAGAAGCTACCCAGTTGCGGACCTCCTGAAGCACTTTCTTGCACGGATCGCCTTCCAGGACTCTTATCTTTTGCTCTACGTCCTCTTGGGTGCCTCTAAGTGCATCCATCTCTTCTCGCAGAAGCGATGCCTCGCGTGCGGGGCATAGGATGTGCCGGAGTTCTTCGTCGAGGTTGATGTTGAGGTTCAACGTAGCACCACACTGCAAGCAATTTCCCATGCCTCTCCGCCTGCCTGCAGCTTAATCAATAGATCTGGATGGGTTTCGAGATCTCCGACTTGAGGGAGAGAAAGAAGTATGACAACGAGGGATCTCAATGACTCTTTGACTGCCTACCTGTACCTTGCCGGAGGAATCTTCCACACAATTATTGGTGGTCTTTTTTTCTTTCATGGCCCTCTAAAAATTTCGATTTGCATGCTGTAAAGATATTTCTGTTATTTATGTCCGTCGTAGCCAATGCACCACGTGAGAACAAAGTTGGTCTGTTTTGATTGGTATCTAACAATTACTTGCATGCAAACTTTGGGCTGGACAAACAACAAGGTAAAGGGTTGGATTATCATCTCGCCGTTACTCTCCCCAAATTACCAAACGTGTGGCATCTCTAAATCTCCCCAACAAGTTTTATGTCTCCTATAACATTTGAATGTTGCTCTAGCTGTTTTCAAATTGTTTCCTTTTTTTTCCCCTTAACTATGATGAAACGTTTCACTTATCGGGGTGTGCCCGGGAGTCTGGCTAATTAACCTGTATGGTAAGCAGCCACTGAGCTCGCCAGGATCCATACCATGCAGAAGATCTGCTGGAAAAATGATTCATCTGATATAACTCCGTACTCCAGAACCTTTGCTTTGGCATGATTCCTGATCGTTTAAACGTGGGTGATGCTCCAATACTTACTTGGTCAGTTATTTTAAGGAGATTTATTCAGGGGCATGAACAAGTTTTAGAACAATAACAGAAGATGAGATTAAAGGGAAAAGGAGTAAAGATTTAATTCCAGATCTGAAAATGGTACTGCGTTGTATGCAATTTTGTCGTAATTCCATACTCAAGAACTTTTGCTTTCGCGTGTTCCTGATCAGGGAGAGGCTTACCATGCTATTCATGTGCTCAGCTTGGTGGCCCATACATCCCATTGAAGACTGGGAGGAGGGATGCATGGAAGGAGGAGCTGCGCCTCCATGGTGGAGAAATACCTTCCCAACCACAACATTAACCTCACCATCGTCCTTGGGATGTTTGCCGCCATGGGGATCAACCCCTATTGGACCTGCTTCCCTTCTTGGTAACTGTCCTTTGCCTTGCCATTTCTCTTCCAATCATCTAGGAAATACTTTATTAAGCAGTCTGAATCACATATATTCTGCTAATGCAGTTGCAGACAGTTAGTTAATTCTCAAAAGATAATTGCGTTTGGTTTATTTTCCTGAACTCCATAGCATCAGAGAATCAAAGGTTTAACCACAGCTTTCTTAGGCACATAACAATTCCCCATAAGTCATGAGAGAGTCTTTCTTGAAGTACGCCGTGAACAGAGCTAAATGAATTTCTTTACCGCATTACGAGTGATAATCTTTCTTGGGAATAAACGGAGGTAAACTCTTGTTCTACCTTTTAGTTTTTCTTTCTCCAATTCTTCTTCTGGATGTCAGAACTAAGTCATATTTGATATCAATATATATGCACTTGAATCGGGCCTTCAGACTTTGTGGTAGGTGGGAAGCTTCAAAATTTCTAAGGCATGTGTAAGATATTTTTGTGCATGTTCTGGTTCCAAAGTATGGATCTCTCTATTTAACAAATCCATAATTTGTGTGAAGAGAGTGGTCCCACTATTTTTTACTTAAACATCTGCACAGATTTCAAAATCTAAAATTTCCCATGGATGCTTCCTTTACAGCTGCATTGTAGAGCATTCTGTAGTTGGTCTTTGCTCAAGATTAGATTACGGAGTAGAGATGAAGGTGAGTTGCGTAAGTATTAGTACACAGATTCTTTTATTTGCCAATGTTGTTTTACACTCAGAATGCATATATTAACAATTCTCTTTTGATGACCATCTAACTAATCTCATAGACAAGAAGCATTATGCGCTTCATAGTTTAAATATCACCTAAGCTGTTGGGTCCTCACTAAACAGAAGCAAGGCATTTAATCTTGAAATAAATGTAATATATCTCCTCAATAGCATGAGGATTAAATTAGAAGTGCTGCAATTTGACCCTGCGTTGATCTTCTCGTTGTTTCAATTTAATGTCTTTTTTGATAGAACATTAGAGGAATGGGATTGATTGCAACAGAATACATGCCCAATCCTGCAAAACATTCTCATCTGAACCTAGCTAGTGGCCTTTCTATAAAATTCAAATGGTTATTAGTTGGTACTTATCTATGTATCCTTTTTTTTTTTGAAACACTTATCTATGTATCTTAAAGGCTTTTTTCCCATCTACGAAAATCTTAAAGTCTCTTTTAAATGTAAAGTGAATGGTAGGCTCTTCCAGTGCACTGTGTCTATTCACTAGTATTGCCTATGGTTACAGTGAGCACTTTTGGGCATTGGGTTCATGCTTCCTATTTGTTTATCTTCTTGTTCTTTGCAATTTTCACCCAATCTACGACAAATTAGAAGAGGAGTGTGGTGTTCCTATGTGGGAAAAGAAGAAAAAAGTGGTCTTCTGGAAAATGATCTTCATTCTCATCTCATAGTGGTTATTATGAAGTCATGAATAGCATAGTAGAGGTGCATGCAAATAAATGCACAGTAGAAATAGACTCTTAACTATCACGTGCATCAAAAGACAAAAAAAAAAATCTTTCTTTTCAATGTTAAACTCAAATACTCTTTCAATCAATGATGTGATGTAATTTTTGGCCACTTCCATATGAAAGCTTGCTTGTTTGGCCAATGGTAGGATATGGATTACTTTTGTGCACTATACCTACAAGAAGCTTCAGCCTATCTCTTTTGTCTAATGTTGCAATGTCTACAAAATCCTGCCATATCGCAGGACAAAATGATGATGGGAGCGGACCATTATCAAACAGAAGCAGATATAGCATCATTTTTGGTTGAAGGAAAGGTTCTAGTTGGTGTTGGGAAAAACTCCAAAATCAGGTAACTACCATCTTAAGTCTGATGCCAAACAAATAAGACTTCTATATCTAATATGGCTTCTTATCCAGGAACTGTATCATAGATAAAAAAGCCAAGATTGGACAGAATGTGGTTATAACAAATTCAGATGTAAGTCATTCATCATTTCATATCATATCTTCTTAGACTTTTATCTTTTGATGTGTTTCCCGTGTTCATTAGAATTACACCTTTGGGAATGTGATTACATCCAAATGCTTGAATGATGATGGAAATATTTTTCCTTTTTTGTTGGGAATAAAGCCAGCCACATGGCACTGCCACGTGGCAACCAGCAGGCCACATGGCAACATCTTAGGGCCAACAGGGGTCGACAGTTTTGGTGGTCCAAGGGACCAAAATTAGAGTCGTTACTTAATTGTTAAGTCTAGCTATTTTTAGTAAAAGTGTTTTAGGAAAATATGTTGGATTTATTTTGATTAGAGATAAGATCTTTTCTTACTAGGGATAAAATATTTTGTTTCCACTTAAAGGGATATGTTCTCTCTGTAAAAGAGAGTCTACCCTCTTGTAATCTTTTGAGCCCACTAATAATATTTCCAAGTTACTCATGACTCCTCTCCTTTCTCCTCTCAAGCATAGCAGCTGACCACCCCTTGGCAGTCGGCCAACAGATCAGCCAGCCACCTCAGGCAGCCGGCCCACCACCATGGCAACCGGTGGCTGTTACTTCTCTCTCCCTGTTCTCTACGCAGGCAGTCCCCTTGTGGACTGTTTTCCCACGCCAAGGGAGCCTCCACACTCCTACTTGCGTGATTCACAACACTTTTGTTTATGGAACAGAATGTAAAAGAGGCAAACAAAGGATCCAAAGAATTTTACATCCGCTCCGGTATCACAGTTATCTTGAAGAATGCAACCATTCCTGATGGTACCATCATCTAAATAAGTCAACACGCATGTGGCGGCACTGAACGTAAATAGGATTTGAACATAAGTTACAATTTACTTGATTACTTCTCCTAATGGGGCTTGTATAGACTACAATAAATCAAGCAGCATTGTAAAAGGAACAAAAGGACAATGCTCCTTGGAGCAAATTATCCACCAAGCTCTTGTGAGATCCGTTAAACAGTGATAGAACAATCTTTGCAATTTGTACTTTTGTCGGTTTAAATAATTAGCATGTTGGTTTATTTTATAGCTTTTGTCATGGTTTGCTACTAGATATAGCATTTTCTGCCTGTATCATCAGATTGTTTCATTTTGTGATGGATGCTCTCCCCTTTGCTCATGTATGGATATCTCTATGAAGAAGTACCCCCTTGTCAGGAAGCTCCTTTACCATCCATACAAGGTGAGTCCATTAGATAAAGTTATTTCTTTGACGATAAATGCAGTATCAATGGGATCTTTTCATTGTCATACATAGGTAATCATTGGTTCCATAGATTTGAAAGCCAATCATGCATGCAATTCATCAACATGTACAGATTGCTTCTGTGAACCAGAAATATAACAAGTACGCCCTTTTTTTTGTTTCCTTCTATCTTGTGATGATTTCATTGAGATAAAGTTTAGTTACTGATACATAATTTTTATTTTAGATTGGTGAAGCATTTGGAGGATATCATGGATGGTAGTCGCATTTTGATTTCTATCTGTACCAAGAAAGGGTGTGATCAAGTAACCAAGCAGCATTGCCTGGATCAATTCATGGGGATAGAAGCCAGGCAGAACGAGACTGGGTCTTATCAGAATTTGAAGCTTGGAAGAGTCGAATAATGACTGCTATAGATGTTGTTGCTCTTGGTTTGGGTGGGTAATCTCCTTATAATTTCTTGCTTTATGAAGTCCTGGGATTCCAAGTTAATTTTCTTCTTATGGGAGGGTGCAGCTGTTAAGGACGTGAAGTGTGTTGTGAACTACGATTTTCCTTGGTCCTTAGAGGATTATGTGCATCATATTGGTTGAACAGGCAGGCTGGAGCAAAAGGTCCTGCATATAATCATGCTAGAGTTGCTGCTTGTAGTTGTTTGTGCTAAATACTTGAATTGTTTTCTCATCCTTGGGATTTCTATTTTATTTCTATTTTCACAACATGTGTGATCTTCATATATATGCATTTCTTCCTTATATAATTCATATTCTCTTATTTTAAAATTTTGCAAATCATGTGTATGTGCCATGTGCTTGTAAATTATTGCACACCATTGAGTGGCCTTGGAAGTGATGAGTTCTTCCTTTGACTCCTTGATGCATTGAAGGAGTGCCACATTAGCTAGAGGTGGGGGTGGCATACTTTGAGCCTTAGGTGGCCTCCTCTTCTGACGCTTGGTGGGTTGTTTCTCCCCATTTAATGTAACCAGACAAGCTTGTAGTTCAACGGTGTTGTCCTCAAGAAAACATCAATCTCGCCATCAAAAGTCTACTTCACAACATTAGCGATGCTAATTAATTAGCAACGGGGATCCATGGGTGCAAGTGAGAAGACCCAAAAGTGTCTTCCCACAGACGATGCTAACGAATCGGAGAGAACCCCTGAATGCCCTAGGTGTTAGTGAAGGTTGGGCCTAATTGTGAAACCAAACATAGATAAATGATCACACATGAGAAAGTAAGAACAAACGACCAATGATTATCATGTTCTACCTCATTTGGGTGTATGTTTGAGGATGGAATAATACATGGCAATGTGCTTTATAATCTCTCTTGCTATGATAGTTCTCTCAAAATTAAAAAGCAAAAGAATAAAATGATATTGATGACTCCCGTTGTCTCTCCCTACCTTCTTTTATAGTCTCTACCAATCCTATTACCATTAGGATTTTGCTTGTCAACAAGGTTTGTGAAAGACTCTCGAATGGAATTTCTTAGGGGTCACCAATGAACACATTATTTCAAAACTATGCTTAATTTATGTTAATTAATTACATAATATTATGTCAATAAATGTAGAGTAAGTGCATGACCATGAAATTTAGATCGTGTCATTGCAGTGCAAAATAAGGATCGTTTAAAAATGGGAGTCTGAGTCGTTTCACAGGAAAACAAACTATTCAAGTCACTTCCTACCATCCTAATTAACTTTTTTTTGGTATTTTTTAATATTTATATCTTTTTTCTATTTTTAGAGTAGAGAAAGATAACGAATCCTAAAGATATGGACTATAGTGCCAAATAGGGACTTAAATGAAATTCTTGGATAAATATTGTTCATAATTGTAAAAAAATTCTAATAAAATTAATGGACTCTATTAACTATATAAATAATAATTGTAACAAATTTCACACAAAACTAATAGCTAGAACATGCATGGTAAATTCAAAAATAAGATGCAGGTAGTTAATTTGCGATAATGAAAGGATTGGAATGTAAATATTTTTTATTTTCTAGAACAACTTTTTAATTGAAATCTAGACAAAACTTAAACCTAATATGTAGAAGACTATGGTAAATTTTGTGCAAATTTTGAGAGTTTCGATATGAAATAAATTGAAGTAAATGCATCCAATGGAAACATGCATATAAATCAAATAAAATAATAAGTAAATACAGATGGAAGTAACTAAATAATTAAAAAGCTCTTTTTATTGAAAAATAAAATCGAAGTCACAAATTACAACTAGAATAAAAATTATTACAAGTAGAAATAAAAATGCACGGAAGGAGAAGAGGTGTAGGATGAAGTGTCAAAGCATCAGAGCATTATTGTGGTGGTAGAAGAGGATAGAGGTTGAAGGTGGAACATGCCGTCGATGGTCACTAGAAACCACCCACTCGGAGCAGGGTCGGAGGAGAGTGGATGGTAGAGGGGTCTAGGATGGAAGGGTGGCCAAGAGTTTTATATAGAGAGGATAACAGCTATTTAAAGTAGCCATTAATATCCTCAATTTTCCGGCTCTCTTATGATCCGAATTTGGCATTTTATATAGAAGATAAATCAGAGCCCTTCAAATTAGCTTTCCAATGCATCTTGAATCGAGTAAATCCGAGTTCGAATGAGGAATTTATGACTAAATTATTGAGCATGTGTCAAACTATTTGGACTTTTAGGATTAAAAGATGGAGAGAGGAGATGGCATTACCTCTTAAGCTTTCACCCTGGCCACCAATGAGAAAAGAATTATCTTCTCAAAATATTATTTACTTTTTATCATCTTGAATTATCAAAAAGATAATTTTTGATTTATTCTTTAAATAGCAAGCTCCCTCAACCCTTGGATTTTCTTCTTTGGATCAAAGGCACTGATTACTTCCTATCGATTCTTTGCAAAATAGTACTTACAATGTACGTTATTTATTTCCTATTTTGCAAAATAATAGTCTTTATTATTCCAGTCTTGCATAGAAGAAAATAAGCAAATATTATGTTACAACATAATTAAGCTTAATGAAATATTATCAAGTAAATATGCATGCATTCCTAAATAAATGCACTTATATATAAAATGCACTAATCTAATGTAGTTATGCAATTAATACTTTAGAACTAACATAAATTAAGCATCATTTATATAAACATTTATATGTTCATCAATGCATTTGTGAAAAATTATATTTTACTAGTGGTGCACACATTTTTAGTAATTTTATATAGTTTAGACGCATACTTTGGGTACTAATCTTGACTCGTTTTAATGTAGGTTGTTGAAAATAATAAACACCAATTTATACAACTTTCAACTTGTAAAATATTGGTCAAAGCAAATTTGGAGCGTTGATGACAAAGATAAAGATCCAAAGGTCGACAATGCTTGCCACTTAGAGGATAAATTAATAATCATGTTCTTGGTAATTCAAGAGGATTAAAAGAAAACTCAAAAAAATTATTTTATTCAAAACAAGAGTTGTTAAAGATCCAACGACAATGATGAAATCCTAAAAGTTGGCAGTATCTCCTCCCTTCATCAAAAACCACTATGTCCCCTAATCTCCTTTTTCATGCTTGCATTCCCAAAATTCTCAATAACTTGACACATGTTTAATAAGTTGACCATAACTTTCTCATTCCAACTCCAAATTATGTGATTGAAGATGCATTGGAAAGTTGATTTAAAGATACAATTTCTCTTTTGTATGCATGAAATTTAGATAGTAAAAGAGGCTGAAAAATGAAGGAAAGCCAAGGCTAAGTTGAATGGTTGTTACCCCCTCTATATAAATCTATCAACACAAACCCCAAGAATAACAATGGACTAAGGCTCCTTAGAGGACATCCCAACTCTTCCCCTCCTTCTCCATTGCCACCCCCTACCCCTCGACACCTCCAACTCCATGCCACCTCCACCACCGCCACTACTTCTAAATGTCCACTTCATCCTAGCGATCCTCTTTGGTGAACCACTGCTCTGCTCCTCTACCGCATGATGAATAGATCAACAAACTTGAGTTTATTCTTCCTATACATTCTTTGTTGATAACTCATTGTATCAAATACTCTATTGTTTGTTTCTTGAGTTTTAGTGCACCTTATTAACGAGAAATATTTTTATTACACTTAGTGATCTAGTTTCTATGAGGTGCTCGATCATTCTTGCTTAGGCTTAAGAGTTAGGATAGGTTAAGTGAATTAATGACATGAAGTAAAATATGATCCCTATGGTCATAGACACACTACATTGGATAATCTAAGCCTACGAAATAATTTAAGTTAAATTATACCTTTAATAAGTGTACATTGGATTGGACAAGTCTAAGGGAAGCAATTACTCGATCAATTTTATGGCACGTTCTTTGTAATTACCAAACTAATACTTGAAGTCCTAAGCATTATTATAAATGTTGGACCAAAGATTGATAGCTAGGTTTGTTTTCTTTACTTGAAGGATGGAGGGGTACACCTGAGGCTGCCTACCCAGAGGAAGGCCAGAGAAAATGGAAGGGAAGAATGTGAAGGATTGGCCTCCCCTTAGGTCTTAAGGGCTATTTCTAGAGTATCTTGAGGTCATGAAATCATAAAACTTGTTAGGTTCAAGTCTAACTTTATCCAGATAAAAATAAGAGTTTTATTTGGGCAAAAATTCCTTAGAAATTTTAGTAAGAATAGCGATTTCGACCTCATTTTCATATTGAAACACCCTTAGCCCACCAAAAAATTTTCAAATGGGCCTCAAATTGATTTTTCACTTTATTGGGCCCAAACATCTGCAAGCATTCCCGTATGCACGGTGAGCAAAGAAAAAGGAGCAAGCAACCTAAATTGTGAAAACAGAGTTGTCAAAGAGCAATACAAACCTCAAACAACCAGGCGAATCAATGGAACATTGCATTCTAGATGGTGACAACAGCCAAGAATGTTTCACTAACTACTCTTGCGTAACACTAATAGCAAAGTTGTAGCATTCCGAAAAGGTTAAAAGAAAAGAGCAATCGTTAACAGAGGATAAATCCGACACTCGATGCCACGTACAGCACCTCCGCCATCCGATTCCCGCTTGAGCCGCGAAGCCCACCCACCTGCAGATTTCCCTAAGGAAGGACGGGGTGTCGATAAGGTCATGAGATTTGGCTTCTACTACCATTTTCTCAAAAGAAAATACTCCTATCGGGAGGAGGTGAGTGAAACCTATCACATGCGATCTTGGTTATTAAAATTCCCATGATGACCAACCCCCACTATAGATACATTCTTGGTGCCGTCTAAAATAAATTTGGGGTCATTTGTCCAAGCTACCGACAAAAGAATTACCCCATACCCCCCACTCCAAAAGCACCCCCTATTAAAGCCACCACCATGCTACGTTTATGGGGGTAGACATGTAAAAGTAAAACTATGAGGACATCTGTAGAATTCCAAATGGTTCCCAGGTCATATTTTTAAGGTGCCCTCCTTTTTACCCGAAAACCTGTGCTGTGAAACAACGATAATCCTGTAAATTCATGGGAGCACTTCAATGCTTCTATTGAAAAGGCAGATCTTCGTAATTGTTGCTTCTCTTTAATTCCTTCGGCAACACATCATCTTTGGCCAAGACCTTTAAAGAATTTTTTTTTTTTTAAGAAAAAGACCTTTAAAGAAGTTGCTGGGCATAGTTAGCTTTCCAAACCTATTCATATTCGCACTTTATTATGGAGAAGAAATCCCCTACAGCAAAAGACAAATCACAAAGGGAACCACATGTAGGGAATGATTAGGTAAACACAGTTCTAAAAACACTCAAGCCCAAAACTAGAGCGCCCTCACGAAGAATCGAGGATGGAAAAGAACAAAAATACAGAGGAAAAACCTTGAATATTGCTTCATCGCTGTGCCGCAGTTGAAGTAGAGCATTCTCATCATGCCTAACCCAGACGGTTAGCCTTGGAAATTTAGTGACACTTCATTGTGAGGGCGGCCAAGAATCAAAATGGCAGCTAGATAATATGCTTAGGATCCAATCCGACTCAATTGCAACTCTAAAGCTAGCCCAGGTAGGCAGCTTACAGGAGAGGGGGAAGGTGCAGATTGCTGACAAGTTTGCTGCAATGGGAAAGGCGTCTTCACAATTCACAAGGCAACTTGAACAGAAATGGACATGGGTCAGAAGTTATAACATAGGAGTAGTGCGCATACACGTGCGCATGTGCACATGCATCTGTCAGCCAACCAAAAAAAGACAGAAGACAATAATAAAGGGTAGGTTGAAAGAATGGTCTTCACGAAATAGCAATATTGAGGAAAATTTTCACCAATTAGTGCTTGAGAAGTGCTAAAGGAGGAGGCATAAGCTTCATGTTCTGCAGCCAAGATGGCTGCCGACGACCAAGGTGATTCATAGTGGTACCCTGTGGAATAAAGTGAGGAAAACCAAGAGCCATGTTGAAGAGGAACATGACCAAGAATATCAATGTCAAGTGATCATTCTCAATTGTTATCTGCTATCAACTTTTCACTTTACCCAAAAACATTGCACAAATTCTTACATGCTCTAATCATCACATGCCTATCGTCAAGACATATTGTCTTTTGAAGGCAACTATGACTATTTGATAAATTAATTATAAAACCAAATACAAGCATAATGATTGATGTGATACAAAATTAGCACAGTAAAAACTTAAAGCTAGTGCCATGAGAGATAGAACTACAACATCAATGAATTAAATATCCAAAACAACGTATCCCCCAAGCCCATCAGTCTCCAAGAAACTTCCTTTTCTTGGTTGAATTCATGTATGGTCGCAACACCCACTCATTTTGGGCTTCAGCCTGATCATGTGTTCCTAATTTGATCTGAAATAATAGATGAACAAGAAGACAATCAGAGTGAAGGGCAATCCATTAATATGGATTCACGTAACAGAAGAATGCTAGATAAATCCTGAAAAAGGAATCCACCTGACTTGCAGCCTAATCAGGAAAATTTGCTGCAAAAAGAAATTGAATACGTGAAAGATCCCAAAACTAACCTTATACAGACAACTCAAAGCGTGGACCAACTTCCTTCAATTCAATAGAATCAGGGCCTGCATGCTGCTCACAAACATGGTGCCTCACATTGTGAGGAAGACCTACCAGGTGTTTAAGAACAAAGGACACTGTAGCAACCTCCAGTTTCCTGACAGTTGATGTGAAAACTGGACAAAGAAACTGCAACACTATGATATCTAAAGCATAAACTACAAACTAACAACGAATAACATTTGTAACAAACAATGCAGCATCTCCTAGTTGCTCTGTTCTTTAGAGAAAAATGCAAATTAAACATCCCAGTTGTTAGTCAAGTTCACATTAAAGGTAGGCATGGAGGCTTAATTCTCAAGTCTCAAACAAAAGATTCAACTAATGAATGAAAAGACAGCTTGCCTGAATATGATAGTATCGGATTGATTAATGAAAGACATAATTCGCTTTGAATCTGGCTTGGGGACCGGAAAGAGATGCTTCAATATGTTGGCTGTTCTTTCTCCAAGCTGCAAGAAACATAATTTGGTATTTGATTCAGAGATAAAAATAAACTAAATGAAACTCAGAGCAGAACAAAAGGTGAATACCAATATAAAAGAAAGGAGCACTTGAATGGAACAAGACACCTACTACTACAAAAAAAATGCCACCTTAAGGCATACAACCTACATCAATATCAAGTTTATAGACCAAGGAAGACAACACCAGTTTCTTGAGCAATATGTAAATGGGTTTCTAAAACTTAATCATCCCAGCTAACAATATGACACAGTTCAAATTAATCAGGCAAGTAAAACAGAAGTATGGCCCTTTATCCTTTTGACTTTAATGCAAACAGTGTTGTGGTTGGAGAAAGTTGGGAGATATGTCTAGATATCAAAGCAGAGATCAAACAGAACACTTATTTTCCCTCAAAGGTAAAAGGAACACTACAAGATTAATAGTCCTCGCACTTAATTCATAATAAGAAATTATATTAATAGTTTTTCATAAAGGATGATCTCACCATAGGTTCTCAAAGAATGAAAACCATCCCATTTCTCCCAAGCCAAATAGTCACATAACCTCCAGAAGTGCAGCCCTCCCTCTTTTTGATCAGACTAGCACTACACCAGGGGTAGACTGAGCCAACCTGAAAAATCTCCAGAAATCATTAAAAGAGCTTTGTCAATCCACTCAAAATTAGCCTCTGGCCACACCCTCGAGACTAAAGGGTAAGTAATGAAAAGTTAGCCACCATCCTTGCAAAAAAAAACCAAATATCTGCTTCCAGGTCCCATCTCTGTCTCCTTCCTTTTGCCATGATCCATTTTCATGGATTCCCAGAAAAAAAAGGCTCACTTTCAAGGGAGATTTCTCTGCCCACATGTCCACAATCATGAAGAAAGTTGTTGCAATTAGACAACAAATGGCCTGAAAGCAACATAAGCCTTCTAGACCAAGAATCCCCCATTCCTTCCCATCCTCAACGTTGCATGAAGAACCAGCCGACCAATGGTGTCAGACAATTGCAGTAGCTCCGACACATTAGAATCTGAAAGGCCTAAAAGAAAATGAGTCTAACCAGCACTTCTACCCTTCAGTTGCCCACCCCAATACTCCACCGGATTGTCTTCTTTGTCCTGTGCCAAGCAAATAGTCTAGGACAACCCTGGGACACCAAGCATCCCCTCTAAGAACAGGAGAAAAGCGTTACATGGATATAAGCACACCCATCACTGCTTTGCATGAAAGGCCAAACAAATCTATGAGGGTGGACATTGGTCAAATTCTCACGATGCAAAGAATTGCTTCAGAATAATAGAACAAGACATGACTTGGCAAGTGAAACCATCCTAGAACAGATCCTGATCACCAGCAACAGAATGACTTCTAATCTCTGCCTTCCTCCCCACACCACACTACTTCAAAAGCCTCTCCATAAATCCACACCTTCGGAGTTTGCAGCAATTCTGCCACAAGCTGATACCACCAGAGGCAACAATATAGACATACAGATTTGTTTTAAAATCCCAAAACTTACACAGGTAGAATGCTAGACCACTAACAATGACGTATTAATATTTTGCATTATTGTGCGGCTGGGGGGTAAATTTGTACACACATGAAGGAGCCTTGGCGCAACAATAAAGTTGTCACTGTGTGAGCTGGAGGTCACAGGTTCACGTCGTGGAAACAGCCTCCTGTGAAAAAAGCAGGGTAAGGCTGCGTACAATAGACCCAAAGTGATCTGACCCTTCTCTGGACCCAGCACATAGTGGGAGCTTCATGCACCGGACTGCCCTCTCTTGTGAGGCTGGGGAGTACCATAGCTGAGACTCTCTTCTCCCGTTCTAACTAGATTTCACTATGTGAATTCTTAGTCCCCATTGATACCAGTGGAGTTACAGATATCCAATTTCTCATCTTCTCCAATTACTTCATCAAGCCTCATTGTACACACTTCAGGCTCACACTTTGGGCACATTTATAATGAAGCATCATTTAGCCGTCACTCTGGATTACCAGTGAGTATTAAGCTTGTATATCTCAATTTAACTTATTTATCAATTCTCTAATGGATTATTTCAGGAAGAAAACTCTGAATCTTTCCTTCTGAAGTCATACATCCACTTCTGCATCATCAATTTTGCCAAAGACGTCCTTTTCGAAAAAGAACTTTGCCAGAGACATAAGATCTTATACACATACATAAACCACCTCTCCATCATCAACTTTGCCAGACATGAGTCGTATACACAAGAATGATCATCAGCCCAAAACTTGGCCATGTATGCATTCCCAGAATTACTATTATTACCCTGTAACCTCTTCATTTTATTTTAAGTTCTTTATAAGAAGTAACAAACCATGGTATGCAAGACTTCAACACTAAGTGAATTATGCACCCATCACACATGCCAAATTCTTTAGAACTTCAGAAGCACCTAAAACCAGACCAAAGCCTTGATTACAAGCATAAATTTCTGGCTTGTAGACAAGTAATTTAGTGAATGTTAGAGAAAAAAACAATTAGTATGTTACTAGTCTCACACCTAAATATGACAAGATTATCCTTGTCCAGGAAAATCCCATAGAACATGAGCACACGAGTTATTAAGATTTTTCGGAAAAATCCGAGAAGCTTCCTTTTGGCCTCAAAACCATATGGAAAAAATATACAACACAGCAACCACATTCTCATCTGCTTCAGAATAGCTGTTTTACATTTCAAATAAAAAAAAAAAAGAACAAAACAAAAAAGGAAAGAAAGAAAGAAGCAGCTGTACCTTGCTTGAAAAGTTATGAAGAATTAACCGTGGATAAGCCTCAGAAACAGTTCCCAAACCATTCTTGTCCTTAATATCATGCCTTGTCACCTTAATTACACATGTAACAAAGTTACCACCAAAAAGGTACGGACCATTGAACATAGATATTATATAATTCGATTTACATACCACATTAGAAAGACCAAAGTATGCAGTTGGGCCATATGGCAAATGACAAACAATTAAACCATCTGGTTTACCACGATGCTCGTGAACTAATATGACATCTGTAAAATCATGAGCACGGCAAGTTTCAATAATCTCTGAAACAACCTGTAATTGGCCAAACTCCAAAGATTTACCACAATGTTCGCAAACTTTAAAGAACAGACAACCTTTTTTTTGTAAGAGGTGCAATAAAGCCACCTTTTGTAACTTAATAATGTGAAAAAAAGGTAGGAAGAAAAGAGTTTATGCTAAAATCTAAAATTTGATAATGTGAACATATTAGTTCACAGAAAAAGATTTACCACAATCTTCACAAACTTTAAATAACAGACAACCTTTTTTCTGTAAGAGGTGCACCAAAACCACATTTTGCAAATTAATAGTGCAACATAAAAGGTAGTAAGAAAAAAATTTTATGCTAGAATCTAAAATTTGAGAATGGGAACATAGTTCACTGAAAAAGGTTTCTACATAAAAGCTAGCAGTCAATCATGAGGAGACAATCAAAACAGGTTCATAGTGGCTCCACTAAATAAGTGCCCACTAACTCAATCATTGGCCATGACATCCACTATATTCATAATTTCAGCCCCATATTGATAAATTTTTAACTCCCTTTCCATCAATATAAAGGGTTAGGGCAGAAGGGTTTGGAGGCATGAATTTTTCCTAAATGCATTACATTCTCCACCTACTCATATACGCCACCATGTATTACTTACATACTATTGATGGAGAATTACATTATGTCAATGTCAACTGTATAGTCAACAAAGGACCACACTACATTGCAGGGATACGTTGTATCAACCTTGTAGTATTGTGGGTTGCTTGCTGATCTATAATCTTGCTTATTGTCTCATCCTCTCAAATCAAACAAATATTCATGGTGTATGGCAAAATAACCATTTGGTAATTTTGGATACAACATTTACCATCATCTAGAGAAATGAGATGAAGATCCACGTTTGAATTCCATGACCATGGCTAAGATTACAACCGTCCACAGGTATCTACGGCAACATCCTTTGGTTGAATGATTCATACATATGGTCAAGCCCCTTGTTGTTTTGCTGGATTGACAGAGATGAGATACCAAGCAACTGTTTATTCTCAACAAAGGAAAATAGTTAATTCTTGTTACATATCCATTTCTGTAATCACAACACATACTCAGGCAACACTTGCTATATTGAAACCTATTTAATTGCTGAAGCTTATGCAATGTCATTTGGCAACATCATGGATACTCGCAACAAGTATCCACTAGAATGGTCTGCAACAAGTGAGGTCCATCTGTCAAAAGATGATCTATTTACCATCGGCCTCAGTGGGTGATTGCTGGACCGGGGCCTGGTGCCCAATCTTTCGAGGGGGGGGCTCTCCAACCAGAGGTGTGAAGATCTTCAGCAGTTACTGCAGGAGCTAGAAGGATGGGAGCCGGAGGAGGGTGGTGACTCATACTCCTAGGAAGAGGGAGAATTCTCTGTGGCGAAGGTCTTCCGCAGATTGAGTGGCGATGTGGCCAACCTAAGAATCGATTTCTTGAGAGACTACAGACTACTCTGGGAGGCAGAGTGCCTGTTAAAGATAAAGAAGTTTTGCTTGGTTAGTGAGGAAGGGGAGGATTATGACGCAGCGGTGGAGAGCAAAGTGGGCCCAGACGGATGATTTGAGTCATCCCCTTTGTGGAGGAGTGGAGGAAAACATTCAACACCTCTTTTTCCATTGTTCGTTTGTGGTGCAGGTGTGGCAGAGGATGGGGATCGACTGAATTAACCATCAGGGCACAGCTAGCTTCCGATCTTCATTCCGCAGGGGAAATGCCCGAGATGGACAAATCTCTTTTAGATCCAAGAAGGATAGGACTAAGATCTTGGCAGTCTTGTGGGGTGTTTGGCTGGGACGGAATGGGATGCTCTTTAAGGGGGAGACCCTATGTCGAAAATTTTTTCTCATCCATTTCATCCAAGTTGGAGTTCTGGAGATCTATTTTGTAAATGCTGATGTAATTCATTTTGGTAGAATAAAATGAATGCGGGTGGTTATCACTTAGATAACTACCCTTTGACTTTTCAAAAAAAAAAAAAAAGATGATCTATTTACCTTTTTGGAGACTCAATTGTTATATGTTCCAAATGATAAATCTACAACCTTTAGTCGGACAATTTTAAATTGTTAGGCTAATGAAAATGGTATATGTTCTAATATTAATCAAAATTAAAATTGTAATGGAAAATGTAAAGTGAAATAAATTCAAAGCATGCAAATGACATTGTTCCACAGATAGTTTACGTCCCCCTAAATACCAATGTTGTTGAGATTCCTATCTCCAAAATAGGACAAACCCAAGAATTTTGCCTTCTTGAGGGCGCATAGAACAAGAACTTCCTTGACCACCAGACTCATACATTGTCCAAAATAACAATGAAATAAGACTTGTTGCCACACTAATGAATTTAAAATGTGGGATTGATTTGTTATCCTTGGTGCTGTAGAGATGCACAAGCTAACTTAGATTATAGGTAAATAGAAAGCAAAAATAAAGAATATATTGACAAACATATCATGGGAATGAATGGGGTGAAGGAAAGATTCATTTGTCTCCTTTATATATATTGCACTCACCCATGACAGAAATATATAATGGGGAGAGTAAGAGCACATGTGACTGTTTGGTTGTGTCTTCCACAAGAAGAGGTCAATTGATTTCTCTTTATCATTGCTTTTTAAACATTAAATTTACTTCTAAAGATTTTCACGACCAAAAATGCAAATAAATAAGCTCACAAGACATTGGATTAGTCAACTAAATTATGCAAGAACTGATATTGTGATTATGGCAGCAAGACAAATGAAGTTAGTACACACATCAACAATTTTAAATTATTCAAAGAAAAAATATAAAATTTGATGTGATCTCAACAATGTTTACACAACGTAAATTTGACAGAATTGTAAAACAAAAAAAAATAGGCAACTTAACATCATGTATTAGATATGATACCTTCCATCAACTTTCTAATTTCAATTTTAAGGGGCATATGGACAAAAGTCATGAATAAAAGGGTCAGTCTTATCGATCAATTAAAACACATCCAATATTGGTTTGCAATTTCTTATTGTGGATCATAACTTTCTATGGGGAGAGAAGGCTTGAGACATTAGCGACAGGGGGAGCGAGAGGGGGAACGAGAAGGGGGGCGCGGGGAGGAAGGCGAGGGGGGGGGGGGGGGAGTCGGCTCTGGCTGGACGGTGGTGAAGAGGTCACGGAGGGGAGCGGAACCAGTGTAGTGTTTCAAGTGCCTCGGGAGGGGGCATGTAGTGGCAGGCTGTAGGGAGCCGATGAGATGTCTGCGTTGTGGTGGTCTGGGTCATCGGCGATCAGGTTGCGAGCTCCGTGGGCCGGGTGGCGGGGCTTCTCAGAGGAGGGCGAGGATGCTTCCACCTCCCCCCCCCCCCCGCCCCCCCGAAGGGGGCATCTCTCGTGGAGGTTGAGGCGCCGTGGTCAGAGGAGATTGGGGAGTTGGAGGGGAGGCTACCATCGACTATGGTGGCGGTGGTGCTAGAGGGGGAGGTGGATGTGGGGGCTCTAAGAAGGGCGGCTGCGGCTTTCTTGGGGATTGGCTGGGGGTCCTTTGGGGTGGCTTCCCTCAGGAGTGGATGCCTGGTGCTGTTGGGGCTTGGTTAGGAGGAGTTGCAATGCCTGGCCTTCAAGGTGCTGCGGTGCAATCGGGGTGTGGTGAGGTGCCGATGGCCGGTGAGGTTGGATGGCACTTTGGAGGAGCGACCGCCGGCTGGCGCGAGGCAAAAGGTGCTGATTGAGGGGGTCCCTCTCTTCCTCTGAACGGTGGAGGTTGCGGCAGCGGTGGTCGCCCCAGTTGCGAGGCTTCGGAGATGCGAAGACTTGGGTCTGAGGTCGGTCGACCTGTCACGGTTCGGGGCGTGAGTGGAGATGAAGCCGAGGAGGCAGCTGGCGGAGAGGGTGGTCCTCAGATAGGGGAGCTCTTCCTGGCTGATTAGTGTCTCGCAGGGTTCCGAAGGGCCTAGACCCTTTGCTGAGGCAGTGGTTGGCGGTGCGGCGACGGTGCCTGGTGGCGGAGGTGGCGGGTGAACGAACGGGGGATGGGCTATTCTTAGGAAGCCCGAAGGTCGTGGCGAGGATGGCGCGGCGGTTGCGATCCCCGCAGCGCGATCTAAGGCAAATGAGAGGGCGAGGGTTTCAGAGGTTGATGCGGGTCTTGCGGAGGAGGTAGTGGAGTTTGCGGCGCTGAGGGCGAAGGACTCTGCTGAGGTAGCTCGGGGTCATACGGAGCGTGATCGTGGCAGACCCGGGTCGGGCGGGCTAGATCCGAATGTGGGAAGCGGTGACTTTGGTGGGGTTGTCGATTCAAGCCCCACCTCGCGGGAAGGTCCGAGGCTCTTATCTGGTGGAGACCGTAGTCTGAGGGTTACGGTTAGGAGCCAGCGGCGCATCTTCGACAGGTCAGACTAGGCAGCGGTGTGCAATGTGGGTGGCGAGGTGGGGTGCGCGCGGAGGTGGAAGCCGAGGAGGTCTATTTCACAGCGGCTCACAAACCGCAGTGGTCCTACCGAAGGGGGCGTGCTGCGACCGCTCCGACTGGGAGTGAGGTTGGGGAGAGCCAACGTCGGAAGCAGGGGGAGCTGGGCGTCGCTTCGCCTGCCGGAGGGCAAGGGGAGGCGTCGGCGATGAGCTTGGTAGGGGGTGGAGGCAAGGCAAGGGCTATGGTGGGGGCTACTGTTGGCGAGGATGGGCAGCGGGTGGTGGTGAAGGTGGGAGGGGCTAATGTGGCAGAGGTGCAACCTGTGGAGGGGGTTGACTCACTCGGGGGGGGGGGGGCAGGCACTGGTTGGGGACAAGGCGGAGGCTGTAGGGCAGGGTGGACCGGGGGGCGAGGATGCGGGGGGGTCGCCCGGTCGATTAGTGGTGATGGAGGAGAGAGAGGTGGATAAGGTGGCTGCGGAGGTGGGGTTCAGGCACTCGATGCAAGGAGTTTCCCGAGGTTATCCATGACTAAGGTCCTGTCGTGGAATGTGAGGGGATTGAATGACCCCTCAAGGCGGGTGGCTTTGCGTGGATATATTCAGAGGTGGGGTCCTGACGTGATTTTTCTCCAGGAGACAACACGGGGGAGCTGCGACAGGAGGCTATGGAAGGAGGTGGGGGGGAGCGGTTTTAGGGAGTTCCTGGCCCTGGATGCGGTTGGAAGTGCGGGTGGAATTGTTGTGAGGTGGAAGGATGATGCATTCTCCTTGCTGGACTCGGTCGGGTCCCATGTTGTCACTGTCAGGTTACAGAGACGTCGGGACAATATGTGCATGCTCTTCTCCTCGGTTTATGATCCGACGGAGGGTTGGAGGAGGCATGCCCTGTGGGAGAATCTGGGCCAGGTTGCGGCAACATTTCAGGGGATATCTTGGTTGATAGGAGGTGACTTTAATGTCACTCTGCTGGTGGAGGATAGACCGGATGGCCGTGGGGGGGTGGACAAGGTTCTGATGCTTTTGTAGGATTTGTTGCGGAGCAGGGGTTGGTTGACATGCCGTCCTCATCCTGTTCACCTGGAGGAGCTCTGGAGGACAGCGGTCCTGGATTGATAGATTTTTCGTCTCGACGATGATGGCAGAGTTGTTCCCTATGGCAGAGGTTAGATCCCTGGAGCATTCGTTCTCGGATCACACCCCCTTGTTGTGGGGGACGAATGAAGACTGGAGACATGGTACGTATTTCAAGTTCGACCGGACATGGCTCCTTGAAGAGGGGTTTAGGGGGCTGGTTGAGGAGAGGTGGTCGGTTCATGTGGTTGGCTCGACGGCTGTCAGATTGGAAGCTAAACTGCGGGATTTGAGATCCTCAAGGTCCATAAGAAGCAGATTAAGGAGCATGGGAAGAGGAGGGATGAAGTTCTCAGTGAGATTGCACGGCTGGACTTGGTGGAGGATGTTGGTCTCCTTTCTGACGATGACAGGGTATGTAGAGCGAGGCAATTACAGGTGATACAAGAGGAAGACCGGAAGGTGGAGATGGAGTGGAAGGTGAGATCCAGGCAGAGGTAGCTCAAGGAAGGCAATTCTAACACTCGATTTTTTCATATGGCCGCATCAGGAAGGAGGAGGAGGAACTGGATCGATAGGTTGGTGGTGGATGGGGAGGAGTTTGTGGGAAGAGAGGTGGGTGGGGCAGCTGCGAGGTACTTCAGAGAGTTTACTGGGAGAAGACATGGGGAAGGTGGAGATGGTTGGGCTCTGAGGTGCCACGAATCGGGGATGTAAAAGCCGGTTTCCTGACGAGTCCGTTTGAGAAAGATGAGGTCCACAAGGCAATCTAGGGGATGAATGCGGATGGATGTCCGGGTCCGGATGGTTTTCCGATTGCCTTCTATAAGGAGTTCTGGCCGGTGGTGAAGGAGGATGTAATGCAGGTCATGCATGAGTTTAGAGCTGGAAATTCGAGCTTCAACAGATTGAACAAGTTCTACATGTTCCTGTTGCCAAAGAAGGAGGGTGCTGAGGAGATCCAAGAGTACAGACCGATAGCCCTCTCGAATGCTATCTACCTAATTGTGGCGAAGCTCTTGGCGAACAAGTTGAGGACTCTGCCTAGGATTGTGGATCTGATGCAGACTTTTGTCCCCGACAGGAATATTTTGGAAGGATATGTGATAGCCTCGGAGATCCTGTCGTTTTGGAAGAGGAGGAAGGCTTTCTTGTGGAAAGTCGATTTCAGTAAGGCTTATGACTCGATGCAATGGTCGTTTCTTTGGACATCCTTGGTGAAGAGGGGCTTTTCGCCGATGTGGATTGACTGGATGAAGAGATGTGTCACCACGACGTCTTTCTCGATACTTATCAATGGAAATTCAGCAGGGGGTTGGATTCAGCCGAGAAGGGGGGTGAGGCAGGGGTGTCCTTTGGCTCCGATGCTCTTTGTTATTACAGCGGATGCACTTGCAAGGGCAGCTAAGAGGTCGTGTGAGAGGAACTTGGTGAGGGGTTTCTCTTTGGGAGATGGGACAAGTATTACGTTATTGTAGTATGCGGATGATACGACTTTTTTCATTGAAGGCAGGGAAGCGGAAGCCAGGAGGATGCGGATTTTACTCTTCCTGTTTGGTGAGGCCTCGGGTTTGCAGATTAACATATCTAAATCAGAATTTATCCCTTTCAATTTGATTGAAGAGGCGAGGGGGTGTAGCTTGGGTCTTGGCACAGAGCAGGTGAAGCTTCCGATCAAATACTTGGGTCTACCGTTGATGGAGGGTAGGATTTTGGTGGACTGGGCCCCCCTAGTGGAGAGACTGGAGGGAAGGTTGGCAGGGTGGGCGTCCAAGCTTTTGTCAAGGGGTGGAAGGTTGGTCTTGCTCAAGGCGGTTCTGGCGACGATGCTGTCGTACTTCACTTCTGTCCCGAAGTTGCCCTGGCAGGTTGTCTTGAGGATAAAGAGGCTTATGAGGAATTTCTTCTGGTCCAACCAAGGGACGAGTGGACCCGGTGCCAGGTTGGTGGCATGGGAGGAGGTTTGCAGACTGGTGGAGGAGGGGGGCTTGGGGTAAGGGACTTAAGGAGGTCTAATGATAGCCTGTTGGTGAAGTGGGTGGGAGCCTCTTAGAGTGTAGGGAGGATTTAGTGGGCAAGGTGTTCGGGACGGTTTATGGCGGCTTGATGCGTTGGGATCTCCTGATTTCTCCGCCCAGAGATGCTTCTCATTTCCTGAAAGGTTTGTCAGTGGTGGCTCCTAGGGTGCAGAATTGTTTTGTGCCGATGATGGGGACAAGGGAGATTTTCAGGTTTTGGCAGGATAATTGGACGGGGCAAGGTGTGCTTGCTAGAAGATTTCCAAGACTGCTTGCTTTGTCCCAAAACAAAGAGGCGTCAGTGGCCGAGGTGTGCGAAGGTGGGTGGTGCCCATGCTTTGCAGGGAATCTTTCAGATGCGAGAACTCTTGATTTCCAGAGATTGCTTGAAGAATTAGAAGGGCTGCAGCCGGCTTCCGATATTGATATGTTTGGCTGGGATGAAGGTGATTTCTCGGTGGGGGCTGCCTACAGGAGGTTGTCCAGTGGAGAATCCACAGGTGATTTGAATTTGGTGAGGGATTGCAGATAGATTTGGAAGGCCGCGTGTCCACTAAAGGTTAAGATCTTTGCTTGGCTGCTCAAGAGGAGGACTCGTGACTAAGGTTTGGAGGGCGAGGTGGGCTCCTGGAGAGAGTAAAGTTTGCCCGTTATGCGGAGGTGGGGAGGAAGAGATTGACCACCTTTTTTTCACCTGCCCGTTTGCAGTGCAGATATGGAGCCGGGTGGGAGTGGGGTGGTGGAATTGCCAGTCTTTTGATGGGTTTTGGTGCAGTTTTAGAGGTGGAGGGGGTAATGTTGGGCCGAATGTCTTCCGTACGAAGGAGAGGGCCAGACCGTTGGCGATGTTATGGGGCATTTGGCTGGGCATGAATTATGTGGTCTTCAGAGGCCAGAGGCCTTATGTGGAGAATTTTGCGGAGTTTGTTACTTATTTGTTTAATATTTGGAGTGGGTCCTTGTGAGTGGGGGACCTTGGGGTTTGCCCTTTGTATTGGAGGAGGCCGTTGATTCTCTCTTTAATATATTTGGATAGTTATCACCCTGGATAACTACCCTTTTTTCAAAAAAAAAAAACACATCCAATATTAATCACTTCATAATGTGGTATAATGATGTTAGCATAATATAGACCTTGTTTTTCCGAAAGATAAAGGGATGACTACACAAGGTTAGTAGTCATCTAAAAAACATAATATTTAAATGTGAAAGTGATCATACCTTTTTTTTTGAAAGGGAAAAGAGAGGCGACCATAGGTTTTTAGCCACTTATATACATTAAAAAGGAAAGCTAATTACACCACTAATTACAAAGAGAGCTAAAGAGGTGAAGGTCCTCATCAACAAAGGTTCTCTCTTTCCTGAACACCACAATGTTACGCTCCAACCAAATACTCTAGAGAAGAATGAAGTCTCTCCTTATGGTGTTCACATTAGCGAGAGCACCATGAAGGCTAGACCAAAACTCATCTCAGAAGAATGCCATAAGGACCAACTGGCAAAGTTTGCCCAACACTATTGTGCAAAGGGGCAAGTGAAAAAGAACAAGGTTTCAAATGCCGATATCAACACCATATCGACAAGTTAAAAACGAGGCATATCGAGGATATATCGGAGATATCCTAGAATTGGTTCAAAATGGCTGAAAATGCCATAAATTGTATAAAATTATGATTTTATTGATAGCACATAAATTATGATTTTAATTACTACTATAAACACCAAAATTGTAAGCTTTAAATGACACAAAAGTAAAAGATTAGATAATAAGTTCATAAGTAGAACTCACTATAAAATGAAGATAGCTAAAAGTTGATAGCCATTTCTTTAATGATTATAGAAAACTAGGAGTATTAGTAGTCTACAAGCAAAAAAGAATAGAACTGATCATGAGCTAAGCAAGATTTGGAGTGTACCATCTATGAGATGATCCATGAGAAATAGGTGGAGAAAATATGGGAAAACTGACATACAAGACCAAATATAAGCTACGCATTAGTATAATTTGCATGCATGGTATGGGTTGATTGGTGATGGTAAGTCAAAAAAATGTAAGCATGGGTTCATTACACATATGGCCGATTAGGATGGTCAACATAAGCATAAACATGAGCTAAACATAGTTGACATGTATGGTAAAGTTTGATTAGTCACAATGAAAGTTTCAATAAAAAGAATAAAGATGGAGGAAAGCAAAATAAAACCTCAAATCATAGTAAAAATGAAGAATCGAAATAGATTAAAGAAGGAAAAGAGCTAGATACTTAAGAGGAGGCTTAAAGACTGCAAACCAATGCCAAGAAACCTTCGGACTTAAGAACAATTCAATGGACATGGCAATATTAAGGACATATCACTTGTTTTATGAAATATTTGCATCAATATCCCTTAACATTTAGGGATATCGATTAAGACCCACAGATATTAGCAAGATATCACTGATATCCTAGAAAATAATATTCTTGTGATTTTGATATGAGTCATGTTAGGGATAGGGATATATTCCCGATATATGGCTGATATATTTTTTGAAAGGGCAAAGGTCAGTTATCCCGTAGATAACCACCCAAATTCATTCCTCATCAAAACAAAATTACATCAGGATATATGGCATATATATTGAGATATTTGTTTCCATGAAAAAGAGATGCTTAGTATCCTCAACACCATTGTCGTAGAGCACACACGTACAATCAACTTCTAGTGGCCATCCTAATGGTGTTCATGCCTTATTAATCATGTAAAAGCATTGTTTGCAATCTTATCATAGATGCATAATATTTCAAAAGTAGGGTTCAATGTTTCTATCATGTATGAACTCCACTGGACATGAATATCAAATTATTGGCAAACTTTTTCCTCCCTAAAAATTGCTCTGTTTTTTTTTTCCAAGCCAAAGACACCACATGCCCGAAAAGACCTCCAAAGTAGCCACATTATGTTCACAACAGCCTTAAACTTATCCAAATCACTAGCTCAAAAGGCATCAATAATAAGAAGCTACAACTACCTCCAAGACTCCACAGCAAAAAGACACCTTCCAAGTCCTCCTGTGCCAAACTGAACATGGAACACAAAGAGACTCCTCTGGGGCCCATCTGCTCCTAAGAATCTTGGCACCCAATCTCACCATTAACCAAACAAAAACTTTAATCTTCAGCAAGATTTTCATTTTCCAAATGGCAACACAATCCAAGTTGAGAAATGCATCATTACTTGCCAACTCTCCATGAAGAATCCAGAGTAAGCATTCTTAATAGAAAAGGAAACCTTATTCTAGGAATAGCAATTTATGAGACCTTTAAGGACCAAACCAACTATCTCAACCAAGCGAGGTTTTCGTCAATCTTTGGTATCTACACCTCGACATCTCTCCAAGGGACCTTCCCACCAATTAGCCACCACAACCAACTTGTTTGTAGACAAAGAAAACAATCTAGGAAAAGGTTTGTCAAGCCTTCCTGAATCACTGGAAGGGTTTTGTGCATGAGAGTTTGCACCTCGTGGCCGTCTCGGCATTCTTAACTCCAAAGATCATGGAGAATGTGCATTGATAGTCAGACCATAAATAAGATTACTGTCAAATAGAGGTTTCCTACTACGAGGCTTGATGGCATGCTTGATATGTTGTCAGGTGCCATCGTCTTCTCCAAAATGCACCTCAAGAGCAGATATCATCAAATCCACATCAAGCCAAGTGATGAATGGAAGATCACCTTTAAAACGCATTGCGTGAATGGCTAGTCATGCCCGATTGGTTAGTCATGCTCGTTGGGTTGTCCAATGCCTTTAGTACCTTCATGCGTGTAATGAATCACGTGTTGCATCCTTACATAGGGAAATTCATTACTTTTTTTACGACATTTGGCTTTATATCACGAGCCCTTCCAATCACTTGCCCCGCCTTCAACAAGTGTTGTAGACCTTAAGAGAGCATCATTTGTTCCCTAATCTTAAGAAATGCACCCTCTTGACTAATTCGGCCACCTTTCTGGGTTACATTGTTTCGGTTAAAGGAATCAAGGTTGACCTAATAAAGATTGAGGCAATTCGTTTGTGGTTGACATTGAAGACCCTCGTTGAAATTAAAAGCTTTCATGGATTAGCTTCTTGCTAAAGGCAATTTCTCAGGAACATTAGTTCCATAATTGCACCTATTACCGATTGCCTGCATTGGCATTGTTCTCAGCTAGGAGGGATGCCCTATAGCCGTGTTATTATCTCATCTAATGTAAGTTCATTCTTAACTCAAATCATGAGGCATTACGCTACCTAAATCCATAGTAACCTAAGTGTCATGCCAAATGGGTGAGCTTCTTTCAAGAGTACACTTTTCACCTCAAACACAAGGTTGGAACATTGAATAGAGTAACCAATGCACTTAGTCCAATAGCTCACATCTTGGCTACTATTTCCGTTCAAGTTTCCAGGTTCAAATTTCTCAAGGACTTGTACTTAAATGACCCAAATTGGCACAATTTATATTGAGTGCCCAAATGGATTCTATGATCCTACATCTCATAATCTTATCCAAGACAAATTTCTTTTTTGAGGGGTGTGCCTATGTATCCCCGCTTCCTCCTTTCGTGAGAATGCAATCCTTAAGATTCATGGAGGAGGCTTAGGTGGACATTTGGCTGAGATAAGACCTTATCCATGGTGAGCGAGCAGTACTTTTGGCGTAAGATGAAGCACGATGCGATAAGAATTGTGCAATGACATCAAATATGCCCGTGCTTTAAGGGCCACACTCAAAAATACTGACTTGTGCACCCCATTACCCATTCCCATGAGACCTTGGGAGGGCATTTTCATGGATTTCGTCTTAAGGTTACTAGTAACGGCTTGTAAGGTTGATTCTTTGTTTGTAGAGGTTGAAAATTTTCTAAAATGGCACATTTCATTCCTTGCAAAAAGTCATCGGATGTGTCACATGTCACCAACTTGTTTTTTCAAAATGTTGTTCAATTGCATGGCATTCCTCGATCTTTTACATCCGATAGGGACAATCGATTTTTTAAGTCATTCTTGGCACACTTT
Organism: Thalassia testudinum; assembly: GCA_037157565.1. Lineage (NCBI taxonomy): Eukaryota > Viridiplantae > Streptophyta > Magnoliopsida > Alismatales > Hydrocharitaceae > Thalassia > Thalassia testudinum. The sequence goes on from JAZHRO010000024.1 coordinate 26,510,212, forward strand.
GTGGGCTAAATTGGGCACAAAATTGCAATCCAATACTACATACCATCCCTAAACTAATAGACCAAACAAAGGTTGTCAATAGATTGTTGGGCAACTTGTTATGATGCCTTGCAAGTGAAAGACCATTACAGTGGGACTTGGTGATTTCACATGCAGAGTTCGCATACAACAGCTCTCCCAACCGATCAACTGAGAAGTCTCCTTTTGTGTATGTGTATGGTTACCCTGTTAGTCAATTTTTGGATTGTCTTTCCATTAACCCACCCAAGAGGACAAGTGCAATGGCCGAGGAACTACTGGAACAAATCCACCTAATCCACCAAGAAGTCCAATCCAAATTGCAAGCCATGATCACCAAGTACCAAGCCCAAGCTAATATCCACCGGAAATTGTATGAGTTTCATGAGGAAGATTTAGTGATGGTATACTTCTACAAGAGAGATTCCTTACATATCTATCGAAAATTGAGTGCCATAAAGTTCGGCCCATTCCAATTGATCAAACCATTGGGCAAAACACATCTGTTCCTGATATGCCACTTGATATCCCGACGTTGCCAATCTTCAGCATCTCCAACCTTTACCTCTAGCATGGTGATCCTTATGTTGCCAGTATGCCTTTAAATTAGGACCTTAGCCAGCTTCCATCCTAAGATCTGCTAGCATTGATATCAGAGACAATTTAAGGATATTGTGGATGTGCGTGAAGTGGGCACCTGCTGAGGCATTTCTCACCACTTTCTCGTATGATAGGCAGGACATGATGTTCATGACAACACGTGGCTTAACAAGGACAAACTCTAAGCACTCCGCCAGGATCTCCTCCACAACTATTTGGATGCCAACTCATAGGAGTGCGATTGTCCTCAGGAGCAGGGACTTGATGCAACCCCATGATTAGTTCACATAGAACTCAATTATGTTTTCACAAATTTTATCGTTCATGTTTGTTTCCATATGGTGTGGTTGTAATTTTTCCATGAGACCTTTCAAGAAGGGATGCCTTGGTTACTAAGAGTTGTGTTCCATTTTTTTATTTTATTTGTTTGGGCCATGACTCATTTGTCCCCATATAAAGGGGTTGAACAATTAGTGTAAGTACAAATGAATTGGGTTTCCTTTTCCTTGTGAGTTCCCATCAACGTTTCTCTCCCTCACCTTTACTCTTGTCTCTCTTATCCCTACTTTTTTTCCCTCTCACCCTCCATACAAGTTCCCCTCACCCCCCTCCCCTTTTCCCTTTTCTCCCCTCATCCCTCCACTCCCAATGACACCACCACCACCCTCTACACTGCCATTCCCACTCGACCACCAACTCCACCACTGGCACTTGACTCACCACTACCATTGAGCCACCCTTGCCAACACAACATCACATCCGTGCTCCCATCTGCAGCCAACCTCTGTCCCATTCCCACCCAGTGCCGCTACCACGCCTCCTTCCTACAGGTATGACCTCCACTCTCCATCTGGCACCCCACCTGCCACCTTTGTGGATTACAACTGACCACCATAATGGTTGGACCACGACCTCTCCACAAGCTGCAGGCAACAGATGCCGCTGCCACCACCATCCTAGCATCCTTCACCATTTGCTGTCGCAACTTGCCACCACTAGTCCCATTCCCGTCACCAATCTGACCACATATCCGCATTCGTTGCTGTCACTATCCACGATTCTGATGCTATTGCACTACTTCATCCCTGGGTATCCATTTGGCGTGCATGTTTTCCCTCCTCGATGAGTTGTTACAAACGACTCTGCTGTGGGATTTTAAGAAAAGCTCTTCTACCACAGTTTATATACTGCAAGCCGTAACTTGTTGCCGAACATATATTTTTTTAGCAACCTCCAGACTAGCCATACGTGAATCTTTTTTCTAAATCTCAAATAGTGGGTCAGGATTTGCTGCACCAATTTGAATTGAACCAATTTTGATTACTATCATATTTAGCATAATTCTATTTCTATTAAATTGTTGGGTGCTATTCAGGTTTACAGTGGCATATCATTCTTGGGCATTGGATTGTGAATTCAATTGACTTATTTTAGCCACCATTGCAGTTCTGTTAGAATAGGAGCAATTTAAGCTAAGCTGCATCTCAAGCATTGGAACAGTGAATGAGATTGGATTATTTTCGCAATTAGTTCGCATCACCTCCCCACCTCCACCCCCCCCCCCCCCCCCCCCCAACCAAAGTGTTCAAAAATGCTGGTCTTTTTTTTTTGTTTTTGAAAAGTCAAACACGCTAGTCATAACTCACTCCACTAAATCCACCGCGCAGTTACTAGTCCCTGAACTTCGCTCTATTCCACTTCATCTATTCCTCACCTCCCTTAGGGAGGAAACATTTGGGAAAATAAATGGGAAAAGCAAGTCAGTCCTTCCACTAACTGCTTTCTCTTTTGCTTCCCCTCCTCTTATCTCAGGGAATTTCCAGATTCAGGAAAGTAGAGTGAATGAATAAAATCCTTCCTTCATACCTTTCCTTGAGTGGCAGGCTTTTGTTTTGCTTTCTTGGTACCATTGGGTCGGGTGTGAACGAAAGTTCTTCTTGACGATGCTCCCCTCAGGAGAAGGATGGAGGCCCTTCCTTGAATGTGCTTTTTCATTCACTCCATTCACAAATGTACCAAGTCTGTGCGAGCAGTGTACAGCATATAGAACAAGAGAGGGGAAATTTCGAAGACACATAGTGGCTTACGCTTCCCTTACGAGTGACCATGGCTCCCTTGACTATCGTTGGCCTAATCTCGTACTTCCTGACACTTTCTTGCCTTCTGAAATTGTGGTATTTCTTTATGTGCTAACCTTCCCCTTCCTCTCTCATCCCCGTGGAATCCAATGAGAACAAGAGTTGGGGCGGGCAAGCAACCCTAATCCCTTTCCCTACATTCCTACCACTGAATGTCATACATGTCTCTCCATTCCTACTGACACGCTGATTAAAACCTCACTACCTGTGGTAGGATCTTAAACAATGTTTCATATGATCAATTGTGCAAAGCATGTATTAGGCTAACTATGTTAAACCACATTATTCAACAATCGACATTCCTAATTCAAGAATTGAATCAATATGACTCGTTCAGATTGACATGAGAAATGTTAGATACAGGCTCAACTCCAAAAGGTATCTCCATCAAATTCATGATATTAAGTTGTCCATTTTTCATTATTTCATTATTTGTTCAAATTTAAGTTTTGTGAGAATGTTTTTTTTGAAAGAGGAAAGGGTGGTTATTCGGTTGATAACCACCTAGGGAATATATCAATTAATTCACAAAAGTTGAACTCCAAAGACGACTAAAAGAGGAAAAAGACACAACAAAATTGTCGACATAGAGGATGTGCCCCTTGAAATCAGTCGCGTTCTTTCCTAGCCAAATACCCCACAGAACAACCAGAGGTCTCACCTTCTCTTTTCTCAACCTGAAAACATTCTGGCTACCAAATCTACTTGATTGCATAGCAATCAGAGGTCCTAAAATGCCTAAATTGGGGTAGTAATCTAGTTAACATTGTATATATTACATTCATATCATGTGTTTCATGCATTTACATCTATTTATATAGTTTGCATATAATAATGTTTTTGTGGATCCAACTGTGATATAATGCCTTTATCTTGTGAATACAGGTCCACAGGTAACATATGGAGGGCTAGAATTCAAAAGGCGAACCAAAATGATGTAGTGAAGACCAAAGAAATTCCAGCAGAAAAAAAAGGAGAATAAAAGCAAGTGAAGGAAGAAGAGAGGAGAGGAGATGAATTCCAAAGAGAGGAAGAGAAATCACCTTATCCATGTGCCCTTATCCCTATCCTAAACCCAATTCCCATAAGCCTAAGCATAGCCACCCTTTGTTCCATCCCAATTGGCTTATCCCTAACCCAATTTCCCATTTCCACCTCCAATTGATCCTTCGGATTTTAATTGGGCTCATTGGTTATTCAATTGGATTCAATTGGACTCAATTGGACCTAACCATTTTATTTAGGCTCACCCATGGCCAATTGAGTCCGCCTAATCTCAATTGGGTTCACCCTTATCCTAAACCTCCATCTAACCTTAGGTTGTTCCCTCATTAACCTACTCCTATAGTGATCCTAAAGCCTACCACACCTTAGCCTTAATAACCCAATTCAATCCCATTAAATTATATCCACAAATTGTGAATCTAACACACCATCATAAAACACCCAAAGCATAGGGGTGCCAAGGAAAATCCCCCCCCCCCCTCCATCCCAATCTCTCTCGATCTCTCTTTCTTAACACACCCTCTCCTCTCCCATCCAACTCTCGACACTCTCTCCCCCTTCCATATAACACACACACGCATGCACATACCCAAAGGGAGAGAACACACACCCTCCCTCCCCTTCCTTCTCCTCCTTACCTTCACCAACGACCACTCCTTGCTATCGCCACCACCACTAAACGGCCTCCTCTTCCCTTCTTGTTACGGCCATCCCCATCTCCCTCTTTCCTTCCTCTTCACGACCTTCAACAAGGTGGGCATGTACCTTCTCCACCTTCAAGAAGGTAGTAACCCTCATCCTCTCTTTGACGTGCTCCTCCTACTCCGGCGATCTTTGGTGAAGCTCTCCACAACCTCCCCGTTGTCAACCTCCATCGACTCCTTCGACATTGAGAAAAATATTCTCTTCCCTTATTTCCCTTTCTCTCTTTTGTTTTAATGCTTTATTAGATAGTGATTGTTGTTAGAACTTTATATGCCATGGTTTGTTATGAATGTTAGAATGAAGTTTGATGCAAATATTTTGCATGATTATGATTTGTGTGGTTTGTTTATGTGAATGCCTTTTCTTCCTTCTATACTTACATGCCAACCATCTCCTTAGATGACCCTTCCACCACCTAATTTAAGACGTCAACACCCCCTTACCACCGTCACTACTTAGCCACTTATCTAGCCAACCAAACCCCCTAGTTAGATTACCCATTAAGACCTTAGACGCTCACCTAAACCCCAATTTCAGATCTGCTCCTTATCTTTTACACCTAGATTTACCTTTAGTTTAGGCCCCCTTAGGTCCCAAAACACACCCACTAGGTGTTTGACAAAATGCCTAGCAAACCATCGCTTAGTTGTGACCTATCACCCCTAGTAGACACCCAAGGGCACCTTATTTGGGACCTATTCCTTCTCAATTTCAGATCTGAACTTTGGTCAAATTTAGGCCCCAAGACAGCCCCATTAGACCCTACCAAGCCCATCCACAAGTAGCTCCATTAAACTCATTAGACCTACCCCCATCTAGTTTTAGGTTCACATTTTAGCCAACCCAACACCTTTAATTTTTATTTCCTATCATAATGGCATGTTATAGCATGTTCATTTTCATTTTATATAGCATGGATATAATTATGTTGCCTCCCTATTGGATCGACCCTACTCCCGCTATGCATTGTTCGTCATTTGTTAGCGAGATAGGATTTTAAAGTTGATCGTGATTTTGCATTTAACAACATCATTTATTTCCATTATGAAATTGCATTATTACTACTCCCACTCTGGAAGGTCCTCCAGAAATCATCAAGCTTAGAATGCAGCCACCACCCTATATCAAAACAATTCCAAATCTGCTCAACAAAAGGGCAACGGAAAAATAGATGGTTTGCATCCTCCTTCACCTTGAGACAAAGGGGACATCTATCCACCTCCGGAACCCACCTCACCCTCCACACTCTCATCATGAGCCTGCCTCTCTTCAGCACCCAAGTGAATATTTTTACCTTTAGCAGACAAGTTGCCAACCAGATCTAACTACAGTCCCTAATGAGATCAATATCCGTCCACCCACCTCCATCACCAAACCTCCTGTAGGCATCCCTAATAGAGAAGTCACCCTCCCATGAGAAAGCATCCCCACCATCCTCCGACTAGAAACCCTCCAACTCCCATAATAGTGCATGAACCTCCCATATCCTCTAGTCAGAAAGACTCCCCAAAAAGTGGGGCACCAGCAACCGCTCTCCCACACATCAGGCACCATAGCCTCCTTAGTCGTGGTCAATGCAAATCGCAACTGTCACACAACTTCCCCTTACTCGTCCAATCATCAATCCAAAATCTGAACAAATTACCGATGCCAAGAATAGGATAGCAAAGGCTCTACACCTTAAGCGCCAACTAAGACAAGCCTTTAAGGAAGTGAGAAGCACATCTTGGCGACGACAGCAAGAGTTCAATGCATTGGACAGCCATAGCACATACTGATCCAAACTTCTTGCCACGCTACCATCCCCGTATCTGCTAGCTCCATAGTTCATCTAGAAGAAATTCCTCATCATGTTCAAGATCTTCTCAATCCGTTGCGATAGCTTCAAGACTGACGTGAAGTAAGACAGCATAGAGGACAGCACGGTCTTGAGGATCACCAACCTCCCTCCTCTAGAGATAATTCTAGATGCCTACCCCACCAACCTTCCTTCAATGCTCTCTACCAAAGGAGCCCAATCATTCTAGGAGATCTTCCTATCCGTCAAGGGAAGGCCAAAATATGAGATAAGAAGACCACCCACCTAAGTGTCAAGAGCTAGACTACATCTGGTAGCCTCATCAGCAGCCATGTGGAAGGACACAAAGTTGACTTCGCAAAGTTAATTTGCAACCCAGATGCCTCCCCAAACACCTCCAGCGCAATACACATTCTTCTTGCCTCTACTACATAGCCCTCCATAAAGAATAATGTGTTATCTGCATATTGAAGCACTAGTACCACAGATCCGTCATCCAAAGAGAATCCCCTAACTAGGTTCCTTTCACACGCCCTTATCAATGACCTTGCTAAAACATATGCAACCAAAACAAAAAACATATGTACAAGTGGACAACCCTGCCTAACATCCCTCCTCGATTGTATCCACCCACCTTCAGAGTTTTTTGAAAAAGGAAAGGGTAGTTATCCAAGGTGATAACTACCCAAATATACTAAAGAGAGAATCAACGGCCTCTGCCAATACAAAGGGCAAACCCCAAGGTCCCCCACTCATAAGGACCCACTCCAAAGATTAAACAAAGAACTAACAGACTCCATAAAATTCTCCGCATAAGGCCTCTGGCCTCTGAAGACCACAGAATTCCTGCCCAGCCAAATGCCCCATAACACCGCCAACGGTCTGGCCCTCTCCTTTATACGGAAGACATTCTGCCCAGCATTACCCCCTCCACCTCTGAAACTGCACCAAAATCCATCAAAAGACTGACAATTCCACCACCCTGCTCCCATCCGGCTCCATATCTACACTGCAAACAGGCAGGTAAAAAAAAGTGGTCAATCTCTTCCTCCCCACCTTCGCATAACGGGCAAACCTTACTCTCTCCAGGAGCCCACCTCGCCCTCCAAACCTTAGTCACGAGTCTCCTCCTCCTGAGCAGCCAAACAAAAATTTTGACCTTCAGTGGACACGCGGCCTTCCAAATCTATCTGCAATCCCTCACCAAATCCAAATCACCTGTGGATCCTCCACTGGACAACCTCTTGTAGGCAGCCTCCACCAAGAAATCACCTTCATCCCAGACAAACATATCAATACCGGAAGCCAGCTGCAGTCCTTCTAACTCTTCAAGCAATCTCTGGAAATCAAGAGTTCTCGCATCTGAAAGATTCCCTGCAAAGCATGGGCACCACCCACCTTCCCACACCTCGGCCACTGACACCTCTTTATTTTGGGACAAAGCAAATAGTCTCGAAAATCTTCTAGCAAGCACACCTTGCCCCGTCCAATCATCCTACCAGAACCTGAAAATCTCCCCCGTCCCCATCACCGGCACAAAATAATTCTGCACCCTAGGAGCCACCACCGACAAACCTTTCAGGAAATGAGAAGCATCCCTCAGCGGAGAAATCAGGATATCCCAACGCATCAGGCCGCCATAAACCGTCCCGAACACCTTGCCCACTAAATCCTCCCTACACTCCAAAAGGCTCCCCACCCACTTCACCAACAGGCTATCATTAGACCTCCCCAGGTCCCTCACCCCAAGCCCCCCCTCCTCCACCGGTCTGCAAACCTCCTCCCATGCCACCAACCTGGCACCAGGTCCACTCGTCCCCTTATTGGACTAGAAGAAGTTCCTCATAAGCCTCTCTATCCTCAAGACAACCTGCCGGAGCAACTTTAGGACAGAAGTGAAGTATGACGGCATCGCCGCCAGAACCGCCTTGAGCAAGACCAACCTTCCACCCCTCAACAAAAGCCTGGACGCCCACCCTGCCAACCTCCCCTCCAATCTCTCCACCAGGGGGGCCCAATCCTTCACCATAATCCTGCCATCCATCAGCGATAGACCCAAGTATCTGATCAGAAGTTTCACCCGCTCTGTGCCAAAACCCAAGCTAACCCACCTTCAGAGTTACCAATGATGAGGACCGAAAAGGTAGTAGTAGTAACACACCGCTTCATCCAATCAATTCAGAGCAACGAGAAGCCCCTTCTAGTCAAGGATGCCCACAGGAAAGACTACTATACAGAGTTATATGCCATCCTAAAGTCAAACTTCCACAAAAATGCCAGCTTCTTCATCCTCCTTCACTAAGCAAGAATCTCTATCACTACAACATAGCCATACAGGATGTTTCTACCTAGCACAAAAGCTATCTATCACTAAGAAGCAACCCCTACCGAAATCGTCCTCAACCTATTCGCCAAGGCCTTCACCACAATCAAGTAAATGGCATTGGGCAAGGCAATAGGTTTGTACTCATCAATGGCTTCAACCCCCTCCTTCGGCAACAAAAACATATAGACCTTATTCAGCTTATCAAAACCCTAATTTTCCTCCATGAACTCCGCCACAACCTGCATCACATCCTCCTTGAGAATTGTCCAAAAATCCTTATAAAAATACATAGGGAATCTGCCAAGACTAGGACATCCGTATGCAATTTTGTGAGAAATCTCTTGGAAAGAATATCAATTTTATGTTTTTATCAAACCATTTTTCTTCTTTGATATCAATTCTGCATGGCTTGCACAAAATTCTTTCTTGCATTATTTACTTGGCCAATCCAATGTCTTTTGAGCTTGTGGACTTGCTTTCAATTGTGGCACTTGAGAATTAAATGGAAATAGGGAAAAGGAAAAGCAAAAAAATAAGTTAAATTAAACCAACGGAGAGACACAACCAAGCCAACAAATACACTTATTCTCTCCTAGTGAAATATTAAGAGACAAAGAAACCTTCATTTAACCAATTCATTCCCCTTAATACTTTGTAAATATATTTCTTATGTTCATATTCCATTAATTTTACAAACTGAATAATGGTGTGCATCTTTGAATCGCCAAGGATACTAAATCAATCCCTCCTCCAATAACAAAGTGTTGACACACCATATTTCAATGTATCTTGGTCAACATGATCAAGTTTCGGCCAAGAAACTTCTCATGTTCTGCACCCTTGAGAGGACAAGATCCTTCGATTGTCACATTTTGAAGATGAGAACTCCAATAATCCAAGCACGTCAAGAGGTGTAAATTATCCTTAGAACCAAAGTTGTTAAGGCATTAATTGATTGCAATGCGACAAGCTCTATAATTGCCCAATATGAGAGGTGACAAAAAAGCGATCGCCTAATTGAATTGAGGCAACAAGTCTTTTATTTTTTAAAATATTGAATATGCCATGGTAGTATCGACTTTCATATGAAACATATAATAACATCATTTAAGTGAAAAAATACAATGATCTTATCATATTGAAGGAACAATGACATTTACATTATCGCACAACATGTACACATATATACTATATGTAATTACATACCAAAACATATATTATATGTATCTACCAAAGTAAGCCAGTGATGCTATATAATATTGACTTAATATCATAACTTATTCACATGTTACATATCATTACATGTGTAGTCAATAATTATATTATCATACAATATGTAAACAAATACATTATATGTAATTGCAAGCCAGCCAAACAAACAACCAAAACATATATTATATGTATCTACCCAAATAACACAGCAACATATTATATGTGCTATATGTTACGTACATTACAATTTAGAGTTAATACCATAACTTGTACATATGTTGTTATATATTATTACATGTGTAGTCAATAACAAATATATATAACATATATCATTAAATTAAGAACATATATCATGATACTTACAATGGCGTACATGTATAACTTGTACATTTATGTCATAATAGACAACCGGTAGTCTATGCTTGTAAAATATATCAAAATAGAAGGCAAACTTGAGAGTATATCAAGGTTTACAATAATATACATGTATGCATGCATGTACATACAACAATACATATAATATTAACATATATAAAATATATACAACTCAAGACTAAAGAATAGTCTTATAGTATTACTTAGAGTGAATCCGAAATAAGGTGACAAGATGAGAGGTGACCCAAGCGACGAAGAAGGCAACCAGGCGATTACACGAACGAAGACCCTCGCCTAGAATATCTCTAAGGCAACCTCTTGCTTTCTTGTCTGGCCCGGTAGTTCGATAGCCCAAAGTGATAACCTTGACAGCATTGTTTAGAACAATGCCAATTGCATTCATTAAATTGATTTCTCTTCACCTTTCTTTTTGAAAGGGAAAGAACTAGCAAAGGTTTTTAATCCCTAAAGGTTTGTGAAATGGGGGAGTAACTTCAATAATTGAGAGGACATGTGAAATGGTGAACACCATTCATTGTCATTCTCCCTTCTAAAGATAACACCTTTATACTCTAGCCAAATTCACAATATTAAAGTAAAGACCCTCCTAGTTGTGCCCCATTGGAATGAGCATCCAATAAGCTCCCCCAGAAAGCATAATGAGATGAAAAGCAATTGTCCAATCCCAAGCTCCCATCCAAAATGTTGTCGCGAATAAACAAATGGACAAGTGAAAAATAAGTGATCTATATCTATATTTGTCCAATAACTCTCGAAATGTCGAGTGACTATCATCTACCATTGCAAGAGCCAAATGGAGAACTTCACCTTAAAAGGAACATGTATTTTCTAAATCATGTTGCAATCAACTATCAATAAGGGGTCTCCTCGAGGAACCTTACTCATAAAGTTCAAGTAGGCCTTCCTAAATGAGAAGGCCTCATATCACCAAATACACCCATACAAACCCACTCCTCGTAGCTAGTGTAATGTCCCTCAAAGTTTGCAACAGTAATAAAAGTTCATTGGTGACTAATGAGGGGCAAAAGGCGACCTCAGATTTAAAACTTCGCACACAACCCACAAACGAATCCGATTACCTGGGAATGAGGCAAATGGGCGAGTCCAACCCAACCGACTCGCTTGCACTCAAATTGGCCTGGATCCAGGTAAGCCTGGCCTCACCTACGAACCCGGTGCCACCAAAGTCAAAAAGGACGGTAACAACACCCATGATGCTCATCCCGACAGTAATCATGGGATTACCAATGCAATTAATGCTCTGACAACAGACGAGCCCTGACAACAGGCTTACCGAGGAGAACGACAAGACTGTGGAGAAGATCTCATAAGATTTTCTGGTTGTAACAACTCTCTCTGTAACTATAAATAGAGAAGAGGGCCCTTATAAGGGCCTCTTTATGCAATCCGAGAAAAAGAAACTCCGAGATATTATAATATTGTTGTTTCTAGTGGATTTATGAGAGCCATGCTCTCCCCTAGACATACACCTCTTGCGGTGGAACTGAGTCACCAATCTCCCTGTCTTCCTTGCGATTGCTTTCTTGTGTGATTGTTGAGTCAGATCCTCTCTCTACCAAAGAGCCCGATCAATTGGCACAGTCTGTGAGAAGCGATCATCCTTTGATATCATTCCCTGATCAAAAATCCTGGTGATGGTCCCAACCACTCGCAACTCCACTCGCGGCTACCCCAAGAAGGACTAGGCGGAGTCCAGCATCTTCGTGTCCAAAAGGCACCATCAGCACGTCGATCCCAATAAAGGGAAGTTGGTACAACCCGAACAACTACTAGAGACCCCTGAGCAAGACCCCCTCCTCGAGATGCAAACGAGGGAGGAGTATGAAGCTAGGTTGGCAGCCCTGAAGGCGAAGCATCAGTCTCTCGCCGCCAAACTCCCCAAGATCAAACAAATTCGGGGGTCCGGTAAGACCCAACCGAAGGAGCCCCAGAGTCTAAGCCTCGACGACAAACAACTGAAATGGCGACGTATGGTGGAGGAAGACAACACCCGCCTGCGCAAACAAGTCAAAAAGCTAAAACACAAGCTTAATAGCCAGCGAGGCAAAGCTCCCCATAGCCCTCCGAAGGCTCCACTCCCGCCTTTGCCGAGGGAGCAGTCGGGTGCGCAACCCCTATCCGACAACGGTGGAGGCTTCATCCCGGAGATCATCTGCCAAGTCACTTGGGCAATGAGGGGTATGCGCCCACGCGTGTACATCACCACCTACCCATTCATACAGGTGATAACAGCTCCCATGCCAAAAAAATTCAAGCAGTAAGTCATGGACCAATACAACGAGACGGCGGACCCCAATAGTTTCATTGGGACCTATCGTCAGATGATGCTGGTGCGCGATTGCCCTAACAGAGTACTCTGCTAGGTATTCCTGTCATATTTATCCGGCATGACCCATGAATGGTTTAACGACCTACCAGTTGGGCAAATTGCATGCTTCCAAGACTTGACGGACAAGTTCTACCAATACTTTCCCAGGCAACAAAAGACTAGAGACAATCCTGAGAGGAAGTCGGAAATCAAAAAGCGGAAGACTGAGTATTTCCGATCCTACCTGGATCGGTTCAAGACTCAGTACTTCAAGTGCAAGAGGCCCCACGATGCGATAACCGTCTAGTACTTCAAGTCAGGCCTCCTGACTCAAAGGTTCTAGTACGACATCGACAATTTCCTGCCTAGAGACATGGCGAAGCTATGGGACAGAGCCACGAGGTTTGCGGAGCAGGACGACTCCTTCCGCTCCCGCAACCGACTGACCGAAGGTTATGGCGACGATGCCAGCCCCATAGAGGAAAAGAGGGCCTTAGGCGAACCTACTCCAACTCCTGTCGACGCTTCCACAAGCGAAGGGTCACCTTCCACGACCAAAGGAGCGACAGGCCCACCAAGGGTTGCAACCACAGACCCCGCCAGAGAAGGCAGGAGGAGTCCTTTGAAGAATACACTCCCCTAACTGTGAACCAGACATACAAGTTGGCGGAAGTCTATTCCTCGGACAGGACCTACTGCCTCCGCCAAAGCCTATGAAGAGGAAGGCTAACTCCAGGCCCTATTGTAAGTACCCCAAAGCTCGAGGTCACACCACCAAAGACTATCGAGATCTGCATGACCAGATTGAGTTCCAGATCCAGAAGGGAAACTTGGCTCACTTCGTTAAACGAAATGAGGGTCAAGTCAGAGGCAAGAGGCCCATGGAGGGCCTGAAAGACTACCATAAGGAGAAAGCTCCAGCAGCTTCGAGGAGTCAATATGATCTTCCTCGCAGACCAGGAGCCAAATGGGTCGACAGCTCGCCCGCCCAACCGAGCCGATGGTGTCACCCTAGCTACCCCTGGCAGAATACCACCGCCAAGTCCTAATAGTAATGCCCACGTTACCCCAAAATGCTCACCCTTCGTCGCCTGAGCGTATCAACACAGAGGTCGAGGTAATCTTCCGGGTTAACACTGTACCAAGCCAACAAGCCACCCCTTCCGAGCGCCTTCCCCACTCTTCAATGGGGCAGAAGGGGTACAGTCAACCAAGCAACGTCTAGGCTATTTGCCTCCCTACCCAATCTAGCAAAGCACACAGACATGCTTCTAGTGACTTCTCCTAGTGAGGCAACTGCAGCCCAGGCTCTTGGTGGGCGAAGGCAACGCGGTAGACGTCTTGTTCATGAAGACGCTGCTCAAGCTGGGCTTTTGAGAGGAGCATCTCTCCCCATCAACCCATCCGATCGTGGGCTTTGGCAACCACAAAGCAATGCCAGAGGGAGAGATCAGCCTTCCTTCATCCGTATGCAACGGGGACAGGCACCTCAACCAGACGACCACATTCATAGTGGCCAGATTGACGACAGCATTTGCCAGCATCATCAACCGTCCGTCAACCCACGCCTTCCACATAATCCCCTCCTCGTACTTCCAATTCATGCTTTTCCACTCCCCTCAAGGAGTAGGAATAGTACATGGGGATCAAACGGCCAGACGCGAGCTCCTAAGGATTGAGCTGGAGCGATCCATGGAGCTGAAACCCTCCAAATCACAGAAATGGGAGAAGAAGAGTAACCAAGTCTAAGCGATCCAGCAAGAGGGAAACCCAGCTGATCCGCCAGCGACTTCCGGATTGCAGCCAAGCTCTTCAACCATGGTTATACAACTTTTCCCTCACGACGCCACTAAGCTCGTCGAGGTTGGAGCAGACCTTGATCCCTCCGAGGTTCAGGAGTTACTCCTACTTAGGGCCAACGCGGACGTTTTTGCTTGGTCCACCAACGAACTGCCGAGAGTTGACCCATCCTTGATTAAACACCACTTGAATACCCAGGCGAGCACTCACATGGTCAAACAGGCGCGCCAATACAAGTCAGCCGAACAATGGCAAGAAGCTGAGGCTAAAGTCCAAAAGCTCCTTGAAGCTGGGTTCATCGAAGAGTCCATGTACCCGACATGGCTCTCAAACATGGTAATGGTGAAAAAAGCCAATAGCAAATGGTGCATGTGCATAGACTTCACCAACCTCAACAAAGTCTGCCCGAAGGATGAATTCCCCCTACCAAGGGTGGGCGCTCTAATGGACTCCTGTAGCAGGCAATCTCACATGTCCTTCCTAGACGCCTACAGCAAATACCACCAGATCAGCCTTACTCCAGCTTGCAAACCTCACACCTCCATCATCGATAGGGTTTTGTTTCAGTATAGAGTTGTCATTTGGCTTGAAAAATGCTGGAGCAACTTACTAGTGCCTTGTAAATATGATTTTCTAAAAAATAATAGGAAAATCATTTGAAGTGTACATAAATGATATGCTTATGAAAGGATCCAACTTCCCTCAACACTCAGAATATTTGGCCGAGGTGTTCCAAATTCTAAGGGACACCTGCTTCCGCCTAAACCCCAACAAGTGTACCTCTGGGGTTTCGACTGGCAATTTTTTGGGGTTCTTGGTCTCCAACCGAGGGATCAAAGCCAATATCGACAAGATCTAGGCAATCATGGACTTGCAACCGCCAAGCACATTGAAATGGATGCAGTCGTTGGAAATGGTCAACAGGATCGCCTCGTTAGGCCGATTCTTGTCCCGATCATTCGACAAATGCCTTCCCTTCTTCAAGTCATTAAAAAGAGCAAAGGTTATACTGTCGTCCACTGGACTCACTGCCAGAAAGTTTGAGGAAGTCAAAGCAGCACTCCGAAATGCCCCTGTCCTAACGGGTCCTAAGCCCAGGGAGGTCCTTTCCTTATACATAGCAACGTCTGTGTCCGCTGTTAGCGCCGTCTTAGTCGACGAGCGGGAAGGAGCCCAGCAACCCGTGTTCTTCATCAACAAAACCTATCAAAGTGCAAAAACTAAGTATACAGTCGTCGAAAAGCTAGGGTTAGCTTTGGTCACTACAACCAAAGCTGCACCCATACTTCCAAGCCCACACTATAATTATCCCGTCAGACTGCCGCCTGGGACGAATGCTACATAAGCCCACTTGGTCAGCACGACAGATCAAATGGATTATGGAATTGGCAGAGTTCAACGTTAAGTACCAACTGAGGAGAGCCATCAAAGGACTAATCCTGGCAGATTTCATGGCTGAATTCACGGACTCGGATACCTCCCTAACGCTCCCCTTGCAGGGTCAGCACGGCAGATCAAATGGACTATGGAATTGGCGAAGTTCAACGTCAAGTACCAACCGAGGGGAGCCATCAAAGGACTAATCCTAGCAGATTTCGTGGCTGAATTCACGGACTCGAATGCCTCCCTAACGCTCCCATGGCAGATGTATGTTGACGGCTCGTCCATGATAGCCGGGTCTAGGGCTTGGATAGCCTTGACCGCCTCAGATGACGCTACTCATAAGTATGCCATCAAATTGTTATTTCTTGCATCCAATAATCAGGCAGAATATGAGACCATGCTAGCAGGCATCCAGTTGGCCAAATCCAGAGGCGTCACCTCGCTGGAGATTTACACGAACTCCCATCTGGTCGCCAACCAAATAAATGGCAAATACCAAGCTCGAGATCCAAACATAATCTTATATGCCGACAAGGTTAGAAAGGAGCTGGCGGATTTTAAGACCGTCTCGATTAGGCGAGTGCCCACAGCCGATAACCCCCTGGCAGACGCATTGGCCAAACTCACTGCTGCCATCCCTCTGGAGCAAGAGGAAGACATCTGCCTCCAAAGCCTAAAGGAGCCATTTGTACTTGCTCCCAAGACATTCACGATAAAGCAGTCCATCTCTTGGATGACACTCATCATTACTTACCTTAACTCTAGCGAGCTACCCCCAAAGGAACAATAGCCTAAAGCCTTCCACTTGAAAGCCTCAAGGTACACCTTGATAGAGGGGCAACTGTACAAGCGGGGGTATTCCACCCCCCTGTTGCGCTGCTTAACAAAAGAGGAAGCAACGCAAGCCCTTCAAGAAGCCCACAGAGGCGTGTGCGGGAATTACAAAGGGTACAAGACACTTCTGGCCTGGCTATTCTAGGCGGGCTACTTCTAACTCCAAATGAAACAACACTGCAAGGACTTCGTGTGCAAGTGTGATAAGTGCCAGCGGTTCGCCACCCAGCACCACTTGCCGCCTGGAAAGTTGGTGCCTATGATGTCACCCATCCCCTTTGCAAAATGAGGCATGGACTTTATTGGCCCTTTCCCGCCAGCCCCGGCTTAGAAGTAGTTTATACCGATGGCAGTTAATTACTTCTCCAAATGGGTCGAAGTTGATGCTATGGCGAGCCTAACAGCTGATAGAATTATCTCCTTCGTCCGTAAAGGCATTATAGCTCGCTATGGGATATCTCAATACATTGTCATAGACAACAGCATGCAGTTTGCCTGCAAAAAATTCGATGAGTTTTACACCAGCTGGGGTATCCACCTGTGCTTTACGTCCGTGGGACATCCCCAAGCAAACGAGCAGGCAGAGGTGACCAACCGCACCATCATCTCAGCACTAAAGCACCGGCTAGATTTAGCCAAAGGGAGACGGGCAGACGAGCTACCGAACGTGATATGGGGCTACAGGACTTGCCAGGACATGGAAGCCCGGCTACCTATCAAAACAATCCTCCCCACCTGCAGGATGCAACTCTATAACCCCGCCACCAATGATGATCAAGTTCACCTATCCTTAAACCTCATAGATTAGCTAAGAGATAAGGCTTCAAAAGCATCGCTCAAGCATAAAGAAGCAACTGCTGCCACCTAAAACAAACAGGTCTGCAAACGAACATTCTCCCAAGGAGATTTAGTCCTACGCAAGTGAGAAATCCCCATGCCAAGCAAGTCAAGCGGGAAGCTAAATGCCCATTGGGAAGGGCCTTACAAAATTCGCAAAGACAGTCCAGGAGACTTCTACGAATTACAGACCTTAGGCGACAAAAGCATCCCCCGCACTGGAGATGCGAACAATTTATGTTTGTATTATGTATGAATTCAGACAAGTAATAAAGATAAAAATGTTTCTTTCATTCAAAGAGGGTGCTACCTATTACATTCCAAAAAAATAAACAGCTACACCAACAAGAAAATCAGGAACTCCCCTCCTAAGCCCCAAAAATGTCCGCCCCGAGTGCTAGCGAAAGGCGAAGCGGGCTGATCACCTCAGAAAGTGGCTCCATGGTCCTTGACAGACCCAGCTAGTCTGCCTCCTCTTCCGGAGCTGATTGGTCCTCGGGTGACTCTACAAGGTCTTTGTCAGCAATAAAACCGGCAAACTTCTAATGGTTGTACTCCGAGGACTAGTCACATAACTCCTCCACTGGAGTATGCTTCCCCGTAATAAGGGGTTGCACAGCAGCCAAGGTATGCTTCCCGATCTCCTTCGAGAGATCCGCCCAACTTGCCTCCATGGACAGATCTTTGGCGAAGAACACCATCACCGCCTCTACATCCAGCTCCAGTTGTGTAGCATGCTCCAACTCCGCCACCCGTTTACCCCTCTCCTCCGCGAGCTGTTAAGCCTTGCCGAGGTCGACTCTTAAATCCTCCACAACTGCATCCACCTTCTCAAGACTTGCTCTCACAAAAGCAAGTCTATTGATTGTGGCGCTCAGGCGGAGGCACTTTTCTTCAAGAGACCTCTCGTACCCCTCTACGGACAAGGAGTGTTCAGCCCTGAGCACTTGCACCTCCTCTTTCAAGTAAAGGACGTTGATGCAGGCGATCGCGAGGCGCTCGGACAAGCCCTCCAAAGCCATGACTTCAGTCTTATGCGCTCTGATGAGGCTTTCTTCTAACCTTCCGCCAATGTGCAGGGACCTCCTCAAACCAGAGCAAGCCTTCTTCAGCTCGTCCTCCAACGGCGCCACATTATTGGCCACCTGCTGCTACGAGTGAAGCTTGCGCTCGGCCTCCTCCGTCATCTTCTCCGCCTTCTCCCGAGTAACAACGACCTCCGCCACCTAGCGGAGCAAACTCTTCTGCTACGCCTTCATTGTCACGACCCATTTAGCGGCCATGTCCGCCGCATCAACGTTGTTGGCCTATCCAGGGAGGTCCAAAGAAGCGTCGTCATGCAAAACAAAGGCGATCCCAAGCGTCTCAACCTGCAACCCACAAGCGCATCAAGAAAAAAAAAAAAGATAAAAGGCCCAAGAAACTTATCGCGCGCATGCAGTAGAAAAAGACATTATTGAAGTTCATGCCCCCTGGGTTAGAAGTTGCCCAAGACAGGGCATCATTAAGATGCCTTAGCACCTACCGCTCCAGGGTGGAAGCACTACTTAACGCCCCCAGCTGGGTACAGGGCCACTACGAGCAGTGATTTAAATGCCGACAGCATGCCGCCGGCAAGGCTGTTTTGGGGAGGAGACCGTGCTGACACGGTTAAGGTGTCGATTTGCAGGTGTGCCGACAATTTCGGCGGCATGTCGGAAGTTGCCGAAAGGAGGGAATCGAAATTTGAAGTTGGTTGCTGTTGGAGGGAAGCTAGTTGGGGTGGGAATTTTAGGAGGGAACGCACACTGCTGTTGCAGGTGAATCTACCTGGAGGAAAGGATTTAGGGAAGGGTCAACTGGACACACACACGCGTGATTTTGGACTTTAATGTCTTTTTTTTAGTCGTATATGGCTGATTTTGGGCTTCGATGTCTTTTTCTTAGTCATATTTGACCTTCAATATGTTCTTAACATGTCTTCAATATGTTCTTAACATGTCAACATTTGATTTTTTTTTTGCAATTGATATTATTTTGACTATTCTGTCATTTTTGTCAACATGCCCTTGACGTGCCTCCGAAATGGCATTTTTTCAGGCCATCGAAATCGTCGAAATCAGCAATCGAAAAACAGGCATTTCCACGACATGCCCACGAAATGCACACTTACAATTTCATCGGCACGGCGTCGAAATCACCATTTCGAACCTTGACTACAAGCGCCCTCCAGTACAGATCCGGTGATAGACCCGACCGTCTAGCCGATCATCCCTCCCCCCCCAGCAAAGGGGATCCACTAGGACTCTTACCCCCATGGAGCTCCACCTGTAATACGGCTGGTCAAAAATGCTGCCGATGACGGCCACCTCTTGCACCAGCAGGGCAAACACGCCGACAGAAGTTGATAGGGCCGGGAAGCCAACAACACCCCTCGTACGAGTCACCTCCAAAGTAGCCTTTGATGGGGAATCACTCAGGATGATGGCCTCGGGCAGCCCAGACAACTCCACGGGAGCGAAGGGCACACCCTCCGCCTCAGCCCCATCAGGACTTCACGAAGCGGACGTCACCGACTCCTCTCGCGGAAGCTCCTCATGATGACCCCTCCTACGGTGCTTCAAGGGGCTTTTGGCTCCTCTGTAGCCTCCTTAAGGGCCTCCTCCTTCCGCTTCAGCCCCTTCAGATAAATGGGCTGACTCCCCATGCCCTGCTCCACCAGCCTCCTCTCCCCATGCTCCATTGACCTCTCCTTGTTGTGCCACCGACGGCAAACCGAGCTACCACCTCGACGCCTGGGCATGTCCAGCCGAGCAAACCGCCCGAAAGCTGCAACCGAAAACCAAAAAATCAAATTATTAAGTAGCTAGCAAAAGCAATACGCGATTCACAAGCTATTGCTTCCCCCTACTTACATGATGTGGGCAACGAATCCGCCACCCATGACAAAGTCTCCCGGACATCCTTCCTCCTGAGTTTCGACCAGGCAATCGGACCAAATTTAACTATTTTGTCCGCGTCCACCCATGCAGACAGGTCAAGCTCCTCGGATCGAGGCGGCTAGTCCCTCTCAAGCGGGCCTTGCCAGGTATAAGGGACTCTGAGGTCTTTGATATTAGAAAAAAAGAAAAAAAAGAAATTGTGGTCTTACCCCTTCAAACTATCGAGGAGATCCACTATCTGGTATCCAGTCTACCAGCTGTACAGGGTATAAGTGCCTAATAGAGGCCTACCCCCTTCACCTTCAGGGGCATTAGCCCAAAAAGCAGGTGAAACAAAATAAGGTGGGAAACAATCCTCAAGTGGAAGCAGATGGCAATAAAGGCATTTAAAACTAGCCATCAATTAAGGCTGAGCTGCAAAAGAGGCAGTAAAAGGAAATGAAGGAGGACAAAAGAGGGTTCAACGATACCCATAGACTGTGCTCTATGGCGTATCTACAAATTATAAACATGTTCTTCGACCCATATGAACATAGACAGGTCTACGACCCACAAGGGTGGAACAGCACTCCACCGAGTCCGTATTCCTCCAAAAAAGACAAAATCACGGATCGACTACGAAAGTCCAACAAAACACTATACAAATCCCTCGTCTCAGCAAAGAGTCCAGAAGAAGCAACAAACTTACCCTTGCCCGCAAGTCCCGACATGACGATGCTTCCTCTAAAAAGCTTGAGATGAAGGTGCTCTGATGAAGGGTACCCTCTCATAGCATGCCGACGAAGATGAGTACCAAGCACTGTGCTCTCTACGTCAATTGAGGGTAGGTAGGTGATTAGGCTCCTCGGTAGAGGGAGGATCCAACACAGCAATTACACAAAAGGAAACCACAAGAAGGATAGGGAGATTGGTTACTCATTCCACTACAAGGGGTGTACGTCTGGGGAGAGGGTAAGGCTCCCAGAAAATCCACTAGAAATAGTAGTGTTACAATCTCTCGGGCTTCCTCTCTCTCTCGGATTACCTGAGGAGGCCCTAGCCCTCCTCTATTTATAGTTACAAAGAGTGTTGTTCCAACCGGAAAATTCTACGAGATCTTTCTTCGCAATCTTGTCATGTTTCTTAGTAAGCTTGTTGTCAGGGTTCGTCCATTGTCAAAGCATTAATTGCATCAGTAATCTCAAAATTATTGTCGGCATGGGCATTATGAGTTCTGCTACCATGCTTTGTTGACTTTAGACATGCTGGGCCTTTAGGAGAGGCTGTGTTCACTCAGATCCGGATTCGCTGGAGTGGAGGAAAATCGGGTTAGGCCGGATCCGCCTGTTTACTCCAAGTTTGGGTATCTGGATCCTTACACGAGCTATGTGCGAAGTTTTAAGTCTGATGGCACTTTTTGCCCCTCATCAATGCGGCATTAACTATGACCCAGCACCCCTATATATAACCCCCCTTGAGGGCGATTCTCCCCTTGCAGGGCGCACGTTTCGAAACAATCAAATCCTACCGTATCCAACGCAAATTCCAAATATATCGCCAAGAGTCGATGATACCTCGGCCATCATTATGAGCATTAAATACCTCCTACGCGTGTATCCACCGCCACAGAGAAGGCAATCCCATCAATGACAAGCGCGACATTTCAGGCCTTTGCCTCATCATAATGGTAATTAATGCTGGTCTTGTCACACCCAAGACAAGACTCAATTCCTGCAATGACTGGCCATCACTCATGGAATGTGGCGCTTACATCACCTCATTTCCCGCGTAGCCGCCTCTTAAGGCCAACAAGAACCAGGCGTTGATATGCCTTCGCTCCCTTCAATAGCCGCCTTTTAAAGGCCGGCAGGTAGACGCGCCTTACGTTCCCTCAATATTATAGCCTCTTGAGGCAGGCAAGCAGCCTCATAAGGCTGGGGGGAAATCGAGCCCCTACGCTCTCGTTCCTTCAATATTGCTGTCGCTTAAGACCGACAAGCCGCCTCATAAGGCTGACAAGAAATCGGGCCCCTATGCTCACGTTCCCTCAATATTGCTGCCTCTTGAGGCCGACAAGCTGCCTCTTAAGGCTGGTGGGAAATCGGACCCCTTGCTGGCGGGAAATCAGGCCTCTACGCTCTTGTTCCCTCAATATTGCCGCCTCTTAAGGCTGGCGAAAAATCAAGCCCCTACGCTCACGTTCCCTCAATAACGCCTCCATAGGTCAGCGAAATGCCTCAAAACTTTCTTCCTCATGACAAATGTTCGCCTTGCTTTTGATACAGCTGGGACAACATTTGGGGGCATACTATATTGTGAAGTTTTAAGTGCTCCTACTACTCTCTCAGCAGCATTCGCCCGCTAGAAAGTGGGGACATATGATGAGGGGCAAAAAACGCCATCAGACTTAAAACTTCGCATACAACCTACAAAACAATCCGATTACCTGAAAATGAGGCAAACGGGCAGGTCCAGCCCAACTGACTCGCCTGCACCCAAACGAGCCCGGATTCGAGTAAGCCCAACCTCACCTGAGGGCCTGATGCCACCAAAGTCAAAAAGGACGGTAACAGCACCCATGATGCCCATGCCGAGGAGAACCCTGACAACAAGACTGTGGAATTAATGCTTTAACAACGGATGAACCCTGACAACAAGCTTACCGAGGAGAACGACAAGACTGTGGAGAAAATCTCATAAGATTTTCTGGTTGTAACAACACTCTTTGTAACTATAAATAGAGAAGAGGGCCCTTACAAGGGCCTCTTCATGCAATCCAAAAGAGAGAAACTCCTAAAGATTGTAATACCGTTGTTTTTAGTGGATTTACGAGAGCCTTGCCCTCCCCCCCAGATATACACCCCTTACAGTGGAACTGGGTAACCAATCTCTCTATCTTCCTTGCGATTGCTTTCTTGTGTGATTGTTGAGTCGAATCCTCTCTCTACCGAGGAGCCTGAACAGTGGCGGGTGTCGGTTCCACCTTTCTGCTCTCACTTTCTAATGCAAGAACCAATGAACTTGTATTACCATTGCAAACTTGTTTGTATTAGAAGCAAGAGCAACTAGCAAAGGGTAGGATTCTACCAAAACACCCACAGCTGACTAATCATGTATCTAGAAATGAAACGATTCTCCATCTACTAAAGCCGCAATCCAATGCGGCCATATCTTCCTAAAAACCTTCTAAAAAGTCCTGCCCAAAAGAAAAGGAACCACAAGCCAATGCCTTCCTCTCCTCCTCTCAGTCAACAGAAACGCTCTAAGAGTCAGACAGAACCTTCTTCCAAAAAGGCAAATGTCACCCCTTATGTCCAAAACCCATCTCATCAACAAAGTATCATTCATTTCCCTAAGATTCATGACCACCAATCTGCCAGCATTCCATTTTGATTTACCATTTACTAATATTAAAGAATATACCATTTTTATTAAACTAAATAGTATGCTTAGTCTTAACCTTCAACAATGACCAATTTGATAAATTACCTTCAAAAAAATCTCAACAAACATAGGAACTTCCACAAATATAAATATCTCATGGACATAGAACTGGATTGTTACAAACCATACTAGCGGACACACATCAGTAGCATACACCCTTAAATCCTAGATATGTTGCTCATGATTCTAGTAACAATCTATAGACTTCATATGGTGTACTCTCCACAGTCTGTACCTATACTAAAAGTACACAGTTGATATAAAAGAAAGAAAAGGCTTTAAGCACAAATATAAAGCCTATGAATATTGCTAATGCACAGCAAGGTTAAAACAACAAGAAATTCATTTGACATACATTGCAACCCAATTATGTTTCTACATACCAGATACCCAGGGAATGGGTGAGTTGCACCACAAGGAACCACTAAATTGTGGAAAGCACAACAATATATCTGCAGTGACAAAGAAATATTGTGCCTAAAATCTCACCATTTTCATGAGATGGATAGAACAAAGATCAGAAGATCCAGATTGGCTGGGGAGACTGACTTACCTGAGGAACTATATAGAAGCACTGAATTGTTGTTTTAGTAATTTTACCAGGGAGCTTAATGATGCATTTATGAAGATACTATCCCTAACCTATGCCCAAAAGAAATTAACTATCAAACAGTGCTAGTTAATTTACCCAATAGAAC
This sequence comes from Thalassia testudinum, assembly GCA_037157565.1. NCBI lineage: Eukaryota > Viridiplantae > Streptophyta > Magnoliopsida > Alismatales > Hydrocharitaceae > Thalassia > Thalassia testudinum. Next base: position 26,534,635 of record JAZHRO010000024.1, read on the forward strand.
AGGAACAAAGTCCAGCACACAACATTTGCTCTTACGATGCTCGATAAACTAAAAAGGAATGCATGTGGAAAATGCCAGAAGTTTGATAAACAAAAGTCTAGAGTTGAGGGAGAAAGTCTATCAACCTGTCCACCACGATTCATTCTCTGGGAATTCGGGAAAACCAACTTCAATTCCTAAAATGGCAATAATTGCAAAAAGATGTCAACACTTGGAAGAAAAAAATTAATAAATGACAGGAAAAAGAAATGGAGAAGAGTGCTAAAGTGGAAACTGGAAGCATGACTGACCTTCACAAACTGTGTTAGAGGTTGACTTGGATCACGGGATGTGGTCAGCAGAACTTTCGGATCCCTTAATGCCGCATTTGCGTATTCATCATCAATGTGAGTTCTTGGCACTAAACACCAAGAAGCAATACAATGTTGAAAGACCAGTTAGTTAACAAGCCAAATATCCACAATAACTCCTACATCAAAAGACTTTCTATCTGCACAAACGAGTCAAAGCAATGTGCAGAAGAGGTTCTCGACAGTGTCAAAAGAGAGCACACGATGCACAAAACACGGAATAAAAAGGGAATGCAACAGCAGTCTAAATAGAAAGACATCCCGATCCACTTAAATTCCGCAAATCAAAACACAATGGGGCTGAAAAAAAATTTTGCACGCATCGGCAACATTCTCATCTAAAGCCATTCGTGAAGCAACACCAATCAGGAAATTCATATTTCTTACCCGCATACAACTATAATCACGATTACTATTCACATGCAATAGTCCGCTACGTGTTCTTCTTAATAAAAGTAGAAATTCTGCGAATCAAAGCTTGTCGATGTCTTTTCTTACTATCATAAATAAGTTCAGCGACATTAGCGGGTTATCATCAATCGATCCACTGAGAAAACTCGTCCTCGAGACACGTCGTGGCCGATTCAAATGCTCAAACAAACACGCCCCACAACGAGAGAACAAATATCCGTTAGAAGTGCTCGATCGTGAAAGCGAAAAGAAAAAAGTACCTGCAGTGTTCTCGTCTTCGAGATGGATCTCTTTCCGCAGGATCGCCTCCTCCTTCCGCAGCTCCGTCGGGATCGGCTTCCCCTCTGATCAAAAGCGGACGTCGGTGAAGAGAAGAGAGGAGAGGGAAGGTGTAAGCAGAGGGAACTGACCTTGCAAGGCTTCTTTGATCTTGCGCTTCCTCTCGTACTTCTCTCGCTCTCGGCCTTCGAGGCTCTTCCGGTAGAGGTACTCCCTCGTCTCCCTTATCCTCCTCCTCAACATCGTGCCACGGTGGAGGGGAGGAGGAGAGGAATCGAAGTTAGGGCTCAGCACCGTGCCACAGTGGAGGAGAGGAGAGGAGAGGAATCGAAGCTCCGGCGGGGTCTTCTTGGAGGGAGAGGGGTAGTCAAGGAGAGCGTCGTCCTCGGTGGGGGAGAGGAATCGAAGTTCGCGCGGGGGTCTTGCAGGGAGAGGAGTTTGTCTGGGCGGGCGCATCCCCCGTTGTTGGAATTGAATTGAATTAGGGTTTTAATCTAACTGAGGAGGGTGATCACCTTTTACTGCTGTAGTTGTGATATGTGGAGACACATAGGAAATCAGGTGAAAATGGCCTGCATCTTTTAAGATCAACATGTTCCTACAGTACGAAGAATTCGTAGGAACACCTTACTATATTTTCTATTTTCCATTAGATTTGAAGGTTGGAGAAGAGATGACTATTTCTTTGGAAGAACGAGATGTATCGTGTGCAAGGGATATCTACACGTAAATTATCGTTTTATTATTTTCAATTCATTTTAGGTTGGATATTTAGTATCACAGTAGTTAAGGGTAAAAGAGAATTTCAGTGATTGGATCCTCTTTATTTTTTTTTTTTTTTGTCACAAATTTTTTTTATGTACACCCTACAAGACATGAGCATCGTACGTGTGATTGCAAGAAATATTTTTAGTTCTTGGCAAGGATGGAGGTAATCACATCCTATCTCAAGAGTAAAAGAGAGATTTAGGTGACCCATAAAAGTATGCCTAAATGGGACTCCAACCACTTAGGTAAGAGATTCATGTTTTATCTGGATATATGTGTGAAATGGAATCATAGTTTTCTTAGTTTGCCATAAGATAATACTCCATGAGTTCTAGATCATGAGAGAGAGAGAGAGAGAGATTTGGGTGTAATTTAAAGTTAGGATTTGGGAATGGAGAATTGCCCTTTAAAAAAAAATTATTTCTATTAATTTTTTTTATTTTATCTACCTTTCAAAACAACCATTTTTATTTATTAAATGGTCATTTGTGATCTAGAAGAAATATTATTTGGGCAAGTATTTCAATTACTCCTTTTGCTTGCAATTGGTGTTGAGAGAATATATGCGGTAGTATTTGAAGCAAGTGGAGATTGGTATAGTATGATATGAAATAAGGAATACATGTATTTCTCAAAATCTATATATTAATTTAATGTAGATATTTATGTATACCTTTCTCTTTTGAAAAACTAAAAGCTAATTACCTTAGTATAACTCAAGCCTAGACTTAACATCTACTCAAAGGTGAGACACTACGTTCAAATTAGGGGATGCAAGCTCCTACACATAGGTAACGACTAACACTCACTTGTAAGCAAGAGACACCAACCCCTACATGCAAGCAAGAGACGCTAACAATAATTTATAGATGAGAAGATGGAACTAGATTTATATTAGACTCTATAGAGTTGCTCAACATTCTTGATATGCACCATAATTGCATCCCACCTCCTTAGTTTTTGCTAAAAGCACTTGTTCTTAATAGCCACATAAGTTGCCCCAATGCTGGTGCATTCAGAAGATAGTGTTCATAATTATGCTACAGAGTATATCTTTTGATATGAAGTGCCATATCTTTAAGAAAATCGGATGCAAGATGCTACAAAGGATGCCTAATCATACCTAAAAAGCTCTCTTTTAAAAAGGGATACAAAAGGCAAAACAATAAAAGATTCTAACCATTCATCCAACTAAAGAGTTTGACAATACAAAAAAATTCAATTTTGGAGTTAGCACCAATAGGCCCTCAACAACATAGCACTCAACAAGAAAGTTAATTAAAGCCAGCAAAATACAATCCTAAGATACAAAGGGAAACTAGAAAACAAAATGAATTTAGTCCATTCAAGCTTCAAGAGAGCTAAAAAATCATGTAGAAGTCTTAGGGAGGTTCAACTCACCCTTTTGGAATGAGAGGGAGGATAATTCGTTAGAACCTTGCAAAGTAAGAAGATGTTGGAGAGTCAAGTAGGGTTTTTAGCTTGTAAGAAGATGAGAATATAGCTTATGATAGAATGTATGATAGAATAAATATCTTGCGTAAAGCTTCAAAAGATCCTATTGCATCGTTTCTTCATTAAAAACCATTAAATAGTTGGCTCGAAAACACTCTTAAGGATTGCGTAATTATTTGGTTATATTGTTCTCTAATAGGAATTGAGTATCGATTTCGAAAGTTTAAGTGTTACTTAATAAATTTGTAATCTAAAATTAAGTGAGCACAAGTTTCTTCTTGATTCTTGCATAGATAGCAAATGGTTGACAAGAAAAAGCCATGTTGTTTAAGAAAATGTTGAGTTGGTAGTTTGTAATTATGAAGGAGCCAAAGGAAGTAGGATATCCTTAGGGGAAGGTTGTTCCTCTAGATTTATTTGTAATGTGTACAAGTTATACCTCCTGAAGTTCTGAATGTGCAGTATTCTTGTTACTAACGTGGTGCTCCTTTTAGAAAAATGTTACTGCACCAGTTGTTCAGTCTTAATAATAATTTGGAGATGGCATCTTCAAAGAGTGCATATTTGTCATTATTTAATAGATAAAGGTTGGGGTATAAGATTCTCAGTGGAGGGTGATGGGACAAGAGTCAACAATCATAAGAAAATACTAACGTAAAAAATATGATCGTCTACTTTTGATTTGCAATAAAACAGTTTTTAAATATCATTTAATTGTAATATAAATGTCACGAATGCAAGTCAATGTCGCGTCAATTTTATTTATTTACAAATGTTACTAGTTTATTTCCAGGTCGTTTACTGGGAGGTAGTTATTGATATACATCACTATTTAAGTCCAAAAATATTCTTTTATTCCAAAAATGTTGATTTTATTTACAAAATGAATAAATCAATCAAATAATGAATACATGGGTTAATTATTTACAAAAAAAAATCAATTAATCAGCGTTACAATACATGAAAGTAAATGTACACAAACAAACATCAAGAACTATATATAATTACTCTATGTATATGCAACTATTATAATTAATACCTCAGTATAAGTACAAAAATAGTTAATAATATCTACTATACTAAATCATAATAACATACTAATACTTGTAGTAACATATATTATATATACACTAATATATATAAGTGTCGCTAAAGCCTAGTAAAATTATATACACACATAAGGCAAAGTAGCTATCTATACTGGCATATATATATACAGTGACGTGCATATACATTACTAAAACCTTAGTAACATATTTACATAATCTAAGGTAAAAATTTCTACTTACATTAATGTATATACAAATATATAGTGACAAATATATTTGTCACTAAAGCTCTTAGTTATTTATATACATATAAAAGCTCAAACAATCTCTGTACATTACTTATACTATTACTATATACATAATATATACATATTATATATATACTATACATTCGTATACTTATTTATTTACATACTTATAATATATATACACATACATATACACACACACACACACACGCATAAGCACAGGTACTCAAGTGTTCGCAACACTTAGTCATTCAACACCCATTCGGGTGGGACCTGACCACTACTAAACTCGATTTTTATTCTTTAATTGTACATTTTATCCGATTTTAGGCCCAATAACAGGCCCCCACAAGCCCGCACACACTTGTGCTCTCACAAGCATGCACACACACCCACGCACGCCCGTAGGCGCAAGCGCCATGCGCGTCAAGAACCAGAAGCATATGAGTTTCTTTGGTGCTGAGCACTTAATGACCGAGCAACTAAGGTGAGATAATCAACTTATACTGCTGTGTGTGATTCTATGCCCACGATGTGGGACTTTGTTAAGCGCCCTTTAGGCACTGTGCAATGTCTGGTTGGGTCCTGATTTGAGGTTTTTGACCCTTGATTTGAGGGCCATAAAATGTTCCAAATTTACAATAAATTATATAAATGGAAAGCCCTTACATAAGGTTGTATAATTGTACAATTAATTTACATAAATAAGTTATTTAATTATATAATAAAATTAGCTAAAGTTTACGATTTATACATGTTAATTTATAAGATAATCTGTTAATTAAAGTATAAATTAATTAATTAATAATACAATTGACTTTACACAGAGTTAATATACATAATAAATTATTTATTACATACTTTTATTATATTTTAGGAACTTTATTTATTTTATATACAATTAAATACACGTTTTAAATAGTTTTACATATAAATAATCTATAAATACTATAATAGAGTATAAATATAATACAAATGAGTTGAAAATACTTAATATAATATAATACAAGTATACACTATAAAAAATTATCTTAGCATTAGCTTAAATTGCTAATTTATTTTATTTTAAGTTAATAAATTACCTAATTAACTTAATAACTTAATTGACTACTGTAATTTCTTAATTAAATTAAGTTACAGATACTGTATAGTACATAATACATATATAAATACATATGTACAATATTAGGTATAATTATGTACATATAAATAAGTTTAAGTAATTACTTAGATTATTATACATTTAAGTTATTACAAATTAAGAGATAATAATACAATAAGATTATATATACAATAAATCATCATGATATTTAATTTAATATATAGAATACAGATGTAAGTTATATTTATATATTATATACATATTATACATTATATACTTATAGCTTAGATTTAACTTATATATACAAGTATATACATAGTATATAGGGTATTTTTGGAGTTTTTTTTATTTTTATGGTTTTTATAGGTTTAGTAGAGGTAGGGGATGAGATAGAAAGAGTGAGATGAGAGAGAGTGTGTGTTGTTTTTGGTGTTTTTGGGTTTTGACCTTTTATTAAGTTTCAAAGTATATTAAATCGTCAGTTGGTATATTCTACCAAGCCGGGGGTTCAGATTATCTTGAAACTTGACATACACCTAAAAATATACATAATCCTGCTTAAGATACATTTATTTTATTTTTTTGAAAATTTTTTATGATTTTTATTTATTTATAAAGCAAACCAATTCTAGGCATTGATGAGTGTTTTAACCTAAGAACCTAAGGCACTAGAATCAGTTCTAAGGGCTGAACATGTAGTTTAAACATTCATACGTACTCAACATGCATTTTGAAATATGTTTGATCATTTAAACACAATTTCTTACTCAATGTTACTAAAATTAAGGTTTTGAACAATTATGCACATTAAAAGTAGCTGACAAAGGATATAAAATGAGATTACAAGCAATTCAAGTTAAATTAAAATCCAATTTCAGTACATGAATGCTTGGACAAATAGTTCTAACACTAAACACAGCTCAACTTCATATCTTCATCCAAAATCCACTTCAGATTTCCCTCAGACCAGCCAATTTAGTCCATCACAGTGGCTGAACTGCTAAACTAGCAGCTTCTAGTGTTGTTATAGTTGCTGTCAATTTAATTTTAGCTCAAATCAGATGATGAACCAGTTGCTTAGACGTCCTACAATACAGAGTTGCAGCTGCTTCTGGTTTCAGCAATTCAGAGCTGCTACTAGATTAAAAATCAACCAAGATCAGATCTGAGAAGGTCTGATCTTAGCTCAAGGATATTCAAATCAATTTTCTAGCAAATCATTATTATCAAAAAATCCTTTTAAAACTATGTATGAAGATCTGAAATCTATATGCCAATTTTTATTCTTTAAAATCCTTAAAAGACCTTAATATGATCTCCTTTCTACATTATAGACAATGTAAAGAGGGAAATCACACTGGGTATTGAAATCATTTCAAAACAGATCCAAATCTCCATTAAAATCTTAAAAACATCTTGTGATTCTCAGAAAGGTCAGAATGAAATCAAATTGGAGTAGGGGTCATGTAGTTTTATTTAGGCATTTGCTTTAGGATTTACTTAGGTGATCTGATCACCAGAGATTCCTAAGTACTAGAGGTTAGTGCTCAGGATCTTAGGTAATCCTAGAAAAATCAATTGGGTCATTGTTTAGCCACTTTTCAATGAATCTGAAATTCCTTGGCTAAACTACCCAAATTGTAACTCAAATTGGGCTTATGCTCATCTGAAAATTAAAAACCACATCACACACCCTAAATTTATCGCATTGCACTCAATTGAGTGAATGAAAACTCGAATCACTCGATTAAATCCATTACAACTCAAATCGACACCAAATCTTGCGATTGGGCTTAAAGCCAAATATAAATACATCGAGCAAATCCAATACATTTGAATCCAAATCAGGGGTCTTTGTGAATTTATGATGCGAATGGGAGACCCCCATAGTGAATTTTTGGCGCAAATTCAAATCTAGAAGCCAAGGCTTCAGATCTGAATTTAACCTTAATGGATGGGTGGATGATGAATAGACTGTGAGGGAAAATCAGAAACGAATTGCAATGTGTAGGGAAAGCTGTATGAGTCGAAATGGAGATGGAAAAACACCTCTCTGATTTGAATTGATTAGAGAGGGCAAGATCGGATGTAAGCTATTCTACTCTTAAGCTACACTAATCCATCATCCAAACTTGATCTCTAACTACATCTACTAACCTAAATTACACTAGCTAACACTGCAACTAATCTAGAAAACAGGAAAAATACACTAGGAAAGTAATAAATCTAGCTAAGGGAAGAAGGTGATGTCCAAGGTCACCAGTTGGCAGCAGATGACGAAGAAAGGGGAGAAGACCCTTCAACTGAAGAGGGAGGTGTCCAAGAGTTAACGACTGGCGGCTAGAGGCGATCGACGGAGGGAGAGAAACCCACTCTGTCACCGTGGGTGATGAAAGGGGGTGGAAGCTGAGGGAATGGATTGAAAGGAACCACTAAGGGGGTAGGGAACTGGTTAGGAATTCATGCAAGCTTAGTGAGGTCCTTAAGTAGGCGCGTAAGTGATTCCCAACACCACATTGGTGAGATTAGGCAACAACTGCTTCAATGGTGAGATGGAAGGAAAAGCGGCGCGTAAAGCTCCAAATCAAATCATGGTCATAGGATCAAATCTAGCACAGGAGGTGATCACACATGCAAAGGCGTGTAAAAAATGGATTTGGATAGGCCGTCAGATTGTGGATACAAAGGAACGACAGCTGAAATTCGAGGTGTTCTTGTGCATCTACAGTAGTCATGCTACATCAGGTGAGAAGGAGAAATTGCAAAGAGGTACAAATGGTAAAACAATATGAATTTTGCACAACGGCCCATTAGTGACAAGTTTTAATGCAGCGTTGTCCTTAGGGTTTGCAAGAAGGTCCCTAGCGGCCTTCAGAATGGTTCTTGAGAAGTTTAATGTGAATAAAATGTTATGACTTGGGGACCTATATGTAAAACTCTAAATGTAAGGTCCTAGTGATATCCAAATGCAACCAAGTTTCTATTGAAGCTTAATTGAACATTTAGGAAGTTGATTTCACTTTTGATTTGAAGTTTTGAACTCAAACATGTATTCGATTTACAAATGGATCATCAATTTGCATTGATGAATAAAATATCACATTTTATGACCTAATTTTACATTTTTAACACAAATTGAATGTTTAGGTCATTTCTGTTAATTCCCACACTTAACCCATTTCCCATGTTAATTATGTAGTGTTATGAACACGCGCTCCAGACGACTTTTAAGACGTCTGGGAGGTGACCCAGACGTCGGACCAGACATCTGGAATCACCTCAAGACGTTGTACAAGACGTCTTGGATCATTTCCAGACGTCTGGAAATCGGTTATTTTGGTACGACTCCTTCGTCTACGCGCCTGAACGCGCAGACCTGCGGAAATTCCCTCTCTCTCTTTTTCCCTCTCCCTCCTGCGCCCTCTGTCGCGCTCTCTCTCTCCTCCTCGCGCTGCCTTAAAAGGCCACGCCCTCTCCCTCACTCCCGTCACCTCCGTCTCCTTCCTTTTCTCCTTCCAGCCAGCGCGCGAGAGCGAGCGCAAGGGTGAGCGGCGGCGGCGACAGCCGCGGCGGGTGCGGGAGGAGGTGCTGCGTGGGGGAGGAAGCGCTCGGCCGTGAGGGCGAGCTCGCCGGGGCTGCTAGGGCTGGCCGACGGGGGGCGCAGCGGGCGGAGCGACGCGGGAGGACTGCTGCAGCTCGAGCAGCAGGCGGAGCACTCGCAGCGCGGCCGTGCGTCGCGAGCGGAGGGCGAGTTGCGCCCTGGTTCTGGAAACTTTTCCAGAATCAGACGTCTGGGCTGATAGCCAGACGACGGGAACGACGTCTGGAATACTATCCAGACGTCTGAAAGGTGAGTTATTCCATCTTCTTCATTTTCTTCGACTGACCGTACTGAGAGAGAGAGGAAATGGGTACGTGCAGGGTCGGAGATTCGCATCCAACGCGAATCAGACGTCTGGATGCAGTGCCAGACGGCAGGAACGACTTCCAGACGTCCTGGGTGACCATCGGACGTCTGGGAACTAGACCAGACGCCCCCGCAGGCTTCTGGACGTCTGAGAGCCCACGCAGAGCAAGGTAATTCCTGATCCACTTTTTAAGACGTCTGGAAGAAGTTCCAGACGTCTGATTTTGCACTGTTTCGTCGTTTTCGACCCGTTTAGGGCCCGTTCGGGTTCCGTTTTCCGCGTTTCGAGTTGCGTCCTTTTCGGAATTAAATCCTTTACATGTCTACAGTAGCTATACACCGTTTTGAGACACTCCTTGTGTTTGATTCTTGTGATAGGACCCCGTTCCGTTGCAGTCTCGGGGGTTGCGGAGGCACGCGGGATTCCCGACCACGCCCCCAGTTCGCCTGTTGTAACCGATAGAGTGGCTTTAAGTATAATATGTTAAATTATGGAACCATAAATAGAACCTAGGACATTGCATGAATCCTAGGAATGAGAAATAGATTGAATGGTAGATCCTAGGGTGTTGCATGAATCCTAGGGCTGGAAAACTAGATTGTATGATAGCTCCTAGGATATGGCATGAATCGTAGGACAGGAAAACTAGTGGAATGTATGAATACTGCAGTCTTGGAAAATGTGGAAAGGAAACAATAGCTGCCTGTGAATTGAATTAACATCTGCCTGTTATGAATAAATGAACATGATTAAGAATATGGGATGTATGAACGTGAAACTGGAAAGGTGAAACCGGAATGCGCTGAGTTAAAGAGCTGGAACCCTACGAGGAATTAGGAGTAGAACTTCTGGAAAGTGAATGGAATAGAATTGGGGAAGTGAGCTGACCCTTGAGTACGGAGTACCAAGGAGAGCGACTGTCCCCCTATTTAGTGCAGAGCGGAGCCAGCCGCCCCAGGGACCCGGGGTTAGGACTGGCCACTCTGTACCGACTTGCTGGCCCTCGTATACGTAGTACCGAGGAGAGCTACTAGTGTAGGGAGGTACTAGCTACCCCACGGGCCCCGGGGTTCTGCTAGCCTCCTACACCGACTTGTTAGGCCCGTTGGGGCAAACCAGGGTAGTCAGGCGAGGGTGCGCGGACTGTGGAGGGGCAAGACCCATGTTTGGTTACTGTGGAGGGGTTGGACCCCTGTTACTGAGAGGGCTCTGCCCTGTACTGGTTCTGTGCTGTGCTTTGGGCGCACCCGTTAACGGAAACGACTGACCGCGTGCCAGTGCGGGTTAGCTACCCGTGCGTTTACCGCGCGTGCCGTAGTCACCGTTTCGTCTGTCAGTGACCTTGGGGTGGTTGACTGAGAGTAGGATCACCACAGGGGACTCTCCCGGCCAGGAGAGCACCACGTGCTACTTCTACTGTTTGGAAAAGACTGCAATCAAGATCGTTCCCACGAGGAACATTCGAGATCAAGTAAAGGATCTGAGAAATAGATAAATTGTGAAACAATAGAAAGACGTAAATAAAGGAAGAAAGAAAATTAAAACAGCTACTGTACACTTTACTGTTCTTTTGTTTAGTTGCCACTCTACTCAGCGTTTTGCTGACGTGTTACACTCGTTACCTTTCAGGACCAGGTGTTGAGCAGCCAGGGTCAGCGGCTGCAGAGGACGCTGGGCCGAGTAGGGTCCAGTAGAGTTACCACTGTTCTCTTGTACCTCTCTTTGGTTCCACTGTAGTGAGTAGTTCTTGTTTCCGCTGTACTTTTCTTTACCTGCAGTTCATATTATGTTATGAATGTTGTTCCACTGTTGTGGTGGTACATACTGTAGTAGTTTCTTTCCTTACTGCTGTATTTTCCTGCTGTTAGTTATATTCATGTTGAATGTGGTTTATTTTACTGCTCTTTTGGTTACTTCCTCGTTGGACGACCAGGTCTTGGGTTTAGTCGAGTCGGTCCGGTTCTCGTGTCTCGTAGGGACTCGGAAATCGGGTAGTTACAAGATGGTATCAGAGCAAGGTCGTCCCGAGAAGTGAATCAACTGACTGGAAAATAACCAATTCACATGTCTATAACTAGAGTAGCCACCACAACATATCTTTTGACATGAGCTCTTAGATGTTTCCGTTCGGTATCGTTCCGTAGTGACGTGTTCTGTTTTGTTTCGCGTCTCCTTGCAGGAGATGCCTCGTCGTGGGACCAGTGAGGCGGGCCGCGGGCGCGGCCGAGGACGAGGTCGGCGAGGAGGGCGTGCCGTTGCCGACACCCCAGTGGACCAGCCACTACTCCCGGGCGTGCAGGCCCAGGACCTCGCCCGGCTGATACGAGACATTGTACGAGAGGAGCTCCACCCACCGCCCCGAGCACCTCCTCCTGGGGTTGCAGAGGGGGAGTCCTCCGTGGGACCACACGACGGACGCAGCGCTAGACACGGGGGAGGGGATGGGCCGCTGCCGCCCCCACCTTCCTCAGACACTTCCGTGCACGAGGCACCTTCGCCTTGAGGAGCCTCAGCACCTCCCCTACAGCGCCACTTCGAGCTTTTCGGGCAGTTCCGGAAGCTGAAGCCCCCCTCCTTCAAGGGGGATGAGGACCCGACCGAGGCAGAGGACTGGCTTGAGCAGCTGGAGAAGATCTTCGACACCCTTCGCCCCCCGGTGGAGTGCCGCGTGGCCTTTGCCACGTACCAGCTGGAGAGTGCGGCACACAGGTGGTGGAGGGCAGTCCGGGGACAGGAGAGGGACGAGCCGACGTAGGACCAGTTCGTCACCCTCTTCTACGAGTAGTACTTTCCCCAAACGCGGCAGGACCAGAGGAGGCGGGAGTTCCACACTCTCCGCCAAGGGACGATGACCGTGAGCGCGTACCGCACGCGTTTCCTGGAGCTGTCCCGCTTTGCAGCGACAGTGGTAGCTACTGAGGAGGAGCGCCTTTGGAGGTTCACCGAGGGGCTTCGGCCTGCGATTCGGGGGTATGTCAAACCCCTGAAGCTGCCTACGTTTTCGAGGGTGGCAGAGGCAGCTATGACTTACGCGGAGACCAACCCGTCCGCGCGAGACACTGACGGCGGGCGGAAGAGGCCCTTTCAGCCAGACTTTTCACAGGGCCGGCGAGAGAGGAGACACGTGGCGTCCGCAGGAGAGCCGTCATGTTTTACAGGGCCATCAGTGGCCTTTGGGGGCCCTCGACAGGGGCCAGTCGCCAGCACCGGACCCCCGCCCAGCCGACAGCAGGGACCCACTGAGGGCGGGAGTCGGGTTCCCCTCTGTTACTAGTGTGGCCAGCCGGGCCACATCAGGAGGGACTGGCCGTCTAGGGCAGGAGGTCAGCAGATACTTCCCGCGCAGAGCACTGGAGGACGCGCAGGAGGCCGCGGTTACCGGGCGCGGGGAGGAGGACAGCAGTCACGAGGAGGGTACCGGCCAACACCTACCCGTCCGACGCAGAGTGTGGCTGCTTCGTCCGCACCTAAGGTTGAGGGGCGTATCAACGCCCTGACACACAGGGACGCCAAAGCTTCGGGATCGGTGGTAGCAGGTATGGTTTCAGTTTCCAGCAGACTCGTTTACACGCTTTTCGATTCCGGCGCTACGCACTCATTTGTCGCAGCCAGTTTCGCAGTTAATTTGGATCGGGATTATACATTGTTAGAGATTCCGTTCGTAATCAGAGGTCCGAGTGGTCAGCTGTTTGTAGCTGAGGAGGTGTACACGGATTGCGAGGTCAGCGTTGGGGGACATAGCCTGCCAGCTGACCTGATTATGTTACAGATGGAGGACTTTGGAGTGATTCTGGGGATGGATTGGTTGTCCGCTTACCACGCCTTGGTGGACTGTTTTGAGAGGAAGATCGTCTTCTCCATTCTGGAGTTGCCTTCTTTCAAGTTTCACGGACAGCCAGTGGACGGAGGTTTCAGGTGCATTTCGGCACTTCGGGCGGCGAGACTTTTGAGCCAGGAGTGTGAGGGTTTCCTAGCTTGTGTGGTGGCAGAGCCCAACCCTGTGGCAGACTTCCAGAGCATCCCTGTGGTCAGAGAGTACCCTGACGTGTTTCCAGACGAGTTACCAGGACTACCGCCCGAGCGTGAGATCGAGTTTGAGATCTCACTAGTACCAGGGACCAGCCCCATCTCCATCGCGCCATACAGGATGGCACCGCTTGAGCTACGAGAGCTCAAGTCTCAGTTACAGGACTTTTTGGAGAAAGGTTTCGTGAGGCCCAGTGCGTCTCCTTGGGGAGACCCGGGGGACTTCTCTTTCATAGACCAGGTGCTGCGCTTGAGGGGACGGTTGTGCGTTCCCAGAGACGAGGAGCTGTTGAGAGAGCTCCTGACTGAGGCACACGGTTCCAGATTCACCATACATCCCGGAAACACGAAGATGTACCACGACTTGAGACGTGAGTTTTGGTGGAGGGGGATGAAGCGGGATGTGGGTGAATTCGTGTAGCAGTGCTTAGTGTGCCAGCAGGTGAAAGCCGAGCATCAGAGGCCTGCAGGGCCGCTACAGCCGCTTCCAGTGCCAGAGTGGAAGTGGGAGAGCATCACCATGGACTTGGTGGTGGGCTTACCTGTTACCCAGTGAGGACACGACGCAGTCTAGGTAATAGTGGATAGACTGACGAAGACGGCGCGATTCTTGCCGATCCGAGTCACTTTGGAACCAGCACAGTTGGCAGAGAGGTATATCCGTGATGTGGTACGACTACACGGAGTTCCGCGGGAGATCGTATCCGACCGGGATACCCGCTTTACGTCCCAATTTTGGGCTGAGTTTCAGCAGGCCTTGGGGACGCGGTTGAGGTTTAGTACGGCTTACCACCCCAGACAGACGGACAGTCTGAGCGCACGATACAGACACTTGAGGACCTTTTGCGTGCCTGTGTACTGGACTGGAGGGGCTCTTGGGAGGAGCACTTGCCCCTGGTGGAGTTTGCATACAACAACAGTTATCACTCGAGTATCGGCATGGCTCCCTACGAGGCTCTGTACGGACGAAAGTGTACGGCACTCTTGAGTTGGGTTGAGGTGGGGACCAAGTGGGAGGTTGGCCCCAGGTTGATCCGGCAGAGTCAGGAGGTAGTCGAGCAGATCTACAGGCGACTCCGCATTGTCAGGAGCCGACAGAAGAGCTACGCGGATCGGAGACGCAGAGAGGTGCAGTTTGAGGTTGGGGACCACATCTTTCTTCGTGTTTCGCCCATGAAGGGCCTGCAGCGGTTTGGGGTGCGAGGGAAGCTTGCGCCGAGGTTTGTGGGGCCCTTTGAGGTCCTGGAGCGGGTTGGACCTGTTGCTTACAGGCTTGCCCTCCCCCCGCAGCTTTCTAGTGTGCATGGCGTGTTCCACGTGTCCAACCTCAGGAAATACGTAGCCGATCCCAGTCACGTACTAAGTCACGAGAGCGTCGAGATGGGCGACGACCTGACCTACCCCGAGCGGCCAGTGCAGATTCTAGACCGAGCCGTCCGCAGTTTGAGACGAAAGCAAGTACCCCTGGTAAAGGTTTTGTGGATGAGCCAGCGGTACGAGGAGGCTACCTGGGAGCCTGAAGCGGCAATGCGGGAGCGGTACCCGGAGCTTTTCGCAGGTACGTCTTTTCGGACCGGCTTCGGTCCTCTTTGAGTTTGTTATGGTTTTTTTTTTTGACGTCTTTTCCGCACCCTAGTTAGCGCAAGTTTCGGGGACGAAACTTCCTTTGAGTTTGTTATATTGTTATGAACACACGCTCCAGACGGCTTTTAAGACGTCTGGGAGGTGACCCAGACGTCGGACCAGACGTCTGGAATCACCTCAAGACGTCGTACAAGACGTCTGGAAATCAGTTATTTTGGTACGACTCCTTCGTCTGCGCGCCTGAGCGCGCAGACCTGCGGAAATTCCCTCTCTCTCTTTTTCCCTCTCCCTCCTGCGCCCTCTGTCGTGCTCTCTCTCTCTCCTCCTCGTGCGGCCTTAAAAGGCCACGCCCTCTCCCTCACTCTCGTCACCTCCGTCTCCTTCCTTTTCTCCTTCCACCCAGTGCGCGAGAGCGAGCGCGAGGGTGAGCGGCAGAGGCAACAGCCGCGGCGGGTGCGGGAGGAGGTGCTGCGCGGGGGAGGAAGCGCTCGGCCGTGAGGGCGAGCTCGCCGGGGCTGCTAGGGCCGGCCGACGGGGGGCGCAGCGGGCACGGAGCGACGCGGGAGGACTGCTGGAGCTCGAGCAGTAGGCGGAGCACTCGCAGCGCGACCGTGTGTCGCGAGCGGAGGGCGAGTTGCGCCCTGGTTCTGGAAACTTTTCCAGAATCAGACGTCTAGGCTGATAGCCAGACGACGGGAACGACATCTGGAATACTATCCAGACGTCTGGAATACAAGCAAGGTAGGATTTTTATTATATATTATATTTCAATGTTTTTAGTGGTTTTGAAAGGTTGAAAGATTCTAAGTTCAAGATATCCCATCCATTATTTATCTTGGCCAGCATAAATTATTCTAATTTACAAGGTACTTTTTGCCTTGCTATTAAAAAAGAAGTACTTATGAATCTTGTCAATTGTTGTATTAAATTGATCGGGTAGAAAGTAGATTTATTAAGATTTATGATTAATCAAAAGGTATTGAAGATATCTCTTAGGATGAGACATAGATTATGAAGGTGTGTTTTGTCAAAATATGCTTGTGTGAATGGGAGTTGCAACATGCACTTATTGCATGCTGGAGCGTTGATGCATATATCTACTTCATTTTCACTTTGGGGAGTATTTATTTTCTGACTAACGGTAGATGAACTTGCATCTAATCCTAATGATTGATTCATACATCTGCGTGGGGAGTCAAAAATTTACCTTCAAAGAGTTTATCAATAAGAACCTAACTATTGACAGGGAGAGACGTGAGGTAATTAAGTAAAGTTAATGTTTTCGTATAAAATCCTAAAATAAATTAAAAAAGAACCAACCCTACCCCTGCATACATCCTTATCAAGGCTTCTCAAGGGAAAGGACCATCACCATTGTACAATGAAGGACAATGTTGTCAATTTATCACAACATTAAATGATGCTTTTTTTTTATTTTGTAAAGAAGGAATTCATTGATGCAAAAAAGCAGTTTACATCACAACACTCACCCCTTCCAAAGAGAGAAACACATCTCCCAAGGAGTAACACTCTCCTAAGAAGGCAAAAAACAAAACACACGAACATTAAACCTAGGTGCTCGCTCAACCTGCTTCCGAATCAAGGTTCATGCATAAATAACAATTTGTGCCATCGAACAACGCCAATGATTTGCGCAAGACAAGAAAAACCAGCAATCCAAAACTGGTCACGACTTGATCGAGTTAAGCACGGCTCCTAACATACCCCATCATCAAGAGATAAACAAGCATAAATAAAGAAAGGATAAAAATGCAACCACAAAAAAATCGGAAACGTCAATGGATGCCGGGATGACGATAGAAACACCACAGTCTGAGATCGCTCACAACAACATCATTGTGGATTCAAGTGCTTAAAGACGATCAGCTTGAAAGGAGCTGATAATCCTCCGCTGACAAAATCGCAATGGTCACTTCCAGCTCCCCAACCAAGACCACAAGGGAGGAAGGAGAGGCCACCAAAGGACGTTGCAGTCGTCGACAGGTAGAAGCCCCAACCAAAGGGCCTTCTCGTAACAAGGACTCACAAGTCAGAAGTCATCTCATACAAACCCATGGCCGAGACACGTCAATAAAGGGGGGAGGGGGGGGGGGGGTGTTGTTGTGGAGTAGTCAAGGGACGCAAAGGTCGACTCAGGCCCCCACCTGGACGGTAGCAAATTAGGACTCCCGGAAACCTAGAGACGTGAGGGGACAACGGCACATTAGGGCTCCTCTTTCGATCGACGGTAAATAATGTTTCGAATCTTTTATAATTGTTGTCTTAGGCAACGTTCCGTGGAAAAGTAATGAAAAATATTAGATGAAATTTAATTTGGAAGTGTTTGATTAAGTAAGTGATTGAGGGATTTAAGTATAATGGATTGATAAATAAATAATGAATTATTGTATTGTAAGATGTAATTTTATTTTATTTCATTTAGAGATAAGAAATAAATGTTTATAATATTATTTTATTTAATTTAAAAGTGAAGGATAAATGAGATGGGTAAGTGAGGTAGATGATTACCGAAGGTCTGATAGCAATGTGACGTAGGTTGTGAGAATTAAAATGAACCTTGTTATCGTAACAGATAATACTGCCACGTAAAAAAACTACGCCTTGAAAATCTGCAACTAAAAGATTTTGAAATGGGAAGCTCAAACCACGTCTATTCCCCTAAAAAATACATCTCATGTTTTATGCAAACGGAAAGTACGCGATGATAACTCTTGCCTTTTTAATCTCAAAATCATCCATCAAAAAAGAGGATGCCAAAACTATCATCCAAAAGCTTGGCACCACATGGTAAAGGGAATCGCATCACATCATTGGATAAAGTATTGTATTCCAATTCCTAATGTCATCCAGTTAGATCTTGTGCAAATGGAGGGGTTTGGAAAATGGCTTCACTACAAGATGCCAATCCACTCCCCCCACCCCCCCCCCCCCCCGCACCCCGCCCCACCCCCTAAATATGCTCCACTTACCAAGTTGGCAGGAAAAAGGCATAAAGTGAATGACAAAAATTCCGAATCAAAATCAACTTGTGACAGTCCGACAACTTCCATCCATGAAAAGACAATTTCCTTTGCACCTTGGAAGTGATAAAACATAAAATGAGAACAGGTTAAGACAACCCCTGGTTTAATCCCTGGTTCTCGCCTCCCATACAACATTGCCCATTATCTCCATTTCCCCCCGCCAAATACCCCTCTTCATCTCCTATACCTCGCGCCTCACATTAAATGTTGCATGTGCGTTAGAGATGAAATCCCATCTCGATTTGGAGCTCAAGTTGAGAACTCTTCTTCTTCCCCTCCTATATATTTTTATTTTTTTCATTGTTTTTGCATTGACCTCATAGGGTTTTGAGATTGTTTCCAAAAAGTCTCTCCTTAGCTTCTTTCTCTACGAAATGTCCCCATTAATAAATTAATTAACAAAATATAATTATTATCTAACATTATAATTAATAATTAATTATAAATCAAAATGACATTATGCTTGACTAAGTATGTCCATAAATATTAAAATATAATCAATGGAATTACTATAATTTAAATTACCATGTTATCTCCCACATTAAATTAATTTAATATTAAAAAAAAACCAATTAAACATATCTTTTACCACCTTATCTCCATGTTCTAAACTCCGAAACCAAGTAACCCCTTTTACATCACATGTTAGCCTCTATTCCTGACCGTGATTCACTAAACACAAAGAGGGGCTAACCTCCTTTCTCAAGTAAATACAAGCACAGATTACTTCTGTTGCAAAGATGCTAACCTATATTAGTTAACCCCTACCATGAATTAGCCTTAAGATACAAACCAAGCAGCACCCTCAAGTTCTTCCGACACATGAAAAATCAAAGCAAGCATATTGACTGCTATGTAAAGCTTACAAAAGTCTCCTGTTGCCTTTTGTGGGCTTCAAAATAGTCCTGCCCTCAGAATCTGGGCAGCTCTTTGAATAGCCCTGGAAATCCTCCATATCTCATGACGGGTTTCTTGCTTGCTCTCTCCATTTGCCATCCTTTTGGATCGATAAATGGAGTCAACAATGCCGGGGAATGCATCTGCATTGCTCTCATCGTCTTCAGAGGGTGAATAAATCTGCTCACAGGCAAAAGACATTGTTTACAACCAATAGGTGGTAGGAATTGCATCTAGCATGCACAATAATTGACAGACACTAACAATAGGTTCGCTTCTTCAGTACCCAACTTACGTACTAATCCATCCAGTTTGAAACAATTATAATCTTGATGGAAGGGCATTTTCTAAAGATATATGTCCAAGCAATTCTAGTGTCATAATTAGGAATAGGGAGGCGCATAAGCTGGATTGAATTAAACAGGCCTAAACCACCATCAAATCTGCATCCAATCACGAGATGTCCGTCTATCTTGAGATCTGATTCAATGGGACACAGATGAATAGAATTTTCAATTCGTGCTATCTAGACACAATCAAGACCAGTGATGTGATAACAAGAAAGAGTACAAACGAGTAAAAATGTAACTAGGTATCTGGAATGAATGAAACCAAAACCAAATGTACTTGCTCTTAGATTGTAACTAACATGAGACATAACATAACACGAGGAAGAAATGGATAACATTTTGTTCAGAAGGAAGAACATGTTTTTTTTGAAAAGAGAAGGAAGAACATGTTACAAACGTCCTAGCTTAAAAGTACCTACAAGTAGTGATAGAAACAGGTTGTCAACCAAAGCCAATTTTCAACAGAACGTCAAACTTCTAAGACAATACAATCTAGCACTAGATTGTATCAGACCTTTTGAATCGATCATATCATAGGAAGGAAACTTAATACTAGAAAAATGTAAAGAGTGATGCACGTAAGGGCTTTGAAGGTAAGATGCAAAAGCATTTAAGCTTTGCTTTTATAAAGTATTGGGCCATACATCCTTTTTAGTAGAGTTTACTTTTAATAAGTGCAGCGAAAGCAATTGAAAATGAGATGATACGAGGCCCCAGGGTGATATAATGAAACATCGTTCGTGGTCTCTAAATTACAAAAGATGGCCCATTGACATCCATGTGGACATTTTTCAGGGAATATACTCACAGTGTGCTTAAACCATGGCCTTCCCTTCAATCCCTCCGGCTCCAAGAATCCTCTCTCTGCACGCATGAGACGATCATTTAAAGAGCGCCGCTTTTCCTCCGTATGCCCATTATTAACTTCATCGATAAGCTTCTGCATTGTCCAAAAACACATAATTTGGCAGAGTGTGTGATAAGGCTCATGAAGCTCATTTACAATCCACAAGTGACAAAGGCCATATCCAAGCTAGTGTGATATATGGACATAATTAGAGATAATAAAAGGGATTGGTTGACAAGAGATGCCCAGATTCCCAGGGTAGCATTTGCAGCTAGATAACATCTTACCTGTGCTTCAGTTTGAACTTCTTTGGCAACAGTTGCAAACTCGTCCATGGAGGCATTTAGGATATGTAGAGTTTGGCTTTCAAAAAGATCACCAGCTGAACTCATATGTTTCTGCAAAAGAAAATCTAGCATCAAAATCAGAGCATTCCAGTTACTCATTCGCAATGCAACAGCAAACATCTTAAGTGCAAAATGAAAGTCAGCCGTTAACTGATATTGCATTTGAATACCTAAAGACATAATCTAATGACAAAATAAAACACATTGCTGTTGACTCATATTTGGTAATTAGCTAATAGTGAAACTACATCTGCATCAATAAATTTCATTAAAAAAAATAAACATCATAGAAGTTAAAAAGGAGCACGTTTGGAATCTGACCAGCAATATTCATGACATTTTTGGGAACGAATGCTGGAAAATGACCCAAAAACTGATTGTTATTGAACAAAGAAATATAGACTGCCAACTTCTCGGAAAATGGGATTAGCTTGCCGTGTCCTTCAGGACACCATGATTCCAATTTGACAATAAATGTTTTTTTTTTTTCTTAGAAAGTAGCCTCGAAAATAGTAACAAAACAAATCGAGGATAAAGTAACTGGCTTCAACAAGATAAATTCATTGTGTAGGAAATTCAGAATTACTTCTCACCAGCAGTTGAGCAGCATAGGAGTTATAATCAAAGGGTAAAACTGGGGAATCTGCCAAGCTAAGTGCCAAAAGTCCCCATATTTCTGCAACTGAAATGGTGCAAAAAGGGTATACTTATACTTTGCATTAGTGGGTGAGTGCTGAAACAAATGCTAAATTCTCTGAAATTTGTTTCTTATAAATGTCTTAAGAGGTGAGTGCAATTTCCAGAGTCACAACTAAAAATCTCATCCCCTGCATCATCTTGTTCCCCACACCAAATTAAAAAAAAAAAAAAAGCATTACCTGCTACGTGGCGGCGAAATAAAGGATCTCCATATTTCTCCATCCAATCATATGAATCAAATGCCGTGTGATAGACAGGATAATCTGCAGAAATATTATTAATCGACTTTCTAGTAGACGTGAACTACAGCATCTTGCAATAGTCCTCAAAATGAATACTGCTGTATTTTCCCATACACCAAGTAGCTTTGTGACATCAGTTGGCATCAAATTGTCTTTAAGAATGCTGACTATGATGGTGAAAAGTTTCAACACTAGCAACCATACCCTTTCCAAAGTACATATCAACAGCAGGGATCCCAGCATGATGCAGAAATGCAGTGAAATCTGAATCCATTCTGCTAAGCCTTCCAATCTACAACCAGATCCATAGGCTCAGTAAGCTCAACTGCTAAAGAAACACCTACATGTAAGCACAAATTAAGGACCTACACAACACTGACATCAGAAATTCTGGCAACTACAAATGCACTGAAAATGAGAGATTTACTAATGAAAATCAATCAAAAAAAGCATGGGTTCAACTTTGTCCAAGAAAAATTAAATAGGCGCACGAGAAGGTAGAATAGCAACAAAGTAAGTATTACTTTAATGCCTTCTTCCATTGCTCCCCATGCCTGGAATACAGTCCTTCCCTCAAAATCTGGGTCCTTCACCTAAAAATTTGCATTTCAATTTATCAAAAATTTTTGCTAAGAAATATAAGAATAAATATATGCACATAATGGTGTCATCATTAACGACATAAGTAACATTAAAACACATAAGTGGACATGCAAAAAAGATGGTACTTCAAATGTCTAGACTGTTTAATAATATCAGCAGGCACAAAGTGGATGTCTTAGCCATATACTCTACAATTGACAATTTACTGGCTACTTGATTCATGAAATCCCTACTTGAAGCAAAATCATAATAAACACAAGGCACTATCACTAATTCAATATAAAGTTGCCATCTGTTGCTCTTGAATTGATATTGAACTAGTGCAAGGACTGGCATACACTAACTAAAAAAAGGGCCAAGCTCAAAAGAAACAACCACATCAACCTGCAAGCATCTAAAAAACAGAGAGTTACCATCTGGGATGTTGTATACCTTTTTGGTGACGTCAAGCAGCAGTTTATCCAGCTGCGGGGTTGCACAGGCAAAGAAATCTGGCCCTTGAACCGCACAATCAACATTAAGGTAGGCCACTGCATTTAAACCCAAATTTGCAATATTCTGCTCAACCCATTCTGTCGACCCAATCTGGCAAAAGAGGATTTGATAGTGATATTTAAATGTGTTATGGGGTGCAAAAACAAATCATGCATAAATTTCAGTGAGGCTTGGAAACTGTCAATGTAGCCGCCATGAAGAATCTTCTGTATACAGGTGGCTCGACGACACAACAGGGAGGTGTTCCATTTTATAGCCAGAGAGGGGACACAACCCCAACATGTCAGAGCTCCTCAACCTTTTACTGTTTTGGTGGAGGAGCACCCATATGCCACACACACATTTACAAATGTACTCATATAACTAACATCCCCCCTAAAACTGTAGGCTTCTTGAGAAGTCTAAGTTTGTCGCAAAATAAATGAAATTTGGACATTGGCAGTGGTTTGGTGAGAGCATCAACAAGTTGATTGTGAGTTGGAACATATCGAATGTGAAGAGCACTGGTTGCAACTCTATCCCTAACAAAGTGGTAGTTCACCTCAACATGCTTTGTGCAAGAATGAAAAATTGGGTTGGCAGAGAGAAGTGGTGCCAATGTTGTCATGGTGAGGGAATGCTAATCTTGAGCTCGTGAAGAAGAGATTGAAGCCAAATTATTTTTGCTAAAGTATTTGCAAAAGCTTTGTACTCAGCCTTTGTGGATGATGACCCAACCGTGGCTTGTTTCTTGCATAACCATGAAATTGCACTTTGCCTAAGTAGAATTATGTTGCTAGTGGTAGATTTTCAATCATTTGGGCATGAGGCCCAATCCACATTGGAGTAGGCAATTATCTTAGTTGAGGAACTTGAATAGGGCAAAAGGCCATGGTCAATCATTCCTTTTAGATAGCGAAGCACTTGCTTTAAGGCCTCATAGTGAGCATTAGTGGGAGTTGCCATCATCTGACTAGGTGATTTACCACATAAGTGATGTCTAGGTGCGTAAAGAGGAGATATTGGAGACTCCTTAGTAGTTGGTGGAATTCAATTGGGTTCGACAAAGGAATACCATTAGACTTTTGAAACTTCTGTGTGGAGGCAACAAATGGCGTTTTGACATATTTGACACCATCAAATTTGCACCAAATCAGCTGATATGCTAAGTAGCATTGTTGAGATAATATAAGGCTAGAGGGTAGGGGTGTTCATGGGTTGGGTACCCGTCCCATTCCCACTTGACTCGAGTCGACCCAATCTCAAGTGGGTGAGGGTCACGACTTGAACCGATCCATTTAAACGGAAATCCAATAGATATGGTATCCAACTGTGTTAAACTGGGTCATGGGTACCTGATTGACTAATTTAGCTAAAATATAAAAATGTAAAGACATAAAATATAATTTAAAGAAAAGTATAAAAAAATAAAAATATATATGACAATATTCATTAAAATGATAAAATACTTTTATAAATATATAAAAAATATTTATTGAAAATAACTTTATATAAAATATAAATTTAACAAGAAAAATGTTATTAAATAAAAGTAAATTTTAAAATTTTAAAATACTAAAAACTAATACATAATAAATAAATAAACAAATAAAGAAATAAAAATAAATAAATAAAGATAAAAATAAAAATAAAAATAGATCTCATATCAATAAATCTTGACGACTACTATTAATAGTAGTGGTCATTTCTTATTTTCAAAAAAAGAAAAATGGAAACTTTAAACATGTAACAATGTCTTTAAGATGGGATCGGAGGGAATGCGCATGACCACTGGGCTATGTACGCACTAGCGGTGACGGGAAACAACGCACGAGTATCACGCGTTGTCAGGAAGGCATGTGACCGAGAACGGTGAGGAGGGGATTTGTCGTGTTGAAGGATCGAGGGAGGGAGGGAAGCACCAAAGTACTAAAGCCATCGTGGCGTGACCCTCTCCGATGGCCATGTCACGTTCCACGTCTTCGCCTACTCTCAATCTGAGCTCCATGACCTTAAGCGCCTCCGAGCTCGACCACGTCCGCGACCTTGTAAGCTGGATCGAATCTAGATCCACCGGCCCATGGAGCCTTGACGTCTCCCCCGTTGACGTTGACTGCAACGCGACCTCCTCCACCTCCTGACCCTTGCGCCTCGCTAACAACCCCCTCTCCCTGATCTACCTGAAGAGATAAGGGTTGTAATGACCAATGGGTTGGGATTGAGCTATGAGCACAGTCCATGTGGACGAATCATGGATGGGTCAGTTAATGGGCACCCGTGAATGTCTTGACGGGTACCCAAATGGAGACTCGAGAAGTAATGGGTCATATTTAACGGGTACCCGACCCATATTTTATAAGTGGGTACCTGACCCAATAAGGTCAAAAATGATGGGTTGGGTCAGGTTGGGTACCCAAGATTAGCAGGTTTTTTGAACACCCCTACCAAAGGGTGTCTTGGTTAGTTCAACACCAAAAAAAATATGAGGGCTATCCCAAGTCCCTCGTGGGAAACACAACAGCAACTTGGTGAAAAAAAGAATGAAGCTAATTGGAGGCAGAGCTTATGATGAGAATATCGTCCACATATGAGAAAATATGTGATAGTAGTGGAGTTGGACTTTGTGAAGAGCGATGTGTCACTTTTGAGCCATGAAAACCAAGAGATACTAATAATTGAGAGTTGATGAAACCATGCGCGAGGGGTCTATTTAAGGCCATATGATGATTTTGGAGTTTGCAAACATGATGTGGGTAATCGAGATGAACAAAACATTGTGGTTGTGCCATATAGATCTCCTCAATTCGTTCGCCATTAAGAAAAGCATTATGCACATCAATTTGCTTCATGGTCTAATTGTTAGAAACAACAAGGGCTAAGGGTAGTCAAACGGTTGTCTTTATAACAGGGTTGAAAGTTTCGAAGTAATCTAAACCTTCTTGTTGGTGGAAGCCTTTGGTGATGAGCTTTGCCTTATAGTGGTCAATGGAGTCGTCCTGATTTCCTTTTATGTAATAGACCCACTTGGTACCAAAAACATTCATGGAATCTTTATATGGAACAAGAGACCATGTTCCATTCTTCAATAAGGCATCAAATTCATCAAACATTTCGGCTACCCACTTGGCATTTTTAAAGGCTTGGGAATAGGAGGTTGGTTCTTGGTCATGGTAAGAGGATTGGAGAGCAATTAAATGGGGATGTTTGGTGGTGAGGTAGATATTCTTTTAAATATTCCTTGCATTGAGCTAGTGATCATAGAATGGGTTCTGGAGGGTGGGGAAGCAAGTGGGGAGGACATTGGTGGTGGTGGTGGAAAAGGGTGATGGGTGGGGAATGGATGTGGGGAATTGGGAAGGTTTTGTGGTGATGACGATGGAGAAGTGAGGCAGGGTGTTGAGGTAGTAATTGGTGGAGTAGTGATGGTAGTTGTAGGTGTAAGAAGATTTAGTGGTGCAGGGGGTAGCAAAGTAGGAGGTGAAGAGGTGGTAGACGTGTTGTTGGTTAGCTTGCAGTTTATGCGCATTGTAAGCACTTAGCAAAGGAAAGCAACTACAGCCAAACACTTTGAAGAAGTGACAGTTCGGTTTAGAGCGGAACAAGTGTTCATGTGGAATAGCACCGTTGATATTGCTAGATGGCAAGGTATTTATAATGTAGACAACATAGTGAAAAGCATAATACCAATAACGAAGTGGAGTGGCACTTTGATGTAATAAGGCACGAGCAAGTTCAACCATATGACAATTTTTCCTCTCCACCAAACCATTTTGTTGGGGTGTGTAACGAGCAAAAATGCAATGGAGAATGTCAAGTTGTTGAAACCATTTATGTAAGCGATGATACTCTCCTCCCCAATTAGATTGAACACATTTGATGGATGTATGAAAATGATTTTTAACATATTCATTGAACTCAAGAAATACACCATAAACATATGTTTTCTACATAAGAGGAAACACCCAAGTATGTTTCAAATAATCATCTATGAAGCTAATAACATGGCGATAGCCATCATCGGAAGTGATAGAAGTCCAAACATCCGTAAAAATAACATCAAAAGGATTGACACTAGTGGTTGTTGCAGCAAGAGGAACACGGTGAGCTTTTACTTCAATGCGAGTTGAACATGGAAGATCTATAGAAGAGTTTTTAACAACGATACCAACTTTATTCACAAGTTGCTTGAGTGATGTACTTGACATGGCCAAAACACATATGCCATAACTGTAGTGGTAGAACTTCAAAAAATAAGTGTAATGGTAGAACTTCAGCAATCATAGCGTGCAAGGAAGAAAAAGGAAGCACAGATGATGTGTATTGAAGGGGAGAAAGCAATGAGGTTGGCTGCCACATCTGATATAGGTCATCTTTAAGTTTTCCTAAGCAAAGCAATTTCTTTGTGTCCACATCCTTAATATACATATCATTAGAATAAATTTTAGCATAACAGGAATTATTTTTTGAAAAGAACATACCAGGAATTATTGGAGTTGAATTTGGGAATGGACAATAAAATTTTAGTTGCTTTAGGACATGATATGTGATATGTGATATGTGCAAACCTTGGTTGTTGCCAAATTTGACCTCATTAGGGCCGTTGTACTTTGAAGCAACATCAAGGTTGGCTATAGATGTGGTGATGTGATGCGAAGCACCAAAATCCGAATACTAGAGTTCTTGCTCCTGATTATATCTACAACATTAATAGAAAGTGAAGATGGATGATACTCTGGGTTGAAGCGATGATAGCAATCAGAAGCAATACGATTGGTGGATGGCAGAGGAGGCATCGACCATTGGTGCTATGAATGAGGCAATCTTCCGCAACCTGATTGGAAGTGTCCTCGACTGCACCGACCTCGACCACCACGACACCCTCGAGCAGTCTACTTCATGCTAATATCTAGAGTGGATTGTTGCCTCTAGAGCTGTTGCTCATGGGTGATGAGTATCCCTACAAGGTCTTTGAACATAAGGGGATCGGATCTACCTGTAACATTGGTAACAATAGCATCATAATCAGGATCCAAACCATTTAGAACTAAAACAAGTTCATTGTTATCTAATGGCTTCCCAGATGCTGTAGCTAATTCGACGGCTATAGATTTGGCCTTTGGCACGAACACACTGACTGACTAGTCACCTTTCTTCAAGTTAAGTAGCTTAGATTTAAGATGAAATAGGTGTGTTTGAGAATGAGTAGAAAAATATTTAGCCAAGTATAGCCAGACATCTCTAGAAGAGGTGCGATGGGCGACTTGCAAGCAAATTTCTTCGATGATCGATGCAAAGAGCTAGCCTAATACAAGCTGGTCTTTCTGTTTCCATCGAAGATATCCATCATTAATGGTATGGCTAGATTCATCAGTGACGCCGTTCAAAGGAGAAACAAAGTCATCAATGACCTCATAGAGGTCATTTGCATGGAGAAGGGGAGAAGCTAGGCTCTCCATAGAATATAATTGCTAGTAGTAAGTTTGAAAGATACTAGATGATGAATGTTTGTGGGTAAGGATATAGCTAAAGTAGATTTGATAAGCTCTGATCTAGTTGCCATTGCGAACCTGGTGGATGGAGGAGTTATTCGCCAAGCGCGAGCAGCTCTGATACCATGTCGACGTAGCTGCTATGGGGACTTTTCTATATGTTGGTAACTTGACGACACACCAGCGGATTGTTCTATTTTATAACCAAAGGAAAGGGGACACGTGCCCAACACGTCAGAGCTCCTCTATCATTTATGGTTTTGGTGGAGGAGCACCCATACACCACATGCACATTTACAAATGTACTCATATAACTAAGAGAAACAGCTTCATCTAAGGTGGGGTTTGTGGCATGCTAAACAAGTTGGAACAAAATAAAGTAATTTAGGTGCCACTAACAATTAAACAAGTTGGAACAAAATAAAGTAATTTAGGTGCCACTAACAATTGACAGTACATTAGTAGTTCATGTTATTCACTAGGAGCAAATGAAACAACACAAAAAAAAGTAAGAAGAACCAACGTTAAGTGTAATCGCTAACCATGCCAAATTCCTCAGCATCCCAACTGCATAAAATAATTGATCTCCGAGGTCTCCAACCTGCTCGAAGCAGAATACCAAGGCGACGAGCAACTTCAAGGAAAACAGCAGTTCCACTATTGGGATCAACAGCTCCGTATGTCCAGGCATCTCTGTGGTTCCCAAGGACAACATAACGATCTGGCTCCTCTCTTCCTTCTATGACTCCGAAAACATTTCTGATTGTAGCCAACTTTTTCTCCTCCTTTAACCACAAAAAATAAATAGCAAAGAACTTTGGGCATAAAAACAAAACAACTATTGAGCCTGAAATATTACAATCACAAGGACCACTAAAGTGCAACCGCTATGCCAGCATGTAAACTACAAGTACTAATACATTTATAACAACACGACGAAGCAATCATGCTCCTTAAAACCATTCAGATTACCCGTCGATGTCATACACCATGTTCAAATTTATGCAACATGTTCCAAGGTGGTCAGGGAATAAATTAATTCGATTAATTCTTCAATATGAGCTACTACAAAAAGAAAAAGAAAAACAAACTTAATACTATAGTTGCAAAGGAGTATATGGTGAGGCCAAGTTAAAATCTCAACATTTTAAACAGACAACTCGAAACTCGACATTTGAATTCAGGCCTCATCATCTTAAAGCAATGCATGATCGAGATATGTTTTTCACTTCCTTCCGAGGCAAGGACTTGAACCGTATAGTAACATTCACATCCCAATCCTAACGGAAGCCACGACAATGAGACATGTCACATACACATGCAGCCCCTGTCTTCAAAATGGGCATAGCAAACATAGGACATAAAACTCCCAAACTTATCATATTTTTTTGGGCAATGTTAACCACTTTCCCTGGTCCTACATCCCCGACCCCACGGGCCACCTCAAGCCCCCTCTCAATCAACCACCTCACCCATCTCAACCCAAACCAACATCCAGAACAACACATTTAAGGTTTCCCCAAAACAAGACAGGGCACCCCCTCCACCTTCTGATACATTTCAACCCAGTAGCGACCGCGGGAGGCCCCACACATACCCAACAAGATTACCTACCAAACCTCAAGCTACTGTGAGTAACCATGTGATACTCCCAATGGGAAAAAGAATATTCAAATGGGCCCCAAACCGAATTGACTTCCACAAGCAAAACCTGTTCAATTAAAAGCGCGCCAAAATCTCCTCGAAGACCTCATAATAATTCATCATCAAGTAGTGAATTCCGCCCCAACCTTGAAGGTGAAGTTCACGGGGACCGGCCCGGGCCCGACCCCGCAGACCGCGTCGGCGGGCAACCCGCTGCGCCACGTGTCGGGCATCACGGGCCCGCCGAGGGTCCTCAAGATCTCCTCCGCGGCAGCCGCGGGGACGGGCAATGACGGGATCGCGGGGAACCGCGCCCGTACGCGCTCGTCCCCGACCGCGAGGTGCTCCGCGCCGGCGACGGCGGCCCATCCGGGGGTCAGAGGGTCGCCGGGGCCGCCGAGGAGCACCGTCCCCCTCTCCACGCCGCCCCTCCCGAGCCTCCCGCCGCCGTCGGAATCGTCCGCGGCCTCGAGGGGGTCGGGGCTGAACATGAGGACGGCGGAGGCGCCGTGGGCGGCGGAGCGGGAGACGGCGGCGGAGCGGGTGCCGTTGGCGCGGCGGGCGAGGACGAGGCAGCCAGAGACGGAGACGCCGAGGCGGGAGAGGGCGAGGAAGTCGAGGTCGCGGGCGAGGTGGGCGTAGACGGGGGGGGCGAGGAGGGAGGCGGAGGGGGAGAAGGCGTGGAAGGGTGGGGATGACGGGGAGAGATGGGGGTGGCGGTCGGAGAGGGGGAGGGGGAGGGGAGGGGAGGAGTGGGGGAGGAGGGAGACGGAGGAGTGGAGGTGGAAGGAGAGGAGGGGGTGGAGGTCGAGGGAGGAGGTGGAGGGGAGGCCGTAGGAGCGGAGGTGGGAGCGTACGTAGTCGGCGGTGGCGAGGGAGGAGGGGGTGCCGGCGAGGTGCGGGTGGGAGGTGAGGTTCCGGAGGTGGGAGGAGATGGTGGAGGCCGAGTTGGTCGAGGAGGAGAGGAAGAGCTCGTGGTAATACTGGTGGTTTACGTGATCGTGGTGTCGGTGCGTGGGGGGAGTGGTGGGGAGGGAGCGGGTGAAGGGGTGGAGGAGGAGGAAGGAGGCGAGGAGGAGGAAGAGGGAGAGGAAAAGGGACGCGAGGTAGGACGAGTGCGCCGCGCGCTTCGCTGCCGCGGCCGCCAGCGGCAGGAACGAGGGCATCATTGCGCTAATGCTCGCCAGCGCAAAGAGGTGGCAGTGGAAATGGTAGTGGCGGTGGTCTGAAGTGGTGGGAGCGAAGCGGGGAATCGAGGCACGGTGGAGACGCAAGACGTCCGCTCATGCGTAGGAATACGCTTTTGTTATCATCAAAAAAATCATCGGTAATAATACTCACTATTATCACTTTTTTTTTTACGATACACATGATAAGACCGTTATTTATTAAGACACCAGTGGATAAATTTACGAAATAAGTTAGAAGATCGGAATAAATGATGGAATAATTAAATTAATATATTTAAATATTTTGATAAGTTAAAATTATTTTACAGAGAATATAAAATAATTTTATAATAAATTAAATTTTCTTAATATGATGTAAGAAAAAAAAAAAGATAAATTAAGTGACGAATCACATATTTAATTTGTCAATTAAATTCAATCTAAAGATAAAAGAATATATATTAGCGATTTTTTATAATTAAATATTATTAATTTAAATTAAATACCATCTTAATATTTAATTTAAATATAAAAATAATATTTCGTGCAAATGTAAAATTATTAATAATATTTGGTTATGAGATACATAAACGATCATATAAGATCCATCAAATATGTGATATAGGAAGAGTCGATGACCGCGCATCTTTTTATTTGGCGACGCATATCGATTTTTTGCATCCCACTAGCAT
This sequence comes from Thalassia testudinum, assembly GCA_037157565.1. Classification (NCBI taxonomy): domain Eukaryota; kingdom Viridiplantae; phylum Streptophyta; class Magnoliopsida; order Alismatales; family Hydrocharitaceae; genus Thalassia; species Thalassia testudinum. The sequence continues at coordinate 26,566,312 of JAZHRO010000024.1, forward strand.
CCTGATTTGTCACAGGGAAGGGCTGTGGGGCGGGACTTAGGTGTTTTGGAAGAAAAAAAGAAAATAAAAGAATAGAAACAAAAAGGTGCTGGAGCTTAGAACGTGGGTCCTGTGCGTCACCGGAGCGAGTGGACGGTGCGAGTGTACGGTGGAAACTTTCACTTATTTAAAAAAAAATAAAAAAAAAAGAAAACGATGGTGGAAACTTTTCTTTTCTTTTTATATTTTTTCACGTTGATTTAAAGTCTCTGAATTAAAAAAATGATATCGAATAATATAAAATTATTATTTTTTACTTACTTTATTAACGTTAATTTTTATTTATTTGAACGAGTGTTAGGGTAGGATGTTAATTTTTAGGGTATTTATTTAAATCAATGTTAGTTAATATATATTTTGCTAATATTATATAAAATTAAAAGTAACAGAATTAATATTAAAGGTCTTTAATATAAATTTTCACCATGTAAATTAATTCCTAAGATTTTATTTGGTAACGAAATAAGTTGAAGAAATTAAATAAATAATGAAATAAATTAATTAATTTATTTGGATGTTTTGATAAGTTAAAATTATTTTATAAAAAATATAAAATAATTTTATCTTAAATTAAATATACTTAAATTAGTGTAAATAAAATATAAATTAAACAACAAATTAAATATTTAATCCGTAAAACAAACACAACCTCAACGAATAGAAATTAGCCCCATCTTTTAAAGGTCGGAGATCCGACTGCGTGCATGGATGGAATGGTTAGGCTCGCATGTCTCCAGCGTTGTTGCTGACGACGGTTTGAAGGATGGTGGTTTCGGTCATTCGTCTTTTCGGAGATCGATGGTTGATGTTAGGACGTTGTACGACGGTTCGAATATTTGGGAGTAAACGTTGAGATAGGTTTATCGTTTTCTACATCTAATTTATTAATATTATTATTATTTTTAAGGAGTTAAATGTGCGAGCCACATGAGTCGTTCCCACGCCAAGGCGTTACCACAGGTGTTGCCGGCTCAGTCTAGTTTTTCATTTGTGGAGATAAAGGTAGGAATGCAAATGAATTGAATTTGGACAAATCAATACTTATGTATGATTACAAAAGTTATATTCATATTTTATTTATTTATTTATTGAATATAAATATATAAATTCATACTCATATTTATGATATCTATTTATAAAATTTATATCCATAATTTACTCACTTATCCATTAGATATAAAAATATAAATTTATATTCATACCTATCTACCTATTCTATTTATCAATCGAATATTTATTTATAAATTAATTTTATTATTAAATCGTGTTAAATTAAAATCACATAAGAAGATAATCTATAATGTAATTTATTAATTATTTATTTTTAATAAATTTTAAATATAAGAGTTCAGGTAATTTTAATTTTATTGATCTTTAATAAAATTATTATAAAAATAATCCTTCAAGAGGAATATATCAAAAATAAAGTAACAAAAAATTTAAAAAAATATTATATAAAAATACCTTTCATGCAAAAATCCTCATATCTGAAATAAATATTAAATGAAAGTTTCAGAAGTATTTCCAACGTTAAAAATTATGGAGAGAATCACGAAAAAAATTAGGATCGTAAGAATAAAGTATTTAATGCGAGATTTATATATGTCGGATAAATAAAAATTTTATTTAGATATTCCGTTAGAATAATAACATATAAAATCATACCTGCACCTACACGTAAGCCCGATCGAACTTTTTTTTTGATAAAAGTCAGACTTGAATCCGATCATGTTCGAACGAATTCAAATCAAATTTATCGAAATTTAGCATCCACAGGTAACGGTGATCGGGAAGGCGGGGCGATCTGTGTGCGTTGAGGTGGTGGAACCTGACGTGACCGAGTGGACGGCGTGGTAGAGAGCATAAAGGTTTCTTTGTCTTCAACAACAATTGTTTAGGTACATGCGGACGAGGAAGTGCATTTTGTCGTTGTGCCATTTACCCCCCGTTGCAGCTTGCACCGCCATTATTCTATATACGTGACTAAGTTTCCTGCTAGTTGTTTATCGTCTTGGTGTGGCTCCTTTTTCGGATGGCTCTCGTTGGATATTTATTTCTTCCATGCATTCGAGAAAGTTTCGCCATTGTATTGACCATCGGTTGGAACGAAAATTGACGAGAGATCTAGTAAATCAGGTGATTTTTGTTGGATGAAGATCAAAATTGATGTAAATTGAAAAAAAAAAACAATTCCATTCAATCAGCTACTGGAATCATTATTTTTTATTACGAAGACATAAAAACAAAGGCCCTCCGTAACTCCTTGACCGTGTCAGACTCCTCCCCCCTCCCTCCGAACACTTGTCTCCTTAACCATCATCTCACCATCCTGGCCCTCGTTGTCGTCCATCTCCATCGTTAATGTCTTGCAACTGCCACTTCTCTTGCATATATTCTTTAGGATTGAGTTTACGAAGGGGGTTAACCTTTATTTTAGGAATTAACATCTGTTTACCTTAAGGAATAACTTAACTTTTATTTTGATTGCTTTGAAGAGAGGTTGACCCAACCCCCGGATATCTCTCTCTTATCCTTTATTACATCACAAGATAATATTTATTCCTAATTTCTTTTCAATAAATATAAATAAGAATTAACCTCTATTTACAAGTAAATAGAAATAAAAATTAATCCCTATTACAACTTTACTATCATAGATTAATTAATCAACATCATAAATTAATCCTAACATATTGATATGCCACTCCAAACTTTTACATATATCTTTTGTTGAACTTTATATATATATATATATATATATCAACTAAATTCTAATCCAATCTGACTAGTTCTTGGTGGATCTTGTAAATTAAATCAAATCAAAAGATGTATCACTTGATTACTTTTTTATCTTTGCAAATGATGATGTTATCCACCATACACCCATTGAATTATTAAAAATTAAAATTGAAATTTGATTGATTTGATGGTCGATTTGAATTTTAAAACATTAGCGTAGGCTATTGAGATAGTGAACTATTGAGTCAATTGGGCGGGTATTAGGATTTCTGTCTTGGTCTGATGAGTTTTGGGTACACTATTCATTCGCATATGGGCTTTCAAATTGGTTAACATAAAACAATTTTGTACATGTTTTTGGTGTAAGTTCGATTTTAGCACGTGTCCTCAAGGGGAAAGTAATCTCAAAAGAGGGTCTTGTATGATTGATGAACTGACCAATCCAAAAGAACTAAGCCTTCAAGTTTATTTGGATGGATAATCCGGGACATGGTCTGAGGCCTCAGTGTCCGTGGAGTCGATACCTTTCTTGTCCTTTTGGCTAAGATCAATCGTAGAATATGTTCTTACATATCAGTGTTTGTGGAACAATTATCAATATGGCACATATTACTTGAAGAAACATTGCTGATATATCCACCTATGACAATCAATATAAAGTTAGGTAGCATATGCCCCCATGCGATCAAACACGCATATACGACATTCAAATTAAACACTTTCATTTACCCAATTTCTAAAATAATTGCTGTAACCGTGTTGCCTTGTAATAGGACTGTAGAAATGAATCTTTCTTGATTTACTTGACAATAATGCATTAAAAATTTTCATCAATATCCTTTTTAATGCATAAAAGAACACATCTCAACTATCAGAAATTTGCCACATCGTAAAAGTTCATCCTCGAATCATGTTTCCATTCCAAGTGCAACACTAAAAGGAAAATAAAAAAATAATAATTAGAAATATAATAAAAGACAAAGAATACATCCCGTGTAAGCAAATCAGTTGCAGTCCTCCAAATATGAAAGAGTCGTAACTTCACATTCAATGATACGACAATACCACTAAGAAATTAATCCTAGCGATATTTACGATATGCACTAATGAAAAACCGATATATATCGGTAACCAATGAATTCGATAAATTTCGGTCTTGATAGGCTTGGATTCTCACGTGGTCCCAGGAGGCGAGAAAGGCCACACCATCCCTAACGACCACACCCAAGCTAGTACAACCAAGAACCTACTTCACGAACACCACCGTTGAGGGCACGAATGTCAAACTCCACAATGGCCGCAGATGACCACAGCAAACCGCCCCCACACCATTACAGCAGCAGTCGAACTTCGCGAACGACGATGCTCGACGACACCAACAGTATGAGGGACCTATCGTGGATGCCAATGCGAGCAGAGAGGAAGGAAGTGTAAGTTTCGGCCCTACCAGGAGGAGGTGACGTAATAATTGCGGAAATGAAAATATAAATAATCTCACAAATAAGCAATCACACAAGTACATAAGAATTTTTAGGTGGAAACCCAAACTGGGTGAAAACCACCACCTAACCCTCTCGAGTTAGGATTTTCCGATCAACCAAGTTGATCAAAATCCACTAAACCGAATCACTTTAAACGAGGGTGATTCAACCTCAATACAATCACGCTACTTAGACGAGGGTAGGTACCTCAACCCTTTCTCTCCACGAGAAGGATTTTGTCTCGCGAAGGAGATGGGAATTCGCAAAGCGAATACCCAACCAAATAACAAAGATAAAAGAAATAACAAGTCCTATAGAGCCAACAAAGTAATTTTAAACCTAGCTTCTATAGGAATTAGGAAGCTCCCCATTGCAAGGAGTGCGTCGAGTTGATGACGCGGTGCGTGAGCCACGAGACGGCGCAACGTCGCTCTCGTGAACAACGGCGGGAGAGCGGGTACGCAACAGCTTGATGCTCTCAAGAGAATGGAGCTTGAGCTTGAAGAGCAAGAGAAACACAAAAAGGTTTGAAAGTGTATGCAAGGTGTGTCTTGTGTTTCTTAGATGTGTTTTTTGTTGCAAAGGCTCTCCTCTATTTATAGAGGCCTTAGGAAGGCTTTGGAAGGCTTAGAAAACCTTCCATAATCGTTGGGTACAAAGCCCAAGTGAATCAGCCCGAAATCAGGAGCAATCATTGTTCTGACAGGCTTATCAGACGTCTAATTCTGGCATCAGACGTCTGGAAGACCACTTTAAGACGTCTGATTTTGGGCGGGTTGCTTCCTGACTTGAACCAGATCTAAACAGGGTTCTTGTGCAAGTCCATCAGACGACATATAGGATGTCTGGCACTATGTCTGGACATCTGGAAACCTACTTTTTCTGTGGGAATGGATTTCCAAACGTTGCAACGGCTAGAAAATCTCTGAGAAGAGATTTTGGGTCAGCCGGGGAAAAATGGTCAATTATCAGACGTCTGGACAGTCCTATGGACGTCTGATAAGGCTCTAACGGTCACATTCTTGACTGTTCGCTAAGGCAGCCAACGGTCCACTAATTGGACGTCTGGCAAAAACAGCAGACGTCTTCTAAGACGTCTGGACTAAGGTCTGGATGTCTGATTTCATCAGACAGAATACTATGTCCAGCCTAATAGTTATCAGACGTTTGAAACAACAGTCAGACGTCTTAAAATACTTTATCAGACGTCTGATTTGGGAATTAGACGTCTGGAAACTCTGTTTGAACCCTATATTGGTTTTCTAAGTGTTCTACAGAAAACCTAAGTATCCTAGTGTTGTGCCGGTGTTCCTAGGACTACTGTTAAGGTACTTTGAGGCTCTTTAACATAATTTTCTAAGGAAATAAAGAGTAAGAAAATAAGGACAAAAGATACATGAAAGGTTTAAACAAAAATCTATCATATTCTTCTTGACATTCCATCTTCAATCGATCGTTCCTCGCGAATCTCTTCTGTTCTCCATCAAGCTCCTCCAATCCGTCCTGGATGCGAGCTCAAACTCCGTCTAATCACGTATCCATTTGCGATTGACCTGAAATCTATGACTCAAAGTGCAAATGTTAAATGACACGTGTTTTGTTATCATCAAAACAAATGATCGTGGTGCTCTAGCACCAACAAGAAGCTGATGAGTGTAGTCTGTTGGTGAGAGGCAACCAGGATGGGGGGGGAGGGAGGAGGTGAGAAATGGGGGGGGGGGGTGACCGGCAAGTGAGGGTCGGTTAGGGCCTTGTGTCTAGCTTGCGAAAGGGTTTGGTGTTTCTTGCAGAGGACTTACACCACCTTCTATTCTGTTAGGTTTTGCATCCACCAAGTGAAACTCTTTAGGTTAGGATGGGTTTTTTGGAGCCCTGGTAGTCTTATTAGGTTTGCATCCACTGTATGGTCATCCATCCAGATGAGATTGATTGCAATTCTTAACTAGGTCCTTTGCCAAGTAATTGGTTACACTTACTCAAATATGTTTATCAGATTTGCCTATGGCTGCATGTTCTGTCTGGGCCGATCAGGCTCTTGCTTGCTTGATTGTGCTTATGAACATCTTTGAGCTTTCGCCCATTTGAAGTGGGTCTAAATGCCTATTTCACCTAATTTTGTAGTGTAAAATTCCTCCCCCATCAATCGATCACCTATACATTGAAATGAGTGATTCTTCTCAAACTTAGACTATGCAATTTAGTTCCAAACATCTACCTTTCCGATAGGGTCCTTATTTTAACCTTACCCAACTTCTCAATGTCCAATTTAAACCCCTTGATATCATATCTTTGAGGTATACCAAGGTCACCCTCTATTGGATGTTTGCTCATTTTGCTAGACCTTTAGTGAGGAATTCCAAGAAGCAAGATATGCAAGATATATGACCCTAAAGTAATCTGTAGCTTATAATTTTTATTGAATTCCAAATCAAACATCTAATCTAAAGATGAGACTTTTTGATTTAGGTTTTGTAGATGTATGGCTTTACGTCCGGATGTTTAGAAACCTAAATCCAAACGTCTAATCCTTGCACAACTACTTCTACTTCAAACTCAGATATGGATTTTTCAATCCATTTTAATGATTTACTAAGGTAATTTATGACCCAAATCAGCTTTATTATGGTTGTATTGGATGATAAACTAACACACGTGCATGTAAACTACCTCTAATCACCATTTGAGGTCTAACTTTCTCATGTGATGGGACTCGACGGTCACCATCAAGGTTCTCGATGGTCATTGAAGAATTTGTAGATACGGGAAACGTAACATAGCCACGAAAATAAAAATATACCAGCAACCACATGAACATAAGCGATTGTTGACCCAATTCCATCCTTAATGTGTGTACATCTGAGAAGAGGATTTAACCCTCAATATCTACCATAGATTTAAATAATACATGAGGTACAAGGTCGAAGAGCCTTTAGGTTGTCCCCATTTGGATGTCTCCTCTTCAAGTGGGTTGGGAACCAATTTATAGAATATAAATATGGGAGGTTACACATTTGGATGTGTAACACTATAATAATGGGGAGTTATGGAGATATAATGAGAATTATTACGTTGAATCATAACCTTTCGGTGGTCCGCGTCTCTTGGCATTCCTACATGGATCGGGTTCAAGCGAACTTGGTTGTTCTGATCACCAATCAATTAGGCTTATTTTACAAGGATAATTTCTTCTCTCATCATCAAGCAACATGATTTTAATTGTGCATCAACACATAGGCATGCAAGAAGGAATTCAAGAGGAATGAAAAATCTTTATTACCTTCCTTAATCTAATTTCTCATCGTTCAATGTCTTAGAGCTTCTTCCTTCCCTTGGAAGGCTCCACTTGCTCCAAGATCTCTAAGTCACTTCCTTTGAGTCTCCTATGTCTTCTAGTTGTAGTTGTGTCCTTCCGCCAGAGTAACAACAACACAAATCCTCCTTCCTTCTTCCCTTGATGTTGCAACCCCCAATCACTTGATGGCTTCTTCTACTTTTCAATTTTTATCCCTTCCTGCTTCTTGATCGATCTCTTTAGAGGAGTTTTTATAGTAGTGGAGACAATCGATAGAAATGATTATATTGATAGTGGTGGTGTTCGGTGAAGTGGAGAGAAAGCCAAAGATATCCAAAATTCTAAAAAGGTTCATTTTGGTCGTTGGAGGGTTCCTTATATATATACACCATCTTAATTGGTGAAGGAGAGCCAACGTGAGATAAGTTCCTCCATTGATCTTAAATAATTAGAGATAAAACGTGGTCCACCTTAATCAAGTTGTCACATTAAACACCATGCACAAAGTAGGGATGGTTCAAATATTGGTATTTCCATATCCATATTTGCTTTCCAAAATTGAAATTGGATTTGGATTTGGATATTAAGTTGGATAAGAATTTGCATTACCATATCCTAATAAAATCAACTATGAATTCAAATATGAATAAGATATTAATCAGATTCGAATATTGATCAGATATTAATTGAACACAAATACAAATTTGATATTTCTTAAACTCAGGTATCAATTGAAATCCATTATTTATTAGATAAATATAAATGAAAACAAAAATGAAAAGAAGATTTGAATGAGAATCAATATTTTATATATGAATGGAAACTAATCTTAAAAACTTTACTATAAAGGGCGGAATGAAATTAAATAATTTTATTATTTAAATATTGATATTTCTTATAGAAGTAGTTCTTCTGTAAAAGTATCAACAACTCACACATATAGACTATTAGCTTTTCTACAAATATAAGAAAAGAATGTATGATTATTAAACTATATAAAAGTTATTAGATTAAAATACATTTTATAAAATAAAGAAAGACAATTAAATAAAAATAAAAATCAATACGAAGGAAATAGAATAAAATATATTCTATGTATCTATTTATGAATTTAGTATGATTAATATTAAAGCAAGAATTTAGAAAGCCATCTTAACTTTATTTTATGGTGGTTCAACCCATAGTATGCAATGCTTCTACTAATGATGATATTAAACTGAAATCTTAAGAAAAAAAACATATTATGAAATCATAATACTCATAGATTAAATGATAAGTTAACTCCCTTTAAGTAGATTCATAGTTGCGGAGGCGATTTTGAATCCGAGTCCAAATCCAAGTCCAAATGCATATACCCGAATATTAGAATGGGAATCCAACAATTTTCATAAGATCCAAATTCAAAAATTATCTGAATCCAAATTATCATATCAAACTAGAATCGAATAAGATATCAAGATATCCAAGTTGAATTCGAATTGGAACCCATTTTCTTCCCTAGCATAAAGCCACCAGTATAGGTCTCTGACCTTTGCCACCGTTAACAACTTGGAAAATCTATAGAGGAGCAGCCCCTTTACTCCTTCCCCACTACCTCTAATGGGTATTAAACACCGATGACCACAACTTCTTGTGGCCTCCTCCTTCATTTAATTTGTTTCGTAGCATACTTGTTGCAATAAAATTGATTGCTATGCCTTTATTTCACTTGGGCCATCTAAAGTTTGACGATACCATCCCAATTGCTTTGAATTTATGATCACACTTATGCAATTGCCTTGCATCTCATTCAACCCATTGGGTGCACCTACTTTTTTGTTCCATGTAGTGAAGCATAATTTACTTATTTGAACCAATTATTGTTCCTGTTAGCATTTTCAGATATGGCATCCATAGGAAAACCTCCACTCATACATGCAATTGTTAAGATTAATATTAAGGTGTTAGATATTAGCTCCTTACGTTGCACCCCCTTTAACCTCCTATTAAAGGGATTTCATCCTCAAACATAAGTGTACCTCATATTTGAAACAAGTTTAAGTAACTGGTTCATTTTAATATTTAGCTTTCATATGGCTTCTTCCAATATTTACAATTGAGGATCAATTCTAGTCTCAAGGGTTGGTGTATTAAACTATGAAATCATTATTGATGAGGGAAGAAAAATATTGATCTAAGTTCAACAATAAAAAACTTAGAAAAACCTAAGAAGAAGTTTACATAAACCTTTGCAATAGAATAAGTTGAGACAAAAAATGTAATATTATAAGATCCACCTAAATTAAAATAAAAATTAGGTGGATATCCGTTCTGTTAGGCAAACTATACGGACAATTTGGATAAAATGGATACACGGTTAGTTAGATTGCTCAAATAAATAGACTATACACGTCAAACGAATTCGACTAAAGATATAGCCAAATAGATGGACATCCCTGCTAACCACAAGGTTAAGTGGATAGATGGATAAACCTATTTGGCAAATTCTGGTCGGATGGTGGTTACCATGGCCATTATCTCATCATCTCCACCTAAGATGAATGTGGGTAATAAATTTGATCGGTTGTTATTATTAGATCTCGAGAATTAAGCACAACATTCAATGCTCATCTTACGAGAAATTATGATATTTAAATGAGTTGTCACCCTTGCATGGAAGCATATGGACATAAGGTAAGGGAGAGAAAAGAAACTCGTATCCTCTTACTTTAGCGACTTAATGCAAATTCAAGAATTAACATATCCTCCTTAGACGTACATCTATTTTGAGGTGGGATTACGTAACCAAATCTTTATTTTTTGTGTGATTGCTTGTCCTTTCTTGAACTTGAGCAAATCCTTTCCCTATCCGCAAACTCGATAGGGTTTTGGGAGAAGGGCTCCTATCAATTATTTTACACATTCTTCCTTGAGCAAGTAGGATTTAGCTACTTTTTAGTAACTAGACATTTAACTATTATGTTGCTCATATGATTTTGCAATTTTGGGACTAATATCTCATGATTTTGAAGTGATTTGTTTAGTACCCAAAGAGTCACACACCATGTCCTCTTACATGTCCACAAATATTGATGCTATGTCGATCGGGTACAGCCCTCCTCTTCCTTTGCATGCTTCCTATAGTTCCTACCCGTGCACCACCACTATCTTGCGAATACGATGATGCTCATCGCACTGCATGGAAGCCCCGTTGCAATAGGAACAAAAAAATACCTTTAATTGGTTTCAAGGATCAAATATCAACTTCCAACCTAAGAATAGGACCGAGGGGGAACTTCCATTTCTAGCTACAGAGTTTTCAAGAAGGTCAAATGCAAAATAGGACGAATCATTAATTTCCCATAAGTTAAGCAAACAAGCATCGAGTAAAAGTCATTCAAACCTCTATTCGCAGGCAAAAAGTTAACCTATGGACATATTGTGTACAATTGGAAACAGGGTAACGTTTTAAATGATGATACACACGTAAAGCATAAACTAAGGGGTACATAAGATGTAAGAATCCATGAGGAAAATTAGGTAAACTTTGGTCCTAAGACTTCCAAACTAGCCGGTATTCTTTGAGATTTGCATCTAAGCCAAGTCCATCACACGTCATAACGATGAGACAAGTTGGGCCCTTGGCCCATCTTATAATTCCAACGTCAGTGCTATATTTATCGAAAATAAGAAATCTTGACCCGATCCGGATATACCCACGTATCAAGGGTGTCATGGGCCCATTAAAGGTGAAACGTGTTTCACGAAGGCCCACAAATCTCATACGCTTTACATTTTCAATTTTACTTGCTGCAGCTGCGGGTGGGCCTTATTTGGATCAAATCAATTATTTCGTTCGGATTATTTCGATTATCGATTATGTCAAGACCCAAATCATAAAATTGATATGAGTTTTGAGTCGGCGGATGGATCTAGAATATGTAATCTAAGCCATTCAAAAAATCTGAAGCCCCTCCACCCTATTTGAACTTAACTGCATAAGTGAGTTGATTTGTAAATAATATTGATATACTTCTCACGAGCACTATTCCTATGGCTACAGATGATATTCAATTTTTAATAAAAAGGATAATGTTGTGAAGTATTACGTGCAAAACTTAAATTCCACGTGAATCAAATCCCACCTGAACTGATACAAATCCAATCTCATATGGTTAAATCATGAGTGATCATTTTATTAATTCAAATTAAATACGACCCAAAATCAAATAATCTAAGTTCACCCAAATCTATCGAATGCCCACCTTAAATTGAAGCTACCCGCGAACGTAAGATCACTCAAAGTTGTGAAAACATATATGGGGATGTGATGTCTATTTGAAGAATATCATACAATAATCGATCTGCAATCCAAATGTTGTCCACCGTAAAGTCATCGATCAACAGTTGTACTGTTTTGCCAGCTCCTGAGGGTAAGAATGAGCATTCCGTTGATTGTAACCGGCGAGGTTTTTCTATGAACACTTGAAAATTTCCTCAGCGTTATGAGGTACATATCAGACGCTCTTTTTGGAAATTGGTAATTCGTAAATGAGTGATAAAATTTACGTTCTTTGTTTGTAATCGAGGGGGGCTTTTCTGGCTTTACACATGGCGTGGGCAATGGGAACACAAGTAGCTTATCAAACAGGCGTGGAATTGATGGAATTTAGTTCTATAGGGGGCTCAACTCGATAAATCGGTGAGTTGAGTCCATGTTGAAATTCAAGCTCGATGATCTGATTAAGCAAGTGTATTTTTGAAAAATTGTTAATATCCAATGCATATTTGGTAATGAGGTGTTGTAGCATAATTGACAAGGAGTTGTTTACATAACCACTGGACATGAGTTCAAGTTGGCATCCACCGACACTTCTTTCGTTGCAAACAAAAGTAGGCTCCACAATGGACTCGACGAGGATAGATCTTTATGATGTTAAATTAGCAAATATTTTGGATAAGTTTAATGGTAACAAAATGTAGCATAATTAGCAAGGAGTTTTCCGTATAAATTAATTATAAGATGCGACTTTGAGTCCTGAATGGAATTTATAAGCTTTAAATAAAAAGAAATTTCAGCCGATATGAATCTGATAAGACCTAACATTCTGTGCTCAACCAAGTTTACGCTTGAACCCAGTTGAATCCTTCTTGCGGGTCTCTTGGCTTCTCACTTGACTCACTCTCAATGGAGCCCTCTTCATTTCTCATTAGGCCTTGCACTTTAGCGACCAACATTGACAATCGGTCAAACTTCGGAGATCTTTGCACAAAACTTGAAGTACAAATTAGGGTTCCCATCCATTGGCAAAGATCAAATATGGCTCATAACCTTCAAACTAAGGCAGATAATACCTGTAACAAAGAGCGATCTCGTTCGACCAATTTATTCTTTCATTTCCAAAATGTCATTACTCTTTTCTTCATCACACAACATAAATTATAACCCAAGTTTGCATACGATACCACTGACGGGATAGGCTTGAAAGTCCAACTCAACGATACATTACAATCTCAGAGACATACATGCATATTAAACCAGAAAAATAGCATTGTCTTCTTGACACATATATGGTCTGCATACTTCGGATTGCATGAGGATGGCAGGAGCACTTCTTGAGATGGAAATATGGATTGGCTATCTTGAGATAGAGCACGGAACATGGCAAAATTGCGGCTTACGGAACACCGCGTAGCCTATGAATATTGCCACGTCACCAACATTTTCGACAGTCAAATCGAACGAGTTGCTTCCTCTGATCAGTAGACACGCAATGGAAAAGCTTACTCTGACCACAACACACGTCGCTTGTCTCTGGCCATCATTTTGAATCTCGATTTGTTGGTTTTATTGTAAATATTGCTTCAGATGTTTACGTCAAAAGAAAATAAGTTTACAAAATAAGTGGAATAAGCGAGTTAGCTTATTCGGATGTTTTACAAGTTAAAATCTACTTCACCAAAACAAGCAAAATAACTTTAACTCAATATAAGTGGGGGTCAAAGTTAAATGATGAGTTAATACTTAATCCAAACACAAAGGCCACACGTAACCCAAACAACCAAATAGACCCTTAATAAAGTAAAAGGTAATCCAACATGTAAGCTCAAGAGGGAGGTGATTGTTCGAGCATGGGTGAGCGAGTGGAGTTCTTCCAGAAGAGTCCTCCATTTAATACAGCGAAAGTAGAGAAATCACACCAGAGAGTACATGCATATCTACAAGGCCCTCGTTCTTACACTAGATCCGATATGGTAAAGAAAATTATTAGGAAGAATAAAATTTAAAAGTAAAAAAATTTAAAAATAAAAAATTTTAAATTTTGATTTAATTTATTATCTTATTAAAGAAATTTGAAAGGATATTTGTTTGATAAAATAAATTAATAGAATAAGAAGAAAATTAATTAGGTGAAATTAATAAGAAAAATTGGATAGAATGGAGGTTGAAATTCTGTAAACCCTCCATAAAGCACTCAATTTTGGCACCTGTGAATTCTAAAAGTAGACATCTCAGATGCTCAATAAAAGTTCGATTCCCCCGAACGACCAGCAGCTATCGGATCTACATCATGGGGTAAGACTTGACCTTCAATTCTCTAAACTACCTAAGATTTCGAGTTATCACAAGGGAGCTACCATAGGTGCAGCGGAAAAGCATGGGTGTGCTCAATGGTATTGCTGCCTCATCATAGTGGGGTATTAGACAATAAATACAAGATCACGGTAACCACGTGATCAAAATCTTATTATCTTCTCCAAGCCTTTGTCAACAATCGGCGATGTCATCTGCTCAGACACATGTCGAGGTTCATTTTTGTTGACACAACCATTATTATCCATAGATTGCTGCAGAGAATAATCCTTCGTCACAGGCGACATTGTTACCATGTAAAATTGCTTTGTCAAATTCCTCCTTTCTTGAAAGATCCACTTACAGCCCACTTGGTTATTGCAATTAGGCTTGTAATTCCTTGTTAGGAACACGGGCGACATTGTTACAATGTAAAATTGCTTCGTCAAGTTCCTCTTTTCTTAAAAGGTCCACTTACAGCCCATTTGGTTATTGCAATTAGGTTTTTAATTCCTTGTTAGGAATTGTTTATTCCAAAATTATTCAATTCCGATTTTAGAATAAAACAATTCTACCTCATTCCTCTTCATTGTCTCTTGTAATTCCTTAATGTGATAATTTTTTTTTATTCAAACCCCTATTTCAATCCCTTTTTTTTCATCCAAACGCAAAAACTGTCTATTTCCTCATGCAATTCATTATTTTCCTTTCCTCTACCAGACGGAGCCAGAGTTTTTTGACGCTAGTTCATCACAAGGCATGGTGGATGGTTCAATATCTCCCTGTGAATTCTTAATGGATGTCTTCCTAAGAATCTTGGTGGTATTCAAGTAATGTCCTAGGTTATAGATGATAGATCTCCCAACCTAGGTTTTGATTCAAGAGAGTTACGACCAATGTAAGGTGGTCCTTATCGATTCACATGGGATTTCACGTGTTGCATGCTATTTGGATTAGACCATAAACTAATGACGTTTTTAGTTACTAGACACTGATCACTTAGGGTGCAGCATTCCACCGCTTTGCCTTGCAACACACCATTTATATTACTTAACACTTGAAGTGTTTGTTCTTTTCGAAGCTATGGTCACTAACCCTAACGACCACAAGCAAGAGGAAGGTTGCTTGCCTTCGTAGAAAGGAAGGTAGTTGATTTGAGTCAAAAGAAAGGGAACTGAAATGAGCATGAGGGAGACAAGATAGAGAGGAGCAATTGCACAACACTTAAAAAGATTGGTTACTGAGCTCACATCAAATGGTGCTATGTCCTGGGAGAGATGCAGATCTCTTGGTAAATTATACGTGAAGGATGGTACAAAAAAGGATCTCCAAGATTCAATGCCGTGCCCCAAGGCTCGTTGGCCTTACGTATTCAACCCAAGATGTCCCACACGGCAGGAATGTCGTTTATCCTTCACATGTACACAAGTAAATGAAATAATCAGAATTAATCAAACATAGCATCAAAGCATCACCGAAGGAAAACCTTAGATTTAAATAAAAAGTCCTCTCACCATAAGAGAGGAAAAAATCACAGTACTCAGAAGGTAGATATTCTACTATTGTTTTCCAAGAAACAAATGATTACATGAACTCCATGTACAGGCTACCCTCGCCTCTGAGTACTCAGATATAGGTTAGATGGGGCTAAATACACGACCCACATAATCCATAAAATGGGACAACCACAGCATCCATCCTAAGAGACGTACATCTTCCAACAGTAACCATTATCACTTTATCAGGTAATGATAAGGATTTGGTCGGACTGATCATTTGGTCGTGGAAAATTGATAGATGATAGCAATTAGATCTTTTAAGTCTTAACACGACTAGTAGTGAGGAGTATCAATCCACTAGTAACCCTAGTCTCCTCCTCTTCCACTCTCACTCACGATGGGGGTGTATTAAAAAAGGAGAGCATATTTTTCTTGTGTTAAGGAATGAGGATCATAATTACCTCTTAATACAAATTAATCTGCATTAATTTACAATTGGTCATTTGCAATTCTGCTCATCAAAGAAAAGCAAATGACCCACAAGTCTCTACACATACGTTTTCATATCTTAAATGATACATTTATACCTACTCCATATTAGAAACCCATTTGATCACTTTTAGTGTGGGCCAATTAAATTTGACAGCTTTAATATATAATTATTTACACATATTAGTCCATCTAATATTCCAACAATTTCCCACTTGAACTATATGTGTGCCACTTATAATTATATATTTCCAAATTGAGCTCTACTTTGCTGTCAAAACTTTAATTATATCATAATCATTCTAGTCTATCAACCACACCAAGCATAGAACCGAAGTGGCTTTCGTCATCATTTTGTAACTAAACCAACAAAGGTCACAAATGTTAAATGCATTTGATAACTATATAATGACATGGATGTATAGCATGGCTGCATGGGAATCTCACGTAATGTGATCACAATATGTTTATTCCCAACTGGTCCACTTAAGCAAGATCCAACCATAACCAAAAACAAAGACAGAGTGAACACAACATCTGAAAGCTTTATTAATTCTGCAGAAACTGTATAAAGCTTACAAGAAAAATGTACAATGCCATAAACTGAAAACTGAAATGTCTATTACAATGATGCAACAAGGATTACAAACTCTCACTAAAACAGAACTTCACTAATAGACATTACACCCATATGAGTTGTGTGTTCAAGGAACATCTTAGATGGCAGCTCCTTAGTAAGCGAATCCATGAAGTTTGTATCGATGTGCTCTATAGACAAAAGTCCACCCTATACCCTTTCTTTAACAACCAGGAACTTGATCTCTATACGGTTTGACTTGAAAGCATTCCTGTCGTTATTGGAATAAAGAACTGCGGATTTATTGTCACAAAATAACTTTTATGGCCTTTCAATGCCATCAACTACACGTAGCCTCGTGACAAAATTCCGCAGCCAATTCCCATGGTTGGATGCCTCGTAACATGTTAGGAATTCTGTTGCTATTGTAGAAGAGGCAATTAAAGACTGTTTTGCACTCTTCCAAGAAATAGCATCTTCAGCAAGCAGGAAGACAGCCTGAGGTAGATTTTCGACTGTTATGGCATCCTGCAAAGTCGGAGTCGGTGCAATCAATGATTTCATGCTGCTCAAATCTCCGAAATGTGAGCATGTAATCTTTTATCTTTTGTAAATATCTCAAGACCTTTTTGACTGCTTTCCAATGGTCTCTTCCCGGATTGCTCAAGTACCTACCCAACATACCTGAAATGTATGCTACGTCTGGTCATGCACAGACTTGAGCATACATAATACTTCCAACGGTAGATGCGTAAGGAACAATTTGCATTTCCCGTTTCTCAAATTCATTCCATGGGCACTGAGTGAGACTAAATTTGTCTCCTTTAGCTACAAGGGTATCTAATGGTCTATAGTCCTGCATGCCATACCATTTGAGTACCATTTCAATATAGCTCTTTTGTGATAAACCGATAATATGTTGCGAATAATCTCGATATATCTCAATACCTAATACAAAAGAGATATCTCCAAGATCTTTAATGCTTGGCAAGAAATTTCTTAGTATCCATTAAAAGGTTCATATCACCAATGGCAAGTAGTATGTCATCGACATACAAGACCAAGAAAATAAACTTGCTCTCACTGAATTTGTGATATATACATTCATCTGCCAAATTCATCTTAAAACCAAATGAGATGATTACTTGATGAAATTTAAAATACCACTGTCTGGAGGCTTGTTTGAGCCCATAGATGAATTTCTTGAGTTTGCACACCATACCTTTTCGATCACCCATAACAAAATGTTCAAGCTGAACCATATAAATGGTTTCCTCGATGTCACCATTAAGAATGCAATCTTTACATTAATCTGATGTAACTCAAGATCAAAATGCGCCACTTATGCCATTATGATGCGGAAAGAGTCTTTTGAGGAAACGGGGAGAAGGTTTCTTTATAGTCAATGCTTTTTTTTTGGATAAAACCCTTAGCGACAAGACATGTCTTATATCTTTCCACATTACCTTTTGAATCCCGTTTGGTTTTTAAAAATCCATTTACAACTAACGGGTTTCGTTCCCTCAGGTAATGGGACGAGATCCAATACATCATTGTCTTTCATTAACTTGATTTCCTCATTCATCGCATCAACCAACTTTTGAGAGTTTGGACTTTGCATTGCGTGGTGCAAGTTGATTAGATCATCTTCCATCATCCTAAAGTTGACCTCATATTCTTGAAGAAATACAATAAAATCACTTGCTATTGCACTTCTTTTCTCTCTAGTGGATCTCCTTAATGGCACAAGTTCCTGAGAAGTCTGAGCTTGTTCTTGAATAGGTGTATTCTCAATGTTATCTTCAACCATGGTGTCATCGGAATTGTTTAAATTTGGTTCCTTATCAATTCCAACAACATTAACGGGAATATCAACATATTCCTCTTTAAAGATAAAATCTTTCACCCTATTTTCTGTAATCAACTCAACATTCTCAAAAAACTTTGCGTTCTCAGACTCAAAAATTACTTTATTCGTGGGATCATAAAACTTGTACCCCCTTGATCTTTCAAAATAACCAATGAAGTAACAACAGATAGTCTTGGAGTCTAGTTTCTTTTCATTTGATCTATAAGGCCTAACCTCAGCTGGACAACCCAATACATGCAAATGCTTTAGACTTGGTTTCCTACCATATGAGGTTTTATCGGTTGCCTTAGTTGGTACTCTGTTCAAGATATAAGCTGCAATCTTAAGTACTTCTCCCCATAGAGATTCAGGCAAGGTAGTATGACTAATCATACTTCTTACTATATCCTTAAGTGTCTTGTTTCGTCTCTTAACTACACCATTCATAGTGGTGAACCTAGCATAGTATACTGAAGGATGATACCACATTCCTCCAGGTATCTAGTAAAAGGTCATGGACGTTGTTCACCTAATCCATCGTGCCTGCTGTAGTATTCACCACTACGGTAAGATCTCACGGATTTAATCCTTTTGTCGAGTTGATTTTCAACTTCGACTTTATAATTCTTGAAAATGTCCAGTGACTACCTTTTCATTTATGAGATAAATGAAGCCATATCTCGAATGATCGTCTATGAACGTGATAACACTGTTGACCATTCCACGCAAGCGTCGGAAATGACCCACAGATATCTGTATGAATCACTTCTAAGACGTCTAAAGACCTATTGGCTTCAAATCTCCTTATGTTGGTTTGCTTTCCCTTAACATAATTTACACATAGATCAAAATCAGTGAAATCTAAGGGATCCAAGATACTATTTGACACAAGTCTTTCAATTCTCCTTCTGGAGATATGACCCAGTCTTTTGTGCTATAAAGAAGCTGAATTTTCATCTATCAATATACTTTCCATACCACGTGTACATAAAAGAGAAGACTCGTTATAAGAAGTTACAGTATCAAGACAGTAAAGATTATCAAAATCATATAAAAAACCAGAACCAACCAAATTCGAATTTAGATATAAACAAAATTTTCCATCTCCAAATGAACAGGTATAGTCACATTTGCCCAAAGCAAAAACAAAAATTAAATTTCTCCTAAAAAATGGTACAACAAAAGTTTCATCTAAATTCAAATAAAATCTAGTCTTCAAAAGTAACCTAAACTGTTCTATGGCTTTGACTTCAATAGCCTTTCCATTCCCAACATAGATAAACTTTTTAGCATCACTTGGTTTTCGATAGCTCAGGCAACCTTGCAAAGACACACTGATGTGAGTTGTGGCTCATGAATCTGTCCACCAAGTGTGTCTTGGCACTGAAACTAAGTTAACTTCTATACAAACCAAACTAGGAAATGTACCTTTCTTTGCATGCCATGCGTGATAGTTGATACAATTCTTTTTATGCCCTTCAGCCTGACAAAAGAAGCAACCTAAGTTGGAGGATTCTCCAGTCTTGGTTTGCTACCTTTTGCTAGGAGTTGTATCTGCAGCTTCCTAAGTCCTTTTCTTTCCTTTTCCTTTACCCTTAGAGGTAGTGGCAATATGAACACTTTTTGTCTTGTCTTGCTTCTTCTTCTCTTCCTCTTGAACGTAGTGTGAGATAAGCTCATTCAGAGACCAAGCCTCTTTCTAATAATTATAGCTTACCTTGAACTGGTTAAATGAGGGTGGAAGAGAGATTAACACCAGATGTATTAACAAGTCTTCAGAAAGGTCAAGTTTAAGTGCTTTAAGTTTAGAAGCAATGTGAGACATCTCCATATCTCAACCCTTTCGTTCTTGGTAAACCTTTTCTCAATTTCAGCAAGGAATTCTTTAGCTGTAGTTATAGTTTCAGACATAGTACCCCTTAATGCTTCAGGAATGGCTCTTTTCATTATCATCATACACATGCAATTTGACCTCTCCCACCTTTCTCTCTTTTTTGATCAGTAGTACTGGTTTCTGTAATGGTGGGAGAGTCTACCCTTATTGTAAGGTCTAAATCCATGACTCTGAGACCTATCAATAAATTCTCTCACCATGATTTAAAATTAAAGCCACTAAGCATTGGAATTGAATTAATTGTTGAGATAATTTTGGCAGGTGTAAAATCTGAAACATAATCAATCTATAAAGACATTAACATTCATGTTCACATTAACAAAATGATGTAAAACAAATTGAATGACAATTAAGATCCCCATCACGAGACACCGAGTACTTCATTTAACAGCTTCATCTTTGGACAAAGGGTTAACAAGTGGTGTCTTGGTGTGATAATATCATGTTGATGATTAAGTATCATGTCAACCATTAACCTTTCTTTGGGCCGATACAATGGTCACACAACAAAACCTAACAACCACCACACACATATCTTATCATAAGAGCAAAATCAATTCTGGTAAACTCTACTTTCCTTTGGGCCGATAGAAATATCCATCATTGCTAATACTCAATCCTTGTTACAAGTGTAGTTGATTAGCTTCAACAAGAGAGCCTACTTTGGCAGGATGTTATCTCAGCTAAAATTACTACAACATGTATATATAACAATTGTGATTCAATTATTATACAATCTGATCTTAGGCTAGCCATTAATTTTAGCCATCTGATTCCACTTGTTGGGTTATATGTGCAATTAACCCATTAATAACTGTTTGATAGGAATGTGGCTAACCCAAGTAAAGATGAAGTATATCCAAACAAGTACTGATACTCAAGCTAAATATCGGTACCTGAGTGGGGTATTAGATACTCATAAGTACTCTAGGTGTACCGGTACTCAATATGAGTACCGGTAACCGAAGGGTACTGAAAACCTTTCATGGCAAAAACTGATCCCAACAACTACAGGTACTCATGGTGAGTATCGATACTCATTGAGTACTAGCAAAGTCTTTGAAAAAACCTGGGGTAGTAAGCTAGTTCACATAGTGTACCGATACTAGAGATTAGTACTGGTACATATGATGTACTGGATAAAATCCTAGCTTCTCAGATAATGAACTGTACTCAACATGTACTGGTACTGATGAACAGTATCGGTACTTGTAACATACAGTCTCATGTCATGAGTTGAACCTGTATCCACATAGTACCGGTATTTATGTTAAGTACCGGTACCTCATGAATACAGTTTAAGTCCTGTACATTACGTGTACCTGTATAAATGAACAGTACTGGTATCCAAAGCGATTATAGTGTGATTTCTAGGTTTTTTATAGTTGATTGACCATGCATCTAACCTAATCTATTAGTGACCCTATAATCTATGAAGCATCACTAACAATCGTGATATCTGGTAGTATTTCTATATTAAAAAATGATTACATAAATGGATAAAGGTTGCCAATCATACCTAAGTTAAGAGCCATGAAAAACTAATGATGATAGGAGCTAAATCTTCCAAACCTTAACACGACCAGTAGTGAGGAGTACCAATCCACTAGCAACAATCCTTCTGATGGTGGACGTAAAACCCTAGTCTCCTCTTCCACTCTCACTCACGATGGGGGTGTATTAAAAAATGAGAGCACCTTTTTCTTGTGTTAAGGAATCGGGACGATAACTATCCCTTAATACAAATTAATCACCATTAATTTGTATTTGGTCATTTGCAATTTTACCCATCAAAGAAAAGCAAATGATCCACAAGTCTCTTCACATACGTTTTCATATCTTAAATGATACATCTATGCCAACTCCAAATTAGACACCCATTTAATCACTTTTAATGTGGGCCAATTAAATTTGACAGCTTTAATATCTAATTGTTTACACATATTAGTTTATCTACTGTTCCAACGGTGTTAACTTCTAATTGTGTTTACTTGCATAGTAGTATTAACATCAATTTGTGTTTATTTGATTTGATGTTAAGTTAAAGTGTTAACCCTTGTGGTATTCAGTGATTTAAATGCTGACGGCATGTCGCCGGCAAGGGGATTTTTGGAAGAAGGCCATGCCGACACAAAGATAATGTCGATTTACAGGCAAACCGTCGGTATACCGAGGGTTTCGCTGGCATGTCGGAAGTTACCGACGAAACCGACGGCATGCCGACCATCTATTGAGCAGGAAAGGCCTGTGCTGGGAATTGGAGCGACACACATTGATTTTTTGTTATATAGGCTTAAATAACAATTATTTTTTATTCATATAAATATGTTTCTAACATCTTGATTTAGTTGTCTTTCAAATTTTAATAATTTCTGTCGGCATGCATGGACATGCCCACACACACACGTTGATTTTTTGTTATATAGGCTTAAATAATAATTACTTTTTGTTCATATAAATATGTTTCTAATATCTTGATTTAGTTGTCTTTCAAATTTTAATGATTTCTGTTGATATGTATCGGTATGCCCTCGACGTGCCTTGAAATGTCATTTTTTCGGACTGTCGAAATTGTCAAAATTTGCCATCGAAAAATAGATATTTCCACAACATGCCGAAGGCATGCCTACGAAATGCATACCTACAATTTCATCGGCACAGTGTCGAAATCGGCATTTCGAATCTTGGTGGTATCTACTTGGTAGTGATATTAGAAATTCGAATAAGAGATCACAAGGACGTGACAAAATCGTGGGACTTAA
The DNA here is from genome assembly GCA_037157565.1 of Thalassia testudinum. Taxonomy (NCBI): domain Eukaryota; kingdom Viridiplantae; phylum Streptophyta; class Magnoliopsida; order Alismatales; family Hydrocharitaceae; genus Thalassia; species Thalassia testudinum. Next base: position 26,589,486 of record JAZHRO010000024.1, read on the forward strand.
ACATAGATTTACCTAACACCAGTAATAACCAGTGTTAGACAAACCAGTATTAAGAACTCTTAAACTGTGTTAACTAAAAGAGGATTAACCTTCCAAGTAAATAAAAGTTAATCCTTTAGAAAGGAGGTTAACCCCTTAAGTAAACTAACCTTAAGGACATTTATCCGTGCATATAAATCTGCCACAAGCAACAACTCTATTTCAACATCAAAGCACTTGGAAACCTCCGAATTGCACGAAAGTAACATTCTCATCCTATTTGCACCTTCATATTTCCTTCGGCGACCATGACTGCCAACAGGCATGCCACTCCCACAACTAAATGCTATCGGATGCTACCCTTTGCACCGGAGAAAACAATCCCACAATTTCAATTTACCACCCTTCAATACCCAGAAAATAAACGAACAAAACCATAATATATGGCGGTTTCCCTTCTCAGGACCCTTCCATGAATGGCTCCCCCAAGGCCGTCCAACCCTATCGAGGACGTACGGATCATCTAAACCTCATGACTTGTGGTTGCCTGTCTAAAGTAGGTTGGTGCTAACATAACATCACAATCATCTTTACGAAAAACAACCCGTCTTAACTTTATGATCAATCGATGCCAACCTGGTCAGGTTCTAAATAAAACCCAAGGAATAAAAAAATCCCCATGTTGTTGAGGAGAATGTCTAAAAAGGAAACCCTACATCACCGAACCAGAAAAATAAAACAAGCCACCACCACATCTACCATACCAAAGAATCGAAAGTGCCATTTACCAATCACAAATTTCTGACCTGTGGAGCATTTGAACCGGGGGCACATCTGCAAAATAATCAACCCCTGTTGCACAAGAGCACTCGCAGATGTCACGAAAGTTATACAAAAAATTAACAAACTACACATTTACTCGCAACAACGAATAGGTAATCACACAAAAGCGAACGTGCACTTCCCACGGCCGAGTTGGAAGCAAATCTTTCAACGTCGACTCGTTGCCCTCCAGCACAGGAAGATAGACAGGCCGAGGGCAGGAACCATCCCCACCTTCACCGAAGAGAGGAAGGAGAACAGCCCGGAGAGAGGAGGGTCCTTCCGGCCGCCCCTCTCCATCGCCGGCGGCGGCTGCGCGGCGCCGCCGATCCCCCTGGAGAGATTCTCCGCGATCTCCTTAAGTAGCACCATCTGCGCCTTCTCCGTCCTCATCGACACGATCTCCTGCTTCAGCGACTCCCTGTCCGCCTCCAGCGCCTGCAGCCTCACGTACAGCTTCCTTATATCACCGTCCCCCCCCTCGCTCCCCCTCGCAGCCGGTCCCCTCGGCGTGCTCGGGCACTCGTCGGAGACGTCGGGGAGGACCCCGCGGTAGACCGCCGGGTCGATGGTGTAAACCCTATCGCTGGTGGGGTCATCCCCCGCGGTTCCCTGCTCACGAGGAGGGTGGATCTCCGGTATCGTCCGGAACGACCCCACGCTCTCCGCGGACATCGTCCGGGTGTGACGGTGGCGCGGGGAGGTCCCGACCACCGTCTTTTCCATCACCTCCATCTCCGAGATCCTCTGCTCGATCTCGGTCAGGGTGTGGGTGTCCCCCGGGGAGTTGGAGTGGTTGTTTTCCGCTGGGGAAGGGCAACGCGGCGGCGGAGGCTGATGAGGGGGATGATCCTCTGGGGGAGAGTCGGGGTCGATCCCGAGGGCGAGGATGTGAAGGCGGTAGGAGCGTAGCTGGTGGAGGACGGCGTCGACAGCCTCGTCGCGGCGGAGGCACTCGTCCTCGAGGGAGGTGATCTGGAGGTGGTCGTGGGCGATCTTATCCTCGGCGAACTGGCGGAACTGGCGGGCCTCCATCTGGACCTCCGCCTTCTCGCGCTGGAGGCGGAGGATCATCGACATGGCCTCGTTGGCGGCGGTGGAGGAGGCGCTGCGCTCCTCCTCGAGGTCGCGGCGGAGGTCCTCGATGGCCTCGCTGCCGCGGGCGAGGGCCTCGCGAAGGGCGGCGCGCTCGTCGACGCGGGCGGGGTTGTGGTCGCCGCCTTCGCGGGACTTGCGCTTGCAGGGGAGGGGGAAGGGGCGGCAGGAGCAGCCGCATGCCGAGCAGAGGTGAGGTCGCCGGGGCGGCGACGCCGAGGAGGACCTCATACGGAGCATCGGAGCTGCAGCATCGAGTGTGGGGAAGAGGAGAGGGTTCTTTGTGGGTAGAGGGGTGGTCGTAGACGGCGCGGGAGGAGGGGTTTTCAAACCCTAGATTTTTTAAGGGTTCCCTCTTCTTCTTCTTCTAGCTCTCCCCTCTCCCTCTCCCTCTCCCTCTCCCTCTCCCTCTCTTCGTATGTTTCTGAGTCGTCTTTTTTTCGGGTAGGGTGTGGGGATTTTACTCTTTTTCTTTGTCTTTGTTTGGGAAAATAGCGATGGGAGGTGTGTTAGTTGATGACGGGGGAAGCGGAGGAGAAAGGGGGAGGCGACCACGTTCTTTATCTTGATCGGCTACATGGAGTGGTCGGAAGAAAGGGTGCGAGGTAGGGAGAAGACGAGTGGGTGAATGTCAGGCTACGTCGAGAATTGACCGTGGAGTATAGGTGTTGTTTTGGTCAAAGTGGACGAATTCCTTCGCCATTGCTTGTAAATGGTTTTGAAGAATGGGACATTGGTCCAAAGGTTCTACAGAGGAGTTCACCACCATTTTTCTTTCTTTTCAGGGACGTATTAGAAGTGAAATTAAAAATTTATAGATTAAAAATTCAGTAAATCATAAATTGTTGTCAGATTGGTAAAATGAGATTTTTAAAAATCTTTCCTACTAATTATTCCATGAAAGCACATAAAGTGATAATATATTTATTAAATAATAAACTTTATTATTACCGTCAAAATATCTAACAAATCAAATCTATAACAAAGATTACAATAATAATAAGAACATAGAACAATAAAAGAAAAGAGTAGAGAGATTGAGGTAAGTTGGTGTGAAATTTAGCAGAGCTTCAGGGCTTTAGGAAGGATATCGGACAGAGAGCATGGAGAGGGCGTGAACTATGTGGTGGTTATTTTTTTCTATCTCTAGGTATATAAGTTATCTTCCAAAGGGTAGAGGCTAGGTCCTTTTATAGAAATCTAGGTGGCCTCCTATTGGTTGATCTAGAGTGCCTAGGATCACCAATTTGGATGGTTTAGATTCAATCAAAAGTGATGCTTATGATTGGTTGAATAGGAACCTTAGGATCTAAGTTGTAGGGCTATGATATGATGAGGGTTTTCTAAAAATAGACAGCTTAGGTGGGTGGCTACCAAGGGATAAAATCTTATCTCTTGAGCAACCACTAAGGGAAAAAATCTTCTTAAGTTGGCACCAACTTAAGAGGATTAGGCTAGAATTTTCTTGGGTCTTATGTGAGTAGGGTTGGGGTTAGGTTTTGTAGACATAAGTTGTGAGAATAGGTTCCTAATTAGGCTAGGTTGACCCTAAGTCTAGTGGGTTGGGTCCAAATAGATTCCATGAACCCAATTGACTTATACTAAATTAATTAAGTGAGCTCATGGACCTAAATAGGTAGGGATTGGATCTAGGATAAGTTGGCTAAGTTCCTGGATAGTAGGACAATTATGTGGATAAGGGATTAGGATCATGGATAGTGTTATCCATGATTTTGGCTTTTGAGCTTACTTATCCAATTTGAGCTACCTTAAGGATAAGAGTTGGGATAAGGATATCCTAAGCTTCTCAGGGTAGGGTTAGGTTATCATAGTCCATCTCTCTCTTCTTCTTTATCTAAGTTTTCATTTCTTCTTCAATCATATCTTACTCTTCAACCAGTTCCTAATTTTATAGCCTTATCTTCTATCCCGCTTTTATTCTGCATGTCTCCAAGTCATTCTACGTCATTTACCTACATTATTCACAATAGACTAGAATTAGATAATCAGGTCTAAAATAAACACAATGCATATGATATGCATGCATGCTCTAAATGCAATATTCACATTCTAAATGCATGATTTTACTAAGTAGCTAACTCTAGATTAAGCTAATTAAGGTAATAAATTAAGCTCTTATCACACTCCCATGCCTATCTTTTACTAATCCCTTAACAAAATCAATATGAGAAAAACCTATGGAAATCATGCAAAAATCACAATGCACGGATTTTTTTTAATAAAGATGTTGTCAAAGAATCGAGCCAGTTTAAATAAAAAATCCTAATAATATTTTTCACTAACGAAAGAAAATTATAGATAAATCCTTAACGGCAAAGACTAAATAGTTCCAGAGTAACGACTCAAATCCGAACCTTTGAAATCAAATCAAAAATCTTATTAGCCATTACAGTTGGATGGCCAAAGTGACTTTCTTTGACTAAATCGACACACCTAAGATTCGAATCGAATGTGAGAAAGAAGCATCTTGTGTGTAATTTTTATGTGACTCATCAGATGGATAACTAAGTTGACTCCTAATATTCAATAGGACTTAAAATGTTTCTATGCTCTTTTCTGAGACAACCTATCTTCGGTTAGGCCATATTAGGACTTGTCAGCTTTCTCCTCAACATTTTTTTTTATCCTGAAGTCAATACACTATGTGTATATTTCCTCGGCTAGGCCTCTAGATCTCTTATTCCTAATTCTTTTTTTTGTATTTTTTCTTTTGTTTCTATATGATAAACACTCATTTATAGCGAGGTATTTTTATTTGGAAATGGAAAAGGGGTAGCATCCATATATAGTGAGATGCTTTTATTTGATGGAAATTTTTTTTTTCCTATTTTTCAGTATATATATATATATCTTTTCCTTCTAATTTTTTCGGTTGAATATATACTTTTTTCTTCTCTAACTCATTTTTTTAGATGAGTGGCTCTCCTTCATTTGCTCTAAATGCTTTCTCCTACAAACAGGAATAGTCTTAAGAGCTAGAAATACAATAAGGTCATTTAGAACTGTAGGCCTAAGACTAAATCTTGTTGACCACCAAGGACTCAACAAAATCATCCAAAAGATGAGTCAGTGCAATGTGCAAGTGAAGATGTTTGAAACTTAAAGACTATCCGAATCAAAAGGTGGAACGATAAGTTATTCACTCATCACCCCTCTGACTTAATACTTCCAGCTTTTTTAGACTCCTTTCAAAGTCTTAGAAAAATCAATCCATATTTAAGTAAATACTCGAGATAATTAAGCCATCATACGACCTGAAGAGTCTAGGCGGAAAGGCTTTGTTTCACATGTCCTAAAGTCGGTAAAATCTCAAATCGAGAATTTTGACTCTATCTAGCTTGAATCTTAAGAACTACCCTCTTATTTAAAAGAAATACCACAGGAAAACATATGCAACGATGCAAATGCAAAATTTTTCTTTCTTTCTTTCTTTTTATTATTTTTCAAAAATGCTATGTATATATAGGAGTATTGATGGGATTGGCTGACACAAAATAAAGACATGTAATGTTCACCCACTCATGCCTATCATTACAATGCCCTCATTGAAATGGATGAAAAATAATTAAAATGCAATAAGCAAGAAGAGGGGATATCACCTTAATGAGGTTGTTATTCTAACTCAACTTATAAAGATGTAAGTACCTGTACAGAATACTTGGTTGCCTCTCAACTAGCACCAAGTTTTACGTCATTTGTCAAACCAAAACCCTAAAAGTAAATGAATGATCAAATTAATGGGTTGAGTTAGGATTAATATGAAGATATGGTCATGCGGCCCAAGAATCAGTGATCCACATATGTGGACCAGCTGATGGTGAATACCAAGCCCAAAACGTTGGAAAAATAAAATAAACAGGCTTGGAATTATTTGCAGCCAGGTACTACAAAAGAGAGAAAAATAAGTGTAGGTGCCAGAGTGGAAAGTAGATAGTGGCAACCCTAAAAAGTGGTGCATAAGGCAAATGAGGTGGATAAAGGGTGGTTAGTGGGAAATAAATCATACGGGTCCTGAAAGTAATGGGAAATGAAAGTAGGAACCCAAGTGGTGTAGTCTGAAATGGTATAAGGAACCACTTCGTGAGTCAAGTCAGGTGTGGATGGATGTAGAGTACGTAGGTGAGTCAAATAAAATCCAACGATCCATCTTAACAGTTCCAGATTCACCCAAATCATGCTGATATCCAAATCGAAATCCTCAAGCTTATCCCTGGGGTGATCAAAAATCTCATACGAGTCGCCCAAATCCTATCTTAATTCATGATGCAAATCTTCAAATGCAATGGGTGAAAATCTGTTATCTCTCAGAATCATTTCCCCAGTGGGTGTAAGATAGGAATCTAAATTAATCAAATCCTCGAATTCTTTCATTTTTACTTCTGTGGCTTCTTTGAATTTCCCAATGTCAGAATCGAGCCATCCATTAGAGTTTCTCGGATTATAAGTTAGGCCCCAATCTACTTTGTTTTGAACTCCATGCGCTGAGGTAACGTCTTCCTTTTTCTTATCAATCAAATCAAGTTCCTTGGAATTCCATGATTTAGCTGAATTCTTCGCTTTCTCAGGTAAATCATCATAAGTCATCCCCAATAATTCTGCAATATCTTGAACATCTCTTTCATACGAGGATTGTCTATCTTGCTCAATCTTACGATGTTGGTGATTAGAGTCACGAGAAGGGAATGTAAAATCAGGGTTTTCCTCAGGACTTTGGTGGATGAGAAGAGAAGGGTGAAAATTAGCTAATACAAAAGTGAAAGCAGATTCAGCTTCTATATGGAATATTTCAGAATGATCAGTACCGTTGAATTCAGATATCATAATCGAATCATGCAAGCATATACGATCATCATAATCCTCAAACAAAATCATATTAAACCATCCAAATGTGCCTGGCTAGGAGTGTCACTATCCTAAATCCCCCTATCCTCTTGAGGGGGCTCTTTTATTTGTTTGTAATCTTCATCTTGTTCTTATTCTCCCAAATTTTTGGAGATATCCACATCCAAATCATCCGCAACATCCAATTGTGCATCTTCTAACATAAAGGACTTGTATTCAGGCCCACTAGAGATTTGTTCCTCAAAATAAAGTGATTGTAATTTAGGGCTTGAATCAAGATTTAAATCCTCGAGTGAGCCTTCCTCCTCAATCTTAACAGGGTTATCAGATAATGTAAATTGGATTCCATGAACAAACATTATCTCCCAAGATTTAGGATTTTTAGATTAAGAATCAATCCTGGGGATGCCAACATTTTCCTCATCATTTTCCAGGATGGGGTTTTCAAATGATTCAACTCCAGATGTGTCATAATCAGTTCCAAGAACCCCATCAGATATCCCTTCCATAGATTTTCCATTCATTTCAGAGTCAATCTTTGGGACATTAGAATTGTCTATTTATTCAGATGTAGGCCTGGGTAAGATTTGTTTTGGATAATCATAGGGCCAGTGGGTGGGTTCGGTGTAACTAGAGGTTGGAACTGAATAAACTGTCATACTTAAGGTTAGATCCTCAACCCTAAGTGGCTCACAACTAACTTGTGGCACACTCAGACCAGGTTTATCATGTTGTGCTTCTCGAATTCTATTAAGCTCCTTCAGCATGTTATCAGTATTTCTTTTATTAGCTTCTCTCACTGCTATGGTAAGGGGTTTGAGTGGGCTAAGGATAATAATTTCTAGGATTTCTAACCTCACTCAAATCAGAATATCCATTATCAAGATTGGAATACCTAGGGTAAGGATCATATGCTTGGTTAGGTGGTGTAAGGTTATCTGATGAGAACCTCATCATGAGCCATAACTAGCTCATTTTGACCTAATACAAAGGATAAAAGCTCCTACATATCTCAAGGAAAGGCTTAACTCAGAGAATTCTGAGTTTAAGAAGAAAACAAGTCATAAGGGGTAAAAATGCAATTTTACCAGTATAATCTGCATACAGGGTAATTCAGGACCCAAACATAGGTCAAAGCAGCTTAATAAGAATAAAAGTGGGATGAAATGATCTAGCAAGGGCTACAGCAATTCCAAAAAACTAAATGATAATCTGTAACCCTAAAACAACCCACTTCAATTCACAAGGTTCGAGGCAAAGTAAAAATAGAATAAACCCTCTAAAATTCATAGAAAAATAATCTCTAGGGTTTAGAACCTTCAATTTGGCCTTCAGAACCCATTTTGACCTACATTGAGAACCATGCCCAATTAATAACTTAATTTGGGTTTTTGCGTAAATTGACCGGTCAAACAAGGTTTAATATAGAAATGAAATTCACCATCAGATTCCTTAGGTCCTAATTAGTCATGTATAAAAACTTGAGCCTAAGAAGAAACCTCCTTGACCGACTTTACACTTTGGTCCTCATATATTTACTCTTTGGCCCTCAACTTTTGAACCCTCGCATTTTGGCCCCTAACTCTCCTTCGTTCTTTGCGATCAGGTCCCCCCTGCAAAACCTGCCAGCACCATGCTCCGGCGACCTTGCGCGGAGCATGGCGCCGCGCAGGGTGAGGTGGGGGACCTGGCAAGTAAACCGGGGGTGCCCTGCGTCGTCAGCCGTCGCAGGGACACCCCCCTGGTCGTTGTAACCCACCATACCGGCCGTGCGAACGCACGGACGGTATGGGTTCTTGTTTCCGGCCATCCTCCGGCGAGGGAGACACGTCGTCTCCCTCCGCCTTCCTCCCTGTTTGATCCCTATAAATACCCCCCGTTGCTCCACCGACCGGGGCAGCTTGGATCTGACGGAGAAAATCCCCAACTTTCCTCTCTTCTCTCTCCGACAGACGCTCACCAGCTCCGGCGGTTCCTCCCCCTCCACCTCTTCGCTCTGCCGCAATACCAGCAGCAGAGACTTCCTCCCCTGCTCTTCCCGCGCCACGCCGCACCCAGCTGGCGCCTCTCCGGCTCTCTGCTCGCCGCCGCCCCTTTCCTTGAGCATCGTCTTCTCCGGCGACAGTCGATACGACTGTCGCCCTGTTCCTCCCCCTTCGTCCCTGCAAGTAAGCTAGAACTACTCCCCTTCTTCTCCTCTTTCTTTCCCCGCTTTCAATTTATTCAATTAAGCCCTCGACCGACCCTGACCATCGTCACCCCCTTCGTCTCCGGCCACCCTCCGGCGAGATGCTCCCATCGCTCCACAGCCTCACACCCCTCGCCGACCCTCACCGCACCTCCGCCTCATCACACTGAGCACCCCCCACCCCTTCACTGCCACTCCACACCTCCGTAACGCTTCCCCCAACAAACCCATCCTCCGACCCACAGTCCGACCTAGGGCAGCCCTTGCACGCCGCCCCGCGCCTCGCCACCACCCACACGAGCTTCGCCGCACCCTGGCGAAGCTCCTGGCACTTTCTGATTAGGCCGAGAGGCCGTTTTCTTGTGAACAGGCCACCCGACCTCCGCCGCCATTGCCGTGCAGAAGGAGCTGCTTCTGCCCGCAGCTACAGGTGCGCCACGCTCAGCGCCACGCCCAGATTCAACTCCCAGGCCTAGCGAGGCGTTTCGACAAAACACCAGGCTCGCAGCTAAGGCAGAAGGCTTCGCGTGACGCCGCGATCTCCCGCTGCTTTCCCCGCTGCGGGCGCGCAATTGAGGTGGGACATTTAGTCCCACCTCGGAAAAGCCTGAAGAGGCGCAGCGATATAAGATGCAAAAGTGCTGGAGGCTTACTGCCTCAGCACACGGGGTGAGGTCCCCTTCACCCGCCCGGTTACCCGGTCTCGTCCGCGCTCACGCCCCGCGGACCTGACCCGACCCGACCCGACTTAAGACTGACCTGCACTCCTCGCCCACCACGCACGCCGGTGGGCCTGGACCTGGGCCTGACCCGAACCCGGTTACCCGGCAGCTCTGGGAGAGCTTTCCCAAGAGTGGTTTCAGAGAGAGAGAGAGACGCGGGGGGGGAGGGTAGAGTAGGTTTTGCCTCTGACGAAAAACTCTGAAGTGTGCAGGCACAGGTGAAGAAGAAGAACCGCGGAAGAAGAAGGAAGCTGACTGTAGCAACAGGTAGTTTAAGTCGTCTGATTTGGAAATCAGACGACGGCCTGAAGGGAAAAGAAGAAAGAAGGAGGGGTGACGTCCCTGGCTGAAAAAGAAAAGAAGAAGGAGATCTGAAGAAAGAAAGAAGAGCATCACCTCTGCAGAACAAAGAAGAAGAAGGAGATCTGAAGAAAGGAAGAAAGAAGAGCATCACCTCTGCAGAATAAAGAAGAAGAAGGAGATCTGAAGAAAGGAAGAAAGAAGAGCATCACCTCTGCAGAAGAAGAAAAAGAGAAGGAGATCTGAAGAAAGAAAGAGGAGCATCACCTCTGCAGAACAAAGAAGAAGAAGGAGATCTGAAGAAAGAAAGAAAGAACATCACGAGGAGAAAACAAAGAGAACAACAAATTCTTTCCCTCTCTCTTTCTTTATTTTTTGTAAAAGAAACATGTATATCTCTAGAATACAACTTGCTCCCTGAGTTCGACCTCGGGAACTCTTTTATTTTCCGAGTAAAAAATTTATATATTTGAAATGTTGGTAATAACTGGCTATACTACAACGTTATAACAATAAAACCCGGTTGACCCAACGCACTTCATTTTGGCGCCGTTGCCGGGGAGCAACGGCTATTCTAGAGGTAAACATTCCTGTTTCTTTTTTTTTTAATTTCTGATAATCTCCTCTCTTTTGTGCAGCTACAGGAACTCAAGAAGACAAGCAACCACACGACAACCACTCCGAAGACAGGTAAATTTTTTCCTCTCAACCCCTAAACTCTAAAGAGGAAGAAAAGAAAAGAACAAGCAATATAGAGCTAACCTGTCTTCCATACTTAGTAACCATAAAGAGTTGCATGTTTTCAACTCATCACTCCTGCACACTATTAAGGGTATTTAAGGGCTAACACATTCTTGCTTGAGCCCTAATTGCCCAACAAAGAGTTAAATGGACCAAGTAGAGCCAACATAAGGTCAAACATTAGGATTTCAGTAGAGACACACCCCTTAATCAAGAATTGAGGAAATCCAAAAGTGGTGTGCCCAAGCCATTGATTGAAAATAATTAACAAGAAAAATCCTAAACAATTGGCTCTCTCTAAACACTTGAACCCTAAAAAACAAGACCTAAAAGCTCTCAAAGAAAACAAGAGGTAAAGTTGACCCCTTTGGGTCAACCAACCTTAAATTAGGTCACTCTTTGCACTTAAAAAGACTAAAGTTCAAGTGAAACCTTAAGCACCCTGATCTTAAAATTGGTAGACTTAAGAGGTCAAGATCCCCATTCTGGTCTACCTGGAACCGCAGTGACAAGAGAGGTCGGGTGGGGGAAACCCTGTAACCCGTGGGGACGCTCTACCGTGTAGGGGTCTTCGCGGGACTCTCCCTCTCTGGCTGCCCAGGTAATTCTCAGGTGGACGATCTTTCTGATCAAGGGGTCCATCTGCCCCGCACCTCTATAGTCACCCAACACATTTTTGGGTGTCTTGATTGGGTCCAGTACCTTCTAAACTTACCTCTTCCAACAGTGCATGTACGGAAGGAGGTCCCTAAGACCACCCTTAAGACCTCCATTAGAAATTCGCTCTCGTCAAGGCCAAGCCTCGACGCCTGTGTTTGTGCAGCAACACCCTCACATTATTCTCTCTTCTGATTCAGAACCAAGTTCTTCTTCTTCCCCCATCATGGCTCAGCCAGTTGAGGAAGAAAATAATCTGGAACACCAGCTCCAGCGACTCAATGACCTCTTCCAAAACTTCGTGCACCCACCACAGCGTCCTATGATGCGGGACCACTACAATCCTGCTGCGGTGGCCATTGAGCCTCGAGTCAGAATCCCGACTGGAGGACCTGATTCCGAATTAAAGCCCAACATGATTCATGCTATACCTAAATTCCATGGGCTTAATTCTGAAGATCCCTTCCAGCACATCAAACAGCTAAAGCATCTGGCCCACACTTTTGGATCAGATGCGCAAAATCGGGATATTCTTCTCATGAAGATGTTCTCCTTTTCTCTTATGGACAAGGCCGCCCATTGGTATCAAACTCAGACCCGGCCGATCAACACTTGGGAAGAACTTCAATCCGAATTTTTGAAAAAGTTTTTTCCCGTGGGTCGGACCAACGCCTTGCGCCATCAGATTACACACTTCACTCAACAATCAGGAGAACCTCTCCATGAGGCATGGGATCGTTTTCAGGATCTCATGAGAAAGTGCCCCCATCACGGAGTTCCTAAATGGGAACAAGTCCAATCTTTTTACCAGGGACTCCGTGAGGACATCCGCCTTTTCGTCAATGCAACTTGCGGAGGAAACATCATGGGTCAACATGAAGACACCGTATGGGAGATTCTCGAAAACATGTGCGAGAACTCCATCAACAATGACTCCATGGGATTATTCGACAGGACGAATACCCGCACAGCGACGAATCTTAAGGGAGCACATGAGACGCAGGGCCTGTCCGCATCAGTCGACCTGGAATTAATGGCCAGTCGATTGGACAAGGTCTCAATCATTGAAAAGAAGGTGGATGAGCTGACTCAGCACTTGCAGCGAGCCACCTCCACGCGTAACTCCTTTGCACAACCTCCTTCCACACAGGAGACTGTGCAAAACATCCTCCACCGATCTTCCCCTGGGATGGATCCATATCCACCCCCATCTGATTCTTGGACTGGAAGATCATCCGATCCTTTCTACACCAGCCGGGGGAACTCCATTCCTCCTTTCCCTGATTCTCAGGAGGTTCCTCAGACCTGCGAGGACCTCAACGCCATCCAGAACGACCCATTCTCCAACACTTACAACCCTGGATGGCGAAACCATCCCAATTTTCAGTGGGCGGGAAATTCCCAAACCCAAAGACCACCTTTTCAGTCCCGCCCGCAGCCCTCTCGTCACTACCAGCCGCCTCAGCCTCGGCCCAACCCTACTTATCCATCAGGGCCAAATCAAGATCAAATGTCCTTAATCCTTCAGACTCTGGCTGACATTCAAAAAACGAATGCGGCTATTCAAAAACAGCACAAGGACGAGCTTACTGAAGTTAAAACTCAACTGGCCCAGTTGGCAAATTCTCGCCAGCCAGGCACACTCCCTTCCCAACCCCTTCCTAACCCAAATAACGTGCCAACCCAGAAGCGCGTTATGAATCCAAATTTAGGCCACGCTCAATGGATTTATCAGGCCCCTACTGCTCCATCTCCAGACGAGATGGAAGCCTCAACTTCTTATGCGGGATTTCAGCAGCAGCCACCCCTTCTACCAAACCCAAACCAAAATCAGGCCGGATTAAATTCTGTAACAACACGTAGTGGTAAGACAACTCAAGATCCGCATTATCCAAACCACTCCCAGCCTGATAACCATGACCCTAGGATAGTTATCCAAGGTACCGCTGTTCCAGATCCACAACCTGGACCTATCCTAGAAGAACCAACCAAGATCCCGTTTCCCGAGGCCCTGACCAAGGGAAAGAAGACCACCAAACCCGTGGCCCCTGAGGAGGACCTGGTCAAGCTCTTTGAGCAGGTCCACATAAACATCCCCTTGATGGATGCAATCCGCCACGTACCAGCTTACGCACGATTTCTAAAGAATATATGTACACCCCAGCGTAAGCCGCGAACCAAGGGAGGGAGCCCAATTGTTCTGTCAGAGCAAGCCAGCTCTGTAATCCTTAGTAGACTCCCACCCAAGGCAAAAGATCCTGGAACTCCCCTGATTTCCTGTAAGATAGGTGGTACCCAATTTGATAGAGCATTGTTAGACTTGGGTGCATCCATAAACCTGATACCCACATCCTTACTTGACCATCTAGAAGAATCTGAGCTGAAACCAACCGAGGTGACATTACAATTAGCAGATCGATCTATAAAGTCACCAAAAGGGATTCTCGAAGATGTTATCGTGAGAGTACGGGATTTCTATTTTCCAGTGGACTTTATAGTCTTAGATATGGATGCACCTGAGGACCCTAGGGATACACCAATCATTCTAGGGAGACCTTTCTTGGCTACTGCTAGAGCCAACATCAGCTGTGAGGAGGGCCAAATAGAGCTTAAGTTTGGAGATCAAACACTGAAAATTGATATATTTAAGGCCCAACAAGGAATTAATTGCGGCGTCATCGAACAAATTTGTGACATCAAGACTTTGGTTGATGAATCACACCTCCAGAATGACTCGAGTATGCCTCATCAACCACAGAAGGATCTTGACCCGCAAACAGAGGAGTCAAATCCAGATGTGAACAACCCAGTAACTCCCACCCTTGAACCTCACATCTATACTGAACCACCCGCTGCTGCTGAAAACCCCATCCTCGAACTGAAACCCCTTCCTGCTCACTTAAAATACGTCTTTTTGGGTTCTAATCAGACCCTTCCTGTAATTATCAATTCCAACCTCAGTCCTGAACAGGAATCCCGTCTGATTTTTGTCCTCCAGCAACATCGCAGAGCCATCGGATGGACTCTCGATGATCTGACTGGAATAAGTCCCTCTTATTGTACTCATCATATCTATTCAGAAGAGGGCACACGACCTTCTCGTGAAATGCAGAGACGCTTAAACCCCAATCTGCAGGAGGTCGTGAAAAAGGAGATCATCAAGTGGTTAGATGCCGGGATCATCTACCCGATCTCCGATAGTCGTTGGGTGAGCCCAATTCAGGTCGTGCCCAAGAAGGCAGGACTCACCACTATAACGACTGAGACCGGAGAAATCATTCCTACCCGATTAGCCAACTCGTGGAGAGTCTGTATAGATTACCGTCGACTCAATTCCTCCACGAAGAAGGATCATTTCCCACTACCCTTCATTGATCAAATTCTCGAAAAACTAGCGGGAAATAGGTTCTTCTGCTTTCTTGACGGGTACTCCGGTTATAACCAGGTGGCAATCCATCCTGAGGACCAAGAAAAGACCACGTTCACCTGCCCCTTCGGAACATACGCTTTCCGAAGGATGCCTTTCGGTCTTTGCAATGCACCCGCTACTTTTCAGCGATGCATGCTTGCCATATTCTCAGATATGGTAGGTGATTATCTGGAAGTCTTCATGGATGACTTTTCAGTTTTCGGAGCATCATTCGACGATTGCCTCCAACACTTGGTCCAGATACTCAGGAGGTGCATCGATGTGAATTTGGTTCTTTCCTGGGAAAAGAGCCATTTCATGGTGCCTGAGGGAATTGTCCTGGGACACTCAATTTCGGAGAAAGGTATCCAAGTGGATCGAGCTAAGGTTAATCTGATCTCTCACCTTCCTATGCCTAGCTCAATCAGGGACATCCGATCCTTTTTAGGGCATGTCGGTTTTTATCGACGATTTATCCCTGATTTTTCAAAAATCGCACGCCCCCTGACCACTCTTCTCTCCAAGGATGTTCCCTTCGAAATCTCCAAGGAATGCACTCAAGCATTTGAAATCCTGCGTGACCGAGTCACCCAAGCCCCGATCCTACAGTCCCCTGATTGGTCTCAACCCTTTGAGATCATGTGTGATGCATCCGACTTCGCTGTAGGAGCGGTTTTGGGACAGAAAAATGACAAGAAACCTGTGGTCATTTACTACGCCAGCAAAACACTCGATGAGGCTCAGCGTAACTATACGGTTACTGAGAAAGAGCTGCTAGCTGTAGTATTTGCCCTAGAAAAGTTCAGATCGTACCTTCTGGGTTCCCATGTCATCATATACTCGGATCACACAGCTGTGAGGCATCTCCTTGCGAAGAAGGACGCGAAACCTCGATTAATCCGATGGATCTTGCTGTTGCAAGAATTTGACCTTGAGATTCGCGACAAAGCGGGAAAGCAAAACGTGGTAGCTGATCACTTGTCCCGTCTTCCTTCTGAAATAATTGACCCTTCCGGACCCATCACTGAGCATTTTCCCGATGAGCACCTGCTGACTATTGGTACTAGCCTTCCATGGTTTGCTAATATAGTAAATTACTTGGCATCTCATCAGACCCCGTCCGATTGGCCGAAGGCCAAGAAAGACAAATTACGCTCCGATGCCAAGTATTACATTTGGGAAGACCCGTACCTCTTCCGCATAGGTGCCGATCAGATCATCCGGAGATGTGTCCCGGAAGGGGAAGTCAACAATATCCTCTCTTTCTGCCATGACCAGGCATGCGGTGGCCATTTTGCCGGGCATAAAACCGCATCAAAAGTCCTCCAGTGCGGCTTTTACTGGCCCACACTGTTCAAAGACGCATACAGTCATTGCAAGGCATGCAGTCGTTGCCAGACTTTGGGCAACATGAGCCATCGCGACATGATGCCTATGCAACCGATTCTAGTATGCGAAATCTTTGATGTTTGGGGGATTGATTTTATGGGCCCCTTTCCTGTTTCGGATGGTTTCGAATACATTCTGTTGGCTGTGGACTACGTGTCCAAATGGATCGAAGCCATACCGACCCGAACCTGTGATCACAAAATCGTTCTCAAATTCATTCATCAACACATTTTCTCAAGGTTCGGGATTCCTCGTGCAATAATCTCTGATGGGGGGACCCATTTCACAAATGCTCAGTTTAGGTCACTGATGACCAAATACGGGGTGTCTCACCGAATCTCTACTCCTTACCACCCCCAAACTAATGGTCTAGCTGAGCTGTCTAATCGTGAGATCAAGAAAATCCTGGAAGTCACTGTTCGACCTGACAGGAAGGACTGGTCGTCCCGACTTCCGGAAGCATTGTGGGCCTATAGGACCGCCCACAAGACCCAATTGGGCATGTCTCCCTTTAGACTGGTGTACGGAAAGGCATGCCACCTTCCCGTAGAACTGGAGCATAAAGCCTATTGGGCAGTACGGAACTGTAATCTAGATCTTTCCAAGGCTGGGACCCACAGAAAACTCCAAATCAGCGAGATCGATGAATTACGCCTAGACGCGTACGAGAACTCGCAAATCTACAAGGAGCGGGTTAAAGCCTTCCATGACAAACACATCTCGAGAAAGATCTTTCATCCTGGTCAAAAGGTCCTACTCTTTGATGCCCGACTCAAACTCTTCCCAGGAAAACTGAGATCTAAGTGGGTCGGACCATATTTGGTCCGACAGGTTTTTGGAAATGGAGCAATCGAAATCAGTCCACTCAGCTACGATTCTGAACCTTTCATCGTGAACGGTCAGAGACTCAAGCCGTTCATTGATGTAACTTCTTCTGATTTGGCTGAGGCATCTTATATCCTCCTTTCCCCTTGAGTTTATTGCGCCCAGCCGATGGCGTAAAACTCAGCGCTTAACGGGAGGCAGCCCGTCATTCTCTTTGTAAACCTGAAACTTGTTCTGACACCTTTTAGCACTCGAAGTTCACCCTTGTAGACAGCCGACCCCAACTCAGATGTTTGCATCTGGGATTTGAAATCGTCCGCAAAAATTCAACCCGACCCATCCACTCATCCAAATTTCTGTCTTAAGGAATGAACTAAGACCCCCTAGGTTACAATGAGGACATTGCAAATCTTAGGCATGGGGGGGTATGAAAGTGCAAAACTTGTAAGAAAATGTTTCAAACAAAAAAAATTCACATATGCCAAAAACACCATAAAAATTAAAAAAAAAATTTTCGAAAAAGAATAAGAGGAAAAGAGAAGGAAATTTTGCGAAGGAGAAAAGAAACAAAATGAAAAAGGAGCACAAAATTATGAGAAAAAGTGATAGTCATTAGTAAGGAACTAAGGAATTAACCTAAGTTCTAGACCTCATTCAAGAAAAGTGCACAATGAGATTAGTAAAGAATGCAAACCTTAGGCATTCTTGAATAGACTCTTAGTACCCATTAAGATCTGGACACTCCTCAAGAGGTTGAGGAAAATGAAAAGCTGAAGTATTAGGTCTAAGACTTAGGGAGTATTCGGCCTCGTTAACTAATTTTTGGTTTACGGGACTCAGTAACCTATGCACCCTAATCTCACACACAGCTTGGTTCAGTAAGTGTAAAAATCAGAATCACGCAGAAGCGTCGCAAAAATCTGAAAAGAACACCTAGAATAGGAGCGGCCGATCAACACAAGTTGATTTGGACGAGTTCCCAGCGCGGAGAGGCGGGAAATCCCCTCGAAGATGCGTAACAAAATATCATCTTCTCGGTGCTTGTCTCTTAGGATATTTACATATCCTACTGGGGGCATGTAAGCACTCTACTGGTTCAGATTCCATGGATGGCATTATCTTGAAGTGTCAATTGCCAGGGTCTGGATTCGGCCACGGAATACCATGGATGGGATTATCTCGAAATCTCAATAGCCAGGGTTCCGGGGGTTGCCATGGGCGGTGCTATCTCGAAGCATCGATCGCCAGGAACCCTTGAGGATTGATGATGGGAGCAAGGAATCTGATACAGACCGTGTTGAAAAGCCAATCCTAGGATAGAACTAAAAAGAAAAAGAGAGAGAAAACTCTCCAAACAGAAAAACTTTCTATCTCTCTCTTACAAAACGCACTGCGAACTGAGCCAGGGCTAAAATCATTTCAAGCACGGGTGCTTTAACCACGAAGTCCAATAAACCTTAGGTTAGTTCTTGTGGGCCTTAAAAACCTTTGCTAAAAGACTGAGGCTAAGGCTAGACAGATTTGGATCTTGATTGGTACTAGAGTACCTTTTAGGCCTATGGTCAGCATTCTAACCTAATCTATGCTCAAATAAAAAAGGCACTTATCTAAAACTATTAAAAATTTCATGGTCTAGAACAAGGGTTGAAACCTTAAGTTTTTGCTAAGGGACTAGCAAAAGCTAGGCATGGGGGTATGATGAGAACCTCATCATGAGCCATAACTAGCTCATTTTGACCTAATACAAAGGATAAAAGCTCCTACATATCTCAAGGAAAGGCTTAACTCAGAGAATTCTGAGTTTAAGAAGAAAATAAGTCATAAGGGGTAAAAATGCAATTTTACCAGTATAATCTGCATACAGGGTAATTCAGGGCCCAAACATAGGTCAAAGCAGCTTAATAAGAATAAAAGTGGGATGAAATGATCTAGCAAGGGCTACAGCAATTCCAAGAAACTAAATGATAATCTGTAACCCTAAAACAACCCACTTCAATTCACAAGGTTCGAGGCAAAGTAAAAATAGAATAAACCCTCTAAAATTCATAGAAAAATAATCTCTAGGGTTTAGAACCTTCAATTTGGCCTTCAGAACCCATTTTGACCTACATTGAGAACCATGCCCAATTAATAACTTAATTTGGGTTTTTGCGTAAATTGACCGGTCAAACAAGGTTTAATATAGAAATGAAATTCACCATCAGATTCCTTAGGTCCTAATTAGTCATGTATAAAAACTTGAGCCTAAGAAGAAACCTCCTTGACCGACTTTACACTTTGGTCCTCATATATTTACTCTTTGGCCCTCAACTTTTGAACCCTCGCATTTTGGCCCCTAACTCTCCTTCGTTCTTTGCGATCAGGTCCCCCCTGCAAAACCTGCCAGCACCATGCTCCGGCGACCTTGCGCGGAGCATGGCGCCGCGCAGGGTGAGGTGGGGGACCTGGCAAGTAAACCGGGGGTGCCCTGCGTCGTCAGCCGTCGCAGGGACACCCCCCTGGTCGTTGTAACCCACCATACCGGCCGTGCGAACGCACGGACGGTATGGGTTCTTGTTTCCGGCCATCCTCCGGCGAGGGAGACACGTCGTCTCCCTCCGCCTTCCTCCCGGTTTGATCCCTATAAATACCCCCCGTTGCTCCACCGACCGGGGCAGCTTGGATCTGACGGAGAAAATCCCCAACTTTCCTCTCTTCTCTCTCCGACAGACGCTCACCAGCTCCGGCGGTTCCTCCCCCTCCACCTCTTCGCTCTGCCGCAATACCAGCAGCAGAGACTTCCTCCCCTGCTCTTCCCGCGCCACGCCGCACCCAGCTGGCGCCTCTCCGGCTCTCTGCTCGCCGCCGCCCCTTTCCTTGAGCATCGTCTTCTCCGGCGACAGTCGATACGACTGTCGCCCTGTTCCTCCCCCTTCGTCCCTGCAAGTAAGCTAGAACTACTCCCCTTCTTCTCCTCTTTCTTTCCCCGCTTTCAATTTATTCAATTAAGCCCTCGACCGACCCTGACCATCGTCACCCCCTTCGTCTCCGGCCACCCTCCGGCGAGATGCTCCCATCGCTCCACAGCCTCACACCCCTCGCCGACCCTCACCGCACCTCCGCCTCATCACACTGAGCACCCCCCACCCCTTCACTGCCACTCCACACCTCCGTAACGCTTCCCCCAACAAACCCATCCTCCGACCCACAGTCCGACCTAGGGCAGCCCTTGCACGCCGCCCCGCGCCTCGCCACCACCCACACGAGCTTCGCCGCACCCTGGCGAAGCTCCTGGCACTTTCTGATTAGGCCGAGAGGCCGTTTTCTTGTGAACAGGCCACCCGACCTCCGCCGCCATTGCCGTGCAGAAGGAGCTGCTTCCGCCCGCAGCTACAGGTGCGCCACGCTCAGCGCCACGCCCAGATTCAACTCCCAGGCCTAGCGAGGCGTTTCGACAAAACACCAGGCTCGCAGCTAAGGCAGAAGGCTTCGCGTGACGCCGCGATCTCCCGCTGCTTTCCCCGCTGCGGGCGCGCAATTGAGGTGGGACATTTAGTCCCACCTCGGAAAAGCCTGAAGAGGCGCAGCGATATAAGATGCAAAAGTGCTGGAGGCTTACTGCCTCAGCACACGGGGTGAGGTCCCCTTCACCCGCCCGGTTACCCGGTCTCGTCCGCGCTCACGCCCCGCGGACCTGACCCGACCCGACCCGACTTAAGACTGACCTGCACTCCTCGCCCACCACGCACGCCGGTGGGCCTGGACCCGGGCCTGACCCGAACCCGGTTACCCGGCAGCTCTGGGAGAGCTTTCCCAAGAGTGGTTTCAGAGAGAGAGAGAGACGCGGGGGGGGAGGGTAGAGTAGGTTTTGCCTCTGACGAAAAACTCTGAAGTGTGCAGGCACAGGTGAAGAAGAAGAACCGCGGAAGAAGAAGGAAGCTGACTGTAGCAACAGGTAGTTTAAGTCGTCTGATTTGGAAATCAGACGACGGCCTGAAGGGAAAAGAAGAAAGAAGGAGGGGTGACGTCCCTGGCTGAAAAAGAAAAGAAGAAGAAGGAGATCTGAAGAAAGAAAGAAGAGCATCACCTCTGCAGAACAAAGAAGAAGAAGGAGATCTGAAGAAAGGAAGAAAGAAGAGCATCACCTCTGCAGAACAAAGAAGAAGAAGGAGATCTGAAGAAAGGAAGAAAGAAGAGCATCACCTCTGCAGAAGAAGAAAAAGAGAAGGAGATCTGAAGAAAGAAAGAGGAGCATCACCTCTGCAGAACAAAGAAGAAGAAGGAGATCTGAAGAAAGAAAGAAAGAAGAACATCACGAGGAGAAAACAAAGAGAACAACAAATTCTTTCCCTCTCTCTTTCTTTATTTTTTGTAAAAGAAACATGTATATCTCTAGAATACAACTTGCTCCCTGAGTTCGACCTCGGGAACTCTTTTATTTTCCGAGTAAAAAATTTATATATTTGAAATGTTGGTAATAACTGGCTATACTACAACGTTATAACAATAAAACCCGGTTGACCCAACGCACTTCATTATCCCAATAAGAAGGTGGAGTGAGTTGGGTGAAATTGGGATAATCTGCAAAGTGATTTTGGGGATAGGATTGATATCCTAGGTATTGGGACTCTGAGGCATGTCCCCAATCAAGTGAGAGATGAGTCTAGTTAAACGGGTCAAGATAGTTTTGTAATTTCTCTATGAGAGAGGGTGAGATTTACGTGAAACAATTAAAATGCAGAAATATATAAACAATCTCACAAGAAGCAATCAATCACAAGTACACAAGGATTTTTAGGTGGAAACCCAGATCCAGGTAAAAAACACCACCTAAACCTCTTAATTTAAGATTTCCCGATCGACCGAGTCGATCAAATCCACTGTCAAGTCACTTAAATGAGGGTGACTTAACCTCTTACAGCAATACTACTTTATACGAGGGTAGTGTACCTTAAACCCCTCCTCTTTAAGAGGAGTATTTAGTCTCTCAATGGAGACGAGAATTCACAATACGAATACATAACCAAAGAACAATATAACAAAATCCTATAGAGCCACAAAGATTAAAACCTAGCTACTATAGCAGTTAGGAAACTTCTCTTTGGCGGATGTGCATCGACAAATGATGCGGGTGCGTGAACCACGCAATGGCACAACAACGCTCTTGAAATCTATGGCGGGAGAGTGGGTGCACGACTAATGTGGTGCTCTCTAGATGTAGACTATGGATTTGGAGAGTAAGAACTCTTCTAATGGTGTCTTGGACACAAATTGATGTGGAAGTAGTGTTTCTTAGCGTGTCTCACAAAGGAGGGCTTCCTCCTCTATTTATAGAAGGCCCAGGAGTGCTTTAGAAGGGTTTGGAAGGCTTCTATAGCCATTGAGAGCAAACCCAAGGCAGATTAGGCTGGAATCAAGGTCATTAATGATTTTGACAGGGTTATTAGACTTCTGAGCCTAATATCAGATGTCTGGAAATCACTTATAAGACGTCTGGGCCTAATGTCAGACGTCTAATTCTAGGCGGATTTCCTTCCTGACTTGAGTCAGACCTAAATAGGGTTCTTGTGAAAGGTGGTCAGACGACAGGTCAGACGTCTGGCACTAAGTCTGAACGTCTGGAAACCTAATTAACTGCGGGAATGGATTTCCCAAGGCACAAACGGCTATTAGATCTGTGCAAAGTGATTTTCGCTCAATTTAGGCTAACGCCTATATATCAGACATCTGAGGTCCTCTATGGATGTTTGATAGAAGATCAATAGTTGTTCTTCAATGATCAAATGTCTAAGCCAACGTTCCACTAATTGGACGTATGGCAAGGTCATTAGATGTATTCTAAGATGTTTGGACTAAGAGCTGGACGTCTGAAAGTGGTAGACAGAAGGTGGTTCTCCAACCTAAGTGTTTGGACGTCTAATCAAAACAGTCAGACGTCTTAAAGTCAAGTATCAGACGTCTAATTTTCAGATTAGACGTTTGATCAGGCTGTTTGATGCTACTTTGGTTTTCTAAGTTCTCTAAGAGTTGTCTAAGTGTCCTAGGGTTTAGAAGGTGTTCCTAGGACTACTGATAGGTAACTTTGAGGCTCTTTAACAATTATCTAGACAGAAAGAGAGAGCAAAAGAAACAACAAAATAATACATAAAGTATCTATCATATTCTTCATCTCCTTCCTTCTTCAAGCTTTCGCTCCAAGCGAAGGCTCCTCTTTCGTCAAGCTTCCTCCAATCCGCCATAGATGCGAGCTTGAGCTTCGTCTTTCACACTTGTGACCATTTGCTTTTTCCTGTAATCTAAAACTCAATGTAAATGTTAACTAACAAGTGTTTTGTTATCATCAAAATTAATGATCGTGGTGCTCTTACACCAACAAGTTGATCATGCCAATTTGGTGTTGGTCCTATAGGGAGAGTGTCTCCTGAGATTGTAGAGATCCTTGATATCCATAGATTTGTGTGAAACTCTGTAAGGATGAGGTAGGCCGAGCTATTCCTGAGGAATATGAAGTGTAAGTAAGGGAATCAAGCCCCGAGTGTTGAGGAGAGTTCTCCCATCCTGAAGAAGTTGGAGTAAGGGAAGGTTTGTGATAGGGAAAAAAGGAGGAATAGTGCAAAGCAAAAGAGTATGGGTCCAAGTTCTCCTCCTTAATCAGTTCTTCCTCATGGTGATTACCCATTGGGAAGGATTAGAATCATATTATGAAAAAACAAGTCTTCTTCTAAGATTTCTCTCTAAAGGTGTCATCAAATTAGGGTTTAGAGATCTCCTACCTTGCATGCACCAAAAGAAAGTTGATAGATGAGAGAGAGAGAAGACAGATGAGAGAATACCCACCCTTACAATACAAGCAATCAAGCTAATCTTTAGAGTGTAAACCCTAATTAGACCTAATCCAGACTCCCCAAAATATGACTATCAAATTCGCACTTCTTACACACACGCAATCAAATGGAAACAAAGGGAGTTAGAAATATCAAATAAGCATGAAGAAGAAAAGCTTCAAGAATAATTTCGTTGCCTCTTCGATAACGGTGCCAATTTGTTCAACAGGAAATTTTGTAAATAGATTTCTACGTTATCATTGTAGTTGCAAAACACGTCGAATCAAATAAATTTATAGATCAGAAATTCGATAAGTCCTAAGTCGTTCGTAGGGAGACAAAACGAGATTCTTAAAAGCCTTTCGCACTAATTATTCTATGAAAGCACATAAAGAGACAAGATATTCATTGAATAATAAACTTTATTGCTTCTATCAAAATGTCTAACAAATCAAATCTATAGCAGATATTACAATAAGAATAAGAACTTAGAAAAATAGAAGGAAAGAGTTGAGAGATTGTGGAGCTGCTTGACGGATGCCTATATAAAACTTAGTAGAACTTCAGGTCCAGGGCGTTGGGAAGAAGATCGAGTTTATTAGGAGGTTTCTCAAGGGTTAATTAAAGGTTAAATGGTCATAAGTGCCTAATAAGTGGGTTCATAGAGACAGAAACGAGTTTTCACGCGTTTTGAGAATTAATGAACATCTGAAACTCTAAAAATAGACCCGCTTAATTAACTGGGGTTTTGGTTAGGATAAAATTCACCTAAACCTTCTATAAATCATATAAAAATATTCTACAAGGTTTAGTATGCTTGCTTTGACCATTGGAATCTAATCTAACCTAAAATAGAGTCTTAGACATATAGTTACCATAATTTGGGTTGCTACATAAATTATCCAGTAAAACTTGGTCAAAACCTAAATTCAACTTCATCATCAGATTTCTTAGGTCCAAATTAGGTTTGTACCAAAAATTGGGCCCAATCAGAGATCATCTTGACCAAGTTTGCATTTTGGTCCTATCTCACTCTTTTCTCTCACACACATACCCTTAACTTTTGAAATATTTTCAGGGACCCCCCTAACTTCTTCATCTTCTTCACATCTAGGTCCCTACTCCATTAGGAATAGCTGCACCTCACCGACGAGATTTGAGCAAGATTTTCTCGCTCATTTTTCAATCAATCAATCCTAGATTTGAACCAGAGATTCCTTGAAAAAATCTCTTTCCATCAAACCCAATCTTAGAACCTAAGCCTTTCCTAATCTCCCATGCGAACACATGGGAGATGTGGGTATCCCACATGCACAAATTGGATGGAGCTTAAAAGCTTCCTTCCATGCTTGGAGCCCATCTCTAACACCTATAAAAGCATGCCTATTGCAAGGTCGTGCTCTTTAGCAAGGTTTTGAGCCACAACAAGTCTTCATTTCCTCTCTCTGGTGAGCTTCTCCCTCCGTCATCCTATGTTCTCCCAATGACCAAATTGGGAGTGCCACGATCTTCCCCGACTTCCTCCGCACCTCACTAGTCAAAGCGAGGGCCATCCTCTCCCTGTCTTCGTTGTCGTCCCCCTCCGGAGCATTCATCTTCCACGATGCTAGCCTGCCAACACCGGTGCCAATCCTTATCCCTTCGTCCCATTAGACTAGTTAGCTAGGTCCCTTTAGTTCCTTAGGTTAGTTTTCTTATCCAAAAACCTAAAAATACCCCTCGACGCACATGCTCACCGTCATTTCTCCCATCTCCAGCCACCTCTCTGGCGAGGCTTTCCCATCACTTCACAACTCCAAACACCTCGCCAAAAAGACGCACACCTCCGCCACATCACTACGAACAAAAGCCCTAACCTTTCAAGGGCTATTGATGACCCAAACCACCCCCCGGATATTTGGCTAGTTTATAGGTATAGAGTTGGAGACTCATGGAGGAGTTGGGCAGTTGGCGACCCTGGGAGTCACAGGGGTATTGTGGGACAGTGACAGTGACGCGGCAGACACGACCTGAGCTGATAGACCTCATCATCGCAGGGCAGATGACAGATCCATACTTACAGACGTTGCGAGATAGGGTGTTGACAAGGGACCCAGGAGACTTTTCCTTTTCAAACGAGATACTGCGTATGAGGGGATGCTTATGTGTTCCTAGGGATGAAGAGTTGTTGAGAGAGCTCCTGGCTGAAGCGCATGGGTCCAGGTTCACCATACATCCCGGGAATGCAAAGATGTACCATGATTTGAGACGAGACTTTTGGTGGAGAGGGATGAAACAGGATGTTGGTGAATTTGTGCAGCAGTGTTTGGTGTGCCAGCAGGTGAAGGCCGAGCATCAGAGGCCTGCAGGGCCGTTGCAGCCACTTCCTGTGCTAGAGTGGAAGTAGGAGAGCATCATTATGGATTTGGTGGTGGGTTTACCAGTTACCCAATGGGGATACGACGCAGTTTGGGTAATAGTAGACAAGTTGACGAAGATAGCGCGTTTCCTGTCGATTCTAGTCACCTTTGGACCGGCACAGTTAGCAGAGAGATACATCCGAGATGTGGTGTGCCTACACAGAGTTCCACATGAGATTGTATCTGATAGGGATACTTGTTTTACTTCCCAGTTCTGGGCTGAGTTTGAGCAAGCTTTGGGGACACGTTTGAGGTTCAATACCACTTACCACCCCCAGACAGACGGACAGTCAGAGCGCACCATACAGACACTTGAGGACCTTTTGCGCGCCTGTGTGCTAGATTGGAGAGGCTCCTGGGAGGAGCATTTACCCCTGGCAGAGTTTGCATACAATAACAGTTACCACTCTAGCATCGGCATGGCACCTTACGAGGCTCTATACGGATGGAGGTGTACTGCACCCTTGAGTTGAGTCGAGGTGGGGACCAAGTGGGAGGTTGGTCCCAGGCTAATCTGGTAGAGTCAGGAGGTGATAGAGTAGATTCACAGATGACTCCGCACTGTTAGGAGCAGGCAGAAGAGTTACGCTGACCAGAAACGCAGAGAGGTGTAGTTCAAGGTTGGGGACCACGTCTTTCTCCGTGTTTCACTCATGAAGGGCCAGCAGCGTTTTGGGGTGAAAGGGAAGCTTGCATCGAAGTTTGTGGGGCCCTTCGAGGTCCTGGAGTGGGTATGACCCGTTTCTTATCGACTTGCCCTTCCTCCCCAACTTTCTAGAGTGCACGACGTGTTCCACGTGTCTAACCTCAGGAAGTATGTCGCCGATCCCAATCACGTTCTGAGCCACGAGAGCGTCGAGGTGGGTGACAACCTGACCTACCCCGAGAGACTAGTACAGATGCTAGATAGAGCCGTCCAGAGGGAGGTATGTACTACTGGTGAAGGTCCAATGGAGAAGCCAGCAGTACGAGAAGGCGACTTGGGAGCCTGAGGTGGCGATGCGAGAGTGGTACCCGGAGCTTTTTGAGGGTACATCTTTTCGGACCTACTTCGGTCCTCTTTAAGTTTGTCATGCGTTTCTACGTTTCTCTTTCCACACCCTAGCTAGCTCAAGTTTAGAGGATGAAACTTCCTTTAAGTTTGTTATGATGTAATGACCCGTACCTTTTTAGCCATTTAAGACGTCTGGAGTTTCAGCCAGATGTCTGTCCAGACATCTGAAAGTGAAATTTTTTATAAGACGGGTGACGTGCAGAGGCTGCTCCCCCTCTCTCTCCCTCACCCCCGAACCCTAACCCTCTCCTATATATACCCCCGTCCTTTCTCCTCTCCTCTCCCCCTCACACCACCAGTCACCACCACCTTCAGATCTCCTATGCGGCTACGGTGAGGCCCGACGGGAGTGGCGAGAGGGGGGCGAGCGTGGGAGAGTGAAAGAGAGGAAGGAAGAAAGCGTGGAAGGTCGGAGGACCTTCGGGGGCTCGACGGAGCTCGCACGGCCGACGGTGGGCGCGTGCACGCGGGGAGGACATTGGCGAGGAGCTGCTTAAGCTCCTGCAGCAGTTGGAGGTGCCACCGCGGGCGTAGGTGCGAGTAGAGCGAGCTGCGAGGAGGTTCTGATACTGGAAGTTTTCCAGTATTAGACGTCTGGCGTGATGTCCAAATGACTGGTGAGGACCCGGACGTCCGGAGTTGAGGTTGGATGTCTGAAAGTGGGTTATCATGAGGTACGAATCTTCCTGCGCTATGCAAATCATAACGCAGGGGATGTCGGCTGATCGTGCCTGCGTTTTCGTACGCAGGTGCTTGGTAGAACTCGAATAGGTTGTGTTAATATGGTGAAATTATCATTGAAGTTATTATAGTGGTTAACCTTAATCGAGTCTAACCATCTTTCACAAAATTTTAACCTGGCTTACTTGATTTTATCTTGGTCACTTTTAGGCCCAGGGTTGATCTCAGGGAGGCGGGAATTAAAGGTCAAGGAATTTCTATGCCTTTCCTAAAACGTATCTCTTCCTTGCGTTTATTATATTTTTGGTTTTTCTATTTAAGATTTTTTTGTTGATAATATTGTCCTTGAGGCACACCCTCAAAATCAAGTTCTTGGCTTTGATCCAAATTGTTCTTGGCTTTTAGCCAACTTAGGGTTTCCAAAAAAACTGGTCCTGCTATTCGCAAGACCGAGTACCTGCAAGACAAAAATTATCTTTTCTCTTTTACTCTTTTTTTTTATCTTCTTAATAGCAAGAAACAAAAGATAAATAACAACAAGGATACCAGTAGAGAAAGGGATACTTAGCTTAATATATGTATAGATATAATAGATACGGTATCTATATAGATATATATATTTATTTATTATATATAGGGGTGGAGGTGGAAGTGGAAATGGAGTGTAGCACAGTGTCAAGTTGGTCCATGTCTAGTAAGACGCAACCAACAAGACGAAGTGCCACGTGGAGTGTGGAGCGGATGTGTGGGAGTGTGTGCGGAGGTGCTTGCTTTGCGCGGGTATCGGGGAATATCAGCAACTGGTGCAGATATTCCCGCGATATGATGCGTGGTGGGGTGACTAGTGCACGGGCATATGGATACGGGTAGGTGATGTGTATGTATATATATATATATATATATATATATCTACACACACACACACATATATATATAGATATGTATATGTATATATGTATATAGATATATATAGATATATATGTGTGTATATATATATGTAGATATAAATTTATATATATATGTGAGTGGATATATAAATATATATGTGTGTAGGCGTGAGTTTATAAGGGTGTGTATGTGTGTACAAGTGTGTGTGAGAGAATACACGTGAGTTTGTACAAGTGAGTGTGTGTGTGTGCACTACGGATGAGGGGGAGCGTAGTAGATAAGCCGTTTGCTGTGCTGCCCTGTCGTTTGATGCAGGTAGCTGCGCGGGCATAGGAGGGGGGCGCGCACTGTCTTCGTGCATGGGCAGGTGCGGTTGAGCGCAGCGTAGCGCACAGCACTGCGGGCGGTAGCGGGCGCAGGCAACCGGTTGGCACGGGTAGCGGGCGAGGAGAGAGAGTGCTGTGCCACCGGCTAAGTGAGAAGCGAGTCGGTGGCTACAGTGTTGCGTAGACTGCGCGCTACAGTGCGCTATAGTGCGCGCGCGGTCTACTGATCGGTAGCGGCCGGTTTCGCGTGTCTTGTGCGTTGGGAAGTGCCTGCGTGCACGGGAAAAGCTTACGCAGGGCTTGCAGGCGCATGCGTGGTGGCCGGCGCTGCTTCAGGCGAACGTTGTTGCTGCTGGAGCTTCCGAGCTTGAAGCTCTGGCAATGGCAGAAATGGAGAACGACAGTGAATCAAGAGGGTGAAACCACCACGCCCACCTGCTCACGAAAGAGCTGGGCGGTGGTGGAACTCACAGTGGTGGTTGTGGGACCACTGTGAGTTTTCTCCTGGCCGCAGTGTGTCTCTTCAGTGAGAAGTGATGCTGCGTATGGAGAGGGAGAGGGGAGGAGGTTGGCCTGATGGTGTAGCAAAAAGTGTCTGCAGGTGTGTGTGTTTGGCCACCTGCGCAAGGGAGAGGGCAAGGCCTTTTAAAGAAGAAGAAGCATGCCACAGCCATGTTGCTGGCAGAGGAGTGGCACGAAGAGGCGCATGCCCCATGCCCTGGGCCGCGCAAGAGAGAAGAATTCAAAGTAAAAATAAAAAATGAAAATGGTGAAATTGCAATGCGGCACTTGATGAAGATGTTAATTAGATGGACAATTATTCACTCTCCTCCCCTCTTTAGAAAAATGCATGCATGTGTCTATGTACAAATGCCACAATAGCTATATAAGATGCAATGGTAGTGCTAGGAAATGGCACAAGATGACATATTTATTGGTGTATTTTTGCTGTGCAATCATACCCCCATGCCTATCTTTTGCTAGTCCCTAGCAAAACATTTTTTTGTTTTGTATTTAGAGATGATCTTAAGCTGAAGATTGAAGCGACATGGGTGTGTTTATTTGTTGGATATTGTGAGAACCAATTGCAGAGAAGACTACCAGTACTTTAAGTCTTACGTGACATAGACGATCTCTTGACTAACCTAGACTCTTGATATTTAAACCTTAAGTACGATTTTCAAGACTCAGAAGGTTTTTGCCGTACTCGAAAGATCAAGAGATTATGGTTTGTGTATAGTGAAGGATCAAGACTAACCAGATGAACATTAAGACTCAAGTCCAGGGTTTCATGACTTTTTAAGTGCAGGTTGGTTCCAGATTCAGCTCTTGTCTTCGGATTGACCCTTATAAAGATGACGGAAAACTCAACTCCCATTTTATTGCTTTTGTGGCTCAAGGAATATATGGTAGAAACAGAGTATTTATGACATGCCCTGAAAAACTTTTTTGGAGAAGAGAATTTATAGACATTTGAAAGATATACTGACAGATTTGCTCTTTTTTTTTTTTTGAAACAAGTGTTAGTATATCTCTTACAACTTTATTTGGAGGAGCACACATTTTTGGTGGGATTTTTGGTGGAAAGAGTTTCTCTTAGACACAAGACTAAAGCCTGGGATAAAAAGTCTACCTGCACGCACAAGTAAGGACTCCACCTTCCCTAATGAACACTAGGGTTGGATCTTATGTTCACCTGGTCTTTCTTGATATGTATAGTGTGATCCAAGATTACTTAGGCTCTCGAGTAAAAGCAAACCAACGAATCCTATACTGGTGTCTCAGGTACAAGAATACGTCCTTAGTTAGGAGAGATTCTAATCTATCTTATCAATGCTCAAGTTAATTAAGCCGAGTCTGAGCGAATCAAGCTTTTTTGCCGGGAAAGTCTTCAAAACAGCGGTTAAATATCCATAAACACTTATTGTATTTTTTTGTTTCAGCCTTCAGATCATTACTAAACACCCTTTTTTTTGTACATATTTATAGATGGATATATATAATGGAAGCTGCATGATACCATATAATACCCAGATCCTATGGATGCCTATCCACCCCCCATGCCAAACAATGCTATGTCCTCATATACATGTAGGGTAGAGGAAGGTCCAAAGATCGGGGAACGAGAGCTGACGTGCAAGGTATATAATAGGGTGGTAGGGTGGGTGGATGGTGGGAGGTGAATTGAAAAGGTGCGAAGTGAAGTGACATGGAAGTGTGTACGTGACAGTGGAGGAGTGTTGCTGGGGTGCCTCCTAACGAGCGCTGAATTTAACGTCCCTAGCTGAACTCAGAATGGCATGAAATTAGTTACCCTCCAACAGGGCAACAGTTTTACCAATGGGGGCAGGTTCGTAAGTAAGATAGGGTTTTAAACGCTGCCCATTGACTGTAAATTTATGCCCAGATTTAGGATCTTTAATTTCAACGGCCCCATTGGGAAATGGTCTCGAGACCAAGAAGGGACCAGTCCATTTGGACTTCAATTTCCTCGGAAAGAATTTGAGCCGGGAATTGTAAAGCCAAACTTGTTGATATGGCTTAAATTTCTTCCGCCGAATTCGGTTGTCATGAAAAGCCTTAGTGCGTTGTTTGAAAGTTAATGCAAAATCATAGGCTTCACAACGGAGCTCTTCTAGCTCTTGGAGTTGGAGTTTACTTTCTTGACCATACAGGTCTGGGTCGAGGTTATATTGGCGAACCGTCCAATAAGCGTGGTGCTCCAGCTCCACGAGCAAATGACAAGGCTTCCCATAAATGATTCTATAAGGAGACATACCTAGGGGAGCCTTGAAGGCGGTCCGATACGCCCAAAGTGCGTCAATCAGCTTGTCAGACCAATCCTTATAGTCAGGTCGAACCGTTTTCTGGAGAATTTGCTTGATTTGCCGGTTCGACACCTCAGCCTGGTGATGAGTCCATTTTAACGGACTAATAGTAAGCCTAAGTAATTCTCTTTTAACAATTTAGGTTTGTTAATAACTACACTAAGTTATAGAATAATTGTATGCATCATGATTTAATTCTATAACATTCTATGACTTAATGTGTATTCTACACCATGATTATGTTCTTTTTATTTGCAGGAATAATATTCAAGAAGAATAAGGGTTGGGGAGAAATTTTCCCCAACAGCCGGCGGGCCTTTTCCCTTTCCTACGGCGAGTGTAACTCTTCTCCAACGCCCGCCGGTTGAAAACAGAAAGGGGATTTGGAAATCCCGGGATTGACGCACGCAGGGAGAGAGAGGAGTTAAAGAGAAGAGAAGAACGGGGATCATTTTTTCCAACGGGCTGGGGGAACTGCTTCACGGTGGAAGAGGGTGGACACTGTGTAACTCGTGTGCACTGTGCCTGCACCTACCCGCTCACGCGCCTGCAAGCCAAACACCATCAGCGCTCTCCTCGTCTCTAGCGCACCGCTCACGCCACCTCACCAGCGCGCCTACTTCGCCCGCGCGCCTGCCTCCATCCTTCTGCAGGCGCATCCCCCGGCGCACCCATAGGCGCACTCCACCTCTGCCCTCTCCGCCCTCTCCAGAACCAGCGCATCCTCCTCCCCGCAGCCTGCACGCCATCTCCCTACGCGCGACACCACGCGCCCCGCCATTCCACCTTCCTGCAAGCGGACAGCAGGTGTCCTACCGCCCTGCAGCGCCTGCTCCAACCTCTGCGAGCAACCGCGCGCTCTTCTGCAAGCACGCTGCGCAGCCTTCCGTGTTGCAGCAGGCGCAGCGACGCACCTGCCTGGCCTTCACCGCTCGAACAGCTGCAGCAGCAGCCGTGCACTGCAGCAGTCTCCGGCCACCTCCGCCGGCCAGCTCTGGCCACCTCCGCCGCCACCGCTGCCACCGTCAGAGAGCCCCCGTCCTCACCATCCTCCTGAACCTCGCAACTACCCCACCGGTGCTCTCTCTCTCGCGAGGAAGAGAGAGAGAGAAAATGCTCTATTTTTGTTAGAATTAAAAATTACATTCAATGCCATTGCCACCGATTTTATTTTATTTTATTATTATTATATTGTGGCAGAAATGCATTCAAGCACTCACAGTTCTTTCTAATTGCATGGTATTAATATTGGCTGGTTTAAAGATTGATTTTGGACTTGATTTAAGTACCAATTGCCTTTAGTACACATCACATGAAAATTGCACTAATTCATCCAAAATTTATTGAGGATTTCTGTGAGGGAAAACTGCACTTACACCCTTAACTTTTTAGGTTATTGTAAACCTACCTTCCTTCACATTTTAAGTCCAATTTGAAAAGGAATTTCGCACTATCCAAAATAACATTAAATAATTAAGTATTGATTGCATCGTTGCCTCCCTGTGGACACGACCCGCTCTTCTGCGAGTGGTTATTTTCATTATTTTTTATTCGTCGATTTTTCCACCACTTAAATACTATAACGCTAAGAGAAAAGTCGACCTATCAAATTGGCGCCATTGCCAGGGATGCAACAGACGCAATAGATTTACTTTATTATTTTTGAATCTTTTGAGTTGCGAAATTATCTAATCATTTTGGTTATTGTGCAAGGAATCCGCCGAAGCGACGAGGCGCAACAGAGCAGCGACGGCAACCACGAGTTAAGCCACACAAGGAAAAGACGAAGGAGACCAAGATCCTGTTTCGCAGAGGATTCTCCGTCGTCACAATTTAATTCTATCTTTTCGCCCTTGTATTTTGGGGTTAAATTTTTGGGGGTTTGTCCCCGCATTCTTTAGCTACTAGGGCTTACAGTATTTTTGGTGCATGCGTGATTATATTTTTTGCTTGCTTGCTTTTAAAAATCGATAAAAAAATATCGAGCTGCTTATTTAGAAGTTGCATGCGCTTAGGTGCACGCATTTAGGGGTGATTGAGCAGCATATTAGGTCTTATTATTGCATTACAAGCATCTTACATGAAGATTGCTGGAGACAGGTTTATCTTT
Organism: Thalassia testudinum; assembly: GCA_037157565.1. Classification (NCBI taxonomy): domain Eukaryota; kingdom Viridiplantae; phylum Streptophyta; class Magnoliopsida; order Alismatales; family Hydrocharitaceae; genus Thalassia; species Thalassia testudinum. The sequence goes on from JAZHRO010000024.1 coordinate 26,623,565, forward strand.
CTAACTTTTGCATCCAGCTTCTGTTCACGCATTTGCATTCCAATTTAAATTCAAGACCACCAAATTGTTTGAATTTACTAATTAAGTGGTCACATAACTAAAAGCGGAACGGATAATCAGATTCAACCCTAAAAGCAATTCACTTTTGATATGATTCTAAGGGACTTGTCTGTGATTTCAAAAAGAAATTACAAAGATTTACGGTGTGTTGCACAGTTTTGACACTGAGCACGCACATTAGGCACCGCACTAAGGCTCAATCCCTTAAGGCTATAGGCACCGATCTCTTTATCGGTGCAGACCCTCCTATTGTGCTTTGTGGTAGTGGTGATACTATCTTTTGATCAAGTGTTTTGATACTCCACGGAGGGGGACACCCCTTAAAGGAACAAAAGGGTAGTTAAGGGGCACCGCACACGCATCGCCTCAAAGGAAGGGTTCGCCCTACTTGCATCCCTTTGTTTGTCCTTGGAGTAACTTCTCCCTTGATCACCTGGGAGTATCATCTAAGCAAAGTATAGGTCCTAGGGCACTCGAAGGTTGAATTAAGGCATGTAATTGCAGTGAAAAACTTGTTTGGCCATTTATTTTAACTAATTCAACATCCACAATAAAGAAGGTTAAGATTTCAAGTCCACAACCCTCTTATACCACTTACGTGGGAACGGAGGGATAAGTCTTGATCTTTTGACTTATCTTTAGAGTGGAGGTTTGACTTACTCAATAATAAAATAAAAATTTTGCTGAATTGTGTTTTGTATGCTTGATAGACGCTCTCTTGAGGGTAGTCTAGTGTTTGATCCTGAGACCGAGAGAATTCTTAGGAGAGCTCACCTAGGAGAAGAAAGAGAAGAAATGGCTGAGCAAGGTGCAAATCAACAAAGGACCCTAAGGGACTATTTTATTCCTATCAACCAACCTGCACAAGCACTAAGACGGCTGGTAGGGGATAATCCGTATGAGATCAAGAGCAGTACCATATCTTTGTTGCCCTCTTTTTATGGTACTGCTAGGGAGGACCCCTACTGGCATTTGGAGGAATTCACCGAGGTCTGTTCCACGGTGAAGCTCCAGGGCTTTACTGATAAAGCCCTGATGAGGACTCTATTTCCTTTCTCCCTAAAGGATAAGGCCAAGCACTTGTATCATACCCTCGATGCAAGGGTAAATGATTGGGCTACCCTTAAGGGAGAATTTTTAAAAAAATATTTTCCTATGAGTAAAACCAACCATTACAGAAGAGAGATTATGGGTTTTACTCAACAAGAAGGGGAGTAATTTCATGAGACTTGGGAGCGCTTTAATGACCTTCTTAGGTTATGTCCCCACCATCAAGTGCCAAGATGGCAGTTGGTCGAAAGGTTCTATAACGGATTATCTGAAAGGCATAGGCAAACCATTGATGCAGCCTGTGCAGGAACCTTCATGACCAGAACTGAGGATGAAGCCTGGGAATTATTTGAAACTTTAAGTGACAACTCCATACATTTGTCCTCTACGTATCAAGAAAGAAAACCATCAATCTTGCAGAGGAAGATAGAGGCCCATGAAGCCGGGGCTTCTCAGGATTTGGCTTATCAGATTCAACTATTGAATAAAAATTTTGATACGCTTTTAGCAAACCCCGGCATGAACCTACAAGCAGCCTCTATTTTTCAGGCTTCAAGAGAATGCTCCATCTGCCAAAGCACAACGCACGCCACTACGGAGTGCCATCAGGCAACCCAATTCCCTGAGTTGATTCAGGCCGACTTGAATGCGGCCCAAGGTTTCCGCCCCCTCGCAATAACCCTTACTCCAACACTTATAATCCAGGGTGGCGGAACCATTCAAACTTCTCTTGGAAGAAAGCTGATGCTTCTAACTCAGGGAATACAAGACCCTTACCTCCCCAGCCCAAATACCAACCGTCTTATGAAAACCCTCTTCCGAATAAGCCCTCTGAGATGGATGAACTGAAGGCCATGATGAAAGCGATGCATGAGCATCAGAATATGGTTATCCAATCTCAGAATAAGATGATTACTGATTTGCAATCCCAAATTGATCATCTTACTGAGGCAGTTAGGCAACGTGATCCGGGGAAGCTGCCTAGCTCTTCTGAGGAGAACCCTAAGGGCAAGGGGGTTGTATTCAGGGAGCACGCCCAAGCAGTGACCGTGTTGAGGAGTGGAAAAAAGATTGACAAGCCTGATAACACTCCTATGGTTACACCTCAGAATTCTCCTTCCACACCTGACCCCACTTCCATCTCCCCCGAGGAAGAGCCACAGCACTCTCCCTCACAAAAAATCATCCACAATGAGGATGTCGTCCTACCACCACCCCTTTCCCGCCATGACGACCCCGCTACTCAGAAGCCGAGGGTGCCCTATCCAGAATGCCTATATGCTCCTGGGGAATCTTCTGTTGGCTCGTCTGGAGCCAAGGATAGGACGGAAGAGATTATGGATACTTTTCGCCAAGTCCAGATTAACTTGCTTCTGTTGAAAGCAATTAAACAGATTCCGTCCTATGCCAAGTTTCTGAAGGACCTATGCACCCAGAAGAGTCGATCTAGGAAACAGGTCCAAACCAAGGTCATCCTGCCTGACCACGTTAGCTCGGTTCTTCAGCATGGAACACCCCCCAAAATGAAAGACCCAGGGGCCCCGTATATTTCAGTGGTTATAGGTAACCAACACATTGACGAGGCTTTGCTCGATCTGTGTGCGGGGGTAAACATTCTACCGAGCTCTGTCTACGACCTGTTTGGAGGAGGAAAGCTGAGGCCTAGTCTAATAATCCTCCAGGTTGCAGACAAATCACTTAGGACACCGCGGGGATTGTTGGAAGATGTCCTTGTGAGAGTGGATGATTTCTTCTTCCCCATTGACTTTCTGGTACTTGATACTGACCCGTCTAATAAGCCCACAAAGCCGTCCATTATTTTGGGATGCCCCTTTTTGGCCACAGCCAATGCCTCTATAAATTGTAGATCTGGGGCACTTAAAATGGGCTTTGGGAACAAGAAGATCCGGTTGAATGTTTTTGATACTTACAAGCAACCCGGATTTAAAGATTGTTCTCAGATTGAGGTCGTTGATGAAATAATTGAAGAGACTACTCCAGCACTCTTATGTAGAGATCCCCTTCAGAAGGTCATAACTCAGGACCATCCCTCGATTATAAAAGAAACTGAAAGGAAAATGCTCGAACTAGAAGAGTTGCTGGAGATACACACTAAGTCTCTGTCCCCACCTTGGACTGTGAAGGTAGATCCGCTGCCTGATGTGGGGACATCTCAACTAAAACCCTCAATCCAAAAGGCTCCTGAATTGGAGTTGAAACCCCTCCCGAGCACATTGAAATATGCTTTCCTTGGCCCTAATAACAAGCTCCCCATTATTATCTCATCTGCATTATCTAAATTGTAGGAGGGATCTCTGCTTGAGTGTTTACAAAGGCACAAGGAAGCAATTGCCTGGACAATTGCTGATATTAAGGGTGTTGATCCCTCTCTTTGCATGCGTCATATTTACACTGACGAGTCCGTGAAGCCTTTCCGAGACATGCAGAGAAGGCTCAATCCAAATATGCGGGAGGTTGTTAAAAAGGAGATTCTGAAATGGCTAGATGCAGGGATTATCTATCCCATTTCAGATAGTAAATGGGTCAGTCCGATTCATGTAGTTCCGAAAAAGGCAGGAATCACTGTGGAGGAGAATGACCAAGGAGAACTGGTGACCACTAGACCCTCAACTGGTTGGAGGGTCTGCATTGATTACCGCCGTTTAAACACGGCTACCCAGAAAGACCATTTCCCCTTACCATTTATCGATCAAATTTTGGAAGGATTGGCGGGAAACAGATACTTTTGTTTTCTTGATGGGTACTCTAGGTACAATCAGATAGTCGTTTTTCCTGATGATCAGGAGCGTACCACCTTCACTAGTCCTTATGGCACTTTTGCATTCCGCCGAATGCCATTCGGGTTATGTAATGCACCTGCCACTTTCCAACGTTGTATGATGGCTATCTTCTCTGATATGATCGACGAGTTCGTTGAAATTTTCATGGATGACTTCTCCATTTATGGCTCGTCATTTGACCTATGCCTTTCGCACCTTAATAAAGTCTTAACCCATTGCGAAGAGGCAAAACTGGTGCTTAGTTGGGAGAAAAGCCACTTTGTGGTCCAGCAGGGCATTGTGTTAAGGTATGTTGTTTTCGAGAAAGGATTAGAGGTGGACACCGCAAAAATCGATTCCATCTCTAAGCTTCCATTGCCCGCCAATGTTCGTTAGGTTATATCTTTCCTTGGCCATGCTGGATTTTATTGGCGCTTCATTAGAGACTTCAGTAAAATCTCTAAGCCACTCTGCGACTTGTTAGCGAAGGATGTTTCCTTCGATTTTGATGATAGATGTGGCGAGGCTTTCCAAGCTTTGAAGAAAGCCCTCATTACCGCACCGATTCTCTAAGCGCCAGATTGGACCCTCCCATTTGAGCTTATGTGCGATGCTTCTGATTTTGCAGTGGGAGCGGTCTTAGGTCAAAGGATTGATGGTAAACCTCATGTGCTGCGTTATGCCAGCAAGACCCTTATGGATCCTCAGCAAAACTACACGGTCACGTAAAAGGAATTACTTGCTGTAGTATTTGCTTTGGACAAGTTTCGGTCATATCTTTTGGGATCCAAGGTTGTGGTGTTCACTGATCATTCAGCCCTTAAGCATCTTCTGGCTAAAAAGGACACCAAACCTCGCCTAATTCGTTGGATTTTGCTACTCCAAGAATTTGACCTGGAAATTAAAGACAAGAAAGGAGTTGAGAATGTGGTAGTAGACCATTTGTCTAGGATCCCTATTGAGGCATCAAACCCCGCTGGCGGTATTTAAGAGACTTTCCCTGATGAGTTTCTAATGGCCGTGGTAACTAAAACTCCTTGGTTTGCTGACATAGTGAACTATCTGGTCACAGGCATCACCCCTAGTACTTGGGTCAAGCAAAAGCGAGACAGATTTATCGCTAATGCTAAATTTTATCACTGGGAGGAACTCGAGCTTTTTAGAATAGGCCCTGACCAGCTATTTCGCCGTTGCGTCCCTGATGAGGAACAAAGAAGTGTTCTGAGTTTCTGCCATGACCTCCACTGTGGGGAACATTTTAGTGGGAAGAAGACTGCTCATAAGGTTCTTCAGTCTGGTTTTTGGTGGCTCACATTATTTCGAGATGCACATACGTATGTGGGCGCATGTCTACGTTGCCAGCAGACGGGAACCATTGGAAAAAGGGATGAGATGCCCCAACAACCTATCCTCCCTGTTGAAATCTTTGATATTTGGGGCATTGACTTCATGGGTCCCTTTCCTGTGTCCTTCGGATATGAATACATCCTTGCGGCTGTTGATTATGTATCAAAATGGATAGAAGCCATCCCCACGCGAACCAATGACCATTCTGTGGTCTTCGGCTTTATTAAGGCTAATATCATTTCTCGGTATGGGTGCCCAAGGACGATCATAAGTGATGGATGACCTCACTTTAAGAATGTACACTTCACTAAACTACTCCAAAATTTGGGAGTAAATCACATGATAGCCACACCTTATCATCCCCAAACAAGTGGGCAAGTGGAAGTGTCTAATAGGGAGATTAAGAGAATTTTAGAAAAAACTGTCAGGCCTGATCGAAAGGATTGGTCTAAAAAACTAAATGACGCTCTTTGGGCCTACAGAACCGCATATAAGACTCCCTTGGGTATGTCCCCTTTCCGTCTTGTCTACGGAAAAGCATGCCACCTTCTCGTTGAAATCCAGCATAAAGCTTATTGGGCCATAAAAATGTTAACTTAAATCTGGATAAAGCGGGAAGAGCACGTATGTTAGAATTAAGTGAGCTTGAGGAGCTTCGTAATGAAGTTTATGAAACTTCTCAAGCTTACAAGTAACGTAAAAAAGTCTTCCATGACAAGAACATCATTAGAAAGACTTTTGAGCCCAACTAGTGGGTCTGGCTTTTCAATTCTAGACTTAAATTATTTCTTGGAAAGCTCAAGTCCCGTTGGGATGGGCCATACGTTGTGATTAATACCTTCCCTCATGGAGTTGTAGAGATCAGGAACCCTATTTCAGGTGCGAACTTTAAAGTAAATGGCCAGCGACTTAAACCGTATATTACTCTTTCAGATGGCTAGGTTTTGGACACACTACGACTTGAGGAGCCTTAGCTCCTTCCACTCTCCTCCTCAGGTGATATTCTTCTATGTCTATATTTTTCCAATGAGGACATTGTCAGTCTTAGGCATGGGGGGATATAACCTGAGAATGTTTATAGTGTTTATAGCATTTATAAATATTTGCATACATATTTTAAAAAAAAAATCTCTTTTCTTGAGCTGATTGGGTTAGTCCCTTGCAAAATACCTTTATTGGAGGTTTTTCTTCTTGAATTACTTCTTAAGTTTAGAATCCAGTACATTTATTTCACGTGCACGTAGACTTGGTAATGGATCATTGAGGAAAACCAATGAGCATTTGTAGTCTACTGAACCCTTGGACGGTTCATAGAGAGTTAGGCATACTATCTTCTAGTAAATCCACCTCATATTTGTGAGAAGAAGTAGAGAGATTACTAGTGCGCTAAGTCTAGTGCAAGGACTCTTAAGTTCTGGATAATTAGATGATGATACTTCAGAGTTAGGCGTAGTTTTCACTCTCTGTTCCTGGGTGAGTACTTTGAGTGAATTCCTAAGAGTCACCAAATAAGGCAGATACATAGAGATTGAGTCTTAATAAAGCTATAACTCTGGTGGATGGTTACGATCGTCCTTCGTAGAGTCCTCAGCTGAAGGAGGGTAATAGTGTCAAAGGTCAGAAATACGCTTGTCCTATCCATTCTTTTCCGGTGCCGAGAATAGGCACTTTTACCAAATAAGCCACACAACTTCCTCTTGACCGTCATCATCCCTAATAATACCTCGTAAATAAAAGTCTATATTGTGTTGTGTTGATTGGAAAAGAAACAAAAATAAGAAGAAATAAAAATTAAAAAAAAAAAGAAGAAGAGAAAAAGAAAAAACAGAAAGAAGAAAAAGAAAAAAATATGACCCATACCTACCTTCTAGTATTTCTGATCGCCTGAATACTGGTTGAGGACTCTAACTTAGTTGTAAAGTTATTAGGACTTTAATTGAAGTGTGAATGCCATGTGAGGCTACCAAATAGTGAGTACAATTTCTAAATCTGGTCAGATTCGTGATCTCAGAAAGAAAAAAAAGAGAGTGCCAAGGAACATCAGGAGGGCACAGTTATATAGCCTCTCTCAGAGTTGACTTGTATAATAGTCTAGAGAGCTAGAGTCTGCAGTACTAGACAATATGTAGCACCGGTAGAGTGTGTGCCACCAAATACAAATCCATTCAACTTATTATCTCCTACCTAAGCCAAACACCGGGGTCAAATTACAGATCATCGTCTGCTTTATCCCCGAGGGAAGTAGTTGCCTTTCTCAACAGAATTTTTTGCCAAGGGTGATGTTCGAACTCCTAATGCGAATCGGCTTTTTCACTTGGATCTGTTACCTAGGCTATCAGCACTTCATATTTGTCTGGATTTCTAAAGTTTTGAAATAACAAAAAAGAAGAAATCTTCTAATTACTTCTATTATTCATTTTTGCTAAGGACTAGCAAATCTTAGGCATGGGGTTATTTGATGAGTCAATTTTAATGGACTAATAGTAAGCCTAAGTAATTCTCTTTTAATAATTTAGGTTTGTTAATAACTACGCTAAGGTATAGAATAATTGTATGTATCATGATTTAATTCGATAACATTTTATGACTTAATTTGTATTCTACACCATGATTATGTTCTTATTTGCAGGAATAATTTTAAGGAAGAATAAGGGTTGGGGAGCAATTTTCCCCAACAACCGGTGGGCCTTTTCCCTTTCCTACGGCGAGTGTAACTCTTCTCCATTGCCCGCCGGTTGAAAACAGAAAGGGGATTTGGAAATCCCGGGATTGGCGCACGCGGGGAGAGAGAGGAGTTAAAGAGAAGAGAAGAACGGGGATCATTTTTTCCAACGGGCTGGGGGAACTGCTTCACGGTGGAAGAGGGTGGACACTGTGTAACTCATGTGCACTGTGCCTGCACCTACCCGCTCATGCGCCTGCAAGCCAAACACCATCAGCGCTCTCCTCGTCTCTAGTGCACTGCAGCGTGCGCATCGCTCACGCCACCTCTCCAGCGCTCCTACTTCACCCGCGCGCCTGCCTCCATCCATCTGCAGGCGTATCCCCCGGTGCACCCACAGGCGCACTCCACCTCTGCCCGCTCCGCCCTCTCCAGAACCAGCGCATCCTCCTCCCCGCAGCCCGCACGCCATCTCCCCGCACGTGGCACCACGCGTCCCGTCGTTCCACCTTCCTGCAAGCGGACAGCAGGTGTCCTACCGCCCTGCAGCGCCTGGTCCAATCTCTGCGAGCAACTGCGCGCTCTTCTGCAAGCACGCCGCGCAGCCTTCCGCGTTGCAGCAGGCGCAGCGACGCACCTGCCCGGCCTTCACCGCTCGAACAGCTGCAGCAGCAGCCGTGCACTGCAGCAGTCTCCGGCCAGCTCTGGCCACCTCCGCCGCCACCGCTGCCACCGTCGGAGAGCCCCCATCCTCACCATCCTCCCGAACCTCGCAACTACCCCGCCGGTGCTCTCTCTCTCGCGAGGAAGAGAGAGAGAAAATGCTCTATTTTTGTTAGAATTAAAAATTACATTCAATGCCATTGCCACCGATTTTATTTTATTTTATTATTATTATATTGTGGCAGAAATGCATTCAAGCACTCACAGTTCTTTCTAATTGCATGGTATTAATATTGGCTGGTTTAAAGATTGATTTTGGACTTGATTTAAGTACCAATTGCCTTTAGTACACATCACATGAAAATTGCACTAATTCATCCAAAATTTATTGAGGATTTCTGTGAGGGAAAACTGCACTTACACCCTTAACTTTTTAGGTTATTGTAAACCTACCTTCCTTCACATTTTAAGTCCAATTTGAAAAGGAATTTCGCACTATCCAAAATAACATTAAATAATTAAGTATTGATTGCATCGTTGCCTTCTTGTGGACACGACCCGCTCTTTTGCGAGTGGTTATTTTCATTGTTTTTGATTCGTCGATTTTTCCACCACTTAAATACTATAATGCTAAGCGAAAAGTCGACCTATCACCTGGCCGTTCGTCTGAGGATGATACGGAGATGCGATACGATAGTGGACTCCATATTTCCTCAGAAGTGCCCGAAAAGAAGCATGGGTAAAATGACTTCCTCCATCAGAGATAATGGCTCGAGGGATTCCAAAGCGTGCAAAAATGTGGTTTTTGACAAATCGAGTAGATATGACATGGTCAGCATGGCACGTGAGAATTGCCTCAATCCATTTGGAAACATAATCAACAGCAACGAGGATGTACTCGAAGCCGTTGGAGGGAGGAAAGGGACCCATGAAATCGATTCCCCAAATGTTAAAGATTTCGGCAGCTAGGATGGGTTGCAAGGGCATCATGTCACGACATGACATTGACCCTAATGACTAGCACCTAGTGCAATGTTTGGCATAGTTGTGTGCATCCTGGTGAAGGGAGGGCCAAAAGAAACCGCACTACAACACCTTGGCTGCAGTTTTCCTCCCCGAGAAATGGCCTCCGCAGGCTTGATCGTGGTAAAAGGATAGTACACTGGGGAATTCGCTGTCAGGAATACAGTGATGGATGATCTGGTCAGCACTTATTCGAAAAAGTAGTGGATTATCCCAGAAATAATACTTTGCTTCTGCAATGAGACGCTCGCGCTGGTTTTTAGGCCAGCCACGTGGAAGGGAACCAGAAGTAAGGTAATTGGCAATGTTGGCATACCAAGGTCCACTTGCCACATTAATTGCCAATAGGTGCTCATCGGGAAAAACCTCATTGATCGGCAGGGTAAGTCCAATGTGGTAAGGGTCCAGTCTCGAGAGTTGATCAACGACAACATTCTGGGCTCCGACCTTATCGCGAATCTCAATGTCAAATTCTTAGAGCAGAAGGATCCAACGAATCAGTCAAGGCTTGGCATCCTTCTTGTGCATGAGATGGCGAATGGCCGCGTGGTTAGTGAATACAATAACATGCGAGCCCAGAAGGTAAGAGCGGAATTTCTCCAACCCAAAGATGACCACCAGAAGTTCTTTCTCATTGGTAGTATAATTACGCTGGGCCTCGTCCAACGTCTTACTAGCGTAGTACACCACGAAGGGGTGTTTATCGCGTCTTTGTCCCAGGATGGCTCCGACTGCAAGGTCGGAACATCACACATGAGTTCAAAGTTGAGGGACAGTCAGGTGGCTGGAGAACAGGGGCCTTGGTGACAGCATCACGTAGCTGTGTGAATGCTCGTATGCAGTTGGGGCCCATATTAAAGGGTACCTCGGTCGATAAGAGATGAGCTAAAGGTCTAGAAATCTTGGAGAAATCCTTGATGAATCTCCTATAGAAACCGACGTGTCCCAAGAAGTAGCGGATTTATTTGACAGAGCCAGGGACAGGTAAATCAGCAATTACGTCAAGCTTAGCTCTGTCAACCTCGATACCCCTATCGGAGATGATATGTCCGAGAACAATTCCCTCGTGTACCATAAAATGACTTTTCTCCCAGGAAAGCACGAGGTTCACATCAATACATCTCCGAAGGATACGGGTCAGGTTGGCAAGACAGTCATCAAAAGAGGGTCCAAAGACCGAAAAGTCATCCATGAAGACCTCAAGAAAGTCATCCACCATGTCATGGAATATCTCCAACATACATCTCTGGAAAGTTGCTAGTGCGTTACAAAGTCAAAAAGGCATCCTTCTAAATGCGAAGGTGTCGAATGGGCAGGTAAAGGTGGTTTTCTCTTGATCCCGATGGTTAATTGCCACCTGGTTATATCCAGAGAATCCATCCAGGAAACAGAAAAATTTATTCCCGCTAACCGCTCCAGGATTTGGTCAATAAAAGGTAGCGGTAAGTGATCTTTCTTAGTTGCAGCATTCAGTTTCCTATAGTCTACACACACTCTCCAAGATGTAGGAGTGCGTGTAGGGATGGATTCGCCCCTGTCATTAACACGGATGGTGAGTCCCGCCTTTTTGGGTATGACATGAATCGGGCTCAACTAGGGGCTATCGCTGATTGGGTAGATTATACCCGCATACAGCCACTTAATAATTTCCTTTTTAACGACCTCCCGCATGTTAGGGTTGAGACGTCGCTGCATCTCACGGGAAGGTCGAGCCTCCTCCTCCGTATATATACGGTGAGTGCAGTAGGAGGGGCTAATGCTAGTTAATTCTGATGAGAACCATCCAATGGCTGCCTTGTGTTCCATAAGGACCTTTGTTAGTTTGCACTCTTGCTCCCTGGTCAATTGTGAACTAATGATTACGGGGAGCATTTCATTTGGTCCTAAGAAAACATACTTAAGCATATCAAGCAGCTCTTTCAGCTTGAGAGAGGATGGTGAAAGATCTGGCATTTCTTGGGACGAGAGTGTCCCAAGCGGATCAGAAGAAAACAAAGCAGGAGGAAGAAGTTGGCCCTCAGATTGGCCAAGAAGAGGGGCATCTTGGATTGATGGATACGAAAAGGGATAGCCCCAGTGAGCAGTATGTGGGCTCAAGGTCCCAGTGTGGAGTTGCAATTCTGCCTAATTTAATGGGAAAGAAAGGGCAATCCGGTCTTCAAGAGTGTGGACCGGCGGTGAGTAGCCCGAATATGACTCAGACCACAAGATATGGGAAGCGGAGAAAACCATGTCAGAAGTCTGGTCAGGAGAAGGTACGGGTAAAGGGAGGGATGGGGGAACGTCACAATATGTGTCGGTCAGACAATGGTCAGTGTTCGGAGGTAATCCACAACAGTCAGAATAGGTCCCTATTAGTCCGATACACGTACTGACGGTCATGTCCTCGTCAGACGTGTCATCCTCGATGCGATCGCAATCAAAGTTCTTGGCTACCTTGAAGATGTTTAGCTTAAGTTTCTCAGAGCCAATGGCAATCTCAATGCAGCCTGACTCGCAGTCGATATGGGCGTGGGCTGTGGCCAAGAAAGGTCGACAAAGGATGATCGGACAATCAGAAAGTGAGCTAGGAACTTCCATATCCAAAACAAGAAAGTCAACAGGAAAACATAGACTGTTGACCCTAACTACCACGTCTTCCACCACATCCTTCGGTATTTTCACAGAATGATCTGCCAACTGTAACGTGACAGGGGTGGGTTTCAGATTTACTAAGGCAAATTTCTTGAGCATGATGGTTGGTATAAGATTGATGGAAGAACCTAGGTCAAGTAGAGCACGGTTAAAATTGCAGCCTTGAATGCTACAAGAAATAAGCGGTGTGCCTGGATCTTTTTGCTTCGGTGGTAGATTTGACAGTATAACACAACTCGCATGAGATGAGAGAACCACTGGATTCCTTGTTTTCTTTAACCGTCGCCTGGGTGTAGTGTAGTCTTTGAAAAATCGGGTGACAGTGGGTATATGGTCGATAGCCTCTAACAGGGGTACCTTGATTTCTACATCCCTGAATAAATTACGCAGGTCATCAAAGGCCTGCGTATCCTTTTTCTTGCCTTTTGGCTCCCTCAGTAGAGCCTTAGGGAATGGGACTGATTCTGGCACTAGTTTAGGTGTATCGTCCTCACGAGAATGCAGTGCGCATCCCGAATGAGAGGGCTGGGCCAGGATCAAGTTGAGGTGGATCGACGGTTTGCTTACCGCTCCTCGTAGTAATCACATTGGACGTCGTGGGTCTAATGGGATCATAAGGCGGAGGAGGGTTCGCAATAGGGACATAAGGGTGAGGTGTAGTTGCTGCGGGATTAGCCTGGAATCCCAGAGGAATTCTCGGTGCTTGCAGAATCTGATGAACCTGCCCCTGAGAAGGTCGTACGTGTGATTGAGGATCACGAGGTACAAAATTTCGTGGGTTTGGAACAGGTTGGGCTGGAAGAGTCCCCTGAGATCAAGTCGCCATGCGTAGTTGGCTGATCTCAGCATTCTGCTGCACCAATTGGTGCTGAAGAGAGGTCATGTTCTCTTCATGGCGCTTAGACATTTCTGTCATCATTCGCATCAGTTTATCAAAAGGACTTGATGCGTGTTCTGTTTGCGGTATGCAAGGACTTAATGGTGGATTCGCCACAGGATTAGACTGGGCCCTTGGGATGACGGGTGCGGACGGTCGCATTGGCCCACCCACGGGGTTTTGGTGTTGCAGGTTACTGGACCATGAGAAGTTAGGATGATTTCGCCACCCTGGGTTATAAGTAGCAGAGAACGGGTTATTCCCCAGGGCGCAAGCATCTTCTAAGCCAGAAGACGAGTCCGTATGTATGTATGCATCCGAGCACACGAGGGCTTTTTCCTCCGTGTCAAAATACTGGCTTGCAGAAGCCAAATCCACATTACTTATCGAATCGCTCCGTGACATTCAGTAAGGAAGGTCTCACGGGATTTTTGGGAATAAGCTTGGCGTTGGAAAGATTAGGATTGTGACGAAGTGGTGAGGTGGAGGTGTTTGCCATAGAATAGGCGGGATTGGCTAGAAGTTCGTCCAGCTTCTTGTGCACGACGGAGACTTCATCCAGTTTTTGTGCGATAAGATTAAGATCTGTGGATGAATGGCAAACTGGTACGATTAAAGGTGACAATGGAGGCATTATTCATTGAATTTTCGCCCATGTTTTCAAATAATTCGAATGCTCCATTTTCGTCTTTATTCATGAAATTCTCTCCGTAGGAAGCGTCTGCAATCTGCTTCAAAGTCTCATTTAGCCCATAATAGAAAATCTGGGCTATATGCCACTTAGGCAGACCGTGGTGCGAACACTTCCGAAGGAGGTCATTATACCTCTCCCAAGCCTCGTGAAATTGCTCACCGTTTTGTTGCATGAAGGAAGTTATAGCACGGCGAAGCACATTGGTTCGCTCGATTGGGAAGAATTTCTTGAGAAATGCTATTCGCATCTTTTCCCAAGAATGGATGGTTCTCTTAAGAGTGCGTAACCATTGCGATGCTTTATCCCGCAACGAAAATCGGAACATTTTCATGAGGACAATTGATAACCCGATGTTTCTTAATTTAACCGTTTCAGCCAATCGGGTTAGGTCTTCCAAATGGAGAAAAGGGTCTTCACTTGCAAAACCATGGAAGTGAAAGTTAATTAGGCTAATTACATTGGGTTTCAGTTCAAAATCGTCCCCGCCCATGGGGACCCGAATTTTTCCTATGGTCTCTATAGCAGCGGGATTTTGATAAAAGCTAAGAGACCTAGGCTCCTCCCATTCGAGAGGGTTCTGCATTTCCTCCAAGGTTTCCCTAATGGCTTCAATCTGCTCATTATACATTTCCATTTGGGCTTGGAGGCGGGTTATGGGGTCCATGGCTCCACCACCTGGTGGGATTTGAGGGGGGCGGTTTCCTCCCTTGGGATTTGGGGGTGGGCGTGCAGCCATGTTTGTGGTGGAGGATGAGGAATCGGTTTCTATCCTTCTAGAATTATCAGAAAATTCAAACAATTCAGGGTTTTGTGACCTCCTCCCAAACATGCACTTTCGTAGGAAGAATTAGGGAGATAAGAAGGGAATTGGGGATGAGAGAAATGACGTCGTAAAGGTACACTTGATGACAAATCAAGGCAATCAATTTCCTAACCTCTACAATGTGCCCTTAGACCTAAAGATCTAAGTTACCTACTACCACAGCCTACGGAACCAAATGAGAGCACCGCGGAACCACCATGTCAGATTGAAAGGCCATTTGCCCCAGTCTTAGACACCTGATAGCACGCAGGAACCCGCACCAGCACGTAGGTGCTACACGTAGGTAGTTAAACCTCTAATCCTTACTAAGGGTCAAGTTGCTACCGGTTTTATTTAGAGGCTTAGGATAAAGTGCTCCGGGAATGTGAAGGGCGCTGTATACGGGTAATGCCCAAGTGCATTAATTTTTAAAAGTGTGTAAACCAAGCATGCAACAGGGAAATCTCCCCAGTTGAGGTTTTAGTTGGTGAATGGCTTTTAGAATTTCAGCCTTAAGTAGTATAGGTTTTAAGATTTTGCTTAGTTGCCAATTCAACCAATCTCTGGGTTTTGAGGAAATACAAGTTCTTATATGCCCAACAAACCCTTCTTCAATGTGAGTTACTTAATGCATGCTAAAAATGCAATGGGCTTTCCTAGATGGAAATTTCTATGTGTGGATGCACGAGTCAATTTTAGGTTAGTGTGAAAGGGAGCCAAAGCACTTCAATTCAATTGCTCCCAATCACCAAAAATGATATTCCACACACAAGGCTCAACCACAAGATAATGTAAAGAAAATTAAAATTTTGGAATTGAAATATTCGGTATCAAATCTTAGGCAGGTGAAAGGTTGTGGTGAGGTTGGAATCAACTCAATTCCAAGTCTCCTCACCAAAAATGTGATCCCGAATTGTGGATAAATGAGGCAAAGAGGGATGGCAATCAATCTATTTAATCTCGCCTCAAAGAACACTTCACACGTCGAAAGATTCAAGAATCAGGATTCTTGGATCTTCGCTATGCGAAGTTTGGCGGGAAATCCAGGGGCGGTGGGGGTGATAGCGAACAATCAAGCAAGTGATTTTTAATCCACTTGCCCCAAGAAATTTCCAGGAAATGTTTTTAGGTTTTCATTTATTTATTTTTTCTTTTATTTAGGTGACAAGTTAACCTAAGTTGCTAAGAGAGAGAGACCTACTTATTCAGCAACGTGGGCGAAGCTCCAGTGCGGCATCGGCAACTTCACGCTCTCGCTCCCACCTTGGATCTACCCACGTCTTCAACTTCCTCTGCTTGCCTCCTCCTTGCAACTGGTTTACCTACACACCAGCAAACAAAACACCCGTGAAGAGAAGGGTGTGAGAAGAGAAAATCAAAGGAATGAGTAGAAACTTACCTTAATGCTCACCTCCCCGACAACGGCGCCAGAAAAAGAGTGGTAGAACTTGAATAGGTTGTGTTAATATAGTGAAATTATCATTGAAGTTATTATAGTGATTAACCTAAATTGAGTCTAACCATCTTTCACAAAATTTTAACCTGGCCTACTTGATTTTATCTTAGTCACTTTTAGGCCCAGGGTCGATCTCAGGGGGCGGGAATTAAAGGTTAAGGAATTTCTACGCCTTTCCTAAAATGTATCTCTTCCTTGCGTTTGTTATGTTTTTGATTTTTCTATTTAAGATTTTTTTGTTAATAATATTGTCCTTGAGGCACACCCTCAAAATTAAGTTCTTGGCTTTGAGCCAAATTGTTCTTGGCTTTTAGCCAACTTAGGGTTTCCAAAAAAATTGGTCCTGCTATTCGCAAGACCGAGTACCTGCAAGACAAAAATTATCTTTTCTCTTTTACTCTTTTTTTTTAATCTTCTTAATAGCAAGAAACAAAAGATAAATAAAAACAAGGATACTAGCATAGAAAGGGATACTTAGCTTAATATATGTATAGATATATAATAGATATGGTATCTATATATATATATTTATTATATATAGGGGTGGAGGTGGAAGTGGAAATGGAGTGTACCACAGTGTCAAGTTGGTCCACGTTTAGTAAAACGCAACCAACAAGACGAAGTGCTGCGTGGAGTGTGGAGCAGATGTGTGGGAGTGTGTGTGGAGGCACTTGCTTTGCGCAGGTATCGGGGAATATCAGCAACTGGTGCAGATATTCCGACGATATGATGCACGGTGGGGTGACTAGTGCGCGGGCGTTTGGATACGGGTAGGTGATATATATATATATATATATATATATAGTAATATATGTATATAGATATGCATATGTATATATGTATATAGATATATTTGTATAAGTATATATATATATGTAGATATATATTTATGTATATATGTGAGTGAATATATAAATATATATGTATGTAGGCGTGAGTTTATAAGGGTGTGTGTGTGTACAAGTGTGTGTTAGACAGTACATGTGAGTGTGTACAAGTAAGTGTGTGTGTGTGCACTGTGGATGAGGGGGATCGCAGTAGATAAGACGTCTGCTGCGCTGCCCCGTCATCTGATGCGGGTAGCTGCGTGGGTGTAGGAGGGGGCGCGTGCGGGGTGCTGGAGGGGGCGCGCGCGCTGTCTTCGTGTGCGGGCGAGTGAGGTTGAGCGCAGCGCACAGCGCTGAGGGTGGGAGCGGGCGCGCATGACCGGTTGGCGTGGGTAGCGGGCGAGGAGAGAGAGCGTTGTGCCACCGTTTAAGTGAGAAGCGAGACGGTGGCTATTGTGCGCTACAGTGCGCGCGTGGTTTGCCGGCCGATTGCAGCCGGTTTCACGTGTCTTGCATGCTGGGAAGCGCCTGCGCGCGCGGGAAAAGCTTGCGTAGGGCTTGCAGGCACACACGCGGTGGCCGACGCTGCTTCAGGCGGACGTTGTTGCTGCTGGAGCTTCTGAGCTTGAAGCTCTGGCAATGGCAGAAATGGCGAACGGCAGTGAATCAAGAGAGTGAAACCACCACGCCCACCTGCTCACGAAAGAGCTGGGCGGTGGTGGAACTCATAGTGGTCGTTGTGGGACCAGTGTGAACTTTCTCCTTCCTGCAGTGTGTCCTTCAGTGAGAAGAGATACTGCGTATGGAGAGGGAGAGGGGAGGAGGTTGGCCTGATGGTGTAGCAAAAAGTGTCTGTAGGTGTGTGTGTTTGGCCACCTACGCAAGGGAGAGGGCAAGGCCTTTTAAAGAAGAAGAAGCATGCCACAGCCATGCTGCTGGCATCGCATGTCCAGTCATGCTGCTGGCAGAGGAGTGGAGCGAAGAGGCGCATGTCCCTTGCCCTGAGCTACGCGAGAGAGAAGAATTCAAAGTAAAAATAAAAAATGAAAATGGTGAAATTGCAATGCAGCACTTGATGAAGATGTTAATTAGAGGGCCAATTATTCACTCTCCTCGCCTCTTTAAAAAAATGCATGCATGTGTCTATGTACAAATGCCACTATAGCTATATAAGATGCAATGGTAGTGCTAGGAAATAACACAAGATGGCATATTTATTGGTGTATTTTTGCTGTGCAATCAGTGCAGCTTTGGGAAGGCACGCGGTATACTTTCCCACGCACTTTTGGACATCTGATCACATCACCAGACGTCCAGAGGTACTTCCAGACCACCGGAGACCTTGTCCGACGTCTAGAACTATTCTTAGACGGTCGTAGAGGAGGTCTAGACGTCTAATCAGCCGCAGGAAACACAAGATGAGTTTTGACGTCTTTTAAGACTTCTAGGATTAGTTCCAGATGTCTGATTTTGATCAGTAACTGTGCTTTTGGCCTGTTTAAGGTCCAAATGGAATCAGATTTCCACAAACAAAGTAATGTTGTTTTCTACTCGAGTTCATCTACGTGCTTGTGTTGAGTATCTACTGTTTTGAGCTCGTCTAATGTACATTGGTCGCTGGTATAGGTTATCAGCCAGTGGCGTGTTTAGGGCCCGCGGAGACGACGAGACCTGCGGCACAGGCCCCCATTTCTCCCGTGATAGCCGGTAGAGTGGTTTAACTTAGTTGTTAATATTTAAATAATAATATACATGGTTGGAATAGTTGGATTGAACCCTAGGATATGGAATGAACCCTAGGATAGAAATGAATGAGCCTGCTTGAGCTGTACTGTTTACTTTAATGCATGGTTAAGATAAATTGCTAGTAAATGCCTTTAATATAATTACGAGATGCATGTTAAAATACGAGATGCCTGTATGTAATTGAGAAATTGCCTGTGAAACCACAAGTTGCATGTTTTGATAATTGAATTGTGAAAACACAAGCTGCCTGTGTATGGATGAGAAACAAATTATGAAACATGAGATCTGGACTTGGATAAATGAGGTGAACATGAGCATGAACCCTACGGGGAATTAGGAGTAGAACTCCTGTTGATAAACGCAATCTGGTATGTAGACTGGAAGTGTGCTGGCCCTTGTGCATGTGGTACCAAGGAGAGCAACTGTCCCATTTTAGTGTAGAGCAGAGCTAGCCTCCCTCAGGTTGAGACCCGGGGTTAGGATTGGCCACTCTACGCCAACTCCTGTTGGCCCTCGCGTACAAGGTACCGAGGTGAGCTATTAATGTAGGAAGGGAGCCAGCCACCCCACGAGGCCCGGGGTTCAGCTAGCCACCCTACACCGACCTTGTTAGGCCCTTTGGGCAAATCGGGGTAGTCAGACGAGTGTGCACGGACTGTGGAGGGGCGAGACCCCTGTTTGGTTCTGAGGGGCGAGACCTCTATTCTGAGAGGGCAAGACCCTATACTGTTTCATGCTGTACTTTGGGCGTACCCGCTAGCGGAAACTACTGACCGCGTGTCAGTGCGGGGTAGCTACCCGTGCACTTATCACGCGTGCCGTAGTCGCCGCTACATCTTGACAGTGACCTCGGGGTGGTTGACTAGGTGTAGGACTACCACAGGAGACTCTCCCGACCAGGAGAGCACCACGTGTACCTTCTACTCTACGGAAAAGACTGCAATCAAGATCGTTCCCATGAGGAACACGCAAGATCAAGAAATACCTAGATACTTTGAGAAATAAATGAAACAAAAACACATAAATGAGATAAATATAAGTGAGAAATAAATCTGTTGTTGTTTACCATACTTGTACTTAAATAATATAAACACCACTCTACTTAGCATTCGCTGACTTTATTTTTTCATAACACTGTTCAGGACAAAGAGTTGAGCAGCTCGAGTTTCCGGCTGCAGAGGGTGCTGGGCCCAGCAGAGCCCAGCTGTAGTCGTTCTTTTAGCACTTCGTTTACCCTATTGTTGTAGTGAGTAATGGACACTTAGTTTACTGTTTCTACTACTCTGTTTCCTTTCCGCTTTCTGTTGTTGTTGTAGCGGCATGTACTAAGGCAGTTGTTCTACTTTCTTTTTTGCTTTGTACTTTTCTTCTGCTTAGTTATATTACATGTGTGAATGCGGTTTACTTTCCTGCTTTTGGTTATTTCTTGTTGGACAACTGGGTCTTGGGATTAGTTGAGGCGAGCCGATCTCAGGTCCTATAGGGATCCGGGAACCGGGTCGTAACATATGTTAAGCATATCAGAGGAGGAACTTTCAAATGCAGAAACCATCATACAAGTTTCAATATTTACATTATCGTCCTCAAGTTCCTCAATAAATCCATAATCCTTAAATTTATTAATCGCCTTATGCTGGCTGCTTGTTGGCAACCAGCAAGTATAGTTGTTTTTATTACTCGAAAAATAGGAAATTTCTGAGGTCGAACTCAGGGAGCAACACTAGCTTTTAGAAGCGTACAAAATCACAATTTACAATCTGGATATATACTGTTTTACAAAAAATTAGAGAAAGGGAATAAAATTTTTCTTGTCTTCTCTCTTTCTTCTTCCTCTGTCTTTCTCTCTCCAGACGTCTGACTTCAATGTCAGACGACTTAAACTGCCATTTGCTACAGTGCTTTTGCTGGTTCTTCTTCCTCTTGGCTTCTTCTTCTTCTCTTCTCTGCTCGGCCTTCTGGGCTTCTTCTTCTTCTTGCACTGTGCCTTCTCCTTCTTCAGTTGACTTCTCTCCTCTTCAGCTTTTGCCTTGTCTTTCCTTCTCTTTTTCCTCTGCGAGTCTTCTTCTTTCTTCAGCCTTCCTTCCTTCTTCCTTTTCTTCAGCCTCGTCTCTTCTTCTCTGCTGTACTCCCTCCTCCTCCTCCTTCGTCTTTAGCTTCTGCTCCTCTGTGCGGCTAAGTCCTCAGCCGCTCCTCCCCTTTCTCCTTCTTCTTCTCCTGCTTCCCTGCACAGTGTAGGGTTAGGCAAAACCTAACCTCTACCCTCCCCGCGTCTCTCTCTTTCTATTTGTCTCTCAGGTTCGCTCTCCCAGAGCCTTCCCGGGTATACGGGTCGGGTGTACGCACTTGGGACCAGGCCCACCGGCGTGCGATGGTGGGCAAGGAGTGCAGGTCTGGTATACGGGTTAGGCCAGGTCCGCGAGTGAGAGGGACCTCACCCCAGTGTTTCGAGGCAAATAGCCTGAAACACAAAATCAATTATATGCAGGCGCCTGCCCGCACACTTTCGAGGTGGGACTAAAAGTCCCACTCTCTTCCGCGTCTTCGCCTGCACCTGAAGTCCTCGCGATTGCAGCGACACGTGAGTCTCGCGTCTGTGATTGGGGACTTGGGACCATGCGTGAGTCCTTTCCGTGCGGCCTAGGACTCCCACCTGGGACTGCAGAGGCCTGGAGCTGCTAGCAAGCTTGCTCCAAGCTTGGCAGTAATGGCGGCAAAAGCTCGAGACCTAAAATCAGTAATATGACCTTGCGGCCTTGTCAGACCAACAGAAAACCTTCTCTGTATCACGGCGAAGGTGAGGCGGGGGTTGGCTGGCCGCGGGGTGACCTAGGCGTGCGTGCCTAGGTCGCTCTGTGGCCGTGAGGATGGGTTAGGTTGGGGGAAGGCGACAGGGGTTGGCGCGGTCAGTGGAGGGTCGTAGGATGATCAGTGGGTGGTGGTGATGCTCAGGTATCGGTTGGTGAGGCGAAAGGAGGTGTGGAGCGGCGGGGATGACTCGTCGGAGGTCTGGCCAGAGGTGGAGATGGCAATGGTGGACAGTGGAATCGCGCGGGTGCTGAAGAGGGGAATTGAAGAGGGGATAGAGAGGAGTGTTTATAACCTGATTAAGTGGACGAAGGGGGAGAGACGGCGACTGGCAGTACCTGCTGTCACCGGAGAAGATGATGTCTAGTGGAGGGAGACAACGGCGACGACGCGGCGAGAAGTGCTTGCGCGGGTGCTGCGTGAAGCGGAGGAAGAGGGTGAGGACAGCTTTGCCACTGGTATTATGGCAGGGCGACGAGAAGGAGGACGGAAGCTTATCGGAGCTTGCTGGACCACTTGGCTGGAGGAGAAGAGGACGAAATTTTGGTTAACTCTGGCCAAGACAAGCTTGATCGAAGCGGCAGCCCCTGCCGTCCCTTAAATAAGTGCTGGCAGGGAGGGAAACACGAGGAGGAGGCATGGGCTAGTCGCCGGAGACGTGACCGGAAAAGAGACCCATACTTCTCACACATTCGCACAAGAAGTATGGGTGCCGGCAGGACATGGGAGGTGGTCCATGTAGAAGAGGACAACACAGGGGACCCTCCTCTCGTTTCTGGGGCCGGCTTGCATACCCTACGCGGCGCCATCCTCCGCGCAAAGTTGCCGGAGGTATGGCCTGCTGTTGCGGGTGGCAGAAGGACCGGTTCGCAGAAGACGAAGTGAAAGTTGAGGGGGTAAACGTAAGAGTTTAAAAAGTTAAGGGTCAGAAAGTAATTATTGAGGACCAATTTGTAAAGTAGGTCAAAATGGCCTTCCCATAGGTCCAAATTTTGGTACAAACCTAATTTAAACCTAAGGAATCCAATGGTGAAATTTCATTTTAAGTTTGACCATGTTTGACCGGATATTTTGCACAAAAATGCAAATCAGGTCAAAAATTGGGTATGGTTCTCAATCTAGGTCAAGGTAGGTTCTAATGGCCAAATTGAAGGTGCTAAATCCTAGGGGATGTTTTGCCATTAATTTTAGAGGGTTTAATTGATTTTTATCTTGCCTGGAACATCGTGAATTAAAGTGGGCTTGTTTTAGGGTTGTAGGATGTCATTTAATTCCTAGATATTGCTATAATCCTTTTCAGACCAAATCACCCCACTTTTTCTCTTATTAGGTTTACTTGACCTTTGTCTTGACCCTTAGAATTCCCGTTGATGTACTGCATTGGTAAAATTACAATTTTACCCCTTGTGAATTATTTTTTACTCAAATTTGTAATTCTCTGATTTAGGCTTTCCCTTGGTTTGTAGGAGGTTTTGTACACTTATTTAGGTCAAAATGTGCTAGTTAGGGTTCATGATGAGGTTCTCATTATACCCCCATGCTTAGCTTTTGCTGGTCCCTTAGCAAAATTTTAAGGTTTTAACCTCTGTTCTAGACCATGAATTTCTTTCATCAATTTTGATAAGTGCTTTTTCTTCTCTTTAGCCTCAGTCTGTCTAGCTTTAGCCTCAGTCTTTAGCAAAGGTTTTTAAGGCCTACAGGAGCTAACCTAAAGTTTATTGGATTCCGTGGTTAAAGCACCCATACTTGAGATATTTTTAGCCTTGGTTCAGTTTGCAGTGCATTTTGTAAAAGAGAGACAGAAGGTTTATTTGTTTGGAGAGTTTTCTCTCTCTCTTCTTTTTAATTCTAGCTTAGGATTGGCTTCACAACACGATCTGTATCGGATCCCTTGTTCCCATCATCAATCCTCAAAGGTCTCTGGTAGGTGATGCTTCGAGATAGCACTGCCCATGGTAAACCCCAAAACCCTGGCTTTCAAGATTTCAAGATAATCCCGTCTCTAGTGTTCTGTGGCCGAAATCAGACCCTGGCAATTGACACTTCGTGATAATACCATCCATGGAATCTGAACATGCTTCTAGTAGGATATGTAAATATCCTAAGAGACAAGCACCGAGGAGATGATTTGTTGTTACGCATCTTCTAAGGGAATTTCCCACCTCTCTGTGCCGGGAACTCGTCCAAATCAACTTGTGTTGATCGGCCGCTCCTAATTTAGGTGACATTTTCAGAATACTTGAAACGCTTCTGCGTGATTTTGATATTTATGCTTACTGAACCAGACTGTGTATGTGAATTTGGGTGCTTAAGTTACTGAGTCTCGTAAATCGAAAGTCAGTTAACGAGGCTGGATACTCCATAAGCCTTGGACCTTGAGGAATATCTAGATCTTAATGGTACTAAGAGTCTATCCAAGAATGCCCAAGGTTTGCGTTCTTACTAATCTTGTTGTGCACTTTCGCTTTTCTTTTCCTTAATGTGGTCTAAAACTTTGGTTAATTCCTTAATTTCTTACTAATGACTATCCCTTTTCTCTTTCATTTTGTGCTCCTTTTTATCATTCTACTCTTTTTTCTCCTCGTCTTTCTATAAAGTTTTCTAGCATTTTCTTTCTTCTTCAACGTTTTTTTTTTTCATATATGCAGATTTTTTTTGTTGAAACCTTTTCTTGTTATGTCATTTCATTGCACTTTCATACCCCCCCATGCCTAAGATTTGCAATGTCCTCATTGTACATTAGGTGGGTTTTTATTTAGCTTGGTTCATGCATTAGGACAGGTATTTGGTGAGTGGATAGGTTGAGGTGACTGTTGCGGACGATTTCTAATCTCAAGTACAAGTACCTAAGGTGAAGTTGGTTGTCCTAAAGGATGAACTTAAAGTGTAAAGAAATGTCAGGAAAGGTTTTGGATTTTTCAAAAAGAATGACGGGCTACCTCCTGTTAAGCACTGAGTTTTATGCCATCGGCTAGGCGCAATAAGCTTAAGGAGAATGGAGGATAAATGATAACTCAACCAAATCTGTAATGGTTACATCAATGAATGATTTAAGTCTCTGGCCGTTCATGACGAAAGGTTCAGAATCATGGCTGAGTGGACTGATCTCGACGGCTCCATTTTCGAAGATCTGTCGGATAAGATATGGTCCGACCCACTTGGATCGCAGTTTCCCAGGGAAGAGTTTGAGTCGGGCATCGAAGAGTAGGACCTTCTGATCAGGGTGGAAGATCTTTCTAGATATGTGCTTGTCTTGAAAGGCTTCAACCTGCTCTTTGTAGATTTGTGAGTTCTCATACGCATCAAGGCGTTATTCGTCAATCTCGCTTATCTGAAGCTTTCTGTGGGTTCCAGCCTTAGAAAGATCTAAGTTGCAGCTCCGTACTGCCCAATAGGCTTTGTGCTCCAGTTCGACGGGAAAGTGACACACCTTCCCGTACACCAATCTAAAAGGAGACATGCCTAATTGGGTCTTGTGGGCGGTCCTATAAGCCCACAAAGCTTCCGAAAGCCGAGACGACCAGTCCTTCCTATCAGGTCGAATAGTAACCTGTAGGATTTTCTTGATCTTTCGATTTGGTAGCTCAGCTAGACCATTAGTTTGGGGGTGGTAAGAAGTAGAGATTCGGTGAGACACCCTGTATTTGGTCATCAGTGACCTGAACTGAGCATTGGTAAAATGGGTCCCTCCATCAGAGATGACCGCATGAGGAATCCTGAACTGTGAGAAGATATTCTGATGAATGAATATGATAACGATCTTGTGATCACAAGTTCGGGTCGGAATGGCTTCGATCTATTTGGACACGTAGTCCACAATGAGTAAAATGTACTTGAAGTCGTCCGAAATAGGGAAGGGGCCCATAAAATCAATCCCCCAAATATCAAAGATCTCGCATACGAGAATTGGTTGTAAAGGCATCATGTCGCGATGGTTCTTGTTGCCCAAGGTCTGGCAACGATTGCATGCCTTACAGTGATTGTATGCGTCCTTGAAGATGGTGAGCCAGTAAAAGCCACACTAGACGATTTTTGATGTAGTTTTGTGCCCAGAAAAACGGGCACCGCATGCCTGGTCATGGCAGAAAGAGAGAATGTCATTGATTTCGCCCTCCGGGACACATCGCCGGATGATTTGGTCAGCACCTATGTGAAAAAGGTACGGGTCTTCCCAGATGTAGTAGTTGGCATCGAAGCGCAACTTGTCTTTCTTGGCCTTCGGCCACTCAAACGGGATCTGATGTGATGCCAGGTAGTTTACTATATCAGCAACCATGGAAGCCTAGTACTAATATTCAAGAGGTGCTCATCAAGAAAAAGCTCCGTGATAGGTCCAGAAGGGTCGATGATCTCAGAAGGAAGGCGAGACAAGTGGTCAGCTACCACGTTCTGTCTTCCCGCCTTGTCCCGAATCTCGAGGTCGAATTCTTGCAACAGCAAGATCCATCGGATTAATCGAGGCGTCGCGTCCTTCTTAACAAGGAGATGCCTCACACCTGTGTGATTTGAGTAGATTATGACGTGGGAACCCAGGAGATAAGATCGGAATTTTTCGAGGGCAAATACCATGGCTAGCAACTCTTTCTCCGTAACCGTGTAGTTACGCTGAGCCTTGTCAAGTGTCTTGCTAGCGTAGTAAATGACCACAGGATTCCTGTCAATCTTCTGCCCTAGAACCTCTCCTACAACGAAGTCAGATGCATTGCACATGATCTCAAAGGGTTGAGACCAATCAGGGGACTGTAGGATCGGGGCTTGGGTGACTCGATCACGAAGGATCTCAAAAGCTTGAGTGCATTCCATGGAAATCTCAAAGGGTACATCCTTGGAGAGAAGAGTAGTTAGAGGGCGTGCGATTTTCGAGAAATTAGGAATGAAACGATGGTAAAAATCGACGTGCCCCAGAAAAGATCAGATATCCCTGATCGAGCTAGGCATAGGAAGTCTAGAAATCAGATTAACCTTGGCTCGTTCCACCAGATGCCTCTCTCAGAAATTAAGTGTCCCAGGACGATCCCCTCAGGCACCATAAAGTGGTTCTTTACCCAGGAAAGAACCAGATTTACGTTAATGCAACGCCTGAGTATGTGAACCAGATGCTGGAGGTAATTGTCAAATGATGCCCCAAAACTGAGAAGTCATCCATGAAGACTTCCAGATAATCACCCACCATATCAGAGAATATGGCAAGCATGCACCGCTGAAAAGTTGCGGGTGCATTGCAGAGACCGAAAGGCATCCTTCAGAACGCGTATGTCCCGAATGGGCTGGTGAATGTGGTCTTCTCTTGGTCCTCTGGATGAATTGCCACTTGGTTGTAACCGGGGTACCTGCCAAGAAAGTTGAAAAATCTATTTCCTGCTAACTTCTCTGGAATCTGATCAATAAATGGTAGTGGGAAATGATCCTTCTTCATGGAGAAATTGAGTCTTCGATAATCTATGCAGACTCTCCACGAGTTGGCTATATGGGTAGGTATGACCTCTCTAGTTTTAGTCGTGATGGTGATGAGCCCTGCCTTCTTAGGCACAACCTAGATTGGGCTTACCCAACGACTGTCGGAGATCGGGTAGATGATCCCTGCATCTAACCACTTAATGATCTCCTTCTTCACGGCCTCCTGCAGATTGGGATTCAAACGTCTTTGCATTTCACGTGAAGGTCGTGCGCCCTCTTCAGAATAGATGCATTGTGTGCAATAAGAGGGACTTATTCCAGTTAAATCTTCAAGAGTGCAACCAATGGCTCTGTGATGTTGCTGGAGAACAACAATCAAACAGGATTCCTGATCAGGTGTGAGTTTGGAGTTTATAATCACAGGAAGCGTCTGATTGGAACCCAAAAAGAAGTATTTCAAATGATCGGGAAGGGGTTTGAGTTCAAGAATGGGGTTATCAGCAGCAGTGGGTGGTTCAGAGTGAGTGTGGGGTACAAGGGTAGGAGTTGTGGGTCTGTCTAGGTCAAGTTTTGACTCCTCTAATTGCCGTTCAAGATTTTCTTGTGGTTGATGAGGGATAATCATGTTGTCCTCAAGTTGAGGTTCATCAACCACGGCTCTGATATCACAAATTTGTTCAACGATACAGCAATTGATCCCTTGTTGGGCCTTAAAGATATCAATTTTGAGAGTTTGATTTCCAAATTTCAGCTCTATTTGGCCCTCTTCACAACTTATGTTGGCCCTTGCAGTGGCTAGAAAAGGTCTCCCTAGTATGATTGGTGTATCCCTTGGGTTTTCAGGTGCGTCCATATCTAAAACTATGAAATCTATAGGGAAGTAGAAATCATGCACCCTAACAATAACATTCTCAAGAATTCCCTTTGGTGACTTGATAGATCGATCTGCTAACTGCAATGTCACCTCAGTTGGTTTCAGTTCAGATTCTTCTAGATGGTTAAGTAGGGATGTGGGTATCAGGTTTATGGAAGCACCTAGCTCCAACAATGCTCTATCAAACGAGGTTTCACCGATCTTACATGAAATCAGGGGAGTGCTTGGGTCTTTTGCCTTGGGTGGGAGTCTACTCAGGATTACAGAGCTACCTTGCTCTGACAATACAATTGGACTCCCATTCTAGGTTCGCGGCTTATGCTGAGGTGTACATACGTTTTTCAAGAATCATGCATAAGCCGGTACGTGGCGGATTGCATCCATCAAGGGGATGTTTATTTGGACCTACTCAAAGAGCTTGATTAGGTCCTCCTCAGGAGCCACAGGTTTAGTTGTTCGCTTTCCCTTGGTCAAGGCCTCGGGAAATGGAACCTTGGTTGGTTCCTCTAGGATAGGTCTAGGTTTTTGATCTGGGACAGGGATAGGAACATCTTGGATGATTGTCCTAGGGTTTGGGTCACTACCAGGCTTGGAGTGGTCTAGATAAGGTGGATCTTGGGTTGCCTTACCACTACGAGTTGTTACAGAATTTATTCTTGCCTGGTTTTGGTTGGGGGTTGGTAGGATGGGCTGCTGCTGTTGATAACCCGCATCGGAGGTTGAAGCTTCCATCCCATCAGGTGAAGGAATAGAAGGGGCCTGATAGACCATGTGTGCTTGGCCAAGGTTTGGGTTCATAACACGCCGCTGGGTTGGCACGTTATTTGGGTTAGGAAGAGGTTGAGAAGGAAGTGTGCCTGGTTGGCGAGAATTTGCCAACTGAGCAAGTTGGTTGCAGACCTCTGTGATTTCGTTCTTATGTTGCTTCTGGATAGCTGCATTCATTCTTTGAATATCAGCCAGAGTTTGGAGGATAAGGGACATTTGATCTTGGTTGGGCCCGGATGGATAAGTGGGGTTGGGCCGAGGTTGAGGCAGCTGATAAGGACGAGGGGCTTGTGGACGGGATTGAAAGGGTGGTCTTGAATTCTGAGAATTTCCCGCCCATCGGAAATTGGGATGGTTTCGCCATCTAGGATTGTAGGTGTTGGAAAATGGGTCATTCTCGATGGCGTGGAGGTCCTCGCAGGTCTGAGGAGCCTCTAAAAAGTCGGAGAATAGGGGAGTAGGGCTCCCCCAGCAAGGGTAGAAAGGATTGGAGGTCCCTCCGGTCTTGGAGTCAGATGGGGGTGGATACGAGTCCATCCCAAGAGAAGGTCGGTGGAGAATGATTTGCACTGTTTCCCGTGTGGGAGGGGCCTGTGCGAAGGAGTTCTGCGCAGAGGTGGCTCGCTGCAAGTGCTGAGTTAGCTCATTCACCTTCTTCTCAATGATTGAGACCTTATCCAATCGACTGGCCATTAGTTCCAAGTCGACTGATGCGGACAAGCCCTGCGTCTCATGTGCTCCCCTAAGGTTTGTCGCTACGCGGGTATTTGTCCGGTCGAATAATCCCATGGAGTCATTGTTGATGGAGTTCTCGCACATATTCTCGAGAATCTCCCACACGGTGTCCTCATGTTGACCCATGATATTTCCTCTGCAAGTTGCATTGACGAACAACCTAATATCTTCACGGAGTCTCTGGTAAAAAGACTGGACTTGTTCCCATTTAGGAACTCCGTGATGGGGGCACTTTCTCATGAGATCCTGTTTGCACCTCAGAATACGCCTGCAATAATGCCTTCTTGCGCTATTTCCTAACATTAACTATGCATATTAGGATTCTATAGCTGCATTTGTAAAAACACTTGCACTCATGCATTTAATTGAGAGGAGAAAAGAATGAAATAAATGGCTTTGTAATTCACTTTTTCCTTAAGTGCCTCTTTGCAAAATGTCCCTTCTCTATTATTTATCCCTCTTGATTTCCATTTTTTTTTGTTTTTCTCTTCTTCCCGCGGCTGCAACTCCTCCCGCAGCTGCATGCATGCACGACCACCCCCTCTCCCTGCCAAAGCCTCGCCCT
This sequence comes from Thalassia testudinum, assembly GCA_037157565.1. Classification (NCBI taxonomy): domain Eukaryota; kingdom Viridiplantae; phylum Streptophyta; class Magnoliopsida; order Alismatales; family Hydrocharitaceae; genus Thalassia; species Thalassia testudinum. The sequence continues at coordinate 26,653,330 of JAZHRO010000024.1, forward strand.
GCAGCTGCCATTCCCTCGCCCTTCCCCCTGCTGCAGCCATGCTTGCACGCCATACTCTCATCCTCTATAAGAAGCTGTAGCTTCTTCCTCTCAAGGAGACCGCACAGCTGCACCAAGCAAAGACCCGCAACCACCACCTTCCTCTTCCTGTCCTCCCCTCCATACGCCGATCCTCCTTCGAGGAGACACCTGGCGAGCAGGAGAACCCACTGTGGTGCACACCACCACAGTGGGAACACCACCGCCCAGCTCTTCAACGAGCCAGTGGGCGTGTTGTTTTCTTTTCTTTTTGTTTTTGTCTCCACGCCATTGTTGCCGCTTCAAGGACCGAAGCTTGAAGCAGCAGCCCAGTGGCGGCGGCAGCAGCAGTAGTAGACCCCCCCGCCTCCTCCGCGACCTTCCCTGCAGGCGCTCAGCCCTCCACGCGCGCTTGCAGGCTCCCTCTCCGCTCCGTTCTCCGTTCTGACGCCTCCGCCGCTGCACCCGCAACCGGCCACTGTGCGCACTGCAGCGGCCGGCCAAGCCCTCTCGCCGTCCCCTGCCAGCCCCCGCGCCCCTCCGCGAAGATTGCAGACTCCCCGCCACCCTCTCCGAGCGCGCCATCGCCCGCTCGTCGTCCTCGCACTCGGCCTGCAGAAGCATCACCTCTATTTGCAGACGCCATTTCCAGACGTCTGCCTCCGCATCCAGATGACGGGACCTCCAGACGTCTGCCGCCCTCTCCAGACGACTTAACTCGTCTCTTCTACAGTGCCAGCACCCGCTCTCTCTTCTGCGCTCTCTTTCTCCCACTCTCCTCTGCGCTCTCTCTTCTGCACCACCTCTCCCGCTCTCTCCCTCTCTCTCTCTCTCTCACCACACTCACAGCACTCTCTCTACACCAACGCATACACACACCTACACTCACACTTTCACACACACACACACACCTATACTCTATTATAAACATATATATATATATATATATATGTATATATATATATACGTATACTTATATATAGTGATATATATATACATATATTTATATACATACATATATATATATATATATCTATATATATATATATATACTTATATCTATACATATAGTAGTACCTATATATTTATGTATTAGTATTCATACATACATACATACATATATATATATATATATATATATATACTTACATCTATATATATAGTAGTATTAGTATACTTATACATACATACATACATACATACATACATATATATATATATATCTATAAACTTATATATATATATATATATACATATATACATATATATACATATCTAGATACATATACCTATATACATATATTATTATTATATATATATACATATATATATACAGTATTTTATATATATATATATTTATATACATATACATATATACATAGCTATATACATATATACATACATATATATAGATATACATATACACCTACATATATATATATACATATATATATCTATATATATATCTATACATATATACTTATACATTTATATACATATAGATATATCTACTTATATACATACATGTACATATATTTTTACATTATTTACCATACGCTGTATCGCGGGAATATCTGCACCAGTTGCTGATATTCCCCGATACACGCGTACAAGAAGCGTGGTTACATACATCATCCATCATCCATCCACACTCCACGCGGCACCAAGTCGTGTTGGTTGCGTCTCTCTAGACGACGACCGATCCGACACAGTGCTACACTCCATCGCCACCTCCACCCCCACCCCTTCATTACATAATATATACCTATATATATATATATATATATACACTATATTTACTTTCTGTCCATTCTCTTCTCTCTTAGTAAAAAGATAAAAAAGAATACATAAAAGGGAAAAGATAATCTTTGATTTGCAGGTACCCTGTCTTGCGAGTAGCAAGACGTGTTTTGGAACTCTATTTTGGCTAAAAGCCAAGGACACAATTTTGAGGGTGTGCCTCAAGGACAAGGATTACCAGAAAAAAATCTAAATAAGAAAAATACCAAAAATATAATAAACGAACAGAAGAAACGCGTTTTAAGGAAAACGTAGAAACTTGACTTGTACCCCACTTCCCTGAGATCGACCCTGGGCCTAAAAGTGACAAGATAAAATCAAGTAGGCCAGGTTAAAAATTTTGTAAAGAGATGGTTAGGTCTGAATTAGGTTAACCACTATACACATTTCAACGATAAAATCATCACATTAACAACCTATCCAGGCCGACCGATCATACTTTTCTAGCGCCGTTGCCAAGGAGGAGCGCCTTCAAGTAAGTTTCTATTCAATTCCTTTCAATTTTTCTCTTCTCTCTTCACGGGTATTATTGTTTTTGGTGTGCAGGTGAACCTAGTGGAAGGAGAAGGAAGGCAGACAAAGTCGGGAACGAGGGCAGATCCAAGGCGGGAACGAGAGCGTGAAGACGCCGACACCGCATTGGAGCTTCGCACACGTTGTCGAACAAGTAAGTTCTCTTTTCTTAGCAAACTAGGGTTAACTTGCCACCTTAATAAAAAAATAAAAAAATTAAAAACCAGAAACTAGAAAAACTTCTTCGGATTTCTTGGGCAAGTGGATTAAAATTCACTTGTTTGATTGATTGTCTTCACTCCACTGCCCCGGGATTTCCCGCCATACTTCGCATAGCGAAAATTCGAGAATCTTGATACTTGAATTTTTCAAAGTGGGAAATATTCTTTGAGGCAAATAAAAAGATTTCTTGCATCCCTCTTTTGCCTCACTTATCTTTAATTCGGGATCACATTTTTTGTGGGGAGACTTGGAATTGAACTAATTCCAACCCCACCATGACTTTTCAACTTGCTTGAGATTCGATCCCGAGCATTTCAACCCCAACAATTCAATTTTCTCTATCTTTTGGTTGAAGCCTTGTGTGTGGAAATCATTTCTGGTGATTGGGAGCACTTGAATTGAAGTGCTTTGGCTCCCATTCACATTGATATAAAACTGATTCGCGCATCCACACATAGAAATCTCCATTTAGGGTAGCCCATTGCACTTTAGCATGCATTAACCAACTGATATTGAAGAAGGGTTTCTTGGGCTTAGAAAGAAAACCTGTATTTTTGGCAAAAACCCAGAGATTGGTTGAATTGGTAATTCAGCAAAATCCTAAAATTCATACTACTTAAGGCTGAACTCTAAAAATCATTCACCAATTAAAAACTTCAATTCGGGGAGATTTCCCCGTTGCATGCTTGTTTTTACACACTCGTAAACAACGCCCTTCACGTTCCAGAAGCACTTGACCCTAAGCCTCTAATTGAAACTGGTAGTAACTTGACCCTTACTAAGGATTGGAGGTCTAACTGCCTGCATGTAGCTGCTATGTGCTGGTGAGAGTTCCCATGTGCCATCAGGTGTCTAAGACTGTGGCAAACGGCCTTTCAATATGGCTCGGTGGTTCCGCGGTGCTCGCATTCGGTTCCGTAGTTCGTGATAGTAGGTAACTTAGATCCGCGGTGCTCGCATTCGGTTCCGTAGTTCGTGATAGTAGGTAACTTAGATCTTTAGGTTTAAGGGCACACTGTAGAGGTTAGGAACTTGACTGTATTGATTTGTAATCAAGTGTACCTTTGTGGCGTCATTTCTCTCGTCTCTTTTCCCTTCTCATCTCCCCAAATCTTCCTGCGGTAGTGCATGTTTGGGAGGAGGTCACAAAACCCTGAACTGTTTGAATTGACTGATAAATCTAGAGAAGAAGCCAAATCATCCTCCTCCTCTACAAACATGGCTGCACGCCCACCCCAAATCCCGAGGGAGGAAACCGCCCTCAGAATCCACCAGGTGGTGGAGCGTTAGATCCCATAACCCGCCTCCAAGCCCAAATGAAAATGTATAATGAGCAAATCAAAGCCATTCGGGAAACATTGGAGGAAATGCAGAACCCTCCCTAACAGGAGTAGCCTAGGTCTCTTAGCTCTTATCAGAATCCCGCTACTACAGAGATCGTAGGACAAATTCGGGTCCCCCTAGGCGGGGATAACTTTGAATTAAAATCGAACATAAATGGCCTAATCAATTTTCACTTTCATGGTCTTGCAAGTGAAGACCCATTTCTCCACTTGGAAGACCTAACCCGACTTGCTGAAATCGTTAAACCAAGAAATGTCGGGTTACCTATAGTCCTCATGAAGATGTTCCCGTTTTCATTGCGGGATAAAGCGTCGCAATGGTTACGCACCCTTGGGAGAACTATCCACTCATGGGAAGAGATGAGAACATCGTTTCTCAAGAAGTTCTTCCCAATCGGGCGAACCAATGCGCTTCGCCGCGCTATCACTTCATTTACGCAACAAAACGGCGAACAATTTCATGAGGCATGGGAGAGGTATAACGACCTCCTCAGGAAGTGTCCGCACTACGGTCTGCCTAAGTGGCATATAGCCCAGATTTTCTACTATGGGCTAAATAAGACTTTGAAGCAGATTGCAGACGCTTCCTACGGAGGGAATTTTATGAATAAAGACGAGAATGGAGCATTCGAACTGTTTGAAAATATGAGTGAAAACTCAATAAAGAACAACTCAATTGTCGCCTTTAATCGTACCAGCCAGCCCAGAAATGTCCACGAAGTTGACACGGGACCCTCCCAATCATCCACTGATCTAAGCCTTATTGCACAAAAACTGGATGAAGTCTCCGTCGTGCACAAGAAGCTGGACGAGCTTCTGGCCAACCCCGCCCATTCTATGGCAAACACCACCTCTTCACCACTTCGTCACAATCCAAATTCTTCCAACACCAGGCTTATCCCGAGAAATTCCGTAAGACCTTCCTTACCGAGTGTCACGCCAAGCGACTCAGTAAGTCATGTGGAACTGGCTTTTGCGAGCCAGTATTTCGACACGGAGGACCAAGCCTCCGTGTACTCGGACGCATATTTACATGCGGACGCGTCTTCCGGCATAGAAGACGCTTGCGCCCTGGGGAACAACCCGTTCTCTGCCACTTATAACCCAGGGTGGCGTAACCATCCGAACTTCGCATGGTCCAACAACCCGCAGCGCCAAAACCCCGCGGGTGGACCAATGCAACCGTCCGCACCCGTCATCCCAAGGGCCCAGTTTAATCCTATGGCAAACCGCCATCAGGCCCTTGCATACCACAAACTAAACACGCATCAAGCCCTCTTGACAAATTGATGCGAATGATGACGGAAATGTCAAAGCACCATGAAGAGAACATGACCTCTCTTCAGCACCAATTGGCGCAGCAGAATGCTGAGATCAGTCAACTACGCATGGAGACTCGATCTCAGGGCACTCTTCCCGCCCAACCTGTTCCAAACCCGCGAAATTTCGTACCCCGTGGTCCTCAACCACAGGTACGACCTTCTCAGGGACAGGTTAATCAAGTTCTGCAAGCTCCGAGCATTTCACCGGGATTTCAGGCTAATCCCACTGCAGCACCGCACTCTTATGTCCCCATTGCGAACCCTCCGCCGTATGATCCCACTGGACCCGCATCGTCCAATGCTATCACTACGAGGAACGGTAAGCAGACCATCGATCCGCCTCGACCTGATCCCGGCCCATCTTCTTCTTCACCCTCTCATTCGGGATGCATACCGCATTAGCGAGAGGACGATGCACCCAAACTTGTGCCAGAATCAGTCCCATTCCCTGAGGCTCTACAAAGGGAGCCAAAAGGCAAAAAGAAAAATACGCAAGCCTTTGACAACCTGCGTAATTTGTTAAGGGATGTAGAAATCAAGGTACCCCTGCTCGAGGCAATCGACCACATACCTACTGTCGCCCGATTTTTCAAAGACTACACAACACCCAGGCGACAGTCAAAGAAGACTAACAATCCGGTGGTTCTCTCGCCTCATGCGAGTTGTGCTATACTGTCAAACTTACCACCGAAGCAGAAAGATCCGGGCACACCGCTGATTTCCTGTAACATCCAAGGCTGCAGTTTTAACCGTGTCCTACTCGATCTAGGATCTTCCATCAATCTTATACCAACCATCATGCTCGAAAAATTCTCCTTGGGAAATCTGAAACCCACCCCTGTCACGTTACAGTTGGCAGATCCTTCTATCAAAATTCCGAAGGGTGTGGTGGTTAGGGTCAACAGTCTCTGGTTTCCTGTTGACTTTCTTGTTTTAGATATGGAAGTTCCTAGTTCACTTTCTGATTGTCCGATCATCCTCAGTCGACCTTTCTTAGCCACAGCCCACGCCCATATTGACTGCGAGTCGGGCTGTATTGAGATTGCCGTTGGATCTGAGAAGCTCAAGCTTAACATATTCAAGGCAGCCAAGAACTTTGATTGCGATTGCATCGAGGATGACACGTCTGACAAGGACATGGCTGTCAACGCGTGTATAGGACTAATTGGGACCTATTCGGACTGCTGCGAATTACCTATAAACACTGATGACAGCCTGACCAACACATACTGTGACATTCCCCAATCCCTCCCTTGTCCCGTACCTTCTCCTGGCCAGACTTCTGACGAGGTTTTCTCCGCTTCCCATACCTCGTGGTCTGAGTCATATTCGAGCTACTCACCGTCGGTCCACACTCCTGAAGACCGAATTGCCCTTTCTTCCCCGCCAAATCAGGCGGATTTGCAAATCCACACTGGGACCTTGAGCCCATATACTTCTCACTGGGGCTATCCATTTTTGGATCCATCTATCCATGAAGCCCCTCTTCTTGGCCAATCTGAAGGCCAATTTCTTCCTCCTGACTTGTTCTCCTACCTGCCTGGGACACTCTCGTCCCAAGAAATGCCAGATCCTTCACCATCCACTCCCGAGCTGAAAGAGCTGCCTAACACACTTAAGTATGTTTTCCTGGGACCAAATGAAACGCTCCCTATAATCATCAGTTCAAAATTAACCAGGGAGCAGGAGTGCAAACTAACTAAGGTCCTCATAGAACACAAGGCAGCTATTAGATGGTCTTTATCAGACTTATCTGGCATTAGCCCCTCCTACTGTACTCACCGTATATATACGGAGGAGGAGGCTTGACCTTCCCGCGAGATGTAGCGACGTCTCAACCTTAACATGCGGGAGGTCGTCAAGAAAGAAATCATTAAGTGGCTGGATGCGGGTATAATCTACCCGATCAGCGATAGCCCCTGGGTGAGTCCGATTCACATTGTGCCCAAAAAGGCAGGACTCACCATTCGTGTCAATGACAGGGGCGAATCCATCCCTACATGCACTCCTACATCTTGGAGAGTGTGTGTAGATTATAGGAAACTCAATGCTGCAACCAAGAAAGATCACTTCCCGCTACCATTCATTGACCAAATCCTGGAGCGGTTAGTGGGAAATAAATTTTTCTGTTTCCTGGATGGATTCTCGGGATATAACCAGGTGGCAATTGACCCCCGAGACCAAGAGAAAACCACTTTTACCTGCCCTTTCGGCACCTTCGCTTTTAGAAGGATGCCGTTCAGACTTTGCAACGCGCCAGCAACTTTCCAGAGATGCATGCTGGCGATATTCCATGACATGGTGGGTGACTTTCTCGAGGTCTTCATGGATGACTTTTCAGTCTTTGGACCATCTTTCGACGAATGTCTTGCCAACCTGACTCGCATCCTTAGGAGATGTATTGATGTAAACCTTGTGCTTTCCTGGGAAAAAAGTCATTTTATGGTGAACGAGGGAATTGTTCTCCGACATATCATCTCCGATAGGGGTATCGAGGTTGACAGAGCTAAGCTTGACGTCATTGCTGATTTACCTGTGCCTGGTTCTGTCAAACAAATCCGCTCCTTCTTGGGACACGTCAATTTCTATAGGAGATTCATCAAAGACTTCTCCAAAATTTCTCGACCCTTAACTCATCTCCTATCAACCGACGTACCCTTCGACATGGGCCCCGATTGTATACAAGAATTCACGCAGCTGCGTAATGCTGTCACCAAGGCCCCTGTTCTCCAGCTGCCTGATTGGTCCCTCGACTTTGAACTTATGTGTGACACTTCAGACCTTGCAGTCGGAGCCATCCTGGGACAAAGACGCGATAGACACCCCTTCGTGGTGTACTATGCCAGTAAGACGTTTGACGAGGCCCAGCGTAATTATACTACCACTGAAAAGGAACTACTGGCAATCATCTTTGGGCTGGAGAAATTCCGCTCTTACCTTCTGGTCTCTCATGTTATTGTTTTCACTGATCACGCGACCATAAGCCATCTCATGCACAAGAAGGATGCCAAGCCTAGACTGATTCGTTGGATCCTTCTGCTCCAGGAATTTGACATTGAGATTCGTGATAAGGCCAAAGCCCAGAATGTTGTGGCTGATCACCTTTCCAGACTGGACCCTGACCATATTGGACTTACTCTGTCGATCAACGAAATTTTTCCTGATGAGCACCTGTTGGCAATAAATGTGGCAAGTGGACTGTGGTATGCCGACATTGCCAATTACCTTGCTTCTGGATCTCTTCCACGTGGCTGGCCTAAAAACCAGCGTGAGCGTCTCATGGCAGAAGCAAAGTATTATTTTTGGGATAATCCACTTCTTTTTCGGATAGGTGCTGATCAAATCATCCGTCGCTGTATTCTTGACAGCGAGTTCCCCAGTGTGCTATTCTTATGCCACGATCAGGCTTGCGGAGGCCATTTCTCTGGGAGGAAAACTGCAGCCAAGGTGTTGCAGTGCGGTTTCTTTTGGCCCTCCCTTCACCAGGATGCACACAATTATGCCAAGCATTGCACTAGGTGCCAGTCGATAGGGTCAATGGCACGTCGTGACATGATGCCCTTGCAACCCATCCTAACTGCGAAAATCTTCGACATCTGGGGAATTGACTTCATGGGTCCGTTTCCTCCATCCAACGACTTCGAATTCATCCTCGTGGCCGTTGACTATGTTTCGAAATGGATCGAGGCTATTCCCGCGCACCGTGCTGACCATGTTATCTCCACCCGATTCGTCAAGGACCACATCTTTGCCCGCTTTGGGATCCCTCGAGCCATTATCTCGGATGGAGGAAGCCACTTTACCCATGCTTCTTTTCGGGCACTTCTAAGGAGGTATGGAGTCCACCATCGTATTGCATCACCGTATCATCCTCAGACGAACGGCCAGGCGGAAGTGTCGAATCGGCAAATCAAGCAGATTCTCCAGAAAATGGTTTGACCTGACCGTAAGGATTGGTCCGACAAGCTGACTGATGCACTTTGGGCGTATCGGACCGCCTTCAAGGCTCCCCTTGGTATGTCTCCATATAGAATCGTTTATGGGAAGCCTTGTCATTTGCCCGTGGAGTTGAAGCACCGCGCTTATTGGGCGGTTTGCCAATGTAACCTCGACTCAGACCTGTGTGGTCGAGAAAGGAAACTCCAACTCCAAGAGCTGGAAGAGCTCCGTCGTGAAGCTTATGATTCTGCTCTATCCTTTAAACAACGCACTAAGGCTTTTCACGACAGCCGTATTCGGCGGAGGGAATTTGAGCCATCTCAGCAAGTTTGGCTCTATAATGCCCGACTCAAATTCTTTCCTGGGAAATTGAAGTCCAAATGGACTGGTCCTTTCCTGGTCTCAAGACCATTCCCCAACGGGGCCGTTGAGATCAAAGAGCCCAAATCTGGGCGTAAATTTACGGTCAATGGGCAGCGTTTGAAACCCTTTCTGACTCATGAACCTGCCCCCGTTGGAGAAACCGTTGCCCTGCTGGAGGGTAACTAATTCTTTGCCTCATCCTGAGTCCAGCTGGGGACATTAAATTCAGTGCTCGTTGGGAGGCACCCTAACAACACCCACCATCCACCCACCCTACCACCCTAATCTATACCCTGAACCTCAGCTCTTGTTACCCGATCTTTCGTCCTTTCTCTGCCTTTCCCTACATGCATATGAGGACATAGCATTGTTTGGCATGGGGGGGTGGATAGGCATCCATAGGATCCGGGTATTTTATGGTATCATACAATTTCCACCCATTTATAAATATGCAAGAAAAAGAAAAAAAGAAAAAAAATATATATATATATAATAATAATAAATAGTGTTTAGTAATGATTTGAAAGCTGAAACAAAAATACAATAAATGTTTATGGAAATTCAACCTCTGTTTTGAAGAATTTCCAGACTACAGAAGCTTGATTCGCTTAGGCTCGGCTTAATTCACTTAAAGCATTGACGAAATAGATCAAAATCTCTCCTAACTAAGGACGTATTCTTGTACCTGAGACACCAGTACAAGATCCGTTGGTTTGCTTTTACTTGAGAGCTTAAGTAAACTTGGTTTACACTACACATATCGAGAAAGACCAGGTGAACATAAGATCCAACCCTAGTGTTCATTAGGGAAGGTGGAGTCCTTACCTGTGCGCGCAGGTAGACTTTTTATCCCAGGCTTTACTCTTGTGTTTAGGAGCGACTCTTTCCACCAAAAAGAAACTCTCCCACCAAAAAGAAAAAAGTGTGCTCCTTAAAAATGTGTTGTAAGAGATATACTGACATGTGTTTCAAAAAAAAAAAAATTGCAAAAGAGTCAATATATCTCATAAATGTCTATAAAGTCTTTGCCCTACAAAAAGTTCGGCAGGTTACAAATCCGTTGTTTTTCGGTGAACCACAAAAAAATCAGAAAATGGGAGTTGAGTTTTCCGTCATCATCTTAAGGGTCAATCCGAAGACATGAGCTGAAACTAGGACCAACCTGTACTTAAACATTCATGAAACCCTGGGATTGAGTTTTAATGTTCATCTGGTCAGTCTTGAGCCTTCACTATGCACAAACCATAACCTCTTGAGCTCTCGAGTACGGCAAAACCTCCTGGGTCCTGGAAATCGTACTTAAGGTTTAAATATCAAGAGTCCTGGTTAGTTGAGAGATGATCTATGTCATGTGAGACTTAAAGTACTGGTAGTCTTCTCTACAATTGGTTCTCACAATATCCTATAATAAACACACCTATATCACTTTAGAAGAAAATCTTCAGCTTAAGAACATTTCTAAACACGATTTTGCTAGGGACTAGCAAAAGATAGGCATGGGGGTATATGTTTGCACCTCAAAATACGCCTGCAATAATGCTTTCTTGTGCTATTTCCTAACATTAACTACGCATATTAGGATTCTATAGTTGCATTTGTAAAAACACTTGCACTCATGCATTTAATTGAGAGGAGAAAAGAATGAAATAAATGGCTTCGTAATTCACTTTTTTCCTCAAGGGCCTCTTTGCAAAATGTCCCTTCTCTATTTTTTATCCCTCTTGATTTCCATTTTTTTTTGTTTTTCTCTTCTTCCCACGGCTGCAACTCCTCCCGCAGCTGCATGCAAGCATGACCGCCCCCTCTCCCTGCCAAAGCCTCGCCCTGCAGCTGCCATTCCCTCGCCCTTGCCCCTGCTGCAGCCATGCTTGCACGCCACACTCTCATCCTCTATAAGAAGCTGCAGCTTCTTCCTCGCAAGGAGACCGCGCAGCTGCACCAAGCAAAGACCTGCAGCCACCACCTTCCTCTTCCCGTCCTCCCCTCCATACGCCAGTCCTCCTTCGAGAGACACCCGGCGAGCAGGAGAACCCACTGTGGTGCACACCACCACAGTGGGAACACCACCGCCTAGCTCTTCAACGAGCCGGTGGGCATGGTGTTTTCTTTTCTTTTCGTTTTCGTCTCCACGCCATTGCTACCACTTCAAGGACCAAAGCTTGAAGCAGCAGCAGCAGCAGACCCCCCTCGCTGTTGGTGCTAGAGCACCACGATCATTTGTTTTGATGATAACAAAACACGTGTTATTTAACATTTGCAATTTGAGTCCTAGATTTCAGGTCAATTGCAAATGTGGACGTGTTTAGACGGAGTTCGAGCTCGCATCCAGGACGGATTGGAGGAGCTTGACGGAAAACAGAGGAGGTTCGCGTGGAGCGAAAGATTGGAGATGGAAGACAAGAAGAATAGGATAGATTCTTTTTTATCCTTTCATGTATCTCTTGTATTTATTTTCTTGCTCTTTTTGATTCCTTAGAACATTATGTTAAAGAGCCTCAAAGTACCCTAAAAGTAGTCCTAGGAACACCTGCACAACCCTAGGATACTTAGGTTTTCTGTAGAATACCTAGAAAACCAATATAGGGCTCAAACAGCATTTCCAGACGTCTAATCCCAAAATCAGACGTCTGATAAAGAATTTTAAGACGTCTGACTATTGTTTCAGACGTCTGATAACTGTTAGGCTGGACTTAGTTTTCTGTCTGATGAAATCAGACGTCCAGACCTTAGTCCAGACGTCTTAGAGGACGTTTGATGGACTTGCCAGACGTCCAGATAGTGGACCGTTGGCTAACTTAGCGAGCACGGCAGAATATGACCGTTAGAGCCTTATCAGACGTCCATAGGACTGTCCAGACGTCTGATAAATGACTGTTTTGCCTCGGCTGACCCAAAATCTCTTCTCAGAGATTTTCTAGCCGTTGCAACGTTTGGAAATCAATTCCCACAGTAAAAGTAGGTTTCCAGACGTCCATACTTAGTGCCAGACGTCCTGTATGTCGTCTGATGGACTTGCGTAAAAACCCTGTTTAGATCTGATCCAAGTCAGGGAGAGACCCGCCCAAAATCAGACGTCTGACCTTTTAATCAGACGTCTTATAGTGAACTTCCAGACGTCTGATGCTAGAATTAGACGTCTGATAAGCCTGTCAGAACAATGATTGTTCCTGATTTCGGGCTGATTCACTTGGGGTTTGTTCCCAACGGCTATAGAACCTTTCCTAAGCCTTCTAAAGCCTTCCTAAGGCCTCTATAAATAGAGGGGAACCTTTGTAACACAAATATAAGAGACACACAAGATATACACTTAGAAAAACACATATACACACTAAGACACACACCTTGAAATACACTTTCAAACCTTTTGTGTCCAAAGAAAAGACTCTCTTGCTCTCCAAGCTCAAGCTCCATTTTCTTGAGAGCATTCAACCGTTGCGCACCCGCTCTCCCGACGTTGATAACGAGAGCGACGTAGCGCCATCGCGTGGCACACGCACCGCGTCATCGTCGACGCACTCCTTGCAAAGGGGAGTTTCCTATTTCCTATAGAAGCTAGGTTTAATTTTGTTGGCTCTATAGGACCGTTGTTTTATTTTATCTTTGTATTTTGGTTGGGTATTCGCTTTGTGAATTCCCGTCTCCTTCGTGGGACAAAATCCTTCTCGTGGAGAGAAGGGGTTGAGGAACGCTACCCTCGTACTTGTAGCGTGGTTGTACTGAGGTTGAATCACCCTCGTTTAAAGTGATTCGTTTAGTGGATTTTGATCAACTTGGTTGATCGGAAAATCCTAACTCGAGAGGGTTAGGTGGTGGTTTTCACCCGGTTTGGGTTTCCACCTAAAAATACCTGTGTACATTGTGCGATTGATTTTTGTGAGATTGCTTTATATTTTATTTCCGCATATTATTACGTCACCCCTCCTAGTAGGGAAACCTTCACTCGCCTCCTCCGCAACCTTCCCTGCAGGCGCTCAGCCCTCCGCATGTGCCTGTAGGCTCCCTCTCCGCTCCGTTCTCCGTTCTGACACCTCCGCCATTGCACCCGCAACCGGCCACTGTGCTCACTGCAGCGGCCGGCCAAGCCCTCTCGCCATCCCCTACCAGCCCCCGTACCCCTCCGCGAAGACTGCAGACTCCCCGCCGCCCTCTCCGAGCGCGCCATCACCCGCTTGTCGTCCTCGCACTCGGCCTGCAGAAGCATCACCTCCATCTGCAGATGCCATTTCCAAACGTCTGCCTCCGCATCCAGACGACGGGACCTCCAGACGTCTACCGCCCTCTCCAGACGACTTAACTCGTCTCTTCTACAGCGCCAGCGCCCGCTCTCCTCTGCGCTCTCTCTTCTGCACCATCTCTCCCGCTCTCTCCCGCTCTCTCTCTCTCTCTCTCTCTCACCACACTCACAGCACTCTCTCTACACCTACGCATACACACACCTACTCTCACACTTTCACACACACACACACACCTATACTCTATTATAAACATATATATATATATATATATATATATATATATATATATATATATATATATATATATATATATATATATACATATACTTATATATAGTGATATATATATACATATATTTATATACATATATATGCATACATACATACATATATATATATCTATATATATATGTACTTATATCTATACATATAGAAGTACCTATATATTTATGTATTAGTATACATACATACATACATATATATATATATATATAGTAGTAGTATTAGTATACTTATACATATATATATATATATATATACATCTATATACTTATATATATATACATATATACATATATATACATATCTAGATACATATACCTATATACATATATTATTATTATATATATATACATATATATATACAGTATTTTATATATATATATTTATATACATATACATATATACATAGCTATATACATATATACATACATATATGCTTATACATTTATATACATATAGATATATCTACTTATATACATACATGTACATATATTTTTACATTATTTACCATACGCTGTATCGTGGGAATATCTACACCAGTTGCTAATATTCCCCGATACACGCGTACAAGAAGCGTGGTTACATACATCATCAATCATCTATCCATACTCCACGCAGCACCTAGTCGTGTTGGTTGCGTCTCTCTAGACGACGACCGATCCGACACAGTGCTACACTCCATGGCCACCTCCACCCCCACCCCTTCATTACATAATATATACCTATATATATATATACTATATTTACTTTCTATCCGTTCGCTTCTGTCTTAGTAAAAAGATAAAAAAGAATACATAAAAGAGAAAAGATAATCTTTGATTTGCAGGTACCCCGTCTTGCGAGTAGCAAGACGTGTTTTGGAACTCTGTTTTGGCTAAAAGCCAAGGACACAATTTTGAGGGTGTGCCTCAAGGACAAGGATTACCGGAAAAAAATCTAAATAAGAAAAACACCAAAAACATAATAAACGAACGGAAGAAACACATTTTAAGGAAAACATAGAAACTTGACTTGTACCCCACTTCCCTGAGATCGACCCTGGGCCTAAAAGTGACAAGATAAAATCAAGTAGGCCAGGTTAAAAATTTTGTAAAGAGATGGTTAGGTCCGAATTAGGTTAACCATTATACACATTTCAACGATAAAATCATCATATTAACAACCTATCCGGGCCGACCGATCAGATCCTGAAAACGATCCCATGCCTCATGAAGAGGTTCTCCCGTCTGCTGCATGAAGTGAGTAATTTGATAGCGTAAGGCGTTTGTCCGACCAACGGGGAAGAACTTCTTCAAAAACTCGAACTAAAGTTCTTCCTAAGTGTTGATCGGACGAGTCTGTGTCTGATACCAATGAGATGCCTTGTCCATTAGGGAGAAAGAGAACATCTTCATGAATAAGATATCCCGATTCTACTCATCTGACCCGAAAGTTTGAGCCAGATGCTTAAGCTGTTTAATGTGTTGGAAGGGGTCTTCAGAGTGAAGCCCATAGAATTTAGGTATGGCGTGAATCATGTTGGGCTTTAATTCGGAATCAGGTCCTCCAGTCAGGATTCTGACTCAAGGCTCAATTTCCACCGCAGCGGGATTATAGTGATTTCGCATCATGGGGCGCTGCGGTGGGCTCATGAAGTTTTGGAAGAGATCATTGAGTCGCTGAAGCTGGTGCTCAAGATTATTCTCTTCTTCAACTGGCTGAGCCATTGTGGAAGAAGGGGAATTAGGTTCAGAGTCAGGAGAGAGGTCTATGTGAAGTGATTGTCGCACAAGCAAGGGTACCGAGGCTTGGCCTCGAGGAGAGTGAATTTCTAGAGGAGGTTTCAAGGACCTCCTACTGAACATGCACTGATGGATTGGATGAGTTTAGAAGGTGCTGGACCCAATCAAGACACCCAAAATGTTGGGTGATTATAGAGGTTCGGGGCGAATGATACCCCTTAATCAGAAGGTCGTCCACTAGAGAATTACTTGGGCAACCAGAGAGGGTGAGTCCCGTGAAGACCCCTATATGGTAGAGTGCCCCCACGGGTTACAGGGTTTCCCCCACCCGACCTCTCTTGTCACTGAGATTCCAGGTAGACCAGAATGGGGACCTTGATCTCTTAAGTCACTACTTTTAATTAGGATCAAGGTGTTTTAGGGTTTTACTTGAACTTTAACCTTTTGTGTCCATAAAGTGACCTAATTTAAAGGTTGGTTGATCCAAGGGTTCAACTTCACCTATTAGTTCCTGTGAGAGCTTATTAGGTCCTTTCTTTTATGGTTCAAGTGACTTAAGAGCCGGATTGCTTAGGGTTTCTCTTTATTAGGTCTTTTCAAGCAATGACTTAGGCACACTTCTGTTGGGAATTTTTAATTTTTGCTTAGAAGGTGTGTCTCTAAAACCTTAGCTTAGAATCCTAGGTTGGCTCTAATTAGTCCAGTTAGTTGCCTCAGGATTAGGTAACTAGGGCTCAAGCAAGAAGGTTTTAGCCCTAATTACCTTTAGTAGATATGCAAATAGAATGTGTTGAAATTAAAAGCAGGCAACTTTTGTGATTAACTATGTATAAGAGACAGGTAATTCCTAGATTGCTTTTCTTTTTCTTCTTCCTTTTTAGAATTTAAGGGGCTTAAAAGAGAGGATAGAAGATTACCTGTCCCTTGGTGTGGTTGTTGTGCGGCTGCTTGTTCTTTCTTACCTTCCTGTGCCTGCACAACAAAAGAGAGATCAGTAGCCAATTAGAAATTGTGATTTAATAGCTTCTACAATGCCCGTTGCTCCTCGGCAACAGCGCAAAAAATGCTGGCCGCTTGTTGGCAACCAGCAAATATAGTTGTTTTTATTACTCGAAAAATAGGAAATTTCTGAGGTCGAACTCAGGAAGCAACACTAGATTTTATAAGCGTACAAAATCATAATTTACAATCTAGATATATACTGTTTTACAAAAAATTAGAGAAAGGGAATAAAATTTTTCTTGTCTTCTCTCTTTCTTCTTGCTCTATCTTTCTCTCTCCAGACATCTGACTTCAATGTTAGACGACTTAAACTACCATTTGCTACATTGCTTTTGTTGGTTCTTCTTCCTCTTGGCTTCTTCTTCTTCTCTTCCCTGCTCGACCTTCTGGGCTTCTTCTTCATGCATTGTGCCTTCTCCTTCTTCAGTTGACTTCTCTCCTCTTCAGCTTCTACCTTGTCTTTCCTTCTCTTTTTCCTCTGCGGGTCTTCTTCTTTCTTCAGCCTTCCTTCTTCTTCCTTTTCTTCAGCCACGTCTCTTCTTCTTCTCTGCTGTACTCCCTCATCCTCCTTCGTCTTCAGCTTCTGCTCCTTTGTGCGGCTAAGTCCTCAGCCGCTCCTCTCCCTTTCTCCTTCTTCTTCTTCTCCTGCTTCCCTGCACAGTGTAGGGTTAGGCAAAACCTAACCCCTACCCTCCCCGCGTCTCTCTCTTTCTATTTGTCTCTCAGGTTCGCGGGTATACGAGTCAGGTGTACGCGCCCAGGACCAGGCCCACCAGCGTGCGGTGGTGGACGAGGAGTGCAGGTCAGGTATATGGGTCAGGCCAGGTCCGCGGGGGGTGGTCGCGGACGAGGCCGGGTGAAGCGGGTGAGAGGGACCTCACCCCAGTGTTTCGAGGCAAATAGCCTGAAACACAAAATCAATTTATGTGCGGGTGCTTGCCCGCACACTTTCAAGGTGGGACTAAAAGTCCCACCCGCTTCTGCGTCTTCGCCTGCACCTGAAGTCCTCGCGATTGCAGCGACACGTGAGGCTCGCGTCTGCGATTGGAGACTTGGGACCATGAGTGAGTCCTTTCCGTGTGGCATGGGACTCCCACCTGGGACTATAGAGGCCTGGAGCTGCTAGCAAGCTTGCTCCAAGCTCGGCAGTAATGGCGGAGAAAGCTCGAGACCTAAAATCAACAATACGGCCTTGCGACCCTGTCAAACCAACAGAAAACCTTCGCCGTATCGCGGCGAAGGTGAGGTGGGGGTTGGCTGGCCACGGGGCGACCTAGGCGTGCGTGCCTAGCTTGCTCTGTGGCCGTGAGGATGGGTTAGGTCGGGGGAAGGCGACAAGGGTTGGCGCGGTTAGTGGAGGGTCGTAGGATGATCAGTGGGTGGTGGTGATGCTCAGGTATCGGTTGGCAAGGCGGATGGAGGTGTGGAGCGGCGGGGACAACTCGCCGGAGGTCTGGCCGGAGGTGGAGATGGAGATGGTGGACAGTGGAATAGCGTGGGTGCTGAAGAGGGGAATTGAAGAGGGGATAGAGAGGAGTGTTTCTAACCTAATTAAGTGGACGAAGGGGGAGAGACAGTGACTGGCAGTACATGCTGTCGCCGGAGAAGATGATGTCCATTGGAGGGAGACGGCGGAGATGACGAGGCGAGAAGTGCTCGCACGAGTGCTGCGCGAAGCGGAGGAAGAGGGTGAGGACAGCTTTGCTACTGGTATTGTGGCAGAGTGACGAGAAGGAGGACGGAGGCTAGCCAGATCTTGCTGGACCACTTGGCCGAAGGAGAAGAGGACGAAATTGGGGGGAACTCTGGCCAAGACAAGCTTGACCGAAGTGGCAGCCCCTGCCGTCCCTTAAGTAAGTGCTGGCAAGGAGGGAAACACGAGGAGGAGGCGTGGGCTGGTCGCCGGAGACGTGGCCGAAAAAGTGACCCATACTTCTCGGGCATTCGCACGAGAAGTATGGGTGCCGACAGGACATGAGAGGTTGTTCATGCGGAAGAGGACAACGCAGGGGACCCTCCTCTCGTTTCTAGGGCCGGCTTGCATACCCTGCGTCGCCATCCTCCGCGCAAAGTCGCCAGAGGTATGGCCTGCTACTGCGGGTGGCAGAGGGACCGGTTCGCAGAAGATGAAGGGAAAGTTGAGGTGGTAAACGCAAGAGTTCAAAAAATTAAGGGTCAGAAAGTAATTATTGAGGACCAATTTGTAAAGTAGGTCAAAATGGCCTTCCCTTAGGTCCAAATTTTGGTACAAGCCTAATTTGGACCTAAGGAATCCAATGGTGAAGTTTGATTTTAGGTTTGACCATGTTTGATCAGATATTTTTCACAAAAACCCAAATTAGGTCAAAAATTGGGTATGATTCTCAATCTAGGTCAAGATAGGTTCCAATGACCAAATTAAAGGTTTTAAATCCTAAGGGATGTTTTTCCATGAATTTTAGAGGGTTAATTGATTTTTATCTTGCCTGAAAATTCATGAATTAAAGTGGGTTTGTTTTAGGATTGTAGGATGTCATTTAATTCCTAGATGTTGCTATAACCCTTTTCAGACCAAATCACCCCACTTTTTCGCTTATTACGTTTACTTGACCATTGCATAGACCCTTAGAATTCCCGTTGATGTACTACATTGGTAAAATTACAGTTTTACCCCTTGTGAATCATTTTTTATTCAAATTTGCAATTCTCTAATTTAGGCTTTCCCTTAAGTTTTGTAGGAGCTTTTGTACACTTATTTAGGTCAAATGTGCTAATTAGGGTTCATGATGAGGTTCTCATCACCTTAAAAATATCTAATTTCAGTCGTTGATCCCCAAAGGCGATTTCCATGCTATCGCTTTCACAGTTAATGTTGGCCTTAGTGGTAGCCAGGAACGGATGCCCCAGATTAATGGGCGTGTTCCTCAGATTTTCAGATACATCCATGTCAAGAACAAGGAAATCTATAAGAAAGTAGAAATCCTTAACCTTAACAATAACACCTCACGGATTTTTGACCGAACGGTCCGCTAACTGCAACATTACTGAAGTCGGTCGAAGTTCACCTAATCCGAACTTCTCATAAAGAGAAGTCGGAATTAGGTTGATGGATGCACCCAGATCCAGTAGTTTTCTATTGAAAGTGTAATCTCCGATGACACAAGAAATTAAAGGAGCACCTGGATATCTTTTTTTCTGAGGGAGGTGGTGCAGGATAACAGAACTATCCTGCTCGGAGAGTACCACCTTCCTCGGAATAGATTCTCTCAACTTACGCTTCTGTGTACATAAATCCTTTAAAAATCTCGCGTAAGCCGATATATGCTTGATAGCGTCGAGGATCGGGATATTGATCTCAACATTCTTGAAAATATTCAGAAGCTCCACATTACTATCAACAAACTTCTTCTTCCTTGATCTGATCAAGGCTTCAGGAAAAGGAACATGAGTCGGATCTTTGGAATCAAGTTCCTGAGCCTTGATTTCTTCTCCAGAGTTCTCCTTTCTCTTCTCAGGTTCTTCAGGATTTGGTAAATCAGAACAGTGTGGTTGTGGATCCTGAGTTTGTTTACCACTCCTCAAGGTAACAGAATTTGTGGATGCATATGAGTTTGGGTCTTGGGGAGGGTTACAAATGATTGGAGCGGCTTCATTTTCCAAGAATCGTTGATTTGCAAAAGATGAAGAAGAGGAAGGACCCTTCTCGACCACCTGAGCATGTGCGTGTAGGTCCCTCTGATTTCCGTACCCATGGGCTTGGTTGCCCAAATTCAGGATATTTTGCGGGTTGGGTACGGGTCTGGATGGTAGAGATCTGGGTTGATGAGAGTTAGCTATCAGCTCGGTTTGCAAGTTGTCCAGCGAGGTTTTCATTTGTTGCATGAGTTGGAGCATGGATCCTTGCATCTCTACCATTTGTTGGTTCAAATCAGCCTACCCTACGAGTTGACGGGCATTCCAAGCTGGCTGATTAACCTGATTCGGGGGCACCTGAGTGTAAACATGACCTTGACCCATTGGTCGTTGCGGAGCATAGTTGCTGGGTCGGAATTGTGTCTGCTGCCCCGGATTTTTTCAGGAAAAATTAAGGTGGTTTCTACAACCCGGATTATAAGCATTGGAGTAGGGGTTGGATCTAACATTCTCCTGTACAGCAAAAACATCCTCATTGGGTGAGGATGGAGAGAAAGAATGGGAAGGATCAGAGAAACTGGGATCAAAGGCCCCAGTTTGGAACCCGTGGGATTCCGAATAATGTTGGCTCGCAGGCTGAGCTGCATTAAGTTGATTCACGAACTCCCGTCCAAAAGGAGCTCGCGACGAATGGAATCCCAAATTCTGGGATTGAGTGGATCGAGAGTTGTTCATTGAGTTTTCAACCATCCACTCCTCCATTCTCTTAACAACCAAGTCCACCTTATCAAGTTTATTACAAATCAATTTCATATCGAACGAATGAGAGTCGTGGACTTCATTAACATTCGATCTAGGCTGCTGGGACTGGTTAAAAGTATCCATGGATGCATGATTGATCGAATTCTTGCTCATCTCCTCAAACAAATCGTGCGCGCTATCTGCGTCTTTATTAAGGAAATTGCCTCCGCAAGAAGCGCCCACATGATTTTTGAGTTGCTCAGTCAACCCGTTGTAGAAGATCTACACGAGTTGCCATTTCGGCACCTCGTGGTGTGGACACCTCCGCAATAGGTCATGGAATCGCTCCCAGGCCACATGAAACTACTCCCTCGACCACTGGGTAAAGGTAGTGATTGCCCATCTCAAGGCATTGGTACGTCTGACAGGGAAGGATTTCTTTAGAAAGGCCGATTTCAACTCATTCCAAGTTGCAGTTGGTCTTCCTATAGTCCTGTACCCATGAGCGGCTTTATCCCTAAGAGAGTGGGGGAAGAGCCTCATGATCATTTACTCCTCATTCACGTTTCACGCCTTGGTGGTCTGGACCAAAGTGGTCAAGTCCTTCAAGTGCTGAAATGGGTCTTCAGAGCCAAGCCCATGGAAATGTTTGATCAGGCTTAACACCTAGGGCTTGATTTCTACGTCTCTGGCAAGAATTTGCACGCTGAGACGTTCCCCGTAATTTGAAGGATCATAAAAATCCTTCAAGGGTTAAGCACCCTGCATTTTCTGGAACCATTCTTGCATCCTCTACATTTGTTCCAGCTGCCTTTGAAATACCTCCTATGGATCCTAAGGTAGAGGAGGCTGTTGGTCGGCCATGGGATCAATTTGGCCAAAATCCAATCTACACCTCCTAGAATACTCTAGTGGTCCTTTCAATCAGGGATTCAATGACCTTCTTCCCAGCATAAACTAGGAAAAGGTCAGAAGGACTGGGGATAAGAACCCTGCAGCACAACAAAGCAAGCCTGTAATTAAATGGGGTAGCCTAAGGATCTACAGACTCCCAGAACCCGCCTTAAGATTATGAATGATTTACTCTACTTGTGTCTGCTCAATCCAACCAATTAGAAGGAGGGATTGGGGAGAAGGTTCTTCCTTTGGCTTGCACCTTTGGTTCCTACTGTACCCCCCAGCCGCGGTCGTTTGACGCTACTCCCCTAGCATGACATCAGAATGATCAATACAAGTAGGTTAATCGTAAACAATCTCAGATTAGGGCCCGAAGAGTGAATCAGTCCTTAAGGCCAACGTCTACTCGATTTTATTGAGGCTTGGGATTGTAGTGCTTATGGAATGTGGTGGGCCCTTAATGATCAATTGAGAATGTGTAAATGCGTGCTCAACCAGAGTTTTCAAGCAAGATTATTTGTGATGAGTAGATTTCAATGTTAAAATCTTGCTTAAGTAGCTTTTAGGGTTTAGAAATAGGTTGATTTCAATCAAGTTTGAGGCAAACTAGGTTTTCAAGCACGGGTGAAGATTGCTTTCCTTTTGAAATCAGAAATAAAGTGGAGTGCCTGGAATGAACCTAGATTGAAAACCCTAAGAGGAAGCTACTTGGTGAGTTGATTTTAGGTTGAGTGATGCGGCCCAAACAACTCAAACAATTGGTCACAAATGCACCACTAAGTTAGGCACACAGAAATGATTAACCTAGAATGATTTCTACTATTTTATGTGTTGATTTGTGTGTACCGGTTCCACAGATCAGAATCCGGTTGAGTAGAAGAAAAATCAAGTAGGTAAGTGCCTTGAATGTGGGTGTGTGTTGTGTGTATTTTGAATTACCCCACAAATTTATCTTTTTATTTTTATTTTTTTATATACGAGGGTGAAATGTGAGTATGAGTGGAAATCCAAACAACCAGACTAATCCTAAGATTTATGCAAACACTTAGGTTAATTGAAATTTGAATTTAATGAGATGAAATGAAATTTATGGATGGGGAAAGAATGGGGAGCACTTACAGTCGTCTTCAACTGCACTTTACTCCGATCTATCGCTTGATGATTCTTTGATAGAGGTATCTGCAAAACAATAGACACAAGAGAAAGCAAATTAGAAGACAGTAAAGTGTGTGAAATGCGAAAAGAAGATGGGAAAATCGTTGCCTCCCCGACAACGATGCCAAAATGTTGAACGTCGGAGGACTACGCTATCGGAGTTGGTTTTGAAAACCTGTCGTTGTAGTTTGAATAGCGAATAACTCGAGTTCAACAAATAAAATTTATACCGGAAAAGAAATCCCGGGTCAAACTCAGGGAGGCTACGTCGATCAAAATTCGCAATTATATATTTTTGTGTTTTTGTTTAAAGAGCGAAGTAATTACAATGCATTGGAATCAATATAAACAATAAGAGAGAGAGAGAAAACATTCACTTGATGTTGTAAAATGTTTGTACAACTAAGAAAGCAAGAAATTACACTAGAAAGCAGGAAAATTATTACAACTAGAAAGCAGGAAAATTCTACTTTAGAAAGCTGGGAAAAGGAATGGGAAAGAGAAGTTATCCTCCTCGAGGATCGCTTAGACGACAAGCCGGACGAGACTACTCCTGAAGACGAGGAACGGAGCGGGAAGAAGAAGGTCCAAGTAGGAGGAACGGGAATGAGGTAGCACGTCGTCGTCGTCGTGGGATCTGCTTCCGGAATGGGGGCGAAAAATTAATTTTAGCTCTTGAGGAGCATCCCAGGTGTGAAACAAGCTTCTCTTGAGCTTTGGAGAGGGGGAGAAGAGAAGTAAGGGATGAGAAATTCGTATGGAGGGGGTCTCCTTTCATAGTTGCAAGGAGTGGGGGCATTTTGGACATTTTAATTTCAAAAACGTTAATATGGGACCTTTAGTGACGGATATAAACGTCACTAGAGGTCCGTCGTGGGCGACGTGTGAGAGCACCCTCTCCTCTTCTCCGTCCAAAACGTACACGCACGTACGCACGTTATCAGTCGTCCGATCAAGAGATCGGACGGCTTAAACCATCCTCTCTGCGGGCCACGCGCCTGCGTGCAATCACGCATTAGCGCCACGGTCTGATCGCTCGTGGGCGCTGATGAGAACCTCGTCATAAACCCTAAACTAGCACCATCTAACCCAGATTTGCAGGAAAAAGCTCCTACAGAACTATAGAAAGGCTTGACTCAGAGAGATTCTGAGTTTGTGAAGAAAACAGGAACTAAGGGGTAAAAATGCAATTTCACCAACTCAATCTGAAAATAGGGTAACTCAGGGTCCAAACATAGGTCAAACTAACCTAATAAGAAGAAAAGTGGGATGAGTTGATCCAATAAGGGTTACGGCAACTCCAAGGAATTAAATGACATCCTGTAACCCTAAAAACAAACCCACTTCAATTCACGGGGTTTGAGGCAAATAAAAAATCGAATAAACCCTCTAAAATTCATAGAAAAATAATATCTGGGTTTAGAACCTTCAATTTGGACTTAGGAACCCATTTTGACCTACATTGAGAACCATGCCCAATTAATGATTTAATTTGGGTTTTTATGCAAATTGACCAGGAAAACAAGGTATGATCTAGAAATAAAATTCACCATTAGAATCCTTAGATCCTAGTTAGTCATGTATAAAAACTTGAGCCTAAGGAAAGACCTTCTTGACCGACTTTACATTTTGGTCCTCATCCATTACTTTTTGACCCTCAACTTTTGAAACCCTCGCATTTTGGCCCCTAAGTCTTCTTCGTTCTTTGCATTTGGGTCCTCCCTGCAAAACCCTGAGCAGCGCCATGCTCCGGCGACTTTGCGCGAAGCATGGCACCGCGCAGGGTGAGGGAGACCCTCTGCCAAGACAACCGGGGGTTCCCTGCGATGTCTGCTGTCGCAGGGACACCCCCATGGTCTCTGCGGATGCCCATACCTCCCATGCGAACGCACCGAAGGTATGGGTCTCCATCTTCAATCGTCCTCCGGCGAGGGAGGCACGTCGCCTCCCTCCACCCTCCTCTCTGATTTCACCTCTATAAAAGCCGCCACCGTCTGCCGCACTCAGTAGCTCGGTTCTGACGGAGAAACACCCCCCTCCTTCCTCTCTTCCCGCTCCGGCAGAAGCCCTCCAGCTCCGGCGGTTCTTCCTCCTCCTCCTCGTCGCTCTGCCGCAATACCAGCAGCAGAGCCTCTCTCGCCCACTCTTCCCGCGACGCGTCGTACCCAGGGCGCGCTCTCCCACTCTCTCCTCGCCGCCGCTCCCTCTCTCTGGGTACTTTCTTCTCCAGCGACAGTCGATACGACTGCCACCCTGCTCCGTTCCCCCCTCGTCCCTCCAAGTAGGTACAGTTCTTTCCTTTCCTCCCCTCTTTCTTTTCCCTACTTCAATTTGCTCAACCACCCTTCGACCGCGCCTGATCGCCCTCACCTTCTCCATCTCCGGCCAACCTCCGGCGACTCGCTCCCATCATTCCACCACTCCACACGACTCGCCGACCGACCCAAAACCTCCGCCTCTTCACGCTGAACCACTTCCGCCCCTTCATTCCCTGCCATACACTACCTAAAGACCCCCGAACAAACCCATTCTATCTCTCTCTCTCTCTCTCATTTTTGTAATAGAAACATTGTACTTCTAGAATACAGTTTGCTCCCTGAGTTCGACCTCAGGAAAATATTTATTTCCGAGTAACAAATTGTATCAAACTGGTAACCGCTTCTCTATACTATACTACGACGAAATATTAGAACTACAGACGAGAGGCCAGCCAGTTTTTGGAGCCGTTGCCGGGGAGCAATGGCTATTCTAGAAGTTGTAGAAGTTCTATTCATAAGTTTCTAATAAACACTATCTCTCTTTGGTGCAGGTATAGGAAGAAGAAAGAAGCAGCCGCACCACAGCCACTCCAAGGACAGGTAACTTCCTATTAAATCCTAAAATTTGAAAGAGGAAAAACAAAGAAAAACTAGGCATAACCTGCCTTTCATACATAATAATAGCTGCATGTTCTCAGAACCACTATTCCTGCACACAATTTTAAAGGTAATTAAGGGCTAACACCTCATTGCCTGAGCCTTAATTACCCAAACAAGGAGTTAAATAGACCAAGTAGAGCCAACATAAGGTCAAACATTAGGATTTCAGAGACACACCCCTTAATCAAGAATTGAGAAAATCCAAAAGAGGTGTGCCCAAGCCATTGATTGAAAATAATTAATAAGAAAAATCCTAAACAATTAGCTCTCTCTAAACACTTGAATCTTAAGAAACAAGGCCTAAATTCTCAAGGGAACCACTGGGTGAAGTTGACCCCTAGGGTCAACCAACCTTCAAATTAGGCCACCTTGTTCACAAAAACACCTAAGAGTTCAAGTGAAACCTTAGGCACCTTGATCTTAAAATAAAAAAGGTAGATTTAAGAGGTCAAGATCCCCATTCTGGTCTACCTGGAACCGCAGTGACAAGAGAGGTCAGGTGGGGGAAACCCTGTAACCCGTGAGGACGCTCTACCGTGTAGGGGTCTTCGCGGGACTCACCCTCTCTTGCTGCCCAGGTAATTCTCAGGTGGACGATCTTTCTGATCAAGGGGTCCATCTGCCTCGCACCTCTATAGTCACCCAACACATTTTTTGGGTGTCTTGATTGGGTCCAGCACCTTCTAAACTCCTCTATTCCAACAGTGCATGAACGGTAGGAGATCCTTAAGACCACCCTTAAGATCTCCTTTAGGAATTCACTCTTGTTAAGGCCAAGCCTCGACACCTGTGTTTGAACAGCAACCCTACCCCATCATTCTCTCATCTGATTCTGAATCAAGCTCTTCTTCTTCCCCCATCATGGCTCAACCAATTAAGGAAGAAAACAATCTGGAGCACCAGCTCCAGCGACTCAATGACCTCTTCCAAAACTTTGTGCACCCACCGCAGCGTCCTATGATGCGGGACCATTATAATCCTACTGCGGTGGCCATCGAGCCTCGAGTCAGAATCCCGACTGAAGGACCTGATTCCGAATTAAAGCCCAACATGATTCATGCTATACCTAAATTCCATGAGCTTAATTCCGAAGATCCCTTCCAGCACATCAAGCAGCTAAAGCATCTGGCCCAAACTTTTGAGTCAGATGCGCAAAATCGGGATATTCTTCTCATGAAGATGTTCTCCTTTTCTCTTATGGACAAGGCCGCTCATTGGTATCAAACTCAGACCCGGCCGATCAACACTTGGGAAGAACTTCAGTCCGAGTTTTTGAAAATGTTCTTCCCTGTTGGTCGGACCAACGCCTTGCGCCATCAGATTACGCACTTCACTCAACAAATAGGGGAACCTCTCCATGAGGCATGGGATCGTTTTCAGGATCTCATGAGAAAGTGCCCCCATCACGGAGATCCTAAATGGGAACAGGTCCAATCTTTTTACCAGGGACTCCATGAGGACATCCGTCTTTTCGTCAATGCAACCTGCGGAGGAAATATCATGGGTCAACATGAGGACACCGTGTGGGAGATTCTCGAAAACATGTGTGAGAACTCCATCAACAATGACTCCATGGGATTATTCGACAGGACGAATACCCGCGCATCGACGAATCTTAGGGGAGCACATGAGACGTAAGGCCTGTTCGCATCAGTCGACTTGGAATTAATGGCCAGTCGATTGGACAAGGTCTCGATTATTGAAAAGAAGGTGGATGAGCTGACTCAGCACCTGCAGCGAGCCACCTCTGCGCATAACCCCTTTGCACAGCCTCCTTCCACAAGGGAAACTGTGCAAAACATTCTCCATCGATCTTCTCCTAGGATGGATCCATATCCACCATCTGATTCTCTAACCAGAGGTCCATCCGATCCTCTCTATACCAGCTCGGGGAATTCCATTCCCTCTTTCTCTGACTCTCTGGAGGTTCCTCAGACCTGCGAGGACCTCAACGCCATCCAAAATGACCCGTTCTCCAACACCTATAACCCTGGATGGCGAAACCATCCCAATTTTCAGTGGATGGGAAATTCCCAAACCCAAAGACCACCCTTTCAGCCCCGCCCACAACCCCCTCATCCTTATCAGCCGCCTCAGCCTCGGTCCAACCCTACTTATCCACCAAATCAGGATCAAATGTCCCTTATCCTTCAGACCCTGGCTGACATTTAAAGAACAAATGCGGCTATTCAAAAGCAACACAAGGACGAACTTACAGAGGTCCGAAACCAATTGGCCTAGTTGGCAAACTCTCGCTAGCCAGGCACTCTTCCTTCCCAACCTCTTCCTAACCCAAATAACGTGCCAACCCAGCAGCGCGTTATGAACCCAAACCCGGGCCATGCCCATATGATTTATCAGGCCCCCTCTGTTCCTTCACCGACGAGATAGAGGCCTCCACTTCTTTTGCAGGTTACCAGCAGCAACCTATCTTACCCAATCCCAACCAAAACCAGGCAAGACTTAATTCCGTAACAACCCGTAGTGGTAAGGAAACCCAAGACCCACCTCATCCAAACCACTCCAAGCCTGGTAGTGATCCCAAGCCTAGGACAGTAATCCAGGACGTTCCTACCCCTATCCCAGATCCAAGACCTGGACCTATCCTAGAAGAACCAACCAAGATCCCATTTCCCGAGGCCTTGACCAAGCGAAAGAAGACCACCAAGCCCGTGGCACCTAAGGAGGACTTGGTCAATCTCTTTGAGCAGGTCCACATAAACATTCCCTTGATGGATGCAATCCGCCACGTACTGGCTTACGCACAATTCTTAAAGAATGTGTGTACAACCCCTCCTTCCTCTCTTCCCGCTCCGGCAGAAGCCCTCCAGCTCCGGCGGTTCTTCCTCCTCCTCCTCGTCGCTCTGCCGCAATACCAGCAGCAGACCCGCCTTCGCCCTCTCTTCCCGCGTCGCGCAGTACCTAGCGCGTGCTCTCCCGTTCTCTCCTCGCCGCCGCCCCCTCTCTCTGGGCACTTTCTTCTCCGGCGACAGTCGATACGACTACCGCCCTGCTCCGTTCCCCCCTCGTCCCTCCAAGTAGGTACAATTCTTTCCTTTCCTCCCCTCTTTCTTTTCCCTACTTCAATTTGCTCAACCACCCTTCCACCGCGCCTGATCGCCCTCACCTTCTCCATCTCTGGCCAACCTCCGGCAACTCGCTCCCATCATTCCACCACTCCACACGACTCGCCGACCGACCCAAAACCTCCGCCTCTTCACGCTAAACCACTTCCGCCCCTTCATTCCCTGCCTTACGCTACCTAAAGACCCCCCGAACAAACCCATTCTCCCAGCCACAGTCCGACCTAGGGCAGCCCCTGCACGCCGCCCCACGCCTCGCCTCCACCTACACGAGCTTCGCCGCACTCTGGCGAAGCTCCCTCCACCTTCTGACTAGGCCGAGAGGCCGTATGCTTGATTTCAGGTCAACCCTCCTCCGCCGCCATTGCTGAACAGCTGGAGCTTCTTCGCCTGCAGATGTAGCCCCAATTTCGCCCAGGCACTGGTCCCAGGTTGCGCGGAGTGTCTCCGCGAAGCGCTCCAGGCTTGTAGCTGGGGCGATTGCCTCGCAAGCTGCTGCGATTGCCTGCAGCTTCCTCAGTTGCAGGCGCCAAATTGGGGTGGGACATTTAGTCCCACCTCGGTAGATTCTGAAGTCGCGCACTTGCATAAATTGTAAAAGTGCTGTAGGCCTATCGCCTCAGCACACGGGGTGAGGTCCCCCTCACTCGCTTACCCAGCCTCATCCGCGACCACCCCCCGCGGACCTAGCTCGACCCGTTTACCCGACCTGCACTCCTCGCCCACCACCGCACGTCGATGGGCCTGGACCCAAGCGCGACCTGTACCCGAATACCTGGTGGCTCTGGGAGAGCTATCCTACGAGTGAAATCTGAGAGAGAGAGATGCGGGGGAGGGTAGGATTAGGTTTTTCCCTCTGACCAAGCTGTGAGCGTGCAGGCCGAGGTAGAGAAGAAGAAGAAGAGAGCAGAAGGAAGAAGCAGCCAACGCTGTGGCTGCTTGAAGCAAGAAGAAGAAAGGAGGATGCAATGTAGCAGAGGCTACTTAAGTCGTCTGATTGAAAAATCAGACGACGCTCTGAAGAAAAAGAAAAGAAGGAAAGAAGAACCGGCACCGCAAAGAAGAAAGAAAGAAAAAGAATAGAAGGAAGGAGACAAAGAGCTGAAGGAGAAGGAAGAGAGAAGCAGAACACGAAGAGAAAGAAAAACTTGGAAGCAAAAGAAAGAAGACTGAGGAACTGAAGAGAAGAAAAAGAAGAGGACAAAGACAAGAGAAAGAAGAGAAGAAGAAAAAGCCAACAAGACAAATCTCTATCTATCTATCTCTCTCTCTCTCTCATTTTTGTAATAGAAACATTGTACTTCTAGAATACAGTTTGCTCCCTGAGTTCGACCTCGGGAAAACTTTTATTTCCGAGTAACAAATTGTATTAAACTGGTAACCGCTTCTCTATACTATACTACGACGAAATATTAGAACTACAAATGAGAGGCCAGCTAGGCGCTATCGCTCGCTCAGCACAGTTCGATATCCATCGCACGGCCCTGCTCGCTCGCCCGAGTGCTCGCTTGCGCTGATTTGGCGACCGGGCGGATTCGAACGCGCACCCGCTCTTCTCGCGAAGGGTGCTTAACCAACGTGCTATGCAAGGCTTTATGCCGCGCGGTGAGTTTGAGCGCGCGGGTCTGCAACCATTGGATGGACATCCAACGGTGGAGAAGCATCGATCGGATGAAGAGGAAAGGGAGAGGTGGGTCCTTGGGGCTGGTTAGGCGGCTGAGATGGCACCACATGGCACCATCTTGGCTGTCCATCTTCTAAGTATTGTAGACGGTGCCACGGGTGTCAGATTGGAACGATTTTCACGTTGTTAGGCTGCGATCGTCAATCCGAATCCATTCGTGTGGTCGAATTTGTTGTCTGAGGTGTAGATTAACACCATCTTGGCCCTTGATCTTTAGGGTTCCTCGGTCTCTATCTGGTGCTACGGATGTCTGATTAGGGCAATCTTGGAGTCGTTGAACTCCAATTGTCTCCCTGATCAGATCCGTACGGTTGGATCTTCGATCCGAGGCCTCGATAAAAGGTCGCCCTATCCTTGACCATAAAAAGGAGACAATTACTATACAATTTATACAACTTGATCTAAATGCATGATTATGCATGTTATGCACTATTTACAATGTATGATGCTAATGTGACACTAAGAACATGCATTAATAGACATTTTAGGTTAATCAGATGTACGCACATCATCGGGGTAGTAGATCGGGTGTAGGACTACCACGGGGGACTCTCCCGGCCATGAGAGTGCCACATCTACATCTTGTATTGCGAGAAAATGCAAGCAAGATCGTTCCCTTAGGGAACAAGAAGATTGAGGAATGTAATGGAACCTGATTAGAGTACTCGACTCAGAAACACATAAACAGGATAATTGGAAACGGATGATAATAAGTAACTGATAAATGTATGTTTAGCTAGCTGCTTATTTAAATTATGTTAAACGTAAATGACTTAACTTCCACTCTACTCAGCGTTAGGTGATCACAGACTTATATAACCTTTTTCAGGTCAGGGATTCAAGTAGCTAGAGCCACCGGCTGCTGAGGACGCTGGGCCTAGTCGAGCCCAGCCGCAAACTTTTCCTCTTGTTTCTGCTGCAGAGTTTTGTTGTAGTCAGTACCTGTAGAATGTAATGAATGTTTCTAACATATTTGTACCAGTTTCTATTGTGATGGCTATACTTACTTATGTCATATCTATGAGATGTAATGTTCTGTTCCATTTATTTTCTACTTAGTTACATTGCTCGTGTGGTTGTGGAATGAGTATGCATTGGTTGTTTCTCATTGGACGACTGGGTCATGGGATCTAGTCGAGGCGAGCCGGTCTCGGATTCTATAGGAAGCTGGGATTAGGTCGTAACATTAGGTAAACCTAATTAGGTTCAAGGATAACCTGATGACTAAAATGCCCCTCCCCTTTGGTTCATTTATCCTGTAATGTTGCTCAACATGTTTTGAATGTAACATTTGCTACAACCTTCGATTTTTGCAAAATCGGTCCCGTTGGAAACCTATTGATGAAGGGAAACCAATGGTACCAAATACAACACCAATTTTCCTCCAGGTTTGACAGCACCAAAACCCATGTTTCTTTATTTTCGAGCTACACTAATTACCTGATTCGCTCTCAATAAGCATCGACGGGTTCGTGTCGATACGCTTATTCTAGATTCAAGCTTGGGTTTGAATTTTTGGTCATAGCAACTGTGTGTGTGTTAAGGTCTTGAATCTCTTCGCAAGAGCTCCTTACAATGACATATGATGCAACGGTGTAAGTGATTAGTGTAGCTCCTTACAATCACTTACAAAACCACTTGCAACGGTGTGAATCTCTTCAAGTGATTTTGCAACGGTGTAAAGTAAGAATATTGCACCTGTGCAAAGTGGTTTTGCATAGATGCAAAGTGATTTTGAAGGTGATTTGAGTGGTTTGCACACGTACAAAAGTGGTTTGTTGTTGGTTTTAACAGTGGTGGGCCCTACCATGTATCAGTACTTTTTTTTTCCATAAAAGGGAGATATATCTAGTGAGGACCATTTTGAGCCTACTATGCGTCAACTTTTGCTTCACCATCTGCATTTCTCTACCCACTACTAGAAAAATAGGTTATGCCGTCGGTTGCTTGCTGTCGGTTTGGATAATCGACGACAAATATATTTTCCTCGTCGGTTCTTAAAATAAGCGACGATGAAGGTCTTGTAATAACGAACGGTAAAAGGACCGTGAAAAGTTACACCTAAAATTTTGAAGGGATTACCGTCTGTTAGTGAAAGAAACAATGGCGAAAAGTATGTTAAATTTATCGGCGAAAATTTGGGCTCATTGTTGGACTTGAAGTAAGCCTTTGCCGTCGATTATCTTAATAAGCGATGGTGAAAAGACGACTAAAATTTGTACTTAAATTTTCCACGAGATTAGTCACCTATACCGTTGGTGAGTGTAAGAACCGATAGTGAAAGATAGGTTATATTTACCAGCCAAAATTTTAGGCACATACGAGGATGAACTGAAATGATTCTTTGGCGTTGGTTTATAATATTACCGACGGCATATATCGGCTCATCTATTGCCCGCAGCTGACCTCCCCATCACTGTTCATCTTCTTCCCTAAAACCTAACGCACACCGCCCCCTCCTCTCACAACTCACGTCACCCCCTCCTCCTCCTCCTTGTTAGGTAACCTCCCCGACACCCTCCTCCTGCTCCTCCTCCGACCTGCTACTCATCGTCCACCACGCCATCCTCGGCAACCTCCTTCCCGTCCGCAACGCCCTCCTCCTCCACCTTCTCTGACGAGGTAATCCACCTCCTCCCCCTCCTACTGTCCTCCTCTTCCTCCCTGACCCCTCGTGCCCACATAATGTCGTTTGTTTGAATATATGGTGGGGTGTGCCCACTTTTATGCACTTTATGTTTTTGTGTGATGCACTAATATTGTGGGGGTGTTCCTACTTTTATTATGTCTGTTATTTTGATATGTAGGTTTATTAAAAAACTCAAAATTTAAGGGGAAACTTTGTCAAAATTTTTAAAATTCTTTAATGTTAAATGTATTGGTTGGTTGGGGATTTAATGTTGGTTGGGCTTTGGTTAGGTTATGCTAGGATTTGGTTAGGTTATGTGCACAGCATTTGGTTTCCACTACGTTGTGTACCCCTTGGTGGTTTAATTCCTCAACACAGTTAATTAAGTTATTTAGACTTAATTAATCGCATGAGAAAGTAATTTAAGTTAACTCGAATTAATGTTAATTGTGTAGTATAGGGTCAAGTTAACCTAACATTTTAGATTTCTAATTCTTTTTAACTAGTTGAGTCCAGGTCGTTCACTGGGAGGCATAACTTATCTTTATTTACCATTAATTCCTAAACATAAATTAATAATTACTTAATCAATCAGAATTATAATTAAAATATTTTTAAGTACATGAATCTTGCATAAAAGATATTTACTTAAAAGCATACAACATTCCATAAGCAAAAACATATTTACACATGTAATCTCACATTAAGAAGTAAACATGTTTATTCCCTACTTACAACTTATTTACAAAAGACTAAGGCAAGAAAAATTTATTCAAAAGAATACAAATGCCTTATTACAATTAAGCTCAAAATTTTAAAAGGAGACATTGTTACAATGATAATACAAAAGTAAAAATAAAAAAAAATACAAAGATCTCCTTTATTCTTCTCCTCAGCCCTATTCTTCTTTTATTTCTCTTATCTGTTCTTCTGTCTCTCTTTTCTTTCACTCTCTCTTTTCCTCTTCTTCCTCTAAGCTCTCTCTGTTCTCTTATCTTAACTCTCTTCTCAAGTTCCTCTTCTCTTTATTTCTCCTCTCTTCCTTTCTATTTCGGTTCTTTAACTGTGTAAACTAGACCACACTTAAACCAATTTTAGCCTTCTTAACTGAGCCCATTAATTTCTTTTTACTCCAAAATTATGTTTATTTAATGGGTTGTCCGGCCTTTCGAGAATACACAGCGCCCACAAGGGGTGGGACTAGACCCTACTCAGCTGGGCCTAGTTTGGTTAATAGGTGGTTTATTTCCGACTCAAGTGGCACAGTATCTGCCTTCCCAGGCCCACACACGCACCTGCACAGGCACTCTCGCTCGCGCCCACAGGCGCGCACACACACACGCACAGGCATGCGCAACGCACGCGCCCGCACCCAAGCTCTTTTCTTTGCGCCCAACGCTAACGACCGAAACATCGTCGGCACTTTTTCATATTATATCAATGTGGCGCTTCACTAATTCTCGATGTGGCACTATTTAAGTCCACTCCAGGCCAGACTTCAACCATTAATTCCTAGCAACACAGAGCTTCAAATCGAGCGATCAAGGACTCGTTGGAAAGCTCTATAAGTGCTCTACAAGATTATAGCATTAATTTGATGCACAGAATAGATCTAATCTGCTGATTTGAGTGGTGAAGTAAGCACTACTGCGTGCCTGGAAATGTCTATAGAGAGGAGGATTTTAGGTCAAATGACCTGCAGAAGGGTTTTTGCTCTCGACTGAAGGCCTGAGTGCCTTCAGTGAAGAATTCCACATCAAATGGAGAAGGTTTAGTGGTTGGAAGAACTTCAGGAAACACCAGAACCTAAGAAGCTTCGTTCAGGAAGTTTAGAGCTCTAAATTGAGCTTGAATTAACTCTACAGAGAGAGATTTGTCTCTATCAGATACCTGACCAACCTCAGATGGTTGTTGCAAACTAACCTGGGTGGAAATTAGGTTTAAAACTCGACGGGAAGACTCAAGAACAGTCTTGGGTTCAAATGAACTTAAAATGTACAGTAGATCAATTATCACTAAATCCTCACTAAAACTTATTCAAATCATTCTAATTGATCTCTCTTAGGTCCCAGAAACTCACTTGACTCCTAAAATCAAAGATTCAACTCTTCATTCCCTATGTTCTCCTTAAGTTTGACTGATAAGGCTCTGAAATTGACTTTCTGCTCTAAGCTTCTTCAGATCAAATTGATGCCTTGAATCAACTTAATTCTTCATCAGGATTTGGTCTAAGACTTCAAAACCAAGATTTGATCAGTTCTACTGTGAATTCAGTCATCGCCGCCTGAAGTCAAAATGACCTGAGTACAGTGGAACACCCTAGGGAATTTCAGAGCAATTAGATATCTTGACTGAGTTCTATAGGTTCTACTTAAGCTTACAGACCTATTTCCAGAGCCTAGAACCTAATAGGGGAATCTCTCCAACTTTGCCGGAGTTGGAGAAGACAAAGGTCGTCATTGATTTCCAGGCAATAAAACATCAAATTGATAATCACTACAAAGTCTTTAGGTCCTAAATAATCATTCTGGAGCTCTACATAGAGTTCTATGGGCTGAAGATCAATTTCGACTCGTCGGAGCTCGCGGGAGCTCCGGTGAGTCCAGTTCTGATGCAAATAGAAGGAAAACAGTAATTGAGGCCATTAATGACCTGTGGAGATTCCTAAGACTTAGATAGATCCTAAGAACTCCCCAATTGGCTCAGAAAGTGATCAAAACTTAGGATTCATCAGGGAATTCTAAAATTAAGCATTCTGAGTTTGTCAGAACTCAGTATGCTTCTTCTCACTCAATTGAGTGAGGGAAATTATTCTAAGGGTCAAGGCGATGGTAATGGGTTAGGTAATTAAGTGATTAACTCATCTCTGAGCCGCCATGGACAGCGATCTCAGAGATAAGGTGGAATTTAGGCGTTTACTTTATATGAGTTACTTATACCAATTAAGTATAAGATCGGGCCCTTAGATTATGTATAGGTGATGGAGGGCCTAGTGAATGTGTTCTAGTCTCAAAAACCTCTGCTGTGGACAGCAAAAGTTGCCAGTGAGTGTGAAGATGATTTAGGCGTGTAGGTGATATAATCAAGAAATCAGTGGGTTAGAAATGATCGTGGAAGTTTGTAGAGTGTGATCAATGATTTTAAAAGACAAAAGATTACCCCAGTCGAACTCAAAGAGCTCGTCGGAGCTGAAGAAGACAACAGAAAGAACTAACATTTAACCTAACTAAACTACCTAATTAACTAAACAACTAATCTAAACTTACCTAGGGTCCTAATCCTACTGTTACCTGGACGAAGGGAGGCAGAGGAGCTCCGTCAAAGGTCGTAACCGAGGAGGAAATCAGAGGGAAGGAGGAAGAAGTCCGGCAAGCGTTTGTGAGAAGCAGAGGTGAAGTCCGACGTTGACGCTTCATCAGAGGATGCAGCGGACGATGGCGGAGATCGGAAGCGAGTGGAGATGGTCGAAGGAAGATGGTGGAAGCGAGAAGTGGTCGCCGGATTTGGAGTGAATAGCCTATCGGTTAGCTTAGTAGGGGGAAGAGGGTAGGGAGCTAACTGCAGAAATCGAAGGGGTTGAGGAGTATTTATAGGGTTCGGCAACTGTGAAGGAGCTCGAATCTGGATTCAAATGTGTCTAGGTGCGGCCTAACCTTCGGCGTTGTCTCCAACGCCAGTGAGGTTAACACCGTGACATAATTAGGATTATGGACTCATCCAGATTGATGGATGAAAAAGTGGCGGTGAGTGCAAGCTACAGGAGCATAACGAGGGTGGAAGGACGTCAGATGGACGGTGATCGGAGGATGACAGCACCGCCTGTCGTCAGCCGTCGAAGTAGCTGAAGAAGAAACGAAGAAGAAGACAGAACCTGTTTGCAGGGACTCATATGCAAGTTAAGGACCTATGTGAAGGAAAAGGACTCGAATGCAATGGAACATAAGGACTAAAACATAAACTAAGGTTTTCAAGGCTTATTTTAATTTAAATCTTTTTCAACTTTTTATATATGATTATAAATTAGATAAATATTATATATAAACCTTGGATTTAAGTTTTTGACCTTTTTTTTAGCTTAATTTATTTAATTAAGTAAAATTACTTAAGTTATTACATACTTAGTTATAAATTATGCTTAAGTTAATTTAAATATTAATTAGGCAATTAATTAATGATATTTAGAGTCCATTTATTAATTAAATTATTAATAATATTAATTCGCTAATAATTAAGCATTTTTAACTTATTTTAAGATCCTTTAATGATTTGTCCCTTATTATATAATTAACCCTTATATGTGCATATTCCTAATTAATTAAATAGGGAAACTAGTTAATTATGGGTAATTAAGAGCCATGATGAGCTTCTCATCATACCCTCAAGCCAAAGTTTTGCTAGTCCCTAGCAAAATTATCCAAAAATATGATGATTTAAACACTTGGGCTTAAATTATTATAAATAAAAACTAAGTAGAGGAATGTTTAGGTCAGAATTTTGAATATTCAATCTTTTAGATTTATGTATATATAAATAAGTATCCATAAATATACAGGGCATTTTGCGGGAATCTCCTTACTTAGACTTACAACTCAAAAACACTTCTCAAAACACACTCAGTTAAAAATAGAACTTTCCACGGAAATTTTATCAAAAATCAGAATCCCAAAAACCCACTTATTCTCTGTAATCACTATAAACCCTAGAAACTCAGAATTCAAAGTGTTTTAAGAAAACAAGACTCAAGAGTTGGAAATTAAATTTTAACTCAAAAACTCAATAGACTTAAGTTAATCCTTAAATTTATGAAATCTGATTTTTATCGACCTAAGTTTAAGTAAATTAACCAGATACTCTTCATTAACCAAACTTAGAGTGATAAAACCCTAATCTGCCAGCCCACAACACCAAGGACAAACTTCTAGTCATAAGGTTTTGTTAATCTTTCTCCTTTAAGCCTCAACTGCAAGTCCTCAAAATCCAATTTCTTAGGCTTTACTGCCCAATACAAAGGTTCAATGGCTACAATTTTAAAACATCCGTGCTTGTGAAGAGAACTGTCTTAGAGGCATCCAAAGTTGCAAGAATCCAGATCTTAAGACATCAATTTCCAATCCAAGTTATTCCAATTCAAACCTTTGGCTTGGCCTTACTCAGATTTTGTTGCTTTCTCCTCACCATTTTTCTATCCCAAGGTCAACACTTTTTGTGTATTTCCCCGGTGGACCACTGGGTCTCTTATTCCTAATTTTTATCTCCATTTTTTTTTAACTCTTTTCTATAGGATATAACATTCATATGTAACGAGATGTTCTTTTATTTGATGGAAGGAAGGGTAGCATCTATTTGTACCAAGATAGTTTATTTGGTGGATAAATTGCATAAGTACCATTTGTAGCGAGGTACTTAACTGCAGGGTGTTTTATTCTTTTTATACATTTTTTTTCTTTTTTTTCTTTTCTCCTCCTCATTTTTCTTACTATCATAATACTCCATATCCTTTTTCTAGGTGAGTGGCACGTTTATATGCAAGTATTATTTCCACTAGTGATACGGGGGATACTGCTAGAGCCATTTGTTGATTCATTCACAAAGATGAGCAGGTTTTTCAAAGTTGTTTGTTCGAAGACGCTACAAAATGATATGCTAGATCACTAGGATAAACAAATAGTCATTACTCTCTCTAAGATGGAACATATTCTTCCCCCAGCCATCTTTGATGTAATGGTTCATCTCACCCTACATCTTGCAAATGAAGCGAGAATTGGTGGACCTATACAATTCAGATGGATGTATCTTGTGGAGTGATTTTTGAAAAAGCTTAAAAATTATGTTTGAACAAGGCAAAGCCGGAAGGATCCATTGTAGAACGATATCTCGTGGAGGAATGCATAAATTTTACTTCCATGTACATAAATGAAATAGACAACCGCTTTAATAAACTTCAAAGGAACTATGAAGGGGAATACAATGATAGTGATGAAGAATGTTTGTTAATTTTTGATATTAGAGGAAGGTCGATTCTGTTGGTGTTAGAGCACCACGATTGTTTATTTGATGATAACAAAACACATGTCATTTAACATTTGCTTTTGAGTCCTAGTTTTCAGGTCTAATTGCAAATGGAGATAGGTATTTTAGACGGAGTTCGAGCTTGCATCCATGGCGAATTGGAGGAGTTTGATGAAGAACGGAGGAGCTTCGCGAGGAGCGAAGGCTTGAAGACGGAAGGATAAGAAGAATAGAATAGATTTCTTTTTATCTTATTCCATGTACTTTGTTATTTCTTTATTTGCTTTTTATTTCTTAGTATCATGTTAAATAGCCTCAAAGTACCCTTAAAGTAGCCTTAGGAACACTTGCATAACCCTAGGATACTTAGGTTTTCAGTAGAGAACTTAGAAAAACAAAATAGGGTTCAGACAGCCTTTTTCAGACGTCTAATCTGTATATCAAACGTCTGACTGTTAACTCAGACATCCAAACACACAGGCTGGACTTGTTAGGCTCTGTCTGATAAAATCAGACGTGCAGACCTTAGTTCAGACATCTTAGAAGACATCTGATGATATTGCCAGACGTCCAATTAGTGGAACATTGGCCAACAAAGTCAACGTTGAGGAATATGACTTTTAGGCTTCAATCAGACGTTCGTAGAGGACACTAGACGTCTGATATGTGACCGTTGAGCCTCGATTGAGACGAAATCACTTGGGTTGATAATTATAGCAGTTTAATCTCATTGGGAATCCATTTCTACAATTAAATAAGTTTCCAGACGTCCAGACCTAGTGCCAGGCGTCCTGTATGTCGTCTGATCATTTTACACTAAAACCTTATTTAGGTCTGAACCAAATCAGTAAGGGAACCTGTCTAGTAGTAGACGTCTGACTTAGTTTCCAGAAGTCTTAAACTAGTTTTCCAAACGTTTGATATCTAGAACAGATGTCTGATGATCCTGTGAGAATAAATAATGATTCTGATTACAGCCTGTTTTGCCTTGGGTTCATCCCCAATGGCTATGGAAGCCTTCTAAGGCCTTCCAAAGCCTTTCTAGGCCCTCTATAAATAGAGGAAGACCCTTGCCTTGTGAAGGGACACCAAGATACACCTTGAAAGAATATTTCCACTCATATTGTGTCAATTCACTCTCTAGAAAAAAGCTCTAGCTCTCCAAAGCCCTAGTCTACATCTTGAGAGCTGTCTTCTCGTTGTGCACCTGCTCTCCCGCCGACATTACGAGAGCACCATTGTGCCAAAGCGTAGCTCATGCATCTGCGTCGTCGATGCACTTCCAACAAAGGGAAGTATCTTTACCTATATTAGCTAGGTTTACTTTGTTGGCTATATAGGTTGTTTTGTAACTTTTCTTTGTAATTGTGTTGGGAATTCACATTGCGAATTCCCGTCTCCTTCGTGAGACAAAATCCTCCTTGTGAAAAGGAGAGGTTTGAGGTACGCTACCCTCATATAAAGTACCATAGTTGTAATTGATGTACTACCCTCGGTTAAGTAGTACGTTAGTGGATTTGAACAACTTGGTCGATCGAGAAATCCTAAACCAAGAGGTTTAGATGGTGGTTTTTACCCGGGTTGGGTTTCCACCTAAAAATGATTGTACCATTTGTGTGATTGCATATTTGTGAGATTGCTTTTAAAATTTTCGCATTTTATTACGTCACGCACATCTCACCCTTTCCACGTAGGGAATTTCATATTCTTCATACAGAGTACAAGGAAATTTCAGAAAATGATAGATGTTGCGTGCATCTATATATTTTAAAATAAATTCCTGAAATTGATCCAATTTACGAGGAATTCGAACGATTACTTCTTTCAAGGACAACTGAATTTGGCTTCTTAGATTGGTTTAATGATCGAGTTAATCAATTGAAAGAAGATAAGGATCCACGTTGAATACCGAATTTTGATATTATTGCTAATTCACCATTATATGATGTACATTACCACTCTGGGTATATAATAAGTGGGTTTAGATTCAGGATAAAAGAAATTGATGATAGAAAGGTTACACAGCAAGTCGGAGTTGTTGATTCAGATCTTTCCATCGGTCCAGATGGATATTATGGTGAAATCAGAGAAATTGTGGTGATCAGCTTCAGATTTGATCGCAGAGTTATCCTATTAAAATGTCATTAGTTTGATGTTTTTAAAGAGGGCTTCGATTTCAAAATTGAAAAGAAACACAATTTTTTGAGTTTAAATCCTAATCGTTAAATTCTTCAGTCTGATGGAAAGATTGGCGTGTCAAGCGGCATAAGATTTCTACATCCCAGATAATTGCCAAAGGGGATGCGTTATACCCGTAAGAACAGTACCGCATAACCATTTTGACGCACAGTTTGAAGTATACCAAGAATTTACAGAAGAATGTCATTTATTTACAATCGATGTTGACATCTAAGGTTAGTAACCATTTCTTTGCTTTGTTTCATTTCTATTTAAATGAAATTCATATTAAAATTGAAATTTATAAGGGCATATATGCCATTATAAAGGGGATTTGGAGTGAAATTAAAATTCTTGTCTGTTGATTTATATATTAATGATTTTTAATTATATTAATTATTGCATTTTTTATGTGTTACAGATGAAGTTGTTTAAGAAAAAATAAAAAAAAAGGTCCTCCTGAGACAACCCTCCATGCAGCTCGATTCGTCTCCTCAGGCTCAACCACCCCCTACAGCAGGCTCAGCCACCCCTTCGACAGTAGGTTCAGCCACCCCCGTAGTCATGTTTCGTACGACTCGGGGAGATGGCATGTTTACTACATACGGGTGGGAAGGGAAAGAGGAAGGAGATTGCTCAGACCTTGCTAGATCGAGTAGAGGATGATCCAGATTATGGAGGATCAGATGAGGAGGGGGAGGAGGTGGGAGAGGAGGGAGAGGAGGAGGGCGAGGAGGTAGAGGATGAGATGGTGCGGAGTATGTCCCCAGTTCATGTCGACCCCTAAGCGGTGGGCACAAGTTTTGATAAGAAATCATATACCTTTAAGAAGTAAATTACTTATATGTTTTAAAGTTTATTATAACTTCAAAAATATATAATGAATATTATTAATGTTTACGCAGGTAAAGTAGCAAGAGAACAAGGGAAGACAAAATCTAGACCTCTAGCGTATCCCCGAGGGCGTGAGAATAACAATTAGGCTTAGAACCACAGGGAGGTGGAGAATTACCTGGGCTTTATCAATCCATTGGGCACAATTGTTAAGTCCATCGTGTCCATTTGCTACTTCAACTGGAGGAAGGTGCCTGCAAAGCTGAAGAGAAGTTTCTCCGTCAGTTGGAGGTAATTTTATTTATAAAAGTTATTTCTTTTATAACTTTA
Organism: Thalassia testudinum; assembly: GCA_037157565.1. Taxonomy (NCBI): domain Eukaryota; kingdom Viridiplantae; phylum Streptophyta; class Magnoliopsida; order Alismatales; family Hydrocharitaceae; genus Thalassia; species Thalassia testudinum. The sequence goes on from JAZHRO010000024.1 coordinate 26,696,160, forward strand.
TCTTAAAATTATTATGAAGTAAGATTGGCTAATATTTTTTTAAATTAATGTAGACAAATTACAATTGGGGTGACGACCCCAATGCCTCCCGATATATCCTTAAGCACGTTGCCAAAATCCACAGGGATTGGAGGACGGAGATCAGAAATGTAAGAATTTTTAAACATTTACATTTTTTTATATACATGATTTCTTATATTTTTTCTAACAATTTATATTTGATATTTAGTTTTTCTCGAACAAGAGTTCACCTAAGGAGGCAATGAATGATGCTCCTCCGAATGTCATGCTTAACGATTGGAAGAAGGCAGCGAGCATTGGCTGGATCTGAAGACAGAGGTCAATAAGTAATTAAAAATTATTTCATTAATTTCATATATCCTAAATTTATAAAAAATATTATTGTATATGTCTACAGGAGCAAGCAAAAAAAAATAAGGCCAATAGGATTAAAGCTCTACCACAAACCCATTGTTTGGGTCGAAGGTGCATTGAGACTGCCAGGAGCCGTTATCTAAGTGTTGGAACTACTTTTCAATTGAATATTACTTAATTTTAAAGTTATTTTAACCTAATTGTATCATTTTTATATTTTCAATCTGCTGCACATGATGAGATAGAAATGAATAGGATGGATATCTATGAGGTCACTCACAGTAAGGCTGCAGCTGAGGGTACTTATAAGTGGATTCATCAGTTATACCAGGAGAAATAGGTAAGTTTCTTAAACTCAAAAAATTTCTAGCTTTGTATATATATTATAATAATATTTTTTAATACATTTAGGATCAAATGGTACAATTAGTACATCCCCCAGCTCACTGACGACACCTCCGAGAGCGTCCAGCAGCCTTTAGATGAAGAGGAGGCATTTAGGAGAGTGATGCCATCGGATCACGTTGGTTTCGTTCGTAGTGCGGGGAGGGTATACACGTTATCCACTTAGTATGGGAGGAAAGGTGCCGCCTCATTTAGTGTCGTCGATCAGCTGCATAAAAAGATTGACACACTACAGAGACGAGAGGAGAGGGAGAAGAGAGAGGTAGAGATGAATAATAAGATGAATGCCATGGGTGATAAGCTTTAGACGCTGATACCTCTTATTCAGAAAAATGATCAGTCAAAGCATTCGTATTCCACAAATCCCAACATCTACAGACGAGACGACAATGACTCCATTGGTGGTGCAAGTGAAGCTGGTGGCATTGGGGCAACTGTATCTTGATTTCTATCCTTTTTTTTTTCTTATGTTTTTCATGTAACCTTTTTTATGTAAATATTTCATTTTCAAACGTTTAATGTACTAGATTTTACATTTATGAATTATAAATTTCTGTTCATTTTCATTTTAAGTAGGTTTATTAGGTAGTTTCCATCATTTGGTAATTAAAAAAAAAAAATCCCTATATTCACCATCGGTTATTTGAATAACCGACGCCATATATGTGACGGTAAAAATATTTTTATCGCTGTTTATCTAATAACCGACGGCATAGAAGGTTCGGAAGAATCATTTTTCCATTTATGCCATCGCTTCTTATGATAAGCGATGACAAAAATATTTTTACCATCACATTTTTCCAGTCGGTTATTTTAATAACCGACAGCCAAATATTTTTACCGTCGCTTCTTTAAGCGACGGAGTTTTCTTTAACGGAATGTAAAACTGAAAAAAAGGAGCGTTAGTGCGTGAAAGAGTAACTTAACAACGCCATCGCTTTTTTAAATAAACGATGGAAAAGCTAATTTTCGTCGGTTAGCAACAGATGGGAAAATATCTAATTGGTCTGCTGGATGAACAATATTTCAATGTCGGATATTTCTTGTAACCGATGGAAAAAAGAAACAGCAATGCTACTTATGCCGTCGCTTTTTAGTGTCGGTTAGAATGACATTGTCATTGATTTTAAACCGACGGCAAAAGTAGAACTTGTTGTGGTGACCCGTGTCCTTTCTTCAATTGATCCCTCCTTTGATCAGATGGAGTTCTGCATTGTGTTTATGGTGTTGATGGTAATGTTATTCCTTTTGGGGATTTAAAGAAGCAAAAAATAAGAACTTTTAATAACCATTCAGCTTTGAGGCAAGATCTCTGGGAACTAGAGAAATTGTCATAGAAAATTTTATGATAATTAAACTATAAATCATATTTACGCACCAATGAGTGTGCAAGGTTACCTTGTTCCAAAAATAAATTACACTTAAGTTGTGTAGCATGTAATAATTTAATCTTCTCACTATTATGTGTCAAGTTAGGAATCTCATCATCTAAACAAGGTAATTAAATGATACGAAGAGACAACCGACCCAACAAGACAAAGCTATTTTAATTTCTTTTTGGTCATTTTTCAGATCTACTTAGAGCCACAATCATAAACATACGCTGCTCTTTTTAGCATTAGTGAGGATAATCTTTTTCTTCCTCAACATTTGAGATAGTACAGTATTTCTTAGGCTACTGTTACGACCCGATTCCCGAATCCCTACGAGACACAAGAATCAGATCGACTCGACTGATCCCAAGACCCAGTCGTCCAACGAGAAAGTAACCAAAAGAGCAGTAAAATAAACCACATTTATCATGCATGTAACTAACAGTAACAAAAGTACAGCAGTAAAGGAAAGAACTACTACAGTACACACCACCACAACAGTAGAGAATTAAACAGGTACATAAACGTGATACTTATAATAAAAGAGTACAATGGTAATAGAAAATACTCACTACAACAGAAGAAATGGTACAGTAGGTACAACACAAGTAAAACTACTGGGCTCTACTAGGCCCAGCACCCTCTGCAGCCGCAGGCTCTGGCTGCTCAACACCTGGTCCAGGAAAGGTGACAAAGGTGACACGTCAGCGAAACACTGAGTAGAGTGGCAACCAACTAGCTAAGAAAAACAGTAAGGTGGACAAGTAGCTGTTAATTTTAATTTCTTTCTTTATTTTCTATTTACTCATTCTTTAATTATTCCTCAGATCTTTCTCTTGATCTCGAATGTTCATCGTGGGAACAATATTGATTGCAGTCTTTTCCGAAAAGTAGAAGTAGCATGTGGTGCTCTCCTGGCCGGGAGAGTCCCCCGTGGTGGTCCTACCCTCAGTCAACCACCCCAAGGTCACTAACAGACGTAACGGTGACTACGGCACGCGCGATAAATGCACGGGTAGCTACCCCGCACTGGCACGCGGTCAGTCGATTCCGTTAACAGGTACGCCCCAAAGCACAGCACAGAACCAATATAGGGTAGAGCCCTCTCAGTAACAGGGGTCCAGCCCCTCCACAGTAACCAAACAGGGGTCTTGCCCCTGCACAGTCCGCGCACCCTCGCCAGACTACTCTAGTTTGCCCAGTGGGCCTAACAAGTCGGTGTAGGACGGCTAGCAGAACCACGGGACCCATGGGGTGGCTAGCGCTCTCCCTACACTAGTAGCTCTCCCCGGTACTGTGTACGCGAGGGCCAAAAGTCAGTACAAAGTGGCCAGGCCTAACCTTGGGTCCCTGGGGCAGCTAGCTTCGCTCTGCACTAAACAGAGGGACAGTCACTCTCCTTGGAACTCCATACTCAAGGGCCATCTCACTTCCCCAATTCCATTCCATTTACCTTTCAAAAGCTCTACTCTTAATTCCCCGTAGGGTTCATGTTCATATTTTTCTAGTCAAGCCATTTTAAGTTTCATCAATCCAGTTTTATTCTCATATAGCCCGTGTTTCCAACATTTAATATACATTCATATACAAGCAGCTGTTGTCCAATTACAGGCAATTATCATTATTCTTTCTACTTTTCCAGGACTGCAAATTTATGTATTCAAGGCATTCGTTTCAGTGTTTCTATTCCTAGGATTCATGCTACACCCTAGGATTTATCATTCAATATAGTTTTCTAGTCCTAGGATTCCTGCCCTACCCCAGGATCTATCATTCAATCTAGTTTTCCAGTCCTAGGGTTCATGCCATACCTTAGAATCTATTATTTATCTCACAAGTGTATAAATGTTGATAAATAATCAAGGGGAGCCACTCTACCAGCAAAATCGAGAGTGATGGGGGCGTGATCGGCAGGTCCACGTGCCTCCGCAAACCCTAGATCCGCAACAGAATGAAGTCCTAACATAAGGATCAAACACAAGGAGCTACTCAGAATAGGATACAAGTACTTTAAACAAGTAGAGGAACTAATTCTGAGAAGAACGAAATTTTAAACGCAGAAAACGGACTTTAACGGACCCTAAACGGGTCAAAAATGACAACTCTGCCCTAAATCAGACGTCTGGAACACCTTCCAGATGTCTTAAACGATGGTTCAGATCATACCTTGCTTCTGCGCTGTTCTTCAGACGTCCAGGATCCCGCTGAACCGTCTGGACCTAGTTCCAGACGTCCGATTATCACTCCGGACGTCTGAAGACCCTCTCCGTCGTCTGGTGCTGTGCCCAGACGTCTGATTTGCGTGGGAGGGCGTGCCCTTGCGCCTTCCCGAACGAAACTTGCACACGTACGTAAACGATCACAACACGGCACGTCTCAGGGCTTTCGGCGGAACGGCCTGCATGGCTGCATCCGCAGAAAGGAAGAAGATGAGGAATATAGTACCTTTCAGACGTCTGGATCTCACTCCAGAAGTCCCCCGCACTGTCTGGACATAGGTCCAGACATCTGATTCTGGGAAATTTTCCCAGAATCAGGACCTCCTCGCCTTCCGCCTGCTGCGCATGGCTAGGCCGCGCCGCACTCGCCTACTGCCTGAGCTGCAGCAGCACCTCCCCAGTGCTACGCTCCCGCTGCGCGCACCCATCGGCCGGCCCTGGGCAGCTCCGGCGAGTTCGCCTTCTCTTCCTCACGCGCTCCGCCTCTTCTCCCTCTCGCTACACCTCCTCCACCCCGCGCGCACCCGGCAGCAGCTGCTGCCCTCGCTCTCTCACTCTCACGCTAACAGGAAGAAGAAGGAGGAGACGGTGGAGTGGTGGTGAGGGAGAGGGAAGGGACGAAGAGAGTATTTGAAGGTGTTATTATAATATTTTTTAATACATTTAGGATCAAATGGTACAATTAGTACATCCCCCGACCCACTGACGAGGCCTCTGAGAGCGTTCAGCAGCCTTTAGATGAAGATGAGACATTTAGGAGAGTGATGCCACTAGATCACGGTGGTTTCGTTTATAGTGTGGGGAGAGTATACATGCTATCCACTTGGTATGGGAGGAAAAGTGCCGCTTCATTTAGTGTCATCAATCAGCTGCATAAAAAGATTGACACACTACAGAGATGAGAGGAGAGGGAGAAGAGAGAGGTAGAGATGAATAATAAGATGAATCCATGGATGATAAGCTTCAGACGCTTATAGCCCTTATTCAGAAGAGGGATCAATCAGAGCATCCGTCTTCCACAAATCCCAGCATCTATAGACAAAACGATGATGACTCCATTGGTGGTGCAAGTGGAGCTGGTGGCATTGGGGTAGTTGTATCTTGATTTCTATCTATTTTCTTTTCTTATGTTTTTCATGTAACCTTTTTTATGTAAATATTTCATTTTCAAACTTTTAATGTACTAGATTTTATATTTATGAAATATAAATTTCTGTTCATTTTCATTTTAAGTAGGATTAGTAGGTAGTTTCCATCATTTGGTAATTAAAAAAAAAACCCATACATTTGTCGTCGGTTATTTGAATAACCAACGGCATATATGTGACGGTAAAAATATTTTTACCGTCGTTTATCTAATAACCGACGTCATAGAAGGTTCGGAAGAATCATTATTTCCATTTATGACGTCGCTTCTTATGATAAGCGATGACAAAAATATTTTTATCATCGCTTCTATAAGTGACGACGTTTTCTTTAAACGACAGTAAAACTGAAAAAAAGGCACGTTAGCGCGTAAAAGAGTAACTTAACAACGCCGTCGCTTTTTTAAATAAGCAACAGAAAATCTAATTTTCGTCGGTTAGCAACTAACGGGAAAAGATCCAATTGGTCTGCTAGATGAATAAAATTTCGATGTCGGATGTTTCTTGTAACCGATGGAAAAAAGAAACAACGATGCTACTTATGCTGCCACTTTTTAGTATCGGTTAGAATGACTTTGCCGTCGATTTTCAACCGACGTCAAAAGTAGAACTTGTTGTGGTGACCCGTGTCCTTTCTTCAATTGATCCCTCCTTTGATCAAATGGAGTTCTGCATTGTGTTTATGGTGTTGATGGTAATGTTATTCCTTTTGGGGATTTAAAGAAGTAAAAAATAACTTTTAATAACCATTCAGCTTGAGGAAAGATCTCCGGCAACTAGAGAAATTGTCATAGAAATTTGTATGATAATTAAACTATAAATCATATTTACGCACAAATGAGTGTGAAAGGTCACCTTGTTCCAAAAATAAATTGCACTTAATTTGTGTAGCATGTAACAATTTAATCTTCTCACTATTATGTGTTAGGTTAGGAATCTGATCATCTAAACAAGGTAATTAAATGATACAAAGAGACAACCAACCCAACAAGACAAAGCTATTTAAATTTCTTTTAGGTCATTTTTTAAATCTACGTAGAGCCACAATCATAAACATACTTTGCTCTTTTCACCATTAGTGAGGGTAAGCTTTTTTTTCCTCGACATTTGAGATAGTATAATATTTCTTAGGCTACGTTCACTTGCAAAATATCTAATGGGATATCTAAGGAATTAGAAGAGAATACCAATCCTTCTACTCCATTATATCAATACTATTTTACTATATCACATCAACACCAACATATACATTAAAATATACCAACTCTAAGATAATATATTTAGTAATATATGTTCACTTCATCACATCAATCCATCTCAATCTCATATAATAATATTACAATATCATCTACTAGTATTACATTAACATCAAATCATTTTATCTCATTACTTATTCTATTATCTCAAATAAACACGCACACAATTTATTCCACCACCTATTCTATCTCGAGATAACCTTATTTCTTAAAGAAACACAACCTTAGGGACAAAATACATGTGTCAAAGGTAAAACAAAGATAAAAAGGTTGAATTACAATCATGCCTTAATTTTACAATAATAAAATAACCATAATATCATGCCAAATATAACGCTTAAAGACATCAGAAATTGAAAGTTGAACCATAATTCAATCACTAATGGTGGTGACTTACATAAGAATAATAAGAGGAAAGCATAAAGTGCGACATTAAATGAAATATAGGCTTCCTCATAGTTGCTTCATGGTGGAACACTCATATTCCATTTTAAGGCTTCCCACCATCGCTTTTCACATCCGATCTCCACCTCCTTGGGTTTGAGCATAATTAGCACAAAACATGGGATCATACACATTGAACACCTTGAGGGATTCGCATCATCTGACCATAATCGTTGAAGGCAACAAGTGAATACTCAAATACTCCAGGCATGAGAAATGGCCTACGTCAATCACAAGCTCCTGCTGCTAACCACTCTAGGTTCTTAAATGTTGAACCAATGCTTTGGAATAGATCATTTGCAATAAGGCCCACATCTTTAATGGGAAGCATGGTGGTGGATTTGGAGAGCATATCCGAGTTTACTAGGAACATTACGCTTTCGAGATCTTTGTTAAAGGGCAGTCCAACATCCTTGATCAAAGGCAGGTCCTCTGGTTCTTTCAAAACTTTGGCCTTCTCTTTACGGTCATGATTGAAGAATTTAAAGCAACATAGGTGTAGGGGTTGCAACTTGAAGAGGGATGAAAATACTCTATGGAGGATGCCATCATAGGGATTTGATGTAGAAGAGAAATCCGATTGCATCAAATTCATTAGATTATCCATCTTCTTCGATAAAGCCCAATGTTTGTCTATGATAAAGTGCAATTAGATGTAACCTCACTCATACGATAATGAACGGAGGATGCAAATGGCGGCGGAGCTCTATCTTCCCATTCCAAGCCTTCCCACCACTTCTCTGTTCATCTTACTTCCATGTTCTTGAAGTTGGATGGAAAGATAGAAAGCTCCTTGAGAAAGTTTTTTAGTTAATTTGGGAAGGTTTTGCATAGAATCAGAAGATCATCTTCATTGCCATATGTAATATTAGTTGACGTATAACCAATTGGTTGAACCATAAATTTCTCTTTTTACATCTATCTTTTGTAAAAGCCATAATATTAAATTTGCAGGCACAACCAAGCAGCCATCTTTTTTTCTTTTTCTGAACAAGCTTCTTTTTTTATATTTGAAATGTAGTTCGAGTGACACATACGTGTACCAAGGAATACATAGAAGATAAAAAGTTTGAATTACAATCTTGCCTTTACGATAAGAGAGAGAATTTAGGAAAAAAAAGTAAGAGACAAACGTATGGTGCTGACATTAAATATTTTTGTATTCCATCTTATTTGCAAACTCTCGTGATTCTTCCAATGCCTCTTCCTCTTCTTCCCCCAAATCCCATTCTCCATCGTGACGGCTAAAGTTGGGCGGTGGAGCTCCATTCTCCCATTCCAAGCCTTCCCACCACTTCTTGTCACAATATATCTCCAGGTGCTGTGAGTTGGACCGCACGACCCAGAGCTCCTTGAGGGATGGACAATCAGTTATCCACATTCCATTCAGTGAGCGCAAGAAAATGGGACTACTGGAGATCCTCACGAGGCTTTCCATACTTCGCAAATGAATAGCTTTAATTCCACAGCTCTGATTGCCATCACCTCCCGATTGCGGCGGCAGCACCTCTACGATCCCATCACAAGCTTGAATAGACAGTGACTCGAGAGTTGGGAGCTGCCAAAGAAATGCGAGGTCCCTTAGACCATTACAACCATAGATGCTAAGAACCTTAAGCTGCTCCAGTACTTGACCCCTAAGGATGATGCATTGCAGCGAATTTGTATTTCTAATCCTCAAGTCTTCTAGTTGCGTGAAATGGCCTTCATCGATCAGAAGGTCCTCTTCCTTACCCTCCTCTAAAAAGTTACCGATAGAAAGTTTCCTTAGCTGCTCTGATCTTGAACCGATCTTTCGGAATAGATCATCTGACATTAGGTCCCCACCATCAATGGCAAGGTTCATGATGGATTTGTAGAACATATCCAATTCGTCGTCTAGGAACCTGACATCATCGGAATTTCCTGTAAAAGACAGGCGAACATCCTTGGACAGTGGCAAGTCATATACTTCTTTGAAAACCTGGGCCTTCTTGTCTTTATCGTCATGTGTGAAACAAGAGAAGAATTTCCTCTTCTTGTCTTTATCCAAAAGGCGATGCTAACTAATCGGAGAGAACCCCTGAATGCCCTAGGTGTTAGTGAAGGTTGGGCCTAATCGTGAAACAAAACATAGATAAATGATCACACATGAGAAAGCAAGAACAAACGACCAATGATTATCATGTTCTACCTCATTTGGGTGTATGTTTGAGGAAGGAATAATACATGGTAATGTGCTTTATAATCTCTCTTGCTACGATAGTTCTCTCAAAATTAAAAAGAAAAAGAATAAAATGATATTGATGACTCCCATGGTCTCTCCCTGCCTTCTTTTATAGTCTCTACCAATCCTATTACCTTTAGGATTTTACTTGTCAAATCACGTGAAATTTGTTACCAAGGTTTGTGAAAGACTCTCAAATGGAATTTCTTAGGGGTCTTCAAAACTATGCTTAATTTATGTTAATTAATTACATAATATTATGTCAATAAATATGTAGAGTAAGTGCATGACCATGAAATTTGTCAAGGGATAAGATCGTGTCATTGTAATGCAAAATAAGGATCGTTTAAAAATGGGAGTCTGAGTCGTCTCACAGGAAAACAAACTGTTTAAGTCACTTCCTACTATCCTAATTAACTTTTTTTTGGTATTTTTTAATATTTATACTTTTTTTCTATTTTTAGAATAGAGAAAGATAAGGAATCCTGAAGATATGGACTATTGTGCCAAATAGGGACTTAAATGAAATTCTTGGATAAATATTTTTCATAATTGTAAAAAAATTCTAATAAAATTAATGGACTCTTTTAACTATATAAATAATAATTGTAACAAATTTCACAAAAAAACTAATAGTTAGAACATGCACGGTAAATTCAAAAATAAGATGCAGTTAATTTGCGATAATGAAAGGATTGGAATGTAAATATTTTTTATTTTCTAGAATAACATTTTAATTGAAATCGGGACAAAACTAGATTATGGTAAATATTTTTGCAAATTTCGAGAGTTTATTTATGAAATAAATTGGAGAAGCAAATGCAAGTATCCAAAAGTCTAATGTAAACATGCATATAAATTAAATAAAATAATAAGTAAATACATATGAAAGTAACTAAATAATTAAAAAGATTTTTTTATTGAAAAATAAATTCAAAGTCACAAATTACAACTAGAATAAAAATTATCACAGGTAGAAATAAAAATGCACGAAAGGAGAAGAGCTATAGGACGAAGTGTCGAAGCATCAGAGCATTGTTGTGGTGGTAGAAGAGGATAGAGGTTGAAGTTGGAACATGCCGTCGACAGTCACTAGAAACCACCCACTTGGAGTAGGGTCGGAGGAGAGTGGATGGTAGAGGGGTCTAGGATGGAAGGGTGGCCAAGAGTTTTATATAGAGAGGATAACAGCCATTTAAAGTAGCCATTAATATCCTCAATTTTTCGGCTCTCTTATGATCCAAATTTGTCATTTTATATAGAAGATAAATCGAAGCCCTTCAAATTAGCTTTCCAATGCATCTTGAAACGGGTAAATCCGAGTTCAAATGAGGAATCTATGACCAAATTATTGGGCATGTGTCAAGCTATAGGGACTTTTAGGATTAAAAGATGGAGAGAGGAGATGGCATTACCTCTTAACCTTTCACCCTGGCCACCAATGAGAAAAGAATTATCTTCTCAAAATATTCTTTACTTTTTATCATCTTGAATTATCAAAAAGATAATTTCTGATTTATTCTTTAAGTAGCAAGCTCCCTCAACCCTTGAATCTTCTTCTTTGGATCAAAGGCACTAATTACCTCCTATCAACTCTTTGCAAAATAGTACTTACAACGTACGTTATTTATTACCTATTTTGTAAAATAATAATCTTTATTATCCTAGTCTTGCATAGAAGAAAATAAGCAAATATTATGTTACAACATAATTAAGCTTAATGAAATATTATCAAGTAAATATGCATGTATTCCTAAATAAATGCACTTATATATAAAATGCACTAATCTAATGTAGTTATGCAATTAATACTTCATAACTAACATAAATTAATCATCATTTGTATAAACATTTATATGTTCATCAATGCATTCTATGAAAAATTATATTTTACTAGTGGTGCACACATTTTTAGTAATTTCATATATTTTAGATGCATACTTTGGATACTAATCTTGACTTGTTTTAATGTAGGTTGTCAAAAATAATAAACACCAATTTATACAACTTTCAACTTGGAAAATATTGGTCGAAGCAAATTTGGAGCGTTGATGACAAAGATAAAGATCCAAAGGTCAGCAATGCTTGCCACTTAGAGGATAAATCAATAATTATGTTCTTGGTAATTCAAGAGGATTAAAAGAAAACTCAAAAAAATTATTTTATTCAAAACAAGAGTTGTTGAAGATCCAACAACAATGATGAAATCCTAAAAGCTGGCACTATCTCCTCCCTTCATCAAAAACCACTATGTCCCCTAATCTCCTTTTTCATGCTTGCATTCCCAAAATTCCCAATAACTTGACACATGTTTAATAAGTTGACCATAACTTTCTCATTCCAACTCCAAATTATGTGATTGAAGATGCATTGGAAAGTTGGTTTAAAGATACAATTTCTCTTTTGTATGCATGAAATTTAGATAGTAAAAGAGGCTGAAAAATGAAGGAAAGCCAAGGCTAAGTTGAATGGTTGTTACCCCCTCTATATAAATTTATCAACACAAACCCCAAGAATAACAATGGACTAAGGCTCCTTAGAGGACATCCCAACTCTTCCCCTCCTTCTCCACTACCGCCCCCTACCCCTCCACACCTCCAACTCCATGCCACCTCCACCACCGCCACTACTTCTAAATGTCCACTTCATCCTAGCAATCCTCTTTGGTGAACCACTACTTTGCTCCTCTACCGCATGATGAATAGATCAACAAACTTGAGTTTATTCTTCCTATACTTTCTTTGCTGATAACTCATCGTATCAAATACTCTATTATTTATTTCTCTAGTTTTAGTGCATCTTATTAACGATAAATATTTTTATTGCACTCGGTGATCCAGTTGCGATGAGGTGCTCGATCATTCTTGCTTAGGCTTAAGAGTTAGGATAGGTTAAGTGAATTACCGACATGAAGTAAAATATGATCCTTGTGGTCATAGACACACTACATAGGATAATCTAAGCCTACGAAATAATTTAAGTTAAATTATACCCTTAATAAGTGTACATTGGATTGGACAAGTCTAAGGGAAGCAATATTTGATCAATTTTATGGCATGTTCTTTGTAATTACCAAAGTAATACTTGAAGTCCTAAGCATTATTATAAATATTGGACCAAAGATTGAGAGCTAGGTTTATTTACTTTACTTGAAGGATGGAGGGGTGCACCAGAGGCTGCCTACCCAGAGGACGGCCAGAGAAAATGAGAGGAAGGGAAGAATGTGAAGGATTGGCCTCCCCTTAGGTCTTAAGGGCTATTTCTAGAGTATCTTGAGGTCATGAAATCATAAAACTTGTTCGGGTCAAGTCAAACTTTGTCCAGATAAAAATAAGAGTTTTATTTGGGCAAAAATTCCTTAGAAATTTTAATAAGAATAGCGATTCGGCCTCATTTTTGTATTGAAACACCCTTAGCCCACCAAAAAATTTCAAATGGGCCTTAAATTGATTTTCTCTTTATTGGGCCCAAACTGCTCCAACCATTCCCATATGCACAATGAGCGAAGAAAAAGGAGTAAGCAACCTAAATTATGAAAACAGAGTTGTCAAAGAGCAATACAAACCTCAAACTGCCAGGCGAATCGATGGAACATTGCATTCTAGATGGTGACAACAGCCGAGAAAGTTTCACTAACTACTCTTGCGTAACACTAATAGCAAAGTTGTAGCATTCAGGAAAGGCTAAAAGAAAAGAGCAATCGTTAGCAGAGGATAAATCCGACACTCGATGCCACGTATAGCACCTCCGCCATCCGATTCCCGCTTGGGCCGCGAAGCCCACCCAGCTGCGTATTTCCCTATCTGAGGAAGGACGGGGTGTCGATAAGGTCACGAGATTTGGCTTCTACTACCATTTTCTCAAAAGAAAATACTCCCATCGGGAGGAGGTGTGTGAAACCTATCTCATGCGATCTTGGCTATTTAAATACCCATGATTACCACCCCTCACCATAGATACATTCTTGGTGCCGTCTAAAAGAAATTTGGGGTCATTTGTCCAAGCTACCCACAAAAGAATTACCCCATACCCCCAACTCCAAAAGCACCCCCTATTAAAGCCACCACCATGCTACGTTTATGGGGGTAGACATGCAAAAGTAAAACTATGAGAACATCTGTAGAATTCCAAATGGTTCGCAAAACCTGTGCTGTGAAACAACGATAATCCTATGAATTCATGGGAGCACTTCGATGCTTCTTTTGAAAAGGCAGATCTCCGTAATTGTTGCTTCTCTTTAATTCCTTCGGCAACACTTCTTTGGCCAAGACCTTTAAAGAAGTTTTTTTTTTTTTTTTTTCTGAGAAAAAGACCTTTAAAGAAGTTGACGGGCATAGTTAGCTTTCCAAACCTATTCATATTCGCACTTTATTATGGAGAAGAAATTCCCTACAGCAAAAGATAAATCACAAAGGGAACCACATGTAGGGAATGCTTAGGTAAACACAGTTCTAAAAACATTCAAGCCCAAAACTAGAACGCCCTCACGAAGAATCGAGGATGGAAAAGAACAAAAATACAGAGGACAAACCTTGAATATTGCTTCATTGCTGTGCCGCAGTTGAAGTAGAGCATTCTCATCATGCCTAACCCAGGCGGTTAGCCTTGGAAATTTAGTGACACTTCATTGTGAGGGCGGCCAAGAATCAAAATGGCAGCTAGATAATATGCCTAGGATCCAATCCGACTCAATTGTAGCTCTAAAGCTAGCCCAGGTAGGCAGCTTACAGGAGAGAGGGGGAAGGTGCAGATTGATGACAAGTTTGCTGCAATGGGAAAGGCGTCTTCACAATTCACAAGGCAACTTGAACAGAAATGGACATGGGTAAGAAGTTATAACATAGGAGTAGTGCGCATACACGTGCGCATGTGCACATGCATCTGTCAGCCAACCAAAAAAAAACAGAAGACAATAATAAAGGGTAGGTTGAAAGAAATGGTCTTCACGAAATAGCAATATTGCGGAAAATTTTCACCAATTAGTGCTTGAGAAGTGCTAAAGGAGGAGGCATAAGCTTCATGTTCTGCAGCCAAGATGGCTGCCGACGACCAAGGTGATTCATAGTGGTACCCTGTGGAATAAAGTGAGGAAAACCAAGAGCCATGTTGAAGAGGAACATGACCAAGAATATCAATGTCAAGTGATCATTCTCAATTGTTATCTGCTATCAACTTTTCACTTTACCCAAAAACATTGCACAAATTCTTAGATGCTCTAATCATCACATGCTTATCGTCAAGACATATTGTCTTTTGAAGGCAACTATGACTATTTGATAAATTAATTATAAAACCAAATACAAGCATAATGATTGATGCGATACAAAATTAGCACAGTAAAAACTCAAAGCTAGTGCCATGAGAGATAGAACTACAACATCAATGAATTAAATATCCAAAACAACGTATCTCCCCCAAGCCCATCAGTCTCCAAGAAACTTCCTTTTCTTGGTTGAATTCATGTATGGTCGCAACACCCATTCATTTTGGGCTTCAGCCTGATCATGTGTTCCTAATTTGATCTGAAATAATAGATGAACAAGAAGACAATCAAAGTGAAGGGCAATCCATTCATATGGATTCACGTAACAGAAGAATGCTAGATAAATCCTGAAAAAGGAATCCACCTGACTTGCAGCCTAATCAGGAAAATTTTCCGCAAAAAGAAATTGAATACGTGAAAGATCCCAAAACTAACCTTATACAGACACAACTCAAAGCGTGGACCAATTTCCTTCAATTCAATAGAATCAGGGCCTGCACGCTGCTCACAAACATGGTGCCTGCAGTTTAAATCACATTGTGAGGAAGACCTACCAGGTGTTTAAGAACAAAGGACACTGTAGCAACCTCCAGTTTCCTGACAGTTGATGTGGAAAACTGGACAAAGAAACTGCAACACTATGATATCTAAAGCATAAACTACAAACTAACAACGAATAACATTTGCATCACATCTCCTAGTTGTTAGTCAGCATCTCCTAGTTGCTCTGTTCTTTAGAGAAAAATGCAAATTAAACATCCCAGTTGTTAGTCAAGTTCACATTAAAGGTAGGCATCGAGGCTTAATTCTCAAGTCTCAAACAAAAGATTCAACTAATGAATAAAAAGACAGCTTGCCTGAATATAATAGTATCGGATTGATTGATGAAAGACATAATTCGCTTTGAATCTGGCTTGGGGATGGGAAAGAGATGCTTCAATATGTTGGCTGTTCTTTCTCCAAGCTGCAAGAAACATAATTTGGTATTTGATTCAGAGATAAAAATAAACTAAATGGAACTCAGAGCAGAACAAAAGGTGAGTACCAATATAAAAGAAAGGAGCACTTGAATGGAACAAGACACCTACTACAACAAAAAAAATGCCACCTTAAGGCATACAACCTACATCAATATCAAGTTTATAGACCAAGGGAGACAACACCAGTTTCTGGAGCAATATGTAAATGGGTTTCTAAAACTTAATCATCCCAGCTAACAATATGACACAGTTCAAATTAATCAGGCAAGTAAAACAGAAGTATGGCCCTTTATCCTTTTGACTTTAATGCAAACAGTGTTGTGGTTGGAGAAAGTTGGGAGATATGTCTAGATATCAAAGCAGCGATCAAACAGAAAACTTATTTTCCCTCAAAGGTAGAAGGAACACTACAAGATTAATAGTCCTCACACTTAATTCGTAATAAGAAATTATATTAATAGTTTTTCATAAAGGATGATCTCACCATAGGTTCTCAAAGAATGAAAACCATCCCATTTCTCCCAAGCCAAATAGTCACATAACCTCCAGAAGTGCAGCCCTTGCTCTTTTTGATCAGACTAGCACTACACCAGGGGTAGACTGAGCCAACCTGAAAAATCTCCAGAAATCATTAAAAGAGCTTTGTCAATCCACTCAAAATTAGCCTCTGGCCACACCCTCGAGACTAAAGGGTAAGTAATGAAAAGTTAGCCACCATCCTCGCAAAAAAAAACAAATATCTGCTTCCAGGTCCCATCTCTGTCTCCTTCCTTTTGCCATGATCCATTTTCATGGATTCCCAGAAAAAAAGGTTCACTTTCAAGGGAGATTTCTCTGCCCACATGTCCACAATCATGAAGAAAGTTCTTGTTGCAATTAGCCAACAAATGGCCTGAAAGCAACATAAGCCTTCTAGACCAAGAATCCCCCATTCCTTCCCATCCTCAACGTTGCATGAAGAACCAGCCGACCAATGGCGTCAGGCAATTGCAGTAGCTCCGACACATTAGAATCTGAAAGGCCTAAAAGAAAAGGAGTCTAACCAGCACTTCTACCCTTCAGTTGCCCACCCCAATACTCCACCGGATTGTCTTCTTTGTCCTGTGCCAAGCAAATAGTCTAGGACAACCCTGGGACACCAAGCATCCCCTCTAAGAACAGGAGAAAAGCGTTACATAGATATAAGCACACCCATCACTGCTTTGCAAGAAAAGCCAAACAAATCTATGAGGGTGGACACTGGTCAAATTCTCACGATGCAAAGAATTGCTTCAGAATAATAGAACAAGACATGACTTGGCAAATGAAACCATCCTAGAACAGATCCAGATGACCAGCAACAGAATGACTTCTAATCTCTGCCTTCCTCCCCATGCCACACTACTTCAAAAGCCTCTCCATAAATCCACACCTTCGGAGTTTGCAACAATTCTGCCACAAGCTGATACCACCAGAGGAAACAATATAGACATACAGATTTGTTTTAAAATCCCAAAACTGACACAGGAAGAATGCTAGACCACTAACAATGATGTATTAATATTTTGCATTATTGTGCGGCTGGGGAGTAAATTTGTACACACATGAAGGAGACTTGGCGCAACAATAAAGTTGTCACTGTGTGAGCTGGAGGTCACGGGTTCACGTCGTGGAAACAGCCTCCTGTGAAAAAAGCAGGGTAAGGCTGTGTACAATAGACCCAAAGTGATCTGACCCTTCTCTGGACCCCGCACATAGTGGGAGCTTCATGCACCAGGCTGCCCTCTCTTGTGAGGCTGGGGAGTACCATAGCTGAAACTCTCTTCTCCCGTTCTAACTAGATTTCACTATGTGAATTCTTAGTTCCCATTGATACCAGTGGAGTTACAGATATCCAATTTCTCATCTTCTCCAATTACTTCATCAAGCCTCATTGTACACACTTCAGGCTCACATTTCGGGCACATTTATAATGAAGCATCATTCAGCCGTCACTCTGGATTACCAGTTAGTATTAAGCTTGTATATCTCAATTTAACTTCTATTTATCAATTCTCTAATGGGTTGTTTCAGGAAGAAAACTCTATGAATCTTTCCTTCTGAAGTCATACATCCACTTCTGCATCATCAACTTTCCCAAAGACGTCCTTTTCGAAAAAGAACTTTGCCAGAGACATAAGATGTTATACACATATATAAACCACCTCTCCATCATCGACTTTGCCACAGACATGAGTCCTATACACATGAATGATTATCAGCCCAAAACTTGGCCATGTATGCATTCCCAGAATTACTATTATTACCCTGTAAACTCTTCATTTTATTTTAAGTTCTTTATAAGAAGTAACAAACCATGGTATGCAAGACTTCAACACTAAGTGAATTATGCACCCATCACACATGCCAAATTCTTTAGAACTTCAGAAGCACCTAAAACCAGACCAAAGCCTTGATTACAAGCATAAATTTCTGGCTTGTAGACAAGTAATTTAGTGAATGCTAGAGAAAAAAACAATTAGTATGTTACTAGTCTCACACCTAAATATGACAAGATTATCCTTGTCCAGGAAAATCCCATAGAACATGAGCACACTAGTTATTAAGATTTTTTGGAAAAATCCGAGAAGCTTCCTTTTGGCCTCAAAACCATATGGAAAAAATATACAACACAGCAACCACATTCTCATCTGCTTCAGAATAGCTGTTTTACATTTCAAATAAAAAAAAAAAAGAACAAAACAAAAAAGGAAAGAAAGAAAGAAGCAGCTGTACCTTGCTTGAAAAGTTATGAAGAATTAACCGTGGATAAGCCTCGGAAACAGTTCCCAAACCATTCTTGTCCTTAATATCATGCCTTGTCACCTTAATTACACATGTAACAAAGTTACCACCAAAAAGGTACGGACCATTGAACATAGATATTATATAATTCGATTTACATACCACATTAGAAAGACCAAAGTATGCAGTTGGGCCATATGGCAAATGACAAACAATTAAACCATCTGGTTTACCACGATGCTCGTGAACTAATATGACATCTGTAAAATCATGAGCACGGCAAGTTTCAATAATCTCTGAAACAACCTGTAATTGGCCAAACTCCAAAGATTTACCACAATGTTCGCAAACTTTAAAGAGCAGACAACCTTTTTTTTGTAAGAGGTGAAATAAAGCCACCTTTTGTAACTTAATAATGTGAAAAAAAGGTAGGAAGAAAAGAGTTTATGCTAAAATCTAAAATTTGATAATGTGAACATATTAGTTCACAGAAAAAGATTTACCACAATGTTCACAAACTTTAAATAACAGACAACCTTTTTTCTGTAAGAGGTGCACCAAAACCACATTTTGCAAATTAATAGTGCAACATAAAAGGTAGTAAGAAAAAAATTTTATGCTAGAATCTAAAATTTGAGAATGGGAACATAGTTCACTGAAAAAGGTTTCTACATAAAAGCTAGCAGTCAATCATGAGGAGACAATCAAAACAGGTTCATAGTGGCTCCATTAAATAAGTGCCCACTAACTCAATCATTGGCCATGATATCCACTATATTCATAATTTCAGCCCCATATTGATAAATTTTTAACTCCCTTTCCATCAATATAAAGGGTTAGGACAGAAGGGTTTGGAGGCATGAATTTTTCCTAAATGCATTACATTCTCCACCTACTCATATACGCCACCATGTATTACTTACATACTATTGATGGAGAATTACATTATGCAAATGTCAACTGTATAGTCGACTAAGGACCACACTACATTGCAGGGATACCTTGTATCAACCTTGTAGTCTTGTGGGTTGCTTGCTGATCTATAATCTTGCTTATTGTCTCATCCTCTCAAATCAAACAAATATTCATGGTGTATGGAAAAATAACCATTTGGTAATTTTGGATACAACATTTACCATCATCTAGAGAAATGAGATGAAGATCCACGTTTGAATTCCATGACCATGGCTAAGATTGCAACCGTCCACAGGTATCTACGGCAACATCCTTTGATTGAATGATTCATACATATGGTCAAGCCCCGTGGCTTTTTGCTGGATTGACAGAGACAAGATACCAAGCAACTGTTTATTCTCAACAAAGGAAAATAGTTAATTCTTGTTACATATCCATTTCTGTAATCACAACACATACTCAGGCAACACTTGCTATATCAAAACCTATTTAATTGCTGAAGCTTATGCAATGTCATTTGGCAACATCATGGATACTCACAACAAGTATCCACTAGAATGGTCAGCAACAAGTAAGGTCCATCTGTCAAAAGATGATCTATTTACCATCGGCCTCAGCGGGTGATTGCTGGACCGGGGCCTGGTGCCCAATCTTTTGGGGGGGGGGGGGGCTCTCCAACCAACGGTGTGAAGATCTTCAGCAGTTACTGCAGGAGCTAGAAGGATGGGAGCCGGAGGAGGGTGGTGACTCATACTCCTGGGAAGAGGGAGAATTCTCTGTGGCGAAGGTCTTCCGCAGATTGAGTAGCGGTGTGGCCAACCAAAGAATCGATTTCTTGAGAGACTGCAGACTACTCTGGGAGGCAAAGTGCCTGTTAAAGGTAAAGAAGTTTTGCTTGGTTGGTGAGAAAGGGGAGGATTATAACGCAGCAGTGGAGAGCAAAGTGGGCCCATATGGATGATTTGAGTCATCCCCTTTGCGGAGGAGAGGAGGAAAACATGCAACACCTCTTTTTCCATTGTCTGTTTGTGGTGCAAGTGTGGCAAAGGATGGGGATCGACTAAATTGTCCATCAGGACACGGTTAGCTTCTGATCTTCATTCCACGAGGGAAATGCCCGAGATGGACAAATCTCTTTTAGATCCAAGAAGGATAGGACCAAGATCTTAGCAGTCTTGTGAGGTGTTTGGCTGGGACGGAATGGGATGCTCTTTACGGGGGGAGATCCTATGTCGAAAATTTTTTCTCATCCATTTCATCCAAGGTGGAGTTGATGTAATTCATTTTGGTAGAATGAAATGAATGTGGGTGGTTATCACTTAGATAACTACCCTTCGACTTTTCAAAAAAAAAAAAAAAGATGATCTATATACCTTTGTGGAGACTCAATTGTTATATGTTCCAAATGATACATCTACAACCTTTAGTCGGACAATTTTAAATTGTTAGGCTAATGAAACTAGCCAATCTAATAAAAATGGTATATGTTCTAATATTAATCAAAATTAAAATCGTAATGGAAAATATGAAGTGAAATCAATTCAAAGCATGCAAATGACATTGTTCTAGAGATAGTTTACGTCCCCCTAAATACTGATGTTGTTGAGATTCCTATCTCCAAAATAGGACAAACCCAAGAATTTTGCCTTCTTGAGGGTGCATAGAACAAGAACTTCCTTGACCACCAGACTCATACATTGTCCAAAATAACAATGAAATAAGACTTGTTGCCACACTAATGAATTCAAAATGTGGGATTGATTTGTTATCCTTGGTGGTGTAGAGATGCACAAGCTAACTTAGATTATAGGTAAATAGAAAGCAAAAATAAAGAATATATCGACAAACATATCATGGGAATGAATGGGGTGAAGGAAAGATTCATTTGTCTCCTTTATATATATTGCACTCACCCATGACAGAAATATATAATGGGGAGAGTAAGAGCACATGTGACTGTTTGGTTGTGTCTTCCACAAGAAGAGGTCAATTGATTTCTCTTTATCATTGCCTTTTAAACATTAAATTTACTTCTAAAGATTTTCACGGCCAAAAATGCAAATAAATAAGCTCACAAGACATTGGATTAGTCAACTAAATTATGCAAGAACTGATATTGTGATTATGGCAGCAAGACAAATGAAGTTAGTACACACATCAACAATTTTAAATTATTCAAAGAAAAAATATAAAATTTGATGTGATCTCAACAATGTTTACGTTGACAGAATTGTAAAACAATAAAAAATAGGCAACTTAACATCATGTATTAGATATGATACCTTCCATCAACTTTCTAATTTCAATTTTAAGGGACATATGGACAAAAGTCATGAATAAAAGGATCAGTCTTATTGATCAATTAAAACACATCCAATATTAATCACTTCGTAATGTGGTATAATGATGTTAGCACAATATAGACCTTGTTTTTCTGAGAGATAAAGGGATGACTACACAAGATTAGTAGTCATCTAAAAATCATAATATTTAAATGTGAAAGTGATCATACCTTTTTTTTGAAAGAGAAAAGAGAGGCGACCATAGGTTTTTAGCCCCCCATATTCATTAAAAAGGAGAGCTAATTACACCACTAATTACAAAGAGAGCTAAAGAGGTGAAGGTCCTCATCAACAAAGGTTCTCTCTTTCCTGAACACCACAATGTTATGCTCCAACCAAATACTCTAGAGAAGAATGAAGTCTCTCCTTATGGTGTTCACATCAGCGAGAGCACCATGAAGGCTAGACCAAAACTCATTCTCAGAAGAATGCCATAGGGGCCAACTGGCAAAGTTTGCCCAACACTGTTGTGCAAAGGGGCAGGTGAAGGAGAACAAGGTTTCAAATGCCGATATCGACACCATATCGACAAGTTAAAAAGGGGGCATATCGAGGATATATCGGAGATATCCAAGAACTTGTTCAAAATGACTGAAAATGCCATAAATTATATAAAATTATGATTTTATTGATAGCACATAAATTATGATTTTAATTACTACTATAAACACCAAAATTGTAAACTTTAAATGACACAAAAGTAAAAGATATGATAATAAGTTCATAAGTAGAACTCACTATAAAATGAAGATAGTTAAAAGTTGATAGCCATTTCTTTAATGATTATAGAAAACTAGGAGTATTAGTAGTCTACAAGTCAAAAAGAATAGAACTGATCATGAGCTAAGCAAGATTTGGAGTGTACCATCTATGAGATGATCCATGAGAAATAGGTGGAGAAAACATGGGAAAACTGACATACAAGACCAGATATAAGCTATGCATTAGTATAATCTACATGCATGGTATGGGTTGATTGGTTATGGTAAGCCAAAAAAATGTAAGCATGGGTTCATTACACATATGGCCGATTAGGATGGTCAACATAAGCATAAACATGAGCTAAACATAGTTGACATGTATGGTAAAGTTTGATTAGTCATAATGAAAGTTTCAATAAAAAGAATAAAGATGAAGGAAAGCAAAATAAAACCTCAAATCATAGTAAAAATGAAGAATCGAAAGAGATTAGAGAAGGAAAAGAGCTAGATACTTAAGAGGAGGCTTAAAGACTGCAAACCAATGCCAAGAAACCTTCATACTTAAGAACAATTCAATGGGCATGGCAATATTAAGGACATATCACTTGTTTTATGGAATATTTGCATCAATATCACCTAACATTTAGGGATATCGATTAAGACCCACAGATATTAGCAAGATGTCATTGATACCCTAGAAAACAATATTCTTGTGATATAGATATGAGTCATGTTGGGGATAGTAATATATTCCCAATATATGGCTAATATATTTTTTAAAAAGGCAAAGGAGGGTTATCTCGTAGATAACCACCCAGATTCATTCCTCATCAAAACAAAATTACATCAAGATATATGGCATATATATTGAGATATTTGTTTCCATGAAAAAGAGATGCTTAGTATCCTCAACACCATTGTCGTAGAGCACACACATACAATCAACTTCCAGCAACCATCCTAATGGTGTTCATGCCTTATTAATCATGTAAAAGCATTGTTTGCAATCTTATCATAGATGCATAATATTTCAAAAGTAGGGTTCAATGTTTCTATCATGTATGAACTCCACTGGACATGAATATCAAATTATTGGCAAACTTTTTCCTCCCTAAAAATTGCTCTATTTTTTTTTCCAAGCCAAAGACACCACATGCCCGAAAAGACCTCCAACATAGCCACATTATGTTCACACCAGCCCTGAACTTATCCAAAGCACTAGCTCAAAAGACATCAATAATAGGAAGCTACAACCATTGATTTAAATGCCGACGGCATGCCATTGGAAAGGCCATTTCCGAGCAAGGGTCGTGCCGACATGAAGAAAACGTCAATTTACAGGGATTTCGTCGGCATGCCCTCAGCACGGTCGGCATGCTGGCGAAATTGGTGCCCATGTCGAGGTTGCTATTGATTTTTTTAATTACTTTTGCTATTTTTATTGGTATGCATCGGCATGCCCTCAGCATGCTCATCGGCATGCCCATCGAAAAACAGGCATTTCCACGGCATGACCATGAAATGCACACTTGGAATTTCATCGGCACGGCCTCGAAATCGGCATTTCGAACCTTGGCTACAGCTGCCTCAAAGACTCCACAGCAAAAAAACACCTTCCAAGTCCACCTGAGCCAAACTAAACATGGAACACAAAGAGACTCCTCTGGGACCCATCTACTCCTAAGAATCTTTGTAACCAATCTCACCATTAACCAAACAAAAACTTTAATCTTCAGCAGGATTTTCATTTTCCAAATGGCAACACAATCCAAGTCGAGAAATGCATCCATGAAGATTCCACAGTAAGCATTCTTAATAGAAAAGGAAACCTTATTCTAGGAATAGCAGTTTATGAGACCTTTAAGGACCAAACCAACTATCTCATCCAAGTGAGGTTTTCGTCAATCTTTGGTATCTACACCTCAACATCTCTCCATGGGACCTTCCCACCAATTAGCCACCACAACCAACTTGTTTGTAGACAAAGAAAACAATCTAGGAAAAGGTTTGTCAAGCCTTCCCAAATCACTGGAAGGGTTTTGTGCGTGAGAGTTTGCACCTCGTGGCCGTGTCGGCATTCTTAACTCCAAAGATCATGGAGAATGTGCATTGATAGTCAGACCATAAATAAGATTACCGTCAAATAGAGGTTTCCTACTACGAGGCTTGATGGCATGCTTGATATGTTGTCAGGTGCCATCGTCTTCTCCAAAATGCACCTCAAGAGCAGATATCATCAAATCCACGTCAAGCCAAGTGATGAATGGAAGATCACCTTTAAAACGCATTGTGTGAATGGCTAGTCATGCCCGATTGGTTAGTCATGCCCGTTGGGTTGTCCAATGCCCTTAGTACCTTCATGCATGTAATGAATCACGTGTTGCATCCTTACATAGGGAAATTCATTACTTTTTTGACGACATTTGGCTTTATATCACGAGCCCTTCCAATCACTTGCCCCACCTTCAACAGGTGTTGCAGACCTTGAGAGAGCATCATTTGTTCCCTAATCTTAAGAAATGCGCCTTCTAGACTAATTCGGTCACCTTTCTGGGTTACATTGTTTCGGTTAAAGGAATCAAGGTTGACCCAATAAAGATTGAGGCAATTCGTTTGTGGTTGACATTGAAAACCCTCATTGAAATTAAAAGCTTTCATGGATTAGCTTCTTTCTAAAGGCGATTTCTCAAGAACATTAGTTCCATAATTGCACCTATTACTGATTGCCTGCATGGAAGCTCCTTCTCATGGACTATAGCAGCTGAAGAAGAATTCCAACAAATCAAGGACCGTCTAACTAGTGCACCCATACTCACTCTTCTTGGCTTCTCCAATATTTTTGAGGTTGATTGTGATGCTTGTCATATAGGCATTGGCATTGTTCTTAGCTAGGAGGGATGCCCTATAGCCGCGTTATTATCTCATCTAATATAAGTTCATTCTTAACTCAAATCATGAGGCATTACGCTACATAAATTCATAGTAACCTAAGTGTCATGCCAAATGGGTGAGCTTCTTACAAGAGTACACTTTTCACCTCAAACACAAGGTTGGAACATTGAATAGAGTCACCAATGCACTTAGTCCAATAGCTCACATCTTGGCTACTATTTCCGTTCAAGTTTCTAGGTTCAAATTTCTCAAGGACTTGTACCTAAATGACCCAAATTGGCACAATTTATATTGAGTGCCCAAATGGATTCTATGATCCTACATCTCATAATCTTATCCAAGACAAATTTCTTTTTTGAGGGGTGTGCCTATGTATCCCCGCTTCCTCCTTTCGTGAGAATGTGATCCTTAAGATTCATGGAGGAGGCTTAGGCGGACATTTGGCTGAGACAAGACCTTATCCATGGTGAGCGAGCAGTACATCAAATATGCCCGTGCTTTAAGGGCCACACTCAAAATACTGACTTGTGCACCCCCTTACCCGTTCCCGTGAGACCTTGGGAGGGCATTTTCATGGATTTCATCTTGAGGTTACCAGTAACGGCTTGTAAGGTTGATTCTTTGTTTGTAGTGGTTGAAAAATTTTCGAAAAGGGCACAAAAAGTCATTGGATGTGTCACATGTCACCAATTTGTTTTTTCAAAATGTTGTTCAATTGCATGGCATTCCTCGATCTTTTACATCCGATAGGGACAATCAATTTTTTAAGTCATTCTTGGCACACTTTATGGGCTAAATTGGGCACGAAATTGCAATCCAATACTACATACCATCTCTAAACTAATAGACCAAACAAAGGCTGTCAATAGATCGTTGGGCAACTTGTTATGATGCCTTGCAAGTGAAAGACCATTACAGTGGGACTTGGTGATTTCACATGCAGAGTTCACATACAACAGCTCTCCCAGCCGATCAACTGAGAAGTCTCCTTTTGAGTATGTGTATGGTTACCCTGTTCGTCAATTTTTGGATTGTCTTTCCATTAACCCACCCAAGAGGACAAGTGCAATGGCCGAGGAACTACTGGAACAAATCCACCAGGAAATCCAATCCAAATTGCAAGCCATGATCACCAAGTACCAAGCCCAAGCTAATACCCACTGGAAATTGTATGAGTTTCATGAGGGAGATTTAGTGATGGTATACTTCTACAAGAGAGATTCCCTACATATCTATCGAAAATTGAGTGCCATAAAGTTCGGCCCATTCCAATTGATCAAACCATTGGGCAGAACACATCTGTTCCTGATATGCCACTTGATATCCCGACGTTGCCAATCTTCAGCATCTCCAACCTTTTCCTCTGGCATGATGATCCTTATGTTGCCAGTATGCCTTTAAATTAGGACCTTAGCCAGCTTCCATCCTAAGATCTGCTAGCATTGATATCAGAGACAATTTAAGGATATTGTGGATGTGCGTGAAGTGGGCACCTGCTGAGGCATTTCTCACCACTTTCTCGTACGATAGGCAGGACATGATGTTCATGACAACACGTGACTTAATAAGGACAAACTCTAAGCACTCCGCCAGGATGTCCTCCACAACTATTTGGATGCCAACTCATAGGAGTGCAATTTTTCTCAGTAGCAGGGACTTGATGCAACCCCATGATTAGTTCACATAGAACTCAATTATGTTTTCACAAATTTTATCGTTCAAGCTTTTTTCCATATGGTGTGGTTGTAATTTTTCCATGAGACCTTTCAAGAAGGGATGCCTTGGTTACCAAGAGTTGTGTTCCATTTTTTTATTTTATTTGTTTGGGCCATGACTCATTTGTCCCCATATAAAGGGGTTGAACAATTAGTGTAAGTACAAATGAATTGGGTTTCCTTTTCCTTGTAAGTTCCCATCAACGTTTCTCTCCCTCACCTTTACTCTTGTCTCTCTTATCCCTACTTTTTTTCCCTCTCACCCTCCATACAAGTTCCCCTCACCCCCCTCACCTTTTCCCTTTTCTCCCCTCATCCCTCCACTCCCAATGACACCACCACCACCCTCTACACTGCCATTCCCACTCGACCACCAACTCCACCACTGGCACTTGACTCACCACTACCATTGAGCCACCCTTGCTAACACAACATCACATCCGTGCTCCCATCTGCAGCCAGCCTCTGTCCCATTCCCACCCAGTGCCACTACCACACCTCCTTCCTACAGGTATGATCTCCAGTCTCCATCTGGCACCCCACCTGCCACCTTTGTGGATTACAACCGACCACCATGATGGTTGGACCACGACCTCTCCACAAGCTGCAGGCAACAAATGCCGCTGCCACCACCATCCTAGCATCCTTCACCATTTGCCGTCGCAACTTGCCACCACTAGTCCCATTCCCGTCACCAATCTGACCACATATCCGCATTCATTGCTGTCACTATCCACGATTCTGATGCTATTGCACTACTTCATCCCTAGGTATCCATTTGGCGTGCATGTTTTCCCTCCTCGATGAGTTGTTACATATGACTCTGCTGTGGGAATTTAAGAAAAGCTCTTCTACCACAGTTTATATACTGCAAGCCGTAACTTGTTGCCGAACATATATGTTTTTAGCAACCTCCAGACTAGCCATACGTGAATCTTTTTTCTAAATCTCAAATAGTGGGTCAGGATTTACTGCACCAATTTGAATTGACCCAATTTTGATTACTATCATATTTAGCATAATTCTATTTCTATTAAATTGTTGGGTGCTATTCAGGTTTACAGTTGCATATCATTCTTGGGCATTGGATTGTGAATTCAATTGACTTATTTTAGCCACCATTGCAGTTCTGTTAGAATAGGAGCAATTTAAGCTAAGCTGCATCTCAAGCATTGGAACAGTGAATGAGAGATTGGATTATTTTCGCAATTAGTTTGCATCACCTCCCCACCTCCCCCGGATTATTTTCGCAATTAGTTTGCATCACCTCCCCACCTCCCCCCCCAACCAAAGTGTTCAAAATGCTGGTCTTTTTTTTTTTGTTCTTGAAAAGTCAAACACGCTAGTCATAACTCACTCCACTAAATCCACCACGCAGTTATTACTCCCTGAACTTTGCTCTATTCCACTTCATCTATTCCTCACCTCCCTTAGGGAGGAAACATTTGGGAAAATAAATGGGAAAAGCAAGTCAGTCCTTCCACTAACTGCTTTCTCTTTTGCTTCCCCTCCTCTTTTCTCAGGGAATTTCCAGATTCAGGAAAGTAGAGTGAATGAATAAAATCCTTCCTTCATACCTTTCCTTGAGTGGCAGGCTTTTGTTTTGCTTTCTTGGTACCTTTGGGTCGGGTGTGAATGAAAGTTCTTCTTGACGATGCTCCCCTCGAGAAGGATGGAGGCCCTTCCTTGAATGTGCTTTTTCATTCACTCCATTCACATATGTACCAAGTCTGTGCGAGCAGTGTACAGCATATAGAACAAGAGAGGGGAAATTTTGAAGACACATAGTAGCTTATGCTTCCCTTACGAGTGACCATGGCTCCCTCGACTATCGTTGGCCTAATCTCGTACTTCCTGACACTTTCTTGCCTTCTGAAATTGTGGTATTTCTTTATGTGCTAACCTCCCCCTTCCTCTCTCATCCCCGTGGAATCCAATGAGAACAAGAGTTGGGGCGGGCAAGCAACCCTAATCCCTTTCCCTACATTCCTACCACTGAATGTCATACATGTCTCCCCATTCCTACTGACACACTGATTAAAACCTCACTACCTGTGGTAGGATCTTAAACAATGTTTCATATGATCAATTGTGCAAAGCATGTATTAGGCTAACTATGTTAAACCACATTATTCAACAATCGACATTCCTAATTCAAGAATTGAATCAATATGACCCGTTCAGATTGAAATGAGAAATGTTAGATACAGGCTCAACTCCAAAAGGTACCTCCATCGAATTCATGATATTAAGTTGTCCATTTTTCATTATTTCATTATTTGTTCAAATTTAAGTTTTGTGAGAATGTTTTTTTTGAAAGAGGAAAGGGTGGTTATTCAGTTGATAACCACCTAGGGAATATATCAATTAATTCACAAAAGTTGAACTCCAAAGACGACTAAAAGAGGAAAAAGACACAACAAAATTGTCGACATAGAGGATGTGCCCCTTGAAATCAGTCGCGTTCTTTCCTAGCCAAATACCCCATAGAACAACCAGAGGTCTCGCCTTCTCTTTTCTCGACCTGAAAACATTCTGGCTACCAAATCTACTTGATTGCATAGCAATCAGAGGTCCTAAAATGCCTAAATTGGGGTAGTAATCTAGCTAACATTGTATATACTGCATTCATATCATGTGTTTCATGCATTTACATCTCTTTATATAGTTTGCATATAATAATGTTTTTGTGGACCCAATTGTGATATGCAGGGAGAACCAAAATAATGTAATGAAGACCAAAGAAATTCCAGCAGAAAAAAAAGGAGAATAAAAGCAAGTGAAGGAAGAAGAGGGGAGAGGAGATGAATTCCAAAGAGAGGAAGAGAAATCACCTTATCCATGTGCCCTTATCCCTATCCATATCCCTATCCTAAACCCAATTCCCATAAGCCTAGGCATAGCCACCCTTTGTTCCATCCCAATTGGCTTATCCCTAACCCAATTTCCCATTTCCACCTCCAATTGATCCTTCGGATTTTAATTGGGCTCATTGGTTATTCAATTGGATTCAATTGGACTCAATTGGACCTAACCATTTTATTTTGACTCACCCATGTCCAATTGAGTCCACCTAATCTCAATTGGGTTCACCCTTATCCTAAACCTCCATCTAACCTTAGGTTGTTCCCTCATTAACCTACTCCTATAGTGATCCTAAAGCCTACCACACCTTAGCCTTAATAACCCAATTCAATCACATTAAATTATATCCACAAATTGTGAATCTAACGCACCATCATAAAACACCCAAAGCATAGGGGTGCCAAGGAAAATCTCCCCCCCCCCCCCCCATCCCAATCTCTCTCGATCTCTCTTTCTTAACACACCCTCTCCTCTCCCATCCAACTCTCGACACTCTCTCCCCCTTCCATATAACACACACACGCATGCACATACCCAAAGGGAGAGAACACACACCCTCCCTCCCCTTCCTTCTCCTCCCTACCTCCACCAATGACCACTCCTTGCTGTCGCCACCACCACTAAACGGCCTCCTCTTCCCTTCTTGTTGCGGCCATCCCCATCTCCCTCTTTCCTTCCTCTTCACGACCTTCAACAAGGTGGGCGTGTACCTTCTCCACCTTCAAAAAGGTAGTCACCCTCATCCTCTCTCTGACGTGCTCCTCCTACTCCAGCAATCTCTGGTGAAGCTCTCCACAACCTCCCCGTTGTCAACCTCCATTGACTCCTTCAACATTGAGAAAAATATTCTCTTCCCTTATTTCCCTCTCTCTTTTGTTTTAATGCTTTATTAGATAGTGATTGTTGTTAGAACTTTATATCCATGTCCATCCTTTTTTTTTTTTTTTTTATGTCATGGTTTGTTATGAATGTTAGAATGAAGTTTGATGCCAATATTCATGATGATGATTTTTGTGGTTTGTTTATGTGAATGCCTTTTCTTCCTTCTATACTTACATGCCAACCATCTCCTTAGATGACCCTTCCACCACCTAATTTAAGACCTCAACACCCCCTTACCACCGTCACTACTTAGCCACTTATCTAGCCAACCAAACCCCCTAGTTAATCTACCTATTAGATTACCCATTAAGACCTTAGACGCTCACCTAAACCCCAATTTCAGATCTGCCCCTTATCTTTTACACCGAGATTTACCTTTAGTTTAGGCCCCCTTAGGTCCCAAAACACACCCACTAGGTGTTTGACAAAATGCCTAGCAAACCATCGCTTAGTTGTGACCTATCACCCCTAGTAGACACCCAAGGGCACCTTATTTAGGACCTATTCCTTCTCAATTTCAGATCTGAACTTTAGTCAAATTTAGGCCCCAAGACAGCCCCATTAAACCCTACCAAGCCCATCCATAAGTAACCCCATTAAACTCATTAGACCTACCCCCATCTAGTTTTAGGTTCACATTTTAGCCAACCCAACACCTTTAATTTTTATTTCCTATCATAATGGCATGTTATAGCATGTTCGTTTTCATTTTATATAGCATGGATATAATTATGTTGCCTCCCTATTGGATTGACCCTACCCCCGCTATGCATTGTTCGTCATTTGTTAGTGAGATAGGATTTTAAAGTTGATCGTGATTTTGCATCTAACAACATCATTTATTTCCATTATGAAATCGCATTATTACTACTCCCACTCCAGAAGGTCCTCCAAAAATCATCAAGCGTAGAATGCAGCCACCACTCTATATCAAAACAATTCCAAATTTGCTCAACAAAAGGGCAACGGAAAAATAGATTGTTTGCATCCTCCTTCGCTTTGAGACAAAGGGGACATCTTCTATCCACCTCTAGAACCCACCTCGCCCTCCACACTCTCATCATGAGCCTACCTCTCTTCAGCACCCAAGTGAATATTTTTACCTTTAGCAGACAAGTTGCCAACTAGATCTAACTACAGTCCCTAATGAGATCAATATCCGTCCACCCACCTCCATCTCCAAGCCTCCTGTAGGCATCCCTAATAGAGAAGTCACCCTCTCAGGAGAGCATCCCCACCATCCTCCGGCTAGAAACCCTCCAACTCCTCGTGATCAATGCAAATTGCAACGGTCACACAACTTCCCCTTACTCATCCAACCATCAATCCAAAATCTGACAAATTACCGATGCCAAGAATATGATAGCAAAGGCTCTACACCTTAAGCGCCAACTAAGACAGGCCTTTAAGGAAGTGAGAAGCACATCTTGGCGACGACAGCAAGAGTTCGATGCATTGGACAGCCATAACACATACCGATCCAAACTTCTTGCCATGCTACCATCCCCGTATCCGCCAGCTCCATAGTTCATCCAGAAGAAATTCCTCATCATGTTCAAGATCTTCTCAATCCGTTGCGATAGCTTCAAGACTGACGTGAAGTAAGACAGCATAGAGGATAGCACGGTCTTGAGGATCACCAGCCTCCCTCCTCTACAGATAATTCTAGATGCCTACCCCGCCAACCTTCCTTCAATGCTCTCTACCAAAGGAGCCCAATCATTCCAGGAGATCTTCCTATCTGTCAAGGGAAGGCCAAAATATGAGATAAGAAGAGCACCCACCTAAGTGTCAAGAGCTAGACTACATCTAGTAGCCTCATCAGCGGCCATGTGGAAGGACACAAAGGTTGACTTCGCAAAGTTAATTTGCAACCCAGATGCCTCCCCAAACACCTCCAGCACAATACACATTCCTCTTGCCTCTACCACAGAGCCCTCCATAAAGAATAATGTGTTATCTGCATATTGAAGCACTAGTACCACAGATCCGTCATCCAATGAGAATTCCCTAACCAGGTTCCTTTCACACGCCCTTATCAACAACCTTGCTAAAACATATGCAACCAAAACAAAAAACATATGTACAAGTGGACAACCCTGCCTAACACCCCTCCTCGATTGTATCCACCCACCTTCAGAGTTACCAATGATAAGGACCGAAAAGGTAGTAGTAGTAACACACCGCTTCATCCAATCAATCCAAAGCAACGAGAAGCCCCTTCTAGTCAAGGATGCCCACATGAAAGACTACTAGACAGAGTCATATGCCATCCTAAAGTCAAACTTCCACAAAAACGCCAACTT
Organism: Thalassia testudinum; assembly: GCA_037157565.1. Classification (NCBI taxonomy): domain Eukaryota; kingdom Viridiplantae; phylum Streptophyta; class Magnoliopsida; order Alismatales; family Hydrocharitaceae; genus Thalassia; species Thalassia testudinum. The sequence continues at coordinate 26,729,207 of JAZHRO010000024.1, forward strand.
CTTCATCCTCCTTCAGTAAGCAAGAATCTCTGTCACTACAACATAGCCATCTAAGATGTTTCTACCTAGCACAAAAGCTATCTATCACTAAGAAACAACCCCTGCCGGAACCGTCCTCAACCTATTCGCCAAGGCCTTCACCACAATCAAGTAAATGACGTTGGACAAGGCAATAGGCTTGTACTCATCAATGGCTTCAACCCCCTCCTTCTTCGGCAACAAAAACATATAGACCTTGTTCAGCTTATCAAAACCCTAATTTTCCTCCGTGAACTCTGCCACAACCTGCATCACATCCTCCTTGAGAATTATCCAAAAATCCTTATAAAAATACATAGGGAATCTGCCAGGACTAGGACATCCATATGCAATTTTATGAGAAATCTCTTGGAAAAAATATCAATTTTATGTTTTTATCAAACCATTTTTCTTCTTTAATATCAATTCTTCATGGCTTGCACAAAATTCTTTCTTGCATTATTTACTTGACCAATCCAATGTCTTTTGAGCTTGTGGACTTGCGTTCAATTGTGGCACTCGGGAATTAAATGGAAATAGGGAAAAAGGAAAAGCAAAAAAATCAGTTAAATTAAACCAATGGAGAGAGACAACCAAGCCAACAAATACACTTATTTTCTCCTAGTGAAATATTAAGAGACAAAGAAACCTTCGTTTAACCAATTCATTCCCCTTAATACTCTGTAAATATATTCCTTATATTCATATTCCATTAATTTTACAAACTGAATAATGGTGTGCATCTTTGAATCGCCAAGAATACTAAATCAATCCCTCCTCCAATAACAAAGTGTTGACAGACCATATTTCAATGTATCTTGGTCAACATGATCAAGTTCCGGCCAAGAAACTTCTCATGTTCTACACCCTTGAGAGGACAAGATCCTTCAATTGTCACATTTTGAAGATGAGAACTCCAATAATCTCAGCACATCCAGAGGTGTAAATTATCCTTAGGACCAAAATTGTTAAGGCATTAATCGATTGACTATAATTGCCTAATGTGAGAGGCGACAAAAAGGTGATCGCCTAATAGAATTGAGGCAACAAGTCTTTTATTTTTTAAAATATTGAATATGCCATGATAGCATTGACTTTCATATGAAACATATAATAACATCATTTAAGTGAAAAAAAAGAATGATCTTATCATATTGAAGGAACAATGACATTTACATTATCGCACATGTACACATATATACTATATGTAATTACATACCAAAACATATATTATATGTATCTACCAAAATAAGTCAGTGACATATATTATATATGCTATATAATATTGACTTAATACCATAACTTATTCACATGTTACATATCATTACATGTGTAGTCAATAATTATATTATCATACAATATGTAAACAAATACATTATATGTAATTGCAAGCCAGCCAAACAAACAACCAAAACATATATTATATGTATCTACCCAAATAACACGGCAACATATTATATGTGCTACATGTTACGTACATTACAATTCAAACTTAATACCATAACTTGTACATATGTTGTTATATATTATTACATGTGTAGTCAATAACAAATATATATAACATATATCATTAAATTAAGAACATATATCATGATACTTACAATGACGAACATGTATAACTTGTACATTTATGTCATAATAGACAACCGGTAGTCTATGTTTGTAAAATATATCAAAGTAGAAGGCAAACTTGAGAGTATATCAAGGTTTACAATAATATACATGTATGCATGCATGCACATGCAACAATACATATAATATTAACATATATAAAATATAGACAACTCAAGACTAAAGAATAGTCTTATAGTATTACTTAGAGTGAATCCGAAATAAGGTGACAAGATGAGAGGTGACCCAAGCGATGAAGAAGGCAACCAGGCGATTACACGAACGAAGACCCTCTCCTAGAATATCTTTAAGGCAACCTCTTGCTTTCTTGTCTGGCCCGGTAGTTCGATAACCCAAGGTGATAACCTTGATAGCATTGTTTAGAACAATGCCAATTGCATTCATCAAATTGATTTCTCTTCACTTTTTTTTTTGAAAGGGAAAGGAGAACTAGCAAAGGTTTTTAATCCCCAAAGGTTTGCGAAATGGGGGAGTAACTTCAATAATTGGAAGGACACGTGAAATGGTGAACACCATTCATTGTCATTCTCCCTTCTAAAGATAACACCTTTATACTCTAGCCAAATTCACAATATTAAAGTAAAGGCCCTCCTAGTTGTGCCCCATTAGCATGAGCATCCAATAAGCTCCCCCAGAATGCATAATGAGATGAAAAGCAATTGTCCAATCCCCAGCTCCCATCCAAAATGTTGTCGCGAATGGACAAATGGACAAGTGAAAAATAAGTGATCTATATCCTCACACAGGATACATCTACATTTGTCCAACAACTCTCGAAATGTCGAGTGACCATCCTCTGCCATTGCAAGAGCCAAATGGAGAACTTCACCTTAAAAGGAACATGTATTTTCTAAATCACATTGCAATCAACTATCAATAAGGGGTCTCCTCGAGGAACCTCACTCATAAAGTTCAGGTACGCCTTCCTAAATGAGAAGGCCTCATATCACCAAATACAGCCATACAAACCCACTCCTCATAGCTACTGTAATGTCCCTCAAAGTTTGCAACAGTAATATAAGTTCATTGGTGACTAATGAGGGGCAAAAAGCGACCTCAGATGTAAAACTTCGCACACAGCCCACAAACGAATCCGACTACCTGGGAATGAGGCAAATGGGCGGGTCCAGCCCAACCGACCCGCCTGCACCCAAATGGGCCCGGATCCAGTTAAGCCCAGCCTCACCTACAGGCCCGGTGTCACCAAAGTCAAAAAGGACGGTAACAACACCCATGATGCCCATCCCAACAGTAATCGTGGGATTACCAATGCAATTAATGCTATGACAACGGACGAACTCTGACAACAGGCTTACCAAGGAGAACGACAAGACTACAGAGAAGATCTCATAAGATTTTCTGATTGTAACAACACTCTCTGTAACTATAAATAGAGAAGAGGGCCTTTACAAGGGCCTCTTTATGCAATCCGAGAAAAAGAAACTCCGAGAGATTATAATATTGTTGTTTCTAGTGGATTTACGAAGCCTTGCTCTCCCTTAGACATACACCTCTTGCGGTGGAACTGAGTTACCAATTGCCCTGTCTTCCTTGCGATTGCTTTCTTGTGTGATTGTTGAGTCGGATCCTCTTTCTACCGAAGAGCCCGATCAATTGGCGCAGTCTGTGGGAAGCGATCATCCTTTGATATCATTCCCTGATTAAAAATCCTGGAGATGGCCCCAACCACTCGCAACTCCACTCGCGACTACCCCGAGAAGGACCAAGCGAAGTCCAGCATCTTCGTGTCCAAAAGGCACCATCAGCACGTCGATCCCAATAAAGGGAAGTTGGTACAACCCGAACGGCTACTCGAGATCCCTAAGCAAGACCCCCTCCTCGAGATGCAAACAAGGGAGGAGTATGAAGCTAGGTTGGCAGCCCTGAAGGCAAAGCATCAGTCTCTCGCCGCCAAACTCCTCAAGATCAAACATATTCGGGAGTCCGGTAAGACCCAACCGGAGGAGCCCCAGAGTCTGAGCCTCGATGACGAACAACTGAAATGGCAACGTATGGTTGAGGAAGACAACACCCACCTGCACAAACAAGTCAAAAAGCTAAAATGCAAGCTTAGTAGCGAGCAAGGCAAAGCTCCCCCTAGCCCGCCGAAGGCTCCACTCCCACCTTTGTCGAGGGAGCAGTCGGGCGTGCAACCCTTGTCCGACAACGGCGGAGGCTCCATCCCGGAGATCGTCCGCCAAGTCACCTAAGCAATGAGGGGTATACGCCCACACGTGTACATCACCACCTACCCATTCATACAGGTGATGACAGCTCCCATGCCAAAAAAATTCAAGCAGTCGGTCATGGACCCATACAACGAGACGGCGAACCCCAACAGTTTCGTTGGGACCTATCGTCAAATGATGCTGGTGCACGACTACCCTAATGGAGTACTCTGCTAGGTATTCCCGTCATATTTGTCCGGCATGACCCATGAATGGTTTAACAACCTACCAGTTGGGCAGATTACCTGCTTCCAAGACTTGACGAACAAGTTCTGCCAGTATTTTGCCGAGCAATAAAGGACTAGAGACAATCCTGAGAGGATGTCGGAAATCAAAAAGCAGAAGACTGAGTATTTCCGGTCCTACCTGGATCGGTTTAAGACTCAGTACTTCAAGTGCAAGAGGCCCCACGATGCGATAGCCGTCCAGTACTTCAGGTCAGGCCTCCTGACTCAAAGGTTCTGGTACGACATCGACGATTTCCTGCCTAGAGACATGGCGAAGCTATGGGACAGAGCCACGAGGTTCGCGGAGGACGACTCCTTCCGCTCCCGCAACCGACTGACCGAAGGTTATGGCGACGATGCCAGCCCCATAGAGGAAAAGAGGGCCTTAGGCGAACTTGCTCCAACGCCCGTTCGTAGAAGTGGATGCTTCCACAAGCGAAGGGCCACCTTCCACGACCAAAGGAGCGACAGGCCCACCAAGAGTCGCAACCACGAACCCCACCAGAGAAGGCGGGAGTCCGTTGAAGAATACACTCCCTTAGTTGTGAACCAGACAGACATGTTGGCGGAAGTCTGTTCCTCGGACAGGACCTACTACCTCCGCCAAAGCCTATGAAGAGGAAGGCTAACTCCAGGCCCTACTGTAAGTACCCCAAAGCTCAAGGTCACGCCACCAAAGACTGTCGAGATCTGCATGACTAGATTGAGTTCCAGATCCAGCACGGAAACTTGGCTCACTTCGTCAAACGAAATGAGGGTCAAGTCAGAGGCAAGAGGCCCATGGAGGGCCCGAAAGACTACCATAAGGAGAAGCTCCAGCAGCTCCAAGGAGTCAATATGGTCTTCCTCGCAGACCAGGAGCCAAACGGGTTGACAACCCACCCGCCTAACCGAACCGACGGTGTCACCCTAGCTACCCCTGGCAGAATACCACCGCCAAGTCCTAACAGTAATGCCCACGTTACCCCAAAATGCTCACCCTTCGTCGCCTGAGTATCAACACAGAGGTCGAGGTAATCTTCAGGGCTAACACTGTACTAAGCCAACAAGCCACCCCTTCCAAGTCGACCCTTCCGAGCACCTTCCCCACTCTTCAATGGGGCAAAAGGGGTACAGTCAAGCAAGCAACGTCTAGGCTATTTGCCTCCCTACCCGATCTGGCAAAGCACACAGACCCGCTTCTAGTGACTCCTAGCGAGGCAACTGCAGCCCAAGCTCTTGGTGGGCGAAGGCAACGCAGTAGATGTCTTGTTCACGAAGATGCTGCTCAAGCTGGGCTTTTGAGAGGAGCATCTCTCCCCATCAACCCATCCAGTCGTGGGCTTTGGCAACCACAAAGCAATGCCAAAGGGAGAGATCAGTCTTCCTTCATCCGTATGCAACAGGGACAGGCACCTCAACCGAACGACCACATTCATAGTGGCTAGATTGACGACAGCATTTGACGGCATCATCGACCGTCTGTCAACCCACGCCTTCCGCCTAATCCCCTCCTTGTACTTCCAATTCATGCTTTTCCACTCCCCTCAAGGAGTAAGAATAGTACATGGGGATCAAACAGCCAGACGCGAGCTCCTAAGGATCGAGCTGAAGCGATCCATGGAGCTAAAACCCTCCAAATCACAGAAATGGGAGAAGAGTAACCAAGTCTAAGCAATCCAACAAGAGGGAAACCCAGCTGATCCGCCAACGACTTCCGGATTGCAACCAAGCTCTTCAACCATGGTTATACAACTTTTCCCTCACGACGCCACTAAGCTCATCGAGGTTGAAGCAGACCTTGATACCTCCGAGGTTCAGGAGTTACTCCTCCTGCTTAGGGCCAACACGGGCATTTTCGCTTGGTCCACCAATGAACTGCCGAGAGTTGACCCATCCTTGATTCAACACCACCTGAATATCCAGGAGAGCACTCACATGGTCAAACAGGCACGCCAATACAAGTCAGCCGAACAATGGCAAGCAGCTGAGGCTAAACTCCAAAAGCTCCTTGAAGCTGGGTTCATCGAAGAGTCCATGTACCCGGCATGGCTCTCAAACATGGTAATGGTGAAAAAAGCCAATAGCAAATGGTGCATGTGCATGGACTTCACCAACCTCAACGAAGTCTACCCGAATGATGAATTCCCCCTCCCAAGGGTGGGCACTCTAATGGACTCCTGTAGCAGGCAACCTCACATTCCTTTCTAGACGCCTACAGCAAATACCACTAGATCAACCTTGCTCCAGCAGACAGACCTCACACCTCCATCATCGATAGGGGTTTGTTTCAGTATAGAGTTGTCATTTGGCTTGAAAAATGCTAGAGCAACTTACCAGTGCCTTGTAAATACGATTTTCTCAAAAATAATAGGAAAATCATTTAAAGTATACATAAATGATATGCTTGTGAAAGGATCCAACTTCCCTCAACACTCAGAATATTTGGCCGAGGTGTTCCAGATTCTAAAGGACACCCGCTTCCGCCTAAACCCCGACAAGTGTACCTTTAGGGTCTCGACTGGCAAATTTTTGGGGTTCTTAGTCTCCAACCAAGGGATCAAAGCCAATACCGACAAGATCTAGGCAATCATGGACTTGCAACCGCCAAGCACATTGAAATGGATGCGGTCGTTGGAAGTGGTTGGCAGGATCACCTCGTTAGGCAGATTCTTGTCCCGATCCTTCGACAAATGCCTTCCCTTCTTCAACTGCATTAAAAAGAGAAAAGGTTATACTGTCGTCCACTGGACTCACTGCCAGAAAGTTTTAGAGGAAGTCAAAGCAGCACTCCGAAATGCCCCCGTCCTAACGGGTCCTAAGCCCGGGGAGGTCCTTTCCTTATACATGGCAACGTCTGTGTCCGCTGTTAGCGCCGTCTTAGTCAGCCAGCGGGAAGGAGCCCAACAACCCGTATTCTTCATCAACAAAACCTATCAAAGTGCAAAAGCTAAGTATATAGTCATCGAAAAGCTAAGGCTAGCTTTGGTCACTACAACCAAAGCTGCACCCATACTTCCAAGCCCACACTATAATTATCCCATCAAACTGCCGCCTAGGACGAATGCTACATAAGCCCACTTGGTCAGCATGGCAGATCAAATGGACTATGGAATTGGCAGAGTTCAACGTCAAGTACCAACCAAGGAGAGCCATCAAAAGACTAATCCTGGCAGATTTCGTGGTTGAATTCACGAACCCAAATGCCTCCCTAACGCTCCCCTTGCTGGGTCAGCATGGCAGATCAAATGGACTATGGAATTGGCGGAGTTCAACGTCAAGTACCAACCGAAGAGAACCATCAAAGGACTAATCCTGGCAGATTTCGTGGCTGAATTCACGGACCCGGATGCCTCCCTAACGCTCCCATGGAAGATGTATGTTGACGGCTCATCTATGATAGCCGTGTCTAGGGCTCGAATAGCCTTGACTGCCTCAAACGACGCTACTCATAAGTATGCTATCAAATTGTTATTCCTTGCATCCAATAATTAGGCAAAATACGAGAGCATACTAGCAGGCATCCAGGTGGCCAAATCCAGAGGCGTCACCTCGTTGGAGATTTACACGAACTCCCATCTGGTCGCCAACCAAATAAATGGCAAATACCAAGCTCGAGATCCAAACATGATCTTATATGCCGACAAAGTTAGGAGCTGGCAGATTTTAAGACCGTCTCGATTAGGCGGGTGCCCACAGTCGATAACCCCCTGGCGGAAGCATTGGCCAAATTCACTGCTGCCATCCCTCTGGAGCAAGAGGAAGACATCTGCCTCCAAAGCCTAAAGGAGTCAATTGTACTTGCTCCCAAGACGTTCACGATAGAGCAGTCCATCTCTTGGATGATGCCCATCATTATTTACCTGAACTCTGGCGAGCTACCCCCAAAGGAACAACAGCCTAAGGCCTTCCACTTGAAAGCCTCAAGGTACACCTTGATAAAGGGGCAACTGTACAAGTGGGGGTATTCCACCCCCCTGTTGCGTTGCTTAACAAAAGAGGAAGCAACGCAGGCCCTTCAAGAAGCCCACGGAGGCGTGTGCAGGAATTACGAAGGGTACAAGACACTTCTGGCCTGGCTATTCCAGGCGGGCTACTTCTAGCCCCAAATGAAACAACACTACAAGGACTTCGTGTGCAAGTGTGATAAGTGCCAACAATTCGCCACCCAGCACCACTTGTCGCTTGGAAAGTTGGTGCCTATGATGTCACACATCCCCTTTGCAAAATGAGGCATGGACTTTATTGGCCCTTTCTCGCCAGCCTTGGTTCAAAAGTAGTTTATACTGGTGGCAGTTGATTACTTCTCCAAATGGGTCGAAGTTGAGGCTATGGCGAGCCCAACAGCTAATAGAATTATCTCCTTTGTCCGTAAAGGCATTATAGCTCGCTATGGGATATCTCAATACATTGTCATAGACAACAGCATCCAGTTCTCCTGCAAAAAATTCGAGGAGTTTAACACCAGCTGGGGTATCCACCTATGCTTTACATCCATGGGACATCCCCAAGGAAACGAACAAGCAGAGGTGACTAAACGCACCATCATCTCAGCGCTAAAGCATCGGCTAGATTTAGCCAAAGGGAGACAGGCAGATGAGCTGTCGAACATCATATGGGGCTACAGGACTTGCAAGGACATGGAAACCCGACTACCTATCAAAACAATCCTCCCCACCTACAAGATGCAACTCTATAACCCCGCCACCAATGATGATCAAGTTCACCTATCTTTAGACCTCATAGATGAGCTAAGAGACAAGGCTTCAGAAGCATTGCTCAAGCATAAAGAAGCGACTGCTGCCACCTAAAACAAGCAGGTCTGCAAACGAACATTCTCCCAAGGAGATTTAGTCCTACGCAAGTGTGAAATCTCCATGCCATGCCAAGCAAGTTAGGCGGGAAGCTAGATGCCCATTGGGAAGGGCCTTACAAGATTCACAGAGACAGTCCAGGAGACTTCTACGAATTACAGACCTTAGGCGACAAAAGCATCCCCCGCAAATGGGATGAGAACAATTTATGTTTGTATTATGTATGAATTCAGACAAGTAATAAAGATAAAATTTTTTCTTTTATTCAAAAAGGGTGCTACCTATTACATTCCAAAAAATTAAACAGCTACACCAACAAGAAACTCAGGGACTCCCCTCCTAAGCCCCAAAAATGTCCGTCCCGAGTGCTAGCGAAAGGCGGAGCGGGCTGATCACCTCAGAAAGTGGCTCCATGGTCCCTGACAGACCCGGCTAGTCTGCCTCCTCTTCTGGAGCCTATTGGTCCTCGGGTAACTCTACGGGGTCTTTGTCAGCAATAAAACCGGCAACCTTCTAACAGTCGTACTCCGAGGACCAGTCACAACTCCACCACCAGAGTATGCTTCCCTGCAAGAAGGGGTTGCACAGCAACCAAGGTATGATTCCCGATCTCCTTCGAGAGATCCTCCCAACTTGCCTCCATGGACGGATCTTTGGCGAAGAATGCCATCACCGCCTCTACATCCAGCTCCAACTGTGTAGCATGCTCCAACTCCGCCACCCGTTTGCCCCTCTCCTCCGCGAGCTATTAGGCCTTACCGAGGTCGACTCTTAAATCCTCCACAACCGCATCCACCTTCTCAAGACTTGCTCTCGCAAAAGCAAGTCTATTGATTGTGACGCTCAGGCGGAGGCACTCTTCTTCAAGAGACCTCTCGTACCCCTCTACAGACGAGGAGTGTTTAGCCCTGAGCACTTGCACCTCCTCTTTCAAGGAAAGGACGTTGGTGCAGGCGATCGTGAAGCGCTTGGACAAGCCCTCCAAAGCCATGACTTCAGTCTTGTGCGCTCTGATGAGGCTTTCTTCTAGCCCTCCACCAATGTGCAGGGCCCTCCTCAGACCAGAGCAGGCCTTCTTTAGCTCGTCCTCCAACGGCGCCACATTATTGGCCACCTACTGCTACAAGTGAAGCTTGCGCTCGGCCTCCTCCATCGTATTCTCTGCCTTCTCCCGAGTAACAACAACCACCGCCACCTAGCGGAGCAAACTCTTCTGTTACGCCTTCGTCATCACGACCCATTTGGCAGCCATGTCTGCCGCATCAACGTTGTTGGCCTATCCAGGGAGGTCCAAAGAAGCGTTTTCGCGCAAAACAAAGGCGATCCCAAGCGTCTCAGCCTACAACCCACAAACGCGTCAAGAAAAAAAATAAAAAAGATAAAAGGCCCAAGAAACTTATCGCGTGCATGCAAGTAGAAAAAGACATGATTGAAGTTCATGCCCGCTGGGTTAGAAGTTGCCCAAGACAGAGCATCATTAAGGTGCCTTAGCACCTGCCACTCCAGGGTGGAAGCACTACTTAACGCCCCTGGCTGGGGATAGGGCCACTACGAGCAATGATTTAAATGCCGACGGCATGCTGCCCCCGGCTGGGTACGAGGCCACTACGAGCAGTGATTTAAATGCCGCTAGCATGCCGTCAGCAAGGCTGTTTTGGGGAGGAGGTCGTGCCGACACGGTTAAGGTGTTGATTTACAGGTGTGCCGGCGTTATGCCAACGATTTCGGTGGCATGCCAAAAGTTGCCGGTGATTTCATCGGCATGACGATAGGTGCCGAAAGGAGGGAATCGAAATTTGCAGTTGGCTGCTGCTGGAGGGAAGCTAGTTGGGGTGGGAGTTTTGGGAGGGAACGCACACTACTACTGCAGGTGAATCTACCTGGAGGGAAGGATTTAGGGAAGGGTCGGCTGGACACACACACAATTTTGGACTTTAATGTCTTTTTTTTAGTCGTATATGGCTAATTTTGGGCTTCAATATGTCTTTTTCTTAGTCGTATATGGCCTTCAATATGTTCTTAACATGTCAATATTTGATTTTTTTGCAATTGATATTATTTTGACCACTTCTGTCATTTTTGTGGGCATGCCATCAACGTGCCTTCGAAATGGCATTTTTTCAGGCCATCGAAATCGTCGAAATCAACCATTGAAAAATGGGCATTTCTACGGTATGCCCACAAAATGAGCACTTCCAATTTCATCGGCATGCATCAAAATCAGCATTTCGAACCTTGACCTCTCCCCATGCTACCTCGGCATGCCCCAAATAAACGAGCTGGCTCCTCATGCCCCACTCCACCAGCCTCCTCTCCCCATGCTCCATTGACCTCTCCTTGTTGTGCTGCGACCGACGGCGAATCGAGCCACTACCTCAACACCTGCGCATGTCCAGCCAAGCAAACCGCCCGAAAGCTACAACTAAAAACCAAAAAATCGAATTATTAAGTAGCTAGCAAAAGCAATACGCGATTCACAAGCTATTACCTCCCCCTACTTACATGATGTGGGCAACGAATCCGCCACCCATGACAAAGTCTCCCGGAAATCCTTCCGCCTGAGTTTTGACCAGGCAATCAGACCAAATTTAACTATTTTGTCCGCATCCGCCCACGCAAATAGGTCAAGCTCCTCGGATCAAGGCGTCTAGTCCCTCTAAAGTGGGCCTTGCCAGGTATAAGGGACTCCGAGGTCTTCGATATTAGAAAAAAAAAAAAGAAATGGTCTTACCCCTTCAAACTATCGAGAAGATCCACTATCCGGTATCCAGTCTACCAACAGTACAAGGTGTAAGTGCCTGAGAGAGGCCTACCCCTCTTCACCTTCAGGGGCATTAGCCCAAAAAGCAGGTGAAACAAAATAAGGTGGGGAACAATCCTCAAGTGGAAGTAGATGGCGATAAAGGCATTTAAAACTAGCCAGCAATTAAGGCTGAGCTGCAAAAGAGGCAGTAAAAGGAAAGGAAGGAGGACAAAAGAGGGTTCAAGGATACCCATAGACCGTGCTCTATGGCGTATCTACAAATTATAAACATGTCCTTCAACCTGTATGAATATAGACAGGTCTAGGACCCACAAGGGTGGAACAGCACTCCAAAGTGATGCCACCTGAGGGTGGATCCGGGTAAGCCTGACCTCACCTGAGGGCCTAATGCCACCAAAGTCAAAAAGGACGGTAACAGCACCCATGATGCCCATGCCAACGATAATCATGGGATTACCAATGCAATTAATACTCCAACAACGGATGAACCCTGACAACAAGCTTACCGAGGAGAACGACGACCACGGAGAAGATCTCATAAGATTTTCTGGTTGTAACAACATTCTCTGTAACTATAAATGGAGAAGAGGGCCCTTACAAGGGCCTCTTCATGCAATCCAAAAGAGAGAAACTCCTAAAGATTGTAATACCGTTGTTTCTAGTGGATTTACGAGAGCCTTACCCTCCCCCCCAGACATACACCCCTTGCAATGGAACTAGGTAACCAATCTCTTTGTCTTCCTTGCGATTGCTTTCTTGTGTGATTGTTGAGTCGAATCCTCTCTACCGAGGAGCCTTAACAGTGGCGGGTGTCGGTTCCACCTTTCTGCTCTCACTTTCTAATGCAAGAACCAATGAACTTGTATTACCATTGCAAACTTGTTTGTATTGGAAGCAAGAGCAACTAGCAAAGGGTAGGATTCTGCCAAAACACCCACAGCTGACTAATCATGCATCTAGAAATGAAACGATTCTCCATCTACTAAAGCCGCAATCCAATGAGGCCATATCTTCCTAAAAACCTTCTAAAAAGTCCTGCCCAAAAGAAAAGGAACCACAAGCCAATGCCCTCCTCTCCTCCTCTCAGTCAACAGAACCGCCCTAAGAGTCAGACAGAACCTTCTTCCAAAAAGGCAAATGTCACCCCTTATGTCCAAAACCCATCTCATCAACAAAGTATCATTCATTTCCCTAAGATTCATGACCACCAATCTGCCAGCATTCCATTTTGATTTACCATTTACTAATATTAAAGAATATACCATTTTTATTAAACTAAATAGTATGCTTAGTCTTAACCTTCAACAATGACCAATTCGATAAATTACCTTCAAAAAAATCTCAACAAACATAGGAACTTCCACAAATGTAAATATCTCATGGACATAGACCTGGATTGTTACAAACAATACTAGCGGACACACATCAGTAGCATACACCCTTAAATCCTAGATATGTTGCTCATGATTCTAGTAACAATCTATAGACTTCATATGGTGTACTCTCCACAGTCTGTACCTATACTAAAAGTACACAGTTGATATAAAAGAAAGAAAAGGCTTTAAGCACAAATATAAAGCCTATGAATATTGCTAATGCACAGCAAGGTTAAAACAACAAGAAATTCATTTGACATACATTGCAACCCAATTATGTTTCTACATACTAAATACCCAGGGAATGGGTGAGTTGCACCACAAGGAACCACTAAATTGTGGAAAACACAACAATATATCTGCAGTGACAAAGAAATATTGTGCCTAAAATCTCACCATTTTCATGAGATGGATACAACAAAGATCAGAAGATCCAGATTGGCTGGGGAGACTGACTTACCTGAGGAACTATATAGAAGCACTGAATGGTTGTTTTAGTAATTTTACCAGGGAGCTTAATGATGCATTTATGAGGATACTATCCCTAACCTATGCCCAAAAGAAATTAACTATCAAACAGAGCTAGTTAATTTACCCAATAGAACAGGAACACAGTCCAGCACACAACATTTGCTCTTACGATGCTCGATAAACTGAAAAGGAATGCATGTGGAAAATGCCAGAAGTTTGATAAATAAAAGTCTAGAGTTGAGGGAGAAAGTCTATCAACCTGTCCACCACGATTCATTCTCTGGGAATTCGGGAAAACCAACTTCAATTCCTAAAATGGCAATAATTGCAAAAAGATGTCAACACTCGGAAGAAAAAAATTAATAAATGACAGGAAAAAGAAATGGAGAAGAGTGCTAAAGTGGAAACTGGAAGCATGACTGACCTTCACAAACTGTGTTAGAGGTTGACTTGGATCACGGGATGTGGTCAGCAGAACTTTCGGATCCCTTAATGCCGCATTTGCGTATTCATCATCAATGTGAGTTCTTGGCACTAAACACCAAGAAGCAATGCAATGTTGAAAGACCAGTTAGTTAACAAGCCAAATATCCACAATAACTCCTACAACAAAAGACTTTCTATCTACACAAACGAGTCAAAGCAATGTGCAGAAGAGGTTCTCGACAGTGTTAAAAGAGAGCATACGATGCACAAAACACGGAATAAAAAGGGAATGCAACAGCAGTCTAAATAGAAAGACATCCCGATCCACTTAAATTCCGCAAATCAAAACACAATGGAGCTGAAAAAAAAATTTTGCACGCATCGGCAACATTCTCATCTAAAGCCATTCGTGAAGCAACACCAATCAGGAAATTCATATTTCTTACCCGCATACAACCATAATCACGATTAGTATTCACATGCAATAGTCCGCTTCGTGTTCTTCTTAATAAAAGTAGAAATTCTGCGAATCAAAGCTTGTCGATGTCTTTTCTTACTATCATAAATAAGTTCAGCGACATTAGCGGGTTATCATCAATCGATCCACTGAGAAAACTCGTCCTCGAGACACGTCGTGGCCGATTCAAATGCTCAAACAAACGCGCCCCACAACGAGAGAACAAATATCCGTTAGAAGTGCTCGATCGTGAAAGCGGAAAGAAAAAAGTACCTGCAGTGTTCTCGTCTTCGAGATGGATCTCTTTCCGCAGGATCGCCTCCTCCTTCCGCAGCTCCGTCGGGATCGGCTTCCCCTCTGATCAAAAGCGGACGTCGGTGAAGAGAAGAGAGGAGAGGGAAGGTGTAAGCAGAGGGAACTGACCTTGCAAGGCTTCTTTGATCTTGCGCTTCCTCTCGTACTTCTCTCGCTCTCGGCCTTCGAGGCTCTTCCGGTAGAGGTACTCCCTCGTCTCCCTTATCCTCCTCCTCAACATCGTGCCACGGTGGAGGGGAGGAGGAGAGGAATCGAAGTTAGGGCTCAGCACCGTGCCACAATGGGGGAGAGGAGAGGAGAGGAATCGAAGCTCCGGCGGGGTCTTGGAGGGAGAGGGGTAGTCACGGAGAGCGTCGTCCTTGGTGGGGAAAGAGGAATCGAAGTTCGGGCGGGGTTACTGCAGGTAAAGGGGTTTGTCTGGACGGGCGCATCCTCCGTTGTTGGAATTGAATTAAATTAGGGTTTTATTCTAACTGAGGAGGGTGATCACCTTTTACCGCTATAGTTGTGATCTGCGGAGATACAAAGGAAATAAAGTGAAAATAGCTTGCATCCTTTAAGATCAACCTGCACTTGTAATAGGAAAAATTTATAGGAATATCTTTGCTATATTTTCTATATTTTCTTCGATTGGAAGGTTGAAGAAGAGACAACTACTACTTTGAAATAACTAGATGTATCGTGTGTGGGGTATATCTATACGTAAACTATCATTTTATTATTTGCAATGCATTTTATAAGTTTCATACGTGGAATTACTCTTCAAAACGTTAAACAAATCTATTACTCTTATTATGCAATAAAGTGGTCATTAGAGGTAAAAGATAATGTTAGCAATTGGATCCTCTTTATCTTTTCTTTTTTTTTATCATAAAGTTTTTGAGGTACACCCTCCAAAACATGAACATCGTACATGTGACTCCAAGAAATATTTTTATTTCTTGGCCAGGATGGAGGTGATCACAGCCTATCTTAAGAGCAAAAGAGAGATTCAGGTGGCGTGTCATGGTATGCCTAAATGGGACTTTAACCACTTGGGTAGGAGATTCATGTTTTCTCTGGAGATATGTATGAAAAGGGATCATAGTTTTCTTAGTTTATCATAAGATAATACTCCATGAGTTCTAGGTCATGAGAGAGAGTGTGTGTGAGAGAGAGATTTGGGTGCAATTTAAAGTTAGGATTTGGGAATGGAGAATGGTCCTTTAAAAAAAATTATTTCTATTAATTTTTTTTTATTTTATCTACCTTTCAAGCAAAGCATTTTTATTTATTAAATAGTCATTTGTGATCCAGGAGAAACATTATTTGGGCAAGTGTTCCAATTATTGTTTACTACTTGTATTTGAACTCCTTTTGCTTGCAATTGGTATTGCAGTAATGTTTGAAGTAAGTGGGGGTTGGCATAGTATGATATGAAATAAGGAATAAATATATTTCTCAAAATCTATATATTAATTTAATGTAGATATTTATGTATACCTTTCTCTTTTGAAAAACTAAAAGCTAATTACCTCAAGAGATGCAAACTCCTACACATAGGCAAAGACTAACACTCACTCGTAAGCAAGAGACACCAACTCCTACATGCAAGCAAGAGACACTAACAACCATTTATAGATGAGAAGGTAGAACTAGATTTATATTAGACTTTGTACAGTCGCTCGACATTCTTGATATGCATCATAATTGCATCCCACCTCTTTAGTTTTCACTAAAAGCACTTAGTTCGTAATAGCCACGTAATTTGCCTCAATGTTAGCGCATTCAGAAGATAGTGTTCATAATTATGCTACAAAATATATCTTTTGTTATGAAGTGCCATATCTTTAAGAAAATCGGATGCTAGATGCTTCAAAGGATGCCTAATCATATCCAAAAAACTCTCCCTTTTTTAAAAAGGGATACAAAAGGCAAAACAATAAAAGATTCTAACCATTCATCCAACTAAAGAGTTTGACAATACAAAAAGATTCAATTTTGGAGTCAGGACCAGTGACATTACAGTATGCCCTCAAAAGCATTAGCACCCAACAAGAAGGTTAATTAAAGCTAGCAAAATACAATCCTAAGATATAAAGGGAAACTAGAAAACAAAATGAATTTAGTCCATTCAAGCTTCAAGAGAGCTAAAAAACCATGTAGAAGCCTTGGGGAGGTTTAACAGCGCTTTACTTACCCTTTTGGAATGAGAGGAAGGATAATTCATTAGAACCTTGCAAAGTAAGAAGATGTTAGAGAGTCAAGTAGGGTCTTTAGGTTGTAATAAGATGAGAATATAGCTTATGGCAGAATGTATTATAGAATAAGTATCTTACGTAAAGCTTCAAAAGATCCTATTGCATCGTTTCTTCATTAAAAATCATTAAATAGTTAGCTCGAAAATACTCTTAAGTGTTGCGTAATTATTTGGCTTATTGTTCTCTAATAGGAATTGAGTATCAATTTCGAAAGTTTAAGTGTTAATTAATAAATCTACAATCTAAAATTAAGTGAGCACCAATTTCTTCTTGATTCTTGCATAGATAGCATATAGCCGCCAAGGAAAAGCCATGTTGTTTAAGAAAATGTTGAGTTGGTAGTTTGTGATTATGAAGGAACCAAGGGAAGTAGGATATCCTTAGGGGAAGGTTGTTCCTCTAGATAGGTTTGTAATGTGTATAAGTTATACCTCCTGAAGTTCTTAATGTGTAGTATTCTTGTTGCCAAAGTGGTGCTCCTTTTCGAAAAAGGTTACTGTACCCGTTATTCAGTCATAATAATAACTTAGATAGCATCTTCAAAGGTTGCATATTTGTTATTATTTAATAGGTAGAGGTTGGGGCATAAGATTCTCGCTGGGGGTGATAGGATAAAATGTTAACAATCATAAGAAAATACTATTGTCAGGTTTTTGTCCCCAGCAAAGGCATAAAAACTATGATCGTTGACTTTCGATCTGCAATAAAAATGATATTTAAATGTCATTTAATTGTAGTATAGATGTCATAAATGTAAACCGATGTCACGTTAATTTTATTTATTTATAATTTTTACTGGTTTATTTCCAAGTTGTTCACTGGGAGGCAGTTATTGATATACATCACTCTTTAAGTCCAAAAATATTCTTTTATTCAAAAAATGTTGATTTTATTTACAAAATAAATGAATCAATCAAATAATGAATGAATGGATTAATTATTTACAAAAAAATCAATTAATCAACGTTACAATACCTGAAAAAAAATGTATATAAACAAGTATAAAAAACTATATATAATTACTCTATGTTAGTTATATACAACTATTATAAGTAATACCTAAGTATAGGTACAAAAATAGTTAATAATATCTACTATATTAAATCATAATAACATACTAATATCTATAGTAACATATATAAGTGTCGCTAAAGCCCTAGTAAAATTATATACACAACATAAGGCAAAGTAGCTATCTATATTGACATACATACATATATATGTATGTATATAGTGATGTATATATACATTACTAAAACCTTAGTAACATATTTACATAACCTGAGATAAAAGGTGCTACTTACACTAACGTATATACAGATGTATAATAACATATATATCTGTCACTAAAGCTCTTAGTTATTTATATAAATATAAAAACTCAAACAATCTCTTTACATTACTTATACTAATACTATATACATATATATACATACCATATATACACTATACATTCGCATACTTATTTATTTACATACTTATAATATATATACACATACATATATACGCGCACACACACGCACACATAGGCACAGGTACTCAAGTGTTCTCAACACTTAGCCACTTAGTAGCTTCTCTTCTCTCTTCCTCCTCTTTTCTTCATAGTTTCTCAACACTCAGTTGGTTCACTTAACAAAAATTAGGTTTTATAGTTGGCAAACCGACCTTTCGTGGGATACACAGCACCCGTTCGTGTGGGACCCGACCACAACTAAACTTGGTTCTTGTTCTTTAATTGTACATTTTATCCAATTTTAGACCTAATAATAGGCCCCCACAAGCCCACACACACCTGCGCGCTCACGTGCATACGCACGCACCCATGCATGCCCACAAGCACACGTAGCACGCACGTCGAGAACTAGTAGCATATGAGTTTCTTTGGTGTCGAGCACCTGACAACCGAGCAACTAAGGTGAGAAAATCAACTTATACCACTTGTGCGGTTCTATGCCCACGATGTGGGACTTTGTTAAGCGCCCTTCAAGCGTAGCGTAGCGCAGCGTTTGGCTATGTCCTAATTTGAGGTTTTTGGCCTTCGATTTAAGGGTCATAAAATGTTCCAAGTTTACAATAAATTATATAAATGGAAATCCTTTACATAGAGCTGTATAATTGTACAATTAATTTACAAATAAGTTATTTAATTATATAATAAAATTGGCTAAAGTTTACGGTTTATACATGTTAATTTAAAAGTTAATCTGTTAATTAAAGTATAAATTAGTTAATTAATAATACAATTGACTTTGTACAGGGTTAATATACATAATAAATTATTTATTACATATTTTTATTATATTTTAGAAACTTTATTTTATTTTATATACAATTAAATACACTTTTAGATAGTTTCACATATAAATAATCTATAAATACTATAATATAGTATAAATATAATATAAATGAATTGAAAATACTTAATATAATTTAATAGAAGTATACACTATAAATTATCTCAATATTAGCTTAAATTACTAATTTATTTTATTTTAAGTTAATAAATTACCTACTGTAATTATTTAATTAAATTAAGTTACAGATACTGTATAGTACATAATACATATATAAATACATATGTACAGTATTAGTTATAATTATGTACATTTAAATAGGTTTAAGTAATTACTTAGATTTGTTGGTGCAAGACCACCACAATTATTAATTTTGATGATAATAACACACTTGTCTATTTAACATTTGAATTGAGTTTATGAGTTTCAGGAAATTACAAATGGATACAAGTGTGAATGAGCTCAAGCTCACATCCATGGTGAATTGGAGGAGCTTGATGGAGGAGAAGCTTCGCATGGAGAGAAAGGTTAAAGAAAAGACAAGAAGAATATGATAGATGTTCTTTTGTCTTGTACTCTATATTTATTATTTTTGTTTCTTGCTCTTTTATTTTTGTCTAAATTATATGTTAAAGAGTCCAAAGTAACTAAACAGTAGTCCTAGGAACACTTACTCAACCCTAAGATACTTAGGTTTTTCATAGAGAACTTAGAAAGCCAAAATATGCATCAAACAGCTTGATCAAACGTTCAATCTAAAAATCAGATGTCTGATCTTAGACTTTAAGACGTCTGACTGTTTGATCAGACGTCAAAACACTTAGGTTGAACTTAGTGTTTCTATCTGTTAATTTTAGACGACCAACCCTTATTCCAAACGTCTTAGAAGACATCTGATGACCTTGCCAGATGTCCAACTAGAAGACTGTTGGCTTGTCAGACCTAATCTTAGAGGATTAACCTTTAATCTAACCTACATTCGTTTTCAGATGTCCTCAGAGAACCCTAGACGTCTGATAAATAGACATTAGGCTTAATCCATCCCCAAATCACTTTTGTCAGCGATTATAGCTGTTTGAGCCTCAGGAAATCAAACCCCATAATAAAACCTATTTCTAGATGTCCAAATTTTGTGCCGATGTTTGACCTGTCGTCTGACCAACAAGACCTAGAACCCTATTTAGGTCTAAACAAGAACAAGAAGGAAACCCTTTTAGAATCATACGTCTGATTAATTTCCCAAACGTCTTAAAAGCAACATTTAGACGTCTGTTCTGATTCAACACCATCCAGTTGATCCACCCTTCTAAATCAAACATCCGACCAGACATCTGATAATAGATTCAAACGTCTGATAACCATATCAACATCATAAATAACCTTGATTTCGGCTTGATTTGCCTTGGATTTATTTCCAACGGCTACCTAAGGCTTCCACAACCTTCCTAAGAGTTCCGAAGCCATCTATAAATAGAGGAGGACCCTTTCATCGTTACACACACCAAGAAATACTACTTTCCACTCCTTTTGTGTCTAAGAGAAGAGAGATCAAAGAGAAGTGCTTTTGCTCTCAAAGCTCCCAATCCGAGAGCACCGATACTCTGCCGAGATCACGCCTACACACTTCCTACTAAGAGCATTTTCTTACCTATAGTAGCATAACATCATATTTACTTTGTGGCTCTATAGGTTCTTATTGTTATTTTCTTTATTCTTAGTTGGGTATTCGCTTTGTGAATTTCCATCTCCTTCGTGAAATAAAATACTCCTCATGAAGAGGAAAGGTTTAAGATACGCTACCCTCATCTAAGTAGCATGGTTGTAAGGAGTTAAATCCTCCTCATTTAAGTAACTTGTTAGTGGATTTAATCGACTTGGTCAATCGAAAAATCCTACGTCAAGAGGCTTAGGTGGTGGCTTTTACATGGGTTTGGATTTCCACCTAAAAATTCTTGTATACTTGTGTGATTGCAAATTATTATGAGATTGTTATTATATTTCCGCTTTTTTTTACATATCACGCAAATCTCATAAGAACCGTCAAGATTATTATGCATTTAAGTTGTTATAAATTAATAGATAATAATACAATAAGAATATATATAATAAATCATCATAAATATTTAATTTAATATATAGAATACATATATAAGTTATATTTACATATTATATACATATTATACATTATATACTTATAGCTTAGATTTAACTTATATATACAAGTATATACATAGTATATAGGGTATTTTTGGGATTTTTCTGATTTTTATGGTTTTGTAGGTTTAGTAGAGGTAGAGGATGAGAGAGAAAGAGTGAGATGAGAGAGAGTGTGTGTTGTTTCTGGTATTTTTGGGTTTTGATCTTTTATTAAGTTTCAAGGAATGCTGAACCGTCGGCTGGTATTTTTTACCAAGACAGGGATTCAGATTACCTTGAAACTTGGCATACACCTAAAAATATACCTAATCCTACTCAAGACACATTTATTTTATTTTTGTGAAATTTTTTTATTATTTTTATTTATTTACAAAGCAAACCAATTCTACACCTTGATGAGTGTTTTAACCTAAGAACCTAAAGGCTAGTTTACAGCACGGGTTAGCTAACCCGGGTTAGCTAAGTTGCAACCCCTATTTTTGTTTACTTGCAAACGGGGGTTAACCCTAGTTTGTGTTTATTGAATGGGGTTAAGATTGTGGGTTACCCTGTGATGTGACAGAGGGGTGTTTACTTGAGAATGGGGTTAGAATGGAGGTTAGCGTTGCAAAAGACATCTTTACCCTTGATTTGGTAGGTAAGTTAGTTGGGTTCTTAAGGGGGAGAAGGGTACGATCGGAAAGAAGTTGCAAGATGATACATTGGGAGGCGAGAAAAGAGGGGTTAGATTCTAACCCGTAAGCAACACAGGGTTGCACTAACATTGGATAAGTCACCAAACACGGGTTGGGTTATTCCTTCTAGTAAAGAAGGGGATACCCCCAAAAAGAGGGGTTAACCCCCAAAAAGAGGGGTTATCCCCCTCCGTAAACTAGGCCTAAGGCACTAGAATCGGTTCTAAGGGCTGAACATGCAGTTTAAACATTCATACATACTCAACATGCATTCTAAAATATGTTTGATCATTTAAACACAATTTCTTACTCAATTTTACTAAAATTAAGGCTTTGAACAGTTATGCACATTAAAAGTAGCTAACAAAGGATATAAAATGATATTACAAGTGATTGCGTAGCAATTCACATCTCTAATTAGGCCAACTTGTGCTATTTTCTAACATTATGCATTTAGATTAGATAGTTACGCATGCATCTTGTAAATATTCGCATTTGTGCATTTTATGGATAGCAAGATAGAGAGAGAGATTGAGCATCCATTCATTCATTCCATTTCCATCTCATTTTCATTTAGCTCCCCCTTGTATTCCACCTAATAAGCATCTATTATCAGCCTACAATAGTTTCATGACAACCTAAGTGCCCACCCATAATTTACCCAGAATATGCCCTCTACAAAATATCCCTAACGACTCCCCTTTTGTCTCCACCCTCACCAAATCACCTATAAAACACCCTCTCCCCCATCCTTGTAGAGGGTCGGCCACCACCTCCATATCCACCCTCAGAGCCACACCATAGCACAACACCACCTTTCATACAGCCAATGGCCACAGCTCTTTTCTCTCTCTCTCACCCTCTCCCTCTCCATACGCAGCCCCTCTTCTCACCAGTTGAGAAGAGGCACGTTGTGTGCAGGAGAAGCTGTCTTGAATCCCTAATCAGGCTGTCTTGAATCTGATCTGGGATAGAAATGGCTAAATTAGGAGACACAAGTTTGATTTAGCTTTGTTCCTGCTGCAGACTTAACTTAATTTCGGACGGACTAATTGCAGCAGCAGTTAAGCCATCTGGGATGAAGTTTGGTCTTTAGCAGCTGATGGACTGCCAGATTGACAGCAGCTACTGTGCTGCATTTAATGAATTTTGTAGCTGCTGTGCTTCTATGCCTCTGCTGAAGATTTCTATCTGGAAGTTTGGTGGACAGTAGGTGTAGACTTTGAACTGTTAGATAACTGACTTGTGCTTGATAGTGTGTAGGAATTTTGTACAAGCTTTCATGTAATGTCAATGCAATTTTAAATTCAGTTGAATGCTTGTAATCAATTTTAAGATTCTTTTGTTAGCTAATTTGAAGCTTAACTGTTCAATAAGATAAATCAATTGAAATTCACTTTGATTTGCATGTTTTGATATTTATATCTTTCCTATTTATTACATGGAGGTTGTTGAGGCAGTTTCCTGCCTTTTAGGTATTTTAGGTTCCATTCTAAGCCTTAGGATACCTTAGAAAACTTTGAAAAGGCCTAGAATGTGTGAACTTAGAAATCAAATAAAAATCATATAAAAGATCTAAAAAAATAAAATAAAGGATTAGGTATTTCTTTAAATGCATACCAAGTTTCATGGTAATCAGAAACCCCGACTTGGTAGAATTTACCAGTCGACAGTTTTGTATATCATGGATCTTAATAAGAGAAACCAAACTTAAAAATACTAAAAACATCTTGTTCTCCTCATCTATTTCTCTCCCTCTCTTCTCCTACCTCCATAACAAATATAAAAATCAGAAAAAGTGAAAAGAACCCTAAAAATACTAAAAATCCTTTGTATAATATGTATATAAGTGTATATATAAGCCATATAGTAATCTTATTAATCTATAATGTAAATTATATATATTTATAATATAAATAACTTATGTATATATTGTAATATGTAAATTAAGTCTTTCAGTTAGATTATAATGTATATATCTTAATCATATAACTAATTATTAAGTAAACTAATTTATATGTACTAAATAGCTATATAAATTAATAACATCTATAAATAATCATATTAAGTTATAATCCTGTATATACGTATTTATATGTATATTATAAACATATTAAACACTGTACCTTAATTTAATTATATATACAAAATAAATAATTAATTTATTAAGTTAGTATATTAAATTAAAATAAATTAGTAATTTAAGTTAAAATTCAACTAACCTATATTGTATACTTGTATTAATGTATTTTAAGTAATTTTAGCGAATTTAAGTATATTTATATGGTTTATAGTATTTAAACTTAATTTACAATTAAAACAGTCCGAAATTATACTAATTAAATGTAAATAAAATAAAAATTAAACTTGTAAAATACAATAAAAATATTTATAAAATATTTAAACATGTATACTAACCCTATATAAGGTTAATTAGACCATAACTAATTTATATGAAATTAAAGAATAAACTCTAAAATCAGTTATGTATAAATTGTATACTTTACCTAATTAATTTATATAGTAAATATAATTAAAATTCCAAATTAATTGTATAATTGTATGGTATTATGTAAATACTTTAAATTCCTATAATTTATTTTTATTTTATAATAAATTATGGTCCTCAAATTGAGGGCCAAAATCACAAAATTGTATACAACTGGCCTGGAATTTCAGCGCAAATGCGATGCTCAAATAGCGTCACATCGTTAGTTGTAGAGCGCGCGTAGTGCTTTAAGTTGATTTTCTGCATGGTATAGCTCAGTCGTCACGAGCGTCGGGCGCCTGAACAACCGAACATACCCATATGACCTGAGCATCCGAGTATCTGAGCATGTTGTGTGGCCGGGGGTTGGAGAGTGTGCGAGGGCTTGGTTAAGCCCAAACATGAGATAAAAAATGTACTTAAGCGGCCTAATTAAGAAATTAGGGTACACTTAGTAGAGGTCTGGTCCCACCTAATCATAGGGTGTTGTCTATCCCTCGAAAGGCGTGTGCACCAATTAACAAATTTTTGTTAAGTAATAAAAGGCCTAATGACTAATTAAGCACAAAGGATGTAAACGGGATAAGGAAGAAGAACACAGAAGAGAATTAAGAAGTAAAAGAAAAAGAAGACATGTGTATGTATAATGGATAACGTATATGTATATATAAATAAATAAGTATAAGGTAAATAATAAACATACGTATAAGCAGTATAGCTATATATATGTATATGACTAACTACGTATCATTACTGACAAAACAAAATATCACTAAAGGTAAAATAAGTGTCGCTATAAATAAATAAGTATTAGGTATATAATAAACATACGTATAAGCAGTATACCTATATATATGTATATGACTAACTATGTATCATTACTGACAAAACAAAATATCACTAAAGGTAAAATAAGTGTCGCTATAGACCCTAGTTCTTGCTTTAGAGTTTGTATATGATTTTTTTTGGGTCCAGCGACGTTTGTATCTGTCGCTGTAGCTTCTATAAATGTCATTGTATATGTTAGTATATTAAGTTAAGTTAGTATGATATGTAATATTAGTTAGTAGTGTATATTTATGTAAGTATTAGTAATGTAACTTATAAATAGATAGTGTAGAATATATTTATGTATTATTTGATGCTTGTTTGTAAGTAGATTTTTACAAGCATTTTCATTAACTCTTTTTTTGTATATAAGGGAACCTTCAATTCATTCCTTATGGATCCATTCATTATTGATTGTATATGAAATTAATCGTTTTTGGAATTAAAGAATAATCTTGGATTTAGATAGTGATATAAATTAATAACTACCTCGCAGTGAACAACCTGAAATAAACCAGTAAAAATTATGTAATTAAATAAAATTGACGCGATAATGGTTTATATTTATAACATATACTATAACAACAACGACATTTTTATATACGAACCATTTGAGCCTCCTGCATCATTACCAAGTCTCTTAACTCATATTAGAATCCTGCTACGACAGAGACCCATGGGCAGATTCGTGTCCCCGTGGGCGGGGAGAATTTCAAACTTAAACTAAACGTAATCAGCCTCATCAACTTCCATTATCATAGTTTGGCCAATGAAGACCTTTTTCTTCACTTAGAAGACTCAACCCGTTTAGCTGAAGCGATTAAACCAAGAAACATCGTGTTACATATCATCCTCATTAAAATGTTCCCGTTTTCATTGCAGGACAATGCAGCGCAATGGTTGCGCACTATTGGAAACCTCTCCGATCTTGGGAAGAGATGCGTACAACATTTCTCAAGAAATTCTTCCCAATCGGGTACACCAATGCTTCGCTATGCTGCTACTTCTTTCACGCAACAAAATGGCGAACTCATGAGGCCTGGGAAAGGTACAATGACCACCTCAGGAAATGTCCACACCACAGTCTGCCTAAGTGGCATATAGCCTAGATCTTCTATTATGAGCTAAATGAAACTTTGACGCAGATTGCTGACGCTTCCTGCGGAGGGAATTTTATGAATAAAGACGAGGATGGAGCATTCGAACTGTTTGAAAATATGAGTGAAAATTCGATAAATAATGCTTCCATCGTCGCCTTTAATCATACCAATGCACCTCATAGCAGAGCTCATGAGGTTGACATGGGACCTTCCCACTCATCCACCGACTTAAATGTAATTGCACAAAAATTAGATGAAGTCTCCCTTATTCACAAGAAGCTGGATGAATTTTTGGCCAACCATACCCATCCTGTGGCTCACACATCGACTCCTTCACCACGTCGCAAACCCAATTCTTCCCAAGTCAAGATGATTTCCAGGAATCCAGTACGACCTGCACCATCCTTACTAAGTATTGTGCTAAGTGACTCGATAAGCAATGTGGATCTGGCTTCTGCTAGCCAATATTACGACATGGAGGACCAAGCCTCCATGTACTCGGATGCAATACCATATGCGGACTCATCTTCTGAATTCAAAAATGTGTGCACCCTGAGGAATAACCCATATTCTGCTACTTATAACCCAAGGTGGTGCAACCATCCAAACTTCACATGGTCCAACAACCCTCAATGCCAAAACCCCACTAATGGACCAATGCGACCGTCCGCTCCCATCATCCCAAGGGCCCAATATAATCCTTCGACAAATCCACTGTTGGGCCCTTACGCACCTCAAACGGAACACGCATCAAGTCCTCTTGATAAATTGATGCAAATGATGACGGAAATGTCCAAGTACCATGAAGAAAACATCACCTCCCTTCTAAGCTCAGAGGTCTAAGATCAGCGTTCCTACTGATCTCTCTTGTGTCTCATTTAGCACTTTTTTCCTTCATTTTTCCTTTTCTTGATATAGTCTAGAACTTCGATTAATCCCTTAATTTCTTACTAATGACTATCTCTTTTTTCTTTTTCATTTTGTGTCCCTTTTTTGTCATTTTGCTCTTTTCCTCCTCCAATTTTTATATGGCCTCAAAATTTTCTTTTCTCCTCCAATTTTTTTGTTCTTTTTCGCAATTTTCTATTTTTTTGGTATTTTTGGCATATGTGATTTTTTTGTGAGAACCCTTATGAATTTTCTTGATTTCTGTATGTTTACACTTTACCACCCCCATGACTAAGTTTTGCAATGCCCTCATTGTAAAAGGAAGGTGTGGAACAGTGTTGGGTTCAGGGACTTAGAACAGGATTTATTTGGTGGGCGAACGGGTCGGGAATGACTATTGCAGATGATTTCAAGCTCTGGGCACATGTACCAGAGGTGGGATAGACTGTTCTAAGAAAATCGAACTCAAGGTGTAATAGTCATGAAGTACAGATGGATAATCAGAAGGATTTTGGGTTGCCTCCCGTTAAGCACTAAATTCAACGCCTTCAGCCGAGCGGGATATGGTATGGAGAGGGAGTGGTCAAATCAGCTGAGTTTTGTAGAACAAGCACCTTGATCAAGAGCTTGGTTGGTCCAACCAGGTGCTTGTTCAGATCAATAGGCTGATGATGTGCCCAAACCCAATCACTCTGGTGGTTTGATAAGTGTAGATTAAGAGATGTGGAGACCACCATATACTATGGAGCTCGGAATGATGTGGATGTGTGAATTCAGGGTTTGGCTGAGTTGAATCAGCCTGATCAGAGTAGGGACCCGTAAAGTAATTAGTGGATATGCGGAAACCCTACAGGAGTAATTAGAGAATGATGGAGCATGATTTGCAATTTGATCAAGGTCCGAAACCTGATAAAGGTGTGGAGGCGAATCATCTGCAATCGGCTCAGTAAGAGGGGAATCAGAATAGAAATTGAGTCCGGTTGCGGATAGGGGTTGAAAACATGTTTGGGTGGGTTCTGTATATGCGGAGGAGGTGGCTTCAATAAGAATGTGTATGAGGGCTCTTCTAGAAAGGAGTTACAGGTGGTTTCATTTAGAGGGTCCTCATAGTAGTTATCAAATTCAAAAGTGAATGCCTGAAGAGTGTTTATCGGATGCGGGAAATCTGAGTCAAGAAAAGATTTGAACTCTAGGTTGCAGTCGCTCTCGGCATTTTCTAGTTTTGATTCCAGAGGATCGAAGAGAAATGATTCCATCTCATTGGAACCTGAATTTAAATCATTGATCTCGGGATCCGGGGCCTTAGAGTTGGAGTCGGAGAATGAATCATGTGAACTGAGGTCGTAGATTGGCTCATCAAAGTCAGGAAACCGAGGTTCTCCGAAATCGTGGTAAGATTCGAAGTCATCGGAGATATTGCGAAAATTAAGTTCTGAATGAGATTCGAGATCGAAGGTTCCACCACAGAATAAATCATACGATGTAAACTCAACAGCCTGACTTGGGTCTAACCTATATGTAGATTCTGAGCTTAGAAAGGTGTCCTTATCTGATCTAGGCTCAAGTTCTAGGCTTGTAGGAAAGACCTAATCGGAACCCCACTCTTCCAACACCTCGGTTTCTGTATCGTAGGTTGGTGTGACTTCCAAGAAATCGATATGTATCTCTGAGGATGTTGGAGAGGGACATTCATCAAATAAAGGCCCAGAATCATACTCTGTATTTAAACTTTGATCTTTGTCATACGGGGCCTTGTAATCTTTCCAATAAGTTTCAGATCTAGATTCTAGGCTGAGGATGCAGGTTGAATCACTAGAATCTAGGTCAGAATTACCTTCGTGGGTCACCTTATCAGAATAAAGGGCAGGATTTACACCCTCGAGAGGTTCGATTTTAATCTCATCATTGCAGGGGTCTCGGAATTCTATGCTTGGTGACCCAGGTTTTAGGGCTAGCTCAAAATCGTGTTCTCCTACAATTGAGACTTCCCAACCTAACTCAAGATCAGGCATGTTATTTTCGTCTTGGTTGGGAATCCACAACAACCTTGTGCCTTGAACCCGAGGTTTGGGAAGTCAGATTGGTCCTCAGTACTATTCCAAGATGGTTCATTATCTATTTGGGTTATGTACAGGTATCTTTGATCAATAACTTGTTTCAATAATCTCATCATTTCTTCCCATTTTTCAAGATCGTCTTGGTGTTGTTCCCAAAATACAGGATTTGTCATGCATTGGAGGTATTCGAAGTTATGTAATTTTTCTGTCTCAATGTATCCTGTTATGAGAATGTCTCAGGTTGATCATTTTGTTGCTTCTTTTAATAACAGTTGGGCACAATTTATGATGAAGGTTGTTGTTGTTGGTACATTAACCTGAATGTCTTCTACTGGTCTTGAGGTTTTGTATTCAATTTCATAAAATTCAAGGGCATCCTCAATCACTTTATCTCTTATGGATCTTTGCGATTCAAGTTTCTTGAATGGTATTCCTAAGTAACCAGGCTGCATATTTGGATCAGAAGGTGGAATCAAGATGTAGAATCAGAATTCAGATCTTAGACTGAAGTGATTAGTTCTGACTAGAGAATCCCACTGAAAATCTATGTGTGTGCTCTAAAGAGATGGGAAGAGGGACTGAGTGTTTGACCCAATCAAGGCACCCAAAGATGTTTGGATGACTATGAAGGTTCGGAGCAGATGATACCCATGGATCGGAAAGTCGTCCACCTAAGAATTACCTGAGCAGCCAGAGAGGGAGAGTCCCGCAAAGACCCCTACACAGTAGAGCATCCCCATGGGTTACAGGGTTTCCCCCACCTAACCTCTCTTGTCATCGAGATTCCAGGTAGACCATAATGGGGACCTTGACCTCTTAAGTCTACCACTTTTATTTAAGAGCAAAGGTGCTTAGGATTCCAGTTGAACTTTAGATGTTTTGAGTGCAAAAGTGACCTAATTTCAAGGTTGGTTGACACAACAAGAAGTCAACTTCACCTATTTGTCCTTTTTGGTCATTTCGTTTAGGGTTCAAGTGAAATTAAGAGCTTGAATTTTTAGGGTTTCTCTTGAATAAGTCCTCTTTTTGGAAAAGTTGATTCTTGCTTAGAAAGATGTGTCTCTAAAATCCTAAATTGGAATCCTTAAGTTGGCTCTAATTTTGGTTCAATTTAGTTGCCACAAATATGGTATCTAGGGCTCAATCAAGAAGGTGGTAGCCCTAGTTACCTTAAATGGATGCACAAATCAATATTTATTGAAATCAATATCAGGCAACTTGGGTGAATTAGCTAAATATGGAAAGCATGTAGCCCTAAATTGATTGTATTTTATCTTTCCTTTTCAGAATAAGGGGATTAGGAGAAAGGGCTCATCAGAGATTACCTGTCCTAGGTGTGTTTGTTGTGCGGCCATCTTCTTTTGAATCTTTTCCCCTAAAATAATCACAACAAAAGAGATGTATCAAGTTAGTATCAAATCAGAATTTGTGATCAAGATTTCTAAATCGCGCGTTGCTCCCCGGCAATGGCGCCAAAATGTTTATAAGGCGAAATCGGGTTTTAAAATAAAGCGTTGTAATAAAGCCGAAATCGCTTTGAAAATAAATGAATTTTATTACTCGAAGTTTTAAATCCGAGGTCAAACACAGGGAGCAAATTGGGGTCTAAAAATCAAGAGCACAACTTTCAATTTGGATATAACATGCAATGAAAAAATCAGAGTTATAATGTAAGAAATGTAAATAGATCCACAAAATATCAATGTATATAGGAGCACAAAAAATATGGACGTGAAAATTAGACGTCTTAAATATGAAATTGCTATAGTGCTTCTTGGTTGTCTGTCTCTAATCTCTATCTCTATCTCTGATCTCCTTTTTTCTTTTCTTTCTTCTGTTCTCTGATGGCCTTCTTTCTTCTTGGCTTCTTCTTCTTCCTTCTGTGATTTCTTCTTTCTTCTCTGATTTCTTTCTTTTGCTCTGGCCCTTGTCTTCTTCTTTCTTCTCTGGTTTCTTCTTTCCTTCGCCTCTGCCTTCAACTCTTCTTCAGCTTTCTCCTCTTCTGCTTTGCCTTCTCCTTCCTTAGCTTCTTTGACTACTGCCATTTCTTTCCTTTCTTCCTCTTCTTCTCCTGAGAGCAAAACCTACCCCTACCCTCCCCCGCAATCTCTCTTCTTCCTTCTCTCTTACGCTCGCTCTCCCAGAGCCTTCTCGAGTTATCAGGTCAGGTATGCGCGCCCAGGACCAGGCCCACCAGCATGCGTGGTGGGCAAGGAGTGCACGGGTTAGTCGGGTATACGGGTCACAGCCAGGTCCGCGTGACATGGGGTCATGGACGAGGCGGTGGGCGAGTGGGACCACCCCGTGGTCAGGAGGCAACGAGCCTATGTGACTTTTTTACTTTATATCACAACACCCGCTCCTGATCTTCCGAGGTGGGACTAAATGTCCCACCTTCCTCACAGGCGCCCGCACAGCAGATGTCTTCACGAATTGCAGTAGCTGCATGGGACTTTGACTCCAATTGCTAGGCTAAGAGTGTGCACGAAGGAAACGCGCACGACCTGGGACCTGGAGCCTGGAGTCCTGGATGAAGCTCTCGAGCTTGCTTCGTCCTCTGTCAATGGCAGCAATGACCTGAACTCTATCAACAAGCAAACGGCCTTGCAGCCTCGTTAAAGCACATAGGAAGCTTCGCCTGAATACGGCGAAGATGGTACGGTGGTCGGCGTGGCATGGGGTGGCCTAAGCGTGCATGCCTAGGTCACTCTGTGTGTGCGGATGTGGGTGTGTGTGGGGGGCGTTCTGGGGACTTGGCACGGTGGATGGAATGAGGGTTTAGGGTCAGTGAGGTGTGGCATTGCTCGTGTGGTAGTTGGCGAGGTGGGTGGAGGCGTGGAGCTGTGGGAACACCTCGTCGGTGGTCTGGCCGGAGGTGGAGAAGGTGGAGGTGGTTTGCAAGTGTCGAGGAATAGTTTAAGAAATAAAGAGGGGGAATAGGAAGGGGAGGGAGAGAGAAATTGAACTAACCTAGCCTAAGGATGAATGATGAGAACCTCATCATGAGCCATAACTAGCTCATTTTGACCCAATACAAAGGATAAAAGCTCCTACATAACTCAAGGAAAGGCTTAACTCAGAGAATTCTGAGTTTAAGGAGAAAACAAGTCATAAGGGGTAAAAATGCAATTTTACCAGTATAATCTGCATACAGGGTAATTCATGGCCCAAACACAGGTCAAAGCAACTTAATAAGAATAAAAGTGGGATGAAATGATCTAGCAAGGGCTACAGCAATTCCAAGAAACTAAATGATAATCTGTAACCCTAAAACAACCCACTTCAATTCACAAGGTTCGAGGCAAAGTAAAAATAGAATAAACCCTCTAAAATTCATAGAAAAATAATCTCTAAGGTTTAGAACCTTCAATTTGGCCTTCAGAACCCATTTTGACCTACATTGAGAACCATGCCCAATTAATAACTTAATTTGGGTTTTTGCGTAAATTGACCGGTCAAACAAGGCTTAATATAGAAATGAAATTCACCATCAGATTCCTTAGGTCCTAATTAGTCATGTATAAAAACTTGAGCCTAAGAAGAAACCTCCTTGACCGACTTTACACTTTGGTCCTCATATATTTACTCTTTGGCCCTCAACTTTTGAACCCTCGCATTTTGGCCCCTAACTCTCCTTCGTTCTTTGCGATCAGGTCCCCCCTGCAAAACCTGCCAGCACCATGCTCCGGCGACCTTGCGCGGAGCATGGTGCCGCGCAGGGTGAGGGGGGGGACCTGGCAAGTAAACCGGGGGTGCCCTGCGTCGTCAGCCGTCGCAGGGACACCCCCCTGGTCGTTATAACCCACCATACCGGCCGTGCGAACGCACGGACGGTATGGGTTCTTGTTTCCGGCCATCCTCCGGCGAGGGAGACACGTCGTCTCCCTCCGCCTTCCTCCCTGTTTGATCCCTATAAATACCCCCCGTTGCTCCACCGACCGGGGCAGCTCGGGTCTGACGGAGAAAACCCCCAACTTTCTTCTCCTCTCCCTCCGGCAGACGCCCACCAGCTCCGGCGGTTCCTCCTCCTCCTCCTCTTCGCTCTGCCGCAATACCAGCAGTAGAGACTTCCTCCCCTGCTCTTCCTGCGCCACGCCGTACCCAGCTGGCGCCTCTCCAGCCCTCTGCTCGCCGCCGCTCCTTCCCCTGGGCATCTTCTTCTCCGGCGACAGTCGATACGACTGTCGCCCTGCCCCGGCCCCTTTCGTCTCCATAGCTAGGTCAGGATTCCTCCCCATCTCCCCCTCTTTCTTTTCCTCACTGTCTTTTATTTGATTAAACCCTCGACCGCTCCTGTTCACCCTCACCTTCTCCGCCTCCGGCCATCCTCCGGCGAGCCGCTCCCATCACCTCAGCAACCCACACGGCTCGCCGACCACCGCAGGACCTCCGCCTCCTCACCCTGATCAACCCCCACCCTGCCACTTCCCCCACATCACCCTCTGCAACCCCACCGAACAAACCCATCCTCCGACCCACAGTCCGATCTAGGGCAGCCCTTGCACGCCGCCCCACGCCTCGCCACCACCCACACGAGCTTCGCCGCACCCTGGCGAAGCTCCCGGCACTTTCTGATTAGGCCGGGAGGCCGTTCTTCTGTGAACAGGCCACCCGACCTCCGCCGCCATTGCCGTGCAGAAGGAGCTGCTTCCGCCTGCAGCTACAGGCGCGCCACGCTCAGCGCCACGCCCAAATTCGACTCCCAGGCCTTGCGAGGCGTTTCGACAAAACACCAGGCTCGCAGCTAAGGCAGAAGGCTTCGCGTGACGCCGCGATCTCCCGCTGCTTTCCCCGCTGCGGGCGCGCAATTGAGGTGGGACATTTAGTCCCACCTCGGAAAAGTCCGAAGAGGCGCAGCGATATAAGACGGAAAAGTGCTGGAGGCTTACTGCCTCAGCACACGGGGTGAGGTCCCCTTCACCCGCCCGGTTACCCGGTCTCGTCCGCGCTCACGCCCCGCGGACCTGACCCGACCCGACCCGACTTAGACTGACCTGCACTCCTCGCCCACCACGCACGCCGGTGGGCCTGGACCCGGGCACGACCCGTACCCGATTACCCGGCAGCTCTGGGAGAGCTTTCCCAAGAGTGGTTTCAGAGAGAGAGAGACGCGGGGGAGAGGGTAGAGTAGGTTTTGTCCTCTGACGTAAGCTCTGAAGTGTGCAGGAACAGGTGAAGAAGAAGGAAGACACTGTAGCAACAGGCAGTTTAAGTCGTCTGATTTGGAAATCAGACGACGGCCTGAAGGGAAAAGAAGAAAGAAGGAGGGTCGACACCTCTGCAGAAAAAGAAAAGAAGGAAGAAGGAGATCTGAAGAAGAAAGAAGGAGATCTGAAGAAAGAAAGAAGAGCATCACCCCTGCAAAACAAAGAAGAAGAGCATCACCTCTGCAGAACAAAGAAGGAAGAAGGAGATCTGAAGAAGAAAGAAGGAGATCTAAAGAAAGAAAGAAGAGCATCACCTCTGCAGAACAAAGAAGAAGAAGGAGATCTGAAGAAAGAAAGAAAGAAGAGCATCACCTCTGCAGAACAAAGAAGAAGAAGATCTGAGACGAGGAGAAAACAAAGAGAAAAGAAGACAATAAATTCTTTCCCTCTCTCTTTCTTTTTGTAAAAGAAACATGTATATCTCTAGAATACAACTTGCTCCCTGAGTTCGACCTCGGGAACTCTTTTATTTTCCGAGTAAAAAAATTATATATTTGAAATGTTGGTAATAACTGGCTATACTGCAACGTTATAACAATAAAACCCGGTTGTGCCGACCTCTTCAATTTAGCGCCGTTGCCGGGGAGCAACGACTATTCTAGAGGTAAACATTCATATTTCTTTTTAATTTCTGATAATCTCCTCTCTTTTGTGCAGAAAACTACAGGAAATCAAGAAGACAAGCAACCGCACAACAACCACTCCGAGGACAGGTAAATTTTTTTTTCCTCTCGCTATTAACCCTTAAAACTCAAAAGAAAGAAAAGAACAAGCAATATAGGGCTAACCTGTCTTCCATACTTAGTAACCATAAAAGTTGCATGTTTTCAACTCATTATTCCTGCACACTATTAAGGGTATTTAAGGGCTAACACATTCTTGCTTGAGCCCTAATTACCCAACAAAGAATTAACTAGACCAAGTAGAGCCAACCTAGGATCCAACACTAGGGATTTAGAGACACACTCCTTAAGCAAGAATTGAGAAAACCAAATGAAGTGTGCCCAAGCCCTTGTCTGAAAATACCTATTCCAAGAAAACCTAAAACAATTGGCTCTCTAAACACTTGAACCCTAAAAGAAAGGACCCAAAAAGCTCTCAAAGGAACAAGAGGTAAAGTTGACTCCTTGGGTCAACCAACCTTAAAATTAGGTCACTTTCTCACTCAAAATACCTAAGAGTTCAAGTGTAACTTTAAGCACCCTGATCTTAAGCTAAAATTGGTAGACTTAAGAGGTCAAGATCCCCATTCTGGTCTACCTGGACCCGCAGTGACAAGAGAGGTCGGGTGGGGGAAACCCTGTAACCCGTGGGGACGCTCTACCGTGTAGGGGTCTTTGCGGGACTCTCTCTCTCTGGCTGCCCAGGTAATTCTCAGGTGGACGATCTTTCTGATCAAGGGGTCCGTCTGCCCTGCACCTCTATAGTCACCCAACAATTTTTGGGTGTCTTGATTGGGTCCAGCACCTGCTTATCTCATCCAGTCCTTCAGTATTTTTCAGGAGGTCCTTGAAACCTCCTATAGAAATTCACTCTCCCCGAGGCTAAGCCTCGGCTCCTTTGTTTTTGCAGAAATCATTCACATAGCCCCTCTTTCCTCTGATTCTGAACAAAATCCCCTTCTTCCATCTTGATTCAAACTTTGATTCTATATCTTGATTCCACCACCTGATCCAATTATGCAGCCTAATTACCTAGCAAGACTACCATTCAAAAAACCTGAATATCTGAGATCCATGAAAGATAAGATGATTGAGGATGCCCTTGAAATCTATGAAATCAAACCCTCAGCACCAGTAGAAAACATTCAGGTTGATGTCCCAACAACCACAGCTTTCATCATAAACTGTGCCCAAATTCTATTGACTGAAATTTCAAAAGGATCAACCCGAGATATGCTCATGACAGGATACATTGAGATGGAAAAATTACACCAATCTGAATACCTTCAATGCTTGACAAATCCTGTACTTTGGGAACAACACCAAGATGCCCTTATGAAACGGGTAGAAATGATGAAATCAGTAGAACAAATTATCAACCAGAAATACCCGTATATACCAGAAACAGAGGATGAACCATCTTGGAACAGTATTAAGGAACTATCCAGTTTCCCAGATCTCGGGATTGAGGCACAAAGTGGTTGTAAAATCCCAACCCAGATAGAAGACAATGTTGAATTAGGTTGGGATATTGCAGGAGAACACAATGATGAGCCAAACTTAGACCATGAATTGCCAAGCCTAGAATTTCAAAACTCCTGCAATAATGAGATCAGAACTGAACCTTCTGAGGGTATAAATTCCGCCCCTTATTTTGATAAGGTGGCCCTCGAAGATTATTCGGACTTAGGTTCTAATAATTCTACCCACATCCTAAGCCTAGAACCTAGATCTGAAACTTATGGGGAAGATTATGAGGCCCCTTATGAGAAAGATCAAATTTTTACAGAATATGATTCCGGGCCTTTATTTGATGAATATCCCTCTCCAACATCTTCAGAAAATCTGATCGATTTTTCAGAGAACATGCCAATTTATGATACAGAGACTGAGGAGTTGGACGAGTTGGATTTTAATTGGGTCTATCCTACCAGCTTGGAGCTTGAGCCTAGACAGAATACCTTTTCGAGCCCAGAATTGACATATAGGCTAGACCCCAATCAGGCTGCTGATTCCACATTTGATGATTTTTGCTGTGGTGGAATTCATGATCATGAATCTCATTTTCGCCAACTCTCCGACAATTTCAAATCTGACTATAATTGCGGAGAGATTCCCCTTCCTGAACACGCCAGGCCTATCTACGACCTCAGTTCTCATGACTCTAACTCCGACTCTGAGGTCCTGATTCCCGAGATCACCGATAACACAGAATCATTCCTTTTCGATCCTCAGGAACCAAAAACAGAAAATGCCAAGAGTGATTGCAACCAAGAATCCAAATTTTTTCTCGAATCCGATTCCTTTCATCCTACAAACACTCTTCCGGCATTTGATAGTTACCCAGAGGACTCTCTACAGAAAACCACCTATCATCTGTTTCTAGAAGAGCCCTCGTACACAATGGCCACCTCGTCCGCACACACAGAACGGATCAAAGCCTCTCCCAAACCCCGACCCGCAAACGGACTCAATTTCTATTCAGATTCACCTCTCACCGAGCCGATTGCATTTCCACATCGGGTTTCGAACATTGATCAGACTACATACCATGCTCTATCATTCTCTGATCACCCCTGTAGGGTTTCCGTGTCATTCATTGATTATTTTACGGGTCCCTACTCTGACCAGGCTGATTCGACTCAGCCAAACCCTGCGTTTACACTTCCACATCCATCTGAGCTTCATAGTTTATGGTGGGATCCACACCTTTTTATCCACATCTATCAACCCACCAGATTGATTGGGTTTGGGCTGCATCATCAGCCTGTTGATCTGAACAAGCACCTGGTTGGACCAACCAGGCTCTTAATCAAGGTGCTTGTCTTACAAAACTCCGCTGATTTGACCATCCCCTCTCCATCGCATTTCCCGCTTGGCTGAAGGCATCAAATTTAGCGCTTAACGGGAGGCAGCCCGTCATTCTCTTTGAAAACCTGAAACTTGTTCTGACAGCTTTTTGCACTTGAAGTTCACACTTTAGGACAGCCGACTCCACCTCAGGTGCTTGCATCTGAGATTAGAAATCGTCCGCAACAGTCACCCCGACCCATTCACTCATCAAAACAGCTATCCTAATGTATGAACTTAGTTGAATAAAAACCCCTAGGTTACAATGAGGACATTGCAAATCTTAGGCATGGGGGGGTATGAAAGTGCAAAAACTTGTAAGAAAAGGTTTTCAAACAAAAAAATTCACATATGCCAAAAATACCATAAAAATTAAAAAAAATTTTCGAAAAAGAATAAGAGGAAAAGAGGAGAAGGAAATTTTGTGAAGGAGAAGGAGAAAAGAAACAAAATGAAAAAGGAGCACAAAATTATGAGAAAAGGTGATAGTCATTAGTAAGGAACTAAGGAATTAACCTAAGTTCTAGACCTCATTCAAGAAAATAACTGAAAAGTGCACAATGAGATTAATAAGAATGCAAACCTTAGGCATTCTTGAATAGACTCTTAGTACCCATTAAGATCTGGACACTCCTCAAGAGGTTGAGGAAAATGAAAAGCTGAAGTATTAGATATAAGGCTTAGGGAGTATTCGGCCTCGTTAACTAATTTTTGGTTTACGGGACTCGGTAACCTAAGCACCCTAACCTCACACACAGCCTGGTTCAGTAAGCGTAAAAATCAGAATCACGCAG
The DNA here is from genome assembly GCA_037157565.1 of Thalassia testudinum. Taxonomy (NCBI): domain Eukaryota; kingdom Viridiplantae; phylum Streptophyta; class Magnoliopsida; order Alismatales; family Hydrocharitaceae; genus Thalassia; species Thalassia testudinum. The sequence continues at coordinate 26,768,153 of JAZHRO010000024.1, forward strand.
AAGCGTCGTAAAATTCTGAAAAGAACACCTAGAATAGGAGCGGCCGATCAACACAAGTTGATTTGGACGAGTTCCCAGCGCGGAGAGGCGGGAAATCCCCTCGAAGATGCGTAACAAAATATCATCTCCTCGGTGCTTGTCTCTTAAGATATCTACATATCCTACTGGGGGCATGTAAGCACTCTGCTGGTTCAGATTCCATGGATGGCATTATCTCGAAGTGTCAATTGCCAGGGTCTGGATTCGGCCACGGAACATCATGGATGGGATTATCTCGAAATCTCAATAGCCAGGGTTCCGGGGGTTGCCATGGGCGGTGCTATCTCGAAGCATCGATCGCCAGGAACCCTTGAGGATTGATGATGGGAGCAAGGAATCTGATACAGACCGTGTTGAAAAGCCAATCCTAGGCTAGAACTAAAAAGAAAAAGAGAGAGAAAACTCTCTAAACAGAAAAACTTTCTATCTCTCTCTTACAAAACGCACTGCGAACTGAGCCAGGGCTAAAATCATTTCAAGCACGGGTGCTTTAACCACAAAGTCCAATAAACCTTAGGTTAGTTCTTGTGGACCTTAAAAACCTTTGCTAAAGACTGAGGCTAAGGCTAGACAGATTTGGATCTTGATTGGTACTAGAGTACCTTTTAGGCCTATGGTCAGCATTCTAACCTAATCTATGCTCAAATAAAAAAGGCACTTATCTAAAACTATTAAAAACTTCATGGTCTAGAACAAGGGTTGAAACCTTAAGTTTTTGCTAAGGGACTAGCAAAAGCTAGGCATGGGGGTATGATGAGAACCTCATCATGAACCATAACTAGCTCATTTTGACCCAATACAAAGGATAAAAGCTCCTACATAACTCAAGGAAAGGCTTAACTCAGAGAATGCTGAGTTTAAGGAGAAAACAAGTCATAAGGGGTAAAAATGTAATTTTACCAGTATAATCTGCATACAGGGTAATTCATGGCCCAAACACAGGTCAAAGCAACTTAATAAGAATAAAAGTGGGATGAAATGATCTAGCAAGGGCTACAGCAATTCCAAGAAACTAAATGATAATCTGTAACCCTAAAACAACCCACTTCAATTCACAAGGTTCGAGGCAAAGTAAAAATAGAATAAACCCTCTAAAATTCATAGAAAAATAATCTCTAAGGTTTAGAACCTTCAATTTGGCCTTCAGAACCCATTTTGACCTACATTGAGAACCATGCCCAATTAATAACTTAATTTGGGTTTTTGCGTAAATTGACCGGTCAAACAAGGCTTAATATAGAAATGAAATTCACCATCAGATTCCTTAGGTCCTAATTAGTCATGTATAAAAACTTGAGCCTAAGAAGAAACCTCCTTGACCGACTTTACACTTTGGTCCTCATATATTTACTCTTTGGCCCTCAACTTTTGAACCCTCGCATTTTGGCCCCTAACTCTCCTTCGTTCTTTGCGATCAGGTCCCCCCTGCAAAACCTGCCAGCACCATGCTCCGGCGACCTTGCGCGGAGCATGGCGCCGCGCAGGGTGAGGGGGGGGACCTGGCAAGTAAACCGGGGGTGCCCTGCGTCGTCAGCCGTCGCAGGGACACCCCCCTGGTCGTTATAACCCACCATACCGGCCGTGCGAACGCACGGACGGTATGGGTTCTTGTTTCCGGCCATCCTCCGGCGAGGGAGACACGTCGTCTCCCTCCGCCTTCCTCCCTGTTTGATCCCTATAAATACCCCCCGTTGCTCCACCGACCGGGGCAGCTCGGGTCTGACGGAGAAAACCCCCAACTTTCTTCTCCTCTCCCTCCGGCAGACGCCCACCAGCTCCGGCGGTTCCTCCTCCTCCTCCTCTTCGCTCTGCCGCAATACCAGCAGCAGAGACTTCCTCCCCTGCTCTTCCTGCGCCACGCCGTACCCAGCTGGCGCCTCTCCAGCCCTCTGCTCGCCGCCGCTCCTTCCCCTGGGCATCTTCTTCTCCGGCGACAGTCGATACGACTGTCGCCCTGCCCCGGCCCCTTTCGTCTCTATAGCTAGGTCAGGATTCCTCCCCATCTCCCCCTCTTTCTTTTCCTCACTGTCTTTTATTTGATTAAACCCTCGACCGCTCCTGTTCACCCTCACCTTCTCCGCCTCCGGCCATCCTCCGGCGAGCCGCTCCCATCACCTCAGCAACCCACACGGCTCGCCGACCACCGCAGGACCTCCGCCTCCTCACCCTGATCAACCCCCACCCTGCCACTTCCCCCACATCACCCTCTGCAACCCCACCGAACAAACCCATCCTCCGACCCACAGTCCGATCTAGGGCAGCCCTTGCACGCCGCCCCACGCCTCGCCACCACCCACACGAGCTTCGCCGCACCCTGGCGAAGCTCCCGGCACTTTCTGATTAGGCCGGGAGGCCGTTCTTCTGTGAACAGGCCACCCGACCTCCGCCGCCATTTCCGTGCAGAAGGAGCTGCTTCCGCCTGCAGCTACAGGCGCGCCACGCTCAGCGCCACGCCCAAATTCGACTCCCAGGCCTTGCGAGGCGTTTCGACAAAACACCAGGCTCGCAGCTAAGGCAGAAGGCTTCGCGTGACGCCGCGATCTCCCGCTGCTTTCCCCGCTGCGGGCGCGCAATTGAGGTGGGACATTTAGTCCCACCTCGGAAAAGTCCGAAGAGGCGCAGCGATATAAGACGGAAAAGTGCTGGAGGCTTACTGCCTCAGCACACGGGGTGAGGTCCCCTTCACCCGCCCGGTTACCCGGTCTCGTCCGCGCTCACGCCCCGCGGACCTGACCCGACCCGACCCGACTTAGACTGACCTGCACTCCTCGCCCACCACGCACGCCGGTGGGCCTGGACCCGGGCACGGCCCGTACCCGATTACCCGGCAGCTCTGGGAGAGCTTTCCCAAGAGTGGTTTCAGAGAGAGAGAGACGCGGGGGAGAGGGTAGAGTAGGTTTTGTCCTCTGACGTAAGCTCTGAAGTGTGCAGGAACAGGTGAAGAAGAAGGAAGACACTGTAGCAACAGGCAGTTTAAGTCGTCTGATTTGGAAATCAGACGACGGCCTGAAGGGAAAAGAAGAAAGAAGGAGGGTCGACACCTCTGCAGAAAAAGAAAAGAAGGAAGAAGGAGATCTGAAGAAGAAAGAAGGAGATCTGAAGAAAGAAAGAAGAGTATCACCCCTGCAAAACAAAGAAGAAGAGCATCACCTCTGCAGAACAAAGAAGGAAGAAGGAGATCTGAAGAAGAAAGAAGGAGATCTAAAGAAAGAAAGAAGAGCATCACCTCTGCAGAACAAAGAAGAAGAAGGAGATCTGAAGAAAGAAAGAAAGAAGAGCATCACCTCTGCAGAACAAAGAAGAAGAAGATCTGAGACGAGGAGAAAACAAAGAGAAAAGAAGACAATAAATTCTTTCCCTCTCTCTTTCTTTTTGTAAAAGAAACATGTATATCTCTAGAATACAACTTGCTCCCTGAGTTCGACCTCGGGAACTCTTTTATTTTCCGAGTAAAAAAATTATATATTTGAAATGTTGGTAATAACTGGCTATACTGCAACGTTATAACAATAAAACCCGGTTGTGCCGACCTCTTCAATGAAGGAGACAAGGATGGCGGACGGCTCGTACTGCCGTCGCCGAAGACGAAGCTCTCCGTAGGTGAGGCGGCAGCGACGACAGGGGCAGAGGCAGCGTCAAGCTGGTATGGCTGACGCGGAAGAACGAGGGGAAGGCAACCCAACCACTGGTATTGTGGTTGGGAGACGAAGGAAAGAGGATGGAGCCACTGGAGCTTGCGGAGAAGTTGTGGCCGGCGAGGAGAGAAGGTGGGGTAGATCGACCCAAATCTAAGCTAAGGAGGCGCAGGATGATCTGGGAAGGCTTTTATAGGCCCTGGTAGGAGGTCTTGTGCTTGGAAGCCAAGCTTCCAAGCACGATCATGTCGCTGGAGATGGAAACTCAGAGAGACCCAAATCTCTCATGCGTTCGCATGAGAGATTGGGTAGGAATTAGGGCTTGATAATGGGTTCACATGAGAGGAGATTTCTCAGAGAATCTCCCTATCAATTTTGAAAGGGATTCTTTGAGGAATCAGGGAGTTCTTTCCCTCGATACCTCGTCGGAGTAGGATTCCCTCTGCTGTAATGGTGGAGGGACCTAAATGCAAAGAATGACGAGGAAGTTAGGGGGGCTTCTGTAAGGTTTTCAAAAGTTAGGGTAGAAATGTAATTGGGCTGGACGTGTTTGCAAAGTAGGTCAAGGTGAATTCCCCTTAGGTCCAAATTTTGGTACAAACCTAATTTGGACCTAAGGAATCTAATGGTGAAGTTTGATTTTAGGTTTGACCACGTTTGACTGGATAATTTACATAAAAACCCAATTTAGGGCAAACATTTGATTAAGACCCCTATTTAGGTCAAAATAGGTTCTAAGGGCCAAATTGAAGGTTCTAAACCCTAGAGGATATTTTTTCCATGAATTTTAGAGGGTTTAGGTAAATTTTATCTTGACCAGAACCTTGTTAAATTAAGTGGGTCTATTTTAGGGTTACAAGTCATTTAATTCCCAAATTTCACATGAACCCTTTTTTGTTTGAACCAACCCACTTTTTATCTTGTTAAGACCATTTGACCTATGTTTAGCCAATGAGAAATCTCGTTGTTGCATTGCCATGGTAAAATTACAGTTTGACCCCTTATTTCTTACTTTTCTTTCAGAAGGGTTATTCCTTGAGTTAGGACCTCCAGTTGGTTATGTAGGAGCTTTTGTTCTCTTTCCTAGGTCAAAATGAGATAGTTAGGGCTCATGATGGTGTTCCCATTAGCTATCCTTATGCCACGATCAGGCCTGTGGAGGCCATTTTTTAGGGAGGAAAATTGCAGCCAAGGTGTTGCAATGAGGATTCTTTTGGCCCTCCCTTCATCAAGATGAACATAATTACACCAAGCGTTGCACTAGGTGCCAGTTGCTAGGGTCAATGTCCCATCGTGACATGATGCCCTTGCAACCTATCCTAGTTGCAGAAATTTTTGACATTTGGGGAATCGATTTTATGGGTCCTTTTCCTCCATCTAACGGTTTCGAGTACATCCTTGTTGCCGTTGATTATGTCTTGAAATGGATTGAGGCTATTCCCACGCGCTGTGCTGACCATGTTGTTACCACTGATGAGTTGGGATTCATCATAGCTAAAAAACTAAAGTTAAGCTAGAAACTTGGTTAAAGAATGTCAAATTAACACATAAAAAGGGTTGAGTATGGGAATCAAAGAAGAAGACCTAAAACATTAATTCTAAGTTAAAATTGCATAATTAGGTCATTAAACGAGATATTCTGGTGAAAAAGGTCAAATGGTGATCCAAGTGTAAATTAAACACACAAACGAATTTAAAAGTTCAAATCAAAAGTATAATTAACTTCTTAAATGTTCAATTAAGCTTATATAAAAACTTGAAGGCATTTGGACACCATTAAGGCCTTGAAATTGAGGATTTACATTTAGGTCCTTTATGCATTACATTTCCTTCATTAAAAACTTCCTGGGACCTATTTGTAACTTGTAGGGACCTCTTTGTAAGCCCTTAGGGATCATTCTATTACATATTCTTATCACTTATAGGCTCTTGTGCAAATTTCACACTCTTTCGCATAAGGGCTCACCCTACAATTTACCCAATACAAACCTAGCGCCTGGAGCAACCGCGCGTGCACTGTTCATGCGTAGAACTTTGTTGGTTGTTTTGCGAGGCGAAGTCGGGGTTTTAAAAAGACGTTCGTTGCAGTATAGTTGAAATCACCGCGAAAACAAATAACATTTTATTACTCGAAAACCAAGGTATCCGAAGTCGAACTCAGGGAGCAAATTAGTATTTTAGAAACTAAAATCACAACTCTCAAATTACTCAAAAGATATGGTTCAACAATAATCTTAATGCATTGAAAGATAAAAAGATGCAAAAAGAATGTTCTCTCCTCCGATGTCTTTTTTTCTTGTGAATCAAATGTCTTAAACTTGCATTGCTACAGTGCTTGCCCTTTCTCTTTCTAATTTTTGTCTTCTCTTTCTTTCTTCTTTCTCTTTGCTCTACGGCTGTGCTTCTCTTTTCTTTGTTCTTTGGCTTCTTCTTCTTCTGTTCTTCCCTCCTCCTGGGCTTCTTCCTTGGCCTCTACAGTCTTTTTCTTCTTCTTTTTCTCGCACTTGACTTTCCTCCTTCCTGTCTTCTTCCTCTGCAGTCTTCTTCAGTCTCACCTCCTCCTTGGCTTCTTCTTCTTCTTTCTTCCCTTCGGCTACAGTGCTTCTTCCCTTTGGCCTCTTTCTTCAACTGCACCTTCCTTTTCCTTCTTTTCTACGTGCTTGCCTTTTCCTCTCTGACTTTGCCTTTTGCTTTCCCGGCCCTTGCCTTTTCTTCCTTAGCTCTTCTTCCTTCTCTTTCCCGCAGCTCCTTCCTCTTCTTCAGCAGCTACCTCCTCCTCCTTCTTCCCTTGCACAGCACAGGGCAAAACCTGCCCCTACCCTCCCCCGCGTACGCTCTCTCTCTTTTCTCTCTTCGGTTCACTCTCCTAGAGCCAATCGGGTATTCAGATTGGGTCAAGTGCACCCGGGTCCAGGCGCACTGGCGTGGGTGATGCGCGAGGAGTGCAGGGTTATCGGGTCAGGTCAGCCAGATTCGCGGAGTGAGCTCAGATGAGGCAGGTGAGTGGGCGAGGGGACCTCACCCTGTGTTCGGAGGCAACAAAGAGGAAACACAAAAACAATTTAAACCGCTCACCTCACTCCAAATCAATCGAGGTGGGACTAAAGTCCCACCCGCTTCTTCGCGTGCGTCCGCAGGGGGTCTCCTCTAATTTCTACAGCTGCGGTGTGCTGTGGGTTTGATTACTGGGTGCAAGGGGATCGCAAGGTATTTCCGCGGACCTGGGACTCGATCTCCTGGAGCGGGGTGACCTGGAGCAAGCTTGCAAGCAAGCTTTGCTCCCTCTCCAATGGCAGCGGATGTCAGACCCTGTCAACATGAATATGGACTCATGGCCCTATCAAAATGCTCAGGAAGCTTCGCCGCGACACAACGAAGGTAGCTTAGGTGCTGGTGTGGTGCGGGACGACCTGGGCGTGCGTGCCTAAGTCGTCCTGTGGCCGTGAATGTGGGGTTGTTCGGGGGCAGTGTGTGGTGCATGTGGTGGTCGATGGAGAGGTGGAAGATGATCAGTGGAAGGTGGCAATGCTTCTACGGTAGTTGGCGAGGCGTGTGAGTGTGTGGAATGATGGATGCGCCTTCGCCAGTGGTCGGCCGGAGATGGAGAAGATGGAGGTGGACAGTGGTTGCAAGGGGTCGAAAGTGGAAATAGAAAGAGGGGAAATGAAGAGGGGATAGGGAGGAGTAATTCTAACCTAGCTAAGTGGACGAAGGGGGAGAGGAGGCGGCTGGCCGTTCCTGCTGCCGCCAGAGAAGACGATGTCCAGGGGAGGGGTGACGGCGACGACGACGGGGCTAGAGGCGCGCACGTGGGTGTTGCACAATGCAGAGGAAGGTGGTGAAGGCAACTCTGCCACTGGTATTGTGGCAGAGCGATGAAAAAAAGGAGGGCTCGCCGGAGCTCACTGGACTCCTGACCGGAGGAGGAGACGAAATTGGGGTGATTTTCCAGCCAAGTCGAGCTTGGAAGAAGCAGCTGGTCCTGGAGCTTCTTTTATAAGCACAGGCAGAGGGTCAGGTGCTTGGAAGACGAGCAAGACTCTCGCCGGAGGTCGCCGTAGGTATGATACCCATGCCTCTCGAGCGTTTGCACGAGAGGTATGGTGTGAATCAGGGCATGGAGAGCTACTCAGGTGGTAGGGGATTTCTCAGAGGACCGCTCTTTCAAATCTGAGAGCAGCTCCCTGGGGAAGCGAGGAGAAATCCTCCTTGAAGCTTTGATGGAGGTATGGGTCTTCTGCTGCAATGGAAAAAAGACCGGAATGCAAAAAGTGACAAGGAAGTTGAGGGGGTTTGTGCAAGGGTTTTCAAAAGTTAGGGGTCAGAATGTAATTGGGTAGACTATTTTGCAAAGTAGGTCAAAATGACCTTCCCTTAGTTCCAAATTTTGATGAAAACCTAATTTGGACCTAAGGAATCTAATGGTGAAGTTGGATTTTAGGTTTGACCACGTTTTCCTGGAAATTTTGCATAAAAACCCAAATTAAGTCAAATATTGAGCTCGGACCCCAATCTAAGTCAAAATAGGTTCCAAAGGTCAAATTGAAGGTTTTAAACCCTAAGAGATATTTTTCCATGAATTTTAGAAGGCTTAATTGATTTTTATCCTGACTGGAACCTTGTGAAATTAAGTGGATTTGTTTTAGGGTTATAGAATGTCATTTAATTCTTAAATCTCACAATAACCCTTTTCTGACTGAACCATCCCACTTTTCCTCTTATTAAGTCCAATTGACCTATGTTTAGCCCTTGAAAAATCCCGTTGATGAACTGCAATGGTAAAATTATAGTTTTACCCTTTATTTCATGTTTCCTTCCCAGATTAGTGATCCCTTGAATTAAGCCTTTCTCTTGGTTATGTAGGAGCTTTTGTTCTCTTTTCTAGTTCGAAAAGAGCTAGTTAGGGCTCATGATGAGGTTCTCATCAAACACGCGCCATCTAGACCGTCCGTTCTCACTTGATCTTGATCTGCGGCTCGAAATGATAGAAAGTTTCGTGCGAATTGGCGCGTGTGCTCACCACTCTCCCAAGATCCCATCCTACGGTCAGATTTTGAGTTAGCAGTCGCGCACGCTCTCTCCCATCCTCGCCGTCGGTGCCCTCGTCGAGTAATCTCACTCACGCGGTGCCTGGATTCACTGAATTGGCTACTTAAGTAGCTTCCTGGTCACGCATGCAAGGGATCGCTCTCTCCTGCATTCCTAGCGATCATTCTTCCACTCCAACCACCCTTCCTCACTGATCCCTAGTTTTCACAGCCACTGGCTGTGAATTCTCCGTCTTCTCCCCGACTTTCCTCGTCACTAAGGATGACGTATGCCTGAGGACAACCCAAAAGCTTCACTAGAAGGGTTTTCCCCTCCGCTGGAGCCAATCTCTCTCCATTCTTCCTCCTTAGCCACCGGCTAAGGACCCACAAGTCCCATTCTTCCTGTTATAGTAGTTTTACTGCTTTGTAGTTTAGCTGTAGCTTTAGTTAAGTAGATTAGCAGTAGAATTAGAATTAGAATTAGTGTTGATATGTTATGCATGTTAGTTTAGCATTAGGAGTAAATTTAGATTAGAACCCCCCCACCTCCTCTGATCATTCCAGATCAGAGGGGACGTTTTCACACAGTCATCACTGATCATTTTTTCTCCCTCAACATGTTTTCCATATCGCTTCTGATTCCCGCGATTTTTATCTCCCAATTCACCCACTCATTAAATCTAATTTTAGATATGATTAGTTTCCAATCTCAGATCTAAAATTAGCATCGAAATTCATCTTAGGGGCTTCTCATTCATCCCATTTTTGTCACAAAAGCCCCTAATCTGAGCTAAAAATTGAATCAGTTTGCCGGATTTCCTTGGATTTCAGATTTCAAGGATTTTTAGTCATTTAGGCTTTGAATGCTTTGTTCTAGCAAACTGAGATACTTTTGATGTGATTCACTGATTGGCTGGGAATCTGAGGTGATTCTAAAGTCAGGATTCACCTCAGATGAGCCATAATCTGATTTGAATTTTTGTGAGGAATTGAATGTCTTGAATGCATGGTTGAGCCAATGAAAATCACTTAATTGATTTGAGAGTCTACCATGTATCTTTTAGTTGTTTTAGGACAAATATGATTTTCTAACCTAAGGAATTCTCCATATTCCTTAAGGTTCTAGAGTTCTGGGATTTGAGTTTGTGTTTTAAATTGACTGATTTAACTCCTTCTACATGCTGTCTATAGCATTAGAAAGAGTTAGATCAGCTTTTCTTCTAATTTGATTTGATGAGATGTTACTAACAAGAGATCTTGATTTGTATTCCCGACTAATTCTTTATGTGAATTTAAACCCTTGTCAGATTGTGATTTAGAATTTATGTTTGTGTGTTTGAATCCTAGATTTATAGCAAGTTATTGCAGTTGTAGCTACATTTTCACCAAATCTAGTTAAGTATCCCTCTTAACTAGTTCTTTTATATCCCTGATAAGGTTCTCTTGAATCTGATCTGGGATAGAAGTAACTGAATTAGGAATCACTTAACTGGATTTAGGTTCTATCCAATCCCTGTTGCAGAATTGTTCTCTGAAGCCTGTCTCAACTGCAGCAGCAGTTAAGACGTCTGAAGAAGAGTCCAGTCGGCTGCAAAGGTTGGAGCTCAGTAGGTTCTACTGCTGATTGGTGTTTCTAGCAGTTATCTTGCTGCTGATTCTGCTATTGTTGCTGTTATTGTTCTAGAAGTTTCTAATCTGAGAGATCCAAGGACAGTACTTAGTTTAAGTTCTGTGGATAGCTGACTTGTGGTTAATGTTGTGTCTGAACTGTAAACAAGCATTTATGTATTTTTTAATGCATGTTTAACACCATTTGAATGCTTGTAACCTGTTAGAACTCTTTTGTCAGTTTCTTACATCCCTGCCTAACTGTCCATCAATATAATTAAATGACATCCATGTTGAATTGCGTGCTACATTGCTTGAATCCTTTTTATATCTTGTATGGAGTCTGTTCAAGGTAGTCCACTGCCTTTTGAAACTCTAGGTTCCATTCTAAGCCTTTAGGACACATTAGAAAACCCTTGAAAGGCTTAGGATGAGTGAAATTTATAATTCAATAAAAATTATATAAAAAATCTAAAAAAATAAAATAAACCTGTTTGACTGAAGATTAGGTATTTTCCTAAGTGTATACCAAGTGTCATGGTATTCTGAACCTTCGGCTTGGTAGAACATACCAGTCGACGATTCTGTATACCATGTCACTAAATAAAAGATACTACACATAAAAACATTAAAAACATCTCCCTCTCCTCATCTATTTCTTTCCCTCTCTTCTCTACTTCCATAAAATATATAAAACCCATAAAAAGCTGAAAAGCTCAAAAACACTGAAGAATCCTTTATATACTATGTATATGTGTAAACATAAGGTATATTGTAAGCTTATTTATCTATAGTGTAAATTATATATATATATAATATAAATAACTTATGTATATATTGTATAATGTAAATTAAGTAATTAGGTTAGATTATACTGTATATAACTAAATTATATAACTACTTATTAATTAAACTAACTTATATGTACTATTAGGCTATGTAAATTAGTATCCTCTATAAATAACCATATTAAGTTATAATATTGTATATACGTATTTATATGTAGATAATAAACATATTTAACTCTGTACCATAATTTAATTATATATATAGAATAAATACTTAATTTATTAAGTTAATGGTTAAGTTATTAAATTAAATTAAAATAAATTAGTAGATTAAGTTAAAACTAAGTTAACTTATACTGTATATGTATACTACTGTAGTTTAAGTAAATTAACCTAATTTAAGTATATTTATAATGTTTATATTGTTTAAACTTAATTTACAAATAAAATAGTCCAAAAATCTACTATTTAAATGTAAATAAAATGGAAATAAAACTTTTAAAATATAATAAAAATCTTTATAAAATACCTTAACATATATAGTAACCCTGTATAAGGTCAATTAGACCATTTATTAACTAATTTATACGTAATTAAGGAATAAAACCTAAAATTAGTTATGTATAAACTATATACTTTACCTAATTAATTTATATAGTAAATATAATTAAAACTCTAAATTAATTGTACAATTGTAAAGTACTATCTAAATACTTTATTATCCCATAATTTAATTTTATTTTATAATAAATTATGACCCTCGAATTGAGGGCCAAAATCCTTAATCTAATACAGGCGTTGTAGAATTCCAACACAGAATGGCGCCCGAATGATACCATATCGGAAACGGCGAACTGCTCTGAGCGGTATATCACTAAAAAGTGCATTGCATAAGCCAGTCGTCACGGGCACCGGGTGCCAAAAACAACTGACCATCCTATATGACCATGGAGCATACCTGAGCATTATCTGAGCATTTGATGATAGCGTGTGGGTTGGGGGCCGTTTACTGTGCTAGGGCTTAATTAAGCCCAGTAATGAGCTTAAAACTTGATTAATCGGCCTAATTAAGAAACTAGGGCATCGCCTAGTAGAGGTCTAGTCCTACTCGACCCTCGGGTGCTGTGTATCCCTCGATGGTGTGCCCACCAATTAAAACAAATTTTTGCTCAAGTGAGGGCCCTAATGACTGAACTCAGGAAGAAGAAAAGCAGATAAAACAACTAAGTGTTATAAGGATTAAAGAGAAAGAAGCTAAGTGCGTAAGAAAAGAGAAGAGTGAACGTGAAAAAGTTTTTAAGTGTTGGCTGTAGGAAGACACAGACACATAGAGAAGACAGAGTTGAACATTGTAAAAACGGCTGTGTTAAAAAGAAGCTGTAAAGAGAAGAAACACATAAGAGAAACTTAAGAAGTAAAACAGAGAAGAAGAAATATATGTATAGTATAGATATATATGTGTATATAAACGTAAATAAGTATAATGTAAATAATAAGCATACGTATAAGCAGTATAGCTATGTATATGTATATAAATAACCATGTAGCTTTACTGACAAAATAAACCATTGCTAAAGGTAAAATAAGTGTCACTATAGACATCTGTTTCTACTTTAGAGTTTGTATATAGTTTTTTTGGGGTTTAGCGATGTTCGTATCTATCGATGTAGCTTCTATATATGTTACTATATATGTTAGTATATTAAGTTAAGTATGGTATGTATTATTAGTTAGTATTGTATATATATGTAAGTATTAGTAATATAACTTATAACTAGATAGTATATAGTATATCTATGTATTGTTTGATGCTTGTTTGTAATTAGTGTATGCAATCATTTTCATTGATTCTTTTTGTACATAATTAAACCATTAATTCATTCATTCTTTCTTTATTGTACATAAAACTTATCTTTTTGGAATTAAAGAATAATCTTGTACTTAGAGAGTGATGTATATCAATAACTGCCTCCCAGTGAACGACCTGGAATAAACCAGTAAAAATTATCTAAATTAAATAAAATCTATGTAATAACAGTTTATATTTGTAACATATACTACAACAACGACATTTTCGATATGAACCGTGGTTAATCGATCGCTTTACATTTCAAACACTGTTGCCAGGGATCAAAACCCGACAACAGCGCTTATTTGTGAAGCAATTGATTGATTAACATGCAAAAGAAAGCGATTAACCACCTTGTTTGTCAAAGACCACATTTTTGCGTGCTTTGGGATCCCTCGAGCCATCATTTCGGATGGAGGAAGTCATTTGACCCATTCGTCTTTCCGGGCACTTTTGAGGAAATACGAAGTCCACCATTGTATCACTTCTCTGTATCATTCTCAAACGAACGGTCAAGCTGAAGTATCGAACCGGCAGATTAAGCAAGTCCTCCAAAAGACGACTCAACCTGACCGTAAAGATTGGTCCGACAAGCTGATTGACGCTTTATGGGAGTATCGAACCGCCTTCAAGGCTCCCCTTTGTATGTCTCCATACATGATCGCTTTCGGGAAGCCTTGTCACCTGCCCGTGGAGTTGAAGCACCATGCTTATTGGGCGGTTCGCCAATGTAACCTCAACCCAGACCTGTGTGGGCAAGAAAGGAAACTCTAACTCCAGGAATTAGAAGAGCTACGTCGTGAAGCCTATGACTTTGCCCTTAACTTTAAACAACGTACCAAGGCCTTCCATGACAGTCGCATTAGGCAAAAGGAACTTGAGCCATCACAGCAGGTTTGGCTTTCTAATGCCCGGCTCAAATTCTTTCTTGGGAAACTGAAGTCCAAATGGACTGGTCCTTTCCTGGCCTCAAGACCTTTTCCCAACGGAGTTGTCAAAATTAAAGATCCCAAATCTGGGCATAAATTTGCCGTTAATGGGTAGTGGTTGAAACCGTATCTTACTCATGAGATGCCTCCGTTGGTGAAATAGTGGCCCTGCTGGAGGGTAACTAATTTGAGCCTTACACAGAGTCCAGCTGGGGATGTTAAAATTTAGCTCTCGTTGGGAGGCACCCCAACAGAAATCCATTCACTCTGCACTCCACATCATACTTCACTCACTGCACTTCATCATACATCATTTCGTCTCTTCACTCTGCTTTCCACCACCCACCTTCCACCCGCCCATCCACCCCGCTTTATACCCTGTACTTACCCTTTGCCCCAAGACCCTGTACACCTGTTTTACCCCTTTTTGCATGCATATGAGGACATAGCATGATTTGGCATGGGGGGTAGATATGTATCCATAGGATCTAGGAATTATATGGGTATTTTGTAGATTCTTGACCATTATACATATCCATCTATAGTATGTATATATATATAGCCTAATTTAAAGACCCCTAAAAATTAAAAAAAAATTGAAAAATTTCAAAAAATTACAAAATACCAAAAGTCCATAAAAATGAGAAAATTTAAAAATTAAAAATGTTTTCAAAAGTGTTTAGCTATGATCTAAAGTTGAAGCAAAAATAAAATAAGTGTTTTTGGACATTCAACCCTTGCTTTGAAAACTTTTCTAGCCACAAAAGCTTGATTCGCTCAGGCTTTGGCTTAATACACCCGAGTAGTGATAAGATAGACCAGGATCTCTCCTAACTTAGGATGTATTCTTGTACCTGAGTCACTAATACATGATTCATTGGTTTGCTTTTGCTTGAGAGTCTAAGCAACCCTGGTTCACACTACACAAAGTCGGGAAAGACTGGATGAACATAAGATCCAACCCTATTGTTCATTAGGGAAGGTGGAGTCCTTATCAGTGCGTGCAAGTAGACTCTTTATCTCAATTTTTAGTCTTGTGTTTAAAAGAAACTCTTTTCATCTAAGTTCCCACCCACCAAATAAGTGTGCTCTACCAAATAAAGTTCTTGGAGACATATAGACATCATCAAAAGAAAAAAAAAATAGAGAAAAAGTCAAAAAGAATTTGCAGAAAAAGACATTCTTTAGAATAAGTCAGTATGTTCTCCTGCTTCCTATAAATTCCTCCACTTAAAGTTTTTCAGGGTGCATTACAAATACCCTATTTTTACCAAGTATTCTTTGAGCCACAATGCAAAACATGAGCTAAAGCTGGAATTAACTTGGACTTAAAAAGACATGAAACCTCAGGATTGAGTCTTAATGTTCATCTGGTTAGCCCTGATCAATTACTAAGCACAAACCATAACCTCTTAGCTTTCGAGTTTTGCAAAACCCTTTGAGTCCTGGAAATCATACTTAAGGCTTAAATATTAAGAGTCCTTATTGGTCGAGAGATGGTCTATGTTATGTAAGACTTGAGTTCTGGTAGTCTTCTTTGCAATTGCTCACAATGTCCGACTGCTAAACACATCAATGTTGTTTCAGAAAAATCTTCAGCTTAAGATCATTTCTAAATACTAATCCCTTATTAAATAAGTATTTTGCTAAGGATTAGCAAAAGTTAGGCATGGGGGTGTGATTGCGTAGCAATTCACGTCTCTAATTAGGCCAACTTATGCTACTTTCTAACATTATGCATTTAAATTAGATAGTTATGCACGCATCTTATAAATATTTACATTTGTGCATTTTATGGATAGGAAGATAGAGAGATTAAGCATCCATTCATCCATTCCATTTCCATCTCATTTTCATTTAACTCCCCCTTGTATTCCATCGAATAAGCACCTATTATCAACCTACAATAATTTCATGACAACCTAAGTGCCTACCCATAATTTACCTAGAATATTCCCTCCACAAAATATCCCTAACGGCTTCCCTTTTATCGCCACCGTCACCAAATCACTTATAAAACACCCTCTCCCCCATTCTTGCAGAGGGTCGACCACCACCTCCATATCCGCCCTCAAACCCACACCACAGCATAGCACCACCTTTCATACAACCAGCCGGCCACAGCTCTTTTCTCTCTCTCTCTATCCTTCTCCATACGCAGCTCCTCTTCTCACCAGTTGAGAAGAGGCACGCTGTGTGTAGGAGAAGCTCCCCGTGGTCTCAAACACCACGGTGAGCTCCATCACCACCCAGCTCCTTTGCGAGCAGGTGGGCGTGGTGGATTCTCAATATTGGTTTTCTTTGCTTTGTTTTGATTTTCTTTATTTTCTTTTTCGTCTTTGTTCATCACCATTGCTGCAGCTGAGCCTCAAGCTTTGAAGCTTGCGCACAGCCACCGTGCGTGCTTAGCCATATCAGCACGCATTCATGAACTCCTGCTATTCATTCTAATGACGTTTCTTCCTCCCGCAACCTCCCCTGAGATAAGAATCGCTCTAGCTGGTGATGCACGCCCGCAAGCACTGTTCACTGGCTCTCTGCACGACATTGGTGCTGACCGGGGAGTTTCTCAGTTATCCGGTGACTCGGGCACCCTCTCTCCTTGTGTCACCTGCTGCACCCAGTCATCACCCGCTTTCACTCTTTGCGTGCGCCCTTTACACAATCCCTCTCTCACTCAGACAACGAACCCCTTCCTTAGACGGCTTAAACACACCCGCTCTCTCACACACAGACAGACACACTCACGCACACTCTCTCTCTCTCTCTCTCACACGGACACTCACTCATACACAGACGCTCACCCATGCACACATACACATATAAATACTCACACATTTATACACACTTACACACCCTTATACACACACACCTACACGCATATATATATATATATATTTACATACATATGCATATATAGTTATATATATTTATATACTCATATCTACACATATCTCCACATTCCCTCATACACACACTCACCCCACATCTCCTACTCACACTACCGTGCACCTACCCTTCACCGCACATTATATTACGGGAATATTCGCACCAGTTGCGAATAATTCCCGATATCTACGCAAAACAAGCTTTCTACCCACACTCACACACGTTCGCTCCACGTCGCACGTGGCACGTAGCTAGGTTAATCCCGTCTTTTTAGGCGATGGTTAACCTAGCATTATACTACATCCCTATTGAATCTTAGATTCAATATTCACTATTATATTATATAAATATTTATATACTTGTACTTATATACATATATCTATATAGATATCTTATATATATATATATATTCTACGTATAAATAAGCTAAGTATTTTCAATTCATTTTAATTCTCACATTTCAATTCTGAATTTATTTTATCTTCTTTTATATTTGCTTTTATGTCATTACTTAAGAAAAGATAAAAAATAATATAAAACAGAAAAGATAACTCTTGATTTGCAGGTGCACGGTCTCGTCAATGACCATTTTGAGGGTGTGCCTCAAGGACAAGTTTATCTCAAAAAAAAAAAATCTAAAAATCAAGAAAATCAAAAATACAATAAGCAAAAGAAATTGATGCGAGCCTAGGAAGCACATAAAAATTGAGTAATTCCAAACCTGCCTCCCTCAGTTTGACCCTGGCTTAAAAACGACATTCTTAAAATCTAGCCAGGTTAATAAATTTTTGATAAACGAGTGTAGATTCACTTGTAGGATAATCACTTCCACTATATACAATTTGACACTAATTTTACCGAATTAAAAAACCCTACTCACGTTCTATCAACAAGCAATTCAAGTTAAATTAAAATCCAATTAGTACATGAATGCTTGTACAAATAGTTCTAACACTAAACACAGGTCAGCTTCATATCTTCATCCAAAATTCACTTCAGATTTCTCTCAGACCAGCCAATTCGGTCCATCATAGTGGTTGAACTGCTAAAACCAGCAGCTTCTACTGCTGTTATAGCTGCTGTCAATTTAATTTTAGCTCAAATCAGATGATGAACCAACTGCTTAGACGTCCTAAAATACAAAGTTGCAGCTGCTACTGGTTTCAGCAATTCGGAGCTGCTACCAGATTAAAAATCAACCAAGATTAGATTTAAGAAGGTTTGATCTTAGCTCGAGAATATCCAAATCGATTTTCTAGCAAATCATTGTTGTCCAAAATTCCTTTTAAAATCATGTATGAAGATCTAAAATCTATATGCCAATTTTCATTCTTTAAAATCTTTAAAAGACCTTACTATGATCTCCTCTCTACATTATAGACAATGTAAAGAGGGAAATCACACTAGGTATTGAAATTATTTCAAAATAGATCCAAATCTCCATTAAAATCTTAAAAACATCTTGTGATTCTCATAAAGATCAGAGTGAAATCAAATTGGAGTAGGGGTCATGTGGCCTTATTTTTCTCATTTGCTTAGGATTTACTTAGGTGATCTCATCACTAGAGATTCCTAAGTACTAGAGCTCGGTGCTCAGGATCTTACATGATCCTAGAAAAATCAATTTGGTCATTGTTTAGCCTCTTTTCAATGAATATGAAATTCCTTGGCTAAACTACCCAAATTGCTACTCAAATTGGGCTTATGCTCATTTGAAAATTAAAAATCACATCACACACCCTAGATTCATCGCATTGCACCCACTTGAGTGAATGAAAACTTGAATCGCTTGATTAAATCCATTACAACTCAAATCGACACCAAATCTTGCAATTGGGCTTAAAATCCAAATACAAATACATCGAGCAAATCCGATACATTTGAATCCAGATCGGGGGTCTTTATGAATTTATGATGATAATGGGAGACCCCCAAAGTGAATTTTTGGTGCAAATTCAGATCTAGATTTGACCTTGATGAATGGGTGGATGATGAATAGACTGCGAGGGAAAATCAGAAATGAATTGAGATGCATAGGGAAAGCTGTATGAGTCGAAATGGGGGCGAAAAAACACCTCTCTGATTTGAATTGATAAGAGAGGGAGAGATTGGATCTAAGCTATTTTACTCCTAAGCTACACTAATCCATCATCCAAATTTGATCTCTAACTACATCTATTGACCTAAATTACACTAGCTAACACTACAACTAATTTAGAAAACATGAAAAATACACTAGGAAAACAATAAATCTAGCTAAGGGAAGAAGGTGATGTCCAAGGTCACCAGCTGGCGGTCGATGACGAAGAAAGGGGAGAAACCCTTCAGTTGACGAGGGAGGTGTCCATAAGCCAACAACCGGTAGCTGGAGGCGATCGATGGAGGGAGAGAAACCCACTCTGTCACCGTGGGCAATGAAAGGGGGTGGAAGCTAAGGGAATGGATCGAAAGGAACCACTCAGGGGGTAGGGAGCTGGTTAGGCGTTTGCGCGAGCTCAGTGAGGTCCTTAAGTAGGCGCGCGAGTGTTTCCAAACACCACATTGGTGAGATTAGGCAACTAGGGCTTCAATGGTGAGATAGAAGGAAGAGGGGCACGCAAAGCTCTAAATCAAATTGTGGTCGTAGTATTAGATCTGGCATAGGAGCTAATCACATGCGCGAAGGCGTGCGAAAAATGGATTTGGATAGGCCGTCAAATCATGGATACAGAGGAATGACGACTAAGATTCGAGGTATTCTTGTGCGTCTACAATAGTCATGCTGCATCAGGTGAGGAGAAATTGCAAAGAGGTCCAAATGGCGAAACGACTTGAATTTTGCACAACGGCCCATTAGTGACAAGTTTTAATGCAACATTGTCCTTAAGGTTTGCAAGAAGGTCCTTGGCAGCCTTCAGAATGGTCCTTGGGAAGTTTAATGTGAATAAAATGTAATGACTTGAGGACTTATATGTAAAACTCTAAATGCAAGGTCCTAGTGATGTCTAAATACAACGAAGTTTTTATTGAAGCTTAATTGAACATTTAGAAAGTTGATTTCACTTTTGATTTGAAGTTTTGAACCCAAACATGTTAATTTGCAAATGAATCATCAATTTACATTAATGAATAGAATATCTCATTTTATAATCTAATTTTACATTTTTAACACAAATTGGATGTTTTAAGTCATTTCTATTAATTTCTACACTTAATCCATTTCTTATGTTAATTATGTAATGTTTAACCTAATTTATAACTTAATTTGGATATTTTAGCTATGATGAACTATACCTCATCAGGAGATTATTTATTATCATGTTCCATAGAAAGAAATTTTGTCCACTTCCTACGATACTCTTAATAAGATTTCTAGAACTGGTAGATATAGTGGTTAAGTTTTTCCACCTTTGCGAATGGGATAGATTTTGTGGTAACAGGTGGTAAATTCCTCCCACTATTTTATTTATTCACCAAAATGGAGTGAAGCAAGGTAGGATTTTTATTTATTGTATATTATATTTTGATGTTTTAAGTGGTTTTGAAAAGTTGAAAGATTCTAAGTTCAAGATACCCCATCCATTGTTTATCTTGAGGCAATATAAAGTATTCCAATTTGCAAGGTGCTATTTGTCTTGCTGTTCAAAAAGTACTTATGAATCTTGTCAATTGTTGTGTTAAATTGATCGAGTAGAAAGTAGATTTATTGGGATTTATGATTAATTCTAAGATATGGAAGAAAGCTTTTAGGATGAGGTGTAGATTATGAAGGTGTGTTTCGTCAAAATATGCTTGTGTGAATGGGAGTTGCAACATGCACTTATTACATGATGGAGCGTTGATGCATATATTTACTTCATTTTCACTTTGGGGAGAACTTATTTTCTGACTAACAGTAGACAAACTTGCATATGATCCTAACGATTGATTCATACATTTATGTGGGGAGCCAAAAATTTACCTTAAAAGAGTTTATCGATAAGAACCTAATTATTAACGAGGAGAGACATGAGGTAATTAAGTAAAGCTTAAGATTTTCGTATAAAATCCTAAAATAAATTAAAAAAGAACCAACCCTACCCAGCATACAACCTTATCAGGGCTTCTTAAGGGAAAGGATCATCACCATTGAACAACGAAGGACGATGTTGTCAATTCATCACGACATTACATGACGCTTAAAAAAAAAAAAGTAGATTACATCCCAACACTTATCCCTTCCAAAGAGGGAAACACATCTCCCAATAAGGAGTAACACTCGCTTAAGGCAAAGAACAAAACGTATGAACCTTAAACCTAGGTGCTCGCCCAACCTGCTTCCGAAAAAAGATCCATGCATAAATAACAATTCATGCCATCGAACAACATCGATGATTTGCGCAAGACAAAAAAATCTAGTAATCCAAGACTAGTCACGACTTGATCGAGTTAATCATGACTCCTAACATGCCCCATCATTAAGAGAGAAACAAGCATAAACAAAGAAAGTATAAAAATGCAACCACAAAAGCAATCGAGAATGTTGATGGATGGAGGGATGACAATGGAAACACCTCAATCTGGAATCGCCCACAACAACATCATTGTGGATTCAAGCGCTTGAAGACCACCAATTTGAAAGGAGCCGATAAGCTGCCACCAACAAAATCTCAATGGTTACTTCCAACTCTCCAACCAAGACCACAGGGGGGGAAGGAGAGGCCACCAAAGGGCGTCACAGCCATCCACGAGTAGAAGCCCCAACCAAAGGGCCTTCTCGTAGCAAGGACTCACAAGTCAAAATCCATCTCACACAAACCCATCACCGAGACATGTCAATAAAGGATGTTGTTGGGCGGGGGGTGGTGGTTGTTGTGGAGTGATTAAGGGATACAAAGGCCGACTGAGGCCCCCACCTAGACGGTAGCAAATTAGGACTCCTCTTTCACTCAAGAGGAGAAGAGTAGAAACCTAAAGACGAGAGGGGACAACGACAAATTAGGACTCCTCTCTCAACCGACGGTAACTAATGTTTTTAATCTTTTGTGATTATTGTCTTAGGCTACGTTCGGTGGAAAAGTAATGAAAAATATTACATAAAATTTAATTTAAAAGTGTTTGACTAAGTAGGACAGGTGGATTTAAGTGTAATGGATTGATAAATAAATAATGAATTGTTATATTATAAGATGTAATATTATTTTATTTAATTTTGGAGGTAAAAGGTAAATATTTATAATATTATTTTATTTGATTTAAAAGTGAAGGATAAATACTATGGGTAAGTGAGATAGATGATTACTGAAGGTCTGATAGCAATGTGGCGTAGGTTGTGAGAATTAAAATGAACATTTCTGCTACATAAAAAACCTACGCCTTGAAAATCTGCATCTAAAAGATTTTGAAATGGGAAGTTCCAACCACGTCTGTTCCCCTAAAAAATATATCTCATGTTTTATGCAAACGGAAAGTACGCGATGATAAATCTTGCCTTTTTAATCTCAAAACCATCCATCAAAAAAGAGGATGCCAAAACTACCATCCAAAAGCTAGGCATCACATAGTAAAGGGAATCACATCACATCATTGGATAAAGTATCGTATTCCAATTCCTCATGTCATCCAGTTAGATCTTGTATAAATGAAGGGGTCTGGATAATGGCTTCACTACAAGATGCCAATCCACTCCCCTCCTAAATATGCTCCACTTACCAAGTTGGCAGAACAAAGGCAAAAAGTGAAAGACAAAAATTTCGAATCAAAATCAACTTGTGAGAGTCCGACCACTTCCATCCATGAAAAGACAATTTCCTTTGCACCTTGGAAGTGATAAAACATAAAATGAGAACAGGTTAAGACAACCCCTCATTTAATCCCTTGTTCTCACCTCCCATGCAACATTGCCCATTATCTCTATTTTCCTCCAAATACCGCTCTTCATCTCCTATACCTTGCACCTCATATTAAATGTTGCATGTACATTAGAGATGAAATCTAATCTCAATTTGGAACTCAAGTTGAGAACTCTTATTCGACTCCTATATATTTTTATTTTTTTCATTGTTTTTGCATTGACCTCGTAGGGTTTTGAGATTGTTTCCAAAAGTCTCTCCTTAACTTCTTTCTCTGCGAAATGTCCCCATTAATAAATTAATTAACAAAATATAATTATTATCGAACATTATAATTAATAATTAATTATAAATCAAAATGATATTATGCTCGACTAAGTATGTCCATAAATATTAAAAATATAATCAATGGAATTACTATAATTTAAATTACCATGTTATCTCCTACATTAAATTAATTTAATATTAAAAAAATCTATTAAATATATCTTTTACCACTTTATCTTCAGGTTCTAAACTCAGAAACCAAGTAATCCTTTCACATCACATATTAGCCTCTATTTCTAACTGTGATTCAGTAAACACAGAGAGATTAACCTCCTTTCTCAATTAAATACAAGCACAGATTATCTCTGTTACAAAAATGCTAACCTATATTAGCTAACCCCTACCATGAATTAGCCTTAAAATACAAACCAAGCAGCACCCTCAAGTTCTTCCGACACATGAAAAATCAAAGCAAGCATATTGACTGATATGTAAAGCTTACAAAAGTCTCCTGTTGGCTTTTGTGGACTTCAAAATAGCCCTGCTCTCAGAGTCTGGGCAGCTCTTTGAATAGCCCTGGAAATCCTCCATATCTCATG
This sequence comes from Thalassia testudinum, assembly GCA_037157565.1. NCBI lineage: Eukaryota > Viridiplantae > Streptophyta > Magnoliopsida > Alismatales > Hydrocharitaceae > Thalassia > Thalassia testudinum. Next base: position 26,791,596 of record JAZHRO010000024.1, read on the forward strand.
ATGGGTTTCATGCTTGCTCTCTCCATTTGCCATCCTTTTGGATCGATAAATGGAGTCAACAATGCCAGGGAATGCATCTGCATTGCTCTCATCGTCTTCAGAGGGTGAATAAATCTGCTTACAGGCAAAAGACATTGTTTACAACCAATAGGTGGTAGGAATTACATCTAGCATGCACAATAATTGACAGACACTAACAATAGGTTCGCTTCTTCAGTACCCAACTTACGAACTAATCCATCCAGTTTGAAACAATTATAATCTTGATGGAAGGGCATTTTCTAAAGATATATGTCCAAGCAATTCTAGTGTCATAATTAGGAATACGGAGGCACATAAGCTGGATTGAATTAAACAGGCCTAAACCACCATCAAATCTGCACCCAATCACAACATGCCCGTCTATCTTGAGATCTGATTCAATGGGACGCAGATGAATAGAATTTTGAATTCGTGCTATCTAGACACAATCAAGACCGGTGATGTGATAACAAGAAGAGTACAAACGAGTAAAAATGTAACTATGTATTTGGAATGAATAAAACCAAACACAAATGTACTTGCTCTTAGATTGTAAGTAACATGAGACAAAACATAACACGAGGAAGAAATGGATAACATTTTGTTCAGAAGGAAGAACATATTTTTTTGGAAAAGAGAAGGAAAAACATGTTACAAACATCCTAGCTTAAAAGTACCTACAAGTTCTGATAGAAACAGGTTGTCAACCAAAGCCAATTTTCAACAGAATGTCAAACTTCCAAGACAATACAATCTAGCACTAGATTGTATCAGACCTTTTGAATCGGTCATATCATAGGAAGGAAACTTAATACTAGAAAAATGTAAAGAGATGCACGTAAGGGCTTTGAAGGTAAGATGCAAAAGCATTTAAGCTTTGCTTTTATAAAGTATTGGGCCATACATCCTTTTTAGTAGAGCTTACTTTTAATAAGTGCAGCGAAAGCAATTGAAAATGAGATGATACGAGGACCCAGGGTGATATAATGAAACATCGTTCGTGGTCTCTAAATTACAAAAGATGGCCCATTGACATCCATGTGGACATTTTTCAGGGAATATACTCACAGTGTGCTTAAACCATGGCCTTCCCTTCAATCCCTCTGGCTCCAAGAATCCTCTCTCTGCACGCATGAGACGATCATTTAAAGAGCGCCGCTTTTCCTCTGTATGCCCATTATTAACTTCATCGATAAGCTTCTGCATTGTCCAAAAACACATAATTTGGCAAAGTGTGTGATAAGGCTCATGAAGCTCACTTACAATCCACAAGTGACAAAGGCCATATCCAAGCTAGTGTGATATATGGACATAATTAGAGATAATTAAAGGGATTGGTTGACAAGAGATACCCAGATTCCCAAGGTAGCATTTGCAGCTAGATAACATCTTACCTGTGCTTCAGTTTTGAACTTCTTTGGCAACAGTTGCAAACTCGTCCATGGAGGCATTTAGGATATGTAGAGTTTGGCTTTCAAAAAGATCACCAGCTGAACTCATATGTTTCTGCAAAAGAATATCTAGCATCAAAATCAGAGCATTCCAGTTACTAATTCGCAATGCAACAGCAAACATCTTAAGTGCAAAATGAAAGTCAGCCGTTAACTGATATTGTATTTGAATACCTAAAGACATAATCTAATGGCAAAATAAAACACATTGCTGTTGACTCATATTTGGTAATTAGCTAATAGTGAAACTACATCTGCATCAATAAATTTCATTAAAAAAAATAAACATCATAGAAGTTAAAAAGGAGCACGTTTGGAATCTGACCAGCAATATTCATGACATTTTTGGGAACGAATGCTGGAAAATGACCCAAAAACTGATTGTTATTGAACAAAGAAATATAGACTGCCAACTTCTCGGAAAATGGGATTAGCTTGCCGTGTCCTTCAGAACACCATGATTCCAATTTGACAATAAATGTTTTTTTTTTCTTAGAAAGTAGCCTCGAAAATAGTAACAAAACAAATCGAGGATAAAGTAACTGGCTTCAACAAGATAAATTCAGTGTGTAGGAAATTCAGAATTATTTCTCACCAGCAGTTGAGCAGCATAGGAGTTATAATCAAAAGGTAAAACTGGGGAATCTGCCAAGCTAAGTGCCAAAAGTGCCCAGATTTCTGCAACTGAAATGGTGCAAAAAGGGTATACTTATACTTTGCATTAGTGGGTGAGTGCTGAAACAAATGCTAAATTCTCTGAAATTTGTTTCTATAAATGTCTTAAGAGGTGAGTGCAAGTTCCAGAGTCACAACTAAAAATCTCATCCCCTGCATCATCTTGTTCCCCACACCAAATTAAAAAAAAAAAAAGCATTACCTGCTACATGGCGGCGAAATAAAGGATCTCCATATTTCTCCATCCAATCATATGAATCAAATGCCGTGTGATAGACAGGATAATCTGCAGAAATATTATTAATCGACTTTCTAGTAGGCGTGAACTACAGCATCTTGCAATAGTCCTCAAAATGAATACTGCTGTATTTTCCCATACACCAAGTAGCTTTGTGACATCAGTTGGCATCAAATTGTCTTTAAGAATGCTGACTATGATGGTGAAAAGTTTCAACACGAGCGACCATACCCTTTCCAAAGTACATATCAACAGCAGGGATCCCAGCATGATGCAGAAATGCAGTGAAATCTGAATCCATTCTGCTAAGCCTTCCAATCTACAACCAGATACATAGGCTCAGTAAGCTCAACTGCTAAAGAAACACCTACATGTAAGCACAAATTAAGGACCTACACTACACTGACATCAGAAATTCTGGCAACTACAAATGCACTGAAAATGAGAGATTTACTAATGAAAATCAATCATGAAAAGCATGGTTTCAACTTTGTCCGAGAAAAATTAAATAGGCGCACAAGAAGGTAGATTAGCAACAAAGTAAGTATTACTTTAATGCCTTCTTCCGTTGCTTCCCATGCCTGGAATACAGTCTTTCCCTCAAAATCTGGGTCCTTCACCTAAAAATTTGCATTTCAATTTTTCAAAAATTTATGCTACGAAATATAAGAATAAATATATGCATATAATGGTTTCATCATTAACGACATAAGTAACATTAACAACATAAGTGGACATGCAAAAAAGATGGTACTTCAAATGTCTAAACTGTTTAATAATATCAGCAGGCACAAAGTGAATGTCATAGCCATATACTCTATAATTGACAATTTATTGGCTACTTGATTCATGAAATCCCTACTTGAAGCAAAATCATAATAAACACAAGGCACTATCACTAGTTCAATATAAAGTTGCCATCTGTTGCTCTTGAATTGATATTGAACTAGTGCAAGGGCTGGCATACACTAATAAAAAAAAGGACCAAGCTCAAAAGAAACAACCACATCAACCTGCAAGCAACTAAAAACAGAGAGTTACCATCTGGGATGTTGTATACCTTTTTGGTGATGTCAAGCAGCAGTTTATCCAGCTGTGGGGTTGCACTGGCAAAGAAATCTGGCCCTTGAACCGCACAATCAACATTAAGGTAGGCCACTGCATTTAAACCCAAATTTGCAATATTCTGCTCAACCCGTTCTGTTGACCCAATCTGGCAAAAGAGGATTTGATAGTGATATTTAAATATGTGTTATGGGGTGCAAAAACAAATCATGCATAAATTTCAGTGAGGCTTGGAAACTGTCAATGTAGCTGCCATGAAGAATTTTCTATATACGGGTGGCTCGACAACACAACAGGAGTTGTTCCATTTTATAGCCAGAGAGGGGACACAACCCCAACATGTCAGAGCTCCTCAACCTTTTACTGTTTTGGTGGAGGAGCACCCATATGCCACACGCACATTTACAAATGTACTCATATAACTAAAATCCCCCCTCAAACTGTAGGCTTCTTGAGAAGTCTAAGTTTGTCGCAAAATAAATGAAATTTGAACATTGGCAGTGGTTTGGTGAGAGCAACAACAAGTTGATTGAGTTGGAACATATCGAATGTGAAGAGCACTGGTTGCAACTCTGTCCCTAACAAAGTGGCAGTTCACCTCAGCATGCTTTAAACGAGAATGAAAAATTGGGTTGCAAAGAGAAGTGGTGCCAATGCTAATCTTGAGCTCATGAAGACGAGATTGAAGCCAAATTATTTTTGCTGAAGTATTTGCAAGAGCTTTGTACTCAGCCTCTGTGGATAATGGCACAACCGTGGCTTGTTTCTTGCATAACCATGAAATTGCACTTTGCCTAAGTAGAATTACAAAGCCAGTGGTAGATTTTTGATCATCCGGCCATGAGGCCCAATCCACATTGGAGTAGGCAATTATCTTAGTTGAGGAACTTGAATAGGGCAAATGGCCATGGTCAATCGTTCCTTTTAGATAGCAAAGCACTCGCTTCAAGGCCTCATAGTGAGCATTAGTGGGAGTTGTTGCCATCATCTGACTAGGCGATTTACCGCATGAGTGATGTCTGGGAGCGTAAAGAGGAGATATTGGAAACTCCTTAGTGGTTGGTGGAATTCAATTGGGTTGGACTGAGGAATACCATTAGACTTTTGTTAACTTCTATGTGGAGGCAACAAATGGCATTTTGACAGATTTAACACTATCAAATTTGTACCAAATCAGCTGATATGCTAAGTAACATTGTTGAGATAATACAAGGCTAGGGTAGGGGTTTTCATGGGTCAGGTACCCGCCCCATTCCCACTTGACCCAAGCCGACCCAATCTCAAGTGAGTCCAAGGTTCAGGAAGTTGGTATGCGATATGCGGTCGGTTGGGTCACTGCATAGCGAGTATGCGGTATTCGTACGAGTATGAGGATGAGTATGCGATTTTGCATTTTTTTATTAAAAAAATAAAATAATTATTTAATTTATTAAAATTTGTGTTTTATGCAATGTTATAATAAAGAATAAAAAAATTAGAGAGAGGGGAGTGATAGTGTTACCTAAAACTCGTAAAAGTATCACGGTGAGACAGAGAGATCCCAACTCAATGCTCCCCAACTGGTGCAGCTTTCAACGTGGTTCCAATAGTCGGTGCAGCCTCCAACTGGTGCAACCTTCAACATGGGTGGTCAATGATGGCAACCAACTGGTGCAACCAAGGAAAGGGTGATGGCAGCCAATGCGATCTCTAACTGATGCTTCAACTGGTGTAGCCAGTGCGATCGCTAAGGAAAGGGCGATGGTAGCGAGAAGGCGATGGCAGTGATGGGGTTTGGGGCAACTGGAGGCAATCGTATAAGGGATATGCGATGGGATATCCCTGATGTTTGGTTTCGGGGCGCAGAAGGGGACAGCAGCGATGGGGTTTAGGGCAGCAGGAGGCGATCGTATCAAGGATATGCGATGGATCATTTTGGGGTTATTTGGGGAAAATTTTATTTGGGTATCCAAGATGTTTGGTTTGTAAGTTGATTTTTTTTTACATGGGACCCTGAAATTATTTTTTTCATGGGTTTTTTCAAAATGACCCATCGGTGGATCTATCTCAAAAGAGTGACTACTCGACCGAGTAAATGCCTACTCGGTCCGACTACTCGCCCAGACCTACTTATAGCACTGCATTGCATTACACGGTTCGAAGAGGGGTCCACTTACGACTATGCGGCCGCCTACTTGACAGGCTGAGTGGGTCATGACTAAAACCAACCCATTCAAATGGGAATCCAATAGATATGGCATCCAACTGTGTTAAACTGGGTCATAGGTACCCGATTGACTAATTTAGCTAAAATATAAAAATGTAAAGATATGAAATATAATTTAAAGAAAATTATAAAAAAATAAAATATATATGACAATATTCATTAAAATGATAAAATACTTTTATAAATATATAAAAATATTTAAATATATATATAATATTTATTAAAAAATAACTTTATATAAAATATAAATTTAACAAGAAAAATGTTATTAAATAAAAGTAAATTTAAATATTTAAAATACTAAAAAATAATAAATAAAAAATAAATAAACAAACAAATAAATAAAAATAAAAATAAAAATAGATCTCATATCAATAAATCTTAACGATTACTACTAATAATAGTGGTCATTTCTTTTTTTCAAAAACAAGAAAAATGGAAAGTTTAAGCATATAACAATGTCTTCAAAATGAGGTCGGGGAGAATGCGCATGACTACTGGGCTATGTATGCATTAGCGGCGATGGGAACCGATGCACGGGCTTCACATGTTGTCGGGAAGGCGTGTGTGACCGAGGACGACGAGGAAGGGATTTGTTGTGTTGAAGGATCGAGGGAGGGAAGGAAGCAACGAAGCACTGAAGCCATCGTGGCGAGACCCTCTCTGGTGGCAAGGTCACGTTCCACGTCTTCGCCTACTCTCGATCCGAGCTCCGTAACCTCAAGCGCCTTCTCGCCTTCAAGCTTGACCACGTCTGCGACCTTGCAAGCTAGATCAAGTCTAGATCCACTGGCCTGGGGAGCCTCGACGTCGCCCCCATCGACGTTGACTGCGATGCGACCTCCTCCACCTCCTGACCCTCGCCCCCCCGCTAGTAGCCCCCTCTCCCCGATCCGCCTGAAGGGATAAGGATTGCATGACCAATGGGCTGGGATTGAGCTGTGAGCACAATCAATGTGAATGAATCATGGACGAGTCATATGACGGGTCAGTTAATGGGTACCCGTGAATATCTTCACGGGTACCCAAACGGAGACCCGAGAAGTAACGGGTCATATTTAATGAGCACCCGACCCATATTTTATAAATGGGTACCCGACCCAATAGGTTCAAAAATGATGGGTCGAGTCAGGCTCGGTACCCAAGATTAGTGGGTTTTTTGAACACCCCTACCAGAGGGTGTCTTGGTTAGTTCAAAACCCAAAAAATATGAGGGCTATCCCAAGTCCCTGGTGGGAAACACAACAGCAACTTGGTGCAAAAAAGAATGAAGCTAACTGGGGGTAGAGCTTATGATGAGAATATCATCCACATATATGAGGAAATATGTGATAGTAGTGGAGGTGGACTTTATGAAGAGCAATGTGCCACTTTTTGAGCCATGAAAACCAAGAGATACTGATAATTGAGAGCTGATGAAACCATGCGTGAGGGGCCTATCTAAGGCCATATGATGATTTTGGAGCTTGCAGACATGATGCTGGTAATCGAGATGAACAAAACATTGTGGTTGTGCCATATAGATCTCCTCATTTCGTTCGCCATTAAGAAAAGCATTATGCACATCAATTTGCTTCATGGTCCAATTGTTAGAAACAACAAGGGCTAAGGGTAGTCGAACGGTTGTCTTTATAATAGGGCTAAAAGTTTCGAAGTAATCTAACCCTTCTTATTGGTGGAAGCCTTTGGCGATGAGCTTTGCCTTATAGTGGTCATTGGAGTCGTCCTAATTTCCTTTTATGCGATAGACCCACTTAATACCAATAACATTCATGGATTCTTTATATGGAACAAGAGACCATGTTCCATTCTTTAATAAGGCATCAAATTCATCAAACATTACAGCTACCCACTTGGCATTTTTAAAGGCTTGGGAATAGGAGGTTGATTCTTGGTCATGGTAAGAGGATTGGAGAGCAGTTAGATGGGGATGTTTGGTGGGGAGGTAGATATTCTTTTACATATTCCATGCATTGAGCTAGTGATCATAGAATCGGTTCTGGAGGGTGGGGAAGCAAGTAGGGAGGACATTGGTGGTGGTGGAAATGGGTGATGGGTAAGGAATGGATGTGGGGAATTGGGAAGGTTTTGTGGTGATGATGATGGAGAAGTGAGGCAGGGTATTGAGGTAGTAATTGGTGGAGTAGTGATGGTAGTTGTAGGTGTAAGAAGATTTGGTGGTGCAGGGGGTAGCAAAGTAGGAGGTGAAGAGGTGGTAGAGGTGTTGTTGGTTAGCTTGCAGTTTATGAGCATTGTAAGCATGTTGTGAAGGAAAGCAACTACAGCCAAACACTTTGAAGAAGTGATAGTTTGGTTTAGAGTGGAACAAGTGTTCATGTGGAATAGCACCATTGATACTGCTGGATGGCAAGGTATTTATAATGCAGACAACATAGTGAAAAGCATAATACCAATAACGAAGTGGAGTGGCACTTTGATGTAATAAGGCACGAGCAAGTTCAACCATATGACAGTTTTTCCTCTCCACCACACCATTTTGTTGAGGTGTGTAACGAGCAGAAATGCGATGGAGAATGCCATGTTGTTGAAACCATTTATGTAAGCGATGATACTTTCCTCCCTAATTAGATTGAACACATTTGATGGATGTATGAAAATGATTTTTAACATATTCATTGAACTCGAGAAATACATTGTAAAGATCTGGTTTCTACATAAGAGGAAACACCCAAGTATTCTTCAAATAATCATCCATGAAGCTAATAACATGGAGATAGCCACCATCGGAAGTGATAGAAGTCCAAACATCCGTAAAAATAATATCAAAAGGATTGACACTAGCGGTTGTTGCAGCAAGAGGAACACGGTGAGCTTTTAGTTCAATGCAGACTGAACATGGAAGATCTATAGAAGAGTTTTTAACAACGATGCCAACTTTATTCACAAGTTGCTTGAGTGATGTAATTGACATGGCAAAAACACATATGCCATAAGTGTAGTGGTAGAACTTCAAAAAATAAGTGTAGTGGTAGAACTTCAGCAATCATGGCGTGGCACAGATGACGTGCGTTGAAGGGGAGAAAGCAATGAGGTTGGCTGCCACATCTGATATAGGTCACCTTTAAGTTTACCTAAGAGAAGCACTTTGTGTCCACATCCTTAAAATACATATCATTAGAATAAATTTTAGCATATCAGGAATTATTGGACTTGAATTTGGGAATGGACAATAAAATGTTAGTTGCTTCAGGACATGAAGAACATCTTTAAGAATAAGCTTTTTAAAAAGCAGAGAAAGATGCTTAGTGCCAATATGTGATATGTGCAAACCTTGGTTGTTGCCAAATTTGACCTCATTAGAGCCGTTGTACTTTGAAGCAACATCAAGGTTGACTATAGATGTGGTGATGTGATGCGAAGCACCAGAATCCGAATACCAGAGTTCTTGCTCGTGCTTATATCTACAACATTAATATAAAGTGAAGATAGATGATACTCTGGGTTGAAGCGATGATAGCAATAAGAACCAATACGGTTGGTGCATACACAAATCTTTCAGGAGGCATCGACCATTGGTGTTGTGATGGAGGCAATCTTCCGCAACCTGATTGGAAGTCCCTCGACTCCATCGACCTCGACCACCACGACACCCTCGAGCGGTCTACTTCATGCTAATATTTAGAGTGGATTGTTGCCTCCAGAGCTATTGCTCATGGGTGATGAGTATCCCCACAAGGTCTTTAAACATAAGGGGATCGGATCTACTTGTAACATTGGTAACAATAGCATCATAATCAAGATCCAAACCATTTAGAACAACTAAAACAAGTTCATTGTTATCTAATGGCTTCCCAAAAGCTGTAGCTTATTCGATAGCTATAGATATGGCCTTTGGCACAAACACACTAATTGCTTGGTCACCTTTCTTCAAGTTAAGTAGCTTAGATTTAAGATAAAATAGGTGTGTTCGAGAATGAGTAGAAAAATATTTAGCCAACTATAGCCAGACATCTCTAGCAGAGGTGCGATGGGTGACTTGCAAGCAAATTTCTTTGATGATGGATGCAAAGAGCTAGCCTAAAACAAGCTGGTCTTTCCGTTTCCATCGAAGATATTCATCATTAATGGTATGGCTAGATTCATCAATGACGCAGTTCAAAGGAGAAACAAAGTCATCAATGACCTCATAGAGGTCATTTGCATGGAGAAGGGGGAGAAGCTGGGCTCTCCATAGAATATAATTGCTAGTAGTAAGTTTGAAAGATACTAGATGATGAATGTTTATGGGTAAGGATATAGCTAAAGTAGATTTAATAAGCTCTGAGCTAGTCGCCATTGCGAACCTGGTGGCTGGAGGAGTTACTTGCCAAGCATGAGCAGCTCTGATATCACGTCGACGTAGCTGCTATGGGAACTTCTCTATATATTGGTGACTTGACGACACACCAGTGGATTGTTCCATTTTATAGCCAAAGGAAAGGGGGCACGGACCCAACATGTTAGAGCTCCTCTATCATTTATGGTTTTGGTGGAGGAGCACCCATACACCACATGCACATTTACAAATGTACTCATATAACTAAGAGAAACAACTTCATCTAACGTGGGGTTTGTGGCATGCTATACAAGTTGGAACAAAATAAAGTAATTTAGGTGCCACTAGCAATTGACATACATTAGTAGTTCATGTTATTCACCAGGAGCAAATGAAACAACATAAAGAAAAGTAGGAAGAACTAATGTTAAGTGTAATCACTAACCATGCCAAATTCCTCAGCATCCCAACTGCATAAAATAATTGATCTCCGAGGTCTCCAACCTGCTCGAAGCAAAATACCAAGGCGACGAGCAACATCAAGGAAAACAGCAGTTCCACTATTGGGATCAACAGTTCCGTATGTCCAGGCATCTCTGTGGTTCCCAAGGACAACATAACGATCTGGCTCCTCCCTTCCTTCTATGACTCCAAAAACATTTCTGATTGTAGCCACCTTTTTCTCCTCCTTTAACCACAAAAAATAAATAGCAAAGAACTTCGGGCATAAAAACAAAACAACTATTGAGCCTGAAATATTACAATCACAAGGACCACTAAGCGCAACCGCTATGCCAGCATGTAAACTACAAGTACTAATACATTTATAACAACACGACGAAGCAATCATGCTCCTTAAACTCATTCAGATTACCCGTTGATGTCATACACCATGTTCAAATTTATGCAACATGTTCCAAGGTGGTCAAGGAATAAATTAATTCGATTAATTCTTCAATATGAGCTACTACAAAAAAAAAAAAGAAAAAAAAAGAAAAACAAACTCAATACTATAGTTGCAAAGGAGTATATGGTGAGGCCAAGTTAAAATCTCAACATTTTAAACAGACAACTCGAAACTCAACATTTGAATTCAGGTCTCAACATCATGATCGAGACATGTTTTTCACTTCCTTCCGAGGCAAGGACTTGAGCCGTACAGTAACATTCACATCCCAATCCCAACGGAAGCCACGACAATGAGACATGTCACATACACATGCAGGCCCCAGTCTTCAAAATGGGCATAGCAAACATAGGACATAAAACTCCCAAACTTATCATATTTTTTTGGGCAATGTTAACCAGTCCTACATCCCCGACCCCACGGGCCACCTCAAGCCCCCTCTCAATCAACCAACTCACCCATCTCAACCCAAACCAACATCCAGAACAACACATTTAAGGTTTCCCCAAAAGAAGACAGGGCACCCCCTCCACCTTCTGATACATTTCAACCCAGTAGCGACCGCGCGGGCCCCACACATACCCAACAAGATTACCTACCAAACCTCAAGCTACTGTGAGTAACCATGTGATCCTCCCAATGGGAAAAAGAATAACCAAATGGGCCCCCAAACCGAATTGACTTCCACAAGCAAAACCTGTTTCATTAAAAGCGCGCCAAAATCTCCTGGAAGACCTCATAATAATTCATCATCAAGTAGTGAACTCCGCCCCAACCTTGAAGGTGAAGTTCACGGGGACCGGCCCGGGCCCGACCCCGCGGACCGCGTCGGCGGGCAACCCGCTGCGCCACGCGTCGGGCATCATGGGCCCGCCGAGGGTCCTCAAGATCTCCTCCGCGGCAGCCGCGGGGACGGGCAATGACGGGATCGCGGGGAACCGCGCCCGCACGCGCTCGTCCCCGACCGCGAGGTGCTCCGCGCCGGCGCCGGCGGCCCATCCGGGGGTCAGAGGGTCGCCGGGGCCGCCGAGGAGTACCGTCCCCCTCTCCACGCCGCCCCACCCGAGCCTCCCGCCGCCGTCGGAATCGTCCGCGGTCTCGACGGGGTCGGGGCTGAACATGAGGACGGCGGAGGCGCCGTGGGCGGCGGAGCGGGTGCCGTTGGCGCGGCCGGCGAGGACGAGGCAGCCGGAGACGGAGACGCCGAGGCGGGAGAGGGCGAGAAAGTCGAGGTCGCGGGCGAGGTGGGCGTAGACGGGGGTGACGAGGAGGGAGGCGGAGGGGGAGAAGGCGTGGAAGGGTGGGGAGGACGGGGAGAGGTGGGGGTGACGGTCGGAGAGGGGGAGGGGGAGGGGAGGGGAGGAGTGGGGGAGGAGGGAGACGGAGGAGTGGAGGTGGAAGGAGAGGAGGGGGTGGAGGTCGAGGGTGGAGGTGGAGGGGAGGCCGTAGGAGCGGAGGTGGGAGCGTACGTAGTCGGCGGTGGAGAGGGAGGAGGGGGTGCCAGCGAGGTGCGGGTGGGAGGTGAGGTTCCGGAGGTGGGAGGAGATGGTGGAGGCCGAGTTGGTCGAGGAGGAGAGGAAGAGCTCGTGGTAATACTGGTGGTTTACGTGATCGTGGTGGCGGTGCGTGGGGGAGTGGTGGGGAGGGAGCGGGTGAAGGGGTGGAGGAGGAGGAAGGAGGCGAGAAGGAGGAAGAGGGAAAGGAAGAGGGACGCGAGGAAGGACGAGTGCGCCGCGCACTTCGCTGCCGCGGCCGCCAGCGGCAGGAACGAGGGCATCATTGCGCGCGCAGAGAGATGGCAGTGGAAATGGTAGTGGCGGTGGTCTGAAGTGGTGGGAATGAAGCGGGGAATCGAGTGACGGTGGAGCACGTAGGCATACGCACCGTGCACCGTAGGCTTCCGCGGCATACGCACCGTGCACCGTAGGCTTCCGCTCTCAATTCTTATCATAAAAAAATCATCGATAATAATATTTATTATTATCACTTTATTTTTTTTATGATACACGTGATAAGACCGTTATTTATTAAAGATCGAAAAATATATATTAGTTATTTTTTATAATTAAACATTATCAATTTAAATTAAATACCACTGATAATATTTATTTTAGATACATAAATAATATTTCATGCATACATAAAATTATTGATAATATTTGATTATGAGATAAGTAAACGATCATACAAGATCCATCAAATATGTGATACAGGAAGATCGGAGACCGCGCATCTTTTTTATTTGGCAACGCATATGGATTTTTGTATCCCACTAGCATCCTGATTTGTCACAGGGAAGGGTTGTGGGCGGGACTTAAGGTGTTTTGGAAGAAAAAGAAAATAAAAGAATAGAAACAAAAAGGTGCTTCGGACGATGGAACTCAGAACGTGGGTCCTGTGCGGCACCGGAGCGAGTGGGGAATACGATGGTGGAAACTTTGCTTATTGAAGAAAAAAAAAACGATGGTGGAATTTTTTTTTTATATATTTTTGCACGTTGAGTACAAGTCTTATGAATTAAAAAAATGATATTGAAAAATATGAAATTATTATTATTTTTATTTACTTGTCAAGTATTATTAATATTAATTTTTATTTATTCGAATTAATATTAGGTTGGGATGTTAATGTTTATAGTGTTTATTTAATTGATGTTGGTTAATATATATTTTGTTAATATTTTTTAAAATTGATATTAATAAAATTAATATTTAAGGTCTTTAATATAGATTTTTACCATGCAAGTTAATTCTTAAGGTCTCGTTTTATAAGAGGAATAAATTTATTGAATAAATTGAAATAGTTAAATAAATAATAAAAAATAGTAAATTAATTCGTTTGATATTTTATTGAGTTAAAATTATTCTAGAAGATGGAATAAATTTATCTTAAATTAAATCTATTTAAATTGACTTAAATATGAGATGAATTAAATGATAGGATAAATAATTAATCTAACAATAAAAATAATCCAAATGAATAGAAATTAACCCATCTTTTGAAGGCTGGAGATCCAACCGCGTGCATGGATGGAATGGTTGGGCTCGCATGTCTCCGGCGTTGTTGCAGATGAGGTGTTTGTGACGGTTTGAAGGACGGTGGTTTCGGTCGTTCATCTTTTCGGAGATCGATAGTTGATGTTAGGACGTTGTACGGCGGTTCGAATGTTTGGGATTAAACGTTAGGACAAGTGTATCGTTTTCTCCGTCTGATTTATTACTATTATTATTATTTCTAAGAGGTAAATGCGTGAGCCACCGGAGTCGATCCCATGCCACGGCGTTACCGCAGGGGTTGTAGGCTCAGTCTAATTTTTCATTTGGGGAGATAAAATAGGAATGTAAATGAATTAAATTTGGATAAATTAATATTTATATGTATTTACAAAATTTATGTTCATATCCTAGCTATTTATTTATTGAAAATAAAAATATAAATTTATATTCATATTTACAGTATTTATTTATAAAATTTATATCCATAATTTACTTATTTATTCGTCAAATATAAAAATATAAATTAATATTTATACTTATCTACCTATCAGATATTTATTTATTTATCGAATATTTATTTATAAATTAATTTTATAATCAAATCGTATCAAATTAAAATTACAAAAAAAGAAAAATTTATAACGTAATTCATTAATTATTTATTTTTAATAAATTCTAAATATAAAAGTTCAAACAATTCAAATTTTATTGATCTTTGTTGAAATTATTACAAAAAAAACTTTTCAAGAGAAATACATAAAAAATAAAGATACAAAAAATTCAAAGAAATATTAAATATGAGTAACTTTCAGATAAAATTCATCATCTCTGAAATAAATATTGAATGAAAACGTCAGAAGTATCTCAACATTCAAAATCACAGAGAATCACAAGAAAAATTAGGATTGTGAAAATAAAATATTTAAGGTGAGATTTAGATATCTCGATTAAATAAAAATTTTATTTAGATATCCAGATAGGATAATTAGATATAGAGTCATATATATAACCATACATAAATTCGATCAAATTATTTCGATAAAATTTATATTAGAATTTGATCGTATTTGAATCAAATTTTATTCATTTTTTTTAATCAAATTAAAATTAAATTTATCAAAACTTACCTCCGTAAATAACGGTGATCGGAAGACAACGTGTGCGTTGTGGTGGCGGAACCTGAGGGGACCGAGTGGACGGTGTGGTAGAGAACGTAGAGGGTTATCTGTCTTCTACGAGGATTTTTTAGGTGCATGCGAAAGAGGAAGTACGTTTTGTCGTTGTTCCATTTACCCCTCGTTGTTTATGGTCATGGTGCGGCTCCTTTTTCGGATGGCACGCGTGGATATTTATTTCTTCCATATGTTTGAGAAAGTTTGGCCATTGTATTGACCGTCGAATATTGACGAGAAATCAAGTAAATTAGAAGATTCCTGTTGGAAGAAGATCAAAATTGATGTAAATCGAAAAAATAAAAATTGAATTCAATCAGCTAATCGAATCACCTTTCTTATTTTTTAGAAAAATAAAAAACAAAAAATCCTCCGTGACTCCTCGACTGTGTCGGACTCCTCCCCTCACCCTCCGAACACTTGTCTGCTTAAGCATCATCTCACAATCTTGATCCTCGTCGTCACCGGTCTCCACCGTCAATGTCTTTTCAATTGCCACTTCTCTTGCATACATTCTCCAGCAGATTGACATGCCACTCCAAATTTTTATATATATCTTTGTCAACTAAATTCTAATTCAATCTGATTTTTTTTTCTTTCTGGAAAGAAAGTTTTCTCTCGGTTGTTGAAGTCATATAAGTGATATAATAATAGAGGAAAAGCTTCTATCCTATGTGAGGAATAAAATTTTGATTTAAGTCAAACACAAATAGAAAAGAAATATCACTAACATAGATTTCAAACAATGATTGGAAATTGAGTTATCGTAACATGCTCAACGATACGATTGCGTTACTAGAAAAATTTCTAACCATTAGCACAAATAGGAGATCCAACCAAAGTTGGCACCAATTCACCACCCGATCAATCCTTGTCGTATGAAGTATGGATTCTTGTATGTCCCCCTAAAGTAACGTCAACCTCTTGGAGGAAGAACATTTCATCCCACAAGGGGGTAGAAACATATTAACAACAAAGAAAAAACTAAACAAATTAACAACAAAGAAAAACTAAAACATACATCAAAATGATCGAACTAACGTATAAACCAGGCCTCGACAATCAGGGTCCAACCCAAACATCAACCAACCCCCGTCGAACCAAAAGGGCTACCCTAGCCCCCACCAACCACTGCAACCCAGCCATATCGTCAATGTGTCCTCACTGCCGACGACCCATCGCCTCACTAATCGTCCCAGTTGCACGCCACGAGCAAGCAAGAACCTCTACGGTCGGAGCCACATAGGAGAAGAAACAATCACACAAACTCACGCCTCCACTACCGGATGTCACATCTCGGAATGACCTCCTCACCGTATGCATATCACCTCCGATAATGAAGATCTACCTAAGAAAAAGGGGAAAGCTTTTGGTAGGAGAGGGGACTTCGATCGGCCTAAGGAGACTAATCAGACCCCAATTGTTCGGATCCCTTGAGATGGAGGTGGAAAGTCGGGAGGAGAGAAGAAAGTGCGAGCCTGACTATTTTACTCAATCCGATTCGTTCATAGTGATCATTGCAAGCCAAATCAAAAAGATGTACTACTTGATTATATTTTATTTTTACAAATGATGTTGTCATCGACCGATTAACCCATTAAATTATTAAAAAGTAAAATTGTTCGATTGATTTGATGGTAGATTTGATTTTTAAAATATTGGTATAGGCTATTGAGATTGTGAATCATCGAGTCAATTGGACAAGCATTAGGATAGATTGAGGAGTTTTGGGTACACTATTCATTCACATATGGACTTTCAGATTGGTTAACTTAAAATAATTTTGTACATGATTTTGGTGTAAGTTCGATTTTAGTATGAATCCTCAAGGGGAAAGTAATCCCAGAAGAGGACTTTGTATGATTGATGAACTGACCAATCCTGAAGAACTAATCCTCCAAGCTTATTTGGATGGATAATCCGGGATATGATCTGAGATCTCAATGTCCTGATGGAATCGATACCTTTCTTGTCCTTTCTGCTAAGATCAATTGTAGAATATGTTATTATATATTAGTGTTTGTGGAACAATTATCAATATGGCACATATAATTTGAAGGAACATTGCTGATATATCCACCTATGATAATCAATATAAAGTTAGGTAGCATATGCCCCCGTGCGATCAAACACGCATATACGACATTCAAATTAAACACTTTCATTTACCCAATTTCTAAAATAATCGTTGTAACCTTGTTGCCTTGTAATAAGGTTGTAGAAATGAATCTTTCTTGATTTACTTAACAATAATGTAAGAAAAATTTTCTATCAATATCCTTTTTGGATATTGCCCTTCAATGCATAAAAGAACACATCTCATCTATAAGGAATTTGTTGCATCGTAAAGGTTATCCTTGAATCATGTTTCCATTCCAAGTGCAACAAAAATATTGTGCCAATAATAATCGTTGTTATCACTAATATCTTTATGCAAATAAAGTACAACAGAAGGGAAAAACAAAAGCTAAATGGCGTGTAATCACGATTATGAAGTCACTTTCACCATGCTAAGACATAGTATTTCATTGATAAAAGGAGGAACCCATTACAAAGGACACTACTCAAGAAGGAGAGAAAGGAAGAGAGATCCAAACTCCCTCACAAGGAGGTGAAAGTTATTCCCTGATGCAATGGAGGGATTCCATGATGGAGTCACACAAAACTAAAAGGAAAAGAAAGAAAAACAATCGAAACTACAATAAAAGACAAAGAAAGCGTCTGGAGTAAGGGGATCAATTGTAGTTCTCCAAACAGGAAAGAGCCGCAACTTCATGCTCAATGATATGGTAGCGCTACTAAGAAATTAATCACAACAATCTTCACAATTTGCGCTAACGAGAAACCAATCCTAATGCCCGTGGTAAATCTCCATCAGCGGTGGTAGACCTGGGTTCTCACGTGGTCCCAAGGGGCGAGAAAGGCCACACCACCCTTGACGACCACGCCCAAGCTAGTCCAACCAAGAACTTGCGCTATGAACACCACCGTTGAGGGCACGAATGCCAAACTCCATGATAGTTGTAGATGACCACAGCAAGCCACCCCCACACCATCACAACAACAGCCGAGCTTCGTGGATGACGACGCTCAACCATACCAACAATAGGAGGGACTTGTCGCTGACGCCAATGCGAGGGCAGAGATGAGCGTAGTCTATTAGTGAAAGACAGGTAGGATGGGGGGGAGGGGAGAAAGAGAAGCGGAGGGGGGGGGCGGATGACCGGCAAGTTGAAATGACCCTTCCCAAAGGTTTTTTGAGGTTTTTCCGAAAGGATAAGGGTGTAAACGTAATTTTAAACCCCCTCGGCTTATGTTGTGGGCTTTACGGGAAAGAGAAAGTTTTGTGGAGGGGGGAATCTCACAATTTTTCCCACACAGCACACCCACGCACACACACCTCCCTCCAAACCCTAACCCTATCCCTATTTAACACCCCACCACCTCCACCTTCACTCCATCCATTGCACCAACTCCTTCCCCGTCCACTTGCAACCATGAGCAGGGAAGTGGGAGGGGAGCTCGAGCCGGAGGAGAGGGAGAGAGGGAGAGCGTGGGCAAGGGAGAGGGAGGGTGTGGGAAAGGGGGCGCGGTCGGAGGAACTCGAGGAGAGGAGCTTGAGAGGAAGAGCCGCGCAAGGGAGAGGGAGAGCGTGCGTGCGAGAGGAGAGCTGATCGGAGGATGCCGCTGTTCGTCGTTCCTCCGTTCTTCCCCTGTGGCCGTGCGTGGGAGAAAAGGAGGAGGGGGGCTGCCAAAGGAGCTCTGCGACCTCCTGCAACTGCCATAGTAGTAGTTGCAGCTCTGCGGGCGAGAGTAGAACTTTGTGAAGAAGTTCTACGCACAGGTTTTTCCGATATCAAACGTCTACGGCATCGGTCAGATGTCTGGAGGAGCCTTAGGATGTCCGGAGCTGGCGCCGGACGTCTGACAGTACGCAGAGTGCCGAGGTATGTATAATTCCCCACTAGGAGGGGGTGACGTAATAATTGCGGAAATAAATATAAACAATCTTACAAAATAGACAATCACACAAGTACACAAGTATTTTTAGGTGGAAACCCAAAGCAGGTGAAAACCACCACCTAACCCTCTCGAGTTAGGATTTTCCGATCAACCAAGTTGATCAAAATCTACTAAACGAATCACTTTAAATGAGGGTGATTCAACCTCAAATACAATCACGCTACAAGTGCGAGGGTAGCGTTCCTCAACCCCTTCTCTTCACGAGAAGGATTTTGTCCCTCGAAGGAGACGGAAATTCGCAAAGCGAATACCCAACCAAATAACAAAGATAAAAGAACAATAATCCTATAGAGCCAACAAAGTAATTATAAACCTAAGTTTCTATAGGAATTAAGAAAACTCCCCTTTGCAAGGAGTGCGTCGGCGACGAGGATGCGTGAACAACACGACGGCGCTACGTCGCTCTCGTGAACTACGGCGGGAGAGCGGGTGCGCAAAGCTTGATGCTCTCAAGATGAAGAATTAGAGCTTGGAGAGCAAGAGAGTCTTTTTGGACACAAAAGAGTGTGAACGTGTGTAGGTAGGTGTGTTTTTGTGTTGCAAAGGTTCCCCTCTATTTATAAAGGCCTTAGGAAGGCTTTGGAAGGCTTAGAAAAGCTTCCATAGCCGTTGGGTACAAAGCCCAAGTGAATCAGCCCGAAATCAGGAACAATCATTGCACTGACAGGCTTATCAGACGTCTAATTCTGGCATCAGACATCTGGAAGACCACTTTAAGATGTCTGAAAATAAGGTCAAACGTCTGATTTTGGGCGGGTTTCTTCCTGACTTGGATCAGATCTAAACAGGGTTCTAGCACAAGTCGATTAGACGACATACAGGACGTCTGGCACTATATCTAGACATCTGGAAACCTACTTTTTCGTGGGAATGGATTTACAACGGCTAGAAAATCTCTGAGAGGAGATTTTCGGGTCAGTCGAGGCAAAACGGTCAATTATCAGACGTCTGTAAAGGCCTAAGGACGTCTGATAAGGCTTTAACGGTCATATTCTGCAGTGTTTGCTAGGTGAGCCAACGGTCCACTAATTGGACGTCCGGCAAGTCCATCAGACGTCTCATAAGATGTCCGGTTTAAGGTCTGGACGTCTGATTTCATCAGACAGAACTAGTTATATCCAGCGTAAAAGTTATCAGACGTCTGAATCAACAGTCAGACGTCTTAAAATACTTTATCAGACGTCTGATTTGGGAATTAGACGTCTGGAAGTGCTGTTTGAACCCTATATTGGTTTTCTAAGTTCTCTATAGAAAACCTAAGTATCCTAGGGTTGTGCCGGTGTTCCTAGGACTACTGTTGGGGTACTTTGAGGCTCTTTAACATGAATCTAAGTAAAAAATAAAGAGCAAGAAAATAACGACAAATGTACATGAAAGGAATAAAATGGAATTCTATCCTATTCTTCTTGTCCTTCCTCTTCAATCTATCGCTCCTCGCGAATCCCCTCTGTTCTCCATCAAGCTCCTCCAATCCATCCTGGATGTGAGCTTGAATTCCGTCTAAACACGTCTACATTTGCAATTGACCTGAAATCTAAGACTCCAAGTGCAAATGTTAAATAACACGTATTTTGTTATCATCAAAACAAATGATCGTGGTACTCTAGCACCAACAGTATGAACTCTGTACGTGCCTGTATGCATGTACGTTAAGTACGTTAAGTTTAGGTGTTGCCTTTTTGAACCTGCGCGTGCATGCACAGGTACGAGGCTTTGGAAAGGCAAGTAGCACGCTCTTCGAGGTACTTTAGGATGTTTAGAGATCGTGCCGGACGTCTGACTACACTCCCAGATGACCAGGAGGAGTGTCAGGCACCTGGGATCTACCTCAGATGGTTGCGGAGGGGTCTAGACATCTGAGGAAGCCGTAGGAAAGCAATGTGAGATTTTGAGGCCGTTTAAGACGTCTAGGTCTAGTTCCAGACGTCTGATTTTAGTCAAAGTACACGTTTTTTACCCATTTAAGGCCCAAATGGAGTCAGTTTTGCGCAAACAAAGTATTGTTGATTTCCGTTCGAGTTTCTCTATGTGTTAATATCACTCATATACTGTTTTGAACCTGTTTGATGTGATTTGATCAATGGTATAGGTCTCTAGCTAGTAGCGTGTACGGGGCTCCCAAAGACGACGGGGTCTGCGATTCTAGCCCCCATTCCACTTGTGTATCCTGGTAGAGTGATTTTTCTTAATACTATGACTTAAGTAATCAAAATGCATGATATCTTAGAATGATTTGATTGAACCCTAGGATATAAATGAACTCTAGGGCATAAATGAATGAACATTGCTTGAGTCACATTGTCTATTCTGAAATGCATGTAAAAACCCTTAATGCTAGTAAATGAATAGTAAATGATGTGATACTTCTTTCAGTTATTAAATCACAAGCTGCCTCTTATATGATTAAGAACCGGGATGTGAACTACGAGATATGCATGTTGAGAAACGAAATGAACGAATACAATGCATGAACCCTACGGGGAACTAGGAGAGGAACTCTTATACACTGAACGAATATCGAATGTAGAAGGGAAGTGAGCTGGCCCTCGAGTACACGGTACCGAGGAGAGCAACTATCCCTTGGGTTTAGAAAGTACGTTGGCCCTCGTGTACGCGATACCGAGGAAAGCTACTGTTACTTTAGTATAGGGGGAGCTAGCTGGGCTCAAGGTTAGGACTAACCCCCCTACACCGACTCATGTTAGGCCCATTGGGAAAACTGAGATAGTTGGGCGAGGGTACGTAGGCTATTGTGAGACTCCTATTCCGAGAGGGCAAGGCCCTATTCCGTTTTGTGTTGTACGTTTGGGCGTACCCACTAGCGGAAACGACCGACCGTGTGCTAGTACGGGGTATTTACCCATGCACTTATCGTGCGGGCCATAGTCACCGTTACGTCACGATTGTAACCTCAGAGTGGTAGACCGGGTGTAGGACTACCATGGGGGATTCTCCCGACCAGGAGAGTGCCACGTGTACATCCTACATCGTGGGAAAAACTGCAATTAGGATTGTTCCCTTAAAGAACAAGGAGATTAAGAAAGGTTGCGGCATGTAATATTTTTTAGACATTTCGTTCTATTTTCCATTACTGTCTCTTATTTATTTCTTCTTAGTTATATTGCATGTGTGGTTGTGGAATATTTTCTACTTTTGCTTATTTCTCGTTGGACGACTGGGTTTTAGGATCTAGTTGAGGCGAGCCAATCTCGGGTTTTGTAGGGAGCCGGGATCGGGTCGTAATACAAGTGGAGCCCAGTCAGGGCCCTATGTCTGGCTTGTAGAAGGGTTTGGTGTTTCTTGCAAAAGACTTGCACCATCTCCTATCCTGTTAGGTTTTGCATCCACCAAGTGAAACTCTTTAGGTCAGTGGGGTTTTTTTGGAGCCTTGGTAGTCCTATAAGGTTTGCATCCACTGTATGGTCATCCATCCAGACGAGATTGATTGCCATTCTTAACTAGGTCCTTTGCCAAGTAATTGGTCAAGCTTACTCAAATCTGTTTATGAGATCTACCTATGGTTGCATGTTCTGTCTGGGTCAATCAGGTTCTTGCTTGCTTGATTGTGCTTATGGGCATCTTTGGGCCTTCTCCCATTTGAAGTGGGTCTAAATGCCTATTACGCATAATTTTTTAGTGTAAAATTCCTCCCCAATCAACCTATCATTTATACATTGACACGAGTGATTCTTCTTAAACTTAAACTATGCAATTTACTCCCAAACATCTATGATGAGAACCTCGTCACAAACCCTAAACTAGCACCATTTAACCTTGATATGCAAGAAAAAGCTCCTACATAACTCTAGAAAGGCTTGGCTTAGAGAGATTCTGAGTTTGCAAAGAAAATAGAAACTAAGGGGTAAAAATGTAATTTCACCAATCCGATCTGAAAATAGGGTAACTCAGGATCCAAACATAGGTCAAAATAACCTAATAAGAAGAAAAGTGGGACGAGATGACTCAATAAGGGCTACAGCAACTCCAAGGAATTAAATGACATCCTATAACCCTAAAAACAAACCCACTTCATTCACGTGGTTCGAGGTAAGGTAAAAATCAACTAAACCCTCTAAAATTCATAGAAAAATAATCTCTAGGGTTTAGGACTTTCAATTTGACCTTAGGAACCTATTTTGACCTACATTGAGAATCATGCCCAATTAACAACTTAATTTGGATTTTTACGTAAATTGACCGGTCAAACAAGGGTTAATCTAGAAATAAAATTCACCATCAGAATCCTTAGGTCCTAGTTAGTCATGTATAAAAACTTGGGCCTAAGAAGAAACCTTCTTGACCAACTTTACACTTTGGTCCTCATATATTTACTTTTTGACCCTCAACTTTTGAACCCTCACATTCTGGCCCCTAACTCTCCTTCGTTCTTTGCGTTCGGGTCCCTCCTGTAAAACCTGAGCAGCGCCATGCTCCGGCGACCTTGCGCGGAGCATGGCGCCGCGTAGGGTGAGGGAGGGGCCCTGGCAAGTCAATGGGGGGTACCTTGCGTCGTCAGCCACCGCAGGGACACCCCCCTAAGCGCTGCACCCACCCATACCGGCCGTGCGAACGCACGGATGGTATGGGTCTCCACTTCCGGCATCCTCCGGCGAGGGAGACACGTCGTCTCCCTCCGCCCTCCTCTCTGGTTCTGCCCCTATAAATACCCCCGTCGCTCCGCCGTTCTTCCCAGCTCGAATCTGACGGAGACACCCCCTCAATTCCTCCCTTCTCACTCCGACAGACGCCCCCTTGCTCCGGCGGCCTCTCCTCCTCCTCCTCGTCGCCCTGCCGCACTACTAGCAGCAGGGTTACCTTCCCTCGATCTTTCAGCGTCACGCCGCACCCAGCAGGCGCCTCTCCGGCCCTCTCCTCGCCGCTGCCCCTTCCTCTGGGCAATTTCTTCTCCGGCGACAGTCGATATGACTGTCGCCTGCGCCAACCCCTCCTCGTCCAGCTTAGTAGGTAAAACTTCTCCTATTCCTCCCCTCTTTCTTTTC
Organism: Thalassia testudinum; assembly: GCA_037157565.1. NCBI lineage: Eukaryota > Viridiplantae > Streptophyta > Magnoliopsida > Alismatales > Hydrocharitaceae > Thalassia > Thalassia testudinum. Next base: position 26,815,626 of record JAZHRO010000024.1, read on the forward strand.
CATACTGAAAGCCCTTACTGTCGCCACCGATTTCCCACCGATCACCCTCACCTTCTCCACTTCCGGCCAAACTCCGGCGAACCGCTTCCATCGCTCCAGCACCCCACACGGCTCGCCAACCTGTGCATAACCTCCGCCTCCTCACCCTGATCCTCTTCCGCCCCTCCACTTCCCACCAAACGCCCTCTGCAGATCCACCGAACACACCCACCTCTCCGCCCGCAGTTTGACCTAGGGCGACCCTTTTGCTCCACCACGCCCCCTGCAGACCCTCCGACCACCTTCGCCGTGCCACGGTGAAGGTCCTCCGCATATCTGATTAGGCCGAGAGGCCGTGTTGTTGTAAACAGGGTCTGTGCTCGCCGCCGCCATTGACGAGTGACGAAGCTCCTTCGACCTGCTGCTCCAAGCACACCACGCCCAGATCAGACTCCCAGGCTGCGCGGGGTAGCTTCGCGAAGTGTCAGGCTGCAGTTGAGGCGAAGCCCTCGTGCGAAGTTCGGCTGCCGTTGCTTCCTCTGCGTAGGCGCCCAAATTAGGGGTGGGGCATTTAGTCCCACCTCGGAAACCCGCTGAGGTGAACGGGCGCTTAAAGGCAAAAAGTGCATTAAGCTGTTCGCCTCAGCACACGGGGTGAGGTCTCTCTCACACCGCTTCACCCGACCCGTCAGCGAGCTCATCACGCGGATCCGGCCGACCCGACCCGACTTGACTGGCACTCCTCGTCCACCACCGCACGCCGGTGGGCCTGGACCTGGGCGCGACCCGCGTACCTGGTTGCTTTGGGAGAGCTATCCTAAGAGCGAATTCAGAGAGAGACGCGGGGGGGGGGGGGGGGGGGGGGGGGGGTAGAGTAGGTTTTTGCCCTCTGATGCTGAACTCTTGAGCGTGCAGGCACATGTGAAGAAGGAGAAGGACTGCGGAAGAAGAACTGAAGCGACACTGTAGCATCCGCGGGTTAAGTCGTCTGATTGGAAAATCAGACAACGTCCTGAAGACAGGTGAAGACAAAGAAGAAGAAAATAAGAGAGAAGGAGCAGCCAAGTGAAGAAACAGAAAGCAGAAGAAGAAGAGAAGCAAGAAGAGAAAAGAAGAAGAAGAAAAGAAGAGAGAAGGAGCAGCTAAGTGAAGAAACAGAAAGCAGAAGAAGAGAAGCAAGAAGCAAGAAAAGAAGAAGAAGAAGAACTGGAAGAACAAAAGCCAAAGAGAAGACAAAGAAGAGGAAGAAAGAAGAGAAGAAGAAGCCAAACTTTCATCTCTCTCTCTCTCTCTCTCTTTATTTTTGTAATAGAACATGTATATCTCTAGAATACGACTTGCTCCCTGAGTTCGACCTCGGGAACTCTTTTATTTTCCGAGTAAAAAAATATATATTTGAAATGATGGCAATAACTAGCTATACTACAACGCTATAGCAAAACCTAGTCATAGTTATCGCCGACCGTTTCATTTTTGGCGCCGTTGCCGGGGAGCAACGGTTATTCTAGAGGTAGACATTTCTGTTTCTTTTTAGTTCTAATAATCTCCTCTCTTTTGTGCAGCTACAGGAAATCAAGAAGACAAGCAACTGCACGACAACCACTCCGAGGACAGGTAATTTTTCCTCTCGCTATTAACCCCTAAACTCTAAAGAGGAAGAAAAGAAAAGAACAAGCAATATAGGGCTAACCTGTCTTCTATACTTAGTAAACCATAAGAAGTTGCATGTTTTCAACCCATTATTCCTGCACACTATTAAGGGTATTTAGGGGCTAACACATTCTTGCTTGAGCCCTAATTACCCACCAAAGAACTAACTGGACCAAGTAGAGCCAACATAAGATTCAACATTAGGGTTTTAGAGACACACTACTTAAATCAAGAATAGAGAAAATCCAAAAGAAGTGTGCCTAAACCATTGATTGAACACACTTATTCAGAGAAACCCTAAACAATTGGCTCTTTAAACACTTGAACCCAAAAAAAAAGGACCCAAAAGCTCTCAAAGGAACAAAAGGTAAAGTTGACCCCTTGGGTCAACCAACCTTAAAATTAGGTCGCTTTCTCACTCAAAATACCTAAAAGTTCAAGTGTAACTTTAAGCACCCTGATCTTAAACTAAAATTGGTAGACTTAAGAGGTCAAGATCCCCATTCTGGTCTACCTGGAACCGCAGTGACAAGAGAGGTCGGGTGGGGGAAACCCTGTAACCCGTGGGGATGCTCTACCGTGTAGGGGTCTTCGCGAGACTCACCCTCTCTGGCTGCCCAGGTAATTCTCAAGTGGAAGATCTTTCTGATCAAGGGGTCCATCTGCCCCGCACCTCTATAGTCACCCAACACATTTTTGGGTGTCTCGATTGGGTCCAGCACCTTCTAACCTCTTCCACTCCAACAGTGCATGAACGGTAGGAGATCCTTAAGACCACCCTTAAGATTTCCTTTAAAATTTCACTCTCGTCAAGGCCCAGCCTTGACTCCCGTGTTTGAGCAGCAACCTAACCCCATCATTCTCTCTTCCGATTCCGAATCAAACTCTTCTTCTATCATGGCTCAGCCAGTTGAGGAAGAAAACAATCTGGAGCACCAGCTCCAGCGACTCAACGACCTCTTCCAAAACTTTGTGCACCCACCGCAGCGTCCCATGATGCGGGACTATTATAATCCTACTGTGGTGGCCATCGAGCCTCGAGTCAGAATCCCGACTGGGGGACCTGACTCTGAATTAAAGCCCAATATGATTCATGCTATACCTAAATTCCATGGGCTTAATTCTGAAGATCCCTTCCAGCACATCAAACAGCTAAAGCATCTGGCCCAAACTTTCGGGTCAGACGCACAAAATCGGGATATTCTTCTCATGAAGATGTTCTCCTTTTCTCTTATGGACAAGGCCGCCCATTGGTATCAAACTCAGACCCGGCCGATCAACAATTGGGAAGAACTTCAGTCCGAGTTCCTAAAAAGGTTCTTCCCTGTTGGACGGACCAACGCCTTGCGCCATTAGATTACACATTTCACCCAACAAACAGGGGAACCTCTCCATGAGGCATGGGATCGTTTTCAGGATCTCATGAGAAAGTGCCCCCATCACGGAGTTCCTAAATGGGAACAGGTCCAATCTTTTTACCAGGGACTCCGTGAGGACATCCGTCTTTTCATCAATGCAACCTGCGGAGGAAATATCATGGGTCAACATGAAGACACCGTGTGGGAGATTCTCGAAAACATGTGCGAGAACTCCATCAACAATGACTCCATGGGATTATTCGACAGGACGAATGCCCGCGCAGCGACGAATCTCAGGGGAGCACACGAGACGCAGGGCCTGTCCGCATCAATCGACTTGGAGTTAATGGCCAGTCGATTGGACAAGGTCTCGATTATCGAAAAGAAGGTGGATGAGCTGACTCAGCATCTGCAGCGAGCCACCTCTGCGCATAACCCTTTCGCACAACCTCCTTCCACAAGGGAAACTGTGCAAAACATTCTCCATCAATCTTCTCCTAGGATGGACCCATCATCCGAATCTTTTCCCGGAGGTCCTTCCGATTCCTTCTATACTTGCCAGGGGAATTCCATTCCTTCTTTCTCTAACCCTCTGGAGGTTCCTCAGACCTGCGAGGACCTCAACGCCATCCAGAACAACCCGTTCTCCAACACCTATAATCCTGGATGGAGAAACCATCCTAACTTCCAGTGGGTGGGAAATTCCCAAACCCAAAGACCATCCTTCCAACCCCGCCCACAACCTCTTCGTCCTTACCAGCCGCCTCAGCCTCGGCCTAACCCTACTTACCCATCTGGGCCGAATCAAGATCAGATGTCCCTTATCCTTCAGACCCTGGCTGACATTCAAAGAACGAATGCGGCTATCCAAAAACAACATAAGGACGAACTTACAGAGGTCCGAAACCAATTGACCCAGTTGGCAAACTCTCGCCAACCAGGTATTCTTCCTTCCCAACCTCTGCCTAATCCTAATAACGTGCCAACCCAGCGGTGCATTATGAACCCAAACCCGGGCCATGCCCATATGATTTATCAGGCCCCCTCTGTTCCTTCACCCGACGAGATAGAGGCCTCCACTTCCTTTGCAGGTTACCAGCAGCAAGCTATCTTACCCAATCCCAACCAAAACCAGGCAGGACTTAATTCCGTAACAACTCGTAGTGGCAAGGAAACCCAAGACCCACCTCATCCAAACAACTCCAAGCCTGGTAGTGATCCCAAGCCTAGGACAGTAATCCAGGACGTCCCCACCCCTATCCCAGATCCACAACCTGGACCTATCCTAGAAGAACCAACCAAGATCCCGTTTCCCGAGGCCTTGACCAAAGGAAAGAAGACCACCAAGCCTGTGGCACCTGAGGAGGACCTGGTCAAGCTCTTTGAGCAAGTCCACATAAACATCCCCTTGATGGATGCAATCCGCCACGTACCGGCTTACGCACGATTTCTAAAGAATATTTGTACACCCCAGCGTAAGCCGCGAACCAAGGGTGGGAGCTCAATTGTTCTGTCAGAGCAAGCCAGCTCTGTAATCCTCAGTAGACTCCCACCCAAGGCAAAAGATCCTGGTACTCCCCTGATTTCCTGCAAGATAGGTGATACCCAATTTGATAGAGCTTTGCTAGACTTAGGTGCATCCATAAACTTGATACCCACATCCTTACTTGACCATCTAGAAGAATCTGAGCTAAAACCAACCGAGGTGACATTATAATTAGCAGATCGATCTATAAAGTCACCAAAAGGGATTCTCGAGGATGTTATCGTAAGAGTGCGGGATTTCTATTTCCCAGTGGACTTTACAGTCTTAGATATGGATGCTCCTAAAAACCCTAGGGATACACCAATCATTCTAGGGAGACCTTTCTTGGCTACTGCTAGAGCCAACATCAGCTGTGAGGAGGGCCAAATAGAGCTTAAATTTGGAGATCAAACCTTAAAAATTGATATATTTAAGGCCCAACAAGGAATTAATTGCGGTGTCATCGAATAGATTTGTGACGTTAGGATTTTGGTTGATGAATCGCACCTCCAGAATGACTCGATTATACCTCATCAACCACAGAAGGATCTTGACCCGCAAACGGAGGAGTTGAATCCAGATAGAAACAATCGAGTAACTCCTACCCTTGAACCTCACATCTACACTAAACCACCAGCTGCTACTGATAATCCTATCCTCGAGTTAAAGCCTCTTCCTGCTCACTTGAAATACATCTTTTTGGGTTCCAATCAGACCCTCCATGTGATTATCAATTCCAACCTCAATCCCGAACAGGAATCCCGTTTGATTGCTGTCCTCCAGCAACATCGCAGAGCCATCGGGTGGACTCTCGATGATTTGACTGGAATAAGCCCCTCTTATTGTACTCATCATATCTATTCAGAAGAGGGCGCACGACCTTCTCGTGAAATGCAGAGACGTTTAAACCCTAATCTGCAGGAGGTCATGAAAAAGGAGATCATCAAGTGGTTAGATGCCGGAATCATCTACCCGATCTCTGATAGTCGTTGGGTGAGCCCAATTCAGGTTGTGCCTAAGAAGGCAGGACTCACCACCATAACGACTGAAACCGGAGAAGTCATTCCTACCCGATTAGCTAATGCATGGAGTCTGTATAGATTATCGCCGACTCAATTCCTCCACGAAGAAGGATCATTTCCCACTACCCTTCATTGATCAAATTCTCGAGAAACTAGAGGGAAATAGGTTCTTCTGCTTTCTTGACGGGTACTCCAGTTATAACCAGGTGGCAATCCATCCTGAGGACCAAGAAAAGACCACGTTCACCTGCCCCTTCGGAACATACGCTTTCCGAAGGATGCCTTTCGGTCTTTGCAATGCACCTGCTACCTTTCAGCGGTGCATGCTTGCCATATTCTCAGATATGGTAGGTGATTTCCTGGAAGTCTTCATGGATGACTTTTCAGTCTTTGGAGAATCTTTTGATGATTGCCTCCAACACTTGGTCCAGATACTCAGGCGATGCTTTGAGGTGAACTTGGTTCTTTCCTGGGAAAAGAGCCATTTCATGGTGCCTGAGGGAATTGTCCTGGGACACTCAATTTTGGAAAAAGGCATCCAGGTGGATCGAGCTAAGGTTGATCTGATTTCTCGCCTTCTTGTACCTAGCTCGATCAGGGACATCCGTTCCTTTTTAGGGCACGTCGGTTTTTACCGCCATTTCATTCCAGATTTCTCGAAAATCGCGCGCCCCTTGACTTCTCTTCTCTCTAAGGATGTACCCTTTGAAATCTCCAAGGAATGCACACTAGCCTTTGAAAACCTGCGTGACCGAGTCACCCAGGCACCTATCCTACAATCCCCTGATTGGTCTCAACCCTTTGAGATCATGTGCGATGCATCTGATTTTGCTGTAGGAGCAGTCCTGGGGCAGAAAGCTGACGGGAAACCCGTGGTTATATACTACGCTAGCAAGACACTTGACGAGGCTCAGCGTAACTATACGGTTACGGAAAAAGAGCTGTTAGCCATAGTATTCGCCCTTGAAAAATTCCGATCGTATCTTCTGGGTTCCCATGTCATCATTTACTCGGATCACACGGCTGTAAGGCATCTCCTTGCCAAGAAGGACACGAAGCCCCGACTAATCCGTTGGATCTTGCTGTTGCAAGAATTCGATCTTGAAATTCGCGACAAGGTGGGAAGGCAGAATGTGATAGCCGACCATCTGTCCCGTCTTCCTTCTGAGATCATCGACCCTTCTGGACCCATCACGGAACATTTTCCTGATGAGCACCTGCTTTCTGTTGGTACTAAACTTCCATGGTTTGCTGATATAGTAAACTACTTGGCATCTCATCAGACACCGTCTGATTGGCCGAAGGCCAAGAAAGACAAATTGCGTTCTGATTCCAAGTATTACATTTGGGAAGACCCGTACCTTTTCCGCATAGGTGCTGATCAAACTATTCGGAGATGCGTCCCGGAAGAGGAAATCAGCAATATCCTATCTTTCTGCCATGACCAGGCATGCGGTGGCCATTTCTCAGGGCATAAAACCGCATCCAAAGTCCTCCAGTGTGGCTTCTACTGGCCTACACTTTTCAAAGACGCATACAGTCACTGCAAGGCATGCAGTCGTTGCCAGACTTTGGGCAACATGAACCATCGCGACATGATGCCTTTGCAGCCGATTCTCGTATGCGAAATCTTCGATGTATGGGGGATTGATTTTATGGGCCCCTTTCCTGTTTCGGATGGTTTTGAGTATATTCTGCTTGCTGTGGACTACGTGTCCAAATGGATCGAAGCATACCGACCCGAACCTGCAATCACAAGATTGTTCTTAAGTTCATACATCAAAACATTTTCTCAAGGTTCGGGATTCCCCGTGCTATATTCTCTGATGGGGGGACCCATTTTACAAATGCTCAGTTTAGGTCACTGATGGCCAAATTTGGGGTGTCTCACCGAATCTCTACTCCTTACCACCCCCAAACAAATGGCCTAGCTGAGCTGTCAAATCGGGAGATCAAGAAAATCCTGCAAGTCACTGTTCGGCCTGACAGGTAGGACTGGTCGTCCCGACTTCCGGAAGCATTGTGGGCCTATAGGACCGCCCACAAGACCCAATTAGGCATGTATCCCTTTAGACTGGTGTACAGAAAGGCGTGTCACCTTCCCGTAGAACTGGAGCATAAAGCCCATTGGGCAGTACGGAACTGTAATCTAGATCTTTCCAAGGCTGGAACCCACAGAAAACTCCAAATCAGCGAGATCGATGAATTACGCCTAGACGCGTACGAGAACTCGCGAATCTACAAGGAGCGGGTTAAAGCCTTCCACGACAAGCACATCTCGAGAAAGATCTTTCATCCTGGTCAAAAGGTCCTACTCTTTGATGCCCGACTTAAACTTTTCCCGGGAAAACTGCGATCCAAGTGGGTCGGACCATATCTAGTCCGACAGGTTTTTGGAAATGGAGCAATTGAAATCAGTCCACTCAGCCACGATTCTGAACCTTTCATCGTGAACGGTCAGAGACTCAAACCGTTCATTGATGTGACTTCTACTGATTTGGCTGAGTCATCTCTCATCTTCCATTCACCGTAAGCTTACTGCGCCCGGCCGATGGCGTAAAACTCAGCGCTTAACGGGAGGCAGCCCGTCATTCCTTGAAAATCTAAAACCTTTTTCTGACACCATTGTGCACTTAAGGTTCACCCTTTAAGACAGCCGACTCCACCTCAGATGCTTGCATCTGAGATTAGAAATCGTCCGCAGAATTAATCCCGACCCATTCACTCACAAAAATATCTGTCTTAAGGAATAAATTAAGTAAATAAAAACCCCTAAATCACAATGAGGACATTGCAACTCTTAGGCATGGGGGGATATAAGTGCAAAACTTGTAGAAAAAAAGGTTTTAAACAAAAAATTCACATATGCCAAAAACATCATAAAAATTAAAAATTTTTCAAAATAAAAAGAATAAGAGGAGAAAGGAAATTGTGTGGAGAAGGAAAAGAAACAAAATGAAAAGGAGCACAAAAAGATGAAAGAAAAGAGTAATAGTCATTAGTAAGAAGCTAAGGAATTAACCTTAGTCTAGACCATTTTTCAAGAAAAGAAATGAAAAGTGCTTGGTAAGATTAGTAAGAACGCAAACCTTAGGCATTCTTGATAGACTCTTAGTACCCATTAAGATTTAGACAATCCTCGGGAGGTTGAGGAAAATGAAAAGCTTAGGTACTAGGTCCAAGGCTTAGGGAGTATTTGACCTCGCTAACTAACTTCTGGTTTACGGGACTCAGTAACCTAAGCACCCCAACCCCACACACTGCCTGGTTCAGTAAGCATAAAAAATTCAAAATCACGCAGGAGCGTCGCAAAAATTCTGAAAATACACCTAGAATAGGAACGGCTAATCAACACAAGTTGATTTGGACGAGTTCTCAGCGCAGAGGAGCGGGAAATCCCCTCAAAGACGCGTAACAAAATATCATCTCCTCGGTGCTTGTCTCTTAGGATATTCACATATCTTACTGGGGGCATGTAAGCACCCTGCTGGTTCGGATTCCATGGATGGCATTATCACGAAGTGTCAACTGCCAAGGTCTGAACTCGGCCACGGAACACCATGGATGGGATTATCTCGAAATCTCAATAGCCAGGGTTCTGGGGATTGCCATGGGCGGTGCTATCTCGAAGCATCGATCACCAGGAACTCTTGAGGATTGATGATGGGAGCAATGGATCTGATACAGACCGTGTTGAAAAAGGCAATCCTAGGCTAGAACTAAAAAGAAAAAGAGAGAGAAAACTCTCCAAACAGAAAAACTTTCTATCTCTCTGTCTTGCAAAACGCACTGCGAACTGAACCAAGGCTAAAATCATTTCAAGCACGGGTGCTTTAACCACAAAGTCCAATAGACCTTAGGTTAGTTCTTGTGGGCCTTAAAAACCTTTGCTAAAGACTGAGGTTGAGGCTAGATAGATTTGGATCTTGATTGGTACTAGAGTACCTTTTAAGCCTATGGTCAGCATTCTAACCTAATCTAGGTTCAAAAGAAAAGGCACTTACCTGAAGTTGTTAAGAATATCATGGTCTAGAACAAAGGTTAAAACCTTAGGTTTTTGCTAAGGGACTAGCAAAAGCTAGGCATGGGGGTGTGATGAGAATCTCGTCACAAACCCTAAACTAGCACCATTTAACCCTGATATGCAAGAAAAAACTCCTACATAACTCTAGAAAGGCTTGGCTCAGAGAGATTCTGAGTTTGCAAAGAAAATAGAAACTAAGGGGTAAAAATGCAATTTCACCAATCCGATCTGAAAATAGGGTAACTCAGGGTCCAAACATAGGTCAAAACAATCTAATAAGAAGAAAAGTGGGACGAGATGACTCAATAAGGGCTACAGCAACTCCAAGGAATTAAATGACATCCTGTAACCCTAAAAATAAACCCACTTCAATTCACGTGGTTCGAGGTAAGGTAAAAATCAACTAAACCCTCTAAAATTCATATAAAAATAATCTCTAGGATTTAGGACTTTCAATTTGACCTTAGGAGCCCATTTTGACCTACATTGAGAACCATGCCCAATTAACAACTTAATTTGGGTTTTTACGTAAATTGATCGGTCAAACAAGGGTTAATCTAGAAATAAAATTCACCATCATAATTCTTAGGTCCTAATTAGTCATGTATAAAAACTTGGGCCTAAGAAGAAACCTTCTTGACCAACTTTACACTTTGGTCCTCATATATTTACTTTTTGGCCCTCAACTTTTGAACCCTCACATTCTGGCCCCTAACTCTCCTTCGTTCTTTGTGTTCGGGTCCCTCCTGCAAAACCTGAGCAGCGCCATGCTCCGGCGACCTTGCGCGGAGCATGGCGCCGCGTAGGGTGAGGGAGGGGCCCTGGCAAGTCAATGGGGGGTACCTTGCGTTGTCAGCTACCGCAGGGATACCCCCTTGAGCGCTGCACCCACCCATACCGGCCGTGCGAACGCACGGACGGTATGGGTCTCCACTTCCGGCGTCCTCCGGCGAGGGAGACACGTCGTCTCCCTCCGCCCTCCTCTCTGGTTCTGCCCCTATAAATACCCCCGTCGCTTCGCCATTCTTCCCAGCTCGGATCTGACGGAGACACCCCCTCAATTCCTCCCTTCTCACTCCGACAGACGCCCCCTTGCTCCGGCGGCCTCTCCTCCTCGTCGCCCTGCCGCACTACCAGCAGCAGGGTTACCTTCCCTCGATCTTTCAGCGTCACGCTGCACCCAGCTGGCGCCTCTCCGGCCCTCTCCTCACCGCCACCCCTTCCTCTGGGCAATTTCTTCTTCTGCGACAGTCGATACGACTGTCGCCTGCGCCAACCCCTCCTCGTCCAGCTTAGTAGGTAAAACTTCTCCTATTCCTCCCCTCTTTCTTTTCCATACTGAAAGCCCTTACTGTCGCCACCGATTTCCCACCGATCACCCTCACCTTCTCCACTTCCGGCTAAACTCCGGTGAACCGCTCCCATCGCTCCAGCACCCCACACGGCTCGCCAACCTGTGCATAACCTCCGCCTCCTCACCCTGATCCTCTTCCGCCCCTCCACTTCCCACCAAACGCCCTCTGCAGATCCACCGAACACACCCACCTCTCCGCCCGCAGTTTGACCTAGGGCGACCCTTTTGCTCCACCACGCCCCCTGCAGACCCTCCGACCACCTTCGCCGTGCCACGGAGAAGGTCCTCCGCATATCTGATTAGGCCGAGAGGCCGTGTTGTTGTAAACAGGGTCTGTGCTCGCCGCCGCCATTGACGAGTGACGAAGCTCCTTCGACCTGCTGCTCCAGGCACACCACGCCCAGATCAGACTCCCAGGCTGCGCGGGGCAGCTTCGCGAAGTGTCATGCTGCAGTTGAGGCGAAGCCCTCGCCCGAAGCCCTCGCGCGAAGTTCGGCTGCCGCTGCTTCCTCTGCGCAGGCGCCCAAATTAGGGGTGGGACATTTAGTCCCACCTCGGAAACCCGCTGAGGCGAACGGGCGCTTAAAGGCAAAAAGTGCCTTAAGCTGTTTGCCTCAGCACACGGGGTGAGGTCCCTCTCACACCGCTTCACCCGACCCGTCCGCGAGCTCATCACGCGGATCCGACCGACCCGACCCGACTTGACTGGCACTCCTCGCCCACCACCGCACGCCGGTGGGCCTGGACCTGGGCGCGACCCGCGTACCCGATTACCCGGTTGCTCTGGGAGAGCTGTCCTAAGAGCGAATTCAGAGAGAGAGACACAGGGGGGGTGGGGGGGGGGGGTAGAGTAGGTTTTTGCCCTCTGATGCTGAACTCTTGAGCGTGCAGGCACAGGTAAAGAAGGAGAAGGGCTGCGGAAGAAGAACTGAAGCGACACTGTAGCATTCGCGGGTTAAGTCGTCTGATTGGAAAATCAGACGACGTCCTGAAGACAGGTGAAGACAAAGAAGAAGAAGAAAAGAAGAGAGAAGGAGCAGCCAAGTGAAGAAACAGAAAGCAGAAGAAGAAGAGAAGCAAGAAGCAAGAAGAGAAAAGAAGAAGAAGAAAAGAAGAGAGAAGGAGCAGCCAAGTGAAGAAACAGAAAGCAGAAGAAGAAGAGAAGCAAGAAGCAAGAAAAGAAGAAGAAGAACTGGAAGAACAAAAGCCAAAGAGAAGACAAAGAAGAGGAAGAAAGAAGAGAAGAAGAAGAAGCTAAACTTTCATCTCTCTCTCTCTTTATTTTTGTAATAGAACATGTATATCTCTAGAATACGACTTGCTCCCTGAGTTCGACCTCGGGAACTCTTTTATTTTCCGAGTAAAAAAATATATATTTGAAATGATGGCAATAACTAGCTATACTACAACGCTATAGCAAAACCTAGTCATAGTTATCGTCGACCGCTTCAATCTACCTTTCCTATTGGGTCCTTATTTTAACCTTACCCAACTTCTCGAGGAGAGGGAGGGCGTGGGAGAGGGGGCGCGGTTGGAGGAACTCGAGGAGAGGAGCTTAAGAGGAAGAGCCGCGCAAGGGAGAGGGAGAGCGTGCGTGCGAGAGGAGAGCCGACTAGAGGATGCTGCCGTTCGTCATTCCTCTGTTCTTCCCCTGCGGCCGTGCGTGGGAGAAAAGGAGGAGAGGGGGCCACTGGAGGAGCTCTGCGACCTCCTACAGCTGCTAGAGTAGTAGCTGCAGCTCTACAGGCGAGAGTAGAACTTTGCGAAGAAGTTTTGCGCACAGATTTTTCCGATATCAAACGTCTACAACATCGGTCAGATGTCTGGAGGAGCCTTAGGACGTCCAAAGCTGGCGCCGGACGTCTAACAGTATGCAGAGTGCCGAGGTATGAACCCTGTCTGCGCCTGTATGCATGTACATTAAGTACGTTAAATTTAGGTGTCGCGTTTTTTAACCTGCGCGTGCATGCGTAGGTACGAGGCTTTGGAAAGGCACGTAGCATGCTCTTCGAGGTACTTTAAGACGTTTAGAGATCGTGCCAGACGTCTGACTGCACTCTTAGATGACCAGGAGGAGTGTTAGGCATCTGAGATCTACCTTAGACGGCTATGGAGGGGTCCAGACATCTGAGGAAGCCGCAGGAAAGCAATGAGAGATTCTGAGGTCGTTTAAGACGTCTGGGTCTAGTCCCAAACGTCTGATTTTAATCAAAGTACACGTTTTTGGCTCATTCAAGGCCCAAACGGAGTCAGTTTTGTGCAAACAAAGTATCGTTAATTTCCGTTCGAGTTTCTCTACGTGTTAGTGTCACTCGTATACTATTTTGAACCTGTTTGATGTGATTTGGTCAATGGTATAGGTCTCTAGCCACTAGCGTGTACAGGGCCCCCAGAGATGACGGGATCTACGATTCTAGCTCCCATTTCACCTGTGTATCTCGGTAGAGTTTTTTTTCTTAATACTATGACTTAAGTAATCAAAATGCATGCTATCTTAGAATGATTTGATTGAACCCTAGGATATGAATGAACTCTAGGGCAGAAATGAATGAACATTGCTTGAGCCACATTGTCTATTCTGAAATGCATGTTAGAACCCTTAATGCTAGCAAATGAATAGTAAATGATGTGATACTTCTTTCAGTTATTAAATCACAAGCTGCCTCTTATATGATTAAGAACCGGAATGTGAACTACGAGATATGCATGTTGAGAAACGAAATGAAACGAATACAATGCATGAACCCTACGGGGAACTAGGAGAGGAACTCTTATACACTGAACGAATATCGAATGTAGAAGGGAAGTGAACTGGCCCTCGAGTACACGGTACCAAGGAGAGCAATTATCCCTTGTGTTTAGAAAGTACGCTGGCCCTCGTGTACGCGGTACCGAGGAAAGCTACCGTTACTTTAGTGTAGGGGGAGCTAGCCGCCCCATGGGGCTTGAGGTTAGGACTGGCCCCCATACATCAACTCATGTTAGGCCCACTAGGCAAACTGGGATAGTTGGACGAAAGTACACAGGTTGTTGAGGGGCGAGATCCCTGTTCTGAGAGGGCAAGGCCCTATTCTGTTTTGCGTTGTACGTTTAGGCGTACCCACTAGCGGAAACGACTGACCACATGCTAGTGCGGGGTAGCTACCCATGCGCTTATCGTGCATGCCGTAGTCACTGCTACGTCACGATCGTGACCTTAGGGTGGTAGACCGGGTGTAGGACTACCATGGGGGATTCTCTCGACCAGGAGAGTGCCATGTGTATATCCTACATCGCGGGAAAAACTGCAATCAAGATTGTTCCCTTAGAGAAGGAGATTAAGAAAGGTTGTGGCATGTAATATTTTTGAGACATTTTATTCTATTTTCCATTACTGTCTCTTATTTATTTCTTCTTAGTTACATTGCATGTGTGGTTGTGGAATATTTTCTACTTTTGCTTATTTTTTGTTGGATGACTAGGTCTTGGGATTTAGTCGAGGTGAGCTAGTCTCGGGTTCTGTAGGGAGCTGGGATCGGGTCGTAATACAAGTGGAGCCTAGTCAGGTCCCTATGTTTGGCATGTAGAAGGGTTTGGTGTTTCTTGCAAAAGACTTGCACCATCTCCTATCCTCTTAGGTTTTGCATCCACCAACTGAAACTCTTTAGGTTAGGTGGGGTTTTTTTGGAGCCTTGGTAGTCCTATAAGGTTTGCATCCACTATATGGTCATCCATCCAGACGAGATTGATTGCAATTCTTAACTAGGTCCTTTGCCAAGTAATTGGTCAAGCTTACTTAAATCTATTTATCAGATCTGCCTATGGTTGCATGTTCTGTCTGGGTCAATCAGGCACTTGCTAGCTTGATTGTGCTTATGGGCATCTTTGGGCCTTCGCCCATTTGAAGTGGGTCTAAATGCCTATTACACGTAATTTTTTAGTGTAAAATTCCTCCTCAATCAACCTTTCATTTATACATTGACACGAGTGATTCTTCTCAAACTTAGACTATGTAATTTAGTCCCAAACATCTACCTTTCCTATTGGGTCCTTATTTTAACCTCACCCAACTTCTCGATGTCCAATTTAAACCCCTTGATATCATGTCTTTGAGGTATACCAAGGTCACCCTCTATTGCATGTTTGCTTGTTTTGCTATACCTTTAATGAGGAATTCCAAGAATCTAGATATGCAAGATAGATGACAAGCTATTTGTAGTTTATAATTTTTATTGGATTCCAAATCAAACATCTAACCCAAAGATGAGACTTTTTGATTTAGGTTTTCTAAATGTATG
The DNA here is from genome assembly GCA_037157565.1 of Thalassia testudinum. NCBI lineage: Eukaryota > Viridiplantae > Streptophyta > Magnoliopsida > Alismatales > Hydrocharitaceae > Thalassia > Thalassia testudinum. The sequence goes on from JAZHRO010000024.1 coordinate 26,830,815, forward strand.
GCTTTACATTCGGATGTTTAGAAACCTGAATCCAAACGTCCAATCTTTGCAACACTACTTTTGCTTCAAACTCAGATATGGATTTTTCAATCCATTTTAATGATTTGCTAAGGTAATTTATGACTCAAATTAGCTTTATAATGGTTGTATTGGATGATAAACTAACACACATGCACGTAAACTACCTCTAATCACCATTTGAGGTCTAACTTTCTTAGGCGATGGGACTCGACGGTTGCAGTTAAGGTTATCGATGGTCATCAAAGAATTTGTAGATATGAGAAATGTAACATAATCACGAAAATAAAAATATACCAGCAATCACATGAACACAAGCGATTGTTGACCTAATTCCATCTTTAATGGGTATACGTCTGGGGAGAAGATCTAATTCTCAATATCTACTATAGATGTGCATAGTACGTGAGGTACTAGAGCGAAGAGCCTTTAGGTTGCCCCCACTTGGATGTCTCCTCTCCATGTGGGTTGGGAACCAATTTATAGAATATAAATATGGGAGGTTACACATTTGGAGGTGTAACCACCATAATAATGGGGAGTTATGGAGAGATAATGGGAGTTATTGCGCTAAATTGTAACCGTTCGATAGTCCACAAGCGGACTTGGCTGATTTGATCACGAGTCAATTGAACTTATTTTACAAGGATAACTTCTTCCTTCATCATCAAGCAACATGATTTTAATTGCACATCAACACATAGACATGCAAGAAGGAATTCAAGAGGAATGAAAAATCTTTATTACCTTCCTTTAATATGATTTCTCATAGTTCAATGTCTTTGAGCTTCTTCCTTCCTTTGGAAGGCTCTTGCTTGCTCCAAGATCTCTAAGTCACTACCTTTGTCTCCTTATGTCTTCTAGTTGTAGTTGTGTCCTTCTGTCAGAGCAGTAACAACACAGATTCTCCTTCCTTCTTCCCTTGATGCTGCAACCCCTAATCACTTGATGGCTTCTTCTACTTTTCAATTCTTATCCCTTCCTCCTTCTTGATTGATCACTTTAGAGGAGATATTATAGTAGTGGAGATAATCGACTCAAATGATTATATTGATAGTGGTGGTGTTCGGTGAAGTGGAGAGAAAGCCAAAGATATCCAAAATTCTAAAATGGCTCATTTTGGTTGTTGGAGGGTTCCTTATATATATACACCATCTTAATTGGTGAAGGAGAGCCAAGGTGAGATAATTTCCTCCCATTTATCTTAAATAATTAGAGATAAGACGTGGTTCACCTTGATCAAGTTGCCACATTAAACACCATGCACAAAGTAGGGATGGTTCAAATATTGATATTTCCATATCCATATTTGCTTTCCAAAGTTGAAATTGGGTTTGGATTTGGATATTAAGTTAGATAGGAATTTGCATTACCACATCCTAATAAAATCAACTATGAATTCGAATTGAATTCGAATATGGATCAGATATTAATTGAATACAAATACAAATTTGATATTGCTTAAACTCAAGTATCAATTCAAATCCATTATTTATTAGAAAGCCATTTTAACTTTATTTTATGGTAGTTCAACCAATAGTATGCAATGCTTCTACTAGTAATGCTTCTACTAGTAATGATGTTAAACTGAAATCTCCAGAAGAAAAATATATTATGAAACCATAATACTCATGAATTAAATGATAGGTTAACTCCCTTTAAGTAGATTCATAAGTGTGGAGGCGATGTTTGATCCGAATCCTAGTCCAAATCCAAATCCAAATGCATATACTTGAATATTTGAATGAGAATCCAATAATTTTTATAAGATCCAAGTCCAAAATTTATCCAAATCCAAATTATCATATAAAACTAGAATTGAATACGATATCCAGATATCTAATTTAAAATTGAATCTGGATACATTTTCTTCCCTAGCACAAAGCCACCTATATAGGTCTCGACTTTTGCCACTGTTACCAAATTGGAAAATCTATAGAGGACCAGCCTCTTTACTCCTTCCCCACCACCTCTGATGGGTATTAAACATCGCTGACCACAACTTCTGACGGCCTCCATTTAATTTGTTTCATTTACTTTGTTCCGTAGCATACTTGCTGCAATAAAATTGATTGCTATACCTTTATTTCACTTGGGCCATCTAAAGTTCAACGATGGTAACATCCCAATTGCCTTGAATTTATGATCACACTTATGCAATTGTCTTGCATCTAATTCAACTCATTGGGTGCACCTACTTTTTTGTTCCATGTAGTGTAGTCTAATTTACTTATTTGAACCAATTATTGTTTCTGTTAGCATTTTCAGATATGGCATCCATTGGAAAACCTCCACTCACACATGTAATTGTTAAGATTAATATTAAGGTGTTAGATATTAACTCCTTACATTGCACCCCCTTGAACCTCCTATTAAATGAATTTTATCTTCGAAATCAAATATACCTTGTATTTGAAACAAGTTTAAGTAACTTGGCTTATTTTAATATTTAACTTTCATATGGCTTCTTCCAATATTTACAATTGAGGATCCATTCTAGTCTCAAGGGTTGTTGTATTGAACTATGAAACCATTATTGACGAGGGAAGAAAAATACTTATCTAAGTCCAACAATAAAGAACTTAGAAAATCCTAAGAAGAAGCTCATATAGGCCTTTGCAATAGAATAAGTTGAGACAAAAAACCTAATGTTATAAGATCTACCTAAACTAAAATAAGAATTAGGTGGATATTCATTTGATTAGGCAAACTATATTGACAACCTGGATAAGATGGATACACGGTTAGTTAGATTGCTCAAACAAATAGATCATACACGTTCAACATATTTGACTAAAGATATAGCCAAATAGACAGACATCCCTGTGGACCACAGGCTAGGCAGATAGATGGATAAACCTATTTGGCAAATTCTTGTCGGATGGTGGTTACCATGGCCATTATCCCATCATCACGACCTATGATGAACATGGGTAACGTGATTCGAAATGTGTATGACATGCAATAAATTTGATCTGTTGTTATTATTAGATCCCAAGAATTAAGCACAATATTCAAAGCTCATCTTTCAAGAAATTATGATATTTAAGTGAGTTATCACCCTTGCAGAGAAGCACATGCGCATAAGGTAAGGAAGAGAAAAGAAAGTTTTCGTATCCTCTTACCTTACCGACTTAAGGCAAATCCTTCTCAGACGTACACCCATTTTGAGGTGGGATTGCATAAACCAAATCTTTATCTTTTATGTGATTGTTTGCCCTTTCTTGAACTTAAGCTGATTCTTTCCAAATCCGCAAACCCGATATGATTTTGGCGGAAGGGCTCCTATCAATTATTTTACACGTTCTTCCTTGGACAAGTAGGATTTAGCTACTTTTTAGTAACTAGACATTTAACTATTATGTTGCTCATATGATTTTGCAATTTGGACTAATATCTCATGATTTCGAAGTGATTCGTTTAGTATCCAAAGGGTCACACACCATGTCCTCTTACATGTCCACAAATGTTGATGCTATGTCAATCGGGTGGAGCCCTCCTCCTCCTTGCATGCTTCCTATGGTTCCTACCCGTGCACCACCACTATCTTGCGAATACGATGATGCTCGGCTCATTGCATAGAAGCCCTCGTTGCAATAGGAACAAAAAAATACATTTAATTGGTTTGTAGGATCAAATATCAACTTCTAACCTAAGAATAGGACCGAGGGGGAACTTCCATTTCTACCTACAGAGTTTTCCAACAAGGTCAAATGCAAAATAGGACGAATCATTAATTTCCCATAAGTTAAGCAAACAAGCATCGAGTAAAAGTCATTCAAACTGCTATTCGCAGGCAAAAAGTTTACGTATGGACATATTGTGTAAAATTGGAAATAGGGTAGTGTTTTAAATGATGATACACACGTAAAACATAAACTTAGGGGTACATAGATGTAAGAATCCATGAGGAAAATTAGGCAAACTTCGGTCCTAAGACTTTTAAACTAGCCGGTATTCTTTGAAATTTGGATCTAAGCCAACTCGATCACATGTAATAACGACGAGACAAGTTGGGCCCTTGGCCCATCTTTCAATTCCAACGTCAGTGCAATATTTATCGAAAATAAGAAATCTTGACCCGATCCGGATATATCCACGTATCAAGGATGTACGGGCCCGTTAAAGGCACAATGTGTTTCACAAAGGCCCACAAATCTCATACGCTTTACATTTTCAATTTTACTTTCTGCAGCTGCGGGTGGGCGTTATTTGGATCAAATCAATTGTTTAGTTTGGATTATTTCGGTTATGGGTTTTGTCGAGGCTCAGATAATAAAACTGATATAAGTTTTGAGTTGGTGGGTGGATTTAGCATATGCAATCAAAGCTATCCAAACAACCTAAATTACTGGATTCGGTGACTCATGAGTGACACCCGTCCAGCCTATTTGAACTAACTGAATAAGTAAACTAATTTGTAAACGATATTGATATATTTTTTAGAATTTTTATTTTTGTAATTATAAATGATATTTAATTTTTAATAAAAAAGATGAAATATTTAACCACTATTACGTTGTAAGTTATTTTTCGAAAAAAAGGAAGCTCTCCTTTATTGACACACATGTGAAAATTTTGAATTTTACGTGAATCAAATCCGACTTAAATTAATCCAAATCTGATCTAACATAATCAAATCAACAGTGACCATTTTACTAACCCAAAATAAATACGACCCAAAATCAAATAATCTAAGTTCACACCAATCGATCGAACATCCACCCCCTAACTGGAGCTACCCGCGAATGTAAGTTCACTCAAAAGTGCGAAAACATATATGGGGATGTGATGCCTATTTGATGAATATCATAGAATAATCGATCTGCACCCTAAATGTTGTCCGCACTAAAGTCATCAATCAGCATCGGTACTGTTTTACTGAGCGTATCAATGAGCATTCCGTTGATTGTAACTGGCAAAGTTTTTCCAAGAACACTTGAAAATTTCCTCATTGTTATGAGGTACATATCAGGCGCTCTTTTTCGGAAATTGATAATTCGTAAATGAGTGATAAAATTTACGTTCTTTGTTCGTAATCGAGGGGGCTTTACACATGGCGTGGGCAAAGGGTACACAAGTAGCTTATAAAAAAGGCTTGGAATTGATGGAATTTAGTTCTATAAGGGGCTCGCGAGTCTAACTCGATAAATCGGTGAGTTGAGTCTATGTTGAAATTCAAGCTTGATGATATGGTTAAGCAAGTGTATTTTTGAAAAATTGTTAATATACAATGCATATTTGGTAATGAGGTGTTATAGCATAATTGACAAGGAGTTGTTTATATAACCACTAGACATGAGTTCAAGTTGGCCTCCACCGACACTTCTCTTCTTCGGTTACAAACAAAAGTAGGCTCCATAATGGACTCGACGAAGATAGAACTTTATGATGTTAAATTAGCAAATATTTTGTATAAGGTTAATGGTAACAAAATGTAGCATAATTAGCAAGGAGTTTTCCGTATAAATTAATTGTATGATGTGACTCTGAGTCCTGAATGGAATTTATAAGTTTTAAATAAAAATAAATTTCAGCCAATATGAGTCTGATAAGACCTTACATTCTGTGCTCAACCAAGTTTACGCTTGAACCCAGTTGAATCCTTCTTGCAGGTCTCTTAGCTTCTCACTTGATTCACTTTCTTTGGAGCCCTCTTCATTTCTCATTAGGCCTTGCACTTTAGAGACCAAGTAGGGATAACATTGACAATCGATAAAAGTTCGGGGATCTTTGCACAAAACTTGAAGTACAAATTAGGGTTCCCATCCATTGGCAAAGGTCAAATATGGCTCAAAACTTTCAAACCGAGGCGGATAATACCTGTAACAAAGAGCGATCTCATCCGACCAATTTATTCTTTCATTTCCAAAATGTCATTACTCTTTTCTTCGTCACACAACACAAATTATAACCCCATACCGTACCACTCACGGGGTAAGCTTGAAAGTCCAACTCAACGATACATTACAATCTGAGAGACATACTTGGAAGGGCGACTTGAATTTGACACACATATGGTCTAAATTCTTCGGATTGCATGAGGATGGCAGGAGCACTTCTTGAGATAGAAATATGGATTGGTTAAAGGAAGTCTTCATCTGTTGTAGGTAGGTCGTGATACCTTGGGTTCCTATTTTTGCATATGAAAATTTTAATTTAACCTGTGTTTGTCAGTGAGATAAAATGTTATCCCTAGATAAAATATTGTATGAATAAATGAAAAATAATATTTATTTGAACAATGAAATAAATGATAAGATAAATTGATATATAAAAGTGATGTTAACTAATATTTATTTAATATTATAATATAGGTGTGAGTGAATTGGTATGATATAGTAAATATATTTTAATAAATATATAATATAAAATTAATATATTTTAATATATATTGTTGTTGATATAATAAAATAAAATAATTTGATGTCCTTTGACCATTCTTTGTTATCTTTTGATCAAATAATAATCTTGTTACTTATCGTTGCTAGATCCAATCTTAATTTTCATCCAAACTGATTGGACCTATCTATAGTTTACAGAGCAAAATCAGGTGTTTGGTAAAGGGAATCTCTAACCATCATGTGGCCACATGTATGCTATGTTAGTGGATTTCACCTCCTTTTTTCTTGAGCTCTGTTTGGACAAACATAGTGGGGGAATATTTCTCTTAAAGAGACTTTGAATCACTGTTTGTTACTTCCGTTAACATCTAAATCAAGTCATACTATTATATTATATGATTATCAATATTTATTAAAATATATTCATTTTAACGTAATATATTTATTAAAATATATTAACATATCATGTCAACATATTCACACCTATATTTTAATATTATAAAAAAAAAAAACCAATGACGATCCACAGCCGATCCCACAGCCAAACCCACGCAAAGATCGTGGATCGTTCAATTTTTGAAACAGAGACAAACGAGGGATGTGACCCCCACTCCTAAAAACCGTGCCCTCAATCTGGTAAGGGAGCAGGTGTAAGTTTGGTCGTCCAAAAAAACAAAAAAAACTATCACCGTGTAAAATAATAATTTTCTTTTCAACTTTTTAAAATAAATATTTAAGAATAATACATTAATCATTTTACTTCAATCACTCATCATTTATTTTATCACTTAAATAAGTATCACTCTATTCATTCTATCTCTACCGTATTTTCTCTCGTATCCCAACCCTAAACAAAGGCAAAAGAGAAAGGAAGAGAATGCTATCTTTAGATATAGCACGGAACATCGCAAAATTGCGGCTTACGGAACACCGCGTAGCCTATATGAATATTTTCGACAGTCAAATCGAACGAGTTGCTTCCTCTGATCAGTAGACACGCAATGGAAAAGCTTACTCTGACCACAACACACGTCGCTTGTCTGTGGCCATCATTTTGAATCTCGATTTGTTGGTTTTATTGTAAATATTGCTTGAGATCTTTACGTCCAAAGAAAATAAGTTTACAAAATAAGTTAAAAATTAAAACAAAAGAAGCGGATGTTTTACGAGTTAAAATCTATTTCACCAAAAGAGTAAAATAATTTTAACTTAATATAAAGTTAAATAACGAGTTAATACTTAATACAACAAAAAATTCACGTAATCCGACGATCAATAGCACCTTAACGAGACAAAAAAGTAATCCAACATGTAAGCTCAGGAGGAAGGTGATTGTTTGAGCATAGGTGAGCGAGTGGGGTTCTCCCGGAAGATTACTCCATTTAATACAGTGAAAGCAAAGAAATTACATCAGAGAGTACATGTATCTCATTTCGGTAAAAAAAATTATTAGAATAAATAAAAATTAAAAATTAAAAATTAAAAAATTAAGAAGTTTTCTTTTATTTATGATGTTTATTTGGTAAAATAAATTAATAAAATAAGAGAAAATTAATTAGATGAAATTAATAAGAAAAATTGGACAGAATTGAGGTTGAAATTCTGTAAACCCTAAATAAAGAACTCAATTTTGGCACCTGTGAATTCTAAAATTAGACATCTCAAATGCACAATAAAAGTTCGATTCCACCGAACAAACAGCAGCTATCGGATCTACATCATGGGGTAAGACTTGACCTTCAATTCTCTAAACTCGCGAAGGCTTCAAGTTATTACAAGGGAGATACGATAGGTGCAGCGGAAAAGCATGGGTGTGCTCAATGGTACTGCTGCCTCATCATAGTGGGGTATTAGACAATAAATACAAGATCACGGTAACCACGTGATCAAAATCTTATTATCTTCTCCAAGCCTTTGTCAACAATCGGCGATGTAATCTGCTCAGACACATGTTGGGGTTCATTTTTGTTGACACAACCATTATTATCCATAGATTGCCGCAGAGAATGATCCTTCGTCACAGGCGACATTGTTACCATGTAAAATTGCTTTGTCAAATTCCTCCTTTCTTGAAAGATCCACTTACAGCCCACTTGGTTATTTCAATTAGGCTTTTAATTCCTTGTTAGGAACATGGGCGACATTGTTACTATGTAAAATTGCTTCGTCAAATTCCTCTTTTCTTAAAAGGTCCACTTACAGCCCATTTGGTTATTGCAATTAGGCTTTTAATTCCTTGTTAGGAATTATTTATTCCAAAATTATTCAATTCCAATTTTCGATTCTAGAATAGAACAATTTCACCTCATTCATCTTCATTTTCTCTTGTAATTCCTTAGTATGATAAAATTTTTTTACTCACATCTATTTCAATCCCTATTTTTCATCCAAACGCAAAAACTAGGTCGATGGTTCAATATCTCCCTGTGGTTTCTTAATGGATGTCTTCCTAAGAATCTTGGTGGTATTCAAGCAATGTCCTAGGTTGTAGATGATAGATCTCCCAGCCTAGGTTTTGATTCGAGAGAGTTACCACCAATGTAAGGTGGTCCTTATCGATTCACATGGGATTTCACATGTTGCATGCTATTTGGATTAGAGCATAAACTAATGATGCTTTTAGTTACTAGACACTGATCATTTAGGGTGCAGCATTCCAACACTTTGCCTTGCAACACACCATTTATATTACTTAACACTAGAAGTGTTCGTTCTTTTCAAAGCTATGGTCACTAACCCTAACGACCACAAGCAAGAGGAGGGTTGCTAGACTTCATAGAAAGGAAGGTAGTTGATTTGAAGCAAGGCTCGTAGAGTGCAAGTGAAGAAGTTATTTGAGTCAAAAGAAAGGGAACTGAAATGAGCATTAGGGAGACATGATAGAGAGAAGCAATTGCACAACATTTAAAAAGATTGGTTACAAAGTTCACATCAAATAGTGTTATGTCTTGGGAGAGATGTAGATCTCTTGATAAATTATACGTGAAGGATGGTACAAAAAAGGATCTCCAAGATTCAAGGCCGTTCCCCAAGGCTCGTTGGCCTTACAAATTCAACCCAAGATGTCCCACACGGCAGGAATGTCGTTTATCCTTCACATGTACACAAGTAAATGAAATATTCAGAATAAATCAAAATAGCATCAAAGCATCACCGAAGGAAAACCTTACATTTACATAAAAACTCCTCTCACCAGAAGAGAGGAAAAACTCACAGTACTCAGAAGGTAGATATTCTACTATTGTTTTCCAAGAAACAAATGGTTACATGAACTCCTATGTAGAGGCTACCCTCGCCTCTCAGTACTCAGAAATAGGTTAGATGGGGCTAAATACACGACCCACATAATCCACTAAATGGGACCACCACACCATCCATCGTAAGAAACATACATCTTTCAACAGTAACCATTATCACTTTATCAGGTAATGATAAGGATTTGGTCGTAATGATCCTCTCCATACTTTTAACACCATCATCAAATAAATATTATAAAAATTAACATCACAGCTTAAAATCAATTTAAATAAATACAATCAGTACAAACAAAAAAGTAAATGTTAACACCACTTCCACATTTACCAACACTAATTCAATAACCTTCCATATAAACTAACCCTTAACAACAAGTTTGTTTCATGAGATAAATTCTGAAGGATAAATTCTGTATGTAGTTAAATTGAAGGATAAATTAAAGATAAATTGATTTTAATGTTTAAAGGAGATGTGGGTCAAATCAAGAGATAAATAAAGATGTTTAGGAGGGATAGCCAGAATAGATGTCGCACAAGAGGAGGGATAAATTTATCTCACCTCATCTTAAAGTAAATTTATTCCAAATTTTGAAGCTTTCTCTTAGTTTAACTTTATCCCAATAAAAACTTACCAAGGGTTAATTTACTTGGAAGGTTAAGAAAGTGATGTTAAAAAATGTGAAATTGGTGTTAACTTCCAATTGTGTTTACTTGTAGAATGGTGTTAACACAAGTTTGTGTTTATTTGATTTGATGTTAAGTTAGAGTGTCAACTCTTGTGGTGTTTACTTGGTAGTGGTGTTAAGAATTTGAATCCAAGACCGCGAGGATGTGACAAAATCATGGAACTTAAACACGAGTTTGCCTAACACCAGTAACAACCAGTGTTAGACAAACCAATGTTAAGAACTCTTAACCCGTGTTAACCAAAAGGGGGTTAACCCGAAGGAGGAGGAAATGTCCACCGAACTCAGAGAGAGAGTGCGTGGAGGGGAGGGGAGTTGGGGCTGGACTCTGGTCGTAGGGAGGGCGAGGAGGAAGGAGGTGGCTCCGAAGGTGGTTTACTTTAAATGTAGAGGGTCGGGGCATTTAGCACGGGACTGCAGGGACCCGGTGCGTTGCCTCTGGTGTGGGAAGTTGGGCCACCGGAGGGCATCCTGTGCGAATGAGCTGCGGAGGAATGCGAATGTGGGCACGCAGGTGTCAGTGCCCCCACCTCTACCGGAGGGAGCACCGTCGGTTGAAGGGGAGGTCCCGTGTCAGAAGAGTCTGGGAGGATTGAGAAGGCCCTTGATTGGCTCTGGTAGGTGTGGTGGTGGAGGACCACGTGGGGCTAAAAGACCTGGAGGCTGAAGTGGGTAGGTCGCTGGGGGGCAGATTATCTGGCTGAGGTTGAAGACGGTGGGGGAGGGGAAGTTCTTGTTGGTGGGGGCCTCATTAAAGGTGGCGGAGCGGCTCCACTTCAAGGAGCTCCCATGCTTGGGAGGCGTGGTTAGATGACGGTGAAGTCGGATGGCGCGATCAGGGAATAGCCGCCACGGAAGGTGGAGATGGTGGTTGACCTTGAGGGTGTACCCTTGTTTCTGCACACCAAATAGGTTGTGGAGGTGGTGGTCGCACCCTTCGCACGGATGCGGTGGTGTGAGGGGCTCGGCCTTGGTGGTGGGCATCTCGGGTCGATGCGGGCTGCGACTAGGCATGAAACTTTGGAGGAAGGTGGTGCTTAGTTTGAGGAATGCGTCATGGGTCGTACTGGTGAAGCTGGTGGAGAGGTTCGAAATCCTTTGTGGAGGTGGTGGAGCAACCGGCTGAAAGTTTTGTGTCAGGGAGAGACATTCCGATGAACTGGGCAGTTTGGAGACCAAAGGACACCGAAGGGGGAGGCGCATCGTGGGTTGAGTCAGTAGCGTCGAAGTTGGAGCTGGGTGGCGCACACCCCTCAAGGTGCAGCGTTCGAGGGGCGTGACAGTTGGAGGTGATCCGGGGGTCGAGGAGCCTGTTGGGGAAGTCAAGGGGCCATGCGGGGCCGTCAAAGCGAAGCGGCGAGAGGAGGGAGCTTCGAGGGGAGGCGACGCATTTAAGGGCAAACCGCTCTCGAGGGAGAAGGAGGCACGGCGCTCTAGGGCTTTTAAGGTGGGGGTGCGCTCGGATCCAGGCCCGGATCCGCACCCGGACCCGGTACCCCTTCATTCTTTCTCCTTTAATGGACCGTGGAGGGTACTTTTGGAGTAGGCATCCAACGCAATGCTCATGGTGAGTAGAGGGGAGCGGAGCATGGAGGTCGGGCGGCGACAACCATCCTCGGTAGGAGCGAAGGCGAGATCAGAACGACCAAGCTCCTCCATCAGAGGATGGAGAGGATCTGATCGACGACGCAGGGACCCCCCACGACGCAAGGGGTGTCGGCTAGAGCTTTTTCGATGTCGGCGAACCCCTTGACTTATGGAGGAGGTCCGAGGGGCAATGCGGGGCCTTGTTGGAACAGCGAGGGCGAGTTGGGCGACGCCATCCTTGGCTACGACAGTGACTGGAGCTTCCTGGAGGGGAAGGAGGGACCCTCTGGGGCTGAGGGGCCTCGCGAGGAGGTGCAGATGGCGAGGGCTGTGGTGGAGGAGCTGATGCAGTTGGAGGTGGGTGTCGAAGATCCGGGGGGCCGGTCGGGCAACGGTGAGGGGAAGGGGTCTGTAGAAGGTGTGGAGGTGGCAGGGAGTGGGGAGCTGGGGGAAGCCTAGGCTGATGGCTGCGGGCTGGGGGAGGTGGAGCTGGTGGTTGAGGGGGATGGTTTCGGTTATGTGGGAGGGGGATGCGTGGTTGGTGTCCCATGCTGAAGGTTCTTATGTGGAATGTTAGGGGTCTTTGCAACCCTTCTTGCAGGAGGACACTAAGGTCATACCTACCTAAGTGGAACCTGGATGTAGTGTTTTTCTAGGAGATGAAGTTGCAGAAGTGTGATCAGAAGGTGTGGAGAGAGATTAAGGGAAGCCTGCTGGGTGGTCTTCTGGCTCTGGACATTGTTGGGAGGTCTGGAGGGGTGGTCGTTGGTTGGAAGGAGGACTTGTTCTCGTTGGTAGACTCGGAGGTGGGGGTAGGAGTGGTCTCGGTGCAGATGAGGAGTGATGGGTTTGTGATGATGTTCTCATCGGTGTATGGATCAGCTAATGACTCTTTGGGAGAGCTTGCATCAAGCTGCCAGGAGATTTCAGGGAAGGCCGTGGTTCATTGGAGGGGACTTCAATGTCACCTCTTAGTAGAGGACAGACCCAAGGGGGGGAGGAGGCAGGGACCGAGGCTCAGAGGATTTCGTGAGGCTCATTATTGAGCATGGACTGCAAGATATACCCCCCGCCTCTTGTGCATACACGTGGAGGAGTTCAGGTGGTCTGATGTCCAGACATGATTGTTTTCTGTGCTCGGTGGAGCTAGCTGAAGGTTTTCCAATGGCGAGGGCCTGCGCTCTGGAAAGGCCATTCTCAGATCACTCCCCTTTGTTGTGGGAGTCTGGCAAGGGATCTCGATGCGGTACGTACTTTAAGTTTGAGAGGGCGTGGTTGTTGGAAGAAGGATTCAGGAGTATGGTGGAGGACAAGTAGAGGGGTCTGCGTCTGGATGGATCGGCTGCTGCGAGACTTAAGGCAAAGCTTCAGGAGCTGAGGTGCTTTCTGAAGGACTACAGGAAGTAGTTAAAAGAAGAGCGGACTGAGAAACAGGACAAGGCTCTCGGGGAAGTTTAGAGGCTGGACAGAGTGAAAGACCAGGGGCCTGATGACGGTGGCGGAGAGATAGAATAAAGCAGACCACATAAAGACCATTCAGGAGGAGGACCGGAAAGCGGAGGTGGAATGGAGGACCAGATCCAGGCAGAAATGGGTTAAGGAGAGAGACTCGAACACCAAATTCTTCCATATGATGGCTTTAGCCAAACGTAGGAGAAACTAGATTGATAAGTTCCAGGTGGGTGAGGCGAAGTGTTCGGGTAGGGAGTCAATGGGAAGGGTAGTAACATAATATTTTAAGGAGTTTACAGGAAGGAGGGACGGGAGATGGAGATGGAGGGGTCTGGGAGCTCCGATGGTGGGTTTGCTAGAGGCGGAGGGGCTGGTGGCACATTTCTTGGAGGATGAAGCTCGTAGGATGATTTGAGGTCTGAATGCTGAAGGGTGTTTCGGGTCGGACGGTTTCCCGATACTCTTTTTCAAAGAGTTTTGGCTGCTACTGAAGGATGAGATTTTGTAGGTCCTGGTAGAGTTTAGGGAAGGCAACAGGGGTTTTAATAAGTTGAACAAGTTCTACATGTTCCTGTTGCCTAAGAAAGAAGGGGTAGAGACAATTGAGAATTGCAGATTGATTGTGCTCTCGAATGCGGCATATTTGATCGTGGCAAAGATATTGACGAACAAGCTTAGGAGGGTGATTGGCCGAGTTGTGTCAGAAGTGCAAACATCTTTTGTGCCAGGGAGATGCATTTTGGATGGATATGTTGTGGCGATGGAAATCCTTGCACAATGGAGGAGGGAAAGAAATAAGGCTTTCCTGTGAAAGGTGGATTTCGCGAAAGCCTATAACTCGGTGAAGTAGTCGTTCTTGTGGGTGGCTATGGCCAAGAGGGATTTCCCACCAGTCTAGATTAGATAGATGAAGCAATACGTCACTACAGCATCGTTTTTGGTCTTCATCAACGGGAACTCGATAGGGAGTTGGATTCAGCCAAAGAGAGGCGTGTAGCAGGGGTGCCCCCTAGCGCCGATGTTTGTGTTGGCAGCGGATGCTCTGGCAAGGGCTTCTAACAGAGTGTACGCGGTAGGGCTGCTACAGGGCTTCCCTTTGGAGGGAGGTGAGGGCATTTCGGTGCTGCATTACGCAGATGATACTCTCTTTTTTGTCGAAGGGACGGTGGCAGAGGCGAGGCGATGTCGTATCCTCTTAGAGTTATTTTGCGAAGCGTCAGGTATGCTGATCAATTACTCCAAATCTTCTTTTGTCCAATTCAGCATGGAGGATGAAGAGGCCAGGGCGTGTTCGGAGGCCCTGGGTACGGAGGCAGGGGCTCTACCCCTCCGATACCTGCGTCTGCCCCTGACAGATAAGAGGGTCTCAATGCAGCACTGGGCTCCGTTACTTGGGAGGATCGAAGATCAACTGTTGGGGTGGGCGTCCAAGCTGCTATCGAGAAGTGGGCGGCTGGTCCTCCTCAAGGTAGTTATGTCGACAATACCAACTTACTTCTCTTTGGTTGTGAAGATGCCACGGAAAATTGAAGACAAAATTGTGAGCCTGATGAGAGGCTTCTTTTGGACCAATTATGGAGCAGGAGGGAGGGGGCAAAGTTGGTGGCTTGGAGTGAGGTGTGCATACCCATTAGAGAAGAGGGTTTAGGAGTCAAGGAGGTAGGGAGAATGACTGACAGCCTCCTAACGAAGTGGATTGCTAGGTTACTTGGGGGATGGGTCTGTCTGGTGGGGAAGGTCTTGCGTTCTTGCTATGGGGGACCAACGAATTGGGAGCTCCTCGCTTCGCCTCTTAGAGGAGCTTCCCATTTCGTGAGGAGCTTGTCGATGGTGGCACCAAAGGTCTGATCGTTTTTCACCCCATTGCTGGGGTTGGGCGAGGCTTTCGAGTTCTGGACGGATGACTAGACGAGACTTGGAGTCTTGGCGGAGCACTTCCCCAGACTTGCAGTGCTAGCGATTAACAGGAGAACCTCAATGGCGAAGGTCAGGAACGACACGTGGTGTCCCACATTCGTGGGCAACTTGTCAGATCAGAGGCTTGGAGAGGTACAAGTGTTGCAAGAACTCCAGGGGTTTCAGCAAGAAGACGATGCGGACTACTATGGGTGGGAGGAAGGTGATTTTTCCGTACATGATGCGTATAGAAGGCTTGGTGGCTCAGGCATGCTAGGAGATATTAATTTGGCTAGAGACTGCAGGCAGCTCTGGGAGGCTTGTTGCCCGTTGAAGGTTAAAGTGTTCGTTTGGCTCCTCAGGAGAAGGAGATTGATGACCAAGAAGTGGAGAGTTCGATGGGTGCCAAATGTGGAGAGATCTTGTTGGTTATGTGGTTAAGCGAAGGAAGACATCGACAATCTTTTCTGTGTGTCCAGTGGTGATGCAAAATTAGAAGCGAATGGGGGATCGGTGGTGGGCCCATGACTTTTATACTGGATTTTGGCAGTCTTGCAGATGTGGTGGAGTTGACGGTGAGCGCAATGTGTTTTGGTCAAAGAGGGAACAGGCTCGACCAATGGCTGTCTTGTGGGCTATTTGACTAGGCAGAAATGCTGTGGTGTTTAGGGGGTAACACTTATATGTGGAAAATTTTATTAGGTCTGCGGTATCTTTTATTTCGAGGTGAAACTCTACCTTGTAATGTAAACGTTATGTTTTCTATTTGATTAATGAAAATCTGACTGATATTTGAAGGATTACCACCCTTTTTCCCTTAAAAATAAGAGTTAATCTTTTAGAAAGGAGATTAACCCCTTAAGTAAATTAACCCTAACGACATTTATCCGTGCATATATATCTGCCACAAGCAACAACTCTATTTCAACATCGAAGCACTTGGAAACCTCCGAATTACAGGAAAGTAACATTCTCATCCTATTTGCACCTTCATATTTAGGCATGCCACTCCCACAACTAAATGCTATCGGATGCTACCCTTTGCACTGGAGAAAACAATCCCACAATTTCAATTTACCACCCTTCAATACCCAGAAAATAAACGAACAAAACTATAATATAAATATGAATCCTTCATTGTGAACGGACAAAGACTAAAATCTTTCATTGAGCCACATGATTTGAGACTTGTCAAATCTATCATTTTGCTCCAACATATTGATTGATTACTCTGATTCTAAGTTTATGCCTAGCTGAAGGCGTAAAACTTAGCGCTTCTTGGGAGGCAACCCATGTCTGTATATGTCTGTTTCTATTTCCATCTGATTTCCTTTCTTTCTTCTGTGTCTATCCTTGCATTTTGAGTCTGCATTCCTAATCACTTAGGTTTCTGCCTTTTGCATCACTTAACCCGATTGACCCCTCTGATTTTTATCAGAGTAGAAATCATCCACATCTACCTTTCCAACTTCCTCCCGTCACCATAATCTAAGTATGTGAAAAGCAGAGCATGCATTTACATCTCCCTAAAAACACAATGAGGACATTGCATTACTTAAGCATGCAAGGTGTTACCTGGTGAAATCTTTTAACTTAAAATGCAATTAGAGACGGTCTTTAGTGTATAGACAAAGTTTTATTAAAAAAACCATAAAGTTGAAAAATTTTGAAAATTTCTGAAAAAAATACGAAAGCACAAAAATCGATAAAAAATTAAAAATTCAAAAATCCCAAAAAGATTTGGGACCTCAAATTCATTGAAGGGGCCACTACAAAAACATAGCCTTTAGTGACATTTAATATTTGCCACTATAAGTCTTATATTTGCCATTATATATAATTAGTGACACTTAAAATAATTGCTGCTTAATTACCGTCTTCGTTGGCGTCACTAAAAGGTTAGTGACAATTATATAACTGCCACTAAATCAATGGTATTAGCGACACTTTAATTACAGCAAATAATGTTGCTAATGATCTTTAATGGTAATTTATTTGCCACTATTTCGTCACTATTAATTTATATTAGTGACAATTTAATTGATGTTGTTACTGTCACTACATACTTCATTTAATAGTTTTTTTTATAACACTAAATTACCACTATTGATTTATTTTACCATTTAATTACCTCTATTGATTTTATTTAGTAATAATTATTTGTCTCTAAATTGCTACTATTTATATGCTTTAATGATGCTTTCTTAAGCCAATAAATCACTATTATTGATTTACTTTAATGATGCTTACTTTTGTTATTTAATTGCTACTATTAATTCAATTTAATGATACCCTGTTATACCACTTAATTGCCACTATTGATATTCTTTAATAGGATACTTTTTCTTAACATGCCCCAAACATAAGAACTTGAACAACCTCAATTTTATTTATTCTCAAATAATAAAATACAATAAGAGCCATTCAAGGGGATACATCAGAAAATAAGAAAAAGCATAACCTTGACTGCCGAAACAATCCCCTCTCCAAAGTGATACAAAGGAAGAAAAGAAAAATACAAATTGACAATATAATCGAAAAAAACACGCTATCAATTATGTCCATCAGGAACTCCTGGAAAAGAATTGTTACCATAACTGCCAATGCATTTTGATCTTCTACCCTAACTTTAATTTGACCATGAGCAAGCTCTTTTGTCTTCATCACTTCCATTATTTCCTATCCATCAACTTCAATCTATTACAGCAACCTTCTTCCACCGTCAGTCAAAGGATTCACAGCTCCAACTTCTAAAGCCTATATATGTTTTATTAGTAAATCCTTAGCCATTTTAATGTCAATTAGCCCTTTTAGCAACTGTCTTAGAGCATTAATTAAACCCCGTGTCGCTGCCAATGATATTCTGCAATGAATAAAGAAACCAAAGAAACAACATAAATTTCTAGGGTGAAAAAGAAACAAAAGATAAAGCATTCTTAGATAGGAATAATTTTGACCTTGGACCTAGAAGTATAAGTTATATCTATACCTATTCTCCTTCATGTGAATGTTATGGATGACTAGCCATTATACATGTATTATTTGATAAATATGTTCTAAAAACATTTTTGAATTTCTTTAAATCTTTTAATATTAAATGAAATGTCATTTGATTGACAATGTTTTCTTGTCCTAACAATTATAAAAATGGAATGGTGGAGAAGAAACCTATCCCAGCAGCATGGTGCAATGGAGTGGCTCCTGATTCCCTGGCTGCGAAGGATTAGCCCCATAATCAACAAGATATTTTGCAACTACGAAGTGACCTTGTTGGGTAGCATGGATAAGAGGTGTCTTACCTGCAAATTATTAACAAAAGACTCCCATAAGAATTGCAAAATGAAGTATATTTTAAAATTTGTAAGCCCAAATGTTAACCCATTTTCGTCGGATTTTAAAACATGCATCGTAATATAGCGAAGAAAGCGGAAAAAATATTTAAACTTATATGCTCGAAAGATGAGTTCCGAGGTCATTATAGGGAGCAAAATAATCGTAATATAACCACTAATCAATGAATATAAAGTAGAGGCACAAGAGTTTGATATAAAAAGAATACAAGCTAAATTTATATCAATATCAAAGCTAAAGAAGAAATCTAAGTGTTTGAGTAACAAAAATATGCTTTAAATAACTCAACACCAAATACTTCGGTCAGATGTCTGGACTAAGTGTTAGATGACTTAAAGTTCAATTCTGGACATCTAACCCTAAGTCTGACAGAATAAACCCCCCCCCCCTACTCTTCTCTCAGATAACCTCCTTTCTTTCTCTCTTTCAGACCAAACTGGACCGATTCAATCCCAAACCCAGGCCCAGATGTGATTCCCAAGGCCAAAACCCACCCTCCACGTGTGCGTGTGTGCGCACATGTGGCATGTGCATGTGTGTGTGAATAGAATAAGGACCTGACCCTGTAACTAAGGCAACCAAGCAATAGGCAAAAATCCTTTTATGGCAAAATTTTTCTCCTCTTTCCATGATGTGGCACAACTTGTGTCTTCTTTGTTTTCAACGTTGCAACGTGGAGTTCCTTCCCAAATTGGATGATGGTTGCTTGTTGGATGGCCGAATTGAAGACCTGGAGAGCTTCCTCACTCAAAATCGCAGCTATTAAGGTGCTTCCCTTGAAGTTTTCTCGCCAAAGAAGGGTTGTCGACCATGGAGATGACGTTGGCTGTTGAGACCTTTGTTTTGATGTAACAAATTTATGTTTTATTGTGAACTAATCTTTCAAGATCACGCTACCACAAATCAAGTCAATTATCCTCTGCGTGAATCAAAGTGAAGATTATCTTTAGTCAATGTAATTCTTTTATATTTCTTGAGTCTAAAATTACGAAATAAAGGTTAGCCTTTCTAAATCGTAAAATAAACATCTAGATATGATCGATCGATCAAAATAAGAATATTGATCAACCAAATTAACCTACGGTCAAATCTGATTTTCCCACAATTGATCGATCAATTAAATATTTGATCGATCAGCAATTGATTGACTAATTAAGTAAATTGATCGACCAATTTGGTTCGAATGATTTTTTCTAACATTCCAAAAATGCTCCGTTTTCACCTATAAATAGGACTCCACACCCCTCATTTCAAAACACACATTGAAAAAGATTTCAAAAAGAAAAAACACTTCTACTTCAATTCTTCCTCATGCTTTCGTACTCATTTTTCTATGCTCTTCAAAAGCACGTCGCTCTATGCTTCTAAAAACAAAACTCGATTTGCATATTTCAATTCCTTGAGGTTCCATAGGATTAATTTTTGTATTCATTTTACTTCATTCAATTCATTTGTTGGGACCTTTCGTGTTGGAATTTCCAACGTTGTTTGTGACTTCTCTTTGTTGGTAAAAGAGAAGTAGTTTGTAAGAGATTGTGACACCCTTATTCAAGTGGTGCGATACTGGATTAACTAGCATTGCCTAGTCAGGAAAATCCTAAGCTAGGAGGCTTAGGTGGTGATTTTTACCTACAGGGGTTTCCACTATAAATCATTGTGTATATTGTGGAATTATTTTTATTTTGCCATAATTTTTTACAATCGATATCACAATTGATTTTTTGTTTATGACTAAGTAAGATCTGGAACACCTTCACCGGCAACATGGAGCTCCTATCACAAGAAAGACGGGCTTCAAGCCCCCATTAGAATTTCCACAAGTTTCTCCGCGAGGAGTGGAGTGTGGTGGTGGTGTTTATTTGGTGAACGGGGGTGTGTGGTGATCAGCTGGAGTCAGAGAGGGCAACAACGGAGTGGGTTGGTCGACCAAAATTTTGGGTGAGCAAATGCCCAAATTTCTTGAGGGCTTTTGCTCCCTAAGGTGTGGGTGTGCTTTTGGTGTAGGTGGCGTTGTGTTTTATGGTGTGTGGCAGTGGGGCGAGCTCGCCAAAGCTACCACCAAAGTTGGAGGAGGAAGTGGGCGAGGAATTGGGGTTGAAACTAAGTTCTAAGGGCCTACGCATACTCTGGAAGAAGAGGGGAAGAAGATGGCCTATTTATTTGGACGAAAAGAAAGTTCTCGTCGAGCTTGCCTCACCGGATGCGGGGAAGACGAGTGCTCTGGTGGGGATGAACGACGAGGGAGGAAGGAGACCTAGCTATGGTTGGCTAGCATCGAAAGGACTTGGGGAAGAGGTTGGCGTAAGCAATTTGACCGTTGGATGCTCGTAAGAGGGAGATCAAAAAGCGTCGTTGAAGTGCAAGTTGGAGCGACCGGAGAGGGGGAAGAAGATGATTTTTCGACCTAAACTCAACTCCCTTCAACATGGGGAGATGCCAAAGCTTATATGGTAGAATTGGTCTTCAATTGCAAGGAATTCGCAAGATTCCTCGCAATTTTGGCAACCTTGAGCTGCGGATTTCCCAAGCTCCATTGGAGCTCCTCACTCCAAATTAGGGACTACGATTTTGGTCAATCAAAAGCTCTTGATCTTAAAAGCAATCCCTCCAAATTTTGAGGGATTTGAAGTAGATTTGAGAGATTAATCCCTCAATCTGAGTAGCGCATGGGTTTCCTATTTTGTGTATGGCTATTGCATTTGGAGACTCTGAATGAAGGAGGTGCTGTAAGTAGATCCTTTATGCAAGGAAAGTTGAAAGATAAGGACTTATTTGCAATAAATAAAGATAGGTGGATTAAATTACAAACTGAATCAAGATAAACTCCAATTGGACTCAAATTTTGATGGTTACCTAATTTGAACCCAAGAAATATAATGATAACCTCATATTTAAGTTTTGATACAATTTAACAAGTTAATTTTCACAGAAGACCAAAATATAATAGAATCTCGCCTAAATCTATTTTTGATCAAAACTGATTCCGTTGATCAACATAAAGGTTCCAAACCTCATAAAACATCTTTCAATAATTTTTAGAAGATTTAGATTACATTTATTTCCACTAAAACCCTTCAATCTAAGTGAAATTGAAATTAAAATTTTTCTTAATAAATTAATTCTCATATCTTCATAAAACCCTTATTCAATCAACTCAAGATCACTTATCGAAAAATTAAGCTCATTTAACCTTAAATTAAATCCTAATTAACACCTTAATTAATCTATATTTGTGATTAAGTATTAAAATAGGAATATTAACCTATTTTCTCTTCCTCTCAAATTCAATTTAAAATGGAATTCACCCAGTTCAAGGGTTTCTTCTTGTTAAAGCTAAGGTCCAATTACCTATTGAATGCATTCCCATGAATGGGTTTCTTCTTAATAATGATAATGTTTGAGTACCAGCTGACCAAGTTCCCATCTCAAACTTAACATTTGATACTTCATCATTGAAGGTCCAAATTTCCAGTAGAACCAGATACAGGCTACTCAAAACACTGCAAACGACTATAATAAAAAATAACAGTAGAAGCGGGGTTTAAAAGTTAACTGGAAAGATGACAAATACTCTTAAATCTATTTCCTTTTAAAAGAAATGCACAGGCTGAAAGGCCTGTAACCGAGATGATCAAATGCTACTTGACATAAAAATGGCAAGCAGGTATACAAACCAATAATGATTTCTTTCCCCATGTTCCGGAACAAAATTGGAAAATTTGAGAAAGTAGATCATTTATATAAAGAACAGGAAAAAAAGTACAAATCCAAATAAAATAATCATGAAAAACATGATAAAGCACTAGGAAATTCAACACTAGTTGTCAAATAATTTACTGCATATTAGGTGGCCATAGACATTTATATAGGCAGACTGCAAATGATTGTAGCGAGTACGCTCTAACAGTATATTATCTGCTATAAATATGTTGCAACCTCACCACCTGCATTATATGCATTGACCTTGGCCTATCACGATTATTTTTTTCTTATAAAACAGAATGTCATATCAATATAGAATAATATACATGTTCAAAACTTATAGTTTTTCACACCTGCCACCAACCAATTGCAATATTCATGATTTGCAACATGACAAGCTAATAGGTGATAGCCTAAGTTAAATTGCCAATAATTTAGAAAAGAAACAGTGAGAGCGCATCTTGTACTGGAAAAGCTCCAAGTTGAGAGATAAACAACTAAAGATGATACGCTTGCAAATGCAATGACAACTCACCCAGGAAAATAAAGACCACACCATCATGGTTACAAAAGTTGCTTGCATTTTGTAAACAAAGCTCAATCATCCAACACATATATAATTACCAACATATAGAAGTCTACAAGTGGCAGTGCAGATTATTTTCACCAAGAAACCTGCAGAAAAGGTTGTAGTTGCAGCCACCATTGCAAGAGTTAGCATCTTCTTGAAAGATGCTGCAAATTTTCTCAATCATGTCCCACATATGATGAGACTACATATAAAATCCTGAAACCACAAGATAGCTTAGAACCTAGCAGGAGATGCAACAAATCAAAACTGTGATCAGGAATCAATACCACCGGAATAAATTTCAAATACCAGAGATTAAGCTCTACAAATTGGTAAAAAAGTGCCACATCAAGTCATTCAACAGGTATTTGCAGTCACCTTCTCCATCTAGACCCTCTATAATTCCATTCAATTAATTTCTATTTGAGCTGAGAATTTGACAACCAAAGTCATATCTCCTCAAAGGGAAGTTGAAATCTTTTTTTGTGCAAGTTCTACTTATAACCAGCTTGCCTGCACCTCAACAGGAGTGATTTCGAAAGTCACAAAACTCTCACTAGCAACTAAGTTAGTTGCAGCATTATTTCCACCAAGGATAAACTTTGTTCTTCAGCTATCAATTTCTTTGATGTTTGGGCATAACGAGTTGTATTAGAAAGCCAAAGTTGGAAAAACCAGTTTGCCCAGTAGGTTCACTCAAAGGTGATATCATAAATGAGCAGACATAGATACAAGCGATTTCAAGGGATAAATAGAATTGGGAAGAGTAATCCCTCCCAAGTAACAGAACCCTAAGGAACTCCACCCTTTTTTTTGCATTCATACATATGATTAATCAAAAAGAAATCCTCCACACTATTTTTTCTATCCACAAAATACTAACTTTTCCCACTTATTAGGGGGAATAATTTGGAGAAGGGAAAAAACACACTTATTGGGGGGTTGAATTTGAATCCCTTCCTCTCTCTCTCCTTTTGCATGTTAAGGGTTTATTTATTTGTTTGGCCTAGCCTTTTTCCACTTTGAAAGCAATTATATAAAAGAACACACATACTGAATTCACACATTCACATCCTGAACTCACTTTGAACTTGATTATTTATTAGTTTATTTATTTGTTTTAAACCTAAAGCAATTAATTGCAAACTAAACTCACATACTCGGGAGTTCAAATGAAAAGAACTCAAAGTTCATTGTTGAAATGATCTAGAAAGAACTCACATAAAATGGTTAAACTTAAAGTACATAGTTCATTTCATTGAGTTTATTGTAGTTAGCAACACTTTTTCCCTTTTAAAAAATATTGCAATTTGTGAGTGAAACAAGAAAAACATAAGGAATCATTTGGTAACCCCCAATTATCATTAGTCCTGTATAAAACAGTAAGAAACTATTGCATAAAAGGGAAAATTTCTAAAAATGAGAAATGATCTTTGTGGTTAAATGTGACACCTTACATCAGCATGCATAGAGGACCAAGAACTCCTCTAGGTTGACTCTTCCTACTCATCTTGAAAATACATATCTACTATTGCCTGTTGGGAAACTTCTATAATCATATTAGTATTCTAACTAAATTTTAACTATTATGAGCTTGAGCTGGTAACAGGTACAAGCACCAAAAATTATATCCAAAGCAGACCAAACCAACAGACTAACTTGCAGAAGTGAAATTATGACTTCTCAGCAATTGCCATTTATATATTTGTTAAAAGAGTGTGCATTAGTTTTCTAATGGATATTAGCTCCACTATGGATGGATTTAGAATGGAAATTAATTAAAGTTCAGTATGAAGAAATAAGTAAAAAATGAAAAACTACGGGAACAAATGTTTTTGCACATATGTTTTTCTACCTGAATTACATTTCACTCATTTTTTTGCCTCTCATCTGAGGATCCCTTTTCCTCCAAATTTTTATAGGTTGTGTATGCTGTAGATCACATGGGGATATATTGCGAAGCAAGAGAGCTATAGGTATTTTCATAGATATTGCTTTTGTTCATTTTTATGTAAGCAACTAGCACGGCCTTTTCAGAATCGTGGTTGTAGTGTTCTAAATCACAATGGCTGCTGCACTTCTTAGCGTTCTATCAATTTGGGCTTCCAACTTTCTATTTATATTGCTCCCAGTTAAACTCTTGTTAAACTATTATCTTTCTCATAGGTCATAGCTGTAATGACACTTTCAATATCTTCTAAGGAAGTATATATTTATTAAGTATTAACAAAGCAAATGTATACTTCTTGAATCCGTAATATCTCAGCTGTGCAAATTGCTTCAAACCTGTCTCTGGACAGGATGGAGAACAATGCTTGTGTGGTGCTGGAGGTTGAGAGAGGTGGAGCTTTTATGGGAGAACAGGGAAATGCGTAAGGTACAAACCTTACCTTTCTTTTTGCTTGTATACATATTTTCAACTATCCTGTTACGGATATGGTTTCTCATTTTATTTTGAATCCAATTTAGGAGCTTACGAATTTGAGGATTGGGAGGGGCATTGTTGAGGACAAAATTCATTATATCAATTGGTTTCTCAAGTGACAAACTTTTGTTCCTTGAATTGGTTGAATGGAAAAAAAACAATAATTTAATTCCATTGTCAATATTGTTGCATCTAAATGTTTTGCTACCAAGGTATGATGATGTCAATGCTAATGAGAGGGAGAAACTATTGACTGAACTTAGTGAATTGGAGGTTAGTGGATATGTGACCATGCCTCTCCTATTCTTCATCTAGGCAGTAAATTGGATCTTGCTTTGATATGGATCTTTTAATTTTCATTACATCCAGGAACATGTTCACAACATTAATTTCCATAGAGTTCCATATTTATCTGGAACGAGTAATGAAATTACATACTGTATATTGCACGTTAGTTATTCATGGAGTGTCCTTTTGTTAATAGGTTTGAAGGGACCATGTGCCTTGGCATCCTTTGCAACTTCAATCTGACTGTCATCAGCACAAAGTAGACTTTTGTTCCTGTAAACAATTAATGCAAACTTGTCAAACAGAATCCACAGGAAACATAAATACTTCTCATAATTAAGCATGACAAATATTCATATGAAAGTAATTCATTCTAAATTGCTTCAAAAATTCATTTTAGCTCCAAGTTCTGCTTCGGAAATTCTAAAATGTTTATCAAAAAGGCATCAGAAATTCTAAATGACTATCCAGAAACTTCATAAACCCGTCCAACCTGTAAGGATTGCAGAAAGCATAAATTTACAAACTAAAATGCCAATTTAATATAGCTAACTCAAATGTCAATGGCACTCACATTATACAAAAAAAATCATCTAAGAAGCTTCCTTTTAAAACCTGCATCAGCACCTCATGTAACACCAGCAACCTAAATGCGCTGAATTAGTATTCAAAATCAGTAAATAAGTAAATGAGTTAAATTAGACACAAGTAAGTTAAATCATTGAATGAATTCGATCAGTTTAAGACATGATAAAATTCGAGAGCATTCCTTCAAAAGGTTGGTTTATTCAGCTATAACATAAACCATTTGCTTCATTTCAAAGGTCATGTAAAATTGCTCTTCAACTGCTGGCTAATTAAGTAGTTTTGTTCAAATTCCATTTACATTATTTGTGCAAGGTCTTCATCACTTTTTTAAATTGAAATTGTGATGATTATTTGGTTTTCAGAACCAGAAGAGGGAAAACAAGTTGAACAATCAAGTCATATGAGTTATGTCTCCAATTTCCTGACCAAACTTTCATGCTTTTGCCTCTCCTCAGCCTCCCATCTATTCTCTCTTAGGAAGGAATAGATTTTAGATACAACAGTGATATTAGAATGGTGCTTGAGATGGTTTGCAACAAGTGCATTTCCATCAGAAGGATAGACAATGACTTCAAGCATCTCGAGCTCAGTTTGCTAGGCCCTAATTTCTGAACCATAAAATGACTCATCGATGAAAGGAGCATCTTTTTGATCCAAGAAAGGTGTCCATTTTGGACCAAAGAGAACACATTCCCTTGGGTACTTGCAGCCCATGCTGGTTTTAAGGCATTTCTTGTTGACACGTCTTACAAATTCCTTTGGAAGGTCCAATTTTTTCTCCCTCATAATCTGAATGCACTTTAAAAGTGACAACGCACTATGCAAAGTTATTTCATAAGGATTTAATTGAATATTGATACCATTCACAATGAATTCCATTCCCCCTTCAAACTAGATTTTAAATCTTCTAGTAATTGAATGCAAAATAGAAATATAAGGCATGTCTTTTGTGTGTATATCCAAATTGGATATGCACACTTTAGACACTTTGAGCTCTTCAGTAAGGTCTACCAGTTCAAAAATTCAAAGTGGCCAATCAATTGAACAAAATGTCCAACTGCAAAATCAAGCAATGGCCTTTCAAATAAAAAAAATCAAGCAATGGCAGTTACAGGGATTCCAAAAAGCAATTCAAGTATAAGAACTAATCATAACTGAATTTATAATAGTTCTCAGCAACAAAAAGCCAAAGATTCCATCTTATTCTATCCACTTCTACCTCTCCAAGCAAAGTATTTTATCCTATTTCTGTTCTTCCATTCAAATGGCAGACATAATTTTTCTTGATTGTTGTGAAGATGGATAGAATATATATATATGGAGAAGGTCTCTTTGACTATAGGTGGCTTTATATTTGCAAGGTCTTCTGCCAAGATTATCATTTGGGTGGGATCTTTAACAGTAGGTTGGGGGAAGCTCTAGCATTTTAATATTGTACACAATGATTGATCCATTAATAAAGTGGATGACTGCTAATCTCACATAGTCATCCTTTTACTGTTCAAAAAATATATATTGTGTGTATGAATAGGTACACTGAAAGAAGACAAAGGCACTCGCCAGGACCTAGGGGCACTGGCATCTGGATTACTTGAGATCATGCAGTTACCCCATATTTTTACAGTAAGGTCATCACTGTGAAAATTGAAACTAAAATTATTTACAATGAACTTACAACACTTGAAATTAGCAATTACTCAAGGTCACTATTTGTAAGTACGACTTATCTGCAAGGAACCATCCTATCACCAACAATTACTCGGGGTCAGTTTAAAGCAATTACAATTTCTGTTGTTAGGCTTGCTAGTTACTGCATGTGTTTCTTTATCGATAAATGTTAACTCTACCGCACTTGAAAGCCATCATGTATTGAAGTAAATGCAGAACAACTTGAACATATATTATTTTTTTCTTGAACCAACAAACAAATGAACTTCTAGCTCTCCGAGTTCTAAGGAGATTTGGCATTTCATGCATTTGATTATCTAGATGTTCTTATTAGGACATTACATGTGAAATACTACATTCAAAGTATCTGGTGCTGTGTTAGATCACAACTTTTAGTCCTACCTTAGATACTTTTTAGCAATAATGCTCTCTCCTTATTCTTTATTTTCTTGCAAGTTATTTGATTAGGAGCTAATCTGGCTAACTAATTATGTTGAGTTGTCTACTGAAGCAAAGGAAGCTTTAGCCGGTGGGGGATTCCCATCTAGGCCAGCAGGACGAGGCTAGACAATGGGACCTGAAGGGGCCGAGAGGGGGATCATCTCGACCGCAGAGGAAAACTAGCCGACAGCAACCCCAATACTGAAGAAGTGAATGGGAAAGCCCAAACCACAAAGAACTGTAGGCAAAAGAGCAACAAGGAGACAAGAACCACAACAAACAAGAAACCACAACAGAAAAGAGCACCGAGAACAAACAAAAGATCCAAACCAGAGCAAAAGAAAATGAACAACAACCCAATCAAATCCACAAAGCCCAATTAAGGGAAAACACACCAAAACAGTAAAACAAAAGCGGAAAAGCCCGAGAAGCCCAATCAATCGCGTGAAACCCTTATCCGAAGGACACACAAAAGAGAAGGGGCCATCGCTCTCCTCTCCGAGGTGGGGAGAGGGGGAGTAACGATCTTCACTCAGCCAACAGAGAGATCAGGGGCACTAGCATGAAGGAGGGGAAGGGGAGGGAGGAAGAGGGAAGGAGGGGGGAAGGCAAGGGGGTAGAAGAGAGCAGAGGAGAAGGAGAGCTAGTCACAAACGTGGTTGTTTTTGCTGCTACTCGCTGTTGCTTCACGCTGTCGCTTCTCCTCTCTCCTTTTCGGCTCCCTTATCCACGCAATATGCCTTCGACGGCTGTGGGTTTCATTCAACGGAGGTAGTTGGGTTGTCTTGTCCCACTGCACGCTAATATGAACGAGTGAATTTGAACGAAGAGGAAGAAGAAAGAGGAGGGGTCTTACCACTAATATAATTGTACTCTTCTCTTCTCTCCTCTTCTCTGTGTATGAGTGTGTCTCGAAGAGATTATGCTATAAGAATCTGCGTGAATCGGAGAGAGTAGGAGAGGGGTTAAGAGGTGGCGAAGGAGGGGGAAGAAGGCGATGAGGGAAAGTGAAGAGACTGTTCCACTGACGCGTGGGATTTTTCCCGTCGAGGGAAGGTGGAAGGGAAAGTGCGCGGGGGAGCTTTTGTTTTTCGGGGGAAAGGGATGTCTCAAATTTATATTATTTGAGATGGATTTAATTATCATCTCTAATATTTAAGGTGACTTGTGCTGTAACTGTGGAACGTAGTTTTCTGATTTTAAATTATATTTGAAAATAATAATAATAATATGTCACGTATAAACGGTGGTATATATATTTATCGTCAATATTAATTATCAATTATTAAAAGATTCTTAGTGATATATATTTTTATTATTATTAAGTTATTTTTAAAATATTAGTATAATAACATACATTATAATATTTTTGTCACTAATATTAATCGTTATTTGATAAAACTATTAATTTTAGCCATCTGATTCCACTTGTTGGGTTATATGTGCAATTAACCCATTAATAACTGTTTGATAGGAATGTGGCTAACCCATGTAAAGATGAAGTATATCCAAACAAGTACTGATACTCAAGCTAAATATCGGTACCTGAGTGGGGTATTAGATACTCATAAGTACTCGAGGTGTACCGGTACTCAATATGAGTACCGGTAACCGAAGGGTACTGAAAACCTTTCATGGCAAAAACTGATCCCAACAACTACAGGTACTCATGGTGAGTATCGATACTCATTGAGTACTAGCAAAGTCTTTGAAAAAACCTGGGGTAGTAAGGTAGTTCACATAGTATACCGATACTAGAGATTAGTACTGGTACATATGATGTACTGGATAAAATCCTAGCTTCTCAGATAATGAACTGTACTCAACATGTACTGGTACTGATGAACAATATCGGTACTTGTAACATACAATCTCATGCCATGAGTTGAACCTGTATCCACATAGTACCGGTATTTATGTTAAGTACCGGTACCTCATGAATACAATTTAAGTCCTGCACATTACGTGTACCTGTATAAATGAACAGTACTGGTATCCAAAGCGGTTATAGTGTGATTTCTAGGTTTTTTATAGTTGATTGACCATGCATCTAACCTAATCTATTAGTGACCCTATAATCTATGAAGCATCACTAACAATCGTGATATCTGGTAGTATTTCTATATTAAAAAATGATTACATAAATGGATAAATGTTGGCAATCATACCTAAGTTAAGAGCCATGAAAAACTAATGATGATAGGAGCTAAATCTTCCAAACCTTAACACGACCAGTAGTGAGAAGTATCAATCCACTAGCAACAATCCTTCTGATGGTGGACGTAAAACCCTAGTCTCCTCTTCCACTATCACTCACAATGGGGGTGTATTAAAAAATGAGAGCACCTTTTTCTTGTGTTAAGGAATCGGGACGATAACTATCCCTTAATACAAATTAATCACCATTAATTTGTATTTGGTCATTTGCAATTTTACCCATCAAAGAAAAGCAAATGATCCACAAGTCTCTTCACATACGTTTTCATATCTTAAATGATACATCTATGCCCACTCCAAATTAGACACCCATTTAATCACTTTGAATGTGGGCCAATTAAATTTGACAGATTTAATATCTAATTGTTTACACATATTAGTTTATCTACTGTTCCAACGGTGTTAACTTCTAATTGTGTTTACTTGCATAGTAGTGTTAACATCAATTTGTGTTTATTTGATTTGATGTTAAGTTAGAGTGTTAACCCTTGTGGTATTCAGTGATTTAAATGCTGACGGCATGTCGCCGGCAAGGGGATTTTTGGAAGAAGGCCATGCCGACACAAAGATAGTATCGGTTTACAGGCAAACCGTCGGTATGCCAAGGGTTTCGCTGGCATGTCGGAAGTTACCGACGAAACCGACGGCATGCCGACCATCTATTGAGCAGGAAAGGCCTGTGCTGGGAATTGGAGCGACACACATTGATTTTTTGTTATATAGGCTTAAATAATAATTATTTTTTATTCATATAAATATGTTTCTAACATCTTGATTTAGTTGTCTTTCAAATTTTAATAATTTCTGTCGGCATGCATGGACATGCCCACACACACACGTTGATTTTTTGTTATATAGACTTAAATAATAATTACTTTTTGTTCATATAAATATGTTTCTAATATCTTGATTTAGTTGTCTTTCAAATTTTAATCATTTCTGTCGATATGTATCGGTATGCCCTCGACGTGCCTTGAAATGTCATTTTTTCGGACTGTCGAAATTGTCAAAATTTGCCATCGAAAAATAGATATTTCCACAACATGCCGAAGACATGCCTACGAAATGCATACCTACAATTTCATCGGCACAGTGTCGAAATCGGCATTTCGAATCTTGGTGGTATTTACTTGGTAGTGATATTAGAAATTCGAATAAGAGATCACAAGGACGTGACAAAATCGTGGGACTTAAACATAGATTTACCTAACACCAGTAATAACCAGTGTTAGACAAACCAGTATTAAGAACTCTTAAACTGTGTTAACTAAAAGAGGATTAACCTTCCAAGTAAATAAAGGTTAATCCTTTAGAAAGGAGGTTAACCCCTTAAGTAAACTAACCTTAAGGACATTTATCCGTGCATATAAATCTGCCACAAGCAACAACTCTATTTCAACATCAAAGCACTTGGAAACCTCCGAATTGCACGAAAGTAACATTCTCATCCTATTTGCACCTTCATATTTCCTTCGGCGACCATGACTGCCAACAGGCATGCCACTCCCACAACTAAATGCTATCGGATGCTACCCTTTGCACCGGAGAAAACAATCCCACAATTTCAATTTACCACCCTTCAATACCCAGAAAATAAACGAACAAAACTATAATATATGGCGGTTTCCCTTCTCAGGACCCTTCCATGAATGGCTCCCCCAAGGCCGTCCAACCCTATCGAGGACGTACGGATCATCTAAACCTCATGACTTGTGGTTGCCTGTCTAAAGTAGGTTGGTGCTAACATAACATCACAATCATCTTTACGAAAAACAACCCGTCTTAACTTTATGATCAATCGATGCCAACCTGGTCAGGTTCTAAATAAAACCCAAGGAATAAAAAAATCCCCATGTTGTTGAGGAGAATGTCTAAAAAGGAAACCCTACATCACCGAACCAGAAAAATAAAACAAGCCACCACCACATCTACCATACCAAAGAATCGAAAGTGCCATTTACCAATCACAAATTTCTGACCTGTGGAGCATTTGAACCGGGGGCACATCTGCAAAATAATCAACCCCTGTTGCACAAGAGCACTCGCAGATGTCACGAAAGTTATACAAAAAATTAACAAACTACACATTTACTCGCAACAACGAATAGGTAATCACACAAAAGCGAACGTGCACTTCCCACGGCCGAGTTGGAAGCAAATCTTTCAACGTCGACTCGTTGCCCTCCAGCACAGGAAGATAGACAGGCCGAGGGCAGGAACCATCCCCACCTTCACCGAAGAGAGGAAGGAGAACAGCCCGGAGAGAGGAGGGTCCTTCCGGCCGCCCCTCTCCATCGCCGGCGGCGGCTGCGCGGCGCCGCCGATCCCCCTGGAGAGATTCTCCGCGATCTCCTTAAGCAGCACCATCTGCGCCTTCTCCGTCCTCATCGACACGATCTCCTGCTTCAGCGACTCCCTGTCCGCCTCCAGCGCCTGCAGCCTCACGTACAGCTTCCTTATATCACCGTCCCCCCCCTCGCTCCCCCTCGCAGCCGGTCCCCTCGGCGTGCTCGGGCACTCGTCGGAGACGTCGGGGAGGACCCCGCGGTAGACCGCCGGGTCGATGGTGTAAACCCTATCGCTGGTGGGGTCATCCCCCGCGGTTCCCTGCTCACGAGGAGGGTGGATCTCCGGTATCGTCCGGAACGACCCCACGCTCTCCGCGGACATCGTCCGGGAGTGACGGTGGCGCGGGGAGGTCCCGACCACCGTCTTGTCCATCACCTCCATCTCCGAGATCCTCTGCTCGATCTCGGTCAGGGTGTGGGTGTCCCCCGGGAAGTTGGAGTGGTTGTTTTCCGCTGGGGAAGGGCAACGCGGCGGCGGCGGCGGAGGCTGATGAGGGGGATGATCCTCTGGGGGAGAGTCGGGGTCGATCCCGAGGGCGAGGAGGTGGAGGCGGTAGGAGCGTAGCTGGTGGAGGACGGCGTCGACAGCCTCGTCGCGGCGGAGGCACTCGTCCTCGAGGGAGGTAATCTGGAGGTGGTCGTGGGCGATCTTATCCTCGGCGAACTGGCGGAACTGGCGGGCCTCCATCTGGACCTCCGCCTTCTCGCGCTGGAGGCGGAGGATCATCGACATGGCCTCGTTGGCGGCGGTGGAGGAGGCGCTGCGCTCCTCCTCGAGGTCGCGGCGGAGGTCCTCGATGGCCTCGCTGCCGCGGGCGAGGGCCTCGCGAAGGGCGGCGCGCTCGTCGACGCGGGCGGGGTTGTGGTCGCCGCCTTCGGGGGACTTGCGCTTGCAGGGGAGGGGGAAGGGGCGGCAGGAGCAGCCGCATGCCGAGCAGAGGTGAGGTCGCCGGGGCGGCGACGCCGACGAGGACCTCATACGGAGCATCGGAGCTGCAGCATCGAGTGTGGGGAAGAGGAGAGGGTTCTTTGTGGGTAGAGGGGTGGTCGTAGACGGCGCGGGAGGAGGGGTTTTCAAACCCTAGATTTTTTAAGGGTTCCCTCTTCTTCTTCTTCTAGCTCTCTCTCTCCCTCTCCCTCTCCCTCTCCCTCTCTTTGTATGTTTCTGAGTCGTCCTTTTTTTGGGTAGGGCGTGGGGATTTTCCTCTTTTTCTTTATCTTTGTTTGGATAAAAAGCGACGGGAGGTGTGTTAGTTGATGACGGGGGAAGCGGAGGAGAGAGGGGAGGCGACCACGTTCTTTATCTTGACCGGCTACATGGAGTGGTCAAAAGAGAGGGTGCAACGTAGGCAGAAGACGAGTGGGTGAATGTCAGACTACGTCGAGAATTGACCGTGGAGTATAGGTGTTGTTTTGGTCAAAGTGGACGAATTCCTTCGCCTTTGCTTGTAAATGGTTTTGAAGAATGGGACATTGGTCCAAAGGTTCTACAGAGGAGTTCACCCCCATTTTTCTTTTTTTTCTGGGAAGTATTCGAAGTGAAGTTAAAAATTTATAGATTAGAAATTCAGGAAATCATAAATCATTCGTAGATAGGTAAAATGAGATTTTTAGAAGTCTTTCACACTAATTATTCCATGAAAGCACGTAAAGTGATGATATATTTATTAAATAATAAACTTATTACTACTATCAAAATGTCTAACAAAACGAACTTATAACAAAGATTATAATAGGAATAAGAACATAGAAAAATAAAAGGAAAGACTAGAGAGATTGTTGAGTCATTTGAGGTATGCTTGTATAAAATTTAGTAGAGGTTCAGATCCAAGGCATCAGGAAGGATATTGGACAGAGAGCATGGAGAGGGCGTGAACTATGTAGTGGCTATTTTTTTCTATCTCTAGGTATACAAGTTATCTTCCAAAGGGTAAAGGCTAGGTCCTTTTATAGAAATCTAGGTGGCCTCCTATTCGTTGATCTAGAGTGCCTAGGATTACCAATTTGGATGGTTTAGATCCAATCAAAAGTGATGCTTAGGATTGGTTGAATAGGAACCTTAGGATCTAAGTTGTAGGGCTATGATATGATGAGGGTTTTCTAAAAATAGGCAACTTAGGTGGGTGGATACTAAGGGATAAAATCTTGCTAAGAGATAAGATCTTATCTCTTGAGCAACCACTAAGGGAAAAAATCTTCTTAAGTTGTCACCAACTTAAGAGGATTAAGTTAGAATTTTCCTGGGTCATATGTGGGTAGGGTTGGGGCTAGGTTTTGTAGACATAAGTTGTGAGAATAGGTTCCTAATTAGGCTAGGTTGACCTTAAGTCTAGTGGGTTGGGTTCAAATAGATTCAATGAACCCAATTGACTTATACTAAGTTAAGTAAGTGAGCTCATGGACCTAAATAGGTAGGGATTGGATCTAGGATAAGTTGGCTAAGTTCCTGGATAGTAGGAGAACTCTGTGGATAAGGGATTAGGATATGGATAGTGTTATCCATGATTTTGGCTTTTTAGCTCACTTATCCAATTTGAGCTACCCTAAGGATAGGAGTTGGGGTAAGGATATCCTAAGCTTCTAAGGGTAGGGTTAGGTTATCCAAGTCCATCTCTCTCTTCTTCTTTATTTAAGTTTTCATCTCTTCTTCAATCATGTCTTACTCTTCAACCAGTTCCTAATTTTATAGCCTTATCTTCTATCCCGCTTTTATTCTACATGGCTCCAAGTCATTCTACGTCATTTCCAAACATTATTCACAATAGACTAGAATTAGATAATTAGGCCTAAAATAAACACAATGCATATGATATGCATGCATGCTCTAAATGCAATATTCACATTTTAGATGCATAATTTTACTAAGTAGCTAACTCTAGATTAAGCTAATTAAGGTAATAAATTAAGCTTTTATCACACTTCCATGCTTATCTTTTACTAATCTCTTACCAAAATCAATATGAGAAAAATCTATGGAAATCATGTAGAAATCACAATGCGCGGATTTTTTTTTAATAAAGGTGTTGTCAAAGAATCGAGCTAGTTTAAATAAAAAATCTCAATAATATTTTTCACTAACGAAAGGAAATTGTGGATAAATCCTTAATGACAAAGACTAAATAGTTCTAGAGTACCGACTCAAATCCGAACCTCCGAAATCAAATAAAAAACCTTATTAGGCATTAGAGTTGGATTGCCAAAGTGACTTTCTTTGATTAAATCGACTCACCCAAGATTCAAATCGAATGTGAGAAACAAGTATCTTGTGTGTAATTTTTATGTGACTCGTCAGACGGATAACTAAGTTGACTCCTAGTATTTAATAAGACTTAAAATGTTTCTATGCTTTTTTCTGAGACAACCTATCTTCGGTTAGGCTATACTAGGACTTGTCAGCTTTCTCCTCACCACTTTTTTATCCTAAGGTCAACACATTAAGTGTATATTTCCTCGACTGGGCCTCTAGATCTCTTATTCCTAATTCTTTTCTCCGTATTTTTTTCTTTTTGTTTCTATATGATATACACCCATTTATAGTGAGGTATTTTTATTTGGAAATGGAAAAGGGGTAGCATCCATATGTAGTGAGATGGTTTTATTTGGTGGAAAAATATTTTTTTTCCTATTTTTCAGTATATATATATATATATTTTTTTTTTCCTTCTAATTTTTTTGGTTGAATATATACTTTTTTATGCTCTAACTCATTTTTCTAGATAAGTGGCTCTCCTTCATTTGTTCTAAATGCTTTCCCCTACAAACAGGAATAGTCTAAAGAGCTAGAAATACAATAAGGTCATTTAGATCTGTAGGCCTAAGACTAAATCTTATTGACCACCAAGGACTCAACAAAATCATCCAAAAGATGAGTCAGTGCAATGTGCAAGTGAAGATGTTTGAAACTCAAAGACTATTCGAATCAAAGGGTGGAATGATAAGTTATTCACTCATCACCCCTTTGACTTAATACTTCTAGCTTTTTCAGATTCCTTTCGAAGTTTTAGAAAAATCAATCCAGATTTAAGTAAATACTCGAGATAATTAAGCCGTCATACGATCTAAAGAGTCTAGGTGGAAAGGCTTTGTTTCACATGTCCTAAAGTCAATAAAATCTCAAATCGAGAATTCTTGACTCTATCTAGCTTGAATCTTAAGAACTACCCTCTTATTTAAAAGAAATACCATAGGAAAACATATGCAACGATGCAAATGCAAAATTTTTCTTTCTTTCTTTCTTTTTATTGTTTTTCAAAAATGCTATCTATATATAGGAGTATTGATAGGATTAGTTGACACAAAATAAAGACATGTAATGTTCACCCCCTCATGCCTATTAATTACAGTGCCCTCATTGAAATGCATGAAGAATAATTAAAATGCAATAAGCAAGAAGAGGGGATATCACCTGAATGAGCTTGTTATTCTAACTCAACTTATAAAGATCTAAGTACCTGTACAGAATACTTGGTTGCCTCTCAACTAGCGCCAAGTTTTACGTCATTTGTCAGACCAAAACCCTAAAAGTAATTGAATGATCAAATTAATGGGTTGAGTTAGGATTAATATGAAGATATGGTCATGCAACCCAAGAATCAATGATCCATATATGTGGACCAGTTGATGGTGAATACCAAGCCCAAAACGTTGGAAAAATAAAATTAATGGGCTTGAAATTATTTGTAGCCAAGTATTACAAAAGAGAGAAAAATAAGTGTTGGCGCCAGAGTGGAAAGTAGATAGTGGAAACCCTAAAAAGTGGTGCATAAGTAAAGTAGATGAGGTGGATAAAGAGTGGTTAGTGGGAAATAAATCATACGGGTCCTGAAAGTAATGTGAAATGAAAGTAGGAACCCAGGTGGTGTAGTCTGAAATGGTATAAGGAACCACTTCGTGAGTCAAGTCAGGTGTGGATGGATGTAGAGTACGTAGGTGAGTCAAATAAAATCCAGCGGTCCATCTTAATAGTTCCAGATTCACCCAAATCATGCTGATATCCAAATCAAAATCCTCAAGCTCATCCCTAGAGTGATCA
Source organism: Thalassia testudinum (assembly GCA_037157565.1). Lineage (NCBI taxonomy): Eukaryota > Viridiplantae > Streptophyta > Magnoliopsida > Alismatales > Hydrocharitaceae > Thalassia > Thalassia testudinum. The sequence continues at coordinate 26,868,683 of JAZHRO010000024.1, forward strand.
AAAATCTCATACAAGTCGTCCAAATCCTATCTTAATTCATGATGCAAATCTTCAAATGCAATGGGTGAAAATCTGTTATCTCTCATAATCATTTCCCCAGTGGGTGTAAGATAGGAATCTAAATTAATCAAAGCCTTGAATTCTTTCATTTTTAGTTCTGTGGCTTCTGTGAATTTCTCAGTGTCAGAATCGAGTCATCCATTAGAGTTACTCGGATTATAAGTTAGACCCCAATTTACTTTGTTTGAACTCCATGCGCTGAGGTAACGTCTTCCTTTTCCTTATCAATCAAATCAAGTTCCTTGGAATTCCATGATTTATATGAATTCTTCGCTTTCTCAGGTAAATCATCATAAGTCATCCCCAATAATTCTGCAATCTCTTGAACATCTCTTTCATACGAGGATCATCTATCTTGCTCAATCTTACGATGTTGGTGATTAGAGTCACAAGAAGGGAATGTAGAATCAGGGTTTTCCTCAGGACTCTGGTGGATGAGAAGAGAAGCGTGAAAATTAGCTAATACAAAAGTGAAAGCAGATTCAGCTTCTATATGGAATATCTCAGAATGATCAATACCGTCGAATTCAGATATCATAATCGAATCATCCAAGAACATACGATCATCATAATCCTCAAACAAAATCATATTAAAACCATCCAAATGTGCTTGGCTAGGAGTGTCACTATCCTAAATCCCCCTATCCTCTTGAGGGGGCTCTTTTATTTGTTTGTAATCTTCATCTTGTTCTGATTCTCCTAAATTTTTGGAGATATCCACATCCAAATCATCCACAACATCCAATTGTGCATCTTCTAACATAAAGGACTTGTATTCAGGCCCACTAGAGATTTGTTCCTCAAAATAAAGTTATTGTAATTAGGTCTTGAATCAAGATTTAAATCCTCGAGTGAGCCTTCCTCCTCAATCTCAAGACATGGTTATCAGATATTGTAAATTGGATTCCATGAACATACATTATCTCCCAAGATTTAGGATTTTTAGATTGAGAATCAATCTTGGGGATGCCAACATTTTCCTCATCATTTTCCAAGATGGGGTTTTCAAATGATTCATCTCCAGATGTGTCATAATCAGTTCCAAGAACCCCATTAGATGTCTCTTCCATAGATTTTCCATTCATTTCAAAGTCAATCTTTGGGACATCAGAATTGTCTATTTATTCAGATGTAGGCCTGGGTAAGAATTGTTTTGGATAATCATAGAGCCGGTGGGTGGGCTTGGTGTAAGTAGAGGTTGGAACTGAATAAACTGTCATACTTAAGGTTAGAGCCTCAACCCTAAGTGGCTCACAACCAACCTGTGGCATACTCAGACTAGGTTTATCATGTTGTGCTTCCTGGATTCTATTAAGCCTGTTAAGACCCGTGCTGTTGAACCCTTTAAGATGTCTGGAACTTGGGTCAGACGTTTGATCAGATGTCTGGAAATCTAAATTTTCGTGTACAAGCTTGCGTCTGCGTGCGTGCTGTGCACAGACAGTACGTGTCCCTCGTTTTCTTCTCCTTCTCTCTCCTCTCGCCCGACGAAAACCCTAACCCCACACCTTATATAAGCTGTCCTCCTCTCCCTCATTTCACCCACTTCCCAACCACTTCCTTCCTCTACCCTCCAGCGAGTGCAGCCGAGCGACGAACGGCGGGGAGGAGCGGCGTAAGAGGAGAGGAGGAGCAGAGTGAGAAGGAGAGGAGAGAAGGCTTGCGAGCTCACGTGGGAGCTCGCCGGTGAGCTCTCGGTCGGTCGACGCGTGCGCAAGGCGGAGGAGTGCGTTGGGGAGGTTCTCCCCGACACTGCTGCAGCTAGAGCAGTAGGCGAGCGGGTGCAGCGCGGCCACGCGCGGCGCGAGAAGGCGAAGGCAGGTTCTGGTTCTGGGTTTTTCCCAGAATCAGACGTCTGGATTGACGTCCATACGACGTAGACGACGTCTGGAGGAGGTTCCAGACGACTGAGAGTTAAGCTTCGCGACGTACATCTTCTTTGCGGATACGGCCATGCAGGCCGTTCCGCCGAGGCGTTGTTTCGTACCTTATTGAGGAGATTTTCGTTGACGCGTGCAGGATTCGCTTCGGGAAGGCACGGGACACGTCTTCCCATGCATTTTAGACGTCTAGGCGAGGCACCAGATGACAGGAAGCGCTTCCAGATGTCTGAAGAGGTGGTCGGACGTCTGGAACTGGGTCCAGACGGTTCAACGAAGTTCCTGGACGTCTGAGGATTGACGTAGAGGCTTAGGTACGATACTGGACTCTTTTAAGATGTCTGGGAGGTGTTCTAGACGTCTGATTTAAGTCAGAATCCTTATTTTTGACCCGTTTAGGACCTGTTTGAGGTCCAATTTCCGCAATTAAGATACCGTTATTTTTCGTATGGTTTCCTCTACTTGTTAGAAGACTGTCTATACTATTCTGGGTATTCTCCTGTGATTGATCCTTGTGATAGGACCTCGTTCCGTTGCGGTATTGGGGTTTGCTGAGGCACATGGACCTGCCAATCAAGTCTCCACTACTCCTGGGTTTACTGGTAGAGTGGCTTCCCCTTAAATTAATTACAAATTAAATGCATGTGTGTAATGAATGATTAGAACCTAGGATATGGCATGAATCCTAGGACTATAAATACTGGAATGTCTGTATTGAATGAATGAATTGCAATCTTGAATGAGTAGATAGAATGAGAACAATTGCCTATAAATGAATAACAGTTGCCTGCAAAATATGTAATATTTGTGTTAGTTAACTGCTGAATGTAACATTCCTGTTGTACTGGGAAATGACATAAGATGAGCTGCATGTATATGAATTGGAAATGGAAAGGTGAATGTTGGAAATACGAGCTACCTGTAATAACCTGAATATGGGAATGTGAACAATAGAATTACAATTTGCATGTGTATAACCTGAGAATGGAAATAGAAATGATGAAACCTGGTATGGAATGGCCTAAGGAATATGAACATGAACCCTACGGGGAATTAGGAGATGAGCTCCTGGAATTAAATGGAATGGATCTGGGAATGTGCTGGGAAGTGTGCTGGCCCTTGAGTACGTGGTACCAAAGGGAGCACATGTTACCTCTTAGTGTAGAGGGGAGCTTGCCGCCTTCGGGTCGAGACCCAGGGTGGGTTTGGCCACTTTGCACCGACTATGTGACCCTCGTGTACATTGTACCGGGGAGAGCTACTAGTGTAGGGAGAGAGCTAGTCACCCCACAGGGCCTGGGGTTCAGCTAGCCACCCTACACCAACTTGTTAGGCCCGCTGGGCAAACCAGGGTAGTCAGGCGAGGGTGTGCGGACTATGGAGGGGCGTGACCCCTGTTTGGTTCTTAGGGGTTAGACCCCTGTTACTGAGAGGGCTATGCCCTATACTGGTTCCGTGCTGTGCTTTGGGCGCACTCGCTAACAGAAACGACTGACCACGTGTCAGTGCGGGGTAGCTACCCATGCGTTTATCGCATGTGCCGTAGTCACCGTTACGTCTGTTCGTGACCTTGGGGTGGTTGACTGGGTGTAGGACCACCACGGGGGACTCTCCTGGCCAGGAGAGCATCACATGCTACTTCTACTCTTCGAAAAAGACTGCAATCAAGATCGTTCCCATGAGGAACATTCGAGATCAAGAAAGAGATCTGATAATTAAATCAAGTGGTGAAAGAAAGAATAATTAATTAAAGAAAGAAATAAATTGAAAAAAACAACAGCTACCTGTTTACCTTTACTGCTTTAGTAGTTGGTTGCCACTCTACTCAGCGTTCGCTGATATTTGTACTCATAACCTTTTTCAGGTCCAGGTGTTGAGCAGCCAAAGCCTACGGCTGCAGAGGGTGCTGGGCCTAGTAGAGTCCAGTAGTTGTAGCTCTTTTTGTATTCGTTTGTAGTAGTGAGTAGCTTCTTGTACCTTTAGATTCTGTACTCTTTCGTTCTGTACATTATGTTCCTGTACTCGTTACTTTTTACTGTTGTGGTGGTGTGTATTGTAGTAGTTTTACTTTTTTACAGTTGTACTTTTGTTACTGTTAGTTGCTTAGCATTGTGAATGTGGTTTACTTTCCTACCTTTTGGTTACTTTCTCGTTGGACGACTAGGTCTTAGGATCAGTTGAGTTGGTTTGGTCTCGTGTCCCGTAGGGATTCGGGAATCGGGTTGTAACAAAGCCCCTTCAGCAGGTTATTAGTATTTCTTTTATTAGCTTTTCTCACTGCCATGGTAAGGGGTTTGAGTGGGCTGAGGATAGTAGTTTCTAGGATTTCTAACCTCACTCAAATCAAAATATCCATTATCAAGATTGGAATACCTAGGGTAAGGATCATATCCTTGGTTAGGTGGTGTAAGGTTATCCTAATAAGAAGGTGGAGTGGGTTAGGTGAAATTGGGATAATATGCAAAGTGATTTTGGGGATAGGATTGATATCCTAGGTATTGGGACTCTGAGGCATGTCCCCAACCAAGGGAGAGATGAGTCTAGTTAAACGGGTCAAGATAGTTTTGTAATTTCCCTACAAGAGAGGGTGAGATTTGCGTGAAATAATTAAAATGCGGAAATATATAAACAATCTCACAACAAGCAATCAATCACAAGTACACAAGGATTTTTAGGTGGAAACCCAAACCCGGGTAAAAAACACTACCTAAACTTCTCAGTTTAGGATTTCCTGATCGACTGAGTCGATCAAATCCACTATCAAGTCACTTAAATGGGGGTGACTTAACCTCTTACAACAACACTCAAAATTAACGATTGTAGTGCTCTTGCACCAACAAGTTGATCATGCCAATTTGGTGTTGGTCCTGTAGGGAGAGTGTCTCCTGAGATTGTAGAGATCCTTGATATCTAGAGATTCGTGTGAAACTCTGTAAGGATGAGGTAGGCCGAGCTATTCCCGAGGAATATGAAGTGTAGGTAAGGGAATCAAGCCTCGGGTGTTGAGGAGAGTTCTCCCATCCTGAAGAAGTTGGAGTAAGGGAAGGGTTGTGATAGGGAAAAAAGGAGGAATAGTGGGAAGCAAAAGAGTATGGGTCCAAGTTCTCCTCCTTAAACAATTCTTCCTCATGGTGATTACCCATTGGGAAGGATTCAGAATCATATTAAGAAAAAACAATTCTTCCAAGGTTTCTCTCTAAAGGTGTCATCAAATCAGGGTTTAGAGATCTCCTACCTTGCATGCACCAAAACAAAGTTGATACATGAGAGAGAGAAGACAGATGAGAGAATACCCACCCTCACAATACAAGCAATCAAGCTAATATTTAGAGTGTAAACCCTAATTAGACCTAATCCAGACTCCCCAAAATATGACTATCAAATTCGCGCTTCTTACACACACGCAATCAAATGGAAACAAAGAGAGTTAGAAATTTCAAATAAGCATGAAGAAGAAAAGCTTCAAGAATAACTTCGTTGCCTTTCTGACAACGGTGGCAATTTGTTCAATAGGAAATTATGTAAATGGATTTCTACGTTATCGTTGTAGTTGCAAAACACATCGAATCAAATAAATTTATAGATCAGAAATTCGATAAGTCCAAAGTCGTTCGTAGGGAGACAAAACGAGATTCTTAAAAGCCTTTCTCACTAATTATTCTATGAAAGCACATAAAGAGACAAGATATCCATTGAATAATAAACTTTATTGCTTCTATCAAAATGTCTACCAAATCAAATCCATAACAGATATTACAATAAGAATAAGAACATAGAAAAATAGAAGGAAAGAGTAGAGAGATTGTGGAGCTACTTGAGGGATGCTTGTATAAAACTTAGTAGAGCTTCAGATCCATGGCATTGGGAAGAAGATCGGGTTTATTATGGGGTTTCTCAGGGGTTAATTAAAAGTCAAATGATCATAAGTGCCTAATAAGTGGGTTCATGCAGATAGAAACGAGTTGTCACGTGTTTTGATAATTAATGAACATCTGCAACTCTAAAAACAGACCGGCTTAATTAATTGAGGTTTTGGTTAGAATAAAATTCACCTAAACCTTCTATAAATCATATAAAAATATTCTATAAGGTTTGGTATGCTTGCTTTGACCATTGGAACCCAATCTGACCTAAAAAAGAGTTTCAGACATACAGTTGCCCTAATTTGGGTTGCTGCATAAATTATCCAGTAAAAATTGGTCAAAACCTAAATCTGACTTCACCATCAGATTCCTTAGGTCCAAATTAGGTTTGTACCAAAATTTGGGCCCAATCAGAGATCACCTTGACCAAGTTTTCATTTTGGTCCTATCTCACTCTTTTCTCTCATGCACATACCCCTAACTTTTGAAATCCTTGCAGGGACCACCCTAACTTCTTCATCTTCTTCACATCTAGGTCCTTGCCTCCATTAGGAATAGCTGCACCTCACCAACGAGATTTGAGCGAGATTTTCTCGCTCGTTTCTCAATCAATCAATCCCAGATTTGAACCAGAGATTTCTTGAAGAATTCTCTTTCAATCAAACCCGATCTTAGAACCTAAGCCTTTCCCAATCTCCCATGCGAACGCATGGGAGCTGTGGGTATCCCACATGCATAAATTGGACGAATCTTAAAAGCTTCCTTCCGTGCTTGGAGCCCCTCTCTAACACCTATAAAAGCACACTTATTGCAAGGTCGTGCTCTTTAACAAGGTTTTGAACCACAACAAGTCTTCATTTCCTCTCTTCGGCGAGCTCCAGCGAGCTTCTCCCTCCGTCATCCTATGGGCTCCCAATGGCCAAATTGGGAGTGCCACGATCTTCCTCGACTTCCTCCGTGCTGAAAGTTCCCTACCAGGAGGGGTGACGTAATAAAATTTGCGGAAATAAAGCAATCTCACAAAAATCAATCGCACAATGTACACAGGTATTTTTAGGTGGAAACCCAAACCGGGTGAAAACCACCACCTAACCCTCTCGAGTTAGGATTTTCCGATCAACCTAGTTGATCAAATCCACTAACCGAATCACTTTGAACGAGGGTGATTCAACCTCAATACAACCACGCTACAAGTACGAGGGTAGCGTTCCTCAACCCCTTCTCTCCACGAGAAGGATTTTGTCCCACGAGGGAGACGGGAATTCGCAAAGCGAATACCCAACCAAAATACAAAGATAAAATAAAACAACAGTCCTATAGAGCCAACAAAATTAAACCTAGCTTCTATAGGAAATAGGAAACTCCCCTTTGCAAGGAGTGCGTCGACGATGACGCGGTGCGTGTGCCACGCGACGGCGCTACGTCACTCTCGTTATCAACGCCGGGAGAGCGGGTGCGCAACGGGAATGATGCTCTCAAGATGATGGAGCTTGAGCTTAGAGAGCAAGTGCTTCTTGGACACAAGAGAGTGAAGATGTGTAGCTAAGTGTATCCAAGTGTATTTCTAAGTGTCTCTTATGTTTCTCTTCTTGTGTTTTTGTGTTACAAAGGTTCCCCTCTATTTATAGAGGCCTTAGGAAGGCTTTGGAAGGCTTGAGAAAGGTTCTATAGCCGTTGGGAACAAACCCCAAGTGAATCAGCCCGAAATCAGGAACAATCATTGTTCTGACAGGCTTATCAGACGTCTAATTCTATCATCAGACGTCTGATTAAAAGGTCAGACGTCTGATTTTGGGCGGGTCTCTCCCTGACTTGAATCAGATCTAAACAGGGTTTTTGTGCAAGTCCATCAGACGACATACAGGACGTCTGGCACTAAGTCTGGACGTCTGGAAACCTACTTTTACTGTGGGAATTGATTTCCAAACGTTGCAACGGCTAGAAAATCTCTGAGAAGAGATTTTGGGTCAGCCGAGGCAAAACGGTCATTTATCAGACGTCTGGAAAGTCCTATGGACGTCTGATAAGGCTCTAACGGTCATAATCTTGAGTGTTTTCTAAGGCAGCCAACGGTCCACTAATTGGACGTCTGGCAAAGTCATCAGACGTCTCCTAAGACGTCTGGTCTAAGGTCTGGACGTCTGATTTCATCAGACAGAAAACTAAGTCTAGCCTAAAAGGTTATCAGACGTCTGAAACAACAGTCAGACGTCTTAAAATACTTTATCAGACGTCTGATTTTGGTATTAGACGTCTGGAAATGCTGTTTGAGCCCTATATTGGTTTTCTAAGTATTCTACAGAAAACCTAAGTATCCTAGGGTTGTGCCGGTGTTCCTAGGACTACTGTTAGGGTTCTTTGAGGCTCTTTAACATAATTTCTAAGGAAAATAAAGAGCAAGAAAAATAAAGATAAAAGTACATGAAAGGATTAAAAAGAATCTATCCTATTCTTCTTGTCTTCTATCTTCAATCTGTCGCTCCACGCGAACCTCCTCTGTTTTCCGTCAAGCTCCTCCAATTCGTCCTGGATGCGAGCTCGAACTCCGTCTAAACACGTCCACATTTGCAATTGACCTGAAATCTAGGACTCAAATTGCAAATGTTAAATAACACGTGTTTTGTTATCATCAAAACAAATGATCGTGGTGCTTTAGCACCAACACGTGCCTCACTAGTCAAAGCGAGGGCCATCCTCTCCCTATCTTCGCCGTCGTCCCCCCCGGAGCATTCATCTTCCACAACACTAGCCTGCCAACACCAGTCCCAATCCTTACCCCTTCGTCCCATTAGACTAGTTAGTTAGGTCCCTTTAGTTCCTTAGGTTAGTTTTCCTATCCAAAAACCTAAAAATACCCCTCGATGCACATGCTCACCGTCATTTCTCCCATCTCCGGCCACCTCTCTGGCGAGGCTTTCCCGTCACTTCACAACTCCAAACACCTCGCCAACAAAACACACACCTCTGCCACATCACTATGAACAAAAGCCCTAACCTTTCAAGGGCTTTTGACGACCCAAACCACCCCCTGGACACAACCACCTTCTCCGACCTATTTTGCCTTTGCCAGCCATCTCCAACCACTCTCGCAGCACGCCACCACCACCAACGCCCTCTCCACTCCTTTGTGATGCTTATGAGCTTGTTTGATATGGCCGAAAGACCATGCTCCTGTTTTCAGGTGTTCACCCATTGCCGCCATTACTAAAGCTTGAAGCGTGTTCTTGAGGTACTTGCTCCAGGAACCACCTCCAGGATACGCGAAATTGTTCAAGGCATCTACCCAGGTGCTCAATTGGGAGCATTGATCGCTCCTTCGCTACCAATTGGACGAAGACAAGCAGCTGCAGGCGCATGTGAAGGATGTGGGAAAGATAGTCCCACATCGTGGGATTAGGACTGGTTGAAGTCGCATATATTGATTTTGTCACATCGGCTTATCGCCTCAAGAACACATTAGGGGTGAGGTCCCCGCTCACCTACATGCACTCGACCCGACCCGATTAACCTTCACTCAGTTGCGACCCCACGCCCGTAGCCCTGGACCCGGGTACACAATCCGATTACCTAATTAAACATGGTTTGAGAGAAAGAGGAGAGGAGGAAGGAAAGAGAGAGAGAATGGGGAGGGGGGGTTTTTGCTCCTTGGTGTAGCTTTGCGACACTTAGTCTCTGGAAAGAAAGAAGAGCCATGGAGAAGGCCCTGAGAAGAAGCTGAGAATGGAAGAAAAGCTAAAGAGGAAGAAGAGGAGGTTGAAGAAGAAGACTTGAAGGAAGAGAAGGCTTGAAGAGAGAAGAAAGGTAAAGAAGGGTTGTGCCTAAGGAAGAAAGAAGAAGAAGCTGAGAGAAGAGAAGAGGAAGAAGAAAACAGAAGAAGAAGAAGATCAAATAAAGCACTGTAGCAAGGCCTAGTTAAGTCGTCTGATCCATATATCAAATGTTTGATCACTGTTCCTTTATTTGAAATAATTGAATAATTGATATACATGTGCTTAGGCTAATAATTGGTGATCTAAATCACCATTATTTTATCTTAGTTATATTTTTGATCTTGAAATACATTGATCTTCATTGAATACTTAATGTGACAGATTAATATTCATTGAAATACATTTATTGTGCTCATTTATGCTTTAATTGAAGATTAGCTTGTGAATTCCTATTTGCTCCCTGTGCTCGACCTCGAGCTTCATTTCTAGATATCTGAGTTTATAAATATTATTTGTTGACAGATCGATTGAGGATTTTGCATTACAACAATGATAATTTAATCTTAATCCTCTCTAGAGTTCCCTACAACATAGTTTAATTCACCATTTTTATTCTAATGCATAATTGACTAATTACTTAATTAATTGGATCAATAATTACAATATATGTTAAGTACATGAATAATTAAGTGTAGAGTTGAACATGAAAGCATGCAACTATTTCATTAATAAAAAGAAGTGTATATGAAAGATTTACAGTGAATAGCATAGAAAGAAACTTTGATTACAAGTGTTTACAAAATATAAGGCATAAAACTGCTTACAACTAGATACAAATGCCTTTTATTACAATATAAAGCTCAAACACTAAACTATCTTCTATTCAGCCTTTAGCTCAGCCTTCTCTTTACATCTCTCTTATTAGACATCTCTTTGCAAAGTCAGATGACTTAAAAATTAAAATTAGACTTCTAACTGATTCATCAGATGTCTAATTACCCTCTTTTAATTCTCTTTCTTTAATTCTTTTATTTAACCCATTGCTCTCTCTTATTTCTCAGCACTTTATTCATTCATTTAATCTCAAATCTCTCCTCCACTTTTAATTCTTCTTTTACTCTCTTCCTCAGCCTCTTTTTTTTTTAATTTCCTTCTCTTCTCTCTTTTCTTCTTCACTTCACTATGCACAAGTATCCACACTTAGCCAATTTCAATCCCTTTAACCCACATGTTTTGTTACTTAACCAAAAATTTGCTTAATTGGCGAACTAGCCCTTTCGAGGATATATACATAGCACCCACAAGGGTGATGAAAGACTCATCATGGCTCCTAACTATCAATAATTAACTAGTTTTTCTAGTTAATTAACTGAGAATATACTAAATATAAGGTTAATTGTATTATAGGGGTTAAATTACTGAGGGTCTCTAAAATAAATTAAAAATGCTAAATTAAATATCAATTAATCTTATTAATAATTTAATTAATAATTTGGACTCAAAATAATAATAATTAGCTACATAAAAATTATTTTATTTAGCTTAATTAATATTACAACCTAAGTACTTAATTAACTTATTTAAATTAATCATTTAAATAAATATAGCTAAAAAGGGCAACAACGTAATTTCAATGCATAAATATAATATTTACCTAATTTATAATTATTTGTAAAAATTTGAAAAAGAAATAAATTAAAATAAGCCTCAAAACTAACCGTTTACATTTAAGTTCTCTAACTCCTTTTTTATTTGAGTCCTTATTACAAATAGGTCCTTCATTTACTACGAATATACCCCTGTGCACAACGTCATTCTCTTCTTCTTCTTCCTCTTCAGCCACAGATGGTCCTCGACAGCCGGTCTTCACACCCTTCGATCACCGCTTATCTCACGTCTAATAGCGCTTGTCGTTGTCGCCATTGTTGTGCTCATCGCCACCTCTTCAGTTGACGGACTGGATAGTCTTTAAATCCTATTTAGGTTAGGCAAAGAAGCTCACCGACGTCGGAGACAACGCCAGTTATTCCTTTAAACTTAGACCTTATTTCGTTTAGATACAACCCACTAGTCCCCAGCTCTTCCTATAAATATCCATGATCACCTTTGATTCAAGCTGGTCAGCTCCCTATCCCTCTTCCCCACACCAAGTACGACAATAGGCTATTCCTCTTTTCCGGCAACCTGATTCCCCTTCTTCGGAGCACCTCCACTGAAGGAGGAGGAGCTTGTCGCTTCTCATCTATTCTTCCTCTCGGAGTCGTGATAGGGCTCCTGCGCGCCCCATCTCCTTCTCTACTCTGCTTCAAATCTCGCCGGAGTTTGATCCTACTACGTTGGATTTCTTCCTCCATTACGTGCCATCAACGGAGATCCCCTTCCCCAATCGTCTAGGTAATCGTAGAATAGCTTAGACTTTAGTTTAGATTAGATTTAGCTAGATAGGTAGTTAGTTAGCTTAGTGTAAGCTCAGCTGCAACTTCGTCTTCCTCATCTCCGGTGAGGCCAAATCCAGCCTCACAGGACTTCAACTCGTGATTTCACCCACCTGATCTTCTTCCTAATCTCTCCACGATCGCAATCCACCTTCTTCCTTGTTTTATTAGCCATCTATGCGCCTAATTTCACTTCACCTCCACTGAACATCGTCGTTGTCCATGGCGGAGGTATTCATCTATTCCCACACTCATTAGGGGCCCTCCACCATCTCTACATCACATAAGGGCCCCATTTCTCTATTTAATTAGACAAATAACTCTTTACACTTAAAATGCCTAATTCCACTCCAACTTCTGAGTTAATTGGCAAATGGTGAGTTCAGAAGAGTTTATTCACCTAATCAGCCTTCAAATCACCTTTGCCTCCCCCTACAAAGTAATTCCCCTCATTTAATTGAGAGGGAAATAAGTTCTTGAGTTTGCCCAAACTCAAGATTTGTTTTTTCTGGTTCTTCGACCAATTCTCTTGTCAGATCATTAACTGCATTAATTGAGATATTCCTGAGGTTCCTCATGACTTCAGGAATTGATCAGGACCTTTCTTGATGAGTTCTATGAAGATTTCATCTTCATTCAGCCAGATTGGTGTTCACTGGAGCTCCAGGGAGCTTCGGCAAACCAAAGTCGAGCCTTAGTCTTCAAAACTTTATGTAAAGCTCTAGATAGCTTTACTTTGATGATAGGATCAGATTTTACCTATTAAAGGTAAATTTTGATGATTGAATCATTTCATTAGATTTTGTCTTCTCCAACTCCGGCGGAGTTGCATAGGAGATTCTGATGAGGACTAGAGTTTGGTAAAAGGTCCTAAAGCATGCACATATTCTAGAGAACCCACTTTAGGTGTCAATTAGACCAAAGAATCTCTGATTTAGTTTGTCAAACAACTCATCATCTTAGTTTAGGTGACAGTGCTTGATAGCACTGTTGGAGTGCACAAAACCCTAATTTGAGACTCTGAATCAATTCCTTGACTTAAATTGGATTTACTTAGATCTCTAATTTGTTCTTAAATGCTTTAATCTTTAAAGTCAACATTGAACCTCCGTAAGTCAAATCTAGGTCGAAAGTAGAGATATGGAGGTTTAAATTTTGATTTAGTGGGTTATTTGAGTTCTTAGTTTGATTGCAAATCAATTCAAATTGATTTGATGATGTTTTGACGAGATTTGAGAGAAATTCCATGATTTGTAAAGTTTGGGTCTTTTCTGGAACCCAACACTGTTCCTCATGTTTTTGGTGAGATTTCAATTCCATTTTAGCCTAGATCAAACCTCTATTATCTGTAGAATTATCACAAACCTCTTCCTACTGTTAAACTCTCTCTGTTAGACTGATTCAATTCTGAATCAGAATCTCTAAACCTAAGATTTGAAGTTCTGAAGCTTCTTGAGCTTCTGAAGCTCTTCTTCTGTTCAAAATCTCTCAAACCCTACGGAATGCGATCTGCAACATTCTACTTCTCTCAATTGAGAGATATTAACTCATTTGCAGGTAATTTTACCTGAAATTTACCCTCTGAAGCTCATTCCAAGTCATGGCGATAGAGCCATGTTAGGGTCTTTATTCATTGGGCCAATCATGGTCCAATCATCGAATTGATGATGAAATCATGAAGCTAAGACCTGTAGGAACTAAAAAGATATGGCTATGCGCAAATACTTAAGCAAACAAATTAGTAATAACAATAAAGATAATTTGCACAAAACACAAACATAGAAATTGGCAAAAGATATATAGTGGTTCCCCTCCCTTGGATACTCCACTACCTAAGCCTCTCAGCTTAGGGTTTTTAACTCGATTCTCTCAACCCCGAGAGAATTAATTTACTAACCGAGGTAATTAACGAGTTACCTCAACCCAATTACAACAACGGGTTTGTTACAACCCAAACGAGCAAATGCTCAAAATACAAGTGAAAACTGGTATAAGAAATAAAACTCTTATAATAAGAACCTAAGCCCTTCAACAATAATTAAAATAATATTACCAATTTGAGAGCCTAGAATGAGCGTGAATTGCTTTGATAATGTGTGAAGAAATCACGTCGTTGAAGTGTTTGCAAAACGTAGAGAGATTGATAACAGCAAACTTGATTTCTTCTCTTGTGAATATGGTGGAAATTTGGGAAATATAGCTCTAGGAATTTCTCTTGTATTTTTAATCTTTCTTGTGTGTAAACAAAGAATCCTAGGGTCATTATATAGAGTTTAGGACCTTAAGGATTCGTCTACTAGATGTTGGGAATTAATTCCCAACGTTCACATTGTTGGAATTAATTTTCTAGCCGTTCAGAATTAAGCTAACGGCTACCTGGTACTGGTACTAAAGTACTTGTACCGGTACTAGCAGCTCACTGCCATCAGTACCTGAGTCCCAGTACCGGTACTCATCATAGGTACCGGTACTTGTGACTCCCATGTTTGAGATTACATGGGCACGGTAACCTACCAGTACCGGTACTCATCATGGGTACCGGTACTTGTAAGGTTTAGGCCAAAATAAAGCCTCCAACCTGTATCGATACTCATGATTAGTACCGGTACTTGTTGTTCACAGTTTGAGACGAATTCTCAAACCTGTGCTTGCAAATACCAGTACTGATGAACAGTACTGGTACTTGCTTACAAGTACCTGTTTTAAGAGTTTTAATCAATTATGTACTTCGAAAACGATCGCAATATAAATCCTAATTTATTTCTAATTGATTTTTACGATCTAAGTTAAGTTCTCTTGTTAAGAGGCATACAATCTATGAAAATAAAATCTAAACTGAAAAAAACAAAGGATCGAAGATGATCTTCTTCTCGATCCATCCTTGTCATCTTGCCTCCTCATTGTCATCATCTTCTCCTTTTCATCAAGCCTCCATTACTTCTTGTTTGCCTTGATCTTCACCTAAATCTGAAAAGAACTCAATTGCAAATATTAATTCATAATTTTGTTAACACTAAAATAAGATGTGGAACAAGGTTCCAACAATCTCTCCCTTTTTGGTATTGACAAAACTATTTTGCAAATAGATAAAATAATTTTTAGCAATGTTATATGAAGGAAAAATTCTCATTTTAATCCTCCCCCTCAATATAAGCTCCCCCTAAAAATATTACTATTTGCCAAGTATCTTTCTCCCCCTTTTTGTCAATCACAAAAAAAATGAAGAAATATCATACCATAAAATTTACCAATAAAATGATGAATGTGGGTACCAAGCTCCATTAGGCTATTGTTCTTGGTCTTCATTCAACCTATAGAAAGGTTGAAATGTTCTATTGTGTGCCTTGAACACCCACTGATCTCTTTGATCTATTCTTGCAAAACAAATATTTTTTCTAGGTACCTATTTTCTTTTGGGTCCTTTAGAGTTAGCACCTTTCAAATCCTGAGATTTATAGACCTTTTTAGTATTAGATCTATAATTCTTGGGATTTTTAGCCTTTTGATACATCCATGCATGCCTAGGTGCATGTGATTGATTTTGTGTATTCTTTCTAGTTTTAAACCTTGCTTTTAGATCATCACAAAATTATGTATTTAACCTAGTTGTTGTTTTTAAATTATTCAAAGTCCCTTCAAAATGCTCATAAATATCTTTTAGCTCTAATATCTTTGCATGCAACTGATTATTAGTTTCTTTTGACATTTCTAATTCTATTTCTAAACATAATTTTTTTAAGTCTAATGTTTGATAATTATTCTTTAAAACCTTATTTTCCTTTTTGAATGACCTAGCATTATGATATAGCTCTTCATATGCTTCTAATAATTTCTCAAATAAAAAATCAGGGTTTACCTCGTTGTCCATATCTTCTGAAGTTGCCACCAAGCAAAGATGTGCGACCTCGTCTTCGGATTCTAATTCGCTGGAGTTGGTGTCCATGTCGGAGTCGCTATCATCCCATGTCGCTTTAAACGCTTTCTTTTTCTTCTTATTCTTGAGCTCCTTTATTTCTTTCCTATTGTCCTTCTTATTCATAGGGCAATCCTTCCTCAAGTGTCCCTTTTTCTTGCACTTATAACAAATAACATTAGTTGAAACTTTATTGAGTTGCTTACCTTGTTTTTGAAGAAATCTTCGAAACTTCCTTGTAAGTGTCTCCATCTCTTCATCTTCAGATTCTGAGGTTGTTGAGTCCGAATCCTCCTTAATTGCTCTAAAAGCAATGCTCTTCTTCTTGCTTGTCGCCTTCTCCTCATTCTTCTTCATATTCTCCAATTGGACTTCATATGCCATGAAGATTCCAATTAGATCATCCAAGGAGAGAGTAGAAAGGTCTTTTGCCTGTTGGATGGCTTTGGTCTTTAGAGACCAATCACTTGTAAGTGATCTTAAAACCTTTCTGATAAGCTTCTCTTCTTTCAGCTTGACTCCTAGGTTCTTCATAGGATTCACGATTGTAACGAACGCACGCCCCAGACGTCTTTTAAGACGTCTGGGAGGTGGCCCAGACGTCGGACTAGACGTCTGGGCTCACTTCCAGACGTCTTACCAGACGTCTGGGATCGTTTCCAGACGTCTGGAAATCGGTTATTTTCGACACGCGCGGGTCGTCTGCGCGCCTGAGCGCGCAGACCGCATATTCGCTCCTGCAGTTGCAGATTCTCGCCGCTGCAGTCTCTCTCTCTCCTCCTCGCGTGGCCTTAAAAGGCCACGCGCTCTCTCCCGTCGCCTCCACCCCTTTCCTCTTCTCCTTCCAGTGCGCGAGTGCGAGCGCGAGAGCGGGCGCGGGGTTGCTGCGGCGGCGACGGCCGCAGTGAGCGCGGAGGGGGTGCTGCGTGCGAGAGTGGCGCTCAGCCGTGAGGGCGAGCTCGCCGGGGCTGCCAGGGCCGGCCGGCGGGGAGCGCATCGGACGCGGAACGACGCGGGAGGCCTGCTGCGGCTCGAGTAGTAGGCGCATGAGGTGCGACGCGGGCGCCGTCGCGAGCGGAGGGCGAGTCGCGCCCTGGTTCTGGAAAAATTTCCAGAATCAGACGTCTGTGCTGATAGCCAGACGGCGAGGTCGACGTCTGGAAGACTGTCCAGACGTCTGAAAGGTGAGTTTTCCGTCTTCTTCTTCCTTCTTGTCGACTGACCGTACTGAGGGAGGGAGATGGGTGTCCGTAGGCTCGGTGATTCGCCATCCAACGCGAATCAGACGTCTGGCTGTAGTACCAGACGACGGGTGTGACCTCTAGACGTCCGGGGTGACCATCGGACGACTGGGAACTAGGCCAGACGTCCCCGCAGGCTTCTGGACGTCTGAGAAACCACGCAGAACAAGGTAATTCTTTGATCCACTTTTTAAGACATCTGGAAGAAGTTCCAGATGTCTGATTTTGCACAGTGTCGTCGTTTTCGACCCATTGAGGGCCTGTTCGGGTTCCGTTTTCCGCGTTTCGAGTTGCATTCTTTCCGAAATTAAATCCTCTACCCGTCTACAGTAGCTATACACTGTTTTGAGACACTCCTTGTGTTTGATCCTTGTGATAGGACCTCGTTCCATTGTAGTCTTGGGGGTCGCGGAGGCACGCGGGATTCCCGATCACGCCCCCATTACTCCCGTCGTACCTGGTAGAGTGGCTTTTAAGTATAATCTGTTAAATTGTGGAATCATAAATAGAACCTAGGACATTGCATGAATCCTAGGAATGAAAAATAGATTGAATGTTAGATCCTAGGTGTTGCATGAATCCTAGGGCTGAAAAATTAGATTGTATGATAGATCCTAGGATACGGCATGAATCCTAGGACGGGAAAACTAGTGGAACAGATGAATACTGCAGTATTGGAAAAATGGAAAGGAACAAATAGCTGCCTGTAATCGAATTAACAGCTGCCTGTTGAATAAATAAACGTGTTTGAGAACATGGATTGTGATAACGTGAAATTGGAAGGTGAAACTTAGACGTTCTGAGCTGGAACCCTACGGGGAAGGAGTAGAACTCCTGGAAAGTGAATGGAATAGTATTGGGGAAGTGAGCTGGCCCTTGAGTATGGAGTACCAAGGAGAGCGACTGTCCCCCTGTTTAGTGTAGAGCGGAGCCAGCCGCCCCAGGGACCCGGGGTTAGGACTGGCCACTCTGTACCGACTTGCTAGCCCTCGCGTACGTAGTACCGAGGAGAGCTACTAGTGTAGGGAGGTACTAGCTACCCCACGGGCCCCGGGGTTCTGCTAGCCTCCCACACCGACTTGTTAGGCCAGCTGGGGCAGACCAGGGTAGTCAGGCGAGGGTGCGCGGACTGTGGAGGGGCAAGGCCCCTATTTGGTTACTGTGGAGGGGTTGGACCCCTGTTACTGGGAGGGCTCTGCCCTGTACTGGTTCCGTGCTGTGCTTTGGGTGCACCCGTTAACGGAAACGACTGACCGCGTGCCAGTGTGGGTTAGCTACCCATACGTTTACCGCGCGTGCCGTAGTCACCGTTACGTCTGTCAGTGACCTTGGAGTGGTTGACTGAGAGTAGGATCACCACGGGGGACTCTCCCGGCCATGAGAGCACCACGTGCTACTTCTATTGTTCGGAAGAGACTGCAATCAAGATCGTTCCCACGAGGAACATTCGAGATCAAGTGAAAGATCTAAGAAATAGATAAATCGTGAGATAATTGAAAGACTTAAATAAAGAAAGTAACATAACTTAACAGCTACTGTACACTCTACTGTTTCTTTAGTTTTAGTTGCCACTCTACTCAGCGTTTTGCTGACGTGTTACACTCGTTACCTTTCAGGACCAGGTGTTGAGCAGCCAGGGTCAGCGACTGCAAAGGACGCTGGGCCGAGTAGGGTCCAGTAGAGTTACCACTGTTTCTTGTACCTCTTTTTGTTCCGTTATAGTGAGTAGTTCTTGTTTCCGCTGTACTTTTCTTTACCTGCAGTTCATATTTAGTTATGAATGTTGTTCTACTGTTGTGGTGGTATATACTGTAGTAGTTTCTTTCCTTGCTGCTGTATTTTCTTACTGTTAGTTATATTCATGTTGAATGTGGTTTATTTTACTGCTCTTTTGGTTACTTCCTCGTTGGACGACTAGGTCTTGGGATTAGTTGAGTCGGTCCGGTTCTCGTGTCTCGTAGGGGCTCGGGAACCGGGTCGTTACAACGATCTCTCCAAATCTTGTGTACATCTCCTTGATCGTTTCACCTTTCTCCATCCTGAAACACTCATAATTCTCGGTTAGAATAGAAATACGGGTTTCTTTTGCCTTGTTTGTACCCTCGTAGGTGACCTCGAGAGTATTCCAAATCTCATATGCTGACTCGCATGTTGAGATGCAGTTGAATTCTTCTCTTGATAACGCACAATACAGTGCATTCATCGCCCTCGCATTGCCCACGATCTTCTTCTTTTGTTCTGCCGTCCAAGCTATGCCTTCCTGCGGCTCCGGATTTGAATACTTTTCTTCAATGAGTATCCACGACTCCCCATCCATTGCCTTGAGGAAGACTTGCATCCTCCTCTTCCAATATCCATAGTCCGTCCCATCAAAATAGGGAGGACGGGTCGATGATTGTCCTTCGGTGCGCCTTGAGATTGAAGCCATCGCAAGTCGAGCTGTTACGTCTTCTTGCAACCAGGCTCTGATGCTACTTTGTAGGATCTAAAAAGATATGGCTATGCGCAAATACTTAAGCAAATAAATTAGTAATAACAATAAAGATAATTTGCATAAAACATAAACACAGAAATTGGCACAAGATATATAGTAGTTCCCCTCCATTGGGTACTCCACTACCTAAGCCTCTCAGCTTAGGGTTTTTAACCCAATTCTCTAAACCCCGAGAGAATCAATTTACTAACCGAGATAATTAACAGGTTACCTTAACCCAATTACAACAACGGGTTTGTTACAACCCAAACGAGCAAATGCTCAAAATACAAGTGAAAACTGGTGTAAGAAATAAACTCTTACAAGAACCTAAGCCCCTCAACAATAATTAAAATAATATTACCAATTTGAGAGCCTAGAATGAGCGTGAATTACTTTGACAATGTGTGACGAAATCACGTCGTTGAAGTGTTTGCAAAACGTAGAGAGATTGAGAATAGCAAACTTGATTTCTTCTCTTGTGAATATGGTGGAAATTTGGGAAATATAGCTCTAGGAATTTCTCTTGTATTTCTAATCTTTCTTGTGTGCAAACAAAGAATCCTAGGGTCATTATATAGAGTTTAGGACCTCAAGGATTGGTCTACTAGACGCTCGTTCACATTGTTGGAATTAATTTTCTAGCCATTCAGAATTAAGCCAACGGCTACCTGGTACCGGTACTAGCAGCTTACTGTCGCCAGTACCTGAGTCCCAGTACCGGTAATCATCATAGGTACCGGTACTTGTGACTCCCAGGTTTGAGATTACATGGGCACGGTAACCTACCAGTACCGGTACTCATCATGGGTACCGGTACTTGTAATGTTCAGGCCAGAGTAAAGCCTTCAACTTGTGACCAACCTGTACCGGTACTCATGATTAGTACTGGTACTTGTTCATAGTTTGAGACGAATTCTCAAACCTGTGCCTCCAAATATCAGTACTGATGAACAGTACTAGTACTTGCTTACAAGTACCTGTTTTAAGAGTTTTAATCAATTACATACTTTGAAAACGATCGCAATATAAATCCTAATTTATCTCTAATTGATTTTTACGATCTAAGTTAAGTTCTCTTGTTAAGAGGCATACAATCTATGAAAATAAAATCTAAACTAAAAAAAACAAAGGATCGAGGATGATCTTCTTCTTCTCGATCCATCCTTGTCATCTTTCCTCCTCATTGTCATCATCTTCTCCTTTTCATCAAGCCTCCATTACTTCTTGTTTGCCTTGATCTTCACCTAAATCTGAAAAGAACTCAATTGCAAACATTAATTCATAATTTTGTTAACACCAAAACAAGATGTGGAACAAGGTTCCAACAAGACCATCAGCTTTTGATTGAGTCCTTAATCGCTCGATTTGACCCAGTGAGTCAACTGGAATTGATCCTTGAGGATCTACCTGTAGACGCTGCTGCACGAAGAAGAACTAGCTGGGACAGTCCCACCCCGAAAGCATTCGTGCACACGCCTTGGTATATTACGAAATTGGTGCCCCAGTGCTTTAGTCGTCAAGAGTGGGGCGCACCTAAGCCTCTCTAAGCATATCCTCTGACCATGATTTGAGTGCGCATGCTGCGCACGTGCATGTGCATGTGCAGGCATGCGTGCATGGGCCCGGGTGGGTGTGAGCATGTGGGTCTGATGGGCCTAGTACTGTGCATTGCTTGAAATCATTAAAAATCCACCTAATAAAAACTAGGCTTCGGCTTAATAGGGTCTAGTCCTACCCTATGGGTGCTATGTATCCATGAAAAGCCCGAGTCGCCCATTAAATAATTTTTGTAAAATATAAGAGTGGGTTTTGAGTTAGAAAAATGGCTAAGTGCAGAACATTAGAGTGCATAGGGAAGAGAGAGAGAGATTAAGAGAACTAAGAAAGAGGTGAGAGAAGCTTAGGATTAAAGAGAAAAGGAGTTGAGAATTAAAGGAGAGAGAATTGAGAATCAAATAAAAAGAATAAAGAAAGAGATTAAGAGAAATTAAAAGAGAGAGGAGAGACGTCTGATACACTAATTAGAAGTTTGATTTCATGTTTAAGTCGTCTAATCACGTCTGATGGTGAAGAGAATGCTGAAGGTTGAGAGAAGAATGCTTTAGTGGTTGGTCTTTACTTGTACAAAGGCATCTTTATTCATGTAAACATTTCCTTATGCCTTATATTTTGCAAATAATTGTAAAACATTTCCTTTCTAGCTTTTCATTGTTAAAATCTTTCATGTACTTTCCCTTTTATTAATGAAATAGTTGCATGCTTTAATTGTTCAAATCTTATATGCAATTGTTCATGTATTTAACATATAACTTAATTATTGATCTAATTAAATTAGTAAATTATGCATTAGAATTAAAATTATAATTATGCCTCATAGTAAATGACCTGGATTCAATCAGTTAAATAAATTAAATCTAAAATGTTAGGTTAGTTTAACCCTATACTACAATCAATGATAATGATTTAACAATTCAAGTAACCCTAAGTCCATTCTTTG
Source organism: Thalassia testudinum (assembly GCA_037157565.1). Taxonomy (NCBI): domain Eukaryota; kingdom Viridiplantae; phylum Streptophyta; class Magnoliopsida; order Alismatales; family Hydrocharitaceae; genus Thalassia; species Thalassia testudinum. The sequence continues at coordinate 26,890,758 of JAZHRO010000024.1, forward strand.
CATGATTAATTATGACTAATAACCTTAATTAACTGTATTGAAAATTGAACGATCAAAGGGGTGAGATCAAACCCAACTAAAGCAGATTCTAATTCATTAATGTGGATTTTAGATATTTTTGCACAGTACCAGACCCATTTTAGGCCCACAAATCACTCTTACGCCCACCCGAGCCCACACACACACAGCTGTGCGCACACGCTCGCATGCACGTGCTCAGTTAATGCTCATATAAGTGCATCCTACGCTAACGACCAAGTGGTCTCAGTGCCTTTTTGCTTTTATACTCGCGCTAGCAATCCTACCTTTTCGAGGTGGGGCTAACAGCAGCAGCTCCTCTTCAGCGTAGCATCCACCAGCCAGTGATTTCGAGTGATGATTCTAATTGACTCACTAGAGCAAATTGAGCTCACAGTAACTCTATCGAAAACTATAAAACTTAGTTATACAATTTTACCATCAATTTGATGGTTGGATCAAATTTGATCCAAAGATTCACAAAGAGAATATGGCATTGTTGCCACAACTCAAACAAGCTTCAGAAGAAGAAGTTCAGGTCAATTGACCTGCAGGATAAGGAAATACCCTTGATTGAGGGTCTAGGAAAGCTAAAGGGATCATTCCGCATTGAATGGAGAAGAGATTGAGGTATGAGAAGGCTTCAGAAGCTTCGGAAGCTTCAGGACTTTGTTCTTGATCACAAAACTCTGATTTTAGAGTTCAATCCATCCAACTAATCAATTAAAGTGCCTAGAATGCATCTAAATTGATTCAAAGGGTAGAAATCAGTTGTTCTGGGTAGAGATTCGGATCAAAACTCAACAAGAGTTCACTGATCAGTGTTGGGTTCCTTTTGGAACCCAAACTAGACAGAAGTTGAAAACTCAATCAGAACTCCATAAAACTTAATTGAATCAATTCTAAATCAAATCCAAAACTTAACCAATTAATTAAATCAGATATTTAAGCATAAATTCCACAAATTGGACTCAGGTTTGACCAAAATCAAGTCGAGAGTTGACTTTCAAATCCTAAGCTTTCATATTCAAATTAAAGTTCTCATCAAACCTAATTAACTCAAGGATTCTATTTCTCACTTCAATTTCAAGTTTTGAGTACTCCTTGAGTAATCTTAGGCACTGTCGTCTATGACAAAACGGGGGTGTGTTCAACAGATGTATCTAAAAGCTTTAAGACCTAAATGAAGGATATAATAGGTTTTATAAAGTCTTCATAAGCTTAAGGATCAAATTCTAGAGTGTAATCTTCATCAATTGCATCTCCCCAACTTCGCTAGAGTTGGAGAAGACGAACATCAATCTAAGCATCTCATCATCAAAACTCAATTCAAACAGGTGGATTGTATTCCTCTAATCAAATTAAGATGATTTGGAGCTTCTCATGAAATATGGAAGGCTGAGGCTCTAAATGAAGTCGCCGGAGCCCGTCGGAGCTCCGGTGAACGCTGTGAAATGACATTGGAGATCAAATCTCCATGAAACAAACTGAGAATGGTTTCAAAAGACTCTTGAGGTCACAAAGAACCTCAAAATCACATCAATTGATCCAATTGATTAACAACTATGTGGATTAATCAAGAATTCAGGAAGAATGCTCCTTGAGTTCGCTTGAACTCAAGAGCCACCCTCTCAATTGAGCGAGGGGAAATAGTTAGGAAGCTACAGCAATGGTGTGGAAGTGGAAAATTAGGTAAGTGAACTCCTCTTGAGCCACTGTTGAGCGGGGATTGCTGAGGAGTTTTTAAGTTGTTTCATTGTAGCAAAGCTTCCTAAATAGCTCAATCAACAGATAAAATTTATTACTCAAAATCTAAATTGAAGTCCGAGGTCAAACACATGGAGTAAATATGGAATTCACGCGCTAATCTTTAATTGCATATAAATGAGCACCATGATCAAAGAATAAAAGAGATATTCAATGAATAACAATCTACTCAAATGATATTTTAATAATAAGCAAGAGTATTACAAGAATTCCGTGAGACAAAAAAATGGAAATGATCCTAAAAAGTGGTGATTTAAATCACCTTTTAGATCCACATTTAAGCATGCATCTCAACTTATTCAAATAACCCAACAATAGCTTGAACGCTACAGTGATTAGACGACAGGCTTAACAATCAGACGCCTTAACAGAAGGCAAGCACAAGCCTTCTCTTCTTCTTCTTCAGCTTCTCTTCTCGAGCCCTCTCCTTCTCTTCTTCAGAGATTTCTCCTTCACAACATAGGGGACCAATCTCCTTAGCGACTAAGTGTCGCACAAGGCACAATTATAGAAGCAAACCCCCCTGCTCTCTCACAACTCTTCCTCCTCCTCTCTCAAGTCACTGCATAATCGAATTCATACTTGGGTATACGGGTCTTGGGTGATAAAGATAGATCACAAAAACAATTTAAGCGCGCTCATGCACTCTTCCACGCTCGATGTGGGACTAAACCCACTACTCTTTCTCTTTGCGTTCAAGTAATAGAAGCAGGTGAAGGCTTTGTTCAATTGGCATAGTTGCTGTAGCTGGGATCCTCAATTGAGGACCTGGAGGCCTTCCTAGGAAGCATCCGCATGGCCTGGGGGTGGATTGGATGAAGAACATGGCCGGAGGATTGTGCTCGTGATCGGACGAGGTTGCAGCAGTGGAGGACGACGGCATATACCTGAAATACCAAAGAATGGCCTCTCGACCACATTAAATCACTTCAGAAGCTTCGCCAAATGTTGGCGAATGTGATGGTGGTGTTTGCGAGACGTGAGAGGGCGTGTGGTGGTCAAGCGAGGTTGGTGGAGCTCGTGTGATAGTGGGTTGGTTGTGGGGGGCATTTGAGTGGATGGAATGACAAATAAAGATGGTTGTTTAGTTCGTGGAGGTGAGGCAATGCTTGTGAGGGTGTTGACGAGGCATGAAGTGTGGTGGAGTGATGGGGAAGCCTCGTCGGAGGGCTGTTGGAGATGGAGAAGATGACGGAGTGTGATGGTGGCGTGGGTTGATTTGAGGGTTTGAAGGGAGGAAAAGAGAGTAGGGGAGAAGATAAACCTAACTACGCTAACCTAATTGGACGAAAGGGGCAGGGTGGCGTCGACTTTGATTGGCCAGCATTGTGGAAGGTGAACTCTCTAGTGGGGGAGAAGCGGCAAGGAAGACGAGGAGGGAGACCCTCGCTGGTATTGCGAGCGACGGAGGAATGTCGGGGGGAAGATCCAGCTGACTATGGTCTGTGGCAATCGACGAAGAGGGTAGGATAAGGAGCTCTCTGAAGCTCTTGGCCGGAGAGGAGAGAAGAAGGTGGAGAAACCAGCCAAAATGAGCTAAGGATGTAAGGTTGTGAACGAGGGTCTTTTATAGGATTAGAATAGAGCTTCCAAGGTTGGAAACCAAGCTTGAAAGCTCGAAAATCAGGGAGTAGGACTTGGAAACTTCCAAGAGTTTGCATGAACCCTAGGGCGATAATTGCATGGCAAGGCCGGGTTCAGATTGAAGGGCATCTCTTCATGAATCTTCCTTCTAATTTTGGAAGGGTTTGGTTGCAAAATTAGGGAGCAATCCCTAATTGAAGGTTGGTTGCTAATGGGTTTAGGAGTTTTGCAAACATGAAGTGACAGGGACCTGTTGGTGAAGAAGATGACAAAGTTAGGGGGTCTTTGCAATATATTTTGAAAGCTAGGGGTTTAAGTGAGAAAGAAAGAATTGACTGGACTGAAATGTAAACTAGGTCAAGATGATCTATGATTTGGCCCAAATTTTGGTACAAACCTAATTTCGACCCAAGGAATTTGATGGTGAAGTTGGATTTTGCTTTTGACCAAGTTTGATTAGGTAGTTTACGAAGGAACCCAAATTAGGGCAACTTCCTGTCTGAGACTCTGTTTTAAGTCAAAATAGGTTCACATGGTCAAATCAAGGATACCAAACCTTATAGAATATTTTTCTATGAATTTTAGAAGGTTTAGGTGAATTTAATTATGAATATAACTCTATTAATTAAGCGGGTCTGAAATTAGGGTTTCGGATGTTCGTTAATTCTTAAAATGAGTGAAAACCTGTTTCTGTCTGTATGAACCCTCTTGTTAATCAATAATGCTCTTTTGACCTTCATTTAACCCCTGGGAAACCCTGTGATTATTTTGCATTTATGATCTTCTGTTAAAATTACAGATTTAACCCTGATTTAATGCATTCTTTTCAAAAAGGATATGCAATGAATTATGACTCTATGACGGTTATGTAGGAGCATTTGTCAATTGATTCTGACTAATTAAAGCTAGTATGGCTGATGATGATGTTATCATCAGCCACCATTGATAGCGAGCTCAAGAGGTTGAGAGTGAATTGGGCGTGTTATGTATAAGATATTATATATCTAATTGAATAGTGAATTGAGGTCTTTGTGATACGAGGAAGAGATTGAGGACCTCTGGTGAGCGTGAAATAGCTCTGGGACCTCCGCCATAGGCAACGAAGGTCTTAAGTTGAAGGTGAGGTGGTTTAAACATGTAGATGATTAATTAAGCATGTGAGAAGGTGGAATTGAGACATGGTGAGATAAAGAGGATGTACAGGTGATTACATTGATGGAAGAAGGTCCGACGAGCTAGAATTAGCTCGTCGGAGTTGTGGAAGATGGAGTGGAAACTAAGCTAAACACTACTCTAATTACCTAACTAATTAGCTAAATCTAATTTAAACTAAATTTTAAGCTATTCTACGATTACCTGGACGAAAGGGATGAGGAATCTCCGTTGAAAGCACGTAACGGAGGAGGAAGTCAGAGAGGGAGATAGAAGGCTCTCCGACGAGAATTTGAAGCAAAGAGAGACACTGATGGCATGCTCTAGGCCCTATCACGACTGCAGGAGAGGAAGAGGAGGTGAGGGAGACGAGCTCCACCGCTGAAAAAGCTCCGATAAGGGGTGAGAGGTCGCTGGAGGCTAGGAAGAATAGCCTACCATTGACTGTGGTGGGGGTAGAGGGTAGGGAGTCGAGACTTGAGATCGGAGGTGGTGTAGGGTATTTATAGGTGGCAGCGATAGCTAGGGGGACTGTACCTAGATGGGTAACCAGTCGATTTTTACTTTCAAAAATGATGATTAAGATGATTTTTCGTTGTATTTCTAAGTGGTGGAAAATCGACTAATCCAAATATTGAATTAAAAATTAAGCCACTTGCAGAAGAGCAGGTCATGTCCATAGGGAGGCAATGACCTATTTAAAACTTGCTACTATTGAAATCAAATGTTCACTATTTGCTTCTCCCAAAAAATCAAGCTAAAATCCCCTTTAGATTAAGAAATCAAAGTGCGATAAAACTAGAATCATATTTATGAGAAAGATGAAGGATATGATCATAAAATTAACATAATAATATATTCATAAAACAAAAATCCCCTCTGACAAATCTATCACTGCCAAACATTTGCTCACAAATATAGTATAACATTTAACTTAGGTGAGACTAATAGAATGGAGGACGAGATATAAAAAGAATGCAGGAGAAATACAGAAGAGTAGAGGGGTAGGCTAGCAAATGCCACAATATATCTTCAAATATTTAACTAAAAATGAAGCTCTCAATGGCATGTTGTTTACGCAGCAAAATCAAGGTTTTAAAAAATGCGTTATAGTATAGTCGGAATCGCTTTGAAAACAAATAATATTTATTACTTGAATTTTAAGTCCGAGGTTGAACACAAGGAGTAATATGGAATTCAAAACTTAATATCACAATTTGAATCAGAAATATCAGAGATTACAATAAGAATAATGTCAGGTATCGATGTGCAAAAAGAATAGAGTAAAATAGTGATTTAAATCACTAATTACTCATTACAAATAAAAACTAAGTCAAAGCCTCAAATATATGCAATCAAATGTATTAAACAGCCTGTGCTACAGTGCTGTTTAGAGACTTAAGGGTCTCTCTTCCTCTTCTTTCTTTCTTTGTACATCTCCTGCTTTCTCCTGCTTGTCTTCTCTTCTTTCCTTTTGATCTTCTTCTTCTGTTCTTCTACTCTTCTCCTTCTTCTCCTTCTCTTCTTGTGCGGCTCCCCATCCTTCTCTTTTCTTCTTTGGCTCAGGACTTCTCCTCTTCTTTCTTTCTTCTCAGTTTTCCTCCTTCACGTAGAGGGGGAAGATCCTTAAAATGGCTAAGTGTCAGCTGTTACTTCCTATAGCAAAACCCCCCTTGCCCCTGCACGCTATCTCTCTCTGGTCACGCTCTCCCAGAGCCTTCCACAGTACCGGGTAATCGGGTTTCAGACCTAAAGCGCACTCGGGTCCATGGCTGCGGGTGTGATCGCAGCCAAGGAGTGGAACGGGTTAGGCGGGTTGGATCTGCGCCAGGCCCACGAGGGACGGGTCACGGGCGAGGTGCAGGTGAGCGGGCGAGCGAGGACGTCACCCCCAGTGTTTGAGGCAAACAACCTTAGACACAAATTCAATTTATGCGCCTTGGTGCGCTCTTCAGCTTCCGAGGTGGGACTAAAGTCCCACCTTCCTTTTGCGCATCTACAGCAGCACGGTATCTCTTCATTTGCCTCAGCTCGCGACATGAAGGCGTCCAATTGACCACCTGGGCATGTGCATGAGATGTTTCCGCGTGACCTGGGACTTCCACCTGGGGCTGTCATGACCTAGAGCGAGCTTCAAGCAAGCTTGAAGCTTGCTCGTCAATGGCGGAGGAGGCGAGTACCTGAAATCAGCAAGAAGGCCTTTCGGCCGCGTCAGAAGGCTCAGGAAGGATCGCCAGACCACAGCGAGTGCGACGGTGATGGTTGTGTGGCGTGGCATGGTCTATGCGTGTGGGGCGAAGTCGGATAGTGTGCGTGAAGGTGGGTGTGTTCGGGGGTAAGCGAGAGTGATCAATGGCCCTAACTAAGTTAGGGTTTTTGATCTACGGTGAACGGTGAAGTTGTGGAGTGCGAGAGCGACTGCGTAGGTGGGCTGTGGTGGCCGCTAGCGCTCGTCGGAGGTTTGCCGGCGAGATGGAAGATGGAGTCGCGGAGGGCTTTAGTGGGGTCAAATCGGAGTGTTGAAGTTGTTGTTGTGATGAAGGGAGGCTGAGGAGTCCTCTAGGAGAGGTAGTGGACGATGGAGAACTGAGATAGAGCCGGTTGTGGTATGACCGGTGTCAGGGACGAAGCTGGCTTTGATAAGGGTTGGACGGCGAGGATGAAGGGGGTAGGGACGCCGGCTGGAACTGCTCGACGCGGAAGGAGGCGAGGAAGGAGGATTTGCCACTGATATTGTGGTCAGACGACGAGGAGAGGCAAGGAGAGTCACCGGAGCTCAAGGAGCCTTTCGGCCAGGTCAGAAGAGAGGAATTTAGGGGAGATCTCGGTCGAAATTGAGCTTGGGGCGTTCGGCCTGATTTGGCCTTAGTTTTATAGAGCTCAGGAGGGGATTTTGAGCTTGGAAGCCAAGCATCCAAGCTAGGAATTGTCGTCGGAGTAGGAAACCAGAATCTCTCATGCATTCGCATGAGAGATTGGGAAGGTTATGGGTCGTGTGATTTGGCTTAAAAGGAAGGGAATTCTTTGACGAATTTCCCTGTCAAGTTTGAAAGGGATTCGTCAAGGAATCAAGGAGTTCTTACCATTTTTAGGTCTCCAGTGCTTGTAGGAATAGGACTAATGGCAGTAGGGACCTACTTGTGAAGATGATGACAAAGTTAGGGGTCTATTTGTAAATATTTTAAAAGTTAAGGGCATAAATGTAATTAGACAGGACCAAATTGCAACCTAGGTCAAGACCATTTCATCTTGGGTCCAAATTTTGGTAAAAACATAATTTGGACCTAAGGAATCCAATGGTGAAGTTGGATTTTGGTTTTGACCACGTTTGACTAGGTAATTTATGCAAAAACCCAAATTATGGTAAATGTCTGTCTGAGACTTTATTTTGGGCCAAAACTGGTTTTGATGGTCAGTTTGAAGGCTCACACCCTAGAGAATATTTTTTTATGAATTTTAGAGGGTTTAAGTGAATTGTATCTTGACCAGAACCTCAGTTAATTAAGTGGGTCTATTTTTAGGGTTTCAAAATTCATTTAATTCTCAAAACACGTGCAAATCCTTTTCTGTTTGTTTTAACCCACTTGTTATCCTTTTAAGATCATTTGACCCTCAATTAACTCCTGAGAAAACCCGTGGTTGTACTGTATTCAAGTTGTGATGATAAAATTACAGTTTTAATCCTGATTTTTTTATCTTTCCCTCATAATGGTTATGTAGTGACTTATGGCTCTCTGGCAGTTATGTAGGAGCATTTACTGACTTAATTGGATAAAATGAGCTAATTATGGCTCATGATGGTGTTCCCATCACATGTAAATGTAATTTTTAATGTGGCCGTTATTGTAGCAAAACAGGGGAAATCTTCCCCTTGGTCGCATGCACGGAGGAGATGGTTGGCGGCAGTGGCGAGTGTGGTGAAGGTTAAGTGGGCCAAGGGCTACCCGGCGGTGGTGGCAACGTGGCGAACGACGGTCGGAGGCGGCAGCAGCGAGGAGGAGATGGCGGTGGGTATGTTGAGTGTTTCCTGTTACTGTTGCTACTGCTAGAGGCTCGGAGAGGAGATCGTCGTGAGCTAGCTGCACATGGGGAGATAGAGCGTGGGTGTGCACCAATGAGGCGTGGCGTGAGATCTGGAGGCAAAGGGAAACAACGAGGAGATGTGCGCTGGAGGTGGCTACTGCTGCTGCTGTGCGGAGAGGCATTCGCGAAGGTGGCGAGGATGGCAAAGAGGAGGCGCACATGGTGCGCACGGAGGTGGATCGGGCAGGCACTGGGCGTGCGACGACCCTGCTGGGTGCAGCGCAAGAATGGCGGTGGGCACCTGCGCGCAAGGAGAAGGCGGTGCACGAGCACGGTTCAGATCATGCATGGGAGGTGATGGCGCGCTGCAGGGGGCACGGGCACGTGGGGGCACGCTACTAAAGGGGACTACGCGCTGGAGGCGAGGAGGCACGCGCTGCTGCGCGTGTTGCTGCAATTGCGGGTGGAGGTGCGTCGAGGGATTGATGAGGGGCTTCAGACGTCCGGGAAACTTCCCGGACGTCTTAACTAGTGGGGGAGATGGATAATGTGGTGGTGATGTTTGAAAAATGGTGGCCAGAGATAACTAGGTTTTATTATAGAAATAGCGTTGTAGTACAGATAGTTATTGTCATCATTTCAAATATATAATTTTTTTACTCGGAAAATAAAGAGTTCCCGAGGTCGAACTCAGGGAGCAAGTCGTATTCTAAAAGTACAAAAGTTCTTATTACAAAAATAAAGAGAGAGAGAGAGATGAAAATTTGGTGGCTTCTTCTTCTTCTCTTTTTTCTTCCTCTTTGTCTCTTCTTTCTTCTCTTCCTGTTCTTCTTGTCTTCTCTCTTCTACATTTTGTTCTTCAGATCTTTTTACTCCTTTCTGCTGATCTCCTTCTCGTGCTCTTCTTCTGCTTTTGCTGTCAGGACGTTGTCTCTCCTTCTTTCTTCTTTTTCTTTCTGTCTTCTTTTCTTCTTTTTCTTCTTCGTTGCGGTCCTGCTCGTCTTTTCTTCTCCTTCTTCTTCGTCCTCAGAGCGTCGTCTGATTGTTCAATCAGACGACTTAAGTAACCCACTGCTACAGTGCGTCCTTGGTGCTCCTCCTTCTTCCTTCAGTCTTTCTTCGTCGGTCTTCTTCTTCTCTGCCTCGACTTGTTCCTGCACACACCACAGCCAACGCAAAACCTACCCCTTTCCCTCTACCCGCACGTCTCTCTCTTTCTCAGACTTCGCTCGTAGGATAGCTCTCCCAGAGTCGCCGGATAATCGGGTCGGGCTTCGTACCCGTGACCAGGTGTACCGGTGTGAGTGGTACACGAGGAGTGCGTAGGTGGGGTGTCGAGTCGGGTCCGCCGGATCCGCGTGGTGAGCTCGCGTATCGGGCGGGTGAGTGGGCGCGGGACCTTACCCCGGTGCGTTCGGAGGCGATAAGGCTTATTCACAAAAACAATTTAAACGGTGAAAGCGTTGCGAGGCTTACCGATGTGGGACTAAACTGACGCCTCTCCTCGCGTGCGCTTGCTGGAAGACCGCGGCCTTACTTCTGCAGCTGCAGCTTCGATTTTCGTCGGTTGCTGGCTGGCTGCCTTCGCAGGAGTCTCCTTAATCCGCAGCAGCTGGAAACCTGGAGTCCTCAAGCCTGGAGCACGGGAGAAGCTGCTTCAATGTGGCGTCAATGGCGGTCGAGCCTCAGAACCTGTTGGACACGAATATGGCCTCTCGGCCTAATCAAACTACTGGGGAACCTTCGCCGTGGCACGACGAAGGTGTTGAGCTGTGCGGCAAGCCGCAAGGCGGTGTCTGGCGGCAGCCCTAGGTTGGACTGCAACCGGAGAAATGGGTTTGTTTGGGGGAGCGTTATGGAGGTGTGGAGTGGCAGTGGAGGGGTGGGGGGTGTTCAGTGTGATGAGGCGGAGGTTCGGTGAGGGTCGGCGAGGCGTGTGAGGCTGTGGAGCGATGGGGGCATCTCGCCGGAGGGTAGCCGGAGACGAAGGGGGTGACGGTGGTCAGGGTCGGTCGAGGGCTTAATTGAACAAATTGAAATAGGGAAAAGAAAGAGGAGAGGAAGGGAAGTAGTTCTAACTTACTTGCAGGGACGAAGGGGGAGGAGCAGGGCGACAGTCGTATCGACTGTCGCCGGAGAAGAAGATGCCCAGGGGAAGGGGCGGTGGCGAGGAGAGGGCCGGAGAGGCGCCAGCTGGGTGCGGCGTGGCGCGGGAAGAGCGAGGGAGGGCAACCCTGCAGCTGGTAGTGCGGCAGAGCGACGAGGAGGAAGAGGGAAAAACCGCCGGAGCTGGAGGGCTTCCTGTCGGAGTGGGAAGAGAGTGAAAAGAGGGTGTTTCACCGTCAGGACCAAGCTGCCCAGAACGGTGGAGCGACGGGGGATATTTATAGGGGCTGAAACAGAGAGGAGGGCGGAGGGAGACGACGTGTCTCCCTCGCCGGAGGACGCCGGAGTTAACATACCCATACCGTCCGTGCGTTCGCATGGCCGGTATGGGTGGGTACAGTGCACAGGGGGGTGTCCCTGCAGTGGCTGACGACGCAGGGCACCCCCCATTGACTTGCCAGAGTCCCTCCCTCACCCTGCGCGGCGCCATACTCCGCGCAAGGTCGCCGGAGTATGGTGCCGTGCAGGTTTTGGCAGGAGGGACCTGAATGCAAAGAACGAAGGAGAGTTAGGGGTAGAAATGTGAGGGTTCAAAAGTTGAGGGCCAAAAAGTAAATAAATGAGGACCAAAGTGTAAAGTTGGTCAAGAAGGTTTCCTCTTAGGCTCAACTTTTTATACATGACTAATTGGGACCTAAGGATTATGATGGTGAATTTTATTTCCAGATTAAACCTTTTTTGACTGTTCAATTTACGTAAAAACCCAAATTAAGTTGTTAATTGGGCATGGTTCTCAATGTAGGTCAAAATGGGTTCCTAAGGTCAAATTGAAGGTTCTAAACCCTAGAGATTATTTTTCTATGAATTTTAGAGGGTTTAGTTTATTTTTTTCTCTACCTCGAACCTCGTGTTTTTAAGTGGATTTATTTTTAGGGTTACAGGATGTCATTTAATTCCTTGGAGTTGCTGTAGCCCTTATTGAATCATCTCATCCCACTTTTCTTCTTATTAGGTTGCTTTGACCTATGTTTGGACCCTGAGTTACCCTGTTTTCAGATTGGATTGGTGAAATTGCATTTTTACCCCTTAGTTTCTATTTTCTTTGCGAACTCAGAATCTCTCTGAGTTAAGCCTTTCCTTGAGTTATGTAGGAGCTTTTATCCTTTGTATTAGGTCAAAATGAGCTAGTTATGGCTCATGATGAGGTTCTCATCATACCCCCATGCCTAGCTTTTGCTAGTCCCTTAGCAAAAACTTGAGGTTTCAACCCTTGTTCTAGACCATGAAGTTCTTAATAGCTTCAGATAAGTGCTTTTTCATTTGAGCTTAGATTAGGTTAGAATGCTGACCATAGGCCTAAAAGGTACTCTAGTACCAATCAAGATCCAAATCTGTCTAGCCTCAGCCTTAGTCCTTAGCAAAGGTTTTTAAGGCCCACAAGAACTAACCTAAGGTTTATTGGACTTTGTGGTTAAAGCACCCGTGCTTGAAATGATTTTAGCCCTGGCTCAGTTCGCAGTGCGTTTTGTAAGAGAGAGAGATAGAAAATTTTTTTGTTTGGAGAGTTTTCTCTCTCTTTTTCTTTTTAGTTCTAGCCTAGGATTGGCTTTTTAACACGGTCTGTATCAGATTCCTTGCTCCCATCATCAATCCTCAAGGGTTCCTGGCAATCGATGCTTCGAGATAGCACCGCCCATGGCAACCCCCGAACCCTGGCTATTGAGATTTCGAGATAATCCCATCCATGGTGTTCCGTGGCCGAATCCAGACCTTGGCAGTTGACACTTCGTGATAATGCCATCCATGGAATCTGAACCAGCAGGGTGCTTTCATGCCCCCAGTAGGATATGTGAATATCCTAAGAGACAAGCACCGAGGAGATGATATTTTGTTACGCATCTTTGAGGGGATGTCCCGCCTCTCTGCGTTGGGAACTCGTCCAAATCAACTTGTGTTGATTGGCCGCTCCTATTTTAGGTGTATTTTTTCAGAATTTTTTGCGACGCTTCTACGTGATTTTGAATTTTTATGCTTACTGAACCAGGCTGTGTGTGGGGTTGGGGTGCTTAGGTTACTAAGTCCCGTAAACCAAAAATTAGTTAACGAGGCCAAATACTCCCTAAGCCTTAGACCTAATACTTCAGCTTTTCATTTTCCTCAACCTCTTGAGGAGTGCCCAGATCTTAATGGGTACTAAGAGTCTATTCAAGAATGCCTAAGGTTTGCGTTCTTACTAATCTCATTATGCACTTTTCAGTTATTTTCTTGAATGAAGTCTAGAACTTAGGTTAATTCCTTAGTTCCTTACTGATGAGAACCTCATCATGAGCCATAACTAGCTCATTTTGACCCAATACAAAGGATAAAAGCTCCTACATAACTCAAGGAAAGGCTTAACTCAGAGAATTCTGAGTTTAAGGAGAAAATAAGTCATAAGAGGTAAAAATGCAATTTTACCAGTATAATCTGCATTCAGGGTAATTCAGGGACCAAACAGAGGTCAAAGCAACTTAATAAGGATAAAAGTGGGATGAGATGATCTAGCAAGGGCTACAGAAATTCCAAGGAACTAAATGATAATCTGTAACCCTAAAACAAACCCACTTCAATTCACGAGGTTCAAGGCAAATAAAAAATGGAATAAACCCTCTAAAATTCATAGAAAAATAATCTATAGGGTAGAGAACCTTCAATTTGACCTTAGGAACCCATCTTGACCTACATTGAGAACCATACCCAATTAATAACTTAATTTGGGTTTTTGCGTAAATTGACCAGTCAAACAAGGTTTAATCTAGAAATAAAATTCATCATCAGATTCCTTAGGTCCTAATTAGTCATGTATAAAAACTTGAGCCTAAGAAGAAACCTTCTTGACCAACTTTACACTTTGGTCCTCATATATTTACTTTTTGGCCCTCAACTTTTGAACCCTCGCATTTTGGCCCCTAACTCTCCTTCGTTCTTTGCGTTCAGGTCCCCCTGCAAAACCTGCCAGCACCATGCTCCGGCGACCTTGCGCGGAGCATGGCGCCGCGCAGGGTAAGGGGGAGAGCCTGGCAAGTAAACCGGGGGTGCCCTGCGTCGTCAGCCGTCGCAGGGACACCCCCCTAGTCGCTGTAACCCACCATACCGGCCGTGCGAATGCACGGACGGTATGGGTTTCCATCTCCGGCGTCCTTCGGCGAGGGAGACACGTCGTCTCCCTCCGCCTTCCTCCCTGATTCGGTCCCTATAAATACCCCCGTCGCTCCACCGTTCTTCCCAGCTCGGATCTGACGGAGAAAACCCCCCAACTTTCCTCTCTTCTCACTCCGGCAGACGCCCACCAGCTCCGGCGGTTCTTCCTCCTCCTCCTCTTCGCTCTGCCGCAATACCAGCAGCAGAGACTTCTTCCCCTGCTCTTCCCGCGCCACGCCGCACCCAGCTGGCGCCTCTCCGGCCCTCTGCTCGCCGCCGCCCCTTCCCCCGGGCATCTTCTTCTCCGGCGACAGTCGATACGACTGTCGCCCTGCTCCGGCCCCTTTCGTCTCCGTAGCTAGGTCAGAACTTCTCCCCATCTCCCCCTCTTTCTTTTCCTCACTGTCTTTTATTTGATTAAACCCTCGACCGCTCCTGTCCACCGTCACCCCCTTCGTCTCCGGCCAAACTCCGGCGAGCCGCTCCCATCACCCCAGCAACCCACACGGCTCGCCGACCACCGCAGAACCTCCGCCTCCTCACCCTGATCAACCCCCGCCCTTCCACTTCCCCCACATCACCCTCTGCAACCCCACCGAACAAACTCATCTTCCGACCCACAGTTCGACCTAGGGCAGCCCTTGCACGCAGCCCCACGCCTCGCCACCACCCACACGAGCTTCGCCGCACTCTGGCGAAGCTCCCGGCACCTTCTGATTAGGCCGAGAGGCCGTTTTGCTGTGAACAGGTCACCCGACCTCCGCCGCCATTGCCGTGCAGAAGGAGCTGTTTCTGCCTGCAGCTGCAGGCGCGCCACGCCCAGATTCGACTCCCAGGCCTTGCGAGGCATTTCGACAAAGCGTCAGGCTGCAGCTGAAGCGAAGCCCTCGCGCGAAGGCCTCGCGTAACGCCGCGATTACCAGCTGTCTCCTCCGCGTGGGCGCCAACTCGGGGTGGGACATTTAGTCCCACCTCGGAAATCTCTGAAGAGGCGCAGCGGTATAAAGTGAAAAAGTGCTGGAGGCTTATTGCCTCAGCACACGGGGTGAGGTCCCCTTCACCCGCCCGGTTACCCGGTCTCGTTCGCGCTCACGCCCCGCGGACCTGGCCCGACCCGACTTTGACTGACCTGCACTCCTCGCCCACCACGCACGCCGGTGGGCCTGGACCCGGGCGCGACCCGTACCCGGCTACCCGGCAGCTCTGGGAGAGCTATCCTATGAGCGGATTCTGTGAGAGAGAGACGCGGGGGGAGGGTAGAGATAGGTTTTGCCCCTCTCTCTGATCAAGCTGTGTAAGTGTGCAGGCACAGGTGAAGAAGAAGGACCGCGGAAGAAGAAGAAAGCTAAGGGAGACACTGTAGCAACAAGCGGTTTAAGTCGTCTGATTGGAAAATCAGACGACGTCCTGAAGGGAAAAGAAGAAAGAAGGAGAGACGATGTCCTGACAGGTAAAAGAAAAGAAGAAAGAAGAAGATCTGAAGAACAAAAGAACAAGGAAGAACAGCAGAAGAAGAAGAGGAAAGAACAAGGAAGAACAACACAGGTGAAGAAGAGGACCACAAGGAGATAAACACAAAAGAAGAACAGGAAGAACAAAAGCTAAAGAGGAGAAAGACAGAGAAAGAAAAGAAGAAAGGAAGAAGAACTCAAACTTTCATCTCTCTCCCTCTCTCTCTCTCTCTCTTTATTTTTTTTTTTGTAATAGAACATGTATATCTCTAGAATACAACTTGCTCCCTGAGTTCGACCTCGGGAACTCTTTTATTTTTCCGAGTAAAAAAATTTTATATATTTGAAATGATGGCAATAACTGGCTATACTACAACGCTATAACAATAAAACGGTCAGCATTAAATGGCACAAGAATACTCTTCTTGTCTATCCATGCTCATAGTGCAATGGGTAAGACCCTTAGGTGCCGCAAGTTGCAAGTTCGATTCCTCGCGCTGCTCTTCCTCCTCACCGCAAGTGCACAATTGGACTGTTCGATCAAACGTCAACAGTCCAGATCTTTGCATCAGATTAACGCGTGATGTGACACCAAGGGAGATGCACGATCAGACGTGCTGAGGGTGCGATGTGAAGGCGGGCGAGCGCGCGATGACGACCATTCGGTCTCGATCCTACAGCTGGGAAGGTGGCTATGTAACGTTTAACAGCTGAAGAGGAGAAGGCGCGCGTGATTTTAAGCCGTCTGATTACTTGATCGGATGGCCAAGAGCTCGTGTATGTGATGCATGCATTGAGTTGGGGGGAGGCACGCACCTCGCCCACATTCAGGCCTTTAGTGATGGATAAATCCGTCACTAAAGACCTGACATTAATGTTTTGATGACAAAAGACCTTTTTGCCCCCTTCAATCTACACCTATATATAGCCCTACGATCCCCACATATTTTTGATCCCTTCCTCTCTTCTCTCACCCCCTCCAAAGCTCTAAGAGTTTGTCCCAAACCCAGGATGCTCCATTAGAGTTAAAATTAGAAAATTTCCACCTTCTCCCACCCTTCATGGAGCATCCCGCGGTTGTCCTCTCACTCCATTCCGGAAGAGGATCCCGCGACGACGACGTCCTGCCTTGCCCCCGGTTCTTCCCACTTTGTTCTCCTTCTTTCCGCTTTGTCCTCCGTCTTCCAGGCATCGCCCCGTCCGTCTCGTCCTCCAAGTAGCTGTCGAGGAGGATAACTTCTCTGTATATTCTCTTTTACTACTTTCTAGTATGGATTTCTCATTTTCTAGTGTAGATTTCCTGCTTTTTAGTGTAGTGAGTTGTAATTGTAATGAACATCAGCTTGTGGTAATGAAATCCATGTTTATTCTATCTCTATTTTCTCTTTATTTGTAATATTCTCTCCCTGTCTTGTATTCTTTATTCTTTAAGTAGATAGCTAATTTAGATTCAATTCGATTAGTTAATCTGCTTCATGACAATTAAACAAATGCGATTTTGAATTAAACGTTCACCTCCTTGTGTTCGACCCAGAATTCTTAGAGTTTCGGTATAAATTTATTTGTTGACGGATTTCTTCACAAATCATACTACGACGACGAGTTTTCAAAACTCAAATCCCATTTGCATAGATCTTCTGCCAAAACATTTTGGCGTCGTTGCAAAGGAGGCGACGATATTTGATTTTTCACGTTTTCTCGCCTTACTTATCTTTTACCTCACTTCTCTCATTTCTTATTGTGATTGCAGGTACTCTAACGAGGCAAGCAAAAGCGGTAGATTGGAGTAAAGTGCTGTTGAAGGGTTTGTAAGTTTACCCCCACCTCCTACCCACTAAGTTTTCATTCCACCACGTAATAACACAAACACAAATCAACCTAGGTGTTCTTATAAACTCTAAGAGTAGTTTTGATTGTTTGTTTTTCACCTCCACCCGCCTCACCCTCCGCATATAAAAGAAAAATTTTAAAAAATCTCATAAAGGTACACAACCTTTTCTGATTTTCAAACTCAACCAGGGGAATCGGTACACACACCCAAACACACAATTGAGTAGAAATCAGATTAGGTAATCATTTGTGTGCCTAATTAAGTGGTGCATCAGGCCAATTGTTTGAGTTGTTTGGGCTGCACCATTTCAACTAAAATCAACTTATCAAGTAGCTGCCAAATAGGTTCAACTTCTAGAGATTTACCAGGCACTCCACATTCCTTTACGCTTTAAAGGAAAACATCTTCACCTATGCTTCAAAACTTGGTGTGCCAACTGAACTTGATTGAATACACCTAAAGTTGAATCCTAAAAGCTACTAAGCAAGATTTAAACCCTAAAATTCACCACATCCAAAAATAATCTTGCTTGAAAATCATTGGTTGTGCACGCACATACATATCAATCAATTATTAAGGGCACAACCCAGATAAAGGCCCCATCACATTCCAAAGCACATTCAAACCTAACCCTAATTAAAATAGAGTAGACGTTGGCCTTAAGGATTGGACTCGCTCTTCGGAGCCCTGACCGAGATTATTTTCGATTAGTCTGTTTCTACTGTTCAATCTGATGTCTAGCTAGGGGAGCATAATCAAACGATCGCGGCTGGGGGGTACACTACGAACTTGAGGCGCAAGCCAAAGGAAGAACCTTCTCCCCAGTCCCTCCCTCTAACTGGTCGGATTGACTGGAAAGAAGTAGATCAAATCGATTCTTTATCTCAAGATGGGTTCTAGGAGTCTGTAGGTCTTTAGGCTAGCCCACTTAATGACAGGTTTGTTTGTTTGTGTTGCAGGGCACCTTTCATCCTCTCATTCTGTCATGGATCCTTCCACATCCTAAGATGTCTTTAGGCTAGCTCATGGTACCTGAACTGCACAATGCGCTTACATGCCCCCAGTAGGATAGACATCCTAAGAGACAAGCACCGAGGAGATGACATGTTATTATTGCATCCTCAAGGTGAGTATATACTCCACCTCTCCTATAGCAGAACTCGTCTAATCAAGTTATGATTTCAAGCTTCTCCTAAGTTAGAACTAAGAGAACCAAATTTTCTTTAAGAAATGAATTAGGGTGGTCACTATTACACAAGACGAAGTGTGTGTGAAATGTGGATGTTTAGGTTACGAGGACCCGTAAACCAAAAGGTTGAAAAAGATACCAGTTACTACCCAGCTTTCCTTCCTCAACCTCTTGAGGAATGGTTCGCAACTTGACTCCTACTTATGTTTTTAAGTCCACAAAGGACCTTAAGGGTCTAAAGCTAGTAGTTCAACACTAACTCCTATAATTAGATACCTCGAGTTAGCTTAGACAGCCGGTTAAGCATAACAACCTTTTTTTTTTTTAAGGCAAATGTATGCAATGTAGAATGCTTTAACTAAATGCATGAATGCACTATATATAAATGCTATGTATATCCCCAACTACACCCCCCCATATCTAAAATCTGCAATGTCCCCATTTCATAGAAGGATATTACCTGAGTTAGAGATGGCCTGCCATTATTTTGTTAGCAGCCGAGTAGCCAAAGAACCTACAAGTCAGGTTCCAAAACCAAAGAAATAGGCCCTAAAAATGAGCAAAGTAATGCTGGCCTAGAAAACAAGTAACCTAGGAAGTTGATGAGCTAATGATGAATCCCGATAGCAAATGCTCACCCAACCAGGATGGAAATAAAATCATCCCAGGTCACCAGAGGAGGTTCTAAAGGATAGGCGGGAATAACAACCTCCATATGGGTAGGGGGAGGATGACAAGGATCCTCCAAAAGGAATGGGGAAGGAATGGTGCAGAAATAAATCCCCAGGGTAATGGACTTACCAAAGAAATTATCAATCCATACCTGATATCCCATCACAAGAGATATTGGTCTGTTAAGCCCCCCAGTCAAAATAGAAATGAGTAGATCTCTAAGCCAGGGATTGTTTAAGGTGTCCAAATTTTGAGGTTGCGGGATGGCCATAAGATCTAGGTTGGGTCTAATTGGCTTGGTATCCTTTCCTAACAACCTTCCTAATTCCTCAATTGCATCCCTAGCATCCCTTGTACTATCACAAGTATCTTCCTGCACTTCATTAGGAGTCAAAATTTAGCCTTCAGACATAGGCGAATCAGAGGATGACTTCAAATCAAATGAAGGCAGGTTGGAAGCAACAAATCTAGGGATTATCCTATCAATGTCATCCCTAGGTTCTTGTTCTTTACTCAAATCCTCCCCGGAGTCTATATGTGAATCCACATTAATATCAGAAGTTACTTCCAAATTTTCTTTTATTTCTCCATGAGGAGAGATATTATCAATGGGTGTGCTAAGGAAACCTAATTTGGTCAACTTTATGACATCCTTGGGGGCCAATTCTTCAAATAAGACATAATCACACATAGTGTCAAGCCAAATCTTGAATGTAGGTTTCTCATATAATTCATCCTTCTCCTCATCATATAATTCATCATTCTCCTGAAGTCTAGAATCATCTAAAATCTCAGCAGATCCCCTAGGGCACTCTATCTGGGTAAATGGTTTAACTAGTAACATTGGACTCCTTAGATAGGTGAATTTCTTTAGGGTTAGGTTCCCTAAGGGTGGGTTTGAGTTCCATCTCGTGATCAGAAGGGAGGGTGGGATTAACAACTTGACTTCGATCCACTTCATCAAATGTCACATGATGAGAGCTTCATCATGAACCCTAACTAGCACAATTTAATCTAAATAAGTGTGAAGAAGCTCCTACAAAACCTAAAGAGAAGCTTAACTCAGAGAATTCTGAATTAAAGAATAAGATAAATCATAAGGGGTAAAACTGTAATTTTACCAATGCAATACACAAATAAGGTAATTAAGGGTCTAAACACAGGTCAAATAATCTTAATAAGGAAGGAAGTGGAATGATCTAATCTGAAAAGGGTTATAGCAACTTCTAGGAATTAAATGACATTCTGTAACCCTAAAACAAATTCACTTTAATTCACGAGGTTTGAGGCAGGATAAAAATAAACTAAACCCTCTAAAATTCATGGAAAAATATTCCCTAGGGTTTATAACCTTCAATTTGGCCATTGCAACCTATTTTGACCTAAACTGAGACCATGCCTAATTTATGACCTAATTTGGGTTTTTGCGCAAATTGATCGGTTAAACGTGGTCAAACATAAAATCAAATTTCACCGTTAAAATCCTTAGGTTCAAATTAAGTTGGTATAAAAATTTGGGCCTAAGAAAAGACCATCTTGACCGACTTTACAAATTGGTTCTCTTGAATTACTTTTTTACCCTTATCTTTTGAAACACTTACACATTGCCCCCTATCTTTCTTGTCGTTCTTTGTAGAATGGTCGTCCCTGCCATTCTGAGCAGGCGCCATACCTCCAGCGACCTTGCGCAGAGGATGGAGCCGCGCAGGGTATGGCGCCCGTTCTCAAGAATGAATGGGGGGTTCCCCGCGTCGTCCTCTGTCGTAGGGACCCTCCCTTGAGACCTGCAACCGCCCATGCCTCTCGTGCGAACACACGAAAGGCATGGGTCTCCATC
This sequence comes from Thalassia testudinum, assembly GCA_037157565.1. NCBI lineage: Eukaryota > Viridiplantae > Streptophyta > Magnoliopsida > Alismatales > Hydrocharitaceae > Thalassia > Thalassia testudinum. Next base: position 26,911,568 of record JAZHRO010000024.1, read on the forward strand.
TCTGGCCATCTCCGGCAAGCTCCGCATGTCGTGCCCTCGGGCCACCCTCCTCGCCAGCGCCTTTATAAGGAGTGGCAGGGGCTACCATCCAAGGCAAGCTATTTTTGGCGGAGAAAACCCCTCTCTTTCGTCTCTCCTCTCTCCGGTCAGATTTCCCTAGCTTCCGGCGAACTCTCCTCCTCCTCCTCGTCTCTCTGCTGCCATACCTATAGCAGAGCCCACTCTGCCTCGTCGTCCCACGCCAGGCCGCACTAGCTGGCGTCCTCAAATCTCTTCCTCGTTGCCGTCACTCCTCCCCTGGACACCTTCGTCCTCAGCTCCGGCAGGCACGCGCCGGCCAGTCTCCCTCTCCCTCTTCGTCGACTAAGTAGGTAGGAATTTTCTCCTTACTCTCCTCTCACTTTTCCCTTCTTGAATTAGTCTTTTAAACCCCTCGACTGCCACAACCACCTTCATTTGCTCCGCCTCCGGCCACCATCTCCAGCGAGATCGTCCCACTTCCACAGACCTTTCCACCCCTCGCCAATAAGCCCAGAAGCTCCCCCTCACTCCACTCTAGTGATTCCCCTACTCCATTCATCACCCTGCACACTCTGAGTACCCCTCGAACATACCCACTTCCGCGCACGCAGTTTGCCCTAGGTGCATGACCACAGGCACTCTCACCGCATGTTGCCCCTCGCACCGCCTTCGCCACACTCTGGCGAAGCTCCCTGCGTTGTCTGACATGGCCATGAGGCCATCTTCTTGATTTCAGGTTTCACCCTCCTTGCCGCCATTGACGAGTTGCTGGAGCTTCTTCGCAGGTAGCTCCAGGTCTCTTCGACGCCAGGCAAGGGCTCCAGGCAACGCGAGGCAAGTCCGCAAAGGCACCCAGGTTCTCAATTGGGAGCGCGAAGCCTTTGCTGCTGCCCAATTGACGGCTGCTTCTCGCTTGCGGGCGAGCGGAGCAGAGGTGGGAATTTAGTCCCACCTCGTAAGTGTAGGAGCGAGTGCCACCACTTAAATTGAAAAAGTGGTATAGGCTCTTCGCCTCCGATTACACACGGGGTGAGGTCCCTCACCTATCACCGGTCTCGTCCGCGGTTCACCCACGCGGATCTGACCCGACCCGACACCTTCCTGTGCACTCCTCGCGCACCACCCACACTGGTGTGCCTAAACCCGGGCACGCGACCTGACCCGATTACCTGGCTCTGGGAAAGCTTCCTAAAGAGAGATCGAGAGAGAGAGAGAGACGTGGGGAAGGGGTAGGGTAGGTTTTGCGCTGATGTTTGCGTGTGTGCGCAGGAAAGAAGAAGGAAGAGAAGCAATAGCCAGGACTTAGCTGCAGGGAAGAGGGAAGGAGAAGGAAGAAGCATGCGAAAGAAGAAAGGAAGGAAAGAAGCTGAAGAAAAAGAGGAGGAGCTGCACTGTAGCAACCGAGCAGTTAAGTTGTCTGAGCGCTGAATCAGACGTCGGCGAAAAAGAAGGAGAGTCAGTAGCAAGAGAAGAAGAAAAGAAAGAAGAAGAAGGAGGGCCAGAGCAAAAGAAATAAGAAGAAAGAAGATAGGCTGAAGAAGAAGAAGAAAGAAGCAGAGAAGAAGAAAAGAAGAATGAAGAAGAAAACAAATTGAAGAAAAGAGCCAGCTGAAGAAAGAGAAAAAGACAAAGCTAATTACCCTCTCTCTCTCTCTCTTAGTTCTTTTGTAAAACCTTATATATATTGTGAATTTATATGCTTCTGGAATTTTGGTTTGCTCCCTGAGTTCGACCTCGGGAAACTTTTCATTCCGAGTAATAAATTGTATTAGACTGGTAACCGTTTTTTTCATATACCACAACGACTATAATGACCACAAAGACGAATGAAGCGGTAACCAGTTTTTGGCGTCGTTGCCGGGGAGCAACAGCTATTCTAGAAGCTATTAATTCACAATTTTTGAGTTTCTATTGATTAATCTCTTTTCTTGTGTTGTGCAGGCGCAGGAAATCAAGAGGACAACAAGCAGCCGCACAACAACCACACCAAGGACAGGTAATTTTCTATCCTCTCATTTTAACCCCTAAATTCTAAAGAGGAAGAAAAAGAAAGAAAAAGCAATTTAGGCATAACCTATCTTCCATTTACTCTAGTTTTATGTTGCACTATTTTAAGCTTTCATTTATTGTTGTAGTTGTAAACGATCTCTAATTGCATGTTATATGTTGATGTTGCTTCTTATATCATAGTTCACATCTCTTTAAGTGATTGTTATGTTTTAAATGCAAGCTCTAGCCCTACTCTCTCTCTCTTTCTCTATCTCGCTCTCGTCTTCGTAAGCAAACCATGCTACCATTTTGTGATACCCAAAGAGGCTAAAACTAATCTGATTTCACACCTCACTGAGATCGACACTTGGACTCACAAATCCATATCTTAATTTAAAACTGACGATGCGAGCACATGCTACAATGACATAATTAAACCAACGCGTTCCGCGTGCATTAGTTTTTGGCGCCATTGCCGAGGAGGCAACATATTTCTTTTGTTGCTTTCATCCCACATTAGTATTCACATCTTTTGACTCATTTTTGCTCTCTCTACTTGATTTATTGCAGGAACTTGACGCCTTGGCGACGAAGGAGCATGATCCAAGATAGTAGATAAGGAGTAAAGTGCTGTGAAGACTGTTGTGAGTATCACCTCACCCATTAAGTGTTTGCTTGCTTTAAAATATATATATACAAAAAAAAATAAATTCAAAATTGGCGTGGTGAATGGCTACTTGACTCACATTCCAAATTCATCACCCAACAAAAAAAAAACACTAACGTTCTTGAAGAGATAATCTTTTTGGAGTGTTCTTCTTTCTTTTGAGTGGTGTTTGTGAAGCCACCATGACTTGACTTGGGTCGCACCACTCACCATAATTGAAATCAACTCACCTAGTAGAACTGCATGAACACTAGGGTGAATACACTAAGGTTGTTTTTCTAGGTCCACATCTTTCTAAAGAAAATCGACTTTCTCCTGTTGTGTGCAAAACTTTGTATGCCCAATGGAACATTGATGAGAACCTCATCATGAACCCTAACTAGCACAATCTAACCTAGATATGCAAGAAAAAGCTCCTACATAGCTCAAAGAAAGGCTTAACTCAGAAAATTCTGAGTTTAAGAAGAAAATAAGTCATAAGGGGTAAAAATGCAATTTCACCAACGCAATTTGCAAATAGGGTAATTAAGGGTCCAAACACAGGTCAAACAAATCTAATAAGAAGGAAAGTGGGATGATCTGATCTAACAAGGGGTACAGCAACTCCAAGAAATTAAATGACATTTTGTAATCCTAAAACAAACCCACTTCAATTCACGAGGTTCGAGGTAGGGTAAAAATCAAATAAACCCTCTAAAATTCATAGAAAAATAATCTCTAGGGTTTAGAACCTTCAATTTGGCCTTAGAGACCCATTTTGACCTACATTGAGAACCATGCCCAATTAATGATTTAATTTGGGTTTTTACGTAAATTGGCCTGTCAAACATGGTCTGACCTAGAAATAACATTCACCATTAAAATCCTTAGATTCAATATAGTCATGCATAAAAACTTGAGCCTAAGAAGAGACCTCCTTGATCGACTTTGCAATTTGGTCCTCTTCATTTACTTTTTGACCCTTAACTTTGGAAGCCCTTACATTTTGGCACCCAACTTTCTTGTCATTCTTTGCAGAACGGTCCCTCCTTCAAGTCTTTACGCAGCACCATGCTCCAGCGACTTTGCACGGAGCATGGCGCCGTGCAGGAAGAGGGGATAGTCCTGCAAAGTGTACGCGGAGTTCCCTACGACATCTGCTGTCGCAGGGACTCAACCATGCTACCTGACGACCCCCACACCTTCCGTGCAAACGCGTGGAAGGTATGGGTCTCGTCTCCGACCATACTCCGGCGAGGCACGCACGTCGCCAGCTTGCATCCGCCTCTCCGCCACCCCCTTTATAAGAGCCAGCACTCCCTGCCGGTTCAGGCAGCCTAGTCTTGAAGGAGAACCCTCAACATTTCCTCTCTTCCCTCTCCGACGAGAAGCCCACAAGCTCCGGCGACCGCTCCTCCTCCTTCTCGTTCGTCTCATCTTCCCGCATCGCGCCGCACCAAGCGCACGCCTCCTTGTCCACTTCCTCGTTGCCGCTCTCTCCCTCTGGGTATTTCTTCCCCGGCAACGGCGCCAAAATGATAATGGCGAACTGCGATGCTGATTTTGTGTCTTCATGTTTATTATAGTATAGTCGTTATACTATAAGATAAGACAGCTACGGTTGTCATTACCATAGAAATTTTTTACTCGGAAATAGTCTTCCTGAGGTCGAACTCAGGGAGCTACTGGAATTCTAGAAGTACAAAGTTTCTCTATTGAATTACAAAAATAAGAGAGAGAGAGAGATAGATTTTTGTCCATTCCCCATGAGCTTATTGTGCCCGGCCGATGGCGTAAACTTAGCGCTTAACGGGAGGCAGCCTGTCTTTTTCTTTGAAAACCTAAAACCTTTTTGACACCTTCGTGCACTTAAGGTTCACCCTTTAAGACAGCCGACTCCACCTTAGATGCTTGCATCTGGGATTAGAAATCGTCCGCAATAGTCATCCCGACCCATTCACTCATCAAAACATTTGTCCTAAGGAATGAACTAAGTTGAATAAAAACCTCTTAAGTCACAATGAGGACATTGCAAATCTTAGGCATGGGGGGTATGAAAGTGCAAAACTTGTAAGAAAAGGTTTTAAACAAAAAAATTCACATATGCCAAAAACACCATAAAAATTAAAAAAATTTTCGAAAAAGAATAAGAGAATAAGAGGAGAAAGGAAACTTTGTGGGAGAAGGAAAAGAAACAAAATGAAAAAGGAGCACAAAAATGTGAGAAAAGAGTAATAGTCATTAGTAAGAAACTAAGGAATTGACCTAAGTTCTAGACCTCATTCATGAAAAAAAAAAAAAAATCGTAGGCATTCTTGGTAGACTCTTAGTACCCATTAAGACCTAGACATTCCTCAAGAGGTTGAAGAAAATGAAAAGCTTAAGTATTAGGTCCAAGGCTTAGGGAGTATTTGGCCTCATTAACTAACTTTTGGTTTACGGGACTCAGTAACCTAAGCACCCTAACCCCACACACAGCTTAGTTCAGTAAGCGTAAAAATCAAAATCACGTAGAAGCGTCGCAAAATTCTGAAAATAACACCTAGAGTAGGAGTGGCCAATCAACACAAGTTGATTTGGACGAGTTCCCAGCGCGGAGAGGTGGGAAATCCCCCTCGAAGATGCGTAACAAAATATCATCTCCTTGGTGTTTGTCTCTTAGGATATTTACATATCCTAATGGGGGCATGTAAGCACTCTGCTGGTTTAGATTCCATGGATGGCATTATCACGAAGTGTCAATTGCCAGGGTTTGAATTCGGCCACGGAACACCATGGATGGGATAATCTCAAAATCTCAATAGCCAGGGTTCCGGGGGTTGCCATGGACGATGCTATCTCGAAGCATCGATTGCCAGGAACCCTTGAGGATTAATGATGGGAACAAGGAATCTAATACAGACCGTGTTGAAAAGCCAATCCTAAGCTAGAATTAAAAAGAAAAAGAGAGAGAAACTCTCCAAACAGAAAAATCTTCTATCTCTCTTTCTTTTAAAACGCACTGCGAACTGAGACAGGGCTAAAATCATCTTAAGCACGGGTGCTTTAACCACAAAGTCCAATAGACCTTAGGTTAGTTCTTGTGGGCCTTAAAAACCTTTGCTAAGGATTGAGGCTGAGGCTAGACAGATCTAGATCTTGGTTGGTACTAGAGTACCTTTTAGGCCTATAGTCAGCATTCTAACTTAATCTAGGCTCAAATGAAAAAGCACTTATCTAAAATCATTAAGAACTTCATGGTCTAGAACAAAGGTTGAAACCTTAAGTTTTTGCTAAGGGACTAGCAAAAGCTAGGCATGGTGGTATGATGAGAACTTCATCATGAACCCTAACTAGCACAATCTAACCTAGATATGCAAGAAAAAGCTCCTACATAGCTCAAAGAAAGGCTTAACTCAGAAAATTCTGAGTTTAAGAAGAAAACAAGTCATAAGGGGTAAAAATGCAATTTTACCAATGCAATTTGCAAACAGGGTAATTAAGGGTCCAAACACAGGTCAAACAAACCTAATAAGGAAAGTGGGATGATCTGATCTAACAAGGGCTACAGCAACTCCAAGAAATTAAATGACATTCTGTAATCCTAAAACAAATCTACTTCAATTCACGAGGTTCGAGGTAGGGTAAAAATCAACTAAACCCTCTAAAATTCATAGAAAAATAATCTCTAGGGTTTAGAACCTTCAATTTGGCCTTAGAAACCCATTTTGACCTACATTGAGAACCATGCTCAATTAATGATTTAATTTGGATTTTTACGTAAATTGGCCACTCAAACATGGTCTGACCTAGAAATAAAATTCTCCATTAAAATCCTTAGGTTCAATATAGTCATGCATAAAAACTTGAGCCTAAGAAGAGACCTCCTTGATCGACTTTGCAATTTGGTCCTCTTCATTTACTTTTTGACCCTTAACTTTTGAAACCCTTGCATTTTGGCCCCCAACTTTCTCGTCGTTCTTTGCAGAACGGTCCCTCCTGCAAGTCTCTATGCAGCACCATGCTCCAGCGACTTTGCGAGGAGCATGGCGCCGCGCAGGAAGAGGGGATCGTCCTACAAAGTGTACGTGGAGTTCCCTGCGACGTCTGTTGTCGCAGGGACTCAACCATGCTGCCTGAAGACCCCCACACCTTCCGTGCGAACACGCGGAAGGTATGGGTCTCGTCTCCGACCATACTCCGGCGAGGCACGCACATCGCCAGCCTGCGTCCACCTCTCCGCCACCCCCTTTATAAGAACCAGCACTCCTTGCTGGTTCGGGCAGCCTGGTCTTGACGGAGAACCCTCAACATTTCCTCTCTTCCCTCTCCGACAGGAAGCCCACAAGCTCCGGCGACCGCTCCTCCTTCTCGTCGCTCTGCTGCCATACCTGCAGCAGAGCCAGCTTCGTCTCATCTTCCCACGTCGCGCTGCACCAAGCGCACGCCTCCTTGTCCGCTTCCTCGTTGCCGCTCTCTCCCTCTGGGTATTTCTTCTCTGGCGACAGTCGACACGACTGCCTGCCTCTCCGGCCCCCTTCGTCCCTGCAAGTAGGTTACATTTACTCCCCTTCTTCCCCTCTCTCTTTTCCCCACTCTATTTTACTTGATTGCCCCACGACCACGCCTGTCCACCATCACCTTCCTCGCCTCCGGCCACTCTCCGGCGAGTTGCCCCTGTCGATCCGCAGCTCCACACAACTCGCCAACCATCCTAGAAGCTCCGCCTCATCACACTGAACGCCCTCCGCCCCTCCACAGTCCCTCCACACTCACCCAACACACCACCGAACACACCCATTTTTCCAGCCACAGGACGACCTAGGCACGCACACCTAGGCCGTCCAGCGGCCTGCTGCACTTCACCACCTTCGCCGTGCCACGGCGAAGGTTCCCCAGTGCTTTGATTAGGCCGAGAGGCCCTTTTAGTGCTGGACAGGTCTGCTGCCCCGACCGCCATTAACGATGACTCGAGAAGCTCCCAAGCGTGCTCCAGGCTTCAGAGCTCCAGGCTATCAGTTGCTGCAAGGCGGGTGAGTCGTGTGAAGGCAGGCAGCTCGCAAGCGAAGGGAATCAAGGTTGCAGCTGCTGAAGCAAGGCCGAGGTCTTCCTGCGGGCGCACGCGAGGAGAAGCAACCGTTTAGTCCCACATCGTAAGTTCTCGAAGCGCCGCACCGGTTTAAATTGATTTTGTGCATACGGCTATTCGCCTTCGAATCCACTGGGGTGAGGTCCCTCGCCCATCACACTCGCCTCGTTCGCGGATTCACCTCGCGGACTTGGCGGGATCCGACCCGACACCACCGAGCACACCTCGCGCACCATATCACACTGGTGTGCCTGGTCCCGGTTACGCAACCCGACCCGTTAACCCGGCTCTGGGAGAGCTTCCTGTGAGCGGTTTATAGAGAGAGAGAGACGTGCAGGTATAGGGAAGGGTTAGGTTTTGCTGTGCCTTGTGTGCAGGAATAGAAAAGAGAAAGGAAGAAAAGAGAAAGAAGAAGCTCTGAAGAGAGGCTGAGCGGAAGAGGAAAAGGCAAGGCAAAGAAGAAGCAGAAGAAGAAGAAGCAGCGAAGGAGGAAAGGAAGGAGAAGAGGAGAAGCACTGTAGCAGGCTGCAGTTAAGTCGTCTGACTGCTGTATCAGACGACGGATGAGCAGCCTTCAGAGGAGATAAAGCAGTGAAGAGGAAGAAGAAGGAAAGAAGAAGGCTCTGCAGCTGAAGAAAAGAGAAAGAAAAGAGAAGAAGGAAGAAGAGAAGACTCTGCAGCTAAGGAGCAGAAGAAGAAGATGAGTAGCCAGGAAGAAAAATAAAGAAGAAGACTTGGCCGCCAGAAAGAAAGAGAGAAAGGCAAAGGAAGAAAAGAGAAGGAAAGAGAAGAAGAAGACAGGATCAGAGAGAAAGCACAAAGAGAAGAAGAGAAGAAGAAGAAGCCAAGACAAAAATCTATCTCTCTCTCTCTCTCTTATTTTTGTAATTCAATAGAGAAACTTTGTACTTCTAGAATTCCAGTAGCTCCCTGAGTTCGACCTCGGGAAAACTATTTCCGAGTAAAAAATTTCTATGGTAATGACAACCGTAGCTGTCTTATCTTATACTATAACGACTATACTATAATAAACATAAAGACACAAAAGCAGCACCGCGGTTCGCCATTATCAAACATTGTTTGAAAACATTAAGGAATTTCAACCCTAAAAATCACTAAAGCAAGGATGAATCATTAAAAGACATCACATCCTAAAAAACCTTGCTTGAAAACTATGTTTTGTTGAGTGCATGCACACGCTAAATTAGACTAACTAAGAGGCACAACCCCAAACAACGCCTCATCACATATCCTGAACACAAACACTAACCTAGCCTTCATTAAAATGGAGTAGACATGACCTAGGTAGGACTAGTCTAAGTCTTTGACGTTTGATTAGGTTTGTTAATCACTTGGCCTTCATTCCTTTGTAAAATTTGCTGTCTGTAAATCCCTTACTTGGAGAGGGTGAGATCAGCATGACGTAAAAATAATGCGGAATTATAAATGGAACAATATGACAAAATAGACAATCACACAAAGTACACAATGATTTTTAGGTGGAAACCCAAACCGGGTGAAAACCACCACCTAACCCTCTCAAGTTAGGATTTTTCGATCAACCAAGTTGATCAAATCCACTAACGTACTACTTAAAACGAGGGTAGTACAACCTCAATTACAACCACGCTACTTTATACAAGGGTAGCGTACCTCAAACCCCTTCTCTTTACAAGAAGGATTTTGTCTCATGAAGGAGACGGGAATTCGCAATGTGAATACCCAACATAAGCAAAGTAAAATACAAGAATAGTCCTATAGAGCCAATAAAGATATTCTTAACCTAAGCTTCTATAGGAGTTAGGATGCTTCCCTTTGCAAGAAGTGCGTCGACGATGCGGATGCGTGAACTACGCGACAGCGTAACGGTGTTCTCGTGAACTACGGCGGGAGAGCGGGTGCGCAAGTGATCGATGCTCTCTAGATGCAGAACTTAAGCTTGGAGAGCAAGAGCTTCTTCTATAGATCAATTTGACACAAGGATGTGGAAATGCTTGTACTTGGTGTGTCTAGGTGTGTGTTTGAGTGGCAAAGGTTCTCCTTTATTTATAGAGGCTCTAGGAAGGCTTTGGAAGGTTTCTATAGCCGTTGGGTGCAAGCTCCAAGAAAATCAGGCCGAAATCAGGATTAATCATTACACTGACAGGGTTATCAGACGTCTGATCCTGGCATCGGATATCTGGAAAACCAGTTTAAGACGTCTGGGAACAAAGTCAAACGACTGATTATAGGCGGGTTTCCTTCCTGACTTGAATCAGATCGAAACAGGGTTCTGGTGAATTATCATAAGACGACATACAGGACGTCTAGTACTAAGTCTGGACGTCTGGCAACCTACTTTTCTGCGAAAATGGATTCCCAAGAGAGTGTAACGGCTATAAAATCTCTGAGAAGAGATTTTGGGTCAGCCGAGGCAAAACAGTCATGTATCAGATGTCTGGGGTCCTCTACGGACGTCTGATACGAGGCTAATGGTCATTTCCTTCAGTGTTGACTAAGGCAGCCAATGGTCCACTAATTGGATGTCTGGCAAAATCATTAGACGTCTTCTAAGATGTCTGGACTAAGGTTTGGACGTCTTATTTCATCAGATAGAGCTAACTAAGTCCAGGATAAGTATCATCGGATGTCTGAGTCAACAGTTAGACGTCTTAAAAGTCATTATCAGACGTTTGAGTTTCAGATTAGACGTCTTAAAAGGCTGTTTGAACCCTATATTGGTTTTCTAAGTTCTCTACAGAAAACCTAAGTATCCTAGGGTTGTGCAGATGTTCTTAGGACTACTGTTAGGGTACTTTGAGGCTCTTTAACATGAATCTAAGTAACAAAATAAAGAGCAACAAAAGAAACAAAAAATACAAAGATTACAAGGAAAGGAAATCTATCCTATTCTTCATCTCCTTCCTTCTTCAGGCTATCGCTCCTCGTGAAGTTCCTCTGTTCTCCGTCAAGCTCCTCCAATCCGCCATGAATGCGAGCTCGAATTCCGTCTAACCACGTCTCCATTTGCAATTAACCTAAAATCTAAGACTTCAAGTGCAAATGTTAAATGACACTTGTTTTGTTATCATCAAAATAAACAATCGCAGTGCTCTAGCACTAACAGTGTCTAGGCTGCAGGGAAGTGTCAAATGACCGCAGTTGTGGGGTCTATAGAATCGACGACGCAAGCCAAAGGAAGAACCTTCCCCTCAATCCCCTCGTAATCAACCTGGCCAGATTAACATCAGGAAGGGAGGTTAAATGCTTGCAAATTTGATCATTTCATTTGAGGCTTTTAGGTCACCTAAGGTATACACTATAAGGACTAGACTTGCTTGTTTGTGCACACACTTCTCGCACCTGTCTCTCTCCGCATCCCTCCCCGTTCTTCTCTAGTGTATGCATGGGAGACGATCACTTCATCTTGAGCTGTTTGTTGTAGAAAGGGAAATCAGAAGGAAACTTGATTTTTCAAGAGAAATGGTTGACCCAAGAATTGATGAGATTGAGGACTAACCTCAACCCGATGCTATGTCCATCATTCAGGCCCAAATCTCTGCCAACCACCAACTTCAACAACAAAAAATCCAAACCATCATGAAAGCCATACACCGATTGCAAAACCTTCAAGGCTAACCCCCACCTAACCCACCACAACCTCCCGAGGGCCAACCAAGGCCTCTCCATGATTTTTACGATCAGTCTGCTATCCGGATCAAGCCACATCTTAGGGTCCTCGAAGGGGGAGATGAATTTGAGCTAAAACCAAATGTCATAAGCTTAATTCAAAGCCACTTTCATGGAAGCTCAAATGAGGACCCCTTCCAACACCTAGAGGACATAGACCGGATCGCCCGAACTGTGAAACCAAGGAACATCAGCTTGGATATTATTTTAATTAAGATGTTCCCTTTCTCCCTAAAAGACAAAGCATCTCACTGGCTTAGAACCTGATGGGAACACCATCATGAGCCATAACTAGCTCAATTTAGTCATTATCAAGGAATAAATGCACCTACATAACCGCCAGAGTGCCCTAAGTCATTGCATAATCATTCTGAGAGAAAGATAAGAAAATAGGGTTAAAATTATAATTTTACCATCATATCCTAAATGCAGTACAACCACAGGTTTTCCCAAGGGATAATTAAGGGTCAAATGGTCCTAAAAGGCTAACAAGTGGGTTAGAACAGACAGAAAAGGGTTTTCATGTGTTTTGAGAATTAAACGACTTTTGAAACCCTAAAAAAAGACCCGCTTAATTTATTGAGGTTCTGGTCAAGGTAAAATTCACTTAAATCCTCTAAAATTCATATAAAAGTATTCTCTAGGGTTTGGAACCTTTAATTTGACCATCATAACCCTTTTTGACCAAAAATAGGGTCTCAAATGGAAAGTCGCCCTAATTTGGGTAACTATGCAATTTACCCAGTCAAAATTGATCAAAACCTAAATCCAACTTCACCATCATATTCCTTGGGACCAAATTAGATTTGTATCAAAATTTGGGCCCAATCTGAATTCATCTTGACTAAGTTTGCATTTTGGTCCAATCTAACTCTTTTATCTCGCACATGCCCCTAACCTTCGAATTCCTTTGCATTTAGCCCCCCAACTTCTTCATCATTCTTTGCAAAAAAGTCCCCACACCATTCTTGGAAGGTAAACCTTCATCGTCGAGTTTCGAGCGAAGATTCTCGCTTGATTCTCAATCAATCAATCACAGATTTGAAACATAAATTCCTTGGAAAATTTCCTTCCAGATGAGCCCATCCAGGGATCCCAACTTCTTCGCAAAAGCTCATGCGAACCTTTAGAAGGAATAGGTATCATTTGTTTACGTAAGCTCCAAGGTTTCCAAGCTTGGAACCTCCTCTTAAGCCCTATATAAGCACCTCCGAAGCCTTATGCAATCTTAAAGCTTATTTTGAGGCCAAAAAGCTCTTCCTAACCCTACCTCTGCTCTCCTTCGACCTAGCTTTAGCGAGCATCTCCCTTCGTTGTCCTACAGCCTCACAACGACCAAATTGAGAGCGTCTCCTTCCTCCCTAACTTCCTCCGCCTCTCAACGGCCAACTCAGAGGCATCCTAGCCCCTTCATCCTCGCCGTCTCCCTCATCGGAAAACCCTTCGTCCACGACGCCGGCCAACCACAGCCGATGCTGCCCTACCTCCTTCATCTGCAATTCTAGGCCCTTAAGCTCCCTTCTTCTCTCTCCTTTCTTTTCCTCCCTTTAACTTCTTAATTTGACCGCCGACCACTTATCTCCCTCATTGTCTTCACGACTGGTCGGGCTCCGACGAGCACGCACTACCACCACAGACCACCAAACGCCTCTCCAACCACCTCACGACCTTCGTCACACCACCCTCTACAAAACCCCTCTCCCTATATGCCACTCCACTCACCCACATCAACCACCGAACAACCCACCTTTCCGCTGTCATTCCCGATTCCGTCCATCCACCTCAGCCACTCAAACTCCACGTAACCACTACCGTCGACTTCGCCTCATCAAGGCGAAGCTCCTAATGGGAACACCATCATGAGCCCTAACTAGCTCATTTTGACCTAGAAAAGAGAACAAAAGCTCCTACATAACCAACTGGAGGTCCTAACTCAATGAATAACCATTCTGAGAGAAAAGCAAGAAACAAGGGGTAAAACTGTAATTTTACCATTGCAGTGCAACAATGGGATTTCTCATGGGCTAAACATAGGGAAAATGATCTTACCAAGATAAAAAGTGGGTTGGTTCAAGCAGAAAAGGGTTCATGTGAATTCTGAGAATTAAATGACTTCTTGTAACCCTAAAACAGACTCACTTAATTTAACAAGGTTATGGTCAAGATAAAATTCACCTAAACCCTCTAAAAATCATAGAAAAATATCCTCTAATGTTTAGAACCTTCAATTTGGCCTTTAGAACCTATTTTGACCTAAATTGTGGTCTCAATCAAATATTTACCCTAAATTAGGTTTTTATGTAAATTACCCAGTCAAATGTGGTCAAACCTAAAATCCAACTTCACCATTGGATTCTTTAGGTCCAAATTAGGTTTTTACCAAAATTTAGACGTAAGGTGAATTTATCTTGACCTACTTTGCAAACAGGTCCAGCCCAATAACATTTCTACGCCTATCTTTTGAAAAGTTCTGCAGAAACCCTGCTAACTTCCTCGTCATTCTTTGCAATTTGGTCCCTCCACCATTATAGCAGAGGGAATCCTACTCCGGCAAGAAACTGAAGGGAAGATCTCTCTGATTTCTCAGAGAATCTCCTTCAAAATTGAAAGGGAGATTTTCTGAAAAATCTCCTCCAGTTTGAACACAATCATGATCCCTAATTCCTACCCAATCTCTCATGCGAACGCATGAGAGATTTGGGTCTCTCTGAGTTTCCATCTTCGGCGACATTGCCATGTTTGGAAGCTTGGCTTCCAAGCACAAACTCGACCTCTAGGGCCTATATAAGAAACCCTAAATCATTCCACACCTCCTCAACTTGGATTTGGGCCGGTCCACCCCACCTTCTTCTCTTCTCGCCGACCACAACTTCTCCACAAGCTCCGGTGACTCCATCCTCTCTCTCTCATTGCCCAACCACAATACCAGTGGTTGGGTTACCTTCCTCTCAATCATCCGCGTCGGCCGCACCGGCCCAGACGTTGCCTCTGCCCCTGTCGTTGCCGCCGTCCCTGCCTCCCTTTGTCCTTAGACTAGGTCAGATAATTCCTCTCTCCCTCCTTTTCCTGTTCCCCCTCTTTATTTCTTAAAACTATCCCTCGAAGCCACAAATCACCACCACCTTCTCCATCTCCGGTCGCACTCCGGTGAGGTGTTCCCGCCGCTCCAGGCCTCCATCCCCCTCGCCAACTACCCCACAAGCACCGCCACACCTCACTGACCCTAAACCCTCACTCCACTCACCGCGCCAAGCCCCCAGAACTCCCCCCGAACACACCCACTTCTGCGCACATAGGGTGACCTAGGCACGCACGCTCTGGCCACCCCACGCCACGTCGACCCTCGTACTACCTTCGCCGTGTCTAGGTGAAGTTGCCTGAACCTTTTGACGAGGCCACAAGGCCGTTTTCCTATTGACAGGTGTTGAAGGTCTCCACCTCCATTGACGCTGCAAGGAGCTTGCTTGGGAGCTTCACCCAGGTCTCCTCGCTCCAGGCTCCAGGCCCCAGGTCGTGTGGAATCCTTTCGCGCACAGCCTTAGCCAATCAATTGGCACTGAAGCCCCCAGTAGCAGCTGCAATTGGATCCACCATTTGCTGCGGGTGCTTACGAAGAAAGGTGGGACGTTTAGTCCCACCTCGGAAGCTGACAAGCGGGTGTTGTGAGATAAATTGTAAAAGTGACAGAGGCTTATCGCCTCCTGCCCACGGGGTGAGGTCCCACTTGCCCTCACAGCCTCGTTCGTGACCCGCTGCCTGCGGACCTGGCCCTGACCCGTATACCCGACCAACCTGCACTCCTTGCCTACCACACACGCCAGTGGGCCTGGTCCCGGGCGTGCATACCCGACCCGATTACCTGAGAAGGCTCTGGGAGAGAGAGCCTAAGAGAGAAAGAAGAAGAGAGATCGCGGGGGCGGGTAGGGGTAGGTTTTGCTCTCGCAGGCAGGACAAGAAGAAGAAGCCAAGGAAGGAGAGGGCAGCAGCCAGAGAAGCTAAGGAGAAGGCAATGAAATTCCCTACTAGGAGGGGTGAAGAAATAATTGCGGAAATAATATAAGGCAATCTCACAGAATATAAACAATCACACGAGTACACAATTATTTTTAGGTGGAAACCCAAACCGGGTGAAAACCACCACCTAACCCTCTCGAGTTAGGATTTTTCGATCAACCAAGTTGATCAAATCTACTAACCGAATCACTTTAAACGAGGGTGATTCAACCTCAATTTACAACCACGCTACAAGTACGAGGGTAGCGTTCCTCAACCCCTTCTCTTCACGAGAAGGATTTTGTCCCACGAAGGAGACAGGAATTCGCAAAGCGAATACCCAACCAAATAACAAGGATAAAATAAACAAGTAATCCTATAGAGCCAACAAAATAATTTTTAACCTAAGCTTCTATAGGAATTAGGATGCTTCCCTTTGAAAGGAGTGCGTCGGTGACGCGGATGCGTGAACAACACGACGGCGCTACGTCGCTCTCGTGAACTACGGCGGGAGAGCGGGTGCGCAAAGCTTGATGCTCTCAAGATGAAGAATTAGAGCTTGGAGAGTAAGAGAGTTCTTTTGGACACAAAAGAGTGTGAAAGTGTGTAGCTAGGTGTGTGTTTTTGTTGCAAAGGTTCCCCTCTATTTATAGAGGCCATAGGAAGGCTTTGGAAGGCTTAGAAAAGCTTCCATAGCCGTTGGGTGCAAAGCCCAAGAGAATCAGGCCGAAATCAGGAACAATGATTGCACTTGACAGGGTAATCAGACGTCTAATTCTAGCATCAGACGTCTGGAAGACCACTTTAAGACGTCTGATTTCAAGGTCAGACGTCTGATTTCGTGCGGGTTTCTTCCTGACTAGAAACAGATCTAAACAGGGTTCTTGTTCAAGTTCATCAGATGACATGCAAGACGTCTGGCACTATGTCTGAACGTCTGGAAACCTACTTTTTCTGTGGGAATGGATTTCCAAACGTTGCAACAGCTAGAAAATCTCTGAGAAGAGATTTTGGGTCAGCCGAGGCAAAACGGTTATTTATCAGACGTCTGGAAAGTTCTAAGGACGTCTGATAAGGCTCTAATGGTCATATTATGCAGTGTTTGGCAAGGCAGCCAACGGTCCACTAATTGGACATCTGGCAAGTCCATCAGACATCTTATAAGACGTCTGGACTAAGGTCTGGACGTCTGATTTCATCAGACAGAATACTAAGTCCAGCCTAATAGTTATCAGACGTCTGAATCAACAGTCAGACGTCTTAAAACATCTTATCAAACGTCTGATTTTGGAATTAGATGTCTGGAACAGCTGTTTGAACCCTATATTTTTTTTCTAAGTTTTCTACAGAAAACCTAAGTATCCTAGGGTTGTGCAGGTGTTCCTAGGACTACTGTTAGGGTACTTTGAGGCTCTTTAACATGATTTTCTAAGAAACAAAAAAGAGCAAGAAAATAAAGACAAGAGTACATGAAAGAAAGAACAGAATTCTATTCTATTCTTCTTGTCCTTCCATCTTCAATATATCGCTCCTCGTGAATCTCCTCTGTTCTCCATTAAGCTCCTCCAATCCGTCCTGGATGTGAGCTCGAGTTCCGTCTAAACATGTCTACATTTGCAATTGACCTGAAATCTAAGACTCCAAGTGCAAATGTTAAATAACACGTGTTTTGTTATCATCAAAATAGACGATCGCAGTGCTCTAGCACCAACAGGCAAGGATGAAGAGGAGGAAGCTGAAGAAGAGCTGAAGGCTGAAGAGAAGGAAAGAGAAGGAGACGAAGATAAAGACAGAAAGGCAAAGGCATGAGAGCAGAAGAAATTAGAGAAGAAAAGAAGGAAGGAGATCAGAGACAGAAAAAGAGGAGAAATATCACTGTAGCATCTATACATTTAAGACGTCTGATTCATAAATCAGACGTCCTTTTTCTTTTGTGCTTGTCTTCATATATTGACTTCTTGGTTCTCTTGTGCTTACATTTCTTGCATTATAACTCTGACTTTTCATTGCATATTATATCCAATTTGAAAGTTGTCTTCTTGATTTTTAAATCCCAATTTGCTCCCTGTGTTCGACCTCGGATTTACAACTTCGAGTAATAAAAGTCATTTATTTTCGAGCGATTTCAACTATACTACGATGCATTCATTTTGAGTTTTGAAATGAGTTAATGAACCATTTTCTGAACCCTAATTATGTGTACTTTGATTTTAACTCCTAGATTATGTTTTACTTGTTAGGAGACGTACAAAGATTCTAAAAAAATAATTAATACAACAAAAAGTAGTCTTCTAGTCTTCTTCCTTCATATGCTATCTTGTTGCTTGCATCTATAGATTCTTTTGACCTGTAATACTTCATAAACACATTAGATTTTGAAATGATTTTGTTAACACCGAAACACAGAAGAGAGATGAACTAGGTTCCAATAATCTCCCCCTTTCTGGTGTTGACAAAACGAACAAGATACTCATATTTAAAAATAAACAGAGACTTAAAAATAGAAGAATAAAAAACTCCACAAGGAGTAAAAAAAAAAGTCCCCCTCAAACTAGGCTCTACTTATTTTAAATATGAAGTATCCAATCATTTCTCCCCCTTTTTATCAAGCAAGCAAAAAGATGAGCAAATAATAGAAATGAAACATAACATGATACATGAATAAGCAACAATTTCACATAAGCAAACAAAGCATGATACATGAATCATAACATGATAAAGTTCATAAGGCTTGAAAAAATTTTAACACATAATTGTCTGAAAAGTCAGACAAATTTAACAAGCAACAAAATGAAAACTAAACTAATTTCTAGGACGTTTTCTAATTAGCTTTTGCTCATGTCCACCACCACCATCATCATCGTCATCGTCATCATCGTTGTCGTCATCATCATTTTCTTCATTATCATTGTTGTCGTCATCATCTTCATCTTCATCATCACTTTCCTTATATGAAGCTTCTTCGTCATCTTCCATGTCTTCTTCTTCATCATTATGAAGAACAGGTTCTTCCATTGAAACGGGAGATGGATCTTGAAAATGCTTTTGCCTTCTTTCACTGTATTCTTCAGGTGCTTTCGGTTGAGTCCACTTCCTTTGTTTAGGTTGTTGAGTGGAAGAAATGACATGGGAGGACTTAATAGAAAGAGAAAGGTCATGGAATTTGCGTTTCATGTGATGGAAGGAAAAATTTAGATTGGTTAAATTTTGACCAATGTAATTGAAGGTATTTATCAAATTGGGATCAGCTCTAGACACATTAGATAGATTTACCTGAGGTATTTTAGCTTCTGGATATGGGTAGGTTATACGAACGAAAGTGAAGGATGATTCAGGAGGCGGATGTGAAGAAGATTGAGCATTTGGATCAACTTTTTCTTCTTCATCATCACTGTAGGATTCCTCTCTAGCAGGTTTCACTCCCATTTTTCGGAGAGTGAACCATTTAAAATAGACCACCTTTCTAAGAAGAGTAAAATTAGAGAAGTCAATTTTATTTTTATGAAGAATGTGTGACACCAAAATATCCAATGGTAAAGTTGATGCACGGTAATGGGGTCTAAGAAAGTGAATGAAAACTGTGTTCCAATTGACTGGAAAGCTTGTAATGATAGCATAAATTAAGGGTAAAATATCAACAGGTATTTTGTAAAATCCTGAATTTTTAGTCCTTAAATTCCATGCTAAAATACGAAAAATGACGCAAGCAAAAAGGGTCATATTTGGGGCAACCAATGCTTTGCCCTGGCAGTTAAGG
The DNA here is from genome assembly GCA_037157565.1 of Thalassia testudinum. Taxonomy (NCBI): domain Eukaryota; kingdom Viridiplantae; phylum Streptophyta; class Magnoliopsida; order Alismatales; family Hydrocharitaceae; genus Thalassia; species Thalassia testudinum. The sequence goes on from JAZHRO010000024.1 coordinate 26,930,711, forward strand.
AGCAAAAGAGTTTCATGGATTTTATGAGTAGGAAATTGCTCCTTAAGAGTGTTAAATGCATGACCTTCATTAGGACATTTAGTAATGGTTGACAAGAATTTCGGTGTGATGGTGATTTTCTGACCAACGACATTTGTTGTTAAGACAAGGTGACATCGATTTTCTTGTTCTTGGAGATTAGCAAAGAATAGACAATTAACATCAGGGTATACTTCAGGAACATTAGCAAAGAATGATTCATCAAAGAAATGCACGAGTTTTTGTTCTGAAAGACGAGTGGTAAAACTAAAGAGTTGAAGAGAGAAATCTTTCCACTCGACTGGCCTACAATGGAGTTTTAGTCCTTTATACAAATCAAATTTTTACTTAGCATCCTCATTAATGCAAAACTTGTGAAAAGCATCTTGAGGTGCTTTTCCCTTACTTGTTGATTTAGGTGCCTTCTGTAAAAATGCAATAACAAGGAATGGAAAAATTATTAGAAAAATAGAAAACTTCCTTTCATGTGTTTGTACAAAAAAAAAACCACATTTAAGCCTGCATGTACCGATACTGGTTGGTTTCTGTTCCAACCAGAAATTTGAGCTAGCACCGGTATTAATCTTCAGTACCGGTACCTACTTACTAAAGTAGGCATTGTTGTGCCAAGCTAGTACCGATACCAGTGATGCGTACCGGTACCACCTCGTACCCGACGAGAACAAATGTAGCAGCGAGAAAGGATTTGATAGAAAGAAGAAGGCAAGATGTAAAATGATTTATAATAGCAGGATCTACTTAGGAGATAAGAATATACCTAGAGTAGAAGCTTGGAGGTGATCCTTCTTCTTCTTGGCAAGGGCTTGGAGAGACACTTGTGTAGAGAAAGCTAGGGTTTTCTTGAGACAAAATGAAGCAGGTGTTTGCACTTGACGTCTTTGATAAGGGATGGGTCATGTGCTTGTCACATGACCACTTAAGTGGTTGAGAGAAGAAAAATTTATAACTTAGGTGTTGAATAAATTATGTAGTTAACAACCTAAGTTAAGCATCCATATTGCAAACAACACCCAAATATTTCCAGACATGGAAATATTACAGTTTACCCCTTTTTTTAAAAAAAAATGGGTAAATTGCAGTGAGGCCCTCAGAGATTTTTATAAATACAAATAAATTCCATATCAATGAGATTGTTAGGTTTGAATCTCTTTTATTGTACAAAGTCCTAATTCTCTTCTTATAAAGCAGAATCTCTCTACTGCAAGAGATTTTGTAAAGATGTCTGCCAATTGGTTTTGTGTGTCAATGAATTCTAATTGAATTAATCCTTGAAGCACATTATCTTTAAGAAAATGATGTCTAACATCTATGTGCTTGGTACGTGAATGATGAACTAGATTTTTGGATAAATTTATTACGCTTGTATTATCACATAAAATTTGGATTGCACAAAATTCAATCCAAAGTCGAACAAAGTCTATTTCATCCAAATGACCTGAGAGCAAGCAAGTGAAGCAATAATATACTTTGCTTCAGTCGTAGAAAGTGAAACACAAGTCTATTTTTAGAGAACCATGAGACTAAAGATTCTCCAATAAAATAACATGTGCCACTAATGCTCTTTCGGTCTGTCCGACTCCCTACATAGTCAGCATCACTATAGGGTAATAGATCTAAGGATTGTGCTTTAGGATAGAGAAGACCAAGATCTTTTGTGCTATTTAGGTATCTAAATATTCTTTTCATTGCATTAAAATGAGATTCCTTGGGTTCGGATTGTAATCTCACACATAAACATGTAGCAAAAAGAATATCAGGTCTAGAAGCTGTAAGATATAGTAGTGAACCTATCATGCCTCGGTATTTCTTTTCATCTACTCTCTTGCCGAATAAATCTTCACCAAGAGAAGCAGATAGAGCAATCGGAGTCTCTTTGCCATTTACATTTTCAAAGTCAAATTTCTTGAGAATTTCAAGAACATATTTTGTTTGACTAATGTAAATTCCTGTGTCTAATTGTTGAATTTGGAATCCTAAAAAGAATCTAAGTTCACCCATCATACTCATTTCAAACTCAGTCTTCATAGTCTCATAGAAATGTTGACACAGGGACTCTTTAGTTGATTCAAATATAATATCATCAACATATATTTGAACTAGTAGGATGTCATTTCCTTCTTTTACAAAAAGAGTTGAACCAACAACTCCAATCCTATATTTGTGCTGAAGAAGAAAGGTCCTAAGCCTATCATACCAGGCCCTGGGAGCTTGTTTAAGTCCATATAATGCCATATTGAGCTTGTATACATGCTCTGGGTGTGCTGGGTCCTCGAACTCGAGAGGCTGATGAACATAAACTTCTTCCTTAATATAACCATTAAGAAAAGCGCTCTTGACATCCATTTGATATAGCTTGAAGTTCTTTGCACTTGCAAATGCAAGAAGCATCCGTATGGCTCCAAGCGAGCAATAGGAGCATATGTCTCATCAAAATCAATACCCTCCTGTTGGTTATAGCCTTGAGCTACAAGTCTGGCTTTATTCCTGATCACCGAACCAGATTCATCCAATTTATTTCGGAATACCCACTTGGTTCTAATGATGGAATTACCCTCAGGAGCGGGTACAAAGTTCCATACATTATTCCTAGTAAATTAGAGTAGCTCCTCCTGCATAGCTACAACCCATGATTTATCTTTTAATGTCTCATCAACTTTCTTGGGTTCAAGTTGTGAAACAAAGGCATTAAGGACACAATTAACTCTAAAATGAGATTGGATTTTTACTCCTTGTTCAATATCACCTATGATTTATTCTTGAGGGTGATCTTTATGGTGTACCCATTCTTTTGGAAGATCATGTACATTTCGTGTATCTTCCTTTTTTGATACATCGATGAAGGGGGTATCTTCATCATCAGAATCTAAATGATTTGGTTCAGATTCACCTAAGTTTGTTTCATCAAATGAAACATGTAGGGATTCTTCTATAACAAAATTTCTTTTATTAAAGACTCGATAAGCTTTGCTTCTTGTTGAATAGCTAATAAAAATACCTTCATCACCTTTAGCATCAAATTTATCAAGCCGATCATGGGTGTTTAATAAATAACATCGACTTCCAAACACCCTAAAATATGAAATCCTAGAAGACTTCTCATAATAAAGCATATATGGAGTTTTCTTAATAATAGGCCTTAAGAGAGTTCTATTAAGAACATAACATGCCGTATTAATGGCTTCTGCCCAAAAATATTTTTGAAGCCCAGACTCTAAGGGCAAAGTTCGGGCCCATTCTTGTAGAGTGCGATTCTGGCGCTCTACAACACCATTTTGAGATGGTGCCCGAGGAAATGAAAATTCATGGGTTATGCCAGAATTGACATAAAAACTTAAAAATTTTTCATTTTCAAATTCACCCCCATGATCAGTCCTAAGTCTAAGAATAGCGGATGTTTTTTCCTTTTGAAGCCTTCAAGCAAGACTTAGGAAGGAATCAAATTAGTCATCCTCATGTTTCAAGAAGATGACCGGAGTGAACCTAGAGAAGTCATCAACAATAACTAGGCAAAATTTTGATCCATTTAGACTCTCAAATCGTGTTGGTCCAAATAGATCAAGATGTAACAATTCTAAAGGTCGTGTTGTTGAAACTAAGTCTTTAGGTTTAAAAGAAGCTTTGTGCATTTTTTCGAGTTCACAAGATTTGCACAAAACATCCTTTTTATAAGTTAGTTTGTGTAGGCCTCTTACCCATTTTTGGCTAACCTATTAAGATGTTTGTGATTAATATGACCTAGCCTACAATGCCAAAGATCTACTTCAACATGGGAGGCAAGAAAATATTTTACAAAATTCTCTTGTGAAAAATGAAGAGCATAGATATTTTCATATATAAAGTCTTCAATTAAAACCGTATTTGTTCATTCTTTTAATATTTTAAATCCAACTTTAGTAAACAAAACATCACATCCATTATCACATATTTGATTAACACTAAGCAAGTTATGTTTTAAGTTTTTTACTAAAAGAACATTACGTACCTGCTTAGAAGAATTACCTATTGACGTGTCCTCCATCTTTGATTCTGGTCCACTTGATAAAGAGGTCGGAGTGTCCCATCATGTGCTTGGAACACCAACTGTCTAGGATCCATTTATCCTTCTTGACTTGCAAAATAGTTTATTAAATCTATTTTAGGTACCCATTTTCTTTTGGGTCCTTGATGGTCAGTATCCTTCAAATCCTTAGGTTTATAGATCACTGTAGTGTTAGATCTATAGTTCTTAGGATTCTTGACCTTTGGATAAATCCATGCATGTCTAGGTGCATGTGATTTATTTTGTGTATTCTTTTTATTATTGATCTTAGCTTTTAAATTATTACAAAATTCTGTATTCTGCCTAGTTTTTTTTAGATTATTCAAAGTGTCCTTAAAATGTTCATAAGTATCTTCTAATTCTACTATTTTAGCATGCAATTGATTGTTAGTTTCTTTTGACATTTCTAGCTCTATTTCTAAACAAGATTTCTCTATTTCCAAAGTTTTATAACTATCATGCAAGACCTTATTTTCTTTTTTAATCAACCTAGCTTTGTGATACAAATCTTCATATGCTTATAATAACTCATTACCTCATTTTCTGAACTGTCGTTGTTCGCCATTAAACAAAGATGTGCAACTTTTGTTTCTTCAGATTCCTGAAAAGACGATTCCGTGTTAGAATCACTATCATTGCAAGTCGCCTTGTATGCCTTTCTTGAAATCTTCTTCTTCCGATTGAGTTCTTTGTCTTTCTTCTTTTCTTCCTTCTTCTTCTTGATCATTGGACAATCTTTTCGTACATGCCCCTTCTTCTTGCACTCAAAACAAATAATGTCATTTGTAAGTATATTTACTTCTTAATTTATTTTCAGATGAATCTTCTAAATCTTCTCGTTAAAAGAGCAAGCTCCTCTTCTTCGTCAGAGTAGGAATCATCGAGGTTTGACTCCTCCTTTATAGCTTTAAAAGCAAGCTCCTTCTTGCTTATGGATTTTTCTTCAATCTTCTTCATATTTTCCAATTGGACTTCATATGCCATAAGACTTCCAATCAAGTCATCCAAGGAGAGAGTAGAAAGGTCTTTCGCCTCTTGGATGGCTGTGGTCTTTGGAGACCAATCGCTTGTAAGGGATCTCAAGATCTTCCTTACAAGCTACTCCTCCTTCAGCTTGACTCCAAGGTTCTTTATTAGATTTATGATCTCTCAAATCTTGTATACATTCCTTTGATTGTTTCACCTTTTTGCATCCTAAAACACTCATAGCTTTTTGTTAGAAAAGAAAAATATGTGTTTCTTTTACCTTACTTGTACCTTCGTAGGTGACTTGCAATGTGTTCCATATCTCGTATGTGGACTCGCATGCGGAGATACGGTTAAAGTCTTCCCTTGATAACGCACAATAGAGTGCGTTCATCGGTTTCGCATTTCCTGCGATCTTTTTCTTTTGTTCTGTAGTCCAAACAACACCTTCTTGCGGCTCCGGATCCATGTACTTCTCTTGGATAAGAGTCCATGAGTCCTCATCCTTGGCCTTGAGGAAGATTTGCATCCCCCTCTTCCAGTATCCATAGTCCGTCCTAGCAAAGTAGGGAGGACGTGTGGATGACTATCCTTCGGTGCGCTTGACTGAAGATGCTATTGCGAGAGAGAATAGTTACTTCTATTCACGACACGCTCTGATACCACCCGTAAGATCTGTAAATCCCAAGCACACTAGAACGGGGGATGAATAATGTGGTAGATAAAAAAATTGCAAGACAAATCAAACAACAAAATGCACAAGATATATAGTGGTTCCCCTCACTTGGGTACTCCACTACCTAAGTCTCTCGACTTAGGATTTTTAACCCGATTCCTTCAATCCAGAGGGAATCAATTTACTAAAACCTGAGGTAATTAACGTGTTACCTCAACCTAATTACAAGATATTACAAATAATTAAAGATACAGGTGTAAGCAAAATGCAAATAAAAGCTTACAACTAATCCCTAAGTCTCCAACAATTATATTGCTTATTATGAGTATGTAAATGAATCTAACGAGAATACTAAGGTGTAAAACAAATGAATTTATCAGAGAGGAAGACGATCGCCTTAATGACTTGTTGCAAGTGGAGAGTGGCCTTGAGAGAATTGCAACAGAATAAGATCTTTTGCAGCTAGTAATTTGAGAAGTGAAGTTGTAGGCAAAGATAGAATTTTGGCTTCTTGGTTGTGTGCAAAAGACACTTAAAGAGTGCTTATATAACCCACTAAGTACCTTCCCTACGATTACTAGCCGTTAGGGGCAATTTGGGAAGATTAGGGATAGGTTTAATTGCAAAATAGCTAATGAGAACCTTATCATGAACCCTAACTGGCACATTTTGACCTAATAAATTGAACAAAAGCTCCTATAAAACCTAAGGGAAAGCCTAAATCAGGGAATTGCAAATCTGAGAATAAAACAATACACAAGGGACAAAACTGCAATTTTACCATTGCAGTGCATGAATGGAATTTCTAAGGGTCTAGACATAGGTCAAATGGACTTAATAAGAGAAAAAGTGGGATGGTTTGATCAGAAAGGGTTATGACAAAATCTGGGAATTAAATGGTATTTTGTAACCCTAAAACAAATCCACTTTAATTCACAAAGTTCCAAGAAAGATAAAAATCAATTAAAGCCTCTAAAATTCATAAAAAGATATCCCCTAGGGTTTAGAACCTTCAATTTGGCCATTGGAACCTATCTTGACCTAGATTAAGAACCATACCCAATTTTTGACCTAACTTGGGTTTTTGTGCAAATGTCTGGTCAAACATGGTCAAACCTAAAATCCAACCTCACCATTGGATTCCTTATATCTAAATTAGGTTTATACCAAAATTTGGACCTAAGGAAAGGTCGCCTTTACCCATTTTACAAAATGATCCTTAACAATTACTTTTTGACCCTTAACTTTTTTAAGCCTTGCAAGGACCCCCCTACCTTTCCCGTCATCTTCTTCAATCGGGTCTCTCTACCACCCGCCTGCGCAGGCCATACCTTCGGCGACTTTGCGCGGAGGATGGCGCCGCGCACGCATGGGGAGCTGGCCCCAGATTTGAAAGGGAGACTCCCTACGTTGTCCCCTGCAGCTTGGGTCGGCTCCCATGCCCTGGCGGCCACCATACCTCTCGTGCGAACGCTCGAGAGGTATGGGTCTCATTTCGGCCATACCTCCGGTGAAGTATCCCCACCTCCTCCTCGCGTTTCTCTCTCGACCGATACCTATTTAAGGAATGGCAACCCCTGTCGCTTCCTTCAAGCCTGATTTGGCTGAAGAAATCCCTACAATTTCCTCTCCTCCTCCGGCCATTCGCCCGCAGGCTCCGACGATTCTCCTCCTCCTCTCTCGTTGCTCTGCCACCATACCGGTGGCAAGGTTACCTCCGCTGTCGTCCGCCACGCCTTGCCGTACCAGCAGGCGCCCTCCGGCCCCTCTTCCTCGTCGCCGTCCCTTCCCCTGGGCACCTTCGTCTCCGGCGACGGCAACACAGCCGCTCGCTACCACCGCTTCCCCCCTTTGTCCAGAGACTCATAGACAAGTTACCTCTCTCCCCCTCTTCATTTCCTCTCTTTTAAATCACACTTTCAACCCCTATACGCCACTGTCCACCGCCACCTTCTCCACCTCCGGGAGACCACTGGCGAGGTGTTTCCACTGCTCCACGCCTCCATCCACCTCGCCGGACCCCTCAAAACCTCCGTCACCATCCACTAAGCAGTTTCCCCATCTCCATTGATCGCCAACACCTCCATACTCGCCCACCAAACACACCCAACTCCACGGCCATAGTAAGCACTAGACACGCCCACTCGGGCATTTCCACGCCACCTCGACCACTGCAGCACACTCGCCGTACCTCGGTGAAGCTTCCTGAACATTTTTGACGTGGCCGCAAGGCTGTTTTGGTGCTTTCAGGTACACATGGTCATCCGCCAATGAAGTGAAGCTCGAAGCTTGCTTACAGCCACTCCAGGCTTCGCCAGTCCCAGGTCTTTGTCCCAGGCTGCGCGGAAGACACTCGCGCACAACTCTAGGCTGTCAATTGGTGACAAGGGCAGTGGTAGCTGCTGCAAGCAAGGGAGACGACCTGCTGCGGGCGCGTGCGAGAAGTGGGTGGGACATTTAGCCCCACCGCGGAAGCTGACAAGCGGGAGGTGCGACATAAATTGTAAAAGTGCCTTAGGTTCATTGCCTCAAGACACAAAGGGGTGAGGTCCCTCGCCCTCACTCACCTGGCCTCGTCCGCGACCATCCCTCGTGGACCTGGCCCGACCCGAATACCATACCTGAGCACATCTTACCCACCATTACATGTCGGTGGGCCTGGTCCCGGGTGCGTCACCCGGCCCGCATACCCGATTAAGGCTCTGGGAGAGCAAACCCTGGAGTGAAAGAGAAAGAGAGAGAGACGCGGAGAGGGTAGGAGTTAGGTTTTGCCTAACCATACACCTGAGCAGGAATAGGAGAGGAAGCAAAGGAGGAGTGGCAAGGACTTAGCCGCAGGAAGACAATTGCGACCAGAGAGAAAGGGAGAAGGACTTAGAGCAGCAGAGGAAGTAAAGGAGGAGGAGGAAGACGGCACTGTAGCCACAGCGAAGCTGAGGCAGAAGGAAAAGGAAGAAAGCAAAAGGCGCGAAGCAGAAAGAGAAGAAAGAAGAAGTCAGAAGAGAAGGCGTGCAGCAGAGATAGCAAAGAAGAAGAGAAAAAGAAGAAGCCAAGAAGAAGAAGAAGAACCAGCAGTAGTAGTAGCTAAAAAGAAAAGGAGAAGCACTATAGCAAGTGGCATTTAAGGCGTCTGACCCTTGGAGTCAGACGTCTGAAAAGAGAGAAAGGAAGACAAAAGAAGAAAGGAAGTGATATTTTTATTTTCCTTTCTTTAATCTTTTTTTTTGTAAAATAATATATTGTAAATTATGATTTTCTACGCTTCTAGAATCAAGTTTGCTCCCTGAGTTCGACCTCGGAGATTTTCTGTATTCGAGTAATAAAATATAATCAAACCGATCAAACCCCGATCAATAGCCGTTCAGATTGGTCACAACGATTAGTTGGTATTGGTACTGAGTGCCAGTACTCTTGACTCACAGATTTGGGTCCAGTGACCTACATGTATCGGTACTAGTGATTAGTACCGGTACTTGTAAGGTCCAGGCAAAAACCAAGTACACAAACTGTGACCACTTGGTACTAGTACTCACGATGAGTACCGATACTTGTTGTTCACAGTTTGGTTCTTAGGCCCAAACCTGTGCCTAGCATGTACTGGTATTTATGACTAGTACTGGTACTTGCTACAAGTACCAAATATTGTAAGTATAAGTCAATTTTTAGAGATATCCAACCTACGCTAAACGACTTTATTTTGAAAAAATCGATTTTGAGTTTTGAAACGAGTGAATGAATGATTTTCTGAACCCTAATTATCTCTGCTTTGATTTTAACTCCTAGATTATGTTTTACTTGTTAGGAGGTGTACAAAGATTCTAAAAAAATAATTAATACAACAAAAACTAGTCTTATAATCTTCTTCCTTCATATGCTATCTTGTTACTTGCATCCATAGATTCTTTTGACTTGTAATACTTCATAAACACATTAGATTTTAAAATGATTTTGTTAACACTAAAACACAGAAGAGAGATGGAACTAGGTTCCAACAGTAATCACCCGAATTGTGCTTGGACAAACAAAAAATTGAACCAATTCCAGAACCAACCCAGGCCAAACCCTCCCTCCTATCAGCAAGGTCCACCGATTAGACCACCCTATAATCAAAATAGGGTAGCCCCTCCCCCACAAAACCAAATGGACACGCTGATAAAAATGATGGCTGATATGAATCAGAAACATCAGGAGGAAATGACATTAGTGAAGGGACAATTGAACCAGCTATTGGATTGCAAACAACAGGGGTCCCTTCCTTCTTAGCCACAACCAAACCCAAGAAATGTGATCAATAGAGGCCTAATCCTCAAGGTTTCTAAGTCAATCCTGGGCATGCTTACATGATCCAGCAAGCCCCACAGACACCCCCTGGCTTTGGTGCTTCGTCTTCTCCTTCTCAAGGATCTACCCATGGTCCCAATGCCTCAGCCAACGCGGTTACGTTGAGAAGCAGCACAAAAACCCAAGACCCCAAATGGACGACCCCTCCTGTGACCTCGCTTCCTGAGATGCCTGATTTTGAGGATCAGCGGGAGGAACCCAAGGACCTGGAGACTGAACCAATTCAAACCCAAACATCATACCCAAAGGCCTTGGAGAAAATGAAGAAAAAGAAAAATGTAGTTGAGAATAAGGAGTTGTTAGAGATTTTCAAACAAGTTCAGATTAAATATTCCTCTCCTTGAAGCAATCAAGTATATCCTGGCTTACACTAAGTTCTTGAGGAATGTCTGTACGTCGAAGTGTAAGCCGAGAACCCAAGCACCTAGAAAGGTAGTACTCCCAAAATAAGCTAGTTCAGTGATATTGAGTAGCCTACCTCCCAAACGAACTGACCCAGGAGCACCCCTGATATCTTGTAATATCGGGGACATGACATTTGATAGAGTGCTCTTGGACTTAGGTGCTTCAATCAACCTAATCCCGACTACCCTTTATCACTAGTTTGGATTTGGGGAGTTAAAACCCACACCTGTGACTATCTAATTAGCATGAAAACCCCGAAGGGTGTAGTCGAGGACATAATTGATCGGGTCAAGGACTTCAACTTCCGGTCAACTTTTTGGTCCTCAACATGGAAGTCCCCGAAAAGCTACAAAACACACCCATCATCCTGGGCAGACCCTTCATAGCTACGGCTAAGGCGAACATTGATTGTGACACGATGTTGACATGGTCTCGATCATGTTTTAACAATTAGTTATTTCATAGTATAGGTGATCAAGCGTTGTCAACAAATAAAAGTTTTATTACTCGAAAACCTAAGTATCCGAGGTCGAACACAGGGAGCAATTGGAATTTATTACTAATCTCAAGAATGTAATTGAACACTTAATTACTCAAAACATAATTCAGATATAAATGCATGAGTTTGAAAAGTAATTATGGCAAAAAGAAGAATTTGGACGTCTGAAAGCAGCACAAAGAAGAAGAAGAAGAAGAATAAGAGAAGGAAAACATATTTTTAAGACGTCTGATCCCATGATCAGACGTCTTAAAAATATGTTTTCCTTCTCTTATTCTTCTTCTTCTTCTTCTTTGTGCTGCTTTCTTCTCTGCAGTTTCCTTGCTTCTTTTCTTCTTATTTTCTTCTACCTTGCTTCTTTCTTCTCCTACAGTATCTTTTCTCCTTGCGGGTCTTCTTCTTCTTACTTGGCTCTGCTTCCCTTTCTCTTCTTCTTCTTCTTGTCTTTACCTTTCTCTATTTCTTCTTTCTTCTTCAGTTTCTTCTCTTTTTCCTTCACCTCTTCCTTTCCTTCTCTTTTTCCTCTGCAATGGCTTCCTTCCTTCTGCTTCTTCTCCTTAACGGCTAAGTGTTAGCTTCACTTCTTCCTTTCTGACTTCCCTGCACAAACCAAAGCAAAGCAAAACCTATCCCTCTACCCACACCCGCGCGTCTCTCTCTCTGTGTAAACACTCTTCAGCACGCTATCGTAGAGCCTAGTAAATGGGTCGGATCTTGTGCCCGGGTCCAGGCGCACCGGCGTGAGGGTGGTGCGCGAGGAGTGCACAGGGTAGCGTCGGGTCGGGTCGCCAGATTCGTGTGGCGAAGTCACGGATGAGGCGATGAGAATAGGTGAGGGACCTCACCCCAAGTGTAATTAGAGGCAACTAGCTCATAACACAAAAACATTATAAATCACTCCAGCGCTTTGTGAGTTAACGATGTGGGACTAATACCTACTGCCTTCTCTCGCATGCCCGCAGTAGACCATGCCTTCAATTCCCACAACTGCAGGCTTTGCAGTGTCACTTGTTGGGTCAACTGTCTTCGCGATGCCTCCCCGAGCTAGCTGGACCTGGAGCCCTGAAGAATCGCAGCCTGGAGCAAGCGTGGAGCTTCGTCAAGTCACCGCTAATGGCAGCTGGGGCGTGAAATCTATCAGACACAAAAAGAGCCTCGCGGCTTAATCAGATCACCGGGGGACCTTCGCCGTGTCACGGCGAAGGTGAGGAGCTAGGTGGCAGGCTGCGGGGCGGCCTAGGCGTGAGTGCCTAGGTCGCTCTGTGGCCGGATGGGTGGGTGTGTTCGGGGGGTTGTTGTGGTGGCGTCGCGGGACTGTGGATGAGTGGAGGGTGCTCAGTGAGGTGAGGCAGAGGTTATGCAATGGTCGACGAGACGTGTGGGGCTGCGGAGCGATGGGAGCGTCTCGCTGGAGGGTGGCCGGAGATGAGGAAGGTGGTGGTGAACAGCATTGGTCGAGGGATGTTTGATGAAATAAAATGAGGGAGATGAAAGAGGGGATAGAGAAGAATAGTTTTAACCTAACTAAAGGGACGAAGGGGACGAGGAGGCAGCCGGCAATACCTGCTGTCGCCGAAGAAGAAAGTGCCCAGTGGAGGAAGACGGCGGCGACGACAGGGCTAAGGCAGCTTGCGCGAGTATTGCGCGACGCGGAGGAGGATGAGGAAGATGACTCTGCCACTGGTTTTATGGCAGAGTGACGAGGAAGAGGAGGGGGCCTCGCCGAAGCTTGCTGGACCCCTTGGCCGGAGGAGAAGAAGATGAATTTGGGGTGGAATCCCAGCCAAGTCGAGTTGAGGAGGTGCGGCCGGAGTTGGGGTTTAATTTATAGGTGTTGGCCGTGCTTCTGGTGCGTGGAAGGCACGTCTTTTGCCATGGACGTATCGCCAGAGATGGAAGGTAGTTAGATACCCAAATCTCTCGTGCGTTTGCACGAGAGATTGGGTGCAAATCTGGGATCATGATTGATTTCAAATGGAAGAGAATTCCTCAGAGAATCTCCCTTTCAAATCTGTGAGGAGATCTCTGAGGAATCAGAGAGTATTCCCTCTGCCTTCCTTGCCGGAGAAGGATTCTCTCCCCAATAATGGCAGAGGGACCTAATTGTAAGATTGGAGAGGAAGATAGGGGGGTTTATGTGATGATTTTCAAAAGATAAGGGTCAAAATGTGATTGGGTGTACTAAATTACAAAGTAGGTGAAGATGACCTCCCCTTAGGTCCAAATTTTGGTACAAACCTAATTTTGACATAAGGAATCCACTGGCGAATTTGGATTTTAGGTTTGACCACGTTTGACTGTATATTTTGCGTAAGAACCCAAATTAGGTCAATTGATGAGCTAGGACCCTAATCTAGGTCAAACTAGGTTCCAAAGGCCAAATTGAATGTTCTACACCCTAGGGGATATTTTTCCATGAATTTTATAGGGTTTACTTGATTTTTATCTTAACTGGAACCTTGTTGAATTAAGCATGTCTATTTTAGGGTTACCAGATGTCATTTAATTCCTGGATAGCATATGAACCCATTTCTGATTGCATCAACCCACTTTTTATCTCATTTAGACCATTTGACCTATGGTTTGTCTCTGATAAATCCCGTTTATGTACTGCAATGGTAAAATTACAGTTTTAACCTTTATTTTATGTTTTCTTCTCAGAACACTTATTCCTCCAATTAAGCCCTCTTCTAAGTTATGCAGGAGCTTTTATTCTCTTTATTAGGTCAAAGTGAGCTAGTTATGGCTCATGATGAGGCTCTCACCACACGGGATGCATGGAAATTGCCTTTGGAGATAAGAAGATGCAATTAGTTATCTTCAGGGCATTTAAGTCTTTTGATTGGGGTTGGGTTGAGGAGCACGATCCTGTGGAACCTCTGGTGGAAGAATGACTCACTCTTAGCTCTTTAGCAGACTATCTGACTCAAACAGTTGATGACTACCCTGACCTACCCCAGCCTGTGGAGGTTGACCTTTGTAGAGCTGATTACCTTAAGCAACCTCCATTTGAGGAGATTGATGTTGATCAACTCCCGCCTTTCCCTTACCTGTCAAATATTGTCCCACCTACACCCGAACTAAAGCCTTTGCCAGATAATCTCAAGTATGTTTTCCTACGACTTGACCAAACCTTCCCTGTGATTATCAATGCCCATTTAACTAGGGATTAAGAACTTAGGTTGACTGCAACCCTCTCTGAACATCGGACGGCTATTGGGTGGACAATTTCTGACTTAAGGGGAATTAACCCTACCTATTGCACTCACAAGATCTATTTCGAAGATGAGGCTCGACCTTCCCGCCAGATGCAGAGGCGATTGAACCTGAATATGAGAGAGGTCGTTAAAAAAGAAAAAATCAAGTGGCTTGACGCAGACATCATTTACCCAATTTCCAATAGCCCCTGGGTGAGCCCAACTCAAGTGGTACCCAAGAAAGCCAGGCTCACCGTGGTCACCAATGACCAAGGCGAATCCATCCCCATCCGCACCGCTACAGCATGGCGGGTGTGCATCGACTATAGGAAGCTTAATGAGGCCACCAAGAAAGATCATTTCCCTCTGCCATTCATTGACTAGATTCTCAAGCGATTGGCAGGGCAGAAATATTTTTGCTTCCTGGATGGATATTCAGGATACAACCAAGTTTCTATTGCACCAGAAGATCAAGAGAAGACCACATTCACTTGCCCGTATGGCACGTTCACATTCCGTTGTATGCCGTTCGGGTTATGCAACGCACCCGCTACCTTTCAGCGTTGCATACTAGCCATCTTTTCAGAGATGGTGGGTGAATATCTGGAGGTCTTTATGGATGATTTCTCCATGTTCGGGAACTCATTCGACCATTGTCTTAGCAACTTGGAAAAGATCCTGAAGCGATGTATCGAGGTCAACCTGGTTTTAAGCAGGGAAAAGAGCCATTTCATTGTTCAGGAAGGGATTGTCCTCGGTCACATCGTCTCACATAGGGGCATTGAAGTTGATCAAGCTAAGGTTGATTTAATTTCCAAACTTCCACCTCCTAGATTGCTCAAGCAAATCCTATCTTTCCTAGGATATGTTGGCTTCTATAGAAGGTTCATTAAGGATTTTTTCAAAATTTCTAAGCCCTTGACTGACCTTCTAGCCAACAGCATCCTTTTTCACATGACACCTAATTGCATCAAGGCCTACAACACCCTTAGGGAAATAGTCTCCACTGCTCCTATTTTACAACCCCCAGACTGGTCGTAAGACTTTGAGATAATGTGCGATGCATCAGATTTTCCTATCGGCACAGTCCTAGGACAAAGAAGAGAGAAGAAGCCCGTGGTGATCTACTATGTGAGCAAAACATTGGATGAGGCTCAACGGAATTACACTGTCACAGAGAAAGAACTGCTTGCTGTAGTCTTTGGGTTAGAAAAGTTCAGATCATACCTTTTAGGATCCCACGTGACGGTTTAGACTGACCACTCGGCTATCTGGCATTTGTTGGCCAAAAAGGACGCTAAACCTAGGCTCATCAGATGGATCCTAGTCCAGGCAGCAACAGGATATGTTCTTGGTTGAAGCCAAGCACTACCTCTGGGATGATCCTATGCTGTTTAGACTCTGTGCTAACCAGATCATTAGGAGGTGTATTCCTAAAGAGGAAGTCCAAAGTATGCTATCCTTCTGTCACAACCAAGCTTGTGGTGGCCATTTCTCTGGGAAGCAAATGGCTCCAAAAGTTTTGCAGTCTTATTTTTATTGGCCATACTTATTCAAGGACGCACATAGCTTTGAGAAGACATGCTCTCGGTGCCAGACATTAGGGACTATGACTAGAAAGGATATGATGCCCCTACATCCCATTTTGATTGTCGAAATTTTTAATGTTTGGGGCATCGATTTTATGGGTCCCTTCCCACCATCCAACATTTTAGAGTACATTTTAGTCTCAGTGGACTATGTCTCGAAATGGATCAAAGCCGTAGCCACTCGAAGATGTGACCATAAGGCTGTCATGGACTTTGTTAAGCAAAACATCTTCTCTCGATTTGGGATACCGAAGGCCATGATCAGTGATGGTGGGACTCACATTATTCATGCCCAATTCCGTGCCTTACTTAGAAAATATGAGGTTACTCACCGCATTGCTACCCCGCATCACCCGCAAACAAATGGGAAAACTAAGGTCTCTATTAGGAAGATCAAGAATATTTTGCAAAAGACTGTGAGACCTGACTAGAAGGATTGGTCCACACGATTGGATGATGCCCTTTAGGCATACAGGACCACTTTTAAGACCTCAATAGGCATGTCTCTTTATCGATTGGTCTTCGGCAAGGCTTGCCACCTTCCGATCGAGTTGGAACACCAGGCATACTGGGCTGTTAAGCTGTGCAATAAGGATTCCCAGTTGGTCGGAGCACAAAGGACACTCCAACTCTCTGAGCTAAGGAAATCCATCGGGATGCTTATGAGAACAGTAGACTGTACAAAGAGAAGATGAAAGCCATCCACGACAGACACATTCATAGGAAAAGCTTCTAGCCCAATCAGCAAGTTTGGCTTTTTGATGCAAGACTTAAACTTTTCCTCAGGAAGCTGAGATCAAAGTGGACAGGACCATATAAGGTGGTCAAACCTTATCCCAACAGGGCGGTTGAAATTGCAAATCCTAACACTGGGCAAACCTTCACAGTAAACAGCCAGAGATTAAAACATTTTCTTACCTAGGTTCCCCCAAAGGAAGTAGTCACCCTCATTGAGGGTTGACACGGAGCTTCGCTCAGCTAGAGGCAATAAACTCAGCGCTTCCTACGAGGCAACCTAGAAGATTAAGACTGATCAGGTACACGGCAGCACTCAAGTGATTTCTTTCTATACCCCCTTGCATACATTTATTTGCTTATGAGGACATTGTCCAACTTAAGCATGGGGGGGTGGTAATTCGCATTCTCTGAGTTTATATTATCAGCCTGAATTATATATATAATAATAATAATAATAAAAGAGAAGAAAATTAGGAAAACTTAGGCATTAGGAGCTTGTCAACTGTAGGAAATAATACGAGAAGAACCTGAACACTTAGACTTTTCAGGCCTTCAGGCTTAATCAACCCAAATGTCCACTAAAATGTGGATTTAGCCCCAAACCCTCACAACCTTAATTTACATTAATTTGATCAATAAAGTATGGTGATAAGTAAATGACTTATCAACCCACCCTTTGACTCGGAGGGACTTTTAGTCCAAGCATCTACACATAATTTTGCACTGACTCACTCCTCGGAGATTCTAACAGAAATTGGGTAGTTAATGAACCTTCTAGGGTAGTATGGTTAGCAAGTTGTCATGGATAACAACCCATTGGCCAATTGTCCAGATGCTAGCCACAAGACCATTCTCTTCTATTATTGCCTCTAGGTAAATCTTAGATCAGGGAAACCACCTACTAAAGCAACAAAAGAAAAAGAAAAAGGGAGAAATAAAAAAATGGCTAAATAAGCCACACTTCACCGCACGAGTATGACTGGCAAGTGGTCGTGCGTAATAACCCATTGGCCGGTTGTTCAGAACCCAACTCATTAAATGCACGAAAAAGGCCAAAACACTTAAGAAAGAAGCGGGGAAGTAGAGCAATTTGAGGAGATATACACTGGAAGCACCCTTGTGTTGACCCCACACAAAATATAAGTACAGAGAAAGCTACCGATCGGACAGATACACCTTTAGGCAAGTGATGAGAACCTCATTATAAACCCTAACTAACACAATATAATCCAGATATGTAAGAAAAAGCTCCTACAAGACCCAAAGAGAGGCTTCACTCAGAGAATTCTGAGTTAAAGAATAAAATAAATCATATGGGGTAAAACTGTAATTTCACCAATGCAGTATGCAAATAGGGTAATTAAGGGTCCAAACACAGGTCAAACAAGCTTAACAAGAAGGGAAGTAGGATGATCTGATCTAAAAAGGGTTATAACAACTTCTAGGAATTAAATGACATTCTGTAACCCTAAAACAAACCCACTTCAATTCACGAGGTTTGAGGCACGATAAAAATCAACTAAACCCTCTAAAATTCATGGAAAAATATTCTCTAAGGTTTAGAACCTTCAATTTGGCCTTTGAAACCTATTTTGACCTAAAATGAGAACCATGCCCAATTAATGACTTAATTTGGGTTTTTGTGCAAATTGGCCATTAAAATTGTGCAACATGATCCAAACTAGAATTAAAATTCACTATTAAAATCCTTATGTTCAAATTAGTCTGGTATAAAAACTTGAGTGTAAGAAAAGACCTTCTTTACCGACTTTACAATTTGGTCCTCTTTATTTACTTTTTGACCCTTATCTTTTGCAACCCTTGCGTTTAGACCCCCAACTTCTCATCATTCTTTGCAGAATGGTCCTCCCTGCCACTTCTGCATAGCGTCATGCCTCCGGCGACCTTACGCGGAGGATGGAGCTGTGCAGGGCAGGGCGGCCGTCCTTTAGAACAAACGGGGAGTTCCCTGCGACGTCCTCTGTCGTAGGGACCCGCCCATGACCTCTGCCATCACCCATGCCTTCCGTGCGAATGCATGAAAGGCATGGGTATCCTTTCCGGCAATTCTCCAGCGAGGCTGGCACGACGCTACCTCGGTCCTCTCTTCGCGCCAAGACCTTTATAAGGAGCGGCAGTCCTTGCCGACTCCTTCAGGCTTCCTCTGGCGGAGAAAATCCCTACTTTTCATCCCTTTCCCCTCCGGTTAGAGCACCCGAAGCTTCCGGCAACACTCTCCTCCTCCTCCTCCTCGCTCTGCTGCCCTACCTGCAGCAGAGTTTACTCTACCTTGTCGTCCGCGTTAGGCCGTATTAGCTGGTGCCCTTCGACTGCTTCCTTATCGCCGATACCCTCCTCCTGGGCGTCTTCGTCTTCAGCTCCGGCAGGCATGAGCCAGGTGCTTCTCCCTCCCCCTTCGTCGAGTAATTAGGTAAACAGTTTCCCCTCTCTTTCCCTTGTATTTTCTCCCTTCTAATTTGCCATTTCGACCACCCGACTACCACTGTCAACTCCATCTTCCCCACCTCCGATCACCTTCTCCGGCGAGTCCATCCCACGTACACAGACCTCTTCACCCTTCGCCGACCAGCCCAGAGGCTCCCCCTCACTCCACTTAACCGATCCCCCATCTCCATTCATTGCCAAGCACTGCCCAACCACCCCCCAAACAAACCCATCTTCCCGCACACAGTTTAACTTAGGTCGACTGCCACAGGCGCTCTCGCACCTCGCCGACCACCGCACAAGCTTCGCCGCACTCCGGCAAAGCTCCCCACGTTATCTGACTTGACCGAGAGGCCGTCATTGTGTTTTCAAGTCAGTAGCCCTCGCCGCCATTGCTGAGTTGCTGCAGCAGCTTCACTCGCAGCTTCAGGCATTCTCCAGCCCAGGCAAGAGTCAGGCTGTGCAGGCTAACTTCGCGAAGGCATCTAGGCCTGCAACTAGGTCGCAAGCCTTACAAGCTGCTTGATGGGTCGGCCGAAATAAGTTGTTAATATGATATTTTTATCGTTGAAATATGTATAGTGATTAATCTATTTCAGACCTAACCATCTCTTAACAAAATTTTTAACCTAACCTACTTGATTTTATCTTATCACTTTTAGGCTCAGGGTCGAACTCAGGGAAGTGAGGTTTAAGTCGAGTTTCTACGTTTTCCTTAAAACGCGTCTCTTCCGTTCGTTTATTGTGTTTTTGGTATTTTTCTTATTTAGGTTTTTTTCTAGTAATCCTTATTCTTGAGACACACCCTCAAAATTGTGTCCTTGACTTTTAGCCAAAATAGAGTTTCAAAACACGTCTTGCTACTCGCAAGACGAGGTACCTGTAACTTAAAGATTATCTTTTCACTTTTATACTTTATTATCTTTTTACTACGAAGGAAGCTAACAGATAGAAAGTAAATATAATAGCTATAGATATATATTTATATGTAGTATATATATAAAGGGGTGGGGGTGGAGGTGACGATGGAGTGTAACACTATGTCGAGTCAATCGACGTCTAAAAAGATGCAACCAACACGACTAGGTGCCGCGTGAAGTGTGGATGGAGGATGGATGATGAATGTGTTCACGCTTTTTTTGTACACGTGTATCGAGAAATATCAACAACTGATGCAGATATTCCCGTAATACAACGTATAGTAAATAACGTGAAAATATATGTACATATGTATATAAGTAAATATATCTATATGTATATAAATGTATAAATATATATATATAGATATATATAGATATATATGTATATATATAATGTATGCATATATGTATATAGCTATGTATATATGTATATAAGTATATATATATATTATACTATATAGATATATATATATTTACATATGTAGATATATATATAGGTGTATAGCTATGTATATATGTATATAAGTATATATATATATATTATACTATATAGATATATATATATATATATATATATATATATTTACATATGTATATATATATATATAGGTGTATATGTATATATATATATGTATGTATATAAGTATATAAGTATACATATGTTACTATAAGTGTGTGAGTGTGTGTGTATGTGTTGGTATAGGTGTGTGTGTCGGTGAATGTGTGTGTGTTGCTGCGAGTAAAAGAGAGAGAGAGAGAGAGAGAGAAGAGAGAGAGAGAGCGGGATCGGGCGGGAGAGATCACCAGAGAGAGAGAGAGCGGGATCGGGCGAGAGAGAGAGAGCAATCGCGCGAGTTAAGACGTCTGCTGGCGGTGGCGGACGTCTGGATTCGCGTCGTCTGGAGAAGGCAGCGGACGTCTGGAAACGGCGGGTGCGGGCGCGCGCCTTCGTAGGGTTCCTGCAGCCGTGCGCGAGGACGATGGGCAGGCGATGGCGCGGAGGAACGAGCGTGGAGGAGGTCTGCAGGTGGTCGCGGAAGGTAGAGGAGGAGGGCAGGGGTCGGCGCGAGGCCTTAGCCGGCCGCTGCAGTGCGAGCGGCGGCCGGTTAAGGGGTGCAACTGCGGCGATGACAGAATGGAGACGAAGCGGGAACGCCCTGCAGACGCGTGCGGAGGCGGTGAGCGGCTGCGGGGACGGTCGTGGAGGAGGCGGGGGGGACCTGCTGCTGCTGCGTGGCTGCTGCTGCCGTGGCTTCAAGCTTCGAAGCTTGGAGCGGCGTCAATGGCGTTAAAGAGAAAAAACGAAGAGAGGGAAGGCACCACGCCCACCGGCTCGTCGAAGAGCTGGGCGGTGGTACTCCCACTGTGGTGGTGTGCACCACAGTGGGTTCTCCTGCTCGCTGGGTGCCTCCTCGACGGAGGGCCGACGTATGGGAGGGGAAGACGGTGGAGGATGGAGGCTGCGGGTTTTTGTCTGCTGCAACAGCGTGCGTATTTTTTTGGGTCCCCCCTCGCGAGGAAGAGGCTGTGGCTTTAAATAGAGGAGGAGAGCGTGGCTGCAAGCATGGCTGCAGCAGGGGGGATGGCGTGGGAGTGGCAGCCGCAGGGAGAGGCTATGGCAGGGAATGGCATGCTGCAGCATGGCGCAGGAAGAATTGCAGCCGCGAGAAAAAGAAGAATCGCGGGAAGAGAAGAAAGAAAGAGGAAATAAAATATGGAGAGGGGACTTTTGCAAAGAGACACTTGAAGAAAAATGTAAAAATGCAAACCATTGTTTTATTCTCTTCTCTTCTCAATTAAATGCATGAATGCAAGTGTTTTTACAAATGCGACTACAGGATCCTGATATGCAATGTTAATGCTAGGAAATAGCATAAGAAGGCATTATTATAGGCGTGTTTTGAGGTGCAAACATTGCTCCAATTGGCTGCGGATTCCTCGCCTGCGGGCGCGAAATCTGGAGGTGGGATTTTAGTCCCACCTCGTAAGTGTGTGGTCGCGCGCCCACACTTATATTGAAAAAGTGTATCGGGCATATTGCCTTCGCCTGCACGCAGCGTGCCACACGCTCGCTCGCCCTCGCCTGCGCTCATGCCCCGCGGGTCTGGGCCGAATCCGACTACTCGACCAAGCACTCCTCGCTCACCACCACACGCCGGTGGGCCTGGTCCCGGGCGTGCTACCCGAACCCGATTACCTAGCTCTGGGAGAGCATTCCTAAGAGAGATTCTGAGAAAGAGAGAGACGCGGGGAAGGGGTAGGGATAGGTTTTGCTCTGATCACTGTGTGTGCGTGCAGGAAAGAAAGAAGGAAAGAAGAAGAAGTGAGCTAAGGAAGAAGAAGAGAGGAGGAGCAGCCGAAGCTTCAGCTGCACTGAGCAGCTGAAGAAGGAAGGAAGGAAAGCACTGTAGCAAAGGCACAGATAAGTCGTCCGAGCATTGCATCAGACGTCGGAATCACCACAGTCGCAGAAGAAGAAGGCAGGAAGAAAAGAAGAAAAGAGGAAGGAAGGTCAGCGGCAAAAGCAGAAGAAGAAAAGAAAAGAAGCAAAAGCAGAGAAGAAGAAAAGAGAAGAAGAAGAAAAGAGAGAAAAAGAAGACACAGCTGCAAGCAAGGAAAGAAAGAAAGAGAAGAACAGAAGAAGGAAGCAGAGAAGAAAGAAAAAAGAAGAAGAAAAAGAAGGCAGGCTGAGAAAGAAGAGAAAGAAGAAGAAAGGTATAGCCGCTAGCAAGGAAAGAAAGAAAAGAAGAACAGAAGAACAAGAGGAAAAGAAAAGAAGGAAGCAGAGAAGAAGAGAAGAAGAAAGAAAAGAAGAATAGGCTAAAGAAGAAAGAAAAAAGAAGAAAGAAAAAAAAAGAAAGAAAGAAAAGAGAAGAAGAAAGGAAGAGAAGAATCAAGCAGAGCAGAGAAGAACAAGGTAGGCTAAGAAGAAAAGAAGACTCTGCAGCTAAAGAAGAAAGAAGAAAGAAAGAAAGAAGAAGAAGAGGAAGAAGAGAAACGGTCAAGGCAGAAAGAAGAAAACAGAGAAAAAGAAGAGTGAAGAAGAAGAAGCCAACAAAATTCTCTCTCTCTTATTTTTGTAACATAATTGAGAACTTATTTATGCTTCTAGAAACATAGTTGCTCCCTGAGTTCGACCTCAGGAAAACCTTGTTATTCCAAGTAAAAAAATTCTTGTAGTAATCTGGTAGTTGTTCTGTTACATACTATAACGATTGATTATAAACCATAATAAACATAATGACACAACAAGACACCGACAGCAGGTTACCGGCAAGCATTTTCTTTTATGGTCACTTAGGGGCGTAGAAACCCGAAGTCTGTTTTAATTACCGTTGAGTGAGTCTATCATAATCTTCACACCAAGATGCTTAACACTTACAGTCTTTTACAGTCTTTTTCGAGTTATGGGTGGGGTGGATAGCCGTAAAAATTTACCTACACACTCTCAACTCCAAAAATACAAAAAAAATTAGAAAAGATGAAAAAGAAAGAAAATATATATATATATATATATATATATATATATATATATATATATATATATATATATCTGTATATATGGTTTAAGCGAGGACTTGGGTGGTTTGCATTTTGGCAGATACACGAGTACTGTTTAGTATCTATGGATTAGGCTTTTAGTATATATTTCCTCCTATTGACAAGCAACATATGTCTAAGTAATCAATTCCTAATTCTGACTGAAAATAGTGGCTAGGATAAACTTGCTAGGGACTAGCAAGGGATGAGCATGGGGGTAAGATAACTATGGATTCGATGATGATAATTCCATCAACAAGGGATCATCTTGAGGACATATGTGCATTAATAACACACCATAATATGCATGGGAGCACTACATGCATTGCGAATTAAGATTGCTTATAAATTAATGTTTAATGGTCATGTGTACAAGTTCATGTTGAAACAGGCCTCGGATGAGCAATCTCACTGCACGGATGGATCTAGTTTGATGAACGGAGTCCAACGGACTCAAAATCGCCTAAATTCGACATCCGGAGCTCTCACAACAAGCCCAAGAAGTCGTGCCCCTTGATCTGAGGATCAACGACCATGAGGCCGCCATGTGTCACGCATCCGCAACATCATCCGCCACGCCCGCACCTAGCCTCGCTTCATCAGGAGCATTTTAAGGATCGGACGGCTGAGGATCCGCAAAGTCGTGCTCTCCATTACGCCTAAAGAGGCCTTCAACATGGAATTCTGACCGTTGGATTTCCATCCAACGGTCGACCACACTCGCACTAGATCTCACCTCCGCAACAACTTGCGAGGGTAGCACAGCGGGTGAAGCCTTGCACTCGCAAGCAGCGGACGCGTGTTCGATCCTGCCCTACCACCAAATTCGCTACCGCATGCGCTCATCGCGCGCAAGGTGCGATCCAGCACACCTGGTCACGCGCAATCCCTGCCGTTGATGCATGATTGGACGACTTATGGTGCGAGCACACGGATCGCGGAAGAAGTAGTACCCACTACCATTTTGTGACACCCAAAACAACTAAAATTAATCTGATTTCACGCCTCCCTGAGATCGACACTTGGACTCACAAATCCATATCTTAATTTAAAACCGACGATGCGAGCGCATGCTACAATGACATAATTAAACCAACGTGTTCCATGCACGTCAC
The DNA here is from genome assembly GCA_037157565.1 of Thalassia testudinum. Classification (NCBI taxonomy): domain Eukaryota; kingdom Viridiplantae; phylum Streptophyta; class Magnoliopsida; order Alismatales; family Hydrocharitaceae; genus Thalassia; species Thalassia testudinum. The sequence goes on from JAZHRO010000024.1 coordinate 26,955,220, forward strand.
ACGCCTTTGCATCCGCATCTACGTCAACGCTCTAGACTTTGCCTTCGAAGCCCATACTTTCTACATTTCTCTAGTTCTAGTTGTAATTTTCCAAGCATTCGTCTAGTTGCAATACTACTTCTATCTGTGGTAAACTCTTATCTTATTAAATAAAGTTCTAGTTGCTTTTCAAGTTGTCTTCAAGTTGTATGCTTTCTAGTAGTAGTATATTATAATTCTAGTAGTTTCATGCTATTTGATTTAGTATTAGTTCTAATAATCAACCTACTTAATACTTAATTCTTGTTCTAATTAGGAAAGTAATTGTGATCGGTTTGCCTCCTTGCGAATGACTTGAACTCCCATATTTTTATTCGAAAATTCTCAAGATATTTGATTTCACTTACAAATTCAAGAGTTTCTACTCGCATTTACTACGACGAACAGATTTTTTTTACGCACCTATTCCGCGTGTAGAACATTTTTTGGCGTCATTGCTGGGGAGGTAAAATGATTATTTCGCTTTCATTAGTTGCATCTAGATTTGCATTCGTGAGATCTAAGTTGTTCTTCTCTTTTAAATATTTTTTGTGTAAAATCGTGCAATCGCAAGACAACAAATTACGAAGCGACGAGAAGGAAAAGTGCAGGTGAAGTTCTCCAGGTAAGTCATCTACATCTTAGACTTAGGTAGATTGATGACTCTTAGCGGTATTTGCATTTAGTATTATTCAAAAAAAAATAAAAACAAACAAACAAAAAAATATTATCCTACTCTATTTGTGCTTTAAAGATCCTATCTCTTCCTAACTAGGTTCGGATTGGTTTCTCTTGCTAAATTAAAATTTTAATTCCAAACTATTGGTGAGTCCAAAAATTCCCAAATTTTTACTACATGATCCCCTTGAAATCAGTAACAAACCCACCAAATTTCACTCTAAAATTAATTTTGTGCTATTCTAGAAAATTCTTTTATTGTCGGTGAGTATATCTAAGATTTTTCTATTGGAGATCCAGGTTCGTCAAATTTTCTTGAATTCTATACAACTCCAAATTCGATCATGTTTTTTTGTTGGATTTCTGATTAAATATAGTTTTCTGAAAGAAATTGGAAAAATTTTCTAAGGGACGTATCATTACATTTACGGAAAATACTCATTGGGGGTTTGTCTAGGCTGTTTTGGCTTTTTTGGGTTGCAAAATCTGAAGAAAAAAAAAAGAGTTCCTACAAATTCTGAAAAAGATTCTTTTGTGTGTGCTTGATCAATTGGTGTTTGGGAAACCTTTGTTGCATTGTTTGGGCCATGCCACTTGGAATAAAAGAGATTCACTTAGAATATGCATGCTAAGGTGCCACATTAGGGTTGCTAGATCCAAAATCTAAAGGAAAAAGATCAAGGCCCCATGATTAGAAAACGCTATCTGTTCCACTCAAAATTTGTTTGAAAAGACCTTAAAATTTGAAATCTAAAATTGGTGAATTAACTATTTGAACTTTAAGAGATACTTCACCAATTAAATCTGTTTGTGGATCCTTGTTTGGCACGCACACATAATTCAATTGATCTAATTGGGCAACCACCCCCTCACGCCCATCATCTAATCCTGTGCACTTTAAATCCTAAGTCTTAATTAACCTGATAGACGTGCCAACTTGGTTGAATTTTATTTTCCAAACTGGAGCTATACCTAGTTGATTGTATCTAAGGCCTTGTTTATTTGAACCAATCGGTGATAAGAAAGGTTGGTGTGGTAACCGCATTAACCTCTAGTGGTGTCTAGCCATTTGGGGTGTCCTAGGGGGTCCCACCCTTCTAGTCAATCAAGTAATTCAAAGGTCAGGTCATTTAGCTTGGGTTAGCGAAATTTTGACTAGGTTCAATAGGTGCAACCCTTTAAGGCTAGAATTTGATTATTTGTACTGTGCACACACTTCTCTCTTCTATTCCCTCCTCGTCTATAACATTCTTCCAAGTGTATACACAGAACTAGAACACAAAATCCACACTTAGCGCCACCTCTGCAAAGAGAACTAAGGAGGAGATTGATTATTGGTGAATTCAGTTCTACATTTGACTCAGACTCTGATCTTAATTTGATGGCTAACCTAGGCAACCCGAATTTGAAACCGAATCAGATGGATCCTCAGGCTTAGATCCAAGGCCTTCAACTCCAACTGAACCAGTTTCAACAAGATCATCAAACCCAAATGTAGGAGATGTTAGATTTTACAGATCTAACATCCGCAAGCTAGACCCTTGAGGGATTTTTACAACCCTTCCCAATATGAACACCAACCTTATGTTAGGGTCCCACCTGTAGAGGCTCAATTTGAGATTAAGCACTCTACAATACAACTCCTACCTCATTTTAAGGGCAACAATGATGAAGACCCCTTCAAATTCTTAGAAGAGCATACAGCCATTAGTGAGAGTTAGAATTTCCAATCTACATGATGATATGCTTCAAATGGAACTCTTCCCTTTTGCCCTAAAAGAGAAAGCCAGTCATTGGTTTAGGTCTATAGGAAGGCCCGTTAACACATGAGGGGACCTCAGAATCGCCTTTCTGAAGAAAATTTTCCCAATTGGAAAAACCAATGCACTTAGAAGAGTTATTACCACCTTCTCCCAACACCCTAAAGAACCATTACACGAAGCTTGGAAGAGATTCATGGATTTAATAAGAAAGTGACCACATCATGAGGTTCCTAGATGACAACTAGTGCAGATCTTCTATCACAAGCTTAATGATCATTTGAGCAGCCTTGTGGATGCTACCTGTGGAGGCAGCTTTATGAGTAAGGATGAAAACAAAGCTTTTAATTTATTTGATAATATGAATGAGAATTCCATGAATAATGCCTCTATGGAAACTTATGAAGATCCATGCAACCTAGAGGTGGAATTTATGAGGTCCAGGAGAGCTCTAGCAATGTGGATATGAACTTGATCTGTGAAAAGCTAGACAAAGTTGAGGTTGTATCTAAAAAACTGATTGAACTAATGAGCTAAAATAGGAAGGGTGAACATGGCACTATTCACGTGCCCAGAATGTACTCAGAAGAGGCATTCTCGGGTCAAATGATCTGCAGTGGAATTATTATCCTCAATTGATGATTTAGAGGTATTCAGGTAAGCATTCTGCATGGTTTAGAAGAGGAAGAGGGGTTAGAGAATACTTTTGAAAGCTCCAAAAGCTAAGAGCTTCAATCTGAAGGTTTAGAGCTTAGATTTAAGCTCAAATTCATCCAGGAGAGAGATGAGACCATTTAGATTCCATTTGAATGGATTCAGGGGATCAAACATGATTGTTCTAGGTAGAATTGAACTTCAAATTTCAATGAAAATCCTAAGAACAGTGTTTGGGTTCAGAATTAACCCAAACCATGCAGAACTTTGAACTCTACTCAATCCTCAATAAAACTCACTTGAATTAGCTTGGATTGATTTGCAATCCTCCCAGGAACTCACATAACCCTTTAGATCTGAGATTAAGATCATAAATCACCACAATCGAATTAGAGTTGACCATGAAAACCTAAAAGTTGACTTTCCAAATTAGAGCTTCTCAGGTCTAATTAAAAATCCAATTAGGCTAAAATCCAACTAAGAAATCACCTGCGCACCTCAAATTCGAGTTTTGAGCACTCTTTCAGTGATATCAAGCATCATCGCCTGAGATGTGAAAGTGGTGAGTTCGGCAAACCAAATAAGGAGTTCCTAATCATAACTTAATCCAATTCAAGCTTCTTATAGACCTATTGAAGCTTCTAGACCTATCGCTAGGATTAGAAGTGGTTTGATTAGGTCTCAGCTCCACCAGAGTTGAGGAAGATGATGTCTAACAGAGAATATTTCTTATTAAAACTCATACTTAACTCTTGATTCTTGTTCCTATGAAGAAGTGATCTGGAGCTCTTGAGAGAGTTCTAAAGGCTGAGGTTAAAACTGAAGTCGCCGGAGCTTACCAGAGCTCCGGTGAACTCCGTTAAAGTTTGCTAAAGATAAATTCTCAACGAATTTAATCAGAAATGATCTTAAATGATTCCTGAGGTCACAAAGAACCTCAAGAGCATCTCAATTAAACCAATTTATATTCAGACTTAAAGATTTATCATGAATTCAGAAAGAACAGTTTTTTAGTTCGCCTAAACTCAATAATGACCCTCTTGCTCAATTGAGTTAGGGGAAAGACTCAGATGAGTCTGGTGATGGTTTATGTATGCGTAATGGAGTGATAAAACTCCTCCTGAATCGCCATTGACAGTGAGCTCAGGAGATTGAAATGAAATTAGGCGTTTACCATATATTGAGTAATAATATGAATTAGATATAGGATCGGGGCCTTAAAGTGATGTAAAGATGATGGAGGGCCCCTAGGGCATGTGTTCTATGCCAGAGAACCTTGTCGTGGATAGCGGAGGTCTCTGATGGAGGTGTGATGATTTAGGCGTTAAGGTGATATAAACATGTAATCAATGAAGTAGACATGATCGTGGAAAGATGTGGATTGTGATCAGTGGATTAAAAAGACAAAAAGATGCTCCAGACGAGCTCAAGCAACTCGTCGGAGCTAAAGAAGACAACTTAATTCAAATCATTAAACTATGCTAACTAGCTAACTAACTAAGCTAAACTAATCTACACTAAGCTAGAGTTCTAATTCTACTGTTACCTCGATGAAGGAGGTAGAGAACTCCGTCGAATGGTCGTGACGAAGGAAGAAATCAGAAGATTGAGGAAAGAGCTATGGCGGAGAAGAGAATGCTGAGTAGAGGAAGAAGTCACGGCGCAGCCTTATCGCTAGGTGCAGCGGAGGAAGGTGGAGATTGGGGGATGGTCAGGGCTTCGGAGAAGTTCGGAGGAAGGGGTTAGGAGTCACCGAAGGTTGTTGACGAATATCCTATTGAACAAGCAGTTGGGGGAAATAGGAAAGGGATCGCTCCTTGAGATCGGAGGTCTAGGTGGGTATTTATAGGTGGCGGAGAGGGGTAGGGGGTCTAGATCTGGATGCAATCGTGTCCAAGTACAGTGGCTTAGAGACCTTCGTCTCCAATGACGATGAAGTCACCGTGCTAGAGTTTGTTGTGATAGGGAAGATCGGCACCGTTGGATGAAATGGTGGCGATGAGCGGAAGGTTGGCAGCAAGGATGGAAGTGTATAGTCGTGAGATGGAGGGTGATCAGATGGTGTGAGCACTGGACCTCCTCAGTCGTCCAAGCCTGAGGAAGAAGAAGACGCAGGTGACTTGTACATAGGGATCTATATGCAATAAGAACTTAAGGACCTATTTATAGAAAAAGGACTCAATGACATAAAAACTAAGGACCTAAACATAAACAGTTGATTTTTAGGCTTATTTTAATTTATTTCTTTCTCAACTTTTTATATATAATCATAAATTAAGTGAATATTATATTTATGCCATAAATTTATGTTTTTTCCATTTTTAACTATATTTAATTAGTGATTAATTTACTTAAGTTAATTAAGTACTTAGGTCATAAAATTAATTTAGTTTAAATATTAAGTGAGTAGCTAAGTGTTTAATATTTGAGTCCAAATTATTAATTAAATTATTATTAATATTAATTGATATTTAATTTAACATTTTTAACTTATTTTGAAGGTCCTTCTTAATTAATCCCCTATAGTATAATTAACCCTGTATTAAGTATATTCTTAGCTAATTAACTAGGGAAACTAGTTAATTAGGGGTAATTAAGAGCCATGATGAGTCTCTCATCAGGACCCAAGTAGGGACCTTTGATCCCTGCTACCCTGACTTCACACTCCTATCCTCATCTCCTACCCTACATATGAGGATGTGTCGGCTATCCAAGGGAATAGTAGAAACAATCTTTTCTCCAACAATTACAATCCAGGTTAGAGAAACCACTCGAATTTCTCTTGGGAAAGCCAGGGGCAAGTAAACCAATAGATTTCACAACCTAGACCCTATCGGATGACCCTAGCTTACCTAACACTTATAATCAGGGTCGGAATTATCAACCCTTGCCCTCTAACTAGCCTAGCCAAACTGAATTGGCTATATTGAATTAGAACCAGCAACTGATGGACGTAAATACTTCCATGTTGCAAGCTATGTAGCAGTTAACCTAGTCCATCAGGGATCTGAAGAACCAGATAAGGCCTAAGCCTAATGATAGACCTATTGGTACCCTACCCTCACAACCCCTTCCAAACCCTAGAAATGCACAAATTAGAGGAAATTTCCCTCAAGGGATTAATCAAAATAATGATCATTTGATTCAGCAAGTGATGTGTAATTTCTCAACATAGTTAATTAAGGTTAAAAGTCTTAATTAATCATGTAAAAAATGATTTAGGTTAACTCAAATCATTATCATTTGGGTAGTATAGGGTTAAGTTAACTTAACATTTTATTTTTAATTCTTTTTTAACTAGTTGAGTCCAGGTCTTTCACTGGGAAGAATAATTGTGATTTTTATTTCACCATTTTTATTAGTTAAATTAATGACTAACTAATTACTACGATAATTATAATATATGTTAAGCACATGAATATTTGCACAAAAGAGTAGACAATTAAAGCATGCAATTACTCCATTATCGAGAAGAAATGTATATGAATGATTTGCAATAAAAATCAAGTAGAAGAATGTTTATTACAAGTTATTACAAAAATGTAAGGCATAAAAAAAAATAAAATTACAATGAATAAAATTGCCTTCTTTATCATTAAGCTCAAGCTCTTTCTTCTCTCAACCTTCAATAACAAACGTTCATTAATGATGTCAGACGACCTAAAAAATAAGTTCTCACCTAATTTAGCCCTTCATTTAATTTCTCTCTTGGATTGTTCTCTTAATTTCTTTCCTTCCTTAGCTTCTTCTTTAACTTCTTCCTTTACCTCTTTCCTTCTCTCACCTTTTAGTTCTTCTCTTTCTGTTCAACCATATTCCCTACACTGTGCGCCACTGTGATCCACACTTAGCCGATTCTTGTCTAATTCAAGCCCATTTTTATCAATTTTAACAAAAATTTGTTGGTGAGCGGCTCAGGCCTTTCGAGGATACACAACTCCCACAAGGGGGTGCGACCAGACCCTACTCTGCCCAAGTCTAGTTCATATTAGTTGTATTTTTATCGATTTATACCAATGCACAGTCTCGGCTCATCACAGGCCCATATACATGCTCGCCCACCTGGGCCCACGCACACACACATACGCACGTGCATGGTACATGCACTCGGATCAAGTTCATTAGTTGCGCCCTGCATTGATGACCGAACGACCCTCATAACTTTTTCGTAATATACCAGCGCGGTCGCCCACGACTTCCCGAGGTGGGACAATCCCAGCCTGTGCCTCCTATTAACAGGGCTTTTCAGGAGTTTTAAATATGCTTCGTTGTAGTAAAATCTCCTACATAGCTCTCTCAACAAATACAATTTATAACTCGAATATATAGAAATGAAGTCCAAAGTCAAACACAGGGAGCAAGTATTGCAATTCACACGCTAATCAAAATGAATATATAAATGAGCACAAGAAATTAGGCCAATAATGATATTCAATGAATAATCTATACTCAAAACTGATATTCAATGCATAACACGAGTATATCAAGAGTTTAAGAGAACAAAAAGAGATCTAAAATAAAATAATGGTGATTTAGATCACCAATTATTAGTTTAGACACATGTATATCAACTACTCAAGATATGAAATAAATGAACAGTGGCGTGAACCACTTAATTTCCACGTATCAAATGTATCCACAGTGCTGTACTCAGAGGCTCATCAGACGTCGACTCCTTGGATCAGAAGACTTAAATTTATCCCTGCTACAGTGCTTTTTCCTCTTCTTCAGCCTTTCTTCTTCAAAGCCCTTCCTTCTTCTGCCTCAGCTTCTTCTTCTCTTCACAGAGCCTTCTCCTCTTCTCTTTTCGCGAGTCTCTTCTTTCTTTCTTCCCTTCTTCTCAGGGCCTTCGCCTTCTTCCTTTCTTTCTTACGCACAAGGGAAACCAAGGCCACAGCGACAAAGTGTCGAGACAAGATTAAACATCAGAGAGCAAAACCCTCTCCTCCCCTTCTCTGTCTTTCCTTCCTCCTCTCCTCTTCCTCAAATAATCGGGTAACCAATCGAGTATTCGGATCATGAAGTATCAGGTCTAGGGCTGCGTGCGTGGTGTCGCAGTCCAGGAGTGAAGCTTAGGTGGGTTGGGTGTAAGAGTGAAGCTGGGACCTCACCCCCAGCGTGTCTCGAGGCAACAAGGCCTATTCACAAAATACTTTTATGCGCTACCAAGTGCTTTTCTCCCACCAATGTTGGACTAAACCAGTCCCCCTACCTTCGTGTGTTAGCTGAAGTAGTCTTCATCTAATTGGCGTCGTGTTGTAGCTGGGGTCTTCAATCAAGGACCTAGAAGTGGTGTCGGGGCTCTTCCGCATAGCTGAGAGTGATTGCCACGAAGAACAGGGTTGGAGCTTGATGATCAAGACTGAAGATGATAGCAGCAGTGACGATGGACGGCGAGACCTGAAATCAAGCATATAGGCTCAAAAGTCCTAATTAGAAGGTTCAGGAGCTTCGCTAGAGGACAATGAAGGTGATGGCGGTGTCCTTGTGGTGTGGGAGTGAGTGTGGTGGTCGAACGGAGGCGGGAAAGGTCATGCAAAGGTGGGGTGTTCGGTGGCAGTTGTGAGTGGGCGATAGGGTGGAATAGGTTAGGGCTTTTGTTCATGGTGGTGTGGCGGAGGTTGTGGAGTCGGTGGCGAGGTGTTTGGAGTTGTGTGGTGTGAGATGGACCTCATTGGAGGTGTGGCTGGAGGTGGAGACAAAGGTGGCATGCGGTGGCGTCAAGGGTTGATTTTTGAGTTTAAAATAGAGGGAATTAACCTAAGGGTTTAAGGGAACCTAACTAACCCTAGACTAACGGTTGAAAGGGAAGGGAAGGCACCGGCTTTGATTGGCCAGCGTCGAAGAAGGGGAAGTCTCCAGGAGGCGAATAGCGAGAAAAGAGGGGGTCTAAGAGGCGCTCGCTGGCATTGCGAGTCGCGGACGAGTGAGACAAAGAGAAATCCGCCGGCTATTGTCCGTGACGGCATATGAGGAAGGTGGACGGAGAGGCTCACTGGAGCTCGCGGAGCTTTCAGCCGGGGTGAAGGGAAGACGTTGGGTCCGTGACGATGGAGGTAAGGTAGGCATCCTGGGTTCTTTTATAGGCCCTAAGGAGGAGTTCCAAACTTGGAAACCAAGCTTACAACTCCATGGTTTTCGCACAAGTAGGAGATGTAAAACTTTGAAAGGTTCGCATGAGGATTTGGACACGAATTAGGGTTCATGGCTAGTCCCATTTGGAAGGGAATTCCTCAAGGAACCTCCCTTTCAAATTTGGGATTGTTTGATTGAGAAATGAGCGAGAAAATCTCGCTTGAATCTCGTCGGTGAGCTGCAGCTATTCCTAATGGTGGCAGGGACCTAGATGTGAAGGTGATGACAATGTTAGGGGGGTCTCTGCGATATATTTTGAAAGCTGAGGGGCCATTTGAGAGAAGAAGAATCAAACTGGACCAAAATGCAAACTAGGTCAATATGATATCTGATTGGGCCCAAATTTTAGTTCAAACATAATTTGGACCTAAGAAATCTGATGGTAAAGTTAGATTTTGGTTTGGTTTGACTAAGTTTGATTAAGTAATTTGCGTAGAAACCCAAATTAGGGCAACTATTCAACTGAGACTGTTTTAGGTCAAAATGGGTCCCAACGGTCAAATCAAATGTACCAAACCTTATAAAATATTTTCCTATGATTTTTAGAAGGTTTTGGTTGTGTCAGATTGATCTTCAAATGAAGATTCTAGACGACTCAGTCAAATCAAACGCTTAAGGCCTCGATTGAAAGCTTTTGAATTCCTTAATCCAATTTAATCCCCAATTTGGGCTTTGGATCAGATTTGATCCAAGGATTTGAAGGAGAAATATGGCCATTTCGCTATGCTGGAATGTGTCTTAGATGGTGTTTCTCAGGTCTAATGTCCTGCAGAAGTTATAATACCCTTAGTTAAGGGTGTGAAATACTTCAGTGAAGTATTCTGTAGGTTCTAGAGGGGGAAGAGAGATCAGGGAGTGCTTCAGGAAGATCCAGAAGCTATGAGCTTCAATATGAAGGTTCAAATATTAGATTTAAGCTCAAATTCATCCAGAGAGATGAGACCATCAAGATTCCATTTGAACAGATTCAAGGGATCAAACTCGATTATTCTGAGCAAATTTGACCTTCAAATGTCAATGGAAATCCTAAGAATAGTGTTTGGGTTCCAAAAATGACCCAAAGTACACAGATCATCTAATCTCACTGTTTCCTCAATAATTCTTATTTAAATTAATTCTAAACACTTCAAAATCAAACTAGAAATTCATTTTTACTCAAAAATCAAAGATTCAAAGCCTTTATCCTCAGATTCAAATCAGGGTTGACTTACAAAGCTTGAATGTTGACTTTCATATTTAAAGCTTCTTCGATCGAATTAAAGGAGTAATTAGATTTAATTCAATTCTAGGAATTGATTCAGCACTTCAAATAAGGGTTTTGATCACTCTATTAGTGCTATCAGGCCTCATCCCCTAAGCTTTAAAGGGGTTATGTTCGTCAGATTAAATCAAGAGTTATCAAACCTAACGAAAGCATAGGATAGATTCTTTGGAGTCTGCTCTTGCTTTAGAACTTCTTTCTAGGACTTAAACCCTAAAGGTTGTGTCTCTCCAACTCTGCCGGAGTTACAGAAGACAGAGTTTAGCAGAGAGCTTTTAGTAATAAAATTCAAGTCCAATTAGTGATTTCTTGTTCTTAGACCACAAAGAATCAAACTGGAGCTTCTCGAAAAGTTCTGATGGCTATGGTTTGATTTTGGTTCGCTGGAGCACGTCGGAGCTCCGGTGAACACCGTTCAAATTCGCTAGAAGTAAAAATTCCATTAAATAGACCAAGAATGGTCTCAAATGATTCCTGGGGTCACACAAAACCTCAGAAACATGTCAATTGATCCAATTTTAGATCAGTTACACAGTTTGATAAAAAAATCAGTACAGGCATCTGTTGAGTTCGCCTGAAATCAATAGTGACCCTCTCACTCAATTGAGTGAGGGGATAGGCTCAGAGGAGTCTGGCGATGGTGTAGGAGTGGGTAATTAGGGGCAAGAACTCGTCCTGAGAGGCCATTGACAGCGAGCTTAGGAGGTTGGGGTGAATTAGGCATTTCCTGTTTAAGTGTTAATTTGTCTAATTAAAGGCAAGATCAGGGCCCTATAGTTGTGGAGAGGTGATAGAGAGCCCCTAGTGGATGTGATTTAAGCAATGGGACCTCCGCCATGGACAATAGAGGTCTTCAGTGGAGGTATAGTGGATTAGGTGTTAAGATGATATTATCATGAAATTAGTGGTGTAGAAATGATCGCAAATAGCTTTAGAATGTGATCAGTGGATTTAAAAGATGAAAAGAGTCTCCTGACGAGCTCAAGGAACTCGCTGGAGCTGAGGAAGACGATGAAAAATAAGAATTTATCTACGCTAAACTACTAACTAACTAAGCTAAACTAATCTATACTAATCTAGGATCCTAATTATACTGTTTCCTAGACGAAGGAAGTTAGAGGACTCCGTTGAAGGATCGTGAAGGAGAAAGAAACCAGAGGGTTAAGGAAGAGCTTCGGTGGAGAAGATTGTGTTGTGTGGGAGGAAGAAGATGGTGGTGCAACCTCGTTACTAGATGCTGCGGAGGGTGGTGGAGATCAGAGGATGATCAGGGCTTCAGAGAAGTCCGGAGGAAGGGAGGTAGAGGTCGCTGGAGATTGTAGAGGAATAGCCTATTGAGTGACTCAATGGGGGAAGAGGGTAGGGAGTCTCTCCCCGAGATTGGAGGTGTGGAGGACTATTTATAGGTAGCAGAGAGGGGTAGGGGGTCTGCATCTAGACGAAAATGCATATTGATACAGTGGTTTAGGGGTCTTTGTCTCCGACGATGGTGAAGTCACCGCACTGGAGTTTGTTGGGCTAGAGAGGATCAGAGCCGTCAGATGAGATGACAGCGGTGAGCGGAAGATAAGCAACCAAAACAAATGATTCAGACATGAGATAGAAGGTGATCGAACGGTGTGAGCACCGGACTTCCTCGGCTGTCCAAGCTGAGGAAGAAGAAGAAGGCTTGCACACAGGGACCTATATGCAATAAAAGCTAAGACCTAGTTATAGGAAGATGACTCAATTGACATAAAAGCTAAGGACCTAAACGTAAACAGTTAGTTTTTAGGCTTATTTTAATTTATTTATTTTTCAACTTTTTATATATAATTATAAATTATTTAAATATTATAGTTATGCCTTGAATTTATATTTTTACCCTTTCTAGCTATATTTAATTAAGTGATTAATTTACTTAAGTTAATTAAGTACTTAGATCACAAAATTAACTAAGTTAGTTTAAATATTAAATAAATAGCTAAGTATTTAATATTTGAGTCCAAATTATTAATTAAATTATTATTAATATTTAATGATATTTAATTTAATGTTTTTAACTTATTTTGAAGGTCCTTCTTACTTAATCCCCTAAGGTATAATTAACCCTATATTTAGTACATCCTTAACTAATTAATTAGGGAAACTAGTTAATTAGGGGTAATTAAGAGTCATGATGAGTCTCTCATCAGCAAGCTCCTATGACTCCACCTAGTTTCAATCTTCCTCCTAATCTTGGTTCTATTTATAATCAGGTTCCTTAATTTGATTTGTACTCTATCACTAGCTCTTCCCAAGATCCGAATTAGTATCCACCTACTTTAGCTAGTTTGATCACTCTAAGAAGTGGAAAGACTAGCCAGGATCTTATTATGACTCCTACCTTACACTCTAGGGTTCCTAGTACACCTAACTTGGGAAAGGAGCCTACTGTGGAAGAGGATTAGGCTCATGATTCTAAGGACTCAAAAATCCAAATCCCCTTTCCTGAGGCCCTGAATAGGCTTAGGAAGAAGCCTGAATCTACTACTGAGACTTGGTTGGATGTGTTCAAACAAGTACAGATTAAGATCCCGCCGATGAACCCATATTTGTGGGCTAATTAGTTACTTAAATGCCTAGGAATTAGATTAATATTGGCATATAAATTGCATACAATAAGATATAAATAGATTAGTCTAGGTATTCATTTATTTACATATTTCATGCATTGCATTCATACTTAGAATTCATTTAGAATAGCATGCATTAGAATAGTTAATCTTTTAGGTTGCATTACATGCATTATTTTATTTCACATTTCTTTTATGGGTTTGCACATAAATACCCATTTATTTCTTTTCTTTATTTTATTTGTTTCTTCTCCAACGGCTGCATGCAGGAGAATGTGCGAGCTTAATGCATAGCAACAATTGTGGATCTCTGCACCCCACGATATTGTTGCTTCACCTTCGCACGCACATGCGCTCCTCCTGCAGCATAAAAGAAGATAGCCGCATCATCAGAAGGCAGGCCATCACCATTCCGACCCACCACTGCACAGAGCCTAGAGCTTCTTCATTCCATACCACCGGCCTCCTTCTGCGAGCACAAGACCACTCCACCGCAGGCAGGCGGGGTGACAAACCGTCGCGCCATTTGTGGCTTGTGCATCACTGCGAGCGTGCGCCTGAGGGCCACGCAACCACTGCCAGCAACCACCACCAGCAACCACCGCCATCAACCACCTTCAGTTCCTCACTCCCGCGCCAGTTAAGACGTCTGGGTATGATCCCAGACGTCTGACCTCCCATATCTCCTTTCGTCTTCTCCTGTTTTCTCCTTGCTCTGTTTCCCCTCCACTTCAACAAAATGCCCCTCGTCCGCGCCTGCACACTTACGCACAGGCAATCACCCGCTCCTCCACCTCCGCACACTTTCAGCAGTAGCTGAGTGCTGCCACCCTCCCAATGTGCAGTCCGAGTGCCCGCCTGTCCGTGCGCGGCTGCACAGTCTGCGCAAACTCCCCTCGCCCGCAGCTTGCAGTGTCCAGCAGCAGCAGCTGCACAGCACCATGCACTCGCCTCTCCAACGCCTGGACACCGACCTGCAGCGCTCGCTAGCACCCAGCAGGCGTGCCTTCTCTTCCACGCGAGCGTGTCCTCTCCAGTGCCCCGCTAGCAACTCTGTGTGCCAACACCTTCGCACTCACCTACGCGCCACCTACAGTAGCGTCGTTCTCATGCGCCCGCCCCTTCAGCCCATGCCGCCTCAAGTAGGTGCGCTCTGCCTGCATGCGCCCATGCGTTCCCTCGCGAGCAGTGTTGTGCCACCATCCTCAACAGGTGCAGCCTCCACCGAAAATCACCCTTCACCGGAGCTCTGTCCGGCCGACTCCAGCCATCTCGCAACCTGCCACCGCCACCCCCGCGAAGCCCTAGCTCTAGCCAACTGACCCCAGAAGGGTTCCTCGAACGAACCTCTCTCCCATGCACGAGGAGGAAAGAGGTAGAATCCTTTATTTTTTGTGATATTAATATTTACATTTCATGCCATTGCCACAAAAAAGATTTTTATTTATTATTATTTTATTGTGGTGATTTTATGCAAAGAACCTCCTTTCTCGTAAATGCAAAATCAACATGTTAAAGTCTTTTTATCTTGATTAAAAAGCGATTTTGGCTTGATTTCTTGACGAAATTAATAGTGAACATTGGTTTTTGACCTTGGCGAGTTTAAATAGGCCATTGCCCCCCTGTGGACACGACCCGCTCCTAATTGAGTGGTTATATTAATTGTTGATTAGTCGATTTTTCCACCACATAGAACTACAAATGACGCGTCATTTTATGTGAAATCGACTTTAAAAGCGAAGAATCGACTCGTCAAATGGCACCGTTCCGGGGAAGCAACAGGATTAATTAATTCACAATTATTCAATTGTTCAAATTGATTTTTAATCGAGGCATATTTAACCAATTTTATCTGATTTGGTGCGAGGTACACATATTACGCACGAATTGTCGCATCAGCCTCAGAAACGCCGTGGTGGACCTTGTTTCCACCACATTGGAGAAGGAATTGAGTTTCACTTGTATAAGGAAGAACTTGAACATTGGTGAACTTTGTTGTCACTAATTGGGAAGAGGACATTTGGAGTGATCATTTTCATCTCCGTCGATTTGTCAAGTAGATAGAATTTAGGTTTTAGAACTTTACTTTTCTTTATTTTCTTGCACTTACATTTGGTTTGAGACCCTTGTTCTGGGGTATATTTTTAGGGGTTTGTTCCTCGATTTTTGTTTTAGGCCCATGTTGGGTAGTTTTTGGGAGTCTGTTCCCTCTTTTCTTTAGATCTAGGTTTTCTTGTGTGGGTTGTTTATCCTCTACTTGTTTGTGCACAAGTAGGTAAAAAAAAAAAAAGAGCTACCTGCTAGAAGCTGCCTACCCCTAGGATGAACCATTTAGGTCTGTATGAGCAGCCTCTAGATTTATTTCTCTGCATTGCGTGCATTCTCGCATTGTTGATTGCTGAAAGCAAGGTATGCATTCTCTTACTTTGCATCCTATTCTTGATCACGCATTGCATTTGGACTTAATTCGAAGACCAAATAATTTGTCTTGAAAAGAATTAACAAGTGGTCACATTTTCTGAAAAAATGATTAATCAAAGGAGGAACATATAAAACCCAAGGAGTTGATTTGAGACATTGTGCTGCAGTTCAAAAAAGAAAAATCAAACTTTTACGGTGTATGCACACTTCTTTGCACCAAAGCACGCATTTAGACACTCCTAGGTTTTTTTAGCTGTTAGGAAAGAACTCTCCTATCAGTGGATACCAAAGTGTTTGAAACTTAAGCTCAAAGGTTTTGTAACTCCAAGGAGGGGGATACCCTGTCACGGATTTTTGAGGGTAGTTAAGAAGCATCGCGAAAGCACAGCTTCAAAGGAAGTATTAGACCTACTTGCATCCCTTGATCTTCCATCCTTGGAGTACTTTACCATTTGAACTTTAGGGCAGAGTACTTAAGTTCCAATTAGGTCTTCAATAAGGCATTTCGTAGGTTGACAATAGGCACGTAATTGCTTGGGCAATGTGTATTGTCATCTACAACTGGACTTAAATCTCAAAGGCCTTAATTGATTAAAGACATAAAAGTCCTTTGGAATTATGTTTGTTTGTGTATGCTTGGTAGGTGATCTTTGAGGAGACAACTTGTGTTTAATTCAGAACCTGAAAGGATCCTTAGGAGAGCCAACCAAGAGAGAAAAGAGACGGCCGAGGAAAGAGAGAATAGAATTGTGGAAAACCAACGATCTTTGAGAGATTATTTTATCCCTATCAATCAACCTGTCCATACACTGAGAAGATCTGGGGGGGATAATCCATATGAAATCAAGAGTAGTATCATATCTTTGATGCCCTCATTCTATGGTACTTCTAGGGAGGACCCCTACAGGCATCTGGAGGAATTCACCGAGGTCAGTTCTACGGTGAGATTGCAGGGTGTTACTGATGACACCCAAATGCGAACCCTCTTTCCTTTCTCCCTCAAAGATAAGGCGAAGCATTGGTATCACACTCTAGATGGTAGAGTGGATACTTGGGAAGCCTTGAAGGGAGAATTTTTGAAAAAATACTTCCCCATGAGCAAGACTAATCACTACAGGAGGGAAATCATAGGCTTTGCTCAACAAGATGGAGAACAATTTCATAATGCATGGCAGTGCTTCAAAGATTTGTTACGCTTATGTCCCCATCATCAAGTGACAAGATGGCAACTTGTAGAAAGGTTCTACATTGGATTAAATGACAAGCACAGGAAAATAGTGGATGGTGCCTGTGCAGGAACCTTTCTCACAAAAACTGAAGATGAGGCTTGGGATCTTTTTGAGACTTTGAGCGAGAATTCTATCCATCTTAATTCTGCCTATTTGGATAGAAAACACACTCTTATACAGCGAGAGATGGAGGCAAATGAGGCTAGGGATACCCAGAATTTGGCCTTTTAGATTCAATTGTTGAATCAAAACATGGAAAGGCTTATGACAAATCCTAGCCAACTCACATCAAATGCCTCTGCTTCCCAAGCTTCTGAATGCTCCATTTGCAATGGCAATACACACGCTACTGTGGATTGTCATTTGGCCTCCTAATTTCCTGACCTTGTACAGAAGAACTTGAATGCAGCCCAAGGGTTCCGACCCAGACCTCATAATGATCCATTTTCAAACACTTATAATGAGGGATGGAGGAACCACCCCAATTTTTCATGGAGACAGGGGAATGTCTCTAATTCAGGGAATTACAGACCCCAACCCTTTCAGACTCAACAGTATAATCAACCTCCTATGACTTCCCAACCATCCAAGACTTCTAAGATGGATGAGCTTAAAGCTATGCTTAAAGCCATGCAAGAGAATCAAAGTATGATCATCCAATCTCATGACAAGGCAATCAATGAGATGAAATCACAAATTAGACACCTTGTCGACGCCATGAGTAAAAGAGAGACTAGGATGCTTCCCAGTTCATCTGAAGAGAACCCTAAAGGGAAAGGGGTTATGTTTAGGGAGCAAGCCCAGGCGGTGACTATTCTGAGGAGTGGGAAAGAAATTTCCAAACCTGATGCTCCTATAGTCCCACCTTCTGGAAAACCATCCACTCCGACTTTCGACTTCACTGGAGAGGAGCAGCCCAACTCTTCTCGCTTGAAATCACCTCACCGAAAAAGGTTGTCCCTGTTCCCCCACTTACCCGACATGACAACCCTTCCACCTAGAGACCGAGAGTGCCCTTTCCAGAGAGCTTATTTGACTCTGGACAGACTTCTGCTGGCTCATCTAGAGCAAAAGATAGGATGGATGAAATAATGGAAACTTTCAAACAAGTGCAAATTAATTTGCCCTTGCTTGAAGCTATCAGGCATATTCTGTCCTATGCCTGCTTTCTTAAGGACCTGTGCACGAAAAAGCGACAATCAAGGAAACAGGTGCAATCAAAAGTTGTCTTGCCTGATTCTATTAGCTCAATTATACAACATGGGACACCCCCGAAACTTAAGGACCCTGGAGCCCCATACATCTCAGTGGTCGTTGGCGACATACAAATAGATGAGGCTCTGCTTGATCTGGGTGCGGGGGTGAACATCCTTCCGAGCTATGTATAGGAACAACTTGGAGGGGGCAATCTGAAGCCTTCCCCTGTAATCCTCCAAGTTGCAGACCGTTCTTTGAAGACACCACGGGGCTTATTGGAAGATGTCCTTGTGAGAGTGGAGGATTTCTTTTTCCCCGTAGACTTTCTAGTTCTAGACACGGACCCTACCAACAAACCAACCAAGCCCTCCATCATCTTGGGCTGCCCTTTTCTTGTGACTTCTAATGCTTCAATTAATTGTCACACTAGGGCATTAAAAATGGGCTTTGGGAATAGGAAAATTCGGCTGAATGTGTTCGATGCTTATAAACAAGCTGGATTTGAGGATTGTTCCTAAGTTTAGGTGGTAGATGATCTGATCAAAGAGACAACTCTTGCAATTTTATGTGATGACCCCCTTCAGCATGTCATGTTAAATGAGCATTCCCATCTCTTGGAGGAATGTGAAGGGGATGTGCTAGAACTTGAGGAATTGCTTGGAGTTTCTATTGAGTCTCTTTCCCCATCATGTCTACCTAAGGTAGATCTGCTACCTGAGATGGGGACTTCTATTATGAAACCCTCAACCATACAAGCCCCCAACCTTGAACTGAAACCCCTCCTTGACTCTCTCAAGTATGTATTCCTTGGGCCAAGTGATACACTCCCTGTAATCATCTCATCTGCACTATCTGAAGTGCAAGAGGGAGCCTTGTTAGATTGCTTATCAAGGCACAAGGAAGCCATAGCTTGGACGATTGCTGATATTAAGGGTATAGACTCTATGCTTTGCATGCATCACATTTATACTGATGATTCCATCAAACCCTTTCGAGACAAACAAAGACGTCTTAACTCCAACATGAGGGAAGTGGTTAAAAAGGAGATTCTGAAGTGGTTGGATGCTGGGATCATTTATCCCATCGCAGATAGCAAATGGGTTAGTCCAATACATGTGGTACCAAAGAAGGCAGGCTTCACAGTTGAAACGAATGACTAGGGTGAACAAGTGGTGACCAGACCCTCAACAGGTTGGAGGGTCTGCATTGATTACCGCAAACTGAACACCGCTACCCAGAAGGATCACTTTCCCTTGCCCTTTATTGATCAGATCCTTGAAAGATTGGTAGGGAACAAGTATTTTTGCTTTTTAGATGGCTATTCTGGGTACAACCAGGTTGCAGTCTTCCCTGATGATCAGGATAAGACAACTTTCACTAGTCCGTATGGCACTTTTGCGTTTAGGCGTATGCCATTTGGATTATGTAATGCACCTGCAACTTTCCAGCGGTGTATGATGTCCATTTTCTCGGACATGATTGACGAGTGCGTCGAGGTTTTTATGGATGACTTCTCCATTTACTCGTCTTTCAACCAATGTCTCCTGCACTTAGAGAATGTGCTGAAGAGATGTAAGGAGACTGGTTTAGTCCTCAGCTGGGAGAAAAATCACTTCATGGTACAGAAAGGCATTGTACTTGGGCATGTTGTGTCAAAAAGGGGCTTGGAAGTGGATAAGGCTAAAGTTGATTCTATTTCCAAACTTCCATTGCCCACGAATGTCAAATAGATTAGATCCTTTCTGGGTTGTGCAGGTTTTTATAGGCGATTCATTAAGCATTTCAGCAAAATCTCTAGGCCACTTTGTGACTTATTGGCGAAAGAATCTTCCTTCGATTTTAATCCAAAGTGTGCCAAAGCTTTTCATACGCTGAAGGAGGCCTTGACCTTTGCGCCTATTCTCTGAGCTCCTGACTGGACACTCCCATTTGAGTTGATGTGTGATGGTTCGGATTATGCAGTGGGAGTTGTTCTTGGACAGAGGATTGAGGGAAAACCTCATGTGCTGCATTATGCTAGCAAGACTTTAACTGAACCACAGCAAACTACACAGTCACTTAAAAGGAATTACTTGCTGTAGTTTTTGCTTTGGAGAAGTTCAGGTCTTACTTTCTTGGATCCAAGGTGGTCATTTTCACTGATCATACGGCAGTGAAACATTTCATTGCCAAGAAAGATTCTAAGCCACATTTAATTAGATGGATTCTACTCCTTCAAGAGTTTGACTTGGAGATTCGTGAAAAGAAAGGAGTGGAAAATGTAGTGGCTGACCACCTGTCTCGCCTGCCCATTGATGACTCTCAATCTGGAGACATCTGTGAGACATTTCCCGACGAAACCCTTATGGCGGTAACGCCGACTTCACCCTGGTATGCGGATACAGTTAACTACCTGGTCACTGGAGAAACCCTTGGCTCTTGGGATGCGTAAAAACGGAAGCAATTCATTTCCCATGCTAGATTCTTTCATTGGGAAGAGCCAGAATTATTTCATATCGGACAAGACCAAGTTTGGAGACGATGTGTGCCTGAAGAAGAGCAACAGAGTGTGTTGAGATTTTGCCATGAGTTTCATTGTGGAGGACACTTTGGTGCTAAGAAATAAGCTTTTAAAGTTCTCCAGTCCGATTTTTGGTGGCCTTCTTTATTTAAGGATTCCCATTACTTTGTTGAGGCCTATCTCAGATGTCAACGGACTGGAACGATTGGGAAGCGGAATGAGATGCTCCAACACCCTATCCACCCTGTGGAAATTTTTGATGTTTGGGGGATAAACTTCATGGGTCCCTTCCCTTCATCCCATGGATTTGAATATATCTTGGTGGCAGTGGATTACGTCTCCAACTGGATAGAGGCCATTCTTATGTGCACAAATGACCACTTTGTGGTTTTGAAATTTGTGAAGGCCAATATCATATCTCGCTTTGGCTGCCCCAAGACAATTATAAGTGATAGGGGACCTCATTTTCAGAACCATCATTTCAATCGGTTACTCAGGAGTCTGGGAGTTACTCATAAGATTGCTACCCCTTATCACCCTTAGACAAGTGGCCAGGTTGAAGTCTCAAATAGGGATCTCAAGAACATTTTAGAAAAGACTGTTAGGCCAGATAGGAAGGACTGGTCCCAAAAGCTTGATGATGCATTATGGGCTTATCGAACAGCCTACAAAACCCCTTTGGGTATGTCTCCCTTCCGGATTGTGTATGGGAAAGCATGCCACTTACCTGTTGAACTTCAACATAGGGCACTTTGGGCTATATGAAGTGTTAACATGGATTTAGAGTAAGCTGGTAAAGCACGTTTACTGGAGTTGACTGAGCTTGAGGAACTGAGGAATGATGCTTATGACACCTCCCAAGCTTATAAAGAGAGAACTAAGGTCCTGCATGACAAGTACATCCTTAGAAAGACCTTTGAGCCCAACCAACAAATCTTGCTTTTCAATTCCAGACTTAAGTTGTTTCTCGGAAAATTAAAATCATGTTGGGATGGGCCTTATATTGTCACCAAAGTATTTCCGCATGGGGCTGTGGAGATAAAAAATCCTTCCTCTTCAACACCTCCCTTTATCGTCAACGGCCAACGATTAAAACCCTATGTAACTTTGGATGGCCAGCTGGTTGACGAGCTCACTCTCGAGGAGCCTTAGCTTCTTTCTTTTCCGCCTCAGGTAATATCTTCCCTTGGTCTTTCTACTTTCAATGAGGACATTGTTTGAACTAGGCATGGGGGGATAGGACCTGAGGCATCTGTACATAGCATTTATACATAGTGCATTCATGCATTTAATTTAAATATTCTGCATTGCATACATTTGATCGAAAAAAAAAAAAAACATTTTACATCATTGAGCTTAACTGGCTAAGTCCTGCATTCTTAGGCAAACCAGAACTTTAGGTTAGACTATGTTGACTCTAGATGTCTGACTTTAGAAGCTAAGTTGAAGTACTAGCTTTAGACCTTTAGGGTTCTTTGTGGACTTAAAAACTCAAGTAGGAGTTAAGTTGCAGACCATTCCTCTAGAGGTTGAGGAAGGAAAGCGAGGGATTGAGTTAAAGGCTGGATAGTATCTGGTGTCTTTTTCTACCTTTTGGTTTACAGGTCCTCGTAACCAAAGCATCCACAATTCACACACACTTGGTCTTGTGTAAATAGTGATCACCTTAATTTCTTTCTTGGAAAAAATTTTTGGTTCTCTTAGTTCTGACTTAGGAGAAGTTTGAAAGCACAAGTTGATTGGAAGAGTTCCTACCGCAGGAGAGGTGGAGTGCATACTCACCTTGAGGATGCGATGATAACATGTCACCTCCTTGGCGCTTGTCTCTTAGGATATCTATCCTACTGGGGCATGTAAGCGCATTGTGCGGTTCAGGTACCATGGGCGGCCCTATCTCGAAGAGCCGATTGCCACAGGCCTGAATTCGCTTTAGAAATCCATGGGCGATGTTATCTCGAAGTGTCGATTGCCAGGAGTTCTTGGGGTCGCTATGGGCGGTGCTATCTCGAAGCATCGAAAGCCAGGCACCCTTTGAGGTTTGTTGATGGGGACAATGAATCCGACACAGACCGTGCTGATAGCTTATCCAAGGTTAAACTTAGAGGAATCAAATATAAAAAAATTATTAATTATTAATTTAAAAAAAAAATCTCTTTCTTACTCTCTTTCCTGGTTGGCAATCAAACCAACCTTAAATAACTCAGACCAATGCACATGCACGGATGCTTTAATCTCTAGGACCAATAAACCTTAGGATAGAGTTGGAAATCAGAGAAACCTGTGCCTGCAACTCATCTTTAGCTAACCTAGTCTGTAACTTAGCAACTACTTGGGAACCTTAGGTCTAAAGTTTGATCTTAACATGTTTCTAAGGGAAGATCGATTAGGTTGGCTAAGTCCACTTGAAGAGTTGAGTTGTTACTTGAATTTGCTAGGGACTATTAAAAACTAGGCATGGGGGCATTTGATGAGCCAATATTTGTGGGCTAATTAGTTACTTCAATGCCTCGGAATTAGATTAATATTGGCATATAAATTGCATACAATAAGATATAAATAGATTAGTCTAGGTACTCATTTATTTACATATTTCATGCATTGCATTCATACTTAGAATTCATTTAGAACAGCATGCATTAGAATAGTTAATCTTTTAGGTTGCATTACATGCATTATTTTATTTCACATTTCTTTTAAGGGTTTGCACATAAATACCCATTTATTTCTTTTCTTATTTTATTTATTTCTTCTCCAACGGCTGCATGCAGGAGAATGTGCGAGCTTAATGCATAGCGACAATTGTGGATCTCTGCACCCCACGATATCGTTGCTTCACCTTCGCTCCTCCTGCAGCATAAAAGAAGATAGCCGCATCATCAGAAGGCAGGCCACCACCATTCCGACCCAACACTGCACAGAGCCTCGAGCTTCTTCATTCCACACCACCGGCCTCCTTCTGCGAGCACAAGACCACTCCACCGCGGGCAGGCGGGGTGACAGACCGCCACGCCATCTGTGGATTGTGCATCACTGCGAGTGTGCGCTTGAGGGCCACGCAACCACTGCCAGCAACCACCGCCATCAACCACCTTTAGTTCCTCACTCCCGCGCCAGTTAAGACGTCTGGGTATGATCCCAGATGTCTGACCTCCCATATCTCCTTTCGTCTTCTTCTATTTTCTCCTTGCTCTGTTTCTCCTCCACTTCAACAAAACTCCCCTCGTTCGCGCCTGCACACTTATGCACAGGCCATCACCTGCTCCTCCACCTCCGCACACTTTCAGCAGCAGCTGAGAGCTGCCACCCTCCCAGCGTGCAGTCCGAGCGCCCACCTGTCCGTGCACGGCTGCACAGTCTGCGTAAACTCCCCTCGCCCGCAGCTTGCAGTGTCTAGCAGCAGCAGCTGCACAGCACCACGTGCCCACCTCTCCAGTGCCTAAACACTGACCTGCAGCGCCCGCTAGCACCCAGCAGGCGCGCCTTCTCTTCCACGCGTGCGTGTCCTCTCCAGCACCTCGCCAGCAGCTCTTCCTGCCAACACCTTCGCACTCACCTGCGCGCCACCTGCAGTAGCGTCGTTCTCGTGCGCCCGCCCCTTCAGCCCACGCCGCCTCCAGCAGGTGCGCTCTGCCCGCGCACGCCTGTGCGTGACCGCACGCGCCCGTGCGTGCCCGCGCGAGCAGTGCCGCGCCACCGTCCTCAGCAAGTGCAGCCTCCGCCGGAAATCACCATTCGTCGGAGCTCTGTCTGGCCGACTCCAGCCATCTCACAACCTACCACCACCACCGCCGCGTAGCCCTCGCTCCGGCCAACTGACTCCCAGAAGGTTCCTCGAACGAACCTCTCTCCCGTGCATGAGGAGGAGAGAGGTAGAATCCCCTGTTTTTGGTGATATTAATATTTACATTTCATGCCATTGCCACAAAAAATATTTTTATATATTATTATTTTATTGTGGTGATTTTATGCAAAGAACCTCTTTCTTTCTCGTAAATGCAAAATTAGCATGTTCAAGTCTTTTTATCTTGATTGAAAAGCGATTTTGGCTTGATTTCTTGACAAAATTAATAGTGAACATTGGTTTTTGACCTTGGGGAGTTTAAATAGGCCATTGCCTCCCTATGGACATGACCCACTCCCAATTGAGTGGTTATATTAATTGTTGATTAGTCGATTTTTCCACCACATAGAACTACAAACGACGCGTCATTTTATGTGACAAACGACTTTAAAAGCGAAGAATCGACTCGTCACCCGCTCTTGAAAGCCATTGAACATATCCCATCCTGTGCTAAAATTTTGAAGGAATTAACTACTACAAAGCGCAGGTCGAAATCTAATAATCCTAGGAAGGTTATCTTGACTGAACAAGCTAGTTTAATCATCTTAAATGACCTTCCCTCTAAGAAGAAGGATCTAGGAGCCCCTCTGATTTTTGTTCGATTGGGGATATTACTTTGAATAGGGCTCTATTGGATCTAGGTGCCTCCATTAATCTAATCCCAACTGTATTATATGAGAAATTCAGTATAGGTAACCTAAAGCCCACTAATGTGACACTTCATCTAGCCAACCGAACTATCTCCAAGCCATGTGGGATTCTGAATGATGTGATTGTTCATGTCAAGGACTTTTACTTCCCTGTTGATTTTCTAGTCCTTAACATGGAGGTGCCCGAACAACTCTGTAATACCCCGATCATCCTAGGCAGACCCTTCCTTGCTACTTCTAAAGCCCACATTGATTGTAAATATGGAAAAATGGAAATTGACTTTGGAGATTAAAAGATGAAATTAAATGCTTTCAAGGCAATGAAAGACTTTGATGATTGTGGAGCTATTGATGACTTAGAGGATGATGATATTAAGGAAAGCATGGTTATTAATCTTATTGAGTATCCTTTGCTAGCATGTTTGACTCAACCAAGAAAAGAAATTGATTTGGAACCTAAGTGCAAGGAAGTCTGCAAGTATCTGAATCTAGCACATGATTCAAGACTCAGAATTGATCCTCCTATGGAGAGGCAACCTGTGCCATCTTCACCTATTCAGCTGCCCTCACTTATGGTCCCAGCTGAATTGGAATTAAATCCCCTCCCAACTAGTCTGAAATATGTCTTCTTAGGACCTAATCAAATCCTCCCTTTGATTATTTACTCCCATCAGATCAAGAGCTTGAATTGACTAAAGTTCTAAGTGCAAATAAGCAAGCTATTGGATGGACAATTTTCGATTTTAAGGGTATTAGTCTTTCTTACTGCACCCACAAGATATCCTTGGAAGAAGATGCACAGCCTTCTTGTGAATTACAGAGGAGACTTAACTTGAATATGTGTGTGGTCGTCAAAAAGAAAATAATTAAGTGGTTTGATGCGGGCATTATATACCCCATTTTTGACAGTTCATGGATAAACCCAATTCAAGTTGTACCTAAGAAAGTAAGGCTAACTATGGTGACCATGACAAGAGCGAATCCATCCCAACCCACTTTGCAACTACGTGGCGAGTCTGCATTGATTATAGATGATTCAACTCTGCCACTAAAAAGGATCACTTCCCACTACCTTTTATTAATCTGATCCTAAAGAAATTGGCGGGAAGGAAAATTTTCTGTTTCTTCGATAGATATTTTGGATATAGCCAGGTTGCAATCAGTCTAGAAGATCAAGAAAATATGACTTTTACATGCCCCTACAAAACCTTTACTTTCCGTAGAATGCCTTTTGGATTATGCAATGCACCTGTGACTTTTCAAAGGTGCATGATGGTGATCTTGTCGAACATGATTGATGATTACTTGGAAGTCTTCATGGACGATTTTTCAATTTTTGGAGATTCCTTTGATGAGTGTCTAAGCAACATGGAAAAGATTCTTAGGAGATGTATAGAAGTAAATCTGGTTTTTAGTTGGGAAAGGAGCCATTTTGTGGTCCAAGAAGGGATTGTGCTTGGACATATTGTGTCTAAAAGAGGCTTGGAAGTCGACCGAGCTAAAGTTGATTTGATCTCCAATCTACCACCTCCTGGCTCAATTTGACAAGTTAGATCATTCTTAGGGTATGTTGGCTTTTATAGAAGATTTATAAAGGAATTCTCAAAGATTCTTAGGCCCCTGACAAATCTTTTAACTAAGGATAACACCTTTGATGTTACTCTTGATTGCACCCGATCTTATCAAACTCTTAAGGACTTTATGGCCCAAGCCTCGATCTTGCAACCACCGATTGGTCCCATCATTTTGAGATAATGTGTGATACATCAGATTTTGCTGTTGGTGCCATCCTTGGACAAAAGATTGAGAAAAAAACCTGTGGTAATTTATTATGCTAGCAAAACCCTAGATGATGCTCAAAGAAGTTACACGACTACAGAAAAAGAATTACTAGTTGTAACTTTCGGACTTGAGAAGTTTAGATCTTACATTATTGAATCCCACGTGGTTTTTTATATTGATCATACAGCTCTACGGCACTTGTTGATGAAGAAAGATGCTAAACCAAGTTTAATTAGATGGATTTTACTTTTACAAGAATTTGACCTTGAAATCAAAGACAAGGCCGATTCTCAGAATGTTGTGGCTAACCATCTTTCACGACTCAATCTGGACAATCTTGGCCTTGCACCTCCAATCAAAGATCAATTCCCAGACGAATAAATCTTGACCATAGGGCATAAAGGACTTCCCTGGTATGTTGATTTGGCAAATTACTTAGCTACAGGAAAAATACCTAATGAATGGACTAAGCAACAGAAATGGAGGTTTATCTTTGAAGCTAAACATTATTTTTGAGAGGATCCTTTATTATTCAAGCTTTGTGCAAATCAGATTATTAAGAGATGTGTGCCTGAATCTGAATTTTCAAGTATCTTAACCTTTTTTCATAATATGGCCTATGAAAGACATTTCTCGGAAAAGAAAACCACTGCAAAAGTGTTGCAGTGTGGATTTTATTAGCCAACTTTATTGAAAAATGCACATAGTTTCTATAAAGATTGCATTAGAGGTCACTCTTTAGGAAGTATGACAAGAAGAGATATGATGCCCCTTCATCCAATTCTGATTATTGAAATATTTAAACTATGGGGTATAGATATTATGAGTCCTTTCACAGCATCACATGGATTTCAGTATATATTACTTGCTGTGGATTATGTTTCTAAATGGATTGAGACAATTCCCATTAAATCAAATGACCATAAGATTGTTATTGATTTTGTGAAAAAGAATATCTTCTCAATATTTAGAATGCCTCAAGTTATAATTAGTGATGGTAAGACTCATTTTACTAATGCCCAATTTAGAGGATTATTGAATAAATATGGGGTGCAACACAAGATTGCTACACCTTATCATCCCCACACTAATGGGCAAGCTGAAGTCTCAAATCAGGAGATTAAGAACATACTCCAAAAAACTATTAGACCTAACAGAAAGGATTGGTCCCTACGATTAGATGGTGCTTTATGGGCTTACAGGATCGCCTATAAGAACCCGATTGGGATGTCTCCTTATAAACTTATTTATGGTAAATCTTGTCATCTTCCTGTTGAGTTGGAACATAAAGCTTACTGGGCTGTGAGGAAGTGTAATCGTGATTTGGATAAGGCTGGACAACAAAGGAAACTCCAACTCAATAAGCTAGATAAAATCAAAAGAGAGGCCTATGAGAGTCTATAAAGAAAAGACTAAGGCCTTTCATAATAAGCATATCAGCAGGAAATCTTTTGAACCTAATTAGAAAGTCTGGCTCTTTGATATTGGACTTAGACTATTTCCTAGTAAGCGTAAATCCAAATGGATTGGACCATACACTGTGGTTCAACCATTTTCTAATGGAGCTGTTGAAATCTATGATCCCAAAACTGGGCAACAATTTATGGTGAATGGATAGAGATTGAAGATTTGTTATGAGAATGTTGTTCAGGAGCCTCTGATTGGAAATACAACACTTTTGGAATCTTCTTAAGTTGTATTTGACTGAGTCTAGCTGTAGCCGTAAAATTCAGCGCTCGTTGGGACGCAACCCAACGGTTGTAGATAATCATGTTATTGGTTTTGAAATTTTCATTCAGGTCTGGAGATGATCGAATCTTGACTTCTTTAGAGCTCTTGAGTTTCAAGTAATATCTATTATTCATTTACATTCATTACACGCATTGAGGACATTGCATGAAATAGGCATAGGAGGGTAGATAATATTTTTGAGAGTTATTCTTGTTTATCTCTAAAATTATATGTTTTTATTGATTTTTCTTGAATTAATTGCGACAATTAAAAATTTTTATTTAGTTTTAGAAAAGCAAAAGAAACTATTTAACATTTATGCATATTACATTCATGCATTTATTCAAAAATATTTTTATTAAGGAGGTTTTATTAAATATTTTTTTCTTGAATTGTTTCTTAGTTTAGAATCTAATACATTTATTTCACTCACATGTAGACTTTGTAATAGATCCTTTATAAAAATCAATAGACATTTTTAGTTTGTCGAAGAGAAGCATTACTTCTTTTCCTGAACTCTTGGACAGTTAGTTAGAGAGTCAGGTAAACTATGTTTCATTAGATCCACCAAACATTTGTGAGATGAGAGGGGAGTATCTACTAGTGCTCTAAGTCTAATGTGAGGACACGCATCTTGGAGTCTAGTGTGATCCACCAAACAAATTCAAGAGTTTTTATGTGCATTTACTACGACAAACACATTTTTTCGTGTACATATTCCATGTGTAGAATAGTCTCCTACTGTGTTGCTTTTCCTTCTCGACTCTTTGTTAGATAGTTGTTGGTATGTTGGAAAGGTTTGCTGTGGGTGATTGGATGGTTGCGCCCCTAGTCATTGTTGGTCGACCTCTCCGTGGTTGAGCACTTGTGAGTTGGAGGGCTTGCCTCCATCTATTTTGGTTGTGGACTTGCCCCACCACCACCATCTTCGACCATTTTGATGTCCTTGGATCTTCTACTACCAAACTCACATTCGTAGCTTTACATGATTGAATTCTTGTTGACTCGCTTCGTCAGCTTCCCAAGTATTTATTAGCACGAATCAATACAAGAATGCTTTCTTTGTTACTCACAATGTTCCTTATTCTACGGGGTGTTTCCTTCCCCCAAGTCAAGGATTTCATTTTGATTGCCTCTCTCTCTCTCTCTCTCTCTTTCTCCGAAGTTGAGTTGTTTTTTTGGTAATCAACTCATTCTCTTTAATAGAGCTTCATATACAAGGAAAAAAAAATGCCGTCAAGTTCCAGCCATAAATTACTTTGTAAACGTACTCGTATTATTATTATTATTATTATTTACGCAATTAGTATTTATTCAGGTGCGAGGTGAAATTGTCCGTTGACTTACGATGCAATGTGTGGTGAAATCAAGCCCACAAGGGCACCCTCCACACGGTTACCACTAAAATTTAAGATATGTAATGAATAATATGCGGTCCGGACGGGCAACAGACGACTTGGAAAACGAAGCATGAAAAGCATAATTATCCTGTGGCTTTAGAAGTCGGGAGAGTACGTTATCTCATATCATACACGTGCGGCGATAATTTTAACCTTGGTTGATCCACAAGACTGATCACATCCAAACCCCTTCAACTGCACAGGAAGGTTGTTCACAGAGCATTTCTATGAAAGGATGAATGGCCGATCGATTTAAATGAAGTTGAATTACTTGATTCGAATTATTTTAAATTTAAGTTGATAAAATGATCGTCTATGATCCAATTGAATTAAATCGATGAAACTATTCGAGTCAGCCAACTTGACTCCGTAGGGTTGAATGAAATTCAAATTTTTTACGCATGTTTATTAAGCATCCCCATCCCCGTGTGAGTTAATAATCACGGTCCCAATTTTTTTCCAAAGACAATTATAGGGAAGACCAAGGAATCCCATCAACTCCTCCCCCAAGCGCCTTCCCACCTCGACCAATTCTGGACGCAATCAAACACCCACGTTTCCTTCCCCCCTCAATGCCTCCCAACGTCTGGTCCTCCTTGCGACCATTCCTAGCCTGATGACCAATAGGGAAAAATAATGCTTGACGTCGCAAAAAAAGAAAAAAAAAAAAAAGGAACGTACGCTCCCCACCTTCCCGTCCCTTTCCCCCCATTCATCAACGACACCTCCACCCGTCGCTATATCCCCCACATAAAAACTAAAAGACAATTCCCCACAACCAACCAATAAAAACGCTTACCCACTACCAAATCAGGAGACAGAACTACGACGCCTGCAGAAAGGAGAAGCGCACAAACCGCGAGACCGGGTCGAGAGAGAGAGAGAGAGAGAAGAGGAGGGAACCCTTCACAGGTCTAGGGTTTCAAATCCTCCTTCCCGCCATCTACGACAGCCCCTTTCCAAACGAAAGATCCCGAATCTCTCCTCCCGCATTCGAATCTCGGAGAGGGCAACGCATCGGATGCAGCAGCTCCGATGCTAGCGGTGAGGGCCTCCTCGGCGTCGCCGCCTCGGCGGCGGCGGCTCTGCCCCGCGTGCGGCTTCTCCCGCCGCCCCTCCAAGCGCAGGTCCCTCGACGACGACCCCCTACGACGACTCCCGTCTGCCGCGCGCGTCGATGTCGACGACGAGCGCTCCGCCCTCCGCACGGTCCTCGCCCACCAGCGCGAGGCCATCGAGGACCTCCGCCGCGACCTCGAGGAGGAGCGCAGCGCCTCCTCGGAAGCCGCCAGCGAGGCCATGTCGATGATACTCCGTCTCCAGCACGAGAAGGCGGAGCTCCAGATGGAGGCCCGCCAGTTCCGCCAGTTCGCCGAGGAGAAGATCGCCCACGACCTCCACCAGATCGCCTCCCTCGAGGACGAGTGCCTCCGCCGCGACCGCGCCATCGAGGCCCTCCTCCGCCACCTCCACTTCCACCGCAACCGCCTCCTCGCCCTCGGCGTCGACCCCGATTCCTCCTCCCCGCAGCCGCGTTGCTTCCCCCCCGCGGCTAACAGCAGCCACTCCAACTCCGCGGGGGACACCCACACCCTGACGGAGATCGAGCAGAGGATCTCGGAGATGGAGAGAGGCGTCGCCGGTGGGGACCTCGAGGAGGAGGTCACGGACAAGACGGTGATCGGTAGCCCCCCGCGTCACCGCCACTCCCGGACGATGTCCGCGGAGAGCGTGGGGTCGTTCCTGACGATGCCGGAGATCCACCCTCCCGCGCGCGAGCAGGGCACCGCGGGGGATGATGCCACCAGCGATAGGGTTTACACCATCGACGCGGCGGTCTACCGCGGGGTGCGGCCCGGCGAGTTGGACGAGTGCTCGAGCACGTCGAAGGGATCGGTCGCCAGGTGGAGCGAGGGGGAGGACGATATAAGGAAGCTGTACGTGAGGCTGCAGGCGCTGGAGGCGGACAGGGAGTCGCTGAAGCAGGAGATCGCATCGATGAGGACGGAGAAGGCGCAGATGGTGCTGCTCAAGGAGATCACCGAGAATCTCTCGAAGGGCATCGGTGGGGCCGCGCAGCCACCGACGGCGGCGGAGAGGGAGGTCCGGAAGGGGCCTCCTTTCTTCGGAGCGTTCTCGTTGCTCTCTGCGTTGAAGGGGAGATTGGCCCCCGCTGTAGGGCTATGTATCCTTTTCTATTGGAGGGCGACGAGTCGACGTTGAGAGGCCGTCTCCGGTGGCACCACCGTAAAGAAGGGTATCAGGTCGAGCGGGGAAAGAGATGCTGCTCGTCCTGTGGTAGGAAATATGATGCCGGCGTTTTATAATATTCGCGGCAACAATTCGATGATGTAAATCGAAAAAATTATGTATATATATATATTAATTATTACTTTTGTTCATGTGGGATATGCCTCGAGCGTGCTTGGTATGGAAATTGGAAGATATTGTTGTTTCGTTGTTCCTGAGGTATGTGTAGATAAACCTCTTAATATGCTGCTTGATCAGAACTTTGTAAGCAGTAAATAGCATTTGTTTCTACCATATTTCCCAGGAGTTTAGCTTTCTAATCTCGAGTGACATAGATGATGCTGATGGTCTGTCTTTCCTTCTGGTTCCTGAGGGTAGATAGATGTCTGTTTGGGCAGCGGAACGACGGAAAAAATTAAAAAAAAAATTACAAGAAGAGCAAGAAGAAAATAGAATTAAGAGGAAAAAAAAAACAGTACCTTTTAGCTTTAGTTAAAAAGTTAAAATTAAATTAGTTGTATGAAAAGAAATAAGCATCACGTCATGAAATTACAAGAGAGAGAAAATAATAATAAGGTGAAAATATTTTATTCCTAAATTAAATACCTAAATAATTCCAAAATTAATAGTGTTAGACAAGGAATTAAATTTTTAATTTTGGTAAACAAACAACTCCTAAAAATTTTTTTAGGTTTAGTTTACTTGTAGCGTTAACCTCTATTTATCTGACTACTTAATCTCGAATTTACTAATCTGGGTTTACCCACTTAAATACAGGATTGTCTAACACCAATTTCAATTAGTGTTAGTCAAATTCGTGTTAAAATTATACACCACTCGTATCTCCGATATCTCTTATGTTTTATATACTTAACATCACTATCAAATAGACAATACAAGGGTAAAAATCACAACTTAACACCAATTTAAGTAAACACAAACTGGTGTTAACACCACTCTGTAAGTAAATATAATTACAGATTAACACTAATTTTACATTTCTTAACACCACCTTAATAACTGTTGAATGGGTCTAGATAGGAGTTTTAAAAGTGTCGTCGTCGTAGCAAGATTTCCTAAATAGCTCTCTTAACAAATAATATTTATAACTCGAATTTAAAGGAGTATCCGAGGTCGAACACAGGGTGCAAGTGTTGCATTTACGCGCTAATCACAATGAATATATAAATGAGCATAAGAAATTAAACCAATAATGATATTCAATGAATAATATCTACTCAAAACTGATATTCAATAAGAATATGAGTATTGCAAGAGTTTAATGAGACAAAAAGATGTTTAAGACAAATAATAATGATTTAGATCACCAATTATTAGTCTAAGCACATATATATCAACTATCCAATAATGTCAAATAAATGAACAGTAATCAAACAACTTAAGTAATGCCTACTACAATGCTTCTTCAAAGTTTTTTTCTTCTTCTCTTCTTCTGCCTTTCTTCTTCTCAAGCTTTCTTTTCTTAGAGCCTTCTTCTTCCTTTAGAGAGCACAAGGGTTCTATCTCACGGTTAAGTGTTGAGCGTCTGCATAGAGGAGCAAAACCCTCCCCTCCCCCGCTCTCTTTCTCTTTCCTTCCTCCTCTCTCAAACCCGGGCTTATTGGGTAATCGAGCATGCATGGCAACTGGATCCAAGGCTGCGTGCGTAGGGTCGCAGTCGAGGAGTGTATAGCTTAGGCGAGTTCGGGTGAGTGCGAGTGTAGGCAAGGACCTTACCCCCAAGTGTCTGAGGCAACATGGCAATATCAGAAAAACAATTTATGTGTAGCTGTGTACCCTTCCCCCACCAATGTGGGACTATCCCCACTCCTCTTTCTTGCGTCTGCAGCAGAGATGATGTCTCCAATTAAAGCAGTTGCTGCAGTTGGGATCCTCAATTGAGGACTTGGGCATGAACCTGGACCTTGTTCGCAATGCCTGGAGGTTGCACCTGGGCTTGCGTGGCCTAGAACACGAAGAACACAGGCGGAGATGACGGCGGTGATGGTAGAGACCAGCGAGACCTGAAAATCATACAAGCGGCCTTACGGCCACATTAAAATAGATCATAAGCTTCACCAAGTGTTTGCGAGTGTGGTGGCGGTGGTTTTGTGGAGGATGGCGGCATGTGGTGGTTTGACGGAGTCGGGGACTGTGGTATGAAGGTGGGTTGTTCGGTGGCTCTTTTGGGTGGATGGAATAGCAAATAGTGAGAGGGGTTTTGATGGGCGTGAGCTGGTGGAAGTTTTGGGAGTGTCAGTGAGGTGTGCGGTGCGGTGGAATGACGGAAGAGCCTCGTTGGAGATGTGGCCGGAGCAGCAAGAGATGACGGAGAATGGTGTGTCGAGGGTTTATTTTTGGGTTTTGAATAGTGGAAATTAACCTAAGAATCTAAGGTAACCTAACTAACTTAAATCTAACAGATGAAAGGGAGGGATTCCTATGCCAGTGGTACGCTGGACATGGGGAAGATGAAAACTCCGGTGATAGAAGCGGCGACAACGAAGAGGCTTAGACAGCAGCCACTGGTATTGCGACGCACGGAGGAACTTGAGGAAGAGGAATCCACCGCTATGCTTTGTGAGGGTGGACAAAGAAGGTGGTCGGAGAAGGTTGCTGGAGCTCGTGGAGCATTCGGCCGAAGAGGAGGGAAGAAAGAGGTTTTCCAGCCAAAAACAAGCTGAGGAGGACGGTTTGTCCTCAGGGGTTCTTATATAGGCCTTAAGAGAGCTTTCCAAGCTTGGAAGCTTCGAAGCTTCATGAAATAGGAGACCCAATCCTTCAAATGATTTGCATGAGCCTTTGAGTAGTAATTAGAGCCCAAGATGCGGTTCAGATTGTAGGGAAACTCTATGAATCTTCCTTCCAAATTTGGAAGAATTTGGCCGTGAAATCAGGGAGTACTTCCTGATTGAACATCGCTGATGATGGGTTTAGGAGTATGAAGGTGGAGGGGACCTATTTGCGAATAAGATGATGAAGTTAGGGGGCTCTTTGCAAGGATTTCAAAAGTTAGGGGCATATGTGTGAGAGAAAAGAGTCAGACTGAACTGAAATGCAAACTAGGTCAAGATGATATCTGATTGGGCCCAAATTTTGCTACAAACCTAATTTGGGCCCAAGGAATATGATGGTAAAGTCATATTTTGGTTTTGACCAATTTTGACTGGGTAATTTACGTAGAAACCCAAATTAGGTTAATTGTCTGTCTGAGATTCTGTTTTAGGTCAAATTGGATTTCAATGATCAAATCAAGAATACCAAACCTTAGCGAATATTTTCTATGATTTTTAGGAGATTTAGATTAATTTTATCCTGACCAGAACCTCAGTTATTTAAGTGGGTCTACTTTTAGGGTTTCAGATGTCTATTAATTCTTAAAATGCGTGAAACTCGTTTCTTTCTACATGGAACCTCTTATTAGACATCTGGGAAACCCCATGATTGTTCTGTAATTAGGATATACTGTTAAAACTATAGTTTTACCCCTATTTTAATGCATTTCTCTCAGAAAGGATGTGTAGTGAATTACGGCTCTTTGACGGTTATGTAGGAGCATTAATCAATGGATTATAACTAATTAAAGCTAGATATGGCTGATAATGATGTTATCATTATACCCCCATGCCTAAATTTTTCCAATTCCTTCGCAAAATGTTATGAAATGAACTTGAATTCTAGACCATTCTTTAATGTTCAAAGTCTTGATTTATTCTTCTTTTTAGAAATTAGGTCAAAATGCTAATAATAGGCCTAAAAGTATTCAAGTATCAATCAAGATCTAAACCTGACCAGCTTTACCCTCAATCTGCCACGAAGGTTTCTAAGGCCCACAGAAATTATCCTAAGGTTCATTGAACCTAGTGGTTAAAGCACCTGTTCTTGTAACATGGTTAGTCTAAGTTCAGTTTGTAGTGCATTTTTGTACGAGAGAAGGGTAGAGGAATTTTTGCATTTTTTGGAGAGAGTTTTCTCTCTCTTTTTCTTTTCTTTATTTCTAGCTTCGGATTGGCTCAAAAACACAGTCTATATCAGATTCCTTGTCCCCACCATCAATCCTCGTAAGGTCCCTAGCAATCGATGCTCCGAGATAGCACCGCCTATGGCAACCCCCAGAACCTAGCTTTCAACACTTCAAGATAGTGCCACCCATAGCGTTCTGTAGCTAAATTCAGACCCTAATAATCGACATTTCGGGATAATCCTGCCCATGACACCTAAATTAGCATAAAGTGCTTACATGCCTCCGGTAGGATATTTAGATATCATAGGAGACAAGCATCGAGAAGATGGTATGTTATTACGCATCTTCTAGGGGAATTTCCTATCTTTCCACGTTGGGAACTCGTCTAAATCAACTTATGTTTATAAGCCACTCCTAATCTAGGTAGCTTTTTCATAACAGAATAAACACTTTTGCATGATTTTGATTATTAAGCGCACTGAAGCAGACTTGTGTGTGGATTAGGGTACTTAGATTACCGAGTCTCGCAAATCAGAGGTAAGTTAACGAGGCCGAATAATCTCTAAGCCTTATACCTAATGCATAAGCTTCGCATTTTCCTCAACCTCTTGAGGATTATCTAGATTTTAACGGATGCGTGAATTTTTACGCCTAAAATAAGTCCAAAAGGTCTAAGATCAACACTCTTACTAATACCAATAACAACAATGATTCATTCACATAGTATTCAATAGATTATGTTCTTCCTGACTTTGCTAGTTTTTAAACTTTTCCATTAAGAAATGTGAAGTAACTTGTTATGCTAAACATTTGTATCTGATTAGAAACGTGACACTACAAGGAAAATTTGTATGTTACTGGAGCCCCACTTCAATAGTGGAACGGGGATGGTCACAAACATGCCTTATGTGCATCAAATTATCCTTCAAACCCAAACATCTAGATTGTAACTTACTTGGATATAGCATAGGAGGTAAAGACTTGCATCAAATACAATTGCTACATTAAGCATCCCCTCCATTAATATTTTGCATGTCCAATTTCTCTTTCATGCTTTTTATTATATTTCATTTTTTGTTTTATTTTGAGTCTCCTCACTTGTTAAGGTTATTCACCAAGCATCCAACACGAGGAGTTTAGCACAATTTCAATCGGCCATAGCTAAGTTGTGTAGGAAAACTAACCCTAGATAGAGCATGATTTAACAAACCATTGGGAGTAGTCTCTTAGAGTGTGTTTAGTATGGAGAATAAATTTATAGAATAATTAGTGGAATTGAAAAGAAGTGGATTTTGGTATTTACTGGTTGTTGACCTCTTGTTAATAAATAAAGTGAATTTATTCAACTTAAGGAGTTTGATTAATAGAATAAAGTTATGGTATTTGTTGAAATTTAGAAAAATCACAAATGATATTTAATTCATAACTTAAATATCAAATATTATTGATGTAATTTTGTTCAAAATTTAAATATCACCTATTCATATCTAAATATCGTCAATACAATTTAGGGTAAGGAGAGATGCGTGAACTTTTGTGTAAACTTTCATATTAACTGAATGTTTATGAATTGCATTAGAAGGTACTAGGTTAAGTTACCTAAAAAGGGGAACAAATATTAGGTTAAGCATTACTTCAGAAGAAGAGGTGGGATACCATAATTGCAATGTGTTATTATATCTAAATTTGAATCAAAATTTTACTAGATTAACCCTCACCAAACGTAGGCTAAGTGATAAAATTCTCCCATCAAACACCACCTTATTATCCACGTAATCTTTCTCATTCTCAAAGGTATTGGCTGGAGTGGGAAATAAAAGAGGGAATGAGTCAAGAACTAAGAGGATATTCCAATTTACGGCATTTATTATTTGCAGTCGACCCTAAAAGGAGTTGAAAATGATCATTTACCAAAATGATGACAGTAATTTAAAGTATACCTTCCCTTGCGGGAGTATAATTTACATGCCACCACGAAATAAACTCCCACCTCATGTGCGAAACAAATTTATCCCGTGGAAAGGCATCGGTTTTTGGAATAAATTTAGTTCGAGGTAAACTTTTCTGAAGCATGTGGCAGAGAATTTCATCCCCAAAAATATAAAAGGAAATGGAAAGTACCGTATTTTTTAAAATCAAATTAAAACAATAAGTACATTTAATGCCCTCCCAAATGTCACCCAAAATCATTTACACGCCAGCCCAACGTATCCGACAAGTTCGTGCCACGTAACACCTTTCCCGACGGTCCATCCTCAGACGCCAAGCAATCAACACGCAAACGCACACCCTTCTCACGGCTCCGACGTCCAAATCTCCTAAGCCAACGAAATAAAGAAACACAAACGTTCCTTCCCCTTCCGTAATGTTTTAAAAAATCGAATGAATTGACTAATTTTCTTTTACTAAAGATAAAAATTCTGTGTGAATAAAAAAAAAGATTGATTAAATTAGTCAAATCAATTTTAAAAAATTTCTTTTATAATTTCGTAACTCAGATCCCTCTTGATCTCCCATACTTGACCCCTCCTTCCCCTAACTCTCGATATCTGTTTGGTTAACCATCATTTCTATCATCTCGACTGTCATTACCATCGATCTCTACTGCTAGTGCTGCTCTTGCACCTCCCTTTCCACTGTTACCTCCCCAGTGAATTGACACGTCATTTTAAGTTCTTATATGTCTTTATTACATTCTTAATTTATTACATAATAAAACTTTTAAAAATATTTTTTCTAATAAATATATATAATTTTTTATCATTCAAATTATAATCCAACTCAATTTGAATCAATTAAACTAAGAAAAAATATAAATTTACCTGTAAATTTACCCATCAATGTATCTATCTTAGGTGGTATCTTTGCTAGCATAATTCTACATCAGTTGTTGCCACATTGAGATCAACGTGCAATGTTATTGGTTCACCAATACATGCGACAGCTTTTTCTGACGTTGCTTACGTCCATATGCATCGCTTGTAGCTTTTGAAACATAATGGTATAGGTCTGAGTCCTTTCCATTTTTGTGCAAGGCCAACGAAATTAGCTGTTGTTGGCATGATGTGTCGCCACAATCGTATGCTTCAAGTAAGATGCGTTGGTGGTCACTCCTACTGATGGTGTTGTGAGCAGTGTTCTTTACATAACTACTTCGATAGTAACTAACTTTACCATTTTTACATTTATCTCCTTATCTCATAGAAACTCTTATATCTATCTATGATCATTCCCTTCAACTATCAACTTTTGTATATTTAATATATGCGTTAGTAGAGATTGATCGTGGAATACTTCATTCAGTTAGCAAAGTAACTGAATGTTGCCAACTGTCTTATGCAGACAAAGAATGTTACTAATAACACTGTAAAGTTTTGAACATTGCTACCAGAAGCACTATGAAGTTCGTAACAATGTTGCTAGCAACACTACTAATTTGTTAACAATGTTGCAACAACATTATGAAGTTCTTAACAATGTTACCAGTAGCACTATGAATTTGTTAACAATGCTGTCAGCAACTGATGAGGAGTAAAAAGTGCCATCAGATCCAAAACTCCACACTCGACCTAGCAAAGGATTCGGCTACCCGGGCACGGAGTGTATAGGCGAAACCAAATCCCCGTCCCACCTAAGGTTAGCCGGATCCCCGGTCAACACCAGCCCGGTTTGCCAGAAGATCCTGCGCAGCAATACACGCCTGTAAATAGGCCATCTTATGTTATTTCCCAACGTTACACATTTAGATTATTTAGTTATGCATGCATTATATAAATATTTGCATTTGTGCATTTTATAGAAAGGAAGATAGAGAGACATTGAGCCCCCATTTCATTCATTTTATCCCTTCATATTCCACCACTTATTCCACCTAATAACACCTATCACCACCTACATTAATTTCCATAACATCCTAAGTGCCTACCTATAAAAACACCAAAATATCCCCTCTAAAAAATATCCTTATCGACACTTGTCTTCACCCCTCACCTATATAACCCTCTCCACTTCCCCCTCCCAGCGGCTATTGGCTCCACCTCCACCTCCCCTCTCACAAACACACACACGCATATTCTCCCACGTACATGCAGCCACTCCTCAGCCGGCCACTCCACCTAAGCCCTCCTCTCCCCCTCTCTTCCCATCCTCCACTCTCAATACCCTCTCAATCACCAGTTGAGAGGCACACTGAGAATAGAGGAGTTCTCTCCCGTGGTTGCAACCACCATGGTGAGGGTGCACCATCGTCTAACTCATCGAGGGCAGGTAGACGTAGTGTGTCTCTTTCCCTTTGTTTTGTTAATTCACTGATTTGTTTCGTGCCTTCGATCGCCATTAGAGCAGCCTCCACAAGTTGCTCTGTTTTGCTACAGTGAATCCATCACGGTTCATTTTTTGAGCACAGCCATTGAAAAGCTTCTTGCTTATCCAGTGGCACGCTCCCTCACACGAGAACACACACCTCCAACCGATCTCTACTTCTCCGCACCTCACTCCTGTGCGCTTTCGCTCTTCCCATCAACCAGCTAACTGAGAAACATAGCTGGTGGTTTCTCGAGTCAACCGGTTACTTTCATCCCTGGGCACTGTAGTCGCACTCTCTCACGCGCGCGGGCGGTGACCGGGCATTCCTCACTTAGCTGGTCACCCAGCCCTCTCTCTCCTCGCACCAACCGCCTCCAGTTGGTTGTCACACCCTTCCTCACGCGAGCACTCACGCACACCGCTCCTTCTCTCTCTCTCTCTCTCTCTCTCTCTCTCACGCCTCACACGCCACTCACTCACACTCATAGATGCATACACATATACATCACACATACATACACATATATATTTCACGCACACACATATATATTCACATATAGGTATTTATATGCATACATACATACATACACACACACACACACAAATTTACATATATATTCTATCTATATAAACACACACATCATCTCATTTACTATACTGCACATTCTCCTCTCCGTGCACTATATCGCAGGTATATTCGCACCAGTTGCGCATATATCCTCGATATTCCCGCACATCAAAGAGTTTCACACATACTCCCACACATCCACTCCACACCCGCATGCGGCACATAGCTAAGTTAATTGTGTCTCTTTAGACTATGATTAACCTAGTGTGGTGCAACATTCCCATTGAATTTTTAATTTAATATTTTCCTCCTTATTATTATATATTATATAGTTATATATATATCCTACATATATCTTTATACATATCTATAAATAAGCTAAGTATTTCAATTCATTTCCTTTTTTGCATTTTAATTTTGCATTTTTCTTTTCTTTTATATTCTCTTTTATTTTTTTGATTAATATATATATATAATAGAAAAGATAATTTTTGACTTTCAGTTGCATGATCTAGTATCTGGCGAGATTGTTTCTGATTGTTTTAGAGTGTAGCCAAGGATCATTTGTTGAGGGTGTCCCTCAAGAACAAGAATATTCCAAAAAAAAAAAATTAAAATCAAGCAAAACCCAAAAATATAATAAGCTAACGGAATTGATGTGATCTTAGGAAGTGCGTAGAAACTAGTTAATTCCAAAACCCTCCTCCCTGAGTTTAACCTTGCCATAAAAGCGACTATCTTAAAATTTGATTTAGCCCAGGATAATAAATTTTTGATAAACTAGGGTAGATTTGCTTGTAGCTAATCACTTCCACTATATTCATTTCGATGCTAAAATCACATAATTAAACAACCTTGCTCGCATTTTGATAGTAGCCTGGGTAGAAATACCAAATGATGGGTTTGACAACCTACACCCTGATAGCTACCACATGGTCTGACAAGTAGGGGTACCAAAACTCGTCAATGAAAGCTTTCCCCATGTTATAAATAGAGAGGGAGATCCCCAGTGAGGGGGGACTCCTCCCTGAAGAGAGAGCGAGATTATGTAAAATGTATCCTCGAAATTATAGTGTATAGTTGGGAGCATCATCCTCCCCCAAGACGTACACCCTTAAGGGTGGAACTGGGTCACCAAATCTTTGCCTACCTGTGTTTGCTTGATTTTCATTCTATCTCCCTATGCGACGGATGATAACAAATCTTTTAGTAGGACCTTCATGGCCCATCAAATGGCATCGTCTGTGGGAAGCGTTAACAAAAGAGTTGTCACTCTGCAGAGCATCCGATCGCAGGGAGCAAGGACCCTTCCGAAGCCCTACTACGGCCCCCATGGGTGAAAGCTTATGCGGTGGTCGTAACCACCCGCGGTCCCACTTGCGACCCTCCCTTTGGAGGATCCCAATCGGGGTGTTGCATCTACACGCCTGGTGACCTCGACTCACTACCCAAGATCCCCCAAGCTGAGCCTTCCTTCCCGGAAGCGCAGCCCGAAATTGGAAGCAAAGTCCTGCGATCCCAGATACACGCCCATGCACCTGCCACTCTCCCACGCAGGCACAAAGGAATGGAGGTCCCTTGCTGGAGGCATTTGGAACGCCAGACACGACCCAACACGAAAGAACGACTGACCCTGCCTCGCACTTTGCTCACTGAGGAGCAATCCTCAAGGCAAGCCAGCACTCGGCTATCCCACGGGAGGCTACCACCAGGCTCATCTAGGAGCGCCTGCCCGACAAGGGCCCGCGTGCGGATTATTGCCGAACCAACTGGACAACCC
This sequence comes from Thalassia testudinum, assembly GCA_037157565.1. NCBI lineage: Eukaryota > Viridiplantae > Streptophyta > Magnoliopsida > Alismatales > Hydrocharitaceae > Thalassia > Thalassia testudinum. The sequence continues at coordinate 26,997,938 of JAZHRO010000024.1, forward strand.
CTCTAAGGGTGTCAAGAGTAGGCCCCGAGAGTGCTTCACCAAGCACTCGGGGACCGGGGGCAACCCTAAGAAACTATCAGGAGCCAAGCAACAGGTGATGGGTCAACTTTAGTGGACTAATTTAGTGCTTAAGTACATTATTATTTTGATGAGAGACTAATTTAAAGCATGGATACTATTGACAAAATCATGTGAACGCTAAATTTATCATTTCATGTATTAATTGCATTAGTCTTTATATGGGAGATTGATTATTCACTTTAAAAGGCAAGGGCATCACATCAAAGTGAGTGGAGATATGTGGGATTTTATCTAGGCAAAATATAATGAGAAAATAAATTTAGAGATTTCCTTGTATACCTCTCAAATTTGTTCCAACAAAATTCCTTATCTCTCTCACGAATCTCTCTCTCCCTAAAATTCCTATTTGCTATATTTGGAACTTAAAATTTGACTCTCTCTCTCTGTCCTTATTTGACAGGAAGGGATGGGCAATGGGAAGGATCATCATCTTCTTCTCTCGAGAGGGACACAGCCTCCACCTCTCTACCCTCACCGCACGCCTATCCACCACCGCGAGCCTCTGCACCGACTGAAGCCACCACCGCCGTGTGCCTCCTTCATCTGCCACTGCGTGCCTCCACGAACCTGGTAACAAAACCACGCCCCCCCTTCTGGACTCTCTCCACAGGAGGAGAACCACCACAGCAACCCACCGTGAGCTTACCCTCCACCATCATCATCGTCCTCCTCCCAACCCACTGCATGCCTTTCCCCCACCGCGACAACCACTTACTGCCAAGGAAACAACAGCAGCAACCTCCCTCTCCTCTCCTTCCCTATCCCGCGGGGGCAGCAACCTCCAGCGGCCACGCTCGAGCCGCACCTTCGTGTGCAGCAAGCGCAGCACCACCTGCCGTAGCACCTTCGCGCGCAGCAACCGTGCAGCCACCCTTGCATGTGGCTACAGCCTCCTTACATGCTCGCACAGCGCTTGTGGCCACTTGCCTCACACGCACTACCACCAGCAATACACCTCCCACACACGTAGCAGCACCCTCGTGTGCACGGCCAGCAGCATCGGGCCCTCCCCCTTACGGGCAGGCAGCCCTGTCTTCTTGTTCTTCGTCTTCCTCTCCAACAGACCAAAGGGAACCCAACATCAACGCCGGTTCCTCTCATGCGTAGCCACCTCCTTCAGCCATCATCCTTTGCTCCGTCGATGCCATGGATCTCGCCGGCCCTCACGAACATGGCCACGCCCTTAGATCCGCCAACGACAGACCACACGACCGTTGGTGAGGCTCCACCGTCGCCGCTCCTCGTCGCCGGCGTCAACTCCGATCGTCATTCGGAGCACCACCATCGGAAAGCTCTCGTCATGGTCGACCTTCCTCGAGCTCCTCGGCCTCCGCCATCGACTCCTCTTCGTGCGACATCAAGAGGAAGAATTCCTCTGTTTTGCTTTCTAATAAAAATTACCAAACATGCCATTGCCGAAAACACTATTGCAATATTTGATTAATTAATCTATATTAGTGAAATTGCATGCATGCACTTAAGGTTTATATTATTTATTTCATGCACTTAACTCTTATATGTTGAGTTTGACACATACATAAAATCTCATCAAGGCACTCACACGACCTAAAGGAGAAAGCCGAATTTCTTAAAATATAGTTATGTTGCATATCATTGCAAGTTATTTCATAGAAGGAAAATTACATACATACCCCTACATTCTTACATTATCGTGTGTTCCTTCTTTTCGCCTTGTTTCACATCAGATTTGAGCACGGATTGCGCACTTGATTAAACAAATACAAAGGAAAAATATTTTGTGAATTTATTGCATCTAATCCTCCCTGTGGATACGACCTGAAGTGTGGTGTTATTTCAGTATTTTAGTAACTTTGATCGAGTTTTTTCTCAACCACATTATTTACTACGACACATATTTTCCTGACATCATATTTCTATAAGCGAAAAACTCCCGATTAGCAGGGGGTTGAGCCGTGAGGTGGTGAACCCATGGCACCCCGAGCCTGTCTATCTGTGCCACGAGCACGGGCGCAATGTCCCCGACCACATGCTCAAATCCCAACAAGGAGCCGTAGAATGAGGTCACTCCCCTTAAGGATTTCCCAAACGACATGGTGCTGATGATAGGCGCTGCTAGAGGTAGGTATGGCCCCGATAGGCAAGCCCCGACGCCTACCCTCGGAGGAGGCTTCATCGACTAGCAAAGGGTAGAATGAACTGGGCAACGAAAGCCCACGTTTAAAGGAGAACACACTCCTGTAGCCTAGCACCAAGAGGACGTGATTGAGACAGATCTGTCTGTGGAGGAGCGTGCCCCTACGGGCCTGTAGGATTCCTCGATAAATACACCCCCTTGACCATAAGTTAGGCGAGCATGCCAGAAGGGGGGCAGACCATAAACTAAGGGTCACTGCCCCCCAGGTCCCATGAGGCCAAGAAGTGCAAGGCCCGTAGGGCACTTAAGGGGTCACCTCAGAGAGGAGCCTCGGCAACTGTAGGCAGCCATCACCACCTTCGTTGTAAGTTGAGAGCCAAGTGGGTCAACACCCCATCCGAAGGGGTAGGCAACATCACCGTCGAAACCCTGGCAACAGTGCTCGCGCCACTCGTGGTCCGCTCCCCCCAGCGCTTGAACCTATTAGTGCAAAGGTAGAAGTGACCTCGAGTCCTCGTCACTTAAAGAGATTGAGCCCCCTTACGGGTTGGCTCTCCCTAGGTACCTCCCCTCAATCTCCATTGGGGCGAGGAAGATGGGACCAAGCCTCCTCGCGTTCTGGTGGAGTGCTTTAGGCTTGCTTTGGCAGAAGCCTTCCTTGACGAGCCGACTCCAGGCCCCTCGAAAAATGTGCTTCCCCTGCTACTGACCAAGCGGAAGTCTCCACCATGACGCCTGCGGGTAACTGAGGACTTCACCTCTGGCCCCCTGTTCGTGTTAGCGCAAAAGTTGAGGCGACCTCGGGGAGTGGCATCGTCAGAGACGGGTCAATGACCCACGCAGCTTCCAACATCAACACTCGCAGTGCTTGAAGGCGCTCAGGCTAAGCTGCCATCCAAGCCACCCCTTTCGGGTCGACGCATCCTTGGCGCATCCCCCACTCCGATAACAATGCCTTCCTCTCTTCCCGTTAGCCATTCGACCCTTCGGCAACCGAGAGGAGAGGAGAGAGAGAGGAAGGACATGACCCTCCAACATTCCAAGTCGTAAGGGGATGGACACCCTAACCAAGTTACTGTACCTAAATCAGTCGATTTAACAACGAAATTGGGCGACCTGGCCAACTACCCACCAGTATGTGCCCGTCTCCAGGGATCTCTCGTCACATACCTGACTCCCTTAGAAGGAGGAGCTCCTGATGCGAAGAAGCTGTGATCCGGCATAGGTTCCCGGTGTCGGGGCAAGGAAACCAAAGATGCCCTCTCGAAGGAGGAGCAAGGGATGCAAGTCTGTGTAATCTAGCAATGGGCTATCCCGGCTGATTTACCAAGCGACATCGGTCATAACTTGACTCGTCAATCATGGCTTCCCCCGCCTCCTCTTCATTCCTTATGATGCCAACCAGGTTCATTGAGGTCAGGGGAAATCCCACTCCCTCCAAGGGTCCAGTGGCGATACCTGGAGGTGCTAATGTGCCAAAAAATAGCCCTATGAGGCTACCAGGGACTATGGCGCCCTTCGGAGTCCTAGTAAAGGCGAGCTTACCCCATGAGGGTGGCTAATGCTAGATACCCTCGACGCATGCGGTACTCATCGTGCAAGGAGAGACCCTAAAAGCCGCTGGACTCAGTGTTCGAGGCCCCCACCTTGTCGCAATGGTGATAAAAGGCCTGACCCATCCTACCAGGGGAGTATCTCCTGCAAATGATCACCCGACAATTCACCTCGAAGGGGGTGACTGGGGTCGGACATTGACCCACCAAATCACCACCTAAGGTAGGTGAGAACTGGAATGGACGCATCCGACATTCCATATATTACCGCCTCTTTAGGCCAGCAAGCTACCTCTTAAGGTAGGCGAAAATTGGATGGATGTGTCCGACGTTCCACGTATAGCCACCTCTAAAGGCCAACAAGCCACCTCTTTAGGTTGGCAAGAACTCAGACGGACTCATCCAACGTTCCTTCCATTGTTGCCACTTCAGGTCGGCAAGCCACCTCTTAAGGTAGGCGAGAACTGAAATGGACATGTTTGACGTGTTTATCAAACAAAGGGCGGCTATGCGAATGGGTTTTGCGTAGAGGTGGCTTGCTGCAGATGTTTAGTTAGCTCATCCACCTTTTTCTCAATGATAGAGACCTTGTCCAAATGACAGGCCATCAATTCCAAGTAGACAGATGAGGACAGGCCCTATGTCTCATGTGCTCCCCTTGGATTCGTCGATGCGTAGGCATTTGTCTGGTCGAATAAGCCCATGGAGTCATTATTGATGGAGTTCTCGCATATATTCTCGAGAATCTCCCACACAGTGTCTTCGTGTTGACCCATGATGTTTTCTCCACAAGTTGCATTGACAAATAAACGGATATCTTCACGGAGTCCCGGGTAAAAAGACTGGACTTGTTCCCATTTAAGAACTCCGTGATGGGGGCACTTTCGCATGAGATCCAAGAAATGATCCCATGCTTCATGAAGTGGTTCTCCAGGTTGCTATGTGAAGTGCGTGATCTGGTGTCGTAAAGCATTCGTCCAACCAATTGGGAAGAACCTTTTCAGAAACTCGGATTGTAGTTCAAACCTTGTGTTGATTAGACGCATTTGAGTCTGATATCAGTGAGCTGCTTTGTCCATGAGAGAGAAGGAGAACATTTTCATGAGAAGAATGTCCCGACTTTGGACATCTAACCCGAAGGTCTGGGCCAGATGCTTGAGTTGTTTGATGTGCTGAAAAGGATCCGCAGAATTGAGCCCATGAAATTTTGGAATAGCATGAATCATGTTGGGCTTGAGTTCAGAATCAGGACCTCCAGCTGGGATTTGGACTCGAGGTTCGATCGCCATCGCAGCAGGAGTGTAATGATCTCGCATCATAGGACACTGCGGTGGGTTCACAAAGGCTTGGAATAAATCATTAAGGCGCTGAAGTTGGTTCTCAAGGTTAGTATCTTCTTCTGCAGGTTGTGCCATGATGATGGATGAAGGAGAATTAGGTTCAAATGAATCAAAGGAGATGTCTATGTGATGGGGTTGTTACACAAACACGGAAGTCAAGGCCTGGCCTCGACGGGAGTGAATGACTAAAGAAGGCCTCAAGGATGGTCTTAAGGACCTCCTACCGAACATGCACTGATGGTCTGGATGATGATAGAATGTGATGGACCCAATTAAGACACCCAAAAATTTTGGATGACTATAGAGGTTCGAGGTGGATGACATCCCTTAGTTAGAAAGCCATCCACCTGAGAAATACCTGGGCAGCCAGAGAGGGAGAGTCTTGCAAAGACCCCTACACGGTAAAGCGCCCTCATAGGTTACAGGGTTTCCCCCACCCGACGTCTCTTGTAGTGATGTTCCAGGTAGACCAGAATGGGGACTTGACCTCTTAAGTCTACCAATTTTAATTAAGAACAAGGGTGCTTAGGGTTTCACTTGAACTTTATACGTATTGAGTGCAAAAAGTGACCTAATTTCAAGATTGGTTGACCCAACAAGGTGGGTCAACTTCACCTATTTGTCCTTTGAGATGTTTTAGGTCCCTCTTTTAGGATTCAAGTGAGATTAAGAGCCAGATTTTTAGGGTTTTCTTGAATGGATCAATTCAACTAAGGCTTAGGCACACATCATTTTGGAAAGTTGATTCTTGCTTATGAAAGTGTGGCTCTAATTTTGGTCCAATTTAGTTTGCCAAATGTGGTATCTAGGGCTTAAACAAGAAAGTGATAGCCCTAATTACCTTAAGTGGATGCACAAATCAGCTTTTGCTGTTGAAATCAAATCAAGCAACTTGATGAATTAGCAAAGAATGGAAAGAAAGTAGCCCTAATTGATTTTGCTCTTTCTAACCTTTTTAGAATAAGGGGCTTAAGAGAGAGAGAGAGTAATCAGAATTTACCTGCCTTTGGTGTGTTTGTTATGCGGCTGTACTTTCTTTGAATCTTCTCTCTAGAACAACCACAATAAAGAGATGTGGTAAGTTACTATCTATATCAAAAATTGTAATCAATAATTCTAAATTGCCCATTGCTTCCCGGCAATGGCGCCAAAATATTATCGAAAGTGAGATCGATATTTAAAATAATCGCGTTGTAGTATAGTCGAAATCGCTTTAAAAATAGATACAATTTTATTACTCGAAAAGATTTCCAAGGTCGAACACAGAGAGCAAATTGAAATTTAGAAATCAAGATCACAATTCAGAATTAAAAGAGTATGCAATAATATCAGTATCAGAGTGAAAAAATATGAGAGTAAAATAGTGATTTAGATCACCAAATACTCCTACAATATCACTAAGGAACTCAATATATGAATGTGCAATGAGAACTAGAATCTGTCGTCTGATGAAGGAATGAGACAACTTAAAGTGTCTGATCCTTCTTCTTTTCTTTCTTCTTCTTCTTCTTCTTCTACTTTGCCCTTTGCTTCTTCTTCTTCTTCCTTCTACCTTGGCTTCCTTCTGCTCTAGCTTTAGCCTTTCGTCCTCTTCCTTTCTTCTTCTTCTGGCCTCCTCTTCTTCAGCTTCTACCTTTGCCTTTTCCTTCTCTGAAGTCCTTCTCTTTCTCTTCTTCTCTTCTTCTACCTGACCTCCTCTTCTTCCTCTGAATTGGCTAAGTGTTGGATCCAATCCTCTCAGAGCAAAAACCCCCCTAACCCCATGCAGCTCTCCTCTCTCCTTCTCTCTTTCTATTTCAATCTTTCTCTCCCAGAGCCTCAGTCGGTCGGGTAATTGGACTTATCACATACCCGGGTCCAGGCTCACCGGCATGTGTGGTGAGCGAGGAGTGAAGTCAGGCGGGTAGTCGGGTCGACCAGGTCGGCGTGGGTAGTACCGCAGACGAGTCCGGTGAAGGGGGAGGTGGACCTCACCCTCAGTGTTGGAGGTGAACAGCTAAAGGCACAAAATCATCTTATGCGGCTGTGGGCATCTTCTTGTTTCCGAGGTGGGACTAAAATGTCCCACCTTCCTTTCGCGCACCGTAGCAGGGAGTGGCCCTCTCAATTGCCTCAACTGCTGAGGCTCTCGACTGCAATTGAGGGCCTGGAACCGTGCAAAGGCAACTTCCGCGCATCCTGGGACTGAAGCCTGGGCGTAGCTTCAAGCTTGGCAGCAATGGCGGACAAGGCTTGATACCTGAAATCAAGAGAACGGCCTTTCGGCCACATCAAATCATTCAGGGAGCATCGTCGGAGCATGGCGAATGTGCTGGGGGTGTTGGCATGGCTTGTAGGCACCTATGAGTGCGTGCCTAGGGCACACTATGTGCAAGTGAGTGGGTGTGTTTGGGGAGTGGTTTGGGTGAGTGGCGTAGTGAGTGAAGTGAGGGGAAGTGATCAGTGAAGTGAGGCGGAGGTGTGGGCTTGTCGGCGAGGTTTTTGGTGTCCTAGGGAGGTGGGATGGCCTCGCCGGAGGTGGTGGTCGGAGATGAAGGAGATGAAGATGCAACGGGCATCAGTGGTCGATTTTGGAAAGTAGAGGGCGGAGAGGAAAGTAGAGGAATCAGGGACTTAGCTAGGAGGTCAAGGGACGAAGGGGGTGAGCGAAGGCGTCGGGTCTAGTGTGGCCAACACCGAATACGATGGCGGCTTCGGTGAGGTGGGATTGGCGAGGACGAAGAGAGAGTAGTGCCTGCTGGTACAGTGAGACGCGGATGAAGTTTGGGAGGATGGATCCACTGTAGGTATGGGGGTCGGATGACGAGGAGGAGCAGGGAACGTCGCCAGACGTCGACGAGACTACCGCCGTGAGGGAAAGAGAGGTATTTGAGGTATTCGCGGCTAAAATCGAGCATCAAGGAGTCAGGGAGATCTGGGCTTCTTTAAATAGAGCTCTGGAGGTCAGTTAGGGCTTGGGAAGCAAGCTTCCCAAGCTTGGAAGGTCACCGGCGATGGAAGCTATTGAGATACCTATATCTCTCATGCGTTCGCATGAGAGATTGGGAGGGAATCAGATCTCAAGGACGGGTTCATACCGACGGGGATTTCTCAGAGGATCATCCTTCCAATTTTGGAAGAGATCCTCCAAGCAATCAAGGAGATCTCCTCTGTCAAAGGTCGTCGGAGTAGGTTTCCTCCGCGATAATGGCGGAGGGACCTCTTGTGAAGATGACAAGAAAGATAGGAGGCTGTTAGCAAGGCTTTTTGAAAGTTAGGGGTTGAAATGTAATCAGATTGGACCTTTTTGCAAACTAGGTCAAGGCAAACTCATCTTGGGTTCAAATTTTGGTATAAACCTAATTTGGACCTAAGGAATCCAATGGTGAAGTTGGATTTTGGGTTTGACCATGTTTGACTGGAAAATTTATGCAAAAACCCAATTTAGGGCAAATATCTGTCTGAGGCCTCATTCTAGATCAAGATGGGTTCTAAGGGCCAAATTGAAGGTACTAAACCATAGAGAATATTTTTATATGATTTTTAGAGGTTTTAAGTGAATTTTACCCTGACCATAACCTTGGTTAATCAAGTGGGTCTGTTTTTAGGGTTTTAAGAAGTCATTTAATTCACAGAACACACATAAACTCTTTTCTGTCCAATCCAACCCACTTGTTATCTTATTAAGACCATATGACCTTTGTTTTTCCCTTGAGAAAACCCATGGTTTTACTGCATTGGTAAAATTGTAGGTTTACCCCTTGTTTCTTATGTTTCTCTCATAAAGGTTATGCACTAAATTATGACCTTCAATTGGTTATGTAGGAGCATTTATTCTCTTCATTAGGTCAAAATGAGCTAGTTAGGACTCACGATAGTGTTCCCATCACAACATTCCGCATACTGCAGCCTCCTATGTCCAGCAAGCCACCTCTTCAAGTTAGCGAGAACTCGGATGGATGTGTTTGACGTTCCTTCCATTATCACCTCTTCAGGCCAGTAGGCCACCTCTTAAGATGGGCGAGAACGCGAACGAACGTGTTCTACGTTCCATACATTATCGCCTCTTCAGGCCAGTAAGCTACCCCTTAAGGCAGATGAGAACTCGGACAAAAGCTTCCGACGTTCCATATATTGTCGTCTCTTTAGGCCGGCAAGCCACCTTTTAAGATGGACGAGAACTCGGACGAACATATCCGACGTTCCATATATTTCTGCCTCTTCAAGCCAGCAAACCACCACTTAAGGCGGACGAGAACTCGAATGAATGCATCCAACGTTCCATGTATCGTCACCTTTACAAGATGACAAGCCACCTCTTAAGGTGGACAAAAACTTGGATCGACACGTCCATAAGTTGCCACCTCTTCAGGATAGCAAGCCACCTCTTAAGGTCAGCACAAACTCGAGCAAATGTAGCCAACCACTTTTTAGCCGTCCCTTGAGACAACCACCCACCTTATTAGGTTAGCTACAACCTGAACGAATATGTTTGAAGGGCCAACGATAGCCACATATTACAGTCGGCGAGAACTCGGGCAAACATACCCAACTCTCCTCTCCCTGCCACCTCTCAAGGATGGTAGACCATTTCTGAAAGTTGTCCTAAGTTCGAGCAGACATACGACCGCCCCTCGAGACTGGCTTAGCCACCTCTTAAGGTTGGCACAAACAGCCTTGCACAATGCTCCCTTATACCATCACCTATTCAGGCTAACAGGCCACCTTCCCGGGTCGGCCAGGGCCCGAATGGACCCACCCCGCTATCCTGTTAATTGTTGCCTCCTAAGACCGGCAAAGCTACTCCCGACGACACGAATTCAAGTAGAGGTACTCATGCCTTGCTTATCGGTCGCCAGGATGCTGTTCCCGGAGAAGGGCATAATCGAGGCTCCCATGCCCCACTCACGATGACAGGGACATCAGCTCCTAGAGTCAGTAAGGACTCAAGCCTATGCGCCTGAAAGTTCCACACACCACCTACCGGCAAAGTTCTTGCTGCTTCACGAGCGTGTCGCCGCTTGAGTGAATAGTGAGGGTTTTGGCTGCCTCACCCAATGGCTGCCATACCGGCCACCAAAGGTTGAATCGGGACCTTAGTGCCCCATGCCTCGGGTGGCTCAACGTCACGTAGCTCTCGCAACACGAGCTTGGACACCCGCGATCCAAGCCCTACTTAGCGTGCCTCCGGACCCTCGCCAGCAAGAGTTCGAGCGCCCACTCCTGGCTCTCATCCCCACCTTCCATGGTTGGCCCTATTCCACGTCCACCCTCTACAAGAAGCCACAGGTGACGGCCACCTTCAGGGGATAACCCATGCGAAAAGTCCCTCGACGCACGCTCGGTAAGGAGGCACAGCTGGGCGGGCAGGTACCTGATGGTACCAAGCCTCGCGGCCATGATGACGATAAGTGTCATGACCCGAACCGAGATCCCTACAAGACCCGAGATCGACTTGCCTTGAATAATCCCAAGACCTAGTCGTCCAACGAGAAATAACCAAATAACATGCATCAATCCACAACCACACAAGTACAGTAGCTAAGCAGAAAGAAATTGGCAACAAAAGGAGAAATAAAATAGTAATACTAGAATATTACATGCCATCAAGAACATGAATACTGCCATCACAACAGAACTAGTACGGATAGAGAAAATAACGGAAAGTACTGAAAATATAACTACAGAAACTCACTACAACTAGCAGTAGAAACTATAGCTGGGCTCGACTAGGCCCAGCATCCTCAGCAGCCGATGGCTCGGGCTGCTCAAATCCCTGACCTGTATAAAGTTATATAACTGGAGTCAGCTAACGCTGAGTAGAGTGGTGGCTAAAAAATATATAAGTGCATTTAACATATTATTTCCTGATTCCAATTATCTTATAACGTGTTGCTATATAGAGATCTCTAATCAGGATCCATTACATTACTTTAATGTTCCTATTCCCTAAAAGAACGATCTTGCTTGCAGTTTTCCCGTGATGCAGGATGCACACGTGGCACTCTCTTGGCCGAGAGAGTCCCTTCGTGGTAGTTCTACACCCGGTCTACCACCCCGAAGTCATGGTTGTGATGTAGCAGTGACTACGACACACGTGATAAGCGCGCGGGTAGCTACCCTACACCGGCACACGGTCAGTCGTTTCCGCTAGCGAGTACGCCTCAAACGTATAGCGCAGAACATTATAGGGCCTTGCCCTCTCAGAACAGGGGTCTCGCCCCTCAGGAGTCTCGCCCCTCCTCGGTCCATGTACCCTCATCCGACTATCCCGATTTGCCCAAGGGGCTAACAAGAATCGGTGTAGGGTGGCCATGCCTAACCCCGAGCCCCCTGGGGCGGCTAGCTCCTCCATACACTAAGTAGCTCACCTTGGTACCACTTACACAAGGGCTAGCAAGAGTGGACGTAGAGTGGCCAAACCCACCTCGGGTCTCAGCCCAAAGGCAGTAAGCTCCCCTCTACCCTACAAGGGATAGTTGCCCTCTTCGTTACCATGTATACGAAGGTCAACACACTTCCCTTAATGGTCGCCTATGGGTGACAATTTCCAGAACCATCTGGTTCTCTGTACTGCAGTATTCTTGTCTCATTCTACATTGCCCGGAGGGTTCATACATGAACTTTTCTTTAATCCATTTCTGGTTTGTTACATACAGAACAGGCATCTCAATTTCCACACTACGAATTCATTTTTCTTATTCATAATGTAGTTCATTTCGGGTAGTACATGCAGCTTATGATTTATTCAATCATTCATCTCTCTACACATGCATCTTTTCTATCCATAGTGTTCATGTCACAACCTAGGGTTCAATCGGATAAATACATTCTTGTCATGTGTTTATTTCTTCCTAGGGTTCATCTCACATCCTCGGTTTAACTAATTTCATGCATTTTATTAATCTTGGAGATTTCTAGTCAGAACCACTCTACCAGGATAGTCGGGTGCAATGGGGATTCGTACAGTAGCTTTCGACGTCTATGCAGGTTCCATACACCTGACAAACTGGAGACTTAAGACATGGATGGACAGGTCAAAAGGATTCTAAAAGATACAGATAAGCTACCATTAGATGAATAAATTCGTACGAAAAACAACGATGTTTTGTTTACGAAAAACCAACATCGTTTGGGCCTTGTACGGGCCTAAAACACGAGGTCTGACAGAAATCAGACGTCTGGGAAAGGGGGCCAGACGTCTTAAATGACTCGCAAGAATACCTCTCCCAGGACGTCTTTAACGGACGTCTGGAACGTAGTGCTGACGTCTGAGGGTTACGCCAGACGTATGGAGATACTCCCGGACGTCTGAAACTGTTCCGGTCCGCCTTTCAACTTTTAACACATGTACGTGCATTGTCAGGACTTTGGTAAAGAAGAAAATACAGAAAATAGATCTCTACCAGATGTCTCATTCTACCTTCGGACGTCCGGTAAGACGTCTGGATGTCACTTCGGACGTTTGATTCCACGGAAAAATGACTTCCGCGGAACCGCTCTAGCTTTCCTCGTCACAGACGCTGTAGCAGAGTAGCACAATGCCCTCCACTCTTGCACTCAGACCCGCTCTCCGCTTGCTCTCTCTTCGACTCCCTGCTCTCTCTCTCTCGCTTAGCTATAATCGTGTGAGACAAAGAGGAGGAGGAGGGGGGGTTTAAAAAGGGAGAGGAGGTGAGGGAAAAGGCGTGGGCATCGTATGGAGTGGTGCGGGGTGCGGGTGATGGCTGTCGCAGGGGAAGGGGCGGAGAGGCGTGAGGCGTGGGGGAGGGAGTGGCGTGCGCATGGTACGCGTTGAAAACGAAAAGTATTTTCTGACGTCTGGCTCTCTCTCCAGACGTTGGGACAGACGTCTGGTGAACATTGCAGACGTCTTAAGCTACCAAAAAGGCGATAGGTCATTTCAACATAACAAACTTAAAGGAAGTTTCGTCCCCGAAACTTGAACTAACTAGGGTGCGGAAAGTAACGTAGCACCATATAACAAACTTAAAGAGGATCAAAGTAGGTCCGAAGAGACACACCCTCGAAAAGCTTCAGGTACTGCTCTCGCATTGCCGCCTCAGGTTCCCAAGTTGCCTCCTCGTACCGCTGGCTTCTCCACAGGACTTTCACCAACGGTACCCCCTTCCGTCTCAGACTCCGGATGGCTCTGTCTAGTATCTGTACCAGCTTCTCGGGATAGGTCAGGTCATCTCCCACCTCAATGCTCTCATGGCTAAGGACATGCTGGGATCGGTGATATATCTCCTGAGGTTGGAAATGTGAAATACGTCATGCACTCCAGAGAGTTGGGGAGGAAGGGCAAGTCGGTAAGTGTTGGGAGGTCGTAGATCGCATTTTTTTGATAAAAGCGTCGTAGTATAGTCGCGAAGTACGATCCAACAAAAAATATTATTTTGTAAAAATAATGAGACTTTGAGTCCCGGTCGTTCGTCTCTGGGAGGCATTATTTTTGCTTTTGAAATCGATCTTAAAGCTGCTCTACTTTATTTAAACGACATGCTGGTGCGTAATATATAGGCAGTTAAAGAACAGGCACTTAAATCACACAAATATGATAATCATTTAGCTCGTGGTGATTTCGAACACATAAGATATATATATATATATAATGCAATTTCATTCATCATTGGAGAGTTGTTGCACAAGGAAATCTAGAGGAAAGCTTATACATGAATGCTTAAAAATTAAACCTAACTACCAGAAAACGATTGCATACAAGAATCAACGGGGGGATTTCGCATGCATCATTGGAGGAGAAGTAAGACTACACTACTAAGCAGTAAATGAAAGCAATAAAGATTATGAAGAGCATGATTTAAAGCTAGAAGAATAAAGGGCATTCAAGGGTGGTCCCCGATGGCCTTGGAGTGGTCGAGAGAAGAAGGAGGGGCGGCCAATGGAACTTAGGCCGGCCCTTGGAGAGAGGTAGGGTTGATCCAGCATCCCGACATGGTGTCCTCCATGGTGGTGGTAGTGAGCTCGTGGAGGTGGAGTGACTATCTAAGTGGAGGTGGAGTGAATGGCACCAATGGAGTGCAATTGCCAAAGAAGTGAATGGGTGCAAATGGCCACCCAAGGGGTCTTTTTATAGACCTAAGGGAAGCTCTCTAGAGAATTATGGAATTCTCTAGATAGGCCTATGGTGGGAGCTCGTGGGAGAGTGAGAGAGAGAGGGTGGATGGTGGTTTTTAGATCCACCAAATGTGGATCTAAAAATTGAATGGCTCTTGGTTGCTATTTTTGGCAACCAAGGCAACCACACATGGTAGAGAGTTCTAAAGAACTCTAGGCTAGATATTTTCATGTGGATGGTGTGTGTGGGTGTGTGTGGGTCGAAACTTAGGTGGCTAGGTTGATTAGGTTGGGTTCTAGTGGGTTTAGGTCAAGGTAGGTCTCAAATTTGGGTTATAAACCCTAATTCACTAAGGTAAAGTGCAATTAAACTTAATACAAGTTTAATTGGGTGTGTGAAAACTTAATTGAGAGTAAAAAAACTCAATTAAGTCAGGTCTAGGTCAATTGGGCTCTCAATGAGTCTAATTGGACAGTGTGTGCTGAGATCAGGGCTCAATTGGACTCAATGAGTCCAATTGAATAGGCTGATGGAATTGACTAAGATCCAAGTCAATTAGGTTTAGTGAGGACCTAATTAGGTCCTTAGGGAGGTCTAGAGGTGATGTACTAGGGTTAGGGCACCTTAATTTAGGTTCCTATGAGGTTGGAATTGGGTTTAGGGACATAGAGATCCAAGATCAAGGCTTAAATCTCAAAATAGGAACTGGAGAGCAATATTAGACGTCTAATAATAGTGTCAGACGTCTTATACTCAAAAATATGAAGTCCAGACTTCAGTTCTGGATGTCCAATGTGAGTCAGGGGGAATTCTAGGTTCTGTTTTGGGTATTCTACAGAAATTGGACGTTTGACAAAGTGTCTGGACGTCCAATAACACTGCAGAAGTGGGTTTGAAGTGTGCGGGAGTTGGCTAAGGGTCCTGGACGTCTTAAAACTTATCTGGACATCCAGAGAAGGGTTGGAATTAGGATTTTACGGCTTCCTAGTCTAAGGGTGGCTAAGGCTTGGGGAAGTCTCTAGGCTATCCTAGGGCTAGGATGGACCTAAGCTCTTCACATTTTACTACTTTATTCCTACTTAATAGAATAGCAAACTTTTAACCCCCTTACATTATTATTCCTACATCTAAACTAGGCCTTCTGCTCCAGCTCTGCTACAACTCCTGTTATTCCTGATCCAACTTCAGATCCAGCTCCTGATCAGCTTATTCCCTGCAATCGACATAATGCACTTAATCAGCACATTATAACATTATTTTATGCATAGCTAAAGGAAAGCAGTAAAGATGCAGATAATGCATATGCATGCATGAATAACCCTAACTTATGCTAAGTCCTAGCTTAATCTAGGCCAATTAAGACCTATGATTGCTGCGCAATCAATAAGCGATGGGTCCTACCCGTTATAAGACCTCAAAAGGCCCCACAAATCTCGGTGCAAGCTTCCCTTTCACCCCAAACCGTTGCAAGCCCTTCATAGGCGAAACACAGAGGAAAACATGATCCCCAACCTCAAATTGTACCTCCCTACGCTTCAAATCAGCATAGCTCTTCTACCTGCTCCGTACAATACACAGTCGTCGATGGATCTGCTCGATCACCTCCTGACTCTGGGGTATCAGCTGAGGACCAGCCTCCTACTTGGTCCCCACCTCAACCCAACTTAAGAGATTTGTACACTTCCTCCCGTACAGAGCCTCATAAGGTGCCATGCCGATGCTTGAGTGATAACTGTTGTTGTATGCGAACTCCACTAGGGGCAAATGCTCAACCAAAGAGCCTCTCCAGTCCAGTACGCAAGCACATAGAAGGTCCTCAAGGGTCTGAATAGTGCGCTTCGACTGTCTATCTGTCTGGGGATGATAAGCTATATTGAATCTCAGACGAGTCCCCAAAGCTCTCTGAAACTCCGCCAGAACTGGGAAGTGAAACAAGTGTCTCTATCTGAAATAATCTCGCGGGGAACCCCGTGAAGGTGCACTACATCTCTGTTGTATCGCTCTACCAACTGTGTGGGTTCGAATGTGACTCGGATCGGCAGAAATCGTGCCACTTTTGTCAATCTGTCTATAATCACCCAGACTACATTGTGTCCCCACTGTGTCACAAGTAATCCACTACCAGGTCCAAAGTGATACTCTCCCACTTCCATTCTGGCATGAAAAGTGGCTACAATGGCCCTGCAGGCCTCTGGTGCTCAGCCTTCACCTACTGGCATATTAGACACTACTGAACGAAAAGACCAACATCTCGCTTCATGCCCCTCCACCAGAAATCACACCGTAGGTTGTGATACATCTTCGTGTTCCCACGATGTATGGTAAATCTGGATCCATGTGCCTCAGTCAGGAGCCCCCTCAATAGGTCCTCATCTCTAGTAACGCACAAGCGTCCCCTCATATGCAGGACTACGTCGATGAATGAGAACTCTCCTAGGCTCCCAGCCAATACTCGGTCTCGCTGTGCTCGTAGGTATGGGTTCATCATCTATCCAATCACGATGCGATCCATCAGCTCTGGTCATATCCGCCTCGCCACTATCACTGCCCCTCAGTACCTGACAAGCGAAAACCGGGTCTTAGTTTGTTATAACGTTGTAGTAAGGCCGGTTATTGCCAACATTTCAAATATAAATTTTTTACTCGGAAAATGAAAGAGTTCCCGAGGTCGAACTCAGGGAGCAAGTCGTATTCTAGAGATATACATGTTTCTTTTACAAAATAAAGAGAGAGGGAAAGAATTTGTTGTGATGTTTCTTCTTTCTTTCTCTTTCTTCAGATCTCCTTCTTCTTCTTCCTTGGTTTCTGCTACGGTGATAATCTTCTTCTGCAATGGTGATGCTCTTCTTCTTCTTCCTGCTGTTCCTGCGTTGGTGATGTTTTTCTTTCTTCAGAGCTCCTTGTTCTTCCTCTTCTTTGGTTTTCTGCCTTGACCTCTCTTCTTCTTCTTCTGCAATCGTGGTGACCCTCAGAGCTTCTGCCTTCAGCCACTAAGTCTTTCTTTCTTCTTCTTCTGCTTCGGCCGTTGCTCTTCCTTCTTCTTCAGCCTGCCTTCTTTCCTGCTCTGGCTGCTGACTTTCCGTCGTCTGACCCGGTGCTTCGACGACTTAACTGAGCATTTGCTACAGTGCAGCTCCTTCTTCTTCGCCTGCGCTTCTTCTTCCGCGGGTCTTCTTCTTCTTCTTTGGCCTGCACACTTCAGAGTTTTTCGTCAAGAGGCAAAACCTACTCTACCCCCCTCCCCCGCGTCTCTCTTTCTCTCTGAAATCACTCTTCGGAAGCTCTCCCAGAGCTACCGGGTAATCCGGTTCGGGTCAGGCCCGGGTCCAGGCCCACCGGCGTGCGTGGTGGGCGAGGAGTGCAGGTCAGTCGGGTCGGGTCAGGTCCGCGGGGCGTGAGCGCGGACGAGACCGGGTAACCGGGCGGGTGAAGGGGACCTCACCCCGTGGTCAGGAGGCAGACAGCATAAGGCACTTTTTGCCTTTATGCGTCCGCGCGCCTCCGAGAAGTTCCGAGGTGGGACTAAATGTCCCACCCCAATTGAGCGCCCGTCGCGGAGGGAGCAGTGGGCGATCGTGGCTTCACGCGCGGCTTTCGCCCCATCTGCGAGCCTGGGACGTTTCGCGGAGACTCCCTGCGCAACCTGGGAGTTGCACCTGGGCGAAGGCGTGCCTGCACCTGCAGGTGAAGGAGCTCTGCCTGCTCAGTAATGGCGACGGCGGGCGAGTCACCTGGTCACAGAAGAACGGCCTCTCGGCCAAATCAGACAGGCGGGGGACCTTCGCCGTGGCACGGCGAAGGTGGTCAGGGGGTCTGCAGGGGGCGTGATGGAGCCAACAGGTCGTCCTAGGTCAAACTGTGAGCGAAGAAGTGGGTGTGTTCGGTGGATCTGCAGAGGGTGTTTGGTGGGAAGTGGAGGGGCGGAAGAGGATCAGGGTGAGGAGGCGGATGTTCTGCGGTGGTCGGCGAGCCGTGTGGGTCGCTGAGGTGATGGGAGCGGCTCGCCGGAGGGTGGTCGGAGGCGGAGAGGGTGAGGGTGAACAGGAGCGGTCGAGGGTTTAATTGACTAAATTGAAAGCGGGGAAAGAAAAAGGAGAAGAAGGGGAGTAGTTCTAACTTAACTGCAGGGACGAAGGGGGAGGAACAGGGCGACAGTCGTATCGACTGTCGCCGGAGAAGACGATGCTCAGGGAGAGGGGCGGCGGCGAGCAGAGGACTGGAGAGGCGCCAGCTGGGTGCGGCGTGGCGCGGGAAGAACAGGGGAGAAAGTCTCTGCTGCTGGTATTGCGGCAGAGCGAAGAGGTGGAGGGAGAGGAAGCCGCCGGAGCTGGTGAGCGTCTGCCGGAGAAAGAAGAGAAGAAAGCTGGGGGTTTTCTCCGTCAGATCCAGGCTGCCCTGGTCGGTGGAGCAGCGGGGGGTATTTATAGGGATGAAACAGGGAGGAAGGCGGAGGGAGACGACGTGTCTCCCTCGCCGGAGAATGGTCGGAACACGAACCCATACCGTCCGTGCGTTCGCACGGCCGGTATGGGGGGCTACAATGACCAGGGGGGTGCTCCTGCGACGGCTGACGACGCAGGGCACCCCCGGTATACTTGCCAGGTCCCCCACCTCACCCTGCGCGGCGCCATGCTCCGCGCAAGGTCGCCGGAGCATGGTGCTGGCAGGGTTTTGCAGGAGGGACCTGATTGCAAAGAACGAAGGAGAGTTAGGGGCTAAAATGCGAGGGTTCAAAAGTTGAGGGCCAAAGAGTAAATATATGAGGACCAAAGTGTAAAGTCGGTCAAGGAGGTTTCTTCTTAGGCTCAAGTTTTTATACATGACTAATTAGAACCTAAGGAATCTGATGGTGAATTTCATTTTCATATTAAACCTTGTTTGACCGGTCAATTTGCGTAAAGACCCAAATTAAGTTATTAATTGGGCATGGTTCTCAATGTAGGTCAAAATGGGTTCTAAAGGCCAAATTGAAGGTTCTAAACCCTAGAGATTATTTTTCTATGAATTTTAGAGGGTTTATTCTATTTTTACTTTGCCTCGAACCTTATGAATTGAAGTGGGTTGTTTTAGGGTTACAGGTTATCATTTGGTTCCTTGGAAGTGCTGTAGCCCTTGCTAGATCATCTCATCCCACTTTTATTCTTATTAAGCTGTTTTGACCTGTGTTTGGGCCCAGAATTACCCTGTATGCAGATTATACTGGTAAAATTGCACTTTTACCCCTTATGACTGGTTTTCTTCTCAAACTCAGAATTCTCTGAGTTAAGCCTTTCCTTGAGATATGTAGGAGCTTTTATCCTTTGTATTGGGTCAAAATGAGCTAGTTATGGCTCATGATGAGGTTCTCATCAGTACCCCTGTGACTCCTAGGGTCGCCAGCCGTTCAACTCCTCCATGAGTCTCCAACTCGGTGCTCATAAGCAAGCCAAGTGGGTAGGTGCCTGATGAGAACCTCATCATGAGCCATAACTAGCTCATTTTGACCTAATACAAAGGATAAAAGCTCCTACATAACTCAAGGAAAGGCTTAACTCAGAGAATTTTGAGTTTAAGGAGAAAACAAGTCATAAGGGGTAAAAATGCAATTTTACCAGTATAATCTGCATACAGGGTAATTCAGGGCCCAAACATAGGTCAAAGCAACTTAATAAGAATAAAAGTGGGATGAGATGATCTAGCAAGGGCTACTGCAATTCCAAGGAACTAAATGACAATCTGTAACCCTAAAACAAACCCACTTCAATTCACGAGGTTCGAGGCAAAGTAAAAATAGAATAAACCCTCTAAAATTCATATAAAAATAATCTCTAGGGTTTAGAACCTTCAATTTGGCCTTCAGAACCCATTTTGACCTACATTGAGAACCATGCCCAATTAATAACTTAATTTGGGTTTTCGCATAAATTGACCGGTCAAACAAGGTTTAATATAGAAATGAAATTCACCATCAGATTCCTTAGGTCCTAATTAGTCATGTATAAAAACTTGAGCCTAAGAAGAGACCTCCTTGACCAACTTTACACTTTGGTCCTCTTATATTTACTTTTTGGCCCTCAACTTTTGAACCCTCGCATTTTGGCCCCTAACTCTCCTTCGTTCTTTGCGATCAGGTCCCCCCTGCAAAACCTGCCAGCACCATGCTCCGGCGACCTTGCGCGGAGCATGGCGCCGCGCAGGGTGAGGGGGAGAGCCTGGCAAGTAAACCGGGGGTGCCCTGCGTCGTCAGCCGTCGCAGGGACACCCCCCTGATCGCTGTAACCCACCATACCGGCCGTGCGAATGCATGGACGGTATGGGTCTTCGTCTCCGGCCATCCTCCGGCGAGGGAGACACGTCGTCTCCCTCCGCCTTCCTCCCTGTTTTGATCCCTATAAATACCCCCCGTCGCTCCACCGACTTGGGCAGCTCGGATCTGACGGAGAAAACCCCCAACTTTCCTCTCTTCTCACTCCGGCAGACGCCCACCAGCTCCGGCGGTTCCTCCTCCTCCTCCTCTTCGCTCTGCCGCAATACCAGCAGCAGGGACTTCTTCCCCTGCTCTTCCCGCGCCACGCCGTACCCAGCTGGCGCATCTCCGGCCCTCTGCTCGCCGCCGCCCCTTCCCCTGGGCATCTTCTTCTCCGGCGACAGTCGATACGACTGTCGCCCTGCCCCGGCCCCTTTCGTCTCCGTAGCTAGGTCAGAACTCTTCCCCATCTCCCCCTCTTTCTTTTCCTCACTGTCTTTTATTTGATTAAACCCTCGACCGCTCCTGTCCACCGTCACCCCCTTCGTCTCCGGCTATCCTCCGGCGAGCCGCTCCCATCACCCCAGCATCCCACACGACTCGCCGACCACCGCAGAACCTCCGCCTCCTCACCCTGATCAACCCTCGACCGTCCACTTCCCCCACATCACCCTCTGCAACCCCACCGAACAAACCCATCCTCCGACCCACTGTCCGACCTAGGGCAGCCCTTGCACGCCGCCCCACGCCTCGCCACCACCCACACGAGCTTCGCCGCACTCTGGCGAAGCTCCCGGCACCTTCTGATTAGGCCGAGAGGCCGTTTTGCTGTGAACAGGCCACCCGACCTCCGCCGCCATTGCCGTGCAGAAGGAGCTGCTTCCGCCTGCAGCTGCAGGCGCGCCACGCCCAGCGCCACACCCAGATTCGACCCCCAGGCCTTGCGAGGCATTTCGACAAAACATCAGGCTCGTAGCTGGGGCGAAGGCTTCGCGTGAAGCCGCGATCACCCGCTGCTTTCTCCGCTGCGGGCGCTCAATTGAGGTGGGACATTTAGTCCCACCTCGGAAAAGTCTGAAGAGCCGCAGCGGTTTAAAGCGAAAAAGTGCTGGAGGCTTACTGCCTCAGCACACGGGGTGAGGTCCCCTTCACCCGCCCGGTTACCTGGTCTCGTCCGCGCTCACGCCCCGCGGACCTGACCCGACCCGACTTAGACTGACCTGCACTCCTCGCCCACCACGCCCGCCGGTGGGCCTGGACCCGGGCGCGACCCGTACCCGACTACCCGACAGCTCTGGGAGAGCTTTCCCAAGAGTGGTTTCAGAGAGAGAGAGACACGGGGGGGGAGGGTAGAGTAGGTTTTGTCCTCTGATGTAAACTCTGAAGTGTGCAGGCACAGGTGAAGAAGAAGGACCGCGGAAGAAGAAGGAAGCTGAGGGAGACACTGTAGCAACAAGCAGTTTAAGTCGTCTGATTGGAAAATCAGACGACGTCCTGAAGGGAAAAGAAGAAAGAAGGAGGGACGACGTCCTGACTGGAAAAAGAAAAGAAGAAAGAAGGAGATCTGAAGAACAACAGAAGAAGGCGAGGCAGAACACAAAAGAACAAGGGAAGAACTGAAAGAAGAAGAACAAAGAAGAAGAAGATATGAAGAAAGGAAAAGAAGAAGAGCAGGACCGCTCTGCAGAAGAAAAAGGAAGAGCAGGAACAGCTGAAAGAAGAAGAACATCACCTCTGCAGACAAAGAAGAAGAAGATAAAAGAAGATCTGAGACGAGGAGAAGCAAAGAGAAAAGAAGACAACAAATTCCTTCTCTCTCTTTCTTTATTTTTGTAAAAGAAACATGTATATCTCTAGAATACAACTTGCTCCCTGAGTTCGACCTCGGGAACTCTTTTATTTTCCGAGTAAAAAATTTATATATTTGAAATGTTGGTAATAACTGGCTATACTACAACGCTATAACAATAAAACCCGGTTGTCCCAACCAACTCGCTTCATTTTGGCGCCGTTGCCGGGGAGCAACGGCTATTCTAGAGGTAAACATTCCTGTTTCTTTTTAATTTCTGATAATCTCCTCTCTTTTGTGCAGAAAACTACAGGAAAGCAAGAAGACAAGCAACCGCACGACAACCACTCCGAGGACAGGTAAATTTTTCCTCTCGCTATTAACCCCTAAACTCTAAAGAGGAAGAAAAGAAAAGAACAAGCAATATAGGGCTAACCTGTCTTCCATACTTAGTAACCATAAAGAGTTGCATGTTTTCAACTCATTAGTCCTGCACACTATTAAGGGTATTTAAGGGCTAACACATTCCTGCTTGAGCCCTAATTACCCAACAAAGGACTAACTGGACCAAGTAGAGCCAACCTAAGATTCAACATTAGGGTTTTAGAGACACACTACTTAAATCAAGAATGGAGAAAAACCCAATGAAGTGTGCCCAAACCCTTGTCTGAAAATACCTATTCAAAGAAAACCTAAAACAATTGGCTCTCTAAACACTTGAACCCTAAAAGACAAGACCTAAAAGCTCTCAAAGAAAACAAGAGGTAAAGTTGACCCCTTGGGTCAACCAACCTTAAATTAGGTCACTCTCTGCACTTAAAAGACTAAAGTTCAAGTGAAACCTTAAGCACCCTGATCTTTAAATTGGTAGACTTAAGAGGTCAAGATCCCCATTCTGGTCTACCTGGAACCGCAGTGACAAGAGAGGTCGGGTGGGGGAAACCCTGTAACCCGTGGGGACGCTCTACCGTGTAGGGGTCTTTGCGGGACTCTCCCTCTCTGGCTGCCCAGGTAATTCTCAGGTGGACGATCTTTCTGATCAAGGGGTCCATCTGCCCCGCACCTCTATAGTCACCCAACACATTTTTTGGGTGCCTTGATTGGGTCCAGCACCTTCTAAACTTACCTCTTCCAACAGTGCATGTACGGAAGGAGGTCCCTAAGACCACCCTTAAGACCTCCTTTAGAAATTCGCTCTCGTCAAGGCCAAGCCTCGACGCCCGTGTTTGTGCAGCAACACCCTCACATTATTCTCTCTTCTTATTCAGAACCAAGTTCTTCTTCTTCCCCCATCATGGCTCAGCCAGTTGAGGAAGAAAATAATCTGGAACACCAGCTCCAGCGACTCAATGACCTCTTCCAAAACTTCGTGCACCCACCACAGCGTCCTATGATGCGGGACCACTACAATCCTGCTGCGGTGGCCATTGAGCCTCGAGTCAGAATCCCGACTGGAGGACCTGATTCCGAATTAAAGCCCAACATGATTCATGCTATACCTAAATTCCATGGGCTTAATTCTGAAGATCCCTTCCAGCACATCAAACAACTAAAGCATCTGGCCCACACTTTTGGATCAGATGCGCAAAATCGGGATATTCTTCTCATGAAGATGTTCTCCTTTTCTCTTATGGACAAGGCCGCCCATTGGTATCAAACTCAGACCCGGCCGATCAACACTTGGGAAGAACTTCAATCCGAGTTTTTGAAAAAGTTTTTTCCCGTTGGTCGGACCAACGCCTTGCGCCATCAGATTACACACTTCACTCAACAATCAGGAGAACCTCTCCATGAGGCATGGGATCGTTTCCAGGATCTCATGAGAAAGTGCCCCCATCACGGAGTTCCTAAATGGGAACAAGTCCAATCTTTTTACCAGGGACTCCGTGAGGACATCCGCCTTTTCGTCAATGCAACTTGCGGAGGAAACATCATGGGTCAACATGAAGACACCGTATGGGAGATTCTCGAAAACATGTGCGAGAACTCCATCAACAATGACTCCATGGGATTATTCGACAGGACGAATACCCGCGCAGCGACGAATCTTAAGGGAGCACATGAGACGCAGGGCCTGTCCGCATCAGTCGACCTGGAATTAATGGCCAGTCGATTGGACAAGGTCTCAATCATTGAAAAGAAGGTGGATGAGCTGACTCAGCACTTGCAGCGAGCCACCTCCGCGCGCAACTCCTTTGCACAACCTCCTTCCACACAGGAGACTGTGCAAAACATCCTCCACCGATTTTCCCCTGGGATGGAGCCATATCCATCCCCATCTGATTCTTGGATCGGAGGATCATCCGATCCTTTCTACACCAGCCGAGGGAACTCCATTCCCCCTTTCCCTGATTCTCAGGAGGTTCCTCAGACCTGCGAGGACCTCAACGCCATCCAGAACGACCCATTCTCCAACACTTACAACCCTGGATGGCGAAACCATCCCAATTTTCAGTGGGCAGGAAATTCCCAAACCCAAAGACCACCTTTTCAGTCCCACCCACAGCCCTCTCGTCATTACCAGCCGCCTCAGCCTCGGCCCAACCCTACTCATCCATCAGGGCCAAATCAGGATCAAATGTCCCTAATCCTTCAGACTCTGGCTGACATTCAAAAAACGAATGCGGCTATTCAAAAACAACACAAGGACGAGCTTACAGAAGTTAAAACTCAACTGGCCCAGTTGGCAAATTCTCGCCAGCCAAGCACACTCCCTTCCCAACCCCTTCCTAACCCAAATAACGTGCCAACCCAGAAGCGCGTTATGAATCCAAATTTAGGCCACGCACAATGGATTTATCAGGCCCCTACTGCTCCATCTCCAGACGAGATAGAGGCTTCAACTTCTTATGCGGGATTTCAGCAGCAGCCACCCCTCTTACAAAACCCAAACCAAAATCAGGCCGGATTAAATTCTGTAACAACACGTAGTGGTAAAACAACTCAAGACCCACATTATCCAAACCACTCCAAGCCTGATAACCATGACCCTAGGGTAGTTATCCAAGATACCGCTGTTCCAGATCCACAACCTGGACCTATCCTAGAAGAACCAACCAAGATCCCGTTTCCCGAGGCCCTGACCAAGGGAAAGAAGACCACCAAACCCGTGGCCCCTGAGGAGGACCTGGTCAAGCTCTTTGAGCAGGTCCACATAAACATCCCCTTGATGGATGCAATCCGCCACGTACCAGCTTACGGACGATTTCTAAAGAATATATGTACACCCCAGCGTAAGCCGCGAACCAAGGGAGGGAGCCCAATTGTTCTGTCAGAGCAAGCCAGCTCTGTAATCCTTAGTAGACTCCCACCCAAGGAAAAAGATCCTGGGACTCCCTTGATTTCCTGTAAGATAGGTGGTACCCAATTTGATAGAGCATTGTTAGACTTGGGTGCATCCATAAACCTGATACCCACATCCTTACTTGACCATCTAGAAGAATCTGAGCTAAAACCAACCGAGGTGACATTACAATTAGCAGATCGATCTATAAAGTCACCAAAAGGGATTCTCGAGGATGTTATCGTAAGAGTGCGGGATTTCTATTTTCCAGTGGACTTTAGAGTCTTAGATATGGATGCACCTGAGAACCCTAGGGATACACCAATCATTCTAGGGAGACCTTTCTTGGCTACTGCTAGAGCCAACATCAGTTGTGAGGAGGGCCAAATAGAGCTTAAGTTTGGAGATCAAACACTGAAAATTGATATATTTAAGGCCCAACAAGGAATCAATTGTGGCGTCATCGAATAAATTTGTGACATCAAGACTTTGGTTGATGAATCACACCTCCAGAATGACTCGATTATGCCTCATCAACCACAGAAGAATCTTGACCCGCAAACAGAGGATTCGAATCCAGATATGAACAACCCAGTAACTCCCACCCTTGAACCTCACATCTATACTGAACCACCCGCTGCTGCTGAAAACCCCATCCTCGAACTGAAACCCCTTCCTGCTCACTTGAAATACGTCTTTTTGGGTTCTAATCAGACCCTTCCTGTGACTATCAATTCCAACCTCAGTCCTGAACAGGAATCCCGTCTGATTGTTGTCCTCCAGCAACATCGCAGAGCCATCGGATGGACTCTCGATGATTTGACTGGAATAAGTCCCTCTTATTGTACTCATCATATCTATTCAGAAGAGGGCACACGACCTTCTCGTGAAATGCAGAGACGCTTAAACCCCAATCTGCAGGAGGTCGTGAAAAAGGAGATCATCAAGTGGTTAGATGCCGGGATCATCTACCCGATCTCCGATAGTCGTTGGGTGAGCCCAATTCAGGTCGTGCCCAAGAAGGCAGGACTCACCACTATAACGACTGAGACCGGAGAAATCATTCCTACCCGATTAGCCAACTCGTGGAGAGTCTGTATAGATTACCGCCGACTCAATTCCTCCACGAAGAAGGATCATTTCCCACTACCCTTCATTGATCAAATTCTCGAAAAACTTGCGGGAAATAGGTTCTTCTACTTTCTTGACGGGTACTCCGGTTATAACCAGGTGGCAATCCATCCTGAGGACCAAGAAAAGACCACGTTCACCTGCCCCTTCGGAACATACGCTTTCCGAAGGATGCCTTTCGGTCTTTGCAATGCACCCGCTACTTTTCAGCGATGCATGCTTGCCATATTCTCAGATATGGTAGGTGATTATCTGGAAGTCTTCATGGATGACTTTTCAGTTTTCGGAGCATCATTCGACGATTGCCTCCAACACTTGGTCCAGATACTCAGGCGGTGCATCGATGTGAATTTGGTTCTTTCCTGGGAAAAGAGCCATTTCATGGTGCCTGAGGGAATTGTCCTGGGACACTCAATTTCGGAGAAAGGTATCCAAGTGGATCGAGCTAAGGTTAATCTGATTTCTCACCTTCCTATGCCTAGCTCGATCAGGGACATCCGTTCCTTTTTAGGGCATGTCGGTTTTTATCGACGATTTATCCCTGATTTTTCAAAAATCGCGCGCCCCCTGACCACTCCTCTCTCCAAGGATGTTCCCTTAGAAATTTCCAAGGAATGCACTCAAGCATTTGAAATCCTGCGTGACCGAGTCACCCAAGCCCCGATCCTACAGTCCCCTGATTGGTCTCAACCCTTTGAGATCATGTGTGATGCATCCGACTTCGCTGTAGGAGCGGTTTTGGGACAGAAAATTGACAAGAAACCTGTGGTCATTTACTACGCCAGCAAAACACTCGATGAGGCTCAGCGTAACTATACGGTTACTGAGAAAGAGCTGCTAGCTGTAGTATTTGCCCTAGAAAAGTTCAGATCGTACCTTCTGGGTTCCCGTGTCATCATATACTCGGATCACACAGCTGTGAGGCATCTCCTTGCAAAGAAGGACGCGAAACCTCGATTAATCCGATGGATCTTGCTGTTGCAAGAATTTGACCTTGAGATTCGCGACAAAGTGGGAAAGCAAAACGTGGTAGCTGATCACTTGTCCCGTCTTCCTTCTGAAATAATTGACCCTTCCGGACCCATCACTGAGCATTTTCCCGATGAGCACCTGCTGACTATTGGTACTAGCCTTCCATGGTTTGCTAATGTAGTGAATTACTTGGCATCTCATCAGATCCCGTCCGATTGGCCGAAGGCCAAGAAAGACAAATTACGCTCCGATGCCAAGTATTACTTTTGGGAAGACCCGTACCTCTTCCGCATAGGTGCCGATCAGATCATCCGGAGATGTGTCCCGGAAGGGGAATTCAACAAAATCCTCTCTTTCTGCCATGACCAGGCATGCGGTGGCCATTTCGCCGGGCATAAAACCGCATCAAAAGTCCTCCAGTGCGGCTTTTACTGGCCCACACTGTTCAAAGACGCATACAATCACTGCAAGGCATGCAGTCGTTGCCAGACTTTGGGCAATATGAGCCATCGCGACATGATGCCTATGCAACCGATTCTAGTATGTGAAATCTTTGATGTTTGGGGGATTGATTTTATGGGCCCCTTTCCTGTTTCGGATGGTTTCGAATACATTCTGTTGGCTGTGGACTACGTGTCCAAATGGATCGAAGCCATACCAACCCGAACCTGTGATCACAAAATCGTTCTCAAATTCATTCATCAACACATTTTCTCAAGGTTCGGGATTCCTCGTGCAATAATCTCTGATGGGGGGACCCATTTCACAAATGCTCAGTTTAGGTCACTGATGACCAAATACGGGGTGTCTCACCGAATCTCTACTCCTTACCACCCCCAAACTAATGGTCTAGCTGAGCTGTCTAATCGGGAGATCAAGAAAATCCTGCAAGTCACTGTTCGACCTGACAGGAAGGACTGGTCGTCCCGACTTCCGGAAGCACTGTGGGCCTATAGGACCGCCCACAAGACCCAATTGGGCATGTCTCCCTTTAGACTGGTATACGGAAAGGCATGCCACCTTCCCGTAGAATTGGAGCATAAAGCCTATTGGGCAGTACGGAACTGTAATCTAGATCTTTCCAAGGCTGGGACCCACAGAAAACTCCAAATCAGCGAGATCGATGAATTACGCCTAGACGCGTACGAGAACTCTCAAATCTACAAGGAGCGGGTTAAAGCCTTCCACGACAAACACATCTCGAGAAAGATCTTTCATCCTGGTCAAAAGGTCCTACTCTTTGATGCCCGACTAAAATTCTTCCCAGGAAAACTGAGATCCAAGTGGGTCGGACCATATTTGGTCCGACAGGTTTTTGGAAATGGAGCAATCGAAATCAGTCCACTCAGCCACGATTCTGAACCTTTCATCGTGAACGGTCAGAGACTCAAGCCGTTCACTGATGTAACTTCTACTGATTTGGCTGAGGCATCTTATATCCTCCTTTCCCCTTGAGCTTATTGCGCCCAGCCGATGGCGTAAAACTCAGCGCTTAACGGGAGGCAGCCCGTCATTCTCTTTAAAAACCTGAAACTTGTTCTGACACATTTTTGCACTCGAAGTTCACCCTTGTAGACAGCCGACCCTAACTCAGATACTTGCATCTGGGATTTGAAATCGTCCGCAAAAATTCAACCCGACCCATCCACTGATCCAAATTTCTGTCTTAAGGAATGAACTAAGTTAAATAAAAACCCCCTAGGTTACAATGAGGACATTGCAAATCTTAGGCATGGGGGGGTATGAAAGTGCAAAAACTTGTAAGAAAAGGTTTCAAACAAAAAATTCACATATGCCAAAAATACCATAAAAATTAAAAAATTTTCGAAAAAGAATAAGAGGAAAAGAGGAGAAGGAAATTTTGTGAAGGAGAAGGAGAAAAGAAACAAAATGAAAAAGGAGCACAAAATTATGAGAAAAGGTGATAGTCATTAGTAAGGAACTAAGGAATTAACCTAAGTTCTAGACCTCATTCAAGAAAATAACTGAAAAGTGCACAATGAGATTAGTAAGAATGCAAACCTTAGGCATTCTTGAATAGACTCTTAGTACCCATTAAGATCTTGACACTCCTCAAGAGGTTGAGGAAAATGAAAAGCTGAAGTATTAGGTCTAAGGCTTAGGGAGTATTTGGCCTCGTTAACTAATTTTTGGTTTACGGGACTCAGTAACCTAAGCACCCTAACCTCACACACAGCCTGGTTCAGTAAGCGTAAAAATCAGAATCACGCAGAAGCGTCGCAAAATTCTGAAAAGAACACCTAGAATAGGAGCGGCCGATCAACACAAGTTGATTTGGACGAGTTCCCAGCGCGGAGAGGCGGGAAATCCCCTCAAAGATGCGTAACAAAATATCATCTCCTCGGTGCTTGTCTCTTAGGATATTTACATATCCTACTGGGGGCATGTAAGCACTCTGCTGGTTCAGATTCCATGGATGGCATTATCTCGAAGTGTCAATTGCCAGGGTCTGGATTCGGCCACGGAACACCATGGATGGGATTATCTCGAAATCTCAATAGCCAGGGTTCCGGGGGTTGCCATGGGCGGTGCTATCTCGAAGCATCGATCGCCAGGAACCCTTGAGGATTGATGATGGGAGCAAGGAATCTGATACAGACCGTGTTGAAAAGCCAATCCTAGGCTAGAACTAAAAAGAAAAAGAGAGAGAAAACTCTCCAAACAGAAAAACTTTCTATCTCTCTCTTACAAAACGCACTGCGAACTGAGCCAGGGCTAAAATCATTTCAAGCACGGGTGCTTTAACCACAAAGTCCAATAAACCTTAGGTTAGTTCTTGTGGACCTTAAAAACCTTTGCTAAAGACTGAGGCTAAGGCTAGACAGATTTGGATCTTGATTGGTACTAGAGTACCTTTTAGGCCTATGGTCAGCATTCTAACCTAATCTATGCTCAAATAAAAAAGGGCACTTATCTAAAACTATTAAAAACTTCATGGTCTAGAACAAGGGTTGAAACCTTAAGTTTTTGCTAAGGGACTAGCAAAGGCTAGGCATGGGGGTATGATGAGAACCTCATCATGAGCCATAACTAGCTCATTTTGACCTAATACAAAGGATAAAAGCTCCTACATAACTCAAGGAAAGGCTTAACTCAGAGAATTCTGAGTTTAAGGAGAAAACAAGTCATAAGGGGTAAAAATGCAATTTTACCAGTATAATCTGCATACAGGGTAATTCAGGGCCCAAACATAGGTCAAAGCAACTTAATAAGAATAAAAGTGGGATGAGATGATCTAGCAAGGGCTACTGCAATTCCAAGGAACTAAATGACAATCTGTAACCCTAAAACAAACCCACTTCAATTCACGAGGTTCGAGGCAAAATAAAAATAGAATAAACCCTCTAAAATTCATAGAAAAATAATCTCTACGGTTTAGAACCTTCAATTTGGCCTTCAGAACCCATTTTGACCTACATTGAGAACCATGCCCAATTAATAACTTAATTTAGATTTTCGCATAAATTGATCGGTCAAACAAGGTTTAATATAGAAATGAAATTCACCATCAGATTCCTTAGGTCCTAATTAGTCATGTATAAAAACTTGAGCTTAAGAAGAGACCTCCTTGACCAACTTTACACTTTGGTCCTCTTATATTTACTTTTTGGCCCTCAACTTTTGAACCCTCGCATTTTGGCCCCTAACTCTCCTTCGTTCTTTGCGATCAGGTCCCCCCTGCAAAACCTGCCAGCACCATGCTCCGGCGACCTTGCGCGGAGCATGGCGCCGCGCAGGGTGAGGGGGAGAGCCTGGCAAGTAAACCGGGGGTGCCCTGCGTCGTCAGCCGTCGCAGGGACACCCCCCTGATCGCTGTAACCCACCATACCGGCCGTGCGAATGCATGGACGGTATGGGTCTTCGTCTCCGGCCATCCTCCGGCGAGGGAGACACGTCGTCTCCCTCCGCCTTCCTCCCTGTTTTGATCCCTATAAATACCCCCCGTCGCTCCACCGACCTGGGCAGCTCGGATCTGACGGAGAAAACCCCCAACTTTCCTCTCTTCTCACTCCGGCAGACGCCCACCAGCTCCGGCGGTTCCTCCTCCTCCTCCTCTTCGCTCTGCCGCAATACCAGCAGCAGGGACTTCTTCCCCTGCTCTTCCCGCGCCACGCCGTACCCAGCTGGCGCATCTCCGGTCCTCTGCTCGCCGCCGCCCCTTCCCCTGGGCATCTTCTTCTCCGGCGACAGTCGATACGACTGTCGCCCTGCCCCGGCCCCTTTCGTCTCCGTAGCTAGGTCAGAACTCTTCCCCATCTCCCCCTCTTTCTTTTCCTCACTGTCTTTTATTTGATTAAACCCTCGACCGCTCCTGTCCACCGTCACCTCCTTCGTCTCCGGCTATCCTCCGGCGAGCCACTCCCATCACCCCAGCATCCCACACGACTCGCCGACCACCGCAGAACCTCCGCCTCCTCACCCTGATCAACCCTCGACCATCCACTTCCCCCACATCACCCTCTGCAACCCCACCGAACAAACCCATCCTCCGACCCACTGTCCGACCTAGGGCAGCCCTTGCACGCCGCCCCACGCCTCGCCACCACCCACACGAGCTTCGCCGCACTCTGGCGAAGCTCCCGGCACCTTCTGATTAGGCCGAGAGGCCGTTTTGCTGTGAACAGGCCACCCGACCTCCGCCGCCATTGCCGTGCAGAAGGAGCTGCTTCCGCCTGCAGCTGCAGGCGCGCCACGCCCAGCGCCACACCCAGATTCGACCCCCAGGCCTTGCGAGGCATTTCGACAAAACATCAGGCTCGTAGCTGGGGCGAAGGCTTCGCGTGAAGCCGCGATCACCCGCTGCTTTCTCCGCTGCGGGCGCTCAATTGAGGTGGGACATTTAGTCCCACCTCGGAAAAGTCTGAAGAGCCGCAGCGGTTTAAAGCGAAAAAGTGCTGGAGGCTTACTGCCTCAGCACACGGGGTGAGGTCCCCTTCACCCGCCCGGTTACCTGGTCTCGTCCGCGCTCACGCCCCGCGGACCTGACCCGACCCGACTTAGACTGACCTGCACTCCTCGCCCACCACGCCCGCCGGTGGGCCTGGACCCGGGCGCGACCCGTACCCGACTACCCGACAGCTCTGGGAGAGCTTTCCCAAGAGTGGTTTCAGAGAGAGAGAGACACGGGGGGGGAGGGTAGAGTAGGTTTTGTCCTCTGATGTAAACTCTGAAGTGTGCAGGCACAGGTGAAGAAGAAGGACCGCGGAAGAAGAAGGAAGCTGAGGGAGACACTGTAGCAACAAGCAGTTTAAGTCGTCTGATTGGAAAATCAGACGACGTCCTGAAGGGAAAAGAAGAAAGAAGGAGGGACGACGTCCTGACTGGAAAAAGAAAAGAAGAAAGAAGGAGATCTGAAGAACAACAGAAGAAGGCGAGGCAGAACACAAAAGAACAAGGGAAGAACTGAAAGAAGAAGAACAAAGAAGAAGAAGATATGAAGAAAGGAAAAGAAGAAGAGCAGGACCGCTCTGCAGAAGAAAAAGGAAGA
Source organism: Thalassia testudinum (assembly GCA_037157565.1). Classification (NCBI taxonomy): domain Eukaryota; kingdom Viridiplantae; phylum Streptophyta; class Magnoliopsida; order Alismatales; family Hydrocharitaceae; genus Thalassia; species Thalassia testudinum. Next base: position 27,030,996 of record JAZHRO010000024.1, read on the forward strand.
GCAGGAACAGCTGAAAGAAGAAGAACATCACCTCTGCAGACAAAGAAGAAGAAGATAAAAGAAGATCTGAGACGAGGAGAAGCAAAGAGAAAAGAAGACAACAAATTCCTTCTCTCTCTTTCTTTATTTTTGTAAAAGAAACATGTATATCTCTAGAATACAACTTGCTCCCTGAGTTCGACCTCGGGAACTCTTTTATTTTCCGAGTAAAAAATTTATATATTTGAAATGTTGGTAATAACTGGCTATACTACAACGCTATAACAATAAAACCCGGTTGTCCCAACCAACTCGCTTCAGTGCCTTCTAGCTCAAGGCGTCAGCCACCACATTGGCCTTTCTTAGGTGGTAGGAGATGCTACAATCATAGTCCTTCAGGAGCTCTAACCAACGTCTCTGCCTCATGTTGACCTCCTTCTAGTCAAATAGATATTGGAGGCTCTTATGATCAGTGAAAATCTCGAACTTTTCTCTGTACAAGTAGTGCCTCCATGTCTTCAGTGCGAGGACGATCGCTACCAACTCTAAGTCGTGGGTGGGGTAGTTATGCTCGTGGGGCTTCAGTTGCCGCGAAGCGTATGCGACAACGTGACCCCGCTGCATAAGCACACCCCCAATCCATGCAATGAGGCATCTGTGTAGACGAATCCGCCACCGCTGTCAGGTATGGTGAGTACAGGAGCTGAGATCAGCCTCTCCTTCAGCTCCTGAAAGCAAAACTCACATTCATTTATCTAGGTGAAGGGCACGTCCTTCCGAGTCAACTGTGCAGAGGACATGCAATCTGCGATAATCCTCGAATAAACCGTCTGTAGTAATTAGCCAGTCCTAGAAAACAGTGAATCTCTGTCACCGTACGTGGTCTCTCCCACCTGAGTACTACCTCCACTTTGGCTGGATCCACAGCCAATCCATCCTTTAAGATCACATGGCCTAGGAAGGTGACCTGTCTCAACTAGAACTCGCACTTGCTGTACTTGGCGTACAGCCTGTGCCATCGCAAAGTATCCAAGACCATGTGAAGATGCTGCTCATGCTGTGTCTGACCTCGAGAGTAAATGAGTACGTCATCAATGAATATCACCACGAACTGATCCAGGTACGGTCGGAATATTCGGTTCATCAGGTCCATGAAAGTGGTAGGGGCGTTGGTCAGCCCAAACGACATGACCAAGAACTTGTAGTGACCATACCGCATGCGAAAGGCTATCTTGGAGACGTTGGTCTCCTTAATCCTCAGCTGATGGTAGCCCGACCTCAGATCTATCTTGGAGAATACCGTGGCATCTCTCAGTTGGTTGAAGAGGTCATCTATTCGTGGCAACTGGTACTTGTTCTTGACGGTGATCCGGTTAAGATGTCTGTAGTTGATGCACAGCCGAAGAGTACTGATGAGAGCCTCATCATGAGCCATAACTAGCTCATTTTGACCCACTAAAGAGAATTAAAGCTCCTACATAACTTAGAAGAGGGCTTAATTGGAGAAATAAGTGTTCTGAGAAGAAAACATGAAATAAAGGTTAAAACTGCAATTTTACCATTGAAGTAACATAAACGAGATTTCTCAGAGACAAAACATTGGTCAAATGGTCTGAATAAGATAAAAAGTGGGTTGATGCAATCAGAAATTGGTTCATGTGCAATCCAGGAATTAAATGACATCTTGTAACCCTAAAACAGATCCGCTTAATTCAACAAGGTTTCGGTCAGGATAAAATCAAGTAAACCCTCTAAAAATCATGGAAAAATATCCCCTAGGGTTTAGAATATTCAATTTGGCCTTTGGAACTTAGTTTGACCTAGATTAGGGTCCTAGGTCATCAATTGACCTAATTTGGGTTTTTATGCAAAATATCCAGTCAAATGTGGTCAAACCTAAAATCCAACTTCACCATTGGATTCCTTAGGTCCAAATTAGGTTTGTACCAAAATTTGGACCTAAGGGGAGGTCATCTTGACCTACTTTGCAATTTAGTACACTCAATCACATTTTGGTCCCTATCTTTTGAAATCCATTGCATACACCCCCCTAACTTCCTCACCACTCTTACAAGCAGGTCCCTCCACCATTATTGGAGAGAGATCCTACTCCGGTGAGGAATAGAGAGGGAATACTCTCTGATTCCTTAGAGATCTCCTCCCAGATTTGGAAGGGAGATTCTCTGAGGAATGCCCTTCCATCTGAACTCAATCATGATCCCTGAATTGCACCCAATCTCTCGTGCGAACGCATGAGAGATTTGAGTATCTAACTACCTTACATCTCCGGTGAGACGTCGGTGGAAAAAGGCTTGCCCTCCACGCACCAGAAGCTCGGCCAGCACCTATAAATTAACCCTCAACTCCGGCTGCACCTCCTCATCTCGACTTGGCCGGGATTCCACCTCACTTTCCTCTTCTTCTTCTCCGGCCAAGGGATCCAGCGAGCTCCGGTGAGCCCCCCTCCTCTCCCTCGTCGCTCTTCCACAAAACCAGTGGTAGGGTCGTCCTCCTCATCCTCCTCCGCGTCGCGCAACACCCGCACGAGCTGCCCTAGCCCCGTCGTCGCCACCATCTTCCTCCACTAGATTCTTTCTTCTCCGACGACAGCAGGTATTGCCGGCCACCTTCTCGCCCCCTTCGTCCCTTTAGTTAGGTTAGAACTGCTATTCTCTATCCCCTCTTTCATTTCCCTCATTTTATTTCACCAAACGCCCCTCGACCGCCGCTATTCACCACCATCTTCTTCATCTCCGGCCACCCTCCGGCGAGACTCTCCCATCACACCGCAGCCCCACATGTCTCACCGACCATCGCATAACCTCCGCCTCACCTCACTGAGTACCCTCCACTCATCCACAGTCCCTTTACACCGCCACAACAGCCCCCTGATCACACCCATCTGTCCGGCCACAGGGTGACCTAGGCACGCACGCCTAGGCCACCCCGCAACCTGCCACCTAGCACCTCACCTTCACCGTGACACAGCGAAGGTACTCCTATGGTCTGATTAAGTCGCAAGGCTCTTTTTGTGTCAGGCAGGTTTCACACTCCGGCCGCCATTAGCGGTGACTCGAGGAAGCTTCTTGCTTGCTCCAGGCTGCAATGCTTTAGGGCTCCAGGTGCAGCTAATTCAGGGTGGCATCGCGAAGACATCTGTTCCAGAGAGTGGCACCGCGAAGCCTGCAGTTGTGGCAATTGGAGAATGAACTCCTGCGGGCACGCACGAAAGAGAGGTGGAACAATAGTCCCACCTCGGTAAGCTGTGAAGCCCTGGAGTGATTTATATTATTTTTGTGATATGAGCCGATTGCCTCCGAAAGCACATAGGGTGAGGTCCCTCACCTATTCTCACTGCCTCGTCCGTAAGCTCACCACACGGATCTGGTGACCCGACCCGACACCATCCTGACCACTCCTCACGCACCACACTCACATCGGTGCGCCTAGACCCAGGCACGCGACCCGACTCGTTTACCTGGCTCTAGGAGAGCATGCTGAAGAGTGGTTTACACTGAGAGAGAGACGTGGGTGTGGGTAGAGGGGTAGGTTTTGCTTTTCTTTGGTTTGTGCAGGAAAGGCAGAAGGAAGAAGTGAAGGAAAAGAAGAAGGAAGCCATCGCAGAGGAAAAAGAGAAAGGCAAGGTAGAGGGAAGAGGCGAAGAAGGAAAAAGAGAACAGGAACTGAAGAAGGAAGAAGAAATAAAGAAAGGGAAAGACAAGTAGAAGAAGAAGAGAAGTTGAAGGCAAGGGAAATAGAACCAAGGAAGGAAGAAGAAGAGAAAGTAAAGCCAAAGAGAAGAAGACCTGCAGAAGAAAATAAGAAGAAAGAAGCAAGGCAACTGCAGAGAAGAAATAAGAAGCATAAAGAAGAAGAAAGGAAGAAAATAAGAAGAAGGACAAGGGAAACATCTTTTAAGACATCTGATCCCATGATCAGACGTCCAAATTCTTTCTTTTTGCCACAATTAATTTTCATACTCATGCATTTGAATTAAGTTTTGAGTAATTAAGTGTTCAATTACATTCTTGAGATTAGTAATAAATTCCAATTGCTCCCTGTGTTCGACCTCGGATACTTAGGTTTTCGAGTAATAAACTTTTATTTGTTGACAACACTTGATCACCTATACTACGACGTAACTAACTGTTAAAACATGATCGAGTCCCCGTCAACAAGTACCGTCCTTCTTTTTCGCAAACAGGACAGGGGCTCCCCACGGGGAGGCACTGGGCCTCACGAAGCCCTTCTCTAGTAGGTCCTGTAGCTGTGACTTGAGCTCCCGTAGCTCAAGCAGGGCCATCCGGTACGGTGCAGTAGAAATGGGGCTGGTCCCTGATACTAAAGAGATCTCAAATTCTATCTCACGCTCAAGTAGCAATCTTGGCAGCTCCTCTGGAAAGACGTCGGGGTACTCACGAACCACCGGAATACTCTGTAAGCTGACAACGGGGCCGAGCTATGCCAAGATGCAAGCAAGGAAGCCCTCGCACCCCTGGCTTAGTAGCTTCGCTGCCTGAAGCGTGGAGATACATCTGAATCCTCTGTCTACTGGCTGGCCATGGAACTTGAAGGGAGGCAACCATGGTATGGAGAAAACAATCTTCCTCCCGAAATAGTCAACAAGGGCATGATACGTGGCTAACAAGTCCATCCCCAAGATCACACCAAAATCCTCCATTGGGATCATGATCAAGTCTACCGAAAGACTGTGTCCCCCTATCGTGACCTCATAATTAGCGAAAACCTCCTCTACAACAAACACCTTCCCACCTGGTCATCTAATAAGGAAGGGCTCCTCTAAAAGTACACTGCTCGCCCTCATGCTGACAGCAAAATCCGTAGAAACAAACAAATGTGTGGCACCAAAATCGAAAAGCGTGTAAACGAGCCTACCGGAAATAGTAACCATACCTGCCACTATGGAGCCTAAAGCTCTAGCATCTCTGTGAGTCAGGGCGTTAACACGCCCCTCAACCCTTGGTACAAAAGAAGCAGCCGTGCTCTAGGTCGGGCAAGAGGCAGCGGGCCGGTACCCTCCTCATGACTACTGTCCTCCTCCTTGGGCCTGGTAACCGTAGCCACCATATCGGCCTCAAGTGCTCAGTCCTGGGAGCGTCGGCTGCGCTCTGGTCCTAAATGGACAATTCCTCCGTATGTGGCCCGGCTGGCCACACTGATAGCAGAGGGGCATGCGACCTCCTCCCTCTATCTGTTGTCCCGACTGGTGACTAGGTGGGGGTCTGCTACAGTCGGCTGGTCCCTGTCGGGGACCCCCATAGGTCCCTGGTGGACCCACAGAATGGGGCAACTCCCCTGCTGTTGAATCCGTAAATCGCAAAAAGCGTCGTAGTATAGTGCGTAATACGATCAAACAAAAATATTTCCTAAAGATAATGAGACTTTGAGTTCCGATCGTTCATCTTTGGGAGGCGTTTGTTTTAATTCTGAATTCGATCTTTTATCACTCTACTTTATTTAAAATCGCACGTCGGTTTTTAGTCTTCGGATTAAGATTTCACCACTTCTATTATGAACCCTGATTACGTGCGCATGTGTTAAATAGATCACAAAGGTGAAAGTGTAAGTTTCAGTGCGTACAATTCTAGTGAGGTGGTGGCTGTTTATAGAAAATGCATCTATAGTTAGATTTTCTATATTTTCCGGAAACGACATGCTTGTTGCAAAATATATAAGCAAGTGGAAAACAGGAAACTTGAATCACGCAGAAAAGATGGCAACCAATAAGCTCATGGTGATTTCAAACATAGAGATATATATAAAAATGTATCTTTTATTCATTCATTCAGAGAAGTGTTCGCAAGAGGAAATGTAGAGGAAATCTTGTACAGGAATGCTTGAAAATGTAAATCTAGCTACCAGAAAATGATCGCATACGAGAATCTACGGGGGGATTTTGCATGCATCATTGGGGGAGAATAAGGACTACACTACTAAGCAGTAAATAGAAGTAGTAAATGTAAAGAGCTAGCTACTAATCTATCAGAAAGTGAGGGCATTCAGAGATGGGCTCTGATGGCCTTAGAGTGGTTGGGAGGAAAATGAGGGGCGGCCAATGGAGCTTAGGCCGGCCCTTGGAGAGAGGTTGGAGGAGTGATCCAGCATCCTGGCGTGGAGATGGTGTCCTTCATGGTGGTGCCCAACTTGTGAAGGTGGAGTGAATGGAAGTGGCTAGCCTAAGTGGAGATGGATGTGAATAGAGCCAAGCATGTATGACCAAGAGTGGATGGGTGCAAATGGCCACCACTTAGGTCTTTTTATAGACCTAAGGGAGTCTCTCTAGAGAAGTGTGGAACTCTCTAGAGAAAGTCCAAGAGTGGCCGGCTAAGAGAGAGAGAGGTGGTTTCTTAGATCCACCATTTGTGATTCTAAGAATTGAATGCCTCTTGGTTGCTAAATTTGGCAACCAAGAGTTGGCGCCGCTCCAAGAGAGTTCTAGAGAACTCTAGAGTGTGTGTACATGAATGGGTGTGTGTGTGTGTGTGTGTGTGGTCATGCCCTAGGTGTCTAAGAGGTCTAGGTTAGGTCCTAAGGGGTTTGGGTAGGTGGATACCTTGAATTAGGGTTGCAAACCCTAATTGCTAAGGGGAGATTGCAATTAAACTTAACCTAAGTTTAATTGAATGAGTATGAACTTAATTGAGAGTGAAATAACTCAATTAGGTTGGGTTTAGGTCAATTGGACTCTCACTAAGTCCAATTAGACTTGTGTGGGTTGAGATCTGAGCTCAATTCGGCTCATTGTGTCCAATTGGCTTAGGTGATGGTAATTGACTTTGAGTTAAGTCAATTGGGTTTGGTGAGGACATAATTAGGTCCTTAGGTAGGCCTAGAGGTGATGTACTAGGGTTAGGACACCTTAATTTAGGTTCCTATGGTGTTGGGATTAGGTCAAGGGAGCTAGAATTCCAAGATTAAGGCTTGAATCTCAAAACAGGGACTAGAGACCAGTTCCAGATGTCCAAAAACATGATTAGACGACTTATACTCAAAAATTAGAAGTCCAGACTTCAGTTCTGGATGTCCAATCTGAGTCAAGGGGAAATCTAGGTTCTGTTTTGGGTATTTTGCAAAAATTGGACGTCTGACAAAGTGTCTGGACGTCCAATAACACTGCAGAAGTGGGTTTGAGGTGTGCGGGAGTTGGCTAAGGGTTCTGGACATCCTATAACTTATCTAGACGTCCAGATAAGGATTGGAACTAGGGTTTTGGGCCTTCCTAGGGTGCTGTGACCTAATTTAAGGGTGGCTAAGGCTTGGGGGAAGTCTCTAAGCTATCTTAAGGCTAGGATGGACCAATGCTCTTCACATTTTACTGCTTTATTCCTACTTAATAGAATAGCAAACCTTGACTCCCTTACATCATTATTCCTACATCTAATCTGAGTCTTCTGCTCCAGCTTTGCTGCAACACCCATTATTCCTGATCCAGCTTCAGATCCTGCTCTAGATCCAGTTTCTGATCAGCTTATTACCTGTAATTGACATAATGCACTTAATCAGCACATTATAACATTATTTTATGCATAGCTAAAGTAAAGCAGTAAAGATGCAGATAATGCTTGTGCATGCACGAATAAGCCTAACTTATGCTAAGTCCTAGCCTAATTTAGGTCAATTAAGACCTATGATTGCTGCGCAATCACCTGCTGATGCCTGGTGCCTCCTCTCCCGACGGCCCTATGAGTGCTCCTATGGGTAGGGCCTCTTTCGTCCTCCTCCATCGGTGTCTCGCATAGACGGGTTGGTCTCCTCGTAGGTCATCGCATCCTTGACTACGCGGGAGAAGGTAGGAAACTTCAGGGGCTTTACATACCCCCGAATGGCTGGTCGGAGACCTTTGGTGAACCTCCACAGGCGTTCCTCCTCGGTAGATGTAGTTGTCAGGGTGAACCGCGACAGCTCCAAGAAACGCATACGGTATGCGCTAACCATCATCGACCCCTGGTGAAGAGTGTGAAACTCCCACCTCCTCTGATCTTGCCAAGTCTGTGGGAAGTACTGCTCACAGAAGAGCGCCACAAATTGGTCCTACGTCAGATCTCCCTCCTCCTATCCTCTAACCACCCTCCACCACCTATGAGCTGCACTCTCCAGCTGATACGTGGCGAAGGCCATGCGGCACTTCGCAGGAGGACAGAGGGTGTCAAAGATCTTCTCCATCTATTCCAGCCAATCCTCTACCTCAGACGGGCTCTCCTCCCCCTTGAAGGAGGGGGGCTTTAGCTTCCTGAACTGGCTGAAGACCTCGTGGCGTAGCTGCAACGGGGGAATGGGTGCACCTCTAGGCAAGGAGGACTCGTGCCCCGAAGTGTCTGAAGGAGGTGGGGGCGGTGGAGGATCACCCCTTCCCCCTCCATCTCGTCTAGCGCCGTGGCGGCTCGCCTGCCCCACGGAGGACTCCCCCTCCGCATCCCCAGGAAGAGGAGGCTGAGGAGGAGGCTAATGGAGCTCCTCCCGTATGAGATCCTGGATCAGCTGGGCGAGGTCCAGGGCCTGAATGCCCGAAAGGAGAGGTGGAGCAGCCCCATCCTCGGCCATCTCTCGCCCTCCCCTGCGACCACACCCTTGACCATAACCACATCTGCAGCCCACCTCAAGAGCTCCCTGGTGACTAATCTCCTACACGGAGATCGAAAAGAAATGGGAATGTCGATGACTGTTTAATTACAGAGGAGACGTAAGACTCGAAAATGACAATCAAGATAAAACATTGTGATGACTATCCTAGTTACATGCACAAGTGTGGTTATTTCTGAACTATTTGGTTCATTTCTCGAGACGACCTTGCTCTGATACCATCTTGTGACAACTCGAACCTAGATCTCTACAGGACCCGAGACCAGCTCGCCTCAACTAATCCCAAGACCCAATCGTCCAACCAGAAATAACCAAATAACATGCATCAATTCACAACCACACAAGTACAGTAGCTAAGCAGAAAGAAATTGGCAACAAAAGGAGAAATAGAACAGTAATGCTAGAATATTACATGCCTTCAAGAATAGGAATACTGCCATCACAACAAAACTAGTACGAATAACGAACATAACAGAAAGTTCTGAAAATATAACTACAGGAACTCACTACAACTAGTAGTAGAAACTATAGCTGGGCTCGACTAGACCCAGCGTTCTCAGCAGCCGGTGGCTCAGGCTACTCAAATCCCTGACCTGTACAAATTTATATAACTGGAGTCAGCTAACGCTGAGTAGAGTGGTGGCTAAAAAAAATATAAATTCATTTGACATATTATTTCTCAATTCCAATTATCTTATAATGTGTTGCTGTATAGAGATTTCTAATCATGATCCATTACATTACTTTAATCTTCCTGTTCCCTAAAGGAACGATCTTGCTTGCAGTTTTCCCGTGATGCAGGATGCACACATGGCACTCTCATGGCCGGGAGAGTCCCTTCGTGGTAGTCCTACACCTGGTCTACCACCCCGAGGTCATGGTCGTGACGTAGTAGTGACTACGGCACACGTGATAAGCGCGAGGGTAGCTACCCCGCATTGGCACGTAGTCAGTCATTTCCGCTAGCGGGTATACCTTAAACGTACAGCACGGAACAGTATAGGGCCTTATCCTCTCAAAATAGGGGTCTCGCCCCTCCTCAGTCCACGTACCCTCGTCCGACAATCTCAATTTGCCTAACGGGTTAACAAGAGTTGGTGTAGGGTGGCCATGCTTAACCTCAGGCCCCTTGGGGCGGCTAGCTCCCCCCTACACTAAGTAGCTCACCTCGGTACCACGTACATGAGGGCTAGCAAGAGTTGACGTAAGAAGCCCACCCTAGGTCTCAACCCAAAGGCAGTAAGCTCACCTCTACCCTATAAGGCATAGTTGCTCTCTTCGGTACCATGTACACGAAGGTCAGCTCACTTCCCTTAATGGCCGCCTGTGGGCGAAAATTTCCAGAACCATCTGGTTCTCTATACTACAGTATTCTTGTCTCATTCTACATTCCCCGTAGGGTTCATACATGAACTTTTCTTTATTCCATATCTGGTTTGTTACATACAGAATAGGCATCTCAATTTCCACAGTACAAATTCATTTTTCCTATTCATAATGTTGTTCATTTCAGGTAGTACAGGCAGCTTATGATTTATTCAATCATTCATTTCTCTACACATGCATCTTTTCTATCCCTAGTGTTCATGTCACAACCTAGGGTTCAATCAAATAAATACATTCTTGTCATACATTTATTTCTTCCTAGGGTTCATCTCACATCCTAGGTTTAACTAATTTCATGCATTTTATTAATCTTGGAGATTTATAGTCAGAACCACTCTACCATGATAGCCGGGTGGAATGGGGGTTTGTACAGCAGCTCCCAACATCTCCGCAGGTTCCGTACACCTAACGAACTGAAGACCTAAGACGTGGATGGACAGGTCAAAAGGATTCCAAAAGATACAAACAAGCTACCATTACGTGAAGAAATTTGTACAAAAAACAACGATGTTTTGTTTACGGAAAACCGACATCGTTTGGGCCTTGTACGGGCCTAAAACATGAGGTCTGACAAAAATCAGACATGTGGGAAAGGGGGACAGATGTCTTAAATGACTCGCAGGCATACCTCTTCCGAGGCATCTCTAACGGACGTCTAGAACATAGTGCTGACGTCCAAGGGTTACGCCAGACGTTTGGAAATACTCCCGGACGTCTGAAATTGTTCCAGTCCGCCTTCCAACTTCTGACACATGTATGTGCATTGTCAGGACTTTGGCAGAGAAGAAAATAAGAAAAATAGATCTCTACCAGACGTCTCATTCTTCCTTCGGACGTCCGGTAAGATGTCGGAATGTCGCTCCGGATGTTTGATTCCGTAAAAAAATGACTTCTGCGAAATTGCTCTGGCTTTCCTCGCTGCAGACATTGCAGTAGAGCAGCACAGCACCCTCCGCTCTCGTGCTCAGACCCACCCTCCGCTTGCTCTCTCTCTCACTCGGCAGTAATGGTGTGAGACGAAGAGGAGGAGGAGGGGAGTTTAAAAAGGGAGAGGTGAGGGAAAAGGCGTGGGCGTCGCAGGGAGTGGTGCAGGGTGCGAGTGATGGCCGTCGTAGGGGAAGGGGCGGTGAGGTGTAAGGCGTGGGCGAGGGAGTGGTGTGCGCACGGTACACGCCAAAAAGGAAAAGTATTTTCAGACGTTTGGCTTTCTCTCCAGACGTCGGGACCGACGTCTGGTGAAGATTCCAGGCGTCTTAAGCTACCAAAAAGGCAATGGGTCATTTCAATAAGGATGGGCCCAATAGTAGAAGGGCAGTGTCCAGAAAGCAGCCAAGCCACCAACCGCCTTCGTGGAATCGGTAGGCCACCCAGCGGCCAACTCCTAGGCCCTCGCCTTGGAAGAGGAGCTGAGGTGACGGCTCGCGGTCCAATACCCAGCTCCGAGCTAACCCTCACAAGAATACGGCCAAGCTCTTCTGCATCAGTAGATTGATTCTACCCTAACGACTCTGCCTACCTCATCCAGGTAAGCAATCTCTCGAAAGGAGTGGCAGCCCCAAGTAGGGCACACGTACAAGCTGCACCAGTAGAGCCTGTCGTGAGGCTCCCTCGTCAAGGATAGGCCTTTAAGCTACGAAGGGCACCTCTACCAGACCCTTAACGGAGACACGCAGCGGATATTGCTGAAGACGGGATCAAGCTCCTCCAAAGGGAGGAAGCCTAAGGGGCCTTCTAAGAGACCCAACTGAGCATCCCCCAGAGGGAAACGCATTACTCATTAAGAGGAGCCTTGACTCCCCCCCCCCCCCCCCCGATCCTTAATAAAAGGACAAGGGGGCACCAGCAAGAAGGGCCCGAGTGGCATACAGATTATAAAGATTCAACGAGTTTTCTACAAAAGAGGGGATTGGGGAGAAAGGTGGGAATGATGGGACAAAGGTCCCTCCATGGTTGGAGAATGAGTAGGGAGAAAACCCAAGGAAGAAGGATCTCTAGAATCCATATTATTTACAAATTCCCTCCTCACAGGAATTTGCGAAACAGGTAAAGGCGTGGGATTCTACGTAGCGAGTAGAGGTGTAAGAGTCTTCATCGTGTTGCGGACCTTGTCGAGATGCTTCGCTACGATGTCGACCTTGTCAATTTGTCAGCTATAATCTCTAAATCCCTTGAACTGAATGGGTTTTTGATCTCGTGAATGCCCATGTGATGCGAGTTTTGATGCACATTTTGGTGCGTGTTTCCTTGCGTGAATTGCAATATAGATGCATTGTTGATCGAGTTTTCCACCGTCCCTTCAAACAATTATGAGGCAGATTCTTCGTCACGATTCAAAAAATTCCCTCCACAAAAGGCATCAACCAGATTGTGAATGCCATCTTGCAATCCATAATAGAAGATATGCATGGGTTGCCAACAAGGGATGTCGTGATATGGGCATTTCCTTTGCAATTCATGAAAGTGCTCCCATGCTTCATGAATTGGATCTCCTTAATTTTGAGTAAAGGTGGTGATGGCTCACCTAAGGGCATTGGTTTGACCTATAGGAAAACATTTTTCAAGAAGGCTGATTCGAGTTCATTCCAATTTGAGATAGGTCGTGCAATTGTGCGGTACCAATAGGTGGCTTTGTCTTTGAGGCTAAAGGAGAACATCCTCATGAGTAGGATTTTCTAATTCTGATTTCGAGGTTCGAGAGTTTGTGATAGATTTTTAAGATCTTTGATCTGTTGGAATGGATCCTCGGATGCATACCCATGAAAGTCTGGGGTTAGACCTATAATATTCGACTTTAACTCTAGGTCGTTTTCCCCTACGAGAATCCTAACACTAGGCTCTACTTGTGCATTAGATGGATTATAGTAGTCATGGGGTAGAGGCCTAGGACAAGGTGGTAGAGGAAAATCAAGTGGATCAAGACCCTCCTCAGGTCGAGGAGGACGAGCCTGCAGGTTCTGTAGATTCTGAAGAGCAACAGTCAACAGATTAATTTGGCGATTTTGCTCGAGCATCTACAAGTTCTAGTTCAGGAGCACCTCATGAATATCAAAAGGTGGCATCTCCCCGTGACCAGAAGAAGAAGGAATCTCGGGATTTAGGTTCTGTGGTTGATCCATAGAATCAAACGCAGAAAATGCGGAGAAATCAAACGGGAAAATTGGTTGCCTCAGTGCAACCAGTTTGAGTAGACCTGCCAAAGGAGATACGAGAGGTGGCTTTAGAGATCACCTCTCGTGCATAAAATGCAAAAATGTGCAAAGGCACACTCACACCACTGCATGAAATAGCAGCAAGCAAAACCCAAAACAACGAAAAAAGCAGTTTTTATTCTTTTCAAAGGAAAAGAAAACCCTAGGAATACACGTAAAAATATAGAGACACAAACAAGTAGAATATCAATCCAAAATGTGCATCCTATACGTGTCTACGTATGTGCGTCTCCTAAAGCTCAAAGGTCTAAGGTCTACGATCAAGACGGCTCACTACTGGCTCCCCGAAGCTCTAGTAGTGAGACAAACTTGTTGATCTTCGACCAAAGCCCTAAGAGGTGTAAAGAGGAGAGATAGAAATAATAGACTCGTGTAATTATAGTGATCGCACTGTGTGCGTGATAGCATGCAACAAATGTGTATAATAAAAACCCACATGCAATCTACAAACAGATATATGTCACGAGTTTTAAAAAGTCCTCTTTTTAGTTAATCATTTTCAAAATAATAGAAAGAAGTAAATGTGACCGCTTTTTATATCTTTTCAAACAATTATATGGTCTTGCTTATTAGTCAAACACAGGGATCTACGCAGGTTTTTGCGTGTTTTCCCGCTGATGCGAGATAGAAATTCCCAAGCCAGATCATTAAATACTTACAGGTATATATACTCCTAAGAGTGTATGCCTAGTAGTATGCTGCTACTAGTAAAAGAAGATGTATTTTTGGTATTTTTTATATTTCCTAACTAACTGCAACAAACAATCTAATCTAAAGACTAAGAAAAGAAATCTCATAATGGGTATGTCTAATGGATGAGTGAGAAAAATACGAAAAGAAAACCCACCTTCCTCCTAAGAACACTTGTGAAGATATCCCTGAACCCACCTTCCTCCTAAGAATACTTGTGAAGATATCCCTGAAAGATGACAAAAACAAAACAAAACAAAAACTAGTTAAAAAGAAATTATTTACAAATCTAATAATTACAATGATAATGGCAAATATAATTTACAGTTACCTCCCTGGCAACGGCGCCATTAAAATAATGGTCCAATTCTCAACATAGTTAATTAAGGTTATCAGGCTTAATTAATTGCGTAAAGAAATGACTTAGGTTAACTTGAATCAATTAAATCGTTGCCATTGATTGTAGTATTGGATCAAGTTAACCTAACATTTTAGATTTAATTCCTTTTAACTAGTTGAGTTCACGTCATTCATTGATGAGAAGCTCGTCATGGTCTCTAATTACCCTTAATTAACTAGTCCTCCTAGTTAATTAGCTAGGATTATGTAAATATGTGGGTTAATTATTAAATAAGGGATAAATAGTAAATGACCTTAAAATAAGTTTAAAATGCTATATTATCATCCAATTAATATTATTAATAATCTAATTAATAATTGAACTTGAAATATTATCAATCATTCATTTAATTAATGTGTTAACTAATTTAAGCATAATATATACCTAAGTATGTAATAAATTAAGTAACATTAAATAAATTAATCTAAAAAGGTCAAAAATGTAAATTCAAGGTCTAAAAATACTAATTGTCTTATTTGTAATCATATATAAAAAGTTGAAAAATATTTGAATTAAAATAAACCTTGAAAACCTGAGCTTACATTTTGGTCCTTACATTTTATTTCAATTGGGTTCTTATTTTCCACTTAGATCCTTAAGTTTCACTGCAAATAGGTCCCTGGACTTCTTCTTCTTCTCTTCTTCACCCGTTTGGACGGCTAACGACTGAAGGTGCTGCCACCACCTGATCACCGCCAATTCGACGTCATCCCTTCTTCTCCAAGCTCCTGGAGCATGCGCTCACCATCCCCCTTTCATCCACCAGTCTGGATGACGCCTAAATCCTATTTTAGGGTTGGAGATAACCTCATCAGCGTCGAAGAAGATGCCGGTGGTTATTCTCCTCCTAGCCACAAATCCGTCTAGATTCCACCTCCTTCTCAGTCGCCATCAACTATAAATACCCCTTGACACCCTCGATTTCCACTAAGTTGGCTCCCTTCCCTCTTCTTCACTGTAGCTAACTTCGATAGGCTATTCACTCCACAACTCCGGCAAACTTCCACCACATCATCCGACTTCCTCCATCCATTTTTATCAGCTCTGGAACTCCGCCGAAGTCAGCCGCGTCTTCTGACAAGCACTGACTAAGGAGCTCTCCTCTGCTTCACCTCACAACTGCCGCCGGAGATCTTTCGACAACCCTCTGATTTCTTCCTCCATTATGATCCATCGACGGAGATCCTCTAACCCCTTCGTCTAGGTAACAGTAAACTAGGAGTAGGAGTAGGAGTAGGTTAGTTTAGTTAGTTAGTTAGGTAGGTTAGATAGCCGTAATGTTAGATTTAGAATTCGTCTTCCTAGACTCCGGCAAGCTCCTTGAGCTTATCAGGACATTAATTTCATCTTTTTGAATCACTGCTCATCTTCCTCTATCTTCCACGATCATTTCTATCACTTTTAATTACTAATTTGATCACTAATTCGCCTAAACCACTTCCACCTCCACCGACTACTTCTGCTGTCTATGGCAGCAGTAGTTGGCCTTATTTCCACCTCCATTGGATCCTCCATTACCTATTCATCTTCTAAGGATCCAAATCATTGCTACAATTTGAGTAAGTACCACATATAACTTAGACGCCTAAATCTAATTAAGCTCCTGAACTCGCTGTCAATGGCAGCTCAGGAGTAGTCGAAATCCTTAATTATATATATTTATGATCGCAATCATCTGTTGACCTATTTTATCCACTCAATTGAGTGGGAAAACAAGTCCTGAGCCTTAACCAACTCAGACTTTATAAGAATCAAATTCACTGATAAATCTTTATTTCAATGATCAATTGAAGGAATTAACTTGATCCTGAGGATCCCTGTGACCTCAGGAACCTTTTCAAATCGTTAATGGCACAATTCCACATTATGTATCACAAATTCACTTTTTCTGGACTCACTGAAGCTTCGACGAGCTCCAGCGAGTTGAATTCAGTTCTTCAACCTGTAGAACAGAATGAGAAACTCCAGATCAATGAAATAAGGATTTCTGATTATTCTGAGAGTGTTTATTTGAGGTTTGAATGTTTGAAGCTTGAGATAGGTCTTCTTCTTCTCCAACTCTAGCAGAGTTGGAGAAGTCTGATAGTTAGTTTTAAGATGCAATTAATAGGTCTAGAAGCTTCAGTGCTGTGCACTAAATTCATTTATATGGTTAAATCACTGTAACAACCTATGGCTTGTTCTGACGAACAAACACCTTTCACTCTCAGGCGACGATCTTAAAACCCTAGGAACTTCAGTTAAAACACCTATTTAAGGGTTTGAGCATGTTCCTGAGATTGAAAGGATGTTATTCAAGGTGTTAATTCCCTGAGAAAAGGTTTAAAATAGAAAGTCAAAATTCAAGATTCTACAGTCAAACCTGAGTTTGATGCTTTAATTATGGATTCAATTTGATGCATTAATGAGTTTAAATTGATTCTGAGATGTCTGTGAATGATTTTAAAGTTATTTGGATGAGCTCTGATAGTTAATTCAATTGGATTTCAATTTCTGCCAGTTTGGGTTGTTTTTGAACCCAAACTGTTGGCAGTGAGTTTTTGATGAGTTTTGATTGTAAATTCTGCCCAGATGAATTGGTGGCAACCTCTGGAAGTTGTTTTAATCGATTAAACATGTCTTAAGATGTCTGTTAGGACTTTTCAAAGTCTGTTTCACACTTCCTGAAGCTTCCAGAGAAGCTTTAAGCTTCTAAACACTTCCTAAAGTTCAAGAGAGCTTGATATCCTCACTAACAGCTGCGAAATTCACTTTATAACCCATTTAGAACATCAACTGGAAGAGAAAGTCCAGTCTGTGGACTTATAACCATAAATGCACTTTCCAGGCCATTTTATATCGTAGAAAACTAGAATCTTCGCCCTTCAAATCGAAGAGCAAAACTTTCCCTTCACATTGAATTGACACTTCAATTCTGTAGAGCAACTCAAGAGCTTTCCAACAAGCGTTTATTTGCTTGGAACAGAGCTTTGAGCTGTTAGGAATCGACGCTTGAAGTTCAGTCTGGGAGGGGATAAGTTAGTCCCACCTCGGTAGCTTCTGAACGGCCACTTGGGAATAAAAGTGATTTGTTGTATAGGCACTTCAGTCGTCAAGCGCACAGCGCATGGTTGCCGACTGAGCATTGATTCTGAGTCATTATGTGTGTGGCCGCGTATCTGCCTGCGAGTGTGTGCACCTGTGGCGTGCGAATGTGGCCCTTGGAGGGCGTGTGTGTGGCCTGGGAGGCCATGAACCGATTTGGCTTGAAACTCTGAACCAGAAATAAATCGAACTATAAATGAATCAGGCTTGGACCTAGTAGGGTCTGGTCCCACCTTGAGAGGGGTGCTGCATATTCCCGACCGGTCCAAGCTGTCAATAAAAAAACCTAATTTTTGGTTAAAAGGAAAAAAAATCGGTTCGGTTCAAAAAAGAAAGGTTTGAATGCTGTAACGACCTGATTCCCGAGTCCCTACGAGACACGAGAACCGGACCGACTCGACTAATCCCAAGACCTAGTCGTCCAACGAGGAAGTAACCAAAAGAGCAGTAAAATAAACCACATTCAACATGAAATATAACTAACAGTAACAAAATACAGCAGTAAGAAAAAGAACTACTATAGCATGTACCACCACAACAGTAGAACAACATTTATAACATAACAAGAACTGCAAGTAAAGAAAGTACAGAGAGTAACAAGAACTACTCACTACAGTGGAAACAAAAAGGGCACAAAAGAGCAGTGGTAACTCTACTGGACCATACTCGGCCCAGCGTCCTCTGCAGCCGCTGACCCTGGCTACTCAACACCTGGTCCTGAAAGGTAACGAGTGTAACACGTCAGCGAAACGCTGAGTAGAGTGGCAGCTAAAACTAAGAAAGCAGTAAAGTGTACAGTAGCTGTTTTATTTTCTTTCTTCCTTTATTTACATCTTTCTATTGTTTCACCATTTATCTATTTCTCAGATCCTTCACTTGATCTCGAATGTTCCTCGTGGGAACAATCTTGATTGCAGTCTTTTCCGAATAGTAGAAGTAGCACGTGGTGCTCTCCTGGCTGGGAGAGTCCCCCGTGGTGATCCTACTCTCAGTCAACCACCCCAAGGTCACGGACAGACGTAACGGTGACTACGGCACGCGCGATAAACGCACAGGTAGCTCACCTGCACTATCACGCGGTCAGTCGTTTCCGTTAACGGGTGCATCCAAGCACAGTACGGAACCAGTACAGGGTAGAGCCCTCTCAGTAACAGGGGTCCAACCCCTCCACAGTAACCAAACAGGGGCCTTGCACCACCACAGTCCGCGCACCCTCTCCTGACTACCCTGGTTTGCCCCAGTGGGCCTAACAAGTCGGTGTAGGAGGCTGGCAGAATCCCGGGGCCCGTGGGGTAGCTAGTGCTCTCCCTACACTAGTAGCTCTCCTCGGCACTGGGTACACGAGGGCCAGCAAGTCGGTACAAAGTGGCCAGACCTAACCCCGGGTCCCTGGGACGGCTAGCTCTGCTCTGCACTAAACAGGGGGACAGTCGCTCTCCTTGGTACTCCGTACTCAAGGGCCAGCTCACTTCCCCAATTCTATTCCATTCACTTTCCAGGAGTTCTACTCCTAATTCCCCGTAGGGTTCCAGCTCTTTTAACTCAGCTCATTCCAGTTTCATCCCTTTCAGTTTCACGTTCTTACGATCCATGTTCTCAATCACGTGTATTTATTCATAACAGGCAGCTATTTGTTCCTTTCCATTTTTCCAAGACTGCAGTATTCGTATATTCCACTAGTTTTTCCATCCTAGGATTCATGCCATACCCTAGGATCTATCATACAATCTAGTTTTCCAGCCCTAGGATTCATGCAATACCCTAGGATCTACCATTCATTCTAGTTTCTCATTCCTAGGATTCATGCAATGTCCTAGGTTCTATTTATGGTTCCATAATTTAACAGATTATACTAATAAACTTAAAAGCCACTCTACCAGTTACAACAGGAGTACTGGGGGCGTGGTCGAGATTCTCGTGTGCCTCCGCAACCCCCGAGACTGCAATGGAATGGGGTCCTATCACAAGGATCAAACACAAGGAGTTTCTCAAAATAGTATCTAATCACTGTAGACAGGTAGAGGATTTTATTCCGAAAAAGACGCAACTCGAAACGCGGAAAATGGACTCCGAACTTCTAAACGGGTCGAAAATGACGAAACAGTGCAAAATCAGACGTCTGGAACTTCTTCCAGACGTCTTAAAAATGGGGATCAGATGTACCTTGTCCTGCGTAGTCTCTCAGACGTCCAGAAGCCTACGGGGGTGTCTGGCCTAGATCCCAGACGTCCGATGGTCACCCCGGATGTTTGGAAGTCGTTCCCGTCGTCTGGCACTGCAGCCAGACGTCTGATTCGCGTTGGATGGTGAATCTCAGAACCTGCGCATACCCATCCCTCGCTCTCAGCACGGACGGTCGAAGGAAAGGGAGAAAGAAGAAAATAACTCACCTGCCAGACGTCTGGACGTTCCTCCAGACGTCTTCCCAGTCATCTGGTTGTATTCCCAGACGTCTGATTCTGGAAAATCTTCTAGAATCAAAGTGCGACTCGCCCTCCATCCGCGACGCACGGCCGCGCCGCGCCTCGTCCGCCTGCTGCTCGAGCTGCAGCAGGCCTCCCGCATCACCCCGCGTCTGCTGCTCCCCCGCCGGCCGGCTCTAGCAGCACCGGCAAGCTCGCCCTCACGGCCAAGCGCCTCCTCCCTCGCGCAGCACCTCCTCCCGCACTCACCGTGGCTGTCGTTGCTGCCGCTCGCTCGCGCTCGCACTCGCGCACCGGCTGGAAGGAGAAGAGGAAGGGAGAGGAGGTGATGAGGGTGAGGGAGAGGGCGTGGCTTTTTAAAGCCGCGCGGGGAGAGGGAGAGAGAGAGAATGCAGACTGCGGTCGCAGGAGGAGAGTGGGAAAAAGAGGAGGCGGAGCAGGTCTGCGCGCGCAGGCGCGTAGACGCAACGGTGCGTGCCGCAGAAATTGAATCCCAGACGTCTGGAAAGGGTCCCAGACGTCTTAAAAGACGTTTTGAAGCTGTGGTCGTAACAAATGCTCAGAAGGAAGAAAAGCTAAGAAGGAGGAGCAAAGGAAAGGAAGAGAAGGAAGAGAGAGTTCATAAGAGAAAGGAAGAATGAACAAACACTAAAGAGAAAAGGCAGAGAAGAAAGAGAAGAAAGGAAGAAGATAAGACTTGTGAAAGAAAGACAGCTCGAGAAAGAATAAAGAAAAAGATAAGAAAAAGGTTAAGAGAAGATTAAGAAATAAGTAAAAAGAGAAAGAGAAAGAAAGAGAGAAGGTAAAAGAAGAAGAAGAAAGAGAGAGAGGCTGAAGATAAAGAGAAAAGAAATGGTTTAATTTCTTGCATTATTTTTAATTCCTTTTTGTTTTTAATGTTGTAATAAGGCATATTTTAATTAGAAAATCTTTATAATTCCTTAATTTCTTCGAAATAAAAGGAAATTAACTTGTTTACTTGTTATTAAAGAAGATCATTTGTGTAAATATGTTTTCTTATGAAATTTTGCATACTTCTTTAATTTGAAATTATTAGGCAAAATTCATGTTGTTAAAATTAACCTAATTATACCTCCTATGAGTAGCTTAGACTTTGGTGAATTTTGAATAAGCTATATACCTCCCAGCAGACGACCTGGACTCAACTAGTTAAAAGAAATAAAATCTAAAATGTTAGATTAACTTGACCCTATACTACTCAACCGACACAAATTCGAGTTAACCTAAGTTACTTTCTTCTACATATAATTAAGCACAATTTACTTAATTAACTGTGTTGAGGAGAGGACTCATCATTTTCACTGGGAGGCATAATTGTAATTTTAATTCACCATCTTTATTCTAATCATAATTAAACATTAAATTGATTAATTAAATCTATAATTAGTGATTCTGTTAAGCACATGAATAATTGCATAAGAATTTAACTCTAATCATGGCAACTATTTCATTAATGAAAAGGAATTTACATGAATGATTTACAATAAGTAACAAAGATAGAGAAATGATTATTACAAATGATACAAGATAAAAGGCTTAAAAAGATGTTTATAAGAATATAAATGCCTCATACAATATAAAGTTTAAACACTCTTTCTCAGCCTTTAATCTTTGATCAGATGTCTGTTAAGAAAGATTAGACGATTTAAAAATAAAGATTGGACTTCTGATTAACACATCAAATGCCTCTCCTTTCATGTTTTTATACACTTAATCATTTCTTCATTTAACTCAGTCTCTCGCTATTTAATTTCTTCTCTCTAACTCTATCTCTTTCCTTTAACTCTTTATCTCTTTATCTCTCTTTACTTCCTTGTAAGCTCTTCTTTACATAAATTCTCTCTCTCTTCTCTCATCTTAAACTCTTTATTTCTCCTTCACTTGCTTTTACTGTGCATACTTTTCTTCCACACTTAGTCAAATTCGCTTCAACCTCAAGCCCATGTTCTCTTCTCTACTTAACAAAAAGTGTGTTAATGGGTGGCATGGACTTTTCGGGGATACACAGCACCCGTTAGGGTGGGACCAAACCCTACTAAGCCCAAGCCTATTTCAGAGTAGGTGGATTGTCATAAATTTTTGCTCAAGCACAGCCTCCGGCCCATCAGGCCCACATGCTCATGCCCACTCGAGTCCATGCACACACACACACACGTGTGCACACACCTGCGCATGCACACGCTCACGTGCATCGCATGCACATATCATGGTTAGAAGGAGGTATAGTTTGTTTTGTGCACCTAGCATTAATGACTGAAGCGCTAGGTGCACAAAACACTTTTATACTAAGTCAAGCACTTGCACTTCCCCGATGTGGGACTAAGGTCAGCTGCTCTTCTTCGCATGCGGTTGCATTTGGCTAGACTTCGATTGATGATTCCCATCGACTCAGATGCCTAAATTGAGCGATCCAGAGCTCGATGGAAAGCTCTTTACATCCTCTATCCAATTTAATCACCAATTTGGTGATTGGATCACTTTTGATCTGGTGATTCAGAGGAAGAACATGGCTATCTCGCCATGCCTGGAATGAGCTTAGTGATGAATTCTCTAGTCTAACGACCTGTAGAGAGTAAATTACCCTTAATTAAGGGTCTAGAATATTTCAAGAAGGTATTCCACGGAGATTACAAGAGGAGGAGAGACTTGGGAAGCTCTGAAAAGCTTCAGAAGCTTCACAACTTCGATCTGGGGGTTAGAACCTCTAATTCTGAAGTGAATCCGTTCAAGTGATAGATAAAAGCCTCAAGAAGAGATCTAGATTGATTCAGTGAGTCAAAAAGGATTGATATGAGTAGGATTTGAGATTGAAACTAAAAAAAAAGGCTCAAGAATAATGTTGGGTTCCAAATGAACCCAAACAGCTCAGAAACTCAAATCTCCGAAAATCCTCAATACATCCAATCAAATCAAGTCTAAACATTTCTAAATTAATCCAGAAATCTAATTAACCCTTTAAATCAAGGAATTAGGCATGAATTTCTCAAATTCAATCCAAGGTTGACCTACGGAGCTCAAAAGTTGACTTTTAAGATCAGAGCCTTCCAGATCAAACTAAGAAAGGAAATGATTCCACACCTAAAAATCAAGTTTTGAGCACTCCTTGAGTACTCTCAGACTTCACCGCTTGATATCAAAAGGTAATGAGTTCGACAGATGATTCCAGAGGTTCTCAAACCTAATCAACAGCTAGAATGGGTTCTTTAGGGTCTACTGGTGCTTCAGGGCCTCTTTCTAAGCTCTAAACCGAAGTGGTTGAGCTTCTCCAACTTCACTAGAGTTGGAGAAGACGGACACCAACAGAGAGCATTTAGCAATAAATCTCAAGTCCAATTGGTGTATCTTGATCTTAAGATCACAAAGAAGTAATCTGAAACTTTAGAGCTAGTTTGGAAGGCTGAGACTTAAGTTTGGTTAGTCGAAGCTCATCGGAGCTTCGATGAACACCACTTGAATTTGTTAGAGAATAATTCTCCATCAAAAAGAGCAAAAGTGGTCTCAAAAGGCTCCTAAGGTCTCAAGGAACCTCAGGACCATGTCAATTGATCCAATTATAGATCATCTACTCGGATTGATCATTGAATTCAGTAAAAACCAATCTTGAGTTCGGATGAACTCAAGAACAACTGTACCTCTCAATTAAGTGAGGGGAACTATTTAATAAGGTAGGGCGATGCTTTGTGTAAGTGGAATTAGGTGGAGAGACTCCTCTGAGTTTGCCATAGACAGCGATCTCAAAGGTTGATGTAAATTGAGCATTTTAAGTGTGAGTGACTATCTGTCTAATTGAGTAGTGAATTTGAGGTCCTGATGAAGTGGAGTAGTGCTGAAGGACCTCTGATGTGTGTGAGATAGGTCTGGGACCTCCGCCATTGACAGCGGAGGACCTCAGTGAAGGTAGAAAGGGATTAGGCATGTAGATGGCTAATTGATCGAGGGAGAAAGTGGATTGTGATTGTGGAGAGATTAGGAAGAAGATCAGGTGGAGGTAAGCATGATTTGAAGTCCAACGAGGTCGGAATTGACCTCATCGGAGTTGGGCAAGAAAGGCTTGCAGAGAGCTAAGACTAAACTAACTAACTACCTAACTAACTAATCTACTCTAAATTAAAAATCTACGCTAATTTACGATTACCTGGGTGAAGGGGGAAGAAGATCTCCATTGATGGCGCGTAATGAAGGAAGAATTCCGACGAAG
Organism: Thalassia testudinum; assembly: GCA_037157565.1. Lineage (NCBI taxonomy): Eukaryota > Viridiplantae > Streptophyta > Magnoliopsida > Alismatales > Hydrocharitaceae > Thalassia > Thalassia testudinum. Next base: position 27,054,987 of record JAZHRO010000024.1, read on the forward strand.
TCAGATCAGACTCTGGCGAGAAAGGAAGCGGTGTAGAAGGGAAGTTGGCGCACACCCAGGCTCTATCATAGCTGCAGGAGAGGAAGAGGGGTTGAGAGAGGCGAATGCCTCCGTCGGAGGCTCTCCGAAAGGGGGGTGAGAGGTCGCCGGAGGGGAAGGAATAGCTTATCGTCAGTCTACAGTTGGCAAAGAGGGAACGGAGCCAACCTTTGTAATCGAAGGGGTGTATGGGTATTTATAGGTGGCGATGGAGAGGTAGGGGGTGAACCTAAATGGTAATGGGTCTAGATACATTCTAACTCACTTGCGTCGTCTCCGACGCCGGTGAGGTTAGTCACCTAGTCAAATTAGGATTAGAGGTTGATCCGGATTGTCGGATGAGAAGGGGAAGGTGAGCGGAAGGATGGTGACAATAGAGATGGAGTTCTAACGATGGACAGAAGGTGATCGAGAGGTATGGTTACCAGACCTCCTTGGCCGTCCGTAGCTGAGGAAGAAGAAGAAATGAAGAAGAAGAAGAAGGTTGTGTATGTAGGGGCCTTTTTGCAATAAAAAGTGAAGGACCTAAATGATATAAAAGAACTCGATTGAATGAAAATTAAGGACTTAAACGTAATAATGAGTTTTAAGGTTTATTTTAATTTATTTCTTTTTCAACTTTTCATATGTTATTATAGATTAGGTAAATATTATATTTATGCCTTAGAATTACGCTTTTGCCCTTTTTAGCTATATTTATTTAAGTAATTAATTTAAATAGGTTAATTACATACTTAGGTCTTAATATTAAATAAGTTAGTTTAAATATTAAATAACTAGCTAAATGGTTATTAATTGAGTCTAAATTATTAATTAAATTATTATTAAGATTAACTACTATGTAATTTAGTACTTTTAACTTATTCTAGAGGTCCTTAGTAATTTAACCCCTATAACATAATTAACCCTGTATTTAGTATATTCTTAGCTAATTAACTAGGGAAACTAGTTAATTAGTGATAGTTAGGAGCCACGATGAGTCTCTCATCAGTAACATCTTTTCTAACCCTTGTCAATTGATGAGAGACTCATCATGGCTCTTAATTACCCCTAATTAACTAGTTACCCGAGTTAATTAACTAAGGATATACTTAATACAAGGTTAATTATAATATAGGGGTTTAAATAAGAAGGACCTTCAAAATAAGTTTAAAACACTAAATTAAATATCAATTAATCTTAATAATAATTTTATTAATAATTTGGACTCAAATATTAAACACTTAGCTATTTATTTAGTATCTAAACTAACTTAGTTAATTTTATGACTTAAGTACTTAATTAACTTAAGTAAATTAATCACTTAATTAAATATAGCTAAGAAGGGTAAAAACATAAATTCAAGACATGAATATAATATTCACCTCATTTATAATTATATATAAAAAGATTAAAAAGAAATAAATTAAAATAAGCCTAAAAATCAACTGTTTACGTTTAGGTCCTTAGCTTCTATGACAATTGAGTCCTTTTTCGACAACTAGTTCCTTAACTTTTATTGCATAGAGGTCCCTGTAAACACTGCCTTCGTCCTCTTCTTCTTCTTCCTCAGCCTTGGATGGCTGAGGGGGTTCGGTGCTGACACTGTTTGATAACCTTCCCTCTCACGTTTGAATACCTTTGTTTGTCTACCTATCTTCCGCTCACCGCTGCCATCTCATCCAATGGCTCCGATCTTCTTTAGCCCAATAAACTCTGGCGTGGTGACCTCACGTCACCAGAGACGAAGACCCCTAAACCACTGTACTTAGACGTGATTGTGTCTAGATATAGACCCCCTACCCCTCTTCGCCCCCTATAAATTAATAGACCTCCACACCTCCGATCTCAGAGAGCGACTCCCTACCCTCTTCCCCCACTCAATCACTCAATAAGCTATTCCTCTACAACCTCCGACGACCTCTACCTCCCTTCCTTCGGACTTCTTCGAATCTCTGATCATCCTTCGATCTCCGCCTTCCTCCGTCGCATCTAGCAACGGGGTTTCGTCACCATCTTCTTCCTCCTACACAACACATTCTTCTTTGCCGAAGCTCTTCCTCGACCCTCTGATTTCTTCCTCCATCATGATCCTTCGACAGAGTCCTCTAACCTCCTTTGTCCAAGTAAGAGTAGACTTAGGATCCTAGATTAGTATAGATTAGTTTAGCTTAGTTAGTTAGTAGTTTAGTGTAGATAAATGTCTTGTTTTCTGTCATCTTCTTCAGCTCCGATGAGTTCCTTAAACTCGTCAGGAGCTTCTTTTTGTCTTTTAAATCCATTGATAACACTCCAAATCTACTCGCAATCATTTCTACTCTATTAATTAGATGATTTTATCACTTCACCGCCTAATCCACTACGCCTCCACTAGAGACTCCGCTGTCCATGGTGGAGGTCTCATGGCTTAAATCACCTCCACTAGGAGCCCTCCATCACCTCTCCACAACTATAGGAACCCGATCTTGCCTTTAATTAGCTTAATTAATGCTTAAACAGAAAACACCTAATTCACCCCAACCTCCTAAGCTCACTGTCAATGACAGCTCAGGAGTTTTTGCACCTAATTGCTCACTCCCACACCATTGCCAGACTTCCCTGAGTCTTTCCCCTCACTCAATTGAGTGAGGGAACTACTCTTAAGTTTAAACAAACTCAAGATGCACCTTCACTGTGTATTGATCAATCTGTAAATCTAAACATCAATTGCACTAATTGTTAAGTTCTTGAGGTTCCTTGCAACCTTAGGAATCATTCGAGACCAATTCAAGTGAGTTTCATGGAGATTCAATCTCTGTCAATCAAGATTGGTGTTCACCGGAGCTCCGGCGAACCAAATTAGAAGCTACAGCCTTTGATAATGCTTGAGAAGATCTAGATCACTTAAATATGATCTCAAGACTAGATTTCAGTGCCTAGACTTATGCTTAATTGAATTATCCCTCTAATGATCATTGCCTTCCTCAGCTCTGGCAGAGATGAGAAGACAAGTCCTTTGAGGATTAAGTCCAACAAATTAGTACTAAAGCAAAAGAATGACATCTGGATTCTATTCTAGGTGTTAATTAAGTCTGAAGTGCTCTGGATTGTTCTAACGAACACACCCCCATTTAGTCTCAGGCGACAATGCCTGAGTGTACTCAAGGAGTACTTAAAACTTGAATTTGAAGTGAGAAATAGCTTCCTCGAGTTGAATTAGACCTATTTACATCTTTAATTTGTCTGGAAAAGCTCTAATTTAGCAAGTCAAATCTCGAGCTTTGTGAGTCAACCCTGATTTGATTTTGAGGATTTAGGAGTTGAATCTCTGGATTAAGGGATGAGTTGAGTTTTGATATTTATGTGAAATATTTGGAACTAATTTGATTGAGAATTATTGAGGAATTAGTTATATTAGACAATCTGTGCAATTTGGGTCTTTTCTAAAACCCAACATTGTTTCTCATGTTTTTGATGAGATTTCAACTCCATTTTAGCCCAGATCAGACATCTACGTTCTTTAGAATTAGATCAGACCTCTTCCTGATGTCCAAATCTCTCTATTTGGCTAATTCAATTAAAAAATCAAAGTTCTGCATAGTGAGCTTGAAGCTCTTAAGCTCCTGGAGCTTTTGAAGCTCTTTCTATCTCTAATCTCTCTCTCTTAAGCTACGGAATGCAATCTTGAACATTCCAGTACCCTCAATCAAGGGTATTATCACTTCTGCAGGACATTAGGCCTGAGAAACACCATCTAAGACACCTTCCAGCATGGTCAAATAGCCATGTTTCTTCTTCAAATCAGTGGATCAAATCTGATCCAAAGCCCAAATTTGGTCTAAAATTGGATTAAAGAACTCAAAAGCTTTTGATCAAGCCTTTATGCACTTGATTTGATTGAGTGAGTCAATTGGAATCTTCATTTGAAGATCGATCTGACGCAGCTGCGACAAAGGAGGCACAGGTTGGGATAGTCCCATATTGAGAAGTCATTGGCGCGTGCGCTAGTATATTACCAAAAAGTGAACCCAGCGCTTCAGTCGTCAAGCGCTGGGTGCACAAAACCTATACCCTTCTGATCCTTCAAGAGCATGTGCTGTGCACGTGCATGTGTGTGTGCGCAAGCGTGTTCCTGTGTGTGTGGGCCCAGGTAGGCGAGCGTGTATGTGGGCCTGTGATGGGTCGATACTGTGCATTGGGCTTAAATCGATAAAAATCCACTTAATAAAAACTGGGCCTGAGCTGAGTAGGGTTTGGTCCAACCCCTTGTCGGCGTTGTGTATCCTCGAAAGGCCTAGGTTGCCCACTAACCAATTTTTTGGATTGAGCATTAAAAGATGGACTCAAGTTGGCAAAAATCGACTAAGTGTGAATTTGTTCACAATGAAGAGAAAAAACTGAGTGATTTAACAAAGTAAAGGCGAGAGAAGGAAAAGAGGTAAAGGAAGAAACTGAAGAAATAAATTAGTTGAAGAAAGAGAATAGAGAGGTCGATTTAAGAGAGATAATTAAATGAAGGATTAAAGAAGAAAAATTAGATCAGAAGTTTAACTTTTTAAAGTCGTTTAATAACATCATCTACTAACAAACATCTTTGAAGGCTAAGAAGGAGGTTGAGCTTAATGATAAAGAAGGCAACTTTATTCATTGTAGTTTATTTTTGTTATGCCTTATATTTTTGTGAAAATTGTAATAAACATTTCTCTACTTTGGTATTTATTGTAAATCTTTCTTGTACATTTTTCTCTATTAATGGAATAATTTCATGTTTTTAGAGATTTAATTTCTTGTGCAATTATTCAAATGCTTAACATATATGAAATTATTGATATGATTAATTAAGTAATTAATAATTAAGTATTAGAATGAAATGGTGAATTAAAAATATGATTATGCCTCCCAGTGAACAACCTAAACTCAACCATTTAAAAAAAATTAAAACTAAAATGTTAGGTTAACTTGACCCTATATTACCTAAATGACAATGATTTAAGTTAACCTAAGTCATTTCTTACGCGATTAATTAAGAATTTTAACCTTAATTAACTGTATTGAGAAATTACACATCATCAATCACCTGTGGACTGTCAGTTCCTAGGAAACTGAATCCCTGGAGATATGGCACTAATCCCGCGGTAGCGCAACCTCACTAATAAAATTGCCGGTCAAGAGCCCCGTGCGTTATTACACGCCTAGCATTTAGAAAACCCTCATATGCCCCTCAGAAAGGCACGACGCTTCGGGCCACGTTTTCACAGCAACAATGGTGCCTGCCTCAGTGTCTAGGCCGACACCGGCTCGAGCTAACACGCCCCATGCCCACTTTCTACCGCCTCCTAAGGCTGGCACCGGCTCTAGCTAATACTCCCGATGCATACACTCTGTTGCCTCCTAAGGCCAACACTGGCTCAGGCAAACGCGCCCTGCACCTAACCTCTACTGCTTGCTAAGGTCGGCAAAGGCTCGGGCCCATACTCCCCGCACCTAACATCTATTTCCTCCTAAGGCGAGCACTGGCCTGGGCTCATACGCTCTACGCCGAAGTTAATACTCGCTTTATACAGCTAGCTCGAACTCGGGCTAACATGCCCTGCATTCCGCCTCAAAGCACATCACCGCTTAAAAGCGGGCACAAGTTGGGGCTCATACGCCCTAACAAGAAACCTCTTCTGCGCAACCAGAAGCAGGTGAATGCCACTTAACTCCCCAAGCATAAATGTTCCCCCCGCTGCAACACAATCGAATGAACATCTGGGGGCATCACCTAACGTGGAGTTTTGGCCATTCTCATTAGTCTCTCAGTAGTTCACACTAGCTAAAGAGTAGGGGCATATGATGAGGGGCAAAAGTGCCCTCGGATCCAAAACTCCGTACCCGACCCAGCAAAGGATTCGGCTACCCGGACGTGGAGTGTACAGGTAGAACCAGATCCTTGTCCCGACTAAGGTCAACCGGATCCCCGGTCGACACTAGCCTAGTATGCTAGAAGATCTTGCATAGCCTAGGTGGAAGATACAAAATGATGGGTCTAACATCTTGCACCCTGACAGCTACCACGTAGCCTGACAAGTAGGGGTACCAGAGCTCGTCAATGAAAGCTTTCCCCATGTTATAAATAGAGAGGGAGATCCCCAGTGAGGGGGGACTCCTCCCCTGAGAGGGAGTGAGATTATGTAAAATGTATCCCCGAAATTCTAGTGTATAATTGGAAGCATCGTCCTCCCCCTAGACGTACACCCTTTAGGGTGGAACTAGGTCACCAACTCTTTGCCTACCTATGTGTTTGCTAGATTTTTGTTCTATCTCCCTAGGCGACGGATGATCAGCGACTGTTACGAACGCGCGACTTCAGACGTTTTTCAGACGTTTGGGAGGTGTCCCAGACGTCTGACCAGACATCTGGAATCCCTTCCAGACGTCTGGGATTCGGTTATTTTCGGCACGCGTGTTTCGTCTGCGCGTCTGAGCGCGCAGACCTACGAGCGTCTCTCTCTCTCTCTTTTTCCCTCTCCCTCCTGCGCCCTCTGTCCTGCTCTCTCTCTCCTCCTCGTGCGGCCTTAAAAGGCCACGCCCTCCCCCTCACTCACCTCCGCCCCCTTTCCTCTCCTCTTGCCAGCTGGTGCGCGAGAGCGAGCGCGAGTGAGCGGCTGCAGCGACAGCCGCGGTGAGCGTGGGAGGAGGTGCTGCGCGTGGGAAGAGGCGCTCGGCCGTGAGGGCGAGCTTGCCGGGGCTGCTAGGGCCGGCCGGCGAGGGGGAGCAGCAGATGCGGGAGGCCTGCTGCAGCTCGAGCAGTAGGCGAACGAGTCACGGCGTGGCCGAGCGTCGCAAGCAGGGGCGAGTGGCGCCCTGATTCTGGGATTTTTTCCAAAATCAGACGTCTGTACTTCCAACCAGACGGCTGGGAGGACGTCTGGAGGACTGTCCAGACGTCTGAAAGGTGAGTTATTTCCGTCTTTCTTCCTCTTCTTCGACTGACCGTACTAAGAGAGAGAGGAAATGGGTACGCGCAGGTTCAGATTCGCCATCCAGCGCGTATCAGACGTCTGGCTGCAGTGCCAGACGACTGGAGCGACTTCCAGACGTCCGGGGTGACCATCGGACGTCTGGGAACAAGGCTAAATGCCCCCGCAGGCTTCTGGACGTCTGAGAGACCACGCAGAGCAAGGTAACCCCTGATCCACTTTTTAAGACGTCCGGAATAAGTTCCAGATGTCTGATTTTGCACTGTTTCGTCATTTTCGACTCGTTTAGGGTCCGTTCGGGTTCCGTTTTCCGCGTTTCGAGTTGCGTTCTTTTCGGAATTAAATCCTCTACCCGTCTACAGTAGCTATATACTATTTTGAGAAACTCCTTGTGTTTGATCCTTGTGATAGGACCCCATTCCGTTGCAGTCTCGGGGTTTGCGAAGGCACGCGGGATTCCCGACCAAGCCCCCAGTACTCCTGTTGTAACCGGTAGAGTGGCTTTTAAGTTTATTGGTATAATCTGTTAAATTATGGAACCATAAATAGCACCTAGGACATTGCATGAATCCTAGGAATGAGAAACTAGAATGAATGGTAGATCCTAGGGTGTTGCATGAATCCTAGGGCTGGAAAACTAGATTGTATGATAGATCCTAGGGTATGGCATGAATCCTAGGATGGGAAGAACTAGTGGAAAATTTGAATACTGCAGTCTTGGAAAATGTGGAAAGGAAATAATAGCTGCCTGTGAATTGAATTAACAGCTGCCTGCTATGAATAAATAAATGTGATTGAGAACATGGATTATAAGAACGTGAAACAGGAAAGTGAAACCTGGATGTTCTGAGTTAAAAGAGCTGGAACCCTACGGGGAATTAGGAGTGGAACTCCTGGAAGGAGAAAGGAATGGAACTGAGAAAGAAAGACGTGGTAGTATGCTGTCTCTTGGGTATGTAGTACCAAGGGAAGTACCTGTACCTGTTTAGTGCAGAGCGGAGCCAGCCGCCCCAGGGACCCGGGGTTAGGACTGGCCACTTTGTACCGACTTGCTGGCCCTCGCGTACGTAGTACCGAGGAGAGCTACTAGTGTAGGGAGGGCACTAGCTACCCCACGGGCCCCGGGGTTCTGCTAGCCTCCTAAACCGACTTGTTAGGCCCACTGGGCAAACCAGGGTAGTCAGGCGAGGGTGCGCGGACTGTGGAGGGGCAAGGCCCCTGTTTGGTTACTGTGGAGGGGTTGGACCCCTGTTACTGAGAGGGCTCTACCCTGTACTGGTTCCGTGCTGTGCTTGGGTGCACCTGTTAACGGAAACGACTGACCGCGTGCCAGTGCGGGTTAGCTACCTATGCGTTTATCGTGCGTGCCGTAGTCACCGTTACGCCTGTCCGTGACCTTGGGGTGGTTGACTGAGAGTAGGATCACCACGGGGGACTCTCTCGGCCAGGAGAGCACCACGTGCTACTTCTACTGTTCGGAAAATACTGCAATCAAGATCGTTCCCACGAGGAACATTCGAGATCAAGTGAATGATCTGAGAAATAGATAAATTGTGAGACAATAGAAAGACGTAATTAGAGAAAGTAACAGAACATAACAGCTACTGTACACTTCACTGTTTCTTTAGTTTAGCTGCCACTCTACTCAACGTTTTTCTGACGTGTTACACTCATTACCTTTCAGGACCAGGTGTTGAGCAGCCAGGGTCAGCGGTTGCAGAGGACGCTGGGCCGAGTAGGGTCCAGTAGAGTTACCACTGTTCTCTTGTACCTCTTTTTGGTTCCACTGTAGTGAGTAGTTCTTGTTTCCGCTGTACTTTTCTTACCTGCAGTTTATATTATGTTATGAATGTTGTTCTACTGTAGTGGTTTCTTTCCTTACTGCTGTATTTTCTTACTGTTAGTTATATTCATGTTGAATGTGATTTATTTTACTGCTCTTTTGGTTACTTCCTCGTTGGACGACCAGGTCTTGGGTTTAGTCGAGTCGGTCCGGTTCTTGTGTCTCGTAGGAACTCGGGAATCGGGTCGTTACAAGATGGTATCAGAGCAAGGTCGTCCCGAGAAGTGAATCAACTGACTGGAAAATAACCAATTCATATGTCTATAACTAGAGTAGCCACCACAACATATCTTTTGACATGAGCTCTTAGACGTTTCCGTTTGGTATCGTTCCGTAGTGACGCGTTCCGTTTTGTTTCGCATCTCCTTGCAGGAGATGCCTCGTCGCGGGACTGGTGAGGCGGGCCGCGGGCGCGGCCGAGGACGGGGTCGGCGAGGTGGGCGTGTCGTTGCCGACACCTCAGTGGACCAGCCACTACTCCCGGGCGTCCAGGCCCAGGACCTCGCCCAGCTGATACGGGATATTGTGCGAGAGGAGCTCTACCCACCGCCCCAAGCGCCTCCCCCTGGGGCTGCGGAGGGGGAGTCCTCTGTGGGTCCACCCGACGGACGCGGCGCTAGTCGCTGGGGAGGGGATGGGCCGCCGTAGCGCCCACCTTCCTCCGACACTTCGTGCACGAGGCACCGTTGCCTGGAGGTGCACCAGCATCCCCTCTGTAGTGCCACTCCGAGCTCTTCGGGTAATTCCGGAAGCTGAAGCCCCCTCCTTCAAGGGGGATGAGGACCCGACCGAGGCAGAGGACTGGCTCGAGCAGCTGGAGAATATTTTCGACACCCTTCGCCCCCCGATGGAGTGCCGCGTGGCCTTTGCCACGTACCAGCTGGAGAGTGCAGCACACAGGTGGTGGAGGGCGGTCCGGGGATAGGAGAGGGACGAGCCGACCAGGGATTGGTTCGTCGCCCTCTTCTGCGAGCAGTACTTTCCCCAGACGTGGCAGGACCAGAGGAGGCGGGAGTTCCACACTCTCCGCCAAGGGACGATGACCGTGAGCGCGTATCGCACGCGTTTCCTGGAGCTGTCCTGCTTTGCAGCGACAGCAGTAGCGACAGCGGTAGCTACTGAGGAGGAGCACCATTGGAGGTTCACCGAGGGGCTCCGGCCTGCGATTCGGGGGTATGTCAAACCCCTGAAACTGCCTACGTTTTCGAGGGTGGTGGAGGCAGCCATGACTTACGAGGAAACCAACCCGTCCGCGCGAGACACTGACGGCTGGCGGAAGAGGCCCTTTCAGCCAGACCTTTCACAGGGCCAGCGAGAGAGGAGACACGTGGCGTTCGCAGGAGAGCCGTCACGTTTTGCAGGGCCATCAGTGGCCTTTGGGGGCCCTCGACAGGGGCCAGTCACCAGCACCAGACCCCCACCGAGTCGACAGTAGGGACCCACTGAGGGCGGGAGCCGGGTTCCCCTCTGTTACCAGTGTGACCAGCCGGGCCACATCAGGAGGGACTGCCCGTCTAGGGCAGGAGGTCAGCAGATACTTCCCGCGTAGAGCACTGGAGGGCGCATAGGAGTCCGTGGTTACCAGGTGCGAGGAGGAGGACAGCAGTCACGAGGAGGGTACCGGCCAGCACCTGCCCGTCCGACGCAGAGTGTGGCTGCTACGTCTGCACCTAGAGCTGAGGGGCGTATCAACACCCTGACACACAGGGATGCCAGAGCTTCGGGCTCAGTTGTGGTAGGTATGGTTTCAGTTTCCGGCAGACTCGTTTACATGCTTTTTGATTCTGGTGCTACGCACTCGTTTGTCGCAGCCAGTTTCGCAGTTAATTTGGACCAGGATTATACACTATTAGAGAATCCGTTCGTAATCAGAGGCCCGAGTGGTCAGCTATTTGTAGCTGAGGAGGTGTACACAGATTGCGAGGTCAGCGTCGGGGGACATAGCCTGCCAGCTGACCTGATTATGATACAGATGGAGGACTTTGGAGTGATTCTGGGGATGGACTGGCTGTCCGCTTACCACGCCTTGGTGGACTGTTTTGAGAGGAAGATTGTCTTCTCCATGCCGGAGTTGCCTTCTTTCGAGTTTCACGGACAGCCAGTGGACGGAGGTTTCAGGTGCATTTCGGCACTTCGGGCGGCGAGACGTTTGAGCCAGGGGTGTGAGGGCTTCCTAGCTTGTGTGGTGGCAGAGCCCAGCCCTGTGGCAGACTTCCAGAGCATCCCGGTGGTCAGAGAGTACCCTGACGTGTTCCCAAACGAGTTACCAGGACTACCGCCCGAGCGCGAGATCGAGTTTGAAATCTCGTTAGTACCAGGGACCAGTCCCATCTCCACCGCTTCATACAGGATGGCACCGCTTGAGCTACGAGAGCCTAAGTCTCAATTGCAGGACCTTTTGGAGAAGGGTTTCGTGAGACCCAGTGCGTCTCCCTGAGGAGCCCTGGTACTGTTTGTAAAAAAGAAGGATGGTACCCTACGCCTTTGTGTGGACTACCGACAGCTGAATAGGGTCACCATCAAGAATAGATATCCGATGCCGAGGATCGACGACTTGTTTGACCAATTGCAGGGTGCCACGGTGTTCTCCAAGATCGACTTGAGGTCGGGATACCATCAGTTGAGGATCAGGGAGACCGGCATCTCCAAGACAGCTTTCCGCACCCGGTACGGACACTACGAGTTTTTGGTCATGCCGTTTGGGCTGACCAATGCCCCCGCTGCTTTTATGGATCTGATGAACCGGGTGTTTAGACCGTACTTGGACCAGTTCGTGGTGGTTTTCATAGATGATGTACTCATCTATTCTAGAGATCAGACGCAGCACGGACAGCACTTGCGGATGGTTCTGGACACTTTGAGACAACGTAGGCTGCACGCCAAATACAGCAAGTGCGAGTTCTGGTTGAGGGAGGTGACCTTCTTAGGTCATGTGATCTTTGGAGACGGCTTGGCGGTGGACCCAGCCAAGGTCGAGGCAGTGCTCAGGTGGGAGAGACCGTGTTCAGTCACTGAGATTCGCAGTTTCCTAGGACTGGCAGGCTACTACAGACGATTTATCAGAGGATTTTCACAGATCGCACGCCCTATGACACAGTTGACCTGGAAGGACGTGCCCTTCACTTGGACAGACGCCTGTGAGGCGTGTTTTCAGGAGCTGAAGGAGAGGTTGACTTCAGCTCCCGTGCTCACCATCCCTAACAGTAGTGGTGGGTTCGTTGTGTACACGGACGCCTCCTTGCAGGGGTTAGGAGGTGTGCTCATGCAGAGGGGTCACGTCGTCGCTTACGCTTCGCTGCAACTGAAGCCCCATGAGCATACCTACCCTACCCACGACCTAGAGTTGGCAGCTGTTGTCTTCGCGCTGAAGACTTGGAGGCACTACTTGTACGGTGAGACCTTCAAAATTTTCACAGATCACAAGAGCCTCAGATACCTTTTTGATCAGAAGGAGCTCAACATGAGACAGAGACATTGGTTGGAGCTCCTGAAGGACTACGACTGCAGCATCTCCTACCACCCGGGAAAGGCCAATGTGGTGGCTGACGCCTTGAGCCGTAAGGCGCCCGCACACTTGGCCAGTTTACAGTTACAGAGTTGGAGCCTTTTGGAGGAGGTGGGCAGTTGGCGACCCTTAGAGTTACGGGGGCACTGTGGGGTAGTGACGGTGACACGACAAACCAGGCCAGAGCTGATAGACCGCATCATCACAGGACAGATGGCCAATCCTTACTTGCAGTCCTTGCGCGACAGAGTACTGTCAGGAGACCTAGGGGACTTCTCTTTTGCAGACCAGGTGTTGCACCTGAGGGGACGGCTGTGCGTTCCCAGGGACGAGGAGCTGTTGAGAGAGCTCCTGACTGAGGCACACGGTTCCAGATTCACCATACATCCCGGAAACACGAAGATGTACCACGACTTGAGACGTGAGTTTTGGTGGAGGGGGATGAAGCGGGATGTGGGTGAATTCGTGCAGCAGTGCTTAGTGTGCCAGCAGGTGAAAGCCGAGCATTAGAGGCCTGCAGGGCCGCTACAGCCGCTTCCAGTGCTAGAGTGGAAGTGGGAGAGCATCACCATGGACTTGGTGGTGGGCTTACCTGTTACCCAGCGAGGACACGACGCTGTCTGGGTAATTGTGGATAGACTGACGAAGACGGCACGATTCCTACCGATCTGAGTCACTTTGGGACCATCACAGTTGGCAGAGAGGTATATCCGCGACGTGGTACGACTACACGGAGTTCCGTGGGAGATCGTATCCAACCGGGATACCCGCTTTACGTCCCAGTTTTTGGCTGAGTTTCAGCAGGCCTTGGGGACGCGGTTGAGGTTTAGTACAGCTTACCACCCCCAGACGAACGGACAGTCCGAGCGCACGATACAGACACTTGAGGACCTTTTGCGTGCCTATGTACTGAACTGGAGGGGCTCTTGGGAGGAACACCTGCCCCTGGCGGAGTTTGCATACAACAACAGCTATCACTCGAGCATCGGCATGGCTCCCTACGAGACTCTGTACGGACGGAGGTGTACGGCACCCTTGAGTTGGGTTGAGGTGGGGACCAAGTGGGAGGTTGGCCCCAGGTTGATCCGGCAGAGTCAGGAGGTATTCGAGTAGATCCACAGGCGACTCCGTACTGTCAGGAGCAGACAGAAGAGCTACGCGGATCGGAGACGCAGAGAGGTGCAGTTTGAGGTTGGAGATCACGTCTTTCTCCGTGTTTCGCCCATGAAGGGCCTGCAGCGGTTTGGGGTGAGAGGGAAGCTCGCGCCGAGGCTTATGGGGCCCTTTTGAGGTCCTGGATCAGGTTGGACCCGTTACTTACAGGCTTGCCCTCCCTCCCCAGCTTTCTAGTGTGCACGACGTGTTCCACGTGTCCAACCTCAGGAAGTACGTAGCCGATCCCAGTCACGTACTGAGTCACGAGACCGTCGAGGTGGACGACAACCTGACCTACCCCGAGCGGCCAGTGCAGATTCTAGACCGAGCCGTCCGCAGTTTGAGACGAAAGCAAGTACCCCTGGTAAAGGTTTTGCGGAGGAGCCAGCGGTACGAGGAGGCTACCTGGGAGCCTGAGGCGGCAATGCGGGAGTGGTATCCGGAGCTCTTCGCGGGTACGTCTTTTTGGACCGGCTTCGGACCTCTTTGAATTTGTTATGGTTACTATGACATTTTTCCCACACCCTAGTTAGCGCAAGTTTCGAGGACGAAACTTCCTTTGAGTTTGTTATATTGTTACGAACGCACGGCTTCAGACGTTTTTAAGACGTCTGGGAGGTGTCCCAGACGTCTGACCAGACGTCTGGAATCCCTTCCAGACGTCTGGGATTCGATTATTTTCGGCACGCGTGTTTTGTCTGCGCGTCTGAGCGCGCAGACCTGCGAGCGTCTCTCTCTCTCTCTTTTTCCCTCTCCCTCCTATGCCCTCTGTCTCGCTCTCTCTCTCCTCCTCGCGCGGCCTTAAAAGGCCACGCCCTCCCCCTCACTCCCGTCACCTCCACCCCTTTCCTCTCCTCCTTCCAGCCGGTGCGCGAGAGCGAGCGCGAGTGAGCGGCGGCAGCGACAGCCGCGGTGAGCGTGGGAGGAGGTGCTGTGCGTGGGAAGAGGCGCTCGGCCGTGAGGGCGAGCTTGCCGAGGCTGCTAGGGCCGGCCGGCGAGGGGGAGCAGCAGACGCGGGAGGCCTGCTGCAACTCCAGTAGCAGGCGGACAAGTCGCGGCGCGGCCGAGCGTCGCGAGCGGAGGGCGAGTGGCGCCCTGATTCTGGGATTTTCTCCAGAATCAGACGTCTGTACTTCCAACCAGACGGCTTGGAGGACGTCTGGAGGACTGTCTAGACGTCTGAAAGGTGAGTTATTTTCGTCTTTCTTCCTCTTCTTCGACTGACCATACTAAGAGAGAGAGGAAATGGGTACGCGCAGGTTCGGATTCGCCATCCAGCGCGAATCAGACGTCTGGCTGCAGTGCCAGACGACTGGAGCGACTTCCAGACGTCCGGGGTGACCATCGGACGTCTGGGAACTAGGCTAGATGCCCCCGTAGGCTTCTGGATGTCTGAGAGACCACGTAGAGCAAGGTAACCCCTGATCCACTTTTTAAGATGTCTGGAATAAGTTCCAGACGTCTGATTTTGCACTGTTTCGTCATTTTCGACCTGTTTAGGGCCCGTTCGGGTTCTGTTTTCCGTGTTTCGAGTTGCGTTCTTTTCGAAATTAAATCCTCTACCCGTCTACAGTAGCTATATACTGTTTTGAGAAACTCCTTGTGTTTGATCCTTGTGATAGGACCCCGTTCCGTTGCAGTCTCAGGGTTTGCGGAGGCATGCGGGATTCCCAACCACGCCCCCAGTACTCCTGTTGTAACCGGTAGAGTGGCTTTTAAGTTTATTGGTATAATCTGTTAAATTATGGAACCATAAATAGCACCTAGGACATTGCATGAATCCTAGGAATGAGAAACTAGAATGAATGGTAGATCCTAGGGTGTTGCATGAATCCTAGGGCTGGAAAACTAGATTGTATGATAGATCCTAGGGTATGGCATGAATCCTAGGATGGGAAGAACTAGTGGAATATTTGAATACTGCAGTCTTGGAAAATATGGAAAGGAAATAATAACTGCCTGTGAATTAAATTAACAGTTGCCTGCTATGAATAAATAAACGTGATTGAGAACATGGATTGTAAGAACGTAAAACTGGAAAGTGAAACCTGGATGTTCTGAGTTAAAAGAGCTGAACCCTACGGGGAATTAGGAGTGGAACTCCTGGAAGGAGAAAGGAATGGAACTGAGAAAGAAAGACGTGGTAGTATGCTGTCTCTTGGGTACGTAGTACCAAGGGAAGTACCTGTACCTGTTTAGTGGAGAGCGGAGCCAGCTGCCCCAGGGACCTGGGGTTAGGACTGGCCACTTTGTACCGACTTGCTGGCCCTTGCGTACGTAGTACTGAGGAGAGCTACTAGTGTAGGGAGGGCACTAGCTACCCCACGGGCCTCGGGGTTCTGCTAGCCTCCTTCACCGACTTGTTAGGCCCACTGGGCAAACCAGGGTAGTCAGGCGAGGGTGCGCGGATTGTGGAGGGGCAAGGCCCCTATTTGGTTACTGTGGAGGGGTTGGACCCCTGTTACTGAGATGGCTCTGCTCTGTACTGGTTCCGTGCTGTGCTTGGGCGCACCCGTTAACAGAAACGACTGACCGCGTGCCAGTGTGGGTTAGCTACCTGTGCGTTTATCGCGCGTGCCGTAGTCACCGTTACGCCTGTCCGTGACCTTGGGGTGGTTGACTGAGAGTAGGATCACCACGGGGGACTCTCCCGACCAGGAGAGCACCACGTGCTACTTCTACTGTTCGGAAAAGACTGCAATCAAGATCGTTCCCACGAGGAACATTCGAGATCAAGTGAAGGATCTAAAAAATAGATAAATTGTGAGATAATAGAAAGACGTAATTAGAGAAAGTAACAGAACATAACAGCTACTGTACACTTCACTGTTTCTTTAGTTTAGCTGCCACTCTACTCAGCGTTTTGCTGACGTGTTACACTCGTTACCTTTCAGGACCAGGTGTTGAGCAGCCAGGGTCAGCAGCTGCAGAGGACGCTGGGCCGAGTAGGGTCCAGTAGAGTTACCACTGTTCTCTTGTACCTCTTTTTGGTTCCACTGTAGTGAGTAGTTCTTGTTTCCGCTGTACTTTTCTTACCTGCAGTTCATATTATGTTATGAATGTTGTTCTACTGTTGTGGTGGTATATATTGTAGTGGTTTCTTTCCTTACTGCTGTATTTTCTTACTGTTAGTTATATTTATGCTGAATGTGGTTTATTTTACTGCTCTTTTGGTTACTTCCTCGTTGGACGACCAGGTCTTGGGTTTAGTCGAGTCGGTCCAGTTCTCGTGTCTCGTAGGAACTCGGGAATCGGGTCGTTATAGCGACTAAGTAGCACCTCCTACGATAACAAATCTTTTGGTAGGTCCTTCAAGGGTCCATCAGTAGCACTACTAATTTTAGAGTGTTGCCAGTATTATGGTTGATGCCTCTAGTAGACATATTTCTTGCCATAATAGTACTATTTAACATATTACTATGAATGATATCTACAACATTTTGTATAATGACTCAAGTATTTTTGAATGCTGCTTATAATAGTATCAATGGTCCACAAAGTAGTATCTATACACACTTTACTATGACTATAAAAAATGCCTATTTTAATATACAAATTTTATGCCAACTATGTTTAGAGTAGATTACATGAGTGAATATCATTATGTTTACACCATCTTCAATTACTTAATTTTACTTCCAATAGCAAGTAAGTAAATGCTAGCAACACCTACCAACTTGTCAGTGGCAGCTTACGACATACCAACCTACTATATAATGGTATAGGTCTGCAATCCTCAGGTCTACATATTTCCATGTTTGTGCAAGACCGACAGAAGTAACTGTTGTTTGTAGAATTGCTGGTGTTATTGGCAAGATATGTTGGCACCATCATACGCTTCAAGTAAGATGTGTTGGTGGTCACTCCTATTGATGGTATTGTGAGTAGTGTTTTTTACGTAACTACATCAATAGTAACTAACTTCACTTTTTCTACGTCCATCTCGTTATCTCATAGAAACTCTCACGTCCATCTATGATCATTCCCTTCAACTATCAACTTTCGTATATTTAATTTGTATGTTGGTAGAGATTGAACGTGGAATACTTCATTCAGTTAACGAAGTAATTGAATGTTGCCAATAGTCTTATGTAAATAAAGAATGTTGCGAACAACACTATGAAGTTCTTAACATTTCTAACAACAACAATATGAAGCTCTTAACAATACTGCTAACAACACTACGAATTTGTTAACACTGCCAATGACAGCTTATGACATACTACATGCTGTTGCCAACAATAGGTAAGCGAATGCCAGTATCATCTACTAATCTACCAATGGCATCTTATGACATACCAACCTACTTTTGGCATCAATAAAATCATCTTAGTGAGGGTGTCATTGGCGCAAGTTATCCTAAGGTGTAGGCTTCTCGTTTATTCTTGAAGAGATGAATAAAACACTTTCTTTAAAGTGTTTAAGAAGGGAAGATTATACTTGAGGTATGTGAACCTACAATAATGCAATCCCTTTGGGATCAAAAATTGTAAAACAAAACACTAGTTCCAACAATAAGTAAGTGAATGAATTTCATTTCAATATAAACAGATACATTACTCACGTTCATTTATAATCATTCCTTTAACTATCAACTTTCGTATATTTAATCTATTGTTTGTGGAGATTGATTGTAGAATAGTTCATTCAATTCATGGTCTCAGAAGTCTTATGAATTTTTTAACGATGTTGCCATTGTTAGAGAGTACAACGAACATATGCAAATAAAGAATGCTGGCAGCAGCACTATGAAGTTTTTAACAATACTTCCAGTAGCCTTACTGTTACGAACGTGGCCTCAAGATGTTTTTTAAGACATCTGGGAAGTGGCCCAGACGTCTGGAACCCCTTCCAGACGTCTGGTATTAAATTTTTGCAGCGTACGGGGTTGCGTCTGCGCGCATGCGCGCGCAGACCTGCACCCGCCACTCTCTTCCCTCTTTTTCCCTCTCTCCTCCTGTAGGGCGCAGTGCTTCTCTCTCTCTCTCCCCGCGCGGCATTATAAGGCCCCTTGCCCTCTCCCTCACCCTCATATCCTCCGCGTCCTTCTTCTTCTCCCAGCCGATGCGAGAGCGCGAGCGAGCGAGCGGCAGCAGCAGCGGCCGCGGCGAGTGTGCGGGAGGAGGTGTTGCACGAGGGAGGAGACACTCGACTGTGAGGGCTCAAGCTTGTCGGGACAGCTAGAGCCGGCCGGCAAGGGGAGTAGCAGGCGTGGAGTGTCTTAGAGGGACTGCTGCAGATCGAGCAGTAGGTGAACGGGGCGCGGCGCGGCAGTGCGTCGCGGGCGGAGAGCGAGTCGAGCTCTGATTCTGGAAATTCCTCCAGAATTAGACGTCTGGGCTTATGACCAGACGACGGTGAAGACGTCTGCAGGATTGTCCTGACGTCTGGCAGGTAAGATATTTCGATCTTCTTTCTTTTTCGCGCGTACGGCCATGCAGCCATCCACCGCGCCTTCGTCTGCGACCCGTCGTACTGAGAGCAAGTGTGGGTGTGTGCAGGTTCTACTCGGGAGGGTGCGAGGCTCGCCATCCAACGTGAATCGGATGTCTAGCCGTAGTGCCAGACGACTGAGAGGACTTCCAGACGTCCGAGGTGACCATCGGACGTCTGAGAACTAAGCCAGGCGCCCCCGCAGGCTTCTGGACGTCTGAAGAACTACACAGAGCGAAGGTACCATCTGACCCACCTTTTAAGATGTCTGGAAGAGGTTCCAGACGTCTGATTTTGGACAGTTTCATCGTTTTCAACCCGTTTAGGGCCCGTTCGGAGTCCATTTTTCGCGTTTCGAGTTGCATTCTTTCCAGAATAAAATCCTCTACTCGTTTACAGTAATTATATACCATTCTGAGAAACTCCCTTTGTTTGATCCTTGTGTTAGGACCCCGTTCCATTGTAGTCTCGGGGGTTGCGGAGGCGCGCGGGATTTCCAACCACGCCCCCAGTACTCCCGTTGTAGCTGGTAGAGTGGCTTTTAAATTTATTAGCATAATTTGTTACAATTATGGAACAATTAATAGAACCTAGGACATTGCATGAATCCTAGGAATGAGAAACTAGATTGAATGATAGATCCTAGGGTATTGCATGAATTCTAGGGCTGGAAAACTAGATTGTATTATGATCCTAGGGTACGGCATGAATCCTAGGACTGGAAAACTAGTGGAATATATAAATATTGCAGTCTCGGAAAATTGGAAAGGAAATAATAGCTGCCTGTAAATTGATTTAACAACTGCTTGTTATGAATAAATAAACATGATTGAAAACATGAGCTGTCTGAATGTGAAACTGGAACGGTAAAACCTAAATGTGCTGAGTTAAAAGAGCTAGAACCCTACAGGGAATTAGGAGTAGAACTCCTGGAAAGAGAATGGAATGGAACTGAGAAAGAAAGACGTGGAAATGTGTTGTCTCTTGGGTACGTAGTGCCAGGGGAAGCACCTGTTACCTGTTTAGTGCAGAGCGGAGCCAGCCGCCCCAGGGACCCGGGGTTAGGTCTGGCCACTTTGTACCGACTTTTGGCCCTCGTGTACACAGTACCAAGGAGAGCTACTAGTGTAGAGCGAGTACTAGCTACCCCACGGGTCCCGGGGTGCTGCAAGCTCACCTACACCGACTTGTTAGGCCCACTGGGCAAACCAGGGTAGTCAGGCGAGGGTGCACGGACTGTGGAGGGGCAAGACCCCTGTTTGGTTACTGTGGAGGGCTAGACCCCTATTATTGAGAGCGTTCTACCCTATACTGGTTCCGTACTGTGCTTGGGCGCACCCGTTAACAGAAACGACTGACCGCGTGCCAGTGCGGGGTAGCTACCCGTGCGTTTATCGCACGTGCCGTAGTCACCATTACGTCTGTCAGCGACCTTGGGGTGGTTGACTGAGGGTAGGACCACCATGGGGGACTCTCTCGGCCAGGAGAGCACCACGTGTTACTTCTACTTTTCGGAAAAGACTGCAATCAAGATCGTTCCCACGAGGAACATTCGAGATCAGGTGAAGGATCTGAGAAATAAATAAATCGTGAAATAATAGAAAGACGTAAATAAAGAAAGTAAAAATATAACAGCTACTGTACACTCTACTGCTTCTTTAGTTTTAGTTGCCACTCTACTCAGCGTTTCGCTGACGTGTTACACTCGTTACTTTTCAGGACCAGGTGTTGAGCAGCCAGGGTCAACTACTGCAGAGGACGCTGGGCCGAGTAGGGTCCAGTAGAGTTACGCAGTTCTTTTTGTACCCCTTTTCTACTGTAGTGAGTAGTCCTTGTTTACTTCCTGTACTTCTTTACTTGTAGCTTCATGTTATGTATAAAATTGTTACTCTACTGTTGTGCTGGTATATACTATAGTAGTTCCTTTTCTTACTGTTGTATTTTGTTACTGCTAGTTATATTCATGCTGAATGTGGTTTATTTTACTGCTCTTTTGGTTACTTCCTCGTTGGACGACTAGGTCTTGGGATTAGTCGAGTCGGTCCGATTCTCGTGTATCGTAGGAACTCGGGAATCGGGTCGTTACACTTACGAATTTTAGTATGTTAGCAGCATTATGGTTGGTGTCACTAGTAAACATATTTCTTGCCACAACAGTACTATTTACCATCCTATTATGAATGATGCTTACAACATTTTGGATGATGTCTCTAACATTTTCAAATGCTGCAACAGCAATATAAATGGTCTACGAAGTAGAATCTATACACACTTTACTATAACTATCAAAGATGTCTACCATAATATACAAATTTTACACCAACTATGCCTACAGCAGACTGAAAGGGTAAATATCATTGTGATTTAAGCATCTTCAACCACTTTAATTTTACTGCAAATAATAGCAACGAGTGATACTAAGGAATCAGTGACATTCACATATATTAAAAAAAAGTTGGTCGAGGTCACCACTGAGGTCAACCTAGCAACAGTGGTCGAGGTCAAGGAGACCGTTGTTCGAGGTCGAGGTAACCGACGTCAAGGCTAAGATCGCCATCAAGATTGTTGTCGACATCGAGGTCGCCATTAAGGTAACCGTCGCCGAGGTCATTGTCAACATCGAGGTCGCATCGACAACATGGTCATCGTTGAGCTCGCTGTCAAGGTCAAGGTCGCCGTGTTGGAGGTTGAGGTCTCCACCGAGGTCGACCTAGCTGCCGAGGTCGCCGCAGAGATCGTTGAGGTTGTCGTCGATATCAAGGTTGAGGTCATCGTCGTTGAGGCTGGGATCATTACCGAGGTCATTGTCAATGTCGAAGTTACTGTCGAGGTTGAGGCCATCGTTGAGCTCGCTATCAAGGTCGAGGTCGAGATTGAGGTCTTCATGTTGGAGGTTGAGGTCACCATCAAGCTCACCGTGGAGGAGCTCGAGGCTGGAGGAGGTTGAAGGTGGAGAGGAGCTCGACATGGTCACTAGTTGTCGAGCTCACTGTCTGTTATGACCCAGTTCCCGGATTCCTACAGGACCCGAGACCAGCTCACCTCGACTAATCTCAAGGCTTAGTCATCCAACAAGAAATAACAAAGAGTAGGAAAATAAATCACATTCACACATGCAATATAACTAAGCAAAAGAAAAGTACGAAGCAGTAAAGAAAGTAGAACAATGGTAGCGGGTTTTTGATCACCAGTTTGATTTAATTTTATTACTCGAAATTTAAAATGTTCTGAGGTCGAACTCAGGGGGAAATCTTGATTTTAGAAGCATAAAAATCACAATTCACAATAATGTACTGTTTTACAAAAAAAAACTAGAGAAAGGAAATAAAATTTTTCTTCTCTTTTATTTTCTTCTCTCTTTCTTCTTTGTTCTTCTTTCTCTTCTTCTCTCTGTCTTCAGACATTTGATTCCATGAATCAGATGCCTTAAATGACGTTTGCTACAGTGCACTCCTTCTTCTTCTTCCGTCCTTTGTCTGCTGCTACTCTTCTTCTTCTCCTTGGCTCTTTCTTCTTCTCTTCTCTTCGGCTGCAGTTCCCTCCTCTTTTCTTCTCTGGCTCTTTCTTCCTCTTTAGCTCCTGCGTCTGCACTATGCTTCTTCTTCTCTTCTTCTTCAGCTCTTGCTCCTTGGCGTGGCTAAGTTCTTAGCCGCTTCCTCTTCTCTTCTTTTGCTTCCTCTTCCTCCTTCTTCTTCAGCTTCCCTGCACAGGCATGGTTAGGCAAAAACCTACCCCTACCCTCCCTGCATCTCTCTCTCTATTTCTCTCTTCGGTACTCTCTCCCAAAGTCGGGTAATCGGGTCGAGTTTGCACCCGTGTCCAGGCACACCGGTGTGGGTGTGATGCACGTGGAGTGCTAGGTCTAGGTAATCGGGTCAGGTGCCAGGTCCGCGTAGCGTTGGCATGAATGAGGCGTGAGTGGGTGAGGGGACCTCACCCCGTGTGACTGAGGCGATAAGCCTCTGTCACTTTTACAATTTATGCCACCCACAACGCTCCTGCGTTTACGAGGTGGGACTAAATGTCCCACCCGCTTCTGCTAGCGCTTGCAAGAGGAGAACTCCACCCAATTGGAGCAGCTATGAGCCATGCAAAGCCTACTCTCAGGTTGGATTCACTCACACACTCAACGTGCGTTGCCTGGAGTCCTGAAGCCTAGAGCGTGCGGCCTCGAGTTCGAAAGCAAGCAAGCTTGCTTGCACGTTAATGGCGGACGGCAGCTTGGATTTACATAACACAAGAATGGCCTTGCGGCCTTGTCAAACAACAGGGAAACTTTCGCCGTATCATGGCGAAGGTGAAGCGGGGGTCGGCGTGGCTCAGGATGGCCTAGGCATGTGTGCCTAGGTCAGACTGTGACCGTGTGTATGGGTTTGTTTAGGGGCAGTGTGTGGTGCGTGTGGTGGGCGATGAAGAGGTGAAGGATGATCGGTGGAAGGTGGCGATGCTTCTGCGGTAGTTGGCGAGGCGTGTGAGTGAGTGGAATGATGGGTACGCCTTTGCTGGTGGTTAGCCGGAGGTAGAGAAGATGGTGGTGGTCAGTGGTGTCGAGGGGTCGAAATAACAAATTGACAGAGGGGAAATAAAGAGGAGAGTAAGGACAACTTAGCTAGTAGGTCAAGAGTGAACGAGGGAGGTGGAGATGGCAAGCGGCTGGTACTGCTGTCGTTGGAGACGAAGGCACCCAGGGGGAAGAGATGGCGACGAGGAAGAGGGGTTAGAGGGCGCCCGTTGGTACGGCGTAACGCAGCGGAAGACGACAAAGGTTGCTCTACCATTGGTACTGTGGCAAAACAACGAGAGAGGAGGGGGAGAGTCGCTGGAAGCTCTGGGCAAATGGTCGAAGTTGGGAGGAGATTAATTGGAGGGGTAGCTCAGGCCAAATGGAGCTTGAAGGATGCGGCGGAGTGTGCTGCTCCTTAAATAGGTGAAGGCCGATCGAGAGGAGCGCGATAGCGGCAGGAAAAATCTCGCCGGAGGTATGGCAGAACGGAGACCCATACCTCTCGCGCGTTTGCACGAGAGGTATGGCGGTCTTCAGGGCATGGAGGGTGGCCCATGCGGTAGGGGGCTCCACAGGGAGCACCCCTTTCAAATCTGGGGCCGGCTCCCCATGCAAGCACGGCGCTATCCTCCATGCAAAGTTGCCGAAGGTATGGCCTGCTGCTACAGGTGGTAGAAGGACCTAAGTAAAGAAAACGACGAGAAAGATGAGAGGGTAAACGTTCAAAAAGTTAAGGGTCAGAAAGTAATTTTGAGGATCAAATTACAAAGTAGGTCAAGACGACCTTCCCTTAGGTCAAAATTTTGGTATAAACCTAATTTTGACCTAAGGAATCCAATGGTGAAGTTAGATTTTAGGTTTGACCATGTTTGACTGGACATTTTGCACAAAAATCCAAATTAGGTCAAAAATTAGGTATGGACGTCAATCTAGGTCAAAACAGGTTCCAAAGGCCAAATTGAAAGTTCTAAATTCTAGGGGATATTTTTCCATGAATTTTAGAGGGTTTAGTTAATTTTTATCTTGCCTAAAACTTCGTAAATTGAAGTGGGTTTTTTTTAGGGTTACAAAATGTCATTTAATTCCTAGATCTTGCCATAACCCTTTTCAGACCAAACCATCCCACTTTTTCTCTTATTAAGTCCACTTGACCTATGTCTAGACCCTTAGAAATCCCGTGGATGCATTGCAATGGTAAAATTATAGTTTTACCCCTTTGTGTCTTGTTTTCTTCTCAGATTAACAATTCCTGAATTAGGACTTCCCTTAGGTTATGTAGGAGCTTTTGTTTACTTTATTAGGTTAAAATGTGCTAGTTAGGGTTCATGATGAGGTTCTCATCAAACAACTGTCTCAGTACATGCCACCACAACAACAATAGGAAACGGAAAGGAAACAGCAACTAACAGGGATGGTAAAATATAAGTCCATTACTCACTACAGAAGTAGAAAAATGAAAGAGCTGAAAAATGACTACGGCTGAGCCCAACACCCTCTGCAGCCGGAAACTCGGGCTGCTCAACTGCTAGTCCTGAACAGGGTTACGAAAAGACAGAGTCAACGAACGCTGAGTAGAGTGGTGTTTACATTATTTAAGTACAAGTACAGTAAAAAACAACAACAGGTTTATTTCTCATTTCTATTTATCTCATTTATGTGTTTCTGGTTCATCTAATTCTCAAGTATCCAGGTATTTCTTGATCTTGCATGTTCCTCGTGGGAACAACCTTGATTGCAATCTTTCCCATAAAGTAGAAGGTACACGTGATGCTCTCCTGGCCGAGAGTCACCCGTAGTAGTCCTACACCTAGTCAACCACCCCGAGGTCATTGTCAAGACATAGCGGTGACTATGGCACGCGTGATAAGCGCATGGGTAGCTACTCCGCATTGACATGCAGTCAGTTGTTTCCGCTAGCGGGTACGTCCAAAGTACAGCACGGAACAGTATAGGGCCCTGCCCTCTCAGAACAGGGGTCTCGCCCCTCCATAGTAAGTGTACCCTTGCCTGACTACCCTGGTTTGCCCAAAGGGCCTAACAAAGTCAGTGTAGGGCAGCTAGCTGAACCCCGAGTCCTGTGGGGTGGCTAGCTCCCTCCCTACACTAGTAGTATGCGTCGGTACCACATACGCGAGGGTCAACAGGAGTCGGTGTAGAGTGGCCAATCCTAACTCCAGGTCTCAACCCAAGGACACTAACTCCGCTTTATACTAAAAAGGGACAGTTGCTCTCCTTGGTACCGCATACACAAGGGCCAGCACACTTCCAATCTACATTCCAGATTTCCTTTCATCCACAAGAGTTCTACTCCTAATTTCCCGTAGGGTTCATGCTCAGATTCATCTCATTTATCCAGGTCCAGATCTCATGTTTCATAACTTGTTCCTTATCCATATACGGGCAGCTCATGTTTTCATAATTCAGTTCTCAATCATAACATGCAAGTTGTGATTTTACAGTTCAATTCTCATTTACATACAGGCAGCTCGTATTTTAACATGCATCTCGTAATTATACTAAAGGCATTTGCTAGTAATTTATCTTAACCATGCATTCAAGTAGACAGTACAACTCAAACAGGCTCATTCATTTCTACCCTAGGGTTCATTCCACATCCTAAAGTTCAATCCGATTATTCCAACCAAGCACATTCTTATTTAAATATTAACAAGTGAGTTAAACCACGCTACCGGGTATCACGGGAGGAATGGGGACCTGTGCCGTAGATCTTGTAGTCTCCGCGGGCCCCGAACATGCCACTGGCTGGTGACCTGTACCAGCGACCAATGTATATTAGACGAGCTCAAAAGAGTAGATACTCAACACGAACTTGTGGAGGAACTCGAGTGGAAAACAGCGGTACTTCGTTTGCGGAAATCCGATTCCGTTTGGGCCTTAAACAGGCCAAAAACGCGGTTACTGATCAACATCAGACGTCTGGGACTAGTCCCAGATGTCTTAAAAGACGTGAGGTCTCACCTTGTGTTTCCTGTGGCTAATTCAGATGTCCAGACTCCCTTTGTGACCATCTGGGGGTAGTTCCAGACGTCAGACAAGGTCTCCGGTCGTGTGGAAACACCTACGACTCCTGCACCTACGTACGATTGCCTACAGACACAACGGTCAGCCAACATCCCATGCGCCGCGATATGCATGGCGTAGGAAGATATGTACCTTGCGATATACGTGCTTTCAAACGTCCAGCCTCAGCTCCGAACGTCCAATTGCCTCGCCAGTCATCTGGACTTCACTCTAGACATCTGATACTGGAAAACTTCCAGTATCAAAACCTCCTCGCAGCTCGCCCCGGTCACACCTCCGCCAGCAGTGCCAGCTCCAGCAGCTGCACAAGCTTGAGCAGCTCCTCACCGGATCCTCCTATCTCCTACGAGCTCCTCCTCGAGCTCCACCAAGCTCCCACAGTTGTCTCCCTCCTCCCCCGCTCTCACTCCCTCGCACCCTCTCACTCTTGCTCTTCCCCGTTCTCCCTCGCCGACTTCTCTCTTCCTCGCCGTGGCTGCAGCAATAGGGATGGGAGGCCGGAGGGCGCGACCGTCACAGGAGAAGGTGGAGGTGGCGGTGGCTTGAGTGGTGTGAGGAGGAGAGTGTTGGTGCTAGAGCACCACGATCATTTGTTTTGATGATAACAAAACACGTGTCATTTAATATTTACACTTGGAGTCTTAGATTTCAGGTAAATTGCAAATGGAGACGTTATTAGACGGAGTTTGAGCTCGTATCCAGGACAAATTGGAGGAGCTTAATGGAGAACAGAGGAGATTCGCGAGGAGCGATAGATTGAAGATGGAAGGACAAGAAGAATAGGATAGAATTCTGTTTATTTCTTTCATGTACTTTTGTCTTTATTTCCTTACTCTTTTTGTTCCTTAGAACATCATGTTAAAGAGCCTCAAAGTACCCTAACAATAGTCTTAGGAACACCCGCACAACCCTAGGATACTTAGGTTTTCTGTAGAAAACTTAGAAAATCAATATAGGGTTCAAACAGCCTTTTCAGACGTCTAATCCCAAAATCAGACGTCTGATAATAAGTTTTAAGACGTCTGACTGTTGATTCAGACGTCTGATAACGTTTAGGCTGGACTTAGTTAGTTCTGTCTGATGAAATCAGACGTCCAAACCTTAGTCCAGACGTCTTAGAAGACGTCTAATGTTTTTGCCAGACGTCCAATTAGTGGACCGTTGGCTGGCTTGACAAATACTGAAGGATATGACCGTTAGAGCCTTATCAGATGTCCTTAGGCCTTTCCAGACGTCTGATAAATGATCGTTTGCCTCAACTAACCCGAAAATCTCTTCTCAGAGATTTTCTAGCCGTTGCAATCCATTCCCGCAGAAAAAGTAAGTTTCCAAACGTCCAGACATAGTGCCAGACGTCTTGTATGTCGTCAGATGGACTTACACTAGAACCCTATTTAGATCTGATTCAAGTCAGGAAGAAACCCGCCTAAAATCAGACATCTAACTTTGATCCCAGACGTCTTAAACTGATTTTCCAGACGTCTGATGCCAGGATCAGACATTTGATAACCCTGTTAGTGCAATGATTGTTCCTGATTTTGGCCTGATTCTCTTGAGTTTTGCACCCAACGGCTATGGAAGCTTTCCTAAGCCTTCCAAAGCCTTCCTAAGGCCTCTATAAATATAGGGGAGCCTTTGCCACTCAACACACACCTAGAAACACCAAGACGCAAACAAAAAACATACTTTCTACTCTTTTGTGTCCTAAGAAGCAAGCTCTTGCTCTCCAAGCTCAAATTCTTCATCTAGAGAGCATCAAGCATTTGCACATCCGCTCTCCCACCGTAGTTCACGAGAGCGACGTTGCACCGTAGCGTGGCTCACGCACCTACGTCATCGATTTGACGCACTCCTTTCAAAGGGGAGTTTCCTAATTCCTATAGAAGCTAGGTTTAAATCTTTGTTGGCTCTTTAGGACTATATTTATTATTTTACTTTGTTATTTGGTTGGGTATTCGCTTTGTGAATTCCCGTCTCCTTCGTGGGACAAAATCCTTCTCGTGAAGAGAAGGGGTTTGAGGTAGCTACCTTCGTATAAAGTAGCGTGGTTGTAATTGAGGTTGAATCACCCTCGTTTAAGTGATTCGTTTAGTGGATTTGATCAATTTGGTTAATCGGAAAATCCTAACTCGAGAGGGTTAGGTGATGGTTTTCACCCGGTTTGGGTTTCCACCTAAAAATAGTTGTGTGCATTGGTTAATTGAATTTTGTGAGGTTATTTTATATTCTATTCCGCAATTTATTACGTCACCCCCTCCTAGTAGGGCAAATCCACAAAGAGGAGAGGAGAAGGGAGGGGGTATATATAGGAGAGGGGTTAGGGTTTGGGTGAGGGTGAAGGAGAGAGAGTGGGTCTCTACACGTCGTCCGCATGTAGAGCGTACAGCACAGTACGAAAAACTCACTTTTAGACGTTCGGGCACGTGTCCAGATGTCTGGACAGACGTCTGACTGAAACTCCAGACGTCTTATCTGGCTAAAAATGTAACAGGTCATTACACCGTCGTGGGTGAAGTACAAGCACTACCTGTTGCAAGCAAAGTTCTTCCGTCGTGGTGGCCAGTGGGATGTGTTGAGCAAGAGGGGGTATTGCTCCTCTTATAGCCAAATTTTAAATTTAAATTTGCAGGGCCTACACTCCTACTATACCTGTTGAGTGCTCATGTGGAGCAGGGGGAGGGAAGCAGGGTAGGGGGAGAGAGAGGATGAGCGCTTTACACGGTACCTTTATAGTTAACTGGGTACAATCGTTTGTATATTAAAAGTGTATATAAATTAAATTAAAAAATATAATATTTTTTTAACTTACACAAAAATGATGTCATCCATCATATCGTCGGATTCCGGCAACCGATCGGATCATTAAAGAAGAAAATTAAAGCCGTCGATTCTATTTTTAAAACATTGCCCTTCCCTTTCCCTCCCAAGAAAGACCACCACCACCGTATCACCCTGCCATCACTTCAATCTTCAAAACAAAACAAAAACAAAAATCTCCATGTCCGAAAAGCGCAACGCACGGCCAAGAAACAAACATGAGGCCAAAAACGAAGACAGCAGACGGAGAAAGAGGGAGGGAAGGGAAACCCCACAGAGAGAGAGAGAGAGAGAGAGAGAGAGAGAGAGAGAGAGAGAGAGGGAAGGGAGCAGAGAAGCGAAGAAGAAGTGGGAGTCCATCCAAATTCCACGATTTCGAACCCCCACCCCCACCTTTTCCCGCCATCCACAACAAACATACACACCTAACAACCAACAAAAGAAGAGAGGAGGAGACCACCTGCGGCGGCTCATGCCGCAGCTCCGATGCTCCGGATGAGGTCCTCTTCGGCGTCGCCACCCCGGCGACCTCGCCTCTGTCCCGCATGCGGCTGCTCCTTCCGCCCCTCCTCCTCCTCCTCCGCTCGCGTCGGCGTCGACGACGAGCGCGCCGCCCTCCGCGAGGCCCTCGCCCACCAGCGCGAGGCCATCGAGGACCTCCGCCGCGACCTCGAGGAGGAGCGCAGCGCCTCCTCGGGCGCCGCCAGCGAGGCCATGTCGATGATCCTCCGCCTACAGCGCGAGAAGGCGGAGGTCCAGATGGAGTCCCGCCAGTTCCGCCAGTTCGCCGACGAGAAGATCGCCCACGACCTCCACCAGATCTCCTCCCTCGAGGACGAGTGCCTCCGCTGCGACCGCACCATCGAGGCCCTCCTCCGCCACCTCCACGCCTACCGCAACCGCCTCCTCGCCCTCGGCATCGACCCCGATTCCTCCTCCCCGCAGCCGCGCTGCTTCCTCCCCCCGGAGAACAACCACCCCAACTCCGCGGGGGACACCCGCACCCTGACGGAGATCGAGCAGAGGATCTCGGAGATGGAGAGAGGGAGTGCCGGTGTGGACCTCGAGGAGTTGCCGGACAAGACGATGGTCGGGAGCTCCCCACGGCTCTCGCGGGAATTGCCCGCAGAGAGCGTGGGGTCCTTCCTGATGCCCGAGATCACCCCCGGGGATGATCATGGGACCGCTGGGGATGATCTCGGCGATAGAATTTACACCATCGATGCGGTCCACGCATCGAATGAGGGGGTGTTCGAAGAGTGCTCGATCACGCCGGGGGGTTTGGTTGCGAGGGGAAGCGAGGAGGATGATACATGGAAGCTGTACGTGAGGCTGCAGGCACTGGAGGCGGACAGGGAGTCGCTGAAGCAGGAGATCGTGTCCATGAGGACGGAGAAGGCGCAGATGGTGCTGCTTAAGGAGATCGCGGAGAATTTGTCCAAGGGGATTGGAGATGCCACGCAGCCACCGGCAACGGCGAGGGGTGCCCGGAGGAGGGCCCCTTTCCTCTGGGTGCTATCCTTCCTGCCTGCTCTGAAGGTGAAAAAAGAGTCATGCTATCTATCCCTTTTTATATTGTTGGCCAATGGTTAGTCATCCTGTGTCTGTTTACATAAGGATAAGGAATAGTATATGATGATATCCGAGTGGTGGAGATGCATGTTGCCTATCAAGTAGTAGTTGCTTGAAGATACTAGGAAGTAGGAAGTTGGTTTTATGTAGTTTTACGACGAGAATTCGATGGGAAAGGAATGGTACAAATGGAAAGAGAGTGTTGCTTTTGTGCAATGGGGTTGCGTCGAATTGCGCTTGGTACTTAACGAGCGTTGTTGCTTGCGGCAGATGGTTGTGTAGATAAACCATTAATATGTCACCTGAATAGATGCCTCACTGATCTTTGTTTGCAAGAAGTAAGTAGTGTTTGGTTGCTTGCAGCAGATGTTTGTATGGATAGTCTACTAGAATGTCACCTGACTAGATGCCCCACTAATCTTTGATTGTAAGAAGTAAATATTGCTTGTTTCCACTGCCTTTCTCTGCTGAGTTGCTTTTTTTTCCTAGTTCATTGGAGTTGAATTTGGGAAAGAAGTAGAATTTTGTTTTTGATTTATATTTTCCTCAACAGGATGGAGAATTTCAAATGTTGTACCCTTTCTTTAAAACAAAGATGGCTTCGATTCGATCAGAGATTTTGAGTGCTTTTATAAAGACGATTATAATAATAGAAGATGAATGCTTCGTGAAAAAAAATTCTACCTACTCTAAATTAGCATAGCTGATAATTGAGGAGCTCCTTTACTAACTGTCACCGTCTCCATTGTCCAATATTCCTATCTTGCAAGATCTGAAATTTGAGGTAAAGAACTGCTGCATTAATTTCCTCCAAGCTTGGAATAAATACATTTGACTTTTTGGAAATACAAGTGCGTACATTTTATTTAGAATTTGTTACAAGTGAGGCCATGAACTGCTACCTTCCCTGATGGGTACAAATACATTTGACTTTATACTAATACAAGCATGTATATTTTATTTAGAATTTGTTAAAATGAGGTGCCAAACTGCTGCATTAATTACCTTCCAGATGTGTACAAATACACTTGACTTTATACTATACATTTTATTTTGAATCTGTGAAAAGTATGTGTTCTTTCTTCCAACAGAGCATTGGTGTGATGATTACCCGACCATCGTTTTCCTGGTTGATCTTGATAGGAAATCTTACTTTTAAGAAAACTTGAAGTTCATACCTTTTGCCATAGGTAGTTTGTATGATTTGCTTCTAAGTATAATCTTGAGTTGAAATTGTGATAGGGCTTTTCTATTTCCCTTTTTTTGCCCCTGACAAGCTTTTGATTATAGATTTCTTTACACCAATCATTTTTCCCTTTTACTACAGTTTGCTTTCTTATTTGCATTCTGGACGAAGAAAACAAAGCGCTGCAGGTAAGTCTTCTCGCTTATTTTTGATGTTGGTTTGCAAAGCAATCATTTCTCATCATGGAAGAACTCTTCAGGTATATGTTCCACTACGTGAGTGACAGAGTTGGCTTACGAGTACTCCTGGATAAGTCTCAACGTCTCCATGGATTTGTCACCAGGCATTTAAGCTGGTAATTTATCCGTTTATCTCTATTGTTACATGCTATGCAACTAATGCTTGTTCTTTTCAGCCATTCTTGGCTCATTTCCCCAACATATTAGTTCTTTTCAAAAATGCAGGGACCCTAAGATCCATTGCGGCAGATCAGAAGTGCTCCTCCAAAGTATTGTTTGATTTTTTTTTCTTTTTCTTTTTTGGTTTCTATGAACCTGAATATGTTTTTGTACATCTGAGTGGCTGTACCAGTCTCCATATGTCATCTTCATTTATCATCTTCTGATGTCTCGTAGAATTGATATGTTGTACTTTGTAAGTATGCCTCCCATGAATTTGTTGTTCCTTTCAGAAAATTACTTTGTAGAGAAGATTCATGTACCTTGAAAACTACTTCCAATACTTTTCAGAAAAAGAAAAGAAAAGAAAACTAGTTCTATGTCTTGGAGTTATCTGAGTTTGCATACAGTCATGGATGTTATTGTGAGTGCTGTTGCTACTCGAGGAATCTTATTCTTGGATGATATGGTTGAGAGATCACGGTGTTTCCTCTTCAATCAGATCTTGCCAAAAGATAAAGCTCTCTTCTTGGCCTTCATTGCACTGTAGCCATTTAGATGGTGAAGAGTTTAGCTGGATGCATATGCCCCTCGGGGCCAATGGTGAGGAACCAATGACAAAGGCAACGTTGAGAGCTAGTTTACTTAGCAGATTAAAAAAAGTGATTAAGAACTGTAAAATTGGTGTCGACTTGTGATTGTATCTACTTATAGAGTGATATTAAAATTACTTTGTATTTATTTGAATTGGTGTTAAGTGATAGTGTTAACTCTTGTTGTAGTGGTGTTAAAAATATAAAATATAAGGGGTGCTAGAGATGCGTGTAGTATATGACTTTAACATGAATTTGGTTAATACTTGTGCAAATTGGTGTTATATAAATCGTCGTTAAAGTAGCTTAACCTATCTTACTAAATGAGGGTTAAGTATCCAAGTAAATAGGGATTAGATAATAAAGATTAAAATGAAGGCAATTTGATGGTACCGTGGATCCTTGGATGTGGTCACATCCAAGGAACCATTTTTAGTGGGAGGTCTTGTTTAAAGGAAACCATTGGTCTGGAATCCTATATTCTACATACACCTCTTTAAGATTAGTTTACGACAAGGGATAGTTAACATGTATTAACTTCTTTGTAATAAGGGTTAACTCTTATTTATATTTATTAAACAAGAGTAAAGAAATGAGGTTATCATGTAATGTGATGAAAAATGTGAGTAAGTTTAAGAAGATAAATCAAGAGATAAGTTAACCCTTCAACAAACATGAGTTAACTTATCTCAGGATAAAAATGTCTAGAGAGATTAAATTATCGCATTAAATAAACAGGGATTATCCCTTAAAACGGGGGATAAGTCCCTCCGTAAAGTAGCCCTTAATCTTCAATGGTCGATACCCTCACGTGGAGTGCTGCGAGTGCATAACGGTGCTTAGGTATGCATTGTGGGTCCCGTGATACACGACAGGGACCCATTGAACGAGGTTTTCCCTTCTTTTTTACGAGGATAACCCCATTTACGTGGGATGCTATTTAATATTGGGTAGGCATTTGATAAGTTGATTACACACGTTCATGTCGGGGGTATAACCCTTAAATTACGCCCTTGTTTCTAAATATCAAGAGGCAATGCCCTTCCTTTTCCGATAAATACAAACAAGATTATCCCCACTTTTGTTTTTCAAAACTTGGGATAGCCAGCCCCTCTTGTAATTGTAAACTAATTCCAAGGGGTCAGCCTCCTCCGAGGAGTCATAGGTTACTAACAATTTTGCCAGGCTAAATAGTTTGTTGGCCTTCCATAAATGGTATTTATGTGCGAACGTTTTCAAGTCTGGTCTCTGCTGAAAAAAGATTGGGAAAATAATTGAGGCCGCTTGCCACGAGAGCCCAAGAGAGGACCCAAAAAAGCTGTTTGGAGAGCTCCCATGCAGCATCTGCTCATGAGCCCCTCCTGTTGTGGTAGAGCAAAGGAATGACGAAGAAAGTGGATGTGCCTTCCTGCAAAGGGTCATCTTTTTATTTTCTTGAAAGGGTGGGTGGTGCAGTTGTTCACAGGAGGAAGACAATGGGAAGAACAAGTCGATGAAGGTGGAGGTGGACTCTGAATTCTTCCAACTCAGTTGGAGGACATGGGATGAATGCATTGGTAGCATTGAATCCATTGATACAGTAGCTTTGGTAACTTGTGCTGTGATATGTGTTACGACAATGAATTAGAGAATTGTAGCATTGGTGGAACTACAGGTGAGGTGTGTTGGCCTCAATGCTAAAGTCAATACAAACCGCGAATCAAGCATGGTAGAGGTATGTAGCCCACCAAGGCATGGTTGAGCGGTGGGAATTTCCAACTTTGACAAGAAAGATCAATATTCAATTCCTCGTTTCTATATTACTTGAAAGATTGGTATGTGAAAGATGACTGATTCTCCCCAATTTACCCAAAGAGATACGTATTTGACTATCCTTCTACCTTTCTATAGTGGCCAACGGATAAGTAACACTCCAAGTTCCCGGCAAATCCTCTCCAGACTGAGGGGATTTGACTCTCCTCCCAGTCCAATAGCCAAAGTGATTCTTCTCCAACCCCTTCCACCGTCGAATCTTGAGAGAAGGCAGGAGTGGAGGTTGGTGGTTGTGGGGGAGGAATAAGAGGAAGTTGGTGGTGATGGGAAGGAGGAGAAGGTCGATGATTTGTTAGTGGGAAAAAGAAGAAGATTTATATATAAATTGATGTTAACAACAGTTGAAAGGTTAATTTAATAAATATAAATTAATATTAACATCATTTTACAAATAAAATAAAATAAAAGTTAACATCAATTTTATATTTCTTTAACATTAATTTCTTAATCCACCAAGTAAACTAAAGAGGGTTGAAAGGAGTAAAACAGTTCATTAACGGATTTAATTAGGACCAGGTAACCGAATTATTCACATAATTCAACGAGAAACAATCAAGTGAGAAGCTTGATTGAATGAGAAATGCCTAGAAATCTGCACAACCATTCCCCCATTTGAGCAATAAATTCGAATATTGATATCCAGGAAATACACCTATAGCTACTCTTTGGGGAAATGATGTCATGCTGAATCTGGATATCCACAAATACAAAGTTTTGTAGGGAAGCCTTTTAGTAAAGAAGATCAGCCAAACGCATTGAACCCAGTGAATGGCTCAAAACACACAAAAGCAAGCCATTCTATCATTGTAAATGTAATCAAATGTTTAGCAGCTGCGGTTTTTCCAAGTTCATTCACCCTATAGAGCCATGAAAAGAAAATACAAAAGGAAACTTCAACGGCCAAATATTCTAAAATTTGAAGCGTAAGGTTAATAACACAAACGTGCACTTTCAGTCAGCATAGTCCCTATAATTGTATCAGATTGCATTATTTTCCTTTATGGTCCCATGTGCATTTGCATTTGCTGCAGTAGTGCCTGGAATCCTTTGCATCCATTGGGGCGCCGCAGATGTAGCAGAAGCAGTACTTGCACCTTCAATAAAAAGGGGAGAAACATTTCCATATTTATTGGAAATTAAGGAAAGAAATTTAAACATGGGACAACCAAGGTATGTCTTCTAGACTTTGATAAGTACTTCAATTACTGCAGTTAAAAAAGTTCTAATTGATTCTGATGAGTATTTTGCTCATTGCAAAACAGCAACCTTACAGTTTGCAGATAAGGTTTAAGTCAAATTTCAGCCATTTGCAGAACTATTCGACCAATTAACATCCAGTAAACTTCCTTCGAAAACAAGTAAATTACATGCATCCACTTATCTGTATGTTTTTTTGATAGGTTCAGCTATTTTTTACATCTGACTGATAATAACATATTGCTTCAATTTAAAAGGCTTCATGGAATTAAAAATGCTCTCCATTCTACAGAGAGCCATCATTTAGACTCTACTACATTTTTATGATTAATAATCAGGAAAAGGGACGATAATCTTTATTGATGTCATGGATAAATTGAACATGTTTGATAACATAAGCTATGAAGGTGAAACTTAACTATGGATACACATGCACAAAAGCAAAAGAAAGAAACATGATGAAAAGCTGAAAACCGGGGTAAATTTATGAAAGCTTGTGTATATATGTTTCTTAAAGAGAAAACAATGCTGACTCAACTCCATAGTCATCCAATTTATAAAAACAACTCTGATTTATATATTAAACAAAAGTATATATCCACCTAGAAATTGTCGTCTGGAACCATGTTACCAAGAAAAAGCTTGGACGCTTGTCCTTTTCAACAACAAAATTTGGGAAAGTAATAGCATCCTAATCACAAAGTAAAAGAAATTAGTTTGTCCTCTCATTAATTTAATTAGTGTGTGAATTGGGGGTTCCTGGAAACCTCAAACACTAGCACCAACAGAACAATTAAAGGTGCCAGATGAATGATTGAAAACTTTACGAAAACCAGAGTGCTTTCATTTGCTTCACCATAACACCTCAAGATGGCAAGATCTCGCAATCACACGACACAAGGTCATCTTTCAAAATCTATTGAATTCAGAAATCTCGCGACATAAAACAGCACAGAGAAATATAACCCTAATGCAGTTTTCCAGCAATATCTCAACCATTCCCTGTACCATCTCAACTTCACTTTCCTATATACCCAACATGTTGGCGGTTATCATCTGCATGCTACTCCACTATGTCGCCATTACATTGAGGGCTTAAGTTAGAGTTATGCTCTTTTTGACCACACACAGCATCTAGCAACACCCAATTCAAGCAAACATCCGGCCCTAACTTTCACATAACTTAAGGCAATTTATGAACCTAACCTAAGCATTATCTGGTCAATATAAAAGCCAATCTGTATAATATTAAAAGCCTAGCAAGGAAAAAAGAAGAATCAGCCTCTGATCAGGAAAGAATACACCTACCCAAGCACATAGATTCAAACCAACAAAGCACCCACACTACCTTACACTTCAATATACATACAACCCAACAACAACAAATCCTTTTTCCTGCACTAAGGCCTAGTTTGAGAATGAAGGATGGAATTCATTCCCGCAGTGAATTCTATGGGATGAAGTGTTATCTCGTGTTTCTGTTTGGAAGTCAAAACGATCATCCTGTTGGGTTAACTTGTGACCGTAAAATACAGTAAACTAACCACAGCTTGCTTTGTTTCTGCAGGATGAGATGGAGAGTGTTACCCCACGGGATATCTAAACTTATCCCGCATCAAGCATGGGATAAGTTATCCCAGGTTAACCCCTTGTAACTTGAGTTAATCCGGCCTGGAAACCAAACTGGGGATACGTATAAACATAACCCAAGCAAAAAAAACCCAAAAAAACGAACACAAGAGAGTAGCGAGATGCTACTAAATTATCAACACCAGCAACCAATGAATTCGAACATCCGTTACCTGCACATGATAAAGACGCAACCTTCGACCCTCTCCACGAAGAAGCCGCACTTGGGGCACCTCTGCCACTTGCTCCTCCTCGCCATATCCATCAGCATGAGATCGTCCTTCCCCCTCTCCCCTTCCCCGAGCCTCTGGTACTCCTCGCAGCCAACGCCTTCGTGCCACGGCACCTTACACCTCACGCACACCTTCCTATTACAATGTGGGCACTCCACCCCTCCCACCCCCCACTCTTCTCCTCCTTCGCCATCGTCCTCCTTCACCACCAGAGCCGAGCAGTCCCTGTAGGGGCAGTAGAACCTCGAGGAGCCATCGATGGCCCTCTCGCAGAGCGCCGCCCCCCACCTCACGAACACCTCGTAGGGTAGTATGAACCTGCAGGAGTCCGGTTCGAGGGAGCCGGAGGAGCAGGCGGGGTCGGGGCAGGGGATGTCGACGGCGTTGTCGTCGAGCTTGGCGGCGACGTAGCGGGCGATGCAGTCGGAGCAGAAGACGTGTTGGCAGCCCTTGGTGTCGAAGAAGGCGTCGGATGGGTTCTTGTGCTCCATGCAGATGGTGCACTCGATGGTGGTGTTGGTTGGGGGAGGTGGTGTTGGGCAGGGGAGGAAGAGGGAGCCGTTGGGGCAGGAAGGTACAGGGCAGGAGGGAGGGGAAGGGGAGGAGTGGAGGCAGGGGAGGCAGAGGACGTGGGAGCAGCCGACCATGTCGAGGTAGCAGTTGGGGAGGGAGGTGGGGGTGTTGCAGAGGTCGCAGGTGAGGGAGAGGGGGTTGGAGGAGGAGGAGGAGGACCCATGAAGGTGGAGGATGGATTGGTCGTGGTGGTCGTCGTGGTGGGAGAGGGAGAAAGCGAGGATCTCGTCGAGGAGGGTGGCATCAAAGTCGTCGCCGGCGGTGGCCATGTGGAGGGGCAAAGGGGGAAAAATTGGCCTTCTTGTGTCTTTTGGGGAGTGGGGGAGAAGTGGTGGTTGTGCAAAGGCTGCGCCTTCGTTGGGGAGGGGAAGGAGGGGTTTTATTAGGCAGCCGGGGGAGAGGGGCTGTCGGGGTTCCGAGGAGGGAGGGAAGAGGGGAGGAGGTTATCGTACATAAAACTATACACTTATTTATAGAAAATATGATCTGATTTATGCACACGTCTTTCTGTGTATGGGGTGTGTGTGTTTTGGTGGAGTGTTTTTGGGTATAGGTAAGTGATTTAATAATGTAATTTGAAAAGGAGAGAAGTGGAAAATTTTATGGGGAATTTGGATTTTTTTTTGTTGTTTTCCTTTTTTATCTTTTTAATTTTGGGATGGATGTTTGGTATTTTGGTGTGTGTATTTTCCTTTCTTTTCTTTTTTTTTTTTTTTGGAGGGATGGGGGAGGGGAAAAGATTTAGGAAAATTTGATTTTTTTGTTTTTGTTTTTTTTTTTTCCTTTTGTTGTTATTTTTGTCTTCCTTTTTATATTTTTTTTTCTCTCTTTTTTATTTTATTTATGTTCTTTTTTCTGGCCCTCTTTTTTCTTTTTTGCCTGGAGTGCTTGCGGGGAGGGATAATTGATTCGATAATGTAAATTCGAAAAGGAAAGGAGGGGAGAGTTTGGGGTTTTGGGATTTTTTTAAATTTTTGTCTCGGTGGAATTTTTGTGGAGTGCTTTGGGGTAGGGGTAATATATTCAAAAATGTAATTTGGAAAGTGAAAAGTTTGACGGGAGTTTCGGGTTTTTTTGTTTTTAATATTCGGCAGAGTTTTTCTGTAGAAAGCTAATTGATTCGATATTTAAATTTGGATAGAGGAGGAGTCGAGTGGCGGGAGAAGTCACGGACAAATTTGAGGCTGAGGATGGGATTTGGGGATGTGATCTGTGAGCTTTATCATTGTGGTTTTTGAAAATAATACAAGTTGATTTGGGTTATGTGCCAATTTTTTCGGTTTTTGTCTTATTTGTCACTTGGGTCTTTTCGTGGAATATTGGTGGAGGGGTCGTTTATCCAACATTTTGGAGGGAACGAAGTCAAAGTGGTGTACTTCTACGATTGTGGTTGTGAAATTTTATATGTTTCATATATTAGTTGTTGACCCGGGCCTCTGAATCAAAATTTTTAGCTAATTTGCTTTTATGGAATGTGAAAATCATGAAAGTCATGCTACTGGTTCAAACCTCAAACTCAAGGTGGAATAGCTAGTCTGAAAAGAAAAATATCAAGCAATTTGGGGGAAGTCATGGAGAAATGTAAGGATGATCATCGAGTGTGGATGGGGTTGCAAATTTGATCTAGAAAAATTTGGTTGATATGGTTGTAATGTAACTAGCACAAAGCATAGTACCAATGGGATTAACAATTTTATGGTCAAATAATCTAACTTAAGAAGTCATACGATAATGAAATGCCAACAATAACATTAATTTCAAATAAAACATAATAACATATATCAAAGTTCGAGTCTTCATTCCTACGTAACATGGAGGATTGGTGTGGGAAGCATAGCCAATTCTTCCTAGCTTAATCAAATGGGATCGTGGGTCAAACAAAAAAAAAAAAAAT
Organism: Thalassia testudinum; assembly: GCA_037157565.1. Classification (NCBI taxonomy): domain Eukaryota; kingdom Viridiplantae; phylum Streptophyta; class Magnoliopsida; order Alismatales; family Hydrocharitaceae; genus Thalassia; species Thalassia testudinum. The sequence goes on from JAZHRO010000024.1 coordinate 27,095,332, forward strand.
ACAATAACAAAAATGAGCCCACGTTGATTTAATTTTTTTGGGACCAATATGTGTTCTTTTATGAGTACTAATATTTTACATCGATTGTCACTTCATTTTGAGTTTATCACATTCCAACATTCAAAAAGAAACTTTGGATTTAAAATTTCTAGTAAAGGTATAAATATTCTTTCGAATTTTGTATGTAATCTTTTGAAAATTACTATAATGGTATTCTTAATTAAAAAGATAAAATTCTTATGAAATTAGGATAGATATATCATATAAAAAGGGTTCATAGACAATGTATTAGGCATTTTGCCACTCGACAATTATTGTTATTGGTGAACCATTGAGAGTTAAATCTCCTTTTTGGAGGTACACCCTTGGGTGAAATTATGTCACTGAATTTCCTTATCTTTTTCGTAATTACTTTTCCCTACAATATCCATCATATCAATTACAAGTTAGCAAACAAGTGAAAGAGAAAATGATCATTTTCATTTTTTTGGCAATTAGGCTATTGGCAATCCAAGAGTCTCCCATGGACATTGAGTAAAAGAGCAAGGCAACCAACAAGCTAGTTTTAGGGATAAGCAATTGTCTTGTTGCCTCCATCCACTCATCATCGCATTATTCCATCGTCAACTTCACCTCCTACATCACTAGAAATCATTGATCCCATCAAATCCACCACCATCTTTGGCTTGTTGTAGGAGCAACCATTACTGCTATAGGTTCCACTCCACCAACGATAGTGTCACCGCTTTTACTAGATCCACCACCATCACTACAAGTGCCATTGCTATCACAAATGGCACCATCATCTTCACAGGTGCCACTAGAAACTTTGGTAAAGCAAACAATGTTGCTACAAGTGCCATCACCATCACTACTAGGTGGCAACAACACTTACAAACCCTACATTGCAAACCCTAATGCCACCAATCGTAAATGCCACCTAATTCGCCAATGCATTTCGCCAAAGCCAAATCCTGTCGAGGTAGGTGCCAGCAATGTTGTAGAGCCCACCACCAATGTCATAACTACCACATCTTTTGCAAAGTACCAATAAATTAGGTATCATTGCCTTCACTACGAGTGCCACCACCATCATCATAGGTGCCACTATACCACTTCTACTAGAGCCAAACACCTTCATCCTACGTGCCACCACTATTTCAAATCCCTCCAACACCATTATAGTTACCACCAATGTTACAACCCGGTTCCCGGATCCCTACAGGATCCAAGATCGACTCGCCTCGACTAATCTCAAAACCTAGTCGTCCAATAAGAAATAACCAAAACCAGGAAAAATAAATCACATTCACACATGCAATATAACTAAGCAGAAGAAAAGTACGAAGCAGTAAAGAAAGTAAAACAACTGTCACAAAACATAGTACATGCCACCACAACAACAGAAGAAAATAGAAAGGAAACAGAAAGTAACAGAAACAGTAAACTATGTGTCCATTACTCACTACAACAGTAGAAAACGAAACAGCTGAAAAACGACTACGGCTGGGCTCGGCTGTGCCCAACGCCCTCTGCAGCCGAGTGTTCAACTCCTGGTCCTGAGTAGGGTTACGAAAAGACAGAGTCAGCGAACGCTGAGTAGAGTAGCGTTTACATTATTTAAGTGCAAGTACAGTAAAATAATAACATGTTTATTTCTCATTTCTATTTATCTCATTTATGTGTTTCTGGTTCATTTATTTCTCAAGTATCCAGGTATTTCTTGATCCTGCATGTTCCTCGTGGGAACGATCTTAATTATAGTCTTTTCCATAGAGTAGAGGTACACATGGTGCTCTCCTAGTCAGGAGCTCCCCTGTGATAGTCCTACACCCAGTCAACTATCCCAATGTCACTATAAAGATGTAGCGGTGACTACGGCACGCGTGATAAGCGCATGGGTAGCTGCCCTGTACTGACACGCGGTTAGTCGTTTCCGCTAGCGGGTACGCCCAAAGTACAGCAGGAAACAGTATAGGGCCTTGCCCTCTCAGAACATGAGTCTCGCCCCTCAGAACCAAATAGAGGTCTTGCCCCTCCACAGTCCACGCACCCTCGTCTGACTACCCCAGTTTGCCCAAAGGACCTAACAAAGTCGGTGCAGGGTAGCCAGCTGAACCCCGGGCCCCGTGGGGTGGCTAGCTCCCTCCCTATACTAATAGCACGCCTCGATACCACGTACGCGAGGACCAACAGGAGTCGGTGTAGAGTGGTCAATCCTAACCTCGGGTCTCAACCCAAGGGAGGCTAGCTCTACTCTACACTAAAAAAAGACAGTTGCTCTCCTTGGTACTGTGTACACAAGGGCCAGCACACTTCCCGTCTACATTCCATATTTCATTTCATCCACAAGAGTTCTACTCCTAATTCCTCGTAGGGTTCATGCTCATATTCATCTTATTTATCCAGATCCAGATCTCACATTTCATAACTCATTCCTCATCCATATACAGGCAACTCGTGTTTTCATAATTTAGTTCTCAATCATAACATGCAACTTGTTGTTTCACACTTCAATTCTCATTTACATACAGGCAGCTCGTATTTTAACATGTATCTCGTAATTATACTAAAGGCATTTGCTAGCAATTTATCTTAACCATGCATTCAACTAAAATATACAACTCAAACAAGCTCCTTCATTTCTACTCTAAGATTTATTCCACATCCTAGAGTTCAATCCGATTATTCCAACCAAACACATTTTTATTTAAATATTAACAACTAAGTTAAACCACTCTACCAGGTATTACGGGAGGAATGAGAGCCTGTGTCGCAGATCTCGTCGTCTCCACGGGTCCCGAACACACCACTGGCTGGCAACCTGTACCAGTGACAATTGTGCATTAGACTAGCTCCAAACAGTAGATACTCAACACGAACACGTAGAGGAACTCGAATGGAAAACAACAGTACTTCGTTTGTGGAAAACCGATTCCGTTTGGGCTTTAAACAGGCCAAAAACGCGGTTACTGATCAAAATTAAACGTCTGGGACTAATCCCAGACGTATTAAAAGATGTGAGGTCTCACCTTATGCTTCCCGCGACTGATTCAGACATCCAGACTCCCTCTGCAATCGTCTGGGGGCAGTTCTAGACGTTGGACAAGGTCTCCGGTTGTCTGGAAGCACCTCCAAAGGTCTGGCGACGTGATCAGACGTCCAAAAGTGCTTGGAAAAGCATACCGCACGCCTTCCCGAAGCCTACACCACGTACGAAAGCGCAGGCACAGTTTTAGCCCAATAGCTCCTGCGCTGAGATCTTCTGCATGGCGAAAATCAGTGTAGGAAGGTACGTACCTCACGCGATACGTGCTTTCAGACGTCCGACCTCAACTCCGGACGTCCTGGTGCCTCGCCAGTCATCTGAACTTCACTCCAGACGTCAGATGCTGGAAAACTTCCAGTATCATAACCTCCTCGTAGCTCGCCCCGCTCGCACCTCCGCCCCAGCGGCAGCTCTAGCAGCAGTAGGAGCTTGAGCAACTCCTCACCAGCGTCTTCCTCTCTCCCACAAGCTCCTCCTCGAGCTCCACTGAGCTTCCGCGGTCGTCTCCCTCCTCCCCCGCTCTCACTCCCTCGCACTCTCTCACTCTCACTCTTCCCCGTTCTCCCTTGTTGGCCCCTCTCTTCCTCGTCGCAGCTGCAGCAGTAGGGATGGGAGGCCGGAGGGCGCGGCCGTCGCAGGAGAAGGTGGAGATGGCAGTGGCTTGAGTGGTGTGAGGAGGAGAGGAAAGTAGAAGGGAGGGGGTTTATATGGGAGGGAAGTTAGGGTTCGGGTGAGGGGTGAAGGAGAAAGAGAGCAGCCTCTGTACGCCGCCCGCGCGTAGAACGCAAAGCGCAATACGAAAATCTCACTTTCATACGTCCGAGCACGTGTCCAGACATCTAGATAGACGTCTGACTGAAACTCCAGACGTCTTATCCAACTAAAAAAAGTAATAGATCATTACAACCCACTATACTCAATAATGAATTGAACTTGATAAGGTGCATCCTAAAGCCCTCTAGAATAATTGGTTTAAATCATTGGATTTTGATCTATCTTATATCTAATCCCCTTTTTCTCTAGTATACATCTATCATGATAGGTGTTCGACTGTTGAAAGAATGTTGAATGAAACATTCTCATTATGACTCATTGCTATGTTATATTTATGGGGTAATTTGCAATGCTATTCTTATTAAGTATATCATGACAATTGTGAATGCATTGTAGATTTTGTAGTTTATTTTTCTATTTTCAATACTTTATTTATTAAGTATATTTTGTTTACTAGGTATCCATAATGTGAGAGTCAAGTCTAAACATGAGCCTTGCAAATCAAGGGTTCCAACCTAAAAGAGCTTCACCTTAACTAGACACACTTAAATTTATTAAACTCGAGTCACCCGAGTGGGCTTAAGCTTATTGAGCCTAAACTCAAATAGAATTAGGCTCAACTTCTTGAGCTTAATAGACAACCTTAATTTTAAGGTCTTTCCTAAATACAAAGGTTGCTTATTGGGCCATTTAAACACCACTTGGTAAACTGCGATTCTACCTAAAGGTTTGAAATGAAAGAAACAATGTATCCAAAGCATGATTGTACTCTCCACAAGAAAGTAGAAAAGTCAAATATGATGTCATTGTCCATGGATAAGTTTGTAAGAGAGATATTTATTAAACCAGTATGACAGAGGGGTCACTTTACATCCGTTTCTTTGATGATGAAATCCTAGTAGTGGATTCCATTGCTCAAAACTCTGCAAAAGCACATTGAGAATGCGTAGCCGATAAGTAACCTAGATTCCTATTATTGGTGGTCCAGAACAAGGACCACATCACACATGGCTTGAATAGACCAAATGCAAAACAATAAAAGTATGCGATCCCTCATAAGAATAAGAATTATATCAGGATGAAATATTATACAATAAATTACGGGATGTTAAATTATATTATAAAAATAAATTATAAGATAAAATGATTGATAATATGATACATCATTAATTGATTTTTAAATATTATGATACAGTAATAAATAAATTGATGTAAAATAATTAATTTATTTTAAAAACTATATTATATTTAAATAAATATATTTTAACATATATTGATATTAATATAATATAATAAAATAATTTAATATTAATTGATAAAATAAAATAAATTATATCATTTAATTTTTGAATTAATTTTTTACTCTACTAATTTTTTAGCCAGAGGATAAACCTTAAATTATCTCCCAACTAAATGTAACCTTTGTGTATCCTCCTATTTTACATCTTTTACCATTTAAATGTTTCTTATTTGTGTTGGAAATACATCACTTTCAAGAACACGGTTGTTACTTTTACGTAGTAGGGTGTAAGATAACGCCTTGAAATTAAAGCAAAGGACTATTTGCATGTTTAACATCAGTATCTCCCACATGACGACAGCGTATCCCCTCAATCCCATAATTTTCCGGTGTGTTCCACCTCAGGGCTAGTTCACAGTAAAAGTTAACTCAGATTAGGTACTTCGCAACAGGAATAACTCTTATTTTTGTTTAATTGGGAATAAAAGTTAACCTCTATTTATATTTATTAAATAAGCGTTAATACTTGAAGTTAACCTATCATGTAAAAAAAAAAACGTTTACTGGAATATGAAAGCTAGAATTAAAGATATGATAGGTAAGTTATTTAATTTTTTTTTTGTTTACATTAAATTGGAAGAGTATGTTGAGAAAAATCACATGCAAAAAAACATGACAAACGAGAGATTACATGAAGCTTAACTTAAAAATTACCCCAACTATTTCAACATAGGTTCAGATGATACAAATTAATAATGCAAATAGAAATTACATTATCCCTCACCGTAAATATAAGATAACCTCCAGAAATAAAAACTAGGCCTCGTGTAAGGAACAATTTTCTTCTCAACCCAATAATACATACACATGCGATTATTATTCTTCTATTTACAAGTGTCGTTTACCTCTCAAGCAGGGAGTGCAGACAATGGCTCTGAGGTCTGAACTATGTGATTTTATTCCCACTTCTCAAAGCAAAATAAATTACAAGCTATGCGTCTAGATTTAGCAACACAGCCACAAGAAAAGTAAAGATCTCCCGCAAATCCAGCCGAAGGAATCAAAACACAACATAAAGCCAAAGTTCACATACATGGACGAGCACAGATGATTTCACATCTCACGATTCAAAACTGCAAAATAGTATAGAGCAGCTCCAACCTTATAACTTGTGGACTTACCATACCCAAAAAGAATGCCAGAGCGTGATGTATCAGAAAAAGGATAACAGAAGAGGGCAAAAGGGGGGCTTCAATGTTCTACTGGGCAATGAACATGAGAGGCTCAACGAATCTCATCCTCAAGGTTGCGGAATCCAATTGTAAGGTCTTCATTCAGTTTCTGGAACTTAGCAATCAAAGCACCCTCACCTTCTGCAGGATCTTCGAATTTCTGGGACCTATTTATTTAAACAGGCCAAGGAAAATAAAGGGTCATATAAAAAGCCACCAATCTGTAATTTTTCATAGAAATACGAAATGTTCACCAGGACCAATATGTATCAGGAATGGACTGCTAAGAATTCGTTATAATTTTGGAATTTCTCGACTGCTGATGGGGGAAATCATCTGCATAATTTGCAGTAATGTCATCACCCACAGCAGACAGTTCCGAAGCTCTCATCAAGTCCTCGATTATCGAAAGCTTTTTTTTCAGACAAAAACCTTGATTACCGGAAGTTAACACCCCCCTAAAATAGTTTCACTTGTGAAATTGAGTAATGGGTTGAATACAATCGGAAATTACTAATCACAACTTGGATTTAAATATTTTAAGTGGACGTCCTGAATCCATTACAAGATACCCACTAAGTTGTCAAATTCATTTTTCTCTCATTTTGACCCGGATCATTGCACAAGGTCAACCCAGGACTTAGAACTCATGGGAATTTTGTTTAGACACGGATACTCCCAGTAAAGATAAAATTAGCAAGGCATAATTTCAAGAAATAAAGTTGATAATTAACTTCTCAAAAATATCAAAGCAAGCTCGAAGTTACTTACACAAGACGGTAAAAGAGGTCACCAAGTCGGTGCTTAATGACACTGTAGGTTATCTTCTGACCGTCAGGTCCAGCTCCTCTTTCTACCGCCTACAATACAGAAAGCAACAAGAAGAGACCATAAGCAAATTCCATTCGAAGTTTTCGGGGTCAATATACTTTTAGCACTACCCTGAAAACCATCCATAAGAGGAGGTACAACGGCTAAAAGCTAGAGCAGGCACGTCAAATACACGGTAACGGAGAAATAGAAGTGTTGTCAAAAAGAACGGAAAGGTTTTATTTTAGGCCAATTTTATTCATATTCTGAGGTGTTCTCATTGAACGTTCCAGAGACAACCCTTCTATGTCAAGATATTATCTACGAAGTTGGATGTTTACGTCTGTTCATATCCTTTTCAAGGACAATGAAATTTTCCTTAAAGAGCATGAATCCATACATTTCTATAGCTTCTGCTATGCATTTCTTATAATAAATATTTCGAGCTACTTTACTTGGAGTTAGAAAAGTGACGTTAAGAAATGTAAAATTAGTATTAACCCATAATTATATTTACTTGCAGAGAAATGTTAATACCGATTATTGTTTACTTAAATTAGTGTGAAATTATGGTATTAACTCTTGTGATATTTACTTGATAGTGGTATTAAATATATAAAACATGTGAGGTGTTAGAGATATGAGTAGTGTATAATTTTAACACAGATTTGATTAGCACCAGACAAATCCATGTTAAAATACCTAAATCCAGGTTAGCAAATTAGGAGTTAAGTAGTCAAATAAATCGGAGTCAACCCCCCTTTTGAAGGGTCAAACCCCCATACAAACTAGCCCTCAAAGATCCGTGCTTCATCTATTCCAAGGATAGTGTTTCCCTTACAAGGATTGGGGGCTTACTTAAGCTTTTCACCATCTAAGTCTTACTGATAATTAGATCTTAAGATAAATGAGAAAGAAATTAATAGTAAGAAGTTGGATGTTTATAAAACATGCACTCCCTGTTCAAATCAAATAAATTTTTAAAGATAGCAACATAACCTTCTTGTACTGCCAAACTATAATTACTTCCTTTTTTTTTTCTCTCGAGTAAATCAAAAAGAGTATACCATTAATAAAGATAGGAAAACATCTTTCAGGACTAATTTACTTGAGTAGTTAGGAAAGTGGTGTTAAGAAATATGAAATTGATGTTAAGAAATAATTATGTTTACTTGTGATGCAATATTAGCACCAGTTTATATTTACTTGAATTGGTGTTAAGTTGTAATGTTAATCCTTATGGTGTTTACTTAATAGTGATGTTATGTATATAAAACATGAGGAATGTCAGAGACATAAGTGGTGTAGAATTTTAACATGGGTTTAACTAACACCAGTTGAAACTGGTGTTAGACAAATCCGTGTTAAAGTTACTAAACTCGGATTAGTAAATGAAAGGTTAAGTAGTCAGGTAAACAGAGGTTTTGAGGGGCTAATCCTCCAAGTAAATTAGGCCTCAAGGATACTGACTCATCCATATAATACTATGGTTGGATGATAAGAATCTGGAAAGCTCTGTGTTGATGTATAGCAGGAAAATAAGCCATTTTACTAAGAAAAAGATGTAGACAGCAGCAAGATCACATGCTTGTTATAAAGATGCAGTGGAACATACATGTTGGAAATCATACCTGGTTTGCCAAAGCGTTGAAGTGGATGATGTTACGCATCATCCAGACTGACTTGTAAAAGGGACAAAATTTATCATACCTATTTTGGAAGGTGACTAGCAATCAGAATCAAACAAATGACACAGACACCGATAGATACCAAAAGAGTGGTGGTCCTTACGGAGTAAAAGCATTCTGAGCAAGATAATCCTCCCTCAGAAGTTTAGCAGTTTCCAAGGTAATTTTGTCCGTTTCTGCTAAAGCATCTTTCCCAACGAGCTGCGATAAAATTAAACAAAGAACCAACCAGTTTAGTGACAAGAGTCAACTGCACAGCATGGCTGCCTACGGTTGCTTAGAAATTGCAATATATAACACAAGCACTGCACTAAACTAAGAAAAAGGAATACATGCGGAAGAAAATGGTAAAATACAGTATAATGGGCAGATGGAGGAGTTACTGAAAAATTCATGCACCAAAGAAAGTTATAACGGAGGACAGTTGATCAGATGAGATAACAAAATAATCAGGACAAAAACCAAAAACAAATAAAAGAACAGACGGAATCAGAATATTTGTGAGGCTATAAGATAACTTGCTATAAGCCTATAACCCACACCACCGATCATAAACCAAATTAGGATAGAAACAAGTCCAACTAAAAACAGTAGAACATATGGAGTGTTAGGATGGGTATTTCTGAAGCAATTACCAATAGGAGACAAAAACAAAAATTGTCTGCCCAAAAAAAAACAGGTTTAGAGGAATATGCTTCGGCAAGTGACTAGATCTTTAAATGATCCAAATGAAAAGAATACGGACAGGCCTAAATTATGTATATTAAGCAGGAAAAAAAGACAAAAGAACAATGGATATAAGTAAGCCAAGGTTCTGAATAATGCAAAAAATGATGGATCCCCATAGCCTAATCAACCTAGTACACTAAAGCTAAATTGTTGCTGCAATAAGAAGGGCTTAACATAACTAAAATATCACTTAGACAATTTCAATTTTGACACTGCAGTATGCATAAGTACCTGGACAATCTCATTGAGGTCATCCTCCCTTTGCAACACCTCACGGGCTTTTGTTCTGATTTCAATAAAATCAGGATCAAACTTCTCATAGAATGATTCCAGAGCCTGAGAACAGATATCATGAAATCAATAATTCTTTGAATAGGCACATACCATAAAAGGAACCTGACTTTTCAACAGAAAAGCAATATATGTGCCAACTACATTTACACCCCAGGGACTTCTCAAGTTGTCTCATGGATCAATAGAACTATTCTATTTCTTGAAAACTATAATGCACAATTTATACATAAGTATTCAAAAAATATTTTGGGAGAGCAACCAAAATGAATAGGAAAAGATATCATGTGCAGAAAGATTGCGTTGCACCAAAGCTTTTCAACCTATGGACCCAGAAGCTTCCAAGTAACTATAGTACTATGGTAATCAAGCAACTTAAGTTGATATCTTGATAGTCCCGAAAGCTAGATGATAGCATGATACTTTACATAGCAAATACAAAATATCAAACAAAGTATTCAAAACACTAAATCTGTCAGCAACAAAAGTAGTTTCAACAGCAACATTCTTTTCTCCAGTGACATCAAAAGATGACTCTGATTGTTGCTATTAAAATAGGACTGAATTAATGCTTGATTCAATAAAAAAATGTGATCTAACCTTGGAATATTTAGAGTAGGAAATCAGCCAATTTACAGATGGAAAATGTTTCCTTTGTGCAAGTTTCTTGTCCAATCCCCAAAACACCTACAAGACAAAAATTAAAAACAAGAGCTCTTAATTTTGGAGAACTCCTGCTTAATTTCTAGAAGAACCGGTGATTCTCTTACCTGGACAATACCAAGAGTTGCAGATGTTACTGGATCAGAGAAATCTCCACCAGGAGGAGAAACAGCACCAACAATTGTCACACTGCCAGTACGATCTGGGCCACCTAAGCACTTCACTTTACCAGCACGTTCATAGAAAGAAGCCAAACGTGCTGCTAGATAAGCTGGATAACCACTATCTGCCGGCATTTCAGCCTGAAAAAGCCAACAGCGCAGAAAATGAGTCAGAAAGAGGGACAAGCTATCATGAATTCCACATATTCACATTTAAGGAAACAAACAAATCTATGAAAATCTAACAGTATTCAAAACGTCATTGCAGAACAACCTATAATTCAAGCACATAATTATAATTGAAACAAATAAAGATCACAATGAGCACAAGAAGAAATTCCGTCCTAAGAATGGGGAAAAGAATTATGCTCAATGAAGTATTTCTTTCTTGAGTAGAAAAATATTTTTAATACCGTGTTTCAAATATCAAAATCAAATTATGTTTAACAGCTCATTCAGGTTTTGCAAATATGGTGTCACCACTAGTAACTTGATAGATCTTTTTATTAAGTTATTTGCAAAAAAGTTTATGGTAGGACAGTTTTTGGAACCTTTTTTATTGACTTCACGCCCCCTTCAACACATCTAGGTCATAAACTGAAAGGCATTTGAATAATAAGTGAAGCATGTATAAAATACTCAATTTGACTGGTGTTAAGACCATAAGCAAGTTCTAAAATGGGCAAGTATATTACTCAGCCTACATAGGGGTGTACATATGTCAGGTTCAACCGAACCCAACCCGATTGGGTTGGATTGGGTTGAAATTTTTTCAACCAGATTAAAAATGGGTTGGGTTGGGCTTAAGGTTTAATAAATCCAACCCAACCCGCAACCTGATTCAACCCATTTCTTAGTTCTATATGTGTGTGTGAAAAAAAAAAATCATCCCATTCCTTTAAATAAAAAAAAGCCACCCAACTTTCATTTGAAAAAAAAAGTAAACAATAGTATGTAGAAGCCAAAATGCCCACGCCACTCCCACTCCTTACTCTTGACATTTCAGTGATTTCACTCTTGGCACTCTCTCCACGGCTCCAAGCGCTCTTCTTGACATTTTAGCCTATTGGCGCTCGATGACCTCAAAGGCTCAAAGCCCTAACCCAACTGGCACTCTTCTCGACTTCCATTGTTGCGACCGCAGCTTTGCCAACGACTCGTCGCCCACCAGCCACTTCGAGATTTCAGGCTTTTGGCCTCTTAGCACTCGCTCCAGGCGATCTCGACATTTCAGCCTCTTGGCGCCCGCTGACCTCAAAGGCTCAAAACCCTAACCCCTTCTTGAGTTCCTCTATCGTTGTTGCGAGCGACGTTGCCAACGGCTCATTGCCCACCAGCCTCTCTGAGTCTTCATCGTAGGTCGCAGCTTCGAAGCTTCCTCCTCGTCGTCGCCGCTCGAGCCTCAAGGTGAACAACTCAGCATCTCTTCCATCCTCTCTTCCTCTCTAGCGATAAGCAACAACCACCACCACACAACCCACCACCACCCACCATCAGCTTCGAAGCATGCTTGAGATTAATTCAAACTATGAATGTGTGTAGTCTTCTAAAAGTTGCTGCATCCAAATCCATGGGATTAGGCAAGTTAAAAGTCTGTCTTGATATAATATCAAGCTTCCTGCACTTACCTTCAGTCAGATTTTGCTAATAAGCAAAAGCCCATCAGATGGGTGGTCGGAACAGGTTCGCTAAGTTTTTTTATGTTTCTATTTTTGATAATCCACTCCTTATGGGTAAATTGTGGAAGATATGTTTCCCGCATCAGATACCTCTTAGGTATTTGTAAGGTTAGATTTGAACAAACACCCCCTCCCACTGAAGTTAAATGATGTGAATCTGTCACCATCCACATATGCCCTTGTAGACAACTAAGCTCAATTTTGGCGGCAGTTATTGTTTCAATTTGAAGCCTCTGGTGAAGTCTATCTTCTACGACTGCATTAAAGTCTCTGTCGTGATGTTTTAAGTTTAAGTTTTTGAATTTCATTTGTGAACATGGAATGTTGACTCCAACTGCAGAAAATACTTAAGAGAGTGTGGTATAGATAATTACCAATCTTTACCACTCAGAACATGCATACAACTAACTCCTTGGACTGGAGGTAGAAATTACCAACCTTAGAGTTATTGAAATCTCCATGGGATGAGCTGCTGTAATTTTGATGCAATCCCAGGAATCTCCTGGAAACCATCTCTTGGAAGCAAATGTAAGGAATGGCATGTAGAAGTAGGGAAGAACCTGCTAAATAGATTGTAATGTATTTACTTTTATTTTTTGTCAAATAGATTCTTATTTAATGAAAAGAAATCTATTTCAACAAAATTGGGATTGGCCTAAGGTTTTGAAGTTATTATGGTAGTGCTAGATGAATTTTTGTTACAAGTTTTATATATTAGCAATGTATTCTTTGTTTTTTCTGGAAGATGTTAACAACTAAACTCGATATCAAGTTGTTAGCAATTGTTTTCTATATTTAACTAATTTGCATTGTTTGATTTTGTTAAAATTTATTTTTTTTAGATGGATGATGAAGTTAAGGGAAGCAATGAACTGCCTATGTAAAATCTTAATGACTCAACTGAACCTAGCGTGTCTGAATCAGATGTTCAAGTGAGAAAGAATTGAAGTCGAGAAAGATCTGATGTGTGGGAGCATTGATGTAAACACATTTACACTACTTAAAATGTCTATTTATGCATGTTCTTAAGCATAGGATTGCATTTCATGATATAAATATTGCATTACATGCATCATCTTGCATTTAGAGTAGTTTGAATAAAATGGAGGTTAATTGTCTCCTTTTATGTGCTTGGACAGGGCAAATATTTTATCGGGGCCTCGGATCAAAGATCCAACCGTATGGATATGATCAGGGCGACGATTGGAGTTCAACGACTCCAAGATCGCCCTAATCAGGCATCCGTAGCATCAGATAGAGACCGGGGAACCCTAGAAGATCAAGGGCCAGGATGGTGTAAATCCGCACTTCAGATGGAAAATCCGACCACACGGATGAATTCGGATCGACGATCGCAGTCGAACGACACAAAAATCGAGTCAATCCGACATCCGTGGCACCATCTACAACTTCCAGAAGATGGACGGCCAAGATGGCGCCACGTGGCGCCATCCCAGCCGCCCAATCGGCCGCAGGAGTCCTGTGAAGTCCGCGCAACGTCTCCTCTCCGCCGTTGGATCTCGATCCAACGGCTGCGGTCGCGCGCGTTTAAAAACGTCCGCGCGACCATTTCGCCTGCGTAGCGCAGCGGCGACGCAGCTGCGGGCGAAGCGGAGGTCGCGGGTTCGAGCCGCGGAGAGGGGGTCGAAGGCGCGGGCGAGCGGGCGCGCACGAGCGTCGGATGAAGATCCAACGGCCGCGCGCGCCCGATAGCGCCGACGCGCAATTGGATGCTCTGGTGGGCGCGCGATCGCACGCGGGCGGCGCGCTACGCAGCGGGCGCGGACGCGATCGCGGACGTGCGTCTGCGTTACGCGCGCAGGCCAGCCGAGCGGGCGCGCGTGGCGCGGCGGCGACGGCGACGGCGGGGCTTTAGCGACGGTTTTATCCGTCACTAAAGACCCCTTATTTATTATTTTGAAGATGTAATGTCCATTTTGCCCCCACTCCTTGCAACTATAAAAGGAGACCCCCTCCATACGAAATTTGCATCCCTTCCTTCTCCTCTCTACCTCTCCAAAGCTCAAGAGAAGCTTGTCCCACACCCGGGATGCTTCTCGCGAGATAAAGTCCAAATTTTCGTCCCCCTTCGGAAGTGGATCCCGCGACGACGACGGCGTGCTGCTTCGTTCCCGTTCTTCTGCTTCGTCCTCCTTCGTCCCGCTTCGTTCTCCTTCGTCCAGGCGTCGTCCCGTCCGGCTCGTCCTCCAAGCGACCGTCGAGGAGGATTCTCTCTCCCTATTCTTTTTACTGCTTTCTAGTATAGATTTACTGCTTTCTAGAGTAATCTATTCGTCCTCCGAGCGATCGTCGAGGAGGACATTTCTCCCTCCATTCTTTTAATGCTTTCTAGAGTAATTGTTTTATGTTTTCTAGTTGTAATGAAAGAACTCTTTTATGATAAATTCCTTGTCTATTCTACATCTCATTTTGATTTCCATGTATAGTATTCCTTCTCTCTCTCTTACTCCCTCTATCTCTTTTATTTGTTGTAGATAATTAGATAGTTTAAATTGAATTTCTTTGTGACAAAATAAAAAGAAACGCGAAGTTTTTAAATCAAACGTTCGCCTCCCTGTGTTCGACCCGGAATTTTGATTTCGGTATAAATTTTATTTGTTGAACACGAATCCTTCGCTTTCGAACTACAACGACGGGTTTTCCAAAACCAAACACGTTAGCGTAGATTCTCGTTCAACAAGCATTTTACTAAAAGTAAGAATAAAGAAGGATGAATTAATGTAATCTGCAAGTATTGTGGTATGTCCTATGTTTATGTTAGTAAAAATGGAACCCACACACTATGAATTCACGTTCGACAGAAATGCAAAAAGAGTCCATTACTTTTTGATTTATCAAGTGGACAAAGAACATTAACATTTCAACCAATTGGGAAACAAGGAGAGAATTATCTTGCACTGTGGAAATATGATGAAGTTGTAAGGGGAGCTTTTGATAAGATGATCATTGTTGATGAATTGCCTTTTAATTTTGGAGATCATGAAGGCTTCAAGTATTTATATCAGTGGCTCAGTCTAAGTTTAAGCCAATTTTTGAAAACACTGTGGCTAGAGATATTATAAAGATTTATGCACACGAGAAATGAAATTGAAGAACATTTTTAAAGAAATTAAAGGTCATATTTACTTTACAAGTGATCTATGGATTTCCATTCAAAATATTTCATATTTTTGTTTGACTACACATTTCGTTGATAATAAGTGGAAGTTACAAAAGATCATCAATTTTTGCATCATGTCAAGCCACAAAGGAAAAGAAATTGGAAAAATGATTGAATGTTATCTTCTTGAATGGGGAATTGAGAATGTAGGAACAATCATTTTGGACAATGCTAATGCAAATGATGTGGCTGTCAATTATTCGAAATCCAAATTTGGTAAGAGGAATGACAATATTCTAAATGAAAAATACATTCACATAAGATATGCTCACATCTCGAATCTAATAGTAAAAGATGGCATTGGAGAGATGCAAGCATCAATTTCTCGAATTCGTGATGCTATCAAGTACATAAGGAGTTCATCTACTAGAGGACTGCAATTCAAGAAATATGTTGGACAAAAGAGAATTCCTTTTAAGTCAACATTATGTCTTAATGTTCCAACTAGGTGGAATTCCACTTATTTGATGTTGAAACTGCTCTAAAGTTTCAAAAAGCATTTGAAAGAATGGAAAAAGAAAACCCTCAATTTAGTTCCAAACTTGATTTGGATCCACCTATCGAAGAAGATTGAAAGCATGCTCATATGTTAACCAGGTTTCTGAAACGTTTTTTTAATGCCACCAAATGTTTCTCAGGAAATCTTTATGTTTGTAACGAGCACGTGCCCCAGACGCCTTTTAAGACGTCTGGGAGGTGGCCCAGACGTCGGACCAGACGTCTGGGATCAGATCCAGACGTCTGACCAGACGTCCGGGATAGTTTACAGACGTCTGGAGAACAGTTATGTTCGCACGGGGGATTCGTCTGCGCGCCTGTGCGCGCAGACCTGCGATTCTCCCCTCTTTCTCTGCGGCTGCAGGCGGCTGCGACTGCCTTCTCTCTCCTCCTCGCGAGGCCTTAAAAGGGCGCGCCTCCCCTCCCGTCTCCACCATCTTCTTCCTTCTTCTCCTGCCTATGCGCGAGAGCGAGCGGACGCGAGGGCGCAGCGGCAGCGGCAGCCGCAGTGAGCGCGGAGGAGCTGCGGCGTGCGAGGGCGGGGCTCTGCCGTGAGGGCGAGCTCGCCGGAGCGGCTTGGCCGGCCGACGGAGGGCGCAGGGGGCGCGGAGCATCGCGGAGAGGGACCTGCTGCGGGCCGAGCAGCAGACGCGCGAGGTGCGACGCGAGCGGCGTCGCGAGCGGAGGCCGAGCAGGGTTCTGATTCTGGAAAAATTTCCAGAATCAGACGTCTGGGTTGATATCCAGACGGCAAGGTCGACGTCTGTAAGATCATACAGACGTCTGAAAGGTGAGTTTCCGCTTTCTTCTTCCTTCTTGTCGACTGACCGTACTGAGGGAGGGGGGTTGGCTGTGCGCAGGTTCGCTGATTCGTCATCCTTTGCGAATCAGACGTCTGGAAGTTGTACCAGACGGCGGGAGTGACCTCAAGACGTCCTGAGGGACCATCGGACGTCTGGGATCTAGGGCAGACGTCCCTGCAGACTTCTGGACGTCCGGGGAACCAAGCTGAACAGGTAATTCTCTGATCCACCGTTTAAGACGTCTGGAAGGAGTTCCAGACGTCTGATTTTGCACAGTATTGTCTTTCTCGACCCGTTTAGGGCCCGTTTGGGCTCCGTTTTCCGCGATTCGAGTTGCGTTCGTTTCAGAATTAATTCCTCTACCCGCCTACAATAGCTATACACTGTTTTGAGACACTCCTTGTGTTTGATCCTTTTGATAGGACCTCGTTCGGTTGCAGTCTTGAGAGTCGCGGAGGCACGCGGGATTCCCGATCACGCCCCCATTACTCCCGTTGTACCTGGTAGAGTGGCTTTAAGTATTAATAAAATCTGTTAAAGTATGGAACCATAACTAGAACCTAGGGCATTGCATGAATCCTAGGAATGAGAAATATATGGAATGATAGCTCCTAGGTGTTGCATGAATCCTAGGGCCGAAAAACTAGATTGTATGATAGATCCTAGGATATGGCATGAATCCTAGGATGGAAAAACTAGTGGAATGTATATTACTGCAGTCTTGGAAAAATGGAAAGGAATATATAAAGCTGCCTGTAAATTTAATTAACAGCTGCCTGTTATGAATAAAGAAACATGTTTGAGATCATGGAATTGAGAACGTGAATCTGGAAAGTGAAACATATGATGTTCTGAGATAAAGAGCTGGAACCCTACGGGGAATTAGGAGTGGAACTCCTGGAAAGAAAAAGGAATGGAACTGAGATGTAGTTTGTACTGTCTCTTGGGTACGCAGTACCAAGGGAAGTACCTGTACCTGTTTAGTGCAGAGTGGGGTCAGCCGCCCCAGGGACCCGGGGTTAGGATTGGCCGCTCTGTACCGACTTGTTGGCCCTCGTGTACGTAGTACCGAGGAGAGCTACTAGTGTTAGGAGAGTACTAGCTACCCCACGGGCCCCGGGGTTCTGCTAGCCTCCTTCACCGACTTGTTAGGCCCATTAGGGCAAACCAGGGTAGTCAAGCGAGGGTGCGCGGACTGTGGAGGGGCAAGGCCCCGGTTTGGTTACTGTGGAGGGGTTGGACCCCTGTTACTGAGAGGGCTCTGCCCTGGTTCCGTGCTGTGCTTTGGGCGCACCCGTTAATGGAAACGACTGACCGCGTGCCAGTGCGGACTAGCTACCTGTGCGTCTATCGCGCGTGCCGTAGTCACCGTTACGTCTGTCAGTGACCTTGGGGTGGTTGACTGAGGGTAGGATCACCACGGGGGACTCTCCCGGCCAGGAGAGCACCACGTGCTACTTCTACTTTTGGAAAAGACTGCAATCAAGATCGTTCCCACAAGGACATTCGAGATCAAGTAAAAGATCTGAGAAAAATAAATGAAATAGTGAGAAAAATTGAAAGATGTGAATAAAGGAAGTAATAGAACATAACAGCTACTGTACACTCTACCGTTTTCCTTTAGTTGGTTTGCCACTCTACTCAGCGTTTTGCTGACGTGTTACACTCGTTACCTTTTTCAGGACCAGCTGTTGAGCAGCCAGGGTCGGCGGCTGCAGAGGACGCTGGGCCGAGTAAGGTCCAGTAGAGTTACCACAGCTTTTGTACCCCTTTTTGTTTCTGTTCTAATGAGTAGTTTTTGTTTCCGCTGTACCTTCTTTACCTGCAGTTCTTGTTATATGATAAATGCTGTTTTACTGTTGTGGTGATACCTACTGTAGTAGTTTCTTTCCTTACTGCTGTACTTTCTTACTGTTAGTTATATTCATGCTGAATGTGGTTTATTTTACTGTCTTTTGGTTACTTCCTCGTTGGACGACTAGGTCTTGGGATTAGTCGAGTTGGTCCGGTTCTCGTGTCTCGTAGGGACTCGGGAACCGGATCGTTACAATGTTACAGCTAGTATTTATTTTCATGAAGTTTGTAAAATAGAGAATATTTTGATTAATTGGTCTAAAAGCAATGACCATATCTTACAAGCAATGGCAAAAATGATGAAGGAAAAATTTGAAAAATATTAGGAAAGCTCAGACAAAGTCAACATGTTATTATTGGTTGCTATTCTTTTAGATCCTCGTTTAAAATTGAAGTATGTGAAATTTTATTTTTCTAAAGTGTGTAAAAGAGCATGTCTTGGAGTTGGTTGGCAACCTCATGTCTGTCATGAATGAGCTTTATAAATATTACAAGTTGCTTGACTTGAGTAGCTAATCATCATTAAGAAGTGAAGAAAAGGCACCTGATTAATTTTCAATGAATGTTGATGAATATGGAATTGACACAGATATTGGCTTTGAAAGAGAATTTCAAAGACATCTTCAAGAGGAACAAAGTAAAGAAATCAAAACAAAAATGAGCCGTGTAAGAAGAATGACCAAAATTTCAATATTTTAGATTGGTAGAAGGTTCATATAGATCCAAATATCATATTTTATCTTTGATAGCAAGAGATGTGTTAGCTATTCCGGTGTCTTCTGGCTCCTTGGAGTCTACCTTTAGCACGGGAGGATGCATACTTGATCAGTTCAGAAGTTCTTTGACACCTAAGATTGCTGAATGTTTGATTTGCTGTGAAGATTGATTGAGATCTTCTCCGATCAAAGAGGTAGAAGAAAAAGTTGAGGATCTTGAAGAAATTGAACTATCAGGTACATTAAGTTTTTATTTACTATTTAGACATTTTATCTTTTCAAATTTTAATTATTTACTCATAATTTTAATGCATTTTTATTGTAGTGATCCTGTGGATTGAGGAGATTTAGAGTATTATAAAGGAGTTTATTTAACATTTGTGATGTTCATAAATTATGGATAATTGAAAAATGATTGTATTTAAGTTTTCTTAATATTTGTAATCTTTTAGTTATTAAAGTAATTCTTGATTTGTTTCCTTTGTCATGTAGGAAAAGATGAAGTGAATAGAGTAATTCCTATAAAATTTGTTTTTAACTTTAGTTAATTATGTTGCTTTGTGATTGGAATTTTAGAAACTTTCTTGTAATTGTATAACACCTTAAGACTCTTCTTTATTATTATTTTAAGGATCGTTGGACTTGTTTTGTAGTCATACTATGAATTATGGATTGTTTAGTGTTTACATTTAATTCTAAGTGTACTGTGTTTATGAAGGATTTTTTAAAGTTTGCAATTATTGTAAAAATTGATAAGTCCATTTCCTTATTTACTATTTTAACTTTAATATTCTAAAATTTATGTTAAAAAATAGGTTATTTTTTTGTCAACGATTGATTTGGAGTTAGGGTAAGGGATATTACTAATTTGGAGAGAACCTTAGCAGGTATTTTGTAATACTTTCCTCTAAAGTGGTCATTGCCCAATTTCATTCATGACGATGTCACGTTGGATTTGATTGGATTATAAGTTCCTGAAGATCAATTGGACTAGGTTTCTGTCAAACTATTCAGAACACAAAAAAAAGAATGCATTGGATCAAGTTCCTACTAAGGTTCTCTCCAAACTTTGGACCTAAGCTTTTATATACATCTATCAAGTATGTCTTTATCTTTTCCTTTTACCGTTATACAACTATCAAGTTTTTTTTATTTTTTCTTATTTTATTTATTTTTTTAGAAGATAGAAGTTATTTTTGACTTTAAAATGTTTTCTTGTCAAGTATGAAAGACAGAAATATGTAGGAAATAAATATAAGTTTTAAATTTTTTGACTAATCAACAACCCACTCAACCCACCCCAACCCAACCCGATTTTTATGGGTTATGGGTTAGGTTGGGTTGGAAAAATCCCAACCTAAAAACCATGGGTTGGGTTTGGGTTGAGTCAGGTTTCATGTACACCCCTAAGCCTACATAGGACCTTACTGAAACAAGAGTGAAACCATTCTTTTGCCACATGTCACATTGCATCCATCAACACTTTGGCACTATAATAACCTTTTGAACCCACAGAAACAATTTGGAGACTCAGGCTACGGATCAAACAGTGCTTTATTGAAAAGGTGTGACAGCACTGATTCAGCATTCATATTGCTTAATCATGTGCAGCAGGGTCACATGAGGGAGATATACATATGACCACGGACTGAGTGGAAATTTTATGTAATCTCAAGTATTGCTAGTTTATCATTTCTCTGTAATTTAAGTAATCAGGTTTTGGCTTCTCGCCACACATTCCTACCACAAATGAATTCTTTGACGTTTCTCTAAATAAATTTGCAAGTCAGCAATCCTTTACAAAATAACTGAAATCAAGGAACAAGGTACATAAAAATAAAGAAATCCTTACCAGTCGTCCAGAAATTTCACGCAAAGCTTCTGCCCAACGTGAAGTTGAATCAGCCATCATGCTTACATTGTACCCCATGTCTCTGAAGTATTCAGCTATTGTAATGCCTGAATATAAAAATATTGACATGTTACCATAAGTTGGAATAGTTTGACAAAAGTAAATACCATCGACAGACTTCTATTAGTGCCAGACATATTTTACGTTAAAAGATGAACTTGTGCCCAAATACAAATGCATCACCCCTGCCTCAACAGCCAATTTGATCACTAATTTGCTTCAAAGTGCCAGCTAAGTTACAATAACAATAAAAATGCTCAGGAGGAGATATAAGACACACAATCATCTAGTGAATTATCAAGAAACTAGACAAAAAGCAACCTGATATACATGCTCAAAGCAAACAACTCATGGAACTTGTTTTTTCTTGAAAAGAACCACTCGTTGTAGTACAACTCAAAGCAAGCAAGGAAAAATGGAAAGGTATACAGATATAGCCTGGGAGTAAAGGAGCTCAGTTGAAATGGCTAATCAATGTAAGTGTATCAAAAACAATGCTTTTAGAATTCAATTGGAGGTTGAGCCAAAAACCAATTGGGAATAGTCAAACCATGATGGAGTGTTGAATCAACTCAGTCAGGCTGGATAATGACATCATCAATGCAATAAACTAAATTGAATTGATCCAGTGGACGATGAGAAGTCAAACCAGCTGGTAACACCACGTCGAGTTGGCTTGTAATTTTCATGTGTATGTACATGTGCATGTCTACATGTGTACAAGCATGTGCGTATGCAAGTCGGGGCAACATGTGTGCATGTGAGGGTGTGCAGGTGTGCAAGTCATGCATATGCATGCACACGTGTATTTTTTTGTATCTTGAGAGACAAAACTTAAGTGTTGGATTCTCATGTAAATAAATAAATATTTTTAGTGTGTGGGTGTCTATTGCAATTTCTCCATTACTTGAAGTGCAAGAAAACTTGTTATTGTGAATAAATCCTTAAGGCCTCCTCTATTCATCCCTAGAGTGAGGGAATCCCTGAGCCCAAACGTAGAGAGGCACACTGCCTCTTGAACTGGGTTATCAAATGATTCTCATCTCTCTTGTTTGTTTGTATTCCATTTAACATTGAGTTCATTTTCTTGAAAAGATATTTTGAGTTTTGTGAGTGCATATAAATTTATATACATCAATTTGCACAAGGTTATGCATACACATTTTTTAAGAGATATCTTCCTACATACACATGCATATATCTACAAATAATCATCAAATGCAAACAAATGTAATGTATACAATAAAGAGGATCACACACAAACATGCCCAAAATATCATTGAAAATGTAATTTTTATCAGAGAATTAAATTACAGAAGTCATAAAATATTCTTCTGTGATAAGTTTTACATATAACTTCGATCACTAAGATTTTAATTAACAAAGACCCAAGTCCTAATATGCACGCGCGTGTACAAACATACATACAATCAAATACATTAATTATTAAGTTCGTAAAGTAGTTGGTTGTGTTCTTTTCTATATCTTCTATTCTTGCTCCAATTTCTTTTTATTTTTTTGAAAACCTGAAGGATGGTTATCCATGTGATAACCACCCAGATTCATTACTTCAAAAAATCAAATATTCTTGCTCCAACTAAATACATGATGACCTCTTTTAACTTAATTAATGCAGATCAACATGGCCCAACCTAGCTAGACTGAACAAAAATCAAAATGGTTAAAACACTGGTCAAACCATGGCCTGCAACAGTTGAACGAAGCTATCAAAACTGCTTGAATCGAGATGCTTTGGTCCAGTTTACCAGTTCAGTTGGACCAGCCAACCCAGTTTAGTCAGGATTATCCAAGACTTTTTAGAAAATCACCATTACCCAAGAAATTTCTAGGATCAAAATTTAACATTTCCTTGTGCAAGAGAGCTACTTCTGCTTGAGGGGACCAGTACAGTTGGAGAACCCTTCAATATTCTTGGATTAGTTACCAGACTTTGTCAGCGAAGGCTCCAATGAAGGTTCATTATGTGGCTCCTCTGTACATGAATTGTTACTGCAGAGCCTATAGATCCAGGTACAAGGACAGAGGGAGGGGGAGCAAGGAGGGCTACAGGACCCCCTGATATTATGCACAAATATGCCATAGGTTAGGGTTCCCCATGAAAATTGTCCAAAGAGAATTCCTCACCACCCTTGTGCCTCCCCCAGTTCCTGACTTGTATAGAAATACCTTAAAGATTAAGGTTTCTCATGCAAAACACCTATACTGAGTTGGGGTCCATCCCTTCTGTCTAACTCTGTATCATCACACGTACCCTCCCCACCCTCCCACCCCCTCCTCCCCGAACTAACTTTTTTAAACTTATGTTACATAGCTATTATTTCAATTATTTCATTACAAATAGTTGTGTATTTATTATATTGAATTTAAGCATTTTTTAGTTATTATTTCTATCATTTCAAAGGTGCCCTTTTATCAAAGGTTACCCTACCTTTCTTGGAGGAAATCTGTTTATATCAAGTAAAATATAGATATTGGATTCTCAATTGAGCGAGGAAGCTAGATATAGAACCATGGCACACGTAGCTTGTGAGCTAAAGTGGATCAGATGTCCTCTTAGTTGATTTGACAGTAGAATTAAATCTCTCATTGCCTATTTATCATGACGACCAGGCTGCTACAGGTATTTCTTCTAATTGTCCTGCATGAAGTGTGTGAGGTGGATTGCCAGATCATACACAATTTGGTTGTTGACAGAAAGATCATTATTACTATTTCATCTGCCCATAAGGTTGCTAGCATGTTCACTGAGCCACTTTCTTTAGATTATCACTCCAAGCTGTAATGTTGATATTTTTACTATGCCACTTCCTTGAGACCATCACTCCATGCTATGTGGCCAGCTGAGCATTAATTAAAGGGGTTTTTATACTCCTGTAAACTTTCGATAAGATGTATAAACCCCCATGCATTTAGTATTTATATTTACATATATATCTTTGAAAACATCAATTTATTGCCATATATACCTTTATGAAATATGAGACAAAAAAGTAAAGAATTTTTACAAAGAAACCCTTAATAATTCCCCCTCCCGCGCCACCAGCTCTCATCCTTCTCTCCCATGACAATGAACCCGAGTACCGGCAAGGGAGGGGGCTGGAGGAGGAGGAGCTGGGGACTAGTTAGAGGAGGAGCAAAGGGCGGAGGAGAAGGAGCAGGAGGCAGAGGAAGGGTGGAGCTGGGAAGAGGAGGTCGTGGAGGGAGGAGGAGGAGCTGCAGGTGAAGGGTAGGGGGGAAGGAGCAGGAGGCAATGGCGACAGTAGGGGAAGGAGCAGGGTGGAGGGGAAGGAGTAGGAGGTAAAGGAGGAGCTGGAGGCGATGGGGGGAGCTACGAGGAAGTAGTAGGAGCCGGTGCTAGTGAAGATGCTGGTGCTGGCAAAGATGTTGGCGGTGGAGGAGGAGATTGTAAAAGAAAAAGAAAAAAAGGGGGGGATTAAATATAAAAATTCATTTATTATTTAGTCCCAATAGTTCATAACAGCATCCAAATAAATGAATGGGCATTTATGGGGATATATGCGTAAATACTAAGTACATGAGAATATATGTGTCTTATTGAAAATTTACAGTTACATCCATATACAAGCCCCTTAATTACATATTCAACTTCGGCAGGAGTGTTAGAATAGGAAGTCTTTTATTCTTGTTCAACATATGGTATGCATTCTATATATTATTATGGGCTTAGTATGTAACATCTCCCCAAATAACTATTTAAGTGGGATCAGGCTTTTCTCACAAATATTCAACTCTCTATGACAAACTTTATTAATTTTGTTTGGAAAGAACTCTATTAAATTCTGAATGCATTGTGAATGTTGCTGTTAACAGTTTTTATCAAAAATTGCATATTTTTCCTTTGCTCAGTATTACTTGATTCCAAACAAGACTGAGATTTCAACCAAGAAAAAATGGCCTCTTTACCAGTGTAGATAGAGGCTTCCCTAGCAGCCACGGGCATGTTTGAAGTATTTGCAACAAGAGTGGTACGCTTCATGACAGACTCCTCACGACCATCAGGTAATGTCATTGTGAGTTGTGGAAAATCCATAAGCACCTGATGTGTCAAGGAATGTTAATCACATACTAGCTAAACAAAATAATAGAGATAAAAAATACTTCTTAAAGAAACAGACCTCAGCCATCTCATTTCCTCTTTCCCCACATCCAACATAAACCACTGTATCGGAATTTGAGTACTGAAAAGGGTAGGAAAGCAATCAAGAATTCTTGTGCAGATAAAACACAAGACGTGAACAGTGATCTTTTTTGAAAAGGGATGTGAAAAGTGATTTACTTTTGAAAGAGCCTGACTAATAACAGTTTTTCCACAACCAAATGCTCCAGGTATAGCGCATGTTCCCCCAAGAACTGAAGGGAAGAGAGCATCAAGAACACGCTACAAGGAAAAGAAAACCAGTGAAGTCAGCTTAAATGAAATGCAATAACTTACTTCTCAAAGATACTAAAGAGGAAGAACATTGAAGACATACCTGCCCTGTCAAAAGAGGAGTATCTGCAGCAAGTTTTGTGGACACAGGCCTTGGTTTACGCACAGGCCAGGTCTAAAAATGGCATAACAACAAATTTTGTGACAAGAGTGAAGAAAATATTCATCCTTGGAAATCCGAATAGAAATGGAAGAGAATCACAATGAACCTGAAGCATGGTGATTTGCTTCTTCACTCCCTGGAATTCAAGCTCAAGAACAGTATCCTACAATTGGCACAGATAATATCTCATAAAAAAGAATCCTCACGGAAGGGAAGAAAACGATGATTACAAAGAATGGATTCAAGAACAACCTTGAGGCTATATTGACCAGCAGGCGCAATATAAGTAATTTTTCCCATTGCACCAGGTTCGAGCGTCACATGGTGTTTCATCAGAGTGTTTTCATACACAGTCTATTAAGAAAGGACCAAAGACAAGTGGTTAGCATTTGCTAACAGTGAAAATTTTGTTTTTACACCACTGTAAATGACAGGACTTACAGCATACAGATCTCCACCAGTCAAAATATCACCTACTCCTAAAACATTTAATAGATGCAAAATGTAAGAAACCATAAGTGACAGATATCTCCTGTCAGATAACTGCACATTACTGCTACTACAAGTTTAAATTCATTATATTACCTAATTTTCTAGGCTCGAACTCCCAGAGCACATCCTTATCAAGAGCAGGGACAGCAACACCACGTGGAATGTAGACATCTTTGGATCGTAAAGCAATAGTCTTCAGTGGTCTCTATCATAGAGCAAAAAGTAGAAGCTGTTGGAGTGCTTGATTGGTGTGCTATCTCAACCAAGTAACACACACACATATATAAATTTATACATAATAGAGCCAAACCAACAGTCAGAACAAAGTCACTATTATAGGAGGGTATATAATCAAGAAAACCTGTATTCCATCAAAAATGTTTCCCAAGATTCCTGGTCCAAGCTCAACAGAAAGTGGCTGCAACAGTAGAAAAACAAGTTGGTTCAGGGTATAATGATTTACCTATCTGCACATACCTAATAACAAAACTCTAGGAAAGAACCTTGCGAGTTCGGAGAACAGGATCATTAACCATCAATCCAGCAGTTTCTTCATAAACTGGATAAAAGGTCATTATGCAAATCAGAGACGAGAATAGCAGGGGAAAACAAGTGGCATGCTCATAGAGCACTGAATAAAAGAAAGCATGTACCTTGAATGGTAGCAGAATCCCCCTCTAGTCGGATAATTTCTCCAATAAGATTATCATGACCAACACGAACAAGTTCATACATAGCAGCACCACCCATTCCATCTGCCACCACAACTGGTCCTGACACCTACAAACAACAGAATCAAAGAATGAGGCATCAGCAATGTCCATTAAAGAAACTATTCATGCTTCCATTTGTAAATGTATTCATCTCCTGAGAACCAAGCAACAGCTTCAAGCAAAAGTACCTCCTCTCATGAGATGAAAACTAAAAGGAAACTCTGAAGTACATATTTCATGTTACATTTTGGAAGTTTAGATCAGAGGATCATCCAAACTTTGCATACATGATCAGTTAAGGCTTCACTGAAAACAAACAAAATCTACAGATTAAACTACCTGTCTACAGACTAAATTACCTGTAGTTATCAGAATAAAGGTTAAAAACAAAGTTTAGCATAGAAAGCATGTATCTTGAAGCAGACTACCATTAAAATTTGACAACATAAATCAGGGAAAACCCACACACTTAAGCATCTATCAGTGGCTAGATTGAGATATTAAAATAAAAAACACTCAATGCAAATTTCCTAATGATGAAAGTACAATTCCTCAAAACAGAAGTACAAATTCAACTACCAATCATAGTTTTGGCTCACAACCAAAATGAATATTTCCTTCTTGTGGAACAAACAAAATTGATGAACTAAAGCATCTATTCAGTTACTAGATCAGAGATGCTAAAATTTCACCCACATGGTGATGGCATGTGCTGTTTGTGATGTTTGTAGCTCCAACGTAATGTGTCTATTTTTAGAGGGAAGAGGGCATGGATGCAAAATGATGTAAGAGAAGTATCCTTTGAAGGCTGTTGGAGCCAATACTTGTAATGTTTTGGTTTGATGGTGGAATGAAGTGGACAGTAAGCCATCATTCTTCTTTCCAAGAAAGAAAAGAAACCATACCAGTCAAAGCTTTACATTAAACATAAGAAATGATAAATACATGCACGCGCGTGTATACATGCATACATAGGTTCATTGTATATGCATACATGTGCATGCATGTGCATACATACATATGTATGTATTTGGCAATCCCAGACTAGTGCTGACAAAACTCAACACCCATCTACCAAATAAAATTACACTAGGTACCTTTAAAAATAAAATAAAATAAAATAACTCAGGGCATAACTCTTAAATTCTAAAAAAGCAAACAAAGGAGCTTAAATTCCCACTTGTAGCTCAACCAGCACCCTCTAGCAGATGTGGAAAAACTTTAAATAAAATTCAACTACAAGAATGAAAATGAGCATTGCCCTGATAAACATATTCCAAGATCAGCACTTAATTTCCCACCAAAGCCCCACAAAACACACACACACAAAGATGCTGCTTTTATCATCACTAACCAACAAAAACCTTCTTCCTCTCAAAAAAATACAAATGGAATATAATGCACAAATAAAAACCATTACTCGAACTGAAATTTCATCTCAAACAAACTTCTAAACAATGCATAACAGCACATAAGTCTACTTCAAACAACAAGAAACTGTCAGAGGCTACTCGGCTTAGGCTCAACTCCATAGGTTTGACTTGGGCTCGACTCAATTAGTTAACAAGCTAGGCCCAAGCCCAGATTTAAGGTTGATAAGCTTATTGAGCCAAGCCTGAGCTAAGCTAGACTCAGCTTGACAAGGGCTCACGCTCAGTAAGGATATAAAAGTGTGTACATATATTAAATGTGATATGTGTACCTACCATTAGCACCTTATAAGTGCAACTTTTCCAACATCACCCCCCCACATCTGAAAGACCATTCCTAAAGCTGCAATGTTTACATATATAATGACTTTATCAAGCACAAATGTCAAATTATGAGCTTTAGCTCATTAAGTATTGGTTCAAGTTCGTTTTCCCAATCAAGGCCGATAGGTTCTGTCAAGCTAATCGAGCCAGAGACCAAGCCCGAACCCAATTAGCTGTATCAAGCCCAAGCATAGCCGGGCTCATCTCATTAGGCTCAGTAGACAGCCTTAATTCCAACTCTCCACCTAGGAGACCAACCTGAAAACCATTTCCAACACAAACCCCTACTTAAAACCGAACTTGTTATCATCTTCACTCAGGTTCTCATGAATGAAAGCCTCAGATTCCAATCGCCATCCAATTTTCCTTTAGTACACAGAACGAATGCACCCAAAAGGAGCACAGATCGTACTCACATAACATTGACCTCAATGCTAAACAAAACATCATCTCCCAACAATATACCCAACAATCCTAAATCCAATTCACCACTAAACGGCAACCAACTCCAATGCCACAAACCAACAGAGAACCCAACTCCAAACCGAACTCAGGTGCCACCCATTAAACTCAAAAATACATCCGCGAAACCCTCAAAACCCACTCGTGCTTTCCAATCGAAAGATCCACCTCGGGACACAATCAGAAAAACGGATCAACCACGGAAATCTCATCCTAAACGCCATCTTCTAACCATCTGTAGCTAAAAAGATCGCCTGACCACCCAATCTCAACAAGATTCAACAAAGGCAGCATCCCACGGCCACGAACTCACTCGTTCGAAGACTCTTCTCCATAGATCATAGCAAATCAACACCAATCCTAATCGTAACATTCAAAAAATCAAAAAATCCAATGATCCGAAAACAAACGCAAATCACTCCCACACCTAAAAGCCTCCAAACAGACAAACAAATATCTCCCGCCTCCCGATCATCGCCCTCCGCAATCCGCGCCCAATTCGCCACGGGAACCTCGAAATCCCAAGGATCCAAACGCCATTCCCGAACACACACACACACACACACACACGAACACGATCCCGCACGCATCGGTTCAGATCACGCACGGCGATCGGATCCCCCAACAGAATCCAACGATCTGGACCACGAAACAACCGCATCGGACGATTCAAACGACCACCGAGACCAGATCGCCCAATCGAGGAACGCGGATCGATGGAGATGCGGAGGGTTATACCTTGCGGACGACTCCGAGTTCGCTCTCCTTCTCGGAGTCCTCGAAGGTGGTGTAGGAAGGCATCTTTGGCGGGTGGAGATGAGAGGAGAGCAGGGGAGATAGGAGAGGAGAAAGGAGAGGTGGGGTGAGATCAAATGGGGGTGGAGTGGGGGAAAGAGCGGGGGAAGGGAACAGAAAAAGTAGCAGATCTGAACCACGACCGCCTCCGCCGCCTATGGCTACGTGGCGCGACACGAATGCGATTTTTTAATTTTGCCCCTCCCACGTCCCGGAGTTCGCAAAATGCCCCGTCCGGCTGCTGGCCAGGGTGGTTGGATACGGTGGTTCCCGCAGTTGGGTTCAGTCGCGTCAAGTTGGGTTGGATTCGTTAGGCATAGTTTACGGAATGACTTAACGGTTAAACTTTATTTATCTTGGAAGATAATTCAATCATTCTTTACGTTGTTAACCTGTATTATCTTAACATCGATTTGAGAAAAGGTTGACTTAACTCCCAACTTAATCTCTAATTTCTTTCTCTTACCTTTAATCACATCACATGATAACTTCTATTTTTAATTTTTATTCAATAAATATAAATAGAAGTTAATCCTTATTTTTAAGTAAATAAAAATAAAAATTAACTCTTATTACTACTGTAAACTAACCCTTAGAGTTAGACTTCCATCCAACGCTAAGGGTATAGGAAAAACAAGGATGTCCTACTACTTTTCATATGATGGTGCAGTTTAAATTGGGTAACTATGAACAGAGTTCTCATGTTAATATTTTAACGACATATTTATTTTTACGGGATAAATTTTATAGATAGTAAAATTAAGGCATAAACTTTTAATAAATTAATTTTAATATTTAAAAAAGACATAAGCCAAATCATAAGATACATAGAAATATTTGAGGCGATAGATACGGTAGGTATCTCACGGAAAAAAAAAATTATCTCACCTCCTCTCTAAAGTAATTTCTCGTGAATTTTAAAATTTTCTCTCAAGGTAATTTTATCTTTAGATAAAATTTATCAAATATAAAATAAATGACTGAATTCTCCGTAAAGAAAGGAGTTGGATTGATAAAGTCAAGGATTCATACCTGTCACTGTGGTCTCGCGAATTATCGCTTCATTTTTTACGTTGAGGAAAAGTCATGAACCAGATGGGCTTAAAAGGATGCCTGTCGCGGCAATGGGCGTGCCCCCAGATGAATTCTTGAGATTTGTTATTTGCTAGCAAACTTGGCTACATTTGGCAAACGATTAAAAGAATATAAACAAATAAAATTTAAAGTTAAAAAATATAATTTATCTCATTTTATCCATCAATATCAATATTAAATTATCTCATTACATTACATTAATATTAATATATATTAAAATATATTTACTTTAATATAATATATATATTAAAATATATTTATTATATCACATCAATCCAATCACTTTCATATCATAATATTAAAAAAAATAAAAAAATATATATTTTGCAACATACTGATCCTCACTCACATATGCACGAATGTCAAAAATTAACGCATAAGATGAAAATACAAAGTAAAGATCACCTCATAATTTTCACCATTCACTTCAAAAAAATAACCCAAGAACCATGAGATCCTCAAGTATTAAAAAAAAAATAATAACTTACCACATTGTAGATATAAAAGTTAAAACATACTAATTAAAAATCAAAATATAACAATATATTTTAATTTTTTATTAATAAAAAATAAAAACATACTAAGAAATTTTACCTCTCCTTCCATAAGAAATAATTTTTCATATATAAAAATAATTTTTTCCTATAAAAATTAATTTTACTATACCAAATCAAAACACATAAGTCAAAACCACATCACTAAATTTAAAATAGTGTACTTTTAAGTGGGTGAGTCCGCAGTATACTAAGGGAACACATTTTCTCACTACACACGGCGGACCATGTGTTTTTCTACTTTTTCAAATTAAAAAATTAACCATCAACTCATATCACTGTATTACCTTCTTACTATTTATCCAATACCTTTAAATAAATATCTTCCCCTATTTATCTCTCTCCCATCCTATGTACTCAGGTTACCCTACCAAACCAAATCTTAAACTATCATGAACAACTACTTTTTAGTTTGAATCTTGTTACGAAAGTATAAAAATTAAAATCCTAACAAAATTTTACTATTCAAAAAATCATTGCAAAAAAATAAATTAAAATACTTTTAACATAGAAAAAGCAAAGAAAATTATTATAATTAATATATCAATCCAAAAAAGAAATCATTTAAAAAAAGGTGAAAAAAAAAACGAACCCACGTCCCCGCAACAAACTGCAATAGAATAATTGTTGCAAGTAACCCATCCATAGCGGCTTCTACGTAATTTTAAGAGCACTCGATGATTTCATTGCAATTCCATGAAAGAAAAAGCAAAAACGAAGTCGATGAGACGCCCCCGTGAAGGGTTGGAAGTGATGCTCATTCCCACCATTGAAGGAAAAAAAGGGCAAATGGGAGAAGCGCAACCGAGGACCGGGAATCAAACCCACGTCCCTGCAGTCACAAACAATGTAAAAGCCGATGGTAACAACTAAACTAGCGGCTAAATCAACCAAATGTATCAAACAATTATATAAATAATAATGACATGTTCCAGGGAAAATAACCAAACAGTACTATAAATAGTAGATCTGTGACTGCCTCCAACGTGGGATGTAATCAGAAATATTGAAGTAAAGGGTGCAGCAGTTGCTCACGAGAACCCCCTTTTCCCTCTACTCTCGCGGAGAAAACCCTAGCTCCTTCCGATGACCTCGATCGGTCACCTTTGACCAATTGGGTTCCCCCCACCTTCTGAATCTTCCTCTTCTTTCCTTTGGATCACTTCTTCTTCAACGATAGGAGCTTCTTCTTGCCATGTGCTACTTCTTGCTACTCGTGGTGGTCGATCGCAGTGGTTGAGCCGTGTGATGCGGTCGCAGCGGCCAATGGCATGTGCTGCAGTTGCATGCGGTCGGTGGCGTGTCATGCGGTTGTGGCGGTCAGCATACTGTGGTTGTGCGATCTTGGCATGCTCGCGGTCGTGGGATGTGGTCGTGGTCGCGACTTCTATGGGCTACGGTGGCGGTTGTGGGGCTGTGTCGTGGTCGTCGCGATCGTGGTGGTGATCTCAACGTGGTCGTGGGGTTGAGGTTGCGGTTGTAGTGGGTTGCAGTCCGGTGATCAATGTTCGGTAATTATGGGGGCTACGGTTGGCCAATCACATGTAACAGCAGGCAGAGAAGGCCTACCAGTGTGGCTAGTTATCGGTTGATGGAGTTAATTTGGTCCTTCTTTTTCTTATATTTTTAGTTTTATTTAGGACCATGTTTAATCCTGTATTCATTACGATTGAGATTTCTAACATGTGTCTAATGTTGATTAATTCGATATTTTCACTATCACAATTTTTCAAGATCTCTTTTCAGTGGCACTATCATAGTTACAAGCATAAGGTTACTTCTCTTTTAGGTCTTCGAAGAATCCAACTGAATCCCTTACACTAAACGTGTTTTCTTTTACTCTTCGTTACACTAAACGTGTTTTCTTTTCCTCTTCCTTTATTTCTTATCTATTATTTATGTGTTTTTAGATCTTTACCTTATTTCTACGGACATAATCTTTCCCTTTTAAGATGTTAGGCAACCTAGCCTCCTTCTTTTCTTTCCGTTTGGATTAAATTCTTACCATTTTAATAAAATAATTATTCCCTTAAAAATATAGATATATTGAAGTCGAGACAGCCTTGTACGATGTCAACGTCGATACTGAATTGGGACCACAATGGCAAAGTGGTGTCTGTACCTGAGAGAAGTGGTCGTTGTCAATTGCCGTAGAAATTCTTGAGCAATAATTTAGAACTCGAAGTTGGGGGAGGGGGTGTTTGCATATCTGCCCTCCATGTACATGAATTTGTATTTATAGCCTTCTTGGACGTTGTTCGTATTTGCATAGATACACCTACTTATTAATTCTCTTTGTTAATTCCTACTATTCGTTGCTTAATAAAACTTACCTAATCAACCATTATTATTGTTAAACTAGTAATTGAACCACTTAGTTTGGATTTAGATAGAAACATAATTTTTAAAAATAATGCCTTCAACTGGAATGTATATGTCATGTGAAGGGAATGAATGACAATCACAGTATAACGAGGACGTTTACGTAAATTTTTGAGAAAGGAAGGTCTGTATTCAAATTACTTAATATTAAATGTTGACAAAAAGTAGGCAAACTTAGGTCCTAACACAAAAAAGTGGCACGAGGATACCGTGAGTGTTATTTTAACTTTTCATGTTGCTTTGAAAATGTGGATCTGATAATTGATATTTATTATAAAAAAATAAAAAAATATAAGTTTGTTATGAAATAATTTTTTATTATATTTAAAAAAATTATATCATTTTAATATAAAATATATAGGTAATAAATAACTTTATATCGGTGATAAGTTATTTTGTACCGATGATAAATTATCTTAAAGTATCTTTTATTGGTGCAATC
Organism: Thalassia testudinum; assembly: GCA_037157565.1. Taxonomy (NCBI): domain Eukaryota; kingdom Viridiplantae; phylum Streptophyta; class Magnoliopsida; order Alismatales; family Hydrocharitaceae; genus Thalassia; species Thalassia testudinum. The sequence continues at coordinate 27,129,875 of JAZHRO010000024.1, forward strand.
TGATTTTATATCGGTGTATAATTATTTTAAGGGTGGTTTCACCTTTCCAAAATAATTTTACATCACTGTAAAGTGATTTTACCTATGATTTAGGATTTTAGGGTTTAGGGTTTAAGTTTAGGGAAAGTGATTTCACGTATGATAAGTAATTTTTCACTTGAAAGGTGATTTTTCACCTTAGGATTTAGAATTTAAGGTTTAACGAAGCTAAATCCTAAACACTAAAAACTAAACCGTAAGGTGAAAATCATATTTCAAGTATAAAATCATTTGTTATAGGTGAAGAAATATTTGAATTTAATTTTTTACCGGTGTAATCTTACTTTGTACATGTGTAAAGTAAGATTACACTGGTGCTAAGTTATTTAAAATAAGATTAGACCAATACAATCTTACTTTACACTTATGTAAAATTATTTTAATGGTACAAAGTAATTTCAAAATTGATTTGAATAATTTATATCCGAGCCAAAATTATTTATTATTTATTTCAATGATGATGGAGAACCTATTATATGTTAACATTTTTTTTACATAAAAAAATGATACAATTTAGGATCACAATTACATTACTGAACGTAAATTTTTATCTTTTACAACCCACATCCTTAAATGTTTTGTATATTTTGTTGTCCACGGCAAACGTATACATATAATGCTGCTGAGAAGTAACAAATAGTATTTCGTGAGTTTTGGATTTTATTAACGATTTTGAGCAATAATATAGTACATGATTTTATGATAAAGGAACGCAGGAAAAAGGTTTATATATGCTAAGCTTCGTCCAACTTTATACGCGCGAGCAATCAACCATGCTGCCATCGCATGTCTCACCCGACGATAACCCTGTGGCATTGTAAAGGACATTTTCGGGAAATTCTGGATTTTGTTTTGATTTTTGGGAAGATGCAGGTGGAGTTTTTTTTGGGTAGAAAACTGAATTTATTACTAACTCGAAAAGGACTTAGGTTCACCATCTACCTTAGGCATAGAGCTGTATATCGGATTCATGGGCCAAAATTCATACGCCAAGCCCTACCCACATCAGGTTGAGCCAAGGTGGACAAGCCCACAAGCAAATGCAAATCTACTCATATGTTTCTCTTCTAATATATATATTAATGTTGTGATTCTTGAGTTTCTTAAAACTTTTTGCTAAAAAAAAATAATAATAATTTTTATATTTCAATTTAAAATTATACATAAGGTTTAATGTAAAGCATATATTTGTGATGTAACATAAACATGTTAGCCATATTTAAATCACAGGTAAATTAGACTGACTCAACCAAGTAATGAAATCGAAGTCCAAACCTAGCTCGTTAACAATCAAGTTGAACTATAGATTAATCTAGGTCAGTTGATGCTCAATTTTAGGTCTAAGGTTCACTCGTTAATAGGCCATGTAAGCGAGAGCTTGGTCCATTGGTCAAGTCTAGAGGCCATTGGGCCACCATGGATCAACAACCTCTATGGATTTTTGTATCCTTCCCAAAGCTTCCATCATGTAATGAAGAGATATAGTAATGATAAGGAGGCCAGCGAAATGAAACAAAGGTCATGGAGTAGTGAGAGGAGGGAGAAAGAAGACTTTCCTAACACAAAGATCTCCATATCCCATTAAGTCTATCATCTATAGACCTCATCCTCTCACTCAAGGCATTCACAAATACATAGGTAGGAGTTGGTAATTTAACAACTTAGTCTTACATGCAAGCCAGATTGAGGAGAATTGTTTAATCTTCACAAACCATAAATCTAACTATTAAATCTTAAAGACGAATAGTAGCTATTAAATCTTAAATACACTCTAACAATGACAACATCCTAAACAACCCCAAGATGGATGTGGTAATTGATGGGCACAACGTCAACAATCATAAGAAAGCACTATTGTCGGGTTTTTGTTCCAAGCAACAATGCCAAAAATATGTTCGTCGACTTTCGATTCGCGTTAAAAATGATATTTAATATGTCATTATTGTAGTATAGATGTTACAAATGCAAACTGATATCACATCAATTTTATTTATTTACAATTTTTATTGGTTTGTTTCCAGGTCGTTCACTGGGAGGAAATTATTGATATTCATCACTCTTTAAGTCCAAAAATATTATTTTATTCCAAAAAATATTGATTTTATTTGCAAATTGAATGAATAAATCAAATAATGAATGAGTTGGTTAATTATTCACAAAAGAATCAATTAATTAGTGTTACAATGCCTAAAAACATATGCACAAAAACAAGCATAAAAGAATGTCTACTACTACAATATGTTAGTTATATACAATTACTATTTGTAATACATAAGTATAAGTACAAAAATATCTAATAATATTTACCATACTAAATCATATTAGATATCTAATGATATCTATAGTAACATATATTATATATACAGTAACATAAATAAGCGTCGCTAAAGCCTTAGTAAAATATTTTTATCTACATTAACATATTAGCTATGTATAGTAACATATTTAACTATCACTAAAACTCTAATGTTATTTATATAAGAGCTCAAACATACTATACTATTCTATTATACTTATACTTTATATTAATTATATACATATACATATTTATATTTATTTATTTACATTATTTATATACATATCTACTTTCTATGTATATTATATACTATTACACATACATACATACATACACACACACACACACATACACACAGTACAATACACGCACACACATAAGGGTAGAACTTCAACACTTAGCCACTCAGCAGCAAACTCTTCTCTCTTTTTCTCTCAACACTTACCCTCTCTTTCAACACACACACACACGAGCACTCACACCTCTTCTCAACACTTAGAATTTTTTCTCAACACACCACTTAATCAAAAATTTGGTTTTTAGTTTGCAAACCAACTTTTCGTGAGATACACAGCATCCATATGGGTAGGACCATACCACTATTAAACACAATTCTCGTTCTTTAATTATGCATTTTATCTAATTGTAGGCCCAATATTGGACCCACATAGGCCCAGCATATATGGGTAGGACCATACCACTATTAAACACAATTCTCGTTCTTTAATTATGCATTTTATCTAATTGTAGGCCCAATATTGGACCCACATAGGCCCAGCATAATGCGTAGCCCCCGACCCAACACTGTGCTCAATGCTCGTAAATATGCTCATACGGATCAGATGCATGGGTAAGGGTGCCTAGTGCCATGACAACTGAGGGGGCTACAACAGAAAAACATTTTATATTGCGTTGAGCGGTTGTGCACCCACGATATGGGACTTTCTCCAGCACCAAATTGAGCGTTGTCATGCATCGTGCAGTGCACGAAATAAGAGGATTTGGCCCTCGATTTGAGGGCCCAAATTAAATCCAATTTTACAATAAATTATATTTTTGAAAAGCCCTTATATAAGGCTATATGATGGTATAGTTAATTTAGTGAAATAAATTATTTAAATATATAATTAAATTAGTTGAAGTTGGTTGATTATATACATTAAATTAAAGTTTAATTTATTAATTAACAAATAAATTAGTACTTAATTACAAAATTGACTTTGTACAAAATTAATAAACATAATAAATTATTTATTATACATTTTTATTACATTTTATAAACTTTATTTCAATTTTTATATAATTAAATATTGGTTTAAGTTAGTTTTACATTTACATAATTTATAAATACTATAATACTGTATAAATACAATAAAAATACATTCAAAATATTTAATATATTATTATACAAATATACATTGTAACTTACTTCAATATTAAATTAAATTACTAATTTATTTTATTTTAAGTTAATAATATACTTAGTTAACCTGATAACTTAATTATTTACTGCAAATATATAATTAAATTAAATTATAAGTACTGTACAGTATATAATACATAGATAAATATCCATGTATAGTATTATATACAATTATGTACATTTAAATAGGTTTATATAATTAGTTAGTTTAGTATACATTTAATTAATATAAATTAATAGATAATAATACAATAAGATTATATATACAATAAATTATTCTAAATACTTAATTTAATACATAGAATACAGATATAAGTTAATTATGTACATTATCTACATGTTATACAATTTATACATAACATAGATTTAAATTATTTATACAAGTATGTAAATAGTAGTATATAGGGTGTTTTTAGGTGTTTTTGATGCTTTTCTGATTTTTATAAGTTTAAGGGAGGTAGGGGATGAGAAAGAAAGGGTGAGATGAGAGAGAGATTTTTTTTGTTGTTTTCGGTTCTTGGTTCTTTTATTAAGTTCTAAAGTAGATTAAACCGTCGATTGGTCTATTCTACCAAGTGAGGGATTCAGATTATCTTGAAACTTGACACACACCTAGAAAAATATTTAATCTTACTCAAGACAATTTTTTTTTGTGATTTTTTAAAGGTTTTTATTTATATACAAATCAAACCAATTTTAGGCCTAAATGAGTGTTTTAAAGTAAAATCTAAGGCTTCATAAAGAGTTCTAAGTACTAGTTAATCAATAAAAACATTCCAATAAGTTTAGCATAGCATAAAGATAATATTTGACCATTTAAGCATGATTTTCAACCAAATTTTCATTAAAATTATAATTTGGATAGATAATTCAATTCAATAAGCTGATAATGAATTTAAAACAAGATTTACAAGCACTTCTAATCATATTTTTTTGTCAACAAAGTGTACACGAATGCTTGTTTCAAATAGTTCTAACACTGAACACAAGTTAGCTTCAAGTCAGCTCCAAAATCCAATTCTGATAAGCTAAAACAGTAGTTGAACAGACCCAACAACTGTTGCTGCTTTCTCATCTATCAGCAGCAAAGAGTTGCTACAATTTCGTTTCTAATCAGACGTTTCTCCTGTTACACAGATGACTTATGTTCCTAATTCAACCACTACAGCTATTTCAGCAGCTACCTAGCCATGAAACCAGCAATTGGAAGCTGTTATATAGTTCTATGATTTCAGCAGCTAAGAGCTGCTACTAGATTAAGAATCAGCCAATATTAGACCTAAGAAGGTTTGATCTTAGGCTCAGGAAAGTCCAAATCAATTCTCTAACAAATCATTGTTGTCCAAAAATCCTTTTAAAATCATGTATGAAGATCTGAAATCTATATGCCAATCTTCATTCTTTAAAATCCTTAAACGACCCTAATACGATCTCTTTACATTATAGACAATGTAAAGATGAAAATCACACTAGGTATTGAAATTATTTCAAAACAAATCCAAATCTCCATTAAAATCTTAAAAACATCTTATGATTCTCAAAAAAATTAGAATGAAATCAAATTGGAGTAGAGGTTCATGTAGCCTAATTTAGGCCTTTGCTTTAGGATTTACTCAGGTGATCTGATCACTAGGGATTCCTAAGCATTATAGCTTAGTGCTTAGGACCTTAGGTAATCCTATAAAAACTAATTGGCTCATTTCTTAGCCTCTTTTCAGTGAATCTGAAATTTCTTGGCTAAACTACCCAAATTGCAACTCAAATTGGGTTATACTCATCTGAAAATTAAAAACCACACCACACACCATAGATTCATCACATTGCCTCCAATTGAGTGTATGAAAACTCGAATCGCTCGATTAAACTTGAATAAATTCGAATTGATTCCAAATCGCTAGATTGGGTGTGAAACACAAATCTAAAAGAAATCAAGCAAAGAAAGACAATCAAATCAAATCAGGGGGTCTTTATGAGTTTATGGAATGAGTGGGAGACCCCCCTGATTGCGCAACAATCATAGGTCTTAATTGGCCTAACTAAGCTAGGATTTAGCATAAGTTAGGGTTATTCATGCATGCATATACATTATTTGTATCTTTACTGCTTTCCTTTAGCTATGCATAAAATAATGTTATAATGTGCTGATTAAGTGCATTATGTTGATTGCAGGGAATAAGCTGATCAGGAGCTGGATCTGAAGCTGGATCAGGAATAACGGGAGTTGTAGTAGAGCTGGAGAAGAAGGCCTAGTTTAGATGTAGGAATAATAATGTAAGGGGGTTAAAGGTTTTCTATTCTATTAAGTAGAAATAAAGTAGTAAAATGTGAAGAGCTTAGGTCCATCCTAGTCCTAGGATAGCCTAGAGACTTCCCCAAGCCTCAGCCACCCTTAGATTAGGTCACAACACCCTAGGAAGCCCTAAAACCCTAGTTACAACCCTTCTCTGGACGTCCAGATAAGTTTTAAGATGTCCAGGACCCTTAGCCAACTCCTGCACACTTCAAACCCACTTTTGCAGTGTTATTGGATGTCCAGACACTTTGTTAGACGTCAATTTCTACAGAATACCCAAAACAAAACCCGAAATCCTTCCTGACTCTGATTGGACGTCCAGACAACAAGTCTGGACTTCTGATTTTTGAGTATAAGATGTTTGATTATATTATTAGACGTCTGATACTGTTCTCCAATTCCTGTTTTGAGATTTAAGCCTTGATCTTGGATCTCTAGGTCCCTAAACCCAATTCCAACCCCATAGGAACCTAAATTAAGGTGCCCTAACCCTAGTACATCACCTCTAGACCTCCCTAAGGACCTAATTAGGTCCACACTAAACCTAATTGACTTGGATCTTAGTCAATTCCATCAGCCTATTCAATTGGACTCATTGAGTCCAATTGAGCCCTGATCTCAGCACACACTGTCCAATTGGACTTAGTGAGAGTCCAATTGACCTAGACGTGACTTAATTGAGTTGTTTTACTCTCAATTAAGTTTCCACACACCCAATTAAACTTGTATTAAGTTTAATTGCACTCTACCTTAGTGAATTAGGGTTTATAACCCTAATTTGAGACCTACCTTGACCTAAACCCACTAGAACCCAACCTAATTAACCTAGCCACCTAAGTTTCGACCCACACACACCCACACACACCATCCACACGAAAATATCTGGCCTAGAGTTCTCTAGAACTCTCTACCATGTGTGTTTGCCTTGGTTGCCAAAAATAGCAACCAAGAGCCATTCAATTTTTAGATCCACATTTGGTGGATCTAAAAACCACCATCCACCCTCTCTCTCTCACTCTCCCACGAGCTCCCACCATAGGCCTCTCTAGAGAATTCCATAATTCTCTAGAGAGCTTCCCTTAGGTCTATAAAAAGACCCCTTGGGTGGCCATTTGCACCCATTCACTTCCTTGGCATCCATTCCACTTAGGCTAGCCACTTCCATCTCCACTCCACCTCCACGAGTTGAGCACCACCATGGAGGCCACCATCTCCATGTTAGGAAGCTGGATCAGCTCCCCAACCTCTCTCCAAGGGCCGGCCTAAGTTCCATTGGCCGCCCCTCCTTCTTCTCTCAACCACTCAAAGGCCATCGAGGACCACCCCTGAATGCCCTTCCATTCTGCTAGATTTAGATTATGCTCTTCGTATATTTACTGCTTTTATTTACTGCTTAATAGTGTAGTCTTATTTCTCCCCCAATGATGCATGCAAAATCCCCCCATCGATTCTTGTGTGCGATCATTTTCTGGTAGCTAGATTTAATTTTCAAGCATTTATGTACAAGCTTCCCTCTACGTTTTATGTTGCAAACGACTCTCCCGCTGAATGAATGAAAAATGCTTATATATATTTGTCTCTATATGTTTGAAATCACCATGAGCATAATAATTGTCATTCTTTTTGTGTGATTCAAGTTGCCTGTTTTCGATTCCTAATATTCTTGCAACTAAGCATGTCATACCTAAATACGTAATAATCATGAACTGGCATGCGATTCTAAACAAAGTAGAGTAAGATCGATTTCAAAAGTAAAAGCAACACCTCCTAGAGACGAACGACCGGGACTCAAGTCTCGTTATCTTTAGAAATCAATTTTTGACAAATGTTTTTGCGCGACTATACTATGATTTCCGACGACTTTCAAATGCGCGAAAACGGCTTTCTGTCACCCCCTTGTGGATTGTTGGCACAAATTCAGATCTACAAGACTTCAGATCTAAATTTGGCCTTAATGAAGGGGTGAACAATGATAAAACACGAGAGAAAATTAGAAATGAATTGCGATGCGTAGGGAAAGCTGTATGAGTTGAAATGGGGGTGGAAAAACCTCTGATCTGAATTGATCAGAGAGGGTGAAATCGAATCTAGGCTACTCTACTCCTAACTTACACTAAACCATTCATCAATCCATGAATTTAACCATCTGATCTACTCCTAACTAATCTACTGTACTCTAATAACTAATCTAATCTAATCTAGAAGTAGGAAACCCTACTCTAAAGGAGGAACGAGACCTTTGGATTTCCACCCGGTGGATGGAGAGGAAGAAATGGAGGAGGAAGCTCCGGCGGAGTGAAAGCCTGCTAGAGAAGCACTAGGTCGCCTTGGGGTGCTATGTGATCCTTAGCGGTGAGGAAGATTGTAGGAAGGTGATGTTCCTCCTGCCACAGTAGTGGAACAGACATTATGAGGAGAAGAGGTTGGAGGGACGAAGGTGATCAACTCGAGAGGTGTAGGAGGGAGCTAATGGTGTGTGTGTAAGCTGGGGACAGCTTAAGTAGGCTTTTGAGTGATTGTACTCACCGCAGTGGTGAGATTGAGATCCTAGGTCACTGACGGTGGGATGGGGCTTGAGAGGGCGCGCGAGCTTCCAAATCAAATCCCGGCTGTTGGATTGGATCTCGAGAGGATGGTGAAGCTACACGTGAGTTCGCGCGAACCTTCGATTTGGAAATGGTCGTTGATCAAGGGATGCATGAGAGCAACGACCTAGATTGGCCATGTTCTTTCGAGTGCTACAATGCTCGTGCACCGCAGGTGTGTTGCTAGTTTTGTGAAAAGGCCCTCAAGGTCAAAGGGGTAGAAGAATTGTGCAGAGGCTCATTAGTGGTGAAGAAAGGTGACAGAGCAGTCTTCAGATCTTACAAGTAGGTCCTCAGTGTTGGTGCAAGAGCACCACAATCATTTATTTTGATGATAACAAAACATGTGTTATTTAACATTTGCATTTGAAGTCGTAGATTTCAGGAAATTTGCAAATGGAGACGTATTTAGACGGAGTTCGAGCTCTCATCCATGGCAGATTGGAAGAGCTTGACAGAGGAGAAGGAGTTTCGCGAGGAGCGAAAGCTTGAAGAAGGAAGGAGATGAAGAATATGATAGATTTCCTTCTTGTTTCATTGTACTTTGTTCTTTGCTCTTTATTTCTTTCTTAGATCTTATGTTAAATAGCCTCAAAGAACCCTTAAAGTAGTCCTAGGAACACTTGCACAACTCTAGGATACTTAGGTTTTCTATAAAGAACTTAGAAAACCAAAATAGGGTTCTGACAGCCTAATCAGATGTCTAATCTGGAAATCAGACGTCTAATAGTGACTTTTAAGATGTCTGACTGTTGACTCAAACGTCCAATAACTTAGGCTAAATTTAGTAGGTTCTGTCTGTTGAAATCAGACATACATACCTTAGTCCAGACGTCTTAAAAGATGTCTGATGGATGTGATAGACGTCCAATTAGTGGAGCGTTAACTAACAAAATAGACGTTGAGAAAAATAACTGTTAGGCTTCTATCAAACGTCCGTAGAGGACCCCAGACGTATGATATCTGACGTTGAGTCTTGACTGACCCAAAATGACTTTGTGAGATATTCTAGCCATTAACCTATCTTGGGAATCCATTCCCGCAGTACAATAAGTTTCCAGACATCCAGACTTAGTGTCAGATGTTCTGTACGTCGTTTGATGGCCTACACTAGAACCCTGTTTAGGTCTGAACCAAGTTAAGAAGAAAGCCCGCCTCGAATCAAATGTCTGACTTAATTCCTAAACGTCTTAAACAAGTTTTCTAGACGTCTGATACCGGGATCAGACATCTGGTGACCCTGTCAGAATCATAAATGATTTTGATTACGGCCTGCTTTGCCTTGGGTTCAACCCCAACGGCTATGGAAGCCTACAACGGCCTTCCAAAGCCTTCCTAGGCCCTCTATAAATAGAGGAGGACCCTTGCCTTGTGAAGACACACCAAACAACACACTTTCCACATCTTTTGTGTCCAAGAGAAGTAGAAGAAGCTCTGTTACGACCCGATCCCAGATCCCTACAGGACCTGAGATCGGCCCGCCTCGACTAATCCCAAGACCCAGTCGTCCAACAAGAAATAACCAAAGACAGAAAATATTTCACAACCACACATGCAATGTAACTAAGCAGAAAATAATACAAAGACTGTAAAGGAAACAGAACAGAAGGTCTCACAATATTACAGGCCATTACATTTACAACAGCGAAAAATAAAGCGGAAATATAATTGGAATAGAAACGTAATAGAAATAGTATACATATATCAATACTCACTACAACAAAAGAAGCTCTGAAATAAAAACGAACACAGCTAAGGCTGGGCTCGACTGGGCCCAGCTCCCTCTGCAGCCGGTAGTGCTGGCTGCTCAACTCCCTGACCTAAACAAGGTTATAAAATCCATAGTCAGCTAACGCTGATTAGAGTGAAAGTTAAGCCATTTATATGCAATCAACATAAGACAAGCAACTAATTTATTATTCAATTTCATTTAGCTCAACTAAGTAGTTTTAATTTGTTTATTCTCTTAAGAATCTGGTTATTTCTTGATCTTGACTATCCCTCAAGGGGACGATTTTCATTGCAGTCTTTCCCATGGTGTAGGATGTACACGTGGTGATCTCCTAGCTTGGAAAGTCCCCCGTGGTAGTCCTACACCCAGTCAAGCACCCCGAGGTCACTGTCGCGACATAATGGTGACTACGACACACGTGATAAGCGCACAGGTAGGTACCTCACACAAGCATGCAGTCAGTCATTTCCGCTAACGGGTACGCCTAAGGGTACAATACGGAAGAGCACAGAGCCTTATCCTCTCAGAACACAGTTCTTCCCCTCAAAATATAATAGGGGTCTCACCCCTCCACAGTCCATGTACCCTCGTCCAACTATCCCAATTTGCCCAGTGGGCGTAACAAGAGTCGGTGTAGGGTGGTTGTCCTCACCCTGGGCCCCGTGGGGTGGCTAGTTCCCTCCATACACTAGGTAGCTCACCTTGGTATCACGTACACGAGGGCTAAGCAGGAGTTGGTGTAGAGTGACTAGTCCTAACCCTGGGTCTCAACCCAAAGGGGCGGCTAGCTCCTCTCTACACAAAAGGGACAATTACTCTCCTTGATACCGTGTACACAAGGGCCAGCTCACTTCCCGTCTACTTACAAGATTCTTTCCGTATATAGGAGTTCGGCTCCTAGTTCCCCGTAGGGTTCATGCTTGTATTTGTTTCATTTCATTTCTCAATATGGATAATTTGTTATTCATCTTCTGATTCTCATTCATATATTAGGCAGCTCGTGTTTTTACAACTGAAGAAGCATCACATTATGTATCAAATATAATTTCTAGTAATTAGGGTTTTAACAAGTATCTCAAAGTAAACAATACAGCTCAAGACATATTCATTCGTTTCTGCCCTAGGGTTTATTTCACATCCTAGGGTTCAATCAAGTTGTTCTAAACATGCACCTCATTATTTAAATCTTAATATTACAGTAAACCACTCTACGAGGAAACACGGGTGAAATGGGGGCTAGAACCACAGGTCCTGTCATCTCCGCGGGCCCTGAACACGCTACAAGATGGAGACCTATACCAGTGACCAAGTCACATCAGACTAGTTCAAAATAGTATATAATCGACACTAACATGTAGAGAAACTCTAGCGGAAAATAACGGTATTTTGTTTGTGTAAAATAGATTCCGTTTGGGCCCTAAACAACCCAAAAATGCACATACTGTCTAAAATCAGACGTCTAGGACTAGACCCAGACATCTTAAACGAGCTCAGAACCTCACCTTCCTTCCCTGTGGCTTCCTCAGACGTCTGAACCCCTCTGCAATCGTCTGAGGGTGATCCCAGATGTCAGACACTCCCTCCGATCATTTGGGGGTGCCGTCAGACGTCTGGTACTGTCTCCAGATGTCCTAAAGTACCTCGAAGGACGTGCTTGTGCGCCTTTCCAAGGCTTATACCTGTGTACACACTCACAAGTTAAAACCTTCGACAGTGCAATGTTACGTACGTAACGTACGTGCATGCATGCGCGTTCAAGACACTTACCTCGGCACTTCGTGAGTTTTCAGACGTCCAGCTTTAGCTCTAGACGTCCGCTGCCGCTCCAGACGTCTGGAAAATGCTCCAGACGTTTAATACTGGAAAAATCTAGTATCCAAAGACTCCTCGCATGGCTCATCTTCCTCGCGCCTCCGCCTGCAGCACGGCAGCAGCAGCTCCAGCAACTGCAAAGGGTCGAGAGGCTCTCTCCACAAGCCCCTCCTCCTTGTGTGCATGCTCGCCTCCTCCCATATGAGGTCCTCTGAGCTCCCACAACTCCCTCGGCTCCTCCCCCTTGCAACTTCGACGCTTGCGGCTGCACCTGCAACAAGGTGCTCCACGCACGCGAGCTCTCCCGCTCGTGCTCCTCTGACCGCGCACTCAAACTCCCTGAGCTTCCTCCTCTCTCCCACGCCCTCACTCTCACCCTCTCTCCCTCTCCTCGTCCCGTCCCTCTCCTTCCTCTTCACTCGCTACGGCAGAGGGGTGAGGAAGAAGATGGCCGCCGGCAGGGGGAAGGAGATGGAGGTGGTGGTGTGGAGATGGAGTGGGGTGGAGGGGTTAAATAGGAGTCGGATTAGGGTTTTGGAGTAGGGGAAAAGTGTGCGTGCGTGTGTGTGCGTGAGTGTGGTGAGGGAGAGGAGAGAGAGGGAAAAATAGCACGACACCCCCTTACATTCCTCTACTTTCCCGCAAAGCCCACACACTCAACTCAAAGAGTTAAAATTTTTACATTTACGTCCCTAACTTTCTGAAAAACTCCCAACGGTCCTTAGAAGGGTCATTTCAAGCTCTAGCTCTCCAAACATTCGTTTCACACCTGAGAGCTTCTTTCTGCTGTGCACCTGCTCTCCCGCCGACGTTACAAGAGTGCTATTGTGCCAAAGCATGGTTTACGCACCCGCGTCGTCATGTCGACGCACCCCCACCTAAGGGAAGATTCTTCACCTATAGTAGCTAGGTTCATTTATATACTTTGTTGGCTCTATAGGTTTGTTGTATTTTTTCTTTGTTATTGGTTGGGTATTCGCATTGCGAATTCCTGTCTCCTTCACGAGATAAAATCATTCTTATGAAGAGGAGGGGTTTTGAGGTACATTACCCTCGTTCAAAGTAGTGTGGTTGTAAGAGGTTAAGTCACCCTCATTTCAAGTGACTTGTTTAGTGGATTTGATCCACTAGGTAGATCGAAAATCCTAACTCGAGAGGGTTAGGTGGTATTTTTCACTTGGTTTGGGTTCCCACCTAAAAATCTCTTGTGCATTTGTGTGATTGCTTATTTTTTGTGAGATTGTTTATTTTAATTCCACATTTTATATGTCACGCATATCTCACCCCCTCCTGTAGGGAATTACACTTGGCGGCTATCAGAATGGTCCCTAAATGGTTTTTATTTGAAGAAATTGTATATAACCTAAGGACCTAAATGTAAAACTCTAAATGCAGGGCTCTAATGATGTCCAAATGCAACAAAGTTTTTATTAAAGTCCCATTGAACATTTAGGAAGTTAACTTCTCCTTCAATTTGATTTTTTGAATCCAAATTTGTGTTCAATTTGCAATTACATTATTAATTTACATTAATGAATAAAATATCTCATTTTATGACCTAATTTTGCATTTCTAGCACAAATTGGATATTTTAGGTCATTTTTGTTAATTCCCACACTTAACCCATTTCTTGTGTTAATTGTATAGTATTTAACCTAGTTTTTAGCTTAACTTAGATATTTTAGTTATGATGAGTCACACCTCAACAGTCACTTATGGGAAGGTCCTCTTCATGCTTGATTTATTCAACAACTTATGGGTGTTAGTATGTTCTAAAGCTTCACCACGAACTTGAGGCTTGTCAACGAACTAGCCCACAAGATTGAGATCACCTTAGAAATAGATGAGAGGCTCCTTAAGATGCCCAATTGGGAGAGCTTACACAAGGCAAAGCTTTCGAGATCACTGGCCAAGGTCATGAAGAAGTTTGTGAAGGAGCAAGACATAATCCACCTTGCAGGATATCCAATGTTGTTCAGCCTGTGTCTGGGCTACTCCACATCAAGAGGGAGTATAGCAAGAAGATGCAAAAGATTGCGATGCAGTGTCATGTGGCAATTGAAGAAGGCGGTTATGAGTAAAATGCATCAAGGTTGTCGAGCCTTCAAAACCTTGTGAAGGACTATGAGAATTACGATAAGATTGGGGCCCTTAAGGACTCCTCATAAAGATCATCAACCTTACAATCATGAATAAGGGGAAGCTCCACAACGGAACCAATGGCAATAAGCATGTCGACTTTGGTGGTGAAGATCCACATGAATGTGAAAGGTGCTGCAGGGATAATGCTTTGTGAGTAGATATCAAGGATAGTGTCCATGACGAGCTCCATGGGGAAACGTATCACACATCTCTAAGATCGCCATAGAGAGCTCAACAGTAAGAGCTCCTATGATAGGAGTAGTAGCGCTTATTGGAGGGCAACAACTCTGGTGATGGATGGAGGTTGTTAAAGGTGATGATGATGGAGGAGGGGGTTTGGGAGGAGGATGACTAGGTTATAAAAATAAAAATAAGAAAGCCTTAAAGAAGCTTTTAAAAAACTTTAGTTTTTAATATCCATTCTTTATAAGAGTATACAAGTAAAAAAATTAGTATCTTTAAAGATATCTGATGAGTCCATTTTAATGGACTATTGTTACACCTAAGTAATTTAATTCTAACATAGTATGTTTGTTAATAATCACATTAGGTCATTAAATGATTACATATGTCATTATTTAAGTTTACATTTATTCTATTACTTATTATGTAATTATTTTAAATTTTATGCAGGTCCCACAACAGCGCACTTGTTACAGGCTAATAATCAGGAAGAAGAGGGAGGAGGACCAATTATAGAAAAGAATAGGGGGTGAAAAGATATTTTCCCCCCACAAATATCTAACCTACGATCGTTGTCCTCCTTTAACAAAATCCCTTGACTCGCGGGAGAGAGGAGATATAGAGAGGCGGAGGGGCTTGGAAGAGGAGAAATCCATCGAGAAGTACTGCGTGCACTGTGCAACCGGCAAGCACTGTGCGCCAACGCCCTCTACTACCTGCCATGCGCGCCCTGCAGGCCCTATACCTGCGCCCTACAGGCGCACCCTCTCCGGCACCCTTGCGCGCCCAGCCTCCAGCGCCCTCACCGCCCCCTCTAGCGCCCCTAGCAGCACCAGCACCCGCAGGCAGCAGCCGCCCGTAGGCGCTGCACCCCCTCCAGCACCCTTACGCGCCCTCACCGCTCACAGCATTGCCACAACGTGCAGAGGCACACACTGCAGATCGCACGACACCTCCTCTTTGTCATCTTCTTCATCTCCAGCACCCTGTAGGAACCAAAAGCAGCCGCCTACAGCAAGCACCACAGCAGCCACGCGACTGTAGGCAGTGCAGCGCAACCATGCGCGCTACGCCTACAGCAGCAGTGTAGCCACCTGTCGGCGACAGGTCGGCGCTCCTCTCTGCCAGCAGGCCACCTCCGGCCGCCGCGTCACCACCATTGCTTAGCCCTCGTCGAGATGTGCCTTCCCGCCGCGTAGCTCTTCCCATGAAGCCTCCTCGTGCGCGCAAGGAAGAGAGAGGAAGTTTCCTCTGTTTTATACTCAATTAATATTTACATTGAATGCCATTGTCGTTTAGATATTAATATTTTATTCAGGCCACATTACATTGATGCACTTATAGTTTCTTGAAATTACTTCATTTGTGTTATGTACATCATTTAACTTTGAATTTTGAATTAGATTTGCATGCAAGTTAAATTTACATGATATGCCATTACACATGCATCATATACATATTTTTGGGAGCTTAATTCCTGACGTGAAAATTGCATAAATAACCCTAAACTTTTAAGGAAATTGCAAGCTTCATTTAAAATAGCATATTCCTCACATTGAAGTCGCGAAAGTGTCTGCAAACAGGATATTCCTTTACTCGAGAATTTATTGGTTTATTCCTCCCTGTGGATGCTACATCTTAGTTGTGGTTAAATTTGATATTTAGTTTTGATTGAGAGATTTTCCACCACATAAAATACAACATATCATTCTATTATTATTATAAATAAGCAAGAATCTCTCTATCAATATCCATGAAAATATCAAGAAGGCAAGGACATGTGTATAAATCCTAAGGAATGTGAAAACCCCCCATTTTATAAAGTATTGATTGGGACATCTATTTTGGAAAGATTTAGAATGACTACCCCTTTCTTGCTTTGGGAATGCAAAGGATTTTTGTTGCATCTCCTTTAAATGGAAATTTTTATTAAGTGTATTGAATTATCCTTAATTTGTGTCATGACAAACATAATTAATGTGCACTATATATTAGCTTCAGTGCTACGACACAAGTTATTAATATTAATTATGCACAATGAGTTTGTATATGAGTCCAAGAAAAATGCACTTAATTCACAAGGTAGGGTGCAAATTGGTGATGGATTCACAAGTGACGATCACCAAGATTGATAAAATATAGGTGGAGACAAGATCTAGGTGAGAAAGAGACAAGATCTAGGTGAGGGGCCCATGCTATTGGATGTTTCTAATCCTCCCAAAAGGATTCAGCTTTTGTGTTTTACCCCTTGCCAGCCTATAAATCTTCAAAGAACTTGTCACGTTGGTGAAGGGTTGGGACAAGCCCACGCATTGAATTTAAGTACCTCACCATTTTTCAAATTCCAAGGCAAGATAAGGCATGTATTGTGTAGCCTTAATGGAGGATATATACCTTGAGAACATTTATGATGAACAAAAAGATGTCTTTCATAATCCTTAAAAATTCTAAAGCGGCCTGGATACATCACTATTTATAACACTATGCTTTTATTTCTTCTTATCATAGATATTTCCCACCATTGTTTACAATGACAATTCATATAAATGTTGTAAATACTCTATCTTATTTCAAAATCTCATCCATGTGTTCACATTGCTCTCCCACTCTCTCTCCTCTCGCTTCGTCTCTCTCACTCTCTCCTTGTTCCCTCCCCTCTACCACTCGTCCCATCTCTCTCTCATGCTCTCTTCACTCTCTCTTTCTCATCGTACTTTCATAAGTAGCAACTCAGTCGTGGTTCAGCTGTTGAAGTTTCCAAATTAAGATATCGTAAATCAAAATTCCAAATATTAAAAACTTAGATGAGTTATGAGAAATTATTTTGGTTATGATGCCACTGTGCATGCATGGATGTTTCTTGATTGAATCTGATTGGGACCATCAAGCATGGTGTCTTTTTCTTATTCATTTTAGAGAGATACACTTGACTCAATGCAGAATTTATCAAGAGGTGGGATCGTTGGATTCCACCATGGTCAACACATGTCGCACTCCGGTACCATTCCTTACTTCACCTGTAAGATTTTGACTTTAATGCCCCTAACAAAGCTAGAAGACCTTGCAATAAAGCGTAGGCTGCCAACTAGTTAAGAGTAAAGCTCCGTAATTCTATGTAGATTGTAAATATTGGATGTTGTATTGGCTAACTCATGAGTTTATTATAGAAATTGTTACAACCCAGGTCCCGGATCCCTACGGGACCCGAGACTGGCTCACCTCGACTAATCCCAAGACCTAGTCGTCCAACGAGAAATAACCAAAAGCAGGAAACTAAACCACATTCACACATGCAATATAACTAAGCAGAAGGAAAGAATGAAGCAGTAAATTAAAGTAGAACAATCGTCTCAAAATATAGTACATGCCACCACAACAACGACAGAAAATGGAAAGTAACGAGTACAGAAATTTAAAGTCCACTACTCACAACTGCAGCAGTAACAAAGGCTGGAAAGAAAACTACTATGGCTGGGCTCGGCTAGGCCCAACTCCCTCTGCAGCCGGAAACTCGGGCTGCCAACTTCTGGTCCTGAACAGGGTTACGAAAAGACGGAGTCAGCGAACACTGAGTAGAGTGGTGTTTACATTATTTATGTGCAAGTAAGGTAAAAAGAACAAGCAGGTTTATTTCTCATTTCTATTATCTCATTTATGTATTTCTGGTTCATCCATTTCTTAAAGTAGCCAAGTATTTCTTGATCTTGCTTGTTCCTCGTGGGAATGATCTTGATTGCAGTCTTTTCCGTGGAGTAGAAGGTACATGTGGTGCTCTCCTGACTGAGAGAGTCCCCCACGATAGTCCTATACCCAGTCAACCACTCTGAGGTCACTGTCGAGATGTAGCAGTGACTATTGCACGCGTAATAAGCGCACGTCGTTGTCGCCTGGACGAGCCAGACGGGACGACGCCTGGAAGACAGGGAACGGAGCAAGAAGAAAGAGGTCGAAGCGGGAAGAACGGGAACGGGGCAGCATATCATCGTCGTCGCGGGATCCACTTCCGAAATGGGGGCGAAAATTTTGACTTTATCTCTAGAGAAGCATCCCGGGTGTGGGACAAGCTTCTCTTGAGCTTTGGAGAGGGAGAGAAGAGAAAGAAGGGATGAGAATTTCATATGGAGGAGGTCTCCTTTTATAGTTGCAAGGAGTGAGGGCAATTTGGTCTTTTTAAGTTGAAAATCATTAATTCAGGACCTTTAGTGACGGATAAAGGCCAACGCCCTCTCATCTCCTCAAGGCGCAACGCTCATTCACGTCCTTCAAATCTCGGCCATTCGATCGTGAGATCTAATGGCTGAGAGAGATCCTCGCCGCGCCTCCTCATCGCGCGCTTGCCCGCGTGCGATCTAGCGTCTTCCTGTGCCTCTGATGGCGCTTGGGCGCTGTCAGACGCATGTAGCTGCTCGATCATGATCGTGCGCTCCTCATGCCTGCTCGCCCGCGCCTCAGCTCCCGCTCCTCGCGGCTCGAATGGGTGTCCTTCCTTCTCAAAAGTGCGTTTGACCAACGCGCTATCAGCACGTTTGTGTCGCACTCATGAAACGTGAGTGCGTGCCCCATAGTCGTTGGATGATCATCTAACGGCGGAGAAACGACGCTCAGATGAAGAAGAAAAGGTGCGGCGGGTGCATGCGGCCGGTTGGGCGGCTGAGATGGCACCACGTGGCACCATCTTGGCCGTCCATCTTCTGGATGATATAGATGGTGCCACGGTTGTCGGATTGAGTCAATTTTCACGCCATTAGGCTGCGATCGCCGATCCGAATTCATTCGTGCAGTTGGATTTGTCATATGAAGTGCGAATTCACACCATCTTGGCTCTTGATCTTCTAGGGTTCCTCAGTCTCTATTTGATGCTACAGATGTTTGATTAGGACGATCTTGGAGTCGTTGAACTCCAATCGTCGCCCTGATCAAATCTGTACGATTGAATCTTCGATCTGAGGCCTTGATAAAAAGTTACCCTGTCCCTGAACATAAAAGGAAACAATTAACCTCCATTTTATTCAAACTAATCTAAATGCAAGATGATGCATGCTATGCAATATTTATAGTATATAGTACAATTTTATGCTTAAGAACATGCATAAATAGACATTTTATGTAATATAAACATGTTTACATCACACCTCCATGCCTATCTTTTGCTAGTCCCTAGCAAAAACTATATGCTATTTATAAAAGAATTAGGTTGGATTATTTGGGCATAAGTTATTTTCAATCATTAAGAAAATGTTTATTTAGGATTTGAATTTTCAAAGACACAACAGTACTCGAGTATCTGCCAAAATACAGACCGCCTCAAGCCCTTGCCTTATTCATAGAAAAATTTCTTTTTCTCTTTTTCTTCTTTTCTAATTTTTTTGGATTTTTGAGTTTAGGGTTTAAGAGTGGCTTTCTATGGTCATTCAACTCACCCAAGATTTGATAACCCTAAGTTCTAAGCATCTTAATAGGCTCGTTGATCGACAATTAGAACGAATTTTGGGTTTTTGCGCCTCTAGGTGACTTTAAAAAGAAAGTTCTGCCTAAAGGTGTATCTTTACAACCGGTAGCTTTCTCCCTACTTTTATTTTTATGGGATCAACACAAGGGTGAATCCATTGTATATCTCCCCAGTTTATTCTGCTTCTCTGCTTTTTCCTAAGTGTTTTGGGAATTTTAAGTGCATTTCTTGAGCTGGATTCTGGATAACTGGTCGATGAGCTGTTACCACCGACAACTTGCCAGCCATACTCGTGCGGCAAAGTGTGGCTTATTTGTTTTGTTTTCTTTTTCTTTTTGTTTTGACTTTCTTTTTCTTTTTTTTTAAGTAAGTGGCTTCCCTGGTCTAATATTTACCTAAAAGTACCAAGAAGAGAATGGTTCAGTGACTGGGCTCTGGAAAACCTACCTATGGGCTGTTTCCCACGTAACTTGCCAGCCATATTACCCTAGAAAGTTCATTAGCTACCCAATTTCCGTTAAAAAAACCAAACAACAAGTCAGTGAACAGAAAGTGTGTAGATGCTTTAGACTTAAAGTTTCCTCAAATCAGAAGGTTGGTTAATAAGTCGTGTACTTATCACCTAAACTTATTTATTCAAATTAAAATAGAATTCAGGTTGGCGAGGACTCGAAAAATAAATCCACATTTTAGTGGATACACAGGCTGATTAAGTCCGAAGACTTGAAGAGTCTTCGTGTTCAGATCCTAATGTAATATTTCCTAAGATTGAAAATTTTCTTAAGCCCAAGTTCTCTTTCCTAATTCCATAAATTTTTTTAATATATAAATAAAGGAAAATAAAATGAATCTACGGAGCTGACGAATAAATTCAGAGATGAATAGCCACCCCCGCATGCCTATCTAATGCAATGTCCTCATTGTATTAACAAGACATAAAACAGAGTGGAATAGAGTAGAAAGCTCTTGAATTGCGTGAATGTTGGGTCCGCTCCGAGATAAACTAAAGAAAAAATTGTATACGTGCTGAATTTAGTGCCTTCAGCTAGGCACACTATATAAAGAAGAGAAATAAAGAATTCACAGGTGCAGGTCAAAATCAGAATAAAAAGAAGAAACCTCTGACCTACCAACAGATGTCCACAAATGTGAACCAGATTGTGGTGCAGACTCATACCCCATAATCGAGAATATCTAATATTATGGATAAAAATTACCCAAAATCTAAAATCAGTATGTAAGCGGGGTCGGGCCTACGATTTATGAGGATGCAACCCAAGACCAAAGAGTTTTGTTATAGAGAATTCGATATCAAAAGGATAAACAATGAATGTATGCTTGGGTTGAACATCCTCAGAACAAATGTCGTAAGGGTCTTGGTTTGATGGTTTTAGATGAATTGAAACCCTTTGACTCAGTCTTCTACTTCCTCTGGAGTTTGCTTCCCAAATCAGAATTTCCCAGCTTCTGTTCTCCTTATTCAGAATGTCAAGTTTTGAGACTTCCTGCATATTAATCACTGAAAGAGGTTATGGTGTAGACCCGGATAGGTCGTGTTAATATGATGATTTAATCATTGAAATGCGTATAATGGTTAACCTAAATCGAGCCTAACAATCTCTTTACAAAATTTTTTTACCTGGCCTACTTGATTTTATCTTGGTCACTTTTAGGCCCAGGGTCGAACTCAAGGAAGTGGGATTAAAATTGAATAAGTTTCTATGCCTTTCCTACAACGAATCTCTTCCGTTCGTTTATTATGTTTTTGGTGTTTTTCTATTTAATACTTTTTTTTCTGATAATTTTTGTCCTTGAGGTACACCCTCAAAATTAGGTTCTTGGCTTTGAGCCAAATTAGAGTTCACAAAACTGGTCTTGCTATTCGCAAGACTGAGTACTTGCAAGTCAAGGATTATCTTTTCTCTTATATATATATTTTTTATCTTTTTAAGGGCAGGAAAGAGAAACAGAAATAAAGTAAATATAGTATATATAGATATCTATATAGAAATGAGGGTGGAGGTGGAGATGGCGTGTAGCATGGTGTCGAGTCGGTCGTCGTCTAGGAAGACGCAACCAACAGGATGAAGTGCCGCGTGGAGTGTAGGATGGATGGGTGAAAGATGTATGCGAACACGCTTTCTGTACGTGTGTATCAGGGAATATCAGCAACTAGTGCAGATATTCCCACGATACAACGTATGGTAGGTGATATGAAAAAATATATATATATGTATGTATATATGTAAATATATATCTATATGTATATATATATATATATATATATGGCTATAATTATATAAGTGTATATATAGCTATATATGTGCGTGTGTATATATATATATATATATATATATATATATGTATATATATGCTTATACTTAGTTATATCGGTACTAATATATATATATATATATATATATATATATATATATATATGTATGTATGTATGTATGTATGTATGTATGTATGTATATATACTTATATATAATTGTATAGGTACTAATATATATATATGTATATATATATATATTATATATAGGTATATATATATATAAGTGTGTATATAGGGGTGTACAAGTGATAATGTGTGTGTACGAGAGTGTGTGTGTGTGCTTGTATGTGTGAGGTGAGTGTCTGTAACGACCCGATTCCCGAGTCCCTACGAGACATGAGAACCGGACCGACTCGACTAAACCCAAGACCTGGTCGTCCAACGAGGAAGTAACCAAAAGAGCAGTAAAATAAACCACATTCAACATGAATATAACTAATAGTAAGAAAATACAGTAGTAAGGAAAGAAACTACTACAGTATGTACCACCACAACAGTAGAACAACATTCATAACATAATATGAACTGCAGGTAAAGAAAAGTACAGCGGAAACAAGAACTACTCACTACAGTGGAATCAAAAAGAGGTACAAGAGAACAGTGGTAACTCTACTGGACCCTACTCGGCCCAGCGTCCTCTGCAGCCGCTGACCCTGGCTGCTCAACACCTGGTCCTGAAAGGTAACGAGTGTAACACGTCAGCAAAACGCTGAGTAGAGTGGCAACTAAACTAAAGAAACAGTAAAGTGTACAGTAGTTGTTTTAATTTTCTTTATTCCTTTATTTACGTCTTTCTATTGTTTCACAATTTATCTATTTCTCAGATCCTTCACTTGATCTCGAATGTTCCTCGTGGGAATGATCTTGATTGCAGTCTTTTCTGAACAGTAGAAGTAGCACGTGGTGCTCTCCTGGCCGGGAGAGTCCCCCGTGGTGATCCTACTCTCAGTCAACCACCCCAAGGTCACTGACAGACGTAACGGTGACTACGGCACGCGCGGTAAACGCACGGGTAGCTAACCCGCACTGGCATGCGGTCAGTCGTTTCCGTTAACGGGTGTGCCCAAAGCACAGCACGGAACCAATACAGGGCAGAGCCCTCTCAGTAACAGGGGTCCAACCCCTCCACAGTAACCAAACAGGGGCCTTGCCCCTCCACAGTCCGCGCACCCTCTCCTGACCACCCTGGTTTGCCCCAGTGGGCCTAACAAGTCGGTGTAGGAGGCTAGCAGAACCCCGGGGCCCGTGGGGTAGCTAGTACCTCCCTACACTAGTAGCTCTCCTCGGTACTACGTACACGAGGGCCAGCAAGTCGGTACAGAGTGGCCAGTCCTAACCCCGGGTCCCTGGGGCGGCTGGCTCTGCTCTGCACTGAACAGGGGGACAGTTGCTCTCCTTGGTACTCCGTACTCAAGGGCCAGCTCACTTCCCCAATTCTATTCCATTCACTTTCCAGGAGTTCTACTCCTAATTCCCCGTAGGTTTCCAGCTTTTTAACTCAGCGCATTTCGGTTTCACCTTTCCAGTTTCATGTTCATACATCCCATATTCTTAATCATGTTCATTTATTCATAACAGGCAGCTGTTAATTCAATTCACAGGCAGCTATTATTTCCTTTCCACATTTTCCAAGACTGCAGTATTCATACATTCCACTAGTTTTCCCATCCTAGGATTCATGCCATATCCTAGGATCTATCATACAATCTAGTTTTCCAGTCCTAGGATTCATGCAACACCCTAGGATCTACCATTCAATCTATTTCTCATTTCTAGGATTCATGCAATGTCCTAGGTTCTATTTATGGTTTCATAATTTAACAGATTATACTTAAAGCCACTCTACCGGTTACAACAGGCGAACTGGGGGCGTGGTCGGGAATCCCGCGTGCCTTCGTAACCCCTGAGACTGCAACGGAACGGGGTCCTATCACAAGGATCAAACACAAAGAATTTCTCAAAACAGTATACAGCTACTGTAGACAGGTAGAGGATTTAATTCTGAAAAGAACGCAACTCGAAACGCAGAAAACGGAACCCGAACGGGCCCTAAACGGGTCGAAAACGATGAAACAGTGCAAAATCAGACGTCTGGAATAAGTTCCAGACGTCTTAAAAAATGGATTAGGGGTTACCTTACTCTGCGTGGTCTCTCAGACGTCCAGAAGCCTACGGGGGCATCTGGCTTAGTTCCCAGACGTCCGATGGTCACCCAGGACGTCTGGAAGTCTCTCCAGTTGTCTGGCACTGCAGCCAGACGTCTAATTCGAGTTGGATACGAATCTCAGACCTTGCGCGTACCCATTTCCTCTCTCTCTTAGTACGGTCAATCGAAGAAAACGAAGAAGACGGAATAACTCACCTTTCAGACGTCTGGATAGTCTTCCAGATGTCGTTCCCGTCATTTGGCTAGAATCCCGGACGTCTGATTCTGGAAAAATTTCCATAACCAGGGCGCGACTCGCCCTCCGCTCGCGACGCCCGGCCACGCCGCGCCTCGTCTGCCTGCTGCTCGAGCCGCAGCAGTCCTTCCGCGTCGCTCCTCGCCCGCTGCGCCCCCCGCCGACCGGCCCTAGCAGCCTCGGCGAACTCGTCCTCACGGCCGAGCGCTTCTTCCTACATGTAGCACCTCCTCCCACGCTCACCGCGGCTATCGCTGCCGCCGCCTTACTCGTGCTCGCTCTCGCGCACCGGCTGGAAGGAGAAGAGGAAGGGAACGGAGATGACGGGAGTGAGGGAGAGGGCGTGGCCTTTTAAGGCCGCACGAGGGGGAGAGAGAGAGGACTGAGGGCGCAGCCTGCAGCAGCAGGAGAGAGGGAAAAAGCGAGAGAGAGAGAGAGATGCGCTCGCAGGTCTACGCGCTCAGGCGCGCAGAAGAAACCGTTGTGCCAAAAATAACCGATTTCCAGATGTCTGGAAGTGGTTCCAGACGTCTGGTCAGACGTCTGGGTCACTTCCCAGACGTCTTAAAAGACGTTTGAAACGTGCGTTCGTAACAATATAACAAACTCAAAGGAAGTTTCGTTCCCGAAACTTGCGCTAACTAGGGTGCGGAAAAGACGTCAAAATAACCATAACAAACTCAAAGAGGACCGAAGCCGGTCCGAAAAGACGTACCCGCGAAAAGCTCCGGGTACCGCTCCCGCATTGCCGCCTCAGGCTCCCAGGTAGCCTCCTCGTACCGCTGGCTCCTCCACAAAACCTTTACCAGGGGTACTTGCTTTCGTCTCAAACTGCGGACGTCTCGGTCTAGAATCTGCACTGGCCGCTCGGGGTAGGTCAGGTCGTCGCCCACCTCGACGCTCTCGTGACTCAGTACGTGACTAGGATCGGCTACGTACTTCCTGAGGTTGGACACGTGGAACACGTCATGCTAACTAGAAAGCTGCGGGGGGAGGGCAAGTCTGTACGCAATGGGTCCAACCCTCTCTAGGACCTCAAAGGGCCCCACGAACCTCGGTGCGAGCTTCCCTCTCACCCCAAACCGCTGCAGGCCCTTCATGGGCGAAACACGAAGAAAGACGTGATCCCCAACCTTGAACTGCACCTCTCTGCGTTTCCGATCCACGTAGCTCTTCTGTCTGCTCCTGACAGTGCGGAGTCGCCTGTGGATCTGCTCGACCACCTCCTGACTCTGCCGGATCAACCTGGGGCCAACCTCCCACTTGGTCCCCACCTCAACCCAACTCATGGGTGCCGTACACCTCCGTCCGTATAGAGCCTCGTAGGGAGCCATGCCGATACTCGAGTGATAGCTGTTGTTGTATGCAAACTCCGCCAGGGGCAGGTGCTCCTCCCAAGAACCCCTCTAGTTCAGTACACAGGCACGCAAAAGGTCCTCAAGTGTCTATATCGTGCACTCAGACTGTCCGTCCGTCTGGGGGTGGTAAGCCGTACTAAACCTCAACCGCATCCCCAAGGCCTGTTGAAACTCAGCCCAAAACTGGGACGTAAAGCGGGTATCCCGGTCAGATACGATCTCCCGCGGAACTCCGTGTAGTCGTACCACATCACGGATATACCTCTCTGCCAACTGTGCTGGTCCCAAAGTGACTCAGATCGGCATGAATCGTACCGTCTTCATCAGTCTATTCACAATTACCCAGACAGCGTCATGTCCTTGCTAGGTAACAGGTAAGCCCACCACCAAGTCCATGGTGATGCTCTCCCACTTCCACTCTGGCACTGGAAGCGGCTGTAGCGGCCCTGCAGGCCTCTGATGCTCGACTTTCACCTGCTGGCACACTAAGCACTGCTGCATGAATTCACCCACATCCCGCTTCATCCCCCTCCACCAAAACTCGCGTCTCAAGTCGTGGTACATCTTTGTGTTTCCGGGATGTATGGTGAACCTGGAACCGTGTGCCTCAGTCAGGAGCTCTCTCAACAGCTCCTCGTCTCTGGGAACGCACAACCGTCCCCTCAGGCGCAGCACCTGGTCTGTGAAAGAGAAGTCCCCCGGGTCTCCCGACAGTACTCTGTCGCGCAAGGACTGCAAGTATGGATCGGCCATCTGTCCTGTGATGATGCGGTCTATCAGCTCTGGCCTAGTCTGCCGTGTCATAGTCACTGCCCCACAGTACCCCCGTAACTCTAGAGGTCGCCAGCTGCCCACCTCCTCCAAAAGGCTCCAACTCTATAACTGTAAACTGGCCAAGTGTGCGGGTGCCTTACGGCTCAAGGCGTTAGCCACCACATTGGCCTTTCCCGGGTGATAGGAGATGCTGCAGTCGTAGTCCTTCAGGAGCTCCAACCAACGTCTCTGTCTGATGTTGAGCTCCTTCTGATCAAAAGGTATCTGAGGCTCTTGTGATCTGTGAAAATTTCGAAGGTCGCACCGTACAAGTAGTGCCTCCAAGTCTTCAGCGCGAAGACAACAGCTGCCAACTCTAGGTCGTGGGTAGGGTAGGTATGCTCATGTGGCTTCAGTTGCCGCGAAGTGTAAGCGACAACGTGACCCCTCTGCATGAGCACACCTCCTAACCCCTGCAAGGAGGCGTCCGTGTACACAACGAACCCGCCACTACTGTCAGGGATGGTGAGCACGGGAGCCGAGGTCAACCTCTCCTTCAGCTCCAGAAAACACGCCTCACAGGTGAAACGTCGGTTTTGTTTTGTTGTAACGTTGTAGTAAAGCCGGTTATTACCAACATTTCAAATATAAATTTTTTACTCGGAAAAATAAAAGAGTTCCCGAGGTCGAACTCAGGGAGCAAGTTGTATTCTAGAGATATACATGTTTCTTTTACAAAAATAAAGAGAGAGGGAAAGAATTTGTTGTTTTCTCTTTGTTCTGCAGAGGGGGATGCTCTTCTTTCTCTCTTTCTTTAGATCTCCTTCTTTCTCTCTGTTCTGTAGAGGTGATATTCTTCTCCTGCAATGGTGATGCTCTTCTTCTTCAGAGCTCCTTGTTCTTCTTCTTCTTTGGTTTTCTGCCTTGACCTCTCTTCTTCTTCTTCTGCAATCGTGGTGACCCTTTCTCTTTTCTTTTTTTCTTTTTTTCTTTATGGCTGCAGAGCTTCTGCCTTCAGCTACTAAGTCTTCCTTTCTTCTTCTTCTGCTTTGGCCGTTGCTCTTCCTTCTTCTTCAGCCTGCCTTCTTTCCTGCTCTGGCTGCTGACCTTCCGTCGTCTGACCCGGTGCTTAGACGACTTAACTATGCCTTTGCTACAGTGCAGCTCCTTCTTCTTCAGCGGGTCTTCTTCTTCGCCTGTGCCTGCACACTTCAGGGTTTTTCGTCAAGAGGCAAAACCTACTCTACCCCCCTCCCCCCGCGTCTCTCTTCCTCTCTGAAACCACTCTTGGGAAAGCTCTCCCAGAGCTACCGGGTAATCGGGTTCGGGTCACGCCCGGGTCCAGGCCCACCGGCGTGCGGTGGTGGGCGAGGAGTGCAGGTCGGTTTAATCGGGTCGGGCCAGGTCCGCGGAGCGTGGTCACGGACGAGGCCGGGTCGGGTGAGAGGGACCTCACCCCGTGGTCAGGAGGCAGACAGCATAAGGCACTTTTTGCCTTTATGCGTCCGCGCGCCTCCGAGAAGTTCCGAGGTGGGACTAAATGTCCCACCCCAATTGAGCGCCCGTCGCGGAGGGAGCAGTGGGCGATCGTGGCTTCCCGCGCGGCCTTCGCCCCATCTGCGAGCCTGGGACGTTTTGCGGAGACTCCCTGCGCAACCTGGGAGTCGAACCTGGGCGAAGGCGTGCCTGCACCTGCAGGTGAAGGAGCTCTGCCTGCTCAGTAATGGCGACGGCGGGCGAGTCACCTGGTCACAGAAGAACGGCCTCTCGGCCAAATCAGACAGGCGGGGGACCTTCGCCGTGGCACGGCGAAGGTGGTCAGGGGGTCTGCAGGGGGCGTGATGGAGCCAACAGGTCGTCCTAGGTCAAACTGTGAGCGAAGAAGTGGGTGTGTTCGGTGGATCTGCAGAGGGCGTTTGGTGGGAGGTGGAGGGGCGGAAGAGGATCAGGGTGAGGAGGCGGAGGTTCTGCGGTGGTCGGTGAGCCGTGTGGGTCGCTGAGGTGATGGGAGCGGCTCGCCGGAGGGTGGTCGAAGGCGGAGAGGGTGAGGGTGAACAGGGTCGGTAGAGGGCTTAATTGACTAAATTGAAAGCGGGGAAAGAAAGAGGAGGAGAAGGGGAGTAGCTCTAGCTTACTTGCAGGGACGAAGGGGGAGGAACAGGGCGACAGTCGTATCGACTGTCGCCGGAGAAGACGATGCTCAGGGAGAGGGGCGGCGGCGAGCAGAGAGCCGGAGAGGCGCCAGCTGGGTGCGGCGTGGCGCGGGAAGAGCAGGGGAGGAAGTCTCTGCTGCTGGTATTGCGGCAGAGCGAAGAGGTGGAGGGGGAGGAAGCCGCCGGAGCTGGTGAGCGTCTGCCGGAGAAAGAAGAGAAGGAAGTTGGGGATTTCTCCGTCAGATCCAGGCTGCCCTGGTCGGTGGAGCAGCGGGGGGTATTTATAGGGATGAAACAGGGAGGAAGGCGGAGGGAGACGACGTGTCTCCCTCGCCGGAGAATGGTCGGAACATGAACCCATACCGTCCGTGCGTTCGCACGGCCGGTATGGTGGGCTACAATGACCAGGGGGGTGCTCCTGCGACGGCTGACGACGCAGGGCACCCCCGGTTTACTTGCCAGGTCCCCCACCTCACCCTGCGCGGCGCCATGCTCCGCGCAAGGTCGCCGGAGCATGGTGCTGGCAGGGTTTTGCAGGAGGGACCTGATTGCAAAGAACGAAGGAGAGTTAGGGGCCAAAATGCGAGGGTTCAAAAGTTGAGGGCCAAAGAGTAAATATATGAGGACCAAAGTGTGAAGTCGGTCAAGGAGGTTTCTTCTTAGGCTCAAGTTTTTATACATGACTAATTAGGACCTAAGGAATCTGATGGTGAATTTCATTTTCATATTAAACCTTGTTTGACCGGTCAATTTGCGCAAAAACCCAAATTAAGTTATTAATTGGGCATGGTTCTCAATGTAGGTCAAAATGGGTTCTAAAGGCCAAATTGAAGGTTCTAAACCCTAGAGATTATTTTTCTATGAATTTTAGAGGGTTTATTCTATTTTTACTTTGCCTCGAACCTTGTGAATTGAAGTGGGTTGTTTTAGGGTTACAGATTATCATTTGGTTTCTTGGAAGTGCTGTAGCCCTTGCTAGATCATCTCATCCCACTTTTATTCTTATTAAGCTGTTTTGACCTGTGTTTGGTCCCTGAATTACCCTATATGCAGTTTATACTGGTAAAATTGCACTTTTACCCCTTATGACTGGTTTTCTTCTCAAACTCAGAATTCTCTGAGTTAAGCCTTTCCTTGAGATATGTAGGAGCTTTTATCCTTTGTATTGGGTTAAAATGAGCTAGTTATGGCTCATGATGAGGTTCTCATCATACCCCCATGCCTAGCTTTTGCTAGTCCCTTAGCAAAAACTTAAGGTTTCAACCCTTGTTCTAGACCATGAAGTTTTTAATGGTTTTAGATAAGTGCCTTTTTTATTTGAGCATAGATTAGGTTAGAATGCTGACCATAGGCCTAAAAGGTACTCTAGTACCAATCAAGATCCAAATCTGTCTAGCCTTAGCCTCAGTCTTTTAGCAAAGGTTTTTAAGGCCCGCAAGAACTAACCTAAGGTTTATTGGACTTCGTGGTTAAAGCACCCGTGCTTGAAATGATTTTAGCCCTGGCTCAGTTCGCAGTGCGTTTTGTAAGAGAGAGATAGAATGTTTTTCTGTTTGGAGAGTTTTCTCTCTCTCTTTTTTTTTTTTCTTTTTAGTTCTAGCCTAGGATTGGCTTTTCAACACGGTCTGTATCAGATTCCTTGCTCCCATCATCAATCCTCAAGGGTTCCTGGCGATCGATGCTTCGAGATAGCACCGCCCATGGCAACCCCCGGAACCCTGGCTATTGAGATTTCGAGATAATCCCATCCATGATATTCCGTGGCCGAATCCAGACCCTGGCAATTGACACTTCGAGATAATGCCATCCATGGAATCTGAACCAGCAGAGTGCTTACATGCCCCCCGTAGGATATGTAAATATCCTAAGTGACAAGCACCGAGGAGATGATATTTTGTTACGCATCTTCGAGGGGATTTCCCGCCTCTCTGCGCTGGGAACTCGTCCAAATCAACTTGTGTTGATCGGCCGCTCCTATTCTAGGTGTTCTTTTTAGATTTTTGCGACGCTTCTGCGTGATTCTGATTTTTACGCTTACTGAACCAGGCTGTGTGTGAGATTAGGGTGCTTAGGTTACTGAGTCCCGTAAACCCAAAATTAGTTAACGAGGCCGAATACTCCCTAAGCCTTAGACCTAATACTTCAGCTTTTCATTTTCCTCAACCTCTTGAGGAGTGTCCAGATCTTAATGGGTACTAAGAGTCTATTCAAGAATGCCTAAGGTTTGCATTCTTACTAATCTCATTGTGCATTTTTCAGTTATTTTCTTGAATGAGGTCTAGAACTTAGGTTAATTCCTTAGTTCCTTACTAATGACTATCACTTTTTCATAATTTTGTGCTCCTTTTTCATTTTGTTTCTTTTCTCCTTCACAAAATTTTCCTTCTCCTCTTTTCCTCTTATTCTTTTTCGAAAATTTTTTTTAATTTTTATGGTATTTTTGGCATATGTGAATTTTTTGTTTGAAACCTTTTCTTACAAGTTTTTGCACTTTCCTACCCCCCCATGCCTAAGATTTGCAATGTCCTCATTGTAACCTAGGGGGTCTTAGTTCATTCCTTAAGACAGAAATTTGGATGAGTGAATGGGTCGGGTTGAATTTTTGCGGACGATTTCAAATCCCAGATGCAAACATCTGAGTTGGGGTCGGCTGTCTATAAGGGTGAACTTTGAGTGCTGAAAGGTGTCAGAACAAGTTTCAGCTTTTCAAAGAGAATGACGGGCTGCCTCCCGTTAAGCGCTGAGTTTTACGCCATCGGCTGGGCGCAATAAGCTCAAGGGGAAAGGAGGATATAAGATGCCTCAGCCAAATCAGTAGAAGTTACATCAATGAACGGCTTGAGTCTCTGACCGTTCACGATGAAAGGTTCAGAATCGTGGCTGAGTGGACTGATTTCGATTGCTCCATTTCCAAAAACCTGTCGGACCAAATATGGTCCGACCCACTTAGATCTCAGTTTTCCTGGGAAGAGTTTGAGTCGGGCATCAAAGAGTAGGACCTTTTGACCAGGATGAAAGATCTTTCTCGAGATGTGTTTGTCGTGGAAGGCTTTAACCCGCTCCTTGTAGATTTGCGAGTTCTCGTACGCGTCTATGCGTAATTCATCGATCTCGCTGATTTGGAGTTTTCTGTGGGTCCCAGCCTTAGAAAGATCCAGATTACAGTTCCGTACTGCCCAATAGGCTTTATGCTCCAGTTCGACGGGAAGGTGGCATGCCTTTCCGTACACCAGTCTAAAGGGAGACATGCCTAATTGGGTCTTGTGGGCGGTCCTATGGGCCCACAATGCTTCCGGAAGTCGGGACGACCAGTCCTTCCTGTCAGGTCGAACAGTGACTTGCAGGATTTTCTTGATCTCCCGATTAGACAGCTCAGCTAGACCATTAGTTTGGGGGTGGTAAGGAGTAGAGATTCGGTGAGACACCCCGTATTTGGTCATCAGTGACCTAAACTGAGCATTTGTGAAATGGGTCCCCCCATCAGAGATTATTGCACGAGGAATCCCGAACCTTGAGAAAATGTGTTGATGAATGAATTTGAGAACGATTTTGTGATCACAGGTTCGGGTCGGTATGGCTTCGATCCATTTGGACACGTAGTCCACAGCCAACAGAATGTATTCGAAACCATCCGAAACAGGAAAGGGGCCCATAAAATCAATCCCCCAAACATCAAAGATTTCGCATACTAGAATCGGTTGCATAGGCATCATGTCGCGATGGCTCATGTTGCCCAAAGTCTGGCAACGACTGCATGCCTTGCAATGACTGTATGCGTCTTTGAACAGTGTGGGCCAGTAAAAGCCGCACTGGAGGACTTTTGATGCGGTTTTATGCCCGGCAAAATGGCCACCGCATGCCTGGTCATGGCAGAAAGAGAGGATATTGTTGACTTCCCCTTCCGGGACACATCTCCGGATGATCTGATCGGCACCTATGCGGAAGAGGTACGGGTCTTCCCAAATGTAATACTTGGCATCGGAGCGTAATTTGTCTTTCTTGGCCTTCGGCCAATCGGACGGGGTCTGATGAGATGCCAAGTAATTTACAATATTAGCAAACCATGGAAGGCTAGTACCAATAGTCAGCAGGTGCTCATCGGGAAAATGCTCAGTGATGGGTCCGGAAGGGTCTATCATTTCAGAAGGAAGACGGGACAAGTGATCAGCTACCACGTTTTGTTTTCCCGCTTTATCGCGAATCTCGAGGTCAAATTCTTGCAACAGCAAGATCCATCGGATCAATCGAGGCTTCGCGTCCTTCTTTGTAAGGAGATGCCTCACAGCCGTGTGATCCGAGTATATGATGACATGGGAACCCAGAAGGTACGATCTGAACTTCTCTAGGGCAAATACTACAGCTAGCAGCTCTTTCTCAGTAACTGTATAGTTACGCTGAGCCTCATCGAGTGTTTTGCTGGCGTAGTAAATGACCACAGGTTTCTTGTCATTTTTCTGCCCCAAAACCGCTCCTACAGCGAAGTCGGATGCATCACACATGATCTCAAAAGGTTGAGACCAATCAGGGGACTGTAGGATCGGGGCTTGGGTGACTCGGTCACGCAGGATTTCAAATGCTTGAGTGCATTCCTTGGAGATTTCGAAGGGAACATCCTTGGAGAGAAGAGTGGTCAGGGGGCGTGCGATTTTTGAAAAATCAGGGATAAATCGTCGATAAAAACCGACATGCCCTAAAAAGGATCGGATGTCCCTGATCGAGCTAGGCATAGGAAGGTGAGAAATCAGATTAACCTTAGCTCGATCCACTTGGATACCTTTCTCCGAAATTGAGTGTCCCAGGACAATTCCCTCAGGCACCATGAAATGGCTCTTTTCCCAGGAAAGAACCAAATTCACGTCGATGCACCGCCTGAGTATCTGGACCAAGTGTTGGAGGCAATCGTCGAATGATGCTCCGAAAACTGAAAAGTCATCCATGAAGACTTCCAGATAATCACCTACCATATCTGAGAATATGGCAAGCATGCATCGCTGAAAAGTAGCGGGTGCATTGCAAAGACCGAAAGGCATCCTTCGGAAAGCGTATGTTCCGAAGGGGCAGGTGAACGTGGTCTTTTCTTGGTCCTCAGGATGGATTGCCACCTGGTTATAACCGGAGTACCCGTCAAGAAAGCAGAAGAACCTATTTCCCGCTAGTTTTTCGAGAATTTGATCAATGAAGGGTAGTGGGAAATGATCCTTCTTCGTGGAGGAATTGAGTCGACGGTAATCTATACAGACTCTCCACGAGTTGGCTAATCGGGTAGGAATGATTTCTCCGGTCTCAGTCGTTATAGTGGTGAGTCCTGCCTTCTTAGGCACGACCTGAATTGGGCTCACCCAACGACTATCGGAGATCGGGTAGATGATCCCGGCATCTAACCACTTGATGATCTCCTTTTTCACGACCTCCTGCAGATTGGGGTTTAAGCGTCTCTGCATTTCACGAGAAGGTCGTGTGCCCTCTTCTGAATAGATATGATGAGTACAATAAGAGGGACTTATTCCAGTCAAATCATCGAGAGTCCATCCGATGGCTCTGCGATGTTGCTGGAGGACAACAATCAGACGGGATTCCTGTTCAGGACTGAGGTTGGAATTGATGATCACAGGAAGGGTCTGATTAGAACCCAAAAAGATGTATTTCAAATGAGCAGGAAGTGGTTTCAGTTCGAGGGTGGGGTTTTCAGCAGCAGCGGGTGGTTCAGTATAGATGTGAGGTTCAAGGGTGGGAGTTACTGGGTTGTTCACATCTGGATTTGACTCCTCTGTTTGCGGGTCAAGATCCTTCTGTGGTTGATGAGGCATACTCAAGTCATTTTGGAGGTGTGATTCATCAACCAAAGTCTTGATGTCACAAATTTGCTCGATGACGCCGCAATTAATTCCTTGTTGGGCCTTAAATATATCAATTTTCAGTGTTTGATCTCCAAACTTAAGCTCTATTTGGCCCTCCTCACAGCTGATGTTGGCTCTAGCAGTAGCCAAGAAAGGTCTCCCTAGAATGATTGGTGTATCCCTAGGGTTCTCAGGTGCATCCATGTCTAAGACTATAAAGTCCACTGGAAAATAGAAATCCCGCACTCTCACGATAACATCCTCGAGAATCCCTTTTGGTGACTTTATAGATCGATCTGCTAATTGTAATGTCACCTCGGTTGGTTTCAGCTCAGATTCTTCCAGATGGTCAAGTAAGGATGTGGGTATCAGATTTATAGATGCACCTAAGTCTAACAATGCTCTATCAAATTGGGTACCACCTATCTTACAGGAGATCAGGGGAGTTCCAGGATCTTTTGCCTTGGGTGGGAGTCTACTAAGGATTACAGAGCTGGCTTGCTCTGACAGAACAATTGGGCTCCCTCCCTTGGTTCGCGGCTTACGCTGGGTTGTACATATATTCTTTAGAAATCGTGCGTAAGCTGGTACGTGGCGGATTGCATCCATCAAGGGGATGTTTATGTGGACCTGCTCAAAGAGCTTGACCAGGTCCTCCTCAGGGGCCACGGGTTTGGTGGTCTTCTTTCCCTTGGTCAGGGCCTCGGGAAACGGGATCTTGGTTGGTTCCTCTAGGATAGGTCCAGGTTGTGGGTCTGGAACAGCGGTACCTTGGATAACTATCCTAGGGTCATGGTTATCAGGCTGGGAGTGGTTTGGATAATGCGGGTCTTGAGTTGTCTTACCACTACGTGTTGTTACAGAATTTAATCCAGCCTGGTTTTGGTTTGGGTTTGGTAGGAGGGGTGGCTGCTGCTGAAATCCCGCACGAGAAGTTGAGGCATCTATCTCGTCTGGAGATGGAGCAGTGGGGGCCTGATAAATCCATTGAGCGTGGCCTAAATTTGGATTCATAACGCGCTTCTGGGTTGGCACGTTATTTGGGTTAGGAAGGGGTTGGGAAGGGAGTGTGCCTGGCTGGCGAGAATTTGCCAACTGGGCTAGTTGAGTTTTGACCTCAGTAAGCTCGTCCTTGTGCTGTTTTTGAATGGCCGCATTCGATTTTTGAATGTCAGCCAGAGTCTGAAGGATTAAGGACATTTGATCTTGATTTGGCCCTGATGGATAAGTAGGGTTGGGCCGAGGCTGAGGCGGCTGGTAGTGATGAGAGGGCTGTGGGCGGGACTGAAAAGGTGGTCTTTGGGTTTGGGGATTTCCCGCCCACTGAAAATTGGGATGGTTTCGCCATCCAGGGTTGTAAGTGTTGGAGAATGGGTCGTTCTGGATGGCGTTGAGGTCCTCGCAGGTCTGAGGAACCTCCTGAGAATCAGGGAAAGGAGGAATGGAGTTCCCCCGGCTGGTGAAGAAAGGATCGGATGATCTTCCAGTCCAAGAATCAGATGGGGATGGATATGGATCCATCCCAAGGGAGGATCGGTGGAGGATGTTTTGCACAGTCTCCTGTGTGGAAGGAGGTTGTGCAAAGGAGTTACGCGCAGAGGTGGCTCGCTGCAAGTGCTGAGTCAGCTCATCCACCTTCTTTTCAATGATTGAGACCTTGTCCAATCGACTGGCCATTAATTCCAGGTCGACTGATGCGGACAGGTCCTGCGTCTCATGTGCTCCCTTAAGATTCGTCGCTGCGCGGGTATTCGTCCTGTCGAATAATCCCATGGAGTCATTGTTGATGGAGTTCTCGCACATGTTTTCGAGAATCTCCCATACGGTGTCTTCATGTTGACCCATGATGTTTCCTCCGCAGGTTGCATTGACGAAAAGGCGGATGTCCTCACGGAGTCCCTGGTAAAAAGATTGGACTTGTTCCCATTTAGGAACTCCGTGATGGGGGCACTTCCTCATGAGATCCTGAAAACGATCCCATGCCTCATGGAGAGGTTCTCCTGATTGTTGAGTGAAGTGTGTAATCTGATGGCGCAAGGCGTTGGTCCGACCAACGGGAAAGAACTTTTTCAAAAACTCGGATTGAAGTTCTTCCCAAGTGTTGATCGGCCGGGTCTGAGTTTGATACCAATGGGCGGCCTTGTCCATAAGAGAAAAGGAGAACATCTTCATGAGAAGAATATCCCGATTTTGCGCATCTGATCCAAAAGTGTGGGCCAGATGCTTAAGCTGTTTGATGTGCTGGAAGGGATCTTCAGAATTAAGCCCATGGAATTTAGGTATAGCATGAATCATGTTGGGTTTTAGTTCGGAATCAGGTCCTCCAATCGGGATTCTGACTCGAGGCTCAATGGCCACCGCAGCAGGATTGTAGTGGTCCCGCATCATAGGACGCTGTGGTGGGTGCACGAAGTTTTGGAAGAGGTCATTGAGTCGCTGGAGCTGGTGTTCCAGATTATTTTCTTCCTCAACTGGCTGAGCCATGATGGGGGAAGAAGAAGAACTTGGTTCTGAATCAGAAGAGAGAATAATGTGAGGGTGTTGCTGCACGAATACGGGCGTCGAGGCTTGGCCTTGACGAGAGCGAATTTCTAATGGAGGTCTTAAGGGTGGTCTTAGAGACCTCCTTCCGTACATGCACAGTTGGGAGAGGTAAGTTTAGAAGGTGCTGGACCCAATCAAGACACCCAAAAATGTGTTGGGTGACTATAGAGGTGCGGGGCAGATGGACCCCTTGATCAGAAAGATCGTCCACCTGAGAATTACCTGGGCAGCCAGAGAGGGAGAGTCCCGCGAAGACCCCTACACGGTAGAGCGTCCCCACGGGTTACAGGGTTTCCCCCACCCGACCTCTCTTGTCACTGCGGTTCCAGGTAGACCAGAATGGGGATCTTGACCTCTTAAGTCTACCAATTTTAAGATCAGGGTGCTTAAGGTTTTCACTTGAACTTTAGTCTTTTAAGTGCAAAGAGTGACCTAATTTACGGTTGGTTGACCCAAGGGGTCAACTTTACCTCTTGTTTTCTTTGAGAGCTTTTTGGGTCCTGTCTTTTAGGGTTCAAGTGTTTAGAGAGAGCCAATTGTTTTAGGATTTTTCTTGTTAATTATTTTCAATCAATGGCTTGGACACACCTCTTTTGGCTTTCCTCAATTCTTGATTAAGGGGTGTGTCTCAACTGAAATCCTAATGTTTGACCTTATGTTGGCTCTACTTGGTCCATTTAACTCTTTGTTGGGCAATTAGGGCTCAAGCAAGAATGTGTTAGCCCTTAAATACCCTTAATAGTGTGCAGGAGTGATGAGTTGAAAACATGCAACTTTTTATGGTGACTAAGTATGGAAGACAGGTTAGCCCTATATTGCTTGTTCTTTTCTTCTCTTCCTCTTTAGAGTTTAGGGGTCAATAGTGAGAGGAAAAATTTACCTGTCTTCGGAGTGGTTGTCGTGTGGTTGCTTGTCTTCTTGAGTTCCTGTAGCTGCACAAAAGAGAGGAGATTATCAGAAATTAAAAGATACAGGAATGTTTACCTCTAGAATAGCCGTTGCTCCCCGGCAGCGGCGCCAAAATGAAACGTCGGTTTTGTTTTGTTGTAACGTTGTAGTAAAGCCGGTTATTACCAACATTTCAAATATAAATTTTTTACTCGGAAAAATAAAAGAGTTCCCGAGGTCGAACTCAGGGAGCAAGTTGTATTCTAGAGATATACATGTTTCTTTTACAAAAATAAAGAGAGAGGGAAAGAATTTGTTGTTTTCTCTTTGTTCTGCAGAGGGGGATGCTCTTCTTTCTCTCTTTCTTTAGATCTCCTTCTTTCTCTCTGTTCTGTAGAGGTGATATTCTTCTCCTGCAATGGTGATGCTCTTCTTCTTCAGAGCTCCTTGTTCTTCTTCTTCTTTGGTTTTCTGCCTTGACCTCTCTTCTTCTTCTTCTGCAATTGTGGTGACCCTTTCTCTTTTCTTTTTTTCTTTTTTTCTTTATGGCTGCAGAGCTTCTGCCTTCAGCTACTAAGTCTTCCTTTCTTCTTCTTCTGCTTTGGCCGTTGCTCTTCCTTCTTCTTCAGCCTGCCTTCTTTCCTGCTCTGGCTGCTGACCTTCCGTCGTCTGACCCGGTGCTTAGACGACTTAACTATGCCTTTGCTACAGTGCAGCTCCTTCTTCTTCAGCGGGTCTTCTTCTTCGCCTGTGCCTGCACACTTCAGGGTTTTTCGTCAAGAGGCAAAACCTACTCTACCCCCCTCCCCCCGCGTCTCTCTTCCTCTCTGAAACCACTCTTGGGAAAGCTCTCCCAGAGCTACCGGGTAATCGGGTTCGGGTCACGCCCGGGTCCAGGCCCACCGGCGTGCGGTGGTGGGCGAGGAGTGCAGGTCGGTTTAATCGGGTCGGGCCAGGTCCGCGGAGCGTGGTCACGGACGAGGCCGGGTCGGGTGAGAGGGACCTCACCCCGTGGTCAGGAGGCAGACAGCATAAGGCACTTTTTGCCTTTATGCGTCCGCGCGCCTCCGAGAAGTTCCGAGGTGGGACTAAATGTCCCACCCCAATTGAGCGCCCGTCGCGGAGGGAGCAGTGGGCGATCGTGGCTTCCCGCGCGGCCTTCGCCCCATCTGCGAGCCTGGGACGTTTTGCGGAGACTCCCTGCGCAACCTGGGAGTCGAACCTGGGCGAAGGCGTGCCTGCACCTGCAGGTGAAGGAGCTCTGCCTGCTCAGTAATGGCGACGGCGGGCGAGTCACCTGGTCACAGAAGAACGGCCTCTCGGCCAAATCAGACAGGCGGGGGACCTTCGCCGTGGCACG
The DNA here is from genome assembly GCA_037157565.1 of Thalassia testudinum. Taxonomy (NCBI): domain Eukaryota; kingdom Viridiplantae; phylum Streptophyta; class Magnoliopsida; order Alismatales; family Hydrocharitaceae; genus Thalassia; species Thalassia testudinum. The sequence goes on from JAZHRO010000024.1 coordinate 27,169,459, forward strand.
GCGAAGGTGGTCAGGGGGTCTGCAGGGGGCGTGATGGAGCCAACAGGTCGTCCTAGGTCAAACTGTGAGCGAAGAAGTGGGTGTGTTCGGTGGATCTGCAGAGGGCGTTTGGTGGGAGGTGGAGGGGCGGAAGAGGATCAGGGTGAGGAGGCGGAGGTTCTGCGGTGGTCGGTGAGCCGTGTGGGTCGCTGAGGTGATGGGAGCGGCTCGCCGGAGGGTGGTCGAAGGCGGAGAGGGTGAGGGTGAACAGGGTCGGTAGAGGGCTTAATTGACTAAATTGAAAGCGGGGAAAGAAAGAGGAGGAGAAGGGGAGTAGCTCTAGCTTACTTGCAGGGACGAAGGGGGAGGAACAGGGCGACAGTCGTATCGACTGTCGCCGGAGAAGACGATGCTCAGGGAGAGGGGCGGCGGCGAGCAGAGAGCCGGAGAGGCGCCAGCTGGGTGCGGCGTGGCGCGGGAAGAGCAGGGGAGGAAGTCTCTGCTGCTGGTATTGCGGCAGAGCGAAGAGGTGGAGGGGGAGGAAGCCGCCGGAGCTGGTGAGCGTCTGCCGGAGAAAGAAGAGAAGGAAGTTGGGGATTTCTCCGTCAGATCCAGGCTGCCCTGGTCGGTGGAGCAGCGGGGGGTATTTATAGGGATGAAACAGGGAGGAAGGCGGAGGGAGACGACGTGTCTCCCTCGCCGGAGAATGGTCGGAACATGAACCCATACCGTCCGTGCGTTCGCACGGCCGGTATGGTGGGCTACAATGACCAGGGGGGTGCTCCTGCGACGGCTGACGACGCAGGGCACCCCCGGTTTACTTGCCAGGTCCCCCACCTCACCCTGCGCGGCGCCATGCTCCGCGCAAGGTCGCCGGAGCATGGTGCTGGCAGGGTTTTGCAGGAGGGACCTGATTGCAAAGAACGAAGGAGAGTTAGGGGCCAAAATGCGAGGGTTCAAAAGTTGAGGGCCAAAGAGTAAATATATGAGGACCAAAGTGTGAAGTCGGTCAAGGAGGTTTCTTCTTAGGCTCAAGTTTTTATACATGACTAATTAGGACCTAAGGAATCTGATGGTGAATTTCATTTTCATATTAAACCTTGTTTGACCGGTCAATTTGCGCAAAAACCCAAATTAAGTTATTAATTGGGCATGGTTCTCAATGTAGGTCAAAATGGGTTCTAAAGGCCAAATTGAAGGTTCTAAACCCTAGAGATTATTTTTCTATGAATTTTAGAGGGTTTATTCTATTTTTACTTTGCCTCGAACCTTGTGAATTGAAGTGGGTTGTTTTAGGGTTACAGATTATCATTTGGTTTCTTGGAAGTGCTGTAGCCCTTGCTAGATCATCTCATCCCACTTTTATTCTTATTAAGCTGTTTTGACCTGTGTTTGGTCCCTGAATTACCCTATATGCAGTTTATACTGGTAAAATTGCACTTTTACCCCTTATGACTGGTTTTCTTCTCAAACTCAGAATTCTCTGAGTTAAGCCTTTCCTTGAGATATGTAGGAGCTTTTATCCTTTGTATTGGGTTAAAATGAGCTAGTTATGGCTCATGATGAGGTTCTCATCAACAGGCGTCTGTCCAAGCGAAGGGCACATCCTTCAGGGTCAACTGTGTCATAGGACGCGCAATCTGTGAAAAACCTCTGATGAATCGTCTGTAGTAGCCTGCTAGTGCCAGGAAACTACGAATCTCAGTGATTGAACGCGGTCTCTCCCACCTGAGTACTGCCTCGACCTTGGCTGGGTCCACCGCCAAGCCGTCTCCAAAGATCACATGACCTAAGAAGGTCACCTCCCTCAACCAGAACTCGCACTTGCTGTATTTGGCGTACAACCTACGTCGTCTCAGAGTGTCCAGAACCATCCGCAAGTACTGTCCGTGCTGCGTCTGATCTCGAGAATAGATGAGTACATCATCTATGAAAACCACCACGAACTGGTCCAAGTACGGTCTAAACACCCGGTTCATCAGATCCATGAAAGCAGCAGGGGCATTGGTCAGCCCAAACGGCATGACCAAAAACTCATAGTGTCCGTACCAGGTGCGGAAAGCTGTCTTGGAGACGTCGGTCTCCCTGATCCTCAACTGGTGGTATCCAAACCTCAAGTCGATCTTGGAAAACACCGTGGCACCCCGCAACTGATCAAATAAGTCATCGATCCTCGACAGCGGATATCTGTTCTTGATGGTGACCCTATTTTGCTGTCGGTAGTCCACACAAAGGCGTAAGGTCCCATCCTTCTTCTTCACAAACAGTACCAGGGCTCCCCAGGGAGACGCACTGGGCCTCACGAAACCTTTCTCCAAAAGGTCTTGCAACTGGGACTTGAGCTCTCGCAGCTCAAGCGGTGCCATCCTTTATGGCGCGGTGGAGATGGGGCTGGTCCCTGGTAACTCGTCTGGAAACACGTCGGGGTACTCTCTGACCACCGGGATGCTCTGGAAGTCTGCCACAGGGCTGGGCTCTGCCACCACATAAGCTAGGAAACCCTCACACCCCTGGCTCAAAAGTCTCGCCGCCCGAAGTGCCGAAATGCACTTGAAACCTCCGTCCACTGGCTGTCCGTGAAACTCGAAAGAAGGCAACTCCGGAATAGAGAAGATGATCTTCCTCTCAAAATAGTCCACCAAGGCGTGGTAAGCGGACAACCAATCCATCCCCAGAATCACTCCAAAGTCCTCCATCTGTATCATAATCAGATCAGCTGGCAGACTATGTCCCCCGACGCTAACCTCGCAATCCGTGTACACCTCCTCAGCTACAAACAACTGACCACTCGGACCTCCGATTACGAACGGATTCTCTAACAGTGTATAATCCTGGTCCAACTAACTGCGAAACTGGCTGCGATAAACGAGTGCGTAGCGTCGGAATCGAAAAGCGTGTAAACGAGTCTGCCGGAAACTGAAACCATACCTGCTACCACCGATCCCGAAGATCTGGCGTCCCTGTGTGTCAGGGCGTTGATACGCCCTTCAGCTCTAGGTGCGGACGAAGCAGCCACACTCTGCGTCGGACGGGTAGGTACTGGCCGGTACCCTCCTCGCGACTGCTGTCCTTCTCGCGCCTGGTAACCGCGGCCTCCTGTGCGTCCTCCAGTGCTCTGTGCGGGAAGTATCCGCTGACCTCCTGCCCTAGACGGGCAGTCCCTCCTGATGTGGCCCGGCTGGCCACACTGGTAACAGAGGGGAACCCGGCGCCCACCCTCAGTGGGTCCCTGCTGTCGGCTGGGCGGGGGTCCGGTGCTGGCGACTGGCCCCTGTCGAGGGCCCCCAAAGGCCACTGATGGCCCTGTAAAACGTGACAGCTCTCCTACGGAAGCCACGTGTCTCCTTTGAGTTCTCCTAACACGCCTAGTGTGACGGCGGAAATCTCGTTCCACCACCAACTCCCCTGTCGTATGCTCGGAAGGGGGAGGAGGGGGTGGCGATGTGGATGGAAGTTGAAATTCTTCACGAACCACCTCTCGAATTAGTTGTACGAGGTCCGGAGACGGTATGCTCAGGAGAAGAGGAGGGGTAGTATGTACTCCAAGCCCGACACATCTGTCCCTCGGGCCCCGACCTCGGCCGCGCCCGCGGCCCACCCTCCTAGTTCCACGACAAGGCATCTCCTACAAGGAGATGAAAAACAACGACATACGTCAGTACGAAACAGTACTTAACGAAAACGTCTAAGAGCTCATGTCAAGAGATATGTTGTGGTGGCTACTCTAGTTATAGACATGTGAATTGGTTATTTTCCAATCAGTTGATTCACTTCTCGGGACGACCTTCTCTGATACCATCTTGTAACGACCCGATTCTCGAGTCCCTACGAGACACAAGAACCGGACCGACTAAACCCAAGACCTGGTCATCCAACGAGGAAGTAACCAAAAGAGCAGTAAAATAAACCACATTCAACATGAATATAACTAACAGTAAGAAAATACAGCAGTACGGAAAGAAACTACTACAGTATGTACCACCACAACAGTAGAACAACATTCATAACATAATATGAATTGCAGGTAAAGAAAAGTACAGCGGAAACAAGAACTACTCACTACAGTGGAATCAAAAAGAGGTACAAGAGAACAGTGGTAACTCTACTGGACCCTACTCGGCCCAGCGTCCTCTGCAGCCGCTGACCCTGGCTGCTAAACATCTGGTCCTGAAAGGTAACGAGTGTAACACGTCAGCAAAACGCTGAGTAGAGTGGCAACTAAACTAAAGAAACAGTAAAGTGTACAGTAGCTGTTTTAATTTTCTTTCTTCCTTTATTTATGTTTTTCTATTGTTTCACAATTTATCTATTTCTCAGATCCTTCACTTGATCTCGAATGTTCCTCGTGGGAACGATCTTGATTGCAGTCTTTTCCGAACAGTAGAAGTAGCACGTGGTGCTCCCCTGGCCGGGAGAGTCCCCCGTGGTGATCCTACTCTCAGTCAACCACCCCAAGGTCACTGACAGATGTAACGGTGACTACGGCACGCGCGGTAAACGCACGGGTAGCTAACCCGCACTGGCACGCGGTCAGTCGTTTCCGTTAACGGGTGCGCCCAATGCACAGCACGGAACCAGTACAGGGCAGAGCCCTCTCAGTAACAGGGGTCCAACCCCTCCACAGTAACCAATTCTATTCCATTCACTTTCCAGGAGTTCTACTCCTAATTCCCCGTAGGTTTCCAGCTTTTTAACTCAGCGCATTCCGGTTTCACCTTTCCAGTTTCACGTTCATACATCCCGTATTCTTAATCATGTTCATTTATTCATAACAGGCAGCTGTTAATTCAATTCACAGGCAGCTATTGTTTCCTTTCCACATTTTCCAAGATTGCAGTATTCATACATTCCACTAGTTTTCCCGTCTTAGGATTCATGCCATATCCTAGGATCTATCATACAATCTAGTTTTCCAGTCCTAGGATTCATGCAACACCCTAGGATCTACCATTCAATCTATTTCTCATTCCTAGGATTCATGCAATGTCCTAGGTTCTATTTATGGTTTCATAATTTAACAGATTATTCTTAAAGCCACTCTACCGGTTACAACAGGCAAACTGGGGGCGTGGTCGAGAATCCCGCGTGCCTCCGCAACCCCCGAGACTGCAACGGAATGGGGTCCTATCACAAGGATCAAACACAAAGAATTTCTCAAAACAGTATACAACTACTGTAGACAGGTAGAGGATTTAATTCTGAAAAGAACGCAACTCGAAACGCGGAAAATGGAACCCGAACGGGCCCTAAACGGGTCGAAAACGACGAAACAGTGCAAAATCAGACGTCTGGAACTTATTCCAGACGTCTTAAAAAATGGATCAGGGGTTACCTTACTCTGCGTGGTCTCTCAGACGTCCAGAAGCCTACGGGGGCATCTGGCCTAGTTCCCAGATGTCCGATGGTCACCCAGGACGTCTGGAAGTCGCTCCAGTCGTCTGGCACTGCAGCCAGACGTCTGATTCGCGTTGGATGCGAATCTCAGACCCTGCGCGTACCCATTTCCTCTCTCTCTTAGTACGGTCAATCGAAGAAAACGAAGAAGATGGAATAACTCACCTTTCAGACGTCGTTCCCGTCATCTGGCTAGAATCCCAGACGTCTGATTCTGGAAAAATTTCCAGAACCAGGGCGTGACTCGCTCTCCGCTCGTGACGCCCGGCCGTGCCGCACCTCGTCCGCCTGTTGCTCGAGCCGCAACAGTCCTCCTGCATCACTTCGCGCCCGCTGCGCCCCCCGCCGACCGGCCCTAGCAGCCCCGGCGAACTCGCCCTCACGGCCGAGCGCTTCTTCCTACACGCAGCACCTCCTCCCACGCTCACCGCGGCTGTCGCTGCCGCCGCCTCACTCGCGCTCGCTCTCGCGCACCGGCTGGAAGGAGAAGAGGAAGGGAACGGAGATGACGGGAGTGAAGGGGAGGGCGTGGCCTTTTAAGGCCCCGCGAGGGGGAGAGAGAGAGGACTGAGGGCGCAGCCTGTAGCTGCAGGAGAGAGGGAAAAAGCGAGAGAGAGAGAGATGCGCTCGCAGGTCTGCGTGCTCAGGCGCGTAGACGAAACCGTTGCGCCAAAAATAACCGATTTCCAGATGTCTGGAAGTGGTTCCAGACGTCTGGTCAGATGTCTGGGTCACTTCCCAGACGTCTTAAAAGGCGTCTGAAACGTGCATTCGTAACAGTGTCTGTGAGAGAGAGAGAGAGAGGGATCGTCTGCTGGAGAAGAAGCGCGGTGTTAAGTCATCTGAAGCAGCCAGGCGTTGTCTGATGGCCACGCGCAGTAGCGTGCACGTGCATGCGTAGGCGCGTAGGCACGTGAAGACGCGCGTGCACGCAGGAGGGAGCGGGCGTGGGGGGAACCTCAGTGCACCGCGCTGCGCGAAGAGGGTGATGCGGGCGAAGAAGCAGGCACGTGCAGACGGGTGCGGGAGAAGGGAGACGCGGGGGCAGGCGCTGGAGCGGGCGCGAGGAGAGACGCGGGCGCGGGCTGGGGCCGGTAGCGGTGCGTCGGGTGACCGGATAAGTGAGAAACTTACTGGTCACTGCACTGTAGCCACAGTGTTCCGCTGAAACGTGTGAACAGTGGCTACAGTGCACGCTCGGCTCGCGCAACCGGGTGTTGGCGGTGCTGTGAGTGTGGGAGCCGCTGCGCGAGCTGGCGCGCACGCGGAAGGTCTGCGCCAGCTGTTGGCAAGCCGGAGAGGGCTGGGCCGCGGGCAGAGCTTCGCGACATGGCATGCGGGGAGGGGCGAGGGCGGCCTGCTGACACGCGCAGAGGGCGCGGAACAGGCGCCTGAGGCTTGCGCTGCTGCTGCTGCTGCGGAGCTTGAGCTTCAAAGCTTGAAGCTCCTGTGGCAATGGCGGAAGTGGCTAAACGTTGAAACAAAGAGAGAACCACCACGCCCACCAGCTCTTTGATGAGCTGGGCGGTGGTGGACTCACAGTGGTGGTTGTGCACCACTGTGAGTTGCTCCTGCCCGTAGCGTGGCTCCTCAGAAGGAGAGGCTGCATATGGAGGGGAGAGGGGAGGAGACGGCCTGGAGAAGAAGATGCTATCTCTGTGGTTTGGCATGTGGACCAGGCTCTCCTTCAAAGAAGAAAGCCGTGCCCTTTTAAAGAGGAAGAAGGAATGCACAGCCATGCCCTGGCTGTGCATGGCTGTGCATGCGGCTGCAGGGCAAGCTTGCTGCAGAGCATGGCGCGAGGAAGGTCCAGCCATGCCATGCAGCCGTGGAGAAGAAAGTCAAATAAAAATAAAGATGGTGAATTTGCGAGGCAGCACTTGAGGAATATGTAAATTTCAAGGCCATTTATTTCACTCTCCTCCCCTCTCAAATAAATGCTTGCATGCGTTTATTTTTATAAATACGACTATGTCTACCTAATATACACTGGCAATGCTTGGAAATAGCACAAGATGGCACAATTATTGGTGTATTTTTGCTATGCAATCATACCCCCATGCCTATCTTTTGCTAGTCTCTAGCAAAACATTTTTTTGTATTGTATTTAGAAATGATCTTAAACTAAAGATTTTCTTCTAAGGTGACATACGTGTGTTTATTGTTGGATATTGTGAGAACCAATTGCAGAGAAGACTACCAGTACTTTAAGTCTTATATGACATAAATCATCTCTCGACTAACCAGGACTCTTGATATTTAAACCTTAAGCATGATTTCCAGGACCCAGGAGGTTTGTGCCATACTCGAGAGCTCAAGAGATTATGGCTTGTGCTTAGTGAAGGATCAAGACTGACCAGATGAACATTAAGACTCAAGTCCAGGGTTTCACGAATTTTTAAGTGCAGGTTGGTCCCAGTTTCAACTTATGTCTTCAGATTGACCCTTAAAAAGATGACCGAAACCCAACTCCCATTTTATGACATTTGTGGCTCAAAGAAAACAGGGTATTTGTACTTTGCCTTGAAGAACTTTTGTAGGAGGAAGACTTTATAGATATTTGTGATATATACTGACTTATTTGCATCCTTTTTTTTTTTTTAAAACACGTGTCAGTATATCTCTTACAACATTATTTGGAGGAGCACACTTTTCTTTTTGGTGGAAAGAGTCTCTCCTAAACACAAGACTAATGCCTGGGATAAAAAGTCTACCTGCGCGCACAGGTAAGGACTCCACCTTCCCTAATGAACACTAGGGTTGGATCTTATGTTCACCTGGTCTTTCTTGATATGTGTAGTGTGAACCAAGATTACTTAGGCTCTCAAGTAGAAGCAATCCAACGAATCCTGTACTGGTGTCTCAGGTACAAGAATACGTCCTTAGTTAGGAGAGATTTCGATCTATCTTATCAATGATCAAGTGAATTAAGCCGAGCCTGAGCGAATCAAGCTTCTGTGGCCTGGAAAGTCTTCAAAACAGTGGTTGAATATCCATAAATACTTATTGTATTTTTGTTTCAGCCTTCAGATCATTACTAAACACCATTTTCTTATATATATATATATATATATAGATGGAAACTGCATGATACCATAAAATACCTAAATCCTATGGATGCCTATCCACCCCCCCATGCCAAACGATGCTATGTCCTCATATGCATGCAGGGTAGGGTAGAGGAAGGATGAAAGATCGGGTAACGAGAGCTGAAGTGCAGGGTATACAGCAGGGTGGTAGGGTGGGTGGATGGTGGGTGGTGAAGTGAAAAGTGAAGTGAGTGTGACAGTGAAGTGAAAAGTGATGGTGGATGGTGAGTGTTGTTGGGGTGCCTCCCAACGAGCGCTGAATTTAACATCCCCAGCTGGACTCAGGATGAGGCACAACATTAGTTACCCTCCAGTAGGGCAACAGTTTCTCCAACGGAGGCAGGTTCATGAGTAAGATAGGGTTTCAAACGATGCCCATTAACCGTAAATTTATGCCCAAATTTGGGATCTTCAATCTCAACGGCCCCGTTGGGAAATGGTCTCGAGACCAAGAAAGGACCAGTCCATTTGGACTTCAGTTTCCCAGGAAAGAATTTGAGCCGGCATTGTAGAGCCAAACTTGCTGAGATGGCTCAAATTCTTTCCGCTGAATACGACTGTCGTGAAAAGCCTTAGGGCATTGCTTGAAAGTTAAGGTAGAATCATAGGCTTCACGACGGAGCTCTTCCAGCTCCTGGAGTTTGAGTTTCCTTTCTCGACCACACAGGTCTGGGTAGAGGTTACATTGGCAAACCACCCAATAAGCGCGGTGCTCCAGCTCCATGGGCAAATGACAAGGCTTCCCATAAACGATTCTATAAGGAGACATACCAAGGGGAGCATTGAAGGTGGTCCGATATGCCCAAAGTGTGTCAATCAGCTTGTCGAACCAATCCTTACGGTCAGGCCGAACCGTTTTCTGGAGAATTTGCTTGATTTGCCGGTTCGACACCTCTGCCTAGCCGTTCGTTTGAGGATGATACAGGGATGCGATACGATGGTGGACTCCGTATTTCCTCAGAAGTTCCCGAAAAGAAGCATGGGTAAAGTGGCTTCCTCCATCCGAGATAATGGCTCGAGGGATCCCAAAGTGCGTAAAGATGTGATCTTTGACAAATCGAGTGGATATAACATGGTTAGCACGGCGTGTGGGAATCGCCTCTATCCATTTCGAAACATAATCAACAGCCACGAGAATGAATTCGAAGCGGTTGGAAGGAGGGAAGGGACCCATGAAATCAATTCCCCAAATGTCGAAGATTTCCATAGCTAGGATGGGTTGTAAGGGCATCATGTCACGACGTGACATTGACCCTAACGACTGGCACCTAGTGCAATGTTTGGCATAATTGTGTACATCCTTGTGAAGGGAGGGCCAAAAGAAACCGCACTGCAACACCTTGGCTGCAGTTTTCCTCCCAGAGAAATGGCCTCCGCAGGCTTGATCGTGGCAGAAGGATAGCACACTGGGGAATTCGCTGTCAGGAATAAAGCGACGGATGATTTGATCAGCACCTATGCGAAAAAGAAGTGGATTATCCCAGAAATAATACTTTGTTTCTGCCATGAGACTCTCGCGCTGGTTTTTAGGCCAGCCACGTGGAAGGGATCCAGAAGCAAGGTAATTGGCAATGTCGGCATACCAAGGTCCACTTGCCACATTAATTGCCAATAGGTGCTCATTAGGAAAAATCTCATTAATTGGCAGAGTAAGTCTAATATGGTCAGGGTCCAGTCTGGAAAGATGATCAGCCACAACATTCTGGGCTCGTGGATCTCAATGTCAAATTTTTGGAGCATAAGGATCCAACGAATCAGTCTGGACTTGGCATCCTTCTTGTGCATGAGATGGCGAATGGCCGAGTGGTCAGTGAAAACAATAACATGTGAGCCCAGAAGATAAGAACAAAATTTCTCCAGCCCAAAGATGACCCCTAGTAGTTCTTTCTCAGTGGTAGTATAATTACGCTGGGCCTCGTCCAACGTCTTATTGGCGTAGTACACCACGAAGGGGTGTCTATTGCGTCTTTGTCCCAGGACGGCTCCGACTGCAAGGTCGGAAGCGTCACACATGAGTTCAAAGTCGAGGGACCAATCAGGTGGCTGGAGAATAGGGGCCTTGGTGACAGCATTACGCAGCTCCGTGAATGCTCGTATGCAGTCGGGGCCCATATCGAAGGGTACGTCGGTTGATAGGAGATGAGTTAAAGGTCGAGAAATCTTGGAGAAATCTTTGATGAATCTCCTATAGAAACTAACGTGTCCCAGGAAGGAGCGGATTTGTTTGACAGAGCCAGGCACGGGTAAATCAGCAATTACATCAAGCTTAGCTCTATCAACCTCGATACCCCTATCAGAGATGATATGTCCGAGAACAATTCTCTCGTGTACCATAAAATGACTTTCTTCCCAGGAAAGCACGAGGTTTACATCAATACATCTCCTAAGGATACGGGTCATGTTGGCAAGACATTCATCGAAAGATGGTCCAAAGACCAAAAAGTCATCCATGAAGACCTCGAGGAAGTCACCCACCATGTCATGAAATATCGCCAGCATACATCTCTGGAAAGTTGCTGGCGCGTTACAAAGTCCGAACAGCATCCTTCTAAATGCAAAGGTGCCGAAGGGGCAGGTAAAGTTGGTTTTCTCTTGGTCACGGGGGTCAATTGCCACCTGGTTATATCCTGAGAATCCATCCAGGAAACAGAAAAATTTATTTCCCACTAATCGCTCCAGGATTTGGTCAATGAAAGGTAGCGGAAAGTGATATTTCTTAGTTGCAGCATTGAGTTTCCTATAATCTACACACACTCTCCAAGATGTAGGAGTGCGTGTAGGGATGGATTCGCGCCTGTCATTGACACGGATGGTGAGTCCCACCTTTTTGGGCATGACATGAATCGAATTCATCCAGGGGCTATCGCTGATCGGGTAGATTATACCCGCATCCAGCCACTTAATAATTTCCTTTTTAACGACCTCCCGCATGTTAGGGTTGAGACGTTGCTACATCTCGCGGGAAGGTCGAGCCTCCTCCTCCGTATATATACGGTGAGTGCAGTAGGAGGGGCTAATGCCGGATAAGTTTGATAAAGACCATCCAATGGCTGCCTTGTGTTCCATAAGGACCTTCGTTAGTTTGCACTCTTGCTCCCTGGTCAATTTTGAACTGATGATTACAGGGAGCGTTTCATTTGGTCCCAGGAAAACATACTTAAGTGTACTAGGCAGCTCTTTTAGCTCGGGAGTGGATGGTGAAAGATCTGGCATTTCTTGGGACGAGAGTGTCCCAGGAGGATCGGAAAACAAGTCAGGAGGAAGAAGTTGGCCCTCAAATTGGCCAAGAAGAGGGGCTTCTTGGATAGATGGATCCAAAAAGGAATAGCCCCAGTGAGTTGTATGTGGGCTCAAGGTCCCAGTGCGGAGTTGCAAATCCGCCTGATTTGGCGGGAAAGAAAGGGCAATCCGGTCTTCAAGAGTGTGGGTCGGCGGTGAGTAGCCCAGATATGACTCAGACCACGAGGTATGGGAAGTGGAGAAAACCTCGTCAGAAGTCTGGTCAGGAGAAGGTATGGGACAAGGGAGGGATGGGGGAACGTCACAATATGTGTTGGTCAGGAAATCGTCAGTGTTTACAGGTAATCTGCAGCAGTCAGAATAGGTCCCAATTAGTCTGATAGACGCGCTGACGGCCATGTCCTCGTCAGACGTGTCATCCTCGATACAATCGCAATCAAAGTTCTTGGCTGCCTTGAAGATGTTAAGCTTGAGCTTCTCAGATCCAACGGCAATCTCAATATAGCCCGACTTGCAGTCGATATGGGTGTGGGCTGTGGCCAAGAAAGGCCGACCAAGGATGATCGGACAATCAAAAAGTGAGCTAGGAACTTCCATATCTAAAACAAGAAAGTCAACAAGAAAACAAAGATTGTTGACCCTAACCACCACGTCTTCCACCACACCCTTTGAAATTTTGACAGAACGATCTGCCAACTGTAACGTGACAGGGGTGGGTTTCAGATTTCCTAAGGAAAATTTTTCGAGCATGATGGTTGGTATAAGATTGAAGGAAGATCTTAGATCAAGCAGGGCATGGTTAAAATTGCAGCCTTGGATGCTACAGGAAATAAGCGGTGTGCCCAGATCTTTCTGCTTCGGTGGTAGATTTGACAGTATAGCACATCTCGCATGAGGCAAGAGAACCACCGGATTCTTAGTTTTCTTTGACTGTCGCCTGGGTGTTGTGTAGTCTTTGAAAAATCAGGCGACAGTAGGTATGTGGTCGGTAGGCTCGAGCAGGGGTACCTTGATTTCAACATCCCTAAACAAATTACGCAGGTTATCAAAGGCCTGCGTATCCTTCTTCTTGCCTTTTGGCTCCCTCAGTAGAGCCTCAGGGAATGGGACTGATTCTGGCACCAATTTGGGTGTATCGTCCTCTCGCGAATGTGGTGAGCATCCCAAATGAGAGGGCGATGAAGAAGACGGGCCAGGATCAGGTCGAGGCGGATCGACGGTCTGCTTGCCGCTCCTCGTAGTGATCGCATTGGACGATGCGGGTCCAGTGGGATCATAAGGCGGAGGAGGGTTCGCAATAGGGAGATAAGAGTGAGGTGTTGCAGCGGGGTTAGCCTGAAATCCCGGTGGAATGCTCGGAGCCTGTAAAATCTGATGAACTTGCCTCTGAGAAGGTTGTACCTGTGGTTGAGGACCACAGGGTACGAAATTTTGCGGGTTGGGAACAGGTTGGGCTGGAAGAGTGCCCTGAGATCGAGTCGCCATGCATAGTTTACTGATCTCAGCATTCTGCTACGCCAATTGGTGCTGAAGAGAGGTCATGTTCTCTTCATGGCACTTTGACATTTCTGTCATCATTCTCATCAATTTGTCAAGAGGGCTTGATGCGTGTTCTGTTTGCGGTGCGCAAGGACCCGATGGCAGATTAGCCATAGTATTAGATTGGGCCCTTGGGATGACGGGTGCGGACGGTCGCATTGGTCCACCCGTGGGGTTTTGGCGCTGTGGATTGTTCGACCGTGCGAAGTTCGGATGATTTCGTCACCTTGGGTTATAAGTGGCAGAGAACGGGTTGTTCCCCAGGGCGCAAGCATCTTCTATGCCAAAATATGCGTCCGAGCACTCGAAGGCTTGGTCCTCCGTGTCGAAATACTGGCTTGCAGAAGCCAGATCCACATGACTTACCGAATTGCTCAGCGCGACACTCGATAAGGAAGGTCTTACGGGGTTTCTCGGGATAAGCCTGGTGTTGGAAGAATTGGAATTGTGACGAAGTGGTGAGGTGGGGGTGTTTGCCATAGAACGGGAGGGGTTGGCCAGAAGCTCGTCCAGCTTCTTGTGCACGATGGAGACTTCATCCAATTTCTGTGCAATAAGGCTGAGATCAGTGGATGAATGGGAGGGTCCCGTGTCAACTTCGTGGACATTACGGGGCAGACTGGTACGATTAAAGGCGACAATGGAAGCATTGTTCATCGAGTTTTCACTCATATCTTCAAATAATTCGAATGCTCCATTCTCGTCTTTATTCATAAAATTCCCTCCGCAGGAAGCGTCTGCAATCTGCTTCAAAGTCTCATTTAGCCCATAGTAGAAAATCTGTGCTATATGCCACTTAGGCAGACCGTGGTGCGGACACTTCCTGAGGAGGTCATTATATCTCTCCCATGCCTCATGAAATTGTTTGTCATTTTGTTGCGTAAATGAAGTGATAGCATGGCGAAGCGCATTGGTTCGCCCGATTGGGAAGAACTTCTTGAGAAACGCTGTTCACATCTCTTCCCAAGAGTGGATGGTTCTCCCAAGGGTGCGTAACCACTACGACGCTTTATCTCGCAATGAAATGGGAACATTTTCATGAGGACTATAGGTAACCTGATATTTCTTGGTTTAACTGTTTCAGCCAATCGGGTTAGGTCTTCCAAGTGGAGAAAAGGATCTTCACTTGCAAGACCATGGAAGTGAAAATTTATTAGGCCAATTATGTTAGGTTTCAGTTCAAAGTCGTCCCCGCCCATGGGGACTCGAATTTGTCCTATGGTCTCTGTAGCAGCGGGATTCTGATAGGAGCTAAGAGACCTAGGCTCCTCCTGCTTGGGAGGGTTCTGCATTTCCTCCAATGTTTCCCTAATGACCTCAATTTGTTCATTATACATTTCCATTTGGGCTTGGAGGCGGGTTATGGGATCTAAGGCTCCACCACCTGGTGGGTTTTGAGGGCGGTTTCCTCCCTTGGGATTTGGGGGTGGGCGTGTAGCCATGTTTGTGGAGGAGGAGGACGATTCGGCTTCTTTTCTAAAATTATCAGGCAATTCACACAGTTCAGGGTTTTGTGACCTCCTCCCAAACATGCACTACTGCAGGAAGAATTGGGGGGATACGAAGGGAAAAGAGATGAGAGAAATGACGTCGCAAAGGTACACTTGATGACAAATCAATACAATCAAATTCCTAACCTCTGCAGTGTGCCCTTAGACCTAAAGATCTAAGTTACCTACTATCATGACCTACGGAACCGAATCCGAGCATCGCGGAACCACCAGGCCAGATTGAAAGGCCGTTTGCCCCAGTCTTAGACACCCGATAGCACGCGGGAACCCTCACCAGCACGTAGGCGCTACACGCAGGTAGTTAGACCTCCAATCCTTAATAAGGGTCAAGTTGCTACCAATTTTAGTTAGAGGCTTAGGATCAAGTGCTTCTGGAATGTGAAGGACGTTGTTTACGGGTAATGCCCAAGTGATTGATTTTACAAAGTGTGTAAACCAAGCATGCAAGGGAGAAATCTCCCCGAATTGAAGTTTTAATTGGTGAATGGTTTTTAGAATTCAGCCTTAAGTAGTATGGATTTTAGGATTTCTCTGAATTACCAATTCAACCAATCTTCGGGTTTTGAAAGAATACAAGTTTTTTCTCTAAGCCCAACAAACCCTTCTTCAATGTCAATTGGTTAATGCATGCTAAAATGCAATGGACTTCCCTAGATGGAGATTTCTATGTGTGGATGTACAAATCAATTTCAGATTAGTGTGAAAGGGAGCCAAAGCACTTCAATTCAAGTGCTTCCTATCACCAGAATGATTTCCACACACAAGGCTCAACCATAAGATAAAGAAAATCAGATGTTGGGGTTGAAGTATTCGGGATCAAATCTTAGGCATGTGAAAGGTTGTGGTGGGGTTGGAATCAACTCAATTTTAAGTCTCCCCACCAAAAATGTGATCCCGAATTGCAGATAAATGAGGCAAAGAGGGATGGCAATCAATCGATTTATTTTTGCCTCAAAGAATACTTCACATGGCGAAAGATTCAAGAATCAAGATTCTTGGATCTTCGCTATGTGAAGTTTGGCGGGAAATCCCGGGGCGGTGGGAGTGATGACAAACAAGCAAACAAGTGATTTTTAATCCACTTGCCCCAAGAGATCCAAAGAAGTGTTCTTTTAGTTTTTCTTTTTATATATTTTTATTAAGGTGACAAGTTAACATAAGTTGCTAAGAAAGAAAGACCTACTTGTTCAGCAACGTGTGTGAAGCTCCGGTGCGGTGCCAGCATCTTCACGCTCTCATTCCCACCTTGGATCTGCCCACGTCTTCGACTTCGTTTGCCTGTCTTCCCCTTGCAACAGGTTCACCTACACAGCAACAAACAAAAAAACACACGTGAAGAGAAGGGTGTGAGAAGAGAAAAATTAAAGGTATGGAGGAGAAACTTACTTGAATGCGCACTTCCCCGGCAACGGCGCCATGATAGAGGTTATGGTGTAGACCCGGATAGGTCGTGTTAATATGATGATTTAATCGTTGAAATGCGTATAATGGTTAACCTAAATCGAGCCTAACCATCTCTTTACAAAAAATTTTTACCTGTCCTACTTGATTTTATCTTGGTCACTTTTAGGCCTAGGGTCGAACTCAGGGAAGTGGGATTAGAAGTGAATAAGTTTCTACACCATTCCTACAAAGAATCTCTTCCGTTCGTTTATTATGTTTTTGGTGTTTTTCTATTTAATACTTTTTTCTGATAATTTTTATCGTTGAGGTACACCCTCAAAATCAGGTTCTTGGCTTTGAGCCAAATTAGGGTTCACAAAACTGGTCTTGCTATTCGCAAGACTGAGTACTTGCAAGTTAAGGATTATCTTTTCTCTTATATATATATTTTTTATCTTTTTAATGGAAGGAAAGAGAAACAGAAATAAAGTAAATATAGTATATATATATGTATATATTATATATGTATATAGGGGTGGTGGTGGAGGTGGAGATGACGTGTAGTACGGTGTCTAGTCAGTCGTCGTCTTGGAAGATGCAACCAACAAGATGAAGTGCCGCGTGGAGTGTAGGATGGATGGGTGAAAGATGTGTGCGAACACGCTTTCTGTACGCGTGTATCGGGGAATATCAGCAACTGGTGCAGATATTCCCACGATAGAACGTATGGTAGGTGATATGAAAATATATATATATGTATGTATATATGTAAATATATATTTATATATATATGTATATTTGTATATATATATGTGTATAAGTATATGTGTGTATATATATATATATATATGTACTTAGTTATATAGGTACTAATATATATATATAGATATATGTATATATATATATATATATGTATATAAATATATATATATATATATATATATGTAAATATATATGTGTATATATATATAAGTATATATATATATGTATGTATGTATGTATATATACTTATATATAATTGTATAGGTACTAATATATATATGTGTGTGTGTGTGTGTGTGTGCGTGTGTAGGTATATATATATAAGTGTGTATATAGGGGTGTACAAGTGATAATGTGTGTGTACGAGAGTGTGTGTGTGTGTGAGGTGAGTGTCTGTGAGAGAGAGAGAGAGAGGGATCGTCTGCTGGAGAAGAAGCGCGGTGTTAAGCCGTCTGAAGTAGCCAGGCGTCGTCTGATGGCCACGTGCAGTAGCGTGCACATGCACGCACAGGTGCGCGAAGACGCGCACGCACGTAGGAGGGAGCGGGCGTGGGGGGAACTGCAGCGCACCGCGCTGCGCGAAGAGGGTGATGCGGGCGAAGAAGTGAGCACGTGCAGACAGGTGCGGGCGAAGGGAGACGTGGGCGCAGGTGCTAGAGCGGGCACGAGGAGAGACGCGGGCGCAGGCTGGGGCTGGTAGCGGCGCGCCGAGTGACCGGATAAGTGAGAAACTTACCAGTCACCTCACTGTAGCCACAGTGTTCCACTGAAACGTGTGAACAGTAGCTACAGTGCACACTCGGCTCACGCGACCAGGTGTTGGCGGCACTGTGAGTGCTGGAGCCGCTGTGCGAGCTGGCAAGCGCGTGGAAGGTCTGCACTGGTTGCTGGCGAGCGCGGAGAGGGCTGGGCCACGGGCGGAGCTTTGCGACAGGGCGCGTGGGGAGGGGCGAGGGCGACCTGCTGGCACCTCCAGTTAGAAATGATTTGATCTACTTCTGTCTGTTCAATCCAACCTATTAGAAGAAGGAACTGGGGAGAAGGTTCTTCCTTCGGCTTCCACCTCCAGTTCCTAGTGTACCCCCTAGCCACGATCATTTGATTCTGCTCCCCTAACTAGACATCAGATTGAATAGTAGAAATAGATTAATCGAAAATAATCTTGTTCTGGGCTCCGAAGAGTGAGTCAAATCCTTAAGGCCAACGTCTACTTTGTTTTATTTAGGGCTAGGTTTGAATGTGCTTTGGAATGTGATGGGCCCTTTATCTGGGTTGTGCCCTTAATGATGGATTGATTTGTGTGTGCGTGCACAACAAGTGATTTTCAAGCAAGATTATTTTTTATGCGGTGAATTTTAGGGTTCAAATCTTACTTAGTAGCTTCTAGGATTCAACTTTAAGTATTTTCATACAAGTTTTGTTGGCACACCAGGTTTTGAAAGCACAGGTGATGATGTTTTCCTTTGAAACTTAAAAGAATTGGAGTGCCTGGTAAATCCCTAAGAGTTGAACCTAAGCGGTAGCTACTTGATGAGTCTATTTTAATTGAAGTGGTGCGGCCCAATCAACTCAAACAATTAGCCTATTGCACCACTTAATTAGGCACACAAGTGATTACCTAATCTGATTTCTACTCAATTATGTGTTTGGGTGTATGTACCGTTTCCAAACATCGGTTTACCGGTTGAGTTTGAAAATCAGATGAGGTTGTGTACCTTTGTGAGATTTTTTTTATTTTTTTATTTTTAAATGTGGAGGTTGAGTGGGTGTAGGTGTCAAGCAAACAAACAAAAATAACCTTAAAGTTTATAAGAACACCTAGGTTTATTTATGTTTGTGTTATTACGTGGTGGAATGAAAACTAATGGGTGGGTGGTGGGGGAAAACTTACAGAACCTTCAACAGCACTTTACTCAAATCTACCGCTTTTGCTCATCTTAAAAGAGTAAATGCAATCACAATAAGAAAGGAGAGAAGTGAGGTAAATGATTCGTAAGTTGGAAAACGCGAAAAAAAAATCAAAGAGCGTCGCCTCCCCAGCAACGGCGCCAAAATATTGAAGCTACGGGTTACTACGCTATCGTATTTGGTTTTGAAAACCTGTCGTTGTAGTTTGAAAGCGAAGAACTCGTGTTCAACAAATAAAATTTATACAGGAATAGAAATCCCGGGTCGAACTTAGGGAGGCGGACGTTTGATTAAAAATACGTGTTTGTTTTATTTGCCACGATGCAGAATAGTTGATTGGAAACTATCTATCTATTTACAATAAAAAGAAGAGAGAGAGAATATTACAAACAAAAGCAAAAAGGGATGTAGAATGAACATGTATTTCATTATCAAAGAGGTTGTTCGTTACACTACTCATTACGACTAGAAAGCGGAAAATGATTATACTAGAAAGCAGTAAATCAACTCTAGAAAGTATTAAAAGGAATGGAGAGAGAGATATCTTCCTCAACGATCGCTTGGAGGACGAGCTAGATGGGACGATGCTTGGAAGACGGGGAATGGAGTAGGAAGAAGGAGGACAAAGCGGGAAGAACTAGAATAGGGCAACACGTCGTCGTCGTCGCAGGATCCGCTTCCGAAATGGGGGCGAAAATTTTGACTTTATCTCTAGAGAAGCATCCCGGGTGTGGGACAAGTTTCTCTTGAGCTTTGGAGAAGGAGAGAAGAGAAAGAAGGGATGTAAATTTCGTATGGAGGTCTCCTTTTATAGTTGCAAGGAGTGAGGGCAATTTGGTCTTTTTAAGTTGAAAATCATTAATTCAGGACCTTTAGTGATGGATAAATCCGTCGCTAAAGGTCTGAACATGGGAGTAGTGGCAGTGCGCGCGTGCCTGCTCATCTCCTCAAGGCGCAACGCTCATTCATGTCCTTCAAATCTCGGTCGCTCGATTGTGAGATCGAACGGCTGAGAGAGATCCTCGCTGCGCCTCCTCATCACGTGCTTGCCTGTGTGTGATCCAGCATCTTCGTTGTGCG
Source organism: Thalassia testudinum (assembly GCA_037157565.1). NCBI lineage: Eukaryota > Viridiplantae > Streptophyta > Magnoliopsida > Alismatales > Hydrocharitaceae > Thalassia > Thalassia testudinum. Next base: position 27,189,344 of record JAZHRO010000024.1, read on the forward strand.
TCTGATGGCGCATGAGCGCTATCGGACACATGCAGCCGCTTGATCGCGATCGTGCGCTCCTCATGCCCGCTCACCCGCACCTCAGCTCCCACTCCTCGCGGCTCGAACGGGCGTCCTTCCTTCGCGAAAGTGCGTTCGACCAATGTGCTATTAGCACGTTTATGTCACGCTCATGAAACGTGCGTGTGTGCCCTATAGCCATTGGATGATCATCCAACGGCAGAGAAGCGACGCTCAGATGAAGAAGAGAAGGTCCAGCGGGTGCATGAGGCCGGTTGGGCTGCTGAGATGGCGCCACGTGGTGCCATCTTGGCCGTTCATCTTCTGGATGATGTAGATGGTGCCACAGTTGTCGGATTGAGTCGATTTTTATGCCGTTAGGCTACGATCGTCGATCCGAATCCATCCATGCGGTCAGATTTGTCGTCTAAAGTGTAGATTCACACCATCTTGGCCCTTGATCTTCTAGGGTTCCTTGGTCTCTATCTGATGCTATAGATGTCTGATTAGGTCGATTTTGGAGTCATTGAACTCCAATCGTCGCCCTGATTAGATCTGTATGGTTAGATCTTGGATCCAAGGCCCCGATAAAAAGTTGCCCTATCCCTGAACATAAAAGGAGACAATTAACCTCCATTTTATTCAAACTAATCAAAATGCAAGATGTTGCATGCTATGCAATATTTATAGTATGTAGTGCAATTCTATGCTTAAGAACATACATAAATAGACATTTTATGTAATATAAACATGTTTACATCAATAGCTACCTCGCACTGACACGAGGTTAGTCGTTTCCGCTAGCGGGTACGCCCAAAGTACAGCACGGAACAGTATAGGGCCTTGCCCTATCAGAACAGGGATCTGGCCCCTCAGAACCAAATGGGAGTCTCACCCCTCCATAGTCCGCGTACTCTCATCTGACTACCTTGGTTTGCCTAAAGGCCTAACAAAGTCGGTGTAGGGTGGCTAGCTGAACCCCGGGCCCCGTGGGGTGGCTAGCTCGCTCCCTACACTAGTAGCACGCCTTGGTACCACGTACGTGAGGGCCAACAAGAGTCTGTGTAGAGTGGCCAATCCTAACCTTGGGTCTCAACTCAAGAGAGGCTAGCTTAGCTCTACACTAAAAAGGGACAGTTGCTTTCTTTGGTACCGCGTACACAAAGGCCAGCACACTTCCCGTCTACATTCCAGATTCCTTTCATATAAAGGAGTTTTACCCCTAATTCCCCGTAGGGTTCATACTCATATTCATCTCATTTATCCATATTCAGATCTCATGTTTCATAACTCGTTCCTCATCCTTATACAGGCAGCTCGTGTTTTCATAATTCAATTCTCAATCATAAACATGCAACTTGTGGTTTCACAGTTCAATTTCTCATTTACATACAGGTAGCTCGTATTTTAACATGCATCTCAAGTAAACTAGAGTAGTTCCATATCATGCTCATACATTTCTACCCTAGGGTTCATTCCACATCCTAGAGTTTTAATCAATTTAATCTAAGCAGACATATTCTTTATTCATATCTTAATAATTGCATTAAACCACTCTACCGGGTATCACGGGAGGAATGGGGGTCTATGCCGTAGATCTCGTCGTCTATGCGGGCCCCGAACATGCCATTGGCTGGTAACCTATACCAGCGACCAATGTACATTAGACGAGCTCAAAACAGTAGATAATCAACACGAACATATAGAGGAACTTGAGTAGAAAACAGTGGTACTTCGTTTACGGAAATCCGATTCTGTTTGGGCCCTAAGCAGGCAATAAACGTGGTTATTGACCAAAATCAGACGTCTGGGACTAGTCCCAGACATCTTAAAAGACATTAGATCTCATCCTGCACTTCTTGCGGCTGATTCAGACGTCCAGACTCCCTCTGCGACCTTCTGGGGGCAGCTCCAGACATCGGACAAGGCCTCCGATCATCTGGAAGTACCTCTAAATGTCTGGCGACGTGAACAGAAGTCCAAAAGTACTTGGGAAAATGCACAGCGTGCCTTCCTAAAGCCTTCACCTGGGTATGAACAATGCCAGCACAAAAATCAGCCTGACATCCCCTGTGCTACGATCTGCATGGCAAAAAAGTAGCGCAGGAAGATACGTACCTCGCGATATCTTATGCTTTCAGACGTCCGGCTTCAGTTCCGAACATCCTGAAGTCTTGCCAGACGTCTGGTCATGCTCTAGACGTCTGATGCTGGAAACTTCCAGTATTGAAACTCCTCCATGTAGCTCGCCCTGCTCGCACCTCCGCCCGCAGCGGCACCTCCAACAGCTGTAGGAGCTTGAGAAGCTCCCCGCCGGCGTCCTCTCTCCCATGACTCCTCCTCGAGCTCCACTGAGCTCCCGCGGCTGTCGTCCTCCTCCCTCACTCTCACTCCCTCGCACTCTCTCGCTCTCGCTCCTCCCCATTTTCCCTCGCCGGCTCCTTTCCTTCCTCGCTGTGGCTACAATAGAGACGGGAGGGGGCGTGGCCGTCGCAAGGAGAAAGTGGAGGTGGCGGTGGCTTGAGTGGTGTGAGGGGGTGAGAAGAAGAGAAGGGGGGTTTATATAGAGTGTGTGTTAGGGTTTAGGAGTGGGGGGTGTGGAGGAGAGAGAAGCCTCTACGTGCCACCCACACGCAGAGCGCAAAGCGAAGTATGAAATTTCCCATTTTCAGACGTCCGGGCATGTGCCCAGATGTCTGGACAGACGTCTGACTGAAACTCTAGATGTCTTATCTGACTAAAAAGGCAACGGGTCATTTCATCATAACAAACTTAAATGAAGTTTCATTCTAGAAACTTGAGTTAGGTAGGGTGCGGAAAAGGAACGTAAAAATGCATAACTTAAAGAGGACCGAAGTAGGTCCGAAAAGGCGTACCCTAAAAAAGCCCCAGGTACCACTCTCTCATCGCCACATCAGGCTCCCAAGTTGCCTCCTCGATGCTCTCGTGGCTCAAAACGTGACTGGGATCGGTGACGTACTTTCTGAGGTTGGACACATGGAACACGTCGTTCACTCCAGAAAACTGGGGAGGAAGGGCAAGTTGGCAAGCAACGGGTCCTACCCGCTCCAGGACCTCAAAGGGCCCCACAAACCTCGGTGCAAGCTTCCCTTTCACCCTAAAACATTGCAAGCCCTTCATGGGCGAAACACGAAGAAAGACGTGATCCCCAACCTCGAACTGCACCTCTCTATTTATTTCTCATTTCTATTTATCTCATTTATGTGCTTCTGGTTCATTTATTTCTCAAGTATCCAAGTATTTCTTGATCTTGCATGTTCCTCATGTTAATGTTCTTGATTGCATCTTTTCCATAGAGTAGAAGGTACATGTGGTGCTCTTCTGATCGGGAGAGTCCCCCGTGGTAGTCCTACACCCAGTCAACCACTCTGAGGTCATTGTCGAGACGTAGCGGTGACTACGGCACGCGTGATAAGCGCACGGGTAGCTATCCCGCACTGACACAAGGTCAGTCGTTTCGGCTAGCAGGTACGCCCAAAGTACAACATGGAACAGTATAGGGCCTTGCCCTCTCAGAACAGGGGTCTCTCCCCTCAGAACCAAACAGGGGTCTCGCCGTTCCACAGTCCACATACCCTCGTCTGACTACCCTGGTTTGCCCAGCGGGCCTAACAAAGTTGGTGTAGGGGGCTAGCTGAACCCTAGGCCCCATAGGGTGGTTAGCTCCCTCCCTACACTAGTAGCTCGCCTTGGTACGCGAGGGCCAACAAGAGTCGATGTAGAGTGGCCAATCCTAACCCCGAGTCTCAACCTATGGAAGGCTAACTCCGCTCTACACTAAAAAGGGACAGCTGCTCTCCTTGGTACCGTGTACAAAAGGACCAGCACACTTCCCGTCTACATTTCAGATTCCTTTCATCCACAAGAGTTCTCCTAATTCCCCGTAGGATTCATGCTCATATTCATCTCATGTATCCAGATACAGGTCTCATGTTTCATAACTCGTTCCCCATCCATATACAGGTAGCTCGTGTTTTCATAATTCAATTCTCAATCATAACATGCAACTTGTGGTTTCACAGTCAATTTCTCAATTACATACAGGCAGCTCGTATTTTAACATGCATCTCGTAATTATATTAAAGGCATTTGCTAGCAATTTATCTTAACCATACATTCAAGTAAATAGTATAGCTCAAACAGACTCATTCATTTCTACCCTAGGGTTCATTCCACAACCTAGAGTTTAATCCAACCATTAGAACCAAGTACATTCTTATTTAAATATTAACAATTGAATTAAACCACTCTACCGGGTATCACGGGAGGAATGAGGCCTGCATCGTAGATCTCATCGTCTCCGCGGGCCCCGAACATGCCACCGGCTGGTAACCTGTACCAGCGAGTAATTACATTAGATGAGCTCAAAACAGTAGATTCTCAGTACGAACACATAGAGGAACTCGAGTGGAAAACAACGGTACTTCGTTTGCAGAAATCCGATTCTGTTTGGGCCTTAAATAAGCAAAAAATGAGGTTATTGACCAAAATCAAGTTTTAACAGACGTCAGAACTCACCTTACCCTTCCTGCGGCTGATTCAGACGTCCAGACTCCCTCTGCGACCGTCTAGGGGTAGTTCCAGACTTCGGACAAGGTCTCCGGTTGTCTGGCGATGTGAGAAAGCACACCGCGCGGCTTCCCAAAGCCTGCACCTGCGTACGAGCACCCGCAGATGCAATGGTCAGCCGACATCCCCTGCGCTATGATCTGCATGGCACAGGAAGATACGTACCTCTCAATATGGCACTTTTAGATGTTTGGCCTCAGCTTCGGACGTCCTGGTGTCTCGTCAGTCGTCTGAACTTCACTCCAGATGTCTAATATTGGAAAACTTCTAGTATCAGAACCTCCTCGTAGCTCGCTCTGCTCGCACCTTCGCCCACAACGGCAGCTCCAGTAGCTGCAGGAGATTGAGCAGCTCCTCACCAGCATCCTCCTTGAGCTCCATCAAGCTCTCACGGTCGTTTCCCTCCTCCCTCGCACTCTCTCGCTCTCGCTCTTCACCATTCTCCCTTGCCAGCTCCTCTCTTCCTCACTACGGCTGCAGTAGCAGGGATGGGAGGCTGGAGGGCGTGGCCATCGCAGGAGAAGGTGGAGGTGGCGGTGGCTTGAGTGGTGTGAGGAGGAGAGGATAAGGGAGGGGGTTTATATAGAGGGGCGTTAGGGTTCGGGTGAGGGGTGAAGGAGAGAGAGAGCGGCCTCTACGCATTGCCTGCGCGCAGAGCGCAAAGCGCAGTACGAAAATCTCACTTTCAGACATCTGGGCACGTGTCTAGATGTCTGATTGAAACTCCAGACGTCTTATCTGGCTAAAAATGTAACAGGTCATTAAACAGGATGTCTGAAAGTGGGAAAAATTTGAAACTTATTTTCCCTCCGCACGCACGCGACGCGCGGACGTTCTCTCTCTCCTATCGCCTCTTACCCGAAACCCTAACACCCGACCTTATTTAAACCCCCCTCTCCTCACCACCCTCACCCCTCACCACTAGCCACCGCTACCTCCTTGTCTGGACACCCCGGAGCAACTGCGGTAAGGAGGAGCGAGGCCGAGCAAGGATTGGCGAGGGAGAGCGAGAGAGAGAGAGGGTGAGCGAGAAAAAATGAGAAGGAGAAAGAGGAAGAACGTGAAGGGAGGACCAAGGTTGGGGAGATTCGGCAGAGCTCGGAGGAGCCTGTCCGGAAGCTTGGAGGAGTTTCGGCGGAGCTCGAAGGAGCTTCGGCGGAAGCCTAGAGGAGCTCGCGTGAGCGGCGGCGGGCACGCGCGCGAGGAGAAGGGGCTCGGGGAGACGACCTCACGGCCCTTTGCAGCTGCTGAGGCGTGTTACAGGAGACACTGCGAGAGGAGCAACATTGCAGAGGGGGTTCTGGTACTGGAAAATTTCTAGTATCAGACGTCTGAAGGGTCAACCAGACATCTGTAGAGGCATCAAGATGTCCGGAGCCGAAGCCGGACATCTGAAAGCATTTTATCGCGCGGAGGTACGTGTTTCCTGCACTACTTTCCACCATGTAGGCCTTAGCGCAGGGTGGTTTGGCTAAAAATGGGGTCTGCGCTCTGCACGCAGGTGCAGAGCATCGGGAAGGAGGGGGTGTGCACTTTGGGGTGATTTTGGACGTCTGACCACATTGCCAGATGTCCAAAGGTACTTCAAGACAACCAGAGAATTTGTCCAACGTCTAGAGCAGCCCTCAGACGGTTGCGGAGGGATCCAGATGTCTGAGGATACCGCGGGAGACATGAGGTAAGATCTGGCATCTTTTAAGACATCTGGGACTATTCCCAGACGTCTGATGTTGACCAGTATGCACGTTTTTGACCTGTTTAGGGTCCGATCGGGGTCCGCTTTACACAAACGAACTACCTATGTTTTCCTCTCAAGTTTCTCTACATATTAGAGTCTGTTATACATTATTTTGAACTCTTCTTTTGTGTTGTATTCCCTGGTATAGGGTTTCAGTCTACTTCATGTTTAGGGCTCGTAGAGACACCTGGGTCTGCAGTTCAAGCCCTCATTACTCCCGTGTTTCCTAGTAGAGTGGTTTACTATAATATTAAGATTTACACAATGAAAGAGCATGTTTAGAATACTTGAATAAACCTTAGGATGAAACATGAACCCTTGGGTAGAAACAAATGAGAATGGTTGAGCTACTCTGTTTACTTGAGATGCTTGTTAAAATACGAGTTGCCTGTATGTGAATGAGAAATTGAACTGTGAAACCACAAGTTGCATGTATATGATTGAGAATTGAATTGTTAAAACACGAGCTGCCTGTATATGGATGAGGAACGAGTTATGAATCATGAGATCTGAATCCTGATAAATGGAACAAATACGATACATGAACCCTACAGGGAATTAGAAGAACTCTTGGAAATGGAAAGGAATTCCATGTGTAGACGGGAAGTGAGTTGGCCCTTGTGTGTGTGGTACGAAGGATCACAGTGGTTCTTTTAGAGTAGAGCGGAGCTAGCCGCCCTAGGGTTGAGACGTGGGGTTTGGATTAGCCACTCTACACTGACTCCTGTTGGCCCTCGCGTATGTGGTACCGAGGCGTGCTACTAGTGTAGGGAGGTAGCTAGCCACCCCACGGGGCTCGAGGTTAAGCTAGACACCCTACACTGACTTTGTTAGGCCCACTAGGCAAATCGGGGTAGTCGAACGAGGGTACACGGACTGTTGAGGGGTGAGACCCCTGTTTGGTTCTAAGGGGCGAGACCCCTGTTCTGAGAGGGCAATGCCCCATACTATTTCGTGTTGTACCTTAGGCGTACCTGCTAGCGGAAACAACTGACCGCGTGTTAATGTGGGGTAGCTACCCATTCGCTTATCACGCGTGCCGTAGTCACCGCTATATCGCGACAGTGACCTCGGGGTGGTTGACTGGGTATAGGATTACAGCGGGGGACTCTTCCAGCCAGGAGAGCATTGTAGATTCCTATGGGAGGGGTGAGATATGCGTAACATATAAAATGTGGAATAAAAAGATAACAATCTCACAAAATGAGCAATCTCACAATGTACATAAGTATTTTTATGTGGAAACTCAAACCGGGTGAAAACTATCACCTAATCCTCTCGAGTTAGGATTTCCCGATCTATCTAGGCAATTAAATCCACTATACGAACTACTTAAATGAGAGTAGTTCAACCTCAATTACAACCACGCTACAAGTACGAGGGTAGTGTTGCTCAACCCCTCCTCTTCAAAAGGAGGATTTTGTCTCACGAAGGAGACGGGAATTCGCAACGCGAATATCCAACCAATAACAAAGAAAGATTACAAAACAACCTATAGAGCCAACAAAGATTAACCTAGATACTATAGGTAAAGTTACTTCCCTTTGCTTGGAAGTGCATTGGCTTGACATGGGTGCGTGAACCACGCGGCGGCACTTGGTCACTCTCGTAATCTCTAAGGGAAAGCGGGTGCACAAACGAAGATGAAGCTCTCAGGTGTGGACTTGGGCTTTGGAGAGCTTAGAACTTCTTCTTAGTATCAATGTGACACAATAAGAGTGGAAAGTAGTCTTACAAGGTGTGTCTTTACAAGACAAGGGTCCTTGACTGCACAGCAAAAATACACCAATAAAAGTGCTATCTTGTGTTATTTCCTAGCATTGCCATTATATATTAGGTAGCCATAGTCGCATTTGTAAAAATAAACGCAAGCATGAATTTATTTGAGAGGGGATGAGAGTGAATAAATTTGCCTTGTAATTAACGTATTCTTCAAGTGTTGCCTCGCAAAATCACCATCTTCACTTTTTTTTATTACCTTTGAATTTCTTCTTCTCCGCGGCTGTAGGGCATGGCTTGATCTTCTTCGCGCCACTGCCTGCCAGCTGCATGCTTAGCCATGCATGCAGCCCAGGGCATGGCTGTGCATGCCTCATTCCTCTTTAAGAAGGGCACAGCCATCTTCCTTGCGGGGGGGCCTGGTCCACACAACACACACAATAGCCTTCCCTCTCCAGGCCATTTCCTCCCCTCTCCCCTCCATACGCAGCATCTCTTCCTCCTGAAGAGACATGCTACGGGCAGGAGCAGCTCACAGTGGTCGACAACCACCACTGTGAGTCCTACCACCACCCAGCTCATCCAAGAGCCGGTGGGCATGGTGGTTCACTTGGCTGTTTCACCTGCTCAACGTTCTTCCGCCATTGCCACAGAGTCGAGCTCTGAAGCTCCACAGCAGCAACAGCCCGCGCGCATGCAGGCACCGACCACAGCCTCTTTCCACGTGCGTAGGTGCCTTCCAGCGCGCCCGCGCACGCAGCACCGGCTGTCCAGAGCGCGCGGCACTGTAGCTACTGTTGACGCTAGAGAGCGCGACACTGTAGCTACAGTGCGGTGACTGGAAAGCTTCTCACTTATCCGGTCACCACGCGGTCTCTCTCCACGCCTGCAACCGCCTCCAGCCCGTCCCCGCTCCACGCCCGCACCCGCTCCAGCGTCCGCTAGCGCCTTCGCCCGCACTCGCTCCAGCGCGTAGTGTAGTGCGTTGCGTCACGCACCGCGCGCTCTCCCGCGCACCCGCTCCCTCCAGCGTGCTTGCGCATCTTCGCGCGCCTGCGTTTGTGCGCACCTGCACCTGCGCGTGGACCATCAGACGACGGGCGCAACCTCCAGACGGCTTAAACGCTCGGCCTCTTCCTCCAGCAGACACACACACTCTCTCTCTCTCTCACAGCCACTCTCTCACTCCCTCCCGCAGACACATACACACACACACACTCTTGTACACACACTCATTTGTACACGACTATATACTTATAAATATATACATATATATATTTATATATATATATTTTTATATACGTATATATATATATATATATTCACGTATATCTATACACACACACATATATATATACAAACATACATACATTATACAAATATATCTATAGATATAAATACCTATATATATATCTATCTACATATATCTATATACATAGATACTTATACTAATATATCTATATACATATATACATATATATATATATATCTATGTACATATATTACTATATATATATACATATATATATATCTATACCTATATAGTTATATATACATACCTATACATCTAATTATAAATACATATATATATATATTTACATATCTATATATACATATACATATACATATATATATATATAACTACTTATACACCTATATAATTATAACCATATCTATATATATACATATAAATATATATTTATATATATACATATATATATATATATTTTCATATCACTTACCACATGTTGTATCACGGGAATATCTGCACCAGTTGCTGATATTTCCCGATACACGAGTACAGAAAGCGTCTCCGCACACACCTTCCATCCATCCATCCTCCACTCCACGCGGCACTTCGTCCTGTTGGTTGTGTCTTCCTAGACGATGATCAACTCGACACCGTACTACACGTCATTTCCACCTCCACCTCCACCCCCACCCCTATATATATATAATATATATCTATATATATATATACTATATTTATCTTATTTCTGTTTCTCTTTCCTACTATTAAAAAGATTAAAAAAAAATAGTAAAAGAGAAAAGATAATCCTTGTTTTGCAAGTACTCGGTCTTCCAAATTGTAAGACAGTTTTGGAACCCTAATTTGGCTCAAAGTCAAGAATCATTTGGCTCTAAGCCAAGGACTTGATTTTGAAGTTGTACCTCAAGGATAAAATTATCAGAAAAAAAACCTTAAATAGAAAAACACCAAAAATATAATAAACGAACGGAAGAGATTAGTTGTAGGAAAGGCGTAGAAACTTGTTCACCTCTAATCCCACTTCCCTGAGTTCGACCCTGGGCCTAAAAGTGACCAAGATAAAATCAAGTAGGCCAGGTTAAAAATTTTGTAAAAAGATGGTTAGGCTCGATTTAGGTTAACCACTATACTCATTTCAATGATTAAATCACCATATTAACACAACCTATCCGAGCCCGACCACACTTTTTTTGGCGCCGTTGCCGGGGAAGTGCGCATTCAGGTAAGTTTCTATTCCATTCCTTTAATTTTTCTCTTCTCACACCCTTCTCTTCACGGGTGTTTCTGTTTGTTGGTGTGCAGGTGAACCAGTTTAAAGGAGAAGGTAGGCAGACGAAGTCGGAAACGTGGGTAGATCCAAGGCGGGAACGAGAGCGTGAAGTTGCCGGCACCGCACTGGAGCTTCGCCCACGTTGCTGAACAGGTAGGTCTCTCTTCCTTAGCAACTTAGGTCAACTTGTCGCCTTAATAAAGAAAAAAAAACTTCTTGGGATCTCTTGGGGCAAGTGGATTAAAAATCACTTGTTTGATTGTTTGTCATCACTTCCACCGCCTTGGGATTTCCCGCCAAACTTCGCATAGCGAAGATCCAAGAATCTTGATTCTTGATTGTTTCGCCATATGAAGTATTTTTTGAGGCAAAAATAAATAGATTGATTGGCATCCCTCTTTGCCTCATTTATCTGCAATTCGGGATCACCTTTTTGGTGGGGAGACTTGGAATTAAGTTGATTCCAACCCCCCCACCACCTTTCACGTGCCTAAGATTCGATCCCGAATACTTCAACCCCAACAATTTGATTTTCTTTATCTTATGGTTGAGCCTTGTGTGTGGAACATCATTCTGGTGGTTGGGAGCACTTGAATTAAAGTGCTTTGGCTCCCTTTCACACTAATCTAAAATTGACTTGTGCATCCACACATAGAAATCCCCATCTAGGGAAGCCCATTGCATTTTAGCATGCATTAACCAACTGACATTGAAGAAGGGTTTGTTGGGCTTAGAAAAAAAAACTTGTATTCTCTCAAAACCTGAAGATTGGTTAAATTGGTAATTCAGCGAAATCCTAAAATCCATACTACTTAAGGCTGAAACTCTAAAAATCATTCGCCAATTAAAACTTCAATTCGGGGAGATTTCCCCGTTGCATGCTTGGTTTACACACTTTATAAAATCAACCACTTGGGCTTTACCTGTAAATAACGCCCTTCACATTCCAGAAGCACTTGATCCTAAACCTCTAATTAAAACTGGTAGCAACTTGACCCTTATTAAGGATTGAAGGTCTAACTACCTGCGTGTAGCGCCTACGTGCTGGTGGGGGTTCCTGTGTGCTATCGGGTGTCTAAGACTAGGGCAAACGGCCTTTCAATCTGGCCCGGTGGTTCCACGATGCTCGCATTCGGTTCCGTAGGTCGTGATAGTAGGTAACTTAGATCTTTAGGTCTAAGGGCACACTGTAGAGGTTAGGAATTTGATTGTATTAATTTGTCATCAAGTGTACCTTTGCGGTGTCATTTCTCTCATCTCCTTTTCCCTTCGTATCCCCCCAATTCTTCCTGCGGTAGTGCATGTTTGGGAGGAGGTCACAAAACCCTGAACTGTGTGAATTGTCTGATAATTTTAGAAAAGAAGCCAAATTATCCTCCTCCTCCACAAACATGGCTGCATACCCACCCCCAAATCCCGAGGGAGGAAACCACCCTCAAAACCCACCAGGTGGTGGAGCCTTGGATCCCATAACCCGCCTCCAAGCCCAAATGGAAATGTATAATGAACAAATTGAAGCCATTAGGGAAACATTGGAGGAAATGCAGAACCCTTCTGAACGGGAGGAGCCTAGGTCTCTTAGCTCCTATCAGAATCCCGCTGCTACAGAGACCATAGGACAAATTCATTTCCCCATGGGCGGGGACGAATTTGAAGTGAAACCTAATGTAATTGGCCTGATAAATTTTCACTTCCATGGTCTTGCAAGTGAAGATCATTTTCTCCACTTGGAAGACCTAACCCGATTGGCTGAAACAGTTAAACCGAGAAATATCGGGTTACCAATAGTCCTCATGAAAATGTTCCCATTTTCATTGAGGGATAAAGCGTAGCAGTGGTTACGCACCCTTGGGAGAACCATCCACTCTTGGGAAGAGATGCGAACAACGTTTCTCAAGAAGTTCTTCCCAATTGGGTGAACCAATGCACTTCGCTGTGCTATCACTTCCTTTACGCAACAAAATGGCGAACAGTTTCATGAGGCATGGGAGAGATATAATGACCTCCTCAGGAAGTGTCCGCACCACGGTCTGCCTAAGTGGCATATAGCCTAGATTTTCTATTATGGGCTAAATGAGACTTTGAAGCAGATTGCAGACGCTTCCTGCGGAGGGAATTTCATGAATAAAGACGAGAATGGAGCATTCGAATTATTTGAAAATATGAGTGAAAACTCAATGAACAATGCTTCCATTGTCGCCTTTAATCGTACCAGCCTGTCCCGTAATGTCCACGAAGTTGACACGGGACCCTCCCATTCATCCACAGATCTCAGCCTCATCGCATAGAAATTGGATGAAGTCTCTGTCGTGCACAAGAAGCTAGACGAGCTTCTGGCCAATCCCTCTCATTCTATGGCAAACACCCCCACCTCACCACTTCGTCACAATCCCAATTCTTCCAACACCATGCTTATCCCGAGAAACCCGTAAGACCTTCCTTACCGAGTGTCGCGCCGAGCGATTCGGTAAGTCATGTGGATCTGGCTTCTGCAAGCCAGTATTTTGACATGGAGGACCAAGCCTCTGTGTGCTCAGAAGCATATTTTCATGCGAACGCATCTTCTGGCATAGAAGATGCTTGCGCCTTGGGGAACAACCCATTCTCTGCCAGTTATAACCCAGGGTGGCAAAATCATCCGAACTTCGCATGGTCTAACAACCCGCAGTGCCAAAACCCCGCAGGTGGACCAATGCGACCGTCCGCACCTATCATCCCAAGGGCCCAGTCTAATCCTTTGGCGAATCCGCCATCGGGTCCTTGCGTACCGCAAACAGAACATGCATAAAGTCTTCTTGATAAATTGATGCGAATGATGACGGAAATGTCAAAGCGCCATGAAGAGAACATGACCTCTCTTCAGCACCAATTGGCGCAGCAGAATGCTGAGATCAGTCAACTACGCATGGCGACTCGATCTCAGGGCACTCTTCCAGCCCAGCTTGCTCCCAACCGACGAAATTTCGTACCCCGTGGTCCTCAACCATAGGTATGACCTTCTCAGGGGCAGGTTCATCAGATTCTGCAAGCTCCGAGCATTCCATTGGGACTTCAGGCTAATCCCATTGCAGCACCTCACTCTTATGTCCCTATTGCGAACCCTCCTTCGCCTTATGATCCCACTGGACCCGCATCGTCCAATGCGATTACTACGAGGAGCGGTAAGCAGATCGTCGATCCACCTCGACCTGATCCTGGCCAGTCTTCTTCATCACCCTCTCATTCGGGATGCGCACCGCATTCGCGAGGGGACGATACACCCAAGTTGGTGCCAGAATCAGTCCCATTCCCTGAGGCTCTACTGAGGGAGCCAAAAGGCAAGAAGAAGGATACACAGGCCTTTGATAACCTGTGTAATTTATTCAGGGATGTTGAAATCAAGGTACCCCTGCTAGATGCTATCGACCACATACCTTCTGTCGCCTGTTTTTTCAAAGACTACACAACACCTAAGCGACAGTCAAAGAAAACTAAGAATCCAGTGGTTCTCTCGCCTCATGCAAGTTGTGCTATACTGTCAAATCTATCATCAAAGCAGAAAGATCCGGGCACATCGCTTATTTCCTATTGCATCCAAGGCTGCAATTTTAACCATGCCCTACTTGATCTAGGATCTTCCATCAATCTTATACCAACCATCATGCTCGAAAAATTTTCCTTGGGAAATCTGAAACCCACCCCTGTCACGTTACAGTTGGCAGATCATTCTGTCAAAATTCCAAAGGGTGTGGTGGAAGACGTGGTGGTTAGGGTCAACAGTCTCTGTTTTCTTGTTGACTTTCTTGTTTTAGATATGGAAGTTCCTAGCTCACTTTCTGATTGTCCGAACATCCCTGGTCGACCCTTCTTGGCCACAGCCCGTGCCCATATCGACTGCGAGTCGGGCTGTATTGAGATTGCCGTTGGATCTGAGAAGCTCAAGCTTAACATCTTCAAGGCAGCCAAGAACTTTGATTGCGATTGCATCGAGGATGACACGTCTGGAGAGGACATGGCCGTCAGCGCATCTATCGGACTAATTGGGATCTATTCTGACTGCTGCGGATTACCTGTAAACACTGACGATTGCCTGACCGACACATATTGTGACGTTCCCCCATCCCTCCCTTGTCTTGTTCTTCTTCTGACCAGACTTTTGACGAGGTTTTCTCCGCTTCCCATACCCCGTGGTCTGAGTCATATCTGGGCTACTCACCGCCGGTCCACACTCTTGAAGACCGGATTGCCCTTTCTTTCCCGCCAAATCAGGAGGATTTGCAACTCCACACTGGGACGTTGAGCCCACATACTTCTCACTGGGGCTATTCCCTTTTGGATCCATCTATCCAAGAAGCCCCTCTTTTTGGCCAATCTGAGCGCCAACTTCTTCCTCCTAAATTGTTTTCTTCCGATCCGCCTGGGACACTCTCGTCCCAAGAAATGCCAGATCTTTCGCCCTCCACTCCTGAGCTGAAAGAGCTGCCTAGTACACTTAAGTATGTTTTCTTGGGACCAAATGAAACGCTCCCCGTAATCATCAGTTCAAAATTGACCAGGGAGCAAGAGTGCAAACTAATGAAGGTCCTTATGGAACACAATGCAGCCATTGGATGGTCTTTATCAGACTTATCTGGCATTAGCCCCTCCTATTGCACTCACCGTATTTATACGGAGGAGGAGGCTCGACCTTCCCACGAGATGCAGCGACGTCTCAACCCTAACATGCGGGAGGTCGTTAAGAAGGAAATTATTAAGTGGCTGGATGCAGGTATAATCTACCCGATCAGCGGTAGCCCCTTGGTGAGTCCGATTCACATCGTGCCCAAAAAGGCGGGACTCACCATCCGTGTCAATGATAGGGGCGAATCCATCCCTACACGCACTCCTACATCTTGGAGAGTGTGTGTAGATTATAGGAAACTCAATGCTGCAACTAAGAAAGATCACTTTCTGCTACCTTTCATTGACCAAATCCTGGAGAGATTAGCAGGAAATAAAATTTTCTGTTTCCTGGATGGATTCTCAGGATATAACCAGGTGGCAATTGACCCCTGGGACCAAGAGAAAACCACCTTTACCTGCCCCTTCGGCACCTTTGCATTTAGAATGATGCCATTCGGACTTTATAACGCACCAGCAACTTTCCAGAGATGTATGCTAGCGATATTTCATGACATGGTGGGTGACTTTCTCGAGGTCTTCATGGATGACTTTTCGATCTTTGGACCATCTTTCGATGACTGCCTTGCCAATCTGACCCGTATCCTTAGGAGATGTATTGATGTAAATCTCTTGCTTTCCTGGAAAAAAAGTCATTTTATGGTACACGAGGGAATTGTTCTCAGGCATATCATCTCCAATAGGGGTATCGAGGTTGACAGAGCTAAGCTTGATGTAATTGCTGATTTACCTGTGCCTAGCTCTGTTAAACAAATCCGCTCCTTCCTGGGACACGTCGGTTTCTATAGGAGATTCATCAAAAATTTATCCAAGATTTCTCGACCTTTAACTCATCTCCTATCGACCGACCTACCCTTCGATATGGGCCCCGATTGCATACGAGCATTCAGGCAGCTGCGTAATGCTGTCACCAAGGCCCCTGTTCTCCAGCCACCTGATTGGTCCCTCGACTTTGAACTCATGTGTGACGCTTCCGACCTTGCAGTCGGAGCCATCCTGGGACAAAGACGAGATAGGCACCCCTTCGTGGTGTACTACACCAGTAAGACATTGGACGAGGCCCAGCGTAATTATACTACCACTGAAAAAGAACTACTGGTGGTCGTCTTTGGGCTGGAGAAATTCCGCTCTTACCTTCTGGGCTCACACGTTATTATTTTCACTGATCACGCGCCCATTCGCCATCTCATGCATAAGAAGGATGCCAAGCCTGGACTGATTCGTTGGATCCTTCTGCTCCAAGAATTTGACATTGAGATCCGTGATAAGGTCGGAGCTCAGAATGTTGTGGCTAATCATCTTTCTAGATTGGATCCTGAGCATATTGGACTTACTCTGCCGATTAATGAGATTTTTCCTGATGAGCACCTATTGGCAATTAATGTGGCAAGTGGACCTTGGTATGCCGACATTGCCAATTACCTTGCTTCTGGATCCCTTCCACGTGGCTAGCCTAAAAACCAGCGCGAAGAGTATTATTTCTGGGATAATCCACTTCTTTTTCGAATAGGTGTTGATCAAATCATCCGTCGCTGTATTCCTGACAGCGAATTCCCCAGTGTGCTATCCTTCTTCCACGATCAGGCCTGCGGAGGCCATTTCTCTGGGAGGAAAACTGCAGCCAAGGTGTTGCAGTGCGGTTTCTTTTGGCCCTCCCTTCACCAGGATGCACACAATTATGCCAAACATTGCACTAGGTGCCAGTCGTTAGGATCAATGTCACGCCGTGACATGATGCCCTTGCAACCCATCCTAGCTGCGGAAATCTTCGACATTTGGGGAATTGATTTCATGGGTCCCTTTCCTCCTTCCAACGGCTTCGAATTTATCCTCGTGGCTGTTGATTATGTTTCGAAATGGATCGAGGCTATTTTCACGCACCGTGCTGACCATGTTATATCCACTCGATTTGTCAAAGATCACATCTTTGAGCACTTTGGGATCCCTCAAGCCATTTTCTTGGATGGAGGAAGCCACTTTACCCATGCTTCTTTTCGAGCACTTCTGAGGAAATACGGAGTTCACCATCATATCGCATCCCCGTATCATCCTCAAATGAATGGCTAGGCTGAGGTGTCGAACCGGCAAATCAAGCAAATTCTCTAGAAAACGGTTCGGCTTGACCGTAAGGATTAGTCCGACAAGCTGTTTGGCGCACTTTGGGCGTATCGGACCACCTTCAAGGCTCCCCTTGGTATGTCTCCCTATAGAATCGTTTACGAGAAGCCTTGTCATTTGCCCGTGGAGTTGGAGCACCGCGCTTATTGGGAGGTTCGCCAATGTAACCTCGACCCAGACCTGTGTGGTCGAGAAAGGAAACTCCAACTCCAGGAGCTGGAAGAACTCCGTCGTAAAGCCTATGATTCTGCCTTAACTTTCAAGCAACGCTCTAAGGCTTTTCACGACAGCCGTATTCGGTGAAAGGAATTTGAGCCATCTCAGCAAGTTTGGCTCTACAATGCCCGGCTCAAATTCTTTCCTAGGAAATTAAAGTCCAAATGGACTGGTTCTTTCCTGGTCTCAAGACCATTTCCCAATGGTGCTGTTGAAATTGAAGATCCCAAATCTGGGCATAAATTTACGGTCAATGGGCAGCGTTTGAAACCCTATCTTACTCATGAACCTGCCCCCGTTGGAGAAACTGTTGCCCTGCAGGAGGGCAACTAATGTCGTGCCTCATTCTGAGTCCAGCTGGGGACGTTAAATTCAGCGCTCGTTGGGAGGCACCCCAACAACACTCTGCCACTGTCACGCTCACTTCACTTTTCACTTTACCACCCTCCTGTATACCCTGCACCTCAGCTCTCGTTACCCGATCTTTGGTCCTTCCTCTAGCCTACCCTGCATGCATATAAGGACATAGCATCATTTGGCATGGGGGGGTGAATAGGCATCCATAGGATCTGGGTATTTTATGGTATCATGCAGTTTCCATCTATCTATAAATATGTTAAAAAAAAAATGGTATTTAGTAATGATCTGAAGGCTGAAACAAAAATGCAATAAGTGTTTATGGATATTCAACCACTGTTTTGAAGACTTTCCAGGTCACAGAAGCTTGATTCGCTCAGGCTCGGCTTAATTCACTTGAGCATTGACAAGATAGATCGGAATCTCTCCTAACTAAGGACGTATTCTTGTACCTGAGACACCAGTATAGGATTTGTTGGTTTGCTTCTACTCGAGAGCCTAAGTAATCTTGGTTCACACTACACATATCAAGAAAGACCAGGTGAACATAAGATCCAACCCTAGTGTTCATTAGGGAAGGTGGAGTCCTTACCTGTGCGCGCAGGTAGACTTTTTATCCCAGGCTTTAGTCTTGTGTTTAGGAGAGACTCTTTCCACCAAAAAGGAACTCTCCCATCAAAAGGAAAGTGTGCTCCTCCAAATAAAGTTGTAAGAGATATACTAACATGTGTTAGAAAAAAAAAAAGATGCAAATAAGTTAGTATATCTTGCAAATATCTGTAAAGTCTTCTCCCTACAAAAGTTCTTCAGGGCAAGTTACAAATACCCTGTTTTCTTTGAGCCACAAATGTAATAAAATGGGAGTTGAGTTTTCCGGGTCAATCTAAAGACACGAGCTGAAACTGGGACCAACCTGCACTTAAAAAAAATTCGTGAAACCCTGGGCTTAAGTCTTAATGTTCATCTGGTTAGTCTTGATCCTTTACTATGCACAAGCCATAATCTCTTAAGCTCTCGAGTACGGCAAAAACCTCCTTGGTCCTGGAAATCGTACTTAAGGTTTAAATATCAAGAGTCCTTGTTAGTCGAGAGATGGTCTATGTCACATGAGACTTAAAGTACTGGTAGTCTTCTCTGTAATTGGTTCTCACAATATCCAACAAAACACACCTATGTCGCCTCTAAAGAAGATCTTCAGTTTAAGAACGTTTCTTAATACAGTACAAAATGTTTTGCTAGGGACTAGCAAAAGATAGGCATGTGGGTATGATTGCACAGCAAAAATACACCAATAAAAGTGTCATCTTGTGTTATTTCCTAGCATTGCCATTGTATATTAGGTAGCCATAGTCGCATTTGTAAAAATAAACGCAAGCATGCATTTATTTGAGAGGGGAGGAGAGTGAATAAATTGGCCTTGTAATTAATGTATTCTTCAAGTGCTGCCTCGCAAAATCACCATCTTCACTTTTTTTTAGTAGCTTTGAATTTCTTCTTTTCCGCGGCTGCAGGGCATGGTTTGATCTTCTTCGTGCCACTCCCTACCAGCCGCATGTTTAGCCATGCATGCAGACCAGGGCATGGCTGTGCATGCCTCATTCCTCTTTAAGAAGGGCACAACCATCTTCCTTGCGGGGGGGCCTGGTCCACACAACACACAGCAGCCTTCCCTCTCCAGGCCATCTCCTCCCCTCTCCCCTCCATATGCAGCATCTCTTCCTCCTGAAGAGACACACTGCGGCCAGGAGCAGCTCACAGTGGTCGACAACCACCATTGTGAGTCCCACCACCACCCAGCTCATCCAAGAGCCGGTGGGCATGGTGGTTCACTTCGCTGTTTCACCCGCTCAACGTTCTTCTGCCATTGCCACAGAGTCGAGCTCTGAAGCTCCACAGTAGCAGTAGCAGCAGCCCGCTCGCACGCAGGCATCGACCACAGCCTCTTTCCGCGCGCGCAGGTGCCTTCTAGTGCGCCCGTGCACGCAGCACCGGCTGCAACCGGCTATCCAGAGCACGCGGCACTGTAGCTACTATTCACGCTAGAGAGTGTGACACTGTAGCTACAGTGCGGTGACCGGAAACCTTCTCACTTATCCGGTCACCGTACGCTTTTCTCTCCACGCCCGTGACTGCCTCCAGCCCATCCCCGATCCACGCCCGCACTCGCTCCAGCGTCCGCTAGCGCCTGCGCCTTCGCCCGCACTCGCTCCAGCGCATAGTGTAGTGCGCTACGTCACGCACTGCGTGCTCTCCCTCGCGCTCGCTCCCTCCAGCGTACGCGCATCTTCTTACGCCTGCGCTTGTGCGCGCCTGCGCCTTCGCGTGGACCATCAGACGATGGGTGCAGCCTCCAGACGGCTTAAACGCCCACCCTCTTCCTCCAGCAGACGCTCTCTCTCTCTCTCACAGCCACTCTCTCACTCCCTCCCGTAGACACACACACACACACACACTCTTGTATGCACACTCACTCACTTGTACACGACTATATACTTATATATATATATTTAT
The DNA here is from genome assembly GCA_037157565.1 of Thalassia testudinum. Classification (NCBI taxonomy): domain Eukaryota; kingdom Viridiplantae; phylum Streptophyta; class Magnoliopsida; order Alismatales; family Hydrocharitaceae; genus Thalassia; species Thalassia testudinum. The sequence goes on from JAZHRO010000024.1 coordinate 27,209,792, forward strand.
ATATATATTTATATACGTATATATATATACATATATCTATACATATATTATTACCTATACAACTAAGTATAAGTATATATACATACACACACACACACACACATATATATACACAAATATACATACATATATACAGATATATCTACAGATATAAATACCTATATATATATATATATCTATCTACATATATCTATATACATATATACATATATACATATATCTATGTACATATATTACTATATATATACATATATATATCTATACCTATATAGTTATATATACATACCTATACATCTAATTATAAATACATACATACATATATATATATGTATATATATATGTATATATGTATGTATGTATGTATGTATGCATATGTATATATATATATATATATATATATATATATATATATATACATATGCATACATACATATATATATATATAACTGCATATACACCTATATAATTATAACCATATCTATATATATACATATAAATATATATTTATATATATACATATATATATATTTTCATATCACCTACCACACATTGTATTACGGGAATATCTACACCAGTTGATGATATTCTCTGATACACGAGTACAGAAAGCGTCTCCGCACACACCTTCCATCCATCCATCCTACTCTCTACGCGGCACTTCGTCCTGTTGGTTGCGTCTTCCTAGATGACGATCAACTCGACACCGTGCTACACGCCATTTCCACCTCCACCCCCACCCCTATATATATATATATAATATATATATATCTATATATATATATACTATATTTATCTTATTTCTGTTTCTCTTTCCTGCTATTAAAAAGATTAAAAAAAAATAGTAAAAGAGAAAAGATAATCCTTATCTTACAGGTACTCGATCTTCCAGATTGCAAGACCAGTTTTGGAACCCTAATTTGGCTCAAAGCCAAGAACCATTTGGCTCTAAGCTAAGGACTTGATTTTGAGGTTGTACCTCAATGACAAAATTATCAGAAAAAAACCTTAAATAGAAAAATACCAAAAACATAATAAACGAACGGAAGAGATTCGTTGTAGGAAAGGCGTAGAAACTTGTTCACCTCTAATCCCGCTTCCCTGAGTTCGACCCTGGGCCTAAAAGTGACCAAGATAAAATCAAGTAGGCTAAGTTAAAAATTTTGTAAAAAGATGGTTAGGCTCGATTTAGGTTAACCACTATACTCATTTCAATGATTAAATCACCATATTAACACAACCTATCTAAACCAGACCAGTTCTCCTCTATTTATAAGAGGGCCTAGGAAGGCTTTGGAAGCCCTTAGAAAGCTTCCATAGCCGTTGGGGTTGAACCAAAGGCAAAACAGGCCGTAATCAGAATCAATCATGATTCTGACAGGGTCATCAGACGTCTAGTCCAGGTATCAGACGTTTGGAAAACCTGTTTAAGACGTCTGGGAACTAAGTCAGACGTCTGACTGACTTGGTTCAGACCTAAACAGGGTTCTAGTGTATGGCCATCAGATGACATACAGGACGTCTGGCACTAGGTCTGGATGTCTAAAAACCTATTGTACAGTGGAAATGGATTCCCAAGATAGGTTAACGGCTAGAGTCAGTCAAAGGAGATTTTGGGTCAGTCAAAGCGAAACGGTCACATATCAGATGTCTGGGGTCCTCTACGGACGTCTGATATAAGGCTAACAGTCATTTTCCTCAACGTTTACTTAGGTAGCCAACGTTCCACTAATTGGACGTTTGGTACAAACATCAGACGTCTTCTAAGATGTCTAAACTAAGGTCTGGACGTCTAATTTCATCAGACAGAAGTAACAAAGTCCAGCCTAAGTTATTGGATATCTGAGTCAACAGTTAGACATCTTAAAAGTCACTATCTGACGTCTGATTTCCAGATTAGACGTTTGATTAGGCTATTAGAACCCTGTTTTGGTTTTCTAAGTTCTCTACGGAAAACCTAAGTATCCTAAGGTTGTGCAGGTGTTCCTAAGACTACTTTAAGGGTTCTTTGAGGCTCTTTAACATAAGATCTAAGAAAGAAATAAAGAGTAAAACAAAATTACATAGAACAAGATAAAGGAGATCTATCCTATTCTTGTCTTCACGCTTTTTTAGGCTATGGCTCCTCGCGAAGCTCCTCTGTTCTCCGTCAAGCTCCTCCAATCCGCCATGGATGCGAGCTCGAACTCCGTCTAAACACGTTTTCATTTGCAATTAACCTGAAATCTAAGACTCCAAGTGGAAATGTTAAATAACATGTGTTTTATTATCATTGAAATAAATGATCGTGGTGCTCTAACACCAACAAGCACCATGTGTACCTTCTACTCCACAGAAAAGACTGCAATCAAGATCATTCCCACGAGGAACAAGCAAGATCAAGAAATACTTGGATCCTTTGAAATAAATGAACCTGAAATTCATAGATGAGATAAATAGAAATTAGAATAAAACCTGGTTGCTTGTTTTACTTTACTTGCACATAAATAATGCAAACACCACTCTACTCAGCATTCGCTGACTCTATCTTTTCGTAACCCTATCCAGGACCAGGAGTTGAGCAATCCGAGTTTTTTGGCTACAGAGGGTGCTGGGCTCAGCTGAGCCCAGCCGTAGTCGTTTCTTTCCAGCTCTTTCATTTTACTACTGTTGTAGTGAGTAATAGACTTTCTTTTTTTTTTCCACTGTTGTTGTTGTGGTGGCATGTACTATTTTTAGACAGTTTACTCTACCTTCCTTTACCGTTTCGCTTTTCCTTCTGCTTAGTTATAATGCATGTGTGGATGTGGTATTATTTCCTACTTTTGGTTATTTCTCGTTGGAAGACTAGGTCTTGGGATTAGTCGAGGTGAGCCAGTCTCGAGTCCTGTAGGGATTCGAAAATCGGATCATAACAAGATGGTATCAGAGCAAGGTCGTCTCGAGAAATGAACCAATTGGTCGAGAATAACCACTCACGTGCATATAACTAGGATAGTCATCACAACGTATCTCTTTGATATTCGTTTCCGAGTCTTTTTCTCGATGTAATCCGGTATCGTTGACAACTCTTGTTCTATCTCTTGCATCTCCTTGCAGGGGATGTCTCGTTGGGGAGTTCCCGAGGCAGGACGTGGATGTGGCCGTGGACGAGGTCGGAGGGGCGGTCGTGCCGGACTTGAGGCACTAGTTTACCCACCTCTCCTCCTGGGCATTCAGGCCCAGGATCTCGCCCAGCTGATCAGAGACATCGTGCAGGAGGAGCTCCAGCAGCCTCCTCGGGCACCTCTCCTTGAGGACGTGGAGGGGGAGTCCTCGATGGGACAGCGAGACCGTCACAGTACCAGATGAGCAGGAGGGGGAGGGGGTGATCCTCCACCACCCCCACCACCCTCTAACACTTCTGACCATGAGCCCTCCTTGCTTGGAGGCGTGCCTGTTCCCCCGCTGTAGCTACACCACGAGCTTTTTGGACAATTCCGGAAGCTGAAGCCCCCTCCTTAAAGGGGGATGAGCGCCCGTCTGAGGCAGAGGACTGGTTGGAGTAGATAGAGAAGGTGTTCGACACCCTTAGCCCTCCTGCGGAGTGCCGTGTGGCCTTTGCCACGAACCAACTGGAGAGCGCAGCACACAGGTGGTGGAGGGCAGTCATAGGCTAGGAGGGGAGAGAGCCAATGTAGGACCAGTTCGTGGCTCTCTTTTGCGAGTAGTACTTTCCGCAGACCTAATAGGACCAGAAGAGGCGGGAGTTCCACACTCTCTGCCAGGGGACGATGACAATTAGCGCGTACCGTACGTGTTTCTTGGAGCTGTCATGCTTCTCCCCGATAGCTGTGTCTACTAAGGAGGAGCACCTGTGGAGGTTTACGGAGGGGCTCTGACCTGTGATTTGGGGGTATGTCAAACCCCTGAAGCCACCCACTTTCTCTCGTGTGGTTGAGGCAGCCATGACTTATGAGGAGACCAACCCAGACGCGCGAGACACTGACGGCGGATGGAAGAGGCCCTATCAGCTAGAGTACTCTCAGGGCTGTCGGGAGAGAAGGCACACGGTGCTCGCAGGAGAGCCATTTCGTTCTATAGGGCCACCAGTGGCCTTTGGGTGCCCTAGACAGGGGCAAGTTGCCAACACCAGACCCCCGTTCTACCGCCAGCAGGGACCTACAGAGGGAGGAGGTCGTGTACCTCTTTGCTACCAGTGTGGCCAGCCTGGCCACATCAGGAGGGACTGCCCATCTAGGACCGAAGCACAGCAGATGCTCCCTGCACCGAGCACTGGAGGCCGAGCTGTCGGTTGTGGTCACCAAGCATGTGGGGGCGAGGAGGGTACCGGCCAGTTGCTGCTCACCCGACCCAGAGTGTAGCTGCTCCATCTACACCGAGAGCTGAGGGGCGTATCAACGCACTAACACACAAAGATGCTAGGGCTTCAGGTTCTATGGTGGCAGGTATGGTTACTGTTTCTGGCAAATTAGTGTATGTACTTTTTGATTCTGGTGCCACCCACTCTTTCATTGCTACGAGTTTTACCGTCAGTTTGAGGTAGGGTAGTGTACTGTTAGAGGATCCGTTTGTGATTAGAGGTGCAGGTGGTTAGTTGTTTGTAGACGAGGAGGTCTACACGGACTGCGAGGTCAGCATAGGGGGACACAACCTCTCCGTTGACCTGATTGTGATCCAGATGGAGGACTTTGGTGTGATCCTAGGGATGGACTGGCTGTCCGCCTATCATGCCCTGGTGGACTGTTTCGAGTGGAAGATTGTTTTCTCCATACCAGAGTTGCCTCCCTTTAAGTTTCACGGTCAGCCGGTGGACGGAGGTTTCAAATGCATCTCCACGCTTTGGGCAGTAGGGCTTTTGAGCCAGAGGTGTGAGGGCTTTTTGGCCTGTGTGGTGGCAGAGCCTAACCCCGTGGCTGACTTTCAAAGTATCCCGGTGGTCTGTGAGTACCCTGATGTTTTCCTAGAGGAGCTGCTAGGACTATTGCCTGAGTGTGAGATCGAGTTCAAGATCTCACTGGTATCGATGACCAGCCCAATTTCTACTGCACCGTACCGGATGGCACCACTTGAGCTACGAGAGCTCAAGTCACAGCTACAGGACCTATTGGAGAAGAGCTTTGTGAGGTCCAGTGCATCCCCACGGGGAGGTCCTGTACTATTTGTGAAGAAGAAGGACGGTACCCTTCGGCTGTGCGTCGACTATCAACAGCTGAATCGGGTCACCGTCAAGAACAAGCACCTACTGCCTCATATTGACGACCTTTTTGACTAGTTACGAGACACCACAGTGTTCTCCAAGATAGATCTGAGGTCAGGTTACCACCAGTTGTGGATCAGGGAGACCAACGTCTCCAAGACATCTTTTCATACCCGGTATAGGCACTACGAGTTCTTGGTCATGTCATTTGGGCTGACTAATGCCCCCGCTGCCTTCATGGACTTGATGAACCACGTTTTCAGGCTGTATTTAGACCAGTTTGTGGTGGTGTTCATTGACGACGTACTCGTTTACTCGCGGGATCAGGCACAGCATGGACAGCATTTACGTATGATCCTGGATACCTTGAGGCAACACAGGCTGTATGCCAAGTACAACAAGTGCGAGTTTTGGCTGAGACAGGTGACTTTCTTGGGCCACGTGATTTCAGGAGATGGATTGGCTATAGACCCAGCCAAGGTAGAAGCCGTACTCAGGTGGGAGAGGCCACGCATAGTGACAGAGATACGCAGCTTTTTGGGACTGGTAGGGTATTACCGGTGGTTTATCAGAGGATTCTCTCAAATTGCCCGTCCAATGACTCAGCTGACTCGGAAGGACGTGCCCTTCACCTGGCTTGATGAGTGCGAGGCGTGTTTCCAAGAGTTGAAGGAGAGACTGACTTCAGCTCCTGTACTTACCATTCCAAACAGCAGTGGCGGTTTCGTGGTTTACACCGACACTTCGTTGCAGGGGTTAGGGGGTGTGCTCATGCAGCAGCGTTACGTTGTCGCTTACACCTCGTGGTAGTTGAAGCCCCATGAGCATAGCTACCCTACCCATGACAGAGCTGGCAGCAGTTGTCTTCGCGCTGAAGACATGGAGGCATTACTTTTACGAAGAGACTTTCGAGATCTTCACAGATTATAAGAGCCTCAGGTACTTGTTTGACTAGAAGGAGCTTACATGAGACAGAGACATTGGTTAAAGCTCCTGAAGGACTACGACTGCAGCATCTCCTACCACCCAGGGAAGGCCAATGTGGTGGCCGACGCCTTGAGCCGGAAGGCACCCTCCCACTTGACCAGCTTACAGGCACAGAGTTGGAAACTCATGGAGGAGGTGGGTAGTTGGCGACCCCGGGAGTCACGGGGGTACTATGGGGCAGTGACAGTGACGCGGCAAGCACGAGCAGAGCTCATAGACCGCATCATTGCAAGGCAAATGGTCGACCTGTATTTACAAACACTACAGGACAGGGTGCTGACAGGGGACCCAGGAGACTTTTCTTTCTCGGATGAGATATTGCGCATGAGGGGACGCCTATGCGTTCCTAAAGACGAGGAGTTGTTGAGAGAGCTCTTGAATGAGGCGCATGGGTCCAGATTTACCATACATCCCGGGAACACAAAGATGTACCATGATTTGCGATGAGACTTTTGGTGGAGGGGGATGAAGCGGGATGTTGGTGAGTTCGTCCAGCAGTGTTTAGTATGCCAGCAGGTGATGGCCGAGCACCAGAGGCCTGCAAGGCCATTGCAGCCACTTCTTGTGCCAGAGTGGAAGTGGGAGAGCATCACCATGGACTTGGTGGTGGTTCTACCAGTTACCCAGCAGGGACACGACGCAGTTTGGGTGATTGTAGACTGGTTGACGAAGACGGCACGGTTTCTGCTGATTCGAGTCACCTTTGGGCCAGCACAGCTGGTGGAGCGATACATCAGAGATGTGGTGCACATGTACGGAGTTCCACGTGAGATCGTATCCAACAGGGGTACTCATTTTACTTCCCAGCTTTGGGCTAAGTTTCAGCAGGCCAAGGGGACATGTTTGAGGTTCAGTACCGCCTACCACTCCCAAACGGACGAGTAGTCAGAGCGCACCATACATACACTTGAGGACCTTTTGTGTGACTGTGTACTAGATTGGAGAGGCTCCTGGGAGGAGCATTTACCCTTGGTAGAGTTTGCATACAACAGTAGTTACCACTCAAGTATCGGCATGGCACCTTACGAGGCCCTATACGGACGGACGTGTACTGCACCCTTGAGTTGGGTCGAGGTGGGAACCAAGTGGGAGGTTGGTCCTAGGCTGATCTGGCAGAGTCAGGAGGTGATAGAGCAGATTCACAAACGACTCCGCACTGTCAAAAGCAGGCAGAAGAGCTACGCTGACCGGAAGCGCAGAGAGGTGCAGTTCAAGGTTAGGGATCACGTCTTTCTCCGTGTTTCACCCATGAAGGGTTTACAGCGTTTTAAGGTGAAGGGGAAGCTTGCGTCGAGGTTTGTGGGGTGATGTAAACATGTTTATATTGCATAAAATGCCTATTCATGCATGTTCTTAAGCATAGAATTGCATTACATACTAAAAATATTGCATAGCATGCATCATCTTGCATTTAGATTAGTCTGAATAACATGGAGGTTAATTGTCTCCTTTTATGGTCAGGGACAAGACGACTTTTTATTGAGGCCTCAGATCAAAGATCCAACTATATGGATCTGATCAGGGTGACAATTGGAGTTCAACGACTCCAAGATCACCCTAATCAGACATCTGCAGCATCAGATAGAGACCGAGGAACCTTAGAAGATCAAGGGCCAAGATGGTGTTAATCCGCACTTCAGATGACAAATCCAACCGCACGGATGGATTCGGATCGACGATCGCAGCCTAACAGCGTGAAAATCGACTCAATCCGATACCTGTGGCACCATCTACATCACCCAGAAGATGGACGACCAAGATGGCACCATGTGGCGCCATCTTGGCTGCCCAACCAACTGTACACAACTGCTGAAGCCTCTAGCGCCAATGCCTCTCCGCCGTTAGATCAAGATCTAACGGCTGAGAGTGGATCTCAAACCAGCGCCTTCATCTTCTGAAGCCAAAGGATGATGCATGCTTGATCGTTGGATCTCAATCCAACGGTCTAGATTGCATGCCACGAAAATGCACTGCTCGCCCATCCACACGCGCAGCGCAGTGGATAAGGCGCTCGGCCGCCTCAAGTTGCGGGATCGAATTCGCGAGAAGCGCGTGGATGAAGCGGGCGAGCAGGCGCTATCGACTGCATGATGGAGATCGGGAGGCCATGCGCTTCCAATCAGATCTACGCCCCATCTTACGTGGCAAGGAAATGCCTCATCGCATGCGATGAGGCACGCGGTTGAAGTAGCGGGGATGCGTTCTCAGTCGTTCGATCTCACGATCGAACGGCCGAGATTGAAAGATCGTGGATAAGCATTGAGCGCGGGGAGGTGAGCGGGGGCACGCGCCGCCCACTACGGCCACGTTTAGGCCTTTAGTGACGGATTTATCCATCATTAAAGGTCCTGAATTAATGATTTTCAACATAAAATGACCAAATTGCCCTCACTCCTTGCAACTATAAAAGGAGACCCCCTCCATACAAAATTCTCATCCTTCCTTCTCTTCTCTCACCCCTTCCAAAGATTTAAGAGCTTGTCCCAAACCCGGGATGCTCATCTAGAGTAAAAATCTTAATTTTTCCACCTTCATCCCCTTTCGTGGAGCATCCTGCGATTGTCCTCTTTCTGCATTCGAGAAGCGGATCTCGCGACGACAATGACGTGCTACTTCGTTCCCGTTCTTCCCGCTTCGTCCTACTTCTTCCCGCTCCATTCCCCATCTTCTAGGCGTCGTCCCGTCCGGCTAATCCTCTAAGCGATCGTCGAGGAGGATATCTCTCTCTCCATTTTTTTACTACTTTCTAATGTAATCATTTCCCGCTTTCTAGTCGTAATGAGTAGTGTAATGAACAATTTTTTATAATGAAATTCATGTTTATTCTACATCCCTTTTGCTTTTATTTGTAATATTCTCTTTCTCTCTCTTCTATTTATTATTTGTTAAATAGTTTTCAACTAGTTATTTTGTTTCGTGACAAACAAAACAAACGCATATTTTTAATCAAACGTCCGCCTCCCTGAGTTTGACCCGGGATTTCTATTCCGGTATAAATTTTATTTGTTGAAAATGAGTTCTTCACTTTCAAACTACAACGACAGGTTTTCAAAATCAAATATGATAGCGTAGTAACTCATAGCTTCAACATGGGGCCCTTTGAGGTCCTCGAGTGGGTAGGACCTGTTGCTTACTGGCTTGCCCTTCCTCCCCAACTTTCTGGAGTGCACGACGTGTTCCACGTGTCCAACCTTAGGAAGTACGTCGCCGATCCCAGCCACGTTCTGAGCCACGAGAGCATCGAGGTGCGGGACGACCTAACCTATCCCGAGAGGCCGGTACAGATACTAGACAGAGCCGTCCGGAGTCTGAGACGGAAGTAGGTACCACTGGTGAAGGTTCTATGGAGAAGCCAGCGGTACGAGGAGGTGACTTGAGAGCGGTACCCGGAGCTTTTTGAGGGTACGTCTTCTCGAACCTACTTCGGTCCTCTTTAAGTTTGTTATGCATTTTTACGTTACTTTATCCGCACCATACGTAGCTCAAGTTTCGGAGATTAAACTTCCTTTAAGTTTGTTATCTTGAAATGACCCATTACCTTTTAGTTGGTTAAGACGTCTGAAGTTTCAATTATACGTCTGTTCAAATGTTTGGACACAGGCCCAAACGTTTGAAAGTGGGAAAAAGTCAAAACTTATTTTCCCTCCGCACGCACGCAATGCGTGGACATTCTCTCTCTCCTATCGCCTCTCACCTGAAACCCTAACACCCGACCCTATTTAAACCCCCTCTCCACACCACCCTCACCCCTCACCACCAGCCACCACTACCTCCCTGTCCGGACACCCCCGTGCAGCCGCGGCAAGGAGGAGAGAGGCCGAGCAAGGATCGGTGAGGGAGAGCGAGAGAGAGAGGGTAAGCGAGAGAAAACGAGGAGAAAGAGGAAGAATGTGTAGGGAGGACCAAGGTCGAAGAGCTTCGGCAGAGCTTGGAGGAGTTTCGGCGGAGCTCGTGCGGAAGCTCGAAGGAGCTTCGGCGGAAGCCTGGAGGAGTTCGCATGAGCAGCGGCGAGCATGCGTGCGAGGAGGGGCTCGGGGAGACGACCTCCTGGCCTTTTATAGTTGCTGAGGCTGCTGCGGCTTGCTGCAGGCAACACTACGAGAGGAGAAGCGTTGCGGAGGGGGTTCTGGTATTGGAAAATTTCTAGTATTACACGTCTGGAGGGTCGACTAGACGTCTGTAGAAGCATCAGGACGTCTGGAGCTGAAGCCAGACGTCTGAAAGCATTTTATCATGCAAAGGTATGTGTTTCCTATGCTACTTTCCACCATGCAGGCCGTAGCGCAGGGTGGTTTGGTTAAAAATGGGGTCTGTGCTTTGCACACAAGTGCAGAGCGTCGAGAAGGAGCGGGGTGCACACTTCGGGGTGATTTTGGACGTCTGACCACATCACTAGACGTTCGAAGGTACTTCTAGACGACTGGAGGCTTTGTCCGATGTCTGGAGCTGCCCTTAGACAGTCGCGGAGGGATTCAGACGTCTGAGGATACCGCAGGAGACACGAGGTAAGATCTGACATCTTTTAAGACGTCTGGGACTATTCTCAGACGTTTGATTTTGACCAGTATGCACGTTTTTGACCTGTTTAAGGTCCGATCGGGGTCTGTTTTACACAAACGAAATACCTGTGTTTTCATCTTGAGTTTCTCTACGTATTAGAGTCTATTATACATTGTTCTGAACTCTTCTTTTGTGTTGTATTCTCTAGTATAGGGTTTCAGCTTGCTGCGTGTTTGGGGCTCGCAGAGCTGCCTGGGTCTGCGGTTCAAGCCCCCATTACTCCCGTGTTTCCTGGTAGAGTGGTTTACTACAACATTAAGATTTACACAATGAAAGAGCATGTTTATAATACATGAATAAACCTTAGGATGAAACATGAACCCTAGGGTAGAAACAAATGAGAATGGTTGAGCTACTCTGTTTACTTGAGATGCTTGTTAAAATACGAGTTGCCTGTATGTGAATGAGAAATTGAACTGTGAAACCACAAGTTGCATGTATATGATTTAGAATTGAATTGTGAAAACACGAGCTGCCTGTATATGGATGAGGAACGAGTTATGAACCATGAGATCTGAATACTGATAAATGAAACAAATACGATACATGAACCCTACGGGGAATTAGGAGAACTCCTGGAAATGGAAAGGAATTCCATGTGTAGATGGGAAGTGAGTTGGCCCTTGTGTACGTGGTACCAAGGAGCACAGTGGTTCTATTAGTGTAGAGCGGAGCTAACCGCCCTTGGGTTGAGACCCGGGGTTAGGATGGGCCACTCTACACCGACTCTTGTTGGTCCTCACGTACGTGGTACCGAGGCGTGCTACTAATGTAGGGAGGGAGCTAGCCACCCCACGGGGCCCGGGGTTAAGCTAGCCACCCTACACCGAATTTGTTAGGCCCACTGGGCAGACTGGGGTAGTCGGACGATGGTACGCAAACTGTGGAGGGGTGATACCCTTGTTTGGTTTTGAGGGGCGAGATCCCTATTCTGAGAGGGCAAGGCCCTATACTGTTCCGTGTTGTACCGTAGGCATACCCGCTAGAGAAAATGACTGACCACGTGTCAATGCGGGGTAGTTACCCGTGAGTTTATCACGCGTGCCGTAGTCACTGCTACGTCGCGACAGTGACCTCGAGGTGGTTGACTGGGTGTAGAACTACCGCAGGGGACTCTACCGGCCAGGAGAGCACCACATGTACCTTCTACTCTAAGGAAAAGACTGCAATCAAGATCGTTCCCACAGGGAACAAAAAGATCAAGAAATACTCTACGGGCCCAGCCGAGTCCAGTCGTAGTCGTTTCCTTCCAGCTCTTTCATTTTACTGCTGTTGTAGTGAGTAATAGACATCTATTTTACTGTTCTTGTTACTTTATGCTTTATTTCCGCTGTTGTTGTTATGGTGGCATGTACTATTTTGAGACAGTTTACTCTACCTTCTTTTACCATTTTGTTTTTCCTTCTACTTAGTAATGTATGCGTGGATGTGGTATTATTTACTACTTTTGGTTATTTTTCGTTGGACGAGTAGGTCTTGGGATTAGTCGAGGCGAGCCGGTCTCGAGTCCTATAGGGATCCGGGAGCCAGGTCGTAACACATACATACATACATACATATATACACACACACACACACAGTACAATACACGCACACACATAAGGGCAGAACTTCAACACACACACACAGAGTACAATACACGCAGCCAACTCTTCTCTCTTTTTCTCTCAACACTTACCCTCTCTTTCAACACACACACACACACGAGCACTCACGCCTCTTCTCAACACTTAGAATTTTTTCTCAACACACACACGGTTCGGTCCACTTAACCAAAAATTTGATTTTTAGTTTGCAAATTGGCTTTTCGTGAGATACACAGCACCCATATAGGTGGGACAAGACTACTACTAAACCCAATTCTTGTTCTTTAATTATGCATTTTATCCAATTGTAGGCCCAATATTGAACTCACATAGGCCCAGCACAGAGCGTGGCCCCTAACCCACCATTGTGCTCAATGCTCGTAAATATGCTCATACAGATCAAATGCATGGGTATGGTATAGGTAAGGGTACAAAGCGCCATGACGACTAAGGGGGCTACAACAGAAAAACATTTTATACTGCATTGAGCGGTTCTGCACCCATGATATGGGACTTTCTCCAGCACCAAATTGAGCGCTGTCATGCATCGCGCAGTGCATGAAATTAGAGGATTTGGCCCTCGATTTGAGGGCCCAAATTAAATTCAATTTTACAATAAATTATATTTTTGAAAAGCCCTTATATAAGGCTATATGATGGTATAGTTAATTTAGTGAAATAAATTATTTAAATATATAATTAAATTAGTTGAAGTTGGTTGATTATACACATTAAATTAAAGTTTAATTTGTTAATTAACAAGTAAATTGGTGACTTAATTACAAACTTGACTTTATACAAAATTAATAAACATAGTAAATTACTTATTATACATTTTTATTATATTTTATAAGCTTTATTTCAATTTATATACAATGAAATATTGGTTTAAGTTAGTTTTACATTTAAATAATTTATAAATACTATAATACTGTATAAATACAATATAAATACATTCAAAATATTTAATATATTATTATACAAATATACATTATGACTTAATTACTAATTTATTTCATTTTAAGTTAATAATATACTTAGTTAACCTGATAACTTAATTATTTACTGCAAATATATAATTAAATTAAATTATAGGTATTTTATAGTATATTATACATAGATAAATATGAATGTACAATATTAGATACAATTATGTACATTTAAATAGGTTTATATAATTAGTTAGTTTAGTATACATTTAATTAATATAAATTATAGATAATAATACAATAAGATTGTATATACAATAAATTATTCTAAATACTTAATTTAATACATAGAATATAGATATAAGTTAATTATGTATATTATCTACATATTATACAATTTATACATATAACTTAGATTTAAATTACATATACAAGTATACACATAGGAGTATGTAGGGTGTTTTTGATGTTTTTCTGATTTTTATAAGTTTAGGGGAGGTAGGGGATGAGAAAGAAAAGGTGAGATGAGAGAGAGAGAGTTCTTTTTGTTGTTTTTGGTTGTTAGTTCTTTTATTAAGTTTTACGGTAGATTGAATCGTCGACTGCTATATGTTCTACTAAGTTGGGGGTTCAGGTTATCTTGAAACTTGACACACACTTAGAAAAATATCTAATCCTACTCAAGATAATTTTATTTTATTTTATTGTGATTTTTTTAAGGTTTTTATTTATATACAAACCAAACCAATTTTAAGCCTAAATGAGTGTTTTCAAGTGAAATCTAAGGCCTCATAAAGAGTTATAAGTACTAGCCAATCAATAAAAACATTCCAATAAGTTTAGCACAACATAAAGATAATGTTTGACCATTTAAGCATGATTTTCAACCAAATTTTCATTGAAATTATAATTTGGATAAATAATTCAATTCAATAAGTTGACAATGAATTTAAAACAAGATTTACAAGCACTTCTAATCAGATTTTTTTGTCAACAAAGTGTATACGAATGCTTGTTTCAAATAGTTCTAGCATTGAACACAAGTTATCTTCAAGTCAACTCCAAAATCGATTCAGATTAGCTAAAATAGTAGTTGAACAGACCCAACAGCTGTTGCTGCTTTCTCATCTGTCAACAGCAAAGAGCTGCTACAATTTCCTTTCAAATCAGATGTTTCTCCTGTTACACAGAGGACTTATGTTCCCGATTCAGCCACTACAGCTATTTCAACAGCTACCTAGCCATGAAACTAGCAACTGGAAGCTGTTGCTGTAGTGCTATGTTTGTAGTAGCTAAGAGCTACTACTAGATTAAGAATCAGCCAATATCAAACTTGAGAAGGTTTGATCTTAGGCTCAAGAAAGTCCAAATCAATTCTCTAACAAATCATTGTTGTCTAAAAATCCTTTTAAAACCATGTATAAAGATTTAAAATCTATATGCCAATCTTCATTCTTTAAAATCCTTAAAAGACCCTAATATGATCTCCTCTTTACATTATAGACAATGTAAAGATGAAAATCACACTAGGTATTGAAATCATTTCAAAACAGATCCAAATCTCCATTAAAATCTTAAAAACATCTTGTGATTCTCAAAAAAATCAGAAAGAAATCAAATTGGAGTAGGGGTTCATGTAGCCTTATTTAGGCCTTTGCTTTAGGATTTACATAGGTGATCTGATCACCAGGGATTCCTAAGCATTATAGCTTAGTGCTTAGGACCTTAGGTAGTCCTAGAAAAACCAATTGGCTCATTGCTTAGCCTCTTTTCAGTGAATATGAAATTCCTTGTCTAAACTACCCAAATTGCAACTCAAATTGGGTTTATACTCATCTGAAAATTAAAAACTAGATCACACACCATAGATTCATCGCATTGTCCCCAATTGAGTTTATGAAAACTCGAATCGTTCGATTAAACTTGAATAAATTCAAATTGATTCCAAATCGCGAGATTGGGCATGAAACACAAATTTGAAATAAATCAAGCAAATCAAGACAATCAAATCAGATTAGGGGGTCTTTATGAGTTTATGGAATGAGTGGGAGACCCCCCTTGTGGATGGTTGGCACAAATTCAGATCTACAAGTCAAGACTTCATATCTAAATTTGGCCTTAATGAAGGGGTGAACAATGATAAAACACGAGAGAAAATCAGAAATGAATTGCGATGCGTAGGGAAAGCTGTATGAGTTGAAATGGGGATGGAAAAACCTCTCTGATTTGAATTGATCAGAGAGGGTGATATCGAATCTAGGCTACTCTACTCCTAACTTACACTAAACCATTCATCAATCCATGAATTTAACCATCTGATCTACTGCTAACTAATCTACTGTACTCTAATAACTAATCTAATCTAATCCAGAAAGTAGGAAACCCTACTCTAAAGGAGGAACGAGACCTTTGGATCTCCACCCGGTGGATGGAGAGGAAGAAATGGAGGAGGAAGCTCCGGTGGAGTGAAACTGTTAGAGAAGCACTGGGTCGCCTTGGGGTGCTATGTGGTCCTTAGCGGTGAGGAAGATTGTCGGAAGGTGATGTTCCTCTTGCCACAATGGTGGAACAGACGTTATGAGGAGAAGAGGTTGGAGGGACAAAGGTGATCAACTTAAGAGGTGTAGGAGGGAGCTAATGGTGTGTGTGCAAGCTGGGGAGAAACTTAAGTAGGCTTTTGAGTGATTGTACTCACCGCAGTGGTGAGATTGAGCTCATAGGTCATCGACGGTGGTATGGGGCTTGAGAGGGCACGCGAGCTTCCAAATCAAATCCCGGCTGTTGGATTGGATCTGGAGAGGATGGTGAAGCTACACGTGAGTTCGCACGAACCTTCGATTTGGAAATGGTCGTTGATCAAGGGATGCATGAGAGCAACGACCTAGATTGGACATGTTCTTGCGAGTGCTACAATGCTCGTGCATCGCAGGTGTGTTGGTGGTTTTGTGAAAAGGTCCTCAAGGTCGAAGGGGTAGAAGAATTGTGCAGAGGCTCATTAGTGGTGAAAAAAGGTGACAGAGTAGTCCTCAGATCTTACAAGTAGGTCCTCGACGGCTATTAGAATGGTCCTTAAATGGTTTTTATTTGAAGAAATTGTATATGACCTAAGGACCTAAATGTAAAACTCTAAATGCAGGGCCCTAATGATATCCAAATGCAACCAAGGTTTTATTGAAGTTCAATTGAACATTTAGGAAGTTAATTTCTCTTTCAATTTAATTTTTTGAATCCCAATGTGTATTCAATTTGCAATTGGATTATCAATTTACATTAATGAATAAAATATCTCATTTTATGACCTAATTTTACATTTTTAGCACAAGGTGGATATTTTAGGTCATTTATGTTAATTTCCACACTTAACCCATTTCTTGTGTTAATTGTATAGTGTTTAACCTAGTTTTTAGCTTAACTTGGCCATTTTAGCTATGATGAACCATACCTCATCAATCACTTATGGGAAGGTTCTCCTCATGCTTGATTTATTCAACAACTTATGGGTGTCAGCATGTTCTAAAGCTTCACCACGAACTTGAGGCTTGTCAACGAACTGGCCCACAAGATTGAGATCACCTCAGAAATACTTGAAAGGCTCCTTAAGATGCCCAATTGGAAGAGTTACACAAGGCAAAGCTTTTGAGATCAATGGCCAAGGTCATGAAGAAGTTTGTGAAGGAGCAAGATATAATCCACCTTGCGGGATTTCCCAATGTTGTTCAGCTTGTGTCTGGGCTACTCCACATTAAGAGGGAGTATAGCAAGAAGACGCAAATGATTGTGGTGCGGTGTCATGTGGCAATTAAAGAAGGTAGTTATGAGTACAATGCATCAAGGTTGTCGAGCCTTCAGAACCTTATAAAGGACTACAAGAATTACGATAAGATTGGGGCCCTCGAGGACTCCTCATAAAGATCATCGACCTTACAATCATGAACAAGGGGAAGCTCCACAATGGAACTAATGGCGATAAGCATGTCGACTTTGGTGGTGAAGATCCACATGAATGTGAAAGGTGCTGCAGGGATAATGCTTTGTGAGAAGATATCAAGGATAGTGTCCATGACGAGCTCCATGGGGAAACGTATCACACATCTCTAAGATCGCCATAGAGAGCTCAACAGTAAGAGCTCCTATGACAGGAGTAGTAGCGCTTATTGGAGGGCAACAACTCTAGTGATGGTTGGAGGTTGTTAAAGGTGATGATTATGGAGGGGGTTTGGGAGGAGGACTAGGTTATAAAAATAAAAATAAGAAAGCCTTAAAAAAGTTTTTAAAAAACTTTACTTTTTAATATCCATTCTTTATAAGAGTATACAAGTAAAAAAATTAGTATCTTTAAAGGTATCCATGAAAATATCAAGAAGGCAGGACATGGGTATAAATCCTAAGGAATGTGAAAACCCCCCATTTTATAAAGTATTGATTGGGACATCTATTTTGGAAAGATTTAGAATGACTACCCCTTTCTTGCTTTGGGAATGCAAAGGATTTTTGTTGCATCTCCTTTAAATGGGAATTTTTATTAAGTGTATTGATTCATCCCTAATTTGTGTCATGACAAACATAATTAATGTGCACTATATATTAGCTTCAGTGCTACGACACAAGTTGTTAATATTAATTATGCACAATGAGCTTGTATATGAGTCCTGGAAAAATGCACTTAATTCACATGGTAGGGTGCAAATTGGTGATGGATTCACAAGTGAAGATCACCAAGATTGATAAAATATAGGTGGAGACAAGATCTAGGTGAGAAAGAGACATGATCTAGGTGAGGGGCCCATGCTATTGGATGTTTCTAATCCTTCCCAAAAGGATTCAACTTTTGTGTTTTACCCCTTGCCAGCCTATAAATCTTCAAAGAACTTGTCTCGTTGGTGAAGGGTTGGGACAAGCCCACGCATTGAATTTAAGTACCTCACCATTTTTCAAATTCCAAGGCAAGATAAGACATGTATTGTGTAGCCTTAATGGAGGATATATACCTTGAGAACATTTATGATGAACAAAAAGATATCTTTCATAATCATTAAAATTCTAAAGTGGCGTGGATACATGCACTATTTATAGCACTATGCTTTTATTTCTTCTTATCATAGATATTTCCCACCATTGTTTACAATGACACTTCATATAAATGTTATAAATACTCTATCTTATTTCAAAATCTCATCCATGTGTTCACATTGCTCTCCCACTCTCTCTCCTCCTGCTTTGTCTCTCTCACTCTCTCCTCGTTCCCTCTCCTCTACCACTCGTCCCATCTCTCTCTCATGCTCTCTCCACTCTCTCTCTCTCATCGTACTTTCATATGTAGCAACTTAGTCGTGGTTTAGTTGTCGAAGTTTCCAAATTAAGATACCGTTCATCGAAATTCCAAATATTAAAAACTTAGATGAGTTATGAGAAATTATTTTGGTTATGATGCGATTGTGCAAGCATGGATGTTTCTTGATTGTATCTGATTGGGACCATCAGGCATGGTGTCTTTTCCTTATTCCTTTTAGCGAGATACACTTGACTCAATGCAGAATTTATCAAGAGGTGGGATCGTTGGATTCCACCATGGTCAACACATGTCGTACTCCGGAACCATTCCTTACTTTACCCATAAGATTTTGACTTTAATGCCCCTAACAAAGCTAGAAGACCTCGCAATAAAGTGTAGGCTGCCAACTAGTTAAGAGTAAAGCTCCGTAATGCTATGTAGATTCTAAATATTGGATGTTGGATTGGATAACTCATGAGTTTATTATAGAAATTGTTACGACCCAGTTCCCGGATCCCTACAGGACCTGAGACCAGCTCACCTCGACTAAGCTCAAGACCTAGTCGTCCAACGAGAAATAACCAAAAGCAGGAATCTAAATCACATTCACACATGCAATATAACTAAGCAGAAAAAAAGAACGAAGTAGTAAAGAAAAGTAGAACAACTGTCATAAAATATAGTACATGCCACCACAACAACGATAGAAAACAGAAAGTAACGAGTACAGAAATTTAAAGTCCACTAATCATAACTGCAGCAGTAATAAAGGCTGGAAAGAAAACTACTACAGCTGGGCCCAGCTCCCTCTGCAGCTGAAAACTCGTGCTACTCAACTCCTGGTCCTGAACAAGATTATGAAAATATGGAGTCAGCGAATGCTGAGTAGAGTGGTGTTTACATTATTTATGTGCAAGTAAAGTAAAAACAACCAGCAGGTTTATTTCTCATTTCTATTATCTCATTTATGTGTTTCTGGTTCATCTATTTCTCAAAGTAGTCAAGTATTTCTTGATCTTACTTGTTCCTCGTGGGAATGATCTTGATTGTAGTTTTTTCCGTGGAGTAGAAGATACACGTGGTGCTCTCCTGGTCGGGAGAGTCCCTCGCGGTAGTCCTACACCCAGTCAACCACCTCGAGGTCACTGTCGAGACATAGCGGTGACTACGGCACGCGTGATAATCTCATAGGTAGCTACCCCACATTGACACGCAATCAGTCGTTTCTACTAGTGGGTACGCACAAAGTACAGCACGAAATAGTATAGGGCCTTGCCCTCTCAGAACCAAATAGGGGTCTCGCCCCTCCACAGTCCGCGTACCCTCGTCCGACTACCCTGGTTTGCCCAAAGGCCTAACAAAGTCGGTGTAGGGTGGCTAGCTGAACCTCGGGCCCTGTGGAGTGGCTAGCTCCCTCCGTACACTAGTAGCATGCCTCGATATCACGTACACGAGGGCCAACAAGAGTCGGTGTAGAGTGGCCAATCCTAACCCCGGGTCTCAACCCAAGGGAGGCTAGCTCCGCTCTACACTAAAAAGGGACAGCTGCTCTCCTTGGTACCACGTACACAAGGGCCAGCACACTTGCCGTCTACATTCTAGATCCCTTTCATATACAGGAGTTCTACTCCTAATTCCCCGTAGGGTTCATGCTCATATTCATCTCATTTATCCATATTCAGATCTCATGTTTCATAACTCATTCCTCATCCATATATAGGCAGTTCGTGTTTTCATAATTCAGTTCTCAATCATAAACATGCAACTTGTGGTTTCACAGTTCAATTTCTCATTTACATACAGGCAGCTCGTATTTTAACATGCATCTCAAGTAAACCAAAGTAGTTCCATATCATGCTCATACATTTCTACCCTAGGGTTCATTCCACATCCTAGAGTTTCAATCAATTTAATCTAAGCAGACATATTCTTTATTCATATCTTAATAATTGCA
Organism: Thalassia testudinum; assembly: GCA_037157565.1. Classification (NCBI taxonomy): domain Eukaryota; kingdom Viridiplantae; phylum Streptophyta; class Magnoliopsida; order Alismatales; family Hydrocharitaceae; genus Thalassia; species Thalassia testudinum. The sequence goes on from JAZHRO010000024.1 coordinate 27,230,256, forward strand.
TTAAACCACTCTACCGAGTATCACAGGAGGAATGGGGGCCTGTGCCGCAGATCTTGTTGTCTCTACGAGCCCCGAACATGCCATTGGCTGGTCACCTTACCAGTGAACAATGTACATTAGACGAGCTCAAAATAGTAGATACTCAACACGAACACGTAGAGGAACTCAAGTGGAAAACAACGATGCTTCATTTGCGGAAATCCGATTCCGTTTGGACCCTAAACGGGCCAAAAATGTAGTTATTGACCAAAATTAGACGTCTGGGACTAGTCCCAGATGTCTTAAAAGATGTCAGATCTCACCTTTTACTTCCTATTGCTGATTTAGACGTCCAGACTCCCTCTGCGACCGTCTGGGGGCAGCTCCAAGCGTCGGACAAGGCCTCCGATCATCTAGAAGTACCTCTGGACGTCTTGTGACGTGATCAGACGTCCAAAAGTACTTGGGAAAATGCACCGTGTGCCTTCCCAAAGCCTCCACCTGCGTACAAACAACGCAGGCACAAAAATCAGCCCTACATCCCTTGCGATACGATCTGCATGGTGAAAAAGTAGTGCAGGAAGATACGTACCTTGCGTTATCTTATGCTTTCAAATGTCCGACTTCAGCTCCGGACATCTTGAAGTCTCGCCAAATGTCTGGTCGATGCTCTAGACGTCTGATACTGGAAACTTCCAGTATCGAAACTCCTCCATGCAGCTCGCCCATCTCGCACCTCCGCCTGCAGCGGCAGCTCCAACAGCTGCAGGAGCTTGAGAAGCTCCCCGCCGGCATCCTCCTCTCTCCCACGACTCCTCGAGTTCCACCAAGCTCCTGCGCTGTCGTCCTCCTCTCCCGCTCTCACTCCCTCGCACTCTCTCGCTCTCACTCCTCCCCGTTTTCCCTCGTCGGCTCCTTTCCTTCCTCGCTGCAACTGTAGCAGAGACGGGAGGGGGCGTGGCTGTCGTAAGGAGATGGTGGAGGTGGTGGTGGCTTGAGTGGTGTGAGGGGGTGAGAAGAAGAGAAGGAGGGTTTATATAGTGTGTGTTAGGGTTTAAGAGTGGTGGGTGCAGAGGAGAGAGAAGCTTCTACGCACCGCCCGTGCGCAGAGTGCAAAGCAAAGTACGAAATTTCCCACTTTCAAACGTCCGAGCATGTGTCCAGATGTCTGGACAGATGTCTAACTGAAACTCCAGACATCTTATCTGACTAAAAAGGCAACGGGTCATTTCATCATCACAAACTTAAAGGAAGTTTCATCCCCGAAACTCGAGCTAGCTAGGGTGCGGAAAAGGAACGTAAAAATGCATAACCTAAAGAGGATTGAAGTAGGTCTAGAAAGATGTACCCTAAAAAATCCTCGGGTACCGCTTTTTCATCGCCGCCTCAGGTTCCCAAGCCGCCTCCTTGTACCACTAGCTCTCCATAAAACCTTCACCAGTGGTACTTGCTTCCGTCTCAGACTCTGGATGACTCTGTCTAGTATCTGTACTGGCCTCTCAGGATAGGTCAGGTCGTCACCCACCTCGATGCTCTGGTGGCTCAGAACGTGACCTGGATTGGTGACGTACTTTCTGAGGTTGGACACGTGGAACACATCGTGCACTCCAGAAAACTGGAGAGGAAGGGTAAGTCGGTAAGCAACAGGTCTCACCCGCTCCAGGACCTCAAAGGGCCCCACAAACCTCGGCGCAAGATTCCCCTTCACCCCAAAACGCTGCAAGCCCTTCATGGGCGAAGCACGGAGAAAGACATGATCCCCAACCTCGAACTACACCTCTCTATTTATTTCTCATTTCTATTATCTCATTTATGTGTTTCTGGTTCATCTATTTCTCAAAGTAGCCAAGTATTTCTTGATCTTGCTTGTTCCTCGTGGGAACGATCTTGATTGTAGTCTTTTCCGTGGAGTAGAAGGTACACGTGGTGCTCTCCTAGCTAGGAGAGTCCCCCGTGGTAGTCCTACACCCAGTCAACCACCCCAAGGTCACTGTCGAGACGTAGCGGTGACTACGGCACGTGTGATAAGCGCACGGATAGCTGCCCGCACTGACACGCAGTTAGTTGTTTCTGCTAGCGGGTATACCCAAAGTATAGCACGGAATAGTATAGGTCCTTGCCCTCTCAGAACAGAGGTATCGCCCCTCAGAACCAAATAAGGGTCTCGCCCCTCCATAGTCTGCATACCCTCATCCGTCTACCCTAGTTTGCCCAAAGGCCTAACAAGGTCAGTGTAGGGTGGCTAGCTGAACCCCGGACCCTATGGGGTGGCTAGCTCCCTCCCTACACTAGTAGTACGTCTCGGTACCACATACACGAGGACCAACAGGAGTCGGTGTAGAGTGGTCAATCCTAACTCCAGGTCTCAACCCAAGGAAGGCTAGCTCCGCTCTACACTAAAAAGGGACAGTTGCTCTCCTTGGTACCACGTACACAAGGACTAGCACACTTCTCATCTACATTCCAGATTCCTTTCATCCACAAGAGTTCTACTCCTAATCCCTGTAGGGTTCATGCTCATATTCATCTCATGTATCCAGATCTAGGTCTCATGTTTCATAACTCGTTCCCCATCCATATACAGGCAGCTCGTAATTTAACATGCATCTCATAATTATATTAAAGGCATTTGCTAGCAATTTATCTTAACCATGCATTCAAGTAAATAGTACAGCTCAAACAGATTCATTCATTTCTACCCTAGGGTTCATTCCACATCCTAGAGTTCAATCCAACTATTCCAACCAAGTACATTCTTATTTAATTATTAACAACTAAATTAAACCACTCTACCAGGTATCACAGGAGGAATGGGGCCTACACCGCAGATCTCGTCATCTTCGCAGGCCCCAAACACGCTACCGGCTGGTAACCTATACCAGCGACTAATTATAATAGACGAGCTCAAAACAATAGATTCTCAACACGAACACGTAGTGGAACTCGAGTGGAAAACAACAATACTTTGTTTGCGGAAATCTAATTTCGTTTGAGCCTTAAACAGTTCAAAAACGCGGTTACTGACCTAAATCAAGTCTTAACAGACATCAGAACTCACCTTACCCTTCCTACGGCTGATTCAGATGTCCAGACTCCCTCTACGACCATTTGGGGGCAGGTCTAGACATTGGACAAGGTCTTTGATCGTCTAGCGACATGACTATACGTCCAAAAGTACTTGGGAAAGTGCACCGCACGCCTTCCCAAAGCTTGCACCTGCGTACGAGCACCCGCAGATGCAACGGTCAGCCAACATCCCCTGCACTATGATCTGTAAGTCACAGGAAGATATGTACCTCGCAATATGGTGCTTTTAGCTGTCTGACCTCAGCTCCGAATGTCCTGGTGCCTCGCCAATCATTTGAACTTGACTCCAAACGTTTGATACTGGAAAACCTCCAGTATCAGAACCTCCTCGCAGCTTGCCCCGCTCGCACCTCCACCCGCAACAGCAGCTCTTGCAGTTGCAAGAGCTTAAGCAGCTCCTCACCAGCGTCCTCGAGCTCCACCGAGTTCCCACGGTCATCTCCCTCCCCTGCTCACACTCCCTCGTACTCTCTCGCTCTTGCTTTTCCCCATTCTCCCTCGCCGGCTCCTCTCTTCCTCATCGCGGCTGCAGTAGCAGGGATGGGAGGGTAGAGGGCGCAGTTGTCGCAGGAGAAGGTGGAGGTGGCGGTGGCTTGAGTGGTGTGAGGAGGAGAGGAGAGGAGAAGGGAGGGGGTTTATATAGAGGGGTGTTAGGGTTCGGGTAAGGGGTGAAGGAGAGAGAGAGCAACCTCTACGCGTCGCCCGCGCGTAGAGTGCAAAGCGCAGTATGAAAATCTCACTTTCAGACGTCCAGGCACGTGTCCAAATGTCTTATCTGGCTAAAAATGTAACGGGTCATTACACCGGATGACTTAAAGTAGGAAAAAGTCAAAACTTATTTTCCCTCCACATGCACGGCACGCGAACGTTCTCTCTCGCCTCTCACCCAAAACCCTAACACTCGACCCTATTTAAACCCCCTATCCTCACCACCCTCACCCCTTACCACCAGCTATCGCTACCTCCCTGTCCGGACACCCCCGTGCAGCCGCGGCAAGGAGGAGCGAGGCCGAGCAAGGATCGGTGAGGGAGAGCAAGAGAGAGAGGGTGAGCGAGAGAAAACGGGAAGGAGAAAGAGGAAGAACATGAAGGGAGGACCAAGGTCGGGGAGCTTCGGCGGAGCTTGTGTCGAAGCTCGAAGGAGCTTGTGCGGAAGCCTGGAGGAGCTCGTGTGAGCGGCGGCGGGCATTCGTGCGAGGAGGAGGGGCTCGAGGAGACGACCTTCCAGCCCTTTGCAGCTGCTGAGGTTGCTGCGATGTGTTGCACGCGACACTGTGAGAGGAGCAGCGTTGCGGAAGGGGTTCTAGTACTGGAAAATTTCCAGTATCAGACGTCTGGAGGGTTGACCAGACGTCTGTAGAGGCATCAGGACGTCCGGAGCTAAAGTCGGACGTCTAAAATCATTTTATCGCGTGGAGGTACGTGTTTCCTGTGCTACTTTCCACCATGCAGGCTGTAGCGCAGGGTGGTTTGGCTAAAAATGGGGTCTGCGCTCTGCACGCAGGTGCAGAGTGTCGGTAAGGAGCGAGGTGCACACTTCGGGGTGATTTTGGACGTCTGACCACATCGCCAGACATCTGAAGGTACTTCCAGATGACTGGAGGCTTTGTCCGACGTCAGGAGTTGCCCTCAGACGGTCGCGGAGGGATCTGGATGTCTGAGGATACCGTAGAAGACACGAGGTAAGATCTGACGTCTTTTAAGACATCTGGGACTATTCCCAGACGTCTGATTTTGACTAGTCTGCACGCCTTTTACCCGTTTAAGGTTCAATCGGGGTCCGTTTTACGCTAACGAAATACCTGTGTTTTCCTCAAGAGTTTCTCTATGTATTAGAGTCTGTTATACATTATTCTGAACTCTTCTTTTGTGTTGTATTCCCTAGTATAGGGTTTCAGCCTGTTGCGTGTTTGGGGCTCGTAGAGACGCTTGGGTCAACCGTTTAAGCCCTCATTACTCTCGTGTTTCCTGGTAGAGTGGTTTACTACAACATTAAGATTTACACAATGAAAGAGCATGTTTAGAATACTTGAATAAACCTTAGGATGAAACATGAACCCTAGGGTAGAAACAAATGAGAATGGTTGAGCTACTCTGTTTACTTGAGATGCATGTTAAAATATGAGTTGCCTGTATGTGAATGAGAAATTGAACTGTGAAACCACAAGTTGCATGTATATGATTGAGAATTGAATTGTGAAAGCACGAGCTGCCTGTATATGGATGAGGAACGAGTTATGAACCATGAGATCTGAATACTGATAAATGGAACAAATACAGTACATGAACCCTATGGGGAATTAGGAGGATAACTCCTGAAAATGGAAAGGAATTCCGTGTGTAGACGGGAAGTGAGTTGGCCCTTGTGTACGTGGTACCAAGAAGCACAGTGGTTCTTTTAGTGTAGAGCAGAGCTAGCCACCCTTGGGTTGAGAGCCGGGATTAGGATTAGCCACTCTATACCGACTCTTATTGGCCCTTGCGTAAGTGGTACTGAGGCGTGCTACTAGTGTAGGGAGGGAGCTAGCCACCCCACGCAAGGCACTTAGTCGCTCTCGTAATCTCGGAGGGAGAGTGGGTGCGCAAATAAAGATGAAGCTCTCAGGTGTGGACATGGGCTTTGGAGAGCTTAGAACTTCTTCTTAGTATCAATGTGACACAATAATAGTGGAAAGTAGTCTTGCAAGGTGTGTCTTTACAAGGCAAGGGTCCTCCTCTATTTATAGAGGGCCTAGGAAGGCTTTGGAAGCTCTTAGAAAGCTTCCATAGCCGTTGGGGTTGAACCCAAGGCAAAATAGGCCGTAATCAGAATCAATCATGATTCTGACAGGGTCATCAGACGTCTGGAAACTAGGTCAGACGTCTGATTCTTGGCGGGTTTCTTTCCTGACTTGGTTCAGACCTAAACAGGGTTCTAGTGTATGGCCATCAAACGACATACAGGACATTTGGCACTAGGTCTGGACGTCTGAAAACCTATTGTACAATGGAAATGGATTCCCAAGATAGGTTAATAGCTAGAAAATCTTACAAAGGAGATTTTAGGTCAATCGAAGTGAAACGGTCACATATCAGACGTCTGGGGTCCTCTACGGACGTCTGATATAAGGTTAACGGTCATTTTCCTCAACGTTTACTTAGCTCCACTAATTGGACGTCTGGTACAAACATCAGACGTCTTCTAAGACGTCTAGACTAAGGTCTGGACGTCTAATTTCATCAGATAGAAGCAACAAAGTCCAGCCTAAGTTATTGGACATCTGAGTTAACAGTTAGACGTCTTAAAAGTCACTATCAGACATCTGATTTCCAGATTAGACGTCTGATTAGGATATCTGAACCCTATTTTGGTTTGCTAAGTTCTCTACAGAAAACTTAAGTATCCTAAGGTTGTGCAAGTATTCCTAGGACTACTTTAAGGGTTCTTTGAGTCTCTTTAACATAAGATCTAAGAAAGAAATAAAGAGCAAAACAAAATTACATAGAACAAGATAAAGGAGATCTATCCTATTCTTGTCTTCACGCTTCTTCAGGCTATTGCTCTTCACGGAGCTCCTTTGTTCTCCGTCAAGCTCTTCCAATCCTCCATGGATGCGAGCTCGAACTCCGTCTAAACACGTTTTCATTTGTAATAAAATAACACATGTTTTGTTATCATCGAAATAAATGATCGTGGTGCTCTAGCACCAACAAGTACCACGTGTACCTTCTAATCCACGGAAAAGACTGCAATCAAGATCGTTCCCACGAGGAACAAGCAAGATCAACAAATACTTGGATCCTTGTGAAATAAATGAACCAGAAATTCATAGATGAGATAAATAGAAATGAGAATAAAACCTAGTTGCTTGTTTTACTTTACTTGTACATAAATAATGTAAACACCACTCTACTCAGCGTTCGTTGACTCTGTCTTTTTGTAACCCTGTCCAGGACCAAGAATCCAGCAACCCGAGTTTCCGGCTGCAGAGGGTGCTGGGCCCAGCCGAGCCCAGCCATAGTCGTTTCTTTCTAGCTCTTTCATTTTACTACTATTGTAGTGAGTAATAGACATCTATTTTACTGCTCCTGTTACTTTCTGTTTTCCTTCCACTGCTGTTGTTATGGTGGCATATATTATTTTGAGACAGTTTGCTCTACCTTCCTCCACCGTTTCGCATTTCCTTCTTCTTAGTTATAATGCATGTGTGGATGTGGTATTATTTCCTGCTTTTGGTTATTTTTCGTTGGACGACTAGGTCTTGGGATTAGTCGAGGCGAGCCAGTCTCGGGTCTTGTAGGGATTCGAGAACTAGGTCGTAACAAGAGGTATCAGAGCAAGGTCGTCCGGAGAAATGAACCAATTGGTCTGAGAATAACCACTCATGTGCATATAACTAGGATAGCCATCACAACGTAAGCTTTGACATTCGTTTCTGAGTCATTTTCCTGATGTAATCCGGTATCATTGACAACTCTTATTTTATCTCTTGCATCTCCTTGCAGGAGATGTCTCGTCGGGGAGTTCCCGAGGCAGGCCGTGGTCATGGCCATGGACAAGGTCGGAGAGGCGAACGTACCAAACCTGAGGCACCAATTGACCCACTTATCCTCCCGGGCGTTCAGGCCCAAGATCTTGCCCAGCTAATCAGATACATCATGCGGGAGGAGCTCCAGCAGCCTCCTCGGGCGCCTCTCCCTGAGGACATGGAGGGGGAGTCCTCGATGGGATAGCGAGACCATCGCAGCACCGAATGAGCAGGAGGGGGAGGGACACAGCCTACCCGCTGACCTGATTGTGATTCAGATGGAGGACTTTGGCATGATCCTAGGGATGGACTGGCTTTCTGCCTATCACGCCCTGGTGGACTGTTTTGGGAGGAAGATCATTTTCTCTATACCAGAGTTGCCTCCCTTTGAGTTTCACAGTCAGCTGGTGGACGGAGGTTTCAGATGCATCTCCACGCTTTGGGTAGTGAGGCTTTTGAGCCAGGGGTGTGAGGGCTTCTTGGCCTGTGTGGTGGCAGAGCCTACTCCCGTGGCTGACTTTCAGAGTATCCTAATGGTCTGTTAGTACCCCGACGTTTTCACAGAGGAGCTGCCAGGACTACCGCCTGAGCGTGAGATCGAGGTCGAGATCTCACTGGTACCGGCGACCAGCCCCATTTCTACTACAACGTACCGGATGACACTACTTGAGCTGCGAGAGCTCAAGTCACAGCTACAGGACCTATTGAAGAAGGGCTTTGTGAGGCCCAGTGCGTCCCCATGGGGAGCTCCTGTACTATTTGTGAAGAAGAAGGACGATACCCTTTGGCTGTGCGTCGACTATCGACAGCTGAATCGGGTCACCGTCAAGAACAAGTACTTGCTGCCTGGTATCGACAACCTTTTTGACCAGTTGCGAGATGTCACAGTGTTCTTCAAGATAGATCTGAGATCAAGTTACCACCAGTTGAGGATTAGGGAGACCGACGTCTCCAAGACAGCTTTTCGTACCCGATACGGGCACTACGAGTTCTTGGTCATGCTGTTTGGGCTGACCAATACCCCTGCTGCCTTCATAGACTTGATGAACCACGTTTTCAGGCCATATTTAGACCAGTTTGTGGTGGTGTTCATCGACGACGTACTCGTTTATTCGCAGGATTAGGTACATCATGGACAGCATTTACGTATGGTCCTGGATACCTTAAGGTGACGTAGGCTGTATGCCAAGTACAACAAATCCGAGTTTTGGCTGAGACAGGTGACTTTCTTGGGCCACATGATTTTAGGAGATGGATTGGCTGTGGACCTAGCCAAGGTAGAGGTGATGAGAACCTCATCATGAACCCTAACTAGAACATTTTGACCTAAATAAGTATACAAAAGCTCCTATAAAACCTAAGGGAAAGCCTGAATCAGGGAATTACGAATTTGAATATAAAATAATTCACAAGGGGTAAAACTATAATTTTACCAATGCAGTACATAAACGGGATTCCTAAGGGTCTAGACATAGGTCAAATGGGCTTAATAAAAGAGAAAGTGGGATGATTTGGTCTTAAAAGGGTTATAGCGACATCTAGGAATTAAATGACATTCTACAACCCTAAAACAAACCCACTTTAATTCACGAAGTTTCTGGCGAGATAAAAATCAACTAAACCCTCTAAAATTCATAAAAAAATATCCCCTATGGTTTAGAACCTTCAATTTGGCCTTTGGAACCTGATTTGACCTAGATTGAGGTCCATACCCACTTTTTGACCTAATTTGGGTTTTTGTGCAAAATATCTAGTCAGACGAGGTCAAACCTGAAATCAAACTTCACCATTGGATTCCTTAGGTCTAAATTAGGTTTATACCAAAATTTGGACCCAAGGGAAGGCCATTTTGACCTACTTTACAAATTGATCTTCAACAATTACTTTCTAACCCTTAACTTTTTGAAGCCTTGCGAAAACCCCCTCAACTCTCTCATCACTTTCTTCAATCAGGTCCCTTTGCCATTGCAACAGGGATCCATACGCCGGCGACGTTGCGAGGCTGTTTTCTCCTTGCTTGCCTAGGGAGTTGCCCCCAGATTTAAAAGGGGAGCTCTCTGCGAACCCCCCTACCGCATGACCAGCTCCCCATACCCTGAATCGCCCCATACCTCTCGTGCGAATGTGCGAGAGGTATGGGTATCCCCTCCGACCATGCCTCCGGTGTCAAATTTCGGCCGCCTCCGTGCGAAGAACCTCCTGCCCTCGCCTATTTAAGAAGCAGCACGCTTTACCGCTTCTCCTAAGCTTGATTTGGCCACAGACTCTCCCCAGAATTCATCTCCCCTCTCTCCGGCCAAGTATCCCGCAAGCTCTGATGATTTTTCCTCCTCCCTCACGTCGCTCTGCTGCCATACCACTGGCAGGGTTCACTTCACCTCGTTCTTCCGCGTTGCGCCGCACCAGCGCACGCCTTCCTGTCCTCCTCGTCGCCGTTATCTCCCCCTTAGGGCCATCTTCTCCGATGACGACACAAACACGCCATTCGTCTCCTCCGCCTCCCCTTCGCTCCAAGTACCCTAGATAAGCTCCTCTTCTCCTACTTTCTATTTCCCCTCAGTCAATTTAATCTTTCGACTTCCTGACTCCACTGTCCACCATCGCCATCTCCACCTCCGGCCAAACCTCTGGTGAGGCGTCCCCACCGCTCCACAACTCCACGGCCTCACTAACCGATCCCTGAGCATCGCCACCACCCACTGATCACCCTACGACCCTCCACTGATCGCGCCAACCCCTATCGCCTTCCCCCGACCTAACCCATCTTCACGGCCACAGTGCGACCTAGGCAAGCATGCTTAGGCCACCCCGCGGCCACCCACCCACCTAGGCATCTTTGCCATCCTCTGGAAAAGCTTGCCGAGTGTTTTGATAGGGCCGCAAGGCCGTATTACTGATTTCAGGTCTCGAGTTTCTACCGCCATTGACGCCGAGCTTGCAGCGAGCTTGCAAGTAGCTCCAAACCCTTCCTGCTCCAGGGGATGCACCCAGGTTGCGCGGAAGACCTCCGCGCGCAACTCCATGTCTTCAATTGGCAGCGAAGGCCTCGGCTAGAGTGGCAATTGCTCGTGCTTGCTGTTGCGGGCACGCGAGAAAGGGTGGGACGTTTAGTCCCACCTCGGAAAGTTTTGAGGCGCAGCACCTGCATAAGTTGAATTCTTGCCAATAGTTGTTCGCCTCTGATTCACTGGGGTGAGGTCCCTCGCCTCACCTATCACGCCTCGTCTGTGACATAACCCGCGTACCTGGCACCCAGATCCGATTAACCCCTCCATGCACTCCTTGCGCACCACACCCACGTCGGAGCGCCTGGACCCAGGTACGCGACCGACCTGATAACCCAACTCTGGGAGAGCGTACTGAAGAGAAATACACAGAGAGAGAGAGACGCACAGGAAGGGTAGGGGAATAGGTTTTGTTGTGTGGTGCTTGTGTAGGAAGAGGACGCTAAGGGAGGAAGAAGCGCAGCAAGAGGAGTGGCCAAGGACTTAGCCGCACAGAGGAGCAGAAGGTGAAGAAGAAGGAGGAGGGAGTGCAGCAAAAGAAGAAGCTAAGGATGCAGCTAAAGCCTAAGGCAAAGAAGAAGACAGAGAAGGCCTTGCACAGAAGAAGAAGAGAAAGAGAAGCAGCAGAGAAGAAGAAAAGAAGAAGAAGCCAAGAGGAAGAAGAACCAGCAGAAGAAGCACTGTAGCAAGTGGAAGTTTAAGTCGTCTGACCCTGGACTTAGACGTCTGGAGAGAGAAAGAAAGAGAGAAGAAAAGAAGAACAAGTTTTCCTTTCTTTTATTATTTTTTGTAAAACAGTATATATCTATATTGTAAGTTGTGATTTTGTATGCTTCTAAAATCAAGTGTTGCTCCCTAAGTTCAACCTCGAAAATTTTCTATTTTCGAGTAATAAAAACAAATATACATACTGGTTGAACCTAGTAAGAGGCCGTACTCAGGTGGGAGAGGCCATGCATAGTGACAGAGATACACAACTTTTTGGGACTGACAGGATATTATCGGTGGTTTATCAGAGGATTCTCTCAGATTGTGGGCTTATAGGACCTCCCACAAGACCCAATTAGGCATGTCTCCTTTTAGACTGGCGTACGGGAAGGCGTGTCACCTTCCCGTCGAATTGGAACACAAAGCCTATTGGGTAGTACGGAGCTGCAACTTAGATCTTTCTAAGACTGGAACCCACAGAAAGCTTCAGATAAGTGAGATTGATGAATTACGCCTTGATGCGTATGAGAACTCGCGAATCTACAAAGAGCGGGTTAAAGCTTTTCATGACAAGCACATATCTAGAAAAATCTTCCACCCTGGTCAGAAGGTCCTACTCTTCGATGCTCGACTCAAACTCTTCCCCGGGGAACTGCGATCCAAGTGGGTCGGACCATATCTTGTCCGACAAATCTTTGGAAATGGAGCCGTTGAGATCAGTCCACTCAGCCACGATTCTGAACCTTTCATCGTGAACGGTCAGAGACTCAAACCGTTCATTGACGTAACCATTACAGATTTGGTTGAGTCATCATTTATCCTCCATTCTCCCTAAGCTTATTGCGTCCAGCCGATGACGTAAAACTCATCGCTTAACGGGGGGCAGCCCGTCTTTCTTTCTAAAAAATCCGAAACCTTTTCTGAATTTCTTTGCACTTTAGGTTCATCCTTTAGGACAACCAACTTCACCTCAGGTACTCGTACCTGAGATTAGAAATCGTCCGCAACAGTCACCTCGACCCATCCACTCACCAAATACCTGTCCTAATGCATGAACCAAGATAAATAAAAACCCACCAAATGTACAATGAGGACATTGCAAATCTTAGGCATGGGGGTGTATGAAAGTGCAATGAAATAACATAACAAGAAAAGGTTTCAACAAAAAAATCCGCATATGCGAAAAAAAAAAAACTTTGAAGGAGGAAGAAAATGCTGGAAAACTTTATAGAAAGAGGAGAAAACAAAAAGCAGAATGATAAAAAGGAGCACAAAATGAAATGGATGGTCATTAGTAAGAAATTAAGGAATTAACCAAAGTTCTAGACCACATTAAGGAAAATAAAAACAAAAGTGCACAACAAGATTAGTAAGAACGCGAACCTTAGGCATTCTTAGCTAGACTCTTAGCACCCGTTAAGATCTAGATATTCCTCAAGAGGTTGAGGAAAATGAAAAGCTTAAGTATTAGGTCCAAGGCTTAGGGAATATTCGGCCTCATTAACTGACCTTCGATTTACGGGACTCAGTAACCTAAGCACCCAAATTCACACAGTCTGGTTCTGCAAGCATAAATATCAAAATCACGCAGAAGCGTTTCAAATATTCTGAAAATGTCATATAGATTAGGAGCAGTCGATCAACACAAGTTGATTTGAACAAGTTCCCGGCGCGGAGAGGTGGGAAATTCCCCTCGAAGATGCGTAACAACATATCATCTCCTCGGTGCTTGTCTCCTAGGATATTTACATATCCTACTGGGGGCATGTAAGCACTCTGCTGGTTCAGATTCCATGGATGGCATTATCACAAAGCATCAATTGCCAGGGTCTGAATTCGTCCACGGAACACCATAGACGGGATTATCTCGAAATCTCGAAAGCCAGGGTTTTGGGGGTTATCATGGGCGGTGCTATCTCGAAGCATCGACTGTCAGGGACCCTTGAGGATTGATGATGGGGACAAGGAATCCGATACAGATCGTGTTGTGAAGCCAAACCTAAGCTAGAATTAAAAAGAAAAGAGAGAGAAAACTCTCTAAACAAATAATCCTTCTGTCTCTCTCTTACAAAGCGCACTGCAAACTGAACCAAGGCTAAAAATGTCTCAAGCACGGGTGCTTTAACCACGGAGTCCAATAAACTTTAGGTTAATTCCTGTAGGCCTTAAAAACCTTTGTTAAAGACTGAGGCTAAAGTTAGACAGATCTGGATCTTGGTTGGTACTAGAGCACCTTTTAGGCCTATGATTGGCATTCTAACCTAATCAAGGATACAAGAGGAAAAGCACCTATCAAAATTTGATGAAAGAAATTCACGGTCTAGAATAGAGGTTAAAACTTTAAAATTTTGCTAAGGGACTAGCAAAAGGTAGGCATGGGGGTATGATGAGAACCTCATCATGAACCCTAACTAGCAGATTTTGACCTAATAAGTATACAAAAGCTCCTACAAAACCTAAGGGAAAGCCTAAATCAGAGAACTATAAATTTGAGTATAAAGCAATTCATAACTGGTAAAAATACAATTTTACCAATGCAGTACACAAACGGGATTTCTAAGGGTCTAAACACAGGTCAAATGGGTTTAATAAGAGAGAAAGTGAGATGATTTAATCTGAAAAGGGTTATAGCGGTCTATAGGAATTAAATGACATTCTGTAACCCTAAAATAAATCTGCTTTAATTCACGAAGTTCCAGGTGAGATAAAAATCAATTAAACCCTCTAAAATTCATGAAAAAATATCCCTTAGGGTTTAGAACCTTCAATTTGGCCATTGGAACCTATCTTGACCTAGATTGAGAATCATACCCAATTTTTGACCTAATTTGGGTTTTTGTACAAATTGCCTGGTCCAACGTGGTCAAATATAAAATCAAACTTCACCATTGGATTCCTTAGGTTAAAATTAGGTTTGTACCAAAATTTGGACCTAAGGAAATGTCATTTTGACCTACCTTACAAATTGGTCCTTAACAGTTACTTTCTGACCCGTAACTTTTTGAACTCTTGCGTTTACCGCCTCAACTTTCCCTTCGTCTTCTACAAATCGGTCCCTCTTCCACCGTAGCAATAGGCCATACCTCCGGTGACTTCACGCGGAGGATTGCGCCGTGCAGTGCATGGGAGCCGACCCTAGAAACGAGAGGAGTGTCCCCTGCGTTGTCCTCTTTCGCATGGACCTCTTCCCATGCCATACCGGCACCCATACCTCCCGTGCGAACGCGCGAGAGGTATGGGTCTCCGACTGCCCACGTCTCTGGTGAGGATTTTCCCTCCATTCTCACACATCTGCCAGTCTGCCCTCGCTTATTTAAGATGCAGCACGCCTCGCCGCTTCAGTCAAGCTTCGTTTGGCCTGAGATTCCCCCTCCTCTTCGTCTCCTCCCAACTCCAGCCAACTGCCAGAGCTTCCGGCGACTCTCCCTCTCCTCTCTCGTCGCCCTGCCACCATACCAGTGGCAGGGTTAACTCCACCATCCTCTTCAGCGCCGTGCCATACCAGCGGGCACTCTCTGACCCCTTCTCCTCGTCACTGTTCTCTCCCCTGGCACCTTCGTCTTCGGCGACGGCAGCACCGGCCACTCGCCACTTCCGCACCTCCCCCTTCACTCTGGACTCGTAGCTAAGTTTCTCTTACTCTCTCCTTTATTTCCCCCTGTTAATTTGTTGTTTCAACCCCTCGACATCCACTGTCCATCTCCACCTTCTCCACCTTCGGCCAAACCTCCGGCGAGGTGCTTCCGTCATTCCACTCACCCATCCACCTCGCCAAACACCTCAGAAGCTACACCACCACCCACTGATCACCCTATGACCCTCCACTAACCGCACCAACCCCTGTCGCCTCCCCCTGAACAAACCCATCCTCACAGCCACAGAGTGACCTAGGCACACACGCCTAGGCTGCCCTGCGGCCAACGAACCCCCGCCTCACCTTCGCCATGATACGGCAAAGGTTTTCTAATGGTTTGACAGAGCCGCGAGGCAACATTCTTGCTTTCAGGTTCTGAGCGGTCACCGCCATTGCTGCCGAGCTTGGAGCAAGCTTGTTAGCAACTCCAAGCCTTCGCAGTTCCAGGCTGGAGTCCCAGGCAGCGCGGAAAGGTCTCACGCACGATCCCAGGTCTCCAATCAAAGGCGCAAGCTGCGCGTGTCGCTGCAATAGCGAGGATTCCTGCTGCTGGCGAAGGCGCGAAATTTAGGTGGGACATTTAGTCCCACCTTGGAAACCCTTGAAGCGCCACAGCCAAATAAATTGAAAAAGTGCACTTGCCTTATCGCCTTCGATACACAGGGGTCAGGTCCCTCGCCTATGCATGCGCAGCATGCCACGCGCTAGCACTTGCCCTCGCCCGCGCTCACGCCCCGCGGGCCGGGACCAAACTCGATTACCTGACCAAGCACTCCTCGCGCACCACCCACGCTGGTGCGCCGGTCCTGGGCGTGTTACCCGACCCGTTTACCCGATTAAGGCTCTGGGAGCGAACCTTAGAGTGAATTTGAAAGAGAGAGAGAGACGTGGGGCGGGTAGGGGTTAGGTTTTGCCTAACCTTGTAATGTGCAGGGAAGCAGGAGAAGAAGAAAGGAGGAGGAGCGGCTGAGGACTTAGCTGCACAGAGCAGCAGAAGTTGAAGAAGAAGGAAGAGGAGGGAGCATAGCAGAGAAAAGAAGAAGGGAAGAAGCAGCCAAGAGCTACAACATAAGAAGGATTTGAAGAAGAAAGCCAAAGGAAAAAGAGAAGAAAAAAGGAGGGAAGCCTGCCGCACAGAGGAAAGAAAGAAGTAGAAGAAGACCGAACAGAGAAAAGAAGAGGAAGAAGGCCAAACAGAGAAGAGAAGAAGAAGAAGCCAAGAGGAGAAGAACCTGCAAAGGCACTGTAGCAAGAGGTAGATAAGGCATCTGATTCAAAGAATCAGACGTTTGAGAAAGAAAAGGGCAGAGAAAGAAGAGAAGGAAGAGAGAAGAGAAGAAAAAAAAGAAAAAGAAAAAGAAAAAAAAAAGAAAAGAATTTTTGTTCACTCTCTCTCTTTAATTTTTGTAAAGTAGTATAGTATAGTTAATTGTGAATTTTTATGCTTCTGGAATTATGTTTGCTCCCTGAGTTCGACCTCGGAATATTCTAAATTTCGAGTAATAAATTAAAATAAACTGATCATCGTTTTTCGTAACATACTACAATGAATATATTTTTAAAACCGACGAAAGATGGCCAGTCAACAAGGATACTTGTTTTACTTCCCAGTTCTAGGCTGAGTTTCAGCAGGCCTTGGGGACACATTTGAGGTTTAGTACCGCCTACCACCCCCAGACGGACGAGTAGTCAGAGCACACCATACAGATACTTGAGAACCTTCTGCACACCTGTGTACTAGATTGAAGAGGCTCCTGGGAGGCGCATTTACCCCTGACAGAGTTTGCATACAACAACAGTTACCACTCAAGCATCGGCATGGCACCTTACGAGGCCCTGTACAGACGGAGGTGTACTGCACCCTTGAGTTGGGTCGAGGTGGGGACCAAGTGGGTGGTTGGTCCTAGGCTGATCCAGCAAAGTCAGGAGGTAATAGAGCATATTCACAGATGACTCCTCACTGTCAAGAGCAAGCAGAAGAGCTACGCTGACCGGAAGCGCAGAGAGGTGCAGTTCGAGGTTGGGGATCACGTCTTTCTCCGTGTTTTGCCCATGAAGGGTTTACAGTGTTTTGGGGTGAAGGGGAAGCTTGCACCGAGGTTTGTGGGACCCTTTGCGGTCTTGGAGTGGGTAGGACCCATTGTCTACCAGCTTGCCCTTCCTCCCCAGCTTTCTGGAGTGCACGACGTGTTCCACGTGTCCAACCTCAGGAAGTATGTCGCTGATCCCAGCCACGTTCTGAGCCACGAGAGCATCAAGGTGGGGGAGGACCTAACCTATACCGAGAGGCCGGTACAGATACCAAACAGAGTCGTTCGGAGTCTGAGACGGAAGTAGGCACCACTAGTGAAGGTTCTATGGAGAAGCCAACGGTGCGAGGAGGCGACTTGGGAGCCTGAGGCAGCAATGCGGGAGCGGTACCTGGAACTTTTTGAGGGTACGTCTCCTCGGACCTACTTTGATTCTCTTTAAGTTTGTTATGCATTTTTACGTTACTTTATCCGCACCAAACATAGCTCAAGTTTCGGAGATGAAACTTCCTTTAAATTTGTTATGTTGAAATGACCCGTTGCCTTTTAGTCGGTTGATGAGAACCTCATCATGAGCCTTAACTAGCATATTTTGATCTAATAGAATGAACAAAAGCTCCTACATAAGCCAAAGGAAGGCCTAATTCAGGGAATTACTGATCTGAAAGGAAAACATGAAACAAGGGGTAAAACTGTAATTTTACCATTGCAGTACATCAACGGGATTTCTAAGGGTCTAAAAATAGGTCAATTGGACTTAATAAGAGAAAAAGTAGGATGGTTCAGTCAGATAAGGGTTATTATGAAATTTGAGAATTAAATGACATTTTGTAACCCTAAAACAGACCCACTTTAATTCACAAGGTTCCAGGAAATATAAAAATAAAATAAACCCTCTAAAATTCATGGAAAAATATCCCCTAGGGTTTAAAACCTTCAATTTGACCCTTGGAACCTGTTTTGACCTAGATTGGGGTCTATGCCCAATATTTGACTTAATTTAGGTTTTTGTGCAAAATGTCCAATCAAACGTGGTCAAAACTAAAATCCAACTTCACCATTGGATTCCTTAGGTCCAAATTAGGTTGATACCAAAATGTAGACCTAAGAGAAGGTCGTCTTGACCCACTTTGCAAATTGGTCCTCCAAATTACATTCATACTCTCAACTTTTTGAAACCCTTGTAAATACTCCCCTAACTTCTTCATCTCTTTCTTCATTTTGGTCCCTCTGCCATGTGCAGCAGGGACCATACCTCCGGCGACTTTGCGTGGAGGTTTTCTCCTCGCTTGCATGGGGAGCCGCCCCAAGATTTGAAAGGGGAGCTCCCTACGGAGTCCCCTACCGCATGGGCAGCTCCCCATACTTTAAAACCCACCATGCCTCTCATGTGAACGATCGAGAGGTATGGGTCTCCCTCCGACATGGTTTTCTCGCCGTCTCCGTGCACTTCCCGCTCTACTTGCGCCTATTTAAGGAAGAACAAACCACGTTGCTTCCTTTAAGTTTGAATTGGCCGAAGATTACCCCCAAATTCGTCTCCTCCTCACTTCGGCCGACTGCCCGAAGCTTCCGGTGGCTCTTCCTCCCTCTTCTCCTCGCTCTGCCATCGTACCAATGGCAGAGCCAGCTCCTCCGTTCTCCTCTGCGCCGCGCCATACCAGCGCGCTTCCTCCGACCCTCTTCCTCGTCGCCGCTTCTTCCCCTCAGCCTCTTTGTCTCCGGCGACGACAGTACCCGCCGCTTGCCATCCGCCTCCCCCTTTCGCTCCAAACCTATCAGTTAAGTTCCTCTCACTCCCCTCTTCATTTCCCCTCTCTTAATTTGCACTTTCGACCCCTCAACACCGCAGACCACCATCACCTTCTCCATCTCCAGCCGACCACTGGCGAAGGCGCTTCCACCATTTCATACCTTCACACGCCTCGCCAGATACCTCACCACCTTCGCCATCACCCACTGATCGTCATCCGCCCCTCCACTGACTGCCATACCCTTTAGAAACAACCCCCGAACACACCCATCTGCACGCACATAGTGTGCCCTAAGCACACACGCACAGGCACCCTCATGCCACGCCGACCGCCAGGCCACCTTCGCCATGTCACGGCGAAGCTTGCTAAGTTTCCTGACAGGGCCGTGAGGCCGTGTTCATGTTTTTAGGTTCAGAGCCACCTTCTCCATTAGAGCAGAGCTTGGAGCAAGCTTGCAAGCTGCTCCAGACCTCGCCAGCCCCAGGTCACTAGCCCAAGTCGCATGGATTCCTCTCGCACACAACTCCAGTCCACCAATTGAAGCTGCAACCCCTTGCAGCCTCGCAATCAGAGGGAACACCTGCTATTGTAACGTGCGCGAAGCGGGTGGGACGTTTAGTCCCACCTCGGAAGTGGGTGAGCAGACGCAGTAGCATAAATTGAAAAACTACTATAGGCTCTTCGCCTCCGAACACGGGGTGAAGTCCCCTTGCCCGTATACCCGCCTCGTCCGTGACCCATGCTACGTGGACTGGCTGACCCATTTACCCTACACTCTTTACACACCACCCACGCCGGTGAGCCTGGACCTAGGCACGCGTAACCCGACCCGATTACCTGGCTAGCTCTAAGAGAGCGAAGAGAGAAATAGAGAGAGAGACACCGGGAGGGTAGGGGTATGTTTTGCTTCTCCGTGCCTGTGTAGGGAAAAAGGAGGAAGAGGAAGCAGCTGCGAGGAAGAGGAAGAGAAGAAGAAGAAGCCAGTTGAAGGAAGAAGAGGAAGCTGAGGACTTAGCCGCACCAAAGAAGAAGAAGAAGACAGAGGAAGGAGCCGAAGAAGAAGAAGGAGGAGGTGCAGCACAGTGCAAGAAGAGAAGAAAGAAGAAGGAATTGCAACAGCTCAAGAAGAGAAGAAGAAGAAGCCAAGAAGGCAGCCACAGAGAAAGAGAAGGAGGAGGAAGAGCAGCTGAAGGAAGGAGAAGCTGCAGAGAAAGAAAGAAGAAGAAGAGGTGCGACAGAGAGAAGTAGGAGCAGAAGAAAGAAGCAAGTTCAGCACTGTAGCAGGAGTCAGTTAAGGCATCTGATTCAAAGAATCAGACGACTAAGAGAGAAAACAGAGAAAAAAGAAGGAAGAGAGAAAAGAAAAGGAAAGAGAGGAGGAGAAGAAAGAAAGAAGAGAAAAATTCTATTTCCTTTTACTCTTTAGATTTTTATAAACACTACATTATTGTTTAGAATTCTGATAGTTTTCTTCTAAATACCGAATTGCTCCCTGAGTTCGACCTCGGAATATTTTTGAATTTCGAGTAATAAATAAATAAAATTTGATAATCATTTTTCATAGTAATACTACAACGAACATATTTTTAAAACCTGACAAATGACGACCATCATCAGTTAAGACGTATAGAGTTTCAGTCAGACGTTTGTCCGGACGTCTGGACACTGTCTCGGAAGTCTGAAAGTGGGAAAAAGTCGAAACTTATTTTCCCTCCACATGCGCGCGAACATTCTCCCTCTCCTATCGCCTCTCACCCGAAACCCTAACACCCGAACCTATTTAAACCCCCCTCTCCTCACCACCCTCACCCCTCACCACCAACCACCGCTAACTCCTTGTCTGGACACCCCCGTGCAGCCGCGGCAAGGAGGAGTGAGGCCGAGCAAGGATCGGCGAGGGAGAGTGAGAGAGAGAGGGTGAGCGAGAGAAAACGAGAAGGAGAAAGAGGAAGAATGTGAAGGGAGGACCAAGGTCGGGGAGCTTCGACGGAGCTCGGAGGAGCTCATGCGGAAGCTCGGAGGAGTTTCGGCAGAGCTCGGAGGAGCTCGTGTAGAAGCTCGAAGGAGCTTCGATGGAAGTCTGGAGGAGCTTGCGTGAGCGGCGGCGGGCACGCGCGCGAGGAGGAGGGGCTCGGGGAGACGACCTCCAAGCCCTTTGCAGCTGCTGAGGCTGCTGCGGCGTGCTGCGGGCGACACTACAAGAGGAGCAGCGTTGCGGAGGGGGTTCTGGTACTGGAAAATTTTCAGTATCAGACGTCTAGAGTGTCGACTAGATGTTTATAGAGGCATTAGGACGTCCAGAGCAGAAGCCAGACATCTAAAAGCATTTTATCGCACGGAGGTACGTGTTTCCTACGCTACTTTCTACCATGCAGGCCGTAGCACAGGGTGGTTTGGCTAAAAATGGGGTATGTGCTTTGCACGCAGGTGCAGAGCGTCGGAAAGGAGCGGGGTGTGCACTTCGGGGTGATTTTGGACGTTTGACCACATCGCCAGACATCCGAAGGTACTTCTAGACGACTGGAGGCTTTGTCCGACGTCTGGAGCTTCCCTCAGATGGTCGCGGAGGGATCCAAATGTCTGAGGAAACCGCAGGAGACACGAGGTAATATTTGATGTCTTTTAAGATGTCTGGGACTATTCCTAAACGTCTGATTTTGACCAATATGCACGTTTTTTACCCGTTTAGGGTTCGATCAGGGTCCGTTTTACGCAAACGAAATACCTGTGTTTTCCTCTCAAGTTTCTCTACGTATTAGAGTCTGTTATACATTGTTCTGAACTCTTCTTTTGTGTTGTATTCCATGGTATAGGGTTTCAACCTGCTGCGTGTTTGGGGCTCGTAGAGATGCCTGGGTTTGTGGTTCAAGCCCCTATTACTCTTCCTGTTACTATTCCTGTTACTTTTTGTTTTCTTTCCACTATTGTTGTTGTGGTGGCATGTACTATTTTGAGACAGTTTACTCTACCTTCCTTTACCATTTCGCTTTTCCTTCTGTTTAGATATAATGCATGTGTGGATGTGGTATTATTTCCTGCTTTTGGTTATTTTTTGTTGGACGACTAGGTCTTGGGATTAGTCGAGGCAAGCCAGTCTTAGGTCCTGTAGGGATTTGGGAACCGGGTCGTAACACATACATACATACATACACACACACAGTACAATACACGCACACACACAAGGGCAGAACTTCAACACTTAGCCGCTCAGCAGCCAACTCTTCTCTCTTTTTCTCTCAACACTTACCCTCTGTTTCAACACACACACACACGAGCACTCACGCTTCTTCTCAACACTTAGAATTTTTTCTCAACACACACGGTTTGGTCCACTTAACCAAAAATTTGATTTTTAGTTTGCGAACCGACTTTTCGTGAGATACACAGCACCCATATAGGTGGGACCAGATTACTACTAAATCCAATTCTTGTTCTTTAATTATGCATTTTATCCAATTGTAGGCCCAATATTGGACTCACATAGGCCTAGCACAGAGCATGGCCCCTGGCCCACTACTATGCTCAATGCTCGTAAATATGCTCATACGGATCAGATGCATGGGTATGGTATAGGTAAGGGCACCCAGCACCATGACGACAAGGGGGTTGCAACAGAAAAACATTTTATATTGCATTGAGCGATTGTGCACCCATGATATGGGACTTTCTCCAGCACCAAATTGAGCACTGTCATGCGTCGTGCAGTGCACGAAATTAGAGGATTTGGCCCTCGATTTGAGGGCCCAAATTAAATCCAATTTTACAATAAATTATATTTTTGAAAAGCCCTCTTATAAGGCTATATAATGGTATAGTTAATTTAGTGAAATAAATTATTTAAATATATAATTAAATTAGTTGAAGTTGGTTGATTATACACATTAAATTAAAGTTTAATTTGTTAATTAACAAATAAATTTGTGACTTAATTACAAAATTGACTTTATACAAAATTAATAAACATAATAAATTATTTATTATACATTTTTATTATATTTTATAAGCTTTATTTCAATTTATATACAATGAAATATTATTTTAAGTTAGTTTTACATTTAAATAATTTATAAATACTATAATACTATATAAATACAATATAAATACGTTCAAAATATTTAATATATTATTATACAAATATACATTATGACTTACTTCAGTATTACATTAAATTACTAATTTATTTCATTTTAAGTTAATAATATACTTAGTTAACCTGATAACTTAATTATTTACTGCAAATATATAATTAAATTAAATTATAGGTACTGTATAGTATATAATACATAGATAAATATGCATGTACAATATTAGATACAATTATGTACATTTAAATAGGTTTATATAATTAGTTAGTTTAGTATACATTTAATTAATAAAAATTCTAGATAATAATACAATAAGATTATATATACAATAAATTTTTATAAATACTTAATTTAATACATAGAATATAGATATAAGTTAATTATGTACATTATCTACATATTATACAATTTATACATATAACTTAGATTTAAATTATATATACAAGTATACACATAGTAGTATGTAGGGTGTTTTTGATGTTTTTCTAATTTTTATGATTTTTATAAGTTTGGGGGAGGTAGGGGATGAGAAAGAAAGGGTAAGATGAGAGAGAGAGAGAGTTCTTTTTGTTGTTTTTGGTTGTTGGTTCTTTTATTAAGTTCTAAGATAGATTGAATCGTCGACTGCTATATGTTCTACCATGTCGGAGGTTTAGATTACCATGAAACCTGACACACACCTACAAAAATATCTAATCCTACTCAAGACAATTTTATTTTATTTTTTTGTGATTTTTTAAAGGTTTTTATTTATATACAAACCAAACCAATTTTAAGCCTAAATGAGTGTTTTCAAGTGAAATGTAAGGCCTCATAAAGAGTTATAAGTACTAGCCAATCAATAAAAACATTCCAATAAGTTTAGCATAGCATAAAGATAATGTTTGACGATTTAAGCATGATTTTCAACCAAATTTTCATTAAAATTATAATTTGGATAGATAATTCAATTCAATAAGTTGACAATGAATTTAAAACAAGATTTACAAGCACTTCTAATCAGATTTTTTGTCAACAAAGTGTACACGAATGATTGTTTCAAATAGTTCTAACACTAAACACAAGTCAACTTCAAGTCAACTCCAAAATCCAATTCAGATCAGCTAAAACAGTACTGAACAGACCCAACAGCTGTTGTTGCTTTCTCATCTGTCAGCAGCAAAAAGCTACTACAATTTCCTTTCAAATCGAACGTTTCTCCTGTTACACAGATGACTTATGTTTTTTATTCAGCCACTACAGCTATTTCAACAGCTACCTAGCCATGAAACCAGCAGCTGGAAGCTGTTGCTGTAGTGCTATGATTGCAGTAGCTAAGAGCTGCTACTAGATTAAGAATCAGCCAATATCAGACTTGAGAAGGTCTGATCTTAGGCTCAAGAAAGTCCAAATCAATTCTCTAACAAATCATTGTATTCTAAAAATCCTTTTAAAACCATGTGTGAAGATCTGAAATCTATATGCCAATCTTCATTCTTTAAAATCCTTAAAAGACCCTAATATGATCTCCTCTTTACATTATAGATAATGTAAAGATGAAAATCACACTAGGTATTAAAATCATTTCAAAACAGATCCAAATCTCCATTAAAATCTTAAAACCATCTTGTGATTCTCAAAAAAATCAGAATGAAATCAAATTGGAGTAGGGGTTTATGTAGCCTCATTTAGGCCTTTGCTTTAGGATTTACTTAGGTGATCTGATCACCAGGGATTCCTAAGCATTATAGCTTAGTGCTTAGGACCTTAGGTAGTCCTAGAAAAACCAATTGGCTAATTGCTTAGCCTCTTTTCAGTGAATATGAAATTCCTTGGCTAAACTATCCAAATTGCAACGCAAATTGGGCTTATACTCATCTGAAAATTAAAAGCTACATCACCCACCATAGATTCATCGCATTGGCCCCAGTTGAGTGTATGAAAACTCGAATCGCTCGATTAAACTCGAATAAATTCGAATTGATTCCAAATCACGAGATTGGGCATGAAACACAAATCTGAAAGAAATCAAGCAAATCAAGACAATCAAATCAGATCAAGGGGTCTTTATGAGTTTATGGAATGAGTGGGAGACCCCCCTTGTGGATGGTTGGCACAAATTCAGATCTACAAGTCAAGACTTCAGATCTAAATTTGGCCTTAATGAAGAGGTGAACAATGATAAAACACGAGAGAAAATCAGAAATGAATTGCAATGCATAGGGAAAGCTGTATGATTTGAAATTCAGGTGGAAAAACCTCTCTGATCTGAATTGATCAGAGAGGGTGAAATCGAATCTAGGCTACTCTACTCCTAACTTACACTAA
This sequence comes from Thalassia testudinum, assembly GCA_037157565.1. Taxonomy (NCBI): domain Eukaryota; kingdom Viridiplantae; phylum Streptophyta; class Magnoliopsida; order Alismatales; family Hydrocharitaceae; genus Thalassia; species Thalassia testudinum. Next base: position 27,255,353 of record JAZHRO010000024.1, read on the forward strand.
ACCATTCATCAATCCATGAATTTAACCATTTGATCTACTGCTAACTAATCTACTGTACTCTAATAACTAATCTAATCTAATCCAGAAAGTAGGAAACCCTACTCTAAAGGAGGAATGAGACCTTTGGATCTCCACCCGGTGGATGGAGAGGAAGAAATGGAGGAGGAAGCTCTGGCGGAGTGAAAGCCTGCTAGAGAGAAGCACTGGGTCACCTTGGGGTGCTATGTGGTCCTTAGCGGTGAGGAAGATCATAGGAAGGTGATGTTCCTTCTGCCACAGCAGTGGAACAGACGTTATGAGGAGAAGAGGTTGGAGGGACGAAGGTGATCAACTCGAGAGGTGTAGGAGGGAGCTAATGGTGTGTGCACAAGCTGGGGAGCAGCATAAGTAGGCTTTTGAGTGATTGTACTCACCGTAGTGGTGAGATTGAGCTCCTAGGTCATCGATGGTGGGATGGGGCTTAAGAGGGCACGCGAGCTTCCAAATCAAATCTCGACTGTTGGATTGGATCTGGAGAGGATGGTGAAGCTACACGTGAGTTCGCGCGATGTTACGACCCAGTTCCCGAATTCCTACAGGACACGAGACCGGACCGACTCGACTAATCCCAAGGCCTAGTCGTCCAATGAGAAAGTAACCAAAAAGTAGGAAAGTAAACCACATTCACTATGCTAAGTAACTAACAGTAACAAAAGTACATCAGTAATGAAGTAAAACTACTACAGTACACACCACCACAATAGTAGAAAAATAAACAGGTACAGGAATATAAAGTACAAAATGTTAGAGTACAGAGGTGCAAGAACTACTCACTACAACTGAAAAGGGAGTACAACAGAAAATTACAACTACTGGGCTCTACTAGGCCCAACACCCTCTGCAACCGTAGGCTCTAGCTGCTCAACACTTGGACCTGAAAAGGGTTATGAGTACAACACGTCAGCGAACGTTGAGTAGAGTGGCAACCAACTAACTAAAGCAGTAAAGGTAGACAGGTAGTTGTTGTTTTTCAATTTCTTTCTTTCTTTAACTAATTATTCTTTCTTTCACCACTTGGTGTATTTATCAGGTCTCTTTCTTGATCTCGAATGTTCGTCGTGGGAACGATCTTGATTGCAGTCTTTTTCGAAGAGTAGAAGTCGCACGTGGTGCTCTCCTAGCCGGGAGAGTCCCCCGTGGTGATCCTACACCCAGTCAACCACCCCAAGGTCACAGACAGACGTAACGGTGACTACGGCACCCACAATAAGCGCACGAGTAGCTACCCTGCACTGGCACGCGATCAGTCGTTTCCGTTAGCAAGTGCGCCCAAAGCACAGCACGGAACCAGTATAGGGCATAACCCTCTCAGTAATAGGGGTCTAGCCCCTAAGAACCAAACAGGGGTCTCGCCCCTCCACAATCCGTGCACCCTTGCCTGACTACCCTGGTTTGCCCAGTGGGTCTAACAAGTCGGTGTAGGGCAGCTAGCCGAACCCCAGGCCCCGTGGGGTGGCAAGCTCTCTCCCTAGACTAGTAGCTCTCCCTGGTACAGTGTACACGAGGGCCAAAAAGTCGGTACAGAGTGGCCAATTCTAACCCTGGGTCCCAACCCAAGGGCGGCTAGCTCCACTCTGCTCTAAACATGGGGACAATCGCTCTCCTTGGTACTCTGTACTCAAGGGCCAGCTCACTTCCCCACTCACATTCCCTGTTCCATTCCATTTATTTCCAGGAGCTCTACTCCTAATTCCCCGTAGGGTTCATGCTCATATACCTCATGCCATTCCATAACAGGTTTCATCATTTCTATTTCCATTCTTAGGTTATACCCATGCAAATTGTAATTCTGTCGTTCACATTTCCACATTCAGGTTATTCACAGGTAGCTCGTGTTTACAACATTCATCTTTCCATTTCCAAATTATATACATGCAGATCATATTATGTCATTTCAATTGTGCGGCAGGAAAGTTACATGAAACAGTTAACTAGCACAAACACTACATATTCCGTAGGCAACTGTTATTCATTTACAGGCAATTGTTATCATTCTATCTACTCATTCAAGACTGCAATTCATTCATTCAATACAGACATTTCAGTACTTCTAGTCCTAGGATTCATGCCATATCCTAGGTTCTAATCATTCATTACATACATGCATTTAAATTGTAATTAAATTGAGGGGAAGCCACTCTACTAGTAAGGCCAGAAGTAGTGGGGGCTTGAACGGTAGGTCCACGTGCCTCAGCAAGCCCTGAACTTGCAACGGAACGAGGTCCTATCACAAGGATCAATCACAAAAGAATACTCAGAATAGTGTAGAAAGTATTCCAACAAGTAGGGGAATTCATACAGGAAACATCGGTATCTTAATTGCGGAAATCGGATCTCGAACAGACCCTAAACGGGTCAAAAACAGTGATTCTGACTCAAATTAGACGTCTGGAACAACTTCCAGATGTCTTAAAAGTGTCCAGTGCCATACCTCAAGTCATGCGCTACTCCTCAGACATCCAGGAACTCCACTGGACTGTCTAGGCCTGGTTCCAGACGTCCGACCACCTCTTCAGACGTTTGGAAATGCTTCTCATCGTCAGGTGCTCGCCCAGACGTCCGAAGTGCGTGGGAGGGCGTGTCCCACGCCTTCTCGAAGAGAATCCTACATGCAGAAATCGAATCTTCTCAAATCGGGCATGAAACAGTGCATCAACGAAGCGGCCTGCATGGCTGTATCCGCAAAGAAGACGTACCTTCGCGAGGCCTCCTTCTCAGACGTCTGGCACCACCTCCAGACATCCTCACCGTCGTCTGGAGGTCACTCCAGACGTCTGATTCTGGAAAAATCCTAGAACCAGAACCTACTGCTGCCATCTTGCGTCGCGCGTGGCCGCGCCGCGCCCTCTCGCCTGCTGCTCCGACTGCAGCAGTATCAGGGAGGACCTCCCCGATGCACTCCTCCGCCTTGCGCATGTGTCGCTCCGCCTGTGAGCTTACCGGCGAGCTCCCACGCGAGCTCGCAAGCTTTCTCTCCTCTCCTTCTCACGCTGCTCCTCCTCTCCTCTCACGCCGCTCCTTTTCTCCTCCGTTCTCGCTCTGCTGCTCTCGCTGGAGGAAGGAGGAAAGTTTCTGGGAAGTGGGGGTGGAATGAGGGAGAGGAGGGGGCTTATATAAGGGTGTGGGTTTAGGGTTTCATCGGGCAGAAGGAGAGAGAAGAAGAAAATGAGAGAAGTGTACTATCTACGCGCAGCACGCACGTAGACGCGAGCTCGTACACGAAATTTTTGATTTTTAGACGTCTGGGAATGAGTCCAGACGTCTTACAAGACGTTTGACCCTCAGTCCAGACATCTGACTTAAAGTCCGGATATCTTAAAAAGGCTTAACAGCACGGGTCTTAACATCATAACAAACTCAAAAGAAGTTTCATCCCCGAAACTTGAGCTAGCTAGGGTGTGGAAAGAGAACAACATACGCATAGAAACTCAAAGAGGACCAAAGCCAGTCCAAAAAGATGTACCCTTAAAGAGCTCTGGGTACCGCTCTCGCATCACCGCCTTAAGCTCCCAGGTAGCCTCCTCGTACCTTTGGCTCCTCCACAGGACCTTCACTCGGGGTACCTGCTTCCATCTTAGACTCTGGACGGATCTGTCTAGTATCTGCATTGGTCGCTTGGGGTAGGTCAGGTCGTTACCCACCTCAACACGCTCGTGGCTCAGAATCTAACTGAGATCGGCGACGTACTTTCTGAGGTTGGACACGTGGAACACGTCGTGCACACCAGAAAGCTGGGGAGGAAGGGCAAGCTTGTAAGCAACGGGTTCAACTCGCTCCAGGACCTCAAAGGGCCCTACAAACCTTGGCGCGAGCTTCCCTTTCACCCCAAAATGCTGCAGGCCCTTCATGGGCGAAACACGAAGGAAGACGTGATCCCAAACCTCAAATTGTATCTCTCTGCGCTTTCGATCGGCATAGCTCTTCTGTCTGCTTCTGACAGTGCGGAGTCGCCTGTGAATCTACTCAATCACCTCCTGACTCTACCAAATCATCCTGGGGCCAACCTCCCACTTGGTCCCCACCTCAACCCAACTCAAGGGTGTAGTACACCTTCGTCCGTACAGAGCCTCGTAGGGTGCCATGCCGATGCTTGAGTGATAGCTGTTATTATATGCAAACTCCGCCAAGGGCAAGTGCTCCTCCCAAGAGCCCCTCCAGTCCAGTACACAGGCACGCAAAAGGTCCTCAAGCGTCTGTATCGTGCGCTCTGACTATCCGTCTGCTAGGGGTGGTATGCCGTACTGAACCTCAACCGTGTCCCCAAAGCCTACTGAAACTCAGCCCAAAACTAGGACGTAAAACGGGTATCCCGATTAGATGCAATCTCCCGCGGAACTTCGTGCAGACGTACCACGTCACGGATATACCTCTCTGCCAATTGTGCTGGTCCCAAAGTGACTCGGATCGGCAAGAAACGTGCCGTCTTCGTCAATCTGTCTACAATCACCCAGATTGCGTTGTGTCCTCGCTGGGTAACAGGCAAGCCCACCACCAAGTCCATGGTGATGCTCTCCCACTTCCACTCTAGCACTGGAAGTGGCTGCAACGACTCTACAGGCCTTTGATGCTCAGCCTTCATCTGCTGGCACACCAAACACTACTGTACGAACTCACCTACATCCCGCTTCATTCCCCTCCACCAAAAGTCACGTCTCAGATCATGATACATCTTTGTGTTCCCGGGATGTATGGTGAACCTGGAACCGTGTGCCTCAGTCAGAAGCTCTCTCAATAGCTCCTCGTCCTTGGGAATGCACAAACGTCCCCTCATGTGCAGCACCTCATCGGTAAAGGAGAAGTCTCCAGGGTCCCCTGACAGTACTCTATCACGCAACGACTGCAGGTACGGGTCTGCCATCTATCCTGTGATGATGTGGTCTATCAGCTCTGGCCTCATCTGTTGTGTCACAGTAACTGCCCCATAGTGCCCCAGTAACTCTAGGGGTCGCCAACTGCCCATCTCCTCCATGAGTCTCCAACTCTGTGCCTGTAAACTGGCCAAGTTGGCGGGCGCCTTCCGACTCAAGGCGTCAGCCACCACGTTGGCCTTTCCCGGATGGTAGAAGATGCTACAGTCATAGTCCTTCAGGAGCTCTAACCAACGTCTCTGTCTCATGTTGAGCTCCTTCTGATCAAATAGATACCTGAGGCTCTTATGATCCGTGAATATCTCAAAGGTCTCACCGTATAGGTAGTGTCTCCAAGTCTTCAACGCGAAGACGATAGCTGCCAGCTTTAGGTCATGGGTAGGGTAGCTGTGCTCATGGGGCTTCAGTTGCCGCGAAGCATAAGCGACAACGTGACCCCGCTACTTGAGCACACCCCTTAACCCCTGCAAAGAGGCGTCCGTGTACACAACGAACCTGCCACTGCTGTCCGGAATGGTAAGCACAGGAGCCAAAGTCAGCCTCTCCTTCAACTCCTGAAAGCATGCCTCATAAGCATCTGTCTAAGAAAAGGGCACGTCCTTCTAGGTCAACTGTGTCATAGGACGTGCAATCTGTGAGAAACCCCTGATAAACTACCGGTAGTAGCCTGCCAGTCCCAAGAAGCTGTAGATCTCTGTCACCGTACGTGGTCTCTCCCACCTGAGTACTGCCTCAACCTTGGCTGGGTCCACAGCCAAGCCATTCCCTGAAATCACATGACCTAAGAAGGTCACCTCCCTCAACCAGAACTCGCACTTGCTATATTTGGCACACAGCCTACGTCGCCTCAATGTGTCCAAAATCATCCGCAAGTGCTGTCCATGTTGCACCTGATCCTGAGAGTAGATGAGCACATCATCAATAAATACCACCACGAACTGATCCAAATATGGTCTGAACACCCGGTTCATCAAATCCATGAAAGCAGTGGGGGCGTTGGTCAGCCTAAACGGCATGACCAAAAACTCGTAGTGTCCGTACCGGGTGCGGAAAGTTGTCATGGAGACGTCGGTCTCCTTGATCCTCAACTGGTGATAGCCTGACCTCAAGTCTATCTTGGAGAAAACCGTGGCACCTTGCAACTGATCAAACAATCATTAATCCTTGGCAGCGGATACCTATTCTTGATGGTGACCCTGTTCAGATGTCTGTAGTCCACACAAAGGCATATGGTACCATCCTTCTTCTTCACAAATAATACCGGGGCTCCCCACGGAGACACATTGGGCCTCACAAAGTCCTTCTCCAGAAGGTCCTGCAACTGGGACTTGAGTTCCCGTAGCTCAAGTGGTGCCATCCTGTAAGGTGCTGTAGAAATGGGGCTGGTCCCCGGTACCAACGAGATCTCGAACTTGATCTCATGCTCAGGCGGTAGTTTTGGCAGCTCCTTTGGAAACACGTCGGGGTACTCTCTGACTACCAGGATACTCTGAAAGTCTGCCACAGGGCTGGGCTCTGCCACTACACAAGCCAGAAAGCCCTCACACCCCTAGCCCAAAAGTCTCGCCTCCCGAAGTGCAGAAATGCACCTGAAGCCTCCGTCCACCGACTGTCCGTGAAACTCAAAAGAAGGCATCTCTGGTATGGAGAAGACGATCTTCCTCTCAAAATAGTCCACTAAAGCATGGTAAGCGGACAACCAGTCCATCCCCAGAATCATGCCAAAGTCTTCCATCGGTATCACAATCAGATCAGCGGGGAGGCTGTGTTCCCCAACACTGGCCTCACAGCCTGTGTAAACCTCCTCAGCTACAAACAGCTGACCACCCGGACCTCTGATCACAAACGGATCCTTTAACAACACACAGTCCTGTCCCAAATTGACAGCAAAACTAGCAGCAACAAACGAGTGTGTGGCGTCGGAATCAAAAAGTGTGTAAACTAGTCTGCCAGAAACTGTAACCATACCTGCCACCACTGAACTTGAAGCTCTGGCGTCTCTGTGTGTCAGGGTGTTAATACGAACCTGAGCTCTGGGTGCGGAAAAAGCAGCCACACTCTGCGCCTGACAGGTAACCGCTGGCTGGTACCCTTCCCTCAATTGTTGTCCTCCCCCACGCGCCTGGGAACCACGCCCTCCCGCTTATCCTCCAGCACTCGATGCGGGGAGCATCTGCTGACCTCCAGCCTTAAACGGGCAGTCCCTCCTGATGTGGCCCAGCTGGCCACACTGGTAGCAAAGGGAAACTCTACTCCTGCCCTCGGTAGGTCCCTGCTGACGGCTGGGCCGAGGTCTAGTGTTGGCAGCTGGCCCTTATTGGGAGCCCCCAAAGACCACCGACAGCCCCGCAAAGCGTGATGGCTCTCCTGCAGGAACCGTGTGCCTCCTCTCTCGTTGGCCCTGCGAGTAGTCTGGCTGGTAGGGCCTCTTCCGTCCGCTGTCAGTGTCATGTGCGGCTGGGTTGGTCTCCTCATATGTCATAGCTGCCTCCACCACTCTAGAGAACGTAAGCAGGTTCAGGGGTTTGACATACCCCCGAATAGTAGGCCAAAGCCCCTCGGTGAACCTCCACAGGTGCTCCTCCTTAGTAGCTACAGCTGTCGCGGCGAAACGAGATAGCTCCAGAAAACGCGTGTGGTACGGGCTCACGGTCATCGTCCCCTGGCGGAGAGTGTGGAACTCCCGCCTCCTCTGATCCTGCCACGTCTGGGGAAAGTACTGCTCACAGAAGAGGGTGACAAATTGGTCCCAAGTCGGCTTGGCCCTCTCTTGACCTCTGACCGCCCTCCACCACCTGTGTGCCGCGCTCTCTAGCTAGTACGTGGCAAAGGCCACGCGGCACTCTATAGGGGGGCGAAGGGTGTCAAACACCTTCTCGATCTGCTTGAGCCAATCCTCTGCTTCGGTCGGGTCCTCATCCCCTGTTACAAACGCGTGCCCCGGACGTATTTTAAGACGTCTGGGAGGTGGCCCAGACGTCTGACCAGACGTCTGGGATCACATCCAGACGTCTTGCCAGACGTCTGGGATGGTTTCCAGACGTCTGAAAAACCGTTATCTTCCACACGCGCGAGTCGTCTGCGCGCCTGAGCGCGTAGACCGCATATTCGTTATTCCCTCTTTTTTCTTCTGCGGCTGTAGACGCCTGCCGCGCCCTCTCTCCTCCTCGCGCGGCCTTAAAAGGCCACGCCTCCCCTCACTCCGTCACCACCGTCTCCTTCCCCTTCTCCTTCAGCCAGTGCGCAAGAGTGAGCGCGAGAGTGAGCGCGAGGGCGGCAGCGACGGCCGCAGTGAGCGCGGAGGAGGTGCTGCGTGCGAGAGTGGAGCTCTTCCGTACGAGCGAGCTCGCCGGGGCTGCTAGGGCCGGCCGGCGGAGGGCGCAGGGGGGGCGCGGAACGGCGCGGGAGGGACTACTGCGGTCTGAGTAGCAGGCGCGCGAGGTGCGATGCGGGCGGCGTCGCGAACGGAGGCCGAGTGGCGCCCTGATTCTGGAAAATTTTCCAGAATCAGACGTCTGGGTATATAGACAGACGGCGAGGGAGACGTCTGGAGGACCATAAAGACATCTGAAAGGTGAGTATTCCGCTTTCTTCTTCCTTCCTGTCGACTGACCGTACTGAGGGAGGGAGTTGGCTGAGCGCAGGCTCACTGATTCGCCATCCTTTGCGAATCAGACGTCTGGAAGTTATACCAGACGGCGGGAGTGACTTCCAGACGTCCGGGGTGACCATCGGACGTCTGGGAGATAGGCCAGACGTCCCCGTAGACTTCTGGATGTCTGGGAAACCACGTTGAACAGGTAATTCTCTGATCCACTTTTTAAGACGTCTGGAAGAAGTTCCAGACGTCTGATTTTGCACAGTATTGTCTTTTTCGACCCGTTTAGGGCCCGTTCGAGCTCCGTTTTCCGTGATTCGAGTTGCGTTCTTTTCAGAATTAATTCCTCTACCCGTCTACAGTAGCTATACACTGTTTTGAGACACTCCTTGTGTTTTGATAGGACCTCGTTCAGTTGCAGTCTTGGGAGTCACGGAGGCACGCGGGATTCCCGATCACACCCCCATTACTCCCGTTGTACCTGGTAGAGTGGCTTTAAGTTATTAAAATCTGTTAAATTATGAAACCATAAATAGAACCTAGGACATTGCATGAATCCTAGGAATGAGAAATAGATGGAATGATAGCTCCTAGGTGTTGCATGAATCCTAGGATTGGAAAACTAGATTGTATGATAGATCCTAGGATATGGCATGAATCCTAGGATGGGAAAACTAGTTGAATGTATAATACTGCAGTCTTGGAAAATGGAAAGAGATATAAAGCTGCCTGTAATTTGAATTAACAGCTGCCTATTGTGAATAGATAACGTGGTTGAGAACATGGATTGTAAGAATGTGAAACTGGAAAGTGAAACCTGGATCTTTAAGTAAAAAGGATGGAACCCTACGGGGAAGTAGGAGTAGAACTCCTGGAAAGTGAATGGAATAGTTTTGGGGAAGTGAGCTGGCCCTTGAGTACGGAGTACCAAGGAGAGCGACTGTCCCCCTGTTTAGTGCAGAGCGGAGCTAGCCGCCCCAGGGACCCGGGGTTAGGACTGGCCACTCTGTACCGACTTGCTGGCCCTCGCGTACGTAGTACCGAGGAGAGCTACTAGTGTAGGGAGGTACTAGCTACCCCACGGGCCCCGGGGTTCTGCTAGCCTCCCACACCGACTTGTTAGGCCCGCTGGGGCAAACCAGGGTAGTCAGGCGAGGGTGCACGGACTATGGAGGGGCAAGGCCCCGGTTTGGTTACTGTGGAGGGGTTGGACCCCTGTTACTGAGAGGGCTCTGCCCTGGACTGGTTCCGTGCTGTGCTTTGGGTGCACCCGTTAACGGAAACGACTGACCGCGTGCCAGTACGGGTTAGCTACCTGTGCGTTTATCGCGCATGCCGTAGTCACCGTTACGTCTGTCAGTGACCTTGGGGTGGTTGACTGAGGGTAGGATCACCACGGGGGACTCTCCCGGCCAGGGGAGCACCACGTGCTACTTCTACTTTTTGGAAAAGACTGCAATCAAGATCGTTCCCACGAGGAACATTCGAGATCAAGTAAAGGATCTGAGAAATAAATGAACTAGTGAGAAAATTGAAAGATGTGAATAAAGAAAGTAATAGAACATAACAGCTACTGTACACTCTACTGTTGTCTTAGTTTAGTTTGCCACTCTACTCAGCGTTTTGGTGACGTGTTACATTCGTTACCTTTCAGGATCAGGTGTTGAGCAGCCAGGGTCAGCGGCTGCAGAGGACGTTGGGCCGAGTAGGGTCCAGTAGAGTTTACCACAGTCTTTTGTACCTCTTTTGTTTCTGTTATAGTGAGTAGTTCTTGTTTCCGCTGTACTTTCTTTACCTGCAATTCATGTTATATGATAAATGTTGATTATACTGTTGTGGTGGTATCTACTGTAGTAGTTTCTTTCCTTACTGCTGTACTTTCTTACTGTTAGTTATATTCATGCTGAATGTGGTTTATTTTACTGCTCTTTTGGTTACTTCCTCGTTGGACGACTGGGTCTTGGGATTAGTTGAGTCGGTCCGGTTCTCGAGTCTCGTAGGGGCTCGGGAAACGGGTCGTTACATCCCCCTTGAAGGAGGGGGGCTTCAGCTTCCGGAACTGTCGGAAAAGCTCGTAATGACGCTGATGTGGGGAAACTGGTGTGCCTCTAGGTAAGGAGGGTTCGTGCTCGGAAGCGTCAGAGGACGGTAGGGGCGGTGGAGGACCACCCCCTCCCCACATCCAACGCTGTGTCTGTCTCGCGATCCCACAAAGGACTCCCCTTCGGCAACCCTAGGGAGAGGCACCCGTGGAGGCGGGTGGAGCTCCTCTTGCACGATCTCCCGTATCAACTGGGCGAGGTCCTAGGCCTGAACTCTCAGAAGTAGTGGCTGGTCCACCGAAACGTCGGGCTCAACACGTCTGCCCCTCCAACCCCATCCACGGCCGCGTTCGTGGCCCGCCTCAATGGCCCTACGTCGAGGCATCTCCTGTAAGGAGACGCGAACACAGAACAGGAAGACATCAAATCTGACTGACATTCAGCAAAAGAACCTCAAAACAGATGTCAAAAGGTACGTTGTGGTGGTTACTCTAGTTACAAGCACGTGAATTTGTTATTCTCAAGCTAGTTGGTTCACTTCTTGAGACGACCTTGCTTTGATACCATCTTGTTACGACCCGATTCTCGAATCCCTACAGGACACGAGACCGGACCGATTTGATTGATCCCAAGATCCAATCGTCCAATGAGAAAGTAACTAAAAAGCAGGAAAGCAAACCACATTTACTATGCTAAGTAACTAATAGTAACAAAAGTACAGCAATAACGAAGTAAAACTACTACAGTACACACCACCACAACAGTAGAAAAGTAAACAGGTACAGGAATATAAAGTACAAAATTTCAGAGTACAGAGGTGCAAGAACTACTCACTACAACTGAAAAGGGAATACAATAGAAAGATACAACTACTAGGCTTTATTGGGCCCATCACCCTCTGCAGCCATAGGCTCTGGCTGCTCAACACCTGGACATGAAAAGGGTTATGAGAACAAAACATTAGCGAACGTTGAGTAGAGTGGCAACCAACTAACTAAAGCAGTAAAGGTGGACAGGTAGCTGTTGTTTTTCAATTTCTTTCTTTCTTTAACTAATTATTTTTCTTTCACCATTTGGTGTATTTATCAGGTCTCTTTCTTGATCTCGAATGTTCCTCGTGGGAACGATCTTGATTGCAGTATTTTCCGAAGAGTAGAAGTCACACGTGGTGCTCTCCTGGCCGGGAGAGTCCCTTATGGTGGTCCTACACCCAGTCAACCACCCCAAAGCCACGGACAGACGTAACGGTGACTACAGCACGCGTGATAAGCGCATGGGTTGCTAACCCGCACTGGCACGCGGTTAGTCATTTTCGTTAGCGGGTGTGCCCAAAGCACAGCACGGAACCAGTATAAGGCATAGCCCTCTCAGTAACAGGGGTCTAGCCCCTAAGAACCAAACAGGGGTTTTGCCCCTCCACAGTCCACGCACCCTTGCCTGATTACCCTGGTTTGCCCAGTGGGACTAATAAGTCGGTGTAGGGTGGCTAGCCGAACCCTGGGCCCCATGGGGTGGCTAGCTCTCTCCCTACACTAGTAGCTCTCCCCGGTACAGTATACACGAGGGCCAAAAAGTCGGTACAGAGTGGCCAATCCTAACCCTGGGTCCCAACCCAAGGGCGGCTAGCTCCACTCTGCTTTAAACATGGGGACAATCGCTCTCCTTGGTACTCTGTACTCAAGGGTCAGCTCACTTCTCCACTCACATTCCCTGTTACATTCCATTTATTTCCAGGAGCTCTACTCCTAATTCCCCGTAGGGTTCATGCTCATATACCTCATTCCATTTCATAACAGGTTTCATCATTTCTATTTCTATTCTCAGGTTATACCCATGCAAATTGTAATTCTGTCGTTCACATTTCCATATTCAGGTTATTCACAGGTAGCTCGTGTTTACAACATTCATCTTTCCATTTCTAAATTATATACATGCAGCTCATATTATGTCATTTCAATTGTGCGACAGGAAAATTACATGAAATAGTTAACTAGCACAAATACTACATATTCCGCAAGCAACTGTTATTCATTTACAGGAAATTATTATCATTCTATCTACTCATTCAAGACTGCAATTCATTCATTCAATACAGACATTCCAGTATTTCTAGTCCTAGGATTCATGCCATATCCTAGGTTCTAATCATTCATTACATACATGCACTTAAGTTGTAATTAAATTGAGGGGAAGCCACTCTACCAGTAAGCCCAGAAGTAGTGGGGGCTTGAACGGCAGGTCCACGTGCCTCAGCAAGCCCCGAACCCACAACGGAACGAGGTCATATCACAAGGACCAATGACAAAAGAATACTCAGAACAGTGTAGAAAGTATTCCGACAAGTAGGCGAATTCATACAGGAAACATCGGTATCTTAATTACGGAAATCGGACCTCAAACGAACCCTAAACGGGTCAAAAACTGTGATTTTGACTCAAATCAAATGTCTGGAATAACTTCCAGATGTCTTAAAAGTGTCCAGTGCCATACCTCAAGTCCTGCGCTACTCCTCAGACGTCCAGGAACTCCGCTGGATTGTCTGGACCCAGTTCCAGACGTCTGACCACCTCTCCGGATGTCTGGAAATGCTTCCCGTCGTCTGGTGCCTCGCCCAGACATCCGAAGTGAGTGGGAGGGCGTGTCCCGCGCCTTCTCGAAGCAAATCCTACACGAGAAAATCGAATCTTCTCAAATCGGGCATGAAACAGCGCATCGCCGGAGCGGCCTGCATGGCCGCATCCGCAAAGAAGACGTACCTTCACGAGGCCTCTTTCTCAGACGTCTGGCACCACCTCCAGACGTCCTCACAGTCGTTTGGAGATCACTCTAGACGTCTGATTCTAGGAAAATCCTAGAACCAGAACCTACTTCTGCCCTCTCGCGCTGCACGTGGCCGCGCCGCGCCCTCTCGCCTGCTGCTCCAGCTGCAGCAGTGTCGGGGAGGACCTCCTAAACGCACTCCTCCACCTTGCGCACGCACCGCTCCGGCCGTGAGCTTACAGGTGAGCTCCCACACGAGCTCGCAAGCTTGCTCTCCTCTCCTTCTCACGCTGCTCCTCCTCTCCTCTCACGCCGCTCCTTCTCTCTGCCATTCTCACTCTGCTGCTCCCGCTGGAGGAAGGAGGAAAGTGGCTGGGAAGTGGGGGTGGAATGAGGGAGAGGAGGGGGTGTATATAAAGGTGTGGGTTTAAGGTTTTCATCAGGCGGAAGGAGATAGAAGAAGAAAATGAGAGATGTATACTGTTTGCGTGCAGCACGCGCGCAGACGCGAGCTCGTACACGAAATTTTTGATTTTCAGACGTCTGGGAATGAGTCCAGACGTCTTACCAGACGTCTGACCTAAAGTCCGGACGTCTTAAAAAGGCTTAACAGCACGGATCTTAACATGAGAACCTTCGATTTGGAAATGGTCTTTCATTAAGGGATTCATGAGAGCAACGACCTAGATTGGCCATGTTCTTGCGAGTGCTACAATGCTCGTGCACTGTAGGTGTGTTGGTGGTTTTGTGAAAAGGCCCTCAAGGTTGAAGGGGTAGAAGAATTGTGCAGAGGCTCATTAGTGGTGAAAAAAGGTGACAGAGTAGTCCTCAGATCTTACAAGTAGTTCCTCGGCAGCTATCAGAATGGTCCCTAAATGGTTTTTATTTGAAGAAATTGTATATGACCTAAGGATCTAAATGTAAAACTCTAAATGCAGGGCCCTAATGATATCCAAATGCAACCAAGTTTTTATTGAAGTCCAATTGAACATTTAGGAAGTTAATTTCTCTTTCAATTTGATTTTTTTAAATACCAATGTGTGTTCAAATTGCAATTGGATTATCAATTTACATTAATGAATAAAATATCTCATTTTATGACCTAATTTTGCATTTTTAGCACAAATTGGATATTTTAGGTCATTTATGTTAATTTCCACACTTAACTCATTTCTTGTGTTAATTATATAGTGTTTAACCTAGTTTTTAGCTTAACTTAGCCATTTTAGCTGTGATGAGCCATACATCATCAGTCACTTATGGGAAGGTCCTCCTCATACTTGATTTATTCAACAACTTATGGGTGTCAGTATGTTCTAAAGCTTCACCAGGAACTTGAGGCTTGTCATCGAATTGGCCCACAAGATTGAGATCACCTCAGAAATAGTTGAGAGGCTCCTTAAGATGCCAAATTGGAAGAGCTTACACAAGGCAAAGCTTTTGAGATCAATGGCCAAGGTCATGAAGAAGTTTGTGAAGGAGCAAGACATAATCCACCTTGCGGGATTTCCTAATGTTGTTCAGCCTGTGCCTAGGCTACTCCACATCGAGAGGGACTATAGCAAGAAGACGCAAAAGATTGCAGTGTGGTGTCATGTGGCAATTGAAGAAGGTAGTTATGAGTACAATGCATCAAGGCTATCGAGCCTTCAAAACCTTATGAAGGACTATGAGAATTACGATAAGATTGGGGCCCTCGAGGGCTCCTCATAAAGATCATCGACCTTACAATCATGAACAAGGCGAAGCTCCACAACGAAACCAATGGTGATAAGCATGCCAACTTTGGTGGTGAAGATCCACATGAATGTGAAAGGTGTCGCAAGGATAATGCTTTGTGAGTAGATATCAAGGATAGTGTCCATGATGAGCTCCATGGGGAAACATATCACACATCTCTAAGATCGCTCAACAGCGAGAGCTCCTATGACAGGAGTAGTAGCGCTTATTGGAGGGCAACAACTCTGGTGATGGTTGGAGGTTGTTAAAGGTGATGATGATGGAGGAGGGGGGTTGGGAGGAGGAGGACTAGGTTATAAAAATAAAAATAGAAAAACTTTAAAGAAGTTTTTAAAAAACTTTACTTTTTAATATCCATTCTTTATAAGAGTATACAAGTAAAAAAATTAGTATCTTTAAAGATGTCCATGAAAATATTAAGAAGGTAGGGACATGGGTATAAATCCTCAAGAATGTGAAAGCCCCCTTTTTATAAAGTATTGATTGGGACATCTATTTTGGAAAGAATTGGAATGACTATCCCTTTACTTGCTTTGGGAGTGCAAAGGATTTTTGTTGCATCTCCTTTAAATGAGAATTTTTATTAAGTGTATTAATTTGTGTCATGACAAACATAATTAATGTGCATTATATATTAGCTTCGGTGCTACGACACAAATTGTTAATTTTAATTATTAATTCACATGGTAGGGTGTAAATTGGCGGTGGATTCACAAGTGACGATCACCAAGATTGATAAAATAGAGATGGAGACAAGATCTAGGTGACAAAGAGACAAGATCTAGGTGAGGGGCCATGCTATTGGATGTTTCTAATCCTTCCCAAAAGGATTCAGCTTTTGTGTTTTACCCCTTACCAGCCTATAAATCTTCAAAGAACTTGTAGCGATGGTGAAGGGTTGGGACAAGCCCATGGATTGAATTTAAGTACCTCACCATTTTTCAAATTCCAAGGCAAGATAAGACATGTATTGTGTAGTCTTAATGGAGGATATATATCTTGAGAACATTTATGATGAACAAAATGATATCTTTCATAATCCTTAAAAATTCTAAAGCGACCTGGATACATGCACTATTTATAACACTATGCTTTTATTTCTTCTTGTTATAGTTATTTCCCACCATTGTTTACAATGACACTTCATGTAAATGTTGTAAATACTCTATCTTATTTCAAAATCTCATCCATGTGTTCACATTGCTCTCACACTCTCTCTCCTCCCACTTCGTCTCTCTCACTCTCTCCTCTGCCACCCACCCCATCTCTCTCTCATGCTCTCTCCACTCTTTCTCTCATCGTACTTTGATATGTAGCAACTCAGTCGTAGTTCAGTTGCTAAAATTTTTAAATTAAGATACCGTTCATAGAAATTCCAAATATTAAAAATTTAGATGAGTTATGAGAAATCATTTTGGTTATGATGCAATTTTGATTGCATGGATGTTTCTTGATTGTATCTGATTGGGACCACCAGGTAGGGTGTCTTTTTCTTATTCATTTTAGCAAGATACACTGGACTTAATGTAGAATTTATCAAGAGGTGGGATCCTCAGATTCCACCATGGTCAACATGTGTCACACTCTGGCACCATTCCTTCACTAGCAAGATTTTGACTTTAATGGCTCTAATAAAGTTAGAAGACCTCGCAACAAAGTGTAGGCTGCCAACAAGTTAAGAGTAAAGCTCCTTAATGCTACGTAGATTCTAAAGAATGGATGTTGGATTGGATAACTCATGAGTATATTATAAAAATAATAGGCACGGACATCTAAAAAGTCCTACCAATGAAGGGATTTTTCTTTTTTCTTTTTCTTCTTGTGATAAAAAAATAATTTTCATTCTATAAAAGGTTCATACAAATGCTAGTACAATGTCCTCTCTCCTTCCACCAAAAATCAAAACCACTTTATATTTACAAATCTAAGCGACAAAATGTGGTACAATATTAAAACCATGACTAACATAATGACACTTACCCTCTAAATTAATATCTAAATATAGAATACAATCCTTGACTAAGTTATGTACATGCCAAGGACGATCATTTGCATAACCACATATCCCTCTAACCAGCAATCAGGAATTGGAAAGAAAAATCATGGATGTCATATGGAAGATTATCATCCTTCATTAAAGCAATGGCTTTCTTGATTACCTCCTAGCTGATCATAAGTATGAAAATAATGGGATGTTGAAACTTGGGGGTTTATTGTATTAATTGGGATGCGAATAATGTGTAACGACATAGAACTTATGTTGAAATCAAAGAGATTTAGTAAAGGTTTTTAGTGGCACATCGGAAGTTCATAAACCTCTTGATTGGTATAAAAGGCTTTTGCCTCTATTGACTTATGTAACAAAGAATAAAAAGTGAGGCTTAGGACCATATGTGTGTCCTGCATTGTACACCTAGCTCAGGCGAGAATTAAATATCAATTTGGTCGATCAATTTGTGTAAGGAGTTGAGCATGGTTGACATAAATTGATGGGAGGTGATATTTTTTAAGGAAAGTTTTTCATAAGCACTTTGATCTCAATAAAATCTAACATTTTTTTATTTTGTTTATTAGTGTTGTGGTATGTTATTTATTCTATATTTTATTTTAAATCTTGTCATATCCTTAAATGTTGAAAATGCATATGTTTAAATATAATAATTATCATGTAAATATTTCTAAGATAATACCCAAATAACCTTATCATCACTATTTAAGCAAACTGCAGCACCGTTAGATGTGTGACCATCAACTGCAACATCAATGAAGATTCATAAGGTGAAATGTTTTAGTAATTCAGATAAGGCAACACCACTAGCACCTGGATGGACCTTTTTTTTCACAATGTTTCACTTCTGATACATCATCAAACAAGAGTGATTTCCACCGTAGAAATTTGCATAATTCAGAGCAATCTTACAAGTTGCAATAGCATCATCTTTAGTTCCATCATATACAAGCTTGCACCTAATAATGCAGAATGCATCTAGGGTGCTAATAAATAATGTTGTACATAAAGAGCCTAGATCGCAAATTATTGTGGATTATGGAATCAATAAAGGAACCAAAGTTACAATCAATTCTTACTCCAAGGAAGAGCCAAATGGCCCAAGTAAAATGTTCGGAATAGAAAATATGCTCCACAGTCTCAATAGAGCTCTAACAAAAAGGACAATAACATAATTCCCAGTCCTGAAATTTGCAACAAAATTCACCAAGTGGCAAGGCAAATAATAGAAATTCCTGCAAGACAAGTTGGAATGCGTGATGAAGTTTGGAACTCCATACCTTCTTGAGTTTACACAATACATTTTGAAATGTAAAGCATTCATCTTGATTACCATTAATAAGGAATTGATATGCATATTTGACATAGAAGGTGTCTTTCTTACGAGGACTCCAAACGATGGAGCCCGTAGTATTATTATTGAGAGGAATATCGATATCTTTGATGACATTTTTAATTCTTCTTGGGAAGATTTTGTCAATTAGCTCATTATCCCATTGCCCAACATTTGATTTCATTAGCTGGTCTACTTGAGAACATGAAGGAAAGGTTGCATTTTTTTGTGGTAACTCATCATGTTGCCATTCCCCACTAACCAAAAGGAGCCCTTGAAAAGTAGGCCTCTAATTGAAATGATATCTCCCCAAAAAAAATAGAGTGATATGGCTGTGCCTTGTCTTCCCAAAGTCACATTTAGGGAAATAAATGGTTTTAATTACCTTATATACTAAAGTGTTTTTCTTGATTCCATGACCACCGTCGTGCATTGGTAATGAGATTTGGTCCAATGCCAAAGTGTGATTTTTTTTTTTGTGTGCCTATTTGAATCTACCCACCGGAACTTGCAAGATAATTGATCAATTATGACAAGCATTCTTTGGTGGCGGAGTAGAGGACATTAGATATATTGGAATCGATGTCAATGTCCACTTGATTAGGGTAGTTCTTCCAACTTAGGATATGGAATCATCTTTGCATCATTTGAAAGTTTTCTATCTTCTTGTTTAGACTACAAGCGGAAGATGTTTTAAGACCTCTTCCCATTATTAGAGCTCTGAGATGGTACCATCATCGAAATCATTTTTAATGTTTAAAATATTCTTTCTAATCTAGTAGTTGTGCTTGAATCACATCCATTACTAAACATAATGGAACATTTTTCATATTTTACCTGCTGGCCTGACGGTGAACCGTACTCTGTGATGATATGCTTTATTAAATTAGCTTTTCTTCATGACCGTAGCTTCCCCAACAATCAAGGTATCATCCACATAGGATAGCGCATTAGCCATAGGGATTTGAAAGGCTAATCAAGATGTAAAATTTGAGAAATTTTGCCGGCAAGGATATGGTTGGACGGTAAGAATTTGAATTTGAATAATTCTTACCGTCCATATGAGAGACTTATTCAAATTCTCATCCTAACATTATCTTGGAAAATGGGCTGAATGATTAATTTTTTCTCAATTTATCCAAAGCCATTTAATAAATGATGTTACCGGACATTAAGGGACAGTAGGCTTAGTTTTCATCATTTTTAAGATAGAATCGTAGCAAGATGTGTATTGGGATGTATTAGATAATGACGACAATAGCAAAGACATGAATGTCAAGTTACCTTATTCAATATTTTGGCATATGCATCACGAGTAGGGACATCCGCATCCAAGGGAAAGAGCATGGCACGTCCATCTAAATACATATTTGTCGCGGTCAACGTTCGATTTTAAAGATAAGCCTTGGTGTGATCATGAAAATAAAGGTGTAACGTCGTTAAAGATAGTTCAACGTGGTAAATTAATGAGAATGAATAATAACATATAAAAGATTAAGAATCTGTACTTATCAACTAGTATATTAGATGGTTGCTTAGATTTGTAAAATCTATATCTAATAAATTATCAAGATTAAATATTTTTATTAGATTCAAATTTAGAATCAAATCATTATAAATTACATCAGAACTAAATCTCCTCTGATAAAAGAAATAGCTATCATTAGGATGATTAAAGAATACATCGTGAGATAAAATCACCATTACTACTAAAAATATATTATTGATTAAATTCTGATAAAAATTTTAGGATTTTAAGTAGGAGAAGCTGCAACATTAAAACTTAATAATAAAATATAAAAGATTGATATTAAATTTTCTACGTTACCTTTGAACTCGAATGCTCGTAAAAGGGGTTCTCCACCAATTTTTGTTTAGATTGTAAATGTAAAGACATATAAATTTATGTAATTTTTTTTTGAGGTTTGATGTACGTAGCATATATAATTTGTAACGGCGTGATTACCAGCTGGATCTGCATGCCTCTGCCCCCAGAAAAAATAAAATAAGAATTTGGACGCACATGCGCACGCACGCCTTTGAAATTTTCTACCTTACCTTTGAAAGACCAGGCTACGATCTAGAACACGCCCGATTGGACAGTCACTTCGACGAGAAATTACATATCTTAGCAAATAAAACTCACGGCAGAATAATCAGTACATGTGTAAATCTACTTTGTACTTTGTGCGAGCAAATATTTCAGTACATTATGTGTTATTCTAATTTTTTTTTTAAAGTAAAATACTAATGTATATTTATAATTAGATAAATTTTTTTTTATGCTCTACTTCTTCGTAAATGTTTAAAATAAAAATAATTTTATAATTATTTGTCATCTTGCCATAACAAAAATTAATAGGCAAAAATTGCCCATCGGTGTACAACGTATCTTTTTATTATCTATTAGAATTAAAGTACTCATGAATATGAACTATTATTTGTGAATAAAATGTACCTGTGCAATTCTACCTACTGTTTATCAGAAACTAAACCTTTAGCTATCCGTTCGTACGTGGGGGATCTTTCCCAGACTTTTGGTGCACCAGTAATTTGATTATTGAAAATAATCACTTGCTATATTCATGGAAATAAAGCCTCGATAAAAATAATGTTTACCTATTTTCTTTCCAAATTTATTTTCATTAGTAAATGAAAAAAAAAAAAAATCCCTCCATTAACCATCTGTGCCACTCCCAAAACAAAACTCAACTTTTTCCCACATTTGATGGAGTTGACCAAGTATGATTTTTTGATTCAAAATTAAATTACATATATGTAAAATGATTCTGAAGTATATAATTTTGATCATGAATCATATTGCATAGTTGCAAAAAGTAAAATTCGCCCATGCTAAGTTAAAGGCAAACAAGAATATAAAAATTAAAATTTGCTTAAGAGATCATGTTGAATGGAAGCAAATCATTCCAAACAGCGATCCTCTTCCGCCAATGGACCAATGCGAAGTGGGCCAAACTAAAGAAGGAAGGAAAACATAACTTGAGCTACTGGATCTATCAAGGCATAAAAGAGTGATCATGAGAGTGATGGTTGAAAAAGCAGTTGCAACGCTGTCATAACGGAAGAGAAGTAGATGATAAGAATGAAGAGGAACCACTAATTGGGAGTGTCGAGATGAGATGGAAGCTACATCTAATGAAAGGGGGATGGAAGCTCCCATCTTGCAGTTGAGGGGGACCTCGAAAAATTGAGGTTGAGCTAGAACGAGCAAGATGGCAGGATAAGCACAATCAGCCCAAATCTAAGAGTTATCGACTGCACCACTACCAAACACCCAAATTTGGCTTTGGATCAAACAATCATAGAATCGATGACCATGAACTCATATTAAAGGGTAGCAAACACAAATCTAACACCCATGACTACAGTTGAAATGGCTACACTTGCAGAGCTAAAACCCATGAGTACATGACTGTGTAGTGCCTCAAACCTAGATTTGATGAGCACGTGATCTCCCACAAGACAAAGAGCTTCCTAGATTTAGACTATCACCCACAAGTTTTGCTAATACCAACCCCCTTTCTAACGCACTGCCGAAAGATGAATCTCGTGAAGGAGACAGATTCAACTCCATTCAAACGAGACGCTTGATAAGGGAAAGTAAACTTGAACTCGAGGAAGGGAGATGGAGGGTGTGTGCAAACAAGGCGGGGAGGGGTCCCCAGCCAACAAAAGGAGGCCGATTGGGCCAGTGGTGCCTTTAGAGAACGAAAGGGACTTGGGTTTTGTGGGAGGGTAAAATGAATAGCGGAGACAAGTCTTATCCCATATTCAAACGGTACCTCATAGACATGAACGGGGAACTGACTATTGGGATTTTATTTTGTTAAACTTAGGAATAGGAAAAGTAGATTTTCTTCAATTTGCAGAAATACTTTTTTTACGTTGAGCGTGATACACAATCAATAGGGATCTATACGTACAAAGACACACACTGCACGATTGTTAATAATCCATGTACAAGCCCTTTATTAAGGCATGGGGCGGTGAATTGGACCCGATCTGACTTCGCTAGACGGAATCCATTTAAGGGCCATTTGGTTGTGCAGGCCGTGTAATGGTCTGAAGGCTTGAAATTTTGCGAGTCTCAACCAAACGCCCGTGAATTCAGGCCTAAGTTTGACCAGGTTTGAGCTTCTATCCAATTGTCGATATAATGTATTCAAAAATTTGGCCAAATTAAATTCGTTAAGCCATTTTCATGCATCCAAACTAGCAGCTGATATATCTACACACACATACACACGTACATGCATGAAAATGGGCCGAAAAGTCTATTTTAATTTTTTTTTTTGTTGGCTCATAAATAAAGAGGCCCGACATTGTAGGTGAAATCTCAAATATAAATTCTGTTTATAAGGTTTCTGATTAGGGTCATTGTTCACCCCATGGCAAGCACCTGCTACCTTTTATTCTTATCCTTTTCGTAATTTGAGTGGTCTTTCCTCAGTGATCTTATCATTCTCTCAATGTGATTTACTTTATTTGTTATTGGATTAACCTCCTATCCCGTAACCATGCATGGATATTTCTCGTTGCAACGTGCACGCAGGAAATTCTTTTTGGTATTAATCAACGTCAAAGGGATATAATTTCTAAGAAGTTATAAAACAATAGCTTATTCCATCGTTTTCTTAATCTTGTGGGAGCCTTTTGAGGAGAGGTCTGCCAAAAAAAATGCTAATAGATAAGGAAATTGTTTTAAAATATCCTATTATGCTTAAGTTAATTTTGTAGGCACATATTTGCAACTCTTTTAAATTACACATACATGGTGGTCGTTTAACTTCATTTCTCCATCTATGTGTTCAAAAAATGAAGGACAAAAGGTAATAAAAACGTAACATTCAAAGATAAAACATGCAAAAGATTTATATTTACTTTTCAAAACTTTATAAACTTTAGTTTGCTTGAAATGATTAATTTATTCGTAAATCACCTTATCTGAGTGGCATATTATAGCTTTTGATTAAGCTATGTAAATTGTACTTTTCTATATGGTATACTAATAAGTTGAAAATAAAGTTAAAATGTGGGAAAAAGAAAAACAAATCAAGTGAAAAAGAAGTTATAACAAAATTTATTCTTTGTAACTTTAACAAAAAAATTAGAAAAGCATCCAACCATTAAAAAAAGTTTAAATTAATTTTGACAAATATTTATTAAGTTACATCAACAAAAATTGTTAACCAACAGTTAGACCAAATAAATTTATACTAGAAGTTAAAGAAAAATAAGGTTGTGAAGAATAGTGAATGTGCTTCTTTGCATGAGAAGGAGAGGGGGAGAGAGTAAGAAGCCAAGAATTTGAGAGAGTAGGGAGGAGAGGAGAATTGAGGGCACATCCTTGTGTGTGTGTGTGGAGAGAGAAAGAGAGAGGAGAGCACTGCAATGGAGGAAACAAAAGAATGAGATGCATAGAAAAAGAGTGAGAGCTAAAATATATTGTGAGAGGGAGAAAATGGACGAGCAAAACATGTTTTTTTCAAAATATTTCCATTGAAGGGAATAATCTGATATAAGAGGACGTGGCCCAGAGGGGAAGAGCGAGACAGGGAAGCCTAACACCCTCAATGAGAGGGAGGTTACTCGCCGTAGAAATAGGAAAAAGCAAAAACTCAGAAAAAAGACAAGAAATAAAGGAAAAAGTAAACAAAAAATGCACCCAGAGACCAGGAACCGGTCAACCTCTTGAAGGAGGGTGACCTCACGCTCATAGATATGACAATGCGCCAACGAGTGAATTGAATATTTCGACCAAAAGGTCGAAAAACGATCCCTGACCAAGCGTCAAAAAACTCGATCGTAGATAGCCTAGGGTCACACGTGGTTGATGAGACGACAACCGTGTTACAATAAAAATAATGTTTTAAGTGTTGATATTGTAGTATATTTGTCACAATGTAAACAGATGTCGCGTTATTTTATTTATTTACTTAATTTTTACTGATTTATTCTAAGTTATATCACTCTTTATGTTCCAAAAATGCTCTTTTATTCCAAAAATGTCAATATTATTTACAACATGAATTAATCAATCAAATAATGAATGAATTGATTAATTATATAGAAAAGAATCAATTAGTAAGCATTACAATACCTTAAACAAATTTACAAATAATGGGCATCAAAAACTAATTAATACTATACTATATTAATTATATATAACTACTCTAAATAATACCTAAGTATAGGTATAACAATAACTATTAATATGTACTATATTAAGTTATATTAATATACACTATTATCTTTAGTAACATATACTACATATACAGTAACATAAATATGTGTCTCTATAGCCTTAGTAAGATATGTACAAAACCCTAAGGTAAAATGAATACTTTTACTAACATATATATATATATCTACAATGACAGATTTAATTGTCACTAAACCTGTAAGGTTATTTATATCCATATTAGACTCAAACAAGTGTTTACTACTCTACTACACATATATTACCTATATACATATATATATTCCTATGTGTATACCTTATTTACATGTATCTTATTTATATATATTTACTATTACATTATACTCTATACTTACTATACATATACACAACACTGTACACACTCTTAACACCTTACTATACATATACACAACACTGTACACACTCTTAACACCTAGCCGTAACACACACAGGCATTAACTCAACACTTAGCCATTTTTTCTTTCAACACTTAGTCGAATTTAGGATCTCTTTCTCTCTCTCGCACTACACTTAAGTCACTGTTCACTTTATCAAAAATTTGGTTTGTTAGTGGGCGAATCAAATTTTTTATGGGATACACAGTACTTAAGAGGGTGGGATAAGACTACTACTATACCTAGTTCTAATTTCCATTTTATCCAATTTAATTCAGGCCCAATAACATGCCCACATTTAGCTCGCAACAGTGTAGGGCCCCCAGCTCATCACTGTTCATCAATATTCTCATGTATCAAGATGCTCAGGAGAGGAGGGGATGTAATGGGTATTAGGTGTGCCCTACGTTGATGACTGAGCGATTGTCAATGCAAAAGCATCTTATATGGCGTCAACAGCTCCCCAACCCACGATGTGGGACAAAAGAACAATGCCTAATTGGTGCTCGCTGGGTTTTGGAAGGCTCTATTTGAGACTTGAATTGAGTGCTCGATTGGGATCCAAATTCCAATCAAAATATATAATTGTAAAGCCCTTACATAAGGCTACATAATTATATAATTAATTTACAAAATAAGTTATTTAATTATATATAAAAATTAGTTAAAGTTATGGATTTATACAAGTTAATTTAAGGGTTAATTCCTTAAGTAAAGGATAAATTAACAACTTAATCATGAAATTGACTTTGTATAGAGTTAATTTACAAAATAAATTATTTATTATACATTTTTAATTTATTTTAGAGACTTTATTTTAATTTATTTACATTTAAATACATGTTTATGTTAGCTATATACATATTTAAGTTATAAATTCTGTACTATAATACAAATACAATATAAATAGGTCAAATATACTTAAAATAATACTATATAAGAGTACATGATAAATTATTTTAGTATTAACTTAATTTACTAATTTATTTATTTTAATTTTGTAACTTATCTAATTAACTTAATAACTTAGTTACCTACTGTAAATATATAATTAAATTAATTTATAGGTATGGTATAGTAAATAATAACCATTTAATTACGTATGAATTATTGGTGCAAGAGCACCTCGATCATTGATTTTAATGATAACAAAATACTTATTATTTAATATTTACATTTAAGTTATAGTTTCAAGATAAATGCAAATGAAATCAAATGTGAAGGAGTTCAAGCTTGCTTCCATGGCGGATTGGAGGAGCTTGATGGAGAAGAAGGAGCTTCGCTTGGAGTGAGAGCTTGAAGAAGGAAGGAGACGAAGAATCGGATAAAAATATTCTTTCGTGTAGTTTATATTCTTGTTTTTATTTGTGTTGTACTTTACTCTTTTATTCTTTAGATTCATGTAAAGAGTCCAAAGTACCCTATCTTAGTCCTAGGAAACCCCACACCTCACTAGGATTCTTAGACAAACACTTAGAAAAATCATAAAACTAAAATAGGTTTCAGACAACTTGATCAGATGTTTAATTTGGATATCAAATGTCTGATCTTGACTTTTAAGATGTCTAATATTATGTCCACACATCCAAAACACTTAGGCTCCAAACTACTCTCTGTCCGATGATTTCAGATGACCAGCCCATAGTCCAGATATCTTACAAGACATCTAAGGACCTTGCCAGACGTCCAACTAGAGAACCGTTGGCTTGTCAGACTTAATCTTAGAAGATTAACCCTTAATCTGATTTACATATACTTTCAGACGTCCATAGAGCATCCCAGACGTTTGATAAATAGATGTTAGGCTAAAATATGACCCAAATCACCTCTTGTCATACCTAATAGCCGTTTAGCCTCAGGAAATCAATTCCTGCAAAGAATTCTATTTTTAGACGTCCAGACTTATTGCCAGACATCTGACCTATCGTTTGTGCAACTTAACACTAGAACCCTATTTCGATCTTGTGAAAACTGGAAGGAAACCATCTTAATATTAGGCATCTGATTAGTATCCCAGACGTCTTATAATTGAATCTTAGACGCCTGTCTTGATCCAACTCAGTCTAGATCTTCCACCCTTCTAGATCAGACGACCTAGATGTCTGATAACCCTATCAGAATCATAAATGATCCTGATTTCGGCCTGATTTATCTTGGATTTGTGTCCAACGGCTACTTAGACCTTCGAAGACCTTCCTAAGGGTTCATAAGCCATTTATAAATAAAGGACCCTTCCTTTGTTATATACACTAAAGCAATACTTCTTCCACTTATATTGTGTCAAAGAGAAGAGAGAATTAAGAAAGAAAGTCACCCTGTTCTCCAAGCTTCTAAGCATACATCCAAGAGCACCCTGTTAGCTACACAACCGCTCTCCCGTCTCCACACATTCAAGAGCGTCTTCGTGCCTTCCGTGGTTCACGCACTCCGACTTTCATCTAAGGAAAGTATCCGTTACCTATAGGAGCTAGTTAGATTTATACCTATTTGGGCTCTATAGGATATTTGTAATTTTCTTTTATGGTTGGGTATTCGCTTTCCGAATTCCTGTCTCCATCGCGAGACAAAATACTCCTTGTGAAGAGGAAGTGATTTGAGATATGCTACCCTCGTTCAAAGTAGCGTGGTTGTATTGAGGTTAAGTCACCCTTGTCTAAGTGACTCAATTAGTGGTTTGTTGACTAAGTCGATCGGAAAATTCTAAGTCGAGAGGCTTAGGTGGTGGTTTTTACCCGAATTTGGGCTTTCACCTAAAAATCTCTTGTATTCTTGTGTGATTGCATTTGATATTGCTTATTTATATTTCCGCATTATTTTACATCATGCCTATCTCACTCCCCTTCGTTAGAACCTAAATGTACAGTATTAGATATAATTATAGATACATACATAGGTTTTTATAATTATTTATGATAATATACATTTAAGTTAACATAATTATTATATGATTATACAATAAAGTTATATACTTAATAAATCATCTTAATTACTTAATTTAATATATAGAATACATTTATAGGTTATTTATGTACATTATTTAAATATTTTACATAATATATATTTAGCTTAGAGTTAAATTATATTTACAAGTATACATATGCTTTATAAGGTATTTTTCGATATTTTTGGGTGTTTTCTAATTTTTATAGTTTTTATACATATAATGGAGGTAGGGGATGAGAGAGAAAGAGTGAGATGAGAGAGGAAGAATTTCTTTTTGGTATTTTCAACTTTTGTTTTTTTATTAAATTCCAAAGTATATTGAATCGTCATCTAGTATGTTTTACGAAGTCAAGGGTTCAGAATACCTTGAAATTTGGCATACACCTAAAAAAATACCTGATCCTACTCAAGACAGGTTTATTTTATTATCTATTATTTTTGTAATTATTTTTATTTATTTACAATGTTGACCCAAACTAGGCCTAATTATGAATAGGAAAATGGAACCAAGGCCATGAGAGTGAGTTTTAATGGCTGGAATTGAGAAGTAACCATTCAACAACCTCCAAACAGCAATATATAACATTATGGAACATCAGAACTTGGGCCTAACTTCAAATTTAACTAAATTCATGTTTTGGACAATTTAAATAATTACAAGGCTGCTAACAGTGAATTTCAAATGGAAATCTCATGCTATTCCAATCAGATTTAAGCAATGAAATGTACATGAGCACTTAAACATGAAGTTCTAAGTTTACATTTCACTAGCAACTCACTACAGCCTCAAAATTCACTTCAAACCCATCCCCAACATAAGTTACTGCTGCTGCACAACAGTAGAATTGCTACAATGCTGCTCCACCAACTTAATCAGACCTAGTTCAGGTCTAAAATCTATTCCAAAAGACCATCTTCAGGTCTGAGAATCCAGATCGAATCCTATCAAATCCCTGTAAAGTCTTTCACCTTCAAATCTCTCGAAACCTTAAGATTCAAATCCACAGTTCATTCATTCAAATTGATAAATCAGATCAACATTCAACAACTTCTCAAATTGAATGAAAATCACTGAAAATCATCATTTCCTATGAAGATCTGACACTTAATTAAAATCAACCAAGAATTACACACCCTAAAACTTTAGTTTGGTCATTCCCCTTTGTCATATACAACACAAGAGGAATGGTCAAACTAACATTTAATTCCACGTGCAATTCAGCTCAGATTTCCTATTAAGACCTTTTAAATGTCTTTCAAACCTTAGATATCAGATTAAAATCCTTTTAAATCAGTGACCAATGTCACCCACCTAGGTGTTTTGATGTGAGCTCGCTAAGATGAGTTGGTCATTTAGGATACTTGCATACTGTTGATTGGTGTTTAGGTATCCAAAGTGATACTTCAGATTCATTTAGGTCACAATAGGAGCTTCAAAACCATGCATCAAAATTTGAGCTCCTGCTACCTCAGGCAATGCACAAAAATAGTGAATCAAGTTGAAATTTGGGCGTAAGCACATTAATCGAGTAAAATCAAATCCAAAATAGCTTAAGCCCATTGCAATCAAACCAATTTCAAGTATAAAAACTCAATTTGGTTAATTAAACTCGATTAAAACTCAATTGTTCAAGAATTTCTCTGATTTGCTTCAACACTCTGGTCAAGCTCAATTGACCAAATCCGTTCAATTCAAATCACAAAGAGGATGATTGTGATCTAATGAAGCGAATGAGATCACCCTCAAATGGAATTGAACGCACTGTGGATCTAAAAGCTATAAAGCTTTAGATCCATAGTGATTCTAATGGATGGAGTAATTTGCGAATTAAAATACAAGGGAAATCAGTGAATGTGAATTGTGATCGTTGAGTGAGGGGGAAGTTGTATGAACAATGCGAATGGGGTGAAAACACCTCTCTGATCTGGATTGATCAGAGAAGGTGAGATAGTTCCTGTTATGACCCGATCCCTGATCCTTACAGGACCCGAGATCGGCCCGTCTCGACTAATCCCAAGACCTAGTCATTTAACGAGAAATAACCAAAAGCAGATAACATTCCACAATCACACATGCAATGTAACTAAGCAAAAAAATAATAAGAGACAGTAAGGGAAACAGAACGAACAGTCTCACAATATTACAGGCCATCACAACAACATCAGCAGAAAGTACAACGGAAAAGTAACTGAAACAGTATTACATATAACAGAATACTCTCTACTACAAAAAGAAGTGTACTGGTACAGAAAACGTCAACAGCTAAGGCTGGACTCAATTGGACCCAACTCCCTCTGTAGCTGATGATGCTAATTGCTTAACTCCCCGACCTAAACAAGCTTATAAAACTTCGTAGTCAGCTAATGCTGAGTAGAGTGGTAACTAAACCATTTATATGCAATTTAATTTAAGACAGACAACTATTTTATTATTTAATTCCATTTAGCTCAACTAAGTTATTCTAATTTATCTATTCTCTTAGAAACCAGTCATTTCTTGATCTTGTCGGTCCCTTAAGGGGACTATTTTGATTGCAGTCTTTCCCGTGATCTAAGATGTACACATGGTGCTCTCCTAGCCAGGAGAGTCCCCTGTGGTAATCCTACATCCAGTCAACCACCCCGAGATCACGGTCACGACATAGCGGTGACTACGTGGTCATTAATTTTCTCAACACAGTTAATTAAGTTAATTAGGCTTAATTATGTGCAGGAGAAAATAACATAGGTTAATTTGAATTGATGTCAATTGAGTAGTATAGGCTCAAGTTAACCTAACATTTTAGATTTTAATTCTTTTTAATTGGTTGAGTCCAGGTCATTCACTGAGAGGCATAACTTAATTTAATTCACCATTAAATCCTAAGCTACTTAATTAATTAGAATTATAATTAAATTTACTTTAAGAATATGAATCTTGCATAGAGGATTTTTCAATTAAAAGACATGCAAAATTTCATAAGAAAAACATATTTACACATATGATTTATTATTAAAAGCAAGTAAACATATTTATTTCACTAATTTCTTCTTATTTACAAGAGATTAAGGCAAGAAAAAGGAATTTCAAATGAATATGTACCTTATTACATCAGTTAAACTCAAAAGAAATTGTATTAAAGTAAAGTACAAAAAATTAGACATCTTAAAAAAAATGAGTTTTAAACTATCAGATGTCAAAAATTTAATTTTCCATTTATCTTCTTCTTCTATCCTTCTACCTTCTCTCTCTCTCTCTCTCTCCTTACCTTTCTCTTAACCTCCTGTCTCAAGCTCTTCTCTTAGCCTCTCTTCTTCTATTTTTTTCCTCTTATCTTTTCTGTCTGTTTACCTTTCCTTTGTTTTTTTTTTTATTCAGCCCTACGAGCTCTTCTCCTTTTCTCCTTTTCCTTTACCTTTCAGTTGTGCACTTGAACCGTAATTAAGCCAAATTGAACTGATGAACCGAACCAAAAATTTGATTTTATGATTGGTGGCTCGGATCGGTCGGGGATACACAGCACCCCTCACAGGGTAGGACTAGACCCTACTGGGTCAAAGCCTAGTTTATTACATTTGGTTTATTTCCAGTTCGATTCTCATGAAGCACAGTCTCCAGCCTCCCAGGCCCACATGCACACACCCACTAGAGGGCCCACGCTCGCATGCCCACAGGCACACACACACCTGGGCACACGTACCACACGCACCCACACACACACTCATGCTCATTGTGTGTCCAGCGTTGATGACTAAACAACCCATAACACTTTTTCGTTTTATTCCAAGGCATGCGTTTGATTGCACAGTAATCATAGGTCTTAATTGACTTAAATTAGGCTAGGACTTAGCATAGTTAGGGTAATTCATGCATGCATAAGCATTATCTGAATCTTTACTGCTTTACTTTAGCTATGCATAAACTAATGTTATAATGTGCTGATTAAGTGCATTATGTCGATTGCAGGCAATAAGCTAATCAGGAGCTAGATCTGGAGTTGGATCTGGAGTAGGATCTGAAGCTGGATCAGGAATAACGGGTGTTGCAGCAGAGCTGGAGTAGAAGACTTAGATTAGATGTATGAATAATGATGTAAGGGAGTTAAGGTTTGCTATTCTATTAAGTAGGAATCAAATAATAAAATATGAAGAGCTTAGGTCCATCCAAGCCCTAGGATAGCCTAGAGACTTCCTCAAGCCTTAGCCACCCTTAGATTAGGTCACAGCAC
The DNA here is from genome assembly GCA_037157565.1 of Thalassia testudinum. NCBI lineage: Eukaryota > Viridiplantae > Streptophyta > Magnoliopsida > Alismatales > Hydrocharitaceae > Thalassia > Thalassia testudinum. Next base: position 27,287,507 of record JAZHRO010000024.1, read on the forward strand.
CCTAGGAAGCCCTAAAACCCTAGTTCCAACCCTTATCTAGACGTCCAGATAAGTTATAGGACGTCTAGAACCCTTAGCCATCTCCCGCACACCTCAAACCCACTTCTGCATTGTTATTGGACATCCAGACACTTTGTCAGATGTCCAATTTCTGCAGAATACCCAAAACAGAACCTAGAATTCCCCCTGACTCACATTGGACGTCCAGAACTGAAGTCTGGACTTCAGATTTTTGAGTATAAGACGTCTGACACTATTATTAGACGTCTGATACTGCTCTCTATTGACGTGGCTAGATCGTGTTTTAACAGTTAGTTACGTCGTAGCATAGGTGATCAAGCGTTGTCAACAAATAAAAGTTTTATTACTCGAAAACCTAAGTATCCGAGGTCGAACACAGGGAGCAATTGGAATTTACTACTAATCTCAAGAATGTAATTGAACACTTAATTACTCAAAACGTAATTCAAATATAAATGCATGAGTTTGAAAAGTAATTGTGGCAAAAATAAATTGGACGTCTGATCATGGGATCAGACGTCTTAAAAATATGTCTCCCCTCTCTTATTTTGTCTTCTTCTAATTCTCTTCCTTTCTTCTTCTTTGTGCTTCTTCTTTCTCTGCAGTTTCTTTTCTTCTTATTTTCTTCTGCCTTGCTTCTTTCTTCTCCAGCAGTATCTTTCTCCTTACGGGTCCTTCTTCTTCTTCCTTGGCTCTGCTTCCTTGGTTCTGTTTTCCTTTACCTTCAGTTCCTCTTCTTCTTCTACTTGTCTTTACCTTTCTCTATTTCTTCTTTCTTCTTCAATTCTTCTTCTCTTTTTCCTTCGCCTCCTCCTTTTCTTCTCTTTTTCCTCTGCGAAGGCTTCCTTCCTTCTGTGTCTTCTCCTTAGCGGCTAAGTGTTGGCTTCTTCCTTCCTTCCCTGCACAAACCACAGCAAAGCAAAACCTATCCCTCTACCCACACCCGCGCGTCTCTCTCTCTCTGTGTAAACTACACTATTCAGCACGCTCTCCCAGAGCTGGGTAAACGGGTCGGATCTTGCGCCCGGGTCTAGGCGCACCGACGTGAGGGTGGTGCGCGAGGAGTGCTTAGGGTAGTGTCAGGTTGGGTCGCTAGATCTGTGTGGTGAAATCACGGACGAGGCGGTGAGAGTAGGGGAGGGACCTCACCCCAAGTGCATTCGGAGGCAACGAGCCCATATCACAAAAACATTATAAACCACTCCAGCGCTTTGTAACTTAACGATGTGGGACTAATGTATCACCTCTACTTCGCGCACACCCGCAGGAGTCCATCCTTCAATTGCCACTGCTGCAGGCTCTGTGGTATCACTTGCTGGATCAGATGTCTTCGCGATGCTTCCTCGAGTTAGCTGCCCTTGGAGCCCTGCAGTCCTCCGATCTGGAGCAAGCGTGGAGCTTCTTCAAGTTACCGCTAATGGCAATAGGGGCGTGAAATCTGTCAGACATGAAAAGAGCCTCGCGGCTTAATCAGATCACCGGGGGACCTTCTCCGTGTCACGACGAAGGTGAAGCACTAGGTGGCAGGCCGCAGGGTGGCCTAGGCGTACGTGCCTAGGTTGCCCTGTGGTCGGACGGGTGGGTGTGTTCGGGGGGCTGTTGGGTAGGTGTAGAGGGACTATGGACGGGTGGAGGTTACTCTGTGAGGTGAGGCGGAGGTTATGCGATGGTCGACGAGGAGTGTGGGGTTGCGTAGCGATGGGAGTGTCTCTTCGGAGGGTGGCCGGAGATGAGGAAGGTGATGGTGAACAGCGGCGGTCGAGGAACGTTTGATGAAATAAAATGAGGGAGATGAAAGAGGGGATAGAGAAGAATAGTTTTAACCTAACTAAAGGGACGAAGGGGACGAGGAGGCGGCTAGCAGTACTTGCTGTCGCCGGAGAAGAAGACGTCCAGTGGAGGAAGACGGCAGCAACGACGGGGCTAGGGCAGCTCGCGCGGGTGTTGCGCGGTGCGGAGGAGGATGAGGAGGACGGCTCTGCCACTAGTTTTGTGGTAGAGCGACGAGGAAGAGGAGGGGGGCTCACAGAAGCTTGCTGGACCCCTTGGCCGGAGAAGGAGATGAATTTGAGGTGGAATCCCAGCCAAGTTGAGCTGAGGAGGTGCGGCCGGAGTTGCGGTTTCATTTATAGGTGCTGGTCGTGCTTCTGGTGCGTGGAGGGCACGCCTTTTGCCATCGACGTCTCACCGGAGATGGAAGGTAGTTAGATACCCAAATCTCTCGTGCGTTCGCACGAGAGATTGGGTGCAAATCAGGGGTTGTGATCAGGCTCAGATGGAAGGGGATTCCTTAGAGAATCTCCCTTCCAATTCTGGGAGGGGATCTCTGAGGGATCTGAGAGTATCCTCTTTGTCTTCCTCGCTGGAGAAGGATTTCTCCCCAATAATGGCGGAGGGACCTGATTGTAAGATTGTCGAGGAAGCTTGAGGGGTTTATGTGAAGGTTTTCAAAAGATAAGGACTAAAATGTGATTGGGTGTACTAAATTGCAAAGTAGGTCAAGATGACCTTCCCTTAGGTCCAAATTTTGGTAAAACCTAATTTTCACCTAAGGAATCCAATGGTGAAGTTGGATGTTAGGTTTGACCACGTTTGACTGGATATTTTGCGTAAAAACCCAAATTAGGTCAATTGATGAGCTAGGCCCCTAATCTAGGTCAAACTAGGTTCCAAAGGCCAAATTGAATGTTCTAAACCCTAGGAGATATTTTTCCATGATTTTTAGAGGGTTTACTTGATTTTTATCTTGATCGGAACCTTGTTGAATTAAGCGGGTCTATTTTAGGGTTACCAAATGTCATTTAATTCTTGGATTGCACATGAACCCATTTCTGATTGATTCAACCCACTTTTTATCTCATTTAGACCATTTGAACTATGCTTTGTCTCTGAGAAATCCCGTTTATGTACTGCAATGGTAAAATTACAGTTTTAACCTTTATTTCATGTTTTCTTCTCAGAACACTTATTCCTTCAATTAAGCCCTCTTCTAAGTCATGTAGGAGCTTTTATTCTCTTTATTAGGTCAAAATAAGCTAGTTATGGCTCATGATGAGGCTCTCATCATACCCCCATGCCTAGCTTTTGCTAGTCCCTTAGCAAAATTTCAAGGTTTTAACTTCCATTCTAGACCCTGAGTGTCTGTCATCAATTATGATAAGTGCTTCTCTTTTTCTTTCTGTGATTAGGTCAGAATGCCGAAAATAGGCCTAGAGGTACTCAAGTACCAACCAAATTCCGGACCTGACCCGCTTTAGCCTCAGTCCTCCGCAAAGGTTTTTAAGGCCCACAGAAACTAATCTAGGTTTTTTGGACTCCGCGGTTAAAGCACCCGTGCTTGAGACATTTTTAGCCTAGGTTCAGTTTGCAGTGTGTGTTTGTAAGAGAGAGATAGAAGATTTATTTGTTTGGAGAGCTTTCTCTCTCTTTTCTTTTATTTCTAGCTTCGGGTTAGCTTCTCAACACAGTCTATATCGGATTCCTCATCCCCATCATCAATCCTCAAGGGTCCCTGGCTATCAATGCTTCGAGATAGCACCGCCCATGGCAACCCGCAGAACCGTGGCTTTCGAGATTTCGAGATAATCCCACCCATGGCGTTCCGTCGCTGAATTCAGATCCTGGCAATCGACATTTCGTGATAATGCCGCCCATGGTATCTGAACCAGCAGAGTGCTTACATGCCCCCAGTAGGATATTTAAATATCCTAAGAGACAAGCACCGAGGAGATGATATGTTATTACGCATCTTCGAGGGGAATTTCCCGCCTCTCTGCGCTGGGAACTCGTCCAAATCAACTTGTGTTGATCGGCCGCTCCTAATCTAGGTAACTTTTGCAGAACATTAAACGCTTTTGCGTGATTTGGATATTTATGCGCACCGAACCAGACTGTGTGTGAATTGGGGTGCTTAGGTTACCGAATCCCGCAAATCGAAGGTCAGTTAATGAGGCAGAATACTTCCTAAGCCTTAGACCTAATACTTAAGCTTCGCATTTTTCCCAACCTCTCGAGGATTATCCAGATTTTAGTGGATACGTGAATTTTTAAGCTAAAGAATCTAGCCCAAGAGGCCTAAGACCAGTGTTCCCGCTAATTTCTTGTTATGTCTCCTTAGCACTTTTTTCTTCATTTTTCTCTTTTCTTGATTTAGTCTAGAACTTTAGTTAATTCCTTAATCTCTTACTAATGACTATTTCTTTTTCATTTTGTGCTCCTTTTTGTCATTTTTTGCTCTTTTTCTCCTCCTTATGATTATGTGGCTCACAAAATTTCCTCCCTCCCCCAATTTTTTGTTCTTTTTCATAATTTTTCAATTTTTTGTGTTTTTGACATATGTGAATTTTTTTGTGTGAGATTCCTTCTGACTTTTTCTTAGTTCTGTATGTATGCACTTTATCACCCCCCCATGCCTAAGTTTTGCAATGTCCTCATTGTAAATGGAGGGTGTGAAATAGTGTTGAGGTCAGGGACTTAGATTAGGATACATCGGGTGGGTGAATGGGTCAGAAATGACAGATGCGAACGATTTCAAGCTCTGGTACGTGTACCATAGGTGGGATCAACTGTCTAAGGCTGAACTCAAGGTGCAATGGATGTGGAGTACAGACGGATAATCAGACGGGTCTCTATTTTTGGGGTGACAGGTTGCCTCCTGTTAAGCGCTAAATTCAATGCCTTCAGTCGAGCGGAAAATGGGGTGGAGAGGGAGTGGTCAAATCTGCAGAATTTTGTAAAACAAGCACCTTAATTAAGAGCCTGGTTGGTCCAACCAGGTGCTTGTTAAGATCAGTAGGCTGATGATGTAGCCCAAACCCAATAAGTCTAATGGGTTGATAGACGTAGATGAACATATGCGGAACCCACCATATGTAATGAAGTTCTGATGGATATGGAAGTGAAAACTTGGGTTTAGGCTAAGTCGAATCAGCCTGGTCAGAGTAGGGTTCCGAAAAATAATCAATGTGTGGTGTGGAAACCCTACAAAGGTGATCGAAGAATGATGGCTCTTGCTTTTCGGTCTGATCAATACCCGGTACCTAGTATAGATATGGAGTTGACTCATCTGCAAACGGGTCAGTGAGAGGTGAATTGGAATAGAAATTGAGTCCGGTTGTGAGTCGGGGTAGAGAACGGGTTTTGATTGATTCTGTATATGTGGAGCAGGTGGCTTCAAAGAGAATTGGCTTGTTATAATCAGGAAGCAGATTTTCTCCGATGTTATGGTCAGATTTGAAATCGTTGGAGAGTTTACGAAAATCAAAATCTGAATGAGATTCAAGATCATGAGTTCCACCACAGAATAAATTATATGCTGTAGATTCAGCAGCCTGACTGGGGTCTAGCCTAAATGTTAATTCTGAGCTTAAAAGGGTGTCCCTATCTAGTAGAGGCTTAGGTTCTAAGCTAGTAGGGCAGACCCAATTGCAACCCCACTCATCCAACTCCTCGATTTCTGTATTGTAGATTGGCATGACTTTCGAAAAATTGATTAGTTCCTCTGAGGATGTTGGCAAGGGATATTCATCAATTAGAGGCCCAAAATCATATTCTTCATTAAAAGATTGATCTTCCTCATATGGGGCCTTGAAATCTTCAAAATAGGTTTCAGATCTGGATTCTAGGCTTAGGGTGTGGGTTGAATTACTAGAATCTAGGTCCGAATAACCTTCGAGGGTCACCTTATCAGAATAAGAGATGGAATTTACACCCTCAAGAGGTTCAGTTCTACTCTCATTATTGCAGGAGTTTTGGGGTTCTAAGCCTGGTGATTTATGGTGTAGAGTGGGCTCAACAGTGTGTTTTCCTGCATTTGGAGCTTCCCAACCTTCTTCAATATCAGGCACATTGTATTCTATCTAGGTTGGGAATCCACAACCATTTTGTGCCTCGAACCCGAGATCAGATTGATCCTCGATGTTGTCCCAAGATGGTTCATCCTCTATTTGTGGTATATACGGGTACTTCTGGTCAATAATTTGTTTTACTAATCTCATTATCTCTTCCCGTTTTTCAAGACTATCTTTGTAACGACCTGTTTCCCGAGTCCCTACGAGACACGAGAACCGGACCGACTCGACTAATCCCAAGACCTAATCGTCCAATGAGGAAGTAACCAAAAGACAGTAAAATAAACCACATTCAGCATGAATATAACTAACAGTAAGAAAGTACAGCAGTAAGGAAAGAAACTACTACAGTAGGTACCACCACAACAGTAAAACAACATTTATCGTATAACAAAAACTGCAAGTAAAGAAGGTACAGCGGAAACCAAAAACTACTCACTAGAACAGAAACAAAAGAGGTACAAAAGGCTGTGGTAACTCTACTGGACCCTACTCGGCCCAGCGTCCTCTGCAGCCGCCGGCCCTGGCTGCTCAACACCTGGTCCTGAAAAAGGTAACGAGTGTAACACGTCAGCAAAACGCTGAGTAGAGTGGCAAACTAACTAAAGGCAACAGTAGAGTGTACAGTAGCTGTTAAGTTCTATTACTTCCTTTATTCACATCTTTCAATTTTTCTCACTATTTCATTTATTTCTCAGATCCTTTACTTGATCTCGAATGTCCTCGTGGGAACGATCTTGATTGCAGTCTTTTCCAAAAGTAGAAGTAGCACGTGGTGCTCTCCTGGCCGGGAGAGTCCCCCGTGGTGATCCTACCCTCAGTTAACCACCCCAAGGTCACTGACAGACGTAACGGTGACTACGGCACGCGCGATAAACGCACAGGTAGCTAGCCTGCACTGGCACGCGGTCAGTCGTTTCCGTTAACGGGTGCGCCCAAAGCACAGCACGGAACCAGGGCAGAGCCCTCTCAGTAACAGGGGTCCAACCCCTCCACAGTAACCAAACCGGGGCCTTGCCCCTCCACAGTCCGCGCACCCTCGCCTGACTACCCTGGTTTGCCCTAGTGGGCCTAACAAGTCGATGAAGGAGGCTAGCAGAACCCCGGGGCCCGTGGGGTAGCTAGTACTCTCCTAACACTAGTAGCTCTCCTCGGTACTACGTACACGAGGGCTAGCAAGTCGGTACAGAGCGGCCAATCCTAACCCCGGGTCCCTGGGGTGGCTGGCCCCACTCTGCACGAAACAGGTACAGGTACTTCCCTTGGTACTGCGTACCCAAGAGACAGTACGAACAACATCTCAGTTCCATTCCTTTCTCTTTCCAGGAGTTCCACTCCTAATTCCCCGTAGGGTTCCATCCTTTAATCTCAGAACATCTTATGTTTCACTTTCCAGTTTCATGTTCTTACAAACCATGATTTCAGTCATGTTCCTTATTCATAACAGGCAGCTGTTAATTCAATTTACAGGCAGCTTTATATATTCCTTTCCATTTTTCCAAGACTGCAGTAATATACATTCCACTAGTTTTTCCATCCTAGGATTCATGCCATATCCTAGGATCTATCATACAATCTAGTTTTCCGACCCTAGGATTCATGCAACACCTAGGAGCTATCATTCCATATATTTCTCATTCCTAGGATTCATGCAATGCCCTAGGTTCTAGTTATGGTTCCATACTTTAACATATTTTATTAATACTTAAAGCCACTCTACCAGGTACAACGGGAGTAATGGGGGCGTGATCGGGAATCCCGCGTGCCTCCGTGACTCTCAAAACTGCAATCGAACGAGGTCCTATCACAAGGATCAACACAAGGAGTGTCTCAAAATAGTGTATAGCTACTGTAGACGGGTAGAGGAATTAATTCTGAAAAGAACGCAACTCGAATCGCGGAAAACGGAGCCCGAACGGGCCCTAAACGGGTCGTAAAAGACGATACTGTGCAAAATCAGACGTCTGGAACTTCTTCCAGACGTCTTAAAAAGTGGATCAGAGAATTACCTGTTCAGCGTGGTTTCCCAGACGTCCAGAAGTCTGCGGGGACGTCTGGCCTAGATCCCAGACGTCCGATGGTCACCCCGGACGTCTGGAGGTCACTCCCGCCGTCTGGTAAAACTTCCAGACGTCTGATTCGCAAAGGATGGCGAATCAGCGAGCCTGCGCACAGCCAACTCCCTCCCTTATTACGGTCAGTCGACAGGAAGGAAGGAGAAGGCGGTAAACTCACCTTTCAGACGTCTGTAAGGGCTTAAAGACGTCTATCTCGCCGTCTGGCTGTCAACCCAGACGTCTGATTCTGGAAATTTTTCCAGAATCAGGGCGCTGCTCGGCCTCCACTCGCGACGCCGCCCGCGTCGCACCTCGCGCGTCTGCTGCTCAGACCGCAGCAGGTCCCTCTCCGCGTCACTCCGCGCCCCCTGCGCCCTCCGCCGGCCGGCCAAGCCGCTCCGGCGAGCTCGCCCTCACGGCAGAGCTCCGCCCTCGCACGCGGCACCTCCGCGCTCACTGCGGCCGTCGCTGCCGCCCTCGCGTCCGCTCGCTCTCGCGCACAGGAAGGAGAAGAAGGAGGAGGCTGTGGAGACAGGAGGGGAGGCGTGGCCCTTTTAAGGCCGCGCGAGGAGGAGAGAGGGGGTGGCAGGCCGCCTGCAGCCGCAGAGAGAGGGAAAAAGAGGGAGAGAGAGAGAGGAATCGCGGGTCTGCGCGCACAGGCGCGCAGACGACTCTCCCGTGCGAAAAAAACTATTTTCCAGACGTCTGGATGTGATCCCAGACGTCTGTACCGACGTCTGGGCCACCTCCCAGACGTCTTAAAAGACGTCTGGGGCACGCGTTCGTTACAATCTTGGTATTGCTTCCAAAGTTGAGGATTTGTCATACATTGAATGTATTCAAGATTGTGCAGTTTTTCTATCACAATGTATCCAATAATGAGCAAGTCACGGGTTGATCCTTTTGTGGCTTCTGCTAATAGTACTTGGGCACAAGTTATGATAAAGGTTGTGGTTGTTGGGACATCAACCTGAATGTTTCCTACTGGTGTTGAGGTTTCTTCTTTTTCATAGAATTTCATGGCATCCTCAATCATTTTATCTCTCATGGATCTCCGATATTCAAGTTTCTTGAATGGTAGTCCTAGGTGGTTTGGCTGCATATTTGGATTAGGTGGTGGAATCAAGATGTAGAATCAAGTTATGAAGCGATTAGATCTAAATAATGAGTCCCACTGAAAATGTGTGTGTGTGCTCTAAAGAGAAAAGATGAGAGACTGGAGATGTTTTCAACCCAATTAAGACACCCAAAGACATTTGGATGACTATGGAGGTTCGGGGCGGATGGTACCCCTAGATCAGAAGATCGTCCACCTGAGAATTACCTGGGCAACCAGAGAGGGAGAGTCCCGCAAAGACCCCTACACGGTAGAGCATCCCCACGGGTTACAGGGTTTCCCCTACCCGACCTCTCTTGTCACTGAGATTCCAGGTAGATCAGAATGGGGACCTTGACCTCTTAAGTCTACCACTTTTATTTCAAAGGTGCTTTAGGGTTCTCACTTGAACTTTAGATATTTTGATGTTGTGACCTAATTTGGAGGTTGGTTAACCCAAGGGGTCAACTTCACCTGACCTGTCCTATAGATGGCAGAATGATTCTAGGTTTGGAGCTTAGTGATCACCCTGATTTGACTCTCAGGTTATTAGGTCCAAGATTTTAAGATTCAAGTGATTTTAGAGCTCAATTTTTCTTAAGGTTTGTCTTGTTTAGATCTCTTCAATCAGGGGCTTGGGTGGCACACTGATATGGGAGGGTTCATTTCCTTTTATGCAGGCATGTGTGACTAGCACTCCAAGATCCTACTGTAGAAATCCTAATTTGGTTCTATTTCCAATCCTCTTTTTCACAAAGATTCTCTTTGGACTTAAAAGCAAGAAGTGTGTTGTCCGTCGAGATTAAGCGTGATTTGTATTAGGCACATGAATTTGTGGGATAGTCTAAAAAAAATCGCTCCAACTTCATGAAGATTTGAAAAATTTTTCGCAAAATCAGGAAACGTTTGCCTTAAAGATGGTGATTACTATAGAAAGAAGGCAATTGCTTCCTAAATTAATTTTCTTCCTTTTGTCTTTCAAAGCTTAGGGGATAGTTTAAGGAAGAAAAGAAATTAATTGCCCTGGAGTGGTTGACTTGCGGGAGGAATTTTCTTGTGAAATACCTGCAAGATCACAACAAAGCAAAGTAGGGCAAATAAGTGTTCAATATGATAAAAAAAGAATGTAGAGACTAGTAATAAATTGCACGTTGCTCCCCGGCAATGGCGCCAAAATGTTGACATGGCTAGTGTTGGTGCTAGAGCACCACGATCATTTGTTTTGATGATAACAAAACACGTGTTATTTAACATTTGCAATTTGAGTCCTAGATTTCAGGTCAATTGCAAATGTGGACGTGTTTAGACGGAACTCGAGCTCGCATCCAGGATGGATTGGAGGAGCTTAATGAAAAACAGAGGAGGTTCGCGTGGAGCGACAGATTGAAGATAGAAGACAAGAACAATATGATAGATTCTTTTTAATCCTTTCTTGTATCTCTTGTCTTTATTTTCTTGCTCTTTTTATTTTCCTTAGAATATTATGTTAAAGAGCCTCAAAGTACCCTAACAGTAGTCCTAGGAACACCGGCACAACCCTAGGATACTTAGGTTTTCTGTAGAATACTTAGAAAATCAATATAGGGCTCAAACAACACTTCCAGATGTCTAATTCCCAAATCAGACGTCTGATAAAGTATTTTAAGACGTCTGACTGTTGTTTCAGACGTCTGATAACTGTTAGGCTGGACATACTTAGTTCTGTCTGATCAGACGTCCAGACCTTAGACCAGACGTCTTAGGAGACGTCTGATGACTTTGCCAGACGTCTAATTAGTGGACCGTTGGCTGGCTTAGCAAACACTCAAGATATGACCGTTAGAGCCTTATCAGACGTCCATAGGATTATCCAGACGTCTGATAAATGACCGTTTTGCCTCGGCTGACCCAAAATCTCTTCTCAGAGATTTTCTAGCCGTTGCAACATTTGGAAATCAATTCCCACAGTAAAAGTAGGTTTCCAGACGTCCAGACATAGTGCCAGACGTCCTGTATGTCGTCTAATGGATTTGCGCAAAAACCCTGTTTAGATCTGATTCAAGTCAGGGAGAGACCCGCCCAAAATCAGACGTCTGACCTTTGAATCAGACGTCTTAAAGTGGCCTTCCAGATGTCTGATGCAAGAGTTAGACGTCTGATTACCCTGTCAAATGTAATCATTCTCCTGATTTCGGCCTGATTCTCTTGGGCTTTGTTCCCAACGGCTATAGAACCTTTCCTAAGCCTTCCAAAGCCTTCCTAAGGCCTCTATAAATAGAGGGGAGCCTTTACACACCTAAATACACAAAGAGAAACATAACACACACTTGGATACACTTAGCTACACACTTTCACACTCTTTTGTGTCCAGAAAAGATATTGCTCTCCAAGCTTAAGCTCCATTCCCTTGAGAGCATCAAACCTTCGCGCACCCGCTCTCCTGCTGTTGTTCACGAGAGCGACATTGCGCCGTTGCGTGGCACACGCACCGCGTCATCAACTCGACGCACTCCTAACAAAGGGGAGTTTCCTAATTCCTATAGAAGCTAGGTTCATAATTATTTTGTTGGCTCTATAGGACTTGTTGTTTATTTTATCTTTATTATTTGGTTGGGTATTCGCTTTGCGAATTCCCGTCTCCTTCGTGGGACAAAATCCTTCTCGTGGAGAGAAGGGGTTGAGGAACGCTACCCTCGTACTTGTAGCGTGGTTGTACTGAGGTTGAATCACCCTCGTTTTAAAGTGATTCGGTTAGTGGATTTGATCAACTAGGTTGATCGGAAAATCCTAACTCGAGAGGGTTAGGTGGTGGTTTTCACCCGGTTTGGGTTTCCACCTAAAACAATTGTGTACATTGTGTGATTGGTTTTCTTTGGTGAGATTGCTTTATATTTATTTCCGCATTTTATTACGTCACCCCTCCTCGTAGGGCCAAACCTACAGCTAGATCGTGTTTTAACAGTTAGTTACGTCATAACATAGGTGATCAAGCGTTGTCAACAAATAAAAGTTTTATTACTCGAAAACCTAAGTATCTGAGGTCGAACACAGGGAGCAATTGGAATTTACTATTAATCTCAAGAATGTAATTGAACACTTAATTACTCAAAACGTAATTCAAATATAAATGCATGAGTTTGAAAAGTAATTGTGGCAAAAAGAAGTTGGACGTCTGATCATGGGATCAAACATCTTAAAAATATGTCTCCCCTCTCTTATTTTGTCTTCTTCTAATTCTCTTCCTTTCTTCTTCTTTGTGCTTCTTCTTTCTTTGCAGTTTCTTTTCTTCTTATCTTCTTCTGCCTTGCTTCTTTCTTCTCCTGCAGTATCCTTCTCCTTACGGGTCCATCTTCTTCTTCCTTGGCTCTGCTTCCTTCGTTCTATTTTCCTTTACCTTCAGTTCCTCTTCTTCTTCTACTTGTCTTTACCTTTCTCTATTTCTTCTTTCTTCTTCAGTTCTTCTTCTCTTTTTCCTTCGCCTCTTCCTTTTCTTCTCTTTTTCCTCTGCGAAGGCTTCGTTCCTTCTGCGTCTTCTCCTTAGCGGCTAAGTGTTGGCTTCTTCCTTCTTCCTTCCTTCCCTGCACAAACCACAGCAAAGCAAAACCTATCCCTCTACCCACATCCACACGTCTCTCTCTCTCTGTGTAAACTACACTCTTCAACACGCTCTCCCAGAGCCAGGTAAACGGGTTGGATCTCACGCCCGGATCCAGGCACACCGGCGTGAGGGTGGTGCGCGAGGAGTGCTCAGGGCAGTTTCAGGTCGGGTCGCCAGATCCGTGTGGTGAAATCACGAACGAGGCGGTGAGAGTAGGTGAGCGACCTCACCACAAGTGCGTTCGGAGGAAACAAGCCCATATCACAAAAACATTATAAACCACTCCAGCGCTTTGTAACTTAACGATGTGGGACTAATGTTCCACCTCTACTTCGCGCGCGCCCGCAGGAGTCCATCCTTCAATTGCCACTGCTGCAGGCTCTGTGGTATCACTTGCTGGATCAGATGTCTTCGCGATGCTTCCCCGAGTTCGCTGCACTTGGAGCCCTACAGTCCTGCGATCTGGAGCAAGCGTGGAGCTTCTTCAAGTTACCGCTAATGGCGGTAGGGGAGTGAAATCTGTCAGACACGAAAAGAGCCTCACGGCTTAATCAGATCATCGGGGGGCCTTTGCCGTGTCACGACGAAGGTGAAGCACTAGGTGGCAGGCTGCGGGGTGGCCTAGGCGTGCGTGCCTAGGTTGCCCTGTGTCCGGATGGGTGGGTGTGTTCGAGGGGCTGTTGGGTAGGTGTAGAGGGACTATGGACGGGTGGAGGTTACTCAGTGAGGTGATTCGGAGGTTATGCGATGGTCGGCGAGGTGTCTGGAGCTGCGGAGCGATGGGAGCATCTCGCTGGAGGGTGGCCGGAGATGAGGAAGGTGATGATGAACAGCGGCGGCCGAGGGACGTTTGATGAAATAAAATGAGGGAGATGAAAGAGGGGATAGAGAAGAATAGTTTTAACCTAACTAAAGGGATGAAGGGGACGAGGAGGTGGTCGGCAGTACCTGCTGTCACCGGAGAAGAAGACATCCAGTGGAGGAAGATGGCGGCGACGACGGGGCTAGGGCAGCTCATGCGAGTGTTGCGCGACACGGAGGAGGATGAGGAGGACGGCTCTGCCACTGGTTTTGTGGCAGAGCGACGAGGAAGAGGAGGGGGGCTCGCTGGACCCCTTGGCCGGAGAAGGAGATGAATTTGAGGTGGAATCCCGGCCAAGTCGAGCTGAGGAGGTGCGGCCGGAGTTGGGGTTTAATTTATAGGTGCTGGTTGTGCTTTTAGTGCGTGGAGGGCATGCCTTTTGCCACCGACGTCTCGCCAGAGATGGAAGGTAGTTAGATAGCCAAATCTCTCGTGCGTTCGCAGGAGAGATTGGGTGCAAATCAGGGGTTGTGATCGAGCTCAGATGGAAGGGGATTCCTCAGAGAATCTCCCTTCCAATTCTGGGAGGGGATCTCTGAGGGATCTGAGAGTATCCTCTCTGTCTTCCTCGCCGGAGAAGGATTTCTCCCCAATAATGGTGTAGGGACCTGATTATAAGATTGGTGAGGAAGCTAAGGGGGTTTATGTGATGATTTTCAAAAGATAGGGACCAATGTGATTGGGTGTACTAAATTGCAAAGTAGGTCAAGATGACCTTTCCTTAGGTTAAAATTTTGGTAAAAACCTAATTTTGACCTAAGGAATCCAATGGTGAAGTTTGATTTTATCTTTGACCACATTTGACTGGATATTTTACGTAAAAACCCAAATTAGGTCAATTGATGAGCTAGGCCCCTAATGTAGGTCAAACTAGGTTCCAAACGCCAAATTGAATATTCTAAACCATAGGGGATATTTTTACATGATTTTTAGAGGGTTTACTTGATTTTTATTTTGACCGAAATCTTGTTGAATTAAGCGGGTCTATTTTAGGGTTACCAAATGTTATTTAATTCCTGGATTGCACATGAACCCATTTCTGATTGATTCAACCTACTTTTTATCTCATTTAGACCATTTGACCTATGCTCTGTCTCTGAGAAATCTCGTTTATGTACTGCAATGGTAAAATTACAGTTTTAACCTTTATTTCATGTTTTCTTCTCAGAACACTTATTCCTTCCATTAAGCCCTCTTCTAAGTCATGTAGGAGCTTTTATTCTCTTTATTAGGTCAAAATGAGCTAGTTATGGCTCATGATGAGGCTCTCATCACTTTCCAATTCCTGTTTTGAGATTTAAGCCTTGATCTTGGATCTCTAGGTCCCTAAACCCAATTCCAACCCCATAGGAACCTAAATGAAGGTGCCCTAACCCTAGTACATCACCTATAGACCTCCCTAAGGACATAATTAGGTCCTCACTAAACATAATTGACTTGGATCTTAGTCAATTCCATCAGCCCATTCAATTGGACTCATTGAGTCCAATTGAGCCCTGATCTCAGCACACACTATCCAATTGGACTCAGTGAGAGTCCAATTGACCTAGACCTAAATTAATTGAGTTGTTTTACTCTCAATTAAGTTTCCACACACCCAATTAAACTTGTATTATGTTTAATTGCACTTTACCTTAGTGAATTAGGGTTTATAACCCTAATTTGAGACCTACCTTGACCTATACCCACTAGAACCAAACCTAATCAACCTAGCCACCTATGTTTCGACCCACACACACCCACACACACCATCCACATGAAAATACCTAGCCTAGAGTTCTCTAGAACTCTCTACCATGTGTGGTTGCCTTGGTTGCCAAAATTAGCAACCAAGAGCCATTCAATTTTTAGATCCACATTTGGTGGATCTAGAAACCACCATCCACCCTTTCTCTCTCACTCTCCCACGAGCTCCCACCATAGGCCTCTCTAGAGAATTCCATAATTCTCTAGAGAGCTTCCTTTAGGTCTATAAAAAGACCTAAGGGGTGGCCATTTGCACCCATCCACTTTTTGGCCATACTTGCTTGGCTCCATCCACCTCCACTTAGGATAGCCACCATCGTCTCCACTCCATCTCCACGAGTTGAGCACCACCATGAAGGACACTATGCCGGGATGCTGGATCACTCCCCTCTCTCTCCAAGAGCCGGCCTAAGCTCCATTGGCTGCCCCTCATTCTCCTCTCAACCATTCAAAGGCCATTGAACACCACCTCTGAATGCCCATCCTTCTGCTAGCTTAGCTTTAGTTCTTCATATTTACTACTTTCATTTACTGCTTAGTAGCGTAGCTCTTATTCTCCCCCAATGATGCATACAAAATCCCCCCATAGATTCCTGTATGCGATCATTTTCTGCTAGATAGATTTATGTTTTTCAAGCTTTCCTTTACAAGCTTTTCTCTACATTCCATGTTGCAAACATCCTCTGAATGAATGAATGAAAAATATATTTTCTATATATATATATATGTTTATCTGTTGAGAATCGCCATGAGCTCATTGCAATATCTTTTGTGTGATTAATGTTGCATGCTTTTATTTCTTGATATTCTTGCAACTAAGTATGTCGTACTTAAATACGTAATAATCATGAATCGGCGTGTGATTTTAGATAAAGTAGAGAAATAAAAGATTGATTTCAGATTTGAACAAATGCCTCCCAGAGACGAACGACCGGGACTCAAGTCTCATTATCTTTTCACAAATATTTTTGTTTGAGCGTATTGCGCACTATACTATGACGTTTTCCTATCAAAAAATGCGCTTTACAACTTCCAAACAAATGGCGCTGTTGCTGGGGAGGCAACGTCATTTTCTTTGATTTTGATCTTTGAAACTATCATTGCCAAATTTGTCTCTACTTTGTTTCTGGATGTGTAGGAAAAACAAAAAAGAACGGGATCTGCGCACACAACAAGTGCGGAAAAGAAAACAGGTGCACATCACACTCTCTTAGATTAGGTTTCTTCTGAACCCTAGGATTAGATTTACTTCCTGCTGTTCCGTTTGAAATAAAAAAGTAAAAAAAATAACTTATTCATTTTCATGAAAAAAAAAGACTGAAAAAAATCTAGATTAGGTTTCTTTTGAATCCTAGGTTAGTTGGAAAAAAAGCAAAAAAAAAAGATATATATTTTTTTGAATCCTTTGAAAAATTCTTTTTGAAAAAAAATAAAGAATAAAAAAACATGCAAAAGTTTTGAAAAAAACAAAATTTGTTGGAAAGCTTAGATTTCAAACTCAAATCCTCTTTAAAAGCTTTTCCACCATTCTCTGATTTTCAGCCAGATTTCAAAGTATGATTTAAAAATTCGATTACCAAAAAATTAGTGAACAAAAAAATATGAAATTCAGGCTAGAGATTCATTTTCAAACCATCTTTCAAACTCCACCATTATTTTCAAAAAATTCCAAGTATAAAATTTTTAAAAATTCTCAAAGTGCACGGGGGTCAGACTGACCCAGATTTGAGATTTTTCAAATTTCAAAAAGTAATTCCAAGCAATCCGCAAATCTGTTTTGACTAAAAATGGTGGAGTTTGAAAGCTGATCTCAGTGCTTTATTTTCCATATTTTTCCCAAATTTTTGAAGGTTAATTAATAATGTTTGAAAGTGAAAAATCGATCAGGGGTCAAAATTTCATATCTAACCCTCTGACATTCAAAAATCCCTAAAAATTCGATTGAAATAGTAAAAATTCCAAAAAAATATTCTATGGAAAGCTAATTGAAAAAGGAATGTTTTCACAAAATTTTAAGTTAATTGGATTCCAATTGTTGTCAGAAAATGAGTTTTATTTTTGTGGTTTGCTGAAACAGAACAAAATCGTAGAAGTGCATGAACCTTAGGTTGAATCTTTAGGGTTACAACTTAGAGACCACACTTAGGCTAACCTAGACTTAATCAAGTCTAGTCCTTAGCCGGTGAACTTGGTCACCTTGTGGGTCACTCACCAAGAGAAAATCCCACTGAAGAAAATGGGCTAAAATAAATTTTAAAACACGAAATAAAATCCGAATTTGTTGTCGTACTACTGGGTGGTTTCAACCTCTTGGTTGGGTCAGTGAAGAGGCGGGAATCGCTTTCAGTCGGTTGTATGATGAATTTCTTCAGGAATTAAAACCTAAAATGAAAAATCTAGTCATCTGATTCATAAGGACCATCTGATTGACAGGGCCGTAGCCTTGTCTGGCTTGGCTACACCAACCGAGGGGTTAGGTGGTGAATGCAAGGAAGGAGGTTGCTTAGACCTCAACTGGTTGGACCTTGGGAGCCACTCCCAAGGAGGCGAGTCACCTCACCGGGACCATCTTCTTCCCCCACTCCTATCTGCTTATCCGCAATGACTAACCCTAGATCTGGACCTAATCAGGATCCAGAAGAGCTGGACCCACGAGCTTATCTGAGAGCCCGAGTCACCGAATCAGCTCAGCCTTGGGATCAGAACCCAAGGTAGCGAAGATGACTTTTTGCTTCGCCTGATCCTTCTCCTCGGGTTACCGAAATGGTTGACCCATATCCTAACCCTAGATATTATGACCCATACCAGTCGGTCCATCAAAGGACCACATCTTATAACCCAGGATATGGATTTCATACTCCTGCGTCTCACCCATGGAATATGGGTAGACCTAATTCACCCCCTTGAACCCCTGAAGAGCTACTTGTGCATATGCGACCGCATTACAGAATACAGAGAGCTATAGCTAACGCTAAGGAGAAGGCCGCATTCTACCTGCAGGAAATCCAGGCTATCATTGAGTCGAACCCAAGACAAAGCTGGATTCCGCATCAACAAGCTGTGATGGAACTCCTTTAATAAACAATAGAGATAACAAGGCGAATGGGACAAAATCGGGAAACTCAAGAACTATTTCTTTTGAGATATCAAGTAGAAAATAGCCTTGAAGACCTCGAAGAATCTGAAATGACTACGTCGGAAGAACACATAGAAGATTCTCGGGAGCAGATGCTGGAAGATCATTCAAGGGAAGAAGAATCTAGCTTGGATATGAGACAGGAGCAGGAAGTATGCCGAATGGGTTCATCTGAGAACTCCATTCAGGAAATTGAGGAAGGACTAATATCTCTAGGACTGAGCTACAATCAGACTATCCTAAACCCTGGGAGACACCTTTTGGGTTGGATAACCCAATCGAGATAAGGGAAGCAGATCCAATTGAGGATATGGATCCTGAGGCAAACATTACATGCGACACTACCGATCAGCCTAAGCCACTTCCCATTGTAGGTGAACTAGTGCTAGAGCCAACATCTTCTGATCTGCACTCTTCTTCTTTCACCTACATCCCTAATTCGGATGCTAGAGATTCTGAGATGACACTTTCTATCCCTGATCCTGACATCCGAAGACCAGAAGTAGATATGGATGTTCTAACCGAAGAAATAAATATGCTACCTGAGGTAGGAATTACTGAGGAACCCAATGCATATGAGGGTGAAGCTTTGAGCATAATGAGCTGGGGATGCACCTATCATCCTAGTCAATGGCTCGACCCAGAGCCTGAAGAGTCAACCTCCGATGAATCAGAGATTAGTACTAATGAGGATGAAGTAATTTCTGACGAGGATTTTAGTGACCTCCCCACAGATCTTCTACTTTCATGGATACCCCCATATGACCCAAAGCCTGGAGAGGGCATGATCTTTGATGTCAATTATCGTTATGAGGATCCCTATGACTCAGATTCTGGTTCAGAGATACATTTTGATCTACTCCCTCAGCAACTTCTTGTTGAATTATGGGACATGATAAATCAGCTGAATCAACATCATGATCCCCCCTCTGATTATCCTCTATTTTCCACCACCACTCCACACTCTCTTATAGCTAGACTTTTTGGAGTAGGGGTGCACAATCAGCTAGTTCGCATCTCTAGACCACTGATTCTAGGAGCATATGAGCACATCTTTCTCTTAATCTGGACCGGCTCCTATGCTAGGACTGATACATCTGATTGAGTCTTCGCCCAGCTGGAGGTGTTAAACTCAGTGACGTGTGCGTGACACGTGTGTTTAAAAGAGTCGTTATAGCTTGTGCTCGCAACGTCGATTTTAAAATAAAGAAACGGATGTGAGTCCGAGTGTCGATCTCAGGGAGGCGTGAAAATCGGATTCTTCTTGTCACTTATTGTCACGGAAATCACGGGGTTTTGCTTGCGAAAAGACGCAGGTGAAAAGTGAGAGAGAGAGAGAGAGGGAGAGAAAGAGAGAGAATAGGGTTAGAATTTCTTCATTCACAGCATGCAATTCAAACATAAAAGAGAGCAGGCAATTGAATAGAAAATAACTTCATTTAACATGCAACTTTAGTTCTTAATTGCAACACTAGATAAATGCTTGAACATAAGTAAAGCTTAAGATAAAAAGGGAAAGAGAGAGAGAGAGAGAGAGAAGACGGCGAGGCAGCCACGGCGATGGAGGGGGGCTCCGTCGGCGGCTCGTCGTCTCTGACGATTACAAAGAGGGCTAATGGTAGCTAGGAAGGGGGGTAGAATACTTGCAAATGGAGTGAATGCTCCCCATGAGTGGTTGGAAGGGGTTTAAATAGGAAGAAGGGCTTTCCAAATGAAGAAGGGGTTTTAGCGATGTCTGGGACGTCGCTAAAACCCTTCCCAAAATGTCAGTGAAGGCCCCTGCCCGTCGGTCGCTCACACGCGCCTTGTGCTTCTTTGTGCCTGATCCGCGTGTGCGCGTCGTAAGCCATCCGATCAAAGATCGGATGGCTAAGATTCTGCGCAGGGCACGCGCCTGGATCGCGCCATGACCCCTGAGTCATTGCGGGCGTCGACTTTGGACGTGTGAGATTGCGCCGTGTTGCTCCATCTGCGCCGTCCGCTGCTGATTGGGCGGTCCAATTTCTCGCAGCGCGTCTTCGCCTCGCAATTTCTACGCAGCGCGCTTCAAACCCACGTCGCATTAGCGCGGGTGAGCGCTTCGATCGCTGTGCTGCACTCGCTGCTTTGTCGTGGTGAGGGCAGGCGTGCGAGCGGCTCTCAGCCGTCGATCTTTGAGATTCGTCCTCCGGCTGAAGATCGGCGGTCTAGATGCGGCGAGCGGGTGCCACGTGGTACGACGTGATTCGTTGATCATCAGATCAACGGTCAGAACTTCTTGGGCTCATTGCGGGAGCTTCGGATGTCGGATTTAGCTGATTTTCAGTTCGTTGGACTCCGTTCGTCGCTCCGAATCCATCCGTGCGATCCGATTGCTCATCTGAGGCCTACTTTGACAAGTACTTATACAAATGGCCATTAGTACTGTTTTATGAGCAATCTTGATGTATGATGCATGCAATGCTCCCATTCTATTTATGATGTGTTATCTGTGCATTTTGTTCTTAAGATGGACTCCATTTAATAGAATTATCACCCCAAAATGCAGTGTTATCACTCAGCATCTACTCCGCAACCATCACCCTATACATAACCATTTTTATATAGTTAGCATACTTTCCTTTTAGCATATTTTCTTTCTGTATATTGCATACTGTCAGGTTGGCCGGTGCTGAATGTATAATTTTAGGAGCAATTACAAGTGATTTCTACCCATTCTCTCCCTGTTGTATTTATTTTCTTTTATACTCATGCATGAGGACATGCAAGAACTTAGGCATGGGGGGGTAGTGATGTAAACATATTTACACTACTTAAGATGTCTATTTATGCATGTTATTAAGCATAGGATTGCATTACATGCTATAAATAGTGCATAACATGCATCATCTTGCATAGAGTAGTTTGAATAAAATGGAGGTTAATTGTCTCCTTTTATGTGCTTGGATAGGGCAAACCTTTTATCAGGGCCTCGGATCGAAGATCCAACCATACAGATGTGATTAGGGCGACGATTCGAGTTAAACGACACCAAGATCGCTCTAATAAAGCATCTGTAGCATCTGATAGTGACCGGGGAATCCTAGAAGATCAAGGGCCAAGATGGTGTAAATCCACACTTCAAACGACAAATCCGACCGCACGGATGGATTCAGATCGACGATCACAGCCTAACGATGCAAAAATCGAGTCAATCTGACACCTGTGGCACCATCTACAACATTCAGAAGATGGACAGCCAAGACGGCGCCACGTGGCGTCGTCCCAGCCGTCCAACCGGCCCCCAGCACCACCGCACCTTCTCTTCTTCAATCAGAGTGCCGCTTCTCCGCCGTTGGATCAAGATCCAACGGTTGTGGATGCAGCGCCTTGAATTTGTCCGCGCGACCTTTTGGCTGAGGTAGCACAGCGGTCCAGCGCCTTAATGCGAGGCACGGACGCGAGTTCGAGTCGCAGCGAGCAGGATCTAGAGTGGGGAGCGTGCCTTCAATCGACCGTCAGATCGCGATCCAATGGCCGTCTGCGCTCAATAGCGTCAACGCGTTATCGCACTGCCGCACCTCACGCGGCATCGTACATGGGCGGGCGCGCGTTGAGGACGGCGAACGTGTGGCATGTGTTGAGCATGCGTGGAAACCAACAGCTGCGCGTTCAACGCCCACTACGCCCATGATGGGCCTTTAGCAACAGTTTTATCCGTCACTAAAGACCCCTTATTTAATATTTTAAAGATGTAATGTCCAATTTGCCCCCACTCCTTGCAACTATAAAAGGTGACCCCCTCCACACAAAATTCTCATCCCTTCCTTCTCTTCTCTACCTCTCCAAAGCTCAAGAGAAGCTTGTCCCACACCCGGGATACTTCTCGTGAGATAAAGTCCAATTTTCATCCTCCTTCGGAAGTGGATCCCGCGATGACGATGACGTGCTGCCCCGTTCCCGTTCTTCCGCTTCGTCCTCCTTCGTCCAGGCGTCGTCCTGTCCGGCTCGTCCTCCAAGTGACCGTCCAGGAGGATATCTCTCTCCCCATTCTTTTTACTGCTTTCTAGAATAGATTTACTGTTTTCTAGAGTAGTTCAGCTCGTCCTCCAAGCGACCGTCGAGGAGGATATTTCTCTCTCCATTCTTTTAATGCTTTCTAGAGTAAATTTACTGCTTTCTAGTATAATTATTTTCTGCTTTCTAGTTGTAATGTTTAGTGAAACAAACAATCTTTTTAGTGATGAATTCCCTGTTCGTTCTACATCTCGTTTTGATTTCTGTTTGTAATATTCTCTCTCTCTCTTACTCTCTCTCTCTCTCTCTTCTATTTATTGTAAATAGTTAGATAGTTTTGATCAATTGAATTACTTCGTGACAAATAAAAACAAATGCGTAGTTTTTAAATCAAACGTCCGCCTCCCTGTGTTCGACCCGAAATTTTCATTTCGGTATAAATTTTATTTGTTGAACACGAGTTCTTCGCTTTCATACTACGACGACAGGTTTTCCAAAACCGAACACGTTAGCGTAGCAACCTGACGTTCAATAGGTAGATACAACAAAACTGAAAAATTTTTATGCCAACATTTAGGAAAGCCTCGGAGCTGCATGTAAAACATACTTTAGGACCCTAAATAAAAGAACAGCCGACTCCACCTCCAATGCTTGCATTGAAGCTAGAAATCGTTCACAACAGCCACTTTCGACTCACCCGCTCACCTCTTGTTTTAAATTTAGGGTCAAGGTGAATGTAACCCGATACGGGAATTTCACAAAGTACAAATTATACGAGGTTAATTGTTTATAGCATATATAAATATTGCATTCATGAATAAGATTATTTTATTAAGAGAATGCATTAGGGATTTTATCCTCTAGTTGATTCCTGTAATCTGGAATCTAATATAATTTTTTCACACACACGTAGAATTTGCAATGAATTCACGGTAAAGGCTGATAAACGTCTTTAGTCTGTCGAGAAGAAGCAGTGCTTCTTTTCCTGAACCCCTGGATAGTGTTTTGGGAGTCAGGTAGATTTTCTTCTAAAAATCCACCAAATAATGTAAGATGAGAATAGAGAGTATTGGTGCTCTACGATTAGTGCAAGGAATCTGGAATCCTAAAAGCTACTAAGCAAGATTTGAACTCAAAAATTCACCACATAAAAAATAATCTTGCTTGAAAACCACTAGTTGTGCACGCACACACAAATTAATCAATCATTAAGGGCACAACCCAGATAAAGGGCCCATCACATTCCAAAGCACACTCAAACCTAGCCCTAAATAAATTAGAGTAGACATTGGCCTTAAGGATTGGACTCGCTCTTCAGAGCCCAAAACGAGATTATTTTCGATTAGTCTGTTTCTACTGTTCAATCTGATGTTTAGATAGGAGAGCAGAATCAAACGATCGCGGCTAAGGGGTACACTAGGAACCGAAGGCGCAAGCTGTAGGTAGAACCTTCTCCCTAATCCCTCCTTCTAACTGGTTGGATTGAACAGACAGAAGTAGATCAAATCGTTCCTTTATCTCAAGACAGGTTTTGGGAGTCTGTAGGGCTTTAGGCTAGCCCACTTAAGGACAGGTTTGATTGTTTGTATTGCAGGGCGCCTTTCTTCCTCTCGCTTATCATGAATCCTTCCACATATTACACGCATTCCCGCTCTTTCCCTCCTGTTTTGAATTAGCCTTAACATGACGATTATCCCAACTCGTACTGTAATCAACCATCAGTTAGTTGGGATAACTCGGATTGGGGATACAGTTTCGGACCTCAGTTAGTTGATTGTGATTTCTATCCTTCTCAGAGCCACATCGATTATAGATCGTCATCATTTCATGAACAACCTAATACGATCTACATTCAAGAAGGATACACCGATCCTTACCCATCCTCTGATTACACTGCCTTTAGGTCAGCACCACCTTTTGGACAATCTGAAATGACCTATTATCAGGAAGGGTATAACGAATCTCAATTTGTTAATTCCCTTGCATTAACCCCAAACCCACCCAACCCTGAACCAACTCATTTGGTTCAGGTTAACCAGGTTCAAGATAAGGTTCTGGCTAACTTAAGAAATATCATACAATCTTTAAAAGTTCAGCCAATACCTTGCATTGAGAGATTGAAGCCCCTGATTGAAATGATTGATGATTTGAACAAGTCTTTGTTGGATTGGCTCCAGGATGTTAAGGATAAGAATCCGGGTGAGTTTCTACTTAGGAAATTAGCAAAATTGAGGATGAGATTCGTGGTTGCTTTGATTCAATCATGGGATGATTCCCAGGATGAACTCCCTTCAGAAAAGCCAATGATAGAACCTGCTCTGGCACCTGTTGGGGGAACACGTGTTACGAGGCTGACCAGATTGAATCAAAGCAACCAATTAAGGATGATCTGATTTCTTCACTTGAGATCCCTGAGTCGGGGTACGAGGAAACGTATGTCTCCATGGATCAAAAAGTGACAGATGATTTTGAGGCATACATTAATACGGATCTTGATTCTGATGGTGAAGATTCGATTTGCAAAGTCTCACACGAGTTTACTGAGCACGATTTTTGTGAGATGATTGGGCCTGAGGAATCTGAAAAATCATTTGATAGTCCAAGACCTGAGGAAACTGATCTTATTAGGGCACACATTACAGATCCAGAATCACATTTTCTGGAGGATTCAATTCAATGCCCTGATTGTCAGTTACACCCCGTTGAGCTTATTGATGATTCTATTTCTGAGATAATTAGACCCAAGTCAATTTTGATTCAGCCACATCATTTAGACTTGGAGATTTCAGACGGGGTGATTAACATGCAAGAGGTCTCAGAATTTAACATTCTGATTGAGGAGGATAGGAGTTGGGAAGTTCTGATTTGGGAAGCTAACTTTGGAGGAAGAAGATTGAGTCGAAGGGTTCCTATTAAGCTGAAACCATCAAACTAGGACCCTTACGATATTTGTTTTGAGGATGTCAAACCCAAGCACACATTCAACGATTATCCTTTTGAGCTTGAATTCTCTGTAACCCGACTTTTTGGTCTTGGGTTGCATCCTCATAAATCATAGGCCCGACCCCGCTTGCATACAGATTTTAGGTTTTGGGTAATTTTTATCCAGAACCTAAGATATTCTCGATTATGGGGTATGGGTCTGCATCATAATTTGGTCCACATCTGTAGACCTCTGCTGATAGGTCAGAGGATTCTTTTGTTTATTCTGATTCTGACCTACACCTGTGAATTCTTCATTTCTCTTCTTTGTATAGTGTGCCTAGCTGAAGGCACTAAATTTAGCACTTATACAGTTCTTTTTAGTTTTCATCTCGGAGCGGACCTGACATTCACGCAATTCAGGTGCTTTCTACGCTATTCCACTCTGTTTTATGTCTTTTTAATAAAATGAGGACATTGCATTAGATAGGCATGGGGGTGGATATTCATCTCTGAATTCATTCGTCAGCTCCATAGATTTGTTTTATCTTCTTTTATTAAAAAAAAATTGGAATTAGGAATGAAAACTTGGGTTTAAGAAAATTTTCAATCTTAGGAAATACTACATTATGATTTGAACACAAAGACCCTTTAGGTCTTTGAACTTAATCAGCCCGTGTATCCACTAAAATGTGGATTTGTCTTTCGAGTCCTCGCCATCTTAATTTTATCGTAATTGGAGTAAATAAGTTTGGGTGATAAGTACACGACTTATCAACCCGTCCTTTGATTTGAGGGAACTTTGAGTTTTTAGCATCTACACACTTTCTTTGCACTGACTCGTTGTTCGGCGATTTTAACGGAAATTGGGTAGCTAATGAATCTTCTAGGGTGATATGGCTGGCAAGTTATCGTGGGTAACAGCCCATAGGTAGGTTGTCCAGAGCTCAGTCACTGGACCTTTCTCTTTTTGCTGCCCTTAGGTAAATCTTAGAGTAGGGAAGTCACCTACTTAAAAAAAGAAAAAAAAAAAGAAAAAAGAAAAGGAGAAAAGAAAAAAAAGAAATAAGCCACACTTCGCCACACGAGTATGGCTGGCAAGTTGTCGTGGTAACAACTCATCGACCGGTTGTCCAGAACCCAGCTCAGTAAGTGCACTGAAAATTCCCAAAACACTTAGGAAGAAGCGGAGAAGTAGAATAAACCGGGGAGATATACACTGGATTCACCCTTGTGTTGACCCCATAAAAAAATAAAAGTAGGGAGAAAGCTACCGGTTGTAAAGATATACCTTTAGGCAGAATTCTTTTTTAGGTCACCTAGAGGCGTAGATACCCGAAGTCCATTTTAACTGTCGGTCAACGAGTCTATCACATTCACAATAAGATGCTTAAAACTTAGGGTTCTCATCAAATCTTTGGTGAGTTGATTGGCCGTAGAAAGTCACTCTTAAACCCTAAAACTTGAAAATCCAAAAAAATTAGAAAAGAGGAAAAAGAGAAAAATAAAATTTTCTTTGAATAAGGCGAGGGCTTGAGGTGGTCTGCATTTTGGCAAATACTTTAGCACTGTTGTGTCTTTGAAAGTTCAGATCTTAGGTAGACAATTTCTTAATGATTGAAAATAACTAATGCCCAAATAATCCAACCTAATTCTTTTATAAATAGCATATAGTTTTTGCTAGGGACTAGCAAAAGATAGGCATGGGGGCATGATGTAAACATATTTACACTACTTAAGATGTCTATTTATGCATGTTCTTAAGCATAGGATTGCATTGCATGCTATAAATAGTGCATAACATGCATCATCTTGCATTTAGAGTAGTATGAATAAAATGGAGGTTAATTATCTCCTTTTACGTGCTTGGACAGGGCAAACTTTTTATAAGGGCCTCAGATCGAAGATCCAACCGTACAGATGTGATCAAGGTGACGATTAGAGTTCAACGACTCCAAGATCGCCCTAATCAGGCATCTGTAGCATCTGATAGTGACCGGGGAACCCTAGAAGATCAAGGGCCAAGACGGTGTAAATCCGCACTTCAAATGACAAATCCGACCGCACGGATAGATTCGGATTGACGATCGCAACCTAACGATGCAAAAATTGAGTCAATCCGACACCCGTGGCACCATCTACAACATCCAGAAGATGGACGGCCAAGATGGCGCTATCTCAGCCGTCCAATTGGCCCCCAGCACCACCGCACCTTCTCTTCTTCAATCAGAGCGTTGCTTCTCCCACGTTGGATCAAGATCCAACGGCTGTGGATGCGGTGCCCTGAATTCGTCTGTGCGACCTTTTGGCTGAGGCAGCACAGCGGTCCAGCGCCTTAACGTGAGGCGCGGATGCGAGTTCGAGTTGCGGCGAGTGGGGAGTGCGCCTTCAATCGATTGTCAAATCGCGATCCAACAGCCATCCGCTCTCAATAGCGTCAACGTGTTATCGCACGCCCGCGCCTCACGCGACATTGTCCGCGGGCGGGCGCGCGTTGAGGAGCGGGGCAGGCGCATCTTAAGCCGTCCGATCTAGCGATCGGACGGCTGAGATTCGATGAACGTGCGGCATGCGTTGAGTGCGCGGGGAAGCTAGCAGCCGCGCATTCAACGCCCACTACGCCCACGATGGGCCTTTAGAGACAGTTTTATTCATCATTAAAAATCCCTTATTTAATGTTTTAAAGATGTAATGTCCAATTTACCCCCACTCCTTGCAACTATAAAAGGAGACCCCCTCCACATGAAATTCTAATCCCTTCCTTCTCTTCTCTACCTCTCCAATGCTCAAGAGAAGCTTGTCCCACACCCGGGATGCTTCTCGTGAGATAAAGTCCAATTTTCGTCCCCCTTCGGAGGTGGATCCCGTGACGACGATGACGTGCTGCCCCGTTCCCGTTCTTCCGCTTCGTCCTCCTTCGTCCAGGCATCGTCCCGTCCGGCTCGTCCTCCAAACGACCGTCCAGGAGGATATCTCTCTCCCCATTCTTTTTACTGCTTTCTAGAATAGATTTACTGCTTTTAGAGTAGTTTAGCTCATCCTCCAAGCGACCGTCGAGGAGGATATTTCTCTCTCCATTCTTTTAATGCTTTCTAGAGTAAATTTACTGCTTTCTAGTATAATTGTTTTCTGCTTTCTATTTGTAATGTTTAGTGAAACAAAAAATCTTTTTAATGATGAATTCCCTGTTCATTCTACATCTCATTTTGATTTCTGTCTGTAATATTCTCTCTCTCTCTCTTACTCTCTCTCTCTCTCTCTTCTATTTATTGTAAATAGTTAGATAGTTTTAATCAATTGAATTACTTCGTGACAAATAAAAACAAATGCGTAGTTTTTAAATCAAACGTCCGCCTCCCTGTGTTCAACCCGGAATTTTCATTTCGGTATAAATTTTATTTGTTGAACACGAGTTCTTCACTTTCATACTACGACGACAGGTTTTCCAAAACCGAACACGTTAGCGTAGCAACCTGACGTTCAACAGGTAGATACAACAAAACTGAAAAATTTTTATGGCAACATTTAGGAAAACCTCGGAGCTGCATGTAAAACATACTTTAGGACCCTAAATAAAAGAACAACCGACTCCACCTCCAATGCTTGCATTGAAGCTAGAAATCGTTCACAACAGCCACTTTCGACTCACCCGCTTACCTCTTGTTTTAAATTTAGGGTCAAGGTGAATGTAACCCGATACGGGAATTTCACAAAGTACAAATTATACGAGGTTAATTGTTTATAGCATATATACATATTGCATTCATGAATAAGATTATTTTATTAAGAGAATGCATTAGGGATTTTATCCTCTAGTTGATTCCTGTAATCTGGAATCCAGTATAATTTTTTCACACACACGTAGAATTTGCAATGAATTCACGGTAAGGGCTGATAAACGTCTTTAGTCTGTCTAGAAGAAGCAGTGCTTCTTTTCCTGAACTCCTGGACAGTGTTTTGGGAGTCAGGTAGATTTTCTTCTAAAAATCCACCAAATAGTGTAAGATGAGAATAGAGAGTATTGGTGCTCTAAGATTAGTGCAAGGAATCCGGAATCCTAGATAATTAGGTGATGATACTTAGAGATTAGGCATAGTTTTCACTCTCGATTCCTGCGTATACATTTTTGTGCGAATTGTGAGAGCCACCAAATAAGACAAATGCGAGGAAAGCGAGTTTTCATAAAACTAGGGCTAAGGTGGATGGTTACGACCATTCTTTACGGAATCCTCGGCTGAAGGAGGGTATTGATGTCAAGGTCAGAAATACACTGTCCTATCCGTCTCTCCCGGTGCCGTGAGTAGGCACTTCCACCATATAAGCCACCCAATATCTCTTGAATACTATCAATCCCTAATAATGCCTCCTCAATAAAGTTCATGGATGTGTTATGTTGAAAAAAAAGAAAGAAAGAAAGAGATGAAATGAAAAAAAAAATGATGAAAAGAAAGAAAAATTGAAAAAAAATAGAAAAAGAAGAAAAAGCAAAGAAAAAGAGTGAATATTTAGTTCAGTTGCATTGAGGCAATACCACCGAATAAATTTGAGATCCACCAAATATGGCCTTAACCCACCTTTCTTATGTTTCTGACAGCCCGAATACTGGTTGAGGAATTCCGACTTTGTGTTGGGTTATGGAAACTCAATTAAAGTGTTAATGCCAAAAGAGACCACCAAATACAGATCATATGTGTGAATCTGGTGAGATTGTGAGCTCCAAGAAAGAAAAAAAAAGAAAAATAAAAAGAGTAAGAGAGAATGAATACAAAGGAATCAAAAGAGAGCATAGTTTTTCTCATCTTTCTCTGAGTTGAGTTACTTAGTAGTTTGGGAATCTAGATTCTGCAGTACTAATCTCTATATAGCACTAAGCGAGAGTGAGCCACCAAATATATAATCTTTCCCCTCAGAGATTCTCTACCTAAGCCTAAAGCTGGGGTGAAATTCATAGAATATCTTGAATACCTCGAGGGAAGAAGTGTGTCTATCCTGCTAGAATTTTTACTAGGGGTCAAGTACAGGCTTTAGAGGTATATCAGTTTTTCACTCGAATCCATTGCAAAAGCTACATAGCTGCACCTTCACGATTGTCTGGATTTCGAGAACATAGGAAGAAAACAAAAAGCTACCTAATCATTCTGGCCTGCAGTGAATCTTTCTCAGGTCTAAGGACCTGCAGTAAGGTTCTTTGACCTCAGATGAGGTTCTGAATAGGTTCAGAAGATGTTTCTGCACCTATTTAATGGAGAAAGGAGTTCTGTAAGACTTCAAGGAGAAGAAGCTTAAGAGCTTCTAATAGAAGCTTTGGAGCTTCAAATTGAGCTCTGATCAGCTTGACAAAAAGAGAAAGATCAGTAGCATCAGATCAAACAACCTCTAAAGGTTTTTAAGATTCTAACTGAGCAAACTTTGCATCTAATTCTCGCCAGAAATGCACTGAAATCAGTTTGGGTTCAAAAATGACCCAAACTAAACAGTGATCTAATCTATACAAAATCTTCAACAAAACTCAATTAAATCTACTCCAACACACTCGAAATCATCCCAGAAAGAATTTCAATCTTTAAATTCATAGAATTAAGTGCGTAACCCTTAAATTGAACCTGAGATTGACTTTAATGAGCTCAGGGTTGACTTTCTAAGTTATGCTTACTCAAATGAAATTAACACCACAGATCAACTCTATTTTGCCTCAGGAACTGATTCAAGGTCTCACGAAGTGATTTAAACCAGAAATCCTAGGGTTTCAAGTCTGTCGCCTGAGATCCTAATTAATTTTATTCGATAGAACAAACTACAGCCTTTCTAAGTAAATGATCCACAGGACTAACCTTAAAAGCAGTTCAAGAAGGCAAAGAAGCTCAAGAGCTTTGCTAAGGAGCTTCAGAGCTCCATTTCTCATTCTGTTTAGCTCAACAGAAAGTAAAGGTCATTTTCATCAGATCAAACAACCTCTAAAGGTTGTTAAGGATCTATCTAAGCAGAATTCGCATTTGAATTTCACCAAAAATGCACTGACATCGGTTTGGGTTCAAAAATAACCCAAGCTAAATAGTAGCTTGATTCTTCTAAAATACTGATTAAAAATCATCCAAATTGAATCTAATCTATCTAAAACCATCCCAGAAATAATTTGAATTCATCAATTTCTCTAACTGAATCCTAAAATAACAGATCATACCTATTGTTGACCACTGAACTTCAAGATTTGACTTTCTATATTGAATAATATCGGATAAAATTAACACTTCAAATCATTTCTCTTTGATCTCAGAAATATGTTCAGGGTATCAAAAATGAGTTTCAACCAAGAAACCTAGGGTTTCAGGTTTGTCGCTTGAGATCTAAAGTGAGTTTGTTCGACAGAACAAACTAAAGCTTTTCTAAGAAATTAGAGGGTTTGGGTGAATTCTATAATTCTCAATCTTACTTCTGAACCTCTTAGAACATCCTAAACCCTAATGAAAACACCTCTCCAACTCCGCCGGAGTTGGAGAAGACAATAGTCTATATCTAGCTCTAGACTTCAAATCACCAAAATAACCACCAAAATAGAATCCCTAGTCCTTAAATAAGCAATCTAGAGCTTCTCAAGGAGTTCCTTAGGTTGAAGATTGTTTTTGACTTGCCGGAGCTCACCGAAGCTCCGATGAGTCCAGAAAAAGGCTATACATGTGTAAAAGTTATCAAAACAGGCCAAGAAAGATCTGAAAGGTCTCTTGAGATCACAAGGAACCTTAGGAACTCATTAATTCATTCAATTAACGATTAAACTAAAAGATATGCAATGAATTGGCAGTGAGTGTAATCTAAGTTCGCTCGAACTCAGGACATGTTCTCTCACTCAATTGAGTAGAGAGAACAAGTCAATAGGATGTGGCAATAGTGTACAGGTGGTTGATTAGTTGAAAGAACTCCTCCTGAGCTGCCATTGATAGCGAGCTCAGGAGGTTGTATGAAATTTAGACGTTTATTATATAGGTGATTATTAATCAAATTAAAGTGAAGATATGGGCCCTTAAGTGATGATTAAGTGGTGGAGGGCCCCAGTGGAGGTGAATTACCCTCAGATACTTCCGCCATGGACAGCGGAAGCAGCTGGTGAAGGTGGAGATGGTTTAGACGAATAGGTGTTCAAATCAGGGAATTAAGGTGTTAGAGATGATCATGGGAGATTAAGGAAGGTGTTCAGTGAAATAAAAAGACAAAAGAGTGCTCCAATCAAGCTCAACGAGCTCGATGGAGTTTAGGAAGATGACTGGAAATCTGACCTTAACTCTAACTAATCTACCTAACTAACTACTCTAATTAAACTATTTACCTAACCTACTGTTACCTGACGAAGGGGGCAGAAGATCTCTGTTGAAGGTCTTTAACGGAGGAGGAAATCAGAGGGGCGGAGAAAGAAGTACAGCGGGTGTAGGCAAAGCGTAGCAGAGGAAGTCCAGCATTAGCACTGCGTCAAAAGACTCAGCGGATGATGGCGGAGATCCAGAGCAAGCGAAGATGAACGGAGGAAGACAGAGGAAGCGAAGGAAGGTCGCTGGATTTTGGAGTGAATAGCCTATCTGCTAGCTCAGTGGGAGAAGAGGGAAGGGAGCTAACTGCCTGAAATCGAGGAGGTGGAGGGGTATTTATAGGTTGCAGCGGCTGAGGAGGAGGGTGAATCTAGACAGAGAAAGATCTAGGAGTGAAGTAACCACCGGCATCTTCTCCGACGTCGGTGAGGTTAACTTCAAGCCCTAAATAGGATTGCAGCTTCATCTAGACAGATGGATGAAAAGAGGATGGTGAGCACAAGCTCCAGGAGCTTGGAAGGGAAGGGAGGACGTCGGATGTGCGGTGATCGGCGGGTGTGAGCACCTCCTGTCGTCAGCTGTCGAAAAGGCTGAAGAAGGAATGAAGAAGAAGAAGTTTTCAGGATCGTGCCTGTAATGAAAGCTAAGGACCTAGGTGAATAAGGACTCGATTGTAATAAAACTTAGGGACTAAAATGTAAACTAAGGTTTTCAAGGTTTATTTTAATTTAAATCTTTTTCAACTTTTTATATATGATTATAAATAATACAATTATTATATTTAAACCTTGGATTTACATTTCTGACCTTTTTAGCTTAATTTATTTAATTAAGTAAAGTTACTTAAGTTATTACATACTTAAGTATAAATTATACTTAAGTTAGTTAACACATTAATTAGATAAATTATTGATGATATTTCGAGTCCATTTATTAATTAAATTAATAATATTAATTGGATAATAATATAGCATTTTAAACTTATTTTAAGGTCCTTTAATATTTTATCCCTTATTTATAATTAACCCATATATTTACATATTCTTGACTAATTAACTAGTAAGGTTAATTAGGGGTAATTAGAGACTATGATGAGCTTCTCATCAGCCATCGAAAAGGCTGAAGAAGGAATGAAGAGGAAGAAGAAGTTTACAGGGACTTGTTTGTAATGAAAGCTAAGGACCTAGGTGGAGAAAAAGGACTCGATTGAAATAAAACTTAGGGACTAAAATGTAAACTAAGGTCTTCAAGGTTTATTTTAATTTAAATCCTTTCCAACTTTTTATATATGATTATAAATGAGACAAATATTATATTTAAACCTTGGATTTACATTTTTGACCTTTTCTAGCTTAATTTATTTAATTAAGTAAATTTACTTAAGTTATTACATACTTAAGTTAGTTAACACATTAATTAGGTAAATTATTGATGATATTTCGAGTTCATTTATTAATTAAATTATTAATAATATTAATTGGATAATAATATAGCATTTTTAACTTATTTTAAGGTCCTTTATATTTTATCCTTTATTTTATAATTAACCCATATATTTACATATTCCTAGCTAATTAACTAGGAAGACTAGTTAATTAGGGAAAATTAAAAGCTATGATGAGCTTCTCATCATACCCCCAAGCCAAAGTTTTTCTTGTCCCTAGAAAAATTAACCAGAAATATGATGATTTAAACACTTGGGTTTAAATTAATATAAATAAAAACTAAGTAGAGGAATGCTTAGGTCAGAATTTTGAATATTTAATTTTTTAGATTATATATATATAAATAAGTATCCATAAATGTACAGAGCATTCTGTGAGAATCTCCTTACTTAGACTTATAACTCAAACACATTATCAAAACACACTCTAAAAAAATAGAGTTTTTAACGAGAATTTTGTCAAAAATTAGAATCCCAAAAACACTTATTCTTTGTAATCATTCTAAACCCTAGAAACTCAGAATTCAAAGTGTTTTAAGAAAAACCAAGCTTAAGAGTTGGAAATTAAATTTTAACTCAAAAACTCAATAAACCTAAGTTAATCCTTAAGTTATGAAATCTGATTTTTATCAATCTAAGTTTTAGCAAATTAACCAGAGACTCATCATTAACCAAACTTAGAGTAATAAAACCCTAATCTGCCAACCTACAGCACCAAGGACAGACTTCTAGACCTAGGGTTTTGTCAATCTTTCTCCTTTAGGCCTCAACTGCAAGTCCTCAAAACCTGATTTCTTAGGCTTCACTGCCCAATAAAAAGGTTCAGTAGCTATGATTTTAAAACATTCGTACTTGTAAAGAGAATTGTCCTAAAGGCATCCAAATTTGCAAAAATCCAGATCTTAAAACATCAATTTCCAATCCAGATTATTCCAATTCAAGCCTTTGGCTTGGCCTTACTCAAGTTTGGTTGCTTTCTCCTTACCAGTTTTCTATCCTGAGGTCAACACTTTTTGTGTATATCTACCCGGTGGACTACTAGGTCTCTTATTCCTAATTTTTATCTCCATATTTTTTTTTTCAACTTTTTTCTATAGGATAGAACACCCATATGTAGCGAGGTGTTCTTTTATTTGATGGAAGGAAGGATAGCATCCATTTATACCGAGATGCTTTATTTGGCGCAAAAAAAAACTACATAAGTACCCATTTGTAGCGAGGTACTTAACTGCAAGGTGTTTTATTTTATTTTTATTTATTTATTTTTTATTTTTATCCCCCTTCTCATTTTTCTTACTAACATTATACTCCAAATCCTTTTTCTAGGTGAGTGGCACATCCTTCACCCTTTCAAGAGTCGCCCCACGGAAATCCTTGAACTAAAAAGGATTTAGAATCGATCTCTTAACCTCTGTGTTTTCGCGGTCTCAGATGCCAACAAAACAACTCTATGTGTGTGAATTTTGGATGCTTAGGTTACTTAGCTCTCAAATCAGAGCTTGGACAGCAAAGCCATTCACTCTCAGGTCCTTTAAACTTTTAGTTTCCTCCTACAGGATCTGTCAAGATAAAAACTCGCCAAGTCTAGCCAAATGTCCTTTAGTTGATTAAGCTAACTATAGCCTGATAGGCCTGAAGACTAAGATTCTACTAACTCTTTACTTAATTAACTCTGAATATCTGGCCTTTTTACTTAACTTGATGATTAAAACAAATGTTCAAAAAGCAAACTAATTACTTAGTCTAAACGATTAAAAAGTTACAATTTAATCCAAAACTTAAGTTTTGAGCTTAATACACCTTAGTTACTTAATTTTAGGGTAAAGAATGGAAAAACAAATCCTTAAGGTTTAAAGATTATAACTTAAATAAAATCCCGTTTAAAATTTCGCAAACAAAAGTGTGTTCTAAAAAATGTTA
The DNA here is from genome assembly GCA_037157565.1 of Thalassia testudinum. Classification (NCBI taxonomy): domain Eukaryota; kingdom Viridiplantae; phylum Streptophyta; class Magnoliopsida; order Alismatales; family Hydrocharitaceae; genus Thalassia; species Thalassia testudinum. The sequence continues at coordinate 27,323,410 of JAZHRO010000024.1, forward strand.
TAAGTAAAAATCTAAATAAGGATTTAATGCTCTTATACTATTTACAATATAAATTATTATTATTATTATTATTATTATTTTGGTTTCTGACCTAAAAGAAAAATCAGGCTCTTAATTACTAATATAAGTATACATATTTTTTATCTCTTCTTCTTTTTCTTCTTTTCTTTATTCTAGATGTAAAAACCCCTTTATTATTTTTATAATTTTTACAATTTTCAAATTTTTATATTTGTATATTTTTATTTTTATGTTTTATAAAATTTTCATATTTTTATGAATTTTTCAAAATCTTTCAAATTTTTAAGGTATTTTTTATTTTTTTAAATTTTAGTATTTCTATTTTTTAAAATTCGTGGATATTTAATTTTTTTATGTTTTTTATATTTCTTTTCTCTACAAATACACTTGAAGTGAATATTTCACTTCACACCCCAAAGCCAAGATTTTACAAAGTCCTCAATGTAAGAAGGGTGAAAAAGATATTATACTTCACTTAGTGTAAGGTGACGGAAGTAGTTGGATAGAGGAGATCAAAGATCTCTGTGCGGACGATTTTTATTCCGACCAAAGGTTAGAGTAGACAGTCGGACTAAGTGAAGGTAATCAGTGTAGAATGAAGTGAAAAATCGGATACAGATTCAAGCGTATAGGAAGAGAAAAGTGTAGAAAATAGGAAACAGCTATATACAAGGTGTGGATGGAAAGTTGACAAACCCTAATGGAGCATGTAACAGTCTCCAACAAGACCCAAAGCATGTGATTCCAAGAAAGGTTTTAAATGTTGACCATTAACTTTGAAGGGGTGATCCTTGTTGGGTTCGGTGATTTCGACAGCTCCATTGTTGAAGACTCTAGCAACAATAAATGGTCTTTGCCATTTAGACCTAAGTTTCCCAAGGAAGAGCTTCAAACGGGCATCAAAAAGCAACACCTTCTGACCAGGTGTAAAAGATTTGCGGGAAATGTGTCTATCATGGAAGGCTTTAAGTTTTTCCTTATACAGCTTTGAACTCTCATAGGAATCATGATGCAATTCCTCAGGTTCACTAAGCTGCAACCTACGATGATCACCAACCTTCGCGAGGTCTAAATTACAGGCTTTAATTCCCTAATAGGCCTTGTGTTTAATTTTTTAGGGACGATGATAGGGTTTCACGTAAATAAGTCTGTATGGTGACATACCTATTGGTGTTTTGTGGGCAGTCCTATAAGCTCACAAAGCCTCATTTCAACAAGAAGACCAATCCTTCCTATCTGGTGGGATTGTCATTTGAAGGATCATTTTGATCTCCCGATTAGAGACCTCAGTTTGCCCATTAGTTTGGGGATAATAAGGTGTAGAAATACGATGTGTAACCCCATATTTTCCAAGTAAATTCCTAAACTGGGCATTATTAAAATGGGAACCGCCGTCAGAAATGATAACGCGAGGTACCCCAAAACGAGCGATAATGACTTTGTATAAAAGGAATGAAAACTCGATGATCATTTGTGCATGTGGGTATGGCTTCAATCCAACGAGAAACATAATCGACAGCAAGTAAAATATACTCGAAGCCAAAAGAAGACGGGAACGGACCCATAAAGTCTATGCCCCAAATATCAAAGATTTCACAGACAACAATCGAATTCAGAGGCATCATGTCTTTGCAGGACATGCCACCAAGAGTTTGATAGCGACTACATGCCTTACAATATGTCTGTGAATCTACAAATAAAGTTGGCCAATAAAACCCGCATTGCAGAACTTTTGCAGTGGTCTTTCGACCAGAAAAATGACCACCACAAGCCTGGTCATGACAAAAAGAAAGGATAGAATCAATCTCAGAAGAAGTAACACAACGCCTGATGATTTGATCATTACAGAGTTGAAAAAGATACGGATCTTCCCAGAAATAGTATTTAGTTTCTGATTTGAGTCGTGATTTGCGATTCCCATCCCAGTTTAGCGGGAATTGATGTGTAACCAAATAGTTAACAATATCTGCATACCAAGGAAGATTTGAGGATATAGTCAAAAGATGTTCATCAAGAAAGTGTTCAGCGATTGGAGGAGATAACTCAATAGTATCAGAAGGAAGGCAGGAAAGATGATCGGCAACAACATTCTGTCGTCCCTCCTTATCACGAATTTCTAGGTCAAACTCTTGCAAAAGCAAGATCCATCTAATCAACCTAGGTTTTGTGTCCTTTTTGGATAGAAGGGTCGAATAGCTGAGTGATCAGAGTACACAATGATTCGAGATCCGAGTATATAAGATCTGAATTTTTCTAATCCAAATACTATTGCTAGTAATTCCTTTTCTGTAACTATGTAATTCCTTTGTGTCTCATTCAATGTTTTACTAGCGTAGTAAATCACTACCGGATTCCTCTCAATTTTCTGACCTAAAACAGCTCCAATTGCATAATCTGATGCATCACACATGATTTCAAATGGTAAATCCCAATTAGGTAGTTGCAAGATTGGAGCCCGTGTAACTCTATCTCTCAATGTTTCAAATGCAGATATACACTCCTCACTCATGTCAAAAGTAGTTTCCTTTGTGAGGAGGTTTGTGAGTGGTCGGGCAATCTTTGAAAAGTCAAGTATAAATCTTCTATAAAATCCCACATGCTCGAGAAAAGATCTAATACCTTTGATTGAGTCAGGAATTGGAAGATTTGCAATTTTATTGATCTTAGCTCGATCTACTTGTATACCTCGCTCAGACACAAGGTGGCCAAGTACAATGTCCTCTGGAATCATAAAATGGCTCTTCTGCCAACCGAGGACAAGATTCACTTCTATACATCTCATAAGAATCTTCGACAAATTATCCAAACAGATATCAAATGTTTCCCTGAAGACTAAAAAATCATCCATAAAAACCTCCATATATTCACCCACCATTTCAGTAAAGATGGCTAACATGCAACGTTGAAAAGTCGCGGGTGCGTTGCAAAGCCCAAATGGCATTCTTCGGAAAGCAAAGGTTCCAAAGGGGCAGGTGAAAATGGTTTTCTCTTGATCTTCGGGATAAATTGCTACTTGATTATATTCGGAGTAACCGTCCAAAAAGTAGAAGAACCTATTACCAACTAATCTCTCAAGGATCTGATCAATAAATGGCAAAGGAAAGTGGTCCTTCTTTGTAACTGTGTTAAGCTTACGATAGTCAATACAAACTTGCCACGAATTCACAATTCGTGTGGGAATGGTTTCTCCAGATTCAGTCTTAATTATGGTGAGTCCTGCCTTTTTAGGTACCACTTGAATTGGACTCGCCCAAGGGCTATCAGATATAGGATATATAATGTCAGCATGTAGCAACTTGATTATTTCTTTCTTTACGACCTCCTTTAAATTAGGATTTAGACATCTTTGAGCTTCTCTTGAAGGTCGTGCCCCATCTTCAATATAGATGCGATAGTACAAAAATTGGGGCTAATCCCAGTGAGATCGTGTAAAGTCCACCCAATTGCGTTCTTGTGATCTCGTAAAACCTTGATCAATTTTGATTCTTGTGACTCAAAAAGATGAGAGTTAATGATTACAGGATATGTTTGATCAGATTCGAGATAAACATATTTAAGGTTATCAGGAAATGGTTTCAATGATTACGGGATCGGGTTCTGCACCTCTTACAAGTGTAGAAACAGGGGTCATTCTAGATGTACTAGGGTCTTGGGATAGGTTCCTTGGATAAACTGGATCCCTAGTGGTAGTTCCACGGCGAGTTGTAACAGAGTTAATACCCGCATGTGAAGAGGAAGCTGATGAAGAAGAAGATGCTTGTTGATGTTGGAAAGATGAATTAGATATTAAAGGTTGATTTCCTTGATTTAAAAATGATTGCTATTGATTAAGATACTCATAATCATGATTAGCAGAGGGTGGATTCTGATTCGGATTTTGATTTAGATTTGAATTTAGGGGTAATTGATTAAGAAAATGGACATGTCTCTAATTCGGATTTTGAACTCCCAGGTGTGGTCTACTGGATATTCCAAGGGTTTGGAATTGGCTGGGATGGAAGGGCCCCTAGCTGACGAGATTCAGCCAACTGCGTGATTTGGCCCCTAAGATTAGCCAATTCTACCGAACAAGCTCTTCCTGCGCGGGCAGGCGCCTTCCAGCATGCCCGCACACGCGAAACCGGTCGCTACCGGTCGGCAGACCGCGCCCGCACTGTAGTGTACTGTAGCCGCAGTCTGTGCGACACTGTAGCCACTGTCTCACTTCTCACTTAGCCGGTGGCAGCGTGGTGTGTCGTCGTTCGCAGTGCTTTAAAGATATGTTCGTTGCAGTACGTTGCGAAAAATGATGATAAGTTTAATTTAATTTATTACTCAAAATTTCAAATATTTTGAGGTCAAACTCAGGGAGCAAACTTAATTCTAGAAGCATACAAAATCACAATTTACTACAATATACTACTTTACAAAAATTAAAGAGAGAGAGAGGGAACAAAAATCTTGTCTTCTTTTCTTCTCTCTTTCTTCTTTCTCTGTCTTTCTCTCTCCGGACATCTGACTTCAATGTCAGACGACTTAAACTACCACTTTCTATAGTGCTTCTACAGGTTCTTCTTCCTCTTGGCTTCTTCTTCTTCTCTTCTTCTCTTCTCTGCTCGACCTCCTTCTTCTTCTTCCTTTCCTCTTGGCTTTTTTTTGTGCGGCAGGCTTTGCTCCTCTTTTCTTCTCTTTTTCTTTGGCTCTTTTCTTTCTTCTTCAGCTCCTTCTTCTGCTGCAGCTCCTCCTTGGCTGCTTCTTCTTTCTTCTCTTCAACTTCTGCTGCTCTGTGCGTCTAAGTGTTCAGCTGCTCCTTCTCTTTTCTTCTTCTTCTTCTGATCTTCTCTGTTGCACTGCCTCCTCTTCCTTGGTTCCTTCCTCTGTCTTTACAAGCCTTCAACTTCCAAACCTTGGCTTCCTTCCTTCCTGCAACCCCTACTTCAGTTCCCTTCCTTACCCGCTCCCTGCACACATGAGTGCAAAACCTACCCCTACCCTCCCCCGCGTATGCGCTCTCTCTATTTCTCTCTTCGCTCTCCCAGATCCAGCCAATCTGGTATTCGGGTCGGGTTATGTGCACTCGGGTCCAGGCGCACCAGCGTGGGTGGTGCGTGAGGAGTGTAAGGTAAACAGGTCGGCTAGGTCCGCGTAGTGTGGGTCGCGGACAAGGCGGGTGAGTGGGCGAGGGGACCTCACCCCGTGTTCTGAGGCGGTAAGCAAGAAACACAAAAACAACTTAAATGACTCACCTGCGCTGAAAAATTCTGAGGTGGGACTAAAGTCCCACCCGCTTCTTTGCGCACGTGCAGGAGGAACACTTGTGCAATTGATGCAGCTGCGGTCGACGAAGCCCTCGATTGCTAGGTGCGAAGGGGTCGTGGGATGCTTTCGCACACCTAGGGCTTGTCTATCTGGAGTAGCGCAACCTGGAGCGAGCTCGCGAGCCTCTTCATGCTTGCTCCAATGGCGGAAGAGGGTCGAACCTGAAACTTAGCAATACGGCCTCCTAGCCCTGTCAAATCACGGGGTAGCTTCGCCGTGTTACGGCGAAGGTGATGTAGTGGGTGGCATGGCGTAGAGTGGCCTAGGCATGCGTGCCTAGGTCGGACTGTGACCGTGAAAGTGTGTGTGTTCGGTGGAAGAGTAGGGCGTGTGTGGCAATTAATGAAGGGGTGAAAGATGATCAGTGAGTGATGGCGGGGGTTCTGAGGTAAGTGGCGAGGCAGATGGAGGTGTGGAGAGGTGGGGACGCCTCGTCGAAGGTGGAGATGACGATGGTGGACAGTGGTAGTCGAGGGATAATAAATTGAGGGGAATTGCAGAGGAGATAGACAGGAGTGTTTCTAACCTGATTAAGTGGAAGAAGGGAGAGAGACGGTGACTGGCAGTACCTGCTATCGCCGGAGAAGATGATGTCCAGTGGAGGGAGACGGCGGCGACGACGGGGCGAGAGGTGCTCACGCGGGTGCTGCGCGAAGCAGAGGAAGAGGGTGAGGACAGCTCTGCCACTAGTATTGTGGCAGAGCGATGAGAAGGAGGACGGAGGCTCGCTGGAGCTTGCTGGACCACTTGGTCGGAGGAGAAAAGGATGAAATTGGGGTGGAACTCTGGCCAAGTCAATCTTAAAGGAAGCGACTGCCCCTGCCGTTCCTTAAATAGGTGTTGGTTGGGAGGGAAACGCGAGGAGGAGGCGTGGGCTCCTCGTCGGAGGCATGGCTGGAGGGGATACCCATACCTCTCGAGCGTTCGCATGAGAGCTATGGGGCGATTCAAGGTATGGGGAGCTGCTCATGCGGTAGGGGGTTTCGCAGAGAGCTCCCCTTTCAAATCTGGGAGCAGCTCCCCAAGCAAACAAGGAGAAAACCGCCTCGCAACGTCACTGGCAGTATGGGTCCCTACTGCAATGGTAGAGGGACCTGAATGAAGAAAGTGATGATAAAGCTGAGGGGGCTTTCGCGAGGGTTTTCAAAAGTTAGGGGTCAAAATGTAATTACGTGGACTATTTTACAAAGTTGGTCAAAATGGCCTTCCCTTAGGTCCAAATTTTGGTACAAACCTAATTTGGACCTAAGGAATCCAATGGTGAAGTTTGATTTTAGGTTTAACCTCGTTTGACTAGACATTTTGCATAAAAACCCAAATTAGGTCAAATATTGAGCTTGGACCCCAATCTAGGTCAAAACATATTCCAAAGGCCAAATTGAAGATTCTAAACCCTAGGGAATATTTTTCCATGAATTTTAGAGGATTTAGTTGATTTTTATCCAGCCTGGAACCTTGTGAATTCAAGTGGGTTTGTTTTAGGGTTATAGGATGTCATTTAATTCTTAAATCTCACAATAATCCTTTTCTGGCTGAACCATCTCACTTTTTATCTTATTAAGCCCAATTGACCTATGTCTGGACCCTTAGAAATTCCGTTCATGCACTGCAATTGTAAAATTGCAATTTTACCCCTTGTGTCATGTTTTATTCTTAGATTAATAATTCCTTGAATTAGACCTTCTCTCAGGTTATGTAGGAGCTTTTATTTACTTTGTTAGATTAAAATGTGCTAGTTAGGGTTCATGATGAGGTTCTCATCATTACCCCATGCCTAGCTTTTGCTAGTCCCTTAGCAAAATTTTAAGGTTTTAACCTTTGTTCTAGACCATGAATTTCTTTCATCAAGTTTTGATAAGTGCTTTTCCTCTTGTATCCTCGATTAGGTCAGAATGCCAATCATAGGCCTAAAAGGTACTCTAGTACCAACCAAGATCCAGATCTGTCTAGCTTTAGCCTCAATCTTTAGCAAAGGTTTTTAAGGCCTACAGGAACTAACCTAAAGTTTATTGGACTCCATGGTTAAAGCACCCGTGCTTGAGATTATTTTAGCCTTGGTTCAGTTTGCAGTGTGTTTTGTAAGAGAGAGACAGAAGATTTATTTGTTTGGAGAGTTTTCTCTCTCTTTTCTTTTTAATTCTAGCTTAGGATTGGCTTCACAACACGATCTGTATCGGATTCCCTGTCCCCATCATCAATCCTCAAGGGTCCCTGGTAGTCAATGCTTCAAGATAGCACCGCTCATGGTAACCCCCAGAACCCTGGCTTTTGAGATTTCAAGATAATCCCATCCATGGTGTTCCGTGGTCGAATTCTTACTAATGACTATCCTTTTTCTTTTTCATTTTGTGGTCCTTTTTAGCATTTAGCTCTTTTTTCTCCTACTTCTACAAAATTTTCTTCCCTCCTTTAAATTTTTTTTTCAAAAAATTTTTTAATTTTTATGGTGTTTTTGGCATATGTGATTTTTTGTTGAAACCTTTTCTTATGAGTTTTTTATTCATTTTGCACTTTCATACCCCCCTCATGCCTAAAATTTGCAATGTCCTCATTGTAAATTAGGAGAGTTTGTATTTAGCTTGGTTCATTCTTTAGGACAGGTGTTGGGTGAGTGGACTGGTCAAAGTGACTATTGCACCTGAGTACCTGAGGTGAAGTCGGCTGCCTAAGGAATGAACCTAAAGTGCAAAGAAATGTCAGAAAAGGTTTTGGTTTTTCAAGAATGACAAGCTACCACTCCTTAAGCACTAAGTTTTATACCATCGGCTGGGCGCAATAAGCTCAGGGAGAATGGAGGATAAATGATGACTCAGCCAAATCTGTAATGGTTACGTCATTGAACGGTTTGAGTCTCTGACCATTCACGACGAAAGGTTCGGAATCGTGGCTGAGTGGACTGATCTCGACGGCTCCATTTCCAAAAATCTGTCGGACAAGATATGGCCTGATCCACTTGGATCGCAGTTTCCCAGGGAAGAGTTTGAGTCGGGCATCGAAGAGTAGGACCTTCTGACCAGGGTGGAAGATCTTTCTAGATATGTGCTTGTCATGAAAGGCTTTAACCCGCTCTTTGTAGATTCGCGAGTTCTCATACGCATCAAGGCGTAATTCATCAATCTCACTTATCTGGAGCTTTCTGAGGGTTCCAGCCTTAGAAAGATCTAAGTTGCAGCTCCGTACTACCTAATAGGCTTTGTGCTCCAGTTCGACGGGAAGGTGACATGCCTTCCCGTACACCAGTCTAAAAGGAGACATGCCTAATTGGGTCTTGTGGGCAGTCCTATAAGCCCACAAAGCTTTCGGAAGTCAGGACGATCAGTCCTTCTTATCAGGTCAAACACTAACTTGCAGGATTTTCTTTATCTCCCGATTCTATAGCTCAGCTAGACCATTAGTCTGGGGGTGGTAAGGAGTAGAGATTCTGTGAGACACCCCATATTTGGTCATCAGTGACCTGAACTAAGCATTGGTAAAACGGGTCCCTCCATCAGAGATGATCGCACGTGGAATCCCGAACCGTGAGAAGATATTCTGATGAATGAATTTGATGACGATCTTGTGATCACAGGTTCGGGTCAGAATGGCTTCGATCCATTTGGACACGTAGTCCACAGCGAGTAAAATGTACTCGAAGCCGTCCGAAATAGGGAAGGGGAACATAAAATCAATCCCCCAAATATTGAAAATCTCGCATACGAGAATCGGCTGTAAAGGCATCATGTCGCGATGGCTTATGTTGCCCAAAGTTTGGCAACGACTACATGCCCTACAGTGACTGTATGCATCCTTGAAGATAGTGGGCCAGTAAAAGCCACATTGAAGGGATTTTTGATGCGATTTTGTGCCCAGAAAAATGGCCACCGCATGCCTGGTCATGGCAGAAAGAGAGAATGTCATTGATTTCGCCCTCCGAGACACATCGCCAGATGATTTAGTCAGCACCTATGCGGAATAGGTACGGGTCTTCCCAGATGTAGTACTTGGCATCGGAGCGCAACTTGTCTTTCTTGGCCTTCGGCCAATCAGACGGGATCTGGTGTGATGCCAAGTAGTTTACTATATCAACAAACCATGGAAGCCTGGTACCAATAGCCAAGAGGTGCTCATCAGGAAAATGTTCCGTGATGGGTCCAGAAGGGTTGATCTCAGAAGGAAGACGAGACAAGTGGTCAGCTACCACGTTTTGTCTTCCTTCCTTGTCGCAAATCTCGAGGTCGAATTCTTACAATAGCAAGATCCATCGGATTAATCGAGGCTTCGCGTCCTTCTTTGTAAGGAGATGCCTCACAGCTCTGTGATCCGAGTGGATTATGACGTGGGAACCCAGGAGATAAGATCTGAATTTTTCAAGGGCAAATACTACCGCTAGCAGCTCTTTCTCCGTAACCGTGTAGTTAACCTGAGCCTCGTCAAGTGTCTTGCTGCGTAGTAGATGACCACGGGTTTCCCAACAATCTTCTGCCCCAGAACCGCTCCTACAACAAAGTCAGGCGCATCGCACATGATCTCAAAGGGTTGAGACCAGTCAGGGGACTGTAGGATCGGGCTTGGGTGAGTCGGTCACGAAGGTTTTCAAAAGCTTGAGTGCATTCCTTGGAAATCTCAAAGGGTACATCCTTGAAAATCTCAAAGGGTACAGAAGAGTAGTCAGGGGGCATGTGATTTTCGAGAAATCAGGAATGAAACAATGGTAAAAACCGACGTGCCCCAGAAAAGATCGGATGTCCCTGATTGAGCTAGGCATAGGAAGTCTAGAAATCAGGTTAACCTTGGCTCAATCAACCTGGATGCCTCTTTCAGAAATTAAGTGTCCCAGAACGATAGTCTCAGGCACCATAAAGTGGCTCTTTTCCCAAGAAAGAACTAGATTTACGTCAATGCAACACCTAAGTATGTGAACCAAGTGCTGGAGGCAATCTTCAAATGATGCCCCGAAAACTGAGAAGTCATCCATGAAGACTTCCAGATAATCACCTACCATATCAGAGAATATGGCAAGCATGCACCGTTGAAAAGTCGCGAGTGCATTGCAGAGACCAAAAGGCATCCTTCGGAACACGTATGTTCCGAAGGGGCAGGCGAAGGTGGTCTTCTCTTGGTCCTCTAGATGAATTGCCACCTGATTGTAACCGGAGTACCCGTCAAGAAAGCAGAAGAATCTATTTCCCGCTAACTTCTCGAGAATATGATCAATAAATGGTAGTGGGAAATGATCCTTCTTCGTGGAGGAATTAAGTCTTCGGTAATCTATGCAGACTCTCCACGAGTTGGCTATACAGGTAGGTATGACCTCTCTGGTTTCAGTCGTGATGGTGGTGAGCCCTACCTTCTTAGGCACAAGTTGGATGGGGCTCTGTTGGTAGAGGTCGTAGAACGCATTTTTGATAAAAGCGTCGTAGTATAGTTGCGAAATACGATCCAACAAAGATATTGTTTTGAAAATAATGAGACTTTGAGTCCCGGTCGTTCGTCTCTGGGAGGCGTTGTTTTTGTTTTTGAAATCGATCTTAAAGCCGCTCTACTTTATTTAAACGACATGCTTGTGCGTAATTTATAGGTGGTTAAAGAACAGGCACTTAAATCACGCAAATATGATGATCATTGAGCTCAAGGTGATTTCAAACACATAAGAGATATATATAGAATGAAATTTTCATTCATCATGGGAGAGTTGTTGCACAAGGAAATTTAGAGGAAAGCTTGTACATAAATGCTTGACAATTAAATCTAGCTACCAGAAAATGATCGCATACAAGAATCGATGGGGGGATTTCGCATGCATCATTGGGGGAGAAGTAAGACTACACTACTAAGCAGTAAATAAACGCAGTAAATATATGAAGAGCATAATCTCAATCTAGCAGAATGGAAGGGCATTCAGGGGTGGTCCCCGATGGCCTTTGAGTGGTTTAGAGAAGGAGGGGCGGCCAATGGAACTTAGGCCAGCCCTTGGAGAGAAGTAGGGTTGATCCAGCATCCTGGCATGGTGTCCTCCATGGTGGTGGTAGTGAGCTTGTGGAGGTGGAGTGACTATGGAGGTGGCGTGAATGGCACCAATGGAGAGCAATTGCCAAGGAAGTGAATGGGTGCCAATGGCCACCCATGGGGTCTTTTTATAGACCCAATGGAAGCTCTCTAGAGAATTATGGAATTCTCTAGAAGGCCTATGGTGGGAGCTCGTGGGAGAGTGAGAGAGAGAAGGTGGATGGTGGATTTTAGATCCACCAAATGTGGATCTAAAAATTGAATGGCTCTTGGTTACTATTTTTGGCAACCAAGGCAACCACTCATGGTAGAGAGTTCTAGAGAACTCTAGGCTAGATATTTTGGTGTGGATGGTGTGTGTTGGTGTGTGTGGGTGTGTGTGGGTTGAAACTTAGGTGGCTAGGTCGATTAGGTTGGGTTCTAGTGGGTTTAGGTCAAGGTAGGTCTCAAATTAGGGTTATAAACCCTAATTCACTGAGGTAAAGTGCAATTAAACTTAATACAAGTTTAATTAGGTGTGTGGAAACTTAATTGAGAGTAAAACAACTCAATTAAGTCAGGTCTAGGTCAATTAGACTCTCACTAAGTCCAATTGGACAGTGTGTGCTGAGATCAGGGCTCAATTGGACTCAATGAGTCCAATTGAATAGGCTAATGGAATTGACTAAGATCCAAGTCAATTAGGTTTAGTGAAGACCTAATTAGGTCCTTAGGGAGGTATAGAGGTGATGTACTAGGGTTAGGGCACCTTAATTTAGGTTCCTATGGGGTTGGAATTGGGTTTAGGGACCTAGAGATCCAAGATCAAGGCTTAAATCTCAAAACAGGAATTGGAGAGCAGTATCAGACGTCTAATTATATAATCAGACGTCTTATACTCAAAAATCAGAAGTCCAGACTTGTTGTCTGGACGTCCAATTAGAGTCAGGAAGGGTTTCGGGTTCTGTTTTGGGTATTCTGCAGAAATTGGACGTCTGACAAAGTGTCTGGACGTCCAATAACACTGCAGAAGTGGGTTTGAAGTGTGCGGGAGTTGGCTAAGGGTCCTGGACGTCTTAAAACTTATCTGGACGTCCAGAGAAGGGTTGGAACTAGGGTTTTAGGGCTTCCTAGGGTGTTGTGACCTAATCTAAAGGTGGCTAAGGCTTGGGGAAGTCTCTAGGCTATCCTAGGGCTAGGATGGACCTAAGCTCTTCACATTTTACTGCTTTATTTCTACTTAATAGAATAGAAAACCTTTAACCCCCTTACATTATTATTCCTACATCTAAACTAGGCCTTCTGCTCCAGCTCTGCCACAACTCCCGTTATTTCAGATCCAGCTTCAAATCCTGCTCCAGATCCAGCTCCAGATCTGCTTATTGCCTGCAATCGACATAATACACTTAATCAGCACATTATAACATTATTTTATGCATAGCTAAAGGAAAGCAGTAAAGATGCAGATAATGCGTATGCATGCATGAATAACCCTAACTTATGGTAAGTCTTAGCTTAATTTAGGTAATTAAGACCTATGATTGCTGCGTAGTCAGGCTCACCCAACGACTGTCGGAGATCGGGTAGATGATCCCTGCATCTAACCACTTAATGATCTCTTTCTTCACGACCTCTTGCAGATTGGGATTCAAACGTCTCTACATTTTGCGTGAAGGTCGTGCAGAGGGACTTATTCCAGTCAAATCATCGAGAGTCCAACCAATGGCTCTGCGATGTTGCTGGAGAACACCAATCAGACGAGATTCCTGATCAGGTGTGAGTTTAGAGTTTATAATCACAGGGAGCGTCTGATTGGAACCCAAAAAGACGTATTTCAAATGATCGAGAAGGGGTTTGAGTTCAAGCATGGGGTTATTAGCAGCAGTGGGTGGTTCAGAGTGGGTGTGAGGTACAAGGGTAGGAGTTATGGGTCTGTCTAGGTCAAGTTCTGACTCCTTTAATTGCGGTTTAAGATTTTCTTGTGGTTGATGAGGAATAATCATGTTGTCCTCAAGTTGTGGTTCATCAACCACGATTTTAATATCACAAATTTGTTCAACGACACCGTAATTGATCCCTTGTTGGGCCTTAAAGATATCAATTTTGAGAATCTGATTCCCAAATTTCAGCTCTATTTGGCCCTCCTCACAACTTATGTTGGCCCTTGCAGTGGCTAGAAAAGGTCTCCCTAGTATGATTGGTGTATCCCTTGGATTTTCAGGTGCGTCCATATCTAAGACTATGAAATCTACAGGGAAGTAGAAATCCCACACCCTAACAATAACATCCTCAAGAATTCCCTTAGGTGACTGGATAGATCGATCTGCTAACTGCAATGTCTCCTCGGTCGGTTTCAGTTCAGATTCTTCTAGATGGTTAAGTAGGGATGTGGGTATCAAGTCTATGGAGGCACCTAGATCCAATAATGCTCTATCAAACTGGGTCTCACCGATCTTACATGAAATCAGGGGCGTGCTTGGGTCTTTTGCCTTGGGTGGGAGTCTACTCAGGATTACAGAGCTGGCTTGCTCTGACAGTACAATTGGACTCCCACTCTTGGTTCGCGGCTTACGCTGAGGTGTACACATGTTGTTACGACCCGGTTCCCGAATCCCTACAGGACACGAGAATCAGACCGACTCGACTGATCCCAAGACCCAGTCGCCCAACGAGAAAGTAACCAAAAAGCAGTAAAATAAACCACATTCACCATGCAAGCAACTAACAGTAACAAAAGTACAGCAGTAAAGAAGTAAACTACCACAGTACACACCACCACAATAGTAGAGAATTTTAAACAGGTACAAAAATATGAATTTTACAATAAAACAGTACAAAAGTGTAACAAAATACTCACTACTACAGAAAATGGGTACAACAAAAGTACAAACTACTGGGCTCTACTAGGCCCAGCACCCTTCGCAGCCGTAGGCTCTGGCTGCTCAACACCTAGACCTGAAAAAGGTGGTAAGTACGACACGTCAGCGAAACACTAAGTAGAGTGGCAACCAGGTAGCTAAGAGAAACAGTAAAGGTGGACAGGTAGTTGTTGTTTTCGATTTCTTTCTTCATTCAACTAATTATTCTTTCTTTCATCACTTGTTTTATTTATCAGGTCTTTTTCTTGATCTCGAATGTTCATCGTGGGAACGATCTTGATTGCAATCTTTTCCGAAGAGTAGAAGTAGCACGTGGTGCTCTCCTGGCCGGGAGAGATTCCCGTGGTGGTCCTACATTCAGTCAACCACCCCAAGGTCGCTGACAGGCATAACGGTGACTACGACACGCGCAATAAACGCACGGGTAGCTACCCCGCACTGGCACGCAATCAATCGTTTCCGTTAACAGGTGTGCCCAAAGCACAGCACGGAACCAGTATAGGGTAGAGCCCTCCTAGTAATAAGGGTCTAGCCTCTCCACAGTAACCAAACAGGGGTCTCGCCCCTCCACAGTCCGCGCACCCTCGCCTGACTACCCTGATTTGCCCAGTGGGTCTAACAAGTCGGTGTAGGACGGCTAGCTGAACCCCGGGCCCCGTGGGGTGGCTAGCTCTCTCCCTACACTAGTAGCTCTCCCTAGTACTGTGTACGCGAGGGCCAAAAGTCGGTACAAAGTGGCCAGACCTAACCCCGAGTCTCAACCCTAAGGTGGCTAGCTCCGCTCTGTACTAAGAGGTAACATGTGCTTCCTTTGGTACCACGTATCCAAGAGACAACACACTTTCCCATTCACTTTTCCAGTTCCATTCTATTTATTTTCAGGAGCTTTACTCCTAATTCCTCGTAGGGTTCATGCTCATGTTTCTCAGGCCAAGCCATACTAGGTTTCATCATTCAGGTTTATTCACATATAGCATGTGTTTCCAACATTCAATCTTCCTTTTCCAATTTATATACAAGTAGCTCGTATTTAATTTCAAGCAACAGAATTTACATGTAGCAGTTACTAACAACAGTACTCTACATTTCACAGGCAGCTGTTATCTAATTACAGGCAATTATTATTCCATCTACTCATCCAAGAATGCATTTCAGGCATTTAATACAATCAATCCAGTGTTTCTAGTCCTAGGATTCATGCCATACCCTAGGATCTATTATTTGTTCCAGATATGCATTTATGTTTGTAATTAACTAAGGGAAGCCACACTACCCGCAAAATCGGGAGTAATGGGGGCGTGATCGGCAGGTCCACGTGCCTCTGCAACCCCCAAATCCGCAACATAACGAGGTCCTAACAAAATGATCAATCACAAGAAACCACTCAGAATAGGATAAAAGTATTTCAAATGAGTAGAGGAACTTGTACGGAGAAGAACGGAATCTAAAACGCGAAAATCGGACCTCAAACGGACCCTAAACGGGTCAAAAATGACAACTCTAACTCAAATCAGATGTCTAGAACATCTTCCAGTCACCTAAAAAAGGGGTCCAGATCATACCTCACTTTGTGCTTCTCCTCAGACGTCCAGGGATCATGTTGAACCGTCTGGACCTAGTTCCAGACGTCCGACTATCTCTCCGAACATTTGGAGACGCCCTCCGTCGTCTGGTGACTCGTCCAGACGTCTGAACCCCGTGGGAGGGCGTGTCCCGCGCCTTCCCGAAGCGAATCCTGCGCGCGCACGCAAAATCTCTCAACACAGCACACAACAAAGCTTCGGCGGAATGGCCTACATGGCCGGATCCGCAAAAGGAAGCATAGGACGCAGTACGTACCTATCAGTTGTCTGGAGCTCCCTCCAGACGTCGTCCACGTCATCTGGATGTAGGTCTAGACATATGATTCTGGGAAAAATCCCAGAATCAGAACCTCTCTCGTCTTCTTCCTGCTGCGCGCAGCAGATCGTCCGCTGCTCGAGCTGCAGCAGCACTGGGGAAAACATCCCTAGCACAACGTTCCTCCGCGTGCACGCCAACAGCCTCGAACTGCTCCGACGAGCTCTCTCTCTCTCACGGCTCGTGCGCTCTCTTCTCTTCCCTCTCGCTGCTCTTTTCCTCTCCGCCACTGCACTCGACTGCAGCTGCTGCTCGCTCACACCCTCGCTGAAGGAAGAAGGGGGATGAATGGATGTGGGGTGGCGAATGAGGGAGAGGGAAGGGGAGTATTTGTAGGCACGGGGGGCAGCTCTGCAAGTTGGCAAGGGAAGAAGAAAGAGAAGAAGTCGGCTGGGGCTCAGTCTGTGCGCGGCACGCGCGCAGATCCACGGTCGTACGCATGCAAAAATTTATTTCCAGACGTCTGGGAAGGTGTCCAAACGTCTGACCAGACGTCTAGCCCAAGTCCCAAATGTCTTAAAGAACTTTGATGGCACGGGTCTTAACAACATAACAAACTCAAAGGAAGTTTCGTCTTCGAAACTTGAGTTAACTCGGGTGCAGAAAAAGAACAACATACGCATAACAAACTCAAAGACGACCAAAGCTGATCCGAAAAGACGTACCCTCAAAGAGCTCCAGGTACCGCTCCCGCATCGCCGCCTCAGGCTCCCAGGTAGCCAGCTCATACTGCTGGCTCCTCCACAAGACCTTCACAAGGGGTACTTGCTTCCGTCTCAGACTCCGAACGACTCTGTCAAGAATCTGTACTAGTCGCTAGGGGTAGGTCAGGTCGTCACCCACCTCGACACTCTCATGACTCAGAACGTGATTGGGATCGGCGACGTACTTCCTGAGGTTGGACACGTGGAACACGTCGTACACACCAGAAAGCTGGGGAGGAAGGGCAAGCCTGTAAGCAACGGGTCCAACATGCTCCAAGACCTCAAAGTGCCCCACAAACCTCGATGCGAGCTTCCCTCTCACCCCAAACTGCTGCAGGCCCTTCATGGGCGAAACGCGAAGGAAGACGTGGTCCCCAACCTCAAACTGCACCTCTCTGCATTTCCGATTTGCATAGCTCTTCTGTCTGCTCTTGACAATGCGGAGTCGCCTGTGAATCTGCTCGATCACCTCCTGACTCTACCGGATCAACTTGGGGCCAACCTCCTACCTGGTCCCCACCTCAACCCAACTCAAGGATTCCGTACACCTCCGTCCGTACCGAGCCTCATAGGGTGCCATGCCGATGCTCGAGTGATAGTTGTTATTATATGCAAACTCCGCCAGGGGCAAGTGCTCCTCCAAAGAGCCCCTCCAATCCAGTACACAAGCACGCAAAAGGTCCTCAAGTGTCTGTATCGTGCGCTCAGACTGTCCGTCCGTCTGGGGGTGGTATGCTATACTGAACCTCAACCGCGTCCCCAAGGCCTACTGAAACTCAGCCCAAAATTGGGACGTAAAACGGGTATCCCGGTCGGATACGATGTAACGAGCGCGTGCCCCAGACGTCTTTTAAGACGTCTGGGAGGTGGCCCAGACGTCTGTAAAGACGTCTGGGATCACATCCAGACGTCTGACCAGACGTCCGGGATAGTTTACAGACATCTGGCGAACAGTTATGCTCGCACGGGATATTCGTCTGCGCGCCTGTGCGCGCAGACCTGCGTTCTGCCCTCTTTCTCTGCGGCTGCAGGTGGCTGCGACCGCCTTCTCTCTCCTCTCCGCGCGGCGTTAAAAAGGGGGGGCGCGCCTCCCCTCCCGTCTCCACCATCTTCCTCCTTCTTCTCCTGCCTGTGCGCGAGAGCGAGCGGACGCGAGGGCGCAGCGGCAGCGGCAGCCGCAGTGAGCGCCGAGGAGCTGCGGCGTGCGAGGGCGGGGCTCTGCCGTGAGGGCGAGCTCGCCAGGAGCGGCTTGGCCGGCCGGCGGAGGGCGCAGGGGGCGCAGAGCGTCGCGGAGAGGGACCTGTGCGGGCTGAGCAGCGAACGCGCGAGGTGCGACGCGGGCGGCGTCGCGAGCGGAGGCCGAACAAGGTTCTGATTCTGGAAAAATTTCCAGAATCAGACGTCTGGATTGATATCCAGACGGCAAGGTCGACGTCTGTGAGATCATACAGACGTCTGAAAGTGAGTTTCCGCTTTCTTCTCCCTTTTTGTCGACTGACCGTACTGAGGGAGGGGGGCTGGCTGTGCGCAGGTTCTCTGATTCGTCATCCTTTGCGAATCAGACGTCTGGAAGTTATACCTGACGGCGGGAGTAACCTCCAGACGTCCGGAGGGACCATCGGACGTCTTGGATCTACGGCAGACGTCCCTGCAGACTTCTGGACGTCCGGGGAACCAAGCTGAACAGGTAATTCTATGATCCACCGTTTAAGACATCTGGAAGGAGTTCCAGACGTCTGATTTTGCACAGTATCGTCTTTCTCGACCCGTTTAGGGCCCGTTTGGGCTCCGTTTTCCGCGATTCGAGTTGCGTTCGTTTCAGAATTAATTCCTCTACCCGCCTACAGTAGCTATACACTGTTCTGAGACACTCCTTGTGTTTGATCCTTGTGATAGGACCTCGTTCGGTTGCAGTCTTGAGAGTCACGGAGGCACGCGGGATTCCCGATCACGCCCCCATTACTCCCGTTGTACCTGGTAGAGTGGCTTTAAGTATTAATAAAATCTGTTAAAGTATGGAACCATAACTAGAACCTAGGGCATTGCATGAATCCTAGGAATGAGAAATATATGGAATGATAGCTCCTAGGTGTTGCATGAATCCTAGGGCCGGAAAACTAGATTGTATGATAGATCCTAGGATATGGCATGAATCCTAGGATGGAAAAACTAGTGGAATGTATATTACTGCAGTCTTGGAAAAATGGAAAGGAATATATATATAAAGCTGCCTGTAAATTTAATTAACAGCTGCCTGTTATGCATAAAGAATCATGTTTGAGATCATGGAATTGGAGAACGTGAATCTGGAAAGTGAAACATATGATGTTCTGAGATAAAGAGCTGGAACCCTACGGGGAATTAGGAGTGGAACTCCTGGAAAGAAAAGGAATGGAACTGAGATGTAGTTTGTACTGTCTCTTGGGTACGCAGTACCAAGGGAAGTACCTGTACATGTTGTAGTGCAGAGTGGGGCCAGCCGCCCCAGGGACCCGGGGTTAGGCTTGGCCGCTCTGTACCGACTTGTTGGCCCTCGTGTACGTAGTACCGAGGAGAGCTAGTAGTGTTAGGAGAGTACTAGCTACCCCACGGGCCCCGGGGTTCTGCTAGCCTCCTTCACCGACTTGTTAGGCCCACTAGGGCAAACCAGGGTAGTCAGGCGAGGGTGCGCGGACTGTGGAGGGGCAAGGCCCCGGTTTGGTTACTGTGGAGGGGTTGGACCCCTGTTACTGAGAGGGCTCTGCCCTGGTTCCGTGCTGTGCTTTGGGCGCACCCGTTAACGGAAACGACTGACCGCGTGCCAGTGCGGGCTAGCTACCTGTGCGTTTATCGCGCGTGCCGTAGTCACCGTTACGTCTGTCAGTGACCCTGGGGTGGTTGACTGAGGGTAGGATCACCACGGGGGACTCTCCCGGCCAGGAGAGCACCACGTGCTACTTCTACTTTTGGAAAAGACTGCAATCAAGATCGTCCCACGAGGACATCCGAGATCAAGTAAAGGATCTGAGAAGTAAATGAAATAGTGAGAAAAATTGAAAGATGTAAATAAAGGAAGTAATAGAACATAACAGCTACTGTACACTCTACTGTTGCCTTTAGTTAGTTTGCCACTCTACTCAGCGTTTTGCTGACGTGTTACACTCGTTACCTTTTTCAGGACCAGGTGTTGAGCAGCCAGGGTCGGCGGCTGCAGAGGACGCTGGGCCGAGTAGGGTCCAGTAGAGTTACCGCAGCTTTGTACCCCTTTTTGTTTCTGTTCTAGTGAGTAGTTTCTGTTTCCGCTGTACCTTCTTTACCTGCAGTTTTTGTTTATGATAAATGTTGTTTTACTGTTGTGGTGGTGCCTACTGTAGTAGTTTCTTTCCTTACTGCTGTACTTTCTTACTGTTAGTTATATTCATGCTGAATGTGGTTTATTTTACTGTCTTTTGGTTACTTCCTCGTTGGACGACTGGGTCTTGGGATTAGTCGAGTCGGTCCGGTTCTCGTGTCTCGTAGGGACTCGGGAATCGGGTCGTTACAAGATGGTATCAGAGCAAGGTCGTCCCGAGAAGTGAATCAACTGACTGGAAAATAACCAATTCACATGTTTATAGCTAGAGTAGCCACCACAACATATCTCTTGATATGAGCTCTTAGAAGTGTTGTTAGGTACCGTCTGTTTTGACGTTTCCGTTTTGTTTCGCGTCTCCATTGTAGGAGATGCCGCGTCGTGGAGCTAGGAGGGTGAGCCGCAGGCGCGGCCGAGGTCAGGGCCCGGGGGACGGATGTGTCGGGCTTGGAATACATACAACCCCTCCTCTTCTCCTGAGTATACCGTCTCGGGACCTCGTCCAACTGATTCGAGAGGTGGTTCGAGAAGAATTTCAGCTTCCACCCACGTCGCCACCCCCTCCCCCTTCCGAGCGTACGACAGGGGAGTTAGTGGTGGAACGAGATTTCCGCCGCCACACCAGGCGTGTTAGGAGAACTCAATGGAGACACGTGGCGTCCGCAGGAGAGCCGTCACGTTGTGCAGGGCCATCAGTGGCCTTTAGGGGCCCTCGACAGGGGCCAGTCGCCAGCACCGGACCCCCGCCTAGCCGGCAGCAGGGACTCACTGAGGGCGGGAGTCGGGTTCCACTCTGCTACCAGTGTGGCCAGTCGGGCCACGTCAGGAGGGACTGCCCATCTAGGGCAGGAGGTCAGCAGATACTTCCCGCGCAGAGCACTGGAGGGCGCGCAGGAGGCCGCGGTTTCCAGGCGCGAGGAGGAGGACCGCAGTCGTGAGGAGGGTACCGGCCAGCACCTACCCGTCCGACGCAGAGTGTGGCTGCTTCGTCCGCACCTAGAGCTGAGGGGCGTATCAACGCCCTAACACACAGGGACGCCAGAGCTTCGGGATCCGTGGTAGCAGGTATGGTTTCAGTTTCTGGCAGACTCGTTTACACGCTTTTCGATTCCGACGCTACGCACTCGTTTGTCGCAGACAGTTTCGCAGTTAGTTTGGACCAGGATTATACATTGTTAGAGAACCCGTTCGTAATCAGAGGTCCGAGTGGTCAGCTGTTTGTAGCTGAGGAGGTGTACACGGGTTGCGGGGTCAGCATCGGGGGACACAGCCTGCTAGCTGACCTGATTATGATACAGATGGAGGACTTTGGAGTGATTCTGGGGATGGATTGGCTGTCCGCTTACCACGCCTTGGTAGACTGTTTTGAGAGGAAGATTGTCTTCTCTATTCTGGAGTTGCCTTCCTTCGAGTTTCACGGGCAGCCAGTGGATGGAGGTTTCAGGTGCATTTCGGCACTTCGGGCGGCGAGACTTTTGAGCCAGGGGTGTGAGGGCTTCTTAGCTTGTGTTGTGGCAGAGCACAGCCCCGTGGCAGACTTCCAGAGCATCCCGGTGGTCAGAGAGTACCCCGATGTGTTTCCAGACGAGTTACCAGGACTCCCGCCCGAGCGTGAGATCGAGTTGAGATCTCACTAGTACCAGGGACCAGCCCCATCTCCACCGCGCCATACAGGATGGCACCGCTTGAGCTGCGAGAGCTCAAGTCTCAGTTGCAGGACCTTTTGGAGAAGGGTTTCGTGAGGCCCAGTGCGTCTCCCTGGGGAGCCCCGGTACTGTTTGTGAAGAAGAAGGATGGGACCCTACGCCTTTGTGTGGACTACCGACAGCTGAATAGGGTCACCATCAAGAACAGATATCCGCTGCCGAGGATTGACGATTTGTTTGACCAGTTGCGGGGTGCCACGGTGTTTTCCAAGATCGACTTGAGGTCTGGATACCACCAGTTGAGGATCAGGGAGACCGACGTCTCCAAGACAGCTTTCCGCACCCGGTACGGACACTACGAGTTTTTGGTCATGCCGTTTGGGCTGACCAATGCCCCCGCTGCTTTCATGGACCTGATGAACCGGGTGTTCAGACCGTACTTGGACCAGTTTGTGGTGGTTTTCATAGATGATGTACTCATCTATTCTAGAGATCGGACGCAGCACGGACAGCACTTGCGGATGGTTCTGGACACTCTGAGACGACGCAGGCTGTACGCCAAATACAGCAAGTGCGAGTTCTGGTTGAGGGAGGTGACCTTTTTGGGTCATGTGATCTCTGGAGACGGCCTGGCGGTGGATCCCGCCAAGGTCGAGGCAGTGCTCAGGTGGGAGAGACCGCGTTCAGTCACTGAGATTCGCAGTTTCCTGGGACTGGCAGGTTACTACAGACAGTTCATCAGAGGGTTTTCGCAGATTGCACGTCCTATGACACAGTTGACTCGGAAGGATGTGCCTTTCACTTGGACAGACGCCTGTGAGGCGTGTTTTCTAGAGCTGAAGGAGAGGTTGACCTCGGCTCCCGTGCTCACCATCCCTGACAGTAGTGGCGGGTTCGTTGTGTACACGGACGCTTCCTTGCAGGGGTTAGGAGGTGTGCTCATGCAGAGGGGTCACGTGGTCGCTTACGCTTCGCGGCAACTGAAGCCCCATGAGCATACCTACCCTACCCACGATCTAGAGTTGGCAGCTGTTGTCTTCGCGCTGAAGACATGGAGGCACTACTTGTACGGTGAGACCTTCGAGATTTTTACAGATCACAAGAGCCTCAGATATCTTTTTGACCAGAAGGAGCTCAACATGAGACAGAGACGTTGGTTGGAGCTCCTGAAGGACTACGACTGCAGCATCTCCTACCACCCGGGAAAGGCCAATGTGGTGGCTGACGCCTTGAGCCGTAAGGCGCCCGCACGCTTGGCCAGTCTACAGTTACAGAGTTGGAGCCTTTTGGAGGAGGTGGGCAGTTGGCAACCTCTAGAGTTACGAGGGTACTGTGGGGCAGTGACGGTGACACGGCAGACCAGACCAGAGTTGATAGACCGCATCATCACGGGACAGATGGCCGATCCGTACTTGCAGTCTTTGCGCGACAGAGTACTGTCAGGGGACCCAGGGGACTTCTCTTTCACAGACCAGGTGTTACGCTTGAGGGGACGGCTGTGCGTCCCCAGAGACGAGGAGCTGTTGAGAGAGCTCCTGACTGAGGCACATGGTTCCAGATTCACCATACATCCCGGAAACACGAAAATGTACCATGACTTGAGACGCGAGTTCTGGTGGAGAGGGATGAAGTGGGATGTGGGTGAGTGCGTGCAGCAGTGCTTAGTGTGCCAGCAGGTGAAAGCCGAGCATCAGAGGCCTGCAGGGCCGCTTCAGCCGCTTCCAGTGCCAGAGTGGAAGTGGGAGAGCATCACCATGGACTTGGTGGTGGGCTTACCTGTTACCCAGCGAGGACACGACGCAGTCTGGGTAATAGTGGATAGATTGACGAAGACGGCACGATTCTTGCCGATCCGAGTCACTTTGGGACCAGCACAGTTGGTAGAGAGGTATATCCGTGATGTGGTGCGACTACACGGAGTTCCGCGGGAGATCGTATCCGACCGGGATACCCGCTTTACGTCCCAGTTTTGGGCTGAGTTTCAGCAGGCTTTGGGGACGAGGTTGAGGTTTAGCACGGCTTACCACCCCCAGACGGACGGACAGTCGGAACGCACGATACAGACACTTGAGGATCTTTTGCGTGCCTGTGTACTAGACTGGAGGGGATCTTGGGAGGAGCACCTGCCCCTGGCAGAGTTTGTATACAACAACAGTTATCACTCGAGCATCGGCATGGCTCCCTACGAGGCTCTGTACGGACGGAAATGCACGGCACCCTTGAGTTGGGTTGAGGTGGGGACCAAGTGGGAGGTTGGCCCCAGGTTGATCCGGCAGAGTCAGGAGGTAGTTGAGCAGATCCATAGACGACTCCGCACTGTCAGGAGCAGACAGAAGAGCTACGCAGATCGCAGACGCAGAGAGGTGCAGTTCGAGGTTGGGGACCACGTCTTTCTTCGTGTTTCGCCCATGAAGGGCTTACAGTGGTTTGGGGTGAGAGGGAAGCTCGCGTCGAGGTTCGTGGGGCCCTTCGAGGTCCTGGAGCGGGTTGGACCCGTTGCTTACAGACTTGCCCTTCCCCCGCAGCTTTCTGGTGTGCACGACGTGTTCCACGTGTCCAACCTCAGGAAGTACGTAGCCGATCCCAGCCACGTACTGAGTCACGAGAGCGTCGAGGTGAGCGACGACCTGACCTACCCCGAGCGGCCAGTGCAGATCCTAGACCGAGCCGTCCGCAGGTTGAGACGAAAGCAAGTACCCCTGGTAAAGGTTTTGTGGAGGAGCCAGCGGTACGAGGAGGCTACCTGGGAGCCTGAGGCGGCAATGCGGGAGCGGTACCCAGAGCTTTTCGCGGGTACGTCTTTTCGGACCGGCCTCGGTCCTCTTTGAGTTTGTTATGGTTATTTGGACATCCTTTTCCCGCACCCTAGTTGGCGCAAGTTTCGGGGACGAAACTTCCTTTGAGTTTGTTATATTGTAACGAGCGCGTGGCCCAGACGTCTTTTAAGACGTCTGGGAGGTGGCCCAGACGTCCGTAAAGACGTCTGGGATCACATCCAGACGTCTGACCAGACGTCCGGGATAGTTTACAGACGTCTGGCGAACAGTTATGCTCGCACGGGATATTCGTCTGCGCGCCTGTGCGCGCAGACCTGCGTTCTGCCCTCTTTCTCTGCGGCTGCGACCGCCTTCTCTCTCCTCTCCGCGCGGCGTTAAAAAGGGGGGGGCGCGCCTCCCCTCCCGTCTCCACCATCTTCCTCCTTCTTCTCCTGCCTGTGCGCGAGAGCGAGCGAACGCGAGGGCGCAGCGGCAGCGGCAGCCGCAGTGAGCGCGGAGGAGCTGCGGCGTGCGAGGGCGGGGCTCTGCCGTGAGGGCGAGCTCGCCAGGAGCGGCTTGGCCGGCCGGCGGAGGGCGCAGGGGGGGCAGAGCGTCGCGGAGAGGGACCTGTGCGGGCTGAGCAGCGAACGCGCGAGGTGCGACGCGGGCGGCGTCGCGAGCGGAGGCCGAACAAGGTTCTGATTCTGGAAAAATTTCCAGAATCAGACGTCTGGATTGATATCCAGACGGCAAGGTCGACGTCTGTGAGATCATACAGACGTCTGAAAGTGAGTTTCCGCTTTCTTCTCCCTTTTTGTCGACTGACCGTACTGAGGGAGGGGGGCTGGCTGTGCGCAGGTTCTCTGATTCGTCATCCTTTGCGAATCAGACGTCTGGAAGTTATACCTGACGGCGGGAGTAACCTCCAGACGTCCGGAGGGACCATCGGACGTCTTGGATCTACGGCAGACGTCCCTGCAGACTTCTGGACGTCCGGGGAACCAAGCTGAACAGGTAATTCTATGATCCACCGTTTAAGACATCTGGAAGGAGTTCCAGACGTCTGATTTTGCACAGTATCGTCTTTCTCGACCCGTTTAGGGCCCGTTTGGGCTCCGTTTTCCGCGATTCGAGTTGCGTTCGTTTCAGAATTAATTCCTCTACCCGCCTACAGTAGCTATACACTGTTCTGAGACACTCCTTGTGTTTGATCCTTGTGATAGGACCTCGTTCGGTTGCAGTCTTGAGAGTCACGGAGGCACGCGGGATTCCCGATCACGCCCCCATTACTCCCGTTGTACCTGGTAGAGTGGCTTTAAGTATTAATAAAATCTGTTAAAGTATGGAACCATAACTAGAACCTAGGGCATTGCATGAATCCTAGGAATGAGAAATATATGGAATGATAGCTCCTAGGTGTTGCATGAATCCTAGGGCCGGAAAACTAGATTGTATGATAGATCCTAGGATATGGCATGAATCCTAGGATGGAAAAACTAGTGGAATGTATATTACTGCAGTCTTGGAAAAATGGAAAGGAATATATATATAAAGCTGCCTGTAAATTTAATTAACAGCTGCCTGTTATGCATAAAGAATCATGTTTGAGATCATGGAATTGGAGAACGTGAATCTGGAAAGTGAAACATATGATGTTCTGAGATAAAGAGCTGGAACCCTACGGGGAATTAGGAGTGGAACTCCTGGAAAGAAAAGGAATGGAACTGAGATGTAGTTTGTACTGTCTCTTGGGTACGCAGTACCAAGGGAAGTACCTGTACATGTTGTAGTGCAGAGTGGGGCCAGCCGCCCCAGGGACCCGGGGTTAGGCTTGGCCGCTCTGTACCGACTTGTTGGCCCTCGTGTACGTAGTACCGAGGAGAGCTAGTAGTGTTAGGAGAGTACTAGCTACCCCACGGGCCCCGGGGTTCTGCTAGCCTCCTTCACCGACTTGTTAGGCCCACTAGGGCAAACCAGGGTAGTCAGGCGAGGGTGCGCGGACTGTGGAGGGGCAAGGCCCCGGTTTGGTTACTGTGGAGGGGTTGGACCCCTGTTACTGAGAGGGCTCTGCCCTGGTTCCGTGCTGTGCTTTGGGCGCACCCGTTAACGGAAACGACTGACCGCGTGCCAGTGCGGGCTAGCTACCTGTGCGTTTATCGCGCGTGCCGTAGTCACCGTTACGTCTGTCAGTGACCCTGGGGTGGTTGACTGAGGGTAGGATCACCACGGGGGACTCTCCCGGCCAGGAGAGCACCACGTGCTACTTCTACTTTTGGAAAAGACTGCAATCAAGATCGTCCCACGAGGACATCCGAGATCAAGTAAAGGATCTGAGAAGTAAATGAAATAGTGAGAAAAATTGAAAGATGTAAATAAAGGAAGTAATAGAACATAACAGCTACTGTACACTCTACTGTTGCCTTTAGTTAGTTTGCCACTCTACTCAGCGTTTTGCTGACGTGTTACACTCGTTACCTTTTTCAGGACCAGGTGTTGAGCAGCCAGGGTCGGCGGCTGCAGAGGACGCTGGGCCGAGTAGGGTCCAGTAGAGTTACCGCAGCTTTGTACCCCTTTTTGTTTCTGTTCTAGTGAGTAGTTTCTGTTTCCGCTGTACCTTCTTTACCTGCAGTTTTTGTTTATGATAAATGTTGTTTTACTGTTGTGGTGGTGCCTACTGTAGTAGTTTCTTTCCTTACTGCTGTACTTTCTTACTGTTAGTTATATTCATGCTGAATGTGGTTTATTTTACTGTCTTTTGGTTACTTCCTCGTTGGACGACTGGGTCTTGGGATTAGTCGAGTCGGTCCGGTTCTCGTGTCTCGTAGGGACTCGGGAATCGGGTCGTTACATACGATCTCCCGCGGAACTCCGTGTAGACGTACCACATCGCAGATATACCTCTCTGCCAACTGCGTTGGTTTCAGGGTGACTCGGATCAACAAGAAATGTGCCGTCTTCATCAATCTATCTATGATCACCCAGACTGCGTCGTGTCCTCGCTGGGTAACAGGCAAACCCACCACCAAGTCCATGGTGATGCTCTCCTACTTCCACTCTGGCACTGGAAGTGCCTGCAACAACCCTGCAGGCCTCTGATGCTCGGCCTTCACCTGCTGGCACACTAAACACTGCTGTACAAATTTACCTACATCCCGCTTCATTCCCCTCCACCAAAACTCGCATCTCAAATCATGGTACATCTTTGTGTTCCCGGGATGTATGGTGAACCTGGAACCGTGTGCCTCAGTCAGGAGCTCTCTCAACAGCTCCTCGTCCCTGGGAACGCACAAACGTCCCCTCATACGCAGCACCTCGTCTGTAAAGGAGAAGTCCCCAGGGTCCCCTGACAGTACTCTGTCACGTAACGACTGCAAGTACAAGTCGGCCATCTGTCCTGTGATGATGCGGTCTATCAGCTCTAGCCTCGTCTGTCGTGTCACAATCACTACCCCACAGTGCCCCCATAACTCTAAGGGTTGCCAACTGCCCATCTCCTCCATGAGGCTCCAACTCTACGCTGATAAACTGGCCAAGTGGGCGGGCGCCTTCCGGCT
Organism: Thalassia testudinum; assembly: GCA_037157565.1. NCBI lineage: Eukaryota > Viridiplantae > Streptophyta > Magnoliopsida > Alismatales > Hydrocharitaceae > Thalassia > Thalassia testudinum. The sequence continues at coordinate 27,351,462 of JAZHRO010000024.1, forward strand.
CAAGGCGTCAGCCACCATGTTGGCCTTCCTCGGATGGCAGGAAATGCTACAGTCATAGTCCTTAAGGAGCTCCAACCGTCTCTGTCTCATGTTGAGCTCCTTCTAATCAAACAAGTATCTGAGGCTCTTATGATCTGTGAAAATCTCAAAGGTCTCACCGTACAAGTAGTGCCTCCAAGACTTCAGCACAAAGACAACAGCTGCCAGCTCCAGGTCGTGGGAATGGTAGCTATGTTCACGTGGCTTCAGTTGCCGCGAAGCGTAAGTGACAACGTGACCCCTCTGCATGAGCGCATCCCCTAGCCCCTGCAAAGAGGCATCCGTGTACACAATGAACCCACCACTACTGTCTGGGATGGTGAGCACGGGAGCCGAAGTCAGCCTCTCCTTTAGCTCCTGAAAACACGCCTCACAAGCGTCTGTCCAAGAAAAGGTCACGTCCTTCCAGGTCAGCTGTGTCATAAGACATGCAATCTACGAGAAGCCCCTGATAAACCGCCTGTAGTAGCCTATCAGTCCCAAGAAACTGCGGATCTCTGTAACAGTATGCGGTCTCTCCCACCTGAGCATTGCCTCAACCTTGGCTGGGTCCACAGCCAAGCCATCCCCGGAGATCACATGGCCTAAGAAGGTCACCTCCCTCAATCAGAACTCGCACTTGCTGTATTTGGCGTACAGCCTACGCCATCTCAGTGTATCCAAAACCATCCGCAAGTGCTGTCCGTGCTGCGCCTGATCTCGAGAGTAGATGAGCACATCATCAATAAATACCACAACAAACTGATCCAAGTACGGTCTGAACAACCGGTTCATCAAATCCATGAAGGCAGCGGGGGCGTTGGTCAGCCTAAACGGCATGACCAAAAACTCGTAGTGTCCGTACTGGGTGTGGAAAGCTGTCTTGGAGACGTCTGTCTCCCTGATCCTCAACTGGTGGTACCCAAACCTCAGGTCTGTCTTGGAGAATACCGTGGCACCTCGCAACTGGTCAAACAAGTCGTCAATCCTCGGCGATGGATACCTATTCTTGATGGTAACTCTATTCAGCTGTCTGTAGTCCACACAAAGGCGTAGGGTACCATCCTTCTTCACGAACAATACCGGGCCTCCCCACGGAGACGCACTGGGCCTCACAGAGCCCTTCTCCAGAAGGTCCTGCAACTGAGACTTGAGCTCTCGGAGCTCAAGTGGTGCCATCCTGTAAGGCGCTGTAGAAATGGGGCTGGTCCCCGGTACCAGTGCGATCTCAAACTCGATCTCACGCTCGGGCGGTAGTCCTGGCAACTCATCTGGGAACACGTCGGGGTACTCTCTTGTTGGTGCTAGAGCACCACGATCATTTGTTTTGATGATAACAAAACACGTGTCATTTAACATTTGCACTTTGAGTCCTAGATTTCAGGTCAATCGCAAATGCATACGTGATTAGACGGAGTTCGAGCTCGCATCCAGGACGGATTGGAGGAGCTCGATGGAAAATAGAGGAGATTCGTGAGGAGCGATAGATTGAAGAAGGAAGGAGACGAAGAATAGGATAGATTTCCTTCTCTTGTACTCCTTGTATTTTTCGTTTCTTCTGTTGCTCTTTATTTTTGTTACTTAGATTCATGTTAAAGAGCCTCAAAGTACCCTAAGAGTAGTCCTAGGAACACCCGCACAACCCTAGGATACTTAGGTTTTCTGTAGAATACTTAGAAAACCAATATAGGGTTCAAACAGAGTTTTCAGACGTCTAATTCCCAAATCAGACGTCTGATAAAGTATTTTAATACGTCTGACTGTTGTTTCAGACGTCTGATAACTTTTAGGCTGGACTTAGTATTCTGTCTGATGAAATCAGACGTCCAGACCTTAGACCAAACGTCTTAGGAGACGTCTGATGGATTTGCCAGACGTCCAATTAGTGGACCGTTGGCTGGCTTTGCAAACAGTGTAAAATATGACCGTTAGAGCCTTATCAGACGTCCATTGGACTTTCCAGACGTCTGATAATTGACCGTTTTGCCTCGGCTGACCCAAAATCTCTTCTCAGAGATTTTCTAGCCATTGCAACGTTTGGAAATCCATTCCCACAGAAAAAGTAGGTTTCCAGACGTTTAGACATAGTGCCAGACGTCCTATATGTCGTCTGATAGACTTGCGCTAGAACCCTATTTAGATCTGATTCAAGTCAGGAAGAGACCCGCCCAAAATCAGACGTCTGACCTTGAAATCAGACGTCTTAAAATTTACTTCCAGACGTCTCATGCCATAATTCGACGTCTGATAAGCCTGTCAGAGCAATGAATGTTCCTGATTTCGGGCTGATTCTCTTGGGCTTTGTTCCCAACGGCTATAAAACCTTTCCTAAGCCTTCCAAAGCCTTCCTAAGGCCTCTATAAATAGAGGGGAGCCTTTACACACCAACACACACCAAGCGAATCACAAGACACACCTAAGCAACTTAGTTCCACTCTTTTGTGTCCGAGAGAAGCCCTTGCTCTCCAAGCTCTAGTTCCATTCAGCTTGAGAGCATCAAGCTTCGCGCACCCGCTCTCCCGCCGTAGTTCACGAGAGCGAAGTTGCGCCGTCGCGTGGCTCACGCACCGCGTCAACTCGACGCACTCCTTACAAAGGGGAGTTTCCTAATTCCTACAGAAGCTAGGTTTAATATTACTTTTTTGGCTCTATAGGATTACTTGTTTTATCTTTGTTATTTGGTTGGGTATTCGCTTTGCGAATTCCCGTCTCCTTCACGAGACAAAATCCTTCTCGTGAAGAGAAGGGGTTGAGGTACGCTACCCTCGTCTAAGTAGCGTGGTTGTAATTGAGGTTGAATCACCCTCATTTTAAAGTGATTCGGTTTAGTGGATTTTGATTAACTTGGTTGATCGGAAAATCCTAACTCGAGAGGGTTAGGTGGTGGTTTTCACCCGGTTTGGGTTTCCACCTAAAAATTCTTGTGTACTTGTGTGATTGCTTATTTGTGAGATTATTTATATTTCAATTCCGCATTTTTTTTACGTCACACTGATCTCACCCCCTCCAAGTAGGGAATTTCAGTTGGTATCAGAGCAGGTCTTGCTGTTTCGGCGTAAAAACCAAGCAAGAAGATCTATGGTGGGGAGCAGTTCCGCAGGTAGGATTTCTGAGGGCCAGTCTACGACTCGTCCACCGTTCTTCGACAGGAGCAACTACCCTTACTGGAAGCTGCGGATGAAGACGTGGCTTCAAGCCACCGATTTCACGGTCTGGGCCAGGTGCGAGACCCCCTTCGACATCCCAAAGAAACCCGCCGGAGGATACTCGCAGCAGCAGATCCGGGAGCTCTCTCTCAACGCGAAAACAATGAACGCGTTGTATTACGCGCTCAGCTCGGAGGAGTTCAACAGAATCTCGCAATGCGCCACCGCATACGAGATTTGGCACACACTTGAGGTAACTCACGAAGGTACCTCTAAGGTAAAAACTTCTAAAATTAATTTACTTTCTCAAGAATTTGAATCTTTTTCTATGAAACCTAACGAGTCTTTACGTGAGATGAACACTAGGTTCACTCTCATTGTAAATAACTTGAAAGCTTTAGGGAAAACTTTCATCAAGGGGGAGCTTCAAGGGAAGCTTCTTCGTTCCCTCGGACCGGAGTAGGAACAGAAAGTCACCGCCATCGAGGAGGCGAACGAAGTGGAGTGTTGGTGCTAGAGCACCACGATCATTTGTTTTGATGATAACAAAACACGTGTTATTTAACATTTGCAATTTGAGTCCTAGATTTCAGGTCAATTGCAAATGAAGACGTGTTTAGACGGAACTCGAGCTCGCATCCAGTACGGATTTGAGGAGCTTGACGGAAAATAGAGGAGGTTCGCGTGGAGCGAAAGATTGGAGATGGAAGACAAGAAGAATAGGATAGATTCTTTTTTATCCTTTCATGTATCTCTTGTATTTATTTTCTTGCTCTTTATTCTCCTTAGACATTATGTTAAAGAGCCTCAAAGAACCCTAACAGTAGTCCTAGGAACACCTGCACAACCCTAGGATACGTAGGTTTTCTGTAGAACACTTAGAAAACCAATATAGGGTTAAAACTGACTTTCCAGACGTCTAATTCACGAATCAGACGTCTGATAAAGGATTTTAAGACGTCTGACTGTTGTTTCAGACGTCTGATAACTGTTAGGCTGGACATAGTTAGTTCTGTCTGATGAATTCAGACGTCCAGACCTTATACCAGACGTCTTAGGAGACGTCTGATGACTTTGCCAGACGTCCAGTTAGTGGACCGTTGGCTGGCTTAGAAGACACTCAAGAATATGACCGTTAGAGCCTTATCAGACGTCCATAGGACTTCACAGACGTCTGATAAATGACCGTTTTGCCTCGGCTGACCCAAAATCTCTTCTCAGAGATTTTCTAGCCGTTGCAACGTTTGGAAATCAATTCCCACGGTAAAAGTAGGTTTCCAGACGTCCAGACTTAGTGCCAGACGTCCTCTATGTCGTCTGATGGACTTGTACAAAAACCCTGTTTAGATCTGATTCAAGTCAGGGAGAAACCCGCATAGAATCAGACGTCTGACCTTGGAATCAGACGTCTTAAAGTGGCCTTCCAGACGTCTGATGACAGAGTTAGACGTCTGATAACCCTGTGAAGTGTAATCATTGTCCTGATTTCGGCCTGATTCTCTTGGGTTTTGCACCCAACGGCTATGGAAGCTTTTCCAAGCCTTCCAAAGCCTTCCTAAGTCCTCTATAAATAGAGGGGAACCTTTGTAAACAAAAACACACAAGATACACACTAAGAGAAACAAGAGACACACCTAAGCAACTTAGTTCCACTCCTTTGTGTCCAATTGAGGCCCTTGCTCTCCAAGCTCTAGTTTCATTCTCTTGAGAGCATCAAGCCTTCGCGCGCCCGCTCTCCCGCTGTTGATAACGAGAGCGACGTAGCGCCGTCGCGTGGCACACGCACCGCGTCATCATCGACGCACTCCTTGCAAAGGGGAGTTTCCTATTTCCTATAGAAGCTAGGTTTAATTTTGTTGGCTCTATAGGACTGTTGTTTATTCTATCTTTGTATTTTGGTTGGGTATTCGCTTTGCGAATTCCCGTCTCCTTCGTGGGACAAAATCCTTCTCGTGGAGAGAAGGGGTTGAGGAACGCTACCCTCGTACTTGTAGCGTGGTTGTATTGAGGTTGAATCACCCTCGTTCAAAGTGATTCGGTTAGTGGATTTGATCAACTAGGTTGATCGGAAAATCCTAACTCGAGAGGGTTAGGTGGTGGTTTTTACCCGGTTTGGGTTTCCACCTAAAAATACCTGTGTACATTGTGCGATTGATTTTTGTGAGATTGTTTTATATTTTTATTTCCGCAATTATTTTTACGTCACCCCTCCTGGTAGAAGGGACGAACCTTCAATTGGTATCAGAGCGGGTCTCGCATTTTCGGCGTTATAAACCGGCGAGGATCTAAACATGGAGGGAAGCTGTTCCACAAGTAGGATTTCCGAGGGGCAGTCCACAACCCGTCCGCCCTACTTTGACGGGAACAACTACAGCTACTGGAAGCTGAGGATGAAGACGTGGCTCCAAGCCACTGAATTCGAGGTATGGGGATGTTGCGAAACCCCATACGAGATCCCGAAGCGACCCCAAGGAGGCTACTCGCAGGTGCAGATTCTAGAGCTCTCACTCAACGCAAAGGCAATGAATGCCCTGTATTGCGCGTTGAGTCCGGAAGAGTTCGAGAAAATCCAAGAGTGCACCACCGCCCACGAGATATGGAGGAGGTTGGAAGGCACTCATGAGGATTCCAGCTCGGAGGAAGAAGAAGAAGAAAAAGAAGAAGAAACCACTTGCTTTGGTTTCATGGCTAGAGGAACCAATAGCGACAGTGAAAGCGGAAGCGACTCCGATGACGAGGTAAATTTTGATTTACAAGAAGCTTTTAATGAATTATTCGAGATTAGTAAATCACTAAAAATAGAAAACAAAAGCATGAAGAAGAACCTTAGTTTTCTTAAAAATGAAAATGATAGGTTAGAAAAACAACTTAAGGACATAGAAGCTAGTCCTAAGGATGATAACCTATTATTAGATAATCATAACCTCATCAATGAAAATAATAAATTGATTGAGGAAAATGATAGTCTAAAGTTAGAAATCTCTAATTTAAAGACTAAGATGAGTATTATAGAAAAAGAAATCGCATGTCTTAGGGAAAACTCCAACAAACTAATCAACAAAGTAGATGATTTATATAGCCCTAAGATTGAGAAAGGATCTCCATCAAGGAGACCCACTAACAAATCCGGATCCAAGCCCACTTGGATACCGAAAAAAGAATTAGAATCTTGTTTTGTAGGATTCAGGGATAACTACAATACACAGGACTGGACCTACAAACTCAAGGCTGGTCAACTTAAGTTGGGAGAACCAATGAGTAGACCAAGGAGGAGAAGAAGAAGACCGACGAGACGGCGAACAAACGACGGACCCGCCGCACGTCGACCACCAGATTGGAGACCGGCGCCGATGCCCGGGCCTCCAAGCTACGGATGGGAGCCCCATCCGATGTGGCATCCACCACCACCATTCGGGCCATTTTATTGGCCATGGTAGGTGAGGTAAAATTCTTAACCCTATCCTTTTTATAAGCATTTAGATAGGGGGAGTTAAAAATGATGAGCTTATTGTCAATTTTTAAGGGGGAGATACAAGTTAGCTAAATTTCCTTTAGTAAGGGGGAGAAAAATAATAGCTATCTTGTTGTTATAAAAAGGGGGAGGACATTACCTTTGTTAAAAATAAATAGAAGAGCATGTTTTAAGGGGGAGTAATAGGAAATATAAAATCAATCAAACCTTTTTGATAATGTCAAAAAGGGGGAGAATTTTATGCATTATTATTTACGGTTTTGTCATCATCAAAAAGGGGGAGATTGTTGGTGCTAGAGCACCACGATCATTTGTTTTGATGATAACAAAACACGTGTTATTTAACATTTGCAATTTGAGTCCTAGATTTCAGGTCAATTGCAAATGAAGACGTGTTTAGACGGAACTCGAGCTCGCATCCAGTACGGATTGGAGGAGCTTGACGGAAAATAGAGGAGGTTCGCGTGGAGCGAAAGATTGGAGATGGAAGACAAGAAGAATAGGATAGATTCTTTTTTATCCTTTCATGTATCTCTTGTATTTATTTTCTTGCTCTTTATTTTCCTTAGACATTATGTTAAAGAGCCTCAAAGAACCCTAACAGTAGTCCTAGGAACACCTGCACAACCCTAGGATACGTAGGTTTTCTGTAGAACACTTAGAAAACCAATATAGGGTTAAAACTGACTTTCCAGACGTCTAATTCACGAATCAGACGTCTGATAAAGGATTTTAAGACGTCTGACTGTTGTTTCAGACGTCTGATAACTGTTAGGCTGGACATAGTTAGTTCTGTCTGATGAATTCAGACGTCCAGACCTTATACCAGACGTCTTAGGAGACGTCTGATGACTTTGCCAGACGTCCAGTTAGTGGACCGTTGGCTGGCTTAGAAGACACTCAAGAATATGACCGTTAGAGCCTTATCAGACGTCCATAGGACTTCACAGACGTCTGATAAATGACTGTCTTGCCTCGGCTGACCCAAAATCTCTTCTCAGAGATTTTCTAGCCGTTGCAACGTTTGGAAATCAATTCCCACGGTAAAAGTAGGTTTCCAGACGTCCAGACTTAGTGCCAGACGTCCTCTATGTCGTCTGATGGACTTGTACAAAAACCCTGTTTATATCTGATTCAAGTTAGGGAGAAACCCGCATAGAATCAGACGTCTGACCTTGGAATCAGACGTCTTAAAGTGGCCTTCCAGACGTCTGATGACAGAGTTAGACGTCTGATAACCCTGTGAAGTGTAATCATTGTCCTGATTTCGGCCTGATTCTCTTGGGTTTTGCACCCAACGGCTATGGAAGCTTTTCCAAGCCTTCCAAAGCCTTCCTAAGTCCTCTATAAATAGAGGGGAACCTTTGTAAACAAAAACACACAAGATACACACTAAGAGAAACAAGAGACACACCTAAGCAACTTAGTTCCACTCCTTTGTGTCCAATTGAGGCCCTTGCTCTCCAAGCTCTAGTTTCATTCTCTTGAGAGCATCAAGCCTTCGCGCGCCCGCTCTCCCGCTGTTGATAACGAGAGCGACGTAGCGCCGTCGCGTGGCACACGCACCGCGTCATCATCGACGCACTCCTTGCAAAGGGGAGTTTCCTATTTCCTATAGAAGCTAGGTTTAATTTTGTTGGCTCTATAGGACTGTTGTTTATTCTATCTTTGTATTTTGGTTGGGTATTCGCTTTGCGAATTCCCGTCTCCTTCGTGGGACAAAATCCTTCTCGTGGAGAGAAGGGGTTGAGGAACGCTACCCTCGTACTTGTAGCGTGGTTGTATTGAGGTTGAATCACCCTCGTTCAAAGTGATTCGGTTAGTGGATTTGATCAACTAGGTTGATCGGAAAATCCTAACTCGAGAGGGTTAGGTGGTGGTTTTTACCCGGTTTGGGTTTCCACCTAAAAATACCTGTGTACATTGTGCGATTGATTTTTGTGAGATTGTTTTATATTTTTATTTCCGCAATTATTTTTACGTCACCCCTCCTGGTAGAAGGGACGAACCTTCAATTGGTATCAGAGCGGGTCTCGCATTTTCGGCGTTATAAACCGGCGAGGATCTAAACATGGAGGGAAGCTGTTCCACAAGTAGGATTTCCGAGGGGCAGTCCACAACCCGTCCGCCCTACTTTGACGGGAACAACTACAGCTACTGGAAGCTGAGGATGAAGACGTGGCTCCAAGCCACTGAATTCGAGGTATGGGGATGTTGCGAAACCCCATACGAGATCCCGAAGCGACCCCAAGGAGGCTACTCGCAGGTGCAGATTCTAGAGCTCTCACTCAACGCAAAGGCAATGAATGCCCTGTATTGCGCGTTGAGTCCGGAAGAGTTCGAGAAAATCCAAGAGTGCACCACCGCCCACGAGATATGGAGGAGGTTGGAAGGCACTCATGAGGATTCCAGCTCGGAGGAAGAAGAAGAAGAAAAAGAAGAAGAAACCACTTGCTTTGGTTTCATGGCTAGAGGAACCAATAGCGACAGTGAAAGCGGAAGCGACTCCGATGACGAGGTAAATTTTGATTTACAAGAAGCTTTTAATGAATTATTCGAGATTAGTAAATCACTAAAAATAGAAAACAAAAGCATGAAGAAGAACCTTAGTTTTCTTAAAAATGAAAATGATAGGTTAGAAAAACAACTTAAGGACATAGAAGCTAGTCCTAAGGATGATAACCTATTATTAGATAATCATAACCTCATCAATGAAAATAATAAATTGATTGAGGAAAATGATAGTCTAAAGTTAGAAATCTCTAATTTAAAGACTAAGATGAGTATTATAGAAAAAGAAATCGCATGTCTTAGGGAAAACTCCAACAAACTAATCAACAAAGTAGATGATTTATATAGCCCTAAGATTGAGAAAGGATCTCCATCAAGGAGACCCACTAACAAATCCGGATCCAAGCCCACTTGGATACCGAAAAAAGAATTAGAATCTTGTTTTGTAGGATTCAGGGATAACTACAATACACAGGACTGGACCTACAAACTCAAGGCTGGTCAACTTAAGTTGGGAGAACCAATGAGTAGACCAAGGAGGAGAAGAAGAAGACCGACGAGACGGCGAACAAACGACGGACCCGCCGCACGTCGACCACCAGATTGGAGACCGGCGCCGATGCCCGGGCCTCCAAGCTACGGATGGGAGCCCCATCCGATGTGGCATCCACCACCACCATTCGGGCCATTTTATTGGCCATGGTAGGTGAGGTAAAATTCTTAACCCTATCCTTTTTATAAGCATTTAGATAGGGGGAGTTAAAAATGATGAGCTTATTGTCAATTTTTAAGGGGGAGATACAAGTTAGCTAAATTTCCTTTAGTAAGGGGGAGAAAAATAATAGCTATCTTGTTGTTATAAAAAGGGGGAGGACATTACCTTTGTTAAAAATAAATAGAAGAGCATGTTTTAAGGGGGAGTAATAGGAAATATAAAATCAATCAAACCTTTTTGATAATGTCAAAAAGGGGGAGAATTTTATGCATTATTATTTACGGTTTTGTCATCATCAAAAAGGGGGAGATTGTTGGTGCTAGAGCACCACGATCATTTGTTTTGATGATAACAAAACACGTGTTATTTAACATTTGCAATTTGAGTCCTAGATTTCAGGTCAATTGCAAATGAAGACGTGTTTAGACGGAACTCGAGCTCGCATCCAGTACGGATTGGAGGAGCTTGACGGAAAATAGAGGAGGTTCGCGTGGAGCGAAAGATTGGAGATGGAAGACAAGAAGAATAGGATAGATTCTTTTTTATCCTTTCATGTATCTCTTGTATTTATTTTCTTGCTCTTTATTTTCCTTAGACATTATGTTAAAGAGCCTCAAAGAACCCTAACAGTAGTCCTAGGAACACCTGCACAACCCTAGGATACGTAGGTTTTCTGTAGAACACTTAGAAAACCAATATAGGGTTAAAACTGACTTTCCAGACGTCTAATTCACGAATCAGACGTCTGATAAAGGATTTTAAGACGTCTGACTGTTGTTTCAGACGTCTGATAACTGTTAGGCTGGACATAGTTAGTTCTGTCTGATGAATTCAGACGTCCAGACCTTATACCAGACGTCTTAGGAGACGTCTGATGACTTTGCCAGACGTCCAGTTAGTGGACCGTTGGCTGGCTTAGAAGACACTCAAGAATATGACCGTTAGAGCCTTATCAGACGTCCATAGGACTTCACAGACGTCTGATAAATGACTGTCTTGCCTCGGCTGACCCAAAATCTCTTCTCAGAGATTTTCTAGCCGTTGCAACGTTTGGAAATCAATTCCCACGGTAAAAGTAGGTTTCCAGACGTCCAGACTTAGTGCCAGACGTCCTCTATGTCGTCTGATGGACTTGTACAAAAACCCTGTTTATATCTGATTCAAGTTAGGGAGAAACCCGCATAGAATCAGACGTCTGACCTTGGAATCAGACGTCTTAAAGTGGCCTTCCAGACGTCTGATGACAGAGTTAGACGTCTGATAACCCTGTGAAGTGTAATCATTGTCCTGATTTCGGCCTGATTCTCTTGGGTTTTGCACCCAACGGCTATGGAAGCTTTTCCAAGCCTTCCAAAGCCTTCCTAAGTCCTCTATAAATAGAGGGGAACCTTTGTAAACAAAAACACACAAGATACACACTAAGAGAAACAAGAGACACACCTAAGCAACTTAGTTCCACTCCTTTGTGTCCAATTGAGGCCCTTGCTCTCCAAGCTCTAGTTTCATTCTCTTGAGAGCATCAAGCCTTCGCGCGCCCGCTCTCCCGCTGTTGATAACGAGAGCGACGTAGCGCCGTCGCGTGGCACACGCACCGCGTCATCATCGACGCACTCCTTGCAAAGGGGAGTTTCCTATTTCCTATAGAAGCTAGGTTTAATTTTGTTGGCTCTATAGGACTGTTGTTTATTCTATCTTTGTATTTTGGTTGGGTATTCGCTTTGCGAATTCCCGTCTCCTTCGTGGGACAAAATCCTTCTCGTGGAGAGAAGGGGTTGAGGAACGCTACCCTCGTACTTGTAGCGTGGTTGTATTGAGGTTGAATCACCCTCGTTCAAAGTGATTCGGTTAGTGGATTTGATCAACTAGGTTGATCGGAAAATCCTAACTCGAGAGGGTTAGGTGGTGGTTTTTACCCGGTTTGGGTTTCCACCTAAAAATACCTGTGTACATTGTGCGATTGATTTTTGTGAGATTGTTTTATATTTTTATTTCCGCAATTATTTTTACGTCACCCCTCCTGGTAGAAGGGACGAACCTTCATGGAGGAGCTCAACATGGAAGATCTCCTAGGCAATCTAATGGCCTACGAGACTAAGTTAAAGCAGAAGAAGAAGGATACATCGGAGCCTAAATCGAAGAAGATTCTCGCCTTCAAAGCCACGTCGGATAGCGAGGTAAGTTCCGACGACGAAGACTTTAAAATTTTACTTAAAAAGTTTTCCAAGTTGTGTAGGGAATCAAAGAAGAAGGAGAAGAAGGAGATCCCGAGACGTTGCTACCATTGCAACGAGAAAGGGCATCTGCGACCAGAATGCCCTCTTCTCAAAAAGGAGAAGAAAAAGGAAAAGGAGAAGAAATCTAAGAAGAAGGCGTTCCAAGTCACTTGGGACGATTCGAGCTCGGAGGAAGAAGAAGAAGAAGAAGAAATCGCTTGCTTTGGTTTCATGGCCAGAGGAAGCAATAGCGACAGCGACAGCGGAAGCGACTCCGACAACAAGGTAACTCTCAATTTACAAGAAGCTTTTAATGAACTATTTGAAGTTAGTAAAGCACTTAAGATAGAAAATAAAAGCATTAAAAAGAATCTTAGTTTTCTTAGAAGTGAAAATGAAAGATTAGAAAATAAACTTAAGGATCTAGAAGCTAGTCCTAAAAATGATAACCTATTATTAGAAAATCATAACCTCATCAATGAAAATAATAAATTGATTGAGGAAAATGTTAGTCTAAAAATAGAAATTTCTAATTTAAAGACTAAGATGAGTATTATAGAAAAAGAAATTGTATGTCTTAGGGAAAACTCTAACAAATTAATCAACAAAGTAGATGATTTATATAGCCCTAAGATTGAGAAAGGATCTACATCAAGGAGACCCGCTAACAGATCCGGATCCAAGCCCACTTGGGTACCGAAAAAAGAATTGGAATCTTGTTTTGTAGGTTTCAGGGATAACTACAACACAAAGGACTGGACCTACAAACTCAAGGCTGGTCAACTTGAGTTGGGAGAACTAAGGAGTAGACCAAGGAGGAGAACAAGAAGACCGACGAGACGGCGAACAAGCGACGAACCCGCCGCACGTCGACCACCAGATTGGAGACCGGCGCCAATGCCCGGGCCTCCAAGCTACGGATGGGAGCCCCATCCGATGTGGCATCCACCACCACCATTCGGGCCATTTTATTGGCCATGGTAGGTGAGGTAAAAATTCTTGACCCTATCTTTGTTTATCAGTAGCATTTAGATATGGGGAGTTAAAATTTATGAGCTAATTTTTAAGGGGGAGATGCAAGTTAGCTAAATTTCCTTTAGAAAGGGGGAGAAAAAATAATAGCTATCTTGTTGTTATAAAAAAGGGGGAGGACATCACCTTTGTTAAAAGAAATTTATAGAAGATCATGTTTTAAGGGGGAGTTATAGGAAATGTAAAATCAATTAAACCTTTTTGATAATGTCAAAAAGGGGGAGGATTTTTTGCATTATTATTTATGATTTTGTCATCATCAAAAAGGGGGAGATTGTTGGTGCTAGAGCACCACGATCATTTATTTTGATGATAACAAAACACGTGTCATTTAACATTTGCACTTTGACTCCTAGATTTCAGGTCAATCGCAAATGGATACGTGATTAGACAGAGTTCGAGCTCGCATCCAGGACGGATTGGAGGAGCTCGATGGAAAACAGAGGAGATTCGTGAGGAGTGATAGATTGAAGAAGGAAGGAGATGAAGAATAGGATAGATTTCCTTCTCTTGTACTCCTTGTATTTTTCGTTTCTTCTGTTGCTCTTTATTTTTGTTACTTAGATTCATGTTAAAGAGCCTCAAAGTACCCTAACAGTAGTCCTAGGGACACCCGCACAACCCTAGGATACTTAGGTTTCCTGTAGAATACTTAGAAAACCAATATAGGGTTCAAACAGAGTTTTCAGACGTCAAATTCCCAAATCAGACGTCTGATAAAGTATTTTAAGACGTCTGACTGTTGTTTTAGACGTCTGATAACTTTTAGGCTGGACTTAGTATTCTGTCTGATGAAATCAGACGTCCAGACCTTAGACCAAACGTCTTAGGAGACGTCTGATGGATTTGCCAGACGTCCAATTAGTGGACCGTTGGCTGGCTTTGCAAACAGTGTAGAATATGACCGTTAGAGCCTTATCAGACGTCCATTGGACTTTCCAGACGTCTGATAATTGACCGTTTTGCCTCGACTGACCCAAAATCTCTTCTCAGAGATTTTCTAACCGTTGCAACGTTTGGAAATCCATTCCCACAGAAAAAGTAGGTTTCCAGACGTCCAGACATAGTGCCAGAAGTCCTATATGTCGTCTGATGGACTTGCGCTAGAACCCTGTTTAGATCTGATTCAAGTCAGGAAGAGACCCACCCAAAATCAGACGTCTGACCTTGAAATCAGACGTCTTAAAGTGAACTTCCAGACGTCTGATGCTAGAATTAGACGTCTGATAAGCCTGTCAGAGCAATGATTGTTCCTGATTTCGGGCTGATTCTCTTGGGCTTTGTTCCCAACGGCTATAGAACCTTTCCTAAGCCTTCCAAAGCCTTCCTAAGGCCTCTATAAATAGAGGGGAGCCTTTACACACCAACACACACCAAGAGAATCACAAGACATACCTAAGCAACTTAGTTCCACTCTTTTGTGTCCGAGAGAAGCCCTTGCTCTCCAAGCTCTAGTTCCATTCATCTTGAGAGCATCAAGCTTCGCGCACCCGCTCTCCCGCCGTAGTTCACGAGAGCGAAGTTGCGGCGTCGCGTGGCTCACGCACCGCGTCATCAACTCGACGCACTCCTTGCAAAGGGAAGTTTCCCAGTTCCTATAGAAGCTAGGTTTAATATTACTTTGTTGGCTCTATAGGATTACTTGTTTTATCTTTGTTATTTGGTTGGGTATTCGCTTTGCGAATTCCCGTCTCCTTCGTGAGACAAAATCCTTCTCGTGAAGAGAAGGGGTTGAGGTACGCTACCCTCGTCTAAGTAGCGTGGTTGTAATTGAGGTTGAATCACCCTCGTTTTAAAGTGATTCGGTTTAGTAGATTTTGATCAACTTGGTTGATCGGAAAATCATAACTCGAGAGGGTTAGGTGGTGGTTTTCACCCGGTTTGGGTTTCCACCTAAAAATTCTTGTGTACTTGTGTGATTGCTTATTTGTGAGATTATTTATATTTCAATTCCGCATTTTTTTTACGTCACACTGATCTCACCCCCTCCAAGTAGGGAATTTCATCTCTGACCACCAGGATACTCTGAAAGTCTGCCATAGGGCTAGGCTCCACCACCACACAAGCTAGAAAGCCCTCACACCCCTGGCCCAAAAGTCACGTCGCCCGAAGTGCAAAAATGCACCTGAATCCTCCGTCCACTGGCTGCCTGTGAAACTCGAAAGAAGGCAACTCCGGTATGGAGCAGACGATCTTTCTCTCAAAACAGTCCACCAAGGTGTGGTAAGCGGACAGCCAGTCCAACCCCAGAATCACGCCAAAGTCCTCCATCTGTATCACAATCAGGTCAGTGGGAAGGCTGCGTCCCCCAACACTGACCTCACAGCCTATGTACACCTCCTTAGTTATAAACAGCTGACCACCTAGACCTCTGATCACGAACGGATCCTCTAACAACATACAATCCTACCCTAAACTAACAGCAAAACTGGCAGCGACAAACGAGTGCGTGGCACCGGAATCGAAAAGCGTGTAAACTAGTCTGCCAGAAACTGAAACCATACCTGCCACCACTGATCCCGAAGCTCTGGCATCCCTGTGTGACAGGGTGTTGATACGCCCCTCAGCCCTAAGTGCGAACGAAGCAGCCACACTCTGCGTCAGACGGGTAGCCGCTGGCCGGTACCCTCCCCGCAACTGTTGTCCTCCTCCTCGCGCTTGGAAATTGTGGCCTCCTGCTCGCCCACCAGTGCTCGCCGTGGGGAGCATCTGCTGACCTCCAGCCCTAGACAGGCAATCCCTCCTGATGTGGCCTGGCTGGCCACACTGGTAGCAAAGGGGGACTCGACTCCCGCCCTCAGTGGGTCCCTGTTGACGGTCGGGCGGGGGTTCGGTGATGGCAGCTAGCGCCTATCGGGGGCCCCCAAAGGCCACTAACGGCCCCACAAAGCGTGACGGCTCTCCTGCGGACGCCACGTGCCTCCTCTCTCGTCGGCCCTGTCAGTAGTCTGACAAATAGGGCCTCTTCTACCCGCTGTCAGTGTCACGTGCGGATGGGTTGGTCTCTTCATACGTCATAGCTGCCTCCATCACCCTCGAGAACGTAGGCAGCTTCAGGGGTTTGACATACCCCCGAATCGCAAGCCGGAGCCCCTCGGTGAACCTCCAAAGTTGCTCCTCCTCGGTAGCCACGGCTGTCGCTACGAAACGTGTGGGAATGGTTTCTCCAGATTCAGTCTTAGTTATGGTGAGTCTTGCCTTTTTAGGTACCACTTGAATTGGACTCACCTAAGGGCTATCAGATATAGGATATATAATGTCAGCATCTAGCCACTTGATTATTTCTTTCTTTTCGACCTCATTTAAATTCGGATTTAGACATCTTTAAGCTTCTCTTGAAGGTCGTGCCCCATCTTCAATATAGATGCGATAGTAAAAAAATTGGGGCTAATCCCAGTGAGATCGTGTAAAGTCCACCCAATTGCCTTCTTGTGATCTCGTAAAACCTTGATCAATTTTGATTCTTGTGACTCAAAAAGATGAGAGTTAATGATTACAGGATATGTTTGATCAAATTTGAGATAAACATATTTAAGGTTATCAGGCAATGATTTCAATTCTAATGCAGGAGTAGAATCAACAACAGGATTTGGGTTGGGATTTCTGACTGCAGAGAGTGAATTAAATGAGTTGTGAGATTCAGATTCAGGATTGAGTATAGATTCTGATAATGGATTTTCGTTTTGAGGGTATAAGATATCAAAAGATATGCTCTCTAGTTCTAAAGAATTAAGGTCATCATCAAAAACTGAAATAGATCTAATTTCCTCAATCCAATTGCAATCCAATCCTCTGGAAGCTCTAAATATATCCAATTTAATTTTCTTCTCAAATTTCAACTTAATTTTTCCAGATTCACAATCTATGTTGGCCTTTGCAGTGGCCAAAAGGGGTCTCTCTAAAATAATTGGGGTATCTTTAATGTGTTCGCGTACTTCCATATCAAGTACAATAAAATCCACTGGAAAATAAAAGTCCCGAACTCTTACAATTATATCCTCCAACATTCCTTTAGGTGACTTAGTAGATCTATCGGCTAATTGTAAAGTCACATTGGTAGACTTGAGGGTTTCTATTTGGAAATGTTTTACCAAAGATGAAAGAATGAGGTTATTAGATGCTCCTAAATCTAGGAGGACTCTATGAAAACATTGGTCCCCAATTATGCAGGAAATAAATGGAGATCCTGGATCTTACTTTTTCAAAGGAAGCATGCTCGAAATGATAGAGCTCACATGCTCTGAAAGTACCACAGTGCTTCCTTTCTTCGGCTTACGCTTAGGAGTACACAACTCCTTAAGAAATCTCACATAAGTCGGAATGTGTTTAATAGCATCTAGGAGTGGAATATTAATGTGTACCTGTTCAAAAATTTTAATTAAATCCTCATCTAATATAACAGGTTGTTTTTGTTTCCTAGTCTTTTTCAAAGCTTCAGGAAATGGGACTTGGATTTCCTGTTCTACTAAGGTATTTCCCGGATCTCGCGAATTAGTGGGAATTGCGGGATCGGGTTCTGCACCTCTTACAAGTGTAGAAACAAGGGTCATTCTAGATGTACTAGGGTCTTGGGATAGGTTCCTTGGATAAACTGGATCCCTAGTGGAAGTTCCACAGCGAGTGGTAATAGAGTTAATACCCGCATGAGAAGAGGAAGCTGATGAAGAAGAATATGCTTGTTGATGTTGGAAAGATGAATTAGATATTAAAGGTTGATTTCCTTGATTTAAAAATGATTGCTATTGATTAAGATACTCATAATCATGATTAGCAGAGGGTGGATTCTGATTCTGATTTAGATTTAGGGGTAATTTAGGGGTAATTCGGATTTTGAACTCCCAAGTGTGGTCTTTGCTGGATATTCCAAGGGTTTGGAACTGGCTGGGATGGAAGGGCCCCTAGCTGACGAGATTCAGCCAATTGCGTGATTTGGCCCCTAAGATCAGCCAATTCTACCGAACATTGTCATTGGATTTCAGCAAGAGCCTCAGCATTTTGTCACTGGCTCTCAGTCACAGCTCTCAAAATCTGGTCGAGCTGCGAATCTCTATTTGGCCCTGCAAGGTTCTACAAACCCGCATAAAATGGCCTCACATTAGGTTGCTGAAACGGCAACGTAGGCGGGTTTTACCTGGTCTGAGTCGGATATGATGGTCTTTGTGAATGGTCAGACCAAGAGAAATTAGGGTGATTATGCCATCTAGGATTATAGGAATTAGAATATGGGTTTGATCTTGGTGCATATTGTTTGCACACCAAAAATACAACAGTAAAAATGCCATCTTGTGTTATTCCCTAGCACTGCCATTGCATCTTATATAGCTATAATTGCATTTGTAAAAATAGTCACATGCAAGCATTTTTTAAAGAGGGGAGGAGAGTATGAATAATTGGCCATCTATTAATTAACATCTTCTTCAAGTGCTGCCTCGCAATTTCACCATCTTCATTTCTTTATTTGCTTTGAATTCTTCTCTCTCGCGCGGCTGCAGGGCATGGGGCATGCGCCTCTTCGTGCCACTCCTCTGCCAACAGCATGGCAAGAGGTGTGCGATGCCAGCAGCATGGCTGTGGCAAGCTTCCTCTTCTTTATAAGGCCTTGCCCTCTCCCTTGCGCCAGGGGGCCCAAATATTGTTACACCTTCAGGCACTTCCCTCTACCAGCAGGCCAACCTCCTCCCCACTCCCTCTCCATACGCACTATCTCTTCTCACTGAAGAGACACATTGTGGGTAGGAGAGAACTCACAGTGGTCCCACAACCTCCACTGTGAGTTCCACCACCGCCCAGCTCTTTCGTGAGCAGGTGGGCGTGGTGGTTTCACCATTTGATTTCATCGCTGAACGCCATTTCTACCATTGCCAGAGCTTCAAGGTCAAAAGCTCCAGCAACGAACTAGCCAGCCTGCAGCAGCTGCCGACCACCGCACGCACGCCAGCAGGCCTCCGCAAGCTCTTCCTGCGCGCATAGGCGCCTTCCAGCGTGCCCGCACACGCGAAACCGGTCGCTACCGGTCGGCAGACCGCGCACGCACTGTAGTTCACTATAGCGTGCGGTCTGCGCGACACTGTAGCCACCGGCTCGCTTCTCACTTAGCCGGTGGCAGCGCGCTCTCTCTCCTCGCCCACTACCCGTGCCAGCCGGTCGCCCGAGTCTGTGCCTGCACCCACACTCGCCCGCAACGCGATGCGCTACGCTACGCAGTGCGTTGCACTGCACTCTCTCTCTCCCGTGCCCGCACTCGTTTGCACCTGCGCACCCGCGCGCAGCCCTTGAGCACCTGCGCACGTCCTGCCTGCCAGACGGCGCGCACACCCGCCAGACGACTTAACTTCTCCCTCTCTCTCACACTCACCCGCCAGCGCGCACACTCACACACCCACTTGTACACACCCACTTGTACTATCTCACACACACTTGTACACACACACATACCCTTATAAACTCACGCCTACACACATATATACTTATATATCCACTCACCTATATACATAAATATATATCTACAGATATATATATATATATATACATAGATACTTATACAAATATACCTATATACATATCTATATACATATATAACTATATATATATACATATATATATACACATATATATTTACATATCTATATATATATATACACACACACACACACACCCACCTACTCGTATCCATACGCCTGTGCACTAGTCACTCCACCGTGCATCATATCGCGGGAATATTTGCACCAGTTGCTGATATTCCCCGATATTAGCTTAAAGCAAGCGCCTCCGCACACACTCCCACACATCCATCCCACACTCTACGCTGCACTCCGTCTTGTTGGTTGCGTCTTACTAGACGTGGACCAACTTGACACTGTACTACACTCCATTTCCACTTCCACCTCTGCCCCTATATATAATATATACATATCTATATATATAGAGACTGTATTTATTATATTAGGCTAAGTATTCCTTTCTCTACAAGCAACCTACCTTGTTTTTGTTTCTCTTTTGTTTATTTCAATTAAAAAGATTAAAAAAAAGTGTAAAAGAGAAAAGATAATTCTTATCTTGCAGGTACTCAGTCTTACGAATAACAGGACCAGTTTCTTGGAAACCTCAAGTTGGCTACAAGCCAAGAACCTGATTTTGAGGGTGTGCCTCAAGGACAATATTCTCAACAAAAAAATCTTAAATAGAAAAACCAAAAAAAGAATAAAATAAACGCAAGGAAGTGATACATTTTAGGAAAAACGTAGAAACTCCTTAACTTTTAATTCCCACCTCCCTGAGATTGACCCTGGGCCTAAAAGTAACCAAGATAAAATTAAGTAGGCCAGGTTAAAATTTTGTGAAAGATGTTTAGAATCGATTTTGGTTAACCCATTATAATAACTTCAATGATAATTTCACCATATTAACACAACCTATTCGAGTTCTACCACATATCCCTGAATGGCGTTCAAATCTGAAGGATAAGGTGTGTTTTCCACAAAAACAGGAAGTGGGGAAAGAGGTGGGAAAGATTATGGGACAAAGGTCCCTCCTTGGGTTGGTGCAGGAGTAGATAAAAAACCCAAGGAAGATGGATCTCTAGAATCCAGATTATTCACAAATTCCCTCCCAATGGGAATTTGCGAAACAAGTGAATACACAAAATTTTACGTAGCAAGTAGAGGTGTAAGAGTTTTCATTGTGTTTCGGACCTCGTCGAGATGCTTTGCTATGAAGTCAACTTTGTCCAATTTTTCTGCAATAATCTCTAAATCCTTGGAACTGGACGAATTACTGATCTCGTGAATGCCCTTATGCGGATTTTGATGTGCTGTATTAGTGCCCCGCGTGAATTGTGACATAGATGCACTATTGATCGAGTTTTCCACCATCCCTTCAAATAATTCTGAAGCGGATTCTGCATCGCGTTAGAAAATTCCCTCCACGAGAGGCATTGACTAGATTGTGAATGCCCTCTTGCAATCCATAGTAAAAGATGTGCATTAGTTGCCAACGAGGGATGTCGTGATGTGGGCATTTCCTTTGTAATTCATGAAAGCATTTCCATGCTTCATGAATTGGTTCTCCTTGATTTTGAGTAAAAGTCGTGATAGTTCGCCTTAAAGCATTGGTGTGACCAATAGGAAAGAATTTCTTCAAAAATGCAGATTCAAGTTCAGCCCAAGTTGAGATTGGTCTTGCAATAGTTCTATACCAATATGCAGCTTTATCCTTAAGGCTAAAAGGGAACATTTTCTTTAGTAGGATTTCCCTATTTTGATTTCGAGGTCCAAGAGTTTGAGATAGATTTTTAAGATCTTCAATATGTTGAAATGGATCCTCAGATACAAATCCATGGAAATGTGGATTAGATCTATAATGTTTGGCTTTAATTCTGGGTCATTTTCCCCAATGGGAATCCTAACATTAGGCTCTACTTGTGCATTAGATGGATTATAATAATCTCGGAGTAGAGGCTTAGGACGGGGGATCGGTAAATCAGGGATATCAAAATCGGCCTTAGGTCGAGGTGGAGGACGGACTTACAGATTTTGCAGATTTTGGAGAGCAGCCGTCAACAGATTAATTTGGCAGTTCTGCTCGAGCATTTGGAGACTCTAGTTCAGGAGCGCCTCATGAACATCAAAAGGTGGCATCTCCCTCTGACTAGAAGAAGGGCTCTCGGGATTTTGATTCTGCAATTGATCCATAGAATCAAATGCAGAAAAAGTAGATGAATCAGATGGGAAATTTATTGGTTTCTTAGCTGCAACCAGTCCAGGTACACCTATCAACGGAGATACAAGAGGCGGTTTCAGAGATAGCCTCCCGTGCATAAACAAAAAAAAAGTGCAAAGGCACACTCACGCCACTAAAACAGCGGCAAACAAGATCCGTAAAATAACGCGAAAAAGTAGGTTTTTCTATTCTTTCAGAGGAAAGAAGAGAGTCCTAGAATACGCAAAATAATTTGGACGCAAACAAGTACAATATCTGTATCAAAATACGCATCCTAAACCTGTGTCTACGCAAGTGCATATCCTTAAAGCTCAAAGGTCTAAGGTCTAGGATCGAGACAGCACACTACTGGCTGCCGAGGCTCTAATAGTGAGACAGACTTGTTGATCTTCGACCAAAGCCCTAAGAGGTGTAAAGAGGAGAGGTAGAAAATTCAGACTCGTGTGACTCTAGTGATCGTGCTGTGTGCGCGATAGCATGCAACAGACGATAATGAAAAAAAAACCCACATGCATTCTGCAAACAGATTTAAGTCACAAATTTTATTATCCTCTTTTTACTTAATCTTTTTCACAAAAATGATAGAAAGAAGTAGAGTGACCGCTTTTTAAGTATTTTCAAACAAAAATATGGTCTTGTTATTAACTCCAAGATAAGGATCTACGCATGTTTTGCGTGTTTTCCCGCTGATACGAGAAAAATAGTAGAAAAATTCCTGAGTCAAATCGTAGAAAGACTAGCAAGTATGTGCACTCCTAGGAGTGTATGCCTAAAACATGATGCTGCTAGTCAAGAAGTATGTGTATTTTTATATTTTCTTAATTTTTTAACTAGCTAAATGCAACAATACAAACTATACTAAAGACTAAGAAAGAAACACTCACAATGGTATGTATAATGGTCGGAAAAATAGAAATAGAAATAGAAAACTCGCCTTCTTTCCTGAGAATACCTGCAAAGGTAAACCTGAAAAGAAGATAGAAAACATAACAAAACAAGGCTAATTAGTACAAAACAAAATAAATAAAATAAAAGCAGTAATGGCAAATATAATCAACAGTTACCTCCCCGACAACGGCGTCATTAAAATGGTCATTAATTTTCTCAACACAGTTAATTAAGCTAATTAGGATTAATTATGTGCAAAATAAAGTAACTTAGGTTAACTTGAATTGATGTCAATTGAGTAGTATAGGGTCAAGCTAACCTAAAATTTTAGAATTTAATTCCTTTTTAACTAGTTGAGTCCAGGTCATTCACTAGAAGGCATAACTTAATTTAATTCACCATTAAATCCTAAGCTACTTACTTAATTAATGAGAATTATAATTATAATTAAATTTACTTTAAGAATGTGAATCTTGCATAGAGGATTTTTCAATTAAAAGATATGCAAAATTTCAAAAGGAAAACATATTTATGCATATGATTTGTTATTAAAAGCAAGTAAACATGTTTATTTCGCTAATTTCTTCTTATTTACAAGATATTAAGGCAAGAAAAAGGAATTTCAAATGAATATGTGCCTTATTACATCATTTAAACTCAAAAGAAATTGTATTAGAGTAAAGTACAAAAAATTAGACGTCTTAAAAAAATGAGTTTTAAACTATCAGACGTCTAAAATTTAATTTTCCATTTATCTTCTTCTATCTTCAGCCTTCATTCTTCTTCTATCCTTCTACCTTCTCTCTCTCTCTTTTTCTCTCTTTACCATTCTCTTAACCTTCCTATCTAGAGCTCTTCTCTTAACCTCTCTTCTTCTCTTTCTTTTCCTCTTATCTTTTCTGTCTGTTTACCTTTCCTTTTTTTTTTTATTCAGCCCTACGAGCTCTTCTCCTTTTCTCCTTTTCCTTTACCTTTTAGCTGTGCACTTGAACTGCAATTGAGCCGAATTGAACTGATGAACCGGACCAAAAATTTGGTTTTATGATTGGCGACTCGGACCGGCCGAGGATACACAACACCCCTCATAGGGTGGGACCAGGCCCTACTAGGTCCAAGCCTAGTTTATTACATTTGGTTTATTTCCGGTTCTATTCTCATGAAGCACAGTCTCCGGCCACCCAGGCCCACATGCACACGCCCACTCACGGGCCCACGCTCGCACGGCCAAAGGCGCACACACACCCGGGCACGCGCATCACACGCACCCACACACACACTCATGCTCATTGTGCACCCAGCGCTGACGACCGAACAACCCATAACACTTTTTCGTTTTATTCCAAGGCACACGTTCACGTTTTTCCGATGTGGGACTATGTTAGTCCCCTCCAGGCCAAATATCAATTGAGGATTCCGGCCAGCTCAGAGCTCTAAATCAAGCAAGTAAAGGCTCGCTAAAAGCTCTGAAAGTGTTCTACAAGTTTGCAACATCAATTTGATGTTCAGAATAGAATTAACCCTTCGATTTGAAGGGTGAAAGTGAAGGATTTGTAGATTCCCTACTTGGAGGAGGTGATGTAATAAATTGCGTAATAAAAATATAAACAATGTTACAAAAAAAAATCAATTACATAATGTACACAATTATTTTTAGGTGGAAACCCAAACTAGGTGAAAACCACCACCTAACCCTCTCGAGTCAGGATTTACCGATCAACCAAGTTGATCAAATCCACTAAACAAATCACTTAAACGAGGGTGATTTAACCTCAATTACAACCACGCTACTTTATACGAGGGTAGCGTACCTCAAACCCCTTCTCTTCACGAGAAGGATTTTGTCCCACGAAGGAGACAGGAATTCACAAAGCGAATACCGAACCAAAGAACAAAGTAAAATAACAAATATAGTCAGATAGAGCCAACAAAGATTTAAACCTAGCTTCTATAGGAATTAGGAAACTCCCCTTTAATGGAAGTACGTCGAATTGATGACGCGGGTGAGTGAACTACACGACGGCGCAACGTCGCTCTTGTAAACTACGGCGGGAGAGCGGGTGCGCAAATGCTTGATGCTCTCTAGATGAAGAACTTGAGCTTGGAGAGCAAAAGCTTTTCTTCTTAGGATCAAGGGACACAAAATGGTGTGTGGTGTCGAACCTAAATAGGTTGTTAATATGGTGATTTTATCGTTGAAGTGTATATAGTGGTTAACCTAAATCGGACCTAACCATCTCTTTACAAAATTTTTTTAACCTGGCCTACTTGATTTTATCTTGGTCACTTTTAGGCCTAGGGTCGAACTCAGGGAAGTGGGGTTACAAGTCAAGTTTCTACGCCTTTCCTACAACGAATCTCTTCCGTTCGTTTATTGTGTTTTTGGTGTTTTTCTATTTAGATTTTTTTCTGGTAATCTTTGTCCTTGATGAGAGCCTCATCATGAGCCATAACTAGCTCATTTTGACCCAATAAAGAAGATAAAAGCTCCTACATAACCTAGAAGATGGCCTAACTGAAGGAACAAGTGCTCTGAGAAGAAAACATGAAATAAAGGTTAAAACTGCAATTTTGCCATTGCAGTAGATAAACAGGATTTCTTAGAGGCAAAACATGGGTCAAATGGTCTAAATGAGATAAAAAGTGGGTTGAGTCAAGCAGAAATGGGTTCATGTGCAATCTAAGAACTAAAAGACACTTGGTAACCCTAAAACAGACCCGCTTAAATTAACAAGGTTTCGGTCAGAACAAAAAGCAAGTAAACCCTCTACAAATCATGAAAAAACATACTCTAGGGTTTAGAACACTTAATTTGACCTTTGGAACCTAGTTTGACCTAGATTAGGGTCATAGCTCTTCAATTAACCTAATTTGGGTTTTTACGCAAAATATCCAGTCAAACAAGGTCAAACCTGAAATCTAACTTCTCCATTGGATTCCTTAGGTCCAAATTAGGTTTGTACCAAAATTTGGACCTAAGGAGGGGTCATCTTGACCTACTTTGCAATTTAGTACACCCAAATCACAACTTGGTCCCTATCTTTTGAATACCGTTGCAGAGAACCCCCTAGGTTTTTCGCCTCCTTTGCAAACCGGTCCTGCCGCCATTGCTAGGGCAGAACCGAGCTCCGGCGAGATTCGGAGAGGGATTGCTCTCTAATCCCTCAGAGATCCCCTTCCAGAAATGGAAGGAGGATTCTCTGAGGAATTCCCTTCCTTATAAAGTCAATTACAATCGTTGGTGTGAACCCAATCTCTCGTGCGAACGCACGAGAGATTTGGGTATCCTAACTCCTTTCCATCTCCGGCGACCAACCTCAGGCAATTACGTGCCCTTCACGCCCTGCACACCAAGTCCAGCGCCTATATAAGAACCCACAACTCCGGCCGAAGAGGCTGAGCTTGATTTGGCCGAGTTTCCCCCTTCAATTCCTCTCCTCCTGCTCGGCCAAATACCCCAGCTAGCTCCGGCGAGCCCCCCTCCCCTCCCTCTTCGCTCTGCCACAAAACCAGTGGCAGAGTTAGCTTCCTGATCTCCCTCCGCGTCGCGCAGTACCAGCGCACGCCGCCTCAGCCCCGTCGTCGCCGCCGTTCTCCCCCACTGGGCATCACCTTCTCCGGCGACAGCAAGTACTGCTGTCCGCCTTCTGTCCCCTTTCGTCCTTACAATTAGGGTAGAACTCCTCTCCATCCTATCCTCTCTCTTTTCCCCCTGTTATCTCATCTGATTACCCCTCGACCGACGCTGACCACCCTCATCTTCCACATCACCGACCGAACTCCGGCGAGCCGCCCACACCACTCCGCCACTCCACACGGCTCGCCAACCACCTCGTGAGCTCCGCCTCACCACCAGGAACTCGCTCCACCCCACAACTGCCACTCCAGACCTCCATAACCACCCCCCGAACAACCCATCATCTCCGGCCACAGGTTAACCTAGGCGGGCACGCCTAGGCCGACCGGCAACCTGCAGCATCACCCACCACCTTCGCCGTGCTACGGCGAAGGTTTCCAGCTATTCTAATTGGGCCAATAGGCCGTTCTGTGGAAGCTCAGGTGAACGCCCCGGCCGCCATTAACAGTCGAAGCAGCAGGAAGCTTGGAGCAGCAGCAGGCGTCAGGCTTCCCAGGCGGCAGGTGCAGCAGACTCTCGCAAGTGTTGCGAGGTGACTGAGTTCAGCAAGGAGCACCAGCAGGGCCTTCAGCGTGGGCAATTGCACACGAGAGTCTGCGGGCGCACGCAAAGGAAGGGCGGAACGTTTAGTCCCACATCGTGGAATCTCAAGGCACAGGTATGGTATAAAGAGTTTTTGTGATATACGTTTACTGCCTCGAAAGCACAGGGGTGAGGTCCCTCACTGACCCCACCCGCCTCGTCCGCAGCCTGACCACGCGGACCTGGCGGATCCGACCCGACCTAGACCTACGCACTCCTCGCGCATCACACACCTGCAGGTGCGCCTGGTCCCGGGTACGATCCGACCCGATTGAGACTGTGGCTCTGGTAGAGCGGTTAGAGTGAATTGCTTGAGAGAGAGACACGCGCGGGTAGAGGGAGAAGGGTTAGGTTTTGTTCCCCTGTGCAGGCAGGCTGATTGCAGGAGAAGGACGTGGCCGCTGCAGAAGAAAGGAGAAGCAAGACAAAGAAGAAGAAGAAGACAAAGAAGAAAGGAGAAGCAAGACAGAAGAAGAAGAAAGAAAGAAGTCTTCGCAGGAGAAGAAGAAGAAGGACAAGGGAAGATTGCAAAGAGATCCGAAAGGCAAAGCAGAAGAAGAGAAAGAGAAAGAAAGATCACATTTAAGACGTCTGATACATAAATCAGACGTCTAATTCTATTTTTTTTTACATCTTTCTTAAAAACTCTTTGAATCAATTATATTTGCATTTAACAGTTGTATTCTTGGGTTTTACAAAGTACTGAGTTTGCTCCCTGTGTTCGACCTCGGATACTCTAGTTGTTCGAGTAATAAAATTATTTGTTTAAACGTTTTGTCGGTTCTACTGCAACGTAATACGCCTTTAAATCCGCACGAAACGGCCTTGAACGTTTTGGCGCCGTTGCCGGGGAGCAACGGGCACTTGTGAAGCTTTTGAGTACAACTTTTCTATTTAATATCTGACTTAACTTCTCTTTTGTTGTGTTCAAACAGGGAAAGCAAAACAAAAAGGAAAGAATAGCAACTGCACAACAGACTGGAGCAGGTAATCTCCATAAGCCCTCCCCCTTAACCCTCTCACAATCTAAAAGACAAAAAAAAGGGAGAAGTCAACTTAGGGCTACCTGTCTTATATTTAGTAACTCATCAAGTTGCCTGATTTTCATTTCAACATATTTTTGTCTGTCATCCAACTAAGGCAACTAGGGCTAAAACTTTCTTGATTGAGCCCTAGGTGCTAAATTCTAAGGCAACTAAATTGGACCCATTAGAGCCAAGTTAGGATTGCAAAGCTAGGGTTTTTAGAGACACATCTTCTCTAAAACAAAGAAACAAACTTTCCAAAAAGAAGTGTGCCTAAACCGTGTTTGAAAATATTTATACAAGAGGAACCCTAAGCAAATCAGGCTGATAATTCATTTGAATCATAAAAGGAAGGACCTAAAAGCTCTCAAAGGTGAAGTTGATCCCTCGGGTCAACCAACCTTAATATTAGGTCACTTTTTGCACTCAAAATACTTAAAAGTTCAAGTGGAACATTAAGCACCTTGATCTTAAAATAAAAAAAGGTAGACTTAAGAGGTCAAGATCCCCATTCTGGTCTACCTGGAACCGCAGTGACAAGAGAGGTCGGGTGGGGGAAACCCTGTAACCCGTAGGGACGCTCTACCGTGTAGGGGTCTTTGCGGGACTCTCCCTCTCTGGCTGCCCAGGTATTTCTCAGGTGGACGATCTTCTGATCCAGGGGTCCATCTGCCCCGAACCTCTATAGTCACCCAACAATTCTTGGGTGTCTTGATTGGGTCCAGCACCTTCTAACCTCATCACATCTTCCGGTGCATGTTTGGTAGGAGGTCCTTGAGACCACCTTTAAGACCTCCTCTAGAAATTCATTCTCGCCGAGGCCAAGCCTCGACGCCCTTGTTTGTGCAGCAACCCCACCACATAAATCTTTCATCTGATTCAGACCCTGATTCTCCTCCTTCTCCCATCATGGCACAACCCATTGAAGATGAGAATAACCTTGAACACCAACTTCAACGCTTGAACGATCTCTTTCAGAACTTTGTAAACCCACCACAGCGACCTATGATGCGAGATCACTATAATCCCGCTGCGGTGGCAATTGAACCCCGAGTACGAATCCCAATTGGAGGACCCGATTCTGATCTAAAGCCCAATATGATTCATGCCATACCAAAGTTCCATGGGCTTAACTCTGAGGATCCATTCCAACACATTAAACAACTCAAGCATCTGGCCCAGACTTTCGGGTCAGATGTACAAAACCGGGATATCCTACTCATGAAAATGTTTTCGTTCTCCCTCTTGGACAAGGCCGCGCACTGGTATCAGACTCAGACCCGCCCGATCAACACTTGGGAGGAATTACAGTCCGAATTTTTGAAAAAATTCTTCCCTGTTGGCCGGACGAATGCCTTGCGCCACCAGATCACTCATTTCACTCAACAACAGGGAGAACCTCTTCACGAAGCTTGGGATCGATTCCTAGATCCCATGCGAAAATGTCCCCATCACGGAGTTCCTAAGTGGGAACAAGTCCAGTCTTTTTACCAGGGACTCCGTGAGGATATTCGTCTAATCGTCAATGCAACATGTGGAGGAAACATCATGGGCCAACACGAGGACACGGTGTGGGAGATTCTCGAAAATATGTGCGAGAACTCCATAAACAATGACTCCTTGGGCTTATTCGACAGGACGAATGCCCGCGCATCGACGAATCTAAGAGGGACACATGAGACGCAGGACCTGTCCACTTCTGTTGACTTGGAATTGATGGCCAGTCGGTTGGACAAGGTCTCTATCATAGAAAAGAAGGTGGACGAGCTAACTCGACATTTGCAGCAAGCCACCTCTGCACAAAACTCTTTTGCACGACCTCCTCTGGCAAGGGAAACAGTGCAAAACATCTATCACCAACCTGCCAAGGGGATGAGCCCCTATCCACAATCTGAACCCTCGTATTCTGACTTTCCTGAGGTTTCTCAGAACTGCGAGGACCTCAACGCCATCCAGAACGACCCATACTCCAATACCTACAACCCTGGATGGCGAAATCATCCTAACTTTCAGTGGGCGGGAAACTCTCAAAAACCACCATATCAACCCCGCCCACAAGCTCCTCGTCCATATCAGCCGCCTCAGCCTCGGCCCAATCCCACCTACCAATCTGGGCAAAATCAGGATCAATTGACTCTTATCCTTCAAACGCTGGCTGACATTCAAAAAACGAATGCGGCAATGCAACAACAGCACAAGGACGAGATCACAGAGGTTCGCAACCAACTGGCCCAGATGGCAAATTCTCGCCAACCTGGCACCCTTCCTTCGCAACCTCTGCCCAACCCAAATAATGTGCCGACCCAGAGGCGCATTATGAATCCAAATTCAGGCCACGCACATTTGATTTATCAGGCCCCTGCTACTCCATCACCAGACAGGATGGAGGCTTCTACATCTTATGCAGAATTTCAGCAGCAGCCACCTCTCCTACCTAACCCAAACCAAAGTCAGGCTGGATTAAACTCTGTAACAACACGTAGTGGTAAAACAACACAAGACCCACATTATCTGAACCACTCCAAGCCTGATAATCGCCAAGACCCTAGGGTAGTCATCCAAGATACTACTGTCCCAGATCAAGAACCTGGACCTATCCTAGAGGAACCAGCTAGGATCCCATTTCCTGAGGCCTTGACCAAAGGAAAAAGGACAACCAAACCTGTGGCTCCTGAGGAGGATCTGGTCAAGCTCTTTGAACAGGTCCAGATAAACATCCCGTTGATGGATGCAATCCGCCACATACCGGCTTACGCAAGATTCTTGAAAGACATATGTACACCTAAACGTAAGCCGCGAACCAAGGATGGGAATCCGATTGTACTGTCAGAGCAAGCCAGCTCTGTCATCCTGAGCAAACTCCCACCCAAGGCTAAAGACCCAGGAACCCCCTTGATTTCTTGTAAAATTGGTGAAACCCAACTTGATAGAGCCCTACTAGACCTAGGTGCCTCCATAAATTTAATACCTACATCCCTCCTTGACCACCTTGAAGAATCTGAACTTAAACCCACTGAGGTGACATTGCAGTTAGCTGATCGATCCATCAAGTCACCCAAAGGAATACTCGAGGATGTCATTGTTAGGGTACGAGATTTTTATTTCCCAGTGGACTTCATAGTACTGGACATGGATGCACCTAAGAACCCAAGGGACACACCAATCATATTAGGGAGACCCTTTCTGGCCACTGCTAGGGCCAATATAAACTGCGAAGAGGGCCAGATAGAATTAAAATTTGGGAATCAAAATCTGAAGATCGACATTTTCAAAGCCCAACAAGGGATTAATTGCGGGGTTATAGAGGAAATTTGTGATGTCAAAACCGTGGTTGATGAACTGCACATAGAGGACAACCTGATTATTTCTGATCAACCACTAGAAAATCAAAAACCGCTAACAGAGGAGTGCGAACACAATCTAGACACACCTATGACTCCTACCATTGCTCCCGATACAAACCCT
Source organism: Thalassia testudinum (assembly GCA_037157565.1). NCBI lineage: Eukaryota > Viridiplantae > Streptophyta > Magnoliopsida > Alismatales > Hydrocharitaceae > Thalassia > Thalassia testudinum. The sequence goes on from JAZHRO010000024.1 coordinate 27,382,881, forward strand.
GAACCACCCGCTGCTGCTGACAATCCTGTCATGGAACTCAAGCCCCTTCCTGAACATCTAAAATATGTCTTTTTGGATTCAAATCAAACGTTTCCTGTGATTATCAATTCTCGACTCACACCTGACCAGGAACTCTGTTTGATTTCTGTTCTCCAGCAACATCGTAGAGCCATTGGATGGACTTTAGATGATTTGACTGGTATAAGCCCTTCATACTGCACGCATCGAATCTATACAGAAGAAGGCTCACGACCTTCAAGAGAAATGCAAAGGCGACTAAACTCGAACCTACAGGAGGTCGTGAAAAAGGAGATCATTAAGTGGTTAGATGCAGGGATCATCTACCCGATCTCCGACAGTCGTTGGGTGAGTCCAACACAAGTGGTACCTAAGAAGGCAGGACTTACCATCATCACGACAGAAACCGGGGAAGTCATTCCTACCCGAATAGCTAATTCGTGGAGAGTCTGCATTGATTACAGAAGACTAAATTCCTCCACGAAGAAGGATCATTTCCCACTACCGTTTATTGATCAGATCCTCGAGAAACTAGCGGGAAATAGATTCTTCTGCTTTCTTGACGGGTACTCCGGTTACAATCAGGTGGCAATCCATCCAGAGGACCAAGAAAAGACCACATTCACCTGCCCCTTCGGGACATACGCGTTTCGAAGGATGCCGTTCGGTCTCTGCAATGCACCTGCAACTTTTCAGCGGTGCATGCTTGCCATATTCTCAGATATGGTAGGTGACTATCTGGAAGTCTTCATGGATGACTTTTCAGTTTTTGGACAATCATTTGACGATTGCCTCCAACACTTGGTCCATATACTCAGGCGGTGCATCGAGGTGAATTTGGTTCTTTCCTGGGAAAAGAGCCATTTCATGGTGCCTGAGGGAATTGTCCTGCGACATTTAATCTCAGAGAAAGGCATCCAAGTGGATCGAGCCAAGGTTAACCTGATTTCCAAGCTCCCTATGCCTAGCTCGATTAAGGACATCCGATCTTTTTTGGGGCACGTCGGTTTCTACCGTCGATTCATCCCTGATTTCTCCAAAATCGCGCGCCCCCTGACCAATCTGCTTTCCAAGGATGTGCCTTTCGGAATTTCCAAGGAATGCACTCAAGCATTTGAGATCTTACGTGACCGAGTCACCCAAGCCCCAATCCTACAGTCCCCTGATTGGTCTCAACCCTTTGAGATCATGTGCGATGCATCTGACTTCGCTGTAGGAGCGGTTTTGGGGCAGAAAATTGACGGGAAACCTGTGGTCATTTACTACGCCAGCAAAACACTGGATGAGGCTCAGCGTAACTATACGGTTACTGAGAAAGAGCTGCTGGCCGTAGTATTTGCCCTGGAAAAATTTAGATCATACCTTCTGGGTTCCCGTGTTATCATATACTCGGATCACACAGCTGTGAGGCATCTCCTAGCCAAGAAGGACGCGAAACCTCGATTAATCCGCTGGATCTTGCTGTTGCAAGAATTTGACATCGAGATTCGCGACAAGGCGGGAAAGCACAATGTGGTAGCTGATCATTTATCCCGCCTTCCTCCTGAAATTATTGATCCGTCCGGACCTATTACAGAACATTTTCCTGATGAGCACCTCCTGACTATCAGTACAAGTCTTCCATGGTTCGCCGATATTGTTAATTACCTGGCATCACATCAGATTCCGCCCCATTGGCCGAAGGCCAAAAAGGACAAATTGCGTTCCGATGCCAAGTATTACCTATGGGAAGACCCGTATCTCTTCCGCATTGGTGCTGATCAGATAATCCGACGATGCGTCACGGAAGTGGAAATCAAAGACATACTCTCATTTTGCCATGACCAGGCATGCGGTGGACATTTTTCAGGACATAAAACCGCATCGAAAGTCCTCCAGTGTGGTTTCTACTGGCCCACAATTTTCAAAGATGCATACAATCACTGTAAGGCATGTTCCCGTTGCCAAACTCTAGGCAACATGAGCCATAGAGACATGATGCCTCTACAGCCGATCTTGGTATGCGAAATTTTTGATATTTGGGGGATTGATTTCATGGGACCCTTTCCTACCTCGGATGGCTTCGAATACATTTTACTCGCAGTTGATTATGTTTCCAAGTGGATAGAAGCCATTCCGACCCGAACCAACAATCATAAAGCCGTTATAAAATTCCTTCATCAAAACATTTTCTCAAGGTTCGGGATTCCGCGTGCTATAATTTCCGACGGAGGGACCCATTTTACAAACGCTCAGTTCAAGTCACTGATGATCAAATACGGGGTGTCACACCGAATCTCTACTCCTTACCACCCCCAAACTAATGGTCTAGCTGAGCTATCTAACCGAGAGATCAAGAAGATCCTTCAGGTTACTGTTCGACCTGATAGAAAAGATTGGTCTTCTCGGCTTCCGGAAGCATTGTGGGCCTATAGGACCGCCCACAAGACCCAATTAGGAATGTCTCCCTTCAGACTAGTGTACGGGAAGGCATGTCACCTCCCCGTCGAATTGGAGCATAAAGCCTATTGGGAAGTACGGACCTGTAATCTTGACCTTTCTAAGGCTGGAACCCACAGAAGATTTCAAATGAGCGAGATCGATGAATTACGCCACGACGCATATGAGAACTCACGAATTTACAAAGAACGGGTTAAAGCTTTTCACGACAAACACATTTCTAGAAAGGTCTTTCATCCTGGTCAAAAAGTTTTACTCTTTGATGCTCGACTCAAACTATTCCCAGGAAAGCTAAGATCCAAGTGGGTCGGACCCTACCTAGTCCGCCAAATCTTCGGAAATGGAGCTATTGAAATCAGCCCACTCAGCCACGATTCTGAACCATTTGTCGTGAATGGGCAGAGACTCAAGCCGTTCATTGACATGACCGATATAGATTTGACTGAGTCATCCTTTACCCTCCTTTCCTCTTGAGCTCATTACGCCCAGCCGATGGCGTAAAACTCAGCGCTTAACGGGAGGCAACCCGTCATTCTTTGAAAAACCAGAAACTGTTTCTGACATCGCTATGCGGAACTCATATTGCACTTTAGGGTTCATCCATTAGAACAGCCGACTTCACCTCAGGTATATCTACCCGAGATTAGAAATCGTTCGCAACAAGTCGCTTCGACCCATTCACTCACCACACACCTGTCCTAACACATGAACTAAGCTGAATTCGAACCCACCTAATTTACAATGGGGACATTGCAAATCTTAGGCATGGGGGGGTATGAAAGTGCAAAATGACAGAAAATTCATATCAAGAAAGGGTTTCATACAAAAAAAAAAAAAAGGGGAGGAACAATTCAGGGTCATACAAATGAGAGGAGGAAAAGAAAGAAAAATGACAAAAAGAGCAAAAATAAAGAAAGGAGCACAAAAGGAAAAGAAAAAGAAAAAGTCATTAGTAAAAGATTAAGGGGTTAACTGAAGTTCTAGACCGAGTCAAGAAAAAGAAAAGAAAAATGCTACAGAGATATAACAAGAGATTAGCGGGAACGCTGGTCTTAGGCCTCTTGGGCTAGATTTTTTGCTTAAAAATTCACGTATCCGTTAAAATCTGGACAATCCTCAAGAGGTTGAGGAAAATGCAAAGCTTAAGTATTAGGTCTAAGGCTTAGGAAGTATTCGGCCTCGTTAACTGACCTCCGGTTTGCGGGATTCGGTAACCTAAGCACCCAAATTCACACACAGTCTGGTTCAGTGCGCATAAATATTCAAAACACGCAAGAGCGTTTAAGACTCTGAAAAAGTCACCTAGATTAGGAGTGGCCAATCAACACAAGTTGATTTGGACAAGTTCCCAGCGCGGAGAGGCGGGAAATTCCCCTCGAAGATGCGTAACAACATATCGTCTCCTCGGTGCTTGTCTCTTAGGATATTTAAATATCCTACTGGGGGCATGTAAGCACTCTGCTAGTTCAGATACCATGGGTGGCATTATCACGAAATGTCAATCGCCAGGGTCTGAATTCGGCCACGGAATGCCATGGGCGGGATTATCTCGAAATCTCGAAAGCCAGGGACCTTTGAGGATTGATGATGGGGACGAGGAATCCGATACAGACCGTGTTGAGAAGCTAATCCGAAGCTAGAAAAAAAAAAAAAAAAAAGAGAGAGAAAAGCTCTCCAAACAAATAAATCTTCTATCTCTCTCTTACAAAAAAAAAAAAAAACACACTGCAAACTGAACTTAGGCTAAAAATACCTCAAGCACGGGTGCTTTAACCGCGGAGTCCAACAAACCCTAGGTTAGGTTCTGTGGGCCGTAGAAACCTTTGCAAGAGACTGAGGCTAAAGCGGAACAGGTCCGGATTTTGGTTGGTACTTGAGTACCTCTAGGCCTATTGTCGGCATTCCCACCTAATCACAAAAGAAAAAGGAGAAGCACTTATCATTATTGACAACATTCAGTGTCTAGAACGGAAGTTAAAACTTTGAAATTTTGCTAAGGGACTAGCAAAAGCTAGGCATGGGGGTATGATGAGAGCCTCATCATGAGCCATAACTAGCTCATTTTGACCCAATAAAGAAGATAAAAGCTCCTACATAACCTAGAAGATGGCCTAACTGAAGGAACAAGTGCTCTGAGAAGAAAACATGAAATAAAGGTTAAAACTGCAATTTTGCCATTGCAGTAGATAAACAGGATTTCTTAGAGGCAAAACATGGGTCAAATGGTCTAAATGAGATAAAAAGTGGGTTGAGTCAAGCAGAAATGGGTTCATGTGCAATCTAAGAACTAAAAGACACTTGGTAACCCTAAAACAGACCCGCTTAAATTAACAAGGTTTCGGTCAGAACAAAAAGCAAGTAAACCCTCTACAAATCATGAAAAAACATACTCTAGGGTTTAGAACACTTAATTTGACCTTTGGAACCTAGTTTGACCTAGATTAGGGTCATAGCTCTTCAATTAACCTAATTTGGGTTTTTACGCAAAATATCCAGTCAAACAAGGTCAAACCTGAAATCTAACTTCTCCATTGGATTCCTTAGGTCCAAATTAGGTTTGTACCAAAATTTGGACCTAAGGAGGGGTCATCTTGACCTACTTTGCAATTTAGTACACCCAAATCACAACTTGGTCCCTATCTTTTGAATACCGTTGCAGAGAACCCCCTAGGTTTTTCGCCTCCTTTGCAAACCGGTCCTGCCGCCATTGCTAGGGCAGAACCGAGCTCCGGCGAGATTCGGAGAGGGATTGCTCTCTAATCCCTCAGAGATCCCCTTCCAGAAATGGAAGGAGGATTCTCTGAGGAATTCCCTTCCTTATAAAGTCAATTACAATCGTTGGTGTGAACCCAATCTCTCGTGCGAACGCACGAGAGATTTGGGTATCCTAACTCCTTTCCATCTCCGGCGACCAACCTCAGGCAATTACGTGCCCTTCACGCCCTGCACACCAAGTCCAGCGCCTATATAAGAACCCACAACTCCGGCCGAAGAGGCTGAGCTTGATTTGGCCGAGTTTCCCCCTTCAATTCCTCTCCTCCTGCTCGGCCAAATACCCCAGCTAGCTCCGGCGAGCCCCCCTCCCCTCCCTCTTCGCTCTGCCACAAAACCAGTGGCAGAGTTAGCTTCCTGATCTCCCTCCGCGTCGCGCAGTACCAGCGCACGCCGCCTCAGCCCCGTCGTCGCCGCCGTTCTCCCCCACTGGGCATCACCTTCTCCGGCGACAGCAAGTACTGCTGTCCGCCTTCTGTCCCCTTTCGTCCTTACAATTAGGGTAGAACTCCTCTCCATCCTATCCTCTCTCTTTTCCCCCTGTTATCTCATCTGATTACCCCTCGACCGACGCTGACCACCCTCATCTTCCACATCACCGACCGAACTCCGGCGAGCCGCCCACACCACTCCGCCACTCCACACGGCTCGCCAACCACCTCGTGAGCTCCGCCTCACCACCAGGAACTCGCTCCACCCCACAACTGCCACTCCAGACCTCCATAACCACCCCCCGAACAACCCATCATCTCCGGCCACAGGTTAACCTAGGCGGGCACGCCTAGGCCGACCGGCAACCTGCAGCATCACCCACCACCTTCGCCGTGCTACGGCGAAGGTTTCCAGCTATTCTAATTGGGCCAATAGGCCGTTCTGTGGAAGCTCAGGTGAACGCCCCGGCCGCCATTAACAGTCGAAGCAGCAGGAAGCTTGGAGCAGCAGCAGGCGTCAGGCTTCCCAGGCGGCAGGTGCAGCAGACTCTCGCAAGTGTTGCGAGGTGACTGAGTTCAGCAAGGAGCACCAGCAGGGCCTTCAGCGTGGGCAATTGCACACGAGAGTCTGCGGGCGCACGCAAAGGAAGGGCGGAACGTTTAGTCCCACATCGTGGAATCTCAAGGCACAGGTATGGTATAAAGAGTTTTTGTGATATACGTTTACTACCTCGAAAGCACAGGGGTGAGGTCCCTCACTGACCCCACCCGCCTCGTCCGCGGCCTGACCACGCGGACCTGGCGGATCCGACCCGACCTAGACCTACGCACTCCTCGCGCATCACACACCTGCAGGTGCGCCTGGTCCCAGGTACAATCCGACCCGATTGAGACTGTGGCTCTGGTAGAGCGGTTAGAGTGAATTGCTTGAGAGAGAGACACGCGCGGGTAGAGGGAGAAGGGTTAGGTTTTGTTCCCCTGTGCAGGCAGGCTGATTGCAGGAGAAGGACGTGGCCGCTGCAGAAGAAAGGAGAAGCAAGACAAAGAAGAAGAAGAAGACAAAGAAGAAAGGAGAAGCAAGACAGAAGAAGAAGAAAGAAAGAAGTCTTCGCAGGAGAAGAAGAAGAAGGACAAGGGAAGATTGCAAAGAGATCCGAAAGGCAAAGCAGAAGAAGAAAAAGAGAAAGAAAGATCACATTTAAGACGTCTGATACATAAATCAGACGTCTAATTCTATTTTTTTTTACATCTTTCTTAAAAACTCTTTGAATCAATTATATTTGCATTTAACAGTTGTATTCTTGGGTTTTACAAAGTACTGAGTTTGCTCCCTGTGTTCGACCTCGGATACTCTAGTTGTTCGAGTAATAAAATTATTTGTTTAAACGTTTTGTCGGTTCTACTGCAACGTAATACGCCTTTAAATCCGCACGAAACGGCCTTGAACAAGGCACACCCTCAAAATTGGGTTCTTGATTTTGAGCCAAAACATGGTTTCAAAACGGGTCTTGCTATTCGCAAGACGGAGTACCTGCAAGTCAAGGATTATCTTCTCTTTTATATTTTTTATCTTTTTATGGCCATGCAAGAGAAATAAGTAAAGTAACTATAGTATCTATATATATATATATATATATATGTATCTATACTATATATGTATAAAGGGGTGGGGGTGGAGGAGGAGATGGAGTGTAGCATGGTGTCGAGTCGGTCTTCGTCTAGAAAGACGCAACCAACAGGACGAAGTGTCGCGTGTAAGGTATAGGATGGATGGTGGAAACTGAATGCTAACACGCTTTTTGTACGCGTGTATCGGGGAATATCCGCAACTGGTGCAGATATTCCCGTGATACCACGTATGGTAAGTAATGTGAAAAAATATATATATGTATGTATATATGTAAATATATCTATATGTATATATGGTTATAAATATATAGGTATATATATATGTATATATATATAGGTGTATATATATGTATATATAGATATATGTAGCTAGATATGTATATATATGTATATATAGTTATATAGATATAAATGTATATATGTATGTGTGTATATATATATATATAAGTATATGTATATATATGTATGTATAAGTATATGTGTATATATATGTATATATATATAAGTATATAGATGTATATATATATATGTGTGTATGTATAGATATATGTATAAATATATATATATATATGTATGTATGTATGTATGTATGTATATAAGTATATGTATATATGTAAATATATATATGTATGTATATATATATATATATAAGTATATAGATATATGTATATATATATATATATGTACTAATACTTAGTTATATAAATACTATATATATATATAGATATAAGTATATATATATGTATATGTATATAAATATATGTATATATATATCAATATATATGTATACGTATATATGTGTGTGTATATAATAGTGTATAGGTGTGTGTGTAAGGAAGTGTGAATGTATGTGTGTGTGAGTGTCGGTAAAGAGAGTGTTGTGAGAGAGAGTGAGAGAGAGAGAGAGAGCAGGAGAGAGAGAGCGCTGCTGGAGGGTTAAGGTTAAGTCCTCTACAGCTTCCAAGCATGGTCTAGAGGCTCCACACGTGCACGCGCTGGCACATCTGCGCGTAGAGAGGAGCGCGATGGGGGATTGGGCGCGGAGAGGCAGTGCACCGTGCTACGCGAATGGCAGGAGCGGGCGCTGCCAGACGCGCGTGAGCGAAGAGAGTGGGCGACACAGGCGGGTGAGGGGGCTGGCAGACGCACAGGCGAGACGCACGCACGGGCGAACGGCGGTAGCGGTGCGCCGGGTGACCGATAAAGTGAGAAACTCACCGGTCACCCCACTGTAGCCACAGTGTTCCGCAGAAACGCGTGAACAGTGGCTACTGTGCAAGGCCACGCTCCGCAACTGGGAGCGGGCGGTGCTGAGTGCGGACGGCTCGGCGCGCGTGGTGGAGTGGCTCCAGCTAGTGGCTTGCGGGTGGAAGGTCGCGATAGAGCACGCGAAGAGGGCTGGGTCACGAGCGAAGGGGCGCGACAGAGCGCGCGGTGGCCTGCGGGTGTTGGCTGGGGTGCGCGGGAGGCTTGGTCGGCTACTGCAGTGGTGTGCGATGGCCGGTTGCAGTAGAGAGAGCGCAACAGGGTGCTTGCGCGAAGAAGTTGAAGGCGAGGGCAGTGCGAAGGAGGAGGCAAGGGCACCTGCAAGCACGCGCGGAAGGCCAGCGTGCGCTGCTGCCGCCTTGCTGCTGCTGCAGTGGGGCTCGGCCAGCTGCTACAGGGCGTGCAGTGGCCGGTGGAGCTTCACAGCTTTGAAGCTTACGGTAATGGCTGAAAACGAAGAAATCAGGGAAGAGCCACCACGCCCACCGGCTCTATGGTGAGCTGGGTGGTGGTGGACTCATGGTGGTGGTTGTGCACTACCGTGAGGTGCTCCTGTCTGCCGGGTGTCTCCTCGGAGGAGGAGAGCCGACGTGTGGAGGAAGAGGGAGGAGAGGACGATGGCTTGGAAGGAGAAGTGGATGGGTTTTTTTTTGTGAGGACCAGGCTGCTGTAAGAAGGAGCTGAACCCTCCTTTTTATAGAGGAGGAAGGCATGCACAGCCATGCCCTGGCTGTGCATGCAGCTGCATGGGGCTCGGCAAGGAGTGGCACCTGCGGCTGCAGGGAGAGGTGAGCAGGGAAGCAAGGCGCGAGGAGGAAGAAGTCAATCCATGCACAGCAGCCACGGGAAGAAAGATTTCCAAATCAAATGGAAATAAAAATAAAGATGGGAATTTTGCGAAGCAGCACATGAAGAAAATGTAAATTGCGGGGCCAATTTATTTACTTTCCTCCCCCCTCAATTAAATGCATGCATGCATCTATATTCACAAATGCGACTATGTCTACCTAATATGCACTGATAATGCTAGCACAAGACGGCATAATTGTAGGTGTATTTTTGCGGTGCAATCATACCCCCATGCCTATCTTTTGCTAATCCCTAGCAAAACAGTATTTAGAAATGCTCTTTAAGCTGAAGATTTTCTTCTGAGGCAATATAGGTGTGTTTATTGTTGGATATTGTGAGAACCAATTGTGGAGAAGACTACCAGTACTTTAAGTCCCACATGACATAGATCATCTCTTGACTAATCAGGACTCTTGATATTTAAACCTTAAGTACGATTTCCAGGATCCAGGAGGTTTTTGCCGTACTCGAGTGCTCAAGAGATTATGGCTTGTGCTTAGTGAAGGATCAAGACTGACCAGATGAACATTAAGACTCAAGCCGAGGGTTTCACGAATCTTTAAGCACAGGTTGGTCCCAGTTTCAGCTCGTGTTTTTGAATTAACCCTTAAGAAGATGTTGGAAAACTCAACTCCCATTTTCTGATTTTTGTGGCTCAAAGGAAAATAGGGTATTTGCGACTTGCCCTGAAGAACTTTTTTTAGGGTAGAGAGTTTACAGCCATTTGCAAGATATACTGACTTTCTCTCTTTCTTTTTTCTTTTTTTTTTTTTTTGAAACACGTGTCAGTATATCTCTTACAACATTATTTGGAGGAGCACACTTTTCTTTTTAATGGGAGAGTTCTTTCTTGGTGGAAAGAGTCGCTCCTAAACACAAGACTAAAGCCTGGGATAAAAAGTCTACCTATGCACACAGGTAAGGACTCCACCTTCCCTAATGAACACTAGGGTTGGATCTTATGTTCACCTGGTCTTTCCTGATATGTGTAGTGTGAACCAAGTTTACTTAAGCTCTCAAGTAAAGGCAAACCAACGAATCCTATACTGGTGTCTCAGGTACAAGAATACGTCCTTTGTTAAGAGAGATTCTGATCTATTTTGTCAATGCTCAAGTAAATTAAGCCCGAGCCTGAGCAAATCAAGCTTCTATGGCCTGGAAAGTCTTCAAAACAGAGGTTGAATATCCATAAACACTTATTATATTTTTGTTTCAGCCTTTAGATCGTTACTAAACACCATTTATTATTATTTTTTTCTTTTTTTCTTTTTCTTTTTCTTACATATTTATAAATAGGTGGAAACTGCATGATACCATAAAATACCCAGATCCTATGGATGCCTATCCACCCCCCCATGCCAAACAATGCTATGTCCTCATATGCATGCAGGGAAAGGTAGAGAAAGGACGAAAGATCGGTTAACGAGAGCTGAGGTGCAGGGTATACAGCAGGGTGGTAGGGTGGGTGGATGGTGGGTGGTGAAAGATCTGGAATTTTCTGGGACGAGAGTGTCCCAGGCAGAACAGAAAACAAGTCAGGAGGAAGCAGTTGGCCCTCAAATTGGCCAAGAAGAGGGGCTTCTTGGATAGATGGATCCAAAAGGGAATAGCCCCAGTGAGTAAGATGTGGGCTCAAGGTCCCAGTGTGGAGTTGCAAATCCACCTGATTTGGCGGGAAAGTAAGGGCAATCCGATCTTCAAGAGTGGACCGGTGGTGAGTAGCCCGGATATGACTCAGACCACGAGGTATGGGAAGCGGAGAAAACCTCGTCAGAAGTCTGGTCAGGAGAAGGTACGGGAATAGGGAGGGATGGGGGAACGTCACAGTATGTGTTGATCAGGCAATCGTCAATGTTTTCAGGTAATCCGCAGTAGTCAGAATAGGTCCCAATTAGTCCGATACACGCACTGACAGTCATGTCCTCGTCAGACATGTCATCCTCGATACAATCGCAATCAAAGTTCTTGGTTGCCTTGAAGATGTTAAGCTTGAACTTTTCAGATCCAACGGCAATCTCAATGCAGCCTGACTCGCAGTCGATAAGGGCACAGGCTGTGGCCAAGAAAGGTCGACCAAGGATGATTAGACAATCAGAAAGTGAGCCAGGAACTTCCATATCTAAAATAAGAAAGTCAACAGGAAAACAAGGACTGTTGACCCTAACCACCACGTCTTCCACCACACCCTTCGGGATTTTGACAGAACGATCTTCCAATTGTAACATGACAGGGGTAGGTTTCAGATTTCCCAAGGAAAATTTTTCGAGCATGATGGTTGGTATAAGATTTATGGAAGATCCTAGATCAAGCAGGGCACGGTTAAAATTGCAGCCTTGGATGCTACATGAAATGAGCGGTGTGCCTGGATCTTTCTGCTTCGGTGGTAGGTTTGACAGTATAGCACAACTCGCATGATGCGAGAGAACCACCGGATTCTTAGTTTTCTTTGACTGTCGCCTGGGTGTTGTGTAGTCTTTGAAAAATCAGGCGACAGTAGGTATGTGGTCAATAACCTCGAGTAGGGGTACCTTGATTTCTACATCCCTGAACAAATTACGTAGGTTATCAAAGGCCTGCGTATCTTTCTTTTTGCCTTTTGGCTCCCTTAGTAGAGCCTCAGGGAATGGGACTGATTCTGACAACAATTTGGGTGTATCATCCTCTCGTGAATGCGGTGCGCATCCCGAAGGGCGATGAAGAAGAAGACGGGCTAAAATCAGGTCGAGGCGGATCGATGGTCTGCTTACCGCTCCTCGTAGTGATAGCATTGGACAATGCGGGTCCAGTGGGATCATACGGCAGAGGAGGGTTTGCAGTAGGGACATAAGAGTGCGGTGCTGCAGCGAGATTAGCCTGAAATCCCAGTGGAATGCTTGGAGCTTGCAGAATTTGATGAACCTGTCCCTGAGAAGGTTGTACCTGTGGTTGCGGACCACAGGGTACGAAGTTTCGCGGGTTTGGAATAGGTTGGGCAGGAAGAGTGCCCTGAGATCGAGTCGCCATGCGTAGTTGACTGATCTCAGCATTCTGCTGCTCCAATTGGTGCTGAAGAGAGGTCACGTTCTCTTCATGGCGCTTTGACATATTCGTCATCATTCGCATCAATTTGTCAAGAGGACTTGATGCGTGTTCTGTTTACAGTATGCAAGGGCCTGATGGCGGATTCGTCATTGGATTAGACTGGGCCCTTGGGATAACGGGTGTAGACGGTTGCATTAGTCCACCGGCGGGGTTTTGGCGCTGCGGGTTGTTGGACCATACGAAGTTCGGATGATTGCGCCACCCTGGGTTATATGTGGCAGAGAACGGGTTGTTCCCCAGGGCGCAAGCATCTTCTATGCCAGAAGATGCGTCCGCATGTAAGTATGCGTCTGAGCACACGGAGGCTTGGTCCTCCGTGTCGAAATACTGGCTCGTAGAAGCCAGTTCCACATGACTTACCGAGTCGCTCGACGCGACACTCGGTAAGGAAGGTCTTACGGGGTTTCTCGGGATAAGCTTGGTGTTGGAAGAATTTGGTTTGTGACGAAGTGGTGAAGTGGGGGTGTTTGCCATAGATCGGGGGGGGGTTGGCCAGAAGCTCATCCAGCTTCTTGTGCACGACGGAGACTTCATCCAATTTTTGTGCTATAAGGCTGAGATCAGTGGATGAATGGGAGGGTCCGTGTCAACTTCGTGGATTTTTCGGGGCTAGCTGGTACGATTAAAGGAAACAATGGAAGCATTGTTCATTGAGTTTTCACCCATATTTTCAAACAATTCAAATGCTCCATTCTCGTCTTTATTCATAAAGTTCCCTCCGCAGGAAGTGTCTGCAATCTGCTTCAAAGTCTCATTTAGCCCGTAGTAGAAAATCTGGGCTATATGCCACTTAGGCAGACCGTGGTGCGGACACTTCCTGAGGAGGTCATTATACCTCTCCCATGCCTCATGAAATTGTTCGCCGTTTTGTTGCGTAAATGAAGTGATAGCACGGCGAAGTGCATTGGTTCGTCCGATTGGGAAGAACTTCTTGAGAAACGCTGTTCGCATATCTTCCCAAGAGTGGATGGTTCTCCCAAGGGTGCGTAGCCACTGCGACGCTTTATCCCGCAATGAAAACGGGAACATTTTCATGAGGACTATAGGTAACCCGACATTTCTTGGTTTAACCGTTTCAGCCAGTCTGGTTAGGTCTTCCAAGTGGAGAAAAGGATCTTCACTTGCAAGACCATGGAAGTGAAAATTTATTAGGCCAATTATGTTCGATTTTAATTCAAAGTCGTCCCTGCCCATGGGGACCCGAATTTGTCCTATGGTCTCTGTAGCAGCGGGATTCTGATAGGAGCTAAGAGACCTAGTCTCCTCCCATTCGGGAGGGTTCTGCATTTCCTTCAATGTTTCCCGAATGGCTTCAATTTGCTCATTATACATCTCCATTTGGGCTTGGAGGCGGGTTATGGGATCCAAGGCTCCACCACTTGGTGGGTTCTGAGGGCGGTTTCCTCTCTCGGGATTTGGGGGTGGGCGTGCAGCCATGTTTGTGGAGGAGGAGGACGATTCGACTTCTTTTCTAGATTTATCAGGCAATTCAATTAGTTCAGGGTTTTGTGACCTCCTCCCAAACATGCACTACCGCAAGATGACTTGGGGAGATGAGAAGGGAAAAGGGATGAGAGAAATGACGCTGAAAAGGTACACTTGATTACAAATCAATTCAATCAGATTCCTCACCTCTACAGTGTGCCCTTAGACCTAAAGATCTAAGTTACCTACTATCACGAACTACAGAATAGAATGCGAGCACCGCGGAACCATCAAGCCAGATTGAAAGGCCATTTGCCCCAATCTTAGACACCCGATAGCACGCGGGAACCCTCACCAGCACGTAGACGCTACACGCAGGTAGTTAGACCTCCAATCCTTAAGAAGGGTCAAGTTACTACCAATTTTAGTTAGAGGCTTAGTATCAAGTGCTTTTGGAATGTGAAGGGCGTTGTTTACGAGTAATGCCCAAGTGATTGATTTTCAGAGTGTGTAAAACAAGCATGCAACGGGGAAATCTCCCTGAATTGAAGTTTTTATTGGTGAATGGTTTTTAGAGTTCAGCCTTAAGTAGTATGAATTTTAGGATTTCTCTGAATTATCAATTCAACCAATCTCCGGGTTTTGCAAGAATACAAGTTTTCTTCTAAGCCCAACAAACCCTTCTTCAATGTTAGTTAATGCATGCTAAAATGTAATGGACTACCCTAAATGGAGATTTCTATGTGTGGATGCACGAATCAGTTTTAGAGTTTATGTGAAAGGGAGCCAAAGCACTTCAATTCAAGTGCTCCCAATCACCAGAAATGATTTCCACACACAAGGCTTCAACCAAAAGATAAAGAAAATTAAATTGTTGGGGTTGAAATGTTCGGGATTGAATCTTAGGCAAGTTGAAAAGTCGTGGTGGGGTTGGAATCAACTCAATTCCAAGTCTCCCCACCAAAAAGGTGACCCCGAATTACAGGTAAATGAGGCAAAGAGGGTGGCAATCAATCTTTTTGTGTTTGCCTCAGAATACTTCACACGGCGAAAAATTCAAGAATCAAGATTCTTGGATTTTCGCTATGCGAAGTAAGGCGGGAAATCCCAGGGCGATGGGAGTAAGGGCAATCAATCAAACAAGTGAATTTTAATCCACTTGCCCCAAGAGATCCCAAGAAGTTTTTCTAGTTTTTAGTTTTTTTAGTTTTTTTTTTATTAAGGTTACAAGTTAACCTAGGTTGCTAAGAAAAGAAAACCTACTTGTTCGGCAACGTGTGCGAAGCTCCAGTGCGGTGTCGGCGTCTTCACGCTCTCGTTTCCACCCTTGGATCTGCCCACATCTCCGACTTCGTCTGCCTGTCTTCTCCTTGCAACTGGTTTACCTGCACACCAAAAACAAAAACACCCGTGAAGAGAGGAGAAAAATGAAAGGAATGGAATAGAAACTTACTTGCAGGCGCACCTCCCCGGCAACGACGCCAGAAAAGGTGTGGTGTCGGACCCGAATAGGTTGTTAATATGGTGATTTTATCGTTGAAGTGTATATAGTGGTTAACCTAAATTGGACCTAACCATCTCTTTACAAAAATTTTTTAACCTGGCCTACTTGATTTTATCTTGGTCACTTTTAGGCCGAGGGTTGAACTCAGGGAAGTGGGGTTACAAGTCAAGTTTCTACGCCTTTCCTACAACGAATCTCTTCCGTTCGTTTATTGTGTTTTTGGTGTTTTTCTATTTAGATTTTTTTCCGGTAATCTTTGTCCTTGAGGCACACCCTCAAAATTGGATTCTTGGCTTTGAGCCAAAATAGGGTTCCAAAATGGGTCTTGCTATTCGCAAGACGGGGTACCTGCAAGTCAAGGATTATCTTTTCTCTTTTATATTTTTTTTTATCTTTTTATGGGCATGCAAGAGAAATAAGTAAACTATAATATATATATATGTATGTATGTATGTATGTATGTATCTATACTATATATGTATAAAGGGGTGGGGGTGGAGGCGGAGATGGAGTGTAGCATGGTGTCGAGTCGGTCGTCGTCTAGAAAGACGCAACCAACAGGATGAAGTGCCGCGTGTAAGGTGTAGGATGGATGGTGGAAAATGAATGCTAACACACTTTTTGTATGCGTGTATCGGGGAATATCCGCAACTGGTGCAGATATTCCCACGATACTACGTATGGTAAGTAATGTGAAAATATATATATATGTATGTATATATGTAAATATATCTATATGTATATATGGTTATAAATATATAGGTATATATATATGTATATATATATAGGTGTATATATATATATGTATGTAGCTATATATGTATATATGTATATGTATATATATATAGGTATGTAAATATATATATATATATGTATATATATATATAGGTATGTAAATATATATATATATATATGTATGTATATGTATGTATATGATACTATATAGATGTATATGTATATATATAGTAATATATGTATATATAGATATATGTAGCTAGATATGTATATATATGTATATATGTATATGTATATATATATATATAAGTATATGTATATATATGTATGTATAAGTATATGTGTATATATATGTATGTATATATATAAGAATATAGATGTATATATATGTGTGTGTGTGTGTGTGTGTATGTATATAGACTAATACATATTTATATAAGTACTAATATATGTATAGATATATGTATAAATAAATAAATATATATATATGTATATATGTATATATATATATATAAGTATATAGACATATGTATATGTATATATATATGTATACTAATACTTAGTTATATAAATACTATATATATATATATAGATATAAGTATATATATATATACATATATGTATGTATGCATATAAATATATGTATATATATATCAATATATATGTATACGTATATATATATGTGTATATAATAGTGTATAGGTGTGTGTGTACGGAAGTGTGAGTGTATGTGTGTGTGAGCGTCGGTAAAGAGAGTGTTGTGAGAGAGAGAGAGAGAGAGAGCGGGAGAGAGAGAGCACTGCTGGAGGGTTAAGGTTAAGTCGTCTGCAGCTTCCAAGCGCCGTTCGGAGGCTCCACGAGTGCACGCGCAGGCGCGTCTGCGCGCAGAGAGGAGCGCACTGGGGGATTGGATGCAGAGAGGAAACGCAGTGCACCATGCTGCGCGAAGGGCAGGAGTGGGCGCTGGTAGGCGCACATGGGTGAAGAGAGCGAGCAACGCAGGCGGGTGCAGGGGTTGGTAGACGCACGGGCGAGACGCGCGCACAGGCGAACGGGGGTAGCGGGGCACCAGGTTACCGGTAAAGTGAGAAACTCACCAGTCACCCCACTGTAGCCACAGTGTTCCGCAGAAATGAGTGAACAGTGGCTACAATGCAAGGCTGCACCACGCAACCGGGAGCAGGCGGTGCTGTGAGTGCGGACGGCTCGGCGCGCGTGGTGGAGTGGCTCCGGCTGGTGGCTTGCGGGCGGAAGGTCGCGACAGAGCGTACGGAGAGGGCTAGGTCGCGAGCGAAGGGGCGCGACAGAGCGCCCGATGGCCTGCGGGTGTTGGCTGGGGTGCGTTGGAGGCTTGGCCAGCCGCTGCAGTGGCGTGCGGTGGCCGGTTGCGGAAGAGAGAGCGCGACAGGGCGCTTGCGTGAAGAAGCTGGAGGCAAGGACAGTGCGAAGGAGAAGGAGGCAAGGGCACCTGCAGGCGAACGTGGAAGGCCTGTGTGCGCTGCTGCCGCCTTGCTGCTGTTGCTGTGGGGTTCGGCCGGCTGCTGCAGGGCGTGCGGTGGCCGGTGGAGCTTCACAGCTTTGAAGCTTACGATAATGGCTAAAAACGAAGAAATCAGGGAAGAGCCACCACGCCCACCGGCTCAATGGTGAGCTGGGCGGTGGTGGACTCACGGTGGTGGTTGTGCACCACCGTGAGGTGCTCCTGTTCGCCGGGTGTCTCCTCGGGGGAGGAGTGCCGGCATGTGGAGGGAGAGGGAGGAGCGGACGGTGGCCTGGAAGGAGAAGTGCATGGGTTTTTTTTCGTGAGGACCAAGCTGCTGCAAGAAGGAGTTGAACCCTCTTTTTTATAGAGGAGAAAGGCATGCACAGCTGATGAGTGGCTACTCATCATGGCTAAAAGGTCGAAATTAAGCTAGACACTAAGCAAAACAATATCAAATTAACATATAAAAAGGGTTAAGTGTGGGAATTAAAGAAAAGACCTAAAACTTTTAATGTGTGTTAAAACCTCCTAATTAGGTCACAAAAATGAGATATTCTGAAAACTAAAGAACAAATGATGATCCATGCATCAATTGAACACATAAACAAGTTTTAAAAGACAAATCAGAAGTAAAATCAATGTCTTAAATGTTCAATTAAGCACATGTAAAAATTTGAAAGCAATTGGACATCATTTAGGCTTAGAAATAAATAGATTACAATTAGGTCCTTCATGCATTACATTTCTACCCTTCAAAACTCCTTCTTGGACCCTTTTGCAAGCTGCAGGGACCCTTCTGTATGACTGCAAGGCCCTTCCAGTTATAGTTCTTTTCACTTTTGGACATGCACGCTATTCTTCTACCCCTTCATTCAAGGGTCTTCCTGCAAGTTTTCCCTCATTTCAGAGAGAAGCCGGTGTTCTTCACGCGCACTGTAGCACGCGAAGAACACAGCCATTCTCGACAGTCCATCGCACTTTTGATCTCGATCTGCGGCTGGAATCAAATGGAACCTTCGTGGGATTCGGTGCGTGCGTTCACCTCTCTTCCCAGATATCATGACTCGCCGCGCGCTCTACCCATCTCATCCTCACCGCCGGCTTAATTTTGATTAACCTCACCCTTGCGATGATTCCAATCACTGAGCTGCTACTTAAGCACCTCAGTGGTGTCGTGCGCAAAGGATCGCTCCCTCCTACATCTCTTAGCGATCAGTTCGTCCACTCCAGTCTCTCCTCCTCATCTAGACCCTGATTTCACAGCCACCGGCTGTGGAATCATCGCCTGCTCTCGACCCTCCTCATCGCTAAGGACCTCGTAGCACCTGAGGACGACCCTGGAGTCTCACTAGTAGACTCTTCCCTCCGCTGGAGTCACCCTCCTCCTTTCTTCCTCCTTAGCCGCCAGCTAAGGACCCATAGGTCCCATTCTTCCTTTTAGTTTAGGTTTTTAATTCTGCACAAGTAGTGTTAGATTTAGTTTGCAGTAGTTTAGAATAGATTTAGTTTTAATTGTTAGTGTTTAATGTTAGCTGTAGTTAGATTAGTCTTAGGAGTAGAATTAGTATTAGATCCCCTCCCTCACCTCCTCTGATCAATCCAGATCAAAGGGGAAGAATCATCTATTCATTGTTCAATTTATCTCCCTCTTCATGTTTTGTTTATCCATCATCCAAATTCTGATTCTTGTTTTTCCTTTTAACGATGAATTTTTCATCAATCACCCACACATCCTGACCCAATTTCAGATCTGATGGTGCACTGCCTTAGATCTGAAAGTGGCGTCACAAGCACCATTTGGGGCTTCTCACTCACTCCATTTGTTTCACAAAAGCCCCTCTATTTTAAATGGATTGCCTCAGTTTGTCAGAGCACTTTTGATTTGGATTTTAAAGGATTTTTACTCTGACAGATCTGACAAATTGAAGGGATTTTTGGTTTTCATTGTGGGCAAGGACTCTGAGAAGTTCTCTGGTGACAGAGAACCAATCAGAAGAGCCTTTCATGATTCTGTTTATACTTTGTTTTGAATGCATTCGCCAGCTTCCATTAAATTTCCTTAATGCATTCTTAGTCTCTTTTTGCTATTTCAGAACTGCCATACACTATTTGTGTTGATGATCATTTCTGCATGGTGATTCTCTAACCTAAGGAGTTTTCCATACTCCTTAAGGTTGCAAGAAACTGGGATTGTATGTTGTTGGTTTTAATTGATTGAGCTAAGTCTTCCTTCATGCTGTCTATGGCATTAGGAAGACTAACTCAATGCCATTTGCTGTTTTGATCTAAAATGATGCTTCTGATAAGGTTTTTCCTAATGAGTATTTGAGCTGAATTTACATGAGATTTTCGTGAGATTTAAACCCTTATCAGATTTGGATTTCAACTCTCAAAATTTTTAGTTTGGTTTGAATTTTCTCTTATTCCCAGTTACACAGCAACATGCTGCATCTAGCAGCTACATTCCCCTCCATCTCTAAATTCTCTTCTTCTCTAAATTTCCCTCTTCTCTGTAGAATACTTCCCCCCTCTTCAAGTGGACTAACTACAGCAGCAGTTAGCCCATTTGACAGTGGCTTAAGCCATTGCTGATGCTAAACAAAACACCCTGAACAGCACACCTTCTCATCCCTCTCCATCTTCTCTAACAGTAGCTTAGCTGCTGTTTAAATTGAAATCAAAACTTAATTAACCCTTCTTCCCTCATTTCCTAACTTCCTACTAAAACCTAATTGTACATATTTATTTTAAAACTGTAAATATACCTATCCATAGTATTATAACTATAACATATAGCCTAATTATGTAAGTAAGATACATAGTTATACTGTAAATATGTATAAAACCTGTACATAAATCCATATACATATGTAATCTATGTAAATATATGTATATATACTAAACTATTATGTATGTATCTACTTAATAATGTATATATATATATAAACAGATCCCTATTTACATATTTAATAGCTAAATTATAGAGTAACTTAGCTAAATTAATAATTTAGAGCTATAATTAAATTAAATAAATCTATAAACTTAGGATAATATATGTAGTAAGTAATTTAAGCGAATTAAAGTGTATTTATACCTAGTACAGCTTACTGTAACTTAGTTTTAATTATAAACTACACAGAATTGCTATTTTAGACTAAATAAAACATAAATAAATTCGTAAAAATATAATAAAAATATGTATTAAATACTTAAGTATGTAAATTAAAACTGTTTAAGGTCAATTAGACCATTTACTAATTATTTTATAAGTAATTAACTATTTAATCACCTAAATCAACCTGTATAATCAGCCTAGTTTAGCGAATTTATTTGTATAGTAAACATATTTAAAATTCAAAATTAATTAATCATTTATGTAGTATTATGTAAATATTTTATTTACCATATTTTATTTTATTTTTTTTAATAATTTATGGCCCCCAAATCGAGGGCCAAAAACGTGCCCAGACGCAGCTGCGCTTGATTTCCAGCGCACGATGTGGCGCTGGAATAGCACCACATCGTGTGCTGCAAGTTAAGCGCAGCCACATATAAGTTAATTATGATACAACTTCACCAGTCGTCACGGCGCCGGGCGCCCGAAACAGAATCCTATTCCATTTGATCCGATTACCCGTTAGCCGTGTACTGTCTGATTTGCGATGAATGTGTGAAGTGTGTGTGGGGGCCGGGGGCCCGAGCGTGAGAGCATGAAGGCGTTGGGCTTAAGGCCCTGCGCTGATATAAAAACGTAACTGAGCCACCTAATCTGTGATTAGGGCGCGCTTAATTGAGGTCCGGTCCCACCGTGAAGGTGCTGTGTATCCCTCGGAAAGCGCGCCCGCAAACTAAGCACGTTCTAAACTAATGACATTAGCCTAACACCCTCCCCACTGCAGCCTCTGAAGTATCTTAAGACAGAAGAGTTAACACAGAAGAAAAGAACAGACGAGTTAAGTTAACACAAGAGATAACAAGAACAGAAAGACAGTAGAATAAGTAATATACATACGTATAAGTAAACCCACATAATTACTAACAGAATAAAATGACACTATAAACGTCGCTAAAGACCTCAGTTTGCTTCTTTAGGTTGTATATAGTGTTTTCTGAGATTTAGCGACGCTTATATCTGTCACTGAAACTGCTGTATATGTTACTATAAATAACAAACTGATAAGTTAAGCCTCTACACCATTGCATCCTAAGGTATTGTATACTATTATGTTAGTATTAATAGTATAACTTGTAAATACATAGTTTAGAGTATAATAATAGATTGTTTGATGCTTGTTCATAGTTAGTATTTTTGCAAGCATTTCTTAGTAATTAGGTAAATAAAACACACATTCATTCATTCTTTAATAAGATGTAAAGTTTCTTTTTGGAATTAGAGGATAATTTTGAGATCAAAGAATGACCAAATTAAATTCAATAAATTACCTCCCAGTGAACGACCTGGAACAAAACCAGTAAAAATTAGATAAATAAGCAAGTGATAATAATGGTTGTAATGACTGGTACTCACCCATACTCACCACTATACGACATTCTTAATGTTATATTATACGTCCTATACTACAACGACATGATCATAACAATAATCATTCATCATCATACAACCATTGTGTTATATACACATTGTAGATCATCGGTGTCATTGTTATCATTGTCATTCACACATTACACACATTACACCATTACACCATCATTTTTTGGCGCCGTTGCCGTGGAGGCAACGCTCTTTACGCCAAAATTACCCTTTAATTCATTTGTATATAGAAATTCTTCATTTCATTTCATTCATTGATTGTAATTGCTTTCTTCCATTGATTTATTTGTGTATACATTCCTTTATTCTTTTACTAATCATTTATTTTTCCACAGCACTTGAGGAGTGCCGTCTTCCTGGTGGAGTCGCTGCGCTCCAGATCCGTCTTCCTGGTGGAGTTTTGCCTCGTAGTAGCTGTAGGAGTAGTGGTAGTATTAGTTTTAGTGTAGATAGTTTTAGGTTTATTAATTAGGAACAATTGTTAGTCATAAGTTGTGAGAGCTTGTTCTCACACAATTTCTGTAATAATTTTGGACTGTCTGGACTTTATCTTCTTTTTCTCGATTTTTCGATTTCGATTTTTCGAGTTAATTTCTTTTCTTGTTTTTTTTTATTGCATATAAGAAAGAAAAATCAAAAAAATCAAAAAGATCTCATACTTATCTAGCAGCAGCATAACCTTAGGCATCCATTTTTAGGATTGCATTTCATTCCTGCTAGATTTTAATTCAAGTCAAATCTGCATTAGAAGATTGCTGGAGTCAGGTACTCATTTCTTACCTAACTCTAACTCCTGCCATATTTGCATTTGACTTAAAGTTAAGAAGACCACTACTTGTTCTGAATTTATTAAAAAGTGAAACGAGCAGCATAGAAAACACATTTTAATCACTTCAATCAAATCAAAAGGAGATATTCAAAATTGGGTGAAACCATGTTTGAGATTTTAATCGCCTTGTGTTGAATGTTATCATGCACACGGCACGATCACTTAAGGCCACAATACACGGGTTTCTACCTCATCTTTCTGCAACCACAGGATCTGGATTCGCACGCTCAGTCTTATCCAGATTCCCAGTGGATTTTAGAGGTCTGCACATCGCTAGGTTTATCTTAGGATACATACAATTGCTTGAAACAATTGCTTGCGTACAACATAATTTTGCGTAGCAGCCTCTAGGAAAAATTTCTCCGATTTGTTTCGATTGATTGGTCTTCTTGAATTGAGATTTTATTGGGATTCTTCTGTTTTTATTGTGAACATTATTAAAATTTTCCCATTGAGTTGGATCGAATTAAAGTAAACGTGATTTCAAAAACCAACTTAATGGAAGGTAGGAGATCCCAAAGCCCAGAACTTGTACTCCCCTTGGGTACTGCTACCCAAGCTACTACATCTTTCTCTTTGCCCTCCACTTCTAATCCTTTACCTCCCGAGTCTCAAAATCCTATTCACAATCCCATTCACCAAGAGGATGATCTTGAGACGTCACAATTTGAGGATTTTGAAGAACTTCCTCCAGACTTAGTTGCACATCCTCTACCACAGCAACCACCTATCCCTAGGCTCCAACCTCCACCTTATCCTAATCATCCTAATCCACCCCCGGAGAGAGGACCTATGCCTCATCTTCAGCACCTTTTCGATACACAACTACAAATGAATACCTTAACCCAATAGGTGCAACAGCTTGCTCAAGCTGTAAATCTTTTAGCTAACCCCCAACCACAACCACTTCAACCTAGAAATCCTCAGGAACCACCCCAACCCCGTAGACCTCAACTACGGGATTATTATAATCCCGCAGTTGCCCAACCAATGCCTGTGGTACGTTATCCCAATGGGGGTCGTGCTGCTGAACTGAAGCCGAACATTATAGCACTCATTCCTCACTTCCATGGACTTGCTTCTGAGGACCCTTTTCAGCATTTAGAGGAGCTGAAGAATCTTGCCCAAACTTTGGGTCCGCAAGGACATGATCAGCACACGCTTTTGATGAAAATGTTCTCCTTTTCATTAAAAGATAAGGCAGCCTTTTGGTTTAGAACACTTGCACAGACTACACCTATAGATTCCTAGGCTTCTTTAGAACATGAGTTCTTAAAGAAGTACTTTCCTGTAGGCCGCACTAATGCCTTAAGGCGTGCCATCACCACCTTCACCCAGAATTCAGGAGAACCTATGCACGAGGCTTGGGAGAGATTCCACGAGCTTCTGAGAAAATGTCCCCACCATGGTGTCCCACGCTGGCAACAGGTTCAGATCTTCTACCATGGGCTCCATGATGACACACGGAATTTTGTAGATGCCGCTTGTGGAGGCAATTTCCTGTGTCGGGATGAGGACTCAGCCTTTGAGCTCTTTGAAGGCATGGCCGAAAACTCTATTAATAATGCTTCAATGAGCGTGTTTAATAGAAAGTCCTCACATTCCCACTCACACACGGGGGTACATGAAGCCCAATCCAGTAGCAAAGACTTAGAGATAGTGGCTAGTCAATTGGATAAAGTGGGCTTAATCGAGAAGAAAGTAGATGAAGTATGGAAATTTCTCTCAAAACATCCATCTTCTTCTCAGTCACCAGCACAAAACACTTCTTCTCAGTTTCCCACAGGGAGGGAAACTGTGAATAACCTTTCTGTGACACAAACTGCATTACTGGATTTTCCATTTCCATATCCTTCACCGGTTGGAGGAACCTTTGTTCCTCCCTTCACTGACTTCCCTGCACCTTCTGGAGCTTCGGAGGAGCTTCATGCCATTCACAATGATCCTTTCACACAAACCTATAACCCTGGATGGTGTAATCATCCAAATTTCTCGTGGTCGGGAAATTCACAGAGACCTCCTTTTCAACAACCTTCTGCACCACCATTGCACAACCCGATCCGAGCACCAACTCCACAATCACACGGATATCCACCGCGTACCTACCAACAACCCCAACCCAGGCCCACCCAATACTCTCAATCTGGGCCTACACGAGATGACCAGTTGGGGTCTATCATGAAAGCTCTTGCTGATATGCAACAATAGAATATTGCTATGCAGCAGAGACAGGACGTGGCCTTAGCTGAGATGAGAGCCCAGCTATCACACTTGACGGAGTCCCTAAGACATGCAATTTCTTTTTCTATAATATGCATATTAGTCTTTAAATCAGAAATTTCTAATTTTAGACTAGCATTTTCCTCAATCAATTTAGTATTTTCATTGAATAAATCTTTATTTTCTAATAACAGGTTATTATCCTTAGGACTAGAGCTACTTTATAGGTCCTTAAGTTTTATTTCTAACCTATCATTTTCAGATTTAAGAAGGCTAAGGTTCTTTTTAATGCTTTTGCTTTCTATTCTTAATGATTTACTAACAACAAATAGTTCATTAAAAGCTTCTTGTAAATCGAAATTTACCTCGTTGTTGGAGTCGTTTCCGCTTTCGTTGTCGCTATCACTTCCTCTGGTCATGAAACCAAAGCAAGCGGTTTCTTCTTCTATAGACTTTTCTTCTTCTTCTTCCTCCGAGCTCGAATCGTCCCAAGTGGCTTGGAACGCCTTCTTCTTAGATTTCTTCTCCTTTTCCTTCTTCTTCTCCTTTTTGAGAAGAGGGCACTCTGGTTGTAGGTGCCCTTTCTCGTTGCAGTGATAGCAACATCTCGAGCTTTCCTTCTTCTCCTTTTTCTCTTTCTTTGATTCCCTACAAAACTTGGAAAATTTTTTAAGTAAAATTTTAAAGTCTTCGTCGTCGGACTTACCTCACTATCCGACGCGGCTCTAAAGGCGAGAGTCTTCTTCGGTTTAGGCTTCGGTGTATCCTTCTTCTGCTTCAACTTTGTCTCGTAGGCTGTTACGAACGCGCGCTTCAGACGTCTTTTAAGACATCTAGGAAGTAGCCCAGACGTCTGGGAATCGGTTATTTTTGGCACGCGTGTTTCGTCTGCGCGCCTGAGCGCGCAGACCTGCGTATGCTCTCTCTCCCTCTCTTTTTCCTTCTCTCCTGCAGCCGCAGACCCACCATGTCCTCTCTCTCTCTCCTCCTCGCGCGGCCTTAAAAGGCCACGCCCTCTCCCTCACTCCCGTCACCTCCGCCCCCTTCCTCTTCTCCTTATAGCCAGTGCGCGAGAGCGAGCGCGAGTGAGCGGCGACAGCGACAGCCGCGGTGAGCGTGGGAGGAGGTGCTACGCATGGAAGAGGCTCTCGGCGGTAAGGGCGAGCTCGCTGGGGCTGCTAGGGCCAGCCGGCGGGGGGTGCAGCGGGCGCGGAGCGACGTAGGGGGGGACTGCTGCAGTTTGAGCAGCAGGCAGACGAGACGCGGCACGGCCGGGCGTCACGAGCGGAGGGCGAGTCGCGCCCTAGTTCTGGAAACTTTTCTAGAATCAGACATCTAGGCTTCTAGCCAGACGACGGGAAAGACGTCTGGAAGACTGTCCAGACGTCTGAAAGGTGAGTTATTTCTGTCTTCTTCGTTTTCTTCGACTTACCGTACTGAGAGAGAGAGATGGGTACGCGCAGGTTCGGTGATTCACCATCAAACGCGAATCAAACGTCTGGCTGTATCACCAGACGACGGGAGCGACATCCAGACGTCCGGGGTGACCATCGGACGTCTGGGAACTAGGCCAGACGCCCCTGCAGGCTTCTGGACGTCTGAGAGCCCACGCAGAGCAAGGTAATCCCTGATCCACCTTTTTAAGATGTCTGGAAGAAGTTCCAGACGTCTAATTTTGCACTTTTTCGTCCTTTTCGACCCGTTTAGGGCCCGTTCGGGTCCTATTTTCTGCGTTTCGAGTTGCGTTCTTTTCGGAATTAAATCCTCTACCCGTCTACAGTAGCTATGTACTATTTTGAGAAACTATTTGTGTTTGATCCTTGTGATAGGACCCCGTTCCATTGCAGTCTCGGGGGTTGCGGAGGCACGCGAGATTCCCGACCACGCCCCCAGTACTCCTGTTGTAACCGGTAGAGTGGCTTTTAAGTTTATTAGTATAATCTGTTAATTATGAACCATAAGTAGAACCTAGGACATTTCTTGAATCCTAGGAATGAGAAACTAGAATGAATGGTAGATCCTAGGGTGTTGCATGAATCCTAGGGCTAGAAAACTAGATTGTATGATAGATCCTAGGGTATGGCATGAATCCTAGGATGGGAAGAAACTAGTGGAATATATGAATAACTGCAGTCTTGGAAAATGTGGAAAGGAAATAATAGCTACCTGTAAATTGGTTTAACAACTTCCTGTTATGAATAAATGAGCATGTCTGGGAATATGGGATGTATGAATGTGAAACGGGGAAGGTGAAACCTGAATGTGCTGAGTTAAAAGAACTGGAACCCTACGGGGAATTAGGAGTGGAACTCCTGGAAAGAGAAAGGAATGAAACTGAGAAAGAAAGACGTGGTAGAGTGCTATCTCTTGGGTACGTAGTACCAAGGGAAGTACCTGTACCTGTTTAGTGCAGAGCGGAGCCAGCCGCCCCAGGGACCCGGGGTTAGGACTGGCCACTTTGTACCGACTTGCTGGCCCTCGTGTACGTAGTACCGAGGAGAGCTACTAGTGTAGGGAGGTACTAGCTACCCCACGGGTCCTAGGGTTCTGCTAGCCTCCTACACCGACTTGTTAGGCCCACTGGGCAAACCAGGGTAGTCAGGCGAGGGTGCGCGGACTGTGGAGGGGCAAGGCCCCTGTTTGGTTACTGTGGAGGGGTTGGACCCCTGTTACTGAGAGGGCTCTGCCCTGTACTGGTTCCGTGCTGTGCTTTGGGCGCACCTGTTAACGGAAATGACTGACCCCATGACAGTGCGGGTCAGCTACCTGTGCGTTTATCGCGCGTGCCGTAGTCACCGTTATGCCTGTCCGTGACCTTGGGGTGGTTGACTGAGAGTAGGATCACCACGGGGGACTCTCCCGGCCAAGAGAGCACCACGTGCTACTTCTACTTTTTGGAAAAGACTGCAATCAAGATCGTTCCCACGAGGAACATTCGAGATCAAGTAAAGGATCTGAGGAATAATTGAAATCGTGAGACAAGTGAAAGACGTAAATAAAGAAAGTAACAGAACATAACAACTACTGTACACTCTACTGTTTTCTTTAGTTTTAGTTGCCCCTCTACTCAGCGTTCTGCTGACGTGTTACACTCGCTACCTTTCAGGACCAGGTGTTGAGCAGCCAGGGTCAGCGGCTACAGAGGACGCTGGGCCGAGTAGGGTCCAGTAGAGTTACCACTGTTCTCTTGTACCCCTTTTTGTTCCACTGTAGTGAGTAGTTCTTACTTCCGCTGTACTTTTCTTTACCTGCAGTTCATATTATGTTATGAATGTTGTTCTACTGTTGTGGTGGTATATACTGTAGTGGTTTCTTTCCTTACTGCTGTACTTTCTTACTATTAGTTATATTCATGCTGAATGTGGTTTATTTTACAGCTCTTTTGGTTACTTCCTCGTTGGACGACTAGGTCTTGGGATTAGTCGAGTCGGTCCGGTTCTCGTGTCTCGTAGGGACTTGGGAATCGAGTCGTAACAAGATGGTATCAGAGCAAGGTCGTCCCGAAAAGTGAATCAACTGACTGGAAAATAACCAATTCACATGTCTATAACTAGAGTAGCCACCACAACATATCTTTGACATGAGCTCTTAGACGTTTCGTTAGGTACCGTCTGTTTGACGTTTTTCGTTTTGTTTCGCGTCTCCTTGCAGGAGATGCCTCGTCGCGGGACTGGTGAGACTGGCCGTGGGCGCGGTCGAGGACGAGGTCGGCGAGGTGGACATGCTGTTGTTGACGTCTCGGTGGACCAGCCACCACTCTCGAGCATCCAACCCCAGGACCTCGCCCGGCTGATACGGGACATTGTACGAGAAGAGCTCCACCCACCGCCCCGAGCGCCTCCTCCTGGGGCTGTGGAGAGGGAGTCCTTTGTGGGACCACACGACGGACACGACGCTGGACACAGGGGAGGGGATGGGCCGCCGCCGCCCCCACCTTCCTCAGACACTTCTGTGCACGAGGACCTTCACCTGGAGGTGCACCAGCACCTCCCCTACAGCGCCACTTCGAGCTTTTCGGGCAGTTCCGGAAGCTGAAACCCCCCTCCTTCAAGGGGGATAAGGACCCAACCGAGACAGAGGACAGGCTTGAGCAGATGGAGAAGATCTTCGACACCCTTCTCCCCCTGGAGGAGTGCCACGTGGCCTTTGCCACGTACCAGCTGGAGAGTGCGGCACACAGGTGGTGGAGGGCGGTCCAGGGACAGGAGAGGGACGAGCCGACCTGGGACCAATTCGTCACCCTCTTCTGCGAGCAGTACTTTCCCCAGACGTGGCAGGACCAGAAGAGACGGGAGTTCCACACTCTCCGCCAAGGGACGATGATTGTGAGCGCATACCGCACGCGTTTCTTGGAGCTGTCCCGCTTTGCAGCGACAGCGGTAGCCACTGAGGAGGAGTGCCTTTGGAGGTTCACCGAGGGGCTCCGGCCTGCGATCCGGGGGTACGTCAAACCCCTGAAGCTGCCTACGTTTTTTAGGGTGGTGGAGGTAGCCATGACTTATGAGGAGACCAACCCGTCTGCGCGAGACACTGACGGCGGGCGGAAGAGGCCCTTTCAGCCGGACTTTTCACAGGGCCGGCGAGAGAGGAGACACGTGGAGTCCGCAGGAGAGCCGTCACGTTTTGCAGGGCCATCAGTGGCCTTTGGGGGCCCTCGACAGGGGGCCAGTCGTCAGCGCCGAACCCCCGCCTAGTCGACAGCAGGGACCCACTGAGGGCGGGAATCGGGTTCCCCTCTGTTACCAGTGTGGCCAACCGGGCCACATCAGGAGGTACTGCCGGTCTAGGGAAGGAGGTCAGCAGATACTCCCCGTGCAGAGCACTGGAGGGCGCGCAGGAGGCCGCGGTTCCTAGGCGCGAGGAGGAGGACAGCAGTCACGAGAAGGGTACCGGCCAGCACCTGCCCGTCCGACGCAGAGTGTGGCTGCTTTGTTCTCACCTAAAGCAGAGGGGCGCATCAACGTCCTGACACACAGGGATGCCAGAGCTTCGGGCTGAGTTGTGGCAGGTATGGTTTCAGTTTCCGGCAGACTCGTTTACACACTTTTCGATTCCGGCACTACGCACTCGTTTGTCGCAGCCAGTTTCGCAGTTAGTTTGGGCCAGGATTATACGTTGTTAGAGAATCCGTTCGTAATCAGAGGTCCGAGTGGTCAGCTGTTTGTAGCTGAGGAGGTGTACACGGATTGCGAGGTCAGCGTCGGGGGACATAGCCTGCCAGCTGACTTGATTATGATACAGATGGAGGACTTCGGAGTGATTCTGGGGATGGACTGGATGTCCTCTTACCACGCCTTGGTAGACTGTTTTGAGAGGAAGATTGTCTTCTCCATGCCGGAGTTGCCTTCTTTCGAGTTTCACGGACAGCCAGTGGACGGAGGCTTCAGGTGCATTCCGGCACTTCGGGCGGCGAGACTTTTGAGCCAGGGGTGTGAGGGCTTCCTAGCTTGTGTGGTGGCAGAGCCCAGCCCTGTGGCAATCTTCCAGAGTATCCCGGTGGTCAGAGAGTACCCTGACGTGTTTCCAGACGAGTTACCAGGACTACCACCCAAGCGTGAGATCGAGTTTGAGATCTCACTAGTACCAGGGACCAGCCCCATCTCCACCGCGCCATACAGGATGGCACCACTTGAGCTACGAGAGCTCAAGTCTCAATTGCAGGACCTTTTGGAGAAAGGTTTCGTGAGGCCCAGTGCGTCTCCCTGGGGAGCCCCGATACTATTTGTGAAGAAGAAGGATGGGACCTTACGCCTTTGTGTGGACTACCGACAGCTGAATAGGGTCACCATCAAGAACAGATATCCGCTGCCGAGGATCGACGACTTGTTTGACCAATTGCGGGGTGCCACGGTGTTCTCCAAGATCGACTTTAGGTCGGGATACCACCAGTTGAGGATCAGGGAGACCGACGTCTCCAAGACAGCTTTCCGCACCCGGAACAGACACTACGAGTTTTTGGTCATGCCGTTTGGGCTGACCAATTCCCCCGCTGCTTTCATGGATCTGATGAACCGAGTGTTTAGACCGTACTTGGACCAGTTCGTGGTGGTTTTCATAGATGATGTACTCATCTATTCTAGAGATCAGATGCAGCACGGACAGCACTTGCGGCGGTTCTGGACACTCTGAGACGACGTAGGCTGTACGCCAAATACAGCAAGTGCGAGTTCTGGTTGAGGGAGGTGACCTTCTTAGGTCATGTGATCTGTGGAGATGGCTTGGCAGTGGACCCAGCCAAGGTCGAGGCAGTACTCAGGTGGGAGAGACCGCGTTCAGTCACTGAGATTTGCAGTTTCCTGGGACTGGCAGGCTACTACAGACGATTCATCAGAGGCTTTTCACAGATCGCGCGTCCTATGACACAGTTGACCCGGAAGGACATGCCCTTCGCTTGGACAGACGCTTGTGAGGCGTGTTTTCTGGAGCTGAAGGAGAGGTTGACCTCGGCTCCCGTGCTCACCATCCCTGACAGTAGTGGCGGGTTCGTTGTGTACACGGACGCCTCCTTGCAGGGGTTAGGAGGTGTGCTCATGCAAAGGGGTCACGTTGTCGCTTACGCTTCGCGGCAACTGAAGCCCCATGAGGATACCTACCCTACCCACGACCTAAAGTTGGCAGCGGTTGTCTTCGCGCTGAAGACCTGGAGGCACTACTTGTACGGTGAGACCTTCGAGATTTTCACAGATCACAAGAGCCTCAGATACCTTTTTGATCAGAAGGAACTCAACATGAGACAGAGACGTTGGTTGGAGCTCCTGAAGGACTACGACTGCAGCATCTCCTACCACCCGGGAAAGGCCAATGTGGTGGCTGACGCCTTGAGCCGTAAGGCACCCGCGCACTTGGCCAGTTTACAGTTACAGAGTTGGAGCCTTTTGGAGGAGGTGGGTAGTTGGCGACCCCTGGAGTTACGGGGGCACTGTGGGGCAGTGACGGTGACACGACAGACTAGGCCAGAGCTGATAGACCGCATCATCACAGGACAGATGGCCGATCCGTACTTGCAGTCCTTGCGCGACAGAGTACTGTCGGGAGACCTGGGGGACTTCTCTTTCACAGACCAGGTGCTGCGCTTGAGGGGACGGTTGTGCGTTCCCAGAGACGAGGAGTTGTTGAGAGAGCTCCTGACTGAGGCACACGGTTCCATATTCACCATACATCCCGGAAACACGAAGATGTACCACGACTTGAGACGCGAGTTTTGGTGGAGGGGGATGAAGCGGGATGTGGGTGAGTTCGTGCAGCAGTGCTTAGTGTGTCAGCAGGTGAAAGCCGAGCATCATAGGCCTGCAGGGCCGCTACAGCTGCTTCCAGTGCCAGAGTGGAAGTGGGAGAGCATCACCATGGACTTGGTGGTGGGATAACCTGTTACCCAGCGAGGGCACGACGCTATCTGGGTAATTGTTGATAGACTGACGAAGACGGCACGATTCCTGCCGATCCGAGTCACTTTGGGACCAGCACAGTTGGCAGAGAGGTACATCCGCGACGTGGTACGACTACACGGAGTTCCGCAGGAGATCGTATCCGACCGGGATACTCGCTTTACATCCCAGTTTTGGGCTGAGTTTCAGCAGGCCCTGGGGATGCGGTTGAGGTTTAGTACAGCTTACCACCCCCAGACGGACGGACAATCCAAGCGCACGATACAGACACTTCAGGACCTTTTGCGTGCTTGTGTACTGGACTGGAGGGGCTCTTGGGAGGAACACCTGCCCCTAGCGGAGTTCGCATACAACGACAGTTATCACTCGAGCATCGGCATGGATCCCTACGAGGCTCTGTACGGACGGAGGTGTACGGCACTGATGAGAACCTCATCATGAGCCATAACTAGCTCATTTTGACCTAATACAAAGGATAAAAGCTCCTACATAACTCAAGGAAAGGCTTAACTCAGAGAGATTCTGAGTTCGCAAAGAAAATAGAAACTAAGGGGTAAAAATGCAATTTCACCAATCCAATCAGAAAATAGGATAACTTAGGGTCCAAACATAGGTCAAAGCAACCTAATAAGAAGAAAAGTGGGATGAGATGATTCAATAAGGGCTACAGCAACTCCAAGGAATTAAATGACATCCTGTAACCCTAAAAATAAACCCACTTAAAAACACGAGGTTCGAGGTAGAGAAAAAAATCAACTAAACCCTCTAAAATTCATAGAAAAATAATCTCTAGGGTTTAGAGCCTTCAATTTGGCCTTAGGAACCCATTTTGACATACATTGAGAACCATGCCCAATTAACAACTTAATTTGGGTTTTTGCGTAAATTGATCGATCAAACAAGGTTTAATCTGGAAATAAAATTCACCATCATAATCCTTAGGTCCCAATTAGTCATGTATAAAAACTTGAGCCTAAGAGGAAACCTTCTTGACCAACTTTACACTTTGGTCCTCATTTATTTACTTTTTGGCCCTCAACTTTTGAACCCTCACATTTATACCCCTAACTCTCTTTCATTCTTTGCATTCAAGTCCCTCCTGCCAAAACCTGCACGGCACCATACTCTGGCGACCTTGCGCGGAGTATGGCGCCGCGCAGGGTGAGGGAGGGACTCTGGCAAGTCAATGAGGGGTGCCCTGCATCGTCAGCCACTGCAGGGACACCCCCCTGTGCACTGTACCCACCCATACCAGCCGTGCGAACGCACGGACGGTATGGGTATGTTAACTCCGGCGTCCTCCGGCGAGGGAGACACGTCGTCTCCCTCCGCCCTCCTCTCTGTTTCGGCCCCTATAAATATCCCCCGTCGCTCCGCCGTTCTGGGGAGCTCGGTCCTGACGGAGAAACACCCTCTTTTCACTCTCTTCCCACTCCGACAGGAAGCCCTCCAGCTCCGGCGGTTTCTCCCTCCTCCTCCTCGTCGCCCTACCGCACTACCAGCAGCAGGGTTGCCTTCCCTCGTTCTTCCCGCGCCGCGCCGCACCCAGCGCGCGCTTCTCCGGCCCTCTCCTCGCCGTCGCTCCTTCCCCTAGGCAGCTTCTTCTCCGGCGACAGTCGATACGACTGTCGCCTGCTCCGGCTCCTCCTCGTCCTGTTAAGTAGGTATAACTTCTCACCTTTCTCCCCTCTTCCTTTTCCTCACTTTGAACCCTTACTGTCGCCCTCGATTCCGACCAATCGCCCTCACCTTCTCCACCTCCGGCCACACTCCGGCGACCCGCTCCCGTCACTCCAGCACCCCACACGGCTCGCCGACCCTCACAGAACCTCCGCCTCCTCACCCTGATCAACCTCCGCCCTTCCATTCCTTGCCATTCGCCCCCTGCAGACCCACCGACCAAACCCATTTCTCGTGCTGCATTTCGACCTAGGGCAGCCCTTAGGCTCTGCCTCGTCGCCTGCCTGACCCCCCCCACCACCTTCGCCGTGCCACGGCGAAGGTTCTTCTCTGTGGGCCGAGAGGCTGTTTCTCTGTGGGCAGGTACTTCGCTCGCCGCCGCCATTGCTGAGCAGCGAAGCTTCTTCAACCTGCTGCTCCAGGAGAGCCACGCCCAGGTCTGACTCCCAGGCTGCGCGAAGCGTCTTTGCGAAGTGTCCCAGGTGCGCGGCTGGAGCGAGTGCCTCGCGCGAAGCCTCGACCGCCGCTGTTTCCTCCGCACAGGCGCCAAATTGGGGTGGGACATTTAGTCCCACCTCAGAAGACTCCGAAGCGGCGCACTGATACAAATTGAAAAAGTGCTGGAGGCTTATCGCCTCAGCACACGGGGTGAGGTCCCCTTCACCCGCCCGATTACCCGGCCTCATCCGCGCTCACGCCCCGTGGACCTGGCTCCGACCCGATTAGCCCGACCAGCACTCCTCGCCCACCACCGCACGCCGGTGGGCCTGGACCCGGGCGCGACCCGCATACCCGATTACCCGGTTGCTCTGGGAGAGCTTTCCTAAGAGCAAATTCTGAGAGAGAGTAACGCGGGGGGGGGGGAGGGTAGAGTAGGTTTTTCCCACTGACGTAAACTTTGAAGTGTGCAGGCACAGGTGAACAAAGAAGAAGAACCGTGGAAGAAGAGAAGAAGAAGGCTGAAGAAGATTGAAGGAAGGAGGAGCACCGAGCTGCACTGTAGCAGCGGCGACTTAAGTCGTCTGAGTGAAAAATCAGACGGCACTCTGAAGGAAGAGAAGAAAGAAAGAAGAAGAAGAAGAACATCACCACTGCTGCAAATAAAAAAGAAGGAAGGAGAGACGACGTCCTGAAAGCAGAAGAAGAAGACCACAAGGAGATAAACAAAGAAGAAGCAGCTGAGACAGAGCTGAAGAAGGAAGACGAGAAGCGCAAGGAAAGAAGAAACAGGACCCGCAGCGAAGATCTGAAGAAAAAGACAGAAGAAGAAGAGCACGAGAGGAAGATCCGAAGAACAGAAGAACAGAGAAGACAAGAAGAACAGGAAGAGAAGAAGAAGAAGCCAAATTTCCTCCTCTCTCTATTTCTCTCTCTCTTTACCTTTATTTTTTGCAATAGAAACTGTATACCTCTAGAATACGACTTGCTCCCTGAGTTCGACCTCGGGAGAACTGTATTTTCTGAGTAACAAATATTAGCAAATGAAGGCAATAACTATCTGTACTACAACGACTTAAGAAAAGCTAGTTGCTGCCACCGTTTCGCCAGTTGGCGCCGTTGCCGGGGAGCAACGGCTATTCTAGAGGTAAACATTCCTGTTTCTTTTAGTTTCTGATAATCTCCTCTCTTTTGTGCAGCTACAGGAAATCAAGAAGACAAGCAACCGCACGACAACCACTCCGAGGACAGGTAATTTTTTCCTCTCGCTATTAACAGCTAAACTCTAAAGAGGAGGAAAAGAAAAGAACAAGCAATATAGGGATAACCTGTCTTCCATACTTAGTAACCATAAAAAGTTGCATGTTTTCAACCCATTATTACTGCACACTATTAAGGGTATTTAAGGGCTAACACATTCTTGCTTGAGCCCTAATTACCCAACAAAGAGCTAACTGGACCAAGTAGAGCCAACCTAGGATCCAACACTAGGGATTTAGAGACACACTCCTTAAGCAAGAATTGAGAAAACCAAATGAAGTGTGCCCAAGCCCTTGTCTGAAAATACCTATTCAAAGAAAACCTAAAACAATTGGCTCTCTAAACACTTGAACCCCAAAAGACAAGACCCAAAAACTCTCAAAGGAAACAAGAGGTAAAGTTGCCCCCTTGGGTCAACCAACCTTAAATTAGGTCACTCTTTGCACTCAAAGAACTAAAAGTTCAAGTGAAACCTTAAGCACCCTGATCTTAAAGTAAAAATTGGTAGACTTAAGAGGTCAAGATCCCCATTCTGGTCTACCTGGAACCGCAGTGACAAGAGAGGTCGGGTGGGGGAAACCCTGTAACCCGTGGGGACGCTCTACCGTGTAGGGGTCTTTGCGAGACTCTCCCTCTCTAGCTGCTCAGGTGGACGATCTTTTTAATCAAGGGGTGGATCTGCCCCGCACCTCTATAGTCACCCGACACATTTTTGGGTGTCTTGATTGGGTCCAGCACCTTCTAAACTCATCTCTTCCAACAGTGCATGTACGGTAGGAGGTCCTTAAGACCACCCTTAAGACCACCTTTAGAAATTCACTCTCGTCAAGGCCAAGCCTCGACGCCCGTGTTTGTGCAGCAAACCCCTCACATTATTCTCTCTTCTGATTCAGAACCAAGTTCTTCTTCCCCCATCATGGCTCAGCCAGTTGAGGAAGAAAACAATCTGGAGCACCAGCTCCAGCGACTCAATGACCTCTTCCAAAACTTCGTGCACCCACCACAGCGTCCTATGATGCGGGACCACTACAATCCTGCTGCGGTGGCTATTGAGCCTCGAGTCAGAATCCCGACTGGAGGACCTGATTCCGAATTGAAGCCCAACGTGATTCATGCTATACCTAAATTCCATGGGCTTAATTCCGAAGATCC
The DNA here is from genome assembly GCA_037157565.1 of Thalassia testudinum. Taxonomy (NCBI): domain Eukaryota; kingdom Viridiplantae; phylum Streptophyta; class Magnoliopsida; order Alismatales; family Hydrocharitaceae; genus Thalassia; species Thalassia testudinum. Next base: position 27,420,029 of record JAZHRO010000024.1, read on the forward strand.
CTTCCAGCACATCAAACAGCTAAAGCATCTGGCCCAAACTTTTGGGTCAGATGCGCAAAATCGGGATATTCTTCTCACGAAGATGTTCTCCTTTTCTCTTATGGACAAGGCCGCCCATTGGTATCAAACTCAGACCCGGCCGATCAACACTTGGGAAGAACTTCAATCCGAGTTTTTGAAAAAGTTTTTTCCCGTTGGTCGGACCAACGCCTTGCGCCATCAGATTACGCACTTCACTCAACAATCAGGAGAACCTCTCCACGAGGCATGGGATCATTTTCAGGATCTCATGAGAAAGTTCCCCCATCACGGAGTTCCTAAATGGGAACAGGTCCAATCTTTTTATCAGGGACTCCGTGAGGACATCCGCCTTTTCGTCAATGCAACTTGCGGAGGAAATATCATGGGTCAACATGAAGACACCGTGTGGGAAATTCTCGAAAACATGTGCGAGAACTCCATCAACAATGACTCCATGGGATTATTCAACAGGACGAATACCCGCGCAGCGACGAATCTTAGGGGAGCACATGAGACGCAGGGCCTGTCCGCATCAGTCGACCTGGAATTAATGGCCAGTCGATTGGACAAGGTTTCAATCATTGAGAAGAAGCTGGATGAGCTGACTCAGCACTTGCAGCGAGCCACCTCTACGCGTAACTCCTTTGCACAACCTCCTTCCACACAGGAGACTGTGCAAAACATTCTCCACCGATCTTCCCCTAGGATGGATCCATATCCATCCCCATCTGATTCTCGGATCGGAGGATCATCCGATCCTATCTATACCAGCCCGGGGAATTCCATTCCCCCTTTCCCTGATTCTCTAGAGGTTCCTCAGACCTGCGAGGACCTCAACGCCATCCAGAACGACCCATTCTCCAACACCTACAACCCTGGATGGCGAAACCATCCCAATTTTCTGTGGGCGGGAAATTCCCAAATCCAAAGACCACCTTTTCAGTCCCGCCCACAGCCCTCTCGTCATTACCAGCCGCCTCAGCCTCGGCCCAACCCTACTTATCCATCAGGGCCAAATCAGGATCAAATGTCCCTAATCCTTCAGACTCTGGCTGACATTCAAAGAACGAATGCGGCTATTCAAAAACAACACAAGGATGAACTTACAGAGGTTAGGACTCAATTGGCCCAGTTGGCAAATTCTCACCAGCCAGGCACACTCCCTTCTCAACCTCTTCCTAACCCGAATAACGTGCCGACCCAGAAGCGCGTTATGAATCCAAATTTAGGCCACGCACAATGGATTTATCAGGCCCCTACTACTCCATCTCCAGATGAGATGGATACTTCAACTTCTTATGCGGGATTTCAGCAGCAGCCACCCCTCTTACCAAACCCAAATCAAAATCAGGCCGGATTAAATTCTGTAACAACACATAGTGGTAAAACAACTCAAGACCCACATTATCCGAACCACTCCAAGCCTGATAACCATGACCCTAGGATAGTTATCCAAGATACCACTGTCCCAGATCAAGAACCCGGACCTATCCTAGAAGAACCAACCAAGGTCCCATTCCCTGAAGCCTTAACCAAAGGGAAGAGACGAACCAAGCCCGTGGCACCTGAGGAGGACCTGGTCAAGCTCTTTGAGCAGGTCCACATAAACATCCCCTTGATGGATGCAATCCACCACGTACCGGCTTATGCACGATTTTTAAAGAATGTGTGTACACCCCAGCGTAAGCCGCGAACCAAGAGTGGGAGTCCAATTGTTCTATCAGAGCAAGCCAGCTCTGTAATCCTAAGCAGACTCCCACCCAAGGCTAAAGATCCTGGTACTCCCCTGATTTCCTGCAAGATAGGTGATACACAATTTTATAGAGCATTGCTAGACTTGGGTGCTTCCATAAATCTGATACCCACATCCTTACTTAACCATCTAGAAGAATCTGAGCTGAAACCAACTGAGGTAACATTACAATTAGCAGATCGATCTATAAAGTCACCAAAAGGGATTCTCGAGGATGTTATTGTGAGAGTGCGGGATTTCTACTTTCCTGTAGACTTCATAGTCTTAGATATGGACGCACCTGAGAACCCTAGGGATACACCAATCATTTTAGGGAGACCTTTCTTGGCTACTGCTAGAGCCAACATTAGCTGTGAGGAGGGCCAAATAAAGCTCAAATTTGGGAATCAAACACTGAAAATTGATATATTTAAGGCCCAACAAGGAATCAATTGCGGTGTCATCGAACAGATTTGTGACATTAGGACTTTGGTTGATGAAACACACTTCCAGAATGATCTAATTATACCTCATCAACCGCAGAAAGATCTTGATCCGCAAACTGAGGAGTCGAATCCAGATATGAACAACCCAGTAACTCCCACCCTTGAACCTCACATCTATACTGAACCACCCGCTGCTGCTGATAACCCCATCCTCGAACTAAAACCCCTTCCTGCTCACTTGAAATACATCTTTTTGGGTTCTAATCAGACCCTTCTTGTGATTATCAATTCCAACCTCAGTCCTGAACAGGAATCCCATCTGATTGTTGTCCTCCAGCAACATCGCAGAGCCATCGGGTGGACTCTCGATGATTTGACTGGAATAAGTCCCTCTTATTGTACTCATCATATCTATTCAGAAGAGGGCACACGACCTTCTCGTGAAATGCAGAGACGCTTAAACCCCAATCTGCAGGAGGTCGTGAAAAAGGAGATCATCAAGTGGTTAGATGCCGGAATCATCTACCCGATCTCCGATAGTCGTTGGGTGAGCCCAATTCAGGTCGTGCCTAAGAAGGCAGGACTCACCACTATAACGACTGAGACCTGAGAAATCATTCCTACCCGATTAGCCAACTCGTGGAGAGTCTGTATAGATTACCGCCGACTCAATTCCTCCACGAAGAAGGATCATTTCCCACTACCCTTCATTGATCAAATTCTCGAAAAACTTGCGGGAAATAGGTTCTTCTGCTTTCTTGACGGGTACTCCAGTTATAACCAGGTGGCAATCCATCCTAAGGACCAAGAAAAGCCCATGTTCACCTGTCCCTTCGGAACATACGCTTTCCGAAGGATGCCTTTCTGTCTTTGCAATGCACCTGCTACTTTTCAGCGATGCATGCTTGCCATATTCTCAGATATGGTAGGTGATTATCTAGAAGTCTTCATGGATGACTTTTCAGTTTTTGGAGCATCATTCGACGATTGCCTCCAACACTTGGTCCAGATACTCAGGCGGTGCATCGATGTGAATTTGGTTCTTTCCTGGGAAAAGAGCCATTTCATGGTGCCTGAGGGAATTGTCCTGGGGCACTCAATTTCGGAAAAAGGCATCCAAGTGGACCGAGCTAAGGTTGATCTGATTTCTCACCTTCCTATGCCTAGCTCGATCAAGGACATCCGATCTTTTTTGGGGCATGTCGGTTTTTATCGACGATTTATCCCTGATTTTTCAAAAATCGCGCGCCCCCTGACCACTCTTCTCTCCAAGGATGTACCTTTCGAAATTTCCCAGGAATGCACTCAAGCATTTGAGATCCTGCGTGACCGAGTAACCCAAGCCCCGATCCTACAGTCCCCTGATTGGTCTCAACCCTTTGAGATCATGTGCGATGCATCCGACTTCGCTGTAGGAGCGATTTTGGGGCAGAAAATTGACAGGAAACCTGTGGTCATTTACTACGCCAGCAAAACACTCGATGAGGCTCAGCGTAACTATACGGTTACTGAGAAAGAGCTGCTAGCTGTAGTATTTGCCCTAGAAAAATTCAGATCGTACCTTCTGGGTTCCCGTGTCATCATATACTCGGATCACACAGCTGTGAGGCATCTCCTTGCAAAGAAGGACGCGAAACCTTGATTAATCCGATGGATCTTGCTGTTGCAAGAATTCGATCTTGAGATTCGCGACAAGGCGGGAAGGCAGAATGTGGTAGCCGACCATCTGTCCCGTCTTCCTTCTGAGATCATTAACCCTTCCGGACCCATCACTGAGCATTTTCCCGATGAGCACCTGCTGACTATCAGTACTAGCCTTCCATGGTTTGCTAATGTAGTAAATTACTTGGCATCTCATCAGATCCCGTCCGATTGGCCGAAGGCCAAGAAGGACAAATTACGCTCCGATGCCAAGTATTACATTTGGGAAGACCCGTACCTCTTCCGCATAGGTGCTGATCAGATCATCCGGAGATGTGTCCCGGAAGAGGAAATCAGCAATATCCTATCCTTCTGCCATGACCAGGCATGCGGTGGCCATTTCTCAGGGCATAAAACCGCATCCAAAGTCCTCCAGTGTGGCTTCTACTGGCCTACACTATTCAAGGACGCATACAGCCACTGTAAGGCATACAGTCGTTGCCAGACTTTGGGAAACATGAACCGTCGCGACATGATGCCTTTACAGCCGATTCTCGTATGCGAAATCTTCGATGTCTGGGGGATTGATTTTATGGGTCCTTTTCCTGTTTCGGATGGTTTCGAGTACATTCTGCTTGCGGTGGACTACGTGTCCAAATGGATCGAAGCCATACCGACCCGAACCTGTGATCACAAGATTGTTCTTAAGTTCATACATCAAAACATTTTCTCAAGGTTCGGGATTCCCCATGCTATTATCTCTGATGAGGGGACCCATTTTACAAATGCTCAGTTTAGGTCACTGATGGCCAAATTTGGGGTGTCTCACCGAATCTCTACTCCTTACCACCCCCAAACAAATGGTCTAGCTGAGCTATCAAATCGGGAGATCAAGAAAATCCTGCAAGTCACTGTTCGCCCTGACAAGAAGGAATGGTCGTCCCGACTTCCGGAAGCATTGTGGGCCTATAGGACCGCCCACAAGACCCAATTAGGCATGTCTCCCTTTAGATTGGTGTACGGAAAGGCGTGTCACCTTCCCGTCGAACTAGAGCATAAAGCCTATTGGGCAGTATGGAACTGTAATCTAGATCTTTCCAAGGCTGGAACCCACAGAAAACTCCAAATCAGCGAGATCGATGAATTACGCTTAGATGCGTATGAGAACTCGCGAATCTACAAGGAGCGGGTTAAAGCCTTCCATGACAAGCATATCTCAAGAAAGATCTTTCATCCTGGTCAAAAGGTCCTACTCTTTGATGCCCGACTCAAACTTTTCCCGGGAAAACTGCGATCCAAGTGGGTCGGACCATATTTAGTCCGACAAGTTTTTAGAAATGGAGCTATCAAAATCAGTCCACTCAGCCACAATTCCGAACCTTTCATCGTGAACGGTCAGAGACTCAAGCCGTTCATTGATGTGACTTCTACTAATTTGGCTGAAGCATCTTATATCCTCCATTCCCCTTGAGCTTATTGCGCCCAGCCGATGGCATAAAACTCAGCGCTTAACGGGAGGCAACCCGTCATTTTCAAAAAAAAAAAAAATACAAAACTTTTTCTGACACCTTTTTGCACTTAAGGTTCACCCTTGTAGACAGCCAACCCCACCTCAGATGCTTGCATCTGGGATTAGAAATCGTCCGCAAAATTCAACCCGACCCATTCACTCATCCAAATTTCTGTCTTAAGGAATGAACTAAGTTGAATAAAAACCCCCTAGGTTACAATGAGGACATTGCAAATCTTAGGCATGGGGGGGGTATGAAAGTGCAAAACTTGTAAGAAAAGGTTTCAAACAAAAAAATCACATATGCTAAAAACACCATAAAAATTAAAAAAATTTTCGAAAAAGAATAAGAGGAAAAGAGGAGAAGGAAATTTTGTGAAGGAGAGGAGAAAAGAAACAAAATGAAAAAGGAGCACAAAAAAGATTAAAGAAAAAAGTAATAGTCATTAGTAAGAAGCTAAGGAATTGACCTAAGCTCTAGACCATTTTTTTCAAGAAAAGAAATGAAAAGTGCATGGTAAGATTAGTAAGAACGCAAACCTTAGGCATTCTTGATAGACTCTTAGCACCCATTAAGATCCAGACAATCCTCAAGAGGTTGAGGAAAATGAAAAGCTTAAGTACTAGGTCCAAGGCTTAGGGAGTATTTGACCTCGTTAACTAACTTCTGGTTTACGGGACTCAGTAACCTAAGCACCCCAACCCCACACACAGCCTGGTTCAATAAGCATAAAAATTCAAAATCACGCAGAAGCGTCGCAAAAAAATTCTGAAAATACACCTAGAATAGGAGCGGCCGATCAACACAAGTTGATTTGGACGAGTTCCCAGCGTAGAGAGGCGGGACATCCCCTCAAAGATGCGTAACAAAATATCATCTCGGTGCTTGTCTCTTAGGATATTCACATATCCTACTGGGGGCATGAAAGCATCCTGCTGGTTCAGATTCCATGGATGGCATTATCACGAAGTGTCAACTGCCAGGGTCTGGATTCGGCCATGGAACACCATGGATGGGATTATCTCGAAATCTCAATAGCCAGGGTTCCGGGGGTTTCCATGGGCGGTGCTATCTCGAAGCATCGATTGCCAGGAACCCTTGAGGATTGATGATGGGAGCAAGGAATCTGATACAGACCGTGTTGAAAAGCCAATCCTAGGCTAGAACTAAAAAGAAAAAGAGAGAGAAAACTCTCCAAACAGAAAAATTTTCTATCTCTCTCTCTTACAAAACGCACTGCGAACTGAGCCAGGGCTAAAATCATTTCAAGCACGGGTGCTTTAACCACAAAGTCCAATAAACCTTAGGTTAGTTCTTGTGGGCCTTAAAAACCTTTGCTAAGGACTAAGGCTGAGGCTAGACAGATTTGGATCTTGATTGGTACTAAAGTACCTTTTAGGCCTATGGTCAGCATTCTAACCTAATCTAAGCTCAAATGAAAAAGCACTTATCTGAAGCTATTAAGAACTTCATGGTCTAGAACAAGGGTTGAAACCTTAAGTTTTTGCTAAGGGACTAGCAAAAGCTAGGCATGGGGGTATGATGAGAACCTCATCATGAGCCATAACTAGCTCATTTTGACCTAATACAAAGGATAAAAGCTCCTACATAACTCAAGGAAAGGCTTAACTCAGAGAGATTCTGAGTTCGCAAAGAAAATAGAAACTAAGGGGTAAAAATGCAATTTCACCAATCCAATCTGAAAACAGGGTAACTCAGGATCCAAACATAGGTCAAAGCAACCTAATAAGAATAAAAGTGGGATGAGATGATTCAATAAGGGCTACAGCAACTCCAAGGAATTAAATGACATCCTGTAACCCTAAAAACAAACCCACTTAAAAACATGAGGTTCGAGGCAGAGAAAAAAATCAACTAAACCCTCTAAAATTCATAGAAAAATAATCTCTAGGGTTTAGAACCTTCAATTTGGCCTTAGGAACCCATTTTGACCTACATTGAGAACCATGCCCAATTAACAACTTAATTTGGGTTTTTGCGTAAATTGACCGGTCAAACAAGGATTAATCTGGAAATAAAATTCACCATCATAATCCTTAGGTCCCAATTAGTCATGTATAAAAACTTGAGCCTAAGAGAAAACCTTCTTGACCAGCCTTACACTTTAGTCCTCATTTATTTAATTTTTGGCCCTCAACTTTTGAACCCTCACATTTATGCCCCTAACTCTCCTTCGTTCTTTGCATTCAGGTCCCTCCTGCCAAAACCTGCACGGCACCATACTCCGGCGACCTTGCGCGGAGTATGGCGCTGCGCAGGGTGAGGGAGGGACTCTGGCAAGTCAATGGGGGGTGCCCTGCGTCGTCAGCCACTGCAGGGACACCCCCCTGTGCACTGTACCCACCCATACCAGCCGTGCGAACACACGGACGGTATGGGTATGTAACTCCGGCGTCCTCCGGCGAGGGAGACACGTCGTCTCCCTCCGCCCTCCTCTCTGTTTCGGCCCCTATAAATATCCCCCGTCGCTCCGCCGTTCTGGGGAGCTCGGTCCTGACGGAGAAACACCCTCTTTTCACTCTCTTCCCACTCCAACAGGAAGCCCTCCAGCTCCGGCGGTTTCTCCCTCCTCCTCCTCGTCGCCTTACCGCACTACCAGAAGCAGGGTTGCCTTCCCTCGTTCTTCCCGCGCCGCGCCGCACCCAGCGCGCGCTTCTCCGGCCCTCTCCACGCCGTCGCTCCTTCCCCTAGGCAGCTTCTTCTCCGGCGACAGTCGATACGACTGTCGCCTGCTCCGGCTCCTCCTCGTCCTGTTAAGTAGGTATAACTTCTCACCTTTCTCCCCTCTTCCTTTTCCTCACTTTGAACCCTTACTGTCGCCCTCGATTCCGACCAATCACCCTCACCTTCTCCACCTCCGGCCACACTCCGGCGACCCGCTCCCGTCACTCCAGCACCCCACACGGCTCGCCGACCCTCACAGAACCTCCGCCTCCTCACCCTGATCAACCTTCGCCCTTCCATTCCCCGCCATTCGCCCCCTGCAGACCCACCGACCAAACCCATTTCTCGTGCTGCATTTCGACCTAGTGCAGCCCTTAGGCTCCGCCTCGTCGCCTGCCTGACCCCCACCACCACCTTCGCCGTGCCACGGCGAAGGTTCTTCTCTGTGGGCCGAGAGGCTGTTTCTCTGTGGGCAGGTACTTCGCTCGCCGCCGCCATTGCTGAGCAGCGAAGCTTCTTCAACCTGCTGCTCCAGGCGAGCCACGCCCAGGTCTGACTCCCAGGCTGCGCGAAGCATCTTCGTGAAGTGTCCCAGGTGTGCAGCTGGAGCGAGTGCCTCGCGCGAAGCCTCGACCGCCGCTGTTTCCTCCGCACAGGCGCCAAATTGGGGTGGGACATTTAGTCCCACCTCGGAAGACTCCGAAGCGGCGCACTGATACAAATTGAAAAAGTGCTGGAGGCTTATCGCCTCAGCACACGGGGTGAGGTCCCCTTCACCTGCCCGATTACCCGGCCTCGTCCGCGCTCACGCCCCGCAGACCTGGCCCCGACCCGATTAGCCCGACCTGCACTCCTCGCCCACCACCGCACGTCGGTGGGCCTGGACCCGGGCGCGACCCGCGTACCCGATTACCCGATTGCTCTGGGAGAGCTTTCCTAAGAGCGAATTCTGAGAGAGAGTAACGCGGGGGGGGGAGGGTAGAGTAGGTTTTTCCCACTGACGTAAACTTTGAAGTGTGCAGGCACAGGTGAACAAAGAAGAAGAACCGTGGAAGAAGAGAAGAAGAAGGCTGAAGAAGATTGAAGGAAGGAGGAGCACCGAGCTGCACTGTAGCAGCGGCGACTTAAGTCGTCTGAGTGAAAAATCAGACGGCACTCTGAAGGAAGAGAAGAAAGAAAGAAGAAGAAGAAGAACATCACCACTGCTGCAAATAAAAAAGAAGGAAGGAGAGACGACGTCCTGAAAGCAGAAGAAGAAGACCACAAGGAGATAAACAAAGAAGAAGCAGCTGAGACAGAGCTGAAGAAGGAAGACGAGAAGCGCAAGGAAAGAAGAAACAGGACCCGCAGCGAAGATCTGAAGAAAAAGACAGAAGAAGAAGAGCACGAGAGGAAGATCCGAAGAACAGAAGAACAGAGAAGACAAGAAGAACAGGAAGAGAAGAAGAAGAAGCCAAATTTCCTCCTCTCTCTATTTCTCTCTCTCTTTACCTTTATTTTTTGCAATAGAAACTGTATACCTCTAGAATACGACTTGCTCCCTGAGTTCGACCTCGGGAGAACTGTATTTTCCGAGTAACAAATATTAGCAAATGATGGCAATAACTATCTGTACTACAACGACTTAAGAAAAGCTAGTTGCTGCCACCGTTTCGCCAGGCACCCTTGAGTTGGGTTGAGGTGGGGACCAAGTGGGAGGTTGGCCCCAGGTTGATCCGGCAGAGTCAGGAGGTAGTCAAGCAGATCCACAGGCGACTCCGCACTGTCAGGAGCAGACAGAAGAGCTATGCGGATCGGAGACGCAGAGAGGTGCAGTTTGAGGTTGGGGATCACGTCTTTATTCGTGTTTGGCCCATGAAGGGCCTGCAGCGGTTTGGGGTGAGAGGGAAGCTTACGCCGAGGTTTGCGGGGCCCTTTGAGGTCTTGGAGCGGGTTGGACCCGTTGCTTACAGGCTTGCCCTACCCCCGTAGCTTTCTGGTGTGCACGACGTGTTCCACGTGTCCAACCACAGGAAATATGTAGCCGATCCCAGTCACGTACTGAGTCACGAGAGCGTCGAGGTGGGCGACGACCTGACCTACCCCGAGCGGCCAGTGCAGATTCTAGACCGAGCCGTCCGCAGTTTGAGACGAAAGCAAGTACCCCTGGTAAAGGTTTTGTGGAGGAGCCAGCGGTACGAGGAGGCTACCTGGGAGCCTGAGGCGGCAATGCGGGAGCGGTACCCGGAGCTTTTGCAGGTACGTCTTTTCGAACCGGCTTCAGTCCTCTTTGAGTTTGTTATGGTTATTTTCACGTCTTTTCCGCACCCTAGTTAGCGCAAGTTTCGGGGACGAAACTTCCTTTGAGTTTGTTATATTGTTACGAACGTGCGCTTCAGACATCTTTTAAGACGTCTGGGAAGTGGCCCAGATGTTTGGAACCACTTCCAAACGTCTAGGAATCGGCTATTTTTGGCACGCGTGTTCGTCTGCGCGCCTGGGCGTGCAGACCAGCGTACGCTCTCTCTCCCTCTCTTTTTCCCTCTCTCCTGCGGCCGCAGACCCACCCTGTCCTCTCTCTCTCTCCTCCTCGCGCGGCCTTAAAAGGCCACGCCCTCTCCCTCACTCCCGTCACCTCTGCCCCCTTCCTCTTCTCCTTCCAGCCAGTGCGCGAGAGCGAGCGTGAGTGAGCGGCAGTAGCGACAGCCGCGGTGAGCGTGGGAGGAGGTGCTGCGCGTGGAAGAGGCGCTCGACCGTGAGGGCTAGCTCGCCGGGGCTGCTAGGGCCGGCCAGCGTAGGGCGCAGCAGGCGTGGAGCGACGCGGGGGGGGACTGCTGCAGTTTGAGCAGCAGGCAGACAAGACGCGGCGCGGCTGGGCGTCGCAAGCAGAGGGCGAGTCGCGCCCTGGTTCTGGAAACTTTTCCAGAATCAGACGTCTGGGCTTCTAGCCAGACGACGGGAACGACGTCTGGAAGACTGTCCAGACGTCTGAAAGGTGAGTTATTTCCGTCTTCTTCATTTTCTTCGACTGACCATACTGAGAGAGAGAGATGGGTACGCGCAGGTTCGGTGATTCTCCATCCAACGCGAATCAGACATCTGAGTGTATCACCAGACGACGGGAGCGACATCCAGACGTCCGGGGTGACCATCGGACGTCTGGGAACTAGGCCAGACACCCCCGCAGGCTTCTGGACGTCTGAGAGCCCACGCAGAGCAAGGTAATCCCTGATCCACCTTTTTAAGACGTCTGGAAGAAGTTCCAGACGTCTGATTTTTGCACTTTTTCGACGTTTTCGACCTGTTTAGGGCCCGTTCGGGTCCCGTTTTCCGCGTTTCGAGTTGCGTTCTTTTCGGAATTAAATCCTCTACCCGTCTACAGTAGCTATGTACTGTTTTGAGAAACTCCTTGTGTTTGATCCTTGTGATAGGACCCCGTTCCATTGCAGTCTCAGGGGTTGCGGAGGCACGCGGGATTCCCAACCACGCCCCCAGTACTCCTGTTGTAACCGGTAGAGTGGCTTTTAAGTTTATTAGTATAATCTGTTAATTATGAACCATAAATAGAACCTAGGACATTGCTTGAATCCTAGGAATGAGAAACTAGAATGAATGGTAGATCCTAGGGTGTTGCATAAATCCTAGGGCTGGAAAACTAGATTGTATGATAGATCCTAGGGTATGGCATGAATCCTAGGATAGGAAGAAACTAGTGGAATATATGAATAACTGCAGTCTTGGAAAATGTGGAAAGGAAATAATAGCTACCTGTAAATTGGTTTAACAACTGCCTGTTATGAATAAATGAGCATGTCTGGGAATATGGGATGTATGAATGTGAAACTGGGAAGGTGAAACCTGAATGTGCTGAGTTAAAAGAACTGGAACCCTACGGGGAATTAGGAGTGGAACTCCTGGAAAGAGAAAGGAATGAAACTGAGAAAGAAAGACGTGGTAGAGTGCTATCTCTTGGGTACGTAGTACCAAGGGAAGTACCTGTACCTGTTTAGTGCAGAGCGGAGCCAGCCGCCCCAGGGACCCGGGGTTAGGACTGGCCACTTTGTACCGACTTGCTGGCCCTCGTGTACGTAGTACCGAGGAGAGCTACTAGTATAGGGAGGTACTAGCTACCCCACGGGCCCCAGGGTTCTGCTAGCCTCCTACACCGACTTGTTAGGCCCACTGGGCAAACCAGGGTAGTCAGGCGAGGGTGCGCGGACTGTGGAGGGGCAAGGCCCCTGTTTGGTTACTGTGGAGGGGTTGGACCCCTGTTACTGAGAGGGCTCTGCCCTGTACTGGTTCCGTGCTGTGCTTTGGGCGCACCTGTTAACGGAAACGACTGACCCCATGACAGTGCGGGTCAGCTACCTGTGCGTTTATCGCGCGTGCCGTAGTCACCGTTATGCTGACCTTGGGGTGGTTGACTGAGAGTAGGATCACCACGGGGGACTCTCCCGGCCAGGAGAGCACCACGTGCTACTTCTACTTTTTGGAAAAGACTGCAATCAAGATCGTTCCCACGAGGAACATTCGAGATCAAGTAAAGGATCTGAGGAATAATTGAAATCGTGAGATAAGTGAAAGACGTAAATAAAGAAAGTAACAGAACATAACAGCTACTGTACACTCTACTGTTTTCTTTAGTTTTAGTTGCCACTCTACTCAGCGTTCTGCTGACGTGTTACACTCGTTACCTTTCAGGACCAGGTGTTGAGCAGCCAGGGTCAGCGGCTGCAGAGGATGCTGGGCCGAGTAGGGTCCAGTAGAGTTACCTCTGTTCTCTTGTACCTCTTTTTGTTCCACTGTAGTGAGTAGTTCTTGCTTCCGCTGTACTTTTCTTTACCTGCAGTTCATATTATGTTATGAATGTTGTTCTACTGTTGTGGTGGTATATACTGTAGTGGTTTCTTTCCTTACTGCTGTACTTTCTTACTATTAGTTATAATCATGCTGAATGTGGTTTATTTTACAGCTCTTTTGGTTACTTCCTCGTTGGACGACTAAGTCTTGGGATTAGTCGAGTCGGTCCGATTCTCGTGTCTCGTAGGGACTCGGGAATCGGGTCGTTACATAGGCCATTAGATTGCCTAGGAGATCTTCCATGTTGAGATCCTCCACTTCGTTCGCCTCCTCGATGGCGGTGACTTTCTGTTCCCACTCCGGTCTGAGGGAACGAAGAAGCTTCCCTTGAAGCTTCCCCTTGATGAAAGTCTTCCCTAAAGCTTTCAAATTAGTTACAATGAGAGTGAACCTAGTGTTCATCTCACTCAAAGATTCATTAGGTTTCATCGAAAAAGATTGAAATTCTTGAGAAAGTAAATTGATTTTGGAAGTCTTTACCTTCGAGGTACCTTCGTGAGTTACCTCGAGTGTGTGCCAAATCTCGTACGCGGTGGCGCATTACGAGATTCTGTTGAACTCCTCCGGGCTAAGTGCGCAGTAAAAGGCGTTAATGGTCTTCGTGTTCAAAGAGAGCTCACGAATTTGTTGTTGCGAGTAGCCTCCCACGGGTTTCTCTGGGATCTCAAATGGCGTCTCGCACCTGGACCAAATCGTGAAGTCATTGGCTTGAAGCCAAGTCTTCATCTGCAGCTTCCAGTAGGGGTAGTTGCTCCTGTCAAAGAATGGCGGACAGGTCGTGGACTGCCCCACGGAGATCCGGATTGCGAAACTGCTCTCCTTCATGATCTTCTTGCCGGGTGTTACTCCAATTAACAAGAACCTGTTCTGATACCAATTGTAGATTCCTTACTTGGAGGGGGTGACGTAATAAATTGCGTAATAAAAATATAAACAATCTTACAAAAAAAATTCAATTACACAATGTACACAATTATTTTTAGGTGGAAACCCAAACTGGGTGAAAACCACCACCTAACCCTCTCGAGTTAGGATTTACCGATCAACCAAGTTGATCAAATCTACTAAACGAATCATTTAAATGAGGGTAATTCAACCTCAATTACAACCACGCTACTTTATACGAGGATAGCGTACCTCAAACCCCTTCTCTTCATGAGAAGGATTTTGTCCGACAAAGGAGACGGGAATTCGCAAAGTGAATACCCAACCAAAGAACAAAGTAAAATAACAAATATAGTCCTATAGAGCCAACAAAGATTTAAACCTAGCTTTTATAGGAATTAGGAAACTCCCCTTTGATGGAAGTGCATCGAATCAATGATGCAGGTGAGTGAGCTACACGATGGCGCAACGTCGCTCTCGTGAACTACAGCGGGAGAGTGGGTGCGCAAATGCTTGATGCTCTCTAGATGAAGAACTTGAGCTTGGAGAGCAAGAGCTTTTCTTCTTAGGATCAAGAGACACAAAATGGTGTGAAAGTATATTACTAGGTGTGTCTTGTGTATTTAGGTGTGTATTTGTGTGCAAGAGGTTCCCCTCTATTTATAGAGGCCTTAGGAAGGCTTTGGAAGGCTTTGGAAAGCTTCCATAGTCGTCGGATGCAAAGCCCAAGAGAATCAGGCTGAAATCAGGAACAATCATTGCACTGACAGGGTTATCAGAAGTCTGATCCTGGCATCAGACGTCTGGAAAACCAGTTTAAGATGTCTGGGAAAAAAGTCAAACGTCTAATTTTAGGCGAGTTTCTTCTTGACTTGAATCAGATCAAAACATGGTTCTAGTGCAAGTCCATCAGACGACATACAAGACATCTGGAACTATGTATGGATGTCTGGAAATCTACTTTTTCTGCGAGAATGGATTTCCAAGAGATTGCAACATCTAGAAAATCTCTTAGAAGAGATTTTCGGGCCAGCCGAGGCAAAACGATCATGTATCAGACGTCTGGAAAGGCTTACGGACGTCTGATAAGGCTCTAACGGTCATACCCTTCAGTGTTTGTTAAGCCAGCCAATGGTCCACTAACTGGACGTCTGGCAAAATCTTCAGACGTCTGGACTAAGGTCTGGACGTCTGATTTCATCAGACAGAACTAACTAATTCCAGCCTAAACGTTATCGAACGTCTGAATCAACAGTCAGACGTCTTAAAACTCATTATCAGACGTCTGATTTTGGGATTAGACGTCTGAAAAGGTTGTTTGAACCCTATATTGGTTTTCTAAGTTTTCTATAGAAAACCTAAGTATCCTAGGGTTGTGCGGGTGTTCCTAGGACTACTGTTAGGGTACTTTGAGGCTCTTTAACATGATGTTCTAAGGAGCAAAAAGAGCAAGGAAAAAAGGACAAAAGTACATGAAAGAAATAAATAGAATTCTATCCTATTCTTCTTGTCCTTTCATCTTTAATCTATCTCTCCTCGCGAATCTCCTTTGTTCTCCATCAAGCTCCTCCAATCCATCCTGGATGCGAGCTCAAACTTCGTCTAATCACATCTCCATTTGCAATTTGACCTGAAATCTAAGACTCCAAGTGCAAATGTTAAATGACATGGGTTTTGTTATCATCAAAACAAACGATTGTGGTGCTCTAGCACCAACAGGATTGTCACGGCCATTCTGGCCTGCAGTGAAGCTTTCTCAGGCCTAAGGACCTGTAGTAAGGTTCTTTGACCTCAGATGAGGTTCTGAATAGGTTCAGAAGATGTTTCCGCACCTATTTAATGGAGAAAAGAGTTCTGTAAGACTTCAGGGAGAAGAAGCTTAAGAGCTTCTAACAGAAGCTTCAGAGCTTCAAATTGAGCTCTCATCAGCTTGACAGAAAGAGAAAGATCAGCAGCATCAGATCAAACAACCTCTAAAGGTTGTTAAGATTCTAAGGGCAAACTTTGCATCTAATTCTCGCCAGAAATGCACTGAAATCAGTTTGGGTTCAAAAATGACCCAAACTGAACAGTGATCTAATCTATACAAAATCCTCAAAAAAATTCAATTAAATCTACTCCAACACACTCTAAATCATCCCAGAAAGAATTTCAATCTTTAAATTCATAGAATTAAGTGCTTAACCCTCAAATTGAACCTGAGATTGACTTT
This sequence comes from Thalassia testudinum, assembly GCA_037157565.1. Taxonomy (NCBI): domain Eukaryota; kingdom Viridiplantae; phylum Streptophyta; class Magnoliopsida; order Alismatales; family Hydrocharitaceae; genus Thalassia; species Thalassia testudinum. Next base: position 27,436,001 of record JAZHRO010000024.1, read on the forward strand.
GATGAGCTCAAGGTTGACTTTCTAAGTTATGCTTACTCAAATGAAATTAACACCGCAAATCAAGTCTATTTTGCCTCAAGAACTGATTCAAGGTCTCACGAAGTGATTTAAACCAGAAATCCTAGGGTTTCAAGTCTGTCGCCTAAGATCCTAATTGAGTTTGTTCAACAGAACAAACTACAGCCTTTCTAAGTAAATGCTCCACAGTACTAACCTTAAAATACCTTCCTGATGCTTCTAGACCTCTTAAATTAAGCTAAACCCTAACAAACAGTCATCTCCAACCCCGCTGGAGTTGGAGAAGACAGAGGCCTATGTAGAGCTCCAGACCTCAAGACATTAAACATTGAATCATGATCATTAGACCTCAATAAAGCAATCTTTAGCTCCTCACAAAGTTCGATGGGCTGAAGACCACTTTTGACTCACCGGAGCTCCGGTTAGTCCAGACAATGGCTGACAATGTATAAAAGTCATTAAAACAAGCCATTAAGGATCTAAACAGTTTTCTAAGATTGCAAGGAACCTCGGAAGCTCATTAATTAGCTCAATTGGTGATTAAAATGAAAAATATGTAGTGAATTCATAAAAAGTGTGATCTGAGTTCACTGGAACTCAGATCGAGTTATCTCACTCAATTGAGTAGAGAGAACGAGTCAGTAGGATGTGACAATGGTATACAGGTGGTTGATTAGTTGGAGGAACTCCTCCTGAGCCGCCATTGACAACGAGCTCAGGAGGTTGTATGAAATTTAGGCGTTTATTATGTGAATGATTATTACTCAAATTAAGGTGAAGATAGGGGCCTTAATATGATGATTAAGTGGTGGAGGGCCCCAGTGGAGGTGAATTACCCTTGGATACTTCCGCCATGGACAGCGGAAGCAGCTAGTGAAGGTGGAGATGGATTAGGCGAATAGGTGTTCAAATCAGGGAATTAAGGTGTCAGAGATGATCATGGGAGATTAAGGAAGGTGTTCAATGAAATAAAAAGACAAAAGAGTGTCCAGTCAAGCTCAAGGAGCTCGCTAGAGATGAGGAAGATGACTGGAAATCTGACATTAAATCTAACTACCCTACCTAACTAACTACTCTAATTAAACTACTTACCTAACCGACTATTACCTGGACGAAGGATGCAGAGAATCTCCGTCGAAGGTCCTTAACAGAGGAGGAAATCAGAGGGGTAGAAGAAGAAGTCCGGCAAGTGTAGGCAAAGCGTAGAAGAGGAAGTCCAGTGTCAACACTGCGTCAGAAGACTCAGCGGACGACGGCGGAGATCCAGAAAAAGTGAAGATGAACGAAGGAAGATAGAGGAAGCGGAGGAAGGTCGCTGGATTTTGGAGTGAATAGCCTATCTGCTAACTCAGTGGGAGAAGAGGGAAGGGAGCTAACTCCTTGAAATCGAAGAGGTGGAAGGGTATTTATAGGTTGCGGCGGTTGAGGAGGGTGAATCTGGACGGAAAAAGGTTTAGGAGTGAAGTAACCACCGGCGTCTTCTCCGACGCCGGTGAGATTAACTTCAAGCCCTAAATAGGATTTGAGCTTCATCTAGACCGATGGATGAAAAGAGGACGGTGAGCACAAGCTCCAGGAGCTTGGAAAGGAAGGGCGGACGTCGGATGTATGGTGATCGGCGGGCGTGGAAACCTCCTATCATCAGCCGTCGAAAAGGCTGAAGAAGGAATGAAGAGGAAGAAGAAGAAGTTTACAAGGACCTGTCTATAATGAAAGATAAGGACCTAGGTGGAGAAGAAGGACTCGATTGAAATAAAACTTAGGGACTAAAATGTAAACTAAAGCTTTTCAAGGTTTATTTTAATTTAAATCTTTTTCAACTTTTTATATATGACTATAAATGAGACAAATATTATATTTAAACCTTGGATTTACATTTTTGACCTTTTTTAGCTTAATTTATTTAATTAAGCAAAGTTACTTAAGTTATTACATACTTAATTTTAAGTTATACTTAAGTTAGTTAACACATTAATTAGGTAAATTATTGATGATATTTCGAGTCCATTTATTAATTAAATTATTAATAATATTAATTGGATAATAATATGGCATTTTTAACTTATTTTAAGGTCCTTTAATATTTTATCCCTTATTTTATAATTAACCCATATATCGACATATTCCTAGCTAATTAACTAGGAAGACTAGTTAATTAGGGGTAATTAAAAGCCATGATGAGCTTCTCATCATTACGGCATGCGCGATAAGCGCACGAGTAGCTATCCCGCACTAGTACATGGTCAGTCGTTTCCGTTAGCGGGTACGCCTAAAGGTACAGTACGGAACAACACAGGGCCTTGCCCTCTCAGAATAGGGGTCTCGCCCCTCAGAATAGAACAGGGGTCTCGCCCCTCCACAGTCCACGTACCCTCGTCCTACTATCCCGGTTTACCCAGTGGGGATAACAAGAGTCAATGTTAGGTGGCTAGTTCTAACCCCAGGCCCCGTGGGGTGACTAGCTCCCTTCCTACACTAAGTAGCTAACCTCGATACCACGTACACGAGGGCCAAACAGAAGTCGGTGTAGAGTGATTAGGCCTAACCCCGGGTCTCAACTCAAAGGGGCAGCTAGCTCCCCTCTACACTAAAGGGATAATTGCTCTCCTTGGTACCACGTACACAAGGGCATCTCACTTCCCGTCTACTTACTAAGTTCTTTCCATATACAGGAGTTCTTCTCCTAATTCCCCATAGGATTCATGCTTATATTCCTTTCATTGAATTTTCCAACATTCAGATCTCACTATTCATGTTACGGGTTCCATTCGTATAACAGGCAGCTTGTGTTTTTCTAAAGAAAGCATTGATCATTTATTTCCTCAACACAGTTAATTAAGTTAATTATGCTTAATTATGTGCAAGAGAAAGTAACTTAGGTTAACTTCAATTGATGTCGGTTGAGTAGTATAGGGTCAAGCTAATCTAACATTTTAGATTTAAATTCTTTTTTTAACTGGTTGAGTCCAGGTCGTTCACTGTGAGGCATAACTTAATTTAATTCACTACTAAATCCTAAGCATAAATTACTAATTATTTAATTAATTGGAATTATAATTAGATTACTTTAAGAATATGAATCTTCCATAAAGGATATTCAATTAGATGATATGATGCAAACTTCCATAAAGAAAAACATATTTACACATGTGAATTGTTATTATAAGCAAGTAAACATGTTTATTTCACTAATTTCATCTCATATACAAAAGATTAAGGCAAAGAAAAGAAATTTAAATGAATACAAGTACCTTATTACATCAATTAAGTTAAAAAAGAAATTGTATTTAAGTAAAAATTACAAAAAGAAATTCCATTTCTTTCTTCTTTAATCTTCAGCCTCAATCCTTCTTCTCTTCTTCTTCTACCTTCTTTCTCTCTTCTACCTTCTCTCTTTCTCTCTTCTCTCTTTTACCTTTCTCTTTTACCTCTCTATCTCGAGCATTTCTCTTAAGTTTCTTAACCTCTTTTCTTCTCTTTCTTTTCCTCTTACTTTTCTGTCTGTTTACCTTTCCTTTATTTTTTTTTATTAAGCTCTACGGGCTCTTCTCCTAACTCTTTCTTCTCCTTTACCTTTCAGTTGTGCACTTAAATCGCAATTGAGCCAAATTTGAATCGAACTTGAATCGAACCAAAAATTTGATTTTGTGGTTGGCGGCTCGAACCGGTCGGGGATACACAGCACCCCTCTCAGGGTGGAACCAAACCCTACTGGGTCTAAGTCTAGTTTGTATTAGGTTTATTTCCGGTTCAATTCTCATCATGCACAGTCTCTGACCTCCCAGACCCACATGCACATGCCTGCCCACCGGCCCATGCTCGCACGCCCACAGGTGCACACACACCCGGGCACACGTACCGCATGCACCCACACACACACATGCTCATTGTGCGCCCAGTGCTGACGATCGAACAACCCTATGCACTTTTTCCATTTATCCTGAGGCGTGCGCTCACGCTCTACTGATGTGGGACTATGTTAGTCCCCTCTAGGCCGAACTTTGGCTAAGGACTCCGGCCAGCACAGAGCTCCAAATCGAGCAAATAAGGGCTCGTTGGAAAGCTCTAAAGGTGCTCTACAAAATTACAGCATCAATTTGATGCTAAATACGGAATCTACCCTTCAATTTGATGGGTGAAAGTTGAATGCTTTCATGGCCAATATGGCCTGCAGAGGTGAATCTCAGGTCTAAAGACCTGGAGAGGGAACTTTTGACCTCATATGAGGTCCTGACTAGGTTCAGGAAATGTTTATGCATCTACTGGTGAAGGAAAGGGACTCTAAGGAGCTTCAAGAAGGCGAAGAAGCTCAAGAGCTTCGTTAAGGAGCTTCAGAGCTCCATTTCAAATTATGATCAGCTCAACAGAAAGCTAGAGGCCAACAGAAATAGATCAAACAACCTCTGAAGGTTGTTAAAAGTCTATCTGGGCAGTGTTCACAATTGAAATTCATCAGAATGGCACTGAAGACAGCATTGGGTTCAAATGAACCCAAACTGAGCAGCAATCGAATTCTTCCAAAACTTTAATTAAAACTCATTTAAATCAAATCAAATCTTTCTAAAATCATCCTAGAAGTAATTTGAACTCATTAATTTGTTGAATTGAAACCTAAATCATCATATCAGACCTAATTTTGACCTCTGAACCTTGAAATTTGACTTTCATCATTAGGTTATCTCATATGCAATTAACACTTTAAATCACCTCTATTTGATCTCAAGAACATGTTCACGGTCTTAGAAAGAAGCTTTGACTTAGAAACCTAGGGTTTCAGGTCTGTCGCCTAGACTCTAAAAGTAGTTTGTTCGACAGAACAAACTGAGGCCTAACTGAACGAAAGGTCTTCAAATTTGATCTCAGGAAATCCATCTGGTGCTTCTAGACCTTTAAAATTAGGCTTATCCTTATTAAACAGGCTTCTCCAACTCTGCCGGAGTTGGAGAAGACAGAGGTCTAGATGGAGCTCCAGGTCTTAAAACTTCAAACAAAATGTTGTAGAATAATTAGTGAGCCTCAAATAAATGATCTGGAGTTTCACGCAAGGTTCTATGGGCTGAAGAGTACATCTTGATTCACTGGAGCTCACCGGATTTCCGGTGAGTTCGGAAAATGGCTAAAAGTGTGTAAACAATATCAAAACATGCCATGGATGATCTGAACAGTTTCCTGACGTCACAGGAAACCTCAGGAACTCAATAATTGCTTCAATTAATGATTATACTGAAAGATAAGCATTGAATTCATAGTGAGTGAAATCTGAGTTCGATAGAACTCAGAACATGTTATCTGACTCAATTGAGTGGAGAGAACATGTTAGTGGAGTATGGTGAAGGTGAATATATGATTAGTTAAGTGGATACACTCCTCCTGAGCCGCCATTGACAACGAGCTCAGGAGGTTGAGTGAATTTTAGGCGTTTTATATGTAGGTGATTATTAATCCAATTAAAGTGAGGATAGGGGCCCTAAGAGGATGATTAAGTGACGGAGGGCCCTAGTAGAGGTGAATTACCCTCGGTGACCTCCTCCATGGACAACGGAAGCAACCGATGAAGGTGGAGATGGATTAGACGATTAGGTGTTTAAATCAGGGAATTAAAGTGTTAGAAGTGATCATGGAGGATTAAGGAAGATGATCAGTGAAATTAACAGACAAAAGAGTGCTCCAGTCAAGCTCAAAGAGCTCGCCGGAGCTGAGGAAGATGACAGGAAATCTACATTAAATCTAACTAACCTACCTAACCAACTACTCTAATTAAACTACTTACCTAACCTACTGTTACCTGGACAAAGGGGGCAGAGGATCTCCGTCGAAGGTCCTTAACGGAGGAGGAAATCAAAGGGGCAGAGGAAGAAGTCCAACGAGTGTAGGCAAAGCGTAGAGGAGGAAGTCCAACGTTAACACTGCATCAGAAGACTTAGCGGACAACGGCGGAGATCCAGAACAAGTAAAGATGAATGGAGGAAGACGGATGAAGCGGAGGAAGGTCGCTAGATTTTGGAGTGAATAGCCTATCTGTCAGCTCAGTGGGAGAAGGAGGGAAGGGAGCTAACTCCTTGAAATCAAAGAGGTGGAGGGGTATTTATAAGTTGCGGTAGCTGAGGAGGAGGGTGAATCTGGACGGAAAAAGGTCTAGGAATGAAGTAACCACTAGTGTCTTCTCCAACGCTGGTGAGGTTAACTTCAAGCCCTAAATAGGATTTGAGCTTCATCCAAACCGATAGATGCAAAGAAGACGGTGAGCACAAGCTCCAAGAGCTTGGAAAGGAAGGGTGGACGTCGAATGGACGGTGATCGGCGGGTATGGAAACCTCTTTTCGTCAGCCATCGAAGAGGCTGAAGAAGGAATGAAGAGGAAGAAGAAGATGTTTACAGGGGCCTATCTACAATGAAAAATAAGGACCTAGGTGAAGAATAAGGACTCAATTGAAATAAAACTTAGGGACTAAAATGTAAACTAAGGTTTTCAAGGTTTATTTTAATTTAAATCTTTTTCAACTTTTTATATATGATTATAAATGAGACAAATATTATATTTAAGCCTTGGATTTACATTTTTGACCTTTTTAGCTTAATTTATTTAATTAAGTAAAGTTACTTAAGTTATTACAAACTTAGGTATAAGTTATACTTAAGTTAGTTAACACATTAATTAGGTAAATTATTGATGATATTTCGAGTCCATTTATTAATTAAATTATTAATAATATTAATTGGATAATAATATAACATTTTTAACTTATTTTAAGGTCCTTTAATATTTTATCCCTTATGTTATAATTAACCCATATATTTACATATTCCTAGCTAGTTAACAAGGAAGACTAGTTAATTAGGGGTAATTAGAAGCCATGATGAGCCTCTCATCAAGCATCACATCAATAAACTAATACATTTGCTAGGAAATTGGTTTAACATGCATCTCAAGGAAGGTAGTATATCTCAAGCAATATTCGTTCGTTTTAACCCTAAAGTTCATTTCACGTCCTAAGGTTCAATTAAGTTATTCTAATTATGCACTTAGTTTTATTAAATCTTTATATGAAAGAAAACCACTCTACCAGGAAACACGGGAGGAATGGGGGCTAGAACCGCAGGTCCTATCGCCTCCACAGGCCCCGCATACTCAACTAGCTGGAGACCTATACAATTGACCAACCTCATCAAATGAGTCCAAAATTGTATATAAATGACACTAACTCGTATAGAAGATCAAGCGAAAAACAACGGTACTTCGTTTGTGAAAATCCGATTCCGTTTGCACCCTAAACAAGCCAAAACACGCATACTATTTAAAATCAGACGTCTGAGACTAGATCTAGATGTCTTAAATGAACTCAGAACCTTACCTTTCTTTCCTGCGGCTTCCACTGACGTCCAAACCCCTCTGCAATCATCTGAGGGAAGTCGCAGATCTCAGACTCTCCTTCCGATCGTCTAGGAGTACAATCAGACGCTTAGCGATGTGCCTAGACGTCCAAAAGAGCCTCGAAGGGCGCACCGCTTGCCTTTCCAACACTCTGTACCTGCATACGCACCCGTAGAGCCAAAACATCTAAGCGTCCCATCTGCATGGCCAGAACTCGTGCAGAAACACGTACCTCTACACTAAATGTGCTTTCAGACGTCCGACCTTAGCTCTGGACGTCCCACAGTTGCTCTAGATGTCTGGTAGAAGCTCCGGACGTCTGATACTAGAAATGATCCCGTATGCAGAACTCTCTTGCGAGGCTTCTTCTCCGTGTCTCCTACAACTGCTACACTAGCAGCCTCAATAGGTCGCGAACCTCCCTTTCACAAGCTCCTCTTCCCTGTACAGCTACTCTCCTCGTGTAACGAACGCGTACCCCAGACGCCTTTTAAGACGTCTGGGAGGTGGCCCAAACGTCGGACCAGACGTCTGGGATCACATCCAGACGTCTTACCAGACGTCCGGGATCGTTTACAGACGTCTGGAAAACAGTTATGTTCGCACGGGAGATTCGTCTGCGCGCCTGTGCGCGCAGACCTGCGATTCCTCTCTCCCTCTCTCTGCGGCTGCAGGCGCGCTGCGACCGCCTTCTCTCTCCTCGCGCGGCCTTAAAAGGGCGCGCCTCCCGTCTCCACCGTCTCCCCATCCTTCTCCTTCCTGTGCGCGAGAGCAGCGGACGCGAGGGCGGCAGCGGCAGCCGCGGTGAGCGCGGAGGAGGTGCGGCGTGCGAGGGCGGGGCTCTGCCGTGAGGGCGAGCTCGCCGGAGCGGCTTGGCCGGCCGGCGGAGGGCGCAGGAGGCGCGGAGCGACGTGGAGAGGGACCTGCTGCGGGCTGAGCAGCAGACGCGCGAGGTGCGACGCGGGCGGCGTCGCGAGCGGAGGCCGAGCAGGGTTCTGATTCTGGAAAATTTTCCAGAATCAGACGTCTGGGTTGATAGCCAGACGGCAAGGTCGACGTCTGTAAGATCATACAGACGTCTGAAAGGTGAGTTTCCGCTTTCTTCTTCCTTCTTGTCGACTGACCGTACTGAGGGAGGGGGGTTGGCTGTGCGCAGGTTCGCTGATTCGCTATCCCTTGCGAATCGGACGTCTGGAAGTTGTACCAGACGGCGGGAGTGACCTCCAGACGTCCGGGGTGACCATCGGACGTCTGGGAGATAGGACAGACGTCCCCGCAGACTTCTGGACGTCTGGAAAACCACACTGAACAGGTAATTCTCTGATCCACTGTTTAAGACGTCTGGAAGAAGTTCCAGACGTCTGATTTTGCACAGTATCGTCTTTCTCGACCCGTTTAGGGCCCGTTTGGGCTCCGTTTTCCGCGATTTGAGTTGCGTTCGTTTCAGAATTAATTCCTCTACCCGTCTACAGTAGCTATACACTGTTTTGAGACACTCCATGTGTTTGATCCTTGTGATAGGACCTCGTTCGGTTGCAGTCTTGAGAGTCGCGGAGGCACGCGGGATTCCCGATCACGCCCCCATTACTCCCGTTGTACCTGGTAGAGTGGCTTAAGTTATTTTTATTAAAATCTGTTAATGTATGGAACCATAACTAGAATCTAGGCCATTGCATGAATCCTAGGAATGAGAAATGTATGGAATGATAGCTCCTAGGTGATGCATGAATCCTAGGGTTGGAAAACTAGTTGTATGCTAGATCCTAGGATATGGCATGAATCTTAGGATGGAAAAACTAGTGGAATGTATAATACTGCAGTCTTGGAAAAATGGAAAGGAATACAAAGCTGCCTGTAACTTGAATTAACAGCTGTCTGTTATGAATAAAGAAATATGTTTGAGATCATGGATTTTGAGAACGTGAATCTGGAATGTGAAACATATGATGTTCTGAGATAAAGAGCTGGAACCCTGCGGGGAATTAGGAGTGGAACTCCTGGAAAGAAAAAGGAATGGAACTGAGATGTAGTTTGCACTGTCCCTTGGGTACGCAGTACCAAGGGAAGTACCTGTACCTGTTTAGTGCAGAGTGGGGCCAGCCGCCCCAGGGACCCGGGGTTAGGATTGGCCGCTCTGTACCGACTTGTTGGCCCTCGTGTACGTAGTACCGAGGAGAGCTAGTAGTGTTAGGAGAGTACTAGCTACCCCACGAGCCCCGGGGTTCTGCTAGCCTCCTTCACCGACTTGTTAGGCCCACTAGGGCAAACCAGGGTAGTCAGGCGAGGGTGCGCGGACTGTGGAGGGGCAAGGCCCCGGTTTGGTTACTGTGGAGGGGTTGGACCCCTGTTACTGAGAGGGCTCTGCCCTGGTTCCGTGCTGTGCTTTGGGCGCACCCGTTAACGGAAACGACTGACCGCGTGCCAGTGCGGGCTAGCTACCTGTGCGTCTATCGCGCGTGCCGTAGTCACCGTTACGTCTGTCAGTGACCTTGGGGTGGTTGACTGAGGGTAGGATCACCACGGGGGACTCTCCCGGCCAGGAGAGCACCACGTGCTACTTCTACTTTTGGAAAAGATTGCAATCAAGATCGTTCCCACAAGGACATTCGAGATCAAGTAAAGGATCTGAGAAAAATAAATGAAATAGTGAGAAAAATTGAAAGATGTGAATAAAGGAAGTAATAGAACATAACAGCTACTGTACACTCTACCGTTTTCCTTTAGTTGGTTTGCCACTCTACTCAGCGTTTTGCTGACGTGTTACACTCGTTACCTTTTTCAGGACCAGGTGTTGAGCAGCCAGGGTCGGCGGCTGCAGAGGACGCTGGGCCGAGTAAGGTCCAGTAGAGTTACCACAGCTTTTGTACCCCTTTTTGTTTCTGTTCTAGTGAGTAGTTTTTGTTTCCGCTGTACCTTCTTTACCTGCAGTTCTTGTTATATGATAAATGCTATTTTACTGTTGTGGTGGTACCTACTGTAGTAGTTTCTTTCCTTACTGCTGTACTTTCTTACTGTTAGTTATATTCATGCTGAATGTGGTTTATTTTACTGTCTTTTGGTAACTTCCTCGTTGGACGACTGGGTCTTGGGATTAGTCGAGTCGGTCCGGTTCTCGTGTCTCGTAGGGACTCGGGGACCGGGTCGTTACAAGATGGTATCAGAGCAAGGTCGTCCCGAGAAGTGAATCAACTGACTGGAAAATAACCAATTCACATGTTTATAGCTAGAGTAGCCACCACAACATATCTCTTGACATGAGCTCTTAGAAGTTTTGTTAGGTACCGTCTGTTTTGACGTTTCCGTTTCATTTCGCGTCTCCTTGCAGGAGATGCCTCGTCGCGGGATTGGCGAGACTGGCCACGGGCGCGGCCGAGGGCGAGGTCGGCGAGGTGGACGTGCTGTCGTTGACGTCTCGGTGGACCAGCCACCACTCCCTGGCATCCAAGCCCAGGACCTCGCCAGACTGATACGGGATATTTTACGAGAGGAGCTCCACCCACCACCCCGAGCACCTCCTCCTGGAGTTGCAGAGGGGGAGTCCTCTGTGGGACCACGCGACGGACGCGGCGCTGGACACGAGGGAGGGGATGGGCCCCTGCCGCCCCCACCTTCCTCCGACACTTCTGTACACGAGGCACCTTCGCTTGGAGGTGCACCAGCACCTCCCCTACAGCGCCACTTCGAGCTTTTCGGACAGTTCCGGAAGCTGAAGCCCCCCTCCTTCAAGGGAGATGAGGACCCGACCGAGGCAGAGGACTGGCTTGAGCAGCTGGAGAAGATCTTCGACACCCTTCGCCCCCCGGTGGAGTGCCGCGTGGCCTTTGCCACGTACCAGCTGGAGAGTGCGGCACACCGGTGGTGGAGGGCGGTCCGGGGACAGGAGAGGGACGAGCCGACGTGGGACCAGTTCGTCACCCTCTTCTGCGAGCAGTACTTTCCCCAGACATGGCAGGACCAGAGGAGGCGAGAGTTCCACACTCTCCGCCAAGGGACGATGACCGTGAGCGCGTACCGCACGCGTTTCTTGGAACTGTCCCGCTTTGCAGCGACAGCGGTAGCCACCGAGGAGGAGCGCCTTTGGAGGTTCACCGAGGGGCTCCGGCCTGCGATCCGGGGGTATGTCAAACCCCTGAAGCTGCCGACGTTTTCGAGGGTGGTAGAGGCAGCTATGACTTACGAGGAGACCAACCCGTCCGCGCGAGAGACCGACGGCGGGCGGAAGAGGCCCTTTCAGCCAGACTTCTCACAGGGCCGGCGAGAACGGAGACACGTGGCGTCCGTAGGAGAGTCGTCACGTTGTGCAGGGCCATCAGTGGCCTTTGGGGGCCCTCGACAGGGGCCAGTCGCCAGCACCGGACCCCCGCCTAGCCGACAGCAGGGACTCACTGAGGGCGGGAGTCGGGTTCCCCTTTGCTACCAGTGTGGCCAGCCGGGCCACGTCAGGAGGGACTGCCCATCTAGGGCAGGAGGTCAGCAGATACTTCCCGTGCAGAGCACTGGAGGGCGTGCAGGAGGCCGCGGTTCCCAGGCACGAGGAGGACAGCAGTCGCGAGGAGGGTACCGGCCAGCACCTACCCGTCCGACGCAGAGTGTGGCTGCTTCGTCCGCACCTAGAGCTGAGGGGCGTATCAACGCCCTAACACACAGGGACGCCAGAGCTTCGGGATCCGTGGTAGCAGGTATGGTTTCAGTTTCTGGCAGACTCGTTTACACGCTTTACGATTCTGGCGCTACGCACTCGTTTGTCGCAGCCAGTTTCGCAGTTAGTTTGGACCAGGATTATACACAGTTAGAGAATCCGTTCGTAATCAGAGGTCCGAGTGGTCAACTGTTTGTAGCTGAGGAGGTGTACACGGGTTGCGAGGTCAGCATCGGGGGACATAGCCTGCCAGCTGACCTGATTATGATACGGATGGAGGACTTTGGAGTGATTCTGGGGATGGATTGGCTGTCCGCTTACCACGCCTTGGTAGACTGTTTTGAGAGGAAGATTGTCTTCTCCATTCCGGAGTTGCCTTCTTTCGAGTTTCACGGGCAGCCAGTGGACGGAGGGTTCAGGTGCATATCGGCACTTCGGGCGGCGAGACTTTTGAGCCAGGGGTGTGAGGGCTTCCTAGCTTGTGTGGTGGCAGAGCCCAGCCCCGTGGCAGACTTCCAAAGCATCCCGGTGGTCAGAGAGTACCCCGACGTGTTTCCAGACGAGTTACCAGGACTACCGCCCGAGCGTGAGATCGAGTTTGAGATCTCACTAGTACCAGGGACCAGCCCCATCTCCACCGCGCCTTACAGAATGGCACCGCTTGAGCTGCGAGAGCTCAAGTCTCAGTTGCAGGACCTTTTGGAGAAGGGTTTCGTGAGGCCCAGTGCGTCTCCCTGGGGAGCCCCGGTACTGTTTGTAAAGAAGAAGGATGGGACCCTACGCCTTTGTGTGGACTACCGACAGCTGAATAGGGTCACCATCAAGAACAGATATCCGCTGCCGAGGATTGACGATTTGTTTGACCAGTTGCGGGGTGCCACGGTGTTTTCCAAGATCGACTTGAGGTCTGGATACCACCAGTTGAGGATCAGGGAGACCGACGTCTCCAAGACAGCTTTCCGCACCCGCTACGGACACTACGAGTTTTTGGTCATGCCGTTTGGGCTGACCAATGCCCCCGCTGCTTTCATGGACCTGATGAACCGGGTGTTTAGACCGTACTTGGACCAGTTTGTGGTGGTTTTCATAGATGACGTACTCATCTATTCTAGAGATCGGACGCAGCACGGACAGCACTTGCGGATGGTTCTGGACACTCTGAGACGACGCAGGCTGTACGCCAAATACAGCAAGTGCGAGTTCTGGTTGAGGGAGGTGACCTTTTTGGGTCATGTGATCTCTGGAGACGGCCTGGCGGCGGACCCCGCCAAGGTCGAGGCAGTGCTCAGGTGGGAGAGACCGCGTTCAGTCACTGAGATTCGCAGTTTCCTGGGACTGGCAGGTTACTACAGACGGTTCATCAGAGGATTTTCACAGATTGCGCGTCCTATGACACAGTTGACCCGGAAGGATGTGCCTTTCGCTTGGACAGACGCCTGTCAGGCGTGTTTTCTGGAGCTGAAGGAGAGGTTGACCTCGGCTCCCGTGCTCACCATCCCTGACAGCAGTGGCGGGTTCGTTGTGTACACGGACGCTTCCTTGCAGGGGTTAGGAGGTGTGCTCATGCAGAGGGGTCACGTGGTCGCTTACGCTTCGCGGCAACTGAAGCCCCATGAGCATACCTACCCTACCCACGATCTAGAGTTGGCAGCTGTTGTCTTCGCGCTGAAGACATGGAGGCACTACTTGTACGGTGAGACCTTCGAGATTTTTACAGACCACAAGAGCCTCAGATATCTTTTTGACCAGAAGGAGCTCAACATGAGACAGAGACGTTGGTTGGAGCTCCTGAAGGACTACGACTGCAGCATCTCCTACCACCCGGGAAAGGCCAATGTAGTGGCTGACGCCTTGAGCCGTAAGGCGCCTGCACGCTTGGCCAGTCTACAGTTACAGAGTTGGAGCCTTTTGGAGGAGGTGGGCAGTTGGCGACCTCTAGAGTTACGAGGGTACTGTGGGGCAGTGACGGTGACACGGCAGACCAGGCCAGAGTTGATAGACCGCATCATCACGGGACAGATGGCCGATCCGTACTTGCAGTCTTTGCGCGATAGAGTACTATCAAGGGACCCAGGGGACTTCTCTTTCATAGACCAGGTGCTACGATTGAGGGGACGGTTGTGCGTTCCCAGAGACGAGGAGCTGTTGAGAGAGCTCCTGACTGAGGCACACGGTTCCAGATTCACCATACATCCCGGAAACACGAAAATGTACCATGACTTGAGACGCGAGTTTTGGTGGAGAGGGATGAAGCGGGATGTGGGTGAGTTCGTGCAGCAGTGCTTAGTGTGCCAGCAGGTGAAAGCCGAGCATCAGAGGCCTGCAGGGCCGCTTCAGCCGCTTCCAGTGCCAGAGTGGAAGTGGGAGAGCATCACCATGGACTTGGTGGTGGGCATACCTGTTACCCAGCGAGGACACGACGCAGTCTGGGTAATAGTGGATAGATTGACGAAGACGGCACGATTCTTGCCGATCCGAGTCACTTTGAGACCAGCACAGTTGGCAGAGAGGTATATCCGTGATGTGGTGCGACTACACGGAGTTCCGCGGGAGATCGTATCCGACCGGGATACCCGTTTTACGTCCCAGTTTTGGGCTGAGTTTCAGCAGGCTTTGGGGACGAGGTTGAGGTTTAGCACGGCTTACCACCCCCAGACGGATGGACAGTCGGAACGCACGATACAGACACTTGAGGACCTTTTGCGTGCCTGTGTACTAGACTGGAGGGGCTCTTGGGAGGAGCACCTACCCCTGGCGGAGTTTGCATACAACAACAGTTACCACTCGAGCATCGGCATGGCTCCCTACGAGGCTCTGTACGGACGGAAGTGTACGGCACCCTTGAGTTGGGTTGAGGTGGGGACCAAGTGGGAGGTTGGCCCCAGGTTGATCCGGCAGAGTCAGGAGGTAGTGGAGCAGATCCACAGACGACTCCGCACTGTCAGGAGAAGACAGAAGAGCTACGCGGATCGCAGACGCAGAGAGGTGCAGTTCGAGGTTGGGGACCACGTCTTCCTTCGTGTTTCGCCCATGAAGGGCTTACAGCGGTTTGGGGTGAGAGGGAAGCTCGCACCGAGGTTCGTGGGGCCCATTGAGGTCCTGGAGCGGGTTGGACCCGTTGCTTACAGACTTGCCCTTCCCCCGCAGCTTTCTGGTGTGCACGACGTGTTCCACGTGTCCAACCTCAGGAAGTACGTAGCCAATCCCAGCCACGTACTGAGTCACGAGAGCGTCGAGGTGAGCGACGACCTGACCTACCCCGAGCGGCCAGTGCAGATCCTAGACCGAGCCGTCCGCAGGTTGAGACGAAAGCAAGTACCCCTGGTAAAGTTTTGTGGAGGAGCCAGCGGTACGAGGAGGCTACCTGGGAGCCTGAGGCGGCAATGCGGGAGCGGTACCCGGAGCTTTTCGCGGGTACGTCTTTTCGGACCGGCTTCGGTCCTCTTTGAGTTTGTTATGGTTATTTGGACATCTTTTTCCCGCACCCAAGTTGGCGCAAGTTTCGGGGACGAAACTTCCTTTGAGTTTGTTATATTGTAACGAACGCGTACCCCAGACGCCTTTTAAGACGTCTGGGAGGTGGCCCAGACGTCGGACCAGACGTCTGGGATCACATCCAGACGTCTTACCAGATGTCCGGGATCGTTTACAGACGTCTGGAAAACAGTTATGTTCGCACGTGAGATTCGTCTGCGCGCCTGTGCGCGCAGACCTGCGATTCCTCTCTCCCTCTCTCTGCGGCTGCAGGCGCGCTGCAACCGCCTTCTCTCTCCTCACGCGGCCTTAAAAGGGCGCGCCTCCCGTCTCCACCGTCTCCCCATCCTTCTCCTTCCTGTGCGCGAGAGCAGCGGACGCGAGGGCGGCAGCGGGGCTCTGCCGGAGGGGCGGAGGAGGTGCGGCGTGCGAGGGCGGGGCTCTGCCGTGAGGGCGAGCTCGCCGGAGCGGCTTGGCCGGCCGGCGGAGGGCGCAGGAGGCGCAGAGCGACGCGGAGAGGGACCTGCTGCGGGCTGAGCAGCAGACGCGTGAGGTGCGACGCGGGCGGCGTCGCGAGCGGAGGCCGAGCAGGGTTCTGATTCTGGAAAATTTTCCAGAATCAGACGTCTGGGTTGATAGCCAGACGGCAAGGTCGACGTCTGTAAGATCATACAGACGTCTGAAAGGTGAGTTTCCGCTTTCTTCTTCCTTCTTGTCGACTGACCGTACTGAGGGAGGGGGGTTGGCTGTGCGCAGGTTCGCTGATTCGCCATCCCTTGCGAATCGGACGTCTGGAAGTTGTACCAGACGGCGGGAGTGACCTCCAGACGTCCGGGGTGACCATCGGACGTCTGGGAGATAGGACAGACGTCCCCGCAGACTTCTGGACGTCTGGAAAACCACACTGAACAGGTAATTCTCTGATCCACTGTTTAAGACGTCTGGAAGAAGTTCCAGACGTCTGATTTTGCACAGTATCGTCTTTCTCGACCCGTTTAGGGCCCGTTTGGGCTCCGTTTTCCGCGATTTGAGTTGCGTTCGTTTCAGAATTAATTCCTCTACCCGTCTACAGTAGCTATACACTGTTTTGAGACACTCCGTGTGTTTGATCCTTGTGATAGGACCTCGTTCGGTTGCAGTCTTGAGAGTCGCGGAGGCACGCGGGATTCCCGATCACGCCCCCATTACTCCCGTTGTACCTGGTAGAGTGGCTTAAGTTATTTTATTAAAATCTGTTAATGTATGGAACCATAACTAGAACCTAGGGCATTGCATGAATCCTAGGAATGAGAAATATATGGAATGATAGCTCCTAGGTGTTGCATGAATCCTAGGGCCGGAAAACTAGATTGTATGATAGATCCTAGGATATGGCATGAATCCTAGGATGGAAAAACTAGTGGAATGTATATTACTGCAGTCTTGGAAAAATGGAAAGGAATATATAAAGCTGCCTGTAAATTTAATTAACAGCTGCCTGTTATGAATAAAGAAACATGTTTGAGATCATGGAATTGAGAACGTGAATCTGGAAAGTGAAACATATGATGTTCTGAGATAAAGAGCTGGAACCCTACGGGGAATTAGGAGTGGAACTCCTGGAAAGAAAAAGGAATGGAACTGAGATGTAGTTTGTACTGTCTCTTGGGTACGCAGTACCAAGGGAAGTACCTGTACCTGTTTAGTGCAGAGTGGGGCCAGCCGCCCCAGGACCCGGGGTTAGGATTGGCCGCTCTGTACCGACTTGTTGGCCCTCGTGTACGTAGTACCGAGGAGAGCTACTAGTGTTAGGAGAGTACTAGCTACCCCACGGGCCCCGGGGTTCTGCTAGCCTCCTTCACCGACTTGTTAGGCCCATTAGGGCAAACCAGGGTAGTCAGGCGAGGGTGCGCGGACTGTGGAGGGGCAAGGCCCCGGTTTGGTTACTGTGGAGGGGTTGGACCCCTGTTACTGAGAGGGCTCTGCCCTGGTTCCGTGCTGTGCTTTGGATGCACCCGTTAACGGAAACGACTGACCGCATGCCAGTGCCGGCTAGCTACCTGTGCGTCTATCGCGCGTGCCGTAGTCACCGTTACGTCTGTCAGTGACCTTGGGGTGGTTGACTGAGGGTAGGATCACCACGGGGGACTCTCCCGGCCAGGAGAGCACCACGTGCTACTTCTACTTTTGGAAAAGACTGCAATCAAGATCGTTCCCATGAGGACATTCGAGATCAAGTAAAGGATCTGAGAAATAAACGAAATAGTGAGAAAAATTGAAAGATGTGAATAAAGGAAGTAATAGAACATAACAGCTACTGTACACTCTACTGTTGCCTTTTAGTTAGTTTGCCACTCTACTCAGCGTTTTGCTGACGTGTTACACTCGTTACCTTTTTCAGGACCAGGTGTTGAGCAGCCAGGGTCGGCGGCTGCAGAGGACGCTGGGCCGAGTAGGGTCCAGTAGAGTTACCACAGCCTTTTGTACCTCTTTTGTTTCTGTTCTAGTGAGTAGTTTTGTTTCCGCTGTACCTTCTTTACCTGCAGTTTCTGTTATATGTGATAAATGTTGTTTTACTGTTGTGGTGGTACCTACTGTAGTAGTTTCTTTCCTTACTGCTGTACTTTCTTACTGTTAGTTATATTCATGCTGAATGTGGTTTATTTTACTGTCTTTTGGTTACTTCCTCGTTGGACGACTGGGTCTTGGGATTTGTCGAGTCGGTCCGGTTCTCGTGTCTCGTAGGGACTCGGGGACCGGGTCGTTACACCTCGTATCTCCGAGCTCCTCCGGCTCGAGCACTCACTCACACCCTCTTCCTCTCACGCACTCACTCACGCTCTCTCCCTCTCTCCTTCACTCCCTCGCTCACGGCAGGAGGGGAAGAGCGGTGATGAACGTGGTCGTCGTTAAGGGAAGGAGATGGAGAGAGCATTGGCTGGAGGTGATGGGGAGAAAGATGAAGGGTGTGGGGGTTTAAATAGGAGGTGTTTAGGATTTTGTGTGATGAGGCCAGAGGAGAGAGAAAATGCATGTGTGTCGCATGTTCACGAAAAGCAAAAGCACGTACGGTTTTCCCTACTTTCAGACATCCGACCATCAATCTAGACGTCTTATCCAACCCATGAGAGGCGGTTCATTTCAGTTCCTAAGCTAAACTAATCCATTACAAAATTTAACATCTAAACTACATCTACTGATCTACACTACACCTACAGGACCTACAATTAATCTAGAAAACATCAAAACCTAACTAAGTGGACGAATGTGACCTGGAAGAGGATCTGCAGCTGGTGTCTACAGCGACGAATGGGGAAGAATCTCCAATGGAGGGAAAGCTCTCTAGTGGAGCATAGATCACCCTCAGGTGCTATGAGGTCCTTAGCGGTAAGGAAGAGATGGAGAACATGAGGTTTTGCCGCCAAAGTAGTGGAATACGGGTTTGATGAGGAGAGACCAGAGGGAAGAAAGATCAACTCGAGAGATGTAGGCGAGGAGTCGATAGGCCTCGCGTGAGCCTAGGGAGCTACTTAAGTAACCGAGGGAGTGATTCTGAGCACAGTGGGATGTGAATAGGTGATCATCGACTTTCGATTCACACTAAAAATGGTGTTTTAAATGTCATTTTTGTAGTACATGTCACAAAATGTAAATCGATGTCATGTCAATTTTATTTATTGATAATTTTTACTGGTTTGTTTTTAGGTCGTTCACTAGGAGGTAGTTATTAATATGCATCACTTTCTAAATCCAAAAATCTTCTTTTATTCTAAAAATATTGATTTTATTTACAAAATGAATGAATCAATCAAATAATGAATAAAAGAATGTGTTAATTATTTACAAAAGAAACAATTAAAATCCCTAAAAACATATATACACAAACAAGTATGAAAAACTATATATAATCACTTTATGTTAGTTATACACAACTAATATAGTTAATACCTAAGTATAGGTACAAAAATAGTAAATAATATCTACTATAATAACTCATATTAACATACTAACATCTATAGTAACATATATTTATATACAGTAACAGATATCATCGTCACTAAAGCCTTAGTAAAATTATATACATAACCTATGGTAGAAACTATCATTTATACTGACATATTAACTTATCTACAGTGATGGATTTATCTGTCACTAAAGTTCTAGTTTATTTATATACATATTTTACTTTATAATATATACTATACACACACACACACACACACACATACAAAACAAGCATGCACTCAAATGTTCCAACACTTACTCGCACAAACCTTCTCTTCCTTCGCTCTACACTTAGCTAACTTTCCTCTCCTTCTCCTCTTTAGACTTAGCTAGATTTTTAAGTCCTTCAATACTTTCAGACCGATTCAACATTTTCAGACTGGATTTTTAAGTCCTTCAACACTTTCAAACTGGATTTTTAATGGGCGGGTAGACTCACTTTCGTAGGATACACAGCATCTCAAAAGGTACGACCAGACCACTACTAGTGAGCTAGCCTTAGTTAATTTTAGGTGTATTTTATCCAGATTCAGGCCCATAATTGGGCCCATTTAGACCCTAACATAGTGCAAAGCCCTCGACCCAACACTGTTCACAGATTCATTCATATCCTGAGTAAATGCTCGGTATAATGCTCAGGAGGGTATGGTGTACGAGGCACCTAACGCTCATGATGACTAAGCGGCATAAGAGATGAAAACAATATATACCCCGTCGTGCACTCTTCAGCGCACGATGTAGGACTATGTTTAGTGCCAATTGGTGCTGCTACTTGCGTGCAACGTTGCGTGAAATCTGAAGGTTTGGCCCTCGATTTAAGGGCTCAAATTAAATCTGATTTTAAAATAAATTATATTTTTGAAAAGCCCTTATATAGGGCTATACAATATTATAGTTAATTTAGGGAAATAAATTATTTAGATACATAATTAAATTAGTTGAAGTTGGCTTATTGTACACATTAAATTAGAGTTTAATTCGTTAATTAACATACAAATGAGTGACTTAATTATCAAATTAACTGTGTACAGTGTTAGTATACATAATAAATTATTTATTACATATTTTTATTATATTTTAGGAACTTTATTTTAATTTATTTACAATTAACTATAAGTTTTAGATAGTTTTACATATAAATAATCTATAAATAATATAATATAGTATAAATACCATATAAATGAGTTGCAAATACTTAATAGAATATAATATAAGTGTACATTATAACTTACTTTAATATTAGATTAAATTACTAATTTATTTTATTTTAACTTAACAAATTACTTAGTTAAATTAATAACTTAATTATTTACTGTAAGAATATAATTAAATTAAATTACAAGTATTATAATATTCATATTATATATAAAAATACGTATGTACAATATTAAGTACAATTATATGCATATAGATAGGTTTATAGAATTACTTGGATTATTATACATTTAGTTTATATAAATTAATAGAAAATAATACAATAAAGTTATATATACAATAAATTATTCTAAATAAATAATTTAATACATAGAATACATGTATAAGTTAATTATATACATCATGTACATATTATACAATTTATATACTTAGTTTAGATTTAAATTATATATACAAATATATGCATAGTATATAGGGTATTTTTAGTGTTTTTCTGATTTTTAGGATTTTTATAGGTTTAAGGGAGCCAGGGGATGCGAGAGAAAGAGTGAGATGAGAGAGAGAAACCTATTTTTTGTGTTTTTGATTTTTGGTTCTTTATTAAGTTCCATGGTAGACTAAATTGTTGACTAGTATGTTTTACCAAATCGAGGGTTCAGAATATCTTCAAACTTTACATACACTTAGGAAAATACCTAATCTTACTCAAGACAAGTTTTTTTATTTTTTATAATTTTTTATAATTTTTAGTTATATACAAGTTAAGCACAAATGAAACCTTGAGTGAGTGTTTCATTAGAGAACCTACGGCATTAAAATCTATTCTATAAGATGGGAAAGGGATATAAACACTTCAAAACATTCAACATATTGCATGAAAGGTATATGAATAGTAAAGTACGCTTTTTACTTCAAATTTCATTAATTTTCATATTTGAACTGTTACACTTTAGTATATAGCTGATAGTGAACTAACAACATAGTCTACAAGACAATTCAAACATATTCAAAACCCTTAAAAGTACATGAATGCTTACATACATATGTTCTGACAATAAACTCAGGTCAGCTCTTTACAATCCTCAAAACTCCTTCTAGATCCCAACTCAAACCCAACTAAAACCTTCAAGTGCAGCCTACTACTACCTATATGTCAAAAATCAACAGTTGAAGTTGCTACACCATTTCATTCGAAATCAAAACCAACATTTAATTGCAAACATGACTCAGATGATGTCTCAACAAGTTAGACCCATGCTGCAGCTATTGTTGTAGCATTTCAACAGCCAACAGCTGCTTCATTCTATTGATAACAAGCAGTTGATCAGCTGCAGCAACCTTTACTGGCCAAAATCCACACTTGAAATAAAAAATCTTCACGTTGAAAGCATCACAAACAATATCAAAAGGTATGAAATCCTCTCAAAACCAAATCAAGGGTTTGCTAACCCTTAAATCCTAATATGGTCTTTACTTCACACTATAGATAGTGTGTAAGTAAATGACCATAATAGACATTTAAATCACATCAAACTATTTCTAGACCTTCATTAAATCATTCCAAATCTCAATCAACCTCTGCAGATCAAATTAAATCCATTTTTGAACTTAGAAACCATTTTAAAGTGAAAAAAAAATGTTACCCTGATTGGGCCTTTTAATGTAAGAATGCTATTGTGAATTGAACACTTTGAGCTCCTAAACACTATAAATCAGTGTTTAGGACCTCAAACAAGCTTAGAAAAATCATTAGGTCATTTCTTAAGCCTTGAATCATTTCATATGATTCTCATTAGCCCAAACTACCTAACAATCATCAGAAATTCAGAATCTGATATCAAATCAAGCACAAAGAATATGATCACATCAAATAAGTTTAAAAACCATTGCAATACTCCAAATCAAACTCAGATAAACATAATTTTGTCGATCAAATTCAAATGGATTGCAATTGGCTCAAAACTCATTTAATTAACTCTCAAAATTCATCTCAATAAAATCAATAAGATTCAATCGATTCAAATTAGAGAAAGGGCATTAGTGGTTATGTGGGCTGAATGGAATGCCCTCGATTTGATGTTTGAACAATTCAACAGATCTGAAAGCTAATGAGCTTCAGATCTGTTGACTACTCTCGTGAGTGGGTGATTGATGAAAAGAGTGCACCCAATGAGTGAACGTGAATTGTGAGGTGAAGAGGGA
Organism: Thalassia testudinum; assembly: GCA_037157565.1. Classification (NCBI taxonomy): domain Eukaryota; kingdom Viridiplantae; phylum Streptophyta; class Magnoliopsida; order Alismatales; family Hydrocharitaceae; genus Thalassia; species Thalassia testudinum. The sequence goes on from JAZHRO010000024.1 coordinate 27,458,845, forward strand.
GAGGAATGAATTGAAATGGAGGTGGAAAAACACCTCTCTGATCTGAATTGATCAGAGAGGGAAAGATTGAATCTAAGCTAATCTACTCCTAAACTATACTAATCCATCATCAAAATTTGATCTCTAACTACATCCACTGACCTAAATTACACTAGCTACACTAAAACTAATCTAGAAAGTAGAGAAATCCTAATCTAAAGGAAGAATGGGATGCCTGGGTTGAAGCTGGTCACTGCAGCGACTAAGGATGATGAGGAGATCTCCAGCGAGTGAATGAGGTCCATGGATCCACAGCGGGTTGCTATGGCGACGAAAGTTGGAGGGAAGAGTCGCCCCTGTCACCGGTGCTCTGATGAAGGAGGAAGAACTGGAGAATGGACGAAGTGATTGGCTCAATGGGGGAGGGAATCGATGGCGCACGTGAGGGGGTTTGGAGTTGCTTAAGTAGCTAAGGGAGTAGTCAGCTCACCACGAGGTGGATTTAGGCGTTTAGGGCTTCTACGGTGTGGATGGAGAGAGAGAGGCATGCGAAGCTCCAATCCAAACATCAGCCATTAGATTAGATCTGGAGCAAAGGGTGAACCTACGCGTAATCGCGTGTGAAGATTGAATTTGGTTTGGCCATTGGATCAAGGACTTATGGAAGCGACAACCATGAGCGTGCTTGTTCTTGCATGAACAATGGACCTGTCACGCCAGGTCTAATGGTGAATTTGCAAGAAGACCCTTATGGGCAAAATGGTGGGAAAGTTGCAAGCAAACCCATAAGTGGTGAGGAATTGTTGCAGTGCGATCCTTGAAGTCTTCAGATAGGTCCCTGGCGGCTATCAAATGGTCCTTAGAAGTTTAAATGTGAATATATGTATATGAACTAAGAATCTAAATGTAAAGTTCTAAATACAAGGTCCTAGTAATGTCTAAATGCTACCAAATTTCTATTAAAGCTGAATTGAACATTTTAGGAGTTGATTTCACTTGTAATTTGTATTTTTGAACTCAAATGTGTGTTCAACTTGCAATTAGATCATCAACTTGTATTAATGAATACAATATCTCATTTTATGACCTAATTTCACGTTTTAGTACAAATTGGATGTTTTAGGTCATTTCTATTATTTTCCACACTTAACCCTTTTCATATGTTAATTGTATATTGTTTAACTTAGTATCTAGCTTAACTTTGGCATTTTAGCTATGATGAGCCACACCTCATCAATAGGCGAGTAGGGTTCCAATGGTGGTGATGAGAGGGATGCATGCGTGGGAAGTTCAAACTAGATACCAGCCGTTAGATGAGATCTGGATGAAAATACGATCCTCTGCATAAATGCGCGCAAAGGATGGAGATGAATCGACCATTGGATTGGATGATTAAGGGAATGACGGCTATGATTAACCGTGTTCTTCAGTGAACAGTGGACATGTATGCAGCAGGTGTGTTTGGCAAATTGCATAAAAGCACTTGCAGGATGAAACGGTATGAATTTTACTCTCAAGCCCATAAGTGGCTAAAATTAATGCAAAGCAGTCCTTAGAGTCTCTTAAATGGGTCCCTACAGCTTTTCAAACAAGTCCTTAGGCTTTTAAATGTACAAACATAAAGGACCTAAATGTAATGTAATGAATACGGGGTCTTATTGATGTACAAATGCAATAAAGTTTTTATTGAATCTTGATTGAACATTTAAGAGCATGATTTCACTTTCCATTTTGACTTTTGAGCCCAAAGATATATTCAATTTGCACTTGGATTATTAAATTACACTTTTGAATAGAATATCTCATTTAATTGACTTAATTGTGTGTTTTTAACATCAATTTCCTGTTTTATGTCATTTTCCTTAATTTCCACAATTCATTTCTTGTGTTAATTATGTAGTGTTTAACTTAATTTGTAGCTTAATTTGAGCATTTTAGCTATGATGAGCCACACCTCATCAGTGGTTCTCGACAAAATTACAACACTGAAAACAATAAAAAGAAAGGATCCAATCCAACAACACACAAACAACCACATACAACTGCAGTAACACACGACCTGCACAAAACAAAGACAGCCAACAACACGCAGCAACCCGACCATTACAACGATGACACCATTGTTGACCGTCTCTTTGCCACCATACGTTGTCGCACTCGTCAGCGCTCGCCACAGATGTCGCTCTGCGTGCACGAGCACGCCACCGTAGCTCCAAACAAGGAACAGGGAAGCAACCACCACCAAATGCTCTGGATGAGCCACAATAGAGCATCACCCGTTGCTGATGTCGCCTTGCTGGCGTCGAGCCCGTGCACGATTGCTGCACACCACGGTTGCCTGTGCATGTCAACCATGATGAAGAAGGAAGGATCCCGAGGGAGGTGGCGGGCTCTGATTAACCCCAACCAACCGATCGGAGGTCCAAACTATAGTAGGAGAGTTTTTCGTCAAGAGAGAAGAAGAAAGGGGAAGGTCTCTTACATAATAATATTGAAAAATACAACATGGAGAACGTGTTGGAGGAAGGAATTTCCATGTGTTAGAATTTCTGAAAGCGGATGAGAAGGATATGTGGGGGACTTAGAGGGGTGGGATGGTTACGTGTAACATTGTAGTAGTACTTTATTTTAGTATATATAGATCGCTCTATCTTCTAAATGTTAGTTTACAGTAGAAGATAGTTAATATAGGTTAACACATGCTTGTATTTATTAAATAATAGTTAGGAAAGAGAGTTATCCTCTGATGTGACGGAAGGTGTTAAATTTAAGGAGATAAATAAGATGATAAGTTAACCTCTCAATAAATATGGATTAGCTTATCTTAGGATAAGGATGCTATGAGGAGTTTAGTCATCCCGTATGGTAAACAAAGGTTATCTCTTAAATAAAAGGAGATAACCCTTCCATAAACTAATCCTTGGTATCCTATTTCTCTATGTACAAACACAACCAACATTGAGTGGTCGTTAAAAGTATTGACACGAGGTGTAGACGTGGCAAGGAGAAAACTTGCATCCAGAAGAAAAGAATAAATGGAGTTTAGTTATCATTTATTTCTTATCTTATTTATTTTATGAGTTTTAACCCCCCCTCATTTTTTACGTGTTGCAACCTCCTCCTTTCAAAGACCTTCAGATTCTCTATCTCTTCTTTCACCTGTGGGATATGTCCCTTTGTATGGGGTATTTTTTCTTTTTCTTAATAAAATTATATTCCCTTTAAAATTAAAATGGAGCTTAGTCATCATTTTTGTTGGGTATCGTTTTTCCAAACCAACTAATCAACCTCTTGTTTTCTTTTGCATGCCTTAGGTAGGTATATATCTCGTCGAAAAAGAACAAAAGAAAAGGGAATCCAGATAAGTTAATTTTAGCCATTTTGCTGCACCGATCGTGCAGGTATTTGTATGCCAATTTGGCAGTATAATAATTCACTTTAGATGCGACATAATCTTCAGATATATATAGCACGTATATCCAAGCAAAAGACATGCCTAGTGATATGTTCCAAGACATTTACATCCCTTACAAACTTGCCGCCTATCAATTAGCTTTGGATGCAGCTTCAGGAATACGTGACATCCCTTGGAAGAGATATAAGAAGAGAACGGGCTTAATCCCGGTGGCGGGTGCTCTTTTTTTTTTTATATAAAGTTAAAAAGTAAATAGAGGTACGTTGGAGTACGTTTTGTATTCAATGAAATGAAAGCAGTGATTTTAATGGATGTAATTTAATTTTTTATTAGTAAAAATTATTTTTTATAGGTAAAAAGTTATTTTTTATTGATAAAATTTTACATTTTAAATTAAAATTATTTATCATTAATATAAAAAAATATATATCAATATATTTTAATTTTCAATCGATGTACTTTTATTTTAAATTGGTCTACTTCATTTTCAATTAATAGATTTTAATTTCTAATTGATTGAGTGATTTTGATTTTTAATTAATATATTTTATTTTTTTAAATAAAAATATGAGTAAAAGTTATACGTTATAAAATATATTATAATATAAATTTTTGTACCGATGTCCTTTACTGAAAAGGGGAGTGTAATTTTGTATGCAGAATCCATGTACATGCAAAATTTAACATCCGCAAAATTTGATGAAACTGGATATGAAGAATTTTCAAAAGACCCCTTCTTTTCCCTCGTCGAGTGGCTTCTCTGCATGCGTGAGCGAACTTATATAATGAAGTATAGGTTTTGAATCAAATGGTTTGGCACATTCGCGGCACCTCAGCCATCAACATTTTGGGTAGCTCATATATATATTGTAAATAACCATTTTGAGCTTCCTGGCTAAAGTTAAAATCCAATCGGCTTGTAGCTGTTCAACAACACGAGAAGGAGAGAATCTTCTCGAAGATCCCTTTCGAAATTCCCAGACTAAATTGAAACCTAACGACGCTCGGAGCATACATTTATGTTTTAACTGAAGTTCAACTCTCCTTTCGTTGCTGATCGCAATAAGTCCCTCATGTTGTAGATGGGGTCGAGTGTGATCGTTCGCGAAGCTTGATTGTTAATGTGATGGTGTGAGGAAGGTTTGTTGTAGTTGTCTATAATCATTGTGAAGTTAACATTCGTGTCCTCAATGGTGGTATTTGTGACGTGAGTTTTTGGTTGGATTTGCTTGAGCGTGGTCATCAGGGGTGACATGACCTTTCTCGCTCTTTGGTACCACGTGAGAACCTGGGTCTATCACGACCTAGATTTATCGATTCCAATCAGTCGTCGATATATATCGATTTCTCATTAACGTAGATTGTGAAGATCGTTGTGATTAATTTCTCGGTGATGCTGTCGCATCGTTGAGTATGGAGTTATTACTTTTTCGTGTTTGGAGGAGTACGACTAATTTCCCTATCCTCCATGTTTTTTTTGTCTTTTATTATATTTTTAATTATTTTTCTTTCTTTTTCTTTTAATTTTATGTGACTCTGCTATCATATAATTTCCCTATTACATCAGGAAGTAATTTTCCTTTACTCGTAAGTGAACTCGGATCTCTCTCTCTCTCTCTCACAGATAGAATCCTTTGTAATGTATTCCTACCTTACCAATAAAATATTTTACCTCAAAACAAAATTTAAGGTTCCATTAATTAAACTGACTCGGCATCCTCTTGCATTCTGAAGTCATACTACTTGACTGACAACTATATATCGTGCTCGCTAAAAATTACCGATTCCTTCTCCTCATGGAGATTAATTAAGACATCCAGACCAACGAAAAATAAGGAACCCATGACACAGGCCTAGAAACGTGGGAAATTACATTCATACGCGTAACCAGGGTCATTTAATTAAACCATGTACTTTTCATGCCGACATTCGAGTTTTGGAACTCACGTTGGAATAAAAATAGCATCATGTATATGGGTAAATAAAAATTCTACATGCAACATTTTATGCATACCGTACAAGGGATGGAACCGTGAAAAGAAGTGTATCAGAATCAAGTCCCGTGAGATCACCCGAAAGGGAAATCCAGAAAAATCTATTTCAAATACATGAGGCACACCAAATAAAAATGTAAAGTCAAAGTTGTAGGACTTTTCTCGAGTTCGGTTTGGAAACGGGGGGGTCAACGTATGATTTTTGTTTAAATTTTTCTTATCATTTTAATGTAAATTCCCGTATAATTATCTTTAATTATTTCAATCAAATCGATTTACTTTCACTTTTATTATTAAGAAATATCTATTATATCTTTCACTTTTATTTTTAATATTAAATAAATATCTACTAATATTTTCCACTCTCATTTATATTATTAAATAAATATCCACTAACATCGTATCATTACGTCAATCATTTTAACTATTTACTTAATCGTATTCTTATTACATTACTCAAACAAACATCCATACCCACTTATTTCATTTTAAACTATCTATACGATATTTTATCCACCCTCTAAAAGAAGCCTCGGAGAAACAGGACCCACTTCACTAATGCTGAGTCTGGTATATTCCTTCAAGATCCGACAATCTTCACGTTCACGTCCGTGCATACTCTGCTTGTGGTGATCCTTGAGAGCCTCCTCAAAAGATGTAGCTGAGAAAGCGAGCAGCGTTCGCAGAGGAAGAGAGTAGGAAGAGTATGAGATGGAAGTGCAAAGAAACCTTTAAGGCATGTTTGATCTGTGGAGTGAAATTTTGGGAAATTATATATGAAATTAATATTTTGTGGAATAAGTAAAGAAATATTTTTTTTTTATTATTTAAGATAATGAAAAGAAATAAAAAATTAATATTTCACATTTTAAGAAAAAAAGAGCAAGATACGATTATTCCGTGAGCTTCCAAAATATCTATATCAATGTAAGCAGATCTATTCCAAAATAATTTTCTATCAAATTTACCCATCGTAAATTCGAAAGATCTTATCAAAAGAAAGTGCGCATCTAAAAAAGCCTCGCGTGCAAGACGTGGGGGTGGATATCGATGAGTCACTAGGGAATGGATAAGATGGAGTGCACAACGTTTGAAATCCAACAGCTTAATTAATTAATAAAATAATTAATAAATTAAGCCAAATAAATCAAAGAAATTTCTGCATTAAAAAAATTTAAATTCTAAATTGGTTCTCAGTTAAACCCAATCCGATCCAAGCTGAGCCATGCGTGCACATGGAGGTGTGGTTTCTGGTCTCTCCTCTATTCTCTTCCCACGTAGATCATGGGAAAGTTTTTTTTATACCTTGGTTAGGTTCTGCCCACTTCCTGCGTGGCACTAAAGTTCGTTCCCACCTAATTCCTTTTAACCTCGACGTGAACTCTTAATGTCATTACCCTACATGTATACTTCTACTGGTGCACATGACCTTCTGAAATCGACAACTCATGTTCTAAATTTAATTCTTCGTGAGCTCCTGGATCTACCAAAGGCATTTTCAACCTCTTTTATAATATCAATGATTCAACCTGGACATAAACAATGTAGCGCACCATCCACGTCGAATTATCATCATTTTTTTAAATAATACATTCCAAATTTTACCTTTGCCATCCACCGTCTCATTTTATACTATTCTAATAGATATCAATATTTAATATACTTTTATAAAAATATAAGATAATGTATAATTAAATTGATATTTAATTAATATAAAATTAAGTTAACTTAAGACAACACAGGATAAATAACGTGTACTGTTTATATTGAATAGTTAGTCATTATTTTAAAATTATTTTTATTCGTTCTCTTCTTTTTTTTTCTCTTTTCTTTTCTTTTTATATTTTATTTATTCTTTTTTCTTACACATTATTGAATATGTACATACATTTTGAATTCCATTTTCATTATTGGCTTTCTTTATCTTGTGTTTTTTTATTAGAGTTCAATATTAAATATATTTTTGCAATAATATGAAACAATATATAATTAGATTAGTATTAAATTAATGTAAAATTAGGTCAATTTAAAATATCGATTGAAAATAAAAATATACTAGATCATGTATTTGACAATGCATATGTAATAGATTTTAATTTTCAATCGGTATTTGTGATTTTCCACTAGTCAAAAATCATAATGCATTAGCTCTAATTTCTAAAAGAAGGAAATCAGACAAGTACATTTTGCAATGTGTTTTGCAACACATAGATGAGAGTGATACTTTCAATCAGTGTATTTTGATTTTTCACATGTGGAAATCATTTTTTACTGGTGAAAAATTACTTTTCAAGTGAAAAATAACTTTTCATAGTTTAAAAATCACATTCCAGATGAAAAATCATTTTTTACAAGTAAAAAAGTAAAATATACTGGTATATTTTTATTTTCAACCGATATTTTTTATTTGCATACTTTTTAACTAGTTGATTCTTGATCATATGTTACAAAATACGTTACAACACATAATTCCATACTCATGTTATTTGCAAGATAAGCTCCTATGTGACTTTTTTCTTAAACTTTCACCCGATTGAACTTAATTTTTACATTTAATTAGCTATTGACTTTTTTTTTGTGAAAGAAATTAGCTATTGACTTTTACATTTTCACATTTACACACGGGCTAATAGCTCGTTGAGGACCAAAGGCAACCTATTCATGAAAAAATAATCAAATTAAAGGTGCATAAAGTTTACAGGACTAACTGCCATTTTTCAAGTCTTGCCTATATGAAAAGCTACAGAAACGTCAAGAAATAATTATGCCTTTCTGCCAGAAATTCACATATCTGCAAAAAACAAAAGATCACTTGGATGCAGAATAAAACTGCTTGACTAAAATATATCAGCGATTCCCTTCTCAGACATGAAAGGGGCATCTAAACGAATCTAAAGCAAGGCATCACTGACATAAGAGTGATCGGGGATATAGAAACAAGCACTACTTTTCAAGCAAAACAAAAAATTTTCTTTCAATTGAACGCGCGTGCTAACCTTGTGGTTGACTTTTTTAAGCTACCAAATAGAGTTGAGCTACGTAGCTCCAGCTCAGGCTGATCATGCGGGCATACACATGTTGGTGATTAGTTTAAGCTTGGAGCTTTTGGTATTATAAATATATGCGTGTGTGTTCTCGCAAGACAAGATAAATGGCATATGCAGGAAAACTTCCATTCAAAATCTATTACCCACAGTTTGAAAATTTTAAGGATTTGTTTGTTTTTAAGGGTTGTCATTGTCATCTCTTATATGGATCTTTTAATCTTAGGATTAGGCCATCTCGAGATGAAGCCTGCAATCCAAGGATAAGATGATTCAAGGGGGGTATGAGATTACTTCAATCTACTGCTCTCAATCAAACACAAAAATAATCCCTCCTAATAAATATATTTACACTTCCCCATCCCTTGATCTGACCCATTGACCAAGTAAACAAAATTTGTCATCTATTTTAAGTTTATCACACAATCCCACCTCCAATAAAATCTATCCTTCAAATATAATTTCTCTTAACAAACAATACCTAAGGCTATATTCAGCGGTGGGATAATTTCTATCTCGGATATAATAAAAGAGGGATAAGTTAAGCAATGTGTTTATTTAAGGGATATGAAGTTGTGGGATAAAAATAATTAGTACGGTAATGTGATGCTAATGGAAGATCTTTTAATATTATAATATAGGTGTGAGTTGATGTGATATAATTGATGTATTTAATAAGTATATTATATTAAAGTGAATATTTTTTAATATATATTGATGTCAATACGATGTAATATAATACTTTAAAGTGATATTTTAATAGCTATCCATATTGATTTGATACGTTGGGACAAATTGAATCCCTCTCATCTAAATATTTATTCCTTACAAGCATCTCTTTATCTTTACGATAAACCTTGGGCACTTCTACTGCAAAATAGAGCCTAAATTTATTAGAACTACTTCCATTTACTCCAACGTTGGATAGGTGAACAAGGCCTATTCCTCATGGGGTTAGAAGTTCCATTAATTCCCTTGCTTTGTCTCCCGTCAGTGGAGAAAATATCCATGAAAGATGCAACATTTAGGTTTAGTTTATTTGGGAGGTTAATTCCGTAAAAGAGAAATTAATCCTTGACTAATTAACACTTAATTTGCTAATTGAGGTTTATCCACTTTAACATAAATTTGTTTAACATTAGTTTCAATTGATGTTAGTCAAATCCGTGTTAAAATTATACACAATTTGTATCTTTGACTTCTCTTATATTTTATATACTTAACACCACTAACAATTAAACGTCACAAGAATTAATACTATAACTTAACATAAATTCAAATAAACACAAACTAATGTCAACACAATTCTATAAATAAATATAATTACTGATTAACATTAATTTTATATTTATTAACATTATTTTTTTAATCATTCAATTAAACTAGACCTTACATTTTAAGATTTACATGAGTGCAAAGTGTATCAATGACAACATGTATTTCTTGATGATAAAGGCCGACAATGTTTAATTGTATCACTGAAATAAATGGAGCTAATAATTAACCATAAATCCCTAAAAGCTGTTGTGCTCCTCTGTCGTTGTGTCACCGTTCATGTTACCGTGCAGGCATTTCCCCCAATGGCATTTGCTGTAAGTATCAAAAATGGGACGAACAAATGACCAATAAGGGGGAAAAGAAAGATCTAACATAGCCAAACAGGGATGTCAATTTTATATCTCCCAACGAAGCTCATCCAATTTGATTTGATCTGGGGAAATAATACTCGCTTCATTTAATTTTCAAGTAGGTTTAAATTTTCAAATGCAAAGTAGTTCGAGTATAAAAAAATTATCCCCAGATCCATATTTTCTATATATACAAAAATTTTAAATATTTTAAATACTCTAAAAATCTTAATTTCAAAAATTCCAAACTTTCCAACTTCCAATGCTCCAAATTTTCAAGAGATGCTTGGTCATCAATGCACATGTGTCCACGAACGGAGCACGAGATTGGTCCTGGAGGGTTCTTGTAACGACCCGATTTCCGAGTCCCTACGAGACACGAGAACCGGACCGACTCGACTAATCCCAAGACCCAGTCGTCCAACGAGGAAGTAACCAAAAGACAGTAAAATAAACCACATTCAGCATGAATATAACTAACAGTAAGAAAGTACAGCAGTAAGGAAAGAAACTACTACAGTAGGTACCACCACAACAGTAAAACAACATTTATCATATAACAAAAACTGCAGGTAAAGAAGGTACAGCGGAAACAAAACTACTCACTAGAACAGAAACAAAAGAAGGTACAAAGCTGTGGCAACTCTACTGGACCCTACTCGGCCCAGCGTCCTCTCAGCCGCCGACCCTGGCTGCTCAACACCTGGTCCTGAAAAAGGTAACGAGTGTAACACGTCAGCAAAACGCTGAGTAGAGTGGCAAACTAACTAAAGGCAACAGTAGAGTGTACAGTAGCTGTTATGTTCTATTACTTCCTTTTATTTACATCTTTCAATTTTTCTCACTATTTCATTTACTTCTCAGATCCTTTACTTGATCTCGGATGTCCTCGTGGGACGATCTTGATTGCAGTCTTTTCCAAAAGTAGAAGTAGCACGTGGTGCTCTCCTGGCCAGGAGAGTCCCCCGTGGTGATCCTACCCTCAGTCAACCACCCCAAGGTCACTGACAGACGTAACGGTGACTACGGCACGCGCGATAAACGCACAGGTAGCTAGCCCGTACTGGCACGCGGTCAGTCGTTTCCGTTAACGGGTGCGCCCAAAGCACAGTACGGAACCAGGGCAGAGCCCTCTCAGTAACAGGGGTCCAACCCCTCCACAGTAACCAAACCGGGGCCTTGCCCCTCCACAGTCCGCGCACCCTCGCCTGACTACCCTGGTTTGCCCTAGTGGGCCTAACAAGTCGGTGAAGGAGGCTAGCAGAACCCCGGGGCCCGTGGGGTAGCTAGTACTCTCCTAACACTACTAGCTCTCCTCGGTACTACGTACACGAGGGCCAACAAGTCGGTACAGAGCGGCCAAGCCTAACCCCGGGTCCCTGGGGCGGCTGGCCCCACTCTGCACTAAAACAGGTACAGGTACTTCCCTTGGTACTGCGTACCCAAGAGACAGTACAAACTACATCTCAGTTCCATTCCTTTTCTTTCCAGGAGTTCCACTCCTAATTCCCCGTAGGGTTCCAGCCCTTTATCTCAGAACATCATATGTTTCACTTTCCAGATTCACGTTCTCAATTTCCATGATCTCAAACATGTTTCTTTGTTCATAACAGGCAGCTGTTAATTAATTTCACAGGCAGCTTATATATTCCTTTCCATTTTTCCAAGACTGCAGTAATATACATTCCACTAGTTTTTCCATCCTAGGATTCATGCCATATCCTAGGATCTATCATACAATCTAGTTTTCCGGCCCTAGGATTCATGCAACACCTAGGAGCTATCATTCCATACATTTCTCATTCCTAGGATTCATGCAATGCCCTAGGTTCTAGTTATGATTCCATACTTTAACAGATTTTTTAATACTTAAAACCACTCTACCAGGTACAACGGGAGTAATGGGGGCGTGGTCGGGAATCCCGCGCGCCTCCGCGACTCTCAAGACGGCAACCGAACGAGGTCCTATCACAAGGATCAAACACAAGGAGTGTCTCAAAACAGTGTATAGCTACTGTAGGCGGGTAGAGGAATAAATTCTGAAACGAACGCAACTCGAATCGCGGAAAACGGAGCCCAAACGGGCCCTAACGGGTCGAGAAAGACAATACTGTGCAAAATCAGACGTCTGGAACTCCTTCCAGACGTCTTAAACGGTGGATCAGAGAATTACCTGTTCGGCTTGGTTCCCCGGACGTCCAGAAGTCTGTGGGGACGTCTCTCCTAGATCCCAGACGTCCGATGGTCTCTCCGGACGTCTGGAGGTCACTCCCGCCGTCTGGTACAACTTCCAGACGTCTGATTCGCAAAGGATGACGAATCCGAACACCTGCGCACAGCCAACCCTCCTCCCTCAGTACGGTCAGTCGACAAAAAAGAAGGAGAAAGCGGAACTCACCTTTCAGACGTCTGTATGATCTCACAGACGTCGACCTTGTCGTCTGGATATCAGTCCAGACGTCTGATTCTGGAGATTTTTCCAGAATCAGAACCTCGCTCGGCCTCCGCTCGCGACGCCGCCCGCGTCGCACCTCGCGCGTCCGCTGCTCCGCCCGCAGCAGGTCCCTCTCCGCGACGCTCTGCGCCCCCTGCGCCCTCCGCCGGCCGGCCAAGCCGCTCCCGGCGAGCTCGCCCTCACGGCAGAGCCCCGCCCTCGCACGCCGCAGCTCCTCCGCGCCTACTGCGGCCGCCGCTGCCGCTGCGCCCTCGCGTCCGCTCGCTCTCGCGCACAGGCAGGAGAGAAGGAGGAAGATGGTGGAGACGGGAGGGGAGGCGCGCCCCCTCCCCCTTTTAACGCCGCGCGGAGAGGAGGGAGAGACGGTCGCAGTCGCCTGCAGCCGCAGAGAAGATGCGGGATCGCAGGTCTGCGCGCACAGGCGCGCAGACGAATATCCCGTGCGAGCATAACTGTTCGCCAGACGTCTGTAAACTATCCCGGACGTCTGGTCAGACGTCCGGATGTGATCCCAGACGTCTTTACAGACGTCTGGGCCACCTCCCAGACGTCTTAAAAGACGTCTGGGGCACGCGCTCGTTACAGTTCTCTTCTCTCTACGAGGACGTAAATTCTGCTTTTCCTCCATTTATGTATGGCTTTGTTATTATATTTGTTTAAATACTTTGATGGAATTATATTTTTTTTTTTTTATTATGTTATTTTTATTTATTAGATTAGCAAGATGATTGCATTCAAAAAATTTTGATAATAAAATATATATTATTTTCTTATGATATTTTAAAATAATGATATGATATATAAGTTAACATGTTAATTGATATCTATTAATTAAGTAGATGTTCGTTAATTTAATGGATATGGATGTATTTTTTTCGATTATATTTGAGGTAAATATGGATAATAAATTTATAAATAAAGCTGAATTTGGTAATAACAAAATCTGACTCAAACCCATACATCCTTAATCGTGTGGCACGCCCTCATCTCTCCCATCATCCACACTCCCCTCTCGGTTGGGGCTTCGGAAAGGGTTAGGGAGGACGTGGATCTCGAGGAGAAATTTTGGGTATGTCCGAAAAATAAGCAATGACGTGCTCCATGGTAATTGTTATAAACTATCCTCCTTTCTTGCATCTGAAATCATAAATGATTGTACTTTGTAAGAATTTTATATAATATTGAACACTATTATACTGGGGTACGCCCCCATTTTATGATCGGTTGACTTTTCTGAGTAAAAATTACCCCCTTACTGAAAAAAAAACAAAGAATTTAATCGGAGGAGGAGGAGGAGGTCAAGGAGGGTGACCATGGTGGGAATTTAGGAGAGAAGGGATGGAAGGGTGCACGAGAGGAGAGATTACAGGTTTGGGCAGAAGGGAGGCTAATGAGGAGAGGGTTGGAGGAGGAAGGGTTTTTCCTTTGGCCCGTTCAATTTCTTTAAGATCTATGCCCTTGCATGAACCTTAAGATTGTATCAACTCCATCGTTGGTTACAATCAATTCATGGAGAGGCATGAATGAAATAACTTGACGGAGTCATGTGCTTGTACTTACAAAATCTCTGCGACTGGAAAAGATTGCGAAGGTATTGATGTCAAAATCCCAAACCAGAGGATTTTTAAGGAAAAACATAAACTTTTGACATGCTAACTTCAACTAATAGTTGCGAATCACCAAATTCCTCATTTCACATCAACTTGAATTTGATTTAAATCAAAATAGAACTATTTGATGTTTGTTCTTTCAACTGCACCAGCACATCTTTGTCATTTCATCGTGATAAAACTATCTGATGAGGCCTACAAGTCGCAATTGGTTTGGACAAACCAAGTCCCTCACCAAGGAGGATTGAGAGGAGAGAATCAACGCACATGAGCTAGAAATGAGATGTAGGGTAAGATTTTTGGTTACCTTCCATTTTTACAAAGGATATGTTCTTAGTGCGATATAACTTCGAATAAGTCGAAGTAGACGAGTGTGATTATATATTCAACCCTCAAATGTTCGATTTCTCTTTATTGCATGTGATGGAGGTACTAAACATAAGGTTGAATACCTTCTCTGAGTCCTTTTTCACTCTTACATAGACGAGGAGAGAGATCATACGTAAATTCATGGCATTTTAAAAAAGAGATATCGATCACATTATTCTAGCTCCAAGAAGGTCGTATATGGATCCCATGATTTTAATAGTCAATCTTTTGGATAACAAGTCAAAGCTTTAGGCTTTATTCAGAAAAACTAACGAGAGAAATTACGAGCTAAAGGAACCATGTGGTGTATTATTCATTCACAAGGAAAGTACTTCAATGGGGAGTGTTGTACCAAGATGACTCCCTTGGCACAACTATTAATGCTTGTCTTAGCTTCTTGAGATAGCTAGCTTAACTTGTTAATGCATAAATATTAATATATTTGATTTTAATGATAACAAAATATATAAATTTTATATTATTTTTGGAATACTGATATTCTAGGAACAAGGATTGAAATAGTAGCAAAGAAAGATTAAGTTTCAAAGAAACTTAAGTTGAAAGACAAGAAGAAAGAAAAAGAAGATTAACTCTTTAATTTTTGCATTTCATTGATGTATTTTCTCTTTCTTATTTTTAGACTTGATGTAAAAGAGGCCAAGTATGATAACTAAGTCCTAAGTAATACTTACGAAGACCTTGGATAGTTAAGTGAAACTTAGAATCAAAATAGAAATCAACCCGACATCCAACTCTTGTATTAAACAATGAAAAACTTGATTTAAGTTGACCAACCTTTCCCCCAAAAGTCTCCTGTAGTGACTATTGGCAGCTCAACGCTCACCTTAAGCTATTAGACAACCAACATCATAATCAAGCATCTTATAAGTCTATCAGATGACTTATACACTTATCAGTCAACACACAGCTACCCATTGAATCTTGGAAACCTAAATAAACAAAGATCTTGTGTTAAAAGCTCTAATCTTAAAATAATTCTCACATCAGACATCCAATAATAGGCTTAGACATCATATAAGTCACCCAACATTTAAATCAAATATCTTAGCTCACTCTAGACTTAAGTTTAGGAAAATTTGGCTATAATAAGTAAACGACCAAACATTCAGTCAAACAACTCTTATTCTCAAATAAGTCATCTGATCACTTTGTCATACCCTAGGCAAGTGCCTATCAACCTATTTTCTTGAGCTTTTTTATCATACATCCACCCATTTCCCATAAATTAGGATCATAATTGAAATGGTGTGATATTGTTGAAAATTGTGATATAGAATTTTTGGATGGGAAATGATCCATCAGTAGCACAATCTATACATATATTAGTTATTGGAATCATGTTATGTTACGATCCGATTCCCGAACCCCTAAGAGACACGGGAATTGGACCGACTCGACTGATCCCAAGACCCAGTCGTCCAACGAGTAAGTAACCAAAAGAGCAGTAAAATAAACCACATTCACCATGTATATAAATAGCAGTAACAAAGTACAGCAGTAAAGAAAAGAACTACTACAGTACACACCACCATAGTAGTAGAGAATTAAACAGGTACATAGACATGATGCTTATAATAAAAGAGTACAGTGGTAACAGAAAATACTCACTACAACAGAAGAAAAGGTACAGTAGGTACTACACAAGTAAAACTACTGCGCTCTATAGGCCCAGCACCCTCCGCAGCCGTCGGCTCTGGCTGTTCAACACCTGGTCCTAAAAAGGTAACAAAGGTGACACGTCAGCGAAATGCTGAGTAGAGTGGCAACCAACTATCTAAGAAAACAGTAAGGTGGACAAGTATCTATTATTTTTAATTTTTTTCTTTATTTTCTTCTTACTCATTCTTGAATTATTTCTCAGATCTTTCTCTTGATCTTGAATGTTCCTCGTGGGAACAATCTTGATTACAGTCTTTTCCGAAAAGTAGAAGTAGCACGTGGTGCTCTCCTGGCCGGGAGAGTCCCCCGTGGTGATCCTACCCTTCATCAACCACCCCAAGGTCACTGACAGACGTAACGGTGACTACGGCACGCGCGATAAACGCATAGGGAGCTACCCCGCACTGGCACGTGGTCAGTCGTTTCCATTAACGAGTGCGCTCCAAAGCACAGCACGGAACCAGTATAAGGCAGAGCCCTCTTAGTAACAGGGGTCCAGTCCCTCCACAGTAACCAAACAGGGGTCTTGCCCCTTCATAGTCCGCGCACCCTCGCTTGACTACCCTGGTTTACCCAGTAGGCCTAGCAAGTTGGTGTAGGAAGGCTAGCAGAACCCCAGGACCCGTGGGGTGGCTAGTGCTCTTCCTACACTAGTAGCTCTCCCCGGTACTGTGTACGCGAGGGCCAAAAGTCGGTACAAAGTGGCCAGACCTAACCCCGGGTCCCTGGGGCGGTTAGCTCCGCTCTGCACTAAATAGGGGGATAGTCGCTCTCTTTGGTACTCTGTACTCAAGGGCCAGCTCACTTCCCTAATTCCATTCCATTCATTTCTCAAGAGCTCTACTCCTAATTCCCCGTAGGGTTCATGCTCATTTTTCTTTAACTCAGCCAATTTAGGTTTCATCATTCCAGCTTTATATTCATATAACCCATGTTCTCAACAGTAATTATCCATTCATAAACAAGCAACTGTTATCCAATTACAGGCAGTTATCATTTTTCTTTCTACTTTTCCAAGACTGCAATTTATATATTCACGACATTCGTTTTGGTGTTTCTATTCCTAGGATTCATGCCACACCCTAGGATCTATCATTCAATTTAGTTTTCCAGTCCTAGGATTCATGTCATACCCTAGGATCTATTATTCAATCTAGTTTTTCAGTCCTAAGATTCATGCTATACCCTAGGATCTATTATTCAATCTAGTTTTCCAGTCCTAAGATTTATGCCATACCTTAGAATCTATTAATTATCTCACAAGTGCATAATTGTTGATAAACAATTAGAGGGAGCCACTCTACCCGCAAAATCGGGAGTACTGGGGGCCTGATCGGCAGGTCCGCGCGCCTCCGCAACCCCCAGAGCCACAATGAAATGGGGTCCTAACACAAGGATCAAACACAAGGAAGTACTCAGAACATGATACAAATACTATAAACAAGCAGAGGGACTAATTTTGAGAAGAATGAAACTTAAAACGTGGAAAACAGACTTCGAACGGACCCTAAACGGGTAAAAAATGATAAGTCTGCCCAAAATCAGACGTCTGGAACATCTTCCAGACGTCTTAAACAATGGTTCAGGTCATACCTTGTTTCTACGTGGTTCTTCAGACGTCCAGAATCTTCCTGAACCGTCTGGACTTAGTTCCAGACGTCCGACTGTCGCTTCGGACGTCTGGAGACCCTCTCCGCCATCTGGTGCTGTGCCCAGACGTCCGATCTGTGTGAGAGGTCATGCCCTTGCGCCTTCCCGAACGAAACCTGCACGCGTACGCGACCGTCCTCAACATGAAAATGAGGCAGAACCCTTCGGCGGAACATCCTACATGGTAGTACATGCGAAAGAAGAAATGGAAATATCATACCTTTCAGACGTCTGGATCTTCCTCCAGACGTCTCCCGCGTCGTCTGGACATAGGACCAGACGTCTGATTTTGGAAAATTTTCCCAGAATCAGGACCTCTTCGCCCTCCGCCTGCTTAGCACGGCCGTGCTGCACTGCGCTCGCCTACTGCCTAAGCTGCAGCAGCACCTCCCTAGCGCCACGCTCCCGCTAGCCGGCCCTGGCTGCTCCGGCGAGCTCGCACTCTCGTTTTCTAGCTCTTCTCCCTCTCACTGCAACTCCTCCTCCCCACGCACACACGACAGCAACTGCTGCCCTCCCCCTCTCACTCTCACGCTAACAGGAAGAAGAAGAAGAAGAAGACGGTGGAGTGAGGGTGAGGGAAAGGAGAGGGGGAGTATTTGAAGGCGCCGTGGGGAGAGAGAGAGAGAGAAAGCTGCGCCTGCAAGACGGGGAGGAAGGAGAGAGAAGAAAAGAGGGCGGTGGCTCAGTCTGCGCACGCATGCGCGCAAACGCGAAATCGTATGCTGAAAAAATTAATTTTCAGATGTTTGGAAAGATTTCCAGACATCTGACAAGACGTCTGGACCAACTTCCAGGAATCTTAAAAGACGTTTGATACCGAAATCTTAACATTTTAAGTATCTGACTAGACAAAAAAGAAAATACATGATTAACATGGGTGACGATTGGCCAATGTAAGAAGCAAGATTTAGATACCGCATTAAAATATTTGAATCTAAATGCGGGGGGGGCACACACGCGGTGTTGAGAGACCTCCACCGTTTTCAATTTGACCTTGGCGTGGGAAGCTATATTCACCATGCACGCTACGTATTTACATTAATAACACATTATTCACAATTCCATATTGCTCTATGTGCTAACGATATTAAGCATCAATTAGATTCATCATTTCAATTATCTACTTGTAATGAATTACAAATTATTGTTATATACAAATCCTTACAATTGACTTGGGTGGAAGTAGTTGTTTCGTTAACTTTACTGTTGGTTACCGATCACCATTATTATATACGGTAATGAATTATTTTGGAAGTCTTATATATATATATATATATATATATATATATATATATACTGTGGAAAGTCAAACAATCCATGAATTGAAAGAGAGCATCTATATTTAACCATGCAAAATGAATGAAAAATTGCGTTGAATATTTTAAGTACCTCGTAGTGATGGTTAATATCATACTTCAAATGCCAATAAAAATTGGGATAAAATCCTAAATTGATGATGTGGAATCTTATTTTATAAAATGAAAAGAAAACCAAATGCCACAAGTCCACCCAGGAGGATACGATATATATGTGTATATAATTTTTAACCTGTGCTGTTATAAAAGTTAAAATTGTCAAAATTAAAAATAATAATTGAAAATTAAAGTATATTGTAGATCATAAAATCATTAGTTGTTGTATCTTAATTTTTGATTGATAAAAATTAAAAATACTGATTAGAAATTAAAATACAGTATACATTATAAAATATATTACTTGACATATGGAGAAATATACTTAATATTAACTTTTAATGAAAGATCATATGACGAAGAGATTAATGGTGAAGATAAAATTTAAAATAGATGTATGTGATAATCAATGTATGAGATAAATAAAATAGATCAAAAATAAAAGATAAAGAGAAGTATATGCTACAGTGGCTCATAGATCCATCTCCACATGCAGAATAATAGATGTAAGGACATGCCATGTATGGTTATGAGAATCAAGATTTTAGAAAAAGAATGAAATTGATAGATGATCAAGGATTATGGAATTAATTATGGCATCAACTCATGCGTGTCGCATGTTTGACTTTAAGGAGTCTCATGACCTAGAGGGCAACACCTATTAAGAGCATATGATTTTACGAACCAAAGAGACAAATTATAAGTCCTCTATAAATATAGTTTATGTCAAGTCGAAGTCATGGATCGTAAGTGTCAGTGGTATAATTTAAATTAAGTTCCTTAAAAAGATTTAAGGTAATAAATCTTAGGTCAAGTATGCAAGATAACATAGTTTATGTTCTCAAAGTGAATGGAATATCCTTGTTAAGTCATAGATTTTATTATAGTAAGACATGTCATATTGTATAAATTAAGTACTATGATAAATATTGACACAAGTATGGATATGTGTGGTATGGTATGTATAATTAATTAAGCATGTTAAGAAGAAAAGATGTTTGTAATAAATGGGTATAACCCCTTTTCGATTACATATTAAGTATTAGCTCATTAAGTATTTTAAAATTAAATCTCAAGTGAATCCGAGGGGTCAAGGAGCAAGGACATCACGTCGTGAGATGATAGTAGATTTTCCTTTGTACAAGTTTGGATGTCCTTATGTCTACTAAGACCACAGCAACAATAAATTGGTTTCTTTTATTATGAAGGTAATAAGAGAACGGAATGGATGTGAGACTCATGAATGTTTTTAATTAAATTTTAATTTTTTATTATTACTTCATGATGTATATGTGTTTGTAACTTCTCCGCTTATGAAAATTTTTCATATGTTTTCCACTACCATATGATTAGGGTCATTACAATTAATATATGAGAAAGTCAACTAATAAGCATTCGGAACATATAAAATATATTCTTCAATGTCTCAAAGGCACTACACAATGCTTAGTTTAAAATAGAGTCCACTTCAAGCACTACATTACACACCTACTCAGATGCTAATTGAGCAAGGTGTTTGGATTATCGTAAGTCCTTAGGATGTCACTTAATCTTTCTTGGTAGTAATCTAGTCTCATGGTCAGCTAAAGAGCATAAAACATTCTTAAGGTCCTCCAGTGAGTCAGAATATAAAGTTCTTACTGATGCAACTACCGAGTTGATTTGGCTACATTTCTTGTTGTAGGAACTCGAACAACCGATAATATAGGGGTAACCTACCTCTCTACGAATTCTGTCTTCCGTATCCACACCAAGCATATATAATTCCGGCGTTCATTTCGTCCGCAATCAAGTCTCGAACGGCCCCCTTTTGGTTAAATCAATCTCAAGTAAGGATCAACTTTGCGGACCTACTCCCCAAGTCCCTGCTTCAAAGAAATCTACCCAGGTGGTGCTATCAATGCCATCATCGAAAGATTAATAAGACCCGATCCTTTCCCAACGCGAAGCATCTCCATCTTCTCTCTGAAATTCGACATTGTAAATCAAGAGCCTTGATCTTCTCAACGACATAGATTCAGATGTAAAGTGAATGCTGTATAGGAGGTACCTGCATGTATGTGAATGGTGAAAAGCATAGCAGGAAATCATCTACTTCTTTCTCTCGACACCCCCCCCCCCCCCCCCCCACTCACCCATATTGAAAAACAAGGGGCAAAAAGGAGTAATCATTTATAAAAGTTAAATCTGACAGATACCCTTTTTTGTTATCACTAATTAAAAAAAAAGAGAAATAAAAGGACAAAAATCCGACGTTCGTCACCCAATGCAACGCAAATCACTTGTACGATAACGATACGTTGGGACGAAGAAAGAACAAATATATGTTAGAAAGGAAAGTTAACTCAACCTTCCATCAATTGTAGGATTTCAGAGATAAAATAAAATTAGGTTAACCCATGTGATAAACAAAGGTTAACCTAAGATCAACCTCTATTCTTAAACTAGACCTTATAAAAGTAAAATCTGACGGCCCTTCCCACGCAGCGCCTCTTCTCCGTCCGACCTCAACTGCTGAAAAATTGTGTGTGTGCGTCTGTGCGTGGGGGTGCGCGGACGACGTAATTTCTATCCTTTATTATTATTATTAATTTAGAGAGAGAGAGAGAGAGAGAGAGAGATCCGACGTCAGCAATCGGCATCCAATGCAACGCAGACCGCTCGTCCCCGTTCCCTTCCCCATCCCCACTCCTCCATCCCGCATCTTCCTCGCCACCCCCCTCCCCACACCGGCGAGTACCCGTCGCGTTCACACCCCCACCCTATAAATAACCGCCCACCGCCCTCCCCACCTCTTCCCCACGACCGCAACCCTCCCCGTTCCTCGTAAGTTCGTAACCGCCGCAAACTCACCCATCCCCATATCCCATGGACCCCTATCTCTGACTCGATCACCCCGACCCATCCAACCTCAGCCGTCCGATCGCAACTGTCGGACCACCGCCATGATGCGCCGGAGCCCCCTCCCCCTCGTCGCCTCCCTCCCGCCGGCGCCGCCCTCCACCCCGCGCCTCGGCCTCCACCCCTCCGCTTCCCCCTCCCCTCTGTCCATCTCTTCCCTCTCCCGCGGCGATCGCCGGCTCCTCTGCCGCGACCGCTCCGCCGCCTCCCTGCCGCATGGCTCCCCACGGTGCGCCGAGGTCGCCGGCGGCGCGGCGGCGGGGTGCGCCGCCTTGTGTTGCTGCTGCCCGTGCGGGATCGTGAGCCTCGTGTTCCTGGCGGTGGTGGGGCTCCCGGCGGGGCTCTGCCGGAGGGCGATCCGCCGGAGGAGGTTGCTCCGGCGTCGGAGCGCGGGGGCCGCGCTGCTCCGCCGTAAGGCGGCGGGGGAGGAAGCGGCGGCGGTGGGGGGGGCGGGGGCGATGGGGCTGGCGGGGGCCGCGGCGGTGCTGGTGGCCGGGGGCAGGGCGGCGGCGGTGGCCGCGGCGGAGGTGATGCCGTCGGAGGAGATGCGGGAGATGGAGAAGGAGATGTGGGACCTCTTCTACGGCACCGGATTCTGGAGGAGCCCCTCGCAGAGGGAGTATTGAACGGAGGTGGCGCGGCGGTAAGAGCACCGCGGGGCGGTGGGCGGAGGTCAGGATCATTCCTATTCTTGGAATGGTGGTGGTAGTGGTAAAATGTGTAAAAAAGTGCAAGTAAATGGACATTTGTGGATTCGGTCGATTGGAATTCGAGGAGGCTTCGGTGCATGCATGGCTGTTTGGGGGACGGGGATGCTGATGATCTTTTCTCTCCCTTTTTTTTTCTCACTTTTTTTATTTTTTTTTGTTTGAAACGCAAAAGAAGACAAAAAAAAAAAAAAGAAAAGAAAAGAAAAGAAAAGAAAGGAAAAAGGAAGGAGTGGGTTCGTGTTTTGGGGGAGGGAAAGATGCGTGAATTGAATGGGAGTTGCCTTGGCGAAGAATTGCTGGAAATGGGGATCGTCGTTTTTGGGGACCGAGGGCTGTCTGGATGTTACGTGGGGCTCGCGCTTCGGGGGAATCCGACCATGCAAAGTGGGAGCAACAGCACGTGACCGGTGTCTTAGGCTGTTTGTCGTGTCATCCCTCCCGCTTCTCGTTTGAAGCGTGTTCAGGAGGAAAAAGGTTGCGAGTGCACGTGGAAAGGAAAATTTCGATTCAAGCACGTAAACACCCGTTAGTATGGACGCCCCAAACCATTCTTGAAAGCCGACGGATGGTATGGCTCAGTGAAACGTCCTTTTTAATCTATGACGATAACGAGCAAAGAGGGTGATGAGATTATTGCTATTATGATTTTTTTTTTTTATTTGAATGCCCAGGCTTTACGCCCA
Organism: Thalassia testudinum; assembly: GCA_037157565.1. Lineage (NCBI taxonomy): Eukaryota > Viridiplantae > Streptophyta > Magnoliopsida > Alismatales > Hydrocharitaceae > Thalassia > Thalassia testudinum. Next base: position 27,482,378 of record JAZHRO010000024.1, read on the forward strand.
AATTCCAGCAGACAAACCCTATTTAGATGACGGGAAATGGTCCAAAGGGTGGTCTTTTGGTTTCTTCTTGAGAAAATGACTCAGTCAAATGCACCCTTGTCATTTGAACCTTTTTTTGTGAGTACCAGTAGTTTTCGAAGATGATGCTAACGTTGACAATCACCATCACCCAGTAGAACTAGCATTGATCGAAGGAAATAGTCAAACTTTTGTTTTTAATTAACTTTTTTTGAAAGGAAGGAGATGGACGGACATGATCTTGCATATTTGGACGAAAGCTTTTGAAATTATCAGAATAGACTCCAATGGAAGTAAAGAATTCATGTACTTTGTGTCAATGAAGGATGGAAAAAGCTCGGTTGCTACCGTTGGTGAAGTCAATTTTTCAACGAGGTCTGGAATGTGCCATATGCATTTTTGTCAGAATTGTGATGTTCAATGAAGGTATCAAGCTTTGCGTGCGATTTTGCCTCTTATTTTGATCCAAACACTGATGGCATTCTATATGAACTTTTAGCTGGAAAACAAACATCATATGAACTTGCATTTAAAAATAAGAATTATTTGTTTTTTAGATTAATGATAGGTATACTTTTAGCAAATTACAGAGAAAAGGTCTCTACCTATGCGCCCGTTTTTTACGAGGGAGTTTCGTGGAAATTCTTTTCCCTGCTTTCTTACGGTCAAAGATAAAGGTGGGAGTCGATAGTGTTGATTTTTAGGGTGTCTTAGGTCATTGACTGCTACTTTTCCACCGAAGAGCATCTTCGTTTTTCTTTTTTCTTTTTCTTTTTTTCTCTTAAGGAAAGGTTAATATTTTACTAGAAAAGGATCATCCACCAAAAATGTACATCAAGAGATTATAACATAACATAACAGTAAAAAAAAATCAAATAAATTACAACAAATTTACGTCGGTGAGAAGTTCAGAAAGAGAAGCAACTTTACTGTGACATCTCATGTTACGTTCTTTTCAAATGTGTCAAATTGAATATGACAAAATCTTTCAAAACAGTGGAGTCATGGGAGACGAAGATGGAAGCGTCTTCCTCACACACATGGCTTTTCCACTTGAGCGGACGTGGTTGCCTGCTTGCAATCCCTCGCCAATCAATTTCTCGGAAGAGTCTCCCTCACGCTTCAATAGAGCACCTGTTGGCTATAAATGTTTGAGGCTGTAGTACCGGTGTTCATAGAAGCAAAGTTGACCGCTGGTGGCTATTACGGGCTTTGTTTGTTCTGCATGCATGATTGAATTTATTTTTAGATGGAATTTTAGGTTGAATAAATTTTAGTGATGTTAGATATAAGAGAAAGGTTTTGGTTAAGTTCTAACTCATGTCTCCTAACAAAAGAAATAAGTGGTACACATCTCAATAGGTGAAATGCTATGTCGAGTGGATAACATGCTATGAGATTAATGGTTAAGATTAATCGGCTTGTATTTTGGCTTAGAAATTAGTTTGGGTTAAATATTGCTTGTCGCATGAGTAGTGGGATGGTGGAAATAGATGTAATAAGTGAGTTAATATATTATAAATTGTAATTAATATAATATAGAGAAAAATATTATGATTTTTTTATATATTTGATATTAGATAATATTTTAATTATTATTTTGTCTTGAGTGAATTTAACTTAGATGTGATAGTGAATTATAGATGAATTAATTTATTGTCTATATTTATAACACTATATGATAAAGGTCGCCCAATTGTGATCCTTATCCAACATTCAAATAAAGTTGGACTTTGGGGTTGACAAAGGGGGGAAACGAAAGTATAGATGTTGAGAGATGTTTCTATTTCCCATTTTGATTCTTGGAAGGTAGTTTCACTCGTCTGTTCCTCAGAAAACCCCACTAATTTTGCTTCTTAATGTGATGTTTGTTTAGTAGGTGAAGTATATAACATGTCATTTAATATATCTGAAATTTATGATAAATTAAGTAAATTTAATATGAATTAAAGTTATCTTATCATCTTTATGAAATAATCTTAACACGTTAAAATATCAAACAAATTAACTTATTTATTATATTATTTATTTTAATTTTTCCTTATTTTTCTACTTACTCCAAAAGTTTCTCTCTCTTGTCAAACGAGATATCGGTGTAGATATCTTTTCCTTATGTATCAAACTGGACTTATCATGTTGGAAAGGTTTGAACAAGGTAGTAAGGTTTGTAACGTATGACGCGTGGAATATCCGACTGTCATCCATAAATAGGATTTGTTTATGAAACCCAACAAATTGAGATCGACTTTGATTCGATCCGGACTCCATCGAGCCATGCAAGCTTTGGTTTAAACTCGCACTCAGATTGCACTTGCTAGCTTGCCCGTTAGGTTCGTGTCCTGCTGACTTCTGAAAGAACTAATGAATCCAGTCATTTGATGAGCTCATGAATGGGTTTTTCCCATAAGCTCATTTTACTCATGCTAGAGCTTGAATGATGTTAAGGATTGGGTCGTCTTCGGAGTAGATCGGGGTTGGGCATTAGTAGACTCAGGCTCTTATTCCATGATGGATATCTCATGAGATACCCAACAGGGTAACTCCTTCAATAGGTCGGGGTATAACTTATGTCACCGCATCACATCATTAACACATACGTATATATATATATATATATATTAAATTGGATCCTGATTCTCCTACGTAAAAGTACATGCAAAATCTCATGTGCCCTTCAACTAAGAGATGTCAACAGTGATATTTAATTATATTATTTTCGTGATATTTAAAAGTCACGCACATCACAGATGACATTTGATTCTAATAGTATCAAGTATCACCGAGATAATTTAATTTAAAATTTAAATATCACAACTATAATTTAATTTAAAAAATAAAATGTAAAATTTTAAAATAATATACATTTAATTTATACTATTAAAATATACCTACTCTAATATAATAAATCCATTAACACATATTCAATGTATTACATCAACTAATTTCACTTTATTTAATTAAAATATTATTCACTGACATCTTATGAACACACCGAACAATTTATCTCACTAACCATGCCCAACCATATATGGTAACACAACTTATTCCACAAGTTAGGCTATTTTGAGATATGGGCATTTTTTGAACGTATGCAACCTTACTTTGAAAAAAAAAAAGGGATCATAATGTTATGCATTTCGAGAGCACGCATCTTAAATTGAGACGAGTCGACTTAATCTCACTTGAAAGGGTTATCAAGCATGAATCTTAACTTAAGTTCTTGACTTCTCGACCCGTTGAGTTAGGATCAAGAAGTCCAACCACAGCCTTACTAGGCTAAGTTGAATCCATCGAGGCTTATTTTTATCTTTTACTTTTTGGGTGAGTGAATGACATCTAGGGATTTACGTTACAAATAATCCAATCTAATCTGACGTGGCAATAACGGATAAAGTTTAATTTGTTAAATTTGAATTTAGATTTGGATTTCATTGAAAGAATCCAATCATATTTAGATTTGAGTATAAGTTTGAGATTATACTCATTAACCTAATTCGATAATCTAATATATATATATATATATAATTTTTCTTAATTTTGATGTTCTATTTAACATGCTGGTTCTTTTTAATTAGTAAAATAAATCTTATATATTTTATATATGTTATAAATAATATGATCATTATATCATTTAAATCTGATTATAAATTAGTAATAATTATATTATCAATTTTTTTCTTATTTGATTTTATTATAGGTATGATTTTATGGTAGAAGTTAGTTAAACGAATATTTAATGGGTAGGCGAGTATAGATATAGATTTAAATTTTTTTTTACGTTATAAATAAATAGATAGAATATAAATAAAACCTTTATAAATAAACATAGATATATGTTTAGGTATTCAACCGGTTCAGATCGGAGTGGGCAGAATTCAGAGTTGCGTGCGAAGTGCCCCCTGACAGGGAAAGGACCATTCAAACGGTGCAGTAATGGCAAATGATGCCAAAACCCTGCGGCCCGCCCACTGCCCCTTCTCATCGATTAGATATTATAATGCCATCGACCCTACCATTCCCTTTCCACCTTTGTCTTTTTTAATTAAATGAAATTTTTAATTAAGAAAACAAAAATAATACACCTCTGCTTTCCTCGAAGAGGAGGAAGGTAGCTCTTTCTTAATAGGAAAAATTTAAAAATAACCAATACGAAATATAGATAAATAAATAAAGCAGAAAATTTTACTGTTCTCTTTCCACTTAATCGTGGGGTGAGGGAAGCGTGGTTATTCACGACTTATATCGAAGGACGATTTGATTCACCTCGCGGCCCAAGTACGTGGAAGAATCAAATAGGATCGCTACAGTTATTTCATTTTTTTTTTCTTATGTACTTAAACAAATTTCAAATAACTTGCTTAGCTTATGCTAAATCAGACTAACGAAAAGCAACGCAGAAATGAACGCGTGAGGATCTCTCACCATTCCCTCTCTCCACCCCTGCGGGCGAGAGAGCAAAGGTCCACGTTGCTACGGTGCTTGCCTCGATCGGCTTCTTGGAGGTTGATTGGGGCCCCCACTTCAGATTTAGTTTATTCCCTCTCCTCCTAGGATCCTTCCTTCGTCGATGGTGGTGACATGCACGGAGAGTTGAGGTCGATCTTGGGCGTGGAGACGGTGGGTGCGGTGGTCCATGTCGTGCGTGGCGTCTGCGGTCGACGGTGGGCGCGGTAGTCGGCAACGTGCATGGCGACTGCAATCAGCAATGGAGTTTCCTTCGAGGCTCGATGGAGGGGATTGGCTGTGATGTGCAGGGTGTCGCCGATGCTGTGGTTGGTGTGCAGCGATCGGCAGGTGCTTGATCAGTAGTTTTTATTTCCTGGGGTGGGTTGGTTCAATGCGCTGGTCGTGCCTTGATGGTGGTTCTTATTTTCTGTTGGTTCGACCATTTTGTTGTTTGTTTTAGTTCTGTTGTTGTTGGTTCTGTTTCACCCTAGGGGATGTAGTTGTTCCCCTTAGGGGTTCTGGTTTTGGAAATCATGCGAGACTCCGTGTTTCTTACGATCGAGAGATATCCGGATTAATTTCTGGTGCTCGGCCTATATCGGATTTCTCGCTAGCGTCGTTGGCTAGGGTTCTCCTAATAGTACTGTCACATCTATGAACATGATGCGGCGGTTGGCTCTAACCGTTGCTTAAATTTTATGTACGCGACACTTCTTTTTTTCTTTGTTTTACACTAATGTCGATGTTTTGTGTTTTTCTTTCGGGATGATAGCGATTCCTCTGCATGTATCTCGCGTCACTTGAATGATTTTCAATCCTATAAAAAAAATTTCCTTTTTAAAAAAAGAACAGAAAAAACAAAAATTATGTTTGGATGTTGCCTACAATTTAACTTATGCAAACGAGTAAGTTATGGTATATGAATTCTTTTAATTTTGATTTAATGTGATTTGATCGTCAAATGTGATAGTAGCAACAACATCATCGATGGTTCACCATCAAATATAAAAAAGTACGTCATTCCTGTATTTTGACACAAATCAATGATGATTTTGTGTTGTGCTAAAAGGCACCCCATTCTCGTATTTGTAGAAATCACCAGTAATTTTAGGTAAAAATCACCAATGATTTCAAAAACAAATTAACCGTGATTCACCAAAACATCATTGATGAGTGGACAAATTGACACGGGTAAAAAGACGTGACTATTAATGATGCCCAAAGACATTGGTTGAAATAGTGAACGAACGTGATGCATGTCTCAAAAATTTTTATATTTTCATTACTATTCATCGTATTATTCATCTTATTCGTGACACTCAGTTATCTCACCTACTCACCTCACTTTGAAACAAAGCCGTAAAGTATAAAGTGAGAGCTAATGCATACCTTAAGGTTTAGTTTATTTAGGTGGTTAACCTCTTAAAAGGAAGGTAAATCTCTATTTACTTGATTACTTAATCTCCTATTTGGTAACTCGAGTTTGGTCAATTTAAGAAGGATTTATTTAACATCAATTTTAACGGGTGTTAACCACACCGATGTTAAAATCAAACATCACTTATGCCTCTGACAAACTTCATGTTTCATATTCTTAACACTATTACCAAGTAAACGTCACAAGGATTAACACCACATCATAATATCAATTCAAATAAATACAAACTAATGTAAACATCACTCATTAAGTAAACACAATTGCGAATTAGCACTATTTTTATATTTTTTAATACTACTTTCATAACCCCTCAAGTAAACTAGCCATAAGGTTTAGTTTATTTGGGAGTTAACCTCTCAAAATGGGGGTTAATTTTCGTTTACTTGACTACTTAATCTCCTATTTGCTAATCTGGGTTTAACTACTTTAACATGGTTTGTCTAACACCAATTTCAAATTGTGTTAGCTAAACTTACGTTAAAATCGTATAGCACTCGTGTCTCTGACACCTCTTATTTTTTATATACCTAACACTACTACCAAATAAATGTTACAAAAGTTAATACAATAACTTAACACTAATTCAAGTAAACACAAACTAGTATTACCCTCACTCTGTAAGTTAACACTAGTTTCATACTTCTTAACATCACTTCCCTAATCTCCCAAGTAAACTAACCCTAAAATAAAAAGGACCTTATGGGCTAGTCTACGTTAAGGGACAACTAACACGGGTTAACTTCTTTACAACAAGGGATAACCCTTGTTTTTTGCTTGTTTGAGAACGAGGGTTAACCATTGTTTGTGTTTACTGAATGAAGATTAGAAAAGGAAATTATCCTGTGAGGTCAAGGGAGATATGAATAAATTTGAGGGCCTAAGTTAGAAGGTATAAGTTAATCCTCTAACAAACTCGAGTTAATTTATCTCCCAATAAGAAGATCATGAGAGATTAGGTTATTCCGTAAGGTAAACGAGAGTTATCCTTTGAAAGGAAGGGATAATCCCCACCTTAAACCAGCCCGATAAGAAGGTGGCTTGAGTTTTGTTGCAGCGCTGGAGCGTGTTTTCCTTTTGTAACATAGCATTTCAAACGGCCATATTTCTTGTAACGGAAAAACATACCTCAGAAGAAATTCTAACTCTTCCATGTAAGTAAATTAAAGATGTGTACCTTTAAAGTAGATGGAATTCGACTGACTTCGCATTAATCCTCGCTTCACGGTATAACACCCAGTGAAACGCTTTTCTAATGATGAGGATAACGTTGATTTCGTACGATCTCAAGTGCCGCCCTTACAAACTTCTGATTATCCTCATATTATCTCCATGCACATCAAATAATATGAAAAATTAGAAAATCGATAGTTATTTTGACAGTCATTCCTACACCTTATCCCTTATCTTCGGATATGAATCCAACACAGTCGGATGAAAAATATATTCATTTCTTATCTTTGTTTTTCCAATCGAAAGACGGAGAGAATGGATGTGGGATAGGCTGTTGGATGGACGGTAGGCTACCCATTGCCCAATTATATGTGTGGGTATATTCAAAGGCAAAAATCCAAATGAAACTTGTTGATTGCAAGGAGGCTATAACTTGTTATCTTGACTTCGATATCAAAGGAGCACCACGGTACCCACATTTACATGCCGCTTTCAAAGTTCCTATAGATTTTTGCTTTAAGGTTGCATTTAATAGAATAACAAGGGTTATATTGGGAAAAAATATTGAAAGTATAAGTTGAGAAGTATTTAGTTGGTGGTATAAGAATAAGTTATGAGATAAAATGATTGAGAGTGTGATGTGATGTTGGTGGATGATTTTTTAATATTATGATATAATGTAAGTGGGTTGATATGATATAATGAATTTATTTTAATGGATATATTATGTTGAAGTTGATATATTTTATTATATAGTGATGTTGATGTGATATAGCGAGATAATTTGACGTTGTTGTTGAATAATAAAGTTGAATAAGTTATATATTCTTTAACTTTCAAATTAATTCTATTTACTTCCTCTTATAATCTTTTAGTAAGGAGATAACCTTTGAATTTTCCCCCATTCAAACGAAGCCTTAGGTATTATCACAAATTTACGAGCGTTCGATCGATGTCCATGTGTGAATAGAAGTGGTCACACCGTGTTCAAATTGAAGTAATCATGCAATAATCATTTTATTATTAATCTTTTTCGCGCGTGTATATATTAGACCTGCCTTTATGTATACAATCACCATGAGAAATTGCCCTGCATATCCCCCACAGGGCTTCTTTGGTAAGTGAGATAAATTTTACGAGGTCATGTATTTTTGTTATATATTATGTTCTAATGTAAGATGCTGGATAAATAGAGGAGGTAAGCTTGGAAGATAACTCTTTGCCATCTGGTGTAACCTTAGGACAATCTTCGTTGCACCCCATTCCATATATGGAAGATTAGAAAAACGGGCTTATGGGTAATATGGTAACCAAGGTAACCTACAAAAAATATGCTTTAACCTTGGTTGGCTAAGGGGTTGTTCCAAAACCAAGAAGCGTAGATCATCTTGGTTAAGCTATTCTATAGAATGAGCCAGATTGGAGGTTATCCCAAGATACTCCAAAACATAAACTATCAATTTCTACATTTATCTTATTCTTACCCCCAACATTCTCCAGAAACAACCCCTTGTTACGTCAGATGTTATACCATATTTGATTTTATACAAAAAATACATCTCAACCGTCTTATGGAAAAAAAGCTAACTGAAACTTACCTTTATATATATATAACGCTTGTGTAAAGCAGAGCATAAAATAGATAGAGGTATGAACTTATTCCACCAACAAGGAGAACTTTACGTGAGATTTCTCTATCAGGAAATATATTCATCTAACTTGTCCTGCAATGTATAATTAAGTTGTGTTTGGGTGATAGATTAAATATTTAATTTTTTACTTAATTTATTTTTTAATTATGTCAGGTTAAGTAAATTTAATTTAAAATAAAATTATTTTACTTTTTTTTAAAATAATTTTAATTTGGTAAAATATTTAAACGAATTAACTCACTTATTACGTCCTTTATTTTACTACTTTAATTTATTTTGTAAATTTATTTCTCTTATCAAATAAAATCTTAATATTCTTTTGGATCCTATTTTATTTATTTATTTCTCATTGCATACGACATTGATGACGATTCTTTTTCCGCTTCATGAAGGTTTGCATCGAATTCTAGCAGACTTTTGCTTCCTAGCTAATTACATTTTAGAAAAAAATAATATTTAAGCTCTATTTGGTGGTGGAATTTGAATTTTTTTTTTTATTATATGATATTTTTTAAAATTTTTTCAATCAATTCAACGAGAACTTTTACACAAATATTTTTAATTATATCATCAAATCACAGTAACTTTCACTTTTATTTTTATCATTAAATAAATATTCATTACATTCTCTATTTTTACTTTTCTAATTAAATAATATTTATTAACATTCTTCACTTATACTTATATTATTAAATAAATATCTACCATAATGATATCGTTACATCAATCATTTTATCCTTCAACTTAACACTTCCCTTATTTCAACATCCAAACAAATATCATATTTACTTATTTCATTTTAACTTATCCCTATGTTATTTTATCTAGCCTCCAAATGGGCCCTTAGAGTCTTTCCCACCTTAAGTGAGTTTCGATCCTTCTTCTCTTTTTTTTAACATTCTTTGATGCAAGAACAATATATCATTAAGGATACGTTTAGGGAGAGGGATAACTATTATCTCGAGATAAAATAAAAAAGGAATAAATTGGAAAAGGTATTAATTGTGGGATGTGATAAGTAGTGAGATAGAAATGATTGGTATGGGAATGTAATATTTATGAAAGATTTTTTAATATTATGATATGGATATGATGTTGTGAGTGTATTGATGTGATATAGTGAAAGTACTTTAATTATTATATTATGGTGAAGTAGATATATTTTAATATATATTAATGTTGATCTAATATAGTAAAATAGTTTGAAGATAATATATTTTAACAGAAATTGATGCTAATTTAATGGGATGAGATAAGTTGAATCCCTTTAATCTTGGAATTTATTTCTTAGGTATCCCTCAACTTTGGAATAACCCTTGAATTATTCTGTTGTCAATGAGCCTAAAGGAGAGAAGGTATGGCTACAATCATAATAGGAACCACTGCCACACAAATAAAAGATAAAAAAGAAGATATCCATAGTAATGACAAACTAGATATCTCGACTGCGAGGTCATGTGCAGAAGATCCAGGCTACATATGATCCGCATGGCGAGTGGTGATGTCAAAGCGCCTTGAATGAGCATAAGCCTTGATGATGTCACAAGTACATCTAGATAGCTCACACCATGCACATCTCCAACACCAAGACACTAAAGCAAACCTGAAAGGCATGAGTTTTCATAGCAAAACCCAAAATAACACACAAATCGCAAAGAAAACAACAACACCAACAAAAAACAAAAAATAGAAGATAAAGCAATAATAAAAGACATAATCACAAAAGGGTTGTGGGTATCAAAAATGGAAGTTGAGATAGTGGCTGGAGGCAGACATACTCGGGGATCACCATTAGTCGAATAGCGACAAATCACGATCATAAAGAAGCCAAAAAGGTGAGGGCCAACTCAAAGATGTTAGGCTAATGCCATCGCCATGTCAACAAGTCTCGACAAGCACCACCAATTGGTGACCAAAGGCAACGGCATCACCACCACGAAACAAGAAGTGACGACGAGCAGAAAAGGCCACCGAACGACACCAACAATGGCATCTGGCGATGCCAAGTCCAATCAACAGCACCAAGCGAAGTCATAACCCTACTCATCGATGTGAGAAACACGATGCCAAGTCCAATCAACAGCACCAAGCGAAGTCATAACCCTACTCATCGATGTGAGAAACACAAGTCAACAAATAGGGGACAAAAGGGGAGTTCAATGAAGGAGACGGACGAGGGGGTCCCCATCGACGCAATGGCCAACTAGGGCCCCTCCTAACGGTCGCAGATAGGGTTAGCTGTAGACGAAGGGAGGAGACGAACCTTCCATGAAGGAGGGGAAAGAGGCACCATGGCCATGGGGTTTGGTGCATGATTTTTTTGTTGTAAATCTATTTTGGATAATTGTAGGACTCAAATTCTCCTAAGTTGGCTCAATTTTGTATTAAGATCGGGTCTTAAGGAGAATGGACTTGGCCTTTTCTCCCATCAACATATCATATTAAAGATAGTGCTGTGCAGTCATGGAGTTACTGTTCACTTATTTTTTCCAGAACATATTTGATTGCCTTACCCGCACGGATGTGTATTCGATTCCCTCTCCTCCGTTACGTCTGTTTTTCGGCTTTTTGATTTTTTTCTTGTTGCAGTGATTTTTTCATCGTACAATTTTGATATAATTTTAATTTTTGTAGGTGAGTTAAAAATTAATTTGTTTCTTTAAGGTTGCCTCCTCTTGAACGAAAGAAGTGTTTTTCCCGTGAAGGAAAGGGTCATGGCCTTTCATTCCAAAGATTTGTTTTGCTTTTTAAATCTCTCTTGAACTCTTTTCTTGGGTGCAGCATCCTTCTCACACCTTTGAATGGTTACATCTAAACTTCTGTCAAACCGTAATTTTAGGGCTTTTGGATAGAATATGTCTTGTGGCTTACCTTAGGTATAATTTACTTAGAGAGTTAATCCTTTAAAAGAAGAGGTACCTTTCGTTTACTTGATTACTTAACACTTTATTTGTTAACTTGGGTTTAGTAACTTTAATATAGATTTGTCTAATACCAGTTTCAACTTGTGTTAGTCAAATCTATGTTAAAATTCTACATCACTTATGTCTCTGACATCTCTCATATTTTATATACATAACATCACTATTAAGTAAACATTATAAGAGTTAACACCACAACTTAACATTAACCTAAGTAAACACAAACTGATGTTAACACCACGCTACAAGTAAATACAATTACAAGTTAACACCAGTTTCACATTTCTTAATACTATTTTCCTAATATCTCAAGTAAACTAACCCTTAAGTAGACATCCCAAAAGGCTACGCTTAGTAGAAGCCTTTGTGGGTTGCTTTTAAAAATGTTGTTATAAAATTGAACAAGCTACGATTTGAAGTAAAAGCTACGATGCATAACTTTCCAACCACACGAATGCAATATTTTGATCTATCTAGACACCATTATCTTCTATGAATGATTGTGCATCGACATTTTCTTTGAACTCACCAAATCCACCCCACTGCTGATGGAAAGGCATTAGGGGCTCGAGTTCTATTAACCACCGTCGGTCCTCAATTATGTATTGGCAACCACTAATCAGCCATATTAGTCACTTTTTCTTCATCAAAAATATCTATCAACCTTCTCTATCCAAAATATAACATAAGTTAAGGGAGCTAATGAAATGATCTTTCTCAAGGGTCGTTAAAAAATTTTTAGAATTTTAAGGGCGTTAATGCAATTTTAAATCCCCTTGGACTTACCTTGTGGACTCTGTAGGAACAGGGGAGATTTTGTAGGGCCAAGGTCACAATTGACTCGACCCCACACCAACACCCACACAACTCGACACACACCCCTCCCACCTTAAAACCCTAAGTCTCCCTTTAAAAACCCCATCCACCCCTCCACCCTCAACCCACAACACCACCTCCACTCCTCCATTTGCTTCAACCATCACCCCCTCTCTTCTCCTTTTCCACCTTATGACCGAGAGAAGGAGAGGAAGGGAGTAGGAGGAGAATGGAGGGCAGTCCTCCGTTTGCCCCCACCGCCCTCCATCTCCTTCCCTTCCTTTGCAACCGTGGGCGAGGGAGAAGGAGAGGAGGGGAGCCAGAGGAGCGCGTGCGGGAGGGAGAAGGGGGCCGCTGGAGGACCTGGGAGAGGAAGAGGAGCACATGAGGGAGAACCTCGAGGTCTCCTTAAGTTGTTGTGGTAGCTGCTGCAGCTCTAGGGACGAGGAGGAGGTGCTTGCAAGGAGAGAAGCTTCACAAGGAAGCTCTGTACATGGATATTTCCACAATATCAAATGCCTGCGACCTTCGCCAGACGTCTAGTGGGGTCGTCTGACGTTCGAGGAGAGCTCAGGACATCCGATAGCATGCAGAGTGCCAGGGTACGTTCTCTACACGAGCATGCATGCATAATACAGAGGGTTGAGTTGTTGATTTTGTACTGTACGTTCATGTGCAGGTACGAGGACGTTGAAAAGGCACATGGCACGACATTCGAGGTACTTTAAGACATCTGAAAGCCCTGTCAGACGTCCGATTACTCTCCCAAACGACAGGAAGCAATGTCAGACGTTTGGAGACCCTCTCAGACGGTTGTGAGGGGTAGCAGACGATGGGTACAGATGGAGGAAAGCAAGGTGAGCTCCTACGCTCGTTTAAGACATCTGGGACTCACCCCAAACATCTGATTTTGGTCAGGGTGCGTATTTTTAGGCCAATTCAGGGTCTAAACGGAGTCGATTTTACACAAATAAAGTACCGTTGGTTTTCTTTCGGAATTTCCTACGTGTTAGGGTCGTGTCTATACTATTTTGAGTTTGTTTGACATATTGGTCGACATTATAGATCCCCAGTCCGTAGTGCACACGGGACCCGTGGAGACGTCAAGATCCATCGTTCGAGCTCCCATACCACCTGTACACCCTGGTAGAGTGGTCATCTCTACTCCTATGGTTTAAATTAGTAAAGTGCATGCTAAATTAGAAATATCTGCTTGAAACCTAGGTTATGAGAACACTAGGACTAAGAATGTGAATGATTTATATTCAATGCATGAACCTCGCATGTCATAAACCTGAGAATGTCATAAAACCTAATAGGGTGCGATTGCGTCTCTCAAATAGGCCATTTCACTGTGGTGTACCAGGTGGCATGAGTTCAAAGATGATCCCCTTCTCTTTGAGGTATTCCTTGAATTCCTCTTATAGGTATTCACCTCCTCGGGTAGTTCTAACCTCCTTTGATTCTATTACCCGTCTGGTTCTCAACCAGTGCCTAATATTCCTTGAACTTTTCTGTGGTTGTGAGAACTGGAATGTTTAAATGATGTAATGATTGCTTATCTTGCTGATGATGATTTATTCTATTAATTTACGAGCTGCCTGTTGTATGAATTAGAAATCAGTATGTGATAGAGATGCATGCCATGAAATGAAATAAGATGAGTACTATGCATGAACCCTACAGGGAACTATAAAAGAAAATAAAAGTATACTGAAATGGATATCTAATGTATAATGGAATATGTTGCCTACGGGTGTGTCGGTTGGCTGTTTAGACTTGGGTATAGAAAGTGAGATGGCCCTCGTGTACATGGTACCGAGAAGAGCTACTGTCACTTTTGTGTAGGGAGGGTGTTAGCCACCCTTGGGTTGGGACCCGGGGTTGGATTGGCCTCCCTACACAGACTCCTGTTAGGCTCACTAAGCAAACTAGGATACCTGGTAAGGGTAGGCAGACTGTTGAGGGGTGTGACCCTTGTTCTGTTCTGTACCTACATTTAAGCATACCCGTTAGCAAAAACAACTGATCGCGTGCCAGTGCGGGGTAGCTAACCGTGCACTTATCGCGACTGCCGTAGTCACCGCTATGTTGCGGCCATGACCCCGTGGTGCTAGACGGGGTGTAGGACTACCACAGGGTACTCTCCCGATAAGAAGAGTGCCACGTGTACATATTGCATCGTGGAAAAACTGCATCAAGATCATTCCCTTAGGGAATAAGTGATTTAAGAAATGTTGTGGACCCTTATTAGAATAACTGATTCAGAAACACATAAATGATATAAACGGAAACATATGATAATACATAACTGGAAAATTGTATGATTAGTTAGCTGTTTTTGCCTTTATGTTTAATTGCATTTAAATTACATATATACCACTTTACTCAGCGTTAGCTGACTACAGATATATGTAACCATGTCTAGGTCAAGGAGTTGAACAGCCAGCGCCACAGACTTTAGAGGCTTGCTCTTTTTCCGTTTCAGAGGCCCCTTTTTGTTGTTAGTATCTTTAGTATGTTAGTGCATGTTTCTGTTATACCTCTAGTTGTGATGGCTATATAGTAAACGTACTTTTCCGCTTGTTGCATGTAGTACCTTTGGGATTTCTATTTTATTTTCCGTTACTGCCTGTTATCTATTTTCTGCTTAGTTACATTACATGTGTGGTTGTGAAATGATTTGTGCATTCAGTTATTTCTCGTTGGACGACTGGATCTTGGGATTTAGTTGAGGCAGGCCGTTCTCGGGTTCCGTAGGGAGTCAGGATCGAGTCGTAAGAGCCAATATTGAAGTACAAAAGTGTAGAGAAGATGTGAAGCCACAGGATTAGACAAAATCATAAAAGCTCGTTGTTTGCCTTCTCTCTTAATTGTTGCTTTTCCTTGTCATTGACTTCTCCAATGCAAGATAGGCTTTCCGCCAAATACTAAGGGCCCGATTACGTTGTGGGATATTCCACGTTTTTACGGATATCTCGTGTTTACGAAGGGTAATAAGTGAACATGTATTTTGCTTTAAACTTTAGTTTCCTCAAACTTGCGTTTGAGTGAGGGATACTCAAATGCCTTGTAATCCCAGCTTATTCTCACATTACTCCCTATTCACGTAGACATCCTCACAGAATTATCCCATGTTACATGTAAACTCTAACATGGGATATCTCCTATTTGAAAGTTTTTATCCCGTGTAAAAGATCCCACAACGTAAACTAACCCTAAGCATCCCTTTCCAAGATATAGCTTCCATAATGGATGTTAGTTACGGGTTGGGAAATACCAAGATGAACAGAAACGTAAATCATGACGCATTTTGCAACGTATGAACGTGGTGGATGTGGTCTCCACTGTACAATTGGTATTTAATGTAAAGAAATCTAAAAGGCAATGTAAGTTCTATTAGTGGTAGGTCCACCTCACTTAAAAAAGTCATCACTGCTTTGTAAGTTAGTGGATAAAGGGGTGTTTTTTGGTTTTGAATCAAAACACACCGATGTAAAATGATTCTAAAGATTATTTTAGTAATTTTACGTGCATGTAAAATCTTTTTGGAATAGTAGTAGATTTCACCACATATCAATATTTGTATTACTTTTTTTACACCCGATATAATCCTCACTTATGAATTTACTTAATTTATCCCCCACCTCATTACATTGTGAATGCATCAGCTTTTATATTTTTACACCTGCATCCTTAGAAAATTAACCTTACACGTGCTATTAAGACCAGTTGCGAGCATTGGTGCGGATTACATCATACAGTTCCTTGGGGACCATTTTGGTACATAATGCATTGGGAAGGAATATTCGATATTTTCCTTCTTCAAAGTATTTCTTGTCTTTTCCACTTGGCTGGATTACTTTTGTGGAAGAAGTGCTAGAATGATACAACTAGATTGTTTCCCCATTTTTGTTGGCAAAAGGAAAGGAAAAATAAGCTGGATGACGTATACAGTACTATCATTTTGAATTCACCGTAAAAATAAGTGACGGAGAAACCCCAAATCTCTTGGATTTTCTTTTCTATTTTCTGTTGGGGGCAGATATCCAATGAAGGAATTATACATACCTGTTGACAGGAAATATGACTACCTTTCGTGTTGAGGTCACAAACTCACGTACATAGGCAGAAAACACTTTGATCTCAAACTCATATACATAGGCAGAAACTAGTGTTGAGGGGTAGTTTACTTCAGGAGTTGGCAAATTGATCTTCAGGAATGTGAAACTTGTGTTACCCTTCGTTTATATTTACTTGTAAAATGATATTAACATTAATTTCTATTTAATTAAATTAATGTTAATTTGTGATGTTAACTTTTATAATATTTACTTGAATTAGTGTTAACATCAATTTCTGAACAGTAAGGTTTGGATGTGAGGGAGTTACAAAGTTAACACTTATTTTGCTACCTAACATCCCTTGGAATTGGTGTTAGCAAAACATATGTTAACCCTTCAAAATAATTGTTAAGATTTTACAAGTTAACCTCTCAAGTAAACAAGGATTAACCCTTCAATTAAACTATCCCTTAGACCCATATTGGGAGGTTCGGATTTTATCTGTGGAACCCATGTGTAGTAAAGTAGCATGCCCCTTATATACGTTTCTGCTTTTTAATTTGGCTATTCCACGAGACTATGACGAACCATGCAAAAGTCAGTTGCTTTAATTGGATGATTAGGTGTGGTTCAAAAATCTGACGGATCGTGATGGGTAATCTTTCTCTAAAGATATTCTCCCAATTACAGTCTTTCTGTACTCACTTAGCAAACGCTCAGGTGCAACTCTAAGCATCTCAGCAATTAATCATCAATATAAATCACTGCTTTATCCCCAACTGCAGATCTCTACGCTTCCAGTAGAAAAATTACTTTCATTCCCTTTGCAAAATTGTAATGAGCATTTTACCAAATAAAGGTTAAGAAAAGCAACTCAGATGGGGTGAATTGTACGTGAAAAATCTAGATAACGAGGACTATGTGTTTTTCATGAGGCAGGGATAAGGATTCCCCACACCTAAGGAGGAAATCTGCAGGAACATAAAAAAGAGAAACTGCAAGCAAATTATTCCCTAAAATTTAATCGTCATTCACTTCTCTCTTGACTTCTGAAAAAAAGTCAAAATTTAGCATCTCAGTATATTACCGACATCAGTGGTGGTGTAGGCGTGGTCACAGTCGAATAAATTCTTTCAAATAATTTCAAAGACAGAGTTATGCCCTTTTATGCAGAGGATCTTTTTTTTTTTTTTTTTTTTACTTTTCGCCCTCTGGTCCAAGCTTAAAGTGTTTGTTAAATGCTGCCAGCAATCAATATTCCTTCACAGGATCACAAACAAATTAAAGTGGATGAAAGATTCTAAAAACGCGCAAGTTGACCATGACGAAGACATTTGAACAGAAAGCTGTATTTGAAATAGAATGAGTAGTTCTCGTGGGGACTTTGAACAGAAGATGAAGATAAGCACCTCATAACAGCATTTAGACTTTTTTCTTTCCCTCTATGTTCTTTTCAAGAACAAATTCCCAATTAACAAGAATACAAATTTAATTAATCCATGCAGCAATGCAAACTTATCTCACAAACAAACCAATCGCACACTCTTTAACATTGACACATCAAAAGGTAAAAAACCGTGAAGGATTTGCGAATCAACCGACGACGGAGACCTGCCCCGACGCCGTCTCAGGATTCAGCGTGTTATTTGAAAGGCTAAGAACATCTCCACCATCTTCCAGCGTACGGTCGGAAGCATTGAAGTGGACGTCGGGGAGGTTGTGTCCGTCTTGTTGATATCGATGATGCTCTTCCACTCCTTCCATTTCTCGGACCTTTTTTTCTGGATCTGAGGCCTTTGTCTTGGCGTCTGGAGTCATTGTGGTCGTTTTGGTTTCTTTATGGCAAGGTGACTTTGAAAGAGGCTTCTTGGTTGGTTTCTTGCCAGCATGGGGATCCACAGTAGCACTGGTCGTGGCGCCATTTGACTTGATAGTGTCATGCTTGGAATCTGTGACTCTGGAAGAGGCAGCTCCTCCTTCAGCATCTTTGGATGGTTTTGGACGTCCAAGCTTCGGTGAAATTGGTCGCGTTGGAGGTATCTATTTATAGGCAAGGCATTAAAAGAAAATTTTGCGATCTATCTAGGATGTAGAATCGGAGAGCAAAGTGATGGAAAGCAGGCAGAAAGGACTCTCAACTTTTGAAACCAAGAAGTTAAACAGCAGCATGAGCTGTTTGGTAGGCAGGTTAAGGTGGGTAAGTCCACTTAACTCCCATTTGGCTGCACTTAACCCGCCTAACATTTGCATTGGGTTGGGGGTGGGGGGGCTTAAACTGGGGTAAACTTATTCCACCCCCTCTGTGAAATAAGTTTAACCTGCCTATTTTCCCAAACGAGCTAACTTACTTATTCCACCACTCTATTCCACTACTTTCCTATTCTTCTACTTATTCAACAAATCTATTTCTCTTACCAAACACCACCTAAAAAAGTATGTCGGAAATAGTCAATCAAGAAAATAAAGGACTGTATAAGTCTTACCATATGCTCCTTACCAATTGATTTCTGCAACAAGCTCTAAATTACAGTAGGATACTGTCCTAACCTATTCAGTCCTTTGAAAGCACTCCTCCTTGTCAACAGGTCCAAACTCAAGGAGCCCAAGTAAATTCTCTGGTTTTCTTTGTTGATTTGCCCCTTCTTTGTTCTTTTCTTCATTGAAATGGAAGCAAATCATCCTTTGGTATCAACAGATGGAAAGACGCTAATTCAGAATCAGAACGTCAACAATTGGTTCAACCACATTTTGATCCAACTTTTTGCTTTGACCCAAATCCAAGGTCATATATTGTATACAGTGGATTCATTTTGATATTGTTTCCAAAAATTATATTCATCAGTACTTGCAGTAGGTTACTCGCTAACAGCAGATCATACTTGGGAAATAGGAGAAATGAACCTAAAGTGACAGGAGGCATGACACATACAGGTAGTCCGACAATTAGGTACCAGCCATGAAAAGATATTGGGACACATAATTATTCTACTAAAGTTTAAACTTGCCACCATCCCAGGTGTCAAACACCTTATTGGTGACTCTTCCACAGTTTAATGTCTACATGCAAGGTTGGTTACTACAACTATAGTAATCTAGTATCTTGAAATTGCAACATCCTTGTAAGCGTCCATACAATAAATCGATTCATCAATCGCCACGTAATTTGGGGCTCTACAAGTGCCTTACATATCTCAAACTCGACAGTATTTGGTTATGCGGCCTTTTGGTAGACTCTCGGCATCTTACCAATGTCATTTCTATGCACACCTTGTCTCAAATAATGGAAACTGAAACATTTTTCTTTTCTTTTTTGAAGTTGGCAATTTTGTCGACAATAGCCATATAGAAAAACAATGAAATAATGCACAAGGAAAGCTAGTCCGGGTATCACAATCAGATAAGTTGAGTCCTTGTACCTTCTTCAGTTCAACCTTTGGTGGACCCGGCTCTTTGTAGAAGCTGGGCATTGGTGTAGCCTTGAACATCAAACTTTTCCTCAGTTTCTTTATCTCAGCCTCCTGATTCTCCTATTTCATATGATGTGCACAAGCAAAAACTTAGCTAGATGGAGAAAAACAATAACCTGCAATGTGCGATTCCGATACCTTCGATAATGCTTGCAAATTAGTTTTCTCTGCTTGCTTTGCTTGAAACTTCTCTTCTAGCTTTTGTGAGAACTGGAAACAAAAACCTATACTTTTTCAGACTCTTCTGGTCCAAGTAGATGATGCTCATGATCTATATCACATTACAATGTCCACCAATTTCCGACCATACCTCCTTTCTTTTCTCGGCACGCTCGTCCAGCCTAAAAGCAAATCCAGTTCCATTGCTCCTGCGTTGGGCTGAAGAAGCTCCAGGAGTTGCACCTCTGAGAAACAGCAGAATTATTTTCATCAGAGCAACGGTCAGGTCATAGCTTCCTTTATACATGAACATCTATCGAAAAGCAAGAAAACACGAGAAGCTACGATGTGTTCGACTGCGCATCGTCGTCGCTCCTGGAATGCTCTGAAGAATGTGGCTTGTTGTGATTCACCCTGCATAACACAAAACCCAAAATACATGATGGAATTTTCGTCTCAATCATAAGCCAAAGCATCAAGCCGCAGCAACATACGGTGGCATTTCAATGGGTGAACCAGTGGAAGTTCCATCAACAACTGCTGAATTCTCAACCTAAGCGCAAAGAGAAGGAACAATTGCATCACTAGAATCTCAAGACACCTCATCGGCAACGCATAAAATTTCGAACCTACCGGCGATTCATGAGTTTCGGTATCACCAGTCTGATCGGGTGGTTTGGGAGCGCCACCATCCACACCATTTGAAGCTGCTGACACCACTTTTGATCCCGTTACTTTAGGATTTTTCGCGTCTGCCTCTGCCATCTTGCTTTCACTTGCGCTTCTCCTCGCCCCGTCGGCAAACTTTCCTCTGGATGGTAAGGAATGGTTGCGGGAAATCTCGGGCTTCCGCTTCTTCGCTGCCGAAGCTGAACCATTGTGCCCCACTTCTTCCTTGAGAGCCTTCCCACTCCTTGACTGATCAGATCCTCCATGCCCATGCACCTGCAATGGCACAGAATAAATGTTCAACCCATATCGTCATTCAGGGATGCACGAGGGACCGCATCAATTCGGTATCCTCTCGAATCACTTGCCCTTGGATTGAATTGAAGTTGCGCACGAATTAATTGAAACTACAGACAGCCATGATAGCTAACTGATAGGTTTGTCATATAAAAGTCCTTTTCAAAACAACTGTGGTCCATTTTCTTCAATTATGCATAATCTTAACTTACATACTTATTCGTGGACATTATCCCAAACTTCCATATGAGAATCGGCACAAAATTCAGCTCATTCTTCCAAAAATGCTACCTAAACCCGACCCAATCCGATCGGATTACACACTCGAATCCCCGATCCAATAACACCGAATCCCGAACAACCCATACGCGTTCCCAACCATCATCCCAACCTCGATTCAGGAAAGGTTAAAAAGGCAACCTCTTTTCAGCAATACCTTCAAGGATTTGCTTCTGGAGACACCGGCCCGCGCCTCCTTCGCAACCGAATTCGAGCTCGCATCGCCACCTCCTCCTCCTCCTCCTCCAACCACAGATCCCCAATTCTCCTCGATCTTCTCCTCTCCAACGTTCGTGAAAATCCCCCTCTCTTCCCCAACATCGACCCCATTCTCGTCCTTCTCCATAGCAGTCTCAAGATCTTGAGAGGAGCCCCTCAGATCCCTCTCACGAGCTCGTACAACACAAAGTAACAACACACTGTTAACCACCGATCGAAAAAGATCGCAACTTTAAGGCTCCCCCATCGGATTCGAGCCGATCGGTTACCTTCCAAGATCGAATCTTGTGGGAATTGGTGTGGGGAAGGGGGAGGGGGAGGTGGAGGTGGAGGTGGAGGTGGAGAACTACTAATGTTGCGGCGCACGGTGCTATAATGCACCTGTGATCTATCTCTGTCGCGCTGTCTGTGCTGTTTGGGGAGAGCTCTGAGAGTGTTCACTGCGACCCCCCGCGAAGGGGGAAGAGGCAACGGTACTTCAAACGTGGGGGAGACCCGGTGGGGGGGACCGAAGTTACGGAGTTGCCCTTGTGGTTGGAGGGTAATTGCGGGGGGTTGAAGGAGGTGGGGGGGGGTGTAAGGAGATCTGGTGGGGGCAATTTGGTCAGTCCGTGGGGGAGTCCTCGGGTTCTATTTGTTTCGTTCATGATTGGACGGAGTGGGAATGGGGGATAAGTTCTGGTCACTCTCTGAGTAATATATTAAAGGGCTAAATCGAAGGGTAATATATGGACGGGCTTAATTATTATATAAAAGAGCTCTGGCTCATGGGTACTCTTAGTTGTACCTTACTGAGGAGAGCTTACCATGAGTGCTCAGAATATGGTGTCATTTTTCACATAAACATTCCTTACACAACATCTCACCATTGAGTAGTTAGATGGAGGGAATACAACAAGGAACAGAGGAAGTATCATTATTGAGATATGTAAAAGCAAGGTTTGGGGGGGGGGGGGGGGGGGGGGGGGGGGGGGGGGCGAGGGTGAGTGGAGGGAGTGAGTTTTTGGGTGTTTTTTTTTTTTTTGTACATCAAACATTTCTCTTGAGAATAGGGAAGAATGGTAGAATTCACGGTAGTGGGGCCCAATTGATAAATAAGGGCATTATGTCTAGAAAAAGGGTGTGGATGAATTTTCATCTTGGTTATCTACTCTTGTGAAGTTTGGGTGTGTCAATGAGGAGAGCATTAGCATCATCATTAAGTTAGATTTTACTTGAGAAGAGTTTGCGTGATTAAGTTGGATATGATGATAAATCACTTCTAATTAAGTGCTTTAAGTTTCTAGCAATCAAATTGGGGTTCACTCTTGCTAAAAAAAAGAGTGAACTTTCTTTCTAGAAGAAGACTATAACATCGATCCTACCCTGAGCATATCACTTGTTTGCTATCTAATTAATATTGTTGAGTCACAAGTCTCAATGAACCTACTATCAACCAGCTCAAAATATTTAAGTCCATATTAATTACTAGCATGCCTTCGCCCTTATATGTCACTTGAAATTCTCTTGAATTTTCCATGTGGTACTTTTCTTTGGGAAACATTAAGGTATTTACATTCTCTCCCATCTTATAATGAGAATGTCTTCGTTACCACTAGCCTAAACTTCCTCTCCAAATGGTAGTGATGGCTCCATTTTAATGGTAGCACTTTCCTACTAAGAATTACGCTTTAATACCATTCTATAGCATCTTGAGATTTCATCCCGAGCACGTGACCTGATAGCTACCTAATTAACATTGTTGAGACACAAGCTCCAATAGATCTCATAACAATTAGCTCAAAATGTTTAAATCTATGTTAATTAATAGCATATCTCCACCCTTGTATATCACTTAAAACTCTCTTGAATTTTTCATGTGATACTATCTTCTAGAGCAATATTGAAGTGCTTAGATATTAAGGTGCTTACACAAACTAAGCTCACCCACAAGCAAGGGGATTTTGGCGAAAGCTCTTAAGGCCTCAAGGGCCAATCTTAACTTCCTGGTTATCTCTTATTAACTCTCAAGCCCTCTCTTCTAATTGAAGTATATAATGGCTCTTGTCATTAAAGTTAAGCCGTGAAGGAGATTGGAGCTATGATTCGAGCCATAGGGAGAGAAAACTGCATTAAGTTTTCCTTTTGACATCATTTGGCAATAGATTTGTGAATGTTGAAGAGAAATCTATGTAGACAAAGTGAAGAGTTCAAATCAAGTCACCATGCATAGTGCCTTGTCATATAGTTTTCATCGGAAAAGGGTGTTCTATCATATAGTGCAGCCAAGCTACAATGAAATTGGTCACTACCTAATATGGTGCACTGTAAACATGGGAGAAAAAAAGAGAAGGTGAAATGTAGAAAAGAAAAAAATACTATAACCCTCGTGATTGACGGAAGTGTATCTTTATTGCAATTAGCCCCCGTCTAATTGTTGGATATTAGTAGTGTCATATTCTTATTTTTTTTAAAATATGCTGATAATAAAAATAATAATATATATAGTAAAGATTCTCCAAGAAGTTGGCATTACTACATAATTATAGTGTTACTAATTAAGGATGCTATTGAATTAAGAAATTGGAATAGGAAGAACCGACCCCTTGAAAGAAAGGTTATAAAAAGATAATTTTTATTCTGATTGCAAAGAGAAGAGAAATCGTTCAAATTTTGGTGTCATAGTTGGGAGTCAAGATAAAGGGGGGGGTATTCACGAGCACCATTGGAAGGCAGGGGTAATGGACAAGGAATCCCCATTGTTGGGTTATCGACAAAATAGATTGACTTGGGTAACCCTTCCATCCTTTTCTTTACAAGGGAATGTGAGGGAACCCCTGAACCCCAATTACACGACAACAAGGAACTTTACTTATGTAATCCATTGATTTTGAGAAGAGTCATGAGCTACATTTGTTCCATTTTAATAGTAGAAAATAAGATCCTTCCATTTGATTGATCGAAGCAATCAAAAAGGACCACAACAAACTTCGACCTTCATCTTTTGTAACTAAAATATGAGAGAGATTCCTCTAGCATATCTCAGCTCCACCAACAAACAAAGATGATCTTGATTCCTGACGTAGACCATTTAGACTAACAACCTCTTTGCTCGTAACCAAAGCAACATTGCAACTTGAAGCAGAATGGTAGAAGGTCCGAACACCGTTGATTTTCCTCCTTACCATTTGCAATTTCTAAGCAAAACAAAAAAAGAGAAAAATAAAAAACCACTTTAGATAGATGAGCACTTGCAAAGGTTAACTCTCGATTATAAAAACCCACTCTCTAATTTCAAAGAGAAAAATTCTTCGAGCATCAATAGTGATATCTTCAAGGTAAAATTTAATAGAGATGTAAGAATATGAAATAAGTAGAGATAGATGTTTATTTTAGTGATGGAATAAATGAAGAGTTAATTGAGATAAAATATTTGATGTATTGATACAATATTAATGAGTATTTTTTTAATATTAAAAATAAAAATAGAGGATGTATTAATTATTTATTTAATATTAAAAGTGAAAATAAAAGATATAATAGATATTTTTTAATAATAAAATAAAAATAAAAATTATTATAATTTAATTAAAATAATTAAAATTAATTACATATAAATTTATATTTAAGCCACGAAAAAAATTATCAAACCTCGTCTCCAAACACAACCTTGAACTAGGGGCATTACCTCGGAATGGACCTCATATTCATAAATGTTGATTATTTAAGGAAAAAAAGAAATCAGAATGCTAGGGTGGGAGGCGGTGAGCTCACCGGGAGGTGCAGCGTACCACCCAACTGCCATCTCGGTGAGTGCCACGTTGCGAGGTTGGCGATTGGCTGTCACGTCCGCTAACGTGGCGGCACCTAACGCCGTTGTCGACGCGGCGGCATCGGGAACCATCAAGCGATCCCAGCCGTCGATATGGGCAGCATTAGGGGTGAGGTCTGGATCCGTAATAATGGACACGTCCGATGGGTGGTTTCGTGGTGGTAAGCCGGATCCTCCCCACACACCCACCCCTACCCCCACCACGCATCCCCCGCCCCGTCCCCCGGTATCCAGCCGTGGGCGGATCGTGACCGTCCGATCAAGGGCTCGGGTCGATTTGGATGGGCCAACCGCAGGGAATTTGGGCTTTTGCGAATGTACCTTGTTATAATACAAACCATTGGAAGGGTAACGACAAAGTTTGCCACAAACAAAGATAAGGTTACCCTTCATCTGTCGTCACGAGATGGATGGATGCAGAATAAATTGTGATTTCGATTTATATAAATCCGCCTCCTTAGTGGATAATACCGGCGTGAACATCAAATAATTCATCGAGCCATTTTGAGACCGTATAGATAGAATGTTATCCCTCGAATTTGGATAGCAAGGGGACCCGTTTGTTTCATCATGCTTATTGGTCAATTTCAATTTTGAGTTTTCAATTTTGGGATAAAATAAATACACCATTGAAGTGGAGTTAACTTATTCTTCATAAATTAATTTAATTGAAGAGTTAAGGAAGTGACGTTAAAAAATATGAAACTGATGTTATTTTTCAATTACGTTTACTTTCAGAGTGATGTTAACATCGATTTATATTTACTTAAATTAGAGTTAAGTTGAAATATTAACCCTTGTAATATTTACTTATTAATAATATTAAAAATTTCAATCAAAAATCATGAGAATACAACAAAATCTTAAGACTTAAACACTAATAAATAGACAAATTAATATTAAAAACTCTTAAATTATACTAATAAAAAAGATTAACCCTCCAATAAATAAAGATGGACCCCTCAAATAAAGTAAGCTTCCCACATTTCTCGTTTATTTCTAATTTTATTTATTAGCAATTTCTCACTTAATCCTACTTAGATGATACCATTATCCATACCGCACCAAGGGATGCCAAATTCTGATTCCAAGGAGTGACAAGGA
Source organism: Thalassia testudinum (assembly GCA_037157565.1). Classification (NCBI taxonomy): domain Eukaryota; kingdom Viridiplantae; phylum Streptophyta; class Magnoliopsida; order Alismatales; family Hydrocharitaceae; genus Thalassia; species Thalassia testudinum. Next base: position 27,508,908 of record JAZHRO010000024.1, read on the forward strand.
AAACACTGTTCTGATTGTTTGCGTGGAGGACACGTTACATGTCACTCCATCCATCCTTGTCTGAAGGCAAGACATTGATCTCAATAAATAAAATCCTCGATTAAGATGAAGGATTTGCAGAAGAGTCATTTCGGACGTGGGATTCGAGATATCTTTTTCCATCACAAAATTTTTTCCAGTAAATTTAATTCAACGTAAACTTTATACAACTATTATCAATTAAATTATAATAATCTTCGCCCACACCTATATTATTATATAAATATTTAATAAATCATATATTTTTATTTTTAATATTAAATAAATATCTACTAATATTATATCAAAATACCAATTATTTTATCCCACACTTAACCCTCCACTTATTCTAACATTCAAACAAACTCCTCTCTCTCTCTCTCTCTCTCTCTCTCTCTCTCTACTTGTTCCATGTTAAGTTATCCCTACCCTTCTCCATTGGGACAAAGGACGGAAAGAACCACAAGATCAGGACAACGACTACGAATGTGGTCCTATGATAGATACGTCCGGCTTACTCCGACATCACCGACACCACGTCAAATTCTCTACTTCCCAATTTCACACCCACTGCTTCCATCCCTGAACTGCAATAAAAAAGACCCAACTTCGTGGAATTCTAATTTTGGATCTATCCAAGGAATAGAAAACTTTGGTTACATTTCAATTCCAAATGCATTTATCTATTCATCATTGCTGCTAACCAAAGGACACCGTTTGCCATATTAAAGATTCTATCTAATATCTTACAAAATCTATAGATGGATCCCATGTTTTTGTAAGGGGAGGGGGTATGCTTTTTTTTTTTTTTGTATAAAATGTTGTACCCCGAACATCTTTCCTAAGCAAAGCTCCATATGATATGGGTGATGAGGATCAGCACTACCTCACGTGTACACCACAATTGTCCGAGTGTACAACACAATCCTCAGACAGATGGAATCATCTTTCTGGCCAATTAGCAAAGTGAACGTCCTCCTTTTCTAGACTCTGTCATCAAAACTCAGACCATTCCCAAGGAGGCTATCTTGATAACGAGTCCGATGCCTCCTTGCCTTACAAATAGCCAAAGTACCAAAACCCTAATCTAAGTAGCAAACATTCTATTTTTGGCACCTCTCATCATTACAAACATTACCTAAGCCTACGGGCTAATTTGTTTGGTGAATTATCACTTCAAAATGAGAATAACCTACTTTGGCTAGATTAACCCAAGTATCTTGGAGTTGATGCAGGATAACTTACCGTGCAGATTAAACCTCATCATCTATTATCATCTCATCTCCCAAAATCAAAGCAAGCTATGATTATCTCACTTTTAAATGCTCATAAGTTAACTAAACAAGATAACTCTTTTAAATTCTAAATAAAAATGCATGATAATCCTCCAAAAAAATTTCTAACCCCCATAATTTTATCCTTCATTCCAAACTCAGCAGAAGGATCTTTCATACAACAAAATTGAATACATACAACTCTCAACCTCCATTCACACTCCCCATGGCAATGGACAAGGGTCATAATCACCCAGGGCTTCCTCTAGGAAATCCTCGCTAACTCCGTGTCCCTTTCTACATCAACCTGAAATTACACCTGGGACAAAGGAATTTGTATTGACTTGATCAAGAAAAGCTCTAGCCAAATCCTAGCCACCAAAAGCACAATACATCGAGCGCATGCAAGGATGGCTGGAGATGGAGCATACTAGAAAGGATGGCTGGAGATGGAGCAATTACTACTAGGTCATGACTTGGGCTCGAAGATCTAATACAAATCACCAAATCATTTGTGCAAGTGTCTTCCACTTGTGTATACAAGGGGACAGAGTTATTTTGAGATAATCAAAATAGAGCACTCTTGATCTCATATACATGCACCTAATAAACCCAAAACTATAACAAGAGTAATTGGGGAGTAACCAACTGTAACTAAACCGTTACCATAGCACATCCCTTCTTAACATGTACACCTCAAGGTGATACCTGCACCTCACATTCTTGTCACTGCCCATTTTCCTCTCTTACTACATTCTCTCTCCTAGTGGTGAAGCTCTTTCTAAATTAACCCACCAAGGACGATTCCTTTGGCATCCACAAGTTTCAGCGGATACATTGTGTAAACGTCACACAAGATTGCAATCCCTTACTGTTTCTTACTAGCCTGCGGATCTGCAGTCATGCAAGGGAGCAGATGGAGCATCGAGTTGACATTAATATTTAGGAGTAGGACACAAACAAATCGGGCATTCAAATATAAATCCAGATACTATACAACTGTGAAGTGCACATTACAATCTTCTTGATTGTCGTCGCTCAGTAAAATATGGTACTACCAAAAGTCAAAAGGATGAACAAGGGTCTCTGGTCAGATTTTTGGCTTCTCCGCAAGATGAAAGCAAGTGGACCTGAGTCATGGACAGCTTAGTGGACAAGGTAATCAATAGGCTATTTCTTGAACTACTACAATGACTAAGTAATCAAGGTTAGTGCTGCAAGATCTGTGAATTAATGTCACTGTAACATGCATGATGCTGAAACATGATTTTGAGAGGCCAACCTGCTTAAGTGCCGACGCAGTGAACCAGACTGCACCAATAGCCAATTTTTCGTAGAGATTCCTGCAGCAGATTGGTGACCACCAGGAATGAAATAGTAAGTTGCATGAAGAAAAACAATGCTGATAAACAAGGAAAACATTGCTTCAGAAATGAAGAACGTGCAGAAGTAAAGAGAGTATGCCAAGATCCTAAAGGCTGTTCACCCACTTCAAAACAAGTGAAGAGCTTCTAAGTCGCACACAAGTACAGATATATCTATCGACGAAACCAGTGATTTACTACGGCTGGTGGAAAAGAAACTCAGTGGACCAAAGTTAGCAAAGAAACAAGGATATCAGATTCAACTTTAATTGCGACAAAGCAAATAATTTTTTGCGGAATTATAATACTAAAATTCAATTTACAATATGGAAGAGATGGACCTCTTAGAACTGGCGGCCACCAGTGTTATAAGCTCGCCCCCCAGGATAAGGTCCTCGAGGTTCCAGTGCACGGCCTCGGTCAGCTCCTGGGAACTGGGGACGGCCTCTGTAAGATTCATATTGATCCCTACCATACATTTGGTTTAAATCCCCATATGCACCAGGATCAGCCCCAACCGGACCATAACCTTGGGGACCACCTGGGCCAGTACCCTGCTGGTAATTGCTCAGGTTTCCCTCCTGATACTTGTGCAAGCGAACCTGGGACTCCTTGAGAAGGAATTCCTCCCTTTGAGCAGTTTGGCGAGCTCGAATTGACAACAATTTCTCTTGATATTGAGCATTGATCTCTGCTAGCCTCTGAAACAGCAGAAGAGAAACTCACGATAAAAGTAGGAATACTGCACTTTCTTGCTATTCATGCTTAATTGTCAATATAATTCACAAAGTCAGCATATTGTTGAAAGCTCAAACAATCAGATGTGAGTTTTTTTTTGCTGTAGATATAAATTGTATCAGGGCAACTTGGCTTTTAAGCCACTCTTCCACAACATCGTATTAACAAGGAAAATTCCTTTAAAAAAAGGGATTTTCACATAGATGTCATTGAAAACCTTTGAAATTAATTAAATAACATCGCATTTCCAATAGTACTTTAAATGTCACCAGGAAAGTTACATCAGTTTCACAATCATTAGTTAAAACCATTAAACATAACGGTGATGGACTTAAAAGTGAGGAAATTTTACCTTTTTTACCTTTGATTCTTATTTTTTTCCTCTCCCCTCTATTTCCCCCATCCCCATTCTCCTCCACCTTGCCCCTTCCCCCCTCCATTGACCTCCACTCGAGAGACCTCCATACCTTCCCAAACCTCGTCAAATCTCACCGAACCTCGTCAACGAACCTCATCAAGTCTCCCTATGGCTCTCATCGTCGACTCACCCAATCATCAAATCTAGCTCCCACACCTCGTCGATCACTCTCTCTCACACACATACTCCCCAAGTGTACTCTTTCTCTCTCCCTCTCATTCTCTCTGGCTTTCCCTCTCTCTCGCTGCCACACACCAAGGTCTTAAATATCGATATCAATGTCGTATCGACAAAATCAAAAAGGGATGTCGCTAATATCGGTAAATTTTGGGGAAACCGCTCAGGAAAGAAAAAAATATAAGAAAATATTACAAATTTTATGGAAATGAATATTTTGGTGACTAATACATCACAAAAAGATACCTACAAAACGAAAATCGATAAATTGAACATGAAAATCAATAAATTGAACACGAAAATCAATAAATTAACTCTGTGTGTGTTGCCAGTGCAACTTTTTCTTTGCCACCGCGCACCTTTTGGATTTCAGATCTGCTGGTGCCCAACAGTTGCCGCCACACACCTTGTCGATTTCAAAAGACTGGCACCCAACATGCAACAGTGGATGCTTTCTCGCCCATGCAACGGACCTAGTGCCCAACTGACCTTGAGATCGGCGATATATTGCCGATATCCAGGAAAAAGATACCTTAGGTGATATTGATATCACCCAATCTGTGGATACCAATATATCGGCGATATATCAAACCTTGCCACACACGCATGTCAATCACTATCACACCCCCCCCCCCCCCCCCCCCCCCCCCTCATACCTTGATCACACACCCATCTTTCACCCACCAATCACACCCATCTCTCTCACACACCGATCGCATACACTAACCCCCCCCCCCCCCCCCCCCTCCACACACACGCACGCGTGCACACAATCTCTCACATACACCGATCTCTCTCACACACTGACGCATAGGGGAGGCCTGGAACCACCTGATCTGCGGTCATTGGTGGCACTTCGTGAGGAGCTCCACAATGAGGTTGTCAGTTACTTCATGGAGCAGGATTCAGCAAGGTGCAACATGGTCCAACGTGGGTCGTGAAGTTGCAAGAGGCCTATTGAGGGGAGGTCCAATGAGGGAAGGTGGAGGTGGGAGGAGGAAGGAGGAGGTGGAGGGAGGAAAGGGAGGGAGAAATGGTGGGGGAGGGGGGAAAAAGAAGAATCAAGGACAAAACATGTAGACTTTCCTTGTAGGTCCAACACCGCCAACTAACGGAGTGGCAATTGCAAAAGTAATGTCACTTTTTCGATAGTATTAAAAGTAATATTGGAAATGCAATGACATTTACTTAATTCAGAGGTTTACAATGGCATCTATATAAAAATCCCTTCAAAAAAACCTACTTATCTACACATGTTGATTAGTTCAACATTACATACATTGCTCATTTCACAAAGCAGCCAAGAGCAAAACATGCCCAGAAACCCCAAATATCGAAATCACTCACCTCTCAGCCTGGTTATGATCCTTTCATGTTCTTTTAGCATATCTTCATTCCATTAACTTTACATGTTCCACCTTTTTTTAACTGCATGAATTTTTTTTTAAATGCTAACAAGCTTCCAGAATAATTGATGCAAGATTAACATCCAGACTAAACACCACATTAAAGAGTAAGCAAAGGTTCAGCAGAGACAGAGTATGACCAAAGGCAGTGTCCAAAGCACAGCAGCCACTCAGCATCAAGCCAAACAGGTAATACTGATCTCTGTCCCAGTTATACTCATGCTAACATAATCCATCAGATGATATACAGAGAAACGCAATATGACGACCAGAAGGGAAGGACTTCATAAGTTCCAGCAAATGCATTTCCTGAGGAAACTGAAAGAGCCGCTTGTGAGTGCTCTGCCTATCCAGGGCATCCATTGTTATCTAGCCACATGCAAAAGCATATTTTACAATGCCATGCAAAGATAGGTGGGGTGAAGTTGTGGACAATATCCTTGCCGAAACCCTATAATTAGTTGCAGAATAACCCCTTCCACAGCCAGCATAAAGATAACCTCTCCCATGGAAAGAACCCCTGGTCCAGCCTCCACGAAACCCACGCCCTCCACAACCGCATTAGTCTCTGTGGATATCACCAAATGTCTCACTGTCAATTTTCCGTTGCTCAGAAAATTTAGTCCTTGTTCCAACTAGAACGGTCAATTGATTGGCATGAGAGTGCATCGAAGATATCATCTTTGACGTAGACGGGCTTAATTTCAGATTTCAAGAATTCAGTGGCGTGATCTTCCAAACTGCAATTATCACCATATTCATTTGGGTTTTTGACTCTTTCCTGAGCTGAGCCACGAATGCCCCCACACCTTTTTGTTGAATTTTTTATTCATCGATTTAAAATCAAAATCTTCCATGAGTTTGGTTGCAGAGCAAGAAAGCTCATTGCCTCTTCCTCTACCAGGCCCCCTATTACTATGGTGGTTATAAGCATGGCTGCGTGGGCAATAGCACCATTGGCCTTCTGATTTCGTAGCAAAGGCAATATTGGTTCCTTAGCTTCAGCAACAGTCAGCTTTGCTTCAGTTAAAGTCTCTTTAGATGTACTTAAAGCCTCATTAGATGTTTCCACTGCTTTCAGCTTCTCTGACTCTTTAGGGTCAGTTTCTGGTGGTTGTGATGAAGAAATGCTCGGTGCCCCTGATTGCAATAACTGAGCAGGAGTCACCAGAGAAGGTGCTAGTACATCCACGTGAGTTGAACTTGAAAGGCCGGTGGTGGTGCTGGGAAGAGAATTCGCAGTAGCTTGGTAGGTCACATTAGATACTGGAATAGGGACTGGCTTGGTAGAAGCAGGGTCTATCTCAGGCTTGGGCATAGAAGAGGCAAAAGGCAAATTAACAGTTGTCGGTGGATGAATAGAGGCATGGCTTGTGCTCGTGCATGAGCTGGAAAGAAGGGTTGATCGAATTTCAGATGCAAAATTAGTAACCTGAGTTTTAGCTACAGCAGATGGCAAGACAGTGGATGACAAACTACTATGGGGAAATAAAGAGGAGGATAGCTTAGGTGCCACAGTTGGTATTGATGGATTCTCTCCTGATAAATTTAGTGGCCCAGATGGCAAGGATGTATCTGTTACAGACAAATTGGAAGAAAGGGATGACATAGATGCATTTGTCCCAGGGTACTGCAGAGGCAGTTGCAGAGACAAGGGCATTTGCAAACCAGGCGGGCACAGCAGCAGTAGTTGTTGCAAATTTGGCATACCAAGCCCAGAACCATTTGCAGTTGGAGGAGCAGGTGAAGAAACTCATGAACCTAAACTTCCTGAAGGTTGATATAAAGGAAGACCTCCCTGGTAGGCCGCCCTTGGCATTGATGTCTGTTTTGGGAAACTTGATATGGCACACATCTGCTGCCATTAGACGGCATGCTAGTTGAGGCTGATGTTGCATGAGGATAATGAGACTGGATAATACCTCAGTCACTGTGTATTGTAGTAGTAGGCTGAACATGTGGTGATGATTTGACTTGTAAATCCTTTATGTCACTTCCACGAAAGAGATTGTTCTCATATATTGTCACTAGGAGGGATTAGTGGTCCATACTTTCGACCTTCAGTTCCAAATGATCGAACGTTGCAGAGACCAATGCTGGACTCCTCAGCGTTGATGTTGTCAAGGATGCCCTCATAGTGGATCTCACACTTGGAGGTGAGACCGATCAAGCTCCCAATGTAGGAATCCACAGATCTGGACACGTCTGATGACACCATCGGGGCACCAAAGATCGAAGGAGAAGAGGAGAGCTTGGAAACCCTTAGGACAAGAAGATGAGCACTCGCCTGTGGGAATGGGAAAGAGGCGAAGAGAGAGCAGTGTGTGATTTGGAATTGGGGGTGAGGGAATAGGAACTGCATGAAATATTTAAACTGCATGAACAACAGTGTTTATGTGGTACAGACTACTTCCTTCTGATGCCACAAAAGCTCAATCTCAAGTAGAATCTTGCCCTAACACTTACTTTTAAGAGGCATATATCCATATTCCTTAATTCCATTAACGTGAATACAGACTTGTCTCTTCCTTTTTTTTATCTATCAACTCAATCATGATCTAAAAACATGGAATCAAGCCAAGATCTTTGATAAAGTTCCTTGAACACGGATTGGAGAGCACACAGGTCAAGCTGAATAACCAGCAAACTGAGTTATGTCAAGTTGAATAACCAGCAAACTGGGGGTTATCTCCTTGACTCAAGGATGATCAGTCAAGGATGATCAGGGAGCAAGAAAGCATACCAATTTGACCACCCCAACTAGGATTGGACTGAGTCCATAAAGCTTGAAGAAGCAAACAGCCAACACTTGGAGCATCCAAGCTGCACTACCTGATCAAATCACTTTACACACCCCTCCATTACAAAAAAAGGGACAAAAAAATCACCATACGCACTTGAATCTTCAAAATTACTGCCACACATAATAACTGCTAAAATGAAGTGCAAACTTTCAACCCCATCCCTCATGCTCTTAATAGATAACCCATTTAATCATTCTTACTTTCATGGTTCATCATAATACACATCTTCTTAGAAACCTAGCATTCTTTCCAGAAGGTTCGTATCAACAACTAACATCTTCTTAGCAGCGGCTCAACAGTCTGTGACACAAAATTGTTTCCTGAATTCAATAGATATCTTTCTATCACAATGTATGGTCTACTTTCGTTCAACCTTATGCTCTAATCCAATGTGGGAGATGTATTTTCACTATTGTCATGTTTATGTATAGCTGATTTAAGGCAAGAAACTATAGATTGTGGGTTTGAAGAATGCCAATCCAATAAATTGTACACTTCCTATCTGAGCCTAGTTGGAAAAGAAAGTCACACGTGTGATTTTAGTTAGATAAATTTCATACAAAATATTTGCTTTGCTTAATTGAAAACCTTTAGATTCCATGCCATGTACACCATAACTGATTGCATGCAGTGGAGCTGCTGAGGAGCCTAATTTACTCCCATGGCTCTTGGAATTGACTCTAGGTTTTTTCTCTTTTTTTTCCTTTCCCTATTTAGATTACAGTGCTCAGTATGAATAGGAGGTATAGTTCTTGTATTCTTGGCTCTAGGCATTGCCAGCAAGTTATCATTGCATAACCTCAATCATGATAAATTTGAAAAAAAAAATGGCCATAATTCCATTTGGAAGTTAAATTGTTGTTGAAGTTTCATCTGCCAAAACCATAGTCCTAGCAAATAACACTTTTCAAGTATTAGGAATAATCTAGAAAAAAAGATGTATGCTTGACTGTCGGTAGAGCAAATAAATAGGGACATAAAGACAAGCCCTGCTACAATCTCATTGATATGGGAAAACAGTTGTTTCTCTACTAACTGTTTTTGTCACCCATCATCTGTGCCAGGGAAATCTGCCACCCATTTTTAGGAGAATGTATACTACTGCGTATCCATATTACATAATATATGGCAATGAGTATGACACTAGCAAACATCCATATCTGGTAGCCATTTCAAATTAACACAAGGTATAAATATTTTCAAGACCTATGACTAGAAACATTTTATAAATTCTTTAGTTCATAGACTTTATTAATAAGATACAGTTTACTGCATGATTTATGATTTATCTAATACACGTGTAAACCATCCTAAAACCATCCACATTAATATCCATGTCAAATCTTTTCAAAAAGTATCTATATCTAAATCTGTTTTTACAAGCTCCTCTCCTTTTTGAAGCCTCTTGTTCAGTCAACTATCACAGGACCCTGTATGCATCATTTTAGATTTTGTGAACACCATGTGAAAAAACTGTGCAAACAAAGAAGCCAAAAAAGGTAAAAAACATGTCTTAAAAAATATAAAGATTAAATTGCGCAATCTTAAGGAAAAACACATTTCAAAAAGATGTTGATACAAGGGGCTTGGGAAAATGATGAGATTGCTAGCGACGTGAGAGGCCATGCTAACTTGTATTGGAAGGATAGCTAACAAGGTGTTAGGCATGCCTAACAGATGGCCACCAATGTAAAAGAAAGCTTTGTGGTATCCAGTGAAAAGGTGCAAGTTTAGAAATAAAGGGCCGTGTTTCAAGGTCTTTTATCGGGACAAAACTGACGAAAGCTTGGTGTACTACAAAAAACAAAGAAGCAAAGTAGGCATTTAAAAGGGTGAAAATTAACAAGGCAAAAAGAAAAGCTTGGGAGCACATATAGAGGAAGCATGGCTCTGAAGAATGAGAAAGAAATATCTTACACTGGTTAAAACAAGAGGCAGAAAACAAAAAATCTTAACAGGTAAAGCATACCAAGGGTAAAGAAAGAAGGATGCACAAAAGTAATGAAGATATGGAGTCAATATGGAAGAATTATTGAAAAAGAATAAGGCAATTGATATCAATTTGGAGGGCTTTGCCCATTTGAAAGCTTACTTCATTCATGAAAGCTATCCACAGTTACAAAGTAGAATTTTTCTTTTTCTTTTCTTTTTTTTTTCTTTTGAGAAAGATAAAGTAGAAAATAATCTAAAGATGATGAAAACCTAAGAAAGTTGCTCAACCTGATAACATTCCTATGTATATTTGGAAAGTGATGGGAAGGAAGGCATAACTTGCTTAGCAAAATTATTTGACAAGGCAAGAGAACGATGCCAAAGGAGTAAAGCAAGTGTATCGAGCCAGTGATTGAGGTGCCAATGTGATGCAGGTCAACGTGTAGTTTACCAAAAATAATTCTCATTGCAAATGTTACATTAATTTCTAGAAGGGTGTTCTTGTAATTTTTAGTATCCATTTAGCAAAGGATGCCTTGGTTCAAATTATTACATGAAGGGTTGTATCTTTTGGTTTACTTTATTTTAGTTGTAACCCTTTAAAAGGGCAACCAGCATAAAGTAGAAGGAAGTTAGAATTGAAAATTTATTTGAACTCATCTTCTTCTCATCTTTATTTTCTCTCTCTCGTCTCCTCTTTTCCCCTCTCACTTCCCGTACCTCTCAACCCCATTCCCCCTCTCTTTCTCATCACCAATTGTTCCCCATCACCCCACCTGCAAACTCTTCCCCTCTCATCATTTCCCTTACCTTCCTCTTCTCCAATCAATAACCCAAACCCCTCCACCTCCATCGAAAAATTATTTGAAGTTATCTTCTTCTCATCTTTATTTTCTCTCTCTACTCTCCTCTTTTCCCCTCTCACTTCCCGTACCTCTCAACCCCATTCCCCCTCTCTTTCTCATCACCACTTGTTCCCCCTCATCCCACCTGCAAACTCTTCCCCTTTCACCACTTCCCTTACCTTCCTCTTCTCCAATCAATAACCCAAACCCCTCCACCTCCATCGAACACAACCCCACAGAACCCAGAGCACCACCACCATCAAGACCCACCAAAATCACACCTTCCCCACCAAGAACCCACCAGTTGTTCACCCTTACCATAATCACCACCACAACCACCCTTCACACCAACCAACTCACGGACACCATATCCTCGCCACAAAGCTCCACCACCGCCAAGCCCCCCCCCCCCCCCCCCCCTCCCACCCTGCAACCCCAACACCCTCTCTGCATCAACTGTTGCTCTATTACAATCCACCACCTCTTGTCACCAATATCAATTCTTAGGGAGGCCCCACCAAACATGTGCATGCACCACCACCTCGCCGTCAAGCTCAACCCAGCAACAACCCACCCGCGTCACCTCACCTCTAGCCCCACTCCAAAACATCACCAGTGGTCCCACACCAACCTCCTTCAACGTGCCCCTTCATGTAACCCTGTTGCACCATCAACATCCTTGCCAACTGACAAATCTTTGCAAGTTGCTATAACAACTAGTCGCCTTCAACCTTATTGTCCAACATCAACCTCATTCCCTTACCCTTTTGTGCGCCCACTAAAATTCCCAACCTCAACATAGTTGATCCTGTGGAAAATTTATATATTTATTTTTGACACTCATGCTGCATCAAGTGGTGCTAGAGCATGGGATTGGATTATTCCTACAATTCAACGATCCACTGAGGTAGAAAGAGTCCTCGATATAAAATGATGAGAAGTACAAAGGTTTTAACGAGAGCTCTTGAAAATACAAGAGACCATGAAGTTTTTATAGGAGATTAGAGCTTGTAAGGAGGAAATAGCATCTCAGAAAACTTTCTCAATCATCTCCGCCTAATCAACTAAAAGGTGGAAATCAAGATGAGTCGATAGCATGTGAGAAAGCCAAAGATCCTTGGAATGTGCACAAAGTTGTTAAAGAATGTGTTTTTGTTGAACCCTTGCCCTCATTTATTATGTTTGACAAGTGCCTAGAACAAGATGGGGAGAGTCCAAGTGATGAGCGTTTGATGGCATCTCAGTCTACTTCAAGGATGGACAACCTTTCAACCCCTCAACCGTGCAAGGTCGTCATTAATTCAACCAACAAGTTGACTCATAAGTTTTTTGGGGGCTAGCAATTCCTTTGCTGCAGTTGAACTCTGCTCTTGATACAACAATTGGCCCTAAAATTATATGGATGCTTGATGTAGCTCTACGACCTATGATGTAGATGTTGGGTGTTTTTAATATTCAATATGAAGAGGATGACATAAATTTAATCGGAGCACAAGAATGCCATCTTGCCTTTCTTTGCGATAGGTTATTGACCCCACCCAAAAGCAACACTTACATAATGAAATGTGAGATACTATTGAAGCTTCTGCCTCCAAAGCAACCACCTCCTCCGAATCTAAATTTATGCAGCAAACTCATAGGAGCGAGTTTTTCAAAGAGGGGGACTAATGCAGGCCGATGTGCAGTTTACAGGAAAAAAGAAAATCTCATTACAAATGTTACGTTAATGTCTAGAAGTGTGTTTTTGTAATTTTTAGTATCCATTCAACAGGGGATGCCTTGGTTCAAACTATTGCATAAAGGAGTGTGTCTTTTGGTTTACTTTATTTTAGTTGTAACCCTTTAAAAGGGCAACCAACATAATGTAGAAAGGGGTTAGAATTGGAAAATTATTTGAAGTTATCTTCTTCTCATCTTTATTTTCTCTCTCCTCTACTCTTTTCCCTTCTCACCTCACATACCTGTCAACCCCATTCCCCTTCTCTATCTTTCTCATCACCACTTGTTCCCCCTCACCCCTCCTGCAAACTCTTCCCCTCTCACCACTTCCCTTACCTTCCTCTTCTCCAATTAATAACCCAAACCTCTCCACCTCCATTGAACACAACTCCACATAACCCAGAGCACCACCATCAAGACCCACCTAAACCACACCTCTCCCCTCACCTTTGACCACCTTCCCCACCAAGAACCCACCACCCACTCACCCTCACCGTAATCACCACCACCACAGCCCTTCGCACCAACCAACTCGCCAACACCATCTCCTCGTCGCAAAGCTCCACCACAACCAAACAGCCACTCATTCCAACACCACTCTGCATTGATTGTCGCTCTACCGCAATCCACCACCTCATGTCGCCAACATCGATTCCTAGCGGCACCCCACCAAACCCGCACCACCACCTCATCGTCAGGCTCAACCCCATAGCAACCCACCACTCATGGGGTAGTTTTCTAGGGAAGGTCCATTTCTGTTCATTTAGATTCTACAAGTGAGAATACATGCAGTCCCCTATGAGCCATCTAGAGTGCAACCAAATTTCCAATGCTTATCAAGCAAAAAATAAAAACAAAATTCAAGTAGTTATCACACAGGAAAAACTGGGAAATAACCGATCATTGGAAAAGGAAAGAGATGTCACAATAAATTACCTCCCTGTGTCTTGCATTTTCACCATCCTCGGCTTCTTGTTGTTCCTTGGTCAGCTTATTGATATCCTCAAAAAATTTCTGCTCAAGACCTTCAAAAGTCTGGGGAAGTGACCCATCATCATACTCCATTTCCTTTGATCGTTCCCTGCCTTGGACCCTAGAATCCATACTCTGCTTCTCTGGAGCCACCTTAGAATCTGACCTTTGAGATTGAAACATAGACTGAGGCATATCACTCCCTGGTCATACAAAATATAAGCAAATAAAGATTACGTTACATTTATGAGAATATCTGAGTAAACTCCTCATATTCTGGGCCATCCAGACACCAAAAATTGCACTTGACCATAATTTTGTTAGAATATTTAAGTACCGGTCCTGTGATTCAATCCACAAACTTGTATTCAAAGCATCTAAATTCATATGCTTGAACTTTGTTTGACTATATGAACCTTTTAGAGACATAATTCTATCGCAGACCCAGTCAGAAATCAAGCCCAATACTATCAAATCACAGTTGTACTCCTCTAGACTAGCCATAAGCAGTTTAGTGGCCATGAGGTTTTATGTTTTATGACTTTTTCACCAAAATCCAAGGATCACTACAAATCTCCTAGATGCAGCAATTGGATGGATACTCATTATTACTCAGGCCCTTTAATTGGACAAATATCAAATGAATAAAAACTTCGTGCAGAACAAGAAATAACAGGGACCAGCTTCAGTATAGACATATATAAATACAAATAACATGGCATATATCTCATCTACAAAAGCAAGGATCAAAAACTTGGAACAAGCTCCTTTGTCATTGAAACCCTAATCCTCCTTATGTAGAGGATGAGATGGGGAAAAAACTCAAAAAAAAAAGATGGAAAAAACTACAATCATGTCATCTGGAATTAAGGACACCAATTGAATTAGGGTGTGGCAGAGGCTTGGTGAAAGTAGATCCTCTAAGACCACCAAGGGGTTGCTTCAGTGGTAGACCACCCCACTGGCATCCACAAGATCATGGGATCAAATCCCATGCCCACCACATTTACCTTCTCAAAAAACAAGAGAAAGGAAGTAGATCCTCAAACACCAATAGGAATGATATGACTTTTTTGATTCATGTGACCCCTGTTACAATCAACTTCAGTGTACCTTGTCCGCTCAGGGAACATTGTGTTGTTAGCGATGATGACAACAATTGCTTAGTTATCATACCACATCTCCATGGGACATGTAAAACGGTTATGCAAACCATAAGAACTGATCCCACCTGCATTAACTCGCAAATGGTTTGAGTTGAGCCATAGCTTTGTTTTGACTTTCCACTTTTGATTTAGATGCAACCAATTACTTCTTGCTCCTCAATATGACTAAATTTCTATTAAAAAAAAAGGTATAAATCCAGTCGACAATTTCATTTCAACTCCGTATCTTGCATGATCTACTGCTATATAAGCAAGTACAATCAATGATTGCCCTTTCATGATCTAAAAACCATCTATGGTATGGACTTAAAATATAAAAAGACCATCATGGCTGTTAAAAATTAGGAAAGTGTTAGGAGTATTAGGAAAGAGTCCTAATTTAGTTAAGTTAATCTATTTTGTAAAGAATTCCGCCTATGTTGAGGTTCGTGTGTCTTTTCATTGTCGGTCCCAAGCCTGGGTAAAGGAGGAGGGTTGCGTTAGGTAGCCGACAGCCAGCGTAAAATTTGTCGGATCTTTAAACATGGATTCTAGAAAACACTCTGATTTCGTTAGGACGTTCCCTACTTGCGATGCGCTGCATCGACACCCGTGTGTAGTGACAAATGAGCAAGGGTTCTTGCATGAGGAACGCATGCGAGTAAAGAAGTTAGTTCCGCTACATCGCCGCCCAGATGTAGTCCAAAATGAGCAAGGGTTCTTGCATGAGGAACGCATGCGAGTAAAGAAGTTAGTTTCGCTACATCGCCGCCCGGATGTAGTCCAAAATGAGCAAGGGTTCTCGCATGAGGAACTCATGCAAGTAAAGAAGCTAGTTCCACCACTTCGTCATCGAAGTGTGTCACAATGTATGCTGAGATTCAGTAGTTAGAATATTGGTACCTTGACCAGCAAGCTCATGGCGATTGTGGATACAATGGTAAGGAGAAGGATTCAAATTCTTTACCTTCAAGAGACTAAGTGGGTTGGTGAAAAAGCAAAGGAAATCGAGAGAACAGGTTTCAAACTTTGGTATTCAGGAAAGGACAAAGGTAGAAACGGCGTAGGTATTATAATTCATAAGGATTTGAAGGAGAGCGTAGTTGAGGTTAAGAGATTGGGTGATCAAATTATTTTGATAAAATTAATCTTAGAAGAAGAGATCTTGAATGTCATTTCAGTTTATGCACCTCAAGTTGGTCTTGAGGAAAGAATAAAGAACAGATTTTGGGGAGAGCTTGATATGATAATTCAATGAATCCCACAGACTGAAATGATTTGCTTGGGTGGAGATTTAAATGGGCATGTGGGAAAAGATGCTTTAGAGTATGCAGGAGTGCATGGAAATCATGGTTTCGATGTTAGGAATGAAGAAGGGAAGACGTTCCTTGATTTTGCTATGGCTTATGATCTTTTCATAGCAAATACTTTCTTCAAAAAACGGGAAGAGCATTTGATTACCTATAAAAGTGGCTTAACGAGAACGCAAATCGATTACTTTGCTTTGAGAAGAAGGGATCATTTATCTTGTAAGGATTGCAAGATTATTTCAGGGGAGAGTTTAACTGCTCAACATCGTCTTTTGGTGTTGGATGTTCATTTGAAGAAAGCAAAGAAGAGAAAATTAGTGTCTAAGAATTTGAGAATTAAATGGTGGAATCTTAAGAAAGAGCAAGTGAGATTTAAAGAGAAGATGATGCAACAAAAGGCTTGGGATCTTGATGGTAGTGCTGATGAAATGTGGTTAAATATGGCAAACTGTATTAGGAAGGTGGCAAAGGAGGTGTTAGGCGTGTCTAAAGGAGGTGTTCTAGGACAAAAGGAGGCTTGGTGGTGGAGTGAGGAAGTGCAGGAGAAGCTTAAAATTAAAAGAGCCTGTTTTAAAGCCTTATATCGAGATAAGACCGATGAAAATATGGAAAACTACAAAAGAGCAAAGAAAGATGCAAAGAAAATTGTTAGTGAAGCAAAAGCAAAAGCTTGGGAGCATTTTTATAAGAAACTTGATTCTAAAGAATGTGAAAAAGATATTTTCAAGTTAGCTAAAGCAAGAGAGCGGAAAGCAAAGGACCTTACGCATGTAAGATGCATCTAGGATGAAGAAGGAAGAGTGCTTATAGCTAGTGAGGATATAAAGACAAGATGGAAAAAATATTTTCATAAGCTTTTTAATGAAAAACAAAAGAATGATATCATCTTAGGGGAGTTAGTTAACTCTGAAGAGTATGTGAATCGATCTTGTTATCGAAGGATACAAAAGAAAGAAGTAGAGGAGGCTCTGAAGATGATAAAAAGTGGGAGGATTGTTGGGCCTGATGATATTCCTATAGACGTCTGGAGAATGACAGGAGAACGGGGTATAACTTGGCTCACAAATTTATTTAATACTGTGTGGAGAGGCAAGAAGATGCCAGAGGAATGGAGGAAAAATTTTGTGGTACCTTTATACAAGAACAAAGGTGATATACAAGATTGTTCTAACTATAGAGGTATTAAGTTGATAAGTCATACGATGAAACTTTGGGAAAGAATAATTGAAAGAAGGGTGAGGCAAGTCTCTATGGTAACTGAAAATCAATTTGACTTTATGCCAGGCAAGCCTACTATTGAGGCAATACACCTCTTGAGACGTATGATGGAGACTTACAAAGTGAAGAAAAATGATTTACATATGATTTTTATTGATTTGGAGAAGGCCTATGATTCTGTCCCAAGAGATATCTTGTGGAGAATTTTGGAGAAGAGACAAGTGCCAATTATATATATCAACCTCATTAAGGATATGTACTATGGAGCTATAGCTTGTGTAAAGACTAAGGATGATTTGACAGACTACTTTGATATCTCCATTGGTCTGCATCAAGGTTCGACTTTAAGCCCTTATCTTTTTACCTTGGTTATGGATGAGTTGACGAAGCATATCCAAGTTGAGGTGCCTTGGTGTATGCTTTTTACTGATGACATTGTGTTGGTTGATGAGACAAGAAATGGAGTGAACAGAAAACTTGAGCTTTGGAGAGAAGCCCTGGAAGATAAAGGATTACGTATAAGTAGGAGGAAGACTGAGTATATGGAATGTAAGTTTAGTAGTAGAGGGAACAACGAAGGGATTGATGTAAAAATTGGAGAAGAGTGCATTCCAATGAAAGATATTTTTAAATACTTGGAATCCATTTTCCAACATGATGGTGGAATTGATGGTAATGTTACACATAGAATTAATGCATGGTGGTTGAAATGGAGGGGTGCTTCTGGTGTTCTCTGTGATAAGAAGGTTCCTTTAAAAGTCAAAGGAAAATACTATCAAGCTGTGGTAAGACCAGCCATGTTGTACGGTTCTGAATGCTGGGCTATAAACTATAGGCATGTACAGAAGATGTCTGTGGCAGAAATGAAGATGTTAAGATAGATGTGTGGTCATACAAGAAAGGACCGTATTTCAAATGAATTTATTAGAAACAAGGTTAGGGTGGCACCGATAGAGGATAAAATGAGAGGCCCGTCTAAGATGGTTTGGACATTTACAAAGAAGGCCACTAGATGCTCCAGTTAGGAGATGTGAGAAGTTGGAGGCTGAACCCGCTAAGAGGGGGGAGGAAGACCAAACAAGTGTTGGAAGGAAACTATTAAGTATGACCTCAATTACTTTAATTTAAGTCCTAAAATGGCTGAAAATCGATCTGTGTGGAGGCAAGGAATCTATATAGCCGACCCCACTTAGTGTGGGAAAAGGCTTGGTTGTTGTTGAATCTATTTTGTTAAGTTTAAAATTTTCGAGTAATGTTTTAGTATTCATGTTTCTATTTTCTATTTCAATTAGGATTGTTATCCCCACTCTCTATTTCAATTAGGGATTTCTTTTCAATAATGAGAGGCATTATTCTTCCACATGGTATCCAAACAAGAACAGCCTTAGGGAATCTCCCACCTCCAACCTCTCCCTCTCTCTCCCACGCGCAGTCTCCTCCACATGCCCTCTTCTATGCATGCGCCACCACCATGCTCTCTTCCGACCCTCAGCGAACACACAAATGGGTCTCCCTACCTTCCATACCTTCGCATGCCAACACGCAAGGCTTCTACTACACCGTGCACTACTGCGCATAGTGCTTGCCTTGCCACAACACGTATGGTCTCCTCAGCATTGCATTCTCTTGCACTCCCTAGCATGCCTCACACTCCTGCCCAACGTGCCACCACACATAGGTCTCCCTATCTTCGCGCACCCTCCTACCCTCTTTGCACACAAACCACACACCGTTGCTGATCTCTCTGCATGTGACCATGTGCACGGTTGCCCAATTCGTGCACGTATCTATGCACGATCTGGCCTTATCTCATGCGCACCTCGTGCGTGCCCTACCATGTCTTTACACATGTGCATCACATGCGCTCCCCCACACGCCTTTTGCACACACGATCCCTTCCTGTGCGTGTGTCCAACATGCATATCCATGCCTCTTCATGTGAGTTTGCGTGATCCTCTTCATGGGTCACAATGTCGACATCAAGGTTGTCTTCCGCTTCTGCTGAGGCCAAGACCTTGGCATCTACTACAATTGTCGTAGTTTAAGGCACCTCTATCAAACTAAATGGGGCCCAAAACTACAGTATCGAGACTCCAAGATCTTCATCAAAGGCCAGAAGAAACTTTATATCCTAACCAAAGAGGAACCTAATGCCAAGGATAAACACTACAAGTGGGAGCAAGATAATTACATGGTGATGAATGACTAATTGACAGCATAAAAATGAAGATCACGACCAATATGTTGTACTAAAGGAACGTGAAGGACATCTAAGACAACTTAGCCAAGGATTACTCCCAAAAGTCCAACAACTCTAGACTGACGAATGTCTATCGCAAAATATGGTTCACCAATAGGGTGACCTATCCTTGATTAATTACTATACAACCATGGAGTCACTCTACGAGGAGCTTACAGTCTTCCATCCCCCCTATTGTAACACATTGAGCTAAGTGGCAAACTTACAAGTTCCTTAACAAATTGGGCCCTCGCTACCAGTCTCCCAAGAACCAACTTATGTCCTCTAACACGATATCGGATCTGGAGACAGTCCACAGTCATCTTCAAAAGATCAATGCAGATGTCTCGTCGATAATTACTCCTACTTTTCCTAACACCTTTGCCCTTGTTGCCTCTGAAGGGAGAGGTGATCGCTATAATGGCCACAATGGTGGATTGGTTGGACCTACTCTCCCTACATCCACTACAAGAGAATGAATCATCCGTCTAAATTGCTAGGATGAGTTCGGTAAGACTACTTGGGCTAATTAGATGACCACAAAGACTTCTACTCCTGAGACTGGGTTTGACTAGCCTATTGTCCAACTAACCCCTGTAGAACTAAAGCATCTATGATCTCTACTAAAGAGCGGGTCCTCATCTACTGCTGTTATGGCAATAGCCTCTACCCCCTGCTACTTCTCAGGACCATGATGCTAGGCCTTCTAATCCAACATGTGAATTCTTTGCTGAAGTTGACAAATGGTGGGAATTTTGAGCAAGGCTCTCCCACCCCTACTAATGCCTACTTAGGAATTGGCTACTACTGATACAACCCTGCTACTATCGTCTTTGGCTGCTACTTCCGCTATAACCATACTACTACCATTTATAGCTACTGCTGTTGCTGCTATAGTTTTCTACCATCTGTTACTACTACTACTTCTGCTACAGCATACAATTGTCTACTATGATTACAACTTCTATTACAACCAACACCTGCTCCTCCGATCTACTACTTGCTCTTCTAAATGTTTACATTAGGAGGGAATCCAAATTTTGTCCATTGTAACAAGTTGGGTGTTGCACACTGTAAATTAGAAAGTGTTACAATATTAAGAAAGAGTCCTAGTTTAGTTAAGTTAGTCTATTCTATTACATCTTAAAGCCCTGAGTCCCATTTGTAGGTTTCTAATTCTATTTTCTATTTCAGTTAGGGTTTGTTATCCCAACTCTCTATATAAAGGGGGTTAGGGATTTCCTTTCAATAATGAGGCATTATTCTTCCACAATGGCAGCATTCCAGTGTCTATTTATAGGTTTCTCATTAACTGACCTTTTAATGGAGAGGGTTTCTCATAAACTAACTAATTCTCCTAACAAGGGAGACATCAAGCTTATAAATAGTAGCAAAAAGAAGCTTTCCAGCTAAAGCAAAAAACTTCCTCACATCAACAATAATCTATAGTATATAGGTGCACTCAAGATCCATTGTTATGGATGTTAGTTTGACATTTAGCATACCACTTTCTTATAGTAAATCTATTGAAGTATGTATGTAGGTTGGGTTTAGTCCCACATAGTGGGCGTGAGAATTTGAGAGTGGGTGGTTGCTTATATAAAGGCCCTCATACCATCATTTATTTCTTGGAAAGAAAATATAGAATGTTTGCCCATTAGAGCACCCCTGTGGTTCTCTCCACATGAAAGGGGTTTCCACGTAAACGTTGATGTTATTCGCGTGATCCTTTGATGTCATGTTGGTCTTATTCCGCTGATTTTTATTTTCTACATGGTATCAAAGATAGTCGATTTTGGGATTTTGTCATTGCATTTCTATACCCTTAGGCTACTTCTTGTTTGGGTCGTTATTCTTAATGATATTCTTTCTTCGTGGAAATCATAATCATCTTTCAGATTTGTCATCATTACTTGTTTAGATCTAAAAGATATGATGTTGTTTGGGATGATGGCATCCAAATCTTGCTACTATTCATGAATCGTGATGGGTATCACTATCAGGCAACTCCTTGTCCTTGAACACGCCATCACTCATGACATGGAGAGTAGTCCCTCACCACATTCGTACACAATGGAGCAGTAACATGCCAAGTTTCTACCAATGCTAATGGTCCGTCCTTAACGCCCACTGATCTCACGAATGGGGGCTACTTATATACCATTGTGCAGAATATATATGACGCCCTCGTTGGTGCGAACTCGAGGGTGTCGTGCCTACATCTCTGTTTACGACATCAGTGGCAAGATTTGCACCACCGATGGAGATCTAAGAGTATTACACATTGATTGCATACACAATGATGATCTTCTCCATCATGCGAAACTAAAATGCCCTTGCTAGAGACCGTCAGGGTGGAGCAGAGGGTTCGATGTTCCCTGGTGGCCACCATGAATGGGAGGCAATGGTTCATTACACTTGAAAGGAGGCATGGATGCAATAGCTGAAAGAGCACCGCTCGAAGATCTCGGTAGCAATCTCACACGAATATTTCGTGGGTCAATGATGAAATAAGAGCGGTAGTGGCACATTCCATTTTTGGGTTCCATGGCACCCATTGAAGAAGACGAAGAGAAGGGGTGAGTAAAAAAAAGGAGGGGGAAAGATGACATAAAAAGAAGGAAAGGCACATGTTTTGTGGTGAGATCTTGCATGTGACAGACATCTCTCTCAGAGATCTTTACTTTCTGATGTAAGTTTTCCTTAGTTGTTCTCAATTTTTTACGTTTAAAAAAAAAAGGAAAAGGAGAAGAAAATGACTCGGGGGGGGGGGGGGGGGGGGGTTGATGAAGAGATCGTTTCTTTCCCTGAATATGAGAGAAATGGGGAGTGCCTCTTGGAGTTGAATCTCCATATTTGTCTCCACCTTCATTATTTGACTCAAGTGGAAGGTGGAAGATTTTGATTTGAGCCATTTGCTTTTAGGTGATTGAACTAGTTGGAGTTCCATGTTCCTTCGCCATGTGGATCTCTATGCGGTAGAGACCAAATTGTAATGCTCGAGACACAGCTCGTGATCAAAGTTTGACTGATATTTAGACGTGACAAATGAAAAATCTAGAGCAATGGTTTTCAACTTTAGCTACAATGATTTTCAAGCACTTACACCTTTTGTCGTGGACCTTTTCATCAACATGACCTAGGAAGCATCTCATCGTCATCCGAGCAAGTGATTAAGGTTGGGATGCGTTGTCGTCGTGCGGCATGTCTACAAGTAGGTACTTTTATGTGTTGCAAGCTAAGCATTTCACTCTTACTATATTCTATGCTCAGCTTGAGGGGATATTGGAGGATATATGTAGGTTGGGTTTAGTCCTACATAATGGCTGTGAGAATTTGAAAGTGTGTGGTTGTATACAAAAAGGCCCTTATACCCTCATTTGTTTCTTAGAGAGAGAATATAGAATATCTTCTTGTTAAGGCTCTCCCATGATTTTCACGATCCCAGGCACAGTATCACCTCATAAATAAAAACACCTAGGTAAACTATCATAACAATTAGGATCATGGATTTCCTTGTGAAAAGTTCCAACATGCAAAGGAACTTGACTTGGTTGTTTTCTTTTTTTTTTGGTGGGGGGGGGGGGGGGGGGGGTGGGGGTGGAGGTGGTGGGGAGTTATAATGGCTAATGGCATGCATGCAATCTTAAGGAGAGAAATCTAACAAACCTAAGCAACTTTCCAAGGGTATTCCCATCCAAAATAAAAAGTATACATGTGATAAGCTCATATTTGTGGGCTAATTAAATGTGTAAATGCTTAAACATTAAGGTAACACATTCATTTAGATATCATGCATTAGTACATGAGTATACTAATTTTTAATTAGCTTGAATGCATGCATCTCACACACTACATGCATGGTTTAGATGGGAATACCATTTAGAATTTATTTAAATAGCATGTATTGAAATAATTAGTCTTTTAGGTTGCATTACATGCATGTATTTGAATTAACATTGTTTGTGAGGGCTCGTAGATAAATAAGCCATCATTTCTTTTTCTTATTTTATTAATCTACTTTTTTTTTTCGACGACTACCATAGATTACACAACACATGGAATGAAGGGGGCAGTAAAGTGGAGTCGAGGATGTGGATCTGACTAGCTTTCCTGTGACACTCCAAATGCAAGTAGCTACAGCTACAAAAGAGAGGGGAGGCTGCTATGCTCGTGGAGACCCCGCCCTGCTCCATTACCATGATTCATCCACCATCGTGCGTTTCCAAGGTCAAGCTCCACCCATTGATTTAAATGCCGACGGCATGCCGTCGGCAAGGTCATTTCCGAGCAAGGGTCGTGCCGATATGAATAAAATGTCGATTTACAGGGATATCGTCGACATGGTCGGCATACTGGTAAAATTGGTGCACATGCCGAGGTTGGTTTTTTTAATTACTTTTGCTATTTTTGTCGATATGCCTCGGCATGCCCACAGCATGCCCATCGAAAAACAGGCATTTCCACGACATGCCCACGAAATGCACACTTGGAATTTCATCGACACGGCATCGAAATCGGCATTTCGAACCTTGGCTCCACCACACCGTGGGATGGCTGGGTGACAGACCACCGGGCTAAGACGGTGGACTCGACCATTACCGTGTGCAGCTCTTGCAACTGCTCTCACCGCGAGATCCATTAAGTTACCACAACCCATCATTACGTCGACCTTCCATAACCATCACCGTGTGCAGCTCTTGCAACTGCTCTCACCGCAAGATCCATCAAGTTACCGCAACCCATCATTACGTCAACCTTCCACAACCACACCCTCCAAAGATCGATGGTGACAGCACCTATCTCCCTCACCGCGATCTCAAGTTACCGTGTTCTGCCACCTCTTCATGTTCTCCTCTTCTTTCCCTTTTTCCTCTCCTTTTTCTTCTACATAAACCATCACCACCACCACTATCCACACCTCACCCCTCCTCTTCCTCCTTTCTTCTTCATCCTCGCCTGCTACTCTTATACCAAGGATTGATATATCTACGATATATCGCCAATATATTGGTATCGCCAGGTCAACAAATATCGATATCAGCTTTAGTATCTTTTTTCCATGATATTGCCGATATCACTGATATCATGGACTTTTGTTAAACTTTAGAGCTGTACATGCTAAGGTTCTTGCTCCCTTGTAGTCCATTAAATGTCAACTTTAGAGCTATACATCCTCTATCGACGATTCAATCATTGCATTTGGTTTTACTTATTGAAAACTAGGAAGAAGATTCTAAAACGTCGATGAGAAATACATTAGCATCTTCAAACCTCTATAAAAAGATGCATAAAATTAACCAAGCACTTTGATAATCCATGGGGATATTGAAAGGGCTATCTTGTCATCTTCCTTTGAGTAAAGGATGGCATCCATGACAGTTCTTTCTTTCCCCCACAACAATCTAGGGTTGACAGGCTCACTTGTTTCAGCATGGTTTATTTAAGTACTTATGTACTGGTGCTTTGTTGATCTACACTAATCTTGCAAACTATGTATTATGCTATGATGGACACAATTTCTCTCTAGTTATTTGGGCGTTTATATTTGTCCATTATATACACTTGTGTTATCTAAATCATGTCTTCTTTCACCAAATGCATCTTTGTTGGTAGGAGATGTGATTTCATGTGTTGAGCTCATAATGAGAAGAGTAATAGGGTGGTTCACGAAATATGAGACAAATCAATGAAAAAGATAAGAGTATTGGAATGGAGAACGTGTTGGAACTGATAAGAAAATCATGGCTCCAGTTATTTGACCATTTATATTTGTTCATTATATACTCCTGTGTAATCTAAATCATATCTTCTACCACCAAGTACATCTTTGGTGATAGTATTTGTGATTTCATGTCTTGGGATCATAATGAGAAGAGTAATAGGGTGATTCACGAAATTTGAGGCAAGTTAATGAGAAAAAGAAGAATATTGGAATAGAGAGCATGTTGAAATTGATAAGAAAAAGAAGAATATTGGAATAGAGAGCATGTTGAAATTGATAAGAAAATTAGGACAACTAAGGCATGATTTCAATTGTCACCAATATGCGACGAAAATTACTATGAACATTTTCCAATTAGTACCATATTCTGCATACTTTCTTTTCAAGATATGACTTCGTCGATATGAGACTAGTACATTTCTATTATATTTCATTCAAAATTTATGATTTTCGTCTTTTAGGCATTTCTTCATGATGTATTAATTATTAAAATGTTAATTTTCATAAAATTTGTAACATTTTGGGCCTTTCTGAGCGATTTTCCCAAAATTCACCGTTATCAGCGATATATCCCCGATATATCACTTTTTTAACTTGTCAATACGATATTGATATCGATATTTAAAACCTTATCTTATACAAGAACCCATAGACCACCAGCACTGAATGCGACCTTCCATGCATGCTACCTCTGTTGTCACTCCTTCGCGCACGCTCAGCCACGCCAACAGCAGCCAGCGCCGCCTCCATTTCCTCTTCGTGCGTGCAGCCTAGCAAGGCTCTCCTCCGCTCCTGTCCGCGCCCAAATAGGATCGCCCTTCACCTCTAGCACCGCGTGCGGCTCCACCAGCAGTAGGCCCTCTCCACACGCCAGTCTCCAGCACATCGCCACGCCTCTGTCCACGCACAGCAGCTCCCGCGTGCAACCGCACGTGGTTGCTCCTGCAGCAGCAGAGGAGAATGACTACCCACCACCATCGCCCCCTCTCCTCAACGTCCAGCCATCTCCAGCCACACCTCCACCAACCACCACCATCGCAAAGCCCTTGGCAACAGCTACCTCTAATAGTCTCCTCGTCTCCGGTCATCCCTTCCTCCTCGCGCACGGCCAAGGGAAAGGTTTTCCCCTGTTTTGCATTGAATTAGTATTTACATGCCTATGCCATTGCCAAACTCATTTTTTGTGTTACATTATTTGAGTGAAATTTTATGTATCCCCCTTTGTTTTCTCATAATTGCTAAATCAGGATGCACTTTCATTTAAACTCATATCTAACACGGATTTTGGCTGTGTTTCTTGGTGAAATTATTTGTGAACAATTGGTTTCAACTTTTACGAGTTTTTAACAGGCCAATGCCTCCCTGTAAATACAACCTACTCTTCGAGAGTGATTTTATTTTAATTGTTGATGATCAATTTTCCATCGCTTAATTTCTACTTCGACGACTTATTTTCTTGTGCAAAATTCATTTCAAAGTGAAAATCAATTCATCAAATGGCGTCGTTGCAAGGGGTGTGGAGGGAGTTATAACAACTAATGGCATGCATGCAAACTTATGGAGAGAAATCTAACAAAGCTAAGCAACTTTCTAAGGGTATTCTCATCCAAAATAAAAAGTATACATGTATTTGCAAAAGTTCATAGGAGTATCTATGTAAAAACCCTAAAAAACAAAAAAACAAAACAAAGAATTGACAAGTTATTTTCTATGATAATTGTTTATTAACTACATTTTGTGAAAACATATATATAAATGATTTGTATGCTTAAGTCTTTTAAAGCATTAGAATAACTAAAAGAACATTGTTCCTTGTTCCACTTAGCATAAAAGAGCCACATGGACTAATGTAGGTGTTAGCTATTAAGAAGAGGATGGGGAAATCATAGAAAGTCATGTATCCCTAAACAACTATAGCATATGCACATGCCACAGTCAAAATTTGACTTGAAAGGCTAGGTCAAAATGTTGAGGTGATAGATCAAAGTCCCATATTTCTTTTTTTTCCATTCAAAAAAGTATAAAAGATTATAATTATTAGGCCATTTCTGCAACGATAACGACAAAAGCATTTTCTCACACTAAGTGAAGTTGGCTACATAAGTTTTTTTTGAAAAATGAAAGGGCAATTATCTGAATGATAACTACCTAGATTCATTGCTCAAAATAAACAAGTTACAAGTCAGAACTACAGAGCAAATTTCCAAAACACTAGGAGGAAATTAAGGAAACAATATTCTTAACATAAGGCATTTCGCCCCTGAACACGACCCACTCCTCCCCAAACACACTTCCCCACAAGACTCTGCCAAAACCTTTACCTTCTCCTTCCTCGTCCTGAACGTGCTACCACCACCCTGAACGTTCTACCACCACCCTAAACGTTACCCCTCCGAAATGAGGACTAGAATCCATCCAGGCTATCATAATCAATCCAACCAATCCCCATCCTCCTCCAAACTTGCACAACAAAAGTACATCAAAAAAAAAGATGTTCAATATCCTCATCTACATAGAGCATGCGCCTAATGTCATCCGTCGGTGCCCATCTCGCCCTCCACGCCTTGGTGATCACCCTTTCCCTTCTCAAATCCATGTGACAATTTTGATCTTCAACAGGCAGTTTGCCGACCAGAGCAACCTTCAATTCTGCTGAAGATCCACATCCATCACCTAAGAGGTTACACCTGCAAAATGTCTTCTTCACTGAAAAAGCCTCTTATGAATTTTTGCCTCCTCTCAAATCTATTTTGAACCATTTCTCCTTTTGACATCAGGAAGGCTCGAACATAGGACCTCCAACTCCTAAGAGTGACATTCTGCCATTGTTCCTATGCCCCATTGGGCACTTTGAGCCATTTCTACGACGACGACAACAAAACCTTTTCGCACACTAAATGAGGTCGGCTACATACATTCATTGCCACCACTCAAATCTTTTTTCTTTTTTGAAAGAATCCACTCAGATGTATTTTGAGCCATTTCTAGACTTAGATTAAAGATTTTGAGCCATTTCTAATGAAAGAAAAAAAAAATGCAAATCTGATCATTAAGCCTAAATCAGTTGGGTTAGAACTGAACATCTCGTCAGGCCTCAAAATCCACATATGTGATCCACTAAATGGTCAAGGTGTGCTTCAAATAACCTGCTTGCCCTGCTCATCATGCAAACCTTTCACATTCGACTGGCATGGCATTTAAGCCAGGTAGTATCTTCCCGAAGAGATCTACTTGCACGTCAATGTCCAGCAGCAGATGCTCCTTTGAAGTCCAACAGTTGAAGTTTCATCCAAGGAACCTCTGCATTCATGCTGTCGGACAGTCATCAAATAAATACTGAAATACCTAAACACGCATCATGGCATTGCCATGGTATTAACTCGATATAACAGTACACTCCTGCCCTCTACACAAGCATAATGGGCTCAAAACATCTAACTCTCTAGACTATTGGGTCTCTCAGCTTCTGCTACCTAAGGCTGTGTTTGGCAGCAAGATAAGTCATAAGTGGGATAAGTTGATGAGTGGAATAAGTGGGATAATGATATTTGGTTGTGTAGGGAGATAAGTGGTGAATTAAATGTAATATTATAGAAGTAATCGTGATATTTTTATTGAAATTTGCAAAAAGTTGTGATGAAGAATATTTCATTGAAAACTGCAAGGCCAACATCATCCAACTGCATAACCATTGTTTCTATAGAAGATAACACTCTTCGGTGAGATAACCAATATACAATCCCTCAACCAAACATAGCCTTCGTGAATTCAAGCACCTGACTTGTGATTGTTCAGGCTTATGATGAAACTGTGGAACGCCACCTTCCTTCCAGGACCTAGCGCCTAACCAGGTAAAATTGCTCATTTTGCTTTTTTTCTCTCTCACATAACAACTTATTGGTCCTCAGATATCGACTTAGTGACATCTAGGCACCTTTCCACAAGGACTTTACATGGATCATCCTTAATAAAAACGTATCATTGATTGTTGAATTAGTATATAGAAGAAAATATCATTACTGGAAGAGGTCATGTTGCAACAATTGAGTAACTCTGTGCACACCAGCTTCCTTCACAAGGATTTTACAAGGAATCATGATGTAAAACTTAACATCAATTGTTGAATTAGTACGTCGAAGCAAATATCATTGCTGGAAGAGGTCATCTCACAACGGTTAACTGTCTTCCTTCAGAAGCTAATGCACATGGACTTCATGGTGAAACTTAAACGCACAAAACTCCATTATCTCATATTATAAGGAGATCATGATAGTAGAATCATGGATCAATAACTAGATATATAAATGGGGAAAAAACTGGAAATCAGGCAGAAACTTGCCTTCCCTATACATCTGAGGTGGTGCAGGGTTTGAACCCCTTAGGGCATTTCTTTCCCACTGCCTATACTGGTATTCACCCTCTGGATGCATGGATTCTCGTTGCCCAGGATATCGATTCATATCAGAGACATGTTGGGACCTCTGTGCTGACATCTGCATTTCAGCAGCAGCCATCATTGAGTTTGCTGCAGGATCACTGTATTGTCCTTGCCTCCTCATGCTTGACACTTCGCAACTATTGTTCCTAAATGCACAAGTGAAAACAAGAATTTTATCCTTGTAGAAAAGAAAAATAGCTCACCAAAACTCACACTAATTAACAAATATATTTTTTTGAAAAGGTGAAGGTTGGTTATCCATATGATAACCACCCAAATTCATTACCCAAAAGAAAAATTACATGATCATAATTACAAGGCAAACTCTCAAAACACCACCTAGGATGAAATAGAGCAAACAATATTTTCAACACTAATTAACAAATATATCTGCTGTTTATCTAAGAATTCAAAAATATTACGCTAGATATCAAAAGAATCCAAAAGTAACATGATTATAGAATTAGAGACAAAAAAAAGGTTGCCGCTACCTCTTATTCTTTAATTGCCCTTTTGCTAAGGAAGTTTGAATGAAGCCTAGGGTTGATTGGATTGATTTTGTGACAATTTGCGCAATACAAGAGCGTGATTGGAAGAGAGAGTGTGGCCAACAGTGATTGGAAGAGAGGGAGAGGAGTAGTTGACTCGGAAGAATTATTGTATTACTCAAAAATAAGAGGGATTACAAAGACTCTCTTTTATAGAAGAGAAAGCATATCATGATCCTCTAAAATCAGTAACTAATCAAATCTTATCTCCTAATTATAGAAAGGAATAAATCCTATTAACAAACCTATTAAAAATAAATATAACAAATAAACAAAACTTGCAACTAAAGCAAGGCCTAAAATAGGACTCAAGGACTACCGAAACCGATGCCTAAGTGGGCCCCTGACTAGCTGCTACATGACCCACTTTATTCCCAACACCCCGTGAGCCAGCGTAAGGCGCTCGATTTCTTCGGGTGTGTAGGTTAGCAAAGAAGGTGAAGTCAATGGTCCTCCAGGAAAAATCACGCACAACGTGGTCTTTTCTTTTCTTCTCCTTCCTACGTGTGTAGAAAATCCCCCAAGAAGAGCCTAGATCAAAAGCTCCGATACCATGTTGAGTTTGGCGCGATCTGAAAACGTGAAGGCTCTTCCACGTGGGGATAATGGCAACAGCAGGTGTTGCCAGCCGTCCCTGTTCTCACGATAGGGAAGAGAGAGAGGGTATAGCCATCGATTAAGAAAAAGGAAGAGAGAGAGGGAGTTGATATTTGTTGGAAGTATCATTTCATTAACTCAAGAATAGAATTATTATAAAGGCTCTCTTTTATAGAGAGAGAACATATCACAATCCTCTAAAACAAGTCACAAACTAAATCCTAATCAAATCATATCCCCTATTTTAAGAAAGAATAAATCATCTAAAATAAACTTTCTAAAAACCAAATCTACCAAATTAAGGACCACCAAACTTGCATCACAAGACATACTAAAAATCCCACAGAGCCAGCACCCCTTTGGGTGTTTCCTAGACTGCCATGTGGCAGTGCCACGTGGCTTGACATGGCTGCCACGTGGCACTTTATTCCAAACACTCTCCCTTAAGTCGAGGCCGGGAGGACAATGACTTGCTTTACTTGTCTCGTTGATGGTGCGGCCAGATGATCCACCATCTTTTTGATATAACTGCGAATCCTCTTGCCACCTCCGTAGTCGTTGCTTTTCTGGCAACCTTTGTAGTCGTGGCTATCGGAGTAGTCGTCTCTTACTTTGCATAACTTGATGGGCTCTCTTCTCCAACTTCTTATTCCTGGCTACATCTTTTGTCTCAGGCGCTTTCTCAAGTAGCATTAATCTCTGAATCTGCAATCGCTTCATTTTAAAAGGTTGAGAGGAGTCTCTATGCTTCTTTTTCTATACCTGAGAGCCACATACTTGAACTTGGCACTCCACAACGTACTACTACCACGCGTCCCCTCAATCCGAGTCGATGCCATTGCTCCCACACCCCATGAGCCAGCGTAAGGCACTCAGTTTCTCCAGGTGTGTATAAGGTCACCAAAGAAGGTGAAGTCGATGGTCCTTCAAGAAAAATCACGCACAACATAACCTTTTCTTTTCTTCTCCTTCCTAGCATGTAGAGAATCCCCCAAGAAGAACCCAGATCGAAGGCTTTGATACCATGTTAAGTTTGGTATAATTCAAAGCGTGGAGGCTCTCCCACGTGAGGAGAAATGTGCAGCAGATAGGTGTTGCAGTTGGTCCTATTCACATAGGAAGAACAGAGAAGGCAGCAGTCCACGTTGGAGAAGAAAGAAAGAAAAGGGAGTTGTATTGTTAGAAGTATTGCTTCAACTCAAATCAGAAAGTAGTACATGTGTTCTCTTTTATAAAGAGAACACATCCCCAATTAACTAAAACATATCTCCTCAAATAGGAAAAAAAACATATCCCAATCAATCACAAATCAAATCCTAATTTACCAAACTAATTGACACCTAAGACTTTCTAAAAATAGAAAACTTGCACCCAAAGCAAACCTAAAGAACACGACTCAAAATTGACGCCCACTTGGGCCCTCTGATCAACTGCCATGTGGCACTACCACGTGACACTTTATTCCCAACCCCCAACCCCCCTTGCAAGACGAAGGGCCACGACTTCCGCGAAAGTCCTCTGCTGACCGAAACCGATGCTTTGCCTCCCTCGACTTCGACTCCCTCGACTCCAATAGCGACATGGTGGTTGGACGGATAGCCTTGACAGTGGTGGGAATGGTGGCTTAGCCACTAAGGCGGTCCTTCACTGGTGTTTGGCTGGAGGCAACGCCAGTAGGACATTCTTCACCGACAACGGCAGCAACAGTAGAAGAGAGAAAGGAGAGGTTGTGGGAGAGGGGAGGGCCTCTCCGGTGGCTTGCCAAAGAGCCTCCCCCCCTCTAGGGTTTCCCCTCTATGGCGTGTTTGTTTCGTAGGAATGGGGGATGGAATGGAATGAAAAAGCCCCCATCCAATCCTTTCTTGAGTTTGGATATCATATATTAGATGGGAATATCATTTCCATGGGATTTTTTATTCCCACAAGTGGTGGAATTTCCAATCCAAGCCCCCCGCGGGGGCGCCCCCCCCCCCCCCCCGCGCCCCCCCCCCCCCCCCCACCCCCCCTCGGAGTGCCCTTTCAATTCCACCATAACCGTTCTTCCCAATCCCATGGAAACAAGCGATCGTACCGCATCCCCTAGCCACCCCTCACTCTCCCTCTCGCGCCCTTCTCCCAACGCTCCAACAACAACACCCCTCGAGCCTGACACCCCTCTGAGCAAGGCACCCCTCTGCCCATCGCCACCCCTCTTCACTCGCGCCTCCCCTTCAGTCAAGTCTCCCTCATCGCCACCCGTTGCTTCACACCCCTCCAATGCCCCTTGTCCCCACCCCTCTCTTCCCCCCCTCGCCTACCACCACCACCACCTAAACCATTGCGTTGCTGTAATTGGAGGAAACAAGGAGAGTTTGGTGGCGGGAGAGATAGGGAAGGGGGAGGTGGAGAGGGTGGTAGTGACAATGGTGATGCTATGAAGGGGAAGGACGTGATGGGAAAGAAAAGGGATGGTTAGGCCGATGGTGGGTGTAAAAGGGCCAATGGATAGAGAGGTGGAGCACGTGGCATTGGGCATGGGTGAAGTTATTGAAGTCAGCAGGTGTGCACGGTAAGTGTTTGATGTAATGACAAAGAGAAAAATTGAATACAAACCAATAATAATGTGTGCATATTAAGTGTTCGATGAAATGCCAAGAAGGGATAGGTAGGATTTTAGTATATTAGAATTGTGTTAGTGTTTGGTGTGTGCATGTTAAGGTTGTATAGTCAGGGTGCATGTTAAGGTTGTATGTTTGTGCTCTTGCTTTTTTATGTGAGCTTTCTCATATTTTCGTCATAAAACGTTTGGAACACGACAATAATATGCCCCCAAATCCAATGTAGAAATTCAGACTATACTTGAAGAGATTGAGTGGAGCGACACAACAGCAAGGTGGAATTTCTAACCCTTATTGTGGCCCTGTTGAAACAAATTCAAAAGCAAATGCACTGGGAAGACTAGATTTTCAGGCTGCAGCTGCTTCAGTTCATATTCCATCGCATGCCATGACAGCTCTTCATGCAGAGCTGTTGGGTCAACCTTCTGGTGCAGTAATACTTCCAGAATCTGCTGAACGTGGAATAGCATTTGGTCACCCAACCTCCTTGCTTCCTCATGCCCAATTAGCAATCGTTCAACACCCATCATTCTTTCCAGTGGAGCCTATCCTACAAGAGGGTTGCTTCATAAATTAGCCTTCAACGTTTTCCTTATCTATTGGTTTGCTATTTTATTTGGATAACCATGTTAAATTTCAATTAGTATAATATATATAAATTAATGGATTAAATTGAAATATTTCTTTAAATTTAAAGACTCTTATGTAAATTAATAATATTTATTCTTTATTAATGGATTCAGATGTAAATAACTTAAATTTTATGTCAAAACTGACAATTACCATATTGTAAAAAATGTACTAGGTCAAATATGTAAAAAACTTCCGATTCCATTCATATTGATAACTCACCCTATCAAACAAATGAAATGAATTAGATCCACCCTTAACGATTCCATTCATACCATAATCCAAACTAAGAGTTGGAATCAACCATTCATTATCTCATTCCATACTATACTTAATTTCATTCCATCTTCATTCCATTGCTATGAAACAAACACACCCCTAGGGTTTCTTCTTCCCCTTTTCTTCCTTCTCACGAGAGCAAACCCGCTCCGATACCATGTAGAGATTTTTGTGACGGAAAAAATGATTCTTGTTATTGAAAAGAGACGTCCTAGCACTTTTTATATAGAGAGAGGCAAGGGCATGTATGGTAATCTACCTAGGACCTAAAAGGAGTAAATGACTAATCAACTACCTAATTTATTTTATTTCCTAATAGATTCTTTATCTGTGGCAAATTTTTGGAGGAGTTTTTGTCGTGATTGGGAGCGTTGAGCAGCAGATTATAAGAGTGAGCCGGCAGTACCTCTAGCTTTTATTTAGTCAATCTAGATTCAAAGGAATTAGTCAATCTAGATTCAAAGGAATAGTACACTTTTAGGGGCAATTTCACTTGAAAGAAATAGTACACTTTTAAGTGCAGTACACTTATTGCTGATACTGCCATGAATGCCACCTCTGCTTTACAGATGGTCTGACCTTCATTTCTGTAACTGTGATGTAATAAATTATTATTCCTGGTAATGCAGAATGATTATTGACCACAAATGATCATCTTTTTACCTTTCAAAAAGAAAGGTATATCTAAGTTAGCTTCCTTGTTTAAAAAAAAGGTATAAATGAAAATAAAACTTCCTCTAACAAATTATAAGCAAATAAACCAAATGATCAAGGAAAATATATTTCATCCTTCAAAAAACAAGGTGCAGAAAGCAGATCAAACATATCACTAAGATGTGTGAGCACTCTGCAGATCTAGCATAGTCATGTATACATTTGTTAACACAATGAAACACTCCAAAAAGCCAATGACAACCATCGGTGCAAAAATCTGTGGGCCCACTAAAAAAGCCTACTAGCACAAAGAACAATAATGACCAAAAAAGGAATAAAACTATCCCAGTGTAAGGCAAAGAAAGTGGTGCTTAGGCTGTTTTATCTTTCAAATGAAAGGATGACTGCTCAAAGGCGGAATGGGCTGCTCCGTTCGCCTACATATGGGCCATCTAGAAAGAGAGGAATGAGGCTGTTTTTCAAGGGGGAAGACTATTCTGAAAATGCTATAATGTTTGCTCAGTCCTTTTTGAAGTGAGATATTTTGTGACTCGTGCTGTAAGTTTGCCACTTCCTTTAATAAGCTTTTTGGGATGACTACTGATCTCGAGTAGTCATCTTTTCCCCTTTAAATAAATACAAAAAACCAACAACAATTATGAAATCAAAGGGAAAAGAAGTTCATCTAACCCCCAATGGCTTGCGATTAAATGCAATTCTACAATGAACCCAAAAAAGGAAAAAAAGCTGATGAAATGAGCTCCTCAAAGTTGCTTTTCTATCGTAAATTTATATACTTAAGTGCCAGTCCAATTTTGAGGAAAATCCTAAAGATATTTTTTTCGGTGCAGAAGTTACTCCAGATGTGGGTAGGTCATTGTCCAAAGAGATGCCTCTCAACGAAAAAAATTCTGACCTATAGAGCTTCCTTTGGATAAAAGAAGTTTGATGTATGTTACTGAGTCCTATTGAGAAAAAAGGTGACCATGGCCCTACCTTGATATGTTGTTCAAAATGATGTTTGAAATGAGACCCCCACCAAACGAAGCTCCCTTCTCCAGTTCCCAATTCCCAAACACAGGGACATAAGAAATTCGGAAGCATTTTCTTAATGCAGGAGAAACATTATTCTTATAGCAATGGCATCCATCATGTGGCGCGTCAAAAGAGACTCTCCTCCAATTCCCTGATCTGAACCACGTGAATCTTCCATTTGCTCCTCCACAAGCCCCTTGTAACTCCACCTCATTCTTTGTCAATTTGCATTATGATAAATTATTTTTTGTTAAGGGTAAAGAAAATCAGATAATTACAAAGATTGAGACCAAAAATCAAACGAGGGCATGGCCTCCCTAGTTACATTTTCCACATATGCCCCCTTCCTTATGAACAGAACCCAGTTTCCCTGGAGCCATAGAAACCATACAGCAGAACAGGCCTTTACACAGGGCCCTGAATACACATGAACACCACACCAAAGAGTGGTCCAGAAATCATCCATTATGGAAGCCTTCAGCATCTGAAGAGAAAACCACTCCTATATCTCTTTGGCAAAGGTGCAACTCAAGATAACAAATTATTCTTGTAGCAACAGCATCCTGAAAATCCCAGATCTGAATCTTGTAAACCTCTTGCCCACGCGTGCCCCCCCACCCCAACCCCCTCATAAGTACACCTTAATCCCCGTGTCTCTTTTAACTGTGGAAGAATCACACTTGACAAAATTGTTCCCTCATTCCCCTTTCCCACACATCTACGCACATGTGCACGCAACAAACACACATGCAGCCACCTATACAAAAACTAATGTCAGTATTACAACAAATACATAATGTTCACCCAGCCACAAGAAGTTCACCTCATCCTAAACCACGAAAACCAAGGGGCAACTACCCCTTCCTCACCAAGGGAGCAAGTAATGGGCATGGTCTGGTCCCAACATCACCATCTTACCTTTGTGACAATCCTCTACCACCTCAGCTCCCAGATAACAGATCTCTATTGGTGCTTTTTCCTTCCAGTGCAATCTGCAATCCTTGAAGAAATCCTTATCTCACTCTATCTAATGAGGTATAAGCATGTTGTAGGCCTTTTAGACAGAGGAATCACCATCCTCCCATTCCTGTCCATCGAGGGCGTCCGGCATCAGAGATATATTTGCAATAGACTCCTGCATCAGAAACCACTCTCCTACCCATGCCTTGGACAAATATGTTTAGAAGGATGGTGTCTAGCCACCAAAAGCTATTTATATAATTGTATTAGATCTCCACCTGACTAATTTTCTCCTTGAGAAGTTACAGGTATATTTTCTTTGATTAAATAAATGACATAAGTTTTAACATTGAGAATTGGCTTGTTCAAGAGCTAAAATGCTACCATCCAGATTTGCACATACCTACGTAAATGGTAACAGATGAATGTGATAAAAGCAAGATAGACATAGACATTAATGGATAATTTCTCCTATCAAGTCAGATAAAAGTTTAATTAGACTGACCAAAACTAAAATCAAGTCCTTTTTGCATTATCTAGGAGTCTAGGATCAACTACATGTTTCTCTGCCACCATCCTGAATTGTTATACTTATAGGTCACACCCACACTTAACCTAACAAGAAAAGCCATGCTTACATTTCTTTCAATCACATTTAAAATCAGCCTCGCCTTGTAATGCAAGAGTTGCCGTCCAATTTCTCAGTTATTCACTAAACACCATCTGACCTTTCTAAATGCTACCACACCCTAAAACATGTCTCTCCTAGGCTATCATCTTTTATTGTAAGACCACATTTTCTGTTGATACTCTCAGTGCAACAAGAACAGTCGAGCCAAGGGGTCCATGGACTCTTTGCCTCCATTAAATCTATTCCGGTCCATTCTATCCTCATAGGTTCCTTCCAATACTTGTTCG
This sequence comes from Thalassia testudinum, assembly GCA_037157565.1. Classification (NCBI taxonomy): domain Eukaryota; kingdom Viridiplantae; phylum Streptophyta; class Magnoliopsida; order Alismatales; family Hydrocharitaceae; genus Thalassia; species Thalassia testudinum. The sequence goes on from JAZHRO010000024.1 coordinate 27,546,868, forward strand.
GTATCCCCCTCTTACCAAGTTCAACATCCAGATTTCCCCTCTCAAAAAAAAAACATCCACATTCCCACACTTCAAAATGGTGCATCAAAAGGCCACCTTTCCAAATGTATGAACCACCTCAAACAAGTTTCTTTCATTCATCCTCTATTGATGCCACATGGCCCAAATCAACCTTTCTCTGTTAGCCCAAATCCAATCCTTCCTTGTGACCACACATCAACAACTTTATTTCTGTTACAAGTATCCCACACATAGGCTTACAATTGAAAGTCTAACATCCTGAGTAGCATGGTAACTCTTACTAATGCTTTGCAGTACTTGCCCTTGACTTTCAAAAAGAACACTCATGTCATATAAAACACCCAAAACTTCCTTCCACTTTAACCATCTTGTTTTTATTTTGCAGGTGACATCCCCAATAAGTCATCTATCTTGTTGAAAAACTAATCTCATGTATATGAAACGTCTTTCTTTAGAAGGAAATATACCCATATGTGTGCCCTTCAACACTGGACTTGTATTCCACATTTCAGTCTTGTCGAGGACGGTCTCTGAACTTTTGATAGGCAAAGTCAGGACATTCATTAAGGTGAGCCTTCCAGTTCTTTGCTCCTCCCTGCTTCGTTACGAATCGCCAGGATTTCTTGATTTTCAGCCTTTGTTGGGCGTGCAGGACCTGGGCTATCCAAGCTGGTTGGCGCTGGCCCCCACTATTTGTTCCAGGTCTTCTGAACCCTACATATGGCAACATCCAACCCCAGCCCAGACCTCAGATATGGATCGTCGTGGCCACATATCCACCAAGGCTGCAAAACTCAATGGATGAGGCCCACTTTGGTAGGCACAAGGCATCTCTTGGTAATAGAATATAGAGCAGGAAATTTCCTTCCACAACCTTTCCGGTGCTATTCACCAATTGGTTTGACAGTAACACAAGATCCATGCCATAACTATAAATATAAACAATAGTGAAGAGCTGCTTCTAATTCTTCTTTTCCCACTCCTATAGAAGTCATTGCAAGCATTAACAGGACAAACATCAAGGCACGAACATAATCAAGTATTATAAAATGATTCTTATTCCCACACACATCAGTTTAACCGAAAACCATATAGCAAGAGACACGATTGCACATCAGCATACATATAAACAACATCAAAATAACCACCCATATGCAACTCAAAATCTAGCCGGGGATAAAATGTATAGCTTCCTAGTAACCTTCTCCACAATAGGAAAATAGAACTTAGAAAAAAATGATTAAGGCCAAGAATATGCTGCTTGGGGGTCCATATGCTTGTAGATCCTCTGCCGTCCTCAAGGCTAAGGTGCCGTGACCTATATAATTTGTGTCATATATGAGCCTTGTCTGTCACAGGTTATCAACGGCTCGGGAGTCGAGAGTGCATGCATCCATGGAGTTTGCGTTGTTTCTAAGGCTAAGACATACTACGCCTCACCTAGTTCGCATATTATGCGAGTCGTTTCCATCGCAGGTTGGCAAGGGACAGGTCAAGTAGGAACTGTTCCCACCATACGGGTCCAGCTCTATTGAGTGAGGCGAGCAAGAGGAAACCACAATTATCGCACCAAATATTGCGTTGGGCAAGCAGGCGGAAACCACAATTATCACACCAAAAATCAACTGAATAATTTTCTCCGAAGAACTACCGAACTCAATTACTCAGCAGCTTTCTGTTGAGGTCTATCCCCCTAGAAGTACCCCAACCGCACGCACGCACGCAAACACGCACATTCACCGCAAGGGCTTCGCATTTCCGACACCAAAGTTGGATTTTTTTAATTCTTTTGAAAAGGGGCATCAAAGTTGGATAAACCACATCCTACATCGAGTTGGGAATTCCGTTTAAGGCAATTAACTCGGAGATGGAAAAGAAACGTCTGCACGAGTTCACATTCCCCTCCCGTGATCCTCTCCACATGGAACAAGAGAAGGGACGTAATTGAGCTGATGGACACATTAACAGCACATCGGGGTCGGTAAAAGAAAAGGGGCGTGAGTCTAAAATTTCACCGTGTGGGATTTACCCTCACGAGGTGGAGTGGAGAGCGAGGGGGTTCGGGTCTCTCCACCGGAGGGGAGAAAGAGCGCCGCCGCGCGCAGCGTCGGAGTGGCGTTTGCCGCACTCTCCGGCCCTCTCGACGGCTCTCTGTCCCTCTCGTTATAGGGTTGTTAGGGTTCAGGAGAAGTTGCCCTGAGAAGGATGGAAGGGGTTTGGTCGCGGGTTCGGGGGTAAGTCGAGGGGTGTGGCCCGTGTGGGTTAAGGGAGCCGTTAGGCCCACTTTAACCCCTGAAAAGATGGTTTGACTGACCTCTATTTACTTCTGGATTAATCTCAGCTACTGCGGTTAGTTTACTTTTGTGGGTTGAGCCCCCATTTACTCGATAGGCTAAACCACCACCTCAAACACCATTTGTATGTGATGACTCTCCTCGACACCTCCCACCCAACACTCCACTTAACGTCCACCCTTTCTAACATTACCTCTCTCTCCCCAAACTTCTCTTAGCATTGCGAGTGAACTAACCCTTGAAATTCATATTTTAGCATCACCAAAATTTTTTGTACATCAGTCACCAATGGATTGATTCAATGGTAAAGCATCCTAAGGACAACTATAAGATCATAACATCAAATCACATGCTTATCATATTTTTCTTCTCAGAAGACAAACGTATGTCCCACACGAACGGTCATGCTTAGTGTGCAATGCAATATTATAAGTTGAATGATTTTACAGGCATTTGGCTTGAGAAGGATGTACGTTACGTGCAATAATTTGTTGGATCTTTAGCTTTCCGATAAAACCAAATCCATGTGATGATTCATGATAAAGTTAACGTACATTATCATACATGCAAGTATGATTTATGAAAAATATCAACTTAAATTTTTATTCACAATTTATTAACTCACCTATTAACTTCCACTTACACGAGTGTTTATTAAAATAATAATAAATGAGACACATAAAATAAGTATGTTATAACCCTTCCTCTATATTTAGACCACTTATAACTTATGATACATGACTTCATTTAGCACATCTATCCTCATTAATCTATCATCTATGTGGTTGTCTCTGCAATGTATCCCATTCCTAAGTTTTATCCTGAAATAAACACTGAACTTCATCCAAAACCAACGTAAATGTTATGTAACGTGATACTTTGATGCTTACGTTATGTATGATTGCATATTAACTTTTTAATCCAGACAATTGATGCGTAAAATAAGCGAAAAAGTTTGATATTGAGGGTGACGAAATATATAGGGAAATGGATGTCAGAGGTAAACAGATAAGTTGATTAATTTACTCGTTATTTTACGTAGAGATAAAAAAATTGTTGAAAGTAGGCATCGTTTAGTTCGATGAATGTTGAGATAAGAGGAGGATTAGATGCAAAATTTGGACGGGTGCAACGGATATTGTGCTATTGCTTTTTCGCTCCTATGTTACATCACATTTAATATGTCCAAATGGAATCAAAATGGAAAAGAATTGAGGTTAAAAGGGAAATGAAGTAGGAATGAAATCATATTGCTATTTTATTCCTTTGTTTGGATTAACTCCGGATAGGAACCAATGGAGAAAATAAAATAAAGTTAATTTTACAAATGAATCCTTTCTCGTTTGCACATGTCCACAAATATTTTGAGACATATGTAATTTATGTTAATCATAATTATAACTAAATATATATTCCTTAATATGACAATATGGATAATTAAATTAATTGCTTTGCATCATTACTTATCAATAGTATAAATTTTTCCATCATGTTTCATAATGAACTAAAAAGATTAGTTATAAAACATAGTAATATGTATAAGTGATATTAGGTTTTTTGGCCAAGTTGAATGACATATATCAATGTATAGTATAATAATATATTTTTTAACATGGCATTAATCTTAGTTGATAAATAGAGGGACACTTTAGTCTATTCCCCTTGCAAAGGATTCCTTAACCCGCTCAAAGGAATCTCATTTCCTTGAAAGGAAAGAATTCCATTTCTCAATAGAATCTCGATTCCAACTCAATGACATTCTCCAAACAAAAGAAATGAATGGAAATGAAACTTGGCCTTCCATTGGCTCTCCAATTCCCTTAATAACAAAAATGATGAATAAACTTAATGGGCGATTGGGTGATGCCATAAATAAGGAGTTGGATGTCATGGCTAAGTATGTATTTTGTTTCACCAATTATTTTAAAATAAACAACAATAATAAACTTGTTGAAAGTAAGTATTATTTAGTTAGATGTTTAATTAGTTGGGTGGTGATTAGATGTGATAAGTGAATGAATATTTTGAAAATCATGATATAGCATATTTGTCCACTATGATTGCAATAATTATCCTTCCCCAGGAGGTTATACTGTGAGGATATCTTGGAGAGAATTCCAATACAGCTCGAGATATTCTTTGGGAAGGGGAATTGGGATATCTTAACTAAAGCTTTTTCCATGCTTCCATGATTTATCACATACCAACAATATAGTTAAGTTCAAGCTTTGTTTACACAAGTACAAATATGAGAAACAAGCTTTATATATTTTATATTTTCCATCCAGGACTTTCAAAAAAAGCTCAGCTCACTAAATCTTAACGGTAAGAATAATTGAAGTAGCTTGATTTTATACGTACGTGGCCTATCTTAACCTAGTCTAATCGGATCATGGTTTGACCCATCCTTTTAAAATGGATACCTAAATAAGCAAATACCATGTTTCATTCAAAGTGGATAATAGGTGTTTGTGGATATCCGTAGAGTGAAGAGAGAATGTGTGCGAAGTACATTAAATTAATTTATATAAGATGCCCACAAACATTAACATATTTCTTATATTGTATACTAAACTTTAATGATTTACTAAAAAATTGAAAAATAAATCTAAATAACAAGAAAATATATAATAAACAAAAATAAAATAGAAACATTAAGCTAACATATAAAAAGATAAAATAAATTCTATTTATAAGTAAGTAGGTAAAAAAAAAAAAGAAAGGAGAGAAATGATGATAAAAAGTGCCATTGTATGCTTTCTTTAAAACTTGATGTGACGTAATAATCTTATACTAACTTACAATTTTTATATTATGATACACTTTGTTTGAAAACGAAAATTTCCTACTTTTATTAGTTGATACTTTGGAATTAGATAATCACTTTCCTCCTCTTAAAAATATCCCTATTTTATCTACATAAAAATGTGTATGTCTAGACGTGTGCATCGCAACTTTGCAAGTGCATGTTTGATCGTGGTCATTACATGCTTTTGCGAAGACAAAAATAAAAAAAAGTAATGAAAAAGTTTCCTCAGAAATGATCCTAGATAAAAAGAGATCCCTAATTCACAGAATAACCAGAAAAAAATTAAAAAAAGACAATTGTTCTCTATAAGTGAAAATGTGTTTTTAGAAACTTAAAGAAAGCAAATCCCACCCAGACGTATGCTATTAGTATTCTCTCCCATGCCATTCATATAAGATTTTTAAATTAATGATTGGATGAGACAGATCAAAGAGAGTAGAATCATAAGATGCGAGAGATCGTTGTGCTACGGTCACAAGAACGGGAACTGCACTACTGCGGTTTATATATATTATAGATTATAAATAGATAGACACATATATAGCAACACCGACAATTGATCCTTAGACTGATCAACACTAACGGATCATTATGGTCGGATTGTGTAATTAATCCTGCATTTGGGTCTCCCTTTGATTGCACAATTTCTAGATTGTATGGAAAACTTTGAGATTGTGTAATTTCCTTACATCTTTTACTATTTAATTATAGCTAAAAAATACGAAAATGTGATGTAAAAAGTGACGTAGGTATTATTTTTATATTTTATATAGTATTATTTTATTTGATAATTGATATTTAATGTAAAGAAATAAAAGAATCTAAGGTTTGTTACGTGGTAGTTATTCATTATATTTAAAAAAATCATCATACCACTTTAACCTAAAAAATGTACAGATGATAAAAAAATTTGCACCGATGATAAAAAATTTTGCACAGGTAATAAATTACTTTGCACCGGTGATAAATTATTTCAAGAGCAGTTTCACATATCCAAGGTGATTTTGCATATGTCCAAAATGATTTTGACCTAGAAATTTAAGGTTTAGGGCTTAGGATTTAGGTTTATGGAAAGTAATTTTACATATGGGAAGTGATTTTTCACCTTAAGATTTAGGGTATAGGATTTAGGGTTTACCCTAAACACTAAACACTAAACCCTAAGGTGAAAAATCACCTTTCAAGTGTAAAATAACTTGTTATACGTGACGAAACACTTGAAATTTAATTTTGGACCTGTGTAAAAAAATATTACATCAATGCAAAGTAGTTCAAAGTAACGTGTAATCTTACTTTGGACTCATGCAAAAAAATATTGTATCGGTGCAAAGTAGTTTAAAGAACGTGTAATCTTACTTTACACCTATGCAAAAAAATATTACACCCGTAAAAAAAAATATTACACCAGTGTAAAATAATTCAAAGTAAGATTGTACAAGTACAATCTTACTTTATACCCGTGTAAAAATTTTTTGAAAGTGTAAAGTGATCTTACACAACTACTCTCCTCTATAAAAGTAATTTATTGTTGATTTCAATAGTGGTAAACCTTACCACATATCAACACTTTTTTTATATAAAAAAAATAAGAGATTACATTTATAATTATGTGTCCACTTTTACATCAATTTTTATTTTTTTAATTCACATCCTTAATTATTTTTTAGCAAAAAAAGGTAACACGATATAGACTCTTCTGATAAAAGTTACCAAACTTCTTATTTTTCACTTTCCAAATGCTAGCTAAAGCATAAATCGAGAGAGAATATTCACTCTTAACTCTTAAATTTACGTTGAAATCTTTTTTTATTAATGTCAATGTTTAAATTTCAAGATATTCAACTGCTAACATCACATTAGGATCAATTTACGTCATCAACACTGGTGCCTTTTAAGCACTGGCGTAGAGCTCTTCTACCATATGTTAATTAATTGTATAAGAACATGGAAGTTAATGCCTGCGAAAAAAGTGGCTTCCAATTGATCTTTTAGAAATCTGACAATTTCACCGTCAACCACAGCGAAGGCGATGGGTGAAAGAGATCGAAGAGAGCGGAATCGTTCCCACCGAATAACATAGACCCACGCTTCTCAATCTTGCCAAGCACCACTTCTCTAAGTTGTTTTCTTTTTATTTTGGCAGATTAAAAATTTTATTGACAGCCAACCCAAGTACAAGATATATGGAAACTCATTCATAACCTCTCAATATTCCGATCCAAACAAAAGTAGGTCAGAGCGTAAGTAGGTTTGACAGTTGATTTATGAATTTTAGATAAAGAGATGAGAGAATTGGCTTGAAGCATAGACTTACATTTCTCAACCACATACCAAAACTTCTAAGGAGGCTGTGCAAGGGCATTGACAGAGCTGACTGGGTTGACTACATCAGAATAAATTACAGCCACAAGCAGGCCATAATGAATGGCCAAAAGAAGACCATTATGAATCACCCAAGTCTCTGCCATTCATATGCTGAGCAAAAGTAGCAAGGATACAACTAGAGTTATCCAGCAGGACCACCGCAGTCGTTGAATGATCTTCACCTACAGCTGCATCCACCAGAATCGTGTGTGCAGCAGTGCAAACAGATGCTTCCTTTGATACTTCAGCAGGTTTGGGAGGAAAGCTTATATTCAATTGATTTTTGCAAGCCCCATAAAAGGAAAGCATCTTCTTTGTGGTAGCAATTACACCTCTGGGATTTGGAGCCTCCCCCTTCATCACCACGTTACACCTGTGAGCCCATAAAGCATGCAGTGCATAGAAAATTAGATTCTCAATCATCCCTGCAGATTAAGATTGTCTCGAAATCTCTTTGACGACATCCCACCATGAGCCCATCTGCGAGAACTCAGAGATTCCCCAATAAAATCATATTGCTTTGCTAAAAGTACACCTTCTAACAAGGTGATCCCAATTCTCCTCAGCCGTAAAACAGAAGGGGTAAGAAATGTCATCAATATTCATTCTTTTAACTAAAACAGTTCTCAGTGAAAGCACTTCAACTGTGGCTTTCCAAAGAAGAAGCTTAATCCTCAGTGGCAAACTTTTTAAGGCCCAAATCTCTTTACAACATCTAATCTGAGTTCCATCCAGACCAATTTGCACATTGTGATCATTAAGCAAGAATATATAGGCTGACTTAATAGTAAATAAACTTTTTGGGTGCGGCTTCCAAATAGAAGTGTCTTCCCCTTAATGAATAGGCGTATCAATAATATTTTGTGCTATCTCTTCAAAGAAACTATTATAAATTTTTTCCACCTTCCAACTGCCTCCATCACTATTAATAATTTCTAACAATGCAGATAGATGCAAGGCTTCATTGTTGATAGGAAAAAGATTGCATCCGATTTCAAGACAAGGGTCTGTTCATATATTAATTTTATCTCCTTGTCCAACCAACCAGAGGGTATGTTTACGTAAAGTATCTTTGATGTTTGCCAAGGCTTTCATGAAAGGTGAGTCTATTGGCTTCTCCAAGTATTCCCAAAAAGAGCCCTCAGGAAAATATTTCTCTTTGATCAGCGACTGCCACCAACCCTCCTGATTTGCACATAAATTCCAACCCATTTTGAGCAATATAGCCAGATTGAAAAGCCTGGTTAACCTGAAACCCAATCCACCCAAAAACTTAGGCAAACACATAGATTTCCAAGCCTTCAAATATAAGGGCTTCTTTCCCTCTATGTTACCCTACCAGAAATCTCTAATCAACCCATCCAGCTTTGTACAAAGTTCCTTAGAGAACAAATTTGTGGTCATAAGGTGACAAGGAATAGATGCAAGGGTGGCTTGTATGAGGACTCCTCTGCCAGCTTGTGACAAAACTTTTTTCTTCCATCCTGCTAGTTTATTTGTATATTTTGATATCACCAAGTCACTTAACTCCTTTTGATTGGCATCATCCATAATAGGAGTGCCAAGATATAATTCTTTAGTCCCCATCTGATCAACATGAATGACATCAATAATCTACCTTTGAATGTTCTTCGGAGTGCATTTACTAAAAAACACCTTAGACTTCTGAAAATTAACTTTTTGGCTCGAACATTCCTCATAGCCAGCTAAGATCTCTATAATTTGCAACACTTCATTAATAGAAGCTCTTGCAAAAACCAATGTGTCATCTGCAAACTTGAGATGTGTGATCTGTGTCGACTGCTTATGTAGTTTGTACCCTGATAAATTTTTTGCATGCAAGGCTTTGTCTATACATCTTGTAAGATACTCAGAGCATAAAATAAATATATATGGAGAGAGAGGACACCCTTGCCTTAAACCTCTTGATGGAACAATAATTTGCATGGGATCACCATTCGCCAAAACTTGAAATGTGGGTGAGGTAATGCAGAGCATAATGAGCTTAATCAAAGGAGCTGGGATATCTATCTGCTCCAGACAAAAGCCAATAAAACTCCATTCCAGCCTATCAAAAGCCTTTTCCATATCCAACTTTAAGGCAAGAGATCCTTTTTTTCTTCTAGATTTCTTCATATCATGAATAATTTCTTTAGCTAAGATAATATTGTTTGTAATTTGTCTATCAAACAGAAAACCTGACTGTCTGCTTGATGTAATTCTTCTTCAAATAGGCATAATTCTTTTGGTAATAATCTTGGTTACTAGCTTATACAAAGTGTTTGTCAAACTGATGGGTCTAAAATCCTTCGGCTGTTTTGGAGTTGTAGCTTAGGCACTAAAGCCAATAATGTTTTACTCATTTGCATTGTCATTGTTTGTGTGAGGAAGCAACTATGCACAAACTCAATAATCTCCTTTCTGACCATATCCCAGCTATGCTGATAAAAGAAATTTGGGAACCCATCAGGCCCCAGACTTTTGTAGGGGTGCATTGAGAAAAGGGTGTTCTTAATTTCATCCTCATCCGGGATTTGTATACACCATCTTTTGTCAACCTCGGTAGCCTTATCCTGGGCAGAGAATAATTTTTCAAGCACACTGCCAAATAGCTGAGAGGTGAAGAGACCTTTATAGAAGTCAACAAAAATCCTCTTAATTTGCTCATGCTCTGCAGTCTCCCTACCATTTGGACAAATAATCCAATTAATGGTATTCTTCCTTGCCCTATTTTAGGCATAAATATGATAGTATTTTGTATTTTTATCACCACTTGATACCCAATTTTTCCTTGACCTTTGAAACCAGTAAACTTCTTCCTGGTATAGAACTTCTTCATACTTCTTTTGTAATTGCTCCTGTTTTTCAAGTTCACCATCAAGAGACCGCCTTCCTTGAATTTCAGCTAACTGGGATTCGATATTTTCTTTCCTTTTCTTCCAGTTAACTTCTGACTTTGCATTCCAAGAAGTGAATTCCTGTTGCAACCTTTGACCCCTCTCCCAAATGCATATTTCAGGCCCCCCAGTTTGCCAACCTTTCTTGACAATACTTGCATAGTCATCTCTAAGGCCCCACTCCATTCCAAGATGCCAAATTCTTTTTGTTGCTTTCCTTTCCCTTATCAACCTTAGCAAGATAGGACTATGATCATTGCCTATTGCTGGTAGGTTAAAAACACCCGCATTGGGATATTTTAAAGACCAATCCGACGAAGTAAAGACTCTATCAAGTCTTTCTTTGATCAGATAATTTGGCTTTCTCTTATTGGACAAAGTAAAAGTTTACTCGGAAAACCCCCGATCCAATAGACCTAAGCCAGCAGTAAAGGCTCTCAAAAACTGAAATTGCCTCAATGCCATTTTCTTTCCACCACACTTATCAGAGTTTGACAAAATTGCATTAAAATCTCCAATACATAGAAGTTTTTCAGCATAGCCCGATAACAACCTTCCCATTCTTTCCCAAAACTTCTTCCTACAACTTTGTTCTGGCATGCCATAAATACAAGCTAGATACCAGGAAAATTCACATTCTATTATATTTAGCAAAATACAGTGGGCTTCATAGTACATCACATTCACATTTAGAGTATTAACATACAAAAGACCAAGCTCTCCAGACATACCATTAACTAGTACAACAAAATAATCATACCCTTTGACTTTCTTACAAACTTTGCCAAAATTACCCCCACTAAGATGGATTTCTGATATAAAGGCCAGATCGGCCCTAGTAGCCTTCAAAGGGGATTTCATATGCCGAATTGCCATGGATGATCCCAAACTACGACAATTCCATGACAAAACATTCATTTTTCCCAGGGAAGCTGAGTCGCCCTAGCTGCCATAGGCTCTTCATTAGATTGGTTTGCCTTCCCATCATTGGTCCACTTCTCCAAGTCTTCTTTCCTTCTTTTGCGCTCTTGAGTTTCCACCAGTATCTTGACCTCTCTAACCTTCCTCTTGACATTCTTTCTTGGAATCCAATTGCTATCTGGCTGCTAAAAAATGCTTTGATCCATCATTTGTTCATCATCAGCCATCTCAGAATGTCGTTCCTCCCCTAAAACCAGCAAAGGCTTCACTTCCTCCTTCACTCCCAGTAGCCATAAAGCCCCACAGCTCCTCTCTATGCCTACTTCGAGAGGATTCTGGTAGTTGACCTGAAATCTGACTTGCACTCTTTGTAAGGTGAACAATTTTCTGTATCTCTTCTTCTCTCTCTGGCTCATACCCAGCTCTAAGTTGCTGCAGTGGTACATTTCCTATCATAATTCTTGCCACTGCTCTCTTTTCCACCCTTATCTTACTGTCAAATTTATTCTAAATTTCATCCTCCAGAGCCCTCTTGACTTATAAAGATTTAATCTCCTCCATTTCACTTTTTGCTTCCAGATACACACTGCAATCCCGATGCACATGTCCAAGCCTCCCATAGCAAGCACAAATTCTTGGTAGCCTTTCATGTCTCAATGGTAACATAATGGAGTCTCCCTGAAGGAGATCTAGTCTGCACTTACGAATTAACAGCTTGCGAACGTCCAAGACCACCTTCATCTTGACAAATCTTCCTCCCTTCTTTTCATCAAAATCAACATCCTTAATGTTGGTGCAAGGGCATCACGATCGTCAATTTTGATGATAACAAAACATTTATATTTTAACATTTGTATTTGAGTTTTAGATTTCAGGAAATTGCAAATGTTACAAGTGTAAAGACGGAGTTTGAGCTCGCATCCATGGAGGATTGGAGGAGCTCGTTGGAGAAGGAGCATTGCGAGGAGCGAAAGCTTGAAGAAGGAAGGAGATGAAGAATATGATATGTACTCTTTTCATGTATTCTTTTGTAATTCTTTTGCTATTTATTTTTTGTGTCTAGATATATGTTAAAGAGCTTCAAAGGATCTACTCTATAGTCCTAAGAACACCTTCTAAACCCTAGGACACTTACACAACTTTGAGAGAACTTAGAAAACCAAGATAGGCTTCTAACAGCTTGATCAGACATCCAATCTGAAAATCAGACGTCTGATCTTAGACTTTAACAAGTCTGAATGTTGAATCAGACGTCCAAACTTTTAAGGCTGGTCTTAGAACCTTTTGTCTGTTGTTTTTAGATGACCGACCCTTAGTCCAATGTCTTAGCAGACATCTGATGATTTTGCCAGATGTCCAATTAGTGTAATGTTGGCTTAGAAAATGATCGTTGAGGTTTTAACCTTTAGGCTTCTATCAGACGTCTAATAAGTGACTGTTAGCCCTCGATTGAGCCGAAATCACTTATGATGAGTGTTATAGCCATTTGTGCCTTGGAAAATCCATTCCCGCAGTTAATTAGGTTTTCATACGTCCAGACCTAGTGCCAAATGTCAAATATGTCGTCTAACTGATTTACATTAGAACCCTATTTAAGTTTGATGAAAGTTAGTAAGGGAACCCGTCTAGAATTAGACGTCTGATCTAGTTTCCAGACATCTTAAACATGACTTCCAAACATCTGATCTTTTTCCCAGACGTCTGATGACCCTGTCAGAATCATTAATGATTCTGATTGTGGCTTGTTTTGCCTTGGGATGATCCCTAACAGCTACCTAAGGCTTCTAAAGCCTTCCAAAGCCTTCTTAAGCCATCTATAAATAGAGGGGAAGCCCTCCCTTGTTTACATACACTTAATAATACCATTTCCACATCTTTTGTGTCACTTTGATCTTGAGAAGAAGCTCTAGCTCTCCAAACATTCGTTCCACACCTGAGAATTTTGTCTAACTGTGCACCCGCTCTCACTTCGCGATTACGAGAGCGACGCAGTGCCTACGCATGGTTCACACACCCACGTCTTCAAGAGAACGTACTCCCAGCAGAGGGAAGTTCCTTCACCTATAGTAGCTAGATTCAATTATTTACTTTGTGGCTCTATAAGTTTGTGTTGTAATATTTCTTTATTATTTGGTTGAGTATTCGCTTTGCGAATTCCCGTCTCCTTCGTGAGACAAAAACCTTCTTGTGAAGAGAAGGGGTTTGAGACACACTACCATCATTTAAAGTAGTGTTGTTGTATTGAGATTCAGTCACCCTCGTTTAAGTGATTGGGTTAGTGGATTTTGATCGACTTAATCAATTGGAAAATCCTAACTCGAGAGGGTTAGGTGATGTGTTTTCACCTGATTTAGGTTTCCACCTAAAAATCATTTTGTGCAAATTGTGTGATTGATCTTTGTGAGATTGAATATTTATTTTTTCGCACTCTATTTTATATTCCACAAATCTCACCCCCTCCCATAGGAATCTACACTTAATAGCCACAAAAGCTGATTCTGCTCTCATCAAAACTAGCTTGCATCTATATTTCGGTGGTATATCAGACAGCTACACTGTTTGGTATGCTTAATCGAGTTTAGAAAATCACGTTGTAGTACAGTCAAAAAAGCATTCGAAACAAATACAATTTATTACTCAAAGTTTAAGTCCGAGGTCGAACATAGGGAGCAAATTAGGGTTTAGAAATCAAGACCATAACTTGAGAATTTGAATATAATATGCAATCAAAGTTATAGAGCAAAAAGATAAATGTAAGCACAGAATATTAAAGAAATCAATGTATGTGAATAAGCACAAAAATTGGACATCTGATTTGTGAATCAGATGCCTTAAATATGTGGCTGCTACAGTGCTTGATCTTCTTTCTTCTCTTCTCTTCTCTGTCTCTGGCTGCTTTCTTTCTCTTCTTCTGATTTCGTGCCTTAGCCTTTCTCTTCCTCTGCCTTCTTCTTCAGCCTTTTCCTTCCTTCAATTCCTTCTTTCTCTTTCTTTGGTAGCTCCTTCTTCTACCTTCAGTCCTTCCTTCTCTTTCTTTCTCTTTCTTCTTCAGCTCTTCAGCTCCTTAGCTTCTTCTTCAGCCTTGTCTTCCTCCTTCCTTAGCTTCCTCTTCGGCCTCCTCCTTCTTCTTCCTTGGCTTCAGCCCTTGGCTTCTTCTTCTTCTCCTTTCCCTTCAAAGCAAAACCTACCCCTACCTGTGCGCGCTCTCTTCTCCTCTTTCTCTCTTAGGTTTGCTCTCCCAGAGCCACCGTCTCAAGTAATCAGGTCGGGTACGTGCCTGGGACCAGGCCCACCGGCGTGCGGTGGTGGGCGAGGTGTGCTGGGGCGGGTAAACGAGTCAAGTCCAGGTCCGCGGAGGCAAGGTCACGGACGAGGCTGGTGAAGGGTGAGTAGGACCTCACCCCGTGGTAACTGAGGCGATAAAGCCTATGTAACTTTTCAATTTATTTGGGTGCAGTGCGCCAAAAGCTTCCTATGTGGGACAAACTTCCCACCTTCCTTGCGCGTGCCTGCGTCAGGGAAATTTGTTCGATTGCAACTACCTCTTCAGCCTTCGACACAAATTAGAGGCCTGGAGTTGTGCTTGAGGGAAGTCCACGCAGCCTAGGACTATAAGCCTAGAGTGGGTGGACTTGGAGAAGCTCGCAAGCAAGCTCCTTGCTATTCGTCAATGGCAGCGACCCTCCGGACCTGCAATCACACAAACGGCCTCGCGACCACGTCAGAATTCTCGGGAGTCTTCGCCGAGACACGGTGAGTACACTTCGTGGGACTGCCTGAGTGCACGTGCCGAGGGCAACCTATGGCCGTGTGTGTGGATGTGTTCGGGGGCCCTTGTGGGTGAGTGATGGTGTGTATGGAGTGAGGGGTTACGTTCAGTGAGGTGTTGCAGAGCTTATGGGGTGGTTAGCGAGGCGGATGGAGGTGCGAAGCGACGGGGACGCCTCGTCGGAGGTCTGGCCGAAGGTGAAGGGGATGATGGTGGTGGAGTGTGTCGAAGGGTGTTTTTGAGGGATAAAAAGGGGAAAAAAGAGTAGAAGGGAGAGGGAACTTATCTGGGCGTAAAGAGACGAAGGGGTGGGCAGGGATGGTGGCCGGCTCGTATCGCCGACGTCGAAGACGAAGTTCTCAGTGAGGGAGGTCGGTGAGGACGAAGGGGATGCAGGGGCATCGGCAGGTGCAGCGCGACGTGGACGAGTGGGAGGAAGAGAAACCTGCCACCGGTATTGTGGCTAGGAAACGAGGGAGAGAGAGGGAAGTCGTCGGAGCTTGATGAGCGAACTGGCCGGAAGGGAAGAGACAAATTTGAGGGGTTTTTCCGGTCAATTTCAAGCTTGGGAGATGTAGGGTGATTTGGGTTTGCTTAAATAGGCCTCTGAGGATGGATTTGTGCTTGGAAGCCAAGCTTCCAAGCAAGGGAGGTTCGCCGGAGATGACAACTCGAAAGAGACCCGAATCTCTCATGCATTCGCATGAGAGATTGGGTACCAAACATGGCCTCAAATTAGGTTCACACTGAAGGAGATTTCTCAGAGAATCTCCCTTTCAAATTTGAAAGGGATTCTCTGAGAGATCAGGGAGATCTTGCCCTTGCAATCTCGCCGGAGTAAAATTCCCTCCGCTATAATGGCAGAGGGACTTAATTGCAAAGAACGAAGAAGAAGCTAGGGGGTTTCTACAGAGGTTTTCGAAAGATAGGGGTAGAGATGTAATTGGGCTGGACCTTTTTGCAAAGTAAGTCAAGATGAATTCCTCTTAGGTCCAAATTTTGGTATAAACCTAATTTGGACCTAAGAAATCTAATGGTGAAGTTGGATTTTGGGTTTGACCACGTTTTACTAAGAAATTTACGTAAAAACCCAATTTAGGGTAAATATTTGTCTGAGACCCCATTCTAGGTCAAAATAGGTTCCAAGGGTCAAATTGAAGGTTCTAAATCCTAGATAATATTTTTGTATGATTTTTAGAGGGTTTAGGTGAATTTTATCTTGACCATAACCTTATTAAATTAAGTGAATTTGTTTTAGGATTACAAGAAGTCATTTATTTCCCAGAATTCACATGAACCCTTTTCTATTTGAACCAACCCACTTTTTATCTTGTTAAGACCATTTGACTTGTGTTTAGCTCATGAGAAAACCCGTTGTTGCACTGCAATGGTAAAATTACAGTTTTACCCCTTATTTCTTGCTTTTATCTCAGAATGATATTCAATGAATTGGGACCTCTAGTTGGTTATGTAGGAGCTTTTGTTCTCTTTTTTTAGGTCAAAATGAGCTAGTTAGGGCTCATGATGGTGTTCCCATCATTCCTCCATACTTAGCTTTTGCTAGTCCCTTAGCAGAATTTTAAGATTTTAACTTCGGTTCTAGACCATGAGTTCCCTGATGTTCACAAACTATGATGTGTGCCTCCTCTTTTTGATTAGGTTATAATGTCGATAGTAGGCCTAGAGGTACTCAAGTATCAACCAAGATCCGGACCTGACCAGCTCTAGCCTCAGTCCGCTGCGAAGGTTTTTAAGGCCCATAGGAACAATCCTAAGGTTCGTTGGACTCCGCGATTAAAGTATCTGTGCTTATAACATATTTTACCTTAGTTCAGTTTGCAGTGCGTTTTCTTAAGAGAGAGACAGAGAATTTTCTTTGTTTGGAGAGTTTTCTCTCTCTTTACCTTTTATTTCTAGCTTCAGATTGGCTTCTCAACACGGTATGTATCGAATTCTTAGTCCCCATCATCAATCCTCGAAGGGTCCCTAGCAATCGATATTTCGTGATAGCACCTCCCATGACAACCCCCAGAACCCTGGCTTTCGAGATTTCGTGATAATCCCGCCCATGGTGTTTTGTAGCTAAATCCAAACCTTGGCAATCGACATTTCGTAATAATACTGCCCATGATATCTGAATCAGCACAGGGTGCTTACATGCCCCCAGTAGGATATGTAGATATTCTAAGAGACAAGCACTGAGGAGACGATATGTTATTGCGCATCTTCGAGGGGAATTTCACGCCTCTCCACACCGGGAACTCGTCCAAATCAACTTGTGTTGATCGGCTGCTCCTAATCTAGGAGACTTTTTTAGAACAATTAAATGCTTTTGCATGATTTTGATACTTATGCACACTGAATCAGACTGTGTGGATTGGGGTGCTTCGGTTACCGAGTCCCGTAAACCAAAGGTCAGTTAACGAGGCTGAATACTCCCTAAGCCTTAGACCTAATAGTTAAGCTTTGCATTTTCCCCAACCTCTTGAAGACTATCCGGATCTTAACGGATACTTGAATTTTTAAGCCTAGGAGTCTAGCACAAGAGGCCTAAGATCAGCGTTCCAACTAATCTCTTTGATGTCTCATTAGCACTTTTTTTTCTTTCATTTTATTTTTCTTAATATGGTCTAGAACTTAGTTAATCCCTTAATTTCTTACTAATGACTATCTCTTCTTTTTTTCTTTTCATTTTGTGCTCCTTTTTTGACATTTTTCACTTTTCCCCTTTTTCTACTCATGATTTGTATGGCCTCAAAATTTTCTCTCCCCTCATAATTATTTGTTCTTTTTCAAGAATTTTTTTTCATTTTTTTAGGTGTTTTTGTGATATGTGATTTTTTGTTGAAACATTTTCTTGTGAGATGAGTTTTCACGACGTTTTGCACTTTCATACCACTCCATGCCTACGATTTGCAATGTCCCCATTGTAAATTAGGTGGGTTCGAGTTCAGCTTAGATCATTTATTAGAACAGGTTTTGGGTGAGTGAACGGGTCGAGGTGACTGTTGCAAATGATTTCAACACTCGGGTACGGGTACCTGAGGTAGGGTCAGCTGTTCTAATGAATGAACCCTAAAGTGCAATATGAATTCAGCATAGGAATGTCAAGAAAGGTTTCGGATTTTTCAAAAATGACGAGTTGCCTCCCGTTAAGCGTTGAGTTTTATGCCATTGACTGGGTGCAATGAGCTCAGGGAGAATGGAGGGTAAATGATATCTCAGCCAAATTTGTATCGGTCAAGTCAATGAACAGTTTGAGTCTCTAACCATTCACGATGAAAGGTTCTGAATCGTGGCTGAGTGGACTGATCTCGATGGCTCCATTTCCAAAGATTCATCGGACGAGGTAAGGTCCGATCCATTTTGATTGCAATTTTCCTAGGAACAGTTTAAGCTTGGCATCAAAGAGTAGGACATTTTGACCAGGATGAAAGATCTTTCTGGATATATGCTTGCCGTGAAAGGCCTTAACCCACTCTTCGTAAATTCGCGAGTTCTCATACCCGTCATGGCGTAATTCATCGATCTCGCTCATTTGAAGCTTTCTGTGAGTTCCTGCCTTAGAAAGATCTAGGTTGCAGTTTCGTACTGCCCAATAGGCCTTGTGCTCCAATTCAATGAGGAGGTGACATGCCTTCCCGTACACCAATCTGAAGGGAGACATACCTAAATGGGTTTTGTGGGCGGTCCTATAAGCCCACAAAGCTTCCGGAAGTCGGGATGACCAGTCCTTCTTGTCAGGTCGAACGGTAACCTGGAGGATTTTTTTGATCTCCCGATTTGATAGCTCAGCTAGACCATTAGTTTAGGGGTGGTAAGGAGTAGGGATTCGGTGCGACACCCCGTATTTGGTCATCAGTGACCTGAACTAAGCATTAGTACAATGGGTCCCTCTACTAGAGATTATGGCATGTGGAATCCCGAACCGCGAAAATATGTTCTGATGAATGAATTTGATAACCACCTTATGATCATTGGTTCGGATCGGAATGGCTTCGATCCATTTGGATACGTAGTCAACAGCGAATAGAATGTACTCGAAGCCGTCCGAAATAGGAAAGGGTCCCATAAAATCAATCCCCTACACGTTGAAGATTTCGCATATGAGAATCGGTTGTAAGGGCATCATATCATGATGGCTCATGTTGCCTAAGGTCTAGCAACGAGTGCATGCCTTACAGTGATTGTATGCGTCTTTGAAAATCGTGGGCCAATAGAAACTGCACTGGAGAACTTTTGCTGCTATTTTATGACCTGAGAAATGTTCATCGCATGCCTGGTCATGGCAGAAGGACAATATGTCTTGAATTTCCGCTTCCTCGACACATTGTCGAATGATTTGATCAGCACTAATACGGAAAAGATACGGGTCTTCCCAGAAGTAATACTTGGCATTGGAAAGCAATTTATCCTTCTTGGCCTTCAGCCAATCAAACGGGATCTGATGTGATGCCGGTAGTTTACTATATCAGCAAACCATGGAAGCCCTGTATTGATAGTCAGGAGGTGCTCATCAGGAAAATGTTTCGTGATGGATCCGAAAGAGTCGATGATCTCAGAAGGAAGGCGAGACAAGTGATCAGCTACTACGTTCTGTTTTCCTGCTTTGTAGCGAATCTCGAGGTCAAACTCTTGCAATAGCAAGATCTATCAGATTAATCGAGGTTTCACGTCCTTCTTCGCAAGAAGATGCCTCACAGCAGTGTGATTCGAGTAAATGATAACACGAGAACTCAGGAGATATGATCTGAATTTTTCCAAGGCAACTACTACGGCTAGCAGCTCTTTCTCCGTAACTGTGTAGTTACGCTGAGCCTCGTCTAGTGTCTTGCTAACGTAGTAGATGACCACGTGTTTCCTGTCAATTTTCTGCTCGAGTACCTCTCCTACAACGAAATCAGATGCATTGCACATGATCTCAAAAGGTTGAGACCAATCAAGGGACTGTAGGATCGGGGCTTGGGTAACTCGATCACGGGGGATTTCAAATGCTTGAGTGCATTCCTTGGAGATTTCGAAAGGTACATCCTTAGAAAGCAGAGTGGTCAAAGGGCGCGCGATCTTTGGGAAATCAGGAATGAATCGACGGTAAAAACCAATGTGCCCCAGGAAAGATCGGATGTCCTTGATCGAGCTAGGCATAGGGAGTTTGGAAATTAAGTTCACCTTGGCTTGATCGACCTGGATGCCTTTTTCTGATATGAGATGTCCTAGGGCAATTCCTTCAGGCACCATGAAATGGCTCTTTTCCCAGGAAAGAACCAGATTCACGTCAATGCACCGTCTGAGGATTTGGACCAAGTGTAGGAGGCAATTGTTAAATGATTCTCCGAATACTGAAAAGTCATCCATGAAGACTTCCAGATAATCACCTACCATATCTGAAAATATGACAAGCATGCACCGCTGAAAAGTAGCGGGTACATTGCAGAGACCGAACGGCATCCTTCGGAACGTGTACATTCCGAAGGGGCAAGTGAAAGTAGTCTTTTCTTGGTCCTTATGATGGATTGCCACCTAGTTATAACTGGAGTACCCGTCCAAAAAGCAGAAGAACCTATTTCCCATTAGTTTCTCGAGGATCTAATCAATAAACGGTAGTGGGAATGATCCTTCTTCGTGGAGGAATTGAGTCTTCTATAATCAATGCAGACTCTCCACGAGTTTGCCACACGGGTCGGTATGATTTCTCCGATTTCAGTCGTGATCACGGTGAGTCCTACCTTCTTAGGCATAACCTGGATTGGACTCACCCACCAACTGTCGGAGATCGGGTAGATGATCCTTGTATCTAACCACTTGATGATCTCCTTTTTCACAACCTCCTGCAGATTAGGATTCAAACGTCTCTGCATCTCACGGGAAGGTTGTGTGCCTTTTTCGATGTAGATACGATGTGTGCAGTAAGAGGGGTTGATACCAGTCAAATCATCGAGAGTCCATCTAATGGCTCTACGATGTTGCGGGAGAACAGTAATCAGACGGGATTCCTAGTCAGGTGTGAGTCTGGAGTTGATAATCACAGGAAATGTCTGATTGGAACCCAAAAAGACATACTTCAGATGGTCGGGAAGAGGCTTGAGTTCTATAACAGGGTTATCAGCAGCAGCGGGCAGTTCAGGGTGTGTGTCAGGAGCAAGGGGAGTTATGGGTGTATCTAGGTCCAGTTCAGACTCCTCTGATTGTGGGTTTTGATCCTCTTGTGGTTGATTGGAAGTAGTCAGGTTGTTCTCAATATAGGGATCATCAACCACAGCCTTGATATCACATATCTGTTCTATAACACCATAATTAATCCCTTGTTGGGTCTTAAAGATGTCAATCTTTAGTGTTTGGTTCCCGAATTTTAGTTCAATTTGACCCTCCTCACAATTTATATTGGCCCTAGCAGTGGCCAGAAAGTGTCTCCCTAATATAATTGGTGTATCCCTTGGGTTTTCTGGAGCATCCATATCCAAGACTACAAAGTCCACCAGGAAATAGAAATCCCGTATCCTAACAATGACACCCTCAAGAACTCCTTTAGGTGACTTAATAGATCGATCAGCTAACTGCAATATCACCTTTGTTGGTTTAAGGTCAGATTCCTCAAGGTGGTCAAGGAGGGATGTAGGTATTAGGTTTATGGAGGCTCCTAGATCTAATAAAGCTCTGTCAAATTGGGTATCACCAATGGTACAGGAAATCAGGGGAGTGCTTGGGTCTTTTGCCTTAGGTGGGAGTTTGCTCAAAATTACAGAGCTGGCTTGCTCTGACAGTACGATTAGACTTCCACTTTTGGTTCGAGGCTTACGCTTGGGTGTGCACACGTCTTTCAGAAATCGTGCGTAAGCCGGTACGTGGTGGATCGCATCCATCAAGGGGATGTTTATATGGACCTGTTCAAAGAGCTTGACCAAATCCTTCTCAGGAGCCATGGGTTTATTTGTCCTCTTTCCCTTGGTCAAGGCCTCGGGAAATGAAACCTTAGATGGTTCCTCTACAATAGGTCCAGGTGCATGATCTGGGACAGGGGTATCCTGGATAACTATCCTAGGGCTTAGGTTACTACCAGGCTGAAAGTGGCTTGGATAAGGTGGGTCTTGTGTTGCTTTGCCACTACGAGTTGTTATAAAATTCAGTCCTGCCTGGTTTTGGTTCGGAGTTGGTAAAATAGGTGGCTACTGCTGAAATCTTGCATACGATGTCGAAGCTTCCATCCCGTCAAGTGATGGAATAGAAAGGGCCTGATAAATCATGTGGGCTTGGCCCGGATTTGGGTTCATAACGCACCTCTGGTTCGGCACGTTATTTGGATTCGGCAGAGGTTGCGAAGGGAGTATGCCAGGTTAGCGGGAATTCACCATCTGGGGGAGTTGATTGCAAACCTCTGTGATCTCGTCCTTGTGTTGTTTTTGCATAGCCGCATTCGTCTTTTGAATGTCAGCCAAAGTCTGAAGGATAAGAGTCATTTGATCTGTTTAAATTGGCCCAGATTGATAGGTAGGGTTGGGCTGAGGCTGAGGCGACTGATATGGACGGGGAGCTTGTGGACGGGGTTGATATGGTGGTCTTTGATTATGATTATTTCCTTCCCACAGGAAGTTGGGATGATTTCGCCATCCAGGGCTATACGTATTATAAAATGGGTCATTCTGGATGGCGTTAAGGTCCTCGCAGGTCTGAGGAACCTCAGGAAAGTCAGAGTACGAGGGTGATGAGTGGCTACTCATCATAGCTAAAAGGCTGAAATTAAGCTAGACACTAAGCAAAACAATATCAAATTAACATATAAAAAGGGTTAAGTGTGGGAATTAAAGAAAAGACCTAAAACTTTTAATGTGTGTTAAAACCTCCTAATTAGGTCACAAAAATGAGATATTCTGAAAACTAAAGAACAAATGATGATCCATGCATCAATTGAACACATAAACAAGTTTTAAAAGACAAATCAGAAGTAAAATCAATGTCTTAAATGTTCAATTAAGCACATGTAAAAATTTGAAAGCAATTGGACATCATTTAGGCTTAGAAATAAATAGATTACAATTAGGTCCTTCATGCATTACATTTCTACCCTTCAAAACTCCTTCTTGGACCTTTTTGCAAGCCGCAGGGACTCTTCTGTATGACTGCAAGGCCCTTCCAGTTATAGTTCTTTTCACTTTTGGACCTGCACGCTATTCTTCTATCCCTTCGTTCAAGGGTCTTCCTGCAAGTTTTCCCTCATTTCAGAGAGAAGCCTGTGTTCTTCACGCGCACTGTAGCACGCGAAGAACACAGCCATTCTCGACCGTCCATCGCACTTTTGATCTCGATCTGCGGCTGGAATCAATTGGAACCTTCACGCGATTCGGTGCGTGCGTTCACCTCTCTTCCCAGATCACATCTGACGGTCAGATTTCCCTCTTGACTTGCCGCGCGCTCTACCCATCTCATCCTCACCGCCGGCTTAATTTTGATTAACCTTACCCTTGCGGTGATTCCAATCACTGAGCTGCTATTTAAGCACCTCAGTGGTGTCGTGCGCAAAGGATCGCTCCCTCCTACATCTCTTAGCGATCATTTCATCCACTCCAGTCTCTCCTCCTCATCTAGACCCTGATTTCACAGCCACCGGCTGTGGAATCATCGCCTGCTCTCGACCCTCCTCGTCGCTAAGGACCTCGTAGCACCTGAGGACGACCTTGGAGTCTCACTAGCAGACTCTTCCCTTCGCTGGAGTCACCCTCCTCCTTTCTTCCTCCTTAGCCGCCGGCTAAGGACCCATAGGTCCCATTCTTCCTTTTAGTTTAGGTTTTTAATTCTACACAAGTAGTGTTAGATTTAGTTTGCAGTAGTTTAGAATAGATTTAGTTTTAATTGTTAGTGTTTAATGTTAGCTGTAGTTAGATTAGTCTTAGGAGTAGAATTAGTATTAGATCCCCTCCTTCACCTCCTCTGATCAGTCCAGATCAGAGGGGAAGAATCATCTGTTCATTGTTCAATTTATCTCCCTCTTCATGTTTTGTTTTTCCATCATCCAAATTCTGATTCTTGTTTTTCCTTTTAACGACGAATTTTTCATCAATCACCCACACATCCTGACCCAATTTCAGATCTGATGGTGCACTGCCTCAGATCTGAAAGTGGCGTCACAAGCACCATTTGGGGCTTCTCACTCACTCCATTTGTTTCACAAAAGCCCCTCTGTTTTAAATGGATTGCCTCAGTTTGTCAGAGCACTTTTGATTTGGATTTTAAAGGATTTTTACTCTCTGAAATGTTTTGACAGATCTGACAAATTGAAGGGATTTTTGGTTTTCATTGTGGGCAAGGACTCTGAGAAGTTCTCTGGTGACAGAGAACCAATCAGAAGAGCCTTTCATGATTCTGTTTATACTTTGTTTTGAATGCATTCGCCAGCTTCCATTAAATTTCCTTAATGCATTCTTAGTCTCTTTTTGCTATTTCAAAACTGCCATACTCTATTTGTGTTGATGATCATTTCTGTATGGTGATTCTCTAACCTAAGGAGTTTTCCATACTCCTTAAGGTTGCAAGAAACTGGGATTGTATGTTGTTGGTTTTAATTGATTGAGCTAAGTCTTCCTTCATGCTGTCTATGGCATTAGGAAGACTAACTCAATGCCATTTGAGTTTTGATCTGAAAGGATGCTTCTGATAAGGTTTTTCCTAATGAGTATTTGAGCTGAATTTACATGAGATTTTCGTGAGATTTAAACCCTTATCAGATTTGGATTTCAACTCTCAAAATTTTTAGTTTGGTTTGAATTTTCTCTTATTCCCAGTTACACAGCAACATGCTGCATCTAGCAGCTACATTTCCCTCCATCTCTAAATTCTCCTCTTCTCTAAATTTTCCTCTCATCTGTTGAATACATCCCCCTCTTCAAATGGACTAACTGCAGCAGCAGTCAGCCCATTTGACAGTGGCTTAAGCCACTGCTGATGCTAAACAAAACACCCCAAAACAGCACATTCTTCTCTTCTCCATCTCCTCTGACAGTAGCTGCGGCTGCTGTCTAAACTCAAATAAAAACTTAATCAACCCTAATTCCCTAACTTCATACTAAAACCTAATTATACATACTTATTTTAAAACTGTAAATATACCTATCTATATCATTCTAACTATAATATACAGACTAATTATGTAAGTATAAATACATAGATATACTGTAATTACTGTACAAACTTATATATATATATCTATGTACATATGTAATCTATGTAAATATACGTATAAATACTAAACTATTATGTATGTATTTACTTAATTATGTTTATATAAAGATACATATTTCTATTTACATATTTAGTAGCTAGATTATAGATTAACTTAGCTAAATTAATAATTCAGAGCTATAATTAAATTAAATAAATCTATAAACTTAGGATAATATTTATAGTAAGTAATTTAAGCTAATTAAAGTGTATTTATACCTAGTACAGTTTACTGTAACTTAGTTTTAATTATAAACTACCCAGAATAGCTATTTTAACCTAAATAAAACATAAATGAATTCGTAAAAATACAATAAAAATATGTATTAAATACTTAAGTATGTAAATTAAAAATGTTTAAGGTCAATTAGACCATTTACTAATTATTTTATAAGTAATTAACTATTTAATCACCTAAATCAACCTGTATAATCAGCCTAGTTTAGCGAATTTATTTGTATAGTAAAAATATTTAAAATTAAAAATTAATTAATCAATTATGTAGTATTATGTAAATATTTTATTTACCATATTTTATTTTATTTTTTTTAATAACTTATGGCCCCCAAATCGAGGGCCAAAAACGTGCCCAGACGCAGCTGCGCCTGATTTCCAGCGCACGATGTGGCGCTGGAATAGCACCACATCGTGTGCTGCAAGTCAAGCGCAGCCACATATAACTTAATTATGCTACAGCTTCAGTAGTCGTCACGGCGCCGGGCGCCCGAAACACTGCGTACCATCGTATGATCCGATTACCCATTGAGCTCTGGTCTGATTTGCGATAAATATGTGATGTGTGTATGGGGGCCGGGGGCCCCGAGCGTGCGAGCATGTGGTGTTAGGCTGAGGCCTTGCGCTGATATGAGTACGTAATTAAGCCACCTAATCTGTGATTAGGACACGCTTAGTAGAGGTCTGGTCCCACCGTAAAGGTGCTGTGTATCCCTCGAAAAGTGCACCCGCAAACTAAGCACGTTTTTAAACTAATGATATTAGCCTAATCCCCTCCCCATCGCAGCCTCTGAAATATACTAGAACAGGAGTTAAGAACAGCAGAGTGACACAAAGAAAAGAGTACAAGAACACTTAAAGAGTAAGAACAAGAATAAAAGAACACAAAGAATGAAAAAAGACTCAAAGAAAAAGAACAGACAGACTTACTGTACATATAGTAGTAGAATAAGTAATATATATACGTATAAGTAAATCTATATAATTACTAACAGAATAAAATGACACTATAAACGTCGCTAAAGACCTCAGTTTGCTTCTTTAGGTGGTATATAGTGTTTTCTGAGCTTTAGCGACGCTTATATCTGTCACTAAAACTGATGTATATGTTACTATACATAATAGACTAATAAGTTAAGTTTCTACACCATTGCATTCTAATGTATTATATACTATTATGTTAGTACTAATAGGATAACTTGTAAATACATAGTTTAGAGTATAATAATAGAGTGTTTGATGCTTGTTCATAGTTAGTATTTTTGCAAGCATTTCTTAATAATTAGGTAAATAAAACACACATTTATTAATTCTTTAATAAAATGTAAAGTTTCTTTTTGAATAAGAAGACAATTTTGGAGATAATCAAAGAGTGACCGAATTAAATTCAATAAATTGCCTCCCAGTGAACGACCTGGAACAAAACCAGTAAAAATTAGATAAATAAGCAAATGATAATAATGGTTGTAATGACTGGTACTGACCCATACTCACCACTATACGACATCCTTAATGTTATATTATACACCCTATACTACAACTACATGATCATAACAATAATCATTCATCATCATACAACCATTGTGTTATATACACATTGTGGATCATCGGTGTCATTGTTATATTTGTCATGTGTTACATTACACATTAACATCACATTATCATCAGAGGGTTCAGAGTTCCCCCAACTAAAGTAGGTCGAATCGGAGTTTCCTCCGGTCCTAGAGTCAGACGGGGGTGGATACGGGTCCATCCCCTAAGAAGATCGGTGATAGATGTTATGCACAGCTTCCCTCCTAGAAGGTGGCTGTGCAAACGGGTTTTGCGCAGAGGTGGCTCGTTGCAGATGTCGAGTCAGCTCATCCACCTTCTTCTCAATGATAGAGACCTTGTCTAACTGACTGGCCATCAATTCTAAGTCGACAGATGTGAACAGGCCTTGCGTCTCATGTGCTCCCCTTGGATTCGTTGATGCACAGGCATTCGTCTGGTCGAATAAGCCCATAGAGTCATTATTGATGGAGTTCTCGCACATATTCTCAAGAATCTCCCACACAGTATCTTCGTGTTGACCCATGATATTTCCTTCGTAGATTGCATTGACAAATAAGCGAATATCTTCACAGAGTCCCTAGTAAAAAGACTGGACTTGTTCCCATTTAGGAACTCCGTGATGGGGGCACTTTTGCATGAGATCCAGAAAATGGTCCCATGCTTCATGGAGAGGTTCTCCAGATTGCTGGGTGAAGTGTGTGATCTGGTGTCGTAAGGCATTCGTCCGACCAATTGGGAAGAACTTTTTCAAGAATTCGGATTGTAGTTCAACCCATGTGTTGATTGGACGTGTTTGAGTCTGATACCAGTGAGCTGCTTTGTCCATGAAAGAGAAGGAGGACATCTTCATGAGAAGAATATCCCGATTTTGGACATCTGACCCGAAGGTCTAGGCCAGATGTTTGAGTTGTTTGATGTGCTGGAAGGGATCCTCGGAATTAAGCCAATGAAACTTTGGAATAGCATGAATCATGTTGGGCTTGAGTTTAGAATCAGAACCTCCAGCCGGGATTTGGACTCGAGGTTCGATCGCCACCGCAGCAGGATTACAGTGATCTCGCATCATAGGATGCTGCGACGGGTTTACAAAAGCTTGAAATAAATCATTAAGGCGCTAAAGTTGGTTCTCAAGATTATTATCTTCTTCTACTAGTTGTGCCATGATGATGGAAGAAGGAGAATTTGGTTCAGATGAATTAGAGGAGATGTCTATGTGGTGGGGTTGCTACACAAACACGAACGTCAAGGCTTCGCCTCGACGGGAGTGAATCATTAAAGGTCTTAAGGATGGTCTTAAGGACCTCCTGCCGAACATGCACCGATGGTTTGGACGAGAGTAGAATGTGCTGGATCCAATCAAGACACCCAAAAATTTGGATGACTATAGAGGTTCGGGGCAGATGATACCCCTTAGTCAGAAAGCCGTCTACCTGAGAAATACCTGGGCAACCAGAGAGGGAGAGTTTCGCAAAGACCCCTACACGGTAGAGCATCCCCACAAGTTACAGGGTTTTCCCCACCCGACCTCTCTTGTCACTGATGTTCCAGGTAGACCAGAATGGGGACTTTGACCTCTTAAGTCTACCAGTTTTATTTGAGAGCAAAGGTGCTTAAGATTCCACTTGAACTTTAGATGTATTGAGTGCAAAAGTGACCTAATTTCAAGGTTGGTTGGCCTAACAAGGAGGTCAACTTCACCTATTTGTCCTTTGAGAAGTTTTAGGTCCTTTCTTTTAGGATTCAAGTGAGATTAATAGCCTGAATTTTAGGGTTTTCTTGAATAAGTCTCTTCAACCAAAGGTTAGGCACACCTCTTTTTGGAGAGTTGATTCTTACTTATGAAGGTGTGTCTTTAAAATCCTAAATTGAAATCCTTAATTGGGCTCTAATTTTGGTCCAATTTAGTTGCCAAAATATGGTAATTAGGGCTCAATCAAGAAGGTGGTAGCCCTAGTTACCTTAAATGGGTGCACAAATCAGCATTTGTTGTTAAAATCAAATTAGGCAACTTTGGTGAATTAACTAGAGATGGAAAGCATGTAGCCCTAATTGATTTTATCTTGTTTTTTCCTTTTCAGAACGAGGGGCTTAAGAGAAGGGACTAATCAGAAATTACCTGCCCCGGGCGTGTTTGCTGTGCGGTTGTCTCCTTTGAATCTTCTCCCTTGAAACAATCACAACAAAATAGATATATCAAGTTAGTATCAAATCAACGATTGTAATCAAGATTTCTAAATCGCCCGTTGCTCCCCGACAACGACGCCAAAATGTTTGGTACGCTTAATCGAGTTTAGAAAATCGTGTTGTAGTACAGTCGAAAAAGCGTTCGAAACAAATACAATTTATTACTCGAAGTTTAAGCCCGAGGTCGAACACAGGGAGCAAATTAGGGTTTAGAAATCAAGATCATAACTTGAGAATTTGAATATAATATGCAATCAAAGTTATAGAGCAAAAAGATAAATGTAAGCACAGAATATTAAAGAAATCAATGTATATGAATAAGTACAAAAATTGGACGTCTGATTTGTGAATTAGACGCCTTAAATACGTGGCTGCTACAGTGCTTGATCTTCTTTCTTCTCTTCTCTTCTTTGTCTCTGGCTGCTTTCTTTCTTCTTCTTTCTTTCTCTTCTTCTGATTTCGTGCATTAGCCTTTCTCTTCCTCTGCCTTCTTCTCCAGCCTTTTCCTTCCTTTAGTTCCTTCTTTCTCTTTCTTTGGTGGCTCCTTCTTCTTATGCCTTCAGTCCTTCCTTTTCTTTCTTTCTCTTTCTTCTTCAGCTCTTTAGCTCCTTAGCTTCTTCTTCAGCCTTGTCTTCCTCCTTCCTTAGCTTCCTCTTCGGCTTCCTCCTTCTTCTTCCTTGGCTTTAGCCCTTGGCTTCTTCTTCTCCTTTCCCTTCAGAGTAAAACCTACCCCTACCCGTGCACGCTCTCTTCTTCTCTCTCTCTTAGGTTTGCTCTCCTAGAGCCACTGTCTCGGGTAATCGGGTCGGGTACGCGCCCGGGACCAGGCCCACCGGTGTGCGGTGGTGGGCGAGGTGTGCTGGGTCGGGTAAACGAGTCAAGGCTAGGTCCGCGGAGGCAAGGTCACGGACGAGGCCGGTGAAGGGTGAGTAGGACCTCACCTTGTGGTAACTGAGGAGATAAAGCCTATGCAACTTTTCAATTTATTTGGGTGCGGTGCGCGAAAAGCTTCCTATGTGGGACAAACTTCCCACCTTCCTCGCGCGTGCCTGCGTCAGGGAACTTCGTTCAATTGCAGCTGCTGCTTCAGCCTTCGATACAAATTAGAGGCCTGGAGCTGTGCATGAGGGAAGTCCACACAGCCTAGGACTATAAGCCTGGAGTGGGTGGACTTGGAGAAGCTCGCAAGCAAGCTCCTTGTTGTTTGTTAATGGCGGCGACCCTCTGGACCTGCAATCACTCAAACGGCCTCGTGGCCACATCAGAATGCTTGGGAGTCTTCGCCGAGGCACGGTGAGTACACTGCGGGGGTCGGCGTGGCATGGGACTGCCTGAGTGCGCGTGCCTAGGGCAACATGTGGCCGTGTGTGTGGGTGTGTTCGTGGCCCTTGTGGGTGAGTGATGGCATGTATGGAGTGAGGTGTTACGTTCAGTGAGGTGTTGCGGAGCTTATGGAGTGGTTGGCAAGGCGGATGGAGGTGCGGAGCGACGGGGATGCCTCACCGGAGGTCTGGCCAGTGGTGAAGGGGATGACGGTGGTGGAGTGCGTCGAAGGGTGTTTTTGAGAGATAAAAAGGGGAAAAAGGAGTAGAAGGGAGAGGGAACTTATCTGGGCATAAAGAGGCGAAGGCGCTCAGTGAGGGAGGTCGGCGAGAACGAAGGGGATGCAGGGGCATCGGCGGGTGCGGCTCGATGCGGACGAACGGGAGGAAGAGAAACCTGCCACCAGTATTGTGGCTAGGCGACGAGGGAGAGAGAGGGAAGTCGTCGGAGCTTGATGAGCCAACTAGCTGGAAGGGAAGAGACGAATTTGAGGGGTTTTTCCGGTCAATTTCAAGCTTGGGAGATGAGGGGTGATTTGGGTTTGCTTAAATTGGCCTCTGAGGATGGATTTGTGCTTGGAAGCCAAGCTTCCAAGCAAGGGAGGTTCGCAGGAGATGACAACTCGAAAGAGACCCGAATCTCTCATGCGTTCGCATGAGAGATTGGGTACCAAATAGGGCCTCAAATTAGGTTCACACTGGAAGAGATTTCTCAGAGAATCTCCCTTTCAATTTTGAAAGGGATTCTCTGAGAGATCAGGGAGATCTTGCCCTTGCAATCTCGCCGGAGTAAAATTCCCTCTGCTATAATGGCGGAGGGACTTAATTGCAAAGAACGAAGAAGAAGATAGGGGGGTTTCTGAAGGGTTTTCGAAAGATAGGCGTAGAAATGTAATTAGGCTGGACCTTTTTGCAAAGTGGGTCAAGATGAATTTCTCTTAGGTCCAAATTTTGGTAAAGACCTAATTTAGACCTAAGAAATCCAATGGTGAAGTTGGATTTTGGGTTTGATTATGTTTAACTGGGTAATTTACGTAAAAATCTAATTTAGGGTAAATATTTGTCTGAGACCCTATTCTAGGTCAAAATAGGTTCCAAGGGCCAAATTGAAGGTTCTAAACCCTAAAGAATATTTTTGTATGATTTTTAGAGGGTTTAGGTGAATTTTATCCTGACCCAAACCTTATTAAATCAGGTGGGTGTGTTTTAGGATTACAAGAAGTCATTTAATTCGCAGAATTCACATGAACCCTTTTCTGTTTGAACCAACCCACCTTTTATCTTGTTAAGACCATTTGACCTGTGTTTAGCTCATGAGAAAATCCGTTGTTGCACTGCAATGATAAAATTACAGTTTTACCCCTTGTTTCTTACTTTTATCTCAGAATGATTATTCAGTGAATTAGGACCTTTAGTTGGTTATGTAGGAGCTTTTGCTCTCTTTTTTTGGGTCAAAATGAACTAGTTAGGGCTCATGATGGTGTTCCCATCATGCACCCATAAGGAGACCGTATTAAGCTCATATTCTGAAGGTCTCTTCCTTGACTTTGCATGCTCAGTCGCTACCATATCCCCTTCAAAATGCCATGGTGTCTTGTTCATAACCATCCGTCCATCAGCTTCATGATCAAAGAAAGCCATCCATCTTTTCTCTGCCATCTCTGATATGACCGGCAGCTTACTAAAACTCCAAACTCTTGTAAAACTTCAATGACTGACTTGCTTCTTGGTTTTTTGTCTGTTATAGTTGTAAACATGATACAATGCCTCCACTTTGTCGCATCCGGTAGATCATTTTCACCCGCAATTATTTCAGCTATCTGCTCTGTCTGATGAAGAAGCTTTCGAACTCCTTTGACAATGTCAAGGTCATCTCGACTATCCATTGGCCCTTAGGTGGAAAATATACCGGCTACCCACAATACACAAGTATATACTACAAGATACCCACAAAAGTTTTGTTTTCAAAAGGCGAAGAAAAATCTCCCCCTTTTAACAACAAGTCTAAAGAAAAGAGAAAATACACAACTTGCACAAGAATGAGATTATGGAGAGTGAGAAGGACCGATCTCAGCTGGAGAAGTCAGGCGAGCTGGGACCCCAGGCGTGGCTTCTGTCCAACTCCTTCTGGACCACCACTACTGCAGGTACTCGTAACAGCAAAGGGAAAAGATAAACCTAGGAAAGAGAAAAGCACCCCACAAAGATGGAGGAACTGCCACCTTTTCGTCAAGGACAAAAAGAGAACGCAAATTTGTCCATTGTTACTTTCGAAATTGCTGCCTACCTCCATTTTTTTTTCAAAGCCACCACTTGTAAATTCCAACTGTATCGAAAAATGTTGCTACAGGCACAACAACAATGCTTGCTCCATACTGGTCGATTCATATAATATATAGATTATTGATTTTTTAGTGGTTGGCTACTCTATAATTCTTCCCTTCGTTATCGTCGTACTTTTAATGATTAGCTTGGAATGATTGAGTTTATTTTTGTTATGAATCCAAATGTCAAACAATAAATAAATGATTACATTATTTGGAATGCTTCCGTGATGACTAAGCGAAAACTTCCTCTAATATGAGGAGATGGTTATCCTTAAGATAGTTAAAGATAAAGAGTATGTTACAAGGTGAAGCTGTCATTACTATTAGGAGTATATCGATCGATTGATTGAACTCTAACAAGGATGATTTTAAGTGAGGAAGGCTGTGACACTCCAAAAAATAACCCTACATAGAAAATTCATAAAATTGAGTAGTAAGATACAAAGGATTGAGAATTGCTACTTGACAACTTGAACCCAAACATTTTGGGTGGTTGTTTAGAATGATGGGACTTATATCCAATAAGTTGTCAAGAGTTCTCTCAATTAGACTCAGGTCTAGGCCTAATTCATTACAAATCAATTAGAGTTAAATGTCTCTAAACGCTTGGCGCCCAAAATCCGTAATCAACTTATATTTGAGTAATGATTTATGTACATTGTAATCCACGACAATTTCTATGTAGCTAAATCGCCACCGTCAACCTTATGTAGGGGAAAGGTGGAATGACCCTCCCCAAGGGTCCCTACGATTTCCTAGGTTTTTTCCAGGTGCTATGGAAATTTTAACACCCCCAAACCTCATTCTTTGAACTCCACAGGAAAACTACGAGACTGCGGGGCCAAAACCATAATTTTTCCCCTACCGAAAACCCTACCCAACACCCCTTAAAGCTCTCCCCCTTGTAACCCTACTCCTCCCCCACATCACCCTCGGGCGCACGCACCCTCCTCATTTCGAGTGAGAGAGAGGTGAGCGGGCTAGGAGAGAGTAGAGAGGAGTCGCGTGAGGGGGAGGGAGCTCACGACCGAGCTCCGGCGACGTGCGAGCGTTGGGGCAGAGTTATGTTTGCGCAGGAAGGAGCTACAGTTGCGGGCGCTGGAGCGAAGTTGCGGCCACCTGCGAAGGAGCTACTGCCGCAGGGCTACGCAAGTGCGAATGTCGAGTAGTAGCTTGCAGCAGGGTCGGCAAGCCAAGGCGGAGCTCTGGCCACGCGTGGGCTCAGAGAGTGCTACGAGAGGCTGGGGTTGCACTGCAGATAGCTCAGCATAGGGTAGAAGCAAGTCTGCTGCACGAGAACGAGGTAGACACTTGTTTTAGACGTCCGAGAGGGGTATTGAACGTCTGGATGGGCTAGGACGGCCGGAACACCCGTTAGATGTCTAAGGAGGAGAGGCAGGGCATTCACACTGTATAAGACGTCTGACAAGAGCTTCAGACGTCTGATATGGGCATTAGGCGCTTCCTGAACCAGGTAGGCGGTCAGTTTAGCCAGACCGAATCGACTTGGTCCAATTCAAGTGAACCAGGAAGGGTTTTTGGGCTAATTTAGGGCCCAAACGAGGTCTAATTTTCGCGCGACAGGTATCATTGGAAAACTTTTGAGATTTTCCACATACTAAAATCATTTCTATACTATTTTGAACTGTATTAGCACACTGAAATGTTGGTCAAAGTGCTTAATGCTCCTTTTAACCATTAGTTTGGTGTAGGCTCTGAGTTCGTGGTACATGCAGGACCTGCGGGTAGGGCTGCTAATCGAACTGAACGGTTCGAATTCGACTCAAATTTGTTCGAAGAAATATTCGATAAAAGCTCGTTCGGAAAAAAACAAACCAAACATGAACATTAATACTATGTTCGTTAGCTTAATGAATCGAATATGAACATAGTGTATGTTCGTTCGATAAAAGTTCGAATTTGAAAACACATACAAATAAAAGTATATGCAGATATAATTGTGCATTTATGTAAATATTAAAAATCCATTTGATTTAAACAAAAAAAGAAACCCTTCCCACTATGGGAATCCCATCCACCTTCCCTCTCACTCCCTATCTCTACACTACAGTACCAAAAAAAAAAAATCAAAACAAAAAGCCAACTACTCTCAACTCAAGCCCTCCCAATTCCCAAATAAGAAATACCCAACCCAATTCCCTCCCAACTTTCCCCCCCTGTGGCCCTGCCCCCACGAAGCCCTAAAAATTTGCGGCTCTATGTCGCTCAACCGCTCTCAAGCCTCAAAAGTTCAGCCCTCCACCTCCCCTCCCCCCAGCCCTCGCGGAGTCGCTAGTCTCCAGAGTCCAAACTTTCAAGCCCTAAGTGGCGGCGCGGCGCAATGTAGCGGCGCTCACGGTCACGGCGACGGCGGGCTCATCTGGACCAGCCATCCTCGACTCGAGGCACTCCGGTCGCTCCCCAGCGTTGCATCCTCGACTCTTTGTCTTCGTCAATGGCTCCTCCATCCTCATCGACATCGTCATAGAGGTGTCTAAGGTGAGCTCAGCTCCTCACTATCCTTAGATAGTTGGCACTTAGCAGTTGCTACCACCCGCAGGGCCACATCCCTTGCTCTCCACTTCTCTGATCCGCCCCCATCTCTAAAGCTCTACCTCCCTCCGACGACGACGACTCTCCTCCCTTGCCCGCCAGTCCCCTTGCCTAGAAGCAAGCGGTTGGCGACAAGGAGAGTGTAACGACCCGATTCCCGAGTCCCTACGAGACACGAGAACCGGACCGACTCGACTAATCCCAAGACTTAGTCGTCCAACGAGGAAGTAACCAAAAGAGAAGTAAAATAAACCACATTCAACGTGAAATATAACTAGCAGTAACAAAATACAGCAGTAAGAAAAAGAACTACTACAGCATGTACCACCACAACAGTAGAACAACATTTATAACATAACAAGAACTGCAAGTAAAGAAAGTACATAGAGTAACAAGAACTACTCACTACAGTGGAAACAAAAGGGGCACAAAAGAGTAGTGGTAACTCTACTGGACCCTACTCGGCCCAGCGTCCTCTGCAGCCGCTGACCCTGGCTGCTCAACACCTGGTCCTGAAAGGTAACGAGTGTAACACGTCAGCGAAACGCTGAGTAGAGTGGCAGCTAAACTAAAGAAGCAGTAAAGTGTACAGTAGCTGTTTTATTTTCTTTCTTCCTTTATCTACGTCTTTCTAATGTTTCATAATTTATCTATTTCTCAAATCCATCACTTGATCTCGAATGTTCCTCGTGGGAACGATCTTGATTGCAGTCTTTTCCGAACAGTAGAAGTTGCACGTGGTGCTCTCCTGGCCGGGAGAGTCCCCCGTGGTGATCCTACTCTCAGTCAACCACCCCAAGGTCACGGATAGACGTAACGGTGGCTACGGCACGCGCGATAAATGCACAGGTAGCTAACCCGCACTGGCACGCGGTCAGTCGTTTCCGTTAACGGGTGCGCCCAAAGCATAGCACGGAACCAGTATAGGGCAGAGCCCTCTCAGTAACAGGGGTCCAACCCCTCCACAGTAACCAAACAGGGGCCTTGCCCCTCCACAGTCCCTGGTTTGCCCAGTGGGCCTAACAAGTCGGTGTAGGTGAGCTAGCAGAACCCCGGGGCCCGTGGGGTAGCTAGTACTCGCTCTACACTAGTAGCTCTCCCCGGTACTGTGTACACGAGGGCCAAAAAGTCGGTACAAAGTGGCCAGACCCAACCCCGGGTCCCTGGGGTGGCTGGCTCCGCTCTGCACTAAACAGGGGGATAGTCGCTCTCCTTGGTACTCCGTACTCAAGGGCCAGCTCACTTCCCCAATTCTATTCCATTCACTTTCCAGGAGTTCTACTCTTAATTCCCTGTAGGGTTCCAGTTCTTTTAACTCAGCACATTCAGGTTTCACCTTTCCAGTTTCACGTCCATACAACCCATGTTCTCAATCATGTTCATTTATTCATAACAGGCAGCTGTTAAACCAATTTACAGGCAGCTATTATTTCCTTTCCGCATTTTCAAGACTGCAGTATTCATATATTCCACTAGTTTTCCCATCCTAGGATTCATGCCATACCTTAGGATCTATCATACAATCTAGTTTTCCAACCCTAGGATTCATGCAACACCCTAGGATCTACCATTCATTCTAGTTTCTCATTCCTAGGATTCATGCAATGTCCTAGGTTCTATTTATGGTTCCATAATTTAATAGATTATACTAATAAACTTAAAAGCCACTCTACCAGTTACAACAGGAGTACTGGGGGCATGGTCGGGAATCCCGCGTGCCTCCGCAACCCCCGAGACTGCAATGGAACGGGGTCCTATCACAAGGATCAAACACAAGGAGTTTCTCAAAACAGTATCTAATCACTGTAGACGGGTAGAGGATTTTATTCCGAAAAGGACGCAACTTGAAACGTGGAAAACGGACTCCGAACGGGCCCTAAACGGGTCGAAAACGACGAAACAGTGCAAAATCAGACGTCTGGAACCTCTTCCAGACGTCTTAAAAATGGGGATCAGATGGTACCTTGTCCTGCGTAGTCTCTCAGATGTCCAGCAGCTTGCGGGGGAGCTAGCCTAGTTCCTAGACGTCCGATGGTCGCCCCGGACGTCTGGAAGTCGTTCCCATCGTCTGGCACTGCAGCCAGACGTCTGATTCGCGTTGGATGGCGAATCTCAGAACCTGCACGTACCCATTCCTCGCTCTCAGTACGGACGGTCGCAGAAAAGGAAGAAGACGAAAAATAATTTACTTACCAGACGTCTGGACAGTCCTCCAGACGTCTTCCCTGTCGTCTGGTTGGATTCCCAGACGTCTGATTCTGGAAAATTTTCCAGAATCAGAGCGCGGCTCGCCCTCCGTCCGCAACGTACGGCTGTGCCGCACCTCGTCTGCCTGCTGCTCGAGCTGCAGCAGGCCTCCCGCGTCACCCCGCGTCTGTTGCTCCCCCGCCGGCCGGCTCTAGCAGCCCTGGCAAGCTCGCCCTCACGGCCGAGCGCCTCCTCCCTCGCGTAGCACCTCCTCCCACACTCGCCGCGGCTGCCGCTGCCGCCGCTCGCGCTCGCACTCACTGGAAGAAGGAGGAGCGGAGGTGATGAGAGTGAGGGAGAGGGCAAGGCTTTTTAAAGCCGCGTAAGGAGAGAGAGAGAGCGAGACAGACTGCAGTCGCAGGAGGAGAGTGGGAAAAAGAGAAAGGAAGGTGGTTGCGGGTCTGCGCGTGCCTGCACGCAGACGCAGCCCTGCGTGCCACCGAAAAATAGATCCCAGACGTCTGGAAGGGGTTCCAGATGTCTGGCCAGACGTCTGGGCCACCTCCCAGACGTCTTAAAAAAATGTCTTGGAGTGCGTTCGTAACAGAGAGTGTCCCTGCCTCGTGAAGGAATGACCACGGCCTTAGTGGAGGTGGTCGTGGAGGAGGGAGCCTGGCTAGGAGGTGGATCAAGTGGTGGGTGGTGGTGGATCGATGGACCGATGGTGGTGGGGCCTCCAAAACCCTACAAATTGACCATGTCAAACCTAAGTTCCAGACATCTGAGAGTTAACATCTTACTGTAAAGATTCAATTTCAGAGATAATGATAATCAGAATGTAGAACTCCCATTAGATTACATATATGGCTCATACAAGCATTCAATATTACAAAAAATATCCTAATTGTCTCCTTTGATTAAATTGATATCCCTAGAAAATCCACAAGCTTTGAATCGCCTCTTATTGGGTTGTCTCTGTTAAAGAATTTATTAATGGAAAAACTAAGCTTCCTATCAGAATTTTCAAATAATACCATTGCTTTTTCAATCACAGGCATAGCTCCTAATCTCCTTCACCCTTTCTTATTGCACCAATGTTAGCCCAAAATTGTTGGCCCCTTATTATAAAAAATAATAAGACAAGCGATAAAAGGATTTTTGTTTCCTTTTTCTGAACTTTTTTGCATCCTGACATCAGGACCATGTCAAATCTAAGGTTGTGAACCAACCCAACTAGAATTGCAATTACTCCGTTGTGATTTACCTGAGAGATCCAAGTTGTGCCTGCAAGATGGGGCAATCTTGTTAAGGCATATATAAACATAAAGATCTGATTATCTGACTACCTATTCCTAGAATCTAGAATCCAGAATCCTTATAGCAGCATTTCCCATCAGATCATGTGTACATCTATTGCAAAAGACTAAATGTATTTATTTTTTTACTATTATTGTCAAAGACAAATTTCTTTATGGAACTTATTTCTAGTGGTATTCTTGCATGGATGTTTCTTTATTTGACTTGTGTGTGGAATTTTAATTTAACTTTCATTATGCATTGTTAGATGTCAATGATGAAACTCCCTTCATCTCATAATAGTGCACATCATGTATCACCTGATTCACCTCGTGAGGAAATGAAGTTAATAATGAACTAATTGAAATTGTTGAAGTTAATGAAGAATATCAAAAACAAGATTGTGAGGAAATAGATCAGAATGTTCGGAGCGGTCCACTTGTTAAGCAAGGAAGAAGGAAAAGATCAACCGTTTGTGAAACATTTTCACAGAAGATTGTGACAAAAAAAGGCATTACCAAAAAAATGTGGGTATGCAAGGATTGTAACCATAAATATAAGATAATTTCAAGTGGGACAACCTCACATTTGATGCGCCATCAAACCAAAGAATGTCCTGGTAGACCAAATGTTGATAAGAAATAGAAGAGTTTGTCATTCAATCCTCCATCATCAGAAAATGACTACTTAAGCACCCTTTCTATGTCATCTTCCAAGTTTGATCAATTGAAGGCTCGAGAACTTATTTTAAAGTGGCTAATAGTGCATGAACATGCATTTAGCACCGTTGAAGAGTTTTTCTTCAATACTATGTTGAAGTGCTTCAACTGTAATTATGTAAAAGTTTCAAGAGTCACAATCACAAATGATTGCATGAAAATTTTGAGAAGAACAATTTGAAGAGTCTTTTAGAAGTTGAAATGATCAGTCTCACATATGATACTTGGACATCAAATCAAACAAGAGGATATACATGTTTAACTGCTCATTATGTTGATTCAAATTGGAAGTTGCAAAAATGCATTATAAATTTTTGTGAACTAGATCCATTGCACACTGGGATTGTGATTACAGATGCTATACTAAGTTGTCTAGTTGAGTGGAGTGTTGACAGTAAAGTGATTAGCATCACTCTAGACAATGCTAGCAGTAATGATGTGGTGGTGAGAATAATGATGGATACTTTTAGTGGGCGAGGGTGCTTGTTTTTCAATGGAAAGCTTTTTCGTGTGAGGTGTTGTGCTCACATTTTAAATCTTATGATTCAAAATGGCCTTCTTGCTGTTCAAGCTTGCATTTCACACATTAGAGAAAGTGTGAAGTATACGAAGAAAAGTCCAACACGTTTGAAAAAGTTTGGAGACATTGCTAGACAATTAAACATCCCAACTTCTAAAGGCTTGTTCATGGATGTTCCCACTCATTGGAATTCCACTTTTTTCATGTTGGATTCTACAATTTTTTATAAAATTATTTTTTAAAATTATGCCAGAAGAGATGACAATTATAAATTGTTACCTTCTGAGGAGGAATGGGAGAAAGCAGAAAAAAATCATCCTATATTAAAGTAAAATTTTGAAGTTACATTAATTTTTTCTGGTACTTTATTTCCAACATCGAACTTGTTTCTTCCTAAAATATGGAAAGTTGCAGAAATTTTGAAGGAAAATGTTCGATCAGATGATGAGTTCATAAAAGAAATGACCATTTCAATGAAAAGAAAGTTTGACAAATATTGAAAAAATTACAGTTTGCTAATATCTATTGCTATTATTCTTGATCCTAGATATAAATTCAAGTCCATTGAGTTCATATTTGAGAGGGTTTATGATTTCATGGATGCTCAGGATCAATTGGCAAAGTTAAAAAATGATCTATCTAACATTTTCGAGTATTACACAAAAAAGGTTGGTACTCGAAGTGAAGTAGCAAAACATTCATATCAATGTGAGGAATCTCTTGATGATTTGTCAAATGAAGCTGAGTTAGGCAAATACTTGGATGATGTTGAAAGTGAGCCTCCCGAAAGATCAGATTTGGATAGATATTTCGAAGAACCGACATTAAGATCTAGAAAAGGAGATCCTTCTTTTGATGTGTTGGATTGGTGGAACTCAAATTTCTTAAAGTTTCAAATTCTCTCAGTTATGGCTAGAGATATATTATCCATCCCAATCACTTCTGTTGCTTCGGAATCTGCATTTAGTACGGGAGGAAGAGTTCTTACAGATTATAGAAGTTCTCTAGCACCAAATACTGTGGAAGGCCTAGTATGTGGATCTGATTGGATTCGAGTCAGTGTTAACGTTTCACATGTAAGAAACTTAAACTTGAAAGTCATTTTTTGATATTTTTCTATGTCTTTATATGTTGTGATTTTTTTCTAATGTAAACTCTTGTAGAATAACAATTTTGAAGGTGAATGTCTTAAAGTAGGGATTCCAGATTAGGGAGAGTTACTCATAAGCGAAGGTTTATATTTAATTTAATTTCTTATTGTGTAGGAAAATCTTACATTATTCTTCATTGATAACTCTTTTAACTTTTTTTTATTTTCATCCTTCAGGAGAATGGTGAATGAGAGCTTGTTAACAACTTGAAAGGAAACTTTTTTTTTTGACAATGTATTTGGCATTCTAATTAGAATTTAGAACTTTAAATGTGTAGTGTTTTATTTTTTGTTGAATCATGTAAACATTTGGTCATGACATGCTATCTTTTTTAGTTGTGGATTTTTTCTTGCTCTAGCATTAGATGTCATTTTCATATGATGTAAGTTGTCATTTTTCTTGGAAAAATCACAAACCACCATTTTTTTGGAAAGTCCACCTAGTTAATTATACTTCAAGATTTGCTTTAAATCTAGAATAGTTGAGAAAAAATAGTGGTTTATGTAGATATTGAAATTTCTCCTAACTTCATGCTTTTGCAATATCGGTGAATTTTTATGATTTTTCCATTGCTAGCTTTGTTTAACTAGAAATCAACCAAATGGATATTGGATATCTATTTCAGGCACAATCATTAAGGATTTAGGGTGGGATTGGTTTATGTGGAGTTTGAGTATAGCTATACCAATTTCTATTTTCAAATCTAATATATCAATATGCATATTGCTTTAATTTTTTGCTATGTAGAGCTCAAATGATTCAATTACTTGGTAATAAGATGAGCGATGGCATTAGGAAGGGAGGTATTCACGTCATTCCTTGGGACATGTAACAGGCTAACAACTGAATGTTATCATGTATGCTAAGAAAATTCATCCACCTTGCCCTATTATTTATCTTGGGCTTGATTAGCTTTTTTTCGATTTCCACAATCTTGTCACGTCATGTAACTTATGTTTTGACCATCTCAAGAAAAAAAATAGTATTTTAAACTAGTGATAAACATAGAATCAATCATATTGACTGGTGGTTACAAATTGAAGGGGTTGTTGAAAGTGGTAAAATGTCCTTTTTAATGCTTTCCATTAAAGAAAATTATCGAACAAACTATTATCTAATGAATTGTTAGCAAATATATTGTTATCGAACATATTATCGAACTTAATCGAACATGTTCGTTCAAACGAAGCAAACAAATTAATAACGAACCAAACTCGAACGATCGATTTTGTAATCGAACATTTAACGAACTCGAACTGAACTCGAACATTGTATATTTTATCGAACTCGAACTTGAACATACCTATGTTCGAGTTCGTTCGGTTCGATTAGCAGCCCTACCTGCAGGGGCATCCAGATTGGTCCCTCTTGCCCCCATATCTCCCGTGCACCTAGATAGAGTGGTTTTTCTTGTATTGATGTAGCTAGTTTCCATTTTAAATGCATGTTAAAAGTAGCTACTTAATGAAGTACGACAAATTTGTATATGCATGTTGTGAATGAAAATGAAAACTGCTTTGCCTTGTAGACTAACACAAGCGTGTTTATGCCCTAATTCATAGAATATGAACTTTATATTTGTTATACACGTGAGTAATGATTAATTCTTATTGTGAGAAATGGCAACCCTAACAGTTGAGATCAAGGCTTTTACTATAGTGCACATAGTTATCTACTTCCATGTATGAAATCTAAAAATGAATGGAGGTGCATGTTTTTTGCTGGGTCTGAAATATAAACGAAGGAATCATAGATGAATATTAGGGAGAATTAGATGAATAATTTATCTGTTATGACCTGAAACTTTGATAATGATGGAATGATTCGCCTAATATGAGGCACGACTGTTGTTTTGGTACTAGTATGAAGTGAGATGGCCCTCGGATACACACATACCGAGGAGAGCTAATCACCTCTTGTGTAGGGAGAGAGCTAGTCTTCCATTGGGTTGGGACTCAGGGTAGGAATGACATGTCTATATCGACTCCTGTTAGGCCCATGGGGCCAACTTGGATAGTCGGGCGAGGGTATGCAAACTGATGAGGGGCGTGACCCTTGTTCTGTTATGTGTTGTACAACTTATAACATACTCATTAGCGGAAAAGACTGACCATGTGCCAGTGTGGGGTAGCCCTCCGCACGTTTATCTCGCATGTCGTAGTTATTGCTACATCGTGACCATGACCCTGGGGTGATGGACCGGGTGTAAGACAAACGCGGGTTGTTCTCTGGGATAGGAGAGCAGCATTTGCACGTTCTGCATTGAGGAAAACTGCAGCAAGATCATTCCGTTATGGAACATGTGAACCAAGAGAAAATGGAACCTTTGCTAAAATAGCCAAAATCACAAAACAACTAGTACTTAGAATTAGAAATAAAACATGAAAATGTTTGAAATGGTTATTACTGCCTGAAATGTTTATTAATTTTCTCCTTAGTTAAATTGTGTTAGTTGAATGTATATTAGCCACTCTACTCAGCTTGTTGCTGATGTCTACTAGTTGTATCCAAGGCAGGGAGGTGAGCATTTAGTACCACCAGCTGTAGAGGGAGCTGGGCCTAGCCGAGCCCAACCTTAGTTTGTTTCCATTTCCGTTTCTACTGTAACGTGACTTTTTCCTCATGTTGTCGTGAGTATCCATTACTGGAACTAGTAGTTATGTTTATGTTATTCTATTATGGTTGCGATGACTATGTTAAGAACCTTGCTATTCTCTTATGGTACTGTTTACAATTATAGTTTACCTTACCGCTTTCTGTCTTTAATTTAATGTTTTTAGCTATGTTGCATGTGTGGAATGGTTTTCTTTTTGGTATATTTCTCGTTAGACGACTGAGTCTTCGGTTAGTCGAGGCGATCCGACCCGGGTTTCACATGGAGCTGGGTTCAGGTCGTAACAAAGGGCGATGGCCTATGTGGATGCATACACTTATTTTACATAGAAAAACATTTTACCTATGTCTAGAGATGAGCATTGGATTGAGCCCTTGCAGGTTAGACTTGGTCTTGCCCAAGCCCATTTAATAAATGGGATTAAATGAGCTGAAAAGGCAACCCAAGGCCTAGACTAAAATAAATTTTCTTTACCCAAGCCTGCAGTAACCCAAAAAATAATGGGCTCGGGTCGAGCCAGGTGATGAAGTGTGGCTCATTATAGCTAAAATGGCCAAGTTAAGCTAGAAACTAGGTTAAACACTAACGAATTAACACATGAAAAGGGTTAACTATGGGAAATGGTGAAAAAAACCTAAAACATCAAATCTGTGTTAAAAAAAGTGAAATTAAGTTATTAAATGAGGTATTCTATTCATTATTGTAAAATGACGATCCAATTGCAAATTGAATAAACATTTGAGTCCAAAAGTTCAAATCAAAAGTACAATTAACTTCCTTAATGTTCAATTAAACTTAAATAAAAACTTGGTTACATTTGGAAATCATTAGGGCCCTGCATTAGTAGTTTTGCATTTAAGTCCTTTATACACATACATTGCATTCATTTACAAACCTTCCAGGGACCACTTTGATAACCGCAAGGGCCTCTTTGTAAATCCTAGGGACTGCTCTGATTGACTTTCTTGCCACTTACG
This sequence comes from Thalassia testudinum, assembly GCA_037157565.1. Lineage (NCBI taxonomy): Eukaryota > Viridiplantae > Streptophyta > Magnoliopsida > Alismatales > Hydrocharitaceae > Thalassia > Thalassia testudinum. Next base: position 27,591,790 of record JAZHRO010000024.1, read on the forward strand.
GGCTTCTGTGCAATTGTTCTACTCCTTCGCCCATAAGGGCTTCTCCACAATTCTTCCAATACACTTGATGTCGCGAGTCCACGTAGCGCACAAAGAACACTTTGCATCGCAGTCGTCATCCTTTGCTCTCTTAATCTTGGGGCTCAGATCCAATCGAACCTTTGCACGCTTTGGCGCGTGTAGTCACCACCTTGACCAGATCTCATCCAACGACCAACTTTTGATTTAGACCTCACACGCGCTCTTCTTCTCATCCCTATTGCCAAGCCCTAGGAGCCTAATCGCACCACTGTGGTGCTCACATTCATTGACTCGACTACTTAAGTCCCTCCTTGAGCTCACGCGCAAGGAGATCACCTCCCTTCCTACTTCCTTGAGGCAATTCGTTTGTCCTCTCTAGCTTTCCTAACCTCTTTATTCATCACATCTATGACAGAGGTGTGGTTTTTTACCTCCCATTCCTCCTCGCCATTAGGGATGAAGTACGCTTGAGGATGACCCTAGAGCTCCTCTTGTGGGCTCTTCATTCGCTGGAGATCTCCCCCATTCTTCCTCCTTAGCCAGCTTTGGATCCAGGCAACCCTATTACTTTTGTTAGATTATGATTTCCTGCTTTTTAGATTAATTGTAGTGTTAGTTAGAGTAATTTAGGAGTAGAGTAGATGTTAGAAATCAAAATTCAGTGATGGATCAGTGTAGATTAGGAGTAGATTAGTGTAGATCCACTTCGCTCTCTCTGATCAATTCATATCAGAGAGGTGTTTTTCCATCACCATCTCGACGCATACAGCTTTCTTTATACTTCACGATTCGCTTCTGATTTTTCCTCACAATTTTATTCATAATCCACCCCTCCATTAAGGTCAAATTCAGATCTGAAGCTTTGGCTTCTAGATCTGAATTTGCACCTAAAAACCCATTTGGGGGGTCTCCCACTCACTCCATAAATTCATAAAGACCCCCCGATCTGGTTTTAGTGTCTCAAATTGCTCGATTACTTCCAAAGTTGCTTTTAATTCCCAATCTTATGATTTAGTGATCATTTGGTTTTGTCGGATTCAATCGAGCTTCTTGAGGTTTTTAATTGCTTAATTAAGTGTCATGCAATGAATCCAAGGTTTTGGATTTGATTTTTAATTTGTGGATGAGCATACACTTAATGTAAGTGTTATTTGGAGAGTTTGCCTAAGGATAATCAGTAATACTAATTTGAAGTCAAACGAGGACCCGATTGATTCTAAGTTAATCACTAGATCATCTTGAACACTAATCAATGGTGTTTAAGCAGATCAGATGATTGATTCAGATATCAAACCACATTAAAAGCCCAAATTAAGGCAACATGGGTTTTTGATATATACAAAATTCAATATGGAAATTATGTCCATCAGTGGATTTTCATATTTTCAATTATGAATTTAAAAGGATTTTGGGTAGATTTGATCTGCTAGATGTGTTTTTGTGGATTTCATGTGTCTTAGATTAGACCTTCTTAGGTCTGATTTGGGCTGATTTTAGTAATCAGATGCAGTAGCTGTTGCTGTTGAGATGGCAGCAGTGGCACATCTAAAATTTTAAGACATCTACCCATTCGATCACCTGATTTCAACTGAGAGCAGCAACTGCAGATTAACTGCCAATCTGTTGGCAACGGATCAGATTTCGGCAGCAATCAGCTGCTGTTTTGATGCAACTGTGTTACGACCCAGTTCCCGTATCCCTACTGGACTCGAGACCGGCTCGCCTCGACTAATCCTAAGACCCAGTCGTTCAACAAGAAATAACCAAAAAGTAGGAAAGTAAACCACATTCACATATGTAATATAACTAAGCAGTAAAAACGTACAAAGCAGTAAAGGAAAGTAAAACTGTTGTTCCATTACATACCACCACAATACAGAAACAACGGAAACAAAAGTAATAGTAACAACAACAATAGCTAAAAATTTGAAACTCACTACAACAGTAAGGGGAACCACGAGAAAGTACTGAAACTACGGCTGGGCTTGACTGGGCCCAGCACCCTCTACAGTCGGAAGCTCGGGCTGCACAACTCCTGATCCTGAACAGTGTTATGAAAAGACTGAGTCAATGAACGCTGAGTAGAGTGGTATCTACACTATCTAAAACAGTAAAAGCAGCAAGTTTAATTCTCTTTTCTATTTATTTATTTTATGTGTATTTCCTTTTCACCCATTCTTCTCAAACTTTTAGATATTCTTGATCTTGCATGTTCCTCATGGGAACGATCTTGTTACAGTCTTTTCCAAAGAGTAGAAGGTACATGTGGTGCTCTCCTGGCTTGGAGAGTCCCCTGTGGTAGTCCTATACCCAGTCAACTACCCCGAGGTTATTGTCAAAACATAGTGGTGACTATGGCACGTGTGATAAGCACACGGGTAGCTACCCCGTACTGACACGCGGTCAGTCGTTTCCGCTAGCGGGTACGCCCAAAGTACAACAAGAATAGTATAGGGCGTAGCCCTCTCAGAAACAGGGGTCTCGCCCCTCAGAACCAAACAGGGGTCCCGTCCCTCCGCAGTCCGCGCACCGTCGTCTAACTACCCCGGTTTGCCCATAGGGCCTAACAAGTCGGTGTAGGGTGGCTAGTTGAACGCTGGGCCTCGTGGGGTGGCTAGCTCCCTCCCTACACTAGTAGCTCGCCTCGGTACTACGTATACGAGGGCCAACAGGAGTCGGTGTAGAGTGGCCAATCCTAACCCCGGGTCTCAACCCAAGGGCAGCTAGCTTCACTCTACATGAAAAGGGGACATTCGCTCTCCTTGGTACCACGTACTCAAGGGCCAGCACACTTCCCATCTACATTCCAGGTTTCTAACCAACCACAGGAGCTCTACACCTAATTCCCTGTAGGGTTCATGCTCATGTTCACCTCATTTATTCCGATCCATGTTTCATCATTCACAATTCAGTTCTTATTTACATATATACAGGCAGCTCGTGTTCCATACTTCGATACATGCAACTGATGATTTCACAAGTAATTGTTCATTTATCTCAGGCATCATATTCTAACAAGAAACTCACAACTATATTACAGGCAATTGTTAGCAGTTTAACTTAATCTTGTATACAAATACAATCATGCAGTACAATTGGTTCATTCATTTCTCTGTCCTAGGGTTCATGCCACATCCTAGGGTTCCATTTGGCTAATTCCACGAGCACATTCTTATTTAATATGTTTAACAGAAGTAGACCACTCTACCAGACAATTCGAGGGTACTGGGGACTCAAACTGCAGACCCAGGCGTTTTTACGAGCCCCAAACACACAGCAGGCTGAAACCCTATACTAGGGAATACATCACAAAAGGAGGATTCAGGACAGTGTATAAAGGTTTCTAGTACGTAGTGAAACTCGCAATGAAACTACACATTTGCATAAAACGGATCCCCATCGGATCCTAAACGGGTCAAAAACATGTCTATTGACTAAAATCAGACGTCTGGGAACAAGTCCAGATGTCTTAAAAGATACAGAACCTCACCTAAAGTCCTTGCGGTGTCCTCAGACGTCCAAGCCTCTTTTGCAATTGTCTGAAGGCAGTTCCAGACGTCGGACCACTCCTCCGATCATCTGGAAACACCTCCGGTCGTCTGGTGAGCTGATCAGACGTCTGAAAGTGCGTGGGAGAGCGCTCTGCGCTCCTTCCTAAGGCTGCTCCTACGTATGACAGTTGCAGCCACCAAATCAGGCCCAACAAATCCTTTTGTGATGTGGCCTGCATGGCTGTAATCGTGAAAAGAACGTACCTTCGCAATAAACGAGCTTTCAGACGTCTGGTCTTGACTCCAAACATCTAGATGCTCCGCCAGCCGTCTGGACTTCTCTCCAGACGTCTGATACTGGAAAATTTCCAGTACCAGAACCCGCTCTCAGCGCTCTCACCTATGCTTCTCCTCGCTCCGCCGCAACTCTAGCTGCTGCAGGTGGTCGAGGCTGCCTCTTCGGACTCTCTCCTCCTCCCGCATGTGCCCGCGGTGGTCGTGCGAACTCCGTCGAGGTCCCACCGGAGCTCTCCGACCTCGAACTCCTCCTCCTCCTGCACTCTCCTCTTCCTCGCCCTCTCACTCTCCCTTGCTCGCTTCCTCTCGCCACTCCTACAGCTCTGAAGGTGGAGGTGGTGATGTGTGGAGTGGAGAGGAGAGGAGGGGAGGGGGCTTTTTATAGGTGGCTGGGGTTTAGGGTTCAGTAGGGAGAGGAGGAGAAAGGAGAGAGAGAAAAGGTCCTGTACGCTGCGCGCGCGCAGGGCAAAGTATGCGTATAGAAATTTCATTTTCAGACGTCTGGGAAAGGGTCCAAACATCTGACTGAGACTCCAGACATCTTAAAAGGCTAAAAGTGGGACGGGTCTTTACAAGCTGCAACCATTATAGGATCTGATTTGAATGGGGATTTCAATTGGGAATTGGAGATTTTGAGAGGTTGTCATGTTTTGTAGTGCAGGAATTATTTGTGTCAAGCATTCATGTACTTGAAATGGATTTTAATTTGATTTGGAGTGATTGTAATCTTAGGTTACATTCCGTTGTCAGCTATTTGCATATATAACCTGTCCAAACTGGAAATATGAATGAAATATGAAGTGAAAATTTGTTTCATAGTTCAAACATATTTCAGATAGTGTGCTGAATGTTTTGATATATTTAAACCACTTTCCCAACCACTCCAACTGGTTTTAGGGCCTTAGGTTCTTTTTGAAAACCCTCTTCAAGGCCTTACTTTGGTGAACTTTGTAAATAAATAAAATTCTTTAAAAAATTTCAAAAACATAAAATAAACCTGTCTTGGTCAAGATTAGGTATATTTGTAAGTGTATGCTAAGTTTTAAGGCATTTTGAACTCTCGACTTGGTAAAACATACCTTGAAACTTAATAAAAGAACTCAACTTTAAAAATAACAAAAACAACTCTCTATCTCTCATCTCTTTCTCTCTCTCTCTCCCCCTATCTCTAATATATATATATAACCCATAGAAATCAGAAAAATCCTAAAAAAATCCCTAAAAATACTATGTATACTATGTATATACTTGTATATATAACTTAAATCTAAGCTATATGTAAATATTGTATAATATATATATTGTATATAAATAACTTATATCTGTATTCTATGTAGTAAATTAAGTATTCAGAGTAATTTAATATGTATATAATCTTATATATTATTTATATTAATTTATGTAACCTAAATGCATAAGAACTAAGTAATTATACAAATTTATTTAAATGTACATATCTGCATCCAATACTGTACATACGTATTTATAAATGTATTATGTACCATATAATGCCTGTAATGTAATTTAATTATATATACAGTAAATAATTAAATTATTAAGTTAACTAGGTAATTTATTAAGTTAAAATGCAATAAATTAGTAATTTAAATTAATACTGAGATAATTTATAGTGTATACTTGTAATAGATTATATTAAGTATTTGCAACTTATTTAAACCATATTTATACTGTATTATAGTATTTATAGTTTATTTATATGTACAACTAGCTAAAACATATATTTAAATCTATATAAATTAAAATAAATCTTGTAAAATATAATAAAAATCTGTAATAAATAATTTATTATGTATATTTATACTGTACTAAGTCAATTTGACAATTAATTAACTAATTTATACTGTAATTAACAAATTAAACTCTAATTTAATGTATATAAACTATAGACTTTAGCTAATTTAATTATATAATAAAATAATTTATTTTTGTAAAGTGACTATATAATTATGTAGCCCTATGTAAGGTTTTTACAACCTTATAATTTATCTTTAATTTATAATAAATTATGACCCTCAAATTGAGGGCTAAAGATTGCAAATCAGGACAGCACAGAACGCAGTTGCATCGCTCATGCGGGCACAAGGAAAGTCCCACATCATGGGCAGTGAAGCAAGCAAAGCGCCTTATATTGATTTTGTCCTTTTGCCCTCTCGGTTGTCAAGCGTCGAACGGCCTCTTATATGCATACTTTTCTGACTCTCGATATGGGCATATGGCATTAGATTATGGGTGTGGTGCACTGGGTCAGGGGTCGTGCACTATGCGTAGGCCTATGTGGGCCCAATAACGAGCATTAAACTAGGGTGGCCCTAATAGAAGTCTAATCCCACCCATTTCTCTCACTCAGAAATGGGTGCTGTGTATTCATCGAAAAGGTCGCTCGCCCACTAAACCAATTTTTGAACCAAATTGAACCGGTCTAAACCGGGTGTGAAGAAAAGAGTGAACTGGTCTAAAAGAAGAGATTAGAGTGAGCTCAGAAAATCACTTAAGTGTTGAAGCTTACCCCCTACCCCTGTGCTTATGTGTGTGTGTTTCGTGCGTGAGTAGTGTATGTGTATATATGTGTATGTATATATGTATATAAGTATATAGTATATAATGTATATACATATAAATAATATAATATAATGTAAATAAATAATGAATACTGTAATAGTGTAGTATGTATAGGTTGTAAGCATGTTTGAGCTCTTATATATAAATATATAACACTAAGGGCTTTACCGACAGATTCATCCATCATTGTATATGTATATATATGTTAGTATAGATATTTTTTTGCCTTATGTTATATATAATTTTACTAAGGTTTTAGCGACACTTACATAGGTTACTGTATATATTATATGTGTTACTATATGTATTAGTATGTTATAATGAGTTAGGATAGTAGATATTATTTACTATTTTTGTACCTATACTTAGGTATTATCTATATTAGTTGTAAATAATTAACATAGAGTAGTTGTATATAGTTTTTGATGCTTGTTTGTGTACATTTGTTTCCAAGTATTGTAATGTATTTTAGTTCATTCTTTTGTATATAATTAATCAAATTCTTTTATTCATTAATTGATGCATTTATTTTTGTAAATAAAATTAATATTTTTGAAATAAAAGAATATTTTTGGATTTAGAGAGTGATGTATATCAATAACTACCTCTTAGTGAATGACATGGAATAAACCAATAAAAATTAAGTATATAAATAAAATTGATGCGACATCGATTTGTATTTGTGACATGTACCGTAACAACGACATTTTTAAAACCCGTTTTTAGTGCTACCAGTCGTCGATGATCATATTTTTGACGTCGTTGTCAGGAACACATCAACAATACTTTATTGTGATTGTTTGACAAATATTGTAGAAAGTCGATTACTAGGTCGACCCATTTATTCATAGTCTAATTATTTATTTCACTTATGCCTGTAAAATAATATGTAAGTGGAGTTTCGCATTAATAATTATTTTAAAAGTGCAGAAAATAATATGATTTTGTATAAGTAAGAAACAATGACTTATAAAGGATAATTATCTTTTTCAATTATGTAAATGATGGGGTTATTATATTTGCCTTTTGTATATATTAAAATATTTTTAAGTTCTCGTAGGTACATATCCAACCAAAATGATCTAGCTATTTGCATTACAAATATTTGACTTAAATATTCAACATATATATATATATATATATATGATAAGCTAATCAAATGTAATCAAGTAGAGGAAAAATACAATAAAAAGTAAAAGTACTCACCCTGTATGTTTATATTTAGTTCGAAGTTAGATGTTCATGCTTTTTGTATGGTAAGAAGTCAATGGTTCATATCTAGTTCAAACGAGATTTTAAGATTACATTGCACAACTTGCAGTTGTAGGAAACATAAGGATTAGGGTTTTGTCTGTTAAAAAATAGCAAAAGCAATCAATATTTATTTAATGTTCAATGTATAATTCATATATGATATATATTTTGATACCTATTATGAATATATATACATATTTAATATATATTAATGTAATTAGACCAATAGATTAGTTATTAAGGTGACCCATAAATGAGTCTAAGTTAGATTTGGATCACCCCCAACCAGACATCCCATCCATTTAATAAATATATCGTATTTATAACCCAAATATGATTTAAGTTAATTTTAAATTCAAACTTAGGCCGACTCAATCGGAGTGGGCTATCTCAACCGACGTCCCTTCCCATGTCAAAATATACGCCCCGTTATATATTTTTTTTTAAAAAAAAAAGCACGCATCCGGGAGTTACGACCGCTCGTGATATTCTAAAGCTGACGTCGTGATGCTGCTGCGTGGGAGATGACATGAAAAATGCTCTGAGTAAACGATCGGTTTTTTCGACAAGAGAAACGTTTTACGTAAGTCGTAATCGAAGCTTAAATCCGTGCTCCATCCTATCTAAAATCGGGCACGCACTTGGAACGCAGAGTCATACCCCAACCTCTGTTGTAACCTATGAAATGAACGAATCGAATCCAATACTTCATATTGACAGTTTTTAGATGGTGGGGGGGGGGGTGTCGGTTTGTGTGGGTTAATGCTTGGAAAGTGACATTGTTATTCCTTTCTTTTTTTTTTTTTGTTGTGCTGCAAGGAGTCGAAATGCATCTAGCGCGGGGCCTTCTCCTCCCTTCCAAGCACGAGGGCTTCCTCCTGTCCCTCCTGCGCAAGCACCGGTTCCGGAGGGGACCCTCCTTACAAGTCCACTCCCACATTCTCACCAGTGGGTCGCCGTTGCACCACAAAACCCTCACAGAGCTCCGTCTCCTCCTATGGAACACTCTCCTGAGGCACTACTCTCTCGGTTTCCATCCCCAAGAAGCCATCTTTCTGTACAGGCACATGGCTTGGCTACGTGGGTCACCTCCTTCTGTTCAACCCGACAACTACACCTACTCCTTCGCGCTCAAGGCCTGCGCCAACATGGCTGGACTCGGCGAAGGAGCTCAGGTCCATGGCGTGGTCGCGAAGAAGGGGTGCGGCTCGCACGTCTACGTGCAGACGGCGCTGGTGAACATGTACCTGCAATGTGGGTCCGTCCGGGACGCGCTTAAGGTGTTCGACGAAATGCCCGAGAGGAACTTGGTAACTTGGAATGTCGTGGTAACAGGCCTGACCAGGTGGGGAGAGGTCGGGCACGCGAGGCTGGTGTTCGATAGAATGCCCGAGAAAAATGTGGTGTCTTGGACGGGGATGGTTGATGGGTACGCTCGTGCTTCCAGGCCCGTGGAAGCTCTGGTTCTCTTTCGCGAAATGTCGGTGCAAGGGGTGAGCCCAACCGAGGTGACGGTGCTCGCGGTTGCGCCCGCGGTTTCTAATCTCAGGGTGCTTGTGATGGCCGAGTCCGTCCATGTTTTGACCATGAAGAAGGGGCTCGACGTGGCCGATGTTCGCATAGGCAATGCGCTCGTGGACATGTATGCGAAGTGCGGGAGCATAGGGAGCTCATGGACTGTGTTCAATGGTATGTGTGGTAGAAGGAATCTCGTGTCGTGGACTTCGATGATATCCAGTTTTGCGATGCATGGTTTGGCGGGCGAAGCTGTGGGGATGTTTGAGAGAATGGTGGAGTCCAATTATAAGCCGAATGAGGTGACTTTCTTGTGCATCTTGAATGCCTGCAGCCATGGGGGGTTGGTAGAGGAAGGCATGAGATTTTTCGTGGACATGTCGGCCAAGCATGGAACTATGCCAGGGGTCAAGCATTATGGATGCGTTGTTGACATGTTAGGGAGGGTGGGGAGGTTAAGGGAGGCAGAGAGCCTACTTCTTGAAATGCCAATTGAAACCAACTCGATTCTGTGGAGGACTCTCTTGGGATGCTGTAATATGCATGGAGATGTAGAGATGGGTGAGAGGGTGATGAGGAGGATAATGGAGTTGGAGAGAGGACATGGTGGGGACTATGTGCTTTTGTCGAATATGCTTGTTGGTGCAGGAAGGTTTGGAGATGCCGAGGGAGTGAGGAGGGCAATTGATGGTAGAAGTGTCTCCAAGTTGACTGGTCATAGCTTATCTTGATACTACTATGCATGGCTACAACAAGATATCTATCGGCAAAGTAGGTAGGATTTCTTATGTATACAAAATTGCCTTAACTTAAAGTTGCAAAAGAAGTCATGCTTTACATAAACTTATATGATGGCAACAGTTCCTAGGATGGAGGCTAATATGACGCACGTTTGGTAATTCAACTTTCCATATCTTGTGAACTTCAAATTTTTTTTTTTTGACAAGATCAGTTGCATTTAAAATTTTGGTGCTTAGTTAATATATGTAGAAATCAAATCAAAGGTGACTAATTTGATGCCTCCCTTCAAGAACTAATAGAGATTCTTTACTAGATGAACTTACGAAATTATTAGCATCCATGGAAATTTAATTATGACTAGGGACTTCAATATGACCTATCTAGTATCATCCTCAGGAAGTGGGGCCTTGTGAACCAATGCTGGTCTCCTCCTTTCTAATGGGTACTAAACTTGTTGACTTTCAATCATGAAGCAATCATTTATTGGGGAGGAAAAATCATTTCCCTCCTCAATTTTCCATTCTGTGCTCTCTCACCCATCATTACCAACAAGTAACAACATCAAAGAAACAATTTTTTAAGATGTTTGTGTGTACTAGACAAAAGTATCCTTAATCCTCATTTTGGTTGCTAATCCTTCTTCTCCATTGCCATCCTCTTCCGCAACATGTCACCCTCCTTGTCACATCTCTCTCTTCTTCCTCTTCATCACATCCTCCTTTGTTCATGACCATCTTCTTCTTGATCCCACCCTTCTTCCCTAGTGTCATCCTTTACCCATTGCCCTCCACTTACTCTCTGGTCAGATCTTCTTCCCAACATCCTCCTCTTCCTCTATATGCTCTCTATTATCCTACCTCTTGGGTTCCAAGTGTTAGAGATAATTTAGGAGTTAGGAATATGAAATTAGAATTATCTCGTTCTATGTTTTGTTTCTTTCCAAATTGTAGGATATCATTTAGTTTGTTTGGGATTTGGTTTGTTTCTATATTTAGGAATTAGGATTTGTAGTAGGAATAATCATTCTCTATATAAAGGGATGTACTCCAATTATTTTTCCTTTGAGATTCAGAATAAAGTTTTTTAGTTATCAAAATCTTCACATGGTATTAGAGTGGGTCCATCTTGGAAACCCAACGTTCTCTACCTTGCCTTAGGGATGCCGTTGGTCCCCCTCTACCTTGGGGCATGTGCTCTGCCCCGTTTGGTTCGTATCTCCTGTTTGTGTCAATTATCATCTTACTTGAAGCACCACTAAGCAATGAAGCTTGGCCTATCTCTGAAGCAACACCAAGCAAAGGGGACCAAATCGGTCCCTGCATTATAGCATGGGCCCCCCTCATGTAGCAAAGCCCGTTGCATGATTAGGTGACACTGGGTGAGGCAACAAATTGGATCTCCAAATCGATTTTGAATTGGTTTAGCAATTCGGTCGTCTTTTTCAATCAATTTTTAGCCTTCTCCTTGGTTGGTGAGATTTCGGTTGTTGCGATGGCGGATAGAGAGACTTCGATGGTGACTATAGAGGCCAAATCCTTGACTATTATAGTTGTGATTGCTACTAATGTTGCAAAAGTACTATCTGCATCTGGTTGGAAGGACTCTACTGAAGCCTCGAGCCATGTAACTGATGCTGAAGACGCCAATGAGTGGTGGGGTAACTGAGCCACGTGCTCAGTCCCATCAGTAAATGCCTTACGCGAGTTTTATCTTTTCCTAGCGAGAAGAATTTTTTGTTGGTGTAAGGCAAGTATTAGTGTTTGGGATTGTCTCCTGTATCAGTATCTGTGCTTGGGATTGTCTCTTGTATCAATTTCTGTGCTTGGGATCGTCTCGTATTAGTATTAGTGCTTAGGTTTGTCTCCTGTATCAGTATCAATACTTGGGATCATTTCCCCTGTGAGGCTTGGAATCGTCTCTAGACTAAAGGTTTCCTAGTCAGTTTTTTATTCTAACTCCAAGGGAGTTAGGTATTCATTGGTGAAGAGATGATCACCTACTTGTCTGAAGATATATCTGTCTGCATGCCTAAGGACCTGCGTGTCTCAACTTGAGCTCATCTCCCGTATCAATGTTCACTTGTTTGCTTGCTCCAGCCCCAAACTATGTCAGATGGTGAAAGCCCTACTATTGGTGCACTACTACAAGTTGGGCATTGCATGCTCCAACCTGGGGGGGAGGGGGGAGTGTTATAGATAATTTTGGAGTTAGGAATAAGAAAATAAAATAATCTCTTTCTATATGATTTAGTTTGTTTGGGATTTGGTTTGTTTTTATATTTAAGAATTAGGATTTGTAGTAGGAATAATCCCTTTCTATATAAAGGGATGTACTCCAATTGTTTTTCCTTGGAGATTCAGAATAAAGTTTTCCGATTATCAAAATTTCCACACTAAGAATTTAAAAAATTGTATTGATTGTCATGGATAAAAAATCATGATTATTTAATTGGCAATAATGATCGGTAATAGATGGGTAGGAAGCATAGTTTCCATTGTGACGGGGAGAATTGAAGAGAGGTGATAAAAGTTGGGAAAGAAATTGGAGTCCACCAAGCTGAGAAGGAGAGGAGTGGTGGACGTCCATCTGAGCTGGAGGTGATGAGAAAAGTTAACAACAAGGATTTGTTAAATAGAGGAAGAGAATCTGGAGTGCATCGGAGGAAAAGGAATGGAGGTGCATTGGTATCTAAGGATTTTTTTAAAATAATATTACTTATGGTAATTCTCCTCAAGAGATGTAAAAACTCCATGCTACCCTCCATTACTATGGGTACACCAACTTATTGCATCAATCTTTCTCATTAACTAGATCCAGAATCTCCTTGCCTAAACATGTCGAATTTCCACATGAGTGGCTAGGCTACCAGTCTACCATATCAGCAAGCATCACATTCATGCTACCATCTTTGCAATGTGGCTACTAACTCCAAGCTAACCACTTCTCCCCTTACTCAGCACCAAAGTGAGAGAAGTGTTAGGAATAAGGTAGCCACGTGAGACTGCCACGTTGAAGCAGCAGTGGGCCCATCAAGGCGGCAAAAAGGACCAAGGGTCCTGATTTTGGTGTCTTAGGTTCCAAGTTTTAGTATTTTTGTTAAGTAGATTTTAGGAAAAGTTGTTTTAGGAAGTTGTTTAGTGATTTGATCTTTCTTATTTTAGAGATAAGAATTTTTTTTTGTTTTATTGGGATATATTTTCTCTATATAAAGAGAGTCTTCCCATTATATTTGCTTCTTTAGTCCATTAATAATATTTCCAATTATTCAAGACTCCTCTCCTCTCTCTTCTTCCTTCAAGCAGCTGGCCATCACCACCAACGCCGACTACCTTCAGTCGGCCACCAAGAATAGCTGATGGCTACTCCTCTTCTCCCTATTTTCTTACGTGGACAGTTCCCATGTGGACTGTTTTTCCATGCCCAAGGGAGCCTTCGTGCTCCACCTTGCACGATTTGTAACATGGTATCAGAGCCTATAGTCTAGGCTCTCTTGCGCATGTGGGTTTTGATCGTATGTTGGTGGCTTTCGTCTCTGGAGAGAGTCTTCCTCGACAAATTCGGTGCCTTACACGGAGAAGGAACATAGTAGAAGATGATAGAAGCTTCCACGACGGTTGGTGACGCTATGTTAGGACCGGGAGAAAGCAAGGTGGTTGTCTCCGAGACAACCATCAAGCTACATGGTGCCCCCAACCATGTCTTGTGGTCTCGTTCCTACAAGATATTTGTCAGAGGACAGGAGAAACTTAGTATTCTCCTCGTAGAGCCACCGGAGCAGAAGGATGACAAGAAGTTCGAGAAGGAGAACTGCACCATTATGCACTGTCTCATGAACTCGATGGACCCATCCATCGCCTTGAATATGCTCTACAAAAAGAGCATTTACGACATTTGAATGACCCTTGAGAAGAGGTACGCCCAAACATTGAGTAACATGCGTATTACTGATTTGTATACTCGTATTTGGATAGCGAGTTAGGGAGACCTTTCCTTGACCACTACGAGAAGATGGAAGTCTTGTTTGAGTAGTTGGAGATATTCGAGCCACTGTTGCGACAAGCATGGGGAGACATGGGTGGTTTGGCAATTCGCCAAGTTTTTATCGAGGTTGCATCCCCATTATCAAATTACTCGTGACCAGATCCTCGCCTCCAACGGGAAGATGGACCTCGAGACCATCTTTTGCCATCTCTTGAAGATGGAGGTACCTGAAGAAGTTACGTCGAAGGGTGAGAACTTTGCACTTGCTATTCCAGAAGCAAGTGTGGGACATGGAAAAAGGACGTAACCGAGGTCCTGGTCATGTCTATCCGAAGTGCCAACATTATGGACATATTAATCATTCACAAGATAAGTTCTGTGACAAGTTCAAGAGACCTCCACGTGGGGCTATTTGCACATCGCGTGTAGACACCCTGACTCCTGAAGATCTTGAGAAGCTATGAGCCATGCTTCATGAAGATGAGTCAATGGTGGTCATCACAATGATCATTCAGGTTGCCACAGATGCAACGACTTCGGAGGTGGCAAGATGTTACATCGTTGACTCATCTAAAGAGAAGGCCGAGAGCATGACTCTTGAGGAAGAAGAGTGGTGGGGCGTCTAGCCTCACAAGTTGAAGATCAAGTTGTCGGCTTGCCGACCTTCAACTTGAGGGGGTGTTAGGAATAAGGTCGCCATGTGGGACTGCCATGTGGTAGTTAGAAGGCCACGTAGTAAGTAGCAGTGGGCCCATTAGGACCGGCGGAAAAAAGAACCAAGGGTCTTAATTTTGATGTCTTAGGTTCCAAGTTTTAGTATTTTTGTTAAGTGGATTTTAGGAAAGGTTGTTTTAGGAAGTTTGGTGATTTGATCTTTCTTATTTTAGAGATAAAATTTATTTTTTATTTTGTTGGCATATGTTCTCTCTATATAGAGCCTTCCCATTGTATTTGCTTCTTGAGTCTATTAATAATATTTTCAATTATTCAAGATTCCTCTCCTTTCTCTTCTTCCTCCAAGCAGCCGGCCATCACCACCAACGCTGACCACCTTCAGCCGGCCACCAAGAGCAGCCGGTAGCTGCTCCTCTTCTCCCTGTTTTCTCACGTGGACAGTCCCCATGTGAACTGTTTTCCCACACCCAAGAGAGCCTCCACGCTCCACCTTACGCGATTCGTAACAAGAAGATATAGTGAAGGAAGAAGGGCAGGAAATCCACACCAAAATGGCAGCAGACCTTCTTCCAAGCAACTGAAATGAAGGAGCAATACAGAATAAGGCAAGCAACATTTTCCAGGTCTCTACGGAAAACATATCTTCAGTCAATTTGAATTTCCTTGGCAATTACTATATCAGCAATGAGGAGTCTATTTTTCTAAGCTAATAACGTACGACAAGTCCACTTAGGCATGCACCCCTTAAACCATATGCCTTTCAAAAGGGGGTTGAAACCCTCCTTGATCTTTAATCTCCTTGGGCATATTCAGGACTTCTCTCCAATCTACTCCAGCTATTTGATCCAACCTCAATTGCAAGCATTAGATTGGCAAGAGATTAGATATCATTTGTCCACCTCTGGTGTTTCCAGTGAGAAGTCCCTAGAAACAAGCTTCATCCAACTCACACTATTTGAGTTGCCTAAGCTGTAGTAAGCCTGTGCAACCATTTGTATTTATAAAGGTCCCTAGTCCTTCAGGAAAAACATTCTATAAGTCTGGGTCTATTTGCAATACTCCAAGCCATCAGGTGGGACTTGCCATCCCACAAGAAGTCACCCAAGGGCAACCTTAAATTCAGGGCAACTTGAAGGGCCAGTGAGCAATAAAGCCCCAAAATGACCATCAAGTTGATCATCAAAACTTTTCCTATACCTGAGAGAAGTTCACTTATCCAATCAAGAAGAAGATTGGCACCCTTGAATTAATGGTCAGGACAAAAGCCTCAGTCTCTTGCTAGTAAGGATTTCTCAGAGGTATTTTGCACGAAGAGTTCCTTGTGCTATACTAAGGATGGAGAAAATACCCCCATGAACAGAGGAACCACCTTGAAAAGAAAATTCTACATTTGTTGAAGTTAAAAGGTAGACTCGAGGCCAACCAAAAATCAACAATGCTGCATGGATACCTCTAGGTGACTTGAGTTTCCAAAAGCACAATGTATACAAAAAAAAAAGGTGAAATGGAGAAGTAATGTGCTTCAGCTATGATAGGTTGATCTTTTGCCTACGTACATGGTATTCCAATAATGTAAAGAGTGCTTCCATGACAAGAGTGAACAACAAGGGGGATTGAATTCACCTTGCCTCAACCCTTGTTACTTCTAGAATCCAATGGGAATTCCATTTAAAAGAGGGGAGAAAGAAGGTCAATCGATGCATTTCTGAATCCATGAAATCCACATTGGTCGCAAAACCACCTTCATTACGAAATCTGGAACAAATCCTTGCTCATGAATGGAAGGCCTTAATGATGTCTAATTTTACATACATCTTTGCTGCACTTTTTTTTTTTTTTTGAGGAGGGTGGTGGTTATCCACATGATACCTACCCAAAATTCATTACTCAAAATAACATGTTACAACACCCAAAGCTACAAAGTGGACTCCCAAAACACTAGCTGGGAGGAAATGGAAGAGATAACATTTTCAACATATGACATTTCGCCCCTGAACACAAACCCATTCCTCCCCAACTACACTTCCCACAATTTTGCTCCATTTCTTTTCTTGTTAAAATCTTGAACAATTTTATGGACTTGGCATGAGCAATTCATAATACTTGCCCCGAACAAACACCAATTATTAAAAACCATATGGAGGATTCTATCAAATCTCATAGCCAAAGTCCTTTGCAAATGATTTTTTATGAGTGTTGCAACAAGAAATTGGGTGCTAGTCAGCCAGACCACTACCAGTTGAACACTATGAAATAAGAGCGAGAAAACTGCAATTCACCTCTTTCACCGAGTTTCCTCCCTAGAGAAAAACAGCCTGGTGTCCCCAACATTATCACCAAATATCCCCTGGCAATTCTTGAGAAATGGGAATTAACTTGTCAGGCCTTGCAGTCTTATCATCATCTAGACTCATCCCCTCCGTAGAAGGCAAGGAGGATAGCAAAAAAGCAGTAGCAGATTGCAGCTTGTGTTGGAGGTGGAAATGAAACCTCTCAAGGTGCACTCTCCATTACAAAGCTTGGGAAAATGAACACTTACCTTTTACAAAAGAAAACTAAAAGTGATCATTTACAAGCCCAGGTATTTTGCAGCTATAAACTGGAAAACCATGTGAGTTTTTGCTGCTTGGTTGCAGTAGTAGAACCCTTAACACATAGGCTAATTTTGATTCTTGGATTACAGGATAAACCTGAACTCCTTTTCAGAAAAAAAAGGATAAACCCAAACTTAAAATAGCAGTGGACAATCCATTGGAACATGTTTTCTGATGTATGTTGTGAATCTAGAAAGCAAAAAACCCAGATCTTGGGGGGAGAAAATGAGAAAGGGGGAGAGCCACTGAGAGAGAGAGAGAGAGGAGGGAGAGAGAGACATTGTGAGGAGGGCCACCGAGAGGGGGGGTGGTGGGGGAAGCAGACGATTGGATGGTGGTGGCAAGGAGAAGGAGCTAGCATCGATTCCCGGGCGTTGGCCTCGGATTTGCCGATCGTACGGGCGGTGCAAGGGAGAAGGAGAAGTGCTTCAAGTGCCTTAGTTATGGACACTGGGCTCGAGATTGCCGCGAACCTTGGAGGTGTGGTGGGTTTGGGTATCGGAGTAGGCTATGTGGTCGAGGTAGTGGTGGTAGGGCTTTGCCTTCGTTGCCGGCTAGGAGGCTATCGCAGGCCGAGGTTGAGGCATGACCATGAAGGGGTGATCGCTTTGCAAATAGTGGTCGAAGATGGTTTGGTGGGGGAGGTATTGGAGGGTGGGATCAATCAGGAAGAGGTGGAGAAGGTGTTGGGCTGCGGTTCCAAGATGGAAAGGGCGGAGGTTCTGGCCCTTAATGAGAAGAAATTCTTGATCCTGGGTCTTTCCTCGTTTGAGAAGGAGCTTTGCTTTAGGGAGGTTCAGGTGGAGATCTAGAGGTTGAGGTGGAGAAGACCTTGTCTTCAAGATGGGGCGTCCCTGGAGCGCCCACCGGAAAGGTCCCTGCACGAGATGGTCATCACTGGGGTCCCTTGGTGGTTGAGGTCGGTGGAGGTGGTGGAAGCGGTGGTATCACCTTTTGCTTGACTCAGGGAATGTAGGAGTGCAGGGCTCACCGCACGTCCCTTTGTGGTGGTGGTTGAGCCAAAGGTGGGTATCCCCATGATGGAGAAGGTTCTGCTTCGGCTTGGGGGATCTTCGTGGGTGGTGACATGCACTCCTTGGGGGGAAGCTCCACATGGAGGCATGGTTGGAGTTCCGATGCTGAAGGCGGCGCCATGAGGTCCGGCGATGGAGCGGAGGACAAACTGGGAGAGGAAACAGATGGTTGCTGACGTGGACTCAATACTTGAAACGTCCATGCCAATCTCGAATGCGACGGCATTGATGGCAGAGGTGCGCGCGAAGATAGCGGTGTAGTTGATGGCTCGGGGAGCGGAAGAGTCGCTTCTTAGGGATATTATTACACACGTAGCTGGACAAGTACAGCTGGCGGAGGATGCATTGCGTGCTGGTCACGTCGCACCCAAGGAGGATCTAAATCCATTGGTCGCTTTTAGACTCGGATTCACTAAAGCCTTGTCCACGGATCCTCTTAGCGATGGGGTTTTGGGCTTGGATGTGGACCCGCCTGCTGATGGGACCATGGAGTGGGCTCCGCTTGGTCCAAATAAGGTCAGTGACTCACCCCCCTAGAAGGATGCGCGCGATGGCGACTTTGGAGGCCACACGAAGGGTATGCAGCAGCTCTAGGGCCAGCCTGATGGAGGACAGTGGCCATCACAGGCCGATGGCAGGACGACGAACGAGGGTTCGACAGGAGGAAGGATGACGACTGATTGTGGACAGCGACCTGGCAACGACTTCCCAGAGGATCGAACTGATGGGGGGCGGCAGTCTACACAGGGCGATGGCTGGATGGTGAATGAGAGATTACGATCTAATTGGGGGATGACTGAAGAAGGCCGTCAGTGTGCAGAGACCAGAGGAGAGCGTCCACAGGGGGCTGTCACAACAATCGATCGCCATAGCGTCGGAGAAGGTTGCGACGACGTCTGGCGTGGAGGTATAGATCGGTGAGCAGGTCGCGGTCAGCTTGACGAGATGGAAGCCATGCGTGGTGGATGGAGGCTAGTGAGGTCGCCTTCTTTACAATAGGAAGTGGAGCTTTCGAAAGATCGGTCTCGGGTGGTTGTGGATGGACGCGGAGGGTCGTCGGAGTTGCCGCATCAATTGTTTAGTGTGTTTAACCAGAATGACGAGGAGGTGCGTTAGACTGCGGAGGCGGCAAGCTTCCGACCGACTCTAAAGGAGGTCTCTAACAGTTCTCAATGAATGGTATACTTGGAATGTCAGGGGTCTCAACGACCCGTCAAGGAGATTGGCTTTGGGGAACTACATCTGCTAGTGGTGGGTGGACGTGGTGCTACTTCACGAGACTAAACTGTCTGCATGTGAGGGGAGGTTGTGGAGGGAGATCGAGGGGTCGTGGATGGAAGGATTTTTAGCCCTGGACACAGTTGGCTGCGTGCGCGCACGAGGGGGGTAGTTGTTCGAGTGGCCCGAAGACGTCTTCGTTGTGGAGGACTATTTTAGAGGAGCTCATGTCATCTCTGCCAAGTTGGTGAGGTGAGGAGGGGCCAGAATGGTCGTTACAGGGGTCTATGGTTCGTCGAACGCCTAAGCGAGGAGGGTTATGTAGGAGGAGCTTGCGTCGGTGGCGGCGGAATGCCAGGGAGTACTTGTTGGTGCTAGAGCACCACGATCGTTTATTTTGATGATAATAAAATACGTGTCTTTTAACATTTGCTTTTGAGTCCTAGTTTTCAGGTCAAATTGCAAATGGAGATAGGTGTTTAGACAGAGTTCTAGCTCGCATCCATGACGGATTGAAGGAGCTGGACAGAGGCAGAGGAGCTTCGCGAGAAGCGAAAGCTTGAAGATGGAAGGATAAGAAGAATATGATAGATTTCTGTTTATCTTTTTCTATGTAATTTTGTCATATATTCTTGCTCTTTTTATTTCTTAGAATATCTGTTAAAGAGCCTTAAAGGATCCTTAAAGTAGTCCTAGGAACACCTACACTACCCTAGGATGCTTAGGTTTTTTATAGAGAACTTAGAAAATCAAAATAGGGATCAGACAACCTTTTTAGACGTCTAATCTAAATTTCAGATGTCTGATAAAAACTTTTAAGACGTCTGACTGTTGACTCAGACGTCCAATTATTTAAGCTGGACTTAGTTCTGTCTGATAAAATCAGACATCCAGACCTTAGTCCAGACATTTTAGGAGACGTTTGATGCCTTTGCCAGACATCCAATTAGTGGACCATTGGCTTCCTTAGCAAACATTGAGGAAATGACCGTTAGCCTCGTATCAGACGTCCGTAGAGGACCCCAGACGTCTGATACATGACCGTTTTGCATCGACTGACCCAAAATCTTCCTTCAGAGATTTTATAGCTGTTAGACTCGTTGGGAATCCATTTCCAGAGAACAAATAGGTTTCCAGACGTCCAGAACTTGTGCTAGACGTCCTGTGTGTCGTTTGATAGCCATACACTAGAACCCTGTTTAGGTCTGATTCAAGTCAGTAAGGAAATCCGCCTAAAATCAGACGTCTGACTTAGTTCCCAGACGTCTTAAACGGGTTTTCCAAACGTCTAATGCCAGGACTAGACGTCTGATGACCCTGTCAGAATCATGATTAATTCTGACTTCGACCTGATTCTCTTGGGCCTTTAACCCAACGGCTATGGAAGCCTTCCAAAGCCTTCCTAGATCCTCTATAAATAGAGGACCCCTTACACACCTAGATACACCAAGCAATACACTTTCACATCATTTTGTGTCTTTTGATCTCTAGAAGAAGCTCTAGCCCTCAAGTCTTAGTTCACCTTCCAGAGAGCTTCAATCCAATTGTGTACCCGCTCTCTCGCCGTAGTTCACGAGAGCATCGTTGTGCCATTGCGTAGTTCACGCATCTACGTCGTCGACGCACTTCCACCAACGGGAAGTTTCCTATCTCCTATAGAAGCTGTGTTAATATTTGTGGGTCTATAGGATTTTTGTACTTTTATTGTTCTTTGATTTGAGTATTCGCTTTGCGAATTCTCGTCTCCATCGAGGGGCAAAATCCTCCTTGTGAAGAGAAGGGGTTGAGGAACGCTATCCTTGCACTTGTAACGTGGTTGTAATTGAGGTTGAAATACCCTCGTTGAAGTAGTTCGTATAGTGGATTTGATCGACTAGATCGATCGGAAAATCTTAACTTGAAAGGGTTAGGTGGTGGTTTTCAATCGGGTTGGGTTTCCACCTAAAAATACTTGTGCCTAATTGTGTGATTGCTATTTTTGTGAGATTGTCTATTTTAATTTCGCATTTTTTACGTCACGCTGATCTCACCCCCTCCAAGTGGGAGAATTACAGTACCATGGCTAATTGGAGGAGATTTTAACATCACTCGGTAGATTGATGACAAGCTTGAGGGGCAGGGGAGATAGGATCCCGGGTCAGAGCACTGTGTGGAGTTTGTGGCCATGCATGGTCTTATAGATTTGATCTCGGTGTCCTGCGCATATACTTGGAGGAGCACAAGCGGTCAGAGGTCCAGGATTGATAAGTTCCTATCTAACCTGGAGATGGCAGAGGTGTTCCCTTTAGCGGATATTTCTCCTCTGGAGAGGCCCTTCTTGGACCACATGCCTCTTATGTGGAGATCCAATGAGGGGATTTATTTTGGCACATGCTTCAAATTTGACAGGTCCTAGCTGATGGAGGAGGGGTTTAAGAACATGGTGGAGGAGAAATGAAACTCAATGGAGGTAGAGGGATTAGCTGCGACTTGATTGGCAAAGAAGCTGGCTGGTTTACAAGAACATCTGAGGGTTTTCAGGAGAGAGTTCAGGGCATCCAGGCGTGGTAGGAAGGAAGAGGCATTGGCAGAGATCTCCAGGATTGACAGGCAGGAGGATCGAAACTCTGTGTCAAAGGACGATAGAGATTAAAAGGTGAGGATGACTCGAGTGGTGCATGAGGAGGATGGGAAGATGTAGAGTGGAAGATGAGGTTCAAGTAAAAATGGTTGAGAGAGGGCGACTATAATACTAGGTTCTTTCACCAAGTGGCCTCGGCTAGGTGGAGGAAGAACTGGATTGAGAAGTTGCTGATGCACGGGGAGACCTTCTCGGGTAGAGAGGAGGTTGGACAGGCAATGACAGAATACTTAAGAGAATTCACAGGGAGGTGCAGTAGGGGGTGTTAAAGGTGGAGGGTGAGGATGTGCGGAGGGTTATGACAGATCAGGTGGTAGGCCTCATGGCTACATTCACGGAGGATGAGGTGAGGGTGGTGGTATGGGGTCTCAATGCAGAGGGGTGCCCTAGTTTGGATGGATTCCCATTCTTTTTCAAGGAGTTCTAGTCTTTGATAAAGGTTGAGGTGATGTAGATGTTGGAGGAGTTTGCAGTCGGGAATAGGAGGTTTGATAGATTGAATATACTATCTGTTCTTTTTGCCAAAGGAGGAGGGTGTGGAGCTATTCAGGACTTTCGATCGATAGCTTTATCGAATGCTATGTACCTTATTGTTGCGAAAGTCTTGGCCAACAAACTTCGTGGCCTTCTAACCGATTTGATTTTGCCTGTACAGACAGCCTTCGTTCCAGGGAGAGGAATTCTGGATGGTTTTGTTGTTACAATGGAGTCTCTGGCTGTGTGGAGGGGGGAGAAGAAGGCATTTTTATGGAAAGTTGATTTCAGCAAAGTGTACGACTCCATGCACTAGGAGTTTCTTTGGGTCTCTCTGGTGAGGAGGGGTTTCCCCCAGACCTGGATTGACTGGATAAAGAGGTGTGTGATGATAACATCCTTATCAATTTTAATGGCCCGTTACACTTTTGGCCATTTAAGACATCTAGAGTTTTAGTCAGACGTCTGTCCAGACGTATGGATCCGTTCCAGGATGTCTGAAAGTGGAATTTTCGTACTACGCTTTGCGTGCGGGTGGATCGCAGAGACCGTTCCCTTCTCTCTCCCTTCCTCATTTTCCCCCGAACCCTAAACCCCACACCCTCCTATTTATACCCCTCCTCCCCCTTCTCCTTTCCTCACACTGCCAGCCACCACCACCTCCAGATCTCCTGTGCAGCAGTGGTGAGGGCGGACGAGAGAGACGAGTGGGGTGCGAGTGAGGGAGAGTGAGAGGAAGGAGGAGAGCGTGGGAGGAGGACCAAGGTCGGTGGAGCTTCGGTGGAGCTCGAGGAGGAGCCAGTGAGGAGCTGCTCAAGCTCCTACAGCAGCTGGAGCTACCGCTGCGGGAGGAGGAGTGAGTGGAGAGAGCTGCGAGGAGTTCCTGATACTGGAAGTTTTCCTGTATTAGATGTCTGGAGTGGAATCCAGACGACTGGCGGGGTACTTGGACGTATGGAGCTAAGGCCAGACATTTGAAAGTACATTTATCGCAATGCAGGGGTTGTTGTCGGCTGATCGCAGCACTGCAGGTACGTATCTCCCTGCGCCATGCATATCGCAGCGCAGGGGTTATTGTCGGTTGATCACGCCTGCGATTTTGTACGCAGGTGCAGCTTTGGGAAGGAGCGTGGAACGCTTTCTCATGTGCTTTTGGACGTCTGAACACATCACCAGATGTCAGGAGATGTGTCCAGACGACCGGAGACATTGTCCGACGTTTGGAACTGTCTTCAGACGGTCGCAGTGAAGGTCTGGATGTCTGATCAGCTGCAGGAGACACAAGGTAAGATCCGACGCCTTTTAAGATGTCTGGGATTATTCCCAGACGTTTGATTTTGAACAGTAGGCATGTTTTTGACCTATTTAGGGTCCAATCGGGATCCGTTTTACGCAAACGAAATACCTATACTTTCCTCTCGAGTTCCTCTATGTACTAGAGTCTATTATATACTGTTCTGAACTCTCCTTTGTGATGTATTCCTTGGTATAGGATTTCAACCTACTGCGTGTTTGGGGCTCACAGAGACGTCTGGGTCTGCGGTTTAAGCCTCCATTATTACCGTGTTTCCTGATAGAGTGATTTAATCCAGTTATTAATATTTGAATAAGAATGTACTTGGTTGAATTAGTCAAATGGAACTTTAGGATGTAGAATGAACCCTATGGTAGATAAATGAATGAATCGTTTATACTGTATAGTTTACTTGCATGCGTGATTGAGATAAACTGCTAGAAATTGCCTGTATTATAATTGTGAGTTGCTTGTTAGAATATGAGCTGCCAGTATTTAATGAACAATTACCTGTGAAATCACCAGTTGTGTGTATTGAGAATTGAATTATGAAAACAGGAGCTGCCTGTATATGAATGAGAAATGAATTATGAAAGATGAGACTTGGATAGGGATAAATGATGTTAACATGAGCATGAACCATACGGAGAATTAGGAGTAGAACTCCTGTGGATAGACGGAAATCTGGAATGTAGACAGGAAGTGTGCTGACCCTTGAGTACGTGGTACCAAAGAGAGCAACTGTCCCATTTTGTGTAGAGCGGAGCTAGCCTCTCTTAAGTTGAGACTTGGAGTTAGGATTGACCACTCTACACCGACTTCTGTTGGCCTTCGCGTACGTGATATCGAGGCGAGCTACTAGTGTAGGGAGGGAGCTAGTCACCCCACGTGACCCAGGGTTCAGCTAAGCCATCCTGCATCGACTTGTTAGGCCCTCTCAGCAAACCGGGGTAGTTAGACGAGGGTGCGCGGATTGTGGAGGGGCGAAACCCCTGTTTGGTTCTGTGGGGGAAGTCCCATGTTCTGAGAGGGCAAGACCTTATATTGTTCCGTGCCGTACTTTTGGCGTACCTGCTAGCGGAAACGACTGACCACGTGTCAGTGCGGGGTAGCTACCCGTGCACTTATCACGCGTGCCATAATCACCGCTACATCTTGACAGTAACCTCGGGGTGGTTGACTGGGTATAGGACTACCACGGGGGACTCTCCCGGCCAGGAGAGCATCACGGGTACCTTCTACTCTACGGAAAAGACTGTAATCAAGATCGTTCCCATGAGGAACATGCAAGATCAAGAAATATCTGGATACTTTGAGAAATGGGTGAAATGGAAACATATAAAACAGATAAATGGAAATGAGAATTAAACATGTTTTTACTGTTTTATACTTAAATAATATAAACACCACTCTACTCAGCGTTCGCTGACTCTGTCTTTTCATAATACTGTTCAGGACCAGGAGTTGAGCAACCCGAGCTTCCAGTTGCAGAGGGTGCTGGGCCCAATCGAGTCTAGCCGTAGTTTTCTTCAGCACTTTCTTTTTTCTTTACCGTTGTAGTAAGTAATGGACTCTTTGTTACTGTTTTGCTACTTCTGTTTCCTTTTTGCTTTCCGTCGTTGTTGTTGTGGTGGTATATACTAAGACAGTTCTATTTCCTTTACTACTTTATACGTTTCTTCTGCTTAGTTATATCGAATGTGTGAATATGGTTATTTTCCTGCTTTTGGTTATTTCTTGTTGGACGACTAGGTCTTGGGATTAGTCGAGGCGAGTCGGTCTCGGGTCTTGTAGGGATCCGGGAAACGGGTCGTAACATCAGTCTTAGTTAATGGGAATCCTGCAGGAAGTTGGGTGCAACCTAGGAGGGGAGTTAGGCAGGTTTGCCCTCTCGCTCCGATGTTGCTTGTATTGGCGGCGGTTGCCTTTGCAAGGGTGACTCACAGGTCCTGTGCTAGGGGACTGATCAGGGGCCTTGTGGTTGGTCATGAAAGAGAGGTCTCAATATTGCAATACACGGATGACACTTTGTTTCTGGTAGAGGGGTCTGTCCTGGAGGCTAGGAGGATGAGAATTCTGTTGGAACTTTTTGGTGAGGCCTCAGGGCTGCGGATTAACTATCAGAAATCAAATTTCGTCCTGATAAACATGTCAGGTGAGGAGAGGGAGGCGATCGGAGATGCTCTTAGGATAAGTGTAGGTTCACTGTTGCTAGTGTACTTGGGGCTCCCATTGTCTGATTATCATCTCAGGATGCAGGACTGGATACCTCTCCTGGATAGGATGGAGAGGAGGTTGGCGGGTTGGTCATCCAGGTTGCTGTCGAGGGGAGGGAGATTGACTCTAGTGAATGCAATGCTGTCCTCCATACCAGTGCACTTCCTTTCTGTTTTCAGGATACCGCGTTAGATTGAGAAGAAATCACAGTGTTGATGAGGGATTTCTTTTGGTCTGATGTGGGGTCGGCAGGAAAGGGGACAAGGCTGGTGGCTTGGGAGGAGGTCTATAGGTCGATATAGGAGGGCGGTTGGGGGTTAGGGATGTTGACGAGGTTAATTTGAGCCTCCTCTTGAAGTGGATTGCCAGACTGGTGGGGCAGGAGTAGGGTCTTCTTGGTGTCATTCTACAACACTGTTATGGTTCCTTCATTTCGTGGGGACCTTTGGTGACTCACCCTCCCAGAGCTTTTTCTTTCCTCAGAGGCTTGGCGACAGTGGTGTTGAAGGTGCGGTCCTTTTCTCCTGTTGTGGTGGAGGGGGATGCCTTCCGTTTCTGGTTGGATGATTGGTAGGAGGTTGGCAGTAGTGTTAGTGACAAGTACGCTTGCCTTTTTGTGAGGGCTGTGGACTTGGTAGCTTTGGTGAGGAACGTTTGGGATGGAGCTTGGTGTTAGACTTTTTTTTGGGTGTGGGGGGGGGGGGGGGGGGGGGGGGGGGGGGGGGCTCTCGGACCAACGGTGTGTAGAATTTCAACAGTTGATCCAGGAGCTCGAGGGTTGGGTGCCAAAGGAGGGAGGTGACTCATACCATTGGGACGAAGGGGAGTTCATTGTTGCAAAAGCTTTTCGCATGTTGGGTGCTGTCTCGTTGAGTTTGGATGTCGATCTCTTGAGAGATTGTAGATTGCTTTGGTTGGCAGACTGCTCGCTGAAAGTAAAGATCTTTGCTTGGCTAATAAGGAGGGGGAGAGTTGTGATAAAGGTGTGGATGATGAGATGGGCCCAAACAGATGATGTGAGATTCTCTCTTTGTGAAGGGCCAAACAGGGATATTCAGCCTATCTTGTTCCAATGTCCTTTTGTTGCATAGATCTGGCAAAGGATGGGGATCAACTGGATCGCTCCCCAGGACATGGTCAGCATTTGGTCCTCATTCCGAAGAGGAAATGCCCTTGGTGGAGTTATCAATTTTAGATCCAAGAAGGATAGAGTCAAGGTATTGACGGTGTTGTGGGGCGTTTGGCTGAGGAGGAATGGGGTGGTGTTCAAGGGAGAAAGGCCCTCTTTAGAGAATTTTGTTTCCTCGATTTCTTCCGAGGTGGTATTTTGGGAATCTGCTATATAAACTATGATGTAGCCTCTTTTTCCGACTGATGGAATGAATTTAGGTAGTTATCACAAGGATGACTGCCTTTTTGCTTTTCAAAAAAAAAAAAAATTGAGTCAAGGTGTTATTTAGAGTAGTTTTCCTTTCTCTTCTCTTTCTTCTTTATATCTGGTTGTTGGGACTTGGGTTTTGTCAAATGCAAGTTGGTGTAATACCTTCCAGATTACTTGACTCCTGTTTGCCATAGATGGCTGTTGATTTTAATTCTTTGAACTATGCTCATTGCGATTCTAGGAGGACAACCTGTAGACACATAGAAGAGGAAAGATTTACACTTAGGTTTACGATTATACTTTTATGCTTAACTTGATGGTTGGAATCTTGGTAGATGGACTCCTTGGATGCACTTCCACATGAGTATGTCCCTGCACTTACTGAATTCTGGTGTCATTATCTGTTTATGTTTTGTCTGCAATGGAAACTTGTAGTCACAATCAATGAACAAATTGAGAACTTCTTAGAAATATGAAGCTTCTAATCTACTGCATAATTTCTTATTTGAATTGCTGGTAGCTTGGATTGTATACATTTGGCCAATATTGGTAAATTCTTGTGAAAGTTTCACTATCGTACGATAGCACTTCAGAATCAGACATTTCTCTGAATTTTTGAAAACCGGTTAATTTTGGTTAAATTTTGCATGCTGATTCGGATAATAGTCTAAAAAATTGCTTATCAGAAAATGACCTCATGCGATTCTAATTGATGGTTAATTGAACTTTGTGACTCAAAAGATGTGTATCCGAAGAGTTCTCCAAATTAAACTGTGATTTTGCCTTCCTCACAAGAAGCAACATTTTATTGGTGCATTCTTTCTTTCCATCATGTGAACTTTGGCATTTTGGTGAGGCTCATCAGGAGGTTTATTGCTGAGATCTTGCCATTAATAAAATTCCTGTTGGTGCAGGCCTTCTGCAGATAAATCCATACTGTCATTCTGCAAGGCAATCATTCCTGCATGTATTATGTCAAAGATGTTCAAGTGCATGAGGCTGCCCGAACTGTGGCCACCATTTTGCTTTTGTGGGGGGTTGAAGCTCAGCTGGGCAGGTGACTTGAAGACACCATGTTGGGAAGTGAAGGGGAGATGAGCATGTGATGAAATGCTAGGGGGCAATGCAGTGGAAAGAAATGAGCAGGTGATGCAGCAACGAGGAGATGGGTGGGCGATGTAGAGCGAAGAGATGGTGGGCAATCGTTAACAACTTTCCCTCCTCTTTCCTTTGATTTTTTGTAGCAGAAACAGTTAGCCACTCAATAACCATCAAAAGCAGGACCAAAGGTGAGGCCCCAGAGGCTATATCAAAATATTGCAGAACCAAATCCAGAAGTAATGGATGTGAGGAGAGCAACAGAGCTTTTTAGACATGAACTAAAAATATTACAAAAGCTAAGGGAATTAAATTTTCCTTCAGCTTCCAAAGGCATTTGTCTTTCCTGCTAGAAAAACCTGCAGGCAATTAGAAGGTAAGACATATACCATCTCTATAAACGTCTGTTCTTTGTTGCAAAACAGTGTGCAATTTACTTGAAGGGTTTGTTAATAATATGCTAAGAGGTAGTTGTAAACATTTGCAGCTTGATTGCTATGCATGACGGCCTTTATCTTGGAAAGTCTGGAATATCTTTCCTTCCAAGAGAACCGAATAGCTGTTCCAATAGTTATCAGAGCTAATCTTGTCTGAATTTAAACCAATACCTGTATGGTTCTTGTCCACAGCCTTAAAGTTTTTTATTGGAGGCCCGTTCGCCTCTACAAGGGATGACAGTGATAACCATCCTTGCATACTCACAGTTGTATAAATGATCAGTGGATTCCTGACTATCACAACAAAGCAGACATCTATTTGCTAACTGATAACCATCCCTTTGGAGGGTATTCGTTTGTCTGCCTATTCGTTTGTTCTTTTTTCTTTTTTCTCTTTTCTTTTGGCTCTTTTCAGCAAGCAAATGTCTTTACCAAAGCAAGGGAGGCTTCTATGATCATCCTAATTGTTAAGTAGAATATTTAGAAGGATGGATCTAAGTTCACTGAATTGATCAGGATTGTGAAGGGTTGAATGCGAACAAAGAGATTTAAGCCAACTATCTCTGATCCTTATGTTGTTGTAAGACTTAGTCGAGCTAATATTTTTCTTATTTGCAAATTTAAACAGATCCCGGTATCTTATGTTAGAAGCTGTCATTATTGTTAATTTTTTTAACTTATGCGAGCATTGAAACCTTGTGGACGATGGGCATAAGGTTTGGACAGTTGTGAACAATCCCAAACACACCTAGGGGTTAATTGATTTAAGGTCTATGTTGTGGGAGGTAAATGATTTTTACTTCGGTGGACTGCCATGAAGCTGGACAAAGTAATACTTTTGCCAGGTTATTTGCATTATTTTCTTGCTCGAAAATCATGGGCGCAACTCGCATCTTTGTAGACTTCAATTGTCTCTCTCTCAAATTAAAAAAAAAACATTTGCATAGGATATAACCCTCTTCTTCTAATTTTCATGGGGCACCGAAGTAAAGCAATCTCTCTCTCTCTCTCTCTCTCTCTCTCTCTTTTCTGAAGGGTAGGAAAGAGTTCCATTGAGCCATCCGGAGACTATTCTTCAAATGACTCTTTTTTCATATGACTTTCGCAAATTCTCTTGCAAATCCAAGTCTATACGTTTGCCTGAAGGATTACTTTTATCTAGGGATAAGTTAAGGAGGATATTTGTGTTTTGAGGAATATAATAAGTAATGAAATAGAAATAATTAGCATATTGATGTGATTGTAGTGGGTAATATTTTGATAATATAATATGTAAATGAGATAAGTTGATGTGATGTAATTAATAAATATTAATGATTTTTATGTTTGAATAGGTATATTTAAATATATGTTGATATTGATATGATGTAGTAGAATAGACTAAAAGTAAGTATATTTTGCTAAATATTAGTGTTGATGTGATGAAATAAAATAAATGTTACTCTACTTACATGAGTGGTTAATATTTTAGTTAAAGGGATGTACCAATCAAACTATCTCTCACACAAATGGGTCCTAAGGCATTGTTTAATTGTAGAAATTGTTTTGGAGGGGTAAATTTTGCTAGTATCAAAATTGGGCGATAACTTAGATTAAAGTGTCCGGGGAAAATGTCGTCGTGCAATGGGACATACAACGGTTATCCCATCTTTGGATATGAGTTGGTGTTTGTTTTCAAGATTAATTAGTGTGATAAGTTGCCTATAAAAAATTAAGAAATCATTAATAATTTTTCACCTATAACTAAAGATCATAAATGGTATTTTAAAAATCACATACGTTATTTAGTTCAAATTATAAAATTTATCGATAATATTTGATTTAAATAAAAAAATAATTGATGATATTTTGTTCAAATATGAGAGTTAAATGCATGTAAATAGATGTGATGGAGGGGTAAATGTGAGAGACATCCTGAGATTTGTGGATGTCAAATCAAGGTATTAGGGTAGCAAGATATAGGGTAGATATTCCCAATTCCTCCCCCGACAAGGAATGACTTTAATACTAGGTTTTCCTCCCCTATATCCATATACCTCCATCTCGAGACTTTTACGGCAACCAAATATTTCCTAAGGCTACATTTGGAAGTTGGATAACTTTTACATTAGGGTAAAATACTATAAGGAAAGGAATATTTGATTGTAGTATAAAAATAAATGATAGAATAAAATGATTGATGTTAGTAGATATTTATTTAATATTAAAATATAAATATGAGTTGATTGGTGTGATACAGTAAATATTGAATATATTACGTTAAAAGAGATATATTTTAATATATATTTATATTGATGCAAGGAAATGAGATAATTTAGTTAGGATGTCAATCAGAAATGATCTATCCTCACTGGTTACTCCTCTCCCCTCACCCAATTTCTCTCACTGTAGTATTTTTATTCCATAAACGAAGCTCAAAATACTCCATCCAACGGCATCCCGCGAGAAAAACACTTACAACAGTCTTCTTGGTCAAAGGCGCAGGTTACAGTCCTGACACATCAACAGCTGGAACTCTCAAAATATCTTCACAAATGACATGAGGATTGGAATGAGCACCACCAACTTAGGGACAGGATACAAAGAGCCGAGCAATATGGTTTTGGCAGAAGGTGACAGAGAAGCACAGCTTTTCTGCGTAAAATAGTGATCGTGGGGAACGCATGCAGAAGCCTTTCATCAAGGTAATGACACCAGACAATGGCCATAGTGGACAAATGAGCCGATCCTGATACCAATGCTTGTACTTATCTTCTTTCGAAATAGTATTTATCATGCCTAACACACCAGCTTCATCACCAACTAAACGCCAACACAAAGTGTCACCGCCAGAATATCAAACTCTATTGCGACATATCTAAAATGTGCTGCATCCTTTCTATGCTTTTTTTTTTTAAAGGATATGTAAATCTTTTCTTTTTTTCCTTTTCATTTTTTTATACGTGCAAAAGTTCATGCGTATTTTAAACTCCGTGTATCACTGGTGATGGTCGATTATGACATTGAATTTAAAATCAAAATATTATCAGTGTAATTTAATTTATAATTAAATATCACTTATGTAATTTATTTTATAATTAAATATTATCGATGAAATTTAATTTAAGAAAGGAAAATTAAATGTTTATGTGAATTTTTATATTGACATGCAGGTAGATTTTTTTTCTCTTTTTTACCTTTTGAAAGGAGTATGGGAATCTTTTCTTGAAGCAACAAATGGCATGTATTCCTTCAAATGGTTTCTCCGGGGAAAGAGAGTGAGAGAAAAAAAAAGAAATTCTTACATAAATACCCCAACTGCAACTTTTACCGCAAGTGATGGATGTACTTAGCCCAGACGAAGAATGTAGCGCATATACATCATACAACTTTTCTTGATCGAGCTTAATTATTCCAAAGCCAAACACGTGCATTCTTGATTATAGCAGTGGTGCCGTCTTTAATTTGTACCATTATTCCTTGTTTAATTGGGTAAAACTATGATCTCATTTAGAGATAGTCCACGGCAAAAAATTAGATATGAGCGTGGAAACCTACCTTGGAACGTACTTTATGATACATGTCTCTGTTTAATAAACTGTGTCGATGTATTTTAATTTTTAATTAATATATTTAAAATTTTAATTAATTAAAAATTTAAATATAACAACTAAAAATAAAAATATATCGATTTTTTTTATTTTCAACTAAATTTTTTCTTATACAAAATAGTTGTTCACCATTGAAAAGTAACTTTTTATTTAGGAAGTAATTTTGCATCATTAATTTTAGATTTTAATGTTTAAGGCTTAAGTCTAAAGAGGAAAAAATTATTTCTTATAAATAAAATCATTTTTTATAAATCCTAAATACAAAACTTCAAATCTAAAACCTACATGTGGAAAATTATTTTATATTTTTAAAGTGAAAATCTATTTTTTATCGATAAAAAATTAAAACACATCGAGTTATTTTAATTTTTAATCAATAGGAAATTAAAATATATTGATTAAAATTTAAAAAATATATATTTTACTGGATAAGAGTGACATGTTCAAAAATATATTATGATATTTATCTCATATTTATTTTCTTTTATTATAAAAATATATTTATCTCATATTTCCAACGTTCCCAACATCTTTGGTACATGCTTGACCAACGTTAGTTAGCATCCAACCGATAGCTAATCATAAAGGTGCTGCAAAGCAGGAACAACGAATACATTACGTAATGTGGAAGATGTCTTTAGACGTGATCAAATCTCCTAACAACATTCCTTTTGTCATCATCTCAAGATGGGTCCCATCACTTCTCTTTTATATTCGACTTTTTATTTGCGAGATGGGCAAAAACGATTCCGCAACTGGATTCCGGCAAAAAAAAAAAAAAAAGTGACATATTTTATAATATAAGGAGGTGACGATAACTGCTTGAAAAAATTAAAATCAAAAGTGGATATCACACAACGCGTCCTTCCTTCGCATTAAACAATAACGCGGGTACTGTTGTATGGTGAGATCAATTATTATTAAAAAATTTATCATTACTTTTAAATCAAAATACCTAAGTATAAAAAAAATTTATTGATGTAAAATTAAAATATACGGATGCAGTGATTTTATATTTACATAAAATTACAAAAGCCACCTTAAATATTTATTTATATCCATGCAAACTTATAAAATATATTTTAAAATCATTTTACACGGACTTGCCAGGTTCAAAATTAGAAATCACCTCCATATCCATTGACAAATAAAATGGTGGTGATTTTTCTTGAAGTAGGTTGAAAATAAAAAGTCACCTCTTTTCCCACCGACACATAAACTTACGTTGACTTTTTCCAGTGGGATACGAAAACAGCACTTACTACATTTTAAAATTTGTTATATTAAATATCAGTGAAAATTAAATCCGTAACGTTTGTACTTAAGAATTTTTTTACGTTAAATGTCAATAAAAATTAGATATATCACGAACTGTATCATCTTCTGCATTTTTACATATCAAAGACATTGGTACACATGAAGTTCTAGTTTATTTGAGGGATTAATTCTTCAAATGGAGGAATAACCTTTATTTATTTTATTTAATCTCTAATTTATTAACATGATTTTACCTATTTTAACATGAATTTATCTAACATTAATCTCAATTGGTATTAATCAAATTCATATTAAAATTATACAACACTCACATATCTGATATCCCTCATATTTTATATACTTAACATCACTATCAAATAAATGTCACAGGAGTCAACACCACAACTTAATATCAATTCAAATAAATATAAATTTATGTTAATATTACTCCACAAATAAATATAATTAAAGATTAATATCAATTTTATATTTCTTAATATTATTTTTTTAATCTTCCAAGTAAATTAGCCAGAGAAGAAAGAATTTGAAAGATCTTTATTCCCAATCGGGTGGAATACTTCAGTTCTTCTCCAGCAATGCCATGAGAAGGTTCATGGACTTTGCAAAGCACGACAAAGACCACCACAGATGCTTTAATTAATTTGGCGGCCACAGGTTCACATGCCAACATGCAACATCACATGGGTGCAAAGTGGGTAATACCTATATATTGTGTTAATATCTTCCAGCGAATTATGATTATATGTATGTGTATTGTAGGGTCCACATCGTATTGTTTAGTGCATCAATTGATTATGCATTAGGTGGAGAAAGTCCAACCCAGGGCTCTCTCTACCCATGCTTGTGAATTACATGGTTGATCTTTCTTCTCGGTATAAAAAGAAGAGGAGGAGGACAGAGAAAAAGAAAAAAAAACAAAACTGACTGTATTGGTAATTTACCATCTTAGAAGTTCAAAAGACTCCCGAAATCTAAAGATGTAGGTCACACGATCAAGAAACGGGAACAAATTATAGCTAGGCTTTCACTTACTTAGCAAGAACATTGATCATCCTTTCAAAGACCTCAGCTCATTTGATGATAGAGAAATTTCATGCACCTAAGCCTTCCTGGTAAATTACTTATCTAATTAGTTGAGGTTACACACATCAAAGTCAGTCCCTTTCCCAAGTTTTCTCATAAACGTAGGTGGTGGTATAAGAGGCATGAGTAAAGTTGCGTGATGGGGACCCTTCCTAATCCTCTCTTGTAATATGGTTAACCTGCATGATTTTTTATTTCAGGAAGAGGGTTGAGATGAGGTGATCCTCTTTCCTCTCTTTTATTTACACCAGTCATGAACGTGTTATCTATATTTATTGACATGCAATTTTACTTCGGCAGAATACATCAAGCATCAATAAGGGGACCCCCTTTTCCCTACTCATCTTTTCTTCGCAGATGATATTTTACTTTGTTGCAAGGTAGATTTACATTCGGCTAGAGCTACTCATAACCGTTTTAATGCTTTTGCCCTTGTTTCGGGTCTAAAGCTTAATGGTGCAAAAAGTAGGATATATCTCCCTAAAAGATGCAAAAGGAAACTCCCTATTTGTCTCTTGCTGGGAATGATTGAAGGTCGATTCTCATGTCGTTATTTGGGGATTCAACTTGTAACAGTAAGAGAGGCTAAGTCTTGAAGATAAAATTCAACAATTTCTTCAAGGGTGGAGGAAAAATAGTCTTTCTAGAATGGGGCATGTGTGTTGGATAAGATGCGCTGTAGAAGGGACCCTTTGATTTTGCTCTCCAATACCATGGTGAAGAAATCTACTCTTCAAAAAAATTAAAGGATGAGTGGCAAACTTTATATGGGATTGGAAGCCTCATTTGGTTGCTTGGAATGATCTTTGCAAGGAGATGGTGGACTTGATCTTTGTGATTATGAGTAACTCCAAAAGCTCGCTTACGTGAAACTTACATACAAGTTGTTCTTCTCTTCCTCAATTTGGGCTACGTGGATGTGGTGTAGGTATGGAGATCTTCATTGATCTATTATCTCCTCTATTCATTCTAAAATTTGGTTGGTCCTAATCAATGCTCAGCCTTGGCTAATGGGCATTTTTCATCACATAAATGACTGGGTTTGGCCCACTTCAGTAAAAGGAGGGCTTTGCTCGCGCACCATCTCGAATTCTATCCGAGATAGAGGAGTTACGCTTCCATATAGAAACATATATGGACAAATTCGATACCTCCCAAATGGAGCTGTTGTTTATAACTTTGCCTTAAAGAACGCCTCTGTACTGGTATTAGATTACATTCGTGGGGCTTACTTGTTGATACAACTTGAATACTTTGTTCCAATGAGGAAGAATATGCCGATCACCTTCTACACCATTGTCGCTATACTCTTAACACTTGTAGGGAAGTATGAACTAAAATCACGCTT
Organism: Thalassia testudinum; assembly: GCA_037157565.1. Taxonomy (NCBI): domain Eukaryota; kingdom Viridiplantae; phylum Streptophyta; class Magnoliopsida; order Alismatales; family Hydrocharitaceae; genus Thalassia; species Thalassia testudinum. The sequence goes on from JAZHRO010000024.1 coordinate 27,628,011, forward strand.
GATTATAGACCACCTCCTATCATGTTGTCAAACTGGAGTAGCCATCAATTTGAACAAACACACAACCTCTATTGGAGAGTTCTTGTTACAGTTATTTGGAATATATGGAATGCAAGAAGTATAAGGAAACATGGAGGGAGCCACTCCTCTAGCACCTCATTGGCTGCTTGCATTGGCAGAAGCTGTGGTTGTTAATACCTTATGGGTTTTCTGTTTCTAATGTTGTAAATCTCTTTGAGATTATTCCTGGTAATGTTTATACCTGTCCAGTGGCTTATTTTGAGTAATAAATTACTTCTTACTCCAAAAAAAAGTTACGTTTCTATTAAGAAAGAAGAAATGTATAAAAATGTATCATGTGACATATTTTATAACACAAAGACATTGGGCACCGATGCAAAATAATTTTGAGTTATTTTGCACTAGTGTAAAATGATTATAGAGTGATTTTATATTAGTGTAAAATAGTTTTGTGTGATTTTACACTAGTGTAAAATAATTCTATACTGGTGGAAAATGATTTGTAACTCATTGGATTGCAAAAACATGTTAACTTTTACGTTTTTATACTCATACTATTAAAAAATAGGTAATGCTTACATATTGTAAGCGGACATATTTATTTCAGGAACACTGTTATTCATTACTATCTATGATTTATTTCAAGAATATGTCTTATAGGCTACAAATTGATTAGTTCAATAATCAACAAACATCTTATTTTAATATATATATATATATTAAACATCCACAAGTAAGCACCATAGGAGGCGTTGAATGTGTTCATATAGAAGCCACATCTCAAAGGAATATTCTCAATTAGATCTGCTTATCAAACTATATTAATGGAAAGAGGAGTAATTGATACATTGGATGAGAGGCTGAGATTATTTTGTAGGAAGCTCTGGTCTATGAAAATGTTGGCACCAAGAACAAAGATTTTCCTTTAGAAAGCATTGATCGATTTGTTGCTTACAAAGTAGATACTTATGCGAAAAATGAATTTTGGAGATTCTTCTCGCCGTTATGTGAAGATGGAGTAGAAACTTGGGAACATTTGGTGAAAGAATGTCATTTTATGAGAATCGTGTGGTTCTATTTGGGGATAAGGATTAACAGGTTGTTTGAACATTGATGGGAATTTGTTCTAAAAATATCAAATTCCTTTGAAGTTGCTGGGATGATGGAAAATCAAGCTCTTTATATTTTGCATGTATCATGGCAGCACCGTTGCAAGGTGTTGATGGAAGCATGGCAGCCAAATCCTTTTGAGGTTATTGATGGTGCCTTAAATATGACAAAATTCTATGGAGTGAGGAAGGGAGAACAGGTGTTATTGAATCATGGGCAGCTCCCATAAATGCATTCAATATCAGTTGATACTTTCAATGAGAATTCAACTATTATTATGGTCGATGCAGCGGTGGGTGACTCCTCGATAGCTGCAGCAGTTATGGCAGATCAAACAGGTAATCACAGTCTTTGTTGTACTAAATGTATCAACACTAAAAATAGTGAAGAAGCTGAAATCTGGTCAATTTCAAAAGGCCTCAATTTGGCCTTTCACGCTGGCTTGCGGGAGGTGGCAATTCTTTTTGATGCCATCAATCCTGTAAGACAAATGCTGACCCAACAGTGGCCTTGTTGGAAATTTAGGAGTATTATTCAAGAATGTTTTGAAAGGTTAAAGGATTTCACTAGTTTCTCTTTGATCAAAGTGGGGAGGATTCTTGTTAATCCTGCGCATAAGTTAGCGAGATACTGTCTATCATGTAATGTTCAAGGAAATTGGGAATATTTGATCCTAATTTCCCTTGTATCATTCAAGGCTACTGATCAATGATGTTTTCCTAGCAAAAAAAAAAGAAAAAAACCTACAATATATGCCTACTAATATCTATGATTTTTTTTTATTTGACTATAATTACATTATAATTTTAGCTCACTTTTTTTTGCAAAGAAAGATTTCATTGATAGAATAAACAAATTACATGAACACGTGCACCCTTTAAAGAGGAACACATCTCCTAAGAATTGGAGTGACACAACAAAACAAACGAACCAAATATAGTAGGTGTCCAAACCAATCTGCTTCTGAAATCACGCATAGATCGTGATACACGCCATTGAACGAAGTTGACGATTCGTGTGTGATAGGGGAAACCAATGAGCTTCGTATCCTACAACTCGCATCCTCTCTGCTTCGCTACGAGTCGCACCTCATTGGTAGCTAAAGTGCGGACATTACTCATAGGTACAGCGATCACGCGGTTTCCGAGTCAAACAGCTGAACTTACCACGCCACGCCACACATGGTTAGTCAAGCCCGACGAGCAATCCTGATTTTTGCAGCTATGTTTTCCTTTTTGTCCCGCTTTGTATTTCGCTACTCTCTTTTCTTTACCCGCATATCGAGTGATAAAGTAAGCTCATGTCGATCCAGCCGAGAAAGCAAGCTCACGAGGAGATTGGATAGCCTAAACTCCAGCCCCGCGAGGTCTTGATTGTGGTAAGCCCGATTTCTTGCGTAATCCATCACCACTAAAGCAACCATGAAAAAGGAAAAAAGGATAAAAAAAAAACACAACCACCAAAAACAGTCGAGGACGCCATGGAAGAGGAGATGATGATATAGGATGTCTCGACTTGAGGTAACCTCCAGCGGCTACCTTGCATAACCAGCGTCAATGTGTCTAGCTTGAGGGGACTAGAGAAGCCACTGATGTTAAGCCAAAGCAGTTGCTCAAGAGCCCCAATAGCCTCGGTGGTGAGCAACCTTCGAAGGTCAAGACCACTTCCAAGGAGAGAAGCCCCCTAGGGACAGCTCACCTAACAATGAGATGAGCTCTCCTGCCCCCCAAACCGTACACACCATTGTAGATGACGCACCATGAAGCTGCTGGATGAATGGATGAGGCAGAGAAGAAGTTGTGAGGTGGGATTGTGGGTAGAGAGTGGGAGGAAGGAGAGGGGGGGAGTGGGGGCCTTAGCTGACTGAAAGGTTAACCAAGGCCCTACCCAACTCTAGGGATTTATCTGTCGCCTCGAGTATAGAAAAAGGGTAATCTTACCTCGCTTGGATGCGAGAATTTGGGTAGTCACTCTTAAGTACAAAAGTTGGGATTTGAATCTCTCTAGCATCACATTCAACATTTTCTTAAAATAATATTATCTAATTGCAACAATACTCTCTAGTAACCTCGTGTATATATAAAAAAGATACACGATCATTGAAATATATAATCACTAAAATAAGGGATATTATTTTGGCAATTTCATTGAACTATATATCAGAAAACTTTGTGGATATTGTAGGGAGGCTTTCAAAGATAGATGGCCCTTTTACATATATATGTATATACATTCTAGACTTTGCTTTTATACTATTCTGCCTAATTGACATTGACTTCTAGAAACCATTACACTATTATACTATTAAGATAGGTATCATACTATCTCGCATAAGTACAGTGTTATCTCGTGGGTTATTGACGTGCGGGAGATGCGTATGTTTAAAAGAGTCGTTATAGCTTGCGCTCGCAACGTCGATTTTAAATGAAGAAATGAACGTGAGTCCGAGTGTCGATCTCAGGGAGGCGTGAAAACCAGATTTTTCTTGTCACTTAATGTCACGGAAATAACGGGTTTTTGCTTACGAGAAGACGTGAGTGAAAAGCGAGTGAGAGGGAGAAAGAGAAAGAGAGAGAGAGAATAGGGTTAGGATTTTTCATTCACAGCATGCAACTTAAACATAAAAGAGGGCAAGTAATTAGATAAGAAACAACTTCATTTGACATGCAACTTTAGTTTTATAATTACAACACTAGAAAAATGTTTAAACACAAGTAAAGTAAAGCTTAAGGTAAAGAAGGAATGAAAGAGAGAAGATGGCGAGGCAGCCATGGCGGCGGAGAGGGGCTCCTTTGGCGGCTCGTCGGCTTCGGTGATTACAAAGAGAGCTAATGGTGGCTAGGAGTGGGGTAGAGCACTTGCAAGTGAATTGAATGCCTTCCATGGGTGGTTGGATGGAGTTTATATAGGCAAAAGGGTTTTCTAAGTATGGGCTTTAGCGACGTCCGGGACGTCGCTAAACCCATACTAAATCCGTCGGTGTAGCCCCCTTCGCCTGTCGGTAGCCAGGGCGCCTATGCTTCCTCTGAGGCGATCTGCGTGTGTGCGTTGTAAGCCGTCCGATCGAAGATTGGACTGCTGAGATCTCGCGAAGGGCGCGCTCACGGATCGCTGCTGAGGCGCGCGCTTTTGTCGTGTCATCGCACGCGTGAGCGTTCGCGCGCATCCGTTGCGCCACGTGTGCTCCATCTACACCGTTTGCTGCTGATCTGGCGGTTGTAATCGAGCGCGCCTCAAGTCGCGCAGAATTGGGAAACGACAGGCGTTTCGAACCCGCGCCTCTGAATGCGAGGTCGAAGCGCCGACCGCTGAGCTGTGGGGGTGGATTGTTGCGGCGAGAGTCGAGTGCGCGGGCGTTCTCGGCCATTCGATCGAAGATCGACGACTGAGAGTTGTCCTCCGAGTGAAGTCAAAGACAGGCGGTGGTCTGGATGCAATGAGCGGGAGCCACGTGGCGCGCTGTGGGCCGTTGATCATCAGATCAACGGTCAGAACTTCTTGGGCCCATTGCAGGAGCTCCGGATGTCAGATTTGGCCGATTTCGAGTCCGTTAGACTCCGTTCTTCTCTCTGAATCCATCCGTGCGGTCTGATTGCTCATCTGAGGCCTGTTTTGACATGTCCTTGTACACATGGCCATTAATAATGCATTATAAGCAATTTTGATGTGCAATGCATACGATGCTCCTGTTCCTATTCATGATGTGTTATCTGTGCATTTTGCTCTTAAGATAATTCCCAATTGACAGAATTATCTCCCGAAGATACAGTGTTATCATACCCCCATGCTTACTTCTTGCTAGTCCCTAGCAAGGTTTATTCTAGTCTTTATTTCCAGTCAGAATTTAAGAAATAATTACTTGGACACTTCGTCACTTGTCAATAAGAGGAAATATACTAAGATCTTAATCTACAAAGACTAAGCAGCGCCTGGGTGTCTACCAAAATATGAATCGCCTGAATCCTTGCGTTAATGTATATATATATATATTCTTATTTTTAGATTTTTGGAGTTAAGAGTGTGTTGGTAACTTTTTACGGCTATCCAACCCACCCAAAACTCGGACAAAACTCTAAGTGCTAAGCATCTTGGTATGAAGATCGTGGTAGACTCACTCAACGGTAATTTAGACAGACTTCGGGTTTCTACGCCCCTAGGTGACCGGAAGAGGAAGTGTTTTGCCTGAAGGTGTATTTATTCGATCGGTAGCTTTCTCCCTACGTTTATTTTACTTGGGGTCAACACAAGGATTTTTCCAGTGTATATCTCCCCGGCTTACTCTACTTCCCCGCTTCTTTCTTAAGTGTTTTGGTTTTTTTTGTGCATTTACTGAGCTGGGCTCTAGACAATCGACCAATGGGCTGTTACCCACGATCACTTGTCAATCATACTCGTGCGGTGAAGTGTGGTTTATTTTGTTCTCTTTTTTCTTCTTATTTTTTTTTTTTTAATTTGGTAGGTGGCTTCTCTGATCTCAAATTTACCTAGAGGCAATAAAGAGGAGGTGGTCTCGTGGCTGGGCTCTGGACAACTTGCCAGCCATACCACCCTAGAAGGTTCATTAGCTACCCAATTTCTGTCAGAATCTCCGAGGAGTGAGTCTGTGCAAAAATGTGTGCAGATGCTTAGACTAAAAGTTCTTCTGAGTTAGATGGTAAGTTGATAAGTCGTATACTTAGCACTTTATTTAGTTAGTGGATTAGAGTAGATTAAGGTTGCAAGGATTTAAAGCTAAATTCATATTTTAACGGACACCAAGGCTGATTAAGCCTGAAGGCCTGAAAAGTCTAAGTGTTCAAGTTCTTTTCGTATTATTTTCCACTATTGACAAATTTTTAATGCCTACGTTTTTCTTCCTAAATTCAATTTTTTTTAATTTTAATTTTATTCTATTCAGACTGATTAAATGAGCTCAGAATCATGCAATTTACCTCCCCCCCCATGCTTAAGTTGGACAATATCTTCATTGACAAATACATGGATGCAACAAGGGTTCGAAAAGATATTACCTGAGTGACGTAGAATACTTGATCAGTCTGAATTTTTTGGGTTACCTCCCATGAAGCGCTGAGTTTAACGCCTCCAGTTGGGCGGTGCTTCGTGTCATCCCTCAATGAGGGTGACAATCTCCTTTAGGGGAACTTGGGCTAGGAAGTGTTTCAATCTCTGGTCATTGACTGTGAAAGTGTGCCCAGTATTCAGATCAGCGATTTCAACCGCCCCATTGGAGTGGGGCTTGACCACCCTAAATGGTCCTGTCCACTTGGACCTAAGCTTCCCCGGAAAGAGTTTCAAACGAGCATCGAAAAGCCAAACTTGCTGGTTAGGATCAAAGGTCTTTTTATGGATGAGTCGGTCGTGGACGGCTTTCATTTTCTCCTTATACAGCCGACTGTTCTCAAAGGCGTCCCGACGAATTTCTTCGAGCTCAGAGAGTTGGAGCGTCCTCTGCGCATCGGCTAACTGAGAATCCATGTTATACTATTTGATAGCCCAGTAAGCCCGGTGTTCCAACTTGACAGGAAGGTGGCAAGCTTTGCCAAAGACCAGGCGATAAGGTGACATGCCGATCGGGGTCTTGAAAGCGGTCCGATATGCCCACAAGGCATCATCTAATCGTGCGGACCATTCCTTCTTGTCAAGTCTCACAGTCTTCTGTAGAATGTTCTTAATTTGTCTATTTGAGACCTCGGTTTGCTCATTTGTTTGTGGATGATACGGGGTAGTGATGCAGTGGTTAACCTCATATTTTCTAAGTAGGGCACATAATTGGGAGTGAATAAAATGACTTCCACCACCACTGATCATGGCCTTTGGTATTCCAAATCGGGAAAAGATGTTTTGCTTAACAAAGTCCATGAAGTCTTATGATCGCATCGGCGGGTGGCGACGGCTTCAATCCATTTAGAGACATAGTCTTCCGAGACTAGGATGTACTCAAAGCCGTTGGATGGTGAGAAGGGGCCCATAAAATCAATACCCCAAACGTCGAAGATCTCGACAATCAAAATGGGCTGGAGGGGAATCATATCTTTTCTAGTCATGGTCCCCAGCGTTTGGTAGCAAGAGCAAGTTTTGGCAAAGTTATGTGCATCCTTAAATAAGGAAGGCCAGTACAATCTGGACTGCAGGACCTTCGTAGCCGTTTTCTTTCCTGAGAAGTGGCCACCACAAGCTTGGTCATGACAACAAGATAGCACACTCTGAACTTCGTCCTCGGGGATACACCTCCTGATGATCTGGTTGGCACAGAGGCGAAACAGCATGGGATCATCCCATAAATAATGCTTGGCCTCGGCCAAGAACTTATCCCGTTGTTGTCTGGACCAGCTGTGCGGGGTCTGTCCTACAACTAGGTAGTTGACATAGTCAGCATGCCAAGGCAGTTTCTTGTCTTGCACAGCCAAAATGTGTTCATCAGGAAAGGTGTCAGATAAAGGTAGGGAGGGTCCAATGTGGTCTAGGTGAAGTCTGGACAAGTGGTCAGCCACCACATTCTTTGATCCAGCTTTGTCGTGGATTTCCAGGTCAAATTCCTGCAAGAGCAGGATCCATCTGATGAGCCTGGATCAAAGAATGTGGTGAATCCCGTGAGGAGTGGTAAAGGGAATACCAACGGTGATGGGAATACCACTGGGATTATGACTCCTAGGATCTATCATACAATCTAGTTTTCCAGCCCTAAGATTCATGCAACACCTAGGATCTATCATTCAATCTATTTCTCATTCCTAGGATTCATGCAATGTCCTAGGTTCTATTTATGGTTCCATAATTTAACAGATTATACTAGTAAACTTAAAAGCCACTATACCAGTTACAATAGGCGTACTGGAGGCGTGGTCGAGAATCCCGCGTGCCTCCGCAAACCCCGAGACTGCAACGGAACGGGGTCCTATCACAAGGATCAAACACAAGGAGTTTCTCAAAACAGTATATAACTACTGTAGACGGGTAGAGGATTAATTTCCGAGAAGCACGCAACTCGAAACGCGGAAACGGACTCCGAACAGGCCCTAAACGGGTCGAAAACGACGAAACAATGCAAAATCAGACGTCTGGAATCTCTTCCAGACATCTTAAAAAGTGGATCAGAGGTTACCTTTGCTCTGCATGGTCTCTTAGACGTCCAGAAGCCTGCAGGGGCGTCTGGCCTAGTTCCCAGACGTCCGATGGTCACCTCGGACGTCTGGAAGTCACTCCCGTCGTCTGGCACTTCAGCCAGACGTCTGATTCGCGTTAGATGCGAATCTCAGAACCTGCGCGTACCCATCCTCGTGCTCAGTACGGACAGTCGAAGGAAAGGAAGAAGGTATGAAAAATAACTTACTTACCAGACGTCTGGACAGTCCTCCAGATGTCTTCCCCGTCGTCTGGTTGGAATCCCAAACGTCTGGTTCTGGAAAAACTTCCAGAATCAGAGCATGACTCGCCCTCCGCCCGCGACGCACGGTCGCGCCGCGTCTCGTCCGCCTGCTGTTCGAGTTGCAGCAGGCCTCCCGCGTCACCCCGCGTCTACTGCTCCCCCCGCTGGCCCTAGCATCCCCGGCAAGCTCGCCCTCACGGCCGAGCGCCTCCTCTTCTCGCACAGCACCTCCTCCCGCACTCGCCGCTGCTGCCACCGCCGTCGCTCGCTCGCGCTCGCACTCGTTGGAAGAAGAAGGAGAAGAGAAGGTGGTGAGAGTGAGGGAGAGGGCGAGGCTTTTTAAAGCCTTGCAGGGAGGAGAGAGAGAGAGAGGGACAGGGGGGCAGCGCCTGCGGAGGAGAGGGAAAAAGGGCACCCGCAGGTCTGCATGCGCAGGCGCGCAGACGCGACCGCGCGTGCCGCCGTAACTGAATCCCAGACGTCTGGTCAGACGTCTGGGCCACCTTCCATTTGTCTTAAAATACATCAGAAGCCGCGCGTTCGTAACATGATGGGTCTACCTAGGGTTCTAAGCCAGTGAGATGCCATGTCTCTCAGCGAGAAGGGGAACATCTTAATCAAAATAATGTCAAGGCTAATGTTCTTAGGTTTCACAGTTCGGGCTATCTGATCAAGATCCTCTAGGTGCTGGAAGGGATCTTCATTTGAACTTCCATGGAAGTGGCTCTGAATCACACTCAGGACATTTGATTTTAGCTCAAAATCATCTCCCTCTTTGGGGATCCTAAGGTGCAGCTTGACTCGAATAGCGGAAGGATTGCAGAAGTCGCGGAGGGGCCTAGGTTGGTCCTGGAATGGTGGTAGATCAGGTGGCGGTTGCCCTTGTAGGCCTTGGAAAGGTGGTGGTGGTTGCCCTTGTGGGTTCTGCAACCGGTGTATGGTTTGCATGATAGTATGAATCTGTTGCTGCTGAGGCCGATGGTTTGCGTTAATCTGGGCTTGGATGATGGCCATTGTGCCTAGTGGGGGTTGGTCCTCAACCTCATCTACCCTAGGTTCAGCCATGTTTCTAGCAGAATCAAGTCACCTGGATTCGTGTCCCAAAACAAGTAACTCGGGATGCAGTGAGCGTCTCCTATGCATACACTAGAGAAGAATAGGAGGGGATGCGAAGAGCGACAGATGCGAGAAGTGTGTGTACAACCAAGCAAACAAGTCTAGTCCTTATGATGTATTCCTTAGGGGACCTAGAAATCTCCAAAAGTGTGATCAAGTCCGTAAGCACTGGACTCCCCTTCCCAAAGCTAATCTGGCTAGGTTGATTATGAGGGAATTGTAGGGAAGGTTCTTCCTTTGGCTTGCGCCGCCGGTTCCATAGACCCCACAACTGCGGTCGTTTGACACTTCCCCGCAGCCTAGTCACCAGATTCTACTAAGGGAATGAAAGTCAAGTGCCCAGCGAACAAAACCCCGCCTCTCGAGACTTAACCCAGTCCTGCCTAGGGCACGTCTACTCTGTTTTAAAAGGACTAGGATAGTGCTTGTGCTAGGGTTATGTGATGAGGCGTTGATTGGGGTAGTGCCTCTTAGTTTTCCAATTTCAGTGTGTGTGCTCCTATCAAAACATGGTTTTCAAGCAAGGATTTTTTTAAGATGTGGTGTCTTTTAATGTTTCATCCTTACTTTTGTGTCTTTTAGGATTGACGTGTCTTAATGTTTTCAGGAAAGTTTCAGTGGGCACGACAAGTTTTGCACACAATTGGTGAAAGTAGATTTCCTTTGATGTGTAGAGGCTCTAAAACCTTAATGTACTAATCCTAGTGATCATGCAGCTTCTATTGGTTGAGTCGATTTTAGAGATGAGTGGTGCGGCCCAAGTCAAGTCATGGTGGTTTCGCAAATATCACTCAAAAAGAAAGATAAACACTCCAAGAATCTGAGATTATTCAGAATGTTAGAGTGTATTTTTTTTTGTTGGGTGATGTGTTAAGGATGTGGATCAGGCAATCATGCACTACGTCAATTTTTTTAGCTTTTTTAGCAAGCAAACAACCATGGGTGAAGAAATACTCACGATCGGTCCTTGTTGCGCTTACTCCCTCGTTACTTTCACGAGTTGCACTGCTTCGCCGTCCAAGCGCCGAATTCCTGCAACCATCAAGTAGGAGACAAGGTGTTAGACGATGTGAGCATGGATGTAAAATAGAAGTGACAAAATAAATATGTTTCCTCCTCAGCAACGGCGCCAAAAATTGATGTGCGGAAGACGTGTATGTTTAAAAGAGTCATTATAGCTTGCGCTCGCAACGTCGATTTTAAATGAAGAAATGGACGTAAGTCTGAGTGTTGATCTCAGGGAGGCGTGAAAATCAGATTTTTCTTGTCACTTAATGTCACGGAAATAACGGGTTTTTGCTTGCAAGAAGACGTGAGTGAAAAGCGAGTGAGAGAGGGAGAAAGAGAGAGAGAGAGAATAGGGTTAGGATTTTTCATTCACAGCATGCAACTTAAACATAAAAGAGGGCAAGTAATTAGATAGGAAACAACTTCATTTAACGTGCAACTTTAGTTTTATAATTACAACACTAGATAAATGTTTAAACACAAGTAAAGTAAAGCTTAAGGTAAAAAAGGAACGAAAGAGAGAAGATGGCGAGGCAGCCATGGTGGCGGAGAGGGGCTCCTTTGGTGGCTCGTCGGCTCCGGTGATTACAAAGAGAGCTAATGGTGGCTAGGAGTGGGGTAGAGCACTTGCAAGTGAATTGAATGCCTTCCATGGGTGGTTGGATGGAGTTTATATAGGCAAAAGGGTTTTCTAATTCAGGTATGGGCTTTAGCGACGTCCGGGACGTCGCTAAAGCCCATACCTGAATTAGAAAACCCTTTTGCCTATATAACAATCCATTACATAATCTGTGTCCAAAACTAGCACAAGGATTGAGAATCCCTTACAACAATATCTGCCCAAACCCTTTCGCCCTCCCTCAAAATGCTTCCATTCCTCTCAATCAAAATGCTCCAGAAAGCCACCGCAAGCTGCATCCAAACTCCAGCATCAGCCTACCTCCCACTCTTGAAATTCCTCCAAAAATCCTCACCGTCCGGTGCCCTGCGGGGGGAAGCCAAGGCCCTGGAAAACCTCTTTAGTAAAGGCACAATTTCAGAAGAGATGCTACCAATCCTCGCTAAACCCATACGAAATCCGTCGGTGTAGCCCCCTTCGCCCGCCGGTCGCCAGCGCGCCCTGCGCTTCTTTTGAGGCGATCCGCGCACGCGCGTTGTAAGCCGTCCGATCGAAGATCGGACGATTGAGATCTCGCGAAGGGCACACTCACCGATCACTACTGAGGCACGCGCTTTTGCTGCGTCATCGCGTGCGTGAGCGTCCGAGCGCATCCATTGCGCTGCGTGTGCTCCATCTGCACCGTTCACTGCTGATCGGGCGGTTGTAATTGAGCACGCCTCAAGTCGTGTAGAATTGGGAAGCGGCGGGCGTTTTGAACCTGCGCCTTTGAATGCGAGGTCGAAGCGCCGATTGCTGAGCTGCGGGGGTGGATTGTCGCGGCGAGAGTCGGGTGCGCAGGCGTTCTCGGCCGTTCGATTGAAGATCGATGGCTGAGAGTTGTCCTCCAGGTGAAGGCAAAGACAAGCGGTGGTCTGGATGCAACGAGCAGGCGCCACATGGCATGCTGTGGGTCGTTGATCATCAGATCAACGGTCAGAACTTCTCGGGCTCATTATAGGAGCTTCGAATGTCGGATTTGGCCGATTTCGAGTCCGTTGGACTCCATTCGTCGCTCTGAATCCATCCGTGCGGTCTAATTGCTCATCTGAGGCCTATTTTGACATGTCCTTGTACACCTGGTCGTTAATAATACATTATAAGTAATCTTGATGTGCAATGTATGTGATGCTCCTATTCATATTTATGATGTGTTATATGTGTATTTTACTCTTAAGATAAACTCTAATTGACAGAATTATCATCCCAAAATATAATGTTATCAGTTATATATACATTATTGTTCTGATCACTTATATATTGGGAAATGTATTTAAGTGCTAAGTGTCAACTTTAATTAACAAGTTCATGGGTTTAAGTCTTCAATGGGGGCATTGACTATAAACGCCTTGCCATTGTTGTTACTGTAGAAATTAGAAGTATGTCTTTGAAACTAATAAATCTATGTGCAAGTCTTTGAAAATATTGATTTTTTTTTATTTTTGACTTAAAAAGGATCATATGTTTGAGTGCCTATTACATTGAATAATATCTTCCCTCTTCCATATATAGATCTTAAGTAGTTGTATTTGATTTATGTATTACGTTGAAATGCAATTTCACTCAATGACATATACTGTTCAGCTCCAACGTCAACTCTTACGGAACTTCTAAATCGACCTAAATAAGGATAAAAGTTGCAGTAGATTTAGCATCGGATGATAAGGTTGACATGCATTATTTTGTGATAAGAGATGTATGATTTTTGTCAAACACCTCGTCCTGTGTATATTGATAAGAGGGGATTTATTTTCTTTGATATATATAGCTTTTAATGCTTCAATGAGACCTTTCAAAAGTTTTATTTAATTATAACTTTTGTATAGGTAGGTGTACGTATCTATTTACAAATAAATAAAAGTAGTTATTTCTCTTCCCCCTTTCATTATTTTCCTTAATATTGTATAGACTATTGTACGTGCCTTTTTTTCTTTCTTTCTTTTTTATTTTCTTGGCACTTATAATTAAACATTGGGGTTAGTAAGAAATCGCAGCCATCTATACTCCTTGTTTATTTGGGTCCTCTCCATAGGTGATTCATGGGCTTTCCACTTTGGGTCCGGTGCCAACAGAAAAAGGCCTGCCATGAAAATCTTGTAAAAAAGACGAACACTAACTTGTAAATTTATAATCTTCAATTCTTCTACGTGATTATCATGCCATTCTAGAAAAGTAAAAGTTTGAGTAAAGTAACGCTTCAAAGATATTACAATCTTACAACAATGAATACGAATCGAGAATTATTAACTTAGCAATTTAAATTTAAGTATATTTATGATTGCTTTTGATTCATATGGATCATCAAGTATTGTTGTTACTACTATTAGAAAATATTAATAAAGTCAGAACGAAAGAGTTGCAAACTCAAATGATGTATATGGTAACATCTCAAAAAATAATCTCAGATAAAACATTTATGAAAATAAGTAATTAATTATAAAAAATTGAAAATTACTGGATAACAACTTAAATTTAAGAATTTTAAATAATTCCTTTTGATCCACTAGGCTCTTAACAAAGTAGTTATTGAAAATTTTATTAATTAAACCAAGATAGACATGGAATGTTACAAGTAATTTATAAGAACCAAACTTTACCCTCAACTACAGCTTTACACCCCCCTCCCCTACGTTGTCATTTGGCACCCGATTGCAATACTTTATCTCACCTATTCTCCAAATAAAAAACAAAAAATAAAATAAAACGACCTTTACAGAAGTACCAATCTGCGTGTATATGTTTAGGTACAGTTGTGGTGTGGGTAAACCATTCATGTATGTTTTGACATAAACGTAGGGGTGTTCACGAGTCAGATACGTGTCTCATTTTTAACTTAACTTGACTGGGCTCGGTATTAATTGAGTCATGAGTTAGTCGGATCCCTTCATACGAGTATTTAAAGGATATGATATCCAACTTTATCACACGAGATTACGAATACATGTTAGAAATGCAAAATGAGGATGATCGGATGATACTTGATTTGAATAGGTCACCTAACGAGTATCTATAGATACTTCAATGGACATCCAAATGGAGTTCTGATAAGTTATGGGTAAAAAATATCTGACTCATACTCAATAAATGGATACTCGATAAAATAAAAAATCATAGATGGATTCCATTATCCAATATCATTAAATCAAATGAACACCCCTAACAATTGGGCCCCTTGGTAACTCGAGGGCAAGAGAGTGAGGAGTTGTCCAAAGCAATTCATGCACGCCAACACTGCATCATCACACCATTTCTAGGGTGACATCGAATTGTCGTTGGTCAGTTCGAACACACTCATGAAAAAGGGAAAAGAGCAATGCCCCCAAACGGTTGTCCACATGCCACCAACATGAAGCGACCAAGGGAAAAAGCATCATGAGGGACCTAATGGAAAGGCAATCTTGTCTCATGGATTTTATTTCTTCACTTACTAATTGATGCCATCACTCAGCTTCTTCTTTTCTTTTTTTTTTTTTTTTATCTTTTTGGTGAACCCATATCCCTTATGGGTAATTGGATGGAACTGGTGCATCCACAACACCACCTTCAAATAAGATAGGACTTGAACTTGGGTTTTCATTGCTGTAGAAAATGTTGACGCCAACTAAACAAACTCAAACAAGTTCATTCCTCATCTTTTTCTCAAGTGCCTCGATCACTTTGAGGTGCACACCTCATTGAATGCAGACAAAGGTAGTCGCCATGGGGCAAAGATGCCTTGCCTCATCTGAGGGTATATTTTTTTAAATAATGGTGATAATCTTGTTTGACTATTTATGATCAAATTTAAATTAACATATGTCTTTGGAAAATAGAAATAAAAATTAAATATTAAAAGTTGTGTTCATTGAAAATTAACGGAATGTCATAAGATCCATAGTTGCATAGACGAGTAGAAAGCAAAGGAGGATGCTTTAAATGCCATTTCAAGTGGCAAAATTGATAGTTTAGTTACGTGGATGATGAATGAACGAGTTAGAGTACCATGTTTTGGGTATAATATGATAGAAGTCAACTTTTGATTAGTTGACTAGGTTCCATGCTTAGTTGACTAATCACAAAACCTTATCACATTTTTTGGACACAAAATTTAACCTTCGCGATTCTTATCATTTATAACATCAAAATCCAAGGCATATACAAATAGAACACATAAATAGGGATAAAATTAAGGAATGAAGACCCTTCTAATGAGGAGAGTTTGGATGGATTAATTCTGAGGTTGTTGAAAAATTTATCAAGCTTGCAAGAGCCACTTATACCCTAGGAGACCTCAGTGGAATGTTCAATCCATTTGGATACAAAACTTCTTTAGCTTTGTATATACATTTCATATACCAACTAAAGGCTATGGTTCTTTATCTAAACTTATATCTTTCTCCCATTAGGTTAACTTGAGTGCTCCTCTTCATTTTGGAACTTCCACTTGCTTGTTGCACCATTGTTTTTCGCATTACATCGTACTACTTCATTAAGTTGATGGTATAATTGTGCAAGATTAGCAACTCTCCGGGCAAGTTACCCACAAACTCTAAGGTCTCTTGATAATAATAAATATATGAAAATGCATTCTACCATCTGTATAGGTCATAAATAAAAATGTTTGCAAGCATTCTCGTTGGTAGTTTCTTACCTAGCTAATTGGAAATTTGTTCTTGGTTGAATTTAGAAGGATCATCCAGCGACCTGTTGTCTCTTTTGTTAAATTTGTTGCGGTTCCTTTCCCCCTTTCTGAATTTCCACCTCACCCCACTCTGGACACGTGGTGTTGCTTGTTGACATGCATGTGCACATAAATGATAGATGTGGGTGCCAAAGCATCCCTGTTGGCCTTGTCGTGCATGCAAGCCTATGAACCTTCTCATGACCTTTGCCAGATAAGAATAGCTATATTCCACCATTTGGAGGGTGAGAGCTTCCTAATCCATCCCTTTCATGTGCACCAATGGCCACTATTCACGCAACTATATGGTTGATAGCTCTTGTTGAGGGAGGATAAGGTTGGGAAAGTTCTGGAGATGATGACGGTTCCAAATGACAAGAAGGAATAAGAATATTAATTGAGTGATATGCTCATGTGTCATGACATCTTCCTCATACCCTCATCTAACCCCCCCCCCCCCCCACTTTTTTCTCTCTTATGCTGTATGGCTTTGTTGTATATTTGTGTGGATGCATGTGGTGGGGATAGATCGCTAGAACTTGTCAATCCCTCTTGGTAGCTTTTTCTTTGGATTCCGTGGTTGGTCTCCTGTGGGGTCTCTCTGCATTTATTTTTCCATGGCTTCTTCTTTCTTTTTCCTAGTTGGGAAATCTCACCATTACCCTTTTTAGTGGTTCAATTGTGGATATTACTTGCAGCACCATATGCAAGAAAAAGAATTGTTAGATAAAGACATCCTTGTTGGACTCAATTAGGGAAGACCAGCCTATTGCACCAAGATCCTCAGAATGCCATTTGATGCATCAAACCCCTATTTTTCAAGATCGATTAGTCTACGAGGCACATGTTTTGTCTTGGAATAATATTTAACTAATTTTTTGCTCATATGTTGCTGTAAGAGTGTAAAAGTTAATCACTGCTTGAGTGTAAAAGTCAATCATATATCTTGATTTTCGATAAGTGGAAAAGCAACACACTGTACGTTAAAAAATATATTACCTGGTGTATCTTGATTTTCGATTAATGGAAAAAAAACATCAATTGAAAATCAAAAATATGCTATACATTACAAAATGTATTATACAATATATTTTGATTTTCAATCGATGTCTTATATTGTATTTATACTACCTGATCTTTATTGATATTATTTTATACTCTCTTATAAACGTACTCAATACTGGTATCTAATAAAAAAAACACAAGCTAAGAAGATTGACAATGAAGATAAAATTTGAAATGAATACATGTGCTAAATAATACATAAGAAAAAAAAAATAAAAGAACAAAAAGAAAACAAAATGAGAGAGATGGGAGGTGGGGGTGGGGGGAGGGCAGTGCAACAGTTGTAAAAAAAAAAAAAGATAAATCACAAATTCACAGAAAATCAATGGAACACGTTTAAAAGAATGAAAAAATAGAAAAAATAATACATAAATAATGTCTACCGCGACGTCGAGATTGAGCCTTCCATCGAATCTATAATATCATAGAAGAGAAAATATATAAAAATATATTATACGATGTATTTTTGTAATGTGTAAATTAAATATATTGGTGTTAAATAATGTTTGATTAATTTTATATTGATAAAAAATAAGTTTAGATAAATTTATATCAATATAAAATAATTTACAATTTTTTTGACGTTACAGAATATGTTAATTTTTATGTTTTTCAACCTGCACCTATATTTAAACCTGTTAAGAACGATTTGTGCATCAACATTTTTGTTCTTTTCCTTACGGTCCCAAATGGCATCGGAAAGGAAGTTGTTGGAAGCGTATCTATGCAAAAACCACTTTCTTTGAAAGGAAAAAGAAGAAAATTTCTGGAGGAAAACTCGAAGGGTTGTTGTTTTCGCACATGCCACCTGCTGGTTGGGAACCACATATTCACGTATCCTTTGGGTGGAGTGAAGGGCCTCCAACTTGCGTGTCCAGTGGCTGTGGAGCATTTGCAGCTCCCTTTATGGGTCGTGTGCCACATCCTTTATGAGCTCCCCTCCTCCCCAAATATGCTCTGTGCCCAACACTGCCTCATGTTGGCTGGCACCTGCCAAACTGTTAAGTATGTATATTGGGCACCACACATCTTATTGCTATATAGCTGTAGTCATGTGTACTTCCTTCTCTATCCATTCATTCTTCTATTTATTTAAGCCTTTGGGAAGGGTTATATATATATATATATATATTATCTCTGTCATTTGCCTACGGGGATACGAAAGATTGAGAGAGAAACGAGATATGAATAACATGCAAGAGGGTGATGAGTAGAGTATTCCATTTGCATTCAGCAGGTAGGTGTGAGATCAGGGATGTTCAAGGTTATACCATCAAATTAGGATCTAATTAAGTGCCGACCGTGACCAGCCATTTCGGCTCAGGTCCATATAGCACGAATGCTTCCAAACATTGGACTCTAGGAAAGACATTGGAAGGAATCCTACCAAGAATTAGGTCCTGCCTGCTTTCGTTGAAGTTGAGAGTGTGGTGACAACTGCGACGTTTCTTTTGACAATTACCGACGAAAACCTCCAAAGGGGCGTGTCTCCATGTCAACCACGTAATTTCTAAATAAAGATATGACCCTCTGTCCCTCCTTTTAGATCCATGGGTTACATTGATACACACCATTAGGAATAACGCAATAATAAGATCGGTTGATATCAAAAAAAATATAAAATTGTTGTTAATTTTTATTTTTATTTACTTGTAAAGTAATGTTAATATTATTTTTTATTTATTTAAATTGATGTTAAATTTTGTCATTAATTTTTGTAATATTTACTTAAATTAATGTTAATATCAATTTTTGGAGAGTAGGGAAAGTGCGAAGTTAACATCAATTTTACTAATATCCCTCCAAACCAATGTTAGTAAAATCCATGTTAAGTACCTCAAAACCCAGGCTATGACCATTCGGATTAACCTCTCAGGTAAATAACGATTTATTCTTGTTAATTCCCAAGTAAACTAACTCTTAACGTTAACCCTTTGAGTGTTCAAAATAAACTGATCTTACGTAGCTGTCCTTTGAATTCAGTTAACCTTAATGGTGCAGGATATAGCAAGTTTGCAGATCTCCTTTTTTTTATATGCTTTGAGTTCCTTTGGTGGAAAATTTGCTTAATTAGGGGATGAGTGATTTGTATTCCACAAGTAATTGCTACGTACGTCTACGCCATGGGATCGATCAATATGCTAAGTTAAAAGGACATAGCAAACGTTACGTTACCGTCAACTGCTGGACATATGTGACAACCTGAAAATAGTCACATTATACATTCAGAAAACCGAATGGTAGGTAATAGAGATTTGGTATTGCCACCGTGATAGTTTGTATCCAAACACTTTTGTAGGTCTCCATTGGGTTTACGTTCAACGAGTTGTCAAAGTCGATTGTTTGCAATTTAGTTTAGCTTTTGACTTGAACATTGAAAACTTGGTTTCCTTTGTAATTTTTTTAATCAGAATGGCAGAAAAGTTTCAAAGATAGGCTCCCTGTAGATGCTAAGGGTCGGTTTGGATGGATGGATAAATTTTATGAGATAAATTATTTTATAATTAAATTATTTTTTATTTTCATTTGAAAGTCATAAATATTATCTTGATGGGTTAATCTGTGATTAATTTGAAAATTTCTGAGTTAACATGTGAAAGTACATGGGATAATATATAAAAGAAATTATCTCTCATCAACCTTAAAACGACTTATCCTAACTTAACCCAAGTTAAAATATCTTTCCATCAAATAAAGTTAACCTCTATCTTGATAGATTGTCCTTCTTACCAAATTAAACCTAAGACACAAGATGAGGCGGAGTCAACAATCCTATTGAGAAAATATGAGGTCAAGCTACACTATGAATTTAAGTAGATAAAGTTGTAACACCTTAATATAGTACTACATTGTATAAACTTAAAGAATTACGTTATGGTTGGAAATACCTACTTGATAGTCTTTGAGTTCTTACACATTTGATTAGGGTGGTCGCATGGGTTAATTGATGGGTACAAATCATCAACATCAATGTTTTCTCAATTAAACTCAACTTAAAGCCCATGTTGTTCTAATATTTACCGAATAGAATCCTTTAATTAGTCGTGTCGGTGCTCTTTTATCACTCTAGTGGATAAGCGCTTTGTTGCTAGAGTGAGCTGATGAAAATTCTCTCTCTCTCTCTCTTGTCCTTTCTTGCTTGATTCATTTTCCATCAAATAATCATCCTAACTCCTAAAATTCATAGGGGGTACGAAAGCACCTCCCTGAAACTACTTGCGAATTAACTAATACCACCATGCACATGCATCTTGGAGTCAACGTAATTTCGCAGAAACTGAAACAGCCACGCACACACACACACACACACATATATATTGGAAAAGAAAAAGTGCTGGTCACGAAATCTTTTTGGAACTAAACGCAAGCTGTTTCCCAGTTTTCTCCAATTTTTCTTGAGAAATTAACTTTCCTAGCTAATGGAGAAGAGAAACGTACAAGGCATTAGAAATTAGCCAAATCCACTTTCCTTCTTTCTTGTTTGACTGTTATTAGTGGGTTTTCAAAGCCTCAAGTTAAGGATAGAGTCGGCATCCGGTACTGATTGAAGTTTTTCAAAAGAGCCAGCATTAGTTAACCCAAGTTATAACCTAAGTTAAAATCCAAACAATTCATCTCATCCTTTGATTCTTTGGCACATGACCCCTTCCGGAGGGCACATCACATTTTGATATTTGTCTCCCTTCCCTTTTTTGGTTGGTAAGAAAGAGGAGAAGGTGTGTGTTTTGACTTAAGTTTTTACTTGATAAAAAAAACATTTCTGTTCCCAAAATAAGATCATTGTCCTCTATAGTTTTGATGCCAAAAGTTCTTCTTCTAAAGTGGCTAATCTGCATTGAAAGCCAACAAGTTTTTAAAGGAAAATCTCCTCTCGTCACCTCGTCCTTCTTTTATCTTTTCAACTCAAAAAAGCTCTAAATACCAAACAACTCACCTCATACGTAAAGCTCTCTAGTAATTGATATAGCCAAAATGGGTTGATGGATAAAGCGATTCGTATGTCCAAAAAGGCATCTTCATCCCAAATTAATTTTTGGTCGCCCACATATATAACTCTAAAATAATAAACTAATTACGGTTGGAACCTCAATAAAAGGGGCAAGTAAAGAGGAAAGCTTAAGTTGAAATCCCCTTGCATGGGACTTGTAATTAGTAAGAAGACTAGTAATTAGTAAGGAAATGGAATTATACTCCGACCAACAAAAATACACATTTGATGTGGGGGGTTAGGAATTAGGTTAGGGTCAGTTTACTTGGCATGTTAATCCTTCAAATGAAGAGTTAAGCTTCGTTTACTTGAGGGGTTAATTCATATGGTAACAGCCCAGGTTAAGGGTCATTAACACCAATTTTGCTTACATTATTTCTAAGAGATGTTAGTAAAACAAGTGTTAACTTTGTAACTCCCTTGCACTCCAATCCCAGTACTTCTTAGAAATTGGTATTGACACCGGTTCAAGTAAACACCAGTTCAAGTACATAGAAACCATGGTGTTAACATCATTTTGCAAGTAAAAAGAAATCATGGTTAAAGTCAGTTTCCTAACCCTCCAAGTAAACTACTTCTATTGGTGTTACGAACCTCAAAACCTGAGTTATGACCATGCGGGTTAACTGCTCATTTAAACATGGGTTAATCCTTCAAAAGAAGAGTTATTCCCCCAAGTAAATTAGCCCTTGGCTGCATTTGAATAGTGGAATTACAGGTTGGACTCCATAGATTAGGTTGAGTTTGCAAGGAAAAAGCTATACATACGAAGAGCCAAAAGATGATAGAGAGAGTCGTATAAGGATTGCAGGGCTATGTGGACAGCCAAAAATAGCCCAATAAACAAAGCTAGGTAAGGAACAATTCTCCTCCAGACTGTCGCTACAAGTATGAACAAAAAGCAAGCAAGCTTTATAGATTGATTAAAGCATGTTAGACGACATCAATGTGATTTTCCAAACCATAATTCCTAAAGCTTTACTTGAAGATTGGTTACCTTAGAATTTTTGATGTAAGCCTTTCGCTAAATAGAATGGAATAGTTTCTTCAAAAATCTTAGGAATTGATCGAGCTCTCTTATAATAGAGTGACCAATTCAAATGCAATCACACAAGAATAAAGGAAATTCTTGATCTAGTTTTACTTTGAAAGGTGTACATTTGGGAGAGTCCTTAGTTCTTAAGTTCCACTATTTGAGTTTAGTAAGTACATGGTACAAAGAAACTCTCTCTTCCTCTCTTCTCTCAGATTGCGTAACCCTTTCTCCTTGAGTGACCTTGGTATATATAGGCTACGCAACCTTTGATTGTGGGCGTCGTGGGTTCTCATTCCACGATCCCACAATCTAATAAGTGACCCATAACTATTGTGCTCGTCTGCCTACCAAGTAACTGAAGGAAAGAGAATCAATGGTCTATCTTTGGGCAATCGGTTCCATCATTGGGTAGCTAGATTCCTTAGATTGCCAGGCAAGCAGGTAAAGATTCATCGGATCTGTCAGATTGTCGGGTAAGCGGGTAAAGATCCGTCGGATCCGACTTCTAGTAGCCTAATACGTCAGGTTGCTGAGCAAACGGACTTAGGTCACAGATTTTATTTTCTTCACGAGCCTTTACCAGGCAAACCTAATCGAAATAATTTTTCTTCCCTCACCAGGAATCTTCTTAAATTATGGCTTTTAAGACCAAATATATATCAGCATCAGTTTAGGAAACTTTTATATAGAGAAGAATATCCTGAAGAGTTAGGAAGCAGGACCTTCTTTCTTTGGGGAAAATACAAATCATTTTAGTAACAAATGAACAATCATTTAACTTTATAAAAATTATCATATAAAAGCCACTTTTCCTATCAGATGAGGTTGAATTTCAAGGGGAATCAAACGGAAGCTTGATTTTTTAAGTTTTTATTTTCCAGTTGTTTTTTTTTGCTCCAAGAACGAACACATTGTAGATCAGTCAATAAAAACTTGGCCTTGTCTTGCTTTTATTTCGTAGAATTTTCTTGTGATTTCAATTTTAGTTTTGAATTACAAACACCTCATAAGTAGATTGAAAACAAATATGTGAGCGTGGTGGAAGTTTTAGGAGGGGACTTCATCTTATTTGAAGAGTGTTAGTTATGTATTAAGAATATTCAAGGAGGGATGACGCAGCTTAGAATATATTATATAGACTTCGAGGGTCAAGATGCAACATTTGTAGAGACTTGAATACAAACTTATTAGTCTCCTATTTTTATGGATGCTAATAGGAAAACTCTTTTTACAATGAAAAATGCAAGTGAAAATTATGCCACACCTAGGTGGGACCTGCCAATGAAATGCATTTATGCATTCAAAACTTGGGTGAGCCCCACCATTGGAATGTGATGTTACATTCAAATATCACCGGTGATCTTCACCTATAATGAAAAAAATTAATGATATTTGATTCAAATACAAAAATCACTTGTGATATTTGATTTCAATGTAAAAATTATTGATGATATTTATTTTAGAGCTAAATATCGTTGGTAATACTTCAGAAATCATCAATAATATTTAATTCAAGTACAAAAATCATCGGCGATATTTGGTCCATGTGTAAAAATCATCAATGATATTTCAAAAATCACCGATATTTGATTTTAGTGTAAAAGTTACAGGTGAAATTGAGTTCTAAGATGATAAGTGATGGCATAGGACTCACCAAACACATGATTTAAGGAGAGCATATGACTAAGTATCCTTTTTATAACTTACCTCACAACACACATTACAAAATATATTTCTTTATATTTTTTCTTCTTTTTTTACATTTAATCGATTAGAGTCATCGATTTTAGTTTATTAGAGTAAGTGGGCAAGTCATTTTTTTGTTTTTTGATTTATGCATAAGGATAGAACTCCCATTTGTTTTTTTTATTAGGATGATCGATTCTATAATAGGGGAGTTTTATTTCTTAAGAAAAGAGAGGGAATGATGAATAAAGATTAATTCTCCTCCTTCGCTTTTTTACCATCTCTCCTTTGCCCTACTTTTCCATTTCTATATCATTTCTTCTTCCCTCATCTTCCTTCTTTCTCTCCTTGTCCGATGCAACAAGTGATATCAGAGCCATGGGATTGGATTGATGATTTGAAGATCCTTTGTTGCATAAGAGGAGCTCACGTAGTGAACTATGTGATGAGTTGTGACTCATTATAGCTAAAATACTCAAGTTAAGCTAGGAACTAAGTTAAACACTATCAAATTAACACATAAAAATGGTTAATTGTGAGAAATAGAGAGAAAGACCTAAACATCAATTTTGTGCTAAAATCGCATAATTAGGCCATTTATTGAGATATTCTATTATCAAATATGAAATGATGATCCAATTGCAAATTGAACACATAAATGAGCTCAAAATTTCAAATCAAAAGTAAAATTAACTTCTAATATGTTCAAGTGAAATTCAATAAAAATTTGATTGCATTTAGACATCATTAAGGCCTTGTAATTATAGATTTACATTCAAGTCCTTCATATAATACATTTTATGCATTAGAAAACCTCCAAGGACCAATTTGTAGGATGCAAGGACCTATTTGCAAGCTCATAAGGACCGCTCTGTAACCATTCCTAACCACTTATGAGTTTGATTGCACTTCTTCCACCATTTTGCGTAGGGGCTTATTGTGCGAAAAACACCATTAGATCCCAGCGCCACCTATTCCTCGTGGGTGCATTGTAGCACCCGAAGAACTGAGAGCATCCTAGCCATCCATCCCTTGAATCGCTTGATCTGTGGCTACCCTTCAATCTAACCTTTGCATGAATCCGTGCCTCCGGACACCTCTACCTCTAGATCTCATCCAACGGTCCACTTTTGGTTTAGGATGGCACGCGCTCCCCTCTACTCATCTTGATCATAGGTGACCTAAGCGCCTATTTTCACCCTCGCGGTGAGCTCACTCACTGATCATTCTACGTAAGGAGCTCCCCTGCCTCTCACGCAAAGGATCGACCTCCTCTCCTACTTTCTCGAGGTGATCTCTTCGTTGTCTCCAGTTTCTCCTCCCCACCCAACCCTGTTCTGGCGCCATGAGCAAAGGAACTCCATCTTCTCCGACTCTCCTCACCGCTAAGGACCACATAGAACTTGAGGGCAACCTTGAGTCCCACTAGTGGACTTTCAATCCACTGGAGATCCTCCCCCCTTTGTTGCTGCAGCCACCAGCTGCAGATCTTCTCAACAGGTCCCATTCATCTGATTGGAATAGGATTTCCCTGTTTCCTAGTTAATTGTAGTTTAGTTAGTATAATTTAGAGTAGAATAGAAGTAGATTAGATGTAGGAAATTCGCTGGATTGAATGCTAGCTAGGAGTAGATTAATGTAGCGTAGAATTCATACTCCACCTCTTTTGATCATTTCAGATTAGAGGAGATGAATCCATCTCGCTCATTTGATCATTAATCTCTCCCTTACCACCTCACAAGTCCATGTTCTGACTTTCCTCATGTTTTATTTCGCAATTCACCCATCCATTAAGAGTCAAACTCTCATCTCATTTCTCTCTACCTTTGAGATGAGGGTTTACGCTTAAATCAATTTAGGGGCCTCTCATGTAAATCCCTACTTAGAGGGGGGGTGAGATCAGCGTGACGTAAAAAAAAAAAAATGGAATATACTAATCTCACAAAATAAACAAACAAAGTACACAATTATTTTTAGGTGGAAACCCAAACCGGGTGAAAATCACCACCTAACCCTCTCGAGTTAGGATTTTCCGATCAACCAAGTTGATCAAATCCACTAAACGAATCACTTAAACGAGGGTGATTCAACCTCAATTATAGCCACACTACTTTATACGAGGGTAGCGTACCTCAAACCCCTTCTCTTCACGAGAAGGATTTTGTCCCACGAAGGAGACGGGAATTCGCAAAGCGAATACCCAACCAAAGAACAAAGATAAATAACAACAATCCTATAGAGCCAACAGAGTAATATTTAACCTAAGCTTCTATAGGAATTAAGATGCTTCCCTTTGCAAAGAGTGTGTCGAATCGATGACGCGGGTGCGTGAGTTACACGACGGCGCAACGTCGCTCTCATGAACTACAGCGGGAGAGCGGGTGTGCAAAGGCTTGATGCTCTCAAGATGAAGAACTTGAGCTTGGAGAGCAAAAGCTTTTCTTCGATACAAAAGAGTAGAAAGTATGTTGCTTGGGTGTGTCTTGGTGTGTATAGAGTGGCAAAGGCTCCCCTCTATTTATAGAGGCCTTAGGAAGGATTTGGAAGGCTTAGGAAAGCTTCCATAGCCGTTGGGTGCAAAGCCCAAGAGAATCAGGCCGAAATTAGGAACAATCATTGCACTGACAGGGTAATCAGACGTCTGATCCTGGCATCAGACGTCTGGAAGATTAGTTTAAGATGTCTGGGATCAAAGTCAGACGTCTGATTTTAGGCGGGTTTCTTCCTGACTTGAATCAGATCTAAACAGGGTTCTAGTGCAAGTCCATCAGATGACATACAGGATGTCTGGCACTATGTTTGGACGTCTGGAAACCTACTTTTCTGCGGGAATGGATTTCCAAGAGAGTGCAACGGCTAGAAAATCTTTGAGAAGAGATTTTCGGGTCAGTCGAGGCAAAACGGTCATTTATCAGACGTCTGGAAAGGCTTAAGGACGTCTGATAAGGCTCTAATGGTCTTATTCTTCAGTGTTTGTTAAGCCAGCCAACGGTCCACTAATTGGACGTCAGGCAAAAACATCAGACGTTTTCTAAGACGTCTAGTTTAAGGTCTGGACGTCTGATTTCATTAGACAGAGCTAACTAAGTCCAGCCTAAATGTTATTGGACGTCTGAATCAACAGTCAGACGTCTTAAAACATATTATTAGACGTCTGATTTTAGAATTAGACATTTGAAAAAGCTGTTTGAACCCTATATTGGTTTTCTAAGTTCTCCACAGAAAACCTAAGTGTCCTAGGGTTATGCAGGTGTTCCTAGAATTACTTTTAGGGTACTTTGAGGCTCTTTAACATGATGTTCTAAGGAACAAAAAGAGCAAGGAAATAAAGATAAAAGTACATGAAAGAAATAAACAGAATTCTATCCTATTCTTCTTGTCCTTCCATCTTCAATCTATCGCTCCTCGCGAATCTCCTCTATTCTCCATCAAGCTCCTCCAATCCGTCCTGGATGCGAGCTCGATCTCCGTCTAATCACGTCTCCATTTGTAATTTGCCTGAAATCTAAGATTTCAAGTGCAAATGTTAAATGACACGTGTTTTGTTATCATCAAAACAAACGATCGTGGTACTCTAGCACCAACATCTCATTCATTTCAGAAATTCACAATGACCCCTGATTTGAGTTTAAAATGGAATCGGTTTGCTTGATTGATTTTTAATCTTGATTTCAATGCAAGATCACAAGATTTTGTTTAGATTGGGTTTTGAATGGATTTTTGATCAAGTGAATAGATATGTTTTTGAGTAAATCAGTCCTTGGCAGTGAATCTGAGATGTTATAAGTGAAGAATTTTTCCTCAGATGAGCTATGTCTGAATTTGGCTTGAATTGGGGATTTTATGATCTTGAATGTGTGGGAAAGCCAAAGAGAATCAATCTTATTGATTTGAGGCTTTACCAAGGATTTTTTTGTTGATTTGAATTTGAGATTCTGATTTTTAACCTAAGGAATCGTCAATATTCCTTAAGGTTTAGAGAATTGAGATTCATAATTGGTTGAATTTAATGGCCTGTTCTTAGATCTTCCTATATGTTGTCTATATCATTAGGAAGGTTTTAGATCAATATGTCTTCTCTGATTTGAGCCTAAGATTGTTGTTTAAAGATTTTTGATGAAGATTCAATGCTTCCAATTGTTTCTAAAGAGAATTTGATGTGTTGTCAGATTTTAAAGTGTTTGGTGAATCCTAAATCAACATAGTAAAGTGCTGCAATAGCAGCTACATATTCATGGGTTTTTCAACCCTAAATTCAATGATCTGAAGAGGAGAATTTGATCTGGACAGTAATGATTCAAGATCAGACTTTCCAAGTATGATCTTGAATAATTTTTGTACTAAAATCCCCAGTAGATCTGCTGAAATTGAGCAATGGCTGCAACAGTAGCCACTGGATTTTATCATAAGCTGTTTGAGCTTAGGTCTTTGGCTGCTGGAAGCTGCTGTTATCTTGGCTGCTCAATTAGCAGCTAATCAGGTAGCAGCTGTTGTTGCTGTCCTTGCTGTGTGACTTATGCTGCTACTGCAGTAATATTGCTTTATGGAATGAAATTCAGTAGGACAGTAACTTGAATTTGGATTTTCTGAGATAGTTGATATGTTTTACTTGTTATATGTATTGTGTACAAGCTTTCATGTATAACCAATGCATTTTTAATCTCTTTTGAATGCTTGTAATTTGACATTAAATTCTATTGTCAATTAAAATTTATGTATAACTGCCCAACATGAAAAATGAATGGAAAATTGAAGTGAAAACCATGGTTATCTGTGGGAATATCTCCTATTTGACTTGTTAAACATATATAAGGTATCCCACTGGACTTTCAGATCTTATAATTGAAATTTAAGTCTTAGGATTCACTTGAACACACCCATTAAGGCCTAAAATGTGCTAGATTTGAAATTAAATAAAAACTTCATAAAAATATACAAAAATAAAATAAAATAAAGGTGTAGCAAGTAGGATTAGTTATATCTTTATGTGCATGCCAAGTTTTAAGGTATTCTGTACCTCCGACTTGGTAAAACATACCATCCGACGGTTCAATCTACCTTCAAACTTAATAAAAGACTTCAACTCTGAAAAATCCCAAAAACACTCTATTCTCCTCATCTCTTTCTTCCTCTCTCATCTCCTACCTATATAAAACATATAAAACCCATAAAAAGTAGAAAAACCCTAAAAATACCCAAAAATACAATGTATATTATGTATATACTTGTAAATATAAATTATACTCTAAGATATTTATGTATATATTGTAAAATAAATATCTAATAGGTGTAAATAACCTACATATATATTGTATATTATAAATTAAATATTTAAGATTCTTTAAACTGTATATAACTTAATCATATCATTATTTATTATTTATACAAACTTGTAAGTACTATAACTTAAGAAAATAAATGAAACCCTATAAACAACTATATTTACTAATGATACTGTATATAAATATTTATATATGTATTGTGTATATGATAATCCCTACATCATAATTTAATTATGTATATATAATAAATAATGACTTTATTAAGTTACTAGTTAGGTTATTAGGTTAAATTAAAATAAATTAGTAAATTAAGTTATAACTGAGCTAACTTATATTGCATATTTGTATTATTTTATTTTAAGTAAATGACACTGATTTAACTATATTTATAATATATTATGTTATTTACAACTTAAATTATCTGAAAACACCCTAAAATCACCTATTTAAACGTAAAAAAATTAAAATAAATGGTTTAAAATACTATAAAAATATGTACCGCAGCTCTATAAAAGATTTCTATGATGCCCAATGCTTAGTCGTCATGAGCGTTGGGTGCCACACACGCATGCATACATTCCCTTCCTCTGAGCATTTGAATGAGATATTGGCATGAGACTATGGAACGGTGCAGCTTGGGGGCCTGGCACTGTGCGTGGGCTTGAATGGGCCCATTAACGAGCATAAATCAGAATTAAGAGGGCTCAATAATGAATTATGGGTGGCCTTAGTAGAGGTCTGATCCCACCCCTTAGGGTGTTGTGTATCCCTCGAAAGGACTGCTCGCCAATCTAAACCTTAATTTTTGTTAAGGATGAACAGTAATCGTGCCTTAATCACCTAAGGGGAGGGAAGAAAGAACCTTAATGTATATAAGTATAGTATACTGTAAATAATATGTTAATATAGAATACGTAGTATATAGAGTGTTTAAACTCATATATGCATATAAATAACATATGAGCTTTGCTGACAGATAAATACGTCACTGTAGCTATAGTAAATGTCACTATAGAGCCTTAATTTGACCTTAGTTCATATTTATAATTTTTTAAGGTTTAGCAACGCTTATATAAGTCGCTGTACATATTATATATGTTACTATAGGTGTTAGTATATTTTATAACATATTATTGTATAGATATGTAATAATTATTACTATAAGTTATAAATAGATAGAATATAGTATTTAATTATAGTGTTTGATACTTGATTATAAATAGTTGTTTCAAGCATTTATAATTCATTCTTATGTATAAAATAAATAAATAAATAAATAAATAATTCATTCATTCATAATTGTACATAGAACCAATCTTTTTGGAATAAAGAATAATATTGGACTTAGAGAGTGATGTATATCAATAACTGCCCCTCAGTAAATGACCTGGAATAAACCAGTAAAAATTATGTAATTAAATAAAATTGATGCGACAACGGTTTGTATTTGTGACATATACTATAATAATGACATATTTTTATATGAACCGTAAGCGATCGCTTAACTATAGTACCATCATTATCCTCTTTATCACATAATGAAGGAGAGAGTATGATGAACGATTATTAATTCCTCTTCTCCTCTTTTCCCTCCCTCTCATTTCCTCTACTTTTCTTCCCTTTCCACATCATCCCTTCCTCTTCTCTCATCTTCTTTGTTCCTCTCCTCCCCTTTTGCATCAAGCGAGTTCATCTTATTTAAGGACTTTCTAATTATGTATTAAGTATGCTCATGAGATACAACTAGGGATAACCTCATGAGAGGCTCATTACTCCCATGAAAATAATGGAAAGTCATTTCATCTTTTCAATCAGAACCTTAGGCGGTTCTCGAAAAAAGATATCAACAAAATGATCTCTAAAGTAGATACCAACAAAAGTGTATAAATCAATACTTCCACACATATTTGATCTGACTCATAATTATAACTTCCACGCCTATTTATTCGGGATATGATCTCTTCCCTACAAAGCCAAAGGCTCAAACCTTGCATTTGACAGTGCGAAATTTCAATCCCCACTGGCATTCTCCCAACATAGCATAATTTGATCATCATTAGTGAATACTCTCAAGTATTTAAAAATAAGACATAAAATAACAAGATCTTTTGCACAGCCTTTGTATGTTGTCTTTTTAGATTTGATGTGCGATCAACTATGCTCTTAATTTAGTTTGACATTTATGCCTTCTTTTTTGTGACCACTTATCTATTGTTTTAATATGTTAAAAATGAAATTAGGCTCTTTGATTTCCGCATGGCAAGTATGATCACATTGTCATTAATTTTAGGAAAATTTAATATATACACGGATGTGTACACTAAAATAGATACATGTTACGACCCGGTTCCTGAATCCCTAGAGGATACGAGAATCGGACCGACTCGACTGATCCCAAGACCCAGTCGTCCAACGAGAAAGTAACCAAAAAGTAGTAAAATAAACCACATTCACCATGCAAGTAACTAACAGTAGCAAAAGTACAGCAGTAAAGAAAAGAACTACTACAGTACATACCACCACAATAGTAGAGAGTTAAAACAGGTATAGAAATATGATGCTTATAATAAAAGAGTACAAGTGTAAAAGAATATACTCACTACAACAGAAAAACGGTACAACAAAAGTACAACTACTGGGCTCTACTAGGCCCAGCGTCCTCCGCAGCCACAGGCTCTGGCTGCTTAACACCTGGTCCTGAAAAGGTGACAAAGGTGACACGTCAGCGAAACGCTAAGTAGATTGGCAACCAGCTAGCTAAGAAAACAGTAAAGGTGGACAAGTAGCTGTTATTTTTAATTTCTTTCTTTATTTCTCTATTTACTCTTTCTTGAATTATTTCTCAGATCTTTCTCTTGATCTCGAATGTTCCTCGTGGGAGTGATCTTGATTGCAGTCTTCTTCGAAAAGTAGAAGTAGCATGTGGTGCTCTCCTGGCCGGGAGAGTCCCTCGTGGTGGTCCTACCCTCAGTCAACCACCCTAAGGTCATTGACAGACGTAATGGTGACTACGGCACGCACGATAAAGGCACGGGTAGCTACCCCGCACTGGCATGCGATCAGTCGTTTTCGTTAACGGTGCGCCCAAAGCACAGCACGGAACCAGTATAGGGCAGAGCCCTCTCAGTAACAGGGGTCTAGCCCCTCCACAGTAACCAAACAGGGGTCTTACCCTAGTAGCTCTCTCCATGGGGTGGCTAGCTCTCTCCCTACACTAGTAGCTCTCCTCGGTACTGTGTACGCGAGGGCCAAAAGTCGATACAAAGTGGCCAGACCTAACCCCGGGTCCTTGGGGCAGCTAGCTCCACTCCGCACTAAACAGGGGGATAGTCGCTCTCCTTGGTACTCCATAATCAAGGGCTAGCTCACTTCCCCATCCACCTTCCCAGTTCCATTCTATTTATTTTCCAAGAGCTCTACTCCTAATTCCCCGTAGGGTTCATACTCATATTTCTCAGGCTATGCCATACTAGGTTTCATCATATCAGTTTCATTCGCATATAGCCCGTGTTTCCAACATTTAATTTCAGTTTATATACAAGCAACTCAAATTTAGTTTCCAACAACAGAAATTACACGTAGCAGTTACTAGCAACAGTACTCTACGTTTCACAGGCAGCTATTATCCAATTACAGGCAATTATCATTATTCTATCTACTTATCCAAGACTGCAATTCAGTTATTCAAGACATTCGTTTCAGTGTTTCTGTTCCTAGGATTCATGCCACACCTTAGGATCTATCATTCAATCTAGTTTTCAAGTCCTAGGATTCATGCCTTACCCTAGGATCTATCATTCAATCTAGTTTTCAAGTCCTAGGATTCATGTCATACCCTAGGATCTATCATTCAATCTAGTTTTCAGGTCTTATGATTTATGCCATACCCTAGGAACTATCATTCATCTCAGAGATGCATTAATATTGGTAAATAACTAAGGGGAGCCACTTTACCTGCAAAATCGGGAGTAATGGGGGCGTGATCGGCAGGTCCGCGTGCCTCTACAACCCCCAAAGCCGTAACGGAACAAGGTCCTAACACAAGGATCAATCACAAGGAACCACTTAGAACAGGATACAAGTATTTTAAACAAGTAGAGGAACTAATTCTGAGAAGAATGGAATTTTAAACGCGGAAATCGGACCTCGAACGGATCTTAAAGGGGTCAAAAACGACAACTCTAACTCAAATCAGACATCTGGAACACCTTCCAAACGTCTTAAAAGGTGGTCCAGGTCATACCTTACACTGAGCTGTTCCTCAGACGTCCAAGATCCCGCTGAACCGTCTGGACCTAGTTCCAGACGTCCGACTCTCACTCCGGACGTCTGGACACTCTCTCCGCCGTCTGGTGCTTCGCCCAGACGTCTGAATCATGTGGGAGGGCGTGCCCTGCACCTTCCCGAAGCGAAACCTACACGCATACGCAAACACACTCTCAACACGGCATGGGATAGAACTTTCAGCGGAACGGTCTGCATGGCCGTATCCGCAAAAGGAGGAAGATGAGAAATATCGTACCTTTCAGATGTCTCGATCTCCCTCCAAACATTGCCCACATCGTCTGGACGTAGGTCCAGACATCTGATTCTGGAAAAATTTCCCAGAATCAGAACCTCCTTGCCTTCTTCTTACTGCGCACGGCCGCGCCATGCTCGCCCGCTTGCTGCCTGAGCTGCAGCAGCACCGGGATAACCCCCCTCATCACCACGCTCCCGCTGCGTGCCTGTCGGCCGGCTCTAAGCTGCTCCGGCGAGCTCGCACTCTCTTCTTTGCGCGCTCTCCCTTCTCGCTACACCTCCTCCTCTCCGCACACACCTGGCAGCAGCTGCTGCCCACGCTCTCTCTCTCTCGTGCTTAAGCTGGAAGAAGGAGGGGACGGTGGGGTGGTGGGTGAGGGAGAAGGAAGGGGTATTTGAAGGCATGGGGAGGGAGAAAAAGTGCCTGTAGGTCGGCGGGCTCAGTCTGCACGCGCACGCGCACAGACTCGCAAATCGTATGCCGCAAAAATTTATTTCCAGACGTCTGACCAGACATCTGGACCAACTCGCAGACATCTTAAAAAGTATTTGATGTCTTGGGTCTTAACAATACACTAGCCCCGCCTCCTATTAAATTAAAGTGAAAAAGTAAATAAACTCACGTTATAATACGCAAAGTAAAAGTAGTGATTTTAATTAATGTGTTTTAGTTTTCTATTGATGAAAATTACTTTCTAAGTGAAAATTCACTTTCCATAAGTAAAAATTATGTTAAAAGTGGAAAATCATTTACAATCAATAAAAGGTAAGATACAACGGTATATTTTCATTTTCAACCTGTATGTTTTGATTTTCAATCGATTGAAAACTATTCCCAATCAGTGTATTTTGGTTTGTTTAATTTTCATTTTAATTGATTAATTTTTATTTTCAACCGGTTAATTTTGACCGCACATTGTAAAGTGCGTTACAATGCACATTTTTGTATTTGTGTCCTAAATTAAAAAGCAAGGCCCACTCTAGAGGGGACCCATTTCTCATCTTATGCTTCTATCAACGACGGTCATCGATTATGTATAAAATTGTGTGCACATCCACGTCATGTTCACTTAATTTTATGGTAGATACCATGGCTACTCTGCCCCTTAGCCAAATTTCCTACCTCTTATGATTTTTCTTTTTTGAGTAAAGAGTAAATATTATTTACTCAAAGGCTAACGACCAAAATAGTGATGTAAGTAAAAATTCAAACCAACAAGTCAGAAGCATTCCTTACAATCAGGTCGGGGTCCACTTGCAAAGGGGTTGAGGGTTGGTGGTGTAGTCTCTCGTTTCGTTCTTCCGGTAAGTGTCAAATGGTCTCACTAAGGGTAAGGGAAAACCTTTCCAAAGGAATGATGATCCTTTTAGCATCCTCTGAAGCCTCAGCAAGAGAGTGGGGCGTAGGAATGCAAATGGATCGGATTTGGTTAGATTCATACCTGTACTGATTTATAAAATCCATATCCATATCCTACCCATTAAGTACAAAAATCGAAACCCGTATCCATATACATCTGCCCATCAGATATCCATTTATAAATTGATCTTACAATTAAATCGTGTCGAAATTAGAGTTAAAGAAGAAAGATAAAATATAAGTACATTTCAAACAAAAGATCTACATTCCCGAAATAAATGTTCAATGAAGCTTTAGAATCACTCCCAATGTTTAAAATCATGAAGGGAATCATGAGGTAGATCAGGGTTGACGGAACGACAGACTTAAGGTGAGACTTATACACCTTGAATAAATAGGGATTTTATTCAGGTATTTGGATCGGATAATAATATTTAGATTCATACCCATATCTAAATCTGATCAAGTCTTTTAGGGAAAAATCCATACCTGAATCCGATCTAATTCGGGTCTGATTTCATCCATTGTATATTTTTAGGTTAGATTGGGTTGGATCCAAATCAAATTTACTGAAGCTTGTGTCTTTAGTGAACTTTGCACCACTCACCCAAGGTGGACTTATGTTACTACCCGGTTCCCGAATTCCTACAGGACATAAGACCGGACCGACTAGACTGATCCCAAGACTCAGTCGTCCAACGAGAAAGTAACCAAAAAGTACTAAAATAACCCACATTCACCATGCAAGCAACTAACAGTAACAAAAGTACAACAGTAAGGAAATAAACTACTACAGTACACACCACCACAACAGTAGAGAATTTAAACGGTATAGGAATATGAAGTTTACAATAAAAGAGTACAAAAGTGTAACAAAATACTCACTACTACAGAAAATGGGGTACAACAAAAGTACAACTACTGGGCTCTACTGGACCCAACACCCTCGGCAGCTGTAGGCTCTGGCTGCTCAACACTTGGACCTGAAAAA
Organism: Thalassia testudinum; assembly: GCA_037157565.1. Classification (NCBI taxonomy): domain Eukaryota; kingdom Viridiplantae; phylum Streptophyta; class Magnoliopsida; order Alismatales; family Hydrocharitaceae; genus Thalassia; species Thalassia testudinum. The sequence goes on from JAZHRO010000024.1 coordinate 27,663,879, forward strand.
GGTTATAAGTACAACACGTCAGCGAAACGCTGAGTAGAGTGGCAACCAGCTAACAAAGAGAAATAGTAATGGTGGATAGGTAGCTGTTGTTTTCAATTTCTTTCTTTATTCAACTATTTATTCTTTCCTTCATCACTTGGTCCATTTATCAGGTCTTTTTCTTTATCTCGAATGTTCCTCATGAGAACGATCTTGTGAAAGTTCGTCCCTACCAGGAGGGGTGACGTAATAAAATTGCGGAATTGAATATATAAAGCAATATCACAAAAATAAGCAACCACACAATGTACACAAAGATTTTTAGGTGGAAACCCAAACCGGGTGAAAACCACCACCTAACCCTCTCGAGTTAGGATTTTCCGATCAACCAAGTTGATCAAAATCCACTAACCGAATCACTTTGAACGAGGGTGATTCAACCTCAATACAACCACGCTACAAGTACGAGGGTAGCGTTCCTCAACCCCTTCTCTCCACGAGAAGGATTTTGTCCCACGAAGGAGACGGGAATTCGCAAAGCGAATACCCAACCAAAATACAAAGATAAAATAAAACAACAGTCCTATAGAGCCAACAAAATTAAACCTAGCTTCTATAGGAAATAGGAAACTCCCCTTTGCAAGGAGTGCGTCGACGATGACGCGGTGCGTGTGCCACGCGATGGCGCTACGTCGCTCTCGTTATCAACAGCGGGAGAGCGGGCGCGCAAACTGTTTGATGCTCTCAAGATGTAGAGCTTGAGCTTGGAGAGCAAGAACTTCTTGGACACAAGAGTGTGAAAATGTCTAGCTAAGTGTGTCTTGTGTCTTTCTAAGTGTCTCTTGTGTTTTTCTTCTTGTGTATTGTGTTGCAAAGGCTCCCCTCTATTTATAGAGGCCTTAGGAAGGCTTTGGAAGGCTTGGAAAAGCTTCCATAGCCGTTGGGTGCAAAACCCAAGAGAATCAGGCCGAAATCAGGACAATGATTGCGTTTGACAGGGTTATCAGACGTCTAACTCTGGCATCAGACGTCTGGAAGGCCACTTTAAGACGTCTGATTCCAAGGTCAGACGTCTGATTCTATGCGGGTTTCTCCCTGACTTGAATCAGATCTAAACAGGGTTTTTGTACAAGTCCATCAGACGACATAGAGGACGTCTGGCACTAAGTCTGGACGTCTGGAAACCTACTTTTACCGTGGGAATTGATTTCCAAACGTTGCAACGGCTAGAAAATCTCTGAGAAGAGATTTTGGGTCAGCCGAGGCAAAACGGTCATTTATCAGACGTCTGTGAAGCCCTATGGACGTCTGATAAGGCTCTAACGGTCATATTCTTGAGTGTCTTCTAAGCCAGCCAACGGTCCACTAACTGGACGTCTGGCAAAGTCATCAGACGTCTCCTAAGACGTCTGGTATAAGGTCTGGACGTCTGAATTCATCAGACAGAACTAACTATGTCCAGCTTAACAGTTATCAGACGTCTGAAACAACAGTCAGACGTCTTAAAATCCTTTATCAGACGTCTGATTCGTGAATTAGACGTCTGGAAAGTCAGTTTTAACCCTATATTGGTTTTCTAAGTGTTCTACAGAAAACCTACGTATCCTAGGGTTGTGCAGGTGTTCCTAGGACTACTGTTAGGGTTCTTTGAGGCTCTTTAACATAATGTCTAAGGAAAATAAAGAGCAAGAAAATAAATACAAGAGATACATGAAAGGATAAAAAAGAATCTATCCTATTCTTCTTGTCTTCCATCTCCAATCTTTCGCTCCACGCGAACCTCCTCTATTTTCCGTCAAGCTCCTCCAATCCGTCCTGGATGCGAGCTCGAGTTCCGTCTAAACACGTCTTCATTTGCAATTGACCTGAAATCTAGGACTCAAATTGCAAATGTTAAATAACACGTGTTTTGTTATCATCAAAACAAATGATCGTGGTGCTCTAGCACCAACAATCTCCCCCTTTTTGATGATGACAAAACAGTAAATAATAATGCATAAAAATCCTCCCCCTTTTTGACATTATCAAAAAGGTTTGATTGATTTTATATTTCCTATTACTCCCCCTTAAAACATGCTCTTCTATTTATTTTTAACAAAGGTAATGTCCTCCCCCTTTTTATAACAACAAGATAGCTATTATTTTTCTCCCCCTTACTAAAGGAAATTTAGCTAACTTGTATCTCCCCCTTAAAAATTGACAATAAGCTCATCATTTTTAACTTCCCCTATCTAAATGCTTGTAAAAAGGATAGGGTTAAGAATTTTACCTCACCTACCATGGCCAATAAAATGGCCCGAATGGTGGTGGTGGATGCCACATCGGATGGGGCTCCCATCCGTAGCTTGGAGGCCCGGGCATTGGCGCCGGTCTCCAATCTGGTGGTCGACGTGCGGCGGGTCCGTCGTTTGTTCGCCGTCTCGTCGGTCTTCTTCTTCTCCTCCTTGGTCTACTCATTGGTTCTCCCAACTTAAGTTGACCAGCCTTGAGCTTGTAGGTCCAGTCCTTTATGTTGTAGTCATCCCTGAACCCTACAAAACAAGATTCCAAATTTTTCTTCGGTATCCAAGTAAGCTTGGATCCGGATTTGTTAGTGGGTCTCCTTGACGGAGATCCTTTCTCAACCTTAGGGCTATAAAACTTATCTACTTTGTTGATTAATTTGTTAGAATTTTCCCTAAGACATGTAATTTCTCTTTCTATAATTTGCATCTTAGTCTTTAAATCAAAAATTTCTAACTTTAGACTATTATTTTCCTCAATCAATTTATTATTTTCATTGATGAGGTCTTGATTTTCTAATAACAGGTTATTATCCTTAGGACTAGTCTCTATATCCTTGAGTTGTTTTTCTAACCTATCATTTTCATTTCTAAGAAAACTAAGGTTCTTTTTAATGCTTTTATTTTCTACCCTAAGTGATTTACTAATCTCAAAAAGTTCATTAAAAGCTTCTTGTAAATCCAGGTTTACCTCATTGTCGGAGTCGCTTTCGCTGTCAATGTCGCTTTCTCCGATTGCCATGAAACCAAGGCACGTGGTTTCCTTCTCTCCGAGATCTTCTTCCGAACTCGTCTCCTCATGAGTGCCTTCCAACCTCCTCCATATCTCGTGAGCGGTGGTGCACTCTTGGATTCGTTCGAATTCTTTTGGACTCAACGCGCAATACAAGGCATTCATTGCCTTTGCGTTGAGTGAGAGATCTTGAATCTGCAGCTGCGAGTAGCCTGCATCCGGTCGCTCCGGGATCTCGTATGAGGCTTCGCAACGTCCCCATAGAGCGAAGTCCGTGGCTTGAAGCCACGTCTTCATCCTCAACTTCCAATATCCGAAGTCCCTCCCGTCGAAATAGGGTGGTCGGACGGTGGATTGCCCTTCGGAGATTCTGACTGCGGCTATGCTTCCCTCCATGATCTAGATCCTCGCCGGTTTGTAACGCCGATTACGCGAGACCTGCTCTGATACCAATTGAAAGTTCGTCCCTACCAGGAGGGGTGACGTAATAAAATTGCGGAATTGAATATATAAAGCAATATCACAAAAATAAGCAACCACACAATGTACACAAAGATTTTTAGGTGGAAACCCAAACCGGGTGAAAACCACCACCTAACCCTCTCGAGTTAGGATTTTCCGATCAACCAAGTTGATCAAAATCCACTAACCGAATCACTTTGAACGAGGGTGATTCAACCTCAATACAACCACGCTACAAGTACGAGGGTAGCGTTCCTCAACCCCTTCTCTCCACGAGAAGGATTTTGTCCCACGAAGGAGACGGGAATTCGCAAAGCGAATACCCAACCAAAATACAAAGATAAAATAAAACAACAGTCCTATAGAGCCAACAAAATTAAACCTAGCTTCTATAGGAAATAGGAAACTCCCCTTTGCAAGGAGTGCGTCGACGATGACGCGGTGCGTGTGCCACGCGATGGCGCTACGTCGCTCTCGTTATCAACAGCGGGAGAGCGGGCGCGCAAACTGTTTGATGCTCTCAAGATGTAGAGCTTGAGCTTGGAGAGCAAGAACTTCTTGGACACAAGAGTGTGAAAATGTCTAGCTAAGTGTGTCTTGTGTCTTTCTAAGTGTCTCTTGTGTTTTTCTTCTTGTGTATTGTGTTGCAAAGGCTCCCCTCTATTTATAGAGGCCTTAGGAAGGCTTTGGAAGGCTTGGAAAAGCTTCCATAGCCGTTGGGTGCAAAACCCAAGAGAATCAGGCCGAAATCAGGACAATGATTGCGTTTGACAGGGTTATCAGACGTCTAACTCTGGCATCAGACGTCTGGAAGGCCACTTTAAGACGTCTGATTCCAAGGTCAGACGTCTGATTCTATGCGGGTTTCTCCCTGACTTGAATCAGATCTAAACAGGGTTTTTGTACAAGTCCATCAGACGACATAGAGGACGTCTGGCACTAAGTCTGGACGTCTGGAAACCTACTTTTACCGTGGGAATTGATTTCCAAACGTTGCAACGGCTAGAAAATCTCTGAGAAGAGATTTTGGGTCAGCCGAGGCAAAACGGTCATTTATCAGACGTCTGTGAAGCCCTATGGACGTCTGATAAGGCTCTAACGGTCATATTCTTGAGTGTCTTCTAAGCCAGCCAACGGTCCACTAACTGGACGTCTGGCAAAGTCATCAGACGTCTCCTAAGACGTCTGGTATAAGGTCTGGACGTCTGAATTCATCAGACAGAACTAACTATGTCCAGCTTAACAGTTATCAGACGTCTGAAACAACAGTCAGACGTCTTAAAATCCTTTATCAGACGTCTGATTCGTGAATTAGACGTCTGGAAAGTCAGTTTTAACCCTATATTGGTTTTCTAAGTGTTCTACAGAAAACCTACGTATCCTAGGGTTGTGCAGGTGTTCCTAGGATACTGTTAGGGTTCTTTGAGGCTCTTTAACATAATGTCTAAGGAAAATAAAGAGCAAGAAAATAAATACAAGAGATACATGAAAGGATAAAAAAGAATCTATCCTATTCTTCTTGTCTTCCATCTCCAATCTTTCGCTCCACGCGAACCTCCTCTATTTTCCGTCAAGCTCCTCCAATCCGTCCTGGATGCGAGCTCGAGTTCCGTCTAAACACGTCTTCATTTGCAATTGACCTGAAATCTAGGACTCAAATTGCAAATGTTAAATAACACGTGTTTTGTTATCATCAAAACAAATGATCGTGGTGCTCTAGCACCAACATCTTGATTGCAGTCTTTTCCGAAGAGTAGAAGTAGCACGTGGTGCTCTCCCGGCCAGGAGAGTCTCCCGTGGTGTTCCTACACTCAGTCAACCACCCCAAGGTCGCTGACAGATGTAGCGGTGACTACGGCAAGCGCGATAAATGCACGGGTAGCTACCTTACACTGGCACGCGGTTAGTCGTTTCAGTTAACGGGTGCACCTAAAGCACAGCACAGAACCAGTATAGGGCATAGCTCTCTCAGTAACAGAGGTCTAGCCCCTAAGAACCAAACAGGGGTCTCGCCCCTCCACAGTCCGCACACCCTCGCCTGACTACCCTAGCTTGCCCAGTGGGCCTAACAAGTTGGTGTAGAACAGCTAGCTGAACCCCGGGCCCCATGGGGTGGCTAGCTCTCTCCCTACACTAGTAGCTCTCCCCGGTACTGTGTACGCGAAGGCCACAGAGTCGGTACAAAGTGGCCAGTCCTAACCCCAAGCCCCAACCCTAGGGCGGCTTGCTCCGCTCTGCACTAAACAGGGCGACAGTCGCTCTCCTTGGTACTCTATACTTAAGGGCCAGCTCACTTCCCCATTCAACTTTCCAGTGTAGATTTCGCCCTACTAGGAGGGGTGACGTAATAAATTACGGAATATAATATAAACAATCTCACAAAAAATCAATCACACAATGTATACAATTATTTTTAGGTGGAAACCCAAACCGGGTGAAAACCACCACCTAACCCTCTTGAGTTAGGATTTTCCGATCAACCAAATTGATCAAATCCACTAAACGAATCACTTTAAACGAGGGTGATTCAACCTCAATTACAACCACGCTACAAGTGCGAGGGTAGCGTTCCTCAACCCCTTCTCTTCACGAGAAGGATTTTGTCCCACTAAAGAGACGGGAATTCGCAAAGCGAATACCCAACCAAATAACAAAGATAAAATAACAAATATAGTCCTATAGAGCCAACAAAGATTTAAATTTAGCTTCTATAGGAATTAGGAAACTCCCCTTTGCAAGGAGTGCGTCGAATTGATGACGCGGGTGCGTAAGCCACGCGACGGCGCAATGTTGCTCTCGTGAACTACGGCGAGAGAGCGGGTGCCCAAAGGGAATTTAGCTCTCAAATGATGGAACTTGAGCTTGGAGAGCAAGAGCTTTTCTTGGACACAAAAGAGTAGAAAGTATGTTGCTTGGGTGTGTCTTGTGTGTCTAGGCGTATGTTAGTGTGCAAAAGGTTCCCTCTATTAATAGAGGCCTTAGGAAGGCTTTGGAAGGCTTAGGAAAGCTTCCATAGCCGTTGGGTGCAAAGCCCAAGAGAATCAGACCGAAATCAGGAACAATGTTTGCACAGACAGGGTAATCAGACGTCTGATCCTGGCATCAGACGTCTGGGAAATCAGTTTAAGACATCTGAAAATAAGGCCAGACGCTTGATTTTAGGTGGGTTTCTTTCTGACTTGGAGTAGATCTAAACATGGTTCTTGTGCAAGTCCATCAGACGACATATAGGATGTCTGGCACTATGTCTGGACGTCTGGAAACCTACTTTTTCTGCGGGAATGAATTGCAACGACTAGAAATTCTCTGAGAAGAGATTTTCGGGTCAGTCGAGGCAAAACGATCATTTATCAGACGTCTGGAAAGGCCTAAGGACGTCTGATAAGGCTCTAACGGTCATATCCTTCAGCGTTTGTTGAGCCAGCCAACGGTCCACTAGTTGGACATCTGGCAAGTCCATCAGACGTCTTCTAAGACGTCTGGACTAAGGTCTAGACGTCTAATTTCATCAAACAGATTAACTAAGTCCAGCCTAATTGTTATCAGACGTCTGAATCAACAGTCAGACGTCTTAAAACATATTATCAGACGTCTGATTTTGGAATTAGACGTCTGGAAATGCTGTTTGAACCCTATATTGGTTTTCTAAGTTTTCTACAGAAAACCTAAGTATCCTAAGGTTGTGCAGGTGTTCCTAGGACTACTGTTAGGGTACTTTGAGGCTCTTTAACATGATGTTCTAAGGAACAAAAAAAGAGCAAGAAAATAAAGACAAAAGTACAAGAAAGAATTAAACAAAATTCTATCCTATTCTTCTTGTCCTTCCATCTTCATTCCATCGCTCCTCGCGAATCTCCTCTGTTCTCCATCAAGCTCCTCCAATCCGTCCTGGATGTGAGCTCGAACTCCGTCTAATCATGTCTCCATTTGCAATTGACCTGAAATCTAAGACTCCAAGTGCAAATGTTAAATAACACGTGTTTTGTTATCATCAAAACAAATGATCGTGGTGCTCTAGCATCAACATCCAGTTCCATTCTATTTATTTCCAGGATCTCTACTCCTAATTCCTCGTAGGATTCATGCTCATGTTTCTCACGCCAAGCCATATTATGTTTCATCATTTCAAGTTTATTTGCAAATAGGACATGTTCCCAACATTCAATCCTTCTTTTTCAATTTATATACAAGCAGCTCGTATTTAATTTCAAACAACAGGAATTACATGTAATAGTTACTAACAACAGTACTCTACATTTCACAAGCAACTGTTATCTAATTACAGGCAATTATTATTATTCTATCTACTCATCCAAGACTGCAATTCAGGCATTCAATACAATCGTTCCAATGTTTCTAGTCCTAGGATTCATGCCATACCCTAGGATCTATCATTCAATCTAGTGTTTATGGTCCTAGGATTCATGCCATATCCTAGGATCTATCATTCATTCCAGATATGCATTTATATTTGTAATTAACTAAGGGAAGCCACTCTACCCGCAAAACTGGGAGTAATGGGGACTTGATCGACAGGTCCACGCGTCTCCGCAACCCCAAATCCGCTACAGAACGAGGTCCTAATACAAGGATCAATCACAATGAACCACTCAGAACATGATAAAAGCATTCCAACAAGTAAAGGAACTTATACGGAGAAGAACAGAATCTTAAACACGGAAATCGAACCTTAAACGGACCCTAAATGGGTCAAAAACGACAATTCTGACTCAAATCAGACGTCTTAAAAGGGGTCCAGATCCATACCTCACTCTACGCTGCTCCTTAGACGTCCAGGGATCCTGCTGAACCGTCTACACCTAGTTCCAGATGTCCGACTATCCCTCCGGACGTCTGGAGACGCTCTCCGCTGTCTGGTGCCTCGCCCAGATGTCTGAGTCGCGTGGGAGGGCGTGTCCCGCGCCTTCTCGAAGCGAAACCTACACCCGCACGCAAAATCTCTCAACACGGCACGCAACAGAGCCTCGGTCGAACGGCCTGCATGGCCGTTTCCGAAAAAGGGAAGTAAAGGACGCAGTACGTACCTCTCAGTCGTCTGGAGCTTCCTCTAGACGTCATCCGCATCGTTTGGGTGTAGGTCCAGACGTCTGATTCTGGGAAAAATCCCAGAATCAGAACCTCCTTCGTCTTCTTCCTGCTACGCGCGACCTCTCCGCACAGCCGCTCGTCCGCTGCTCTAGCTGTAGCAGCGTCGGGGGAAACCTCCCTAGAACACCCCTCTACCTCACGCACGCCCGACCGGCCTCGAGCTGCTCCGGCGAGCTCTCTCACGGCTCGCGCGCTCTCCTCTCCGCTGCTGCTCTCGCTCTCGCTCTCGCGCTGGAGGAAGGAGATGACCGATGCCGTGGGGTGGCGTGAGGGAGAGGAGAGGAATATATGTAGGCGTGGGGGGAAAAAGCTCTGCAAGTCGGCGAGGGAAGAATAAAGAGAAGAAGGCGGCTGGGCTCAATCTGCACGCGGCACATGCGCAGACTCGCGGTCGTACGCACACAGAAATTAATTTGCAGACGTTTGGAATGACGTCCAGAGACCAGACGTTTGACCTAAATCTTAGACATCCTAAAGAACTTTCATGGCGCGAATCTTAACAACCTAAGCATAGGGAAGATAGATACACTAAATCTTTTCTTTTGATGATAAATACATGTGATATCCAACCATCTTTAATATATATATATATTTTGAAATAATCTTTAATATATTTTAATTACTTAATATATATACATGAAATATAACTAACATCTTCTTTTCAACATGATAATAAATTAATTAGGTTCTCGTGTAATATTTTTGTTATTACTAAATGATCTTTATAAATGTTATTCTTTTAAGTAAATTTTAAAGTTTTCGTAACCTCCAAAAATTCATTTATATAATTATAAAATAGTATCTTTAAAAGAAAATAACATATAAGATCCAAATAATTACTTTTTTATGAAAAATTCAAGCAATAGTTGGATTATTACGGTTCTTTAGAATAAATTTTGTATTAATTTTAATTATTATAGGTAACAATTTCATATTACTTGATTTTGTTAATTTACTTGAAGAATATGCTTTTAGCGAATATTTTGAATGATGACTTTTTATTTAAGTAAAGATTAGGAGATTATTTTTTCATATTTTAAAGATAAATATGATTTATTTTATCTGTCATTTATTTATTTTTAAAAGATATTATTTTTCTGACTACGTCCCTGCCACTCACCGTGTGCGAAGTTTCTCGCCGGTGGCAACGATCGTGGTTGCCATGAATGGGGATATGGACGTGATCCATAACAATTAAAAGGTTCATTAATCACACTTCTGCTTCGTTTCTTTTGCATCGGAAGGTTGAACGTAACTTCCACGGGAAGAACGTGTCGACGTGACGTGCCCACGAAGGAGTATTAATTGCTTCGATCTTTTAGCCACTCAAGGGAGACTTTGGCCACGTGGAGACCGGTAACTGCACCATGACGTAAGGTAAGATATATACAATAACGAAAAAAGCTTTCCACGTGCCTTTCTTGCATCCTTTTTCAAGTTTTTTATTAGGTTTACTTCGACAAGGGGATACTCTATCAAAAAAACGAGTTAATGTTATTTGATTTGAGGTAAAAGGGTTTAATTTGAGATAAGTTATTGTAAAATTGACATGAGATAATTTGTTTTTTTTTTTTTATAGATTATCTCATATATTTTCACATATTAATTTAGAAATTTTTTAAATATTACATATTAACTTACAAGAATAATCTTTATGATTTACAAATAAAAATAAAAGATAATCAAGTTAAAAAAAATTATCTTATAAAATATATCCTGCATCCAAACTCGTCGTCAAAGACACATATATTTTATTTTTTTTTAAAAAAGACATATATCTTAGATAGTACATGTGTGATCTGATTTACAGAAAAACTTGAAAACACTCACGGATTAATCGGTGGCACATTGACGGTAGAATCCACAACAAACCCATGCAGAAAATCTCATCCGTTGATTTTCCGTAAAATGATTAAAATGAGCATGACTCTGACCGTACGCTTTTCGTTTTTCATATATAAATACGTGAAGAGTTAAAAAAGTTAAAAAGTTAAATAAATGTACATTGTAAGGTATTTTATAATATATGAAGGGAGGGTTATGATTTTAATTTTTTATTAGTTGAAATTATTCTTTATAGATAAAAATTATTTTTTATATGTGAAAAATTATTTTTTAAATGAAAATTTATTTTTTATTGATAAAAAAGATAAAATATATCGATGTATTTTTACTTTCAATCATTTTATTTAAAATTTAATCGATAAATTTTAATTTTAAATTAATATATTTTTATTTTTAATTGATTAATTTTAAATTTAATCGATATATTTTACTTTCTTCTCCGAACTAAAACATGGGTCGTAACCATATCTTACAAAAATACATCACAACGAATAAGTTTCCGTACTGGTAACGCCCACGACAAATTTCAAATTCTTTTCGACAACCCCCCTCTCCTCATCACCGGCGGTGAGCTCCATCATGAGGTGGGGCCTACACCGCTATTCTATCTCTACTCTCGTATAAAACCGACGCGAGGAGCAACTTCAAAGAGGGCGTGCGATGCACCAAGTACAAACTATTTCCCAAAAAAAATGGACTGCACATGGCCATGAGTGTTACATGATATTTCTCATTTTCACAACGTGGAAGTTAATAAATTTGGAGATCCCTAAATTGTAATTAATGATCATATCGTTTGAAAAATTATTCACGTACCCAAAAGCCTACATCAAATCTTATTGTTTTTTTAGAAGATAAATGTAGTGACCCGTGGATTTTAATCTCATGACTTCTTTGATGTCATAGGTGTATTTTACCATTAAGTTAATCCTTTGCTAGCATGCCAATTCTCATAACCTAAGGAAAATGGGAGTATAATCTCTAGTACCCTTATTAGTACTCTTTTGAATTCCATGTTGAATCTTTGTTGCACCATACATGGCCATAATTGGTATGTCAACCGAGTAACCATTTTGATGATCTTGGTGATTCCACCCTACTAGAAATTAGGGAAAATTAAGTAATTACTCTAATGTATGTCAGCAATAATTAAATTGCAATACCATGGTCGGTTCCCATCAGAGATTGCTTAAAGAGGTTAGGAAGGAAAAAGTTTGAAAATGATAACGTTGCCAAGATTTTTCTCTTTAAATAATCATTTTCATCATCCTCGTAGATTTTCACAAAAGAATATCACATAGAGATTTTTTAGGGATAGAACCTAGCAAAGAATAATTATTAGAAGAATGCAAAGGTTCTCACCTACATGTCCTACAAGAATGAGGCCTAATGATTTCAAACTGCACTGTGTGTTGAAAGTATTAACCACAATTGCCTCATAATTGTGCAACAAATAACTTTACATGTGTCTTGCCTGCCAGCATTGGGTGCTTGCTAACAACCTTCCATGCTAAAGGGCTATAAATCGAGCACTTGATATCCTAGGATTTGATAATAACAAATTATCATTTTTGTTTATGCGAAACCAATATGGTATTAGAGCTAAAAAGGCAAGCTACTGCTCACTCCATTAATGGCGTCATCTTCAACTTCGTATCTGTGAGATAGCGCCTCTTCCAACAATGGCACATCTACCAACACTCTTGCCACGATTCATAACTTGGTGCCCTTCAAACTCAACACAACAAACTATCAACTATGGAAGGCACAACTCCTCCCTATTAAACACCTTCAATCTTATTGGGTTGGTCGATGGAATAGAAGCAACACCTGAATAATATGTTAAAGATTCTTCGGGTAATATCTTTGCAACCACTGAAGCTTACATCAAGTGGAGACGACAAGACCAGCTAGTGCTGGTTAATCTTTGTCAGTCACTGAAACCATATGCATGCAGATTTCTCATTTCTCCACTTCTCGCGTTGTCTAGAAATTTCTTGAGCAATATTTTATCACTTGCTCTCATTCTTGGATTTTTCAATACTGCTATCAGCTCAATTCTTTGAAAATGGGAGATCAATCCATGACAGATTATATTAACAAAGCTAAAGAACTTGCTATAAATCTTACGATATGTGGTAAACCCATCCTTGATGATCATTTGATCCTAGCGATGTTAAGTGGTCTCAGACCCGACTATGATGCCCTTGTCACTGTCATTTCCAGTCAAACAGGCATCCTCAACTATAATGAAGTTGTAGGTCTTTTATTAAGCCATGAACAACGAATCACTCAATTTTAGAATACCATTGATATTAATAATGCTAGTCGACGTTCAAAATACAATTCCAAAGGTGGCTTTTCTCGAGGAAATCATGGTCATTTCTATTCAAGGCGTGGCTATAATAATAGAGGTGGCAATGCCTCCTTTCGATCACCTTCTAATAGAAGCTATAATACTTCATCTTTCTTTGCTGGAGGTCGTGGCCGCAACACCCCCTCTTCTAATACAAACCCATGTCAAATTTGTGGGCGCACAAACCACATTGCCCCACATTGTTATTATCGTTATGACCAGCATGAAGCACCTCAGGTCAATGTTGCAACCTCATAGCAGCTGTGGCATGTGGATCAGGTACAACGCACCACTTAACCAATTCCCTAACCAACTTGGATCTCTCCCATGAGTATTCAGGAACTGATAAACTTTGGCAATGGGCAGGCACATTGAAAATATTGGTACAAAAATTATCCAGCGCCCTCTCAAGTCTCTTTCAATGCCCAATATTCTTCACGTCTTCGATATTTCAAAGAATTCACTCTCAGTACATAAATTTACTAATGATAATCAATGCTACTTTAAGATATATCCCAAGCATCTTGTCGTCAAGGATTTGAAAACAAAGAAGCATCTTCTTAATTAATGGCAAAGCTGTGCATGGCCTTTATAGAATCTGGCTTCCATCTTCCTCTATTTCGTCTGCAACTTCAGTCCATTCTGTCTCACCTACTGCTCTACTATCTAAACACGCCTCAACCCATGTTTGGCACTCATGCCTTGTGAAATGACACTTTCTTGAGGTCGTTTGGCATTTCCGGAATCCATAGGGATTTTTCTGCAGTTTTAAACCCCTTATCTTTTATTTTGGAGGATTGTAAGATGGAGAGGGAAATTACAGGGACGTCCCCGCAATTTTCCCACCACCTCTCCTCACCGTACGCACACCATTCCCTCCCCTTCACCCCACACACCTCACCTCAACCCCCCTGTGGCGACCACTCCTCCCCACTCCACACCATCTCCTCCTCCATGCCGTCCCCCTCACCTCCACCCTCCATATACACCCCCCCTCCTCCTCCTTCTGTTCCCACACCGACAGTCGAGAGGAAGCGGGAGAGGGAGAGCGAGGAGAGCAGGAGGACTTGAGGGGAGAGCAAAGGGCTGAGCAGAGGAGCCGAGGCGGTGCTGTTGCTACTACAGACTTCCGCGGCAGGAAAGGATTCAGAAACGGTTCTGCAGAATCATTTTTCAGCAGAATCAGACGTCCGGAGTGACCTCCAGACGTTTGGTAGGATGTCCGAAGGTAACCCCAGACGTCTGGTAGAGTATTTTTTCTTCAATTATCTTTCTGCCAAATTTCTGACTGTGCACATGCGTGTGTCAGAGGTTGGGAGGCACGTTGGTGCGAGGACCGAGGTGATTTCAGACATTCGGGAGAATCTCCAGACGTCTGAAGGCACCCTCAGACGTCTGCACTGAGTTCTAGACATCCGAGGAAGGCGCCCTGAGCAAGGTATGCCTGGGAGTTTGTTTAAGACGTCTGATTTCAGTTAGGATTGGTGTTTTTGGGCCTGTTCAAGGCCCAAATGGTGTCAGTTTTCCACAAACGAAACGCCTTTGGTTTCCGTGAGAGTTTCTCTATGTAATGATACTTTGTCCGTGTCATTTTGAAGACATTTGACCTGCCAATCTGTTACGAACGCGGCTTCAAGATGTTTTTAAGACGTCTGGAAGGTGGCCCAGACGTCTGACCAGACGTCTGGAACCCCTTCCAGACGTCTGGGATTCAATTTCTGCGGCGTACGGGTTGCGTCTGCGCACATGCGCGCGCAAACCTGCAACCGCCCACCCGCTTTCCCTCTTTTTCCCTCTCTCCTCCTGCAGGGCTCAGTGCTGCGCTCTCTCTCTCTCTCTCCCCACGCGGCCTTATAAGGCCCTCGCCCTCTCCCTCACTCTCATCTCCTCCGCTTCCTTCTTCTTCTTCCAGCCGGTGCGAGAGCGAGCGAGCGGCGGCAGCAGCGGCCGCGGCAAGTGGGCGGGAGGAGGTGTTGCGCGAGGGAGGAGGCGCTCGACCGTGATGGCTCGAGCTTGCCGGGGCGGCTAAAGCCGGCCGGCGGAGGAGCAGCAGGCGTGGAGTGTCGCGGGAGGGCTACTGCAGCTCGAGCAGCAGGCGGACGGGGTGCGGCGCAGCCGTGCGTCACGGGCGGAGAGCGAGTCGAGCTCTGATTCTGGAAGTTTTTCCAAAATCAGACGTCTGAGATTTCAACCAGACGACGGTGAAGACGCCTGGAGGACTGTCCAGACGTCTGGCAAGTTATTTCATCCTTCTTCCTTTTTCGCGCGTACAGCCATGCAGCCATCCGCCGCGCCTTCGTCTGCAACCCGTCGTACTGAGAGCGAGGAGTGGGTGCGTGCAGGTTCTGCTCGGGAGGGCGTGAGACTCGCCATCCAACGCGAATCGAACGTCAGGCCGCAGTGCCAGACGACGGAGAGGACTTCCAGATGTCCGGGTTGACCATCGGACGTCTGTGAATTAAGCCAGATGCCCTCGCAGGCTTCTGGACGTCTGAGGGACTACACAGAGCGAAGGTACCTTCTGACCCACATTTTAAGACTTCTGGAAGAGGTTCCGGACATCTGATTTTGGTCTGTTTCGTCGTTTTCGACCCATTTAGGGTCCGTTCAGAGTCCGTTTTTCGCGTTTCGAGTTGCGTTCCTTTCGGAATAAAATCCTCTACCCGTTTACAGTAATTATATATTGTTCTGAGAAACTCCTTGTGTTTGATCCTTGTGTTAGGGCCCCGTTCCATTGCAGTACTCCCGTTGTAGCTGGTAGAGTGACTTTTAAAATTATTAGCATAATTTATTACAATTATGGAACAATTAATAGAACCTAGGGCATTACATGAATTTTAGGAATGAGAAACCAGATTGAATGATAGATCCTAGGGTATTGCATGAAACCTAGGACTGGAAACTAGATTGAATGATAGATCCTAGGGTACGGCATGAATCCTAGGACTGGAAAACTAGTGATATGTATATAATATTGCAGTCTTGGAAAATGTGGAAAGGAAATAATAGCTGCCTGTAAATTGATTTAACAACTGCCTGTTATGAATAAATAAACATGATTGAGAACATGGGTTGTATGAACGTGAAACTGGAACGGTGAAACCCAAGTGTGCTGAGTTAAAAGAGCTGGAACCCTACGGGGAATTAGGAGTAGAACTCCTGGAAAGAGAATGAAATGGAACTGAGAAAGAAAGATGTGAAAGTGTGTTGTCTCTTGGGTACGTAGTGCCAGGGGAAGCACTTGTTACCTGTTTAGTGCAGAGCGGAGCCAGCCGCCCCAGGGACCCGGGGTTAGGTCTGGCCACTCTGTACTGACTTTTGGCCATCGTGTACACAGTACCGAGGAGAGCTACTAGTGTAGGGAGAGTACTAGCTACCCCACGGGCCCTGGGGTTCTGCTGGCCCTCCTACTCCGACTTGTTAGGCCCACTGGGCAAACCAAGGTAGTCAGGCGAGGGTGCGCGGACTGTAGAGGGGCAAGGCCCCTCTTTGGTTATTGTGAAGTGGTTGGACCCCTGTTACTGAGAGGGCTCTGCCCTATCCTGGTTCCGTGCTGTGCTTTGGGCGCACCCGTTAATGGAAACGACTGACCGCGTGCTAGTGCGGGGTAGCTACCCGTGTGTTTATCGCGCGTTCCGTAGTCACCGTTACGTCTGTCAGCGACCTTAGGGTGGTTGACTGAGAGTAGGATCACCACGGGGGACTCTCTCGGCCAGGAGAGCACCACGTGTTACTTCTACTTTTCGGAAAAGACTGCAATCAAGATCGTTCCCACGAGGAACATTCGAGATCAAGTGAAGGATCTGAGAAATAGATAAATTGTGAAACAATAGAAAGTCATAAATAAAGAAAGAAAATAAAACAGCTACTGTACACTTTACTGTTTCTTTAGTTTAGTTGCCACTCTACTCAGCGTTTCGCTGACGTGTTACACTCGTTTCTTTTCAGGACCAGGTGTTGAGCAGCCAGGGTCAACGGCTGCAGAGGATGCTAGGCCGAGTAGGGTCCAGTAGAGTTACCGTAGTTCTTTTGTACCCCTTTTTGTTCCACTGTAGTGAGTAGTTCTTGTTACTCTCTGTACTTTGCTTTACTTGTAGTTCATGTTATGTTATAAATGTTGTTCTACTATTGTGGTGGTACGTGCTGTAGTAGTTCCTTTTCTTACTGCTTATTTTTGTTACTGCTAGTTATATTCATGCTGAATGTGGTTTATTTTACTGCTCTTTTGGTTACTTCCTCGTTGGACGACTAGGTCTTGGGATTAATTGAGTCTGTCCGGTTCTCGTGTCTCGTAGGGACTCGGGAATCGGGTCGTTACACAATCCATGTCATAGGTCTCTAGTTCGTCGAGTATACGGGACCTACGAAGATGTCGGGAGCAATTGTACGAGCCCCCATTCCACCCAGTTACTCTGGTAGAATGGTTCTTACCCTAATCTCGAAATTAGTAAAGTGCATGCATAAAATTAGTTGAACCTAGGATGTAAGATGAACCCTAGGAAGAAGCAAATGCATGCTTTAGAATAAATCTATTCGATTGAACACTGGGTTGTGACATGAACACTAGGGCTAGAAGAAATGTATGTGTAGAAAGATGAATGATTGAATAAATCATGAGTTGCCTGTACTACCTGAAAGGAACCACATTATGAATAGAAAAACAAACTCGTATTGTGATAAATATGGAAATTGAGCTACATGTTCTGTATGTAACAAACCGGATATGAAATAAGAAAAGTTCATGTATGAACCCTACGGGGAATGTAGAACGAGACAAGAATACTGTAGTACGGAGAACCAGATGGTTCTGGAAAACATTGCCACGAGCGGCTGTTCGGACTTGGTTTAAGGAGGTGAGCTGGCCTTCATGTACATAGCACCAAAGAGAGAAACTATCCCTTTTAGAGTAGAAGGGAGTTTGCCGCCCCTTGGGTGGAGACCCAGGGTGGGCTTGGCCACTCTACGTTGACTCCTGTTGGCCCTCGCGTACGTGTTACCGAGGAGAGCTACTTAGCGTAGGGGGAGCTATTAAGACCCGTGTTATTAAGCCTTTTTAAGATGTTTGTACTTTAGGTCAGACGTCTGGACTCATTCCCAGATGTCTGAAAATCAAAATTTTCGTGTACGAGCTCGCGTCTGCGCGCATGCTGCGCGCAGACAGTACACAACCCTCGTTTCTCCTCCTCTCTCCTTTTGCCCGACGAAAACCCTAACCCCACACCTTATATAAACCCCCCTCTTCTCCCTCACACCACCCTCACTTCCAGCCACGTCCATCCTCTACCCTCCAGCGAGTGCAGCCGAGCGAGAGTGGCGGAGAGAAGGAGCGTCATGAGAGGAGAGGAGGAGCAGCGTGAGAAGGAGAGGAGAGAAGGCTTGCGAGCTCGCGTGGGAGCTCGCCGGTGAGCTCACGGCCGGTCGGCGAGTGTGCAAGGTGGAGGAGTGCGTCGGGGAGGTCCTCCCCGACACTGCTGCAGCCGGAGCAGCAGGCGAGCAGGCGCGGCGCGGCCACGCACGGCGCGAGAAGGCGAAGGCAGGTTCTGGTTCTGGGATTTTCCCAGAATCAAATGTCTGGAGTGACCGTTGGACGATGATGCCGACGTCTGGAGTGATCGTCAAACGACGGTGCCGATGTCTGGAGGTGGTGCTAGATGTCTGAGAAGGAGGCTTCGTGAAGGTACGTCTCCTTTGTGGATAGGCTTCGTGAAGCAGGACGCTCCGTCGAGACACTGTTCCTTGCCTTTTTGAGAAGATTTCACTTGATTCACGCAGGTGTTGCTTCGGGAAGGCGTGAGACACGCCCTCCCACGCACTTCAGACGTCTGGGCGAGGCACAAGACGACGGGAAGCATTTCTAGACGCCGGAGAGGTGGTCAGACGTCTGGAATTGGGTCCAGATGGTCCAGCGGAGTTCCTAGACGTCTGAGGAGTAGCGCAGAACTGAGGTATGGCTCTGGACTCTTTTAAGACGTCAGGAAGGTGTTCCAGACATCTGATTTGAGTCAGAATCACTGTTTTTGACCCGTTTAGGGTCCGTTTGAGGTCCAATTTCCGCAATTAAGATACCGATGTTTCCCGTATGATTTCCTCTACTTGTTGGAATACTTCTATACTGTTCTGAGTATTCTTTTGTGATTGATTGTTGTGATAGGATTTGTTTCCGTTGCGGGTTCGGGGCTTGCTGAGGCACGTGAGCTTGCCGTTCAAGCTCCCATTACTCCTGGGTTTACTGGTAGAGTGGCTTCCCCTTAATTTAATTACAACCTAATTGCATGTGTGGAATGAATGATTTGAACTTAAGATATGGCATGAATCCTAGGGCAAGAAATACTAAATTGTCTGTATTGAATGAATGAATTGCAGTCTTGAATGAGTAGATAGAATGATAACAATTGCCTGTAAGTGAATAACAGTTGCCTGCAAAATATATAGTATTTGTGTTAGTTAACTGTTGAATGTAACCTTTCTGTCATACCCGTGAAATGATGTAATATGAGCTGCATGTAAATAATTTGAAAATGAAAAGGTGAATGTTGGAAACACGAGCTATCTGTGATTAAACTGAATATGAAATAGAGTACAAATTGCATGTGTATAACTTGAGAATGGAAATAGAAATGATGAAACCTGGTATGGCTTGGCCTGAGAAATATGAACATGAACCCTACGAGGAATTAGGAGTAGAGCTCCTAGAAATAACTGGAATGGAACTGGGAATGTGAGTAGGGAAGTGAGCTGGCCCTTGAGTACGGAGTACCAAGGAGAGCGACTGTCCCCCTGTTTAGTGCAGAGCGAGCTAGTCGCCTTTGGGTTGGGACCTGGGATTAGGATTGGCCACTCTGTACCGACTTCCTAACCCTCGCGTACACAGTACCGGGGAGAGCTACTAGTGTAGGGAGAGAGCTAGCCACCCCATGGGGCCCGGGGTTCAACTAGCCACCTTACACCGACTTGTTAGGCCCACTGGGCAAACCAGGGTAGTCAGGCGAGGGTGCGCGGACTGTGGAGGGGCAAGACCCATGTTTAGTTCTTAGGGGCTAGACCCCTGTTACTGAGAAGGCTATGCCCTATACTGGTTTCGTATTGTGCTTTGGGCGCACCCGCTAACGGAAACGAATGACCGCGAGGCAATGCGGGGTAGCTACCCGTGCATTTTTCGCGCGTGCCGTAGTCACTGTTACGTCTGTCCTTGACCTTGGGGTGGTTGATTGGGTGTAGGACCACCACGGGGGACTCTCCCAGCCAGGAGAGCACCACGTGCTACTTTTACTCTTCGGAAAAGACTGCAATCAAGATCGTTCCCACGAGGAACATTCGAGATCGAGAAAGAGACCTGATAACTAAATCAAGTGGTGAAGAAAGAATAATTAGTTAAAGAAAGAAAGCAATTGAAAACCTACAGCTACCTGTCCACTTTTACTACTTTAGTAGTTGGTTGCCACTCTACTCAGCATTCGCTGACGTTTGTACTCACAACCTTTTTCAGGTCCAGGTGTTGAGCAACTAGAGCACATGGCTGCAAAGGGTGCTAGGCCCAGTAGAGTCCAGTAGTTGTAGTTCTTTTGTACTCGTTTGTGGTAGTGAGTAACCTCTTGTACTTTTATATTTTGTACTTTTTCGTTCTGCACATTATATTCTTGTACCTATTTACTTTCCTACTGTTGTGGTGGTGTATACTGTAGTAATTTACTTCTTTACTGTTGTACTTTTGTTACTATTAGTTGCTAGCATGGTGAATTGGTTTATTTTACTACTTTTTGGTTACTTTCTCGTTGGATGACTGAGTCTTAGGATCACTCGAGTCGATCCGGTCTCGTGTCCTATAGGGATTCAGGAACCTGGTCGTAACAGGAGCTAACCGCCCCAGGGGGCCCAGGGTTAGGACTGGCCACCCTACACTGACTCTTGTTAGGTCCACTAGGCAAATCGGGAGAGTCGGACGAGGGTACGCAGACTGTGAGGGGCGAGACCCCTGTTCTGAGAGGGCAAGGCCCTGTGCCATTCTGTGGTGTATGTTGGGGCATACCCGCTAGCGAAAACAACTAACCGCGTGCCAGTACGAGATAGCTACCTGTATGCTTATCACGTGTGCCGTAGTCACCGCTACGTCGCGACCGTGACCTTTGGGTAGTAGACCGGGAATAGGACTACCACGGGGGACTCTTCCGGCCAAGAGAGTGCCACGTGTACATCCTGCATCGTGGGAAAACTACAAGCAAGATCGTTCTCTTAGGGAGTAGGAAGATTGATCAATGTCATGGAACCCGATTAGAGTACTCAGATCGGCAACACGTAATAAAATAATTGGAATCAGAAGATAATATTTTAAGCTGCTTGTTTAAATTACATTACATGTTTTAGCCACCACTCTACTCAGCGTAAGCTGACTCCAGATATTATAACCTTGTACAGGTCAGGGATTCGAGAAGCCAAAGCCACCGGCTGCTGAGGGCACTAGGCCCAGTCGAGCCCAATTGTAGTTTTCCTTCTACTAGTGTTGTAGTGAGTTCTTGTAGTTCATGTTGTTCAGTTATATTTCAATCATACTGTACTAGTTCTGTTGTGATGGCCTGTAATATTACGGTGATCGCTGTTCTCTTGCTTTACTATCAGTTATATATTTTGCTGCTTAGTTACATTACTTGTGTGGTTGTGGAATGAATGTGTATTTGGTTATTTCTCGCTGGACGACTAGGTCTTGGAGTTTGTCGAGGCGACCCGTTCTCGGGTTCTATAAGGTGCCAGGAACGGGCCGTGACACCTTGGACACACTCACAACAATATTATCAAGCATATTATAAATAAATTTCACTTACCTACCAGCTCAAATAATGCTGATGTTATCTATGATGCTTGTGCCCAAGCTAAACACCATCGCTTTCATCTTCAATGTACCGATTGTAGAGCTTCTCAACCATTTGCTCTAGTTTATTCAAATGTTTGGCAGTCACCAGTTTTATCATATCAAGGGTATAAATACTGTGTTTCCTTTATGGATGACTTCAGTAAATATAATATGACATATATGATAATTTTTGTGTTCTTTTCCTATAGGAGCATGGCTTAAGTGGAAAGAAGGGCACACATAATATTGAGCTAGTGTAACGACCCGATTCCCGAGTCCCTACGAGACACGAGAATCGGACCGACTCGACTAAACCCAAGACCTGGTCGTCCAACGAGGAAGTAACCAAAAGAGCAGTAAAATAAACCACATTCAACATGAATATAACTAACAGTAAGAAAATACAGTAGTAAGGAAAGAAACCACTACAGTATGTACCACCACAACAGTAGAACAACATTCATAACATATATGAACTGCAGGTAAAGAAAAATACAGCGGAAATAAAGACTACTCACTACAGTGGAACCAAAAAGAGGTACAATAGAACAGTGGTAACTCTACTGGACCCTACTCGGCCCAGCGTCCTCTACAGCCGCTGACCCTGGCTGCTCAACACCTGGTCCTGAAAGGTAACGAGTGTAACACGTCAGCAAAACGCTGAGTAGAGTGGCAGCTAAACTAAAGAAACAGTAAAGTATACAGTAGCTGTTTTAATTTTCTTTCTTCCTTTATTTACGTCTTTCTATTGTTTCACAATTTATCTATTTCTCAGATCCTTCACTTGATCTCGAATGTTCCTCGTGGGAACGATCTTGATTGCAGTCTTTTCCGAACAGTAGAAGTAGCACGTGGTGCTCTCCTGGCCGGGAGAGTCCCCCGTGGTGATCCTACTCTCAGTAAACCACCCCAAGGTCACTGACAGACGTAACGGTGACTACGGCACGCGCGGTAAACGCACAGGTAGCTAACCCGCACTTGCACGCGGTCAGTCGTTTCCGTTAACGGGTGCGCCCAAAGCACAGCACGAAACCAGTACAGGGCAGAGCCCTCTCAGTAACAGGGGTCCAACCCCTCCACAGTAACCAAACAGGGGCCTTGCCCCTCCACAGTCCGCACACCCTCGCCTGACTACCCTGGTTTGCCCCAGTGGGCCTAACAAGTCGGTGTAGGAGGCTAACAGAACCCCGGGACCCGTGGGGTAGCTAGTACATCCCTACACTAGTAGCTCTCCTCGGTACTACGTATACGAGGGCCAGCAAGTCGGTACAGAGTGGCCAGTCCTAACCCCGGGTCCCTGGGGCGGCTGGCTCCGCTCTGCACTAAACAGGGGGACAGACTCTCCCCTTGGTACTCCGTACTCAAGGGCCAGCTCACCTCCCAAATTCTATTTCATTCACTTTCCAGGAGTTCTACTCCTAATTCCCCGTAGGGTTCCAGCTCTTTTAACTCAGAACATCCAGGTTTCACTTTCCAGTTTCACGTTCTTACAATCCATATTCTCAATCACGTTTATTTATTCATAGCAGGCAGCTGTTAATTCAATTCACAGGCAGCTATTATTTCCTTTCCACATTTTCCGAGACTGCAGTATTCATATATTCCACTAGTTTTTCCCATCCTAGGATTCATGCCATACCCTAGGATCTATCATACAATCTAGTTTTCCAGCCCTAGCATTCATGCAACACCCTAGGATCTACCATTCATTCTAGTTTCTCATTCCTATGATTCATGCAATGTCCTAGGTGCTATTTATGGTTCCATAATTTAACAGATTGTACCAATAAACTTAAAAGCCACTCTACCGGTTACAACAGGAGTACTGGGGGCGTGGTCGGAAATCCCGCGTGCCTCCGCAAACCCCGAGACTGCAACGGAACGGGGTCCTATCACAAGGATCAAACACAGGGAGTTTCTCAAAACAGTATATAACTACTGTAGACAGGTAGAGGATTTAATTCCAAAAAGAACGCAACTCGAAATGCAGAAAACGGAACCCGAACGGGCCCTAAACGGGTCGAAAATGACGGAATAGTGCAAAATCAGACGTCTGGAACTTATTCTAGACGTCTTAAAAAGTGGATCAGGGGTTACCTTGCTCTGCGTGGTCTCTCAGACGTCCAAAAGCCTGCGGGGGCGTCTAGCCTAGTTCCCAGATGTCCGATGGTCACCCCGGACGTCTGGAAGTCGTTCCAGTCGTCTGGCACTGCAGCCAGACGTGTGATTCGCGTTGGATGCGAATCCCCGAACCTGCGCGTACCCATTTCTCTCTCTCAGTACGGACGGTCGTAGGAAAGGAAGAAGGTACGAAAATAACTCACCTTTCAGACGTCTTCCCCGTCGTCTGGTTGGAAGCCCAGACGTCTGATTCTGGAAAATTTCCAGAATCAGGGTGCCACTCGCCCTCCGCTCGCGACGCACGGCCGCGCCGCAAGTCCTCCGCCTGCTGCTCGAGCTGCAACAGGCCTCCCGCGCCACCCCGCGTCTGCTACTCCCCCCGCCGGCCGGCCCTAGCAGCCCCGGCAAGCTCGCCCTCACGGCTGAGCGCCTCCTCTTCTCGCGCAGCACCTCCTCCCGCACTCACCGCGGCTGTCGCCACCCCGCTCGCTCGCGCTCGCACTCGCACTCGCTGGAAGAAGAGGAAGGAGGAGCGGAGGTGATGAGAGTGAGGGAGACAGCGTGGCTTTTTAAAGCCACGCGGGGAGAGAGAGCGAGAGAGAGGGGCGCAGTTTGCTCCTGCAGGAGGAGAGGGAAAAAGAAGAGGCGGAGCAGGTCTGCGCGCGCAGGCGCGCAGACGCAACGGTGCGTGCCGCAGAAAATGAATCCCAGACGTCTAGAAGTGATACCAGACGTCCGGTACGACGTCTGGGCCACCTCCCAGACGTCTTAAAAGACGTTTGAAAGCACGGTTCGTAACAGCTAGCCAAGCATACCTACCTAGTAAGCTTGTAAAAGGATATCCTATATCCAAATATGAATCTTGTTCTCAATTGACTTGGGTTGGATTTAGATTTAAGATTCAATTCAGATAGTGGAGTCGTATTCAACTAGTTAATTAGGTCATAAAGGATTCGAATAGCGAGGTATTCACTTCGATTGAAATTAATATGTGATTTTCATTCACTTCTTGTCTCCTCTTTGAGTTTCCACCTAAAGACCATCACACTCTTGTGCTCTCTTCACCTAGTAGACCTCCTTTAGCTTTCTTTGTTTTCCAAATCTTAACCTCCATTATAGATTAATATATACTTTTAAGTGTCACTTAAATGTAATGGTACTTTTGTATGCAACTCTTTAATTTGCCAGGATTGTGAATGTCTAAAACTAGCAAGATCATGTAATGGATTTGCACGTGATAGTCATAATTATAAAAAGTCCATTTTTTTCCTTGGATTTGGATTCATGCAAATCGAAATAAATTTCTTCACATGCAAACTCAAATGTTTAGCTTTCTATCTATTATATAACAAAGCACAACAATTTGAGTTTTCCTTGAATAGAGATTTGGATATAGGGGTATTTGCCCCAAATACACTTCCTTTGAAGGCATATTGCTCAATGTTCTTTTTCCTTGGAGTGTGACTAACATCGAAAGGACGTGTTTAAGAAGAAAACTTGAGCAACTTGTATCTAAGTTAGAGAGTTGCCTTGAGGCAGTATGTCCCTACTCAAGTTTTGATGAGGTTGTCTAAATGTCTACATTATCAAGCAACCTTGGAACTTAGACAAGCTTGGTGCATAAGTCTTAGACACACTTGTAAGAAAGTTGTTAAAGTCAATATGGTATATTGACGATCGTCTTTCATCGATTTTAAAAATATATTCGTTGCAGTATTACTATGAAAAACGATTATCAATTTATTTCAATTTATTACTCGAAATTTAGAATGTTCCGAGGTCGAACTTAGGGAGCAAACTTAATTCTAGAAGCATAAAAATTCACAATTCACTATAATATACTACTTTACAAAAATTAAAGAGAGAGAGTGAACAAAAATCCTTTTCTTCTTTTTTTTTTCTTTTTCTTTCTTCTCCTCTTCTCTCTTCCTTCTCTTCTTTCTCTGCCTTTTCTTTCTCAGACGTCTGATTCTTTGAATCAGATGCCTTATCTACCTCTTGCTACAGTGCCTTTGCAGGTTCTTCTCCTCTTGGCTTCTTCTTCTTCTCTTCTCTGTTCGGCCTTCTTCTTCTTCTTTCTTTCCTCTATGCGGCAGGCTTCCCTCCTTCTCTTTTCTTCTCTTTTCCTTTGACTTTCTTCTTCAGATCCTTCTTCTGTTTTAGCTCTTGGCTGCTTCTCCTTCGCTTCTCTTCAGCCGCGTCTCTTCTTCTCTCTACTGCGCTCCCTCCTCCTTCTTCTTCAACTTCTGCTGCTTTGTGCAGCTAAGTCCTCAGCCGCTCTTCCCCCTTTCTTCTTCTCCTGCTTCCCTGCACATTACAAGGTTAGGCAAAACCTAACCCCTACCTGCCCCATGTCTCTCTCTTTCTTTCAAATTCACACCAAGGTTCACTCCCAGAGCCTTAATCGGGTAAGCAGGTTGGGTAACGTGCTCGGGACCAGGCACACCGGCGTGGGTGGTGCGCGAGGAGTGCTTGGTCGGGTAATCGGGTTTGGCGTGAGTGCGTGGCGCGCTGCAAGTGCGTGGGCGAGGGACCTGACCCCTGTGTATCAAAGGCGATAAGGCAAATGCACTTTTTCAATTTATTCGGCTGTGGCACTTCAAGGATTTCCGAGGTGGGACTAAATGTCCCACCGAGCGCATGCCAGCAGCAAGAATCCTCGTGATTGCAGCGACGCGCGAGGCTTGCGCCTTTGATTGGAGACCTGGGATCGTGCGTGAGTCTCTTCCGCGCATCCTGGGACTCCCACCTGGGATTGTAGAGGCCTGGAGCTATTAGCAAGCTTGCTCCAAGCTCGGCAGTGATAGTGGTGAACGCTCGAGTCCTAAAATCAGGAATACGGCCTTACGGCCCTGTCAGACCAGAGAAAAACCTTCGCCGTATCGCGGCGAAGGTGAGACGAGGGTTGGCTGGCTGTAAGGCGACCTAGGCGTGCGTGCCTAGGTCGCACTGCAGCTGTGATGGTGGGTTAGGTCGGTGGAGGTGTGCAGTGTGCGTGGCAATTGGTGAAGGTGTGGAGGATAATCAGTGGGAGGTGGTAGAGCTTCTGGGGTGTTTGGCGAGGTGGATGGGTGAGTGGAATGACGGGAGCACCTCATCGAAGGTCTGGCCAGAGGTGGAGATGGCAATGGTGGACAGTGGCAGTCGAAGGATAATTCGTGAAATAAATTGAGGGAAATTTAAGAGGGGATAGAGAGGAGTGTTTCCAACCTGTTTAAGTGGACGAAGGGGGATAGATGGAGAGCGGCGCGTATCTACCATCGCCGGAGATGAAGGAACCAGTGGAGGGAGAGCAGCGACAACGACGGGGCTGGAGGCGCGCGTGTGGGTGTTGCACGATGCGGAGGAAGGAGGTGACGACAACTCTGTCACTGGTATTGTGGCAGAGCGACGGGAAGGAGGAAAAGTGACCGGACCTTGCTAGTCACCTGGTCGGAGGAGAAGAGAAGAAATTTGGGGGAAATCTCAGGCCAAATTAAGCTTGCCCGAAGCGGCGGGGCGTGCTGCATCTTAAATAGGCGAGGGCAGGCTGGTAGACGCGTGAAATGGAGGGAAAATCCCTGCCGGAGATGTGGGCAGTCGGAGACCCATACCTCTCGCGCGTTCGCACGAGAGGTATGGGTGTCGGTAGGGCATGGGAGGAGGTCCATGCGGATGACGACAATGCAGGGGACCCTCCTCTCGTTTCTGGAGTCGGCTCCCATGCCCTACGCGGCACCATCCTTCATGCGAAGTTGCCGGAGGTATGGCCTGCTGTTGCGGTGGCAGAGGGACCGGTTCGCAGAGAATGAAAGGAAAGTGGAGGGGGTAAATGCAAGAGTTCAAAAAGTTAAAGGTCAGAAAGTAATTATTGAGGACCAATTTGTAAAGTAGGTCAAGGAAAACTTTCCTTAGGTCCAAATTTTGGTATAACCCTAATTTTGACCTAAGGAATCCAATGGTGAAGTTGGATTTTAGGTTTGACCACGTTTGACTGGATATTTTGCATAAAAACCCAAATTAGGTATGGTTCTCAATCTAGGTCAAGATTGGTTCTAATGGCCAAATTGAAGGTTCTAAACCCTAGTGAATACTTTTTTATGAATTTTAGAGGGTTTAATTAATTTTTAGCTTGCCTGAAACTTTGTGAATTAAAGCGGGTTTGTTTTAGGATTGTAGAATGTCATTTAATTCCTAGATGTCGCCATAACCCTTTTCAGACCAAATCATCCCACTTTCTCTCTTATTAAGCCCATTTAACCTGTGTTTAGACCCTTGGAAATCACTTTTATGTATTGCATTGGTAAAATTACAGTTTTACCCCTTGTGAATTGCTTTATACTCAAATTTGTAATTCTCTGATTTAGGCTTTCCCTTAGGTTTTGTAGGAGCTTTTGTACACTTATTTAGGTCAAAATATGTTAGTTAGGGTTCATGATAAGGTTCTCATCATATATATATGACACATAGGGCATCATCTAGTTGGAATTAGGGTCCCTTTACCCCTATTTAGGTAGTTGTTGTATTAGGATAGACTTCTTCAAAGATTGGGCTTCAATCTTGGAATTGGCCAATTCCCTCCTCCTTCTATGGAATGGCTTCTTCCATTTATTTGGCCTAAACAACAAAGGTGACTTTTGCTAAATTTGGCTTCTTCCATCATCCATAAAAGCTTATTCTACTTTCACAATCCAACTCATCAAATCTTACCATGAGCTTTCATTTATGGAGACATCCTTAAAGTCAACTTGCCTTTCCAAGGAGGGCCATCAAAGGTAGTTGGAAAGCAAATTTGACCAAGAACACATACCAGCATTGGAGTAAACCAACTAAGGACACATGACCGATACATAAGATAATTTCTATCATATATGTTTGCATGAGGTTCAAAACACTCTAATTTTTCCCTTTTGCTTCTAATATCCCTCATTGCAATTCTCTCTACCCTCTCATAGGTTTAGTGAAACATGGTCTCTAAGGATTAGTTTACTTGCCTACCTTATTTACTAGTATATATAGCCCTCAATCCAGAATCCGAGTTTTGCCCATTCAAACCCGTGTTTTGTGATGTGAGATCTATCTGGATCACTAATTAAAGTTAATTACGTCATCGTTATTGTCATAGTATAGCCACAATCCAAATGGATAGTCAATCATTTTATTTATTTACATAATTTTTACTGATTTATTTTAGGTCATTCACTGGGAGGCATTTATTAATATATATCACTTTCTCTATTCCAAAAATGCTTTTTTATTCCAAAAGTATCAATTATAGTTACAAATAAGTTAAATAATAAATGAATTGCGTTAATTATATACAAAATGAATCAATCAATGCTAACTATAATACCTTAAACATATGTACAATCAAACATACATGAAAAACTACCTAATCTATTCTATGTTATTTATGTACAATTCAATACCTAAGTCTGGGTACAAAAATAATGAACAAATACTTACAATTTACTAACATATATACAAACATACTAATTCCTATTAAACCTTAGAAACACATATTATATACAACCTAAGGTAAACAATGACTCTAACTATATACACTGACTATATATACATATATACATTACAATATATATACATACATATAATATATCTATTTACAAATATATACTAATAATACTTAAATATATATATATTATATATATAGTGCTTGTTATATACTACACAAATATATGCACACCTATGTACCATGTTAACAATATACAAAACTTTAACTTAGCCAAATAACTATATAATACTATATTGACATACTTAAATGTCACTAAAGCCTCAAAAACTGTTACTAAAGACTATGTACATAAAAAGGATGAAACACTAATATATATATACAGCACACACACATACACCAAGTATATACATATACTTTATATATACATCTATATACATATACTATATACATATATACACTTATACTATACATATTTACATATACATATATACACGTATTTACACACCGTACACTTTACACTTACAACTCACACCACACTTGGGCATTTTAAGTTACACACACTGAGCTTACAGAAGTCTCCAACACTTAGTCGTTTTTACTCATGTTCCCTCTCTTCTTAACACACTTAGCCCTCACTTAAACAAAAATTAGCTTTTTTAGTAGGCAGGGTAGGTCCGCTTTGTGAGATACACAACACCCTCTCGGGTGAGACTAGATCAATACTATGAACTAGCCCCTAGTTTCTATTTAGGTGTTTTAAACTGCATTGTTTCGGCCCAAACCCGACTCATTTGAATCGGGCCCAAGCACTATTTAGACCGGGCCCCCAACCCCACAATATGCTCAGAAATATGCTTGTATATGCTCAGATATATGGTCAGAGGGGTAAGGGGTTATATGTAAGTCGAGCGTTGATGACTGAAGAGTACTCAGGCACAATTCCTTGGATACGGCACCAAACGTTCGTCAACACCTGATGTGGCACCATCTTAAGGTTGAATTGAGCATTGTGCAGCGTTTGATTTAGCCAACATTAGACCTCGATTTGGGCATCCAATTGGCATCCAATTTTAAATTAAATTACATCATTGAAAAGCCCTTACAGAGGGCTACATAATTGTACAATTAATTTATAAAAATAAGTTATTTAATTATATATATAAATTACTTAAAGTTAGTACTTTGTACATGTTAATTTAGAGCTTAAATCCTTGATTAATGTATAAATTAATAATTAAATGATTCAATTAAATTTATAAATAGTTAACTTATATAATAAGGTATTTATTAAATATTTTTAATTTATTTAAGAACATTTATTTTAATTTATGTACATTTATTTACATGTTGTAAATAGATATACATATAACTTAGTTAGAAATATTATTATACAGTATAAATATATTATAAATAGGATGAAAATACTTAAAATAATAATATACAAATTTTACAATCTAAATTAGTTCAATAATAACTTAAATTACTAATTTATTTTATTTTAACTTAATGATTCACTTAATTAACTTAATAATCTAATTATACACAATAAATACATAAATTAATTAATATACAGGTATAATTAGGTATATAATAATTACTTAATTACATATGTACAGTAATAGATACTATTGTATAGGTTTAAATACTTATTTATAATTATATTAATTTAGATACATTTAATCTATTATAAGTTAATATGTTATTATCCAATTAAGTTATATATACAATAACACATCCTAAATACATATTTAAATATATATAATACATTTATAAGTTATTTATATACATTATTTACATATATTAAAAAAATTACATTTAACTTAGTGTTAAGTTATATTTACAAGTATAAATAGTATATACAAGGTATTTTTATGAAATTTTTGACTCTTTCATATGTTTATAATATTTTTGTGTTTAATATGGATAGGAGAAGAGAGAGAAGAGATGAGATAATAGAAGAAGAATTTCTTTTTGTATTTTTGAATGTATTTCTTTTATTAAGTTTCAGAGTAGACCAAACCGTCAGCTAGTATGTTTTACCAATCTGAGAGTTCGAAATACTTTGAAACATCATAAACACCTAAAAAAATACCTAATCTTACTCAAGATAGGTTTATTTTATTTATTTATAATTTTTTTAATTCTTATATATTTTTACAAGCTCATCTAAAGAAGGCTTTGAAAAGAGTTTTCAATAAGAATCTAAGGACTCATAACTCATTCTAAGTGTTGGAAAAGTGATGTAAGCATTCACAAACACTCCATTCATCACATGAAAGATGGCTAATCAATAATTGTGATTTTTATCCTCAATTTTCATTCAAGTTACATTTTGGACAATTTATGGCAGTTAATCTACTGACAACAAATATAAAACATGAATTCAAGTCATTCACATAAGAACTAAAGTATGAAAATTAAATGCTCATCCTCAGAAATATTCAGCCATCAATTTGAAACATGTTCAAGTAACAAAATATGATTTTCACTCTGAATTTCATTAAAGTTTCATTTGAACAGTTTACACTGAATGTATTAGTTCAAGTGGTTTTAAACATCATGTACAAGTCGTAATTGTATCAAAATAGAGCCCAGGCAGTACATGAAAGCTTAAGGCATTAAATTCTAAAATCAGATAGCCCAAGTAGAACATAAACTCAACTCAACACATATCATGACCCGCTCCCGGCTCCCTACAGGACTCGAGAACAGCTCGCCTCGACGATCCCTAAGACCCAATCATCCAACGAGAAACAACCAAATACCATATTCATTCCACAACCACACGAGTAATGTAACTAAGTAGAAAATATATGACTGATAATAAAAGAAGGGAATAAGCAAACCACTTGTATCTTACATTATACAGTGGAAAGTATGGTTACAAATATAGCCATCATAACAGAGAACTGGCAGAAATATAACAGAAAATACGCTATAGGTACTCACTACAACAAAAACTCTCTGCAGTGGAACAAAAGGAATTATGATTGGGCTCGACTGGGCCCAGCGCCCTCAGCAGTCAGTGGCTCTGGCCATGTAATGACTCGCTACGTTTTAGCCATTTAAGACATCTGGAATTTCAGTCAGACATTTGTCCAGATGTCTGGACCCGTCCCCGGACGTCTGAAGGTGGATTATTTCGTACTGCGCTTTGCGCTCTGCACGTGAGCAACGCATAGTGGCTGCCCCCTCTCTCTCCCTCGCCCCCGCAAACCCTACTCCCCTCCTATTTATACCCCTCCTTTCTCTTCTCTCCTCACACCACAGCAACCACCACCTCCAGCAATCTTGTGCGGTAGTGACGAGGTCTGAGAGAGAGGCGCGAGAGGAGGGCGAGCGAGGGAGAGCGAGAGGGAGGAAGGAGGAGAGCGTGGAAGGTCAGAGGACCTTCGGGAGCTCGACGACGCTCACATGGCCGGCGGCGGGTGCGTGCGTGCGTAAAGGATGTCAGCGAGGAGCTGCCCAAGCTCTTGCAACGGCTGAGGCTGCTGCCGCGGGAGGAGGCGCCAGCGGAACAAGCTACGAGGAGGTTCTGATACCAGAAGTTTTCCAGTATCAGACGTCCGGCGTGACATCCAGACGACTGGTGAGGGACCTGTACGTCTGGAGCTAAGGTCGGACATTTGAGAGCACGTATCGCGCGAGGTACGTACGTTCCTGCACTGATTTCTCCCATCCAGAAGATCTCAGCGCAGGAGTCGTTGTCGGCTGACCGTGCCTGCATTTGCTTGTGTAGGTGCAGCTTTGGGAAGGCACGCAGTGCACTTTTCCACGCGCCTTTGGACATCATCACCAGACGTCCAGAGGTGCTTCCAGACGATTGGAGACCTTGTCCGACGTCTGGAACGATCCTCAGAGGATCGTAGAGGAGATCTAGACATCTAATCAACCGCAAGAGACACAAGGTGAGTTTTGATGTCTTTTAAGATGTCTGGGATTAGTCCCAGATGTCTGATTTTGATCAGAAACTGCATTTTTGGCCTGTTTAAGGCCCAAACGGAATCGGATTTCCGCAAATGAAGTACCGTTGTTTTCTACTCGAGTTCCTCTACGTATTCGTGTTGAGTACCTACTATTTTGAGCCTGTCTATTGTACATTGGTTATTGGTCTAGGTTACCAGTCAGTGGTGTGCTCGGGGCTCGCAGAGACGACGGGATCTGCGGCACAGGCCCCCATTCCTCCCGTGATACCCAGTAGAGTGGTTTAATTCAGTTATTAATATTTAAATAAGAATGTATTTGGTTGAAATAGCAGAATGGAACTCTAGGATGTGGAATGAACCCTAGGGTAGAAAATGGATGAGCTTGTTTGAACTGTACTGTTTCCTTGAATGCATGGTTAAGATAAATTGCTAGCAAATGCCTGTATTATAATTACGAGTTGCCTGTTAGAATATGAGATGCCTGTATTCAATTAAGTAATTGCTTGTGAAACAACTAGTTGCATGTTATTGAGAATTGAACTATGAAAATACAAGCTGCCTGTATATGGATGAGGAATGAATTATGAAACACGAGATCTGGATCTAGATAAATGAGGTGAACATGAGCATGAACCTTACGGGGAATTATGAGTAGAACTCCTGTGGATAAACGGAATCTGGAATGTAGACGAGAAGTATGCTAACTGGAGAGAAACTGTCCCCTTTTAGTGTAGAGTGGAGCTAGCCTCCCTTGGGTTGAGACTCGGGGTTAGGATTGGCCACTCTACACCGACTCCTGTTGGCTCTCGCGGATGTAGTACCAAGGCAAGCTACTAGTGTAGGGAGGGAGCTAGCCACCCCACGGGGCCCAGGGTTCAGCTAGCCAACCTACACCGACTTTGTTAAGTCCTCTGGGCAAATCGGGGTAGTCAAACGAGGGTGTCCAGACTGTGGAGGGACGAGACCCCGGTTTGGTTATGAGGGGCGAGACCCCTGTTCTGAGAGGGCAAGGCCCTATACTTTTCCATGCTGTACTTTGGGCGTACCCACTAGCGGAAATGACTGACCGCGTGTCAGTGCAGGATAGCTACCCGTGCTCTTATTACGCATGCCATAGTCACCGCTACGTCTTGACAGTGACCTTGGGGTGGTTGATTGGGTGTAGGACTACCATGGGGGACTCTCCCGACCAGGAGAGCACCACGTGTACCTTCTACTCTACGGAAAAGACTACAATCAAGATCGTTCCCATGAGGAACATGCAAGATCAAGAAATACCTAGTTACTTTGAGAAGTAGATGAAACAGAAACACATAAATGAGATAAATAGAAATGAGAATTAAATATGTTATTTTTACTATTCTTGTACTTGGATAATATAAACACCACTCTACTCAGCATTCGCTAACTTTATCTTTTCGTAACACAGTTTAGGATCAAGAGTTGAGCAGCTCGTGTTTCCGGCTGCAGAGGGTGCTGGGCTCAGCCGAGCCCAGCTGTAGTCGTTCTTTCAGCCCTTTCTTTTTCTCTATTATTGTAGTAAGTAATGGATACCGAGTTTACTATTTCTGCTATTCCTGTTTCCTTTCCGCTTCCAGTTGTTGTCGATGTTGTGGTGGCATGTACTGAGATAGTTATTCTACTTTCTTTACTGCTTTGTACTTTTCTCCTGCATAGTTATATTGCATGTGTGAATGTGGTTTATTTTCCTGCTTTTGGTTATTTCCTGTTGGACGACTAGGTCTTGGGATTAGTCGAGGCGAACCGATCTTGGGTCCTGTAGGGATCTGGGAACCGGGTCATAACAGGCTGCTCATATCCCTGACCTGAACATAGTTATAAAATCCGGAGTCAGCTAACACTGGGTAGAGTGGTGGTTAATTTATTTACATGCAACATAATTAAAGCAGCAATCAGCTAGGCATTCAATTGTTGGTTATTTATTTTCATCCGTCCTTGGTTTATGTGTTTTCGGGTCAAGTACGCTAATCAAGTTCCACGATGTTGCTCAACCTTCTTGTTCCCTAAGGGAACGATCTTGCTTGTAGTTTTCCTACAACGCAGGATGTACACGTGCCACTCTTTTGGTTGGGAGAGTCCCCCATGGTGGTCCTATACCCAGTCTACTACCTCGAGGTCACGATCGCGACGTAGCGGTGACTACGGCACACGTGATAAGCACA
Source organism: Thalassia testudinum (assembly GCA_037157565.1). Classification (NCBI taxonomy): domain Eukaryota; kingdom Viridiplantae; phylum Streptophyta; class Magnoliopsida; order Alismatales; family Hydrocharitaceae; genus Thalassia; species Thalassia testudinum. The sequence goes on from JAZHRO010000024.1 coordinate 27,699,172, forward strand.
TGGGTAGCTACCCCACACTAGCACGCGATCAGTTGTTTCCACTAGCGGGTACACCCAAACGTATAACACGGAATAGTGCAAGGCCTTACCCTCTCAGAACAGGGGTCTCACCCCTCAGAACATAACAGGGGTCTCGCCCCTCCACAGTTCGCGTACCCTCGTCCGACTATCCTGGTTTACCCAACAGGCTAATGATGAGAGGCTCATCATGGCTTCTAATTACCCCTAATTAACTAGTTTCCCTAGTTAATTACTCAGGAATATGTTTATAAAAGGGATAATTATAAAATAAGGGACAAATCAATAAAGGACCTGAGATTAAGTTTAAAATGCTTAATTAAAAGTCAATTAACATTATTAATAATTTAATTAATAAATGGTCTCGAAATATCATTAATGGTCTCGAAATAATTTAATAAAGGACAAATGCCTAATTAATATCTAATTTAACTTAAGAATAATTTATACTTAAGTATATAATAACTTAAGTAACTTAACTTAATTAAATAAATTAAACTCAAAAGGTAAAAAACATAAATTAAGGGTAGATATATAATATTATCTAATTTATAATCATATATAAAAAGTTTAAAAAGAATTAAATTAAAAGAAGCCTTGAAAACCTCAGTTTACATTTTAGTCCTTAGGTTTCATCGCTTTTGAGTCCTTTTCATGCACTTAGGTCCTTAGCTTTTCTTACACCCAGGTCCCTATGAATACCTTTCTTCTCCGTTCTTTCTTCAGCCGCTCAATGGCTGACGAACGACGGTGCGTTTACCAGAGAACGACGATGCGCAGGGAAGTGGGCTGGAGGGAGTGGGCCCGGGGAAGAGAGATCGCAGCGCATAGCGCTGCGCGAAGAGGCGGGTGCGGGTAGACGCAGGCGCTGGGATCGAGTGAAGACGCGGGCAGGTGCGGACGCTGGCAGACGCGCGGGCGGGCGCTGGAGTGGGCTTGGGGAGGGACGCGGGCGCGGGCTGGGGCCTATAGCGGCGCGGGCTAACACAGGTTGCAACGCGCCGGATGACCGGATAAGTGAGAAACTTACCGGTCACCGCACTTGAGCCACAGTGTTCCGCTGAAACGCGTAAACAGTGGCTACAGTGCCGTGTCGAGTTGCGCAATCGAGTGTACCCGGTGCTGGCTTGCGGAGAGGCGGGTGCGGGCGCGAAGAAGCGGGAGGCGAGGGTGGCTACAGGCGCGTGCTGGAGGCGAGGGCAGCCTGCAGGCGCGCACATTGAGAAGCTGCGACAGGACGTACGGTGGCCGGCGCCTTGCTGCTGCTGCTACGGAGCTTGAGCTTCAAAGCTTGAAGCTCCTATGGCAATGGCGAAGTTGTGGCTAAACTTCGAAACAGAGAGAGAACCACCACGCCCACCGGCTCTCTGATGAGTTGGGTGGTGGTGGACTCACAGTGGTGATTGTGCACCACTGTGAGGTGCTCCTACCCGTAGAGTGGCTCCTCAGAGGAGGAGAGGCTGCGTATGGGGGGAGAGGGGAGGAGACAGCCTGGAAGGGAAGCTGCTGTGTTGGGTTTTCTCTGTGGACCAGGCCCCTCTTGCAAAGAAGTAGCCGTGCTCTTTTTAAAGAGGAAGAAGGCATGCACAACCATGCCCTGGCTGTGCATGGCTGTGCATGCGGCTGTGCAGGGAATGGCTTGCTGCAGAGCATGGCGCCAGGAAGAAGAGGCCATGACTTGCAACCGCGGGAAGAATTCAAAGTCAAATAGAAATAAAAAATAAAGATGGAGATTTTGCAAGGCAACACTTGAGGAATTTATTAATTGCAAGGCCATTTTATTCACTCTCCTCCCCTCTCAATTAAATGCATGCATGCATGTATTTTTACAAATGCGACTATGGATACCTAATATGCACTGGTAATGCTAGGAAATAGCACAAGACGGCACAATTGTTGGTGTATTTTTGCTGTGCAATATACCCCCATGCTTATCTTTTGCTAGTCCCTAGCAAAACATTTTTTGTATTGTATTTAGAAATTATCTCAAGCTGAAGATTTTCTTCTGAGGCAACATAAGTGTGTTTAATGTTAGATATTGTGAGAACCAATTGCAGTGAAGACTACCAGTACTTTAAGTCTCACATGACATAGATCATCTCTCGACTAACCAGGACTCTTGATATTTAAACCTTAAGTACGATTTCCAGGACCCAGGAGGTTTTTGCCGTACTCGAGAGCTCAAGAGATTATGGCTTGTGCTTAGTGAAGAATCAAGACTGACCAGATGAACATTAAGACTCAAGCCTAGGGTTTCACGAATTTCTAAGTACAGGTTGGTCCCAGTTTCAGCTCATGTCTTCGGATTGACCCTTAAAAAGATGACGGAAAACTCAACTCCCATTTTCTGACATTTGTGGCTGAAAGAAAATAGGGTATTTTGCCCTGAAGAACTTTTTTTGTAGGAATATTTTACTGACATTTGTGAGATATATTACTTATTTGCATCTTTTTTTTTTTGAAACACGTGTCAGTATATCTCTTACAATATTATTTGGAGGAGCACACTTTTCTTTTTGGTGGGAGAGTTCCTTCTTGGTGGAAAGAGTCTCTCCTAAACACAAGACTAAAGCCGGGGATAAAAAGTCTACCTGCGCGCACAGGTAAGGACTCCACCTTCTCTAATGAACACTAGGTTTGGATCTTATGTTCACCTAGTCTTTCTTGATATGTGTAGTGTGAACCAAGATTACTTAGGCACTCGAGTAGAAGCAAACCAACGGATCCTGTACTGGTGTCTCAGGTACAAGAATACGTCCTTAATTAGGAGAGATTCCGATCTATTTTGTCAATGCTCAAGTGAATTAAGCCGAGCCTGAGTGAATCAAGCTTCTATGGCCTGGAAAGTCTTCAAAACAGTGGTTGAATATCCATAAACACTTATTGTATTTTTGTTTCAGCCTTCAGATCATTACTAAACACCATTTTATATATATATATATATAGATGGAACTGCATGATACCATAAAATACCAAGATCCTATGGATGCCTATCCACCCCCCCATGCCAAACGAAGCTATGTCCTCATATGCATGCAGGGAAGGGTAAAGGAAGGACGAAAGATCGGGTAACGAGAGCTGAGGTGCAGGGTATACAGCAGGGTGGTAGGGTGAGTGGATGGTGGGTGGTGAAGTGAAAAGTGAAGTGAGCATGACAGTGAAATGAAAAGTGATGGTGGATGGTGAGTGTTGTTGGGGTGCCACCCAACGAGCGCTGAATTTAACGTCCCCAGCTGGACTCAGGATGAGGTACAACATTAGTTACCCTCCAGTAGGGCAACAGATTCTCCAACGAAGGCAGGTTCATGAGTAAGATAGGGTTTCAAACGCTACCCATTGACCGTAAATTTATGCCCAAATTTGGGATCTTCAATTTCAACGGCCCCGTTGGGAAATGGTCTAGAGACCAGGAAAGGACCAGTCCATTTGGACTTCAGTTTCCGAGGAAAGAATTTAAGCCGGGCATTGTAGAGCCAAACTTGCTGAGATGGCTCAAATTCTTTCCGCCGAATACGGCTATCGTGAAAAGCCTTAGTGCGTTGTTTGAAAGTTAAAGCAGAATCATAGGCTTCACGACGGAGCTCTTCCAACTCCTGGAGTTGGAGTTTCCTTTCTCAACCACACAGGTCTGGGTCATGGTTACATTGGCAAACTGCCCAATAAGCTTGGTGCTCCAACTCCACAGGAAAATGACAAGGCTTCCCGTAAATGATTCTATAAGGAGACATACCAAGGGAAGCCTTGAAGGCAGTCCGATATGCCCAAAGTGCGTCAATCAGCTTGTCGGACCAGTCCTTACGGTCAGGTCGAACTGTTTTCTGGAGAATTTGCTTGATTTGCCGGTTCGACACCTCTGCCTGGCCGTTCGTTTGAGGATGATACGGAGATGCGATACGATGGTGGACTACGTATTTCCTCTAAAGTGCCCGAAAAGAAGCATGGGTAAAGTGGCTTCCTCCATCCGAGATAATGGCTCGAGGGATCCCAAAGCACGCAAAAATGTGGTCTTTGACAAATCGAGTGGATATAACATGGTCAGCAAGGCACGTGGGAATAGCCTCGATCCATTTCGAAACATAATCAACAGCCACGAGAATGAATTCGAGGTCGTTGGAAGGAGGAAAGGGACCCATGAAATCAATTCCCCAAATGTCGAAGATTTCCGCAGCAAGGATGGGTTGTAAGGGCATCATGTCACGACGTGACATTGACCCTAACGATTGGCACCTAGTGCAATGTTTGGCATAATTGTGTGCATCCTGGTGAAGGGAGGGCCAAAAGAAACCGCACTGCAACACCTTGGCTGCAATTTTCCTCCCAGAGAAATGGCCTCCACAGGCCTGATCGTGGCAGAAGGATAGCACACTGGGGAATTCGCTATCAAGAATACAGCGACGGATGATTTGATCAGCACCTATGCGAAAGAGAAGTGGATTATCCCAGAAATAATACTTTGCTTCTGCCATGAGACGCTCGCGTTGGTTTTTAGGCCAGTGATGTAAACACATTTACACTACTTAAGATGTCTATTTATGCATGTTCTTAAGCATAGGATTGCCTTTCATGATATAAATATTGCATAACATGCATCATCTTGCATTTAGAGTAGTTTGAATTAAATGGAGGTTAATTGTCTCCTTTTATGTGCTTGGACAGAACAAACATTTTATCAGAGCCTCGGATCAAAGATCTAACCGTATGGATGTGATCAGGGCGACGATTGGAGTTCAACGACTCCAAGATCGCCCTAATCAGACATCCGTAGCATCAGATAGTGACCAGGGAACCCTAGAAGAGCAAGGGCCAAGATGGTGTAAATCCGCACATCAGATGAATTATCCGACCACACGGATGAATTCGCATCGATGATCGCAGCCCAACGACGCAAAAATCGAGTCAATCCGACATCTGTGGCACCATCTACAACTTCCAGAAGATGGACGGCCAAGATGGAGCCACGTGGCACCACCTCGGAAGCCCAAATGGCCGCACGCATTCTACGAAGGACCCGCACCCGCTCTCTCTCCGCCGTTGGATCAAGATCCAACGGCTGTGATCGGCCTCGCCTAAAAGCGTCTGCTCGACCATCCGCGCCAAGTAGCACAGCGATCGAGTGCGCTTATGCGAGCGACGGGCGTGGGTTCGAGCCGCAGCGAGGGGTTGGAAGGCGCGGGCGATCGAGCCGCGGGCGGGTGTTGGATCTTGATCGGACGGCCGCGCGCGCCCGATAGCATTCACACGAGATTGAACGCGCGGCATCGACGTGCGATCGCACGTGGGCAGGCGCGCAGCGCAGTGGATGAAGGTGCGACTTAAGCCGTCTGATCTCGCGATTGGACGGCTGAGAATCGACGAACGTGCGTAGGCGTTGCGTGCGCAAGCAGCTGAGGAGCCGCGCGTGGGCGCAGAAGCTACGCCCACGTTGGGGCTTTAGTGACGGATTTATCCGTCACTAAAGACCCCTCATTAATTATTTTGAAGTTGTAATGTCCATTTTGCCCCCACTCCTTGCAACTATAAAAGGAAACCCCCTCCATACGAAATTTCATCCCTTCCTTCTCCCCTCTACCCCTCCAAAGCTCAAGAGAAGCTTGTCCCACACCCGGGATGCTTCTCGCGAGATAAAGTCCAAATTTTTGTTCCCCTTCGGAAGTGGATCCCGCGACGACGACGGCGTGCTGCTCCGTTCCTGTTCTTCTGCTTCGTCCTCCTTCGTCCTGCTTCGTTCTCCTTCGTCTAGGAGTCGTCCCGTCTGGCTCGTCCTCCAAGCAATCGTCGAGGAGGATAACTTCTCTCTTCCATTCTTATTTACAGCTTTCCTAGTGTAGAATTTTCCTGCTTTATAGTGTAATTGATTTTCCGCTTTCTAGTGTAACTTTTATTTAGTTTGATTATATAAACAGTTGAAATATTGAATGCATGTTCACTTTCTCTCTCTCTCTTTCTCTCTCTCTCTCTTTCTTTTAGTCTGATAGCTCCATTGTAATTATATCGCCTTGCTTATCAAAAATCCTAAAAAAATATAATTGCGAATATAGATCAACGTAGCCTCCCTGTGTTCGACCCGGAATTCTTTTCGGTATATATTTTATTTGTTGAACATGAATTCTTCGCTTTCAAGCTACAACGACAGGTTTTCCAAAACCGAACACGTTAGCGAAGCGATTCGCACGTTCAACATTTTGGCGCCGTTGCCGAGGAGGCAACGATTTCCGATCTTTCCTTCGCATTTCTTGCACTTTATTTGTTTTCTAACTAACTTTCTCTTATGTCTATTATTTTGCAAAGACCTCCATCAAGGAATCAACAAGCGGTAGACTGGAGTAAAGTGCAGTTGAAGACAACTGTAAGTGTTTCCCCATTCTTTCCCCCTCCATAGATTTCATTCGCCACATTAAATCCAAATTCCAATTAACCTAGGTGTTTGCATAAATCTTAGGAATAGTTTAGTTGTTTGGATTTCTACTCACATTCATTCCACCCTCATTTAGAAAAAAAAAAAATAACAAAAAGATAATTTTGTGGGGTAATTTCCAACAAACACACAACACATACCCACATTCAAGGCACTTGATCAACTTGATCTGTTTTCTACTCAACCGGGTTCTGATCTGTGGAACCGGTACACACAAAGCAACACATAATAGAGTAGAAATTATTCTAGGTTAACCATTTTTGAGTGCCTAACTTAGAGGTGCATTTGTGGCCAATTGTTTGAGTTGTTTGGGCCGCACCACTTTATTTAAAATCAACTCATCAAGTAGCTCCTCCTTATGGTTTCAATCTAGGTATATTCCAGACACTCCACTTTCTTTCTGATTTTAAAGGAAAATAATCTTCACCCATGTTTTACAACTTGGTTTGCCTAGAAACTTGATTGCAATTCACCTAATTTGAAACCCTAAAAGCTACTTAAGCAAGATTTGAACATTAAAATTCACACATTATCAATAATCTTGCTTGAAAACCCTGGTTGTGCACGCACTTACACAAATCTCAATCAATCATTAAGGGCACAACCCATTGTAAGGGCCCATCACATTCCATAAGCACCACAATCCCAGGCCTTAATAAAATTGAGTAGACGTTGGCCTTAAGGTTTGATTCGCTCTTCAGGGCCTAGTCTGAGATTATTTTTGATTAACCTACTTGTACTGATTAATCTGATGTCTAGCTAGGGGAGTAGCGTCAAACGACCGCGGCTGGGGGGTACACTAGGAACCGGAGGCGAAAGCCAAAGGAAGAACCTTCTCCCAAGTCCCTCCTTCTAACTGGTTGGATTAAACAGACGCAAGTAGAGTAAATCATTTATAGTCTTAAGGAGGGTTTTGGGAGTCAGTAGATCCTTAGGCTACCCCACTTAAGGACAGCCTTGTTTTGTTGTGCTGCAGGGTCCCTATCCCCAGTCCTTCCGACCTTCTCCTAGTTTATGCGGGGAAGACGGTCATTGAATCCCCGATTGGAAGGACCGTTAGAACATTCTAGGAGGCGCAAGTTAGATTTTGGTCAATTTGATCCCATGGCTGAACAACAGCCTCCTCTGCTTGGAAATCCACAGGAAGAATTTCGAAGGCAGCTGGAACAAATGCAGAGAATGCAGGAATGGTTCCAGAGAATGCAGGGCGCTCAACCCTTGAAGGATTTTTATGATCCTTCAAATTACGGGGAACGTCCCGGCGTCCAGATTCCAGCCGGTGACGTAGAAATCAAGCCCCAGGTGTTAAGCCTGATTAAACATTATCATGGGCTTGGCTCCGAAGATCCGTTTCAGCACTTGGAAGATTTGACCACTTTGGTCCAGACCACCAAGGCTCGAAACGTAAACGAGGAGCAAATGATCATGAGGCTCTTCCCCCACTCTCTTAGGGATAAGGCCGCGCATTGGTATAGGACAATAGGAAGACCAATTACAACTTGGAATGAGTTGAAATCGGCCTTTCTGAAGAAATTCTTCCCAGTCGGTCGTACCAATGCTTTGAGACGGGCAATCACTACCTTTACCCAGTGGCCGGGGAAGCAGTTTTATGTGGCCTGGGAGCGATTCCAGGACTTATTGCGGAGGTGTCCACACCACGAGGTGCCGAAATGGCAACTCGTGCAGATCTTCTATCATGGGTTGAATGAGCAACTCAAAAACCATGTGGATGCTTCTTGCGGAGGCAATTTCCTCAATAAAGATGCAGATAGTGCACATGATTTATTTGAGGAAATGAGTGAGAATTCAATTAATCATGCCTCCATGGATACTTTTAACCGATCCCAGCAACCCAGATCAAATGTCAATGAAGTCCATGACTCTCATTCATTTAATATGGAATTAATTTGTAATAAACTTGATAAGGTGGACTTGGTTGCTAAAAGAATGGAAGAGTGGATGGCTGGCAATTCTGTTAACAACTCTCAATCCACTCAATCCCAAAATTCGGGATTCCATTCCTCACGAGCTCCTTCTAGACGGGAGTTCGTGAATCAACTCGATGCCACTCAACCTATGAGTCAGCATTTTTTGAACCCCATGAGTTCCCAACTGGGGCCTTTGATCCCAGTTTTTCTTATCCTTCCGTTTCTTTCTCTCCATCCTCACCCTATGAGGATGTCTGTGCTGTACAAGAGAATGTTAGATCCAACCCCTACTCGAATGCCTATAATCCAGGTTGGAGAAACCACCCTAACTTCTCTTGGAAAAGTCCGAGGAAACAGACCCAATTCCGACCTGGCAACTATGCTCCGCAACGACCAATGGATCAGGGTCAAGTATATACTCAGTTGCCTCCGAATCAGGTCAATCAGCCAGCTTGGAATGCCCGTCAACCCGCAGGGCAGGCTGATTTGAACCGTCAAATGGTAGAGATGCAAGGATCTATGCTCCAACTCATGCAGCAAATGAAAAACTCGTTGGACAATTTGCAATCCGGGCTCATTGCTAACTCTCGTCAACCCAGATCTCTACCATCCCAACCTGTACCCAACCCGCGAAACATTATAAATTCGGGCAATCAAGCTCAAGGGTACAGAAATCAGAGGAACCCGCACGCACATGCTCAGGTGGTTGAGCAGGGTTCCTCGTCTTCTTCTTCTACAAATCAACAATTCATGGTCAATCAAGCCCCTTGATAACACCACGCAAGGGGGAAGTAATTAGGTTGAATATGGCCCATATTTAGAATAAAAGGCACAACATAAAGTAGAATAGGAGCGTTGCATGCATCAAGTACCAAGATTGCTTATAAACCGTATTAATGGCCATTTGTGTAAAGTATTTGTCAAAACAGGCCTCAAATGAGCAATCGGACCGCACGGATGGATTCAGGACGACGAACGGAGTCCAACGGACTCAAGATCAGCCAAATCCGACATCCGGAGCTCCCACAATGGGCCCAAGAAATCATGACCGTTGATCTGGAGATCAACGGCCCAGAACGCGCCACGTCGCCCCGCCCCCGCCGCTCTCTCGCCCTCAAGCCAGCCAAGAACGAATCTCGGCCGTTGATCTTCGATCGAACGGCCGAGATCCGCGCGCTCGCCCGCGGTCGCCGCGACAAAGCGCGGGCGTGGCGCAACGGTTAGCGCGCACGCCCGCGTCGCAGCGACGCGCGTTCGAATCGCGTGGAGCGGAAATCAAGCGCGAGCGAAGGGCGCGGCGAAATTGAGCCGCCCGATCAGCAGCGGGCGGTCAGGATTGCGCCACGCGGCGCGACGACAGCGCCCGAGCGCACGCGCACGCCGGGCGGAAACGTGCGCGCGCACGCCCGCCCGAAGCGCGATCTCAGCACAGGCGCGGGAGGATCTCAGCCGTCCGATCTTCGATCGGACGGCTCTCGTTCATCATCCACGGATCGCGCTTGGAGAGAGAGAGGGGGCGGGCGGCTGACCGGCGGCAGAAGGCCTTCACCGACGTATCTGGAAGCGGTTTTAGCGACGTTCTGGATGTCGCTAAAGCACATTCTTCTTTTAGGAAGCCCTTAACTCTATTTAAACCCCCTTCTACCACCATTCAAGGCATCCTCTCCCACTTGCAACTACTCCACTCCTCTCCTAGCTAGTCTTAGGCACTCTTGTAATCGCCGGAGACGACGAGCCGCCGACGGAGCCTCCTCCACCGCCGTGGCTGCCTCGTCGCTCTCCACTCTCTCTCTACCTCTCTCTCTCTCTTTTAAGCTTTCATTTACTTTTGTTGAAGCATGTATTTAATATTGTAAACCATGAACTATGAATGCATGTTTAATGAAATTATTTTTCATTTAGTTGCCTTTTAATTTCTGTTTAAAGTGCATGATCAAAACCAAGAGCTTTCTAACCCTAAACTCTCTCTATCTCTCGCTTTTCAAAACCGTTTCTTTCGCAAGCAAAACTCCGCCTTTTTCGTGACAACAAGTGGTAAACAAAATCCGGTTTCCACGCCTCCCTGAGATCGACACTCGGACTCACCTCCGTTCACTTCTTTTAAAACCGGCGTATCAAGTGCAACTATAACGACACCTCTTAACACACACGCACGAAGGCACGTCACCCCTCCAATCTTTCCTAATCCTCCCTAAGACCCAAATTCTTACGCTTCTGCAAATTCTTTAACTTTAAGGAGTGGTAAGAAGACTCAGGATCCACAACCACACTATTCTGATCTTTCGAATCCTGAAGAATCTGAGGAGAGAGAGGAGAATTCTAGAGAAGAAATCAAGGCTCAGGAACCTGATTCCAAAGATCTGACTCATGTTCCTTTTCCTGAAGCCTTAACCAAAGCAAAGAAGAAGAAGTCTGTTGATAGCAATGAGGAGCTTCTGAATTTTATTTAAGAATGTTGAGATCAATATCCCGCTCCTTGATGATATCAAGCACATACCGGCTTACGCAAGACTTCTAAAGGAATTATGTACATAACAGCGTAAGTCGAGAGAATCTATTCCGAGGAAGGTGGTACCCTCCGAGCAGGCTAGTTCTATTATCCTGCACTACCTCCCTCAGAAAAAGAGAGATCCTGGTGCTCCTTTGATTTCTTTCATTATCGAAGATTACACATTTGATAGAGCACTTTTGGATCTCGTTGCATCGATCAACCTAATTCCGACTTCTCTTTATGAGAAGTTTGGGTTAGGTGAACTTCGGCCAACTTCAGTAACGCTACAGTTAGCGGACCGTTCGGTCACAAACCCGCGAGGCGTTATTGAAGATGTTACAGTTAACGTCAAGGATTTATATTTTCCTATAGATTTCCTTGTCCTTGACATGGATGTACCAGATAATCTGAGGAACACGCCCATCATTCTGGGGCATCCGTTCCTGGTTACCGCAAAGGCCAACATTAATTGTGAAAGCGGTAGTATGGAAATCGCCTTTGGGGACCAACGAATGAAATTGGATATTTTTAAGGCGATCAACAAATTTGAGGATTGTGGATTTATTAAGGAACTTGATGAGGATAATGTTAATATTGAAACTTGTTTGACAGTTTCTTCAATTGAAAGTTCCTCTTTGGTTGATGAATTTGACCTACAACCCTCTGACCTGACATCTTCAGAAGAGGTTTCTGATTTTGTTCACTCACGACCTCATCCTCTTATTGAATCTTCAGCATCTACCCTACCATCAATCATCACCCCACCCCAGCTTGAATTGAAACCATTGCCCGAGAATTTAAAATATCAATTTTTAGGACCTCAGAATAAGCTCCCTGTGATTATTAGTGCTAAATTGACAAAAGAGCAAGAGATTAAATTAATTAAGGTCCTAAAGGAACATAAGGAGGCAATTGGTTGGACCATTCATGACCTCAGGGGGATCAAGCCATCTTACTGTAATCATAGAATATTTTTGGAAGATGGATCCCGCCCTTCTCGCCAGATGCAGAGGAGATTGAATCCAAATATGCGAGAAGTGGTCAAAAAGGAAATCATCAAGTGGCTCGATGCAGGAATTATTTATCCAATCTCTGACAGTCCCTGGGTAAGTCCCGTTCAGATTGTTCCAAAAAAAGCTGGGATTACTGCTGTGACTAATGAGAAAGGAGAATCTGTCACAACTCGTTCAGCTTCCTCTTGGAGAGTTTGTATTGATTACAGGAAGCTGAACACAGCCACTAAAAAGGATCATTTTCCCCTACCCTTCATTGATCAAATCTTGGAAAAATTAGCCGGGCAGAAGTACTTCTGTTTTCTTGATGGCTACTCGGGATACAACCAAGTTCCCATCCATCCCGAGGATCAGGAAAAAACTACTTTCACCTGTCCCTACGGAACCTTTGCTTTTCGTAGGATGCCTTTCGGGTTATGCAATGCACCTGTGACTTGTCAAAGGTGTATGCTAGCTATATTCTCCGACATGGTGGGAGAGTTTATGGAAGTCTTCATGGATGATTTCTCTGTTTTCAGAGAATCATTTGACTCTTGTTTGGCTAATTTGGAAATGATTCTTAAGCGATGTATCAAGACACGACTGGTCCTTAGCTGGGAAAAGAGTCATTTCATGACCCAAGAGGGCATCGTTTTGGGTCATGTAATCTCTAAACGAGGAAGTGAAGTGGACAAAGCTAAGGTTGATGCTATCGCTAAACTTCCTCCTCCCACATCTATTAAACAAATCAGATCATTTCTTGGCCATGTAGGATTTTATCGAAGATTCATCAAGGATTTCTCGAAGGTTGCTCGTCCTTTGAGCAATCTTCTTGCCAAAGAAACGCCGTTTCTTTTTGATGAATCATGCCGAGAGGCATTTGATTTTCTGAAAACGGCAGTCACCTGTGCTCCAATTTTGCAACCACCAATTTGGACAGCCCCTTTTGAGATCATGACCGACGCTTCTGATTATGCAGTCGGGGCTATCCTGGGTCAAAAAATTGATCGAAAGCCCTCTGTCATTTACTACGCTAGTAAAACACTGGATGAAGCCCAGAGGAATTACACTGTTACTGAGAAGGAATTACTAGCTGTAGTATTTGCTTTTGAAAAATTCATGGCTTATCTCTTAGGGTCTCATGTTATCATTTATACCGACCACTCAGCCTTTAGACATCTCTTGGCTAAAAAGGATGCTAAACCTCGGCTTATTCGTTGGATTCTTCTTCTTCAAGAATTTTATCTTGAAATTAAGGATAAAATTGGGGTACAAAATGTGGTGGCAGAACATTTGTCGAGACTCCAAGGTGATTCTTCTTGTCCGGACATTCCAATTGCTGACACTTTTCCAGAAGAAACCATTCTTACAGTTTTAGGTGTCCACACCCCATGGTTTGCTAACATTGTTAACTATTTGGCCGTTGGTCAAATCCCCCAGGATTGGACCAAGCAACAACGGGATAGACTCAAATCTGAGGCCAAATACTACTTTTGGGAGGACCCTGAACTGTATCACATCGGCTCTGATCAGATTATTCGCCGATGCATACCGGAGAATGAATTCAACAGTATACTCGAGTTCTGCCATGCATCTGGGTGTAGTGGACAATTCTCCGGGAGAAAGACGGCTGCAAAAATCTCGCAATCTGGCTTCTATTGGCCGTCTTTATTCAAGGATGCCTAGGACTTCTCAAGGTCGTGTTCTCGATGTCAGTCACTCGGGATCATAACTAAGAGAGACATGATGCCCCTAAACCCTATTCTTCCTGTAGAAATTTTCGATGTTTGGGGCATCGATTTCATGGGACCCTTTATCCCTTCATTTGGATATCAGTACATTCTTGTTGCTGTTGATTATGTGTCCAAATGGATTGAGGCGATTCCCACCCGAACCAATGACCACAAGGTGGTCATTAATTTTGTCAAGAATAATATTTTAGTAGGTTCGGGATTCCGAGGGCTATCATCAGTGATGGTGGCATTCATTTTACTACTGCCCAATTCCAGAATTTATTGGCCAAATACGGGGTTAATCATCGTATTTCCACACCTTACCATCCCCAGACGAATGGACAAGCCGAGATCTCCAATCGAGAGATCAAGAACATTCTGCAAAAAACGGTTAGGCCTGATCGCAAGGATTGGACTCAAAAGCTTGAGGATGCTCTTTGGGCCTACCGTACGGCATATAAAATGCCCATCGGCATGTCTCCATTCCGTTTGGTGTATGGAAAGGCATGCCATCTACCCGTAGAGATTGAACACAGGGCATTCTAGGCAATCAAACAATGCAATTTAGATCTGAATCTAGCTGGGAAGACCAGGAAACTCCAACTATCTGAGTTGGAGGAGCTTAGAAATGATGCTTATGAGAATGCCAAGATCTACAAGGCTCGGACCAAAGCTCTACATGATCAATTGATTTCCCGCAAGAGCTTCGAGCCAAACCAAAAGGTCTGGTTATTCGATTCTAAACTTAAGCTCTTTCCTGGCAAACTTAGATCTAAATGGAATGGCCCATTCATAATTGATCAGATTTTTTCAAATGGTGCCATTCAGATTTCTGACCCAAAGATGGATAACATCTTTAAAGTCAACGGTCAACGTTTGAAGCCTGTTGATGACCGTAATCTTCCAGAACCCGTCTCAGACTCTGTTGCTCTAGCCATTCTGTGACTTCTTTGGCTGGACTTCGCCTAGCTGACGGCATTAAACTCAGCAGTTGTACAAATGACACAAGGCTGATACGAGCTTCATTTCCAGGTGACATCTTTCATATTCTATTCTTTCTTTCATGTCTCTTTTTCAATGAGGACATTGCATCAGCTAGGCATGGGGGGATGGATTCATTTTTGAATTATTTGGTCAGCTTTGTGAAATCTACACAAATTATTTTTCTCTTCTTATTTAAAAAAAAAATTTAGGAAGGATTAGTTGGACATTAGGACTTTTCAATCCTATGAAATTTTACATTAGGATCTGAACACAAAGACCCTTCAGGTCTTTGGACTTAATTAGCCTGTGTATCCACTAAAATGTGGATTTGTCTTTGAGTCCTAGCCATCTTAATTCTATTATAATTGGAATAAATAAGTTTGGGTGATAAGTACACGACTTATCAACCCACCCTCTTATTTGAGGGAATTTCTGAGTTTTAAGCACCTACACACTTTCTTTGCACTGACTCGTTGTTCAGTGATTCTAACGGAATTTGGGTAGCTAATGAACCTTCTAGGGTGATATGGCTGGCAAGTTATCGTGGGTAACAGCCCATAGGTAAGTTGTCCAGAGCCCAGTCACTGGACCTTTTTCTTTTTCCTACCCTTAGGTAAATCTTAGACCAGGCAAGCCACCTACTTAAAAAAAAAAATCAAAAAGAAAAGGAGAAAAGAACAAAAAGAAATAAGCCACACTTCCCTGGACGAGTATGGCTGGCAAGTTGTTAGTGGTAACAGCTCATCGACCGGTTGTCCAGAACCCAGCTCAGTAAATGCACTAAAAATTCCCAAAATAATTAGGAAGAAGCGGAGAAGTAGAATAAACCAGGGAGATATACACTGGATTCACCGTTGTGTTGACCCTGTAAAAAAATAAAAGTAGGGAGAAAGCTACCGGTTGTAAAGATACACCTTTAGGCAGAATTCTTTTTGAGGTCACCTAGAGGCGTAGAAATCCGAAGTCCGTTTTAATTACCGGTCAACGAGTCTATCACAATCACAATAAGATGCTTAAAACTTAGGGTTCTCATCAAATCTTGGGTGAGTTGAATGGCCGTAGAAAGCACTCTTAAACCCTAAAATTTGAAAATCCAAAAAAAAATTAGAAAAGAGTAAAAAGAGAAAAAGAAATTTTTCTTTGAATAAGGCGAGGCTTGAGGCGATCTGCATTTTGGTTGACACCTGGGCACTGCTGTGTCTTTGAAAGTTCAGTTCCTAAGTAGACAATTTCCTAATGATTGCAAATAACTCAGGTCCAAATAATCCAACCTAATTCTTTTATAAATAGAATATAGTTTTGGCTAGGGACTAGCAAAAGACAGGCATGGGGGTATGATGTAAACACATTTACACCACTTAAGATGTCTATTTATGCATGTTCTTAAGCATAGGATTGCATTTCATGATATAAATATTGCATAACATGCATCATCTTGCATTTAGAGTAGTTTGAATAAAATGGAGGTTAATTATATCCTTTTATGTGCTTGGACAGGTTATCGGGACCTCGGATCAAAGATCCAACCGTATGGATGTGATCAGGGCGACGATTGGAGTTCAACGACTCCAAGATCGCCCTAATCAGACATCCGTAGCATCAGATAGTGACCGAGGAACCCTAGAAGATCAAGGGCACGGATGGTGTAAATCCTCACTTCAGATGACAAATCCGACCGCACAGATGAATTTGGATCGACGATCGCAGCCCAACAACGCAAAAATCGAGTCAATCCGACATCTGTGGCACCATCTACAACTTCCAGAAGATGGACGGCCAAGATGGCGCCACCTCGGCCGCCCAAATGGCTGAACGCATTCTACGAAGGCCCCGCACCCGCTCGCTCTCCGCCGTTGGATCTTGATCCAACGGCTGTGATCGGCCGCGCCTAAAAGCGTCCGCTAGACCATCCGCACCTCGTAGCGCAGCGGTAGAGCGCGCTTACGCGAGCGGCAGGCGCGGGTTCGAGCCACAGCGAGGGGTTGGAAGGCGCGGGAAATCGAGCTGCGAGTGGGCGTTGGATCTTGATCGGATGGCCGCGCGCGTCCGATAGCGTTCACGCGCGATTGATCGCGCGGCGTGGACGCGCGATCGCACACGGGCGGGCGCGCAGCGCAGCGGATGAAGGCGCGACTTAAGCCGTCCGATCTCGCGATCGGACGGCTGAGAATCAACAAACGTGCATAGGCTTTGCGCGGGCGAGCAGCTGAGGAGCCGCGCATGGGCGCGGAAGCTACGCCCACGTTAGGGCTTTAGTGATGGATTTATCCGTCACTAAAGACCCCTCATTTATTATTTTGAAGTTGTAATGTCCCTTTTGCCCCCACTCCTTGCAACTATAAAAGGAGACCCCTCCATACGAAATTCTCATTCCTTCCTTCTCCTCTCTACCCCTCCAAAGCTTAAGAGAAGCTTGTCCCACACACGGGATGCTTCTCGCGAGATAAGTCCAAATTTTCGTTCCCCTTCGGAAGTGGATCCCGCGACGACGACAGCGTGCTGCTCCGTTCCCGTTCTTCTGCTTCGTCCTCCTTCGTCCTGCTTCGTTCTCCTTCGTGCAGGCATCGTCCCATCCAGCTCGACCTCCAAGCAATCGTCGAGGAAGATAACTTCTCTCTCCCATTCTTATTTACAGCTTTGCTAGCGTAGAATTTTCCTACTTTATAGTGTAATTGATTTTCCGCTTTCTAGTGTAACTTTTATTTAGTTTGATTATCTAAACAGTTGAAATATTGAATGCATGTTCTCTTTCTCTCTCTCTCTCTCTTTCTTTTAGTCTGATAGCTCCATTGTAATTATATCACCTTGCTTATCAAAAGTCCTAAAAAAATATAATTGCGAATATAGATCAACGTAGCCTCCCTGTGTTCGACCCGGAATTCTTTTCGGTATAAATTTTATTTGTTGAACACGAATTCTTCACTTTCAAGCTACAACGACAGGTTTTCCAAAACTGAACACGTTAGCGAAGTGATTCGCACGTTCAAAAGCCAGCCACGTGGAAGGGATCCAGAAGCAAGGTAATTGGCAATGTCGGCATACCATGGTCCACTTGCCACATTAATTGCCAATAGGTGCTCATCAGGAAAAATCTCGTTAATCGGCAAGGTAAGTCCAATATAGTCAGGGTCCAGTCTAGAAAGGTGATCAGCCACCACATTCTGGGCTCCGGCCTTATCGCGGATCTCAATATCAAATTCTTGAAGCAGAAGGATCCAACGAATCAGTCTAGGCTTGGCATCTTTCTTGTGCATGAGACGGCAAATGGCCATGTGATTAGTGAAAATAATAACGTGTGAGCCCAGAAGGTAAGAGCGGAATTTCTCCAGCCCAAAGACGACCGCCAGTAGTTCTTTTTCAGTGGTAGTATAATTACGCTAGGCCTCGTCCAATGTCTTACTTGCGTAGTACACTACGAAGGGGTGTCTATCGCATCTTTGTCCCAGGATGGCTCCAACTGCAAGGTCGGAAGCGTCACACATGAGTTCAAAGTCGAGGGACCAATCAGGTGGCTGGAGAATAGGGGCCTTGGTGACAGCATTACGCAGCTGCGTGAATGCTCGTATGCAGTCGAGGCCCATATTGAAGGATACGTAGGTCGAAAGGAGATGAGTTAAAGGTCGAGAAATCTTGGAGAAATCTTTGATGAATCTCCTATAGAAACCGACGTGTCCCAGGAAGGAGCGGATTTGTTTGACAGTGCCAGGTACAGGTAAATCAGCAATTACATCAAGCTTAGCTCTGTCAACATTGATACCCCAATCGGAGATGATATGCCCGAGAACAATTCCCTCGTGTGCCATAAAATGACTTTTTTCCCAGGAAAGCACGATGTTTACATCAATACATCTCCTAAGGATACAGGTCAGGTTGGCAAGACATTCATCGAAAGATGGTCCAAAGACTGAAAAGTCATCCATGAAGACCTTGAGAAAGTCACCCACCATGTCATGAAATATCGCCAGTATACATCTCTGGAAAGTTGCTGGCGCATTGCAAAGTCCGAACGGCATCCTTCTAAATGCAAAGGTGCCGAAGGGGCAGGTAAAAGTGGTTTTCTCTTGGTCCCGGGAGTCAATTTCCACCTAGTTATATCTTGAGAATCTATCAAGGAAACAGAAAATTTTATTTCCCGCTAACCGCTCCAAGATTTGGTCAATGAAAGGTAGCGGAAAGTGATCTTTCTTAGTTGCAGCATTGAGTTTCCTATAATCTACACACACTCTCCAGGATGTAGGAGTGCGTGTAGGGATGGATTCGCCCCTGTCATTGACACGGATGGTGAGTCCTGCCTTTTTGGGCACAACGTGAATCAGACTCACCCAGGGGCTATCGCTGATCGGGTAGATTATACCCGCATCTAGCCACTTAATAATTTCCTTCCAAACGACCTCCCGCATGTTAGGGTTGAGACGTCGCTGCATCTCACAGGAAGGTTGAGCCTCCTCCTCTGTATATATACGGTGAGTGCAGTAGGAGGGGCTAATGCCAGTTAAGTCTGATAAAGACCATCCAATGGCTGCCTTGTGTTCCATAAGGACCTTCGTTAGTTTGCACTCTTGCTCCCTGGTCAATTTTGAACTGATTATTACAGGGAGCGTTTCATTTGGTCCCCAGAAAACATACTTAAGTATACTAGGCAGCTCTTTCAGCTTGGGAGTGGATGGTGAAAGATCCGGCATTTCTTGGGATGAGAGTGTCCCAGGCGAATCAGAAAACAAGTCAGGAGGAAGAAGTTGGCCCTCAGATTGGCCAAGAAGAGGGGCTTCTTGGATAAATGGATCCAAGAAGGAACAACCCCAGTGAGTAGTATATGGGCTAAAGGTCCCAATGTGGAGTTGCAACTCCGCCTGATTTGGCGGGAAAGAAAAGGCAATCCAGTCTTCAAGAGTGTGGACCGACGGTGAGTAGCCCGGATATGACTCAGACCACGAGGTATGGGAAGCGGAGAAAACCTCGTTAGAAGTCCGGTCAAGAGAAGATAATTGAATAGGGAGGGATGGGGGAACGTCACAATATGTGTTGGTCAGGCAATTGTCAATGTTTAAAGGCAGTCCGCAGCAATCAGAATAGGTCCCAATTAGTCCAATACACGCACTGATGGCCATGTCCTCGTCAGACGTGTCATCCTCGATACAATCGCAATCAAAGTTCTTGGCTGCCTTGAAGGTGTTAAGCTTGAGCTTCTCAGATCCAACGACAATCTCAATACATCACGACTCACAGTCGATATGGGCAGGGGCTGTGGCCAAGAAAGGTGGACCAAGGATGATTGGACAATCAGAAAGTGAGCTAGGAACTTCCATATCTAAAACAAGAAAGTTAACAGGAAAACAGAGACTGTTGATCCTAACCACCACGTCTTCCACCACACCCTTCGGAATTTTGACAGAACGATCTGCCAACTGTAACATGACAGGGGTGGGTTTCAGATTTCCCAAGGAAAATTTTTCGAGCATGATGGTTGGTATGAGATTGATGGAAGATCCTAGATCAAGCAGGGCACGGTTAAAATTGCAGCCTTGGAAGCTACAGGAAATAAGCGGTGTGCCCGGATCTTTCTGCTTCGGTGGTAAATTTGACAGTATAGCACAACTCGCATGAGGTGAGAGAACCACCGGATTCTTGACTGTCGCCTGGGTGTTGTGTAGCCTTTGAAAAATCGGGCGACAGTAGGTATGTGGTCGATAGCCTCGAGCAGGGGTACCTTGATTTCTACATCCCTGAACAAATTACACAGGTTATCAAAGGCCTACATATCCTTGTTCTTGCCTTTTGGCCCCTCAGTAGAGCCTCAGGGAATGGGACTGATTCTGGCACCAATTTGGGTGTATCATCCTCTCGCGAATGCGGTGCGCATCCCGAATGAGAGGGCGACGAAGAAGACGGGCCAGGATCAGGTCGAGGCGGGTCGACAGTCTGCTTGCCGCTCCTCGTAGTGATCGCATTGGACGATGCCGGTTCAGTGGGATCATACGGTGAAGGAGGGTTCACAATAGGGACATAAGAGTGAGGTGTTGCAGCGTGATTAGCCTGAAATCCCGGTGGAATGCTCGAAGCTTGCAGAATCTGATGAACCTGCCCCTGAGAAGGTCGTACCTGTGGTTGAGGACCACGGGGTACGAAATTTCACGGGTTGGGAACAGGTTGGACTGGAAGAGTGCCCTAAGATCGAGTCGCCATGCGTAGTTAACTGATCTCAGCATTCTGCTGCGCCAATTGGTGCTGAAGAGAGGTCATGTTCTCTTCATGGCACTTTGACATTTCCGTCATCATTTGCATCAATTTGTCAAGAGGGCTTGATGCGTGTTCTATTTGCAGTACAAAAGGACCCGATGGCGGATTCGCCATAGGATTAAACTGGGCCCTTGGGATGACAGGTGCGGGCGATCACATTAGTCCACCCGCGGTGTTTTGGCTCTGCAGGTTGTTGGACCATGCGAAGTTCGGATGATTTCGCCACCTTGAGCTATAAGTGGCAGAGAACGGGTTGTTCCCCAGGGCGTAAGCGTCTTCTATGCCAGAAGACGCGTCCGCATGTAAATATGCATCTGAGCACGTGGAGGCTTGATCCTTCGTGTCAAAATACTGGCTCGCAGAAGCCAGATCCACATGACTTACTGAGCGCTTGGCGTAACACTGGGTAAGGAAGGTCTTACGGGGTTTCTCGGGATAAGCTTGGTGTTGGAAAAATTGGGATTGTGACAAAGTGGTGAAGTGGGGGTGTTTGCCATAGAACGGGCGGGGTTGGCAAAAAGCTCATCCAGCTTCTTGTGCATGACGGAGACTTCATCCAATTTCTGTGCGATAAGGTTGAGATCAGTGGATGAATGGGAGGGTCCCGTGTCAACTTCGTGGACATTTCGGGGCAGGCTAGTACGATTAAAGGCGACAATGGAAGCATTGTTCATTGAGTTTTCACTCATATTTTCAAACAATTCGAATGCTCCATTCTCGTCTTTATTCATGAAATTTCCTCCGCAAGAAGCATTTGCAATCTGCTTCAAAGTCTCATTTAGCCCATAGTAGAAAATCTGGGCTATATGCCACTTAGGCAGATCGTGGTGCGGACACTTCCCGAGGAGGTCATTATATGTCTCCCATGCCTCATTAAATTGTTCGTCGTTTTGTTGCGTAAATGAAGTGATAGCACGGCGAAGCGTATTGGTTCGCCCGATTGGGAAGAACTTCTTGAGAAACGCTGTTCGCATCTCTTCCCAAGAGTGGATGGTTCTCCCAAGGGTGCGTAACCACTGCGACGCTTTATTCCGCAATCATTTTCATGAAGACTATAGGTAACCCGATATTTCTTGATTTAACAGTTTCAAGTAATCGGGTTAGGTCTTCCAAGTGGAGAAAAGGATCACTTGCAAGACCATGGAAGTGAAAATTTATCAGGCCAATTATGTTGGGTTTCAATTCAAAGTCATCCCCGCCCATGGGGACCCGAATTTGTCCTATGGTCTCTGTAGCAGTGGGATTTTGATAGGAGCTAAGAGACCTAGGCTCCTCCCGTTCGGGAGGGTTCTACATTTCCTCCAATGTTTCCCTAATGGCTTAAATTTGTTCACTATAGATTTCCATTTGGGCTTGGAGGCGGGTTATGGGATCCAAGGCTCCACCACCTGGTGGGTTCTGAGGGTGGTTTCCTCCCTCGGGATTTAGGGGTGGGCGTGCAGCCATGTTTGTGGAGGAGGATGACGATTCGGCTTCTTTTCTAAAATTATCAGGCAATTCACACAGTTCAGGGTTTGTAACCTCCGCCCAAACATGCACTACCGCAGGAAGAATTGGGGGGGTAAGAAGGGAAAAGAGATGAGAGAAATGACGTCGCAAAGGTACACTTAATGATAGATCAATACAATCAAATTCCTAACCTCGACAGTGTGCCCTTAGACCTAAAGATCTAAGTTACCTACTATCACGAACTACGGAACCGAATGCGAGCACCGCGGAACCACCGGGCCAGATTGAAAGGCCGTTTGCCCCAGTCTTAGACTCCCGATAGCACGCGGAAACCCTCACCAGCACGTAGGCACTACACGCAGGTAGTTACACCTCCAATCTTTAATAAGGGTCAAGTTACTACCAGTTTTAGTTAGAGGCTTAGGATCAAGTGCTTCTGGAATGTGAAGGGCATTATTTACAAGTAATGACCAAGTGATTGATTTTATAAAGAGTGTGTAAACCAAGCATGCAACGGAGAAATCTCCCCGAATTGAAGTTTTAATTGGTGAATGGTTTTTAGAGTTCTGCCTTAAGTAGTATGGATTTTATGATTTCTCTGAATTACCAATTCAACCAATCTTCAGGTTTTGAGAGAATACAGGTTTTCTTCTAAGCCCAACAAACCCTTCTTGAATGTCTGTTGGTCAATGCATGCTAAAATGCAATGGGCTTCCCTAGATGGAGATTTCTATGTGTGGATGCACAAATCAATTTTAGATTAGTGTGAAAGGGAGCCAAAGCACTTCAATTCAAGTGCTCCCAATCACCAAAATGATTTTCACACACAAGGCTCAACCAAAAGATAAAGAAAATCAAATTGTTGGGGTTGAAGTATTCGGGATCGAATCTTAGGCATGAGAAAGGTCGTGGTGGGGTTGGAATCAACTCAATTCCAAGTCTCCCCTCCAAAAATGTGATCCCGAATTTGTAGATAAATGAGGCAAAGAGGGATGGCAATCAATCTGTTTATTTTTTCCTCAAAGAATACTTCACACGACGAAAAATTCAAGAATCAAGATTCTTGAATCTTCGCTATGCGAAGTTTGGCGGGAAATCCCGAGGCGGTGGGAGTGAAGGCAAACAATTAGACAAGTGATTTTTAAGCCACTTGCCCCAAGAGATCCCAATAAGTTTTTCTTAGTTTTTTTTTTTTTTAGTTTTTATATTTTTTTTATTAAGGTGACAAGTTAACCTAAGTTGCTAAGAAAGAAAGACCTACTTGTTCAGCAACATCTGCGAAGCTCTAGTGCAGTGCTGGCGTCTTCACCTTCCCGTCCCCACCTCAGATCTACCCACGTCTCCGACTTCGTCTGCCTGTCTTCTTCTTGCACCAGGTTCACCTGCATAGCCACAAACAAAAATACCCGTGAAGAGAAGGGTGTGAGAAGAGAAAAATTGAAGGAATGGAGTAAAAACTTACTTGAATGCGCACTTCCCCAACAACGATGCCATGAAAAGAGAGTGTGGTCGGGCCTAGATAGGCTGTGTATATATGATGATTTTATCGTTGAAATGCGTATAGTGGTTAACCTAAATCGAGCCTAACCATCTCTTTACAAAAATTTTTAACCTAGCCTACTTGATTTTATCTTGGTCACTTTTAGGCCCAGGGTCGAACTCAGGGAAGTGGGATTAGAAGTGAATAAGTTTCTACGCCTTTCCTATAACGAGTCTCTTCCATTCGTTTATTACGTTTTTGGTATTTTTCTATTTAATATTTTTTTGATAATTTTTGTCCTTGAGGTACACCCTCAAAATCAGGTTCTTGGCTTTGAGCCAAATTAGGGTTCCAAAACTGGTCTTGCTATTTGCAAGACTAAGTACCTGCAAGTCAAGGATTATCTTTTCTCTTTTATATATATTTTTTTATCTTTTTACTGGCAGGAAAGAGAAACAGAAATAAAGTAAATATAGTATATATATATATATATATTATACATGTATAAAGGGGTGGGGGTGGAGATGGCGTGTAGCACGGTGTCGAGTCGATCGTCATCTAGAAAGACGCAACCAACAGGACGAAGTGCCGCGTGGAGTTTAAGGTCGATTGGTGGAAGATGAGTGTGAACACGCTTTCTGTACGCATGTATCGGGGAATATCAGCAACTGGTGCAGAAATTCCTGCGATACAACGTATAGTAAGTGATATGAAAATATATATATGTATATATATATGTAAATATATACATGGTTATAGATATATAGGTATATATGTGTATATATGTGTGTGTGTGTGTGTATGTATATAGATATGTATATATGTAAATATGTGTTTGTGTGTGTGTGTGTGTGTGTGTCTGTATGTATGTATGTATATAGACTAATACATAGTTATATAAGTACTAGTATATGTATAGATATATGTGTGTGTGTGTATAAATATATATAGATATAAATATATATGTATATATATATAAGTATATAGTAGTGTATAGGTGAGAGTGTATGTGTGAGAGTGTGAGTGTGTGTGTGTATGTGTGTGCAGAGAGTGTGAGAGAGTGCTGTGAGAGAGAGGGAGGGAGGGAGAGAGAGCGCCTACTGTGAAGAAGGCTGGAGTTAAGTTGTCCGCGTCCTCAGGGCGTCGTCTGATGGCGCACGCGCAGGCGCGTAGGCTCGCACTGGAGGGAGTGGGCGCAGGGAAGAGAGACCGCAGCGCACAGCGCTGCGTGGAGAGGCGGGTGCGGGCAGACGCAGGCGCAGGGATCGGGTGAAGACGCGGGTGGGTGCGGGCGCTGGCAGACGCGAGCACACGCAAACGCGTGGGCAGGCGCTGGAGTGGGCTCGGGGCGGGACGCAGGTGCGGGCTGGGGCCAGTAGCGGCGAGGGCTAGCGCAGGTTGCGGCGTGCCGAGTGACCGGATAAGTGAGAAACTTACTGGTCACAGCACTGTAGCCACAGTGTTCAGCTGAAATGCGTGAACAATGGCTACAGTGCCGAGTCGAGCCTCGCGACCGGGTGTGCCCGATGCTGGCTTGTGGAGAGGCGGGTGCGGGCGCGAACAAGCGGGAGGCGAGGGCGGCTGCAAGCGCATGCTGGAGGTGAGGGCGACCTACAGGCGCGCACGCAGAGAAGCTGCGACAGTGTGCGCGGTGGCCGGCGCCTTGCTGCTGCTGCTGTGGAGCTTGAGCTTCAAAGCTTGAAGCTCCTGTGGCAATGGCGGAGTTGTGGCTAAACTTCGAAACAGAGAGAGAACCACCACGCCTACCGGCTCTTTGATGAGCTAGGCGGTGGTGGATGGTGCTCCTGCCAGCAGAGTGGCTCCTCAGAGGAGGAGAGGCTGCATATGGAGGGAGAGGGGAGGAGACGGCCTAGAAGGGAAGCTGTTGTGTTGGGTTTTCTCTGTGGACCAGGCCCCTATTGCAAAGAAGAAGCCGTGCTCTTTTTAAAGAGGAAGAAGGCATGCACAGCCATGCCCTGGCTATGCATGGCTGTGCATGCGGCTGTGCAAGGAGTGGCTTGCTGCAGAGCACGGCACGAGGAAGAAGAGGCCATGTCTTACAGCCGCGGGAAGAATTCAAAGTCAAATAGGAATAAAAAATAAAGATGGATATTTTGCAAGGCAGCACTTGACAAATTTATTAATTGCAAGGCCGTTTTATTCACTCTCCTCCCCTCTCACTTAAATGCATGCATGCGTGTATTTTTACAAATGTGACTATGGATACCTAATGTGCACTGGTAATGCTAGGAAATAGCACAAGATGGCACAATTGTTGGTGTATTTTTGCAGTGCAATCACCTCCTGCTCGCCCTCCAGTGCTCGGCGCGGGAAGCATCTACTGACCACCTGCCCTAGACAGGAGGTCCCTCCCGATGTGGCCCAGCTGGCCACACTGGTAGCAAAGGGGGACTCGACTCCCGCCCTCAGTGGGTCCCAGCTGACGGCTGAGTGGGGGTCCGGTACTAGCAGCTGGCCCCTGTCGGGGGCCCCCAAAGGCCACTGATGGCCCTGCAAAACGTGACGGCTCTCCTGCGGGCGCCACGTGCCTCCTCTCTCGTCGGCCCTGTGGGAAGTCTAGCTGATAGGGTCGCTTCCGCCCACTGTCAGTGTCGCGTGAGGACGGGTTGGTCTCTTCGTACGTCATAGCTGCCTCCACCACCCTCGAGAACGTAGGCAGCTTCAGGGGTTTGACATACCACCGAATCGTAGTCCGGAGCCCCTCGGTGAACCTCCAAAGGCGCTCCTCCTCAGTAGCCACGGCTGTCACTACGAAACAAGACAGCTCCAGGAAACGGGTGTGATACGCGCTCACGGTCATCGTCCCCTGGCGAAGAGTGAGGAACTCTCGCCTCCTCTGGTCCTGCCACGTCTGGGGGAAGTACTACTCGCAGAAGAGGGTGACGAACTGGTCCCAAGTCGACTCGTTCCTCTCCTGACCCCTGACCGCCCTCCATTACCTGTGTGCTGCGCTGTCCACCTGGTACGTGGCAAAGGCCACGCGGCACTCCACAGGGGGCGAAGGGTGATAAAAACCTTCTCGATCTACTCGAGCCAGTCCTCCGCTTCGGTCGGGTCCTCATCCCCTTTGAAGGAGGGGGGCTTCAGCTTTCGGAACCGTCCGAAAAGCTCAAAGTGGCGCTGAAGTGGAGATGCTGGTGCACCTCCAGGTAAAGAAGCCTCGTGCTCGGAAGTGCCGGAGGAAGATGGGGGCAGTGGAGGCCCATCCCCTCCCCCACGTCTAGCACCATGTCCGTCGCCTGGTCCCACAGAGGACTCCCCCTCCGCAGCCCCAGGGAGAGGCGCTTGTGTCGACGAGTGGAGCTCCTCTCTCACGATGTCCCGTATTAGCTGAGCAAGGTCCTGGGCCTGAATGCCCGGGAGCAGTGCCTGGTCTACTGAGGCGTCAACCTCAACGCACCCGCCCCTCTGACCTCGTCCTCGACCACATCCGCGGCCTGCCTCGCTACCTCCTCGTCAAGGCATCTCCTGCAAGGAGACGTGAACACGGAACAGAAAAGATGTCAATACGAATCGATATTCAACGAAGAAGTCTCAAAACAGATGTCAAAAGGTACGTTGTGATGGCTACTCTAGTTACAGGCACGTGAATTGGATATTTTCCAGCCAGTTGGTTCACTTCTCGGGACGACTTTGCTCTGATACCATCTTGTTACGACCCGATTCCCGAATCCCTACAGGATACGAGAATCGGACCGACTCGATTGATCCCAAGACCCAGTCATCCAACGAGAAAGTAACCAAAAGGCAGTAAAATAAACCACATTCACCATGCAAGTAACTAACAGTAACAAAAGTATAGCAGTAAAGAAAGAACTACTACAATACATACCACCACAACAGTAGAGAACTACAAACAGGTACAGAATATGAAGATTACAATAAAAGAGTACAAGTGAAACAGAAATACTCACTACTACAAAAAAAAATGGTACAAAAGTACAACTACTGGGCTCTACTAGGCCCAGCACCCTCTGCAGCCGCAGGCTCTGGCTGCTCAACACCCGGTCCTGAAAAGGGTGACAAATGTGACACGTCAGCGAAACGCTGAGTAGAGTGGCAACCAGCTAGCTAAGAAAAATAGTAAAGGTGGACAAGTAGCTGTTGTTTTTAATTTCTTTCTTTATTCTCTATTTAAACTTTCTTGATTTATTTCTCGGGTCTTTCCCTTAATCTCGAATGTTCCTCGTGGGAACGATCTTGATTACAGTCTTTTCCGAAAAGTAGAAGTAGCATGTGGTGCTCTCCTGGCCGGGAGAGTCCCCCGTGGTGGTCCTACCCTCAGTCAACCATCCCAAAGTCACTGACAGACGTAACGGTAACTACGGCACGCACGATAAATGCACGGGTAGCTACCCCGCACTGGCACGCGGTCGGTCATTTCCGTTAAGGGGTGCATCCTAAAGCACAGTACGAAACCAGTATAGGGCAAAGCCCTCTCAGTAATTGGGGTCCAGCCCCTCCACAATAACCAAACAGAGGTCTTGCCCCTCCACAGTCCACGCACCCTCGCCTGACTACCCTGGTTTGCCCAGTGGGCCTAACGAGTCGGTGTAGGACGGCTAGCTGAACCTCGGGGCCCGTGGGGTGGCTAGCTCTCTCCCTACACTAGTAGCTCTCCCCGGTACTGTGTACGCGAGGGCCAAAAGTCAGTACAAAGCGGCCAGACCTAACCTCAGGTCCCTAGGGTGGCTAGCTCCTCTCTGCACTAAACAGGAGAACAGTCACTCTCTTTGGTACTCCGTACTCAAGGGCCAACCCACTTTCCCATCCACTTTCCCAGTTCCATTCTATTTATCTTCCAGGAGCTCTACTCCTAATTCCCCGTAGGGTTCATACTCATATTTCTCTGGCCAAGCCATTTTAGATCTCATCATTTCAGTTTTACTCTCATATAGCCCGTGTTTCCAACATTTAATATCGATTTATATACAAGCAGCTCAAATTTAGTTTTCAACAATAGGAATCACATGTAGCAATTACTAGCAACAGTACTCTATATTTCACAGGCAGCTATTATCCACTTACAGGAAATTTCATTATTCTATCTACTTTTCCAAGACTGCAATTCATGTATTCACGACGTTCGTTTCAATGTTTCTGTTCCTAGGATTCATGCCACACCGTAGGATCTATCATTCAATCTAGTTTTCAAGTCCTAGGATTCATGCCATACCCTAGGATCTATCATTCAATCTAGTTTTCAAGTCTTAGGATTCATGCCATACCCTAAGATCGATCATTTAATTCAGATATGTATTAATGTTTGTAATTAACTTGGAGAAGCCACTCTACCTGCAAAATCGGGAGTAATGGGGGCGTGATCAACAGGTCCACGTGCCTCCGCAACCTCCCAAAGCCGCAATAGAACGAGGCCCTAACACAAGAGTAAATCACAAGGAACCAGTCAGAATAGGATACAAGTACTTTAAACAAGTAGAGGAACTAATTCTGAGAAGAACGAAATTTTAAACACGAAAATCGGACCTCGAACGGACCCTAAACGGGTCAAAAATGAAAACTCTGACCTAAATCAGACGTCTAGAACACCTTCTGCGCTACTCTTTAGACGTCCAGAATCCCGCTGAACCATCTGGACCTAATTCCATACGTCCGACTATCACTCTGGACTTCTGGAGATGCTCTCCGTCGTCTGGTGACTTGCCCAGACGTTTGATCTGTGTGGGAGGGCGTGTCCTTGCACCTTCTTGAAATGAAACCTGCACGCATACCCAAATACTCTCAACACGACACGTCTCAGAGCTTTCGTCGGAACGGCCTGCATGGCCGTATCCGCAAAAAGGAGGAGGACGAGAAATATCGTACCTTTCAGACATCTGGATCTCTCTCCAGACGTCGCTCACATCGTCTGGACGTAGGTCCAGACGTTTGATTCTTGGAAAAATTCCCAGAATCAGGACATCCTCGCCTTCTTCCTGCCTCGCACAGCAGCGCCACGCTCGCCCGCCTGTTGCCTGAGTTGCAGCAGCACCAGGTTACCTCCCCAACACCATGCTCCCGCTGTGCGCCCGTCGGTCGGCCCTGGGCTGCTCTGGCGAGCTCGCTCTCTCTTCCTCACGCGCTCTGCCTCTTCTCCCTCTCGCTGCACCTCCTCCTCCCCACACGCATCCGGCAGCAGCTGCTGCCCTCGCTCTCTCACTCTCCCGCTAACACTGGAAGAAGAAGGAGACGGTGGAGTGGTGGGTGAGGGAAAGGGAAGGGGGGGAGAGGGTATTTGAAGGCGTCGGGGGAGAGAGAAACGACAAAACAACTGCAGGTCAGCAGGCTCAGTCTGCACGCGCACGCGCGCAGACTCTCAATCGTACGCCGCAAAAATTTATTTCCAGATGTGTGAAGGAGTCCAGATGTCTGGACCAACTCCCAGACATCTTAAAAACGTTTGATGTCTTGGGTCTTAACAGCACTCCAGACATCTGATACTGGAAAAATTCCAATGTCAAAATGCGCTCCTATCACTCCTCGCCGCGCTCTGCCACGTTTCTCCTCGCTCCTCCGCAGCTCCAGTTGCTGCAAGTGGTCGAGGACGTCGCTCCGGACTCCCACCTCCTCCTGCAAGCGCCGCGGTGGCCGTGCGACCTCCGATGAGCTTCCACGGAGCTCCCGACCTCAGCCTCCTCCTCCTTCTCGCGCACTCTCCTCCTCGATCTCATGCGCTCCCTCGCTCACCTCCTCTCGCCGCTTCGTCGCGCTCTGAAGGTGCAGATGGTGGTGTGTGGAGTGGAGAGGGGAGGGTGGCCTTTTATAGAGGCCGTGGGTGTAGGGTTTGGGTAGGAAGGAGGAGAAAGGAGAGAGAGAGGCGGAGTTCTACACACTGCCTGCGTGCAGAATGTAGAGTGAATACAAAAATTTAATTTCCAGACGTCCAGGAAAGGGTCCAGACGTCTGGACAGACATCTTAAGAGGCTAAAAGTGGGACGGGTCTTTACATAGACCAATTCCGGATGAAGAATTAAGTTGATTCAAGGTTTCAATTTGATCTGAGGAAGCTTAGAATAGAAAGTCAACTCTAAGTTGGTTTTGGTCAACTCCAGGTTCAATTTGAGGATGTAAACATTGATTTTGTATTTTAAGAGGTGCATTAGAGATCTGGGATGATATATAGTGTGCTCGAGTTGATCTGAATATGTTTAATTGAGATTTAAAGGAGGTTTGATCTATTGTGTGCTTTGGGTCATTTTGGAGCCTAAGTATTGTTCATAATGTTTCTGTTGAGATTCAAACATGAATTCTACCTAGATCTATTGGTTTTAGCCTCATGAATCAGTTCAAATCACCTGTTGAGATTGTTTTCTCTCTAATGGATGAACTGGAACTTAATTCAGTGCTTCAAAGCTCCAGAACAAAACTCTGAAGCTAAACCCACTTCTTGGAGATGTTCAGGGCTCTCTTCTTAGCTCATCTGTTGCGGTATCATCTAATGAGATGGTCTAGGACCTCATCTGGGGTTCAGAAGCTCTCCTGTAGGTCATCTGACCTTATTTCATCTACTACGGGCCATGAATGGTCGTAAGAACCTATCTTCTCCGTCCTTCAAATCGAAGGACCAATCACAATCTGAACACCAAATTAGCGTTCCAATTATGTAGAACATTTTAAAAGCTTTCAATCAGGCTTTGAAACGCTCGATTTGGTCCAGCCAATCGGCTGGAATCATTCGTCGAAGTTTGGCTTGAAAGGGAGAAGTTAGTCCCACCTCGGTAGCTTTGAAGCGCTAACACTGGTATAATACAAAAAAGTGCTTAAGCCTTCTTGGTCGTCAGCCCAGGGCGAGAAATGAAACTTGCTTGGGTGCAGGTGCGTGCATGTGCACGTGCCTGTGCGGATGTGTGTGTGCGTGTGCAGGTGTATGCCTATGTGCGTGGGCCCGTTAGTGGGCGTGGATGTGGATGTGGGTCCGGGAGGCCGAGTATGTGCATTGAGACAAAACTATGAAAAATCCACCTAATTAACGAACTAGGCCCGACTGAGTAGGGTCTAGTTCCGCCCCTTATGAGCGTTGTATATCCTCGAAGGTCAGGCCACCCATTAACCAAATTTTTGGATTATGAGAGTTAAAAAATCGGTTAAGGATAAGAGAATTAGCTAAGTGTGGATTATATCATGCACAGTATAGGAAATGAAAGAAGCTACAATGAGAGAATTAAAGAAGAGAGGGTTTAGAAGAAGAAGAAGATAAAAAGAAGAAGAGAGAGAGAATTACAGCAGAAATAACAAGGAGAAGAAAAGGATTGAAGAAAGTATGAAGAGAAGAAATAGAAAGAAGAAATTTGATTTTCTTTAATAGCGTATTCTTATATACACTTTCAATATTTTGAGTTTAATTGATGTATTAAGGCATTTGTACTCAATTATATAACTTTTTCTTGCCTTCATCTTTTGTAATTAGCTGTAATGGGTGTAATAAGCATGTTCAGTTGATTTTTTTAATAAAAAATCACATGTGTAAATATGTTCTTTCTTAATGGAATGTTGCATGCTTTTAAGTAAACATCTTTTATGCAAGATTCATGTGCTTAAAAATATTTAATTATAATTCTGATTGATTAAGTAATTAGTAATTTATGTTTAGAAATTAATGGTGAATTAAGATAAGTTATGTCTCTCAGTAAACAACCTAAACTCAACTAGTTAAAAAGAGTTAAAACTCTAAAATGTTATGTTAACTTGATCCCATACTACACAATTAATATTAATTCAAGTTAACCTAAGTTATTTTCTCATGTGATTAATCAAGTCTAAATAACTTAATTAACTGTGTTGAGGAATTAAACGATCAGCTAACAAGTGTCAATGTAGGGTGGCCATACCTAACCATGGGTCCAATGGGGCGGCTAACTCCCTCCTACACTAAGTAGCTCACCTAGGTACCATGTACGCAAGGACCAAACAGGACTCGATGTAGAGTGGCCAAACCCACCCTGAGTCTCAACCCAAGGGGCGACAAGCTCTCCTCTATTCAAAAAGGATAGTTGCTCTCCTCGGTACCATGTACGCAAGGGCCAACTCACTTCCCTTAACCAAGTCTGAACAGCCGCTCGTACGAGCGGCTATGCGCACTTGGTTAAGGGAAGTGAGCTGGCCTTCGAGTACGTGGTACCAAGGAGAGCAGCTATCCCTTTAGAGTAGAGGGGAGCTAGCCTCCCCTTAGGTTGAGACCCGGGGTTAGGATTGGCCACTCTACGTCGACTCCTATTTGGCTCTCGCGTACATGGTACCGAGGTGAGTTACTTAGTGTTGGGGGAGCTAGCCGCCCTATGGGGCCCAGGGTTAAGACTGGCCACACTACACCAACTCTTGTTAGGTTTGCTGGGCAAATCGGGATAGTCGGATGAGGGTACGCGGACTGCGGAGGGGCGAGACACCTATTTTGTTTTGAGGGGTGAGACCCCTGTTCTAAGAGGGCAAGGCCCTATGCTGTTCCGTGCTGTACTTTTGGGAGTACCCGCTAGCGGAAACGACTGACGGTGTAGCACAGCGGGGTAACTACCCATGCACTTATTGTACGTGCTGTAGTCACCGCTATGTCGCGACCATGACCTCGGGGCAGTAGACCGGGTGTAGGACTACCACGGGGGACTCTCCCGGCTAGGAGAGTGCCACTGTACATCCTGCATCATAAGAAAACTACAAGCAAGATCATTCCCTTAGGGAACAAAAAGATTAAGCAATGTCATGGAACCTAATTAGCATACTTGACTCAAATACACATAAACCAGAGAATTGAAAACGGATGAAAATAAATAACTGAGAATTGTATGTTTAGTTGGTTGTTGTTTAATTATGTTGCATGTAAATAACTTAACCACCACTCTACTTAGTATTAGCTGACCCCGGATTTTGTAACCATGCTCAGGTCAGGGATTCGAGAAGCTAGAGCCATCGACTGATGAGGACGCTAGGCGTAGTTGAGCCCAACCATAGTTTTCTTTCTTGTGTTTCGCTGCAGAGAGTTTTGTTGCAGTGAGTACCTGTAGCTTGTGGTTATATTTAGTTATATTTCTACCAATTCCCTGTTGTGATGGCTATATTTGTAACAGTACATTTCCGCTATATCATGTAATAATCTTGTGGTTTAGTGTTCTCTTTCTTTTACTGTCAATTATATATTTTCTACTTAGTTACATTACTTGTGTGGTCGTGGAATGAGTATGCATTTAATTGTTTCTCGTTGGATGATTGGGTCTTGGGGTTCGTCGAGGCGAGCCAGTCTCAGATTCTGTAGGGAGCCGAAGTCGGGTCGTGACAGGGTTGCCCTAGGGTGTTACGTGATCCTTTGCGGCGAGGAGAGGTCGAAGGAAAGTCGAATTCCACCGCAGCTGCGCTGGAACTAAGGTGTTGTGAGGAGATGACCTGAAGGGATGAAAGTGACCAACTTAAGAGGTGTAGAAGGGGGTCGATCCCCTGCGCGCGAGGCTAGGGATGAGCTTAAGTAGGTGGGGAAGTGGATCAAATCACCGCAAGGTGCAATTAGGCGTTTAGGGCTTCAATGGTGGGATGTGTTCGAGAGAAGCGCGGGAATTTTTAAATCAAAGATGCACCGTTGGATGAAATCTGGGGGGCGAGGAGATGCTACGTGCGAGAATGCACAGAAAATGGATTTAGATGTATCGTTAGATTAGAGGTACAAAGAATCAGCAACACCTGTAGCTCGTGTTCTTTGCAAGCTATAGTGAATAAGCTCAGCAGCAAGTGTTTGGGCATTTCGCACTCAGACCCTTTAAGCAAAACGATACAAATTTTGCACGAAAACCCATAAGTGGCAAAAATGAACTCAGAGCGGTCCCTAGATGTTTGCAGAAAGGGCCCTGAAGGTTTGTAAATAGCCTCTTGCAGATTTCAGATAAGTTCCCAAAAATTTTAATGCTTAAGAAAATGTGAATGATTGAGGGCCTACATGTAATATGATAGTTTCATAGTCCTGTTGATGTCTAAATGTAATCAAGTTTTTATGATAGCTTAATCGAAAATATTAAAAGTTAATTCAACCCTTGATTTTTAATTTTGAACTTAGAAATGTATGTAATTGATAATTAGATTATCAATTTACATTTGCGAATAAAACTTCTCATTAATTTGACATAATTATGCATTTTTAACATGAATTTAATATTTTAAATCATTTTTCTTAAATTTCATACTTAACTTATTTATTATATTAATTAGATAGTATTTAACCTAATTTCTAGTTTAACTTAACTACGATGAACTATACCTTATCATTATACTAACATTAATTGGAAAGGATATTAAGCAAGACATGACGTAACTCTCCGAGATGCCATCGACACTTGTTTCAAAGTAAATAAAAATAGATGTCAACTTCTCACCGAAAAGTAAATAGAAATTAGGTTTAACTCAAGTTACACTTCGTAAAACCCAAATTCCTTGACCCCCAAGGGAAAGCTAGCGCTGAGAACTTTCCATGAGCATCTAAATGACTGCCATAAACAATGTTTGCGCCCTTCCCCGCTAAAAGAAAAAGAATTGAAGGTCCCATCTAAATATTAATATTCTCTTCTCATGCAAGTCTTTTTATTGGATAAATCATCAACCATAAATGGTAAGCCCAAATCGTAAATGGCAGTACTTTTTTCAACAACTAGTGGTATCGTACGTGAGATTGCGACAAATTTACAAAAATCACGTCACCGATGCAAATTCATAGAAAAAATTTGGAAGAAAGCTATCTTGACATAGATTCACTTATGTTAACATAAAATTATGGTGAGACTCCTAAAATAATTATATTCTACTCCATTATTCCATGTGAACATAAGTTCATTATTTCTCTACATGATCAAAGTTAGGTCTAACTATTTAAAAAAATTCATTCCATTACTTAATCTATAAAATATTAATTTTATGTCCGATCTCTAAAAATTCATACCAAACATATCATAAGAAAATAAGTTAAAATATTTAAAAATATATCATACGATGTATTTTACAACGTGTTGATATAATACATCAATTTACACCTATATAAAATAATTTTGATTGATTTTACATCGATAAAAAATAATAATGAAATAATTTACATCAATATAAAATAATTTATAACATATCGATGTAAAATAATTTTACTAATGTAAAATAATTGATAATAATTTTATACACATCAACCTTTTACGAAACGCATTAATTTTTAGCATCCAGAAAATATAGATTATATAAGGTCTTGAGGGATTTTTGTATTAACTAAAGAGAAAACAAAAAGGTCTTAAAAGGAAGCAGCCTTTAGCTCTGCACAGCTGCCAACGACTTTACCCATCCAATTTAAGTCCCCCCACCCAAGGGACATCAATTGCCCTCGACATCCTCTTTCACTTGCAGTTGGCCATTACGATTTACGTGCGGGCCATTGACGTGGTCAAAGATAATGGTCCGGCGATGGTATCAGTATATAAAATTCGAATATTCCTACGTCTACAGTTTTTACCGGTCTAAAAGATTATTACGTTGAATTAACATGTGATTATTTAGGATTAATTTGGATGGAAGGGTAAAGTTTACGTGATAACATTTTTACAGTTGAATTATTTTTTATTTTTATTTGAAAGTAATAAAGGTTATCTTCGTGGGTTAATTTGTGATTATTTGAAAAAGTTTTAAATCAATCGTTAAAAAGATATGGGATAATCAACAAAAAAAATTTATTTCATATCAATTTTAGAATAAATTATCTCAAATTAAATCCTCTTAATCCAAGTCAAAGTATCTTTTCCATCAAATAAGATTAACTTTTATTTTGATGAGTTATCCCCCTTATCAAATTAAGTTTAGGATGTAATAGGATAATTGTAAGGATTATCTTATCTCTACAATTACATAATTATAACTTGTTTTATTTTTGTGGGATGAAATGAAAAGGGTTAACCCATTAGTAGGGATGAGTATTGGGTCGGATTAACTCAGATCCAATCCGATTAGGTTAGTCTAAGTCTAAGCTTAAAATTAACTTTAGTCAAGCTTAGGTTATAAATATGATCTATTTATTAAATGGATTGAGTCATGGGTCGAGGTGATCGAAATCTAACCTTACCCATGTGACCCATTTATGATATCGCCCAAAAGTTTGGCTTATTAGTCCAATTACATTAATATATATTATATATGTATATATATTCATACTTTATATCATACATTAAATATTAAATAAATATAAATTACTCTTGGTTTCCTGTACCAAATCATATTACTACCTATACTTTTAAAATAACTATTGAATCATTTACATATTATTTTGTAAGTATAAATAAAATAAAAAATGAGATTATAAATAAATGAGCTAGTTTAGCCCAATCCGAGCCCTCTTTGTTTAAGTCAGGTGAGGCTTCTATCAAATAAATTTGCTTTGCATTGGCCCTTCCGGCTCATCTATTAAATGTATTTGACTCAGACAAAGTCTAACTTGTAAGAGTTTAGGTCAATGCTCATCCCTACTTGCAGGATAATTCATCCTGCATCAATCCTAATGTTAGTTACTTAGGTTAACTCTTTGTAACCTAGGTTAATCCAACCTAACACCCAGATTAGGTTATTTCCATTTTGAAAGGGAAATCCACCAAATAAACTATGCCCTGGGACCGGCTTGTAAGGGGAAATTTTCCTGAAAAATCATTGTTTGGGAGCACTTATCCTGTAGGATAAGTTGTCTCGAGATTGAGGTGGTACCTGCAGATTTTCTTTTAACCATCTACCTCCTCGTAACATCTTTATCCCTTTGGTTTGTCCCTTATGCAAAAATTGGCCCTCATCCATCCGAAGTAGAAATCCTCCCTCAATATCTTCTTTGAAACACCAAATTCAACATAGCCAACAGGTAAGAAAATGACGTAAAAAGTGGTGTAGATATTATTTTCATATTTTACATAATATTGACTCATTTGATAATTGATATTTAATGTAAAAAAATAAAAGGATCTAAGACTTGTTACATGATAATTTTAACTATATTTAAAAAATTACCACATCACTTTAACATAAAAAATATATAGGTGATAAAAAAATTTACAGTGGTGATAAATTATTCCAAGGATAATTTTACCTATCCAAAGTGATTTTGTACCTACCTAAAATGATTTTGACCTATAAGTTAGTGACCCTAGACCCTAAATCTTAAAGTGAAAAATCACTTGTCATACTTGAAGAAATACTTGAAATTTAATTTTGTACTCGTATAAAAAAATATTAAACCAATGCAAAAAAATATTAAAGTGTTGTAATCTTAATTTATATCTGTACAAAATTTTTTTGAATGTGTAAATTAATTTTACACAACTACTCAACTCTACGAAAAGATTTGTTGTTAATTTCAATAATAATAGATCTCACCACGTGTCAGTAATATTTTTACATATAAAAAAAAAAGACCACATTTATAGTCATATATCAACTTTTATATTGTTTTGACTTACTTCCTTCGAGATAAATCAAGGAAAACCCCCTCCCGCAACTTTAATGCAACCAAATACCAAATAATGGAATTTCCACTTTTTCTGATGCACATAACGTATGCCCGCTACCTTATCTCCCTCCAAATTGGTCTTTAATTATGCAAATTTTAAATTAGTTATGGACCATCCAAATTAAAAATCGAACAATATTTGTTGGTTCAACTTGCCCTGTCGATCTTGATTCAGTTCACTCTACATGGTCTTTGAATTTGGCCAATGGGACCCTTCTCCCATCTCTACTACCAACCACTTCAATGTGGGAATGGCAAAGGTATCCCCACGTCTTTATCCAAAAGTCTCACCGACCGAATTTAAACTCTCCAGAGGATACTCTGTTACCCTCAGCATCTACTTGCCACTGACGTGGTCAAACAGAAAAGCTCGGGAATTTCTTTGCTTTTTTTAAACAAATCCAAACTAATTATCGACCATCTAAACAGAAAAAAAAATATAAATTAATCCTCTCCTTCACTCCTCGTCTTCCTCCGTGCCGCCCCTTCATATGCTAAATGGTATTGGTGCTTCTTTTTTTTTTTTTTTATATGACACGGTGTCTTTCAGTTACGAACCAAAGGGTACCGGTGCTTTTTGATATTTAATTAAAAAGCAACGCTAATATTTAATTTTTAAAGTGTGACACTTGAAGAGGAGGTGAAGAAGGGGCTACAACGACTTTGCTCTTGATCTTAATCATGTACTTTCGAGGTGGTATTTAACAAGAGAAGTATGTCCGTAAAATAGGTAGAGGAATATGAAAAGAGTGTTGAAATAATTGGATTTTAATATTTAGATATTTAAATAAGTTAAACTTATTTTATAGAAGAGGTGAAATAAATTTATGTTAGATTAATTTCTTTTAACTCAATATCCGTACAAGATAAGTTCAGTGATGAATAAATATGGGTTAACTCACTTAACTCCCTACTAAGTATCACCTATATGTGAACTTTGCATTTGGCTAATGGAGCCTTCTTCCATCTCATAACCCAGCTGTTTCGGTACGGGAAGACACAAGTGCCTTCAACTTTTTAATCCAAGGGTCTCTCTCTCCTCCTATCTAAAGGTTGCAAATTGGATCCAACGGTTATGAACGCAACTCATATCATTCTAACAAAATCGGTCCCACTCCCTCTCAAAGGTTTTGTCTGGTATGTGAAAATAAGTTTATAGAATAAGTATAAGAATAAAAAATAAATAAAATAAAATAATGAAGTGGAATGGAATTTCTTTGAATAAGAGTGAAATCAATATAAATGGATTAACTTGTTTGAATATTTTGATAAATTAAAATAAAATAATTTTAACTCGACATAAGTAATCTTAATTTGACATAAATAGTATTTAAATCAAGTGATGGATTAAATATTTGATGTGGTATAATTATCCTTACCTTGATAATCAAATAAAATTTTGATTAGATTTCGTCAAATTGGATGCTACGTGGGTTTGGTAGAATTACATACTTTTGTTGAAAGTTAAATCTGGGATAATCGGGTGAGAGGTGTGGACTAATATTTTTTTTTTTTTTGGAAACGAAATATATTTCAGTAAAAAAAAGGAAAAGTACTCTATATAAAAGGATGTATCTCATAAGAGAAGGGAGAGAGAGAGAAAAGTCTAAATGTCCTCAAGAGGGGGAGGTTACATCTCATAGAAATAGGAGAAAGTCAAAATTTAGAGAAATTACAACCAAAAAATAAAATGAAGCGTCCCTGATTGAGAATCGGATGGGTAACCTCACATTCGTAGGAGCTATAAGGCACCAACGCACCAACGAGAACTAATAAATCGACCAAAAGATTAAAATCGAACTCGATTGTAATAATTTAAGATCTCACTTGATCCACGACAAAATTTAACTATACTAAAAAAAAAAGAAATCGAATGGATCAAACCCAAAACACAAAACAAGAGCAAGTAACCCCTGAACCACGCTACCGGCATGCAATTCGAGACATGCACCAGCCACGGTCGTCGCCCACTTAGAACCGTCGCACGCTCAACGAGCTTGCCCAGGTACCGCTGCCCACTCGGAACTGACAAACGGAGTATAGCACATCGCGGGGTCGTGCACACGACCAGAGTCGTGCACTCGACCGAAGCCACAGGTCGACGCCCGTCGCCAAGCCATGTTCTCCACTGCATGTTGATGCACCTTCATGATCGGAGAAGCCCACCGTCCGCAGCTCGCGTCGACGAGAGGAGCTCGTCAACCGCAAGTCCTCTGCCTCGCCTGCAACCAGCCTCCACCGGCCATAAGAAGGTTTGCATGTCGAGCTCGATGACGTAGGTGAGATCCGAAGAGAGGAGGGGAAATCCGACGGGAGTGGAGGGTCCCCATCAGCCACTAACTGTAGCAGAGAGTTGTTTATTCATCCCAAATCCAAATCCCAATCCCGATCAGCTACCTTTACAAGCAACTTAGGAATCCAAATCCCAATCCTTTTGGCCTCGTTTTATTGTAGGAATGTCCACCATTTAGCCAAATTTACTCCCAACTTTAGTTTATGTCAGATGTCAGAAGGGTGCCCTCAATTCTGGTGCAAAGTAATTCCTTTCCCTTTCAAAAATCACTTAATTTGATATAAGGTCCAAACTTAGTTTGTAACATCTATCAAGATAGTTTTACATACTAAACTTATAAAGATAACCGGTGGATATAAAGTATTCAGAATTACCATCTCTACGTTTAAGCATAAATATTTTAGATGATTGTTTGAATTTATGACACCTATATTCAGATTTAGGGTTGGATCATTATAAATTATATCAGAGTCAAACTCCTTTTAATAGAATAGGACTGCCCTAACACACATCATAAGATGGAACCGCCATCATTATTGGAAGTACATTGATTGTTTGATTAAAACATGATGAGTATAATTTTAATGAGAGAAGGAAAATCCTCCTATCAATATCAACCTAATAGTTCCAACATTTAATTACAAAAAGCCTCCTAAAACCCAATAAAGAATAGAGCCAATCTCTTATATGGGTAAATTGTTTAAAAACTAATTTGGAAGTAGATGGGTGAAGGAGGATTGCCCAATGGGATAACCTTACTTGGCAAGTCTAGCTGACCCAGCAAGATAAGCCTACCCAACCAGCTTAACTGGCTTAGCAAGATAAGCCTATTTGACAAGCTTGGCTTGCTCGAC
Organism: Thalassia testudinum; assembly: GCA_037157565.1. NCBI lineage: Eukaryota > Viridiplantae > Streptophyta > Magnoliopsida > Alismatales > Hydrocharitaceae > Thalassia > Thalassia testudinum. Next base: position 27,740,555 of record JAZHRO010000024.1, read on the forward strand.
AAGATTACCCAGCAAACCTAGTTCACCTGCTCAGCAAGTCAGGCGATTTTCCTTTGAGGTGCTTACTAGCAGTGTAGTTGTTATTTTCATACCCACGAATCTTAACTTCCACGAGTCGTGGTTACGTGGAGATTATCTCAAATTATCCACTTGCATGATCACAATCTCCATTACTCAAGTATCTCACATTATACCATGTGTAAGGTTCAGACTCAACCCATAAATACCAGGGTCATCGGGAAAAATAGTTACGCGTGCATAGTGCAGGAGAATCTTTATTGTATCATGTACGACTTTAATTAATTAGTGAAATTTAAGAGTTTAATTACTCTCCCCCCCATAAGTACATCGTTCTTGGTAGAATCGGATAATCAATTTCTTATCCTTTTGCATGCAATTGATTGCTTAGACAGAGCTACTCCTATTTTTGAACCTAAATAAGGTTCATTTACATGAACTTCGATTAGATTTCAAGTGACAAAAGTTACAATGTCTCTTAAAATAATCCCACACAATAAATTTATGAAAATAAATAGTGAGATATAAATATTGAGAATTATTAATTATCAATTTATACTTAAATATTTTGAATATTTAACATAGATTCATTTACTCATGTAGATAAATTTTTTCGATTAAATTTACATTAAGATAAAAGTCGGTCATACCACTTCTCCTCAATTCAACAGGAACGATCAATTCCACTCCTAATTACGACGTATCCTTATTTCAGCTGCCAAATGACACCTTAACGACGATGAACACTCGGATCCAAGATCCAAGGGTCGGGATAAATCCACGTTGATTATATACGTGTGAGTCAACTCATCGTGGTTGGTCCATTTGTACAAGCCTTCGTTCTAGAATGGGTTTCACGCGGATGTCAAAGTTGTAGGCCCTTTTTATATTATATTATATGTCAACTTCATCAAGAAATCCGGATTCAATGGTCAAAGGGAGGCAGCACAAATAGTTGATGAACTGTTACGTCTCATATTTATCGCAAAGAAGACCGACGTTCCCATCATAATCGAATTTGTTTCGGTTATTGGAAAAGGATTTCCATAACACATAAATAATCTTTTTACCTACACATCCTTGAAATCACTTGCAATTTGACTGCCGTTTACTTTATCAAATAAATAAAAAGACTAATACATTGATACAACCCTCAAAAGTTGCTTTTTATTTACATTACCAGGTATATTTTACGAGATAAAAATTTATAAATAGAGGATATTCTGTATTGATATTTAAATGTAATTTAAGATAATTCTGTGGAGGTATTTGCATTAACATGTGATAAGGTGGTAATAAATTGGGGATGGAAAATCAGGGTGTTTACTTGAAAATGGAAAATAACTTGTCAAAAGATAGTTATATCCATTGATCGGTGGTTATGTTGGTTAATAGTTTTTTTCTTTTTCTTTTGAGGGCAAAGTGGAAGAAGATGACAAAGAGTGTAGAAAGAGGGGTGCAAGAGATTAAAATATGAGATAACTCATCATTCACCTATACCTAAGTTTAAGTAAATTTATATTTAAGGTAAAATATGAATTTACTTATTCTCCTTCGTAAATATAAGATATTCCACAAAAATATAAAATATCTTACGACATAAATGAATCCTAAAGTTCATTTACATGAAAGGTTAAAAAAATATGATGTTAAGAAAAATAAAAATAATGTTAATTTATAATTACATTTACTTGGAAATTGATGTTAATATCCATTCGTATTTACTTAAATTAATTTTAAATTATAATATTAATTTTTATATTTATTTATATGATAGTTATATCTAAAATATCAAATAATAAAAATATAATAATAATAATAATAATAATAATATGAAATTTTAACGTAGATTTGACTAAAATCATCAATAATCGGTGGCTTACAAAAGCGTGTGATGCGGGAAGAGTGAATCATATATCCTCTTCACAGCACGCATTCGAAAACACGCTGCCACAAGTTTTTCTATGTACTTTTCGCAAAACAACAGATAACGAGCACTTCTCTACACCCACATCTCTCCCTCTATGTCCATGTCCATGTCTATTTCTATGTATATAAAAGTTCTAACTAGACTAGTTATAACGTTCCTATTTGGTGAGTAGTTTATCCTCTCTACGGTTCAACCCCTTGCCCTCTCCTTCCCACCACCCCCACAACCTTCTCTGATTGCTCCATATCAAACCCACCTCTCTCTCTCTCTCTCTCTCTCTCTCTCTCTCTCGCACGCGCGCGCGCAGAAACAGAGGAGAAAGAACGAAGCAACAGCTTAGCAAAAAGAAGCAGAAGAAGAAGAGGAAGAAGAAGAAGAAGACCCAACAAGAACAAACCCAACACAACCCACATGGTGACGAAGATGATGAGGTGGAGGGGGGCGTGGCCGCCGCTCCTCCTCCTCCCCCCGTCCTCCTCGAGGTTCCACGTAAGGCTTGTGGTGGGGTCCCTCCGCGGGGCCCACTGTGGCGGGTCCTCCTCCCCACTCCTCGTGGAGGTGCAGTGGAAGGGGCCCCGAGTGGCGTGGCCGCGGAGACCGGTCAAGAGGAGGAACCGTACGAAGGAGGCGGAGGCCGAGGAGAGACCGGGGCTTGGCCCGGTGGTCCTGTGGGACGAGGAGTTCCGCGGGGAGTGCTCCCTCGCCGCCAACCGCGACGGCGGCTTCCACCCCTGGGAGATCTCCTTCGCCGTCGTCCTCGCCAATGTGAGTGGACAGCGCCGATCATGGGGGTTTTCCTGGTCGATTTGGGTCGTTTCCGCACTTGGGTTGTGGCTACTTGTGGGAAAAAAGGTCCGATCTTGGGGGGTTCTCTAGGGGATTCTTTTTTCTTTTTTAATGATCCGGAATCCCATCTTGGGTAAACTTGGGGAGAAATTGGCCATCCTCAATGCACACCAATTCTCCGAATAATCCAGAGGGATGAAGGCTCGATCCTCGAGCGTTCGACCATATCCTAGTGGGCATCTGTGGTGTAGTCGGGTGGTTGTGGTGGGGTTGTTTGTGGTTTTGGGAAGTGGGTTTTTCGGGTTTCGATGCTGTTGATGTGTTGGGTGGTTTGTTTTGGTAATGATCATGTTTCTGATGTGTGTGTGTTCTTTCTTTTTTTGGGTTAAGTGGGGTTGTTTTTGATTGCAGGGGGGTGCGTTTGTGATTTGGTTTTGGTTTTGGGAAATGGGTTGTGGAGAAAGGTCAGATTTTTGGGGGGTTTCGTGGTGGATTTTGTTGGTTTTGGGAAGTGGGTTCTTGGGGTTTTGTTGCTGTGGATGTGTTTGGGGTGATTTGTTTGGGTAGTGGTGGTGTCTCTGATGTGTGCGTTTTTGGGTTAATTGGGGTTGCTTTTGATTGCAGGGGGTTGTGTTTGTGATTTTTAGTTTGGTTTTGGGAAGTGGGTTTTTTGGGTTTCGATGGTGTTTCTGATGTGTGTTTTCTTGGGTTAATTGGGGTTGCTTTTGATTGCTGGGAGAAAACATTTTTTTTGTGTGTGTTTTGCTGTTGGTTTTAAAAGGTGGTTTTTTTGGGTTTCGAGGCTGTCGCTGTATTGGGTCATTTGTTTGGATAATGGTGGCGTTCTGATGCGTGTTTTTTTTTTTTTTTGTTGGGGGGTGGGGGAAGTGCGGATTTGGTGTTGGTTTTGTGTGGGTTTGATGTTTTGTGGAGTGCGTTTGTGATTTGTTGATGGTTTTGGGAGGAGGTATTTTTGGGGTTTCGATGCTGTTGCTGCATTAGGGTTTCGATGAGTTTCCTGTTTCTTTTGTTTCCTCGGTTGCACGGGGAAAATTTTGAGAACTTGTTATTATTTGGGGGAGTTTTTGCTCCATTTAGTGTGCTTGTTTTAATTCTGGATGAGGTGCATGGGATTGAGCTGCCCTAAAAATGATTGATGATTTCGAGGTATTTTTTGCTGCCCTTGTAATGAAGAGTATGAAATGAGTTTCATTGTGATGCACGGGGTTTATTCTTCCACGTAAGGGTGGTGTAGAGGGAGATTTGAGGGTTCTGATTTATGGTTTTTTGGGTATTGTGCTTGGTAGCACGGGGGAATTTTTGAGTGTTTGAATTATGGTTTTGTTTTGTCTTTTAAGGTTTTGGTTTGTTTTCATGTTTTCAGATTTTGAATGGAGTGCGCGGGATTGATTTTCCTCCCAGATGATTGATGATTTTAGGCTATTTTTTATTCTACTTATGTTTACTGTTTCAAATGAGTTTTTTCTTTTCTGGTGCTACATTGGGTTCATTGGTTTAGGTAATGATCGTGTAGAGGGAGATTGAATGCTCTGATGTGTGTTTCTTCTCTTCTTGGGTAAAATGGGGTGTTGCGTCTGGTTGCAAAAAGAAAAAACTTGAGCACTTGAATTATGCTCGTTTTGGGGGAGTTTTCTTTTGCTTTCACATTTTCGGTTCAATTTTACAAATTATGCAAGTTTGTTTTTGTCTGATCCCCCTCTTGATTCTGTTTCAATGATTCAGGGAATAGAAAGTGGAACCAAAGATAAACTGTCCATTCTGGGTACTACTTCGTTGAATCTCGCAGATTTCGTATCTGAAGCTAAAGAGGAGGCTCAACTCAGCATTCCTTTGTCACTGGCTGGTGGCAACAGTGAATCACCACTTGTTCTTCATGTATGTTGTGCACCTGCAAGCAACACTCTCTCTATACTTGAAGCCAAATGGCTGCCCAACATGTTGATCCCATCGTTTAGTGTTGGCATTTGATAAAGTATTTCTGGTTATTCCTAATTGTGCTTTGGTTAGAATTTTGTGAATCCTGTAATATTTTGTGATTCCTCCTCTCCATAGTCCTTATTCAACGGTGGCACTCCTCTAACTTTCGGGGTTCTCGATGTCAATATCATCTCCACTCTAGTCTCTCTATTTTGCTCATAGCAATAAATTTAGATGCATTTTCTGTAGACTATTTCTACTTCCAGTGCAGAATTTGTGATTCCTGTAATATTTTCAAGTAACACATATGATTACATGGGGACTGGTCTGCACTCCTGTCTATATTTCACTCTTAGCAATAAATTTTGATGCATTTATGTATCATATATTTCCTATCGACAATTTTACTTCAAGTGCAGAATTGCCTAATCTCATGTTCAACCTTTCTTACAGTTGACTGTTTGTCTCTCGGAACTTGGAATGGCTCGAGGCTCTTCAGAAATTGCACAGGGAACAGTTGTTCCCGTGCCTTCCTCACCTATCCACAGTGTGATTCACACTGAGAAGGACGATGTTTCTTCCTTGATGAGAAAAGTGAAAATACTAACTGATATCGTGTCGACTCGGAAGTCGAAAAAGACCTGCCGAGAAGATGAGGGCAGTGAAGGAAGGCTCTCTGCTAGGAGCGAGGATGCGGAGTTCACATTTGACACCGAGTCAGGTGATGATCCTGACGACTTTGTGGCTGAAGATGGCAAATGCAATTTCAGTATAAGAAAGTCATTCAGTTATGGCTCGTTGGCATCTGCAAATTACATCGGAGGTTCATTCTATTCTCAATCGAGGACAAACAACGAATTCGAAGACTGGGTTTTCTACAGCCATCGAAGATCCGATGTAGGGTGCTCCCAGATTGAGGAGGCAACGCCTTCTTCTACGGAGCAGCATGCCCTGCAGACATCAAAGAGAAGTATCCTTCCTTGGAGAAAGAGGAAGTTGAGTTTCAGAACCCCGAAAGTTAGAGGAGTGCCGCTGTTGAATAAGGACTATGGAGAGGAGGGTGGAGACGATATAGACTTTGATCGTCGGCAAATGAGCTCCTCCGACGAATCCTTGGGGGTATATTCTTCAACATCATCATCAAAAACCTGTTCCTTTTTCTCCCAGCATCAATAACATATGAGAATGATGATTTTGGATTTGTCTTCTTTGAAGGTTCTCTCGTTTTTTTTTTAGATTTAATCAATAGAGAGATTTGATGTGGGTTTTTATTTGTTCTCTTCTAACCTTTCATCCCAGTTGCTTTCTACTTTTCCGATTATGTTTTAAAAATTTTAGCCACCAGCAGTTGAAATTTCTAATGGTGGTAATCTTTCGATCATGATACAGAGGCAAAGGAGCGATGATGACTCAATGGCACCCCATATGTCAGTATCCGATTTCGGAGACGATAATTTTGTCGTTGGTAGCTGGGAGACGAAGGAGGTGGTAAGCCGTGACGGACACATGAAGATTTCCTCCCGAATATTTTTCGCATCCATTGATCAGAGGAGTGAACGGGCTGCAGGGGAAAGTGCATGTACCGTTCTGGTGGCTGTCATCGCGGATTGGTTTCAAAACAATCGGGGCATAATGCCAAATCAATCTCAGTTTGATGGTCTCATAGCAGATGGCTCTTTAGAGTGGAGGAAGCTCTGCTCGAACAAGGTCTATCAAGAGCACTTTCCAGACAAGCACTTTGACCTCGAGACCGTCCTTCAGGCCGGGATCCGCCCGCTGTCGGTATCACCGAGCAAGTCTTTCATCGGTTTCTTCCATCCCGAAGACATCGGCGAAGACGACAGCACCTTTGGCTTCTTGCAAGGTGCCATGTCTTTCGACAGCATCTGGGATGAGATCAGCCAAGCAGGAGCGGAGGATGCGCCCGACAAGCACCCCAATCTCTACATCATTAGCTGGAACGACCACCTCTTTGTCCTCAAGGTTGAACCCCAAGCTTACTACCTCATCGATACACTCGGGGAGAGGCTTCACGAGGGATGCAACCGGGCTTACATCTTGAAGTTTGACGATAATACGGTGATCCAGAAGACAGGTCCCGAGGAGAAGGCTGCAGTTGGCGAATCCAAGGAAGCGGGGGATCAGCGGAAGCAGCAAGCTTGCATGAAAATGGACCAAGCAGTTGAGGGTGTGCACAGCGAAGACGAGGATATCGTCTGTAGAGGAAAGGAATCCTGCAGGGAGTACATTAAGAATTTTCTCGCTGCGATTCCCATCAGAGAACTTCAGGCAGATATCAAGAAAGGGAAGATTGGAACAACCGCAATCCATCAGCGTCTCCAGATCGAATTCCACTACGCGTTCCCACTACCACAATGAAGCTCATGATCTTGGTATTGCAGGACTAATTTCAGGTGATTGGTTATTTCTCCAACTGATGACTGCTGATCATAACTGCCCTCATCGACTTATGACGACGAACACGGAATAGAAATAGTTGGTACATTATCGGTACCACTTGCAAGTAAAACTGAAGCTGTTTTGCCAATGCAGCAGAATGAAGCTGTGTTTCTGACGTAAGGGAGCTGACCTTTAGCGACATAATGCTAACGTTATAACGCGGGGTTTGAAACTGTACAAATGTGCTTGAAGGAGCCTAAGATGGGCTTTGCTCTAGCTTTTGTTTTTCTCAGTATTTTCTGTTTGACTTTACCAGTATTTGATGAATGCCCATAGAGAAATTCGTGGGTGAAGATGTCATAATGGATGATGTGTCATTATCTAATTTCTGATTTTCGTTCTTTTGTTGTCTTGAATTTTCTACAGTGCATGTTGTGTTGTCTACATGTTTCTCTGACTCCTTTTTTTTTTTTTTTAAGACAAATTGTCTATATATTCATCTATATGTCCGTTGGTTACGATTTGGTTTGCTTTATTTTTTCTATGTTGTCACCTTTTCAAGTGCTAACATGTGATCTGAATTTACTATTCGGCTTTGCAATCTTCATTTGAAGATCTTGTACTATTCAAGAAAAAAATGGAGACCAACTCATTGCAAAACATGTTTTAATTCATATTTCTATGCCCCCCCCCTCCCCACCCCACACCTTTTCTTCCCCTTTCCCATATCCCCCTTTGAGAAAACCCTAGACTTTTTCATTGTCAGGTGGGGCCTCGGCTAGCCATTGCGCTGACTAGGGCCCTACCCGAACTTGAGCGTTGTCCTTGCCACCCTTCCTCCCCTTTTGTCGGTTCTCGTTAAGTCTTGCTTTCAATTTGGTGTAGATGGCAACCTTGTCATCAATTGGGGCGATTGTTGATGATCAAGGCATCCTTAAGTTGATGTCATTAGCGTAGTTGTTGTCGATGTCGGCTGTTTTGGGATGTCTCTAACTTCTTGTTTATTCGGTGTCGGTTGATCAGAGTAGTGTCTTCGATCGCAACATCGATATTGTTCAAGGCATCTTCGGTTGGTCGGTGTGGTGTCATCCTTGTTCGAGGAGAATGATGTGGTGTAGCTAATTGTAGGTGCTTTAGCAGTCGAATCACTCCTACCATCACCTCGCCTCCATTTTTGGAGTCCTTAGCCTCCTTTGTGAATATGCACTTTGTTTGCTTGGTTGTTGTTGTGTTTCTTAGGAACCACATCTAAATCTAAGCTTCTTACAATTGAGTTGATGGCCAATTCTTGGCCTGTAATCACTTGTTTGTGTGGATCATGTTGATCGTCGATGATTTGGTGGTGCAGTCATATCTAGTGGCATGGAGTAAGCTTTTGGGTTTACTATGGAATTGTTGCAAGAACAATTCTTATCTCTTTTAGTTTGTTTTCTGTTTTGTTGTGTTGTCATATTTTGGTGTTCCCCCTTCGAGAGAGAGCATGTTCTCCCTCTTCAAAGGATGTGAGGTTGTCTATTTCTTCCTTTAACCATCAAGGTTGCGTCTTATTATATTTTTTTCGTTCCTTTAATGCAGTTTCTTATTTTCAAAAAAAAAAGAGAAAAAACTCATTGCTAAACACATACCTACAAACCCATACCTCCACTACCGTACCGACCCTGATGTCAACACTCTTTGTACATATGTACCACGACATCAAAACTATGAAAAATTGATGTTATTGCATCTGTGCTGAAATGTTATGGATCGTAGTGCCAACCCTATGGTGTCTATATTGTGTTGCTATTGATTATAAGGTTGATGCTATCTCACATATAATAATGATGTAGTTGTATGGCGTTAGTGTAAGGATGACATTGCTGCAGTTCCGTGGTTTTGCATCTCTTTCAGCCTTCATTGAATCTCTTCCATCTTCATTCTCTAGTTCTATAAATAGATTAAAAGAGCTCAATGTCTTCCTCCACCCCTCCACCAACCCTACTATCCTTCTCTTTCCTTTGTCCATTGCTTAACCCCCCTTCGCATAGGGGTGAGTATACCATAGGAAGCTGCCATGTTTCGCCTTTGCACCTCTAGCCCCATATCAATGGGTGAAGGGCATGTATGGATGGGTATGTACACATGAGCTTGTTAATTGACGTTCATGCTTTGAACTGTCAACTTATCCTAGCACCTAGGGCCCAAAGGACTAGTTTACTTAGGGTTATTTTATTTGAAGGATTAGAAAAGTGATATTAAAAAATGTAAAATTAATATTAATCCGTAATTATGTTTACTTGCAGAATAATATTAACATCAGTTTACGTTTACTTGAATTAGTATTAAGTTGTAATGTTTACTTGACAGTGATATTAAAAATATGAAACATGAGGATTATTAGATGTACGAGTGGTGTACAATTTTAACACGAGTTTAGCTAACACCAGTTTCAATTGGTGTTAGTCAAACTCGTGTTAAAATCGTACAATACTCGTGGCCCTCGTCACAAGGGTTAACACCACAACTTAATACCAATTCAAGTAAATATAAGCTAGTGTTAACCACTCTGTAAGTAAACACAATTCCAAGTTAACACTAATTTTATATTTCTTATCACCACTTTCATAATCTCTCAAATAAACTAGCCTTAAGAGTTAATAAATTGTTATTAAGAAATGTGAAATTGTTGTTAACTTTCATTTCTATTTACTTGCAGAGTGATGTTAACATCAATTTCTATTTACTTGAACTGATATTAACACTAACTTCTGAGGAGTGAGGGCTTGGGTGTGAGGAAGATACCAAGTTAACACCCATTTTACTAACACCTCTCAAAATCGGGTGTTAGCAAAATCAACGTTGAGGACTTAAAACTCAAGTTATGACCATACAGGTTAACCCCCATATAAACTAATCTTAAGGCATTTAGTTATAGGAATAAACCCGGAAGTTTGACATTTAGTTAATACTTGAATGTTGCTTGAAAGCATTAGAAAGGAACTTCTATCCGTTAATATTATGATCAAATGACTAACTTAACCGTAGAATGTTCATAATTGTTGGAAAATAAATCTTAGAAAAGTAGGGAAGTTCGATCGGTAGTGGGGCGGACGCAAGATGTGGATTCAGCACATGCAACTCGTTATCTCCTTGAGTCATCTGTTTATGCAATTTATTATTTCGAAATGTTCTACGATACATGAGAAATATAAGGTTTAAATCTTTTCGTGCCTATTCTCAAAGTGAATAGCAACAAATGTTTCCGTGAGAGATTCATTTGTCGGTGAAGTCACCCAATGGTTAATCAGAAAGAAGAAAAAAGGGTGAGTAGCGTTTTTTTTTTTGCACGATCTCATAACGTAGTCAAATTAGATGTGGATGTGGATGCTATATGATGGGATCTTCATCTGTCTTCTGCCTTAGGTGCAATTCTGTTGCATCCATTCTCAGCCTTGGAAGCAAAGCTGCTGTTGTTGTTGCACAATGAGAAATTTAAGCGCTCAGGTTTGGCCATTGCAAGCTTTGGGTTAGGTCAGGGCAGCGTGACCAAATATCAAATTATGGCAGCTTCGATGCTATGGAGGTTTTGTTTCATTAACCCACTCCAATGGTTGATTAGTCATCGGAGACGTTGTGGTGCTTACATTACCTTCTATGTATTTGATCAGACTTCGATTTCCAACTTCCATTTTGTGGAATAAGGAGAAGCAAAAACTTTGAGCCCTAATGTCTAATAAACACTATTTGAAATAAAAGGCCACATGTACATCCATCATCATTTAACCATACCGGAATGTAAAACCTTAGAATGGAGAAACATGTATGACTACCGTTCGAGTAGTGTTTCCTATACATGTGTCCAAGGATCAATTTATTTGGTGGGTTAAGTTCCATTTTATGGGTAACCCCTCTTTACCTCTCAGGGTTAACCTACACAACTGAAATTCATGTTTGGATGTGGAAACCCAAGTTTTGCAAACTCGAAGTGCCACTTGATGTTCTTAAAATCCATGAACAATTTCTCTCTGCACACTTGCCAGGGCATGATCAGATGGTGGTGACGTTTGGCAAGGAGGGGTGCCTGTTTGAACTTAACTTTATAACTACTTAAGAGGCATGTGATATGGAGGCATATCTTCCCTAATTTATCCACAAGGGATTTTGGACTATCAGAAAAGGAAAATCTCCCCGCACACATCCTCTAATGCATTGTTATAAGCTCTTATGCCCCCTTAACACTTCTTACCAAGAAAACAACTTTAGTTACATCATATCTAAACACCCCAATTTAGTAGATGTTTTAAGTCAACAAAATCAAGTGTTAATGCCCGATATGAAATAAAGAGAAACAGGTACTAATACCAGTTCAACCTTTGAAACTTCGACTTTCTAACACTCCAATTAACATACCCTGGAAATTGTGATTTAAAGTTAGAAGATGCTGAAATAATTTTAAAATCCCGGTAGTCCAACATTCTGCATGCATCAAGCCAGGAATATATCATATATACATATCAATCTTTTCTTTTTTAAATATCATCACGATGTAAGAAAAGTCAAAAAAAGATAAAAATAGTCTGTGCTATAATTCTTAATGTCACTTTAAACTTCGTGTTTACAAGAATTGACATTGCAACTAAACTCCATAAACACAAATTCCACTAGCGTTAAACCCCATTAAAAGATGGTCAAAATGCCTAACTAACACCCTTTCCTCGCCAGTACCACCATCTTCATCTTCTCCATCTCCATCTCCATCCTCCACTATTCCTCGTCACCTTCCATTCATTGTCCCTCTTGCTCACTCCCACCCTCCTACTCCAACCCTGAAAGAACTACCATTACAAGACGGAAACCTCTTTAAGAAATCAAAACTTTGAATCTTGCAACCTTACAAGGGTTCCTTCTTCTAATAAGAGGAACCGAAATATGAAATCCAATTAACGTTCCAAAAAACTTCCTAGCATCAATTCCCTACCATTTTAGTTTTCAGAATGCAAAATAGAAAGATGGAGGAAGAACCAAAATTTCTAGCCAAAACCAATGACTAATAGATTCAAGAGGCACTTGTTGTTTATAGGATGCAATTAATACTCCAAAAGATAATGGAAACCTAACAAAAAAGGCCATCCTATAGATTAGTGGCATCAAGAATGAACTAGGACAGGGGAATTCAACAACAATGTCACTAATCAAGAGTGAGATTAGTGAAGATGTAAGACAACGGCTAACTTGCAAGCAAACAAATTGTTTGGCCCTCGAATAAAATGATGGCTGATGCCCAATGGGGCTTGATTGTTCTAAGAAGGATCATAGCACCTAGAACCATGACATCTAGCAACAAACATCATCTTGTTGCTGCATGCAAGAGACTTCTACGCCGACAAGGAAAATCTTTCATTCAGCCCAAAGTGAAACCCTATGACTACACCATCCAAAATATTGATGCAATGAGAAGAAATGGCATTAAGAAGCGTTTCTGACTTCACATTTATATTTAAACCATATATGGAGATGGTGATTAGGGTTGCTATTTCCATTCTAAAAGAATTTCAAGATTATGGTAGATCTACTACTATAATAAGATCATTTATTTACAATTACAACAAAATAACATACAAAGTTAATTCAGCGAAACCAAAATGGATAATACAATCTTCTAGCCTTTCATATTTTTGGAAAATTCCAGCTATCAAGGAGATGAAGATCCCTACAAAATAAAAGAATCAAGGGACTAGAATAACCTAATAGCACATTTTTGCCTAAACTACTTGTGTAGGTTAATGGGGGGTTTGTCCGATCTCAATTAGAAGGAAGAGGGAGATTGTAATAGTGGTTAGGAGGTAAGCATAGGTGGTTGGACATTAAACAGGGAGGTCATGGTGGTGGTTTGGTGTTATTGGAGGTTAATGGAAAGTAGGGGACAAAAGTGTCAACTCAAGATGTGAGCAAGCATATCGTTAAGGTGGAGAGGAGTTGCCAATGAGGAGGTGGTAGTTACATTCATTAAAAGTTTCTTTGAGAAGGGTAAATATTTTGGCCATGGGAAATTGATCTCATGACCTCTAAATAGTAATGGGAGGCTTTAATACCCTACCAGCCCCTTAGTGGCCATGATCACTAAACCTACTTTAATATGTAATTTACTTGAGATTTGAAATGCTTGAATTTTCAAAGGCCCAACTTGTTTACTTAGTGTTAAACCTTTGGTTAACACCTGTTCTAAGAGGTGATATAAACCTGCTAAGTAAACCGAGTTGACTACCATTAACTCATTCATAGTGTGTTTGAGGTTCAAAGCAGTGAAAGGGACAACTCTGCAAGGACTTTTGTGCAAATATAAGATTTTGATGGCTATGATGTAATTTTGAAAGTTTACAGGCTATTTATATAAAAACCCCAAAACTAAAAGCATAATCAAATGTGTAAGGATAAACTAGTTGATTTTTTTAAATTTAGAAACAATCAGATAGAGGGAAGACATGAAAGCAATTATAAGAGAAACCTTTTCTAATTTGCAAAACAACACTCTCACACTAAGTGGGGTTAAGGTGATTAGTCAAGGTTCATCAGAACAATCCTGTAGGATCTCGTTACCCTTCCACCATCTAACTATACAATAACAAAAATCAAATCCTTTCCTACACTAAGTGAGGTACTATATGAATTCTTTACCCCTACACAAATCAATTTTAAGTCATTTCAGGACTTAAATCAAAATAATTGAGATCATACTTAATAATTTCCTTCCAATATTTGTTTAACCTTCCTCACCCCTTCTTAGTAGATTTAACCTCCAACTTCTCGCAGCTCCTGACTGGAACATCTAATGACCTTCTTTGCAAATATCCAAATCATCTTAAGTATGTCTCTCTCATTTTATCCTCTATCAGTGCTACCCTAACCTTTTCTCAAATAATCTCATTTGAAATATGATCTTATCTTGTATGATCACACATCCATCTTAACATCTTCATTTATACCACAGACATCTTTTGCACATGTCTATAATTGATAGTCCAACATTCAGAACCATACAGCATTGTTGATCTTACCGTAACTCGATAGTACTTTCCTTTAACTTTTAAAGGAACCCTCTTATCATAGAGAACACTAAATGCAACCATCCATTTCAACCATCCTATATTAATTTTATATCTAACATCTCCATCAATTCCACTATCTTATTGGAAAATGAATCTCAAGTACTTAAAAGCATCTTTTATTAGAATGCACTCTTCTCCAATTTTTACAACTATCCCTTTATTGTTTTCTCTACTATTAAACTTACATTCCATATACTCAATCTTTGTCCTGCTTAGACATGATCCTTTAACTTCCAAGGCTTCCCTCCAAAGCTCAAGTTTTCTGTTCACTCCACTTCTTGTCTCATCAACCAACACAATGTCATCAGCAAAAAACATACACCATAACACCTCAACTTGGATATGCTTCGTCAACTCATCCATTATCAAGACAAAGAGACAAGGGCTTAAAATCAATCATTGATGCAGACCAATGGTGATATCAAAATAGTCCGTTAAATTATCCTTAACCCTCACACAAACTGCAGCTCCATAATACATATCCTTTATGAAGTTGATATATAAAAATGGTACACGTCTCTTCTCCAAAATTCTTCACAAGATATCCCTTCGGACAGAATCATAGACCTTCTCCAAATCAATAAAAGTCGTGTAAATCTTTCTTCTTAACTTTGTAGATTTCCATCATACGTCTCAAGAGATATATTACATCAGTAGTAGATTGGCATGACATAAAGTCAAACTGATTTTTAGTTATTACAAAGACTTGCCTTACTCTTCTTTCAAGTATTCTCTCTCAAAGTTTCATTGCATGACTCATCAATTTAATACCTCTATAGTTGAAATAATTTTGTATGTCAAACAAATAAATCCTAACCATGGCATTTATTGATTGTAGGGGAGATAATATCATCCCATTGCTGCAACGTATGCATTTAATGATAAGCATTATCCATCAATGAGAAACAAATAATAGTTCCCAGACCAATGTTTCCTCGCAGCTGTTGTGATTATAAACTTCATCCTTCATGGTTAATTAACAATGGTGGAGAAATGCTTTTGTACAGTTTGTTGATGGGCAAGTCAGAGACCAGAGCATGAAAAAAATTTGAAGAAGTCGCACCAAACACCCGTTTATTCTTCAGGTGAACAGAGCTGGGATACGAGATGAAGTACACCATGCATGTCAGCATCATTCTGCAGATATAACGGCAGTGGGTGATACTGGAGTTAGAAGGATTCAAATGACGGTTTAAAGTGGCTTTCAAGTGGAAAAATAATGAAATGTCCTCACCAAATATACAACGTCAAATGCTTCACGGTACATGTCAAGTGAATCTTCAATTTTGTCGTTCCTGCATGAGCAATATACACATCATGAGACAAATAAGCATTCATGAGACCACCCTTAAGTTTGTGAAACAGACTGTTTCAATATCAAATGCAATGGTAGATATGTGCTTACAACTGACTCGTATGACCAAATTCTCAATTGAAAAAAAAGGTTGTGTCAGAGAGAGACCTAGATTTCTCCGTTACCCATAGACAAGTGAGGTTCTCGTAATTGCCCACATGACGTGAGACACACAACTTACCACCTCAACAGAGATCAGCAATCCAGGTCACTTCTGACAATATATTTCTTTTGTCAGATTGTCTCCACTGTGAACAGATGGTAGCCCTCAAGACCTTGGCAAGAGATCTATAACCATAGTTCTTATGACACAAGAAGATGCAGAGAAGCTGAGTTGTAAGGTGTGGCATATCTCTTGCAATGCAGTCTTTTTTTTTGACAAAACTAGCTAATTTTCCTTGTTTCAGCTGACATTGTTGAGTATAACAAGCTGTTTAGTTTGTCAATATAACATGAAGCAAAAATCAACTTGACGATTTTATTATAAATTGCACAAGTTTCAAAAATAACTTTCAACTACTTGTCTTCTAGCACAATTTGCTCCCAAATTCATCACAAATTTTAACCTTGCTTTCTCCCAAATATCAAACCATTGACAAGTTAATAAATTGGCAATCCAAATGTCTAATCATAGTTGTAGCCACCTTGCTATCCTATTCCTAGCTATAAGTTGTGTGGACTGTAGGTCTTTACAATTCACGTGCATGTATTCATGGTTGCCATGTCCTCTTCACAAAAAATTCTAGTTTAATCAGAATGAATCTTTATATGGAAGAAGGAAAGGTGGAACTAATACTAGCCAATCTTGACACCATCAAAAAGTGGCAAAAATTCAGTGTTCTGAATAACACAGTCAAAATAGAAACTCAACCATGGAACCCACATCTTCTCTCCAAGTAAAGATCACGTGACATATGAGGCTATCTAAAGATCACTCCCATCTAGTGATTAGCCTCATTACATAGATCTGTGTAACTTATTCCTTTGTTCCTCAATCCTTTGATCCAACAAGGACCATCTTTAGATAAGCAAGATAAGCATAAGGGTTTTAAGTGTTGATATCAACGTCATGCCAATAAATTTTCATGTGCGCATATTAGAGGCACACCGAGGGCACGCTAATGAAACACCCATATATCGACATTGGGTTATCAATGCCCTGAAAATTCCTCGTATCGAGGGAATGCCAAGGCACGCCAATAAATTCTCTTAAGTGATTAAAATTGTAATTAAATCACAAATTACTAACTTAAAACCTTAAAAGGTTATGCAAAAAGGGAATACCTATGAAAATGAGCCTTCAGAACCACTCATTTTGATCTTATACTTCCTGTTTCAACTCGTTAACCTAAAAAATTCCTATACTAACTTATATGCATATCATAGGCTTTTTTTTAAGAAGGGAAAAAGGATGATGGTAGAATGCTCATTCATAGATTTATTGAAATGAGAAAAATAGAGTATAACTAGAGCATTTCTCCCCACATGCTCGAGAATGCATTAGAAGTGGCACTGACATTATTAATATATGGCGGATTCTTTAAAAAATGAAGCAATTCTGTCAATTTTTGGACCACAAAAGCAATTTTGGCACAAACATATCATACTATGTATGTTGTTGAAATGTCCAATGACGTGTCCCCTTTTACCAACATAGTCTAGAAAAAGTCCAAGTTCACCATTTATCCAATCCAAAAGAATTGCTCCTAAGACTCCAACTTCTATATCTAAAAAACATACTAACATGTATCTTCAATATTTGCACCTAATCTCCTTGCATGAGCCCAATATGAATGCTAGTCCTTCATAGACCCTCCTCCAGAACAATCAAATGAGAAAATCAACCTTTGGCTTTTAAATGGCATTTGCAGCGAATCTACCGTCAGCACCCGCAAGAGCAATGGTAGCAACACGTCGATACAGTCATCACAGGCATCGATACGATCGATATATCGTAGGCACACCTACTTATGGACATCTTTTGCATGCCAATATAGCCCTTCGCCCAAAAGCCCCCGTATTGACAACATGCCACCAACATCTTGAACATTATTAATGACAAGGGAAAACTTGGTTTACATGGAAAACCATTCCCATGAAGAGAATGGAAATACCACGTAAGAAACCCCTTTAGGTAAATCTTCTATTGTGGTTTCTCTCAAGTACAAGCAATTACATTACTCCACATATGTAACCCTCCAAAATAAGTGAGGTAAGGAGTAAACACAAGATGCACATAAAATAACTAGCTGGATTACCGCATCATTAATCTCAACAACATATATATCTTCCAACACTCCCCCTCAAGCTAAGCATGTAATGCTCGATTTGCAACCATTAAAATACCAACTCATAGACAATGCCACAAAACGACAATGCATCTCAACCGCAACCCATTAAATTTGAATAAGACGAGATGCTTAACAAGTCATGCTGATGAGGAGGACAACTAAAGGTTCAAGTCCTAGAGAATCTGTGTAGTTGAGTTAAATATTATGAAACCCTGCAGCTTTTCTCTTCTTGCCTCTCCCCCCCTTTCTCCTTATTTTTACCCTGTCATGAAAGAAATATTCCCCGAACATCATTACTAATTGCAACAGCTTAGAATCCATGAGACTGGCAAGAGGGCCACCACCTGAACACAAATCTGGGCTTCCACCTCCACACACCAACATAAAAGGCCACTGCCTTCGTCAAAGCCACTGCCCCAACCCAGATCACTAGGATGGCCACACTATGAAATTGTAGCATTCATCAAAGCTGCCACCTCGACCCAAGTCTACACCACACATTAAGGGCCATCACCTCAAAGCAAATCAAGGTAGCCTCCTTCGCAGGGCCACTGCGATTGGAAATCTCAGCTTTCACAACTACCACATTCAACCGTTGCATCCTTGAAAAAGTAATTACTTGACTGATCAGAGTGCATCTTGACAGGTTGGACAAAACTAATCACCATAATCAAATTCTGCTTGACCAGTCAAGACCATGCTAACTGGTTGGAGGTGATAATCCACAGATCATGAATTAGCACCGCAATATTATTCAACACTATGGATTGCTACCAATATGTCACAATCATTGTTGCTTGATCAGCTACCAAGTTATATAGCCACTCAAGGCATATACTACGAGGCTAATGCCTTTGCAAATCTCAACGTCCTCCATGCAGCACAACCATGGCCACTACCCTTGCCAAGGCCATGGCCCTACATCAGCGCCAAGAGGATATCCATCAGGTGCCACCTGAACGTAGTCTGTGGCATCATCAGGGTCACCATCCATCATTCTTATTGTCCTTGTGCTTCATTGACATTACACTAGTTCTTCAATCTCGGGCCATCCTGCATCCCATATGTGCTCCTTACATACCACCAGCAACTATGGGTGGAATGCTGTATGTTAGTGACCATCATTGCAAGGGTGTTGCTTCAATCTGGCAACACTACTTAGATGTAGCCACTACTCTCTAATGGTTGCTTTTCCTACTTAGATTACTTCTTCGATAGAACCTGGGAAGAAGAGAACCTAAGAACAAAGTACAAAAAAGATAAAATCCCCATGGAATGACTTGTTTTAATACCATATTACAAAAAAAAAAAAACAGAATTGGATGCGTGAATCAACAAAGTAATACACAAAAGCAAGATAGACATCACCACATGGAAAAACTTTACGTAGAAAATCCTTCTTAAAAATAGAAAAGAAAAAAACGTGGGAAAAGCCCATGTAAGCATATCTTTTATTAATACTTCTCTTAAGTTCAGGGGATTCAATGGTTCCATATATATAGGCCTCTTTCACCTTTTAGCACTCCAAAATAAGAGAGGTGATCATAAATATAAGACCCATATAACACACTTAATAGGATCACTAGGGGCGTGCAAATCCAATTTAGTTGGTTTTGGCAAATTTTTTTCAAATTGAACCAAATTTTCAATTCTCTATTATATATCACTTGAAACTCTCAAGTTTTTCATTTAAGCATTAAGGTGTTTACATTCTCCCCTACTCCACGACTATAACGTCCTCATTGCAGTTTGCCCAGATCTACCTTAGTAGTGGTGGCTCCACCTCAATAATAGTCCTTTCCTACTAGCCTCCTGCCTAATGGTGGCTCCACCACTTAGGTAGCTCTTTCCTCCTACTAAGGGAGAGTTATACTCTAATACCATTCTATGAGTCTATGATGACCTGGTATTCCACACGGAGCATGTTGCTAGGATGCTACCTAACTCACATCGTTGAGCCACAAGCCTCTATGGACTAACCATCAACCAACTCAAGATGCTTAAGCCCCTATTAACAACTATCATGCCTCCATCTTTATGCACTACTTAAAACTCTCAAGTTCTATGTGGTCTTATCTTTTGAGAGTACATTGAGGTGCTTACATTCACTTCCCAATTAACATTATTGAGTCATAGGCCTTTATGAACCTATCGCTATCCAACTCCCCAAACTAACTAGTAGCATACCTCATCCCTTATATACCACTTAAAATTCTCGAGTTTTTTATGTGGTACCATCTTTTGGGGCTACATTGAGGTGCTTAGATATTGAAGTGCTTCTATTCTCTCCATTTCTTTAGAATCACAACATCTTCATTGCAATTAGCCCAGATCTACCTTCTCCAATGACAGTAGTGGCTCCACCTAAGAGTAGCCCCTTTTCTATTAGCCTCTTTTCTAGCAGTGACTCCACCACTTGGGTAGCCATTTCCTCCTATGAAGGGAAAGTTGTGCTCTAATATCAATCTTTGAAATCTCAGGTTCCATACTGAGCATGCTACTAAGTTATTACTTAGTTAACATGAGACTTAAGCATTTTGGGCGAGTTGGAAGTAGGCTTATTGAGGCCTATGGCTCATCGATCTCCCTAAGAATCGAATTTTTTGTTTCAATGCAATGTTCAATTCGAAAATTTGCTATACCCTGTCCAATTCAAAATGAACCAATTTGAAAAAGGTTCGAATCTAAAGCAAGTAAGCAACCAAACCAAAATAAATTAAAATCGAAAATGAATCCTCAATATTTTTATTAAGATAATAAAACATGTCATTAAATGAATAGGCTGTTATCATTGGGTTTCTGAAGCAATGAAGTAACACAAATGCTTCAATGAGAGATTTGAGAATGAGACCATGGGGCATGGGCGAGTGGACATATTAGGGGATGAGTAAGGGTTAGAATTTTATAAATATATATTTATTTTTATGTATATTTATATTATATATTTATATTTATAGATATTTATACCCATTAAACAATAGAGACATGTTTGGTAGATGTTTAAAATTTAAGACCGTTTGAAGTTTAGGAAGTCTTAGGGCTAGTTTACGACGCATGTTAGCTAACCCGTGTTAGCAAAGTTGCAACAGAGGTTAGCCCTTGTTTCTGTTGACTTGCAAACAGGGGTTAACCCCTATTTGTGTTTACTGAATAGGGGTTAGGAATGGGGGTTATCCTATGATGTGAGGGGGTAAGAGAGAGAGATCGGGGGTTAAGTGGGGGTTTGGGCCAACCCCTCTTCAAACCGGTGTTAGGATAACACGGGTTAGCAACTCAAAGAGGGGTTGAGTTATCCCCCAAGGTAAACGAGGGTTAACCCCCAAAAAGAAGGTTAACCCTCTCTGTAAACTACGCCTTAAGGTTTGGGAATGGTGGGATAAGTGGTGGGTTTGTGAGGTGTAAATGTAATAGTTGAGTTGATATACTATTATTGATTTTTGTTTTTATTTGTATTGGGAATGGGTTAGTGAGATAGATGTGATATGTGATAACATGTTAATGGATGTAGATGAGATGGGTGGGAGTAGATAGATGTGATTGGTGAGGGATAAATGTGATTGGTGGAACTAGGTTAATAAGAGTAGATGTGATATATGATGGTAAATGTGATAGATGAAAATAATATTCTTTACTGTTCATGTTCACTGCAACATTTATGAAGTTTACATGGTATAAAACCCCACTTTAAACTACAACTAAACAGGACCTAAAATCAGTAACCAAATTGAGAAATTGGTTCATTCAATTTCTAGATCTAGAAATCAAATCAAATCTTCTAAAAATTGGGAATCAGAGAAGATGCCACATGAACACTACCACATAGCACATCAGGCCACGTGGCACAGCAGCAGCAGCAGCCATCCAGGCTGGCAGAAAGGGGTCTTTTGGACCAAGTTTGATGCTTTTCTATATTTGGAAATTAGTTTTGTTAGAAATATGTTTGGAATTTGTTTTAGTTAAAATAAAAGATCTTTTCATACAAGAAAAGATCTTATCTCTAGAAATAGAAATATTTATTTACTATTTTTAAGGGATATGTACTTTCTATAAAATAGAGAACCTTCCCATATGTTTTCTTTGAGCAACAAAGTTAATTCTTCCAATTATTGCTCCTTCCTCTCTCTCTCTTCTTCCAAGAACCACCGGCCATCCAAGAGGCAGGAGACCTCCCTGCCGGCCACCAAGAAGCCCAGCTGGCCTCCCTTAACCTGCAGCAAGGCCAATCCAACCTCCAGCAGACTGGCTACACTCTGCAGGCCAGTCTGCCCGCACTTGCAGCACATCAGGCTGGTCACTTGCAAGGCCACCCCAGGTCCAACAGGACCCATCTAGCCATCTGCAGGACCGGCTGCACCCAGCAGCTGATCCACAGCAAGCCCAGACCAGCTGGTCCTCTACAGCAGCCACAGGTGTGATCTCCCTCTCCGTGTGTTAAGAGCCCCTTGTTTGGACTATTTTTCCCGCATATAGGAGTCTCCACGCTCCACTTCCGCACTAATTCTTGACATGGTATCAGAGCAGACAATCTAGACTCGCTGTTCGCATGATCCAAAATTGTGCAGTAGAGCCTCACGCCTCCAGAAAAATTCCTCCTCAACAAGACCAACGTCTTACATGGTCAAAACCAGCGACTTACACGGTGAAGATGGCGAAGGCATCATCAACGATCAAAGAAGACGCACTTGACTCAAGAGAGAGCGAGGTGGTTGTCACCGAGACAACCATCAAAAAGAAGAAATACAAGGAGATTTATCAAAAGAGGCACAGTGTAGCTTCTAGAAGAACTCAAAAAATGCATCGACTTCTACAATTTCTCTTGGTAACCCTGGTTCGAAGAAAAGCCAAAGGTCTTTGCCAGCTCAGAAGCAAGGCACCATACTTCTCGAGGAGACACGTGGAACCCTCTAACGCATCGGGGAACGCTGGGATGAAGAGCTCGACTCTCGAGCATAGAAGAAGAGGCATGAAGATCATCCTCAAAATCTCAAGAAGAAGAACGATGCATCAATTTCAGTTTAGGCAAGTCATCAGCCTCCCGACCTCCAACTTGAGGGGGAGTGTTGGGAATCAAAAAAGATGCCACGTGGACACTACCCCATAGCACATCAGGCCACGTGGCACAGCACCAGCAGCAGACATCCAGGCTGGCAGCAAGGGGTCCTTTGGACCAAGTTTGGTGCTTTTCTATATTTAGAAAATTAGTTTTGTTAGAAATATGTTTGGGATTTGTTTTAGTTAAGATAAAAGATCTTTCCATATGAAAAAAGATCTTATCTCTAGAAATAAGAATATCTGTTTACTATTTTTAGGGGATATGTAATCTTTATAAAATAGAGAGCCTTCACTAATGTTTTCTTTGAGCAACAAAGTTAATTCTTCCAATTATATTACTCCTCTCCTCTCTCTCTCTTCTTCCAAGAACCACCAGCCATCCAAGAGGCAGGAGGCCTCCCTGCCGGCCACCAAGAAGCCCAGCCGGCCTCCCTTGACCTGCAGCAAGGCCGATCCAACCTCCAGCAGACCGGCTGCACTCTGCAGGCCAGTTTGCCCGCACCTGCAGCACATCAGGCCGGTCACTTGCAGGGCCACCCCAGGTCCAACAGGACCCATCTAGCCATCTGCAGGACCAGCTGCGCCCAGCAACCGGTCCACAGCAAGCCCAGACTGGCCATATCAGGCTGGCTGGTCCTCTACAGCAGCCACAGGGCTGATCTCCCTCTCTGTGCATTGAGAGCCCCTTGTTTGGGCTATTTTTCCCACGTACGGGAGTCTCCACACTCCGCTTTTGCGTCAATTATTGACAAGTTCAATTTTCATTTCTTTTTTTTACTTTTGTTAGCCGTAGGGATCACCATAAGATTCATTGATCTCAACAACATATTTTCCAACATCCATAGAGATATGACTGCCTATAAGCCTCATCCCCCTATTCAATGAGTGCACCTTAATATCTACTCCCGGATCCAACGCTCCTATATGACTCTATTTCCACTTTCCCACTTGACGAAGGCAACAAAACTGGAACAACCACTCCCTATCCCTCCCCATCCCAACTCTTCCCCCCCCAACCCCCCCATAAAAAAAGGAAAAAACCACCACCAAAAGTACAGACAAGCATAGATGTTTCTCGTACATTGTCATTCTTTTTCACCACAACCTTTGGCAACCATTAAACTCGGAGGAACAATATCAGAATAGTTGAGAAGACCAGGAACAACATACAGTTACCTCCGGGGTTCGTTTCTCATAATGATGCCTACTCTGCATATGGCAAACCTGAATTGTCCATCAAACTTTTCAATCCAACAACACAAGTATATGGACATCGCTTAGTCTCGGGAACCTTCATTCCCAAGAGGGGAAATTGCATTTGAATTGCTAAGGATTTTTCTGTTAGTTTTCCTAGTAAATCCATCACATTCACTATTTGTGATGCTACAATCTCCTAATCTTCAACAAGAACAGGGGCAAAGATCAGCACACCATGAGGCCAAAATCAGACTGTTTCACCTCTATTTCAGTAAATCATTGATTGCCCCTGACTCTCAAGCACGGAGACATCCAGTGGAATTATCTGATGTAGACAACCAAAAAGAAACAAAAATAAAGTTTCCAAAAAAGAAAGCAAAAGAAAGTTGTTACTTTTTGGCTGAATCTGAAAATAGCATAAGAGGAGGGTGAATCATGCTCAAATAAAAATAGTTTGTAAATAAAAATCAATGCCACAAATATGAACATAGGATAAAGAAATCCTTTGGAAAGGAAAACCTCTACCCAAATCTCCTCCCAATTTAGGAATTTGCCCCAACTATAGTTGGAAACACTAGTATCACACTACTTTAAATGAGGATAACGTTCCTCAAGTACATACCCTTTCTTGGACAACTCCCAAGAGAGATCGTGCCCCTCATATTTCAAGAGAGACGAGAGACCCATAGCCTAGGTATTTAAAACTACAACAAAATCAAAATGAAAAAGAAAGTCTTATAGAACTTTGTGTAGCACAAATAAGTGTGTAAGGACTTGAGAATACTTTTGTCAGATTTGGAGTGAGAAGACAAGAGTAAGTGAGGTGTACAAAAGCTCTTGAGTGAAAGTTCAGAAGCAGTGCTATTGAAAGCTTTAATCTCTCAATTTAAGTGTTTGAAGGCTAAGTTCAAGAGAAAATAAGTTGTAATCCAACCATAAATTTCCTCAGATATTTATATAAGTCATACAAACCTTACAAACCAATTTTTAGTCGTTCTATAATGTATAGAATTCAAAGTGAAAAGATGCACCTTTTGAAAACTTGGAATAGATCTTGAACTGTGTACAAAATTATTAGATCATATTAGACGATTAATTTTCAGAGCACTAATTGATTAATAGAGGCTGTTATTCATTTACTGGAAATGGTGTCTTCATACCAGAGAACTATATGATGACTGATATTTTCCATCTATACTGAATATAGTTCCTTTCCCTGTTATAGAAAACACGTAAATTAATTGATTAGCATTTGTACGATCTTTATGTATCTCCTAGGAAATGGCACATCTATTAGTCATTTAACACTTTCTACTAATCAACTAGAAGAAAAAAAATTAATCGATTAATCAATGTCCATCAAAATTTAAAAAATTGTGATTATTAGATTAACTAAGTCCCCTAATCAATTAATTTCCTTTCAAGTTGTCTGTATCGAAAGACACCATTTTTAGTAAACTATTAAGAGCTTCTCCTAACTGATTAGTTTTGTGAAAACTAATCATTTAATATCTTCTCCTAATTGATTGGTTTTGTGAAAATTAACAATCTAATATCTTCTCCTAATCAATTAATTTCAAAATTTTTTATACAATTAAAAAATGTTTCAGTTATCAAAAGGTGCAATTTTTCACTTTGAATTCTATGCATTATAGAATGACAAAAAGTTGGTTTCTAAGACTTATATGGCTTCTATAAATATCCTAGGAACCTTAGAGTCAGATTAGAATTTATTCCCTCTTGCACATAGCCTTCAAATAGTCATATTGAGAGACTGAAGCTTTCAAGAGCCCTAGTTTCGAACTTCCACTCAAAGGCTCTTGTACTCTTCACTTTCTTTGATCTTCTCACTCCAACTCTAATTAAAGAGAACTCAAATAGAGTATTTTCAAGTCCTTACACACACTTATTGTACTGCACAAGGCTCTACAGAGCTTGTACTTATTTTCTTTTTCATTTGGATTTTGTTGTAGTTGTGAATACTCTGGTTGTGGGTTTCCTACCTCTCTTGAAAAGAAGGGGAGAAATCTCTCTTGCATTGTCTAAGAAAGGTATTGTACAAGGAGAACATTACTCTCATTTAAAGTAGTGTAGTAGTAGTGATTAAAACTGTTGTTGGAACAAAATTCTAAATTGGAATATCTAGGTCTCAAAAGAGTTTCCTCCATAAAGTAATTGTTAGAGAAAATAGAGAATCTAATTCTCATTATTGAAATCAAGAACCCTAACACCCTTTAAATAGAGAGTTGGGTTTAAAAATTATACAAGAGACCCAACAGAAATAGGAAATAACTGACAGGAATAGGAAAAGAACTAGGACTCTTCACTTAACTAAATAGACTGAAACATAACCATAATATAACTCATAATTAATCCTAATTATTAACACTCCCCCCCCCCCCCCCCCCCCCAAGTTAGAGCATGGAGAACAATCACGTCCAACTTGTTACAATTGACAAAATTTGACTTCTTCCAATGAAGACATCTTCTAACTAAAGGACCAGGCAGGCAACAGATCAAAAGAGCGGACAGGTAGGTAGTAGGAGACGATCCCAAGCAGAAAAGAGTTGAACGGGAGATGATCCCAAGCAACATCAAGTAGTAGAGTAGGAGATGATCCCAATCAATAGTGGTAGTAGGTAAGCAAAAGCAAGTGATGAGAGCCATGTTCAAATCCTCCAGTCAACAAAGTTTTCGGTGGTAGGAGTAGATGCTCCAGAACTTGATGCAACAGAGGTAGAATTCACCACATGACCAGTAGTAATAGTAGTAGTAGAGGAGGATGGCTCCTTCCTTAGTAAAGTCCTCAAACGATCTAACTTCTCAGTAGTGAACTATATTAGAGACTGCTTTGTAGCACTCTTAGTTGTAGGAGTTTCAATAGTCTTATAGCCTAAGCTGGTTTGCTAAACTTCTCCCAGCACTTCTCAAAGGTGTGGTTCATCTGTTAGCAATGCGTGCGAGAGTAGATGTTACCATGGTCGCATTCACGGCCAAAACAACCACCTCTTCCTCTAAAGGCAACGAGAACAGAGGTGCTAGGAATAGCAGCAAGAATAGTAGCATGTCAGGCATCTGCATCAACTTTCTAAAGCCAGCAAGAATAATAGCATCAGATTTGGTATAGCATCAAATGATAGAAGTTGGTCCTTGGTTGACTGATATTGAGGAATAAAGCCATGAAGGAACTAATAAGTTTGGCACTTTGCCCTCTGCATAGTCTGAGCATCACAACAGGAGGGTTGGAACACAGCAAGTTCCTTATATAGTGACTTCATCGTAGTATAGTAGCCAACCAATGACTAATCATCTTGATTGGTAGACGAAATATGGCAATAAATATCTGCAAGTTTGGAGTTGTTTGACTACTAGGAATATTTTTGGCCAGGTTGTCTCGAATGTCCTTGGCATTCTTCTTGTAAAATATATTTGCCTCAATGTTTGATTGTATGCTATTCATAAGCCAATTCATGGCCGTGTAATTGTCTTGTACCCACTTGTCGTACTCCCTATCTTTAGTATCCGATTCTTCCTTGCTCAGAATATAGAGCTTCTACTGGCCTCCAATGAATATCTTAAATGCTCAAGACCAAAGAATATAGTTCTAAACACCATTCAATTTTATGGAGGTGCCCTAAACCACAACAGTAGTGGTGGATAGGCAATGATCTTGGAGTCGTCATGTTTGAAGGCAGATCATGCAGTCAGGCACAGCCAACAAGGAAGAACCACATGCAAGAGTCATGCAAAAGAGAGGCATGGGTCACATGCACGAGGCATGCAACACAGAATCTTGGCCATGCACAGTGTGCGTGCAGCAAAAAGCAAGGTAGCATTCTAGGTAAGCATAGTAGGGTAACGCCACGCGTTGTGTGTGCGAGGCGGAGAGGAGTGCAATGTGCTAAGTGTGCTAGGCAAGGGCAGCGTCACACACATGGTACACAATAAGGGCAATGTAGGTGCACGCGGTGGGCACAGGCAAGAGTATGCGATGGTGTGGTGGGCACAAGCACGTGCAATGGCACGCAGTATAGGCAAGGGCCACACGTTGTGTGCGTGCAACAGGGAGGAGGTGCACGGAGAAGATTAGCATGCAAGAGGATGGGCAATAGGGCTTCCCAGGAATTAGGAGTCATGCACTAATACGATGTTGGAGAAAAGAATCTTATTCTCGTTATTGAAATCAAGAACTCCAACCCTCTTTATATAAAAAATTGGGTTACAAAAATTACATAGGAAACCCAACATGAATAGAAAATAGCTACCAAGAATAGGAAAAGAACTAGGGCTCTCAACTTAACCAAATAGACTCACATCTAACCATGATAGGGCTCATAATTAACTAATCCTAATGCACTAAGGGTAAAAGAATAAAATATAGGGAAAATTCTTATCACACCATATGTGCATGCAAATACACAAATTATTGTTGCAGTTCAATGAATTAACTATTAAGTCCTATAAAAGATTGAGGATAAATTTAGAAAAGAGAATCTTAGCATAAAGAGTACATGGCAAGAGTGACAATGGAAATAGAGGAGCTAACTTCATCATTGCGGCATGAGAAGCATAGATGCATGTGGCTGTATTTGACAGAGTACAAGGTAGAGACAGTTTTATTATCTAAACAAGGGGAAAAATGCAAGGAAGGTGCTAAAATGACAATTCAAATATACACCCACCCAATGAGTGATGGCAACATAAATAGAGAAGGCAACAAATAAAGAACTAGGTTGCATATCCAAAAAGATACATCTCCTAATATGCTGACCCAAATCAAATCCAAAAAGGATGGCAAGTCGATGTGGGATGAGAAGGGGGTAGGCCTCTGTGCTCATTGCACACAAGATAATGAACAAGAAAAATATGGTTAATGAAGTGGACTTGCATTGATGAGAGATAATGGGTGTGAAAATGGTAGAAACTACATGCAAATAAAAAATTGACCAAGATGGACAATGGCCTTTAAGTTAGCAATGTTGACACCAATTGCAAGCAAGTACCAAATAAGAGACGGTAAGCTTATGTTATTTTGGTGAAATGCCCTACTCCATAGAAGTGTAATGGGTGACTCCGTAGAATCCTAGTCCAAATGCATTTTTTTTGGAAGAAAAAAGATGATCGCATAGGGCTAGTGATCATCCAAATGCATTAATAATAACAGAAAAGGGGGTTTACATCAAAAAAGGATATGGAAACATCAAATGCTCTCCAGAGCCGCTAAACCAACTACATGTTAACAAGATGCAATTGGTCTAAGGGATCAATTTATCAGGTTATTCGTAAACAAATTACAAGCATCCCACAACAGTATACTATCTACAGCAATTTAATAATTGTAGTAATTCAAAAAAGTCCAAAGCACTGCACAAAAAGAAAACCTTTTCAGTTTTTTTTTTTTCAAATAACCATCTTTCCAAAATTCCAAAAAGGTTTGAACCATCCAGATTTCCAAGATTGTTACTATTTGTGGATTACTTGTCAAAATCCTCTGGTGCAAAAGCTAGCAGCCACATGGGTGCTATTGTACCAAGTACAGTTGTCCATTCGAGAGATCTTTTACAAAGAGGATTTCATTTTTCATTGAGGTCCTTAGGTGCTTAGGGATGGCGAATGAGGACTCAGAGGGTGTGACCAGTGATTTGCAAACAAAGCATCGAGAACCTTCATTGTCTATTATGTAAATGCCATCCATGTGTGTGTGTGGGGGGGGGGGGGGGGGGGGGGGGGGGGGGGGGGGGGGGGGGGGAGGGTTGTTTGATGGGATCACAAATTTTGGTGCAAAACCTGTAACATCTCCCAATGAATAATGTTGAACCTTAGATATCAAATATCAACAATGGGAACCCAATCCCATGACAATTTTTGATGTATGAATGTTTCTTTTTTTTTTGAAAAATGAAAGGGTGGTTATGCGATTGATAACCACCCAAAATCATTTCATTCTAATAAAACAAGTTACAACAAGCTTACAGGTTAGATCCCCAAAACACCACCTGGGAAGAGATAGCCGAAACAAAATTCTCAACATAAGACCTCTCCCCCCTAAAGATCACCCCATTTCTCCCCAGCCACACGCCCCAAAAGACCGCCAAGACCTTCACTCTATCCTTCTTGGATCCCATAAGGACTTAACATAAGGATAATATTATTTTACTTGGCCTTTCAAACAACACTATCTTATCCAGATAGAACAAAATAATGCAACTTACAGGAAGCCTATAGCAATCCGATTCTCATAGTTGAGGCCATCAGACATCCCTAAGTCCCCAATATGATCCCCCAGAAGTAAGACATTTGTCCTTGTTTTCAGGGCAGCATAATCATTTCCTGAGCCATTGGGACCTCCAAAATGATCATGCATAGGAGCAGCCATATCCAGAGCATGTTCATTTTTATTTAGAACATGAATAGTTTTACCTACCATTAAATGAGAATAGAGTAGTTAATAGACCAGAGGACTCAGAAAATACGAGAAATTCATGTGCAGATGATGAAAGTCCATGGCTAAGAATGGAGTTATAGAAATTTGATGTAAGCTCAATTATGTTCTTTACCAAATCCAAAGTGGAAGTCCAGAACCTAGCATCAGAAGGCAGACATCCAATAATTATTACCTCCAAAGCACTTGTAGTGTCATGTGATAAGGCCATATTTTGCATACATAGTTCATGCCTAACATTGTTAATTTTTCATTAGTTAGTGCCAATAAATTAGATATCTATAGTTTATTTTTATTTTGATATTTTTATCTAAATGCAGCGATAAAGATATAAATAAGTGGTGCATGGAACAAAGCTCGATATTTGGAGGAGATGGGATGAAATGCAAATTAATTCCCCTTTAAAACCAATAATCTTATCCCATCCACATAACCAGTACCAACAACTAATTACCCACATTCCCATTACTCTTCCAATTAGTCCATACCCCACCCATGCTACACACATAAAGCACTCCACATCCCCTCTCGTAATACACACACCCACCTCCCTAAATCATAAGAATGTCCATACACATATAACTCACGTTCACATATTAACACATAACCACACCCCCGTAATATCCCACCCATCCCATTAACACAACACCACTCTCTATCTCCGTTAAATAATACACATTAACACCAGCACATTCAATTAACATACATTTATACACACACACGTTATCACATACACAGCCCACTATCACCATTACACACTCCACATAAATCACACAATAAAACAAAAAAAAATTATAACACCACCACCGTGCACTCTACGCCACCCTCTCCTCTCCCTGACTCCCCAACGCACACCCCCACCATATAAAACACACTACACTAATGTAAATGCCCCCCTCCCACACAACACTTATGCAAACCTCCTCCCTCTCATTCTCTTCATTCTTCTTCCTCCCTCTCGTCTCTTCTCCTTCCCATCTCCTTCAACACCACCTCCACTGTCAAACCACCACCGTCGTCATTCCCTCACCCAGTGTTGTAAAAATCGACCTACTCAGCCGAGTAATCGATCGAGTAATTCTATGCGGTACCCTACTGACTAAATAACCCATAGTCGGGCCTATAGTCAGCAACACCAACTACTTGGTCAAGTAGTCGGTGTAGTCGGCCGAGTAGTAGGCCAATTTTTGCATAGAAGGAAAAATAGGTATGTAGGTATATTATTCTTTTTTCAGTTAAATAAAATCCCACTCGACTACCCTCTCCTAACCACTCCCCTAATAGTTTATTTTCACTCGAGACTCCTCTTCGATTAAGCAAAAAACCTTCCATCACCGAAGCATATATTGTAATGTATTTGATTCAAGCATATATTAATTCTTGATTTATGTTGTTTTGTCGTTGGTAATATATTTGTAATTATTTATACCTTAATTTAATTATTAAATTTGTAATGAATTTGATATTATTTATACTTTGTAACTTATTTTATAAGCTTGAACTTGAATATGTTTACTTTTATACAATGACATTTTACTTCTTTATATATATATATATATATATATATATATATATATATATATATATATATATATATAATGCCTGACCGAGTACTCTCCGAGTATTCCCCCGCATACCGTATACTCCTTAGTCAATGGCCTAATCGACTGAATACCGACTACCGACTTTTACAACACTGCACTCACTATCCTCGATCCTTCTCCTCTTTGCCGCTCTCTCCCTTTATCTCTCTCCTATGCCACCGCCATTACCACCACTTACCAAACACAAGCACGACCTCTCCTCCATTAATCACTGTCATCGCTACCTTCTTCTCTCTTCGCTGGCCAAGCTCCACCACAGCCACCGTCGTCTCTCTAGCGTCAACCTCCTCCACCACACGTCGATGGTGGAATCAACTCCGACCAATCGTGCATCGCCTCCTGTAGGCTTGACATCTTTTACTTTAGTTTTTGTGTATTAGGCAAAAAAAAATTATTTATGTAATTTTGAGTTCATATTTTATGTTAGCATATATTTTCTATTTCTATTTTTCGTTGTTGTATAATTGTTGGGTTTGGTTTGCTTCTTAAGGGCTTTTATGTACTTCCACCCTTTCGGTCTCTCTCTCTATATAAGAGAGCCCTAAGGTTTCTAATGGAATTTGAATCATTTCATCCAATTTGATATCAAAGCACCGGTCCTAGATCGTGGTCTAGGTATCCCACCTCTCAAGGCTTCCTAAACCTTAACACTGAATCCCGATCTCCACTATCCCTTCCTCGGCGGCGGTGACGGCAGCGACGACGGCAGGGGCACCCGGCAACTCTTCGACAGCGTGCAACATCCCACGTAGCGACGCTACAGCGACACGGGGCCTGCTACACCGGTCGGGTGACACTCCGACAACCCGCAACGACGCTGCAACAGTGGTGCTACAGCCTCAAGGAGCGTTGGCGATGCTCTACAGCTGCCAACAGCGGCAACGATAGCCATCAGTAGAGTAGCGGTAAGCTGGAGTAGCTCTGCTGCGGCAATTTGCAGCAACAACAGGCAGTGCAGCCAGTCGGAGTAGGTGGCGCACATGCTATGGTCCCTGTGCAGTGATCGTGAGGGGCTTCTTACCCTGATCTAGGGACTGTAGTCCCTATAGTCATTGCAAGAGGGAGGTTAGGTCTCTTTGGGGCCACCTTAAGTGTTCTCCTTACACCTAGGTAAGGTCAACATCTGTCCAAGGAGACCTCATGTTAGCGATACAGATCTAAATTGGATTTCTTCTAGATCTATCGGTGTTTCATTGACGTGAATGTGGATTTCTTCATTGACGAGTTTGTTTCATTGGGTGTTCTTGATGGATGCCTTTGGATCAATCCGTTTCATTGATTAATGATGAGTTGTTTAGCTCCCTTTGGACATGTTGGACTCACCGGGAATTATTGAGTTCGTGATGGAAGTCACTATGAAAGCAGGACAAGTTAGTCTTGACAGAGACCATCGTGTCAGACAATATCATCTGACTAGACGAGGAAGCCCTTCTACACGAGGTAGGGGGCACCGTCGTCGACAAGGTAGCAAGCAATAGGCCACTGGTATGTTCCCTTGCAAGATAGGTCATGTTCAAACTATGACTAAAGCTACAAAGTGGGTCGATGGGATTGTTTGGAAAGAGGATGAGACTATTGTGTCTACCACTTTAGATACTGCAGCTCTTGCTTCTTCTGCAAATGATGGACGGTTAATTGATTCCAGGGCATCCAGGCATCTTAGGGGAGATCGGGAGTGCTTCCGCATGGTGCATGATGTTCCTCCTAAAAGGACTGTTCAAGTAGCTGATAGACATCTTTCTCAGGTCCAGGGCGAGGGGGAGGTTACTATATCATCTATCTTGACACTGCCCAATGCTCTATTTGTTCCTAATTTTCCGATCAGATTGTTATCAGTTAGCAGGATTACTAAAGAACTCAATTGCAAAGCAATCTTTGATGATATGGGGTGTGTTTTCCAGGACAAATTCACAAGGAAAACTATTGGTGGACACGAGGAAAGAGGTGCATACCGCTTAGCTCAATCTCCATTGGCAGTTGTTGGATAGGCAGATGTGGCATACAAGGCAGGGACAGCACTTCAGTGGCACCGTCGGCTGGGACATCCCTCTCTAAATCGACTGAGATGGGATATTCCTTATTTATCACCCGCTACTGATCTTTGTGACGCTTGCCAACTAGGTAAGCATCATCGTTCCAGCTATTCTCCTAGCACTACGATTGCGTCATGTGCATGCTTTGACTTACTCCACATGGACATATAAGGCCCGAGTCGTACTCCAGACAGGCAAGGATTCCGCTTCTACTTGGTGGTGGTTGATGATTTCTCCAAACTGTCATGGACCTTTTTGCTTTGTAGTAAGTCAGATGCAGGAAATACGATTGAGATATTAATTAATCAGATCAAGACTCAATTTTCTATAGTTGTAAAGATTGTTAGAACCGACAATACACTTGAGTTTTGCACTAGGAGACTGGCCCAGTTCTACAGCTTCCTAGGCATCATACATCAAACCTCCTGCCCCCACACTTCCCAGCAAAATGGTGCGGCAGAAAGGAAACACAGACATTTCTTAAACGTGGCCCAGACATTGTTGATACATCACAATGTTCCATCTTCCTACTGGGGAGACGTTTTGACTGCTTGCTACCTAATCAACAGGATGCCTAGTTCGATCCTTCATGAGCAAATTCCATATCTGATATTGTATCCAAATAGAGATTTGTTTGTTGTGCCTCCTCAGGTTTTCAGCTATGTTTCATTTCACATTCTTGGTCCTGGCAAGGACAAGCTTGCTCCCCATGTGGTCAAGTGTGTATTTTTGGGTTACAGTGCCACCCATAAAAGCTATAAATGTTATGATCCCATTGCTAGGCGACACTATGCTAGCACGGATGTCACGTTTCATGAGGAAGTGCCTTATTTTTCTATGAGGAGCCACTGGATGTCTACTTCAAATGCATCTGCCCCAATGCCCTTTCCCTCTGTTTAGTTTGACGATATTCCTGTTTCAACTCCCCCACCTCCCGTTTTAGATTCCAGGAAGTCCGTGGATGATTTTGAGAAGCTACATTGGTCCGATGCGCATGTACAATAGACCTCATTTGACTCTGCAGAGGCCATCTCCGTCTACGCCACCAGACTCTTCTACACAATTGCATGTTGATTCCACTGAGCTGCTTGTTGACGATGGTCCCACAAGTCACTCTATAGTGCCTGATGCTACTGAGGATCCTTCTATTGCTATTAGGAAGGCTCCACGCTCTTGTGCTCGCTACCATGTTGCAGGTGATCTTCCCAGTACCCATCTTGGGAAGTCGTTTGTCTAGTTTACTTCTACCTTGTCAGCTACAAAGATCCCTACTACCTACCAGCAAGCCATACTTCATCCAAAATGGCGAACTGCCATGGAGGACGAGATGGATACACTTCGAGGTCGCGAGACCTGGGAGCTTACCTCACTTCCTGACGGAGCTACTGTTGTTGGCTGCAGATGGGGTATTCACAGTGAAATCCAATCCAGATGGGGGCATTGCTAGGTACAAGGCACATCTAGTGGCAAAGGGGTTCACCCAAACCTATGGGGTGGATTTCTTCGACACCTTTGCACCAGTTGCCAGACTTTCTACTATACAGGTGCTAATTGCAGTGGCAGTTTAGTTAGATTGGCCTTTACATTAGATGAATGTGAAGAATACCTTCCTCTATGGGAATCTCCAAAAGAAAGTCTATATGCAGCATCCACCTGATTTTGAGGCTCAGGAGTGTGTATGCCGACTACAGAAGGCCATTTATGGCCTTAAGTAGAATCTCAGAGCTTGGTTCCAGAGACTATCACAAGTTGCAGAGGCAGCTAGATTCAGGAGGTTGACAGCCAACTTTTCTCTTTTTGTCAGGAGAACTGGATGAGGTACGGTGATGCTTCTTGTTTATGTCAATGACTTGATTGTCACAGGAGATGATGAGCAAGGTGTTGCTGAGATTAAGCGCATCCTAGCAAAGCAGTTTGTCGTGAAGAACTTAGGAGCTCTACGGTACTTTCTCGGTATTGAGGTTACTCGCAGCAAAACGACGTAGTCTTATCCTAGAGGAAATATGCTTTGGACATCTTGCAAGAGACTGTCATGCTTGGGGACAAGGAGGCCAATATTCCTATGGACCTCAAAATGCCACTATATGATAAGATTGCACAGTTGGTGGACAGTAGGCAATATAAGCAACTTGCAGGCAAGCTGCTATGGCTCACTATTACGAGGCCAGACATCTCCTTTCCAGTAGGGAAATTGAGTTAGTTCATGGCCAAGCCAACATGCCAGGACTGAGATGCAACATTAATG
Source organism: Thalassia testudinum (assembly GCA_037157565.1). Classification (NCBI taxonomy): domain Eukaryota; kingdom Viridiplantae; phylum Streptophyta; class Magnoliopsida; order Alismatales; family Hydrocharitaceae; genus Thalassia; species Thalassia testudinum. The sequence continues at coordinate 27,776,930 of JAZHRO010000024.1, forward strand.
GTGTCAGATACATCAAGAAGGCTCCTAGGAAGGGTCTTCTCTTTTCCAAGGGATCTTCCATGACCTTGGTTAGATACTCTGATGCGGACTACGCTGGATGTCATGTGGATCACAAATCGACTACTGGGTTCTGCATCTTTCTAGCAGGGAATTTGATTACATAGAGGAACAAGAAGCAGAGCACAGTTGCGAGATCTAGTGCCGAGTCTGAGTATAAGGCCATGGCTCAGACCACTACAGAGATGATGTGGATCAGATCCCTACTTACTGACTTGCAGATACAGTTTTCTAGCCTGATGGAGATGAGATATGATAATAGAGCAACATTTATTGCCAACAGCCCAGCATTTCATGAGAGGACGAAGCACGTTGAGGTTGACCATCACTACACCAGAGACATCATTCAGAAAGGGTTGCTTTATACCACACCAGTCACATCTAAGGCGCAGATTGCTGACATCTTTACCAAGCCCTTAGCCAGCTCTCTATTTAATTTATGTGTATCCAAACTGAGCATGATAAATATCTATGCTCCAGCTTGAGAGGGAGTATTAGCATGTATTTTCTATTTCTATTTTTCATTGTTGTATGACTGTTAGGTTTGGTTTGCTCCTCAAAAACTTTTATGTAATTCCACCCTTTCGATCTCTCTCTATGTAAAAAAGCCCTAAGATTTTTAATGGAATTTGAATCATTTCGTCCAATTTTTTAAGTTCGTGTTCTAATTAATCAATAGTATGATACATAATCTTTTATAGTAAATTATCCGAGTCTTTTATAGTAAATTATTATTATTTGCGACATCTTTTATAGTCTTTTATAGTATTTATATGTAGTCTTTCCAATTGAGAGCACTTGTGTTAATCTACAAGTAGTGTTCAACTGCCCCTAAATTAAGATTGAAATCGAAGTTAGGTTATACCGTTGGAATTAGTCGTAGCGGATAGCCTAAGCCTAAGGGAAACTTGATTTTGGTTTATCATTGATTTGACACCTCAAGCTCTAACTTTATTATTTCAAAATCCGCACGTCCTTTTCACGACTTTATTTTACAAATTTGAATATTCATGTTCATTTTGTTCCATTTTCTCGTGACTATATCATTTTAGAAAATAAAAAAGATATATATAATTTCACATTGAACCTAGCCTAATTTCATTCATAGACAATCTAAATACAATTGGGATTCACATACACTAATCTCCTTGTGGATTTGACCAGACATACCACTTCTACATATTTTCGAAAATCAATTTTAAAATTATGTGCTTTGATGAGCAATATAAATTTTTGGCGTCATTGCCAAAGAGATTTTATGATGTATCTTAAGCATGTTGAGTTGTCTAATTACTAATTTTAGAGTTTCCTTGCATGCATTTTTTTTAATAGCTAGGTTTTGCGTCAAATTGAACTTTGTTTCATTCCCGCCTGCAGGTACTGTTTTCTCAGATGGTGGATGTGCGAGAAGAAAACTTAGTGGAGAAGAAGCAAAGGATAAAAATTTCAATAGCTCAGAATAATTTAGGACCACTTTTTTTCTTTCAATGAGAGTTTAAATTACTGTTTTCTCTTAAAATCGAACGTTGGACTCTTTTCTCTCCCTCTTCCTTTTATATTTGCAATTAGTTATATTTGCTCATTTGCTTGCATCAAAAAATAAAATAAAATTTTCACCTTAAAAAAAATTCATTTTATCTAGGAGTTGCATATCCATAGCCATTCATTCTAGGTTGCATTTGCCTTTAGATTGCAATTCTTGTTTCTTGCATTTTTGAAGAGTACTGGCAGCAGATACGCATCTCTATCCCTCACAGTTCTCTATTCATGCATTTACCTTTATGACATCTTACCTTGAATAAAAGGAAGAAAAGTCAATTTCACTTGAGTTTATTGATATATACTTCATAAGTGAAAATATTAAAAGGCATTCACATAAAGGCAAAATCTTAAAATACATCATGGTTTGCTAAAGGCCTTGTTTGCATTGTAAATTGCCCATGTTGATTAACACTTTGGTTGTAGCACAAAGCACGGAGATAAGGTACTAAAGACCTTGCATGTTCTTTAGGAAGAGGTTTGTCAGAGGTCAACAAATTTGTGTCACTCATAAGGCACCTTCAACTAGGCAAGGGGTTTGGCAAACATCGCGACAGACACCGTCTAAAAGGAACCCTAGTGGTACTTACCCCTTACCTAGCCTCAATCTAGAAGTAAGCGACTTTGACCCGAGATCTACCTCATCTTAATGCACAGAGTTTCTTAGGTACACCGTAAGTTGGTTAGGACGTGTAACTATATTGCAATATTATTTTTCCAAGTTTATAAAAAAAAATAAAACAAAGCATACCCTTTGTTGGTTGCTTGCTTGTTATTGGTGTATGCTTGGTAGGAGTTCCCTAAGACCTAAGCTAATTTTCAATCCTGAACCTGAGCAACTTTTAAGAAAGAACCAATCTAGGCAAGCCATGGCAGAAGTTCCAGAAGGCAAACCAGGAAGCCCCTAGATCTTTAAAAGACTATTTCGTGCCAAATGATTACCCTGCAAACCACCTTCAACAACCTCAAGGGAATTGCCTTGTCAGATTAAAAGTAGCATGATTCAACTGCTTCCATCCTTCTATGGCATCCATCATAAGGACCCATATAGGCATTTAAATGAATTCACTGAGGTATATTCCATCGTTAAAATCCAAGGATTTTTCGATGAATTGCTAATAAGGCACTTGGGCACTTGAAAACATCCATGTGAGTCTATTCTGTCACGTGGGCAATTTAATTATGATTTCCAATTTTTAATGGGTTCACCTTTCACTTCATCATATCCTACGTTAGATTCACCTTACTACAGATCGATAAATTTCTCCCTCCCTTTTTCTAGCCCCAGCTAAGCTTTAAGTGATCACGGCAAGATCCCAATCTTGGGTATCTCCACCTTAGCATCTTTCCGTTCTTTTTATTCCTCACAAACCTAGGAATTCTGATTTTTTTAGCTTTTTTCTTCCTTTTACTACTTTAACTCAGCTCTCTCTTTTTTTACTACTCCTTTTCACTCATTTTTTTGGGTTGGTGGTTCCTCCCAGTCTAGTTCACAAAGTCCTCTTCAATAGGGTTATGAGAAGTTCAATATTTAATTTAAATGCTAAAATTTGTGCCCACAAATCAAATAGTATGTCGGTGTTAGTTAAGATGCTTCGACCTTAGGGACTTTCAAACCGCTTGGAACCATATACTTCCTATCCAAGTGGCTTAATCCCTTAGCTACGAGATTCTTCAAGAACTTGATCTTTAAGCCCATATTTAAATAGATACCTATGTTAATTAAGCTAAATTAGCCAAAAAAAAGTCTAGGTGATAAATCAGATATCCTAAGTCGTGTGCCCTTATTGCTAATTTTCAACACTTAATTCTAACATGCACTTTTTAATGCAATCCTATTAAAGATGCTACTATCTATGAAAAGAACTTTGAAACATGAAAATTTCAAAAAAAAATATTATAAATTCTAACATGAAGAAAACAACATAAAATGTCTTCCCCCATGCCTAAACATTGCTTAAAAAAATAACCATCAGATGAGAGAAAATATATTGAAAATTGTAATGCATGAAGTTCTTACCTGAAATGACTGAAATAAAATTATGCAAATGGAAAACTGAAACATGACATTAGGCTTCTCTTCCTAGTCATCATCAATCCACTCTGCCTCAGAGTCAGAGAGCTCCATCAATTCTCTATCTAAGTCAGATTCATCAGTATCGGATAGTTCCTCAGAATCCTCCATCTCCTCGAATTCTTCATCTAACTCATCCAGCGCTATAAAGTCTACCGCAGGGGGGATCAGAGAGCATAACAAGAAAATGGGAAACACCAGGTACAAGATGTGGAAAACATAAATGTTTTCTTGGTAACTAGTCCCTGATTTTTGGGGAAGCCAACTTGCATATTTTTTGCTATAAAAATGAGAGCGAGTGCGAGAGACAGGCTTTGAGAGAGAGGGAGGGAGGTGGGGAGAAGAGAGTCCTCATCATCTGCAAAACGACCAAGTCGAGGATCCCGGAGAATGGAGGGTGGTCGAGTGGAGGAGAAGGAAGGTGGAGGACCGCGCTACTGCAGATCGGGGGAGGGTCGGTGGTGAGGTGGAGGCTCGCACTTCAGCAGATCTGGGGAGGGTTGGTGCTGACCACTGCTTCAAGTGCTTGGGGGCTGGCCACTGGCGAGGGACTGTCAGGAGCCTGTGCGATGTTGGGGATGTGGGGGCCTTGGTCATCAACGGGTGCGGTGTGGTGGTTCTGGACGGCGAAGCAATGCACGAGGTCTGGGTGTGAGACGCCCTCTGCCACCGCCATTGATGGGGGTGCCTCTGGTGAAGGTGGAGGCTCCTTGGTCAGCGGATGCAGCCGCCCTCTGCAGCTTGGTAGGCAGTGGTCTTGTGGGTGAGCTGACTTCGGGCCAGCTGCAGATCTCCGAGGTGATGGAAGCCCTCTACGTTGAACCAAAGGGGTCTACTGTGAAGGTGCTTCCCTCGGGTGACAGAGGGGTCCTTGTGGTGGGGCTACCTCTGGCAAAGATGGAGGTTTGCTTCGCGGTCTCCCGGTTGAGGTCGGGTATGGTGGCCTGGCGAAAGACATCCATCCACGATGGAGCACGAAGTGAGCATGCACCAGAGAGAGTACCGGTGGTATTGGTGGTCGAGGGGATATCGTGGAGGCTCTAGACAGTGGAGGTCCTCCAGACGGTGGTGTCCCCGTTCGCACGCCTTCGTCGATGTTGAGGAACCAGTCTCTCGGCTGGCCCACTTGAGGCAATGGTGGAGTTGAAGGTGGGTGCAGCGGTGATGGAGAAGGTGATCCTTCGCCATGGAGGACATCTGTGGGTGGTCTCTTGCTCTCGTAAGAGGACCTCTAGGAGGATCGCCTCATATGCGGAGGTGGTCGGATGAAGATCGGTTTGGGGGCGCGTGGCTCAGACCCTCCCTCGACAAACAACCAGAGTCGACCGAGAAGGCTGCGCCAATCCTTCTCGCTGCGATGGGGGATGTCTCCGCTAGAGAAGGAGCTCGACACCGATCTATGCTGGGCGCGGAAGAGGAGGATGTCTCCACCGACCCACCCCCCCTCCCCCCCTCGATGGGGGAGATGGAGACTAGGGGCCTGGGAGCGGAGGTGGTGGCACCGGATCTGTGTCGTGCTGGTGGCTCACTGCGATGCCAGGCAGAAGGTGTTCCCTTGACAGCGAGCAACCGCATGCTCATCCTTCTATCAGGGTGGAGGCCGCATGTAGTGGATGGTGGCTGGGGAGGAGCTCTTTGATACAAGCACAGGCAGAGATATCGTGGTTCTTGTCAGGGACAAAGGGTAGTGGTGGACGGCCGCGGCAGCTCTCTATAGCCATCGGAGACAGCAAACCTGGACCTTGATGATGAGGAGGTTCTTCGAACAGCAGAAGCATGTGGCTTTCGCTTGAAGATGAGGGAGGCATCCACCTGTTCCCCATGAACGACGTGCTTACGTGGAACATGCGGGATCTCAATGACCTGTCGAGGACACTAGGGCACTACATTTGCTTGTGGAAAGCAGATATTGTGTTGCTGTAGGAGTCGAAGCTTGTTGATTGTGATGCTAGAACATGAAGGGAGATTGGAGGCTCGTGGATGGAAGGTTGCCGTTATGTTGGCGCAGCTGGCCGCTCTGGGGGGCAAATACTGGGGTGGCAGGAAGATGTCTTCTCCTTAGATGACTGCTTTGAGGGTGAACATGTCATCTCGATGAGGTTGATACAGAAGACGGGTGGTGCCAGGATGGTGGTCACATGGGTCTATGGACCGTCAGATGTGCAGACAAGAGAGGTGATGTAGGAGGAGCTCTCAATAGTGGCAGCGGGTTGCCATGGGTACCCCTGGTTGATTGGAGGAGACTTCAACATTACTCTGCAGTTGGAGGATAGACCAGGGGGGCGGGGGAGATAGGACCCTTGTTCCGATGAGTTTGTTGAGTTCGTTGCTATGCATGGCCTTATAGATGTGTGCCTGACATCTTGTGCTTATACCTGGAGGAACAATTGCGGTCAGATGTCCAGGATTGACAGATTTCTGTCTAACGTGGAGATGGCAAAGGCCTTCCCCATGGCAGAGGCGTCCCCTTTGGAGAGATCATTCTCTGTTCATACACCCCTAATGTGGCGGCCTAATGAGGGAGTGCTTTTCAGCACTTACTTCAAGTTTAGCAGATCTTGGCTGCTCGAGGAGGCTTTTCGGGGTATAGTGGAGGAGAGATGGAGCTCTTTTGTGGTGGAGGGATCAACTACGATTCATCTAGCAAAGAAGTTGTCTATGCTATGGGACCATCTCAAAACATATAAGAAGGAAATCCGAGCAATCAGGAGGGGCAGAAAGCAAGAGGCTTTAATGGAAATCAGCAGGATAGATAGGCAAGAGGACCAAGCCCCTATCTCGGTTGAGGATAAGGAGGTCAGGATGAAGATGTCACATGTGGTGCAGGAGGACAAGAAAGCTGAGGTGGAATGGAAGGCGAGGTCGAGGCAGAAGTGGCTCGAGGGTGACTCTCATGCCTGGTTCTTCCACCAGGTGGCTTCAGCCAGGAGGAGGAGGAACTGGATAGAGAGTCTGTTGATTCATGGGGAGAAATTTTCAGGAAGGGAGGTGGGCAGAGTTGCGGTAGACTACTTCAGAGAGTTCACAGGCAGACGTAACAGAAGTTGTTGGCCATGGAAGGGGGCGGATATACGACATGTTACTAATGCCCAAGCGGAGAGGCTTATGACCAGTTTCTCGAAAGACGAGGTGAGGCGGGCGGTTTGGGGGTTGAATGCAGAAGGAAGCCCTGGGCCAAACGGTTTCCCTGTCTTCTTCTTTAGGGAATTCTGGTCTTTGGTGGGGACGAATGTGATGGAGATGTTGGAAGAGTTTACGACAAGAAATAGGGGGTTTGACAAGCTAAATAGATTTTATATGTTCTTGTTGCCTAAAAAAGAAGCTGGAGAGGAGATTCAAGATTTCCGTCCGATTACACTTTCCAATGTTGTCTACCTTATTGTTGCTAAGGTCTTGATAAACAGACTCTGAGATGTCCTCGAAGACTTGATATCCCCTGTGCAGACGACCTTCATACCGAGAAGGGGAATATTGGACGGGTTTGTCATCGCTATGGAGGTTTTCGCTGCTTGGAAGAGGGAGAAGAAACAAGGATTTCTATGAAAAGTAGACTTCAGCAAAGCGTACGGCTCAGTGCAGTGGGAGTTCATATGGGCATCCTTACTGAGAGGCTTCCCCAGGATGTGGATTGGATGGATGAAGAGATGCATGATGACATCTTTCTCGATCTTGATTAATGGGAACCCGACGGGAGATTGGGTCCAGCCTAGGAGAGGGGTTAGACAGGGGTGTCCTCTAGCCCCTATGCTGTTTGTACTGGCGGCGGATGCCTTGACAAGCGTGACTCATAGGACACGTGATAGAGGTCTGATTAATGGCTTCCAGATTGGAGAGAGTGACCAGACACCAATCCTGTAGTATGCTGATGATACCCTCTTTCTGGTTGAAGGAGCAAGATTGGAGGCTAGGAGGATGAGAATCATCCTGGAGCTCTTTGGCACAACGTCTAGATTGCAAATAAACTACCAGAAATCGACGTTTGTCCCAATGAACATGATGGTCGAAGAGGCGGAGTCGATGGGTGGAGCGCTTAGGACAGAGGTGGGATCTTTGCTACTGGTTTATCTGGGCCTTCCTTTGTCGGATAGGACGCTTAGACTGAGAGATTGGCTTCCATTTGTTGGAGAGAATGGAGAAAAGATTAGCAGGGTGGTCGACTAGACTGTTGTCTAGAAGTGGGAGGCTTGTTCTGGTGAATGTTGTTTTGGCATCCATTCTATCATATTTCCTATCTATTTTTAGGATGCTGAGACAGGTAGAGAAGAAGATCTTCAGGCTGATGCGTGACTTTTTCTGTTCTAATGTGGGGGCGGCAAGAAGAGGGCGAGGCTAGTGGCCTGGGAGGAGGTTTATAAACTAGTGCAAGAGGGGGGCCTGGGAGTTAGGGATGTGGAAAAAGTGAATGTTAGCCTCCTCACGAAGTGGATTGCCAAACTCATGGGTCGTGAACAGAGGCTGTTTGGTGACGTCATGAGTTGTTACGGGTCCTTTATCTCTTAGGAGCCTTTGGAGTCACCTCCTTTAGGAGCATCTTTCTTTCTCAGGAGGCTGGTAGCGGTGGCAAGGACGGTATGAACATTCTTTTCTCCCACGCTGGGTGAGGGAGATGTTTTCCAATTCCGGCTAGATGATTGGCAGGGGGTTGGCATTTCCCTCAGCGACAGATATCCTCATCTCTTTGGGAGTGTGGTTAACCCATCGGTCTCGGTGGGAGATTGCTGATCCAGGGCATGGTGTCCAGTCTTCTGGGAGGGCCTATCTAATTAGAGATGTGAGGATTTCCAGAAATTGTTGCCGAAGTTGGAAGGATAGGAGCTAGAGGAGGGTGGTGACACATACTCCTGGGAAGAAGGTAATTTCTCAGTGGCGAAGGTCTTCTGCAGATTGAGTGACAGCGTGGCCAACACAAACATAGATCTTTTGAGAGACTACAGGCTCCTCTGGGAGGCAGAGTGTCTGCTAAAGGTGAAGATTTTCGAGTGGTTGGTGAGGAGAGGGAGGCTCATGACGAACAGGTGGAGAGCGAGGTGGGCCCAGATGAATGACGTGAGCTATCTTCTTTGTGGAGGAGCGGAAGAGGACATACAACACCTCTTCTTCCAGTGGCCTTTTGTAGAGTAGGTGTGGCAGAGGATGGGGATCGACTGGATTGTACATCGGGATGTGGTTAGCTTTTGGTCCTCTTTCCACAGGAGGAATGCTCGAGAGGGGTATATCTCCCTTAGATCCAAGAAGGATCGAGCTAAGATTTTGACTGTGCTGTGGGGTGTTTGGCTAGGTAGGAATGGAGTGCTTTTTAGGGGGGAGAGACCCTATGTTGAAAATTTTGCTTATTCCATTTTGTCCTAGATGGAGTTTTGGAGATCCCATTTGTAATTTTGCTGTAATTCTTTCTGGTGGAATGAAATGATCATGCGTGGTTATCAGTTAGATAACTACCCTCTCACTTTTCAAAAAAAAAGTCTATCGCAGGGACAATGCCTTGCTTGGCCCAATGCATATTCATTGCCAGCTGAAGACGGTTGCGGAATTGAATGATCATATAATGGTTTTTTCTAAGTCTGTAATGCAACCACATGTAACGTTCTCTGGTCTGCAGCCATCCCCCCTGTATCCCACCCTGGCATCGCAAGGTAGGATGATAGTCTGACCCACAACTGGGCACATGTCCATGAGCTTTACACAGCGCTACCTTGCTCTCCTGGTAAAATCGTAAAATGGTGCCCTCATCTTATGCGCAACATGCAACTGACAGACCAATTTGGCATGCTTCAATATTTCACACTAAAGGACCAAAGGCAGATTCATGCCAAAACAGAGTGAACAGGCGAAGTTCAACAAAATGGGAACCTTGTAAATCATGTTGCTACAAAATAAAATGAAAGGAAATAAGATAAATGAAATTAAGAAAAATGAAGAAAATAAAGAAAATGTTGCTAGAATGCCTCCAACTACGCTAAATTTTATGTCATCAGCCTAACGGAGTAAAATCTTAGGGGTCTTCTAAGTCGATGATCCCAATAGTTGTCCATCAGCAATGGTATTGATATAATATTTTAACCTCTAACCATTCTCTTTGAAAATATTGCCACCTTTTTTATCCTTGATATCTACAACCCCATAAGGATATACCCGCATAATTTCATATGGCACATCCCATCTTGAGTAAGCTTCCTAGGAAATAGCTTTAAATGAGAATTGAAAATCCACACTTTTTACCATGCTGAAAGGATCTTCGGGAGATATAATTGTCATGAAATGGCTTAGTTTTCTCCTTATAAATCCGTAGTTTTCATACACATTGTGGAGAATCGAGTAGCTTGGTGGAGGCTCCTTGGGTGTTGTGATTCTACATGTGGAATCGAGAGAGGAACAGAGAGACTCAGTGAGAAAGAGGGAGAGAGTTGGAGAGAAGTTGTTGATGGTAGAACTTTTATTATAGCAAACTCAAATAATAATTGGCAGGGTCTTCTCTTTTTATAGAAAGGTAATTCTATTTCTAAATAAAGAAATCGATCCTAATTTACTAAAATCAGTGACCACCAATTATCCCAATAAATCTCAAATTATCCTACCAAATAAAGGCCATAAGTTGGTAAAACTTCTTAACTAAGCAACCGAACAAGAAATATTAAGGTCAGCAGCCTTTATTGGACTCGTAGCCTTTGCCACGTGGACTGTCCACATGGCAATCCACGTGGCCTTTTACTTCTTCATACAACCCCCTCAAGTCAAGGATGGAATAGGTCGATGACTTGCTAGACTTGTGGTTTGTTGATTGTGCAGCCAGATGCACCACCATCTTCTTTTGATGCAACTACAAATCCTCTTGTCACCTCCATAGTTGTTGCTTCTTTCGCAACCTCTGAAGTCGTGGCCATTGCAGCAATCATCTTATCCTTGTATAACTTGATAGATTTGTTCTTCAACTTCTTCTTCTTGGATGCGTTCATAGTCTTGGATGTCTCCTCCAGATTTTGAACGCCTTTGCCCATAATAAGCACCTTGCCTTCTCCAAACGACTCTTGGACCTTGTTCTTCACCATCTTCTTCGAACAACGAACCTTCCCCTACTTTTGTGCTTCGCATAAGGCACTGGATGCAATAGCAAGAGAATTCACCAGGGATCCCCTACTTGACTCAGGCCTTATGTAAGGCATCAAGGTCTTCCAATGAGTTTTTTGAGAGAACTCCCATGGCAGATGAAGTCATGAATCACGTGACCTAGGTGTTGGCGTGAAGTATTCATGCACAAGAAAGAAATCTCCTTGTGTGTGAACTCTCCATTGCTTTTCTCGATCCACGTGCATGAAGATAGAAGCTAGATCAATGGCTCTGATACCAGTGGAGAATCGAGCAATGTGGTGGAGACTCTTTGGGCATGGTGATTCCATCCATGGAATCAAGAAAAGGAGAGAGAGCCTTGACGAAAGAGGGATAGAGTTGGAAAGGAGTTGTTGATAGTAGAACTTTTATTATGGAAAACTCAAATGATAATTGGTAGGGTCCTCTCTTTTGATAGAGAGGTAATTCTATTTCTAAATAAAGAAATCAAAACATCAGGATCCTAATTTACTAAAAAATAGTAACCACTAATTATCCTATCAAATAAAGGCCACAAGTTGGCAAACCTTCTTAACTAAGCAACCAAACAAGAACTATCAAGGCCGATGGCCTTTATTGGACTCATGACCACTACCACGTGGCTACTATGCCACATGGCAATCCATGTGACCTTGCTCTGGGAGCCAACCTTAGCTATATCAAAATTTAACATTTTGATAGCCAAAAAAGCTTTATACTCCAGGCCTTGCCAAAGACAAGTTTGTAAAGAGACATCTCAATCGAGGTTTTATATGCGATTCTATAGGCCCACAAGGCATCATCAAGCCTTTGTGACCAATTTCTATGATCGAGCCTAACAGTTTTCGCAAGAATTTTCTTGACTTCCCAATTGAATACTTCTACATGCCCACCAATTTGAGGATGATACAAGGTGGCAATTTTGTGGGTGACAAAATATTTCTTTAATAATGTTGAGAAATTGATATTTTTAAAATGTGATCCCCTATCACTTATAATAGCCCTTGGAAATCCAAAACCAGTGAAAATGTTAGACTACAAATGTTTGTTAGAATTAAGGGTTGAAAAGTAGCAAGTTAATGCAAGAGTGAAAATATTAGCAAGCTAATGCACCTCCAAAAGTGGCAAGTTAATGTGTACTTGTTTAATGGTCTCCACAATTTCCTCCATCCTTACATTTTGTTTGTATCCAAAAGGTAGGTTTTTATTCCTTAATCGCTCAAAAAAATGAGCTTTAGGAGCATATACTGAAGGGAGCTCTTTAGGATTTTTCTCAGGGATAGTCTCCTCTTCTTCTTCAATAGGATCAGAGGTAGAGTTCTTTTCCAATATCTCCTTACATCAATTGGGCTTTTGAACTTCCTTTCCATTACGCAAGACTATAACTTGCGCTTGTTCCCTAAACATGACCTTTTTGCCCTTGGGATTTTCCTCAGGCCGACTAGGCAATTTCCCTTCTTTGGGCTCTCGGTTGGGTATTTTGGAAGTTAAGATTCTATGTTTGGTAAGGAGGTTTTAGTCTAGAATTGAAACTTCCAAGTTGCCTCCAAGAAAAATTAGGATGGTTTCTCCAACCAAGATTGTATGTGTTTAAATAAGGATTGTTGATAGGGTGAGAGAAACCTTATGCGGAACTAACCTCTTCTTGGATCAGCTTGGGGAATTGATTAGCCAAATAACATTCTAAAGAAGAATGATAAGTACTTTGGCAAAAGGAACATTCTACCAAAGGCTAAGCTAGAGATAGGCTTTAGTGCATTGGCTTGGAGCTTACAAGTAGTTTATCAAACTTTTAGTTAAGAAGCTCCAATTGTCGGGTCAAGTCTTGGGATACACCTACTTCACTCACATCTCTTCTTTCGTTTAGGATTGTAGTTGATCTCTATCTGAGAATGATGTAGCTAGATGTAAGGAATTCTCGCTTATAGTTTCAAATAGGTTCCATGTTGCTTCTTTTGTTTTAGTCAAAAAGGTTCCTGGCTATGCATCAATTGTTTGCCTATGTTTGTCACTAAGTCCATCATAGAACCTTTCAACATGTTTTTTTTTTAAGGGAAAGGATGATTATCCAAATGATAATCACCTAGGAGATATTATATTATATCAAAAAAGTTTTCCACATACGACTGTTGCCCTCTGAAAATCACATCACTCCTCCCCAACCAAATGCCCCACAACACCACTAAAGGCTTCTTCTCCTTCGATCAAAAGACATTCCGCCCCATATTGCTACCCTCACACTTGAACGATCTCCAAAACTCCTCAAAATAGTAAGGGCTCCACCACCCTGCATCAAGGCGGCTCCAAATCTAAGATACAAATGGGCATGTGAAAAACAGGTACTCAACATCTTCCTCTGCCCCAAGACAAAGAGGGCACTCGTTCACCTTCACAGGCACCCATCTAGCTCTCCACATTCTTGTCATAAGTCTACACCTCCTACGTAACCAAGTAAAAATCTTCACCATCTAGGAACATCTCGCCAACTAGATCTAATTGTAGTCCCTGCTCAGATCCAGATCCCCCATGGGCCCACCATCACCCAACCTTCTATAAGCAACCCTTACCGTGAAATCACCTTCATCCAAAGAGAAAACATCGTTGCCCTCCTTTGGCTGAAAACCCTCCAACTCCCACGATAATGTATGGAACTCCTGAATCCTCAAGTCTGAGAAGTTCCCAATAAAAGAAGGGCACCAGCCTCCCTCCCAGATATTCGCCACAAAGGCATCCCTGTCCATAGCCAGTGCAAAGAGTCTCAGGAACCTATCACATAGGCTCCCATGACCCGTCCAATCATCCTGCCAAAACCTTAACACATTGCCCGAACCAACCACCAAAACAAAACAGCTCTGCACCTTGGGTACCACCAAGGATAAGCCCCCAAGGAAATGCGAAGCACCCCTCGGCAAAGAAAGGGGAAGATCTCAACGCACCGGGCCAACATAACAAGACTGGAGGACCTTCCCCACAAGGCCTTCTCCATTCTCCAACAACCACTTCATAAGTATGCTATCATTCATCCTTCCTAAGTCCCTAACACCCAAGCCCCCCTCCTACACCAACCTACAAACCTTCTCCCACACCACCAACCTCACTCCCAATGCAGTCGCACCATAATTAGTCCAAAAGAAATTCCTCATCAGGCCCAAAATCTTCTTCTTAACCTGTTACGGCATATTTAGGATAGAAGTAAAATAGGACAACATAGCAGATAACACTGCCTTAAGCAAAATTAGTCTCCCACCTTTGGATAAGATCCAGGATGCCCATGTTGCTAATCTTCCTTCCAACCTCCAAATCAAGGAGGTCCAAGCATGCACCAAAATCCTCTTATCTGTCAGGGGGAGGCCCAAATAGGTAATGGGTAAGGCCTCCTGTTGCGTGCTAAGGGCCGAACTGCATCTACTTGCCACCTCCTCCATCATGTGGAAAAGAACAAAACCTGACTTGGAAAGGTTGATCTGCAACCCAAAGGCCTCCCCAAATAACTCTATCAGAATCCGCATCCTTCTTGCCTCTGCATTAGCACCCTCTATAAAGAACAAAGTATCGTCAGCATACTACAGAACAGGAACCACTGACCCGTCATCTAAGGAGAAGCCCCTTATCAAATTCCTCTTACACGATCAAACCGTTGTTCTCACCAAAGCAACCAACACAAAAAGCACTGGAGCCAACGGGCAACCCTCCCTGACTGCTCTACTTGGTTGAATCCATCCCCCCGCCAAATTGCCATTAATAAGAATACAAAATGATGCCGCTTCATCCAATATACCCAGAGGGGTGGGAAACCCCTCTTAGTTAAGGAAGCCCATGCGAAGGACCACTACACCGAGTCATATGCCTTATTGAAGTCAACTTTCCACAAGAAAGCCTTCCTCTTCTCCCTCCTGCAGCAAGATAGGATCTCCGAAGCTGCGATGTATCCATCCAAAATGTTCCTACCAGGAACAAAAGTCGTCTACATCTAAGACACAACATCCACCAGCACACCCTTCAACCTATTTGCAAGGATCTTTGCCACAATTAGATAGATGGCATTTAAGAGGGAGATTGGCCTAAAATCTTCAATGGTCTCTGCCCCATCCCTCTTCGGCAGCAGAAACATGAATTTATTCAACATGTTAAAACCCATGTTTCCATCTCTAAATTCATGCAACACCTGCAGGACATCCTTCTTGATCATCGTCCAGAATTCCTTGTAGAAGAAAACCAAGAAGCCATCAGGGCCAGGACACCCATCCGCATTCAATCCCCAAACCACCTTTTGTGCCTCCTCCCTAAACAGCCCAACAAGTCTCCTTGCCTCCTCATCAACACGCGAAATGTCCGATCCCAACCACCTTCATCTTCCCCCCTGCCTCCTCCCAGTGAACTTCCTATAAAAGTCTACCGTTGCCTTGCCTACCGCCTCCCTACCAACAAACTCCTCACATTTACCCACAATCTATCAATCCAATTCCTTCGTCCCCTCCTTAATGCCATCAAGTGAAAAAACTGAGTGTTAGAATCCCCCAACCAATTCTGTCTAAACCTCATCTTCCATTCTACCTCCACCTTCCAATCCTTTGTCTGTACCACCTGCAAATGTCCTGCACTAGCTGCCCGATCTTCCTCAGAGAGGAGACCTAGGTTATCAACTCTATCCAGCCACACAATCTTTGCAAGCGCTTCATCCCTCCTCCCACATTCCCCTTTAATCTTTAATATGCATCCTGTATATCCTGAGAAACAATCTAAGCTCACAAAACTTGACCTCCAACCACGCTGCTGCCGAGCCCTCCGTGTGTATCGATCTCCATTTTTCCTCAACCATCACCTTAAAACCCTCCTCCAGCACCCAAGCCCTGTCAAACTTGAAATAAGTGCCATACCTCCAACCTTCATTAGTTGCCCAAAGTAGCGATGTATGATCTAAGAAAGGTCGCTCCATGTGCCTGACCTCCATCATACAGAACGCCTCTGTGAGTATCATCAAAGAGAAGAATCTATCAATTCTAAACCTCTGTCCACCCGAACTCTACGTGAAGGTGCAAGAAAAAGGAGGCAAATCCACCAAACCATGTGTGGCAACAAATTCTGCAAAGTCCTCTGATCCAGGATCCATCCCCTCTCGTCCATCCGGCATATCCTCCGCCACCAAAGTTACATTAAAATCCCCTCCTAGTAGCCACGGGGACCCCTAATATCTCACTACCACCTAGTTCATCTCTTCCCACACTCTATGCCTCTGCGCCCCATCATTCGGCCCATAAAATAGCAAAGAAGACACAGTTGTAGTTGTCCCAACTCCCAACGCCTCAGCAAATTCACAGTGATCACAAGGGACCCAACCATTGAGTCCACCAGAGAGAAGACATCGTCCTTCCATCCAACAATTACCCTGCCCAATCTCCCAACCGCATCCAATGCCACAAACTCCCCCAGGACACCCTCACCAATCTCTCTCGAACCTTTCAACAAGTTGCCACTTTGGGACTTGATGATGTGGACACAATACATTCGTAAGAGATCTTTGAAACAAACCTAAGTTTCATGGAAGTGTTCCCCTTCTTGTTGAGAGAATCCTATGATGGCCCTTCTATAATGATTTGTTTTGCTCATAGGGAAATATATCTTGAAGAACTCAACTCTCAATAAAGGCCAAGTGGTGATGTCACCATCCAAGGTATAGTACCCGTGCTTAGCCTTGTCCTTTAGAGAAAAAAGAAGCGAGTCCCTCATTAGCGATTCATCGAAAAGTCCTTGGATTTTAACGATGGAACAAACCCTGGTAAATTCATCTAAATGCCTATATGGGTCCTCATGATCGGTACCATAGAAGAATGGAAACAATTGAATTGTGCTATTTTTAATCACATAAGGAAAATCATCCATTCCCTCGAGGTCGTTGAAGGTGGTTTGCAGAGTAATCATTTGGCATGAAATAGTCTTTCAAAATTCTAAGGGCTTTCTAATTTTCTCTTTTTGGCACTTCTACCATGGCTTGCCTAAATTGGTTCTTTCTTAAAAGTTGCTCAAGTTCAAGATTGAAAACTAGCCTAGGTCATAGAGACCTCCTACCAAGCATACACCAATAGCAAGCAAGTAACCAACAAAGAGTATGTTCTGTTTTTTTTTTTTTTTTTAGTTGGTTACCTTGGATGATTTAGCCTTACTACATCCACGGTAACCTAATATTTCACATACCGAGGTAACCAACTAAAAAGCATGATTTAGCCTTACTACATCTGAGGTGACCAACTAAAAAGCTAAATACAGAAGAAAATTGATTGGATGGTTTCCCCAACAATACCTTCAAAAGAAATAAGTTTACCATCCTCATCAAAGACCATGCGATTTGATACTATTCGGACATTCTTGAAAGATTTATAGAACTTCTGTCTGAATACCTAAGGCATAGAATGAGAACATGAGCATGAACACCTTGAATCATGTGACTGTGACATGTGATATGCAACATATCTTTTAAAAAACAAATAACTGCAGAGATGAGATTATAAACCAGAAAAAGATCTAACCTCCTCAATAATATCAGCCAGTCCTGCAGAAAATACCAAAACAGGTACACCTTTTTCCTGCACATAAGAATAATATATAACAGAAATTCCAATTTATGACGCAAACAAGGAAAAAACTGATTTCTAGATTAGCAAGAGTAACACTACAAAGTTTCCTGAGCCAAATGTACTTAACAGTTAAAAATGTTCAATAATACTTCTAGTCACATGTAAATGCACTACTGTGGCCATTGCTATTACTGCTATAGCTATATTCTGTCTATTGTTGTCAGTGCTCCTACCACCAACACTAGTTCCCCCACCACTCTTTCTAACATGGACCCTTTTTTTTATAATATTTTCAAAGAAAAAAAAACACACAGAGGTTTTGTTAAGGTTGTCATAGGTTCATTTTAGGATCCAACTCTGCATGTACTAACAAGGTTATTTGAATGTTTGTGGACACATCTCAGGTTGCAGTGTAGTGGAGAAGCTTTTTTGCAGTTTGTCTTGGTTGGACACATAATAAAGTTTACATACACAGCTAAATACTCCCCTCTAGCTTTCATCCATTTTTCAGAAAACTCATCTACCCATGTATCTCTCTTTTTTCGAAATGGGATTTAACATTTCTGTAAATCATCTCTTTGCATACCCATTCGTTGGTAAAAAAAGTAATGCTTCACAAGCCATTTTTTTGTTCAAATTTTCATGCATTTTTTGTAGTGGTACCCCAGTTTACATCCATATCTACACCAACACGCAAGATAGTTGCTAGTATAGTTCTCATACAATCCTTGTGCAGTGGCACCTTCACTTGGCTCACTCGAGCCCCTCCATTCTTCAACATCAATTTCCAGAGTGATTGTCTGCCAAGGTGTTCAAATGAAAAGTTTGTCAATTGGATAAGCACCATAGTTTGTCCTTCCAGTTTAATTAAAAGGGAGTCTAATCCTTTTGCTCTTATTCATGCAAACTTGTGAAAGCCATGTCAAATAAGAGATTTCTGTTATTTTCTTATTTGATTAATGACTGTACTTGGATATCTTTGGTCTATATGTTAAAAGAAAAATCCAAAGTCCTTTTAGAGAATTTTTTTCAAGAAAGAAAGACTCAGTTTTAGTCTCCTGTCCACATTTTTGTAGTGATAATGGTCTTGGATTTGTAAATAAAGAGTCATTCACCTTCTTTACCTCCTTGGAAGTACTTCATCAAAGATCTTGTGTTAAAGCCCCGCAAGAACATGGTATGGTCGAGAGAAAACTGCATCATCTTCTGAATGTAGCTCTGCTTTACTTACGGACAATGTATCCTCATCTGTTGTTGGTGGTAAAACTCCATATTCCCTCTTATTCCTTGAGAAGGAACCATTCTATTTACCTCTCAAGGTTTTTTGTAGTGTGTGCTTTATACATCTTTTCCAAGTTGACAAGTTGATCCCCCGTGCTGTAAAACATGTCTTCCTTCACTACTTTCTTTCTTGGTTTTTTTTGAAGAAGCTTCCTTCATTATTTTCAGACTCAAAAGAGATAATACTGCTCTGATCTTACTATGCATCAGTTATACATGAGTGTTGACATCACCTTCTTTGAAGATGTATCCTTTTTTCAACCTTGGTAAATATACCAAGCATACGCTTGTTCCATCAGAACCAGCACAACCATCAACTGTCACCATCCCAACCACAATCTAAACCAACAAATACCACCAACACCAACATTATCTCCACCATTACAGGTTTATTGATCTACGAAGCACCTTTTTCCACCTTTATCATTACCTGATGACCCTTTAACACAATTGAAAAACTTGCTCCCCCTAATAATCCTATTTCATCTAATAGAGATTGTAAACAAGTACCTTCTTCTAAATCTAACTGAAATACTCCTATTACTCATAGAAAAGCTTCTCACTCCTGTGCAAAATATCCTTTCTTCAGTTTTATGTCTTCTGACTATCTTTCCATTTCAGTGCAATAGTTCTCTCTTTATTGATAGTCAGAAGATTCCCTAAGGTAATTTAAAGGAACTACAGCACCCTTTATAGAAGACTATAATTAAGTAAAAAATGTCAACTTTTGAGTCCAAGTAGACCCAGGACCTAGTAGACCTACCCTCAAGTGCTACAGTTGTGACGTGTTCACCTTGGAGTGCTTATTAGATGAGTCTATTGAACGTTATAAGGCTCGATTTGGTCTCTAAAGGACATACACAAACATATGGTGTGGATTGTTTTGAGACCTTTTCTATTGTATCTCATCCCAATTCGCTAAGCATTCTACTCTCTCTTGTTGTCAACTCTAGCTAGCCGGTCTTTCAACTTAGTATGAGAATGTGTTCTTGTATGGCAATTGTCGTGAAAAAGCATACTAGGGAAACCTCCTGGCTTTGCAGTTCAACATTCAAGGCATGCAACTTAATAAGGCTATATAGTTTTTACAAGGAAAATAAGACCATATACGGACAGAACTAGAATCCTCGAGCACGATTTGACAGATTCACTAAGGTTTTTCAGCAATTTATCATTGCCCATTCCTTTGAAAAAAAAAGGTTTTACCCACTTCTCTTCTAATCACTCTAGCTTTAGATTACACCGATCTACAAACTCAATTATCCTTCTTGTCTATGTAAATGACATCTTTATTTATGCTGCGAAGTGTTTTTCCCAATCTTAATTTGTCACCAAGGATTTTGATCCTATCAGATATTTCCTCGATATTGAAGTGATCCTCATCAATGAAGAACTTGTTTGATGCAAAGGAAATATGTTCCCAAGTTGCTTCATAAGTGGAGCATGACTAGGTATAAGTCCACAGTTATCCACTCTAGATCCTCATATGCCACTTGCTGAATCTTGCAGTCTGAAATTACAAGATGTTATGAGTGATAGAGCAGTGGTAGACAAATTGCTTCAATCAACGGTTACTTAATCACTTATTGCCTTTGCAATTGGAAGACCTCATCAATTTTCATTGTTGGAGATCAGAGGATACAGGAAATATTATTTCTAAATCTCAAGAAACAAATGAGGAGTTAATCCCTTTATATAAAGAGGGTCAATCCTAATCATAATCCTACTACAATCAACTTAAGTCAAATCATATCTCTAAATGTGGAAAAAGATAAAACCAACATATTCTCCTAAAATTAACTTTCCTAATTGTAAATAATATCTCTACCACTCCCCCATAAGTTGGAGCGTGCAACACCCAACTTATTACAAAAAATGAACTCCCCCACAATGTCGACTTCTAAAGGAGCAGGCAACAAGATCAGAAGAGCAAGCGGCGACTATAACAAAAGTAGCAACCATAGTAGTAGAAAAATAATGGGAGACGATCCCAAGCAGGTAGTAGCAGTAGTAGAAGGAGCAACAAGGTGACTATAGCAAAAGTAGTAGCCATTGACGATAGTAATAGGGTTGTAGCAAGAGTAATGGCAATAGACAATAATCGGGTTGTAATAGTAGTCAATAGTAAGGCTACAGCAGTAGTCGCAGCAATAGTAGTCGGAGTAGGAAACAAGAATTCTTGCTCAATCCCCCCATCAGTCCTCACAATCCTCGTGATGGGCAACAACAGGATCGAATGCTCCAGAAGAAGTAATCTGATCAGAAGTAGTTGCAGTAGTCTCAACCATAAGAGTCGTAGCAATAGCAACAGTAGAGGAGGGCTTGCTACTCAATAAATGTTGGAGACGATCTATCTCCTCTGCAATAAATGGTAGGGAGGATTGCTCTATCACCATCTCAGTAGCAGGAGACTTCGCAATAGAAGTCTGATATGCACATGTGGGTTTACCGAACTTTTCTAAGCAGTGATTTGAAGAGTCATTCATACATTAACAGTAAACATAGGGAAGGTAGACACGACGACCTCATCCACGACCGCTAAAAGTACCATGCTTACTAAGGACTACAAAGGTTGACGTTTCCGTAGTAGTGGGTGGTATAGTAGCAGAAGAAGTGCTTGACGCAATATCAGAGGAAATCTTCTAAGCCTCCCATCAACAGCCTTCAGATCAGGAATGTTCTCTATGGCAAGAATTTAATCATGGGTCGACGCATATCTGATGCTCAGACCATCCAGAAACCTGTAAACCTACCAAGTCCGTCCTTATCCAGTTTGAGTATCACAATAGGAGAGCTGAAAAACATTAAGCTCCTTAAATAGTCACTCCATCTCAATAAAATAATCGAGTAGAGTATGATCCCCCTCAGAAGTGGACCATATGCAATGATAAATATCAGACAAGTAGGTGTGATTAGATTTCTGGGAAGACTTCGTCACTAGACTCTTCGAGATCTCTTTAGCATTCTTCTTATATAAGGCATTCGCCGCAATATGAGCTCAACACTATTCATTATCCAGTTCATCACGAGATAGTTGTCTTGCTTATATTTGTCAAAATCAAGAGTATTAGCCTTAGGAAGATCCTTGGTGAGTATGTAGAATCTCTTTTGACCACCAATAAAAGTCTTGAACGTCTAGCCCAAAGGAGGTAGTTCCTAACACCATTGAGTTTTATAAAGGTGCCTTGAACTACTAGAGAGGTAGATGAAACAACAAGCTTGACTTCAAAGGAGGAAGATAACCCAGAGGTAGCCATGTTGAGACCAAAGAAGCAAGTTCCTTGCTATTTCAGATCTAAAATAGTAAAGAAAAATAGAAGTTTCTTCAAAGGCAGCAACTTCGCATGTGTCTTGGGCAAGGTTCAGGAAATCGATTTGTGAGTTGGGTCACCGCATAGAATATGCGGTATTCGAACGAGTATGCGATTTTGCATTTTTTATTTTAAAAATATAAAATATTTAGTTAATTTATTAAATTTTGTGTTACATGCAATGCTATAACTATACAACTGTCTCAAGTAGTATAATAAAAAAACATGGTTAATACTCCTACTCTTTAATTACTATACAACCTAGAATATAAGATGTGACATTTCCTTTGATATGAGCAAGATGTTGCTTCATTCTATTTATCCCACCTTCACCACCTTGCCACAAAGTCGGCTTGTGACCATATCGAGGTCGATCTTCACTTGAAGATGAGCATATTTCCAACTTAGATCATTAGACCCTTATGGAACATAAAATGACATACTCGAGGTGGATGCACTATTAGAAGCCGGTTGACTTAATGAATCAGCCATTGATCCTATCAAAACCTATCATCAATGAAATGAACATAAACAATTGATGTAAAGATCATATCCTAAAAATCAAAAACCTAAAACTAAAATCAAACTGCGAAAGCGATGGCTACCCCTCGACAAGAGCTTTAGCGATGGCTCCGCCTCTAGCATCAATGGGCGATGGCCGGTGCTGCCTCCAGCGATGGCTCTGGTGGGCGATGGCTTTAGCAATTCTGAGAGCTTCGATAGGCAATGGCAACGATGAGAGGTTTAGGGCTTTAGCAGCGATGGCTCTGGTGGGCGATGGCAACGATCATGAGAGGCTTCGTGTAATCATGAGAGTCGAGAGGTTTAGGGCTTTGGCGATGGCAGCGATGAGGGTATCGGGGATGGCATTTACGATGGCAACATATGACCATGTGGGGTTATTTAGGTAACATTTTAGCTGGGGTATCCAAGATATTTGGTTTTTAAGTGGGTTTTTTAAGGACCCTGAGGTTAATTTTTACATGGGTTTTTTTAGAACCAACTGGTGGCTCTATCTCAAAATCAGGCAAGTATACGGCCAAGTAAACGCCTACTCGGTTCGCCTACTTTGCCAAACCCGACTACTGGACCGCATGGAACTACTCGATTTAGGAAGGGGTCCGCTAACGCCTATACGGGCACCTACTCGACCCAGGCGGCTGACTTCCTGAACATTGGCCTTGGACCTTGCATAGGCTTCTAAAGAGACCCAAGTCACCAAGACGTCGAAGGTTGCATATGAGAGCAACCTAGAAACACAACAATCTCATCACACACGAAGAAAACCCTTGGTGGCAAGAAACAATTGCTTTAAAACCGCAGCCACACCCACAAAGGGAGCACGAGCACTATTGTACCCCTTCAAAAACCCCACGCAAGCGTGGAAGGGCCACGAGGTGGCTTACAGGAGGCCCCTAAGCACTGACAACGCCTTGCACCTGCAAGTTCTTCTCTGGGCGTTGGCAATGCTGCTAGGGCTTCTGTTGGCCTTAGGCGATGGTGGCAACGCCACTAAGGGGAGTTGGGCGTTGGGCGACGCTACTAGACTGCTAGACTCAGAGAAGCAGCACTGGTGGTCATAAACAGTGCTGCTAGGACTTTTGCAGGCTAAAGGCAGTGTTGGCAGAGTCATTAGGGCTCCTGCAAGCCTTAGGCGACGATGTTAAGGTTTGCGTGCGAGAAGGAAGGGCCACTACCAAGATGGAGGCGGCAATGGCGAAGGTGAGCAACGCAAGTTCTGGGTGCTCTCATGCGGGCGATCCTTAGATTCTGGGAGGTGGAGACGGTGAAGCAAATGCTAAAGCTCGAGAAGCAAAGGATGAAGATGTTCATCAATTCACAAATGTTCGATGCTAGGGTCAACGTAACGGTGACGCTGGGTTGGAAAAGAGACGAAAGAGAGTCGATTCGAACCAGCAGTAGCCTTTTTTTCTCTTCTCTTCTTTTCTTAAAAGCAAGAGGTATGAAACATCAATTTAGGATTACTACTCTGATACCATGTTGGAGATTAGAAGAAATAGGAAATATTATTTCCAAATCTCAAGAAACAAATGAGGAGTTGGTCCCTTTATATAGAGAAGGCCAATCCTGATCATAATCATAATCCTACTACAATCAACTTAAATCTAATCATATCTCTAAACATGGAAAGAGATAAAACCAACACATTCTCCTAAAACTAACTTTCCTAATTGTAAATGATATCTCTAACATTCATAAAAGTCATAGGAGAAACATTGGATACATGTTTGTTGTCGAATTCTTAGATATTTGAAGCACTCATCGAGGAATGGAATCTTTTGCAAACCCTAGACATATTGAAGTGTGGAGTTTCTTAGATGCAAATTACACAAGAGCACATAAGGATTAGAGACATATGACTAGCTTTTGCACATATGTAGATGAAAAATCTGCTATGTGGTGTAGTAAGAAATAAAATGCAATAACTCACTCTACGAGAAAATCTGATTATAGAGCTACGATTCATGTTGTATGTGAAATATTCTAGGTGGTATCCATTCTAAAGGACTTTTGTATTCCTGACATACCTTTTATTCCAATGTACATTGGTAACAATGCAGCATCATTTATTGCAAATAATATGATCTTCCATGAAAGAATTAAGCACATTGGCAAGTTGTCATTTTATAAGAGGCGCACCAATGTATCATAAGTTCGCATTCTCAGCATCATACATTTCTACTTCCACTAATGAGCAAGTTGGGAATATTTTTACCAAGCCTCCCCCTCTTCACAGATTGGAGTGCATTCACTTCAAGCTAAGCATGCAAGATATTTGTGCTCCAACTGGAAGAGTATTAGTGAACTTACTATGTTATGAAATATTGAGGTTTTATCATGCATCTCCTTTGACTTGTTTGTATATGTATTTATTACCTTTTTTTTTAAATGAGAAAGGGTGATTTTCAATTACCCAAAGTTAAGTCATTAAAAGCCAAAAATGGCAACAATTACAAGCTTGTTACAAGGAAGTCTCCCATAAATGAATAAGTGATGAGTACTAAAACCAAATTCTCAATATATGGAACCTGTCTCTTGAAGACAGTGGCATTCCTTCCCAACTAGATTCCACAGAGTACGGCCAACACCTTTGCCTTCTCCTTTTTCGATCTAAAAACATTGTGCCCCGCATCCAATCTTCCACGCCTAAAGGAACTCCAAAACTAAAATTGATTTGAGTGATCAATCCACTCAAAATCAATCTTCCTTCAAATTTGAGAAGAAAATGTGCAACCAAAGAATAGATGATCGATATCCTCATCCCCCAACTTGCACAGCAGGCAAGTCTTGTCAACCTTTAGCATCCATCCAGCCCTCCATACCCATGTCATAAGCCACCCTTTTTGCACCAACCAACCAACGATCTTAATCTTTAGTAGACAATCTCTGGACCAAATAAGTCCACAATCTCTTAGGAAATCTATATCTACTACACTCTCAACATTCCACAATCTAGAGTAGGCCTCTCTAACTGAAAGCTCCCCTCCAGCCCACAACCATACATCCACCGCTCCTTTAGGTGCAAAACCATTGAGTTGTAGTAATAAGGCCTAAAAATCCTCCAATCACTACTGAAAAAGATTCCCCACAAAAGTTGGGCACCAAGAACCATCCCAACAACCATTTACCGTAATCTCCCTATTTGTGGCCAGCGCAGAGAGTCTAGGAAACCTTATACAAAGTGATCCATCTCCCATCCAATCATCTCTCTAAAATCCTCCAATCACTTGGAAAGAAGGTGGTCATTGAATGTGTCAACATCTCGAATTCCCAGAGCCCCCTCCTTCAAAGGTCTACTAACTTCCTCTCAAGCCACCAACCTGACACCCTTCCCAGCCATGCCAAAGTTATTCCAGAAAAATCTCGCATCCAACCTAAGAGTTGCCTCTCTGCCTTCCTAGGGAGCTTAAAAACAAGAAGTAGGCCGAAATCAAAGAGAGAACAGCTTTGATCATAAACAACCCACCACCTCTAGATAACATTTTGGAGGCCCATCCACTAAGCCTCTTCTCCATTCTCCCAACCAAAAGACACCAATCACGAACACAAATGCGTCCGTGAGATAACAGGTAACCCAAGTAAGAAATCGATAAGGAGTCAACCACGGTGCGTGAAGCTGTACCATATTCCAATGCCTCCTCAGTAGGCATCTGCATAAGAAGAAAAGTTGACTTAGCATAATTAATCTACAACCCTAAAGCCTCTCCAAGCATCTCCAACTGGATGTTTGTACCCCTATTTACTACCTATTTGAAGCTCCTTTATAGTTTATAAATAGAAGTCAATCAAACTCTCATTTCCCATGCTACCTCTACCATTTGCATAAGGCCTTCAGGTCAAAACATTTTTATCCTCAACAACATTTTTATTCTACTTTTGAGCATAACTAAGCCCATCATTTCAAACATGAATTGAAGTTTCTGGTAGCATTTATTAACAAGGTGGATTGCATGAATTGTTTCCATGGTCACTAAGAAAAAGGTACCTCAAGAAACTCAAACATTTCAGCTACACCATCTCTGAATCCAATGGCTGCACTTGATACAGATTCTTTTATTGCATTGTAAGTAACACCTCCCTCAACAAGGAGGGCATGAGTCTTCTCCCACCTGCATATGTGCTGATACCTGTCATTGCCTTCTGTACATAATATATCTTACATATGCTGTCCAAAACAGTAAGCAATGTCTGCATAAATTTATGCAGTTAGATAATCGCTGTAGGTTCCTTCTTTTGTGGGGTGGAGGGGGCAGAAGAAAGCATTTATTATATAAAACACCCAAAAAAATTGTGAAATGCATGTATAGACAACACAAACAATATGGCAATCATCTATAACTTTTCAATCCCCATATTGGTACTACAGAAATTAAGGATGCATATTTCAGAACCAACCATCAAATCAAGATTCTTTCAGCAGCCATGTTTTCTCAAAGTGACACTGATTGATGATATCCACATGAAGAAACTTCCATTGGTCTGTGGTGTTTCCTTAATCCACAACTTCAAGTGACTTTTGTTGCCATTTGAATTCCAATTAAAATGGATTTCAACAAGTATCGAGTCCAATGTTAGGATGCAGTTTGCTGATTAATAGGGGCTTCCATTGGCAGTACTTACTACTTACTAGAGGTTAGGTATCCATTAACCCACATGATTAAGAAGGGCACAAGAGAAGGAATTAGAAAGCGAAAACAGATTCAGATATATCCATGTCCATTTCTAAGTTGATATGGATATCTAGATTCCATTTTCCGCGGATGAAGGCATGGATGCTCCTATCCCTTTCAAACTTGATGGATATGAATACAAATCATCTCTATTTATTTTTGGAGGATAAAGATAAAGATTTATATTCTATGTTTTGGTAGATAAAACATAAACATCCATTTAATGGATGCAATCCATGGAAGCTGATACAGGTATCTGGCTTTGCAACTACTGAATTTGTTAAAACAACAAGATTGGTTGACTATTTTGTCCTTAAAGTTATGTATTATGCAATAGCATAAACTTAATTTTAGATAAAATATCCATAGTTTTTTTTATAGGAGATGTGGATATACTATAGTTGCACCTGAAGAAGCCCTGGTCCCCCTGGTAAGCTGGCAGGTTAAGCCAAGGGATTCCGCACATTAACAACTAGAGGGGAAGAGAAGGGCAATTACACAAACTAGACAGAGGTTTTTGCCAGATTCAATCAACAAGAGGTATATGCCACAGGGAGAAGTCAAAACTCCAGGTGTACTAAAGAGGTTACGATATACAAAGTTTTTCCACTCTCCAGCTATCTTGTTGTAAGGTGGGCTGCACTGGGTGAGTTAAAGTGGAATGAGATGGATTTTCAACCGCTGTAAAAACATTTGATTTTAAGGCAGAGATTCTGTCTTGAGCCTCAAGCCATCATCCGTCTAAGATTCACCTTACAGTCATAGTATATCTTCATTGAGTTAATTCTCTGCAATGTATGGGGTCCTTGTCATGTTTCCCCTATTGTTGGGAATCGTTATTCTGTTGTTTTTATCAAGGGTTGGTATGGAATCATTTTTGTCCTTTTCAAAGGTGGTCTTGAGCATTTTCAGAACAAACAAAAGGCTGTCTAGCATACATTATGAAAGATCGATCCCAAGTTGAGTCCATTCAATCAAGCATTTATTTCATTAAATAAATACTTAGTTTTCATCTTCGATAATTTTTGTTCTAATAATGTATGCGAATATGTTTCTCCTCCGATGTGTTTCTTCTTTTATACTTGCAGCATCAGGCTTCAAGTGTCTTTTCAAAAAAATCAGGCTTCAAGTGCTCACACCTCACAATAGAAGAGTGCAACTGAGCACAATCCACAGCATCTCTTGGATATTTCTCATAATTCATATGTGTTCCAAAAGAATTTCAGGATAATGTTTTCCAACTGCATGTTTCTATGTTTTTTTTTTTTTGAAAGGTTGCATGGTTCCATGTTAATAAGGTAACATTCTTTATTCTACCTTTTCAAGAAACATTCTTTATTAGTTTCTATGTTAATAAGGTAACATTCTTTATTCTATCTTTTCAAAAAGAATTCTTTATTCTAGTTCCATGCTATATAAGTTGTTGCACCTAGAGTGGAAAGTCTTTTGTCCAATGTTCAAGGTGTTTTCCTGCACTTGCTAATGTCCATTAATTATCTCCTCCATATTATTCTGCTTGAGTTGTGAAGCGTGTCCTTTCAGGTTACTCCAAGGCTACTTGCTAAAGAATGCATGGCATCTATGCCAAAACAAAGCAAGACACAGGATCAAATGAAAGAACCAAGAAACAACACAATCAAATATAACACCAATCACATTTCAAAACCAAATAACACCAATACAACAAAGCAGCTCACCTAAAGCCATGAAGCAACACGTCTCAAAACCCAAATAAAATGTTAACAAAATTACATACCTAAAGATTGGCCAGCAATCAAGATGAACCAAAGACAAAGACCAGCAACAACAGAAGCGAGCCACAAAGGTGCAAGGGATCACCAACAACCAAACAAGTGATATGATGATATGAAAATAGCAATGGGAAATTGTAGGATGCTAGGTGGAAGCTTGCGAAAGAAGAGGCTGTCGGGCACTTAGGTCTCTAAAGGGAGTTTAGAGAGAGGAAATTGAGGTTCTATGTAGTGTTCTTTTGAGTTCAAATGCTATAAAGTGTCGGGCAGGGAGCTTAGATGCTTGAGGCAATGTCTTGTCACCACCTCACTACCTCAATGCCTCAAGAGCACCTCAACCAATTAAGGCACAGGCCTTGCTATTAAAGATCAAGCTAGCGATCTTGGGGGAAAATTGACTTGCCTTTGCCTTGAGGCATAGGCACCTGAGTGCCATTTTGAAACCATAATCACATATCGATCAACCTGATGAGCCTAACCAATGAGATCTGGCAATGAGGCATCAGACTTTTTGGCCATTATTTCTTGATTCAAATTCATGTTAACCTGCCTCCCAAGCATAGGCTACCTAAGAAATGTGCATATCACAGCAAGTAATTTCTGCTCTTGTCAACTCTAATTTGCTACGTTAGCTTCTTTATCTCGTGCAAATTGTTCAAACTTATCATTTCATTGTTATCACGAAATTAATCAACAATAAAAACTATCTACAACATTTACATAATATTTGAGTAAGGGGTATTATCATTCATGTCCAAATTTCTAAAAAGTGTCAGTAAATACACACGATATCACTATAAGACAAAATGACCTATTTGAAATTTAAATCCCAAAGCCATCAATAAAATCCTCTCACACCCCCTTTCCCTTCTCTTACATCAGTGTAATGCAAGATTGCTGACAATGGTTTTGTTGCAAGCTATCTGTGGCACGTTGGTGTAAGGATTCCAACAAATCAAGTTGTGGCTTCCACTATGAAAATCAGCCAAATGAAGCCATAATGGCATCCACCAACTCCAGATAACAAAGGCCCGATAAGATTCCAGATATCTCCACCTTCACCTCCACAAGTGGTGACAACCTCTCCTTAATAGCACCACCAGTATTTTTCCCGAAAAGGGGGAAGGGTGGTTATCCTTGTGATAACCACCCCGAGCACCATCAGTATTGGATGCATCTCTAGCCTCCACTACAACAAAGAGAAGAGGTCCCATGGAGGAGGAACTTCAATGGGCCTAGTCGTGCAAGTTTGAAGGCCACCTTCCTCCTAGGAACCCCACTTGGTGCCTCGATGACAGAACTCCATAAAGGGACACCGACGACCACATCACCAACCAACAACTGATGAAGGGTCTAAGCATTAATATCTTTCACAAATGTGTACAACAGAGACATTACAGAGCATGGTGCGACTCTCGCCAGTCGACACAGAGTCAAGCACCTCCTTGAATCTTGGCGCAAGACAATCTCCAATAACCCACACCCTACAATGAAGGCACCTCCCCAAATTGTGGCAATCAAAAGCAAGGTGCCCCCAACCTCTACACCTATTCCCAACATTTTGCTCTTCCTGATAGCCCTGCTTACGACTCTTCCAGTAGTCCCAGAAGCCCTCCTTTTCCTCCTACTCACCACTGGGACCCACTCTCCCTCCTCTCTCCTGCAAAGGCTGATTTTCCGGCAACATCAGAAGTATAGGAATTGGATAAGGAACAGGGATATGATAGCATCTATATCTATATCCAAATGTTTGCATTTCCGGTAGGAATTGTGTTTCCTGTTTGGAACATGTTGCATGGAGATGGATTGTGATGCTGCACGAGTTTTTTTTCCAACTACATGCAATCTGTATCCAAGTGTTACTTCCGCTCTATCCAATTGTAGTTTGCTTCCTATTGTCTTTCTTCTTGTGAGACAGAAAGATTTTTAGCAGACTAAATCTCAGCTTTCACAAGCATCGATATCTCAAATAACACATGACAACATCTTCCACAGAACTTGTTTTGAAGTATTAGGATATTTACTTATGTTGAGTTACATTTTGTTTTGTAAGGTGTTATTTGTTATTTTTATTTTTCTTGCTGGACTTATATTGTTATTTTTCCCTCACCTCTCTCCATATATAGAGGTGTAGGGACGACTTAGTAAATAAGAAAAATACTTTTCTTCAATTTGATATCAAAGCACCAAGTTGGGAACACCACCAGAAAAACCCTAATCCTACCTCAAGCCTCACCGCTGAACGCCACCACCACCACCGCCGGCAGCCGCAGCACCACCCCCACCACCGTCCACCACCACTGCTGCAGCAACTCGCTACCACGTCGTTTGCAGCAGACCGCCACCCCTCCACCAGCTGCTGCAGTGCACCACCCACACGCATGGTGCTACTCCTCAGCCTGATGCTACTGTAGCGTGCCATCATGCCTTAGTGCGCGTGCTGCAGTAGCGTGCCTCGCCACCGCAGCGCCCAGCCACCATCGCCCCCTCTCCGATAGGTCACCAAAGAGGGGGCGTTCTTGCCTCTAAGAACTTCGTAGGAAGGTTCTTGAATATTATGGGATGAAGTTTTGAACCAAGAACCTTCCTATGTGTAGTATGACTCTCTTTGATCTTGTGGTCTGATTTGGGGTGTGTATTCCCCTTTGTTAATGATTTTTTGGGGTGTGTATTCTCCTGATTACTTGATTATTGGAGTGTGTATTCCCCAGTGAAGTTTTTGGAGATATTGCTTGTAGACTACAAGGTGGCATTCCCCGGGTTTTTGGTGTTTGATCCAGAATTTCAGATCTGTTGTCTGTGTTTGTTTCTGTGTGTCTGGAGTTAGCATGGCCTCATCAAATGCTTCTGAGATGTCTTCAGGACAGAGTACAGAAAGTGGGGTATACAAAAGCCCCTTCTTCGCTCCGATTACAAAATTGGATGAGATCAATTACCCCCGTTAATCTCAAACCTTCCTTGTCACTGTGGAAGGTCATGAGAAGAAGCATGTGCTTATGGAAGCACCACCGGAGCAAAAAATAGGAAAATACGTAACTTGGAATTGAGATGATACTATGTTGAGAACCTAGATCTTGAATAGTGTTATTCCCCGGACTGAAGATGAAATTATATATTACACCTCTAACAAAGAGATGTGGAATAGCTTGAAGACTGTTTATTCACATGAGTTGAATTCAACTCAAGTATTCCAAATTCACTATGATATATGCCATCTCAAGTAGGAAGAGATGAGTCTATCATAGGACTACTCCACTATGAAGGGGTTATTAGAGAAATATAATACATGTAGGTCGATGTGTACTTCCGCTACATGCAAGGATCACAGGAAGGAGTTTGCAGCCCACATGTACCTTGCAATGCTAAATGATCAATATTCTGCTGCTCGCTCTCAAATTCTGATTCTCTCCGAGCTTCCTCCTATTGAGGAAATTTACAAGAGGCTGAGTAGGTTGCAGATTCAGCCTACTCAAGATGCAGTTGTCACCAACACATCTTCGACCCATGCAGCTATCAGCACTCGTGGTGGTCGAGGTAGCTTCTTCCATGGCAAAGACAGGGGGCAAATTGATGGTGGCCGTGGCGCCTACCTACACTTACTGTGGTAGACTTGGCCATGTTGAGGCCAAGTGTTGGAATAAATTTGGTCGACCTACTGTTGTCAACCAAGTTTCAATTACGGCATCTCCTGTTGCAACCACTGAGGCAGTACCACTTGCAGAGGCAGACTATGATGCAGTTGTGCAGCAGATAGCACAGTTAACCCACGAGCAGCCTCAGTCCTCCAGCACTGCAGCCTATGCATCTGCATCAGGTACGAATGGGTCATGATTGATTAATTCAGGTGCATCAGATCATTTGACAGGAAATTTCCAGTACTTTAGGTAATTGCAGATGACGCCACAGGATCATTCAGTACAGCTGATAGATGGTAGACATGCCCCCATCTGTAGTAAGGGAGGAGTATCTGTTACACCCTCCATGCATCTTGTTGATATATTATGTGCCTGACGTGATAATGCAACTGCTGTCTATTAGTTCGATTACTAACAGTTGAATTATCGTGTTATTTTTAACTCTGTTGGATGCACGTTTCAGGATTGCATGATGGGGAAGACGATTGGTGATGGAAATGAAGAGAGGGTGTGTACCGGCTGCTTCAAAGTCCAATTGTTGCAGCCTGTCAAACGACTACTGCAGGGAGTGCCTTGCAGTGGCACAGACAACTAGGTTACCCTTTACTGGATACGCTACGCCGTATCATCCCTCACTTGTCTCCTACCATAAAGATTCAGTGTGATGCTTCTCAACTAGCAAAGCATCACCGTGCCAACTTACCAGCATCTATCCAATCTACAAGTTCTGCCTATTTTAATTTGCTGCATTGTGATGTCTGGGGTCTTAGCCATGTGACAGACCGCCAAAATTTTAGATATTATCTGCTATTTATAGATGATTTTTCACGGTTATCATGGATATTTTTGATGAGGAATAAATCTGAAGTTGGTTCTCTGATTCAACAATTTGTGATGTTTCTGAAAAATCAGTTTGGTGTATACATTAAGAAAATCAGAACAGATAATGCATTAGAATTCTGTGAACAGAAATTAGTTAATTTGTATGGAACACTAGGTATTGTGTATCAAACATCATATCCTTACATGTCGCAGCAAAATAGGGTTGCTAAGCGGAAACGTTGCCATATTCTGGATACAGCTAGAGCTTTACTTATCCAAAACAGTATTCCGCATGGTTACTGAAAAGATACAGTTCCTACTGCCTATTATCTTATTAACAAACTTCCTTCCTCTGTGTTACATGAGCAAATCCCATGGAGTATATTATATCATGATACAGACTTGTTTCTTGTGCTGCCAAAGACTTTTTGCTGTGCGGCATTTGTACACCTCCTTGGGCTTATCGTGATGACTCCAAGGGCAATTAAGTGCATATTTCTACGATACTCATGCACGCAAAAGGGAACAAGTGTTTTGATCCTATACACCAAAGGCGTTATGTGAGTGCAGATGTGACTTTTCATGAGTCTCCCTTATTTCTCTACCTCAGGTCATCAATTGAGAAAGGTGGAGGTGGTTGCTCTTATGCCTGTACCTCCTATAGCCATGAAGGATTTTTCTCAGAATAGTAGTGTATCTACTACAGGTTAGACTATGGGCACATTTAGACATGTACCACCTGATGAGAAGACATTTAAAAGTGATACATATCAGCTTCCAGTCACTTACAGAGAGAAGACACAACCTCCCTCCCCTTCAGTCCCTACTGAGCCCCCATCGTCCTCCTCCATTCAGGTATGTGTTGAGGGTACTGACAATTCTTCTGCTGATATGTCTTCAGGGTCTCTTTCTATGCTCACAAATGAAGATATTCCTATTGCTGTCAGGAAGGCTCCACGGTCTTGTGCACAATATCATGTTGTTAGCAATGTTTCTACGCATTCTCTAAGATCTGAGTTTCATACATTCACAGCTACAATCTCCAATGCTAAGATCCCTACCTCCTACTAACAGGCTCTACTACATCCACACTGAAAGGCGTCTATAGAAAAGATGTCTGCTCTTACTAATAGAAGTATCTGGGAATTGTCTTCTCTACCTTTTGGCACGCACCTAGTTGAGGCCAGATGGATCTTTACCTTGGAATGCAATCCTAACAAATCTATTTTTCAATATAAGACTCGTCTTATGGCCAAATGATTCACCCAAACCTATCAGGTGAATTTCTTTAACACTTTCTCTCCAGTGGCACGGCTCTCCACAGTTTGCATACTTGTCTTTGTTGCAGCTCATTATGGATAGCATCTACACTAACTGGATGTCAAAAATGCATTCCTATATGGAGACTTTGAGGAGGAGATCTACATGCAATAGCCACCTGGTTTTGAGGTTCAGCAAGAGTGTGTGTGCAGGCTTCGTAAGGGCCATAAATGACCTTAAGTAGAGCTCCCAAGCCTAGTTCAGCATAAGTCTGAGGCGTTATCTGTTATTGGGATGCAAAGATCTTCTTCCAATCATTCCATATTTGTCAAGAAGATCAGCACTAACACCGTGGCTTTATTGGTATATATTGATGACATTATCCTTACAGGTGATGATGCAAATGACATTACTCAAGTAAAGGAATATTTAGCATGCCAGTTTGTCATAAAGGACCATAGGAAGCTAAGATATTTTCTGGACATTGAGATTGCCACGAGCAAGCAAGACATAGTGATGTCTCAGAGGAAGTATATACTTGATATTCTTCAGGAAACAGGCATGTTAAATCCAAGGAAGCCAATATTCCTATGGATCCTAAAGTTCATCAATTTGATGATACAGTAAACCTGAAGGACAAGAAAGTTTATCGACAGCTAATTGGGAAGCTATTATATCTGACCATCACTAGGCCAGATATTAGTCTTGCAGTAAGTAAGCTAAATCAATTCTTAGACAAACTCACTGATATTCACTGGAAAGCTGTTATGCAGGTGTTGAGGTACATCAAGGGATGTCCAGGCAGAGGCATTCTATTCCAGAAGAACAAGGCTCCTATGTCTGTAGTTGCCTACTCTGATGCAGATTATGCAAGAGATGTTGGAGATAGGCGGTCTACTACTGATTTTTGTACATTTTTTGCTGGAAACTTGGTGACCTGGAGGAACAAGAAACAAAGTGTTGTTTCACGCTCTAGTGTTGAGTCAGAGTACAGGGCCATAACACATACTGCAGCTGATATGATATAGGTCAAATCTCTGCTACGAGATCTTCATGTTGATATTCAAGAGCCTATGGAGATGCACTGTGACAACCGGGCTACGATTTATATCGCTAACAATCCCATGTTTCATGAGAGGACGAAACATGTGAAAGTGGATTGTCACTATACCAGGAACCTAATTCAGCAGGGTCTACTTCATACTATGTGCCTTATCTCTACCGAACAAACTGCTGATGTGTTTACCAAGCCGCTACCTCACCCCTAATTTGAGAAGTGTAGAAACAAACTAAGCATAATTGATATATATGCTCCAGCTTGAGGGAGAGTGTTGAGTTACATTTTGTTATGTGATAGGCTATTTGTTATTTCTGTTTTTCTTATTGGACTTATGTTATTATTTTTCCCTCACCTCTCTCTATATATAGAGATGTAGGTACGGCTTGGTAAATAAGAAAAACTCTTTTTTTCAACTACTTATACTATGACAAATTGACATGTTTAAGAAGGTATGCTTTTAAGCAGCATTGATACAGGAACAGTGATATGCTGCCAAAGATGCTAACAGAAAATCATAAATTACCACTCCTCCATGAGTTTTGTCTTTTCCACAATTGGGATTGTTGGTGAGTATTCCAACGGATAATAATGCTGGTACAACTCCTGCCTCTTCACATCATACTCCTTGTTCCCCTGCTGCAGTAGATTATGACTCGCTGCTTATGTTCAATAGAAACACCATCAAAACCACACATCACTTCAGGCAGCATCCAACAACCAAAAAAAACCATATAAATGCAATAAAAA
Source organism: Thalassia testudinum (assembly GCA_037157565.1). Lineage (NCBI taxonomy): Eukaryota > Viridiplantae > Streptophyta > Magnoliopsida > Alismatales > Hydrocharitaceae > Thalassia > Thalassia testudinum. The sequence goes on from JAZHRO010000024.1 coordinate 27,813,314, forward strand.
GTTCCTAGGTATTGCAATTAGGAATTATCATTGATCGCAAGCAAACAATTACTTTTTAGATTCAGCAACAAACTCAAGCTCACGGTTTTTAGTGTTCAAAACGAACTTGTCTTTCCAAAAGGGAAGATTCTAATTCGCAAGTGACATTCAAACTTCGTGATTCATGCTGAACCTGCCTTTCCCAGAGAACATTCAGGGCACCTGCCCAAGGATGCAGATCCTCCATGTTGCATCCAACACATCATAGGGCCCAACGGATCCTACAATGTAGCTGTCTGATATAAATTTATATATGTTCAAACAGCATGGATGAATTGTAAAGCCCTTTGATTAGGAATATCGCAGAAATCTAGGTGAGTATAGCTCTTTCTTCTTAATTAGCAGTAACTACTAACTTCCAAAACTACTTGAGAAGCACAAAGAAAATCCACATTTTGATTACTTGAGACAAAAGGACCACACGAGTCGGACTAATATGATTTTCAAGTGAATGATTTTCAGATAGTGCCCAATCTAAGTTATAGAATCTATCTATACAGGTTGAAGCACATTGCACACTATGACCATCACAGGCAATCCATCTGCTTCGCTTTCCAAAAAAGGCTACTTAAGGGACGAGGAAAAAAACTCGTAAATGGTGAACTCAGGCATCATTTCCTACATCCAAAAAGCCACACACACATTCAGGAAAAAAAGGGAAAAAGAAAAGGGCTCCTAAATGTCACAGTCAGGAAATGTAATCCCGATTCTTAGCCAGCAAGCAATTATTCACAAGCAGAAAATAGTGCGCATTTGAAATTTCCAAAAGCCACCAGTTCTGGTTGGGATACTTCCTCTGATAGAATGTGTGGACCCTCCTGCACGGGTGCCACTCCCTGGGAGGAGTCTGCCAAACTTTTTTTTTTTTTTTTGTGCTTCCAAAAATTTGACAATTAAAATGTCACGCTTTCCGATATGACGTTTGCCAACATTAACCACAAAATATGCCCATAGCAAATCCCTCTTGGCGGCTCCCACTTCCTGGGCGGTCCCCCGCCATTGGGTTCGTAGCGGAGCATGTTAAAGGTTTCTTCTTATTTTTGTGATTTTTTTATTTTGGCATTTGGAAACTTCCTACCGTAAGGGCAAGGGAAAAAAAAAAATCCTAAGGCCTACTTTGTTTGAGAGGTTATCCCTTCAAAATAAGTATAACCCAGTTTGGTTGTCAGGCTGAACTAACCAGGTTTCAAGGGATTAATCCGAGATAACTTATCCCAAATCTGATGTGGGATAAGTTATACCGTAAGTTAACCCTCGCTATCTCATCGCACAGAAACAATGCAGGTTATTGTAATCTCAGGATAACCCTTCGAATTATCTCGTTATATTCTAAACAATCCCAGGTTAACCCGGCAAGATAACCTTTTTAACTTTCAAACAGAGCTTCCTAAAAATTTATATCGTTAGAAATTACATCCTTCGCCCCAAACTAAGCCTAAGGGCCCTACTCACTCTGTCCGCGGCGGCCGTCGATCCAGTAGCGAGTGAGGGTGCTGTCGAAGTCCGCAATCACCTGCAGAGAGACGAGGGGGTGGTAAGGAGAGCAAGCGGAAGGGGTAGGGTGGGGGGCCACGTGGCGGGCACCTGGAGCTTGGAGGTGCCGGCGCAGCGGATGGCAGCGATTTTGGAGAGGAGAGAGTCGGGGTCGCGGACAGTGGGGGGAGGCGGCATGGCGGGGGTTGGGCGGCGGGCGGAGGCGGAGAAGAGGAGGCAGCGGGAGGGATGAGGAGGGGAGTGGCGGGGTTTGGCGAGTTGGGTAGCAGTGGGGAGTAAGCGAGCGGGGATGCGCGCGGGGAGGCACGTGCAGGCGCGGGCGGAGGCCATTTGGGGGATTCGGTAGGCTGTTTGCGTGCGGTGGGAGCATGGGGAGACGGGTCAGTGGAGTGGCCGTTTTGGGAGGTCATCGTCGGATGGCTGATCCTTTGGCGTAATGATAGATTAAAAAAATAATGTTGGTGAAATGGGGTTTAATCTTTCTTGACGATCAGCATCTATTTTTCTAGTGACTCCTAAAAAAAATAAATCCAAATAATCTCTCAACAGCGTTTGACTTAAATGCACTTTCCCCTCTATTCAAGTCGAAACATCTTTTTTTTCTCCATTCATCTCCTTTCAACGTCTATCCTAAGTTATGATGTTGCTCATATTCCTTACGGTTCACACCTTGTGCCTTTGGTTTCTGCTTTCATAGCATTCACATCCTCACAACACTAATGAGGAACTCATCATGACTCCTGATTAACATATTTTAGCTAATTTCTTTAACTAATTAATAGTGAATAACATTAATATAAGGTTAATTATATATTTAAAGTAAAATAGAAAAGACCTTACAAATATGTTAAAATCACTAAATTAAGGTTTAATTAGCATCTATTTAATTTTATTAATTAGCAGGACTCAAACTAAACCCTATAACGCCTTATATATATATAACTTAAGGATATACTTAATAATGTATTTACTTTAAAAAATATAGCTTAAAAGGAAAAAAATACAAGTTCATGGCATAAATATGTTATTTACTATATTTATAATTATATGTAAAAAGTTGAAAAAGAAATAAATTAAAATAAACCTAAAAACTAATTGTTTTCACTGTAGTCCTTATCTTTCATGACAATTGAGTCCTTCTCATTACATCTAAGTCCATCATTTGCACTTGAGTTCCTATGTATAACCCCTTCATCTTGGACAGCCGACGACGATGACTAGACCTTTAGATCATTCACCCAATCAACGTCGCACCACCTACGTCATTGCTATTTGAGTCCCTCTCACCTTCCTCTTCAAATCCAATAGTCCATATGGGCCTTTAATCCTATTTTCCCTAGATAGATAACCTCATCGTTGCCAAAGACGACAACGGTGGTTACCTTGAATCAAGACAACCTCTGGACCAAATACATTCCCCTAAACCCTCACCTACACCTATAAAGACCCGTTGACTCCTCCAATTACAAAGGTCAATCCCCTATCCTTCTTCCCCAAATTGTAATCAACAATAGGCTATTCACTCTCCTCCGGTGACCTCTCATCATCCTTTCAGAGCTTCTCCGATGAAGAAGCTCTTCCCTCTCACCCCCTCTTCCTCTCCAGGAGTCGTGAGAGGCCTTAAGAGCACCACTCTCCAATCCTTACGCTTTCCTCTTCTCACCAGAGTTTCCTCCAATTAACTTCGGACTTCTTCCTATTCTCACCTGGTTACGGTGAGATCCCTCATCATTTCATCAGGTAAAGTAGATGTAGGACTTTATCTTTCACTTTAGTTTAGTTTTAAGCTTTTAATTCTTAGGAGTAGCTATAATTAGTTCAATGTTCTTTATTGTCTTCTCCGACTTCGGTGAGGTCAATTCCGACCTCACTGGACTCCAATTCATCTAATCACATACATGATCATCTTCCTCATCTTCTCACAATCACCTATCACTACTTTCCTCTTTAAGTTAGTCATCGTCGACCACTGGGTTGCACTAAAAAAGGTATTTTGTGTCGTTGTTGTAATATAGGTGTCACGAATGCAAACCAATGTCGCGTCAATTTTATTTAATTAAAATTTTTACTGGTTTATTTCCAGGTCGTTCACTGGAAGATAGTTATTGATATACATCACTTTCTAAGTCCAAAAAATTCTCTTTTATTCCAGAAATGTTAATTTTATTTACAAACGAATCAATGAATCAATAAATGAATGAATTAGTTAATTATTTACAAAAGAATTAACTATCGTGCATTACAATGCCTGAAACATAAGTACAACTAAACAGGTATCAAAAACTCAATCAATATAGCACTTTGTTCATTATATAGAACTACTATAAGTAACACCCAGATATAAGTATAAAAATAGCTACAAATATTTACTATGCTAGGTTATATCAACATACTAATATTTATAGTAACATATATTATATTTACAGTGACATATGTATACATTGCTATAACCTTAGTTATATATGTACATAACCTAAGGCATAAGTTACTACTTATACAGATGAATATGTCGCTAAAGCTCTAATGTTATTTATATACATCTTACAGCTCAAACATATCTATACTATTCATACTTATATGTATACATATATACTTATATTACTTATATATTATTTACTTTATTTATATACGTATGTCTATTATACCATATATACATATATACACATGCACACACATAGCCTATTTACAAACAACACTTAGTCGCAGGAGCTGCTAACATCTCTCTTCTTCTCTTCTTTTCCTTCTCTCTTATCGCAACACTAAAGTCATTCTAGGTGCACCCTGTCATCAGACGTCTGTGTTTTAGTGGGTGGGCTGACCACTTTCAAGGAATACACAGCACTCCAGGGGTGGGACCAAACCTCTACTAGAGGATACAGGCCTACCTATAGTGCGTGGTCCTCGGCCCACCACTATTCACATATTCATGCTCATATATGCTCGTTCAGATCAGAAGGGCAAGGCATGGGATATGGTGTGTAGGGGCACCCTGCACTTGACGATTGCACTGGCTATGGGACGAAATGTTGATATACTGAATCACGTGCTTCTCAGCACACGATGTGGCACCATTCTGTGGGCACAAATTAAGTGCAATACAATGTCTGGCTGCATTTGATTTCAAGAGATTTGGCCCTCGATTCGAGGGCCATAATTAATTCCAATTTCAAATTAAAATATACCATTAGAAAGCCCTTATATAGGGCTACATAATTATGTAGTTAATTTAGTAAATAACTTGATTAGTTATATTTTAAACTTGGTTAAAGTTAGTGATTATACATGTTAAATTAAAGTTTAATCTGTTAATTAAAGTACAAATTGGTTAATTAACTGTACAATTGACCTTATATAATATTAGTGTACATAATAAGTTATTTATTGTATATTTTTAATATATTTTAGAAACTTTATTTTAATTTATATACATTTAAATATTAGTTTAAGTTAGTTTTACACATAAATAATTTATAAATACCATAATACAGTATAAATATAATATAAATAGGTCGAAAATACTTAATATAATATTATACAAGTACATATTATAACTTACTTCAGTTTTAACTTAAATTACTAATTATTTTATTTTAAGTTAATAAATTACTTAGTTAACTTAATAACTTAATTATTTATTGTAGATATATAATTAAATTAAATTACTAGTATTGTACAATATATATTACATAGTTAAATACGTATGTATAGTATTAGGTACAATTATGTACATATAGATATGTTTATATAATTACTTAGGTTATTATACATTTAGTTAACATAAATTAATAGATAATAATACAATATGGTTATATATACAATAAATTATCCTAAATATTTAATTAAATATATATAATTCATATATAAGTTATTTATATATATTATGTACATATTATACAATATATATACTTAGCTTAGCTTTAAATTATATTTACAAGTATATACATAGTATACAAGATATTTTTGGATTTTTTGGGGTTTTTCTGATTTTAATAACTTTTGTAGGTATAGGAGAGGTAGGGGGTGAGAGAGAGAGTGAGATGAGAAAAAGAAGTTTCTTTTTATTGTTTTTTATCGTAAGTTCTTTTATTAAATTTCAAGGTATACTAAACCGTTGGCTAGTATGTTCTACCAAATTGGAGGTTCAGATTACCTTGAAATTTGGTACACACCTAAAGAAATACCTGATCTTACTCAAGATAGGTTTATTTTATTTTTTTATGACTTTTTAAATATATTTTATTTATATACAAATCAACACAAGTTAGAACTTGATGAGTGTTTAAAAAAGAGACCTAGGGCCTGAGGGATTCTAAAGGTTGGAAAGTAATGTCAAACCACTTATATATGTTCAATACTTCACATAAAAGATGTTCAAACAATTAAACAAGGCTTTTACCTCAATTCTCAAGTCAAAACAAAATTAAATAGTGAATCCAACTTCAAAAAGCTGACAAAAGAATCTAAACCTAAATGAAAAGCAATTCTAATTGAACTTCAATCAATTTAAGGTACATGAATGCTTATTCCCATAAGTTCTATCACAATATACAAGTCAGCTTCATAAAAATCCCAAAATCCTCTTTAATTCTCCTTCATCAGTCATTGTTGCTACAAAGAAGACAACAGTAGTTGTTGCTCAGTTTCAGTAGCAATGACAGTTGCTAACGCTACATTTAAGATCATATGCTGCTCTTATTTCATATCAAAGCTGCCTCAGCTATCATATGGCTTAATATCCTGATGTAGCTATTGCTGCTATTACAACAGCTGCTCAGAACATTAAACCAACAGCTGGAAGCTGTTGCTGCTATTGTTGTTGCAGTTGCTGAGATTCCCAGCAACCACTGCTGTTGTGTTACTCCAAAACCCATGCATGAAATCCAGAAGATCTTCACATTGAAATCATCATAAAAACAAATCAAGAAATCCAAAACTCATCTCCAACCTAGATTTTGCATCAAAATCCAATGAAAACCTAATTGATCTCCTCTATCAAGCCATAGATAGCTTAATAGAATGAGATCAATAGGACATTGAAAATCCACTCAAAATAGTTTCCAATCCTTCATTAAAGTCTATCGAATTCACTAACACAACCTCAATTCATATTGAAAGTCCCTTGGAAGTAAGGAATCATGTTGCCCCTTATTTGGGCTTTTAATGTGGATCACAAGTGATTGATCACTTGATTTTCTTGAACAACATTAATCGATGTTCAAGAATATCTAGTGATCCCATAAAAACCAATGGGTCATTGTTTTGGCCTCAAATCAGAAATTCTGATTTTTCCTTGGCCAAACTACCCAAATGCAAAACTCAAATTAGGAAAATACTCATCTAAGCATCGAAATTAACTTAAAACACCTCAGAATCCTTGTATTATGCCTAATTTAGCTTGATAAAAACTCAAATCGTTTGATTAAATTCATTACAAATCAATTTGACTCCAATTCGCAAAATTGGGTGTGAACTCCAAATCTAAAAGAATTAAGCGAATTAATTCGATTAAAATCAGATCGGGGGGTCTTTCTGAATAGATGGAGTAAATGGGAGACCCCCCCCCCCCCCAGTGGATTTTAGGCACGAATTCAAATCTAGAAGCCAAAACTTCTAGATTTGAATTCGACCTTGATGAAGGGGTGAACGGTGATTAAAATACGAGGGAAAAATCAAAAAGTAGATGGTGAGGCGTAAGAGTGAGATCAGTGAATCGAGATGATTGCGTGAAAAACTCCTCTCTTGTTTGAATTGATTAGAGAGAGCGGATCAGATCTAATTATACTACTCCTAAGCTAAACCACAAAATCCACGAATCCAGCTACTTGATCTACTCCTAACTAATCCAAACTACACTAACTAACACTAAAACAAATCTAGAAAGTAGTAAAATTAATCTAACAGGAAAAATAGGATTGCCTGGATCCAAAGCCAGAGACTAAGGAGGAAGGTCTCCAGTGAATGAAGAACCCTCTAGTGGAACTCCATGGTCATCTCCTGGTGTAATGAGATCTAGCTTGACAAGGAGGAATTGATGAAGAAGAGTGACACCCCTGTCATAGGTGCGACGAGTGAAGTGGTTAGAAGGTACTGGAAGGGGAGGAAGGGATCGCCTCAAGAAAGTAGGAGGGGAGGTCGATGGTGTGCGCACGACCCCAAGGAGCAGCTTAAGTAGGCTCTAGAGTGGATCAAAGCACTGCAAGGGTGAGATTAGGCTCCTGGGGTATGGGTGGTGGATGCGAGCTGAGAGGGTGCGCAAAGGGTTCAACTTAAATCAAGGCCATTGGATTGGATCTAGTAGGGGTGGTGATTCCACACGCAAAGGTGAAGGAAATTTGGATTGGGTTTAGCCGTAGGATTGTGAACTCATGGGAACGACGGTTGAGATGGCTCAAGTTCTTACGGGTGAACAGTGCACACCGCACCATCAAGTGTGTTGGTGTTTTTGCTAGGAGACCCTCTAAGGGAAAAATGGTATAAAATTTAGGAACAAACCCATAGTGGTGAAGATTAATGTAGCGCGGTCCTTGGATGTTTGCAAAGAGGTCTTTGTGGTTCGCAAAGGAGTCCTTGAAGGCTTTAAATGTGAATAAATGTAAATGTTTAAAGGACCTAAATGAAGGACTCCAAATATAAGGTTCTATTGATGTCAAAATGCCACCAAGTTTTTATCGAAGCACAATTGAACATTTAAGAATATGATTTCACTCTTAATTTGAAATTTTGAACCTAAATGTGTGTTTAATTTGCAAACAGATCATCAATTTACATTTTTTAATAGAATTTCTTATTTTATGACCTAATTTTACATTTTTAACACAAATTTGCCATTTTAGGTCATTTATGTTATTTTCCACACTTAACCCTTTTCATGTGTTAATTATATAGTGTTTAACCTAATTTTAGCTTAACTTGGACATTTTAGCTATGATGAGCCACTCCTCATTAGTTAGCACCTTAATTGCTTAAACCACTTCACATCCATCTGAGCTTCTACGCTGTTCATGGTGGGAGCTCAGAGGTACATTCACCTCCAATTGGGGTCCTACATCACTTTACTTCATCACAAGGGCCCTGTTCCCTCTACTAATTAGATATATTAACTATCAAATGATAAATGCCTAATTCACCCCAACCTCCTGACCATGTTGTCCATGGCAGCTCAGGAGGAGTTATTTCGCTAATTCCTATCACCTATACCTTCGCATGCACATAAGGAACGAATTCGCCTCACTCAATTGAGTGAGACAAGCTCTTCTGAGTTCAGTCAAACTCAGAAGGCAATTTCTGTTGAAATTAGAGTTCATCTTTTAATCAGAGCTTAAGTGTGAATTTTAATGTGTTTCTGAGGTTCTGCAGAACCTCAGGAGTCTTTTAAATCCTTTCTTGATATTTTTATGGAGATTTGATTTCCAGATGCATAATTCATCCTTCACCGAAGCTCTGGTGAGCTCTGGTGAATTCTAATGTGATCCACAGTCTTCTAATCTACCTGTAAAGCTCCATATTACATAGTTATGATCTTAGGAACAAATTTTAGTTGCTAGGCTTAACTTTTAATGCTTATATCCCACTGTCGATCTTTGTCTTCCTCAGCTCTAAGACTTGTTCCCTAACTCTCTAACACTAGTGATAAGTCTGAGAGCATCAGTAGAGCTTAAGGAATTCAAACATGTTCTTGATTAGGCTTTAAATTCTCTAAATTGGTCTGCCAAACTCAACTCCTTTCGATCTCAAGCAGAAGAGCCTGAGAGCTTATTTAGAGTGATCAAAACTCTAATTTGAGGTGATATTTAGAGTCCTTGGGTTGAATTTAACTTATTTGGATAGTTCATTTGATCTGAGAGTCTTCAATTTGTGAAGTCAACTTTTGAGCTATTTTGGTCAACCCAGGGTTGTTCATAGTGTTTAAGACTTCGAAACTTGGATTTTATGATCATTTTGAGTACCTGCTTTGATTGCAAAGCATTTAGAACTGATGAGAGTGAGATTTGATGAGATTTACAGAGTTTTCCATTTCCTTTGTATTTTGGGTTCTATATGAACCTTAGTGGCATTCATAGCCAATTTATTGAGATTTGAACTCAATCCCTGCCCAGATCAACCCTATTTGATTCTCTGAATCGATTTAGATCACTTATAGAGATTGATTCCTATCTAATCAAATGTTTTACCTTGATGTCAGTCTCTATAACCTGAGATCAAGAGCATTCAAGATCTGGACCTTTTCTTTATGTCTCAAAACCTTAGCAACCACTTCAAGACCTACGGAATGGTTTGTTATATCTGTCTAAGCTCTCAATTGAGAGAAATGCCTGGGTTAGATATGTTTATTACATAACTCCTCTGATGAATTGTTGTAGAACATACGTGGTTTCAAGCCATGTTTAGGCCTTGATTTCATAGATAAAACTTGATCCTTTTGATCAAATAAACACCTGCGATCGAAAGACCTATCAAAGGACTTTTGATTAAGCCCTTATTCGATTCATTTGGAGATCTGATGTGTTAGGAATCAAGTTATGAAGTTGACGTTGAAGTCAGATGTGCACAAAGGATAACCGGGGACTTACAATCCCACCTCGAAAATTATGGAGCACTCGTTGCAGTATATAACGAATTGTTTCGTTTACTAGCCAATCATTACGAGCATCGTGTGTAATGAGCATGTGTGTGTGCGTGTAGCGCGTGCTTATGTGTGGGCTAAAATGCGACCCTACGGGGTGGCTTCTAGGTGCTAGTTGAAAGGTCTAGATGGGTGACACGTGGCCTAGTTATGGTATCGATCCGACCCATCTGGGTCGTTGACCCTGTGAACAGCTATGTAGCCCCATCTAACCTTTTATACTGAAGATGACTTAAACTCAGGAAATTTGGCTAAGTGTTCTCTCAACACTGAGTGTATAATCTGAGAAGAGAGCTGTAGCGAGGCAAAGCCTAAGTGTTGTGCTATGTGAAGGCTAAAGTTAATAAATGAGGCATAAGCTTAGTTTGAAGTTGAAATGTGCCTAAGTATTCGATGAACAATGAGCTTAATTTATATTGTTATAAAACAATATTATTGTTGTAATATTCTTTTTGTAATTCAATGTAAATCATTTCTTTTTGCTTATGGGATGCTTGCTTGCCATTTATTGTATATTTCTTTGCAATTATCCATATTGTTGACATATTATAATAATTAATAAGTAATTAAGCCATTAATTAAGTAGTTAGTCTAATTAAGTATATTGTTAGTATAGTAAGCTATAGTAGAGTAATACATGTTATATTAGCTAAGTAATAGTTGTATTAGTATATTATAAGTAGTATAACTTAAGGAGTAAGTTAAGTAAGTAGTAATTAACCTAGTAATTAAGTATGCATTAACTTTAGTGAATTAAGTAATCTAATATGTATTAACCTAAGTATTTAGTATTTATATGACTTAAATATATATTTAGCAAGTAATTTATGTAGTATACTTGAGTAAGCTAAGTTTATAGTAATTGTTAATTATTCTTTATGTATAATATGTATATAAGATAAGTGGTAATTATTCTTTATATGTATTATATATACATAAGTTTTGTATAGTAGCTAGTTAACTGTATTGATTAAGAATAAAGAATAATTTAGAATAAATGGTGAAAGATTAGCATAATTTAGCCTCATAGCGAAAGACCTAAATTTAACCAGTAAAATTTTATAAAATGTAACAATTACTTTACTCCATGGACTATAACTTAACAATGACTAATTAACAATATAAGGTAATTGAACATCAAACCTCCCCTACTCCATCGAGCACCTCATGGCGATGATGGGTCTTCTTCGCCACATCTTACCTCCTCACAATATTGGTTCCTATTTTCATGTTGTTCACCTTCCTGAGTCTCTCTTAGAGATGAAATCGATCAGATTCGGTTCAGATATAGGTATTTCCATATCCATATTTGTTTTTCAGAATTTAATTCGAATTTGGATTCAGATATTAAATCGAATAGGAATTTTTATTACCATACAATTGGATACAAATTCTAATTGAATATTAATCAAAGTCGAATACTAATATGATATTAATCAAATTCGAATTCAAATTAGATATTGATCAAATACAAATACGAACCCGATATTTATTAGATTCGAATATGAATCCAAATCTATTATTTATTAGATAAAATTTCTAAAAAAAATATTTATTAGATATATATAAATGGAAACAAAAATTGAAAGAAGATTTGTAGGAGTATCAACATTTTATATATAGGACGTGGGTTGGGAAATGTAAAAGCTGACACAAAAGTTGATGCACAGTAGTGTAACGTGGTCTTCACTTGATATATCTCCTTTTTATACAAAAAAAAGTTACTGACAAATGGTGGGGTTCACCACTGTTGAAATTAACAACAAACCACTTCTGTACAAGTGCAATCTTATTTGGCATCGGTGTAAAATCACTTTTCACCTTTAAAATAATTTTGCACAGGTGCAAAGTAAGATTGCTACTTTGCATCGGTGCAATTTTATTTTGCACCGGTGCAATCTTACTTTGCACATGTGCAAAATTAAATTCTAAGTATTTCTTCATCTATGACAGGTGATTTTACACTTGAAAGGAGATTTTTCCACCTTAGGGTTTAGGGTTTAGTCTTTAATGTTTAGGGTTTAGCCTAAACCCTAAACCCTAAGGTGAAAAATTACTTCTCATACGTAAAATCACTTTCCATAAACTTAAACCCTAAACCCTAAATCATAAACCCATAAGTCAAAATCATTTCGCATAGGTGAAACTACCATTGGAATAATTTTGCACCGATGCAAAATCACCCAGAATAATTTATTACCAGTGCAAAGTTATTTATCACTATTGCATTTTAAGTTAAAGTAGTGTGGTAATTTTTTTGAATATCGTGAAGCCCACCACGTAACAAACCTTACGTTCTTTTTTTTTTACATTAAATATTAACTATTAAATGGGCACACATTCACAACGCTATGTGAATCACAAGAACAGCACCTGCAAATTCTCCTACGTCACCTTTTTCATCAGTATCTACGTTTTTCTACTTTTTGACTTATATATAAATGGAAAACAATATTGAAAATTTTGTTATAAAGGGTGAAATGAAATTAAATAACTTTGTTATCCAAAAATTGATACCTCTTATAGAAGTGATTATTCTGTACAAGCATCAACAACTGATATGAAAACTATTAGCTTTTCTATAAATATAAGAAAAGAATAAATTATTAATTAACTATATGACATTAATTAGATTAAAATACATTCTATAAGATAAAGGATAACAAAGTGAGAATAAAAAATCAATAAGAATAAAATAAAATAAAATACATTCTTTATACTGGTATAATTGATATTAAACCAAGATTTTAGAAAGTCACGGTAATTTTGATATATGATCTTTTTCAAAAAAAAAATATTGTGATTCAAGTAATAGTTTGAAGTGCTTCTACTAGTAATGATGTTAACCTAAAATCCAAAGAAAGAGAACATATTAAAAAATCATAATATCAATGGATTAAGTGATAGGTAAACTCCTTTCAAATAGATTTATAACTGTGATAAGTATATGTTGAAGGGGGAGGTGACGTGGAATTCAAATCTGAATCAAAGACCCAAATTCGAATCCAAAAATTTAGAAGTTTTACTATCAAATTCAAATTCAAATTTGAAAATTATATGAATCTAAGTCATCAAATTCAACTAGAATCAAATACGATATTAAGATATCCAATTCGAATCCAAATCCATTTTCATCCTCAATCTCTCCTCTCCTTTCCCTACCATTCACCTCCTCAGGACACCAAGCTTCCTACACTCTCCATGCCTCTTGCTCCCCATCACCTACGAGAGTCTCAAAAGCACCTTCCAATTCCTTACATTCTATGTTGCCATTGCACGTAAAGGCCAATACCTACTAAATTCCAGATGGGTTCCTCTACCTGCAAGGTAGTATCTATCATCTCATGTTATTTATATCCTATGGATGTTTATTTTTTATAGTCATACTTTAATGTCATACTATGGATGTTGTTTCATGGTGACAATTTGTTCGTTTGATTATTTCAATGCTTGTATAACATGTTCCTTATTTTGGTCCTTACATATGTGGGCCCCATGTGAGCATGATTCTAAGATCTCATGCTATCCCCTGCAAATATGATCTCCATGAATTATGTTGTTCACGGCTTTTTTATTTAAATGTAAATAGACCCATTGGATTTTGATAATTGAAATGTAAGAGCAGCCTATATTTAACTTCATCGTATTGATCCAATAATTGCCTTCTTTGTATAATATTTCATTTGCTTGCTGACGTGATGCAGGAATGGCATCGTATGTTACTCTTAAATTCAACACTCTAAATTTTTAAACACTGACAGAGAATATATAGATGGAAAATTAAATTTTATAGATTATGTGGACCCAAATCGTATGTCACTTTTGGGGCTACAAGGATGCTTGACAAATATTGGTTTGAATAAAGACACGTGTACCATGTGGTACACGCCTAGATTTTTTAAAAAAATCTGGTTTGACTCTCATAGATTAAGATTTTGAATTGCTTCAAATTTTTGCAAATCACTATCCTCTAAATCCAGTTTCCATTATTGTTGACACCATGGAGGAATGAAATGTGAATATTCTTACTAAGGTAAAAATGAACTCAAAATGTGCGATTCATGTTGGATTTGATTGTAATAATGAATGTAAATATGATTTTGATCGTGAAATTAAATTGTTGAGTGTTACAATAAACATGTATATGGGTATATGGACCTTGGGTAATGATCTATATATCCTTTAGAGATTGTAGCAGGCCTCTTCATTCTAGTAGTGATCATTAGTGAAGACATGCCTTAGGTGCCAGAGAGCATTAAGCCATGAGGAGCTTGTGCTCCCGTGGTCTTTCATTTTCATCATGAGAGGTTTTCCACATAATCATGCATTCTTCATGCTTGTGATTGATTTAACATAGTTCGTATTAGAGTAGAGATGATTTTGTTCATACATCATCATTGAAGTACTCCGTGTCTAAGGGGTTCCGCGAACATTGGTGATGGCTATGGGGGCGTTCCTTTGTTCAAGGGCGGTGCCCTTGGACTATGTTGGTAGGTTGCACTCATGCATGCCTTGGTGGTTCTCGCCAACTCAACATTTGCTTGACCTTGAAATCATCTCTAGCAGTGTTGGAAGCTCTCCTCTCTTCTTCGATGGTGCCCGAATCTCGAAGAGCTAGCCATTCCTTCACATTCACCACCACTACAACACAGTAAACACGTCCATAAGAGAGTAGTGCTCCAACAACGAGTTGGTTGGGTGTATACAACTTGCGCAAGCTAGCGGCAACTGAGCTCTAACGGTGATGCTCCACAGAGTTCCTGTGGTTGTTGTAGTTGTGCGCCTTCCCCATTTATATGTGAGCAAGGGTGCACAATCAGGCTTCTTAAGGTCAAGCCCCATTAAATCTACTAGTCTAGTGGGTTAGCCTCTAGCCAACGATGTAGTCTCTCTACATTCTAATGCCAGCAACATCTAGCAACCACTGGAAGCACTCTGGCGAGCTCCTTTATGCAGATCTATGTGCAATACGTGCAATGGTCCTAGCTATGTTTGAACGTAATGATGATTAGCTTCTCTCCTAGGATTGATGGGCAGGTCGTGCAAAAAAAAAACAATTGGATCCATTAAGCTAAATTGTGAACAACCATGAAATCTTTGATTCAAAATTTCATTGGTTGAAGAAATGCATATTGAAGCATTATACCCACAATCACAAGGTGTAAGAGGAAGAACCAATTTTTAGATAATAATGTATAGACTCTAACTGCAAATTCATACAACCAAATTAAATCAATAAATTCAACCTATAATATTTACTAAAAAAGATCCATTACAAAACTAACTCAAGTCCCTAATTAAGGACATTAAGAAACCCACCTTCATGAAAGAAAACATGTCACAAGATAGACGAGAGTTGATTGCATCTCATAATTACCAAGCTCAATAGTATCATGATGTCTACTTTTAGGTAACTATCTATTCAAAACAAGACTCCTACATGAACTAAATATATAATTTCTATTACTCTTCGTTTAGATGGTGTTGGGAGCTTTCAATTAATATTTGTTGTTTGGATGAGAGAGGAGTTTTAAGATGCATTCGTTGTAGTATACTCCTAAATCGCATAAAAGACATTTAAATTTATAAATTCAGAATCTAAAGGGAGTCCAAGGTCGTTCGTAGGGAGCAAATATGGAATTCACACATTAATCTTCATTTAAAATAGATGAGCACAATCAATTGATCACAATAACAGATATTCAATAAATGAAACTGATCAAAATTGATATTTTAATGTATCTCAGAAAATGAAGAGATAGAAAGAATAAAGAGAATCTAAAAAAATGGTGATTTAGATCACCAATTAGGTCCTCTACTTAAGTATGCATCTCATATGCAAATAATCAAATAGTATCTCAATCAACTTAACTTAGGTTCTTAAATAACTCAACAGTGCTCAGAATAATCCTCAATCAGACGTTGCCTTCACAGAACAGACGACTTAACCTTCACATCAGTAGAAGTTTATCACTCTAAACTTTAGTAAATTAATGTGTAAAACTTCCCTAATAAGTTATGAGGAGGATAGGTTAATGAATGAAGGAGAAAAGAGGAAGAAAAGTTGAGTTTCGGATAAAAGAGCATGTTTGTGTTGCTTTTAGACATGTAGAAGAGTTTAATTAGATGACCAAAATATGGCGAGCATGTAATTAATAAGGGTATTGTATTGTTCACCCACCTAACTTATTTAGATGACCAAATTACAAAATTTAGGTGTTTAAACCTAGAGACATCCAAATGACCTAATAGCTTATTGTGATAAACTCTACACCATTAGCACCTTTAGTGCTAACCAATTAGAAGCGAGCTCCTAAAGCTGGACATTAGTCTATATATGCCCTTGTGAAGATGCAGATTGGGGGAGTTTCATGTTAAAATGATGGTGCATCGAGCAAACGCAAACATTGGAGGAAGAGGAGGAGGGCAGTCATCAAAGTGCTTGGTGCCAATCTTTGATGATTTAGGAGGAGATGGAGTTGGTGATCACTATTTCCCTGACAATGCTCACTAGCAAGCCAACAAGATTTGATGGGTGAAGGATGGAAGGACGGAGGCTGAGCGAGATGGCTTTTGTTTAACATCAACCCTCAGTCTTTGCATGGTGAGCGAATGTGAGAATGCAAAGGAGGTATGAGGATAAATAGATGGGAGTTCCGACTTGATAAGGAGAGCATGAGGTAAGGAATTCTTAATTTACTTTACTTTGTCTTAGTTTAATTTAATAGGCACCATTGTGTCTCAATTCAATGATGTTGGTGTAAGCGATGGAGAGTTTAGGATTTCTGATCGAGGGATGAACCTCCATGCAATGATAAGATTGTCTTTGGCGATCACGATAAGTCAAGTAGTGGTTTTGTCTGCTAATTTTATGTGCTTTTGCTTTATGATATTCAATCCATATTTTCTTGCTACAAAAGCTTGATTTTAAGTTGTATCCCTTTTTTTCTAGTTTAGTGGAGAGCTTATTCAGAGTGAATCCATGCTACATGGATTGGGCAACGTAGGGTCCTCCTTTAGTATAAAGCTCTACTTCAGGTTTAGGTGATTGAATTGGTAGTTTGAGCATCTAAACTTGAGGCTAAGGCTAGAGATTGAAGATGATGAATTAGATGATCAACTTGATCCATTAGGCATCTAAATGGCTAGTCTAAGAGGCAAAAATAAATGAATGCAAAAATAGGCAATCAAAAGAATTGATTAGGTGCCCAAATTGAATTATGCAATTGGCATAAAG
Organism: Thalassia testudinum; assembly: GCA_037157565.1. Classification (NCBI taxonomy): domain Eukaryota; kingdom Viridiplantae; phylum Streptophyta; class Magnoliopsida; order Alismatales; family Hydrocharitaceae; genus Thalassia; species Thalassia testudinum. Next base: position 27,830,707 of record JAZHRO010000024.1, read on the forward strand.
GCCATAAATAAATAACTTAGGATGCTAACTTAAGAAACAAATTAAGTGTGTGCTAATGAATTTGGAATGGGTATTTCCAAGGATCATGGGCATTAATTTCAAAGGAAAGTGTTGCATAATAAATTAGATTAAGTAATTTAGGGTCAAATTAGTTAGGGTTAGTTATCCTACCATGTTTAGCTTTTTTTTTATTTTTGGTATGTGTTTATTATTGTCGCCTCATATACCTTAGCTCCCTCTATATAAAAATGGTTAAGGCTTCTTAATAAAACAACAAAACCTCTATTCTATTTTCTAACATGGTTTCGAAGCAGTGATCTAAATTAGTGGTCTGGTATTTCGCCAAATATCCAACAAATATGATGATTCGATCACCAATGACTTAGTGATCTAAAAAGATGATTGGCAAGGGGAGGGTCACCGACAACAATGACACTATGGAGAGTCCCAGTAGTACAACCACTGCCCTTGCTTCCTACCACATGACCTACAGCAATGTCGTTGTCGTTCTTGATTCCGATCGTGTAGCCTGCAGTGTCACCGACGATGCTACAAGGGGCCACTGAATGGCCTCTTGTGGCATTGGTGACCCTACTGCAGTGGTTGATGCAGTACCGTGCGTCTGTGGGAGGTTTGGAACCAGTGCTTGTTCCCGTTTGGGACAGTGATGAGCCTTCTCTCACCACTTATGATGAAGTCCTTCTTGATTGGCATGATGAGTCTTTACACATGCAGGTTGAGTACCTTTTGCCTAAGAATATGGTAAAAATCAAATTGACGTGGGGTTGCTTGTTCAGCTCATAAGGGGTCAAGAAGGAGTGATAGAAGGCCCAAACTTTGGATCATCGATTCGGGTGCTTCAATCCATCTCACTGGGAGTGCAAAGAAGTTAAAGAATCATACTAGGCTATGTTGAATCCGAAAGGTAAGAGTTGCTAATGGTGCAACCTCTTTGGCTACTACAATTGGAGATTTCCAGGTATCTCCTACTTTGAGGATAAGAGACGTTCATTATGCTCCAAAGTTTTCCACGAGCTTACTGTCGATCAGTAAAATATGCAAGGCTCTCCAGTGTCGAGTTATGTTTGATGAAAAGCATTGTTACTTCCAAGACAAACACGGCAATGAGATTATTGGTGGCGAGATAGAGAGGGATGGCCTCTATTATATAGATACATCGACATCTTTCGCTGGGGTAGTGTCCATTACCAGTGACCCCTAACTCTAACACCAGAGACTTGGACACCCTTCAGTTGGAAAGATGCTTCAAATGTACCTCAAGTTGCCAGCTTCACTAACACTGGAGTGTAAGGATTTCCAGTTGGGAAAGCACCACAAGAGTACTTTTCCTTGGCGACACATGGAGTCAAAGTTGCACTATTTGACTTGGTTCACTGCAACATGTGGGGGTTAGCGAGAGTGCCGAGTACAAGAGGATATAGGTACTGCACAGTATTTGTTGATGATCATAGCTGCACCATCTAGGTCTTCTCGATGAAGGCTACACCAGAGATCTCGTTGGTGGTTTAGAGGTAAAGGTTAGGATACAGTATTCCTCTACTACTAGAGTCTTCCGATGTGACAATGCCTTGAAGTTTGTCTAGAGAGAGATGCAGGAGTTCCTTAATGCTCATAAGATCATTCATCTGACCTCTTGCACTCACACATCTCAGTAGACTAGCGTGGCAGAGTGTAAGTTGAGGCATCTTTTGGACTTTTCCCAAACACTGATGATTCATATGAAGGTGCCCAGATAGTTTTAGGGGGATGTTGTACTTACTGTTGTATGCTTGATTAACAGGGTACCTTCCTTTGTACTCCAAGGATGTGTACCTTTTTAGGTACTACATCCAAACTGTGACAGACCATTTGCTTTATCCCTCCAGGTATCTGAGCACATGTTTCTTTTAGGTGCATGGGAATCAGGATAAGTATTCTGCCAAAGTAGTAAAGTGTATTTTTCTAGGCTATTCATGAACTCAGAAGGGATACAAATGTTATAATCCGATTCACAGATGCAATATAGTGACTGCAGATGCAACCTTCTTTGAGAAGGTACCTTACCACTCAAAGGAGAGTGCTAGATAGAGTTGGACCCTAGGGAGACTTAGGTTTATTAGTGGCATCCAATTACCTCTTTTATAGTTCCTCAAGATCCCTCTCCTACTCTGATTCTTGTGCTTCCTACTGAGTCAATTACTGATGATGAGATGCCCATTTCATTGAGAAAGTCTAGTCCCTCAGGCACGTTATATTCAATGTCACATTACCCTGGGATTTCTCATCTAGAAGGGGAGATTAGGCAGTTTGCACATGCCATTACTACTATAGTTCTTTCCAAGGACTATAGTTAGGCCTCTTAGGATCCTCAGTGGCGTGCAGCCATAGATGAGGAGATGCAGGTGGTTTAGTCTAGAGGGATGTGGAAGATGGTGCCTCGTCCTCCAGGTGCCACCATTGTGGACTATTGTTGGGTGTGCACCAGTATTAGGCAGATGGTATTATTGATAGATACAAAGCCTGGTTAGTTGCAAATGGTTTTACACAAACATATGGTGTTGACTACATGGAGACTTTCTCTCTAGTAGCCTGCATTTCATCCATCTGGATTGTCATCTCTGTTGCAGTTAACGGGGGATGGTCGTTGCCTCAATTAGATATTAAGAATGCTTTTCTTGTATGGTGATATAGCAAAAGAGGTCTGTATGAGACAGCTGCTAAGGTACAATATTCAAGGGGAGCATGTTTGTTGTTTGAGGAAGGCCATTTCTAGCCTGAAATAAAGTCCCAGGGCATGGTTTGAACGCCTTAGCTCTAAGATGCAAAAGATTGGGTTCATGCAGTCATCTTCAAACCACTCAATTTTTATCTGGAGGACAGGTAATATTGCTATCAGCAGGGTTGTTATCTTGGCAATCTATATAGATGACATGGTCTTGACAGGAGATTATGAGAATGGCATTCGTCATGCCAAGGCATTCCTAAAGTCCACCTTTGTGACCAAGGACCTTGGAGATCTATGATACTTCCTTGGGATTGAGATTTTTAGGTAGGGACCACGCTAGTCATTGTCATAAAGGTAGTACACCTTTCAAATACTTGAAGAGGCTGGTCTATTTGGGGCTAGGCCATCTGGTATCCTTGTTGAGGCACATCAGGCTCCTAGCCCAGATGAGGATGATCCTCTATGTGAGGATGTGATTAGATATAGTGTATCTAGCTGTCATTCAACCTACTATTAGCTTTGTAGTTAATAGTGCTAGTCAACATATCTAGACACCTCACTACAGGCATTGGTGTAAGGTATGCCTCATTCTGAGGTAACCTAAGGGCAATTTTGATCAGGGGCTCTACTACAAAAATAATAGGTTTATGGATGTCTGGGCCTATTCAGATGTAGATAATGCAAGGTCCATAAAGGATCTTCATTCAACTTTGGGGTATGTTGTGTTCCTTAGTAGGAATCTTGTTTCCTGGCAAAGCAAGAAATAGAGCATGATTGCATGCTCTAGTGTTGAGGTGTAGTATTGTGCCCTGACCTATGTTGTGTATGAGATCATGTGGGTCATGGGTTTTCTACGCGACCTAGGTGTGTAGATTAAGGCACTTGTTCCGCATTATTGTGACAATAAATCAGCAACATATATTGCATCCAATTTGATTTTTCATGAATGGATGAAGCACATTAAAGTGGATTGCCATTTCATCTAAAACGCAGTTATGGAGGGCAAGATTAGCACTCCCTATGTTTCTTTAGAGTTACAGTTAGTTGATATCCTCACTAAGGCACTCAAGAGGAAGCAACATGAGTTTCTATGTGGCGAGTTGGGGCTTATAGACATCTACACACTAACTCGATGGGGAGTGTTACAAAATAAATTAGATTAAGTACTTTAGAGTCAAATTAGTTAAGAATTAGATCGGTTGTCCTACCATATTTAGCTTTTCTTGTTTTTGATGTGTGTTTATTGTTGTTTCTTCTTATATCTTAGTCCTCTCTCTATATAAAGAGGGTTAAGGCATTACAACTTGATCCCCCACCCTAGTAGAGACTCAAGTCGATTTACCAACCATCCAATATTTGGTCATCCATCGTATAAACATAGAATAATTAAATCATTCACAATGCAACACATCACATATAATAGAAATAGTAGAACAAGAAAATATTGTTAGAATATTCATAGCCATACAAGTAATGATACAAAATAGAAGAAAATGAAACAAGTACTGAAGAACTAAATAGAGTACTGAAGAACCGAAATCAATAAAGAAAATGCCAAACTGGAAACTACAACTACCATACTATGGTGATGCACTTAGACTGACACCGTTAGCTCCTAGAACCGTAGAATCTGGTCGTATCTCTTCAGGATCAGAGTACAAAGTCCACGCCAGCAAATGATGAGTAGAGTACCAAAAACAACAAAAAAGAGTGCAAAGTTGAATAAGTACGAAAACAAGGATGGGTGCTATTCTTAAATGTTTAATTCATATTTTATTTATTTTCATTATCAATGCCTTGCCACAATTCTAGTAATTTATCTGTGCAAATCAGTTCCCTCGGAAGGCACGAGATCTTGTTGAGATATCCCAGATGGTAGATTGCATACAATTCATTCCCTTGGCTAACAGGACGACCCATATCCACTTTATCACCTAGTTAGTCGCCTTGGGGTCCTAGCTAACGAGATGAAGTGGTAACTATGGTCCATGCGATAAACATACGAGAAGCTACCTCACACTGGCACACAACTAATCCTTTTCACTACAGGGTACAAGAATAAAACAGCCTAGCCTCTCGTAACAGAAAAGTGTACACAACACCCCATTGTTTGGTTAGCCAAAATGGTCTAACAAACGAGTCGTAGGGAGGCTGGCTCGCTTCCTAAGCCAATCTCAGCCCCTAACAGGTATAGCTGGCCTTGCTATTGATATCAAGCATAATTATTGACTTTCAATCATTTATTACAGGCATCATTATTCCACAGTTTTTTGATCAATTCTAGTTTCTCATATTCTCACATTATTTCCACATATACCACAAATTCTTGGTTCACCACCCAGTATCATTCATTTTTCCATCATTTATCATACCCTAAGGTAAATAACTATTTCTTATTCTTTTCTTTCATAATTCACATTAATTTCATGTATCCTTATATCATGATATTTCTTTTTGTTAATGGGCATCACAAATCAATTACTTCATGATCAAGTTTATTCAATTTTTTTAGCTAATTAGATATGAAATTCACCACTTTGGTTTTCATGTACATAAGTTCTTATTCAAAGATCCACTTATTCAATTCATAACTGGCCAAGTTGTTAAGCTAGAACCCTATCAAGCATTCATGGGTATTTGTTGGTTATTCAAGTACCCAAAATAAATATAGTATTCCAAGTCGGGACTTATATACTCAGCAAGAGGAAATGTGGGATGCAAGATATGACAAAATATTTAACCAAAATAATTATTTAAACCCTACATCAAATGTCATAAGGACAGAAGGACGATTGCTCTACTTATGGTCACTGGAGGGTCGCAGTAACTCCGAGAAATATGTCGAAGGCTCCTTGGACTCTGTGCATGCTCAGCCGCTTGACTCTAATTTCATATGAGAGAAAAATACGTCAAAATGTAAATTAACAAGAAACTTGAGGGTATAATCACAATTTGCCACTTATCATGGAAAATTGGAGCATACCAAGTCAAAGTACATCTCAATGAGATTCGAACGGCGTGTGGCTCGTCGAAATTGAAACCCGAATGATCTGTGAATCAATCAAAGAGACTACTGCCAAGGACTTAAATGCAAAAATAAGAACTTAATGTTTTGAGTTCATAATTTTCTCACAACTCAACCCCTTCCCTTCATCTTCCTCATGCATGCACCATTCTTTTCCCTCGTGCATTGTGTATGCGCTACACCACTGTTGCATATGTTTTTGCATCAATTTAAGATATGCACGTTGTAGTATAGTCGACAAAACTACAATAAACATTTAAATTTATAAAACTCAAAAATAAGGATTTGAGTCTGAGGTTATTCGCAGGGAGCAAATATGGAATTCATAACACTAATCAATGATATAGGCAATGAGCACAATAATATATAAGGATTCAATAAGAATATATTCAATATCAACCAAATTGTATCTCAAGAAATAGTAGGACAAAAAGAATAGAGAGGACTATAAAAAGTGGTGATTTAAATCACCAATTAATCCCTTCAATTTAAGCACATCTCACAATTCTCAATTAATCCAAATGTTTCAATAGTAACCCAAATCACATATCAGCCAAATAAATCCACCGTACCAGAACCAAGAGCCTCAATCAGACGTCGTCAAGTAAAGCTCAGACGCCTTAAACCATCAAGGCATAGAGCCTCAGCAAGATGCATAAGGACACCAAGCACAACTCAAAGCCATCTCAAGGCTAAGCCTCAAAGAGGCTAAGTGCTGGGAATATTAGCACTCACCCCGAGGTTACAAAACCTAAAGCAAAACCTCCCCCCTTCTCAGAAATTCCCCTTTATACGCTAATCAGACCTTTAATCAGGTAAATGGGTCAAGTACAGGGTCCAGACCCTCGGGCAGTGAATCGAGGATGAGGAGTGAGAGGCATGTGAGGGAGGGACCTCACCCCTCCGTGTGTCAAGGTAGGCAACTGAGATCACAAGTTCAATTTATTTGTTGCACCGGTCTCACACGATGTGGGACTAATGTCCCTACTTTCTTCCCGTGGCGTAGCTGGCAATGTTCATGGCCAATTGAAGCAGCTACTCTACTCCCTTCGTTGATTGAAGCTGCAGGTTGCTTTACAAGATGGTTCCGCAGCACCTGGATGTGGAAGCAATGACTATGACAGTCGGAGGGAAACGGTCGAAGGTAATGGAAGACAGCTCACCAGCGAAACCTGAGACAGCAAAACACGAGCTTCAAGCCCAAATTAGAAGGCTCTTGAGCATTGCCGTGAGGCAAGAAGAGTGATGGTGGTGATGGCGGAGTATTTTGTGGTCGGATGTGGTTGGACGGAGTCAGAGATGACCGCAGGTTGTGGGTTTGGTCGACAGTGACCTCCAGGGGTTGAAATCTCCAATAAAGTTGGGGCTTTTGGTCTCTGGGGTGAAAGGAACGTCTTGGTAGTGGTGGCAAGTTGTGTGGGTGTGTGTGGTGGCTGAGCAAACTCGCTGGAGTTTCCCCGGCCGTAGGGACGATGGTGGCGGAACGATGCGATGAGTGTTCGATCCTAAGGTCTAAGGGAGTGAAATTGAAGTAGAGAGGGAGAGGGAGAGAGAACTTATCTACGGATGAAGGGGATGAGGATTTGGCGCTGGCTGTGATTGGCCAACGTCGGAGAAGCTAAAGACTCCTGAGGTTAAGACGGCGACGAGGAGAGCGGTAGGCGGCCTCCGCTTTGGCTAGCGAGAGACGGAAGGAGAGGAAGGCGAAGGTGTTCCCATTTTGGCCGTTGGGAGGTCGTAGAAGGATGGGGAAGGAAGTTGCCAAAGTTCGGGCGGAGAAGGCCGAGGAAAGGAGAGGAGGAAGATTTTGGGCCTAACCCTTGCTAATTTTGATTGCAGAACGATCTAGAGCATATATAAAGCTCAGATTTGAGCTCAATTAGGAAGAGTTCTCTCAATGAAATAGTATTTCAGGGAGCTATTGTTTGGGAAAAAACTCGAGTTCTCCTAATTTATAGGGTTGATTTTAGCCCTCGAAATACGGTCGAGTGGATTCTCCATGATGCAAATACCAATCCCTCCAAATTTGGAGGGATTTTGTGCAAATTCAAGAGAGATTTCCTCTCTTGAATCTTGGTTTGTTTGGGTTCTAGGATTCCATTCAGATGAGAGGCGGCAGGGGACATTTGGTGAAAAAGATGATAAAGCTGGGGGGCTTCCTGTAAATAACTCGAAAGTTAGGGGTCTGGAGGTGAAGAACAGTGTTTTAAGGAACTAAATTGCAAACTAGGTCAAGATGAACTCTTATTAGGCCCAAATTTTAACCTTAACCTAATTTGAACCTAAGGAATCTGATGATGAGGTTAGATTTCAATTTTGATCATGTTTGACTGGGTAATTTGCACAGGAGCTTAAATTAGGGCAAAATCCCATCTAAGACTCTATTCAAGGTTAAAATAGGTTCAAATGTCAAAACAAGATTACCAAACCTCTTAGAATATTTTTATATAAATTTTAGGAGGTTTAGATGAATTTTATCCTAACCAGAACCTCTTTAATTCAAGAGGGCTTAAAATTAGGGTTTTGGGTATTATTTTGGTTCTCGAATCACGTAAAATCCTATTTTCTATCTGTGTAGAGCCACTCATTGGACTTTAATGCTCATTTAACCTTCAATTAATCCCTGGGAAACCCTGTGGTTACTCTGCAATTACGATGTGACGTTAAAACTGCAAAATTAACCCTTTTTAATGTTTTCTTCTCAGAATGGATTTGAGTGAAATTACTGTCCTCAGGCGATCATGTATGAGAATTTGTCACTTGATTTCAACTAATTTAAGTTAGTTATGGCTAATGGTGGTGTTACCATCAACCACCCATGTACACAGCCATGGCTGCCGACCGTCCAAGCACCGACTAGCCACTACCCGATCATGGTAGCTGATGAGAGCCTCATCATGAACCCTAACTAGCATAATTTAATCTAAATAAGAGTGAAGAAGCTCCTACAAAACCTGAGAAGAAGCTCAACTCAGAGAATTCTGAATCAAAGAATAAGATAAATCGTAAGGGGTAAAACTGCAATTTTACTAATGCAGTACGCAAATAGGGTAATTAAGGGTCTAAACACAGGTCAAATAAGCTTAATAAGGAGGGAAATGGGATGATCTGATCTGAAATGGGTTATAGCAACTTCTAAGAATTAAATGACATTCTATAATCCTAAAACAAATCCGCTTTAATTCACGAGGTTCGAGGCAGGATAAAAATTAACTAAATCCTCTAAAATTCATGGAAAAATATTCCCTAGGGTTTAGAACCTTCAATTTGGCCTTTGCAACCTATTTTGGCCTAAATTGAAAATCGTGCCCAATTTATCACCTAATTTGGATTTTTGCGTAAATTGACCTGTCAAACATGATCAAACCTAAAATAAAAATTCACCATTAAAATTCTTAGGTTCAAATTAGGCCGGTATAAAAATTTGGACCTAAGAAAAGACAATCTTAATCGACTTTACAAATTGATCCTCTTGAATTACTTTTTGACCCTTATCTTTTGAAACCCTTACAAATAGCCCCTAGATTTCCCGTCATTCTTTGCAGAACGGTCCTCCCTACCATTCTGAGTAGGCACCATTCCTTTGGCGACCTTGCGCGGAGGATGGCACCGCGCAGGGCATGGCGCTCGTCCTCGAGAACAAACGGGGGGTTCCCTGCATCGTCCTCTGTCGCAGGGACCCACCCCTGCCACCTGCGGCTGCCCATGCCGCTTGTACGAACGCATGATCGGCATGGGTCTCCGTCTCCAACCATCTCCAGCGTGCTCTGCACGTCGTCCCCTCGAGCCGCTCTCCCCGCCAGCGCCTTTATAAGGAGCAACAGGGTCTGCCATCTCCTGCAAGCTACTTCTGGTGGAGAAAAACCCTCGCTTTCATCTCTCCCCTCTCCGGTCAGAGCACCCTAGCTTCCGGCGACTTCTCCTCCTCCTCGTTGCTTTGCTGCCATACCTGCAGTAGAGCCCACTCTGCCCCGTCTTCCCATGTCAAGCCGCACCAGTTGGCGTCTCCGGATCTCCTCCTCGTCGCCGTTACTCCTCTTCTGGGCACCTTCGTCCTCAGCTCCGGCAGCCACGAGCCGGACGCCTTCCTCTCCCTCTTCGTCGACTAAGTAGGTAGGAACCTTCCCCTTACTCTCTCCACTATTTCCCCCTTCCTAATTTTCTGTTTCAACCCCTCAACTGCCACTACCACATCCATCTGCTCCACCTCTGGCCACCATCTTCGGTGAGATTGCTCCACCTCCACAGACCATTTCACCCCTTGCCGACAAGCCCAGAAGCTCCCCCTCACTCCACTCAAGCGTTTCCCCTACTCCATTCACCGTCCTTCACATCCAGACCACCTCCCGAACACACCCACTTCCGCGCATGCAGTCTGCCTTAGGCACATGGCCACAGGCGCTCTCGCGCCTCGCCGACCCTCGCACTGCCTTCGCCACACTCCGACGAAGCGCCCTATGTTGTCTGACGTGGCCGGGAGGTCGCTTTCGTGAATTCAGGTTTCAACCTCCGCGCCGCCATTGACGAGCTGCTGAAGCTTCTTCGCAGGCAGCTCCAGGACTCCTCCAGCCCAGGTGTGAGCTCCAGGCAACGCGGGCTGCTTCCGTGAGCGTGCTCAGGCTTTCAATTGGGGTCGCAAGCCTTCGTTGCTGCCCCAATTGGAAGCACCTTCTCGCCTGCGGGAGAGCTGAGCAGAGGTGGGACTTTAGTCCCACCTCGGAAGTGTGGGCGCACGCCTACACATAAATTAAATTTGTGTATTAGGCTTATCGCCTTCGATACACAAGGGTCAGGTCCCTCACCCACGCACGCAGCGCGCCACGTGCTCGCACCCGCCCTCGCCCATGCTCACGCCCCGCGGGCCTGGGCCGAACCCGACTACCCGACCAAGCACTCCTCGCCCACCACCGCACGACGGTGGGCCTGGTCCCGGGCGCGTTACCCGACCCGTATACTCGCGAATGTTCTGGGAGTGAACCTTTGAGAGAGAAATAGAGAGAGAGAGACGTGGGGCGGGTAGGGGTTAGGTTTTGCCTAACCTTGTGATGTGCAGGGAAGCAGAAGAAGAAGAGAGGAGGAGCGGCTGAAGACTTAGCTGCACAGAGCAGCTGCTGAAGAAAGAAGGAAGAAGAAAGGAAGGAGAGGGGTTGAAGAAAGAAGGAAGAAGAAAGGAAGGAGAGGAGCTGAAGGAAAAGAAGAAGAGCCGCACTGTAGCAACTGTGCAGTTAAGCCGTCTGAGCGCTGAATCAAACGTCGGAGGGTCAGCGGCTAGAGCAAAAGAAAGCAAAGAAAAAGAAGAAGAAAGCAGACGCAAAGAGGAAGAGAGAAAAAAGAAGAAGAAAGAAGATAGGAAGAAGAAAAAGAAGAAAGAAGAAGGCAGGAAGAAGAAAAGAAAGAAGAAAATAGACGCAAAGAAGAAGAGAGAAAAAAAGAAGAAAGAAGAAGGCAGGAAGAAGAAAAGAAAGAAGAGAAAGCAAAGAAGAAGAAAAGAAGAAAGAAGAAGAAAAGGCAAACACCCTTTCTTTTCCTCTCTCTCTCTTAACTTTTGTAAAACCTTATATATTGTGAATTTAGAAGCTTCTAGAATTATAGTTTGCTCCTTGAGTTAGACCTCGGGAAACTTGTCATTTCGAGTAATAAATTGTATTAAACTGGTGACCATGTTCTTATACTATACTACGACGAAACCTAGAGGAAATGACGCGAACCAGTAGCCCCCTCGTCAGACCTTTGTAACCTCTTGTGGCTTTCGTTGACTAGACTAGTGGTGCCTGACCTCTCCTTGCATGATATTGTTATGGGTGCAACAACCCATCTCCGGCCATGCGCATCACATCAAGCAGGTGTCTCGTTGGCCTAACCCTTAGTGATCTTGCCAACATCTGTGGGATCAGTTCCCTTTGCATACGTCCTTCCCCTCCCTATTCCTCTCTGTCATGGAACCCAACTACATGTAACAAAAACATGGAGAAGTAGAGAAGGGGATCACCTTCAGTTGCACAACGCCATCGACGAATGCCTTCCGACTGTCCTCAATCCTACGTCGACATCTATGCTCCTCTGTTGGCGCCATCCCTGTCTGCTTCTTTTACACAAGGCTAATAAGGAGAAAGAGATGTGATGAAGAAGAGAGGAAGAAGAAGAAATAGAAGAAGAGAAGTTCATCTCTCTCTTTCTCATGTGATTTCATGCTTGGAACACATGAAGGGGCAAGGTTAACGATTATGGGGTTTAAATAGGCCCTAAGTGGGTCATTTAGGGTTTTAGAAATTTATCCAAATGACTGTTATAGCCTTAGGTTGGGTTTACGTAATCCATCTTCCCATGAAATCTGTTTTTCACGCACATTTTGCTACACAACTCGGATTTCCACAAAATTAACCTCATTGGAAAGCTTGTGACAAGAGAAATCCAACGGTGCTGATTATGACCTCATCCATGCAAATTTTCCTTGAGGGTTGACTGGAATTGACCAAAACCTAAAATTTGCTTGATCAACGTCGACGAGTTTGTATCAACACACTTAATCTAAGTTTAGGTTTATATTTGAATTTCAGGATGTAACATAAGGCTTGCTTAATAAAACAATGAAACCTCTCTTGTGTTTTCTAATATGAAGGAATCTTGAAGAAATTAGAAAACAAATACTAAGGTAGAAGCGTTGGGTATGACATGAATGATTTTGGATGTAATTCCAATAACTCATGATTTGACGATGGTGAATCAGTGAATGAATCAGCAATGTGATGGGATGAGTCTCTCTTTGCTTAGCTAAGGCACAACCTAAAGCTAGCATCTAATCTGACTATACCAATTGGTAAACTGGTGCTTCAATATGTGGGTGCCCAATTCTACTTTTGGGTAACGACCTTTTGCAAAGGTGTTGGAGTTTAGGGGTGTCGTGAGTAGGGGTTATCAAGGAAGCACCAAGACTTTGTTAGCCTCAATGAGCCACTTCTAGATAGATTTCCAACATGATGCAAGATAATGATAGGAGACTGCAGGGGGATGATTTATGAGATCAGTTGTAAGCCATGATCTATACATGTGCAACCTTTAATCTCAGGGATAGAGTGCTCATGGACTACTTGGTTGGAAAAGATGACAAGTTATGTTGATGTGTCGCGACCACAATTCGGCAGTCACCTGAGTAGGGCTTAACACCATTGAGTATAGATTTTCCTAATGGATTGGTAATGAGAAAGGAAACTCAATATATAAAATGTTATAAGTCATGATTGGGGTTAAATTTCAAATTGTATCATGTGAAAGGACTCACTGGGGATGGATAAATAAAAAGACACAAGGTGGCTCTATAGGTTTAACTCTAAGATAGGTTGTTAGGTGTTAACCCCTGATTAAATATGTTTTAATGACCTTAGGATGGAGATTAACGGTTGAAAACACTTGCAAAATTGGCCCAAGACAAAATTAACATTAAGATCCAAGGACAAACGTTAGTTGGAGTTAGGAAAAGCTAATGTTAGTGAAGAAGTAACTAATCTTAGCTAGCTTAACCATGGATTTTTTACCTTTGTTCTTTGGAAGCTATTAAAGTTAGTGTGGACATCTATATGTTAGCAATTCTCCTTTTGACATTAATTTTTAGCAACTTAATGAGTTCTTGTTCATCTCTACCACAAAAAACTAATGTTAGTTTCAAGTTAACTAATGTTAGTTAATCCATTTTTTCACAACATTAGGTAAAATGTTTTTGCTTGTTGGTTTAGCACATGTAGGGGCCTTTTGTCCATTGGAATGGAGGGTTTGAGAGAGTTCTTTCCATTAAAACCTTCACCTATAAAAAGACACCTCTGCAACCTATAACTTCTTACACACATTCTAAGCATTCTCATCTCATTTTAGGCACTTCAAGCCTAGAGAGTGATGGGTGTTGGAAGTTGTCGTAGAGACCTCAACGCATATCAAAACATTTGGAACAACAAGAAATGCAACTGATTCAACTTGTCCCAAACCATGCCCAATAAGAACAATCCACGTATAAGTGCACACGACATTTAATGAGGTATGCTAGCAATTGCGAGACTAGTCTTCAACTGATTATTATGGGGTCCAGCACCCCAAAGAAAAGCACTAAGTGGACTGGTACATGGCCACCTCCATGGGAGAGGTGGAGTTGGAAAGGATTACTATAAGACAAGTTCAAAAATAAATAAGGGAGAAATGAGAGGCTCCACCCCTCTTTATATAGAGGAGGGGGTGGAGTTACAATTACAATATTGCCATTGTAAGGATCAATTGGACTTTAGAATGGTAATTGGGCCTTCATTCTTCGATTTGGGATGAATGCATGTGGTATGATTTTTTCTCGCACCTTTAGTCTTCCATTTGTGGAAAGCAATGCAAGGTGAGAATTTCTCCCCATTAGTTGCCTCAAGTCTCCTTGCCATGTCATCCCACCAAGGATGGTGGAGTCAAGCAACACACCCAAGTTAAAGGACGACCAAGCTAAAGGACGAATGATTCGTTTGGGGCATTGTGGAAGTGTAAAAAACATTCGTTTAAAAAATCAATTTGAGAAGCAATTTTATGTTCAGAAAATCGATTAATCAAGAATCAAAACCACCTAATTCTGGAACCACATGAGAAAAATTAGCTTTTTCCCGCTCTTGGATCCCACGAGATTGAAGTTATACCTTCACGGGTGTGATAGAACAACACCCATGTGACACCTCCTACAATAAGTCTTGGAGAAATTGCAGGACCTTCTTCTTGACAAGCTGATGAGGCCCTCAATGTCGAGAACACCAAACAATGAACATGTATCACAAACTCTTCATAGGCCAGTCACGACCCTTGCCTTAAACCTCCACGTGCACGGCTATAAAAGTACCAACATGATTGCCAAGTTGTGATCCAACACAGACTTGACGTCTAGTCAAGTTGTTGGACTTCCAATGAGCTTGTTGGTCTTCCAACGGTTCTGTTGGACTTCCAACAACAAGTGTTGTTGGTCTTCCAACATCCCTCTTGGATGTCCAAGAAGAGGTTTCTAACTCCTCTTCTTCTCTTCCACTCTTAACGGTGGCTGTGGACTTCTCCTTTATGTGAATAATTGGTTGGTTAGGTTTTATGGCATTGCCTTTGGGAGATATTTATAGGAAATCACCTAATTCTAATATGATGGGGATTGAATCCAACGATTATGAACTAATCCTACTTAATTATTTATAAATTGGCCCTTTCATTGATTTAGCCAATTGGGTTTAGTATATAAATTACACTTAAATTCTATCGAAATCCTTTTGGATCAAGACCAAATCTTTTTAACCCAATTAAATGTCAAATCAAATGCTATTTAACCATTTAAATAATATTTGATTTTTCTACAAGAAACCTACCAAAATCATTATTGGTTTCATCATGTCAATAATGAAGCATTTAGGATTCGTGATTTATGCCACCACGTCTTTTTTAGGTATTTTGAACACCTATGAATCCTTCACACTAGAAGACTTATGTAACCCTAAGATTATATTCCCAAATCCATTGTCCTCCTTATTAATGGTTACACATATTTGTGTTCTCTTTGTATCATTGGGATGAGAACGAATAATAGTTCATTTCCAAAAGGTCCATCTTCTTCTCTTTCATGTATGAGTCTAATTAGGACCTGTACAATAATGTATAGAATTTCGTACCACCCAATATACATGAAGCGAGCCCATGTCTTCCAATCCACTAAGTACACATATAAAAGTAGATTAGCATGATCTCTTCAAGAGATCATATGTTTCCTATGCTCTCATATCTACACTAACTTTCTAGCCTCAACATCGTGGTAGTTACATTGACTATTGATCCACTAAAAATATGTTATTAAGCACAAAGAAAGATATCTATCTTAGGTCTAAAGATATGCCTTCTTGGTGATAGTGATACGAGAAGAACTTTTTGCATTTTCATTTCGCCAAGTAAACCCTTTGATTCAACCTGTGTGGCAATCCTGAATCTCCATTTTTATATAGAAGGTATGCATCAATGGTATCCGTTAGGCAATAGTCTTTTAAGAAGATTGCTATCTCTTCTCAGACTAGAGATAATTAGTTAGATATCATGATAGTTCTTGATGATTTATTAAAATCCTCAATCCAAACCATTTAGATCTTTAATATTTGTCATCGATATATCCAATGTGGCCATAGTATATTCTCTCATTTATACAGAGTGATTTATCTAACAACATTAATGCATCAATGTGAACTAATATTCAAATCCGAATCACTGATTAAGTGGTTTCCACTTAGATTGACTCGTTAAGGGCACACAATTCCAACACAAGCGGCATGTGATGAGTAAAGCTTACTCTCCTTACTGAATGATTATGACGAGAAGAGTGATTTTTTTTCCATTTAGAGGATTTTTCACTATAAATCAGTTGCTTATAAGGTGCTTTTGTATCTCTTGTGCATATATTTATATTGAGCACATCCATTTATATAAAGCATTATTTTATTTTGATTTTATATATTTGTTACCACCATTCACTTTTCCTCCTGTGTTTTCAACTACATCTACGATAATAAAAATATAGCATCAACATTTTTACAAGATACATATAAGAGATATAAGAGATACTCTTACCCATTATACGTTAATATAATATTCGATTATCATTCTTCTATATTCTTCCAACTATACACACACAAAGGATCTTTTACAAATAAGTCATATGAGTTTTGCCTATATTAAGTCATGGTCCAATCAAGGTAATAGTGTTTGATAAATATTGACATCAAATAAAATGCTAAATTAAGTAAAAGTGAAAATTTTCCATTGATATATTAAAACTTAACAAGAAAAAATTTTGTCATGGAGATTTAGACATTGAATAAGTTCGAATTTGCAATGGATTTGTAATTGACATTAGCTTGAACATTAGAAATGAACTAGAAGTGTATTTCCTTTTTGACATTTCCCATGAAGAGAGCATCTTCTTTTGTTTTGAAGATCGACTCGGAGGATATTCATACAATGCTCATCAACTTTATAAGATTATAACTCATTTATTTGAGCGATTGAGTTACGGTAATAACGGTTCCAAGTCACAACCACTCAAATGGATATTTGTTTGAGCATCTAAAATAGTAACCGATCAAGGCCCTGATTGACAGGGGACCCAAATCAATGAATATCACAAAAATCGCAAAGAAAGAGGCACAAGAAACTAGTAACTCAGTTCCACCCAAAGGGGTATACGTCTGGGGGGAGAGCGATGCTCCAAAGATTCTACTATGGTGGTTGGTAATACAATCACTTTTTGTTCTCTCTCTTAAAAATTCATGAAGCCTTTTCCAAAGGTTTCTCTTCTCTATTTATAATACAAAAAATATCGCAACAACTTTTCGTTTCATAACGAACTTCGCGGATTCCTCTGTTCGTCCATTACTTGGCTATAAATAGCTTTTACAGTGCAAATCGTTAGCGCTGATGTGGATGCTGTTGCTGCCCCTTCAACTCCGATCAACTAGATCCTTTGGCAGGTCGAGTTTGCCTGGATCAACCTGGGTTTTAGACAGTCGGGTAGCCGGATTCACCAAGCCATCAATGAAATTGATTTGTTAGGCTTTGTGCAAAGTTTTAATTCTAAGGGTATTTTTTGCCCTTCATCATATGCCCCCACTCTCTAGCAAGCATATGATGCTGAGAGAGTAGTACAAGTATTAAAACTTAGCATATGGATGATGCCCCCAAATGATGTACCGGCTGCCTTCTAAGTGGGGTAATCATTTGTCATGAGGCGTATGTTTTAACTTCAGGTGGGCAAGGTGCTATTGATGATGTGGTATGAGAACACTGAAATTTGAAAGGAACGCAGGCATGTTACCGCCTGAGTTCTTATCAACCGTAAGAGGCCAACCTTTATTGAAGGGAACATAGGTATGTTGCCGCCTGAATTCTAGTCGGCCTTAAGAGGCCAACCTTTATTGAAGAGAACGTAGACATGTTGCCACTTGAGTTTCTGTCGACCTTAAGAGACCAACATCCCGAGTATAAATGTGACGTAAGCGTTACCTTCCGCGAGTGATGGCCAATCACTGCAGGAGTTGGTTTTGTCATTTTATGTGAGATGTCTGCCATTAATTGTCATAAGCATGAAGTGTATTTACCTCAAATATCACAATGGACAACAATGCAATCGTTGTGATTGCGGTAAAATGATACGCGCGCAGGGACATTTAATGCTTGTAATGATGATTACGGTCGTTTCAGATCTAGTGGGATCTTTCGAAATCCCCGCATCGTATCGCAAGATTTCATTTTCGAAATCCACGACCTACAGAGGGAGAACTCCCCCCGTTGGTTATAAATAGGGGGTGGAGCAGAGTTAATGCTCCACTTACTCACCTTTACTACCACGGACCCACCTTGCAAGCCTGCTTCCACTCCTTCCCCAGCAAATCGTGGGAGGTTATGTTCATCCAAAGACACCGCGTCAGGGGTAGCAGAAGCTTGACGATGTCCTGACTCGCAAGCAAGGGAAAGTCCGAATCTTCCTCCTTGGGCATTGCACCCGAGATGAAGTTGTACAATTGTTCTTCTGACTTTTGTAGTCGATCTGCCATTAAGGAATTCCTGGTGGCGCATGGACTCAATGAAGTCTAGTTCCAACCTTGCAGATCCATGAACCCGTGTTCCGGTGCAGAGGTGGATATGTTTATAATTTGTATAAATATGCCATAGAGAATGGCCTCCGGGTGCCCTTGAACCCTTTTTTGGTTTTGTTTCTTTATCATTACAATTTTGCTCCCTCTCAACTTAGCCTGAACTGTTCACCCGTTCTGAATGCCTTTAATGTCATTTGCTTTCACTTGGGAATCGCTCCACGATTGGGCGTATTCCTCCTAATTTTTTGGCTCATGCCCCTTAAGGTAAAAAGGGCTAGGCCCTCCTTTGGTTCATACACCTTGTATAACCGGCACACCAAATATAGAATAGTTGATCTTCCTGATAGCTTGAAGGGGCAAGACCACCAGTTTTTCTTCTTCCATAATGTTGAGACTTTAGTAGCTCCCTATAAGTGGCAAGGCCCGCCTGAAAGAGACTTGTTGCCTAGCTCCGAGGAAATTGATTCGTCTGCTCAGGCGGACCCAGACAAGATAATGGGCTTTGGGCCAATTGCCTAATCAAAGCTGAGGCAGAGAGATGCTTGGGCGACATTGATGTGGGTTGCAGATTCCTATCCCATACCATGTAAGTTGGGGAGGGGAAGGGGGGGGGGGGGGGGGGTAGTAGCTTTAAATAGCTTATCTTCTTCGCCATCTGAAACTTTTTATTGTTTCTTGACAATTTGTTTGTCCAGGCACTCCGAGGCGACGATCCAGTAATTCTTCACACGGTGGGTCCAGGCGGAGAGAGGTGGGGGGCAGGCCCTTAGAGCGGAGCGGGGGGAGCGGATCTTCCTGTCCTAAGGAGGGAAAAGGGAAGGAAGTAGTGGGCAACGAAGAGGTCCACCTTAAGCACATGAAGAGGCAGAGCACCATGACTTCTCTGATACAAAAGTCGATGATGCTTGTATCCTCAAGCCCTGGTAGGGTTAAAACAATGGATGCCCCAACAGAATTGCCTCTCCCATTTGCCCCGCCTGAGCCTATTGTTTTGGGCCACTCCCTATGTTAGACTCTCAGCAAGGTGGCTAAAAGGGGAAGATCTAGTCTGCCCACCCCAATATCTGGTCCTCCAGGCGCCTTTACAAAGGTGGTGCAGGAGGCAGTGACGTCGGGAGGCTTTTTGGGTGATAGCGCTTTAACCGACTATACTTTAGGCGGAGCGCATTAGGGGCACGAGTGATGGTGGACCCCAGTGGCAGGGGGTTTTGGGATTAGAGGCTAGACGGTCAGGTCTAAAAGGGGATTCATGATGGAGGGGACCCATGAGAGCCCCATGCCTGGCCGAGGGACCCCGATCCAGGCAGGCTCCTCTAGAGGTGCCCCATAGCTGCAAAGGCAAGTGCTACGACATCTACAACATAACATTATTTGGGCTACCCCTCGTCAAGGAGGGATGAACTTCAAACATGTTTTCTTCTACTGCCTTCGTGTTGTGAGTCCTTTTCCTTGCTATGTTTTTTATCCTCGCCCCTGCAGGATACTAGATTATTAAATTCCAATCATTCCTTCTTGATAGGTTGAGACCCTTGGGTCTTTTTTCGTTCCTATCGGCGATGTATCGCTTGATATCACTGACTCCAATGTCTCTTGCAAGGCGACTGACATGGCTGCGAAGTGGGCGGTGATTGCCAAGGCGGAGCAATGAACCATCACCTGCCGGTCTAAGAAGCTACTGCCACCCGAGAGAAGGGGAAGGCTGCTGAGGAGGCTACCAAGAAGCTCCGGTTATAGCAGCAGGTGATCAACCAGGCATCTTGCTTACAACAAGAGCTAAAGGTGGCCCGCCTAAGGCTGATAAGAGTCAGGTTCCTAGCTGGGAAGCTTGAGGAACATCCCATCAACATTCATAAGAGAGATCTAGTGAAGTTGCGAGACTTGACTGACCGGCTGCACACTTCCTGTAACAGTTAATGTACTTTGGCTAAAGGAAGGGGTGTAGGTATTGAGGGTAGCCCACTCCTCGGTTGTGGAAGGGTAGAGGCAGCTCTGAAAGAGGAGCGCCTTCGCCTGGGCATGACTATAAACAAGCTTGCCAGTTTAAAGGCAACTCATGAAAAGGCGAAGGCGATTGTGGAAAGCCTAAGGGGTGACCTCGCCAAGGCCAACCAGATCGCAAAGGACAGGGCCAAAAGAGTGTTGGATCTGGAGAATGCTGCTCAATTCTAGATGGACCCTGAGACGGTGATAGAGTTCTTTGCCTCCGACTCGTTTATGGAGGAAAGCCCGAACAAATATATATTGGCGGCAGTGCAGGCTCTTTTGGAGGGCAAGCACACTATCGTAGAGGAGTTATGTGGTTGGTCTATGTTGAACGTTATGCGAATCGCTACACTTATGTGTTCGGTTTTAGAAAAACCTGTCGTTGTAGTTCGAAAGTGAAGAATTCGTGTTTAACAAATAAAATTTATACCGAAATTAAAATTCCGGGTCGAACACAGGGAGGCGGACGTTTGATTTAAAAACTACGCGTTTCTTTTTATTTGTCACAGAATAATTCAATTTAAAATTATCTAATTATTTACAATAAATAGAAGAGAGAGAGAGTAAGAGAGAAAGAGAATATTACACATGGAAATCAAAATGAGATGTAGAATAAACAAAGAATTTATCATAGAAGATACTGTTCATTACAATTAGAAGGCATAAAACAATTACACTAGAAAGCGATAAATTTACTCTAGAAAGCATTAAAAGGAGGGAGAAATGTCCTCCTCGATGGTTGCTTGGAGGACGAGTAGATTAATCTAGAAAGCAGTAAATCTACACAAGAAAGCAATAAAAAGAAGAGGGAGAGAGAAATCCTCCTCGACGGTTGCTTAGAGGACGAGCCGGACGGGACGACGCGTGGACGAAGGAGAACAAAGCTGGACGAAGGAGGACGAAGCAGAAGAACGGGAACGAAGCAGCACGCCGTCGTCGTCGCGGGATCCACTTCCGAAGGGGAACGAAAATTTGACTTCATCTCGCGAGAAGCATCCCAGGTGTAGGACAAGCTTCTCCTGAGCTTTGGAGGGGTAGAGAGGAGAAGAAGGGATGAAAATTTTGTATGGAGGGAGTCTCCTTTTATAGTTGCAAGGAGTGGGGGCAAACTGGACATTACACTTCAAAATAATAAAAGAGGGGCCTTTAGTGACGGATAAATCCGTCACTAAAGCCCCCAACGTGGGCGTCGTGGGCGGCTCGCGCGCTCAACGACTTGCGCACGTTCGTCGATTTTCAGCCGTCCGATCGCGAGATCGGACAGCTTAAAATGCGTCTCCGCCCACTGCGTTACGCGCCCGCCCGCGTGCGATCGCGCATCCGCGCCGCGTTCAATTGCGCGTGGATGCTATCGGGCGCGCGCGACCGTCCTATCTCCATCTGACGCTCCACCCGCACCCAATCGCCCGCTCCAGCCCCTCGCCGCGGCTCGATCCCGCGCCTGCCGCTCGCGAAAGCGCGCTCGACCACTGCGCTACGGGCGCGGATGGTCGAGGGGACGCTTTTAAGCGCGAGCGACCACAGCCATTGGATTAAGATCCAATGGCGGAGAGCGATCGGGTGCGGGGCCTTCACAAGATGCAAGCGGTCGTTTGGGCGGCTGAGATGGCACCACGTGGCGCTATCTTGGCCGTCCATCTTCTGGAAGTTGTAGATGGTGCCACGGATGTCGGATTGACTCGATTTTTGTGTTGTTGGGCTGCGATCATCGATCCGAATTCATCCGTGCGGTCGGATTTATCATCTAAAGTGCGGATTTACATCATCCTGGCCCTTGATCTTCTAGGGTTCCCGGGTCACTATCTGATGCTGTGGATGCCTGATTAGGGCGATCTTGGAGTCATTGAACTCCAATCGTCGCCCTGATCACATCCATACGGTTGGATCTTTGATCCGAGGCTTCGATAAAAATGTTTGCCCTGTCCAAGCACATAAAAGGAGACAATTAACCTCAATTTTATTCAAACTACTCTAAATGCAAGATGATGCATGTTATGCAATATTTATATCATGAAATGCAATCCTATGTTTAAGAACATGCATAAATAGACATTTTAAGTAGTGTAAATGTGTTTGCATCAGTCTATGAACCAACTTATGTCCGAGTTTGACCGATAGAAAGCTGAAGGTCTTATTATGGATAAGGCTCTAATTCTGCCGCCTGAAGACCAGCCGGGAAGCCCGACTCCTGAAGAGGCGAATCAGCCTGGTTTGTCAAGAGCCTTGGAGAAACCATCCTGTCCAGCAAGCCCATCCTATGAAGCTTCCTCGCCCCCTCCAACTCCTCAAGTTGATCTTCCCAAGGACTCCAAGTGAAGTGCTCTACTCTTTAGTGTTGTTTTCCCCCCTTTTTTTACTTTTTTCCTTTTTTTTATGGGTCATTTGATGGGAATGGCCTTCACTTGAGAATGTAACACTCAATGACAAGAAATGAAAGAAAACTTTTTGTCTTCTCTCTTATTTATTTATTTTTTATTAATGGTACAATCCTAAGTTTCTCACATGCCAAGTTTAAGGAAATGGCTTGCCGTCGAGAGTTTGTAACTCGTAGAAGTCGCCTAGATTGTCCTTGCAAATTGTGTAAGTCCCCTCCCATGAGGCATCCAACTTTTCGCTTGAGTTACTTGGCATGGAGACTTCACACTTCCGTAGGACCATATCTACTTTAGGGAATTTTTGCTTGCAGACCCACTTGTTGTAGGCGATCGCGGTTGCGTCCTTGTATCGTACCACCGACTCGGACGCCTTCTCCCGTAGCTCGTCCACCAAGTCCAAGGCCAGGCGGACTTGATCGTCGTTAGTATCAGGGTCATACAGTTGCGTGTGATATATGGGAAGGATTGTTTCAATAGGTAGCTAGGCTTCTGATGTAAACACGTTTATATCACATAAACCGTCTATTTTTGTGTGTTCTTAGATGTATAGAACATCATGCATTATAAATATTCCATAACATGCATCATCTTGCATTTAGGTTAGATTATAAAGTTAGGTTAATTTTCTATTTTTGTGGTCAGGTAATAGGGCGATATTGAATTGGGGCCTCGGATTGAAGATCCAACCATACGGATTTGATCAAGGCGACGATTGGAGTTCAACGACTCTAAGATCTCCCTAATCGTACTTCCGTAGCATCAGATATAGTCTGAGGAAGATCAGAGGTTAAGGGCTAAGATGGTGTCAATGTACAATTCAGATGACAAATCCAACTGCACGGGTCGGTTCGGATCGACGATTGTAGCCCAACGACGCGAAAATTGGTTCAATCTGACATCCGTGGCACCATTTACAACTCATAGAAGATGGACGGTCCAAATGATGCCATGTGGCGCCATCCAGATCCTCCAAATCCCTCGCTGCCTTGCCTTCTCATCCAACGGCCGAGAGTTGATCAGGTTGCCTCCCTCAGGCCACATCTCATGTGAGAAGAATTCCACATCCAATCTCAACTATTGAATCAAGATCCAACGGTCAACATTAAATGGTATAGGAATTCTCTCCTAGTCTATCCACTTGCGTAGAGCGGTGGATAACATCCTTCCGTGCGTGAGGTCGTAGGATCGAATCCTCGCAGCGCACCTCCTGAGCTCTAATCCAATTTGAGTTAGGATCACCCGATCTCGTGTGGACGAACCTGATTCGTCCACGTCATGCGCTCAACGGCTGAAGTGGACATGCGATGAGCAGCTTAAGTCATCCGATCGCGAGATCGGATGGCTGAGATCGTGAGATTGTTAGTTTAGATCACGATCTCTCTGTCTTCTATTCTTCATTCTTTAAGTAGATAGTTAGTTTAGATTTAATTCGACTAGTTAATCTGCCACGTAACAATTAAACAAACGTAGTTTTGAATCAAACATCCGCCTCCTCGTGTTCAACCTAGAATCTCTTTACGAATTTTGGTATAAATTTATCTGTTGACTGATTTTTTCGCAAATCATACTACGAGGACAAGTTTCCAAAACTCAACTTCCGTTTGCATACGTTTTCTGCTCAAACAGCTTCCATGACATACACTAGGCTAAAAGGTGTGTCATCTGTGAAAGTCCTCTAGCAAGTCAAGTAGGCCCACAATATGTCTAGCAGTTCTTCAACCCATCTTCCCTTTGAAGAGTCTAGTCGTATCATTAGCGCTGAGATGATGGTACGGTTGGTTACTTCCGCTTGTTCGTTTGCTTGGGGGTCTCCTACGGACATGAAGCATAGGTGATGGTGACACCACCATGAGCCCTAACTAGTCACAATCAGTTAGGTTTGAATGTTAAATGCTCCTACCTAATCATCTGAGGGTCACAATTCCGTAACATTTTGATTTGAGAAGAAAACAGAGAAATAGGGTTAATTCTGCTGTTTTAACAGCACATCACGTATGAAGAATAACCACGAGGTCACTTAGGGGTTAATTAAAGGTCATGTAAGCATAAAAGTCTAAAAAGTGGATCAACACTGCTTGAATCAAGATTTCACGCATTTTGATGGAAAAAATAGACAGGAAACCCTAATTATTAAACCCACTTAAATTGAAGAGGTTCTGGATAGGATAAAATTAATATAAATCTCTTAAAATTCATATAAAAATATTCTAAGAGGTTTTGTACCTTTGGTTTGATCATTTTATTTTGACATAGAACAGAGTTTTAGACGAAAATTTACCCTGATTTGGGCTTCCATGTAATTTACCTATTCAAACATGGTCAAAACTCAAATCTAAGTTCACCATCAGATTCCTTGGGTCCAAATTATGTTAGCTCCAATATTTGGACCCAATTAGAGTTCATTTTGACCTAATTTACCTTTTAGCCCTTAAAAACTTTATTTCTTACACTTAGCTCCCCAGGTTTCAAGTTTCTTGCGATTTTGTCTCTAACTTTCTCATCGTTCTTTGCAAATGGGTCCGTTCCGCCATGAGTGTGAACAACATCTCCCCAACCCATAGCAGTTGATTTCAATCG
Source organism: Thalassia testudinum (assembly GCA_037157565.1). Classification (NCBI taxonomy): domain Eukaryota; kingdom Viridiplantae; phylum Streptophyta; class Magnoliopsida; order Alismatales; family Hydrocharitaceae; genus Thalassia; species Thalassia testudinum. The sequence continues at coordinate 27,856,021 of JAZHRO010000024.1, forward strand.
TCGATTTCTCTCTTAATTTGCGACCAAATCCTTCTAAACTTGAAAAGATGAATCCCATGGAGATCCTCTTCCAAAAGAACCAAATCTCAGGTTCCCATATAGAGCACAAATATCCGGTGAGCTCCAAGAAATCAGGAACCTTGTTTCCAAAAGGGCTGCTCCAATTTGCGATTTTTGGGCAATTGAGGCCCAAAACCCTCATCTATAAAGGCGCCCCATACTCCTAGCTTCCTCCTTAGCCAAGAATAGGTCGAGAACAATCCTCCTCTTCCTCCTCCGACCACCATCTTCTTGAGCTCTGGTGACCTCCTATTGACAAGCTAAAACAAGGTTTTAAAATCATTTCATTGCAATATAGTCGAAATAGCGTGCAAACATATATAATTTATAACTCGAATTCAAAAGAGTATCTAAGGTTGAACATAGGGAGCAATCTATTGCAAATTAATCTCACAGATCACAATTCTAGGCAAAATATAAGAATTTATAATCAGAAAAGTAATCAAAGTTTGGTGTATAGTAGAATCAAGTAATAATATGTAAAAGGAAGAGGGTAAAATGGTGATTTAAATCACCAAATTACCCTTCAATGTTAAGCTCACAAGTTGTTCAAATATTAGAATCAAGCACATCTCAAATTAAGAAGCATAGAACCAATGCATCAGACGACAGGATAGGTGGTCAGATGCCTTAACTAGCACCCAGCTACAGTGTCCTTAAGAAGGTCAAGGGTGTCTTCTCTTCTTTCTTCTTCTCAAACCTTAGCAGCTACGCACAAAGGCAAAGGCCTCTCTTTTTCTCTTCAATCCTTAAGGAGAGGCATAGCATAGAGCAACGAACGACCTGCCAGCGACTAAGTGTAGAGAGGGCAAGGCTAAGGGCAAACCCCCCCTCTCTCTCTTTCCTCCTCTTCCCTTTCTCTCTCAACTCAGACCCAGGTAAACAATACCGGGTAATCGGGTATTCGATCAGAGGTCCAGACTTACCAGCGTGGTGTAGCGGGTGAGGGTACGCAGTGGTGATATGGGGATTCGACCCCCGTGCTTGGGCAAAGGGCCTAAAGCAAAAATTCCTTTTATGCGCCCTGAAGAGCTTTCTATCTTCCAAGGTGGGACTATTTGGTCCTTCTTCCTATGTGCGAGCAGTAGCTACGCGGTCCGTCCAATTGAAGGTGAAGAGGAGGTGGTCTCCTCTAATTAACAGCCTGGGCATACTCCAAAGTGTCTTCCACGTCACTTGAAGGTGGCACGTCGAACTACAACAGTAAGAACACCTACGTCGAGCTCTTCGAAGGAGCTCCCTCAATGGCGATGGCAGCCACAACCCTGAAACACAATGTATGACCTTGAAGCCTCATCAGAGAAGCTCAGTAGGAGCGCAGAGATGCGGCAAAGGCAGTGGTTGCAGCGGCGTGCCGCGAACGTGGTCGAAGATGGCTGGCGGAGATGAAAATCGAAATTCTAAGGTGGGTTGTTTGGTGGAACAACTGAGTGGCCAATTGATGTGCTACAGATGCATTTATTTAAAAGCGTCGTTGTAGTTTGCGTTCGCAACGTCGATTTTAAATGAAGAAACGGACGTGAGTCCTAGTATTGAATACAGGGAGGCGTGAAAATCAGATTTTTCTGTCACTTAATGTCACGGAAATGGCGGGTTTACACTTGCAAGAAAACACGAGAGAAAAGTGAGTGAGAGAGAGAGAGTAGGGTTAGAGTCTTTTAAGTCATCGCATTCACTTAGATAAAGATGGAAAACAACGTCAATACTATATTTAACATGAAAATCGAGTTTTACAAATACAACAATAGCTAAATGCTTAAGTAAAAGTAAAGTAAAGCTAGAGTAAAGGGAGAGAAAGAGAGAGGGAGGGGAGACGGCGAGGCGGCCACGGCGGGGGAAGAGGGCTTTGTCGGTGACTCGTCGACTCCGTTGATTACAAGAGATGCTAAGGGAAGCTAGGAGGGAGGTATAACATTTATAAAGGTATTCAATGCCTTACATGGGTGGTTGGAAGGGGTTTATATAGGAAAATGAGCTTTCTAAATGAAGAAGGGGTTTTAGCGACGTCTGGGACGTCGCTAAATCCCTTCCCAAAACGTCGGTGAAGCTCCCTGTCCGCCGCTCCCATGCGCGCGCTGTGCTTCTTCTCTTCGTGCCGCGCTTGTAATCCTCATGTGCGTGCTATGGACCGTCTGATCACAGATCGGACGGTCAAGATCGTTCGCGGGTCGCGCCTTTGGATTGCGCTTGCTAAGCTTAAGCCCTGCATGTCATTGTGGGCGTTTGGCATGAGCGTCTGCGATCGTGCCGCGTCGCTCACTTGCGCACCATTCGTTCACAGATGAGCGGTTGTAATCGCGTGCCTCGCGATCGCTCTAAAATTGAAGTGTGGCAGGTGCCTCGAATGTGCGCCTCTTGCGCGTGTAGCGGGGGCGCGACCACTGCACTGTCCTTCGCTATTGGTTGCGTTCTTCGATCATCCTCAGCCGATGCCGACTGTTAGATGGAGATCCAACGGTCAGATCTTCGTGTGCGCACGCTCGCAGGTTGCTGCTGAGGAGCATAAATAGCGCGGGCGAGGATGGTTTTCAGTCGTCCGGTCGGAGGATCAGACGGCTTAAAGTGATGCGCGGTGAGGAGCGGCGAGGGGCGCACTCGGATGTTGCCACGTGGTGGCTGTGTGGCCATTGATCATCAGATCAACAGTCAGAACTTCTTGGATCAATTGCGGGAGCTCCGGATGTTAAATTTGGTCGATTTTGAGTCCGTTGGACTCCATTCGTCGCTCTAAATCCATCAGTGCTGTCCGATTGCTTATCTGAAGCCTATTTTGACATGGACTTGCGCAAATGGCCATTAATACCGGTTTATAAGCAATATTAACATGCGGTGTATGCAATGCTCCCATGCCCCTTTCATGATGTGCTATTCATGCATATTATCTTTAAGATCGACCCCATTTGGCAGAATTATCATCGTACAATGTAGTGTTATCATACCCCCATGCTTACTCCTTCCTAGTCCCAAGCAAGGTTCATTCTAACCATTATTCTCTGTAAAAATTCAGGAAGGGATTTCCTAGACATTTTGTTACTTGTTAACAGGAGGAGATATACTAAGATCCTAATCTACAGAGACTAAACAGTGCCCGAGTGTTAAGTCCCGTGCTGTTTAAGCCTTTTAATACGTCTAGACTGAGGGTTGGACGTCTGGTAAGACGTCTGGACTCATTCTCAGACGTCTGAAAATCGAAAATCTCGAGTATGAACTCGCATCTGCACGCGTGCTACGCGCAGATAGTACCCCTCGTTTTTCCTCCTTCTTCACTCTCTCTTCCATTCCCTACAAAGCCCTAACACCACCTTATATAAACCCCTCCTCCACCTTCGTTTCCCCCACTTCCCAGCCACCTTCCTTCTTCCCTCCAGCGAGAGCGGCAGAGCAAGCGGGAGCGTGGGAGTGGTGTGAGAAGGAGAGGAGGAGCAGCGTGAGAAGGAGAGGAGGAGCAGTGTGAGAATTAGAGGAGGAGTTGAGCTTGTGAGCTGGCGTGGGAGCTCGTCGGTGAGCACACGGCTGAAGCGACGTGTGCGTAATGCAGAGGAGTGCGTCGGGGAGGTCCTCCCCTACACTGCTACAGCCGGAGCTGCAGGCGAGAGGGCGCGGCGCAGTCACACGCAGCGCGAGAAGGCGAAAGCAGGTTTTGGTTCTGGGTTTTTCCCAGAATCAGACGTCTGGAGAGACGTCCATACGATGGAGCCGACGTCTGGAGGGGGTTCCATACGTCCGAGGAGGAAGTCTCGCGAAGGTACGTCTCTTTACTGATACGGCCATGCAGGCAGCTCCACCGATGCACCTTTTGCATGCCCGATTTGTGAAGATTCGATTTTACTTGCAGGATTCGCTTCGAGAAGGTGCGGGACACGCCCTCCCACGTATTTCAGACGTTTGGGCAACCTACCAGACGACGGCAAGCGCTTCCAGACGTCCGGAGAGGTGGTCGAACGTCTAGAACTGGGTCCAGACGGTCCAGAGGAGTTCCCGGATGTCTGAGGATTGGCGCAGGGCTTGAGGTTTGGCACTAGACACTTGAGGAGTTCCTTTCAAGGTGTCTGGAAGCTGTTCCAGACGTCTGATTTGAGTCAGAAACGTTATTTTTGACCTGTTTAGGGCCCGTTTAAGGTCCGTTTTCCGCAATGGAAGATACCGATGTTTTTCGTATGAATTCCTCTACTTGTTAGAAGACTTTCTATACTATTCTGAGTATTCTCTTGTGATTGATCCTTGTGATAGGACTTCATTCCGTTGTGGGTTCGGAGCTTGCTGAGGCACGTGAGCCTGCCGTTCATGCCCCTACTACTCCTGGGTTTACTGGTAGAGTGGCTTCCCCTAATTTAAATACAAACCTGAATGCATGTGTGGAATGAATGATTAGAACCTAGGATATGGCATGAATCCTAGGACTAGAAATACTGAATGTCTGTAGTGAATGAATGGATTGCAGTCTTGAATAAGTAGATAGAATAATAACAATTGCTTGTAAATGAATAACAGTTCCCTGCAAATATGTAGTACTTGTGCTAGTGAACTGTTGAATGCAACTTTCCTGTTGCACACATGAAATGACATAATATAAGCTGCATGTATATAAATTGGAAATGGAAAGGTTAATGTTGGAAACACGAGCTACCTGTGAATAACCTGAATATGGAAATGTAAACGATAGAATTACAATTTGCATGTGTATAACCTGAGAATGGAAATATAAATGATGAAACCTGGTATGGAATGGCCTGAGGAATATGAGAATGAACCCTACGGGGAATTAGGAGTAGAGCTCCTGGAAATAAATGGAACGGAACTGGAAATGTGAGTGGGGAAGTGAGCTGGCCCTTGAGTACGGAGTACCAAGGAGAGCGACTGTCCCCCTGTTTAGTGCAGAGTGGTGCTAGCCGCCCTTGGGTTGGGATCCGAGGTTAGGATTGGTCACTCTGTACCGACTTCTTGGCCCTCGCGTACACTGTACCGGGGAGAGCTACTAGTGTAGGGAGAGAGCTAACCACCCCACGGGACCTGGGGTTCAGCTAGCCACCCTACGCCGACTTGTTAGGCCCACTGGGCAAACCAAGGTAGTCAAGCGAGGGTGCGCGGACTATGGAGGGGTGAGACCCCTGTTTGGTTTTTAGGGGCAAGACCCCTGTTACTGAGAAAGCAAAGCCCTATACTGGTTCCTTGCTGTGCTTTGGGCGCACCCACTAACGAAAATGATTAACTGCGTGCCAGTGTGGGGTAGCTACCCGTGCGCTTCCCGCGCATGCCGTAGTCACCGTTATGTCTGTCCGTGACCTTGGGGTAGTTGATTGGGTGTAGGATCACCACGGGGAACTCTCTCGGCCAGGAGAGCACCACGTGCGCCTTCTACTCTTCAGAAAAGACTGTAATCAAGATCGTTCCCACGAGGAACATTCGAAATCAAGAAAGAGACTTGATAAATAAACCAAGTGGTGGAAAAGAATAATTAGTTAACGAAAGTAATTGAAAAAAAATAGCTACCTGTCCACCTTTACTGCTTTAGTTAGTTGGTTGCCACTCTACTCAGCGTTCGCTGACATTTTGTACTCATGACCCCTTTCAGATCCAGGTGTTGAGCAGCCAGAGCCTATGGCTGCAGAGGGTGCTGGGCTCAGTAGAGCCCAGTAGTTGTAGCTTCTTTGTTACTTCTTTCTGTTGTAGTGAGTAGTCTCTTACACCTTTGTACTCTTACATTCTGTACTTTATATTCTTGTACCTGGTTACTTTTCTACTGTTGTGGTGGAGTGTACTGTAGTAGTTTTACTTCTTTACTGCTATACTTTTGCTACTGTTAGTTGCTTAGCATAGTGAATGTGGTTTATTTTCCTGCTTTTTGGTTACTTTCTCGTTGGACGACTGGGTCTTGGGATCAGTCGAATCGGTCTGGTCTTGTGTTCTGTAGGGATTCGGGAATCGGGTTGTAACACCGGGTGTTTGCCAAAATACGAATCGCCTGAACCCTCACTTTAAGGCATATATATATAGTTTTTTCTTTTTCATCTTTTCTCATTTTAGATTTTAGGAGTTGAGAGTGTGTTGGTAACTTTTTACGGCTACCCAACCCACCCAAAACAAGGAAAAGACTCTAAGTGCTAAGCATCTTGGTGTGAAGATCGTGATAGACTTACTCAACGGTAATTCAGACAGACTTCGGGTTTCTACGCCCTTAGGTGACCAAAAAAGGAAGTGTTTTGCCTGAAGATGTATCTGTTCGATCGGTAGCTTTCTCCTTACTTTTATTTTACTTGGGGTCAACACAAGGATTTTTCCAGTGTATATCTCCCCAGATTGCTCTACTTCCCCGCTTCCTCCTTAAGTGTTTTGAGTCTTTTTGTGCATTTAATGAGCTGGGTTCTGGACAACCGACCAATGGGCTGTTACCCACGATCACTTGCCAGCCATACTCGTGCGGTGAAGTGTGGCTTATTTTATTCTTTTTCTTCTTTTCTTTTCTTTTCTTTTTTTTGTTTAGTAGGTGGCTTCCTTGATCTCAAATTTACTTAGAGGTAATAAAAAGAAGGTGATCCTGTGGCTGGGCTCTAGATAACCATCCAATGAGCTGTTACCCACGACAACTTGCCAGACATACCACCCTAGAAGGTTTATTAGTTATCCAATTTCTATCAGAATCTCCGAGGAGTGAGTCAGTGCAAAAATGTGTGCAGATGCTTAGACTAAAAGTCCCTCCGAGTCAGAAGGCGAGTTGATAAGTCGTATACTTATCACCTTATTTTATTGGTGGATTAAAATAAAGTAAGGTTGCAAGGATTTGAAGCTAAATCCATATTTTAACGAATACCAGGGCTGATTAAGCCTGAAGGCCTGAAAAGTCTAAGTGTTCAGGTTCTTTTCATATTATTTCCCACTGTTGACAAGTTCCTAATGCCTAAGTTTTTCTTCCTAAATTCAATATTTTTTTAATTTAATTTATTTTATTCAGATAGATTAAATGAACCCAGAATCATGTAAATTACCACTCCCCCTATGCTTAAGTTGGACAATGTCCTCATTGACAAATACATGAATGCAACAGGGGTTCAGAAAGATATTACTTGAGTGAAGTAAAATACCCGATCAGTCTGAATCTTCCAGGTTGCCTCCCAGGAAGCGTTGAGTTTAATGCTTTCAGCTGGGCGGTGCTTCCTGTCATCCCTCAATGAGGGTGACAACCTCCTTTGGAGGTACTTGGGTGAGAAAGTATTTCAATCTCTAACCATTGACTGTGAAAGTATGCCCAGTGTTTGGATTTGCGATTTCAACCACCCCATTGGAGTAGGGCTTGACTACCCTAAATGGTCTCGTCCACTTGGACCTGAGTTTCCTGGGAAAGAGTTTGAGTCGGCCGTCAAAAGGCCAGACTTGCTGGTTAGGCTCGAAGGATTTTCTATGGATGAGTTGGTCATGGACGGCTTTCATTTTTCCCTTGTAAAGCCGACTATTCTCAAAGGCGTCCCGACGAATTTCCTCGAGCTCGGAGAGTTGGAGCGTCCTCTACGCACCGGCTAACTGGGAATCCATGTTATATTGCTTAACGGCCTAGTAAGCCCTGTGTTCCAACTCGACAAGAAGGTGGCAAGCTTTACCAAAGACCAGGAGATATGGCGACATGCCTATCGGGGTCATAAAAGCGGTCCGGTATGCCCACAGGGCATCATCCAATCGTGCGGACCAGTCCTTCCTGTCAAGTCTCACGGTCTTCTGTAGAATGTTCTTGATCTGCCTGTTTGAGACCTCGGTCTGCCCATTCGTTTGCAGATGATATAGGGTGGCAATGCGGTGGGTAACCCTGTATTTTTTGAGTAGGGCACGGAATTGGGTGTGGATAAAATGACTTCCACCATCACTGATCATGGTCTTCGGTATCCCAAACCGAGAAAAGATGTTTTTCAATCCATTTGGAGACATAATCTACAGAGACTAAGATGTACTCAAAGCCGTTAGATGGTGGAAAGGGGTCCATAAAATCAATACCCCAGACGTCGAAGATCTCGACGATCGGAATGGGCTGGAGGGGCATCATGTCTTTCCTAGTCATGGTCCCTATAGTCTGGCAGCGAGAGCAAGTCTTAGCAAGGTTGTGTGCATTCTTAATTTAGGAAGGTTAGTAAAATCTGGACTGCAAAACTTTTGCAGCCGTTTTCTTTCTTGAGAAGTGGCGACCACAAGCTTGGTCGTGACAAAAGGATAACACACTCTGAACTTCATCCTCCAGGATACACTTCTTGATGATCTGGTCAGCACAGAGGCGGAATAGCATGGGATCATCCCCGAAATAGTGCTTGGCTTCAGCCAAGAACTTATCCCGTTGCTGTCTGGAGCAGCTGTGCGAGGTCTGTCTTACAACCAGGTAGTTGACATAATCGGCATACCAAGGTAGTTTCCTGTCTTGCACTGCCAAAATTTGCTCATCGGGAAATGTGTCAGATAAGGGAAAGGAAGGCCCAATGTGGCCTGGGTGGAGTCTGGATAGGTGATCGGCCACAACATTCTTTGACCCGACTTTATCACGAATTTCCAGGTCAAATTCTTGCAAGAGCAGGATCCATCTAATGAGCCTGGGTTTAGCGTCTTTCTTGGCCAACAAATGCTGGATGGCCGAGTGGTCTGTATAGATGGTCACGTGGGATCCCAGAAGGTAAGATCGGAACTTTTCGAGTCAAAAAACTATGGCGAGCAGTTCTTTCTCTATGACTGTATAATTCCGTTGGGCCTCGTCCAACGTCTTGCTCGTGTAGTAGATCACCACGGGTTTCTTGTCTTGTCTCTGTCCCAGGACTGTGCCTATGGCAAAGTCTGATGCATCACACATGATCTCAAAATCTTGGGACCAGTCCGGGGGCTGAAGTACGGGTGCGGTGGAGCCTAAGCCCCTAAGGGTGTGGTAATCTTGGATGCAATCAGAGGTCATGTGGGATAGGGCGTCATTGGCCAGAAGGTCGGTCAAGGGTTTGGAGAGCTTGGAGAAGTCTTTGATGAACCTTCGGTAGAAGCCAACGTGTCCAAGGAACGAGCGGATTTGCCGAACCGGGCTAGGTGGAGGAAGTTTGGAAATCAAATCAACTTTAGCTCGATCCACCTCAATGCCCCTGTGCGATACGATGTGACCGAGGATGATTTCTTCTTAAACCATGAAATGGCTTTTTTCCCAGCTTAACACCAAGTTAACCTTGATACATCGTTTCAGGGTTTTCTCCAAGTTGCTCAAACAGTGGTCGAATGAATTCCCAAACACTGAGAAATCATCCATAAAGACCTCCAGGTATTCACCCACCATCTCTAAAACAATGGCTAGCATGCAACGTTGAAAGGTAGCGGGTGCGTTGCATAACCCGAACGGCATACAACGGAACGCGAACGTGCCGTATGAGCAAGTGAATGTGGTTTTCTCTTGATCTTCAGGAGCAATTGCGACTTGGTTATATCCTGAATATCCATCCAGGAAGTAAAAATACTTCTGCCCTGCCAATCACTCAAGAATCTGGTCAATAACTGGCAGGGGGAAATGATTTTTCTTGGTCGCCTCATTGAGCTTCCTGTAATCAATACACACCTGCCATGTGGTGGTGGTACGGGTGGCGATGGATTCACCACGCTCATTGGTGACAACAGTGAGCCCAGCTTTCTTCGGAACCACTTGAGTGGGGCTCACCCAGGGGCTATCGGAGATGGGATAGATGATGTCGGCGTTAAGCCATTTGATAATTTCCTTCTTAATGACCTCCCGCATATTTGGGTTTAACCATCTCTGCATCTGACAAGAGGGTCGAGCCCCATCTTCTAGGTAAATCTTGTGGGTACAATAGGTGGGGCTAATTCCTCTCAAGTCTGAAATAGTCCAGCCAATGGTTGCCCTATGTTCTGCTAGGGTGGCGGTCAACCTATGTTCCTGATCCTTGGTTAGGTTGGCGTTGATAATCTCTGGGAAGGTCTGGTCAGGTCCCAAGAAGACATATTTTAGATTCTCGGGTAGTGGCTTTAGTTCAGGTGTGGGTGGAACAATGTTTGACGGAAAGGGGAAAGGTGGGAGTTGATCAACATCAATCTCCTCGAACGGTGCTGGTTGATGGTAATCAGCCCTACAAAGGTCCGTGTGCACAGATGGTGACGGGTCCAAACAGTCATTACGAGATTGGGTCTGGTAGTCTGAGATAGAACTAAGGGTGAGGCATTCCTCGACCAAAGGTTCCACCGGATTGTGTTCCTCAAGACAGTTGCAATCGAAAGACTTGGTCGCCCGGAAGATATCCAATTGCATCTTCTTGTCTCCGAAGGCAATTTCCATGCATCCCGTGTCACAATCGATGTTTGCCTTAGTCGTAGCTAAGAAAGTTCTGCCTAGGATGATGGGTGTGTTCTATAGTTGTTCAGGGACTTCCATCGAGCACCAAGAAGTCGACCGAGAAATAGAAGTCCTTGACCTGAACAATCACGTCCTCGACAACCCCCTTCGGGGTCTTCACAGATCTATCGACCAACTGGATGGTCACAGGTGTGGGCGTCAATTCTCCGAATCCAAATTGGTGGTACAGGGTCATCGGAATCAGATTGATGGAAGCACCTAAGTCCAGGAGCTATCAAATGTCATGTCCTCGATATTGCTGGATATCAGGGGTGCTCCTGGGTCAGTTCGTTTGAGTGGAAGGTTTCTTGATGTCATGGAACTTGCTTGCTTTAAGAGCACAACCTTCCTTGGTGCTTGAGGTCTTGGCTTACGCTTTGGTGTACAGGCATCCTTCAGGAACTTGGCGTAAGCCAGAATGTGCTTGATGGCTTCGAGGAGCGGAATATTAATCTGAACTTGCTTAAAGATCTCCAAAAGCTCCTCATTCTCCATAACACTTTTCTTTTTCTTGATCGTCTCCAAGGCCTCGAGATATGGTGTCTGAATGTGAATAAGGTCTATTTCTGGGTCCTTGGGTTTTTCCTGCGCCTCTTCAAAGTCGGGCATTTCAGGGGGCGAAGTCACAGGAGGAGTCGGCCATTTGGGATTCCGGGTTTTGGTGCCGCTTCTCAAGGTTACTGCATTTGTAGAGGCATTGGGACCATGGGTTGATCCTTGAGAAGACGAGGAAGAAGAAGCACCAAACCCAGGGGGTGTTTGTGGGGATGGCTGGACCATGTGGGCCTCCCCCGGATTGCCTTGGAACCCTTGCGAATTGGAGCCTCTGTTAATCACGTTTCGCAGGTTCGATTGTGGCTGAGAAGGAAGGGATCCCTGTTGTTAACAATCCAACAGCTGGCTTAACTGTCCCTTCACTAAATCCATTTCCTCCTGGTTTTTCTGGTTCATTTCAGCCATCATTTTTATCAGGGTGTCGTTTGGTTTTGTGGGGGAGGAGCAACCTTATTTGGATTATAGGGGGGTCTAACCGGTGGTCCTTGCTGATAGGAGGGTGGGTTTGGCTGCTAGTTTGGCCTAGGCTGGTTCTGAAATTGAGGCAATTTCTGGTTTGTCCAAGCAAAGTCTGGGTGATTACGCCAGCCGGCGCTGTAGGTGTTAGAGAAAGGGTCAGGTTTGGAATAACCTTGGATAGCCTGGACATCTTCAAAGATAGCAAGTGTCGAGGGGGAGGGAAGAGAGTAATCAGGGTTTGAGGGAGCAAAGGTCCCTCCCTGGAACATGATCAGGGGTTGTTCCAGGTTCATCTGGCTTAATGGCTGGACCAGGTCAACGTTGTGAGCTACCTTTGCTAGGGAGAGGGTCTGTAGTAGGTTCCTGGTCTGGTTCAGTAGTTCATTTATCTTTGTATCTACCAATTCCACTCGATCCAATTTCTTAGCAATGATATCCATTTCAACTATTCCAGAATTTGCTTGTACCTCATAGATCCCATTACGGGGTTGACTGGATCGACTAAACTGGATCATGGAGGCATTGTTGAGTGAATTTTCGCTCATAGACTCAAAGAGCTCAAACGAGCTCTCCTCATCTTTGTTCAAGAAGTTTCCCCCGCATGAGGCCTCGACGAAGTTCCGAAGGTTGCTGTTCAGACCGTGGTAGAAGATCTGGGCCAATTGCCACCTTGGTACTTCGTGGTGTGGGCATTTCCTCAATAGTTCATTAAATCTCTCCCACGCCTCATGAAACTATTCCTCACCCTGGAGTGTAAAGGTGGTAATGGCTCTTTTGAGGGCATTGGTCTTTCCTATGGGAAAGAATTTCTTTAAGAATGAATGCCTCAGTTCTTCCCAAGTGGCGATGGGTCTTCCTAGGGTTCTAAGCCAGTGAGACGCTTTGTCTCTCAGTGAGAAGGGGAACATCTTAATCAAAACAATGTCTAGGCTAATGTTCCTGGGTTTTGTAGTCCGGGCGATCCGGTCAAGATCCTCTAGGTGCTGGAAGGGGTCCTCATTTGAGCTTTCATGGAAGTGGCTCTGAATCAGGCTCAGTACATTTGGTTTCAGCTCAAAATCATCTCCCCTTTTGGGGATCCTAAGGTGTGGCTCAATCCGAATCGCAGAAGGATTGTAGAAGTTGCGGAGGGGCCTAGGTTGGTCTTGGAAAGGTGGTGGATCAAGTGGTGGTTGCCCTTGCGAGCCCTGGAAAGGTTGTGGTGGTTGCCCCTGTGGGTTCTGCAATCGGTGTATGGTTTGCATGATAGTGTGGATCTATTGCTGCTGAAGCCAGTGGTTTGCGTTGATCTGGGCCTGGATGATGGCCATCGTATCCGGTGGAGGTTGGTCCTCAACCTCATCTACTCTAGGTTCGGCCATGTCTCTAGCAAGATCAAGTCTCCTGGATTCCCATCCCAAAAAAATAACTCGGGATGAAGTGATCGTCTCCCGTGCATACACTAGAGAAGAACAGGAGGGGATGCAGAGAGCGATAGATGCAAGAAGTGTGTGTGCACAACCAAGCAGGCAAGCCTAGTCCTTATAGTGTATTCCTTAGGGGACATAGAAATCTCCAAATGAGCGATCAAGTCCGTAGGCACGGGACCGCCCTTCCCAAAGCTAATCTGGCCAGGTTGATTACGAGGGAATTGTAGGGAAGGTTCTTCCTTTGCCTTGCGCCGCCGGTTCCGTAGACCCCATAACCGTGGTCGTTTGACACTTCCCCGCAGCCTAGTCACCAGATTCTACTACTAGAATGAAGGCTAAGTGCCCAGCAAATAAAACCACGCCTCTTGAGACTTAACCCAGTCCTGCCTAGGGCACGTCTACTCTATTTTAATGGGGCTTGGACAGTGCTTGTGCTTGGGTTATGTGATGAGACGTTGACTAGGGTGGTGCCTCTTAGTTCTCCAATTCAAGTGTGTGTGCTCCTATCAAAATATGATTTTCAAGCAAGGATTTAAGATGTGGTATCTTTTAAAGTTTGTCCTTACTTTTGTGTCTTTTAGGGTTGACGTGTCTTAATGTTTTTAGGCAAGTTTCAAGTGGGCGCGTCAAGTTTTGCACACAATCGGTGAGAGTAGATTTCCTTTACTGTGAAGAGGCTCTAAAACCCTAATGTGCTTATCCTAGTGTTCATGCAATTTCTACCAGATGAGTTGATTTTAGGGGTGAGTGGTGCGGCGCATGTCAATTCACGATGGCTTCGCAAACACCACTAAAAAGATTAGGTCTTTAAGAATGTTAGAGTGTATTTTTTTGTTGGGTGATGAGTTAAGGATGAGGATCAGGCAATCATTCACCACGTCATTTTTTTTTTTATTTTAAAATTTTTTTAGATTCTTTTAGGCAAACAAGCAACCATGGGCAGAGAACTACTCACAATCGGTCCTTACTGCCCTTACTGATGAGAGACTCAACATGATCTCTAATTACCCCTAATTAACTAGTCTTCCTAGTTAATTAGCTAAGGTTATGAATATGTAAGGGTTAACTTTAGAATAAGGGATATTTAGTAAATGACCTTAAAATAAGTTAAAAATGATATTTTATCATTCAATTAACATTATTAATGATCTAGTTAATAATTGGACTCGAAATCTTATTAATCATTTCCTTAATTAATAAGTTAAGTAACTTAAGCATAATGTATACCTAAGTATATAATAACTTAAGTAATTTTACTTAATCTAATAAATTAACTTAAAAAGGTCAAAAATGTAAATTCAAGGTGAAAACATAATATTTACCTTATTTACTAACATATATTAGAAGTTGAAAAAGATCTAAGTTAAAATAAACCTTTAAAACATGCGTTTACATTTTGATCCTTACTTTTCATTGCAATCAGGTCCTTAATTCTCACACAAGTCCTTAAGTTTCATTACATTTAAGTCCCTTTTCGTCTTCTTCTTCTTCATCTATTTGGACGACTGGCTATAGAGAGTCACGCCACCACACGATCACCGCCCTGCCGACATCAACCTTCTTTGTCCAAGCTCTTGCAGCTTGCGCTTACCACGTCATCTTCATCCACCGGTCTGGATTAACTGGAAATCCTAATTTTCAGTGGGAGATAACCTCACCGTCGTTGGAGATGACACCTGAGGTTAAGCTCTTTCTTCGGCCAGACCTCGCCACTTTCTTCGTTGCCAACCACTATAAATACCCCCTCACCCCTTATATTTAACTGAAGTTGGCTCCCTTCCCTCTTCTAACACTGCAGCTGACTTCGATAGGCTATTCATGCATCTCACTTTCCGACTTCCTCCATCCATTCTGATCAGCCGAGGAGATCTGCCGTGGTCTGCCGCATCTTTGGACACAGGCGCCGACCAAAGGAATCCTCTTCTTCACCTCAAATCCGCCCGCCGGAGATCTTCCTTTACACCCTCTAATTTCATCGTCCGCTATGAACCTTCGATGGAACCCTATTGACCCCTTCGTCCAGGTAACATTGGATTAGGTGTAGGAGTAGGAGTAGGTTAGCTTAGTTAGTTAGATAGTTAGTTAGATTAGAGTTAATGTTAGAATTTCAGTATTCATCTTGTCCGACTCTGGCGAGCTCCTTGAGCTCGCCAGAGCCTTAATTTCATCTTTTGAAATCGCTGTCCACCTTCCTTTAATCCCCACGACCATTCCTAATCCACTTAATCACTAATTGAATCATTTATTCGCTTAATTCACCTTTCTCCACCGACTACTGTCACTGTCCATGGCGACAGTAGTGGGCTTAGATTCACCTTCATAGGATTTTCCATCATCTATTCATCACTTAAGAACCTTAATCGACACTATAATATGTTGAATTACCACATATAAATTAAACGCCCAATTTTAATTAAGCTCTTGAGCTCGCTATCAATGGCAGCTCAGGGGCAGTTCAAATCCATAATTATATATATATTTATTATTATAAATACTTGTTGATTTGTTTTAACCACTCAATTGAGTGGCAAAACAGGTCCTGAGCTTAATCCACACAGATCCTTTGAAAAATGAAATTCACTGTCAAACCTTTACTCTAATGAAATAATGGAGAATTAATTGAGTCCCTAAGGTTCCTTGCAACCTCAGGAACCTTTTTAGATTAAAAATGACATAATTTCACAATCTGTACACAGTTTGTACATTTCTGGACTCACCAGAGCTCCGGCAAGCTCCGGTGAGTCATTTTCAACCTTCAGCCTAAGGAACTTAGTGAGAAGCTCCAGAATGATATAATATGGATCAGGCATTGCCCTGAGGTTGTTTATTTGAAGATTTAGTATCTGGAGCTGTAGATTGAGGTTCATCTTCTCCAACTCCGACAGAGTTGGAGAAGTCTATTAGTTAGATTTAAGTTGCGTTTAAGGTGTCTAGAAGCTTCAGTGCAGTGCACTGAAGCTGTTCAAGACTTCATTCTATTGTATCAACCTCTGAATTACTCTGACGAACAAAGTGATTTTGGAGCTTAGGCGACGAGCCTAAAACCCTAGAAATCTTAGTTAGAATACCCATATGAGGGTTTGAATGAATTCCTAAGGTTGAAAGGATTCTAATTTGGGTTTTAATTTCACCTGAAGAGGTTTTAATCATAAAGTCAAATTTTTAAGCCTATCAGTCAAACCTGAGGAGGGAACTTTGCTTCTGAGCTCGAATTGAGGTATTGAGGAGTTTAAGTTGATTATGAGATTCTATTGGAAAGTTTTAGAGTGATTAAATTTAGCTCAGGTGAATGATTTGGTGAAAGTTTAAACCCTGTCAGTTTGGGTTATTTTCGAACCCAAACTGACGACAGTGCCATTTTGTTGAGATTGAATCTTAAATCCTACCCAGATAAGTCAATTTCAAACCTTAGAATCTATTTTAATCAGTTAGAAATGTTCTTAAGTGTCTGTTCCACATTTCTAAGTTGTAAATCCGATCTCTGAAGCTTTCAGAGAAGCTTGAGGTATCTCTGCTATTCCTGAAGGTCTTGAGAACTCAGAACCTATATCTATAGCTGTGGAATCATTTGTATAACCTGTTCAGACCTTTAGTTAAGAGAGATAAGTCCATCTGTGGACATTGTTAAGTTAAAACCACTTTCCAGGCAATAAAAACCCGTAGGAACCCCTTGATTTCATTCTTCAAATTGAAGAGGAAAACACCCTCTTATCTTAAAATTGACCCTGCAACTGTGTAGATCTACCTTGAAGCTTTCCAACAAGCCTTGAATCATTTGGAATGGAGATCTAAGCTAGGAGAAATCGTTGGTTTAAGTCGGGTCTGGAGGGGGGAACATAGTCCCACATTGGTTAACTATGAGCGTGTGCCTTGGAGTAAAAGGAATTTGTTATATACGCTCCCCAGTCGTCAAGCGCTGGGCGGAAACTGAGCATCTGAACATTTGAACCTTTTGAGCATGTGTGTGTGCAGGCATGTGTGCCTGCGGGTGTGCGCCCGAGTGGGCGTGGGCGAATGTGGCCCTGGGAGGGCGAGGCTAATGAGACGTGAGCTGGTTTGGCTTGGTTGAGCCGGATTGGCTCGAAACTATGAATCAAATGAAATAAGACCAAAATCGAACCTAATTGAAATTAGGCGAGGATCGAGTAGGGTCTGGTCCCACCCTGATCTCAGGGTGCAATGTATCCTCAAAAGGACCTTACCACAAATAAAATAACTTTTGGTTAAAAAGGAAAATAAACCCAGTTCAGCTGAAGGATCAAAGGAAAAGCTAATCAAAGGAAAAGCTAAGGTTAAGTGAAGAACTGAAGGCTAAGGAAAGAAAGGAGAAGGAACATGTACTAAGGAACAAAAGAAGAAGACTACGGGAACTAAGAAGAAAGCTAAGGGAAGAGAAAGGAAGAAGGCAGGAGCAGAATAAGAGAGGAAAGAAAGAAAGCATGAGAGAGAGAGTAAAAGATAAAGGCTTAATAAAAGGAACAAAAGAAGAAGAAGAAAAGAGGCTGAAGAAATAAAGAAATTAAGTTGTTTTTCTTGTATCACTTTAAATTCCTTTTTGTTTTTAAATGTTGTAATAAGGCATGTTTTAATAGAAGAACTCTATATTACCTTAACTTCTTTTGAAATAAAACAGAAAATTAACATGTTTACTCGCTAATAAAGTAAATCATTTGAGTAAATATATTCTCTTATGGGATTTTGCATATTACTTCATTTTAATTAATATTTTGGCAAAATTCATGCTTTATAATTAACTTAATGTAACGACCCGGTTCCCGAATTCCTATAGGACACGAGATCGGACCGACTCGACTGATCCCAAGACTCAATCGTCCAACAAGAAAGTAATCAAAAAGCAGTAAAATAAACCACATTCACCATGCAAGCAACTAACAGTAACAAAAGTATAGCAGTAAAGAAGTAAGCTACTACAGTACACACCACCGCAACAGTAGAAAATTTAAACAGGTATAGGAATATAAAGTTTACAATAAATGAGTACAGAGGTGTAACAAATTACTCACTACAATACGAAACGGAGTACAACAAAAAGCTACAACTACTGGGCTCTACTAGGCCCAGCACCCTCTGCAGCCGTAGGCTCTGGCTGCTCTACACTTGGACTTGAAAAAGGTTATGAGAACAAAACGTTAGTGAACGCTGAGTAGAGTGGCAACCAGCTAACTAAAACAGTAAAGGTGGACAGGTAGCTGTTGTTTTTCAATTTCTTTCTTTAACTAATTATTCTTTCTTTCATCACTTGGTTTATTTATCAGGTCTCTTTCTTGATCTCGAATGTTCCTCGTGGGAATGATCTTGATTACAGTCTTTTCCGAAGAGTAGAAGTAGTACGTGGTGTTCTCCTGGTCTGAAGAGTCCCCTGTGGTGGTCCTATACTTAGTCAACCACCCTAAGGTCACTGACAGACGTAACGGTGACTATGGCACGTGCGATAAACACACAGGGAGCTACCCCGCACTAGCACGCGGTCAGTCATTTCTGTTAACGGGTGTGCCCAAAGCACATCACGGAACCAGTATAGGGCATAGCCCTCTTAGTGGTAGGGGTCTTTTCCCTAAGAACCAAACAGGGGTCTCGCCCTTCCACAGTCCGTGCACCCTCGCCTGACTACCCTGGTTTGCCCAGTGGGCTTAACAAGTCGGTGTAGGTCGGCTAGTTAAACCCCGGGCCCCGTGGGGTGGCTAGCTCTCTCCCTACACTAGTATCTCTCCCCGGTACTGTGTACACGAGGGCCGAAAAGTCGGTACAAAGTGGCCAATCCTAACCTCGAGTCTCAACCCTAGGGCGGCTAGCTCCGCTCTGCACTAAATAGGGGGACAGTTGCTCTCCTTGGTACTCCGTACTCAAGGGCCAGCTCACTTCCCTATTCACATTTCCAGTTCCATTTCATTTAATTCCAGGAGCTCTACTCCTAATTCCCCGTAAGGTTCATGCTCATGTTTCTCAAGCCAAGCCATACTAGGTTTCATCATTTCTATTTCCATTTCTCAGGTTCTACACATGTAGCATATACCTTTATTATTCACATTCCAGGTTTACTTGCAGGTAGCTTGTGTTTCCAACACTCAATCTTCCATTTCCAGTTCATATATAGCCAGCTCGTATTTAACAGGAATTTACATGCAACAGTTTGCTAACAACAGTATTCTTCATTTCACAGGCAGTTGTTATCCATTTACAGGCAATTGTTATTATTCTAATTACTCATCCAAGACTGCAATTCATACATTCCATACAAATATTTCAGTATTTGTAGTCCTAGGATTCATGCCATACCCTAGGATCTAACATTCATTCCACATATGCATTAATGTTTGTATTAAATTAGGGGAAGCCACTCTACCAGCAAACCCAGGAGTAATGGGGGCTTGATTGGCAGGTCCACGTGCCTCAGCAAACCCCAAATCCGCAACGGAACGAGGTCCTATCACAAGGATCAATCACAAGAGACCACTCAAAACATGACAAAAGTATTCGAACAAGTAGAGGAACGTAAATGAAGAACAACGGAATTTTAATTGTGGAAATCGGACCTCAAACGGACCCTAAACGGGTCAAAAACAGCAATCCTAATTCATATCAGACGTCTGGAACACCTTCCAGATGTCTTAAAAAAGTCAAGAACTATACCTCAACTCCGCGCTACTCCTCAGACGTCCAGGGACTCTGCTGAACCGTCTGGAACTAGTTCCAGACGTCCGACCACCTCTCCGGACGTTTGGAGATTCTTCCCGCCGTTTGGTGCCTCGCCCAGACGTCTGAACTGCGTGGGAGGGCGTGTCCCGCGCCTTTCGAAAGCGAATCCTGCATGCAGTGACACAAAATCTCCTCAAAATGGCACGGGACAGTGACTCGGTGGAACGGCCTGCATGGCTGTATCCGCAAAGAAGGTGTGCGTCGCAGAAGTTACCTCTTATCTGTCTGGAACCTCCTCCAGACGTCGTATGCATCATTTGGATGTCAATCTAGACGTCTGATTCTGGGAAAATCCTAGAACCAGAAGCTGGCTTCTTCTCGTGCCGCGTGCGGCCGCGCCGTGCTCGCTCGTCCGCTGCTCTGGCTGCAGCAGTGTCGGGGAGAACCTCCCTGGCGCACCTCTCCGCCTTGCGCACGCCCGATCGGCCGTGAGCTCTCTCGCGAGCTCGCGCGCGTGCTCACCTCCCTTCCACTCGCTACCCGCCGCTCGCCGCTCACCGCTCTCGTTGGGGAAGAAGAAGGGTGGCTAAAGGTGAGGTGAACGAGGGAGATGAGGGGGGCTTAAGTAGGCGCGGGTTAGGGTTTCATCGGCGAGAGGAGAGAGAAGCAAATGCAGCTGCATACTGTCTACGCGCAACACGCACGCAGACGCGAGGACGTACACGAAAATTTTGATTTCCAGACGTCTGGGAAGATGTCCAGACGTCTGACCCAAATCCTAGACGTCTTAGAGGGCTTTAACAGCATGGGTCTTAACACTTAATTATACCTCCTAAACTTATAAAGAAAATAAGAGATAATTGGTGAATTTAGAATGAATTATACCTCGCAGAGAACGACCTGGACTCAACCAGTAAAAAAAATTCTAAAATTGTAGGTTAATTCGACCATATACTACACAACCGACATAACTTCTAGTTAACTTAAGTGACTTTTCTCTACTCTAAATTAAGTGAAATTAACTTAATTACTGAGTTGAGTAAAGAAACGTATCACTTACTCCATCTCCACCTTCATGAGTTGCGCTCCTTCGCCGTCCAAGTGCCGACTTCCTGCAATCATCAAGTAGGAGAAAATGCGCTAGATGATGTGAGCATGGATGCAAAATGGAAGTGACAAAATAAATCCGTTGCCTCCCTGACAACGGTAAAGAAAATTGACGTGCTACGGACGCGTTTGTTTAAAAGGGTCGTTGTAGTTTGCATTCGCAACGTCAGTTTTAAATGAAGAAACGGATGTGAGTCCGAGTATCGAACATAGGGAGGTGTGAAAATCAGATTTTCTGTCACTTAGTGTCACAGAAATGACGGGTTTTCGCTTGCGAGAAAACTTGGGAGAAAAGCGAGTGAGAGAGAGAAAGAGAGAGAGAGAGAGTAGGGTTAGAGTCTTTTAAGTCATGGCATTCACTTAAATCAAGATGGAAAACAACATCAATACTATATTTATCATGCAACTCGAGTTTTATAAATGCAACAATAGCTAAATGCTTAAGCAAAAGTAAAGTAAAGCTAGAGTAAAGGGAGAGAAAGAGAGAGGGAGGGGAGACAGTGAGGCGGCCACGGCGGTGGAAGAGGGCTCCGTCGGCAGCTTGTCGACTCCGTTGATTACAAAAGATGCTAAGGGAAGCTAGGAGGGAGGTATAACACTTGCAAAGGTTTTCAATGCCTTACATGGGTGGTTGGAAGGGATTTATATAGGAAGATGAGCATTCCAAATGAAGAAGGCGTTTTAGTGACGTCCGGGACGTCGCTAAAACCCTTCCCAAAACGTCGGTGAAACTCCTTGCCCGCCGGTCCCATACGCACGCTGTGCTTCTTCTCTTCGCGCTGCGCCTATAATCCTCGTGCGTGTGCTGTGGACCGTCCGATCGCAGATCGGATGGTCGAGATCGCTCACGGGTCGCACCTTTGGATTGCGTCTGCTGAGCTTGCGCCTTGATGTGTTTCTTTACTCGACTCAATTAATTAAGTTAATTTCACTTAATTAAGAGTAGAAAAAAGTAACTTAGGTTACTAGAAGTTGTGTCAGTTGTGTAGTATAGGGTTGAATTAACCTAGCATTTTATTTTATTTTTTTACTGGTTGAATCCAGGTCGTTCGCTGGGTGGTATAATTCATTCTAAATTTACTAGTTATCTTTATTTTCCTTTTTAAGTATAGGAGGTATATTAAGTTAATTATAAAAAGTATGAATTTTGCCAAATAATTTAAACTTTAAGAATATACAAAATTTCATATGAAAACACATTTACTCAAATGATCTACTTTATTAATAAGTAAACATGTTAGTTTTCTATTTTATTTCAAAGGAATTAAGGAAATATAAAATTCTTCTATTAAAATATGCCTTATTACGACATTTAAGATTAGAAAGAAATTAAAATGATACAAGAAAAACAATTTCATTTCTTCAGCCTCTAAATCTCTCTTTTCTTCTTCTTTCTTTCTTTCTCTCTTTTTCTTTTATGTAACCTTTATTTTTACTCTCTCTCTCGTGCTCTCTTTCTTTTTCCTCTCTTCTTTTGCTCCTCCCTTCTTCTTCCCTTAGTATTTCCTTAAATAGCCTCCTCTTAAGTCTTCATAGTGCATGTTCCTTCTCTTTCTCTTCTTAGCTTCCTTAGCTGTTGTACCTTATCACTTAGCCATCAACTCTTCTTTTCCTTAAGCCAGCTGAACCGGCTTTATTTCTTCTTTAACCAAAAATTATTTTTATTTGCAGCGAGGTCCTTTCGAGGATACACAGCACCTTGAGACCAGGGTGGGACCAGACCCTACTCGGTCCTCGCCTGATTTCATTAGGTTCGATTTCGATTTATTTTTTTCAGTTCATAGTTTTGAGCCAATCCGGCTCAACCAAGCCAAGCTAGTTCATGCCTCCTAGCCCTCGCCCTCCCAGGGCCACATTCGCACACGCCCACTCGGGCGCACACCCATAGGCACACGCGCCCGCACACACACACAGATGCTCAAATGCTTAGATTGCGTTGAGTGCTTGACGACTGGATAGCCTATACAACAAAAACGTTTTATACTAAGGCGCGCGCTTGTGTCTTACCGATGTGGGACTATGTTCCCCCCTCCAGACCTGACTTCAATTGATGATATCTCCCTACTCAGAGCTCCAAATCAAGCGATTCAAAGCTTGATGGAAAGCTCTAAGGTTGATCTACAAGGTTGCAGTGTCAATTTTGAGTTTATAGGATGATTTCCTCTTCAATTTGAAAAGTGAAATAAGGGGGTTCCTACAGGTTATATTGCTTGGAAATGGAGTTTAATGCTCACAGAGTCCACAGATGGACTTAATCTCTCTCAGTAAGGCTCTGAATAGTTTCTATATATGATTCCGCAGTTATAGGTATAGGTTTTGAAGCTCTTAAAGCTTCAGGTATACAGAGAAGCTTCAAGCTTCTCTGAAAGATTCAGAGACAGTAATTAGACATGAAAAAGTTGTAACAGACAGCTAAAGGCATTCTCAGTCAATTGGAATAAACTCTAAGGGATATAACAAATTGATCTAGGCAGAAATCATGTTCAAATTTCATCAAAAGTCCACTGCCATCAGTTTGGGTTCGAAAATAACCCAAACTGACAGGCTGTGAATTCCAACAAAATAACTCATCTGAGCTCAATAAAATCTCTCTAAAACCATCCAACAGATTCTCAGAATCAATCCTAACTCCGCAATTCTTCAATTCGAGCTCAGAAACAAAGTTTCCTCCTCAGGTTTGACTGATGGGCTTAAAAATTTGACTTTCTGATTAAAGCCGTCTTACAAGAAATTAAAGCCTCAAATAGCATCTCTTCAATCTCAGGAATTTGTTCAGACCCTCAGATAGGTGTTCTAACCCTAGAAATTTGGGTTTCAAGCTCGCCGCCTGAGATTCAAAAGGTGCTTGTTTGTCATGAGAGTTGGAAGGTTGCTTCACTACTTTGAGGACATGAATAGCTTCAGGGCACTGCACTGAAGCTTCCAGGTTCACTAAATGCTTCTCAGACTTAACTGACATGCTTCTCCAACTCTGTCGGAGGTGGAGAAGATGAAACCTCAATCTGAGCTCCAGATACTTAATCCTCAAATAACCAACCTCAAAGCAATATGTGATTATTAAATCATTGATCTGGAGCTTTTCACTAAATTCTGTAGGCTGAAGATTAATTTTGACTCGTTAGAGCTTGCTGGAGCTCTACTGAGTCCAGAAAAAGTGCAAACTATGCACAGAATGGTGAATTATGCCATTTTTAATCTAAGAAGGTTCCTGAGGTTACAAGGAACCTTAGGGACTCAATTAATTCTCCATTATCTCATTAGAGTTAAGGTTTAACAGTGAATTTCATTTCTTAAAGGATCAGTGTTGGTTAATGCCCAGGACTTATTTTCCCACTCAATTGAGTGGTCAAAACAAGTCAACAGATATTTATGATCATAAATATATAGATAATTAAGGATTTTAACTACTCCAGAGCCGCCATTGACAGCGAGCTCAGGAGCTTAATTAGAATTAGGGGTTTAAGTTATATGTGGTAATTAATCATATTAATGTGTAGAATAGGGTCCTTAAGTGATGAATAGATGATGGAAGACCTTGTAGATGTGGAGTTAGCTCGACTACTGCTGCCATGGACAGCAGAAGTTGTCGGTGGAGGTGGAAGTGATTTAGGCGAATAAGTGATCAATTAAGTGTTTTAACAAATTAGAAATGATCGTGAGGGTTAAAGGAAGGTGGACAACGATTTCAAAAGACAAAACTAGGGCTATGGCGAGCTCAAAGAGCTCGCCGGAGTCGGAGAAGATGACATCTGAAATCTAAAATTACAACTAAACTACCTAACTAACTACCTACATAAACTCCCTACTCCTAGTTTATTGTTACCTAGACGAAGGGGTCAATAGGGTTTCGCCGAAGGTTCATAGCGGATGACAAAATTAGAGGGCGTAAGAGGAAGATCTCCGATGGGTGGATATGAGGTGAAGCAGAGGACTCCTTGGTCGGCGCCTGTGTCCAGAGACACGGCTGACGAGGGTGTAAGAGGAGCTTAAGCACGCAGGCGAGGATGGTGTTCAGCCGTCTGATCAGAGGATCGGACGGCTTAAAGTGATGCGCGGTGAGGAGCGGTGAGGGGCGCGTTGGATGTCGCCACATGGTGGCTGTGTGGCTGTTGATCATTAGATCAACGATCAGAACTTCTTGGGTCAATTGCGGGAGCTCCGGATGTTGGATTTGGTCGATTTTGAGTCCGTTAGACTCCATTCGTTGCTCTGAATCCATCAATGCAGTCTGATTGCTCATCTGAGGCCTGTTTTGACATGGACTTGCGCAAACGGCCATTAATATCGATTTATAAGCAATATTAATATGCGATGTATGCAATGCTCCCATGCCCCTTTCATGATGTGCTATTCATGCATATTATCTTTAAGACCAACCCCATTTGGCAGAATTATCATCATAAAATGTAGTGTTATCACCAATCCCCTCAATTTCTTGAGGGGTTTTGGTCATGTGGACATGGCAATGCTGTAGGGACTGGTGGCGGGTGAGTTGGAGTATAGCGGTCGCTAGGGCTCACCGGAGGTATGCAGGCGAGGTGGAAGACAGAGCGAGTGTGTGGTTGAAGTAGAGTTGTAGCAGCACGGTGATGGTGAGTAGTCAGAGTAGAGTTGATGAGGCTAACTAATGGACGATGAGGAAAGAAGTTGGCGCGGGGGCTGGTATGGCCGACGCCAGAGGGGATGAAAGCTC
This sequence comes from Thalassia testudinum, assembly GCA_037157565.1. Taxonomy (NCBI): domain Eukaryota; kingdom Viridiplantae; phylum Streptophyta; class Magnoliopsida; order Alismatales; family Hydrocharitaceae; genus Thalassia; species Thalassia testudinum. The sequence continues at coordinate 27,881,309 of JAZHRO010000024.1, forward strand.
CGGTGAGGTAGAGTGACGACGACGGAGGGTTAGGAGGCACCTCGCGGTATTGCGAGGTGCAGAAAGACGAGGGGAGTTGGAATCGATTGCCTATGGTATGTGGCGATCGGAGAAGAGGTCGGAGGTAGAGGGGTCTTCGAAGATGAGTTGGAGCGAGCAGGAGGTAGGGAAGGAAGAGGTATTTTTGGCTCAAAAGCTCACTAAGGAGGTGAGGAAGGACTTAGGCAGGTTTTATAAGCCATCAAGCAAGCCTTCAAGCTTGGAAACAAGCTTGAAGAGCTCCAAATCTTCGGTTTAGGTTTAGGAGTTTTCCAAGAGTTCACATGAGCTCTTGGCTTAATTCGGAATGCCATGAATGTGCTCAGATGGAAGGAGATCTTGTCAGGAATCCTCTTTCAATTTTTAGGAGAGATTCGCCGTAGATTCAGGGAGAAAGCCCTGATTGAAACCTTCCACCTATGGGCGGAGGGTTTCAATGGCAGCAAGGACCATTTCGCGAAGAAGACGAAGAGGTTGGGGGGCTTTTTGTAAGAAAAAGATTCAGAAGAGGATTAAAATGTAAACTAGGTCAAGATAATCTCAAATTGGGCCCAAATTTTGGTACAAACCTATTTGGACCTAAGGAATTTAATGGTGAAGTTGAATTTTAGTTTTGACCAAGTTTTATTAGGTAATTTTTGCAAAAACCCAAATTAGGGCAACTATCTATCTAAGACTCTATTTTAGGTCAAAATGGGTTCAGATGGTCAAAGCAAGGATACCATACCTTATGGAATATTTTTATATGATTTTAAATGGTTTAGATGAATTTTATCCTGACCATAATCTCAATTAATTAAGCGTGTCAGTTTTACGATTTCAGAAGTCCATTAATTCTTGAAATATGTGAAAACCCGTTTCGTTCTGCATGGATCCTCTTATTATACTTTAATGACCATTTGACCCCTAATTATTCCCTGAAATACCCCGTGGTTATTCTGTATTTGTGGAATGCTGTTAATTTTGTAGAAATAACATTGTATTCTTCTCTTCTTTTGAAAACAGGATAATGTGCCCTTAGGACCTTCTGATGGATATATAGAAGCTTCTATTAACTTTATCAGACCAAATTGAGCTAGTTATGGTTGATAATGGTGTTCCCATTATACCCCCATGCCTAGCTTTTGCTTGTCTCTTAGCAAAATTCTATGGATCAAACCAGTTATCTAGGTCGGATGTAACCGTCAGGATGCCCTACTAAGCCGTATCTCTAGGAATAAGAACTTAATACCAATAGTAGGACTAAAGGTACTCAAGTACCAGCATAGATCCAAACTTGACCAGCTTTCGCCTCAGTCTGCCGCGAAGGTTTTTAAGGCTCGTAGGAACTATCCTAAGGTCTGTTGGACCCAGCGATTAAAGCACCCGTGCTTATAACATGGTTAGCCCAGGTTCAGTTTTCCAGTGCATTTTTTGTAAGAGAGAGAGGGATATAAGAAGATTTCCATTTTTGAGACCTTTCTCTCTCTTTTTCTTTATATCATTTTTTCCCTTAAATCTAGCCTCGAATTGGCCCTAAACACGATCGGTATTGGATTCCTTGTCCCCACCATCAGTCCTCGCAATGTCCCTAGCAATCGATGTTTCGAGATAGCATCGCCCATGGCAACCCCTAGAACTCTGGCTTTCGACACTTCGGGATAATGCGACTAATGGCATTCTGTAGCTAAATCCAGACCCTGGCAATCGACATTTTGTGATAATGACACCCATGGCATCTGAACCAGCACAAGGTGCTTATGTGCCCCTAGTAGGATATGTAAATATCCTAGGAGACAAGCACCGAGGAGACGATATGTTATTGCGCATCTTCGAGGGGAATTTCCCGCCTCTTTACGCTGAGAACTCGTCCAAATCAACTTGTGTTTTCGAGTCGCTCCTAATCTAGATCTTAGAACCATTTTTAGAACTGCATAAATGCTTTTTGGCATGATTATATATTTAAGAGCACTGAACCAAACTATGTGTGAGTCCCACAAACTAGAGATCAGTTAATGAGGCCAAATAATCTCTAAGCCTTAGACTTAATACATAAGCTTTGCATTTTCTTCAACCTCTTGAGGATTAATCTGGATCTTAACAAGTACTTGAGTGTTTTAAATCTTAAACCAGATCCAAGAGGCCTAAGGTCGGCATTTGCCACTAACCCCTTAATTTTTAGCCTTTCAGGTCTTAATTCATCATTCGATCCAACCTAGAAGTTAGGTAAGTTCCATATTATTTTGATGGAACTTAGATTTTTTCTTTATCTTTTTGCTCCTTTCTTTCTTTTTGTTTCTTTCCTTCCTTTCCTTCATTTTTCTCTCAAATGGATCTTCTTTTGCCTTGAACTCAAAATTTTTTTTTATGCGAAATCCTTTTGTGATTTGATTTTCACAGCGTTTTACACTTTAATACCCCTCAAGCCTACGATTTGCAATGTCTTCATTGTAAATTAGGTGGGTTTGAGTTTAGCGTAGTTCGTAAATTAGAACCGAGTCAAAGGGTGGGTGGATGGGTTGGAATAACTGTTGCGGATGATTTCAAGCTCTGGTATGAGTACCAAAGGTGAAGTCGATTATTCAAATGGACAAACCCTAAAATGCAATAGGAATTCAACAAAGAGGTATGTCAAAAAGGATTTCGAGTTTTTTCAAAAGATGACGGGTTGCCTCCCATTAAGCGCTAAGTTTTAATGCTATCAACTGGCCGCAATGAGCTCAGAGATATGTCATTGGTTGCATGAGTAATCTGATAGATGAGAATCTGATGGCCACATATAAGTATCAAGGTATGATGAAGAGTCATTCCAAAAGGTCTTTGGTAAGGATCAAGTTGGTTCTTTTCTGGATGATCTTCCTTGTAATCTTGCAGAGGAATCATTCGAAAGGTGTAGCAGTCATGGGATTTTGAAATAAGATTGTCGTGGGTCCAAGGCTCAACAGAGATGGATCTAGTAAGTGTGTCCTAGGTGTGCGGTTCCTCTCATGCAATGTGGCCTAACAACTCGATACTTAGTGAGTCATCTTGATTCTTTTCTACTGAAAGTGAGATCGTCTCCTCAAGAAATGACTCAAAGATTGGATTTTCTAATGAATCTTCATTATAATCTTCATCCCAATCAAAAGTGAATGTTTGGAGAGTGCCTCTTGGATCATTTAACTCTGATTCTGTAAAGGATTCATACTCTGGGTGAAGGTCACTCTCAATCTCTACTAAGCTCGATTCCTGGAGGTCCTCTGAACAAAATGTCTCCATATTCATGGAATCTGAATCTAGTATGTCACCATGTTTCCTAAAATCCCTGGGTACGTTCTCAAAATCAAAGGTGAAAGCCTCCACTGTGCTCATGTCATTATGCTTAATCAAATCAGGATCATCTAGCATGTGAAAAGTTTCTAATTCTGGCACTAGGTTTTCCATTAATGATACAGTTATGAGGTCCTAGATAAAACCTAGTTGTTCTGCTGAGCATTTTCCTTTTGTTGCCTCGAAAATATTAATCTCAGCTCGTTGATCTCCTGAGGCAATTATCATATGCCTTGATTCATAATTGATTATAGCTCCTGTAGTAGCCAAGAATGGTCTTCCCAAATTCACGGGCATATCTTGTATCTGTTGTGGCGTATCCATGTCGAGAATTAGGAAATCAGCTAGGTAGCTGAAATCCTTAACTCTAATCACCACATCCTCTATCATCCCAATCGGTGTGATCAGGGTTCGATCAGCTAGTTGTAAAGTAACATTAGCGAGTTTTAGCTGTCCGATCTGTAATTTTTCAAATAGGGTGGTAGGGATGAGGTTGATTGAAGCGTCAAGGTCCAGTGCAACCCACTTGAAATTTGTACCACCAATCTTGTAAGGGATTAGTAGGATGTCTGGATCAAATTTCTTAGGAGGTAGATTGTTTTGGATTATGGCACTTACACTTTCAGACAGTACTACCTTCCCTTGTGATGGTTCTTCTACCTCTTTTTTGGATAAGTCAAGGGAGGTAGGATTGAGAGTGAGGATATCAAGTAATGGAATAGTGACTTGTGCATTCCTCAAAGGTCCCGTTACATCAGTTTCTGACAATCCTCATGTGTAGAGGTGGGACAAGATCTGAGATAGGGAAATGGATTGGCTATCTATGGGGATGGGTTTCTGTTCTTCATTCGTGCCCATAATATTGATCATCGCACAATCATGATGTAGAGGTCGAGGAGAGCAAATTGGATTTTGTTGCTGAACAATAAGATAGGTCGTGGTGTGATTCAAATCAGTTGAGGTAAACACGCAGGTATGAGTAGATGGGCTTGGCTGAGTATAGCATGCTTGACCCTAGATTTAGTTCACAACGTGTTTTTGGGTCAATACGTTGTTCAGATTTGGCAGAGGTTGGGAAAGAAGTGAGTCAGGCTGGCGAGCATTTACCAGCTAGGCTAGTTGATTGCGAACCTCTATGATTTCTTCCTTGTGGTGTTTCTGCATGGCAGCTAGGGTTTGAAGGATCAGGGCCATCTAATCTTTCTTGTTAGGCCCTAATTGGTAATTTGGGTTGGGCCTAAGCTGATTGGGCTGATATGGGTGCGGGGCCTGTGGTCAGGGTTGGAATTAAGGTCTCGGATTTAGGTTATTTCCCGACGACGCAAAGTTGAGATGATTTTGCCATCCAGGGTTATAAGTGTTTGAGAAAGGATTGTTATGGACTGCGTGGAGATCCTCGTAGGTCTGAGGAACTCCGGATAAATTAGTGTAAGCGGGTTTAGAGTTCTCCAAACTAGAGTAGGTTGTTCCAGAGTTTCCTCCAAGATCGAAATCAAACGGGGTGGATAGGCATCCATCCCTTGAGAGTGGTAGATGTTGCATGTAGCCTCCCTACCTGAGGGCAGGTGCATGTATGGACTCTATGGTGCAGTGGTGGTTCGGTGTAGATGTTGATTGATGTCTTCCACCTTCTTCTCAATAATGGAGACCTTATCCAATCGACTGGCTACTAACTCCAGGTTAACAGATGTGGACAGGCCTCGGGTCTCGTGTACTCCCTATTATTTGCCAATGCGTGGGTGGTCGTTCGGTCATACGCACCCAATGACTCATTATTCAAGGAGTTCTCGCATAATTCCCCAAATCGCGTCTTCATGCTGACCCATGATGCTGCTACCATAGGTTGCATTGACAAAAAGCTTAATATCATCACGGAGCCCGTGGTAAAAAGATTGGACTTGTTCCCATTTTAGGACTCCGTGATGGGAGCATTTGCGCATGAGACCTAGAAAACGATCCCATGCCTTGTGTAGAGATTCTCCCGCTCCTTGCGAGAAGTGCGTGATTTGATGCCACACCCATTACCACTCCTCACCTGCGATCACTGCCCGCGAGTCTGGAACCATGTACATGACCCGTCTACCCGGTTACTGTTCACTCAGGTTTGAGCTTGAAAGAGAAAGAGATCTAAGGAGGAGGGAGGGGGGTTATGCACTGGAGCACATTGGGATTCGTGCCCCCCTTCCTCACTCAACACTTAGTCGCTCTCAAGCTCTTTGCTGCTTGTGCCTGGTGTTGTGTTTGAAAGGCTTATGCCTTTGTGCTTCTGAGGACTTTGAAGGTTAAGATATCTGTGTCTTATACTCAATGTATGAGGCCTTGTGCTTGACTTGGTTCTGTGAGCCTTACGTGGATATCTGATTGGTTGGTACTGTTGAAATATTTGAGGGTTAGGTATTGCTGAGATTTGTGCTTAATTTCTAGGGTATACCCCATTCTTTTTACACTTTTATCCCTGACATCCTAAGATACATTTTGCTACATATTGAATATCACTTCTGATTATTGATTTTACTTGCATTAATATTCTTGATAATTGTGATTAATGGATTAACTTGCAATTGTTTTTCTCTTTACGAATGACCTCGGACTCACATCTATTTTTGAGCTTATAAATTTAAATGTTAATTCGATTTTGTTGACTATACTACAACACATCTTTTAAACTCGACAAAAGCGCATTCAACAATAGGTGGATGTCCCAGCTTGCGCAAAATTCTTCGAACTTCTTGCAAGCAAACTAGGCACCATTATTTGTGACAATGGTTTGTGGTATTTCGTACTGAGATATGATATTCTTTTTGACAAATGACATGACCTTGTCGGTTGTTGGGCTAGCCAAAGCATCGACTTTTACCCACTTAGAAAAATAATCTACTGCAACCAAGGTGAAGCATTTTTGGGTTGGTGTTGGCGGGAAAGGGCCAATGAAATCCATTTCCCATTTTGCAAAAGGGATGGACGACATGATAGGCACCAATTTCCCATGCAGCAAGTGGTACAACGAAGCGAGCCGCTAGCACTTATCACATTTGCGCACAAACTCCTTACAATGTTGTTTCATTTAGGGCAAGAAGTACCCCGCCTGAAACAACAAGGCCAGGAGTGCCTTGTACCCTTCATGATTCCTGCATATGCCTTCATGGGCTTCCTGGAGGGCTTGTGATGCCTCCTGTGCAAGCTACGCAACAAAGGGTGGAATATCCCTGCTTATATAATTGCCCCTCTATCAAGGTATACCTAGAGGCCTTTACGCGGAATGCCTTGGGTCACGGTTCCTTATGGGGCAGCTTACCAGTGTTCAAGTATCTAATGATAGGCATCATCTAAGACGTGGATTGTTTTATCGTGAATGTTCTGGGCGTGAGTACCATCGGCTCTTTTAATATTTGGAGGAAAATGTAATCTTCTTGTTCAAGCAGGATTGCAGATGCCAGGCGAGCTAGAGCGTCTGCCAGGGGGTTATCAGATCAGGGTACCGGACTAACCGAGATGGTCTTGAAATTGGATAACTCCTTAACCTTGTCAGCGTATAGAATCATATTCGGATCCCCAGCTTGGTATTCATTGTTAACTTGGTTGGCAACCAATAGGGAGTCCGTACAAATCTCCAGCGATGAGACACCTCTTGACTTGGCCACCCGAATGCTGGCTAACATGGCCTCGTACTCCGCCACATTATTGGAGGTAGGAAAGATGAGCTTGACGACATACTTATGAGTAATGTCGTTGGGGTTGTTAAAGCTATGCCTGCCCTAGACCTGGTTGCCATGAAAGAGCCATCTACATACAACCTCCAAGGTAAAGAGAAGGAAGCATCTGGGTTTGTGAATTCTGCTACGAAATCCGTTAAAACTTGACCTTTGATTGATCTCCTTGGCTGGTACTGAATGTTAAATTCTACCAGCTCCATGGCCTATTTTATCTGTCGTATCGACCTTGTAGGTTTATGCAGCATTCGATACAAAGGGTAGTTAGATAAGACTACTATTGAATGGGCTTGGAAGTACAGACGTAGCTTTCTGGCAGCAATCACCAAGGCTAGCCCGAGTTTCTCGATCACGGTATACTTAGCTTCTGCACCTTGATAGGTCTTGCTAATGAAGTATACTAGCCGTTGTCCTTCTTATAGTTCACCCACTAAAACAAAGCTGACAGTGGACATGGACGCTGCCAAGTAAAGGAATAAAGATTCCCTAGTCTTAGGGGCTGTCAGAATGGGAAGACTTTTGAGAGCTTCCTTTACCTCCTCTAGAGCCTTCTGGCAATGAGGAGTACAATGGGCAGTGGTATAGCCTTTGTCCTCTTTTATACACTCAAAGAAGGGGAGACATTGTTGAAAGATCAAGACAAGAATCGGCTTCAAGAGGCCATCTTAGCGACTAGCGACTGTATCCCTTTCAGAGTGTTTGGTGGTTCTAGAGGCATGATTGCTTGAATTTTTCGGGGTTGTCTTCTATTCCCCTGTTAGAAACTTGGAAGCTTAGGAATTTTCTTGCTGAAATGCCAAAGACATATTTGTCGGGGTTGAAATGGAGGTAGGTGTTTCTTAAGACATGGAACACCTCCGCCAAGTACTCTAAATGTTGTGGGAAATTTGATCCCTTTACCAAAATATCATCAGTATACACCTCAAATGATTTTCCTATTAAATGGGAAAAAATCATGTTTACAGGGTACTGGTAAGTTGCTCTAGCATTTTTCAAGTCAAAAGGCATGACTCTATACTGAAATAGACCGATGTTTGTTATAAAAGAGGTATGAGCTCTATCTGCTGGAGCAAGGCTTATCTGGTGGTATCTGCTATAGGTGTCCAGGAAGGACATATGGGACTGGCCACTACATGAGTCCACCAGCGTGTCGATCCTAGGCAAGGGAAATTCATCTTTAGGGCAGACTTCATTCAAGTTGGTGAAGTCGACACACATCCGCCACTTGCTGTTTGCCTTCTTCACCATGACTACATTGGATAGCCATGCCTGGTACAGGGACCTCTCAATGAATCCAGCCTCCAAGAGCATTTTAACTTCTACTTTAGCTACTTGCCACTATTCAGTTGACTTGTGCCTGCGGGCTTGTTTCTCTGCCTGAGCATCCATTTGGACATTGAGGTGATGCTGTATCAGGGACGGGTCGACTCTCAACAAGTCGTTGGTAGACCAAATGAATACATCCGCATTGGCCCTTAACAAAAGCAGCAGCCCCTGTACTTTGGAGGGATCAAGGTTCGCCTCAACTTTGATGAGCTTAGTCATGTTATAACTGAATAGTCATGGCTGAAGAGCTTGGTTGAAGCTCTGAGTTGCCAGAGGATCAACCGAGTTCATTTCCTGTTGGATCTCCTGGACTTGGCTTCTTTTCTTTCCCCATTTTTGTAGTTTTGGCGGCCTTGGTTCCATGGATCTCTCCAACTCGATCCGAATGAGTTCGCACACGGTCGATTGATCCCCATGCACTATCCCTATTCCTCGTGGAGTTTGGAAGAGCATGAATTGGAAATAAGAGGAGGGGATCACCCAAAAGGCATGAGTCATTGGGTGGCTAATGATGCCGTTAAACGTCGCCATTAACCCAGCCACAATGAATGTGCCCGTTTTGTTCAGGTGCTTGTCCCCATCACAAATAGATAGGGGTAAACTTATCTCTCCTTTCGGCATCACCTTATGATTTATACACCTCACAACTGGGTGAGTTGATGGGGAAAGGTGTTCTTCTTTGAACCCCAACCTCAGCAGTGTTTTCCAGAATAAAACGTCCACTACACTGCCTTCATCCACCAGGAGCCTAGGCTGGAATTGCCCTACCAACAGGAGAGTCACCAAGAGTGGGTCCGTGTGCTCTGTTGAGTTCGGCAATGCAGAGAACAACCTTGTTGCTGCCTGCTTGACAGAGCCTCTCTCCTCCCACTAAAGGGTGGGGAATGCGTTGTGAGGAATCCGCTCAAGAGGAATAGTTTGTTGGCTTGGGGTGACGTTGACCCCGAAAATGACCTCAACCTCCGAGCCTATTAATTTAGGTGGCAGAAGTTGAGTATTCTAAGGTAGTGTTGCCTTCACTGCCAGGACTTGACGGTGATATTCCGTAGGGGGGAGCCATGAAGATACCACTTGCTTAATTTGACAGGCTTCGGACTCCTTCGACTTGTGGTCTGCTATGAAGGCCATATTGACTTCCTCGAAGTTGTTCGAGCTTCTCCTTATGGTACTCCTTTGAACCCTCCATAGGTTTCTTGCACTTATCTTGGCCATCATTTTGCTTAACGAAATGTGCCATGTTTCCATGTCTAATGTGGGCTTTAATCTGGTCATGCAGGTGCTAGTAGTCTTTTGTAGCGTGTCCTTGGGCCCGATGATACTTGCAGTAGGGCTCGATATCAGCCTTCTTCTTGAGAGGCTTTGGTGGAGGTAGAAGAACCTTGTCAGTGGACCATACCTCCGCCAACACATCCACCTAATTCACAACAAGGGGAGTGTATTCTTCAAAGAACTCCTGCCTAGACTGGCAGGGCCCGTTGTTTCGACCCTTGGTGAGCCTTTCGCTCCTCTGATCTTAGAGGTTTGCCTTTCGTTTGTTGAAGCGATTGCCTTCGCGAACAGATCTAGGAGCTGGTTCCCCTGAGACTCTCTTTTCCTTCGTGGAATCGAAGTTGTCTCCATATCCATCCTCCAGTCGGCTACGGGAGCGGAATGAGTCATCTTGCTTTACAAACCTCGTAGCTCGATCACATAATTTCGCCATATCTCTAGGCAGAAAATCATCAATATCGTACTAGAACCTCTAAGTCAAGAGGCCTGACTTGAAGTATTGGATAGCGATGGCATCGTGGGGCCTTTTGCACTTAAACTATTGAGTCTTAAATCAGTTCAGATAGGACCTAAAAGACTCATTTTTACGTAGTCGGATCTTCAACAGCCTTTCTGGGTATTCCTAACTTGCTGTTGTCCTGCGAAGTACTGGCAGAATTTATCCGCTAATTCTTGGAAGCAGGTAATCTATCTTGTCGACAGCTTGTTGAACCATTCGTGAGTCATGCCGGAGAGATATGATGGGAATACTTGACAGAGCACCCCGTCAGGACAGCCGTGAACAATCATTATCTAGCGGTAGTTCCCTACAAAGCTGTTAAGGTATGCCGTTTCATCATATTGGGCCATGACTTGTTGCTTGAATTTCATTGGCAGAGGTGCCGTCATTGCCTCTGTGAACGGGTAGGTAGTGCCATATGCTAGTGGGTGTATGCCTCTCATTGCTCTGGTGATCTGACGGACCATCTCAGGTAGCGAGCCCCACTGCTGGTCACCATGGGGTGAGTCCCGGACTGCTCCCCTGATGAAGGTGGACGGGTGTTGAAGGCACTTGAGTTGAGTTTTAAGAGAGGCACGTTGTAGTACGATTAACAAAAAAGCCACAGCATTTAAAATTTGTAAAGTGCTCGAAAATAAGGAATTGAGTCCGAGTTCGTCCGCAGGGAGCAAATGCGGAATTCACGAACTAATCGCAATTAGAAATAATGAGCATAATTAATTAAACATAAGAGAGATATTCAATGAATAAGAATCTACTCAAAATGATATTCAATAATAGAAAATGTGTCTCAAGAAATAATTATTGTTCAATTGTTTATAATTATATTTTTGATAATGACAAATGACTTATTTTCTTGGAAAAGACTAGCATATTGCAAGAAGGATTTAAAGAAAATGATCGAGGAAAAGGAAGGGCAAAAGTATTTCTTTTGTAGTTTATTTTATTTGTCTAGATTGTAAAAAGCCTTGAATTATCCTTAGGATGTCTTTAGAGTCTTCATATTCTTGTTGGTATCTTTGAATGTGCAAAGAATGACTTCGGTTGGTTTTTCAGACGTCTCATTTTCCCTTCAGACGTCTGAGTATGATTTTTAAGACGTCTAATCTACTTCTCTAGATGTCTAATATCTTGTCCAGAGTCTTGATTCATGATCGGTCTTTGCAACCATTGTCATTGAGGTTTTTTAGACGTCTGCTATCCTCCTCAGAAGTCTATTATTGTCTTTTAGACTCCTCCTTGAGTTTTTCAGATCTCTTTAACCAAATAGAACAACGGTCATAATCTTAGGTGTTTTTTAGATGTCTGTCATCCTGTTGAGCTGTCTGAAATTGTCCAACATTCACTTTTCATCCAACGATCAAATTGACCGCAATTGATTATGTCAGTTTCTCTTTTGATTTTGGACCGTTGTAGGCTATCAGACATCCTTACATTTATTCAGATGTCTAATGATTCTTTTTAAGACGTCTAATCTTTTGTCCATACGTCCAATAAGATGTTTGATCATTTATCTTTAGATCCCTGTTTAGATCCAATTTCATTCCAGTAACAATCACTTTTACCCTGGAACCTTTCAGACGTCCAATTTTATTTTTAGACGTCTGAAACTATATGTTTAGATGTCTAAGTTTTTGTTTAAACGTCCCTATAATTGATCTTGTGAAATCCAGTAACGACTACTTTTCTCTGGAGCTTTTTCAGATGTCCCAGTTTATTCTTAGATGTCTGAAATAGTCTTTTCACATGTCTGTCTTGGTGTTTTTCAGACGTCTGATATAGTCAGATTTTGAGTAAATGCATTATAGCCGTTTTATCTCAATTTATTCCAATTCAATTCTAATTCCAACGACTACCTAAGCTTAAATCTGATCTCCTACACCTATATATATACCCCATAGGTAGCCTTAAGAATTTTACAACAAAGAAATATACTTCATACTCATTTTTTGGCAAAGCTCTTGATCTTGTTGTGCTCTCTTGTTGCTTTCTTGCTCTATTTGTGCTGTTATTCATTTGAGAGCAAACCTTCCTGCTGCTTATAGGTTTGATAAGGGAGTATTCTTATTCTTTTATTCAAGGCTTATAGATTTATATTGTTTTTTGATAGTTTGCTTGGGTGCTCAGTTTGTGGGTTTCCCATTTCCTCTTAGTAGAGGGGTAAAACTCTTCTTAAGGTTTGTCTAGCAAGAGGGGATTTGTAATATTACTTGTTGTTAGTAATTCCTACTTGGGTAGGGGCAAAATCCTAGATTGAGAGATCTAGGTAGAGGTTTTTCCCGCAAGAGTTTTCTCTCTAAATACTTGCATGTCGTTGCGATTGATTTAAATTTTTTTTGTACAATTCAACCCCCCTTCTTGTGCCACTAACAATAATAGGGTGATAAGAAGAATAAAATCCTTAAAATGGTGATTTAAATCACCAATTATATCCACATATCCCAAGGAAATCAGCTAATCAATATCTCAACAGTGGTTAGAACCACTTATGCAAATATCCACGTCAGATTTAGCCTCAAATAACTCCAAAGTACCTCAACCAATATCGGACGTCGACCAAGTCAACCAAACAATTAAAATATCACCAAGCACAACACAAAGTCAGAGCACAAGGCCTCAAAGATGCTTAAGTGTTAGGCATAAATGGGCAGACATCCCGAGGCATGTGCAGTGCAAAACCTACCCATACCCTTCTCCTCAATCAGGTATATGGATGAACAGTAACCGGGTAATTGGGTTTGTACAGTACCGGGTATGGGACTAGACCAACGTGGCGTGTATCGCGAGCGTGGTGTGAGGACGTGTAAGTGAGAGGGACCTCACCCCATGTCTAAGGTGGTAAGCCTTCTCACCAAAATCAATATACGTTGCTCTTCTCGCCTGGATGCTTACGATGCGAGACTATATCCCACTTGTTTGCTTCATGCTACAGTAGAGATTGTCTCCTGCAATTGTAGCTGTAGTTGCTGTTGTCTTGGTTGCTCGAAGGCCTGGAGCTCTTCGTGGCGTTCGTCTACAGAGCATGGAAGTAGTAGCGGTGATGGTGGTCAGCGAATGTTGGATGGAGGTGGCATGAAGTGGACATTTGACGAACACTTGCAATCCAAAATACAGGCTCGTGGCCCCAATTAATACGTCGCTTGTCTAAGGAAGGTGATGATGGTGTTTATGTCGAGTTTGGAGGTGAATGGTGGTCGGACGAAGTCGGACTGTGCAAACGGATGGTGGGTTGTCCAACAGGGTGGTCGAGTGGCTGGATGTTGAAATTTGTAGAGGGCTTTTGAAGGTGGAGGTGAGGTGGAGCTAATGGAGGTGATTGTGTGTGGTTTGGTGCGGTGTGGCGAGCTCGTCGGAGCTACGTTGAAGGTGGAGAAGACGGAGGGGGAGAGGGGCGATCGTTGGTCGATTTGAGAAGATAAAGGGATAGGGAGATGCTAGAGAGAGATAGAGAGAGAATAGGCCTAGCTAACGGACGAAAGGAAGGGAGTTGGCACATGCTGTGATTGGCTAGCATCGGTGATGGTGAATTCTCCAGTGGGAGAGGCAGCGATGAGGAAGGGGTTAGGCAACACTAGCTAATGTGCACTAGACACTGATGAAGTTGGGGAAGATGTTCCCTTTGCCTACTATATGTGGTAGAGGGCGACGACCGAGATTTGAGGAGCTCGTTGGAGTCACGGCAGAGGCAGTTGGAGGGAGAGAAGGAGGAAGAGTTTTGTGGCCAAATCGGACTAATGAGAAAGGTGAAACCTTCAGGAGCTTTTATAGAGCTCAAAACCAAGCTCTAATTGAGGAAGGAGGCTTGATTGGACCTTGGTTTGGAAGCAAAATGATGGGAACACTACCATGAGCCCTAACTAGCTCATTTTGACCCAGAAAAGAGAACAAAAGCTCCTACATAACCAACTGAAGGCCTTAACTCAATGAATAACCATTCTAAGAGAAGTAAGAAATAAGGGGTAAACTACAATTTTACCATTGCAGTACAACAACGGGTTTTCTCATGGGTTAAACACAGGTCAAATGGTCTTAACAAGATACAAAGTGGGTTGGTTCAGACATAAAAGGGTTCATGTGAATTCTAGGAATTCAATGACTTCTTATAACCCTAAAATAGACCCACTTAATTTAACAAGGTTCTGGTCAGGATAAAATTCACCTAAACCCTCTAAAAATCATGTAAAAATATCCTATAGGGTTTAGAACATTCAATTTGGCCCTTATAACCTATTTTGACCTAAATTGGGGTCTTAGTCAAATGTTTGCCCTAAATTGGATTTTTTGCGTAAATTTCCTAATCAAACATAGTCAAACCAAAAATCCATCTTCACCATTGGATTCCTTAGGTCCAAATTAGGTTTGTACCAAAATTTGGACCTAAGGGGAATTTACCTTAACCTACTTTGCAAACAGGTCTAGCCCAATTATAGTTCTACCCTAACTTTTGAAAACTCCTGCAGAAACCTCCCTATCTTTGTCTTCATTCATTGCAATTAGGTCCCTCCACCATTATAGCGGAGGGAATCCTACTCCAACGAAGTTTCGAGGGAAAGATCTCTCTTATTTCTCAGAGAATCCCCTTCAAAATTGAAAGAGAGATTATCTGAGAAATCTCCTCAGGTTTGAACACAATTCCAAGCTCGATTTGGTACCCAATCTCTCATGCGAATGCATGAGAGATTCGGGTCTCATTCGACCTTCCATCTTCGGCGAGGTTGCCGTGCTTGGAAGCTTGGCTTCCAAGCACAAATCCTCCTTCCAGGGCCTATAAAAGCAAGCCCAAATCCCTCTGCATCCTTCAAGCTTGAAATTGGCCAGAGAAACCCTCTATTTAATCTCTTCCCCCTCCGGCCAGTGACTCAGCAAGCTCCGGTGACCCCCTTCTCTTTCCCTTGTTGCTCTGCCACAATACTAGTGGTAGGGTTCTCTTCCTCCTCTTCGTCTGTGTCGCGCCGCACTAGCCGACGCCCCTGCAGCCCCTTCATCGTCATCGTCATCCTCCATTGAGTATTTCGTCTCTGGCGACGGTAATACGAGCCAGCCGCCATGTCTGCATCCCCCTTCATCTATCTATGCTCAGCTAAGTTCTCTCTCTATTCTCATCATTTTTCTCTCTTTTATTCTTGCAACCGACTCTCGAGCACGCAACCACCATCACCTCCATCTCCGACCAGACCTCCGACGAGGCGTCCCCGCCGCTTCATGCCTCCATCCGCCTCACCAACCACCCAATAAGCATCGCCACACCTTACTAATCCTAAACCCTCATTCCACTCACCGTTCCAAGCCCCTAGAACACCCCTCGAACACACCCACTTTCCCGCACACAAGGTGCCCTAGGCACGCACACATCGACCACCCCACGCCACGATGACCCCTACACTACCTTTGCCGTGTCTCGGCGAAACTGTCTGCGCTTTCTGAAGAGGCCGCAAGGCCGTTTTCTTGTTGACAGGTGTTGAAGATCTATCGCCATTAACGACTGTGAGGAGCTTTTTTGCAAGCCTCCTCCAGGATTCCCCGCTCCAGGTGCACGGCTCCAGGTTGCGCGGATTCCTCTTGCGCACGAACCAGCCAAGCAATTGGCACTGAGGACCCACGTAGCTACTGCAATCAAGGAGACTCCTGCTGCGGGCACTCGCGAAGGAAAGTGGGACAACATAGACCCACCTCGGAAGCTGACAAGTGGGAGTAGTGAAATAAATTGTAAAAGTGAAGTAGGCTTATCACATCCTGACCACGTGGTGAGGTCCCACTCGCCCTCTCACCGCCTCGTCTGCGGCACTGCCCACACGGATCTTCCTTGACCCATATACCCGACCTGCACTCCTTGCCCACCACCGCACGCCGGTGGGCTTGGTCCCAGGCGCACACCCGACCCGATTACTCGAGAAGCGGCTCTGGGAGAGTGAGCCTAAGAGAGAGAGAAGAAGAGAGATTGCGGGGGCGGGTAGGGGTAAGTTTTGTTCTCTCGCATGGAAAAAGAAGAAAAACCTAAGGAAGAGGAGGGCTGAAGCCAGCGAACGCTAAGGAAGGAGAAGGCAAGGACTAAAGAGGAAGAAGCTGAAGGGCTGAAAGAGAAGGAGAAGGAACTAAAGGCAGAAGAAGGAGTCGCCACCAAAGAAAAGAAGAGAAGGAGGAGAAGAAGAAGCCAAAGGCAAAAGAAGCAAAGGCACAGGCACAAGAGTAGAAGAGAAGCAAAAAAGAAGAAGAAAGAGAAGCAGCGAGAGACAAATCAGAAATCAGAAATATCATTGTGGCAATCACAAGTTTAAGACGTCCGATTTACAAATCAGAAATCCATTTTTTGTGTTGTTTATATATATTGATATCCAATGTTTATATCTATATTTTTGCACCATAACTCTAATTTTCCATTGCATATTATATTCAATTTTAAAGTTGTGCTCTTGATTTTTAAACCCCAATTTGCTCCCTGTGTTCGACCTCGGACTTAAAACTTCGAGTAAAAAATTCTATTTGTTTTCGAGCGATTTCAACTATACTACGGTGCATCAATTTTAAAACATTGATCTCACCTAGTTAAACACAAAAAATCCCATGAATTCCGTGGGTTCGCATGAGCTTTTAGCTTCGAATCAAAGTCTAAAATTGTGTTTACATGAATCATCATCGTTTGAACTCCAATTACACTAAATTTGGTGGGATTTGG
This sequence comes from Thalassia testudinum, assembly GCA_037157565.1. NCBI lineage: Eukaryota > Viridiplantae > Streptophyta > Magnoliopsida > Alismatales > Hydrocharitaceae > Thalassia > Thalassia testudinum. The sequence continues at coordinate 27,898,113 of JAZHRO010000024.1, forward strand.
AGGTGATTTGATCAGGTTTTAACTTGGTCAAAGTTTGTGCTTGCCCTGTTGACTCATCAATGGCGGTAGAGACTAAATTGTGAAGGAGACGAGAAACCTAGGGTCCCATTTGCAATGAAATTGAAGTTAGGGGCTTGAATGTGAAGAATAGAGATTTTAGGGACTAAATTGCAGAATAGGTTAATATGAACTCTGATTAGGCCCAAATTTTTATGTGAACCTAATTTGGATCAAAGGAATCTAATGGTGCACTTGGATTTAAGTTTTGGCCATGTTTGACTTTGTAATTTGCACAGAAGCCTTAATTAAGGAAAAATTTCGTCTGAAGCTCTGTTGTAGGTCAAAATAGGTTCAGATGATCAAATCAAGGATGCCAAACCTCTTAGAATATTTTTCTATGAATTTTGGGAGGTTTAGATGAATTTTATCCTGACCATAACCTCTTCAATTCAAGTATGTTTGAAATTAGGGTTTTGTATATTATTTAGTTCTTGAAACGGGTGAAATCCTCTTTCTATCTATGTTGACTCACTTTTTAGACTTTAATGCTCATTTAACCTTTAATTAACCCCTTGGTGACCCCAAGGTTACTTTGCATTTATAATGTGATGTTAAAATTGCAGAATTAACTCTATTTTAATATTTTCTTCTCATAATGGATTTGAGTGGAATTACTATCATCGGGCAATTATTCAGGAGCATTTATCACTTGATTCTGACTAATTCAAGCTAGTTATAGATAATGATGGTGTTACCATCAATAGGGAGCTTTAGGAGGGCTAGGAGGAACTTCCTCTTTCTGGCTACTAAGCTTGCGTTTTAGCTTCTCGAGTTGTTCCCGCAGGTGGGCATTTTCCTCTTCTACCATACGATGCCACTTCAGCTGGTCATCGGTAGAACTAGAGTTTTGGTGCTCCTCCGGCTGAGTCTTACGATTTACCTTGATCAGGTTGATCTTAAGGAGTTGATCTGTAATCAACTATTGTTCAGCCTTCAAAGTCACTAGTCTGGCTTCGTACTTCTCTTCTTTCGCATGCATCTCGAGGAGAGAGTCTCGCTAAGGATTCTTAGAACGAGAAGGCTTAGGTTGTTGGTTGGGCTGTGCGGGCTTCTCCTAACTAGGTTTGATGTGTAGATGACGTTCCTTGGACATTGAAATGCTAGACTCCACCGGGGTAGCCTTCTCGGGGTTAGCAAGAGAGGAATTTCGAGTTGTGGGAGCCATTGCTTTGATTCAGATTAAGGAAACGATATCAAACGATAGTCAATTCCCATAGACGGTGCCAATCAATCGAGGCCCTGATCGATAGGTGACTCGAATCAATGAATATCACAAAAAATTGTAAAGATAAAGGCACAAGAAACTGGTCACCCAGTTTCACCTGAAGGGGTGTATGTCTGGGGGGAGGGTGATCTCCTAAGATTCTACTATGATGGTTGGTAATACGATTACTTCTTGTTCTTTCTCTCGAAAATGCGTGAAGCCTTTTCTAAAGGCTTCTTTTCTCTATTTATAATACAAAAAATATTGCAACAATTTTTTATTTTCTGAGCTTGTCCATTACTTGGCTATAAATAGCCTTTACAGTGCAAACCGTTAGCGCTAACGTAGATGTTATTGTTGCTTCTTCAACCCCTGTCAGTTGGATCCTTTTGCGAGTTGGGTCTACCTGGATCCACCTAGGTTTTAGACTGTCGAATAGTCGGATTCACCGAGCTATCGATGAAATGAATTTACTGAGCTTTGTGCGAAATTTTAATTTTGAAGGTACTTTTTATCCCTTATCAGTAGCAAAATCTTTTATTGTCACCATAGCTACTTCAGACACAACTTCAATTTTTTTTTGTAACCAAATCACTACTTTATAGTAATTACAATTATAACTAGGTTGGTAAAATAAGCGATCCTATTTAATACCTATATGTGAAAAAATATAAAGATATTTCTATAATAATAATAATTTTACATGGAGACACACGAAAATCCTCCCAAAATCCGACAAGCAAACCCATTTGAGATTTCTCGCCAGCCGTTTGCCCGAACCCAACGACCCGCACCCCCTCCACCAACCCCGGAAAAATTGGACAACACCATCACTAACCACTCAAAAAAAAAAGGTAAAAAACGAAGAAGGAAGGACGACATCCGCAGCTAGAGGCAAATAAATCCAAGGGCATCCCCGCAAACATCACGTCGCATCATCCATCCTTCGGGTTACGCCCTCCGTTTTCCACTCCCTCCATACACGAAGGTGCGGGGACGAGCGCGAGAGATAGAGAGCACGAGGGACCTCCAACCCGAGCGGCAAACTCCCAACTCCTCTCTCCACCGGCGACCGAGGACAGCGACGCAGCAGAGCTCCACTTCCACCGCGCGCACGCAGCGGTCGCAGCGGCGCGATGCCGAAGGGCTCCAATTCCGCCACCGACGACGACCCATCCGGCGCCGTCGAGCTCCCCGCGCCGCCGGGGTGGTGCAAGAAGGTCCCCTTCCCCACCCTCTCCCCACGTCCACATCTCCCTTTCTTAAATTGCGATCCGTCGAGCTAAACTGCGTGTGTCGGTTGGGGATCGCGAGCTGATCGTGCGGTTCCCGTTGTTCGAATGGCGGGGGAGTTGTGGTGGAGCGTGTACCCTCGAGGATTAGGGTTAGGTCGCTGTTCCCGTGTTCCCGATGAGCTGAGCGCGTGGCATGAGGCGGTTGAGTGGATCTTGTTGATCTACGTTGTTCCCTTGGTGCCGCCGTGTTGCTGATCTCCTTTGATCGTTCCCGATGATGCATTAACTTCCAGGAATCCCTTTTTGATTGTCTCCGCCTGTGTAGTGGATTTCGACAACCTTTACGGCTTATCATTCAGTAGGAATCGGATATATTCGAGTTTGCCTTTTGGTTGTGCCTCTCAAGTGGTAGTTTAATTGTCTGTTGCTCGTACTTGCTTTTCTTGGTAAGATCCAAGCTCAAGAAGGCTCGTTACCGAAACAGTAAGAGAAAATGTTCAATCTTTTTTCTCGGAAAAAGCCTAATACCTTCATATATAAAGATGTATTGGGTAAATAATAATGTATATCCAGAATAAAATAAGAAATAACAAAATACAATCAAAAGTGGTAAAGTAACTAAGGATAAGTAGGAGTCTCAATACTCCTTCTCAAGTTAGAGTATAGATGTCAATTATATTAAGTTTTGAATAGCAATAGTCAAACGTCGATCGAGATAGAGGCTTCGTAAACACATTGGTAGTTTGATCCTCATTCCTCAAATGCAGCATAAGTGGTACATAGCAAACCATGCGGTATGAGATTTCTGGTATAGCGGCAGTCAACCTCAACGTATTTGGTACACTTATGGAATATCGGGTTGTTAGCTATGTATGTAGTTGCCCGATTGTTGCATCGCTTCTCCATAGGTTCCTCAATCTGGACATTCTACAAATCATGTAGTAAAGATCGTATCCAAACCATCTTTGTAGTAGTTTGGGCTATCGTCCTATACTCTAACTCTACATTAAAGTAGAAAACTACCCCTGCTTCTTGCTCCTCTAAGTAATAAGATTATTTGCTACAAAGGTATAGAAACTAGTGTTGGATTTCCTGTTAATCACACATTTAGCATAATCAGCATCGGAATACCCTATCACTGTCATAGGAGAGCCTTTATGGAAAAGAATACCACGACCTGGTGCTTTTTTCAACTATCTCAGCACCTACATACTTGTCTGCCATTGCAATTTTTTTGACCTCTCTATAAATTGACTAAGCTTATTTATCGCCAAGGCAATGTCAGGTTTGGTATGGTCAGGTACAACAGCTTACCTACAAGCTGTCTGTATGCTCTGCTATTAGTTAACTTTGCCTCCTCATCATGAAGATGTGCCTTAGGGTCCATAGGAATATTGGTTAGCTTGGACCCCAGCATACCTGTCTCCTGAAGAATATCCAACGCATATTTACGTTGAGAAAGAACAATCTCGTCTCTGCTCCTAGCGACCTCAATCCCAAAAAAGTATCTAAATTGACCTAAATCCTTCATAACAAACTGTTATGCAAGAGATTCCTTGACCTATCTTATCCCAACGTTATCATCACTAGTGATAATCAGGTTATTTACATAAACTAGTAGTGCTACTACGTTATTCTCCGTTTTCCTGACAAATAGAGAGTGAAGTGAGGATCTCTACATCCTCATCCTCTTCAACACATTTGAGACTTTCTGAAATCAGGCTCTCGGGCTCTGCTTGAGGTCATTAATGGCCTTCCTGAGTCAGAACACACACCCCTCCTAAACCTTAAAACCTGGGGGCTACTACATGTAAATCTCTTCCTGAAGATCATCATAGAGAAAAGTGTTCTTCACATCAAGTCGGTGTAATCATCAATCTCTGTGAGATGCAATGGAGATAAGTATACGAATAGTGGCAAGACGTGCAATGGGCGAGAAAGTATCAAAGAAGTCCACCTCATAGATCTGGGTGAATCCCTTTGCCACCAACCTGACCTTATATCTTGAAATAGACCCATTAGGGTTGTATTTCAAGGTAAAGACCCATCTGGAGCTAATCAGTTCTGCACTTGTAGGATGTAAGGTGAGTTTCCAAGTTTGTCTACTCCGAAGGGTTGCTATGTCATCCCCCATGGCTTGATGCCATTTTGGATCAAACATGACTTGCTAGTATGTCGATGAAATGTGTGAGGCTGTAAGTGCCTAGCAAAAACTGCCAAACTGAGAACCAAGACCATTGATAGCTAAACTGTCTGCAACATAATATCTGGACTCACACATGCAGGCCACCTTCTAATGGTAATAGGAAGGTCAGAATCGTTTGGCGCCTCTGTCTGAACATCTATAGAAGGAACCTTACTACTATTGCAATCTGCACTATCCGGGGGATCAGGTCGAACTAGACTGTCACTGTCATTAGAAACTATCTCAATTGCCTGTGGAGCATCATTCACTGGTGAAGATAGTGGCCTCTGTAGTATCGCATGAAGTTTATTATACGTACTTAGTGGACCATACAATCTCTGGTAGTCATCTAAGGAGGTCGGAGAGCCTAAAGAAGTCTGTTGAGATGCGGAGACCGGAATTGCATCTAGTGGAACAGGAGGAATAGGCATGGGAGTTGCATCATCATGAATACTCGTCTTCTCAGCAACTGAGAAATATGCTATTGTCTCATGAAAGGTCACATCAGCACTAACATAATGCCTGTGGTGGATGGGGTCGTGACATCGGTACCCCCTTTTGACTCCTGGAGTATCCTAAGAAGATGCATTTAACAGCACGAGGAGTAAGCTTGTCATGACCTGGTAACGGCACATAAACAAAAGCAACACATCCAAAGGTCCTGGGAGATACATGGAAAAGCTCACTATTTGGATGTAATAGAAAAATCAGTATCTGCTCGTGATGGACTGAACTCGACATCCTGTTAATGAGATAGCGTGACGTCAAACATCCCCCCAGTATCTCTGTAGAATACTATGGTGGATAAGAAGAGTGTGGGTAACCTCTAATAGGTGTTTGTGTTTCCACTTTGCAACCCCATTCTACTGTAAGGTATGAGGACAAGTGGTCTGGTGGATAATCCCACGAGTCTTGTAGAACTCCGCAAGTCTAATAGTGTAGAACTCGAGGGCATTATCTGTTCGTACAATCTTCATTGTGGCAGAATACTGAGTCCTGATCTCCAAGTGAAGAGTCTCTACTACACCTCCAACATCTCCCTTGTTCTTTAGAAGAAATACCCAGGATATTTCTTGTGAAATCATGAACAACAACAAGATAATACCGATACCCCATCTTGTCTGTAACTCTACTTGATCCCCAGACATCTATATGAAATAACTCAAAAGTAGCCACTGATTTAGGAGTACTGGTAGGAAAAGAATACTGATCATGCTTACCTAATTGGCAGGCATCACACCGAATAGTAGTGGTAGGTGAAATATGTGGAATCACCCTCTTGAGGCTATCCAGAGGTAGGTGACCTAGACGAATGTGCCATTGTAAGGTACTTCTACCATCCTACCTGCTGGCTTTTGCGAAAGGCTCCTGGCCAAGGTGGTAAAGACCATTCTTCTCTTTATTTCTGGCGATGGTCTTCCCAATGAACTTATCTTGGACAATACATCCAATCTCATCAAAATAACCTTGTAATGAAGATCCTTCGTGATCTTGCTCATGGACAACAAGCCCATGGGAAGCTCCGATACATGTAGTGCCCTCGGTAGCTGCAACATAGGATTTACAGACACTTCCCCCTGGCTAACAACAGGAGCGTGCCTGCCATTAGCAACCTGTATCATTCTCCCTGGTGTAATAGAACTGAGTGACCAGAAATAGCCCTGATCCCCACAAAGATGCTGTGAGCACTAGAATCAACTAACCATCCTGCACCATGGTGACTGCTGTCATGTTCCTGCAGCATCAAAGCCTGCATACTCTACCATCCTTGTCACAGTAGCGGTATCCAATACCATCTCTACTCCTCCTGAGAGTGGCATTGTGCCTAGTAGGGACGGAGTGGATCACCAAGGGCTAGAACTTACCATCGAGATAGGAAAAATGACAAAACTATGATCTAAATAATTTTTCAGACCATATGAAGCATCAACTAGAGTGAATCAAACCTTAGACGTGAAGGTCCAGGGCTCCTGTGATCTTAAAAACATGTCCAAGGCATAAAGGATGCCCCCTATGCGAGGAAGCGGGGTACACTAGGGCCTAGGGGATGCCTAACGCACCCCATACAGGTAGGTGGCCCTCTGTGGAGATTACCCAAGACCCAGCAGCAGCGTTGGGCCTTCTGATGGACTGCGCACGGCAGTGAAGGGTGGCGGGGGTGTGACCAACAGGGGGCGGCGAAGGCCTAGGGCACCTCTACAGCCGTTGCCCAACCTTGATCCACCTAGAGGATTGCCGCAGCAGTCGTTGCAGGGGCCAACAGGGCCCCCATGGCTCCGCTGCCGCCCTTGGTTGCTGCTGCTGTGGCCAACGGTGATGGAGAGAGGGGGCCGATTTGATGTAGGTGGCCGACGACAGTAAGGAAGGAAGGAGAAGGGGGTTAGGGTTAGGGTTTGGGGGCCCTTTTTCAATGGGATATCTGAACCAGCCTAGGACCGTGCTCTGATTTAAGTAGGAGAAAATGATTAGTCTTCAAAAAGCCCAATACCTTAGTATATAGAGAAATGTATTGGGTAAATAACAATGTATGTTAAAAAAAAAGAAATAACAAAATATAACAAATCTCAACAGAAACTCCCAAGATCTTCGTCGCGCAACTTGTGGAGGTAGGAAAGAAGGGGCATGGAGTTGGAGTCATTTGCATCTGATTCGATTGTGGTTAACTCGTCTTTTTAGAGCATTTCCTGAGTGGTTGGTTGGTTGCATTTGCCACTAGATGCCTCTGGTTTGCATGAAGAGGCATGGTGTTGTATTTGGAGGTTTGCCAATATTCAAATAAGATTATAGTTCTCCTGGGAGAAATTTACATGCTTCCTTGTAGCCATGTAAGGAGTTGTGATGCGCCCGAGATGGGGATGCATGTTAGATGGATTCAAGTTTCAGATTAGTTCTTTGGGTGTCTCTAGGCAGGCTTATTTGGGAATTGTATTATAAGCTGCAACTAGATATTTACAATATCTCATGATATATTGATAGCAGGTCACTGTGACACCGGATATAGGTATGTTTCATGATATATATAGATAACAAGTTGATTTGGGGATTGTAGTACAGATTTCCACTTGATATATGGTGTTCCTTGGAACCTTTCTTCAACTATCTTCCAATGGCAAAGAAGGAAAGATGAAAGCTCTTAATGGTCTGGAATATGTCATGTGCATTGAATCCTAATGTGATTGATGGCTTCTGAATGTCTCACCCAAGTGTTTGGCCACTTGCTAGTGGCCTACATTGCCATCCCCTTTTTAGTCTATCACAATAAGAACCGCAAGTTCTTTCATTCTCATCACGATGAATATAATTAAAAGTAAAGGAAAAGAATTTGAGAAATTAAAAGGAAAAGGAAAAGCTAGTATCTGTTTTGTATATTTGCTTGTAGCCCTATTGAATCTTTTGGCTAAGGTTGGACCCTTCTCCAATATGTTGCAAATGTTAACAAACTTAGGAGGATGAGTGAGGATAAGAGAGGAAGGCTGAGGGAGGGTTGTAGACTCTGGTCTGCTGGAGGATGTTGATAGTTGTGCTCAAGATTGGAGAATTTCTTCTCAACATGCAAACGTTGTGAGGTGCTTTTGCTACCTCTCATTGGGCCATTCTGCACATGATTGTTGTTTGGCTGTTGTGTATCGGAGGTATGGGGGCTTTGGAAGCCATGCTCATTCATGTTGAATCTTATTATGTATGGTTCCAACTTTGCATGAGCTCGGAGTGAAGCTGAGTTTGCTGTATCATGGTCCTCTATGATCAATATGAGCCAGCATCTCCTTGATGAATGTTTGGTTGGCGGCATCCTTTTTGGGGACCCTCAATTGGAGATGTTTTGATGGCATTGAAGAGCTTATTGCGATGGTTCATGTTGTTGATGCAGCTTCTATTCAGGAATGGAAGTTTTGCTAAGGGGATGTACATTGGAGCAATGGCAAAGAATTGCTCATTCGCTTTGTACATGATGGGTGTACGGGTGTACATAGAATTGCTAAGGGGAAGTTTTGCTAAGAAGTTTTGCGAATGGTTCATGTTGTTGATGGTTCATTGTAGGGATGGAGCAGTGAGATGGAGAAACTTCTTTGCATTTAACGATGCCTTCCTGGTGCAACTAATGTAATTTATGGCCGTGTAGGTGGAGCTATTGGGGGTTTCACTCCACTTAGGCACTTACAATTCTTGGAGGTGGTCAAGGCACTAATGACCTCGTTCAGAAGTTTATTGAAGTGCAAGAATTTGGGTTTTAAGGATATGATCTTGGTTGTCTAAGGGTGAGCATGGAGGTGCAGTCCTCCACTATCATTCTAAGGTCTTGCTTCTTTGTTGGAGGGGCTTGCTAATGGCTATAGGCATCCATAAGGTGGACCCTCATGCTAAGAAGATGAAGTTGGAGCTTACATCAAGGAAGGTGGTTGGTGATGAGCATTGATAGTTGGTGTGACAATAGAATGGTGAAGGACTTTTTAGGAAATGATTTGAATTTTTGAAGTCAAACAGTCACTTGGGGAAACACCTCAATTGTTGAGTGCTATTGTTGATAACTACAATGAGATTTGGGCAAGTGGGGCTTTGGCAATAGGGTTTTTGTGTGTGACGAAGTTGCTTAATCCTTTTGAAGCTTCACCTATGTGCAACGTATGTAGGGTCAATACCTCTTCAGTTGGTAGGTGGTTAATTCTTCTTCAATTTGGCTCTCCATCCGTTTGTAGCTTGGTTATAGGTTGGGATATTGTGCACTACTTAGAAGCTTTTTGGGAGATCTTCCCCTCCACTCCTTCAGATGACACCTGATTGGGAGTGTCGCTTGTGTTTGTGCCTGTTGTTGTAATTTTTTAGGCTAATTGAGTTAAGAGATGGTGGAAATCTTGATATTGGAGGTTAAGTAAATAGTAGGCTCAAATGATGGACATTGTGTTGACAATATGGTTTACGTAGAGGAAGGGGAGCTTGGTCGAAGCAGTGACATTGGCAATGAATGACAAATGAGCCAAGGTGGTAGGGTAGTTGTCGTGCCTTGGATCCCATTGTGGCCACGGCTAGGGTGACTCGAGTTAAACAAGATAAGGGGGTTAGGGGCCCTTTATGAAGGATGTGACATGGAATATGTTGAGGGATAAGGGAAGAAGGGGGATTCTAGGAGATTATTTGTTGAGGTAGGGAATGCATATAATGTTGCTGAAGGAAACTAAATTGGAGTCTTCTAGAAGGGGGGAGCTATGAGAGATGGGGAAGGGAAGGTTTAGAGAAGCTGTGGTGGTGGACATGACATGTAGTCCTAGTTGCCTATTAATTTCTTGGCGAGAGGGTGTCTTAAAGGAGGTACTTGTGAAAAAGGGATTGAGGTCTGCCTTTGTGGTGTTGCATAGGCTGTGGGATAAGATCCACTTCATGGTCACTTGTATTGTCAGCATGTATTGTTATTTTTTATGTTTTTATTGTATGGGATATGGGTGTTTAGTCCCTCAGGGACATTTTTGTACTTTTAACCCTCCGATCTCTCTATATAAGAGAGCTTAGGGTTTTCTATATTGAAATAAGTCATTTCAACTAATTTGGTATCAGAGCGGTGATCCTAGATCGACGCTCTGGTATCCCACCCTTACAAGCCTCCGTACCTTGTCCACCAAAACCCTAATCTCCATTGGAGGCACCCGAAGGAGCCTCCACCGGCAACCACTAGCCTCTGCCTGTTGCAAATCGGGCCCTTGCCACTGTTGGGGAGCCCCATCGGCCGTCGCTGCTAGTCGTGCTGCCTTGGGAGGCCATCGCTTGACCTCCATTAGCGCGGGTTGCCTCGAGAGGACCTCGCCTGACCTCCGCCAGCGTCGCTAGCACCTCCTACCACTGCTGTAGCACCACCATCTTTGCCTCGAGCTTCTCAGTGCCGTCACAGACTGCCTAGGGCTTCGCTATTGGTGCCAGCGACCCCTAGGGCTCTGCCTAGGGCCGCCTTAGGCCTCGCTAGTGCCGCCTAAGGTTCCGTCAGTGCTGGTGGGGCCTTCTTGGGTGGTCTCCCCATACTCGGGCTAGGCCAAAGCTTGTCCAAGGGTTTTTTTATGAAGATGTCGGTCTGATTTTTTGGATTTCAGACCTGATTGATGACCTCTTGGATATAGAAGTTTGATTGCGGCTCCAAGATTGTAAGGATGGCTTCAGATGATCAGTCTGAGATGAATTCGGGCACTTCTTTGGACATTGGGGTACTGAAGAATCCATTTTTTTGGTCCTATTGTCAAGTTGGACGAGACCGACTACCCACGGTGGTCTCAGACTTTCCTCATGACTGTCAGGAGTTATGGGAAGAGCTATATACTTACAGACCTGGAGCCTGAGAGTAAGACTGGTGCCAACACCGACCGGGACAAAGACAATGCCATGGTCTCAGTGTGGCTTATGCAGACAGTTATTCCCCATATAAGAGATGGGATCATGTATTACGACACTGCCAAGAAGATGTGAGAGTCCTTGTGTGAGACTTACTCTCATGCCAAGAACTCTGCACGGGTCTTTCAGGTCTTCTACGACATTTTCTACTTGTGTCAGGAAGGATGCACTCTGCCACAGTACTACTCTGGAAGGGAACGCTGGAGAGGCATCACTTTATCTGTCGGGGTGTGCCTGTGATTCTTGGAGGGATTTTTCGGAGATAGTTGGCTATCTCTCTCTTCTTGGCAGGTCTTGGACCTGAGTATACAGCTGCCAGAGATAGGATTCTCACTGCTCTTGCGCTTCCTACCCTGGAGGAGGCTTATAGCAGACTCAGCAGAGGTGCAGTCTGTACTCCAGCTCCAGACACTGGTACTCAGTTGTTCGTACTGGCAGCGATCCCTGAACGTGGCAGGGTTACTCCTCCCCTTGCATGTGGTCATGGACGCGGATGCTCGTCCGGTACACGTACTAAGACACTGTGTACTTACTATGGCAGATTTGGTCATCTAGAGGCTACATGTTGGCAGAAGCATGGTAGGCCACCCATGGTCAATCAGGTAGCTGAGATTACAGATGGAGTACCCGCCAGTTCTGATGTGAGCTCCCTGAGTACAGAGATTGAGACTCTGCAACAGCAGATTGCGCAGTTGGCACAGGCCTCATCCTCTCAGTCTTCAGATACTGCAGCCATTGCTACCTCCTCACAAGCACCTACAACTAGTATGTCCTCTAGTGATTGGTTAATTGATTCTGGTGCATCTATGCATCTATGTGGCGACGGGAGTGCATTCTCTTAATTAGCCCCTATTACACCAGCCGGGACTATGCAGGTGGCAGATGGGAGACATATGCTACTGGTTAGCAAGGGAGATGCCTTTATCCCTACCTTGAGACTTGTAGATGTCTTTTATGTGCTTGATTTTTCCTTGAGTTTACTGTTTGTCAGCAGTATTACTAGGGATTTGAATTGCAGAGCCATTTTTTATGCGTGTTCTTGTGTCTTACAGGACATTCACTAGGAAGACGATTAGTAGAGGGCATAAGGAAAAGGGGGTCTACCGTATGAGCCAGACCATTGTTGCTGCTTTTGCTACCTAGGGCCTTGCTTCCACTGGATCTCCCCTTCAGTGGCATCATCGCCTTGGTCACCTGCCTATTGACCGCCTCAGACGGATTTTGCTGTACATATCTTCCATTACTGCTCTCACCTGTAATGCTTGTCAGTTGGGCAAGTATCATAAGGCTAGTTTTCCCAGTTCTACTTCTGTTTTTTTTGCTGCTGTTTTTGACTTGATTCATATGGATGTGTGCGGTCTCAGTCATACTCTTGATCGACTTAGGAATATATATTATCTTTTGTTAGTGGATGATTTTTTTCGCATTTCCTTGATGTTTCTTTTGCAGAATAAGTTCGATGTAGGACAGATCATCGAAAACTCTGTTAAGGAAATAAAAACTTAGATTCTTGTTTTGTGAAACTTTTTCGATTTGATAATGCCTTGAAGTTTTGTACTACTCGTTTGTGTACTTTCTTTTCTAGTCATAGCATTATACATGAGATTACGTGCCCACACACCTTTCAGCAAAATGGTGTTGCTGAGAGAAAACATCGCCATGTTCTTGATGTTGCTCGTATTTTATTGATTCACCATTCGGTTCCCTCCTTTTACTGGGGTGACGTTGTTTTGACTGCATATTTTTTGATCAATAGGATGCCTAATACTGTATTACATGAATGGATTCTTTTGCAGGTTATGTATCCTGGTCGACCCCTATTTCACATTATCCTTCGGACTTTTGGTTGTGTTGCCCTTGTCCATTTGTTGGGATCAGGTCGGGATAAACTAGCGCTGAGAGCAGTTAAATGCATTTTTCTTGGGTATACCTGGACACAAAAAAGGATATTGGTGTTTTGATCCGCTTACTTTTCGGCATTATGTTTTTGTAGATGTTACATTTCATGAGGCGATACCTTCCTTTTCTACGATTACAGTTAAGATGCCTTCTAAGGGTGGTATGGCACCTATGCTATATACCCTCATTCGCTTTGGGAGTTTTCTTGAGATTTCTATCCCTACATCATTACCACCACCACTTAATGCTATACATTCCTTTCCTTGTCTGACTGAGCCACTCCAGACGTATATCCGCCCTCATACTATCTATTAAGGACCGCCACCCTCACATTCACCATTGGCTTCTCAGGTGATCCTTTAGACACTGACGTATGTTTGCCATGTGATGGTCACAGGGACATGCTAGATGATGTGATAGGTGATGACCTTGATCTTCTGATAGCTATACGGAAGCGACCACGGACTTGCACCACTTATCATATGACTGGGGCACTTGCTACTAATAACCTAGTTCCTGGTTTTATTGGATTCACTCAGGCGTTAACTATTATGCAGATTCCATCTACTCATCGTGAGGTCATGTTTGATCCAAAATGGCGGGCAGCTATGAAGGATGAGATGGTCACTTTTAGAGGCCGTGGGACCTGAGAGCTCACTCCACTTCCTGATGGTGCTACACTTGTTGGTTATCAGTGGGTATTTATTATGAAGTTCAACCCAGATGACGGTGTTGCTAAGTACAAAGCATACCTCGTGGCAAAGGGATTCACCCAGACTTATGGGGTGGAATTCTTTGACACCTTCTCACTAGTTTCCAAACTTCCCACAGTATAGGTGTTGGTTGTAGTGGCAGTTCAGTTAGATTGGCCCTTGCATCAGTAGATGTGAAGAATGCTTTCTTCTATGGTGATCTCTAAGAGGAAGTCTACATGCAGCAGCCACCTGGTTTTGAGACTTAGGTGGAGTGTGTATGCGGACTACGGAAGGCCATCTATGGCCTTAAATAGAGTCTCAGAGCCTGATTCCAGAGGTTGTTACAGGTTGTAGAGGCAGCTGGATTCAGGAGATTGATAGCTGATTTTTTTCTCTTTGTCAGGAGGACTGGACGAGGTATTGTGGTACTTCTTGTTTATGTTGATGACTTAATTGTCACAGGGAATGATGAGTAGGGTGTTGCTGAGGTTAAACGCATCCTAGCAGAGCAGTTTGTCACGAAGGACTTGGGGGCTCTATGGTACTTTCTTGGTATTGGGGGTTGCTCGTAGCAAAAAGGGCATGATCTTGTCTCAGAGGAAGTATGCTTTGGACATCTTCCAGGAGGTTGGTATGCTTGGAGCCAAGGAGGCTAATAGTCCTATGGATCTTAAGATGCCACTCTATAATGAGGATGCACAGGTGGTGGACAGCAGGCAGTACAGGTAGCTTGTGGGCAAGCTGCTATACCTCACTATCATAAGGCCAGATATCTCATTTGCAGTGGGGAGACCGAGTCGGTTATGGCTAAGCAAACACGTCAGCATTGGGATGCAACATTGATGGTGCTCGGATAGGTCAAGAAGGCACTTGGGAAGGGTCTCTTCTTCTTCAAGAGGTCTTCTATGACTTTGGTTGACTATTTTGATGCGGACTACGTCGGATGTTATGTGGATTGCAAATCCACTACTAGGTTTTGCACCTTCTTAGTAGGGAATTTGATTACATGGAGGAGTAAGAAATAGGGCACAGTTGCGAGATCTAGTGTCGAGTCTGAGTATAGAGCTATGGCTCAGATGACTGCAGAGATGATGTGGATTAGATCCTTGCTTATTGACTTGCAGGTGCACTTTTCTAGCTCCATGGAGATGTGATGTGATAATAGAGTAGCCACCTTCATTGCCAACAACTTAGCATTTCACGAGAGGATGAAGCATGTTGAGGTTGATTGTCACTATACCAGGGACATTATGCAGAAGGGGTTGCTATATACCAGTCCAGTCACATCTCAGGAGTAGATTACCAATATTTTCACTAAGCTCTTAGCTAGATCTTTATTTGATTCATGTACATCCAAGGTGAGTATGATAGATATTTATGCTCTAACTTGAGTGAGAGTGTTAGTGTGTATTGTTATTTTTATATTTTTATTATACGGGCTATGGGTGTTTAGTCTCTTAAGGATATTTTTGTATTTTTAACCCTCCGGTCTCTTTATATAAGAGAGCTTAGGGTTTTCTATATTGAAATAAGTCATTTCAACCAATTTGTATGTATAGAACTCTCGGGGATGACAAGAGGAAATTATTTTGGAAAGAACGGGGCATGGACAGCTTTTCTAATTGTGCCTTGGTTGGTTAAGGGTGACTTCAACATTACTTTGGACTTGGAGCACAGGTTGAATAATAGAGGTAGGCTAGACGATGGCCTTAGCAATTTTTGGGGTTGATAAATAGTCTAGGCCTATAGGACTTGGTGACCTTGCACTGGTTGTTTACATGGAGGAGTATCACTTTTAAGTAACATAGGTTAAAGTTGGACAAAATTCCAAGCTTGGTTAAATATGTAGAGATGCTTCCTTTAGTAGGATGTGCAGGTCTTGGAATGAATTCTTGATGCTCCTTTGCTATGGGATTCAAGTGAGGAGTTGCGGTCTAAAACATGCTTTAAGTTTGAAAAATCCTAATTGCAAGAGGCATTCGAGCAAAAAGTTCAAGAATGGTGGCAAGCAGCATCAATGCGTAGAAGGATACTTCAGTGAAGTGGCTGAAGGGCTTGAATCAGTACCTTAGGGAGTTCATGAAGAGGCTAAGAGAGAAGAGGCGGAAGAAGGATGATGCTTTTAGTGAAATCACCAAGCTTGATAGGTTGGGGGCTTTGAGGATTCTTATCATAAAGAAGTCCTTGACCAAAAAAAGAAAAGAAAAACACCCGGCAATGGTGTTTAAGGAGCATTTTAAGCAAGAGGTCGAGCATAGAAAAAGTTTAAGGTTGATCTGGCTGAAGGAATGGGAATTCAAATTACAAAGAGCAAATTACATTAACAAGCTTTAGGTGAAGACAATGTAGGGCAAGGAAGATAGGTTGCTGAAGAGGCATTGGCTTCTCACTTTCAGAATTTTACAAAGGGATCTACACTGCATTGGAGGTGGCTTGGCAGGGATGTGGTCAAGCTATTATCGGAGTAACAAACTGACAACTTTATCAGATCATTTTTTTAAGGTAAATTCTTGTGGTGTTGAAGGGCTTGAATGCCGAAAGCTTACTTAAGGCTTTTCTTCAAGGAGTTCTTATTAATGGTTGGGAAGGACGTTATGGGTTGAACAGTGTCTTTGAGAGGTTGCAGTTGGAAATAGTGTCTTTGAGAGGTTGAACAGAACACTTCTAATAGATAGCTTGGTGTGTGGGGTGCACCAACATTCATCAGAGGCAAGCACATGATGGACAACATAGTCATGGTGTTGGAATGATTTCCTCTTGATGAAGGATGAGTGCAAAGAGTTCAAGCTGATGCTTCTTGAGAAGTAGATGAAAGAGGATGGTCAATTATTGGAGCTTAATTGTTCATTGTAGGTGTTGAGTTATTTTGTATGTCTTTTATTTTTTAGTGTTATGTTGAGTGGGGGCATACTTGTAACTTTACCTTTTGGGTGCCTCTCTATATAAAGGCACCTAGGGTTTTTTAATAGAATCTATCGGCATTTCAACCTAACATGGTATCAGAGCAGCGGTCTTAGACTGATGATCGGGTATTTCACCTCGAAACCTAGCCGCCAAACCCTTCCACTTGATCCCTCTTCCTCTCTAGGCCATTGTCGGCCTCTTCTTCATCTCTGGTTGGCCCTTCCACCGGTAGCAGTGGCGTTGCCACCGACAGGAGGGCCCCTGCGCCACCTGTAGTAGCCTTAACGGCACTTGCGTCGCCGCTAGGGCCATCGAACCCCTCGGCGCAGCTTGCAAAAGGCCCAGCTGCAGCAGCGCCGCCGTTAGGGCCACTGGAGCCCCTTGTGGTGTAGTAGCGACAAAAGGAGGCACTGCAGCACCGCAAGGACCTTGGGTGATCGCTGCAGTGCTCCTATTGCACTATTGAGGCTCGCCCAAGGTTGCTATGATCTGATTTGGCGTTTGTTCGTAGATTTGTGAAGATTTTAGACCCATACATGGTCTGATTTTTTTACTGAAATCTTGTGATCTTTGGTTTCCCACAAGTCGAGTGATGTGGAAGACAGGAATAATGCTTCTAGCAACTCGGCAGGGAAGATATCTACCTCGAGCGCACCTTCCTTTATGTAAGGAACCTTTATCAAGTTGGATGGCACCAACTTCCTTCCGTGGTCTACTTTTTCCCGATTTGTGAGATCGCACCATAAGAAATATATTCTAACGCAAGATGAGCTAGCTGTCAAGTTTGTTGACTAGGGGGCAAACAATGATTGGGTTGTGACTTGCATGTTGAACAACATGAAGGAGCCTATCACAAAGCAGGTTATGTCATATGCATTTGTAAAGAAAATGTAGGGGGTTCTTCATGAGATACATTCTCATAGAGCAACATCAATTATCTATACAGGGTGATTAATGAGTTACATTCTTTTTGGAAGGGAACTATGTCCTTTGCCAAATATTATGGCTTTATGAAGAACCTCTAGGATGAGCATGATACTTATCAGTCGATCTCCACAGATGTCACTGTTATTGCAAAGCAACGCGAGACCTTTCGTTTTGTTCAATTGCTTACAGGTCTTGGTCTTAAGTTCAAGTTTGTTAAGGATTAGTTTGACTCTTCAGGAGATCCCTACACCTACGCAGATCTATGCTTGCCTGTCTAGACTTGGGATATTTGACCTTGTCTCAGTTTCTGATTCCTCTGCCATGACAACTACTGGCCGTGGTAAGGGAACCTAGGAGGTAGGGGGAGAGGACGTGGAGTGAGAGCGGGAGGCCGTGGTAGAGGACGTGGTTTGTTCTATGACGATTGTCACAAGACAAATCACATAGTTGATAGGTGTTGGATAAAGCATGGGTTTCCTCAGGGTCATTAGGCCAATCAGGTTACTTATAGTGGAGATGAGAGTCAGCATTATCAGGAGGAAGAGCAACTTAGTCGTCAGGTTACTATCTCCAAGGAAGAATATGAAAAGCTTGTTTCTATTCAGGCTACTACTGCAGGTGCTTCTGCGGCTCAGAGGATAGGTACTGCTGTTAGTGTCAGAGGTGTTCGTAAGCCATCTTGGCTTGCAAACTCAGGTGCATCTTCCCACATAACAAGATATGTTACCCTTTTTTTTATCTCTTAGACCACTGACTACTTTAGTACATGTCAAAGTAACTGATGTTGTCTTGTCCCCTTTGACAGGCTTGGGTGACATTTCTTTGTCTACTACTTTACCCCTTTTTGATGTCATGCATGTGCCAAAATTTACTTTGAATTTAATGTCTATAAGTCAGATAACTAAGGCATTAAATTGTAGAGTAGTTTCATGACCATTTTGTCTTCTTGTAGGACCTCCAGACAATGAAGCAGATTGGTGGACTTGAGTAGGATGACTTCTACTATCTTGACCTTCTACCAGAGTATCATTCCATAGCTGCTGCTTCCGCCACTTCTATTTTATAGTGGCATCTGAGATTGGGACATCCTAGCAATTTTGTCTTTCGTTGTCAGTTTTCTGATATGCAGTTTCCAGATTCTTTTGCTTGTGATGCTTGTCAGCTTGGCAAACATCATAGAGTTTCCTTTTTTAGTAGTAATAAAAGAACCGAGTCAGCTTTCTCTCTTATTCATGCTGATTTGTAGGACCCATGTCGGGTTAGGAGGTTTAGGGGTTTTCGGTATTTTCTTGTTCTTGTGGATGATTGTACCCGTGTTTGTTGGGTTTTATGATGAAAGAAAAATTCAAAACTTTGTACTGATTAAAAATTTTGTGAATGAAATAAAGACTCAGTTTTCTACTACTATTCGTATGTTTCGGACTGATAATGGATTTGAGTTTGTAAATTTTACTTTGACTCAATTTTTTTAGTCCCGTAGTATTGTATATTAGACATCTTGTGTTTATATATCCCAACAGAATGGGGTGGTTGAACGCAAGTTGAGACATCTTCTTAACGTTTCCCGCACTATTATGTTCTAGATGCATGTTCCTATTACCTTCTAGTTAGATGTTGTGCTTATGGTTGCTTTTTTGATTAATCAGGTGTCTTCTGTTCTTGGTGGGAAAGTCCTCTATTCTATTTTATTTCCTGATCATGAGTCGTTTTCTTTACCTCATAAGGTGTTTGGATGTGTGTGCTTTGTTCATTTATTTAAAGTGGATAAGTTTGCTCTTAGATCCGTCAAGTATATTTTTCTGGGTTATTCTAGAACCTAGAAGGGGTATAGATATTTTGATCCTCTCTCTCATCGATTTTATGTAAGGATGTGACTTTCTTTGAGGACATGCCTTATTATTCTGGTACAAGAAAGTCTCCCAGTGTTTCACAGGATGTCCCATTGCCTATGCCTACTGCTGCACCTCTAGGTCCCTCTGAGCCATCTCCACCTCATGATGTCCCTTTTATTTCCTATCCTAAACATTATGAGGTGCCTACTACAGATACCTTCCCTCAACACTTTCAACGCAGACCTCCTTCTACCACTCTGCAGGCGGAGGAACCACTTTCTACTATTTCTGCTCGATCCTCTATTGATATTGTTGATTCAGATGGAGGTTTAGACTCTACATTACTAGAGGTATCTAATGTAGATGTTCCTATTGCTCAGAGGAAGCCATAACGATCTTGTGCTAAATATTCTGTTTCTAATTGTATGTCACTTGATTGTTTACCTATAGCAGGGAGGCTTTTATCTCTTGCAGTTGATAGTAGAAAAATCATGTTGAGGCTTTTCAGGACCCTTCCTGGACCTTGGCCATGGAGGAGGAGGTGGCTACTCTTTAGTCAAGGGGTACCTGGGAACTTGTTGACCTACCCCCTAGTGCTACTGTTATAGGGTGTAGGTGGGTGTTCACCTTGAAATGACGCCCAGATGATACTGTAGAAAGATATAAAGCACGCTTGGTTGTCAAAGGTTATACACAAACTTTTGGAATTGACTATTTTGAGACTTTTTCTTCAGTAGCCAGACTTAATTTAGTGAGGATACTTCTTTCTGTGGCAGCCAACAATGGTTGGTCTATTTCACAGTTTAATATTAAAAATGCTTTCCTCTATGGTGATTTAGAGGAAGAGGTCTACATGCACCAACCCCCTCGTTTCGTAGTTGAGAGGGAGTGTCAGAAAGTCTGCAGATTGAAGAAGGCAATTTATTACCTTAAGCAGAGCCCTGGGCCCGGTTTGAGTGATTTAGTAAAGCAGTGCAAGAGTTTGGCTTTACTAGACCCACTGCAGATCACTCTTATTTCTACGATGCATAGAGCTGTTGGATCTGTTATTATTATTATGTATGTAGATGATATTCTACTCACTGGAAGTGATGAAATAGTGATAGAGGCTACCAAAAGGTTCTTGAATTCTCAGTTTGTTACTAAGGATCTGGGAATGATAAACTACTTTCTAGGCATTGAAGTACAACATGTTGATGATGGTTTAGTGTTGTCACAGAGAAAGCATGTTCTTGACATGCTAAAAGAGACGTGGATGCTGGGTTGCAAGCCTGTTAACGTTCCTATGGATCCCTCCTTGCCACTTGCAGACTCTGAGAGTCCTTTGCTTGAGGATGTCACTAGGTACCGTGCTATGGTGGGAAACTTGTTATATTTGACTGTCACGAGACCTGATATTTGCTTTGCTGTGGGAAGACAGAGCCAGTTTATGTAGTTCCTTAGAGAGATTCACTGGGATGGTGTATGCCAGGTGCTAAGATACCTCAAGCAAGCTCCTGGAAAGAGGCTATCTTTTATGAAGTATGGCCATCTCAATGTTTGGAGGAATTTAGATGCCGATTATGCAGGGGCGCATGAAGATAAGGAGATCTATTACTGGATATTGTACTTATGTGGGTGGCAACCTTGTCACATGAAGAAGCAAGAAGTAAATGTTGTTTCCAGATCCAGTGTAGAATCAGAGTATAGGATTATGGCCCATATTGCTTGTGAGCTCCTATCGGTAAGATCTATCTTATGTGACTTGGGAGTGTCGATTTCTGCTCCCACTCCCATGTACTGTGATAATAAGGCAACTACCTTTATTGCTAATAATCCTGCTTTTCATGAGAGAACCATGCAATAGAGGTGGATTGTCATTTTATCAAAGATGCTATCGTCACTGGCAAGATCATCACACCTTACATTGTTACTGAAGATTAGGTTGCAGATGCCTTCACCAAAGTATTTTCCAAGAAACGTCTTTGAGTTGTTATGTTCCAAGCTGAGCATATTTGATATCTATGCTTCAGCTTGAGGGGGAGTGTTGAGTTAGTTTATATGTCATTTATTTTTTAGTATTATGTTGAGTAAGGGGCATACTTGTAACTGTACTCTTTGGGTACCTTTCTACATAAAGGCACTTAGAGTTTTTTAGTAGAATCTATCACCATTTCAACCAAACAGTTGGATATTGAGGGCTCAATGAGCTCCTTGTATCTTTCTTGCAGGATTGTACATAACAAAGAGAGAGATCCAAGAGTCAGCTGACAAATTGTGTAGTAGACATAGGAAGGGCTTAGACCTAACATTATGGCGGAACTAAACGTTGTAGTAGGCATCTTCCAACAAAGAATCTTGTCAACCATTAAGAAGATGCTTGCAAAGTAGGAGAATGACGTCAAATGCATGGTTATAACATAAAGTTTGAGGCCTCATTTCCAGGAACAGCCATCCCATTCAACTCAACATGAAGACTCTTTTTTTCTCATGCTTTAGTGTAGTAAAGGAAGGGATCTATTTAAAAGATTGGGATAGGCCATGAACCTTCTCCATTCTGAAGGGATTTTTGTTAATGCTCTTATGTAACCATGAGAAATTGAAGCGGCCTGTGGTGATGTTGGAATTTGTACCTAATTATATGTACTTGATGATTAGTCCATTAGTTTCTTTGCTCTACCTGATCCTTCTTTTCTATTTTCTTTAGATAGTTTGATCTACTTAGAAGATTTTCCTTTAAAAAGTGAATTTCTACAAAGCTTATGATTCCTTGTGGCAGCAGTTTCTATAGCCATCTTTGTAGAAGAGAGGGCTCTCGCAGATTGCTTGTAAGAAGAGGTGTATTACCACTTCACCATTTCCAATTTGAGAGAGTGATGAGATGGAAAGAGGATTGGATGAGCCTCAGAGGGGAATACAATAAGGTGCAGTCTGACACCCTTGCTTTTTGTGCTGGTGGTAGCTGCTTTAGGTGTTCATGTAGGGTATGTGGGGGCTTCACACTGCAGGAAGCAATGTGCATGCTGATCTCAATCTTGTAGTATGCCGATGATACATTATCTTTGTGGAGGGATTGGAGAAGTTGTGGCTAGTGTGGTGAGATCGCTGGGGTTTGGAAACTTTTTGGGTCTGATTGTTAATATGGACAAAATCTCATTTGTATCTTTTAGAATGAAGGAGTAAGAGGCCGAATGCTATGTGAGTATTTTGGATATGCCAATGGGACAACTGCCATTCGTCTATTTAGGTTTGCCCTGGACGACGTGGAGACTTAGGGTGCATTTGATTCAACAGAATTAGATGGAGAATGGAATTGCAAGTCTCCCCTCGATTCCTTTCCCATGTTTGAGCATGTAAAATATTATTGGAATGCCCACTTCCAACCATCTTTGTTCCCACATATATGGGATCGTCTATCAACCCTTTCCCCCTTTGGATTAAGCAATCTAGTCCTACAGTAATGATGCCCTGCCTCCCCCATGATATCCAAATAATTAATCGCTTCCTTTTTGTGAATTCATTTCCCAATTCCTCTTCCTCCACTGATCCCCTCCTTCCCTAAACAAGGTAGTCCTTTTCTTTCCCAGTCCTTTGCTTCTACCCATCCATTCCCTCCTTAACACCCTTGCCTTTGTACCAGGCCTCCACCCATCCCCTCCCTTGCCAGGCCCCCACCTCTGCTAGTCTTCTTCCTTCCTAGCTACCTAACTCCACCCGCCCCCTCCCTCCCCAGTTGTCCACTTTTGCTTATTCCCTTCTTCCCCAGCCTTTGCCTCCACTGATCTATCAATCCCCTCCTCCTAGTCCCTGCCTCAGTCAATCCCCTCCCTCCTCGCCCCCTTTTCCCTCTGTTAATCCCCTTCCTCCTCAGCCCTCAAATCTTTCGGCACCGTCCTTAACCCTTGCATCAATCGATCCCTGTCCTCCCTAGTCCTTTGCCTTCACCCATCCCGTGCTTTCTTGGTTCTGTTTTTCATATAGGTTGGGGTTTTATTGTATTTTTACAGGGTTTTTTTTTGGGTTTGTTGATCAACTGGAAGCCAAAACCTTTTATGATTTTTTATTTGGTGTTAGGCTGACATGCCAATGTTTATGAAAATTTATAAAAAGAATCAAAGTTGTTGAAATTAATGCTAAAGATTTTATTTGAAAATTGCCAGAATCTGCTTGAATCGATCCAATGTCTATCAAACTGATTTAGCAAACCAATAAAAACATCCATGTCTTGAGAGTTTTTGTTTTTTTTTTAAATTCACATGCTGGGATGCCAAGATTTTAACAAAATAAATTCATAGGTCAATTATGCAAAAAAAAAACCTCCTTGCACTCCATAATACTACTGAACAATTGTAAGGAATTAGATTCCTCGTTGAGGATTTCATTCCTATATATATAAGTAAGATAAAATAAAGCATCTTATTTTTTCAACAAACCCTACATCTTTATATAGAGAATAGGTGAGTGAAAAATTACATTACATGTCTATAAAAGAAATAAAAAATAATAAGTCACAAAACAGGATAATGGAAATAAATAAATGCAAGGAGCATGAGTAAGTCAACACTCCTTCTCAAGTTGGAGCATAGATATCTATCATGCTTAGCTTAAAACAACACGTGTCAAATGCTCCTCGTGGCAGTGATTTGGTGAATATATCAACAGCTTGGTCCTCTGAAGCAACAAATGTGGTATGCAACACTCCCCACTGTATTAGATCTCTGGTGTAGTGGTAGTCCACCTCCACATGTTTCGTTCTCTCATGAAACATTGGATTATTAGCAATGTAAGTGGTTGCCTTGTTGTCACACCTTATTTTCATAGGACTATCAATCTGGACATGTAAGTTTCGTAGTAGGGATTTATCCCACACTATCTTAGTTGCAGTCTGAGCCATGACACGATACTTAGATTCTGCACTAGACTTGGAGATAACCTGCTTTTTATTTCCAAGGTGACAAGATTTCAAGCTACAACGGTGTAGAAGTCAGTGGTAGATTTTCTATCTGCTATATCTCCTGCATAATCAACATCTGAATATCTCATAACATTCATAGGAGCTCCCTTCTTAAAAAGTATTCTATGCCCAGGTGCTTTCTTCAAGTATCTAAGTACCTGCATAGCTGCCTCCCAATGTAACTTAGTGGGTCTATTGATAAAATTGGCTTAACTTGCCAATGACCAGAGCAATATCAGGTCTTGTGATAGTTAAATATAATAATTTACTAATCAACTGCCTATATGAATAATTATCAATTACTTCTGTCTCTCTATCATACAAGTGTACCTTAGGATCCATATGTATGTTAGCAGGTTTGGATCCCAGCATGCCTGTTTCTTTTAGTACGTCAATGGCATATTTCCTTTGGGACAAAACTATCCCATCTCTGTCGGTTGCTACTTCAATTCTTAGAAAATACTGTAACTGACCAAGATTTTTCATGACAAACTGCTCCGCCAAAGATCTTTTAACTTCTGCAATTCCAACTTTGTCGTCCTTTATAATAATTAAATCAACATAAACCAAGAGAATTACCACACCTTGCTTTGCCTTCCTAACAAACAATGAGTGATTTGAGGAGGATCTTTGCAGGCCTATCTTCTCAACAACTTTTGACAAATAAAGCTCTTGGACTCTACTTATGTCCATAAATTACCTTCTTTAACCTACATACATACTCCCCTTGAACCTCGAACCTAGGAGGTTGCTTCATGTATACCTCTTCTCGAAGATCACTATACATGAATGCATTTTTAACATCAAGCTGGTAGAGTTTTCAATCCTTATGAGTAGCCACAGATGTAAGTATCCTGACAGTAGACAGATGAGCAACAGGAGAAAATGTATTAAAGAAATCCACTCCATATGTTTGGGTGAATCCTTTTGCTACCTTGCGTGCCTTATACCTTGAAATAGACTCATCTGGGTTGTATTTCAAGGCAACGATCCTGTGACATCCAACAAGTGTAGCACTAGGTAGAAGGGAAGTAAGCTCTGTCTGTCTATCCTGTAATGCAGCCATTTCATCCTCCATAGCCTTTCACCATTTTGGATCAAACATAGCTTGCTAATAAGTAGTTGGTAACTCGGTACCTGACAAGGCCATAGTGAATTGGCCAAAAGATTTCCCCACCTTGTTAATGGAGACTGACCTAGCTACTCTTTAGTGTGCACAAGATCGTGGTGCCTTCCAAATGGCTATCGAAAGGTCATCCTCTGAAGTATAATCACCTACACTTATACAATCACCACTAGCACACACTTGGTCAGATGGCTCAACACATACTTGATTTGAGGAGGGAGGTAGGACAGAAGTAGGGGGTGTGCTGCTTGATATACTGTGTTACCTATTAGCAAGGTTTTAAAAAACATGAGGCGGTACGAGGCGATTTGCTTTCATTGAGGCAAGGCGTAAGCCTTGAGGCGATCGAGACGTAAGCCTCAAGTTTTGAATAAAAAATTTAAAAAATAGCATAAATATATACTTGTTAAGTACCAATAATAAAAAAAAAGTAAAAAATACACATCTATGCCATTTTTTTTTATCATAATATTTAAAGAGTAAAATTAGACGGGAGATGACATTTAAATAAAATTCAAACCTCTAAACATTATAGAAAATTATAAATTAAATTTATTAAAACTCCAAAATGAGTTAAAGTTCATATGATGAGAATTATCACAAGTAAACAAAATCAACATAATGGATTATATTAACTCTATCTATTATCTATAAAAAAAATCAAATTGTCATGATTCAAATTATAAGTAATGAGTCTAATAACCATTCTTATAACTCACAAGTCATTATTCACAAATATAAAAAACCTAAATGAAACCTAAACAAAATTGTTGACAAACATATGGTATCATTGACATTCTAGGAAATATGATAAATATATGGTATCTCCATCACTCTCATACTTTGGACGAATTTATTTGTGGGAAAAGATCATGTGTAAGTCATATAACCATCTAAAAGGGCCTTTCAATCGGGGCTAGGGGCCTTTCAACCAAGACTATAGCCTCACCTTCTCCTCAGCGCCTTGACACCGCCTCAACCAATTGAGGCTTACGCCTTATGGTGCAACCCTGAGGCTATAGCCTCGAGGCGTTTTCCTAGCACCTTGCTTCGAGGCGCCTCAAGGTGTGCCTTTTAAAACAATGGCTGTTAGTAACTGGCTTCTGATAAATACATCTAAACCTATCGTTATTACTCAGGTACTCAGAAGTTGCAGGAGATGTCTTTGTGTCAATAACTCCATCTATGGGTAGTGGAGGAATTGACATAGGAGCGAATTTGACCTTAGGAGTCAACTGTTGAGCTACTAAAGAAAAATACGGTAATGCCTCATGAAATGTTACATCAACACTCACATAGTGCTTTCCTGCCACTGGATTATAGCATTGATATCTCTTTTGAACTCAGGAATATCTAAGAAATACACATTTCACAACACGTGATGCCAATTTATCCCTTCCAAGGTCCATCAAATGTACGAAAGCGATGCATACGAACACTCGTGGCAATAGCTGGACTCCTTTCTAGGATAAAGCACATGCCAAGGAGTTTGCTCATGTAGAATGAAGGCATTTTGTTAATAAGATAGCATGATGTTAGAATATCTCCCCAATATAACTGTGGAACACAATGCTGTATCAACAAAGTCTGTGCCACATCTCATAAGTGCCTGTGTTTCTTTTCTGCTATACCATTTTGTTGTTAGGTATGCGGGCAAGAGGTCCGATGCACAATCCCACGTGTCTTGTGAAATCTAGCTAGCCGTGCAATACATAATTCCAGAGTATTATTGGATCTTACAATTTTCATATTCGCATCAAATTGATTTTTTATTTCAACCAAAACATGCTTAATAAGCTATCCAACACTGAACTTATTCTTCATAAAAAACAACCAAGATAAGTGAGAAAAGTCATCCACTACAACCAAATAATAACGGTGGTCTTACTAGTCAAGTATCCGACTAGGGCCCCAGACATCTAAATGTAGTAGCTCAAATACAACAGAGGAACTCTGACGAGTAGTAGCAGGAAAGATGAACGGTGATGCTTTCCCAGCTGGCATGCAACACAATGTATCTTAGTGGTCGGTGACAAGTGTGGGATGATGCGTCGTAGCTTGTTCAGAGATGGATGTTTAAGACAGCGATGCCATTGCAAGGCGCTACCAGAAGTGAAGCTTGAACCCCTCTGACATGTAGTAGCAAGAGGAGTTTGGACAATGCGATACACACCCCCTCTTTATGTCCGCCACCAATTGTCCTCGTCAGCTTGTCCTGAGGGATGCAATCAACATAATCAAATATAGCTCTACAATTAAGCTACTTGGTGATCTTGATAACAGATAAAAGATTCATTGGGAAATTGGGAACAAAAAACACACCTCCCCTTGACCATCGATTTATACATGCTTGCCATCTGCCACCTAGAAGTCCTTTCCCGTGGCATAGTCTGTAATCTCCCAAAACATCCCTGATCACCAGTCAAATGATGTGAAGTACCGGAGTCCACTAACCAGGACATATCTGTACTTGATGAAGAAGCGAAAGTAGCGATCTCAGTGGTAGTAGTCATCTCCTGAGTTAGTTGTTAAAGGCTCTGATCTACAACATCATAATCAGTGCGAGAAACCATGTCAGGTTGCTCAGAAGAGATCACATGGGCCTGATTGGCAACAGGTAGCCTCCCATGCTTGGCCTAACAAGAGGCCTCAACATGCCCAACCTTCCCACAGAAGGTGCAAGTGGTATGAGTCCTCCCAGATATACCAGGTCCTCTTCCCCAACCTTGTGTGGACAGGGTACCTCTGCCTCCACGCCCCATAGCAGATGCCTATCCAGTATTCTTTCCAGTTTGAAGCTGAGGCAATACAAGCCTACTTAGATGACTATAAACCTCCTCCAAAGTAGGGAGCTCAGACAAAGTATTTGTGAAGAGTAACAACATAATATGGACCCAGTCCAGATAGGAAGAGGTGAACAACAAACTCCTTGCAGTGATCTCTCTGTGTAGAGTAAGCACACACCGGCCGGTAGGCATTATATTTCTCCAGAAGACTTTTCAAGGCTGAATAATACTGAGAGAACGACCTTCCTGTTTCAAGTTTCAACTCAAATAACTCACGGTGTATCTGGAAAACCATGGAGGAATTTTTCTCATGAGAGTAGGTGTCCTCAAGATTGTCCCACATTTGTTTTGCTGTCTTGTAATACATGATCTTGTCTTCAATACGAGGAATAACGCTATTCATCAACCAAGCACGTACCATAGCGTTATCCTTCTTCCAAGATGCATTCTACCTCGTCTTATCCGTAGGCTCTGACTCAAGCAAAATATGTTTCTTATCGTGCCCCTCCATTGTCATAAGGAACGTTTGAGACCATCTCGGATAATTGGTTTCATCAAGCCTGACTATGGGCCTGAAAAATGGACTCTTATAAGTCACGTTCTTTGATGTGGTACCCGAAGTCACGTCTGATTTAGAAGACGACTCCATCACAAGCCTCCAGACACGGAACAATGCCACAAACCAAGATCTGAAATTGTTTCCAGATCATAATAAAACTCAGTAGATAACATGGATTTTTTAGGTACGAGGTCACCCAAAAAACTACGTTTAGAACTCCAATAGCCCCTGCACAATCAGATCATTGTAGCAAGAGTCAAGATTGACTCAAGCATGATGAGTAGGACCCACAATGCTACCCAAAAGGACCCGAGCGGCATTGGGCGATGTTGGGCAGCGTTGTGGGGGGTTGTGCAAGGCACCGGTGACGCTTAGAGGTGGAGCTGAATGCTAAGCGACATTGGGAATTGACGCCGGGCTCGGGGCGGAGGCGTTGGGTGACGCTGGGTAGCGGTGGGAGCCCTGGATTAAGTTGGGAGGACGACGCTAGGCCACCAGCAGAAGGTTTAGCCATCGCCGATGGCTACAGTAGCCACCGATGGCTGTGGTTGCTGTCGGTGAGAGGAGAGGTAGATCTAGGGTTTTGGTGGTGTTTGTTTGCCTGGGTATTTGGTGGGATATTAGAACCTGGCCTAACACCAAGCTCTGATACCAAATAGGTCAATAAAGCATCTTATTCTTTCAACAAACCCTACACCTCGTTATATAAGGAAGAGGTAAGGGGAAAATTACATCACATGTTCATAAAAGAAATAGAAAATAATAATAGCTACAAAATAGGATAATGGAAATAAATAAATGTAAGGACCATGAGTAAATCAACAATATATATTTTTGAAAAGAATTTCATTCCTATATTAAACCAAACAATGGAATGCATACAGCCATTCCTTTTTGCAAAATGTCATTCCC
The DNA here is from genome assembly GCA_037157565.1 of Thalassia testudinum. Lineage (NCBI taxonomy): Eukaryota > Viridiplantae > Streptophyta > Magnoliopsida > Alismatales > Hydrocharitaceae > Thalassia > Thalassia testudinum. Next base: position 27,927,739 of record JAZHRO010000024.1, read on the forward strand.
TTTCTTTTCTTATCTAATTTTATTCCGTACTTGATTCTATTCCATTGTAATTCCATTTTGCTAAACAAGAGAGTGGAGGACGTTGGAGAGTTGGTGCATTCTAGTGAAGGATGCTTACTTCTCTAGAGATAAGTCTTGGTGACACTTCCCATTTTATTTATCTTGGTTTTTGAGTTGCGGAAGGTAAAGGGAAGCTTTGGCAAGCCGTAGAAGATATTTTTTTGGAAGGGGGTGGAAGAGAATAAAAAGGTGATGTATTTGGTTAGTTGGAAGGTGCGTTGTCCTTGTCTAAAGTAAGTCTTGGAGTTCTTGACTTGAGATTGATGAACTAGGTGATGCTTTTGAAGTGGGTGTTGAAAGTGATGGGGGAGAGTGCAGTCTTGTGAGGAATGGTTTATTTGCATGCTATTGTAGATTTTTGAACTGGAAGAAGAGGCTGGTTCTGGAGATGAGGCATCTCCTTTTTGGAAGGGCTTGGTTCATTTGATGCAATCGATCATGCACCTTTTTGAGGTGAGGCTTGGTGATAGCTCTAATTTTAGTTTCTGGTTTGATGATTGGATAGACTGTGGATCTCACAATTGTACCTGAGGTTATGTTCTTGTCCCTTCATCTTGATGCTTCATTGGTATCTTATTTGGATTCGTCCCCAGATGATAGTGGTGATAGCTGGACACCAATATTCATGTCTAATTTGTTTGACCAGAAGGTGCAGGAGTTAATCTAGTTACAGGAAATTGTTAGAAATTTTTGGCCTTTGTCAAGTGAGGTGGATATATGGGAGTTGAAAATGGAATGAGATCACTGACGGATATTTACTAATTTCTGCATACAAGCCTCCAGGTTTCAAAGATAAATTATGTTTGAAAGCAAGAATGCCCTCAAAGGTGAAGATTTTTGCTTGGCTTTTGAGAAAGGGAAGGTTCGTGATGAAACAATGCAAACAGTGCAGTTTTAACATGGGAAAGTGATGATTTAACTGTTTAACAAAATTGTGGTAGATAGGGTAAGCCATCCTTCCCCTTTCCGAAAAAAAAAAAATTTGTGGATAGTCACCACCTGTGGGTGACTACCTATTACTTGATGGATTTAAAGTCATAAGAAAATCCAAATCAAACAACGAAAAATTCCCATGAAAGGGGTTTTCGATAAATCCCTAAATCACTGTCATCATCATATCATCAACCTCAAATGTAGAGATGAATATACCTGAGTTCATTGCTAGGAATGAGGAACGGAGGATGCATGCGGAGATCCTTCGGAGTTGATGGAGTGGTTCCTACAGCAATGGCTATGGCACTTCCAAGGGTGTAGAGAGTGAGAGCGGAAGAAAAGAAATGACGTGTTGTTCCTTGAGTTCCCTTATATTCTTTGCGATGGGGTGCAGAGAAACATAATTGCCCACTCCTCGCATACCTTCTGGGGACCATAACCGCTATATCAAAATTAATGGTTCTTCCCATCAAAAAATCAAATTCCTCAAAATGGTTTCTACGTAATTTATCCTATATCATTAGAGGTGCAATTTATCCAAAATAATATCGGATCAGCAACTATATGATATTAATTAATGTGGGTTTTCTTATGATAATATATGCATGCCCACATAACGATTCTAACATTACTCCTTAAGAAAAAGGAAAGGGAAAATACTAGTCAATCTAGTAATGGACTATAGATGACAGAATTACATGATAGAGTAAGCAAAACATAATACGCGATCAACACTCATCTTAAAATTGGAGTACATAGATCTAACATGCTTAGCTCGAATAGCATTGTGGAAAAGGTTTGGTAAATCATATTTGCAACTTGATTTGTTGATGACGTAGTTATTAAGATTACATGATCCTTTTTTGATTGTCCTTGGTAATAATTAGGTTGCAAATGACGTGATTCTTATTAGAATAACTCTAGGGCCCTTTATCTAAAGAATCACCCAAAGGGAAAGATTACAAGAATGTCCTTATGAAAATAGCGTAATATAAACATGACATATAATTCAATACTCCCCCTCAAGCTAGAGTATAGACATCAAGCATGCTCAGCTTGGAACATAACACGACGTTTCTTGGGAAGTGCTTTGGTGAAGACGTCTGCAACCTGATCCTCAGTAGCAATAGAAGATGCGATAATTTTGCCAGTAGTGATGGCATCTTTGATAAAGTGACAGTCTACTTCTATATACTTTGTCCTTTCATGGAATGCAGGATTGTTAGCAACGAAAGTAGTTGCCTTGTCACAATCCATGGGAGTAGGTCCACACACTGATATTCCAAAATCTCTAAGGATGGTTCGCACCAATAGAAGCTCACAAGTAGTATGGGCCATAGCCCTATACTCAGATTCCGCACTAGATCTGGATATAACATTTTGTGTCTTGCTTCTCCATATAACAAGATTGCCACCCACATAATGCAGTAGCCAGTAGTGGACCTTCTATCTTCATGTGACAACATAATCTGCATCCGAGTATCCCAAGACCTTAAGATAGCCATGCTTCATTAGAGACAAACTCTTTCGTGGAGCTTGCTTTGAGGTATTTAAGCACTTCACAAATACCATCCCGGTGAACTTTTCTAGGAGACTACATAAATTGACTTAGTCTCCCTACAACAAAGCATATATCCGACCTTTTGACAGTCAAATATAGTAACTTTCTTACCATAGCCCATTATCTGGTGACATCTTCAAGTAAAGGACTCTCTGAATCTCTAAGAGGTAAGGAGGGATCCATATGGATGCTAGCAGGTTTGCATCCCAGTATCCCTGTCTCCTTTAGTATGTTAAGCATATACTTCCGCCGTGATAGCACTAAGCCCCCATCAACATGTTGCACTTTAATGCCCAGAAAGTAATTTATTGTTGAGTTATGTTTATGTGTGTAAGGGGTGCAGTGTTATTTTATTTTGAGTAGAGGGTTTATGATGTATTTTTTCCCACACCTATATAGAGGTGTAGGGACTTCTTTGTAATGGCAGAAAAGATTATTCTCTTCGACTTGGTATCAGAGCACTAGGTTGAGAACTCCACCAGACAACAAACCCTAACCCCACCTCAAGCCTTCTACCGCCGGCCTCCCTTGCCACTCGCAGCGGTAGGCCAACTCCCTGCCGCCATAGCAGCAGCAACCTCACCGATTGCCACTGCTGTAGCCACAATTGGCCGTAGATTTGCAGCGGACCACTGCTGCTGCTGCTGTGGAGCGCACTGCAGCCCACCGCTGCTGCCGCACTAGTAGATCTGCAGCCTACCACCGCCGCTGCTGCTGTGTAGCGCGCCGCAGCAGATCTGCAGGGCAGCATATCGCCACCGCCGCTGCTGTGTAGATGCCGCAGTAGATTTACAGGGTAGCACATCGTCGCTACTACTGCTGTGTAGTGCACTACAGGTTGCTGCCATCCTGTAGACCGCTGCAGTTGCTTGAGAGCAACACGCTACCGTCGCATTCGACGCTGCGGTAGAGCAACTCGCCGGTCACTGCCTCCTGCCAGCCGTCTTCTCCTCAAGTCGCCGCACAGACCACTGGAGAGCGGGCTGCTGACCATTAGTTCGTTGTAGGGAGGTTCTTGAGTGGTGTGGAGATGGGGTTTTGAATCAAGAACCTTCCTACGCTTAGTATAATTCTTTGTGATCTAGTGGCTTGAGTTTTGGGGTGTGTATTCCCTAGTTGGTATATTTCTTGGGGTGTGTAGTCCTCATTTTCTGTTAATTTTCATATCTGAAGTGTGAAGTTCATGGGTGTGTACCCTTCTCTGTGGCAGTGTGGTTCAGTAAACATGGCAGTGTCTCAGTCAGAGATTGCACTAGGAACTGCCGTGGGTGATACTTAAACCACTGGTGTGACATGGTTGATTGATTCAGATGCGTCCAATCATTTATCCAGGAATCGGCAGTGTTTTGGACAGATTCAACCTGTCTCTCGTGGTCATACAGTACAGGTGGCTGATGGGCGACTTGCTCCTATTAATGGTCAGGGGAAATTAATGTTACCCCTTCTATGCAGCATAATCATATTCAGTTTGTTCCAGATTTATCCATGAACTTGCTTTTTGTCAGTGAGATCACTAAGTAGTTGAATTGTTGGGTCATCTTTGATGAGCATGGATGTATTTTCCAGGATACAATAACAGGGAAGACTATTGGTAGTGGATATGAAGGAGTTTACTAACTTCAGCAGGGTTCTATGGCTGCAGCATGTCGAGTTGGTACCACATCTGGGAGTGTTTTACAGTGTCATAGACGGTTAGGTCATCTTTCTTTGGAAAAGTTACGCAGGCTTATTCCTCTTGTGTCCCCAACTACACAACTTTTCTGCGATGCATGTCAACTTGGGAAGCACCATAGATCTTCCTTTCCAACTGCTACAGGACCACGTTCAACTTCATGTTTTCAGTTAGTGTATCTTGATGTTTGGGGTCCCAGTAGGACTCCTGATAGAGCAGGACATCGGTGCTATTTGATTGTGGTTGATGATTTTTCTAGATTGTCCTGGCTATTTCTCATGAAGAATAAGTCTGAAGTGGGTCCACTAATTGAGAAGTTTGTGTTGATGATAAAAAATCAGTTTGATGTTTGCATCAAGACTCTTAGATCTGATAATGCACTGGAGTTTTGTACCGTCGGTTGGTAGAATTCTATGGCATACATGGTATAATTCATCAGACCTCATGTAGTCACACTTCTCAGCAAAATGGAGTCGCAGAAAGGAAGCACAGATATATTCTTGATATGGCCAGAGCTCTTCTTATTCATAACAGTGTGTTACAGAATTATTGGGGAGATGCAGTTCTCACAGCTTGCTACCTTATTAATAGATTGCCCTCCTCAGTGATTCACGAGTAGATACCATGGCAGGTGCTTTATCCAAATAATGAATTGTTTGATCTTCCACTCAAGACATTTGGGTGCGTAGCTTTTGTACATCTCCTTGGATCTGGGCGTGATAAATTAACACCTACAGCAGTCAAGTGTGTGTTTTTTGGCTATTCTCGTACTCAGAAGGGGTATCGGTGTTTTGATCCCCTACACCAGAGACATTATATCAATGCAGATGTCACCTTTCATGAAGCTATACCTTATTTTTCTGTTGCTGCCAGGCAGGTGCAGAGTGTGCCGGAGAGTGCGCCTATACCAGTTGCTCCTATACCATTTGGTATATTTACAGATACTAGTAGCGCTTCACAGGTTAATGAGCCATCTACCAGCACATTCAGACCATCACCAGTAGATGAAGAGACCTTCAAGGGTCACACCTATTAGTTGTCAGTTGTATATAGGACAAAGCTCCCTACATCTATTCCACAGACTCCTCAGGTTCGTGTTGATAACCTAAAGGTGGTTTCTACTCAGGAGACTTTTTTAGGCACAATGTCAGTAGATGAAACAGGTAGGAGTCTGCCACCTGAGGATAGTTCTTCAGGTCCTGATTCCATGAGTACTGATGAGGATATTCCTATTGCTATTAGGAAGGCGTCACGATCTTGTGCCCAGTATCGTGTTGCTGGGAGTGGTGTTACCACTGATTCTCTAAGTTTGGAGTTTCATGCATTCACAGTTGTTGTATCCAGTGTTGAGTTACCTACCTCGTACCAGCAGGCTCTACTACATCTACACTGGAAGGCAGCTATGGAGATGTCTGCACTTACTACTAGAGGTACTTGGGAGCTGTCACCTTTACCGTTTGGCACGCGTCTTGTTAGAGCCAAATGGGTCTTTGCCTTGAAATACAACCCAGATGGATCTATTTCAAGGTATAAGGTCCGCTTAGTGGCCAAAGGATTCACCCAGACATATGGGATGGATTTCTTTGACACGTTCTCCCCTGTTACACGACTTTCTACTGTTCGAATTCTTGTATCTGTTGTCGCTCATTATGGATGGCAGTTACATCAGTTGGATGTTAAAAATGCATTTCTGTACGGAGACTTGGAGGAAGAAATATATATGTAGCAGCCACCTGGCTTTGAGATTAAGGGGGAGTGTGTATGCAGGCTCCGTAAGGCCATTTATGGTCTCAAGCAGAGCCTCCGAGCCTGGTTCCAGTGCCTGTCTGAGGCATTGTCTGTTGTTGGGATGCAGAGATTTTCATCGGATCATTCACTATTTGTAAGGAAGACCAATAGGGGTACAATGACTTTACTTGTGTATGTGAATGATCTTATTCTTACCGTTGATGATGCAGAGGGTATATCTCAGATAAAGAAATACTTGGCACACCAGTTTGTCATGAAAGATCTTGGAAAGCTGAGATATTTTTTAGGCATTGAGTTTGTCACAAGTAAGGGATAATTATGTCGCAGAGGAAATATACCCTTGATATTCTTCAGGAGACAGGCATGTTAGGATCCAAAGATGCAAATATTTCTATGGATCCTAAAATTCATCTGTTTAAGGATAATGTAAAGCTAAAAGACAAGAAGGTATATCGATAGCTGGTGGGGAAGCTGTTATATCTGACTATCACTAGGCCAGATATTAGCCTTGCCGTGGGGAAGCTGAGTCAGTTCTTAGATAAGCCCACTGAGGTTCATTGGCAGGCTGTGATGCAGGTGTTGAGGTACATCAAGGGGTATCCAGGTAAAGGCATTCTTTTCCAAAGAAAGGCACCTATGGCCGTTGTTGCATACTCAGATGCAGATTATGTAGGTGATGTCGGGGATAGGCAATTTACTACTGGTTTCTGTACTTTTGTTGCTAGGAACTTGGTAACCTGGAGGAGCAAGAAACAAAGTGTTGTTTCATGCTCTAGTGCTGAGTTTGAGTACAGAGCTATGACACATACTGCTGCTGAGATGATATGGATCGGATCTCTATTACGAGATCTTCATGTTGATGTTCAGGAACCTATGGAGATGCATTGTGACAATCGGGCTGCAACCTACATTGCAAACAATCCTATGTTCCATGAAAGAACAAAACATGTGAGTGGATTGTCATTACACAAGGAGTTTGATTCAACAGGGTGTGCTTCGTACTACTTGTCTTGCCTCCTTAGACTAGACTGTTGACATGTTTACCAAGCCGTTACCACGTCCCCAATTTGAGAAGTGTAGAAACAAGCTGAGCATAATGGATATATATGCTCCAGCTTGAGGGGTAGTGTTGAGTTATGTTTATGCGTATAAGGGGTGCTGTGTTATTTTATTTTGAGTAGAGAGTTTATGGTGTACTTTTTCCCACACCTATATAGAGGTGTAGGGACTTCTTTGTAATGGTAGAAAAGATTATTCTCTTCGACTTTTATCATTCCCTGATCTTTAGTAATGAACTGAGGACTTCTATTTATGTTCCATCACTCCTAGTAAGTAATATATCATCCACATAAACAATAATGATAATTGATCCTCCTGTGGCTTTGTGCATGGTGAAGACAAAATGATCTGCAACAGATCTAGTAAAGCCAAATTCCTGCACAACTTTACTAAATCTCTCAAATTAGGCCCTGGGATTTTACTTAAGGCCATATATTACCTTCTTCAATTTGTAAACCTTCGAACACCCCCTCAACCACAAAATCAGGTGGGTGTATATATACCTCTTCTTCTAAATCGCCATAAAGGAATGCATTTTTAATATCCAGCTGAGAGACAGGACAACCCTTCTTAACTGCCATAGACAACAGTATCCTCATAGAATTGAGTCTGGCTACTAGAGAAAACGTCTCAAAGTAATCAATTCCAAATGTTTGTGTGTAACCTTTGGCAACTAGTTTGGCTTTGTATCTATCTACTGTGCCATTAGGAAGGCACTTCAGGGTGAACACCCATCTACACCCCACAACAGTAGCACCGGGGGATTGGTCTACCAGTTCCCAGGTTCCTTTGGACTGAAGAGCAGACATCTCCTTATGCATGGCAGAGGTCTAGGAAGAATCCTGAAACACCTCAATATGATTTCTGGGAACTTGGTGACTGTCAATTGTAAGAGACAATAGCCTTCCTATGGCAGATAAACGATCAAGTGACATATAATTGGAAACAACAATCAATTTCTTCTACATGCTTTGTTCGTTTATGGAAGATTGGTTGTTAGTAAATATGGATGATTGCTTTATTGTCATGTCTCTTCTCTGAATGATATGGAGACTGAATAAGTAGGTCTACAAGAACTTGCACCCTTATCACCTTAGGAGTGATTGGAGCCATACCTCTGTATTTTGGCTTTGCACTTGATCAAAATACAACCATTTGAGTCTTGTTGCTTCATGGAATTAGATCTGTGACCACAAATGGGTAGAATCAAGTTGTAGAATTTGTGCTATGGATGTCTTGGTAGCCTACATCCTTAAAGCAACTACATTCATTGGTTTTGTTGGATGTTATATTTCTTTTTATGCTATGCTTAGTTTTGTGGCTTTAGGCCTTGTAATTTTTTATTTTTTAGTTGGACTCTTCATGTAATTTACCCATAGCTCTTCTCTATATAATAGAGGTTAGGGTCTCATGTGAGAATAGAATCTCTTTTTCTCCCATTTAACATGGTATCAGAGCGGCGGTCTTAAGCTGATGGTTTGATGTCACCACCAAATACCACTGAAAAATTCTCGTTTGATTCACGAATTCATGATCGAGAACCCAAGGTGATTGATCCCCCTGTGGGGGGGTTTTCCTTATCGCCACCGGTGCTGGTGGCTCTTTGAGCGTCGCTGCCAACACCCATTGTCGCCATTGTTGGGGGTGGCATTGGGAGCGTCTTCGACTATTGTGAGGGGGTCAAGGGTGTCGTCTGGCCCTGGCCCTCTTCGGCTACACTACTGCAATCTTCTCACAACCCCTCACCGTCGCTAGGGCTTGTTGCAGTCATCGTGCAATGCTACTAGAAAATAATCATCGTGCTGGGGCCTTGCAGCAATTCTAGCAGGCCGTAAGGTACTTGTGTTGCCCAACAGGGGTTGCTCCATCGCGTTGCACCTCCAACGCATTGATTGGTGGGCTGTGGTGAAGGTGCTATCCCTGCTCTTGATGATCTAGGACCCTTGTACTATTGTGTGCATGAATATAATCCATAGTTGCAGTCCATGAGTCTCGAGTTATTACCCATGGCCAACACGGAAATCTTGATGCTTAACTTAGAGGCCAAGCTTTCTACCCGTACCTTTGTTCAAGAGATTACAATAAAGTTGATAGGATCCCATAACTACGCACATTGGTTAAGACTCGAGAGCATTCCACATCTTTGTTGGAGGTCATGAGAGGCTACACGTGCTAATAGAAAATTAGCTAGATGCCAAGGATGACAAGTGCAAAAAATGAGAGGACAAATATGTAGGCATGAATTGGCTTATGAACAGTATGGACCAGAAGATTACGGCTAACATATTGTATAAGTAGACAACCAATCCCAACTTTGGAGCGCAGGTACTATATGTAGACTAGTAGCTCACGTCGAGCAAATATTTACAAGAGGATCTAGAGCATGAACTAGGGTGATATGAACTTGGCAAATTATTTTTCTATACTCGAGGGGCTCTTCGAGGAGCTTACTATTTTCCAGGCTTTCTGTTGTGATAAGTAGATTACTGAGAGGTCATAATGGCGGACATACCAATTTAATGATGGGTTATTTGATTGGTATCAGTTTGCTAGGGATTAGATTTTAGCAACTAAGATGATTCCTAGTCTGGAGACGTTTTATTGTCAACTCTAGAAGTTGGATGCTGATTCCACCCTAGCACCTACGGTTACTATGCCTAAGCCTGTTGCTCTTGCTGCCTCCGGGGGGGGGGAGGTGGTTGGTCTGGTGGACATGGACGAGGTCGTGATGGAGGCTGAGGTCACTATACTTATCCTTATTGTGTCAATTGCCAGAAGACTAACCATCCCTTAGATTGGTGCTGGGAGAAATTTTGGGAGACCTGCTTAGGCTAACTAGACTTCTACAGATACTGTGCTTGCTTCTAAGACTGAGGCTATCCTTGAGTAGACCAGTTTCTTGTTTACTGCTGATGCATTGGACTTGTTGCACCAATTGTTGATATTTGATTAGAGCTCCTCTACCGTTGCTCTTGGCATAGGTATTGTAGCTTATGCTGCTTATACAAGTACGGATGATTAGATTGTCGATTTTGGAGCTACCAGTTTATCTTTTGCCTAAGAGTCTGATGTTGTTACATTAATCCGTTATGGCAAACGGGAGTATGTCACCTGTTACTTCTGTGGGCACTGTGAGGTTTTCTCCTCACTTGCAATTGCCAGATGAGCATCATTGTTATTTTCATGACATTTGGATAAGATAGACGATTGGTGGGGGTTATGAGCATCGTGGACTTCATTACTTGGACTTGCCTTCTGTTTTTGTTGGGGCTACTTCCATTTCATCAAACCTTTTATTATGGCATACCAGACTTGGTCATCCCTTCCTATCCAAGCTTCATCAGATGTTTCCTGATATTCCTTCATCCATGACCTGTGAGTGTGACGCCTGCCAGTTAGGAAAGCACCATAGGAGTTCTTTTCATTCTTGTGTTGTGAGACAACCTTAATATTCTTGATTTGATTGATTGTGATGTGTGGGGTCTTTATCGTGTTAACTCTATGTTTGAGCATAAGTACTTTGCTGATTTTATTGATGACTTTAGTTTATTGAAAGACGGATCGTCGTTGTTTTCAATAATAAAGAATTCTTTTTTGAGGTGCAAAATTCTTTCTCCACTAAGATTAAATGTTTCAGGTTTGACAGTAGACTTAAATTTGTTCAGCATCCTCTCCGGTGTTTTCTTGAGGACAATGGTATTATCCATTAAACTACTTGCCCCCATACGTCACAACATAATGTGGATGTTGAGAGAAAATTATGCCACTTGGTTGATATTTGCTAGGACACTTCTAGTTTCTATGAGTGTTTCTAAGTCTTTTTGGGCTGATGCTATTTTAACTACCGCATATCTTATTAATAGGCTTCCTTCCTATGTGTTTGGAGGTGATATCCCTTTCAAGCTTCTTTATCCAGACAGAGAGTTGTTTTCTTTACTCGTGCACACATTTGGGTGTATGTGCTTTGTTCACAATTTTAACAATCTAGACAAGCTATCACCTATAGCTACCAAGTGTGTCTTCCTTGGTTATTCTCGTACCCAGAAAGGTTATAAATGCTTTAACCAGGCTAGCAGACGATATTGCACATGTGCTGATGTTACTTTCTTTGAGAGAGTCTCCTATTTCTCTCCTAAGGGTTGTGATGCCCAATTCTAGCCCCATGTCTACCACAGAAGAGATCTATCATCAAATATATCTGTGCCTTTTCTTGTTTTTGTCTTTCTTGATATTGATGTAGGTATTGGTCCATCTGATGCTACACCCCCTACCAGTGTTGTCCTGGATGCTCCTCCCCCTAGGCAGAGGGCCATAGTAGGGGTGATGATGATAGTCTTATTGCTCTGTGGAAATCAGTTCACTCTTGTACTTTGCATCAAATGTCTCATTATACCTTTATTGCCCACTTGGACTTATCTGTGTAGAAATTTTCTCACGCACTTAGCAATACGATCCTACCTAGATCCTATCATGAGGTGGTTCGAGATCCAACGTGGGTGGCTGCTATGGATGCCAAGATAAAGGCTCTTACTACTAGAGGCACATGGGATATTGTTCATGCTCCTTAGGGGGCAAAGGTGGTGGACTGCAAATGGGTCTACAGAGGTAAGTATCATACAGATGAGGCTGTTGGCAGATTTAAGGCTAGATTGGTTGTAAAAGGGTTCACCCAAACCTACAAGGTGGACTTTTTTGGGACCTTTTCTCCGGTGGTGAGAGTCAATTCCATCATGACTATCTTGCTTGTTGTTGTGAATTTGTACTCGCCACTTTATTAACTTGATATTAAAAATGTCTTTCGCTATGGTGATCTCCGTGAAGAGTTATTTATGCATCAACTTTTGGGCTGTGAGGTTGAGGGAGAGTTTGTTTGTAGATTGAAGACGGCAATTTATGGCCTTAAGTAAAGCTCCAGAGCATGATCTGTTAGACTTAGCACTGATGTTATGAAAATTGGCTTTTAGAGATCTACTTCGGATCACTCTATATTTATCCAAAAATTAGTGTCAGCCATTGTAATACTTGCTATCTATGTGGAAGATATGATACTTATTGGTGATGATGCCATTGTAATTCAGGAGGTTAAGGACTATCTACAATAGTCCTTTATAACTAAAGATCTCGGTGAGCTGCATTATTTTCTAGGGATTGAGGTGGTCAGAGATAGATCTGATATGGCTCTATCTTAGAGGAGATATGCTCTTGAGATTTTGAAGGATGCAGGCCTACTTGGTACTAAGCCTTCTGCCATTCTTGTTGAGCAGAAAGGCAAGTACAATCACTCTGGAGATTTTATGTTTGAGGATGTGCACAGGTATAGGAGCTTTGTTGGGAAGCTGTTATGTTTGACAATCACTTGTCTAGTTATTAGTTTTTCTATGAGTCGGGCTAGTCAGTACATGGATAAGCCTCAATATGGTCATTGGAATGATGTATGCCTAATTCTAAAGTATTTACAAGGGTTTCCTGGTAAAGGATTTTAGTACAAGAAGAATGGTCATCTTGAGTTATCTTCCTATTCAGATGCAGAATATGCAGGCTCTTATGGTGATAGGAAGTCCATTACTGGTTTTGCTATTTTTCTTGGAGGGAATATTGTTTCTTGGCGTAACAAGAAACAGGCTGTTGTGGCACGCTCTAGTGTAGAAGCGGAATATAGAACTATGGCCTATACATCTTGCGAAGTGGTCTGGATTACCAATTTTCTTAGTGATCTGGGTATATTAGTGAAGAGTCCTACTCCTATGCATTGTGATAACAAAACAGCCACCCATTTTGCATCAAATTTTGTTTTCCATCAGAGGACTAAGCATATTGAGGTATATTGTCATTTCATACGCAATGCAGTGATGAAAGACTAGATATCTACTCCTTACATTTTGTCGGAGTTTTAGTTGGCCGATATCTTTACTAAGGCACTTCCCAGAAAGGGACATTGCTTCCTATGTAACAAGTTGGGCCTAAAGGACATCTATGTTCTAACTTGAGAGAGAGAGTTCGTTGTTATATTTCTTTTTATGCTATGTTTAGTTTTGTAGCTTTAGGCCTTAGTTGGACTCTTCATTTAATTTACTTATAGCTCTTCTCATGTAAGAGAGGCTATGATGTCGTTTGAGAATAAAATCTCCTTTTCCCATTTAACAGGCTTGTCCTTCATTTACTGGGGACTTTTCCCTAAGAGAAATCCGGTATCCAAGGGCAACTATAGCACCATTCTATAGTATCAGAGTTGATTTTCTGTAAATTTTTGTGTTTCCCCAATAGCATGGGAGATATTGTGCCTGGTAATAGTGAAATAGAGAATTTTCCACTATGGTCTGGTATCGCTTACCATCAACCAAATATGTGGACTAATGCACTTAGAAATCCGTTGTAGCGGATGTTATGCTAGTGCTTTGCACAAGATCATTTAGCAACCGCGGTCTTGAAATAGTATCCAAGTAGATTTGTGTCCTTGTTTATAAAGTTTACCGATCATCACTTTATAGAGCAATGCTATTCATATGAACTAGCAACCATGCTTTGTCTAGATCTCCTTGCAAACAAAGAATGGTTCAAGGAGAATTACATGAAACCACACTGCTTAAGTTCCTCAACAGGGCTTATGGAACAATGGTCAGAGATTATGTTTTGATTTTTTCTATATAAAACTCCTCGTAAATCTCAAATCACAGGAGCTGTTAATATAGACTTCTTGTCTTTTAGTAGATCGCTATAAAAAAACCATTATTGCTGTCCAATCTATAAAGTGGTCACTCTCAGTGGACATCTACTAAAATTGAAATGCAAATGGTACTCATCCTAACAACAAGAAAAACGTGTTAAAAAAGTCTTAAGATGATTGTGCACACCCATTTGCAACCAATACCTTTGTCAGCTCTCAACTCTGATGATCAGAAAGGGTGGTCGTCTCATCCTCAGCTTTTTACCATTTTGGATCAAAAACTGCTGATATGTTCTAGGATGCAGATGATGTTCACAGCCACAGCAAATTCCTTGTAATGGTTGCCATCCCAACTTAGATCGAAAACATTTGATTGGATCAGATGATTTTTTGATGTGCTATTAGATCCTCTAAACCGTTTGAATCTCCGAATCAACACACATTGGATTATTTGATTTAGTCAAGTACGTAATTGATTGCAGTGAATCAACACGTTCGTTGTAGTCGAAATCACAAAGATACTTTACAAAATACTTGTAACCAAACTCGTAGAACTCGAAATTGAAAATTGGAGTTCAGGTCGTCTCACGGGGAGACAACTGAAAATTCGTGCTTCCTAAGAGATTTTTTTTGTATTTTTGTTTTTGATTTTTTTGTATTTTTTTATAAGAGATACAATGAGAGCGAACTAAACTGTGAGTGACTACGAAAACAAATGCAAGGAAATAAAGCTATTAACTACCAAACTAAATGCGGGAGGCAAGAAAGTAAATATAAGAAAGCTTCACTAATAATAAAAAGGAGTTCTAATACAACAAAATAAGACTAGAGGAATGCTTGCTAGAACTAGAAAAAGTAAACAAAAGCTAAAACAGTATTTGCACATGGCCACGAAGGTGTAACGCGAAGAACGGAGGCGAAGCTGACGCGAAGGTGCACCCGACGAAGAGAGTGGTTGGCGTGGAGTTCCTTGAAGATGTGGGAAGGCCCACGTTCAAGGAAGAAGTTGGAGGATGATGGTGGAAGATGGAAATGAAGGTGGAGCACTAAGGGATTTAATGGTGTACCTAAGAACTAATGGAATTAAATTGCAAGTTAAGGAGAGAGAGGCCTAAGAGACTAGATAGTCAACAAAAGGAGATGTCTAAGGGTTTAAATAGAGGAGGGGGCATCCAAGGTGGCTTGGGAGGAAAGGTTTAGGTTTAGGTTTTTGGAAATTAGGTTTATGTTTAGGATTTGTCTAAATATGAAAGTAGAACAGCATTGCCTTAAATTTTTGGTCACGTTATGATTCGAATTTTAAGTTGCACATAAAAGGAAAGTTGTATCCTTTGAAATCAGCTTTCAAATGCAACTTGAATCACTCAATTTAGAGTTCATTTGAGAAAGTTATGACCAAAATATTGAAGGTGTATCAGCTTGTCAAAATCCGTAGAAGATGATGAAGATTGGTAGGGCCTTTAGCCCTAATTGAAGATATCCAAGTCTTTACCCTCTTCGTCTTTGACTTGAGGGGCAGTGTTAGAGTTTAGAGTAAATAAATGCCACATGGTTGTCTACGTGGCACCTTGTCCGCATGGCATTGTCCATGTGGCATGGAGTTGTCCTAGATGTTGTCCATAAGGCCTGAAGATTTCTTGGCTTGCACGCAAAGTTATTTTTAAGGCTATTGTGGCAAGTTTTATTGGCGTTAATTTTCTATTTTTCATATTTAGATAATTAGGATTTGTTATGCTATTTTTCTTTATTGTAGGAGTCGCTCTCTTTAAAAGGAGAGCAATCTCTTCATTTGCCTTTAAGTCAATAATAACATTTCCTATTTTTCTCAAGGCTCCTCTCCTCTCTCCCCTTCTCATATGCCAACCTTTCCTCTCCTTTCACACGAACAACTCCCTTTCTTCTCTTCTCATCTCCATTTGATCAAGCTTTCGTAAATTCTTACAGGAACGACACTAAGTTCCTCTGTGAACTTGCATATCCACATCGCCTTCTTTACAGCATCCGATGCAGTGATGTATTTGTCTTTAGTTGTTGAATCAATCATGGTATCTTGCTTCTTGCTTCTCTAGTTTATAGAACCACTGTTCAACAAGAAAGCGAACCCTAACGTAGGCTTTCTATCGTCAATATTCGACTGGAAGTCGGAGCTGGTGTACCCTAACACCTGGTGATTCCCATCTCCAAAGACTAAGCAATAATCCTTAGTCCTTCTCAGGTACTTGAGGATGTTCTTGATAGTAGTCCAGTGTTCTTGTCCTGGGTTGGATTGGTAACAACTTATCACTCCCATTGCGTAACAGATGTCTAGTCGTGTACAGAGCATGGCATATATCAAGCTGCCTACTATGGAAGCATATGGACAATCACCCATGACTTTCTTCTCCTCAACCATTTGGGTAGACATTCCCTTTGACAGGTGAATACCATGTCTAATAGGGAGAAAGCCTTGGAGTTATCCATATGGAATCTCTTTAAGACCTTGGTTATGTATCATTGCTGTGATAATCCCAGCATCCTTTTCTTTGTTTTTGAACATTTTCAGACTTAAGATGTAAGAGGCATCCCTGAGATCTTTCATTTCAAAGTTTTGGGATAACCAGAGCTTAACACTGGATGGCATTCCTATATCATTCTCCATGATCCCTCTCCTAATCATTCTTGGGAGCCTTGTGCTTATTCTGCTTGGTCCCATACCCTATGCGATCAACAATGAGAACTAGCTCGAGGTTATGGATCCAATCCGTATAGTTAGGGCCCATCAATTGGTTCTTTTTGAGTAAGTGGCTCAGTGGATTGAGGTTTGTCATTTGAAAAAGAATTTGAAGAAAAACCTTTTGATTAAATTCCAGTTTAACGACAAAAAACTTGTTTTGGGATTTTGAAAGCAAATACGCTCACTACGTCAACTTTGGATGCCATTCCCTCTCAAACACTCAAACCAAGAGGCATGCCGACCCTAATGCCTCAGGTGGGACTGGACTTTCCTCTCCATTGGGACTATGCAGCTATGTCTGGCCCGCATACACAATCCCAATGAGAGTAGTGGGAACACTTTCCACTTCGCAAGTCCAACTTGCGTGTCTATAGGATTTGGTCCTTTGGTGTATTGTACTCCATGCATGTCGACCGTTGTTGAGCGTATGTGTGATTATTTTATGGGCCTTTGAATGCACCTAATCGAGAGGTTAGGAACTATACCTAAGGGACATATACGACTCATCCCTTTTGGGAAACGAGTGGACCCGTTCCACGTGTATGCTATGTTGGTTCTGTCCTGAGAGGGATCTCACACACTGATATAATCCTGTGGTTACAGTTCCCTTATCTTGGGAGGGACCACGAATCATCATTACCATGACTAAATTCATTGATGCATTCTGAAAATGAGGAAACAACCTTAATGAGAATTTGACTAGGTTTTATTTTGAGAAAGTACAATTTAATCCTATTAAATTAACTAATTTTAACCTAGTCTAAAATTGGAATTGCATTCTAATCTTGTCCTATGATTACGTGTTTGAGATTGTATCGTATGCATCACAATCACAATTATACAACATTCCACAAATTTACATCATATGAAAAATTCCCAAATCGAGGGGATTACATGAAAAATAACTTAACATTGCTCATAATCTCTCTACACTGTATCCCCACAGATGATCATATCACATTCTACAATCAAACCATCAAAACCACGGAACAAAACTGGCATACAAAGAAGAAATACACCCATAACATTACATGCTCGAGAGATGCGATTGTAATTTTTTCAATTGATTACTAATTAATCAAGTGCGCGTGATTTGTTATTTTCCTAATTTGTAATCCTAGTTTTAGATCTTGTGGAACGTAGTGGCATCCTATTGATTTGAAAATATTTTAAAATAGTATTTAATCCAATTAATTCTAAAATTAAGTTTTCAAATCAATCCTTTTGGCTTATTTAAATTTTGAAATCTCTACGCGCCTAAATTCTACACGGATTATATCCACAATAAGGGTATCATTCAATCGCAAACAAAATCGTAGAAACCTTGGAAAAACAAATAAATGTTCACCAATAATTGTATCAAATTTTTTTTCGTAATGATCAAGTCGAATCCAATTCAAAATAGGGTAAAAAATGCACCAAGAAACAATTTTATAGTGTTGATCGATCAACTGGCTATTGCAGGGGGCACTCAAGATCCAATCTTTCAGTTGTCGGTCGATTGATCAGGAACCCCACCGACTGGTCACACAATAACTAGTTAATTTATTTTCCAGAATTGTCGACCGGCTTAGCATCACACGTCGTCACCTATCAAGAACCAATTCCTCTGTAGTTGGTCGACCGGTCTTGTGACTGGTTGATCGGCTCCTACAACGACGATCAATGGGCTCACCAACCTGTTCACTTCTTAATATCAGGCTCAGACTCCTTGACATCCAATGTCACGGGCTCTATTCCTAACAATTGGTTGGTCAATTATATAAATCAGTCGTTTGATTATGTTGTAGCTGGTTAGCTGGTTGATCGGGTACAACATATTTATTCTGTGAATTAGCAACCATAAAATTTGAATTTTTTTGAAAAAAATGGATTGACCAAAGCTTTGATACCATTGTTGGATTCGTTCCTAATGACCTTGTGGTATTACGAAAGCGAGAACACGAAGAATGTGTATAGGTGTTTCAAAAATGTTTTTTGCAAACTCGATCAAATCTATGTCATAAAAATGATAAAGTAAACAGGAAAACAGATGCCTAAACTGGAACCACATGGAAGGAACTAGTTTCCTGTTGTTCCAGGATCCCTCGGGTTGAGGGATTATACCTTGAGGTGGTGGAGTACAACACCTTACGTGGTGGTGCCTCCTCTAAGTCTTGGGAGAGACCTTTTGCTTCTCGACAGGCGGATGAAGCCCTCATGTTATGGAAGACTAGCTCCACCAATGATTCGCCAACTCCTTTGCAGATTGAGGCAACGGTTACCTCGAAAACCACGAACCAATCTCAGAAACAAGTTCTGAAATTGCACAGTGCCCGCTGCAGTAGTAGTTGGTTGGTGCTTGGATGCATTGGTCAACCAGCTACTAAGTATTGTGGAGGGCGGGCCTTGTTGATGCAACCCCTTAGTAGGTGGCTGGCCTGTTTAGCAATTGGTCGGCCGACTATAACATAGGGTGCCAGCCAATAATATTATTGGTCAGTTGGCTACGACGGTAACAGAGAGATCTGCCACCTACTTCCTTCCCTGATGGCCGGCTGTTGCCCTTTTGGTGGTCAATCAACAATTAGTTGATGAATGAATTACAATTTGTGCCTCTCTTTGAAAGGTATTTATAGGGATTCCATCCTAATTGCTAAATTGATGGGATCCATTGGATCTCCATCCAATGGATGGGATGTAATTCTAATTGATTTTTGCACGTTTGGCCTAAAACAAATTTTGGTAAGTTTGGAACAAGTATCCAAACTTAAATTAATTGCAATTCAATCCTTGAATTTTGTATCTAATCAAATTAGGTGCAATTAATTGTCAAATTATATGTAATTTAACTCTTTAAACTACAACTAATTTTCTCTTTAACTAGGAACCCAACAATATCATTATTAATTTCATCACGCCAATAATAACCCATAGGATAGGAGGAATTTTAGCACTTTGCCCCCTTAAGTATTCCAACTACTTGTGAATCTTTCACATTTGGTGGAAATATATTATCTTGAAGTCTAATCCCATTAGACAGCTGTCATTTCTCTTTGGATAATACTATTCTTGATGTCCCATTGTATCATTAGGACGGGAACGAAGATCAGAACCTTTTCCAAAAGTTTATCTTCTCTTCATGCCTTGAGTCTAATCAGAACTTTGCGACCACGTGGAATTAGGCATTCTCAATATATATGGAGTGAGCTTTTCTCCAATCTGTTACATAAAGCTATGCAACAGATTTGTGTGATCCCTTTGAGAGATTATGTATCTCTTGTTCCTTTCCACACACACCAACTTTTTGGTGTCAGCACCAAGGTGGGTGCATCAACCTATTGGTTTGCCAAATGTATGTGTTCGTGAACAGAGACATATGTCTCAGGGCTAAGAATACGCCTTCTCCATGATAGCATCGGAGAAGGGCTTCTACTGTCTCCTGTTTCATCAGGTTAACTCCTTAACCTGACTCGCGTGATAGTTCTCGAATCTCCATTTGAGAACATTAATAAGGCAACGACCTTTAGAGAAGGTTGACATCTCAATTGAGGCTGGAAATATATGATCAAATCAAATGGTTTCTTGATGTGCTATTATATCCTTTAAATTGTTTGGATCACTGAATTGATACACATTGGGATATTCGATCTGACCAAGTACGTAACCCTAATTGTACTAAGGAATTCAAGTCATTTAACTGGGAAATAACTAAATTCTTTATTCGGATAAAATGCAATTGTATTACAAAAACTCGGATGGCTTACTAAGGGAATACAAAATCCAACACTTTGGTACCACCGAAGACACGCCCCTAAAGAAATGAGGTGTTTCGCACTTTGAGGACGTCAACGACTCTTAATTTATAGTCTACCCATAGCAACCCTCCACCCTCCTCCCCAAGAGGTGTTGTCTACTCTCAAGGAGTGTGCTTATCCACATCTCTAAGAAACTATCATTCATCCTCCTCGATTCCCTCACCCCAAGGCCATCCTCCTTCAAAGGCTTGCAAACATCTTCCCAAGTCACTATTCTTGCTCCTTTCCTTGTCGAGCCATAACTCATCTAGAAGAAATCCTTTATCAATCTAGTTATCTTCCGTACCACCTTCTGCAGCATCTTAAAAATAGAGATAAAGTAAGACAACACGAAAGTTAGCACTGCCTTTAGAAGAATCAATCTACCTCCTTTGGATAGTATCTTTAATGCCCATCCCGCCAGCTTCCCCTCAAATTTTTCAATCAAGGGAAGCCACTCTTGAGATCAACGGGAGATCAAGGTATGAAATGGGCAAAAGGACCCTTGCGTCGTATGTAAGGCCACATTGCAACTACTTGCTTCCTCCCACGTCATATGAATAGGCACAAAAGCTGACTTAGAGAAGTTAATTTGCAATCTTGACGTATCTCCAAATAGCTCCAACAAAAGCTGCATCCTCCTGGCCTTGCACTCGGATCCCTCTACAAGAAATAGAGTGTCATCAGCATACTACAACATCGGGATCTCAACCCCATTCCCTGTCGTGAATCCTCTGAATAAATTCCTTCGATAGGCCCTGTAAGTTGATCTCCTCAATGCATTTGCAGCCAGAACAAACAACATTGGTACTAATGGACAACCCTGCCTAACTATCCTCCGAGGTTGTGTCCACCCTCCAATCAGGTTGCCATTCACCAAGATTGTAAAACATGTTGTCATACAATGCTTCATCCACTCCGCCCAAACAATGGGGAAGCTTCTCTTCAACAAGAACGACCAAATAAATGACCACTGCATAGAATCATAAGCCTTGCTGAAGTCCACCTTTCATAGGAAACCCCTTCTCTTCACCCTCCTTTAGATTGCCAAAATCTGTCGCCATAACAAAACCATCCAGAATATTGCAGCTTGGAACAAAAGCCGTTTGCACTAGTGAAATAATATCTTGCAACACCTTCCGAAGTCTATTAGCAATAACTTTCGCCACAATGGGGCACACTCCATTTGACAAGGCAAGGCTTGAAATCTTCTATTACCTCCATCCCATCCTTCTTAGGCAATAGAAACATATAGAATTTGTTAAGTCTATTAAACCTTGATTCCCAATAGCAAACTCAGTTACCACCTGCGTGGGAACCGATTCGGTTTATGACATCCATCTGCAATCAGACCCTAGATTACCTTTCTAACCTCATCCTCTGAGAAGTTTGAAGCAAGCTCCACAACTTGCTTCGAGCTAATGAAAGGGGCCTCTGACCTTGACCACCTCCAACACCCCCTTCTCCTAGTCCCAGGAAAAGCCTTGTAATAGTTAGCTACCACCCTTCCCGCATTCTGTCTCCCCTCAAAAACCTCTCCATTCACTAATAGTTTGCCTATCCAATTCCTTATATGCCTCTCCAACGCCATCAAGTGAAAATAACGTGTGTTGGAGTCCCCTTATTTTAGCCATATTTGTCTGGATCTGGCCTTCTACTCCACTTTAGATTTTCTATCCTCCAATTGGATTGTATGCATGTGGGTTACTTTAAATGATTTATCTCTGTTAGCCTCCCTAAGTCTTCCACTCTATCTAGTCTTGCAATCTTTGCTAAGGCCTTGTTCTTCTTTTTGTTTCTCTCTTATCTGACCTCTTTCCTATATGCCTTCAAATAAGCCTGAAGCTCTTGCAACTTTAGCTCCAATCTAGTAGTTGGAAAGCCCTCCAATTGCAGTGATCTCCAATTTTCCTTCACCTGACTCCTAAATCCCTCCCTCAATAGCCAGACTTATCAAGCTTGAAATACGTTCCGAACAACCACTTCTCATTTGAGTGCCACAACGATGGCATATGGTCAGAGAAGGGTGGTCTCTCCATTGGCTTAACTTCTGCCACTAGGAAGATCTCTGCAATCTCAACATTGCACAAGAACCTGTCAATCCTTAACATCTAACCAGTCGAGTTCCTTCATGTGTATGAGCATGAGCTGAGCAGAAGGTCCATGAGGCCATGTAATGAAACAAGCTCCATCAAACGCCTCTGAATCGTGATCCCTCCTTCCCCTGTTACCTGACTTGTCCTCCACAAGCAAGGTGATGTTGAAATCCCCTCCGGTCAACCAAAGGGGAGCCGTGGAACTTTTTTGCTACCTGCACCAAAGAAATAACCATTGTGACAATCTTGGCATCTCATTACTTCCATCGCCACCACATGTGATCCCACCAAAGAGTCTTTCAATGCAAAAACATCTGTATTCCACCCTGTAATGATACCCCTTGATCTTCTAATGGAGTTGAGTGTAATAAATCCATCCAAGAGCCTACCTTCAATCTCCTTCCATAATTATTGAATACACTAGTTCAACTTTGCCTCTTAAAGTAAAACCGTAGTAGGTCCCCACGTTCATAGATATCCACTCAGTACAACCCTCTTAGAGGGGTCATTCAAACACCTCATGTTCCAACAAAGGATCCATATCATTGGGCAACGTGGACTCCACCCCACTAGTGCAGTTAAAGCCCACTGCATTTGCAAATTTGCATCCACCACCATCTCTTGCTCCAACTGCTCCTCCCTTGCAACATCAACCTCAATAGGACCACTGACCTCATGAGTTGCTTCAACAACTTCCTTTGTAGTTTGGATCCCCTACAAAGAAGGGCCTCCCACCAGAGATGCATCACCGATCCTCATCAAAGACTCCTTCCCCACAACCCTTTGAAAACTCCACTTCAGCTTGTAGAATATTCCTGTTCTTTGTTGTCGTGGTGGCCTCCATCTTGAGAGCCTCAACCGTGCTCCTAGCTCCTGTTGCATCTCTGTGTCACAAGGTGGCAAGGTTCTTGCCATTGAGTGAAGTTGCTGGATGCTCCTTGAGGCCTTCGCAAAGAAGAGGCTTTGCCATTAGTGGGTACAGAGGTCACACTTCGTAAACTCACCAAGTGGGGGAACATGAGCGAGAGAATGGGGAGCAGAGAAGGGTTCTGGGTTCTGAAAGGCATAAATTGGTTTCAAACCCATATTTGGATCTGGATCCCCCAACCCCCAAGGCCCCTTCCCACCTTTTTTTTTTTAAGTTGCCTACCTCAACATTTAGGATGCATCCATTTTCGCCCTTAACTCCTTTGATTAAAGGCTGCACCCACACCATTAACTATCACTTCACGCGCTCCCTCCTCTACAATCAAGGGCATAATAGAAGGTGCCCTAATCATACTGTTGAGTTGTAAGGAGTTGCATGACATTTTATTTATATTGAGGGGGTACTCATGTAATTAACCCAATTCTCTTTTCTATAAAAGAGGGCTAGGGTTTCATTTAAAAGCAAGATATTCTTTTGATTCTCCACATGGTATTAGAGTAGCGGTTCTAGGTTGGTGCCCTAATTTCCCACCAAAAATCCACCACAACATGATTAGATCACCAACTTAGGGTGATATGATGGAGGATGTTGTCTACGGTGGCACCGCCACCATGGGTGGCGCGTGACAAGAGATGTAGTGTGTAATAGAGGTGACGTAGGCAGTGTTGCGTGGAGCAGTGACGGTGCAGGCGGTGCTATGTGGCAATTTGCCATTGTTGGCAGCGGTGGCCACTGATTCGGTGGTGTTGTCGGTTGGTCTTTGCAGTTGCTGGCAGCAAGTGCTACTGCTGTCGGTGATTGCCTTGTTCATGGCTTGGAGTGCTTGATGAGCCTTCTCTCACGCCTCTCATCGATGGCGACGAGTCTTCTCTCGCTGATGTTGAGAAGAGTCGATCTAAGTAGATCAAGTTTAGATTCGATTGGGCTAGCATTTGCAGCCGACGAAATTGGAGGAAATAGAGGACCAGAAGTGCTTGGGTGATTAATTCAGGTGCCTACGTTCATCTTACTGGAGATAGAGATCGCCTGAAGAATCTGGTGCCTTCACATGGAATTCATGATGTCCAGGTAGCCAATGGAGCAACTTCCCTTGTGATTGTTGTTGGATGTATAGATGCTACATCTAAGATGAAAATAGAACATGTATATTATGCTCTTAAGTTTCCCATGAATCTTCTGCCAGTCAGTAAAATTTGTAGAGATCTTGGATGCTGTGTTATTTTTGATGAAAGGCATTGTTATTTCCAAGATCGAATCACGAGTGATATTATTGGTGGTGGACTATATTATTTAGACACATCTACCTTGTTTGCTGGGGAAGTGTCTATATCCCATGATCCATTACTCTGGCACAACAGACTTGGTCATCCTTCTATGAAGAAGATGCGTCAGATGTACCCACAGCTACCTAATTCCTTGGTCTTAGAGTGTGAAGCTTGTCAACTGGGGAAGCACCACAGGGGCAGCTATCCAGGGAGAGATGCTGATGTTAGTTCTCAGCATTTTCTCTAGTGCATTGTGATGGGGCCCTCTAGAGTTGCTACTATTGGTGGACACCGATACTTTGCAGTTATGATTGATGACAACAGCAGGTTGACCGGGGTGTTCTTGATGAAGGCCAAAAGTGAGATTCCTATCATTATTCAGCAATTTCTGTCTGAGATACAGACAGTATGGTACTACTGTTTGAGTCTTCCGTAGTGATAATGCATTAAAATTTATGCGCAGTGATTTGCAGGAAGAGTTTCGTTTTAGGGGATCATTCATGAAACATGTTGCGCACACACTTCCCAGCAGAATAGAGTTGCAAAGCACAAGTTGCGCCACTTAGTTGATATTGCTAGGATCTTGATGTCACATATGAATGTTCCTAAACAATTTTGGGGACATGCTATATTATCTGCAACCTATCTGATTAACAGATTACCATCCTCAGTACTTCATGGTCAGATTCCCTATCAGGTTATATATCTTGAGTGTGATAGGATTTTTCCACTGCTTCTACAAGTTTTTTGAGTGTGTCTGCTTTGTTCAGAATTATGGTATACAGGATAAATTTGCTCCTCATGCCACGGAGTGTCTTTCTTGGGTATTCTAGAACTCAGAAGGGCTATAGGTGCTATGACCTAGTTTGGAGGCGATATATTGTTATTGCTGATGTGACTTTCTAAGAGGAAGGTTCCTTACTTCTCAGAGGAAGGTTCGTCCATAGAGGCAGCTATACAGGACACACAGGTATATTAGAGATCACAGCTAGATGACATCATAGATGAGGAACTAGCTCAATTTGTTACTCCACCAAGTAGGGGTGAGTCAGATGGTGAGGAGGAGATTGTGCAGAGGAGACCTGACACCACGCTTCATCCTATTTTTCATTATACCGCTGTATCTCATCTCTAGGAGGAGGACAGGAAATTTGCATTTGCCATTACCATAGCAGTTGTTCCTAGAGATTTTGTTCAGACTCTCTATGATCCAAGATGGAAAGCCGCTATGGACAAAGAGATGCATGCACTTTAGACCAGGAAGACTTGGGATATTGTTTTATGTCCTGAGGGTGCTACAGCTGTTGGTTGCAGATGGGTGCACACCATTAAATACAGATCAAACGAGACAGTGGAGCGATATAAGGCAAGACTTGTGGCTAAGGGATTCACCCAGACATATGGGGTGGATTATCTTGAGACTTTTTCGCCTGTCGCTCGTATCACCTCCATTAGGATCATCTTGTCAGTTACTGTGGTTTGGGGATGGCCCTTGCATCAGTTAGATAAAGAATGCTTTTTTGTATGGTGATTTAGTTGAGGAAGCTTTCATGAGACAACCACCAGGCTATGACAGTGAGGGGGAGTTGGTTTGCTGCTTACGGAAGGCTATCTATGGCCTTAAGCAGAGTCCTCAAGCCTGGTTTGAGAGGCTCAACCTAGAGATCAATAAGATCGGGTTCTAGAGATCTACTACTGACCATTCTATGTTTGTTAGGAGGATTGAGCATGGTGGAGCATGGAGAGTTGTTATCTTAGTAGTCTATGTTGATGACATGATCCTGACAGGTGATGATATTGATGGGACAACAGAGACGAAAGCCTTTCTCCATTCAACTTTTGTTACTAAAGTCTTGGGTAATCTTCGTTACTTCCTAGGGATATAGGCTATTCGTTAGGAGGATGGCTTATCCTTATCTTAGGGGAGGTATGTCTTACAGATTCTTGAAGAGGTCGGACTATTTGGGTCCAAGCCATTAAGGATACTGATCGAGGCACTAGCTAGTCATACCTTTGATGAGTTAAATCCATTTTTTGAGGATATTACCAGGTATCGTAGTACTATTGGTCGGTTGTTATACCTGACCATTACTTAACTAGATATTAGCTTTGCTGTCAGTTGTGCTAGTCAGTTTATGCAGAGTCCGAGGTACAGTCATTGTTATGATTTGTCTCATTCTAAGATACCTGAAGGGCAACCTAGGGCGATGTCTATACTAAAGGGTGAGTGGCACTCTTGATCTTGTGGTTTACACTGATGTAGACTATGCACGATCAGTAGAAGACAGGTGATCTACGTTAGGCTTTGCTATCTATTTGGGAGGAAATCTGGTTTCTTGGAGGAGCAAGAAACAAAAGTGTTGTCGCCTGCTTTTGTGCAGAGGTAGAGTACAAGTCTATGGCATAGGCTGGCTGCGTGTGAAATTCTGTGGATGGTTGGTTTTCTGCGAGATCTAGGGATATTGGATGGTTCCACTTTATTGTGATAATAAGTCAACGACATACATTTCCTCTAATCTCGTCTTTCACGAGAGGATGAAGCATATTGAGGTTGATTGCTATTTTACATGTGATGTAGTCTTGGAGGGCAAGATAAGTACCCCTTATATATCTTCTAAGCTACATATTGCTGATATTTTCACTAAGCCTCTCAAGAGGAAATGCTATGATTTTTTGAGTGACAAGTTGGGGCCTCATTGACATATATGCCCCAACTTGAGGGGAGTGTTGAGTTGTAAGGGATTGCATGATATTTTATTTATATTGAGGGGTACTTATGTAATTAGCCCAGTTCTCTTTTCTATAAAAGAGTGCTAAGGTACTCATTTTTGAAGATCTCACTACGACACTTGACCTTCCATATTTGTCTCACCAGCCTTACTTCAGCGATGCTGCTCGCTGCCATCGTCATCTCCGCTGCTCCATCGCCCAACTTCATCGCTTCTACCCTTTTAGACACCACCTGGGCGTAGGTTCTACCCATCTCCCCCACCACCTTAATTCCCACCACCCAAGAGGCACTACCATGGCGAAGCCAGATCTCCATCGACCTTCAACTGAGGATGATTTCAATCACAACTTGCATAATGGTTAGGTCATCCTTTTCAGTGTGGCAAAAGGAGCCATCACCAGCTCGAGCACCTCCTGCGTGTGCATCGCAAAGGTATTCCTTCTAAAGCCACCTTGATCTCCACCTTCCTTGGTGGTCTCTCCATTGTAGCCCCATCGTGTGACGAAGGCCACCTTTATCGCACCAACACTCCATAAATCCTAAAAACGGCAAACACCACCTTTGGTGCCACCTCTCGATGCACACCAAAAACGATGAAACTATTTGCGCCAAACATTGCTACCTTCGCCCCCACACCTGTGTCGAGAATAGCCTCTACCCCCTTCCTCATCTTTTCCAACCCCAAAGAACCTTCAATGATAACTCCGACTAGTTTCTCCTTCAGCAAGCGATCAATAGATCAGACCTGTGTAGACCAAGGAGCGACTACCTTGACGATCGATGCTCCTGCTGGAGGTGGAGGATCTTCATCCACCTCCCCCTTTGCACTTTGCCGGCAAGCAACCCTATGGTGTTCGAACCCACCATACCTTAGGCACCTTATTGGCTCCCTTACAGCTCCTCGCAACATGCCCGACGCTACGACATGTGAAGCAATGAATGCTCTCCACCTTCCTCCACTCCCTTCGACCGATGATGACCTTCCACTCTCCCTTCGATTCACTGATCTCTCCCCCCTCTTCAGGCATAAAAGATGTGGACCACTTGTCCTGTTCCTACCCTTCTGTGCAAAATTGTTGGCGTGAACAATGAGGGAGACTCATTGTTTGAGGTCTCTACATGAGAGAAGCTCATTGGTTCCTATATGAGAGGAAGAACATATTCTTAGTCCCTATATGAGAGAAGTTTACTAAGAGATTTTCGTATGGGGAGGTCTACTTAGAGTTTTCGTGTGGAGGAGGCTCAGTCTAGAGGTCTCCAAAGGAGAGACCCACTTCTGATATCTCCAATAGGGAAGACACCAACACCATTTTTGGTCTGTATGAGAGAGACCAATCAGAGCCAGCTTCAGCAGTTCATCTACTAGACTCCAGCCTACGTTGATGTGTCATCGGCATACCCGCCTACAAGCAAGAACGAGGATGCGACTGTCATATTTGCCTGGAAGAGAGCTATGACCCGGTTGGACCAGTTGAGAGTTGTACTTTGCTTGTGAGAGTAAAGAATTATGTTGTATAAGCGAGCATTTCATGCTCCAGCTTGAGGGAGAGTGTTTAGAGAGATAAATGTTCTTGTTGGGTAATTGGATGAGGGAAGATCCAATTATATGTTTTAGTTCCACAGTGCAATGGAAAAGAAAGAGGTATGTGGTGGCCTATATAAAGGTCCTTGTACCCCCCATTTGTTTTTGAGAAGGAATATTAGGGACGCTTCTTCCGTGGTTTTCTCTTCTTTTCTCGTGAGAGATTTCCATGTAAACTCAAGTGTTTTTTGTGAGAGGCATGCTGCTGGAAAGACCATGAAATCAGGTTTATAAATCTAGGCTTCGGTAATCGTAAATCTACTATCCATTTTTCACATGACATGTTCACTACTCTTAATAGTGCAGAATGATGTGCTTCTTCTTATGTCCCTTAAGACATCATGAATGTATGTGCCATCTCAGATAGTTGGATTCATCTAACTTGAATGTGGTACCATATAAGAATAGTTAGTATAGTGCATTAACTTTCCTCTAGTCCTTGACGTCTATTTGGTCATTTATTTGGACTTATTTGGACTAAATAGAAGATGATGTCATCATTCAATTATGAGACTATGCAAATCAGAGAACTACAATCCTCCCAAAGCATCAAATCAATTAGAACCACACCACATGTACACACACATATGCCAAACATGGTACGAGATGTAGTCCATTAGTAGGAATGGGGAGACATGTACAACATTTGGCGGAAAAATTTGCTGCTAAGTCAAGTTTGACACACCTAGCATCTCCAGACAGACTAGTCATCAAGCCAAGCATTGCTTGCCATTGCCCAAGATTGCGCTATTTAGCTTCACAGCCTAGACTACCATGTGTAACCCAACATATTGCCGAACCGACAAAGAGCCCAAGTGCATCACATGGCTTGCCTATTGTACTGCCTTCATGTGCATGAGAGTCTATTTCTGCCTCAGGATTGGCATGACATTGCTTTTAGATTAGAGCGCCATTGATGCACACTCCTTCCTATTTTGTCTTGCTGCAAGAAGAATGTAGAGAATGTAGCAGCATACTTCTATTGGAAAAGCCTAGCCTCTTTTACATAGAAGAGACTGAAGGGAAAAGCTATGTAATAGCACCCAAAATATGGAAAAACAACATAGAGGCAAAAGTAAAAGCTAAGTACTAGCACCCTTGTCTCTCAGACTAAGGCTTTTCCCCTAGTCTTTTGATCTCATGGATGAATATTTGCGTGACCATAAATTCCCTTTTTGTGTTGATCAGCAGGAGACTTGAGGGAGGTTGGATACAACCACAATGGTGTGTTCAACAGGAATGCACCCTAGCACTTCTTTTATTTGTTTTGGCTATTGATGAATTAGCTGATTGCACTTTCGCTGCTTGCAATAGTCTTTACATGGGATTTATCCCAAGGGAGGCTTTGAATCATATCCTTGTCTTGCAATATGCTGATGTCACTTTTTTTCATTGAAGATTCAGAGGATGCAGTAGAAAAGAATATCAATTCTTGTTGATATTTTCAATGAGTTCTCAAGGTTGATGACCAACGGAGAAAAATTGGCCTGCTTCTTTTGGCATGAAAGAAATGTGCAACTATCCTAAAGACACCAAGGAAATCTATTTCACTGAGATACTTAGGGTAGTCTCTCTCCAACAAGCAGTTAAAAAGCTTCAGATTGCCTTTCCATGCTTTGAAAGGTAGAGCAGAGGTTGGCAAGATGGGAAGCCCATTTACCATCAAAAGGTGGGAGGTTAGTCTTGTTAAAGTTTATTCTTTCCGCCAACCTTTTGCTTTTCTCTGAAGGTGGAATCTATGCTAGAGAATGGGGTGCATACTTTTTTGGAAGGGGGTTACAGAGGAAGGGCAAGGGATAGCTTTGATTTCTAGGGAAGGAATTTGCAAACCTACGAATGAGGGTGGTTTGGGGGTGTTGGACCTCCGAACGGTTGTTACGACCTGACCCTGACCCCTCTGGGAACCCGGGAACGGATTGTCTCAACTAATCTCAAGACCCAGTCGTCCAACGAAAGGCTAACCTAAACGTGCGAAATAAACTACAAAACTACGCATGCAAGTAGTTAATCGATTTAAAAGAAAGACCAACAGTGAAAAATAAAAATTAAATTCCAGAAGATATCATGCATAGATTGAAAACATAGTTCACTAACCATCACAACTAAGGCAAAAAGGGTATCACGACAATAGTTCTCAACATAAGATAGTACTCACTAACAACAGAGAACAACATAAACGGAAAGGAACAAATAGAACTATGGTTGGGCTCGACTGGACCCAACACTCTCTGTAGCCGGGGGTGCAGGTTGTTCAACTCCCTGACTTGTACACAGTTATATATGACGGTGGGTCAGCTTACGCTGAGTAGAGTGGTACATACAACAGTTATATCATTTAAGAAGTAAAGAAAATCACAGATATACATGTAATCATCTAATTATCCAATCAACAGTAAATTTAACTAGTGTTTACGAGTCGATTTTCTAGCAAAAGGTCTACAATGTCTCAATTTTCATGTTCCCTAAGGGAATGATCTTGATTGTAGTTTTCCCGCGATGTAGGATGTATACGTGGCACTCTCCTAGCCGGGAGAGCACCCCATGGTAGTCCTACTCCCGGTTTACTACCTCGAGGTCACGGTCGCGATATAGCGGTGACTACGGCATGCGCGATAAACACATGGGTAACTACCCCGCACTGGCACACGGTCAGTCATTTCCGCTAGTGGGTACGCCCAAAAGTACAACACGGAACATCACAGGGCCTTGCCCTCTCAGAATAGGGGTCTCGCCCCTCCACAGTTCGCGTACTTTCATCCGACTATCTTGGTTTGCCCAATGGGCCTAACAAGAGTCGGTGTAGGGGGGCCAGTCCTAACCTCGGATCTCGTGGGGTGGCTAGCTCCCCCATACACTAACTATAGTAGCTCTCCTCGGTACCGCGTATTCGAGGGCCAGCTCACTTCCTTTCGACATCCGATATTTATTCCGTACACGTGAGTTCCTCTTCTAGTTACCTGTGGGGTTCGTGCATAAAAATTTCTTACTTCCGTACAGTATACATGCCTCTATTCATATCATGATAAAATTAGGGTATAACAGGCAGCTTATGGTTTCACAATTCGACACTTATCTCATTAATCAAGCTAGACAGATACAACATATATTTCAGTTCAAGCCATGATTCAACGAATGTAAACAAGCAGCTCGTAGTTTAACATATTTAGGAAATATTACCACAGTTTAACATTCACGGCATGTATAATTTATTCATTTTTCTATCTCAACCCTAAGGTTCATTGCACATCCTAGGGTTCAACCAATTAGTTCTAAATAACATGCACTTTCACCATTTAATTCATTAGGGATAGTAAATACCACTCTACTAGAGTATCCGGGAGATGTGGGGGCACGAATGGCGGACCTCGTAATCTCTGTGGGTCCCATATACACCACAGATATGTGTCCTATTAACACAGACGGTCAGACCAACCACTTCAATATTTCTCGAGACAGGAAAAAGAGTTCAAAATAGCTAGAACAATGCTCCATCACATGGGAAATTCCGATAGGAAACCAACAGTACCTTATTTACGAAAAAACTTCGTTTGGGTCCTGAACTGGCCTAAACACCCTTCCCGGTTCACTTGAATCGCACCAGGCAGGCGGGTCCAGCTGGACCGGCCGCCTGGTGCCTGAGTCTATCAAATTAGACTAAAATCAGACGTCTGGGAGAGGTCCTAGACGTCTTAAACGGCAATAGGAAGCTCACCTTGCATTCTGTGCTGAAAGCCGAACGCTTGGAACTCCTTATGGTCGTCCTGGGGTCCTTCGAGACGTCTGGTAGTGCACTCGGACGTCTGGGACGGGTATCAGTTGTCTGGAGAGACGTCCAAACGTCCTAAAGTGTCTGGGACGTCGCGCCTGCGCACCTTCCCAACGGCTCGTTTGAGTCTGCTTTATCAAATGTTGGGTGCTACCTTCAGACGTCCAATCAGATGTCTGTTGAGATACAAACGTCTGATATGCGGAGAAAACTCTCCCAGCGCCCTTCGCGAGCTTTCCTCTCCTCGTGGAAAACACCCGCGCCTTGTGCAGCACACCTCCGATTTTGTGCGGTATCAGATGTCTGAGGGTCCTCCCAGACGTCTGATTATGTGGAAAAATGTCTCCGTAGAACCGTTTGCGAGGCTTTTCCTCGCAACAACTCTGCTTCTCTTCGCACAGGAGTTGCAGCAGCGTTTGCAGCTCACGCATGGCCTCCTTTGAGCTCCCCCCCCCCACCCCCCTCGCGACTCCTCGCTCGAGCTCTCAACTCCTCCCTCTCACAGCTGCACTCTCGACAACGGCTGCTGTGGAGGGAAGGGGAAGGTGAGATGCGCCGCTCGAAGGATTGGGAGGCACTGTTTTCAAGGATGTAGGGGTTATATAGGTGGGGTAGGGTAGGTTTAGGTTTAGGGTGTGCGTTGGAAGGGTGTGGGGCTGGGGTAAATTGTAAAAAGTACCCCCCACTAGTCTTATTTTACCCACAGAACCCCCAAACAAGTTTCAGTGGGTTGCAAATTGCAACAAACCCTTAAATCTCCCGAAATGGTCCAATGACCTTTGGGAAGGGTCATTTCAACACAACAAACTTAAAGGAAGTTTCGCCCTTGAAACTTAGGTTAAACCAGGTTGCCAGTAAAAACATGCGCATAACAAACTTAAAGAGGATTAAACTAGGTCAGAGATAACGTACCCTCAAAGAGCTCCGGGTACCAACTCGCATCACCGCCTTAGGCTCCCAAGTCGCCTCCTCATGCAACTAGCTTTTCCACAAGACCTTCACCAGTGGCACCTCCTTTTGTCTTAGACTCCTGACGACTCTGTCTAGTATCTGAACTGGCCTCTCAGGATAGGTCATCACCCACCTCGATGCTCTCATGGCTCAAGACGTGGTTGGGATCGGCGACGTACTTCTTGAGGTTGGACACATGGAACACGTCGTGTACTCCAGAAAGCTGGAGAGGAAGGGCAAGTCGGTAAGCAACGGGTCCAACCTGCTCCAAGACCTCAAAGGTCTCATAAATCTCGGCGCGAGCTTTCCTTTCACCCAAAATCACTGTAGGCCCTTCATGGGCGAAACACGAAGAAAGGCGTGATCTCCAACCTTGAACTGTACTTCTCTATGCTTCAGGTCAGCGTAGCTCTTCCGTCTGCTCTTAATTGTGCAGAGTCGTCTGTGGATCTGCTCTATCACCTTCTTACTTTGGCGGATCGGCCTAGGACCAACTTCCCATTTAGTCCCCACCTCAACCCAACTCAGGGGTGCCGTACACCTCCTCCCGTACAGAGTCTCGTACGGTGCCATGCCAATGCTCGAGTGGTAGCTGTTGTACGCAAACTCTGCTAGCGGTAAATGCTCCTCCCAGGAGCCTCTCCGGTCCAACATGCAAGCGCGTAGAAGATCCTCCAGTGTCTGGATGGTGCGCTCCAATTGTCCGTTGATCTGAGGGTGATAGGCGGTACTGAATCTCAAACGAGTCCTTAAAGCCCGCTGGAACTTTGCCCAGAAATGGGAAGTGAAACGAGTGTCTCTGTCTGAAATAATTTCACGAGGGACTCCGTGAAGGCGCATTATGTCTCTGATGTATCGCTCAGCCAACTGTACTGGTCCAAAAGTGACTCGGATCGGTAGAAACTGTGCCGTCTTTGTCAATCTGTCCACTATCACCTAAACTACATCATGTCCTCGATGTGTAACAGGCAACCCCATTATTAGATCCATAGTGACACTCCCACTTCCACTTCAGCACGGGAAGTGGTTGTAGCGGCTCTGCAAGCCTCTGGTGCTCGGCCTTCACCTATTGGCATACTAAGCACTGTTGCACAAAACTACCAACATCCCGCTTTATCCCCCTCCACCAGAAGTCGTGTCGCAGGTCGTGGTACATCTTTGTGTTTCTGGGATGTATGGTGAATCTGGATTCGTGTGCCTCGGTCAGGAGCTCTCTCAATAGCTCCTCGTCTCTAGGAACGTACAAACGTCCCCTTATACACAGGACTCCATCAGTGAAAGTAAAGTCTCCTGGGTTCCCTGTCAACGCTCTATCCCGTAGTGCCCGTAGGTACGGGTCGGCCATCTGCCCCTCAATGATACGGTCCAATAGCTTCGGTCGCGTCTGTCTCGACACTATCACAACCCCGCAGTACCCTCGCGGCTCCAGGGGTCCCCAATTACCCAACTCCATGAGTCTCCAACTCTGTGCCTGCAAACTAGCCAAGTGGGTGGGCGCCTTCTGGCTTAAGGTGTCAGCCACCACATTGGCCTTCTCTGGGTGGTAGGAGATGCTGTAGTCGTAGTTCTTCTGGAGCTCTAACCAACGTCTCTCTCATGTTGAGCTCATTCTGATTAAACAGGTACTTGAGGCTCTTCTGGTCTGTGAAGATTTCGAAAGTCTTACCGTACAAATAGTGCCTCCATGTCTTCAGCGCGAAGACCACTACTGCCAGCTCTAAGTCATGGGTGGGGTAGCTATGCTCATGGGGCTTTAGTTGTTGTGAAGCGTACGCGACAACGTGGCCTTGCAGCATGAGCACACCACCTAACCCCTGCAATGAGGCGTCGGTGTAAACCACAAATCCTCCACTGCTGTCTGGGATGGTGAGTATAGGAGCTGAAGTCAATCTCTCCTTCAACTTCTGAAAGCACGACACACTCGTTTGTCCAGTTGAAAGGCACGTCCTTCCGGGTCAACTAGGTCATAGGACGCGCGATATGAGAGAATCTCTTTATGAATCGTCGGTAGTAGCCTGCCAGTCCAAAAAAGCTGCGTATCTCTGTCACGGTACGTGGCTTCTCCCACCTGAGTATGGCCTCAACCTTGGCTGGATCCACAGGCAAACCGTCTCCTGAGATCACATGGCCCAAGAAAGTAACTTGTCTCAACCAGAATTTGCACTTGCTGTACTTAGCGTACATTCTGCGCTGTCTTAGGGTATCCAGAACCATATGTAAATGCTGCTCATGCTGTGCTTGATCCCGAGAGTAACTGAGTACATCGTCAATGAATACCACCACAAACTTATCCAGGTACAGTCTGAAGACGCGGTTCATCAGGTTCATGAAAGCAACGGGGCATTGGTCAGCCCAAACGGCATAACGAGGAACTCGTAGTGACCATACCGCGTTCAGAAAGCTGTCTTGGAGACGTCCGTCTCCTTAACCCTCTGCTGATGGTAACCTGATCTCAAGTTTATCTGGAGAACACCGTGATGCCTCTCAGCTGGTTAAAGAGGTTGTCAATATGAGGTAGCGGGTACCTGTTTTTGATGGTGACCCGATTCAACTGTCTGTAGTCGACATAAAGCTGAAGGATACCGTCCTTCACAAAAAAGCACAGTGGCTCCCCACATAGGCGCACTGGGTCTCGCGAAGCTCTTCTCCAACAGGTCCTGCAACTGGGACTTGAGCTCTTGTAGCTTGAGCGGGGTCATCCGGTACGGTGTCGTAGAGATGGGGCTGGTCCCCGGTACCAATGAGATCTCGAACTCGATCTCACGCTCTGGCGGTAGTTCTGGTAACTCCTCTGGGAAGACATCGGGATATTCGTAGACCATCGGAACACTCTACAAATCAGTTGCTGGGCTGGGCTTTGATACAACACAAGCCAAGAAACCCTCGCACCCTTGACTTAGTAGTTTCGCTTCCCGAAGCGTTGAGATACACCTGAACCTTCCGTCCACTGGCTGACCGTGGAACTCAAAGGGAGGCAGCTCAGGTATAGAGAACAAAATCTTCCCCCGAAGCAGTCCACCAGGGTGTGATAAGAGGATAGCTAGTCCATCCCAAGAATCACGTCAAAATCCTCCATCTGGATCATAATCAGGTCAGCGGGAAGATTGTGTCCCCCTATGGTGACCTCATAGTCTGAGTAAACATCCTCAGCCACGAACAATTACCCACCTGGGCCTCTGATTAAGAATGAATTCTCTAACAAAGTGCTGCTCGTCCCCAAACTAACAGCAAAGCTTGTGGAGACGAAAGAGTGTGTGGCACTAGAATCAAAAAGTACGTAAACTAGTCTGCTAGAAATTGGAACCATACCTGCCACCATGGAGCCTGAAGCTTTGGCATCTTTGTGAGTTAGGGTGTTTACACGCCCCTCAGCTCTGGGTACGGAAGACGCCGCCATGCTCTGGATCGGACAGGTAGTAGCTGGCTGGTATCCTCCTCGTGGTTGCTGTCCTCCCCCACGAGCCTGGTACTTACGGTCGTCGGATCGGCCTCCAGTGCTTGGAGTAGGGAGCATCTGGTGTGCTCTAGCCCTAGACAGGCAGTCCCTCCTCATGTGGCCCGGTTGGCCACACTGGTAGCAGAGAGGGGCGCAACCTCCTCCCTCGGTCTGCCCCTACTGGTAGCTGGGTGGGGGTCTGGTACTGGTAGCTGGCCCCTACCTGGGGCCCCCAAAGGCCACTGGTGGCCCTATAGAGCGGGTCGACTCCCTCACAGGCATTATGTGCCTCCTTTCCTAGCAGCCGTGAGTGCTTAGGCTGGTAGGGCCTCTTCTGTCCTTCGTCAGTGTCTCGCATGGCCAAGTTGGTCTCCTCGTAGGTCATGGCCGCCTTGACCACGGGGGAGAAGGTAGGCAACTTTAGGGGCTTCAAAGACCCCCGAATAGCAAGCTGGAGGCTCTCAGTGAACCTTCACAGGTGCACCTCCTCTGTAGCGGCTGCTGACGAGGCGAAACGCGACAACTCCAGAAAACGCGTACGGTACGTGCTGACCGTCATTGCCCCCTAGCGGAGATTGTGGAACTCCCGCCTCCTCTGGTCCTGCCAGGTCTGTGGAAAGTTCTGTTCGCAGAAGAGCGTCACAAACTGGTCTCACGTCGGCTCTCCTCCCTCCTGGCCTCTGATCGCTCTCCACCACCTGTGGGCTGCACTCTCCAGTTGATACGTGGCGAAGGCCACATGACACTCTGCAGGAGGGTGGAGTGTGTCGAATATCTTCTTCATCTGCTCCAGCCAGTCCTCGGCCTCAGACGGGCTCTCCTCCCCCTTGAAGGAGGCGAGCTTCAGCTTCCGGAACTAAGCGAATAGTTCGTGGTGGAACCGCAAAATGGGTACAGGTACGCCTCCCGGTAGGGAGGACTTGCGCTCAGAAGTGTTTGAGGGTAGTGGGGGTGGTGGATGGCACCCCCTCCCCCTCCAGCTCGTTTAGCACTGCGGCGGTTCCCCTGTTGCACAGAGGACTCTCCCTCCTCATTCTCAGGAGGAGGTGGTTGAGGAGGAGGCTGCTGGAACTCCTCCCGAATGATGTCGCAGATCAGCTGGACGAGGCCCTGAGCCTGGATGCCTGGAAGAGGGGGTGGATTAGCCCCTGCCCCAGGCCTTGCACGTCTGCCTCCGCGTCCGCGTCCACGACTATGCCCATGGCTGGTTCCATGAACTCCGTGACGAGGCATCTCCTACATGGAGATGAAAGAGAAACGAACAGAGATTGTCAAAGATACAAGTTCGAAATAAGACTCAGATGCGTAATTCAAGAAGACACGTGGTGATGGCTATCCTAGCTACACGCACGTGTGGTTACTTTCAATCCGTTGAGTTATCTCTCGGGACGACCTTGCTCTGATATCATCTTTTTACGACCCGACCCTGGCCCCTTTCGGAGCTTGGGAACGGCTCACCTCGACTAACCCTAAGACCTAGTCGTCTAACGAGAGGCTAACCCAAACGTGCGAAACAAACTACAAAACCACGCATGCAAGTAGCTAATCAATTTAAAAGAAAGACCAACAACGAAAAATATAAATTGAATTCCAGAAGATACCATGCATAGACGGAAAACATAGTTCAGTAACCATCACAACTAAGGCAACAAGGGTATCACGACAATAGTTCTTAACATAAGATAGAAGTACTCACTAACAACAGAGAACAGTAGAAACGGAAAGGAACAAATAGAACTATGGTCGAGCTAGACTAGGCTCAGCACTCTCTGCTGCCAGGGGTGCTAGCTGCTCAACTCCCTGACCTGTACACAATTATATATGACGGTGGGTCAGCTTATGCTGAGTAGAGTGGTACATACAACAATTATATCATTTAAGCAGTAAAGAAACCACAGATATACATTTAATCATCTAATTATCCAATCAACAGTTAATTGAACTAGTGTTTACGAGTCAGTTTTCTAACAAAAGGTCCACAATGTCTCTCAATCTTCATGTTCCTTAAAGGAACGATCTTGATTCCAGTTTTCCTGCGATGTAGGATGTACACGTGGCACTCTCCTGGCTAGGAGAGCACCCTGTGGTAGTCCTACGCCAGGTCTATCACCCTGAGGTCACTGTCGCGACGTAGCGGTGACTACGGCACGAGCGATAAACGCATGAGTAGCTACTTCGCACTGGCACACGGTCAGTCATTTCCGTTAGCGGGTATGCCCAAAAGTACAACAGGAATAGCACAGGGCCTTGCCCTCTCAGAACAGGGGTCCCGCCCCTCCACAGTTTGCGTACCCTCATCCGACTATGTCGGTTTGTCCAGTGGGCCTAACAAAAGTCAGTGTAGGGGGGCTAGTCCTAACCCCGGGTCTCGTGGGGCGGCTAGCTCCCCCTTACACTAAGTACAATAGCTCTCCTCGGTACCGTGTACTCAAGGGCCTGCTCACTTCCTTTTGACATCCGATATTTATTCCGTACACGTGAGTTCCTCTTCTAGTTCCCCGTGGGGTTCGTGCATAGGAATTTCTTACTTCCGTACAATACACATGCCTCTATTCATATCATGATAAAATTAGGGTATAACAGGCAGCTCATGGTTTCACAATTCGACACTTATCTCATCAATCAAGCTAGACAGGATACAACATATATTTTAGTTCAAGCCATGATTCAACGAATGTAAACAAGCAGCTCGTAGTTTAATATATTTAGGAAATATTACCACAATGTAACGTTCACGGCATGTATGATTTATTTATTTTTCTATCTCAGCCCTACGGCTCATTGCACATCCTAGGGTTCAATCAATTAGTTCTAAATAACATGCACTTTCATCATTTAATTCACTAAGGATAGTAAAGATCACTTTACTAGAGTATTTGGGAGATGTGGGGGCACGAACGGCGGACCTCGTAACCTCTGCGAGTCTCGTGCACACCACGGACAGGCGTCCTATGAACACGGACGGTTAGACCAACCACTTCAATATTTCTCGAGACGGGAAAAAGAGTTCAAAATAGCTAGAACAATGCTCCATCACATGGGAAATTCCGAGAGGAAACCAACGGTACCTTATTTACGAAAAAACGACTTCGTTTGGGCCTTGAATTGGCCCAAACACCCTTCTCGGTTCACCTGAACCGGACCAGGCAGGCGGGTCCAGCTGGACCGGCCGCCTGGTGCCTGAATCTATCAAATTAGACTAAAATTAGACGTCTGGGAGAGGTCCTAGCTGTCTTAAATGGCAACAGGAAGCTCACCGTGCGTTCTGTGCTGAAAGTCGAATGCTTGGAACTCCTCACGATCGTCCTAGGGTCCTTCGAGACGTCTGGGACGGGTATCAATCGTCTGGAGAGACGTCTAGACATCCTAAAGTGTCTGGGACGTCGCGCCTGTGCACCTTCCCAACGGCTCGTTTGAATTTGCTTTATCGGACGTCGGGTGCTACCTCCAGACGTCCGGTTAGACGTCTGTTGAGAGATATAGATGTTTGATATGCAGAGAAAACTCTCCCAGTGCCCTTCGCGAGCCTTCCTCTCCTCACGGAAAACACTTGTGCCTTGTGCAGCACACCTCAAATTTTGTGCTGTATCAGACTTCCAAGGGTCCTAGACGTTCGATTATGCAGAAAAATGTCTCTGCAGAACTGTTTGCGAGGCTTTTCCTCTCAACAACTTCGCTCCTCTTTGCACAGGAGCCGCAACAGCTCAGTCGTGCAGCATCTGCAGCTCACGCATGGCCTCCTCCGAGCTCCCCCCCCCTTCGCGACGACTCCTCGCTCGAGCTCTCAACTCCTCCCTCTCACAGCTGCACTCTTGGCAGCGGCTGCGGTGGAGGGAAGGAAGGGGAAGGTGAGATGCGCCGCTCGAAGGATTGGGAGGTGTGGGAGGGCATGGTTTTCAAGGTTGTATGGGTTATGTAGGTGGGGTAGGGTAGGTTTAGGGTTTGGGTGTGCGTTGGAAGGGTGTGGGGTCGGGGTAAATTGTAAAAAGTACCCCCCACCAGTCTTATTTTACCCACAGAACCCCCAGACAAGTTCCAGGGGGTTGTAAAGTGCAACAAATCCCGTCCAAATCTCCCAAAATGGTCCAATGACCCTTGGAAAGGTCATTTCAACGGTGAACTCCACATTGCTAAGAAGGTGGATTGTTTGCATCCTGTAAAAGGAGACGGTTTGTTTACCACAGTGATTATGGCATGTTATGGAAGACACTTGAATTGGGCAGATGGATTGAAACCTATAACCGGGACTGTTACTTCTGGAAGGGTGTCGTGCGCATCTTACCTTTAGTCATTCCTTTCGTCGAGGCAAAGTTAGATGACGGGTTGCATATCCGATTCTGGTTGTAGGATTGGAGTGCAAGGGGGTCTTTGGCAGATAGATATCCAAGGCTTTACTTTGGCTGCCAACCTGCAGGCATTAGTGGTAGACTATTGGGACCTTGTGGCTAGGGCTTGGACCCCTACTTTTTTGGGCAATCTTTTAAAGTAGCAAATGGAGGATTTCATAAGGCTTCAGGAAGGTCTTTCCACACGTGCCCTGATAGATGGGACTTTGGATTCCTGGTTGAAGGATGATGGTCATTTCTCCATCAAGAAGGCTTATGATGCCTCTCACGTATGTCTCAAGGTGTAGATGTGATGTGATATTGCAGGTTGATTTGGAAGGTGAAATAACCCTGAAAAGAGATCTTTGGTTGGTTGCTAAGGTGGAAATGTGTCTTGACGAAAGTCTACCGCCTGAGATTTGCCCCAGATTCCAACACAATGTGTAACCCTTGCCAGCAAGCGCAAGAAGACTTGATCACAGATTTTTTACTTGAGTCTTTGCTAGAGATTTATTCCTTATCCTTTCGTTGACTTTTGGATATCTTTTGGAAGCGGCTCATTTAGGACAAGAAAGAAGCAGGTGTGTCCTTTTGCAATCATTCAGGGAATCTGGCTTCAAAGAAATAGGGTAATTTTCAGGGTGAGTGTGCATTTGTGGAGAATGTGTTGAGAGGTGGGGACCTTTAAAAGGCAATGGATTGAGCTATAGAACCCTCCTGGAAGCCTGCTTTGTACCTTCTGTTTTATTAATGCAATGGATGGTTGCTAACTTCATGTGACCATCCTCTTCCTTGTCAAAAAATAAAAAAAAACAGAAAAGAGATAATGGATCCTGCCCATCCAGACTTCCTGCCGTGTATGCATGACATGCACATATTGAAAGGGGGAAGTACCTAGGAAGATACATGGGTGCATAAAATGCACTACTCAGGACAAATGAGATGGGCAACTTCCGATGGATGTCAACCTGCATTCCCAAAATATTGCAGCAGATAAAAGCAATTCTAATTGGATTCACTCATTATTGCATGAGACTTGGTTGCCAGATAGGATAAATGAATAACTTATTTTTAAAAATTTTTGGTTGAGGGAGGACA
This sequence comes from Thalassia testudinum, assembly GCA_037157565.1. Taxonomy (NCBI): domain Eukaryota; kingdom Viridiplantae; phylum Streptophyta; class Magnoliopsida; order Alismatales; family Hydrocharitaceae; genus Thalassia; species Thalassia testudinum. The sequence continues at coordinate 27,970,104 of JAZHRO010000024.1, forward strand.
GCTTCTTTCACATATATCTTGAATTTTGTTTAGAATCACAATCTTTTAGATACTGTTGTCTCCACAGAAAACCAACTAGAAAGTTAATTTGATATGGCCATAAAATTGCAACTGCAATACTGGCCTTCCATTTAGTTTGAGAATGAATATGGATTACATTGATGGAAAAATGAATAATCTATGTGCTGAATATCTCGAGCTTTATGTTCCATGCCATTTCGAACTGGGGAAGCACAGGGAAGCTGAGTGACTTGTGCTTTTATTACTTGGTGCCTGAGGAAACTTTCAAGCTCCTTGAAAGTGTTTATTTGGAGGTTATTTGTGCTGCACTACTCAAGTAGTAAGGTACTCAGAAGCAAGGCTGCTTCAATTGGTACCCAAACACACACAAAACCCTACAGTGAAGCCCATGAAAAGATTCTAGCTTTTCCAATTTATACCATGACCGTTGTGCTCTTTGTGCACCATGAATGTTTCTTAATGGATTTGTGCCTTGTTCTTATTGAACGAAATGTGTGCTTTCCCTGTGTCCCTACCTCCTAAATGCCGTTTAGACATAATTCACATAATTTAGTCCATGGAAATCGAATTTGCAGTCACATCTTTTTAAGAATCCTAGATCTGAAAGTGCTATTATTCCTTGCTTCAAGTTGATTTCTACTTTCCCTAAATAAGGAACTGTTGATCAACAATAAGGCTGATTGTTAAGCACACTATTTACAATCTTTTTTTTGCAAGTAGCACTATTTACAATCTTGATCTGTAAACTAACTGTATTTCGTGTGACAGCATAAAAAAGGTTAAACTGACAAAAACTAGTCCAAGTTTTGAATTGTTGGAACTCAGAAGAAAGTTGAAATTAGTGGACATATTTACAATCTTCGTTAGTCCTGTCAATTGTCAGTTGGGGCCCGCCCATATATCCTCTGAAATTAGTGGACATATTTATAATCATCAGTGTTATTTTATCCTTTTTTCCAAGAATGACAACATAATTTTTCCATTTAAGAGCTACTCCATATACAGTGGCTTGAGATTACTGTTGCCGTTGCCATTGCAAATTCTGACTTTTTGATTAGGCCCACTGTATTCCTTTTTGTTCTTCACAGTTTAAGCCCAAGAGTACTCGAACTCCTGGTCCCAAAAAGGGTACAATTGTTTTCACTTCTCCAACTGGTGATGAGATAAAGAACAGGACACAATTAGTTATCTACCTGAAGGAACATCCTGGAGGTCCTTCATTGTCTGATTTTGACTGGGGCACAGGTGTACCCTCTTTGTTTCTCACCCTTGTGACTTTAGCACATTATAAATATGCATCTCTTTTGGACTAAGCATATTTCTGTACTTGTAAATTTGTTGATGACAAACAGGTGAAACTCCGAGACGTTCTGCAAGAATCAGAGAGAAAACAAAGGCAAGTGAGATGCCAGAAGGTGAACCACTTGCAAAGTGTTCGAAGGAGTCATGTCCCACTAACATAGAGGAGGTGGAATTGCAACATCATTCTGATGTAGAAATGGAGGATGTAAGTGCAGCAGACAAAGAGGAACCTGAAGTGAAAGAGGACAAAACCATTGAAGAGCCTGGAGTGAAAGAGGAGCTTCCAATTCTGGACACCAAGAATGAGAAGGAGAATGTGCAAAATGAAAGTGACAAGCAGATACCGGCCGAAGATGCTGACAAAGAAGTGCCCCTTCCGGGTGAGGAAGTTGAAAAGACCGCAAATGAGGAGGCTCAGAAAGACAAGGCTGAGGAGAGAAAGGGATTAGAAACTGATGTTGTGGAAGAGACAGATAACAAGATGAATGAGGTTGAGAAGGACGTTGGAAAGAAGTCACAGGAGGAGGCTCAGAATGACAAGGCCGAGGAGATGGAGGGCCCAGAAACTGATGTTGTGGAAGAGACAGATAACAAGAGGAAGGAGGTTGAGAAACCAGAAGAAGACAGTGTTGAGACTAAAGTTGAGGAGGTGAAGGCCCTGGAAATTGATTCTGTGGCTGGCATGGGAGACAAGAATGAGGTTGAGGAAAACCTTGAGAAGCCGAAAGAAGATACTGTGAAAGAGCAAAACAATGTCAGAGATGGGGGTTTGGAGGCAAAAAACAAGCCTGTTGAAGAGGGCAGTGAAACTGATGGTGTTGGCAAACAGCCCGAACCACCCAGAGACATGTAGTCGAGAATCCTCATGGTACAAAAGCTTAGGGATAATTAGTCGTAGCCACAGAACAAGGAGTTCAATGCTAAATGAGCACCTTACACTAGGTTAATACATGTTCCCTGTGTTTACTGTGCAACATGCTCTAACACCGTCATCTCTGACCTATTGAACCTTTGTTCACTGCTATACAGCTGTTGCCTCTCACATGATATGCATCAAAAGATGCAGGAGAGCAGGCTCTTAATATTCTCATTAGGCTTACAAGATTAGTAGTTATTTCTGAAACTGTAATGTTGTCATCGACCGTAACCATACAAGTGCCAGACATGGCAGCTCAAACAGATTTGACCATTTGTATCTGTTAACTATGCAGATTAGATTTCTATTTGACCAATCTGTATCTGCTAATTTGATTGCAACTGTCATCAGAGAGGCAGGATGGTGTAGACAGCAGAAACGGGCATACTTATTACAAATTGTATCAGCAAATTCTCATACAAGTTTCGAATGCAATCTCTGTTTTACTTCTTCACTGGACTGCCAGTTGAATCTAATCGATTTCACTTTTCTCAAGGAAGTTGAGTTCTTTTTCAGAAGAAAAAAAAATGAAGTTCTTGACGTGAACTTCCTTTAATCATGGAATGAAACAAGGATTTGGAGAGTGGGTGTGAGGTGTGGCTGAAGTGCAACTATGGACCTTTGCTCTCCTCATGGCTTCATTCACGTAATCCATTCTCCAAAAAATCCTCGATCTCTAACACAACAGGAATAAGGCCTGCCCAGCTCTCCCCATGGCTTCAAGCAGTCCATTCTCAGACAACGCAAGCCCACCAGATTCGCATCTTTGCAAGTCCCCGACGTCCATGGGCTAGCAAATCCTCTTTCTTCTCCCTTGAATCACGCCAACACGGAAATCAAGTTACAAAGCTTCGCAATCTCAACATGTAGAAGTAACAGCCGTCGGCAACAGCACCAATCAGCAACAACATGAGAATCGAGTATATAAACAGGTACAAGAATGTATTTGTCAACTTCCACACACATCCACACCCCTCCAAAAAAATGAATCAAAAAGCACAACAGAACTGACAAACCAAGTGAATCCTCCCTCTTTCATCCACAACACCAAGTGCAAGCAACCAGACCATTCTCATTGCACCTCCCACACCGTACCCTTCCCTCCTCCTCCTTGTACACCTTCCTCCCCCCACCACACTCCCCGCACACCACGAACAGCATCCCGCCGCAATCCCTGCACTCCTCCGCACCGCCATCACGCCGTCTCACCCCCTCGAGGATCGGCGTGAGCTCCCCCATCTCGTGCAGCGCCACCACATCCTCCGCTCCCCCAATATACCTCCCCTTCACGAAAACCCGCGGCGGTATCACCCGCCCGCCGAGCACCCTCCACAGCTCCTCCCTCATCCCCGCATCCACCGCGACGTCCCTCTCGTAGAACTGCACCCTGAGGCCCGACAGCAGGTGCCTCACCCTGCTGCAGTCCTTGAACGTCTTCCGTATACCCCGCAGGCTTGTGGTGTAGACGACGACCGCCTCGTGGCCGCCTGGCGGGCAGCGATCCTCGAAGCGGGAGAGCGGGTCGTAGGGGCCGCGGGAGAGCTCGATGGAGGCGGCGCGGGCACGGTGGAAGTCGGCCACCGCGCGGTGGAAGGCCTCGAGGAGGTCGGGATCGAAGAGGGTGGAGGAGTTGAGCCGCGGGCGACGGAAGGAGGAGACGTTGAGATCTGGTGGAGAGTTGGCGTCTCGGTCTCTCTTTGTGCTGGTGGTGGTGTTGGTGTTGGTCTCCGTGGGTTTGGGTTGCTGTGTTTGTGGCTGTGGGTCAATGTTCTCTTTCTCTTCGTCGTCGTCGTCGTTGTTGGTGGTGGTGGTGGTGCATTGTGGTTGCGAAGACGGGTCATGGTCTTCGTCGCGGTGGTGGTGGTGGTGGTAGGAGAGGTGGAGGGCATTTTGGGAGTGGGTGGAGAGGGAGAAGCGGTGGTGTGGGAGCTGCTGAGGGATGGATTTGAGCTTCTTCAGGAGCCTCCCTTTCACTCCGTTCATCTCCAAAGCCCTTCTACTCTCTCTCTCTCTCTCTCTCTCTCTCTCTGTGATGGAGATTTGGGGAAGGGGGTTTAACGGCTATAAGGGATATTTGAAATGGGGAGAGCTGGTGGGGTGGCGAGTGAGACGAGCCAACGGTCGAGCCAAATGGCGGCTTTGCTTTCGAGGAGGTGAGCTACGAGATCTTGTCGCTTGGTGTTCTTCCTATGGGGTTTCTGTTGGAAAATAATAAAGGCGATTTTTAATGCGTTGATATTACACTTGAGTTGATGATTATTTGCCATGATTCTTTGATGGAAATAAAGGATGATAAGTAAATACCTTTTTCCTTTCCCTCCGAAGAAATGCCATTTTTGACTCCACTTGTCCGAACCATTGAAGGAGAAGGATTCTCGTTTCTTCTTTGTTATATTTGTATTAGATCTCACAAGGGGCACTAAGAATCTCGTAAGCAACCACGATCTTGGTAGACGCTTCTTCGTACATTCTTTGTGTCTAAGTTTATGCGGATGGAGGGGCATAATTGTGAAATATAATGCATCTATTTTCATATGATGGGACTAGAGACATACATGTAATATCATTGGGTTCAATTTGGTACATCATACAAGGTAAAATATAAATCTATTTAGGTGATTTTGGTTGATAATCGTTGCCTGTAGGCTTTTTGTGGAATTGCAGTAAAAACATGCAAAAGACACACGAAATGTCATGTATCCTTTAAAAAGTGAACATCATTGATGGTAATTTATCGCATTGGATCAATGATATTTGATTCATAATTAAATATTATCGATGTAATTTAATTTATAATAAAAAAAATATTGATATAATTTAATTTAAAAATAAAATATATTAATATAATTTGACTTATAACTAAAATTTATCCATGTAATTTATTTTATGATTAAATATCATCAGTGAATTTTAATTCATAGATGTCACTCAGTTTGAAGGATGTACCTGACTTATTTGGCTGAGTAAATCTCCCTTGGGAGAATAGAAACACCAGCCTTTCACAGGTAAAGTATCGCGTGAAAGAAGCTTAGTTGGAATGTAGAAACTAAAAGGACAATTCAGCTATAATACAAGGTGCAGTATAAAAATGTACATATGGTCATTTGGGTGCAAATTTTCCAACCTCCACTTACGTACGTACATCGCTTTTACTTTACATCAACGTTGAACACACCAAATGAAAACAAGTAACTACAAAAAGAAAATCTAAACAGAAATTAAAACGAACAAGATAATAATCAAAGATATTAGATAAAAAAAAAGGGCTAACAAGTCCTTTTACATCCAAAAGATATATGTAGAAATCAATATAACGAACGAAATTCTAAAACATTGCAACAAAACATTACGTAACAAAATCTTTCTCGCTATCAACTAGTCCTCTTTGAGCTTGTAAACAAAACCATAGATCTCCTTGTGGTGGATCAGCATGAAAATATTAATCAAAATATGTAAATCATCACCCACATCTAAAAGTAAAGAGCAAATAATAAAATAAAAACATAAATCATCACTAACATTTAGGAAAAAGAAGAGTAAATAACAAAATAAAAATGTACATAGATAGCTGATTTTACATGTAACATAATGAAATACTCACCGCAATTGCTAATGTGACCTGTACCAAATGGTGGCATAAACCTGCAACCGTTGTACAAATAAAGACACTTCGCACAATACAACAGGACACAACTATCCAAAAAATCCATATAAGATCCTCGTTACTCGACAAGACACAAGAGTGACATCCTGCAACATTTTTTTTTTTTTTGCAAATGACATCCTGCAACATTGATCGAACGAACACACATCATCCTTTAGGGTTTATCTGGAGGATGGATAAAATATTATACGATATATTAAAATGGAATAAGTAAGGATAGGTAATTATTTAGATGGTAAAATAAGGGAAGGATTAAATATAAAATTAAAATTATTAATGTAATGATATGATATTAGTAGATATTTATTTAATAGTATAAGTGGGAGTAGAGAATGTTAATGAGTATTTATTTAATATTAAAAGTAAAAATAAATGATTTATTGGATATTTTTTAATAATAAAAATAAGAGTAAATATTATTATAATTTGATTGCAATAATTAAAAGTAATTATATAAAAATTTAGGTAAAAATGATGAGAAAAATTAACAAAATCCGTCGATATCCCTTAACTCCCCCTAACCCCGTGGGTGTATCCATTGTACATTAAAGACCACTCGCTTATCCCGCACATGCACGCAGTACACACCACCTGTGTCACCGTACATACTCCACCACAACAACAAGCCCCATGTGATTGCCAACTAAGATGTGCGAAGAATTTGTATCCATAAGATGAGCAGGCTAAACTTTTATGGAACATTAAATGTCTTGTATCTTTAAAATTGCACTTTAATTGAAATAAAATGTCTGTGCTTTTTATTGCACCTTAGAAAGTGGATGCTACTAAGTGGACATGCAGATTGATGTCAACCCTTAGACGATGATGACATTGTTGGTGCATAGTGGCAACATGCAAGAAGGCAGTGGTGCCCTTCCCTAGCATTGATGCTCTTTCCTAGGGAGGTATTGCTTCCTAGCCCGATGACATTTCTATTCCTTGAGGGGAGGGGTGCAATGGCAATTAGGGATGTAAATCTGAATTCTCCCAACGGACCTGATTTGATCTTCGTGATTAGGGTGTGTTCTCCTGCCTTTATTTGATTACCAAATGGCTTTAGGCTTGAAAAAGAAAATCATCCCTTGATATACTTGAGTTTGCGATAGGTGGGTTCTAGACCTGTTTCTAGTTCCTAAATATCCCCCTCTTGAACCTTCTCTCTTGCCCCTTTCTTCTTTTTGTGGAACCCTAGATCTAAGTTGTTGTCAGGGATTGGCATTGGTTGGGATCCCCCTCTGCTTCCCTGCCACCTCCTATCGCCCCCCTCCACCTCTTCACCATAACCCCCCCCCTCGCCCCCACTAGTGGCATTTCTTTGTCTTCCCCAAGAGTTGGTGGCGATGGTGGTTTGTTGACCTTGTGATGGTGCCTTAGTGGCCTTGGTGGTTTACTCGAGGAGCCATCCTCTCCTCAACTACTATTGCTGTTGGGATCCTCTTTCTATGGAGAGGAACCGTATCTCGCTTTGTCTCTCCTCGCCTGTAACCATTTTGAATCTCATCTTGGTTGTTGTTATTTGTTTCCAGTTGTTTGTTGTTGTTCTCTAGTTCAGCTTTGGCTATCTTGTTCTTGTGCCTTTGTGTGGAGATGAGTGTACGTGGGCATTCAGATGTCACTTATCCTTCAGGGTGACATCTTTGAGTAGGCAATCATCACCATTTGGTAGTTCCACTTTGGTGGTCTCCTCACTACTCGATTCTTCCATGCACGGCATCGCTAGGAGCGTTGAGTGGTTGCAACATTAGGCTTATTGTTTGTATCTTTTTCTTTTGTTGTAATCTACATTGTTTGGGACTTATGCTCAATATGCTCAATGCTCTTCTCCATAATAAATTTCAATTTGTTCCAAAGATTAAAAAAAAAATCCCACTTCTGGATCCATAACTTCAATCTTACATTTTGTACCCACAATTGTTTGATAGTAAGGCCATCCAATGGTGAGAACTCTCTTCGCATTTTATTAGTAGACAATTCAATAGTGTTGCCATTTTTTATGCGGAACATATTGGGAATAAAATATCTAAAACAAGATATGTTTTTCCTTTGAATTTTTTTTGGTATAGATGCCCTTATAAATATTTGAAATCACATGCTTACCATTGTATTTTGAATATTTAGTTAAAGACGTTTTTCAGAAGCTACTCTGTTTATTTAAATGGCATCAATGGCTAGCGACGTTGGACTGAAGGGAACCATATGATGATATGAAACTTAAGAAACGTGGGGGCCTTCCACCATCCAACCTGCAGCCAATCCCATCCTCAGATCGGATCCAAGTAGACAACAATGATGTAACATCACCGACAACACATCGGCATATCTTAATGCTGTCCACCGTCCTTTCTTTCCTTCGGGCGTTGTAATGTCCACTTCCCCGCATGTAGACATAAGATAAGAAACAGAAACGATCCCAAGATTATATGGGGCCACTGAGGGGCATTTAGATAAAAATAATGTGAAAAAACGCATCGGGATATGGTAGAGTGGTAGAGATTCTTAATTTTGATGAGTAGGAGATGATCAATTTTTTCCTAATTAATTTATCCAAATGAGATAATCGGTCATGAGATTAAAAAAAAATCAATTGTAAAATTATATATATAATTGATAAATCGATTAATGATATCCATCATAGGAAATGAAAAATATTGAGGTGTGCATATCCTTGTCGCATTACTTTGGGGATGGAAATGATAAAATATTTTGATAAATCTATCTACATATTAGTTAGAACTTATGTGAACATGTGAGTGGACACATTTGACTATGAGGTACCTATTTTTAAAAGAATAAAAAAAAATAAATGGGCATTTGTGTTGAAAAAGAAGAAGAATGACTGGTTAGGAAAAGTTACAATAAAAATTATATTTAAATCCCTATAATTGATGCTTTCTTATCATCTAGTAAAGGTTCCATATATTGTACTCAATCTCGTTATAGAATACTCTCTCTGTCAATCATCCAATTTGTAGGCTTCTCCTACATGGTTTGAACTCTTACTTGAGTACTCTTGTTTCATCCATAGTAGCATGTTTATAGCTCTTTATTATCATGCTCACTAATGTGGAATCACGCTTTCAAAGACCATGCCACTAATTATCATCCAAATTGCACTTCACGCACCTTTCCTTGTTACATGATCTTGCAACATGGAGATGTTAGTAGTCTATTGCTCTCGTTCTATACTATTTGTTTGGAGAACAATTAGAGCTTCATCACTTGTCAAACCCTTCTCTCGACCTTATACACTCTACTTAGCATCCATTTTCCATGTATCATAGCTCATACTCTTTTTAGTGACATTGTCATTGCTTCTTAAAAGGTGATTCAATACCCAATCGTACTCACTCTTTCCTAACAAAATGATATCGATCTCAATTGTGGGACATGTATGGCATCCATTAGATTTCACACCTCTCCATCAAACATGCAAAATTGCATACAACTTTGGAAATCACTCTGCATGTTGTCCTTTTAAGCCATGTCATTTGTATGATATATGTTGAACTACTCCCAGGATAAGCGACATGATATGATGTTAGTCTAGTTGCCACATAGAATCCGACTTCTTGCTTGTTGCCATTGAGCATGCTTCAAAGTCTCCCTCTTAATGTGGGATTGCCAGGTCCAATTAACCTAGATGTTTGCATAAATCCTAGGAATAGTTTGGTTATTTGGATTTTCACTCACATTCATTCCACCCTCATTCATAAAAAAAAAAACAACAAAAAGATAATCTTGTGGGGTAATTTTCAACAAACACACAACACACACCCACATTCAAGGCACTTAATCAACTTGATTTGTTTTTACTCAATCGGGTTCTGATCTGTGGAACCGGTACACACAAAGCAACACATAACAGAGTAGAAATCATTCTAGGTTAACCATCTTTGAGTGCCTAACTTAGTGGTGCAATTGTGGCCAATTGTTTAAGTTGTTTGAGCCGCACCACTCTATTTAAAACCAACTCATCAAGTAGCACCTCCTTAGGGTTTTCAATCTAGGTATATTCCAGGCACTCCACTTTCTTTTTGATTTTAAAGGAAAACAATCTTCACCCGTGTTTTACAACTTGGTTTGCTTAGAAACTTGATTGCAATTCACCTAATTTGAAATCCTAAAAGCTACTTAAGCAAGATTTGAACATTAAAATTCACGCATCATAATAATCTTGCTTGAAAACCCTGGTTGTGCATGCACTTACACAAATCTCAATCAATCATTAAGGGCACAACCCATTTTAAGGGCCCATCACATTCCATAAGCACCACAATCCCAGGCCTTAATAAAATTGAGTAGATGTTGGCCTTAAGGTTTGATTCGCTCTTCAGGGCCTAGTCTGAGATTGTTTTTGATTAACCTACTTGTACTGATTAATCTGATGTCTAGCTAGGGAAGTAGTGTCAAACGACCGCGACTGGGGGGTACACTAGGAACCGGAGGCGAAAGCCGAAGGAAGAACCTTCTCCCCAGTCCCTCCTTCTAACTGGTTGGATTAAACAGACGCAAGTAGAGTAAATCATTTACAGTCTTAAGGTGGGTTTTGGGAGTCAGTAGATCCTTAGGCTACCCTACTTAAGGACAACCTTGTTTTGTTGTGCTGCAAGGTCCCTATCCCTAGTCCTTCCGACCTTCTCCTAGTTTATGCTGGGAAGACGGTCATTGAATCCCTGATTGGAAGGACCATTAGAACATTATAGGAGGCACAAGTTGGATTTTGGTCAATTTGATCCCATGGCCGAACAACAGCCTCCTCTGCTTGGAAATCCACAGGAAGAATTTCGAAGGCAGCTGGAACAAATGCAGAGAATGCAGGAATGGTTCCAGAGAGTGCAGGGCGCTCAGCCCTTGAAGGATTTTTATGATCCTTCAAATTACGGGGAACGTCCCGGCATCCAGATTCCAGCTGGTGACGTAGAAATCAAGCCCCAGGTGTTAAGCCTGATTAAACATTATCATGGGCTTGGCTCTGAAGATCCGTTTCAGCACTTGGAGGACTTGACCACTTTGGTCTAAACCACCAAGGCTCGAAACGTAAACGAGGAGCAAATGATCATGAGGCTCTTCCCCCACTCTCTTAGGGATAAGGTTGCGCATTGGTATAGGACAATAGGTAGACCAATTACAACTTGGAATGAGTTGAAATTGGCCTTTCTGAAGAAATTCTTCTCAGTCGGTCGTACTAATGCTTTGAGACGGGCAATCACTACCTTTACCCAGCGGCAAGGGGAGCAGTTTCATGTGGCCTGGGAGCGATTCCAAGACTTATTGCGGAGGTGTCCACACCACGAGGTGCCGAAATGGCAACTCGTGCAAATCTTCTATCATGGGTTAACTAAGCAACTCAGAAATCATGTTGATGCTTCTTGCGGAGGCAATTTCCTCAATAAAGATGCAGATAGTGCATATGATTTATTTGAGGAAATGAGTGAGAATTCAATCAATCATGCCTCCATGGATACATTTAACCGGTCCCAGTAGCCCAGATCAAATGTCAATGAAGTCCATGACTCTCATTCATTTGATATGGAATTGATTTGTAACAAACTTGATAAGGTGGACTTGGTTGCTAAAAGAATGGAAGAGTGGATGGCTGGCAATTCTATAAACAACTCGCGATCCACTCAATCCCAAAATCGGGATTCCATTCCTCACGAGCTCCTTCTGGACGAGAGTTTGTGAATCAACTCGATGCGGCTCAACCTGTGAGTCAGCATTATTCGGAACCCCACGGGTTCCCAACTGGGGCCTTTGATCCCAGTTTTTCTGATCCTTCCCTTTCTTTCTCTCCATCCTCACCTTATGAGGATGTCTACGTTGTACAAGAGAATGTTAGATCCAACCCCTACTCGAATGCCTATAATCCAGGTTGGAGAAACCACCCTAACTTCTCTTGGAAAAATCTGGGGCAACAGACCCAATTCCGACTCGGCAATTATGCTCTGCAATGACCAATGGGTCAGGGTCAAGTATATACTCAGTTGCCTCCAAATTAGGTCAATCAGCCAACTTGGAATGCCCGTCAACCCGCAGGGCAGGCTGATTTGAACCGTCAAATGGTAGAGATGCAAGGATCTATGCTCCAGCTCATGCAGCAAATGAAAAACTCGCTGGACAACTTGCAATCCGGGCTCATTGCTAACTCTCGTCAACCTGGATCTCTACCATCCCAACCCGTACCTAACCCGCGAAACACTATGAATTTGGGCAATCAAGCCCAAGGGTATGGAAATCAGAGGGACTCGCACGCACATGCTCAGGTGGTTGAGCAGGGTTCCTTGTCTTCTTCTTCTGCAAATCAACAATTCATGGTCAATCAAGCCCCTCCAATCTTTCCTAACCCTCCCCAAGACCCAAATTCTTATGCATCTGCAAATTCTGTCACTTTGAGGAGTGGTAAGAAGACTCAGGATCCACAACCACACTATTCTGATCTTTTGAATCCTGAAGAACTTGAGGAGAGAGAGGAGAATTCTAGAGGAGAAATCAAGGCTCAGGAACCTGATTCCAAAGATCTAACTCATATTCCTTTTCCTGAAGCCTTAACTAAATCAAAGAAGTCTGTTGATAGCAATGAGGAGCTTTTGAATCTATTTAAGAATGTTGAGATCAATATCTTGCTCCTTGATGCTATCAAGCACATATCGGCTTATGCAAGATTTTTAAAGGAATTATGTACACAAAAGCGTAAGTCGAGAGAATCTGTTCCGAGGAAGGTGGTACTCTCCGAGCAGGCTAGTTCTGTTATCCTGCACTACCTCCCTTAAAAAAAGAGAGATCCTGGTGCTCCATTGATTTCTTGCGTTATCGGAGATTACAAATTTGATAGAGCACTTTTGGATCTTGGTGCATTCATCAACCTAATTCCAACTTCTCTCTACGAGAAGTTTGGGTTAGGTGAACTTCGGCCAACTTCAGTAACGCTACAGTTAGCGGACCGTTCAGTCATAAACCCGCGAGGCGTTATTGAAGATGTTATAATTAAGGTCAACGATTTCTATTTTCCTGTAAATTTCCTGTTCCTTGACATGGATGTACTTGATAATCTGAGGAACGCGCCCATCATTCTGGGGCATCTGTTCCTGGCTACCGCAAAGGCCAACATTAATTGTGAAAGCGGTAGCATGGAAATCGCCTTTGGGGACCAACGAATGAAATTGGATATTTTTAAGGCGATCAACAAATTTGAGGATTGTGAATTTATTGAGGAACTAGATGAGGATAATGATAATATTGAAACTTGTTTGACAGTTTCTTCAATCGAAAGTTCCTCTTTGGATGATGAATTTGACCTGAAACTCTCTTTGGCTGACCTGACATCTTTGGAAGAGGTTATTGATTTTGTTCACTCACAACCTCTTCTTCTTGTTGAATCTTCAGCATCTACCCTACCATCAATCATCAACCCACCCCAGCCTGAATTGAAACCATTGCCCGAGAATTTGAAATATCAATTTTTAGGACCTCAGAATACGCTCCCTGTGATTATCAGTGCTAAATTGACAAAGGAGCAAGAGATTAAATTGATCAAGGTCCTAAAGGAACATAAGGAGGTAATTGGTTGGACCATTCATGACCTTAGGGGGATCGAGCCATCTTACTGTAATCATAGAATATTTTTGGAAGATGGATCCTGCCTTTCTCGCCAGATGCAGAGGAGGTTGAATCCAAATATGCTAGAAGTGGTAAAAAAGGAAATCATCAAGTGGCTCGATGCAGGAATTATTTATCCAATCTCTGACAGTCCCTGGGTAAGTCCTGTTCAGATTGTTCCAAAGAAAGCTGGGATTACTGTTGTAACTAATGAGAGAGGAAAATCTATCACAACTCGTTCAGCTTCCTCTTGGAGAGTTTGTATTGATTACAGGAAGTTGAACACAGCCACTAAAAAGGATCATTTTCCCCTGCCGTTCATTGATCAAATCTTGGAAAAATTAGCCGGGAAGAAGTACTTCTGTTTTCTTGATGGCTACTCGGGATACAACCAAGTTCCTATCCATCCCGAGGATCAGGAAAAAACTACTTTCACCTGTCCCTACGGAACCTTTGCTTTTCGTAGGATGCCTTTCGGGTTATGCGATGCACCTACGACTTTTCAAAGGTGTATGCTAGCCATATTTTTTGACATGGTGGGAGAGTTTATGGAAGTCTTCATAGATGATTTCTCTATTTTTGGAGAATCATTTGACTCTTGTTTGGTTAATTTAGAAATGATTCTTAAGCGATGTATCAAGACACGACTGGTCCTTAGCTGGGAAAAGAGTCATTTCATGACCCAAGAGGGCATCATTTTGGGTCATGTAATCTCTGAACGGGGAATTGAAGTGGACAAAGCTAAGGTTGATGCTATCGCTAAACTTCCTCCTCCCACATTTGTTAAACAAATCAGATCATTTCTTGGCAATGTGGGATTTTATCGAAGATTCATCAAGGATTTCTCGAAGGTTGCTCGTCCTTTGAGCAATCTTCTTGCCAAAGAAACGCCGTTTGTTTTTGACGAATCATGCCGAAAGGCATTTGATTTCCTGAAAACGGCAGTCACCTGTGCTCCAATTTTGCAACTACCAATTTGGACAGCCCCTTTTGAGATCATGACCGACACTTATGATTACGCGGTTGGGGCTATCCTTGGTCAGAAAATTGATCGAAAGCCCTCTGTCATCTACTATGCTAGTAAAACTCTGGATGAAGCCCAGAGGAATTACACTGTTACTGAAAAGGAATTACTAGCTGTAGTATTTGCTTTGGAAAAATTCAGGGCTTATCTTTTAGGGTCTCATGTTATTGTTTATACCGACCACTCAACCTTGAGACATCTCTTGGCTAAAAAGGATGCCAAACCTCGGTTTATTCGTTGGATTCTTCTTCTTCAAGAATTTGATCTTGAAATCAAGGATAAAACTGGGGTACAAAATGTGGTAGCGGATCATTTGTTGAGACTCCTAGGTGATTCTTCTTGTCTGGACATTCCGATTGCTGACACTTTTCCAGACGAAACCATTCTTATAGTTTTAGGTGCCCACACCTCATGGTTTGCTGACATTGTTAACTATTTGGCTGTTGGTCAAATCCCCCAGGATTGGACCAAGCAACAACAGGATAGACTCAAATCTGAGGCTAAATATTACTTCTGGGAGGACCCTGAACTGTATCGCATCAGCTCTGATCAGATTATTTGCCGATGTATTCCGGAGAATGAATTCAATTGTATACTCGAGTTCTGCCATGCATCTGGGTGTGGTGGACATTTCTCCATGAAAAAGACGGCTGCAAAAATCTTGCAATCTGGCTTCTATTGGCCGTCTTTATTCAAGGATGCCCAGGATTTCTCAAGATCATGCTCTCGATGTCAGGCACTCGGGAGCATAACTAAGAGAGACATGATGCCCCTAAACCCTATTTTTCCTGTTGAAATTTTCGATGTTTGGGGCATCGATTTCATGGGACCCTTTATCCCTTTATTTGGACATCAGTATATTCTTGTTACTGTTGATTATGTGTCCAAATGGATTGAGGCGATTCACACCCGAACCAATGACCACAAGGTGGTCATCAATTTTTTCAAGAAAAATATCTTCAGTAGGTTCGGGATTTCGAGGGCTATCATCTGTGATGGTGGCACTTATTTTACTAATGCCCAATTCTCGAATTTATTGGCCAGATATGGGATTAATCATCGAATTTCCACACCTTACCATCCCCAGACGAATGGACAAGCCGAGATCTCCAATCAAGAGATCGAGAACATTCTGCAAAAAACAGTTAGGCCTGATCACAAGGATTGGACTCAAAAGCTTGAGGACGCTCTTTGGGCCTACCGTACTACGTATAAAATGCCCATCAGCATGTCTCCATTCCGTTTGGTGTATGGAAAGGCATGCCATCTACCCGTAGAGCTTGAACACAGGGCATTCTGGGCAATCAAACAATGCAATTTAGATCTGAATCAAGCTGGGAAGACCAGGAAACTCCAACTATCTGAGTTAGAGGAGCTTAGAAATGATGCTTATGAGAATGCCAAGATCTACAAGGCTCGGACCAAAGCTCTACATGATCAATTGATTTCCCGCAAGAGCTTTGAGCCAAACCAGAAGGTCTGGTTATTTGATTCTAAACTTAAGCTCTTTCCTGACAAACTTAGATCTAAATGGAATGGCCCATTCATAATTGATCAAATTTTTCCAAATGATGCCATTCAGATTTCTGACCCAAGGACGGGTAACACCTTTAAAGTCAACGGTCAACGTCTGAAGCCTGTTGTTGACCGTATTCTTCCAGAACCCGTCTCAGACTCTGTTGCTCTAGCCATTCTGTGACTTCTTTGGCTGGACTTTGCCTAGCTGATGGCATTAAACTCAGCAGTTGTACATATGACACAAGGCTGATACGAGCTTCATATTCAGGTGACATCTTTCATATTCTACCCTTTCTTTCATGTCTCTTTTTCAATGAGGACATTGCATCAGCTAGGCATGGGGGGGGTAGATTCATTTTTGAATTATTTGGTCAGCTTTGTGAAATCCATATAAATTATTTTTCTCTTCTTATTTATAAAAAAAAAATCAAAATTAGGAAGGATTAGTTGGACATTAGGACTTTTCAATCCTAAGAAATTTTACATTTGGATCTGAACACAAAGACCCTTCAGGTCTTTGGACTTAATTAGCCCGTGTATCCACTAAAATGTGGATTTGTCTTTGAGTCCTCACCATCTTAATTCTATCGTAATTGGAATAAATAAGTTT
This sequence comes from Thalassia testudinum, assembly GCA_037157565.1. Taxonomy (NCBI): domain Eukaryota; kingdom Viridiplantae; phylum Streptophyta; class Magnoliopsida; order Alismatales; family Hydrocharitaceae; genus Thalassia; species Thalassia testudinum. The sequence continues at coordinate 27,986,755 of JAZHRO010000024.1, forward strand.
GGGTGATAAGTACACGACTTATCAATCCACTCTCTGATTTGAGGGAATTTATGAGTTTTAAGCATCTACACACTTTCTTTGCATTGACTCATTATTCGGCGATTCTAACGGAAATTGGGTAGCTAATGACCCTTCTAGGGTGATATGGCTGGCAAGTTATCGTGGGTAACAGCCCATAGGTAGGTTGTCTAGAGCCCAGTCACTGGACCTTTCTCTTTTTTCTGCCCTTAGGTAAATCTTAGACCAGTGAAGCCACCTACTTGAAAAAAAAGAAAGAAAAATTCAAAAAGAAAAGGAGAAAAAAAAGAAGAAATAAGCCACACTTCACCGCACGAGTATGGCTGGCAAGTTGTCGGTGGTAACAGCTCATCGATCGGTTGTCTAAAACCCAGCTCAGTGAATGCACTAAAAAAAATTCCCATAACACTTAGGAAGAAGCGGAGAAGTAGAATAAACCGGGGAGATATACACAGGATTCACCCTTGTGTTGACCCCGTAAAAAATAAAAGTAGGGAGAAAGCTACCGGTTGTAAAGATACACCTTTAGGCAGAATTCTTTTTGAGGTCACCTAGAGGAGTAGAAATCCGAAGTCCATTTTAATTACCGGTCAACGAGTCTATCACAATCACAATAAGATGCTTAAAACTTAGGATTCTCATCAAATCTTGGGTGAGTTGAATGTCTGTATAAAACCACTCTTAAACCCTAAAATTTGAAAATCCAAAAAAATTAGAAAAGAGTAAAAAGCGAAAAAGAAAATATTCTTTGAATAAGGCAAGGGTTTGAGGCAGTCTGCATTTTGGTAGATACTTGGGCACTGTTGTGTCTTTGAAAGTTCAGTCCTTAAGTAGACAATTTCTTAATGATTGAAAATAACTCAGGCTCAAATAATCCAACCTAATTCTTTTATAAATAGCATATAGTTTTGGCTAGGGACTTGCAAAAGATAGGCATGGGGGTATGATGTAAACACATTTACACTACTTAAGATGTCTATTTATGCATGTTCTTAAGCATAGGATTGCATTACATGCTATAAATATTGCATAACATGCATTATCTTGCATTTAGAGTAGTTTGAATAAAATGGAGGTTAATTGTCTCATTTTATGTGCTTGGACAGGGAAAACATTTTATCGGGGCCTCGGATCGAAGATCCAACCGTATGGATGTGATCAGGGCGACGATTGGAGTTCAACGACTCCAAGATCGCCATAATCAGGCATCCGTAGCATTAGATAGTGACTAGGGAACCCTAGAAGATCAAGGGCCAGGTTGGTGTAAATCCACACTTCAATTGACAAATCCGACAGCACGGATGAATTCAGATCGACGATCGCAGCCCAACGACGTAAAAAATCGAGTCAATCCGACATCTGTAGCACCATCTACAACATCCAGAAGATGGACGGCCGCATGCAATCACTGAAGCCTCCGTGTCCGCCCTCTCTCTGCCGTTGGATCTCGATCCAGCGGCTGTGAACAGCCACACCACAATTTGCCCGCTCGACCATCCGCGCCCCGTAGCTAGCGGTCGAAGGCGCTATCGTGTTCACAAGCTGCGGGTTCGAGCCGCAGCGAAGGGGAGAAGGGTGCGGGCGCATAGCAGCGGGCGTGCGTTGGATCGTCATCGGGCAGCTCAGATCCTCCAATAGCGGCCACGCTCTATTTCACGCGAGGCGAGGACGCGCCATCGTACGTGTTGAGGCGGGCACACAGCAGCGGGCGAAGGCGCATCCTAAGCCGTCCGATCTCACGATCGGGCGGCTGAGATTTGTGGAACGTGCGGATGCGTTGAGCGCAGGCAGCTGAGGAGGCGCGCGTGGGGAGCGCCTACTACACCCACGTTGGGGCTTTAGCGACGGTTTTATTCGTCACTAAAGACCCCTCATTTAATGTTTTAAAGATGTAATGACCAATTTGCCCCTACTCCTTGCAACTATAAAAGGAGACCCCCTCCACACGAAATTCTCATCCCTTCCTTCTCTTCTCTACCTCTCCAAAGCTCAAGAGAAGCTTGTCCCACACCCGGGATGCTCCTCACGAGATAAAGTCCAAATTTTCGTCCCCCTTCGAAAGTGGATCTCGTGACGACAACGGCGTGCTGCTCCATTCCTGTTCTTCTGCTTCGTCCTTCATCTAGGCGTCGTTCCGTCCAGCTCGTCCTCCATGCGATTGTCGAGGAGGATAACTTCTCTCTCCCATTCTTCTTTACAGCTTTTCTAGTATAGAATTTTCTTGCTTTCTAGTGTAGCTGATTTCCTGCTTTCTAGTGTAACTTTTATTTGGTTTGATTGTATAAGCATTTTGAGATATTGAATTTATGTTCTCTCTCTCTCTCTCTTCCTTTTAGTCTGATAGCTTCATTGTAATTATATCGCCTCGCTTTTCGAAAATTCTAAAAAAATATAATTGCTAATATAAATCAACGTAGCCTCCCTGTATTCGATGCGGAATTCAAATTTTGGTATAAATTTTATTTTTTGAACACGAGTTCTTCGCTTTCAAGCTATAATGACAGGTTTTCCAAAACCAAACACGTTAGCGTAGCAATTCGACAGTTCAATTGCCATCTTGGGATTAGATGGCTGATTAATGTCCCAGATGTCTTGTAAATGAATCTTAGACGTCTGTCTTAATCCAACCCCGAGTAGAAGATCAACCCTCTTAGGGTCAGACGACTGACCTTGAGATCAGATAATGACCCAGACGTTTGGCCATAAAATCTGACGTTTGATAGCCCTGTCAGAATCATAAATGGCCCTAATTTCAGTGGAGTTTTGGACCACACTCTTGATCCTTGTTCCCAACGGCTACAAGAAGCTTCTAAGGCCTTCCAAAGCATTCTTAAGACCTCTATAAATAGAGGAGCACACTTCCTAAGTAAATTACACCTTGAGAATACGACTTCCACTCATATTATGAAATGACCCTTCCCAAGGGTCGTTTAGGAATTTCCCAGAATTTTAGGGGTATTAATGCAATTTTAAACCCCCTTGGGATTTACTTTGTGGGCTCTGTAGGAATAGGAGGCTTTTGCAGGGTGAACTTTGTAAAATGCACCCCACACCCCACTCAACCCACGCACACACACACCCAAAACCCTAACCCTTCTCTTTAAAAACCCCCCACTCCACCATCCACTCCATCCCACGGCAACCCTCTCCCCACATCTCCATCTCCACCACACCTCCACCTTCACTCCTCCACCCTTTGCAGTCGGCAACCATCCCTTTCCCCCTGTTCCCTTGCCATCGTGTGTGGGGGAGGAGAGGAGAGGAACAGGAGGAGCACGGAGGGGAGGGAGAGCAAGCGAAGGAAAAGAGGGGAGGAGGAGCGCAGAGGAGAGGAAGAGAGAGCGTGGGGGAGGGAGGGGCTGTGCGTGCGAGGGGAGGAGTTGGAGGAGCATGGAGGGCACACCTCCATTTTCCTGCACCACCTCCATCCATCTTCTCCTCTTCCACCTTGCGACCGGGAGAAGGAGAAGAGGGGAGCTAGAGGAGCGAGTGGAGGGGGAGAGAAAGGCAGCAACAGGAGGAGTTGGTAGAGGAGAGAGTGTAGGAGAGGGAGAGCAATAGGGAGAGAAGCTGTTGCAGCTCCGCAAGCGAAGAGGAGGTGATCGCGAGAAGAAGAGCTTTGCGAGGAAGCTCTATGCGTGGATATTTCCGCATTATCAGACGTCTGCGACCATTGTCAGATGTCTGGAGGGGTTGTTGGATGTTCGGAGGGCACTCAGGACATCCGATGGCACGCAGAGTGCCAAGGTACGTACCCTGAACGACCATGCATGCGTGGTATAGAGTGTTGAGGTGTTGTTGTTGTGGCTGTGAGTGCATGTGCGGGTACAAGTACGTTAGAAAGGCACGTGGCACGACATTTGAGGCACTTTAGGACGTCTGGAGGTCGTCTCAGACGTCCGATTGTTATCCTAAACGATCGGGAGTAGTGTCAGACATCTGGAGACCCCCTCAGATGGCTATGTGGGGTAGCAAACGACAGGTACAGACGCAAGAGAGCAAGGTGAGCTACTACGTTCGTTTAAGATGTCTGGGACTCGCCCCAGACGTCTGATTTTGGTCAAAATGCGTGTTTTTGGGCCAGTTCAGGGCCTAAACGGAGTCGATTTTATGCAAACATTGTATCGTTGGTTTTCTTTCGGAATTCTCTACGTGTTAGTGTAGTATCTATACTATCTTGAGCTTGTTTGACATGTTGGTCAAAGTTCTAGGTCTGCTGTCCGTAGTATACATGGGACCCGTGGAGATGTTGGGATCCACCGTTCGAGCCCCCATACCACCTGTATACCCTGGTAGAGTGGTCCTCTATACTTCTATGATTTGAATTAGTAAAGTGTATGTTAAATTAGAAATATCTGCTTGAAACTTAGGTTATGGGATGAACCCTAGGACTAAGAATGTGAATGGTTTATATTCAACGCATGAACCTCGCATGTTATAAAATTTGAGAATGTATGACGTTAAATTTCATATTGTGATAATTGGAATATTTAAATGATGAGATGATCACTTATCCTGTTGATAATGGTTTATCCTGTTAATTTACAAGCTACCTGTTGTACAAATTAGAAATCCGTATGTAATAGAGATGCATTCCATGAAATGAAATAAGATGAGTACCATGCATGAACCCTACGGGGAATTAGGAAAGTAACTCAAAGTATACTGAAATAGATATCTGATGTATGATGGAACCTGTTGCCTACAAGCGTGTTGGTTGACTAATCAGCCTTGGGTATGGAAAGTGAGCTGGCCCTCGCATATGTGGTATCGAGGAGAGCTACTGTCACCTTAGTCTAGGGGGGAGGTAGCCGCCCCTTGGATTGGGACTCGGGGTTTGGATTGGCCACTCTACACCGACTCCTGTTAGGCCCATTGGGCAAATCGGGATAGCCGGCGAGGGTACGCAGATTGTTGAAGGGTGTGACTCCAGTTTTGTTCTGTGTTGTACGTTTGGGTGTACTCGTTAGCGGAAATGATTGACTGCGTGCTAGTGTGGGGTAGCTACCTATGCGCTTATCGCGCGTGTCGTAGTCACAACTACATTGCGGCCATGACCCCTGGGTGGTAGATGTTGTTCGCTCTGAATCGGGTTTTAAAATTGTCGCATTGTAGTATAGTTCGAATTAGTGTGAAAAACAAATAATATTTAAACTCGAATATCAGAAATGAAGTCCGAGGTCGAACTCAGGGAACAATTGGCAACAATAGTTCTCAAGATTGCAATTCAACACAATATAAGCAGTTTATAATAGATCTCCTGTTATGACACTGGCATCAAACGTCGTTTAAGACGTCTGGGAATTGGTCCAGATGTCTGGTCAGACGTCTGGAAGCCTTCACAGACGTCTGGAAATTACTTTTTTCGGTGTACGGTTTCGGGTCTGCATGCATGTGCGCGCAGACTGAACCACCGCCCTCCTTTCTTCTCTCTCTTTCCTCTCCATCCTGCAGGCGCAGCCTTTCGTCTCTCTCTCCCTCACAACGCCTTCAAATACTCCCCCTCTCCTCTCCCTCACCCTCACTCCACCGCCTTCTTCTTCTTCTCCTTCCTGTTAGCGTGAGAGTGAGCGGGTGGGGCAGCAGCTGCTGCTGTGAGTGCGCAGGGAGGAGGGGTTGCAGCGAGAGGGAGGGAGTTAGAGCGCAAAGGTGCGAGCTCGCCGGAGCAGCCAGGGTCGGCCGATGGGTGCGCAGTAGGAGCGTGGCACTGGGGAGGAGCTGCTGCAGCTAAGGCAGCAGGCGAGCGCGGCGCGGCACGGTCGTGCACAGCAGGCGGAGGGCGAGGAGGTCCTGATTCTGGGAAATTTCCCAGAATCAGACGTCTGGACCTACGTCCAGACGTCGCGGGAGACGTCTGGAGGAAGGTCCAGACGTCTGAAAGGTACGGTATTTTTCTTCGCTTCTTTCGCATGTACTGCCATGCAGCCGTTTCGCCGAAGGGTTCTGCCTCGTTTCGTGTTGAGGACGGTTGTGTATGTGTGCAGGTCTCGTTCGGGAAGGCGAAAGGGCACGCCCTCCCACACAGATCGGACGTCTGGGTACAACACCAGACGACGGAGAGGGTCTCCAGACGTCCGGAGTGATAGTCGGATGTCTAGAAACTAAGTCCAGACGGTTCAGCGGGATTTTGGACATCTGAAGGACCGCGCAGGATCAAGGTATGACCTGAGCCATCGTTTAAGACGTCTGGAAGATGTTCCAGACGTCTGATTTTGGGTAGACTTGTCGTTTTTGACCCGTTTAGGGTTTGTTCGAAGTCTGTTTTCCACGTTTCAAGTATTGTTCTTCTCAGATTTAGTTCCTCTACCTGTTTACAGTATTTGCATCACGTTCTGAGTAGTTCCTTGCGTTGATCCTTATGTTAGAGCCCCGTTCAATTGCGGCTCTGGGGGTTGCGAAGGCGCGCGGGTTTGCCGATCATGCCCCCAGTACTCCCGATTTTGCAGGTAGAGTGGCTCCCTTTAATTATTTACCAACATTTATGCACTTGTGAGATAATTAATAGATTCTAAGGTGTGGCATGAACCCTAGGATTGGAAAACTAGATTGAACGATAGATCCTAGGGTATGGCATGAATCTTAGGATTGGAAAACTAGATTGAATGATAGATCCTAGGCTGTGGCATGAATCCTAGGAATGGAAACACCAAAACGAATGTCGTGAATATATAAATTGCAGTCTTGGAAAAGTAGAAAGAAAAATGATAATTGCCTGTAATTGGATAACGGTTGCTTGTCTATGAATGGATATTAACTGTTGAGAACATGGGCTATAGGAAAATAAAGCTGAAATGATGAAACCTAAATTGGCTTAGTTAAAGAAATATGAGCACGAACCCTACGGGGAATTAGGAGTAGAACTCTTGAGAGGTGAATGGAATAGAATTGGGGAAGTGAGCTGGCCCTTGAGTACGGAGTACCATGGAGAGCGACTGTCCCACTATTTAGTGCAGAGCGGAGCTAGCCACCCCAGGGACCGGGGTTAGGTTTGGCCACTTTGTACCAACTTTTGGCCCTCGTGTACACAGTACCGAGGAGAGCTACTAGTGTAGGGAGAGCACTAGCCACCCCACGAGCCCCGAGGTTTTGCTAGCCCTCCTACACCGACTTGTTAGGCTCACTGGGCAAACCAGGGTAGTCAGGTGAGGGTGCGCGGACTGTGAAGGGGCAAGACCCCTGTTTGGTTACTGTGGAGGGGCTGGACCCCTGTTACTGAGAGGGCTCTGCCCTATACTGGTTCCGTGCTGTGCTTTGGGGCGCACCCGTTAACGGAAACGACTGACCGCGTGCCAGTGCGGGGAAGCTACCCGTGCGTTTATCGCGCGTGCCGTAGTCACCGTTACGTTTGTCAGCAACCTTGGGGTGGTTGACTGAGGGTAGGACCACCACGGGGGACTCTCCTGGCCAGGAGAGCACCATGTGTTACTTCTACTTTTCGGAAAAGGCTGCAACCAATATTGTTCCCACGAGGAACATTCAAAATCAAGAGAAAGATCTGAGGAATAATCCAAGAATAAGTAATTGGAAAATAAAGAAAGAGATTAAAAATAACAGCTACTTGTCCACCTTACTATTTTTCTTAGCTTTTGGTTGCCACTCTACTCAGCGTTTCGCTGATGTGTTACCTTTGTCACCTTTTCAGGACCAGGTGTTGAGCAGCCAGAGCCGGCGGCTGCAGAGGGAGATGGGCCTAGTAGAGCCCAGTAGTCTTACTTGTGTAGTACCTACTGTACCGTTTCTTTTGTGTAGTGAGTATTTTTCTGTTACCTCTGTACTCTTTTATTGTAAGCATCATGTTTATGTACCTGTTTATTTCTCTACTGTTTTGGTGGTGTGTACTGTAGTAGTGCTTTTCTTTACTGCTGTATTTTTGTTACTGTTGGTTATATGCATGATGAATGTGGTTTATTTTACTGCTCTTTTGGTTACTTTCTCGTTGGACGACTGGGTCTTGGGATCAGTCGAGTCGATCCGATTCTCGTGTCTCGTAGGGATTCGGGAATCGGGTCGTAACATCTCCCAAACATAAATGAAAGTGAATGTCAGATAATGCAAAAAGAATGGGGTAAAATGGTGATTTGAATCACCAATTACCCCTCACAATTATATCAAATAACTCAATAGTACTAATCAAATAATGCCACATAGGATAAGTGCACAGTGCACTTCAGACGTCTGTTCAGCCAATCAGACGGCTTAAATCACACTCTTCTTCTCAGGCGTCTCTCTTGTTTTTCTTCCTTTTCGCTTCTCTTTTCTTCTTCCTTCTCTTCTTCCCTCAGCTTCAGAGAAAGAGCAGTATGGGACTCAGCACGCCAGTAGAGGCAAAGGCCTCCCTCAGATTTCATAAGTGTTGAGAGGAGGGCAGCAGAGCAAAACCCCCCCTCCTCTCTTTCTCTTCTTCCTCTCTCAGAACCAGCAAACCCGAACAGACCCGGGTATCCAGGTAAACGGACCGAGCCCAGACCCGCAAGGCATGAGTGCGGGTGAGGGCATGCATATACGCGTGCGTGCGGGGACCTCACACCCTGTGTGTGCTGAGGCATAAGCCGATATCACCTTTTCCCTTTATGCGCCTTCACACACCCATCAGGAAACGAGGTGGGACTATGTTGTCCCTCTATTCTTTGCGTGCAGCTGCGGGAGGTAATGCCTCCAATTGAAGGCGAAGGAGTGGTTGTGGTCTTTAGTCCAGGACCTAGGACACATCTTGATGACACTGTGCGTCGCCTGGGTGTGGATTTGGCGAAGAACACGGCCGCAGGAGCTTGAATGACGTTGGAGAAGGAGGCGGCGGCGACGGAGCTCCGATGGCAACCTAAAACCAAGAACACCGGCTAAACGCCCTAATCAGTATGCTCAGATGGTTCGTCGGACCACGGCGAGTGTAACGGTTGTCGTGGTTTGGTGTGTATGCATGTGCGAAGGGCTGATGGTGAGGCAGATGAGGGTGGACGGTGGGTGTGTTCGGCAGGAAGGTAGAGGGTGTTAAACCCTAAATTTCTTTAGGGATTTTGGAGGGTGAGTCATGGCGGAGGTTTTGGATCGGTTGGCGAGGCGGATGGAGTTGTGGAGCGGTGGAGACGCTTTACCAGAGATGTGGCCAGGGGAGAAGAAGATGAAGTGCGGGGGAAGTGGTTGGCGGTCATGCGTGTGTCGTAAGTGTGTGAGAGAGAAATAGATGAGAGAGAGAGCAATAGTGGGATTTAGCTAGGTGGGAGAGAGGCGGAGGTAGCCGATTTTGGTCCACTAATGCTGGAGAAGGAGGAGAGATTGGTGAGACGACGATGACGAAACAGACGGAGAAACACCCTCCCTTTGGCTGGGGAGGGTCGCAATGAAGAGAGGAGTCAAGGGAGCCGATCAATTTGGTTGTTGGACGACTGGAGGAGGAGGATCAAAGAGGGTCACCGGAGCAAGGGTTTTGGTGGCCGGGGAAGGAGAAGCTAAGGGAGTTGACGCACCAAAACTTGTTGAGGAAGTGCACAAAGCCACAGGGGTCCTTTTATAGGGCTCTAGATGGAGTTCTAAGCTTGGAAAACAAGCTTAGAACCTTTGAGCTTCTCACCGACATAAGATACCCAATCAATCAAACAGTTCACATTAGGATTCTAGAGGGATTTAGGATCCCTAAATGGGCTCATTTGGAAGGCAATTACTTGATGAGTTTCCCTTTTAATTTTGAGAGGGATTAGTCAAGAAATCACAAAGATCTTGCCCTTTAAAGGTCACTGGAGTTTATAGGATTAGAATTTCATGGCGGTAGGGACCTTTTTGTGAAGATGATGATAAAGTTAGGGATTGAAATGCAAAGAATTCAAAAGTTAGGGGCATATGTGTGAGATAAAAGAGTCAGACAGGACTAAATTGTAAACTAGGTCAAGACAGTCTCAGATTAGGCTCAAATTTTAGTACAAACCTATTTTGGACCTAAGGAATTCAATGGTGAAGTTGGATTTTGGTTTTGACCTAGTTTGACTATGTAATTTATGCAAAAAACTAATTTAAGGCAAAAGTCTGCCTGTAGCTCTATTTTAGGTCAAGATTGGTTCTGATGGTCAAATCAAGCATACCAAACCCTAGAGAGTATTTTTATATGAATTTTAGAGGGTTTCGGTGAATTTTATCCTGACAAGAACCTCAGTTAATTAAGTAAGTATGTTTTTAGGATTTCAGATGTCTATTAATTCCTGTAACGCATGAAAACCCTTTTCTGTTTGTTTGAACCCACTTATTAGGCTCTTAAGATCGTTTGAACTTTGTTCAACCCCTGAGAAAACCCGTGATTGTGGTGCAATTGAGATATGATTGTAAAATTGCAGTTTTAATCCTATTTTCTTATCTTTCTCTCAGAATGATTATGCAATCTGACAGTTATGTAAGAGAATTTAATGACTTAATTAGATCAAATTGAGCTGGATATGGCTCATGTTGGTGTTCCCATCGGTAGACTAGGTGTAGGACTACCACGGGGTATTCTCCCGACAAGGGGAGTGCCACGTGTGCATCCTGCATCGCAGGAAAACTGCATCAAGATCGTTCCCTTAGGAAACAAGTGGATTAAGAAATGTTGTGGACCCTTATTAGAATAACCAAATCAAAGACACATAGATGATATAAATGGAAATAGATACATAATTGGAAAATTATATGATTAGTTAGTTGCTTTTCCCTTTTTGTTAAATTGCACGTAAATTACATATACACCACTCTACTCAGTGTTAGTGATAAGTCCACTTTATTAGATCATAATTGAGCCTAAGTACTTTTTAGTTATCTATTCATAGTTTCTAATTGTTTAGGAGTTATACAGTAATTCATCTTAGTCTGCATATAATTTTGTGCGTCAATTTTATGTTTAAAAATGCATGATTTGTTCACTTATTCTATATGGTTGGATGCAGGCTAGGTATAAGAATCAAATGTCATTCTACCTATATAAGATGTTCGGAGCTAAGGATGGACGTCTGGGAATTGCCGGGACAAGTTCCTTGACTTTACATTTTTTAAGATGTCTGATGATGACGTTGGACGTTTGATAAAGGTCGACCAATGCTTATCTGCCATTCTAACCACTCACAATCTTCGCGAGTTGTTAGAGAAGTTTCGCCGAAAGGAAACAGACGAGAGTTTCTTTTAAAAGGCTCCATCTTCCAGGAGCGGGCTCTTCATCACCTCCACCCTCTCCACCGTGGTCCTCTCACCTGCACCGTGCTTCGAACGTGCACCACGGTCCCAGGTTTGCACTGTGGATCGATGCTGGCCTCACCTCTCCTCTACTAGCCTCAACGTGGTGGTGCTTGGTGACAAAGAGGGCCACCACCGGTCGTTCCCTTAACATCTCCTCATCACCAACGCCATCACCACAAGACTGGCTGCTTGTTCTGCATGCAGCCACCTAGCAGCAGCCCGTGCGTCTCCCCCTCACGGCTAGAAGCTGTGCACCCTTATGCGTGCACATCCAGCCTGCGCACGCGCACTGCCACCATCACCGCATAGCCGGCCTCTTCTCCTTCCACTTCTTATCTTCTCCTCCCCTACTTCCACCGCCAAGAGACCCAAACTTGCAGCCACCTGCCCCCTGCCAAGAACCACCATCGACCTCCAACCTCAAGTCCAAGCACCGTCAGCACACCCTCGTCGATCTCAGAGACCACGCGCGGCCACACGCAGCTTAAGGGTGCCACCCCCGCAGACCACAGCAACTCGCACCCACTGCTGCCTCCGGTCATTCCTCCTCCTCTCCGCTGTCCTTCCATGTCCGACCGTCCCAGGCCTTGCCTCCGCCACCAGTGCTCCTCTCCTGTGGAACTCCTCCACTAAAGCAAACGTCTGACGCCTCCTCCACCAAAGCGCGACGAAGAGAGAGGATGTTTCCTCTGTTTTCACTGTAATTAATATTTACATTGAGATGCCATTGCAGGAGTTTTTATTTTAAAAAAAAAATTCTGATTTATTAAGTGATATTGCAACCAGACACCTGTTAGTTTTCATTATCTATCGGGCCATCTAATTGCATCTCTTTTCTTATTTTGTTAAGCTTCACATTTAAGGGTTAGATTATAATTCATACTTGCTGTCATGACACATTCTGGTTGATGGAGTTTATAGGAGTATTATAGTGAAGGAAAATTTACGTGATTGGTTCATTTCTTTTTAGAAATTAGAGATTGGTTATTTGATTAATCTAAAAGTATTCTCTCTTTGGCATTAGGATGAATGAATGAAATTGTTTTTAAGTAAACAAGAGGGAAGCTTATTATGAGTTTATTTGGCTTGGTCCTCCCTGTGGATACGACATTTTTACTGTGGTTTAAATTAATATCTGTTTAATCTTTGATTGAGAGATTTTCCACCACACGACTACAATGACATATCTTTTTATTGCTATCATTCGTAGATAAGCAAATTTCTCTCCATCAGTTAGCTGACCACAGATATATATAATCATGTTCAGGTCAAGGAGTTGAGTAGCCAGCGCCACCGACTGCAGAGGGTGCTGGGCCCAATCGAGCCCAGTCGTAGTTGTACTTTCGTTGTTTCCGTTTCAGAGGCCTCTTTTTGTTGGTAGCATCTTTAGTGTATTAGCACATGTTTCTGTTATGTTTCTCTCTACGTTAGTGTGATAGCTATGTCAGTAAACGTACTTTTCTACTTGTAGCATGTAGTACCTTTGGGGTTCTGTTCTATTTTACATTACTATCTATTATCTATTTCTTCCTTAGTTACATTGCATTTGTGGTTGTGGAATGATTTATGCATTTGGTTATTTCTCATTGGACGACTAGGTCTTGGGATTTAGTCGAGGCAGGCTGAAATGACCCGTTGCATTTTTAATCGGATAAGACATTTGGAGTTTCAGACGGACGTCTGTCCAGATGTCTGGACTCTTGCCCGGATGTCTAAAAGTGGAAAATTTTGTACTTCGCTTTGCACTCTGCTCGTGGGCGATGCGTAGAGGCTTCTCTCTCTTTCGCACCCCCACCCCTAAACCCTAGCACACACTCTATTTAAACCCCCTCTTCTCTCTTCTTCTCCCCCCTCACCACTCTTTAGAAACCACCACCTCCAGCACCTCCCTCTTGCAGTCATGGCAAGGGAGAACGAGAGTGACGAGAGAGAGAGAGAGTGAGGGAGGACAAGAGAGTGAGAGAGGGAAAGAGGAAGGAAGAGTGTGGAAGGTCGGAGGACCTTTGACAACTCGACGGAGCTCACACGACCAGCGGCAGGCATGTGAGCGAGGAGGAAGGGCTTAGGGAGGCGGCCTCCCGGTCCTCTACAGCTGCTAAAGTTGCTGCGGCGCTTTGCGGGCGACGTTGCAACGAGAGAAGCATCGCAGAGCAGGTTCTAGTACTAGAAGTTTTCCAGTATCAAATGTCTAGAGTGATGTCCAGACGGCTGGCGAGGCACTAGGACATTCGGAGCTGAAGCCAGACATTTGAAAGCACAATATCGCGAGGTATGTACCTTCCTACGCTGCTTTCCGCCACGCAGAAGATTGCAGCGCTGGAGGTGTTGGGTTAAAAATGGGTATGTTCTCTGGACGCAGGCACAGAGCGTCATGAAGGAGCGGGGTGCACACTTCAAGGTGATTTTGGATGTCAGACCGCATCGCCAGACGTCTGACGGCCCTTCTAGATGATTGGAAGGAGGGTGAGACATCTGGAGCTGCTCCCAGACGATCGCGGAGGGATCCAGATGTCTGAGAATACCGTAGGAAACACAAGGTGAGATATGACATCTTTTAAGATGTCTGAGACTAGTCCCAGACGTCTGATTTGGTCAGTAACCATGTTTTTGGCCTGTTTATCGCCCAAACGGAATCAGATTTCCGCAAACAAAGTACCATTATTTTCCACTCGAGTTCCTCTACGTATTCGTGTTGAGTATCTACATTGGTTGTTGGTACAGGTGATGAGAGCCTCATCATGAACCCTAACTAGCACAATTTGATCTAAATAAGTGTGAAAAAGCTCCTACAAAACTTAAAGAAAAGCCTAACTCAGAGAATTTTGAATTGAAGAATAAAATAAGTCATGAGGGGTAAAACTGCAATTTTACCAATGCAGTACACACACAAGGTATCTAAGGGTCTAAACACATGTCAAATGAGCTTAATAAGGAAGGAAGTGGGATGATCTGATCTGAAAAGGGTTATAGCAACTTTTAGAAATCAAATGACATTCTGTAACCTTAAAAACAAACTCGCTTTAATTCACAAGGTTGTAGGCAGGATAAAAATCAACTGAACCCTCTAAAATTCATGGAAAAATACTCCATAGGGTTTAGAACCTTCAATTTGGCCTTTGGAACCTATCTTGACCTAAATTGAGAACCATTCCCAAATTTTAACCTAATTTGAGTTTTTGCGCAAATTGATTGGTCAAACGTGGTTAAACCTAAAATCAAATTGAATTCTTTAGGTTCAAATTAGGCTGGTACAGAAATTTGGGCCTAAGAGAAGACCATCTTGACCGACTTTACAAATTGGTCCTCTTGAATTACTTTTTGACCCTTATCTTTTCAAAACCTTGCATTTAGCCCCCTATCGTCTCCTTCGTTCTTTGAAGAATGGTCCTTCCTACCACCCCACGCAGGCATCATACCTCCGGCGACCTTGCGTGGAGGATGGTGCCGCGCAGGGTATGGCAACCGCTCTCAGGAATGAACGGGGGGTTCCCTGCGTCGTCCTCTTTCGTAGGGACCCTCCCCTTTGACCTACGGCTGCCCATGCCTCTCGTGCAAACGCACGAAAGGCATGGGTCTCCATCTCCGACCATCTCCGGCGAACTCCCCACGTCGCTCCCTCGCGATCCTCTCCGTGCCAGCACCTTTATAAGGAGCGGTAGGGGCAGCCGCTTCCTTTAAGCTAGCTTTGGCTGAAGAAAACCCCCCAGCTTCGTCTCCTCTCACTCTGGTCACACAGCCCAAGCTTCCAGCGATCCTCCTCCTCCTCGTCGCTCTGCTGCCATACCTGCAGCAGAGCTCACTCTGCCTTGTCTTCCCACGCCAGGCCACACCAGCTGGCGTCTCCAGATCCCCTCCTCATCGCCGTTACCCCCCTTCAGGGCATCTTCATCCCCAACTCCGGTAGGCACGCGCCGGGCGCCCCTCTCTCCCTCTTCATCAATTAAGTAGGTAGAAACCTTCCTCTTACTCTCCTCTTACTTTTCCCCTCTTAAATTGGCACTTTAGACCCCTCGACTGCCACTACCACCTCCATCTGCTCCACCTCCGGCCACCATCTCCGGCGAGGTCGCTCCACCTCCACAGGCCATCCTACCCCTCGCCGACAAGCCCAGAAGCTCCCCCTCACTCCACTCAAGCATTTCCCCTACTCCATTCACCGCACTTCACCTTTAGACCACCCCTCAAACACACCCACCTGCACCTTTGCAGTGTGCCCTAGGCACACCGCCACAGCCACTTTCTCGCCACGACGGCTCTAGCACCGCCTTCACCGTACTCCGGTGAAGCTTCTTGAGTTGTCTGACGTGGGTGAGTGGCCGTCTTCGTGCTTGCAGGTCTCGGCCTCCTTGCCGCCATTGACGGACAGCAGGAGCTGCTTGGCGAGCAGCTCCAGGCCCTTTCAGCACCAGGTGAAGGCCCCAGGCAACGCGGGATACTTTCGCGAGTGTGCCCAGGCCTTCAATTGGGGTTGCGAAGCCTTCGCTGCTGCCCCAATTGCTCGAAGCCTTCTCGCGTAGGGGCGCGCGGAGCAGAGGTTGGACTTTAGTCCCACCTCGGAAGTGTGTGGGCGCACGCCCACACATAAATTGTAAAAGTGATATTAGTTGGTTGCCTCCAAATACACACGGGGTGAGGTCCCTCACCTATACACCGCCCTTGTCCGTGAGCTCATCACACGGATCAGGCGCGACCCGACCCGACACCCTCATGTGCACACCTCACGCACCACCCATGCCGGTGCACCTGGACCTGGGCACGCGACCCGACCTGATAACTCGGCTCTGGGAGAGCGTACCCAAGAGAGATTCAGAGAGAGAGAGACGCGGGGAGAGGGTAGGGTAGGTTTTGCGCTGAGCATGTGTGTGTGTGTGTGTAGGGAACAGGTGAGGGAGGAAGAAGCAAGGCGCTGCTGAAGAGAAAAAGAAAGGAGAAGGAAGGAAGGAGAGAAGTAGGAGAAAAGAAGATAGCAGGGACACTGTAGCAACAACGTAGTTAAGGCGTATGATTTCTGAATCAGACGTCGGAAAGAGAAGGAAGAAGCCTCGACAGCAAAGAAGAGAAGCAGAGAAGAAGAAAGAGAATAAAGAAGCCTCGGCAGCAAAGAAGAGAAGCAGAGAAGAAGAAAGAGAAGAAGGAAGCCTCTGCAACAAAGAAAAAAAAAGAAGAAAGAAGAAAACATGCTGAGAACCGACTGAAAAGAAGAGAGAAGAAGAAAAAGACAAGAAGAGAATTTTTGCTCTCTCTCTCTCTCCTTTGTCTTAATTTTTGTAAAACACTTTATATTGTGAATTCATATGCTTCTAGAATCATAGTTTGCTCCTTGAGTTCGACCTCGGGAAACTTTTAATTCCGAGTAATAAATTGGAAACTGGTAGCAGCTTTTTTTTTACTACAACGTCTAGAATTTAAAACCAAAGCAACGAGCTAACCAATAGGTTACCAACTAGTGGCGTGTTCGGGGCCCGCGGAGACGACGAGATCTGCGGCATAGGCCCCCATTCCTCCCGTAATACACGGTAGAGTGGTTTAATTCAGTTGTTAATATTTAAATAAGAATGTACTTGGTTGAAATAATCAGATTGAACTCTAGGATGTGGAATGAACCATAGGGTAGAAATGAATGAGCCTATTTGAGCTATACTGTTTACCTGAATGAATGGTTAAAATGAATTGCTAGCAAATGCCTTTAATGTAAATTCGAGATGCATGTTAAAATACGAACTACCTGTATGTAAATGAGAAATTGAACTGTGAAACCACAAGTGGCATGTTTTTGATTTAGAACTGAATTATGAAAACACGAGCTGCCTGTATATGGATGAGGAACAAGTTATGAAACATGAGATCTGGATATGGATAAATGAGATAAATATGAGCATGAACCCTACGGGGGATCAGGAGTAGAACTCCTATGTATGAAAGGAACCTGGAAATGCATACATGAAGTGAGTTGGCCCTTGTGTACGTAGTACCAAGGAGCAGAGTAATTCTTTTAGTGTAGAGCGGAGCTAGCCTTCCTTGGGTTGAGACCCGGGGTTAGGATTGGCCACTCTACATCGACTCTTGTAGGCCCTCGCGTACATGGTATCGAGGCGTGCTACTAGTATAGGGAGGGAGCTAGCCACCCTACGGGGCCCAGGGTTCAACTAGCCACCTTACATTGACTTTGTTAGGCCCTTTGGTCAAACTGGGGTAGTTAGACGAGGGTACGCGGAGTGTGGAGGGGTGAGACCCCTGTTCTGAGAGGGCAAGGCCCTATGCTGTTCCGTGCTGCACTTTGGGCGTACCCACTAGCGGAAACGACTAACCGTGTGTCAGTGCGGGGTAGCTACCCGTGCGCTTATCACGTGTGCCGTAGTCACCACTACATCTCGATAGTGACCTCGAGGTGATTGACTGGGTGTAGAACTACCACGGGGAACACTCCCGGCAAGGAGAGCATGTAATGACCCGTTACATTTTTAGCTGGATAAGACGTCTGGAGTTTCTGTCAAATGTCTATCCAGATGTCTAGACACGTTCCCAGATGTATGAAAGTGAGATTTTCATACTGCGCTGTGCGCTCTGCACACAGGCGGCGTGCAGAGGCCCTTCTCTCTCGCTATACCCTCACCCTGAACCCTAACTCCTCTCCTGTATAAACCCCTCACCTCCTCCTCCTTCACTCGTCACACTACTCAAGCCATCGCCACCTCCACCTTCTCCTGCGACAGCCACGTTCCCCTTTCATCTCTGCTGCAGCTGCGACGAGGAAGGAGAGCCACCGGCGAGGGGATAGTGGGGAGGAGCAAGAGCGAGAGAGTGCAAGGGAGTGGGAGTGGGGGAGGAAGGAGGTGACCACGGGATCTCAGTGGAGCTCAAGGAGGAGTCATGGGAGAGAGGAGGACACTGGTGAGGAGATGCTCAAGCTCCTGCAGCTACTGGAGTTGCTGTTGCGGGTGGAGGCACGAGCGGGGCGAGTTGCGAGGAGATTCTGATACTGGAAGTTTTCCAGTATCAGACGTCTGGAGTGAAGTCCAGATGATTGGTGAGGCACCAGGATGTCCGAAGCTGAGGCTGGACGTCTGAAAGCACGTATCGCGCGAGGTTCGTACACTCCTACGCTGATTTCTGCCATGCAGAAGATCTTAGCGCAGGAGTTGTTGGGCTAAAACCATGCTTGCATTTTCGTATGCAGGTGCAGGTTTTGGGAAGGTGCGTGGTGCACTTTCCCAAGTACTTCTGGATGTCTAATCACGTCACCAGACGTCCGGAGGTACTTCCAGACGATTGAAAGTAGGGTGAGACGTTTGGAGCTGCCCCCAGACGGTCGCAGAGGGAGTTTGGATGTCTGATCAGCCATAGGGAAAACAAGGTGAGTTTTGACGTCTTTTAAGATGTCTGGGGTTAGTCCTAGATGTCTGATTTTGGTCAGTAATCGCGTTTTTGGCCTGTTTAAGGCCTAAATGGAATCAGATTTCCGCAAACGAAGTACCGTCGTTTTCAACTTGAGTTCCTCTACCTATTCGTGTTGAGTATCTACTGTTTTGAGCTCATCTAATGTACATTGGTCGCTAGTGTAGGTTACCATCCAGTGGCATGTTTGGGGCCCACGGAGATGACGAGATCTGCGGCATAGGCCCCCATTCCTCCTGTGATAGAGTGGTTTAATTCAATTTTTAATATTTAAATAAGAATGTGCTTGGTTGGAATAATCTGATTGAACCCTAGAATGTGGAAGAAACCCTAGGGTAGAAATGAATGTGCCTGTTTGAGCTGTACTGTTTACGTGAATGTATGGTTAAGATAAATTGCTAGCAAATTCCTTTAATATAATTATGAGATGCATGTTAAATACGGGTTGCCTGTATGTAAATGAGAAATTGAACTATGAAACCACAAGTTACATGCTTATGATTGGGAACTGAATTATGAAAATACGAGCTACCTGTATATGGATGAAGTACGACTTGTGAAACATGAGATCTGGACCTCGATAAATGAGATGAATATGAGCATGAACCCTACGGGGAATTAGGAGTAGAACTCCTATGGATAAACGGAATCTAGAATGTAGACGGGAAGTATGTTGGCCGTTGTGTATGCAGTACCAAGGAGAGCAACTGTCCCTTTTTAGTGTAGGGCGGAGCTAGCCTCCTTTGGGTTGAGACCCGAGGTTAGGATTGGACACTCTACACCGACTCCTATTGGCCATTGCGTACGTTGTACCGAGGCGTGCTATTAGTGTAGGGAGGGGACTAGCCACCCCACGGGGCTTGGGGTTCAGCTAGCCGCCCTACATCGACTTTGTTAGGCCCTTTGGGGAAACCGGGGTAGTTAGGCGAGGGTACGCGGACTATGGAGGGGCGAGACCCCTGTTTGGTTTTGAGGGGCGAGACCCCTGTTCTGAGAGGGCAAGGCCCTATACTATTTCGTGTTGTACTTTGGGCGTACCCGCTAGCGGAAATGACTGACTGCATGTTAGTGCGGGGTAGCTATCCGTGCGTTTATCACGCGTGCCATAGTCACCGCTATGTCTTGACAGTGACCTCAGGGTGGTTGACTAAGTGTAGGAATACCACGAGGGACTCTCCCGACCAGGAGAGCACCACGTGTACCTTCTACTCTACGGAAAAGACTGCAATCAAGATCGTTCCCACGAGGAACATACAAGATCGAGAAATACTTGGATACTTTGAGAAATAGATGAACTAGAAACACATAAATGAGAAATAAACCTTTTGTTGTTTTTACTGTACTTACACTTAAATAATGTAAGCACCACTCTACTCAACGTTTGCTAGCTCTGTCTTTTCGTAACCCTGTTTAGGACCAGGAGTTGAGCAGCCTGAATTTCCGACTGCAGAGGGTGCTGGGCCCACCCGAGCCCAGTCGTAGTCGTTTTTCAGCTCTTTCGCTTTCCTACTGTTGTAGTAAGGGACACATAGTTTACTGTTCCTGTTACTTTCTATTTTCTTTATGTTTTCTGTTGTTGTTGTGGTAGCATGTACTGAGACAATTGTTCTACTTTCTTTACTGCTTCATTCTTTTCTTCTGCTTAGTTATATTGCATGTGTGGATGTGGTTATTTTCTTGCTTTTGGTTACTTCTTGTTGGACGATTAGGTCTTGGGATTAATCGAGGCAAGCCGGTCTCGGGACCTGTAGGGATCCGGGAACTGGGTCATAACAGAGCACCACATGTACCTTCTACTCTACGGAAAAGATTGTAATCAAGATCGTTCCCACGAGGAACATGCAAGATCAAGAAATACCTGAATACTTTGAGAAATAGATGGACCAAAAACACATAAATAAGATAAATAAAGATGAGAAATAAACCTACTTATTGCTTTTACTTTATTGTACATAGATAATATAAACATGACTCTATTCAGCGTTCGCTGACTCTGTCTTTTCGTAACCCTGTTCAGGACCAGGGGTTGAGTAGCCCGAGTCTCTGGCTACAGAGGGTGCTGGGCCTAGCTGAGCCTAACCGTAATCGTTTTTCAGCTCTTTCGTTTTCTACTGTTATAGTGAGTAATTGACATATAGTTTACTGTTCTTGTTACTTTCTATTTCCTTCTCTTTTTCTATTGTTGTTGTGGTGGCATGTACTGTGTTTTGAGACAGCTGTTCTACTTTCTTTACTGCCTCGTACTTTTCTTCTGCTTAGTTATATTGCATGTGTGAATGTGGTTTATTTTTCCTGCTTTTGGTTATTTCTTGTTGGATGACTAGGTCTTGGGATTAGTCAAGGCGAGCCGGTCTCGGGTCCTGTAGAGATTCTGGAACTGGGTCGTAACAAGATGGTATCAGAGAAAGATCGTCCCGAGAAATGAACCAATTGGCTTGAGAATAACCACTCACGTGCATATAACTAGGATAGCCACCACAACGTATCGCTTTGATATTCGTTTCTGAGTCTTTTCTCGATGTAATCCAGTATCGTTGACACTCTTGTTCTATCTCTTGCGTCTCCTTGTAAGAGATGCCTCGTTGTAGGCGCAGGGGTAGACGTGTTGGGCTTGGGACCAGTGTTGCCTCGCCTCTCCTCCTGAGTGTCCAGGCCCAAGACCTCGTCCAGTTGATCCGAGAGGTAGTATGAGAGGAATTTCAGTTTTCGCTGGCTTCGCCACCCCTTGTCACCTCCGAGGGTGTGGAAGGGGAGCCTCCTGCAGCACGGCGGAGTCACCCTAGCATTTGGCGAGTCAGAGGAGATAAGGGGGGGCCTTACCAGTTGGGGCGCTCATAAGGTGTTCTCACGCTTTTTGTGCGGGTTTAAAGTGTATCACATTGTAGTATAACCGACAAAACGTTTAAACAAATATAAAGAATTTTATTACTCGAAAAACTAGAGTATCCGAAATCGAACACCGGGATCAATCTCAGTACTTTTTAAAACCCAAGAATAAAACTGTTAAGTGAAAATGAGTGATTCAAAGAGAGAATTTTAAAAAGGATTTGTAAAAGAAAATAGAATTGGACGTTTGATTTCTGTATCAGACGTCTTAAACGTAATCCCCTTTCTCTCCTCTTCTCCTTTCTGCTTCTTTCTCTTTCTGCCTTTGCTTCTTGTCTCTTATTTCTTCTCCTGCCTTGCCTTCCTTCTTTCTTCTTCTTCTGATCTTTGCAGAGTCTTCACTTGGCCTCTCTTCATTCTTCTCTTTGTTCTGCCTTGCCTTCCTTCTTCCTTCTCTTTGGTTCTCTACGAGAGATTCTCCTTCTTTTTCTGCTACACAGCCTCTTCTTCTTTCTTCTCTTCCTTTTCTGCAGATGCTAAGAGTTCGCTTCTTCCTTTGCTTCTGCACACCACAGCCAAAGCAAAACCTACCCCCGTCCCTCTACCCAAACGTCTCTCTCTTTCTCTGCAATTCGCTCAAGGACGCTTTACCAGAGCTACACGGGAAATCGGGTTGGCTTCGCTCTCGGGACCAGGCGCACCGGCAGGTGGTGATGCGCGAGGAGTGCTCAAGGTTAGGGTCGGGTCGGATCCCGCCAGATCCGCGAGGTCAAGCCGCGGACGAGGTGGGTGTGAAGGCAGGTGAGGGACCTCACCCCTGTGCTTACGGAGGTAGTGAGCTTAAAACACAAAAATAATTTATATTATACCTGTGTTTCGCGATTCCACGATGTGGGACTATCTGATCAGTCCCGATTTCACGCACGCCTGCAGAGCTTCTATCGTGTAATTGCCCCAGCTGCTGGCCTCGCAGTGCAACTTGCTGGCCTCACTCTCTTCGCGACACTTGCGTGAGTCTGCTGCACCTGCAGCCTGGGATCCCTGGTGCCTGAAGCTGCTACGAGCTCCTCGTTGCTTCGGCCGTCAATGGCGGCAAGAGCTGCAACCTGTCATACACAAGAACGGCCTATTGGCCTAATCAGATTAGCTAGAAACCGTCGCCATAGCACGACGAAGATGATGCGCAGTGCTGCAGGCTGCAAGTTGTCCTAGGCGTGCGTGCCTAGGTCAACCTGTGGTCGGAGGTGTGGGGTTGATCAGGGGGTGATTGCGGAGGTCTGGAGTGGCAGTGGAGGGGTGGACTGAGTTCCTGGTGGAGAGGCGGAGCTCACGAGAGGGTTGGCGGGCCGTGTGGAGGGGCGGAGTGGTGTGGGTGGCTCGCCGGAGGGTGGTCGGAGGCGAGGACGATGGAGGTGGTTAGGCACTGTCGGGGGGTAATTGGATAAAATAGCAGGGGGAAAAGAGAGGAGAGGATGGAGAGGGTATTTGGGGTGATCTGGAAGGAATGGAGGCAGCGGAGTGGACGACGCGTAACTGCCGTCGTCGGGGAAGAAGGACCCTGAGGGAGGAAGTGGCGACGAGGATGAGGGCAGGGGCACGTGCGCTTGGTACGGCGCGACGCGGGAGGATGCGGCGGAGTTGACTCTGCAGCTGGTATGGCAGCAGAGTGACGAGAAGGAGGGGAGGAGGTCGTCGGAGCTTGCGGGTCTTTTGGCCGGAGATGGGAGAGAGGAAATTTGAGGGGATCTCCGTCAAATTCAAGCTTAGGATCTGCGGCAGGGTCTGTGGAGACTTTTATAGGTGTTGGCCGAACCTTCTAGCGCGTGGAAACCGCACAATCAACTCTGCCGGCTCGCAGGAGATGGAAAGAGGTTGGATACCCAAATCTCTCGTGCGTTCGCACGAGAGATTGGGTTCACACCAGAGATCGTGATCTGCTTTAGATGGAAGGGAATTCCTCAGAGAATCCCCCTTCCATTTCTGGGAGGGAATCTTTGAGGGATTAGGGAGTAATCCCTCTCTAAACCTCGCCGAAGCTTGGTTCTGCCCTAACAATGACAGCAGGACTGGTTTGCAAAGGGGGCGAAGAACTTAGGGGGCTCTCTGCAAAGATATTCAAAAGATAGGGACCAAATTATGATTTGGGTGTACTAAATTGCAAAGTAGGTCAAGATGACCTCCCCTTAGGTCCAAATTTTGGTATAAACCTAATTTAGACCTAGGGAATCCAATGGTGAAGTTGGATTTTAGGTTTGACCATGTTTGACTGGATATTTTGCGTAAAAACCTAAATTAGGTTAATTGAAGAGCTAGGGCCCTAATCTAGGTCAAATTGGGTTCCAAAGGCCAAATTAAGTGTTCTAAACCCTAGAGGATATTTTTCCATGATTTTTAGAGGGTTTACTTGATTTTTATTCTGACCTGAACCTTGTTAATTTAAGTGGGTCTGTTTTAGGGTTACCAAGTGTCATTTAACTCTTAGATTGCACGTAAACCCATTTCTGATTGACTCAACCCACTTTTTATCTCATTTAGACCATTTGACTTATGTTTTGCCTCTGAGAAATCCCGTTTATGTACTGCAATGGTAAAATTGCAGTTTTAACATTTATTTCATGTTTTCTTCTTAGAGCACTTGTTCCTTCAGTTAAGCCTTCTTCTAGGTTATGTAGGAGCTTTTATCTTCTTTATTGGGTCAAAATGAGCTAGTTATGGCTCATGATGAGGCTCTCATCATAAGGCCATCGGGAGAGGAGGCACACGGCGCCTGCAGGAGAGCCATCTCGTTTTGTGGGACCACCAGTGGCCTTTGGTGACCCTAGACAGGGGCTAGCAGCCAGCACTGGACCCCCGCCCAACTGCCAGTTGGAATCTACTGCGGGAGGAGGTCGTGTACCTCTCTGTTACCAATGTGGCCAGTCGGGCCACCTCAAGAGGGACTGCCCATCTAGGGCTGGAGCACAGTGGATGCTCCCCGCACTGGGTGCTAGAGGCCGAGCTTGTGGTCGTAGTCATCAGGCGCGTGGGGGACAACCGTAGTCTCGAGGAGGGTACCGTCCAGCTATTTCTTGCCCGACCTAGAATGTAGCTGCTTCGTCTGCGCCGAGAGTTGTGGGGCGTACCAACGCCCTCACACACAGAGACGCCAGGGCTTCGGGTTTTGTGGTGGCAGGTATGGTTACTGTTTCTGGCGGATTAGTGTACGTACTTTTTGTTTCCAGCGCCACCCACTCTTTCATCTCTAGGAGTTTTACCGTTGGTCTGAGGCAGGGCTGTATACCGTTAGAGGATCCGTTTGTAATCAGAGGCGCAGGTAACCAGTTGTTTGTAGCTGAGGAGGTCTACACGAACTGCGAGGTCAGTATAGGGGGACACAACCTTCCCGCTGACCTGATTGTGATACAGATGGAGGATTTTGGTGTGATCCTAGGGATGGACTGGTTGTCTGCCTATCACACCCTGGTGGACTGTTTCGGGAGGGAGATCGTCTTCTCCATATCGGAGTTGCCTCCCTTTTTAGTTTCACGGCCAGCCGGTGGACGGAGGTTTCGGATGCATCTCTGTGCTTCGGGCAGCGAGGCTTTTGAGCCAGGGGTGTGAGGGATTTTTGGCCTGTGTAGTGGTAAAGCCTAGCTCCGTGGCTGACTTTCAGAGTATCCCGGTGGTCTGCGAGTACCCTGACATCTTTCCAAAGGAGCTGCCACAGAGATCAAGTTTGAGATCTCACTAGTACCAGGGACCAGCCCCATTTCTACTGCACCGTACCAGATGGCACCACTTGAGCTGCGAGAACTCAAGTCACAGCTACAAGACCTGTTGAAGAAGGGCTTTGTGAGGCCCAATACGTCCTCGTGGGCAGCCCCTGTGTTGTTTGTGAAGAAGGATGGTGCCATGCGACTTTGTGTTGACTACTGACAGCTGAATAGGGTCACCATCCAGAACAAGTATATGCTGTCGAGGATTGACGACCTCTTCGACCAAATGCGAGACGCTACAGTGTTCTCCAAGATAGATCTGAGGTCAGGTTACCACCAGTTGAGGATCAGGGAGACCGACATCTCCAAGATCGCTTTCCGTACCCGGTACGGGCATTATGAGTTCTTGGTCATGTCGTTTGGGCTGACCAATGCCTCCGCTGCCTTTATGGATTTGATGAATCGTGTTTTCAGGCCGTACTTAGACCCCTTTGTGGTGGTGACCTTCGGGGGCATATGGGTCTACTCTCGGGATCAGAGTGGCATAGCGGAAGCGTGATGGGCTCATAACCCATAGGTTACTTTTGTAGGCCACGTGATTTCAGGAAATGAATTGGCTGTGGACCCAGCCAAAGTAGCGGCCGTACTTAGGTAGGAGAGGCCACGCTCAGTGATAGAGATACGCAGCTTTTTGGGACCGGTAGGTTATTACCGGCGGTTTATTAGAGGATTCTCTCAGATTGCGTGTCTTATGACCCAGCTGACCCTGAAGGACGTGCCCTTCGCCTGGACAGATGAGGGTGGGGCATGTTTTCAGGAGTTGAAGGAGAGATTGACTTCAGCTCCTGTACTTACCATCCCAAACAGTAGCGGCGGATCCGTGGTTTACACTGACGCTTCATTGCAGGGGTTAGGGTGTGTGCTCATGCAGCGTGGCCACGTTGTCGCTTACGTTTCGCGGCAACTGAAGCCCCATGAGCATAGCTACCCTACCCATGACGTAGAGTTGGCAGTAGTTGTCTTTGCGTTGAAGACATGGAGGCATTACCTTTACGGTGAGACTTTTGAGATTTTCACAGATCACAAGAGGCTCAGGTACTTGTTTGACTAGAAGGAGCTTAACAAGTGACAGAGATGTTGGTTAGAGCTCTTGAGGGACTGCGACTGTAGCATCTCCTACTACTCAGGGAAGGTCAATGTGGTGGCCGACTCCTTGAGTCAGAAGGCACTCACCTACTTGGCCAGTTTACAAGCACAGAGTTGGAGACTCTTGGAGCAGTTGGGCAGTTGGCGACTTCTGGAGTCAAAGGGGTATTGTGGGACAGTGACAGTGATGCGGCAGACACGACCAGAGCGAATAGATCTCATCATCGCAGGGTAGATGGCCGATCCGTACTTATAGACGCTACGATACAGGGTGTTGACAGGGGACCCTGGAGACTTTTCCTTCTTAAACGAGATCCTGCGTATGAGGGGTCGTCTGTGTGTTTCTAGGGACGAAGAGTTGTTGAGAGAGCTCCTAGCTAAGGTGCACAGGTCCAGGTTCACCATACATCCCGGGAACACAAAGATGTACCATGATTGAGATGCGACTTTTGGTGGAGAGGGATGAAGCGGGATGTTGGTGAGTTTGTGCAGTAGTGTTTGGTATGCCAGCAGGTGAGGGCTGCACGCCAGAGGTCTGTAGGGCCATTGCAACCACTTCCTGTGCTAGAGTGGAAGTGGGAGAGCATCACCATGGACTTGGTGATGGGTCTATCGGTTACCCAGTGGGGACACGACGCAATCTTGGTGATGGTAGATAGGTTGACGAAGACAGTGTGTTTCCTGTCGATCTGAGTCACCTTGAGACCAGCACAGTTAGCAGAGAGATACATCCGAGATGTGGTGCGCCTGCACGGAGTCCCATGTGAGAGTGTATCCGACAGGGATACTCATTTTACTTCCCAGTTCTGGGCTGAGTTTCAGCAGGCTTTGGGGACATGTTTGAGGTTCAGTACCGCTTACCACCCCCAGACGGACAGACAGTCGGAGCACACCATACAGACACTTAGGTCCTTTTTCGCGCCTATGTGCTAGACTGGAAAGGCTCCTAGGTGGAGCATTTACCCCTGGTAGAGTTTGCATATAATAACAGTTAGCACTCGAGCATCGGCATGGCACCTTACGAGGCTCTGTACGGACGGAGGTGTACTGCACCCTTGAGTTGGGTCTAGGTGAGGTCTAAGTGGAAGGTTGGTCCCAGGCTGACCTGACAGAGACAGGAGGTGATAGAGCTGATTCACAGACGACTCCGCACTGTTAGGAGCAGGTAGAAGAGCTACGCTAATCGAAAATGTAGAGTGGTGCAGTTCGAGGTTGGGGATTACATCTTTCTCCTTGTTTCGCCTATGAAGGGCCTGCAGCGTTTTGGGGTGAAAGGGAAGCTTGCGCCGAGGTTTGTGGGGCCCTTTGAGGTCCTAGAGAGGGTAGGACCTATTGCTTACCAGCTTGCCTTTCCTCCCCAGCTTTCTAGAGTGCACGACGTGACCCACGTGTCCAACCTCAGGAATTACGTCACCGATCCCAGTCACGTTCTGAGCCATGAGAGCATCGAGGTGGGTGACGACCTGACCTATCCTCAGAGGCCAGTACAGATACTAGACAGAGCCGTCCATAGTATGAGACGGAAGCAGGTACCACTGGTGAAGGTTCTATGGAGAAGATAGCGGTACGAAGAGGCGACTTGGGAGCCTGAGGCGGCTATGCGAGAGTGGTACCTAGAGCTTTTTGAGGGTGCGACTTTTTGGACCTACTTCGGTCCTCTTTAAGTTTGTTATGCATTTTATGTTCTTTTTCCGCACCCTAGCTAGCTCAAGTTTTGGGGTCGAAACTTCCTTTAAGTTTGTTATGATGAAATGACCCATTGTGTTTTTAGTTAGATAAGACGTCTGGAGTTTCAGTCAGACGTTTGTCCAGACGTCTGGACTCATGCCCAGACGTTTGAAAGTGGGAAATTTCGTACTTCGCTTTGCGCTCTGCGCACCGGCGACGCGTAGAGGCTTCTCTCTCTTCCGCACCCTCACCCCTAAACCCTAGCACACACTCTATTTAAACCCCCTCTTCTCTCTTCTCCTCCCTCACCACTCTCCAGCCACCACCACCTCCAACGCCTCCCTCTTGCAGCCGTGGCAAGGGAGAATGAGAGTGACGAGAGAGAGAGAGTGAGAGAGGGAGGACAAGAGGGTGAGTGAGGGAAAGAGGAAGGAAGAGCGTGGAAGGTCGAAGGACCTTCGGGAGCTTGGTGGAGCTCACACGGCCGGCGACGGGCGTATGCGTGAGGAGGAAGGGCTCGGGGAGGCAGCCTCCCAGCCCTCTGCAACTGCTGAAGCTGCTGCGGTGCACTGTGGGCGACGTTGCGAGGAGAGAAGCATAGCGGAGTAGGTTCTGATACTGGAAGTTTTCTAGTATCAGACGTCCGGGGCGACGTCCAGACTGTTGGCGAGGCACCTGGTCGTCTTGAGCTGAAGCTAGACGTCTGAAAGCACAATATCGTGAGGTACGTACCTTCCTACACTGCTTTCCGCCATGCAAAAGATTGCAGCGCAGGAGGTGTTGGGTTAAAAATGGGTCTATGCTTTGCACATAGGCGCAGAGCGTTGGGAAGGAGCAGGGTGTGCACTTCAAGGTGATTTTGGACATCAGATCGCATTGCTAGACGTCTGACGGCCCTTCCAGACGACTGGAAGGGGGGTGAGACATTTGGAGCTGCTCCCAGACGATCGCGGAGGGATCCAGACGTCTAAGAATACCGTAGGAAACACAAGGTGAGATATTAAGTCTTTTAAGATGTATGGGACTTGGTCAGTAACCGCATTTTTGGCCTGTTTAAGGCTCAAATGGAATCGGATTTCTACAAACGAAGTATCGTTGTTTTCCACTCGAGTTCCTCTACGTATTCGTATTGAGTATCTACTATTTTAAGCTCTTCTATTGTACATTGGTTGCTGGTACAGGTCATCAGCCAGTGGCATCTTTGGGGCCTGCGAAGACGATGAGATCTGCGGCATAAGCCTCCATTCCTCCCTTAATACCTGGTAGAATGGTTTAATTCAGTTGTTAATATTTAAATAAGAATGTACTTGGTTGAAATAATCGGATTGAACTCTAGGATGTAGAATGAACCCTAGGGTAGAAATGAATGAGCCTATTTGAGCTATACTGTTTACCTGAATGCATGGTTAAAATGAATTGTTAGCAAATGCCGTTAATGTAAATACGAGATGCATGTTAAAATACGAGCTGCCTGTATGTAAACGAGAAATTGAACTGTGAAACCACAAGTTGCGCGTTTATGATTTAGAACTGAATTATGAAAATACAAGCTGCCTGTATATGGATGAGGAACGAGTTATGAAACATGAGATCTGGATATGGATAAATGAGATGAATATGAGCATGAACCCTACGGTGGATTAGGAGTAGAACTCCTGTGTATGAAAGGAACCTGGAAATGCAGACAGGAAGTGAGTTGGCCCTTGTGTACATAGTACCAAGGAGCACAGTGATTCTTTTAGTGTAGAGTGGAGCTAGCCTTCTTTGGGTTGAGACTCGAGGTTAGGATTGGCCACTCTACACCACCCTTGCAGGCCCTCGCGTATGTGGTACCGAGGTGTGCTACTAGTGTAGGGAGGGAGCTAGCCACCCCACGGGACCCGAGGTTTAGCTAGCCACCCTACACCGACTTTGTTAGGCCCTTTGGACAAACCGGGGTAGTCAGACGAGGGTACGTAGAGTGTGGAGGGGCGAGGCCCCTGTTTGGTTATGAGGGGCGAGACCCCTATTCTGAGAGGGCAAGGCCTTATACTGTTTCATGCTGTACTTTGGACGTACCTACTAGCGGAAACAACTGACCGCGTGTCAGCGCGGGGTAGCTACCTGTGCGCTTATCATGCGTGCCGTAGTCACCGCTACATCTCGATAGTGACCTTGGGGTGGTTGACTGGGTGTAGGACTACCATTAGGGACTCTCCCGGCTAGGAGAGCACCACGTGTACCTTCTACTCTACGGAAAAGACTGCAATCAAAATCATTCCCATGAGGAACATGTAAGATTAAGAAATACTTGGATACTTTGAGAAATAGATGGACGAAAAACACATAAATGAGATAAATAAAGATGAGAAATAAACCTGCTTGTTGCTTTTACTTTACTTGTACGTAGATTATATAAACACCACTCTACTCAGCATTCACTGACTCTGTCTTTTCGTAATCCTGTTCAAGACTAGGAGTTGAGTAGCCCGATTCTTCGGCTGTAGAGGGTGCTGGGCCTAGCCGTGCCCGGTCGTAGTCGTTTTTCAGCTCTTTCGTTTTCTACTATTGTAGTGAGTAATGGACACGTAGTTTATTGTTCCTGTTACTTTCTATTTCCTTTCTATTTTCTGTTGTTGTTGTAGTGGCATGTACTATATTTTGAGACAGTTGTTCTACCTTCTTTACTACCTCGTACTTTTTTCTGCTTAGTTATATTGCATGTGTGAATGTGGTTTATTTTTCTTGCTTTTGGTTATTTCTTGTTGGACGACTAGGTCTTGGGATTAGTCAAGGCGAGCTAGTCTCAGGTCCTGTAGGGATCCGGAAACTGGGTCGTAACACGGGCCATTTTTTGCTTCTATAGGGAGCTGGGATTAGGTCGTAACATGTTATTTCCAAGAGGAGATTAGAATCAAAGAAGTGTTGTTGCTCTCCAAGCCCTCTAGCATTCATCCGAGAGCATTGTTACACTACTGACATCACGTCGCACCACTTCCATCTAAGGGAAGTCCTTTTGGCTATAGAAGTTAGTTTGATTTACATTTGCTTTGTGGCTGTATTGGATACTTTGTATGTTATCTTTTTCGGGTATTCGCTTTGCTAATTCCCGTCTCCATCACAGAATAAAATACTCCTCGTGAAGAGTAGGGTTGAGGTATGCTACTCTCGTACATAGTAGTGTGGTTGTAAGAGGTTAATTCACCCTTGTTTATGTGACTTGGATAGTGGATTTGATCGATTAGGTCTATCGGGAAATCCTAAATCGAGAGGTTTAGGTGGTGGTTTTTACCTGGATTTGGGTTTCCACTTAAAAATTCCTGTCTGCTTGTGAGATTGCATGTTTGTGTGATTGTCATTTTATTTCCACATTATTGTTTATCACATTTGATCTCAACCCCTCCGCGTAGTGAATCTACAATTGCCTTGAAAAATAATGAAAATCTATTTTGTCCATGCAAAATGAAAATTGAAAGTTGAATCTTCTTGATCCAATTTGTTTGCTCAATTGAAGGCATCCAACATCTTGTATGAAACTTTTTATTCTCCTTGCTTGGCTTTAAATCTCTTTCATTCTCCTTGTCTTATGCATTTATTGTACTCTCCTTCATATTAGCCCCCTTAAAGTACCCTTTGCAATTCCCATAATTTTGGGAAAAGGTTGTAAAAGTTTCCAAAGTTGACCTGTGTTTGAAACTAATTCCTTTACATTAATTTTAAAAGTGATCTTCTTCTTCCTTTGGATGCATTATATGTACTTTCTAACCTTATATATGCATAGTAGCAATCACTAGTTTTCCTTTGCAACCATCACCATACGTATGTTTTGCAGCATTGCCAGTTTTCAGCCTCCATGTGGCCTCTTTCTACATGTGTTTCTCTCCTTGAGTGAATCATAGCTGTTATAATTGCGACCACGACCGCCTTTAACTTAGCGTGCTACTTCTTCCAATCACCAATATCCTCATTTAGTTATGCCATCATTGCTGCACCCATTGCCATCATTGACATGACCCACTTCGATACTACCTGAATGATGGGGCACATACAAACTAAATCAATATCCACGCACCAAATTGTCATACTAGTAATTAAGTCGTTCACAACTATAAGAAACAGAATCCTACTGACTCAAGAATGTGCACCATACAACTCTATCTCCCCAACATTGAATATGTACTAGCCTTATCCAAATTGCAATCCCCTTGGTGACAAAGTAGACCTCAAGTGGTTCGAATTCAAATGAGTGTGGGACCCACACCCCCTTTTCTTAGAAGAGGGGGGAGGGGAGGGTGACGCCCTATGTACATTTCTACATACACGATGGTGTTGCTAAAAAAATCTTCCAATGCATGCCAAATAAATAAAAGGAAAACGTTTCGTGGACATTGGTCGACAAAAACCATCTGCATGTTAAAAATGTGATTTTAATTATGTCGTTATTGTAATATAGTGTCACAATGCAAATAAATGTCGTGTTATTTTATTTATTTACATAATTTTTACAGGTTTATTCTAGGTCGTTTACTGGGAGATAGTTATTGATATACATCACTCTCTATTTCCAAAAATGCTCTTTTATTAAAAAAATGTCAAATATATTTACAAAATGAATTAATGAATCACAGAAAAAATGAATGAGTTAATTATATACAAAAGAATCAATTAATTATTAATTAAAATGCCTCAAACATATTTACAACTAAATAGGCGTAAAAAACTAAATAAAACTACTTTATGTTAGTTATATACAATTATTCTAGATAATATCTAAGTATAGGTACAAAAATAATTATTAATATATATTAAACTAAGTTATACTAACCCATATTATATAATCTGCAGTGACAGATAAAAACATCACTAAAGCCTTAAAATATATATACTTAAAAGGCTCAAAGAGTATATGTACTTACTCTATTTATACTTATATATATATATATATATATATATATATATATATATATATATATATATATATATATATATATATATATATATGTACGTATGCTACAAATACTTGCATATTATATATCTATATACAGTATACATATTATATATATACTTATATCCTATGTATATGTATACATGTACATATACACACAATACACTAACACACTAAGGCACACATAGAGTACACATCAAGCCAGCACTTAGTCATTTTTAGGTTCTCTTGGTCAGCCCTTAAAATTTTGTTAATGGGCAGGCCCCTCTATAGGGTATGATACACAGCATCCCTACAGGGTGGAATCAGACCACTACTAGGCCCAGGCCCTAGTTTTATTTTTAGTATATTTTAGTGCATTTTTAGGCCTAATAGGACCACGGCTCCCAGCCACCCATGCGCTCATGCGCCCACACACACACATACACGCACCCGCAAGCATGTGCGCATGCACACGCCCGTAGGCGTGCATGCAAATCGAGGATGTATATGCTCATGTATGTGCGCCCAGTGCTGACGACTGGGAATGTCATCAATGCTGGACAACTTATGCCGTAGCGCGCAGTTTGCCACCACCAATGTGCTTTCTTGCGCGAGATTAAGCGCACGTAGGTGTGATTTGGAGCCATCTTTGGGCGTCGATTTGAGTGCCCAAAATTCATCCAAGTTAGAAAGCCCTTACATAGGGCTACTTAATTATGGAATTAATTTAGTATATTAACTAGTTATATTTAAAAATTCCTAAAGTTGTCGTTGTATATTTGTTAATTTAGAGTTTAATTTGTTAATTAAAGTGTAAATGAATAAATTACTGATGTAATTGACTTTATAAATAGTTAATTTATATAATAAGGTATTTATTACACATTTTTAATTTATTTTAGAACTTTTATTTAAATTTATGTGAATTTATTTATACATTTTTATTAGACATATACATATTTAAGTTATACATACTATAGTACAGTATATATACATTATAAATAGCATGAAAATAGTTAAAATTAATATATATAAGTGTAAAACATGGATTACTTCAATATTAAGTTATTTTACTAATTTATTTTATTTTAACTTAATAATTTACTTAATTAACTTAGTAACTTAATTACCTACAATAAATAGATAATTAAATCAATGTACATGTGTCGTATAGTATATAATACTTATTTAAATATGTATGTACAATAATGGATGCAATTATACAAGTATACATATTTATTTATACTTATCTTATTTTAAATACATTTAATCTAATATAAATTTATATATAATTATATAATAAAGTTATCGGTACAGTAACTCAACCTAATTACTTATTTAATATATATAATACAATTATAGCTTATTTATGTATATTATTTACATATAGCTTATTAAATAGTTCATATTTACAAGTATAAATACTATATGCAAGGTATTTTTATGCATTTTATGGTATTTTTGACTTTTTATGGTATTTGTATATTCTATAGAGATAAGGGAAGAGAGAGAGAAGATAAGATGAGAGAGCGAGAAATTATTTTTGTATTTTTGATTTGATTTCTTTTATTAAATTTCAAAGTAGACCGAATCGTCGGTTGGTATGTTCTACCAAGTTGGGGGTTCGGAATACTTTGCAACTTTGGAAACACCTAAAGAAATACACAATCTTATTTAAAACAGGTTTATTTTATTTTTTAATAATTTTTATTTATTTACAAATCTAACCCAAATGAGGCCTCAAATGAATTGAAAACACGAAACCAGAGACCTCATTTTAAGTTATGACAGCTAAAACATCTATTTAAAACCTTCATTACTTTTAGTGCATCAGATGAAAGGTATTTGATCCATTAATCATGAATTTAACACCAAATTTCATTCAATCTTCATATCGGATGGTTGATACATTCAAGTATAGCTAACAAAGAATTTAAAAATAGACATTGCGAGAATTTTACATCAAATTAAAGTCCATTCTTATACATGAATGCTTGTTTCAAGAAATCCTAACACTATACACATGTCAGCTCCTTGGAATCCTCAAAATTACTTTGAATCCACTCAAAACCCGACCCAGAACTCAAACTGCTACTGCTCAATCCAGCAGCTGATTCAACTGCTACTCCTGTTGTTGCATCAATAGCTAATCAAACTGCTGTTGCATTGAACTTTCAGGCTAGCAGCTCAAGCTCAATTGCTGCTGTGTGAGATCAAACAGCAACTGATGTTGTGAATCATCAGCTGCCACAAGTGTTTCAGCTCAAAACCAACTAAATCCATTCAGTTGCTCAGCATGATTCAATCAAGCCTTCTTAGGTTTGATTTGGATCAAAGCAAAGTAACTTCACATCAGGAAAAGCCTATCTCCCAAAAATCAATCAGATTAGGAATCAAAATCCTTACTCCCAGAGAATCTAAACAACTAATTAATCACTCTCTTGTGTTATAGACAACATGAAGAGAATAGATTAAAATAGGCATTCAAATCCTAAAGTGTCACAAATTTTCTTTGAATGTTTCTGAACTTAACACAAATCAAATAAAAAATCAAAGAGCCTAAGAAACCCCAATTGGATTTGATGATAACGTCATCATCAGTCATATCTAGCTTTAATTAATCAAAATCAATTAATAATGCTCCTACATAACCGCCAGAAGGCCATAATTCACTGTATATCATTTCTGAGAGATAAACATGAAAATAGGGGTAAAACTGTAATTTTAACAGAATATCCTAATTGCAGAACAATCAGAAGGTTTCCTAGGGGTTGATTGAATGTCAAATGGTCATAAATATCTAATAAGTAGGTTCATGCAGAACAGAATGGGTTTTCATGCATTACAAGAATTAACAGACATCTAAAATCCTAAAAATAGACCTACTTAATTAACTGAGGTTTTGGTCTGGTTAAAATTCACCTAAATCCTCTAAAAATCATAGAAAAGTATTCTTTAGGGCTTGGCAACCTTGATTTGACTATCAGAGCCCATTTTGACCTAAAATAGAGTCTCAGATAGATAGCTACCCTAATTTGGGTTTTGGATTAAATTATCCAGTCAAACTTGGTCAAAACCTAAATCTGACTTTACCATTAGATTCCTTGGGTCCAGGTTAGGTTTCTACCAAAATTTGGACCCATTCAGAGATCATCTTTTCCTAGTTTGCATTTTAGTCCAGTTTGACTCTTTTTCTCTCACTTAAACCCCTAGCTTTCAAAATCTATTGTAGGGACCCCCCTAACTTTGTCATCTTCTTCACCAACAGGTCCCTCCCGCCATGACTGTATGAACGCATCAAACACCGACCTTTCAATCAAGGAGTTCTCCCTGATTTCTCGCCCAATCCCTTCCAAAATTGGAAGGAGAACTCCTGAGAGACTTTCCTTCAATTTGAGCCATGCATTGAGCTCTGATTTGTGCCCAAATCCTAATGTGAACCTTTCAAAGGTTCGGGTTTTCGATTCTTGTGAAGGCTCCAAGCTTCCAAGCTTGGTTTCCAAGCTTGGAAAGCTCCCTAGAGGATTATATAAGAACCTCTGAGGACAAACCGTCCTCCTTAGCTAGGTTTGGGGATAAAATCTCTTCTTTTTCCCTACCACTGGCCCCTCTTCGACCAAGCTCTGGTGAGATTTCTTCCCTAACTTCTTCGCCCTCTGCCATGTGCCATAAGCAGAGGGAAACAACTCCCCTCCATCCGCTCCTCCCAACACCGGCAAAGAGCTCTCCGACCCTCTCTTTCCTCGCCACCCTCTCACCGGAAAAAGTTCTCTTCCACGGCACTGGCCATACCATAATCGGTGTCATCCTTCCCTTTCATCCATTAATTTAGGGTTAGAATAGTTCCTTTTAAGTTTTAGGTTAGTTTTCCTCATCAGAAACCCAAAAATAACCACTCGACACTGTCGCTAGCCACCTTCATTCTTTGCTTCGGCCGCACCTCCAGCGAGGTCTTCCCGTCACTCCACCGCATCACACACCTCGCCACCTACTCCAAAAGCTTCGTCGTTCCACCACGAACAAATGCCCTCTCCTAATTCCATCAATCGCTCATCCAAAACCCCCACCGAACACGACCACTTTCTCCGACCTACTCCACCTTTGCCAGCCACCTACGACCATCGTCGCAGCTCGCCACTGCCACCAACACCCTTGTTGCATCCTTGAGAAGCTTCTGAGCTGGTTTAACTTGGCCGCGAGGCCATGTTCATGTTTCTAGGTATTCGTTGGATAGCTCCGCTACTGCGTCGTCTTTTCCGATCTCGTTCGTGGTGTTCTAGCCACGATTGCTCCAGGCTTCAGCTCCAGGCAGTGCGGAATCACCTAAGGAACATCTCTAGGTCTTCAATCGGGGATGCCAACCTCAGCTGCATGCTCAATTGGAGGCATCTTCATCTGCGGGTGCATGCGAGCAGAAGGGGTGAGGATTAGTCCCACCTCGGAAATACAGAAGCATGTGGATGCGAATATATTATTTTTCTTAATAGTCCTTAACACCTCAAGACACATGCGGGGGTGAGGTCCCTGCACACCCCTCACTCAACCCGACCTATGTCTACTCACTCCTCGGCTACTATCCACTGCCGGTAGCCCTGGACCCAGGTGCGCGCATATCTGAATACCCGATAACTACCTTGGTCTAAGAGAAAGAGAGGAGGAAAGAAAAGAGAGAGAGAGTGGAGGAGGGGTGGGCTTTGCTTCAGTGAACAAAGTCTTAATACTTAGCTGTGAGAAGGTTGTTGTGAAGAAGAAAAGAGGAAAGGTAGAAAAGGAAGAAGAAGAAGCCTTTCTGAGGCACTGAAGCTGAGTGTTGTTTAAGTCGTCTGGTCATCAGACCCGACGTCTGATTTGAGCTTGATACTGTGGATTAATTTGCCTCATGGATAATTGGTTAAGTGGTTTTGATTATTGTTCATTTATTTAGAATATTGAGTAATTAGTATATATTTGTATCTAAGCTAATAATTGGTGATTTAAATCATCATTATTTTACCTTAGGCATCTTTTTGCTACATCAAACTCTTGATATTCTCTTATTTCTCATTGAAGACTAATTTTGAGTAGAAATTATTCATTGAAAATCATTGTTGGCTTGATTTCTTGTGCTCACTTATATATTAATTGAGATTAGTGTGTGAATTGCAACACTTGCTCCCTGTATTCGACCTCGGACTTCAATTCAAGTTATAAATTATATTTGTTGTTCGATCGATTGAGGATTTGAACTACGACGATGATAATATAAACCCTTGATAGATCGCTTCAATATTTTGGCACTGTTGCCAGGGAGCAACGTGCAATTCATCACTATTCTTTGCTTTATCTGATTATATTTGAACACTAACTTGCCCTGTTTGATTTCTTATGATTTTGCGAGGCACTTCACGATGTTATCTTCCATGCAAAACAACCACTCCCGAGGCAGGTAATTTCTGATTCTTCCCTAATCAACCTCCTAATCTTACGAAGATGAAAAGTAAATAATCAATTAGGATTCATTTGCCTTATTTTCATAGTAAATCATCATTCAAAAAGGCAAGTTTCTTAATTTGCAAAAAATTTTCATATCTGATTAAAGTTTGAAGTGATTCTATTTAGAATTCCCTACCCAAATTGCCTGTACCTATTAGGGACTACGCTTAATTTCTAAAATCACATTGGACTACTCACCTTCTTGTTTGAAGTCTGATGGGAGCACCATTATGATTCATAACTAGCTCAATTTGGTCTTATAAAGTCGATAAAAGCTCCTACATATCAGTCAAAAGGACTCCTAAACAGGATGAGTTGTTTTGAGAAGAAAAAGTGAAAATAGGGTTATTTCTACAATTTTACCATCTTATCACAAATACAGAATAACCACAAGGTATGCCAAAGGTTTATAAAAGGCCATTTAGTCATTAATGCCTATTAAATGGGTCCATCCAAACAGAAACGAGTTTTCACGCATTTCAAGAATTAATAGACATCTGAAACCCTAAAAATAGACTTGCTTAATTAACTGAGGTTATGATCATGATAAAATTCATCTAAACCCTTTAAAAATCATAGAAAAATATTCTCTAGGGTTTGGCATCTTTGATTAGACCATCTGAACACATTTTAACCTAAAATAGTCTCAGACAAACTATTACCCTAATTTGAGTTTTTGCATAAATTACCCAGTCAAACTAGGTTAAAACTAAAATTCAACTTCACCATGGGATTCCTTAGGTCTAAATTAGGTTTGTATCAAAATTTGGATCCAATCAGAGATTGTCTTGA
Source organism: Thalassia testudinum (assembly GCA_037157565.1). Lineage (NCBI taxonomy): Eukaryota > Viridiplantae > Streptophyta > Magnoliopsida > Alismatales > Hydrocharitaceae > Thalassia > Thalassia testudinum. Next base: position 28,025,863 of record JAZHRO010000024.1, read on the forward strand.
CCTAGTTTGCAATTTGGTCCAGTCTGACTCTTTCTCTCTCACACAACCCCTCAGCTTTTGAAATTCCTTGCAAATACCCCCTATATTTGTCGTCACTCTTTGCAAAGAGGTCCCTCCACCATTGTCGTGGAGGAATCCTACTCCGGCGAGCTTCTTTTGGCAAGAACTCTGTGATTACTTGATGAATCCCTCTCAAAATTGAAAGGGAAATTCGTTGGTTAATCTCCTTCCTATTGAGCCGTGTCTAAGTCTCCAATTCTTTCCCAATCTCTCATGCAAACGCATGAGAGATGTGGGTGTCCTACTCCGGTGAACTTACCAAGCTTGAAAGCTTGGTTTCCAAGCTTCAAAGCTCCATTAAGGCCTATATAAAGACCCATGTTGCACGCCGATCTCCTTATGCTAGTTTTTAGCTGGAATCCCCCTCCTTCCTCCCTCCTCTCCGACCGAAAGGCTCCACGATGTCTGGCGACTCTCTTCGACCACTCTTGTCATCCGCTCGCAATACCAATGGTGGATTCTTCCTCTCCCTTTTTCGCGTCGCGCCATACCAGCGGATGCCCCAATTCTCTTCGTCGTCACCACTTCTACCCCACCGGAGCTTCCTTCGTCTCCGGCATCGGCTACACCAGACCCGACGTCGCTCCTCTTCCTTGTCGACCACCACTTAGTCTCCTCGACTCCTTATCTTCCGCACATCATCATCGTGCCACTACGCTGCTATTTCGACTACTCCTATGCTGTCCATGACTTTGTCTTCCACCTCGCCGGCCTACCTTCGGTGAGACCTTCCAGCCACTACAGACCATCTCTCCACCTCCCACCAGTCCCAAAAGCTCTGCCTCATCCACGCGAGCAAACCCTCTCAAGAAATTGAGGGGATTGCTCGCCTTAGCCCTCCACCGAACACCTTTACGTGCTCCGACCTTCTCCACCTTTGCCACGCTCACACACACACCTTCACAGTGCATCACCGACACCACTGCACTCGCCACACTCCAGTGATTCTTCTGAACCCGTTTGACGTGGCCGTGAGGCCATTCTCATGCCTTCGGCATTCCACCAAAGCTCCGCCACCGCCCCAACTCCTCCGACTACGCCTTCAGTCCTTCGACTACATCCACTCCAGATTTCAGTCCCAGGCTTCGTAGGTAAATCCCAGGCATCCTCCCAGACCTTCAATTCCACTCCATGAGCTCGCCTTCGACTTCAATTGGAAGCCCCTCCATCTGCTGCTGTGCTGAGAAGATGTGGGAAAGATAGTCCCACATCGGTGGGAGAAGTGTTGTAGCCGCATATATTATTTTTCTCAATGGGCTTTATCTCCTCGACACACTAAGGGTGAGGTCCCCACACCCAGCTTACCTGACCCGACCCGTTTCACTGCTCGGTTGCGACCCCACACACGTAGCCCTGCACCTGGATCTAGTTACTGTTCCTACCTGATTACCCGGTTAACCTCGGGTCTTTGAGAGAAAGGAAAGAAAGGGAAAGAGAGAGGGGGGCTTTTACCTTGCTGCCTATCTCTTGACACTTAGCGAAATTCTGAAGAGGCTTTTGCCTCTGTTGGTGTTGTGCTCTGTTGTGCCTCTCCTTGAGGCTTGAGAAAGAGAGGTCTTTGCCTCTGTGTGCTGGTTCTGAATCACTATTGCACTTAAGTTGACATAGCATTTGGTTGATTGATACTATTTCATTATTTAAGTAGAATTGTAATAGGGTAATTTGGTGATTCAAATCACCATTTTTACCCTAATCTTTTTACCACATTGACTCTTGAATATATCATTTGTGCTTGAAATTGCTGTTACATTGCTACATTCTTGCTTACAATTGTAATCTTGAGATAAATTGCCATATTGCTCCATATGTTCAACCTCGGACTTTTCTAAGTTATAATTTTAAGTGTTCTACGCAATTTATCGACTATACTACAGTGCATTATTTTTAAAACACCGATTCAGAGCATTCAACAAAGTCCAAGGTATACATTTTGAGATCAAATTGGACTTGAAATAGAGCCAATTAAGGTTTTTAACATTAGGGTTTTGAAGTGTTAGAACACATTTTCCTGCATAACAAGAATAAACCCTCTCGCATTTGTGTGCTACCCAAGCCCCTATTTGAAAAGATCTAATCAAGAAAAATCCTAAAAATCAGGTTCTAAATTCACTTGAACCCTAAAATCTTAGACCTAATAAACTAAGAGTCATTCAGGGTGATTTCTGGGTGTTGACCTAGATTTCATTCTGTCATCTTTAGGGCAAGTCAGGTGAAGTTGGTCTACATTGTGGGCCAACCAACCTCCAAATTGGGTCACATGTTAAATTAACTTCTAATCAAGTAAAATCCAAGGCACAAATTAGGCTAAAATTGGTAGACTTAAGGTCTTAAGTCCGTACATTCCGATCTACTTGGAATTGCAGTGACAAGGAAGGTCGGGTGGAGGAAACCCTATAACCCGGAAAGGACGCTCTACCATGTAGGGGTCTTTGCAGGGCTCTCCCTTCCTATCTACCCAAGTACTTCACGTGTGTGCGGATTTCTGATTCAGAGGTATCATCTGCCTCGAAACTGCCTTAGTCATCGAAAATTCTTTGGGTGACTTGATTGGGTCCAAATAACATCCAGTCCCTCATCTCTTCACTAAAGCACACACAGGAAGGTCATTATGTTTTTAACCTAAGAGACCTCATTAGATTTTCTTGGGAATCTCTTTCCAGATCTGATCAACTTCAATCTAACCTGAGTTTGATTTTACACATTGATTCCACCACTTGATTTGTACAACCTGACAACTTGGGAAAGACCAATTAGGAAACCTAAATCCCAAAATGATCATAAAAGACAAAGTGATTGAGGCTGCCCTTAGATATTTTGAAGATTATCCAGGCAGCATGATTCAGGTTAAGGTCCCAGAAACAACAGAATTCATTTTGAACTGTGTTAAACTACTGTTTACTCAACTACGAAATGGTTCAACCCAAGAGACCCTCATACCAAATTTCAATGAAGTTTAGGAATTACATAGAATGGAGGGTTTAGATTGCTTTGCAAATCCATCACTCTGGGAGATACACCAAGATCTCATTGAGCAACGTGCAGATGTTCTAAATCTGTTAAGAAAAGCCATTGATGAGACATCTTGGAGTGATTCTAAAGCTTCTCCAGAGCCTAGGTTAGATGATCATAGTTGTTATGGACCCTCAACCTAAATGAATTCAGATTCAAATTTCATAGCAATTGACATTCCTGATCTTAATGAGGATGGAGAAGATCCAATTGCAGGTGTTCCCGATTTCAAGCCAGCCCTAGAAAATCAAGAGCCTAGTTCACCAAGCTTAGATTTCCTCGACACCTGTGGTGATGAGCTTAACACAGACATTCTTGGGAATGTAAATCCCGAGCCTTATCCAATTAAGGTGATTCTCGAGAATGATTCTGACATCCCTGTAGAGCCCAACCTGGATTCTAGTGAACTAATCCTTACCCTTAACCTAGAATCTGGATTCGAGCCTACCTGGGATAATCATGAGGCCCAAAATGATGAAAATCAGATTTTGAATTTGAATTATGATTTTGGTCTTGTATTTGATGTATACACCTCTCTAACTTCCTTTGAGATAGATCAATTTTTCGGAATTCACTCCAATTTACGATACAGAAATCGAGGGGTTGGAAGAGTTGGGACTCGATTGGGTCTATCCTAGGAGCCAAGAACCTGAGCCCATGCCTAATAAGGACACCTTTTTAAGCTCGGAATCAGAAAATAGGTTAGATCCAAGTCAGGTTGCCGATTCTACATATCCTGATCTTTTCTATGGTGGAACGTCTGATCTGGAATCAAGTTCAGAACATGATCTTCCTAAATTCTCCGACGATTTCTAATCTTACTCTGATTTCAGAGAATTGTTGTTTCCTAATGACTTCAAACCGGTTTACAACCTCAGCGACTACAACCCATCCTTTGATTCTGACACTGAGGTTAATGATTTAAAAGAAATCACCTCTCCTACACCACATTACAGAACCTTCTCAAATCTAAACCCAGCCTCGACCTGCAATCGGAATCAACTTCTACTCTGATTCTCCTCTCGATGATCCGGTCGCATATGATTCTCCATCTTTTGATTGGGATTCGGATATCGATCACACTACAAATCACGTTCCATCCTTCTCTGATCACTTTTGTAGGGTTCCTACATCCTCCACAGATCAGTTATCTTTTGAGGATCCCTACTTTGACCAGGCTGATTGTAATCAGCCAAACCCGCGATTTTCATTTCCACATCCATTTGAGCTTTAGAATATCTGGTGAGCGCCATATCTCTTGATCCACATCCATTAACCCATTAGACTGATTGGGTTTGGGCTGCATCATCAGCCTGTTGATCTAAACATGTACCTGGTTGGACCAACTAGGCTATTGAACAAGGTTCTTGTTCTACAAAATTCATCTGATTTGACCACTCCTCCTTGATGAGAACCTCATCATGAACCCTAACTAGCATATTTTTGACCTAATAAATTAAACAAAAGCTCCTACAAGACCTAAGGGAATGCTTAAATCAGGGAATTGTTGAGCAGAGAATAAAACATTATATAAGGGGTAAAACTATAATTTTACCATTGCAGTACATGAATGAGATTTCTAAGGGTCTAGACACAGGTCAAGTGTACTTAATAAGAGAAAAAATGGGATGGTTTGGTGAGAAAAGGGTTATGAAAAAATCTAAGAATTAAATGACATTCTATAATCTTCGAACAAACCTACTTTAATTCACAAAGTTTCAAGAAATATAAAAATCAACTGAACCCTCTAAAATTCATGAAAAAATATCCTTTAGGGTTTAGAATCTTCAATTTGGCCGTCAGAACCTATCTTGACCTAGATTGAGAACCATACCCAATTTTTGACCTAATTTGAGTTTTTGTGCAAAATGTTCGATCAAACATGGTCAAACCTAAAATCCAACTTCACCATTAGATTCCTTAGGTCCAAATTAGGTTTATACCAAAATTTGGACCTAAGGAAAGGTCGTCTTGACCCACTTTACAAAATAGTCCTCAATAATTATGTTTTGACCCTTAGCTTTTTGAAGCCTTGCAAAGACCCTCCTATCTTTCTCATCATGTTCTTCAATCTGGTCCATCTGCCACCCCTTGCGTAGGCCATACCTTCGATGACTTTGCGTGGAGGGTGGCACCGCACATGCATAGGGAGTCGGCCTCAGATTTGAAAGGGGAGCTCCGCCTACCGCATGGGCTGGCTCCCATGCCCTGTCGGCCACCATGCCTCTCGTGCAACACGTGAGAGGTATGGGTCTCCGTGTGCCCACATCTCTGGTGGGGTTTTTCTCGCTTCTTTCGCGCGCTTCGCGACCGACCGACGCCTATTTAAGGAGCGGCACCCTCTGCCGCATCCTTCAAGATCCTCTTGGCCTGAGAATCCCCTCAAATTCCTCTCCTCCCAACTCCGGCCATTCGCCCAGAGCTTCTGGCCACTCTCCTCCTCCTTTCTCGTTGCCCTACCACCTACCAGTGGCAGGGTTGCCTCCGCCGTCTTCCGCCGTGCCGCACCGTACCAGCGGGCGCCCTCCATCCCTTCTTCCTCGTTGCCGTCTCTTCCCCTGGGCACCTTCGTCTCCGGCGACGGCAGTGTCAGCCGCTCGCCACCTCTGCCTCCTCCATTCACCCCTGACCTACCAACTAAGTCCCTCTTACTCTTTTCTTTAATTCCCCTATGTCAATCTGTTGTTTCGACCCCTTTACACCACTGTACACCCTAACCATCTCCACCTCCGACTTCCAACTTCGGCGAGGCCATTTCATCACCACAGACAGATCCACCCCTCGCCAACCGATCCTTGAGCATCACCTCCACCCACTGATCACCCTGCGACCGTTTATTCACCACGCCAACCATTGTCGCCTTCCCCCGAACAAACCCACTCACACAGACTTAGACCGACCTGGGCACGCACGCCCAAGCCACGCTGACCACTGCAGTAACTTCGCCGTGCCCTGGCGAAGCTCGCTGAGCGTTCTGACGTGGCCACGAGGACGTTTGTGTGCTTTCAGGTCCTGTGCCTCCGCCGCCATTGGCACCGAGCTTGGAGCAAGCTCGCAAGTAGCTCCAGGCCCTTCCAGCTCTAGGAGACGCACCCAGGTTATGTGGAAGGCTTCCGCGCACAACTCCAGGTCTTCAATTGGTAGCGAAGACCTCGGCTGGAGTGACTATTGCTCGCACTCCTTGCTGCGGGCACGCGAGAGAGGAGGGGCGCAGATAGTCCCACCTCGGGCGTTTTCAAGTGCTCCGCGACACATAAAGGGAAAAAGTGACTAAGGCTTATCGCCTCACTTACACGGGGTGAGGTCCCTCTCACCCACTCACCCGGCCTCGTCCGCGACCCCCCTCCCTCCCGCGGATTTGGCCCGACCCGTTTACCTAAGCTGCGCACACCTCACCCACCACTGCACGTCGGTGGGCCTGGTCCCGAGTGCGTTACCTGACCCGTTTACCTGAACAGGCTCTGGGAGAGCAAACCCTGGAGTGGAATAGAGAGAGTGACACGGGGAGGGTAGGGGTTAGGTTTTGCCTAACCATATGCCTGTGCAGGGAACTGAAGGAGAAGAAGGAAGAAGAGGAAGTAGAAGAAGCAAGGAAGGAGCGGCTGAGGACTTAGCCGCACCAAGGAGATGAAGCAGGAGAAGAGGAAGGAGGAAGAGGAAGCAGAAAGAGGCGGCTGAGGACTTAGCCGCGAAAGCAGCTGCGGCCAAAGAGAAGAGAAGAAGGCTCAGGAGCAAAAGCAGAAGAAAAGGAAGAGAAAGAAGAAGATAGAAGCTAAAGCAAAAGAAGAGGAAGGGGAGAAGGCACCTGAGGAAGGAAGGAAGAAGAAGCTGTCGCAAAGAAGAAGGCCAAGCATGGAAAAGAAGAGAAGAAGAAAAAGCCAAGGAGAGAAAAAGCAGAAGCAGTAGCAGAGAAAGGAAGAAAGAGACGTGCACTGTGGCAAGTGGCTACTTAAGGCGTCTGATTCCTAGAATCTGACCTCTGGAGACTGAAAGAAGAAGAAAAGAAGGGCAAAGAAGATAGAGAGAAGAAAAGAAAAGAAGAAACATCTTTTATTTCCTTTCTCTCTAATTGTTCTTTTGTAAAACAGTGTATAATTGTAACTTGTGATTTTATACGCTTCTTGAATCAAGCTTGCTCCCTGAGTTCAACCTCGGAGAATTTTTGTATTCGAGTAATAAAGAATCAAACTTAGTGACGATCCTAAAAAGATCGCCACTAGTTTTTGGCACTATTGCCGGGGAGCAACGGGCATTTTAGAAGCTTGAAAATAACAATTTCTGATTTTATACTAACTTGATTTCTCTTTTTGTTGTGCAGGAAAGGCAAGGAAAGACAAGCAGCCGCACAACAAATACACCGGGGACAGGTAATCCTCAAACCTCTCTCTTAAGCCCCTTACATTCTAAAGAGGAAAAAAAAAGAAAAAAAAAGGAAAAGAAAAATCAATCTAGGGTTACCTGTCTTCCATACTTAGTAATTCACAGAGTTACCTGATTTGAATTTCAACACACTTTAACTGCATATCCACTTAAGGTAACTAGGGCTAAAATCTTCTTACTTGAGCCTTAGTTACCAATTTCTGAGGCAACTAATTGGACCAACTAGAGCCAACCTAGGATTCCAAACTAGGGTTTTAGAGGCACAACTTCTAAACAAAGAACTGAAAATTCCAAAAGGAGGTGTGCCTAAACCATTGCTTGAAAAGATCTATTAAGAGAAACCCTAAGAAATTCGACTCTTAATTCACTTGAACATTAAAAGAAAGGACCTAATAAGCTCTCACAGGAATAAAAAGGTGAAGTTGATCCCTTAGATCAACCAACCTTCAAATTAGGTCACTTTTGCACAACAAAAGGCTTAAAGTTCAAGTGAAACCCTAAGCACCTTGATCTTAATTAAAAGTGGTAGACTTAAGAGGTCAAGGTCCCCATTTTGGTCTACCTGGAATCTCAATGACAAGAGAGGTCGGGTGGGGGAAACCCTGTAACCTGTTGGGACGCTCTACCGTGTAGGGGTCTTTGCGGGACTCACCCTCTTTGGCTACCCAGGTAATTCTCAGGTGGACGACCTTCTGATCAAGGGATATCATTCGCTCTGAACCTCTACAGTCACCCAACATATTTTGGGTGTCTTGATTAGGTCCAGTACGTTCTAATCTCATCCAGTCCATCAGTGCATGTCTGGTAGGAGGTCCTTGAAACCTCCTCTAGAAATCCACTCTCCCCAAGGTAAAGCTTCAGTACCCTTGTTTGTGCGACAACCACTCCACATAGACCTTTCTTCCGACTCTGAACCTAGTTCCCCTTCTTCTTCCATCATGGCTCAGCCTGTTGAAGAAGAGAATAATCTTGAGCACCAGCTCCAGCGTCTTAATGATCTCTTCCAGAATTTCATGAACTCATCGCAGCGTCCCATGATGCGAGATCACTATAATCCTGCTACGGTGGCAATTGAGCCTCTAGTCAGAATCCCGACTGGAGGACCTGATTCCGAATTGAAGCCCAATATGATTCATGCCATACCTAAATTCTATGGGCTTAACTCTGAAGATCCCTTCCAGCATATCAAATAGCTTAAGCATTTGGCTCAGACCTTCGGGTCAGATGCACAAAATCGGGATATCTTACTCATGAAGATGTTATCTTTCTCCCTTATGGACAAGGTGGCTCATTGGTATCAGACACCGACCCGCCCAATCAACACCTGGGAAGAACTTCAGTCTGAGTTTTTGAAGAAGTTCTTTCCCGTTGGTCGGACAAACACCTTGCGCCATCAGATTACTCACTTCACACAGCAAACGGGAGAACCTCTCCATGAGGCATGGGATCGATTCCAGGATCTCATGAGAAAGTGCCCCCATCACGGAGTTCTTAATTGAGAACAAGTCTAGTCTTTTTATCAGGGACTCCGTGAAGATATTAGATTGTTCATCAATGCAACTTGCGGAGGGAATATCATGGGTCAACATGAGGACACCGTGTGGGAGATTCTCGAGAATGTGCAAGAACTCCATCAACAATGACTCCATGAGATTATTCGACCGGAAGAATACCCGCGCAGGGACGAACCTTAGGAGAGCACATGAGACGCAGGGCCTGTCCTCATCCGTTGACTTGGAACTAATGGCCAGTCGGTTGGACAAGTTCTCAATTATTGAGAAGAAGGTAGACGAGCTGACTCAGCACTTGCAACGAGCCACCTCTGCACAAAATTCCTTCGCACAGCCACCACCCGCAAGGGAAACTGTGCAGAACATTTTCCAACGACCTTCTCCTGGGATGGATTCATATCCACCCCCATCTGACTCCAGGACCGGAGGGACCTCTGATCCTTTCTATTCTTGCCGGGGGAACTCTGCTCCCCCATTCTCCGACTTTCCTGAGGCTCCTCAGACCTACGAGGATCTCAACGCCATCCATCCAGAATGACCCATTTTCCAACACCTATAACCCTCGATGGAGAAACCATCCTAATTTCCAGTGGATGGGAAATTCTCAGAACCCAAGACCACCCTTTCAGCCTTGTCCACAAGTCCCTCATCCTTATCAGTCGCCTTAACCTCGGCGCAACCCCACCTATCCATCCAGGCCCAACCAAGACCAAATGTCCCTCATCCTCCAAACTCTGGCTGACATTCAAAGAATGAATGCGGCTATCCAGAAACAACATAAGGATGAAATCACAGAAGTCCGCAACCAACTCACCCAGTTGGTGAATTCTCGCCAACCAGGTACACTTACTTCTCAACCTCTGCCTAACACAAATAACGTGCCTACCCAACGGCGAGTTATGAACCCGAACCCAGGCCAAGCACACTTGATCTATCAGGCCCCTTCTATTCCATCACTTGACGGGATGGAAGCATCAACCTCTTATGCGGGATACCAACAGCAGCAGCCCATCTTACCAACCCCCAACCAGAACTAGGCAGGACTAAATTCTTTGACAACCTGTAGTGGTAAAGCGACCCAAGACCCACCTTATCCAGACCACTCCAAGCCTGGTAGTAACCCAAACCCTAGGATAGTTATCCAGGATGTCCCTATCCCTGTCCCAGATCAAAAACCTGGACCTATCCTAGAAGAACCAACCAAGGTTCCATTTGCCGAGGCCTTGACTATGGGAAAGAGGATAGCTAAACCCATGGCTCCTGAGGACCTGATCAAGCCCTTTGAGCAGGTCCAAATAAACATCTCCTTGATGGATGCAATCTGCCACGTACCGGCTTACGCATGATTCTTGGAAAATGTGTGTACACCTCAGTATAAGCTGCGAACCAAGAGTGGGAGTCCGATTGTACTATCAGAGTAAGCTAGCTCTATAATCCTAAGTAAACTCCCACCCAAGGCAAAAGACCAAGGCACTCCCCTGATTTCATGTAAGATTGGTGAAACCCAGTTTGATAGAGCATTATTAGACCTAGGTGCCTCCATCAACCTGATACCCACATCCTTGCTTAACCACCTAGAAGAATCTGAACTGAAATCGACTGATGTGACATTGCAGTTAGCAGATCGATCCATCAAGTCACCTAAGGGAATTCTTGAGGATGTTATTATTAGGGTGCGGGATTTCTACTTCCCTGTAGATTTTATAGTTCTAGACATGGATGCACCTGAGAACCCAAGGGATACACCAATCATACTAGGGAGACCTTTTCTGGCCACTGCAAGGGCCAACATAAGTTGTGAAGAGGGCCAAATAGAGCTAAAATTTGGGAATCAGACTCTCAAGATTGATATCTTTAAGGCCCAACAAGGGATTGATTACGGTGTAGTAGAGCAAATTTGTGACATCAGAGCCGTGGTTGATGAATCACAAATTGAGGACAACATGATTATCTCTCATCAACCACAAGAAGCTCTAAAACCGCAATTAGAGGAGTCAGAACTTGATGTAGACAAACCCATAACTCCTACCCTTGTTCCCCACACCCACTCTGACCCACCCGCTGCTGTTGATAACCCCGTTTTGGAACTCAAGACCCTTCCTGATCATTTGAAATATGTTTTTCTGGGTTCCAATCAGACACTTCCTGTGATTATAAATTCCATACTCACCCCTGACTAGGAATCCCGTCTGATTGTTGTTCTCCAGCAACATCATAGAGCCATTAGTTGGACTCTCGATGATTTGACTGGAATAAGTCTCTCTTATTGCACACACCACATCTTCCAAAGAGGGCGCATGACCTTCACGTGAGATGCAGAGACGTCTGAACCCCAATCTGCAGGAGGTCGTGAAAAAGGAGATCATTAAGTGGTTAGATGCAGGGATCATCGACCCGATCTCCGACAGTCGATGGGTGAGCCCAATCCAGGCTGTGCCTAAGAAGGCAAAGCTCACCACTATCACGACTGAAATCGAAGAGGTCATACCTACCCATATAGCCAGCTCGTGGAGAGTCTGCATAGATTACCGAAGACTCAATGCCTCCACGAAGAAGGATCATTTCCCACTACCGTTTATTGATCAGATTCTCGAAAAACTAGCAGGAAATAGATTCTTCTGCTTTCTTGACAAGTACTCCGGTTACAACCAAGTGGCGATTCATCCTGAAGACCAAGAGAAGACCACGTTCACCTGCCCCTTCGGGACATATGCGTTCCGAAGGATGCCTTTCGGTCTCTGCAATGCACTCGCGACTTTTCAGCGGTGCACGCTTGCCATATTCTCTGATATGGTAGGTGATTATCTGAAAGTCTTCATGGATGACTTCTCAGTTTTTGGGGCATCATTTGACGATTGCCTCTAGCACTTGGTTCATATACTCAGGCGATGCATTGACCTAAATCTAGTTCTTTCCTGGGAAAAGAGCCACTTTATGGTGCATGAGGGGATCTTCCTAGGACATTTGATTTCTGAAAGAGGCACCCAAGTGGATCGAGCCAAGGTTAACCTAATTTCTAAACTTCCTATGCCTAGCTCGATCAGGGACATCCGATCTTTTCTGGGGCAAGTCGATTTTTACCATCGATTCATCCCTGATTTCTCAAAAATCGCACGCCCCCTGACCACTCTTCTCTCCAAGGGTGTACCCTTTAAAATCCCCAAGGAATGTACCTAAGCTTTTGAGATCCTTCGTGACCGAGTCACCCAAGCCTCGATCCCACAGTCCCCTAATTGGTCTCAACCCTTTGTGATCATGTGGGATGCATCTGACTTCGCTGTAGGAGTGGTTATGGGGCAAAAGATTGACGGGAAACCCGTGGTCATCTACTTCGCTAGCAAGACACTTGACGAGGCTCAACGTAACCATACGGTTACGGAGAAAGAGCTACTAGCTGTAGTATTTGCCCATGAAAAATTCAGATCTATCTCCTAGGTTCCCATGTTATAATCTACTCAGATCACACAGCTGTGAGGCATCTCCTTGCGAAGAAGGACGCGAAGCCTTGATTAATCCGATGGATCATGCTGTTGTAAGAATTTGACCTCAAGATTCGCGATAAAGCGGGAAGACAGAACGTGGTAGCTGACCACTTGTCCTGCCTTCCTTGTGAGATCATCGACCCTTCTGGACCCATCACGAAGCATTTTCCTGATGAGCACCTCTTGACTATTGGTACTGGGCTTCCATGGTTTGCTGATATAGTAAACTATTTGGCATCACACCAAATCCTGTCTGATTGGCCGAAGGCCAAGAATGACAAGTTGCATTTTGATGCCAAGTATTACATTTGGGAAGACCCGTACTTATTCCGCATTGGGAGGCAGCCTGTCTGAGTCATCATTTATCCTCCATTCTCCCTGAGCTCATAGCTCCCAGCCGATGGCGTAAAACTCAGCGCTTAATGGGATGCAGCTTGTCATTCTTTTGAAAACCCGAAACCTTTTATGACATTTCTTTGCACTTTAGGTTCATTCCTTAGGACAACCGGCTTCACCTCAGGTACTCGTACTTGAGATTAGAAATCGTCCGCAATAGTCACCTCGACCCATCCACTCACCAAGTACCTGTCCTAATGCATGAACCAAGTTAAATAAAAATCCACCCAATGTACAATGAGGACATTACAAACTTTAGGCATGGGGGGGATATGAAAGTGTAATAACAATTCATAATAAGAAAAGGTTTCAACAAAAAATTCACATATGTCAAAAAACACAAAAAAAAAATTAAAATTTTTTTGAAAAAGAACAAAAAATGGGAGGGAAGCACTTTTTGATGAGCCTTACAAAAGGAGGAGAAAAAGAGCAAAATATTAAAAAGGAGCACAAATGAAAAAGAAGAGATAGTCATTAGTAAGAAATTAAGGAATTAACCAAAGTTCTAGACCACATTAAAAGAAAAGCAAAGAAAAAGTGCTAAAGAAACGCAAGAAGATTAAAATGAATGCTAACCTTAGGCCTTCTTGGACTAGACTCTTAGTATCCATTAAGATCGAGATATTCCTCAAGAGGTTGAGGAAAATAAAAAGATTAAGTATTATGTCTAAGGCTTAGGGAGTATTCGGCCTCGTTAACTGACCTTCGGTTTACGGGACTCGATAACCTAAGCATCCAAATTCATACACAGTCTGGTTCAGTGAGCATAAATATCAAAATCACGCAGAAGCGTTTCAAATGTTCTGAAAATGTTACCTAGATTAGGAGCGATCGATCAACACAAGTTGATTTGGACGAGTTCCTAGCTCAGAGAGGTGGGAAATTCCCCTCGAAGATGCGTTACAACATATCGTCTCCTCAGTGCTTGTCTCCTAGGATATTTACATATCCTACTGGGGGCATGTAAGCACTCTGCTGGTTCAGATTCCATAGATGGCATTATCATGAAATGTCAATTGCTAGGGTCTGAATTCAGCCATGGAACGCCATGGGTGGGATTATCTCAAAATCTCGAAAATCAGGGTTCTAGGGGTTAGCATGGGCGGTGCTATCTCGAAGCATCGATTACCAGGAACCTTTGAGGATTGATGATGGGGACGAGGAATCCGATACAGACCGTATTGTGAAGCCAATCCTAAGCTAGAATTAAAAAGAAAAGAGAGAGAAAACTCTCCAAACAAATAAACCCTCTGTCTCTCTCTTACAAAACACACTGCAAACTGAACCAAGGATAAAAATGTCTTAAGCACGGGCGCTTTAACCACGGAGTCGAATAAACCTTAAGGTAGTTCCTATGAGCCTTAAAAACCTTTGCTAAGGACTGAGGTTAGAGCTAGACAGATCTGGATCTTGGTTGGTACTAGAGTACCTTTTAGGCCCATGGTTGGCATTCTGACCTAATCAAGGAGATAAGAGAAAAAGCACTTATCAAATTTGATGAAAGGAATTCATGGTCTAGAATAAAGGTTAAAACCTTAAATTTTTGCTAAGAGACTAGCAAAAGCTAAGCATGGGGGTATGATGAGAACCTCATCATGAACCCTAACTAGCACATTTTTGACCTAATAAATTGAACAAAAGCTCCTACAAGACCTAAGGGATGCCTAAATCAGGGAATTGTTGAGTAGAGAATAAATAATTATACAAGGGGTAAAACTGTAATTTTACCATTGCAATACATGAATGGGATTTCTAAGGGTCTAGACATAGGTCAAGTGGACTTAATAAGAGAAAAAATGGGATGGTTTGGTCAGAAAAGGGTTATGACAAAATCTGGGAATTAAATGACATTTTGTAACCCTAAAACAAATCTACTTTAATTCACAAAGTTCTAGGCAAGATAAAAATTAACTGAACCCTCTAAAATTCATGAAAAAATATCCCCTAGGGTTTAGACTCTTCAATTTGACTGTCGGAACCTATCTTGACCTAGATTGAGAACCATACCCAATTTTTGACCTAATTTAGGTTTTTGCACAAAATGTCCAGTCAAACATGGTTAAAACTAAAATCCAACTTCACCATTGGATTCCTTAGGTCCAAATTAGGTTTATACCAAAATTTGAACCTAAGGAAAGGTTGTATTGACCCACTTTACAAAATGGTCCTCAATAATTACCTTTTGACCCTTAGCTTTTTGAAGCCTTGCAAAGACCCCCCTATCTTTCCTGTAATTTTCTTCAATCAGGTCCCTCTGCCACCCGTTGCACAGGCCATACCTCCGGCGACTTTGCGCGGAGGATGGCGCCACGCATGCATAGGGAGCCAGCCCCAGATTTGAAAGGGAGCTCCCTTTGGTGCCCCCTATTGCATGGGCTGGCTCCCATGCCTTGTCGACCGCTATACCTCTCGTGCGACAACGCGAGAGGTATGGATCTCCGTCTGCCCACATCTCCGGCGGGGTTTTTCCTGCTGCTTTCGCACGCTTCGCGACCGGCCGACGCCTATTTAAGGAGCGGCACC
Source organism: Thalassia testudinum (assembly GCA_037157565.1). Taxonomy (NCBI): domain Eukaryota; kingdom Viridiplantae; phylum Streptophyta; class Magnoliopsida; order Alismatales; family Hydrocharitaceae; genus Thalassia; species Thalassia testudinum. The sequence continues at coordinate 28,041,224 of JAZHRO010000024.1, forward strand.
CTTTGCCGCATCTTTCAAGCTCCTCTTGGCCTGAGAATCCCCTCAAATTCCTCTCCTCCCAACTTCGGCCATTCGCCCAGAGCTTCTGGCGACTCTCCTCCTTTCTCGTCGCCCTACCATCGTACCAGTGGTAGGGTTGCCTCCGCCATCTTCCGCCGCGCCGCGCCGTACCAGCAGGTGCCCTCCAGCCCTTCTTCCTCGTCGCCGTCTCTTCCCCTGGGTGCCTTCGTCTCCGGCGACGGCAGTACCAGCCGCTCGCCACCTCCGCCTCCTCCGTTCACCCCTGACCTACCAGCTAAGTCCCTCTTATTCTTTTCTTTAATTCCCCTCTGTCAATATGTTGTTTCGACCCCTTTACACCAATGTCCACCCTCACCATCTCCACCTTTGACTACCAACTCCGGCGAGGCCATTTCATCACCATAGATAGATCCACCCCTCGCCAATCGATCCCTGAGCATCACCTCCACCCACTGATCACCCTGAGACCCTTCATTCACCACGCCAACCACTGTCGCCTTCCCCCGAACAAACCCACTCACACAGACTCAGACCGACCTGGGCACGAATGCCCAGGTCGCTCTGAGCCACGTTGACCACTGCAGTAACTTCGTCGTGCTCTCACGAAGCTTGCTGAGCATTCTGACGTGGCCACGAGGCCGTTTGCGTGCTTTCAGGTCCCGTGCCTCCACCGCCATCGGCGCTGAGCTTGGAGCAAGCTCACAAGTAGCTCCAGGCCCTTCTAGCTCTAGGAGGCGCACCTAGGTTGCGCGGAAGACTTCCATGCACAACTCCAGGTCTTCAATTGGCAGCGAAGACCTCGGCTGGAGCGACTATTGCTCGCACACCTTGCTGTGGGCACGCGAGAGAGGAGGGGCGTAGATAGTCCCACCTCGGGCATTTTCAAGCGCCCCGCGACACGTAAAGGGAAAAAGTGACTAAGGCTTATCCCTCAGTCACACGGGGTGAGGTCCCTCTCACCCACTCACCCGGCCTCGTTTGCGACCACCCCCCCTCCCTCCTCCCGCGGATTTGGCCCGACCTATTTACTTAAGCTGCGTACACCTTGCCCACCACCGCACGCCGGTGGGTGTTATGACCCGATTCCCGAATCCCTACGAGACACGAGAATCGGACCGACTGATCCTAAGACCTAGTCATCCAACGAGAGAGTAACCAAAAGAGCAGTAAAATAAACCACATTCATTATGTATATAACTAGCAGTAACAAAAAACAGCAGTAAAGGAAAGAACTACTACAGTATACACCACCACAACAGTAAAGAAATAAACAGGTACATAAACATGATGCTTACAATAATAGAGTACAGTGGTAACAAAAACTACTCACTACAGCAGAAGGAAAGGTACAGTGGGTACTACACAAGTAGAAACTATTGTGCTCTACTAGGCCTAGCACCCTCTGCAGCCGCCGGCTCTGGCTGCTCAACACCTGGTCCTGAAAAGGTGGCAAAGGTGACACGTCAGCGAAACGCTGAGTAGAGTGGAAACCAAAAGCTAAGAAACTGTAAGGTGGACAAGTAGCTGTTATATTTTTAATTTCTTTCTTTATTTTTCCATTCACTCATTATTGAATTATTTCTCAGATCTTTCTCTTGATCTTGAATGTTCTTCATGGGAACAATTTTGATTGTAGTCTTTTCCGAAAAGTAGAAGTAACACGTGGTGCTCCCCTAGCCGAGAGAGTCCCCCGTGGTGGTCCTACCCTCAGTCAACCACCCCAAGGTCACTGACAGACGTAATGGTGACTATGGCACGCGCGATAAACGCACGGGTAGCTACCCCGCACTGGCATGCGATCAGTCGTTTCCGTTAACGGGTGCGCCCAAAGCACAGCACGGAACTAGTATAGGGCAGAGCCCTCTCAATAACAGGGGTCCAGCCCCTCCACAGTAACCAAACAGGGGACTTGCCCCTCCACAGTCCGCGGACCCTCGCCTGACTACCCTGGTTTTCCCAGTGGGCCTAACAAGTCGGTGTAGGAAGGCTAGCAGAACCCTAGGGCCCGTGGGGTGGCTAGTGCTCTCCCTACACTAGTAGTTCTCCTCGGTACTGTGTACGCGAGGGCCAAAAGTAGGTACAAAGTGGCCAGACCTAACCCCGGGTCCCTGGGGCGGCTAGCTTTTCTCTGCACTAAATAGGGGGACAGTCGCTCTCCTTGGTACTCCGTACTCAAGGGCCAGCTTACTTCCCCAATTCTATTCCATTCACTTCTCAGGAGCTCTACTCCTAATTCCTCGTTGGGTTCATGCTCAATTTTCTTTAACTCAACCAATTTAGGTTTCATCATTTCAGCTTTATATTCATATAGCTCATGTTCTCAACAATAATTATCCATTCATAACAGGCAACTGTTAACCAATTACAGGCCGTTATCGTTTTCCTTTCTACTTTTCCAAGACTGCAATATATATATTCAATCTAGTTTTCCAGTCTTAGGATTCATGCCACACCCTAGGATCTATCATTCAATCTTGTTTTTCAATCCCAGGATTCATGCAATATCCGAGATTCTACTAATTATTTCACAAGTGCATAATTTCTGATAGATAATTAAAGGGCCACTCTACCCACAAAATCGAAAGTACTGGGGGCGAAATCGGCAAGCCCGCGCGCCTCTGCAACCCCCAGAGCTGCAACGGAATGGGGTCCTAACACAAGGATCAATTACAAGGAGCTACTCAGAACAGTATACAATTACTGTAAATAGGTAGAGGAACTAAATATGAGAAGAACGAAACTTGAAACGCGGAAAACGGACTTCGAACGGACCCTAAACGGGTCAAAAATGACAAGTCTGCGCAAAATCAGACGTCTGGAACATCTTCCAGACGTCTTAAATGATAGCTCAGGTCATACCTTGATCTTGCGTGGTCCTTCAAACGTCCAGAAGCCCGCTGAACCATCTGGACTTAGTTTCTAAACGTCCGACTGTCACTCCAGACATCTGGAGACCCACTCCGTCGTCTGGTGCTGTGCCTAGATGTCCGATCTGTGTGGGATGGCGTGCCCTTGCGCCTTCCCAAACAATACCTGCACGCACACGCGATCGTCTTCAACACGAAATTATGCAGAACCCTTCGACGGAACGGCTGCATGGCCGTACATGCGAAAGAAGAAGAAAGGTAAAAATATCGTACCTTTCAGACGTCTAGACCTTCCTCCAGACGTCTTCTGCATCGTCTGGACGTATGTCTAGACGTTCGATTCTGGGAAATTTTCCTAGAATCAGGACCTCCTCACCCTCCGCCCATAGCGCACGGCCGTGCCGCGTCGCCCTCCTGCTGTCTGAGCTACAACAGCTCCTTCCCAACACCAAGCTTCTGCTGCGCACTCGCTGGTCGGCCCTGGCTACTCCGGCGAGCTTGCACCCTCGTGGTCTAGCTCTCTCCCTCTCGCAGCCGCCTCTCCTCCCCAAGCTCTCACAGCAGCAGCCGCTGCAGCCCTTGCCCACTCTCTCTCTCGCTGACAGGAAGAAGAAGGCGGTGGAGTGAGGGTGAGGGAAAGGAGAGAGGGAGGTATTTAAAGGAAGTCGTGGGGAGAGAGAAAGAGAAAAAGGGCTGCGCTTGCAGGGAGGAAAGGAAGGAGAAGAAGGAGGGCGGCGGTTCAGTCTTCGCGTGCATGCGCGCAGACGCGAACCCGTACGCCAAAAAAATTAAATTCCAGACGTCTGGACCACTTCCCAGACGTCTTAAACGACGTTTGATGCCCTGGTTATAACAGTGGGCCTGGTCCCGGGCGCGTTACCTGACCCGTTTACCCGAACAGGCTCTGGGAGAGCGAACCCTGGAGTGGAATAGAGAGAGAGAGACGCAGGGAGGGTAGGGGTTAGGTTTTGCCTAACCATATGCCTGTGCAGAGAATTGAAGGAGAAGGAAGAAGAGGAAGCAGAAGAAGAAAGGAAGGAGCGGCTGAGGACTGAGCCGCACCAAGGAGCTAAAGCAAGAGAAGAGGAAGGAGGAAGAGGAAGCAGAAAGAGGCGGCTGAGGACTTTGTCGCGAAAGCAGCTGCGGCCAAAGAGAAGAGAAGAAGGCTTAGGAGCAGAAGCAGAAGAAAAGGAAGAGAAAGAAGAAGACAGAAGTTGAAGCAAAAGAAGAGGAAGGGGAGAAGCCACCTGAGGAAGGAAGAAGAAGCTGTCGTAAAGAAGAAGGCCAAGCAAGGAAAAGAAGAGAAGAAGAAAAAGCCAAGGAGAGCAAAAGCAGAAGCAGTAGCAGAGAAAGGAAGAAAGAGACATGCACTGTAGCAAGTGACTACTTAAGGCGTCTGATTCCTAGAATCAGACGTCTGGAGACTGAAAGAAGAAGAGAAAGAAGGGCAAAGAAGATAAAGAGAAGAAAATAAAAGAAGAAACATCTTTTATTTCCTTTCTCTCTAATTGTTCTTTTGTAAAATAGTGTATAATTGTAACTTGTGATTTTCTACGCTTCTAAAATCAAGTTTGCTCCCTGAGTTCGACCTTGGAGAATTTTTGTATTCGAGTAATAAAAAATCAAACTCAGTGACGATCCTAAAAAATCGCCACCACTCCTTGACCACTTTCTTCTTAGCTGAAGGCATTGAATTTAGCGCTTAACGGGAGGCAACCCGTTATTTGAAAAACCCTAGATCCTTCTAATTATCTTTTTGAGCTTCGCGTCTATTGTACTATTAGTTCGGTTGTAGAATAGCCGACTCCATCATTGGTACTCATACCAAAACTTAAAGTTGTCCGCAACAGTCATCCCGACCTATTCGCTCACCCTTTTGACCTTGTTTTAACCCATGAACCAAGCTAATTTCATATGCTCTGGTTTACAATGAGGCCATTGCAAAACTTAGGCATGGGGGGTATTAAAGTGCAAATACATAAAAATTTAAGTTTCTGAAGGGTTCTCACAAAAAAATTACTCATTCAAAAAATTCAAAAGAATAAAAAAATTGAAAAAAATTCAAATTGAAGGGGAGGAAATTTTGTGAGCTTAAATTTTGCATATCATTTTTGAAGAGGACAAGTGGAGGTGTTTTAAATGTTAAAAAAGGAGCTAGAATTTGAACAAAAAGGTGATAGTCATTAGTAAAAGATTATGGAATCTAATTAAGTTCTAGACCAAATCAAAAGAAAAAAATTAAGTCCTAACATAATAGAGAGATAAGGAGATTAGTATAAGTGATGATCTTAGGCATCTTGAGCTTGTTTTAGGACTTAAAAATTTATGTATTCGTTAAGATCTGGATAGCCCTCAAGAGGTTGAGGAAAATGTGAAGTTTACATATTAGGTCTAAGGCTTAGGGAGTATTCGGCCTCGTTAGTTGACCTTTAGTTTGCGGGACTCGATAACCTAAGCACTTTAATCTATACACAAGTCTGGTTCAGTGCGCTTAATAATCAAAATCACGCAAAAGCGTTTAATTCTGTTCTGAAAAAGCTACCTAGATTAGGAGCGGCTTATTAACACAAGTTGATTTGGACGAGTTCTCGGCCCGGAGAGGCGGGAAATTCCCCTCGAAGATGTACAATAACATACCATCTCCTCGGTACTTGTCTCCTAGGATATCAAAATATCTGACTGGGGGCATGTAAGCATCTTGTGCTGGTTTAGGTGACATGGGTGGGATTATCCTGAAATGTTGATCACTAGGGCTTGAATTTAGCTACAGAATGCCATAGGTGCTTTAACCGCAGGGTTCAACAAACCTTTGGATAGTTTCTGTAGGCCTTAGAAACCTTTGCGACAGACTGAGGCTAAAGCTGGTCAGGTCTGGATCTTGGTTGGTACTTGACTACCTTTAGGCCTACTTTTGGCACTCTGACCTAATTTCAAAGAGAAGAAAAAATCAAGACTTTGAACATCAAGGCATGGTCTAGAATTTGAGTTCATTTCATAAGATTTTGACAAGGGACTAACAAAAGTTAGGCATTGGGGTATGATGATAACGTTGTCATTAGTCATATCTAGCTTTAATTAGTCAAAATTAATTAATAAATGTTCCTACATAACTGCCAGAAGGCCATAATTCACGGCACATCCTTTACGAGAGATAAACATGAAAACATGGGTAAAACTACAGTTTTAACAAAATATCCTAACTGCAGAACAATCACGGGATTTCCTAGGGGTTATTTGAAGGTCAAATGATCATAAATATCTAATAAATGGGTTCATGCAGAATGAAATGGGTTTTCACGCGTTACGAGAATTAACGGACATCTGAAACCCTAAAAACAGACTCGCTTAATTAACTGAGGTTTTGGTCAGGATAAAATTCACCTAAACCCTCTAAAAATCATAGAAAAATATTCTTTAGGATTTGGCATCCTTAATTTAACCATCGGAGCCCATTTTGACATAAAATAGAGTCTTAGAAAATAATTACCCTAATTTGCGTTTTTACGTAAATTACCTAGTCAAACTTGGTCAAAACCTAAATCTGACTTCACCATCAGATTCTTTGGGTCCAAATTAGGTTTGTACCAAAATTTAGGCCCAATCAGATATCATCTTAACCTAGTTTGCATTTTACTCCACTCTGATTCTTTTTCTCTCACTTAAACCCCTAGCTTTCAAAATCTATTACATGGACTCCCCTAACTTTGTCATATTCTTCACCAACAGGTCCCTCCTGCCATGACTGTGTGAACACATCAAGCACCAACCTTTCAATCAAGGAGTTCTCCCTAATTTCTTGCCCAATCCCTTCCAAAATTCGAAGGAGAACTCCTGAGAGAATTTCCTTCAATATGAGCCACGCATTAGGCTCTGATTTGTGCTCAAATCCTAATGTGAACCTTTCAAAGGTTCGAGTTTCCTATTTTTGTGAAGGCTCCAAGCTTCCAAGCTTGGAAAGCTCCCTAGAGGCCTATATAAGGACCCCTAAGGTCAAACCGTCCTCCTTAGCTAGGTTTGGGGCCAAAATCTCTTCTTTTCCCTTACCTTCGGTCCCTCTCCGTCCAAGCTCCGGTGAGCCCTCTTCCCTGACTTCTTCGCCCTCTGCCACTGAGATGACCCTTTCCCAGGGTCGTTTGGTATTTCAGGATTTCATAAGGGGGTTTTTATGCAATTTTAAACCCCTTAGGTTTTGTTTTTGGGGTTTTTGATGGGGAAAGGAAAATTGCAGGGGCATCCTGACCGGTCGATCTTTCGCTTTTAAGTCGTTTGTAGTTTAATGTGGTGGAAAAATCGACTAATCAATTTTTAATAAGAAATAACCACTCGCAGAGGAGCGGGTCGTATCCACAGGGAGGCAATAACGTATTAAAATTCGCGCCACTTAAAAATGTTTGTTCGGAGTCAATTTGGACAAGAACCAAGCCAAGATTGCCTTTAGATTAAGGTTTAAGCAAGAAACAATGCTGAAATGGCAATTATGAGAAACTACAGGATATTTTCCGCAATGCAGAGTGAATAGAATATGATTAAAATGTGGCAATGGCAGAAAATGTAAATTTTAATTAACGTTTTACTGTAGCAAAACAGGGGAATTTTTCCCCGTTGTCTTGCGCGACGAGGAGCCGATGGCCGGGCGCGGGAAGCTCGGAGGAGGTCCCTTGGATCAAGGGCTTCGAATCGGTGGTGGCGGCGAGTCGCGCGGCGGTCGGAGGTGGCCGGACGAGCTCCGGCGGAGGTGCTGCAGCCGGCAGCTTGCGCAGCCTGTTGGCGTGAAGTCCGCCGCTTGCTGCTGCTGCGGGGGTGGCTGCTGCTGCTGCCGTGGGCACTGCTGCGGCTAGCGTGGCAGGCGTTCGTCTGCCGACGCGGGGAAGAGGGCGCTGCAGGCGGTTATGCAAGCGCGACGGAGGGTGCTGCAACGCGGTTGGAGGATGGCGTGCGCTGCGGAGGGTCTGCGGAGGGCACTGCTGGCGGTTCTGCAGGCGCAGTGGTGAACGGCGTGGACTGCAGGCGCTGTTGGAGGGTGCAGGCGCGTGGGCGAAGGACTCTGCAGTCGCGAGTGAATGGCGCTTGCAAGCGGCAGGCGCGGGAGGAGGCGTGCTCGGTTGTGCTGATCTGCAGGCGTGCGCTGCGGAGGGTCTGCGGAGGGCACTGCTGGCGGTTCTGCAGGCGCAGTGGTGAACGGCGTGGACTGCAGGCGCTGTTGGAGGGTGCAGGCTCGTGGGCGAAGGACTCTGCAGTCGCGAGTGAATGGCGCTTGCAAGCGGCAGGCGCGGGAGGAGGCGTGCTCGGTTGTGCTGATCTGCAGGCGTGCGTAGGTCTGCTGCCGGTGAGCGGTGGAGGGCGCAGGCGTGGGTGCGCTGAAGGTTCTGCAGGCTGTTGAGCAGAGGCGTGGCTGTTGGAGAGTTGAGGCGCGTTTGAGCTGAAGGTTGACGGACGTGGGTGCGCTGAAGGTTCTGCAGGTGCGGGAAGGGGTCTGTAGGCGACTTCAGGCGTGTGCGGTGAAGTGAGCGGGTAACTTCAGACGTCTGGGAAATTCCCCAGACGTCTTAAGTTACTGAGAGGGTGGCTGATCAGTAGCTCGGTGGTGGTGGTCTGCGACAACGGCGAGGGAGTTGCACGCTAGGGTGCTCACGGTGATGCGGCGAGCTCCGGATGGCGGTGTGGCCTGTCACACCACACGCCCACGGTGGTGGACACTCGCCGCCACGGTAGAGGCCGGCAGTGTGGAGTGGAAGAGAGAGGTTCTCTCTGCACAGTGGTGGGTCGGTGGCGGAGGCCTCCTGAGCTCGGCTGCCTCCCTGCTCCTTTTGTAGTGTCTTGAACAAATTTGAAATCAGCGGCCGACCAGATCCACCACATCCGCTCCCCCTTGAATGGCTTCTTCACTGCATCAGCCGGGCGTTGGAGCGGCAGCCAGCCGTTCTGAAAGAAGACGAATAAAGAAAATATTATTAAAATATTAGGGTTATTTATGTATAGACCCTCAACTTCTATGTTAATAAAAACAATATACCTAATTGGTTATCTAATTAGATGAATGCTATTCTAAGCTAATTCTAAATGCACTTAAGATATGAATGCAATGTTTGGATTATGTAATTAGATTAAAACTATGAATTAATCTATTTACATCCTAATTTATACTAAATAAATGTTAGAATTAACCTAATGTGTAGGCACTTAAATACTTAAATAGCCCACAACTATGGGCTAATCAAATACCCCCATGCCTAGTTTTTGCTAGTCCCTAGCAAAATTAAGCGAAACCTAGCACTCTAAGTAGACTAGTCAACTCACTTAGTCTTCCTTCAGAAGCATATTAAGTTCAGGTTCTAAACCCAAGGTTCCTAAGTAGTTGCTAAGTTACAGACTAGGTCGGCTAAAGACGAGTTGCAAGCACAAGTTTCCCTGATTTCTGACTCTACCCTAAAATTTATTGATCCCTGAGATTAAAGCATCCGTGCTTTTGCATTGGTCCGAGTTATTTGAGTTAAAGGAATTTTTTTTTTATATATATATACTTTTTTTTTTTTTTTTTGATTCTTCTAAGTCTAACCTCAGATCAGCTATCAACACGGTCTGTGTCGGATTCATTGTCCCCATTACCATACCTCGAAGGGTGCCTGGCTTTCGATGCTTCGAGATAGCACCGCCCATAACGACCCCAAGAACTCCTGGCAATCGACACTTCGAGATAGTATCGCCCATGGATTTCTTAAGCGAATTCAGGCCTATGGCAATCGACACTTCGAGATAGGGCCGCCCATGGTACCTGAACCGCGCAATGCGCTTACATGCCCCCAGTAGGATGGATATCCTAAGAGACAAGCGCCGAGGAGGTAATATGTTATCATCGCATCCTCAAGGTGAGTATATACTCGACCTCTCCTGCGGCGGGAACTCTTCCAATCAAAATGTGTTTTCAAGCCTCTCTTAAGCCAAAACTAAGAGAACCAAATCTCTTTTCAGAAATTAAGTTAATTACCAGACCAAGTGTGAAAAATTTGGATGCTTGGGTTACAAGGACCCGTAAACCAAAAGGTAGAATAAGACTCCAGGTACTACCCCACCTTTTAACTCAAACCCTAGCTTCCCTTCCTCAACCTCTTGAAGAATGGTCCGCAACTTAACTCCTACGTAAGTTTTTAAGTCCACAAAGGACCCTAAAGGTCTAAAGCTAGTAGCTTATTTAGCTTCTAAAGTTTGACCCTAAAATTAACTTAGTCTTCCCTAGAGTTCTGATTTGCTTAAGACTGCAAGATCTAGCCAGTTAAGCTCAAAACTTTTTTTTTTTTTTTTTTTATAAATGCATGCTATAAACAAAATGCCTCAGGTCCTCTCTCCCATGACTGGTTCAAACAATGTCCTCATTGAAAATCAAAAATAGCTAAAGGAAGATATTACCTGAGGCGGAGAATAGTAGGAGCTAAGGCTCCTCAAGAGTGACTTCGTCAACTAGATGGCCATCTAAAGTTATGTACGGTTTTAACCGTTGACCATTGACGATAAAGGGAGTTGCTGAAGAGGAAGGATTTTTGATCTCCACAGCTCCATGGGGGAATACTTTGGTGATTATGTAAGGCCCATCCCAACGAGATTTTAATTTCCCAGGAAAAAGCTTAAGTCTGGAATTGAAAAGCCAGACTTGTTGGTTGGGTTCAAAGGTCTTTCGAAGAATAAACTTGTCATGCAAGACCTTAGTTCTTTCTTTATAAGCTTGAGAGGTGTCATAAGCATCATTCCTCAGCTCCTCAAGCTCACTTAATTCTAGAAATCGTGCCTTACCTGCCTTCTCTAAATCCATGTTAACACTTCGAATAGCCCAAAGTGCTTTATGTTCCAACTCAACAGGTAAATGGCACGCTTTTCCATACACAATCCGAAAGGGAGAAGTACCCAAAGGGGTCTTATAAGCCGTTCAATAAGCCCACAAAGCATCATCGAGCTTTTGGGACCAATCTTTCCTATCAGGTCTAACGGTCTTTTCCAAAATATTTTTTATCTCCCTATTTGATACTTCAACCTGACCACTTGTCTGAGGGTGGTAAGGGGTAGCAACCTTGTGAGTCACTCCCAAACTCTTAATTAACCGATTGAAGTGGTGGTTTCGGAAATGAGGTCCCCCATCACTTATAATAGTCTTGGGGCAGCTGAAATGGGATATGATATTGGCCTTCACAAATTTCAAAACCACAGAGTGGTCATTTGTGCGCGTCGGAATGGCCTCTATCCATTTAGAGACATAATCAACTGCCACCAAGATATATTCAAAACCATGGGATGACGGGAAGGGGCCCATAAAGTCAATTCCCCACACATCAAAAATTTCAACAGATTGAATAGGATGTTGAGGCATTTCATTCTTCTTCCCAATCGTTCCAGTCCGTTGACATCTAATACAGGCCTTAACAAAATTATGAGAATCCTTAAATAAGGAAGGCCACCAAAAACCAGACTGGAGAACCTTAAAAGCAGTTTTCTTAGCACCAAAATGTCCTCCACAATGAAGTTCATGGCAAAATGTCAGCACACTTTGTTGTTCCTCTTCAGGCACACAACGTCTCAAAACTTAGTCTTGTCCAATTCTAAATAATTCTGGCTCTTCCCAATGAAAATATCTCGCTTGAGAAATGAATCTCTTTCTTTTCTGCTTATCCCAAGAGCCAGGAGTTTGTCCAGTGACCAAGTAATTTACAATGTCTGCATACCAAGGTAAAGTTGGTGTTACCGCCATCAGAGTTTCATCGGGGAATGTCTCGCGAATGTCTTCAGAAATAGAGTCGTTAAGAGGAAGACGAGACAGGTGGTCAGCCACAACATTTTCTACTCCTTTCTTTTCACGTATTTCCAAGTCAAATTCTTGAAGGAGTAAGATCCACCTAATCAGACGTGGCTTAGAATCTTTCTTAGCAATGAGATGTTTCACTGCTGCATGATCAGTAAAGATAACCACCTTAGACCCAAGTAAATAAGACCTAAACTTCTCCAGAGCAAAAACTACAGGAAGTAATTCTTTTTCAGTGACGGTGTAGTTTTGCTGAGGTTCAGTTAAAGTCTTGCTTGCATAATGCAGCACATGAGGTCTTCCCTCAACCCTTTGTCCAAGGACTGCTCACACTGCATAATCCGAAGCATCACACATAAGCTCAAAGGGGAGTGCCCAATCAGGAGCTTGGAGAACAGGCCAGAGATCAAGGCCTCCTTTAGAGTTTGAAAGGCCTCGGTACACTTTGAATCAAAACTGAAGGAAGATTCCTTCGCCAATAAGTCACAAAGTGGCCTAGAAATCTTACTAAAATTTTTAATAAAGCGCCTGTAAAAGCCAGCATGGCCCAGAAAGGATCTAATCTGTTTGACATTCGTAGGCAATGGAAGTTTGGAAATAGAATCAATCTTGGCTTTATCTACTTCCAAACCTTGCTCAGATACAACATGCCCAAGTACAATTCCTTTCTGTACCATGAAGTGACTTTTCTCCCAGCTGAGGACTAAACTAGTCTCCTTACATCGTTTCAACACATTCTCCAGGTGCAAGTGACACTGGTCGAAAGACGAGCCATAAATAGAGAAGTCATCCATAAATACTTCGACACACTCGTCAATCATGTCCGAAAAGATAGACATCATACACCGTTGGAAAGTTGCAGGGGCATTACATAATCCAAACGGCATACGCCTGAATGCAAAAGTACCGTAAGGACTCGTGAATGTCATCTTTTCCTGGTCATCAGGAAAGACTGCCACCTGATTGTACCCAGAATATCCATCGAGAAAGCAATAATACTTATTCCCTGCCAATTTTTCGAGAATTTGATCAATAAAAGGCAAAGGAAAGTGATCCTTCTGGGTAGCGGTGTTCAGCTTGCGGTAATCAATATAGACCCTCCATCCAGTTGAGGGCCTAGTGACAACTTGTTCACCTTGGTCGTTGAGTTCCACAGTAAAGCCTGCCTTCTTTGGCACCACATGAATGGGACTGACCCATTTACTATCAGCAATGGGATATATGATCCCAGCGTCCAACCACTTCAGGATTTCCTTTTTTACAACCTCCCTCATATTAGGGTTCAGACGTCTCTGCATGTCCCTAAAAGGCTTGATGGAATCATCAGTATAAATGTGGTGCATGCAGAGTGTAGAGTCTATACCCTTAATGTCAGCAATGCTCCAAGCAATAGCTTCCTTATGCCTAGACAGGCATTCAATCAAGGCTCCCTCCTGTGCCTCAGACAGCACAGCCGAAATGATAACTGGGAGCGTATCATTGGCACCTAGGAAAACATACTTGAGAGTGTCAGGGAGGGGTTTCAACTCAAGGTTGGGGGCTTGTATGGTTGAGGGTTTCATAATAGATGTCCCCATCTCAGGTAGCAAATCTGCCTTCGGCGGAAATGATGGGGGAAGAGACTCAGCAGAAACTCCTAGCAATTCCTCTAGTTCTAGTATATCCCCTTCACATTCCTCCAAGAGATGGGAATGCTCATTTAGCATGACATGCTGAAGGGGGTCATCACATAACATTGCAGGAGTTGCCTCTTCAATCAGGTCATCTATCACCTCAACTTGAGAACAATCCTCAAGTCCAGCTTGTTTGTAAGCATCAAACACATTAAGCCGGATTTTCCTATTCCCAAAGCCCATTTTCAATGCCCCAGTATTGCAATTAATTGAAGCATGGGAAGTTGCAAGGAAGGGGCGGCCCAAAATGATGGAGGGTTTGGTTGGCTTGTTGGTAGGGTCAGTGTCCAAAACTAAGAAGTCAACGGGAAAGAAGAAATCCTCCACTCTTACGAGGACATCTTCCAAAATTCCCCGTGGTGTCTTAAGTGATCGATCAGCAACTTGAAGGACTACAGGGCTAGGCTTCAGATTGCCTCCCCCAAGTTGTTCATATACATAGCTCGGAAGGATGTTCACCCCCGCACCCAGATCAAGCAGAGCCTCATCAATTTGTAAGTCACCAATAACTACAGAGATATATGGGGCCCCTGGGTCCTTAAGTTTCAGAGGTGTGCCATGTTGAACAATTGAGCTAACAGAATCAGGCAGGACAACTTTAGACTGGACCTGTTTTCTAGATTGCCGCTTTTTCGTGCACAAGTCCTTTAAGAAGCGGGCATAAGACGGAATCTGCCTGATAGCTTCAAGCAAAGGCAGGTTAATCTGCACTTGCTTGAAAGTTTCCATAATCTCATCCGTCTTATCTTTGGCTCCAGATGAGCCAGCAGAAGTCTGCCCAGAGGTGGATAAGCGCTCTGGAAATGGCACTCTCGATCTCTGGGTGGAAGGGTTGTCATGTCGAGTAAGGGGTGGAATGGGGGCAACTTCTTCCGGTGAGGTGATTTCAAGCGGAGGAGATTTGGGCAAATCTTCTTCGGTGGGGGTGAAAGTCGGGGTGGATGTTTTTTTAGGGGGTGAGACTATAGGAGCATCGGGTTTGGAAATTTCTTTCCTACTCCTCAGAATAGTCACCGCTTGAGCATGCTCCCTAAAGACAATCCCTTTTCCTTTAGGATTTTCCTCAGCAGCACTTGGAAACTTCCCAGTCTCCCTCTGTCTAACGGCCTCAACAAGGTGTCCAATTTGTGATTTCATCTCATGTATAGCCTTGTCATGAGATTGGATGATGGCACTTTGACTTTCTTGCATAGTTTTCAACATCGCCTTCAATTCATCCATCTCAGAGGTTTTAGGTTGGGCAAAGGTCTGAGGTTGGTTCATTTGATGGTTTTGAAAGGATTGCGGTTTGTAATTCCCTGAATTTGAGACATTTCCTTGTCTCCATGAAAAGTTTGGGTGGTTCCTCCATCCCTCATTATAAGTGTTGGAGAAAGGATCATTACGAGGTCTTGGACGGAACCCTTGAGCGGCATTCAAATCTGCTTGTACAAGCTCAGGGAATTGGGAGGCTAAGTGGCAATCCACAGTGGCGTGTGTATTGCCTTGACAAATTACACATTCGGAAGCTTGGGATGTGGAGGTGTTAGGTGTGAATGAACTCGGGTTCGACATAAGCCTTTCCATGTTTTGATTCAGTAATTGAATTTGATAAGCTAAATTCTGGGTTTCCCTTGCTTCATTCGCCTCCAATTTTCTTTGCATGAGAGTGGGCTTTCTATCCATGTAGGTAGAATTCAAGTGAATAGAATTCTCACTCAAAGTATTAAATAAGTTCCAAGCTTCATCCTCAGTCTTAGATAGAAAGGTTCCTGCACAGGCACCATCCACAGTTTGCCTATGCGAATCATTAAGTCCGGTGTAGAACCTTTCAACCAGTTGCCATTTAGGCACCTGGTGATGTGGGCAAAGTCTCAGCAAATCGTTAAAGTGCTCCCACGCATCATGGAAAGCTTCCCCATCCTTTTGAGCAAAACTCATGATTTCCCTCCTAAAGTGATTTGTTTTGCTCATGAGGAAGTACTTCTTCAAAAACTCCTTTTTCAGGGCATCCCAAGTATTTAAATTATCAAGGGTGTGATACCAATACTTGGCTTTGTCCTTTAGGGAGAAGGGAAAAAGGGTCCGCATTTGAGCGTCATCAGTAACGCCCTGCAGCTTCACCGTGGAACAGACCTCGGTGAATTCCTCAATATGCCTGTAAGGGTCTTCCCTAGTAGTACCATAAAAGGAGGGTAGCAAGGATATGGTACTACTTTTGATCTCATATGGATTATCCCCTCCAGGTCTACGTAGTGCTGGGCCAGCTTGGTTGGTTGGGATGAAATATTCTTTAAGGCTCCTTTGACCGGCCATTTCTACCCTTGGGAGGTCTTTTCTTAGGATTCTTTCCGGTTCAGGATCAAATACAAGTTGTCTCCTAAGAGAACGCCTACCAAGCATGCACTACAAACACAATTCAAACGGACTTGTTTGGTCTTTACAGATTTAGGCTTTTGATTTTAAGTCAGATTGCAGGTGACAATACAATTTGTTCAATCAATTTACGCGCCTATTGTCGACCTACGGCTCGCCTAAAAATACCTAGTTGGAGCTTAGGTGTTCTTCCCTAAATCTCAAATGGTCAAGTAAATCCAAAGACGGAAGATCGAGGGATGCAAGTAGGCCTAAGCCTTCCTTTGAAGCTGTGCTTTCGCGGTGCTCCTTAACTACCCCCAAAAATCCGTGACAAGGTATCCCCCTCTTTGGATTTACAAAACCTTTGATTTCCAGTTCCGAACACTTCAGAATCCAACGAAAGGAGGGCTCTTGTCCTAGTATTTCCAAACCTAAGGAGTGTCTAGAAGCGTGCCGTGGTGCAAGTGAAATAAGTGTGCATACACCGTCAAAGATTTTGAACTTTGAATCGCACGTCAAGTTTGAAAATCAAATCCTTGGTTTTTAAAATGTCCTTCCTTTAATTAGTCCTTTTTCTAAAAAAAAATGTGACCACTTGTTAGATCGCTTCAAGACAAACTTTGTGGTCTTTGCATTAAATCCTAAATGCAATGCATGATCAAAAATAGGATGCAAAGTAAGAGAATACGTACCTTGCCTCCAGCGATCTTCAATGCAAAAATGCACGCAATGCAGAAAAGCAAATCTAGAGGCTGCTCATACAGACCTAAATGGTTCGTCCTAGGGCAGGCAACTTCTAGCAGGCAGCTCATTTTTTTTCTTTTTCTATTTTTTTTTAGAACTACTTATGCACAAGCAAATAAAAGAAATAAAAAAATAAATAAATAAATAAACCTAAATCTAAAGAAAAGGGAACAGGCTCCCAAAAATTACCCAACACGGGTCCAAAACAAAATCAGGGAACAAACCCTCAAAATATGCCCCAGAACAAGGGTTTCAAACTAACTGTAATGAAAAATTAAGTCTTCAGTCTTAATTCTATTCTAATTAAATTAGAGATTAAATACAATGGTGTCCGTCGCGTCCTCGTCCTTCTCCTCTTTTCAAAATTGCTTGTCCACTTCTCGTCTGGCGACGTCAAGGGTCGCCTCTCACAGTGGCTGATTCTTGCATAAATTTTCTCGCACAGAAAAGAAAATAATGAATGGTCAAATCTCTGTGCAATTGACAAATAATCAAAATAAAATTAGGCGAAATTATTACGTCTGTTGCCTCCCCAACAACGGCGCCATTTGACCGGTCGATCTTTCGCTTTTAAGTCGTTTGTAGTTTAATGTGGTGGAAAAATCGACTAATCAATTTTTAATAAGAAATAACCACTCGCAGAGGAGCGGGTCGTATCCACAGGGAGGCAATAACGTATTAAAATTCGCGCCACTTAAAAATGTTTGTTCGGAGTCAATTTGGACAAGAACCAAGCCAAGATTGCCTTTAGATTAAGGTTTAAGCAAGAAACAATGCTGAAATGGCAATTATGAGAAACTACAGGATATTTTCCGCAATGCAGAGTGAATAGAATATGATTAAAATGTGGCAATGGCAGAAAATGTAAATTTTAATTAACGTTTTACTGTAGCAAAACAGGGGAATTTTTCCCCGTTGTCTTGCGCGACGAGGAGCCGATGGCCGGGCGCGGGAAGCTCGGAGGAGGTCCCTTGGATCAAGGGCTTCGAATCGGTGGTGGCGGCGAGTCGCGCGGCGGTCGGAGGTGGCCGGACGAGCTCCGGCGGAGGTGCTGCAGCCGGCAGCTTGCGCAGCCTGTTGGTGTGAAGTCCGCCGCTTGCTGCTGCTGCGGGGGTGGCTGCTGCTGCTGCCGTGGGCACTGCTGCGGCTGGCGTGGCAGGCGTTCGTCTGCCGGCGCGGGGAAGAGGGCGCTGCAGGCGGTTCTGCAAGCGCGACGGAGGGTGCTGCAGCGCGGTTGGAGGATGCGTGCGCTGCGGAGGGTCTGCGGAGGGCACTGCTGGCGGTTCTGCAGGCGCAGTGGTGAACGGCGTGGACTGCAGGCGCTGTTGGAGGGTGCAGGCGCGTGGGCGAAGGACTCTGCAGTCGAGAGTGAATGGCGCTTGCAAGCGGCAGGCGCGGGAGGAGGCGTGCTCGGTTGTGCTGATCTGCAGGCGTGCGTAGGTCTGTAGCCGGTGAGCGGTGGATGGCGCAGGCGTGGGTGCGCTGAAGGTTCTGCAGGCTGTTGAGCGGAGGCGTGGCTGTTGGAGAGTTGAGGCGCGTTTGAGCTGAAGGTTGACGGACGTGGGTGCGCTGAAGGTTCTGCAGGTGCGGGAAGGGGTCTGCAGGCGACTTCAGGCGTGTGCGGTGAAGTGAGCGGGTAACTTCAGACGTCTGGGAAATTCCCCAGACGTCTTAAGTTACTGAGAGGGTGGCTGATCAGTAGCTCGGTGGTGGTGGTCTGCGACGACGGCGAGGGATTTGCACGCTAGGGTGCTCACGGTGATGCGGCGAGCTCCGGATGGCGGTGTGGCCTGTCACACCACACGCCCACGGTGGTGGACACTCGCCGCCACGGTAGAGGCCGGCAGTGTGGAGTGGAAGAGAGAGGTTCTCTCTGCACAGTGGTGGGTCGGTGGCGGAGGCCTCCTGAGCTCGGCTGCCTCCCTGCTCCTTTTGTAGTGTCTTGAACAAATTTGAAATCAGCAGCCGACCAGATCCACCACATCCGCTCCCCCTTGAATGGCTTCTTCACTGCATCAGCCGGGCGTTGGAGCGGCAGCCAGCCGTTCTGAAAGAAGACGAATAAAGAAAATATTATTAAAATATTAAGGTTATTTATGTATAGACCCTCAACTTCTATGTTAATAAAAACAATATACCTAATTGGTTATCTAATTAGATGAATGCTATTCTAAGCTAATTCTAAATGCACTTAAGATATGAATGCAATGTATGGATTATGTAATTAGATTAAAACTATGAATTAATCTATTTACATCCTAATTTATACTAAATAAATGTTAGAATTAACCTAATGTGTAGGCACTTAAATACTTAAATAGCCCACAACTATGGGCTAATCACATCCCCGTAATTTTTCCCACCACCACTCTCCTACCCGTACACCCTCTCCTTCCCCTTCACCCCTACGCATACCTCACCATTGCTCCCTGCGACACCCTCACTCTCCACCATTCCTTCCCCCAGGCCTCATCTCCGCATATATGCCCCCTCCTCCATCCGTCCCCACACCACCAGCTGAGCGAGAGGAGAAGGAGAGGGAGAGTGGAGAGTAGAGGAGTTTGGTGGCTAAGAGTTAAGGACTTGTGAGGGTGAGGTGGTGCTGCAGCAACTACCATTTCTGCGGCTAGAAAAGATTCAGAAACGATTCTGCGGAATCATTTTCCGGCAGAATCAGACGTCCGGAGTGACCTCCAGACGTCGGGTTGGACATCCGAAGGTAACCTTAGACGTCTGGTAGAGCAGTTTTCTTTTGATTGTTTTCCTGCCAAGTTCTGATTGTGCACGCTTGTATGTTAGAGGTCGGGAAGTGCGCTGGTGCGAAGATCGAGGCAGTTTCAGATGTCCGGACGTGTCTCTAGACGTCTGAAGACACCCTCAGACGTCTGCACTGAGTTCCAGACGAACGAGAAAGGCGCCCCGAGCAAGGTATGCCTGCGAGTTTGTTTAAGACGTCTGAGATGTTTCCTAAACATCTGATTTTGGTCGGGATTGGTGTTTTTGGGCTTGTTCAGGGCCCAAATGGTGTCTGTTTTTCGCAAACGAAACATCGATGGTTTTATTTCGAGTTTCTCTACGTGGTGATACATTGTCTATACAGTTTCGAGCTCATTTTGACATATGGGTCAATGTGATAGGTCATTCGTTCGTAGTGTGCACGGAACTTGCGAGGATTGCAAGCTCCATCAATTGTGCCCCCACATCTCCTGGTTTTCCTGGTAGAGTGGTCCTCACCCAAATCTTGGAATTAATAAATTGCATGCGTAGAATTAAATCGAACCTAGGATGTGAGATGAACCCTACGAAGAGATAAATGCACATTGCCATACATTATAGTCGATCAAACCCTAGGTTGTGATATGAACACTAGGGCTGGAAGAAATGCATGCGTAATTAATAAATGATTGGATCACAGTGATGAAATCATGAGCTACCTAAAATGAAATACATCATGAATGGAAATGCATACTTGTACTAAGTAATTGATGATGGAATTTGAGTTGCCTGTCCTACGTACAACGAACCAAATATGAGAATAAGAAGGTCCATGTACAAACCCTTCAGAGAAGTTAGAAAGAAACCAGGAATACTGTAGTACGGGAAAACCTGCGGGTTTTGGGAATATGACGCCTACGGGTGGCTGTTCGAACTTAGTTAAGGGAAGTGAGCTGGCCCTCGTGTACGTAGTACCGAGGAGGGCAACTATCCCTTTAGAGTAGAGGGGAGCTTGCTGCCCTTGGGTTGAGACCCAGGGTAGTTTGGCCACTCTATGTCGACCCCTGTCTGGCCCTCGTGTACGTGGTACCTGTTGGTGCTAGAGCACCACGATCATTTGTTTTGATGATAACAAAACACGTGTTATTTAACATTTGCAATTTGAGTCCTAGATTTCAGGTCAATTGCAAATGAGGACGTGTTTAGACGGAGTTCGAGCTCGCATCCAGGACGGATTGGAAAAGCTTGACGGAAAACAGAGGAGATTCGCGTGGAGCGAAAGATTGAAGATGGAAGGAAATGAAGAATAGGATAGATTTCCTTCTTTTGTACTTGTTGTATTTTTTTTGTTTCTTTTGTTGCTCTTTATTTCCTTAGATATTTCTTGTTAAAGAGCCTCAAAGAACCCTAACAGTAGTCCTAGGAACACCGGCACAACCCTAGGATACTTAGGTTTTCTGTAGAATACTTAGAAAACCAATATAGGGTTCAAACAGCACTTCCAGACGTCTAATTCCCAAAACAGACGTCTGATAAAGAATTTTAAGACGTCTGACTGTTGTTTCAGACGTCTGATATCTGTTAGGCTGGACATAGTTAGTTCTGTCTGATGAAATCAGACGTCCAGACCTTATACCAGACGTCTTAGAAGACGTCTGATGGATTTGCCAGACGTCCAATTAGTGGACCGTTGGCTGGCTTAGCAAACACTCCAGATATGACCGTTAGAGCCTTATCAGACGTCCATAGGACTGTCCAGACGTCTGATAAATGACCACTTTGCCTCGGCTGACCCAAAATCTCTTCTCAGAGATTTTCTAGCCGTTGCAACATTTGGAAATCAATTCCCACAGTAAAAGTAGGTTTCCAGACGTCCAGACATAGTGCCAGACGTCCTGTATGTCGTCTGATGGACCTGCGTAAAAACCCTGTTTAGATCTGATCCAAGTCAGGGAGAGACCCGCCCAAAATCAGACGTCTGACCTTTGAATCAGACGTCTTAAAGTGAACTTCCAGACGTCTGATGATAGAATTAGACGTCTGATAAGCCTGTCAGAACAATGATTGTTCCTGATTTCGGGCTGATTCACTTGGGCTTTGCACCCAACGGCTATGGAAGCTTTTCCAAGCCTTCCAAAGCCTTCCTAAGGCCTCTATAAATAGAGGGGAGCCTTTACACACAAGATACACACCTAGAGAGACCAAGATACACAAGAAACAATTTGTATTACACTTTCCACTCTCTTGTGTCCTAGCTAGCTCTTGCTCTCCAAGCTCAAGCACCATTCTCTTGAGAGCATCAAGCTGTTGCGCACCCGCTCTCCCACCGTAGTTCACGAGAGCGAAGTTGCGCCGTCGCGTGGCTCACGCACCGCGTCATCGTCGACGCACTCCTTGCAAAGGGGAGTTTCTTAAATCCTATAGAAGCTTAGGTTTATTACTTTGTTGGCTCTATAGGTTTGTTGTTTATTTTACCTTTGTCTTTTGGTTGGGTATTCGCTTTGCGAATTCCCGTCTCCTTCGTGGGACAAAATCCTTCTCGTGGAGAGAAGGGGTTGAGGAACGCTACCCTCGTACTTGTAGCGTGGTTGTACTGAGGTTGAATCACCCTCGTTTTAAAGTGATTCGTTTAGTGGATTTGATCAACTAGGTTGATCGGAAAATCCTAACTCGAGAGGGTTAGGTGGTGGTTTTCACCCGGTTTGGGTTTCCACCTAAAAACATTTTGTGTACATTGTGTGATTGTCTTTTTGAGATTGCTTTATATTTCATTTACGCATTTTTTACGTCACACTGATCTCACCCCTCCAAGTAGGGAAATTACATTTGGTATCAGAAGAGGTCTTGCTGTTTCGGCGTAACAACCAAGCAAGAAGATCGATGGAGGGAAGCAGTTCCGCGTGTAGGATTTTTGAGGGGCAGTCCACAACCCGTCCGCCCTACTTTGACGGGAACAACTACAGCTACTGGAAGCTGAGGATGAAGACGTGGCTCCAAGCCACTGAATTCGAGGTATGGGGATGTTGCGAAACCCCATACAAGATCCCGAAGCGACCCCAAGGAGGCTACCCGCAGGTGCAGATTCTAGAGCTCTCACTCAACGCAAAGGCAATGAATGCCTTGTACTGCGCATTGAGTCCGAAGGAATTCGAACGAATCCAAGAGTAGACCACCGCCCACGAGATATGGAGGAGGTTGGAAGGCACTCATGAGGATTCCAGCTCGGAGGAAGAAGAAGAAAAAGAAGAAGAAACCACTTGCTTTGGTTTCATGGCCAGAGGAAGCAACTGCGACAGTGAAAGCGGAAGCGACTCCGACGACGAGGTAAATCTCGATCTTCAAGAAGCTTTTAATGAACTTTTTGAGATTAGTAAATCACTTAGGATAGAAAATAAAAGCATTAAAAAGAACCTTAGTTTTCTTAAAAATGAAAATGATAGGTTAGAAATAAAACTTAAGGATCTAGAAACTTGTCCTAAAAATGATAACCTATTATTAGAAAATCATAACCTCATCAATGAAAATAATAAGTTGATTGAGGAAAATGATAGTCTAAAGTTAGAAATCTATGATTTAAAGACTAAGATGCAAACTATAGAAAAAGAAATTGCATGTCTTAGGGAAAATTATAACAAATTAATCAACAAAGTTGATAATTTTTATAGCCCTAAGATTGAGAAAGGATCTCCATCAAGGAGACCCGCTAACAAATCCGGATCCAAGCCCACTTGGATACCGAAAAAGGAATTAGAATCTTGTTTTGTAGGGTTCAGGGATAATTACAACATAAAGGACTGGACCTACAAGCTCAAGTCTGGTCAACTCAAGTTGGGAGAACCAAGGAGTAGACCAAAGAGGAGAACAAGAAGACCGACGAGACGGCGAACAAACGACGGACCCGCCGCACGTCGACCACCAGATTGGAGACCGGCGCCAATGCCGGGGCCTCCAAGCTACGGATGGGAGCCCCATCCGATGTGGCATCCACCACCACCATTCGGGCCATTTTATTGGCCATGGTAGGTGAGGTAAAATTTTTAACCCTATCTTTTTATAAGCATTTAGATAGGGGGAGTTAAAAATTAATGAGCTAATTGTCAATTTTTAAGGGTGAGATATAAGGTAGCTAAATTTTCTTTAGAAAGGGGGAGAAAAATAATAGCTATCTCATTGTTACAAAAAGGGGGAGGACATTACCTTTGTCAAAAGAAACTCATAGAAGAGCATGTTTTAAGGGGGAGTTATAGGAATTTTAAACCAATCAAACCTTTTTGATAATGTCAAAAAGGGGGAGGATTTTTATGCATTATTATTTACGATTTTGTCATCATCAAAAAGGGGGAGATTGTTGGTGCTAGAGCACCACGATCATTTGTTTTGATGATAACAAAACACGTGTTATTTAACATTTGCAATTTGAGTCCTAGATTTCAGGTCAATTGCAAATGAGGACGTGTTTAGATGGAGTTCGAGCTCGCATCCAGGACGGATTGGAAGAGCTTGACGGAAAACAGAGGAGATTCGCGTGGAGCGAAAGATTGAAGATGGAAGGAAATGAAGAATAGGATAGATTTCCTTCTTTTGTACTTGTTGTATTTTTTTGTTTCTTTTGTTGCTCTTTATTTCCTTAGATATTTCTTGTTAAAGAGCCTCAAAGAACCCTAACAGTAGTCCTAGGAACACCGGCACAACCCTAGGATACTTAGGTTTTCTGTAGAATACTTAGAAAACCAATATAGGGTTCAAACAGCACTTCCAGACGTCTAATTCCCAAAACAGACGTCTGATAAAGAATTTTAAGACGTCTGACTGTTGTTTCAGACGTCTGATATCTGTTAGGCTGGACATAGTTAGTTCTGTCTGATGAAATCAGACGTCCAGACCTTATACCAGACGTCTTAGAAGACGTCTGATGGATTTGCCAGAC
This sequence comes from Thalassia testudinum, assembly GCA_037157565.1. Lineage (NCBI taxonomy): Eukaryota > Viridiplantae > Streptophyta > Magnoliopsida > Alismatales > Hydrocharitaceae > Thalassia > Thalassia testudinum. The sequence continues at coordinate 28,065,293 of JAZHRO010000024.1, forward strand.
GTCCAATTAGTGGACCGTTGGCTGGCTTAGCAAACACTCCAGATATGACCGTTAGAGCCTTATCAGACGTCCATAGGACTGTCCAGACGTCTGATAAATGACCACTTTGCCTCGGCTGACCCAAAATCTCTTCTCAGAGATTTTCTAGCCGTTGCAACATTTGGAAATCAATTCCCACAGTAAAAGTAGGTTTCCAGACGTCCAGACATAGTGCCAGACGTCCTGTATGTCGTCTGATGGACCTGCGTAAAAACCCTGTTTAGATCTGATCCAAGTCAGGGAGAGACCCGCCCAAAATCAGACGTCTGACCTTTGAATCAGACGTCTTAAAGTGAACTTCCAGACGTCTGATGATAGAATTAGACGTCTGATAAGCCTGTCAGAACAATGATTGTTCCTGATTTCGGGCTGATTCACTTGGGCTTTGCACCCAACGGCTATGGAAGCTTTTCCAAGCCTTCCAAAGCCTTCCTAAGGCCTCTATAAATAGAGGGGAGCCTTTACACACAAGATACACACCTAGAGAGACCAAGATACACAAGAAACAATTTGTATTACACTTTCCACTCTCTTGTGTCCTAGCTAGCTCTTGCTCTCCAAGCTCAAGCACCATTCTCTTGAGAGCATCAAGCTGTTGCGCACCCGCTCTCCCACCGTAGTTCACGAGAGCGAAGTTGCGCCGTCGCGTGGCTCACGCACCGCGTCATCGTCGACGCACTCCTTGCAAAGGGGAGTTTCCTAAATCCTATAGAAGCTTAGGTTTATTACTTTGTTGGCTCTATAGGTTTGTTGTTTATTTTACCTTTGTCTTTTGGTTGGGTATTCGCTTTGCGAATTCCCGTCTCCTTCGTGGGACAAAATCCTTCTCGTGGAGAGAAGGGGTTGAGGAACGCTACCCTCGTACTTGTAGCGTGGTTGTACTGAGGTTGAATCACCCTCGTTTTAAAGTGATTCGTTTAGTGGATTTGATCAACTAGGTTGATCGGAAAATCCTAACTCGAGAGGGTTAGGTGGTGGTTTTCACCCGGTTTGGGTTTCCACCTAAAAACATTTTGTGTACATTGTGTGATTGTCTTTTTGAGATTGCTTTATATTTCATTTACGCATTTTTTACGTCACACTGATCTCACCCCTCCAAGTAGGGAAATTACAGTACCGAGGTGAGATACTTAGTGTAGGGAGGGAGCTAGCCCCCCATGGGGCCCGGGGTTAGGGCTAGCCACCCTACACTGACTCTTGTTAGCCCGTTGGGCAAATCGGGATAGTCAGACGAGGGTACGTGAACTGTGAGGGGTGAGACCCTGTTCTGAGGGGTGAGACCCTGTGCTTTTCCGTGCTATACATTTGGGCGTACCCGTTAGCGAAAACGATTGACCGCGTGCTAGTGCGGAATGAGGGAGGAAGTCCAACGAAGGGAAAACTCTCTAGTGGAGTTCAGGGTCGTCTCCAGGTGTTACGCGATCCTTAGTAATGAGGAGAGGTCGGAGGAAGATGAAATTCCATCGCCAAGGCAAGGGAACAGGGACCGGATGAGGAGAAGAACCGGAGTGGACGAAGGACCAACTCGAGAGGAGTAGTAGGGAGCTGATCAGGTGCATGTGAGCTCAAGTGTGCTTCCTATATAAGTCGAGGGTTAATTAGGTCACCAGCGAGGTGAGATTAGGTGCACCTGTTTGAACGGTGGATGAGAGAGTGAAGTGCGCGCGGGAAGATTTAATCCAAATGTGCTCCGTTGGATTAGATCTAAGGCGAGGGGTGATGCTATGCGAAGGAGCGCGTGAAGTTTGGATCAAGATCTGCCGTTGGATGGGTGGAAAAAACAATTGACGGTGGTTGTAAGCCTTGTTCCTCGCAAGTGAACAACACAAAGAGAGGAAGCTCGCAACAGGTGTATTGGTGTTTTTACATCAATACCCTCAAAGTGAAACGGTTGAAAACTTGCACAGTAAACCCAAGAGTGGAAAGAATCTATACAGATCAATCCCAATGAATTTTATACGTAAAAGAATGTAATGCATGAATGACCTATATGTAATATGATGGTTTCAAGGTCCTATTGATGTCCAAATGCTATTAGGTTTTTATTGGAACTTAATTAAATATTTAACAAGTTAATTCAACCCTTGAATGGTACTTTTGAACTTAAATATGTGTTTAATTTGCAATTGAATCATCAATTTACATTTGTGAATGGAATTCTCATTAATTGACCTAATTATGCGTTTTTAATATCAATTTGCTATTTTAGGTAATTTCCATTAATTCTCACACTTAACCCATTTATTGTGTTAATTATATAGTATTTAACCTAATTTCTAACTTAACTCAAATATTTTAACTATGATGAACCACACTTCATCAGACACGCTTTTATACACAAACTCATATACACATGATATCCCCTCCCCCTATTAAAAGGGGTCACATGACCTATAACATATCATTTGACCAGAAGAATATCATATATATATATATATATATATATATATATATATATTTCAAATAAAATATCATAATTTCTCTAAAAAGACTCACATAATTTCCAGAAAATTACCCTTCACATATATATATATATATATATATATATATATATATATATATATATATATATTTCAAATAAAATATCATAATTTCTCTAAAAAGACTCACATAATTTCCAGAAAATTACCCTTCACATCCCCTCCCCAACCGCCCAACTCCCACCTCCTCCCTCCCACGTTTTTCACCTCTACTCTATCCGTCTCTTTATAACCGCTCCCGTACAGTCCCCCCCTACTCCATGTGCACTCGTCTCTCCCTTCTACCTCACACCTCATCAACTTTCTTTCCACATAGATTATTATGGAGATACGTATAATAACAATAAGCACAGACCAATGTCTCTAAAAGAAGATAGAGAAAGAAGGTTCGAATCCAATGGTCTCTGATCAGAAACAAACAACCATCCAAAGTTGGCAATGATGCCAAAGGTTTCACCACCATCATCTTCCACCACACTCCTCCTCGTCCTCCTCCTCGTCCTCCGGTGATCCCCTCCCGATGACGCAACCCTCCGACGACCCCCGTCGGCGACGTCGCCTTCTTCGTCGCCTCCTCGGCCCCCCGTCCCCCTCCTCAGGTCCCAACCCTTCCTTCCCCGTTGCCCCTCCTGGAGAATTCTGCTTTGGATTTGGTGCGTGGGGGAACTTTGGTGCTTCTTTTGTCTGTGTGTGTGTGTGTGTGTGTGTCAAGAGAATGAAAGATGGTTTCTTTTTTACTTTTTTTTTTTTTTTGTCTTTCTTTACGAGAAATGGAGAGAAACAAGAAACTATTGCAATTGTGGAGCCGATTCGTTTCGCTTTCATTACCAAAAAAAGGAAATTACACTAAAAATTGTGGTAAAAGAATGTGAAATGTTAGGGTGGGGTTGGTGGATGCCTTCCTGTCTCTGGAAGGTATGGCTGAGAGGGTGATGAATCCAAACTGACTGAAGTTCGAGGGTCGGAAGTGGCGCAGAGGCCACCGGATGGTGCAGAAGTTGGTGCAGCTCTTGCAGTTTGTGTTCCCCCACGTGGGTGTGATCTCGCTCTACCTGCAAGTAGTTGCTAAGTTCAGGTTTGAGTCTTGCTGATGTAATTGGGCGTTGACCCTTCGAAGTCGCGCATCCATGACCTAGTAGAAGATGTTGGTGGTCATGCAATTTCGCGGGGAGGGTTGGATGGAGGTGGTCACAATTTGGTATCCAATTTGGGATACGATAGCAATTTTTCTTCTGTATGCTGACATGTTACTGATAAAATGGTGAATCCATCACCTAGAAGACGTTAGTAAATTATGTGACTTTGATGCGTATCGGGATGATTGCGATTACCTTTAGCTGATGGCTTCTTGGGCCATCTAATAGCAGTTTTTCCTCTATGTTACTGCTAATGCTGACATGTTACAGTATCAGTACATCCACTGCCTGGAAGACATTCCTGGTGGATTATGTGATTTCTGATGTTTCTGATGTCGGTGCACGTATAGGGAACATGGACATGTTCAAATGGAATGGTGTTTTGATACATTTGGCTGTCTAATTTTGGATGCAATAATAGTTTCTCTTCTGTGTATTGCTAGCAGTAACATGTTACAGAGTCTCTGAGTCCATCAACTGGAAGATACTTGTGATGGACTATGTAATTTCTGATTACAATGCATATTGATGAGCCAACTTGTCAAATTCTGGCTGCTAGGCGTGCATTGTGTGGATTTGAAGTGATTGTGGTGCCCTTCAGCTGATGGGGGTGTTAATGTTTATATTTGAGGACTGTTAAGTGGTAGGTAGTTGCCGATAGCCATCGATGGATAGGAATTTGAAGTAATTGAATCAAGTGAGTTTAGGATAGTGATTCATCTTGGAGGTAGCTGCTGGTAAGTATCAGTCAAGAGGAATTGAAGTAATTGAGTCTATGTGGCTTTAGGAATGGAGTGATTCATCTATTGTCTGCGGATCTAATTGGTCAGTGCATGTTAAACTATTTTGAAAGTGATTGATCTTTGGGACAAGGTTTTTTGGCATGCTGAAAAGTCAGGGGTTGAGGAGCATCTAAATCAGGAAAGAATGTATTCTAGAACTCTAGGGAAGAAGGATGCAAGTAATGTTAGAAAACTTAAAACCATGAAGAAGCAATTTTTGTACTTAAATGGTGAAGAAATATTCTAATTAGTTAGAATGGTGCACTGCCAATCTGTTACTAGTATATTCAATGAAAAGATGACTTATGTGCTGCTATTAGATCTAAGTTACAGAATTGTTGAATCTAACTGACAATCAATTACCATTATGAATACATCGGTGCATGCACAGGACTCCATTTAGCATTGTAATGAGGCTCTTACACAAGCTAAGTTTGTACTTTAGATCTCAAAAATGTTTGGTCTTGTCATGTCACCAATGACTGCCTTTATAGCTTTATAGCAATAAGTCTCTTGGTTGCATGAGAATTTTTGGATACTTAAAAAAACATAAAGTTGAGCAGTATGCTCTCCCTCTCTTTCTTTCTCTATTGAAAAACTACGAAGTTTCATTAATTAAAGCCAATTAAAACTTTGGTATATCAGGCGTCATTCAGCCAAAAACCAGACAAATTATGCATCTTAAAGTGCCGAGGAGACCTATGAACCAGCATATTATCAGATCTAGGAATATATAAACAGACACCATCCATCATATATTTCACAATGGTTTGTATGGAGCCAGGGAATTTCCAAAGTGGATTTCCTGATTCATGTCCTCTTCAGTAATGTTATTATTATTCTTCACTTTAACCACTGGAAATGCAAGTGCTTTTGATAAGGTGTACCTAATACTGATTCTCTCAGTAGCTAGATATATCTAAACTCTTCGGCGTACTCCTATATTGTTTACGAGGTTACTAAAATGACTGCCATCGCTCACATAACCGAGCCTTACTTTTGCCATTCCTCAATTTAAGAAGCATTTTTATCTTTAATGATAATGATATGCATCTACTGTTATCATCAGTTAGTGGTCATTCAATTAGCTCTGTCCGTCTATAGTAAAGGAAAGAGAAATCTGCAGTAACTCTTGGGGGGAGGGCCATTGCCTTTTCCCTTTGCTAACAGCTACAGAAAGTATCTAAATTGGCTTAGCTCTACTGGATGAGATCATGATGAAAACTTTGAGCAAATACCAATTCAAGGTATATATTTCGGACTTCTGGTTCAATAATGTGCGATTGTTAATACATGCATCAAAGAATTTATATAGGCTTGCTACACTCTGATTGCTTGGAACTGGTTCCTGTTTTACCAGTACTTCCAGGTGTCCCATTTCCCAGTTACTTGTCTATCAATATATAGCATAAGCCTTATGACCTTGTCATGTGACCAATAGCCGGGCAAATATGCTGGAATTTGATTGTGAACCAGCTAGAATAAAATTTGGCGTCTCAGTCTTCAGAAGTACCATTACTACAATATGTTCACTGAAATTGAGTAAATCTTTCTTGTTGCAGGATCTCTACCGTTTCTCAGGAACTTTACTAACAAAGAAATTAAACGGGCGACATCTGGGTTCAGCACCATAATCAGGAGAGATCCTCATGGTAATGTCTTCAGAGCTCGCTTTTCAGATGGCTACATTGCGGCAGTTTGGCAGCTAAAGACTTCAGAACCAAGTGAGACCTTCTATAGAGATGTGCAGCTCCTTGGTTGCATTCATCATTGCCACCTTGTCAACTTGAGAGGGTTTTCAGAAGGTCGTAATAGGTCAACTTCTTCCTTGATAACTTCTTCCCATATGTGTTCCAACATATTTTGTTGAGATACTCTACTTATGTTTTCTGGTGTTATCATGTTATGTTATTTTACTTTTTATATTGGATATGCATTGTATTTTTTTCCAAACCTCTACTCTACATATAGAGGTGTTGGGTCCCTTTTAAGGAACACCTAACCTCTAGTTATTTTTTCCTACTTGATATCAGAGCATGGTCCTAGGCCGGGTTCTGATATCCCACCGAAAATGACCTCCAAATCCTAACCCTAACCCCCTTTCTTCCCTTCCTCACTGCTGCTGGCCTACTTCATCAGACCGGCACCCTCCTCTTCACCGTTGTCGGCTATAGTAGGGGCAACCAAGGGCTGCAGCGACGCCATGGGGGCCCTGTTGGCCCCTGAAGCGACTATTGCGGCAATTCTTTTGGCCAACCAAGGCCGAGTGACGGCCGTGGAGACCCCCCCATGTCGATCGCCACCCTCTAGGACGAACTCGCCACCCTCCGATGGGTCGCCACCCTCTGATGGGTTGTCTCACCCCCTATTGATCGCCTCCCGTCCTTCATCCTGGTGACGTAGTCCTTGAGGCTGGTCATCTCCTCTCCGCTTTTGGTGGAGTGGAACCTCAAGAGCTTGGCTAACTTCGCCCTGTTTTGAGGATCTTATTCTGCTGCAGCATCTCCCTACAGGGCTGCTCTTCATCGCAGTATTGATGCTACTGCTGTTGATGCCCGTCGACCACTGCTGGTGATCAGTCCATCAAGGGACCTAGTGTTTCTTGGTTGATCTCTACAGAGGGCTGCCTGCCTTTGTGGGATGCTTCATATGGTCTGAAAAAAAAAAAATTCAGATCATAGTTTGGTTGCCTTTCCTGTCTCGATGGCATTGGATACCGTTGCTGCGGCAGGGATGGTAGAGTATGCAGGTGTGATCCTGCAGGAGCATGATAGGAGTCACCGTGGTACAGGATGGTTGATTGATTCAGGTACTTCACAGCATCTTTGTGGGGATTAGGCCTATTTTAGGTCACTCAGTTCCGTTGTACCAGGGAGAACGGTACAAGTTGCTGATGGCAGGCACACTCCAGTTGTTAGCCAGGGGTAAGTGTCTGTGACCCCTGCGTTGTGGCTGTCGAGAACACTACACGTACCGGAGTTTCCCATGAGCTTGTTGTCCGTGAACAGGATCACGAAGGATCTTCATTGCAGGGTTATTTTCGATGAGATGCGATACATTGTCCATGATAAGTTTACGGGGAAGACCATTGCAAGAGATATAGAGGAGAATGATCTTTATCACATTGGCTAGGAGCCAGCAGATATGATGATAGGAGTGCCTTACAGTGACACATTCGTCTAGGTCATCTGCCTCTAGATCACCTTAGGAGGGTGATTCCACACATTTCACCTGCCATGACTATTAAATGTGATGCTTGCCAATTAGGTAAGTATCATCGGTCTTCCTTTCCTACCAATACTTCTCCTGGATCAGCAGAAGCTTTTGAGTTACTCTATATGGATGTCTGGGGATCGAGTAGAGTTCCAGACAAGATAGGAGATCAATATTATCTTGTTGTCGTTGATGATTTCACTAGAGTATCTTGGGTATTCCTTCGGAAGACCAAGGGAGATTTAGACGTGCCATAGAGATTCTTCTCTTGGAGATTAGGACTTAGTATTTTGTTACAGTGAAGATTGTACGGACAGATAATGCCCTCGATTTCTGCACTGCTAGACTTACTGAGTTTTACAGGATTTATGGGATTATCCACCAGACTACTTATCCACATACTTCACAGCAGAATCAATGATAAAATGCCCCTAAATGCCCTCGGCATGCTGGTGAAATGCGAGTTTTTGACGAGATGCCATATCGACACGACATACTTATCAAAATGTAGGGATGTCTTTGGTATGTCGGTGGCATGCCACCGAAATTGTCGACATGCTGACGATATGTCAGTTTGCGTTGTTGCCTGTTGCTAGGTTGCACGCGCATGACGCATGCCGCATGCCATTGCTATTGTTGGCTGCTGCTGTGCTGCATTGCTGTTATATTGCACGAGTTATGTATCGCATATTATCAACTAAAAAGATATTGATGATTTGTACCGTAGGGGGCCTCCTCAAAGCATGATTTTGGTCTTCTAGAACCTATGCTTTTTTCATATTGTAATATTTTTACTTATTTAAAATCATTTTTAATAATTTCCTCAAAATTCCCTAATATCAACAATATATCACCAATATATCCCCTTTTGAATTAGCATTAGCATTTTTCTTCTTGTAGTCCTTAATTTTAAAAATAATTATCCATTTAAATGGAAAGTATAAAATAGGGTTTAAGGCTTAAATGAAAATATTTATCCATTTAAATAGTTATTCTTAAAATTTCAATTATTTTGACCAGTTCTGTCATTTTTGTCGACATGCGTCGACGTGCTTTCAGCATGCCCTCGGCATCCCTCCGAAATGGACTATTTTTGGAGCATCGAAATCGTTGAAATCTGACATTGAAACATATGCATTTCTACGGCATGCCCTCAGCATGCCGGCGAAATGTGCACTTAAAAATTTATCGAAACGACGTTGAAATCAGCATTTTGAACCTTAAGCAGAATGGGGTTGCAGAGAGGAAGCACAGGCACTTGTTAGAAGTTGCCCGCACTCTACTTATCCACCACAGTGTTCCATAGAGATACTGAGAGGATGCTGTTTTGACGGTGTGCTACCTGGTTAACAAGATACCGAGTTCAGTCCATCACGAGCAGATACCAATTTTTCTGTTATACCCAAATGGCAAGCTTTTTTACGTATCTCCCGGGACCTTTGGGTGTGTTGCTTTTGTTCATGTGCCATCACCAGGTCATGACAAGCTTGCTCCACGCGCTGTTAAGTGCATCTTCTTAGGGTACTCTAGGAGTCAGAAGGGGTACCGATGTTATGATCCCATCCACCATAAGCATTATGTCAATGCTGATGTGACTTTTCATGAGACGACACCATATTTTTCAGCAACTGAACAAACAAGTGTTCATGATGATGCAGCTCCCATGCCTATTCCTCCTGCTCCACTTGAGGTGATTCCGATCTCTACACCTTAGCCGACTCCTTCGGGATCCACTACTGCCCTGGGTGACTACCAGAGATTGCATGCTCTGCTACGTACGTATAGTAGACCTCATGTGACACTATAGATGCCACTGCCCACACTAGTGATTGATACTCCACAGACAGTTGAGATGGGTTCTGAGATGGGTTCTGATGACAGTGATAGTTGAGTTCGACCTGATCTCCCTAATAGTGCAGATCACGACAATAGTGAGGTTTCTTCTGCAGAGACTTAGTCAGAGGTACTAGATGACTCTGGCCTTCCTATTGCTATCAGGAAGGCACTTCGCACGTATGAGTCTAGATATCGTGTTGTAGGTAGTTTGGCTACCAATGGTCTTGATTTTTAGTTTGGTAGCTTTGCCAGACACTTGCAGCCTCACACATTCCGTCCACCTACCAGCAAGCCATGTTTGATCCAAAATTGTGTCAAGCCATGGAGGACGAGATGACAGGTCGTATTCTTTTCTAGAGAGGTTCTCCCATGATTGTGGTAGGTTATTCCGTTGCTGATTATACTGGATGTGTGGTGGACAGGAAATCCACCACTAGTTTCTGTGCCTTTGTTGCAAGTAATCTGGTTACATGTAGGGAGCAAGAAGCAGGAGGCAATTTCCCGCTTCAGTGCAGAGTTAGAGTATAGGGTGATGGTCTAGACTGCTACAGAGATGGTTTGAATACGATCTTTACTACATGATTTACATGTCCAGATTGAGGAGTCTATAGAAATGAGATGCAACAACATTAAGGTGGACTGCCACTACACCAAAGATCTCATACAATGTAGTTTGCTTTGCACTGCTTGTATTGCATCTGAGGATCAGACTGTTGATGTGTTCTCGAAGCCTTTAGCTCGATCAGCATTTGACTATTATTATTTCAAGTTGAGCATGATAGATGTCTATGCTCCAGCTTAAAGAAGAGTGTTGAGATACTCTACTTATGTTTTCTGGTTTTATCATGTTATGTTATTTTACTTTTTATATTGGACATGCATTTTATTTTTTTCCAAACCTCTACTTTATATATAAAGGTGTTGGGTCCCTTTTGAGGAACAAGACTAGTTATTTTCTCCTACTTATATTATGTTGTTAGGCTTTTCCAGGACATGTAAGAGTATTCTAAATTGATTGCCATTTCTGTTTCTATTGTAGGTTTCTTGTATTTGACTACATGGAAAATGGAAGTCTGAAGGATTGCCTTCATGGTACGTGCAACCCCACTCAAGATCTGTACTCATGACTTTAACCAAAAAAAAAAAGTGGTTAATTGGATGTGCTTCTCGGGCAGATCCTCTCAGAACACCACTTGAATGGAGAACCAGATTGAAGATAGCCATGAGCATCGCAGCTGCAATGGTAACAAGCCTACAGAAGAAAAGGGAAGCCCAATATGTTCAATGTTCTAAAACTGGATTATTTTTACATGGCAGGAGTACTTGCAGTTTTTTTGCAGTCCCCCAGTATCTGATGTTTCCATTTGTTCTAGCAACGTCTTTTTGGATGACAACTTTGTCCCCAAGGTGAGTGCATTTCATCTCACTACTCTGTTGTTACAATAGTTACAAGCCCATATCCAAAGGTTATTGTGCAATAAATTTCCTGTCAAAATTTAAGTTAACTCTTCATAAAAGGACAAACAGTATCATTGGTAACAAGTTTGCCTTAATTTTCAGCTTTGCAATTTTGGTCTTCTTGGTGGTGACAGGTTTGCCTGAATTTTCAGCTTTGCAATTTTCGTCTAATTGGTGGTGACAACAACCTTGCGAATGAAGACGCTATGTCCTTGGAAGGTTGAGATCATGAAACAAAAACTCAGCTCCTCAAGTACGACGTTTTTCAAATTCTTCTCACAGTTCCCATTATCTTTTTTTCCCTTCTTGCAGGATTGGTGAGGAGAAGTAATGCTATATTCCAGTTTGGAGTCCTTATTCTTGAACTCATAACAGGTCAGTCCTTTCAAAGTGAAGGCTCAGATCTCATCCAGTGGGTCCAGAACTCTGGCTTTGCCTATTCCATGCATAAGATGGTCGATGATGACCTGGGCAATAAGTATAATTATAAAGAGCTTAGATGCCTTCTTAATGTAGCTAGGTGGTGCACAAAAACTGGAGATAAGCCAACATCATCTATTCGGCATATACTGAGATATTTGCAGAGGAAGATAGACTTTCAGCCAACAGCATCATAGAACTAAGAATTGTCCACTTGTCTGGCAAAATTGTGTTTCTTTGGGAATCTTTTTTTTTTTTTTTAAATTGGGGATCCTTTGTTCATTTTCTAGTTACAATAAAAGAAAGTGTAAGTTCCTTTAGTGCCTTTGTGCTATACGTACGACAGTGTCCATTCTTTGTGGCGTTGTTTTAATTTCCCACATCTTGAAGGAAAGATGCAACTTCTTGGGTTGCTTTTTCTTACCTGAAAAATATTCTTTGGTTGAATTATGAATTATGTAGCACATTGTTCATTGCTCAGTTGAGTTCGTCTCTCAAACAGTGATGCCGCTGAAGGGGCTGGTTTCAGCTTTTTCTTGCGAAAGAGTTAAACATGAATGAAATTGTCTTCACCTTATTTGGCTTGTACTGCTCATAATAGCATATCGGTGTATATGCATGTAACATATAAATATACTCTTATACCAAGGAAAAGTTATATGAAACATGACCAATATCTTAACCTGTATGGTATTTCTTGTATTCTTATTCACTCTTATCCCATCTTCGATTTTGAAAACAACAGTGACAGTGATGAAGTATGCAAGTGTCAAAGCAAATCCTGCTTTGGGTCATGAGATTCATGACAGTTGATGTTCGGTTAGTCAAGTGCACAAAAGAGGGCCTAGCTCATTTCTTGACAACGAGTTTTGCTTGTCACAGACTTGGCTAGCGTGTTAGCAAACATGAGCCCAAATTCTTGAGTTAAGTGATCAATCTAAACAGTGGTTGTTTGGATCCTAACCTAAAGAATAATCAGAGTAGGGAAAAAATTGGCTTTTGTCCCAAAGAAGGCAGCGAATGCAAAACCTTTTATGGAGAGAATAACAATATGATGCCGACGAAGAGAAGGTTATGGCCCTTTTGTTGGAAGTAAGCTGCTTGTCAAATTATTTTCTATATATTTCTATTGCATGCTTGCTCTAAGACTATTATTCTTGTGCTTTTTATCATCTTCGCTCTAACAGATATTTTTACTTGTATTATCCAAATGTCTCCGGGACAAACTTGGTATTAAAGTTTGTCAGGATAAAGACATTTACCCTGGGAGAAACTGTTGCTGGGAATTGAAACAAAAAATCGATTTGCCAAGCACTTAAAGATTATCAAATTCTTAAATGTAAATAGACATTCAAGGGGACATTGATTCTGCACACCAAAGAATGGATGACAATCAATTTAGATGGAATAATTTCTCCTATGGTAATCCTACCTGAAATCCACTCCAATGGAAGCCTTTTGTAGAAGAAGAGGAAGATTTTCGCTGTATCAAGTTATTCTCATACTGCTTGCCATATTATTTTTCTTCTAATGCCTCATTTCACTTCTCCTTGGTTCATAAGTTCCTTTAAAGCACTTTCTTTGCTATAAATGTTTAGTAGGCTACTTTTCTGTAATGCCACTCCAACGTAAGCTCCTGTGTGTCTATTTGCAAGAATTAATATTCTCAAACATGTGATGGGAGGGGGTATTCCTTTTGTATGTAGTGTCAGGCCAAGAATCTGGTATAAGAGAGGAAAGTCAGGAAGTCAAGATCATCAACGTGAAACTAAATGTGAAGGACTAAAATCAAAGGTCATGGCATTTCTTAAAGAAATTAAAAGGCAGTAGGTTAGAGAGGACAGTTTATGAGGCATTGCTTTTGTCAAAGCTGCAAGCTGTAGCAACCTGATGGCCTAATACCTGCCAATGGGATTCTGTATATAAATCTGCTTATTCATCAAAAAGGAAGAGTGAGGCATTTTTCTCAAACGACTGTTGAACTTTAAGCTCAACTTTGGACATATCGCTTAACTGAACTACATTGTAATATTCAAAAAATAGTCCTACCTGAAGAACTCATGAAATCGAGGAATAGGATACAAGAGATTAAAAGTTACTTCCAGTAACATATGAGTCTAGTTGAGAATTATTCTCAACGTTCTCATTGCAACTTGATCAATATACTCTCGACAGTAGTGTGGCTCCACCTCATGGCATGCTCTTTGGCCATCTCAAGAGCAATGCTTTCCTCCTAGAGGAAGTTTTGCTCAGGATTAGTCCCAAGTCTAGTTGAGAAAAGCCAGCCTTGACAACATATTGGATATTAGCCGAATGGACCCATGATGACCACCTAAAATGCTTAAGTCTGAGTTGCTGAGTATCAATTCTGAATCCTTTATATCCCACTACTTATTTTGATGAGTTTTCAATATAGAACTATTTTTAAGGTGTTACATACACAAATAGATTCCAATTTCTCATCAAATAGGTACTTAAACACCTAAAAGGCCAACGAATCCCGTTCTATGCGCTTATGCATGGAAAACAAGACGAATCAACTGCTCCAACAGTTTCCTAGTCTCGGCAGTCAAAATATTGCCAGGTCATTTAGCTGACATGCAAACCCCTTGCCGAGGTTACATTCTTTTGCGGGCATAGTAAGGGGGGCAAGATATACTCTATTCAATCAGGCTAATTTTTTAGCCCATTTGAGGCTGATTCCTGCTAAATTCAATTGCCAGCCACCAATCAAGAACTGCCAGCCCAATTGTGGTACAGGTATTCAAAATCAAACTCATATAGGTTCAAGGCAAAAGGATGAAGTTTTTATCATTGTCGCTTAATGTTTTAGAACTCTTGTCAGCTGAGGATTGGGAGTTTTGCTTCTCTCTTGGGAAATGAAAGTGATATAGTCTCTAGGAGCTATTCGGACACCCAAAAAAATGGATGGTCAAAATTTTCATCCATGTACTGTCCATTACCTTCTTAACCTTTTTTACATGCTTCTCAAAGAACGTTGGCGTCTGGAAGTAGTGCTGTGTATGTTATGTTCAGATGAGAGTTTTTCCCATAGCCATGCAACGTAATGATGCAGAATAAACTATTTTCCATCCTTCAAATATGGTACTCTTTTTACCCATTCTTGCGCGGAGATCAAAATTCAAAAAACCAGTATTTGTGTTGCAGGACGGGGTCTTAACCAACTGGACTATTTAAAAAGGCTGATATTATTTCTTCTTAGTATCCCCCAATAACAATGACTTCACTATTATGCTATGTCATGATCGTGCCATGTCATGATGAACTGGTCTTTCAAAGTTTTGGAGATCCTCATCTTCCTCTTTAAACTATTTTTAATCTGGGGGATTTCCTATATGGAAATCTAAATCCACCGTCCACTGGGTCCATTTCTCGGGGGAACAGCCCTCCTCCTTTTGTCTTTCCCGTTCATCAAAGTTACAAAACACCGTACAAATGCGAAGTAGTAAAAAAACCCATGTAGGAACACGTTTTGCAATATACGAGTCCCTATTCATGGTTTCAATGTCAAAAGTTAATGCACGGGATGATTCTCAACACCAAAAGTTAATACACCGGGTGGAGATACCAAAAAAATAATTGTGGGATCCACCGTCACTTAAAAAAAAAATAACTTCACTGCATTACAACTGAAAAGATTAAAATATATCGTTTGAAAATCAAAATAAATCGGTTGAAAATAATTTACCACAAGTGAAAAATAATCCCCACTTGGAAGGTGATTTTCCACATGTCAAAGATCAAAATACACTGATTAAAGATTAGGACACACCGGTGTGTTTTGACCTTCACCTAGGGTTGGAAGGAGGTTTTCCACTTGTGAAAATTCAAAATACATCAGTGAAAATGAAAATACCTTGATGTGTTTTGCCTTTCCACTTATGGGTAGAAAATAATTTTGACTTTTTACCAATGGGTGAAAATTAATTTTTCATCTATGGAAAAAAATTTAAAATTTAAAATACATTAACTGAAATCATCAATCGGGAAGGAGATGTTTTTCTAAGCACGTGAATCCATCACATACGTTGAAAAAACATGACTTCTCTCACCTCACGAGTTGCCAGACATGTTGCAATGCATGTTTCATCACCTGCATCCTTAAAAAGTTTCTCAAGTGCTGTACGGACTCTGCTTGATATCTCTCCCTTGACTTTGCTGCTTATTACCATTTATCAAATGCCAGTTGCTCAAAAGACTTTCGAGGCATAAATCTCGCTCACTTTGTTCGCACAACTAATCGATGGCTCTTCACATATCTCTGAGCACCCAACCAATTTTGGAATTTAGAGATTTATCCCCATGATAGCCACCATGCCTTGATGATCAAGCTTTATGCGTTGTGCATTGGCTTTAGGAAGAGCTTGAACATGAAGTAAGGTTTTTGTAAGACTAGAGGACCACATCTCACGAACCATGGAATCATGTGTATTTGAGTGAAAAGATCTCAATAAACAATCACAAGATTCGATTCCTTTGATTTCTGATAACCATTTCTTTCCATTCTTCTTTCTTGGGATCCACCACTGTCTTTAATTGTATGTGCAGACCTTGGCATCCAAAGGTACGATGGCATGTGCTTCGAAGCATATACTAGTAGATGGCTTTGCCCCTCGTATGCTTTGAAATGAACGATGCGAATTCCATATGCCTCCACTTTCCAGAAATCTCCACAGATTCTCTTGTAATTAAGTAGAATCCCATGACGTGTACGCGTACGATGAATCAAATCCTTGTTGATTTTATTTTATTTTCTCGATTATAGGGATTTTGTGACGCTTTTTTTTTCTTTCTAATTGACAATCTTGCACCACCAACGCCTAAATAATCAACATTTAATACTTTAGAATTAAATGTCTCGCTGATTAAATATTTGGGATACCATTGTAGGTCGACACACAGTTTCTACCTTAGTACTTGTTGTCTCGCCGATTACAGAATCCTTCCATGGAATTCGTACCCTTTGACCTTTGGAAGCATCTCCTTCAAGGTCGTTGCCATTTTATTGGTCTTACTTTCCTAATTTACAACCCCTAACTATAACTGGACCTTTAATGAATGACATACTTTGGCCATTTGACCTTTTTTCTTGGTCACCCTCATTTTTATTCAACTGCAAACAAGATTGAGATGATAAGGCTTTGACGAGTTTGGAATGCGACGGTTGCAAATAGTTATTGTTTACTTTTAATGTAAGTTTTCTTTTCATTGGTTGAGTACTTGGTTAATTCCTTGAATTTCCGCATGTTTTGTTTATTGTTTACCTAAGGTGACAATGGAGAATCAAAATCATAGCAATAAAGGTGATACCAAGTATGGCATGAAGACATAATGAAAGGACATCACGAATGTTGCACCCAAGAATAATAAAAATGAATGATGATATATTTTGATTACTGTTGTTATAGTATTACTTCTTTTACACCTTTTTGTTTAACTTTATTATGTGTTTTGTAGAATATGTTGTAGCTTTGTAAAATCTGTATTGGTGTTTGCATATGTTTTAGTCTTATGTTATTTTCTAGATGTATTCATTTGATGTTATTATAGCAGGTTAGTCTAATAATTAGTGGGGCGACTATTCTGTCTCCTATGATCTATGAACCTCTTAATCAAAAATGGGTTTGTCCCATAGGTGCTAAACGATCTGCTCTATAGGTCCTGGGCTCTGAAAGCCTTTCATTCATTCCAGCCCTAGTCAGTCACCTTTCCAAGCCAAGATCAACAAGCGGAAGTCATTAAAAAAATATCTTTCTCTTCGAACCTTAGATTAAAAGGAAAGGGGGATAGGTAAGCTGAAATGACCCTTCCCAAGGGTCGTTAAGAAATTTTCCATAATTGTGGGGGTTTCATTTCAATTGTAAACTCCCTAGGATTCTAATTTGTGGGCTCTACGGGAATAGGAGGCTTCCGCGGGGTCATCTTTGCAAAAACCCCCATGCCATGCCCCTACACCACCATACCCATACCTCCCACCATACCCCCTATGCCCCATACCTCCTACCATACTCCCCCACCATACCCATGCCCATCCCTCACCCATCCATAAAACCCCCTCCTCCATTTCTCTCCACCACCGCAACCGAGTGGGGGAGGAGAGGAAGAACAGGGAGCGGGAGGAGCTCGAGAGGGAGGAGAGCGTGGGCGAAGAGGGCAGTAGGAGGTTCGCAGCACGTTGGCAGAAGCTGTTGCTGCGAGGTGCACAACACACAGAGGAAAGAAGCCTGTGAAGGTTTCTGCGGAGGCATTTTTCCGCAAAATCAGACATCTGTGGAATTTAACAGACGTCTTGTAAGGCATCTGGAGGTAATACCAGACGTCTAATGGCGCGCAGTTTTCAATTAATTTTTCCTTACCGAGTTCTAACCGTGCCTGCATATGTCAGAGGTTGGGAAGGCACGCTGATGTGAGGATCGAGGTGGTTTCAGACGTCCGAGAGTGTTGCCAGACGTCTGAAGACCCCCTTAGACATCTGCAAGGAGTTCCAGATGTCTGAAAAAGACGTAGAGAGCAAAGTGAGCCACTGCATTTGTTTAAGACGTCTGGGACTCTTCCCAGACGTCTGATTTTGGTCAGAGTTGTGTTTTTGGACCTGTTCAGGGCCCAAATGGAGTTGGTTTTCCACAAGTGAATTATCGTTGGTTTCTATTCGGAATTCTCTATATTATGATATAGTATCTACACTGTTTTTAGCTCCTTTTGACATGTGGGTCAATGTGATAGGTCATTCGTTCGTGGTGTGCACGGGACCTGTGGAGGCTGCGAGATCCGTCGTTTGTGTCCCCACACTTCTCGGTTATCTTGGTAGAGTGATTTTCACCTTAACCCCAGAGTTAATAACTAAAATGCATCCTTAGAAATAATTGATTGAACCTTAGGTTGGGAAATGAACCCTAGAAAATAAGATGAATGTTTAATCTGTTGTGATGTTTCCTAGATATGATAAATCATAAGCTGTCGGATTACATTTATTGAACCATGATTGAACTAAAATGCATGTTGTATCCTATATAATTGATTGATGAGATGATTGCCGAATAATGAAACCAGGAGCTGCCTGCTATGTATTTAAATTTGTCATGACATAAATAGAGATAGATGTTTTGCTACGGAAATGAGGAAATCTATGCATGAACCCTACGGGAAATTTGAAAGGAAACCAAAACCCGCAATATGGGAAAATCTGGTGAATGATTGAGAAATATTGCCTACGGGCGGTTGTTCGGACTTGGTTAAGGGAAGTACGTTGGCCCTTGTATACTGAGAGCAACTGTTCCTTTAGTGTAGAAAGTGAGCTGGCCCTTGTGTACGCAGTACCAAGGGAGCCACTGTTCCTTTAGTGTAGAGGGGAGGTAGCCACCCCTTAGGTTGAGATCCGAGGTTAGGTTTAGTCACTCTACATCGACTTTTATTTAGCCCTCGCGTATGTGGTACCGAGGTGAGCTACTTAGTGTAGGGAGGGAGCTAGCTGCCCCACGGGGCCCGAGGTTAGGATTAGCCACCCTACATCTACTCTTGTTAGGCCCACTGGACGTACCGGAATAGTCGAACGAGGGTACACGGACTGTGAAGGGACGAGACCCCTGTTTTATTCTGAGGGGCGAGACCCCTATTCTAAGAGGGCAAGGTCCTGTGCTGTTCTGTGCTTTTGGGCGTACCTACTAGTGGAAACGACTGACTGTGTGCCGGTGCGAAGTAGCTACCCATGCGTTTATCGTGAGTGCCGTAGTCACCACTACGTCGCGACAGTGACCTCGGGGTAGTAGATCGGGTGTAGAACTACCACGGGGGACTCTCTCGGCGAGGAGAGTGCCACGTGTATATCCTGCATCGTGAGAAAACTACAAGTAAGATCTTAATTGAGATCGTTCCCTTAGGGAACAAGAAGATTTAGCAATGTTATAGATCCTGATCAGAGTACTCGACTCAGAAACATATAAATGAGATAAACGGAAACAAATGACAATAAATAACCAGCAATGTATGATTAGCTAGTTGCTTGTTTAATTATGTTTAGTTGCATGTGAATAGCTTAACCACCACTCTACTCAGCGTTAGCTGACCACGGATTTATATAACTTTATTCAGGTCAAGGATTTGAGCAGCCAGCGCCACCAGCTGCTGAGGGCGCTGGGCCCAGTCGAGCCCAGCTGTAGTCTTCTCTCCTGTTCCGTTGCTGAGTTTTTGTTAGTAGTGAGTATCTGTAGCCTGTAAACTGTTTTGTTATGTTTGGTTATATTTCTACCAGTTTTTGTTGTGATGGCTATGTTTGTAACTATACTTTTCCGCTTGTGCCATGTTATATCTTTGAGATATACTGCTCTATTTCCGTTACTGTCTACCATGTACTTTATACTTAGTTACATTGCACGTGTGATTGTGGAATAGTATGCATTTGATTGTTTCTCGTTGGATGACTAGATCTTGGGGTTAGTCGAGACGAGCCGTTCTCGGGTTCTGTAGAGAGTTGGGAACGGGTTGTGACACAAGTTGGCCTATGTATAAAGGAATGGTTCCTCTTTGTCAACTCCCTAGACAGACCAATGGGCTCGCCCACTTGACTAATGAAAGAACATGAGCATTGGTTATTCACACTTTTCTTTCCCCGTTCCTCTTTTCTTCATAGCTAGTAGTTGAGGATGAAGCATTCAACCAACGACAGATTTCGCTAGGTATCCCTTTTCTCAAGAAAGTGAGTAGGCAAGTGATTCAACAAGCTTACGCAAAGAGATTAGAGATTTTGGAATTAATTTTACTATGCAACTACCTTCCAGACTTAGGAGAGATGACAATGTTAGTTGTAGTGAAGAGAAGGCGAAGTCACTTGCAAAGCTAAAACCACTATGTCTTGCAATCTATTAGTCGGAGACAGAGATGAGCTTCACTCGTTCTACTTCACTTCACTTTGTACCATATTCAACAAGGGATGGGAAATTGGATTGGGAGAGAAGAGGGAGTTTGAAAATCTCTCTACTCCACATACGAGACAATTTCACTTTGCAAATGGCATGACCACAAAAAAGAAAGAGCTTTGCATGATTTTTTTGATAATGGTGCAATAATCAAGTTGGCATTGATGAATGTGTCCTTTCTCTTCTTAAGAGTTGGAGAAAAGTGGGAGAGACAGGATTCAAACCTACGTAGAAAACCTTCAACAGATTTACAGTTTGTCACTTTTAGCCACTTGGCCACTCACCCTTTCTCGAAAGATACACATAGAGTGGATTCTTAAGAAGCTCAACCAGAAGAATGATCGAAATTATTGACTTTCTTTATTAGGGAACTCTACTTTCCTTTCACTCTTTTGGCTCTAAACCCCGCCTCCTCTCTAACACATTTAATTATGTTTAGCCAACTTCATCTTCTTTCATTTAAACCTAAGGGTCAACACTTCCATTTGCAGATATCTTGTCAGCCTCCTTCCTAAACCCCAACTCGCCTCCTTCATTATTTTTGTCCCAACAATAGACCTCTATCATAGTGAGTGAATGAACGAGGAAGGCCTTTGTAAAGGGTAAAGTCCCCTAAACACTACCTGGAAGTGGAAAACAATAGAGCTTCACTCAAATCCAAAGAAGCATTAAGCAAGTAGCAAGCATGGGCTTTTCCTTAGTGGTGGAGGATCTTGCACGCATACTCTTCTTCCCTTTCTCAATAACAAGCCAAAAGATCAACCTCGCCGAAAGCGTGAGGCACATGTTTGTTTGATTTCGCTCCATTACACTTTGTTTCGTGTTGCACTGGTTGCACCTTTGATTTCCATGAAAATATTTCATTGAATATAATAAAAGTTCATTCTTCTCCTCCGTTGCATTTCCTATTTTTTTGTCCCTCAAAGTAAACCTTTGTTGTTTGAAACTCATTATACTGTAAGATTCATCCATCTCCCCATTGTTCCCAAGGACCAGTAGAACAAAAATAGTGAAATTCTTGGGTCATCTCAATGGGTTTAGATTTATCTAGAGAGAAAGATACTATTTCACCAATCAAGTGACAAGTATCTGACATATTCTCATCTAATAATTTTTGACAAAGTGCTGATGAAATGTATAACTTGTATAAATCTTTCCATTTTCTAGTTTTATTTAATCCATTCGTTCATAGAGTTATTTATTCAATTGTAGACATTTTTGAAACATCTCTTACATAGAAATAAATGACCCATTTGGAAAAAATGACAGATTGTCAACCTTTTTAAAATAGGAATCCATCTAATTTAGAAGGGAAGAACTTGTATTGGTACCTAAGTTTCCATTCAAACATGAGTTTTATTCACACTCCATGTTTCGAGGAAGACTGTTTGCCATCCGAAAAGAGGAAGAAACGCAATCCTTGTTGAAAGAAATGAGTTAAGAAATTGTAGATGTATGGAAAAGGAGATAAAAGCAATTGAGAAAAGATCTTGAGTTATTTGAACTTTAACGTCACAAATAATAACAGGTTAGGTTGTACAACAACATATTCTAAATTTGATTAGAGACTTGATCAATGTCTTGTGACCTATATGATGTTCAACCAAGGTTGGGTGACATGCAACCAACATATTATGGACCTTGGCACTTGAGAACAATGACCATCCATCGACACTGTGGCCTACGAGTTGTAAATTAGATATGCATATTGTGCATGGGTGCCAAGGACACCTAGCTGCTTGCAAATACAATCATTTACTGAAAAATAGAAGTTGCAGGGGTTTATAGGGAAAGATAAGCACAATGTGTAAGACAATTTCTCGGAGGAGTGCACCTAAAAGTGTTCAAATGCCACTTGGAGCATGCGCATCTATAGCTTGAAGCATCTCCAATTAATTGCTTAGATTTTTGCCATGCTAAAACATGTTGCCTAAGTTTCTTTCAAGCTCCATGATATTAGCCAGAGCCCATCCACTCCATTTGTCTTTCCTAGGATGCCATTGAGAGTTGTTGCATAGGCTAAGGTGTCACCAAGCATATGGGTTCTTAGTAGCCAATTTGCTCTCTCGAATGAACCATCTCAAAATAACGAATAATCAAATAATGCATTGTTTAGGTATTTATTTGGTGAAGAAGAGAGATCCAGGTGTCTTAGATAGCTTAGATCCATTTATAAATGGGTCGAGTTGAGGTGAACACATTTATCGAACAAGCCTGCAATATTGGAGTCATAACCTAACCCATTAAAATTCTATAAGCCCAACCTGACCCACATATTTAAATGGGTTCAATCAGATCTAGATCAACGAGTCCTTAAACAAGTTCAAGGGAAGAGGAAATTATGGAGATGAATTGATAGGGAAATAACAAGATGTGAAATCCCAAGAGGATTGGGAGTCTTGGATTGAACCTATTATTGGAAATCACAACACTAAAATCATCAAATTTGTTCGTAAATTTTCATGGGATATACCTGAAGATGGCTGTGAACTTGCAATGTTTAGTCACTGAAATGAGTAGTTGGCATCGTGGGAGTTTTTTTTCACTTAAAAATGACCAAACGGTTCCAACAAGTCCACAGGACTTCAGCTAGACTAGACCCATTTATGAATTGAGTTGAACCTAACTCGACTCCCTTATTTTTAAACAGGTCCAGGCTCTAGGATTTGGGTCCACTTATTAGGCCAGGTCTGGATTATGTTTGACAGCATTAGAGAGGTCACAGGAAGGCTTCAGCTCCAACTAAAGAACCGTTGCTCTAATGTTCTTTATTTATTACTGAAACATAACCATCATTGTATGGAGAAAACTAGAACCTTGCCCAAGTGAGGACATCGTCAAATTATAATCTTAAATCATAAATATTAAATTTCTCCTTTCCCCCACTTCGATTGAGGCCATCAAGTCAAAGAACTCATTGCACTAATTTTCATGCACATTCAATAGGAAATACAGTTTACAAACATAATTTTATACACAAAATCATACACATATAACATTTCTCTCCCTATTAAAAGATACCATATGATCCATGATATATCATGTGATTAGAAGAATATCACATCTACTATATGTATATATAATTTGGTGTACAAGATCTTGACCCGTTACCAGCATTCATTCTAACAGCTATCACACATTGAGAAAAGGTTAGTAAAAGTTGCACAAAAAACCTCAAAGTAAAGAAATAATGGAATCTGACTTTCAATCCACGGTAAAAAAAAATTCAAAGGTATGTCGATTCCTGCCAAAGAGCTTGCTTGGTATCGCATGGATTTCGAATCTGGAAATCATAACTGTGATTTCGATAACCTCGGAAATCCGATTCCAAATTCTCGTTTTTCTTAAAACGTCATTTATCCAACAAGGAAAATTTTCAATAAGCACCAAACTGTCCCCCAATTGCATAAATATATAATCCACATCTAATTAACTGCCATCAAACTCCAGTCAAAACAACAAATCAAACTTTCAAACAACCTTTGAAAGTTTCCCAACCATCCAACCACCTTCCAAACAACAAATCAAACTTTCAAGCAAAAAAAAAAAAAAAAAAAAAGATAAAAACAGTAAAATTAGCAAAGTAACCCACAAAGAAATTCAAAATAAAGAATTGCGCCCCCAACCACCTGCCTAATTAGGTTCATCCGATAATCCACACTCCTCCCTTCAGCTCCGCCGGAGGGACCTCGCGGCGAGCGGCGCGACCTCCATCTGCGGCGTCGTCGCAGGGCTCGGGGCGGGCGACGTGCGGCACACGGGGCACGTCGGGTGCAACATGAGCCACGGGTCGACGCACGCCGCGTGGAAGATGTGCTTGCAGTCCGGCAGCACCCTCAGCACGTCCGAGTCCTTGTAGTCCGCCAGGCATATGGAGCAGCACGAGGCCGCCGTGGACAACTCCTTGCTCCCGCCTCCGCCGCCGTCCCCGCAAAGCTTTGCCTGCGAGTAGAGGAGCTTCGGGTACGTGGCGAGCGTGGC
Source organism: Thalassia testudinum (assembly GCA_037157565.1). Classification (NCBI taxonomy): domain Eukaryota; kingdom Viridiplantae; phylum Streptophyta; class Magnoliopsida; order Alismatales; family Hydrocharitaceae; genus Thalassia; species Thalassia testudinum. Next base: position 28,089,571 of record JAZHRO010000024.1, read on the forward strand.
CTCGTCGAGGCCCGCCTCGACGTCGGTTGCGTTGCCCCGCGCTCCAGCGGCGGGGTTCGCGGGGCGGCGGTGGCTGGGGTCGGCCTGGTGGGGGCGGGTGCAGAAGTAGGAGGCGAGGGTGATGGTGGTGATGAGGAGGAGGATCCCTACCGAGACCCCGACGCCGTACCCGAAGCCGCTCATTCTCTGCGAGTGGTCCCCAGGCCCCGGGCTGCTGTTCATGGCGTCGACGGCGCTGGGCGGTGGGTGGAGATCGAAGGGGAGAATATCGAAGAAGACGATGAAGCAGGAGAAGAAGCGCGAGAGAAGCGGACGGTTTTGGTTTTACCGACGGTTCGCGGAGTCGTCGGGAGTAGCGTGATTTGGATGAGAAGGGAGAGGAGGAGGAGGAGAGCTGAAGAAATTGGCTGGAGCAAGCAAGAGAGCAAAGAGTCGTTGCAAGGAAAGGGAGGGGGAGTTGAATGTACTCGCGAGAGAAGATGTGGGGAAGAAGGAAAGGTGACGTGGGATAAAGAAAGGGCGGTGGAGTGTTGGGATCGGGAGCGTTGGGAGGTCAACCTCCCCACCCCCCCGCATCACTCTCTTGAGTTTGTATTCTTAAATTTGTCTTCCCTTTTGGTCTGTGTGTACCCAAAGACGTAGTTATCGGTTGTTGCCTTTTGCTGGAGAAAAAGTGCGTAGGTGGGTTTTGTATAGATAATCAACAAGATTGCAATGGATATTGCCCCTTCCAATGGGTTTGATCCCCATGAGGAAATCTTGGGGGCTAGAAAGGTCCACGTGGAACCCTATTACTCAGAGGGGTGCGATCCCACGATTTGACTTCACTTTAAGTACCTGTTCGTTCGAACTTGTTTGGTTGTCGGATCAAGTGAGTTAACTTCTATTTATTTATAATTTAACTCACCTATCATTTACTCTAAGTTAGGAAAAGTTAACTCGACTTGTTTTATTAACTTATTTTCCCTTGGCCAAAAATGCCCCCGCGATGTTACTTGCAAAAATGAAAAAGGGAGGTTGACCCTGATTATTTTCCGAACCATTTTTCCATTGAAGAAATCATATAATTGGTCGTAAGCCTCGTGATCTCTGGTTGGTGGACTCCAGGGAGGAGAACGGAGGCTCTTCCTTAGCTTAGAAGTTGGGGACGACCCCAATTGGTAAAGAAATAGGACCGATAACAAAGTCCGTAAGTGCAGGATTCGGAACGAAAACATTGTACCGGTAACTGGTCCGTAGTGCAATGTTTCTGACCAAACCCGTCCTTTTCCGTGGGTCGCAGATACCATTGGCCCAACCTTATCTGACCTGGTTTAAACCCGCTAATGCCCAAAATTTTTCTTCTAGTCATGGAGGTCTAGAAATCTCCACTAATTAAGTCTCAGCTCCGACCCAATGTCCATTATTTTGGGCCCGAGATTAGACTGGATTGGGCCCATTTTTTGAATTGAATAACATTTTATATATATATTAAATGATTTTATAATAGTGAATAATGACCATATAATAGTGAATAAACATAAAAAAACTAGCACTTTCTCGTGAAATTTACCATTGTCTTAACACCTAAGTAAATCGTTGCATTAACTTTTGTACTGGCACCTTTTAGCTTGTAATTTATTTACCATCATTTAAAGTTACATATATATATATATATATATATATATATATATATATATATATGTATATATATATATATATATATGTGTGTGTGTAATATGTACGTATGTACGTAGTTAGGCATAATTTGTATGTATAATATGTATATCTAATTTTGGTTTATTGGATTTAAATTATGTAATGACTCGTCACATTTTTAATCTTTTAAGATGTCTGGAGTCTTAGTCAAACATCTGTCCAGATATCTGGAACCTTTCCTGAACGTCTGAAAATCAAATTTTTGTACACACATTGCGCTCTGCGTGCGGACAGCGTGCAGGACCCTCTTCTCCTCCCTCCCTTCCTTTTCTTCCCCAAACCCTAATCCCCCATGCCTTCTATATAAGCCACCCCCCTCCTATCTCCTCTCCACTCCACACACCAGCCGCCACCAGCTTCAATGCTGTGCGGGAGTGACGAGAGGAGGCGAGCGAGGGAGAGCGAGAGGGAGGAAGGAGGAGAGCTCGGGAGGAGGAGGCCGAGGTCGGAGGAGCTTCAGTGGAAGCTCGGTGGAGCTCGCATGACCACCACGGGCGCGTGCGGGAGGAGGAGAGAGCTTAGGGAGGTGGCCTCCTAGCCCTCTGCAGCGACTGGAGTTGCTGAGGCGTGAGGCAGAGAGAGCAGAGAGAGTGTTGGAAGGAGTTCCTGATACTGGAAGTTTTCCACTATCAGACGTCTGGAGTGGAGTCCAAACGGTTGACGGGGTACCTGGATGTTTGGAGCTAAGGTCAGACGTCTGAAAGCTCATTTATCGCGAAAGTGTGTGTCTCCCTACGCCATGCATATCGCAGCGCAGGGGTATATGTCGGCTGACCGCGCCTACGACATCGTACGCAGGTGCAGCCTTGGGAAGGAGTGCGGAATGCTTTCTCATTTGCTTTTGGACGTCTGATCAGATCACCAGACATCCAGAGATGCATCCAGACGATCGAAGTCATTGTCCGACGTCTAGAATTGCCTTCAGACGATCGTAGAGAAGGCCTGGACGTCTGAGGATACTGTAGGGACTTAAGGTAAGGATCTGGCACCTTTTAAGACGTCTGAGAGTATCCCCAGACATCTGATTTTGAACAGTAGGCATGTTTTTGACCCGTTTGGGGTCTGATCGGTGCCCGTTTTACTCAAACGAAATACCTGTATTTTCCTCGCGAGTTCTTCTATGTACTAAAGTCCTTTGTACGCTGTTCTGAACTCTCCTTTTGTGATGTATTCCCTGGTATAGGGTTTTAGCCTACTAAGTGTTTGGGGCTCACAAAGATGGCTGGGTCTGCGGTTCGAACCCCCATTACTTCCGTCTTGCCTGATAGAGTGGTTAATTTTGTTAATAATATTTAAGTAATAATGTGCTTGTGGAAATAGCCAAATGGAACCCTAGGATGTGACATAAACCCTAGGATAGGGAAATGAATAAATCGTTTGTGCTGTATAATGTACTTGCATGCATGATTGAGATAAACTGTTAGCAATTGCTTATATTATAATTGTGAGTTTCCTGTTAGAATATAAGCTGTCTGTAATTAATGAACAATTACCTGTAAAATCACCAGTTGCATGTATCGAATTATGAAAACACGAACTGCTTGTACATGCATTAGAGATAATTTGTGAATGGTGAAATCTGGATCGGAATAAATGAGGTGAACATGAGCATGAATCCTACGGGAAATTAGGAGAAGAACTCTTGTGGATAGATGGAAACCTGGAATGCAGACAGGAAGTGTACTGGCCCTTGAGTATGTGATACCGAGGAGAGCAACTGTCCCCTTTTTGTGTAGAGCGAAGCTAGCCTCCCTTGGGTTGAGACCCGGGGTTAGGATTGACCACTCTACACCGACTCCTGTTGGCTCTCGTGTACACGATACCGAGGCGAGCTACTAGTATAAGGAGAGCTAACCACCCCACGGGACCCAGAGTTCAGCTAGCCACCCTACACCAACTTGTTAGGCCCTTTGGGCAAATCGGGGTAGTCAGACGAGGTGCGCGGACTGTGGAGGAGCGAGACCCCTGTTCAGAGAGGACAAGGCCCTATACTTTCCGTGCTGTACTTTAGGCGTACCCACTAGCGGAAATGATTGACTGCATGTCAGTGCAGGATAGCTACCCGTGCCCTTATCACGTGTGCCATAGTCATCGCTACGTCTTGACAGTGACCTCGGGGTGGTTGACTGGGTGGAGGACTACCATGAGGGGACTCTCCCGGCCAGGAGAGCACCACGTGTACCTTCTACTATACAGAAAAACTGCAATCAAGATCATTCCCAGGAGGAACATGCAAGATCAAGAATATCTGGATGTTTGAGAGAAATGGGTGAAATGGAAATACATATAAAATAGATAAATAGAAATGACAATTAAACCTGTTATTTTTTTTACTGTTTTTAGATGATACAGATACCACTCTACTCAGCGTTCGCTAACTCTGTCTTTTCATAATATTATTTAGGACAGGAGTTGATCAGCCCGAGCTTTCGGCTGCGGAGGGTGCTGGGCCCAATCAAGTCCAACCGTAGTTTTTTAGCACTTCCTTTTCGTTCATTTACTGTTGTAGTAAGTATTGGACTGTTAGTTACTATTAGTCTCTACTGTTTACTTTCGCTTTCTGTTGTTATTGCCTTGTGGTGGTATGTACTGAAATAACATATTTATTTTTCCTTTACTACTTGTACGTTTCTTCTGCTTAGTTATATTGCATATGTGAATGTGGTTTACTTGCCTGCTTTTTGGTTATTTCTTGTTGAACGATTGGATCTTGGGATTAGTTGAGGCAAGTCGGTCTTAGATCCTATAGGGATCCAGAAATCGGGTCGTAACAAATTAGGTTTTACCGGATTGTCACTAGACCTAACCGAAGGCTAAATAGACCTTAAGGTCCTGTTTGGAACGTGGGTTTGGACCCTATGTGCTACGTTTGATTAAATTGATCCCGTGTTACATTTATCACGGCGGAGGCATTGAAAACTCTAGGTAATATCCAACACGCACCCCCCTGAGTAGGATATTTATCCCGATTGCCTTCCTCCAGCCGTACGACAAGATGCACGTTGGGAAACTTTCCCATTGCGATTTGGCGGGAGGTGTTTCCAAACCCTAGCCGCTTTGAGCTTTGTTAGGGGCTGAAGATCTCGATTGAGGGGGCGATGCGGCGGGCAACGGAATTCCATCATGGATGTTGATCGATCATCTCGTTGGTAATGTGTCGATCACTTGATGATTGTCGATGGCTTTAGGAAGGTGGTCGATTCAAGGCAAAGGTGATGTGATTTTTTCGTCATTTCAATTGGATTCTATACTAGATCCGTGGCTTGTTGCACGATCCTTTCATTCTCATCAGCTTTCGATCGGCTTTTCCTTTCCGCGATTCGCTCATCTTCCTAGCCCTTTCATCAGCTTTCGGTGGATGTCTTGTTATATTTGAAGGAATCTATCCTTCACCATTCGCGGGTAGGTGAAGCTTTTACTCTTCGGTCGATGGATTCTTGTGTTTAAGACCATCAGGCAATGGATTCTCGTGGGCTTGCATTGGTTCTTTTGGCTGCTATCAGCGAGCTTTTGTCTCTTCATGGCAAACTCGCGTGCTTTAGCCTCTCATGTCTCCGCCATCAGTGGTGGCAGATGGCGTAGAATATGTTGTGCTTTGAGGAGAAGGGCCTATAAGAGGACACTTCATCTCCAACTCCAAGCACTCATCCTGATATTGTTGATCTTCCTCTTCAAGCGAGGGGAAGAAGAGGATCAAGAATCCGAGGATCTAGAGGGTAAGTCAGGCAATGTGCAAAAAAATTTTCCTTCACAGTGTGGTTACGTTTCAGCCATGGATGTTGATGATTTTTGCTCCGTAGTTAACGTGCATGCTTGTTTGTTTGGCTGCTCTTGGGAAGTGTAAGCTGATTTTGCATTTGTTATCTTACATGACAAATTTTTGGGGGCAAAACAGTCTTAAATTCCTTTCAGGTGAAAATCTGGTAAATAGAATTTTTGAACAACTAAAATAATACTGCTCATGTTTCACACATGTTGAAATGACCCTTTCCAAGGACCATTCGGAGTTTTCCGGAAAGTTACGGGCATAAATGCAATTTTTGACCCTTTGAGTTGAGTGTGTGGACTTTGCGGGAATAAGAGAGGAAAGAGAGGGAGTTTCCACAATTTTTTCCTCTCTCACTCTTCCCACCCACAAACTAACGCACGCACACACGTACCCTTCCCCCTCCCCTCTAAACCCTAACCCCACTTCTACTTAAACCCCACCACCCTCTCCATCTCCACACCCTTCACACCATCATCTCCACCTCCATCCCCTTCGTCGGCGAGCCACCGACCCCTTCCCATCCCCTTGCAGCCACGAGGAGGAAGGAGAAGGGTGGAGCACGGAGGAGAGGGAGAGAGGGAGAGCGAGGACATGGGAAAGAATAGAGAGCTCAGGGTAGCTCGGGAGTGTGCGACTGGAGGAGCTCGAGCAGGAGAGCTCACGTGCGAGGAGCGCACTTGTTGCGAGGGGAGGAGCTGCGGAAGCTTAGAGGAGCTCATGCGGGAAGAGACGAGGACACGCACGAGGAGGAGCTCGTGGAGAAGAGTTCCCGACCTCCTGTAGCCGTTGCAGCAGCTACTACTGCGCTGCGGGCGGAGCTCGCGAGAAGATGAGCATTCACAAGGAGTTTCTACGTACTGGATTTTTCCAGTATCTGACGTCTGGAGCACCTGCCAGACGTTTGCAGTAGCAGCAAACGTCCAGAGCTAAAGCTGGACGTCTGAAAACTTGCGGAGTGCCGAGGTATGCATCCTGAACACTCATGCATGCGCGTACGTTACGTACGCAACATTGCGTTGTCGTGGTTTTGAACCTGCAAATGTATACATAGGTACAGGTCTTGGAAAGGCACGCAAGCACGCTCTTCAAGGTGCTTTAGAACATCTGGACGTCTCCACAGACGTCTGATAGACCTATCGAATGTCCAGACGCATCAACAGACATCTGGAAAGATCCAGAATGACTGTAAAGGGGTTCCAGACATCCGCCAGCAACGCAAGGAAGCAAGGTGAGGTTCTAAGATCATTTAAGACGTCTGAGTCTAGTCCCAAACGTTTAATTTTAGACAGTATACACGCTTTTGGCCTGTTTGGGGCCTAAATAGAGTCGAATTTACGTAAACAAAATAACATTGTTTTCCGGTTGAGTTTTCTACGTGTTAAAGTCAATTATATACTGCTTTGAACTCGTCTGATATGACTTAGTCATTGGTATAGGTCTCCAACCTATACCATGTTCGGGGCCCGCGGAGACGATAGGACCTGCGATTCTAGCCCCCATCCCTCCCGTGTTTCCCGGTAGAGTGGTTTACTTTAATATTAAGTTTTAAATAAGTAAAGTGCATGTTTAGAATAAATTGATTGAACCCCAGGATGTGAAATGAACCTTAGGGCATAAGAGAATGAATAATGCTTATGCTACATAGTTTACTTTGAGATGCATGTTAAACCCTAATTGCTAGCAACTGTATTAATTACTTGATGTGATGCCTTTTCAATTATTAAAACACGAGCTGCCTTTTATAAAAATGAAACCCAGGATGTGAACAGTGAGATGTGAATGTTGAGAAATGGAATGAAAGTAATACAAGCATAAACCCTATGGGGAATTAGGAGAACTCCTGTATATGGAAAGAACCTTGTAAGTAGACAGGAAGTGAGCTGGCCCTTGTGTACACAATACCAAGGAGATCAACTATCCCTTTAGAGTAGAGGGGAGCTTGCCACCCCTTGGGTTGAGACCCGAGGTGGGTTTGGCCACTCTACGTCGACTCCAGTTTAGCCCTCGCGTACACGGTACCAAGGTGAGCTACTTAATGTACGGAGGGAGCTAGCCGCCCCACGGGACCCAAGGTTAGGATTAGCCATCCTACACCGACTCTTGTTAGACCCCCTGGGTAAACCAAGATAGTCGGATGAGGGTACGCAAACTGTGGAGGGGCGAGCCCCATGTTCTGTTCTGAGGGGCGAGACCCATGTTCTAAGAGGGTAAGGTCCTGTGTTGTTCCGTGCTGTACTTTTAAGTGTACCCGCTAGCGGAAATGATTGACCGCGTGCCAGTGCGGGTCAACTACTCGTGCGCTTATCGCGCATGTCGTAGTCATCGCTACGTCGTGACCATGACCACGGGGTGGTTGACTGGGTGTAGGACTACCAAAGGGGACTCTCCCGACCAAGAGAGCACCACGTGTACATCCTACATCACGGGAAAGACTACAATCAAGATCGTTCCCTTGAGAGACAGACAAGATCAAGAAATGACCGGATTCTTAAGAGAACAAACAAACCAAAACTACTTAGTTGAGCTAAATGGAATTAAATAATAAATTAGTTGCTTGTCTTATGTTAATTGCATATAAATGGCTTAACCACCACTATACTCAGCGTTAGTTGACCATGATTTTTGTAACCTTGTTCAAGTCAGGGAGTTGAGTAGCTAACACCATCGGCTGCAGAGGGAGCTGGGCCTAGTTGAGCCAAGACCTAGCTATTGTTCTCTTGTGTTTCAGAGCTTTTGTTGTTGGAGTGAGTATTCGATATATATAATATTATTTCTGTTACATTTTCGCTTTACTTTCCACTGTTGTAGTTGTGATGGCATATAATATTGTAAGACATTTCGTTTTGTTTCCTTTACTGTCTACTTATTTATTTTCTTCCTAGTTACATTGCATGTGTGGTTGTGGAATATTTTCTACTTTTGGTTATTTCTCGTTGGATGACTGGGTCTTGGGATTAGTCAAGGTAAACAGATCTCGGATCCGATAGAGATTTGGGATCGAGTCGTAACAAAGATGGTATCAGAGCAAGGTCGTCTCAAGAAATGAACCAAATGGTCTGGAAGTAACCACCCACGTGCTTTGACCTTCGGTTCCAAATTTTATTTCTTTATGTAATCCTATATCATTGACAGTTCTTGTTCTTTCCCTTATATCTCCGTGTAGGAGATGCCTTGTCAGGGAGCCCTTAAGGCGAGCAGCGGACGTGGTCGTGGTCATAGGCGAGGTCGGAGGGGCGGACGTACCGGACCTAAGGGAACAATCGACCCACCTCTCCTTCCAAGCATCCAGGCCCAGGATCTCACCCAGCTAATCCAGAATATTGTACGAGAGGAGCTCCAGCAGCCTCCTCAGCCACCCCTCCCTGAGGACGTGGAGGGAGAGTCCTCTGTGGGATAGGGGAACCGCCACAGTGCCAGACGAGCTAGAGGGAGAGGGGGTGATCCTCTATCACCCCCACCACCCTCAGACACTTCTGAGCCCTTGCCTGGAGGTGTGCCTATTCCCCCGTTGCAGCTCCACCACGAGCTTTTCGGCCAGTTCCAGAAGCTGAAGCCCCCCTCCTTCAAGGGGGATGAGAGCCCATCTGAGGAAGAGGACTTATTGGAGTAGATAGAGAAGGTGTTTGACACACTTCGTCCTCCTGCAAAGCGTCGCGATGCCTTCGCCACGTAACAGTTCGATAGCACAACCTATCGGTGGTGGAGGATAGTTAGAGGCTAGGAAGGGAGAGAGTCGTCGTGGGACCAATTCGTGGCTTTCTTCTGCGAGTAGTACTTTCCGCAGACTTAGCAGGACCAGAGGAGGCAGGAGTTCCACACTCTCCTCTAGAGGGTGAAGACAGTTAGCGCGTACCGCACGCATTTCCTGGAGCTATCGTGCTTCTCCCTAACAGCTATGTCTACGGAGGAGGAGCACCTATGAAGGTTTACTGAGGGGCTCCGACCTGCGATTCAGGAGTATGTGAAACCCCTGAAACTGCCCATTTTTTCTCGCATGGTCGAGGCAGCCATGACTGATGGGAACACTATCATGAGCCCTAACTAGCTCATTTCGACCTAAAAAAGAGAACAAAATCTCCTACATAATCTAGAGAAGAGCCTAATTCAAGGAATATCTGTTCTGAGAAGAAAATAAGAAACAAAGGGTAAAACTGTAATTTTACCATTGCAGTACATCAATGGAATTTCTCAAGGGCTAAACATAGGTCAATTGGTCTTAACAAGATAAAAAGTAGGATGGTTCAATCAGAAAAGGGTTCATGTGCAATCTAAGAATTAAATGACTTCTTGTAACCCTAAAACAAACTCACTTAATTCAACAAGGTTTTGGTTAGGATAAAAATCAACTAAACCCTCTAAAATTCATGAAAAAATATCTGCTAGGGTTTAGAACCTTCAAATTGGCCTTTGGAACCTATTTTGACCTAAATAAGGGTCCTAGCTAATTATTTACCCTAATTTGGGTTTTGTTGTAAAATATCCAGTCAAACATGGTCAAACCTAAAATTCATCTTCACCATTGGTTTCTTCAGGTCCAAATTAGGAATGTATCAAAATTTGGACCTAAGGGAAGGTCACCTTGACCTACTTCGCAAAACAGTGCACCCAATTACGTTTTAACCCCTAGCTTTTGAAAACCATTACGCAGACCCCCTATCTTCCTCTCCACTCTTTGCAATTAGGTCCCTACACCATTACAACGGAGGAGTCTTACTCCGATGAGGATTTGAGGAGGATTTCTCCCTGATTCCTCAGAGATCCCCTCTCAGATTTGAAAGGGAGATTCTCTGAGGAATTCCCATCATCTGAACGCAATCTCAAACCTTGATTCGCACCCAATCTCTCGTGCAAACGCTCGAGAGACATGGGTGTCTCTCGTGCATTCCTACTCTGGCGAGGATTCTTGCTCTTGGAAGCTTGCCTTCCAAGCACAAGGACCTCTACTAGTACCTATAAAAGGACCCCCTGTCCTTACTGCTCAGATTTAGCTTGGTTTGGCCGGAGAACAACCTCCAACTTTGTCTCTTCTCCTCTGACCAGACATCCAGTAGGCTCCGGTGACTCCTCCTCCCTCTTCTCGTCGCTTTGCCACAATACCAGTGGCAGAGCTGTCTTCCCCTCTTTCCTCCGCGTCACGCCATACCAGTGCTTGCGCCAATACCTCTTTGTCGTCACCGTTCCCCCTCCACTGGAATCTTCTTCTCCGGTGGTGGCAGGTACGTGCCAACCATCCTTCTGTCTCCCTTCGTCCCTTAGTTAGGTTAGATCTCTTCCCCTCTATCCTCTCTGTTTCCCCCTTGTTTATTTCTACTTTCGACCCTCGACCACCGCAGACCACCATCATCTTCCTCATCTCCGGCAGACCACCAGCGAGGTGTCTTCGTCACCTCCACACCTCCATCCACCTTGCTAGACCCCTCAAAACCTCCGCCACCATCCACTAATCACTTTCCCCATCTCCATCAACCACCATACCTTCCACAAGCACCCCCCGACCACACCCATCATCACGGCCACAAACCGACCTAGGCACGCACGCCTAGGCCGCCCCATGTCTTGCCACCTACCGCAACACCTTCACCGTGTCACGGCGAAGCTTCCTGTGTGGTTTAATGAGGCTACAAGGCCGTATTGATTGATCGCAGGATCGAGCCTTCGTCGCCATTAGTGCAAACTCGAAGAAGCTCATAAGCTCGCTCCAGGCAATTGCACTCCAAGTTTTAGGTCCCAGGTGATGCGGATTCACCTCATGCGCGCATTCAGCCAGGCAATTGGCTTTGAGAGGTGTCACAGCTGCAGCAATTAGGCAAAGCAACCTCCTGCAGGTGCACGAGAAGCGGGTGGGACTTTTAGTCCCACCTCGGAAAGTCTGAAGCGCACTAAGTGGTATAAAGTGAATTTGTGATATCGGGCTAGTTGCCTCCGATCACGGGGTGAGGTCCCCTCGCCTGATCACCTGCCTCGTCTACAACCCACGCTCCACGAACCTGGCTGCCTAACCCATTTACTGTGCAGTCCTCGCGCACCACCCACGCCAGTGCGCTTGACCCGACTCAAATACCCGATTGGCTTTGGGAGAACAAACTAAGAGAGAAAAGTGAGAGAGCATACGCGGGGGCGGGTAGGGGTAGGTTTTGCACTTGTGTGTGCAGGGAAAGGAAGAAGGAAGGGGAATCTGAAGCTGAAGAAGCTAAGGGCAGGAGGAGGAGCCGCAAAGGAAGCTGAGGATCTGAAGGCAAAAGAAGAAGAAGGAAGCTAAGGAAACTGAAGGAAGAAGAAGGAAGGAGAAGGTGCGGCTGAAGAAGAAGGAGAAAGAAGGAAATCAGAAGCCAAGAAAGAAAGGCAGAGAAGGCAGAAGTAAAGAAGAAAGGAGATGGTGCAGCTGAAGAAGAAAGAGAAAGAAGGAAATCAGAAGCCAAGGAAGAAAGGCAGAGAAGGCAGAAGTAAAGAAGGAAGGAGAAGGCACAGCTAAGCCAGGGAAGGAAAGAGAAGGCAGAAAGATCTGAAGTTAGAGGAAGAGAAAGTCAAAGAAGAAAAAAAAGAAGAAGGCCAAAGCCAAAGAGGAAAAGAAAGGGAAGCTAAGGCAAGCACGCAGAGGAAAGGAAGAAAAAGAAGAAAGAGGAAAGCTAAGGAAAGAAGAGAAGTCAAGAAGAAGAAGGCAAAAGAAAAGAAAGAAAGAAAGGCAGAAAAGAAGAGAAGCTAAAGAGAGAGCCAAGAGAAGAGAAATCAAACTTTTTATCCAATTTCTCTTTTATTACTACATTTTAGTATTCATAAACTCCTATATTATATTTTGAATTAGATTTTGAGTAAATTTAAGTATTCAAATTACATCTATTGAGATTAGTGAATAAACTCCATTTGTTCCCTGTGTTCGACCTTGGAATCAACATTCGAATAATAAAAATTCTTATTTGTTTACAAGGTGATTTCAACTATATTACGACGCAGCATTTATTTTACAAAACCGATCTTGCCTTCGATGTATAAACAATGACCTATGAGGAGACCAACTCGACCGCGCGGGACACTGACGGTGGACGGAAAAGGCCCTACCAGCCAGATTTCTCATAGGGCCGTCAGGAGAGGAGGCAGACAGCACCCGCAGGGGAGTCGTCTCGTTCTACGTGACCACCAGTGGCCTTTGGGAGCCCCAAACAGGGTCCAGTTGCCAGCACCGGACACCCACCCAGCCACCAGCAGGGACCAACTGAGAGAGGAGGTCGTGCCCCTCTGTGCTACCAATGTGGCCAGTCGGGCCACATCAGGAGGGACTGCCCATCGAGGGCCGGAGCACAGCAGATGCTCCCCGCACCGAGAGCTGGAGGCTGATCCGACGATCATGGTCACCAGGCATGTGGAGGAGGACAGCAGTCACGAGGAGGGTACCGGCCAGCTGCTTCTCGCCCGACCCAGAGTGTGGCCACTTCTTCTACACCTAGGGTTGAGGGGCATATCAACACCCTAACACACAGAGATGTCAGGGCTTCAGGTTCTATGGTAGTAGGTATGGTTACCGTTTCTGCTAGATTAGTCTACATTCTTTTCGATTCTGGTGCCATGCACTCTTTTGTCTCCTCGAGTTTTGCCATCAGTTTAGGGCCGAGCAGAGTACTGTTAGAGGTTTCATTCCTGATTAGAGGGTTAGGTGGACAGTTGTTCGTAGCAGAGCAGGTCTTTACACACTGTGAGGTCGCTATAGGGGGCCATGGTCTTCCCGCCGATCTGATAGTGATCCAGATGGAGGACTTTGGCGTGATCCTAGGGATAAACTGATTGTCTGCCTATCACACCATGGTGGACTATTTTGGGAGGAAGATCTTCTTCTCCATATCGAAGTTGCCTCCCTTTGAGTTTCACTGCCAGCTGGTAGACGGAGGTTTCAGGTGCATCTCCGCGCTTTGGTCAGCGATGCTTTTGAACCAGAGGTGTGAGGGCTTCTTAGCTTGTGTTGTAGTAGAGCTGACCCCGTGGCCGACTTTCAGAGTATTCTGGTGGTCTGCAAGTACCCCGACATCTTCCCAGAGGAGCTGCCTAGACTACCACCTAAGCGTGAGATCGAGTTTGAGATCTCACTAATACCGGGGATCAGTCCCATTTCTACTGTGCCATACAGGATGGCATCACTTAAGCTGCGAGAGCTCAAGTCACAGTTACAGGATTTGTTGGAGAAAGGCTTTGTGAGGCCCAGTGCGTCCCTGTGGGGAGCCCCTGCGTTATTTGTAAAGAAAAAGGACGGTACCCTGCGACTTTGTGTCGACTACCGACAGCTGAATCGAGTCACCGTCAAGAACAAGTACCCGTTGCCTCATATCGACGACCTCTTTGACCAGTTGAGAGATGCCACAGTATTTTCTAAGATAGATCTGAGGTCAGGTTACCACCAGTTGAAGATCAAGGAGATCGACGTCTCCAAGACAGCTTTCCATACTCGATACGGGCACTATGAGTTCTTGGTCATGCCGTTTGGATTGACCAACGCCCCCGCTGCTTTCATGGACATGATGAACAGTGTTTTCAAGTCGTACTTAGACCAGTTTGTGATGGTGTTCATCGACAACATCCTAGTCTACTCTCGGGATTAGGCACAACATGGACAGCATGTACATATGGTCCTGGATACCTTGAGACGACATAGGTTGTACGTCAAGTACAGCAAGTGCGAGTTTTGCTTGAGATAGGTGACTTTCTTAGGCCACGTGATTTTAGGAGACGGATTGGCTATGGATCCAACCAAGGTCGAGGTCGTACTCAAGTGAGAGAGGCCACGCATAGTGACAGAGATACGTAGCTTTCTGGGACTGGCAGGCTACTACCGATGGTTTATCAGAGGGTTCTCTCATATCGCATGTCCCATGACTCAGCTGACCCGGAAGGACGTGCCCTTTTCCTGGATAGACAAGTGTGAGGCGTGCTTCCAGGAGCTAAATGAGAGATTGACTTCAGCTCCTATGCTTACCATCCCATACAGTAGTGGCGGGTTTGTGGTTTACACCGACTCTTCGTTGCAGGGGTTGGGTGGTGTGCTCATGCAGTGGGGTTACGTTGTCACTTATGCTTTGCGGCAACTAAAGCACCATGAGCATGGCTACCCTGCCCATCACTTAAAGCTAGCAGCAGTTGTCTTCGCACTGAAGACATGGAGGCACTACCTCTATGGTGAGACATTCGAGGTCTTCACAAATCACAAGAGCCTCAGGTACCTGTTTGACCAGAAGGAGCTCAACATGAGACAGAGATGTTGGTTAGAGCTCCTGAAGGACTACGACTACAGCATCTCCTACAACCTAGGGAAGGCCAATGTGGTGGCTGACACCTTGAGCCGGAAGGCGCCCGCCCACTTGGCCAGCTTGCAGGCACAAAGTTGGAGACTCATGAAGGTGGTGGGCTGTTACGACCCGGTTCCCGAATCCCTACAAGACCCGAGACCGACTTGACTCGACTAATCCCAAAATCCAGTCGTCCAATAAGAAATAACCGAAAAATAAGAAAATAAACCACATTCACTATGCAAGGTAACTAACAGTCTAAAACTCACTAGTAGAACAAAGAGTACAACAAAAAAAGGAAACTACTACTGGGCTCGACTGGGCCCAGCACCCTCTGCAGCCGGTGACTCAGGCTGCTCAACTCCTAGACCTGTAAAGGGTTACGAGTAAAACGGAGTCAGCGAAAGCTGAGTAGAGTGGTAACCAAACTAACTAAAGCAATAAAAGCTAACGGGTCAATTTATTTTTTCCAATTATTGTATTTTACAAGTCATTCCTTTTCACCCATTAGTTTACTTTTAGATCTCTTTCTTGATCTCGCATATTCCTCGTGAGAATGATCTTGATTGCAGTCTTTTCTGAAGATTAGAAGGCACACGTGGTGCTCTACTGGCTGGGAGAGTCCCCTGTGGTGATCCTACACCCAGTCAACCACCCCGAGGTCATGGACAGACGTAACGGTGACTACGGCACGCGCGATAAGCGCACGGGTAGCTACCCCGCACTGGCACGCAGTTAGTCGTTTCCGCTCGCGGGTACGCCCAAAGTACAGCACGGAATACTATAGGGCCTAGCCCTCTCAGTAATAGGGGTCTAGCCCCTCAGAACCAAACAGGGGTCTCGCCCCTCCACAGTCCGTGCACCTTCGTCTGACTACCCCGGTTTGCTCAGTGGGATTAACAAGTCAGTGTAGGGTCGCTAGCTAAACCCCGGGCCCCGTGGGGTGGCTAGCTCTCTCCCTACACTAGTAGCTCTCCCCGG
Source organism: Thalassia testudinum (assembly GCA_037157565.1). NCBI lineage: Eukaryota > Viridiplantae > Streptophyta > Magnoliopsida > Alismatales > Hydrocharitaceae > Thalassia > Thalassia testudinum. The sequence continues at coordinate 28,105,288 of JAZHRO010000024.1, forward strand.
TACAATGTACGCGAGGGCCAACAGAAGTCGGTGTAGAGTGGCCAATCCTAACCCCGAGTCCCAACCCAAGGGTGGCTAGCTCTGCTTTACACTAAACAAGGGACAGTCGCTCTCCTTGGTACCACGTACTCAAGGGCCAGCACACTTCCCACCCACATTTCTAGATCATTTCCATTTATCCACAGGAGCTCTACTCCTAATTCCCCATCGGGTTCATGCTCATATTCACCATGTTGTTAAATACCAAGTTTCATCATTCACATTTCCATTCTCGCATTTACACATGCAGCTCGTATTTCCACAATTAACATATGCAACAAGTGATATCACAGGTAACTGTTTAACTAGCACAGGCATTTCATATTCCAGCAGGCATCTCGTATTTATTAATATATAATTGTTTACAATTTTACTCATTCATTTATGACTGCAATCTCAAACACGCATACAAACAGTGCAACTGTTTCTCGTCCTTGGATTTATGCCACATCCTAGGCTTCTAGTTATCTAATTTCACATATGCATTCATGTTTTATAATTAAAACAGGGAGAAACCACTCTGCCAGACAATCCGAGAGTACTGGAGGCTCGAATGGCAGACTCACGTGCCTTTGCAAGCCCCGAACACGCAATAGATCGAAGTCCTATACCAAGAACATAACGCAACGGAATGTTCAAAACAGTATATAAGGATTTCTAACATGTAGAGGAACTCACAAGGAAACCATAGATATCTCATTTGCGTAAAACGGACCCCAAACGGACCTTAAACGAGTCAAAAATAGGACTGCAGAATCAAATCAGATGTCTGGCACAAGGTCCAGATGTCTTAAAAGTCACCAGGGTCTCACCTCAAGTTTCTGCGTCGACTTCAGACATCCAGGACCCCTACTTGACTGTCTGGACCCAACTCCAGACGTCTGACCTCTCCTCCAGTCATCTGGGAGTGCTTCCCTTCTTCTGGTAAGCTGTCCAGACATCCGAAACGCATGGGAGGGCGTGCCCCGTGCCTTCCCAAAGCTGTCCCTACGTGCAACAGACAAAATCTTCCCCCTTTAGCCAAACAAATCGGCTCTGCGGTGCAGCCTGCATGGCCGTAATCGCAAGAGGAACGTACCTTTGTGAAACCTTGCTTTCAGACATCCGACGTCGTCACCAGATGTCCAACCCGTCATCTGGACGGCACTCCAGACGTCTGATACTGGGAAAATCACAGAACCAGAGCGAGCTCCCGCTCCTTTCGTCACGCGCAGACGCGGCTCCTCCCTCTCGTCTACAGCTCCGGCTGCAGCAGGAAGTCGGGGATAGCTTCTCCGACGCACTCCTCTCGCTCATGCCACTCCGACCGTGCGCCCTTCGGCGAGCTCCCACGAACTCGCGAGCTCAACCTCCTCCTCCTCTCTTCACGCCACTCCTCCTCCCCACTCCTCGCTATCGCTCCCTCTCTCTCGCTCTTTCCTCTCACGGCAGTGGAGAGGAAGAAGGTGGTGGAGTTTAGAAGAGAGGAAGGGGGGTGAGGGCTCTTATATAGAGAGCGGATAGGGTTCGGTGAGGGGGAGAGAAGAAGAAGAGAGAGAGAAGAAAGCGGTCTACGTGCAACCAGCATGTAGAACCGACCGTGCGTACAAATTTTTCAATTTCCAGACGTCTGGGAAGGGGTCCAGACATCTGACTAACAGTCCAGATGTCTGACCAAACGTCTGATTGACAGTCCAGACGTCTTAAAAGGCTCAGAACAGAACGAGTCTTTACATGGACAGTCGACGACCTTGGGAGTCACGGTGGTACTGCGGGGCAGTAACAGTGACGCGGCAAGCACAACCAAAGCTGATAGACCGCATCATTGCAGGGAAGATGGTCGATCCATACTTACATACACTGTGAGACAGAGTATTGATAGGGGACCCAGGAGATTTCACTTTCTCTTACGAGGTACTGCGCATAAGGGGACACCTATGTGTTCCTAAAGATGAGGAGCTATTGAAGGAGCTCCTGACTAAGGCACATGGGTCCAGGATCACCACACATCTCGGGAACACAAAGATGTACCATGATCTACGACACGACTTCTGGTGGAGAGGGATGAAGCGGGATGTTGGTGAGTTTGTTCAGTAGTGCTTGGTATGCCAGCAGGTGAAGGCCAAGCACCAGAGGCCTGCAGGGCCCTTACAGCCACTTCCTGTGCCAGAGTAGAAGTGAGAGAGTATCACCATGGACCTGGTAGAGGGGCTACCGGTTACACAGCGAGGACACAACACAGTTTGGGTGATAGTAAATGGGTTGACGAAGATGGAACGATTCCTACCAATCCGAGTCACCTTTGGACCAGCACAGCTAGTGGAGCAGTACATCAGAGATGTGGTGTGTCTGCACGGAGTTCCTCACGAGATCGCATCCGACAGGGATATTCGCTTCACTTCCCAGTTCTGGGCAGAGTTTAAGCAACCCCTAAGGACGTGTCTGAGGTTCAGTACCGCCTACCAACCCCAGAACGACGGATAGTCAGAGCGCACCATATAGACACTCGAGGACCTCCTGCACACTTTTGTACTAGACTGGGAGGCTCCTAGGAGGAGCATTTTCCCATGGCAGAGTTTGCATACAATAACAACTACCATTCGAGCATTGGCATGACACCTTACGAGTCTCTGTATGAGAGGAAGTGTACAGCACCCTTGAGTTCGGTCAAGGTGGGGATCAAGTGGGAGGTTGGTCCCAAGCTGATTTGTCAGAGTCAGGAGGTGATAGAGTAGATTCACAGACGGCTCCGCACTGTCAAGAGCAGGTAGAAGAGCTACGTTGACAAGAGCATAAAGATGTGTAGTTCGAGGTTGGGGATCACATCTTCCTCTGTATTTCGCACATGAAGGGCCTGCAGCGTTTTGGGGTGAAAGGGAAGCTTGCGTTGAGGTTTGTGGGGCCCTTTGAGGTCTTGGAGCGGGTAAGACCCGTTGCTTACCGGCTTGCCCTTCCTCCCCAACTCTCTCGAGTGCACGACGTGTTCCATGTGTCCAACCTCAGGAAGTACGTCGCCGATCCCAGCCACGTTTTGAGTCACAAGAGCATCGAGGTGGGAGACGACCTGAACTATCCCGAGAGTCCAGTACATATACTAGACGAAGCTTTCTAGAGTTTGAGACGGAAGCAGGTACCACTGGTGAAGGTCCTATGGAGAAGCCAGCGGTATGAGGAGGCAACTTAGGAGCCTGAGACCGCGATGAGAAAGCAGCACCCGAAGCTTTTTGAGGGTACGTCCCTTCTGACCTACTTTGGTTCTCTTTAAGTTTGTTATGCTCTTTTACGTTATTTCCGCACCCTACCTAGCTATGTTTCAAGGATGAAACTTCCTTTAAGTTTATTATGTTGAAATGAGCCTTTCCACGGACCGTTCGGAGTTTTCAGGAAGGTTAGGGGCGTAAACATAATTTTTGACCCTTTGAGTTGAGTGTGTGGGCTTTGCGAGAACAAGAGAGGAAAGCAGGGGGAGTTTCCATAATTTCTTTCCTCTCTCTCTTCCCACTCACATACTCACACACACACGCACCCTTCCCCCTCTCCTCCAAACCTTAACCCCACTTCTACTAAAACCCCACCACCCTCACCATCTCCACACCGTTCACACCACCACCTCCACCCCCATCCCCTTCACCGGCAAGCCACTAGTCCCTTCCCGTCCCCTTGCAGCCACAAGGAGGAAGGAGAAGGGCAGAGTGCAGAGGAGAGGGAGAGCGAGGGAGAGAGGGTAAGCGAGGGCATGGGAGAGAATAGAGAGCTTAGGGTAGCTCGGGAGTGCACAGCCGGAGGAGCTCGAGCGGGAGAGCTCGCACGCGAGGAGCGCCCTTGGTGTGGGTGCAGCGATGAGTGCCCAGAGTGCGAGGGGAGGAGTCGCAGTCGGAGTAGCCACGGGAGCTCAGAGGAGCTCGTGCGGGAAGAGACGAGGATGCGCACAAGGAGGAGGAGCTCGTGGAGGAGTTACCGATCTCCTGCAACCATTGGAGAAACTGTTGCTACGCTGCGGGTGGAGCTCGCGAGAAGACGAGCGTCTGCGAAGAGTTTCTGCGTATTGGATTTTTCCAGTATCAGACGACTGAAGCAACAGCAAACGTCCAGAGCTGAAGCTGAACGTCTGAAAACTCGTGGAGTGACGAGGTAAGCGTCCTGAATGCTCATACACGCGCGTATGTTACATAGGCAACGTTGCGCTGTCGTGGTTTTAAACCTGCAAACATATGCATAGGTACAGGTCTTGGAAAGGTGTGCAAGCACACTCTTCAAGGTGCTTTAGGACATCTAGACATCTCCATAAATGTCTGATAGACCTATCAGACGTCCGGATGCACCGACAGACATCTAGAAAGACCCAGGACGACTGTAAAGGGGTTCTGACGTCTGCCAACAACACACAGAAGCAAATTGAGGTTCTGAGATCGTTTAAGACGTTTGGGCCTAGTCCCAAATGTCTGATTTTAGACAGTATGCACGCTTTTGGCCCGTTCAAGTCCCAAACGGAATCGGATTTACACAAACGAAATACCATTATTTTCCACTTGAGTTTCTCTACGTGTTAGTGTCAATTATATACTATTTTGAACTTGTCTGATGTGACTTAGTCACTAGTATAGGTCTCCAGCCTGTAGCGTATTCAGGGCCCACGGAGACGACAAGACCTGCGGTTTCAGCCTCCATTCCTCCCGTGTTTCCCAGTAGAGTGGTTTACTTTAATATTAAGATTTAAATAAATAAAGTGCATGTTTAGAATAACTTGATTGAACCCTAGGATGTGAAATGAACCTTTGGGCAAAAGCGAATGAATATTGCTTGAGTGACATTGTTTACTTTGAGATACATGTTAAACCCTAATTGCTAGCAAGTGTATTAATTACTTGATGTAATGCCTTCTCAGTTATTAAAACACGAGCTTCCTATTATAAAAATGAAACCCGGGATGTGAACAGTAAGATGTGAATGTTGAGAAATGGAATGAAAGGAATACAAGCACGAATGCTACGGGGAATTAGGAGAAGAACTCCTGTATACGGAAAGAACCTTGTAAGTAGACGGGAAGTGAGTTGGCCCTTGTGTACACAGTACCAAGGAAAGAAATGATGAGAGCCTCATCATAAACCCTAACTGACACAATTTGATCTAAATAAGTGTGAAAAAGCTCCTACAAAACTTAAAGAAAAGCCTAACTCAGAGAATTCTAAATTGAAGAATAAAACAAGTCATAAGGAGTAAAACTGTAATTTTACCAATGCAGTACACAATCAGGGTGTCTAAGGGTCTAAACATAGGTCAAATGAGCTTAATAAGGAAGGAAGTTGGATGATCTGATCCGAAAAGGGTTATAGCAACTTCTAGGAATTAAATGACATTCTGTAACCCTAAAGACAAACCCACTTAAATTCACAATGTTCTAGGTAGAATAAAAATCAACTAAGCCCTCTAAAATTCATGGAAAGATATTCCCTAGGGTTTAGAACCTTCAATTTAGCCTTTGCAACCTATCTTGACCTAAATTAAGAACTATGCCCAAATTTTGACCTAATTTGGGTTTTTACGAAATTGACAGGTCAAACGTGGTCAAACTTAAAATCAAATTACACCATTGAATTCCTTAGGTTCAAATTAGGTTGGTACAAAAATTTGGGCCTAGGAGAAGACTATCTTGACCGACTTCACAAATTTATCCTCTTGAATTACTTTTTGACCCTTATCTTTTTAAACCCTTCCATTTGGCCCCCTATCTTTTCCTTCATTCTTTGCAGAACGGTCCTTCCTGCCACCCCACGCAGGCACCAAACCTCCGGCGACCTTGCACGGAGGATGGCGCCGCGCAAGGTATGGGGACCGCCCTCAGGAACGAACGGGGGATTCCCTGCGTCGTCCTCTATCACAAGGACCCTCCCCTTTGACCTGCAGATGCCCATGCCTCTCGTGCGAATGCACGAAAGGCATGGGTCTCCATCTCCGACCATCTCCGACGAGCTCCCCACGTCACTCCCTCGAGACCGTCTCCTCGCCAGCATCTTTATAAGGAGCGGCAGGGACAGCTGTCTCCTTCAAGCTAGATTTAACCGAAGAAAACCCCCTACTTCGTCTCCTCTCACTCCGGTCAGACAGCCCAAGCTTCCAGCGATCTTTCCTCCTCCTCCTCGTCGCTCTGCTACCATACCTGCAGCAGAGCTCACTCTGCCTCATCTTCCCACGCCAGGCCGCACCAGCTGGCACCTCCAGATCCCCTCCTTGTCGCCGTTACCCCCCTTCAGGGCTCCTTCGTCTCCGGCATCGGCAGGTACACGTCGAGCGCCACCTCCCTCCTTCTTCGTCAATTAGGTAGGTAAAAACTTTCCCCTCTCTCTCTCTGTTATTTCCCCCTTCTTAATTTACTATTTCAACCCACCGACCACCACTGTCCATCACCACCTTCTCCATCTCCGGCTGCCCTCCGGTGAGGCGTCATCGCCTCTCCACGCCTCCATCTGCCTCACCAGTTACCCCTTAAGCACTGCGACACCTTACTGACACCGAATCCACCCTACATTCACCACCTAGCACCTCCAGATCACCCCCCGAACACACCCACTCTCACGCACATAGAGTGCCCTAGGCGCACGGCCACAAGCATTCTCGCGTCTCGCCGACCCCAGTACCGCACTTGCCATGCCTGGGCGAACCTCCCTGAACCTTTTTGACGTGGCCACGAGGCCGTTTTCGTGTTTTAGGTTTCGTCCTCCTCGCCGCCATTGACGAGCAACAGAAGATGCTTAGCAAGCAGCTCCAGGCCTCTCCAGCTCCAGGCACAAGCCCCAGGCGATGTGGAAGACTTCCGCAAGTGTGCCCAGGTTCTCAATTGGGGTCGCGAGCCTTCGTTGCAGCCCCAATTGTTCTCAACTTCTTGCCTGCAGGAGCGCGGAGCGGAGGTGGGACTTTAGTCCCACCTCGGAAGTGTATGGGCGCACGCCCATACATAAATTGAAAAGGTGCTATCGGCTGGTTGCCTCCGATAGCACTGGGGTGAGGTCCCTCACCTACTCACCGGGTGTAACGACCCGGTTCCCGAGTCCCTACGAGACACGAGAACCGGACCAACTCGACTAATCCCAAGACCTAGTCGTCCAACGAGGAAGTAACCAAAAGACAGTAAAATAAACCACATTCAGCATGAATATAACTAACAGTAAGAAAGTACAGCAGTAAGGAAAGAAACTACTACAGTAGGTACCACCACAACAGCAAAACAACATTTATCATATAACAAGAACTGCAGGTAAAGAAAGTACAGCGGAAACAAAAAAGCTACTCACTAAAACAGAAACAAAAGAGGTACAAGGACTGTGGTAAACTCTACTGGACCCTACTTGGCCCAGCGTCCTCTGCAGCCGCCGACCCTGGCTACTCAACACCTGGTCCTGAAAAAGGTAACGAGTGTAACACGTCAGCAAAACGCTGAGTAGAGTGGCAAACTAACTAAAGGCAACAGTAGAGTGTACAGTAGCTGTTATGTTCTATTACTTCCTTTATTCACATCTTTCAATTTTTCTCACTATTTCATTTATTTCTCAGATCCTTTACTTGATCTCGAATGTCCTCGTGGGAACGATCTTGATTGCAGTATTTTCCAAAAGTAGAAGTAGCACGTGGTGCTCTCCTGGCCGGGAGAGTCCCCCGTGATGATCCTACCCTCAGTCAACCACCCCAAGGTCACTGACAGACGTAACGGTGACTACGGCACGCGCCATAAACGCACAGGTAGCTGGCCCGCACTGGCACGCGGTCAGTCGTTTCCGTTAACGGGTGCGCCCAAAGCACAGCACGGAACCAGGGAAGAGCCCTCTCAGTAACAGGGGTCCAACCCCTCCACAGTAACCAAACCGGGGCCTTGCCCCTCCACAGTCCGCGCACCCTCGCCTGACTACCCTGGTTTGCCCTAGTGGGCCTAACAAGTCGGTGAAGGAGGCTAGCAGAACCCCGGGGCCCGTAGGGTAGCTAGTACTCTCCTAACACTACTAGCTCTCCTCGGTACTACGTACACGAGGGCCAACAAGTCGGTACAGAGTGGCCAGTCCTAACCCCCGGGTCCCTGGGGTGGCTAGCTCAGCTCTGCACTAAACAGGGGGACAGTCGCTCTCCTTGGTACTCCGTACTCAAGGGCCAGCTCACTTCCCCAATTCTATTCCATTCTCTTTCCAGGAGTTCTACTCCTACTTCCCCGTAGGGTTCCAGAACATCTCATGTCTTACTTTCCAGTTTCACGTTCTTACCAACCATGATCCCAATCATGTTTCTTTATTCATAACAGGCAGCTGTGAATTCAATTTACAGGCAGCTTCATATATTCCTTTCCATTTTTCCAAGACTGCATTATTATATATTCCACTAGTTTTTCCATCCTAGGATTCATGCCATATCCTAGGGTCTATCATACAATTTAGTTTTCCGGCCCTAGGATTCATGCAATACCTAGGAACTATCATTCCATATATTTCTCATTCCTAGGATTCATGCAATGTCCTAGGTTCTAGTTATGGTTCCATACTTTAACAAATTTTATTAATACTTAAAGCCACTCTACCAGGTACAACGGGAGTAATGGGGGCGTGATCGGGAATCCCGCGTGCCTCCGCGACTCTCAAGACTGCAACCGAACGAGATCCTATCACAAGGATTAAACACAAGGAGTGTCTCAAAACAGTGTATAGCTACTGTAGACGGGTAGAGGAATTAATTCTGAAAAGAACGCAACTCGAATCGCGGAAAACGGAGCCCGAACGGGCCCTAAACGGGTCGAAAAAGACGATACTGTGCAAAATTAGACGTCTGGAACTTCTTCCAGACGTCTTACAAAGTGGATCAGAGAATTACCTGTTCAGCGTGGTTTCCCAGACGTCCAGAAGTCTGCGGGGACGTCTGGCCTAGCTCCCAGACGTCCGGTGGTCACTCAGGACGTCTGGAGGTCACTCCCGCCGTCTGGTACAACTTCCAGACATCCGATTCGCAAGGGATGGCGAGTCAGCGAACCTGCGCACAGCCAACTCCCTCCCTCAGTACGGTCAGTCGACAGGAAGGAAGGAGAAGGCGGTAAACTCACCTTTCAGACGTCTGTATGATATTCCAGACGTCTACCTCGCCGTCTGGCTGTCAACCCAGACGTCTGATTCTGGAAATTTTTCCAGAATCAGGGCGCTGCTCGGCCTCCGCTCGCGACGCCGCCCGCGTCGCACCTCGCGCTCCTGCTGCTCAGACCGCAGTAGGTCCCTCTCCGCGTCGCTCCGCGCCCCCTGCGCCCTCCGCCAGCCGGCCAAGCCGCTCCGGCGAGCTCGCCCTCACGGCAGAGCTCCGCCCTCGCACGCCGCACCTCCGCGCTCACTGCGGCCGTTGCTGCCGCCCTCGCGTCCGCTCGCTCTCGCGCACAGGAAGGAGAAGAAGGAGGAGAATGTGGAGACGGGAGGGGAGGCGTGGCCCTTTTAAGGCTGCGCGAGGAGGAGAGAGGGGGTGGCAGGCCGCCTGCAGCCGCAGAGAGAGAGAGGGAAAAAGAGAGAGAGAGAGGAATCGCGGGTCTGCGCGCAGACGACTCTCCCGTGCGAAAATAACTGTTTTCCAGACGTCTGGAAACGATCCCAGACGTCTATTCAGACGTCTGGATGTGATCCCAGACGTCTTGACCGACGTCTGGGCCTCCTCCCAGACGTCTTAAAATACGTCTGGGGCACGCATTCGTTACACCGGGTCTCGTCCGCGGCATTCCCGCGCAGACCTGACCTGACCCAACTTCCCACTCCTGTGCACTCCTCGCGCACCACCCACGCCGGTGCGCCTGGACCCGGGCACGTGACCCGACCCGATTACCCAGCTCTGGGAGAGCTTACCAAAGAGCGATTCAAAGAGAGAGAGACACGGGGAAGGGGTAGGGTAGGTTTTGCGCTAAAGTTTGTGAGTGTGCGCAGGAACAGGTGAAGAAGAGAAGAAGGAAGGAGAAGAGCAGAGGAAGCCAGAGAAGCTAAGAAGAAAGGAAAGGAGAAGGAGAGGCTGATCAGTTAAGGCGTCTAATTTCTAAATCAGACATCGGAGAGAAAAAGAGAAAAGAGAAGGAGAAGCGGCAACCAAAGAAAGGAAGAAGAAGCAGAGAAGCCAATCAGAGAAGAAAAGAAAAGAAGAAGAAGAAGAAGCCAAGAGAAAGAGAGAGACTGCCGCACAAGCAGCCAGAGAAAGAAAAGAAAAGAGAAGAAGAAAGAAGAGAAGGAAAAGGAAAAAAAAAGGATCTATTTTTGCTCTCCCTCTCTCTCTTTTTCTTAATTTTTGTAAAAATTATATATTGTGAATTCATATGTGATGAGAACCTCATCATGAGCCATAACTAGCTCATTTTGACCTAATACAAAGGATAAAAGCTCCTACATATCTCAAGGAAAGGATTAACTCAGAGAATTCTGAGTTTGAGAAGAAAACAAGTCATAAGGGGTAAAAGTACAATTTTACCAGTATAATCTGCATACAGGGTAATTCAGGGCCCAAACATAGGTCAAAGCAACTTAATAAGAATAAAAGTGGGATGAGATGATCTAGCAAGGGCTACAGCACTTCCAAGAAACTAAATGATAAATCTGTAACCCTAAAGCAACCCACTTCAATTCACAAGGTTCGAGGCAAAGTAAAAATAGAATAAACCCTCTAAAATTCATAGAAAAATAATCTCTAGGGTTTAGAACCTTCAATTTGGCCTTTAGAACCCATTTTGACCTACATTGAGAACCATGCCCAATTAATAACTTAATTTGGGTTTTTGTGCAAATTGACCGGTCGAACAAGGTTTAAGATGAAAATGAAATTCACCATCAGATTCCTTAGGTCGTAATTAGTCATGTATAAAAACTTGAGCCTAAGAAGAAACCTCCTTGACCGACTTTACACTTTGGTCCTCATATATTTACTCTTTGGCCCTCAACTTTTGAACCCTCGCATTTTGGCCCCTAACTCTCCTTCGTTCTTTGCAATCAGGTCCCTCCTGCAAAACCCTGCCAGCACCATGCTCCGGCGACCTTGCGCGGAGGATGGCGCCGCGCAGGGTGAGGTGGGGGACCTGGCAAGTAAACCGGGGGTGCCCTGCGTCGTCAGCCGTCGCAGGGGCACCCCCCTGGTCATTATAGCCCACCATACCGGCCGTGCGAACGCACGGACGGTATGGGTTCGTGTTTCCGACCATTCTCCGGCGAGGGAGACACGTCGTCTCCCTCCGCCTTCCTCCCTGTTTCATCCCTATAAATACCCCCCGCTGCTCCACCGACCAGGGCAGCCTGGATCTGACGGAGAAAACCCCCAACTTTCCTCTCTTCTCACTCCGGCAGACGCCCACCAGCTCCGGCGGTTCTTCCTCCTCCTCCTCTTCTCTCTGCCGCAATACCAGCAGCAGAGACTTCTTCCCCTGCTCTTCCCGCGTCGCGCAATACCGGCGCGCGCTGCCTCTGCCCCGTCGTCACCGCCGTCCTCCCCCCCACTGGGCATCGTCTTCTCCGGCGACAGTCGATACGACTGTCGCCCTGTTCCTCCCCCTTCGTCCCTGCAAGTAAGTTAGAACTACTTCCCTTCTCCTCCTCTTTCTTTCCCCGCTTTCAATTTAGTCAATTAAGCCCTCAACCGACCCTGACCACCTTCACCCCCTTCGTCTCCGACCACCCTCCGGCGAGCCGCTCCCATCACCTCAGCGACCCACACGGCTCGCCAACCACCGCAGACCTCCGCCTCCTCACCCTGATCAATCTCCGCCCTACCACTTCCCCCACATCACCCTCTGCAACTCCACCGAACAGACCCATCCTCCGACCCACAGTCCGACCTAGGGCAGCCCTCGCACGCCGCCCCGCGCCTCGCCACCACCCACACGAGCTTCGCCGCACCCTGGCGAAGCTCCTGGCACTCTCTGATTAGGCCGAGAGGCCGTTTTCTTGTGGACAGGCCACCCGACCTCCGCCGCCATTGACGCGCAGGAGGACCTGCTTCCGCCTGCAGCTACAGGCGCGCCACGCTCAGCGCCAAGCCCAGATTCACTCCCAGGCCTTGCGAGGAGTTTTGGCAAAACACCAGGTTCGCAGCCGAGGAAGAAAACTCCGCGTGACGCTGCCATCTCCTGCTGAATTCCCCGCTGCGGGCGCGCAATTGAGGTGGGCCGTTTAGTCCCACCTCGGAAACGCCTGAAGAGCCGCAGCGACATAAGATGCAAAAGTGCAGTAGCCTTACTGCCTCAGTACACGGGGTGAGGTCCCCTTCACCCGCCCGGTTACCCGGTCTCGTCCGCGCTCACGCCCCGCGGACCTGACCCGAACCGACCCGACCCGACTCGACTGACCTGCACTCCTCGCCCACCACGCACGCCGGTGGGCCTGGACCCGGGCCTGATCCGAACCCGGTTACCCGGTAGCTCTGGGAGAGCTTTCCCAAGAGTGGTTTCAGAGAGAAAGAGAGACGCGGGGGGGGGAGGGTAGAGTAGGTTTTGCTTCTGACGAGAAACTCTGAAGTGTGCAGGCGAAGAAGAAGACCCGCGGAAGAAGAAGTGCAGGCGAAGAAGAAGGAGCTGCACTGTAGCAAATGCATAGTTAAGTCGTCGAAGCACCGGGTCAGACGACGGAAGGTCAGCAGCCAGAGCAGGAAAGAAGGCAGGCTGAAGAAAGAAAGAAAAGAAGAGCAACGGCCAAAGCAGAAGAAGAAAGGAAGACTTAGTAGCTGAAGGTAGAAGCTCTGCAGCCATAAGGAAGAAGAAGAAGGAGATCTGAAGAAAGAAAGGAAGAAGAAACATTCACAGAAGAGACTGCAGAAAAAGAAGAAGAGAGGCCAAGACAGAAACCAAGGAAGAAGAAGAAGGAGATCTGAAGAGGAACATCACCTCTGCAGAACAAAGAAGAAGAAGGAGATCTGAAGAAAAGAAAGAAAGAAGAACATCACAACAAATTCTTTCCCTCTCTCTTTATTTTGTAAAAGAAACATGTATATCTCTAGAATACGACTTGCTCCCTGAGTTCGACCTCGGGAACTCTTTCATTTTCCGAGTAAAAAATTTTATATTTGAAGTGTTGGTAATAACCGGCTTTACTACAACGTTATAACAAACTAAAACCCGGTTGAAACGAACCGACTTCATTTTGGCGCCGCTGCCGGGGAGCAACGGCTATTCTAGAGGTAAACATTCCTGTTTCTTTTAATTTCTGATAATCTCCTCTTTTGTGCAGCTACAGGAACTCGAGAAGACAAGCAACCACACGACAACCACTCCGAAGACAGGTAAATTTTTCCTCTCACTATTAACCCCTAAAACTCTAAAGAGAAAGAAAAGAAAAGAACAAGCAATATATGGCTAACCTGTCTTCCATACTTAGTAACCATAAAGAGTTGCATGTTTTCAACTCATCACTCCTGCACACTATTAGGGGTATTTAAGGGCTAACACATTCTTGCTTGAGCCCTAATTGCCCAACAAAGAGTTAAATGGACCAAGTAGAGCCAACATAAGGTCAAACATTAGGATTTCAGTAGAGACACACCCCTTAATCAAGAATTGAGGAAATCCAAAAGAGGTGTGCCCAAGCCATTGATTGAAAATAATTAACAAGAAAAATCCTAAACAATTGGCTCTCTCTAAACACTTGAACCCTAAAAGAAAGGACCCAAAAAGCTCTCAAAAACAAGAGGTAAAGTTGACCCCTTTGGGTTAACCAACCTTAAATTAGGTCACTCTTTGCACTTAAAAAGACTAAAGTTCAAGTGAAACCTTAAGCACCCTGATCTTAAAATTGGTAGACTTAAGAGGTCAAGATCCCCATTCTGGTCTACCTGGAACCGCAGTGACAAGAGAGGTCGGGTGGGGGAAACCCTGTAACCCGTGGGGACGCTCTACCGTGTAGGGGTCTTCGCGGGACTCTCCCTCTCTGGCTGCCCAGGTAATTCTCAGGTGGACGATCTTTCTGATCAAGGGGTCCATCTGCCCCGCACCTCTATAGTCACCCAACAATTTTTGGGTGTCTTGATTGGGTCCAGCACCTGCTTATCTCATCCAGTCCTTCAGTATTTTGCAGGAGGTCCTTGAAACCTCCTATAGAAATTCACTCTCCCCGAGGCTAAGCCTCGGCTCCTTTGTTTTTGCAGAAATCATTCACATAGCCCCTCTTTCCTCTGATTCTGAACAAAATCCCCTTCTTCCATCTTGATTCAAACTTTGATTCTATATCTTGATTCCACCACCTGATTCGAAGATGCAGCCTAATTACCAAGCAAGACTACCATTCAAAAAGCCTGAATATCTGAGATCCATGAAAGATAAGATGATTGAGGATGCCCTTGAAATCTATGAAATCAAACCCTCAACACCAGTAGAAAACATTCAGGTTGATGTCCCAACAACCACAGCTTTCATCATAAACTGTGCCCAAATTCTATTGACTGAAATTTCAAAAGGATCAACCCGAGATATGCTCATGACAGGATACATTGAGATGGAAAAATTACACCAATCTGAATACCTTCAATGCTTGACAAATCCTGTACTTTGGGAACAACACCAAGATGCCCTTATGAAACGGGTAGAAATGATGAAATCAGTAGAACAAATTATCAACCAGAAATACCCGTATATACCAGAAACAGAGGATGAACCATCTTGGAACAATATTAAGGAACAATCCAGTTTCCCAGATCTCGAGATTGAGGCACAAAGTGGTTGTAAAATCCCAACCCAGATAGAAGACAATGTTGAATTAGGTTGGGATATTGCAGGAGAACACAATGATGAGCCAAACTTAGACCATGAATTGCCAAGCCTAGAATTTCAAAACTCCTGCAATAATGAGATCAGAACTGAACCTTCTGAGGGTATAAATTCCGCCCCTTATTTTGATAAGGTGGCCCTCGAAGGTTATTCGGACTTAGGTTCTAATAATTCTACCCACATCCTAAGCCTAGAACCTAGATCTGAAACTTATTGGGAAGATTATGAGGCCCCTTATGAGAAAAATCAAATTTTTACAGAATATGATTCCGGGCCTCTATTTGATGAATATCCCTCTCCAACATCCTCAGGAAATCTGATCGATTTTTCAGAAAACATGCCAATTTATGATACAGAAACTGAGGAGTTGGATGAGCAAGGTTTTAATGGGGTCTATCCTACCAGCTTCGAGCTTGAACAGAACACCTTTTTGAGCCCAGAATTGACATATAGGCTAGAACCCAGTCAGGCTGCTGATTCCACATTTGATGATTTTTGCTGTGATGGAATTCATGATCATGAATCTCATTTTCGCCAACTCTCCGACAATTTCAAATCTGACTATAATTGCGGAGAGATTCCCCTTCCTGAACACGCCAGGCCTATCTACAACCTCAGTTCTCATGACTCTAACTCCGACTCTGAGGTCCTGATTCCCGAGATCACCGATAACACAGAATCATTCCTTTTCGATCCTCAGAAACCAAAAACAGAAAATGCCAAGAGTAATTGCAACCAAGAATCCAAATTTTTTCTCGAATCCGATTCCTTTCATCCTACAAACACTCTTCCGGCATTTGATAGTTACCCAGAGGACTCTCTACAGAAAATCACCTATCATCTGTTTCTAGAAGAGCCCTCGTACACAATGGCCACCTCATCCGCACACACAGAACGGATCAAAACCTCTTCCAAACCCCGACCCGCAACCGGAGTCAATTTCTATTCAGATTCACCTCTCACCGAGCCGATTGCATTTCCACATCGGGTTCCGAACATTGATCAGACTACATACCATGCTCTATCATTCTCTGATCACCCCTGTAGGGTTCCTGCATCAACCACTGATTATCCTACGGGTCCCTACTCTGACCAGGCTGATTCGGCTCAGCCAAACCCTGCGTTTACACTTCCACATCCATCTGAGCTTCATAGTTTATGGTGGGCTCCACACCTTTTTATCCACATCTATCAACCCACCAGATTGATTGGGTTTGGGGTGCATCATCAGCCTGTTGATCTGAACAAGCACCTGGTTGGACCAACCAGGCTCTTAATCAAGGTGCTTGTCTTACAAAACTCCGCTGATTTGACCATCCCCTCTCCATCGCATTTCCCGCTTGGCTGAAGGCATCAAATTTAGCGCTCAACGGGAGGCAGCCCGTCATTCTCTTTGAAAACCTGAAACTTGTTCTGACAGCTTTTGCACTTGAAGTTCACACTTTAGGACAGCCGACTCCACCTCAGGTGCTTGCATCTGAGATTAGAAATCATCCGCAACAGTCACCCCGACCCATTCACTCATCAAAACAGCTATCCTAATGTATGAACTTAGTTGAATAAAAACCCCTAGGGTACAATGAGGACATTGCAAATATTAGGCATGGGGGGGTATGAAAGTGCAAAAACTTGTAAGAAAAGGTTTCAAAAAAAAAAAAAAAAAATTCACATATGCCAAAAATACCATAAAAATTAAAAAATTTTTCGAAAAAGAATAAGAGGAAAAGAGGAGAAGGAAAATTTTGTGAAGGAGAAAAGAAACAAAATGAAAAAGGAGCACAAAATTATGAGAAAAAGTGATAGTCATTAGTAAGGAACTAAGGAATTAACCTAAGTTCTAGACCTCATTCAAGAAAATAACTGAAAAGTGCACAATGAGATTAGTAAGAATGCAAACCTTAGGCATTCTTGAATAGACTCTTAGTACCCATTAAGATCTGGACACTCCTCAAGAGGTTGAGGAAAATGAAAAGCTGAAGTATTAGGTCTAAGGCTTAGGGAGTATTCGGCCTCGTTAACTAATTTTTGGTTTACGGGACTCAGTAACCTAAGCACCCTAATCTCACACACAGCCTGATTCAGTAAGCGTAAAAATCAGAATCACGCAGAAGCGTCGCAAAAATCTGAAAAGAACACCTAGAATAGGAGCGGCCAATCAACACAAGTTGATTTGGACGAGTTCCCAGCGCAGAGAGGCGGGGAAATCCCCTCGAAGATGCGTAACAAAATATCATCTCCTCGGTGCTTGTCTCTTAGGATATTTACATATCCTACTGGGGGCATGTAAGCACTCTGCTGGTTCAGATTCCATGGATGGCATTATCTCGAAGTGTCAATTGCCAGGGTCTGGATTCGGCCACGGAATACCATGGATGGGATTATCTCGAAATCTCAATAGCCAGGGTTCCGGGGGTTGCCATGGGCGGTGCTATCTCGAAGCATCGATCGCCAGGAACCCTTGAGGATTGATGATGGGAGCAAGGAATCTGATACAGACCGTGTTGAAAAGCCAATCCTAGGCTAGAACTAAAAAGAAAAAGAGAGAGAAAACTCTCCAAACAGAAAAACTTTCGATCTCTCTCTTACAAAACGCACTGCGAACTGAGCCAGGGCTAAAATCATTTCAAGCACGGGTGCTTTAACCACGAAGTCCAATAAACCTTAGGTTAGTTCTTGTGGGCCTTAAAAACCTTTGCTAAAAGACTGAGGCTAAGGCTAGACAGATTTGGATCTTGATTGGTACTAGAGTACCTTTTAGGCCTATGGTCAGCATTCTAACCTAATCTATGCTCAAATAAAAAAGGCACTTATCTAAAACTATTAAAAACTTCATGGTCTAGAACAAGGGTTGAAACCTTAAGTTTTTGCTAAGGGACTAGCAAAAGCTAGGCATGGGGGTATGATGAGAACCTCATCATGAGCCATAACTAGCTCATTTTGACCTAATACAAAGGATAAAAGCTCCTACATATCTCAAGGAAAGGATTAACTCAGAGAATTCTGAGTTTGAGAAGAAAACAAGTCATAAGGGGTAAAAGTGCAATTTTACCAGTATAATCTGCATACAGGGTAATTCAGGGCCCAAACATAGGTCAAAGCAACTTAATAAGAATAAAAGTGGGATGAGATGATCTAGCAAGGGCTACAGCACTTCCAAGAAACTAAATGATAAATCTGTAACCCTAAAGCAACCCACTTCAATTCACAAGGTTCGAGGCAAAGTAAAAATAGAATAAACCCTCTAAAATTCATAGAAAAATAATCTCTAGGGTTTAGAACCTTCAATTTGGCCTTTAGAACCCATTTTGACCTACATTGAGAACCATGCCCAATTAATAACTTAATTTGGGTTTTTGCGCAAATTGACCGGTCGAACAAGGTTTAAGATGAAAATGAAATTCACCATCAGATTCCTTACGTCCTAATTAGTCATGTATAAAAACTTGAGCCTAAGAAGAAACCTCCTTGACCGACTTTACACTTTGGTCCTCATATATTTACTCTTTGGCCCTCAACTTTTGAACCCTCGCATTTTGGCCCCTAACTCTCCTTCGTTCTTTGCAATCAGGTCCCTCCTGCAAAACCCTGCCAGCACCATGCTCCGGCGACCTTGCGCGGAGCATGGCGCCGCGCAGGGTGAGGTGGGGGACCTAGCAAGTAAACCGGGGGTGCCCTGCGTCGTCAGCCGTCGCAGGGGCACCCCCCTGGTCATTATAGCCCACCATACCGGCCGTGCGAACGCACGGACGGTATGGGTTCGTGTTTCCGACCATTCTCCGGCGAGGGAGACACGTCGTCTCCCTCCGCCTTCCTCCCTGTTTCATCCCTATAAATACCCCCCGCTGCTCCACCGACCAGGGCAGCCTGGATCTGACGGAGAAAACCCCCAACTTTCCTCTCTTCTCACTCCGGCAGACGCCCACCAGCTCCGGCGGTTCTTCCACCTCCTCCTCTTTGCTCTGCCGCAATACCAGCAGCAGAGACTTCTTCCCCTGCTCTTCCCGCGTCGCGCAATACCGGCGCGCGCTGCCTCTGCCCCGTCGTCACCGCCGTCCTCCCCCCCACTGGGCATCGTCTTCTCCGGCGACAGTCGATACGACTGTCGCCCTGTTCCTCCCCCTTCGTCCCTGCAAGTAAGTTAGAACTACTTCCCTTCTCCTCCTCTTTCTTTCCCCGCTTTCAATTTAGTCAATATGCTTCTGGAATCATAGTTTGCTCCCTGAGTTCGACCTCGGGAAACTTTTAATTCCAAGTAATAAATTGTAAACTGGTAGTAGCTTTTCATGATATACTACAATGTCTAGAATTCAAAACCACACGTGAAATCCCAACACCAAGCAACTGTCCCTTTAGAGTAGAGGGGAGCTTGCTGCCCCTTGTGTTGAGACCTAGGGTGGGTTTGCCCACTCTACGTCGACTCCTGTTTAGGCCTGACATACATGGTACCGAGGTGAGCTACTTAGTGTAGAGAGGGAGCTAGCCGCCTCACGGGGCCCGGGGTTAGGACTAGCCACCCTACACCGACTCTTGTTAAGCCCACTAGGCAACCGGGATAGTCGGACGAGGGTACGCGGACCGTGGAGGGGCAAGACCCATGTTCTGTTCTTTGGGGCCAGACCCCTGTTTTGAGAGGGCAAGGCCCTATGCTGTTCTGTGCTCTACTTTTAGGCGTACCCGCTAGCGAAAACGACTGACCACGTGCCAGTGCGGGGCAGCTACCCGTGCGCTTATCGTGCGTGCCGTAGTCACTGCTACGTCGTGATCGTGACCTCGAGGTGGTTGACTAGGTGGAGGACTACCACGGGGGACTCTCCCAGCCACGAGAGCACCACGTGTACATCCTACATCACGAGAAAGACTGCAATTAAGATCGTTCCCTTGAGGGACAAACAAGATCAAGAAATAACCGGATTCTTAAGAGAACAAAGAAATCAAAACTACTTAGTTGAGCTAAATAGAATTGAATAATAAATTAGTTCCTTGTCTTATGTTAATTGCATATAAATGGCTTAACCACCACTCTACTCAGCATTAGCTGACCACAGTTTTTGTAACCTTGATCAGGTCAGGGAGTTGAGCAGCCAGCACAATCGGCTATAGAGGGAGCTGGGCCCAGTCGAGCCCAACCCTAGCTGTTGTTCCCTTGTGTTTCAGAGCTTCTGTTGTTGTAGTGAGTATTCGATATATGTAATATTGTTTTTGTTACATTTTCTCTTTACTTTCTGCTGTTGGAGTTGTGATGGCATGTAATATTGTGAGACATTTCTTTCTGTTTCCTTTACTGTCTACTTATTTATTTTCTGCCTAGTTACATTGCATGTGTAGTTATTTCTCGTTGGACAACTGGGTCTTGGGATTAATCGAGGCAAGCAGGTCATAGGTCCGGTAGGGATCTGAGATCAGGTCGTAACAAAGATGGTATCAGAGCAAGGTCATCCCGAGAAATGAACCAAACGGTCTGGAAGTAACCACTCACGTGCATGTAACTAGGATAGCCATCATAACGTATCGCTTTGACCTTCGCTTCTGAGTCTTATTTCTTTATGTAATCCTGTATCATTGACAATTCTTATTCTCCACACATTATGTTCAGTTAGTCGATCCTTCATTCTTTACCAGGAGTGAATGCGGAGGTCCCAGCTGAGATAAGGGTATGTTACAACCCGGTTCGCAAATCCCTACAGAACCCAAGGTCGACTTACCTTGACTAGTCCCAAGACCCAGTCGTCCAACAAGAAATAACCAAAAAGCAGGAAAGTAAACCACATTCACATATACAATATAACTAAGCAGTAAAAACGTACAAGCAGTAAAGAAAAGTAAAAGCTGTTATTCCAATACATACCACCACAATAACAGGAACAACGGAAACGAAAGCAACAGTAACAACAACAGTAGCTGAAAGTCTGAAACTCACTACAATAGTAAAGGGGGTACAACAAAGAGTGCAGAAACTACGGCTGGGCTCGACTGGGCCAGCACGATCTGCAGCTGGAAGATCGGGCTGCTCAAATCCTGGACCTGAAAGTGTTATGAAAAAGGACAGAGTCAGCAAACGCTGAGTAGAGTGGTAACTATACTATCTAAAGCAGTAAAAGTAATAGGTTTAATTATCTTTTTCTAGTTATGTTATTTTACATGCATTTCCTTTTCACCCATTTTCCTCAAACTTTCAGATTTTCTTGATCTTGCATGTTCCTCATGGGAACGATCTTGATTGCAGTCTTTTCCGAAGAGTATAAAGTACATGTGGTGCTCTCTTGTCCAGGAGAGTCTCCCGTGGTAGTCCTACACCCAGTCAACCACCCCGAGGTCACTGTCAAGATATAGCGGTGACTACGGCACGTGTGATAAGCGTACGGGTAGCTACCCCGCACTGACACGCAGTCAGTCATTTCCACTAGCGGGTACGCCCAAAGTACAACACAGAACAGTATAGAGCCTATCCCTCTCAGAAACAGGGGTCTAGCCCCTCAGAACCAAACAGGGGTCTCGTCCCTCCACAGTCCACGCACCCTCGTCTAACTACCCCGGTTTGCCCAGAGGGCCTAACAACTTGGTGTAGGGTGGCTAGCTAAACCTCGGGCCCCATGGGGTGGCTAGCTCCCTTCCTACACTAGTAGCTTGCCTCAGTACTATGTACACGAGGGCCAACAGAAGTTGGCGTAGAGTGGCCAATCCTAACCCCGGGTCCCAACCTAAGGGTGACTAGCTCCGCTCTACACAAAAAGGGGACAGTCACTCTCCTTGGTACCACGTACTCAAGGGCTAGCACACTTCCTGTCTACATTCCAGATTTTCCATCTAACCACAGGAGCTCTACTCCTAACTTCTCGTAGGGTTCATGCTCATGTTCACCACATTATTCCGATCCAGATTCCATCATTCACAATTCAGTTCTTGTTTATACACAGGCAACTCATGTTTCCACAATTTAATACATGCAACTAATGATTTCACAGGTAACTGTTCATTTATCTCAGGTAGCTCATATTCTAACAGGCAGCCCATAACTTTATTACAGGCAATGACTAGCAGTTTAACTTATTCATGTATACAAATACAATCATGTGATACAATTGGTTTATTCATTTCTCTGTCCTAGGGTTCCTGCCACATCCTAAGTTTCCAGTTGGCTAATTCCACGAATACATTCTTATTTAATAAGATTAACAGCGGTAGACCACTCTACCAGACAATTCGGGAATAATGGGGGCTCAAATCGCAGACCCAGAAGTCTCTGTGAGTTCCAAACATGCAGTAGGTCAAACTCTTATACCAAGGAATACATCACAAAGGAAGATTCAGAACCGTGTATAAAGGTTTCTAGTACATAGAGAAACTCATAAGGAAACTATAGATACTTCGTTTGTGTAAAACGGGTCCCGATGGGACCCCAAACAAGTCAAAAACGTGTCTACTGACCAAAATCAGACGTCTGGAAACAAGTCCAAACGTCTTAAAAGTTACAGAATCTCACCTCAAGTTCCTGTGGTGTCCTCAAACGTCCAGGACTCCCCTGCGACCGTTTGAAAGCAGTTCCAGACGTCTGACCAGTCCTCCGGTCATCCGGAAGCACCTCCGATCATCTGGTGAGCAGATCAAACGTCTGAAAGTGCGTGAAAGGCCATTTCGCGCAAATTCCCAAGGCTGCTCCTACATACGACAGAGCAGCCACCCTAAAATTAGTCAAACATATCTTCTGCGGTGTAGCCTACATGACCGTAACTGCGAAGGGAATGTACCTTCGCGATAAAGGCGCTTTCAGACGTCTGGTCTTGACTCCAGACATCCAGACGCTCAACCAGTCAT
Source organism: Thalassia testudinum (assembly GCA_037157565.1). Classification (NCBI taxonomy): domain Eukaryota; kingdom Viridiplantae; phylum Streptophyta; class Magnoliopsida; order Alismatales; family Hydrocharitaceae; genus Thalassia; species Thalassia testudinum. Next base: position 28,127,852 of record JAZHRO010000024.1, read on the forward strand.
CCAGACTGCGCTCCAGACGTCTGATACTGGAAAAATTCCAGTATCAGAATGCACTCCCAACTCTCCTTGCCACGCTCTGTCGCGTTTGCCCTCGCTCCGCTGCAGCTCCAGCTGCTGCAGGTGGTCGAGGACGTCTCTCCGGACTCCCTCCTCCTCTAACACGTGCCACGGTGGCTATGCGAGCTCCGACGAGCTTCCACCGAAGCTCCCGACCTCGGCCTCCTCCTTCTCATGCACTCTCCTCCTCGCTCTCACGTGCTCCCTCTCTCACCTCCTCTCGCCGCTCCACCGCGCTCTGAAGGTGGAGATGGTGGTGTGTGCAGTGGAGAGGAGAGGAGGGGAGGGTGGCTTTTATAGGGTTGGGGGGTTTAGGGTTCGGCAGGGGGAAGAAGGAGAAAAGAGAGAGAAAAGGAGTTCTGCGCACCGCCCACGTGCAAAGTGAAGCTCGCGTACGAAAATTTCATTTTCAGTCGTCCAGGAAAGGGTCCAGACGTCTGACTGACACTCCAGACGTCTTAAAAGGCTAAAAGTATGATGGGTCTTTACAGGGTAAAACCAAAATTCTTCCTCTATTTTAAGGTAAGCACTAAAATTATTAATCAATAGTCACGTTAGTGTAATATGTTCATGGTTTAGGTTGCATCCTTATATAATATTTATATCAAAAATCTCCATTATAGGATATCTTAGGTGCAATAGATGGATGCCATGTCCGTGCCACTATTCCTGCAACTCATCAGGTGAGATTCCGTAATCGGAAGGGATGGACCACTCAGAATGTCATAGCAGCTGTCGACTTTGACCTCCAGTTTGTATTCGTTGGAATTGGTTGGGAAGGATCCATGGTGAACATGAGGGTTCTCAAATGGGCTTTGAGAGAAGGCCTGAATGTACCCCAGGGTCGTAAGTACTTAGTAGATTTGAGTTACGCTAATACGGATCATTTTCTTTCCCCTTTTCGTGGCATCTCATACCATCTACAAGAGTACCGAGGTCGTGGTCATCGGTATAGGTCATACAAGGAACTTTATAATCATCAACATGCTCAATTAAGAAATGTTGTGGAGAAGGCATTTGGGGTGTTGAAGAGGAGGTTTAAAATCGTGGATACCCATCCGTACTACACATTTGATGCACAACGACGGATTGTAATGGCATGTGTGATTCACAACACGATTCGCCGTTGGAGTTTGGAAGATCAAATATTTGATAAGGTGTTGGGCGACACTGAAGATGAGGGTGACACTAACATCATGTGGCATGATATTGACCAAGCAGCTGTACGTCAAGGAGAGTTCGTAAGAGAGCAGATAGTACAACTTTGGGCAGGCCACAACACACGGTCAAACTAAGAGTTTCGTTTCCAGTTCCTTCTAAGTAATGTGTTGTAATTTGAACTGAACTGAATGTACCAGTTTGTAATTATTATTTGGATCTATTGCAATGCACAACTACTAATCAATTATCTTTGGCACAAGTAAACGCTTAGGCAAGGCATGTAAGTCATTTACAAGGAGTGTAGGTATGGCAGATGGTTTCATGACCACAACCCACGGTCGAAGTTGCCACTGTGGATGACCTGCACGGCTATGGTTGGACCCCGATGGCAGACAACATCTTTCGCCAATGGATCGCCTTTTCTATATATGCCAGCTTTGGTAAAATGTAAGATTATCATAGTCATTGGATTTCAAGTTTTTAAGATTTCTATATCGTGATAATAATTTCTCAATGGTGCAATTACAAAGTTGCAATGCAGCAACTCCCTCCAACTCTTAATGCAAGCCATGCGGAGTCGTACTTCCTTGCCCTTAAATATCAATGCCTAGAGATGGACAATACCCATATTAGAAGAAATTCTGAAGCAAATGAGGAGTACATTGATTGGCTCGTAAACAGGGCTAAAGAAGTTGAGGATGAACTAGAGGTCACCTGTAATGAAAATCATAGCTTACAAGGAGAAGTAGAAGGATATCATCATGATATAAGCAGCTTGAATGAAAGGGTGCAAGATTTAGAGATTGAACTAGGTGTTCGCCAAGCTGAGTTACATGCGAAGCACGCGGAAATTGTTGACAAGATGAGGAACTTGTCATGCTAGATATAGTACTAATAATTATTTACCTACCATTATTGTTACTTTTGGGACCTTAAATTACTGCCATAATAGGTATTTGTAACCATAACATTTCAGGGTATATCATTGCTATAATAATATGCATTTACAACTCTGAAATGAGGAACCAGGTGTACACTTGGACTACGGAGAAAGATATGATGCTACTGAGTCATATTAAGGATGTGGCTGAATCAAGTGAATAATACCTTTGCAATCTCACCAAGCGAGAATGGACTGTAGTAGGTGAGAACTACAATGCACAGAACTTCATGAACTTACCACTATTTACACTTTTCCAAAGGTGGAAGCACTTGAAGAAGAAGTTCCTCCTTACTTGCAAACTCCTCCAAATGGAAGGGTGGCTTTGGGATGACACCACTAACCTTATTCTCCCACCCGTTAAGGGTGAGTGGGATACGGTACGCACTACTTATTTCTCTAAGTTCATATATAGATGAAACAAATGTAACATAACATATATGTTAACTCTAGTAGGTGGACGAAATGTTTTGCGACACTCTCAAGGATCTTCCCTTCCCACAATTTCCCCTCCTTCTAGATATAGTTCTTCTGTAGCTTCAAGTGGAGTATTGCATGTGGGAGTACTTTGTTATGTAGTAACATATTTAGGGCTTCTCATATATTACGTCACATTGATATCGTAGTTAGTTGTACTTACAATTTCGAGTTTAAATGATTTGTATGTCGAGTGTTGACTTTGGATAACTCATTTAGCTATCTTATATGTTTAATGCATCTTCCATTGTTTTATATAATTTGACTTTCATTTGCAGGCACTCTACGGTTCCTAAATTGGGCAATGATGAAAGCTAATTGTGTATATGTCATATTTATTCAATCAATGGAGACATGCACCATAAAATGATAGGAAGGCGTAACCTTGGTCACGCAACCCCATCTTATAGGTTAGTTAGGATGCAGAGAGGTTTTCCTTCATACGTAGTTGTTGGCAAAACTTGTTATGGCATCCTAACGAATGCATTCTACAAATGAGATTGCTTAAAGGCAACTAAGCTTATTAAGCCCAACCCCGTTATCAAACAACAATGGATTTATGCAATCACCATGTACGACATCGTAAGTTACATCATTTTCAATTGAAAATTTCGACTCTTCGTTAACTTATCATATTTTATTTCATTGGTTGAATGCTATCTTGTAGGTAATTCCTTATACTATATGCTAAATTCACTATAAGTGACCCATGTCAGCTAAGTTTTTTAACTGATGCCTTGTAATCTTTTTTTTTCAAAGAGTATATTGTTCCTTTTTTATAAAGTACTGTATTCCATAACTAAAGACCATATGTTATCGAGAGAACTGGTTTTTTCTCTCGATCAGACCACCTAATGACCATATATTATCGATCATGTTTCAAAAAATGTTTAAGGTCTTCAATAGATTATTTCGTAAACTCTGTTAGTTTGGGCTTTTGGAAACCCCTATGCTTTCACTAAAATAAATGGTACGTATATCTTCATGTCTCATTTTCTTTCCTTGTCCAACTAAGATGGGGGATGCCATCATCTTTCCTTAAAGTGTATACGGTAGTTTAATTGAGGTAAGGCTTTAAGCCTATTCTTTAGAAACCATAAATAGTTTGCTACTTATATTGCATGTAAAAAGATCTATCATAACTTTTTTTCTTGATTCCAACAGAAATCTGCATATTTTGCAGTTGTGTAATTTTGTTGCCTATTATCAATTCTTACTTGGTAACATGTTTATTTTCTTCAAGTTAGATCGCATCACCCTTTCAATAGACCTTACCTACCTGAAACTTTCTTTTAGCATCCTGTTATTAAGCCTCGCTAGTTGCCCATTGCATAATGGTGAGTACCAACTTTTGCCCAATTGTTTCTCTTCTTAATCAAATTAATATTATGGATGTATCATGTCCATTTCATTCAATACACATGCCAACTTTGTTCTGCTGATCAGTCAAAGAATTATTAGAAAGGAACTGCTATGATCAAGCAATTTACTCCAAGAGTTAAGAGGACAACCATATCATTTCTTGTGTCGATTGTATTATGTAGGTTCTATGTGGTAGAAGTTCTTCTTGCACTTGAGTATCTGCACATGCTTGGGATCATCCATCGGGATCTTAAGCCCGAGAATGTCCTTGTTCGGGAAGATGGTCACATAATGCTCTCTGACTTCGACCTCTCCCTACGCTGTGCTGTTAGTCCGACGCTTATCAAGTCTTCAAGCATGGAGGGAATTCTGCTCCGCAGGAGCCAACTTGTCTATTGCGTCCAGCCTGCTTGCATCGAGCCTTTCTTGCCTCCAGCCCTCATGCGTGCTTCCCACGTCATGCTTCTCTCCTCGCTTGTTTTCATCCAAGTCCAAGAAGGGGAAGAAGGAGCGCAAGCAGAAGCCAAAGCCTGAAGTGGAACACCAAGTAACCCCACTTCCTGAACTCATTGCTTAGCCTACCGATGCCAGGTCCATGTCATTTGTAGGGACCCATGAATACGTGGCTGTTAAGTTTACGCAGAGAATGAGTGGAATTGCTACACTTAACAAAGCTCTGTACTCTGGCTTTCTGTGTTTCCCACGTCAACATCTTGCATGTTAGAAGTAGGTCTCATTTGGTCTCTGGCATGTGCAGTGAATTGATGCTTTCTTTATGTTGTTGAGTTCGGCAGTGGGATACAATGTCTGATGTGCACGTGTAATCCTTGCAAGGTATAAAGTTGCTTGACAGTGGGAGAAATGTAGGTTCTTGTATCATTCAAATAGAGAAAAAGCAGTTATTCTTTGTTTGTCTTCTGTTTGCTGTTTTATATCCCAAACAGAGCAAAAAAACATGTAAATTACTAGTTCTGATGAATAAAATAACAGGTGGAGCCTCACAGGGAGCAAATCATCTTTAGTGGAACAAATAACTTCTCTATGTCAGTCATTTGTATATCATGTATCTCTTGTTCAACTTATAATTTTTCGGGGTTCATTCATAATTTTTTAAGATGGGATTGCATCAACTAATACCTTTTGTTTCTGTTTGTATACATGTGCTAATGTCTCCTGTCGACACTTTCATTCATTGTTCTTGATTAAGTTGAGGAAATCAAATATGAATCCTATTTGCAACGTGTGGTTTTCTGTTAGTAGAATCTTCCTCTGTATCTCATTTCTTGTGGGTAATCTATGTTTCTTTTATCTCTTTGTTCCGTGTGATCTAAGTATATGGCCCTTGAAAAGAAAATTCCAACTGTCTCCTTCTTAGAGACGTATGGTGTTACCTTGAAATTTTGATTTCGAGAATGCTTCAATTAACAATATGGTGCTAAAAATTTATTGGTATGACCTCCGAGTCCATTAAGAACAAGCTTTTGATCTATTTACATTTTTTCCTTTTTCATTCTATTTACAATTGTAGTATAGATGTGTGGCAGTTCTTGCAATAGTATAAGCCTAAACCCAAGGACACAATTTAGCTGCCATTGCCACTTCTATCTTGCTCCATTAATTTCTTACCAGGTGTGTCTCATTGAATATTTCACATAAAGAGGAAGAAAGCTTCTCATGCTGGGATGTTTCAAATTGCAGAGACAATAAATAGACCAATGGTACACATTCGTGGCCGAGCTATGGTAATCCATCTAATTTCCAGGTCTACTTCTCAAAATACTAGCAACTCACCTATGTACCAGGCATCAGAGGAAGCTATTATCAAACAGATACAATACATTTTACTACCTGTATTTATATGTTGTGCCACTTTGTTATCTTCAACATGTCATGTTTTATATGTATATGTTAAAAATTGTTGACTATGTCCCATTATCATGCACCGCGTTGCATGTTATTGTGTAAACTCAATTGTACATCTATCCAGCATAAGTGTATTTGGCATGCATAATGTTCTTGTAATATCTAATTTACCTATTTAATAGATTTTTGGTTTTAGAGAAAACGTAACCTTCTTCCTATATTAATCTTTTCAACCTAATAAAATTTGTATTTTCTGAGTAGAGTAATAGGTCGAAGGGCCCGCAATAGTCAAATATGTTTATTTATAAATTATTTTTCATTGTACAAATTCAATATCAACATATAACATATCAATAGTCATCGTAAATAACCTTCCAACTATAAAGGTAAGATGGTCAAAAACTCAACTTTCCAACTACCTTTCACTTATATTTCATCACATAACAACCAATTTATCCCACATATAAAATCCTCAAACAAACACCAAACAAGAAATACCTTATCTTTTATCCCTCACTACTACCCAATGTGCAGCCAAACATCAAAACTCATTTATCCTTCACTTTTCTCTCCATCCCTTACCCCCCACAAAATTTATCCCTTTCTATTTCTCCCACCTTTCAAATAGAGCCTAGAGGCTAAACTTAAGCTAGAAAAACGTTAAGTTGGGATCGAGTCAGGATTTTTTTGGATTCTATTCAAGTTAGGCCCGGATAAATCAGCCAACGCTCCACCCAGGCGTTCTACGGTGGAGCGTGGGATTTGACTGAAGAGACAAGTCCTCGATTGGCATCATTACTATAAAAGAAAGCACTTGCTTCTATTGCGGCGCATGATAATCTTGGTGTTGACTACGTAATATATTAAACTTTTAGAGGTCTCTCTTAGGTTTTGTTCCACCATCCCTTCGAGCATACTCAATTGCCACCGATGGGTAACCTTGGGTCATCGATAACGAGAAAAGAAAGCATCAGAAAATCTATTTTTATAAATTAAAAAAAGGGGTCTTCCCCTCTACCGTCACACTCTTTTGTTCCTCGGATGTAAATTTTGATAAATTTGATGAGAATCTAATCTAATTTAATTAAAATAAATAAATAAAATTTTACTTGAATTTGATCAAGTTTCGATATGAATTTTATTTAAAAAATTTGATTAGATTTGAATATGGATATGTATATGAATCTATAGTTGGTTACAATATTCGAATACTCGAATAAAATTTTTATTTACCTAAGATATATATTAGTCTCATCCTAAATCTCTTATTATCACAAACTTAATCTTATTCATGATTCCTTCCATGATTTTAAAGGTTGGAAATACTTGTAAAGCTTCCACTAAATATTTATTTTGGAGATGGAGATTTTTTATTTGAAAGATATTTGTATTTAATCTTTCTTTGTATTTTTTATATTTTTATTTTTGATGTATTCTCCTTGAAAGGTTCTTTTTGTAATAATTTTAATAGAGATTAATAAAATTAGAGTAACATGAGCTCCTATGTTGAGAGCTTGTTAAAAATAAATAAATAATTAATTATATTATAGAATTTTCTTCTTTTTTGACTCTAATTTTACACAATTTAATTGTAAGATCAATTTATAAATGTGTATCCGATGGATAAATAGGTATCCATTGGATAGATAAGTATAGGTATAAGTTTAAATTTTTGTACCCGATAAATAAATAGATAGGATATATGTACAAATTTTATAAATAAATATGAACATAAATTTAACCAAACTCGATCCAAATCCAACCCATTTACATCCCTATTTGCTATCTCCATCTCCCTTCTCCTTCCTTTAAAATGGAAAACCTCCTCATCATGCCTCTCAACGCAGCTCCAACAAAACCCCATTGCTTAAAAAAAATTAGAAATACAAAAAATATCTCTTCCTTCCATGTGAAAATCTCAAATGCACATTTACTTCATCATGCCCTCCCCTTTCAAACTCACTCAAATTAAATCCCGTTTATCTAACAAATAAAATATAATAAATCCCTCCGTTCTGCTTCGGAAAGAAAGAACCAAGAACAAGAAAAAGTTAAAATATACAGAAAGATATATCATACAATATATTTTACAATGCATTCATACAAACCGAGGCAAGATGTATCATGTCAACGTATAGTAAAATATATTAACTTTTATATTTTTATACTTATATCCAACAAAAAAATAAAAATACATCTTCTTTACATGTTCATTTGAGTAGACATAGATATCATTCTCCTATTAAATTTCACCAACCCAATTACTTACATGAATTTCTCCCCCTTACTTTAAAAAGAATTAAAAAAAAAATACAAAAGCACCTTCATCAAAATTTCAATTACATATAATTTCAAAATCTCAAATACACATTTAGTGAAGATACATGAGACATCTAACTTGTTCAATAAATAAAGTGGTCGGCAAGAAATTTCCTAACATGATTAAGTTGAGTCCAAGTTGAGAAATTTTGTCTACCAGGGCACGTTAAGAAGAGATCCGAGTTGGAACCTCAATTTTTACATTACCTAAGGATTGGCATACGTAGATGGTCAACACTTATTTGATGAGTAATTTAGAATGCGAATCGAGGCATTAAGCAAATGAATCTCCCTTTTACGCGGTAAAGCCTTGGGATTTAATCCTACCACAAACATTGCTAAATCTTGTGATTACTTAACACGATGGCCAGTAACTCCATTTCGACGGAGATTCGCCAATCCTTTGGTCAAGGGATCACAAATAAGAGTACACAAATCCGCCTATATGTTATAGCCTGGATGTTCATAGACATATCAAAGAAACAAATTCGTTCTCTTGCTAGGGTTACCATGGCACACACCTGATGATTCCAAGATTCACAAATAAATGGGATTCTAGATTATTAAAATAATAAAAAAAGTAATTTTAATTGAAAAATAAGGTATTGAGAAAATGAATCTTCCTTTCACGTGGTAAAGTCTTACGATTTAATCCCACCTCGGTAATTACAAAATCTTATGATTACTCAACATCATGGCCAGGATTTAATCCCACCGCAGTAATTGCAAAATCTTATGATTAGTCAACATCATGACCGATCAGTCCTTTAGGACTTATGCACTCTCTTTTGCTTAAAATTAGCGGGCCCTTTGACGAAGGGATCACAAAAATGAGTATGTAATACCTTGTAATACATCATTGATCCTCGGATGTCCGTAGACATACTTAACAAACGAATTTGTTCCTCTCTCGTAGCTTGTAGGATCATCGTGGCACATATTTGATGAATCAATTAACGATTCACAAACGAATGACAGCGATAATAACGGCAACTGACTACTGACTGTGGGGTCGCCAAATCAATCAACCCGTCCATCTTATATGACTTTTAGAAGACACTTATGCTTCACTAGAATTGGGTAAATTTTGATTTTTTTTCTGCGTTAGCAAAATTCATGATTGTAGCCTCGATGCAACTGAAGCACGTTAAAGTTCAAACGAAAAACTTTTCACCGCCGCAGCTCCGGATGTAAGTTTTAGTAAATTTAATTTGAATTTGATTTAATCTGATGTAAAAAGAATTGATAAAATTTGATCCAAATACAATCGGATTTGGATATAAATATATGTATGAAGCTATATATAATTACTTAATTTGATTATTTAAATAAAATTCTCATTTATTAGAGATATATAAATTACATCATAAATCCCTTATTCCCTCAACCATAACCTCTCTTATGATTCACTTCATAATTTTAAAAGCTGAGAGCATTTCTTAAGCTTTGTAAGGATGGAGATTTTTTATTTGAAATATATTTATATTTTATCTTTCATTTCTACCTTTTATTTTTTGTTTCATATATTACCTTTGAGAAATTTTTTTTGTAATAATTTTGATGAGATCAATAAAATCAAAGTAACCTAAACCGTTATGTTTCAAATTTATTAAAAATAAATTATTAACGAATCATATTATAGATAATTTTTTATTTTTTGACTTTGATTTAGGTATTATTTGGTTGTAAAACTAATTTGCCAAAATATAAAGAAATGGATGAAGTGAGTCCTTTGTATCGTAATGTCGTGTAAACGTCGTCTTTATTTGATATTCATGTAAAAAAATAAAAGAATGTAAGATTTGTTAATGTGGTGATTTCCACCACATTGAAAAAAATGAACGCATCATTTTAAATTAAAACATACCGATAATAAATAATATTGCATCGGTGATAAATTATTTTGTACCAGTGATAACTTGTTCTACATGATTTTACATCGGCGATAAATTATTCTAAGTTGACTTTGTACTGGTGCAATCTCATTTTACGCTTGTGCAAAATTATTCTAAAGGTAATCTGATGGTTTTATACTTGTGCAAAGTGATTTTAACTTGAGTTTTTAATTTAGAATTTAGGAATCAGGATTTAAAATTTAAGATTTAGATTTGTGAAAAGTAATTTCACTTATGAGAAGTTACTTTTCACTTAAAAAGTGATTTTTCACATTAAGATTTAGGTAAATCCTAAATACTAAAGACTAAAATCACTTTTTAAGTAAAAAATCACTTTTCATAGATATAAAGCACTTGAAATTTAATTTTACACCGATACAAAATCATTTTAAAAATGATACGATGGTTTTGCATCGATGTAAAGTGATTATAAAAATAATTTAAGTAATTTATACTCATACAAAAAGAATTTATTGATTTCAACCATGATAAACTCCACCACATGAAAATACTTTTCTATATTAAAACAAAAATACATACAACTAATTTATAAACATATTCATAGTGGATAAATAGACACCAGATGGATAAGTTGATATAAATGCATATTTAAACCTTTATGTCCGACAAATAAATGGATATGATATAAAGATAAATTTTACAAATAAATATTAATATAAATTTACCCCTGATCCGCCTCAGATCTAATTTATTTGCATCGCCATAGCGACGTGACAAGGACCACAGAGGGGCCGAAGCTTTCTAAATAAGCGATTGCCCATATAATATCCATGAAACGCGAATAGGATCGCTTTCATGATTTGGCTTATTTATCAAGTACACCAAAAAAAAAAAAAAAAAAAATATATATATATATATATATATAGTACTACGATGCCCTCTTGATAAGGAATAGATGGTACGTACGTGAGGGTTGTGGGGGACAATTGCCGACCCTTTTCCTCGTTGGCCGTACGACAGAAGTTGGCTTTATGGTTAATATTGTTCGTTAGTGTCTTAATCATTCACATGGTGAGAAAGATCCAAATTAGCCAAACGCAACTTGGAAGGAGATGGCGAGAGATGGACACTTGATCGAGTGGTCTGGTTGGAATTTGGTACTTATATGGAGAAGCAACTACTCCTTGTCCGTTTTGCCATCCTCATTAAAGAATTTGATTTTACGTCACGATGCTTGTTAGGTTCTTGATCTTTGATCCTATTGGGAAGCGATCCCCAAAATCTATAAATATCTTTTCAAAAAAAAAAATTATAAACATCTTGATAGTCTTAAGCTTAGTTTGACGATTGAATTAATCTAATCTTATTTGATTGGTAAGATATTTTAACTTGAATATTTAACTTGTGATAAATTATTTTTTGATTAATATGAGATAAGAATTTTGGAGAGTTATCTCACCAATTTTCATGAGTCAATTCTTAAGATCTAACTCCTCCTACATCATTCCCAACTTGTGGTAGTTAAAAATAAATAACATCTTTGCTTTCATTAATATCACATTAATTGGAGTTGCTTCTCAGTAAATGAGATTTCTAAATCATCTCACAACTTACCTCAAAAGTAAATAAAGGAAAGAAATAAAGTAAAACGTATCAAATCAACCTTTTTCACACAATCTAAATTTCTTATTTCAATAATTTTATGATTATTTATTATTTTACTTTTACTTTATCACCTTAATTAAAGAGATCTAAAAGTCATTAGTAATTATCACCATAAACTAAAAAGAATACAAAGCAAATTAGAAGATGCACATCCCTTTTAAAAATACCTTCTCGAGTTCTTATTCAAAATTTAAATTGAACTCATATTTATTAAATTCAAAAAAATATCGCATGCAAATGATTACTAAAAATTAAGATCTTTTTACTTAAATAAAATAAAAAAATGTATCAGGTATTAAATATAAAGATAATTAATAAAACATTCCCTATCAATTTATACATAATAATGACTCATTTCAATTAATATGATTTTAATTATAATTAAAACAAATAAAATTTCTTACATAAAATAAAATATTTATTAAAAATAATAAATTATAATTATCTTATCGAATCTAATTAATATTAACAATCAATTAACTTTTAAACCAACAATAATATGGATAAAAATGTCATTCTATACCTTATCACATCAACAAATAACAAACTTTCACACATAAGATAACTCTCTAGATTATCCATTTATATTCCAAATAAGTACTGGTTAACTCATTAAGATAATCTTTATGACTTTCAAATAAGAATACAAGATAACTCATATATTAAAAAAATTATCCGACGAAATCTATCCCTCGCGATATCATCATTTTGACTTAAATATCTCATGAAATGACTACTTTAATAAATTAAATAATATTTATTCAATTTCATTACATCAAATAAAATAAAAAATAACCCACTTATATCTTTATCCTAGGGAATTTTTACTTATCCGCAACCCACCAACCACCGTATAATTGAATAAATTTAGCCAACATCAATTCATGAATACAACAACGCAGTGTCTTACTTTGTTTCTTCCAGCAAGGAGGGAAGCTATCTGATAGAAATTTTCCATCGTTCACATAAATTAATGCCAAAGCATGTAATCACATCAAGATAGGTAGAATTGGAAATTAAAGAGCTGCTACCAGTTGTTCAGTGTTGCGATCTTGGAAGCCTCCATTGGACACAGCTTGTAAAAGGTATCAGACAATTAATATATATTTCATTCCACACCCAATTCTAACGAGTTGAGTGACAGCCTGGAAAAGCACAATTCCCTACCACTACAATTGAAGTACTTCGAACGGGAAGTTTACAAAGTTAGAGTTCTCTATTTTCGAATGAAACGAAGGGACTCGAGGAAGAAGACTTGGAATAAAAACTTGCTCTCAACGGTGTTTCCAAGATGTCTTGTGGAATTTGATTTTAGAACATGTGTATAGGGATGTAAATGAGTTGGGTTTGAGTTGGATTTGGTTAAACTTATATCTATATTCATTTACAAAATTCATATCCATATCCTATCCATTTATCCATTGGTACAAAAATTCAAACACATACACATACCCATCTATCCATTGGATACTGTAATGACATATTACCTTTTTAGCCATTTAAGACGTCTGGAGTTTCAGTCAGATATCTGTCCAGATGTCTGGATATGTTCTCGGACGTCTGAAAGTGAATTTTTCATACTACGCGGTGCGCTCTACGTGCGGACGTCACGTAGAGACCCTCTCCCTCCTTCACCTCTTACCCAAACCCTAACACCCCTCTTCTATATATACCCCCTCCCTTCTCCTCTCCTCTCCTCACACCACAGCCACCGCCACCTCCACCTTCTCCGCGACAGCCACATTCCCCTCCCATCCCTGCTGCTGCAGCCGCGACGACGAAGAGAGGAACCGGCGAAGGGAGAGTGGGGAGGAGCGAGAGCGAGAGAGTGTGAGGGAGTAAGAGTGGGGGGAGGAGGAACACAACCGCGAGAGCTCATGGAGCTCAAGGAGGAGCTCGTAAGAGAGGAGAGGACGTCGACGAGGAGCTGCTCAAGCTCCTGCAGCGGCTGGAGCTACTGCCACGGGCAGAGGTACGAGCGGAGCAAGCTGCGATGAGGTTCTGATACTGGAAGTTTTTAAGTATCAGACGTCTACAGTGAAGTCCAGACGACTGGCGAGGTACCCGGATGTCCGGAGCTGAGGCTGGACGTCTGAAAGCACGTATATCGCCAGGTACGTATCTTCTTGTGCCATGCATATCATAGCGTAAGGGATGCCGGCTGACCGTTGTGCCTGCGGGCGACCGTACGCAGGTGCAAGCTTTAGGAAGGCACGCGGTACACTTCCCCATGCACTTTTGGACGTCTGATCACATCACCAAACGTCCGAAGGTGCTTCCAGACGGCCAAAGACCTTGTCCAACGTCTGGAACTGTCCCCAGATGGTCGCAGAGGAAGTCTAGATATCTGATCAGTCGCAGGAAACACAAGGTGAGTTTTTGACGTCTTTTAAGACGTCTGAGATTAGTCCCAGACATCTGATTTTGATCAGAAACCATGTTTTTGGCCTGTTTATGGCCCAAACGGAATCGGATTTCCGCAAACGAAGTATCGTTGTTTTCCACCCGAGTTCCTCCACGTATTCGTGATGAGTATCTACTATTTTGAGCTCGTCTAATGTACATTGGTCGCTGGTACAGGTTACCAGCCAATGGGGTGTTCAAGGCTTGCAGAGACTACGAGATCTACGGCATAGGCCCCCATTCCTCCCGTGATACCCGGTAGAGTGGTTTAACTCAACTGTTAATATTTAAATAAGAATGTACTTGGTTGAAATAGTCTGATTGAACTTAGGATATGGAATGAACCCTAGGGTAGAAAATGAATGACCCTGTTTGAGCTGTACTGTTTATTTGAATGCATGGTTAAGATAAATTGCTAGCAAATACCTTAAATATAATTACGAGATACATGTTAAAATATGAGCTGCCTGTATATAATTGAGAAATTGCCTATGAAACCACCAGTTGCATGTTTTTGAGAATTGAATTATGGAAACACAAGTTGCCTGTATATGGATGATGAATGAATTATGAAACATGAGATATGGATCTGAATAAATGAGGTGAACATGAGCATGAACCCTACGGAGAATTAGGAGTAGAACTCCTATGGATAAACAGAATCTGGAATGTAGACGAGAAGTGTACTAGCCCTTGTGTACGTGATACCAAGGAGAGCAACTGTCCCCTTTTAGTGTAGAGTGGAGCTAGCCTCCCTTGGGTTGAGACCCAGGGTTAGGATTGGCCACTCTACACCAACTCCTGTTGGCCCTCCCGTACGTGGTATCGAGGCGAACTACTAGTGTAGGGAGGGAGCTAGCCACCCTACGGGGCCCAGGGTTCAGCTAGCCACCCTACACCGACTTTGTTAGGCCCTCTGGGCAAACCGGGGTAGTCAGACGAGGGTGCGCGGACTGTGGAGGGGCGAGACCCTATTTGTTCTGAGGGGCAAGACCCCTTTTCTGAGAGGGCAAGGCTCTATACTGTTCCGTATTGTACTTTCGACATACCCGCTAACGAAAATGACTGACAGTATGTTAGTGCGAGGTAGCTACCCGTGCGCTTATCATGTGTGTCGTAGTCACCACTACGTCTCGACAATGACCTCAGGGTGGTTGACTGGATGTAGGACTACCACGGGGGACTCTTCCGGTCAGGAGAGTACTACGTGTACCTTCTACTCTACTAAAAAGACTGCAATCAAGATCGTTCCCATGAGGAACATGCAAGATGTCACGACCAGGTTCCCGAATCCTCACAAGACCCGAGACCAGCTCGACTCGACTAATCCCAAGACCCAGTCGTCCAACAAGAAATAACTGAAAAGCAGGAAAATAAACCACATTCACTATGCAAGGTAACTAACAGTAAAAGAGTACAAGCAGTAGGGAGGTAAAAGCTGTTAAACAGTACATACCACCACAACAACAGGAAAGTAGAAACAAAATTACAGTAACAGAAATGGTAACAACAGTCTAAAACTCATTAGTAGAACAGAGAGTATAACTAAAATAGGAAACTACTGCTGGGCTCGACTGGGCCCAGCACCCTCTGCAGCCGATGACTCGGGCTGCTCAACTCTTGGACCTGTAAAGGGTTATGAGTAAAATGAAGTCAGCGAATGCTGAGTAGAGTGGTAACCATACTAACTAAAGCAGTAAAAGCTAGCAAGTAAATTTATCTTTTCCAATTATTTTATTTTACAAGTAATTCCTTTTCATCCATTAGTTTACTTTCAGGTTTCTTTTTTGATCTCGCATGTTCCTCGTGGGAACGATCTTGATTGCAGTCTTTTCCGAATAGTAGAAGGCATACGTGGTGTTCTCCTGGCCGTAAGAGTCCCCCGTGATAATCCTACACATAGTCAACCACCCCGAGGTCACGGACAGATGTAGCGGTGACTACGGCACACGCGATAAGGGCACGAGTAGCTACCCCACACTAGCACGTGGTCAGTCATTTCCGCTAGCGGGTACGCTCAAAGTACAACACAAAATAGTATAGAGCCTAGCCCTCTCAAAAACAGGGGTCTAACCCCGCAGAACCAAACAGGGGTCATGCCCCTCCACAGTCTGCACACCCTCGTCTAACTACCCCGGTTTGCCCAGAGGGCCTAACAACTCGGTGTAGGGTGGCTAGCTGAACCTCGGGTCCCATGGGGTGGCTAGCTCCCTCCCTACACTAGTAGCTCTCCCCGGTACAGTGTACGCGAGGGCCAACAGAAGTCAGTGTAGAGTGGCCAATCCTAACCCCGGGTCCCAACCCAAGGGCGGCTAGCTTCGCTCCACACTAAACAGGGGACAATCACTCTCCTTGGTATCATATACTTAAGGGCCAGCACACTTGCCACTTACATTTCCAGATCTTTCCATTCATCCATAGGAGCTCTACTCCTAATTTCCCATAGGGTTCATGCTCATATTCACCATGTTGTTCCATACCAAGTTTCATCATTCACATTTCCATTCTCGTATTATTCACATACAGCTCGTATTTCCACAATTAACATATGCAACAAGCGATATCACAGGTAACTATTTAACTAGTAAAGGCATTTCATATTCCAACAGGCAGCTCGTATTTATTAATAGATAATTGTTTACAATTCTACTCATTCATTTATGATTGCAATCTCAAACACGCATACAAACAGTGCAACTGTTTCTCATCTTATGATTCATGCCACATCCTAGGTTTCTAGTTATCTAATTTCACGTATGCATTCATGTTTTATAAATAAAAACAGGGGGAAACCACTCTAACAGACAATCCAGGTGTACTGGGGGCTCGAACGGTAGACTCACGTTCCTCTGCAAGCCCCGAACATGCAACAGATCGAAGTCTTATACCAAAGAACATACCACAATGGAACGTTCAAAATAGTACATAAGGATTTCTAACATATAAAGGAACTCACAAGGAAACCATAGATATCTCATTTGCGTAAAACGGACTCCAAACAGACCCTAAACGGGTCAAAAACAAAACTGCAGAACCAAATCAGACGTCTAGCACAAGGTCCAGACGCCTTAAAAGTCACCAGGGTCTCACCTCAAGTTCCTGTGTCAACCTCAAACGTCCAAGACCCTTACTTGACCGTCTGGACTCAACTCCAGATGTCTGACCTCTCCTCCAGTCGTCTGGGAGTGCCTCCGGTCGTCTAGTAAGCTGTCCAGACGTCCGAAATGCGTGGGAGGGCATGCTGCGCGCCTTCCCAAAGCTGCCCGTACGTGCGACAGACAAATCTCCCCCTTTTAGCCAAATAGATTGGCTTTGTGGTGCGGCCTACATGGCCATAACCGCAAGAAGAACGTACCATCGCAAAACCTTGCTTTCAGACGTCCGGTGTCGTCACCAGACATCCAACCCGTCATCTGGACGACACTCTAGATGTCTGATACTGGGAAAAACCCAGTACCAGAGCGAGCTCCCATTCCTCTTGCTGCGCGGAGCCGCGGCTCCTCCCTCTCGTCTGCAGCTCTGGCTGCAGCAGGAAGTCGGGGACGACTCCCCCGACACACTCCTCCTCCCACACGCACCGCTCCGGCCGTGCGCCCTCCAGTGAGCTCCCACGAACTTGCGAGCTCAACCTCCTCCTCCTCTCTTCACGCCACTCCTCCTCCTCGCTCTCGCTCGTCCCTCTCACGGTAGTGGAGAGGAAGTAAGGTGGTGGTTGTGGAGTGGAGAAGAGAGGAAGGGGGGTGAGGGCTCTTATATAGAGAGCGGCTATGGTTCGGTGAGGGAGAGAGAAGAAGAGAGAGAGAAGAAAGCTGTTTGCGCGCAGCCAGCGCGCAGATCCGACCTTGCGTACAGATTTTTTAATTTCCAGACGTTTGACCATACGTCTGACTGCCAGTCCAGACGTCTTAAAAGGCTCAAAACAGAACACATCTTTACACAAGATCAAGAAATACCTAGATATTTTGAGAAATATATGAAACAGAAACACATAAATGAGATAAATAGAAATGAGAATTAAATCTGTTATTTTTTTTACTGTATTTGTACTTAAATAATATAAACACCACTCTACTCAGCATTCGCTGACCCTGTCTTTTCATAACACTATTTAGGACCAGGAGTTGAGCAGCTCGAGTTTCCGAATACAGAGGGTGCTGGGCCCAGCCGTAGTCGTTCTTTCAGTACTTTTGTTTACCCTACTGTTGTAGTGAGTAATGGGTACTTAGTTTACTGTTCCTACTACTTCTGTTTCCTTTCCGCTTTCTGTTGTTGTTGTGGCAGCATGTACTGAGACAGTTGTTCTACTTTCTTTACTACTTCGTACTTTTTTTCTGCTTAGTTATGTTGCATGTGTGAATGTGGTTTACTTTCCTACTTTCGATTATTTCTTGTTAGACGACTAGGTCTTGGGATTAGTCAAGGCGAGCCGATCTCGGGTCCTGTAGGGATCTGGGAATCGGGTCATAACAGGTACCCATTTACCCATCGAATATCCATTGATAAATTGATCTTACAATCAAATCGTGCAAAATTAGAGTCAAAGAAAAGTAAAAATCTATAACACAATTCATTAATTATTTATTTTTAACAAGCTCTCAACATAGGAGTTCGAATTTCTCTAATTTTATTGATCTTCACTAAAATTATTACAAAAAGAGCATTTCAAGGAGAATACATCAAAAATAAAAATACAAAAATACAAAGAAAAACTAAATACAAGTACCTTTCAAACTAAAAATCCCTGTCTCCAAAATAAATGTTTAATGAAAGTTTCAGAAACATTCCCAACCTTCAAAATCATGAAGGGAATCGTGAAGAAGATTAAGGTTGAAGGAATGAGGGACTTAGGGTGGGTCTGATATAAATCTCAAGAAAATGGAGATTTTATTCAAGTATTCAATTAGGATACTCGGGTATAGATTCATATTCATACCCATACTCTTACCCATATCCAAATTCGATCGGATTTTTTAGATAAAACCCATATCCAAACCCGATCAGATTCGGGTCAGATTTTATCCATTCTTATTTGATCAAATTGGATCGAATTCGAATTAGATTTATCGAAACTTACATCCCTGCATGTGTAGCAATGGTGGCATAGCATTCACACATTATAAATTTTGGTTTCTCGAATTTGATGAAAGTGAAACCAATTAGCATTTAATTCTAAAAGATTGCCACAAAATGGAAACCAAAATTCTAAGAAAGACTCACTTCAAAAGTTAGGTTCTCACGGCATAAATCTTCTAAACATCAAATTCTATTCGAAACCATTGACTAAAAGCTGATCCAATGTCCACCATGTTAATACAAAAATGCATGTATGTCATATTTTTATTTTTTTTAATATTCAAAGGCATTCCCTAGAAGGAAATTTCAAAGATGGTATGGAACATTCGAGGATATGAACTTGACTACTAATTTCTTTTTTTGTAAATTTAATGCCTACAATCAAATTGAAAGATTGGGGATCAGCTTTGGCAAGAGGCTCAGGTGCCTAGACAAGATTAAAAAACGATAGTACGTTTCAAAAATATATATTAAGAAAGAGAGGAAACTAGAAAAGTATGACATTATTTTTTAAAAAGTTAATTTTGTGAACAAAGAATATGCTCAAGTAAAAGGATGCCAAATCCTATTATCAAAATTCAGGTTATTTCAGTCTAATTCGGGTCAATTCGAACCCATAAATACAATCGCGGTTCGATATTAGTACTAGCACCTCTTAAAATTATCGAAAAACACATATTTCAAGTTAACCCCTAACCAAATGTCATCAAAAGGGTGTCATGAACATGTTGTTGGATTCATCTCGTCATAAGTTTTCCGATGACACTAGTTTCGTGCGAATTCAAAGTGTATAACTCAAATTATGACCAAAATAAGTTGAAGGTGACCTAAATGTAAGGTGGACCCAATCCTAAGGATATTTTAGGTATTTCACTCCACTAATCCTAAACTTAACCCTAATTTTGGTCTATAAATAGGTACCCTTGGGTCTAGGTTCGTCATTAGTCTCTAGATCCCCAAAACCCAAGAGAAATTGAGAAACGGTTCATATTTCACTTAGAAATCTAAATTCAAAAACCTAAGAACCTATTTGTGATTTCGAAACCGTGGGCTTCCCATCGCAAATTTCGCTAACTCAACGACGTTAGTGTGCATGTGCCACAAAATCCAACTACTGTGCACGGATTCGCGACACGTGTCACGGAGGGAGGGAGCGGTGAGCGTGCGTGCGTGTAAGGAAGAGGGCGCACGCACGGACATTGCACCACCCAATTGTCGACATGTATCAATTGTGTGGCTAAGGAGCAGGCGTGGGCGTGATCCACGTAACGCATGCAAACAAATCGACGTCTAACACGTGTCAGGCGCATGGATCGATGTGCTATTCAATTGAATCGCCCGATCTGGTCTAGTTCAAGATTGTCTCATGCTATTTCGACTAGTTCGAGGCCTTCCCAACCTCGGATTTCGACAAATAAGATATTGTTGGAATGGTATTGACACGTACTGCACATTATTATAGTTTATTTTCATTTTTTAGTATTGTTTCCTTCGTGAAAAATAAAAAACTTGATTAGGTGATTCAGACCCTATTTTTGATCCGTATGAACCAAGTCTTGCCCCTAATGCGTGCACGAAGTTTCAAGGCAGGTATGGAGACTAGCCCCAGGCCCTGTGCATATGGTTCAAAGTCACCGTGACCCTGCGGTGACATTAGGTAGGGTAGCCTACTTCTCCCTTATTTCCGTCTAGATTTCGAACAACTGTAGACCTATTTCGCTTGGTTCTTCCCGTGTCTCACACTTGATGTGTGTTTCCCTCCTTGCTGAGTTTGGAACTCTATGATAGTGTAGTCTTTTGGGTACTTAAATGTAAATTAACTTGATATCTAATAATCATTAAGTACTACGGTGTTAAAACATGACCTTGTTATCGCATGTATAAAAGGAACTCTATTTTCCGTGAAATAAATTTTATTATGTTTATTAAATTCTAAATAGTATGAAACCACTTGTATGAATTTGAAATTATCTGTAAACTGATAAGTTGGATGATAACGTGAATATCTGTTAAATCTGTACTTATGATGTAAACATGTTAGCATGTTTGATTTATGACAATAAAACAATATAGTTATCTGAAATTGATTTGATGATGATGGTTTAGTCAAGATTTAAACAATGGATAACTGATTTTGGCCTTGCTACTGGTCGGATTTGACTGTACCTTTGGTCTTTTAGATCAATTTTAGAGTTAGTTTAGGGAGTTGCTGCCTTCCTAATACTCTTTGGTTAGTCTTAGCAGCCAACTGGGATAGCAGGATGTGTGGCTCAAGGTTTGGAGTGGTTTCTTTCTCAACCTGTGGGTGGGTCATTGGTTATCTGTTGTTCGACGTATATAACGATTCTACGTGTTCATGCTACACGACGTAACTGCCACCCTTTTCCGCAATGACCCCATAGTGACGGAGAGTGGCAACTTGATGGGGGTATAAGTTGTCTTCCCGACCAAGAAGGTGGCTTATACCGCCGCAAGAAGTTACACAAGATCATTTCGTGCCTAAGACGTCGATTGAATGATTGTGAACTATAATAATACAGGTAAATTGTATAAATAGAATTAGATAAATAATAATTTATAAATGGATAAACTGCTGATATAATAGCATCTTTCTTTTACTCTTGTCACTGTTGCTACTTGTTATAGTTGTTCTACTTTACCCAATTTTTATTAATGTGTTTCTCGAGTTCCGTACTCCAGTGTTGCCAAGCAGTCAGGTGCAGTGGTTACTGTTGGTTAGTCTTCTGCGAAACCGAATCCTACTTGAGGAGACGGTTCGTACTAAGCCAGTGGCTCTTAGTTATTCTTTTTCGCTATTAGATTTCATTTCTATCTTTTGTAATTGTATGAGAACTTTTTACTTTCTACTTTTATGGTGAATTTTATCACGTTGTCAGTACTTTATTTATTTTTCATTTAATGCATTATAGATAAATATTTGGCTATTGATATTTTATTACTATGTGTTGGGTGACTGCGATCTTATGAGTGATCTACGCTCGTTATTAACACACTACGACATGGATTTCATCGTTTAACAGAACTTGGGTCGTCACATTACCCTCCAGCATCCCAAAGGTTAAGGCACGATTGTTATGCGGTCCCTCACTCCTCTGGAGTTATAGATGTGGCTCTTGTTTGTACTAAGTAACAATCCCAAAAGTTCCTCGAACACCATAAGCACTCGCATATGGCTGCAACAGAACGGGTGTCCCCTCTAATGAAGATTAGTAAATCATCGACAAAGAGCAAGTGAAAGGTAAATTCAACCCCATTAAGAGGTGAAATGTGCAGTCTACTAGATTGAACTTGAATCTGAAGTAGCAACGACTGGGCATTCAGAACAAGTGTGAATAGCATATCCTCTTGCCACAAACCACGGCTAGTGCAAATCAATCCCATGGGAAGGCCACTGATGAGAGGGAAGAGCGTTGATCTATCAATATAATTGCATCCAAGTAATCCACAATGGATCAAATCCCGCGCATCAAATAAAATGATAAATTAATGGATGTCTAACCTTGTCAAATGCCTTGGATATATCGGCCTTTACACATATGACCTCCTTCCATCCCCAGCAATAAATCCATGCATGAATTCCATGAGCAATAGGAAAGCAACCTGTTAAAGATCACCCATTAATGAAGGCTCCTTGTTGCACGCACGCTGACTTGGGCACTAACTTAAGAAAAGTATGATTGAGTTCTCCAAACATGCCTTCTCCCAACGAAGGAGTAGCCAACTATGCACGACCACCACCTCCTCGTGAATAATCGCCCACACATGCTAAAAAGATAAAGGCGTTGAACCCATCTAACGTCTCAGGGGCTTCGGCCACCCCCAATAGCCTCCTTCACCGTGTAATATATCATCTTAGAATGTTCATAGACTTATCTAAAAGAACAAATTTGTTCCTCTCTCGTAGCTTATAAGATTATCATGCCACATATTTGACGAGTCAATTAAAGATTCACGGACCAATGAAAGCGTTACTAAAGGGCAACTGACAGTGGGGTCGCCAAATTAATCAACCCGTCCATCTTATACTTCTTTTAGAGGACACTTATGCAGGAAATTAGGCAAATTTTGATTTTTTTTTTTTTTTCCTTTGCCCACTTGGTTAGCAAAATACACGATTGTAGGCTGAATGCAATCGACGCACGTTAAAGTTCAAACGGAAAACTCTTTCACCATCGCAACATGACAAGGCCCAGATAGGAGCCGAAGTTTTCTAAATAAGCGATTGCCTATATAGTATCCATGAAACGAGAAAAGGATCGCTTTCATGGTTTGGCTTATTTATTAAGTCCACCACTATATACATAGACACCATGCAAACTAAGAGCAAGTTATATATTCATGGTTCAATATATATATATATATATATATATAGAGAGAGAGAGAGAGAGAGAGAGAGAGTACTCCGACGCCTTCTTGATAAGGAATGGATGGTACGTACGTGAGGGTTGTGTGGGGGGACAAATGCCGATCCTTTTCCACCTCGGCCCCACGACAGAAGTTGCCTTTATATGATTAATATTGTTCGTTAGTGTCTCTTAATCATTCACATGGTGAGAGGGATCCAAATTATTCAAATGCAACTTGGTGGGGAGATGGGCGAGAGATGGAGACTTGATCGAGTGGTTTGGTTGGAATTTGGTACTTACATGGAGAAGCAACTACTCTTCGTCCCTTTTGCCATCCTCATTAAAGGGTTTGATTTTTTTTTTTTTTTGGCAATGTTTGTTTGCAAAACGTTTCCCCTGGTGGGCCCCGCACCCCCATATTTGTATTGCTTTCCTGAAACTAACGGGCCCGACCCGATCTCGTGCTTGAGATCCGCCTTGATTTTTTTTTTTTTCCTTAAAAAACCATCGCTCATGTTTGCTACGTTCTTGATCTTTGACGCTGTTGGGACGCGATACCCAAATTTTGAAAGCCTTCGGGCTCCGTTTGATATCCCTCTCGCACAAACAGCACGTAATACGCGGCAAATCTCTTATTCTGAAATTATATATCTCAATCAACTGTGATAATTTGATCCAAACTAAATCCAAGTTAATTTTTTATGGTCAAAATTTCTTACAAATTTATCTATGTCCTCCCGCAATTTTCGCAAGCAGAAGTTTATTGTGTATGTCATAACG
Organism: Thalassia testudinum; assembly: GCA_037157565.1. Taxonomy (NCBI): domain Eukaryota; kingdom Viridiplantae; phylum Streptophyta; class Magnoliopsida; order Alismatales; family Hydrocharitaceae; genus Thalassia; species Thalassia testudinum. The sequence continues at coordinate 28,152,175 of JAZHRO010000024.1, forward strand.
TACATGATTATATATTATAATTAATACGTGAGAAAAGATGATCTTTTAGTGCACATTTTCAACGTCCACTTTCATATACTTTAATTAATTATTATTATTACTATTATTTTTATTATTAGATCAGTTCGACCGCAAAAGACCCATCCAAGAAATACCCAACGTCACCTGAATGTAACGCCTGTGCATCTCACACTACAACCCCTTTTTCCACTTCTTTTTGTCTTTTTCATTAATAAAGTGGTGAGTACTCCCCCCTGCAACACCAAACAGGGGGACAACAACATAAGGAACCTACTTTTTTTAATCAAAGGAACGGCAATGGAAAGAAAAAAAAAAAAGATGGGACACCTCCAATCCTTTGAATAAAGCTTCCGAAAATTACATGTTGCACTCGATGCCTTGGCAGAAATGAATGCACACCTTCAATACGGTCGATTGGAGAGGGAAAGGTAGAGATGGAGGGTGGCGGTTTGGATGAGTTTTTGAATTCTAGGATGATGGTATTTAAATAGACAATGTTGATGTTGTTGGGATGGGAAAGTAAAGAGAGTTCAGTGAGGATTGGGTGATTTGTTGCTGACCCCGTTACCCTCTGCGTTTTCCTTTCTTTTTTTTTTTTTTTCTTCTACAATAAACCCCTCTTTCCAAGAAGGATTAACAACCCAATCTCCTCAAAATAAAATAAATAATAATAATATTATTATATGTACAATGGGAGTAAATTTATGATTTCATCATTATGGGTCAATGGCATATTGTTAGTTAGAAATAACGTAGAAATATTCAATGATATGAGACAAAGATTAAGCAGAGGATTTGAGATGAAGGATACAGGAGAAGCATCTTATGTTTTTGAAATTCAGATCACTGGAAATGAAAATTCAAAATGTTAAGTTTGGATCAAGAAAAATATTTACATATGGTATTAAAAAGATTTGAAATGTAAAATTACATTCTTATTCCTACCCCACTATTTATGGGAAAACAGTTAAGTAAAGGCCAACAACCATTAAATGTTTCATATGCACAAGCAATGGAAAGTTTAACATATACAATGATGTGCAGTAAAATTGACTTAGCTTACCCTGTAAGCTTAGTAATTAAATATCAAAGTAACATAAACCCAACACATTAGGAAGTTGCTAAGAAGACTATGAGGATATCTAAAGGGCACCGTGAATTTGAGATTAACATATCAAACTAAGTCACTTAAAGTGATTGGTTACTCCGATGCAGATTTTGGAGGTAATGTAGATGATGGAAAATCCATATATAGATAACTAATCATGTTTGGTGGTGTTGTTTCTTGAGGTAGCAAGAAACATGGATGTGTGTCAAGACATATGCGAGAAGCTACATATAATGCAGGTAGCATGGCCACCACTCATGTAATTTGGATCAAGTGCTTCCTAGATGACTTGGGCCTTGAATTAGTGAAAGGCCCATTGAAAATATTGTGATAATTAAGCACAAAAGAAAATAATTCTAAAAGGAAGCATATAGAAATTCAATATTACTATATCCAATATATAGTGGAAGTTAAGGTAAGTTATATGCTTACCAATGACATATTTGTCGATTCCCTAACTAAGAGAATATCAGCAAGAACTTACATTAAACGTGTTAGTTTAATGAAACTTAGAAATATTTAAGTCAAGTGAAAGCTATTCATGAATAATGCACCTCTTATAGCACCTCTAAGAAAACAGACATCCTACGAGTAGTGGGAGTGTAACATGACCACATCGATCAAGTAAGAGATGTTAGTTGTGGGGATAAAGTGACCGAGTGGTCATCAAGAACCAGTCAATCCTGCACTATCGAGGTTTGTTAGTGAGTATCTCAAGATTGTGCTATACAGATTGGGCCGAATGGGATTCAAGTGTGGGCCTATAAAATGAGAATAAGGGACCTTACGGGAGCCACCAATCGCAACAGACCTCTCTTCCTCTCCTCTCCCTAGGTTCCTTGAAGTATACACCTCTGGTCAATGCAATCAAAGGCTTTTTCCATATCAAAGTTTTAAGGCTTAAAATTCTTATGCCTTTTTATGCACATACATTGGATTAGTCTTTTTGAAAATGATGATACTGTCCAAGATAAGTCTTGCTTTCAAGAAGGCTCATTGGTGCGACAAGATCATCCTATTGAGTAGAGGTTTGACCCTTGTTCAAGTCCTACGTAATGGGGCCTTATATAGGTTAACGATAGGAGTATAAACCTCAAATCAAACAATCACACACAATAAACAAAGAAATTAGTTACTTAATTTCATCTTAAAATGTGTATGTCTGCGAAGAACTTAGTTGCTCTTAAGATTCACTAAGTATTTCGATAATATAATATGCAAAGAAAATTCTCTCTCTTTCTATTTGATTGTGTGTGTCCCTCTACAAGGATGGGATAATCTCCCGTTTATTGGTGGTGGTCGGTGAAACACACGTCCTCCTACATCGGCAAACTTAATAGATGGTGGTGGTGAAGAGGGTCAAAGTGCATAACCACTATAGCCAACATTCCAATTAATGGCATCATGGGCTTCATAATTCTTAACGACAATCTTTAGGATAAGATAGTCACCCACCGGACCTTATGTCGAGCAGGACAATCCATCTGACCATCTCGATAGGCAACTAGATTGCGTTAGTCATCCTCCGATCGATTGGGGGTTAATCAATTCAACTAATCTCACCTATTAAATTATGTATGTCCGATTATTGATATGACAAGATCTCTTAGGCGATCTTGACTTGTTACCTGCTTAAGAAATACTTTTTGAATTGGGCCTTGGGAGGCCTTGATTGGACTATTTGCCTTGAAGAGTCCCTTTTGATGTTGGGCCTAATTCAAGATTTTTCTTCCCTTTGTTTTGCAATAAGCCGATATGGTGTGCTTGCGAGGCTAATTGCTCAACAAACTTTGTGGCCCACAGACTTCTCCTTAGATATTTGCAACATATGTGTAATCGATACCTAAAGTAGCTATTTCTCCTTTAAGCCCTTTCAACTCCACACAACTGATCAACATCCTCAAAATTTCACAGATAGAATTCGCAGGGAATTCATCAGGCCCTAGGCTTCTCACTGGTCTTATGCCAACAAACATGATAGTTATCTCCCTATCATTTTGAATAAAAGAGGTCCATTCTGGTTAAAGCTTTGTTGCGGCATCAACTTCAACAAAAACCCAAAGCAAAAACCCAAAGATTAGTCCTTTTTTGAGGTAGCATCAAGATCACCTATGAACTGCCTATTTTGATCCATATTATTGCATTTTTCCCCCTCCTATTTATGCAAATAAATGATGGTTACAGGTGTTTCTGCCACCATCCTTTAGCCACTTATGTCTTGCCCTTTGATACTAGAATGACCACTCTTCTTTTGAAGCTTTATCATATTCAGTTTTCAATTTGTTTTCTTCTGCTCACACCCTTTTCCCATGAATAGATCCTACAAGCTTAAGAGTCTCCATGTTAGAACCTTTTCTGGGCCTTCCAGTTGGTAATTTCTTCGATTGGCCAGCCAAAATGATACATGCCTTGGCTCAAGCAAGTTGGACTCCAATAAAGAATGTTGTTCAAGTTATTGATCTTCCTGCCATTCCTTTCTTCTGACCACCATGTTCCAAATCTCCAAGTTCCCTTTTTTGCAATTACTTTATTCCTTTCTAATCAATCACCATGCTTTACATCTCCGCATTCCCTTTTTCAATTACCTTGGGTCCCTTGCAAACTTCATGAAGAAAAGGAGAATAATGACTTCGAATTGTTGGCAAGGGAAACACCATTGGGGAGCTTCCCACCCCCACCCCCCCCCCCCCCCCCCCCAATTTTTGGTAGCTAGCCTACTATCAAGCTGCCCCTTTACTAGTCCACAACAGTGATCTTAGGAGTTTTTTTTTTTTTTTCATTTAAAAAAATAGACAGAAAAAGGATGATTACATAGTTGATAATCACTTAAATTAATTAAATAATTAAGGAACCTGAACCAAGTTACATAGACGAAATATTACGAATAAATTTCCTAGGATAAGAATGCTGTGAACTTTGCTTCCAACTTGGTACTTTTCTTTTTCAAATATCATACCACTAAATGCTACTTATAGTTGCCTCCAGCAAACTCTCATCGTTTTGATGCACAAGCGCCTCTTTGTATACCCAAAGAGCCGGTTTCAGTTAGAATGCCCCATTAACATATAAGAGGTTTCACTATAAAATTCCATGCCCATCATCTCTACCTTATCTGAAAATAAATAAATAATAAAAACCTGCAAAGGAATGGCCCCTCACCCAAGCAGGTCACACAGGGAGTGATAGTCATGAGACCTCTTGCAGCTGACAGAACTCCCATCATTTTAGAATTCCAAGGAGGATCCATTCACATCTCCAAATCTTCACCATTTTACTACACTTGAGTATTTCCATCCCTACCACTCCACATCTCCTCAATCCAGTGTGACAGCCAATCATAAAAGGTACTTCATTAAGCTTTTTCAGCCTTGGATGATCTGGTTTGTGATTGGTATCAACCCATTTCAGATTACATAAACATTTTGGAGGGTTTCATCAACTGGTACTTGCTGGGTCGGTTGGTGGCAGGCTCGGTTGCAATTGTTGCCAAACTTGGGTCTCCATGGGATAGTCAATTGAGCTATCGATACCATTAATTGGTCTTTTGATCTTCATAATACCGAGCCTTTAGTTATGGAGAAGAATTCACATGATATCTCCCCTCATTTGGCTCTTCATCCTTTATCCAGCTCCAAGGACCTTCTTACACCAGACGTATGCGTCTAGCTATGGAAGTGACAAATCTAAAACAATGGGATTTAGATTATCCCATTTTATTGATCCCCACCAAAGGTAATTACATCCAGCTTCCTTCAAGTTAAAGGGGAATCGCATCAAAATCGAATACTTAAATGAAAATAAAACCATAACCAAGCTCAAGTCGACATCCATACCTATGGCAAGAATAAAAAATGTCAATACAAACAGCAACTCACGGAATCAATGTTCCATAATTTTTAGATGATACCCTCCAGATAGCAGCATTAACATTTCTCCAGAGAAAATATATATATATATATACCATCCCCAAAATAACAAGCATCTGGAACTTCAACTTCATACTAATCGATAGGTAGCACCAAGCAACAATAAATCAAATAGATCTTCAAGTCCCGTCTTAAAAATAGCAGCATTCATGAATCTCTTTTGTAGCAGGAAAATATTTTCAAAATGAAAACATGGAAGTCTTGAGCTCAAACCATTAACTAGCTTCAAATTAACAAAACAAATCTGAGTTTGTATCCTAGAATAGACCAATAAGCGTTAAGAATGTCACTTATCAGCACATGCACATGACCAGATTTGACATGTCCCTCCATTTGTCCCATCATGTCTATGTCAGGTCAGACATCTTCTTCCTCCTCTCTTTTCCTTCCCCCATATTATCCCTGTCATCATCCTCATCTTGCCACCACGATGATACCATATAATTTCTTCTCCATTCCACACCTACCATAGGTAATGAGCACTAATTTTTTCGGGGCATTTTCCTCGCCTCATCTGGAACTCAAGATCTCCTCCGTCGATCTCACAGATCACAACCAAAACTGAGCGAGCAGCTTCACCTTCCGGGTGTGAGCCCAATTTTAGATTGGTGGGGGGCGTAGATAAAACGTTTTCCTAAAGGTAAATGACAGTGGAGGAGGAGTTTCTAGTATTCTATTAACGCCCGACCCTCAAAAACCATCAACAAGAATTTTACAAAACAAAAATTCCCATGACTGCCTCCAAAATGATAACTCATGTTTTCCCTCTCCCCCATCAATTTAAGTAAACAAAAAGAGATGCCATCCTCCAAATTAATACTCAATTTATGTAAACAAAAACAAATGTCAACTTGCAAAGTAATCCTCCTGTAGAGTAAAAGAACTAACATCACCTGCACATTTAAAACCTGATTTTCGGAAGACCTCAAGTAGACTAACCCCAACTCAAGCTACAAATTCAGCGGAAAATTAAGCCCAACACACAATCGAACCACCTTTCAACAATAAACCACACCCTGTAGCATCACTTGCACAGAAAAGAGGATTGCTCTCAAAGAAAACTATGGATTTAGCAACTTGGTGTTCATATAAGGAATGGATCATGTCATCACGGTAATCAGGGAAAACAAAACTAGCGAATGGTCCCATAGCAAGAAGATTAAGATACCAAGCGAACAGCAATGCAGCAGCCACCCATCAAAACAAGCACGTCGCCACCATAGTTTGCCCTTCTATTGCTGGGCACACTGCACCCTTTGGGCACCACCATGCACATCGTCATCCTCCTCGTATGCCTCAGCCTGTGCCTGCTGCTGCTTCCTGCGCATCTCCTCCTCGATGTTGACATCGTGCAATGTGGTCTCCTCGCACTCGTCAAGCTCCATGTCCGTCAACTGCGTGGACATCCTTGGTGGGAGGACAGCCTCAAGGGCCTTGCACTGTTCTGGGGTCAACGAATCGGGGAAGTCCACCGTGAAGTGGATGTACAGCTTCCCCCTCATGAAGGGCCTCTGGTACATCGGCATTCCCTCGTCATTGATAGCCTTGAATTGGTCTGCATCAATAAAAATAAAAATAAAAATAAAGCGCATGAAGACAGGTATGTCAGGATTACCATGGCATTGGCTGCTTTGCAAGATTAGTAGATACCAAAGATGGGCTTGGAAGAAGAGAACTTACCGGGCTTGACTACTTCACCAGGGTTGGACTTGATGAGCAGTTGCCTTCCATCAAGGTGAGTTAGCACATAGTGGAAACCGCAGAGAGCCTCGGTAAGGGACAAGGTCTGCTCCACAAAGAGGTCATCGCCCTTTCTCTTGAACTTGGGGTGCTCTTTTTGTTGGAGAACAAAGACAATGTCTCCCGTGACAGTATCCGGCTGTTCAGAGTTACAAAGCCATGAGTTTAAATGGAAGATCAAATCACCAAATGTAATTACATAAGCACACCAATCCATCATGAGGGGCTTCCACAACATAGAACACGGCCATCGATCAATTACATCTACACGTGCATTGTTCATTGTTTTGAAACATACTACTGAAAAAACGAACAGCATTGTAGCTTATTATGCAGCATGTTAGGACGGGTAAGCTTGTGTAACTCTCATATCTCTAAATATGAACAAATAGATATCTCCACACAAGTAAGTGCCGTGAAGTCACCACTATGGTCACAAACTCACGTGGATACTTTGTGGTGCTTCCCATAAGATCTTCAATTCCATCAATTTACCTCACAAACTATAATCCAACCATGATCATGCTACTAACTGGCGAAATCATACAAATTGGACACATGGTCACTAATTAAGTCACAATTCTAACAGCATTGCAGAAGCTAATCTATGCCAGCCGTATACAGTTAATATTCTACCAACAAGTCACTTATTTCAGGAACAAAAGAATCATACTTCTAGATGTAGAAAACAAAGGTCAACCAGGTGCTCAAATCTCCCCACCATGCGCAATCAACTGCTGCTCAATTTTCTACAAATCTATAAGTGGAACTAACTTCCCAACATGCCCTGTCTCACTTGGCTTACTTTGGGCCCTACATGTGAACAAATTGATGGGTGACGTAGTTCAATCTCAACCACTAGTGTGATGTGGTTCTCATATCATGTGAGAATACACTAATTTCTCAACATGGCCTAGACCACTTACCTTTGGCCTTCTCTGGGTCCTACATATAGGCAAATTGATGGGTGACGCAGCTCATTCTCAACCACTAGAATGTTGTGGTTCTCATACCATTGACTTGAATACAAAAAGACCCAACACGATTTGCTCAACAGGGGACGGGCTCCAATCACCCTGGATCTACTTTGGGTCTACATTACACAGGCTTATTCAGCTTTTGCACAAATAGGCTGCTTCTAATTCCTAACTTAAACTCGTAAATTTCTACGTTTTGTTCCTGCTCTTTAGCTTAAGGAATTCGGCAATTTGGCATTCTGTAAACATATCCACAAACTCCAAAGACATACACAAATCACTAAATGCATAAGAAATGGAATCGACAGAGCTTACAGCTTCGTCGGCTTCGCCGGGGAACGTGATCTTCTGCCCGTTCTGCATGCCCTTCTCGACATGGACCTCCAGGACCTTCTTCTCCTGCACGACCTTCTCGCCCTTGCACTGAGGACACCTGTCCTTGTCACTGATCGTCTCCCCGGTCCCCTTGCACTCGTTGCAAGGGTGCTGCATCTGCTGGATCATCGACGGCCCGAGGTGCCGGATCGAAACCTTCATCCCCGACCCCTGGCATCCAGGGCACTTCATCGACGCGCCCGACTTCGACCCTTTCCTGCTCCACCGCATTACCCATAATTAAGCACACAACATTCCCGAAGCATCTCCCGCGAAACATGCGAGAAAAACCCAACTCACCCCTTGCACTTAGAACAGATAACGTTGCGGGACAGCGAAAGCTTCTTCGAAGTCCCGACATAGAGATCCTCCAGCGAGACCTTCAGCGGGTGGATCACGTCCTCTCCCCTCCTCTGCCTCCTGCCTCTGCTGCTTCCTCCTGCTCACCCAGATCACCCCTCATTCAGATATAGCATATCGAAACACGCGGAAATTCTAAACACGGGGCGCAAACAATCACGAATGGCTGACGGAATTCCACGACGGGATACGAGGGACCGATCACACCAGAACTAATTTAGCCACACAAACAACAAGTGCAGCAAGAACAAAGCTAAAAGGACGGGATCGACATCTCACCGCCGAAGGGGCTGCCGCCAAAGAAGGACTGGAAGATGTCGAAGGGGTCGTGCATGCCGCCGCCACCGCCCATTCCCTCCTTGAGGGCGTCCTCTCCATACTGGTCGTATATCTCGCGCTTCTCCGGGTCGGTCAGCACCTCGTAAGCCTGGGCGATATCCTTGAACTGCACAAGAAACCGCACCCAGATCACAAGAAGATCCACGGAGATCGCGCCCTATGGACCAAGATCCGGCCTTTCCCCGCCCGGACCGGCACCAGAGGCCGGACCGAGGGGAACCCACGACGAGGGCCTCACCTTCTCGGGGTCGCCGCCCTTGTCGGGGTGGTTCTTGATGGCGGCCTTGCGGTAGGCCTTCTTGATGTCCTCCTGCGAGGCGCTCTTGGAGACCCCGAGGAGGTCGTAGTACCGGGTGTTGTCGCTCTTCTTAGGCGCCCTTCCGAACATCTTTGCTTCGTCCCCGGTGGCCGAGATCGGCTGGTGGAGTTCGCGAAAGATCGAGAGAGAAAGAGAGAGGTCGCTCTTTCTTTGTGCGCACCGCGGAAGGTGAAGGGGCGGAGTGGGGAGATTTCGGGTATTAATACATGCGTGGTGCAGGAGAAGGGGAACGGACGGTGGAGATTAGGGGAGGGGGTGGGGGAGGGATGTGGGGCGTCGGATGGGAGCGGGGGAGAGGGGAACGAATGGTCTGGAAGGCTCGCGGGGTTTCGCCCCGGTGGGGTGAGCTTCTGGAGAGTTCGATCCTGGAGGCGGTCAAGAGAGGGTGGCCACGGGAGGGGCGTGGGACCCACCACCGGAACGGGAGCCGGATACGACAAACAGGTGAGGGGGTTGGAAACGGGAGGCCTCGTGGGCTTGGGCTGTTCGGAAAGTTTTCATGGACGGGAAGGCGGACGGAGTCGCGGGACGAGTCGCCCATGGAGCTTGGAATTGAAATTTGGATGAGGAATGTTAATTTGGCATTTTTTTCGACATGTTTGGTGTGTGGAATTAATCTAGAGGGATAAATTTGGTAAGTAATGAGGTAGAGAAATATATGGAGGATAAATAAATTTTTATGTTTAAAAAATAAAATATGAATCAAATCATGAGATAAAATAATTTATCTTACAAGAAAGTGGAGATAAATTTATCTCATCCTATATTCCGGGATACATTATCTTTGGGATATATTTTCTTCTTCTAGGATCTCTCGTATATCAAATAGGTCTTAAGTGGGGATCTAACCTAACATGATCGGATTGAAGTGGATTTTATCAATTTTATCTTATAAATGAGTGAATTTGGATTTAGTAAAACATATTTGATTAGATTTGGATTCGGATGTCACAAAGGATATGTGCAAGTTTATATATTTGGTTAATTGTAATATTTATTTTTTTAGTTAAATTTTATATTTTTTTTCAAAATTAATCCGTATACACAACAACAACAACAACCAAATCTTTTCCCACACTAAGTGGGGTCGGCTATATGGATTCTTTGCCTCCACACAGATTGATTTTCAGCTATTTCAGAACTTAAATTAAAGTAATTGCGGTCATACTTAATAGTTTCCTTCCAACACTTGTTTCGTCTTCCTCACCCCCTCTTAGTGGGTTCAGCTCCAACTTCTCGCATCTCCTAACTGGAGCATCTAGTGGGCTTCTTTGTAAATGTCCAAACCATCTTAGACATGCCTCTCTCATTTTATCCTCTATCGATGCCACCTTAACCCTTTTTCTAATAAACTCATTTGAAATACGATTGATGTAAACATATTTACACTACTTAAGATGCCTATTTGTGCATGTTCTTAAGCATAGGATTGCATTTCATGATATAAATATTGCATAACATACATCATCTTGCATTTAGAGTAGTTTGAATAAAATGGAGGTTAATTGTCTCCTTTTATGTACTTGGACAAAGCAAACATTTTATCAGGGTCTCGGATCTAAAATCCAACCGTATGGATGTGATCAGGGCGACGATTGGAGTTCAACGACTCCAAGATCGCCCTAATCAGGCATCCGTAGCATCAGATAATGATAGGGGAACCCTAGAAGATCAAGGGCCAGGATGGTGTAAATCCACTCTTCAAATGACAAATCCGACCACACGGATGAATTCGGATCGACGATTGCAGCCCAACGACACAAAAATCAAGTCAATCCGACATCCGTGGCACCATCTACAACTTCCAGAAGATGGACGGCCAAGATGGCGCCACGTGGCGCCATCTCGGCCGCCCAAACGGCCGCATACATTTTTCGAAGACCCCGCACCCGCTCCCTCTCCGCCGTTGGATCTCGATCCAACGGCTGTGGTCAGCCGTGCCTAAAAGCGCCCACTCAACCATCCGCGCCTCGTAGCGCAGCGATCCAGCGCGCTTACGCGAGCTGCGGGCGCGGGTTCAAACCGCAGCGAAGGGGAGGAAGGCGCAGGCGTGCGGGCCAATGGCGGGTGTTGGATCGTCATCGGATGACCGTATGCGCTCAATTGAGATCACGCGCTATTGCACGCGCGACGTCACGCGGCATCGCACGCGCTGGGTGAGCGTGCAGCAGCGGGCGATCACGCATTCTAAGCTGTCCGATCTCGCGATCGGACGGTTGAGAATTAAAGAACGTGCGCGGGCGTTGAGGAAGTGCGAGCAGCTGAGGAGGCGCGCATGGGCGTGGGTGCTACGCCCACGTTGGGGCTTTAGTGACGGATTTATCCGTCACTAAAGACCCCTCATTATTATTTTAAAGATGTAATGACTATTTTACCCCCACTCCTTGCAACTATAAAAGGAGACCCCCTCCATACGAAATTCTCATCCCTTCCTTCTCTTCTCTACCTCTCCAAAGCTCAAGAGAAGCTTGTCCCACACCCGGGATGCTTCTCGCGAGATAAAGTCCAAATTTTCGTCCCCCTTCGGAAGTGGATCTCGCGACGACGACGGTGTACTACTCCGTTCCTGTTCTTCTGCTTCGTCCTCCTTCGTCCTACTTCGCCCTCCTTCGTCCAGGCGTCGTCCCGTCCGGCTCGTCCTCCAAGCGACCATCGAGGAGGATTTCTCTCTCCCTATTCTTTTTACTGTTTTCTAGTATAGATTTACTGCTTTCTAGAATAGTTCTGTTCGTCCTCCAAGCGATCGTCGAGGAGGGCATTTCTCCCTCCATTCTTTTAATGCTTGCTAGAGTAAATTTATCGCTTTCTAGTGCAATTGTTTTATGCTTTATAGTTGTAACGAACAAGTTCCTTAATGATAAATTCTCTGTTTATTCTACATCTCATTTTTTATTTCTATGTGTAATATTCTCTCTCTCTTACCCTCTCTCTCTTTTATTTATTGTAAATAATTAGATAGTTTTAAATTGAATTACTTCATGACAAATAAAAAGAAAAGCATAGTTTTTAAATCAAACGTCTGCCTCCCTGTGTTCGACCCGGAATTTCAATTTTGGTATAAATTTTATTTGTTGAACACGAATTCTTCGCTTTCAAACTACAACGACAGATTTTTCAAAACCATACACGTTAGCGTAGCGATTCGCACGTTCAACATTTTGGCTCCATTACCGGAGAGGCAACGATCTTTGATTTCTCTTCGCGTTTTGTAACTTACAAATCATTTACCTCACTTTTCTCCTTTCTTATTATAATTGCAGGTACTCTTTCGAGACATGCAAAAGCGGTAGATTGGAGTAAAGTGCTGTGGAAGGTTTTGTAAGTTATCCCCCACCTCCCACCTATTAGATTTCATTTCACCACATAATAATTCAAACATCAATCAACCTAGATGTTTTTATAAACTTTAAGGTTAGATTGTTTGTTGTTTGACACACATACTCACTCCAACCCCCACATTAAAAAAAAAAAATTAAAATTAAAAAAAAAAATCTCACAAAGGTACACAACCTCATCTGATTTTCTAACTCAACCGGTAAACCGATCTTAGGAGCCGGTACACACATTCAAACACATAATTGAGTAAAAATTATATTAGGTATTCATTTGTGTGCCTAATTAAGTAGTGCATCAGGCCAATTATTTGAGTTGATTGAGCCGCACCACTTCAAATAAAATAAACTCATCAAGTAGCTGCCAATTAGGTTCAACTCTTAGGGATTTACCAGGCACTCCACATTCTTTTAAATTTTAAAGGAAAACATCTTCACCTGTACTTGCAAAACCTGGTGTGCCAACGAAACTTATTTGAAAACACCTAAAGTTGAATCCTAAAAGCTACTAAGCAATATTTGAACCTTAAAATTCACCTCATCAAAAATAATCTTGCTTGAAAACAATTGGTTGTGCACGCACACACAAATCAGTCAATCATTAAGGGCACAACCCATTTAAAGGGCTCATCACATTCCAAAGCACATTCAAACCTAGCCCTAAATAAAATAGAGTGGACGTTAGCCTTAAGGATTGGACTCACTCTTCAGAACCCAAAACGAGATTATTTTCGATTAGTTTGTTTCTACTGTTCAATCTGATGTCTAGCTAGGGGAGCAGAATCAAACGATCGTGGCTGAGGGGTACACTAGGAATTGGAGGCGCAAGCCGAAGGAAGAACCTTCTCCCCGGTACCTCCTTCTAACTGGTTGGATTGAACAGACGGAAGTAGATAAAATCGTTCCTTTATCTCAAGACAGGTTTTGGAAGTCTATAGGTCTGTAGGTTAACCCAATTAAGGACAGGTTTGATTGTTTGTATTGCAGGGCACCTTTCTTCCTCCCGTGTATCATGAATCCTTCCACATATTTCACTCATTCCCACTCTTTCCCTCCTGTTGTGAATTATCCTCAACATGACGATTATCCCGACTCATATTGTAATCGACCATCAGTTAGTTGGGATAACTCAGATTGGGGATACAGTTCTGGACCTCCGTGTTTAGGGTCTAACCCTGAACACTTTGATTCTGATTTCTATCCTTCTCAGAGCTACATCGATTATAGATCGTCTTCCTTTCATGAACAACCTAATACGATCTACAATCAAGAAGGATACATCGATCTTTACCCATCCTCTGATTTCACTGCCTTTAGGTCATCACCATCTTTTGAACAATCTGAAATGACCTATTATCAGGAAGGGTATAACGAATCTCAATTCGTTAATTCCTCTGCATTGATGTCAAACCCGCCCAACCCTGAACCAATTCATTTGGTTCAGGTTAACCAGGTTCAAGATAAGGTTCTGGCTAACTTGAGGAATATCATTCAATCTTTAGAAGTTCAGCCAACACCTTGCATTGAGAGATTGGAGCCCCTGATTGAAACGATTGATGATTTAAACAAGTCTTTGTTGGATTGGCTCCAAGATGTTAAGGATAAGAACCCGGGTGAGTTTCTATTTGGGAAATTAGCAAAATTGAGGATGAGATTCATGGTTGCTTTGATTCAATCTTGGGATGATTCCCAGGATGAACCTTCTTCAGGAAAGCCAATGACAGAACCTGCTCAGGCACCTGTTGGGAGGGACACGTGTTACGAGGCTGATAAGATTGAATTAAAGCAACCAATTAAGGATGATCTGATTTCTTCACCTAAGATCCCTGAGCCAGGTTACGAGGAAACGTATATCTCCTTGGAATAGAAAGTGACAAATGATTTTGGGATATACATTGATACGGATCCTGATTTCTTTGATGGTGAAGATTCAAGTTGCGAAGTCTCACGCGAGTTTTCTGAACACGATTTCTGTGGGACGATTGGGCCTGAGGAATCTGATAGATCATTTGATAGCCTAATAACTGAGGAAACTGATCTTAGGGCACACATTACGGATCCAGAATTACATTTTCTGGAGGATTCAATGCAATGCCCTGATTATCAGTTACACCCCGTTGAGCTTACCGATAATTCTGTTTCTGAGATAATTAGATCCAAGTCAATTCTGATTCTGCCACATCATTTAGACATGGAGATTTCAGACGGGGTGATTAACATGCAAGAGGTCTCGGAATTTAACATTCGGAATGAGGAGGATAGGAGCTGGGAAGTTCTGATTTGGGAAGTTAATTTTGGAGGAAATAGAAGATTGAGTTGAAGGGTTCCTTTTAAGCTGAAACCATCAAATTAGAACATTTACGACATTTGTTTCAAGGATGTCAAACTCAAGAACACATTCAACAATTATCCTTTTGAGCTTAATTTCTCTGTAACCCGACTTTTTGGTCTTGGGTTGCATCCTCATAAATCGCAGGCCCGACCCCGCTTGCATTCTGATTTTAGGTTTTGGGTAATTTTTATCCAGAACCTAAGATATTCTCGATTATGGGGGATGGGTCTGCACCACAATCTGGTCCACATCTGTGGACCTCTTTTGATAGGTCAGAGGATTCTTCTGTTTATTCTGATTCTGACCTGCAGTTGTGAATTCTTCATTTCTTTTCCTTATATGGTGTGCTTAGCTGAAGGCACTAAACTCAGCACATATACAATTCTTTTTAGTTTTCAACTCGGAGCGGACCTAACATTCACGCAATTCAGGTGCTTTCTACGCTTTTCCACTCTGTTTTATTTCTTTTTAGTACAATTAGGACATTGCATTAAATAGGCATGGGGGGTGGATATTTATCTCTGAATTCATTCGTCAGCTCCGTAGATTTGTTTTATTTTCTTTTATAAAAAAAAAATCAGAACTAGGAAAGAGAATTTAGGTTTAATAAAATTTTCAATTTTAGGAAATACTACATTATGATTTGAACACAAAGACCCTTCAGGTCTTTGGACTTAATTAGCCCGTGTATCCACTAAAATGTGGATTTATCTTTGAGTCCTCGCCATCTTAATTCTATCGTAATTGGAATAAATAAGTTTGGGTGATAAGTACATGACTTATCAACCCGCCTTCTAATTTGAGGGAATTTTGAATCTTAAGCATCTACACACTTTCTTTGTACTGACTCGTTGTTCGACGATTTTAACGGAAATTTGGTAGCTAATGAACCTTCTAGGGTGATATGGCTGGCAAATTATCGTGGGTAACAACCCATAGGTAGGTTGTCCAAAGCCCAGTCACTGGACCTTTCTCTTTTTGCTGCCTTTAGGTAAATCTTAGATCAGGGAAGCCACCTACTTAAAAAAAAAAAATCAAAAAGAAAAGGAGAAAAGAACAAAAGGAAATAAGCCACACTTCGCCGCACGAGTATGGCTGGCAAGTTGTCGGTGGTAACAGCTCATTGACCGGTTATCCAGAACCCAGCTCAGTAAATGCACTAAAAATTCCCAAAACACTTAGGAAGAAGCGGAGAAGTAAAATAAACCGGGGAGATATACACTGCATTCACCCTTGTGTTGACCCCATAAAAAAATAAAAGTAGGGAGAAAGTTACCGGTTGTAAAGATACACCTTTAGGCAGAATTCTTTTTGAGGTCACCTAGAGGCGTAGAAATCCGAAGTCCGTTTTAACTGCCGGTCAACGAGTTTATCACAATCACAATAAGATACTTAAAGCTTAGGGTTCTCATCAAATCTTAGGTGAGTTGAATGGCCGTAGAAAGCCATTCTTAAACTCTAAAATTTGAAAATCCAAAAAAAAAATAGAAAAGAGTAAAAAGAGAAAAAGAAATTTTTCTTTGAATAAGGCGAGGGCTTGAGGATGTTTGCATTTTGGCAGATATCCTGACACTGTTGTGTCTTTGAAAGTTTAGTTCCTAAGTAGATAATTTCTTAATTATTGAAAATAACTCAGGTCCAAATAATCCAACCTAATTCTTTTATAAATAGCATATAGTTTTTGCTAAGGACTAGCAAATGATAGGTATGGGGGTATGATGTAAACACATTTACACTACTTATGATATCTATTTATGTATGTTCTTAAGCATAGAATTGTATTTCATGATATAAATATTGCATAACATGCATCATCTTGCATTTAGAGTAGTTTGAATAAAATGGAGGTTAATTATCTCTTTTTATGTGCTTGGACAGGGCAAACATTTTATTGGGACCTCAGATCGAAGATCCAACCGTATGGATGTGATGAGGGCAACGACTGGAGTTCAACGACTCCAAGATCGCCCTAATCAGGCATCCGTAGCATCAGATAGTGGCAGGGAACCCTAGAAGATCAAGGGCCAGGATGGTGTAGATCCACTCTTCAAATGACAAATTCGATCGAACGGATGAATTCGGATCGACGATTGCAGCCCAACGACACAAAAATCAAGTCAATCCGACATCCGTGGCACCATCTACAACTTCCAGAAGATGGACGGCCAAGCTGGCGCCACGTGGTGCCATCCCGGTCACCCAAACGACCGCATACATTTTCTGAAGACCCCGTACCCACTCCCTCTCCACCGTTGGATCTCGATCCAACGGCTGTGGTCAGCCGCGCCTAAAAGCGCCCTCTCGACCATCCGCACCTCGTAGTGCAGCGATCGAGCGCGCTTACGCGAGCTACGGGCGCGGGTTCGAATCGCAGCGAAGGGGAGGAAGGCGCAGGCATACGGGCGATGGAGGGCGTTGGATCGTCATCGGACGGCTGTCTGCACTCAATTGAGATCACGCGCTATTGCACGCGCGACGTCACGCGGCATCGCACGCGCCGGGCGGGCGCGCAGCAGCGGGCGATCACGCATTCTAAGCCGTCCGATCTCGCGATCGAATGGTTGAGAATTAAAGAACGTGCGCGGGCGTTGAGGAAGCGCGGGCAGCTGAGGAGGCGCGCGTGGGAGTGGGTGCTACGCCCACGTTGGGGCTTTAGTGACGGATTTATCCGTCACTAAAGACCCCTCATTTATTATTTTAAAGATGTAATGACCATTTTGCCCCCACTCCTTGCAACTATAAAATGAGACCCCCTCCATACGAAATTCTCATCCCTTCCTTCTCTTCTCTACCTCTCCAAAGCTCAAGAGAAGCTTGTCCCACACCCGGGATGCTTCTCGCGAGATAAAGTCCAAATTTTCGTCCCCCTTCAGAAGTGGATCTCGCGACGACGACGGCGTGCTGCTCTGTTCCCGTTCTTCTACTTCGTCCTCCTTCATCCTACTTCGTCCTCCTTCGTCCAGGCGTCGTCCCGTCCGGCTCGTCCTCCAAGCGACCATCGAGGAGGATTTCTCTCTCCCTATTCTTTTTACTACTTTCTAGTATAGATTTACTGCTTTCTAGAGTAGTTCTGTTCGTCCTCCAAGCGATCGTCAAGGAGGACATTTCTCCCTCCATTCTTTTAATGCTTGCTAGAGTAAATTTATCGCTTTCTAGTGCAATTGTTTTATGCTTTCTAGTTGTAACGAACAAG
The DNA here is from genome assembly GCA_037157565.1 of Thalassia testudinum. Classification (NCBI taxonomy): domain Eukaryota; kingdom Viridiplantae; phylum Streptophyta; class Magnoliopsida; order Alismatales; family Hydrocharitaceae; genus Thalassia; species Thalassia testudinum. Next base: position 28,170,197 of record JAZHRO010000024.1, read on the forward strand.
TTCCTTAATGATAAATTCTCTGTTTATTCTACATCTCATTTTTTATTTCTATGTGTAATATTCTCTCTCTCTTACCCTCTCTCTCTCTTATTTATGGTAAATAATTAGATAGTTTTAAATTGAATTACTTCATGACAAATAAAAAGAAACGCGTAGTTTTTAAATCAGACGTCCACCTCCTTGTATTCGACCCGGAATTTCAATTTCGGTATAAATTTTATTTGTTGAACAAGAATTCTTCGCTTTCAAACTGCAACGACAGGTTTTCGAAAACCATACACGTTAGCGTAGCGATTCACACGTTCAACAATGGTCTTTTCTTGTATGACCACACATCCATCTTAACATATTCATTTATGCCACAGACATCTTCTGTACATGCTTATAGTTTATAGCCCATCATTCAGAACCGTACAACATGGCTGGTCTTACCACAGTTCGATAGTATTTTCCTTTGACTTTTAAAGGAACCCGCTTATCACAGAGAATATTAAAAGCACCCCTCCATTTCAACCACTCTGCATTAATTCTATGTGTAACATTTCCATCAATTCCACCATTATGTTAGAAAATGGATCCCAAGTACTTAAAAACATCTTTCATTGGAATGCACTCTTCTCCAATTTTTACATCAATCCCTTTATTGTTCCCTCTATTACTAAACTTGCATTCCATAAACTCAGTCTTCGTCATACTTATGCGTAATCCTTTATCTTCCAGGGCTTCTCTCCAAAGATCAAATTTTATGTTCACTCCATCTCTTGTCTCATCAACCAACACAATGTCATCAGCAAAAAGCATACACCAAGGCACCTCAACTTGGATATGCTTCGTCAACTCATCCATGACCAAAGCAAAAAGATAAGGGCTTAAAGTCAAACCTTGATGCAGACCAATGGTGATATCAAAGTAGTTCGTCAAATCATCCTTAGTCTTTACACAAGTTGCTGCTCAATAGTACATATCCTTTATGAGGTTGATATATATAACTTGCACTTGTCTCTTCTCCAAAATTCTCCATAAGATATCTCTTGGGACAGAATCATAGGCCTTCTCCAAATCAATAAAAATCATATGTAAATCCTTTTTCTTCATTTTGTATGTCTCCATCATACGTCTCAAGAGATGTATTACCTCAATAGTAGACCTGCCTAGCATAAAGTCAAACTGATTTTCAGTTACCATAGAGACTTGCCTCACCATTCTTTCAATTATTCTTTCCTAAAGTTTCATCATATGACTCATCAACTTAATACCTCTATAGTTTGAACAATCTTATATGTCACCCTTGTTCTTGTATAAAGGTACCACAAAACTTTTCATCCATTCCTCTAGCATCTTCTTACCTCTCCACACAGTATTAAATAAATTTGTGAGCCAAGTTATATCACGTTCTCCCGTCATTCTCCAAACGTCTATACGAATATCATCAGGCCCAACAACCCTCCCACTTTTTATCATCTTCAAAGCCTCTTCTACTTCTTTCTTTTGTATCCTTCGATAACATGCCCGATTCACATACTCTTCTGAGTTGGCTAACTCCCCTAAGAAGATATAATTCTTTTGTTTTTCATTAAATAGCTTATGAAAATATCTTTTCCATCTTATCTTTATATCCTCACTAGCTATAAGCACCGCTCCTTCTTCATCCTTAATGCATCTTCCATGTGTAAGGTCCTTTGCTTTCCGTTTTCTTGCTTTAGCTAACTTGAAAATATCTTTTTCACCTTCTTTAGAATAAAGTTTCTTATAAAAATGTTCCCAAACTTTTACTTTTACTTCACTAACTATTTTCTTTGCTTCTTTCTTTGCTCTTTTGTAGTTTTCCATATTTTCATCGATCTTATCTCGATATAAGGCTTTAAAGCAGGCTCTTTTAATTTTAAGCTTCTTCTGCACTTCCTCACTCCACCACCAAGCCTCCTTTTATCCTGGAACACCTCCTTTAGACATGCCTAACACCTCCTTTGCCACCTTCCTAATACAGTTTGCCATATTTAACCACATTTCATCAGCACTACCATCAAGATCCCAAGTCTTTTGTTGCATCATCTTCTCTTTAAATCTCACTTACTCTTTCTTAAGATTCCACCATTTAATTCTCAAATTCTTATACACTAATTTTCTCTTCTTTGCCTTCTTCAAATGAACATCTAATACCAAAAGATGATGTTGAGCAGTTAAACTCTCCCGTCGAATAATCTTGAAATCTTTACAAGATAAACGATCCCTTCTTTTCAAAGCAAAGTAATCGATCTGTGTTCTTGTTAAGCCACTTTTATAGGTAATCAAATGCTCTTCTCGTTTTTTGAAGAAGGTATTTGTTATGAAAAGATCATAAGCCATAGCAAAATCAAGGAACGTCTTCTCTTCATTCCTAACACTAAAATCATGATTTCCATGCACTCATGTATATTCTAAAGCATCTTTTCCCACATACCTATTTAAATCTTCATCTAAGAAAATCATTTCTCTCTGTAGAATTTCTTGAATTATCATATAAGTTCTCCCCAAAATTAATCTATATCCATTTCTTAAATTATCTCAAATGTAATTAGGTATTTGTATAGCTTAATAAATAAGATACTTTTATAATATAAAAGTATATCTTTTCTTGATTATTATATGTATCGATAATTTTTATATAAATTTTATTAAATATCTCTTAAGTATCTCCGAATAGTCGTATGAGATACGTTAATGGATAATCGATGGATAAATAGATATAGGATAGATTTTTTAGCCTAAGTAAATAAGATTGATAAAAATTAAACTACTGAATAAAAATAAATTTGATACTATTAAAACTCGACCGGAAATCACTCCATTGACGTCGGTGGTCAGAACACTGGCAAATGAAGAATATTTTGTGAGGATAAAAAAGTAGTGATTTTGTATTTTTAATTTTTAGGTGAGGTTTATTTTTTACTTTTCTCTTCTCGTGAGATCTAGGCGAGAGTTTTTTTTTCTTTTTTTGCTTCACCTTACGTGGTTGTCCTTACGTCGTTGTTTTGAGGTGTGTAAAAGAAAAGGTTATTTTTCTTTGCATCTATATTCTTTTCAATCTCATTTACATTCCACAAAAGCTGGCTACACTGTATATTTTGAAAGGATTATAGGATGGTATAAGTCCTCTTTGCAATCTTTATTGTATATTAAATTCACACATCATTGTCACATCTAATTCGTCAATACTCATCTCTCACAGACTACCATTATATAATTCAATTATGTAAACGTATCATATCTAATATTGTTATGTATTATAAAAATTTTTTCTTGCCATCCTGCTCTCATCGAAAAATTCATACTTAATGATGATAGATCCAACTTAGGTAATGTGAGATCCAGTTGCTAATTATTTATTTATCGAGAGTTAAGATATGAAATTAATACTCTCAAAGTATACTCAAGGGTTTTAACCAAATAGGCTAAAGGATTGAGAGCCTAAGAATCTTTAGATAAGAAACCTATTGTTACTAAGGGACCAAGATTTCATAAGTATAGTTAACACTTGGGGAATGCTTCCATGCAAGGAATCTAAGCTAATAGGGGGTGGCAATAAAGGAGGGAAAAGGAGAGGATCACCCATGTTGCCCTCTTGCAGTTCTTAAAATCCATGTCTAAACCTTATGCTTAAAATATCCTCTCATTTTCCCATTTACTTCTTGTGTTGTTCGGTGGTGAGAGAGGAGGAAGAGCACATCACCAATTCCACCGCAAGGAGGAGAAGGAGGAGTTGACGAGGAGGGCACTTAAGGGCCACTCAGGAAGGGGAGCCCCCCATTACTCCTCTCCTTGCTGCCACACAAAGGTAAAGCTCCACTTCTACTTTGGGATTCTAGGGGTTTTTGATGGAGAAAAGGATCAGAGCCTCTTCCATGCATGACCATGGATTGCAAGAGGAAGATCAGATCTTTGTTTTTCCACAATGTTTCGAACGAAGATCTAATCTCTGCACTTTGATCTCATATGGAATGGTGTTATAGGTTAGTTGGAAGTGTTGCTATAGGGAGAAATTAAATGGAGGAAGGCACAACTACGACAACAAGATTTATCTGATAGCAACAGCAAGATCTCCGCAAGAACAAGGTACTACAACTATTCCTCTCGATTTGAGTAGTTGGGTTTTCATTTCAAAGGATATGATTGGGTAAAATCGTGGATTTCCCCCTGATTAGAGTGATCCTTGTGGTGATGGTGTAGGAACCCCACCCTTAGCACAAATAATGGATTGCATGTCATATAAATGTGGTTTGAAATGGGTATTTTTGGTGTTTAGGGTGATCCATGGGTGGTTGGGAAGGTGACTGGGAGTCTAGATCATGTTTTGATGTTATTCCCCAACTTCCCTAGTGATTGAAAGCAAGAAGAGTTGGGTGCAATTTGAGAAGAACACAAAGACACCCATTAGGTGTCATCCAATTAGGCAATCAAACGTCTGATGGGATGGCATCAAACGTTCGATTGCCTGATCAATCATCCACTAGTGGAGATATTTCCTCGTGGACCTCGATAAGTTACAATATCAAACGTCTAACGAGTCCATCAGATGTCCGATACTACATGTGTAAAGATTCGTTCTGATTTGAGCCTTTTAAGACGTCTGGAGTGTCGGTCAGATGTCTGACCAAATGTCTGGACCCCGTCCTAGACGTCTGGAAATTAAAAAATCTGTACGTACTTTTGGTTCTGCGTGCAGGCAACGCGTAGCCCTTCTCTCTCTCTCTCCTTTCTTCTCCTTTTCCCTCATCGAACCCTAACCCCCAGCCTATAAAAGAGACCCTTCTCCTCTCCTCACCCCTCCACCACTACCACCATCCTCCCCACTCCACTACCGAGAGCTGAGGCGCGCGCGAGAGAGAGGGTGAGAGCGAGGAAGAGGAACGGGCGTAAGGAGGAGGAGAAGGCCAAGGTTGCGAGCTTCGGGGAAGCTCGCCAGAGGTCCGCTGGTGACAGACTTCTCGTCGCTTGTGTTTTAAATTCTAGACGTTGTAGTATATCACGAGAAACTGCTACCAGTTTACAATTTATTACTCGAAAAAAGTTTCACGAGGTTGAACTCAAGGAGCAAACTATGATTCCAGAAGCATATGAATTCACAATATTGTTTTACAAAAATTAAGACAAAAGGGGAGAGAGAAAGAGAGCGAAAATTCTCTTCTTGGCTTTTTCTTCTTCTCTCTTCTTCTCTTCAGCCAGCCTATCTTCTTCTTTCTTCTTCTTCTCTTCTTTGCTGCAACGGCTTCCTTTTCTTTCTTTCTTCAGCTGCTAAGGCCTTCTTCTTCTTTCTTCTTCTCTACTTCTCTTCTTTCTTTCTGTGTCTTCTTGTTCTTTGCTGTCGAGGTTTCTTCCTTCTCTCTTTTTTTTCTTTCTCTTTCTTTGGCCTTTCCTCTGCTCTTCTCTTCTGCTTCACTCCTTCCTTTCTTTCCGACGTCTAATTCAGAAATCAGACGCCTTAACTGCTTGATTGCTACAGTGCTGCTCTTCCTCTTTTCTTTAGCTTCTTTCCTTCCTTCCTTATCCTTTCTTCTTCTCTGCGGCTAAGTCTCATCCGCTGCTCTTCTTCTTCTTCTTTCTTTCTTCTCTTCAGCAGCTTCTTGCTTCTTCCTCCCTCACCTGTTCCTGCACACACATGCAAGCTCAGCACAAAACCTACCCTACCCTCTCCCCGCGTCTCTCTCTCGCTCTGAATCTCTCTTGGGTACGCTCTCCCAGAGCTGGGTTATCAAGTCAGGTCGCATGCCCGGGTCCAGGTGCACCGACGTGGGTGGTGCGCGAGTGCACAGGAGGGTATTGGGTCGGGTCGCGCTAGATCCGTGTGATGATCTCACGGATGAGGGTGGTGCTTAGGTGAGGGACCTCACCCCAAGTGCTTTCGGAGGCGAACAACCTATGGCACTTTTTCAATTTAAGTGTGGGCGTGCGACCACACACTTCCGAGGTGAGACTAAAGTCCCACCTCTGCTCCGCACGCCCGCAGGCGAGAAGTTGCTGGCAATTGGGCAGCAGCGAAGGCTTCGCGCCCCCAATTGAAGGTCTGGGCACACTTGCGGAAGTAACCCGCGCTGCCTAGAGCCTTCACCTGGTGCTGAAGAGGCCTGGAGCTGCTCACCAAGCAACTCCTGCTGTCCGACAATGGCAGCGAGGAGGCCGAGACCTGAAATCACGAAGACGGCCTCGCGGCCACGTCAGACAACACAGGGAGCTTCGCTAGAGGACGGCGAAGGTGGTGCGGGGGTCGTCGTGGTGGGAAAGTGGCTGTGGCCGTGTGCCTAGGGCACACGGTAGAGATGCAGGTGGGTGTGTTCGAGGGGTGCTCAGAGTGTGTAGGGCAGTGAATGGAGTGGGGGAAATGCTTGTATGGAGTGAGGGGGAGCTTCTGGGCTTGTCGGAGAGGGGTGGAAAAGCCTGTGGAGGTGGAGCGATATCGCCAGAGATGGTGGCCTGAGGTGGAGCAGATGGAGGTGGTCGTGGCAGTCGAGGGGTGAAAAATGCCAATTTAGGAAGGGAAAAGTGAGAAGAGAGTAAGGGGAAGGTTCCTACCTACTTAGTCGACGAAGAGGGAGAGGAAGACACCCGACTCGTGCCTACCGGAGCTGGGGACGAAGGTGCCCAAAAGAAGAGTAACGGTGACGAGGAGGAGATCTGGAGACGCCAGCTGGTGCGGCCTGGTGTGGGAAGATGGGGCAGAGTGAGCTCTGCTGCAGGTATGGCAACAGAGCGACAAGGAGGAGGAGGAATGATCGCCGGAAGCTTGGGCTATCTGACCGAAGTGAGAGGAGATGAAGGAGGGGGGTTTTCTTAAGCCAAAACTAGCTTGAAGGAGACGGCTGCCCCTACCGCTCCTTATAAAGACGTTGGCGAGGAGAGGGTTTTGAGGGAGCGACGTGGGGTGCTCGCCGAAGATGGTCGGAGATGGAAACCCATGCCTGTCGTGAGTTCGCACGAGAGGCATGGGCAGCCGCAAGTCACAGGGGAGGGTCCCTGCGACAGAGGACGACGCAGGGAACCCCCCGTTCATTCCTGAGAGCGGTTGCCTTACCCTGCACGGCGCCATCCTCCGCGCAAGGTCGCTGGAGGTATGGTGCCTGCGCAGGGTGGCAGGGAGCACCGTTCTGCAAAGAACGAAGGGGAAGATAGGCGGTTAAATGCAAGGTTTTGAAAAGATAAGGGTTAAAAATTAATTCAAGAGGACCAATTTGTAAAGTCGGTCAAGATGGTCTTCTCTTAGGCTCAAATTTTTGTACCAACCTAATTTGAACCTATGGAATTCAATGGTGTAATTTGATTTTAGGTTTGACCACATTTGACAGATAAATTTACGTAAAAACCCAAATTAGGTTAAAATTTGGGCATGGTTCTCAATTTAGGTCAAGATATGTTCCAAAAGCCAAATTGAAGGTTCTAAACCTTAAGGAATATTTTTCCATGAATTTTAGAGGGTTTATTTGATTTTTATTCTTCCTAGAACCTCGTGAATTAAAGCAGGTTTGTTTTTAGGGTTATAGAATATCATTTAATTCCTAGAAGTTGGTATAACCCTTTTTCAAATCAAAACATCCCACTTCCTTCTTTATTAAGCTTATTTGACCTGTGTTTAGACCCTTAGATATCCTGTTTGTGTACTGCATTGATAAAATTACAGTTTTACCCCTCATGACTTGTTTTATTCTTCAATTCAGAATTCTCTGAGTTAGGCTTTTCTTTATGTTTTGTAGGAGCTTTTTCACACTTATTTAAATCAAATTGTGCTAGTTAGGGTTCATGATGAGGCTCTCATCATACCCCCATGCCTAGTTTTTGCTAGTCCCTTAGCAAAATTTTAAGGTTTTAACCTTTGTTCTAGACCATGAATTTCTTATCAAGTTTAGATAAGTGCTCTTTCTCTTGTAACCATGATCAGGTCAGGATGCCAACCATAGTTCTAAAAAGTACTCTAGTACCAACCAAGATCCAGATCTGTCTAGCTTCAGCCTCGGTCTTTAGCAAAGGTTTTTAAGGCCTACAGGAACTAACCTAAGGTTTATTGGACTTCGTGGTTAAGGCACCCGTGCTTGAGATAATTTTAGTCTTGGTTCAGTTCGCAGTGCATTTTGTAAGAGAGAGGTAGAAGATTTATATGTTTTGGGAGTTTTCTCTCTTTTTTTCTTTTTAATTCTAGCTTAGGATTGGCTTCTCAACACGGTCTGTATCGGATTCCTTGTCCCCATCATCAATCCTTAAGGGTTCCTGGCAGTCGATGCTTCTAGATAGCATCACCCATGGCAACCCCCAGAACCCTGGCTTTCGAGATTTCGAGATAATCCTATCCATGGTGTTCCGTGGCCGAATTCAGACCCTAGCAATTGACACTTCGTGATAATGCCATCCATGAAATCTGAATCAGTAGAGTGCTTACATGCCCCCAGTAGGATATGTAAATATCCTAAGAGACAAGCACCGAGGAGATGATATTTTGTTATGCATCTTCGAGGGGAATTTCCCACCTCTCCGCGTTGAGAACTCGTCCAAATCAACTTATGTTGATCAGCCGCTCCTACTCTAGGTGACATTTTCAGAATTTTTGAAATGCTTCTGCGTGATTTTGATACTTATGCTTACTGAACCAGGCTGTGTATGAAATTTGGGTGCTTAGGTTACTGAGTCCCATAAACCAAAAGTTAGTTAACAAGGCCAAATACTCCCTAAGCCTTGGACCTAATACTTAAGCTTTTCATTCTCCTCAACCTCTTGAGGAATATCTAGATCTTAATGGGTACTAAGAGTCTATCCAAGAATGCCTAAGGTTTGCGTTCTTACTAATCTTACTGTACACTTTCCTTTTCTTTTCCTGAATGTGGTCTAGAACTTAGGTTAATTCCTTAATTTTTTACTAATGACTATCTCTTTTCTTTCATTTTATGCTACTTTTTATCATTTTGTTCTTTTTCTCCTCCTCCTTTGTAAAGTCCACAAAAATTTCTTTCCTCCTCTCATTTTATTATTCTTTTTCAAAAATTTTTCAATTTTTATGGTGCTTTTGGCATATGTGAATTTTTTTGTTTGAAACCTTTTCTTACGAGTTTTGCACTTTCATACCCCCCCATGCCTAAGATTTGCAATATCCTCATTGTAACTTAGGAGGGTTTTTATTTAGCTTAGTTCATCCATTAGGATAGGTATTTTGGTGAGTGGATGGGTCGGGGTGACTGTTGCGGACGATTTCTAATCTCATATGCAAGCACCTGAGGTGGAGTCGACTGTCCTAAAGGATGAACCTTAAGTGCGAAGAGGTGTCAAAAAAGGTTTCGGATTTTTCTAAAAAGAATGACGAGCTGCCTCCCATTGAGCGCTGAGTTTTATGCCATTGGCTGGGCGCAATATGCTCAGGGAGAATGGAGGATAAATGATGACTCAGCCAAATCTGTAGAGGTTACATCAATGAACGGTTTGAGTCTCTGACCATTCACGATGAAAGGTTCGGAATCGTGGCTGAGCGGACTGATTTCGATGGCTCCATTTCCAAAAACTTGTCAAACAAGATATGGTCTGACCCACTTGGATCGTAGTTTCCCAGGGAAGAGTTTGAGTTAGGCATCGAAGAGTAGGACCTTCTGACCAGGATGAAAGATCTTTCTAGATATGTGCTTGTCATGGAAGGCTTTAACCCGCTCTTTGTAGATTTGCGAGTTCTCGTACGCATCAAGGTGTAATTCATCGATCTCGCTTATCTGAAGCTTTTTGTGGGTTCCAGCCTTAGAAAGATCTAAATTACAGCTCCGTACTGCCCAATAGGCTTTGTGCTCCAGTTCGACGGGAAGGTGACACGCCTTCCCGTACACTAATCTAAAAGGAGACATGCCTAATTGGGTTTTGTGGGTGATCTTATAAACCCACAAAGCTTCCGGAGGTCGGGACGACCAATCCTTCCTATCAGGCCGAACAGTGACCTATATGGTTTCTTAATCTCCCGATTTGATAGCTCAGCTAAACCATTAGTCTGGGGGTGGTAAGGAGTAGAGATTAGGTGAGATACCCCGTATTTGGTCATCAGTGACCTGAACTGAGCATTGGTGAAATGGATCCTTCCATCAGAGATGCTTGCACGAGGAATCCCGAACCGTGAGAAGATATTGTGATAAATGAATTTGATAATGATTTTATGATCACAGGTTTGGGTCGAAATGGCTTCGATCCAATTGGACACGTAGTCCACAGCAAGCAGAATGTACTCGAAGCCGTCCGAAACAGGAAAGGGGCCCATAAAATCAATCCCCCAAATATCGAAGATTTCGCATACGAGAATCGGCTGCAAAGGCATCATGTCGCGATGGCTCATGTTGCCCAAAGTTTGGCAATGACTGCATGCCTTGCAGTGATGAGGTTTTGTCCTTGAATAAAGTGGGCCAATAAAAGCCACACTGGAGGATTTTAGATGAGGTTTTGTGCCCAGAAAAGTGGCCACCACATGCCTGGTCATGACAGAAGGAGAGAATATCATTGATTTCGTCCTCCGGGACACATCTTCTGACAATTTGGTCAACACTTATGCGGAAAAGGTATGGGTCTTCCCAGATGTAGTACTTGGCATCAGAGCGCAACTTGTCTTTCTTGGCCTTCGGCCAATCAGACGGAATCTGATGAGATGCCAAGTAGTTTACTATATCAGCAAACCATGGAAGCTTAGCACCAATAGTCAATAAGTGCTCATCCGGAAAATGCTCCGTGATGGGTCCAGAGGGGTTGATGATCTCAGAAGGAAGGCGAGATAATGGTCAGCTACCACGTTTTGTCTTCCCGCCTTGTTGCGAATCTCGAGGTCGAATTCTTGCAACAAGAAGATCCATCAGATTAAGCGAGGCTTTGCATCCTTCTTGGCAAGGAGATGCCTCACAGCTGCGTGATCCGAGTAGATGATGACGTGGGAACCCAGGAGATAGGATCGAAATTTTTCGAGGGCAAATACTATGACTAGTAGCTCTTTCTCCGTAACTGTATAGTTACGCTGAGCCTTGTTAAGCGTCTTGCTAGCATAGTAGATGACCACGGGTTTCCCGTCAACTTTCTGCCCCAAAACCGCTCCTATAGAGAAATCAGATGCATCGCACATGATCTCAAAGGGTTAAGGCCAATCAGGGGACTGTAGGATCGAGGCCTGGGTGACTCGGTCACGAAGGTTCTCAAAAGCTTGAGTGCATTCCTTGGAAATCTCAAAGGGCACATTCTTGGAGAGAAGAGTAGTCAGGGTGTGCACGATTTTCGAGAAGTCAGGGATGAAGCGACGTTAAAAATCGACGTGCCCCAGAAAAGAACGAATGTCCCTAATCGAGCTAGGCATAGGAAGTCGAGAAATCAGATCAACCTTGGCTCGATCCACTTGGATGCCTTTCTCAGAAATTAGATGACCTAAGACGATCCCCTCAGGCACCATAAAGTGGCTCTTTTCCCAGGAAAGAACCAAATTTACGTCGATGTAATGCCTGAGTATATGAACCAAGTGCTGGAGGCAATCATCAAATGATGCCCCGAAAATTGAGAAGTCATCCATGAAGACTTCCAGATAATCACCTACCATATCAGAGAATATGGCAAGCATGCACCGCTAAAAAGTCGTGGGTGCATTGTAGAGACCAAAAGGCATCCTTCGGAACGCGTACGTCCCGAAGGGGCAAGTGAACGTGGTCTTCTCTTGGTCCTCAGGATGAATCGCCACTTGGTTATACCGGAGTACCCGTCAAGAAAGCAGAAGAATCTATTTCCTACTAACTTCTCGAGAATCTAATCAATGAATGGGAGTGAGAAATGATCCTTTTTCCTGGAGGAATTGAGTCTTCGATAATCTATGCAGACTCTCCACGAGTTGGCTATTCGGGTAGGTTGACCTCTCCGGTTTCAGTCGTAATGGTGGTGAGCCTTGCCTTTTTAGGCACAACCTGGATTGGGCTCACCCAACGACTGTCGGAGATTGGGTAGATGATCCCTGCATCTAACCACTTAATGATCTCCTTTTTCACGACCTCCTGCAGATTGGGATTCAAATGTCTCTACATCTCACGGGTAGGTCGTGCACCCTCTTCAGAATAGATACGATGTGTGCAATAAGAGAGACTTATTCCAATCAAGTCATTGAGAGTCCAACCAATGGCTCTGCGATGTTGCTAGAGAATAGTAATCATACGGGATTCCTGATCAGGAGTGAGCTTGAAATTTATGACCACAAGAAATGTCTAATTAGAACCCAAAAAGACATACTACAAATGATTAGGAAGGGGTTTGAGTTCAAGAATGGGGTTATCAGCAGAAGCGGGTGGTTCAGGGTGAGTGTGAGGTTCAAGGATAGGAGTTATGGGTTTGTATGAATCAGGGTCTGACTCCTCTAATTGCGGTTCAAGATCTTCTTGTGGTTGATGAGGTATAATCAGGTTATTCTCAAATTGTGTTTCATCAACCAAAGCTCTAATATCACAGATTTGTTCAATGACACCGCAATTGATCCCTTGTTGGGCCTTAAAGATATCAATTTTAAGAGTCTAATTCCTAAATTTCAGTTCTATTTGGCCCTCCTCACAACTAATGTTAGTCCTTGCAGTGGCCAGAAAAGATCTCCCTAGAATGATCGGTGTATCCCTTGGATTTTCAGGTGCGTCCATGTCTAAGACTATGAAGTCCACAGGGAAGTAAAAATCCCGCACCCTTATAATAACATCCTCAAGAATCCCTTTAGGTGACTTTATGGATCGATCTGCTAACTGTAGTGTCACCTCAGTCGGTTTTAGCTCAGATTCTTCTAGGTGGTTGAGTAGGGATGTGGATATCAAGTTTATGGAAGCACCAAAGTCTAACAATGCTCTGTCGAACTGGGTTTCACCTATCTTACATGAAATCAGGGGAGTGCCTAGGTCTTTTGCCTTGGGTGGGAGTCTGCTTAGGATTACAGAGCTGGCTTGCTCTGACAGTACAATTAGACTCCCACTCTTTGTTCGCGGCTTACGCTGAGGTGTACATACATTCTTCAAGAATCGTGCGTAAGTCGGTACGTGGCGAATCGCATCCATCAAGGGGATGTTTATTTGGACCTACTCAAAGAGCTTGACCAGGTCCTCAGGAACCACAGATTTTGTTGTCTTCTTTCCCTTAGTCAAGGCCTCGGGAAATGGAACCTTGGTTGGTTCCTCTAGGATAGGTCCAAGTCTTTAATCTGGGATAGGGATAGGAACATCCTGGATTACTGTCCTAGGGTTTGTCACTACCAGGCTTGGAGTGGTCTGGATATGGTGGATCTTGGGTCTCCTTACCACTACGGGTGGTTACAAAATTCAACCCTGCCTGGTTCTAGTTAGGGTTTGGTAGGATGGGTTGTTGCTATTGGTAACCCGTATAGGAAGTTGAAGCCTCCATCCCATCAGGTGAAGGCATAGAGGGGGCCTGATAAACCATGTGTGCTTGGCCCGAGTTTGGGTTCATAACACTCCGCTGGGTCAGCACGCTATTAGGGTTAAGAAGAGGCTAAGAAGGAAGTGTGCCTAGTTGAAGAGAATTTGCCAATTGGGTCAGTTGGTTTCGAACCTCTGTGATTTCATCCTTGTGTTGTTTTTGAATAGCCGCATTCATTTTCTGAATGTCAGCCAAAGTCTGAAGGATACGGGACATTTGGTCTTGGTTTGGCCCGGATTGGTAAGTAGGGTTGGGCCGAGGCTGAGGCGGCTGGTAAGGACGAGGTGCTTGTGGACGGGGCTGAAAGGATGGCCTTGGATTTTGGGAATTTCCCGCCCACTGGAAGTTGGGAAGGTTTCACCATCCAGGATTATACGTATTGGAAAATGGGTCATTCTGGATGGCGTTGAGGTCCTCGCAGGTCTAAGGAACCTCAGAAAAGTCAGAGAATGGGGGATGGAATTCCCCCGGCTAGTATAGAAAGGGTCGGAGGTTCCTCCGATTCGAGAGTCAGATGGGGGTGGATACGGGTCCACCCCAGGAGAAGGTCAGTGGAAAATGTTTTGCACAGTCTCCCGTGCAAAAGGAGGATATGCAAAGGAATTCTATGCAGAGGTGGCTCGCTGCAAGTGCTGAGTCAGCTCATCCACCTTCTTCTCAATAATAGAGACCTTGTCCAATCGACTGGCCATCAATTCCAGGTCGACTGATGCGGACAGGCCCTGCGTCTCGTGTGCTCCCCTAAGGTTCATCGATGCGCGGGTATTTGTCTTGTCAAATAGTCCCATGGAGTCATTATTGATGGAGTTCTCACACATATTCTCAAGAATCTCCCACACGGTGTCCTCATGCTGACCCATGATATTCCCTCCACAAGTTGCATTGACGAATAGTCTAATATCATCGCGGAGTCCCTGGTAAAAAGACTGGACTTGTTCTCATTTAGGAACTCCGTGATGGGGGCACTTTCTCATGAGATCCTGAAAATGATCCCATGCCTCATGAAGGGGTTTTCCCGTCTGTTGCGTGAAGTGGGTAATCTGATGGCGCAAGGCATTGGTCCGACCAACAAGGAAGAACTTCTTTAGGAACTCGGACTGAAGTTCCTCCCAATTGTTGATCGGCCGAGTTTGTGTTTGGTACCAATGGGCGGCCTTGTCCATAAGGGAGAAAGAGAACATCTTCATAAGGAGAATATCCCGATTTTGCGCATTTGACCCGAAAGTCTGGGCCAGATGCTTTTGTTGTTTGATGTGCTGAAAGGGGTCTTCAGAATTAATCCCATGGAATTTAGGTATGGCATGAATCATGTTGGGCTTCAGTTTAGAATCAGGTCCTCTAGTCGGGATTCTAACTCGAGGCTCAATAGCCACCGCAGCAGGATTATAATAATCTCGCATCATGGGACGCTGCGGTGGGTGCATGAAGTTCTGGAAGAGGTCATTGAGTCGCTGGAGCTGGTGCTCCAGATTGTTCTCTTCCTTAATTGGCCGAGCCATTGTGGAAGAAGAAGGTGAGTTGGGTTCGGAATCGGAGGAAAGGTCTATGTGAAGTGTTGGTTGCACAAACAAGGGCACCGAGGCTCGGCCTTGAGGAGAGTGAATTTCTAAAGGAGGTTTCAAGGACCTCCTACCAAACATACACTGATGGAGAGGATGAGTTTAGAAGGTGCTGGACCCAATCAAGACACCCAAAATGTTGGGTGACTATAGAGGTTCGGGGCGGATGGACCCCTTGATCAAAAGGTCGTCCACCTGAGAATTACCTCGGCAGCCAGAGAGGGTAAGTCCCGCGAAGACCCCTACACGGTAGAGCATCCCACGGGTTACAGGGTTTCCCCCACCCGACTTCTCTTGTCACTGAGATTCCAGGTAGACCAGAATGGGGACCTTGACCTCTTAAGTCTACCACTTTTAGTTAGGATCAAGGTGCTTAGGGTTTTCACTTGAACTTTAAACTTTTGAGTGCAAAGAGTGACCTAAGTTAAAAGTTGGTTGACCTAAGGGATCAACTTCACCTATTAGTTCCTTTGAGAGCTTATTAGGTCGTGTCTTTTAGCGTTCAAGTGACTTAAGAGCCAAATTTCTCAGCGTTTCTCTTGATAGATGTTTTCAAGCAATGGCTTAGGCACACTTCTTTTGGGAATTTTTCATTCTTGCTTAGAAAAGTGTGTCTCTAAAACCCTAGCTTTGAATCTTATATTTGGATCTAATTGGTCCAATTAGTTGCCTCTAAATTGGGTAATTAGGGCTCAAGCAAGAAGGTTTTAGCCCTAATTACCTTTAATGGATGTACTGATAAAGTATGTTGAAATTTGAAAACAGGTAACTTTGGTGTTTTACTACGTATGAAAGATAGGTTACTCCTAAATTACTTTTTATCTTTTTCTTCCTCTTTAGAATTTAGGGGTTTAAATGAGAGGATAGAAAATTACTTGTCCTTGGTGTGGTTGTTGTGCGACAGCTTGTCTTCCTTTTGATTTCCTGTGACTGCACAACAAAAGAGAAAAGATTAGTCAATAGAAAATCAAAATTGTGAATCAATAGCTTCTAGAATGGCCATTGCTCCCCGACAACGGTGCCAAAAACTGGTGCGCAGAGACTTCTCGTCGCTAGTGTTTTAAATTTTAGACGTTATAGTATATCATGAGAAGTTGCTACCAGTTTACAATTTATTACTCGGAAAAAGTTTCCCGAGGCCGAACTCAGGGAGCAAACTATGATTCCAGAAGCATATGAATTCACAATATTGTTTTACAAAAATTAAGATAAAAGAGGAGAGAGAAAGAGAGCGAAAATTCTCTTCTTGGCTTTTTCTTCTTCTCTCTTCTTCTCTTCATCCAGCCTATCTTCTTCGTTCTTCTTCTTCTCTTCTTTGCTGCAACGGCTTCCTTTTCTTTCTTTCTTCAGCTGCTAAGGCCTTCTTCTTCTTTCTTCTTCTCCGCTTCTCTTCTTTCTTTCTACGTCTTCTTCTTCTTTGCTGTCGAGGTTTCTTCCTTCTCTTTTTTTTTTCTTTCTCTTTCTCTAGCCTTTCCTCTGCTCTTCTCTTCTGCTTCACTCCTTCCTTTCTTTCTGACGTTTGATTCAGAAATCAGACGCCTTAACTGCTTAGTTGCTACAGTGCTGCTCTTCCTCTTTTCTTCAGCTTCTTTCCTTCCTTCCTTCCCCTTTCTTCTCTGCGGCTAAGTCTCAGCCGCTGCTCTTCTTCTTCTTCTTATTTCTTTCTTCTCTTCAGCAGCTTCTTGCTTCTTCCTCCCTCACCTGTTCCTGTACACACACACAAGCTCAGCGTAAAACCTACCCTACCCTCTCCCCGCGTCTCTCTCTCTCTCTCTCTGAATCTCTCTTAGGTAGGCTCTCCCAGAGCTGGGTTATCAAGTCGGGTCGCATGCCCGGGTCCAGGCGCACCGGCGTGGGTGGTGCGCGAGGAGTGCACAGGAGGGTATCGGGTCGGGTCGCACCAGATCAGTGTGATGAGCTCACGGACGAGGGCGGTGCTTAGGTGAGGGACCTCACCCCAAGTGCTTTCGGAGGTAAACAACCTATAGAACTTTTTCAATTTAAGTGTGGGCGTGCGGCCACACACTTCCGAGGTGGACTAAAGTCCCACCTCTGCTCCGTGCGCCCGCAGGCGAGAAGCTGCTGGCAATTGGGCAGCAGCGAAGGCTTCGCGCCCCCAATTGAAGGTCTGGGCACACTCACAGAAGTACCCCACGCTGCCTGGAGCCTTCACCTAGTGCTGAAGAGGCCTGGAGCTACTCGCCAAGCAACTCCTGCTGTCTGACAATGGCGGCAAGGAGGCCGAGACCTAAAATCACAAAGACGGCCTCACGGCCACGTCAGAAAACACAGGGAGCTTCGCCAGAGGACGGCGAAGGTGGTGTGGGGGTCGTCGTGGCGGGAAAGTGGCTGTGGGTGTGTTCGAGTTGTGCTTAGAGTGTGTATGGCAGTGAATGGAGTGGGGGAAATGCTTGTATGGAGTGAGGGGGAGCTTCTGGGCTTGTCGGCGAGGGGTGGAAAGGCCTGTGGAGGTGGAGCGATCTCGCCGGAGATGGTGGCCGGAGGTGGAGCAGATGGAGGTGGTCGTGGCAGTCGAGGGGTGAAAAATGCCAATTTAAGAAGGGAAAAGTGAGAAGAGAGTAAGGGGAAGGTTCCTACCTACTTAGTCGACGAAGAGGGAGAGGAAGACGCCCGACTCGTGCCTGCTGGAGCTGGGGACGAAGGTGCCCAAAAGAAGAGTAACGGCGACGAGGAGATCTGGAGATGCCAGTTGGTGCGGCCTTGAGTGGGAAGACGAGGCAGAGTGAGCTCTCGTGCAGGTATGGCAGCAGAACGACGAGGAGGAGGAAAGATCGTCGGAAGCTTGGGCTGTCTGACCGAAGTGAGAGGAGACGAAGGAGGGGGGTTTTCTTCGGCCAAAACTAGCTTGAAGGAGACGGCTGCCCCTACCGCTCCTTATAAAGGTGTTGGCGAGCGACGTGGGGTGCTCGCCGGAGATGGTCGGAGATGGAGACCCATGACTGTCGTGCATTCGCACGAGAGGCATGGGTAGCCGCAGGTCACAGGGGAGGGTCCCTGCGACAGAGGACGACACAGGGAACCCCCCGTTCGTTCCTGAGAGCGGTTGCCTTACCCTGCGCGGCGCCATCTTCTGCGCAAGGTCGCCGGAGGTATGGTGCCTGCGCATGGTGGCAGGGAGGACCATTTTGCAAAGAACGAAGGGGAAGATAGGGGGTTAAATGCAAGGTTTTGAAAAGATAAGGGTCAAAAAGTAATTCAAGAGGATAAATTTGTAAAGTCAGTCAAGATGGTCTTCTCTTAGGCCAAAATTTTTGCATTGACCTAATTTGAACCTAAGGAATTCAATGGTGTAATTTGATTTTTTGTTTGAACACGTTTGACTGGTCAATTTGCACAAAAACCCAAATTAGGTTAAAATTTGGGCATGATTCTCAATTTAGGTCAAGATGGGTTCCAAAAGTCAAATTGAAGGTTCTAAACTCTAAGGAATATTTTTTCATGAATTTTGGAGGGTTTAGTTGATTTTTATCCTACCTAGAACCTCGTGAATTAAAGCAGATTTATTTTTAGGGTTATAGAATGTCATTTAATTCCTAGAAGTTGGTATAACCCTTTGTCAAATCAGAACATCCCACTTCCTTCTTTATTAAGATTATTTGACCTGTGTTTAGACCCTTAGATATCCTATTTGTGTATTGCAATGGTAAAATTGTAATTTTACCCCTCATGACTTGTTTTATTCTTCAATTCAGAATTCTCTGAGTTAGGCTTTTCTTTAGATTTTGTAGGAGCTTTTTCACACTTATTTAGATCAAATTGTGCTAGTTAGGGTTTATGATGAGGCTCTCATCATCCGCACGGCCACCGCGGCATGTGTAGGAGGAGAACGTCGGGGTGTCGTCCCCGACCTTCTGCAGCAGTCGGAGTTGCAGCGAAGCGGAAGGAGCCGCGGCGGAGCGCGTCAAGAGGTGCAGGAGCGCAGTCTAGTACTCGAGTTTCTCCAGTATCAGACATTCGAAGGCCCTTCCGGATGACTGGTTGGACGTCTGGCGTCGACACCAGATGTTTGAAAGCGGGTGTATCGCGAAGGTACGTCTTCCTCGCGGTTACGGCCATGCAGGCCGCACCACAATGTGATTTGCTTGGTTAAAAGTGGTGAGCTGCTTTGTCGTGCGTAGGAGAAGCTTTGGGAAGGTGCGCGACACGCCCTTCCATGCCTTTCAGACGTCTGGACAACTTACCAGACGACCGGAGACGTCCCCAAACGACCGGAGGACTAGTTAGACGTCTGGAACTGCTTCCAGATGGTCGCAGCAGAGTCTTAGACGTCTGAGGCCATCACAGGAACTTGAGGTGAGTTTCTAATGACTTTAAGACATCTGAAATTATTTCCAGACGTCTGATTTGGGTCTGCAAACACGTTTTTGACCCGTTTAGGGTCCGATCGGGATTCGTTTTACGTAAACGAAATATCTGTGGTTTCCTTGCGAGTTCCTCTACATATTAGAAACCTTTATATACTATTCTGAATGTTCCGTGTGATGTGTTCCTTGGTATAGGACTTCAACCTGTTGCGTGTCTAGGGCTCGTAGAGGCACATGGGTTTGCAGTTCGAGCCCCCAGTACTCCTGAATTGTCTGGTAGAGTGGTCCACCCCTGTTCTATTTATAAAATATGAATGCATCTTTGAAAATTAGATAACTGGAAACCTAGGATGTGGCATGAACCCTAGGACGAGAAATAGTTGCACTGTTTGTGTACGTGATTGAAATTGTAGTTATAAATGAATGAGCTAAATTGTTAGCAATCGCCTGTCGATAAATTCGAGCTGCCTGTTAGAATATGAGCTGCCTGCGATAACTGAACAGTTACCTGTGATATCGTTTGTTGCATGTGTTAAATTATGGAAATACGGGCTGCATGTGTTTGAACGAGAACCAAATTGTGAATGATGAAACCTGGATTGGAATAATGTGGCAAACATGAGCATGAACCCTACGGGGAATTAGGAGAAGAGCTCCTATGGATAGATGGAAAAGCCTGGAATGTGGATGGGAAGTGTGCTGGCCCTTTAGTACGTGGTACCAAGGAAAGCGACTATCCCCTTTTAGTGTAGAGCAGAGCTAGCCACCCTTGGGTTGGGATCTGGGGTTAGGATTGGCTACTCTACACCAACTTTTGTTGGCCCTCGCGTACGTGGTACCGAGGTGAGCTACTAGTGTAGGGAGGGAGCTAGCCACCCCACGGGGCCCGGGGTTCTGCTAGCCACCCTACACCGACATGTTAGGCCCTCTGGGCAAACCGAGGTAGTCAGACGAGGGTGTGCGAACTGTGGAAGGGTGAGATGCTTATTTGGTTCTGAGGGGCTAGACCCCTGTTGCTGAGAAGGCTAGGCCCTATACTGTTCCATGCTGTACTTTGGGCGTACCTGCTAGCAAAAACGAATGACTGCATGCCAGTGCGGGGTAGCTACCCGTGCGCTTATCGCGCGTGCCATAGTCACCGCTACATCTGTCTGTGACCTCGGGGTAGTTGACTGGATGTAGGACTACCACGTGGGACTCTCCCGGCCAGGAGAGCACCACATGTACATTCTACTCTTCGGAAAAGACTGCAATCAAGATCGTTCCCACGAGGAACATACGAGATCAAGAAAGAAATCTGAAAGTAAACAAATGGGGTGAAAAGAAATTACTTGTAAAATAAATAACTAGAAAAGATAAACTTACCTGCTAGTTTTTACTGCTTTAGATAGTTTGGTGACCACTCTATTCAGTGTTCGCTGACTCCGTTTTCTCATAACCCTTTACAGGTCCAGGAGTTGAGCAGCCCGAATTACCGGCTGCAGAGGGTGCTGGGCCTAGTCGAGTCCTGTCATAGTTTTCCGTACTGTTGTTGTACTCTCTTTTTGCTATAGTGAATTTCAGACTTTTGTTTACCATTCCAGTTACTGTTACTTTTGTTCTACTTTCCTGTTGTTGTGGTGGTATGTACTGAACTAGCAGCTTTTACTTCCTTTACTGCTTGTACTCTTTTATTGTTAGTTACATTGCATAGTGAATGTGGTTTATTTTCATGCTTTTCGGTTATTTCTCATTGGACGACTGGGTCTTGGGATTAGTTGAGGCAAGCTGGTCTCAACTCCTGTAGGTATTCGGGAACCGGGTCATAACAACATGTAAGGGTCGTCTAATGGTCAAGTCAAATGACCCCTATAGCGGGTTTCCGAGTGAAGCTCATCCAATATGAGATTGTAAAAGTTAGGATCCAAAGAGATTTGTGGAGAATTGCTTAGAGAACCTAAAAATAAAGAAATTTTGGGAGAGAGGGAGTAATGGAGCTACAGAAAGATCGACAGGTCAAGCCAAGTTGATAGTTGCATTCTAAAGAAGGCAGGCAATCATGGGGTGAGAGCAGTAAATGATAGAGCATGAGCTTCAAGGAGTATTTTTTTTAGAGGGTAGCAATTGAGGTAAGAAACTATGATCTTGTCTCTTTTGTTAAATTGAATAGCTTTTCACTGGAAATTCCTGAGTTTTATTATGATTGGCTAGGTTTGATCTAGAAATTATAAAAGTAAATCATGGTAAATCTTGATCAAGAGTTTATAAGAAAATTGTAATTCCCTACAGGAGGGGGTGAGATAAGCGTGATGTAGAAAATGTGTGGAAATATACCAAACAATCTCATAAAAAGTAACAATCACAAGTGCACGATAGATTTTTAGGTAGAAACCCAAACCCGGGTAAAAACCACCACCTAAGCCTCTTGACTTAGGATTTCCCGATTGATCGAATTGATCAAATCCACTATCCGAACTAGTTGAACAAGGGTAATTCAACCTCTTACTACCAATGCTACTTTGAATAAGGGTAGCATGCCTCAAACCCATCATCTTCACAAGGAGTATTTAATCTCTTGATGGAAACGAGAATTCTCAAAGCAAATACCCAACCAAAGACAATGAAGCTATAATAATCCTATAGAGCCACAAAGTGAATAATTAAATCTAGCTACTATAGGTAAAGGATCTTCTTGGTGGAAGTGTGTTAACTTGGCAACACGGATGCATGACCCACACAACGGCACGATGTCGCTCTCATTATCGTAGCTGGGAGAGAAGGTGCACGACAAGAAAGAAGCTCTCAAGATGAAGATGATGGCTTTTAAGAGCTAAAACTTTTTCTACTTCTCTAGGACACAAATATGGTGGAAAGTAGTGTTTCTTAGTGTGTCTTTATGTCTTAGGTGTGTCTAACAAAGGAGGGCTCCCCCTCTATTTATAGATGGCTTAGGAATCGTTAGGAAGGCTGTGGAAGCCTTAGGTAGCCATTGGAACCAAGTCCAAGGCAAATCAGGCCGGAATCAGGGCTATTTATGATTCTGACAGGGTTATCAGATGTCTGAATCTATTATCAGACGTCTAGGTCTTCGTCTGACTCAGGAATTAGTCATATGATCAAGAAGGGTGGAAATTTGAACTGGGTTAGATTAAGACGGACGTCTAAAGAAGTGTTTTAAAATGTCTAGGAAACTAATCAGACGTCTAACTCTAGACGGGTTTCCTTCCTATTTTTGTCCAAACCTAAACAGGGTATTAGGTCATGTTAGTTATACAATAGGTCGGTCATCTGGCACAAAGTCAGGACGTCTAGAAACACAATCTTTTGGGGGAATAGATTTCCTGACGTTAAACGACTATAATCATCTGACAATAGGTGATTTGGGCCTAACATCCACTTATCAGATGTCTGGAGATCACTACAGACGTTTGAAAGAAAAAATAAATCAGATTAAAGGTTAATCCTCTAAGATTAGTATAATAAAGCCAACGATCCTCTAGTTGGACATCTAGCAAGGTCATTAGACGTCTTCTAAGACATCTGGACTAAGAGCTGGTCGTCTTGAATCAACAAGCAGAAGGCACTAAGTTCAGCTTAAGTGTTTGGACGTCTGATCAAATAGTCAGACATCTTAAAGTCAAGGATCAGACGTCTGATTTCCATATTGGACATCAGATCAGGCTGTCTAATGCCTAGTTTGGCTTTCTAAGTTCTCTACAAAAAAGCCTAAGTATCCTTGGGTAGAGTAGGTGTTCCTAGGACAATAGATTAGTTACGTAGTCTGATAGAGAAAGATAAAATATAGGTGTTCCTAGGACTATATTACACTTCACTTAGTATAGGGTGTTGGAAGGAATTGGATAAAGGAGATCAAAGATCTCTGTGCAAACGATTTCAAGTCTAACTTAAGTCAGAGTGGTTAGTCAAACTAAATGAAGAGTAAGAAAAAATAAAGGAGTGACAGATATACCATAGACTCAAGTGTATAAGTAGAGAAAAGTGTGGAAAGCAGGAAACAACTATGTACACAATGTGGAATGCTAAGTTTTACGCCTTCAGCTGGGCATAAACCCTAGAGAATGTAACTCCCATAAAAGAATAGATATGGTAAAAATAAGGGAGTCAAGGAAGAATTAGCTCAAAAAATAAGAAAAATAGATAAAATCACCCGGAATCAGATTAGTAAAGTTGCCCTAATTTTGCCTTAAACAGATCTCGCAGAACCAAAATCAGATTCACGTGAAAATCTCAGAAAGATATGAGTGGATTTCATGAAAGATAAATCTGATTTGGGTCGAGGTAATAATTCTAAAGAATAAGGCAAATAGAATAAGTGAATCAACCAATCAGTAGATCAGCATAAATCAATTCTTATTTGGAATACTAGGTGGATCATTCTGGTACAACAAAGGTTGCTGATTTGGGTTTGGAAGGTCACTCTTGGGAAATGTAGAGGGCGGGTTTTGATTCGAATCAAAGGCCTGATTAATGAGGTGAACCTGGCCTTGATGTTGCCTCGAATTTGGCAGATTCCTAGGATTCAGAACTGGCTGAGATGGGAGAGTACTTGGCTGATGAGATTCATCCAAAAGCATCATCTGATTTTGTAAATCAGCCAATTCTTCCTTACATTGCCTTTGGATCTCAGCGAGAGCTTCAGCATTCTGTCACTGACTCTCTGTAACAGCTCACAAAATCTGGTTGAGCTGTGAATCTCTATTTGGCCTTAGTAGTTCTGCATACTCACATGCATGGGCCTTGCATTCGACTGCTGAGAAGGCAACGAAGGTGGGTTTTGATGGGTCTGATTATGATATGTAGGTCTTTGGTTTTGGTCAGCCTAAGAAAAATTTTGGTGGTTTCTCCATCCACGGTTATAGGTATTCGAATATGGGTTTGATCTAGATGTGTTCTCCTGGATGGCATACAAATTCTAAGGATATGGCAAGTTTTCTGCAAAAACAAGAAGTAGGGAAAGAGGTGGAAAAGATTGTGGGACAAAGGTCCCTCCTTGGGTTGGTGAATGAGTAGGGAGGAAACCCAAGGAAGATGGATCTCTAGAATCCAGATTATTCATAAATTCCCTCCCAACGGGAATTTGCGAAATAGGTAAACACGTGGGATTCGGCATAGTGAGTAGAGGTGTAAGATCTTCATGGTGTTTCGGATCTCGTCGAGATGCTTTGCTACGATATCAACTTTGTCCAGTTTTTCTGCAATAATCTCTAAATCCCTTGAACTGGA
The DNA here is from genome assembly GCA_037157565.1 of Thalassia testudinum. NCBI lineage: Eukaryota > Viridiplantae > Streptophyta > Magnoliopsida > Alismatales > Hydrocharitaceae > Thalassia > Thalassia testudinum. The sequence continues at coordinate 28,194,720 of JAZHRO010000024.1, forward strand.
CGGGTTCTAGATCTCGTGAATGCCCTTCTGATGCGAGTTTGGTTGTGGATTTGAATGAGGATTTCCTCGCGTGAATCGTCACATTGAGGCATTGTTGATCGAGTTTTCTACCATCCCTTCAAATAATTCTGAGGCGGATTCTTCGTCGCGATTTAGAAAATTCCCTCCACAAGAGGTATCGACCAGATTGCAAATGCTCTCTTGTAATCCATAATAAAAAATGTGCATGAGTTGCTAGCAAGGGATGTTGTGATGTGGACATTTCCTTTGCAATTCATGAAAGCACTCCCACTCCTCAAGAATTGGTTCTCCTTAGTTCTGAGTAAAAGTCGTGATAGCTCACCTAAGTGTGTTGGTGTGACCTATAGGAAAGAAGTTCTTCAAGAATGCTAATTCAAGTTGATCCCAAGTAGTGATAGGTCGTGCAATCGTTCTCTACCAGTAGGTAGCCTTATATTTAAGGCTAAAAGAGAACATCTTCATGAGTAGGATTTCTCAGCTTTGATTTCTAGGACCAAGAGTCTGAGATAGATTTTTAAGATCTATGTGTTGAAATGGATCCTCAAATGCAAACCCGTGAAAATGTGGGATTAGACTTATAATATTTGGCTTTAATTCTGGGTCATTTTCCCCAACAGAATCCTAACATTAGGCTCTACTTGTGCATTGGATGGATTATAGTAGTCTCGGAGTAAAGGCCTAGGACGTGGTGGTAGAACTAAATCAGGTGAATTAGGACTCGCCTCAGGTTGAGGAGGATGAGCTTGTAAATTTTGTAGGTTCTGAAGAGCAGCCATCAACAGATTAATTTAGCGGTTCTACTTGAGTATTTGGAGGTTCTGGTTCAGGAGCGCCTCATGGATATCAAAAGGGGCATCTCCCCCTGACCAGAAGAAGAAGGGATCTCAGGATTCGGGTTCTGCATTTGATCCATAGAATCAAATGCAGAAAACGCAAATGTAGCAGGCAAGAAAATGGGTGGTTCTTCAGTGCAACCGGTCTAGGTAGACCTATCAAAGGAGATGCGAGAGGCGATTTTAGGGATCACCTCCCATGCATAACAGAAAAAATGTGCAATGGCACACTCACACAACTGCGAAGAACAACAACAAGCAAAACCCAGAAAACAACGCGAAAAGCGGATTTTTCTTCTTTTCAAAGGAAAAGAAGATCCTAAGAATACGTGAAAAGTAATGTGATACAAACAAGTACAGTAACAATCCAAAATACACGTCTTAGATGTGTCTACGCAGGTGCGTATCCTTAAGACTCAAAGGTCGACGGTCTAGGATCGAGACCTCTCACTACTGGCTCCCCGAGGCTCTAATAGTGAGAGAGACTTGTTGATCTTCGACTAAAGCCTTAAGAGGTGCAAAGAGGAGAGGTAGAAAATATAAACTCGTGTAACTCTAGTGATCGCACTCTGTATGCGATAGGATACAACAAATGTAAGCGATAAAAACCCGCATGCAATCTGCAAACAGAATATGTGTCATGAGTTTTAATAAGTCCTCTTTGTAGTTAATCTTTTACAAAAAATGATAGAAAGAAGTAAATGTGACCTGATGGGAATATCATCATGAGCCATAACTAGATCATTTTGATTCAATTAAGTCAATAAATGCTCCTACATAACCGCTAGAGAGTCACAAGTCATTACATATTCATTATGAAAGAAAAATAAGGAACTAGGGTTAAAACTGCAATTTTACCAACTCATCTTGAATGCAGTGCAACCACAGGTTTTCTTAGAGGTTCATTAAGGGTCAAAAGGTCCTAAAAAGGTAACAAGTGGGCTAGATCAGTCAAAAAAGGGTTTGCATATGTTTTGAGAATTAAATGACTTTTAAAATCCTAAAAATAGACCCACTTAATTAACCAAGGTTCTGATCAGGATAAAATTCACATAAACCCTCTAAAAATCATAGAGAAATATTCTCTAGGGTTTTGTACCTTCAATTTGACCATCAGAACCCATCTTGACCCAAAATGGAGTCTCAAACAGATATTTGCCCTAATTTTAGATTTTGCATAAATTACCCAATCAAACATGGTCAAAACCAAACTCCAACTTCACCATTGGATTCCTTAGGTCCAAATTAGGTTTGTACCAAAATTTGGACCCAAGATGAGCTTGTCTTCACCTAGTTTGCAAAATGGTTTTGTCTGATTACATTTATACCCCCAACTTTCAAAAATCCTTGCATTTAGCCTCCTAACTTCCTCGTCGTCTTCACAATTAGGTCCCCCACCATTATCGTGGAGGAAACCTACTATGGCAATCTTTGAAAGGAGATTTCTCCTTGATCTCTTAGCGAATCCCTTCCAAAATTCGAAGGGATACTCCTTGAGAAATTATCTCAAATCTGAACCCGTCCTTGAGCTCTGAATCTTTCCCAATCTCTTATGTGAATGTATGAGAGATTTGGGTCTCAAGAAACTTCCAAATCCGGCGAGGTTTTCCAAGCTTGGAAAGCTTGTTTCCCAAGCTCAAACCGCCTCTGGATCCCTATAAAAGAACCACCATATCTTTTTGAACTCCTCATGCTCGACATCAGCCGTGATTTCCCATAATTCTTCTCTCTCTTTCACGGTCGAAGGCTCCTCGACATCCGATGACCTCTTCCATTCTTCCTCATCGTCCTTCCACAATACCAATGGCGTATTTCTCTTCCCCGCTTCTTTCTACATCGAGCCATACCAGCTGATGCCCTGATTCCCTTTGTCCTCTCCATTTCTTCCTCACCGGAGCCACCTTTGTCTCTGGCATTGACAACACCGCATCCGACTCCATCTCTGCCTCACTTCATCCACCTACCTTCTACCTAAGTTCCTCATCTTTTGCACTTTATTTTCACATCCACTCCACTTCAAATCGACCACCGACGACCCTCCGCGACTTCATCCCTTCCATCTCCGGCCATCCCCTCTGGCGAGACCATCTCACCTCCACAGACCACCAAATCCCTTGCCGACCACCCTACAACCATCACCACACCTCTCCGCTCATTTCCCCTTTCTTTATTCATCATTTCACTCACTCACGCGCACCCCCGAACACACCCACTCTCACGCACACAATTGGACCTCACCACACACTCACGAACCATGAGATGTCACGCAAACACCCTCATCGCACTCACCATTGTCCGGCGACCCTCCCTGAGCATTCTGACGTGGCCGAAAGGCCGTTTTGTTGTTTTCAGGAACTCGATCTCCCCGCCATGGAAGCAGCAAGCTTCGAGCTTGCTTGAGATTTGCTCCAGGTGCCCCCGTTCAAGGTTAGCACTGCAGGTTGCGCAGAAGCATCTCGCACACAAGTCCAAGTCCTTAATTGAAGATGCAAGCCCAGCAGCTAAAGCAATTACGGAGGAGACATACTTCGATAGACGTGAGAAGAAGGGACGCGTAGATAGTCCCACATCATCGGCTGCAAAGCGCACTTTGGCGAATAAATTGAATAAGTGTTAGTAGCTGTTCGCCTCAGTTCACAGGGTGAGGTCCCTCTCACCCGCTCACCCAGCCTCGTCCGTGACACGTACACACAGACTTGGTTCAACCCGATAACCCACCTAGATCTACACTCCTCGCTCCGCATGCCAGTTAGCCTAGACCCGGGTACGCGCCTGAATCCGATAACCCAATTACTCGTGGCTCTAAAAGAGCGGATCCTAAGAGAAAGAAAGAAAGAGAGTTACGCAGGGGTAGGAGGGTTTTTTCCACAGGAAAGTCTGCCTGACGCTTAGTCGGATTTCGAAGAGGAGAGCCAGAGAAGGAAGAAGAAAAGAAGAGGAGAGTCGCAGAGCTAAAGGCAGATGAGTTAGAGAAAGAAGAAGAGGTGAAGGCCTGAGCAGAAGAGTAGAAGAAGAAGGAGAAAAGCAGAGATAGAGAAGAAAAAGGAGAAAGTTGTAACTGAAGAAAGAGAAGAAGCTGAAGAGGAAAGATAGAGTCAGAGATAGGAAGAAGAAAAAGAGTTGCAGCACATCAGTAAACAACTTTAAGCCGTTTGATTTCCAAATCAGACAACAGATTTAAGTTTTCATTTCATACATATACATTGAGTTCCTTAGCTAATATTGTCGAAGTATATGGTGATTTAAACCACCATTTTACTCCCATCTTTTTGCACATTGATACCTGATATTATTTCAAATTCTTTTAGTTTAAATTGTGATCTTGATTTTTGAATTCCATATTGCTCCTTATGTTCGACCTTGAAATCTTTTTGAGTTATAAAACTATATTTGTTTGAACGTTATTTCGGCTATACTGCAACGCGACACTTTTTAAAATATCGATTTAGCGTGATAAACATTTTGGCGTTGTTGCCAGGGAGCAAAAGGCAATTTAGAACTCTTGATTGCAGTTCCTGATTTGGTACTAACTTGCTTTATCTCTTTGTTGGTGTTTCAAGAGGGATTCATTGAAGAAGTTTAGCCACACATCAAACATGCCAGGGGCAGGTAACTTCTAATTACTCTCTCTCTTAAGCCCCTGATTCTGAAAAGGTTGAAAGGAAGAAAAATCAATTAGGGCTACTTGCTTTCCATTCTTAGATAATTCATCAAGTTGCCTGATTTGATTTAAACAGCAAACTCTAATTTGTGCACCCACTTAAGGTAACTAGGGCTATCACATTCTTATTTGAGCCCTAGATACCACATTTGACAAACTAAATTGGACCAAAACAAGAGCCAAATAAGGATTCCAGTTTAGGGTTTTAAAGACACACTTGCTTAAACAAGAATCAACTTTCCCAAATAATGTGTGCCTAAACCTTGGTTGAATTGATCTATTGAAGCAAACCCTAAAAAATCAGGCTCTTAATCTCACTTGAATCCTAAAAGAGGGACCTAAAATTTTTCAAAGGACAAATAGGTGAAGTTGACCCACCTTTTTGGGTCAACCAATCTTTAAATTAGGTCACTCTTGCACTCAATAAATCTTAAAACTTCAAGTGAAATCCTAAGCACCCTTGCTCTTAATAAAACTAGTAGACTTAAGAGGTCAAGTCCCCATCCTACTCTACCTAGAACATTAGTGACAAGAGAGGTCGGGTGGGGGAAACCCTGTAACCCGTGGGGATGCTCTACTGTATAGGGGTCTTCGCGGGACTCTCCCTCTCGGCTGCCCAAGTAATTCACAGGTAGACGGTTTTTTATTAAGGGATATCATCCGCCCCGAACCTCTATAGTCATCCAAAATTTTTGTGTGTCTTGATTGGGTCCATCACATTCTATTCTCATCTAGTCCATCGGTGAATGTTTAGTAGGAGGTCCTTAAGACCACCCTTGAGGCCTCCATTAGTTATTCACTCCCATCGAGGCCAGGCCTCGACTTCTGTGTTTGTGCAGTAACCCCATCCCATAGACATCTCTTCTAATTCATCTAAGCCTAATTCTCCTTCATCCATCATCATGGCACAACCCGCAGAAGAAGACAACCTCGAGAATCAGCTTCAGTGCCTGAAATATCTATTCCAAGCCTTTGTGAATCCACCGCAGCAATCTATGATGTGAGATCAATATAATTCCGCCACGATGGCGATAAAACCTCGAGTCCAAATCCCATCTAGAGGTCCTGATACTGAACTCAATCCCAACATGATTCATGCTATTCCGAAATTTCTTGGGCTTAATTCCGAGGATCCTTTCCAGCATATTAAACAGCTTAAGCATCTATGTTACGACCCGGTTCCCGGATCCCTACAGGACCCGAGATCAGCTCGCCTCGACTAATCCCAAGACCTAGTCATCCAACGAGAAATAACCAAAAGCAGGAAATAAACCACATTCACACATGCAATATAAGTAAGCAGAAGGAAAAATGAAACAGCAAAGGAAAGTAGAGCAAACTGTCTCAAAATAGTACATGCCACTACAACAACAACAGTGGAAAAAAAATAGAAAGTAACAGGAACTGTAACTCAAAGTTCCAGTACTCACAACTACAGCAGAAACAAAAGAGTTGGAAAGGAAACTACTTCTACGGCTGGGCTCGGCTGGGCCCAGCTCCCTCTGCAGTCGAAAACTTGTGCTGCTCAACTCTTGGTCCTGGACAGGGTTACGAAAAGACAGAGTCAGCGAATGCTGAGTAGAGTGGTGTTTATCAGTATTCAGATCTCATGGTTCATAACTCGTTCCTTATCCATATCCAGGCAGCCCGTGTTTTCACAATTCAATTCTCAATCATACACATGCAGCTGGTGGTTTCACAGTTCAATTTCTCATTAGCATACAGGCAACTCGTTTTCTAACATGCATCTCAAGTAAATAGAGTGGCTCAACCATTCTCATTTGTTTCTACCCTAGGGTTCAGGTTTCATCCTAAGGTTTATTTCACAGTTCAATTTCTCATTCACATACAGGCAACTCGTATTTTAACATGCATCTCAAGTAAACAGAGTAGCTCAACCATTCTCATTTGTTTCTACCCTAGGGTTCAGGTTTCATCCTAAGGTTTATTTCACAGTTCAATTTCTCATCACATACGGGCAACTCGTATTTTAACATGCATCTCAGGTAAGCAGAGTAGCTCGACCATTCTCATTTGTTTCTACCCTAGGGTTCAGGTTTCATCCTAAGGTGTATTCAAGTATTCTAAACATACTCTTTCATTGTGTAAGTCTAAATGTTATAGTAAACCACTCTACCGGGTATCACGGGAGGAATGGGGGCCTACATTGTAGATCTCGTCGGCTCCGCGGGCCTCGAACACGACATTGGCTGGTAACCTATACCAGCAACTAATTTACATCAAACGGGTCAAAACAGTGGATACTCTACACTAGCACGTAGAGAAACTCGAGTGGAAAATAACGGTACTTCGTTTGCGGAAATCCGATTCTGTTTGGGTCCTAAATAGGCCAAAAACACGATTGCTGTCCAAAATCAGACGTCTGAGACTAGTCCCAGATGTCTTAAAAGACGTCAGATCTTACCTATCACTTCCTCGGCTGCCTCAGACATCCAGACTCCTCTGCAACCATTTGAGAAGAGTCCCAGACGTCAGACCCTCCTTCCAATCGTCTGGAATTGCCGTCGGACGTCTGACGATGTGATCAAATGTCTAAAAGTGTCTGGAAAGGCACACTATGCGCCTTTCCAACGCCCTACACCTGCGTACGAAGACGCAGACCCATTTTCAGCCAAAAATCCTGCATTACAGTCTGCATGGGCAGACTTGTGCAGACAACACGTACCTCCACACAAGAAATGTGCTTTCAGATGTCCGGCTTCAGCTCCGGACGTCCTGATACCTCTCCAGACGTCTGGTCGATGTCCTAGACATCTGATACTGGAAAGCCAGTATCTGGAACTTCCTCTCGTAATCCTTCTCCTCCGAACGAACTCCTCCGCGCCGCCTGTAGGTGCTATACCAGCCGCCTCAGAAGATCGTGAAGCTCCCTTCGCGAGCTCCCCCCTCCTCGCACGGCTCCGAACTCCACTAGCTCAAGCTCACGAGCTCCGCGAACCTCTCTAGAGCTCTCCCCCTCAAGTTCCTCTTCCTCAAGCTCACGTCGCCGCACCCGCAGCATGACATTCCCCATGCGCGAGCTCTTCCGCTGCACCTCCTCTTCCACATGCTCCTCGCCCTCGCTCTCCCCTTACTCCCCCCTCCTCACTCTCCCCAGCTCTCCCCTGCTCTACCTCGTTCTCCCTCCTCGGCAAGAAGGTGGAGGTCGCTGGCGCAAGGCAAAGGTGAAGGTGGCGGTGGCTGGAGTGGTGGGCGGTGGAGTGGAGATGGAGGGGTTTAAATAGAGGAGGTTAGGGTTTGGGTGAGGAGAACGAAGGGGGAAAAAGGAAAAAGATGCGTACGTGATGCCTACGCACTGAAAGTAGGCGAATGTACAATTTTCCCCTATTTTCAAACGTCCGACCCTTAATCCAGATGTCTGACCAATCTCCTAGACGTCTTAAATATCCCAAGGGCGGCGAGTCATTTCAATCTGGCCCAGACCTTCGGGTCAGATGTCTAGAATCGAGATATTCTTCTTATGAAAATGTTCTCCTTCTCTCTCATGGATAAAGTAGCTCACTAGTATCAGACTCAAACACTTCCAATCACTACATGGGTTGAACTACAATCCGAGTTTTTGAAAAAGTTCTTCCTAGTTGGTCGGATGAATGCTTTACGACACCAGATCATGCACTTCACACAACAACCTAGAGAACCACTTCACAAAACATGGGATCATTTTCTGGATCTCATGCGAAAGTGCCCCCATCACGGAGTTCCTAAATGGGAACAAGTCCAGTCTTTTTACCAGGGACTCCGTGAAGATATCCGATTATTCGTCAATGCAACTTGCGGAGGAAATATCATGGGTCAACACGAAGACACTGTGTGGGAGATTCTCGAGAATATGTGCTAGAACTCCATCAATAATGATTCCATGGGCATATTCGACCGGACGAATGCCCGCGCATTGACGAATCCAAGGGGAGAACATGAGACGCAGGGCTAGTCCTCTTCTTTCGACTTGGAACTGATGGCCAGTTGTTTGGACAATGTCTCTGTTATTGAGAAGAATGTGGATGAGCTAACTCGACATGTGCAGCGAGCCACCTCTGTGCAAAACCCGTTCGCACAGCTGCCCTCTGGGAGGGAAGCTGTTAATAACATTTACCATCGATCTTCTCAGGGGTTGGACCCGTATCCACCACTGTCTGACTCTAGGGCCGGAGGAAACTCCGAACCTGCCTATTCTAGTTGGGGAAACTTTGAACCCTCGTATTCTAACTGTTCTGAGGTTCCTCAGACTTACGAGGACCTCAACGCTATCCAGAATGATCCATTCTCTAATACCTATAACCTTGGATGGCAAAATCATCCTAATTTCATGCGGGCGAAAAACAATCAGAATTAGAGACCACCATATCAGCCCCGTCCACAAGCTTCTCGTCCATATCAACCGCCTCAGCCTCGACCCAACCCCACCTATCAATCTGGGCCAACTCAAGAAAATCAAATGACTCTTATCCTTCAGACTCTAGCTGACAATCAAAAGACGAATGCGGCTATGCAGAAACAACACAGAGATGAGATCACAGAAGTTCTCAATCAACTCGCCCAGATGGCAAATTCCCGCCAACCTGGTACACTCCCTTCGCAACCTTTACCTAATCCCAATAACATGCCAAATCAGAGGCGTGTTATAAACACAAATCAAAGCCAAGCCACATGGTTTATTAGGCCCCTTCTGCTCCATCACCCAACGGGATGGAAGCTTCGTCATCATACTAGGGATTTCAGCAACAGCCACTTATTTTACCTACACCAAACTAGAACCAGGTAGGACTGAATTCAGTTACGACCCGTAGTGGCAAAGCAACACAGGACCCACTTTACCCAAGCAACTTGCAGCCTGGTAGTGCTAACCCAAACCTTAGGATAATCATCTAGGATACCCTTGTCCCAGATCAAGAACCTAGATCTATTCCAAAGGAACCTTCCAAGGTTCCATTTCTCGAGGCCTTGACCAAGGGAAAGAGGACAACCAAACTCATGGCACCTGAAGAGGACTTGGTCAAGCTCTTTGAGCAGGTCCATATAAACATCCCCTTGATGGATGCAATTCGCCCCGTACCAATTTACGCATGATTTATGAAAGACGTGTGTACACCTAAGCATAAGCCATGAACCAAAAGTGGGAGCCCAATCATATTGCCGGAACAAGCCAGCTCCATCATTTTGAGTAGGCTCCCACCTAAGGCAAAAGACCCAGGTACTCCCCTGATTTCCTGTTGATGCGTACTCAAATAAGTCTTATTAATATGGTGATATTATCGTTAAAATTAGTATAGTGAGTTAACCTAAATCGAGTTTACACCAATTTCACAAAATTTTTTAACCTGGCCTACTTGATTTTATCTTGGTCACTTTTAGGCCCAGGGTCGATCTCATGGAGGCAAGGATTAGGAGATCAAGGAGTTTCTATGCATTTCCTAAAACGTGTCTTATCCTTGCATTTATTATGTTTTTAGTTTTTCTACTTTTAAGATTTTTTTGTGATAATGTTCTTCTTGAGGCACACCCTCAAAAATGGAGTCCTTGGCCTTGAGCCAAATGGTCCTTGGCTTGAAGCCAACTTAGGGTTTCAAAATCGATCTTGTTACTCACACGATCGAGTACCTACAAGAAAAGAATTATCTTTTATCTTTTATACTTTTTTTTTGGTCTTTTTAATAGCAAGAAATAAAAGACAAATGAAAGCAGACTAAATTGCAAGGAAAGAATTGAAAACAAATACTTAGCTTAATATATAAATGTGTATATATATGTAGTAGATATAGAATATGTATGTATAGTTATATATTATATTGATAGGGGTGGAGGTGGAAATGGAGATGGAATGTAGCACGGTGTCAAGTTGGTCCACATCTAGTAAGACGCAACCAACAAGACTAAGCGCCGCGTGGAGTGTGGAGCGGGTGTGTGTGAGTGTGGGTGAAGTGCTTGCTTTGCTCAACTATCGGGAAATATTGGCAATTGGTGCGAATATCTTCGCGATACGATGTGCGGTGAAGGGGTGGGTGCACGGGTATATGGGTAGTAGATGTGAGGTGAATGTGTATGGGAGAATGTGGATATGTGGATATATAAGTATATATGTATATATATAAGTAGCTATAACTATATAGATATATATATATATGTATAGGAATATATATATATATGTATTTATGTATTTATAGATATTTAAGGGTGAGAGTGTGTGAGTATATTGATGGGAACACCTCATGAGCCCTAACTAAGTCATTTTGACCCAATGAAGAAAATAAATGCTCCTACATAACCAACTGAAGGTCACAATTCACTGAATAACCTTTATGAGAGGAAAATAAGAAACAAGGGGTAAAATTGCAATTTTACCATTGCAGTACAATCATGGGTTTTCTTAAGGACCAAACAAAGGTCAAAGGGTTTTAATAAGATAATAAGTGGGTTGGATCAGACAGAAAATGGTTTGTGTGAGTTCAGTAAATTAATTGACTTCTTAAAACCCTACAACAGACTCACTTGATTAACCAAGGTTCTGGTTAGGATAAAATTCACCTAAACCCTCTAAAAATCATATAAAAATATTCTCTAGGGTTTAGAATCATTAATTTGGCCATTAGAACCCATCTTGACCTAGAATGGGGTCTCAGATAGATATTTACCCTAAATTAGGTTTTTGCATAAATTTCCTAGTCAAACATGGTCAAACCCAAAATCCAACTTCACCATTGAATTCCTTAGGTTCAAATTAGGTTTGTACCAAAATTTGGACCCAAGATGAATTTGCTTGACATAGTTTGCAAAAAGGTCTAGCCTGATTACATTTGTACCCCTATCTTTCAAAAACCCTTACAAACTGCCCCCTAGCTTCTTCATCATTTTTGCAATTAGGTCCCTCTACCATTATAGCGGAGGAATCCTACTCCGACGAGCTTTGAAAGAAGAGTTCTCCCTTATTGCTCAGAGGATCTCCTCCAAAATTGGAAGGGAGATTCTCTGAGAAAATCCCTCCAATTTGAACCCATCTTAATCCCTGATTCCTTCCCAATCTCTCATGCGAACGCATGAAAGACATGGGTATCCTAACGGATTCCTTCTCCGACGAGCTTTCCTTGCTTGGGAAGCTTGCTTCCGAAGCCCTAATCGATCTTCAGGGCTCTATTTAAAGAAGCCCAGATCGCCCCTACTCCTCCACGTTCGAATTCGGCCATGAACACCCCTGATTCCTCTCTTCTCCTCACAGCTGTAGGTTCCTCGACGTCCGGCGACTTCCCTTGCTCCTCCTCGTCGTCCGACCGCCATACCTGCGGCGGATTCCTCTTCCTTGACTTCATCCGCGCCTCGCCGTACCTGCAAGCGTCTCCCTCTCTTCATCCTCGTCGTCCAACCCCCACCGAAGCCACTTTCGTCTCCGACGTCGGCTACACCTTGACCAACGTCACCTCCGGCCCCCTTCGTCTCCTAACACCCTAGATAAGTTCTTTCTCCCCTCTACTTTCTTCTCCACTCTCTATTTCCCAAAATCGATGATTGCGCATCAATTATAGGTCTTAATTTACCTAAATTAAACTAGGACTTAGCATAAGTTAGGGTAATTCATGTATGCATAAGCATTACTAGCACCTTTACTACTTTCTTTTAATTATGCATAAAATAATGCTATAATGTACTGATTAGGTGCATTATGTCAATTGCAGGTAATAAGCTGATCAGAAGCTAGATCTAAAGCTGGGTCTAAAGCTGGATCTGAAGAATAAAGAATAACTGGTGTTGCAGCAGAGCTGGAGCGGAAGACCTAGATTAGATGTAGTAGATAATAATGTAAGGGAGTTAAGGTATGCTATTCTATTAAGTAGGAATAAAGCAATAAATTGTGAAGAACTTAGGTCCATCCTAGCCTTAGGATAGCCTAAAAGCCTCTCCAAGCCTTAGCCACCCTTAGATTAGGTCACCGCACCCTAGGAAACCTTAAAACCCTAGTTCTAGCCTCTATCTGGATGTCCAGATGAGTTATAGGACATCCAGAACCCTTAGCCAACTCTCGCACACCTTAAACCCACTTCTGCAGTGTTATTGGACATCCAGACACTTGGTCAGACGTCCAATTTCTGCAAAATACCCAAGACAGAACCTAGAATCCCTCCTAACTCTGATTGGACATCCAGAAAACAAGTCTGGACTTCTGATTTTTCACTATAAGACGTCTGACACTATTATTGGACGTACAAAACTACCCTCCAGACCATATTTTGAGATTCAAGCCTTGATCTTGGATCTCTAGGTCCCTAAACCCAATTCCAACCCCATAGGAACCTAAATTAAGGTGCCCTAACCCTAGTACATCACCTCTAGACCTCCCTAAGGACCTAATTAGGTCCTCACTAAACCTAATTGACTTAGATCTTAGTCAATTCCATCAGCCTATTCAATTGGACTCATTGAGTCCAATTGAGCCCTGATCTTAGCACACACTATCCAATTGGACTCAGTGAGAGTCCAATTGACCTAGACTTGACTTAATTGAGTTATTTTACTCTCAATTAGGTTTCCACACACCCAATTAAACTTGTATTAAGTTTAATTGCACTTTACCATAGTGAATTAGGGTTTACAACCTTAATTTGTGACCTACCTTGACCTAAACCCACTAGAACCTAACCTAATCAACCTAGCCACCTAAGTTTCAACCCACACACACCCACACACACCATCCACACAAAAATACCTAGCCTAGAGTTCTCTAGAACTCTCTACCATGTGTTGTTGCCTTGGTTGCTAAAATTAGCAACCGAGAGCCATTCAATTTTTAGATCCACATTTGGTGGATCTAAAAACCACCATCCATCCTCTCTCTCTCACTCTCCCACAAGCTCCCACCATAGGCCTCTCTAGAGAATTCCATAATTCTCTAGAGAGCTTCCATTAGGTCAATAAAAAGACCTAAGGGGTGGCCACCACCACCTCCACGCCATGTCCACGAGTAGCTTCACCATGGCCACCACCACCTCCACGCCAAGATGCTAGATCACCTCTCCAACCTCTCTCCAAAGGCCGGCCTAAGCACCATTGGCCGCCCCTCCTCCTCTCAACCAACTCAAAGGCCATCGAAGCCACCTCCGAATGCCCTTATTTCTGCTAGATTAGATTATAGTTCTTCTTAGATATACATGCTTTATTTACTATTTAGTAGTGTAGCTCTATATTCTCCCCCAATGAATCATACATAATCTCCCTTAGATTCATGTATGCGATTGTTTTCTGCTAGTTAGATTTGTATTTCCAAGCATTCCTCTATAAGCTTTCCACGAGCTTAATGCTGTAGCCACCATCATGAATTGAATGAATGAAAATCTTTTATATATGTGTGTGTGTGCGTGTGTGTGAAAGTCACCATGAGCTTATTGCAATATATTTTGTGTGATTGAAGTTGCCTACTTTTAATTATATCTTTTGGCAATTAGCATGTCGTACATTAATACGTAAATCACCATAAACCAGCATGAGATTTTAAGCAAGTAGAGCAAAAGAGATAGATTTCAAATCTGCATTTCCATAAACACCTCCCCGAGACGAACGATCGGGACTCCAAGTCTTGTTATCTTTATAAATATTTTTGTTGATCGTATTGCGCACTATACTACAACGCTTTTTCTTATCAAAAAATCACTATACGATTCACAACAATCGACCACTACCGACCTCGATCACCTCCATCTCCTTCATCTCCGGCCACCAACTCCGGCGAGGCCACTCCACCTCCACAGGCCATCCCACCTCTCGCCAACAAGCCCATAAGCTTTCCCTCGCTCCACTGATCTTTTTCCCTCACTTCACACACCACTCCACTCACTCATGCACCTCACCGAACACACCCACACCTTCACACACAGTGTGCCCTAGGCATGCTCGCACAAGAAACCCCACGCCACGCCAACCATCCCATCATCTTCGTCATGTTCCAACGACCCTCTCTGAACATTTTGACGTGGCTGCAAGGCAATCTTGTGATTTCGGGTTCGTCGCCCCTCCGCCATTGACGGTCAAGCTTGAAGCAAGCTTGCTGAAGCTCCAGGTCTGCCCAGCCCAGGTGCAGCAATCCCAGGTGTGCAGAATACCCCCGCGCACACACTCAGGCCCTCAATTGGAGTAGAAGACCTCAGCTGCTGCTGCAATTGCAAAGGCCATTTGCTGCTGCCGCACGCGAGGAAAGGATGGGACATTTAGTCCCACCTCAGAAGTGGAAGGGCGCCCTTGTGAGCATAAAAGGAAAAAGTGTAAGAGGCTTATCACCTCCAACATTAAGGGTGAGGTCCTCCTCCCCCCCTCTCACGAACTCGTCCGCGACACTAGCCACGACCCGATTACCCGGCCTATTCACTCGCCTACCACCACACGCCGGTGGGCCTGGTCCCATGTACGCACCCAACCCGATTACCTGATTGTTTGTGTGGCTCTGGGAGAGCGGAACCTAAGAGAGAAAGAGAGGAGAGTTGCGCGTGGGTGGGGGTAGGTTTTGCTGCAGGCGAAAGCTGAAGAGAAAGAGAAGCTAAGACAAATGCTGAAGCCAAGGCCAGAAGAGGAAGAAGAGAAGGCAGACAGTAGAGGAAGAGAAGAAGGAAGAAGAGAAAGAGAAGGACCTCAGAGAAGGAAGAAGAAGAGCAGAAGCAAGGAAGAAGAAGGAGAAGCTAAGGAAGAAGGAAGGAAAAGGTAGAAAGAAGAGAAAGAGAAAGATCGTAAAGGCAATGGAAGATAGAAGCCAAAGAAGAAGGAGGAGATAGAGGTAGAGAAAGAGAAAAGGAACTCAGACATTTAAGTCGTCTGATTAAGGAATCAGACGACAGATTTTTGCATATTTATATATTGAATCATTTGGTGATATTGTAGGAGTATTTGATGATCTACATCACCATTTTACTCACATATTTTTGCACTCTGATACTGCTACTATTACATTTTCTTTCAAGTTTAAATTGTGATCTTGATTTCTAAATACCAATTTGCTCTCTGTGTTCGACCTCGGAAATCTTTTTAAGTAATAAAATTATATCTATTTTTGTTAAGACCCATGCTGTTTGAGCCTTTTAAGACGTCTGGACTGTGGGTCAGACGTCTAGTCAAATGTCTGGACACCTTCCCAGACATCTGGAAATCGAAAAATTTGATGACAAGCTCGCGTCTGCGCACGTGCTGCATTCAGACAGTACTCTCGTTTTTCCTCCCCTTCTTCCTCTTCCGCCCCCAGAAAACCCTAAACCCCACCTTATATAAGACCCCCCTTCCCCTCTCGTTCTCCCCACACCAGCCCTTTCCCTCTTCTTCTCCACTCTAGCGAGAGAGGAAGCCAGAGCGATAGCGCGAGGAGCGGCGTGAGAAGGAGAGGAGGAGGTGAGCTCGCAAGCTCAAGTGGGAGCTCACCGATGAGTGCACAGCTGGAGCAGCGGTGCGCGAGGTGGAGTGCGTTGGGGAGGTCCTTCCCAACAATGCTGCAGTCGGAGCTGCAGGCGAGGGGGCACGACGCTGCCACGCGCGGTGCGAGAGTAACGGAAGCAGGTCCTAGTTCTGGATTTTTTTCCAGAATTAGACGTCTGGAGCAACGTTTAGACGACGGAGCGGACATCTGGAGGTGGTTCCAGACATCTGAGGTGAATGTTTTGCGAAGGTACGTTCCCTTTGTGGATACGACCAGGCAGACCGCTCCGCAGTAACCCTTCTGCATGCTCGTTTTGAGAGATCTGTTGGTGGCGTGCAGGATTCGCTTCGGGAAGGCGTGGGGCACGCCCACCCACGCATTTCAGACGTCTGGGCGACGTACCAGATGACGAGAAGCACTTCCAGACGTCCGGAGAGGTGGTTGGACGTCTGAAGCTAGGTCCAGACGGTCTAGAAGAGTTCCTGGACATTTGAGGATTGGCGCAGGGCTTGAGGTATGACACTGACCCCTTTTAAGACGTCTGGAAGTTGTTCCAGACGTCTGATTTTAGAAAGAAACCCCATTTTGACCCGTTTAGGGTCCGATTGAGTTCCGTTTTACGCAAATAAGATACTGATGTGTTCCTTGTGAGTTCCTCTACTTGTTAGAAGGTTTTCCATACTATTCTGATAGTTCCCTTCTGATTGTTCCTTGTGATAGGACTTCGTTCCGTTGTGGATTCGGGGCTTGCTGAGGCATGTGAGCCTACCGTTCAAGCCCCTAATACTCTTGGGTTTACTGGTAGAGTGGCTTCCCCCTAATTTAATTATAACCTAAATGCATGTGTGGAATGAATGACTAGAACCTAGGATATGGCATAAATCCTAGGATGAGAAACACTTGAAATGTCTATAATGGATGATTGAATTGAATGAGTAGCTAGAATGATAACAATTACCTGTAAATAAATAACAGCTACCTGTGAAATATGAAGTACTTGTGCTAGCTAACTGTTGCATGTAAATTTCCTGTTATATACGTTAAATGACATAATACGAGCTGCATGTATAATGGGAATGTGAATGATGGAAATACGAGCTACCTGTGTATAACCTGTATATGGAAATGTGAACGATAGCCATATGAACTGCATATGCATAACCTGAGAATGGAAATAGAAATGATGAAACCTGGTATGGCTTGGCATGAGGAATATGAGCATGCACCTTATGGGAAAATTAGGAGTAGAACTCCTGGAAATAAATGGAATGGATCTGGAAATGTGAGTGGGGAAGTGAGCTGGCCCTTGAGTACGGAGTACCAAAGAGAGCGACTATCCCCCTGTTTAGTGTAGATCAGAGCTAGCCGCCCTTGGGTTGGGACCCAGGGTTAGGATTGGCTACTCTGTACTGACTTCTTGGCCCTCGCGTACACAATACCAAGGAGAGCTACTAATGTAGGGAGAGAGCTAGCCACCCCATGGAGCCTGGGGTTCAGCTAGCCGCCCTACACCGACTTGTTAGGCCCACTGGGCAAACCAGGGTAGTCAGGTGAGGGTGCGCGGATTGTGGAGGGGCGAGACCCCTTGTAACGACCCGATTCCCGAGTCCCTACGAGACACGAGAATCGGACCGACTCGACTAATCCCAAGACCTAGTCATCCAACAAGAAAGTAACCAAAAGAGCAGTAAAATAAACCACATTCAACATGAAATATAACTAGCAGTAACAAAATACAGCAGTAAGAAAAAGAACTACTACAGCATGTACCACCACAACAGTAGAACAACACTTATAACATAACATGAACTACAAGTAAAGAAAAGTACAGAGAGTAACAAGAACTACTCACTACAGTGGAACAAAAAGGGCACAAAAGAACAGTGGTAACTCTACTGGACCCTACTCGGCCCAGTGTCCTCTACAACCGCTGACCCTGGCTGCTCAACACCTGGTCCTGAAAAGTAACGAGTGTAACACGTCAGCGAAACACTAAGTAGAGTGTCAGCTAAACTAAACAAGCAGTAAAGTGTACAATAGCTGTTTTATTTTCTTTCTTCCTTTATTTACGTCTTTCTATTGTTTCACAATTTATCTATTTCTCAGATCCTTCACTTGATCTCGAATGTTCCTCGTGGGAACGATCTTGATTGCAGTCTTTTCCAAAGAGTAGAAGTAACACGTGGTGCTCTCCTGGCCGAGAGAATCCCCCGTGGTGATCCTACTCTCAGTTAACCACCTCAAGGTCACTGACAAACGTAACGGTGACTACGGCACGCGCAGTAAACGCACGGGTAGCTACCCCGCACTGGCACGCGATCAGTCGTTTCCGTTAACGGGTGCGCCCAAAGCACAGCACGAAACCGGTATAGGGTAGAGCCTTCTCAGTAACAGGGGTCCAACCCCTCCACAGTAACCAAACAGGGGTCTTGCCCCTCCACAGTCCGCGCACCCTCGCCTGACTACCCTGGTTTGCCCAGTGGGCCTAACAAGTCGGTGTAGGTGAGCTAGCAGAACCCCGGGGCCCGTGGGGTAGCTAGTACTCGTTCTACACTAGTAGCTCTCCTCCGTACTGTGTACACGAGGGCCAAAAGTCGGTACAAAGTGGCCAGACCCAACCCCGGGTCCCTGGGGCTGCTGGCTCCGCTCTGCACTAAGCAGGTAACAGGTGCTTCCCTTGGTACTACGTACCCAAGAGACAACACACTTCCACGTCTTTCCTTCTCAGTTCCATTTCATTCTCCTTCCAGGAGTTATACTCCTAATTCCCCGTAGGGTTCCAACTCTTTTAACTCAGCACATTCAGGTTTCACCCCTTTCAGTTTCACGTTCATACAACCCATATTCTCAATCATGTTCATTTATTCATAACAGGTAGCTGTTAAATCAATTTACAGGCAGCTATTATTTCCTTTTCACATTTTCCAAGACTGCAATATCTATATTCATTTCACTAGTTTCCCAGTCCTAGGATTCATGCCGCACCCTAGGATCTATCATTCAATCTAGTTTTCCAGCCCTAGGATTTATGCAATACCCTAGGATCTATCATTCAATCTGATTTCTCATTCCTAGGATTCATGCAATGCCCTAGGTTCTAATAATTGTTCCATAATTGTAACAAATTATGTTAATAATTTCTAAAGTCACTCTACCAGCTACAACGGAAGTACTGGGGGCATGGTCGGAAATCCTGCGCGCCTCCGCAACCCCCGACACTGTAATGGAATAGGGTCCTAACACAAGAATCAAACACAAGGAGTTTCTCAGAACAGTATATAATTACTGTAGATGGGTAGAGGATTTTATTCCGAAAAGAACGTAACTCGAAACGCGGAAAACGGACTCCGAATGGGCCCTAAACGGGTCGAAAATGACGAAACAATCCAATATCAGACGTCTGGAACCTCTTCCAGACATCTTAAAATGTGGGTCAGATGGTACCTTTGTTCTGCGTAGTCTCTCAGACGTCCAGAAGCCTGCGGGGGCGTCTGGCCTAGTTCCCAGACGTCCGATGGTCACCCCGGACGTCTGGAAGTCCTTCCCGTCGTCTGGCACTGCAGCCAAACGTCTGATTCACGTTGGATGGAGAATCTCAAAACCTGCACGTAACCACTCATCGTTCTCAGTACAACGGGTCGCAGAAAAGGACGAAGGACGAAAATAACTTACTTGCCAGACGTCTGGACAGTCCTCCAGACGTCTTCACCGTCGTCTGGTTGGAATCCCAGATGTCTGATTCTGGAAAAATTTCCAAAATTAGAGTTCGACTCGCTCTCTGCCCGTGACGCACAGCCGCACCGCGCCCCGTCCGCCTGCTGCTCGAGCTGCAGCAGCCCTCCAGCAACGCTCCACGCCCGCGGCTCCCCCGCCGGCCGGCTCTAGCTGCCCCGGCAAGCTCGAGCCCTCACGGTCGGGCGTCTCCTCCCTCGCGTAACACCTCCTCCCGTAACTCGCCGCGGCTGCCGCTGTCGCCGCTGGCTCGCGCTCGCACTCTCGCACCGGCTGGAAGAAGAAGAAGGAAGTGGAGGAGATGAGAGTGAGGGAGAGGGCGAGGGCCCTATAAGGCCACGCAGGGAGAGAGAGAGAGAGCGCAGTCTGCGCCTGCAGGAGGAGAGAGGGAAAAAGAGGCGTTCGCAGGTCTGCGCGCGCAGGCGCGCAGACGCAATTCTGCGTGCCGCAGAAATTAAATCCCAAACGTCTGGAAGGGGTTCCAGACGTCTGGTCAGACGTCTGGGTCACCTCCCAGACGTCTTAAAAAGGTGTCTTGAAAGTGTGTTCGTAACAATATAACAAACTCAAAGGAAGTTTCGTCCCCGAAACTTACGCTAACTAGGGTACGGGAAAAACGTCATATAAAAACATAACAAACTCAAAGAGGACCGAAGCCGATCCGAAAGACGTACCCGCGAAGAGCTCCGGGTACCGCTCCCGCATTGCCGCCTCAGGCTCCCAGGTAGCCTCCTCGTACCGCTGGCTCTTCCACAAAACCTTCACCAGGGGTACTTGCTTTCATCTCAAACTACGAACGGCTCGGTCAAGAATCTGCACTGGCCGCTCAGGGTAGCTCAGGTCGTCTCCCACCTCGACGCTCTCGTGACTCAGTACATGACTGGGATCGGCTACGTACTTCCGGAGGTTGGACACGTGGAACACGTCGTGCACACCAGAAAGCTGAGGAGGGAGGGCAAGTCTGTAAGCAACGGGTCCAACCCGCTCCAGGACCTCAAAGGGCCCCACGAACCTCGACGCGAGCTTCCCTCTCACCCCAAACCGCTGCAGGCCCTTCATGGGGGAAACACGAAGAAAGATGTGGTCCCCAACCTCGAACTGCACCTCTCTGCGTCTCCGATTCGCGTAGCTCTTCTGTCTGCTCCTGACAGTGCGGAGTCGCCTGTGGATCTGCTCGACTACCTCCTGACTCTGCCGGATCAACCTGGGGCCAACCTCCTACTTGGTCCCCACCTCAACCCAACTCAAGGGTTCCGTACACCTCCGTCCGTACAGAGCCTCGTAGGGAGCCATGACGATGCTCAAGTGATAGCTGTTGTTGTATGCAAACTCCGCCAGGGGCAGGGGCTCCTCCCAAGAGCCCCTCCAGTCCAGTACACAGGCACTCAAAAGGTCCTCAAGTGTCTGTATCGTGCGCTCCGACTGTCCGTCCGTCTGGGGGTGGTAAGCTGTACTAAACCTCAATCGCATCCCCAGGGCCTGCTAAAACTCAGCCTAAAACTGGGACGTAAAGCGGGTATCCCAGTCGGATACGATCTCCCACGAAACTCCGTGTAGTCATACCACATCGCGGATATACCTCTCTGCCAACTGTGCTAGTCCCAAAGTGACTCGGATCGGCAAGAATCGTGCCGTCTTCATCAGTCTATCCACAATTACACAGACTGCGTCGTGTCCTCGCTGGGTAACAGGTAAACCCACCACCAAGTCCATGGTGATGCTCTCCCACTTCCACTCTGGCACTGGAAGTGGCTGTAGCGGCCCTGCAGGCCTCTGATGCTCGGCTTTCACCTGCTGACACACTAAGCACTGCTGCATGAATTCACCCACATCCCGCTTCATCCCCCTCCACCAAAACTCACGTCTCAAGTCGTGGTACATCTTCGTGTTTCCGGGATGTATGGTGAATCTGGAACTGTGTGCCTCAGTCAGGAGCTCTCTCAACAGCTCCTCGTCCCTGGGAATGCACAACCGTCCCCTCAGGCGCAGCACCTGGTCTGTGAAAGATAAGTCCCCTGGGCCTCCTGACAGTACTCTGTCGCGCAAGGACTGCAAGTATGGATCGACCATTTGTTCTATGATGATGCGGTCTATCAGCTCTAGCCTAGTCTGTCGTGTCACAGTCACTGCCCCACAGTGCCCCCGTAACTCCAGGGGTCGCCAACTGCCCACCTCCTCCAAGAGGCTCCAACTCTGTAACTGTAAACTGGCCAAGTGTGCGGGGGCCTTCCGGCTCAAGGCGTCAGCCACCACATTGGCCTTGCCCGGGTGATAGGAAATGCTGCAGTCGTAGTCCTTCAGGAGCTCCAACCAACGTCTCTATCTCATGTTGAGCTCCTTCTGATCAAAAAGGTATCTGAGGCTCTTGTGATCTGTGAAAATCTCGAAGGTCTCACCGTACAAGTAGTGCCTCCAGGTCTTCAGCGCGAAGACGACAGCTGCCAACTCCAGGTCGTGGGTAGGGTAGGTATGCTCATCTGGCTTCAGTTGCCGCGAAGCGTAAGCGACAACATGACCCATCTGCATGAGCACACCTCCTAACCCCTGCAAGGAGGCGTCCGTGTACACAATGAACCCACCACTACTGTCAGGGATGGTGAGCACGGGAGCCGAAGTCAACCTCTCCTTCAGCTCCTGAAAACACGCCTCACAGGCATCTGTCCAAGTGAAGGGCACGTCCTTCCGGGTCAACTGTGTCATAGGACGCGCAATCTGTGAAAAACCTCTGATGAATCGTCTGTAGTAGCCTGCCAATCCCAGGAAACTGCGAATCTCAGTGACTGAACGTGGTCTCTCCCACCTGAGCACTGCCTCGACCTTGGCTAGGTCCACCGCCAAGCCATCTCCGGAGATCACATGAGCTAGGAAGGTCACCTCCCTCAACCAGAACTCGCACTTGTATTTGGCATACAGCCTACGTCATCTCAGAGTGTCCAGAACCATCCGCAAGTGCTGTCCGTGCTGCGTCCGATCTCGAGAATATATGAGCACGTCATCAATGAATACCACCACAAACTGGTCCAAGTATGGTCTAAACACCCGGTTCATCAGGTCTATGAAAGCAGCGGGGGCATTGGTCAGCCCAAACGGCATGACCAAAAACTCGTAGTGTCCGTACCGGGTGCGGAAAGCTGTCTTGGAGACGTCTGCCTCCCTGATCCTCAATTGGTGGTATCCAGACCTCAAGTCGATCTTGGAGAACACCGTGGCACCCTGCAACTGGTCAAACAAGTCGTCAATCCTCGGTAGCGGATATCTGTTCTTGATGGTGACCCTATTCAGCTGTCGGTAGTCCACACAAAGGCGTAGGGTACCATCCTTCTTCTTCACAAACAGTACCGGGGCTCCCCAGGGAGACACACTGGGCCTCACGAAACCCTTCTCCAAAAGGTCCTGCAACTGAGACCTGAGCTCTCATAGCTCAAGCGGTGCCATCCTGTATGGCGCGGTGGAGATGGGGCCGGTCCCTGGTACTAGCGAGATCTCAAACTCGATCTCGCGCTCGGGCAGTAGTCCCGGTAACTCGTCTGGAAACACGTCAGGGTACTCTCTGACCATCGGGATGCTCTGGAAGTCTGCCACAGGACTGGGCTCTGTCACCACACAAGTTAGGAAGCCCTCACACCCCTGGCTCAAAAGTCTCGCCGCCCGAAGTGCCGAAATGCACTTGAAGCCTCCGTCCACTGGTTGTTCGTGAAACTCGAAAGAAGGCAACTCCATCATGGAGAAGACAATCTTCCTCTCAAAACAGTCCACCAAGGCGTGGTAAGCGGACAGCCAGTCCATCCCCAGAATTACGCCAAAGTCCTCCATCTGTATCAAAATCAGGTCAGTTGGCAGGCTATGTCCCCCGACGCTAACCTCGCAATCCGTGTACACCTCCTCAGCTACAAACAGCTGACCACTCGGACCTCTGATTACGAACGGATTCTCTAACAGTGTATAGTCCTGGCCCAAACTAACTGCGAAACTGGCTGCGACAAACGAGTGCGTAGCGTTGGAATCGAAAAGTGTGTAAACGAGTCTGCCGGAAACTGAAACCATACCTGCCACCACCGAGCCCGAAGCTCTGGCATCCCTGTGTGTCAGGGCGTTGATATGCCCCTCAACTCTAGGTGCGGACGAAGCAGCCACACTCTGCGTCAGACGAGCAGATGCTGGCCGGTACCCTCCTCGTGACTGCTGTCCTCCTCCTCTCGCCTGGGAACCGCGGCCTCCTGCACGCCCTCCAGTGCTCTGCGTAGGAAGTATCTGCTGACCTCCTGTGCTAGACGGGCAGTCCCTCCTGATGTGGCCCGGCTGGCCACACTGGTAACAGAGGGGAACCCGACTCCCGCCCTTAGTGGGTCCCTGCTGTCGGTTGGGCGGGGGTCTGGTGTTGGCGACTGGCCTCTGTCGAGGGCCCCCAAAGGCCACAGATGGCCCTGCAAAATGTGACGGCTCTCCTGTGGACGCCACGTGTCTCCTCTCTCGTCGGCCCTGTGAAAAGTCTGGCTGAAAGGGCCTCTTCCGCCCGCCGTCAGTGTCTCGTGCGGATGGGTTGGTCTCCTCGTAAGTCATGGCTGCCTCCACCACCCTCGAAAACGTAGGAAGCTTCAGGGGTTTGACATACCCCCGAATCGTAGGCTGGAGCCCCTCAGTGAACCTCCAAAGGCGCTACTCCTCAGTAGCTACCGCTGTCGCTGCAATGCGGGACAGCTCCAGGAAACGCGTGCGGTACGCGCTCACGGTCATCGTCCCTTGGAGGAGAGTGTGGAACTCCCGCCTCCTCTGGTCCTGCCACGTCTGGGGAAAGTACTGCTTGCAAAAGAGGGCGACGAACTGGTCCCAGGTCGGCTCTTCCCTCTCCTGTCCCTGGACCGCCCTCCACCACCTGTGTGCTGCACTCTCCAGCTGGTACGTGGCAAAGGCCACACGGCACTCCATCGGGGGGGCGAAGGGTGTCGAAAATCTTCTCCAGCTGCTCTAGCCAGTCCTCTGCCTCGGTCGGGTCCTCATCCCCCTTGAAGGAGGGGGGCTTCAGCTTCCGAAATTGTCCGAAGAGCTCGGAGTGGCGCTGCAGTGGGGATGCTGGTGCACCTCCAGGCAAAGGTGCCTCATGCACAGAAGTGTCGGAGGAAGGTGGGGGCGGCGGCGGCCCATCCCCTCCCCCGTGTCCAGTGCCGCGTCCGTCGTGTGGTCCCACAGAGGACTCCCCCTCCGCAGCCCCAGGGGGAGGCGCTCGGGGCGGTGGGTGGAGCTCCTCTCGCACAATGTCCCGTATCAGCTGGGCCAGGTCCTGGGCTTGGACTCCTGGGAGTAGTGGCTGGTCCACTGAGGCGTCGGCAACGGCACGCCCACCTCGCCGACCTCGTCCTCGGCCACGCCCGCAGCCCGTCTCGCCAGTCCCACGACGAGGCATCTCCTGCAAGGAGACGCGAAACAAAACGAAACACGTCAATATGGAACGATACCTAACGGAAACGTATAAGAGCTCATGTCAAAAGATATGTTGTGGGGGCTACTCTAGTTATAGACATGTGAATTGGTTATTTTCTAGTCAGTTGATTCATTTCTCGGGACGACCTTGCTCTGATACCATCTTGTAACGACCCGATTCCCGAGTCCCTACGAGACACGAGAACCGGACCGACTCGACTAATCCCAAGATTTAGTCGTCCAACGAGGAAGTAACTAAAAGAGCAGTAAAATAAACCACAACCAGCATGAATATAACTATCAGTAACAAAAATAAAGCAGTAAGAAAAGGAACTACTACAGCATGTACCACCACAACAGTAGAACAACATTTATAACATAACATGAACTACAAGTAAAGAAAAGTACAGAGAGTAACAATAACTACTCACTACAGTGGAACAAAAGGGGTACAAAAGAACTGCGGTAACTCTACTGGACCCTACTTGGCCCAGCGTCCTCTACAGCCGCTGACCCTGGCTACTCAACACCTGGTCCTAAAAAGTAACGAGTGTAACACGTCAGCGAAACGCTGAGTAGAGTGGCAACTAAAACTAAAGAGGCAGTAGAGTGTACAGTAGCTGTTATATTTTGTTACTTTCTTTATTTACGTCTTTCTATTATTTCACGATTTATTTATTTCTCAGATCCTTCACTTGATATCGAATGTTCCTCGTGGGAACGATCTTGATTGCAGTCTTTTCCGAAAAGTAGAAGTAGCACGTGGTGCTCTCCTGGACGAGAGAGTCCCTCGTGGTGGTCCTACCCTCAATCAACCACCCTAAGGTCGCTGACAGACGTAACGGTGACTACAGCACGCGCGATAAACACACGGGTAGCTACCCCGCACTGGCACGCGGTCAGTCGTTTCCGTTAACGGGTGTGCCCAAAGCACAGCACGGAACCAATATAGGGCAGAGCCCTCTAAGTAACAGGGGTCCAACCCCTCCACAGTAACCAAACAGGGGTCTTGCCCCTCCACAGTCCGCGCACCCTCGCCTGACTACCCTGGTTTGCCCAGTGGGCCTAACAAGTCAGTGTAGGTGAGCTAGCAGAACCTCGGGGCCCGTGGGGTAGCTAGTACTCGCTCTACACTAGTACCTCTCCTCGGTACTGTGTACACGAGGGCCAAAAGTCGGTACAAAGTGGCCAGACCTAACCCCGGGTCCCTGGGGCGGCTGGCTCCGCTCTGCACTAAGCAGGTAACAGGTGCTTCCCCTGGTACTACGTACCCAAGAGACAACACACTTCCACGTCTTTCCTTCTCAGTTCCATTTCATTCTCTTTCCAGGAGTTCTACTCCTAATTCCCCGTAGGGTTCCAGCTCTTTTAACTCAGCACATTCAGGTTTCACCCCTTTCAGTTTCACATTCATACAACCCATATTCTCAATCATGTTCATTTATTCATAACAGGCAGCTGTTAAATCAATTTACAGGCAGCTATTATTTCCTTTCCACATTTTCCAAGACTGCAATATCTATATTCATTTCACTAGTTTCCCAGTCCTAGGATTCATGCCGCACCCTAGGATCTATCATTCAATCTAGTTTTCCAACCCTAGGATTTATGCAATACCCTAGGATCTATCATTCAATCTGGTTTCTCATTCATAGGATTCATGCAATGCCCTAGGTTCTAATAATTGTTCCATAATTGTAACAAATTATGTTAATAATTTCTAAAGCCACTCTACCAGCTACAACGGAAGTACTGGGGGCGTGGTCGGAAATCCCGCGCGCCTCCGCAACCCCCGAGACTGCAATGGAACGGGGTCCTAACACAAGGATAAAACACAAGGAGTTTCTCAGAACAGTATCTAATTACTGTAGACGGGTAGAGGATTTTATTCCGAAAAAAACGCAACTCGAAACGCGGAAAACGGACTCCGAACAAGCCCTAAATGGGTCAAAAACGACGAAACAGTCCAATATCAGACGTCTGGAACCTCTTCCAGACGTCTTAAAATGTGGGTCAGATGGTACCTTTGTTCTGCGTAGTCTCTCAGACGTCCAGAAGCCTGCGGGGGCGTCTGGCCTAGTTCCCAGACGTCCGATGGTCACCCCGGACGTCTAGAAGTCCTTCCCGTCGTCTGGCACTGCGGCCAGACGTCTGATTCGCATTGGATGGAGAATCTCAAAACCTGCACGTACCCACTCATCGTTCTCAGTACAACGGGTCGTAGAAAAGGATGAAGGACGAAAATAACTTACTTGCCAGACGTCTAGACAGTCCTCCAGACGTCTTCACCGTCCTCTGGTTGGAATCCCAGACGTCTGATTCTGGAAAAATTTCCAGAATCAGAGTTCGACTCGCTCTCCGCCTGCGACGCACAGCCGCGTCGCGCCCCGTCCGCCTACTGCTCGAGCTGCAGCAGCCCTCCAGCGACGCTCCACGCCCGTGGCTCCCCCACCGACCGGCTCTAACTTCCCCGGCAAGCTCGAGCCCTCACGGTCGGGCATCTCCTCCCTCGCGTAACACCTCCCGCAACTCACCGCGGCTGCCGCTACCACCGCTCGCTCGCGCTCGCACTCTCGCACCGGCTGGAAGAAGAAGAAGGAAGCGGAGGAGATGAGATTGAGGGAGAGCGCAAGGGCCTTATAAGGCCACGTGGGGAGAGAGAGAGAGAGAGAGAGAGAGCGCAGTCTGCGCCTGCAGGAGGAGAGAGGGAAAAAGAGGCGCTCGGAGGTCTGCGCGTGCAGGCGCGCAGACGCAATTCTGCGTGCCGCAGAAATTAAATCCCAGATGTCTGGATGGGGTTCCAGACGTCTGGGCCACCTCCCAGATGTCTTAAAAAGGCATCTTGAAAGCGCGTTCGTTACACCCCTGTTTGGTTCCTAGGGGCTAGACCCCTGTTACTGAGAGGGCTAGGCCCTATACTGGCTCCGTGCTGTGCTTTGGGCGCACCTACTAACGAAAACTACTGACTGCGTACCAGTGCAGGGTAGCTACCCGTGCGCTTATCGCACGTGCTGTAGTTACCGTTACGTTTGTCCGTGACCTTGGGGTGGTTGACTGGGTGTAGGATCACCATTGGGGAGAATTGACGTCTTCCTCTTCTGTTGTTCGCGTTTTCTTGCAGGAGATGCCTCGACGTGGAGTCATTGAGGCGGGCCGCAGATGCGGCCGTGGACGAGGTCGGAGGGGCGGACGTGCTGAGCCCAATGTATCAGTGGACTAGCCACTCCTTCTGTGTGTTCAGGCCCAGAACTTCGCCCAGCTGATACGGGAGATTGTACGAGAGGAGCTCCACCCGCCTCCACGGGCGCCTCTCCCTGGGGACGTGGAGGGGGAGTCCTCTATGAGACCACGAGACAGATGCAACACTGGACGTGGGGGAGGGTGTGGTCCTCCACCGCCCCCACCGCACTCTGACACTTCCGAGCATGAGCTCTCCCTGCCTGGAGGCGTGCCCATTTCCCCACTCCAGCGACATTACGAGCTTTTCGAGCAGTTCCCGAAGCTGAAGCCCCCCTCCTTCAAGGGGGATGAGAACCCGACTGATGAGAGCCTCATCATGAGCCATAACTAGCTTATTTTGACCTAATAAATAGAATAAAAGCTCCTTCGTAACTTAGAAGAGGGCTTAATTGGAGGAATAAGTGTTCTGAGAAGAAAACATGAAATAAAGGTTAAAATTGTAATTTTACCATTACAGTACATAAACGGGATTTCTCAAAGATAAAACATAGGTCAAATGGTCTAAATGAGATAAAAAGTGGGTTGATTCAATCAGAAATGGGTTCATGTGCAATCTAGGAATTAAATGACATCTTATAATCCTAAAATAGACCTACTTAATTCAACAAGGTTCCGGTCAGGATAAAAATCAAGTAAACCCTCTAAAAATCATGGAAAAATATCCCCTAGGGTTTAGAACATTCAATTTGGCCTTTGGAGCCTAGGTTGACCTAGATTAGGGTCGTAGCTCATAAATTGACCTAATTTAGGTTTTTACATAAAATATCCAGTCAAACGTGGTCAAACATAAAATCCAATTTCACCATTGGATTCCTTAGGTTCAAATTAGGTTTATACCAAAATTTGGGCCTAAGGGGAGGTCATCTTGACCTACTTTGCAATTTAGTACACCCAATCACATTTTGACCCTTATCTTTTAAAAACCATCACATAAACCCCCCTAGCTTCCTCGCCAATCTTACAATCAGGTCCCTCTACCATTATTGGGGAGAAATCCTTCTCCGACGAGGAAGGCAAGGGGGATACTTTCAGATCCCTCAGAGATCTCCTCCCAAAATAGGAAGGGAGATTCTCTAAGGGATCCCCTTCCATCTGAGCCCGATCATAATCTCTGATTCCTGTCCAATCTCTCATGCGAACGCACGAGAGATTTGGGTATCTAACTACCTTCCACCTCTGGCGAGACGTCGGTGGCAGAAGACGTGCCCTCCACGCACCAGAAGCACGGCCAGCACCCATACATTAAACCCCAACTTCGGCCGCACCTCCTCAGCTCGACTTGGCCGTGATTCCACCTCAATTTCCCCTTCTTCTTTTCCGGCCAAGGGGTCTAGCGAGCTCCGGCGAGCCCCCCTTCTCTTCCTCGTCGCTCTTCCATAAAACCAGTGGCAGAGCCATCCTGCTCATCCTCCTCCGCATAGCGCAACACCCGCGCATGTTGCCCTAGCCCCGTCGTCGCCACCGTCTTCCTCCACTGGACACTTTCTTCTCCGGCGACAGCAGGTACTGCCGGCCGCCTCCTCGTCCCTTTAGTTAGGTTAAAACTATTCTTCTCTATCCCCTCTTTCATCTCCCTCATTTTATTTCATCAAACATCCCTCGACCGCCACTGATCACCACCACCTTCCTCATCTCCAGCCACCCTCCAGCGAGACGCTCCCATCACTCCGCAACCCCACACGCCTCGCCGACCATCGCATAACCTCCACCTCACCTCACTGAGTACCCTCCACTCATCCATAGACCCTCTACGCCTCCATAACAGTCCCCCGAACACACCCATCCACCCGGCCATAGGGCGACCTAGGCACGCACGCCTAGGCCGCTCCGCGGCCTGCCACCTAGCGCTTCACCTTCGCTGTGACACAGCGAAGGTCCCCCGGTGATCTGATTAAGCCGCGAGGCTCTTTTCATGTCTGACAGATTTCATGACCCTGCTGCCATTAGCAGTAACTTGAAGAAGCTCCATACTTGCTCCAGGTCGCAGGACTGCAGGGCTCCAGGTGCAGCTAACTCAAGGAAGCATCGCGAAGACATCTGATCTAGCAAGTGATACCACAGAGCCTGCAGCAGTGGCAATTGAAGGATGGACTCCAGCGGGCGCGCGCGAAGTATAGGTGGGACATTTGTCCCACATCGTTAAGTTACAAAGCGCTGGAGTGATTTATAACGTTTTTGTGATATGAGCTCGTTGCCTCCGAACGCACTTGGGGTAAGGTCCCTCACCTACTCTCACCGTCTCGTCCGTGATTTCACGACACGGATCTGGCAACCCGACCCAACACTGCCCTGAGCACTCCTCGTGCACCGCCCTCACACCGGTGCGCCTGGACCCGGGTGCGAGATCCGACCCGTTAAGCCAGCTCTGGGAGAGCGTGCAGAGAGTGGTTTACACACAGAGAGAGACGCGCGGGTGTGGGTAGAGGTGTAGGTTTTGCTGTGTGTGGTTGTGTGCAGGACGCAGGGACTTAGCCGCTGCAAGCAAAGGAAGAAAGAAGGAAGCCTTCGCAGAGGAAAAAGAGAAGAAAAGGAAGAGGCGAAGGAAAAAGAGAAGAAGAACTGAAGAGGAAAGAAGAAATGGAGAAAGATAAAGACAAGCAGAAGAAGAAGAGGGAACTGAAGGCAAATAGAGCCAAGGAGAAAGAAGTAAGGCAACTACAGAGAAGAAAGAAGCACAAAGACGAAGAAAGGAAGAAAATCAGAAGAAGAAGAATAAGAGAAGGGAGACATATTTTTAAGACCTATGATCATCCAATTTCTTCTTTTTGCCACAATTACTTTTCAAACTCATACATTTATATTTGAATTACATTTTGAGTAATTAAGTATTCAATTACATTCTTGAGATTAGTAGTAAATTCCAATTGCTCCCTATGTTCGACCTCGGATACTTAGGTTTTCGAGTAATAAAACTTTTATTTGTTGACAACGCTTGATCACCTATACTACGACGTAACTAACTGTTAAAACATGATTGAGACCACGTCAACACCGACCAAGGCAGAGGACTGGCTCGAGCAGATTGAGAAGGTGTTTGACACCCTTCGCCCCCCTGCGGAGTGTCGCGTGGCCTTTGCCACGTACCAGCTGGAGAGTGCAGCACACAGGTGGTGGAGGGCGGTCAGAGGTCAGGAGGGGGCAGAGTTGACGTGGGACCGATTTGTCACCCTCTTCTACGAGCAGTACTTCCCACAGACGTGGCAGGATCAGAGGAGGCAGGAGTTTCAAACTCTCCGCCAGGGGACGATGATTGTCAGTGTATATCGTACGTGTTTTTTGGAGTTGTCTTGTTTCGCTGTGACAGCTGTAGCTACTGAGTAAGAGCGCCTGTGGAGGTTCACCGAGGGCTCCGGCCTACTATTCGGGGGTATGTCAAACCCCTAAAGCTACCTACGTTCTCGAGAGTGGTGGAGGTAGCTATGACCTATGAGGAGACCAACCCGACCGCACGTGACACTAACAGCGGATGGAAGAGGACCTACCAGTCAGACTATTCACAAGGCCGGCGAGAGAGGAGGCATGCAGCGCCTGCAGGAGAGCTGTCACACTTTGCGGGGTGGTCAGTGGCCTTTGGGGGCCCCCGCCTAGCCATTAGCAGGGACCTACCGAGGGCGAGAGTCGAGTTCCCCTTTGCTACCAGTGTGGTCAGCCAGGCCACATCAGGAGGGACTGCCCGTCTAGGGCTGGAGGTCAGCAGATGCTCCCTGCACCGAGCGCTGGAGGACGAGCAGGAGGCCGTGGTTCCCAGGCGTGTAGTCGTGGGGAGGGTACCGTCCAGCGGCTACCCATCTGATGCAGAGTGTGGCTGCTTCTTCCGCACCGAGAGCTGAGAGGAGTATCAATGCCCCGACACACAGAGACGCCAGAGCTTCAGGTTCAGTGGTGGCAGGTATGGTTACAGTTTCCGGCATACTCGTTTACACACTTTTTGATTCCGGTGCCATGCACTCGTTTGTTGCTACTAGTTTCGCTGTCAGTTTGGGACAGGACTGTGTGCTGTTAGAGGATACTTTTGTGATCAGAGGTCTGGGTGGTCATCTGTTTGTAGCTGAGGAGGTTTACATAGACTGTGAGGTCAGTGTTGGGGGACACAGCCTTTCCGCTGACCTGATTGTGATACTGATGGAGGACTTTTGCATGATTCTAGGGATGGATTGGCTGTCCACTTACCACGCTTTGATAGACTATTTTGAGAGGAAGATTGTCTTCTCCATACCGAAGATACCTCCTTTTGAGTTTCACGGACAGCCAGTGGACGAAGGCTTCAGGTGCATTTCTACACTTCGGGTGGAGAGACTTTTGGGCCAGGGGTGTGAGGGCTTTCTGGCTTGTGTAGTGGCAAAGCCCAGCCCCGTGGCAGACATTCAGAGCATCCCGGTGGTCAGAGAGTACCCCGACGTGTTTCCAGAGGAGCTGCTAGGACTACCGCCTAAGCATGAGATCGAGTTCGAGATCTCACTGATACCTGGGACCAGCCCCATTTCTACAGCACCTTACTGGATGGCACCACTTGAGCTGCGAGAGCTCAAGTCTCAATTACAGGACCTTCTGGATAAGGGCTTTGTGAGGCCTAGTGCATATCCGTGGGGAGCCCCGATATTATTTGTGAAGAAGAAGGATGGTACCCTATGCCTTTGTGTGGACTACAGACAGCTGAATAAGGTCACCATCAAGAACAGGTATCCGCTATCGAGGATTGATGATTTGTTTGACCAGTTGCGAGGTGCCACGGTTTTCTCCAAGATAGACTTGAGGTCTGCCTACCACCAGTTGAGGATCAAGGAGACCGACGTCTCCAAGACAGCTTTCCGCACCTGGTACGGACACTACGAGTTTTTTGTCATGCCGTTTGGGCTGACCAATGCCCCCACTGCTTTCATGGATTTGATGAACCGGGAGTTCAGACCGTATCTGGATCAATTTGTGGTGGTATTTATTGATGATGTGCTCATTTACTCGCGGGATAAGGCGCAGTACGGACAGCACTTGCGGATGGTTTTGGACACCTTGAGACGACGTAGGCTGTATGTCAAATATAGCAAGTGCGAGTTCTGGTTGAGGCAGGTGACCTTCTTAGGTCATGTGATTTCAGGGGATGGCTTGGCTGTGGACCCAGCCAAGGTAGAGGCAGTGCTCAGCTGGGAGAGACCACGTACAGTGACAGAGATCCGCAGTTTCTTGGGACTGGCAGGTTACTACCAGCGGTTTATCAGGGATTTCTCGCAGATTGCACGTCTTATGACACAATTGACCCAGAAGGATGTGCCCTTTTCTTGGACGGACGCTTGTGAGGCGTGTTTTCAGGAGTTGAAGGAGAGGCTGACTTCAGCTCCTGTGCTTACCATCCCAGACAGTAGTGGCGGTTTCATGGTGCACACGGACGCTTCTTTGCAGGGGTTAGGGGGTGTGCTCATGTAGCGGGGTCAGGTTGTCGCTTACGCTTCGCGGCAACTGAAGCCCCATGAGCATAGCTACCCTACCCACGACCTAGAGCTGGCAGCTGTCATCTTCCCATTGAAGACATGGAGGCACTACTTGTACGGTGAGACTTTTGAGATATTCACGAACCATAAGAGCCTCAGGTATTTGTTTGATCAGAAGAAGATTAACATGAGGCAGAGACGTTGGTTAGAGCTCCCGAAGGACTATGACTACAGCATCTCCTACCATCCCGGGAAGGCCAACGTGGTGGCTGACGCCTTGAGCCGAAAGGTGCCCACCCACTTGGCCAGTTTACAGGCACAGAGTTGGAGACTCATGGAGGAGTTGGGCAGTTGGCGACCCCTAGAGTTACTGGGGCACTGTGGGGCAGTGAATGTGACACGACGAACGAGACCAGATCTGATAGACCGCATCATCACAGGACAGATGACCAAATCCGTACCTGCAGTTGTTGCGAAACAGAGTATTATCAGGGGACCCTGGAGACTTCTCCTTTACTGATGAGGTACTGCGCATGAGGGGACGTTTGTGCGTTCCCAGGGACGAGGAGTTATTGAGAGAATACCTGACTGAGGCACACGGTTCAAGGTTCACCATACATCCCGGGAACACAAAGATGTATCATGATCTGAGACATGACTTTTGGTGGAGGGGGATGAAGTGGGATGTACGTGAGTTCGTGTAGCAGTGTTTAGTGTGCCAGCAGGTGAAGGCCGAGCATCAAAGGCCTGCAGGGCCATTCCAGCCACTTCCAGTGCCAGCGTAGAAGTGGGAGAGCATCACCATGGACTTGGTGGTGGGCTTACCTGTTACCCAGCGAGGACACGACACAGTCTGGGTGATTGTAGACATATTGACGAAGATGGCATGTTTCTTGCCAATTTGAGTTACCTTGGGACCAGCACAGTTGGTGGAGAGGTATATTCGCGACGTGGTACATTTGCACGGAGTTCCGCGTGAGATTGTATCCGACCGGGATACCCGTTTTACGTCCCTGTTTTGGGCTGAGTTTCAGCAGGCCTTGGGGACACGGCTGAGGTTCAACACGGCATACCACCCCCAGACAGACGGACAGTCGGAGAGCACGATACAGACGCTTGAGGACCTTTTTGCGTGCCTGTGTACTGGACAGGAGGGGCTCTTGGGAGGAGCACTTGCCCCTAGCAGAGTTTCATATAATAACAATTATCACTCGAGCATCGGCATGGCACCCTACGAGGCTATGTACGGATGGAGGTGTACTGCACCCTTGAGTTGGGTTGAAGTGGGGACCAAGTAGGAGGTTGGCCTCAGGCTGATCCGGTAGAGTCAGGAGGTGGTTGAGCAGATTCACAGACGACTTCACACTGTTAGGAGTAGACAGAAGAGTTATGTCGATCGGAAGCGTAGAGAGGTGCAATTCGAGGTTGGAGATCACGTCTTTCTACGCGTTTCACCCATGAAGGGCCTACAGCATTTTAGGGTGAAAGGGAAGCTCACGCTGAGGTTTGTGGGGCTCTTTGAGGTCCTGGAGCGGGTAGGACCTGTTGCTTACAGGCTTGCCCTTCCTCGCCAGCTTTCTGGTGTACACAACATGTTCCATGTGTCCAACCTCAGGAAGTACGTCGTCGATCCCAGTCACATTCTGAGCCACGAGAGTGTCGAGGTGGGTGACGACCTGACCTACCCTGAGCGACCAGTGCAAATACTAAACAGAGCCGTCTGGAGTTTGAGACGGAAGCAGGTACCCCTGGTGAAGGTCCTGTGGAGGAGCCAGAGGTATGAGGAGGCTACCTGGGAGTCTAAGGCGGCGATGCAAGAGCGGTACTCAGAGCTTTTTGAGGGTAAGTCTTTTCGGATCGGCTTCGGTCCTCTTTAAGTTTGTTATGTGTATGTTGTTCTTTTCCGCACCCTAGCTAGCTCAAGTTTCGGGGATGAAACTTCCTTTAAGTTTGTTATGATGTTAAGACCCATGTTGTTTGAGCCTTTTAAGACATCTGGACTGCGAGTCAGACATCTAGACACCTTCCCAGATGTCTGGAAATCAAAAAATTTGATTACGAGCTCACGTCTGCGCACGTGTTGCACGCAGATAGTACTCTCGTTTTTCCTCCCCTTCTTCTCTCTCTTCCGCCCCCAGTAAACCCTAAACCCCACCTTATATAAGACCCCCCTTCCCCTCTCGTTCTCCCCACACCAGCCCTTCCCCTCTTCTTCTCCACTCCAACGAGAGAGGTAGCGCGAGCGAGAGAGTGAGGAGCAGCATGAGAAGGAGATGAGGAGGTGAGCTCGTGAGCTCGTGTCGGAGCTCACCGGTAAGTGCACGGGCGGAGCAGCGCGTGCACGAGGTGGAAAAGTGCGATGAGGAGATCCTCCCCGACACTATTGCAGCCGGAGCTGCAGGCGAGGGGGCACGGCGCGGCCATGCGCGGCGTGAGAGCAGCGGAAGCAGGTCCTAGTTCTGGGTTTTTCCCATAATCAGATGTCTGGAGCGACGTCCAAACAACGGAGCAGACGTCTGGAGGCGATTCCAAAGGTCTGAGGTGAGAGTTTCGCAAAGGTACGTTCCCTTTGCAGATACGACCATGTGATGAAAACCTCATTATGAACCCTAACTAGCACATTTTGACCTAAATAAGTGTACAAAAAGCTCCTACAAAACCTAAGGGAAAGCCTAGATCAAAGAATTGTAAATTTGAGTATAAACAATTTACAAGGGGTAAAACTGTAATTTAACCAATACGGTACATAAATGAGATTTTTAAGGGTCTAAACACAGGTCAAGCGGGCTTAATAAGAAAGCAAGTGGGATGATTTGGTCTGAAAAGGGTTATAGCGGCATCTAGGAATTAAATGACATTCTACAACCCTAAAATAAACCCACTTCAATTCATGAAGTTTCAGGCAAGATAAAAATCAATTAAACCCTCTAAAATTCATAAAAAAATATCCCCTAGGGTTTAAAACTTTCAATTTGGCCATTGGAACCTGTCTTGACCTAGATTGAGAACCATATCCACTTTTTGACCTAATCTAGGTTTTTGTACAAATTGACCTGTCAAACGTGGTCAAACCTAAAATCAAACTTCACCATTAGATTCCTTAGGTCCAAATTAAGTTTGTACCAAAATTTGGACCTAAGGGAAGTCCATTTTGACCTACTTTACAAATTGGTCCTCAAGAATTACTTTTTGACCCTTAACTTTTTGAACCCATGCACTTAACCCCTCAACTTTCCCTTCGTTCTTTTCAAACTGGTCCCTCTGCCACCCGCAGTAGCAACCCATGCCTCCAGTGACTTTGCACGTTGGGTATGGGGACCGGCTCCAAAAATGAAAGGAGGGTCCCCTGCATTGTCTTCTTCTGCATGGACCCCCTCCCATGCCCTGCCGACACGCATACCTTTCGTGCGAATGCAGGAGAGGCATTGGTCTCTTTTCCGACCATTTCTCCGACGGCCTGCCCACGCCTCCTCCTCGTGTTTCCCTCCTCGCCAACATCTATTTAAGGAGCAGCAGGGGCTGCCATTTCCGGCAAGCTTCATTTGGCCTGAGATTCCCCCTCCTCTTCGTCTCCTCCCAACTTCGGCCAACTGCCAGAGCTTTCGGCGACTCTCTTTCTCCTCTCTCGTCACCCTACCACCATACCAGTGGCAGGGTTAACTCCGCCATCCTCTGCAGAGCCGCGCCATACCAGCGGACACTCTCCGACCCCTTCTCCTTGTCGCCATTCTCTCCCCTGGCACCTTCGTCTCCGGCGACGGTAGCACCGGCCACTCGCCACTTCCACACCTCCCCCTTCACCCTGGACTCATAGCTAAGTTTCTCTTACTCTCTCCTTTATTTCCCCCTATTAATTTGTTGTTTCAACCCCTCGACATCCACTGTCCATCGCCACCTTCTCCACCTCCGGCCAGACCTCCAGCGAGGTGCTTCCGTCATTCCACTCACCCATCCACCTCGCCAAACACCTCAGAAGCTACACCACCACCCACTGATCACCCTACGACCCTCCACTGATCGCACCGACCCCTGTCGACTCCCCCCGAACAAACCCATCCTCACGGCCATAGAGCGACCTAGGCACTCACGCCTAGGCCGCCTCGCGGCCAGCCAAGCCTCGCTTCACCTTCGCCGTGATACGGCGAAGGTTTTTCTCTGGTCTGATAGGGCTGCAAGGCCGGATTGCTGCTTTTTGGTCTTGAGCGTTCACCACCATTGCTGCCGAGCTTGGAGCAAGCTTGCTAGTAGCTCCAGGCCTCTATAGTCCCAGGTGGGAGTTCCAGGACACGCGGAAGAGATTCAAGCATGACCCCAAGTCTCCAATCATAGGCGCAAGCCTCGCATATCGTCGCAATTGCGAGGATTTCTACTGCAAGCGAAGGCGCGGAAGCGGGTGGGACTTTTAGTCCCACCTCGGAAGTGTGCGGGTGAGCGCCCGCACATAAATTATTTTTGTGCCTTATGCTTATCGCCTTCGATACACACGGTCCAGGTCCCTCGCCTACGCACGCAGTGCGCCACGTGCTCGCCCTCGCCTACGCTCACGCCCCGCGGGCCTGGGCCGAACTCGATTACCCGACCAAGCACTCCTCGCCCACCACCGCACGTCGATGGGCCTGGTCCCGAGCACGTACACCCGACTCGTATACCCACGAATGCTCTGGGAGAGAACCTTTGAGAGAGAAATAGAGAGAGAGAGACATGGGCTGGGTAGGGGTTAGGTTTTGCCTAACCTTGTAATGTGCAGGGAAGCAGGAGAAGAAGAAAGGAGGAGGAGCGGAGCAAAAGTGTAACGACCCGATTCCCGAGTCCCTACGAGACACGAGAACCGGACCGACTCGACTAATCCCAAGACCTAGTCATCCAACGAGGAAGTAACTAAAAGAGCAGTAAAATAAACCACATTCAGCATGAATATAACTAGCAGTAACAAAAATACAGCAGTAAGAAAAGGAACTACTACAGCATGTACCACCACAACAGTAGAACAACATTTATAACATAACATGAACTACAAGTAAAGAAAAGTACAGAGAGTAACAAGAACTACTCACTACAGTGGAACAAAAGGGGTACAAAAGAACTGCGGTAACTCTACTGGACCCTACTTGGCCCAGCGTCCTCTACAGCCGCTGACCCTGGCTGCTCAACACCTGGTCTTGAAAAGTAACGAGTGTAACACGTCAGGGAAACGCTGAGTAGAGTGGCAACTAAAACTAAAGAGGCAGTAGAGTGTACAGTAGCTGTTATATTTTGTTACTTTCTTTATTTACGTCTTTCTATTATTTCACGATTTATTTATTTCTCAGATCCTTCACTTGATATCGAATGTTCCTCGTGGGAACGATCTTGATTGCAGTCTTTTCCGAAAAGTAGAAGTAGCACGTGGTGCTCTCCTGGACGGGAGAGTCCCCCGTGGTGGTCCTACCCTCAATCAACCACCCTAAGGTCACTGACAGACGTAACGGTGACTACGGCACGCGCGATAAACACACGGGTAGCTACCCCGCACTGGCACGCGGTCAGTCGTTTCCGTTAACGGGTGTGCCCAAAGCACAGCACGGAACCAGTATAGGGCAGAGCCCTCTTAGTAACAGGGGTCCAACCCCTCCATAGTAACCAAACAGGGGTCTTACCCCTCCACAGTCCACGCACCCTCGCCTGACTACCCTGGTTTGCCCAGTGGGCCTAACAAGTCGGTGTAGGTGAGATAGCAAAACCCCTGGGCCCGTGGGGTAGCTAGTACTCGCTCTACACTAGTAGCTCTCCTCGATACTGTGTACACGAGGGCCAAAAGTCGGTACAAAGTGGCTAGACCTAACCCCAGGTCCCTAGGGCGGCTGGCTCCGCTCTGCACTAAGCAGGTAACAGGTGCTTCCCCCGGTACTACGTACCCAAGAGACAACACACTTCCACGTCTTTCCTTCTCAGTTCCATTTCATTCTCTTTCCAGGAGTTCTACTCCTAATTCCCCGTAGGGTTCCAGCTCTTTTAACTCAGCACATTCAGGTTTCACCCCTTTCAGTTTCACGTTCATACAACCCATATTCTCAATCATGTTCATTTATTCATAACAGGCAGCTGTTAAATCAATTTACAGGCAGCTATTATTTCCTTTCCACATTTTCCAAGACTGCAATATCTATATTCATTTCACTAGTTTCCCAGTCCTAGGATTCATGCCGCACCCTAGGATCTATCATTCAATCTAGTTTTCCAGCCCTAGGATTTATGCAATACCCTAGGATCTATCATTCAATCTGGTTTCTCATTCATAGGATTCACGCAATGCCCTAGGTTCTAATAATTGTTCCATAACTGTAACAAATTATGTTAATAATTTCTAAAGCCACTCTACCAGCTACAACGGAAGTACTGGGGGCGTGATCGGAAATCTCGCGCGCCTCCGCAACCCCCGAGACTGCAATGGAACGGGATCCTAACACAAGGATCAAACACAAGAAGTTTCTCATAACAGTAGATAATTACTGTAAACGGGTAGAGGATTTTATTCTGGGAAGAACGTAACTCGAAACGTGGAAAAAGGACTCCGAACGGGCCCTAAACGGGTCGAAAACAACGAAACAGTCCAAAATCAAACGTCTGGAAACTCTTCCAGACGTCTTAAAAGGTGCTTCAGATGATACCTTCGCTCTGTGTAGTCCCTCAGATGTCCAGAAGCCTGCGGGGGCGTCTGGCTTAATTCCCAGACATCCGATGGTCAACCCGGATGTCTGGAAGTCCTCTCCGTCGTCTAGCACTGCAGCCAGACATCCGATTCGTGTTGGATGGCGAGTCTCACGCCCTCCCGAGCAGAACCTGTACACACCCATACCCGTTCTCAGTACGACGGGTCGCAGACGAAGGCACGGCGGATGGCTGCATGGCCGTACACACGAGAAAGGAAGAAGGTGAAATATCTTACCTGTCAGACGTCTGGACAATCCTCCAGACGTCTGGACAATCCTCCAGACGTCTTCACCATCGTCTGGTCGTAAGCCCAGACGTCTGATTCTGGAGAAATTTCCAGAATCAAAGCTCCTCTCGCTCTCCGCCCGCGACGCACGGCTGCGCCGCGCCCCGTTCGCCTGCTGCTTGAGCTGCAGCAGCCCCTCCGCGACACTCCACTCCCGCTGCTCCCCCACCGGCAGACTCTAGCTGCCCCAACAAGCTCGAGCCCTCACGGTCGAGCGTCTCCTCCCTCGCGCAACACCTCCTCCCGCACACTTGCCGCGGCCGCTGCTGCCGTCGCTCGCTCTCGCACCAGCTGGGAGAAGAAGAGGGACACGAAGGGGATGAGGGTGAGGGAGAGGGCGAGGGCCTTTTAAGGCCACGCGGGGGGAGAGAGAGAGAGAGAGAGAGAGCACTGCACCCTGTAGGAGGAGAGAGGGAAAAAGAGGAAAGAGGGT
Source organism: Thalassia testudinum (assembly GCA_037157565.1). Lineage (NCBI taxonomy): Eukaryota > Viridiplantae > Streptophyta > Magnoliopsida > Alismatales > Hydrocharitaceae > Thalassia > Thalassia testudinum. Next base: position 28,235,855 of record JAZHRO010000024.1, read on the forward strand.
GGCGGTTGCAGGTCTGCGCGCGCATGCGCGCAGACGCAACCCCATACGCTGCAGAAATTGAATCCCAGACGTCTGGAAGGGGTTCCAGACGTCTTAAAAATCATCTTGAAGCCGCGTTCGTAACAAGAAGAGAAGAAGAAGAGTTGCAACTGAAGAGGAAGAAGAGAAGGAGAAGCAGCCAAGAGCTGCAATAGAAGGAGCTGAAGAAGAAAGCCAAAGGAAAAGAAAATAAAAAAAGAAGGAAGGAAGCCTACCGCACAGAGGAAAGGAAGCTGAAGAAGAAAGCCGAGTAGAGAAGAAGAAGCCAAGAGGAGAAGAACCTGCAAGGCACTGTAGTAAAGGGGCAGATAAGGCATCTGATTCAAAGAATCAGACGTCCGAGAAAGGAAAGGCAGAGAAGGAAGAGAGAAGATGAGAAAGAAAGAAAGAAAAGAAAAAAAAAGAGATTTTTGTTCCCTCTCTCTTTAATTTTTGTAAAGTGAATTTGTATGCTTCTAGAATTAAGTTTTCTCCCTGAGTTCGACCTCGGAATATTCTAAATTTCGAGTAATAATTGAAATAAGCTAATCATCATTTTTCGAAACATACTACAATGAATATACTTTAAAATCGATGAAAGACGGGCCGTCACCATGCAGGCCACTCCGCAGTAACCCTTCTGCATGCCCATTTTGAGAGATCTGCTGGTGGCGTGCAGAATTCTCTTCGGAAAGGCGGGGGCACGCCCGCCCATGCATTTTAGAAGTCTGGGCGACGTACCAGATGATGGGAAGTGCTTCCAGACGTCCGAAGAGGTGGTCGAACGTCTGGAACTGGGTCCAGATGGTCCAGAAGAGTTCTTGGACGTCTGAGGATTGGCGCAGGGCTTGAGGTATGACACTAAACCCTTTTAAGATATCTGGAAGTGGTTCCAGACGTCTGATTTTAGACAGAAACCCTATTTTGATCCGTTTAGAGTCTGTTTGAGTTCCGTTTTACGCAAATAAGATACTGATGTGTTCCTTATGAGTTCCTCTACTTGTTAGAAGGTTTTCCATACTATTCTGATAGTTCCCTTCTGATTGTTCCTTGTGATAGGACTTCGTTCCGTTGCAGGTTCGGGGCTTGTTGAGGCACGTGAGCCTACCGTTCAAGCCCCTAATACTCTTGGGTTTACTGGTAGAGTGGCTTCCCCCTAATTTAATTATAACCTAAATGCATGTGTGGAATGAATGACTAGAACCTAGGATATGGCATGAATCCTAGGACGAGAAACACTTGAAATGTCTGTAATGGATGATTGAATTGAATGAGTAGGTAGAATGATAACAATTGCCTGTAAATAAATAACAGCTGCCTGTGAAATGTGAAGTACTTGTGCTAGCTAACTGTTGCATGTAAATTTTCTGTTATATACATTAAATGACATAATACGAGCTGCATGTATAATGGGAATGTGAATGATGGAAATACGAGCTACCTGTGTATAACTTGTATATGGAAATGAGAACGATAGCCATTTGAACTGCATATGTATAACCTGAGAATGGAAATAGAAATGATGAAACCTGGTATGGCTTGGCATAAGGAATATGAGCATGAGCCCTACAGGGAAATTAGAAGTAGAACTCCTGGAAATAAATGGAATTGATCTGGAAATGTGAGTAGGGAAGTGAGCTGGCCCTTAAGTACGGAGCCCTAAGGTGAGCTACTATCCCCCTGTTTAGTGCAGAGCGGAGCTAGCCGCCCTTGGGTTGGGGCCAGGGGTTAGGATTGGCCACTCTGCACCGACTTCTTGGCCCTCGCGTACATAGTACCAGGGAGAGCTACTAGTGTAGGGAGAGAGCTAGCCACCCCATGGGGCCTGGGGTTCAGCTAGCTGCCCTACACCGACTTGTTAGGCCCACTGGGCAAACCAGGGTAGACAGGCGAGCGTGTGTAGACTGTGGAGGAGCGAGACCCTTGTTTGGTTCTTAGGGCTAGACCCCTGTTACTGAGAGGGCTAGGCCCTATACTGGTTCTGTGCTGTGCTTTGGGTGCACCCGCTAACGGAAATGACTGACCGCGTGCTAATGCGGGGTAGCTACTCGTGTGCTTATCGCGCGTGCCGTAGTTACCATTACGTCAGTCCGTGACCTTGGGGTGGTTGACTGAGTGTAGGATCACCACGGGGGACTCTCCCGGCCAAGAGAGCACCACGTGTGTCTTCTACTCTTCGGAAAAGATTACAATCAAGATCTTTCCCACGAGGAACATTCAAGATCAAGAAAGAGACCTGATAAATAAACCAAGTGGTGAAAAAGGATAATTAGTTAAAGAAAATAATTGAAAAACAACAGCTACCTGTCCACTTTTACTGCTTTAGTTAGTTGGTTGCCACTCTACTCAGTGTTCCCTGACTTTGCATACTCACAACCCTTTTTAGGTCCAGGTGTTGAGCAGCCAGAGCCTACGGCTGCAGAGGGTGCTGGGCCTAGTAGAGCCCAGTAGCTGTAGTTTCTCTTGTTGTACTCTTTTGTAGTAGTGAGTAGACTCTTGTACCCTTACGTTTTGTACTCTTACTTTCTGTACTTTATATTCTTATACCTGGTTACTTTTCTACTGTTGTGGTGGTATGTACTGTAGCAGTTTTTACTTCTTTACTGCTGTACTTTTGTTACCGTTAGTTGCTTAACATAGTGAATGTGGTTTACTTTCCTACTTTTTGGTTACTTTCTCGTTAGACGACTAGGTCTTGGGATCAATCGAGTCGATTCGGTCTCGTGTCCTATAAGGATTCAGGAACCAGATCGTAACAATTTTGAACGCCTTTTTCGGCTGTACTACAACGCAATACCTTTAAATACCGATCCAGCACTCTAAACATATATATATGTATGCGTGTAGGTCTGTGTGAGTGTGTGTGTCTGTGGGTCGAAGGCACACAGTGCAGCGTTGGAGGAGCCCCACACTGCGTACAAAGGGGGGGAACGTCGCACGCACAGTGCACAAAGTCTACGCGCAAAGCCGCAGCGCACAAGGGCTACATGCTGGGAGGGAGAGTTAAGACATCCAGAAGCATCGCGCATCGTCTGGCGAGTGGGCGTGAGCCGCTTCCACGTGCAGGTGCGCTAAGTGGTGAGGCGCGGATGCTAGGAAACTGGCTGGAGGCGGTAGCGCAGAGGAGAGAGAGCGTAGAGCCACCGGCTAAGTGAGAAACAAGCCGGTGGCTACAATGTCGTGCAAAGAGGCGTGAACAATGCGCTACAGTGCATGCGGCGAGTGGTGACTGGGTGGAGGCAGTGCGGCGTGCGGAGAAGCCGTAGAGCATGCATGCGCGCTCGGAAAGGGAGGTTGGGTGCTGTGCACGCACACGGAGGTGCGCGGAGGTGTAGGTCGAGCTTCAGAGCTTGAAGCTCTGCAACAATGGCGGAGAAGAAACTGCAAACAAAAACAAAAAAGAAAGAAAATGCAGATAAGAAAATAAACAAGAATCCACCACACTCACCTGCTCACGACGGAGCTGGGCGGTGGTGCTCACTGTGGTGGTCTGAGACCACTGTGAACTCTCTCTTGCACAGAGTGTACCCCTTCTCAACTTGTGAGAAGAGGTGTTATGTATGGAGAGGGAGAGGGAAGGAGAGTGGCCGTTGAGTGTGTGTGATGTTGTGTGTGTTGTGTGCACAGGTCTGAGGGTGGAGGCCGGCTGCCACAGTAGGGGAGGGTGCACGGAGTTTAATAGGAGTGCACGCCTCTCGCCATGTGCTGCAGGGTAGGGTGCATGGAGACGTGTACAACAGCTGTGAAATATGAAAATGAAAATGGTGAAATTGCAATGCAACATACAATGAAGATGTTAAGTATAGAAGTGGATTGAATGGCCATTTATTCTCATTCTCTTCCCCTCTTTAAAAATGCATGCAAGTGTATATTTACAAATGCAAGTATGGCTACATAAGATGCATGGGTAAAGCTAGGAAATAACATAAGATGGCATATTTATTGGCGTAACTTGCTGTGCAATTATACCCCCATACCTATCTTTTGCTAGTCCCTAGCAAAACATTTGTATTGTTTTTAGGAATGATCTTAAGCTGAAGATTTTTTTTTTTCTGAAGCAACATTAATGTATTTATTAGTTGGATATTGTGAGAACCAATTGCAGAGAAGACTACCAATACTCAAGTCTTACATGATATAGATCATCTCTCGACTAACCTGGACTCTTGATATTTAACCCTTAAGTACAATTTCCAGGACTCGGAGGGTTTTGCTGTACTCGAGAGCTAAGAGATTATGGTTTGTCTGTAGTGAAGGATTAAGACTGATCAGATGAACATTAAGGCTCAAGCCTAGGGTTTCACAAATTTTTAAGTACAGGTTGGTCCCAACTTCAGCTCATGTCTTCGGATTAACCCTCAAAAAGATGATGGAAAAGCTCAACCCCACTTTTATTATTTTTGCGGCTCAAAGAATATATAGTAGAATAGGGTATTTGAGACGTGCCCTGAAAAACTTTTGGGGAGAAGAATTTACAGACATTTGGAAGATATACTGACTTATTCGCAAGATTTTTTTTTTTTTTGAAACAAGTGTCAGTATATCTCTTACAACTTTATTTGGAAGAGCACACTTATTTGGTGGGTGAGTACTTTTTTGGTGGAAAGAGTTTCTTCTAAACATAAGACTAAGGACTGAGATAAAAAGTCTACCTACACGCACAGGTAAGGACTTCACCTTTCCTAATGAACATTAGGGTTGAATCTTATGTTCACCTGATCTTTTTCAATATGTGTAGTGTGAACCAAGATTACTTAGACTCTCAAGTAGAGGCAAACCAACGAATCCTGTACTAGTGGCTCAGGTACAAGAATACGTCCTAAGTTAGTAGAGATTCTAATCTATCTTATCAATGCTTGAGTGAATTAAGCCAAGCCTGAGCGAGTCAAGCTTTTGTGGCCCGGAAAGTCTTCAAAGCAGAGGTTGAATTTCCATAAACACTTATTGTGTTTTTGTTTCAGCTTTCAGATCATTGCTAAACACTTTAACACACATTTTCTCTCTCTCTCTCTTCATATTAGGCTATATACATATTTATAGATGGATATGTATAATGGATGCAAAAGCTGTATGATACCCATATAATACCCAGATCCTATGGATGCCTATCCACTCCCCCATGCCAAATGATGCTATGTCCTCATATGCATGCAGGGTAAAGCAAGGTCCAAGGGTCTTGGTGCAAGAGCTGAGGTGCGAGGTATACAACAAGGTGGTAGGGTGGGTGGGTGATGGGTGGTGAAGTGAAAAGTAAAGAAGTGCGAAGTGAAGTGAAATGGAATGTGTAGGCAAAAGTGGAGGAGTGTTGCTGGGGTGACTCGCAACGAGCGCTGAATTTAACGTCCCCAGCTAGACTCAGAGTGAGGCACGAAGTCAGTTACCCTCCAGCAGGGCAACAGCTTCACCAACGGGGGTAGGTTCATGAGGAAGATAGGGTTTTAACCGCTGCCCATTGACTGAAAATTTATGCCCAGATATGGATCTTCAATTTTGACGGCCCCGTTGGGAAATGGTCTCGAGACCAAGTAGGGACCAGTCCATTTGGACTTTAAGTTCCCTGGAAAGAATTTGTGCTGGGCATTGTAAAGCCAAACTTGCTGAGATGGCTCAAATTCCTTCCGCCGAATGCGGCTGTCGTGAAAGGCCTTAGTGCATTGTTTGAAAGTTAAGGAAGAATCATAAGCCTCACGACGAAGCTCTTCCAGCTCCAGGAGTTGGAGTTTCCTTTCTCAACCACACAAGTCTGGGTCAAGGTTACATTGGCGAACCGCCCAATAAGCGCGGTGCTCTAGCTCCACAAGCAAATGACAAGGCTTCCCGTAAACAATTCTATAAGGAACCATACCAAGGGGAGCCTTGAAGGTCATTTGATACACCCAAAATGCGTCAATTAGCTTGTTGGACCAATCCTTATGGTCAGGCCAAACCATTTTCTGGAGAATATGCTTGATTTGCCGGTTCGACACCTCGGCCTGGCCGTTCGTCTGAGAATGATATGGAGATGCGATACGATGATGGACTCCATATTTCCTCAAAAGTGCCCGAAAAGAAGCATGGGTAAAATGACTTCCTCCATCAGAGATAATGGCTCGAGGGATCCCAAAGTGCGCAAAAATGTGGTCTTTGACAAATCGAGTAGATATGACATGGTCAGTATGGCACGTAGGAATAGCCTCGATCCATCCTGAAACATAGTCAACAGCAACAAGGATGTACTCAAAGCTGCTGGAAGGAGGAAAGGGACCCATAAAATCAATTCCCCATATGTCAAAGATTTCAACAGCAAGGATGGGTTGAAAGGGCATCATGTCACAACGTGACATTGACCCTAACGATTGACATCCAGTTCACCGTTTAGCATAATTGTGTGCATCCTAGTGAAGGGAGGGCCAAAAGAAACCGCACTGCAACACCTTGGCTATAGTTTTCCTCCCAGAGAAATGGCCTCTGCAGGCCTGATCGTGATAGAAGGATAGCACACTGGGGACCTCACTGTCAGGAATACAGCGACGGATGATCTGATCAGCACCAAATCGAAAAAGTAGTGGATTATCCTAGAAATAGTACTTTGCTTCTACAATGAGACACTCACATTGGTTTTTAGGTTAGCCACGTGGAAGGGAGCCAAAAGTAAGGTAATTGGTAATGTCGGCATACTAAGGTCCATTTGCCACATTAATTGGCAGTAGGTGCTTATTGGGAAAAACCTCATTAATCGGTAGGGTAAGTCCAATGTAGCCAAGGTCTAGTCTCGAGAGATGATCAGCAACAACATTCTGGGCTCCGGCCTTATCACGGATCTCAAGGTCAAATTCTTAGAGCAAAAGGATCTAATGAATTGGTCTAGGCCTGGCATCCTTCTTGTGCATGAAATGACGAATGGCCGCGTGATCAGTGAATACAATAACATGCGAGCCCAGAAGGTAAGAGCGGAATTTCTACAGCCCAAAGACGACCGCCAGTAATTCTTTCTCAGTAGTTGTATAATTACGCTGGGCCTCATCCAGCATCTTACTGGCGTAGTACACCATGAAGGGGTGTCTATCACGTCTTTGTCCCAGGATAGCTCCGACTGCAAGGTCGGAAGCGTCACACAAGAGTTCAAAGTCGAGGGACCCATCAAGTGGCTGGAGAATAGGGGCCTTGGTGACAGCATCACATAGTTGTGTGAATGCTCCTATACAGTCGAGGCCCATATCAAAAGGTATGTCGGTTGATAAGAGATGAGTTAAAGGTCTAGAAATCTTGGAGAAGTCTTTGATGAATCTCCTATAGAAACTGATGTGTCCTAAGAAGAAGTGGATTTGTCGGATAGAGCTAGGCACAGGTAAATCAACAATCACATCAAGCTTAGCTCTGTCCACCTCAATACCCCTATCGAAGATGATGTGACCGAGAACAATCCCCTTGTGTACATAAAATGACTTTTCTCCCAAGAAAGCACGAGGTTCACATCAATACATCTCCGAAGGATGCAGGTCAGGTTGGCTAGACAATCATCAAATGAAGGTCCGAAGACCAAAAAGTCATCCATGAAGACCTAAAGAAAGTCACCCACCATATCATGAAATATCGCCAGCATACATCTCTGGAAAGTTGCTGGCGTGTTACAAAGTCCGAATGGCATCCTTCTAAATGCGAAGGTGCCAAAGGGGTAGGTGAAGGTAGTTTTCTCTTTGTCCCGGGGGTCAATAGCCACCTGGTTATATCCAGAGAATCCATCCAGGAAACAAAAAAATTTATTACCCGCTAACCGCTCCAGGATTTGGTTAATAAAAGGTAGCAGAAAATGGTCTTTCTTTATTGCAGCATTTAGTTTCCTATAGTCTACACACACTCTCCAAGATGTAGGAGTGCGTGTAGGGATGGATTCACCCCTGTCATTGACACGGATGGTGAATCCCACCTTTTTGGTCACGACATGAATCGGGCTCACCCAGGGGCTGTCGCTGATCGGGTAGGTTATACCCGCATCAAGCCACTTAATGATTTCCCTTCTAATGACTTCCTGCATGTTTGGGTTGAGACATCGCTGCATCTCACAGGAAGGTCGAGCCTCCTCCTCCGTATATATGCGGTGAGTGCAGTAGGAGGGGCTAATGCCAGTTAAGTCAGATAAGGACCATTCAATGGCTGCCTTGTGTTCCATGAGGACCTTCATTAGCTTGCACTCTTGCTCCCTGGTCAGTTTTGAACTACTAATTATAGGGAGCGTTTCATTTGGTCCCAAAAAAGCATATTTAAGCGTGTCAGGTAGTGCTTTCAGCTCGAGAGTGGATGGTGAAAGATCTGGCATTTCTTGGGATGAGAGTGTCCCAAAAGGATTAGAAGAAAGAAAGGCAGGAGAAAGAAGTTGGCCCTCAAATTGGCCAAGAAGAGGGGCATCTTGGATTGATGGATCCAAGAAAGGAGAGCCCCAGTGATCAGCATTTAGGCTCAAGGTCCTAATGTGGAGTTGCATTTCCACCTGATTTGGTAGGAAGGAAAGGGCAATCCGGTCTTCAAGAGGGTGGACCGGCTGTGAGTAGCCCGGATATGACTTAGACCACGAGGTGTGGAAAGCAGAGAAAACCTCGTCAGAAGTCTTGTCAGGAGAAGGTACGGGTACAGGGAGGGATGGGGAAACGTCACAGTATAAGTCTGCCAGGTGATGTTCTGTGTCCAGGGGCAATCCATAGTAGTCAAAATAGGTCCCTATTAGTCTGATACATGCGCTGACGACCATGTCCTCGTCAAACATGTCATCCTTGATGCAATCGCAATCAAAGTTCTTGGCAGCCTTGAAAATGTTTAGCTTGAGCTTCTTAGAGCCAACGGCGATCTCAATGCAACCCGACTCACAGTCGATATGGGCACGGGCTGTGGCCAAGAAAGGTCGACCAAGGATGATCGGACAATCAGAAAGTGAGCTAGGAACTTCCATATCCAAAACAAGAAAGTCAACAGGAAAACAGAGACTGTTGACCCTAACCACCACGTCTTCCACCACACCCTTCGGGATTTTGACAGAACAATCTGCTAACTGTAATGTGACAGGGGTGGGTTTCAAATTTCCTAAGGCAAATTTCTCGAGCATGATGGTTGGTATAAGATTGATGGAAGATCCTAGATCATGCAGAGCACGGTTAAAATTGCAGCCTTGGATGTTACATGAAATAAGTGGTGTGCCCAGATCTTTCTACTTCGGTGGTAGGTTTGATAGTATAGCACAACTCGCATTAGGCGAGAGGACCACCAGATTCTTTGTTTTCTTTGACTGCCACCTAGGTGTAGTGTAGTCTTTGAAGAATCAGGCGACAGTTGATATATGGTCAATAGCCTCCAACAAGGGTACTTTGATCTCAACATCCCTAAATAAATTACGCAAGTTATCAAAGGCCTGCGTATTCTTTTTCTTGCCTTTTGGCTCCCTCAGTAGAGCCTCAGGGAATGGGACAGATTCTGGCACCAGTTTGGGCGTATCGTCCTCATGAGAATGCGGTGCGCATCCCGAATGAGAGGGCAATGAAGAAGATGGGCCAGGATCAGGTTGAGGCGGATCAACTGTTTTCTTACCACTCCTAGTAGTAATCGCATTAGACATCGTGGGTCCAGTGGGATTATGAGGTAGAGGAGGGTTCACAATAGGGACATAAGGGTGATGTGCTGCTGCGGGATTACCTTGAAATCCCAAAGGAGTGCCCGGAGCTTGCAAAATCTGATGAACCTGCCCCTAAGAAGGTCGTACCTGTGGTTGCGGACCACAAGGTATAAAATTTTGTGGGTTTGGGATAGGTTGGGCTAGAAGAGTGCCCTGAGATCGAGTCATCATGCGTAGTTGACTGATCTCAGCATTCTGTTGCGCCAATTGGTGCTGAAGAGAGATCATGTTTTCTTCATGGTGCTTGGACATTTCTGTCATCATTCGCATCAATTTATCAAGAGAACTTGATGAGTGTTCAATTTGAGGTATGCAAGGACCTGATGGCGAATTTTCCACAGGATTATACTGGACCCTTGAGATGACAAGTGCAGACGGTTGTATTGGTTCACCCACGGGGTTTTGGCATTGCAGGTTACTAGACCATGCGAAGTTATGATGATTTCACCACCCTGGGTTATAAGTAGCAGAGAACGGGTTGTTCCCCAGGGCATAAGCGTCTTCTAAGCCAGAAGAAGAGTCCGCATGTGTATATGCATCCGAGCACATGGAGGCTTGGTCCTCCGTGTCAAAATACTGGCTTGCAGAAGCCAGGTCCACATTGCTTACCGAATCGTGCTACACGATACTCAGTAAGGAAGGTCTCACAGGATTTTTGGGAATCAGCCTGGCATTGGAAGGATAAGGGTTGCGACGGGGTGATGGTGTGGAGGTGTTTGCCGTAGAGCGGGTGGGGTTGGCCAGAAGCTCGTCCAGCTTCTTGTGCACGACGGAGGCTTCATCCAATTTTTGTGCAATTAAGTTAAGATTTGTGGATGAATGAGAAGATCCCGTGTCAACTTCGTGAACATTGCAGGGCATGCTGGTACGATTAAACGTGACAATGGAGGCATTGTTCATTGAGTTTTCACTCATGTTCTCAAACAATTCAAATGCTCCATTCTCGTCTTTATTCATAAAATTTCCTCCGCAGGAAGAGTCTGCAATCTGCTTCAAAGTTTCATTTAGCCCATAATAGAAGATCTGGGCTACATGCCACTTAGGCAGACCGTGGTGTGAACATTTCCTGAGGAAGTCATTATACCTTTCCAACGCCTCATGAAACTGCTCGCCGTTTTGTTGTGTGAAAGAAGTAATAACACGAAGAAGCACATTGGTACGCCCAATTGGGAAAATTTTCTTAAGAAATGCTGTACGCATCTCTTCCCAAGTTCGGAGAGGTATCCCAATGGTGCGCAACCATGCGCTGCTTTGTCCCGCAATGAAAACAGGAACATTTTCACGAGGACGATATGCAGGTCGATATTTCTTGGTTTAATTGTTTCAGCTAAACTGGTTAAGTCCTCCAAGTGAAGAAAAGGGTCTTCACTGGCCAATCCATGGTAATGGAAGATAATTAGGCTGATTACGTTCGATTTTAGTTCGAAATCCTCCCTGCCCACAGGGAGATGAATATGTCCATGGGTTTCTGTAGCAGTAGGATTCTGGTAAGAGCTAAGAGACCTAGCTTCCTCCCGTTTGGGAGGGTTCTGCATTTCCTCCAAGGTTTCCCTAATGGCTTCAATCTGCTCATTATACAATTCCATTTGGGCCTGGAGGCAGGTTAATGGGTCAACGGCTCCTCCACCACCTGGTGGGATTGGAGGGGGGCGGTTTCCTCCCTCGGGATTTGGGGGTGGCCGTGCATCCATATTTGTGGAGGAAGATGACAATTCACCAGTTTCTACCCTTCTAGAATTATCAGACAATTCAAACAATTCAGGATTTTGTGACCTCCTCCCAAACATGCACTACCGCAGGAAGAATTGGGGAGATGAGAAGGGAAAGGGGGATGAGAGAAATAATGCCGTAAGGGTACACTTGATGACAAATCAAAGCAATCAATTTCCTAACCTCTACAATGTGCCCTTAGACCTAAAGATCTAAGTTACCTACTATCACAACCTACGAAACCAAATGAGAGCATCACGGAACCATCGAGCCAGATTGAAAGGTCATTTACCCCAGTCTTAGACACCCGATAGCATGCGGGAACCCACACCAGCACGTAGGCACTACACGTAGGTAGTTAGACCTCCAATCCTTAAGAGGGGTCAAGTTACTACCAATTTTAATTTAGAGGTTTGGGATAGGTGCACAAGGGATGTGAAGGACGTTGTATACGGGTAATGCTCAAGTGCGTCGATTTTAAGAGTGTGTAAATCAAGCATGCAATGAGGAAATCTCCCTGAATTAAAGTTTTAAATGGTGAATGGCTTTTAGAATTTCAACCTTAAGTAGTATGGATTTTATGATTCCACTGGATTACCAATTCAATCAATCTCCGGGTTTTCAGAAATACAAGTTTTCTATGCCCAATAAACCCTTCTTCAATGTGAATTAGTTAATGTATACTAAAAATACAATGGGCTTCCCTATATGAAAATTTCTAAGTGTGGATACACGAGTCAATTTTAGCTTAATGTGAGAGGGAGCCAACACACTCAATTCAAGTGCTCTCAATCACTAAAATGATAATCCACACAAGGCTCAACCACCAAATGATATAAATAAAATGAAAATGTTGGGGTTGAAATATTCTGGATCGAATCTAAGGCAAATATAAAGTCATGGTGGGGTTGGAATCAACTCTATTCCAAGCCTCCCTACCAAATATGTGATCCCGAAGTGCTAATAAATGAGGCAAGGATGGATGACAATCAATCAATTTTTATCTTGCCTCAAAGAAAACTTCACACAACGAAAAAGGCAAGAATCAAGATTCTTGGATTTTCGCTATGCGAAGTTTGCAGGAAATCAAGGGGCGATGGGGGTGATAGCAAACAATCAACAAGTGGTTTTAGTCCACTTGCCCCAAGAAATTCCCAAGATGTGTTTTTAGGTTTTTTTTTTTTTAAGGTGACAAGATGACCTAAGTTACTAAGAGGAAGAAACCTACCTCTTCAGCAATGTGGGCGAAGCTCCAATGTGACGCCGATGACTTTACACTCTCGCACCCGCCACGGATTAGCCCACGTCTCCGACCTCCTCTGCATGTCTCCTCCTTGCAAAAGGTACACCTGCACACAAACAAGCAAAACACCCATGAAGAGAAGGGTGGGAGAAGAGAAAATCAAAGGAAGAGAGTAGAGACTTCCTCCAAATAGCGCGTCCCCGGTAACGGCGCCAGAAAAGCGTGAAGCGTACTCGAATAGGTCTTATTAATATGGTGATATTATCGTTGAAATTAGTATGGTGAGTTAACCTAAATCGAGTCTACACCAGTTTTAAAATTTTTTTAACCTGGCCTACTTGATTTTATCTTGGTCACTTTTAGGCCCAGGATCGATCTTAGGGAGGCGTGGATTAAGAGATTAAGGAGTTTCTATACCTTTCTTAAAACATATCTCTTCCTTGCATTTATTATGTTTTTAGTTTTTCTACTTTTATGATTTTTTTGTGATAATGTTGTTCTAGAGGCATACCCTAAAAAATGGAGTCCTTGGCCTTGAGCTAAATGGTCCTTGGCTTGAAGTCAACTTAGGGTTCCAAAATCGATCTTGTTACTCACAAGATCGAGTACCTGCAAGATAAGAATTATCTTTTCTCTTTTATACTTTTTTTTTATCTTTTTACTATCAAGAAATAAAAAACAAATGAAAGCAGACTAAATTGGAAGGAAAGAATTGAAAAGAAATACTTAGTTTAATATATATATATATGTGTGTACATATATGTAGTAGATATAGAATATGTATATATAGTTATATATTATATAGATAGGGGTGGAGGTGGAAATGGAGATGAAATGTAGCACGGTGTCAAGTTAGTCCACGTCTAGTAAGACGCAACCAACAAGACTAAGTGTCGTGTGGAGTGTGGAGCGGGTGTGTGTGAGTGTGGGTGAAGTGCTTGTTTTGCACGAGTATCGAGAAATATTGGCAATTGGTGTGAATATCTCCGCGATACGATGTGCGGTGAATGGGTGAGTGCACAGGTATGTGGGTAGCAGATGTGAGCTGAGTGTGTATGGGAGAATGTGGATATATGGATATATAAGTATATATGTATATATATAAGTAGCTATAACCATATAGATATATATATATATATATGTATGTATAGGAATATATATATATTTATTTATTTATTTATGTATATATAGATATTTAAGGGTGAGAGTGTATGAGTATATATATATGTATGTATGTGTGTAGGTGTGTGTGAGTGTGTGTGAGTGTCTGTGAGTGTGTATGCCTGTGTGTGTGTCTGTGGGTCGAAGGCACGCAGTGCAGCACTAAAGGAGCCCTGTGATGAAAAGCTCATCATGGTCTCTAATTACCCCTAATTAACTAGTCTTCCTAGTTAATTAGCTAGAAATATATAAATATATGGGGTTAATTATTAAATAAGGGATAATAGTTAAGGACCTTAAAATAAGTTAAAAATGCTATATTATCATCCAATTAGTATTATTAATAATTTAATTAATAATTAGACTCAAAATATTATCAGTAATTTATCTAATTAATGTGTTAACTAGCTTAAGTATAATATATACCTAAGTATGTAATAACTTAAATAACATTACTTAATTAAATAAATTAAGCTAAAAAGGTCAAAAATGTAAATTCAAGGTCTAAATATAATAATTGTCTTCTTTATAATCATATATAAAAATTTGAAAAAGATTTAAATTAAAATAAACCTTAAAAACCTTAGTTTACATTTTAGTCCTTATGTTTTATTTCAATCGAGTCCTTATTCTTCATTTAGGTCCTCAACTTTCGCTACGAATAAGTCCCTATAACTTCTTCTTTCCTTCTTCAGCTTTCTCGACGGCTGACGATAGGAGGTGCTTCCTTCGTCTGATCATCGCATATCTGACGTCATTCCTTCCTCTTCAAGCTCTAGGAGCTTGAAGAGGAAGGAATGACGTCAGATATGCGGTGATCAGACTTGTGCTCACCATCTCCTTTTCATCTACCGGTCTGGATGAAGCTGTAATCCCATTTTAGGGTTGGAGATAACGTCATTGGCGTCGAAGAAGACGCCGGTGGTTACTCCACTCCTAGCCTCTTCTCCGTCCAGATTCAACTTCCATCTCAGCTGCCGCCACCTATAAATACCCCTCCACACCCTCGATCTTTAGGAAGTTAGCTCCCTTCCCTCTTCTTCACTGAGCTAACCGATAGGCTATTCTTTCTAAACTACAGCAACCTTCCTCCGCATCATCCGTCTTCCTCCATCCATCTTTGATCACTCTGGATCTCCGCCGAAGTCAACCAAGTCTTCTGATGCAATGCTAACTAGGAGCTCCTCTACTTCACTTCACAAACGCCGGCCGGACTTCTTCCTTCAACCCCCTGATTTCTTCCTCCGTTAAGGACCATTGACGGAGATCTTCTACCTCCTTTGTCCAGGTAACAGTAGGTTAGGTAAGTAGATTAGTTAGGATAGTTAGTTAGGTAGATTAGATAGTTGTAATGTTAGCTTTTCATTCATCTTCTCCAGTTTCGGCGAGCTCGTTGAGTTTGACAGGAGCAATCTCTTGTCTTTTTAAGTCACTAATCACCTTCTTAAACCTTTCATGAACATTTCTATCACTTTTAATCACTAAATTGATCATCTATTCGTCTAAACCACATCCACCATCAACTGCTCCTGCTGTCCATGGCAGACGTGGTTGAGTCTACTCCACCTCCACTGGGGCCCTCCACCATTTATCCATCACTTATAGGCCCCTATCCTCACTTTAATTTGAGTAATTACCATTTATAACTTAAACGTCCAATTTAATTTAATCTCCTGAGCTCGCTGTCAATGGCGGCTCAGGAGGAGTTCAAATCATTAATTATCCATCTATAAACCATCGCAACTTCATTTTGACTTGTTTTCTCCACTCAATTGAGTGCGAAAACAGATCCTGAGCCTAATCAAACTCAAAACTTGTCTACTGTGAATTCACTGCTTAATTTTCACTTTAATGAATAATTGAAGGAATTAAGGTGTTCCTAAGGTTCCTTGTGACCTCAGGAAGCTTTTTAAATCATTAATGGCATGTTTTAACAACATCTATATATTTTAGCCTTTTTCTGGACTCACCGGAGCTCCGACGAGCTCCGACGAGTCAAACGAGCTCTTCAACCTGTAGAACTCAGTATGAAGCTGTAGATCACCGATTTGAAGTTCACTGATCATGTTGAAGAAGTTTATTTGGAGTTTTAGTGCCTGGAGTTTCTGTTGGATCTTCATCTTCTCCAACTCTGGCAAAGTTGGAGATGTCTGATAGTTAGGTTTAAGTCTCATTTAAAAGGTCTAAAAGCATCAATAACTTTCCCTGAGGCTATTCCATTAAGTCAATCACTGTAAATGACTTTGGTTTGTTCTGTCGAACAAACTCCTCTAAAAGCTCAGGCGACAGGCTTGGAACCGTAGGAATCTTAACTGAATCATCCTTCTAAGGGTCTGAATCTATTCCTGAGGATAAAGAGAAGTTATCTAAGGCTTTAATTTCCTTTGAAATGGTTTAATTCAGAAAGTCAAAGTTCGAGGCTTTATGGTCAACCTTGAGTCTGATTCATGTGATTAGGATTCAATTAGACAAAATGAGGAGTTCAATCTGTTCTTGTGATGTTTGTAAATGATTTTAAATCAATGTGGATGAGCTCTGATCAATTCTATAGAAGAAAGGGAATTCTATTCAGTTTGGGTTGCTTTTGAACCCAAACTGACGACAGTGAATTTATGATGAGATTTAAATGAATAATCTGCCCAAATAGATTCTTAACAACCTCTAAAGGTTGTTTGAATTGATTAAATAGGACTTTAGCCATCTGTTGGACTTTTCAGAACTTGAATTGCAGTTCTAAAGCTCCCTAGAGAAGCTTTTTAGCTTCTGCACCTTCCTTGAAGATCCTTAGAGCTCATTTCCTTCACCAACAGCTGCGGAATCACCCTTTGAACCTCTTTAACACCTCATCTAGAGGTCAAAAGACCTTCTGCAGGATCTTAGAGCCAAAACTTCATTTCTGCAGCCAATATGACCGTAACAACCCAGGTCCTTTTCCCTTCAAATCGATGAGCTAAACTTCCCTAAGTATCAAATTGATACTCCAATCGTGTAGATCAACCTTAGAGCTATCAAGCAAGCTTTCATTTGCTTGGAACGGAGCTTTGAGCTGGCTGGAATCATCATCTGAAGCTCGGACTGAGGGGGAAACATAGTCCCACATCGGTGGAACCGGAGCGGCCGCCTGGGTATAAAACTAATTTGTGTTATAGGCCCTTCAGTCGACAGTGCAGGGCGCATGAAAGAAATCTGAGCATATGGGTGTGTGTGTGGGCGCGTGCGATGCGCTTGCCCCGGTGTGTGTGCGCCTGTGGGCTTGCGAGTGTGGGCCCGTGAGGACGTGTGCATGGGGCCTAGGAGGTCGTGAGCCGGATGGGCTCGAGACTATGCGAACCGGAAATAAACCGAAACTAAATAAAAACCAGGCTTGGACCTAGTAGGGCCTGGTCCCACCCTAAGAAGGGTGCTGTGTATCCCCAACCGGTCCAAGCCGCCTATCAAAAACCTAATTTTTGGTTCAAAGGGTTAGACCGGTTTGGTTCAGAAGATTTGCAAGGGTTCAAAAGAGAAGGAGAAGAAGAAAAGGAAAGGAAGAAAAGGAGAAGAAAGGGAGAGCTCGTAAGGAGAAGAAAGGTAGACAGGCACAAGGGCTAAAGAGAAATAACAAGTAGAGTAAGAAAGAAAGAAAAGAAAGAGAAGAAGATGTGTATAAGAGAAGAGCTCGAGAAATATTTAGAAGAAGATTAAGAGATAAGCAAAGAGAAAAGAGAGAGAGATAAAA
This sequence comes from Thalassia testudinum, assembly GCA_037157565.1. Classification (NCBI taxonomy): domain Eukaryota; kingdom Viridiplantae; phylum Streptophyta; class Magnoliopsida; order Alismatales; family Hydrocharitaceae; genus Thalassia; species Thalassia testudinum. The sequence continues at coordinate 28,253,345 of JAZHRO010000024.1, forward strand.
AGGAAAAGAAGAGAGAAGAATAAGGCTGAAGACAAGAAGAAGAATAATTGTGTTTAATTTCTTGCATTTTATTAATTCATTTTGAGCTTAATGTTGTAATAAGGCATATTATCATTAGAATTACTTTCTCTTGCCTTAATCTCTTGTAAATAAAAAGAAATAAACATGTTTACTTGTTTGTAAAAGATCATTTGTGTAAATGTGTTTTCTTATGAAATTTTGCATATTATTTTAATTTGAAATCCTTAAGCAAAATTCATGTTCTTAAAGTAAATTTAATTATACTTTCCATAAGTAGCTTAGATTTAATGGTGAATTCTAATTAAGTTATACCTCCCAGCGAACAACCTGGACTCAACCAGTTAAAAGAAATAAAATCTAAAATGTTAGGTTAACTTGACCCTTTACTACTTAATCGACATAAATTCAAGTTGACCTAAGTTACTTTCTTTTGCACATAATTAAGCACAATTAACTTAATTAACTGCGTTGAGAAAGATAACCATCACCCCGCACTGCACGCAGAGAGGGGGGGGGGGAACGCCGCACGTGCAGCGCACAAAGTCTACGCGTAGAGCCGTAGCGAATAAGGGCTGCGTGCTAGGAGGGAGAGTTAAGATGTCTGGAGGCGTCGCGCATCGTCTAGCGAGTGGGTGTGGGCCGCTTCCATGCACAGGCTCGCTGAGCGGTGAGGCGCGGGCGCTGGGAAACTGGCTGGAGGTGGTAGCGCAGAGGAGAGAGAGCGCAAAGCCACAGTGTCGCACAAAGAGGCGTGAACAGTGCGCACAACAAGCGGTGACCGGGTGGAGGTGGTGCGACGTGCGAAGAAGCCGCAGAGCACGCATACACACGCGAAAAGGGAGGCTAGGTGCTATGCATGCGCATAGAGGTGCAGGCCGAGCTTCAAGGCTTGAAGCTCTACAACAATGGCGGAGAAGAAACTGCAAACAAAAATGAAAAAGAAAGAAAATGCAAATAAAGAAAACAAACAAGAATCCACCATGCCCACCTGCTCACGATGGAGCTGGGCGGTGGTGGAGCTCACAGTGGTGGTTTGAGACCACTGTGAACTCTCTCCTGCACACAGTGTACCCCCTCTCAACTTGTGAGAAGAGGTGTTGTGTATGGAGAGGGAGAGGGAAGGAGAGTGGCCGGAGAGTGTGTGTGATGTTGTGTGTGTTGTGTGCGTAGGTCTGAGGGTGGAGGCCGGCTGCCATAGTAGGGGAGGGTGCACGGAGTTTAATAGAAGGAGTGCATGCCTCTCACCATGTGCTGCAGGGTAGGGTGCATGGAGACGTGCACAGCAGCTGTGAAATATGAAAATGAAAATGGTGAAATTGCAATGCAACATACAATGAAGATGTTAATTACAGAAGTGAATTGAATGGCCATTTATTCTCATTCTCTTCCCCTCTTTAAAAATGCATGCAAGTGTATATTTACAAATGCAAGTATAGCTACATAAGATGCATGGGTAATGCTAGGAAATAACATAAGATGGCATATTTATTGGCGTAACTTGCTGTGCAATCACCTGTACAATTGGTGACATCCAATTTGATAGAGCATTATTGGATCTAGGAGCCTCCATAAATCTAATACCTACATCCCTACTTGACCATCTTGAGGAATCTGAGCTTAAACCAACGGTGGTGACATTACAGTTGCCAGATCGATCTATTAAGTCACCTAAAGGAGTTCTTGGGGATGTCATTGTTAGGGTTCGGGATTTCTATTTCCCGATGGATTTCATAGTCTTGGATATGGATGATCCAGAAAATCCAAGAAACACACTGATCATACTAGGGAGACCCTTTTTGGCCACTGCTAGGGCCAACATTAATTTTAAGGAGGGCTAAATTGAACTAAAATTTTGGGAAGCAGACACTAAAGATCGACATCTTTAAGGCCCAACAAGGGATTAATTATAGGGTTATAGAACAAATATGTGATATCGAGGTTGTGGTTGACGATTGGTATGTCAAGGAAAACTAGACTACTTCTGATCAACCACAAGAGGATCAAAACCCACAATTAGAGGAGTCCGAACTCAACCTAGACACACCCATAGCTCCTTCCCTTGCTCCCGACACCCACCCTAAACCACCTGTTGCTGCTAATAACCCTGTTTTAGAACTAAAGCCTCTTCCCAATCATTTAAAGTACGTCTTCTTGGGTTCCAATCAGACGTTTCTTGTGATTATCAATTCCAGACTCACACTTGATCAGGAATCCCATCTAATTTCTGTTCTCCAACATCATCGAAGAGCCATTGGATGGACTCTCGATGATTTGACTGGTATTAGCCCCTCTTACTGCACACATCGCATCTATACTAAAGAGGGCACACGACCTTCCCGTGAAATGCAGAGATGTCTAAATCCTAATCTACAGGAGGTCGTTAAAAAGGAGATCATTAAGTGGTTAGATGCTGAGATCATCTACCCGATCTCTAACAGTCGATGGGTGAGTCCAATCCAGGCTGTGCCTAAGAAGGCAGGACTCACTATGATCACGACTGAGACCGGAGAAATCATACCGACCCATATAGCAAATTCATGGAGAGTCTGCATTAATTACAGAAGACTCAATACCTCCACGAAGAAAGATCATTTCCCACTACCATTTATTGATCAAATTCTCGAAAAACTAGTAGGAAATAGATTCTTCTGCTTTTTGGATAGGTACTCTGATTACAACCAGGTGGCAATCCATCCTGAAGACCAAGAGATGACCACTTTCACTTGCCCCTTCAGGACGTACGCATTCAGAAGGATGCCTTTCAATCTCTGCAATGCGCCAACTACTTTTCAGCGGTGCATGCTTTCCATATTCTCAGATATGGTAGGTAAATATCTGGAAGTCTTCATGGATGACTTCTAGGTTTTTGGCAAATCATTTGATGATTGCCTTCTGCACTTGGTCCAGATCCTCAGGCGGTGTATTAACGTGAATCTGGTTCTTTCCTGGGAAAAGAGCCACTTCATGGTACCTGAGGGAATTGTCCTGGGACATCTTATCTCCAAAAAAGGCATCTAGGTTGATCGAGCCAAGGTGAACCTGATTTCCAAACTCCCTATGCCTAGCTCGATCAAGGACATCCGATCTTTTCTGGGGCACGTCGGCTTTTACCATCGATTCATTCCTAATTTCTCAAAGATCACATGCCCCCTGACCACTTTACTATTTAAGGATGTTCCTTTCGAAATCTCCAAGGAATGCACTCAAGCATTTGAAATCCTCCATGATCGAGTTACCCAAGCTCCGATCCTACAGTCCCTTGATTGGTCTCAACCCTTTGAGATCATGTGCGATGCATCTGATTATGCTATAGGTGTGGTACTTAAGCAGAAAATATACGAAAAACCCGTGGTCATCTACTATGCTAGCAAGACACTTGACGAGGCTCAGCATAACTACACAGTTACTGAGAAAGAGCTGCTAGTTGTAGTATTTGCCCTGGAAAAGTTCAAATCATATCTTCTGGGTTCCTGTGTTATTATTTACTCTGATCACACTGCTGTGAGGCACCTCCTTGCGAAAAAGGATGCGAAACCTTCACAAATCTGCTGGATCTTGCTGTTACAAGAGTTTGACCTCGAGATTCGTGACAAGGCGGGAAAACAGAACGTGGTAGCTAATCACTTATCCCGCCTTCCTTCTGACATTATTGACCCTTCCGGACCCATTACAGAACATTTTCCTGATGAGCACCTCCTGACTATCAGTACGGGGCTTCCATGGTTTGCTGATCTAGTAAACTACTTAACATCACATCAGATACCGTCCAATTGGCCGAAGGCCAAGAAAGACATTACTTTCCGATGCCAAGTACTACTTTTGGGAAGACCCATATCTCTTCCGCATTGGTGCTGATCAAATCATTCAACGATGTGTCCCGGAAGTGGAAATTCAGGACATCTTGTCCTTCTGCCAGGACCACGTATGTAGTGGACACTTCTATGGTCATAAAACCGCAGCAAAAGTCCTTCAGTGCGGCTTCTATTGGCCCACAGTTTTCAGAGACGCATACAATCATTGTAAGGCATGCACTCGTTGCTAGACCTTAGACAACATGAGCCACTGTGATATGATGCCCTTACAACCGATTCTCGTATGAGAAATCTTCGATGTTTGGGGGATTGATTTTATGGGACCCTTCCTTGTTTCGAACGGCTTTGATTACATTCTGCTCCTTGTTGACTACGTGACCAAATGGATCAAAGCCATTCCGACCTGAACCAACGATCATAAGGTAGTAATCAAATTCATTCATCAGAACATCTTTTCTCGGTTTGGATTCCACGTGCCATAATCTTTGATGGAGGGACCCTTTTCACGAATGCTCAATTCAGATCACTGATGACCAAATAAGGGGTGTCACACCGAATCTCTACTCCTTATCACCCCCAAACCAACGGTCTAGCTGAGCTATTGAATCGGGAGATCAATAAAATCCTCTAGGTAACTGTTCGACCTAATAGGAAAGACTGGTCATCCTGACTTTCGAAAGCTTTATGGGCTTATAACACCGCCCACAAAACCCAATTAGTCATGTCTCCCTTCAGATTGATGTATGAGAAGGCATGTCACCTCCCCGTCAAATTAGAGCACCAAGCCTATTGGGTAGTACGGAATTGCAATATCAATCTTTCTAAGGTAGAAACCCACAGAAAGCTTCAAATGGAAATGGAAATGGAAATGAAAATGATGAAACCTAGTATGGAATGGCATGAGAAATATGAGCATGAACCCTACCGGGAATTAGGATTAGAGCTCCTGTAAAAAAATGGAATGGATCTGGAAATGTTAGTGAGGAAGTGAGCTGGCCCTTGAGTACGGAGTACCAAGGAGAGCGACTGTCCCCCTGTTTAGTGCAGAGCGGAGCTAGCCACCCTTGGGTTGGGACCCAGGGTTAGGATTGGCCACTCTGTACCGACTTCTTAGCCCTTGCGTACATAGTACCGAAGAGAGCTACTAGTGTAGGGAGAGAGCTAGCCACCTTACGGGGCCCGGTGTTCAGCTAGCCGCCCTACACCAACTTGTTAGGCCCATTGGGCAAACCAGGGTAGTCAGGCAGGAGTGCGCGGACTGTGGAGGGGCGAGACCCCTGTTTGGTTCTTAGGGGCTAGACCCCTGTTACTGAGAGGGAGTACCAAGGAGAGCGACTGTCCCCCTATTTAGTGCAGAGCGGAGCTAGCCACCCTTGGGTTGGGACCCAGGGTTAGGATTGGCCACTCTGTATCGACTTCTTGGCCCTCGCGTACATAGTACCGGGGAGAGATACTAGTGTAGGGAGAGAGTTAGCCACCTTACGGGGCCCGGTGTTCAGCTAGCCGCCCTACACCGACTTGTTAGGCCCATTGGGCAAACCAGGGTAGTCAGGCAGGAGTGCACGGACTGTGGAGGGGCGAGACCCCTGTTTGGTTCTTAAGGGCTAGACCCCTGTTACTGAGAGGGCTAGGCCCAATATTGTTCCGTGCTGTACCTTGGACGCACCCGTTAGCGGAAACAACTGACCGCGTGCCAGTGCAGGGTACCTACCCGTGCATTTATCGCGCATGCCGTAGTCACCGTTACGTCTGTCCGTGACCTTGGGGTAGTTGACTGGGTGTAGGATCACCACGAGGGACTCTCCCAGCCGGGAGAGCACCACGTGTGCCTTCTACTCTTCGGAAAAGGCTGCAATCAAGATCATTCCCACGAGGAACATTTGAGATCAAGAAAGAGATCTAACAAATAAGCCAATGGGTGAAAAGAAATAAATTGTGAAATAAAGTAAATGGAATATACAGCTACTTGTCGACTTTTACTGCTTTAATTAGTTGGTTGCCACTCTACTCAGCGTTCGCTGACGTTGTGTACTCATAACCCCTCTTCCGGTCCAGGTGTTGAGCAACTAGAGCCTACGGCTGCAGAGGGTGCAGGGCCCAGTAGAGCCCAGTAGCAGTAGTTCTTTTACTGTACTCTTTTGTAGTAGTGAGTTCAGACTCTGGTACTTTTATTTTCTATACCTTTACTTTTCTGTACTTTTATGTTCCTGTACTTTGTTATTTTTCTACTGTTGTGGTGGCAATATGCACTGTAGCAGCTTTTACTTCCTTACTGCGGTACCTTTTTATTGTTAGTTGCTTAGCATAGTGAATGTGGTTTACTTTCCTGCTTTTTTTTTACTTTCTCGTTGGACGACTGGGTCTTGGAATCAGTCGAGTCGGTCCGGTCTCGTGTCCTGTAGGGATTCGAGAACCAGGTCGTAACACTAAGGATCCTGCAAGGATTGATGATGGTGACGAGGAATCTGATACAGACCGTGTTGTAAAGCCAATCCAAAGCTAGAAATAACAAGAAAAGAGAGAGAGAAAACTCTCCAAAAATAAAGAAAAATCCCTCTGTCTCTCTTTGACAAAAATGCACTCTAAACTGAACCGAAGCTAAAACATGTTACAAGCACGGGTGCTTTAACCGCGGAGTTCAACGAACCTTAGGTTAGTTCCTATGGGCCTTAGAAACCTTCGTGGAAAACTAAGGCTAGAGCTAGTCAGGTCCGGATCTTAGTTGATACTTGAGTACCTCTAGACCTACTATCGGCATTCTAACCTAATCTACAAAAGGAAGCACACAACAAAGTTTTTAAGCAACAAAGGATTTTATGGTCTAGAATCAAAGTTAATATCTTGAAATTTTACTAAGGGGCTAGCAAAAGCTAGGCATGGGGGTATGATGGGAACACCATCATGAGCCATAACTAGCTCATTGTGACCCAATTAAGTCAATAAATGCTCCTACATAACCGCTAGAGAGTTACAAGTCACTGCATATTCATTATGAAAGAAAAATAAGGAACTATGGTTAAAACTGTAATTTTACCACCTCATCTTGAATGTAGTGCAACCACGGGTTTTCCTAGGGGTTCATCAAGGGTCAAAAGGTCCTAAAAAGGTAACAAGTGGGTTAGATCAGTCAGAAAAGGGTTTGCACATGTTTTGAGAATTAAATGACTTTTGAAACCCTAAAAACAGACCCACTTAATTAACCAAGGTTCTGGTCAGGATAAAATTCACCTAAACCCTCTAAAAATCATAGAAAAATATTCTCTAGGGCTTAATACCTTCAATTTGACCATCAGAACCTATATTGACCCAAAATTGACTCTTAGATAGATATTTACCCTGATTTGGGTTTTTGCTTAAATTAACAATCAAACATAGTCAAAGCCAAATCCAACTTCACCATTGGATTTCTTAGGTCAAAATTAGGTTTGTACCAAAATTTGGACCTAAGATGAGCTTGTCTTGACCTAGTTTGCAAAATGGTCCTATCTGATTACATTTATACCCCCAACTTTCAAAAATCCTTGCATTCAACCCCCTAACTTCCTCGTCATCTTCACAATTAGGTCCCCCCTCCATTATCGCGGAGAAAACCTACTCTAGCAATCTTTGGCAGGAGATTTCTCCTTGATCTCTTAGCGATTCCCTTCCAAAATTGGAAGGGAAACTCCTTGAGAAATTATCTCCACTCTAAACCCGTCCTTGTGCTCCGAATCTTTGCCAATCTCTCATGCGAACGCATGAGAGATTTGGGTCTCAAGAAACTCCCAAATCCGGCAAGGTTTTCCAAGCTTGGAAAGCTTGTTTCCCAAGCTCAAACAGCCTCTGGATCCCTGTAAAAGAACCACCAGATCTTCCCAAAGTCCTCATGCTTGACATCGGCCGTGATTTCCCATAATTCTTCTCTCTTTCACGGCCGAAGGATCCTCGACATCCAACGACCTCTACCATCCTTCCTCGTCGTCCTTCCACAATGGTAGTGGTGGATTTCTCTTCCCCGCTTTTTTCCGCGTCGAGCCATACCAACTGACGCCCTGATTCCCTTCGTCCTCACCGTTTCTACCTCACCGGAGCCACCTTCGTCTCCGACGTCGGCAACACCGCATCCGATGCCATCTTTGCCTCACTTCGTCCACCTACCTCCTATCTAAGTTCCTCATCTCATGCACTTTATGTTCACGTCCGCTTCACTTCAAATCGACCACCAACGGCCCTCCGCGACTTCATCCCTTCCATCTCCGGCCATCCCCTCCAGCGAGACCACCTCACCTCCACAGACCACCAAATCCCTCGCCAACCACCCTACAACCATTGCCACACCTCTCCGCTCATTTCCTCTCTCTTTATTCATCATTTCACTCACTCACGCGCACCCCCGAACACACCCACTCTCACGCACACAGTCCGACCTCACTACGCACTCACGAACCACGAGACGCCACACAAACACCCTCATCGCACTCACCGTTGTCCGACAACCCTCCCTGAGCATTCTGATGTGGCCGAAAGGCCCTTTCGCTATTTTCAGGAACTCGACCTCCCCGCCATGGAAGCTGCAAGCTTCGATCTTGCTTGAGATCTGCTCCAGGTGCCCCCGTTCCAGGTTAGCACTGCAAGTTGCGTGGAAGCATCTCGCGCACAAGTCCAAGTCCTTAACTGAAGATGCAAGCCCAGCAGCTAAAGCAATTGCAGAGGAGACGTACTTCGGCAGACATGAGAAGAAGGGACATGTAGATAGTCCCACATCGTTGGTTGCAAAGCGCACTGAGGCGAATAAATTGAATAAGTGTTAGTAGCTGTTCACCTCAGTTCATGAGGTGAGGTCCCTCTAACCCGCTCACTCGGTCTCGTCCGTGACACGTACACGCAGAGTTGGTTCTACCCAATAACCTGCCTAGACCTGCACTCCTCGCTCACCACCGCACGCTAGTGAGCCTGGACCCGGGTACGTGCCTGAATCCGATAACCTGATTACCCGTGGCTTTGGGAGAATGGATCCTTAGAGAGAAAGAAAGGAAGAGAGTTACGCGGGGGCAGGAGGGTTTTTGCCACAGGGAAGTCTGGCTGACACTTAGCTAGATTTCTAAGAGGAGAGCCAGAGAAGGAAGAAGAAAAGAAGAAGAGGAGAGTCACAGAGCTAAAGGCAAAAGAGTTAGAGAACGAAGAAGAGGTGAAGGCCTGAGCAGAAGAGTAGAAGAAGAAGGAGCAAAGCAGAGATAGAGAAGAAAAAGAAGAAGAGGTGAAGGCCTAAGCAGAAGAGTAGAAGGAGCAGAGCAGAGATAGAGAAGAAAAAGGAGAAAACCGTAGCTGAAGAAAGAGAAGAAGCTGAAGAGGAAAGACAGAGTTAGAGATAGGAAGAAGAAGAAGAGTTGCAACACATCAGCAGACAACTTTAAGCCGTCTGATTTTCAAATCAGACGACAGATTTAAGCTTTCATTTCATACATATACATTGAGTTCCTTAGCTAATATTGTAGGAGTATATGGTGATTTAAACCACCATTTTACTCCCATCTTTTTGTACATTGATACCTGATATTATTGCAAATTCTTTTAGTTTAAATTGTGATCTTGATTTCTGAATTCCATATTGCTCCCTGTGTTCGACCTCGGAATCTTTTCGAGTAATAAAACTATATTTGTTTGAACGCTATTTCGGCTATACTGCAACGCGACACTTTTTAAAATACCGATCTAGCGCGATAAACATGACCGCTTTTTAGAGTTTTTCAAACAGTAATGTGGTCTTGCTTATTACTCCAAGATAGGGATCTACGCAGGTTTTGTGCATGTTTTCCTGCTGATGCGAGATAAAAATACTCGAGTCAGATCGTAGATATACTAGCAGATATATGTACTCCTAAGGGTGTATGCCTAATGACATGCTGCTGCTAGTCAGAAGATATGAGTATTTTTGGTATTTTTTTATATATCTATAAACTAAATGCAACAAACAAACTACACTAAGGACTAACTAAGAAATACTCACAACAGTATGTATAATGTATGGAAAAAATAGAAATAGAACAACTCGCATTCTTCCTAAGAATACCCATAAAGATATCCCTGAAAAGAAGACAGAAGCTAATTAGAAAAGAAATTATTTACAAACTAAAGATAATTAAACAATAATGGCAAATATATTTTATAGTTACCTCCCGGCAACAGCGCCATTAAATGGTCTCCTTACTTAACAAAATTATGTAAGGAAATGTTTTGGTGAATAAAATGAAGCAAAATATTGCACTCCCCAACAACGGCGCCATTAAAATGATGTGTTATTTCTCAACACAGTTAATTAAGGTTATTAGTCTTAATTAATTGCATTAGAAGTAACTTAGGTTAACTCGAATTAGTGTCGTGACTATAGTATAAGGTCAAGTTAACCTAACATTTGAGATTTTTAAATTCATTAACTGGTCAAGTCCAGGTCATTCACTAGGAGGCATAATAGTAAACTAAATTCACCATTAATTCCTAAAGCATAATTACTAACTATTTAATCAATTAGATTAATAATTATCATACTTTAAGCATATGAATAATTACACAAAAGATTAATCAACTAAAACATGCAATATTCCATTTAATAGAAACAAGAAAGATTTGCCATTAAAAATCAAGTAAAATGTTTATTACAAAATTCTTACAAAATATGAGGCACAAAAAATGTTTACAAGAGTCTAACATGCCCTTTACAATAATTAAAGCTCAAAATATGCAATACAGCAGCTTCAACCTTTAATCAAACATCTGAAAAAGAAGTTAGATGACTTAAAAGTATAAATTGGGCTTCTAAAAGTTATATTGGACGTCTGATTTCTTTAATCTCTCTCAATCATTTTATCTTCTCTTTATTTCTCTTCTTCTTCTTCTGTGCTCTCTCCCTCTTGCTCTCTTTAATTTCTGCTCTTACCTTCTCTGTATCTTCTCTTCACTTCAGCCCTTCTTAATCTCACAAGCTCTTTTAATCTTTTCTTAATATTCTCCCTTACTGTGCTCTCTCATTCTCCACATTTTGTCGTTTAACACTCAACTTAACCCATTAACCCATTCACTTATCAAAAATTATGTTTTTAATGGATGACCCAACCTTTCGGGGATACACAGCACCTCAGAGGGGTAGGACCAGACCCTACTAAACCAGGCCTAGCTAATATTAGGTGTATTTTTATCCATTTTCCACAATGCACAGTCTCAGGCCCATTACAGGCCCACAAGCTCGCTCACCCACCTGGGCACACATACAGGCACACGCCTGCGCACACACACACGCACGTGCAACACACGTTCCCATTCGGATCAAAGGTATAGGTTCGGTTTTGTGCGCCCAGCACTGTCGACTGAAGCACTGGGTTCACAAAACCAAATTATATTAAGTCATTCACTCGCATTCCACCGATGTGGGACTTAATTCAGCGCTTCTTCACACAGCAACCACACAGGTCAATCTTCGATTGATGATTCCAACCGACTCCATGGACCAAATTGAGAGAAATAAAGCTTGATCGAAAGCTAAAAGACTCAGCTATCCAATTTTAGCCCCAATTTGAGCTTTGGATCAGATTTGATCCACAGATTCAGATGTGATTAGGCACTATCACGAGTGCCTGGAAATGTGATTCAACGAAGAATTCAAGTCCTTTTGACCTACAGAATTAGGTAATACCCTCAATTGAGGGTCTTGAATGCTCCAATAATGCATTCTGCATAGAATAGAGAAGAAGGTCTGAAAGTTCTTCGAGGAAGAGCAGAAGCTTGAAAGCTTCGTTCAGAAGCTCCAGAGCTTGGGTTGAGGTGCTGATCTTATCAACAGAGAGATAAAGACCTCAGGATTCCCCATCTGGATCAATACAGGAGATTGAACTCAATAGATCTAAGCAAGAATTAAGTTCAACTCTCGACAAAAACACTGAGAACAGTGTTGGGTTCCAGTTTGATCTTTAGTAATTTGTCGCAAGTCTTTGCTAGATCTGAGAGTCTTTAGCCTAACCTACCGAACACAACCACTTTTGACCTCAGGCGAAAAATCCTCAGACCCACCTGGAGCACTTAAAAGTTGAATTTGACACGTGCAATAGCTTCTTCCTAAGGGTGGATTAAGTCGGAATTAGGCTTTAAATTGAATCTACGAGTCTTGGGGATTAAAGTCAAACTTGGAGCTCACAAGTCAAACCTGATATGAAATTGAGGATTAAAGTCTTGATTCAGTGATTTAATGAATAAAATGAGTTCTTGGATTTATTTAGAATTCAATTAGAGTGATTTAAACGTGTTTTATTGAGGTTTACTCAAGATTTGATTCACTATGTTGTTAATCTTAAGCCTTTCTATCGAGATTTGAATCCAAAAATTTGTCCAGATCTCTTGCTTAGGATCTCCTGAATTAATTCAAATCCTTTCCCTGGTATTTTATCTCTCTACACGACAAATTCAAGCTCAAATCCGAGCTCTAAACCCTGAGCCCGAAGCTCACAAGCTTCTTCTTCTTCCTAAGCCTCTTCCAGACCTTCCTTCTTCTCTTAAACAATGTGGAACACCTCACTGAAATCACTTAGACCTTCAGTTGAGGAAGAAAGACCTTTTCTATAGGTCATAATACCTAAAGACCTTCTTTGCAGGCCATTTTGGCCATATGAACAGCTGCTTTCATCCTTCAAATTGAAGGATCATTCAAAGTCAAAACACCAAATTGGTGTTAAAAGTAGGTAGAGCACCTGAACAGCTCTCGATCGAGCCTTTGCTCAATCGATTTGGTGAACTGAGTTGGTTGAAATCTTCAGGCGAAGATTGGCCTGGAATGGGTGCACTTAGTCCCACATAGGGAAACTAAGAGCGCACATGCTGGTATAATATGAATTTGCGCTGACGCCTCTTCGATCGTCAGCACAAGGTGCAAAGAGAACTTGTGTGCGGGTGCGTGCGTGTGCACGTGCCTATGCCATGGCTTGCAGATGGTGAATCCAGGTCTTTTGACTTGCGGGAGAGTTTCTGACCTCCAGATGAGGTCCTGGTAAGATACAGTACATGATTTCGCAATTAATGAAGGATAGAAGAAGCTTTAGGAATTTGTAGAGAGAGAGAGAAGCTTCTGAGCTTCCCACATGAGCTTCAAAACTCGGATTTGAGTTCTAAATAGCTCAACAGATGGATAACAGACTCTGGAAGAAAGTTAAACAACCTTTGCAGGTTGTTATAACTTGATCTGGGCAGATTTGGCGATTAAAACTCACCAAGAACTTAAAGAACTCAGTATTGGGTTCTAAAGAACCCAAACTGACCAGAAACATGAATTGCACTAAATCCTTAATAAACCTGAATTAAATCAACTCTAAAACACTCCAGGTCATCCCATAATTCCATTACACTCCTTAAAACACATAATTAATCCTTAAACCCTCATATTGGACTTGGAGTTGACCAAAACTAGCTCAGAGTTGACTTTTTCTTCTAGACTTCCTCAGATCAAATTGAAACCCTAAATTAACTTAATTCTTCATCAAGAATTGGTCTAGGACATCAAAATCATGTTTTGAAGCTCCTAATGGGATTATCAGACTTCACCGCCTGAGCTCACAAGCTAGGGTGTTTGATGGAACAACCTAGGGACTTTCCAAGCAAAGGAGATCAAGGATGAACTCTATAGGTTCTTGAGCTTTTGGAACTCTTTCCCAGCGCCTAAAACCTATCTGAATAGCTTCTCCAACTCGTCAGAGTTGAAGAAGACACAGCTTAGATGAGAACTCCAGACAATCAAAACTAGATTTAATCATCGATTTGTAATCCTTGCAATCTAACTAGACAATCTGGAGCTCTGTAGAGCTTATCTAGGGCTGAAGTTCTGATTTGACTTGCCAAAGCTCGCCAGAGCTCAGGTGAGTCCAGTTCTGATGTATGCAGGTGAAAACTTCAATAAAGCAGGCCATTAATGATTTGTAGAGCTTCTTAAGACCTAGATAGATCTTAAGAACTCATCAATTGACTTAATGAATGATCAGAACAAAGGATTCATCATGGAATTCAACAGAACTCAGAATGCCTCCTCTCACTCAATTGAGTGAGGGAAAGTATTCTAAGGGGTGAAGCGATGCTAGTGGACTAGGTAATTAGGTGGTTAACTCATCTCGAAGCCGCCATTGATAGCGACTTAGAAGAGAGGGGGAATTTGGGCATTTCTAGTAAATTGCTCTATAGGAGCAATTGAAAGCTTCGTAGAAGTCCTTAGGAGTTAGGGAGGTGATGTAGGACCTTAATTGGGTGTGGAATAAGCTCTTAAACTTCACCATGGACAATGAAGTGTCCAAGTGCATGTGAAATGAATCAGTGATTACATGGATAATTAGGTGAATTCTATGGTGGATTAGGGTCCTGAGAAGGTGCTAAGGTGATGAAGGATCCTAGATGAGTGTGAATTAGACTAGGGGACCTCCGGCATAGACAGCGGAGGTCGCCGGTGATGGTGAGATGGTCTAGGCGATATAGATGCTATCTGTAAAGGAAAGAAGGTGGAAATGAACTATGAAAAGGTAAGAAGAGTAGAATAGTGCTTAAAAATGTGAAAGAAGGCCCGATGAGGCTGGACTTAGCCTCACCGGAGCTGAGGGAGATGAAGCTAAATTGCATTAAAACTAAGCTAATCCTACTCCTAACTACAGGTAACCTACTCCTATGAGTTAGGGCTACTTACCTGGACGAAAGGAGGTGAGAAGTCTCCATTGATGGCTCATAATGGAGGAAGAAATCAGAAGATAAGGGAAAAAGCTCCGACGAGAAGTTGAAGGCGTCAAGATAATGGAGATGATGCTCTAAGGCCTGTCACAACCTTCTGGAGAGGAAGAGGAGGTAAGAGAGACGAGTCCCTCTCGCGGAGGAGCTCCGATAGAGGGGTGAGAGGTCGCTGGAGGTAGAGGAGGAATAGCCTATTGCCTGCCGCAGTTGGGGAGAAGGAAAGGGGACCGACCCTTGAAATCGGAGGGGACGAGGTCTATTTACAGGCTTCGACGACTATGAATGGGAAGGAATCTGGACAAATGGATGTTTAGGTACAACTTAACCTCCGACGTCGTCTCCGACGCCGGTGAAGTTAACACTGTGACCTAATTAAGATTTCAGGGGCATCTAGACTGTGGGATGGAGAGATAGTGGTGAGTGCAAGCTCCAGGAGCTTGGAGAGGAAGACAGGTCGCGAGATGGACAGTGATCAGACGGTGTACACATTGCCGATCGTGAGCCGTCGAAGTGCATGAAGAAAGAAAGAAGACAAGTGTTCATAGGGACCTGAATGTGAGAAAAATTAAGGACCTAGATGAAAGGAAAAGGACTCGATTATAATAAATTATAGGGACCAAAATGCAAAAGAGGCTTTTAAGGTTAATTTAAATTATTTTCTTTTCTATATATATTTTTATAAATTAGCTAAATATTATATAAGTGCCTTGTATTTACATTTTTGACCCATTTATTTATATTTATTACTTAATTTATTAAAGACTTAGGTCTTAAGTTATTCTTAAGTTAAATAAGATATTAATTAGGTAACTAATTAATGGTATTTCAAGCCTATTTATTAATTAGGTTATTAATAATAGTAATTGACTTATAATTTAGCATTTTTAACTTGTTTTAAGGTCCTTTATTACTTTGCCCCTTATTTTATAATTAACCCTTATATATGCTTATTCCCAGCTAATTAACTAGGGAAACTAGTTAATTAAGGGTAATTAGAAGCCATGATGACCCTCTCATCAGTAGGTCCTACGCACACTACGGACTGGAGACCTATTTCAAACAGTTGGTCAAACCAGACATTAATATTGTTAACCAACATTTTAGCATGTCAAACAGGCTCAAAATAGTACAGAAACGACTCCAACACGTAGGAAATTCAAAAGGAAACCAACTATACTTCAATTGCGCAAATCTGACTTCGTTTAGGCCTCAAACCAGCCCAAACACTCCTTTCGATTCACCTGAACTGGACCAAGCAGACTAGTCTGGCTAGACCTGCAGCCTGGTGGCCGTAGTAATGTGTCCAAACCAAAATCAGACGTCTGGGGTGAGTCCCAAACGACTTAAACGTGCACAGAATCTCACCTTGCGCACCTACTTCTGCTCCAGTCATCTGCTCCCCCTCATGGCCGTCTAAGGGTGTTACCGATTGTTCGACACTTCGCCTGGTCATTTGAGAGTGCAGCCGGACTCCTAACAACACTTCTAAACATCTGAAAGCACCTCGATTGCAAACCCAGTGCCCTTCCCAACTCCTCTCGTCCCTGTGCAGACCCACACAGCTACACATCACATGCTAGACAGCAAGGACAACGCATACACAATGTAGGCTCCTTAGGTAGAGCTTACCTTGGCACCACCCGTGTTTCCAGACGTCCGGAGCACTCTCTAGATGCCCGCGGAGCTCTCCAGCCGTCTGCTAAATGTCGCAGATGTATGATAATCGTGAAAATCGCTACCAAACTCCGCGCGTAGGACATCCTCGCACAACTCTCCTTGTCTACTACACCTTTCCTCAAACCCCACGCCGTAGCACCTGCAACAGCTCGTGCAACACGACCTCCTCCACACGATCTCCTCCTGTTGCTCTCATTCTCCTTCTCCCTCACTCACAGTTGCACAAGAAAAAAGGGAAGGGGGTGTTTGGGCGCTGCTCGAGGGAAGAAGTGGAGGGTGGGGGTGGGGTTTTCAAGGTGGATCTAGGGTTTTATAGGGGAGGGGGTAGGGTTTTAAGGGGATGTGTGGGGTGTTTAAGGGTAGAAGATCTGAACTGGATTAGATCAAGACGGACATCTAAAGAAGTGTTTTAAGACGTCTAGGAAACTAATCAGTGTTTAATTCTCGACGGGTTTCCTTTCTGTTTTTGTCCAGACCTAAATGGGGTTCTAGGTCTTGTTAGTCAGACGACAAGTTGGTCATCTAGCACAAAGCCTAGACGTCTGGAAACACAATCTTTTGAGGGAATGAATTTCTCGAGGCTAAACGGCTATAATTATCTGACAAAAGGAGATTTGGGCCTAATGTCTACTTATTAGACGTCTGGAGGTCACTACGAACGTTTGAAAGAGAAAATAGATCAAATTAAAGGTTAATCCTCTAAGATTACTTAGATTAAGCCAACAGTCCTCTAGTTGGACATCTGACAAGGTCATCAACGTTTTAGAAGATGTCTGTACTAAGGGCTGGTTGTCTGGAATCAACAAACAGAAGGCACCAAGTTTAGCTTAAGTGTTTGGATGTCTAATCAAACAGTCAGACGTCTTAAAGTCAAGGATCAGACGCCTAATTTCCAGATTTGACGTCAGATTAGGTTGTCCGATGCCTAGTTTGGCTTTCTAAGTTCTCTACGAAAATGCTTAAGTATCCTCGGGTAGAGTAGGTGATGAGAACCTCATCTTGAACCCTAACTAGCATAATTTAATCCACATAAGTGTGAAAAAGCTCCCACAAAACCTAAAGAGAGGCTTAACTCAGAGAATTCTGAGTTAAAGAATAAAACAAATCATAAGGGGTAAAACAATAATTTTACCAATGCAGTGTGAAAATAGGGTAATTAAGGGTCCAAACACAGGTCAGACAAGATTAACAAGGAGGGAAGTGGGATGATCTGATCTGAAAAGGGTTATAGCAACTTTTATGAATTAAATGACATTCTGTAACCCTAAAATAAACCCACTTTAATTCACGAGGTTCGAGGCAGGATAAAAATCAACTAAATCCTCTAAAATTCATGGAAAAATATTTCCTAGGGTTTAGAACCTTCAATTTGGCCTTTACAACCTATTTTGACCTAAAATGAGAACCATGCCCAATTTATGAGTTAATTTGGATTTTTGAGCAAATTGACCGGTCAAACATGGTCCAACCTCAAATCAAATTTCACCATTAAGATCATTAGGTTCAAATTAGTCTGTTATAAAAATTTGGGCCTAAGAGAAGACCATCTTAACCGACTTTACAAATTTGTCATCTTAATTTACTTCCTGACCCTTATCTTTTGAAACCCTTGCGATTTGCCCCGTATCTTTTCATCGTTCTTTGCAGAACGGTCCCTCCTGCCATTTCTACGCAGCACCATACCTCCGACGACCTTGCACGGAAGATGGCGCCACGCAGGGCAGGGCGCCCGTCCTCAGGAACAGACGGGGGGTTCCCTACAACGTCCTCTATCGCAGGGACCCTCCCCTGACCTCTGCAACCAACCATGCCTCTCGTGCGAACGCACAAAAGGCATGGGCATCCTTTCCGTCCACTCTCCGGCGAGATAGGCACGTCACCTCCTCGGTCCCCTCTCCTCGCCAAGGCCTTTATAAGGAGAGGCAGGGTCTGCCGTCCCCTTCAAGCTTCTTCTGGAGGAGAAACACCCCATATTTCATCTCCTCCCTCTCTGGTCAGAACGCTCGAGCTTCCGGCGATCTTCTCCTCCTCCTCGTCGCTCTACTACCCTACCTGTAGCAGAGTCTACTCCGCCCCATCTTCCCCACGCCAGGCCGTACCAGCTGGCATCCTCAGATCCCTTCCTCGTCGCCGATAACCTCCTCTGGGCACCTTCGTCCCCAGCTCCGGCAGGCACGAGCCGAACGCTTCCCTCTCCCTCTTCATCAATTAAAGTAGGTAGGAATCTTCCTCTCTCTCTCCCTTACATTTTCCCCTTCCTGATTTACCCTTTTTATCCATCGACCACCATTTCCACCTCCATCTGCTCCATCTCCGATCACCTTCTCCGGTGAGGTCACTCCACCTCCACAAACCACCTCACCCCTCGCCGACAAGCCCAGAAGCTCCCCCTCACTCCACTCAACCGTTTCCCCCACTCCATACACCGCCATTCACCGCCCAACCACCCCCCGAACAGACCCATTTTCACACACAGTCCGTGTAACGACCCAATTCCCAAGTCCCTACGAGACACGAGAACCGAACCGACTCGACTAATCCCAAGACCTAGTCGTCCAACGAGGAAGTAACCAAAAGAGCAGTAAAATAAACCACATTCAACATGAAATATAACTAGCAGTAACAAAATACAGCAGTAAGAAAAGGAACTACTACAGCATGTACCACCACAACAGTAGAGCAATATTTAATATAACAAGAACTACGAGCAAAGAAAAGTACAGAGAGTAACAAGAACTACTCACTACAGTGGAACAAAAAGGACACAAAAGAACAGTGGTAACTCTACTGGACCCTACTCAGCCCAGCGTCCTCTGCAGCCGCTGACCCTGGCTGCTCAACACCTGGTCTTGAAAAGTAATAAGTGTAACACGTCAGCGAAACGCTGAGTAGAGTGGCAGCTAAACTAAAGAAGCAGTAAAGTGTACAGTAGCTATTTTATTTCCTTTCTTCCTTTATTTACGTCTTTCTATTGTTTCACAATTTATCTATTTCTCAGATCCTTCACTTGATCTCGAATGTTCCTCGTGGGAACGATCTTGATTGCAGTCTTTTCCGAACAGTAGAAGTAACACGTGGTGCTCTCCTGGCCAGGAGAGTCCCCCGTGGTGATCCTACTCTCAATCAACCACCCAAAGGTCACTGACAGACGTAACGGTGACTACGGCACGTGCGGTAAACGCACAGGTAGCTAACCCGCACTGGCACGCGGTCAGTCGTTTCCGTTAACGGGTGCGCCCAAGGCACAGCACGAAACCAGTATAGGGCAGAGCCCTCTCAGTAACAAGGGTCCAACCACTCCACAGTAACCAAACAGGAGCCTTGCCCCTCCACAGTCCACGCACCCTCGCCTGACTACCCTGGTTCACCCAGTGGGCCTAACAAGTCGGTGTAGGTGAGATAGCAAAACCCCGGGGCCCATGGGGTAGCTAGTACTCGCCCTACACTAGTAGCTCTCCTCGGTACTATGTACACGAGGGCCAACAAGTCAGTACAAAGTGGCCAGACCTAACACCGGGTCCCTGGGGCGGCTGGCTCCGCTCTACACTAAGCAGGTAACAGGTGCTTCCCCTGGCACTACGTACCCAAGAGACAACGCACCTCCACATCTTTCTTTCTCAGTTCCATTTCATTCTCTTTCCAGGAGTTCTACTCCTAACTCCCCGTAGGGTTCCAGCTCTTTTAACTCAGCACATTCAGGTTTCACCCTTTCAGTTTCACGTTCATACAACCCATATTCTCAAACATGTTCATTTATTCATAACAGGCAGCTGTTAAAATCAATTTACATGTAGCTATCATTTCCTTTCCACATTTTCCAAGACTGCAATATGTATGTTCATTTCGCTAGTTTTCCAGTCCTAGGATTCATGCCGTACCCTAGCATCTATCATTCAATCTAGTTTTCTAGCCCTAGGATTCATGCAATGCCTTAGGATCTATCATTCAATCTGGTTTCTCATTCCTAGGATTCATGCAATGCCCTAGGTTCTATTAATTGTTCCATAATTGTAACAAACTATGTTAATAATTTCTAAAGCTACTCTACCAGCTACAACGGAAGTACTGGGGGCGTGGTCGGAAATCCCGCGCGCCTCCGCAATCCCCAAGACTGAAATGGAACGGGGTCTTATCACAAGGATCAAACACAAGGAGTTTCTCAGAATAATATATAATTACTGTAGACGGGTAGAGGATTTTATTCCGAAAAGAACGCAACTCGAAACGTGGAAAACGGACTCCGAACGGGCCCTAAACGGGTCAAAAACGACGAAACAGTCCAAAATCAGACGTCTGGAATATCTCCCAGACGTCTTAAAAAGTGGATCAGAGGATACCTTTGTTCTGCGTAGTCTCTCAGACGTCCAGAAGCCTGTGGGGGCGTCTGGTCTAGTTCCCAGACGTCCGATGGTCACCCCGGACATTTGGAAGTCCTTCCCGTCGTCTGACAATGCGTCCAGACGTCTGATTCGCGTTGGATGCGAATCTCAGAGACTGCACGTACCCACTCATCGCTCTCAGTACAACGGTCGCAGAAAAGGACGGAGGACAAAAAAAATAACTTACTTGCCAGACGTCTGGACAGTCCTCCAGACGTCTTCACCGTCGTCTGGTTGGAAGCCCAGACGTCTGATTCTGGAAAAACTTCCACAATCAGAGCTCAACGCGCTCTCCTCCCGCGATGCACGGCCGCGCCGCGCCTCGTCCGCCTGCTGCTCGAGCTGCAGTAGCCCTCCCTCGTCACTCCGCGCCCGCTGCTCCCCTCGCCGGTCGGCTCTAGCTGCCCCGGCAAGCTCGAACCCTCACGGCCGAGCGTCTCCTCCCTCGCGCAACACCTCCTCCCGCAACTCGCCGCGGCTGCTGCTACCGCTGCTCGCTCGAGCTCACACTCGCACTCCGGCTGGAAGAAGAAGAAGGGAGCGGAGGAGATGAGAGTGAGGGAGAGGGAGAGGGCCCTTTTAAAGCCGCGCAAGGAGAGAGAGAGAGAGGGGGCAGCGCTGCACCTGCAGAGGAGAGAGGGGAAAAGAGGCGTCGCAGGTCTGCGCGCGCAGGCGCGCAGACGAAATCGCATGTGCCGCAGAAATCGAATCCCAGACGTCTAGTCAGACGTCTGGGCCACCTCCCAGACGTCTTAAAAGACATCTTGAAGCCACGTTCGTAACAGTCTGACCTAGGTCCACCTCCACAGGCGCTCTCGCGCCTCGCCGACCCCCGCACTGACTTCGCCACACTCCGGCGAAGCTTCCTACATTATCTGATGCGGCCGCAAGGCTGTCCTTGTGTTTTCAGGTCAACGCCCCCTCGCCGCCATTGTTGAGCTACTGAAGCTCCTTCGCAAGCAGCTCCAGGCCATCTCCAGCCCAGGCGTGAGTCCCAGGCAGTGCAGACTGCTTCTGCGAATACGCCCAGGCTTGCAATTCAGGACGCGAGCCTCGCAGCTACCCCAATTGGCGGCAATTTCCTCAACTGCGGGCGTGCAATCTGGAGGTGGGACTTTAGTCCCACCTCGTAAATGTGCGGCCTCGTGCCCACACTTAAATTGAAAAAGTGTATCAGGCTGTTTGCCTTCAATACACAGGGGTTAGGTCCCTCACATGTATGCAGTGCGCCACGCAACGCGCCACGCGCTCGCCCGCCCTCGCCCGCGCTCACGCCCCACGGGTTTGGGCCGAATCCAACTACCCAACCAAGCACTCCTCGCCCACTACCTCACGCCGGTGTGCCTGGTCCCGGGCGCGCTACCCAAACCCGATTACCCAGCTCTGGGAGAGCATTCCTAAGAGAGCTGCAGAGAGAGAGAGACGTGGGGAAAGGGTAGGGGTAGGTTTTGCACTCTGATCATTGTGTGTGCGCGCAAGGAAGAAGGAAAAAGAAGAAGAAGAGAGGAGGAGCGGTTGAAGCCATAGCCACACTGAGCAACTGAAGAAGAAAGGAAGGAGAGGAGCTGAAGAAGGAAAGAAGCCACACTGTAGCAAACCCATAGTTAAGTCGTCTGAGCACCAAGTCAGATGACGGGCAGCGGCCAGAGCGCAAAAAAGAAGAAGATCACCACAGCTGCAGTCTAAGAAGAAAGAAGGCAGGAAGAAAAGAAGAAAGAAGAAGAAGAAGAAAGAGGAACGGCCAGAGCAGAAGAAAAAGAAAAAGAGAAGAAGAGAAAAATCAGCTGAAAGAGAAGAAAAAAAGAGAGAAGAGGAAGAGAGAAGAAGCTAACAAAAAAAAAGAGAACTTTTCTTCTCTCTCTCTCTCTTATTATTTTTGTAACATAATTGTGAACGTTTATGCTTCTAGAATGATAGTTGCTCCCTGAGTTCGACCTCGGGAAAACTTGTTATTCCGAGTAAAAAAATGTTGTAATAATCTGATAGCTGTTTTGTCATATACCACAACGACCATAATAACCATAACGACGAAATTCACCACCAATTTTTCGCGCAGTTGCTAGGGAGCAACGGCTATTCTAGAAGCCATAAATTCTCTATTTTTGAGTTTCTATTAATCTCTTCTCTTTTGTGTGCAGGCATAAGAAATCAAGAGGACAACAGGCAGTCGCACAACAGCCACACCTAGGACAGGTAATTTTCTATCCCCTCATTTTAACCCCTAAATTCTAAAGAGGAAGAAAAAGAAAGAACAAGCAATATATGTATAACCTGTCTTCCATATTTAGTAAATCATCGAAGCTTCCTGTTTTCAATTTCAACACACTATTTCTGCACATCCATTAAGGGTATTTAGGGCTAACACCTTCTTGCCTGAGCCCTAATTACCCAATCAAGCTAACTGGACCAAGTAGAGCCAACATAAGATTCAAAATTAGGATTTTAGAGATACACTGCTTAAGCAAGAATTGAGAAATCCCAAAAGAAGTGTGCCTAAGCCATTGTTTGAAAATACCTATTCAGAGAAACCCTAAGAAATTTGGCTCTTAAAAACACTTGAACCCTAAAAGACAAAGACCTAATAAGCTCTCAAAGGAACCAGCAGGTGAAGTTGACCCCTTGGGTCAACCAACCTTCAACTTAGGTCACTCTTTGCACTCAAAAGGCTAAAGTTCAAGTGAAAACCTAAGCACCTTGATCTTAACTAAAAGTGGTAGACTTAAGAGGTCAAGATCCCGATTCTGGTCTACCTGGAATCTCAGTGACAAGAGAGGTCGGGTGGGGGAAATCCTGTAACCCGTGGGGACGCTCTATCGTGTAGGGTTCTTCGCGGGACTCACCCTCTCTGGCTGCCTAGGTAATTCTCAGGTGGACGATCTTTTGGTCAAGGGGTCCATCTGCCCTGAACCTCTATAGTCACCCAATATTCTGGGTGTCTTGATTTGGTCCAGCACCTGCTAAACTTATCCTCTCCATTAGTGTATGTTTGGTAGGAGGTCCTTGAAACCTCCTTTAGAAATTCACTCTCCTCGAGGCCAAGCCTCAGTGCCTTTGTTTGTGCAATCAACACTTCACATAGACCTCTCCTCCAACTCCAAACCCAACTCACCTTCTTCTTCCCCAATCGCTCAGCCAGTTGAGGAAGAGAATAATCTGGAGCACCAGCTCCAGCGACTCAATGACCTCTTCCAGAACTTCATGCACCCACTGCAGCATCCTAAGATGCGAGACCATTATAATCCTGTTGCGGTAGCTATTAAGCCTCGAGTCAGAATCCCGACTGGAGGACCTGATTCTGAACTAAAGCCCAAATGATTCATGCCATACCTAAATTTCATGGGATTAATTCTGAAGACCCCTTCCAGCACATTAAATAGCTAAAGCATCTGGCCCAGACTTTTGGGTCAGATGCACAAAATCGGGATATTCTCCTCATGAAGATGTTCTCCTTCTCCCTTATGGACAAGGCTGCTCATTGGTACCAAACACAGACCCGGCCGATCAACAATTGGGAGGAACTTCAATCCGAGTTCTTGAAGAAGTTCTTTCCTGTTGGTCGGACCAATGCCTTGTGCCATCAGATTACCTACTTCACGCAAGAAATAGGAGAACCTCTCCATGAGGCATGGGATCGCGTTCAGGATCTCATGAGAAAGTGCCCCCATCACGGAGTTCCTAAATGGGAACAAGTCCAGTCTTTTTACCAGGGACTCCGTGAAGATATTAGGCTTTTCGTCAATGCAACTTGCGGAGGGAATATCATGGGTCAGCATGAGGACACCGTGTGGGAGATTCTCGAAAATATGTGCGAGAACTCCATTAATAATGACTCCATGGGATTATTCGACAAGATGAATACCCACGCATCGACGAACCTTAGGGGAGCACACGAGATGCAGGGCCTGTCCGCATCAGTCAACCTGGAATTGATGGCCAGTCGATTGGACAAGATCTCAATCATTGAGAAGGTGGATGAGCTGACTCAGCACTTGCAGCGAACCACCTCTGCGCATAATTCCTCTGCACAGCCTCCTTCCACATGGGAGACTGTGCAAAACATTCTCCACTGACCATCCCCTGGGATGGATCCATATCCTCCGATCCTTTCTATACTAGCAAGGGGAATTCCATTCCCCCATTCTCTGACTCTTTGGAGGTTCCTCAGACCCGCGAGAACCTTAACGATATCCAGAATGATCCATTTTCCAATACCTACAACCCTGGATGGTGAAACCATCCAAACTTTCAGTGGATGGGAAATTTCCAAACTCAAAGACCACCCTTTCAGCCCTGTCCACAACCACCTCGTCCTTACCAGTAGCCTCAGCCTCGGCCCAACCCTACTTATCCATCAGGGCCAAATCAAGACCAAATGTCCCTCATCCTTCAGACACTGGCTGACATTCAAAGAACGAATGTGGCTATTCAAAAGTAACACAAGGACGAACTTACAGAGATTCGAAACCAGCTGGCCCAATTGGCAAATTCTCGCCAACCAGGCACACTCCCTTCTCAACCTCTTCCTAACCCTAATAACGTGCCGACCCAGCGACGCGTTATGAATCCAAACCCGGGCCAAGTACACATGATTTATTAGGCCCCCTCTGTTCCTTCACCTAACGGGATGGAGGCTTCCACTTCTTATACGGGTTATCAATAGCAACCCATCCTACCAAACCCAAACCAAAACCAGGCAGGACTGAATTCTGTAACCACCCGTAGTGGTAAGGAGACCCAAGATCCACCCTATCTAGACCACTCCAAGCCTAGTAGTGATCCAAACCCTAGGACAGTAATCCAGGACGTTCCTATCCCTGTCCCAGATCAAAGACCTGGACCTATCTTAGAAGAACCAACCAAGGTTCCATTTCCTGAGGCCTTGACCAAGGGAAAGAAGACAACCAAGCCTGTGGCTCCTGAGGAGGACCTGGTCAAGCTCTTTGAGCAGGTCCAAATAAACATCCCCTTGATGGATGCGATTTGCTACGTACCGACTTACGCACGATTCTTAAAGAATGTATGTACACCTCAGCGTAAGCTACGAACCAAGAGTGGGAGTCCAATTGTACTGTCAGAGCAAGCCAGCTCTGTAATCCTGAACAGACTCCCACCCAAGGCAAAAGATCCAGGTACTCCCCTGATTTCCTACAAAATAGGTGAAACCCAGTTTGATAGAGCATTGCTAGACTTGGGTGCTTCCATAAATCTAATACCCACATCCTTACTTAACCACCTAGAAGAATCTGACCTAAAACCAACTGTGGTGACACTACAGTTAGCAGATCGATCTATAAAGTCACCTAAAGGGATTCTTGAGGATGTTATTGTAAGAGTGCGGGATTTCTATTTCCCAGTAGACTTTATAGTCTTAGACATGGACACACCTGAAAACCCTAGGGATACACTGATCATTCTAGGGAGACCTTTCCTGGCTACTGCTAGAGCCAACAGCAGTTGTGAGGAGGGCCAAATAGAGCTGAAATTTGGAAATCAAACCCTCAAAATTGATATCTTTAAGGCTCAACAAGGAATCAATTGCGGTGTCATTGAACAAATCTGTGATATTAGAGCTTTGGTTGATGAAACACACCTCGAAAATAACCTGATTATGCCTCATCAACCACAGAAAGATCTTGAACCGCAATTAGAGGAGTCAGACCCTGATTTAGACAAACCCATAACTCCTATCCTTGAACCTCACACTTACCCTGACCCACCCGCTGCTGCTAATAACCTCATCCTTGAACTAAAACCCCTTCTAGATCATTTGAAATACATCTTTTTGGGTTCTAATTAGACTTTTCCTGTAATTATAAATTCTAAGCTTACTCCTGATTAGGAATCCTGTCTAATTGCTGTTCTCCAGCAACATCGTAGAGCCATTGGTTGGACTCTCGATGACTTAACTGGAATAAGTCCCTCTTATTGTACACACCATATTTATTCTAAAGAGGGCGCACGACCTTCCCATGAGATGCAGAGACATTTAAATCCCAATCCGCAAGAGGTCGTGAAAAAGGAGATCATTAAGTGGTTAGATGTAGGGATCATCTACCCGATCTCCGATAGTCGTTGGGTGAGCCCAATTCAGGTCGTGCCTAAAAAGGCAGGGCTCACCACCATTACGACTGAAACCGGAGAAATCATACCTACCCGATTAGCCAACTCGTGGAGAGTCTGCATACTAGTTCACTTTCTGATTGTCCGATCATCCTCGGTCGACCTTTCTTGGCCACAGCCCGCGCCCACATCGAATGCGAGTCGAGCTGTATTGAGATTGCCGTTGGATCTGAGAAGCTCAAGCTTAACATATTCAAGGCAGCCAAGAACTGGTGGATAGGCATCCATAGGATCCGGGTATTTTATGGTATCAGACAATTACCACCTATTTATAAATATGCAAGAAAAAGAAAAAAGAAAAGAAAAAAAAATATATATATATATATTAGTAATAAATGGTGTTTAGTAATGATCTAAAAGCTGAAACAAAAAATACAATAAGTGTTTATGGATATTCAACCTCTGTTTTGAAGAATTTCCAGGCCACAGAAGCTTGATTCGCTCAGGCTCGGCTTAATTCACTTAAAGCATTGACGAAATAGATCAAAATCTCTCCTAACTAAGAACGTTTCTTGTACCTGAGACACCAGTACAGGATTCGTTGGTTTGCTTTTTCTTGAGAGCTTAAGTAAACTTGGTTCACACTACACATATCAGGAAAGATCAAGTGAACATAAGATCCAACCCTAGTGTTCATTAGGAAAGGTGGAGTCCTTACCTGTGCGTGCAGGTAGACTTTTTATCCCAAGCTTTAGTCTTGTGTTTAGGAGTGGCTCTTTCCACCAAAAAGAAACTCTCCCACCAAAAAGAAAAAAAAAAAAAAAAAGTGTGCTCTTTCAAAATGTGTTGTAAGAGATATACTAACATATGTTTCAAAAAAAAAAAAAAAAAAAAAAGATGTTGCAAAAGAGTCAGTATATCTCATAAATGTCTGTATAATTTGTTTTTCGAAAATGGGAGTTGAGTTTTCCGTAATCATCTTAAGGGTCAATCCGAAAACACGAGCTGAAATTGGGACCAACCTGTACTTAAAAATTCGTGAAACCCTGGGAGTGAGTCTTAAGATTCATCTGGTCAGTCTTGATCCTTCACTATGCACAAACCATAACCTCTTGAGCTCTCGAGTACGGCAAAAACCTCCTGGGTCCTGGAAATCGTACTTAAGGTTTAAATATCAAGAGTCCTGGTTAGTTGAGAGATGATCTATGTCATGTGAGACTTAAAGTACTGGTAGTCTTCTTTACAATTGGTTCTCACAATATTCGATAATAAACACACCTATATCATCTCAGAAGAAAATCTTCAGCTTAAGATTATTTCTAAATACAGTTTTGCTAGGGACTAGCAAAAGATAGGCATGGGGGTATATGTTTGCACCTCAAAACACGCCTTTAATAATGCCTTCTTATGCTATTTCCTAGCATTAACTATGTATATTATAATCCTATAGCCACATTTGTAAAAAACGGTTGCATGCATGCATTTAATCATGAGAGGAGGAGAAATGAATAAATGGCTTCGTAATTCACATTTTATCTCAAGTGCCTCTTTGCAAATTCCACCTTTTTATTTTTCCTCTTGATTTCTTCTTTTTTCTCATTCCCGCGCGCATCCGCCTTCTTCCCGCGCCCACATGCACTCCATGCTGCGATGCCATACCCTGCCAACGCCTCTCCCTGCGGTTGCCACTCTCCAACGCCTCTCCCTGCTGCTGCCATGCCTCCCCGCCATGCTCTCCTCCTCTATAAAGCCGCAGCTCTTCCTCGCGACGAGGGAGGGGCAGTTGCTGAAAAACGCCACCCTGCAGTCCACCACCTTCCTCGCCCGTTCTCCCCTCCCATACGCCGGCCCTCCGTCGAGGAGGCACCCGACGAGCAGGAGAACCCACTGTGGTGCTCACCACCACAGTGGGAACACCACCGCCCAGCTCTTCAACGAGCAGGTGGGCGTGGTGTTTTCTTTTCTCTTCGTTTTCATCTCCACGCCATTGCTGCCGCTTCAAGGTCCGAAGCTTGAAGCAGCAGCAGCAGCAGCTAAACCACGGCAACAGCAGCAGCAGCAGCACCCCCCGCTCCTCCGCGACCGTCCCCGCAGCCGCTCACCGCCTCCACGCACGTCTGCAGGGCGTTCTCCGCCTCCGTCTCCGTTCTGTCCACGCCGCAGTTGCACCCGCAGCCGGCCGCCTTGCGCACTGCAGCGGCCGGCTACGGCCTCGCATCGCCCCCTGCCCTCCTCCGCGACCCTACGCGACCACTGCAGAACCTCCCCTCGCTCCTCCGCGACCTTCCCCGCAGGCGCTTAGCTCTCCGCGCACGCCTGCAGGGCACTTCTCCGCTCCGTCCTCTGCTCTGTCGCCTCTGCCATTGCACCCGCGACCGGCCGCCGCGCGCACTGCAGCGGCCGGTTATGGCCTCGCGCCGACCCCCGCGACCCTCCGCGACCCTCCGCGACCACCGCAGAACCTCCTCCACGCTCGCTCCTCCGCGCCATCGCCCGCTCGTCGACTTCGCGCAGGCCTGCAGAACCCTTCGCGAAGGCGCGCCCGCACCCGCCGTCTTCAGACGTCCGCCTCCGCCTTCAGACGACGCGGCGTCAGACGTCCGCCGCCGCGAGCAGACGTCTTAACTCGCTGCCATCGTCCGCGCTCGCGATCTCTCCCGCCCGCTCTTTCTCTCTCTGGCGCTCTCTATCTATCTCTCTCTCTCTCTCTCTCTCTCTCTTTTTCACTCACTCAGAGACACACACTACACCCACACACACACATCTTCACCGACACACACACACACCCACACACACACTTACACTATACGTATAGTTATATATAGTAACATATATATACATACATATATATATATACATACATATATCTATTATATATATATACTTATATACATATATATATATATACATATCTATATACTTATATATATACACACACACATATATATATATATATATATCTAGATACATATATACTTATATACATATATATATATATACATATATATAGTAATATATATATACTTATATACATATATATACACATATATATATCTATATATATATATATATATCTATACATATATAACTATACATTTACATATATATATAGATATATTTACTTATATACATACATATGTACATATACTTTCATGTTATTTATTATATGCTGTATCGCGGGGATATCTGCACCAGTTGCTGATATTCCCTGATACACGCGTACAAAAAAAGCATGGTCCCATACATCATCCATCCTCCATCCACACTCCACGCGGCACCTAGTCGTGTTGGTTGCGTCTCTCTAGACGTCGACTGACTCGACATAGTGCTACACTCCATCGTCACCTCCACCCCCACCCCTTTATATATATACTACATATAAATATATATCTATAGCTACTATATTTACTTTCTATCTGTTAGCTTCCTTCTTAGTAAAAAGATAAAAAAAGGTATAAAAGTGAAAAGATAATCTTTGATTTGCAGGTACCCCCGTCTTGCAAGTAGCAAGACGTGTTTTGAAACTCTATTTTGGCTAAAAGCCAAGGACACAATTTTGAGGGTGTGCCTCAAGAACAAGGATTACCAGAAAAAAACCTAAATAAGAAAAATACCAAAAACAGAATAAACGAACGGAAGAGACGCGTTTTAAGGAAAACGTAGAAATTCGACTTGAACCCCACTTCCCTGAGTTCGACCCTGGGCCTAAAAGTGACAAGATAAAATCAATTAGGCCAGGTTAAAAATTTTGTAAAGAGATGGTTAGGTCTGAATTAGGTTAACCACTATACACATTTCAACGATAAAAATATCATATTAACAACCTATCTGGGCTGACCCATCAACGACTCAATTCCTCCATGAAGAAGGATCATTTCCCACTACCTTTCATTGATCAGATTCTCGAGAAATTAGCGGGAAATCAATTCTTCTGCTTTCTTGACGGGTACTCCAGTTATAACCAAGTGACTATTCATCCTGAGGACCAAGAGAAGACCACGTTCACCTGCCCCTTCAGAACTTACGCATTCCGAAGGATGCCTTTCGGTCTCTGCAATGCACCCGCAACTTTTCAGCGGTGCATGCTTGCCATATTCTCTGATATGGTAGGTGATTATCTGGAAGTCTTCATGGATGACTTCTCAGTTTTCGGGGCATCATTTGATGATTGCCTCCAGCACTTGATTCATATACTCAGGCATTGCATCATTGTTAATTTGGTTCTTTCCTGGGAAAAGGGTCATTTTATGGTGCCTGAGGGGATCGTCCTAGGACATCTAATTTCTAAGAAAGGCATCCAAGTTGATCGAGCCAAGGTTGATATAATTTCTCGACTGCCTATGCCTGGCTCGATCAGGGACATCCGTTCTTTTCTGGGGCACGTCAGTTTTTACCGTCGTTTCATTCCTGATTTTTTGCGCACCCTGACTACTCTTCTCTCTAAGGATGTACCCTTTGAGATTTCCAAGGAATGCACTCAAGCCTTTGAAAACCTCCGTAACCGAGTCACCCAGGCCCCGATCCTACAATCCCCTGATTGGTCTGAACCCTTTGAGATCATGTGCGATGCATCTGATTTCGCTGTAGGAGCGGTTCTGGGGTAGAAAGTTGACTTGAAACCCATGGTCATCTACTACGCTAGCAAGACACTTGATGAGGCTCAACGTAACTATACAGTTACGGAGAAAGAGCTGCTAGCCGTAGTATTTGCCCTTGAAAAATTTCGATCTTATCTCCTGGGTTCCCAAGTCATCATCTACTCGGATCACACGGCTGTGCGGCATCTCCTTTCCAAGAAGGATGTGAAGCCCCGACTAATTCGATGGATCTTGTTGTTGCAAGAATTCGACCATGAGATTCGCGACAAGGCGGGAAGACAAAACGTGGTAGCTGACCATTTGTCTCGCCTTCCTTCTGAGATCATCAACCCTTCTGGACCCATCACGGAGCATTTCCCTGATGAGCACCTACAGACTATTGGTACTAGACTTCCATGGTTTGCTAATATAGTAAACTACTTGGCATCTCATCAGATCCCGTCTGATTGGCCGAAGGCCAAGAAAGACAAATTGCGCTCTGATGCCAAGTACTACATTTGGGAAGATCCGTACCTCTTCCGCATAGGTGCTGACCAAATCATCCGGCGATGTGTCCCGGAAGGTGAAATCAATGATATTCTCTCCTTCTGCCATGATCAGGCATGCGGTGGCCACTTCTCTGGGCACAAAATCGCATCGAAAATCCTCCAGTGTGACTTTTATTGTTCCACTCTGTTCAAGGATGCATACAATCACTGCAAGGCATGCAGTCGTTGCCAAACTTTGGGCAACATGAGCCATCGCGACATGATGCCTTTGCAGTCGATTCTCGTATGCGAAATCTTCGATATTTGCGGGATTGATTTTATGGGCCCCTTTCCTATTTCGGATGGCTTCGAGTACATCCTGCTGGCTGTGGACTACGTGTCCAAATGGATCGAAGCCATACAGACCCGAACCTGTGATCATAAAATCGTTCTCAAATTCATTCATCACAATATCTTCTCACGGTTCGGGATTCCTCGCGCTATCATTTCTGACGGGGGGACCCATTTCACGAATGCTCAGTTCAGGTCACTGATGAACAAATACGGGATGTCTCACCGAATCTCCACTCCTTATCACCTCCAGACCAATGGTCTAGCTGAGCTATAGAATCGGGAGATCAAGAAAATCCTAGGGGTCACTGTTCGGCCTAACAGGAAGGACTGGTCGTCCCAACTTCCGGAAGCTTTGTAGGCTCATAGGACCGCCCACAAAACTCAATTAGGCATGTTTCCTTTTAGACTAGTGTACGGGAAGGCATGTCACCTTCTCGTCGAACTGGAGCACAAAGCCTATTGGGCAGTACGGAGCTGTAATTTAGATCTTTCTAAGGCTGGAACCCACAGAAAGCTTCAGATCAGCAAGATCGATGAGTTACGCCTTGATGTATATGAGAACTCGCGAATCTACAAGGAGCGGGTTAAAGCCTTCCATGACAAGCACATATCTAGAAAGATCTTTCATCCTGGTCAAAAGGTCCGACTCTTTGATGCCCGACTCAAACTCTTCCCTGGGAAACTGTGATCCAAGTGGGTCGGACCATACCTTGTCCGACAGGTTTTTGGAAATGGAGTCGTCGATATCAGTCCTCTCAGCCATGATTCCGAACCTTTCATCGTGAACGGTCAAAGACTCAAACCGTTCATTGATGTAACATTTACTGATTTGGCTGAATCATCATTTATCCTCCATTTTCCCTGAGCATATTACGCCCAGCCGATGGCGTAAAACTCAGCGCTCAACGGGAGGCAGCCCGTCATCCCTATTGAAAAAACCCGAAACATTTTTTTGACACCTTTTTGCACTTAAAGTTCACCCTTTAGGACAGCCGACTCTACCTCTGGTGCTTGCATCTGAGATTAGAAATCGTCCTCAACTGTCACCCCGACCCATTCACTCATCAAAACATCTGTCCTAATGTATGAACTAAGTTGAATAAAAACCACCTAAGTTACAATGAGGGCATTGCAAATCTTAGACATGGGGGGGTATGAAAGTGCAAAACTTGTAAGAAAAGGTTTTAAACAAAAAAATTCACATATGCCAAAAACATCATAAAAATTAAAAAAAAAATTTGAAAGGGAATAATAAAATGAGAGGAGGAAAGAAATTTTGTAGACTCTACAAAGGAGGAGGAGAAAAAGGAACAAAAAGAACAAAAGGAGCACAAAATGAAAGAAAAGAGATAGTCATTAGTAAGAAAAGGAGTTAACCTAAGTTCTAGACCTCATTAAAGGAAACGAAATGGAAAGTACACAATGAGATTAGTAAGAACGTAGACCTTAGGCATTCTTGGATAGACTTTTAGTGCCCATTAAGATCTAGATATTCCTCAAGAGGTTGAGGAAAATGAAAAGCTTAAGTATTAGGACCAAGGCTTAGGGAGTATTTGGCCTCATTAACTAACTTTTGGTTTACAGGACTCAGAAACCTAAGCACCCTAACTTCACACACAGCCTGGTTCAGTAAGCATAAAAATCAAAATCACGCAGAAGCGTTGCAAAAATTCTTAAAATGACACCTAGAGTAGGAGCGGCCGATCAACACAAGTTAATTTGGACGAGTTCCCAGCGCTGAAAGGTGGGAAATTTCCCTCGAAGATGCGTAACAAAATATCATCTCCTCGGTGCTTGTCTCTTAGGATATTTACACATCCTACAAGGGGCATGAAAGCACTCTACTGGTTCAGATTCCATGGATGGCATTATCACGAAATGTCAATTGCCAGCGTCTGAATTCGGCCACGGAACACCATGGATGGGATTATCTCGAAATCTCAACAGCCAGGGTTCTAGGGGTTACCATGGGCGGTGCTCTCTCGAAGCATCGACTGCCAGGAATCCTTGAGGATTGATGATGGGGACAAGAAATCTGATACAGACTGTGTTGAGAAGCCAATCCTAAGCTAGAATTAAAAAGAAAAAGGGAGAGAAAACTCTCCAAACATATAATCTTCTACTTCTCTTTCTTACAAAATGCACTGCGAACTGAGCCAGGGCTAAAATTATCTCAAGCACGAGTGCTTTAACCACAAAGTCCAAGAAGCCTTAAGTTAGTTCTTGTAGGCCTTAAAAACTTTTGCTAAGGACTGAGGCTGAGGCTAGACAGATCTGGATCTTGGTTGGTACTAGAGTACCTTTTAGGCCTATGAATGGCATTCTGACCTAATCAAGGTTACAAAAGAAAATGCACTTATCTGAAATCATTAAGAGCTTCATGGTCTAGAACAAGGGTTGAAACCTTAAAATTTTGCTAAGGGACTAGCAAAAGTTAGGCATGGGGGTATGATGAGAACCTCATCATGAACCCTAACTAGCACAATTTAATCCAAATAAGTGTGAAAACGCTCCTACAAAACCTAAAGAGAGGCTTAACTCAGAGAATTCTGAGTTAAAGAATAAAAAAATCATAAGGGGTAAAATTGCAATTTTACCAATGCAGTTTGCAAATAGGGTAATTAAGGATCCAAACACAGGTCAAATAAGCTTAACAAGGAGGGAAGTGGGATGATCTGATCTGAAAAGGGTTATAGCAACTTTTATGAATTAAATGACATTCTGTAATCCTAAAATAAATCCACTTTAATTCACGAGGTTCGAGGTAGGATAAAAATCAACTAAACCCTCTAAAATTCATGGAAAAATATTCCCTAGGGTTTAGAACCTTCAATTTGGCCTTTACAACCTATTTTGACCTAAAAAGAGAACCATGCCCAATTTATGACTTAATTTGGGTTTTTGAGCAAATTGACCGGTCAAACATGGTACAACCTCAAATCAAATTTCACCATTAAAATACTTAGGTTCAAATTAGTCTAGTATAAAAATTTAGTCCTAAGAGAGGACCATCTTGACCAACTTTACAAATTAGTCCTCTTAATTTACTTCCTAACCCTTATCTTTTGAAACACTTGCGATTTGCCCCCTATCTTTTCATCATTCTTTACAGAACGGTCTCTCCTGCCATTTCTGCGCAGCACCATACCTCCGGCGACCTTGCGCGGAGGATGGCGCCGCGCAGGGCAGGGCACCCGTCCTCAGGAACAGACGGAGGGTTCCCTGCAACGTCCTCTGTCGCAAGGACCCTCCCCTGACCTCTGCAACCAACCATGCCTCTCGTGCGAACGCACGACAGGCATGAGTATCCTTTCTGGCCACTCTCCGACGAGGTAGGCACGTCGCCTCCTCGGTCCCCTCTCCTCGCCAAGGCCTTTATAAGGAGTGGCAGGGTCTGCCGTCTCCTTCAAGCTTCTTCTGGCGGAGAAACACCCCACATTTCATCTCCTCCCTCTCCTGTCAGAACGCCTGAGCTTCCGATGATCTTCTCCTCCTCCTCCTCCTCGCTCTGTTGCCCTACCTACAGCAGAGTCTACTCCGCCCCATCCTCTCCACGCCAGGCCGTACCAGCTGGCGTCCTCAGATCCCTTCCTCGTCGCCGATAACCTCCTCCTGGGCACCTTCGTCCCCAACTTCGGCTGGCACGAGCCGGACGCTTCCCTCTCCCTCTTCGTCAATTAAAGTAGGTAGGAATCTTCCTCTCTCTCTCCCTTACATTTTCCCCTTCCTGATTTACCCTTTTTACCCACCAACCGCCATTTCCACCTCCATCTGCTCCATCTCCGATCACCTTCTCCGGCGAGGTCACTCCACTTCCACAGACCACCTCACCCCTCGCCAACAAGCCCAGAAGCTCCCCTCACTCCACTCAACCGTTTCCCCCACTCCATACACCGCCATTCACCGCCCAACCACCCCCCAAACAGACCCATTTTCAGACGACGGGCAGTGGCCAGACGACGGGCTGAGGAGCTGAAGAAGAAGGAAAGAAGCTGCACTGTAGCAAACCCATAGTTAAGTCGTCTGAGCACCAAGTCAGACGACGGGCAGTGGCCAGAGCGCAAAAAAGAAGAAGAAGATCACCACAGCCGTAGGCTAAAGAAGAAAGAAGAAGGCAGGAAGAAAAGAAGAAAGAAGAAGAAGAAGAAAAAGAGAAGAGAAAAAGCAGCTGAAAGAGAAGAAGAAAAGAGAGAAGAAGAAGAAGCCAACAAAAAAAAAGAGAACTTTTGCTCTCTCTCTCTTATTATTTTTGTAACATAATTGTGAACGTTTATGCTTCTAGAATGATAGTTGCTCCCTGAGTTCGATCTCGGGAAAACTTGTTATTCCGAGTAAAAAAATGTTGTAATAATCTGGTAGCTGTTTTGTCATATACCACAACGACCATAATAACCATAACGACGAAACTCGCCACCAGTAGGTTTTCCTAGGACTATAGATTAGTTACTTTGAGGCTCTTTAACAAATAATCTAGACAAAAAATAAAAAGCAAAAGAAAACAACAAATGAATACATGAATAAATGACTTATCCTATTCTTTATCTCCTTTCTTTTTCAAGCTTTCACTCTAGGCGAAGCTCCTCTCCTCCATCAAGCTCCTCCAATCCACCATGAACGTGAGCTTGAGCTCCTCCTCCATACTTGAATCCATTTGAATTCTCCTGAAATTTATACACTCAATGCAAATGTTAAATAACATATGTTTTGTTATCATCAAAATTAACAAGTATGGTGCCCTTGCACCAACAAAAATAATCTGGCAAAAGAACTAGATAGTTTAAGGTCGAACAAAGGGCAAAAATCACGACCCTACTACTATTATGGTTGACCAAATAAGAGTAGTAACAACCGTGGTAAGAACTAGGGAGATTGAATTAGGTACTATTCATGATCGTCTAAATAATGTGGTCAACCAAGGTGAAAGGGTAACTAAGATGTATGTGAAAATTAATTAGTTTAGGAAGCTAAATTTAACATTAATTAACTAAAATAATGTCAACAACCATGCATCAACATCCTAAGTTATTGATTAACATGAATCCCATGGTGGGGATTCAAAATGGTAGAAATGAGCATTAATTTATTGAGATGTGTGCACCTACCTAGCTAAGGAGTAGTCTACAACTAGCCAAGAGGGATCTTGTACCGATCCATGGCTAATGATAGTCGGCTATATAGATGAGGATAAGAGCTAATTAGAAACTAAGGAGTTCAACACAATACCTTTGCAAGGCCAAGGCACAATCTTCTAATCATGATTTGTATGAACATCGTGACACCACATGGCAAAGTAGATATTTCTAATTACTTTAAAAAGTTGCAACCAAAATCTAATACCAATTTAAATGAAAATAAACTATTAGGTGCACCCATCCAACCCATGAGTGTAAGTGTAAGTTTTATGATCACAAATAAGAGCATGGTACAAAGATTCTAATCTCAAGAAATAGTGAAGAAGATAAGGACACGAAGATCAAGGAGCAAAGTGAATGCCATTGAGACTTGATGATGAGAATCAGGTATTTTGATGTACTTCATTCATTCTTTTCTTCTTAGATCATCTCAAAGAAAAGCCAAAAGGAAATGAGGTAGTTCTAACATAAGTCACCAAAACATAGGATACTCGACACAAGATAGAAATTAAGACAACCATCCAAAGTGAATCTATCAGATCAGCCTAAACAAGCCTTCAGTCGACCAAAGTGAATCTACTTCAGGGTGAAAAGAAAAAGACCAATTCAATTGACCTAAACCCACTTTTGGTCAACGTAAATGTGAATGAAGGCTATTTTGAGCACAAACGAGTATTAACACATTTATTACACTTAGTTGAAAGATAACTTAGCTGTTAAACATCTAATTAACACCTCATTGAGACACTTTGAAATTGGGAATAACTTTACTGCCTTAAATGACTACCTTGGTTGTAAATCAGCTATCCCCAACACCTCATAAGTTGACCAATCAACACACTAAACGTGAAGGATTTTTACTGATTAAGCATTAGCCAACCTAAAAGTTATCTCAATCAACACATAGACCACTGATGCATACTTTAGGTCAACCTAAATTAGTGATTTGTCAAACCAACATATTTAGTCTTGCACCTTTAATCAATGTAATTTTGTGTAAACTTAAAACCTATTATGTGGTTCCAAATGATCTTAAAAACATCTATAAGTATCCTTAGGCACTACTTAACCTTTATTAGTATCAGTCATCTATTTTATCTCAAAATTAAATCTTATGGAGTAAGAAGTAATTAATTTTCATGATTCTCTCATTTTGAATTTTCAGCTATGCAACTAATTTCTCTGTATTTTTATAGCATGAACCATCTTATTAGCTAGTACTAGCCTTTGCCTTTACTTGAGTATGGAAAGCCATAGAGACTCCAGTAAGTGGAATGTAAAGGGATGAGGGGAGGGGGGCATCTCCTTGGGGAGGGGGAAGAGGGAAGACAAGGAACTTTGCAAATGTTGCAAAAATACCAAGACACTAAAGAGAAGCAGTCAACCATAAAATAGGTCCTTATAATATTCCTTTTTTAAACCCCAATAACTATTCAACATAAGACGATCAATGTGTGCATTGTGATGAATTAAAATTAATATCACTTTCCTCTCAACAAAAGACATGGTAATCACATGAAAATGAATATTTTGAGTATTTGGTGATTATCTTATGAATTACTCTTAGTCATCTTTATATATAAGTCTATCCTTGGCAAATGTAATCTACATCTACATTCTTACATTGTCTCAATATTATTCACTATTACCTCCTCAATGTTAGTTGGCTTTGCTCTTTTATATTGTGAACACCACAAAAGAAGGAAAAGAGTATATTAGGGAAGATGAATCGATCATAATCACATTTGAAGAAATACCATCAGATTAGACGTCTGGTGATCACATTGGATGTCTGACCATTAGATCAGGTGTCTAGAGATCATGTTGGACATTCAGCAGATATGTTGGACATCCAAATTTTGAATAAGAGGATTTTAGGATGTCCGATCAGAGTGTCATCTAACTAGTTTGTTAAACATCTAATGAGTGAATAAAATTGGTTTTTGTTTGCTAATCATCATGTTTGATGTCTAGACATTTGATAATTATTTTCAGATGTCTAGTCAGTACTAATTTTGCATTAAACACTAATTCAAAGTATAATTTGATCCAAAATTGAATTGGATTCGATGCAACCTTTAATGAAAAATTTGATATGGGTATTAGAAGATATCTGTTTGTTTTTCCAAAGATTTTTTTGGGTAAGTTTGATTTGATTTTGATTATCATACTTGATCTTTTGGATATGAACCTCATAAAGGTAAGTACCATCTTTTTCCAAAATCAAACAAATTAGAAATTGTTTTGAAAATTAATAATATGATTTTTTTTCAGATAAAAAGTTTTCAAACCAATATGATGCATGCAACATTTCATTGGATCTCAAATTAGGACTGCAACTATATAATAAGTGACCAATCTCACCTGAGTAATTAGTTATCATAGGAGAATTGACAATTGCACCCATCAACATATGATGTTGTAATGTGGTTTTCTGTATATCATGTTTTCCACAATTTTGATAGTTTGATTGTGGAATGCAGTGATTGGATCATAGGCATACAGTGTGGAGCAAGGTTCATTTATTTTCATGTAATCCCTATAATTTGAGAGCCTTTTATATATAATAAGTGTTGTATATAAAAATGTAAGAAAATGCATATGGTTAAAACATGGGTATCTTCACGTCCATTCTTTTTCACAATTGCAAATATGATTTTTCATTATTTAGAAATCAAGATAAACTTAACTGTATATACATCTTAACACGCACACCTTACCCATACTTTCTAACCCATTTTAACATTTGTGCACTGTTGCATCCATGTTTAATGGCATCATTATCATAACAACCATGTCAAAAGTATCGATGTTACAACAATAATAATAGCATTGCATATCATACCAACAATGTTGTAGTACTCATGCACAACAATTGCATGGTGTTACAGCATCTAAGTTGTAGTGTTCATCACCGTAATGCTAGAGTGTTGATGTCGTAGGATGCTAAGAATCCATTCTTGTAGTGTATAACACTATGTTAATATTATATCTCTTTCCTATTCTATATATGTTTGATGAAGGGCAAAAAGCACCATCGTACTTAAAACTTTGCACGAAGCACAAAGAAGGATCCAGTTACCCAGATACCAAGTAAACAGGCGGATCCGACTCCACCCTACCCACTTACACTCAAATGGATCTGGACCCACCTTCATTCGGGCGGATCTGAATAAGACCGACCCGTTGAAGGACCCAAATTGACCGAAGTCAAAGAGGCAACAACAATACCCACGAGGCTCACGTCGGCATTAACAGTGGTGTTACCCATGCTATTAATAGCCAAATAACGGATGTGCTGGAGAATCCGCGAGGACTGTTATAAGGGATTTAATGTTGTTGGGATATTTCCGATACTATAAATAAGGAAGAGAGGCCCTTCGAGGCTCTCTTCACGCAATCTGAGAGAGAGAAAAGTAGAGATTCTGTACTACCCACTAGTTAAGTGGAAGTTTGGGAGCACTACCCACCCCCGAGACGTGCACTCCTTCGAGTGGAACTAGGTCATTAACTCTCGTGTCTCTTTTCTATGATTGCATTGCCTTTATTGTTAAGTCAGTTCTTCATTTCGCTCAGGAGACTAATCAATGTCCCATGACTTTCAAATTAATTTAGAGAAACCAACATTTTCCCGTTCCTCCTCTCTCGCCATGCTACATCATCCACCTTCTTTCATCCATCACTTAAACCCTCCCTTATCTTCCAATAAAAACTACTTTTTGCATAGCATTTCTCGATAAATTTACAAGAAAAAGCTTATTAAAGAAAACATAATTATCCATAAGTGATTCAACAAGACGAATTCTCGCGTTTAACAAGTTGCACTTTCCAAATGAGGTGAGCATAAGAAGGTGGAAGAATAAATTAAGAAAAATGGTTTACTCACTAAAAGAATCCACGCACCATCCAACTCCCTCCTCCCTCACCAAGCAGTGGATCCTACCCCCTTACCAAACAGAATATAAGCCGTGGATGTTCTCTCACACAATCCTACATTAAATTCATCCCACCCTCCTTCATAAAGTTAGATAATCTCAAAATTGAGAACTAAATCCTATAATTATTATAATTTAAAATCAAAAGACTTAAACATAACATAAATGATCCAATCTCTACAAATAAACAAACCTTAAGAGAATCCATCGGATAACTCAACGAGTTCACCTCCCAACAAACCTACAAAGACAAGCTTGCCGACTATTTATCCACACGCACAGTACCACCACCCACATAACACCCCCCCCCCCCCCCCCCCCCCACCAAACCCCCCCCAACCTTGGTGGGCCCCATAGTCAATTTCTCCATTTTCCCATGATCTCGCGGTTGGGATTGGCCATAGAATAATCGAACAAGCAAAACAAAACCCTTCCGTCCGACACCCCACATCCCACCCGTATATGACGCGGAGACCCCCACCTCTCTCTCTCTCTCAGTTCGTGATCCTCCCTCTGTGATGGCTACGAGGAGGAGGTCCCTTTGGCTTGCGGTGGCGATCGTGGCCCTCGCCGCCGCGGTGGGCGGGGAGGAGGACACGAACCACGTGTACTCGCCGTGCTCGGACGCGGAGGTGCGGAGGCGGGACGGCTTCACCTTCGGCATCGGCATCTCCCGCTTCGACAACTTCTACTCGGGGAAGACGCAGCTCTCCCCCTGCGACCGCCGCCTCCCTCTCTCCTCCGACTCCTCCTCGAGGGTCGCCGTCTTCCGCCCCAAAGTCGACGAGATCTCCCTCCTCTCCCTCAACTCCTCCTTCCAGCAGTTCGTAAGCTCCACAAATATAACCACCATCACCCCCCATGTCGTTGCTCCCTGCTTCTTGTTGCCTTTTCTTAATCGTAGTGGATACTTGTGTCGATTAGGTTTCGCTCCTGTTGATTTCGCCTGCTTGCATATGTGGCTCTTTGGTTAGGGTTTTGCGGGTTGGGCGAGTTTTTTTTTTCTTTTCTTTTTTTATATTTTGGAAGGTGTTGGAGTTTTCGGAGAGATGCCTGCTGTAGTGGAAGTAGATGTAATCTCGGGATCCGATTTTGGAGGATGCGTTGAGGAATTAGATCGGTTGGTTTGTGGGGGAGATGTTGAGGAGATTGGAGTGGGTGTGGTTGGGAAGTCTGGGGATTTGACTGGGGGGAGTGGGGATTCGATGGCCTTATTCTTAGGAGGTTTGAGTGAATGCGGACGGGAGTTCGTTGGGTGGGAAGATGGCATTCAGGAAGTTGTTTCCGGTGGGGGGTGGGGGGTGGGGGGTTCGTTGTTAGAGATTTTGCGAGAATTAGGTTATGGCGATCTGTTGGGGGTTGACGATGTGATTGAGGGCCTTTTCTTGACCAGGTGAATTTTCCGAAGCAGTTTCTGGGAGATTTGGGGGATTGAGGTTGTAGTGGTAGAGGAAATTCTGTTGACAGATGGAAGTCGGGGAGCCATTCTTAGGAAATTCGTTAAGATTCGGCAGCGAGGCATCGAGAGAAGAGGTCTTGAGTATTGCTTTGGAGAAGCTTCGATATTAGCAGATGCAGTGGGTGCTGTGGTTGATGACTTTGAAATCCAAGGCCATCGTGCGAAGGGGTTTTGGTGAGATGTGTGCGGAAGGATGAAAGAGTCTGTTATATGAGAAGGTTTTGGCAGCATTTGCATTGGTTTCGATGGGAACAGCGATGGGTAAGTTCTTTAATGATGAGAGCTAACTCCGTTTTCTATCTGCGAAACGGTGAATATTGATGGTTGTTCTGCTTGGTTGTGATGGAAACCTTTGGTTAGCTGGTTTTTTGTAATAGACGAGCCTGACAAAAATTTTTCTTTCTGGGATTTCATTGGGGATTTGCTCAAATGTCTAACTGCTGGTTTGTTGTCAAGTACTGGAAACATGGGATGTCTGATATTC
The DNA here is from genome assembly GCA_037157565.1 of Thalassia testudinum. Lineage (NCBI taxonomy): Eukaryota > Viridiplantae > Streptophyta > Magnoliopsida > Alismatales > Hydrocharitaceae > Thalassia > Thalassia testudinum. The sequence continues at coordinate 28,296,448 of JAZHRO010000024.1, forward strand.
AAGTTACTCATCTTAATTTTAGAGTTCTGTTCGCATAATCGATGTCCATTTTCTCTTGTAAATACAGATGTAGGCATCATTTCCTTTTAATACTTTTGTACGCCAATTACGTTGCTTTGCAAACTGTTTTAGTGTTTTGTTCCCAATGGTGACCATTTTCTTTGGTAGACTAGAGTTGTGGACGGTAGTTTCTTCTTAAGATTTTGTCTAACAAGCAATTTGCTTTGCGGACATTTTTAGATCGTCTCTACTAGATGATCATTGCCACAAGAAAATCAATTTTCTGCTCACTAAAAGAGTTAAGATATTTCATAATCAATATCTTAATATTGATATTTATCTTCTTTTTATGTTGGAATAGGCTGAGAGCATGGGGTTGTGATCATTGTTAATCTAGAATAGGTTCAAAGTCAAACGTACAAATTTCAATGTATTCGGTTGCTGCTGGTATTTTGATATTAGGTATAGAAATATCATGATCATGATAAGAGAAGCCATGCCTCATGTTTTTGAGTGATTTGAAGACTAAAAATTTAAAAGGTTATATTCAAATGATCAGTTTCAAGCTTGATTTTTCATATTTGAAGTCAAGTCCAAGTAAGACCAAGGAATATCAGAGTGCGATGTATGAATAATCTAAATAGTCAACGCACTTAATTTGGCATCAGTCGTGGTTTTATGGATTTTTTGGAGTTAGATTTGATTAGGAACTTTCCTCTAGATTTGTTGTATGGTTCTAACTGTTGGGCTGTCATCTAATTAGATGACTTTGTAAGATGGAATGTTTCAAATTTTGGCTTGATAACCTGACAGGTAGAGGAGTTTTGGCTGATCAGCTTTTCAAGCTGTTTTGAACTAGTGGCATATTTTAATGCTATGGTTTTCTCTTATTGGAGCGCTGCAGAATAAGAGTCTCAAGGGTGTCAGACATCTGTTTCCTGGAGAAGCCTCTTAAATTAGAGGGTTTTGGATTTCCTTCGGTTGTAGGATGAAATTAAACATTTGAGTCCTACCCAACCGGATAGGTGGGAATGGATTGCAGCACTTCTGCAGTAAAGGCAACTTACCATGCTTTATTTTCTTTAAAAAATACTAAGGATGTATGATGAATCTCTAAGAGATTGCAATCTTACTTGGAGGATGCCTTCGAAGGTTAACATTTTTGCTTGACTGGTTAAAAAGAAGATTTGGACTAACGGTTATCGGCTGAAGCTTGCACCTCAACTGGATCTTGTTTGCATCAAGTGAACTGCTTGCACTTTTTTTCATATCTTTTTGCTACTTTTTTATGGGAGAAAAATGAGGCTGGATCAGATAGATGGATCTTCAGGGGATCCTTTTTGACAAGCTTTGCTACAGGAAGGATGGCCTTTGGTCCTCTCTCTTATGGAGTCAGTGGAGACTGGGGTAAGTCTTTGGCATTGGTTTAGGCTGTGTGGCTTCAATGGAATGCATTTATCTATGTGATAAATGTTATTCTTCATATTGCATCTGATTGGGTTATGGGGTTGCATATTGTAGAAGGGAATGCAGCTATTTTTTATGCAACTTTTTTTTGAAAAGATAAAGGAAGGCTACTGGAGATCAGCAGCGATCCGCTTCATTCCACTACCAAAGAGAAGCAAAAAGATTATAGAGAGTTGAACCAAAAGGTACAAAGTGTAGACGCCTTCTTGCTACATAATCGACGTAAATATGCAAGCTCCTAAGGACACAGAATCATTTTGTATGCCTCCTCTAAAGCTTGCCCAGAATTCCTGAAAAGTATTCTGCTCAAGAACCAATAATGAATCCACCTCCACACCTCTTTAGTGAATTTGCAAAAGAAAAAAGGTTGTTCCAAATTTTCATCATGATCCCACAGAAAGAGCAAGCAACAGGATCTGCAGGAGCCCATCTCCTCCTCATCAACTTGGTTGTTGGTAACAAGTAAGGTTTGAATTATTAATTTCGATGTCGTTTCGATAAATTTTTATGTGTATTTTGAAAAGACGTCGAGGGCACACTATGGAAACACCTGTATTTTGACATCAGATTTCGACAACTCTAATGTCTCAAAAATAATTTATTTCGCAGACACGTTGAGGGCATGCTCAACGTATATCGACAAAAGATGCAGAAGTAATTAAAATGATTAGAATTTCAAGGAAATTACATGCTTAAACATATTTATGTAAGAATAATAATGTATATCCTAATATTTATATGCAATATATAGTCTATTATACTATATTGAAGTTTAAGAATAAAATATTAAATAATTACTATGTGAATTGAATTAAGTCATGCATATATAAAAGATTCAAATATATAGTTTGTAGGAAATTAAAAATTTAAAAGATGAAATTTAACTAACTAATTAATCTTAAATTAATTTATTAGTTAATTTGAGATATTTCATTATGCTGATAGAGTAATTAATTTGAATAGACTTAAATTAATGTAACTATGTATGCTGTGTTGGCTATTTTTATTTATGTCATCCTGTATGAGTTATGTTTAGATGTAGTTATTGTTGAGAATTAGTGTGCACATGGGAAGCATGGAGGCTTGATTGGTATAGAAAATAGTCCATGTTGGGACTGTTTTCACGTGGAAATTAGGGAGGAATCTCCCCGATGAGGCTGCTGCAATTTGGTGTGGAATATGGACTTATTCCACGTTGAAAACAAGAAGAAATCTTCCTGATGTGGCTGCTGCAACTGCGTGGCTTATTGGGGAAGAGAGGGACCACGTTGGAGAGAAGGGTCGAGAGGAGCTTTGATGATTGAAAGAAGTTTTTCTATTGCTCAAAGAAATAATGGTTGGGGAGACTTTTTATAGAGAGGACATACCAATTAAAAATAGTAAAGACTTAATTTCTAAAATAATTCCTAAAGTATGTTTCCTAAAGAGATAAAATGTTTTCTAATTTAGAAAAATTTTATCTCTTAACAAAGGAATTAATCCCACAACATTTATTCCTAAAACTTCTTTACTAAAAATAGAAAAGCATCATATTGGTGCATCAAATTTGGTCCAAAGGACCCTTGTCGCCAGATATGTTGGACATCCAAATGGATGCCATGTGGTATGTGCCACGTGGGATATTTTTTGAATCCCAACACTCTCTCTCAAGTCGAAGGTTGTGAGGTCGACGACTTGGCCTTTCATTGGTGAAGCTAGATGCCCCACCACTCATCTTCTTCTCCGAGGGCAAAGATATCGGCCTTCTTCTTGGACAAATCAATGGCAAGTTCTTCCACGACTTCCAAAGTTGTTGCTTCTGTGGCAACCTAGGTGGTTGTCGCGATGACTGCTATAGACTTGTCTTCCCGTAGAAGAATTTGAAACTTCTCCAAATTTTTAGAAGGGAGTCGATACACGAAGTGCTAGTAGCCTCACATGGTGGTCTCCCGTACTTCACCCAACACTTGTCTTGTGGATGATTATTTCGTCCACAACGTTGGCACTTCGCGTAGACGCAGCTAGATCCACGTCCATGCCCTCGTCATTGTCCTGCACTTGCTTCTGAGATAGCGAGTGCGGAACTCTCGCTCTTTGGCTCATCTGTCTCAGGAATCTCCATCTTGAGTAAACGGCAGAAGATGGTCTCCAGATCCATCTTTCCTTCTGAAGCGAGGATTTGATCACGTGCGGCTCGATAGCGGGAATTTAATCCTAACAAGAACTTTGCAAATTGCCACACCGCATGTGTCCCCCTATTTATCGCAACAAAGAGGCTCGTAGATCTCCAATTCCTCGAACGCCTCCATCTTCTTGTAGTACTTTGTCGAGAGATCTCCTTGATTGGCCGTCCAGATACAGGTGTAAAGCTTGTTGATGTGGGCGTTGCTTGAGGTTCGGGAATATCTCTTCTCGAGGGCTATCCAGATCTCGAAGGCGTTTTTTTTGTAGATCATGTTCGAGCCGATTGTTGGATCCATCGAGTTCATGAGCCAATTCATGACAACATAATTTTCTTTCTCATACTTTTTGTCATCCTTGAAGTCCGGTGCCTCTTCAAGGAGAATATCGAGCTTCTCATGTCCTCCAACGAAGATCTTGAAGGTGTGAGCCCACAAGATATAATTGGCTGCTCCGCTAAACTTGATGGTTGTCTTGGAGATAACCACCTTGCTTTCTCCGGGGTCGAGTATGGCATCTTCGACTGTCGTGGTTGATTCTGTCATCTTCTTTTAGTCTTCTCCGCGTAAGGCATTGAAGTTGTTGAGGAAGACTTCTTGGATGCGAAAACCACCACTTTGTGGTTTGGATGAAGCTCTGCGTGGCTCAAAGAGACTACATGCCTAAAAAGCCTACTCTGATACCATGTTGAGAATTGGTGTGCATGTGGGAAGCGTGGAGGCTTGATTGACGTGGAAAATAGTCTACATTGGGACTATTTTCATGTGGAAATCAGGGAGGAATCTCCCTAATGAGGCTGCTGCAATTTGGCATGGAATATCGACTTATTCCACGTTGAAAACAGGAAGAAATCTTCCTGATGTGGCTGCTGCAGGTACGTGGCCTATTGGGGAAGAGAGGCACCATGTTGGAGAGAAGGGTAGAGGGGAGCTTTGTAATTAGAAGAAGTTTTTCTATTGTTCAAAGAAATAATGGTTGAGGGGACTTTTTATAGAGAGGATATACCCATTAAAAATAGTAAAGACTTAATTCCTAAAATAATTCTTAAAGCATGTTTCCTAAAGAGAAAATCTTTTCTCATTTAGAAATATTCTCTTAACAAAGGAATTAATCCCACAACATTTTCCGAAAACCTCTTTACTAAAAATAGGAAAGCATCATATTGGTGCACCAAATTTGGTCCAAAGGACTCTTGCCGCCAAATCTGTTGGACATCCAAATGGCTACCACGTGGCCTACTGATTGCCACGTGACATGTGCCATGTGGTCACATGGGATATTTTTTGAATCTTAACGGTTATATTGTATTTATGTATGAAAAATATAGGTTGTTACCTTTAAACATGGGATCATAAGTTTCTAGGTTGGATGTTATCCTAGAAGTAAATGATTAATTCATGAAGTAAATATGCCGTTAGTGTTTGCAATTTTCAAATTTTATTCTCTTATGGATGGATGCAAGTTTTTTATTTTTTAATGTTATCCTAAACTTAGAATTTTATTTTTAGGAATTAAACAAATATTTCCTTAATTCTAAATTATGATTAGACCTATATATTCATAATAATGGTAGATCTAGAGCCTAGTATGTAAATCTACTCTATAATTATGGATAAGTGTAAAATCAAACTTTAAGAGTGTTAAATAAGAGGAGCAGTGAGACTAGAGGGAGCGACAGTAGTGGAGATTCGGTTCTAATAAGAACAAAGTAGCAGTAACAGTGTAAGCAACAGTGGTAATAGTAGAGAAGAATGAGAGAATTGATAGTGAAAAGTAATAATAGCAAGTCAAATTGTCGAGTGCATTTTGTCATTTGCTAACATTTTGGCAAAATTTCGATAACATTTCGTCAAAATTCTTGAGTTTTGATATTATATTGATGTCAATATGACCTAACAAAAAAAAAAGCTATTTCGACATGTCAACGACATGTCATTAAAATTTAAATCACTTACAAAATTAATAATAGGTAGAAACTAATTATTAAGACAACCACATTGATATTAAAATATTGTAACAATTTAAGAATTGTATCTAATGTTATCCATTTCTTTGAACTTATCGACATATTACCCATAGTTGAAAAAATATTATAGACACTCGTGCATTTTGACATTACGTGTGCCAATGCTGTCTCACATCAAAAAAATGTCATTTTGTAGGCATGCCATGGGCACGCCGTAGACATTAATTTTTAACAAGCCCTTTGAAGGAATCATTTAAGTTCCACACCGGTCAAACATCCTGCCCCTGGAAGATATCATCATTAAATCCATCCAATCTAAGCAAAGTCTATCCCTTCTTCAATGAAAAATGTCCTTTGAACCACACATGAGAATCAGGCATCCCTTCTGTGGATACATAGCTTACATTCATAACGAGTCAAAACATCTTAAGCTGCCACAACCTCTTGCAACTCCCGAAACCTGGCCTCAGAAAGATTTTCGCCAACATGACAACTCCGGAAATTGGTCGGTGGGCCTCTTTACATTGAATCTTATTAACAGTGATTTATGGTCGGATAATGGTACCTTTTTTTCAATTTTTTTGCTGTGTCTCTTGGTAGGAATGATTTGATTGCTATGGAGTCTAGGAACAACAAGAGAGGGACCTTTCCACTGTCGTCAATGGAAAGGAAGGTTTTTTTTTGGCCCTTGCTTTTACAAATAGGAGGATGTGGGAGCTTCCAGTGGTGGGAGGATGCCATGGCAAGGGGGTAACTGGAGTGAAGAGGGATGGGGATGATGGAAGCATAGCAGCGGGGATTGGAGAGGGACGGAGAGGAGATGTTGTGAAGGCGAGGGTAAGATGGGGCAAGGGGGTAGATAAGGGACCCAATTACAGTCATTGCTTGCAATCCAACGGCCCTAAATCAACTTTGAAGCAGCCAACAAAGCAATTCCTATCCATCTCAATGTAATCATATTTTAGGATATTTTTTAAATATTGGAAAATTCTCTTCCCTGGCTGAGGTGGTAGGATTAGATTGCTATGGGTTTTAGTTCTACTTCAGGTTTTTTGCCAAATGCTGGAAATCAACTTCCTTATGAGAGAAACTCCCTAGTTAACAGATCAGTTGATTTCCTACAAACTTGTCAAGAAAGAGGTATGATCAATGTCTCCATGTATAAGACTAAGAGCAAGATTGTGTTCCATTGACCTATCATTAGTGCTGCATGATAATTGGATATCCGGATATTTATCAAGATTTCCTAGACTAGAAGATGTATAAGGTCCTTTAACTTAGAATGTTATTGCTACCATAAATTGGCACATGAAAGCTTTTAAGCAAAGCAAAGGCTCCCCTAAAGGTGAGATTTTTCCTTGGCTGCTGTGAAGGCAAAGACTTGCAAAGCTTTACTGGGGAAATCTTCCCCTGGAGCCCAACGTGTCATGCTATGCATGGCAGTTTTCTCGTCTGCCATCGTCTGTTTTTAACCTTCTATCTTGCTAGAGAGGATTGAAAGGGGCAAGCATCGGATGGATAGATGGGTCCTGTCATTGTTTCGTGTACAAGTTTGGTGATTGCGTTATTACGATTTTCAATTTAGGATGGAAAGAGCAGCACCTTCAACAGCGTTGTATTGCATTTGGTTGCAGCATGATAAGGTTGTCTTTGGTGGAAGTAGAGCTTTTGTTGAAAATGTGTTGGTGAGTATGGAAAATTTTAGGTGGCTTTGGGAATCATGTTTGGAAAAGCATGCAATTGATTTTCTTGTAAACTAACTTTTGATATTAATAAAGCAGATGTTCATTGACCTTGAGTGACCATCCCTCTCTCAAAAAGTGGTAATAATATGGTCCAGGGATTTAAGCATCCATACTCATGATTCCTTTCCTTTTCATCTCCTAATGGTGCATTTCCAATTTCTTACTGATCTTATTACCCATTTCCCATTGTTTGATCTTATGCATCTTACCAAGTTTCGGCAATTTTTAGGTCAGCAGTGGTGGATACATGGTAGCATTTGCAGGACGTAAATACGCGGCACGTTCCGAGCCAATCTTCATTGGCAACAGCTCATATATTGTGACTGGATTCACTTTGGTGAGTGTCTACTTGGTGGCAATTTGTTGTCAAGGATCTTTAAGTGTCAGAGTTCAGTGTTCTCCAGTCCTGATCTTTTTGTTCTTCTGATGCCTGTGGCGAGCCAGGTATTGGAATTTAAGAAAGGCACTTTGCAGAACCTCTACTGGAAACGTGACTGTGATTCTTGCTCCGGGGCGAACTTTGTCTGCCTAAGCAAGCGAGACTGTGCCCTCAAAACATCCAGCTGCAAGAGTCAGGGAGGGAAAAATGACTGCGATAATCTCAGCATACAGGTGGCCTTCTCCGGCACTGATAAAAATCTTGCTGTGCTCAATTCGTGGTATGAGGTGTCGAATCTCCAGCAATACTCCCTCGTTGACCTCTACTCTAACCTGAAGAACTCTCTCGGATTTTTATGAAAAATCCTGATGTAAATCCAGTGTGCTATTTATGAGCACATTTCCTCTTGTACCTCCCGTCTTGCATCTGTGTTACAGTATGCAGTAGGCTTGGTGATATCTTTGTGTTAGTTTGCTTCCTGTGTATGTATCTTGAGTGTGGGTTACATTTGCCGAAGTTTACGTTCCTAATCAATGTCGAGGTTTATTTACAGAAGTTTGTATTACATCCCTACTTCTTTCCTCCATTAGGCACCGCTTGAATGGTGGAATAACCCTCCAAAATGTCCAATCTTATCCCACGATATATATTCCAAGTGGTTTGTACCGAGATTTGCAATTCTGTCTATACAGGAAAGAAGATCATGTCAGAAACTTCAAGAACAATACCCTTTTTCTTTAATCATCCAGTTTGTTGGGACCCATCGTTTTAACCAATGACTTCGCACATACGATCTTATAGCAACTGCAAATCATCCAACAGATTAAATTGCATGCGGATTCACGATCACTCGATTAAGATTTCGATACCTACGAAGTTCACATATTTTAGAATTATCTTTAAGAATTGATATTAATAAAATAGGTGTTAGTCTCTCAGAACAACCGTTACGATTTTGTAAGTTTACCTCTTGGAGAATAACCTCCCAAAAAAGAGATTAAATTAGACCTAATTAAGTAGCTAACTGAAGATTATGCAGCTCAATAGCTAAAGACGTGCAGCAATTGCAGTGAGAACTTCCAAAAGCACCAACTAACATATGTGCAAAAGCCGAAAACAGAGGGTCCAAATCTCAACGACGGGATTCAAACAGTCCCTGGAATCTTCATCTTTCCTCAAATCAATCAAAATCCACAAAAACGCAGAAGTCACCAACGAACAACTAAAAACACCACCACACCCACGACATTTTCAATGGTGCTCATCGCATCTTCAGAACTTCAGGATCAAAGTTTTCTTCCCTTACATCAACTTATGCTAGCTAATTCATATTTGACCAAATCAGCAAGAAGTACATATAATAATGCACACTAACAGCAATGTTCCACGATGAAAAGCAAGGCATTAACCTTTCTTTCGCTAAGGGGAATATTCTGGAGAGGTTGCTGTGGCCACTTCTTTTTTTCCTTCTTCGTTAAATTACATAATTACATCGTTCAACATCAAAATAGGTAATACAGGTAATACAAAGGACACATGCCTACTGCACACAACAATGGCTATTATACACATTCCACAGAGATGTCAACCCTATACCTACATACGCGAAAAATCTCAAGCCGAGAAAGAATATCTACCACACCATATCTGTCATATAACAACCGATCCGATGGATGAGAAAAGGGACAAAAACACGTACCCAGTGGTTGGATATACATACAGGTGGGCTTCTCATCAAGTTGGCATGCAGCTTCGCAGGGTTTGCCTCTCTAGAAGAATGGTGAAAGTTGACATAAACATCTTGGTGCGTCGGATTCTGGACAGTGGATTTGCCAAATAAATGTAGACTGCTTCATCAAATCTTTTGACGAAGTTTCATGACACATTCCCATCCTCCAGGAGATGAGACCATATTTAACATCGAGGTGGCATAAATGACCCATCCTGAAAATGCCATTGAACTTGGTGTACGTATCACCACTCTGCATTGGGTGATTAGATCCATGCAAGAGAACCTTTGTCATTAGCAGCTGGCGGGCGGCCTCTCGTTGGGGTTGCTGGTCTATTGGCATTAAGCTCCTGAGTTCAAGGTAAGACCCATATCTTACATATTTTAAACACATGTTCATAAAAATGAAGAGTGCATGTGAAGAGATAAACTACCTGCATCCATGTATCATCTATATGAGAATCTATTGATGAATCAGATGAAGGAAGGGCAGGTGGTAAAGGATGGATAAGTTTAGGAACAATCACAAGGTCTCTTCCCAGTACAAGTATTGCGCCTGCATTGTTTGCAGTTCCTGTATTTCGAAGAGCACAGATTTTAGATAGCACTTCTCAACCTGAAATAAAAAATAAAAATTGCATATGCACAAGGAAAGATTTAATTACCACAATAATTAGTTGCAGAGAAAAGAGTAATCAAATGCCCTTGAGCAAATCGCTCAAACCCATCCATTACACACTCATGCGCACGTATAATTAACTGCAAATTGTTGTTGTTGCAGAACTCCATCACACGGTCCGGCTGCAAACAAGGGATTCTTAGAGGGAAAATGTCATAGAGCTAAAACTGTATGCTACGTCTCAGAAATTTCATGTCATTGTCAATAACATCCTTTCATTAATAGGCAGCTTCCCTGCTTTCAGATCAATGTCTTGAAGGGAAATACTCATTTTTTCAGTGCAATTTGGTTAAAAAGAAAGTATACAAAAGCAACAGGATAATCATATCTGCAACCCCTCAATCAGATGAACAGTCAGGGTTGCCACTTACCAGCCATTTTGAAGCATATGCTCATTGATGTTACACAAGTTTAGTGCAAACAGAAGAAGCATTACTTTGATGTGTATATTGTTCTGGTTACTACATAACTTTTGGGAAAGGCAAGACATAACAAGATGGAGAAATAGAACGAGGAAACATGTTCTGATAGCAAGATACATAATCCTATAGACATGCATAATTATTTGAGCACCTCAGGCACTTGTATACAGAAACCAATTCGGACTTTTGCTACAAGTCAGCTGTACATAAATAAAAGGGATAACTTTTCTCCTTTACACTAATCTTACAGGTCTGTCCAATAGCACGGGATCCTTGTGGGAAAAAAAAAAGCTGCACAGGCATCCGGCAGAATTTTTTGAGCTTTTTTACTTTGAAAAGGTTTGTTGAACAAAATTGGACAAGGATATGACAGTGACCATAATAGCCGATAAGAGCAAGCTCAGTAATTTTGATAAGTTGGCAAAGCAGTAAATAAAGTACTGACCCCAAAAGTGACCAGCCCTGGGCCACGGGCATTTGGTCTTAACCCTTCAACACTGTCATTCTCAGTTGGGTCGGACCTGGTTACAAAAGAATAAAAATATTATCCACTCGGCATTCAAAATTATAACAAACATCATATGAAAAATGCTAACCATAGCAAGTCCATTAGGACCACAGAGCCTGCTTCCATTGTAATTGGCCTCGGCAGGCTCTCAATCTGTTCAATGTGATTAATGGATCTACCAATGCCCCCATGCATGCAGATCACTTTCTTTTCAATAAGGGCAGCAAGTGGGAGACAATTAAACAAGCGATTCATCCTGTGCCATGCCCAGATCCCATCTCTCTCTCCCTGTTTATTTGTGTGGGAAGGGAAACTGTAAGTAATGTATGCCTCCCTGACCAAGAGAACAGAAATATACCAGCAAAGGAAGTACCATGCGTTCAATGCATTCTATTCGAAAGCCAAATAAAGCATTGATATCTGCAGCCTCATGGTTCCCTCGAATTAAATGTACGTTATTGGGATGCTCAACCTGAAAGAATAATATGAATAAAAAAATACATCTAAAACAAACAAGTTGCTTGATAAAATGAGAGTAAAATAACTACATGCAAACATAGTACCTTAAGTGCAAGCAGAAGGCAAATAGTTTCCAGACTATGCTGGCCTCGATCGACATAATCTCCTAAAAAGAGATAATCAATATAGCTGGCAATCACAAAAAAATGAAAAAAATCAGCATATCCACCATCCAGCACCACAGTGTATGATCTTGAACAAATTATTTTCCATAAACGGACTCGGCTACACCTTGTCTTCTTGAAATGTACGATTTGAATATATCTTGAAAAAAAAAATCAACCTTGAAGTTATCCAGTTAGTTATTTTTATTGGCACACATCTCCAGGCATGCAGTTCTAAATTATTTATCATGGTCTTCACTCTGACCTTGCAGGGGCTTTTCTTTGCCTTTTTGGCAACAGATCATTGGGTAATAGTTAGGTTAGATGTTGGCATGAAGCACAAGGTGAAGGGACTTGGGTTCCAGTCTGCATTTTCAACTGTTCAATAAGTAACATCTCGGGGAAAACCTTGACAATGTTTGGTCAAGACGGGTGTTGAGAATTGCTTGGCTTCAAGAGGAAAACAAGACCTCTGTGATGGCAGCTTATGAACATTGATGCACACTGCCAATGACATAGCATTCCTACATTCTTGATACATTGCTAGGGTCAGTGCACAGATGTATCATGCATCAAAAAATGAATGTTGCACCGAGCACATCTGATGACAGCATTTGAGATCAAGACAAATTTGCTGCGCGGATACATGTGTCGTGCCCTTTGACAATCAAAGCATTGAGTTCAAGGCAGATTTGCTGCCACAAAGCAAAGTGTCAGTTCTGCAGCACAGGTTAGGATTTTGCACAGTTTTTCTGTGTGAGCATTTCTGAAGGGGATCTGTTACCATGAAGTGCTCTGTTCATAAAGGACTGAGTGGTCTTTGTATTAGATACATATCATACAGGGAAAAGGAACAAGTCTACAGAAGTCAATTACAGGAAGGCATTGCCTTTTTCCATCATCAGCCATTTTCTGTTGTAATATGAAAAGGACATCTTTCAAGAGGTAGGCAGATGCATGTCATTGAGTGCTGGGGCACACTCAAGATCTCGTTGCTGGAGGGAATTCCTTTGCCACCCACTAACTAGAGTGTTCATGTTGACATCCGTGAGAAAACAAGAATGTTCCCTCTGGTACATGATACATGTGATTAAGAGTAATGCTTTTAGTTCACCAGCAAATTAAGACTGAACATGGTTGGATGAGGTCAGTCATCACCACAACATTTGATATTCCAGCCAACGTAGCCAGACAAAGAAGAAAATAGAAATCATACTATTTAGGAAACCAGCACAAATAACTAATTAAGAGTGGAGAAGTGCCACTAACTCATTGTAAATCCATGACATAAATCTTAATTCAGTGATGCAGGCTTACAGTTAGAACTAGTAAGTATTATTTTTGTTTTTTTAGAGGGTGATGAGGCACTCGGCAGAAAATGGTGCCCAGAACACTTAATGCTGGGAAACAAGCTTTTCATAAAAAATGCGAGTAGGAACTGCAAACAGTCAGCCTGCGCTTAGGCTTAAGCAATGGGCCTAACCCTTCAGGGTCAACCTAGGCCCAGCCCAGGCCCATTTAATTAAGTGGACCCATGGATCGAGCCTAGGCCTATTTAATTTATAAAATCCTAACCCAAGCCCAAGTCCGGCCCAAAGTAAATGGGCCAGGGCCTAGACGGGCCAAGCTCATTCATTATTCAAAAAGAAGGATGAAGTATGCAATTTAGTAATTAAAAATCTTTAAAATGATTAAGAAAATTTGTATAACTTAATTTCAATTGATAGGAAATATAAAAGTATTAATCATTAGAGTAATAAACTTATTAAAACTATAAACTTTCAAATTTAATATACTTGCAATTTGAATAATATAACAAAAAACTGGAAATATTCAAAACAATAACAAAGAACTACATAAAACTGCATTATTTACTAAGTTATCCCTAATATTTACTATTTTAAAGTTTGAATACATTACACATAGGTTATTTATGTATATATATAATACATATATGTATATATTTATATATGGACCTTAAATGGATCGGGCCTTGGGCGAGGCCAAGCTTCGGCCAACCTAGGCCTTGACCCTGGCCCATTTAATTAATGGGCAAATATCTTGACCTAAGCCCAGCCCTTGAAGTTATGGGCCTGGGCCTGAGTTGGGCCCGGTGGGCTGGGCTCAAGGCAGCCCAACCCGATGCTCAACCCTACCTGCACTGCACACCCGCTAGCCCTAGCAGTCTGGAGAGATGAATGAGCACTGTAAGTGGTTGTAACAAATTTTTCAGCCATATTCCAAAGGATACTCTGCAGAATTCTGGAGAAGAGAGAGATGCCAGTTTGTATATCACCCTCCTAAATGTTACCCATGATGCAGATGCAAGTTGTGCAACGACTTAGGCTGGAACAACAAACTGCTCTGAAATGAATCAGCCCATGGTTCATTTGACTCTCCCGACAAATTGGTAAGAGACGAGTTGCCAAGGCAGATACAACATGAGGTACCATAGTGCATTTTTTTTGTAAATGGCATCATGCCAATGGATGAGACAATAAATGGAGTAAATGGCAAACTGGAAATACTAGAGAAATGCCCTTGAATTTGAAGGGCTTCCAACTAAGTAGAACAAAGACCAAATATGTGCATGCAAGTTTTGTCGAAGGACATGTAGATGACGCAGAGGTGAAAATTGGGACAAGTTCCATTTCAAAGAAAGAGGTTTTCAACAACCTGTTAGAATAAGAAAGTGCTTTCTTTGCATCCTTTTTTTCTGTTACAAGCTCTTCTGCATATTCCCCAGCCATCTCATCCCCCACCAGCACCTAGTTGATGCCACCCCTCCCCGGCACTTCGGCGGGAGTCTCGCCAGTCCGGCAGAGCCCCAGCTAGCAGCACTAGGGTTCCAACGGGTTTTTCCAAGTGCCGCAAGACCTTCTAGGGTCTGGCAGTGGCCTTGTTTACGAATCACTGGCCCCAGCCAGTTGTCTTCACTCCAATGCCCTACTGCAACATTGCCTTGGGTTGTGCAGCCTTATTGTGGGTCACTGCAGCTGATATTCTGAGGTTGAGCACCGCCAGCGACCGAAGAAAGTGTGGCCTGTGGGATTCGGTGCTGCCACTGTGGAAGCCTCTAGGTATGTGCTGGACTTCATGGACCTCTGGTGACTACTTGGCAGCCCCAACCAGCCTTCTGATTCCTCATTGGCTATGCTGCTGTTCAATGAGACAGTATTTTGTTGAGATCAATGTGTTTAAGGGCTGTTTTGGGTGATTATTATTTTGTCCCTTGATTCCAGGAAGTCATGTGGCAATGGCTGATGTTAAAGATGTATTTGGTGACTCTGTGGGGCGTTCAACTACTGCAAACACACCTTCACATGTGCAAGGTACCACTATCAAACTCGATAGCACCAACTTTCTTCTCTAGTCCACCTTGTTTGCATGATTTGTGGGGTCTCAAAGGAAGAAATACCTTCTTGAAAAGGACAACACAAAAAAAGAAGATGGAGGAATGAAAAGCAGGCAACGACTGGGTAACATCATGCATGTTGAACAATATGAAGGACTCAATTGCCAAGCAGGGCATTGTAGTCATAGGTGAAGAAGAAGTGGGAGGTGTTATACAAGATACAGTCCCACAAGAGCAATATTTCACATACCTATAAAGTGATCAAGGGCATTCACACCTTCAAGAAGAGAACTGTGCTGCTTGCTGAGTGCTATTCCTTTCTTGGGATGGGCAGGATACCTATCAACCTATTACTACAGGTGTGACTCAGATGACCAAGCAACAAGAGGCCATCAAATATGTACAGTTTCTAGCGACAGTTGGCCTAAAATATATAGTAAAAGATCAACTAATAACACTAGAAAAGGTCCCCATACCAACAAAATCTATGCTTGCCTATCAAGGCTAGAGGTGTCCATTTCGTTTACTTAGTTGGATTCCTCTGTTGTGGCTGCAACTGGAGGACAAGGCAGAGGGACTTCTCTTGGTCAAGGGAGAGGATGCCAGCCCATTAGTATTAGTCGAGGATGTGGACAAGGTTGTTTATTAATGATTATTCTCTTAGGGTCAATCATACTTTTGACCGTTGTTAAGTAAACCATGGTTATTCAACTAGCTGTTTAGCTCCTAGAATGAATCAAGCATCCGTTAGTGCAGAAGAATCAACAAAGACTGCAATTTCTAGAAAGGGGTAGGTTAGGCATTGTCTCCAATCTCAAGATGGTGCTACAGATACATCTCATCGAGTGTTTTCTATTGCTGCTTCAATAGTTAGCCGATCAGTTCACCAAACTTTTTGCATGGTTCCAACTAGAGAGCAGATGTTGGTGACTCCTCTCATATCACGGGAAATGCCTCATTGTTTCAGTCCTTATGGCCTCTTGCTAATCCCTTTCACGGTTTTGCATTGTCAATGGATCCTTTCTCCCATTATTGGTCTTGGAAAAGTATCCCCTACGAAATCTCTCACTAATGTCACACAAGCATGTATCTTGCCTTGAGTTTATTGTCTATTAGTTAAATTAACAAGTCACTAAATTGTCAAGCTATCTTTTACGAGTCTTTATTTACCTTGTGTGTCTCCAAACGATGAGACAAATTGATGAAGGATTTGAGCAAATGCCCTTAGCTTCTTGAACCTTTTATCCCAGCATTTATCATGTCTTGTAACTACCTCCAATACCTCTGTGCAACTTCATCTACAACTTGACCACCCTAGCTTGTCGGTGCTTTGACATCAGTTTTCAGATTAACCCTCCCCAAAGCCTTTTCAGAGTGAAAAAGGTCAAACTTGGAACACATCATGATCAGTCATTTCAATCCAAAGTCAATAAAAGAGAAAATACTCCCTTTGCCTTAGTTCATGTAGATCTATAGGTCCATCTTGAATAAAAGGTCACATGGGTACTAGCATTTTTTTGGTTTTGGTTGATGATTGCACCAAGGTGTCTTGGATTTACATGCTTAAAGAAAAGTCTAAACTCATGTCCCCATTAAAAGTTTATTGCAGGAGTTAACAACTCACCTCTCAACTTCTATTTGTGTATTTACGAGTGATAATAGGTTAGAGTTTTTGAATAAAGATGTCTGCCTTTTTTTTCATTGGGTGTGCTACATCAGACCTCATATGCTAAAATGTCTCAACAAAATGATTTAGCTGAATGAAAGTTGCAACATTTACTTGATGCAGTGCACACTACTATATTTCAAATGAATGTTCCTGCGTATTATTGGTCCAATAATGATTTTCCTTCTGCCTTTCTTATAAATCGGGTCTTTTCATCAATTTTAAGGGGAAAGGTTACATATATTGTTTTATGCTTTTTCCCTTGCCTCCTCATATATTTGGCTATATATGTTTTGTCCTCTTTTAGGCAGATAAGTTGGCACCTTGTGCAGTCCAATGTACCTTCTAGGATCATTCAAGAACTCAAAAGGGCTAACATTGCTATTATCCAACCACATTTTGGCCTTACATCAATGTCAATGTCACCTTTTTTTAATAATAAATTATAGTTTTCTGTTGCAGGAAAAGGAATCAAAACCATCATTGTTGATGTGGTACACCATTGTTGATGAGGTACCACACCAATCCCTCCTTATCCACCAGCTACCTCATCAACATCACTATCATCACCACCTCCCAATCTACATATCAATGCATACATCCACCAACACCACCACCATATAAGTCGATGGAACTCCTTACCACATGGACCCTATTATTCCTTCTGCCAAACCTGTTTCACCCAATCAAGATCAATCTCGGGTCCTTCTGACCATCCCTCTAGCATGGATTGCCCAATGCTATTTGTAAAGTCCCTCGTTCCCATCCAAAACATCCTTTATGTAATTTTATCATATGTTATCATCTCCCTTTCTCTGCAATAGTTCTCTCGTTCTGTTGCCAGTCAGTGCCAGTCACTAGGTTCCTTGTAGTCACATAGAGAAATTACAGCATCCTTTATGGAAAGTTGCTATGGAAGAGATGTCAGGTTTGCTTTCCAGGCAGACATGGGATCTAGTAGACTGTGGACCCCTGCCAAATATCATGATTGTGGGGTGTAGATGTGTGTTTATCCTAAAGAGCCTCCCAATGGGTCTATTGCACTGCAAGGCTCCTCTACAGGCAAAAGGACATGCCCAAACATATGGTTTTCAAAGACTCTTTCCCATGCCTCACCTAAACACCATGCATAAGTTACTCCTTGTTGCAGTAAACTCAGGCTGGCAGGTCTTTCAACCGGAAATCAAAAGTGCCATTTGTATGGTGATCAAACTTTACATGGAGCAACCACCCAAATTTATTGATCAGGGAGAGTGTTTTAAAGTATTGAAGCAAACCCCTCATGCACAGTTTGTAGATTCAATAGGGCGATGGAGCAATTTGGCATCAGTCATTCCTAAATTGATCATTCAGTCTTCACTCCACATGAACCTATAGGCTCCGTGATTTTGATAATATATCGTGATGATATTCTACAGGCAATGATCACGGTGGTATATTGGCAGCGAAAGAATTTTTACATTCTCAATGTTAGAGTTAGTAGTTGCGGTTGTGTTTTTTTTTTTTTCTTTGAGAGAGGGTTGGGGTTATCTTTTTTTTTATTTTTTGAATCTTCCTTATATTTTAACCAGCACCTCTCTATATAAAAAGGGCTACGATTTCTATGAGAAGTAAGACATTTAGTTTCTCTTCCAACATAGTATCAGAGTAAGGTGAGTCCTAGGCTCTTTGCACTTTTGTGCCTCAACACCAAAATCCTAAAAAGCGAAAACCTCTTCTCCCTCTTCCTCTTCCTCTCTCTCTTCCTCCCATCCGATCTTCCTCATTGTCAATGCTGCCCCAGCAGCACCAGCACCAGCACCGCCACCAAAGCACCTCCAACACCCTCCAATGCCACCGCTAGGCACCCTCAGCATAGCTGCATACCACCAGCAACTTCTTGCGCCACCACCAAGGGCCCCAACGCTGCCATCAGAGACCCTAATGCCACCGCCAAGGGTCCCTAAGCAGTTCTCAAGCCTGTAGCAGCAACACGGTGACCGCTGCAATGCCTACTTCATTGCCAGAGGTTTCTATTCTGTCGCTGGGACCTTTGGTGGCTCTCAAGACAATCTCTTGGTGCCGATACGATCTAATCTTGTGTCTCAAGTCATTATTAGGCCTTGATGGGACACGAGACGCTCTTCATTACTCTTCTTGGTATGCTCTAATTTTCTACTCTTGAGTCTTCTTCGAATCCACCATGGCGATGTCGGGATGCTCTACCTCTCTGAAAGTCAAGCCTATGATTTCCCATGTCTCTATGGTGATTCAAGGCAACATCTATGAAACTCAACGGTGTCCATAATTTCCTACTATGGTCTCAGGCATTCATGATCTTTGTTGGTGGTCAAAAGAAGCTATATATCTTGACCAAGACTCTTCCCAATTCCCAATAGGCAAACATTGAGCAATGGGACCAAGACAATTACTTGATCATGAATTGGATAGTGAAGAACATTGAGATGCAAATTGCGCGAACTTGCTTTACAAGAAAACCACTAAGAAGATATGGGGCAACTTGACGAAGAAGTATTCTCAGAGGTCTAATCATGCATGTCTTGGTGACATATATGGTCGGATCTAGTCCATGTCCCAAGGTAATTGTTCCCTAGTTGATTACAATACTAACATGGAGGTCCTATTTGAGGAGCTGAACAAGATAGATAGGACATCGACAAACATGGCAGGTATATCACTTTCGAGATGGTCTAAGTTTCAGATATCTGTTTTCCCGTGATTAGATTATGGACCTTAAGACTATCCCTGATCTGGAGACAGTGTATGAGAGGCTCCAAAAGATTTCCCCTGACACAAGGACGTCTGTGCTGTATGTTGTTTCCCTCCTATTGAGACCTCTTCCTTTGCAGTCCCTGGGGGGGCATGGTGATTCTGGAACTAGTCATGGTCATGGTCGAGGATGAGGCCACACATATGAACCTTATGTCCATTACCAACGGACAAATCACTCGTATGACAAATGTTGGATCAAGTTTGGTCGACCTGGTCGAGCCAACTTTGTTGTAGTTCAGGAGGAATGCCACTCCTAGACTACCGTCTCTAACTACTAATGACTGTGCTCGCCTTATGCAGCTCCTTTGACAAGCAGCTAGACTATCTACTCCTCAAGGTATGATTACATCTCTTGCTGCTACAGATACCTCAGCCAACCTAGTAAAAAGGATTCACTTACATCTGTACAACAGACATCTCCAGTTGCCTCTATCAGTTTGGCAAATGGTTCTTATTCCCTTATTACTACAGTAAGGGATATTCACTTCATTAACTCCTTTTGACAGTCAGGTGTTTATTATGCCCCTAATTTCCCGTTGAGACTATTATCTGCTTATAAATTGTGCAAAGAGCTTTCTTGTCGGGTGATTTCTGATGAGCACTTTATTTTCTTTCAAGACATCTCAACAGGAAAGATGATTGGTGGGGGGATTGAGAGAGGTGATCTCTACTACATTTATACCCCTCAGTTGTTTGCAGGTGTTGTGTCTATCTCGAATGATCCTAAGCTCTAACACTGTCGTTAAGGTCATCAATCTGTTTCTCAACTTTAGACAATGATTCCGAAGTCATCTATTCCTACCCCTCTTGAGTGTGAAGCCTATCAATTAGGCAAGCATCACTAGGTGTTCTATCACCTTTTCAGTTAGTTCATTGTGATATTTGGGATCCATATCGAACAAGTCACCAGTCGTCTGTCCTGGGCTTTTTTGTTGAAGGATCAATCAGAGATTAGTTCTGTTATTCTTAAATTCTTTAATGAATTTCAAATTTTTTATTCCACGAGCATCAAAACTTTTTGTAGTGACAATGCACTTGAATTCATACAAAAACATATTCATAAGTTTTTTGCAAATAATGGCACCATCCACTAGACTTCTTGTATCCACACATCCGAACAAAATAGTGTTGTTGAGCGTAAACTGCGCCATATTCTTGATGTTGCCCCTACACTGATGATTGCCATGAGTGTCCTTAAGCATTTTTGGGAAAACATTGTTGTTACTGCCACCCATGTAATTAACATGGTTCATTCTAGATGTTCTCAAGATCTTGATTGGTGGCATGCCATAGATAAGATAGTAGCTTTGCAGCTTTTACTAGCTGCGACACGTGAGTTGATTGACCTCCCTAAAGGTGCCAAGATGGTTGATTCCAAATGAATTTATATTGTTACCTTACAGGACGATTGAAAGATTGAAGACCAGGTTGGTGGCGAAAGGCTACCCTTAAGCATATGGCATGGACTACTTCGATACTTTCTCTCCAGTCGCACGTCTCAACTCAATTCAAGCTATCCTTTCTGTAATACTCAACAAGGAATGGCCATTATATCAACTTGATGTGAGAAATGCTTTCCTTTATGGAGGCCTTTAGGAAGAAGTCTATATGGTCCAACCTCTAAGATACGTGGTTGAGGGGAAGAAGGTTTCTAAGCTACAAAAGACCATCTATGGCCTAATATAGAGTCCGAGAGCATGATTTGGAAGACTTAGTTCAGAAAGTCAAAAGATTGGCTTTCTCAAATCCACATTTGATCACTCTATTTTTGTAAGACGCAGAAAGTCAAGTGTGGTGATTTTAGTTGTCTATGTTGATATAATTGTTATAGGTGATGTCATTGGGATATAGGAGGCTTAAGATCTTCTATAGGCCACCTTTGTTATCAAAGACTTAGGTACTCTAAGGTACTTTTTGGGCATGGAGGTTGCCAGAAACTCGAGCGAGATGGTACTCTCACATAGGGTATGTTTGGGAACTTCTTGACGAGATAGATCAACTAAGAGCAAAACCTTTCTCCATTGCAGGGAAGCCACAGCAGCAACTCAAGAAGATAACCCTATGTTTGAAGACAAGACGAGATACAAAAGCATTGCAGAAAGCTTCTCTATGTAACAGTTACCAGGCCGGATATCATATTTTCCATGAATAAAGCGAATCGGTTCATGGAGAATCCTCGTTATAGCCATTAGCAGGTTGTGTGTCTTATTCTCAGGTACCTTAAAAGGAATCCTAGAAAGGGTCTCTACATGAAGGATAAGGGGCATGTGGATTTGCATGCCTCCTCTAATGCAAACTATGCAAGATTAGTGGAAGACAAGAAGTCAACTACGGGTTATCTTGTGACTTGGCGAAGTAAGAAACAGATGATGGTGTCCAAAGGCCGAGCATCGTGCCATGCCTCACATTGCATGTAAGGTCATGTGACTAGTTCATTTCTTGAATGATCTAGGGATCTAGGTCCTACTGTCAATGCCTATGTTTTGTGATAACCACTCAACCACTTTTATTACCTCTAGTCCCGTCTTCTACGAGCACACCAAGCACATTGAAGTGGACAACCATTTTGTTAGAGACATGATCCCTACAAGGAAGATTTGCACCCTTACCACTTCAAAGTAGCAGATTGCAGATATCTTCAGTAAGGTCCTTCCACAAAAGCGCCATGACTTCTTATGTGCCAAGTTGAGCATGCATAACATATATGCTCCAATTTGAGGAGTGTTAAAGTTAGTAGTTGGGGTTATGTTTTTCTTTTGGGTCTTCCCTGTATGTTACCCAGCACCACTCTATATAAAGGGGCCAAGGTTTCTATGGGAAATAAGACACTTAGTTTCTCTTCTAACACTCACCTTGTCAATAAGGGCCTTAGCCCTATCAGTTAATTCCTTGGCATTGAAGAGGGCCACATGCCACATAGATACAAGTCTTATTTTATCTCAAAGTATGTACGTACTTGACTTCTTGAGAAAGACCTTTCAAAAAAAACTTCCTAAGAAAAACACACATGCTTGGTTTTAAGCTTGCGACTAGTGTCACTGACAGTCTAGAGCTTCAAGAAGTTTCTCTTCTTGATAGTCACATGCTAGATATTTCCTTTGCCACTGAAAGGTTAAGCTAGTTTTGCAGCAACCTAAGGAGCTATATTGGGCTATAGTATCTCAAGTGCTTAGATATTTAAAGTCATCATCAGCAAATGGTCTATACTTCAATCATGGTCACCTTGGTGTATGGGGCTGCTCCAATGCGAATTATATAGGTGCTCATGAAGATAAGGAATCTACTACAGGCCTCAAAACTTAAGTTGGTGGCAGCCTAATTACTTGATGTAACAAGAAGCAGAAATGTTGTTTCACATCTTCTGGGTGATATCCATGCTCTAAGGTTTTGGTTTTTCTATCTCCTTACCATGCCCATGTATTATGACAACAAGGCAGCTACATTATTGCAAATAATCCAACATTTTGTGAGCACACCAAGTACATCGAGGTGGATTATCATTTTAATGGAGACGCAGTTTTTCCGGGAAAATACTTAGGTTTTACATATCCACAGAGGAGCAATCAGTGAATATTTTCCCTAAAGCTCGCTCATGGCATCAACCATAGTTCATTAATTCCAAGCTAAACATGAGAAATATCTATGATCTAACTTCAGGACAGTGTTAAAATAACAAAAGGTTATCTTGCATTCCTTTTTGTTATGGGTTCTGTAATTTACTTCCTCATGTCATTATACACAAACATGTAGGTTTCTTTGTCAATATAGAGAATCCCATTTTTCTCGGCAATACCCATGATCAATTTCTCAATAAGATGGAAGAAGTGAATGGAAGGTCACATGGAAATAATGCAGGTTGGTTGAAGCATGGAGCTTCAAATGCTTTGTGCAACAATAAAATTCCTTTGAAAAGCTATGAGTGCATGCTGTGAAGCAACATTGAGACTTTGCTATGTTATAGATATGAATATTTCTACAACAGTGTATATATATATATATATATATACAACAGTATAAGAATATGAACATTGGGTTGTCAGTTGTCTATGGCAAAAACAAAGCTGTTGAGGTGAATGTTTGACAACATAAGGATTGTATCCAAAATGAGGTTTATCACGAAAAAGGTTGGTGTGACATCAATATAAGATCAAATGTGAAACTCCTACAAGATAGTTCAAACATCTGGGGGGAAAGGCCCTTTAAGATGACTACCTAGAGGGGGGACAAACTGAATGTAGAACCTCAGAAATGGGTAAGGGCTGGACAAGTTTGGAAGGAAACTATGGCATTTTCACTTTTGGATTTAAGTTCTAGAATGAACCAAAATAAATTTGAATGGAGGAAAAGAAATCCATGAAGATAACTTTGCTTGATGTGGGGAAAGGCTCAGCAACCAATTATGTCTGTGCATTACTTTTTGCAACCAGAGTCAATTGGCTCTTGAGCATACAATCAAGCATATGTCTATTGGTCGGAATTACCGTGGAATAGAACCATACGTTGAGTCTCTTGAACTACCTTGTGGATCAGTAGACAGAATCCATTTAGAGATCCAACCATTCTACTTGTATAGATTAATTATAACAAGAATATGGTTTTGAAGAGGAGAGAGCAAGAGAGACATTTCTTAGAAACCCAACCCTTCTTTACAACTCCCCACTCTAGTCTCCTACCATCCAACAAGGTTGCATAAATCTGCAGTTGGTATTCAGTCGGTGAGGTAACCGACTAAGGAGTATACGGTATGCGGGTGATTAATCGGAGATTAATCGGTTAAGTATTTTTAAATACTTAAAAATTCAAATATAATTATATATACATATGTATATATAAATTGAAAATATACACATATGTATTAGTATTATTTTTTTAACATACATATCCTCTCAAGGAGACCCGATAAGTGACAAGTAGGGTGGTGGTGATGGAGGATTGAGAATCGGAGAGAGGGGCACATATTTAGGGTTTACTTAGGATTTGAATGTAGGGGGAGGTCCAAAGGGGGATGAAGAAGTCGAGTTGAGTTCTTTTTCTCTTTGATATGTTAATCAAGACAAAAAATTAAACTCTCAATATCCAATCGGATGACTAATCAATCGATTAATCGGATAATCGGCTGATTAATCGGTCTACTTGATTATAGGCCTGAATATTGATATGTGGTTTGATCCCTGACCACATACAATTAATTGGTAATTGTTAATCGGCCGCATGGACCAATTTTTGCAGCCTTGCTATCCGCTAACCCTTAAATCCATTGTCATCCAGCTTGCAGATGACAATATCATTTTCCTATGCCCCTTGTTCAATCCAACTCCACCCTACCCCCAACCCCGAGGGCAAATCAGTACTTCTCACAGACATTCTTTCTTAGAACACTTACTTTCTTTTGAAAGGTCTTAGAACACTTATTGTGGAAAAGTGAATAAACATTCAATGCATTAGTTCAGGTTGCAGCGAGTTGTTCTGCTTGAATTACGTATTTGGCTTGTCTCCTTGAGCTCTTCATGGCCTTTAGGTGACATGCAGTCCCGACATGTATGGGCAAGTGCATGACAATACAAATTGCTTTGTAATGCCTTGGGCCATAAAATATAGATGCAAAATCACTTGGATTTTTTTTCCTTTTGGGAGGAGGGTGTGGAAAAGGATGGCAATCTCCAATCTTTTTGATGTTGTTTGTTTTGTACTTGCTTCTTTTCCGTGTTAAATGCCTAGTTTTGGCTCTATTTATCATCCAAAAACACTAAATATAGCAGAGGTCAATATTTGAGCTTCACAAATATGACACCAACTTCCAAGAAAACAAGCTTATTATCCATTTCTACTTCAACCAAGTCCCTTGACTGAAGTCCATCAATATTCCCAAACCTCAAGTCTCTCTGTCAGGTCAATTTAAGTCTTTTTGCCCATTTCCAAACACTTGCAAAAGCACTAGTCAACTTGTTGATATACAAGCATTGCACTTTATCAGTCATCTCATCCGAACAAGTGCATATATCAGGAATTATTCTTGTAGAATATCAAGATAGAATCAAGAGAAAAGCAATGAGTATAGAAGTAACCATCATGCCAAATATAGAAACCCTATCTCAACTTCTACTTAAAAACTCTGCCAAAGAAACAATAGGCTACATGATGTATCGGAAGTTCTAGCAGACACACTAAAAATGATTCCTCTTCAGTGATTCAACTGCAGCAGGCAATAACTTTGGGGAAAAAGGTTTCCCTTCAAAACTTTGGCGAAAATGGTAAATAGAACATATTTTGGTAGGGATAAAAGTAAAGAAAGATATAGAATCCTTTCACAAAAAAAAAAGGAAATAGAATCATAACTAGAACAAATATAAGAATGGGACATGTAGAGCTTACGCTATGTCTCCTGCTGTGGAAGGAGAACCGTATTCATCAAATAATCGCATGAGATCTCCAAACTGACCATGTAAGTCACCAAAAATCTTTACTGGGGCTCTGATTTGCAAAACATTAGGCTCACTAGAAAATATCCGCTCAGCAGTATCACAAAGATCAGCAATTTCATTGCAATCCAAAAAAAATTGCCTCTGGACCGGAGGTTTCCAGCCACGTGGTTTCAGTAAGTGTGCTATAACCTGGGAAACACCACATATCAGAATCTGACAAACCAAGAATCAAATCTTGATGGAGATGGGCCAAGAAGGATATCACAGAAATAAATCCAAATGATGAAAAATTTTTATTTAAAAGTATTACTTAAAAATCGTACAAGGTATCAATATGCTGCAGCACTAGACATGTCATTATGAAATTCCACAAAAGTAAAATCTCTGCTATACTTGACACCTCTTAAAAACTCTGACTAGTATGAGCATTCTTGTGTAACCATCACAAACCAATTAGTACTAATTTTCTTTCTTTTCCGAAGGTGATAATTGTCATTTTTCTACAAGCGGTGAAGTCCAACTGCACTTTATTCCTCTTAAAGCCTCTCTGACCGATATGAATAATCTCAAATGAATATCTAAGTAAATAAGCTGGTTTACCAAATAAAATCAACAGAATTTTATGTATTGATGCCAAGACCATTTTAATGATGCAAAGAAAAGCATGATAAAATTTTAGTGGATTGTGCATTCATTAACTGATTGACTTCACATGATTTACCTTTTTGGGGACACTGCTTATGGACATTTGCCTGTCAAACAGTTTTCTGGCAGCACTCGCACTCTCTGGAGTACCATAATTAACTCTCCTGCTTTCATTTTCAAATTGATCAATGGAAAGCTGTCTAACCATACCACCCAAGGCACCACCTGTTTCTGCAGCTATAACTACCTACAGTTTATTTAGAAAAATAATTACATGCACAATTAAAGGGAAGGAGCTTCCTACAGAATGGAAATATGAGACAATTTAAATAAGAAAATACTAACAGCTCTATGGTGTAGCCTGACACCATGGGAGGGGACGCTATTCGTTATAGAAGAATCTTGTGGTTTAATTGGAGACGAGAGAAGTCGATCATTAGATGTAGCATCTATACTGCCGTCATGATCAGTTAGTTCTACTTCATTACCCATTTGTCGAGCCTTAGCAGCAGCTAGTGTTGCACTTATAGCTTCAGCTTCAGCTGCCGAAGCTTCAATTAAGTAGTCTACACCCTTTCTCCTGCATCAAGAAACACAACCAATATTCCCCGCAAACAATTAAACATAAATGCCTATATTAAGTTGGATCATAGCTTGCACTAGCAACTTGGCTAAAGTAACTTTTTTTTTCTGAAAAGCAAAAGGGCAGCTAAAGAAACAATTGAAAGCAATAAAAGGAACTGATAAAAGTCTATATTACCTCGATCCCTGTAAAGAATTTTCACTAGGCAAACCAGCACTATTATCTCCATTTACAGGGGGAGCAACCGGAATTCCCAACATTGCTGAACCATTAACACCACCGTCAGCATTTGCTGTTCTGTCACCTCCATATGAATATCTTCCAGATCTTCCTGTAGGCATATTAATGGCGGCAGCTGCAGCAACATGTGAAGTTGCACTTGTCGTTTCAGCAGAAGACACATCTTCGGCGACAAGGAGGTCATCAAGCAAAACCCCTAGATACAAAATTATTGTCATTAACCATAAAAAATCCAACGGATGAATATAGTACTTAACCCAACTAGTTAATCATTAAAAACTAACATCCTAGTTTATGAGAGCAGATTAACTGCTAAGAACACGAAAGCAGCTCAGCTTCGTTTTTTAGCAGTAGTTTTTTTCTACATATAATCTGAAACCCCAAAGGCAGTCTAAGGGTAGTTCACAATTTGATTAAGTAGTGCATAACAAGGAGGGAAAAAAAAGGGAAAAAACGAAAAGGAAAAGGAAAACAGTTTGCAGCATTTGTGCAGCCTTCCTCTCTAACTCAATCATACAAGAAATGTTGATATCATCTTGTACAAAGTTGCCAAGAAGTTGGAAATATGTTTCACATAGTTACATCTACAATAAGTGCATTACTTGTCTTGACTGATGATGACCTGAAAAGACATTCCTTTGAGAATTGCAGGTAAGAATTATTCCATGGGTTTTAACCAGCAGGTGACGGTGTTACCTTTATCGCAATGTTGCAGTACGTAAAGGATGCCCTATTCTTTGTGGAGGGATCTGTGGAGGCAACCAAGAAGGTGGCAAGCTTTTCTCTGATTTTTCAGGGTTAGGTATAAGTAGAGAAAAGTCATCGATTGTTCCTTTTGGGATGGACGAGTCCCAAGACAAATGCATGTTTAGAGGTGTTGGGGACATCTGTTAGACAGCTTGGCTTATTCAGGACTTCCCTGTCAAATGCTCCTCTTAGGATGATAAATTGGGGTCTGGTGCTAGATCAATTACAGAAAAGGTTCAAGGGGTGAAAGATGAGACTGATTTCTAGGGGAGGCAAATTGATGATGGCGAAATATGTGCTTTCTGCAATTTCAATTATCTTGGTGTCAGTTTCAACCTTGCCAAAGAAATTGGAGGATATGATAGGAAAGATGATGGGATGATTTTTTTGGGTAGGGATGATGTAGACAGCTAAAGAGATGCACCTAGTTAGCTGGAAGAATGTTTGTCTTCCGATTTCTGAAGGGGACCTTAGAACTGGCTTCTAAATCAGACTCTGTTGACAAAGTGGATAATGATGGTGATAGGAGAGAGGTCTTGTGATGAAGGTGTTGTTTGCATCGTACACTAGATGTGTAAATTGGAAGAAGAGGATGATGTCAGGAAGAGGTGCTTTGCCTTTCTGGAAGGGTCAGTTTCAAGTGATACCGCAACTGATAACGACTGTGTAGCCCTTCTTTGAGGTCAGGCTTGGAAGTGGAAGAAATTTCAAGTCTTATTTGATGATTGGATAAGTTTGGGACCAATCACACAGATACCCAAGATATTTCTCTTTATTTGTTGATCTGGAGGCAATCATGACTTTTTTTACTAGAGCTCATCAGTTGAGGACGATCCAGGAAGCTAGATGCCAATCTTTTTCTCTGTAATGTTTCATGTCAAAGGGTGAAGGAATTTCTTCGGTCCACAAGAGGATATATCTACCTTTAAACCAACAATGAGTGATGTAAGAAACTGGGTCTAGAAGGCTAGGTGAAGTCTTTTGGCAGTCAATGTAGACAAAGTAACATCTAGATATGGAGTTAGCCAAGGCTAATAAGATTATATGCAAGACCAAGATACCTCAGAAGGTGAAGGTGTTAGCATGGTAACTCCTGGAAGGGGAAGGCTTATGATTAAGGCTCATTGTAAAAA
Organism: Thalassia testudinum; assembly: GCA_037157565.1. Classification (NCBI taxonomy): domain Eukaryota; kingdom Viridiplantae; phylum Streptophyta; class Magnoliopsida; order Alismatales; family Hydrocharitaceae; genus Thalassia; species Thalassia testudinum. Next base: position 28,325,689 of record JAZHRO010000024.1, read on the forward strand.
GAGTCTCCCCTTCAAAGAAGGATGTCATGCTTTTTGTGGTGAAGTGGAAGTTTGTGATCACTTGCTTTTGGTGTCCCCTTTGTGTGCTCAGTTTGGTAGGAGACGGGACTCAATTGGGTGCACTACTCTTCAGAGAAAATGTTTTGGTTAGCTGGAAGAGGGGACATGGGCCATGATGTTTTCAGACGAAGAAGAGAGCCAAGCCTTTCGTAGTTCTTTGGGCACAGAAAAGTGTTCAGACAGGAGCACCTTAGTGTGGCAGTATGGTGGTTTGATAGATCTATTTTCTTGGGGTTTTGATTGAGTGTAATCTTTGATCTCCCGTTCAAGGATAGTCACCTTCCTTACCATCTTTTTCATCACAAAAAACTAAAAGAGTACACTATTACCCCATTGTCAATTGTATTAAACAAAAATGTGCATCTACAAAAGCATATATATATGGAGAAATGTTCAGATGTATGCTTTAATGGCATCATGTTTGATGTATTAAACCAAAAATTGATAGGAGTGCTAGCAGGAAATCAGCTCTCTTTTTTGGTGTGCTTGTTCTCTGCCTATCAGATTCCAGCTTATAATGGATTCATGGGACCATAAGAGACAATTGAGATTCATTGAAACACAGATTCCTTCAAAGGCATTTTGACCATCCAAAAAAACTTTATACCATGAGTCAGAATTTTTCTACATGTCAAGTAATCTAACTATTTCTATGTCCACAGACTATCATAGATAGATGAACTTTCCCTTCCATTCTATGGGTACAAACAACTAATCACAGCTCCAATAGCTGCCTTTTAGGGTATTCCTTTAGTAGAGCAATCTCAGGCTTGCAGGAAAATGTGATCAAGAAAGCTCAAGCTCAAAGGGCTTGAATCATCCATTGCTCGATAAGGACTGATGATGGATCAATAAGGACTCGAGCTTGAAAAGGGCAGGAATGCATGCATGAATTGTTGAGAAAAAGTGAAACTTAATCTATTAGAAACCCTAATCATCATTATGTAGAGGAATAGAAAAGGAAAATTACATATGAAGCCCTCAAAAAACTAACAAAAGGGATCAACAATAACATAAAATAGAGAAAATGTGTTGATCTCAACGCTTCCCCTCAAGCTAGACCATAGATATCCATCATGCTTAGCTCGAAACATCATTTCTCAAAAAGAGACTTTGGGAGAGCCTTGGTGAAGATGTTCGTTCTCCGATATGATATAATGGAAATCCATTTCCACATGTTTTGTTCATTTATGAAATATTGGATTGTTGGCAATGAAGGTTGCTACCTTGTTGTCACATCCAATCTCCATGGAGGAGCCAATAGAAATATGTAGATCATTCAACACAAAACGCATCCACATCATTTCTATCGCAGTTTACATCATAGCCCGATATTTTGACTCGACACTCAACCTGGAGACAACTCCTTACTTCTTGCTTCTCCAGGTCACAAGGTTCCCCGCTACATAAGTACAAAAGCCTATTGTAGACTTTATATCCTCAAGACACCCTGCAAAATCTGCATCTTTGTAGGCTACAATGTCGCAAGATCTGTCTTTTGTGAACAAGAGTCCCTTTCTGGATAAAGACTTTAGTACCTGAATACCATCATAAATGCATCCCAATGCATCTTAGTTGGCTTATGCATGAAGTAACTAAGCTTTCCAATAGCCAGAGAGATATCAAGACGAGTAATAGTCAGATATAAAAGCTTTCCCACCAAGGCCCTAAACTGGCGAGCATCAATTGGAGTTACACCTTCATCATATAAGATGGACCTTTGGATCCGTAGAAATATACATAGGTTTTAACCCCAACATGCCAGTTCCTACAACAAATCCATCGCATATTTCCTCTGGAGTAACACAACACCTCGTTTGCTTCGAGCAACCTCAATCTCAAGAAAATACCAAAAGGACCTAAATCCTTGATCACGAAGTTCTCTACTAGGCATTTCTTCAAGTCACACATTCCTTGAGTATCATCCCCAATAAGGATGATATCATCAACATAAATAAGCATCAACACAATCCCCTAAGAAGTTTGCTACAAGAAAAAAAGGAATGATCGAGTGAGGACATGCAAAATCCAAGGGTCTCAACAACCTCATAGAGCATTTGAAGCCAAGCTCAGGGACCCTATTTAAGCCCATACATTGCTTTCCTCAATCTACATGCCTTAGAATACTCCCCAAACCTTAAATCCAGGTGGTTTTTGCATGTAAACTACCTCTTGTAAATCTCCATACAAGAAGTTGTTCTTCACATCCAGCTGATGTAGTCGCCAATCATGTTGTACTACTACAGATATGAGAATGCAGCTGTATGAAGTCACGCAACATGAGAGAATTTATTAAAAAAATACACACCATGAGTCTGCATGAGGCCCTTCGCTACAAGCTTTGTATTGTGAAACCGATCCATCTAGGTTGTACGTAACGGTGAAAAAACGTTTAGACCCCCTACTATTGTGGCATCATACGGTGGGTAAGTAAATTCCCAGGTATCATAAGACGTAAGAGCAAACATTTCCTCCTCCATAGCATGTCTCCATCGTGGATTTAGCAAGGCTTAATGATGAGATGTAGGAATCAACATTGCAGATAATGCTAAAGTGCTTGAAAAAGGACCCAAGGAATGACATAGAGGCATGCTTGGAAATGAGATGTATGGTGCTAGTACAACATGCCTTTTGTAAAGTTATTGGCCATTCCTAGTCTATTGTAGCATCATGGCTATCATTAACACTAATCTACTCATCTACAGCTAAAGTATCTCTTACCTAGGTATCAGACTTGTCATTCACCAACACATCATCCTTGCCATCTGGTCATATATTCTCTTCAGGGATCGATGGATGTGTAGGCTCAAAAGTTGAAAAAATGCAACTTGAGATATGTGGCTCAAGGAATATTGGGCTTGGAGGGTCACTAATTGGAATCTCTTCTAATAAAATAGGAGGCACCAACATAGGCACCATATCAAGAAGCATATGCACTAGCATAATGACAACACCGAAGAGGATCATAACATCGATATCCCTTCTGTGACTTGGAATATCCCAAGAATACACACTTAACCACTCTAGGGGCTAACTTATCACTATCAGAGCCATAAAGATGAACGAACACCACACATCCAAAACACACGACTAAATAGAGAATAATCCTCCATCCGAATATAATAGCTATATCAGAATTTGTTCATCAAGTACCAAGGATGATATGTAATTAATAAGGTAACATGCAGTACAAACTGCATCTCCCCTATGTGCCTGAGGTATGCTATTGTAGATCAATAGTGTCCTAGCAATGTCAAAGACGTGACAATGCTTGCGCTTCGCCACACCATTTTGTTGAGAAGTGTCAACAAGTCGTTTGATGTATGATTCCCTTCAATTTGTAGAAGTCACAAAAAAACGTGATATAAAATTCCAAGTAGTCAAAATGAATGCCTTTAGCAGTGACCCCAAAATGTGCCTTCATCTCCAAAATGAAATTCTGAATAATCATTTCCACATCTCAACAAAAATGCCCAGCTCAAGCAAGAATAGTCATCAATAATCACCAAATAGTAGCAATGCCCCAGTCTATCAAAAACATGACTAGGACTCCAGACATCCATGCGAAGGAGCTCAAATAGAGACCCAAATCTTGGAGTCTAACTAGTAGGGAATGTGTTCTAGTGATGCTTCCCCAACTAACACACCTCACACTGGATTTTGGCACCAAGAGAAATATGAGGAATGACACAATGGAACTTGTGAAGGGCAAGATGACCTAAGCACATGTGCCATTGAAAAGCAAAGGTAAAAGATGTTGGAAAATTGGTATGGGCACCTAACGGTGATTGAAATAACCTGTATACTCTCCCTTCTTCACAGCCTCCACCAATTGTCTTCCTAGTTAAGACGTCTTCAAAAACACAAGAGACTACATTAAATATAACTCTATAATTAAGTTCCTCGGTTATCCTACTAACTGAAAGCAGACCGACAGGGAAGTTTGGTACTCAAAAAGGCATTTGTCAGTCTCATGTTTAGGGAGATATGAGCATCTCCCTAGCCAATAAACAACGAGTGCCTCCCATCGGCTACCTGAACTCTCCATCCTGGTGCAACAGATTTAAGCATGGAGAATCTACTTCAATCCCTACACTGATGCCAAGATGCCCCAAAATCTACCAACCAATCAAGATCACATCTAGGGTATTGAGCAAACAAAGCAACTAGAAAATCTGGAGGAGAGACAGTAGTGGAAGCCAATTCTTATGCATGATCATTGTATCTATCTCTATGAACCACCCACATCTCCTTTGCGGTTCAATACTCAATAGTACATAACCTCATCTCCAATTATTAGGGAAACACTATTCTAGATCTAGAAACAAACCATAGCATTATCCTTCTTTCAAGTTGCACACTTGCCATCTGTTTCCTTAAGTTCCAGCTCAAACAGAACATGGTCTTTGTCATGACCCTCTATAGTCATGAGAAACATTTGTGGCCATTAAGCATAGTTGGCTTTGTCTAACCTCTCCACAGAACTGAAGAATGGGTTCTTATAACTCCCTATTTCAATGATATGCTTCGATGTCACCTTCAAAGCCTCTAAAGACTCCATAAACACTAGTAACCAACGCCCTACCTCAAATCACACATCCAATATGTCCAATGTTCTAATTTAAGACATGTTTAGTCTAAAGCACTCCAACGAGGTTTGAAACGTCTTAGGTCATGAAAACAAGCGAGAAGGCTCATTTCACACCTAAAAGACCACCCAAAACAGTCCCTAAAGGCCTATTCCAGGTTGTCGATGCCGCTTCAGCCAATCATTGAGGTTCAGCAAGGGTAACCGGAGCTAGGCAACGTCCGGCAACCACCGGGGACTCGGTGTTGCATGACGCTTTGACTTGGAGTGGCCAAAAAAACCCTTCCCAACGACTGCTACTGCCACTGGGGGTTGCCAGCCGACAAGCAGCCAACGAGGGTCAACGGTGGCGACGAGATGCCCGACTAATGGTGGTTGGGTGGTGGTCTAACAAGTTGGTGTCCATTCAAGATCAAAAAATCGTAGTTTTGTTGCTTTTAAGGCAAAAGAAAGTTAGGTTTTTTTATTTTTTTGATGAATTTTTTTGTTTAGTGGACAAGAAAAGAGGTGTAGGAATAAAAAAGGATAACATGCTAGACCGTTGCTCTAATACCATGTTGAGAGAAATGAGAAGCTTAATCTATTAGAAATCCTAATCCTCATTATATAAAGGATTAGAAAGGGAAAATTACATGTGAAGCCCTCATAAAACTAACAAAAGGGATAAACAATAACATAGAATAGAGAAAATGTACTAATCTCAACATGTATTTATGTGTCTTCCAATAGCAAATTGTAGCACAAGTAACCTAGAAGTTTTAATTTCACTCATAACATAAAACTTATTAATCCTTTAAAAAAAAAAAGTTACCTTGTTGATATGCTTGATAAGAGAAGATATACGTAATTTTAAAATATATAAAATCACTAACATAAAAGTATCTAGTATATAATACTAGTCAAACTTTACACTACTCGACTTTATCTACATCTCAAAGGAAATAGGGACTAACCTAGAGGAATAATATTAGTCAGAACTTATCTCTGTCAAGGGACTATACTTATAAGTGTACATTAAAAAGATCCTCGCTTAATAAGCTAGCTCAAGCTTGAACTCAATAAGGGCTCGTGAGCCTACCTCACTAGCTTAATGAATCGAGACTAAGCCCAAAATTTGGATCTCAATAGCTTAACGAGCTAAGCTAGAGAGCCAAGCCAAGTTCGACTCATTGGACTTGATTGTCAGCCATGAGTTCCTCCTATGTAGAAACAACATTTAAGAGCTTATAACCACCTAAATGCATGTACACAAAACGGAGAGCATCATTGCAATTTGCAAGTGAAGTTTCCCAGAAGAAGGGATTGATGGATTGATCTAAGATGAAGGGTTAGTAGACCTTGAAGCCAAAAATTTGTGATTATGAAAGGATTGAGACCCTGTGACATACTAAACCAAGAAGAAGAAAAAAACTTTGCCGATACTAATCAATATCCTCCAACAATGTATGCACCCAACATAATCCCTTTTAGCTTGATCAATATAAGAAATCCAAAATTTCACATGAACTGAATATATTTAAGATGTGCATTCAAGGTATTCAAAGCATTATGGCACAAATGGTGGTTCACAGGCTCAGCTTCATGAGGATTCACATGCTTCTTTTTTTTTTTTGAAAGGAAGGAAGGGGGTTAACAAGTTATGTTAAGTTCACATGCTTATGTTAAGAGGTAGGAAGCTGAGCTTGAGCCACAGTTAGCTCCTGAACATAGTTGCATTCATACATTAATAAATAAATCTGAATCATACATTACTAAATAAATTAGAACTCTGAAGAGGTTACCATTGAGGCAGTTGGAAGCAGTCAAGGATGTATTAATCCCTCCGGACATGAGTTCATTACTAGCTACAAACTCAAAGTCCATTAATTTAAGGCAGAAATCAGTCAGTCATTTAGAAGAAGTGACTTGTATGACCTGCCTTGTTGAGTTCACTCAAGTGCATTCACACATCTAATGAGCACTACGGATCATTAATTCTTAATCCAAGTTTAATCCAGCCTAACTCGAGCATGGCTTCCACGAGCTTGGATGAGAACATTGAAGAATATGTAGGAAAAGTGATCCACCTGAGCTTATCACATCTCATTTTGCTCAACATTACTGCTTTTTGTCTTGTGAATGATGACCACGGTATCTTGGCAAGATGCTCTCATGGAGTCACTACAGAAAACACACTGGCATTGCTATGTGACATGCTGGAAGGAACACAAAAAATCTCTAATTCTCTTTTCTTAGAAAATGAAGTGCATGAATTAAAAGTCAATCAAGAAACGCTGAATGTAGAAAATGATTCATTTTTGTAAAGATCCCTTATTCATAGCAACCGTGGGTTAATATCACATCATAGCAATGTCTCTTCCAAATGATGATGCATTGAAATGTCAGTAATACATCCAAATATGAAACAATTAAATCAAGTTTTTTTATTTGAAAAGGAATTAAATGGAGATATTCAATTGACTATCCATACAATGATTTTCTATCCAGGCAAACAAGCTAAATCTCCTTTCTATCTCGAGTTAATTACAACAAATTCCTTTCAGAAAAACTAGAATGGCTTTCATGCATAACCTGATCTCAAAAAAAAAAATCAACATGTCCAATGCCATACCACCACGTAGACCACCATAAATGAAGATGCGATCACCAACGGCAGCAGCTGCATGCCTACACCGCCGTGTTAGGTCGACAGAAGCATTTCCTGCAGATGCATCAGCACTATATCTCCCTGCCCTGGGACTAGTAACAACGGACTTGGTGTCACACCAAACCCCAGCAGCAGTATCTAAGACTGGACAAGGAGAGACTTGGTTAGTCAAAATCTCCATCAAGAACTTTCTAAAGCAAAAATGCTCGCCATAAGGCAACATACAGAAACAAGAGATATGGTGTCGGACAAACAGGCATGCTCAGATTTTCCACTTCTTATCTTAGATGAATTCAATTAACTGTATAAAAGCCCACAAAACCCCTCTCCACATCCAGGTTATTGACTTTCACAGGAAAAAGTAATAAATGAAAGGAATAGGTAGAAAAGTTGTTTATTGTCATCCAAAAATGTATGGACCCTGTCTTTAAATGTAACACAACTTAAAAGGTAAAAAAAGATTTACATATGCCAAGAACCTTAAAATGACTAGCATTAAACATACATGCAGGTAAAAGGACGACGAATAAGTAAAAAGAATTACAAAATGGAAAATATAAAGTTCCCCGTGGCGATGGCAGGCCTATTTGTTACCATTAATCCAAACAAAAGATGAACTAGAGGAGTGTTTTACATCTGTCAAAGTATTATGAATAATAAGTAAAGAATCATAATTTAGTTATTAGTCTATTTAGTTAAGTTAGAAAGTATTGCGTCCTATTTCTATTCATGTTTGTTATTTCCTAGTTCATTTGGGTTTTCTATGGAATTTGTTGACTCTACTCTCTATATAGAGTAAAGGTTCCCTTTTTCTATAATAAGAGGTACTATTTTCTCCAACGTGATATCAGAGTAGGAGTCCTGATCCTTGAGAAACCCAAAAAGAGCCGCCAGTTTCCTCCCCGTTGCTCATCCTCTCTTCTACATGCCAACCTCTCCACGCATGCCATCGTGCAATCGGTTTCTACCTTTGCCATCATGTATCAACCCACCATCATGCGATCGATCTCTACCCTTGCCTACGTCTATCCGCACGCCATCACATGCCGATCCCTGCCCCTCTGCATGCACCACCCCACACACAAGCCTGGCCTCTAAGCACCGCCACGCCTTTCATGCCCCCTCGCGTGCCTCCCACACACACATATCCTTGCCCAATGCATGCCTTCACGCGCAACTACCTAATCCTTCCATACGCTCCATGCATGCTTTGTGCACCACATGTGTGAGACTGGACCCCACCACGCACAAACGCATAGTGTAGCCCCTCACACATGTCCTTGCACGCACTGTTGCTACCTCACATGCACATTGTGCGCACATCTACCTACCACATATGGCACACCACCTCTGCCACACACGCATAGCGTGTGGTGCCACCCCTGTTGGATGCTCCGTGTGCATTACTCTCTAACTCTCTGCTTCTCACCATGACAACATCGAGATCCTCTTCCTCCATGGATCCCAAGACTCCAACCTCCACTACTGTTGTCATTACTCAAGACACCTCTATCAAACTCAATGGTGCTCAGAACTACATCCTCTAGTCTCGAGCTTTTAAAATCTTGATTGACAACCAGAAGAAACTTTACAACCTAACCAAGGAGGAACGAGACACCAAGGACAAGAACTACAAGAAGTAGGAGCAAGACAACTACACGGTCATGAATTGATTCATGAACAGTATAGAGCCAAAGATTGTGACAGATATGCTGTACAAGGAAAACACAAAAGACATTTGGGGCAACCTAGACAAGAACATTCCCAGAAATCGAATGACTCCATATGGCTAATATCTATCATCGAATTTGGTCCACCAAGTAGGGGGATCTATCACCGATCGATTATTACATGACCATGGATTCACTCTTATGAGAAACTTGCAATCTTTAGACCCTCCTATTGTGATGCACAGACTACTCAAAGGGCAAAGTGACAGGCATATCTGTACCTTAATAGACTAGGCCTTCGTTACCAATCCACCAAGGACCAACTTCTATCATCTAATACTATTCCTGATCTGGAGATCGTCTACAACCATCTTCAAAAGATTGATGCAAATGCCCCACCTACTACTATTGTTGTTCTTCCTGACACATCTACCCTTGTTGCCCCTAGAGGGAGAAAGGTGTCACTTTGGTGGTCGCAGTGGTGGATGTGGTCGTAGCCATATCTACTCTCCCTGCATTCACAGCAAACGGACGAACAATCCTTCCAAAAAATGCTAGAAGTTCGGCAAGCCCACTTAGGCTAATCAAACGTCTACCGAGACTTCTACATTAGAGACTGCCTCAAAAGAGTCTCCTATACAATTCATTACTGCGAAGTTAAGACTTAAGAGCATCTGAGATCTCTACTAAGGAGCAAGACCTCCTCCACTACTGCTATAGCTATAGGGATTGCTGCAACCCTAACCCCTTCTACTTCTTTTAACCAGGGTGTTGGACCTTCAGATCAACCAACTACCTTCTCTACCGAAATCGATGACCGGTAGGGGATTTAAGCAAAGCTCTTTTCTCCCATCCCTCCCTACCTACTTTTTTGCCTAGCTGCTTGGGATCATCTCCCATCTCTGATTACCTCCTACAGTCTACTGCTGCATCTGCTTGGGATCAACTCCTACTAACTACCTATCTCTACTACCTACCTACTCCTCCGATTTATTGCCTATTTACTCCTTCGAATGTCAACATTAAGGGGGGAGTCCAAGTTTGTCCATTATAACAAGTTGGGGGTTACACAAGCTCCAACTTAGGGGGGGAGTGTTAGAATATTAGTAGCAAGTAAAGAGTCCTAATTTAGTTAGGTTAGTCTATTTAGTCTAGTTAAAAAGTCTTAAGTCCTATTTCTATTCTTGTTGCTATTTCCTACTTTTTTTAGGTTTATTGTATAATTTGTTAACTCCACTCTCTATATAAAGGGAGTTAGGGTTCTCTTTTCAATAACAAAAGACATTATTTTCTACAACAACATCCAACGAACCTTTCCATTTAGAATACTGGGAAAAAGTGAAGAATCACAAAGCTGCAAACAAGAATGCAGCATTAGAATGCATCAGCAGATATTAAGTCTATAATAACACCATTTTTCTTTTTTTTTCCTGAAAAAAATGAACCAATATGAAATGTAATTGTTAGTTTGTAACGACAAAGCTCATATTTCGAAAGTGCAGTTTTTGACGCCGATAAGGAACCATGTACAGATGAAGCACATATAAGCCACTTTGATTTTCTTCCCAACAGAGACAATATTCACTAACAGCCAGATGATATCAAAGATAGGCAAGCTCTTCAAAGAACTCCTTGCTTTAATCACCAAGCTGGTGTATTTATGGTTTTGAACTATCTAGAGTTGTATGTAACACTGTAACTTTAGTCCACCGTCAAGGAACATTATGTGAATTGGTTTGTCATTTTTGGATTACATTAAGCAACAGGCACATAAAATAAAACCCTTATATGGCAACATCAGAAACCATTGAGATCTTTTCCAATAAAGATTCAACTATAGCATTGAACATGACAGATAATTCACTCTAGCAAAAATGACTACCACGCCAGGAACAGTCCAAAAATATGTAATTATGATGATTCATAACAAATGAAGTTTTTCTCTGCCCAACTTATTGCAAGGATAAACCCACATAAACAATTAAACATCTGACCGCAATGACTTCACAGATCTGAACAATTTTAAGGAAATTGTCAACCTCATAAGGTGTGCACCAAAACTGTCTTTAAGTTGGGAGAGAGAAAAAATTCCAGGGTTCAAATAAAAAATAAAAGAAAGGAGACCACAAGAGTGTGCTAGTAAATATGAATAGTGCTGCAGGGCACACAGTATTTTCATCCAGTTCAACCAATGTAAATAAAAGATAGATTTTCTTATCTGTAGGGAACTAGATTTTGTCACAAGTACAAAACCAAGATTGAATATTGTGTACTTACATGATGGCTGTGAGGAAATTTTATAATGTATTTCTCATGCTCCACAGATCAAATGAGAAGAGAAATTCTTTGGCAATGCCCACACCGGCTAACAAAACAGTAGAAGAAAGAAGGCATTACCTGCAACACTGGATGAATCTTCTACCATCTTTCCACCACCAAGTGCTCCCCCAGAGACGTGCAAACGGGCATTGACAAAAACCTAAATAACCACATAAAAGCCATGGCTTAGTATAACCTTATAGTAAAGATAAAGAAAGAAGAAAAGCATGAGTTCAAACCTACCGCTGCATGCTGATATCTGGGTGATGGTGAGACACCAGGAGCAATAGCCCACTCCCAACGGCCATCCCTATGTTTGGCAAGACCATATGCACTTGCAAGAGGCTGCAAGGAAATTGGACAAAACAAAGAGTAAGCCTCAATCAGTCATCTCATTTAAGAAAATAGACCTACACCACCATGAAGAAACAAGAATTAGCACCGGATGGCAGATTGTACAGGAGCAACCTACAAGGACCCATGCTATTGAACAATAGAAGTATGGTAAAGAGGTAATAACACCTTCCTCATCCTGTATGCAGTAAAAGCCCATCCTGGCATGCTTTGTCCCAGATGACAACAGTTCATTCTGGATTGGTCTTATCCTATACTTTGCAAGATAACCATATCCCCCATGACCCATCAACTAGTCTCATACTTGAAATGAAACCTTTTCCGGTGACTTCACTTGTACTCTATGGTTATTAATGTTTTTTCTAGCCTCTTATCTTACCAATAAATAGGTCCAAGAAGTTCCTAGTTGCTGAAGACCATCCAAAGCACCAATGGAAAGGCCACTTTTATTGTCTTCATTCTGCTGCTCCAACTGTTTCAAATTTACAGTCTTTTAGACTACATGTCAGGAATGATGGTTTTGAAGGAGCGGGAGGGGGATAGGAGGATGCCTCTCTCCCTTATATGATCAATAAAGAAAGGGCAAGGATTGAAATGGCTCTGAACAGTCATTCAAGGCCAACTTTCAGCTTTTCCAAATTGAAGGATTTTTTTGCCTTTGAAAACACCAAATTGGAGAAATCCGGTCCATCTAAATCTTGTTCTTCTTCTCTATTTGTGTTGCCTTTTCTAAAATACATTCCCCTTCCTTTCCATTATTTCCCCTACCTTCCCTTTCATACAACCAATTACATCTGGAAACAAAACGAGAGAAGCCCCTTAACTATATATACCAGTAAGTTGTTGTTGTATGTGTGTACAATGGGAACATATCTCATATGTCAGCTACAAATGATGCAAAATAAGCCACCCTTTACATGAAATTGATTTAGAAAATAAGAAACATTCTAAAAAAGAAAAAAACAAAAAAGAGCAGTGAGCACGAGAATACCAACTCAGTAAAAAGGATATGGTTAAAAATTAGTTAGATAAAGGTTAGGCTCATGTAAAAGCAAAGGCTCGACTGATGTAACAACTGAACTTCCGACTCACCACACTATTTGCATCCCTTCCACCACAAAGCAATAAAAGACCATCAGAGCGTGCACTTGCAGTTGCATACCTGCTCAAAATCAAAATACCATCATGATCAAAACGTTTGAATTACAAGAACTAATTCAGATTGAGAAAAGTATCAAACATATAAATATATAGAACTACCGATGGGCTATTTTCTTGCATTTCCATTGAAGCCCAAAAAAAAAACCAGATAAGGGATAAAGTTGATGATCAAGAAAACATCACCTATATTCCTCATTGTTTATCATTTGTTACAGTAGCAAAAAGTATAACCTATCAAAAGTTGGGTAAAACAAATAGCAGAATCCTGTCTTTGTCCAAGTACTAACCACTAACCTAGCACCTACCATACATTGACTCATGATCAGTTCATGATCCATGTGTCAAGTGCTATGCCTTTCTGGATTCCAATTTGTGCAGCTGTAGCACAATGGACAAGCATATAACTACTAGCTACATCCTAATCAGGATACTTTCGTTGTTTGTCAATATGATCGATTTGTTTAATTTGCAAACAAGATTTGAACAAAAAAATATTCTGTAAGCATTTTCAACTTCATAGACCGTATGCAAGGAAAAACCTTATCAACAAAATGAAATCCAGGTCTAAACCATGAACTATCACAAAATATCTTGCACTGGTTAAATATCCATACATGTCATACGACACTTCACATGGATCACAAATATTTATATCAAATACCACACAATGCCCTTCAACACAAGCTTAGTAATCAACTCTCTTTCATTATGAAATGCCCATAAATATCAGCAATATAGGAATATCGGACATTATGACATCAGGAACTATACATGAAATGGTGTTGGGTACAACCACATCTGCCACATAAATGAATTTGAATCCCCGAATGAGGAAGCTCCTGAGAGATAGAACCATGAGCAATAAGTAGAACTCACATGCAAGGAGGTGGTCCATCCCCTTCTGGTTCTAACTTCCTCCATTCATAGGGTTTGGCAGCCGTATCTAGGGCCCAAACATCGGCTAATGGTCGCTTTCCTGTTAGCTTCAATTGTTAGGACAACTAATCTTTAAGAAAAGATGATGAAGATAATTCCAATGGCATGCTGAATGCTATGATGATCACAGAGCCAGAGACAATATTAGAAAAAACAAAATTCTCACCATCATTTCCCCCAATTGTCAACAAGAATCTTTGCCCAACTAAAGCCATCACATGCCCATATCGCGGACCAGGTCCTAGTCCTTGTACAACTACTCTGAGTTCATTTTTAAAGATTGCAAAATTCTCAGAATTAATACAGATGGCATTACATGAATTGCAGCTATATGAAGAAAAGGGGAAAAACCTGTGCCACCGAGGTCGCTGTTGTGTCAAGTCAAGTACATGAAGATCTTCAGGGGATAAACCAGCAGGGCCAATTCCACCCTAAGTTTTAATAACAAAAAAATAAACAACGATAATTGGCAATTCCATGAAACTGCTTTAGTACAAGACGGTATTACAATGTCTAGGGTGATATCATCCCTACGTTACCTGGATAACAACCATGGTTCCAACAGCTGTTGCAACATGAGCAGCCCTAGGAGAAGGTGGTTCCCCGAGAGGAGTTAGCCTGAAACAAGGTATGGCATTATACATGCATGTAAAAAATGTGTCTGAGGTATTGTCTACGAGAAAGTATGGAACTCATGATTATCCTATTCCATAGTGAGAAAACATGGGCTACAGCACACTGCTGGGCCAAAACATTACTAAATAATAGCCCATTTCACGAACAAGGTTCAAACTCCTAAATGTCAAGTGATGCCAAGAATATTTCATGGAGCTTGCAAGGGGGCCTCTTTTTCACCTACTCTAAATTTCATATTTAGGGAATACCTACTCTAAACTTAATATTTAGGGAACATAACCATACCTCGACCACTTATTTGAGAGCACATCATAACAATGGACATCAGCCGTTGCACCAGCCAGACCTGCACGGTTCAAAACCAATAGCTAATCAAAAATGCAGATTGGCAACCTACGATGAATAAGGAAACATGTAGTGGAAAAGCTATCCCTTCTTAGATGAAAAAATGCAAGTGCTTTCTCTATTGAAGGAGAAGATCTCATTTACAAATTCCAATCAGAATCAGCACCAAGCATTTTCCCGGCATTAGGTGGGCTCAGCTAAGTGGACCATAAGCCATTAAGCCTCCATGTGGATCAATTACAAGATATACCTTCATCTAAATGATAAATGGGAAAACATAAGGATGCTAGAGACCAGCCCGTAGATGGTCTAGCAAACAAATGGTCAGTCTAATTCTTTTGTGAAATGTAAACAACCACCGAGACGGTTCATCAGCAACTTACACAGACCTATATTCAGAAAACTACAAGCATTCTCTATTTCGAGCATTCAACCATTAATCTAAAAGCAAAACCACTGACCACCATCAATGGCATTTTTTTCCCCAAAATCTCTAAATCCACAGCTTAGACGCCCATACTCCGACAGCAATCCAGTTAATTGCAGCTTGAATACATAAAATCTGTTCCTTGCAAAGCAGATTCAAGAGCCAATATCCAATGTCCAAAACCGACCTATACAAATCATCCATCGTGGTTATTCAACCGAATTCCACCGATGAAATTCTCATATCCCATTCTCATTCATCTTAGCCAATGCAAATCCTTCTCGTGCTATGTAAAGCCACCATTTCTCCATCCCAAACAACAACCTCAATTCCCCTTCGTATATCTTCCATCCTCCCATCAAACTGCCTCTCCACAATGTCAACTTCGCTACTCACGTTTCTGACACCCACAAAGACCTCTTCCTACGAACAAATTCAATCGAATATATTCAAGACGTGAGCGAAGGGGCCGAGGGCGAGAGGGAAGTACGTATCCCCGCGCTCCCGGCAGCGGGTGGCGTGGCGGCGGAGCTCCCCTCGAGCGCAGTGGCCCCGCCGAACAGGATCAGCCTCGGCCCGACGTAGCCGGGCGTCCCCTCCTCCCCGACCGCCGCCACCGCGGTCAGCGTGTGGCCGCACCTCGGCCCCGGCCCGTCCTCCTTCTTCTCCACCACCGCGGCCACCGGTGCATACGCTGGCGCCGGCCTCGGCCCCGCCATTACCCCCTGCTGCTGCTGCTGCTGCGGCGGCGGCGGAGGGGGCGGCGGCGCCGCCTTGGCCGCCTCCTCGGCTCCGTCCATCGGCTGGTGAACCGCCGGCGCCTCCTGTTCCGGCTCTGCCACCATGCTCGCGTCGACCTCCATGGATCAAGACCTCGGATCTGGGCGTGCAATCGCACGTCTCCCGCATTAGATCGCCTCCGCGCGAGCCCTAGCGGGGGCCATGAGCTCGGATTTTGGGGCGGCGCGGGGCCCCGGGGATTGTGGGAGGGGTGGATCGGCGGGTTGGTGAGAATTAGGGGATTTGTTGGGGCAGGGGTGTGAGGTTGTGAGGGAGGGGGTGGAAGATCGGAGGGGCGGGGTGAGTGATCGGAGGAGGAGGGTGGGGAGGTGGTGGTGGGGAGAAAGGGTGGGTGTAATCGTGTGGGGGTGGAGGAAGAGAACGGGACAAAACGGGACACGCGCTGCTCAGCGGAAGAGAAAAATTTGGGATTACTCGACTTTTTTATGGTTTATCTTGTTTTTTCGATTTGGTGTTTCTCCTTTTTCTTTTTCTTTTTTTTATTTTTTTGGCCTTTCGTCATTTTGGGGAATTGCGACGAAGGTCATCCATTTACCATGAATTTCGGTGTCATTTACGAGACATGAGAACGCAGCAAGGACCTGGACATGTGCTTGAAATTACCACCTATTTCGTGCCCTCTTGTATAAGAAGTGGCACATGCGGTCTTTTAAATTTGGCCCATGATTTCTTAGCATAAAATAGTCTTAAAATTATAATTTTATTTTAATATGTAAATATATAATTATATATCATATGACCTAAATTTAATATAATTAATATTAAAATTAACATAATTATACATGTTAACATGTAATTATATTTATTTATCAATTAATGACTCTTTTCTTCGGTCGATTAGGCTGAGAAGGAACGCAAGTATCTCAAGTACTCGGTTAACCTACGACCAAAGTAAGAGTAAATATTCGACTAACTCTATAATGTGCGAAAGCACAAGGAGGAGGTTAGCAAAACCCAAACTCCTCTCATGAGCAACTAGATGTGCAGACACAATTGCATCATGTCATAGAAGAGGAAAACACCCACTCCGCAAGCAGATAGAATAGCTCAAGTAAGAGATGAGTCACAAAGGAGGCGAAGTGCTACAACCCCTCCAAACTTCGGTTGCCCCATGAGATTCAGACGACCACTTTGCCTCGTGGGCACTTCAATCCAGCAGCGACGTCTCCTTACCTAAGATTGTTCGTCAAGTTATGCAAGCGATGAGGGGGATCCACTCCTGGGCTTACGTTACCACCTACCCCTGCATAGAGGAGACGATGAATGTGTCCCTTCTGGAGAATTTCAAACACCCAACTCTCCCCTTAATATGAAGAAACAACGAATCCTAATAGCTTTGTCAAGAATTATCAACAAATGATGTTGGTATATAGCTGCCCAAATAGGGTCCATGTCAAAAACCTTGATGATGCGTTCCCAAAGGACAAGTTTCTATTGCCAAAGATCAACGCCCTAGTGGATTCCTACTCCAACCAATCCCACATGTCCTTTCTCTATGCATATGGGGAATTCCACCAAATCATACTAGCTCTAGTATATAGGCCTCATGCCGACAAAAGTCTTTTTCCAATATCGTGTAATGCCTTTTGGCTTAAAAAATGCTAATGCCACATATCACCTTCTTGTAAATTTAATCTTTGGTAAGCTAATTGAGAAAGATTTTGAGGTATGGTGTATATTGATAACATGTTGGTTAGAGGAAAAAGCTTTCAAGAGCATCTCCAATATTTATTGAAAGTTTTTTTAATATACTACGAACAAACCACCTGAAATTGAACCATGAAAAACGCACCTTCAGTGTCTCAAGAAAATTCTTGGGCTTCCTTATGTCCTATAAAGGCATCGAAGCTAACCCGGACAAAATTAAGACAATTATGGAGTTGAGCCCACCTAACAATATCAAGGCAGTTCAATCATTAGTCAAGCTCATGGTAGCTCTAAGGTGATTCCTACGTTACTTGTCTGACAAGTGCTTATCATTCTTTGAATGTATCAAAATGGGCAGAGGGTACACGTCTGGACGTTGGACACCACTTTGTTAGTAAGCACTTAACCAAATTAATGAGTATCACCAAAGCCCACCGATTCAATCATCCCCTCAGTTGGGCATGCCACTTTATATTTGACTTGCCACTTCGAGCTCAGTCGTTAGCACTGCCTTGATGCAAGAAGAGGCAAACATCTAGCAAGTGATTTATTTCATTAGTAAAACCTATTAGGGCCCAGAGGCTAACTACCCTCCCATTGAGAGATTGGATCTAGCCCTCATCATCGCCACCCAAAAGCTATGCCCCTATGTTCAGGCACACACAATCATAGCCCTTACTGATCAGCCCCTAAGGAGAATGCTCCATAAACTAGCTGGATATAGTAAGCAAATGCGTTAGGCCTTAGAATTAGTGAAGGTTATATTAAATATCACTCTCGCCTAGTCATCATAGGACAAGTCCTGACATATTTTTCTTTTGAAATTCATGTAATCGACATCTCCATCCATTAGCTCATGGAAGTTGTACGTAGACAGGTCCTCTACTTCATGTGGAGTAGGGGTTGATGTGGCACTTGCTTACCTTGATGGGCATGGTCATAAATACTCCATCTGCTTGACTTTTCCTACCATAAATAATGTGGCAGAATGCGATGCTCTTACGAAGGGATTTTGCCTAACTAAAATGACAGGTGCCTAAGAGCTAAAGTTTTTATCGACTCTTAATTAGTGGCGAACCACGTCAAAGGTGAGTTTTAAGCTAAGGATCCTAATATAGCCCTGTTACGAACGCACTCAAGACGTTTTTTTTTTAAGACGTCTAGGAGGTGTCCTAGATGTCTGGCCAGACGTCTGGAACCACTTCCAGACGTCTGGGATCTATTTTCAGTGGCACGCGGGATTGCGTCTGCGCGCAGGTGTGCGCAGACCCGCAACCGCCTTCCTCTCTCTTTTTCCCTCTCTCCTCCTGCGACCACAAGCGCAGCGCTGTCTCTCTAGCTCTCTCTCTCCCCGCGCAGCTTTAAAAATGCCACGCCCTCTCCCTCACTCTCTTCACCTCCGCCACCTTCCTCTTCTCCTTCCAGCCGGTGCGCGAGTGCGAGCGACGGAGGTGTCAGCCGCGGTGAGTGCGGGAGGAGGTGCTGCGCGAGGGAGGAGGCGTCGGCCGTGAGGGTTCGAGCCTGCCGAGGCAGCGAGAGCCGGCCTGCGGGGGCGCAGCAAGGGCGGAGTGACGTGGGAGGCCTGCTGCAGCTCGAGCAGCAGGCGGACGAGGTGCGGCGCGGCCGTGCGTTGCGAGCGGAGGGCGAGCGCTCTGATTCTGGAAGTTTTTCCAGAATCAGACATCTGGGATTCCAACCAGACGACGGGGAAGACGTCTGGAGGACTGTCCAGACGTCTGGTAAGTAAGTTATTTTTCGTACCCTTTTCCTTTCCTTCGACCGTCGGTACTGAGCACGAGGATGTGTACGCGCAGGTTCTGAGATTCGCATCCAACGCGAATCAGACATCTGGCAGTGGTGCCAGACGACTGGAGGGACTTCCAGACGTCCGGGGTGACCATCGGACGTCTGGGAACTAGGTCAGACGCCCCCGCAGGCTTCTGGACGTCTGAGAGACCACGCAAAGCAAAGGTAACCTCTGATCCACTTTTTAAGACGTCTGGAAGAGGTTCCAGACGTCTGATTTTGCACTGTTTCGTCATTTTCGACCCGTTTAGGGCCCATTCGGAGTCTGTTTTCCGCGTTTCGAGTTGCGTGCTCTTCGGAATTAAATCCTCTACCCATCTACAGTAGTTGTATACTGTTTTGAGAAACTCCTTGTGTTTGATCCTTGTGATAGAACCCCGTTCCGTTGCAGTCTCGAGGGTTGCGGAGGTACGCGGGATTCCCGACCACGCCCCCAGTACGCCTGTCGTAACCGGTAGAGTGGCTTTTAAGTTTATTAGTATAATCTGTTAAATTATGGAACCATAAATAGAACCTAGGACATTGCATGAATCCTAGGAATGAGAAACTAGAATGAATGGTAGATCCTAGGGTGTTGCATGAATCCTAGGGCTAGAAAACTAGATTGTATGATAGATCCTAGGGTATGGCATGAATCCTAGGATGGGAAGAACTAGTGGAATATATGAATACTGCAGTCTTGGAAAATGTGAAAAAGAAATAATAGCTACCTGTAAATTAGTTTAACAGCTGCCTGTTATGAATAAATGAGTATGTCTGAGAATATGGGATGTATGAACGTGAAACTGGAAAGGTGAAACCTGAATGTGCTGAGTTAAAAGAACTGAAACCCTACAGGGAATTAGGAGTGGAACTCCTGGAAAGAGAAAGGAATGGAACTGAGAAAGAAAGACATGGTAGTGTGCTGTCTCTTGGGTACGTAGTACCAAGGGAAGTACCTGTACCTGTTTAGTGCAGAGCGGAGCCAGCCGCCCCAGGGACCCAGGGTCAGGACTGGCCACTTTGTACCGAGTTGCTGGCCCTCGTGTACATAATACTGAGGAGAGCTACTAGTGTAGGAGGTACTAACTACCCCACGGGCCCCGCGGTTCTGCTAGCCTCCTACACCGACTTGTTAGGCCCACTGGGCAAACCAGGGTAGTCAGGCGAGGGTGCGCGGACTGTGGAGGGGCAAGGCCCCTGTTTGGTTACTGTGGAGGGGTAGTTGCCACTCGTTACTGTACACTCTACTGTTTCTTTTGTTTTAGTTGCCACTCTACTCAGCGTTTTGCTGACGTGTTACACTCGTTACTTTTCAGGACCAGGTGTTGAGCAGCCAGGGTCAGCGGCTGCAGAGGATGCCGGGCCGAGTAGGGTCCAGTAGAGTTACCACTGTTCTTTTGTACCCTTTTTGTTTCCGCTGTAGTGAGTAGTTCTTGTTACCGCAGTACTTTTCTTTACCTGCAGTTCATATTATGTTATTAATGTTGTTCTACTGTTGTGGTGGTATATACTGTAGTAGTTTCTTTCCTTACTGCTGTATTTTCTTACTGTTAGTTATATTCATGCTGAATGTGATTTATTTTACTGCGCTTTTGGTTACTTCCTCGTTGGACGACTAGGTCTTGGGATTAGTCGAGTCGATCCGGTTCTCGTATCTCGTAGAGACTCGGGAATCAGGTCGTTACAAGATGGTATCAGAGCAAGGTCGTCCCGAGAAGTGAATCAACTTACTGGAAAATAACCAATTCACATGTCTCTAACTAGAGTAGCCACCACAACATATCTTTTGACATGAGCTCTTAGACGTTTCCGTTAGGTATCGTTCCGTAGTAACATGTTCCGTTTTGTTTCGCGGCTCCTTGCAGGAGATGCCTCGTCGCAGGACTGTTGAGGCAGGCCGCGGGCGCGGCCGAGGACGAGGTCGGCGAGGTGGGCGTGCCGTTGCCGACGCCTTAATGGACCAACCACTACTCCCGGGCGTCCAGGCCCAGGACCTCGCCCAGCTGATACGGGATATTGTGCGAGAGGAGCTCCACCCGCCACCCCGAGCGCCTCCCCCTGGGGCTGCGGAGGGGGAGTCCTCTGTGAGACCACCTGACGGATGCGGCGCTGGACACGGGGGAGGGGATGGGCCGCTGCAGCCCCCACCTTCCTCCGATACTTCTGTGCACGAGGCACCATTGCCTGGAGGTGCACCAGCATCCCCACTACAGCGCCACTCCGAGCTCTTCGGGAAGTTCCGGAAGTTGAAGCCCCCCTCCTTCAAGGTGGATGAGGACCTGACCGAGGCAGAGGACTGGCTCGAGCAGCTGGAGAAGATTTTCGACACCCTTCGCCCCCCGGTGGAGTGCCGCGTGGCCTTTGCCACGTACCAACTGGAGAGTGCGGCACACAGGTGGTGGAGGGCGGTCCGGGGATAGGAGAGGGACGAGCCGACCTGGGACCGGTTCGTCGCCCTCTTCTGCGAGCAGTACTTTCCCCAGACGTGGCAGGACCAGAGGAGGCGGGAGTTCCACACTCTCCGCCAAGGGACGATTACTGTGAGCACGTACCGCACACGTTTCCTGGAGCTGTCCTGCTTTGCAGCGACAGCGGTAGCTACTGAGGAGGAGCGCCTTTGGAGGTTCACCGAGGGGCTCCGGCCTGCGATTCGGGGGTATGTCTGAAGCACTCGTTACTTTTCAGGACCAGGTGTTGAGCAGCCAGGGTCAGCGGCTGCAGAGGACGCTGGGCCGAGTAGGGTCCAGTAGAGTTACCACTGTTCTTTTGTACCCCTTTTGTTTCCGCTGTAGTGAGTAGTTCTTGTTACCGCTGTACTTTTCTTTACCTACAGTTCGTATTATGTTATGAATGTTATTCTACTGTTGTGGTGGTATATACTGTAGTGGTTTCTTTCCTTACTGCTGTATTTTCTTACTGTTAGTTATATTCATGCTGAATGTGATTTATTTTACTGCTCTTTTGGTTACTTCCTCGTTGGACGACTAGGTCTTGGGATTAGTCGAGTCGGTCCGGTTCTCG
Source organism: Thalassia testudinum (assembly GCA_037157565.1). Taxonomy (NCBI): domain Eukaryota; kingdom Viridiplantae; phylum Streptophyta; class Magnoliopsida; order Alismatales; family Hydrocharitaceae; genus Thalassia; species Thalassia testudinum. Next base: position 28,348,089 of record JAZHRO010000024.1, read on the forward strand.
TGTCTCGTAGGGACTCGGGAATCGGGTCGTTACAAGCCCTCTATGTTGACAAGTCCAGGTCAGTAATCTTGGATTTTACTTAGGTGGATGATGGGAACACCATCATGAGCCATAACTAGCTCATTTTGATATAATTAAGTCAGTAAATGCTCCTACATAACTGTCAGAGAGCCATAATTCACTGCAAATACATTCTAAGGGAGAAACAAGAAACCAGGGTTAAAATTGTAATTTCTCAGGGGTTAATTAAGGGTCAAATGATCTTAAAAGGATAACAAGTGGGTTAGAATAGACAAAAAAGGATTTTCACGTGTTTTGATAATTAAATGACTTTTAAAACCCTAAAAACAGACCCGCTTAATTAACTGTAGTTCTGGTCATGACAAAATTCACCTAAACCCGTTAAAATTCATAGAAAAATATTCTCTAGGATTTCGTCTTCAAATTGACCATCAGAGCCCGTTTTGGCCCGAAACAGTCTCAGACAGACATTTACCCTAATTTGAGTTTTTGCATAAATTACCCAATAAAACGTGGTCAAAACCAAAATTCAACTTTATCATTGGATTCCTTAGGTCTAAATTAGGTTTGTACCAAAATTTAGACCCAAGCTGAAATTGTCTTGACCTATTTTGCAACTTGGTCCTATATGATTACATTTATGCCCTTAACTTTCAAAATATTTACAAAAATACCCCTAACTTTGTCATCATTTTCACAAATAGGTCCCTACTACCATTAATCATATTCCTACTAGCACCGACGACCTAAAATTGGCAAGAACTCCTTGATTCCTTAACGAATCCCTTTCAAAGGAAATTCCTTAACGAACTTCGCTTTCAAATTTGAAAGGGAATTCGTTAAGGAATTTCCTTCCTTTTGAGTCAAATCGCACGCCCCAAAACATTCACAATCTCTCATGCAAACGTATGAGAGATTTGGGTATCAAAAAATTTCCAAAACCTCCTCTAAAGGCCTACAAAAAGGCCTTTAGATCAAATCATTCTCCTCACACTCGAATTCAATTGGAGTAACCCCCAATTCTTCTATCCTCCTCTGACCAATGTGCTCTTCGAGCTCCGGCGACTCTCCTTGCCTCTCCTCATCGTCTGATCGTAATACCAACGGCAGATCCTCCTTCACTGCCTTCTTCTGTGTCGAGCAGCACCAGCCGCCGTCCCTATCCCCTTCATCCTCGCTATCCAACCCTAATCAGAGCCAACTTCGTCTTCGGCGCCGACCATACCACAATCGGTGCCATCTCCGCCCCCCATCGTCCGCTACATGCCTCAATTGACTCCTTAGATTTTCTACATCGTGCCAGTACCTCCGACACTCCACTTCAACATCTTCGACGCCCTTCGCGACTCCATCTTCCATCTCGCCGGCATACCTCCGGCAAGCGCTAGCAACCACCATAGATCACCTACGCCGCCGCTTCCACGCTCCACACCTCCGCCTCGACCTCAAGAGCAAAAGCCCTAACTTCGTTAGGCCAATTTCTCCTCCAAACCATCTACTGAACTCACGTTTCTCCGGCCACCCTCCACGTAGTCGAAAGGCCTTATTTGTGATTTCAGGTTCCAGCCTCCCTCCACCATTAAAGTCGAGCTTCAGGCAAGGCTTAAGCTCACTCTAGGGTGCATTCACTCTAGGCCATGCGGATTCATCACATGCACACGCCCAGGTCTCCAATTGAGGGAGATACCCTCAACAGCTGAACCAATTGAGGAGTTCCCTGCTGCTGCAACGCACAAAGGAAAGGTGGGACTTTAGTCCCACCTTGGTAGCTAAAGAGTGCTTGCGGACGCATAAATTGAATTTGTGTCTAGGGCTTATCGCCTCAAACACAAGGGGTGACGTCCCTCACACCCCTCATGTGCCTCGTTTGCGGCCTCTCCTCTGCAGACCTGGTACACCCAACCCGCCTAAGCCCACACCTTGGCTACCACCCACGCCAATAGCCCTGGTCCCGGGTACGCTCTTGCCCGAATCCAACTACCCAATACTGTGTGTGGCCTTGGGAAGGCGAGAAAGAGAAGAGCCCAGAGAGAAAGGAAAGAGAACGCGGGGTTGGGGGGTTTTGCTAGAAAGAATAACGGTTAACACTTAGCCATTTGAAAAAGGATCCCCCTCTGTGTGTCAAGAAGCAGAGAAGAGAAAGAAGGAAGAAGGAAGAAGAAGGGGAGCCGCACAGGAAGAAAGGCAGAAGAAGAAGAAGAGCAGAAGAACAGAAAGGCAAAGAGGCAGAAGCAGAGAAGGAAAGAAGAGGAACCGCACAAATAGAGAAGCAGAGAAAGAAGAAGAGAAGAGGAAGAGTTTAAGTAGAAGAAAGAGATTTCTTTAGATTGTTAATTGATATTGTGCCTGATTTGAGCTTCTTAATTGATATTGTGCATCTCTTACTTATCATTTTGCAGAGTAATTGGAAATTTAAATCACCATTTTACTCCATTCTTTTTACAGTATTGACATTAGCTTTCATTGATATATCATTATTGCTTGAAGTTTCATTACAAATTGCTCATACTGTGCTTAAATTGTAATTTTGAGATTGAATTCCATATTACTCCCTGTGTTCGACCTCAGACTTCAAATTCAAGTAATAAATTTATTTGTTTGAGGCAATTTTGGCTATATTACAACGAAGTTATTTTAAAACACCGATTTATCGCTCGAGCAGTGGACATCAGCCGAGTCCCAGCACCAAAGAACCCTTTGGTGGATGTCTTCGCAAATTGGCATCTGCCATGACTTCAAGTAAGGAGGATAACATTTGTTTGGAAGAGTTGGCTGCACCCACAATAAGCCTACTGTCAACCATGTATATCAAGTCAAAAAACTCATTAATGGCGTTTATCGTTGAGTACTTGGCTGATGGAGAGGTCTCAACTGGAGTGACTAACCATAAGTTGTCATTCCATCTAAAAGTTGTAAGATATGTACTTTTAAAAGGTGTATGATATAAATGAAGGTATTCCACCCCCTTATTACAATGTCTCAACCTATAAGAAGCTAAATAACCATTAAATGACATACATTCCAAATTTTGTGCTAGCCACGTGGGTCAAAAGGTCATTGTGGCTAAAATGCTACAATATGGGTACTTTTGGCTTCAAACGACCTATCATGGCAAGAAGTTCACAAAATAATGTAACAACTGCAGCATTTAGCAAATGTCCCCCAGCATCCACCTGAAGAGATAAAACCTGACTCTTCCCCAATTCCATTTACAAGATGGAAAATGGACTTCATCAACCCTTTCTCTCTAGCTTCAATGCAAAAGAAATTCGTAATTGTTGCAAAAGATTACTTCTCTAAGCTAGCTAAATTTCACCTCAATGGCCCACCCTTAAGCAAATGGACAAGTAGCGGTGATGGTAACACCATCAGTCATCATAAATAACTTGCACTAATGAAAATTCAATGATAAATGCTCCCACCCTTAAGCAAATGGACAAGTAGCGGTGATGGTAACACCATCAGTCATCATAAATAACTTGCACTAATGAAAATTCAATGATAAATGCTCTCACCCTTAAGCAAATGGACAAGTAGCGGTGATGGTAACACCATGAGTCATCATAAATAACTTGCACTAATGAAAATTCAATGATAAATGCTCCTCAATGATCATCTGAGTGTCTCAATTCCATACTAAACTGTTCTAAAGAGAGGATAGAAAAACAAAGTTAATTCTACTGTTTTATCATTCCATCATTAATGTAAATTAATCAAGGGACAAATTTAAGGTCAAATGAACTCAAAAGACTAAAAAGTGAGCTCCTATTAACTGAATCAGAGTTTCACGTATTTCAAGAATTAAAATATCATTAAAAATCCTAATTATCAGCTGCACTTAAATTGAAAGGGTTCTGTTCAAGATAAATTCAATCTAAACCTTCTAAAATTCATTAAAAAATATTCTAATAGGTTTGGTACCTTTAGTTTGAACATTTGAACCCTTTTTGACCAAAAACAAAGATTCAAACGAGAATTTACCCTAATTGGACATCTATGCAATTTACCCAGTCAAACGTGATCAAAACTCAAGTCAAGGTTCACCATTAGGTTCCTTCAGTCTAAATTATGTTAACAAAAAACATTGGGCCTAATCAAAATTCATCTTAACCTAGTTTACATTTTGACCCCTAAAGACTCATTTTTCACATCAAAACCCCTAACTTTCATGTTTCCTTACCAACAGGCCCCTAACTTCTCATCAGTTTCACAAATATACTCCTGCCGCTGCTGACGACTGAATAGGATCTAAAGACCCAAAACTGCAAGCTTTGACCGGGGATTTCTTGCATGATTTCCAATCAAATCCCTCTAAACTTAGAGGGATTAACCTTTAGAAGATCCTCCACCGTTTGAACACGATCTGTTGAGACCCGTGCCATCAAAACACTTTAAGACGTCTAGGAGTTGGTACACAGGTCCGGTCAGACATCTGGACATCTTCCTAGACGTCTGGAAATCAATTTTTGCGTGCGTACGACCGCGAGTCTGCGCGCGTGCTGCGCGCAGACTGAGCCCCAGCCGCCTTCTTCTCTTTCTTCTTCCCTCGCCGACTGTAAAACCTTTTCCCCCCATGCCTACATATATCCCCTCCCCTCTCCCTCGTTCACCACCCCACTCCCATCCATCTTCTCCATCGAGAGCAGCAGCTACAGCCGAGTGCAGCAGCAAAGAAGAGAGGAGAGCGCGCGAGCCGTGAAAGAGAGAGCTCGCCGGAGCAGTCGAGGCCGGTCGGCGTGCGTGAGTCGGAGCGTTGTATTAGGGAGGTTTCCCCCGGCGCTGCTGCAGTTAGAGCAGCGGACGCGCGGCTGTGCGGTGTGGTCGCGCGCAGCAGGAAGAAGACGAAGGAGGTTCTGATTCTGGGATTTTTGACAGAATCAGACGTCTGGATCTACATCCAGACGACACAGACGATGTCTAGAGGAAGCTCCAGACGACTGAGAGGTACATACTGCGCCTTATGATTCCCTCTGTGGATACGGCCATACAGGTCGTTCCACTGAGGCTCTATTGCGTGCCATGTTGAGAGATTTTGCATGCGCGTGAAGGATTCGCTTTGGGAAGGCGCGGGACATGCCCTCCCACGCGGTTCAGACGTCTGGACGAGGCACCAAACGGTGAAGAGCATCTCTAGATGTTCGGAGGGATAATCGGACGTCTGGAACTAGGTCCAGATTGTTCAGCAGGATCTTGGACGTCTGAGGAGCAGCGTAGAGTGAGGTATGGATCTGGACCCTTTTAAGACGTTTGGAAGATGTTCCAAACATTTGATTTGATTTAGAATTGTCGTTTTTGACCCATTTAGGGTCCGTTCAAGATTCGATTTCCGCATTTAAGATTCTGTTCTTCTTCGTATAAGTTCCTCTACTTGTTGGAATGCTTTTTATCATGTTCTGAGTGGTTTCTTGTGGTTGATCATTGTGTTAGGACCTCGTTCTATTGTGAATTTGGGGGTTGCGGAGGCAAGTGGACCTGCCGATCAAGCCCCCATTACTCCCGGCATTGCGGGTAGAGTGGCTTCCCTTAGTAAATTACAAACATAAATGCATGTCTGGAATAAATAGTAGATCCTAGGGTATGGCATGAATCCTAGGACCAGAAACACTAGATTGAATGATAGATCCTAGGGTATGTGTTACGAACGCGGCTTCAAGATGTTTTTTAAGACGTCTGGGAGGTGGCCTAGACGTCTGACCAGACGTCTGGGATTTAATTTTCTGCGAAGTACGGGGTTGCGTCTGCGCGCATGCTCGCGCAGACCTACAACCGCCACCCTCTTCCTCTTTTTCCCTCTCTCCTCCTACAGGCGCAGTGCTGCGCTCTATCTCTCTCTCTCTCTCCCCGCGCGGCCTTATAAGGCCCTCGCCCCCTCCCTCACTCTCATCTCCTTCGCTTCCTTCTTCTTCTTCCAGCCGGTGCAAGAGCGAGCGAGCGGCGGCAGGAGCGGCCGCGGTAAGTGTGCGGGAGGAGGTGTTGCGCGAGGGAGGAGACGCTCGACCGTGAGGGCTTGAGCTTGCCGGGGCAACTAGAGCCGGCCGGCGGGGGAGCAGCGGGCGTGGAGAGTCGTGGGAGGGCTGCTGCAGCTCGAGCAGCAGGCGTACGGAACGCGGCGCGGTCGTGCGTCGCGGGCGGAGAGCGAGTCGAGCTCTGTTTCTGGAAGTTTTTTCCAAAATCAGACGTCTGGGATTCCAACCAGACGACGGTGAAGACGTCTGGAGGACTGTCCAGATGTCAGGAAAGTAAGTGATTTCAGCCTTCTTCATTTTTCGCGCGTACGGCCATGCAGCCGTCCACCGCGCCTTCGTCTGCAACCCGTCGTACTGAGAGCGAGGAGTGGATACGTGCAGGTTCTGCTCGGGAGGGCGCGAGACTCGCCATCCAACGCGAATCGGATGTCTGGCCGCAGTGCCAGACGACGGAGAGGACTTCCAGACGTCCGGGGTGACCATCGGACGTCTGGAAACTAGGCCAGACGCCCCCACAGGCTTCTAGACGTCTGAGGGACAACACAGAACGAAGGTACCATCTGACCCACGTTTTAAGACGTCTGGAAGAGGTTCCAGATGTCTGATTTTGGACTGTTTCATTATTTTGACCCGTTTAGGGCCCGTTCGGAGTCCGTTTTCCGCATTTTGAGTTGCGTTCTTTTCGGAATAAAATCCTCTACCCGTTTACAGTAATTATATACTGTGCTGAGAAACCCCTTGTGTTTGATCCTTGTGTTAGGACCCCGTTCCATTGCAGTCTCGGGGGTTGCGGAGGCGCGCGGGATTTCCGACCACGCCCCCAGTACTCCCGTTGTAGCTGGTAGAGTGGCTTTTAACTTAATCAAATTTGTTACAATTGTGGAATAATTGATAGATCCTAGGGTATTGCATGAAACCTAGGACTGGAAACTAGATTGAATGATAAATCCTAGGGTACGGCATGAATCCTAGGACTGGAAAACTAGTGATACATATATAATATTGCAGTCTTGGAAAATGTGGAAAGGAAATAATAGCTGCCTGTAAATTGATTTAACAACTGCCTGTTATGAATAAGTGAACATGATTGAGAACATGGGTTGTATGAACGTGAAACTGGAATGGTGAAACCTGAATGTGCTGAGTTAAAAGAGCTGGAACCCTACGGGGAATTAGGAGTAGAACTCCTCGAAAAAGAATGAAATGGAACCGAGAAGGAAAGATGTGGAGGTGTGTTGTCTCTTGGGTACGTAGTGCCAGGGGAAGCACCTGTTACCTGTTTAGTGCAGAGCAGAGCAGTCGCCCCAGGGACCTAGGGTTAGGTCTGGCCACTTTGTATCGACTTTGGCCCTCGTGTACACAGTACCGAGGAGAGCTACTAGTGTAGAGCAAGTACTAGCTACCCCACGGGCCCCGGGGTGCTGCTAGCTCACCTACACCGACTTGTTAGGCCCACTGGGCGAACCAGGGTAGTCAGGCGAGGGTGCGCGGACTGTGGAGGGGCAAGGCCCCTGTTTGGTTACTGTGGAGGGATCAGACCCTTGTTACTGAGAGGGCTCTGCCCTATACTGGTTACGTGCTGTGCTTTGGGCGCACCCGTTAACGGAAACGACTGATCGCGTGAGAGTGCGGGGTAGCTACCCATGTGTTTATCGCGCGTGCCGTAGTCACCGTTACGTCTGTCAGCGACCTTGGGGTGGTTGACTGAGAGTAGGATCACCACGGGGGACTCTCCCGGCCAGGAGAGCACCACGTGTTACTTCTACTTTTCGGAAAAGACTGCAATCAAGATCGTTCCCACGAGGAATATTCGAGATCAAGTGAAGGATCTAAGTAATAGATAAATTGTGAAATAATAGAAAGACGTAAATAAAGGAAGAAAGAAGTTATAACAGCTACCGTACACTTTACTGCTTCTATAGTTTTAGCTGCCACTCTACTCAGCGTTTCGCTGACATGTTACACTCGTTACTTTACAGGACCAGGTGTTGAGTAGCCAGGGTCAGCGGCTGCAGAGGACGCTGGGCCGAGTAAGGTCCAGTAGAGTTACCGCAGTTCTTTTTGTACCCCCTTTTGTTCCACTGTAGTGAGTAGTTCTTGTTACTCTTTGTACTTTTCTTTACTCGTAGTTCATGTTATGTTATAAATGTTGTTCTACTGTTGTGGTGGTACATGCTGTAGTAGTTCCTTTTCTTACTGCTGTATTTTTGTTACTGCTAGTTATATTCATGCTGAATGTGGTTTATTTTGCTGCTCTTTTGGTTACTTCCTCGTTGGACGACTAGGTCTTGGGATTAGTCGAGTCGGTCCGGTTCTCGTGTCTCGTAGGGACTCGGGAATCAGGTCGTTACAGTATGGCATGAATCCTAGGATTAGAAACACTGGAACGATTGTATTGAATGCCTGAATTGTAGTCTTGGATGAGTAAATAGAATAATAATAATTTCCTGTAATTGGATAATAGCTGCCTGTGAAATGTAGAGTACTGTTGTTAGTAACAGCTACATGTAATTCCTGTTGTTCGAAATTAAATACGAGCTGCCTGTATATGAAATGGAAATAGAAATGATGAAACTTAATATGGCTTGCCATGAGAAACATGAGCATGAACCCTACGGGGAATTAAGAGTAGAGCTCCTAGAAATAAATGGAATAGAACTGGAAATGTGAATGGGGAAGTGAGCTGGCCCTTGAGTACGGAGTACCAAGGAGAGCGACTATCCCCCATGTTTAGTGCAGAGCAGAGCTAGCCGCCCTAGGGTTGGGACCCGGGGTTTGGATTGGCCACTTTGTACCGACTCTGTGGCCCTCGCGTACACAGTACCGGGGAGAGCTACTAGTGTAGGGAGAGAGCTAGCCACCCCACGGGGCCCAGGGTTCAGCTAGTCGTCCTACACTGACTTGTTAGGCCCACTGGGCAAACCAGGGTAGTCAGGTGAGGGTGCGCGAACTGTGGAGGGGCAAGACCCCTGTTTGGTTCTTAGGGGCTAGGCCCCTGTTACTGAGAGGGCTATTGTAACGACCCGTTTCCCGAGTCCCTACGAGACACGAGAACCGGACCGACTCGACTAATCCGAAGACCTAGTCGTCCAACGAGGAAGTAACCAAAAGACAGTAAAATAAACCACATTCAGCATGAATATAACTAACAGTAAGAAAGTACAGCAGTAAGGAAAGAAACTACTACAGTAGGTACCACCACAACAGTAAAACAGCATTTATCATATAACAAGAACTGCAGGTAAAGAAGGTACAGCGGAAACAAAAACTACTCACTAGAACAGAAACAAAAGGGGTACAAAAGGCTGTGGTAACTCTACTGGACCCTACTCGGCCCAGCGTCCTCTGCAGCCGCCGACCCTGGCTGCTCAACACCTGGTCCTCAAAAAGGTAACGAGTGTAACACGTCAGCAAAACGCTGAGTAGAGTGGCAAACTAACTAAAGGCAACAGTAGAGTGTACAGTAGCTGTTATGTTCTATTACTTCCTTTATTCACATCTTTCAATTTTTCTCACTATTTCATTTATTTCTCAGATCCTTTACTTGATCTCGAATGTCCTCGTGGGAACGATCTTGATTGCAGTCTTTTCCAAAAGTAGAAGTAGCACGTGGTGCTCTCCTGGCCGGGAGAGTCCCCCGTGGTGATCCTACCCTCAGTCAACCACCCCAAGGTCACTGACAGACGTAACGGTGACTACGGCACGCGCGATAAACGCACAGGTAGCTAGCCCGCACTGGCACGCGGTCAGTCGTTTCCGTTAACGGGTGCGCCCAAAGCACAGCACGGAACCAGGGCAGAGCCCTCTCAGTAATAGGGGTCCAACCCCTCCACAGTAACCAAACCGGGGCCTTGCCCCTCCACAGTCCGCACACCCTCGCCTGACTACCCTGGTTTGCCCTAGTGGGCCTAACAAGTCGGTGAAGGAGGCTAGCAGAACGCCGGGGCCCGTGGGGTAGCTAGTACTCTCCTAACACTACTAGCTCTCCTCGGTACTACGTACACGAGGGCCAACAAGTCGGTACAGAGCGGCCAATCCTAACCCCGGGTCCCTGGGGCGGCTGGCCCCACTCTGCACTAAACAGGTACAGGTACTTCCCTTGGTACTGCGTACCCAAGAGACAGTACAAACTACATCTCAGTTTCCATTCCTTTTTCTTTCCAGGAGTTCCACTCCTAATTCCCCGTAGGGTTCCAGCTATTTATCTCAGAACATCATATGTTTCACTTTCCAGATTCACGTTCTCAAAATCCATGATCTCAATCATGTTTCTTTATTCATAACAGGCAGCTGTGAATTCAATTTACAGGCAACTTCATATATTCCTTTCCATTTTTCCAAGACTGCATTATTATATATTCCACTAGTTTTTCCATCCTAGGATTCATGTCACATCCTAGGATCTAGCATACAACTAGTTTTCCAGCCCTAGGATTCATGCATCACCTAGGAGCTATCATTCCATACATTTCTCATTCCTAGGATTCATGCAATGTCCTAGCTTCTAGTTATGGTTCCATACTTTAACAGATTTTATTAACAAACTTAAGCCACTCTACCAGGTACAACGGGAGTAATGGGGGCGTGATCGGGAATCCCGCGTGCCTCCGCGACTCTCAAGACTGCAACTGAACGAGGTCCTATCACAAGGATCAAACACAGGGAGTGTCTCAAAACAGTGTATAGCTACTGTAGACGAGTAGAGGAATTAATTCTGAAAAGAACGCAACTCGAATCGCGGAAAACGGAGCCCGAACGGGCCGTAAACGGGTCGAAAAAGATGATACTGTGCAAAATCAGACGTCTGGAACTCATTCCAGACGTCTTAAAAAGTGGATCAGAGAATTACCTGTTCAGCGTGGTTTCCCAGACGTCCAGAAGTCTGCAGGGACGTTTGCCCTAGATCCCAGACGTCCGATGGTCCCTCAGGACGTCTGGAGGTCACTCCCGCCGTCTGGTACAACTTCCAGACGTCTGATTCGCAAGGGATGGCGAATCAGCGAACCTGCGCACAGCCAACCCCCCCTCCCTTAGTACGGTCAGTCGACAAGAAGGAAGAAGAAGGCGGAAACTCACCTTTCAGACGTCTGTATGATCTTACAGACGTCGACCTTGCCGTCTGGCTATCAATCCAGACGTCTGATTCTGGAAATTTTTCCAGAATCAGGACCCTGCTCGGCCTCCGCTCGCGACGCCGCCCGCGTCGCACCTCGCGCTCCTGCTGCTCAGACCGCAGCAGGTCCCTCTCCGCGTCGCTCCGCGCCCCCTGCGCCCTCCGCCAGCCGGCCAAGCCGCTCCGGCGAGCTCGCCCTCACGGCAGAGATTTGCCCTCGCACGCCGCACCCCCGCGCTCACTGTGGCCGCCGCTGCCGCCCTCGCGTCCGCTCGCTCTCGCGCACAGGAAGGAGAAGAAGAAGGAGACGGTGGAGACGGGAGGGGAGGCGCGCCCCTTTTAACGCCGCGCGGAGAGGAGAGAGGAGGTGGCAGGCCACCTGCAGCCGCAGAGAGAAAAAGGGGAATATGCGGTCTGCGCGCTCAGGCACGCAGGCGACTTGCGTGTGTCGAAAATAACGGATTTCCAGACGTCTTGAAACTATCCCAGACGTCTTATCAGACGTCTGGTTGTTATCCCAGACGTCTTGTCCGACGTCTGGGGCACACATTCGTTACAGCTATGCCCTATACTGGTTCCGTGTTGTGCTTTGGGTGCACCCGTTAACGGAAACGACTGACCGCGTGCTTGTGCGGGGTAGCTACCCGTGCGTTTATCGCGTGTGCTGTAGTCATCGTTACATCTGTCAATGACCTTGGAGTAGTTGACTGAGTGTAGGACCACCACGGAGGACTCTCCCTGCCAGGAGAGCACCACGTGCTACTTCTACTCTTCGGAAAAGACTGCAATCAAGATCGTTCCCACGAGGAACATTCGAGATCAAGAAAAAGACCTGATGAATGAACCAAGTGACGAAAGAAAGAATAATTAGTTGTATAAAGAAAGAAATTGAAAACAACTACTACCTGTCCACCTTTACTATTTTTCTGAGTTAGATGGTTGCCACTCTACTCAGCGTTCGCTGATTTCTTGTAATCATAGCCTTTTTCAGGTCCAGGTGTGGAGCAGCCAGAGCCTACGGCTGCGGAGGGTGCTAGGCCCAGTAGAGCCCAGTAGTGTACCTTTTTGTTGTACCGTTCTGTAGTAGTGAGTATTTTGTTATACTTTTGTACTCTTTTATTGTAAACTTCATATTCCTGTACTGTTTAAATTATCTACTGTTGTGATGGCGTGTACTGTAGTAGTTTACTTTTTTACTATTGTACTTTTGTACTTTTAGCTGCTTCCATGGTGAATGTGGTTTATTTTACTGCTTTCTGGTTGCTTCCTCGTTGGACGACTGGGTCTTGGGATCAGTCGAGAATGTCTGATTCTCGTGTCCTGTAAGGGTTCTGGAACCGGGTCGTAACACGATCTTAGACTCTCACATAGAGCATAGAGTTCCGGTGAGCTTGAGAAATTTAGAGGATTCTAGTTTCCAAAAACCTGACACAAACGTGTGAATTTCGCACAATTAAGGCCCTGATCTTCATCTATATAAACCCCCTGAAGTTCCTAAGTCCATACTAGCCAAGAATAGGCCGAAAATCACCTTCTTCCTCCTCCAGCCACCTCCTTCTTCAGCTCCGGTGAGCTCCTCCGCCTCCCTCTTCCGTGCTTGCATCCGGCCAAGGAGTAGCTCTAACTTATTTCCCTCTTCTTCGTGCACCTTGCCAGCCAAAGCAAGTGCGTCGTCAACCTTGTCTTCATCATAGTTTCCCTCACCGACAACTTTATCTTCCCCACGTCCAGCTGGCCAATGCCAGACGTGGTCTCGCTTTCTCTCACCTCGATAAGACCTCCAATCTCTCCCTCTCCCTTCCTAGATTCTTTTAAGCTCCTTAAGCTTAGGTTAGACTTGCCACTATCCCCATTCATCTCCTTTTTTCCTTAACTCCAGCGAGAAGTTCAACGAGTTCGCATCGGCGCCACACACTTTCAAACCACACAACACCGCCACCAAAACCTCCACCTATCCTCCAAGAACAAAACCCCTCAACTTATTGAGGGTTTTGACCTCTGTAGCTACTCACCATAAGAGCCCATCATCTGCCACCAAGTCCAACACCGTTCAGCCACTTACTCCTCGCGAAACACTAAATCACCTCCGCCATCACCTCCCTGGCTTCACAGCGAGACTTTTTAGCTACTTAATTAAGGCTTTTAACCCGTATTTTTGTCTACAAGTCTTCGTTAGGGTTGCCTTCATCACTGCCATTGTCCACTATCGTCACTCGTCCTCCGCCCTCATATTCACCACCACCAGCCGCGGAACCAGTTGACGAAGTTGTCCAGGCCTTCAATCTGATGAAGAGAGTGAGGCAACAACAACAATTGATCGAGAGAAGCTTCACAACTTCATACACGAAGAAGCCAAGTTGATAGTCCCACATCGAGCGCAGCTAAAATAAGTTTTGATACTTATTGAATCACGTTCCTTAGCATATCACCTCAGTACACGAGGTGAGGTCCTTCCCACTCACCCGCTCACTCCTCACCCATCACCCACACCTAAGCAGGCCTAGTCCCCAGATCCGATTACCCAGTTACTGAATACCCAATTCTGAAGAGAGAGGGGAATTTCTAAGGGAAGGAGGGGGGTTTTGCATTATGCTGCCTCAATTTTCGTGCTTACACTTAGAGAAATTTCAAAGGTACTTTGGGCTTGATACTCAAGTCATCTGAGGCATGTTGGGGACATCTGATCTAAGAAGGGAATTTACTCTAATTTAGCTAAGTACTTGAGATCTGATTGGAAATTGTGCCTAATTGTTGAGACTAATTAATGGTTCCAACCACCATTTTTATTCTTTATTTTATTTTTTGTTTTGAGGTGCAATTTGAGCATTAATTAATTTTTCTTATATTTGTGATTGGATATTAATTGCATATATCATTATTTGTGATTAATGAATTGAATTACAATATTTACTTATGTAAACGACCTCGGAACTCACGATTTTTCAAGTAATTATAAATTTAAATGTCGATTTTATTTTCGTCAATATACTACGATGCATTTTTCTAAACTATGACGATTTCGAACCAATAGGAAGTGATCGACATGATCGTCATTTCAGCACTCAAACGAAAGCTTAATGTCGTCAAAGGCAAGTGGGCATAAAAATTGCCTTATGTTCTATAGGGATATCGGACTAGGCAAAAGACATCAACTGGACACACTCCTTTCAACTTCATTTATGGGGTAAAAGCAAGAATCCCCTTAGAGATGGACATCTCATCCTATAGGGTACAATTTCACAACCCCAATTGTAATGACAAGTAAATGAAAAGCGCCCTTGACTTAATCAGAAACTCGAGAAGCTCGAGGGAAGAAGCATCAGCAACATCCAACAACTATAAGGAGGCTACTGCCAAATATTACAACCAAAGGGTCAAACGACAATGCTTCAATGTGGAAGACTTAGTCCTCAAATGGACATAAGCTTTCAACCTGGCTGAGCACGGTGGCACGTTAGCTCCAACCTCATAAGGACCATATAAAGTCAATGACTCTAATGTAGTCTACTCCTACAAGTTAGAAACATTAGATGACTGACCTATATCACGATTTTGGCATGCTATCAACCTACATCCTTATTTTGTCTAAGTATAAAATGTTTCCCTATGTACTTAGTCAAGTCTAGTCACTCTCATGCACGAGTTGAGTTAAGAAAAATGCTTAATTATTTAAAAATCACTTTATAACACATGTTGTTTAGCTAACTGGGGTAGTACATAAATATCAACATCACAACATTGCCTTCAATTAAAAAATCTTTATTTCATCTATAAAAAGTTTGTTATGTGGTTTAAAAGGGGGGCATACCTCACCCAGTTACAACCTAAAAAGCAAACAATCGGGAATGACGGAACCCTCAAATTACTTTGAGTCTATAAGGATCAACACATGAACTGCCTATTTTCCCCTTGCTAATAGACCCGACTCACCAAGAGCCCCTCTAGTTTAAGCCAAATCCACCAGCTAGTCAACCCCGCCCACCTGCCTTAAGGCGAGAGGCTCTCGAGCAATTTTTTCCTCCATGACTTCTCCCTATTCTCCTTCCTCGATCTAGTCCTCGCTATGAGGCGGAGAAGGTAGAAGGTCTTTAGGAGCATGTGAGATGGGCGTCCGATCCTTAATCATGTTCTCGTGGGTCTGGCGCTCATACTCCCTGTGTAAACTCCATGAAGGACCAACCAATGAAATCAACTAGGCTGGACACCCCCCTCCAAGGACCAACTGAGCTGCTGCCAGTGTGTGTTTGCCAAGCACTTTCGTCAGCTTCTTTAGGTTCTCGTCCATTGAAGGGTCCTTAGTAAAAAACTTCACAACCTTCTCTAGCGTAAGCTCCCTCCTCTTCTTCTCTTTAAGGGTGCAAACTTTGTTGGAATGTTCCTTCACCCAGACGATGGGCATGCCCATAGCATTCTTTTTGGTAGCATGTTCCTAATTTAGTCAGGCAATGGTTGCCTCCACTGCCTAGAGGGAAGCCCATAACTCCACTCCATTATTGCAGAATGGAGTCTTGCACGCTCCGCCTAAAGTTTCTCTTCAACAATTATTATTGTGGCCTAGCAAGTCGCCTGACAGGTTCCACCACCTTCGAGGCCTTCGACGTGAGCACCTTTAGCTTCTTCTCGATGGTCGTCATCTTCTCGTAGTGGCCGTTGAAGGTGGAATGAAGTTTATTCATGGCCCAACCATCCTCTTGTATTAGTTTCTTCATCTCCGACAAGGATGACCAGGTTGAGTCCTCTGCCCATTATGCCTTCTCTAGTTAAGAGGCAAGGGCGCTATTCGCAGCACTTTCAGTTGCAACTTGCCATGAGGCAGTTGTTGCTTCTGCTTCTGCCTTCTTTGAAGTGGCAAGCACTTCCTTGAGTTGGCAGGAGAGAGTGTAGATGTCTTGTAGTGCTGCATTTGCCCAACTTGCAACTTGCTCCCAAATGAAACACCGAGACCTTTCAAATGGTTTCGTCACGTTGCAACAAGAGACAACTCCCAAAAAGGATGTCTTGTCCTATGACATCAACCTACATGAACAACCAAAAGGTTTTAATATCTAACATTACTAATACATGTTCAAAGAAGAAAGCAGCCAAATACCTATTACGAGGAGGCAATTGTCATACATGTTTCGCATGTTGGATGGAGCAAGTGGCATGCACGCCAAATCCAATGTTGAGCTGAGCAAAGTCATTATAATCTACTTTGTTAACAGTTTAACATGCTTGAATGCATTCAGTGGGACCTAAGTGCCTTGTTATGTAAACTGATGCGCAACACGTCAACAATCATAAGAACGTACTTTGACAGGTTTTTATCTCTAGCAGCGGTGCCAAAAATATGATGTGACGACTACTGGTTCATACTAAAAAGGAATTTTAAATCGTCGTTGTTATAATATGTGTCACAAATACAAACCATTGTCGCGTCAATTTTATTTATTTACTTAAATTTTACTGATTATTCCAAGTCATTCACTGGGAGGCAGTTATTGATATACATCACTCCCTAAATTCAATAATATTCTTTAATTAAAAAAAGATTGATTTTTTGTATAATAATGAATGAATGAATCAAAGAATGAAAGAATTATATACAAAAGAATGAATTACAATGGTTGAAAACATTTATCTATAAACAAGCAACAAAAACTATAATTAGATACTCTATATTATTTATTTACAACTTTTAATACTAATACCTAAATATATGTACAATAATAAGTAATAATATATACTATACTAACTTAAATTAACATAATAACATATACAGTAACACATAATGTATATACAACGACTTATATAAGTGTTGCTAAACCTTAGAAAAAAAACTTTATACATAAACTAAGGTAAAAATAGGATCTATACTGATGTTTATTCTATCTACAGTGACGGATACATATGTCACTAAAGCTTTGACATTATTTATATACAATATAGGGCTCAAATGTTACTTATATATATAAGTATATACCCATATATACATATATACACATGCACACACACAAGGGCTCAGGCATAACATTTGGGCAAATTTTGCCTTCTTTTCTTCTTTGTTTCTTCTTCAATTAAGTCTCTCACTTAGGCACTCACAGGCATCTTGACACTTAGTCATTATTAGGCTCTCCTCTCTTCTTATGTGATGTATTGTTTACTTAATCAAAAATTAAGATTTTTAATTGGTGGGTGGCTTTTTCGAGGGATACATAGCACCCATTACGGGTGAGACCAGACCTATCCTAAGGCCACCTTAGTTTTTTAATTAGGCACATTAATCTCAATTTATGCTTGTTAATGGCCCCATTTCAGGCTACGCACATAGCACGGTTTCTAGCCCATGCACCGCACACATATCTCTTATGCCACACTCAATTCAAATCAATGCTTAGATAAGGGTCGATAAGGGGATGGATTTTATTAGGCGCCCAACGCCTGACGACTAAGGGGCTCATGTGAGGGAAACAATTTAAGGCACTGCGTGCACTTGTACAGCCACGATGTGGCACTATTCTTAACGCCTCACAAGCGCTGCCATCTCAGCGCAGACGAATGCTGATTTAGGTGATTTCGCCTTTGATTTGAGCGCCCAAATTAATTCCAATTTTCAATTAAATTATATGGTTGTGAAGCCCTTATATAGGGCTATATAATTAGGTAATTTAATTACAAATTTAATTATTTTAACTATATAAATAAATTAGCTAAAGTTTATGATTTATGCATCCTGATTTAATGGTTTATTTCTTAATTAACATTTAAATTAGCTAATTAATGGTCTAATTGAACCTGTACAGTGTTGGTATACATATTAAAGTATTTATTACAGATTTTTATTATATTTAAAGGTTTTACTTTAATTTATATACATTTAAATATCTGTTGTCAAGCTATTATACATATAAATTATGTGTAAATGCTATAATACAATATAAATATAGTTAAATTAGCTTAAATTACTCAAAATACTATGATACAAATATACAATATAAGTTAGTTCAGTAATAACTAAATTTACTAATTTACTCTAATTTAATTTAGTAACTTAATTAATAACTTAATAAATTAATTATTTATTATATATATAATTAAATTAAGTTATAGGTATATTAGTGTACATTACATATACATAAATACATATGTACAATATCATCTATAATTAAGCTTATTTGTAGGGGTTTAAAAATTTATTTAAGTTATAGTACATATAAGTCACTATAATTAATAAATAAGTATACAAATAAGTTATATACAATTTAAGTTATCTTAAATACTTAATTTACATTATATAATATATGCATAAGTTATTTATATAATTTATTTATATATTATACACTATTTTCATATATAGCTTAGTGTATAGCTTATATATTCATGTATATACATAGTTTACAAAGTATTTTTTGGTATTTTTCGAGTTTTTCTTATTTTTATGAGTTTTGTGAGTTTTATAGAGGTAGGAGGTGAGAAAGAAAGAGTAAGATGAGAAGAATGGAAATGTTTTTAGTGTTTTTCAAGTTGAGATCTTTTATTAAGTTCCAAGGGATACTGAATCGTCGGCTGGTATGTTATATCAAACATGGGGTTTAGAATGCCTTGAAACTTGGCATGTACCTAAAAATATATCTAATCCTACTCGTTATATCTTTATTTAATTTTTTTGGATTTTTTATAGGATTTTTATTTATTTACAAAGTTTGATAAGTTAGGGCTTGGTATGTTATATCAAACGTGGGGTTCAAAATGCCTTGAAACTTGGCATGCACCTAAAAATATATCAAATCCTTCTCGCTATATCTTTATTTTATTTTTTTGGATTTTTTATAGGGCTTTTATTTATTTACAAGGTTCGACAAGTTAGGGCCTTTTAAGAGTTTTCAAAAAGAATCTAAGATCCTAAAAAGCTCCTTAGTGGCTGGATAGGTAGTAAAATGCCTCAGATGTGTTAAATAAATCATATAAAATATGCTCCCATAGATAAACATGATTTTCACTTAATTTTCCATTAATTTTCAAATTTGGGCAGTTTTGAATGTATGCTGATGAGTGGCTACTCATCATAGCTAAAAAGCTAAAGTTAAGCTAAAAAATGGGTTAAACAATACCAAATTAACATATAAAAAGCGTTAAGTGTGGGAATCAAAGAAAAATAGCTAAAACATTAATTCTATGCTAAGATTGCATAATTAGGTCATAAATTAAGATATCTTTGAGAAGAAGGTCAAATAATGACCTATGTGTAAATTGAACACACAAACAAGTTTAAAAGTCCAAATTAAAAGTATAATTAACTTCTTAAAAGTTAAATTAAGCACATATAAAAATTTGAAGGTATTTGGACATAATTAAGGCCTTGAAACCTAGAATTTATATTTTCGTCCTTTATGCATCACATTTCCTTCTTTAGAAAACCTTCCCGGACCTATTTGTAACCAGCAGGGACCTCTTTGAAAGCCCTTAAGGACCATTCAATTACTATTCTCTACCACTTATGGGCTCACCTATAAATGTCCTACCCCTTTGCAGAAGGACCTCTTTGCAAATTACCCAAAAGACCCTAGCAACCTGGAGCCTCCACGCACGCACTATGCAAGCGTAGAACTTGCAGCATCTCGACCATCCACTCTCTTTTGATCCTGATCTATGGCTCGATCTCAATCGAAGCTTCACGCGAAGCGGCGCATATGCTCACCCAACCCCCCAGATCCCATCCTACAATGAGTTTTCAATTTGGCAGCCTACGCACCCCTCTCCTCTCATCCTTGCTGCCGGTGCCCTTGTCGCCTATCTTCACCTGCGCGGTGATCTGAGTCACTGAGGTTGCTATTTAAGCAACTCAGTGGTTGCACGCGCAAGGAATCGCTCTCTCCTACCTTCTTAGCGATCATTCCTCCACTCCAGTCTCTCCTCCTCACCAATTCCCAGATTTCATAGCCACCGGCTGTGTAACCCCCGACTTCTCTCTGACTCTACTTGTCGTTAAGGATAATGTAGCACTTGAGGATGACCCAGAAGTCTCACTAGCAGACTTTTCACTCCGTTGGAGCTCTCCCCCATCCCTTCTTCCTCCTTAGCCACCGGCTAAGGACCCACAGGTCTCATTCTTCCTGTTGGAGTAGTTTTAATGTTTTCTAGATTAGCTGCAGCATTAGATAGATAGATTAGAGTAGATTAGAGTAGAATTAGATGTAGAATTAGTAGTCGATTTGCTGTTCTGATTAGTTTAGCATTAAGAGTAGTTTTAGCGTAGCAATTTCCCCCATCTAATCATCCCAGATCAACTGTGATAGGGTGAATCTCTTCCTCTCTAATCATCCCAAATCAGAGGGGAAGAGATTCACCCTATCATAATTCATTTTGATCTTCCTCTAAATGTTTTCATCTCATTTCTGATTCCCTTGATTTATATTTCGCAATCCACCCACTCATTAGACCTAATTTCAGATCTGATTGGTTTCTAAACTCATATCTGAAATTAGCGTCAAAAATCACATTAAGGGCTTCTCACTCACTCCATCTTGTTCACAAAAGCCCCTAATCTGAGCTAAAAAGTGAATCAGTTTGCCAAATTTTCTATGAATTCAGATTTCAAAGATTTTCATTCATTTGGGTTTTGAATGCCTTGATCTTGCAAACTGAAGAATTTTGATTTTGATTCACTGATTGGTAGGGAATCTAAGGTGATTCTGAAGTTAGAATTCACCTAAGAAGAGCCATAATCTAATCTGTTAATTTTCAGGATTTCAATGTGTTGAATGCCTTGTAGAGCCAAGGAAGATCAACCATGGTGATTGAGGCTTTATGAGGGATTCTAATCTGAATTGTTTTTCTGAGCAATCTGATTTTATAACCTAAGGAATTCACAATATTCCTTAAGGTTTCAGAGTCCTGGGATTCTAGTTTTTTTTGGATTTCTTATGTTGATCCTAACCCTTTCTACATGCTGTCTATAGCATTAGAAAGAATTAGATCAACAATTTTTGTGATCTGATTTGTTATTAAATTTGTGACAAGGACCTGGATTTTATGCTGAACATCTGGGCATGTTTTCTTTTGTGTGAATTTAAAACCCTTGTCAGAAGTTGATTTAGTGATTTTTATCTTTGTGTTGTTGAATCCCATAATTAGAGTAAATTGCTGCCATTGTAGCTACATTCCTCCATATCCCAACTAAGTAATAGCCTAAAACAGTCATTTCAAATCCCTGATCAAATTGTCTTGAGTCTGATCTAGGATTAATTAACTAATTTAAGCTGTTAAGTAGCTGAATTTGGCTTTCTTCTTTACTGCAAACCTGTTCTTTTTTAGATGGACTAACTACAGCAGCAGTTAAGCTATCTAGAATTAAGCTTGGTCTGTAGCAACTGCTGGATTTCCAGTAGCTACTGTGCTGCAATGGATGAACCTTGCTGCTGCTATGCTTCTGCTGTTTCAGCAGAAGATTTCTGTCTGGATAGATCTTGTGGACAGTAGGTCTATGATGTGTCCTGTTAGATAGCTGACTGATGTATAAGGGAGTGTTTGAAATGTATACAAGCATTCATGTAAACTCAAAGAATTTTTTTTAAGCTTGTATGAAATGTTAAAATCTTGCTTTTAATCCTTTGTCAGCTAGTTTTAGGCCTAACTGTCCAACAAGTAGAATTAAATAAAATCCACAATGATTTGTGTGTTTAATACTTATATCCCATCCTATACATTATGTTGAAACTTTTCATGGCAGTTTACTGCCTTTTAAAACCACTTTAGGTTCCATGCTAGCCTTTGGACACCTTAGAAAACCTTTAAAAAGCCCAGAATGTGTGAACTTTGAAATTAAATAAAAATCATATAGAAAATCTAAAAAATTAAAATAAACCTATCTGATTAAAGATTAGGTATTTCTTTAAATGCATACCAAGTTTCATGGTAATCAGAAACCCCGACTTGGTAGAATTTACCAGTCGACGGTTCTGTATACCATGAAACTTAATAAAAGAAACCAAACTTAAAAATACCAAAAACATCTTATTCATCTCATCTATTTCTTTCCCTCTCATCTCCTACTTCCATAACAAATATAAAAATCATAAAAAGTGAAAAAACTTAAAAATACTATAAATCCTTTGTATAATATGCATATAAGTGTATAGTTAAGCTATATAATAAGCCTATTTATTTATAATGTAAATTATACATATTTATAATATAAAAACTTGTGTATATATTGTAGTATGTAAATTAAGTCTTTCAGTTAGATTATACTGTATATATCTTAATTATATAACTAATTATTAAGTAAACTAACTTTTATGTACTAAATAGCTATATAAATTAATAACCTCTATAAATAATCATATTAAGTTATAATACTGTACCTGCGTATTTATATGCATATTATAAACATATTAAACCCTATACCTTAATTTAATTATATATACAGAATAAATAAATAATTTATTTAGTTAGTAGTTAAGTTATTAGATTAAATTAAAATAAATTAGTAGATTAAGTTAAAATTGAGTTAACTTATACTGTATATGTGTATTACTATATTTTAAGTAATTTAAGCTAATTTAAGTATATTTATATTGTTTATACTATTTAAACTTAATTTACAACTAAAACAGTATGAAATTATACTAATTAAATGTCAATAAAATAAAAATTAAACTTGTAAAATGCAATAAAAATGTTTATAAAATATTTAAACATGTATACTAACTCTGTATAAGGTCAATTAGACAATATAATAACTAATTTATACGTAATTAAAGAAGAAACTCTAAAATCAGTTATGTATAAACTGTATATTTTACCTAATTAATTTATATAGTAAATATAATTAAAATTCAAAATTAAGGGTACAATTAAGAAGTACTATGTAAATGCTTTATTATCCCATTATTTTATAATAAATTATTTGCCAAATCGTAAATTGGTGCACTGCCGCGGCTCAATTTCACTGTGGATGCGGCACTAGAATAGTGCCAAATCGTCGGATGAGGAGTGCTCTCAGCACTCTAAATTGTTTTTGTGTTATGGGTAGTTCAGTCGTCATGGGTGCCGGGCACCCAAAACAACCAAACATGCTCATATATGCTTAGCATATTCTGAGCATTGTGTGTGTGAGGGTCGGGGGTCGGTATTGTGCGAGGGCTTGGTTAGGCCCAAATGTGAGCTGTAAATGTACTTAAGTAGCCTAATTAAGAAATTAAGGTGCGCTTAGTAGAGGTCTGGTCCCACCCGATCTTCAAGTGCTGTGTATCCCTCGAAAGGCATGCCCGCCAATTAACAAATTTTTGTTAAGTAATAAAAGGCCCTAATGACTCATTAAGCACAACAGAGTAAATGTGATAAGGAAAAAGAAGAACACAGTGGCAACTTAAGTAATAGAAGAAGAAGAGAAGTATATAGGTATAACGTATATCTGTATGGATAGTATATGTAAATAAATAAGTATAAGGTAAATAATAAGTATACGTACAAGTAGTATAGCTATATATATGTATATAAATAACTACATGTCATTACTGACAGAATAAAACATTACTAAAGGTAAGATAACAGTCATTATAGACCCTAGTCTTTTGCTTTAGAATTTGTATATAGTTTTTCTAGGGTCCAGCGACGTTTGTATCTGTCGCTGTAGTTTCTATATATGTTACTGTATATGTTAGTATATTAAGTTAAGTTAGCATACTATGTAATATTAGTTAGTAGTGTATATTTATATAAGTACTAGTAATATAACTTACAAATATATAGTATAGAATATATTTATGTATTTTTTGATACTTGTTTATAAGTAGGTTTTTGTAAGCATTTTCTTTGACTTTATTTGTACATAATGAACCCTTAATTCATTCATTATTGATTGTATATAAAATTAATTATTTTTTAAATTAAAGAACAATCTTGGATTTAGAGAGTGATGTATATCAATAACTGCCTCCGAATGAATGACCTGTAATAAATCAGTAAAAATTATGTAATTAAATAAAATTGATGCAATAATGGTTTGTATTTGTGACACATACTGCAACAACGACATTTATTTTTTTATACGAATCGTTTTTCCAGTATTGTCGATTATATACTAGCTGACAAAAGAGATTTAAAACCAAATAACAAGCTATTCAAATGCAATTATAGCTCTAACAGTTCATGAAAGCTTGTACAAATAAAATAAAACATTACACATCATGTCAGCTAATTAAAACTCTAAGCATCACCTACTGGCCTACTATTTTTAGCCCAAAGAAGCTTCAATAGCTGCAGCAGCAGCAGCAAATGAAGCAGAAGTAGCTACTATTAGAATTCTGGATGAAGTTTTAATGCTGCTGCATCAAATCCAGTAGCTAAAACTTCATCCAGAAGGAATTTCAAATGTCTTAAGTGATTCAAGGTTGCTGCTGCAGTGCTTCTTTTCTTCAATTTTAGCAGATCAAATGTTAATTCAGTACACACATATCCCAGATAAGACTTGAGAAAGTCTGATCAGGGATCAAAAGTGTCCAAATCAGAGATTGATTCTTGTCTAAATAACACAAAGTTGTACCAAATTTAGGGTTGGAAAGTCCATGGAAATGTAGCTGCCAATGCAGCACTTTAATGTACTCATTTGGGATTCAAAACACTCACATCAATAAGCACTTCAAATAATTTGACAAGGTCTGAAAATCACATTAAACTTGGATTGAAGTGTTAAACTTTTCATAAAAAATCTTTAAACCATAATCTTCATCATCAAATCAAGTAAAATACCTGATCTAACACCTTCCTAATGCAATAGACAGCATGAAGGAGGGTCATAGATCAGTCTAATAAACTCAACCCACTTGAATCCTAATTCCTCTAAAAACCTTAAGGAATACTGAAAATTCCTTAGGTTGGAAATCATAATCCCAAATAAAATAACTCAGAAATACTTCTTAGAGCCACAAATCAACAAAATTGATTCTCCTTGGCTCTACCACTCTCTTTAAAGCCATGAAATCCCCAATTCATACCCAATTCAGATATGGCTCATCTGAGGGAAAATTCTTCATTAAGAGCATCGCAGATTCACGGCCATGAACTGGTCTACACAAAAACATATCAACTCGCTTGATCAAACCCCTTCAACATTTAATTAGATCAAAATCTCACGATCTTGCAATGAAATCCAAGTTAAAAATCAATCAAGCAAACTGATTCAATTTAAAACCAGATCAGGGGTCTTTGTGGATTTGCAAAATGAGTGGGAGACCCCCAAGTGATTTTTAGGTGCAAATTCAGATCTAGAAGCCAAGGCTTCATATCTGAATTTGACCTTGATAGATGGGTGATTGATGACTAAAATTACGAGCGAAAATCATAAGCGATTTGTGAAATGATGAGAGAGCTGTATGCGTCGAAATGCAGATGGGAAAACCTCTCTTATCTGAGTTGATCAGAGAGGGCGGAATGGATCTAGACTAATCTAGTCCTAAGCTAGTGATCAAACCAGCGGATTCACTAACTGATCTACTCCTAACTAAGCTACTGTATGCTAATTACTAATCTAAACTACTCTAACAAAGCAGGAAATCCTAATCTAATCAGATGAATGGGACCTTTGGATCCAAAGCCGGCGGCTAAAGAGGAAGAATGGGGGCAAATCGCCAACGAAGGAAAAGCCCACAAGAGGAGCTTCAGGGTCGTCCTCAGGTGTACATCATCCCTAGCGGTGAGGAGGAAATGGTGGTGGAAAACCACACCATTGTCATTGATGTGGCGAGTGAACAGGGTAGAAGAACTGGAGGGGACGAAGGGATTCCCTCAAGAAAGTAGGAGAGGAGGTCGATCCCTTGTGCACGAGCACTGGGAGGTGCTTAAGAGAGTGAGAGAGTGAATCAGGTCACCTCACGGTGGGATTAAACAAATTGGGCTTGGGTGATGAGGATGAGAGGAGAGGGTGCGGGATGTTTTCAAATCAAATCCTAGCCGCTAGATGGAATCTAGAGGTAGAGGTGACCACACAGGATGACTTGTGTGAAGGTTCAACTGGAGAGCAGTCGTAGATCAAGGAGATGAAGGAATGAACGACCTTGATGGGCTATGTTCTTGCGATGAATAGTGCACCAAAAGGTGCACCGTTCCCAGGCTCTAATGGTGAAATTGTAGACAAATCCCCTCAAGGAAACGGTGGAACAACAGTAGAGGGTCCCTTAGGTGGTTAGGAATCCTACCAGAGCAATCCCTAGAATGTTGCAAATAGGTCCCTGTGGGTATCAAATAGGTCCCTGGAGAGATTTCTAAGGATGAAATGTTATGAATGGAGGACCTAAATGTGAATCTCTAAATGTAAGGCCCTAATAATATCCAAATGCAATCAAGTTTTTATGGAAGCTTAATTGAACATTTAGAAAGTTAATTACACTTTTGATTTGAACATTCGCACTCATTTGTATGTTCAATTTGCAATTGAATCATCATTTCATATAGAATATCTCAATAAATGACCTAATTATGTATATATACCAAAAATTTGGTGTTTTAGGCCTTTTTCTCTTTTTCCCACACTTAACCATTTTCATGTGTCAATTTGATAGTATTTAACCTAGTTTACAGCTTAACCTGACATTTTAGCTATGATGAGCCACAACTCACCATCAACACCTCACCTAGCTTAAGAACCGGAGCACATTGTTCTTGTAACGTCCAAAAATCCAGATTCTGAGTCATTTCAAGGTGATGCGGGTCAATTCAAACCTAGAAACTTAGTTATGGTTTGATGCTGGTGTTAGCACTTCCTGAAATTCCCAAGAAACACATATTTTGAGTCAACCCCTAATCAAACGTTGTCAAAAGAATGCCATATATGGTACCATTGGATTTCTCTCATCGCAAGCTTTTCGACGACACTTGTTTAGCTATTCCAAGGTATATAGCTCAAGTTATAGCCAAAAGAAGTCAACAATGACCTAAATGTAAAGTGGACCCAACTCCTAGGGGTAATTTGGGTATTTCACCCTCTTAAACTTATTAGCAGCAACATTTAGGCCTATAAACGGACCCCCTTGGGTCCTTGGGTAGTCATTAACCTTTAAGCCTCTCAAATCAAGAGTGAAAGAGAAAGAGAAAATCTTGGATTTTCTTTTTGCAAAATCAAAACATTTCCTTCAGGGACCTGATTGCGAATCTGCAAAACCCGGGCTTCCACCGTAATTGTCATGGAGGCGGCGGTGGCGCAGCACGCGCGGGCGATCGATGCAAGCAATTGCCACATGTGGCACGCATTGGACAAGCAGGAGCGAAATATGATAGTGCACACGGGGGGTGAATAGTGTTGCGACACGTGTCGCGTAAGCAGCTCGGCAAGGTGGCGATCGATCTGAGTGAATCGATTCAGTTAAGGATGCCCTCACATTGTTTTATCTAGTTCAAGACCTTCCCGACCTCGGATTTCAACAAATAAGGTATCGTTAGAATCGTATCGACGCGTACTATGTGCTGGTGTCATTTATTTTCACTTTTGAGTATGTTCTCCCTATTGAAAAAATCATAAACGTGATTAGGTATCTCTGACCTCGTTGTTGGTCCGTTTGAATCCGGTCTTATCCCCGATGCGTGTGCGGATCCTGAGGCGAGTGTGGAAACTGTCCTAGGCCCTGTGCGCACAATTTGGAGTCATCATGACCCTCCGGTGGCATTAGGTAGAGTAGTCTACCCCTCCTCTCGACCCTATCTGGTTTTTTGGTGCCTACGGATTCGTCGGGTGTGATTTCCCGCAAGTATAGCTTGATTAGCGTATGCCATCCTTATTGTTGAGTTTGGAACCCTCTGGTAGTTTCCCTGAATTATGGGCACCTTAAATAAGAAAGAACTTGTTTTTATGAGAAGGATTAAGAATTAATGATTATATATACCCTTGTTATTACATGTGTAAAATGAACTCTGATTTTTGAGAAATAAGTTCCGCTGGGTTCGTTGATGGGTAAATAAAATGGGACCACTGTCGTAAATTGAAAATTATCCGTAAATTGATACATTGGAAAGTTAATGTGCATATCTGATAATCCTGAACTAAATAATATAGGATTATTAAGTAAGGTTTGATTTGATAAAAATAAAAGATATAGTTATTTGGAATTTGTTATAAATTAATATGACGGATATGTCAGGAAATAAAAGGATAAGATAACTGATTTTAGTCTCGCTACTCGTGGTAGTTTGGCTATAGCTTTGGTGTTTCTGATCGGTTTCAGGGGCTGGTTTGGGGAGTTGCTGGTTTCCCCAAGACTCTTTGCTTAAGCTAGCGACCAACTAGGATAGCGAGATGTGTAGCTCGAGGTTTAGTTCTTTCTCGGCCGGAGGGTGGGTCATTGACTGTCTGTTGTTCAGCATACGTAACGCTTGTACGTATTCATGTTAACGACATAGCCGCCACCCTTTTCCGCAATGACCCAAGGGTGATGGAATGTGGCGACTCGGTGGGTATAAACGGTCTTCCCGACCAGGAGGATAGTGTATATCGATCTTGCACTGCAGGATGTTATACAAGATCGTCTCGTGCCCGAGACGTCAATTTATGAATTTGTACTATAAGAACATGGATAAGGTACATGAACGGAATTAGCTAATAAATAAACTATAAACGGATGAATAGTTGATATAATGCCCTTTTTTTGTACTCTTGTTACTGTTACCACTTGTTTCGTTATCTACTCTTAAGTTTTCAATGGCATATAGTTTCGGGTTCCGTACTCAGAGTTGCTGAGCAGTCAGGTGTAGTGGCTGTCGTCGGTTAGACTTCTACGAAACCAGGTCTTACCTGAGGAGATGGTTCATACCGAGCCAATGGCTCATAGTAGTAGTTTTCTTTCTGTTGTTGGATTTTATTCTTCCTGTACTCTTGGTAGCTGTAGGAGACTTTCTTTATTTTCTGCTTTAGGGTGAATTCCAATTATACTGTCAATACTTTAGTTTTCTTACATTTAATGTATTATGAATGAATGTTAGCTATTGACGTTTTATGGCTATGTGTTGGGTGACAACGATCTTGTGGGTGTTCGTGGTAGTTGGTAGCACACGAGGACCCAGGTTTCGTCATTTGGCAAAACTCAAGTCATCACAATTCTAACTGGCCTTAGCATTATCCAACACTTATGCTTCCTATATGAAGTGTCCATTAGAATGGAGGTCACAACGAGCACCACTTCCATCAACCTCCCATACACCTCAGGTTCCTCCATCCGAGGCTAATGCTCCACCTAAGACTCTTCCACAAGCCTGGGGGATGGAGGGGATTGCCTCTCCTAGCGAGTCGGCCCTTCCATGGCTCTTTTCAGGACAGAGCCATTCATGGAACCAACAGCAGCCCCAATTATGCTAAACCCGCCCCAGCTAGTGGTGTTGATTGACACTCGATGGTCGTTAGTGCCACGATGACTTATCTGCGGGACCAAAGATTTTACCCTAATTTTGGGGGAGACCTCTACGTTCCCCCATATGTCTGATGAACCACTTAGTAGCTTAGTCGTTAGGTCTTTTGTGCCTTCCTCCAACGTGATACTTTTCTTACTGCCTTCTTCTTATTGGGTCTTGCTTGCCTTCTTGTTGATTAGAGGCAAGGTCTCCTCCACCTGGGGCATTGGGTGAGGTGGGGGCAGCGCACTCCTCCTTGCTAGCAAAAGTTTAATAGAGTCGCCACTGCTTTGCGAGGCCAAGATGCTCAAACCTTCCATCACTCCTTAGAGTAGTTGACTGCCTAAGAAGGGCCCTCCTCCTCCTTGCCCCTCATCTTCTTCGGAGGATTGAGCTTAAAGAATGCTTAGAAAGTTGGAAAGGGTAACGAAGTTAGATTTAGCCCACCTCACTAAACAAGATAGTCACATCCTTACTTATTCGGTGTCAGGCAATAGTCTGCACCTCCCTCCGCCTCACGTTGGATTGAGAGATGCCCCCAAACCCGGCTATCTTATCTGCATCTTGTCGAGTAGAGGTTTCCAACTTTTCAAGAGTAGGCAACGGATCTTTGGTGGGTTGTCCTTGCCATGAGTTTGGGACCATTAAAGGCTAGCCATTATGACAATAAAATAATGATGGTTTTGCCATTCCAAACTATCTGGTAGGTTCACAATCCTATACTTATTCCGCCTACAATATAAGGTATACGCCCTACAAGCAAACTTCCCCTTCTTAACTTTCAAAGGCATTAACCCAAAGAAAAGACAAAATACCTCTACCCGTGGATGCATACCCAGATGAAAACAAAGGACTATAAAAGCATGCATCACTGGTCAATAATTCAGGCTCAACTAAGACAATGCTGCGTTGTAATACGACAAAAAAGAAAGAATGAAAGGGTTAAAGGAAATCATTAACGCATGTTCAATAGCATATTTACATATGATAAAAGAGTTGGTCTTCCTAGGCAAACAGAGACCAAGATCCTCACCTAGGACATCAAACCTAACATTGCTAGTTCAACCCTTCATATATAATATTTTGATGATTTTACAAAATGAAGAAAAAGAGATAAACCATAAGCGTAGCATTATTTTTTCTGTAATATCACAATTGAAGGTTTCATGGAGTTCTCCAAGTCGGAGGATTAAAAGTGTGAAGACTAGGTAGCATGAGTACTGTCATAGGTCATAGGCTTTTTATGTAAACTTTCAAATGTTGTTATCTTTATTTTATTTGAGTTTAGAGATGTTGTAAAGAGTTCCCAAACATAACTTATAAATGGCTAACTTAGGCTCTCTACACTTAGGATAAATTAGAAACAAAAACCTAAAACTAAGACTCAAATCAGGCATCCATAACAACTGTCAGATGTCTGATTTTCAACTTTAAGACGTCTGATAAGTGTTTCAGAAGTCTAATTACCTATAGCTTTGCATTTAGTTTCTGACCTCACAAACATCAGTCGAAGTAACCTTCCATCAGACGTCCATAGCCTCAACCAGACGTCTAATACTTTACCTGGACGTCCTTAAAACAACCATTAGACTAAGCACC
This sequence comes from Thalassia testudinum, assembly GCA_037157565.1. Lineage (NCBI taxonomy): Eukaryota > Viridiplantae > Streptophyta > Magnoliopsida > Alismatales > Hydrocharitaceae > Thalassia > Thalassia testudinum. The sequence goes on from JAZHRO010000024.1 coordinate 28,379,142, forward strand.
CATCTTCCTTCTGAATATAATGGGCAAAATACATTTTCAAACGTCTGGACATGTCTCCAGACGTCTACTTTTGGACCGTTGCTCATTTATTTCTATGAGAATCTCATTAGGAACCAAAGATCTTGTGTCAAATTTCCAAGAGAAGTACTTTTTAGGTTTCCAGATGTCTAGGGAATCCTACAGACGTTCATATTGACATTTGTTCCTTGAAATCTAGAACCCTGTTTGGATATAGTCAAAACAAGAACGAATCCACTCATAATTTGACGTCCAATATTTTTATCAGACTTCTTATGTGAAAATATCAGATGTCCCTATTTCGATCCAATGAAACTAGTAAAGTTTGGCTAATAGTATCAGACGACCCTAGTTGTAATCAAACGTCTTATAAGACATCTGATTCTAAAATCAGACGTCTGATATTACTGTTAGACTCATCATTACCCTAATTGGTGGTGGATTTCGTCCTAATCTCTTGGGATTTACCTCCAACAGCTAGGAGACTTCTCTCAAGCATTCTTGAAGGTTCCAAACTTGCCTATAAATAGACTATAATCCCTTTTAGGAAAAATACACCTCTTAAGATTCAATTCCCTTAGAAAATCACTCACTCACTACTCTTAGCTTCCTCTTGCCCTTGTGCCGTGCCAACACTCTGATTAAACGGTAAACCCACACTCTCGATGCACTTCGTTATGCAAATTCTCAAGGTGTTCCCTTTATGCTTAATAGATAAGGAACTAATCAAATTATTGGGGTGCTCTATAGGTGTTGTTTAATTCTTACTTTTGTACTTTGGGTATCCGGCCTGTCGGGTCCCCGTCTCTTCATTTTGAAGGGAGAAATCTCCGTTTAGGGATCGGAGGTGGGATTTGTAATTGAGGTACACTACCTCGTTTAAGTAGTGTGGTTAGTGGATTGATAACTTTGTAATCGAAAATCCTAAGTCAAGGGATTGGCTTCGGTGGCGGTTTTCACCCGTCTTGGGTTTCCACCTAAAAATCTAGTGCCTCTTTTTGTGATTGTATTTTTTGTCTTATAATATTTTATAAATTCACTATTCACCCCCCTATAGTGCAATTTCATTTGGTATCAGAGCAGGTTTTCCTCTTTTAGGATTAACATCTGCGGAAAGATCACATGAAGGGGATAGTCATTTCCACTGGCAGACCTGAGGGGCAATTCACCGCCCGACCACCACTCTTCGAAGGGACGAACTACACTTATTGGAAGTTGAGAATGAAGATGTGGCTTCAAGCCAACAATTTCTCCGTTTGGGAGAAATGCGAATCCGCATACGTCATTCCTGAGAAACCGGAAACAGGATACATAGTGGAGCAGATTCATCACCTTGGACTGAATGCTAAGGCAATGAACTCACTCTACTGTGCACTCAGCTTGGAGAAATTCAACCGCATTAGACAATGCACAACAGCCCACGCCATATGGAGAACCTTAGAGGTAACTCACGAAGGTACGCCTAGAGTTAAATCCTCTAAGATTAATGTGTTATCGCAGGAATTCGAAGCCTTTTCTATGAAGGAAAATGAGAGACTTGGGGACATGTACACCCGATTCACGTTAATTGTGAATAATCTCAAGTTACTAGGAAAGACATTTGTAAAGGGGGAGCTTCAAGGGAAGCTCCTTCACTCCCTTGGATCCGAGTGGGAGCAAAAAGTAACAATAATAGAAGAAGCCAACCAAGTAAAGGATCTAGACATGGAAAATATACCTGGGAATCTTATGGCTTATGAATAAAAAATGGTGCAAGTGGATGAACGATCTCATCTAGGCAAATGAAAAAATCACCTCTTATAGGTAGATGAGCAAGCTGCCTAAACTACTTAGGCAGATTACTACTCGACTATACTTAGGTGTTTCATAAGTCTGACCCTATGTTAGACGGGTAGGCCAACTATCTAAGGTATAGGAAGACCCTTAACTCAAAATCATCATCTGAGAATTCTTGTGGCTGAACCATGCTAGATAGTTAGATCGAAGAGGTAGATAACTTTGCAAAATAATGATGCTAGAAAGTAATCTAATAACGATGACACATTCCCCTTCGGTCATAGCGAATGAAGGATCGCCCTTGACAATCGCAGGATGTTGAATTAATGAGCAAAAACTCTAAAATGTACCAATGTAACCTATTATAAAAGAGAGTAATGGGGAATGTGTCAAAAAAATGAAAAGAGAGTAATGGGGGGTGATTAAGGGGCACACAAAAAGAACTCTCTCTCTCTAACATTGAGCGAAAGATTGAGATTTGATATACTTTTATATCTTTTGAGGTGAAATTAAATTACCAAATGTCTTGTTATTTTGATGACTTTTCTTGTCTAATGATCTGCGTATGACATAAGAAGTTAGAGATTTTTATTAGGTGAGTCCATAGCAATTACCAAGGTCTTGAAAGAAGAGAGGATGATTGTATTATATGATTAACATTAGTTAATTATTTACCAATGTCACAAAGTGATTTTTAAATGTATGGGACCTTGTGATTTTTAAAGAATTTATCTTATAATGTTACTCTGGCTGAAAATCCCTTCTTTCTTTAGAGGCATGAATTTTATGTTTCAAGAATTTACACTAGTTGCCTTGTTATTTAATTTTAAAAGAAACAACCCATAGTATTTAGTGCATAGAAAAAAAAAACGAGAAAACGATGTAACTATCAAAAAGACATCCATTCTTAAGAAAACGAGACTAAAAAATTGAGATGTACATGTGAATAAATTACCGGAAATAATTGAAATTTAAAGTTGAAGGCATACTCAACAATAAAGATGACGGTTTTTCATCTACCTTATATGCTTTTTTTTAATTCATGCCCATCTATTCCTACGGTTTATTTGTGAGATTTTATAGCCTCTCATTCATCTATTGTAAGCGTAAATTTGACAAAAATCCTATGTTAAATCATTTACCTCATTTGTTATCATTTCAACATTGCAAAAAAGATTAAAATGTGATGTTGACACGTAGAAACAATTGCAAAAGCTCATCGACAGCTGGTGGGAGTCATTTTAACATGGTTCTGTTACATGAATTGATGCATTTTTAGATATCAATTAATGTTATATATATATTAATGTTCATAAAAAAATAATATTAGTCATGTAAAAAAATAAATTAGATAACATCTTGTTACGATACGATTTCTAAATCCCTATAGGATACGAGATCGGACCGACTCGACTGATCTCAAGATCCAGTCGTTCAACGGGAAAGTAACCAAAAAATAGTAAAATAAACCACATTCACCATGCAAGTAACTAACAGTAACAAAAGTACAGCAGTAAAGAGATAAACTACTACAGTACACACCACCACAATAGTAGAAAAGTAAATGAGTACAGGAATATAAAGTTCACAATGAAAGAGTACAGAAGTGTAATAAACTACTCACTACAATAGGAAACGGAGTACAACAGAAAGCTACAACTACTGGGCTTTACTGGGTCCAGCAACCTCTGCAGCCGTAGGCTCTAGCTGCTCAACACTTGGACCTGAAAAAGGTTAGCAATACAAAACGTCAGCGAATGCTGAGTAGAGTGTCAACCAACTAACTAAAACAATAAAGGTGGATAGGTAGCTGTTGTTTTTCAATTTCTTTCTTTCTTTAACTAATTATTCTTTCTTTCATCACTGGGTTTATTTATCAGGTCTCTTTCTTGATCTCGAATGTACCTTGTGAGAACGATCTTGATTGCAGTCTTTTCCGAAGAGTAGAAGGCACACGTGGTACTCTCCTGGCAGGGAGAGTCCCCCATGGTGATCCTACACCCAGTCAACCACCCCAAGGTCACGGACAGACGTAACGGTGACTACGGCACGTGCGATAAACGTACAGGTAGCTACCCTACACTGGCATGCGGTCAGTCGTTTCCGTTAGCGGGTACGCCCAAAGCACAACACGGAACTAGTATAGGGCATAGCCCTCTCAGTAACAGGGGTTTAGCTCTTAAGAACCAAACAGGGGTCTCGCCCCTCCGCAGTCCGCACACCCTCGCCTGACTAACCTAGTTTGCCTAGTGGGCCTAACAAGTCGGTGTAAGAGTGCTAACTGAACCTCGAGCCCCGTGGGGTGGCTAGCTCTCTCCCTACACTAGTAGCTCTCCCTGGTACAGTGTACACGAGGGCCAAAAAGTCAGTATAGAGTGGCCAATCCTAACCCCGGATCCCAACCCAAGGGCGGCTAGCTCCGCTCTACACTAAACAGGGGGACAGTCGCTCTCCTTGGTACTTTGTACTCAAGGGCTAGCTCACTTCCGCACTCACATTTCTAGCTTCATTCCATTTATTTCCAGGAGCTCTACTCTTAATTCCCCGTAGGGTTCATGCTCATATTTATCAGGCCAAGCCATACCAGGTTTAATCATTTCTATTTTCATTTCTCAGGTTCTACACATGTAACATGTAACTTTATTGTTCACATTCCAGGTTTATTCACAGGTAGCTCGTGTTTCCAACATTCAATCTTCCATTTCCAGTTCATATACATGCAGCTCATATTATGACATTTAACATAAACAACAGGAATTTACACGCAACAGTTTGCTAACACAAGTACTTTACATTTCACAAGCAGCTGTTATTCATTTACAGGCAATTGTTATTATTCTATCTACTCATCCAAGACTGTAATCCATACATTCTATACAAATATTCCAGTGTTTCTAATCTTAGGATTCATGCCATACCCTAGGATCTAACATTCATTCCACATATGCATTCAGGTTTGTAATTAAACTAGGGGAAACCACTCTAGAAGTAAACCCAAAAGTAGTGGGGGCTTGATCGGCAGGTCCACGTGCCTCAGTAAACTCCAAACCCGCAACGAAACGGGGTCCTATCACACGGATCATTCATAAGAGACTACTCAGAACAGGATAAAAAGTATTCCAACAAGTAGAGGAATTTATATGGGAAACAATGGTATCTTAATTGCGGAAATCAGACCTCAAACGGATCCTAAACTGGTAAAAAACAGTAATTCTGATTCACATCAGACATCTGGAATACCTTCCAAATGTCTTAAAAGAGTCCAGAACCATACCTCAACTCCTGTGCCACTCCTCAGATGTCCAATAACTCCGCTGGACCGTTTGGACCCAGTTCCAGACGTCCGACCACCTCTCCGGACGTCTGGAAACGCTTCCCGTCATCTAGTGCCTTGCCCAGACGTCTGAACTACGTGGGAGGGCGTGTCCTGCACCTTCCCGAAATGAATCCTGCATGCGTCAACGAAATCTCCTCAATATGGCACGAAATAGTGCCTCGGCGAAACGACCTCCATGGCCGTATCCACAAAGAAGGTGTACGTCTCGAAACTTACCTCTCAGTCGTCTGGAGCCTCCTCCAGACGTCGTCTACGTCATCTGGACATCGATCCAAACGTCTGATTTTGGGAAAAACCCAGAATCAGAACCTGCCTTCGCCTTCTCGCGTCGCGCGTGGCCGCGCCCGCTCGCTTGTTGCTCCGGCTGCAGCAATGTCTGGGAGGACCTCCTCGACGCACCTCTCCGCCTTGCGAACGCGCCGACCGGCCGTGAGCTCTTCGGCGAGCTCCCACACAAGCTCGCACGCTTGCTCTCCCCTCTTTCCCACGCTGTTTCTCCTCTCCTCCCACGTCGCTCACGCTCGCCGCTCGCTGCTCTCGCTGGAGGGAGAAGGGTGGCTGGAAGTGGGATGAACGAGGGAGAGGAGGGGGTTTAAATAAGGTGATGTTTTAGGGTTTGTGTCGGCAAAAGGAGAGAGAAGGTGAAGAAAACGAGGTCACGTACTGTCTGCATGCAGCACGCATGCAAACGCGAGGACGTACACAAAATTTCGATTTTCAGACGTTTATGAATAGATCTAGATGTCTTACCAAACATCTGACCTAAAATACAGATGTCTTAAAAAAAACTTAATAACATGGATTTTAACACATCTAATGTGGTAAGCATATGCTATTCATAATATAAATATAAACAAAGTACTTTTCGAAAAATAAAAAAAAACCAAATTGTACCCTTACCAATATTCGATAATACATATAATGTTATATATCAGACATTTAATCAGCCATATTATTCAAAAAATACAATGGATGTAGTTTTTTGTTAAAAAAAACGATGGATGTGATTTTCTTAATGTATGTGCTTGTATTTAAATTATATATTTTTTTTCCTTGAAAGAACGGACCAAGTAAGCGATGGTAATTTTGGTATTTAGTTTAAATTCTAAAATAAGCCATCCAAAAACAAGCATTTTTCTCTATTACATGGAATGAATGAGATCGACAAGTGAGGCATGAATAAGATCAATCACTTCATGCAAAATTATAGAAGATATGGAACAACTAGAATGAATAATTTTCTTATATGTAGGTCTAATAAATTATGATAGTGATTTTGGTAAATAACACATAGAAGTTAAATATTCTTTTACTCACGTACTTTCAACAACTTACCCTACAATATCATTTTTGTCATGTTGTGGGGTGCATATAATTATTTAGGTGTTGAATTCTTTGATGAATTATTTCAATTTTTTTGGACTTACGATGCTATATGCATGCACTTGGGTCTCATTTGTCGATGAGGTTGACTCAGGTTAAAAGTTATTTTAATTTTTTTTTAATTTTTCCAAAGTTTCAACATAAATATCATATAAATATATCAATCATTCTCCATTCTTACCTTTATTATTAAAAAATACTCACCACATCTTTTATTTTTACTTTTAATATTAAATAAATATCCATTAATATTTTTCACTCCCACTTATATTATTAACTAAATATCCACAGACACTACATCAATCCACAAATTATTTTAATCCTATCTTTATTTCACCACTCAAATAAATACTATTTTCACCTAATTCATTTTAACATATCCTTTTTCCCACCTCTAAACGCAAACTCAGTGGATACCCAACTAAAAGCCCAACAAAAACAGCTTCTCATGGATGCCATTAGAAGGCAAGAGAACATGGGTGAAGGGGCAGAGCCTGAGGTCTAATGAGAGAAGGCTGGAAGTGGGGGAGTGAACTTATATAACGAGGAAAAAGACGTCACAAGCCTCTTTTAAAACTGCAAGATCTAATCACAGTCACAATTTTCCATCCATTTCAATCCATGTTATATCATGGGTCGGTAATACTAAAAATGTCTAAATATCAGAAAACGTAAAACATAAATTAAAATTTATTAATATAGGAAGAGCTTAAGCTGAAGTCAGAAACTATGCGATCACTAATCTAGCCTCTATCGTCACTTAAATAAAATATTATTTAAAATTAGTCGTCAGCAATTATTCAGTAAGGAACCGATAAAAAACAAAATGCTACCCATTGGCTATTAATTATTTCGATTTCTCCATGTCTATTCCTTTCGAATTTAGTCTTTTTATTAATTTTTTACCCTATCTCATTCTATCTATCTATCTATCTATCCAAGTATCTTAATTCTTTACGTAGACAGATATGACCATTTGTACTTGTTCTCACTAAGTGTCGTTGTGTGTTTAAATAAGCATCATATACCTTTACATTGGATGACACTTCTATATTGGTATTTACTTCCTTGCGGTGTCTTTATTAACACGTTATCTCAAATTTCTACTCACAACCTTGCCATGCTACGTTCGATACTAATTACTGTTGAGCATTCTTAGTTATTTAATATCTTAATTGAGAAACACGATTGACTTTTCACTTCAGGGTCAACAAGCTATTATTAAGGTTGTCTTTGATTATCTTAGGTCCCACGGTGCTGGTTCGTCTCTTCATGCGCTTACCACCGTTGTACCATTATATTGAAATCCTTGGTCCACCAATTAATTGCATGCATCTAAGTTTGATTGACTTAAAAAAAACAAAAAAGGACGAGGGTGATTTTTATCTTGGATGGATGAGATAAATAACACATAAATCTATCTCTCAAGTTAGTTAGAATTTGAATTAGAGATTTATCGTTTCTATTTAAGTGATATTAACTTACTCACCAGCTTAATTACGCGATGGATTCCAAGTCTGATGACTTAAGAGGAAGATAATTAAATTAAAGTAATAATCGCTTGGTAAAATGTGAATCTTTTTCCTTTTCCGTGTTCTGGCAATGCCATATCTATGTGTCTAGCATATATGTTAAATCGACAAGCAAGCATAAGAATGATGCATAGCTGACTCGAGTTTCTTACCAAGGACTCTCCTCCTCTAGAAACTAGAGTAGACTTGTTCTGGGGTCACGTTATACATTCGACGGTGGCCATCTTTTGAACATATAAGGTAGTTGCTAGAGAAGTTCTAGAGGCAATACTCTCACTATCCCTTTCCTTTATTTTAGCCATACTAAGAAGGTGGAATGCATATGCCATATGGATGCATCATTTTACCCTTCAAAGGAATGCGATCCTATTGCATCGAGGAGCTAAGGAGTCCTATTACCTTCCCTGTTGGGAAGAGAATCTAATCATAGAACCCTCAATTTATAAGCATACTATGTTCCTATTAACATAGATTACAAAATATTTTTTCATTGATATAATCATAATTATATATTTACAAATCATATTACCACATTATGATGAGGTACCAAAAAAAAATCATATCATTTGCCATTATATACTGCTATACCAAAACTCTTAAAATCAAATTCCAAAAATACCATAAAACTTGATAGAAAAGTCCATGGCAATCGATAAACATCCATGTAAGTAGCCAATTTAATAGCATATAACAAATACATACTCAATTATAATTATAATGATAAAATATAATCCTTTCTAAATGGAAAAGAAATCTTATCCCATCCCACTTTCATTTCCACCTATGTTGATTCTATTCAGCAAACCCTCTTGTTCTTGGATTGTTAAGGGAGACTGCACGTAGAGAGGTTACATACGAAATGGGTGAGAGGAGTGGTAGGGATGACACAAAGGGTGGGGAGGGTGCGAGTGAAAGGAGTCCTGGGGTTGGTAGAGAATAGAGGAGCTCGATCGTAGAGCAAGGAGAGCCACCGAAAGCTTGGAGAGACGTCGTTTTTGATGGTGCAGCAGGCTTAGACGCAGCCCGGGAGTTTATCCCCTCAGAGGTGCTAGATGAAGTCGTCATCATGCTGGAGGAAGCAGCTAAAGTGGAGTGGAAGTGGGAGAAAGGAATGGTACGGTGTACTTGTTGAAAAAGGTCCCTTACGTTTTGATGGAGTGGTTCGTGGGGTCAGTGTAGATGCCTCAACGAAGATTCCAAATCTTCTCCTTGGAGGGTGGTTTCTTCTTGGTAGATTTTGCATTGGAGGAGGATTGCATCTCCGTGTTGCATTGTGGTTCGTGGTTCTTAAGAAAGGGTGAATATCTTATTGCAAGGAGATCGCATCAGAAGTTGAATCTGATCAAGGAGAACCTCTCGTCTGTACTAGTATGGGTTAAGATGAAGGACCTCGGTCTCAGGTATCGCTCTAAGAGAATTATTAGTAAGATCCTTAATGCTATTAAAAAACCATTGTATTGTGATAGGACTACAGCGGAAGAGAAATGCATAAGCTTTATTCGATGTTGTGTGGAGATTCTGATGAGTAGGAAGCTGCCAAAGGTGATCCCTATGTGGATCCGTGGCTCCAGGTTGGAGACGGCGATGGTTCTTCTATAGTATGAATGGGTTCCTCCAAGGTGCTCGTGATGCTGCTTGTTTGGCCATGCAGAGTGCTCGACGTAGAAGGAGGTCCTGATGGCTAGGGATTGCACGCCTGAGGAGTTGGAAGATGTTCATCGTTTGGTCATTGGGGCAGACGAAGAGCCTCTTGTGGGAAGTAAGGACATTGTTCTGGAAGATGTAGTGCATGCATGCACACACCAAGTCCGATTGCCCAACCTTAATTTTGCGTTGTAAGATGAGGCGATTTCAGATGCCATTCTTGGGAATGAGGGCCCCACAATGCATGGGGGTGTAATTGCTCCTATCCATGTCCCTTGTGATTTGGAGAACTTATTGGGGAAGAAGCCACATGATTGGGTTATTGTTACCACTAAGAAAAAGAAAGATAAGAGTTCTAAATTAACCAAAAAAAAACTGAAAATGAGGGGGTGCCATTGCAAAGAAAAAAGGAGTTGGGATCGAGAAGAAGGAATCCAAGAAGGGTGACTTGAAGGCCCATCCAGGAGAAGGACAGGATAAGGAGAGTGTGGTGGTGGGGCATACGGCTCACCCGTCCTGACCACAATGACCATTGTCTCTTGGAACACTAAGGGTCATTGCGACCCTGAAAAGAGGAGGGGGTATGGCGCCTTCTCCAGAATTTGGAGTGCGAGATTGTGGGTCTACTTGAGACCCGAGTTAGACATGAATCATGGGAGGATTTTAAGAAGTCGGTTTCACATGGTTGGGGGTGCGCCTTCAATGCGAGAGTGGCGAGGAACACAAGAGTTGCAGTCTTGTGGAATGAAGCAAAGTGGTTAATTGAGGTGTTGGCCTCCTCGATCAAGTGGTAACGGTTAGCATCAAGAATAGGGGGGTTGCATTCTCATGATGTCAGTGGAATCTGCTAGCAATGACACTGTGGAATGGAGGGAATTGTGGACTGAGTTGAGGAGATGGCCCACCAACTCCTCGACTCTATGGTTGGTCTTGGGGGACTTCAATGTGGTTAGACGTGCGGAGGATAAATGTGGTGGGAACTTCCCATCCCAGGTAGTAATGGATGACTTCAACGATTACCTTATAAGGTGTGGCTTGCAGGATATTTTGGTGGTTGGAGTGGCCTTCACTTGGTTAAATTAAGGGATGGGCGATGAAAAGACCTCCTGTAGACTGGATAGAGTTCTTGGGAACATTGAATGGTTTGAACTTTTTCCATAATCCCAACTACAGTACATCCTTGTCAAGTGGAGTGACCACCTCCTAATGTGACCATTGCTCGTTGATGGTGGTGGAAGGGGTTTATACCCCTTTTCAAGGAGGCTTGGGAGGTCTCGGTTGAGGGAAACCCGCTACTCAGATGTATTCATAAACTCAAACGTGTAAAGGTAAAGCTACAAGAATGGGATAGGACTAACTGGGAGCGCTTGACCCTCATTTCTGAACTGCGTGATAGATGGCAAGCCGTATCTACCAGGTTGTCACACAACCCAATGGACGAGGACTTACAATGTGAAGAGGCATCTATGAAGAGGGTGTTGGAACAACTTCTTTGTAAGGAAGAAAGCAAGTGGAGACAACATAGTAGGGTTTTTTGGTTGAAATAAGGGGATATAAGCTCTAAATTTTTTGCCAGGGCTACGAGGTTAGAACAAAATCGGAATGCCTTATCACACCTCATCTCCTTGGATGGGATGGTCTTTAACGAGGCTAACGCCATTCAATCTCAAGTATAAAGCCAATTCTCAATTTTATTTAACACTCCTTGTGGAAGCAGGAATGATTCTTGTTCGGCGACGCAAGACGCGTTTGGAAAAGTGAGATATTATTATCGAAGTGTGAATCGCTATAGAACAAGTAAATTTATAAGAATCGAGAGTATCGGATCGTTCGCAGAAAGGCAATCACGATTTTTGTACGGAAGCTTTTCAAAAAACTCGCTTTAAATATATACATATATATATATGTGTGTATGTATGATCAGATATGTAGAAGATCGGAATTTTATTACATTTAGAAATATTTTCTCAAAATAGAATCCGCTATGCTAAGAAACAGATAGATTGATAGGGAGAGAAAGAAATAGAGAGAGATATACGACGATGCTGCTCGTGGGATGCTTATGCGAAATGCAGTAGCACTTTAGATTGAGAGCGTCAGGATGAAGGTCGAAGTAGAGTTGCAGAGGGAGAGAGGTCGGGAAGAGAGATGGTGGAAGTTGCATATGAGATGGAAGATATGTCCTTTAATTGGGGAGCCCTGGGCCTTCTTTTATAGCTTTGATGAGGGGCAAAGAGGGTATTTTGGCCCTCTAATTCGTGATTGGGGCTTGGATTTATCAGATCTGTTGATCAGGAGATCAACAGCTCTGATTGGGCTTCAAAAGACCTTCTAAATCCTTCTCTACGTGCGGATGATCTCTAGTGCTGACATGTGGCAACTCCACTGTCGCTGATTCGCAATTTTTCGGTTCACGTGCCCTTCTCGCTTACGCTCAACGTCCACCTGCTCATTTCTCTCCTTGCACGCGCCCGCACCGTTAAATCGTGCACCAACAATCCTCAACTGTTCGATCTTACGATGGAATGGCTTAAACCTCGCCCACACCGCCTTTTCAAAGTTGCATGTGATCGCATGTAAAGTGCGCGTTTGTTTTCGCGTGCAGCTGTGGAAAGCTCTGGTCGTGCCACGCGTTCATATCCATGCCCTTCGATCACCATCTTACGACCAATAGAGTGCTCCTCCACGGCCTCTACCAATTTTCCGCATAGTGCCACTTGAACGTGTGCCTCACGCTTGCGTTTTAACGCGCTCACTGCTGTGCTAAGGCCTGTAGGATCTAAAAAGATATGGCTAGCTCAAAGACTTAAGCAAACAAATTAGTAATAACAAAAAAAATAATTTGTACAAAACACAGTCACAGAAATTGACACAAGATATATAGTGGTTCCCCTCCCTTAGGTACTTCACTACTTAAGCCTCCCAGCTTAGGATTTTTAACTCGATTCTCTCGACCCCGAGAGAATTAATTTACTAAACGAGGTAATTAACGGGTTACCTCAACCCAATTACAAGAACGGGTTTGTTACAACCCAACTAGTAAATGCTTAAAATACAAGTGAAAACTGGTGTAAGAAAGAAAACTCTTAGAACAAGAACCTAAGCCTCTCAACAATAATTAAAATCATATTACCAATTTAAGAGCCTAGAATGAGCGTGAATCTCTTTGACAATGTGTGAAGAAATCACGTCGTTGAAGTGTTTGCAAAAGCGTAGCACGATGAAAAGCAGCAAACATGATTTCTTCTCTTTTCTCTTGTCTCTTGTGGTGGAAATTTGGGAAATATAGCTCTAGGAATTTCTCTTGTATTTCTAATCTTTCTTGTATACAAAAATAGAGTCCTAGGGTCTTTATATAGAGTTTAAGACTTCAAAGATTCGTCTACTAGATGTTGGGAATTAATTCCTAACGTTCACATTATTGGAATTAATTTTCTAGCCATCCAGAAATGAGCCAACGGCTACCTGGTACCGGTACTAAAGTACCTATACCGGTACTAGCAGCTTACTGCCGCCAGTACCTGAGTCTCAGTATCAGTACTCATCATAGGTACTGGTACTTGTGACTCCCAGGTTTGAGATTACATGGGCACGGTAACCTACCAGTACCGGTACTCATCATGGGTACTGGTACTTGTAAGGTTCAGGCCATAATAAAGCCATCGACTTGTGGCCAACTTGTACCGGTACTCATGATTAGTACCGGTACTTGTTGTTCACAGTTTGAGACAAATTCTCAAACCTGTGCCTTGCAAATACCGGTACTGATGAACAGTATCGGTAGTTGCTTACAAGTACCTATTTTAAGTATTTTAATTCATTACGTACTTTGAAAACGAATGTCATATAAATCCTAATTTATCTCTAATTGATTTTATGATCTAAGTTAAGTTCTCTTGTCAAGAGGCATATAATCTATGAAAATAAAATCTAAACTAGAAAAAACAAAGGATCGAAGATGATCTTCTTTTTCTCGATCCATCCCTGTCATCTTGCCTCCTCATTGTCATCATCATCTCCTTTTCATCAAGCCTCTATCACTTCTTGTTTGCCTTGATCTTCACCTAAATCTGAAAAGCACTCAATTGCAAACATTAATTTATAATAATTTTGTTAACAGCAAAATAAGATGTGGAAAAGGTTCAAACAACCTTCCCATTTTTAGTGTTGACAAAACTATCTTGCAAATAGATGATTAAAAAAGTATTTAACAAAGTTATATAAAGGAAAAATTTTCATTTTAATCCTCCCCCTCAATATAAGCTTCCCCTAAAAATATTACTATTTGCCAAGTATCTTTCTCCCCCTTTTTGTCAATCACAAAAAAAATAAAGAAATATCATACCATAAAATTTATCAATAAAATAATGAATGTGGGTACCAAGCTCCATTAGGCCATCGTTCTTGATCTTCATTCAACCTATAGAAAGGTTGAAATGTTCCGTTGTGTGCCTTGAACACCCACTGATCTCTTTAATCTATTCCTGCAAAATAAATATTTTTTCTAGGTACCCATTTTCTTTTGGGTCCTTGATGGTTAATACCTTTCAAATCCTTAGGTTTATAGATCACTTTAATGTTAGATCTATAATTCTTAGGATTCTTGACCTTTTGATAAATCAATGCATGTCTAGGTGCATGTGATTTATTTTGTATGTTCTTTTTATTATTGAACTTGGCTTTAAAATTATTACAAAATTTCGTATTTAGCCTAATTGTTATTTTAAAATTATTCAAAGTCCCTTCAAAATGTTCATAAATATCTTCTAGTTTTAATATCTTTGCATGTAACTGATTATTAGTTTCTTTTGACATTTCTAATTCTATTTCTACACATGATTTTTCTAACTTTAATGTTTGATAATTATTCTTTAAAACCTTATTTTCCTTTTTAAATGACCTAGCTTTATGATACAGCTCTTCATATGCTTCTAATAATTCCTCAAATGAAAAATCAGGATTTACCTCATTGTCCGTATCTTCTGAAGTTGCTACCAAGCAAAGATGTGTGACCTCATCTTCGGATTTCGATTCGTTGGTGTCCATGTCGGAGTCGCTATCATCCCATGTTGCTTTTAAAGCTCTCCTCTTCTTCTTGTCTTCTTTTTGTCTTTCCTTTTGTCTTCCTTATTCTTATTTATAGGGCAATCCTTCCTCAAGTGCCCCTTTCTCTTGCACTCATAACAAATAACATTAGTTGAAACTTCATTGATTTGCTTACCTTGTTTTTGTAGAAATCTTCGAAACTTCGTTGTAAGTGTCTCCATCTCTTCATCTTCGGATTTTGAGGTTGTAGAGTCCGAGTGCTCCTTAATTGCTCTAAAAGCAATGTTCTTCCTTTTGTTAGATATTTTCTCCTCATTCCTCTTCATGTTTTCTAGTTGGACTTCGTATGCCATGATGCTTCCAATTAACTCATCTAAGGAGAGAGTAGAAAGATCTTTTGCCTCTTGGATGGTTGTGGTCTTTGGAGACCAATTACTTGTAAGTGATCTTAAAACCTTTCTGACAAGCTGCTCCTCTTTCAGCTTGACTTCTAGGTTCTTCATGGGGTTCACGATCTCTCCAAACCTCGTGTACATCTCTTTGATCATTTCTCCTTTCTCCATCCTGAAACACTCAATTCTCGGTTAGAATAAAAATACGGGTTTCTTTTACCTTGTTTGTACCCTCGTAGGTGACCTCGAGAGTATTCCAGATCTCATATGCTGACTCGCACACTGAGATGCGATTGAATTCTTCCCTTGATATCGCACAATACAATGCATTCATCGCCCTCGCGTTGCCCACGATCTTTTTCTTTTGATCCGCCGTCCATTCCACTCCTTGCGGCTGTAGATCCATGTATCTCTCTTGAATGAGAGTCCACGAATCTTCATTCATGCCTTTGAGGAAGACTTGCATCCTCCTCTTCCAATACTCGTAGTTCGTCCCATCGAAATAGGGAGGATGGGCGGATGATTGTCCTTCCATGTGCCTTGAGGTTGATGCCATTGCAAATCGATTTGTCACGTCTTCTTGCAACCAGCTCTGATACCACTTTGTAGGATTTAAAAAGATATGGCTATGCGCAAAGACTTAAGCAAACAAATTAATAATAACAAAAAAAATAATTTGCACAAAACACAATCACAGAAATTGGCACAAGATATATAGTGGTTCCCCTCCCTTAGGTACTTCACTACTTAAGCCTCCCAGCTTAGGATTTTTAACTCGATTCTTTCAACCCCGAGAGAATCAATTTACTAAACGAGGTAATTAACGGGTTACCTCAACCCAATTACAAGAACGGGTTTGTTACAACCCAACGAGCAAATGCTCAAACTACAAGTGAAAACTGGTGTAAGAAAGAAAACTCTTACAACAAGAACCTAAGCCTCTCAACAATAATTAAAATAATATTACCAATTTGAGAGCCTAGAATGAACGCGAATCGCTTTGACAATGTGTGAAGAAATCACGTTGTTGAAGTGTTTGCAAAAGCGTAGCTCGACGAAAAGCAGCAAACACGATTTCCTCTCTTTCCTCGTCTCTTGTGGTGGAAATTTGGGAAATATAGCTCTAGGAATTTCTCTTGTATTTCTAATCTTTCTTGTATACAAACAAAGATTCCTAGGGTCTTTATATAGAGTTTAAGACTTCAAGGATTCGTCTACTAGATGTTGGGAATTAATTTCTAATGTTCACATTGTTGGAATTAATTTTCTAGCCGTTAAAAAATGAGCCAACGGCTACTTGGTACCAGTACTAAAGTACTTGTACCGGTACTAGCGGCTCACTGCCACCAGTACTTGAGTCTCAATACCGGTACTCATCACAGGTACTGGTACTTGTGACTCCCAGGTTTGATATTACATGGGCACGGTAACCTATTAGTACCGGTACTCATCATGGGTACCGGTACTTGTAAGGTTCAAGCCATAATAAAGTCTTCAACCTGTGGCCAACCTGTACCGGTACTCATGATTAGTACTGGTAGTTGTTGTTCACAGTTTGAGATGAATTCTCAAACATGTGCCTTGCAAATACCAGTACTGATGAATAGTACCAGTACTTGCTTACAAGTACCTGTTTTTAGTATTTTAATTCATTACATACTTTGAAAAAGAATGCCATATAAATCCTAATTTATCTCTAATTGATTTTACGATTTAAGTTAGGTTCTCTTGTTAAGAGGCATACAATCTACGAAAATAAAATCTAAACTAGAAAAAACAAAGTATCGAAGATGATCTTTTTCTTCTTGATCCATCCCTATCATCTTGACTCCTAATTGTCATCTTCTCCTTTTCATCAAGCCTCCATCACTTCTTGTTTGCCTTGATCTTCACCTAAATCTGAAAAGTACTCAATTGCAAACATTAATTCATACTAATTTTGTTAACACCAAAATAAGATGTGGAACAAGGTTCCAACAAGGCCACCCTTGAGTCAAGTTTCCAATCTTCGCACGATTACTCTCAGCCGTTGGATGAAGATTCAACAGTTGAGAATCTTTCCTCCTTGATGGTATGGGGGCGGGGCACCGACGTGGCCTCTTTGTGGCCGTTGGATGACGATCCAACAACACACAACAAGCGAGGAGGTGTCTTCAGAGGATGGGGCGTTATGGGGGGTGGTTGTGATGGCGTCATCATGGTCGTTAATCTTTTTTTCTTTGTAAATGGTGATGTAGGCCTTCGATTGAGATGATTTTTGCGTCATTAAATTACGATCGTTGATCCGGATCCATTTGTGTGGTTGGATCTTTCATCTGAGGCTTGGATCTCTGTCATCTTGCTCCGTGGCTTCTATTCTTTTATGGGCTGCATAAGATGCTATGGCTGTCTGATCAAGACGATTTCGGAAGCATTGGACTCCTGTTATCATCTTGATTAGACCTATGCGGTCTGATCTGTCATTCGCGACCTCGAATCATTTGCAATTTATTTCATCTCTCTTTTAGGTTATAAAATGATAATATTATTTATGCAACTAACAAACTAACTATTATGCGAATTACGATGTTTATGAATGCATTGTTCCTAAGTTATGCTAAAATCTAACTTAATTCAGGTGATTTAGGTTGCATGATTGCTTTGCAATCAAATTTATGCTTCCTATTCCCATGGTTGCAATGGTCTTTGAGGACGAGAAAGACATGCTTACTTGCCCGACCACCTTTAAGGAAGTGAAGTTGGCGATATGACCCAACGGGGTTGATAAGGCACCGGGGTTGGACAACTTCAATAACACATTCTTTAGACGTTACTGACAAATTATTGGTCAGGATGTTCATGCGGCGGTCGCATTCTTTTTGGATGAAGGGGGGATGGTGGGTGAACTCAACCATTCATTCCTTGTTTTAATCTCAAAGTCTGATTGTGTGGCCTCGGTGTGGGATCTTCGGTTAATTGCTTGTTATAATATTTTATATAAGGTTGTGGCCAAACTACTTGCCTTTCGATTGGCCAAAGTCCTACTGCGATTGATTAAGCCCCACCAATGGAGGTTTATCAAAGGCCATTCCTTATTATTCCCTCCTTTCTATGGAGTTCCTCAAAGAGTTTAATGGTTGATCTATCAAACGATGTTGTGTGAAGGTGGATATATCTAAGGCCTATGACATGGTTAACCAAGAATTTTTATATAAGACGCGTACGGCTATGGGATTCCATGAGACATGGATCCATTATATTGGATGTTGCATTGTTAGATCGTTCCCCTCGCCTATCATTAATAGGGTCCCGTATGACTTCATTCCAACCTACTATGGCCTTCAATGGGGAGACCCTCTCTCCCCTTTATTATTTACCATCATGATGAATGTGTTTATCTTTGCCGATGACGTGCTAATTTTTGCCAAGGCCAACAGCAAGTCTGCCGTGGCTATTCGGCTTGGTTTGGATCTCTTTGGCATGATGTCGGGACTTATGCTGAATGCGAATAAAAATATAGTATACTTATCCAAAGATGTAACATAGAAGATGGAGATTTGTCTAATCCTTGGGATGCTGGAGGGACGCATGCTGTCCTCCTAACTGGGAACGATCGTGCATGCTAGTGCAGGGAGGGTGGATCCTTACAGGGTTTACTCGACAAAGTGAAGGAGAAGTTGGTGTGTTGAAGTGCAAAAAATTTATCCAAGATGGGAAGAGCACAACTTTTGAGATGGGTTATCGAATGATTCATGCAGTTTTTGATCTCAACGACAATAGTCCCAACATCCATTTTAAGGGAGGTCATAAAACTTGAGGTCCAGTTCCTTCGGGGGTCCAAGGTGCGTCTCATGTGTTGGCAGGATGTTTGTAGGCCGTTGGAGGAAGGAGGTTTGGGCTTATGTGATTTGTTGGACTTGGAAAAATGGGTGGCATGCACGTGGTTTCATAAATTTCTTGACCTGGATGAAGCGGTATTATAGGCACCTTGGATGAGAAAAAGATGTAACGTCGCATTCGATGGTGAGGGGATGAAGGCTTCTCATACGTCAAGATGTTAGAAGAGTATTGTCAAGTATTTTAATGTCATAAAAATCAAGTCAACGATGGGGGCATTGAAGAATGGACATAGTCACAAGGGATATCATCTATTTGGAATTCGGCGAGGGTAGCTTGGCCCCCCCCTCCTCCCAAGTGGTTACCATGCACATTCTTTGTTACCTGGAATCGTTTTTCTACGTGGAAGAGAATTCAAAGTTGAGGAGGTTGAAGGACCTTCAGGATGCCTTCTTTACGAGAAAAAATAAAAATCCTATAATCACTTATTTTTTTATTATAAATTTAATTTTAAAATTTGATAACAAGTGATAGATAATTGATGTCCGATACATTTAAAACACATAAATAAATAAAGTATATATCAATAGATTTGATTGGATTATAGCGGACGTAATTCTTTGAATAATAAAAATACCTTTCTTACTAAAAAAAAAGACCGTGGCCTAGCGGCGACTTTAGCATGAAAGTCCCGGGGCCGTTTTCCCAAACCAAAAGGTCCCTCGCACGCACGCACGCCGTCGCGCCTCAAAGCTCCCATCCCAACCCCCACCATCCTCTCCTCGTCCTCTCCAGCAATGGCATCCCCCCCTCCTCTCCGCTTGATAGGTACCACCTCTGCCTTCCCCCTTTCCCACCTATCCTCCCCCTCTTCACCGCACTGACCTCTTTCTCTCTCTCTCTTTCGCCCTCCGCTCCTCTCTCCACCAGACGTCGCCGTCAACCTCACAGGTTACCCCCTCACTCCCCTCCCCATTTCTCAACTCACCCCTCCCCGCTTCATCGCCCTTTTAACGCGCTTCTGACTCGGGGCGCAGATGGGATGTTCAAGGGGATATACAACGGCAAGCGCTACCACGCAGCGGACGTCACCGCGGTGCTGGCCAGGGCGTGGGCCGCCGGGGTCGACCGCGTCATCGTGAGGATCTCGTTTGGGGCATTTCCTCGAACAGTTGGCGTGCTTCGTTTGTTTCCGGATGGGAATGGTTACTTGGGTGTTTTTGCTGTGTTGGTTTGGATCAGGTCACCGGGGGGTCGCTCGAGGAGTCCAAGGACGCGCTCGCGATCGCGGAGACTGATGGTCGGTTGTGGTCGTGTCTGTTGATTTGATGGTTTCTGTCTAGTAATAGTAGCAGGTGTTCTTGTTCACACTGTTGTTGTTGTTGTTTACTTTAGAATGGTGATTTGTGTAGGGCGACTGTTCTGCACTGTTGGGGTTCATCCCACGCGATGCAAGGTAAAGCTCTGCATGATAGTTTAACTAAGTCAGTTTGTGCCGAGTTGCCTTGGTCGAGCAATGGAAGGTTGTCATTGTTGAGTGGCGTAGGTGTGTGCGTTGCACGTGTGTGCGTGTTTTGAGCAATGCTCGACTTTTCATTTAGTTTGGTCTCACAAGGGGTGTTTGGTTTGGTGTAAGGAATTTGAGGAGAGTGGAGACCCGGAGCATCACTTCCAGGAGCTCATGGCATTAGCCAAGCAGGGGTTAGAGAAGGGGAAGGTGGGTTGTGCTCTGTTCAGTGCTTGTTGTTTCGATATTATAAATTCTTTTTGTGACCTATGCTCAGCATATGTGAGATGGGTAAAGGACATGTTAGGCTCATAGATGAACTGACCTAAAGGAATACTTTATTTTCAAATTCACAATTGTTCGTGCTGAATCTGCACAATTGAACCTAGATCGTCACTTTAAGTGTATTGATCTGCATGATCATGTATCAGGAATGTCCATTTTTGCTTTTGGGCTTGCTTGATGTGAACTTTAGCTTATGTTGTAGCTGTTAAAGTGAAGCCATTCTTGCGCTAGTTTGTCTTTCCGTTGAATCTCGATGCAACTTTTGCCTGAATCGTTGATTAAATGCAAATGTAGTTCTAACTTCTAATGCGATCAGTTTAATTTCGAAGAAATATAGAAAGAAATGTTATGATTATCAAAGAAAACTAAAGTAGTAGGCTGGGTATTAGAAAGAGGCAAAGAGTGAGTATCTCCCATGATTGTCCTCCCACATTGTTTGGCAATTGCTGCATTACCGGGCTTGAATATGGTCTGCAATTTCTGATATTAAGTTTGGCAATGTGGCATTACTGTTGCCGGCATGGAGAACATCTCTTGTCCTGCAAAGATGTCAATTACTTTAGGAAGACAAGTAATGCTTTGAAAGATCATGCATCAAGCAGAACAAACAGGCAAGAAAGTAACTCAGGATTTAGTTAAACTTAAAGGGGGGGCTTTGAGTCCTTTATAGGTAAGTTATTTAAATGCTAGAAGAAAAGGTAAAAATAAGTCTGGGTATATATATATTTGCGTATGTGCAAGTGCGTGCATGCGCGTGCAGGCATCCTTGCATCCATCTGTCTGTGTCAACTTGCTACATGAACAAAACATTATGGCCCATTCCCCTAAAAGCTATTAAGATGCCCAGCATTCGTGACAATCTAACATAAGCTTAGCTACTCCTGAAGGAGTTGTATTCGTTGCAACCACATCATGCACACAATGGCCATCTTCTAGGTCATCTACTTCCTCAAACATACTTAAGGGATCACTATTGAACATGATAATACTATTTGCTATAATCTACTGCATTTCTCCTCCGTTGCATCATCTCCTAGACCAAGAAGCGCATCTTTGATCTTTATTGGTCCTAGGTCAAAGAAGACATATCCTGATGCTGACTTGGAGTTTGATAATGCACGTGGCAATGCAGATGGTTTGTGTTTATTCGTTTGGCTGCCAAGAAGATGTGGGATATTTTTCATATTATTCATTCACATCAAGCTAATGTCGAACAACTTTGCCAGTAGATGGAGAAGATCTAGAATTTGAAAAAGGATTCCATGTCTCTTGCTGAATATTATGACTCTTTTTGTAATTTATGCAATGAGCAAGATCTTTATCAGTTTGTTGGTAAGGATATCATGCCTATGACCAAGCATAGAAAAGAGAATCATGCTGTTGAGTTCCTTGCCAGACTTCGCCCATGATATTAAGGATTGGCTGATGACTGGCAACGAACTTCTTCTGTTACCAATCTCTATAGTTGAATCTCTTGTAGCCATTTTGGCACCATGGATACTTCCACTATTCCTAGTATTTATATCTTTGCTACTGTAGTTTTGGTGACTCTGGTTGTGGTGTTCATGTAACTACCACTGGGGAACATGTCATCTACTGCTTGTATATATGTACTCTTTGCAATTTTGAGAAACATATAGCATTTCCATATTGATTCTTGGAGGCACCTGAGTCAAGTAACCAATTAGTGTTAAGCGACAGTGCAGAGGATTATGTATTCGACTAAAAGGCTAGTGCCGTGTCAACAAAAGTTCTAGAGAATTAGGCAAGCCACCGAACCAAATGATGAAACATCTGTAGGACCACATACTTCAGAAGCTTCAAATCAAGGTGACTTTCGTCAATGTATGCTTGATGTCATGACTCTTGAGACTCGTGAGAAATATTTGCGACCAAGGTGTGTAATTTAATTTTTCAAGATTCATCTCCATCTTGAAGCAAAAAGGGGTTACTCTTGTAATCCCCAGATGATGCCATTTGTGAGCTTGGGGCCATTAAGATGGTGACTTTTGAAGCCTCTCACCATATATAATTGTAGTTCATCTCATGATCAATGACAAAGGAAGGAGTGCATAGCCAATCAAACAGTGCTAAGAAGAGATCAGTGGCCGAGCTTCATCTTGGTGGATCTAGTGGTGCTACCAGCTGATAGGTGCTACAAATTGGTGGCCTTGGTCTGGTGATGCTGCGGATGGCAGTTTAGGGTAGCTAATTGACAACTTGCTACTTTGCCACCACACAACGTGAAGGGATAACCCTCTCTTCTATCAACTTGATGTGACCTATTTCAAAGAACTAGGATTATTTGATAGATTAAGAAAGGATGGTGAAGAAGTTGGTATTGAATATGGACCTAGGATCATTGCACTTATACCACATTAAAAGAATAGAATGGCGTTCTTTGTTGATGAGAGGTGCTTCTTATA
This sequence comes from Thalassia testudinum, assembly GCA_037157565.1. Taxonomy (NCBI): domain Eukaryota; kingdom Viridiplantae; phylum Streptophyta; class Magnoliopsida; order Alismatales; family Hydrocharitaceae; genus Thalassia; species Thalassia testudinum. The sequence goes on from JAZHRO010000024.1 coordinate 28,402,304, forward strand.
TGAAGAGGAGCGCACAAGTACAAAGTCCAACTGAATCCTATAAATAGAAGAGCAAAAAAAAAAAAAAAGAAGCAAAAATCAAGAAGAATGAAGAATCATAGAGGATCACAAGGGATATTCTAATGATGGGTTGTAGCCCTACCAGGATCACAGGGAATAATTCTAATGATGGGCTGTAGCTCTAACAGAAGTGATGTGGAGAGGGAAGGTCAGTGGTGCATGCATTGCATGCTATGTCGAGAAGAATGTATAAGCCAAAAGATATTCTGCAGTAAGTAAACCAATATGTATGCTTACCATGTCGAGAGATGTACAATTTTGCTTGCATGTTACCATCTATATCATTTTAAATTTTTCATAACAAGCCTCATGGTGTTTTTAATGCATACAAATTGGTATCTGACATGCAGAAGTTGAAACATAGGTAGTAGCAATTGGTGAATGTGGACTGGACTATGATAGGCTTCACTTTTGCCCTGCTGAAGTACAACGAAAGTATGCACATAAGTGTTAGAAGTGGGACTTTCCATCTTATGCAGGCATATCATATGCTAATCTCAGACTTGTCATTTTTCTATTTGTAATTTCAGGTACTTTGAGAGACAATTTGAGTTGGTTGACTCCTTGAAACTTCCCATGTTTTTACACATGCGTGCTGCTGCTGAAGATTTTTGTGACATTTTGGCCAGAAATACCAAAAGGTAAAGCTTCGATGCTATATTTCCAGGATGCAGATCCTGCATCGTTACTGGATCAGTGTGTTGAGTCTAACAAGCTCTTGGCTGCCCATTTATTTTTTTGGTGGTGGGGGGAGGTGGGGGAGTCCTCAGGTGGATCTAGTATTCAGTATATCTACTGCTGGTCTTTCACAATTGCTGCATGTGGTCTCCTTGTTCTTTTTACCACCAATCTTATACAAGTTCTAATCTCTGAAATTAGTCTTTTCCCAAAGAGTAACTGAAAACACTCGATGTAAAATATGAAATGCTAATGGTTTTTCCCCATTTTGTAACATTAAGTAATTGAAATTCTTCTCTGTTGGACATACTTGTCCTCAAAGAGAGAGAGTGTATTCTTTGATATAGTTTCTGACAAATATATGCCTGTGGAATATTGTTTGTCATTGATTGTTAAAACTTTTTCACATATCAAATTTTAAACAATGAAGTAATGATTTCTTTTTTGGAAAAAAAGATGAAGTAATAATCCTAATTTAGGCATATTTCATTCAATTCATATAAAAGAAAGGAGTGTAGCTACTGATCTTGTGTAGTTGCCCTCTTTTGCTTCTAAAAAAAAGGGTCATATAAGAAAGGTGGAGCTATGGACATGTTCAAGTATAGCAGAACGACCACCTCAGAGTTTTCTTAGATGAATGCGAATTATACTAGCTATAAGCATGCACCGGGTTTCACCCTCTCAAAATAGCTTGCAGTGGGTTTCTCAAGTGGGCACTTGAGTGCTTGATTCAATGTGGAAAACCTTGACCTTTCATAGTTCGGGGACTCATCAAAATTTGGCAATTTTGTTGTAGTGACTACATAAAGCCAATATTTCCTTGCACCTGATTAATGGTGGTGGAATTTTTGTTCAATTTTCACCTCAGTGATTATTGAGAATTTGACAATCTATATCTTCTAGGAAATCAAGTTCAATTTTACATCATGCATCACCTAACTGAAAAAAAAGGCAGGGACAGGGGTCATTATCCAGGTATAGAGAGATACTGGTCATTGCTGCCTCACTTGGATCTCATAGTCCTCACAATCACCTGAATTTTGAGGCAAAGCATATAAGTGCAAAATTCTCTAATTGTGCCAGATGGTAGTTGAATGAAAAATACCTTGAAATTGCGAGGTAATTACGAAACTGAACCAAACAAAAGTAGCTGGGCCTTTCCTTTCGTTAAGTCAGGAATGCCATGAAGTAATTCAATATCATGATTGTGCATTTCTGCCATTTTAATAGCTTAAACATACCTAACCCATGGTTAGATCAATGCTTTGAGAATATATACTATATAGGAAACAGTAAAACATCTATTGATTATATATTCATGTGTACACTAATGTAGTTGAAGCATGCCCATGTAAATGTAGGGCTTGTCAATTCCTTTTCTTTTCCAATTCAAGAACCTGTATCATTTATATATAAAATCTACTTCCATCCAATTGCTTTTCACCATCAACCTTACCTTGAACACGGTTAACAACCTTAAATTGCTAAGCTACAGCACCTTTTCTCCTTGAATTAGTTGATGATATGGTTGGATAGCTGAAATTGTTAAACTGTAGTAATGAACTTCTTCTGTTACTGGGTAGTTATCATATGGATAACTACCCTTTTTCTAAAAAACTTATTCTGTTACTGGTCTCCCTAGTCAAATGACTTGCTGGTTTTGGTCCTTGTATTCAGCTTCGTCATGGGTGGGAACTCTTTATAGCATTTTATTCATCATGTAACCACCATCTTGAGTAGTCATACTTTTGTTCTTTAGGAAAAAGTAAAAATTTTCCGATCAAATGCAATGCAACCAAATGGTAGTATTAATTACAATTGTCCATATGCTTGATGGAAGTGTACGATAAACTCAACCTTGCCCACATTGGTGTTGGTGGATGGCTAGTACCATGCATTTGCTCCCAATCAGTCCCAAGTTCTAGTCCTTATCTTGTTTTATTGGGATAGGAGCATGTTTACTCTTCTACAACTCTGCCAACTGGCCCTTCCAAAAAAAAAAAAACTCTGCCCACTAGGATGTCAGTCATGATCTTGGTCTACTTTTGACATGCTGCATCATCCTAGAGTTTAGTGTTTAAGGTTCATTTGATTCTCATTCTTGATGAACTCAAATATAGTTCAAATTAGTAAAATCAAATAAATAGGTTGATATTGAGTTGGGACTAGGGATTTGGTATCTTGGTACTGGTACACTGCACCTTGATCAAATCTGAAGTGTGAACTGCTAGCTCCTTGGTAGGCTTAGTCACCTACCATGTTGGACAAATGATCATTGGTTTTTCTCTAGCTGCATATATGACCTGGGATTTTTGGCTTTCATGAGAGATGCACATGGTTTGATACAATTTTTTTGTTTATTTTGTCCTAAAAAAAAGCGTTTCTTTTGGAAATATTCAGGTCTCCTTCTGCGACATTGTTATGTCAAGTTGGTGATGATTATTTCACATTTTTTTAAGGAAAAGGATGATCCAAGGTTCAGGAAGTCGGTATGCGGTCGGTTGGGCCATCGCATAAAGAGTATGTAGTATTCAGACGAGTATGCGGATGAGTATACAGTTTTGCATTTTTTTATTTAAAAAATAAAATAATTAGTATTAAATTTTATGTTGTATGCAATGTTATAACTATACAACCTAGAATATTATCAACCTAAATCAAAACATATTATTAAGAATCTTAAATGAAATCTAACTCAAAAATCTAAAATAACCGCAGACAAACAAAATGAAACCTAGATCAAAACTTAGACTCTAAAATGAAACCTAAGATAAAAACTTGAAATCAAAGTTGGCTGTCACTAAAATCAGATGTTAAAACTCAACTCAAAATCATCTAAGTATCACTGGCGACCAAAGCTACTCACATTAAGATTCAATTCTACCTTACGAGATTGGCTTACTGCCATTTTTGATCAAAAGAGTCCTTCGTTGGCGCCGCCTCCAGCTGAAGAAGCTTGATGTCGCTGCCAGCCAAAGAAGCTCAATGATGCTTGCTAGTTGCTCCTCATTGTTGTTGTCATGTGATGCGTTTCGATGGGCGGTGGCTTCAAGAAGGTGTGTGGTGGCTTCAACAATGCATAGCGAGGGGTGGGGATTTCAACTATCGTGCGATGGGTTCTAGTGTGAGGGTTTTGGGGATTTCAGGGGTGGGGATTTTGGTGATGTACAACAAGGGTTTTGGGGTATCGAGAGTGGATGTTTAATGAGTAACAGGGAAGGGGTATCGGGGTGGGGTCTATTATTTATGTGAGTTGTTTTTTGAGAAAGCCCACCAGTGGCTCTATCTTAAAAATGGGTGAGTATGCGGCCAAGTAAACGCATACTCGACTCGCATACTTGTCTAGACTCGACTATAAGACCTCATGTAGGGATGCAAACAGGTCAGGTTTGGGTCGGGTTTGGCTAAACCAATACCCATATCCATTTACAAAATTCATATCCATACCCTACTCATTTACCTATTGGGTACAAAAATGCAAGCCCATTTCCATACCCATCTATCTATCATGTACTCATTTATAAATTGATTTTACAATCAAATTGTGCCCAATTAGAGTTAAAGAAGAAAAAAATTCTATAACACGATTCATTAACTGTTTATTTTTAACAAGCTTGAAATATAGGGGCTTAGGCTACTCTAATTTTAGTGATTCTCATTGAAATTATTACAAAAAGAGCTTCAAGAGGAATATATCAAAAATAAAAAAAATACAAAGAAAGATAAAATAAAAGTACATTTCAAATAAAAGATCCCTATCCTAGAAATAAATGTTCAATGAAAGCTTCAGAAACATTCCCAACCTTTAAAATCATGGAGGGAATCACGAAGAAGATTAAAGTTGAGGGAATGAGAAACTTAAGGTGGGACCTATATATCTTGTGTAAATGAGAATTTTATTTAGGTACTCGGGTTGGATAATTGGGTATAGATCTATACCCATAGCTGTACTCATATCCAGTCAGGTTTTTTGGATAAAACCCATACTCGAACTCTGTCGGGCTTGGGTTGGGTTGAGTCAAGTTTACGAAAACTTACATCCCTGACCGCATGGCATTATTCAGTTTGGGAAGGGGTTTGTTGATGCCTATGTGGGCGCCTACTTGGCCTAGGTGGCCGACTTCTAGGGATGGTCACTATATATATTAGTAAATTGAGAAAGAGCTAAACCCAACAGAGGGGGACTGACCAAAATAGAGACTCCCATGCCCCATGAAAGATTGGATATCAAAGAGCACTCTATCTAAAAAAGGTCTCTCCATCTTGCAAATAGCTGTGTTCCTCCAAAGCCAAATTGCCCAAAGAATTGCTAAAGGTACAGCTCATCCCACCTTTGAACCATATGAAATAGGTCCAAGATCACCTTTTACCCATGGCAGAATTCTTCCAAAATATACTTCAGGAGAACCATCAATCTTGATTGAACTTGCTTTTTTGGTTTTTCCCAAACTGCCTTTGCACGTGGATAATAAACAAAAAGTTACAGCCTTTTTTAAATGAGCCACATAATACAGAAGCAGGATTGGTACTTGGTGCAAATTTCAGCCTCTAAGCCCCAGTGACAAGTTACCTTCTCGTTAACAGTTAGGCAAAGATCTTCACTTTTAAGGGTATCATCCTCTTCCTGATAATCATATATTCCTTGCCAAAATTGGTCTCCGTACCTTCTAGTTGACCGCATAGGTCATTGTAAACCAACTTCACAGAAAAACTACCATCTGACCATACCCATCTATCGTTTGGATTCCACGTACCAGTCTAATATGGCTTAGATCTGCCTACTACCATAGAAACTTTGAAAGCCTCTAATTAGATAGATTAGAAACAGGTATAGGAGTCCAATAAACATTATCTCCTTTGCTTTCCCAATCTCAATAGGATGATGCCAGAACTTCCAGATTTAGCACCAATTCTTATAGTCATGGATATCTGTTAGAATTCTAGCCACCCAATCCTCATCCCAAATGCCAAAGTTTGCCCCATTTCCCAAGCAAGCCAAAAAGAAAGGCCTCGCCAAAGATATTATCTGTGTCAACCCCTTTCAAAATGGAGTTCTCCTGAAAGGTAGCATTCTCGGTTCCCAATTTAATTTCCTCTATTGCATGCTTATAGAAACTTTGTCACCAGATCCTTCCCACCACCCTTGATTCATACCACCTATTGATAATAACACCCGCTGAGGAAGGTGGTTTGGACTTTGGAATAAGGGGATGGAGTGCTTTTTTTTTGTGTATTTAAAATGTTGGCCTTAGTTGGCTACACGAGGTGAAGACTTTCTATGAAATTGTAGGCTCTCATGTGGGTGAGGGGCATGTGAGGCGGTTCTTAAGGTTCTCTTTTCCCTACTCTTGCTTTCTTCGTTTTACCTGCTTGGAATGTGCAATACGTAAGGTTCTAAACACCAATTTCAGTGGTGTTTCGATGATGTTGGTGTTGGTGCTAGAGCACCACGATCATTTGTTTTGATGATAACAAAACACGTGTTATTTAACATTTGCAATTTGAGTCCTAGATTTCAGTTCAATTGCAAATGAAGACGTGTTTAGACGAAACTCGAGCTCGCATCCAGGACGGATTGGAGGAGCTTGACGGAAAACAGAGGAGGTTCACGTGGAGCGAAAGATTGAAGATGGAAGGAAATGAAGAATATGATAGATTTCCTTCTTTTGTACTTGTTGTATTTTTCATTTCTTTTGTTGCTCTTTATTTCCTTAGATATTTCATGTTAAAGAGTCTCAAAGAACCCTAACAGTAGTCCTAGGAACACCGGCACAACCCTAGGATACTTAGGTTTTCTGTAGAATACTTAGAAAACCAATATAGGGTTCAAACAGCACTTCCAGACGTCTAATTCCCAAATCAGACGTCTGATAAAGCATTTTAAGACGTCTGACTGTTGTTTCAGACGTCTGATAACTGTTAGGCTGGACATAGTTAGTTCTGTCTGATGAATTCAGACGTCCAGACCTTAGACCAGACGTCTTAGGAGACGTCTGATGACTTTGCCAGACGTCCAATTAGCGGACCGTTGGCTAGCTTAGCAGGCACTCAAGAATATGACCGTTAGAGCCTTATCAGACGTCCTTAGGCCTTTCCAGACGTCTGATAAATGACCGTTTTGCCTCGGCTGACCCAAAATCTCTTCTCAGAGATTTTCTAGCCGTTGCAACGTTTGGAAATCAATTCTCACAGTAAAAGTAGGTTTCCAGACGTCCAGATTTATTACCAGACGTCCTATATGTCGTCTGATGGACTTGCACAAAAACCTTGTTTAGATCTGATTCAAGTCAGGGAGAAACCCGCATAGAAACAGACGTCTGACCTTGTAATCAGACGTCTTAAAGTGGCCTTCCAGACGTCTGATACCATATTTAGACGTCTGATAACCCTGTCAAGTGTAATCATTGTCCTGATTTCGGCCTGATTCTCTTGGGCTTTGTTCCCAACGGCTATGGAAGCTTTTCCAAGCCTTCCAAAGCATTCCTAAGGCCTCTATAAATAGAGGGGAACCCTTGCAACACAAACACACACTAAGAAAGACACAAGACACACTTAGCTATACACTCTCACACTCTTGTGTCCAAGAAGCTCTTGCTCTCTAAGCTCAAGTTCTACATCTTGAGAGCATCCAGCCGTTGCGCACCCGCTCTCCCGTCGTTGTCTACGAGAGCGAAGTTGCGCCGTCGCGTGGCTCACGCACCCGCGTCATCGTCGACGCACTCCTTGCAAAGGGGAGTTTCCTAAATCCTATAGAAGCTTAGGTTTATTACTTTGTTGGCTCTATAGGTTTGTTGTTTTATTTTACCTTTGTAATTTGGTTGGGTATTCGCTTTGCGAATTCCCGTCTCCTTCGTGGGACAAAATCCTTCTCGTGGAGAGAAGGGGTTGAGGAACGCTACCCTCGTACTTGTAGCGTGGTTGTATTGAGGTTGAATCACCCTCGTTTTAAGTGATTCGGTTCAGTGGATTTGATCAACTAGGTTGATCGGTAAATCCTAACTCGAAAGGGTTAGGTGGTGGTTTTCACCCGGTTTGGGTTTCCACCTAAAAATTCTTTGTGTACATTGTGCGATTGATTTTTGTGATATTGCTTTATATATTTCAATTCCGCATTTTTTGTTACGCTAATCTCACCCCCTCCTAGTACAAGGGTAGAACCTTCAATTGGTATCAGAGCAGGTTTTCCGCCGACAGGAGTAACATCTGCGGAAAGATCACATGGAGGGAAGCTGTTCCACAAGCAGGATTTCCGAGGGGCAGTCCACAACCCGTCCGCCCTACTTTGATGGGAACAACTACACCTACTGGAAGTTGCGGATGAAGACGTGGCTTCAAGCCACCGACTTCACAGTCTGGGCCAGGTGCGAGACCCCCTTCGACATCCCAGAGAAACCCGCCAGAGGATACTCGCAGCAGCAGATCCGGGAGCTCTCTCTCAACGCGAAAACAATGAACGCGTTGTATTGCGCGCTCAGCCCGGAGGAGTTCAACAGAATCTCGCAATGCGCCACCGCATACGAGATCTGGCACACACTCGAGGTAACTCATGAAGGTACCTCTAAGGTAAAAACTTCTAAGCTCAATTTACTTTCACAAGAATTTGAGGCTTTTTCTATGAAAATTAACGAAACTTTAAGTGAGATGAACACTAGGTTCACTCTCATAGTAAATAACTTGAAAGCTTTAGGGAAGACTTTCATCAAGGGGGAGCTTCAAGGAAAGCTTCTTCGTTCCCTTGGACCGGAATGGGAACAGAAAGTCACCGCCATCGAAGAGGCGAACGAAATGGAGGAGCTCAACATGGAAGATCTCCTAGGCAATCTGATGGCCTACGAGACTAAGTTGAAGCAGAAGAAGAAGGATACACCGGAGCCTAAACTAAAGAAGACTCTCGCCTTCAAAGCCGCGTCAGATAGCGAGGTAAGTTCCGACGATGAAGACTTTAGAATTTTACTTAAAAATTTTTCCAAGTTTTGTAGGGAATTAAATAAAGAGAAAAAGGAGAAGGAAAGCCCGAGACGTTGCTACCATTGTAACGAGAAAGAGCACCTACGACCAGAGTGCCCTCTTCTCAAAAAGGAGAAGAAAAAGGAAAAGGAAAAATCTAAGAAGAAGGCGTTCCAAGCCACTTGGGACGATTCCAGCTCGGAGGAAGAAGAAGAAGAAGAAACCGCTTGCTTTGGTTTCATGGCCAGAGGAAGCAACTGCGACAGTGAAAGCGGAAGCGACTCCGACGACGAGGTAAATCTCGATCTTCAAGAAGCTTTTAATGAACTTTTTGAGATTAGTAAATCACTTAGGATAGAAAATAAAAGCATTAAAAAGAACCTTAGTTTTCTTAAAAATGAAAATGATAGGTTAGAAAAATAACTTAAGGACATAGAAGCTAGTCCTAAGGATGATAACCTATTATTAGATAATCATAACCTCAACAATGAAAATACTAAATTGATTGAGGAAAATAATAGTCTAAAATTAGAAATTTCAGATTTAAAGACTAAAATGAACATTATAGAAAAAGAAATTGCATGTCTTAGGGAAAATTCTAACAAATTAATCAACAAAGTAGACAAGTTTTATAGCCCTAAGGTTGAGAAAGGATCTCCATCAAGGAGACCCTCTAACAAATCCGGATCCAAGCCCACTTGGATACCGAAAAAAGAATTAGAATCTTGTTTTGTAGGGTTCAGGGATAATTACAACACAAAGGACTGGACCTACAAACTCAAGGCTGGTCAACTCGAGTTGGGAGAACCAAGGAGTAGACCAAGGAGGAGAACAAGAAGACCGACGAGACGGCGAACAAACGACGGACCCGCCGCATGTCGACCACCAGATTGGAGACCGGCACCGATGCCCGGGCCTCCAAGCTACGGATGGGAGCCCCATCCGATGTGGCATCCACCACCACCATTCGGGCCATTTTATTGGCCATGGTAGGTGAGGTAAAATTCTTAACCCTATCTTTTTATAAGCTTTTAGATAGGGGGAGTTAAAAAATGATGAGCTAATTGTCAATTTTTAAGGGGGAGATGTAAGGTAGCTAAATTTCCTTTAGTAAGGGGGAGAAAAATAATAGCTATCGCATTGTTACAAAAAGGGGGAGGACATTACCTCTGTCAAAAGAAACTCATAGAAGAGCATGTTTTAAGGGGGAGTTATAGGAAATATAAAATCAATTAAACCTTTTTGATAATGTCAAAAAGGGGGAGGATTTTTATGCATTATTATTTACGGTTTTGTCATCATCAAAAAGGGGGAGATTGTTGGTGCTAGAGCACCACGATCATTTGTTTTGATGATAACAAAACACGTGTTATTTAACATTTGCAATTTGAGTCCTAGATTTCAGGTCAATTGCAAATGAAGACGTGTTTAGACGAAACTCGAGCTCGCATCCAGGACGGATTGGAGGAGCTTGACGGAAAATAGAGGAGGTTCACGTGGAGCGAAAGATTGAAGATGGAAGGAAATGAAGAATATGATAGATTTCCTTCTTTTGTACTTGTTGTATTTTTCATTTCTTTTGTTGCTCTTTATTTCCTTAGATATTTCATGTTAAAGAGCCTCAAAGAACCCTAACAGTAGTCCTAGGAACACCGGCACAACCCTAGGATACTTAGGTTTTCTGTAGAATACTTAGAAAACCAATATAGGGTTCAAACAGCACTTCCAGACGTCTAATTCCCAAATCAGACGTCTGATAAAGCATTTTAAGACGTCTGACTGTTGTTTCAGACGTCTGATAACTGTTAGGCTGGACATAGTTAGTTCTGTCTGATGAATTCAGACGTCCAGACCTTAGACCAGACGTCTTAGGAGACGTCTGATGACTTTGCCAGACGTCCAATTAGTGGACCGTTGGCTAGCTTAGCAGGCACTCAAGAATATGACCGTTAGAGCCTTATCAGACGTCCTTAGGCCTTTCCAGACGTCTGATAAATGACCGTTTTGCCTCGGCTGACCCAAAATCTCTTCTCAGAGATTTTCTAGCCGTTGCAACGTTTGGAAATCAATTCTCACAGTAAAAGTAGGTTTCCAGACGTCCAGATTTATTACCAGACGTCCTATATGTCGTCTGATGGACTTGCACAAAAACCTTGTTTAGATCTGATTCAAGTCAGGGAGAAACCCGCATAGAAACAGACGTCTGACCTTGTAATCAGACGTCTTAAAGTGGCCTTCCAGACGTCTGATACCATATTTAGACGTCTGATAACCCTGTCAAGTGTAATCATTGTCCTGATTTCGGCCTGATTCTCTTGGGCTTTGTTCCCAACGGCTATGGAAGCTTTTCCAAGCCTTCCAAAGCATTCCTAAGGCCTCTATAAATAGAGGGGAACCCTTGCAACACAAACACACACTAAGAAAGACACAAGACACACTTAGCTATACACTCTCACACTCTTGTGTCCAAGAAGCTCTTGCTCTCTAAGCTCAAGTTCTACATCTTGAGAGCATCCAGCCGTTGCGCACCCGCTCTCCCGTCGTTGTCTACGAGAGCGAAGTTGCGCCGTCGCGTGGCTCACGCACCCGCGTCATCGTCGACGCACTCCTTGCAAAGGGGAGTTTCCTAAATCCTATAGAAGCTTAGGTTTATTACTTTGTTGGCTCTATAGGTTTGTTGTTTTATTTTACCTTTGTAATTTGGTTGGGTATTCGCTTTGCGAATTCCCGTCTCCTTCGTGGGACAAAATCCTTCTCGTGGAGAGAAGGGGTTGAGGAACGCTACCCTCGTACTTGTAGCGTGGTTGTATTGAGGTTGAATCACCCTCGTTTTAAGTGATTCGGTTCAGTGGATTTGATCAACTAGGTTGATCGGTAAATTCTAACTCGAAAGGGTTAGGTGGTGGTTTTCACCCGGTTTGGGTTTCCACCTAAAAATTCTTTGTGTACATTGTGCGATTGATTTTTGTGATATTGCTTTATATATTTCAATTCCGCATTTTTTGTTACGCTAATCTCACCCCCTCCTAGTAGAAATGTCCATTTTGAAGGTATGGCATGCTGAGGAAATGTTAGAATTTCGTCGCTAAATTTGATGACTTCGACACCTTGAAAAATAGGCATTTTGAAGGCACGTCGGAGGCACGTGCTAAATTGTGGAATTTTAAAGGATATCGATAGTATGATCATATAAAAAAGGTTTTGTTCAAGTAAGATCGTTAAATTGTGGAATTTTGTTAGAATGATTATGATTTGTATTTGTTAAGAATTGGTGTGGAAGCAGAGCGTGGAGACTCCCGTACGTAGGAAATACAGCCCGTCAGGGTGGTTGTCAATGCACGGAGAGGGAGAGCAATAGGGCCTGCTGCTACAGGAGGTGCAGCCGGTCCTGGTAGGTCTACAGAGAAGGCAGGTAGACCATGGACCGATCTGCAAAGAACCAGCCAGTCTGATTTGGGCTGGCTGCTATGTGCAGCCGGTCCTGTTGGCTCTTAGCAACGGTCTACTTCTCCTGTTGGTGGTTGGTTGAAGTAGAGAGGAAGAGAAGAGATGAGAGGAGCTTGGAATATGGAAAAATTAATTGTATTGCTCAAATCTCAAATTATAGGAAAAGCTCTCTTTAAATAGAGTACATATTCATACTTTTAAAAATAAACTTAACTAACAAAATTTAATCAAATCTTCTAGATTTGGAACAACCAAATCTTTGTAAGTCTCCTTAAGATAAATAAACCAAATAAAGCAAATTGCCAACTAAGGAACTGACTTCTACTTTTGGTCCTATGGACCCAAAATCGATGGCTTAAGAGCCTTCTAGATAACTGCCACGTGGCCTGATGGTTGCCACGTGGCATGTGCCATGTGGTACTTTCATCGAATCCCAACACTCCCCCTCAAGTCGAAGGCTGTGAGGCTGATGACTTGGCCTTCTATCGGTGAAGCTAGATGCCCTACCATTCATTTTCTTCTTCGGCCTTTGAGTTCTTCTTGGGAGGAATGACTACGAGGCCCTTTTTGTAACCTTGGAAGTCGTCGCTTCTTCTTTAGTGATTTCAATAGTTGTTGCAATGACTGCCATTGTCTTCTTTTCCTTCTCGTCAAGGAACATAGCCCGGAACTATTCTTTGGACAAGTCGATGGCGAATCCTCTTGCGACCTCTAGAGTCGTTGCTTCTGTCGCAACTTGAGTAGTTGTTGCGACGGTTGCCGTGGACTTGTCTTCTCTTAGAAGAGCTTGCAGTTTCTCAAGATCTTTATGAGTTAGAGAATCCACGTGTGAAGTACTAGTATCTCCACGTGGTGGTCTCCTGAACTTGCCTGGATCTTTAGGAAAGGAGCTTGGATCAACCATTAATCTTTTTACATCTTGGGAAGTTATTGCCTCTTTTGGCAACCTTGAGAGTCGTTGCATGGACCATGGTGTCCTCTCCTTGACGTCTTTTCTTCAGAAAATCTTCTCTTTTAAAAGAGAGTCAAAATCGGATATAAGGTGCCACAAGTATGAAGCTCACAAGCGCTAGACCTTGGTGAATCTCCTTCTCTTTCTTCTTTTTCTCCTTTCCTTCTTTTGATAATGTGGTGTCTTTGACCATTGTGGTTGACTCTACCATCTTCTCTAGTTTTCCTTCTCCGCGTAAGGCGTCAGATTTGTTGAGGACTTCTTGGATGCGAGAATCACCAACATATGATCTTAGACCACATGAACGGGAAGTCTAGAATGATTGCTCTGATACCATGTCAAGAATTGGTGCGGAAGTGGAGCGTGGGAACTCCCGTACACGGGAAAAACAACTTGTTAGGATGGCTGTCAATGCTTGGAGAGGAAGAGCAGCAGGGCCTGTTGCTACAGGAGGTGCAGCTGGTCTTGGTAGGTCTACAAAGAAGGCAGGTAGACTGTGGATTGGTCTGCAGAGAACCAGTCGGTTTGATCTGGGCTGGCCTGGTCTGCTGGAGGTTCGGTTGCTATGTGCAGCCAGTCCTGTTGGCTGCTGGCAACGGTCTACTCCTCCTATTGGTGGTTGGCTGAAGTAGAAAGGAAGAGGAGAGAGGAAAGGAGCTTGGAATATGGAAAAATTAATTGTATTACTCAAATCTCAAATTATAGAAAAGGCTCTCTTTAAATAAAGAGTACATATTCCTACTTCTAAAAATAGACTTAACCAAAAAAATCTAATCAAATCTTTGCAAATCCCCTTAAAACAAATAAACTAAATAAGGTAAATTGCCAACTAAGAAATCAACTCCTACTTTTGATTCTATGGACCCAAAATCGATGGCTCAAGAGCCTTCTAGATAATTGCCACGCGGCATTGTCACGTGGCTTGATGACTGCCACATGACATGTGCCATGCGGCACTTTCAACGAATACCAACAGTATTGAATTCATGTAATCATGCTTTTAAAACTTGACAAATTTTAAACAATAATCCCATAAAAAAAGCATTAAATCCTAATATGTAGCAACTTAACTCTATAAAACATATAGAACAACAATTATACCTAGTAATTCTTAGATTAAGTGATCTTAGCATTAACCTCTTATAAAACCCATGGATCTACAAATATAATCCTTGGAAACCAGAGGGGAATTGATCAATCTGGAATATATTAAACCTAGCTTGGAGAATAAGACTAAAATGCCTCAAAGATCTAATAGAGGGTGAGAAAACCCTTTTAAAAGCTTTTCTCATTCCGACAACCTACTGTGCTGCCCATGCGACTTAAATTATGGAATGGTGTAAAAACTGCACCTACCCCACACATTTCACTGGGCCCACAGGGGCCGGTGATTTGATGGTCCAAGGGATCAATTTTAGTGTCTTTTCTTAAATTGTAAGTTTGGTTATTTTTAGTAAAGTTGTTTTGGGAAAATATGTTGGGATTTATTTTGATTAGAAATAAGACCTTTCCTTAAGAATAAGATATTTTCTTATTAGGGATAAGATCTTTTATTTTCAATTGTAGGGGTATGTTCTCTTTATAAAAAGAGTATTCCCTTGTATTTTATTTTGAGTAATACAAATATTTCCAACATAATTTAGGGCTCCTCTTCTCTCTCTCTTTCTGCTGAACTGTTGGCCACCTTGGCTGACTGTCGGCCACCACCAATGCCGGCCACCAGCTTGCCGGCGGTGCTCCTCCATGCCTCTAAGCCACCACGCATGTATAGTCCCCACATGGACTATTTTCCCATGCACAAGGAGCCTCCACAGTGCACGTTGCATTTTGACACTACATGTTTATTGATATAGCCCCCATTGCCAGGAAGGGGACATTTTGCCGGCATGTTGCTGGCATGTCATGTTTACATAGAACACTGGCAGTGCAAAAGGATTGTGACAAAGGCTAGGTAGCACAGGTTAGACCTAGGAATGGTCACAATGTGTTTTATTTTGTGATGCTGGTAATTGGGGGTTTGGGTGGAAATTAGATTGGCATGGATCGATTATTATTTCTTTTACAAGTTTCAGAGATCTTTTAAGGGTGGCCGTGCATCACTGGGACTTGCTCTGTTCACAACAACAAAGGAGAGGGTAGCTATCCTAGCAGGTTTTTTCGGCTGTATAGCAGGAGAGAAACAAGGTGGTTACAATTTTGCAAAACCCAATGTAGAAGTTTGATCTTCTGCGTGAAATCTTTTGCTGGGGAGCAGGGTCTTGTTCTCTCCTAACTGATGATGTAATGTGCACCTGCTTTCAAATGAAGGCAGGGGGGCTACTGATCTTTTATTTATTTATTTTATGAATAATAGGAGGGGCACTGATCTCGAGTAGCCTTCCTCCTGAGATTGGTCTACAAACCCGATCCCAAGCCAACTTTCTAAAAAAATTCCCTCATTAACATCCCAATAGGCTCTATCTTTTTGGTCATGGAACTGATATTAAGAAGATAGGAATAGCAAAAGGGGTTAAATTTGACAATACCAATCTTCTCTTTGGTAGAGGGCATGCTCTCCACCCCTCCAGCCTCCTCCACAACTTGTTAACCATCAGGGTCCAATGCACAACCCTTAAGCCAGTTGAAGACAAAGAGAGCTCCAACTACTGGTACTGTAGCAAATGAAAGTCTCAGCACATTGGTCTCTCTCTCTCTCTCTCTCTCTCTCTCTCCATTTTCCATGCCCAAAGGAAGAAAAGAAAGCTATCATAATTTATCTGCCATCCTGAATCAGAAAACAGATAAAGCACAGCTGAAGCACCCTTCATTGCTGCAACCACGCCACCAAAGAAGAAAATTGTGTCACATGTCATTACACTTGAATTAATCTATGATCCATTCCTAGTAAGTTGTTTACTGTTGAAAACAAATCCTGAGCACAGGCTGAAAAGTAAAGCAAGCAAGAGCATCTACCGGCAACACAAAAAGCAATGAGGCTAATTGTGTAAAGAGCTCCAAAACAATGATAAATTGTACTAATCATAGGCCTTGGCAAACTCTACCTTTCATAAGAAACCCCTGCTCATGCTGGTAGCGTATAACAATCCCATCACTAATTCATTAATTATTCTTATGTCAAGTGACATATTGCATCATTTTTGGACCAATTTATGTATACCAGTTCTATACTTTTATCAAGATGCCATAATCAATTTCTCAATCTTCTTGTTGATAATTGTTTCAACTAGCATTCCTAGCAAATAATAATTTTTATTCTCTCTTCTAATCTCTTGTTCATTGGCTTGTCAAAAGGTTCGGATCAGGTGTTGCACATTCATTTACAGGCAGCTCAGAGGACCGAGATAGACTGCTGCAGTTTGAGAATCTCTTTATTGGTGAACTCTCATGTTCTTGTTTTCATTTTAGATTCGAAGTTGGTTTGCTTGAAGTTGCCTATTTCAGTCTTGTTTAAATCAAAATTCCTATATCACTCACTAAATATAATTCTATATCCAAATATCATGCAAGGTTATTTTCTTTTTCCGGAAATTATAGCTATGGATTTGTTGTTGCAAATGAAACTTTATATGCATGCCTTGTACTTTTTCTGTTTATATTTAGTAAAATTATTTTTTATTACAGGTATTAATGGCTGTTCTCTAAAGACAACAGAAAATCTAGATGTTCTAAAAGGCATTCCTATTGAAAGAATGATGATTGAGACTGATTCTCCCTATTGTGAGATCAAAAATACTCATGCAGGTATTGGATTTGTTAAGTCAGTTTGGCCTTCAAAGAAAAAAGACAAGTATGATGAGGAATCCTTGGTCAAGGGCCGCAATGAGCCTTGTTTGGTGAGGTAAATAGATTCTATGAGCTATAGTCACGAAAGCTGAGTCTTCATAGAATCTCCATTGTCATTTCTCTGCCATTAGAATGGTAGATCAAATTACAATACAGTTGCTTCATTCGTAATATAAGTTAAATAACGAGGATTAAGTCCATTGAATTATGCTTTTATGATATCAGGCTTCTTAAAGTATAGGGTGTTATGTGTTTCCTTTTTTCCTATAAAACATATAATGTAATTTTCCCTTTGTTGCTCTATATTTAGAGAGGGCCCACATTGCTAAGAATCATCTCCATAGTGGCATTTGTGAAAGACTAGGGTAACCTTTAGGATTTTGTGTCGATACCAACTAATCAGAGCCCTCGAATCGAGATCTATCGGGTTTGAAAGAGATGAAGGGTCTGATTGAATATCGTAAACAAAAAAGTATACAAGGGATTGGTAACCCAGTTTCACTTCGGAGGGTGTACTCTTGGGGAAGGGATTAGACCCTCAAAGTTTCCACTAAGTTTTTGTGTGAGAGAGAGAAAGAGAGAGAGAAAATACAATATTCTCTTTTTTTTTGTGTACGCCTGAATCTTTACAATACTCTTATATACAAGATTACATGAGTACATTCCAGGGTTTTTGCTCATTGATTTGAAATCTTATGACTGATGGAGGTGATCCTTTGTAATGGTTTCTCTTATGCATGCTATTCAACGTGCATCTTATACGTTCTGTTTTAACTAGAGAAGATTGCGTCGTGTTGTCAGATCACTTTCTAACGCCATTCTCTTGTAAGGTCATCTGCGTCTTTCGTTTGGTTATCTAGTGGGACTCATCTAGTAGAATTCTTAGGTGGGAATATCAAGTTGGCGGTTCGCCTGGGTCTTAGACGGTCATGTAATTTGCCTAATAAAGAGTCAGACTTGCAAGGTGCTTGGGTAAAGACCGGCAGTGACGTGCCTGATTAATTGTGGCAGCTCATCTGCTTGCTTAGATGAGGTGGTTCATCTACCCGTTTAAGTGAGGAGATGAGTTATTGGATTGAGAGGTTGTTGTTGGCCTCTTTTTGTTGGATCCATGAGATGAATTTTTCCTCCCGCATCACCAACCAATGCCATTTTTTTCCTTTGCATGCCCCTTTGATGCCATCTAGCTTTCTTCTTACATGGCTACCATTCTAACATATTCCCTTTACACGAACACTACTTGTGCATTTTCTTTCCCATGCATGCCCCCTTGCCACCTCATACTCTCTTCCCTATCGATATTGGTGTCTTTGTGCATTGTGTGCATGTAGATTTTGCATCAGCTCACCTTATATGAGGTTGCGTCCATCTTCATGTCGGTCTACCATTCATTAAAACAAAGAAAGAAATGTTGGTGATGCATCTCTTTTGAAGGGATTGCGTTGACCTGTGGCATTGCAGAAGCGTGAAAACAAGCATTCAAAAAATTTTGAAACTAAGATTGAATCGATGCTAGAAACTTGATCAAGAAAATGGAACTAAAAAATGCCCTAGATCGAAACCATCGGAGAAACTCTCTCTCCCATTCCGGGATCCCACGACATAACAGACTATAACCTTGTGTGCGGTGTGGTATGTCATCCTATGTGTAGTGCCTCTTCAAACAAGTCCTGGCAAAGCCCAAACTCCTCAATGGGTGGATGAGACCCTCCGTGTCAAGGAGATTCAACCACAAACGTGATCTGCAAACACTTCATGAGTTGGAAGCGACCTTTGCCTTAGAATGGAGCCCCCACCATAGGAAGGCCTTAAAAAGGGCTGCAAAGACATGATCCTTTACTGGCTGGTTGATCAACAAGTCGGGTTGGTTGACTGGCTTGTGAAGTGTTCAACAATTCTTGTTGAACTCCTTCAGTAGCTGGACATCCAATTCAGAAATTGGACGTCTGGCTAGTATAGGCCAGCCGTTCAATGCTTGGATTGGACGATGCCCTATAGAGGAAAACAAAGACTACTCTTTCCTCCTTTTTCCTTTGGCGGCTGATCCTTTTGATTAATGGTGGAATTGGAAATCAAAGTGACTTGATTGGAATTAGGATTTGCACTTAGGAGATATTTATAGGGATTCCAAATCCTAATTCTAATTTGATGTGGTCTATTGGATCTTCATCCCATGTTAGGGATCGAATTCTCCTTGAAGTTTGCATGATTAACCCATAGCAAACTATGAGATGTTTGGATTTAATATCCAAACTTAAATTAATTTCAATTCAACATTTGGATTTTCTATCTAATCAAATTAGGTGCAATCAATTACTAAATCAAGTGTAATTTAACTCTTTAAATTATAATTGATTTATTTTTCAAGTAGGAACCTATCAAAATTATTATTGGTTTCATTATTCCAATAATAAAGCTATAGGATTTGTGGAATTTTGGCACTACGCCCCGTCATGTATTTCAAACACTCGTGAATCCTTTATACTTGGAGGATAATATTATCCTGACCCAGATGGTTTCTGTTAAGACTCGTGCTGTTTGAGCCTTTTAAGACATCTGGAACTTGGGTCAGACGTCTGGACACCTTCCCAGATGTTTGGAAATCGAAATTTTCGTGTGTGAGCTCGCGTTTGCACGCGTGCTACGCGCAGACAGTACACAACCCTCGTTTTCTTCTTCTCTCCCCTCTCGCCCGACACAAACCCTAACCCCACCCCTTATATAACCCCCTCCTCTCCCTCACACCACCCCCACTTCCAGCCACTCCTTCCTCTACCCTCCAGCGAGTGCAGTCGAGCGAGAGCGGTGGAGAGGAGCGTCGTGAGAGGAGAGGAGAGAAGGCTTGCGAGCTCACGTGGGAGCTCATGGCCGGTCGGCGCGTGCGTAAGGCGGAGGAGTCGTCGGGGAGGTTCTCTCCGACGTTGCTGCAGTCGAAGCAGCAGGCGAGTGGGCACGGCACGGCCACGCGCAGCGCGAGGAGGCGAAGGCAGGTTCTGGTTCTGAGTTTCTCCCAGAATCAGACGTCTGGATTGACGTCCATACGACGTAGATGATGTCTGGAGGAGGTTCCAGACGACTGAGAGGTAAGCTTCGCGATGTACATCTTCTTTGCGAATATAGCCATGCAGGTCGTTCCGTTGAGGCGCTGTTTTGTGCCTTATTGAGAAGATTTTCGTTGATGCGTGCAGGATTTACTTCGGGAAGGCACGAGACACGTATTCCCACGCAGCTCGGACGTCTGGGCGAGGCACCAGACGACGGGAAGCATTTCCAGACGTCTGGAGAGGTGGTCGAACGTTTGGAACTAGGTCCAGACGGTCCAGCGGAGTTCCTGGGACGTCTGAGGAGTAGTGCAGAACTGAGGTATGGCTCTAGACTCTTTTAAGACGTCTGGAAGGTGTTCCAGACGTCTGATTTGAGTCAGAATTACTGTTTTTGACCCGTTTAGGGTCCGTTTGAGGTCCGATTTTCACAATTAAGATACCATTGTTTCCCATGTATTTTCCCCTACTTGTTGAAGTACTTTCTATACTGTTCTGAGTAGTCTCTTGTGTTTGATCCTTGTGATAGGACCTCGTTCCGTTGCGGGTTTGGGGTTTGCTGAAGCATGTGGACTTGTCGATTAAGCCCCCATTACTCCTAGGTTTACTAGTAGAGTGGCTTCCCCTAGTTTAATTACAAACCTGAATGCATGTGTGGAATGAATGTTTAGAATCTAGGACGAGAAACACTTGAAATGTCTGTAATGGGTAATTGATTTGCAGTCTTGAATGAGTATATAAAATGATAACAATTGCTTGTAAATAAATAACAGCTGCCTGTGAAATGTAAAGTATTAGTGCTAGCAAACTGTTGCATGTGAATTCCTGTTGTTTACGGTAAATGACATACTAGGAGTTGCATGTATATAAATTGAGAATGAAAAGGTGAATGTTGAAAATACGAGCTATCTGTGAATAAACCAAAGATGGAATAGAGTTACAAATTGCATGTGTATAACCTGAGAATGGAAATAGAAATGATGGAAACTGGTATGGAATGGCCTGAGGAATATGAGCATGAACCCTACGGGGAATTAGGAGTAGAGCTCTTGGAAATAATTAGAATGGAACTGGAACTATGAGTGGGGAAGTGAGCTGTCCCTTGAGTACGGAGTACAAAGGAGAGCGACTGTCCCCCTGTTTAGTGCAGAGTGGAGCTAACTGCCCTTGGGTTGGGATCCGGGGTTAGGATTGGCCACTCTGTACTAACTTTTTGGCCCTCGTGTACACTGTACCGATGTTTTGGTCCTTGTGTACACTGTACCGGGGAGAGTTACTAGTGTAGGGGTTCGCGGTAGGGGACAGAGGTTTTGACAAGCTGAATAAATATTACATGTTCTTGTTGCCTAAGAATGAAGGTGCGAAAGCGATTTAAGGCTTTTGACTGATTGCATCGTCGAATGCCGTGTATTTTATAGTCGCTAAAGTCTTGGCCAACAGACTCAGGGACCTCCTTGGAGGGTTGATCTCCCCTGTTTAGATGACCTTTGTTCCAGGGAGGGGAATCCTGGGTGGTTTTGTCGTTGCTATGGAGGCGTTGGTCATGTGGAGGATGGAGAAGAAGCATGCCTCTGTGGAAGGTTGACTTCAGCAAGTTATACGACTCGGTGCAGTGGGATTTTCTGTGGGGCTTCCTTGGTGAGGAGGGACTTTCCCACGATGTGGATTAATTGAATGAAGATGTGTGTGGCGACATTCTTCTCAGTCCTGATCAATGGGAACTTAGTGGGAGGTTGGGTGTAGCCTAGGAGGGGGGTTAGACAGGGTTGCCTTCTTGCACTTATGCTATTTGTGCTTGCGGCAGATTCCCTGGTGAGGGCAGCACACAGGGCCTGTGCTAGGGGTCTGATTAAGGGCTTTCTGGCTGGTGAGGATAGGGAGACAACGATCCTGCAGTATGCTGATGACACCTTGTTTTTGGTTGAGGGAGTGAGTCTGGAGGCTAGGAGGATGAGGATCCTTCTGGAGCTTTTTGGTGAAGCATTAGGGTTACAGATCAATTATCAGAAATCAATCTTTGTCCCGTTGAACCTGTTAGTTGAAGAGATGGAGATGGTGGGTGGTGTGCTGGGGACAGATGTGGGCTCTTTGTCGCTGGTGTATCTGGGTCTCCCTTTGTTTGATCGGTGCTTAAGGATGCATGATTGGGTTCCATCGTTGGAGAGGATGGAAAGGAGGTTGGCGAGGTGGTCTTCTAGACTTTTGTCTAGAGGAGGGAGGTTGACCTTGGTAAAGGCTGTTCTGGCATCCATGCCATCGTATTTCCTCTCAGTGTTCAAAATACCATGCCAAATTGAGAAGAAGATCTCGAGACTGATGAGGGACTTTTTCTGGTCTATCGTGGGGTCAGCAGGAAAGGGGGCGAGGATGGTGGCTTGGGAGGAGGTCTGTAGGTCGGTATAGGAAGGGGGCTTGTGGGTTAGGGATGTGGATAAGGTGAATGTCAGCCTTCTTGCAAAGTGGATTGCCAAGTTGGTGGGGCGGGAGTAGGGGCTCTTTGGTGACGTCATGCGGCACTGCTACAACCACTTCCTTTCGTGGGGGCTTCTGGAGTCCTCTCCTCTCGGGGCATCCCACTTCCTTAGGGGCTTGGCGACGGTGGCGGTAAAGGTGCAGGCTTTCTTTTCTCTTACATTGGGGGAGGAGGATGCCTTCCGGTTCTGTTAGGACGACTGGCAGGGGATTGGTTCTACCCTCAACGATAGATATCGCTGTCTCTTTGGAGGAGTTGTGAACCCGTCGACCATGGTGGGAAGTTGTTGGGATGGAGCTACTTGACTTTTTGGGAGGGCCTCTTCGACTAGAGGTGTGAGGGTTTCCAGCGGTTACTACGGGAGTTGGAGGGTTGGGTGTCGGAGGAGGTGGTGATGCATATTCTTGGGAAGAAGGAGAGTTCTCTGTGGCAAAGGTCTTCAGCAGGTTGGGAGATGGTGCGGTCAGCTCGGACATCGATTTCTTGAGAGATTGCTGGTTGCTTGGATGGCGGAGTGCCTGTTGAAGGTGAAGATCTTTCCCTCGGTGAGGAGGGGGAGGATTATGACGAAGCGATGGAGAGCAAGATGGGCTCAGACAGAAGATTTGAGATGTCCTCTTTGTGAGGGAGTGGATGAAGACATCCAACACCTCCTTTTCCAATGTCCGCTTATGGTGCAGGTTTGGTAGAGGATGGGGATTGATTGGATCAGCCATTGGGACACGGCTAGCTTTTGGTCCTCATTCCACAGAGGAAACGCCCACAATGGAGGAATTACCTTTAAATCCAAGAAGGATAGGGCCAACGTTTTGGCGGTCTTATGGGGTGTTTGGTTAGAGAGAAATGGGGTGCTTTTTCGGGGGAGAGACCATATGTTGAAAATTTTGTTTCGTCCATTTCTTTCCAGGTGGTGTTCGGGGGATCTGTATTGTAATATTTGATGTAGTTCGATTTTTTGGAATGGAGTGAATGTGAGTGGTTATCATTTAGATAATTGCCCTTTGGCTTTAAAAAAAAAAGTTATCTTGATATCTAATCCCATTAGATTGCCGTTATTTCTCATTGGATAATATTATTTTCAACATCTCATTGTATTATTGGGACAGGAACGAAGATCTTTTTGCATTAAGTCTGATCAGAACTTTGTGACCACATGTGGAATTATTGGATCCTTTTCCAATATAGGCGGAGTGAGCTCATCCCTCCAATCTATTACATACACACCTCTGTAACAAATTTGCGCGATCTCTTTCGGAGATCATGTGTCTCTTGTCCCTTCCTACATGCACCAGCTTTTAGTATTAATACCAAGGTGGTTGCATCAACTATTGGTTCACCCAATGCATGTGTACGTGAACAAAGACACATATTTGTCTCAAGTTAAAGGATACGCCTTCTCTATGACAGCATTGGAGAAGGACTTTGGCAATCTTCTGTTTCGTCTGGTTAACTCCTTAACTTGATCCACATGACAGATCTTGAATCTCTATTCAAGAACATTAATTAGACGACGACCTCCAGAGAAGATTGCCATCCCAAATCAGATTGAAAATAATTGATTGAATAAGTTGGTTTCTTGATGTGCTATTGAATCTTCTAGACTGTTTAAATTTCTAAATTAATACATGTCTAGTTTATTCGATCAGCTTAAGTATGTTACCCTATTCGTAGTAAGGGATTCATATCATTTATTAAAAAATAATCGAATTCTTTTATTCAAATGCAAAGTGTAATTATATTACACAACCTAGGGCATACAAAAGCCAACATCTTCATCCAGGCAAACCCTCTCTGTGTCAAGACCTACCACAAGTAAGACCAACTAAGTGAATCAGAAGCCTTGGAAAAGTCATCATCCACAAGATGTTCTCGCTTGATCTTCGCCAAGCCGCTACCATCTCCACCATAATGGACTCTTGTAGAGATTACCCATGCACAAAGGCTGACTGCAGAGGTCCAACCAAATATGGAAGAAATCATGCAACCTATTCGCAAGAACCTTCATCACTATCAAATAGGTTGTGCTTTAGAGAGCTCGTGGGGCGATAGTCATTTATTGACAATGCACTAGGCTTCTTAGGCAACACAAAAAAGTAAGGCTTATTTAGCTTCTCAAAGCCTCTCTTCCTTGTCCTAAACTCCTGCATTAAAGCCATGAAATCCCCTTTCTCCAACCTTTATAGAACATGACTTGAAAATCATCTGGACTTGGGGACCCTTCAACCTTCATCCTCTAAATAGCATCAGATACCCCATCTTTAGAAAAATCCCTTAATAGGGCATCTTTCATATCATCTTGTTGGTAGATTAGTAGAGAACCATTGCCACCAACCCAAGGGTGCCTCCTAGTGAAGTCTTGGAACTGTGTCCTTAAAGACTTAGCAATTTCCTCTCTACTTGAGACAGTGGCACCCTCAACCTTTAAAGAGTTGATCAAGTTAGCCTCTCTTCTACAATTAGTTGCTATGTGAAAAAATGATGTTTGCATCACCTTCCTTGAGCTACAACCGTCTAAACATCTGCCTTCAGCTAAGCTCCTCATCTTCTTGTTGAAAGACACCCAGAAGCCTTTGCCTTTCTTTTAACTCGACGATTGTCGAAGGTTTGCTATGTTAGTCCTTGTCCAAAGCTGAGACCCCTTGAAGAGCATTCGATCTAGCCTACTCTCAACACTTCCTAACCTCCTTCTTGAAGGGGGTTAATGCTGATCTCAAGTGTTATATCTTTGTTGCCAAAATATTGGTTGCAAAACCTACATTCGAAGCTTGTTCCACTTCTCCATAAAACACCTAAAATCTAGTTACATCAATCATGATATATTAAACTTGAAATACGTGGAAAAAGATGCGCCTTCTTTAGAGTTCCATAGTAATGGTGTCTAGCCAGAAAATGACCTAGGCGTCATAATAGCCTTTGCCAATTGGAAATGTCGGCCAACTCCACCGAGCAAAGGAACCGATCAATCCTCGATCTAGCACTTGAATTGTTCTGCCAAGTGAAGTGTGCCCTATATAAGGGCACATCATACAAGTCAAGCTTCACCACTAGCCAACAAAGGTTGCTACTGTCTTGTCTCTTCTACCATTAGGTCTATTATTGGTAGATGGCATTGCATTAAAATTGCCATCGCTCAACCAAGGTCTTCCTTCTACAAAAGTCGAAACAAGGTCCATGCACAACAGAGACCGGGAACATCTGTTGTAACAACTAGTGTCTACCTTAACCTTAGAATCAAGCAACTTAAAGGCAAATGTATCCAAGTAACAAGGATACTCTAAGACTTGCCTATAGAGCTGACCTCAATTAAGATGCCATCAATTTTTTTTTTGAAAAGCAAAAAGGTGGTTATCCGTGTGATAACCACCCAAATTCATTCTTTCAAACTGTCAAAAAGAGGTTACATCTCGAAATTTCAAGGTAGACTCCCAAAACACCGCCTGCGAAGAAATGGAGCAAACAATATTCTCAACATAAGGTCTTTTGCCCCTGAACACCACACCATTTCTTCCCAACCATATGCCCTACAACACCGCTAAAATCTTGGCTCTCTCCTTCTTGGATCTAAAAGTGTTGCCTCCACCAAGAGTGTTTCCCCTTTGGAATGAAGACCAGAAGCCGTCCATGTCTTTAGGAGCGATCCAGTCAATCCCCATTTTTTGCCAAACCTGCGTGGCGAAGGGACACCGAAAGAAGAGGTGTTGAACATCCTCATCCGCCCCTTCGCAAAAAGGGCATCTAATATCACTCGTCTGAGTCCACCTTGCCCTCCATGCCTTTGTCACGATTCTTCCTCCTCACAAGCCAGGCAAAGATCCTGATTTTTAACGGCAATTCGTCAACTAGAGCAGTCTACAATCCCTCAAGAGGTCAACATCCAAAGTCTGCGATGTAGCACCAAGCCTACAGAAAGCCTTCGCCATGGTGAACTCCCCCTCGTCCCAATAGTATGCATCTCTCCCACTCTCCGACGCCCAACCCTCCTACTTGCACAACTATTGGACCTCTGCACACCTTTGATCCGAGAGCCCCCCTGAAAGGTCAGACATTAGGTTCCGTCTCAGCAGCTCCCTACCATAGCCTCCTAATCCACAACCCTCACAAAGAGGCGAGGGTGTCACAGAGGCCATTGCCAACACCCTGCCAATCATCCAACCATAATCTGAAAGTGCCCCCCTCCTACACAAGTGGTGAAAAGAAGGTGTGCACCTTTGGGGCCATCGCCGCCAAGCCTCTCAGGAAATGGAAAGCACCAGGAGGTGGGGACTCCAAAGGTCCCTAAGAAAGGAAGGAGCCATAGCAACGTTGTAAAACATCTACGAAAAGACCTTACTCCGGCTCCACCAGCCTAGTGATCTACTTCGTGAGGAGGCTCAAATTAACCCTCTCCACATCCCTGA
The DNA here is from genome assembly GCA_037157565.1 of Thalassia testudinum. Lineage (NCBI taxonomy): Eukaryota > Viridiplantae > Streptophyta > Magnoliopsida > Alismatales > Hydrocharitaceae > Thalassia > Thalassia testudinum. The sequence goes on from JAZHRO010000024.1 coordinate 28,429,082, forward strand.
CCCCTAGTCCCCCTTTCTATAGGGGGCGACAAACCTCCTCCCATGCCATTAGCCTCTTCCCCTTCCCTGTCGTCCCCATATTGGATAGAAGAAATCTCACATCAACCCCGTAAGCTTCTTCTCAACCTGATGTGGTGCGCTGAAGACGAAAAGGAAGTATGTTGGTAAAGAGGATAACACTACCTTTAAACCTGCTAGCCTTTTCTCCATTCTTTGCAGCAGTGATATCCAATCCTGCAGCCTGAGACGACGGTTAGACAAGGGCAACCCTAGATACGACAGCGGCAATGCTCCTACACCTGTCTCGAGAGCATCTCCAGATGCCTCCACCTCCTCAGTTGACATATTCATCGGAACAAAGCTTGACTTTTGGTAGTTGATCTGTAGCCCCGAGGCCTCACCGAAAAACTCTAAAAGAATGCGCATCCTCGCTGTCTCCAGAACGAACCCCTCAACCAAAAACAACACATTGTCTGCATACTATAGCATCCAAACCTTCCTGTATCGACTGCAAAACCTTTGAATCTTTGATCATGCACCCTACACAGGATCTGTGGGTCACCCTTGCAAGGGCATTCGCCGTCAGGACAAACAGCATCAAGGCGAGAGGGCAACCCTGCTTGACACCCCTCTTAGGTTGCACCCAACCTCTCGTAGGGTTCCCATTAATCAACATAGAGAAAGACGTCGTAACACACCTCTTCATCCAATCTATCCAAACTCGAGGGAAGCCCCTTCTCACCAGGGATGCCATCAAAAAAATTCCCACCAATCTCTCTTCAGCCTGCCATCAATGCTTTTTAACTTCATTTTCTATAGTAGCATGACATCCACCTTCCATTCAAACAAGTATCTACAAATTGCAGTCCTTCATGAATTGTCATGGAGACCCCTAACTTTCTAAGAGAGGACGTTAACCATTTTTTTTTTTTGAAAAGGGTAATGGTGGTTATCCTTGTGATAACCTTCCAGAGTATATTAATAGAATAAAAGGCACAAGGTCAAGTTACATATCAAAGTTCCAACAAAAAATCAAAAAGCCAACAGACTTAACAAAATTCTCCACATAAGGCCTCTGTTCTCTGAAAATCACCGTGTTTCTCCCTAATCAAATACCCCAGAGAATCGCCAGTGGTCTAGCCTTCTCCTTCACCTTGAAGAAATTGCTGCCGACATTTCTACCCCTACTTTTGAAGGATTTCCAAAACTCCTGGAAGGAGTGCGCTTACCACCTTGCACCACATCGACTCCATATCTCTTGGGCAAAGGGACACCAGAAAAACAAGTGGTCAATATCCTCCTCTACCCCATAACAAGGTGGGCAATTCTTCTCTGTCTCAGGCGCCCATCTAGCCCTCCAAACTCTCGTCGTGAGTTTACCTCTCTTGAGAAGCTAGGAAAAGATCTTCACCTTCAGAGGACATGCCGCTACCCAAATCTGGTTACAATCTCTAATGAGATCCACATCCATCACTAGGCCTCCAGCCCCCAACCTTCTGTAGGCATCTTTAACTGAGAACTCACCCTCCTCCCAAGAGATTGACCATTTTTAACTGTTATTGAGCCTTGTTCACACATTCCTGAGAACTTTGGACTCCAACCACATGAGCAACTCTCGTTTATACCAATAGTAGTTCTATAGTAATCTCAGGGGGCATTGGAGCCTCAACTCTATGGCACCTAAACTTCTATGTTGGTAGACCAACCTTGATTTAGGAAAGGGAATTGGTCTTTAGATCATCTTCCGCTGCTTAACACAGCCCCCAACCGGCAACTGTCTCTGAATTGACATGAGAATCACCGCCTTGTTGCGAAGAAGTCACACCATCTTTGCTTGACCTTGTTGTTGCACATCACTTCGATTCGGCTTAAAGGGTTGATGACAACCACTGCTTGATTGTCTAGGAGACTTTGTAGCTGCCATTGATGGAGTAGATTGGTCCTTAGCCTACATGGGCCCACCACCATTTGGCTCAGCCACCTTGCCGGAGTCCATTGCCCCAATTGGAAGGAAGACTCATCGCGGTTGCCATCATTGAGTACTGATTCCACCTCCTTAGCGGGTCTATTGAGTTCGTGGCCATGCTTGTTGCTAGGCTTCAAGTCACTGCCAGATAGCCCCAACAGTCATCGTGTTAGTTAGAGTTGTCACATTGGTTGCATTCCTCATTGCCACCTCGATTGTCATCACGCATGCAGGTTTGAAGGACCGAAAACAAATCTGAGGTTGTTCCTGCAAATAAAAGGCACTAGAAGCCCAATCTTGAGGGAAAATAAAACACAGTTAGACCCCTCATAACGCCTAGTTTCAATATTGATCAGCCTAGTCTAGGGGCCCAAGAAATTCTATTTCTTCATGTTGTTGAAAAGGTTGGGTGCGGTGGGGATTGATGATTTTCGGCCAATTGCGCTGAATAATGTGGTATATTAGATAATGGCTAAGGTGTTGGCAAATAGACTGAGGGTGCTTCCGTGTCTGATTAGCTTGGTTTAGTTGGCATTCTTTCAAGGTTGCTTACTGATGGAATCCTTCATTTTAGTGGAGAAAATGATTGCTTCTTGTAGGAGATAGGATTCCTCCTCTTTCCTTAAGAAGGTGGAATTTTCAAAGGTATATGGTTCGATTTCTTGGTCTTACTTGTGGGAGATCCTTAGAAGGAGGTGGTTTTTGGAAGTTTGGATTCAGTGGATGAAAAGATGTATGACGACCACTCCTTTCTTGGTCTTGGTGAATGGAAAACCATGTGGATCTTGGATGCAACCACAGCATGGGGTTAGATTGGTTTGCTCGTTAGCGCCACTTTAGTTTAATGTGGTTATTGACACTCTTGCGATCATGGCCTTTAAAGTTTGTGGTGGTGGTCTTTTCTCATGGTTTACATTGTGGGGAAACGACCCCTTCCTTACACCCATCTTGCAGTATGCAAATTATACCTTATTTTTTTATTGAAGGTGGAAGTCAGGAGGCTGAAAATGTGGCTGCCTTGGTTAGAATTTTTAGTGATATTTCTGGGTTGGCCATTAACGACGTGAAATCAACCTTTGTGCCATTTCATATGTCTGTTGAGGAGGCAATTGCCACTTTGCTGTTCCTCCACATAGCCATAGGCCATCTATGTTTTGTTTATTTGGGCCTCTAGTTGAAAGAAAAGAATCTTACAATTGACGACTGGATACCTGTAGTGGAGAGGATGGGTAAGAGATTAATTCTTGGAGTGGGAGGTTGCTATCTAGGGGAGGTCAACTGGTTCTCCTTAAGGCCATTCTTTGTGCTGTTTGAGTTTTTTTTTAATCTCTATTTTCAGATTGCCAAAGAAGATTATTCACAAATTGGAGGAGATGAGGAAGTGTTTCTTTTTGGAATGGGGCAGATCATACTGGGAGGCTTTTACAGATGGTCCTGTGGAATGAGATATGTAGATCCAAGAAGGAGGGTGGTTTGGGCATTCATGATCTTAGTGACTTTTGTGATGTACTATTGGCAAAATGGGTGGTGAAGCTTTTTCAGAATGGGGATAGCTTATGGCATCTTTTGTTCAAGGACTCCCATGGTGTAATCTTTTCAATCCAGGATGTGGCAGTTGTGTAGCATGGTGATTTGGCTTTCTAGATAGCTTTGGTGCCTGATATGCTTAAATTGTCCTCACTCTTTAAATTGGCCCTTGGTGATGGGAGAACCCTTCGTTTGTGGGATGGTGATTGGTCAGAAAATGGGTGATTTGTAGTTGTTCTTCCTCATCTTTATGGTCTTGCTGATGACAAGCTTAGCCTTGTTTGTGATGTTTGGGATGAAGCTTTTATGTCTTGGTCTTCAATGATGGGCAAGGGACTTTCGGATGCACGCTTTCAGGACCTGTAGCTACTCATGTCCTGGTTAGTGAACTTCCGGCCATCTACGTTGCTAGACCAGTTGCAATGGACAGAGGGTCAGTTTTTGGTATCCAAGGCTTATGGTTTGTTGAGGGGAACAATTGGGCTTCTTTTAGGAATGGGATCCGAGCAAATACCTGTGCTTTGGATAGTGGTGGCAGATGTCATGTGGTCGTCCTAGCTTCAGTGTAATGCAAAATAGTGTTTAGGAGAGAAAGGGCGTGGGTTGATAATGTTGTAAGGGAGGTCGTTTCCTTCTCTGAGTTTAGGATGGGAAAGCTGTAAGTATGTTTTAATTTTTCTTAAGGAAATGAATTGAAGTGGATGGCTATTGACCTCATCGTGATAGTATAGGTTCCCAACAGCCATTTCACCACCTTCCCAACAGCCATTTCAAATCTTGCCTTCACTTGTTGTAGGTTCGCTGTCCCCAACTCGAGTCCTCGACACTCCCTTAGTGTCTCCCAAAGGTTGCCATGATAGCATTGACCACCTATATCGATCAAAGGTGCAAAGGAATGCCCGTGAGGAAGACTGAGGTAACTGCCTCAGTGGGTGGCTGCTCATCCAACACCCCATCGTTACAAGTCAATCGTTGCCACCACGACATCCCACCATTGACAACCCATGTCTAATAGCAGAGGGAGTAACATCAGAATGCACTTTGAAAGAAGGAATTTTCGATGATCAACCATGGCTAAGATTAAACGAGTTCCTTGTACACAAAAGGCGACTAACCGCCTCTCTCAAAGTACAGAGAGTTGGCTTCCCTTGTGAGACATCACCAACCAGCATCGATTGCAAGACCAACTCATTTGTCCTCACAGTCGACAATCACAGTGTCAACACTTCTACCATTGCAACATTGGGCATGTTGCCCTTCGTTGGTCGACCTGCCTGCAAGAGAGGTAGATCACTGGGTCTGTACACTCACTAGTGAGATGGCCCTTTGCATGACAATGGAAGCAGACTAACTGTCCCCTTTCTGCCACTTTCAATGGCTCCCTCGACAGTGCTGCCCCTTTTCATCACTTCTTTCCAGTTACCAACACCCGGTCCCTGTTTTCCCTTGCCTCTGAATTTACCTCTCGCTCATCGCCTCTCTGTCTTCGCATTCGTCTCTCATTTTCTCAATGTCCTTCTAGCACCTCATTAGATGAGTTGATCTTCCTCTGAAATTCTGTCTTTGCTCTTTGTAGGTACTCCCGATCCAGACAGATCATATTCACCAATGGCCAGTTTTTCTTCCAAAAATTCTCTCTCTTCTAGCAAAGTTTCTTGATCAGCAACTCCATGAGTTTCAAACAAAACAAATAAATACAAATACATTTTAATGTTCAGTTATTATATATCTTCTCAACACTAACCTGATTTAACAACTACCAATGAAGAAATTTTCTGCAAACCATCAGTGTCAACATAATAATTACCTAATATTGGAAAATTCCACTTACATCAGGTTCATTGATCTATCACATCCAATCCATCACTTATCCACCGCACAATCAAACATCATTACAGCCCTTGTTCTGACCAAACTTATCTAAGGTTGGAAGTTATCCTGCCGTCAAATGCAGCTTTACTCGGTTGTGCGGAAAGGCCCTCTATTTAAGGACACCAAGATGTTCAGGATTATCTCACATCAGGTGATGTTAGCTCAGTGGAAAACTGCTGGTTGTGGTCCCCCTGGGAGGAAATGTCATTTGGCACAGCTTGAAACGCATTGTGGTTTCTTGTTTGAATGCAGAAGCAGAACAGGGTTATGGGATGTTGCTGCATATAAGATGATGTGGATCGGCTTCATTATGAGAGATTGTGTTTCTCTTGTTAAGAACTCTATGATTGTGCAATTTTTATGATAAGGGAGCCACATAATGCGCATCCAATTTATTATTTCATGAGAGGGCAAAACACATTGAAGTTGATTGTTCCTTTGCTAGATATGAGAGTAGGTAAAATTACTACTACATATGTTGGACAAATATTTTTTTTACCAAAGCATTATTTTGTTAGCTCTCTGAGGGAGATTGTTAGCATCCTTGATTTGTTTTCGTTTCTATGCCCTTTTCATATTTGTCTTTGCTGGGTTACCACCCTAGAAATTTTCCTTCCCAAACTCTATATTTAGAGACTAGGGTTTCTTACTAGAATAAGATTGTTGCTTCCTCGAAATTTATTTACGAAACTTCATTTTTTTCATTCATATAGGTTAGATGTTTACAGGAATTGAAAGTTATTCTGTACAATAGAACTAAATGAAACCAAGTATATTGCCTTTTGTCTTTCTACAGTAAGTAATCAGTGTCTTTGGATGTGAAATTTTTTTTTATGTTAGCACATATTGTTTGTATAAGAGATTTTGGGCTTTTAGCTCCTAAGAGGCATTCTTGTACTTTTACCTTTTTGATCTCTTTCTATGTAAGATAATCTAGGGTTTTCAATAAAGAATCGACTCATTTTAACCAATTTGGTATCAGAGTACTGGTCCTAGATCGTTGCTTTAGGTATCTCACCCTCAAGGCCTCCGAAACCCTACCACCGAATCCCCCCCTTTCTCACTCTCTGCGTTGGTAAATCATTGTCGGTAGGCCTCCCTGCGAGCGCGTGCAGCGGGCTGTAGCGAGCGGCGAAGTGTGATGCTGAGCGGTAGTGAGCGACGCGGCGACGTGCTTCGCGGGGGCCAGTAGTGGCAGCCAGCAACGGCGGTGTGTCGATGTGGGGCCAGTAGTGGCGGCAGGTGCCCTAACCAGCAGTGGCTGCTATGTTTGACAGGGAGGGGTTTGCAGCCTTGATCTAGGGGCTGCGTCCCTCGTAGATGCAGGGCGGAACCCTCAGTCCCCTTGGGGTCATCTCGGGTGTTCTCCCTACACTCGAGTTAGGCCAATGCCTGTCCAAGGGGGCTTCCTGTCGATGATGTAGATCTGAAAACATCCTGTTTTAGATCTATTGATGTTTTCTTGGCAATAGAGGGTTGATTGAGGCTTGCGGATTGTGGAGATGGCTTCTTCAGATCAGTTGAGGGTTGATTGGGCTCTCTTCCAGACATTGGGGTACCGAAAAACCCGTTCTTCAATTCCATCGTCAAGTTAGATAAGATCAATTACGCGCGGTGGTCCCAGACCTTCCTTATGACCGTTGGGGGTCATGGGAAGAGCCATATTCTTACGGATCTGGAGCCTACATACAAGACTAGCACTAATGTCACCTGGGATAGAGGCAATGCCATGGTTTGTGCATAGCTCATGCAGATAGTGATTCCTTGAATAGGGGATGAGATTATGTACTACGCCATAGCGAAGATGTGGGAGTCCTTGCGTGAGGCTTACATGCCAAGAACTCCGCACGGGTTTTTTAGGTTTTTTACAACATCTTTTACTTGTGTTAAGAAGGACGCACGCTGCTACAGTACTATTCCCTCATGAAGGAAAAGCTAGAGAGGCATCATTCTTATCTGCCGAGGTGTGCCTGTGAGTCATGGAGGAGCTTTAGGGGACAGTTGGCAGTCTCCCTTTTCTTGGCAGGCCTCAGACCTGAGTACACGGCAGCTAGAGATCAGATCCTCACATCTCTTGAGCTTCCTACTCTGGAGGAGGCCTATAGCAGACTTAGCAGAGTAGCAGTGTGCACTTCTGCTCCTGACTCTAGTGCTCAGATGTCCGCACTGGCTACGATCCCTAGATGTGGCAAGGGTACTTCTCTTCCTGCACGTGGTCATGGACGCGGATGCTCTTCTGGAGTCCTCCCCATTCTTGATGTTAACTCCCTTAGCACAAAGATTGAGATCTTACGACAGTAGATTACTCAGTTGACTTAGGCATCCTATTCTTAGTCTCTAGATATTGTAGCTATTGTCACCTCCTTTGAGGCATCTATGATTGGTATGTTGTCTCTTTTATCCTCTGGTGATTGGTTGATTGATTTTGGTGCGTCCAAACACCTATGTGGCGACAGGGGATCTTTCTCTCAGTTAGCACCAGTCACACTAGCCAGGATTGTACATGTGGTAGACGAGAGACATTTGCTAGTTGTTGGTAAGGGAGATATGTCTCTATCCCCTACTTTACGACTGACAGATGTTTTCTATGTGCTTGATTTTCCATTGAGTTTGCTATCTGTTGGCAGTATTACCAGAGATCTAAACTACCGAGCTATATTTGATGTGTCTTTTTGCATCTTGCAGGACAAGTTCACTGGGAAGACGATTGGTGGAGGACGTGAGGAACAGGAGGTGTACCGTCTGAGTCGTACTATTGCTGTTGCTTTTGTTACCTAGGGCCTTCCTTCTGCTGGATCTCCTCTCCAGTGGCGTTACCGCTTTGGTCACTTGCCTATTAATCGCCTCAGACGTGTTTTGCTGCACATAACCTCCACTACTACTCTCACCTGTTATGCTTGTCAGCTGGGCAAGCACTATAGGGCTAATTTTTTCACGTTTACTTCAGTTTCTCCTGTTGCTATGTTTAATTTGATTCACATGGATGTGTGGGGTCCCAATCGTACTCCTGATCAACTTGGGAACATATATTATCTTGTATTGTGGACTTTTCCTGTGTTTCTTGGCTGTTTGTTTTGAAGAGTAAGTCCGATGTGGGAAAAATTGTTGAAAATTTTGTTAAGGAAATAAAAACTCAATATTCTTCTTTGGTAAATTGTTTTCAGTCTGATAATGCCTTAGAGTTTTGTACTACTCGATTGCGCACTTTTCCAATTATGGCATTATCCGTGGGACTATGTGCCCCCACACCTCTCAGCAGAATGGTGTTGCTGAAAGGAAACATCGCTATTTACTTGATTTTGCTCTTACATTGTTGATTCACCACTTGGTTCCATTTTTTTACTGGGGTGACGCTGTTTTGACTGCCTATTTTTTGATCAATAGGATGCCTAATGTTGCTTTACATGAACGAATTCCATTGCAGGTTATGTATCCTGATAGACCCCTGTTCCACGTCACCCCTCGGACTTTTGGTTGTATTGTTTTTGTCCACCTGTTGGGATCAGGCTCGGATAAATTAGCACCGAGAGCAGTTAAGTATGTTTTCCTTAGGCATGCTTGGACACAAAAAGGATATTTTTTTTTGAAAGAGGAAAGGGCAGTTATCCACAGTGATAAATACCCAAATATATTAAATAGAGAATCAAAGGCCTCTGCCAATACAAAGGGCAAACCCTAAGGTCCCCCACTCAAAGGGGTCAACTCCAAAGATTAAACAAAGAAGATACATATTTCACAAAATTCTGCACATACGGCCTCTGGCCTCTGAATTCCACAGCATTCCTGCCCAACCAAATGCCCCATAACACTGTTAACGGCCTGGCCCTCTCCTTCTTTGTACGGAAGACAACCTGTCCAACATCACCCCCTCCTCTGAAACTGTGCCAAAACTCAAAAGATCGGCAATTCCACCACCCCGCTCCCACTCGGTCCATATCTGCACCACAAACGAGCAGGTGAAGAAAAGGTGGTCAATCTCCTCCCCACCACCACACAGAGGGCAAACCTTACTCTCTCCAGGAGCCCACCTTGCCCTCCAAACCTTTGTCACAAGTCTCCTCCTAAGCAGCTAAACAAAGATCTTGACCTTTAAAGGACATGCAACCTTCTAAATCTGTCTGCAATCTCTCACCAGATCCAAGTCACCTGTGGAGTCTCCACTGGATAATCTCCTGTAGGCAGCCCCCACCAAAAAGTCACCTTCATCCCAGCCATACATATCAGTACTGGAAGCCGATTGCAGCCCTTCTAACTCTTCAAGCAATCTTTGGAAATCATGAACTCTTGCATCTGAGAGGTTTCCTACAAAATACGGGCACCATCCACCTTCCCATACCTCGGCCACTGACGCCTCTTTGCTTTGGGACAAAGCAAACAATCTCGGATATCTTCTAGCAAGCACATCATTCCCTGTTCAATCATCCAGCCAGAACATGAAAATCTCCCTCGTTCCCACCACCGGAACAAAACAGTTCTGCACCCTAGGAGCCACCGTCGACAATCCTTTCAAGAAATGCGAAGCATCCCTCGGCGGAGATATCAGAAGATCCCAACGCACCGGACCACCATAGGCCGTTCCGAATACCTTGCCCACCAAATCCTCCCTGCACTCCAAGAGGATCCCCACCCATTTCGCCAACAAGCTATCATTAGACCTTCCCAGGCCCCTCACCCTTAGTCCCCCCTCGTCCATCGGTCTGCAAACCTCCTCCCATGCTACCAATGTGGCACCAGGTCCACTCGTCCCCTGGTTGGACCAGAAGAAATTTCTCATAAGCCTCTATTCTTAAAACAACTTGCCTGGGCATCTTCATGACAAACGTGAAATACGATGGCATTGCTGCTAGAACTGCCTTAAGCAAGACCAACCTTCCACCCCTAGACAGAAGCCTGGACGCCCATCATGCCAATCGCCCCTCTAGCCTCTCCACTAGGGGAGCCCAGTCTCTCGCTAGAACCTTGCCATCTGTCAACGGTAAGCCTAAATATCTGATCGGAAGCTTCACCTGCTCTGTGCCAAGACCCAATCTACACCGCCTCGCCTCCGCCTCAGTCAAATTGAAGGGGACAAAATCAGATTTAGACAGATTGATCAGCAGCCCCGAGGCCTCACCAAACAGGAAGAGTAAAATCCGCATTCTCCCAGCTTCCGCTTCCCCGCCTTCAATGAAGAAAGTCGTATCATCCGCATACTGCAGTAATGGGATACCCGTCCCGTCCCTTAGAGAGACCCTTCACTAAGTTCCTTTTACATGACCTCTTAGCCGCCCTCGCAAGTGCATTCGCTACAATAACAAAGAGCATCGGGGCCAGAGGACACCATTGCCTCACCCTCCTCGGCTGAATCCAACCCCCTGCCAGGTTACCATTGATAAGAATCGAGAAAGACATCGTGGTGACACATCTCTTCATCCAGTCAATCCACACTGGCGGGAAGCCCCTCTTCACCAAGACGCCCAAAAAAACGACCACTGAACCAAGTCATAAGCCTTGCTGAAATCAACTTCCCATATGAAGGCCTTCTTCTTATCTTTCTTCCATGATGACAAGATCTCTGAGACCAACACAACCTTCCAAAATGTTCCTGCAAGGGACGAAAGCCGTTTGCACCGGGTCTACAATCTTAGCCAGAGTTCTCAATTTATCCGCCAGGAGCTTCGCCACAATAAGGTAGATAGCATTCGAGAGGGCTATCAGTCTGTACTCCTGGATCTCCTCAGCACCTTCCTTCTTTGGCAACAGGAACCTGTAGAACTTGTTCAGCCTGTTGAAGCCTGAGTTACCAGCTCTAAACTCCTGCACGACCTGCATCACATCCTCCTTTACCACCAGCCAGAACTCTTTATAGAAGGCAACCGGAAAATCGTCCGGACTCGGACACCCATCAGCGTTCAGCCCCCAGACTACCTTATGGACCTCATCCTCCTCAAACGGACCTGTCAAGAAATTGGCATCTGCATCCCCAATCTGCGGTATCTCAGTCCTCAGCCATCTCCACCTTCCCCCATGACGCCTCCCGGTAAACTCTCTCAAATACCTCGCAGCTGCCCCCCCCCCCCCCCCCCCCCCCCCCCACTGCCTCTCTTCCCAAAAACTCCTCCCCATCCACCACCAACCTGTCAATCCAGTTCCTCCTCCTGATGCAGCCATATGAAAAAATCGAGTGTTAGAATCGCCTTCTTTTAGCCATTTCTGTCTCGATCTCACCTTCCACTCCATCTCCACCTTCTGGTCTTCCTCTTGAATCACCTGTATCTGCCTCGCTCTGTTGACCCTGTTAGTGTCAGAAAGGAGACCAACATCCTCTACCACGTCCAGTTAAGCAACCTCACCGAGAGCTTCCTCTCTCCTCCCACGTTCCTCCCTAATCTGCTTCTTATGGATCTTCAGGAAAGATCTCAAATCCTGCAGCCTAGCTTCCAACCTGACAGCCGTCGAGCCATCCACATGAACCGACCTCCACCGTTCCTCTACCAACCCCCTGAACCCCTCTTCGAGGAGCCATGTCCGGTCGAACTTAAAATATGTACCATGCCTCCAGTCCTCATTCGTCATCCACAACAAGGGAGTGGTCCGAGAACTGTCGCTCCATGGGTCTGACCTCCGCCATAGGAACAGCTCAGCCAACATCGTCGAGGCGAAAAATCTATCGATCTGAGATCTTTGTCCTCCAGAGCTCCTCCAAGTGAAACGACAGGACGAGGGTGGCATGTTAACTAGCCCCTGCTTCGCAACAAAACCCGCAAACGCCTCAGAACCTTGGTCCACTCCCCCACGACCATCCGGTCTGTCCTCTGCCAGCAAAGTGACATTAAAATCACCTATCAGCCAAGGCATCCCTTAAAAAGCTGTCGCAACCTGGCTCAGGTCCTCTCACAAAGCATGCCTTCTCCAACCCTCCGTCGGGCCATAAACCGAAGAGAAAAGCAAACATGTATTGTCTCGGCACCTTTGTAACCTGACAGTGACCACATGAGATCCCACCAACGAGTCCAACAAAGAGAAAGCATCATTCTTCCATTCCACTACAATTCCACCTGCACTTCCGACCGCATCCAGGGCCAAGAACCCCCCAAAACCATCTCCACCCACCTCCCTCCACAGCTTCTCATCACAGCTCCCCCACTTCGTCTCCTGGAGAAAGACCACGTCAGGGCCCCACCTCTAAAAATACCCCCGCAGAGCCGCCCGCCTCGAGGGGTCATTCAAGCCCCACATTCCACGACAGGACCTTAGTCATGTAGAACCCCGGGAAACTCCTTGCGTCGATCGCCTGAATCCCATCTCCGCAGCCACCTCATCTACCTCTCCCTCCAACTCCACACACCGACCAGGCGATCCCCTCACATCTTCGCCCCCCGGTCCACCCTACCCCGCAGACACCCCCCTCCCTGCCTGCAGCCAGTGCCTGTGCCCCCTAGCGACAAAACCTCTACAGGCCACCTTACCACCACCTCAACCCCTCTCACCTCCACTACGTCCTTCACTGCCCCAGCATCTCCACCAACTACCACCGCCCGCTGCCCCTCCTCGCCACTAGAAGCGCTCAAGATGGCCCTCGCCCTGCCCTTGCCCCTTGCCAGGCTCACCATCGACACCTCGCCATGCCCTCCGGATGGCGAGGCGACACCCATCTCCTTCCATCTTCGACGTAGATTCTCGTCGACCTCGCTCTCAGTCGGAGCCCTCACAGCGCGCCCCCTCCGGTAGGACCCCCTCGGCCTGTAGGTTAGCCGCTGCGGCATAGGCATCCTTGGCTTCCTCCTCCGCGCGCGCCCTACCTCGCCAACCACACCGCGTCCCTCTGCCTAGTCCGATCTGTCGAGGGCACGTCACGGGCCTCCAGTCGCTGCACCCAAAACGCCAGCTTCACTGAAACGAAGCGTTGGATCTGCTCGCGAGGCGAGGTTCGAACCGACAGCTCCATTGGGTCCATAGCCTCCCTTAATCGGGTCCAACTTGCCTGACCCGGGTCCATCGCAACCGCACCCCACAAGAGTCGGGGTCTCCTCTGCGAAGTCCTTCAGCGTCGCGGATTCCTCCACAATCCCCTCCGCGGGTCCCGCACCAGCCTCCGAGATCTTCGCCCATTCATCTTCCCCAAATTGCGCCCCGAGGATCGCAACCGATGCGCCATCCACGCTGTGACCTTCGGACTTCCCATCAACAGCCTGCTCCTCGTCCGCTCGCCTACCACCTCCGCTTCCAGGCATCGCCGCCGCATCGCCCACCACCACCTCAGTGAAAGATCTAGGTCTACTAGATCCCGGCGAGACGCGAACCAGCTAGGAGGAGCTCCCCCACCTGAGGACCAACCTCTCCATGAGCTGCTGCCCCGACTTCATCTCTATGCATACCTTGAACCGCGACAAGTCCACCAACCTCAGGTTCAGGCCTCCGCAGCTCTGGAGTCTCGCAAAAGGGGCAACCACCACCGCCGCCACCTCCACCGTGCGGAGGAAGAGGGGAACCCCCTCAATTATCACCTTCTGCCTCGCGCTAGTCGGCGGTCGCTCCTCCAACGCACCATCCGATCTCACCGGCCAACGACATCGCACGATGCCCCGACCACAGCGCAACACCTTGAAAGCCAGATGTCGCAGCTCTTCCCGATCGAGCCCTAGTAGCACCAAGCACCCACTCCTGATGGACGCCACCCTAAAGGATCCCCAGCCAGTCCCCAAGAAGGCCGCAACTGCCCTTCTCAGAGCCCCCATATCCACCTCCCCCTCCAGCACCACCGCCACCATAGCCGATGCCAGCCTCCCTTCCAACGACCCTATTTCCTCCGACCACGGCGCCTCAACTTCCATGAGAGGTGCCCCCTCTGGGGGGGGGGGGGGTTGGAGGCGTCCCCACCCTCCTCGAAGAGCCCCCGCCGCCAGGACCACGGAGTCCACAGGCCGATCTCCAGTGACCCAGACCACCGCAGCGCAGACATCTCACCGGCTCTCTATAGCTCGCTGCCACGTGCCCCTTCTCGAGGCACTTGAAACATCTCACCGGTGCCGCTCCCCTCCGCGACCCTCTCCTCACCTCCGTCCAGCCAGAGCCGTCTCTCCCCCCTCACTCACCTCTCGCCCCGCGCTCCTCTTCACGCCCTCCTGCTCCCCCTTCGCTCATGTTTCTCTTTGTTCCCTCACAAAAAGGATATTGATGTTTTGATCCGATCACTTCTCGGCATTTTGTTTTAGTGGATGTTATATGTCATGAGGCGATACCTTTCTCTACTTCTGTTGCTGAGATGCCTTCTGAGGGTGACATGGCACCTATGCCATTTACACCCATTTGCTTTAGGAGTTTTCCCGAGATTCTTGTCCTTACTGCACCACCACTACCTGCTATGCTATACTTGTTTAAATGAACCATTTCAGACATATGTCCATCCTCATACTACTTTTCAGGACCCCCCACTCTCGCCTTCACCATCGAATTCTCAAGTGAGTCATTTAGATACTGACGCGTGTTTGCCATGTGCTGATCACAGGGACAGGGTAGATGATGCGACAGGTGATGATTTGGATCTTTCGATAGCTATTTGGAAGCGGCCACGCACTTGCACTACTTATCCTACGGCTGTAGCACTTGCTACTGACGGCTTAGCCCCGGATTTGCAGGATTCACTTAGGCGTTGGCTGCTACTGAGATTCTAGTGACTCACTGTGAGGTCATGCTTGATCCGAAGTGGCGGGTAGCCATGGAGGACAAGATGGCAGCTCTTAGAGGCCGTGGGACTTGGGAGCTCACTTCACTTCCAGATGGTGCTACGATTGTTGGCTGTCGATAGGTGTTCACTGTGAAGTTCAACCCAGATGGAGGTATTGCCAAATACAAAGCACGCCTTGTGGCAAAGGGGCTCACCCAAATCTATGAGGTGGACTTCTTTGACACAATTTCACCAGTTGCCTGACTTCCTATGGTGTGGGTGCTGGTCGCTGTGGTAGTTTAGCTAGATTAGGCTTTACATCAGGTGGATTTGAAGAATGCTTTCCTCTATGGTGATCCCAAAGAGAAAGTTTACATACAGCAACCACCTGGGTGTGAGGCTCAGGGGGAATGTGTATGCTGACTACGAAATGCCATCTATAGCCTCAAGCAGAGTCCTAGAGCATGGTTCTAGAGGTTGTCTCAGGTTATAGAGGCAGCTAAATTCAGGAGGTCGACAACTGAATTCTCTCTTTGTTAGGAGGATTGGATGGGTACTGTGGTACTTCTTATATATGTTGATGACTTAATTGTCACAAGAGTTGATGTGCGGGGTGTTGCTGAGATTAAGCTCATTCTGGCAGAGCAGTTTGTTATGAAAGATTTAGGGGCTTTACGATATTTTCTTGGTATTTAGGTTGCTCGCAACAATGAGGGCATAGTCCTGTCTCAGAGGAGGTATGCATTAGATATTTTGCAGGAGGTGGGTATGCTTGGGGCTAAGGAGGCCAACATTCCTCCGGACCTCAAGATGTCACTTTATGTTGGGGATGCATAGTTGGTGGGCAGCAAACAATATAGGTAGCTTGTGGGCAAGCTGCTATATCTCACTATCACGAGACCCGATATCTCCTTTGCGGTGGGGAGATTGAGTCAGTTCATGGCCAAGCTAATGCGATAACACTGGGATGCAACATTGATGGTGCTCCGATACATCAAGAAGGCCCCTTGAAAGGGTCTCCTCTTCTCCAAGGGGTCTTCTATGACCTTAATTGGCTATTCTGATGCGGACTACGTCGGATGTCATGTGGATTAAAAATCCATTACGGGGTCTTGCACATTTTTGGCAAAGAATCTGATTATGTGGAGGAGCAAGAAACAAGGCACAATTGTTTGGTCGAGTGCTGAGTCTGAGTATAGGATGATGGCTCAAACGGTTGCAGAGATGATGTGGATCAGGTCCCTACTCATTGATTTGCAGATACAGTTTTCTAGCTTGATGGAGATGCGGTGTGATAACAGAGTAGCTACCTTCTTTGCCAACAACCCAGCATTTCATGAGATAATGGAGCATGTTGAGGTTAATTGCCATTATACTAGGGATATCATTCAAAATGGGCTGCTATAAACAACATCAGTCACATCTGAGGAGTAGATTGCAGATATTTTTACCATGCCCTTGACCAGATTCTTATTTGATTCATGTGTATCCAAGTTGAGCATGATAGATATCTATACTCCAGCTTAAGGAGGAGTCTTAGCACATATTATTTGTATAAGGGATTTTGGGCTTTTAGCTCCTAAGGGGCATTCTTGTACTTTTACCCTTTTGATCTCTATATAAGAGAGCCTAGGGTTTTCAATAAAGAATCAACTCATTTCAACCAATTTAGTTGGAAATAATGTTTGATCTTATTCAACTTTATCTTTATATAGAGAGGTGAAAGGAAAAATTGTAACATATGTCCAGGTGAAAATATAAAATCGAAAATAGTACAAAAAATAACATAAAGAGTGCTAAGACTACGTTAACACTCCCCCTTAAGCTAAAACATAGATGTCAATTATGTTTAGCTTGAAACAACAGACATTAAACACGGATCGAGGAAATGGTTTCGTGAATATATCCACTGTCTGATCTTCAGAGGGAACTGAGGTGGTGTAAATAATCCCACGCTGTATTAAGTCTCTGGTATAGTGGCAATCAACCTCAACGTGTTTTGTACGTTCATGAAACGTTGGGTTGTTTGCTATATAGGTAGTAGCTCGATTATCACACCTCATCTCCCTCGGCCCCTCCACCTGGACATGCAAATCCTGCAACACTAATATGATCCAGGCCATCCCTATAGTTGTCTGTGCCATAGCACGGCATTCTGACTCTATAGTTGACTTGGACACCACCTGTTGTTTCTTACTCTTCTTGGTTACAAGATTGTTTGCCGCATAGGTACAGAAATCAATAGTTGACTTTTTGTCAGCCATGCAGCTTGCATGGTCAGCATCAGAATAGCCAACAATACTCAGATTCTCCTTTCTGGAATAGAATGCCTCTGTTTGGTGCTCTCCTTACGTACCTGAGCACCTGCATAGCAGCATCCAAATGCTGCTTGGTTGGTTTGTCTATGAATTGATTGGGTTTTTCCACTGCAAGAGAAAGATCAGGACGAGTAATAATAAGATATAATAGCTTACCAACCAACTGCTTATAAGACTTGCCATCGGTAGGCTGAGACTCAATATCATAGAGGTATTCTTTGGGATCCATTGGTATATTGCCACTTAGCAGGTTTAGATCCCAACATTCGTCTCTTGCAGCACATCAAGAGCATACTTGCACTGACTCAGAACTGTGCCATTTTTTGCTACGGGCTACCTTAATACCCAGAAAATACCTGAGTTCACCCAGGTCCTTCATAACAAAAGAATCAGCTAGCTTCTACTTCGCTTCAACTATCCCAGCAGTGTCATCTCCAATAAGAATAAGATTATCAATATAGACTAGGAGTGCCACAACTCTTCTGTACTCTTCTTGACAAAGAGCGAATGATCTGCAGAAGACCTTAAGAGTCCCATGATTTGTACCTCCTCTGATAGCCTCTGGAACCAAGCCCACGGATTCTGCTTCAGGCCATAGATGGTCTTTTTTAGCCTACATACACTCCCCCAAAGTATCAAACTTTGGAGGCTGTTGCATGTAGATCTCCTCCTGAAGATCGGCATAAAGAAAGGCATTTTTCATATCCAGCTGATGCAGAGGCCAGTCATAGTGCGTAGCAATAGGTAAGAGAATGCGAACAGTAGATAGTCGTGACATAGGCGAGAAGGTGTTAAAGAAATCCACTTCATATGTTTGGGTGAATCTCTACGTTGTTAATCTTTCCTGGTGACGAGATATGGAGTCATTTGGATTGTACTTGAGTGTAAAAACCCAATGACATCCTACAGTCTTAGCATGTTTGGGCAGATCTATAAGCTCCCACGCCCCTTTAGTGTGCAAGGCAGCCATCTCCTCCTCCATGACTTGACGCCACTTCGAATCAAGCATAGCTTGCTGATAGGAAGTAGGAATCTGTGTAGCAGAGAGAATAACAGTGAACATAGCAAAGGATCTCCTAAGATTAGCAGTAGACACTACTCCATGGTAGTGCGTACAACTACGAGAAGCCTTCCGAACAGCAATCGGAAGGTCTAGGTCCTCCATAGGCTCAAAACTGTAGCCGGGGGAGCTTGCTCTTCGGAAGGAGTAGAATCATTTGAAGAAGCTGCATGACCACGACTAAAAGAACTCACGTCAGTATCAACACATACTTGGCCAAGGGAGCAGACAGGTGGCTGAGGTGGTAGGGGGTGTGTGTTTGACGCCATGCATGTTGCCTGTACACAATCGGAAATCTATAGACATGAATAGGCTCTAACTCCGGCCCAGTGGTGATATCCTCACTGTGAGTAATGAAAATCTGCTTCAAAAGAATTGGTGGCACTGACATAGGAGCAGGATCTCCCTCAAATGACAACTGATGGCCATCAGTGGAGAAGTATGGAACATGCTCATGAAATGTGATATCAGCACTCACATAATGTTTCTTGCCCTGTGAATCATAGCATCTGTATTCTTTCTGAGTACTACTATATCCCAGAAAGACACACTTCACTACCTTTGAGGCAAGTTTGTCCCTGCCTGGTCCTAAGATATGGACAAAGGTTACACAACCAAATACTCAGGGTGGTACACAAATAAAAATAATTCCCTTTTTCGGTGAAGAATATGCCATGGAACCTAGTCTTGAATTGCTGAGTTGGGCAGCCTATTAATCAAGTAATAAGCAGTTAACACTGCATCTCTCTAGTATATCTGTGGCACATTATGATGAATAGGCAATGTCTTAGCCACATCCAACACATATCGATGTTTCCTCTCTACTATTCCATTCTATTGTGATGTATGGGGGCAAGATGCCTTGTGAATTATCCCAAGGGACTTGTAAATAGATGCTAACTTTGCTGTACAAAATTCTAATGCATTGTCAGAGCGTACAATCTTCACATAATAAAATTTAATATTTATTTGCATAATAAGTGTCTTAATGATAGATCAATCTTTAGACTTATTCTTTAATAAAAGTAACCATGGCATCCTTGAATAATCATCCATAATAAGAAAATAGAAATGGTAACCAAGTCAATCAGACACTTTACTTGGACCCCAAACATCCATTTGTAATAAATCAAAACTAGTAGAACTCTGAGAGCAACTAGCAGGAAAATTGGCTTGATGATGCTTTCCCAGTTGACAAACGTCACACAAAATCTCAGCAGTAGGCGAAATGTAAGGGATGACACGTCGTAGCCTATTCAATGAAGGATTTCCAAGTTGATGATGCCATCGAAGAGTTGTAGCGGTACTAAAAGCAACCTCGCTTTGACACATAGCTACAAAAGGTGTTTGGATCAGGCGATACACACCCCCTCCTCATGTCCGCTACTAATCATCCTTCCTATGAGTTTTTCTTGAAAGATACAACCCCACTCACCAAAGATGGCACGACAATGCAAGTCTTTTGTAATTCTGCTAACGGACAAATGACTAATAGGAAAGTCATGAGCAAAAAGAATATCAGGCAACTTCTGTGAATGAGTCACTGCAACATCTCCTTTGCCATCAACTCTGGAATGTCTGCCATTTGCCACCTGAATAGTTCTACCGGGAAGAATAGTTTGAATGTGTCTAAAACAACTCTGGTCACCACTGAGATGATGGGATGCTCCTGAATCTACTAACCACACAGTACCGTTAGAGATACTACTATTAGAAGAGGTAGAGGCTATACCTGAGGAAGCCAAGATAGTAGTATCAGTAGTGGTTGCAGGCTCCTGAGTCAGCTGGGTGAGACGCTGAACCACTGCATCATAGTCAACACATGACACAATGTCGCTCACCTCCTCTGAAGAGATAGTCTGGTTGGCCATAGGCGGTTTACCATGCTTTAGCCAACAGGTAGCCTTCGAATGTCCAACTTTGCCGCAATGAGAACATATGGTTCGGGGTCTGCTAGACATGCCATGACCATGTCCTCTCCCCCTCGTAGATGGAGAGCCACGTCCACTATGTCCTCCAGTGGCCAATAATGCCGAAGTTCTTCCAACATCATATGTGAGTGGCTTGACAATCACCTTGCTCACCCAACTATATGCTTCCTCAAGCAATGGGAGCTCAACAAGAGTTAGGATCTGAGACTTGGTAGCCTCATACTCTGGTCCAACACCACCAAGGTACTAAAGAATTGCATACTCCTTCCTGAGTGGCACATGTACAGACTAGACAACATGCACTATGCTTCTTTGAGAGCCCCTTCAAGGTGGCATAATATTGATATAGCGATTGACCTTCCTACTTTAGGCTCCCAATTGCATGATGAATCTCAAAGACCTTGTTGAAAATCTTTTTGTGTGAATAAGTGTCACACAAAGAATCCCACATCTCCTACGCTGTCGTGTAGTACATGATGCCATCTCCAATCTGGGGCTCCACTAAGTTCATGATCCATGCTCGAACCATGCCATTATCTCTCTTCCACGTGACATATTTTTTAGTTTTATTTTGTGGCTCCGTCTCCATCAGAATATGTTCCTTATCATGTTCCTCTACTATTATGAGGAACGTTTGAGACCATCTAACATAGTTGGTCTCATTCAACTTGGTGATAGGAACAAAGAAAGGTGTCTTGTAACTTCCAATATCCGTAGCGGTATCCGATGGTATCTCCGAAGTACTAAAGGATGTCATCATGCCTTAGGACAACCAAAATATGCCACCAAGATAGATACGAAAATCAACTTCAGATCTGAAAAATCTAAGAATCAGAGAGAACGTGACCCTTTTATCATGAAATCTAAGATTTAGAGATCCTAGAAATCATCCCAAGTGCCATAATAGCTCCTTAGATTCAGATGTGGCGCATGCTAGGGCATGAGGAGACCCCTAATAATGCCTCTAAGGGGAACTACTCTCTCTCCCCGGAGAGAAAGGGCCCCACTGATCACCACCACCCCACCAGTGGCGGTGCAAGGGGGTCTGCAGACCACCAACGGTGACCTGCAGTCATCGGCGATGCAGTCTGGTGGTCTGCAGTGCTAGGAAGGGTAGATGTGGTGGTTCACTGGTGGCCTGGTGTAGTTGGTTTGCTGCTGCTTTGTCTCCCCCTTTTGGTGGCGTTGGTGGTTGATCCGACGAGAGAGGCAGGGGGGGGGGGGGGGGGGGGGGGGGGGGGGGGCGGAGGGTGGGATAAGGTGGGTTGTGTATGGAGGCTTTGTGCGGGTGAGATATCAAAGCATCGATCTAGGATCGTCGTTCTGATACCAAGTCAAAGATAATGTTTGATCTTATTTAACTCAAATCTTATACCTCATTATGTAGAGAGCGGTGAAAAGAAAAATTGCAACATAAGTCTAAGTGAAAATATAAATTAGAAAATAGTACACCAGTCATATTCAAGTTCCAATCCTCATTGAGTTGCAGAGATGAAATCGTTTCATGGCTTCATACCACCTCCATGCTGATTCTTGGATGCAACTAATGTAATTTTTTCATTTGGTTGGAATGAAGCGGACGGTTGTTGACGTCTGGTAATTGTCCTTTATCTTTTCGAAAAAAAAGCCTTATTTTTTTAGAACTCTTTTAAAAATTTGCCACAGCGTGATTTGCTTGAATATTTTATTGCTTCTTGAACATAACCTTTGCCCTTAGTGTGGGTGTTTTTTCGTTCATTTGATTGGTAGTTCTCGATCTTTGATTGTTCAGGCAGGTTCTTGAGGTGGTGGCAGGTTGTAAAGGAATCGCTGATCCAAATTACTTGAGTCGGGTTTTATACCAGAACACATGCAGGTAATGGCACCGTTTTGGGTTTTCAATATTATGGAAAAAATAGAGTGGTTACATTTCTCTGTTTATAGTGGACTGCATGTGTTTTTTCCTTGACTGCCCGATATAGATAATGGCTGTCCTTGAGCTCAGGTTAAATGATTTAGTTTTTGCCCCAGTAGCTGTCAACGTTTTTGTCTTAGACATTTAACAGCAAAATTCATGCAAATGGGATTTGATCTATCAACATCTTGATTCTGTCAAGATTGCTTCTTGCAGCTGATTTCTTGGAGGGATTGGGTATAAGACGGCTTGATGAGTTTAATGTTATGCTTTATATGAAGTGGGTGGTGAGAGTTTTGGCAGGAGGAAATAGGCTCTTGGATAGGCTATTGAGAGATTCTTATAGGCCCCCTATTGATGTTACCTTTAGGCATTTCCGTTCGGTGCGATCGTCAACTTGTTGGGCTTATGTTCAACCTTTCATTGCACGCAGCATGTCTTCTGGTCTTTTTAGACTGAGTCTTGGTGGTGGATGTTCCTTCAGATTTTGGAAGGATGATTAAATGGGAGACGACAGTATTCGGTCTCTTTTCCTGCATCTCTTTGGATTGATTCGGGACAAAGATGCTCTTGTTTCAGGGCAGTACATCCAATTCTTGGTCCTTGATCTTGCAAGCAGGTCTCTAATGCATTTAGGGAAGAGTTGCAGGAATTGTTAAAGTTCATGGGATTGCTATTGGTGAAGAGTCTCTCGATGGTTTTAGGAGGAAGGATGGAAATTTTGCACTGGGTAAGGCCTATAAGAAGTTGATGTTGGAGATGGGGCTGACATCTCTGGTTTAGGAGGATTGTTCTCTGGTTTGGAACTTATCTATTCCGTTAGGCCTAGTTTGATAAGGGCGATAACGCATCAAAATAGGGGTTAATCTTATTTGGTGGGAAGGATATTTTGACCTGGGTTAAGAGGACTTAACCCAGGATAAGTTATTATGTGGTTAATGTGAGATAAGCTTTTTTTGTGAGTTATCCCATGTGTTTTCATAGGCTAACCTGGAAACTTTCCAAACAGTCACAAGTTAATCCACCGGGATAACCTTTATGACTTCCAAACAAAAATGGAGGATAACCCAGCTGCAAAAAAGTTATCCCATGAAATCTATCCCCCCATCCAAACTAGCCCTTAGGTATTGTTTGGATCGTGGGATAGAATTTGAGGGATAAAGTTTGCTATGGAAGGGATAGAGGGATAAGTGCCGGATAAATGAGTTTTGGTGTTTGGGAGGGCATTGGGTCATGTCAAGAGATAAATTGGAGATATCCTGCGTTTGGTATGGTAGGGGTGTTTGGTAAGGAGTTGTTTTTGTGGGATAAATTGATAGTTATGCAGTCAAATCAAAGGGAAAGTTTGTTAGAAACTTCATTTTGGATCCTTTTGCCCTCATGTGGGGTTGGATATTTACAAAAAATAAGACATTGTATTAATGAATGGTTGAACTTGGGAAATGAGTTGAAGTTAGAAGTGTATGTCTATTACATCTGAGATGAAATTTTAGACATAGAAATGTTAACGAAGACAGTTTCGCAATAGTGTAATACTTGGCCTCTATTTTCAGTGTAAAAATCTTACCTATATGACGGCAAAATCATAGCTCTATTTTCAGTACTACGTCGAACTTAGCCTCTTACATATCATTAGAAAGAGTTAACGTTATGCATCAAGGACAAGCTAATTACCCAAGAACAAACACAAATCTGAATGGGATTTATTTCTCTTCAATAACAGATGTTGTTTGCTCCATTACAACAAAAAAGAACTTACTAACTTCACTAAAAAAGAGATATATCAAATCATGATTTCCTTTATACTTTCACAAAGATTGATGAAAGTGGTTACCTCCTTTGTAGAAATGCACACCTCTAAGATGGATGGATAGGTTAGGGGGCCAACTCGTCCTCCTCCTTAAGATCCCCTACATTTAAGCAAGAATGGGAGAAAGAACAAATTATAATGTTCCAATAATGCAGAGATGATCTCAGCTTAGGGCTTCGAACATCACCTTCTCTTGAATCAGAGCTATTGCTTGATGCGTCCTCAGTCTCCCTTCCTTTTGCTTCTTAAGCAAGACCAGGGTTATGGCGGTTGCAACATTGCGAGATCAACCAAGATCTCGATCGTGTTCTCTGGTTAGGTCATTGCCAACCACATGGATTGAGAAAAGAAAGAAGGCCATCATGCGTAATGGAGGATCTCAAAGATCTGCATCAAAGAGGCTCGGCGAGCACCGCTTCTCGCAAGGAAGGTTGACGTGAACCACAACACTAGCATCAATGGTGGTGGTTGCAGTGAGATTGCAATGTGTAAGAAGTTTTGCGTTGGAAGATCAGGATCAATAGAGTAGATTAAGGATCGAGATTGCACCCTTATTGGTGCAGAGGGCATCGTGGTGAGATGAGTCCAAATCTTGCAAAAAGGAGCCAGCTTCGGCATTGTTGGAGCCTTGGGCAGCACCACCTTGTCCCGTTCTGGCGTTGGCGATGTTCTGGCGACCTCGGTGATCGGTGCGATGGCTTCTTGCAGGGGAGTTGTGAACTCTGTTTGCAGGATTTCATGTTTCGTCCAACAACTCATTAGATCCAACCGCTTCTTGGCTAGATCCAACGTTGCCTAGTAGCAACTGTTGTAGGAGAGAGGCCCTTGTGATTCAGATGCTTCGACGTCACTCTGGTTGGTGCTCGTCGAGGAGAGGAGGGAGATGCGTGAATAGCAGCAGAGGACGATGCTCATCAATGAGGCCGCCTAATGGCCCACAATGGAGGTGACGACACATTGGATTCTTTTGAACCCTAAGAGGAGATATTTGGGGGTTTTTGCCACATGTAAGCCCTCAGTTTTCTTGTTTTTTACTTGTTAGATTTACAAAAAAAGACGGAAGAGAGGAAGAGGAAAAAAAAAGAAGAGAAGGATAGAAGAGCGTTGGAGTTAGAAAAAAAATGAAAAAAGGTAGAAAAAATCATATAAAAAAGGGAAAAGAAAAAAATGATGAGTAAAAAAAGATGAAAGTGGAAGAGAAGGGGGAGAAGTTCTTCTCTATTTATTTTTCTCTATGTTTTTTCTCCAATATGAGTATGGGAGAAAATGGAGTGTCAGGCATGTATGAGAGCCTATCGTGAACCTCATATGAGAGACTCATTTTCTGAGGTCCCCGTATGAGAGAAGCTCATTATTGGTCCTTATAGGAGAGGAGCACTTTCTTAGTCCCGATATGAGAGAAGTCTACTAAGAGATTTTTTTGTATAGGAGAGGCTACTCTTGATGTCTCCAACGAAAAGGCCTACTTCGAGTTACTGTATGGGAGAGGCCAGTCTTGAGGTCTCCAAGGGAGAGGTCTACTTCGAGTTTCTATGTAGGAAAGGCCCAACTTTTAGGTCTCCAAGGGAGGAACCCACTTTTGAGATCTCTAATGGGAAAGGCACCAGCATCAGTTGAGGTTTTTATGAGAGACAATTACTGCCAACTTTGGTAGTTCATCTACCAGACTCTAGCATTGTTAATGTGTCGTCATTAGCACACTCACCTACAAGCAACAATGAGCATGTAATTGTTATCATTTGCTTGGAGGAGAACCATGACCGGTTGCACTTGTTGGCAGTTGTGTTCTGCTTGTGAGAGTGAAGATTTATGTTTTATAAGTTGAACATTCCATGCTTCAACTTTCATTCAAAAAAAAGAAAAATTCCATGCTTCAGCTTGAGGGGAAGTGTTGAGAGAGATGAAGGTCGTTGGGTAATTGAAAAATGTGTGAGATTCAATTACAAGTGTTTGTCTCACATAGTGGAGTGGGAAAAAGAGATATGTGGTGGTCTATGAAAGGGCCATTGTACCCCTATCTATTTTTGAAAATATTCAGAGATTACACCCATAGGGGCACTTCGCCCCTTGTTTTCTCCCCTCTTCGTAAGAAGGGTTTTCACGTAAACCCAAATGTTCCACATTGTGATGGTTTAATTTCATATTTGTTTTATTCTATTTATTTATTTCAACGGAAATAATTAGAGAAAAAATATTAGTGAACGTCTTGAAAGCACATTATGTAATCGAAATAAGTAATGTAAGTTACCATAAGACACTCTCCTCTCATTACACTCACACGCACACATACTTATCTACATATATACATGTATTATCGAATCAAATCCAACAAAAAAAATATTCGATTCGTTTATTTGAAGAATAAAAGGCTACGTGGCACTAGCACGCTAGACAGTCGACCAAGGTGGGGCCGCAGGCCCTAGTTGGAGTCTTAAGTGTCAAGTAGTTTGAGTAATTAGAGGAATTTGATTTGTTACTGATTTAGTTGATTTGAGATATGATTGGATTCTATTTTCCTGGTTTAGATATTAGGAAGGTCTCTCTATATGAAGAGAGCCTATGTAATCAATTATTTCTTAAGTTGCAATATTAAAGAATTATCTTCACAACTCTCTCTCTCCTCTCTTCTCTCTTCAACGTCGGTTGCACCTCTCCTCTCTCTGTTTGCGTGCACCAACACCAATAGTAGTTTGCTACTATTGCTGCTACGTTTTCTCTCCACGTGAAAGAGCCTCCATGCCACGCTAGCGCCCAAATGCTTACATGGTATCAGAGCCTTTGATCTAGGTTCTTCCTGGAGGTTTTCCACGCACGTAGGAGAGAAAAGTCACGCACAAAATCTATGTGTGCATTTTTTGTTGGACAACCCTATCTTGTGCATATTTCTACGTGCATCGGAGCCTCGATTTTTGAGACATCTTCGTCGACTTATGAGTTATCTCAAAGAATTTCTTGAAGGACCTTGGCGCGTTGTGCAGGGCCTAAGGAGACAAGCAGGGGACTCTGGTGGGTGGCTTCCCTTGTACATCTAGCACTTTACGAGGAGCATACAAGTAGAGGAAGGCTTGCTTTTTGAGGATGAGGATGGCTGAAAGCGAGAATTAGATCACCACCAGGGGAGGGAAGGTAGTTTTCAAGGAACAACTATTAAGTTGCAAGGGGCATCCAACTATGTCTTGTGGGCTCGTGTCTTTAAGGTATTCGTGCACGGTCAAGACAGGTTGCATGTTCTCTTGGAGGAGATGTCTGAGACAAAAGTTGCCGCTAAGAAGAAGAAACTTGAGGAGGAAGTCAAGAGGTGTGCATTCTTTATGGTTGTTCTATGGAGTTCTCTAATTTGATATTTTATTATCTTCCAAAAGAAGAGGTTTTCTTGGAAAAGGAACTTCAAATATCATGTATTGGGTTGCACACCAGTTTATCACTCCAAGAAGAGGACATCGCAGCCCACGCAACGACTTTCAAGGTTGCCAAAAGAAGCAATGATTTTCCAAGTTGCAAAAAGACTAGCGGTGGATCCAAGAGGTTCATTTATCAAAGATCCGGGTAAGAAGCAAGTGGTGGGGCATCTAGCCTCACCAAATTAAAGAGCAAGTTATCGTCTTGCCAGCATCGATTTGAGGGGGAGTGTGAAGAATAAAAGGTCACGTGGCACTACCACGTGGCACAATGGGTCACGTGGCAGTGGTAGTTAGAGAGTCGATCATGATGGGGCCGTCGCCCCCAGTTGGAGTCTTAGGTGTCAAGTAGTTTAAGTAATTAGAGGGATTTGATATGTTATGATTGGAGATATGATTAGATTCTATTTTCCTATTTTAGAGATTAGGAATGTTTTTCTATATAAAAGAGAGTCTATGTAATCAATTATTTCTTGAGTTGCAATATTAAAGAATTATCTTCATAACTCTCTCTCTC
Source organism: Thalassia testudinum (assembly GCA_037157565.1). Lineage (NCBI taxonomy): Eukaryota > Viridiplantae > Streptophyta > Magnoliopsida > Alismatales > Hydrocharitaceae > Thalassia > Thalassia testudinum. The sequence goes on from JAZHRO010000024.1 coordinate 28,457,021, forward strand.
CTCGCTTCTCTCTTCAACATTGGCTGCACCTCTCCTCTCTCTTTGTTTGTGTGCACCAACACCAACAATTATATGCTGCTACTGTGTTTTCTCTCCATGTGGAAGAGCCTCCATGCCATGCTAGTGTCGAAATCATTAGTTTTGTTTAAATTGAATTGAATTGAATAATTATTGAATCTAATTCAAATAGTTTGATTCGATTTGAGTGAAGCTAGAGAGCAGAGGCAAAAATTCAAGGAGTAAACAAGTTGACTACTTTAGTGGTACCCCGACGAACAATAGTAGAGTATAGCATGAGAAGCAACTACATCTTGCTTAAAAGCTGCTGTTTAGTAGCCATCCTGCTATTGACGATCTTCTTTCTTGAGTAGAATGGCTAGTGTAGATGATTTGCTTAGTCAAGAGACACGATTCTATAGCTGAAAAAGACAAAGCAGCTTCTTTTGTGGTTTCTTTAACAAATGAAAACTGACTCCTGCTACTCAACCTAGGGCCTTGAGCATTATACAAGGACGTGCTATAGGAGTAACTCATTACCTTTTGGGTGGAATTGCCATAGCATGGGCATTCATCTTAGCAGGAATTATTGCAAGAGGATAATAGTTAGGAAAGAAGGATTTGAGAACTCAGGTTGTCGGGCCAAATCAAAGACAGAGAATAGCATAGATAAGAGGAAGAATGGTACCTCTCCGAACCCACCAATCCTTTCAGGCTGAGTCCCTTCCCTAAAATTCATTTGCCTGACCTTCTTAACTCCACTTCGTTCTTCTACATGTCGCACCTGTTGGTGTAATTCAATGAAACAAGCAAAAAAACCCTCCTTTATTTCTAATTTGAGGGTGATGACAACAGAAGAAGTACAAGATAAAAGTGTTAACGATGTTAAAGTTTTTACAGGGACCTTTATATGGCAACACAGAATTGGTGCATACTCAGCACAGTCCTTTCTTTATGTGGCAATAGAGGATGGAAATGGAGGCAAACTAATTATTTTTGTATGCATGGATTTGCATATACTTAAATGAGATGCCAAGAAAATTGTCATTTGTCGCACATATAAAAGCAAGTGCTTAATCATTTTCATGATGGCCAAGAATTTCGTGTTTATGCATGAAAATTCGTTTTCAGGGTATTTTTCCCACAAGATCTGGATTCTGTCGCAAATGCTATGCTGGAAAGTGGTGCGGATGTCCTCTGAAGTGTATTGTGGAATATTATAGCTCTTGCGGAGTGGTACATATTTTGCATGCATTGCCGAGATTCCTCCTGATGTTCCTCTCCCACTGAATTTTCTGATCTTCTCCAGTATATTGGAAAGGTTGAAGTTTGGAGAATCAAACCTAGAAAAATAGGGGCTTTCCACTGCGGCATCCATTGAGACACCTTCCTTACGACAATGGAATCCCTTGAGAAAAAAAGATGCTGCTTTATTTTTGTTGTTTTCTGTATGGATATCGCAGCTACTGGGAAGCAGGGTTTGGAGCAGAAAGGTATGACCTTGCTCATTTGACAACTTCTTGTTTACTTGTTAGATGCCTAAGGAAGACAGTATCCAATACACTCATTTTATTACCCGCCTGACCTCAGAATATGCATTTAAGCAACCTGGAAGCATAGTAATTTATTTAAAATGGAATCCTTGGACTTTTCTTACTTTTCTTGGCGAGGCTTTGAATCTACTATTCCAGCATATGCTCTCATAATTTCGAATGGTTTGCATAACCCCTTTTTTAATATTATTTCTTGAAAAGCATTTTCGCAATTTTGGGTTATTGATGCTTGCAGATTTGTAAATGGAAAGTGTTGGGATTCGGTGAAGTGCCACGTGGCAGTTATCTAGAGGGTCAGTTGGGCCACTGATTTTGGGTCTATAGGACCAAAAGTAGCAGTTGGTTTCTTAGTTGGCAATTTACCTTATTTAGTTTATTTGTTTTAAGGAGATTTGTAAAAATTTGCTTGTTTCAAATCTAGAAGATTTGATTAGATTTGATTAGTTAATTCTAGTTTTGGAAGTAGGAATATATACTCTATATATAAAGAGAGCCTTTCCATACCTTTTGAGTTGAGTAATATTTCAACAATATTTCCAAACATCAAAGCTCCTCTTCTCTCTCTTCTTTTCTCTCCATCGTGCATCAACAAGGCCAAATAGGCCTCCAGCTGGTCACCAAGGAGTATTTGCTCCATCAAGCCATTGTCTTCTCAACAGACTCGCTGATCACCCAGATTAGACGTCTCATGGTTGTTTCAGACATCTTACACGCACATTCCAGCACTGTGCGTGAGATTTATGGATCTTTCCATGCTCAGGAGCCTCAACACTCCATCTGCACCCACCTAGAAATCTCTACATGGTATCAAAGCCTACGTTCTAGTCTTCTATGCATGTAGGAGATCCTACTATTCGTTAGAGTTTCTCGCATCCAAAGAAGTCTTCAAATCCAGCGAGTTGCGCGGAAAAGAAGGAAGGTCCAGAGATGACGGAATCTCCCAAGATCGTAGATGCTATGCTTGACCTTGGAGAAAGTAAGGTAGTTGTCTTTGGGACAACTATCAAATTGAATGGCGCTGCCAACTACGTCTTGTGGGCTCGCACCTTCAAGATCTTTGTTGGCGGACATGAGAAACTTAGCATTCTCCTGGAGGAGGCACCAGATTTCAAGGATGACAGGAAGAAGAAGGAAGAGGAGATATATCAAGTTCTATCACACATGGGGCTACTAGTACCTCGTGTGTGGATATGGACTTCCTGACTCCTGAAGATATCAAGAAGCTACGTGCTCAACTTCTACAAGACATAACAGTGATGACCATAGCAACAACCACTCAGGTTGCCACAGAAGCAACAACTTTGGAAGTCGTAAGAAGCTATATTGTTGATATCTTGAAGGAGAAGAATGAGAGCGTTTCTATCAAAGAAGACAAGTGGTGGGGCAGATAGCCTCACACATGAAGACCAAGTCATCGGCATCCTGGGCTTTGACTTAAGGGGGAGTGTTGGGATTCGGTGAAGTGTCACGTGGCAGCCATTAGGCCACGTGGTAGTCTCACGTGGCAGTTATCTAGAGGGTCAGTTGGGCCACTGGTTTTTGGTCTATAGGACCAAAAGTAGGAGTTGGTTTCTTAGTTGGCAATTTACCTTATTTAGTTTATTTGTTTTAAGGAGATTGTAAAGATTTGGTTGTTCCAAATCTAGAAGATTTGATTAGATTTGATTAGTTAAGTCTAGTTTTAGAAGTATGAATATGTACTCTCTATATAAAGAGAACCTTTTCCATACTTTTTGAGTTGAGCGATAATACAACAATATTTTCAAACAACAAAGCTCCTCTCCTCTCTTTTCTTCTCTCTCCATCATGCATCAATAAGGCCAAATAGGCCTCCAGCCGATCAACAAGGAGTATTTGCTCCTTCATCCAGCTGCTATCTTCTCAACAGACTCGCTGATCACCTAGATTAGACGTTTGGTGGTCGTTTCAGATGTCTTACATGCACATTTCAGCACTGTGCGTGAGATTTTTGGATCTCTCCACGCTCAGGACCCTCCATGCTTCATCTGCGCCCACCTAGAAATCTCTACAAAAAGAAACTCATGTAGATGCACACATATGTGCACACACATATCCATCTTCTCCCACGTGCTCTGACTTCGATATTGTTGTCAACGTGCTCTACACGGACATGATTGTGTTATGAGCACTATCATCATAGCTTTGTAGCACAAGCTTTATGATACGGGCATCAACAAGGATCACCATTGCATCTTCGTGTTGTGAGTGCTACAGCATTATTGTACCTTTGTACCATCCGTGCTCCCTTCATCTTTGTACTTATTTCCCACAACATGCAGATGTGCTTAAAGGATCTTACATCCATCTCTAGCTCCTTCATGCCTCCATTTCTGCCTCCTTTCACCCAACAAGTAGCCTGCCTCCTTACTAGAACCAACATAACATTTCCTGGGAAGATGCTCCATAGGAAGTACACTGTCCTTCCCTCTTTGTTCCTCTTGGTATGTGTACTTGGCACAACCTACTTCGCCCCCCCCTGCCTCCCCTCTACATCGGCAGGAAGGGGGATGTGCAACTGCCTGTGTGAAGTGTCTTTAATTGCTCTCTATCTGCAAACCATGTAGATGAAAACTGCTTGTGTTGTATGGCTATTTGGGCTCTTCTTTTCCCTGTTTTTGTTCAAATTATTCACGTTGTGTTTGTTCACAGACCATACTTAAAAGTCTAGTTCGAAAGTAGGGGCTCGAAATCCTAAAATTTTTATGCTATAATAAGAAAACTTTCTTTATGGCATTCTATTACGGTCACCAACACATTCCTAGGGGTGGTCTCCTTTTCAGAGAATTCATTTCACTTCAAATCTAAACCAGTGCAACTTCATTTCTTATTATCGAAATAAATTCAAATTACTTAGTGGTTCCTCTTCGTAAGTCGTGTGTCTAGATGGGGCTTGAAATTTAAACGTGAATATCAGAAAAGTAAATTCAAATATGTTTGTGAGTTTGGGTTGAATAACATGTAGAGACAAGCCTAGTGGGCAATATACGGCTGGGCCTTGCACTGCCACAAACTCTACCACTGGTTCCAGCAAACGACTATTGGCTGGCATCACCTCAATTTTTGAGGTAAAGGGGGTTGAGGTCCTCTGTCGTACGAGGCCGTCGTTCGAATTCATTAAGCAAAACCTCAGAAGTTGCAATTTTGCAAAGAGTAATGGTTTGAGGGCAAAATCGATGCTCCATCTCATGGCCGACCTATCCCTTGTCTGTTTGGGTGTATGGTGACAAAAATGGGAAGCAGGGTCCATCTAGTGGCGGGGTCCGCCGCTGGGGTAAAGAGTAGGGGGAGTGGGGGTGCATTATTTTTGTCGTCGATTTCTAATTGTTGAAAACGTTTCTCATTTGGCAATACAATAGATGGACTAAAGAGTAGAGGATAGAATAGAATACTACATGGTTGATCGGCATCTTACGATAGAATAATACATTATAGGCCTGTTGAGTCTCTGACTGCCCCCAAAGTTTCCAGTTGGTCAAACTTCCAGCTTAAGCTCATAGGACCGATTGAAGGGGGCTCAAACTTTGTGGCTGTTGCTCTACTTATGATACATCGAGTGGTCGGTTGTGTGCCATGATAACAAGTGTGGCAAGAAGGCATTGGATCCTTCAGCCCCAGATTCTTGACCCTGACCTTTGTGTGTATTTTCCTCACTGGGGCTATTGTAATGGCTTCATTAAGGTGGTCAATGACCTTTGGGTTTGAGCCGTACTTGATCAAAAGACTTTAGACCATGGTTTGTCGGTGAGTTTACTGTTGAACCCTACCCAATAGACGTCGATTTCTGCTGACCCATCTTTCTCGGTCAAGGTTAGCCTAAGCTATAAGGCACCTTCGTAGTGTATAAGGGTGCCAGTTTTGGCCTCAACAACATGATATTCTCCTTGTGAAACAGCCACCAATGTAGCGTTGGGCTCATTTGGTTTCAGGAATTTTAGCTGTTGGACGGAATATTTTGAGATGCCAAGCATCTGAAGAGAGGAATAAGGGACAAAATATATGCTGGAATAAACAAAATAAATCGATGCTGGTTCTGTCACCCACCTCATTTACGCATGGAATTTTCCATATTTGGACACACAATTTTGCAATTAAAGAGGGGAATCAAGTTGAAAGGATTGCGGTTAATTCACCTGCTAATTCACATACATTTTTACCACCCTTTAACAAATTAAATGTTACTGATTTTTTTTTATTATATATTACTGGTGGTACAACTAAATATAACCGGTGGTATTTAATTTTGGAAGGGAGGTGCATGTAAAGAGTATGACAAAGTCACTTGCTATACGTTGTGGAAGTTGAAATCACATTGCTTATTGCATCTCTCACCTTACAGATATTATTTATATTACTCAGAATAAAAGAATGATCTATATCTATGCACAAAGTGACAACATATATAGCCTGCATAGCTATGTTCATTTGTTAATCGGCCAATGAGAGATTTTTATGAATGGGATGTAATGTACAAACACTAGCAAACCAGGTAGGGGACAATATATGACTACACAAAGCACTCAAACTACACACAAGTAGAATAGAGATGGGCATAAATTCTCATGATAAGAACATTTTCTTTGGATTTGATGCTTCGAGCAATGTTCTAATTATTAGAATAAAAAATATTCCATATTATGATTTCCTTTTTATATTGTTTCTTAATTTATCTAATAGCAATAATATTACCACCTTGGTTTTCCTTTTTGTTGCTTTCTTATTTGATTTATGTAGTCCTCTGTATATAGAAGATATTGTGATACTAGAGGAAATGTAATAAAGGTGAATATTTCATCTTTTTTTCACATGGTACTAATTTCCTCCTCTACCACCTCTTCCTTGGTCTTTTTGACGATCACACCAACTTACCACTACCTCAACCTACGACCACTTCCACCATTTTATATGATAAAATAACTTCAATTTAATTAAGTGTCACTTGTGTCTTCATAACGTGAATGAGTGCATCATCTCCTCCATTGTGCAACTATCAAATCATAGCGTCTCCTTAACTGTGCTGTTACGAATCACACCATCCTCATCATTATGCAATTACCGGATTGCACCATGCAAGCTATTGGGTCGCAACATCTCTATCTATTGTGCAGTTATTGGGTACGTCATGTCCACTGTGTAGCTCTTGAGTCCCACCAATACCTCTGTAATATTGGCTATAAAGCTGCAAACTAAAGTTTGTTGTCACCATCTTGAGTTTAAGGAAGATGTTAGTATAAAGAATATTCTCTATTATGATTTTCCTTTTATATTATTTCTTAATTAGTTTAATGGCAATAGTATTGTCAACTTGGTTTCCTTTTTTTTGTTACTTATTTGATTCATGTAATCTTCTATATATATAAAGAATACGTGGTACTAGAGAAAATTGGACAAAGGTGAATATTTCAATTTTTTTCTCCATTAAGGATACATCATACTTTTGTTCACCTCCTTATTTCAAATTAAATGCTTGTCTTTGGCAATGACATGATTGCCTAATTTGGTAGTTGGAATGTTGGTACTTTAAGTGACAAGTTTGTGAAGATTATGGATACAATGATATGGAGAAATATTCAAATTCTTTGCCTTTAAGAGGCTAACAGGGTAGGAGAGAGCAAAAGAAATTGAGAGAACATGCTTCAAATTGTGGTACTCAAGAAGGGAGAAACTTAAAAATAGAGTTGGAGTTATTGTTTGTAAGTATTTGAAGGAGAGCATGATTTGGGTTTAAAGGATAGGCGATCGAATTATATTGATAAAATTAATCTTAAGAGAAGAAATCTTGAATGTTATTTTAGTTTATGCACCTCAAATTGATTTGGAGGAAAGAACAGAGAAAGAATTATAAGAGGAGCTTAATATGATAATTTAGAGAACCCTACAAAGAGGAATGGTTTTCTTAGGTGGAAATTTAAATGAACACATGGTAAAAGGTGCTTTAAAGTATGTAGGTGTTTGTAAGAATTATGGGTTTGGTGATACGAATGAAGAAGGGAAGATTTTCCTTGATTTTGCAATGGTTTACGATATTTTCATAGCAAATATCTTCTTTAAAAAAATGAGAAGAGCATTTAATTACATACCAAAGTGGTCTAATAAGAATACAGATTAATTGCTTTAATAAGAAGATATCGATTATGTTGTAAAGATTGCAAGTTTTTTTTATGGGAGAGTTAAACTAATCAACATCACCTTTCGGTGATGGATGTGCATATAAAGAAGTCAAAGAAGAGAAAATTGGTGTTTCAGATTGTGAGTTATTAAAAAAGAGCAAAAGAGATTTAAAGAGAAGATGATGCAACAAGGGATTTGGGATCTTGATGGAAGTGCTAATTATTTGTTGGTAAATATGCCAAACTATATTAGAAATGTAGCAGGAGGTTTTAGGTGTGTCTAAAGGAGTTCCAGGGCAAACAGAGGCTTTGTATTAGAGTAAGAAAGTGCAAGAGAAGCTTAGAGTCAAAAAAGCTTGCTTCAAAGCCTTACAACGAAATAAGATTGATGAAAACATGGTAAACTATAAAAGTGGCAAGAAGTAAAAAAGGCGGTTAGTAAAACAAAAGCAAAAAACTTGAGAACATTTTTACAAAAAGCTTAATTTTAAAGAAGGTCGAAAAGAATCTTCAAGTTAGTTAAAGTAAGAGAATGGAAAATAAATGACCTTACACATTTAAGGTACATTAAGAATGAAGAAGGAAGGATACTTATAGCTAGTAAGGATATAGAGACAACTCAAACAATATAGAAAAATTATTCTCATAAACTTTTTAATGGAAATCATGAGGATGATATCATCTTAAGGGAGTTAGTCAATTTAGAAGATTACTTGAATCATGTAAGCTATTGGAGGATACAAAAGAAAGAAATAGTGCATGCTTGAAAGATGCTGAAAATTAGAGGGTTGTTGTGTTTGATGATATTCCTATAAATATATTTGGAGAGCAATGGGGGAGGAGGGTATAAAGGGCTCACAAAATTATTTAATGTTTGGAGAGGAAAGAGAATGCTAGAGGAATGGAGGAAAAGTTGTGCTCCCTTTGTACAAGAACAAAGGAGATATACAAAATTGTTTCAATTATAGAGGTATCAAATTGATGAGTTATATAATAAAGCTTTGGGAGAGAATAATTGAAAGAAGTCTAAGGCAAGTCTTCATAATAATTGAAAACCAATTTGGATTTATATTACGCTAATCTACTATTGTACACTTCCTAAGACGTATGATGGATATCTACAGAGTTAAGAAGAAGGATTTATATATGATCTTTATTAATTTGGAGATGACTTGTGACTCTTTTCCAAGAGATATCTTGTGGAGAATCTAGAAAAGAGATAGGTGTCAATTTGATAAATCAACCTCAAAGAATATGTACTATGAAGCTATGGCTTGTGTAAGAACTAAGGATGAATTGATGGACTACTTTCACATCACTATTGGTTTGCATCAAGGATCAACTTTAAGCTCTTACCTCTTTCCCTTAGCCATGTGTGAGTTTATGAAATATATTCAAACTGAGGTGTCATGGTGTATGCTTTTTGTTGATAAAATTGTGTTGGTTGATAATACAAGAGATAGAGTGAATATAAAACTTGAGCTTTGGAGAAAAGTCTGAGAAGTTAAAGGCTTGCGCTTAAGTAGGACAAAAATAGAGTATATGAAATGTAAGTTTAGTGGTAGAGGGAACAATGAAAGAATTGATATAAAAATTGGAGAAGAGTGCATTTTGAAGAAAAATATTTTTAAATATTTGGAATCTATTTTTCAACAAGATTGTGAAATTGATGAAGATGTAACACATAAAATTAATACAAGGTGGTTGAAATGGAGGGGGTCATGTAATGTTTTATGTGATAAGAGGGTTCTTTTAAAAGTTAAAGGAAAGTACTATCAAACAATTTTTAGACCTACCATGTTGTATGGTTCTAAATACTAGGCCGTCAACTATACGCATATGCAAAAGATGTCTGTGTTAGAAATAAAGATGTTAAGATGGATGCGTGACCATACAAAAAATGATTGCATCTCAAATGAGATTATCTAAGAAAAGGTTAGGATGACACAGATAGAGGATAAAATAAAAGTAACTTGTCTAAGGTGGTTTGGGCATTCGTAGAGAAGTTCACTAAATGTCCTGGTTAAGAGATCTGAGGAGTTGGGGGTTGAATCTGCTAGGAGGAGACAATGAAGACCAAAGAAGTTTTGAAAGAAAATTATTAGGTATGGCCTTAATTACTTTAATTTAAGCTTATAAGTGGCTCAAAATAGATTTGAGTGAAGGTAAAGAATCCATATAGTTGACCTCACTTAGTGTGAGAGAAGGCTTGATTGTTGCTGGAAATTTATAAAATTTTTTCTCCCATCTACCACTAATGGGACTTGAATCTTATGCCTCGTCAAGAGCCGAGAATTCATTTCAAATGTTTTACAGTTTTGTTTGCACAGTTGATTTTGGTAATCAATAGATGCATGCATGAAGCAGTCAATTATTATATCAAAAAGGAAGCACAAATTGTATCTGCATGTGGTTTAGGTCAAGCAAACCTAAGTAAAGCTGCCTATTACTTGATCCAATCGTTAGTGTTAGTTTTTTGTTTCTTTCCTAAATCAAACCTAAATGGATTATTTAAGGAATCAAACGTGAGTGAATTAGGAACAATTTGGGGTATACATAGATCATGTTGAATTACTGCACTTGACCGAAGCTGATTCTTTTTCTTGTTTTCTTTGTTGGTGATGGATGGTGAGAGGCAAAGACGAGCATTATGAAGTCATCTCTACAAATTTACCTTTGCTTCCTTTGGAATCTATACCCTATAAACGTAGTTCTCCAACCGCATGTATACATATACACATTCAAAGGTGGCTCTTGGCAAAATTGCATTGGATTTGTTGATTTTCAGTTGGACCCTGATGGAATTTTTGACGAACGGGTATCTTCTAGATCCCGAGAGTCCAACCTAGGGAACTTTTGACGTGGTGACCTCAAAACACTTCTTGATTTATGTATTACCGACAGCCCCACCCCAAAAAGGTATTCATACTTGATGTGTTTATCCCGCTGGATCCTCAGATTTGGCAGCAGATTCCAACTCATGATGCCAGCCAATTAGAGTAAAGTGATCATAGTTGACGATGTTTATCGCGTAATTGTTACGATGGCAAGGTTTGGAATCTGGAAATCTCATGATTTTTATACAAGAATCGTGTTCTTTGGGTTTTGATGACTTGAGATCACAATTTGTCATGTATTTCGGTGGAAGGATGTCCAAATTAATTTGATTTTGCCAAAGGAGGCTTCAATACCTTTTGCATTGGATATCTTTGTAGGTTTATTGTTGTCGTTCGTAACGTTTTGTCAGCAAAGATTGGACCATGCATTATCTTTTTGACATACATTAATTTTGTTCCATGGAGAAAGTTAATCCATTCCTTACAAAAATTCATTTGATTCATTGAAATGATATTTCCAACACTCGCACGCCAAAAGACGTTAATTTCTCTCCTAATTTCATTTCTACTTAATCTCGCTCCTGATTCCACTTCGGTAATTCCTCTATCCAAATCCTTTATATACCTATATAAATGGCCGTCGATTTGGCACTGTGAGCATTAGCTTGTGCGTTGCTTAAATTTTTTTTTTTATTGGATTTTTAAAAAAAAAAGTTTCTGATCTTTCTCTCTCTCATTTATTTATTTATTTTATTTTATACATTATTTAATATGTATGTTTGTTTCAAATTTTATTTTTACCATTGACCTTTTCATCTTATATATTTTCATTAGAGATCAATATTGAGTATATTTTTACAAGAGTATAGAATGATATATATATAAAATTAGATAGTATAAATTTAATTTAAGATATTGATTAGAAATCAAAATACATCGGATAATGTATTTTGTAACGTACAATGTATATTAATTTTTAATTTGTATTTTTAATTTTTTATTGATCGAAAATTAAGATATACTGATTAATATATTTTGTAATGTGTGGTATATTAATTTTTCATTTATCACAAATTAAAATGCATCGATTGACTTTGAACTCCTACAGCAAAGCGCCAGTTAAAAATTAATACTATCTAAAGGAAAAGCATTGATTGAAGGGAGAAAGTTGGGAGACTAATTGCTTCCAAAAATTTTTGTGCTTTTTGTTCATGGTGGCATCGGAGGCAATAATGTCATGTATTTAAATGGTGAAAGTTGACAATTTGAACTTGAAAATCAAGTTTGGGATCTTAATGCTTTTCAAAGTTTAGGCTTGTGTTTTCAAATATATCATGTACCTACCGGACCAATGTCCAAGCTTGTTGAATTCGACTTACTTGAAGGGCTTTAATTATGTCATGAATTGAGAAACTTAGATCAGATTTTCAGCTTGACAGAGTTATCCAACCGAAAATAAGCTAAGTCTCATGCAACTCGATAACTTGACTCAACATGGTACTATGAAACCTACTATATAGTCATTTTCTAGGATGTAATATTTCTACACAAGTTCTAGAAACATGTTGATATTGGGATTTTTAGGATATATTTATCAATAGAGGTTGTTAGATATATACCTTTGAAAACTTTTGAAAAGACATATATCCTAGTCTTTTTTATATTTACATATATATCCTTTATATTTATATATATATCCTAAAAAATATCCATATATTGTCATGTATATCCTTTTTGAAATAAAAGATAAAATTAAAGAACTATTACACAAAATCTCTTAACTTCTTTCTCCTTTCTTTAAAAACCCTCCATCGCTCATCCTTCTCCCCTTACTCTTCCCTCGAAATCCTCTCCTTCCCCGTCTCCTCTTCCACCACCACCACCACCATGAGGTTGGTGAATGGCAAGTGTGGAGCGAACGACCTTTGCGATACAAACGTAAATGAGACCTGCCAGTGCTTCGCGGGGTAAGCATCGGTGAAGTCGGAGTTGTGGAAGTTGATGAAGTGGAGGGATGGGTGCACGAGGAAGGAGAAGGGGCCACAGCCGATGAGTTACTCCTTCGATGGCAGGTTGAGGAGGTCACGAAGGGACTCAGATTCCTCCTCTTTGGGCTCCGATGCAGGTGCGGGTTTAGTGGTGGTAGCCATGTTGCCTTCGTCCTCGTCGTGGATAGGTTTGGGCTCAACGACGAAGGTGTTGGCCTCGACGGGGGGTTCGATGGGGTTGTTAGGGCTCTGGACCTCCATGGGGTCCAGATTGGGCGCAGAGGGGTGGTTCTCTTTAGTGGCGGTGGGGTGGTTGTCCTTGGCGGGTAGCTCGTCGGCAAGATTGTGATTGGAGGCGAGAGGTGGGGGTTCTTGTCGGTGAAGGGGGAGGAGCAGAGAGGGGTGTTGGAGGTGACGTCAACCATTCACTTCTTGGCCATTGGAGGGGAAGGGGAGGAGGAGGAGGGGGGGAAGCGGTGAGATTAGGGTTGGGGTTGTGGGGATTGTTGGGGAAGGGTGTGGTGGTGGAGGTAGGGGAGGTATTAAAGAGGTGGGGGGGTTCTCGAGAGAGAGAGGTGGAGTAGTGGGGTGGTGTTTAGGGGACGTGGTTTGGTGGGTCAAGGGGGATGGAGAAGGGGATGGTGGTGGTGGGGCTTCGGGAGGGGAGGTGGAGTTGGAGGGGTTAAGAGATGTTGGGTTGAGGGGAGAAGGTGGTGATGCCATTGAATGAGAGGTTGTAGGAGAGGTTGGAGGAAGGAAGAGGGGCTGGAGGAGGCAACTCGAAGGAGGAGAGGTCGGAGGAGAGGAGGTTGGAGGAAGAGTAAGAGGGGGGGGTGGGGCGGAGGAGAGGAGCGGGGTTCGACATGTGGGTGGGTAGGGGAGGAGGTAGGGGAGGGGGAGGGTTATTTTGCAAAAGAGAAAGAAAATAGAAGGGTATTTATATAAAATTTTCTTTATTATTTAGTCTTCAAAGTTTATAAGGGCATCCAAACAAGCAAATATACATTTCTAGGGGTAAATGTGCAAATGCAGAAAAAGGTGGGGGTACATATGCTTTTCAAAAATTTACAAAAATATATATGTAAAAATCCCTTATCAATAATAGCCAAAGAGATGTCCTATTCGTACGATTATTGAGTTGACTCATGTTTAGAGTCACGAAGTGTATTGTGTTAGGCTCCTTTAGGCTCATGAGATGTGGTTGGCTCCAGCCAACTTTACTAAACTTCTACAACTTCAACCAAGTGCTTGTGATAGGATGGGCCTATCCATGTAAATACTGAGAAGCTAGTGAGGTAAGTGGAGGTTTTAGTTAAGGACGTTGGTAAAGAAACATCTGTTGCAACATGAAATGCAACGTGCATTTGAAACCCGATGGTACCTACAATGACCATGCAAAAAATAAAGAAACCAACCATGCATCAACCCGTGGAATGCACTAATAACCATGCATGCGCACCCTAGTCTTCCTACGCAAGTTACGTAATGCTTTATCTTTCTCACTCTATCCTATGAGGTGTTTGGCAAATATCACTGGTGATTTCTAAATGTCGACAGTGATTATTAACCAGATTAGAGAATGAGATACTCTTTAGCATAATTATCATCAGTGATATATGAGATATCACCAGTGATTTTTGCCTTTTGGACTTAAAATGGTGTTGTTAACTCATGAGGCGATCTTTAGTAGGAATATTATCTGTGATATTTGATATATCAGTGGTGATTTTTAGGCCTAAAAGGGTGTTATTGACTCATGAGGTGCTTTTTAGTAGGAATATCAACGGTGATATGTGAGATATCACGAATGATTTTTGGGCTTAAAAGAGTGTGTTATTGGCTCATAAGTTGCACTCTTAAGCATAAATATCAACGATGATATATAAGATATCACCCATGATTTTTGGGCTTAAAAGGGTGAGTTATTTGCTCATAAGCTAACTTTAGCATGGATATCATTGGTGATTTTTGTTCAAATCAAAGCATGAGGTGTGCTCTTTGACATAAATATCACTGGTGATATCTGAGATATAACTAGTGATTTTTAAGCTTAAATGTGTATGTTATTGGCCCATAGGGCACTCTTTAGCATGAATATCACTGATGATATATAAGATATTATCCGTGATTTTTGGGCTTAAAATGGTGTTATTGGCTCATGAGCTACTCTTTAGCATGAATATTATTGGTGATTTTGACTCAAATCAAATTGAGTTGTGCTTTTTAACATGAATATCACTAGTGATATATGCGATATCATCGGTGAATTTTGGGCTTAAAAGAGTGTTATTAGCTTATAAGGTGCAAGTGAAGAATACATAAGAGGGAAGAAATCATGTCACAGGTGTAAATGAAGAATATCATTAATGATATATAATCTGTAGCAACAACATCAACCCACAGGATAAGAATATCACCGATTCAAAACCAAAGTGCACTAGCAATATTTAATGATGAATCATGCAAATGAAGTTACTGTTTCAAAAATGTACTACTACAAAATTGAAATGCACTAGTGATATTTAATGAAACAACTATACAAAGCTACAAAATTGATATATTATCGGTCATATTTCAAATATCACCGTTGATATTTAATGATAAATCAACCAAATAAAGTTACAATATCAAAATTACATCGATATAAAATAAAATAATGTTGATGTAATCCAAAAATCTATGGCAATACAAATGTCATATGTGATATTCAATAAATGAAACATAAATTAAAAAAAGGAAATATTATTAAAAGTCAATGAATGCTTGTATACAGAAATTAATGAAAAAAAGGACTATACTTATATACATTAATGAATATAAATATATAAAAATCAATCCTTAATGATATTTGATAATGAAATAGGAACAACATTAAAAGCCATCGATGTCATTGATGACGATATAACACTATTCTTTGCATCCTTTTTCTTCCTTCTTTTCACAAATGAAACTTTATAAGGTTTCTCAAATCTCTTTCTGCGAGGCCTACTAGGAGACCTTGTTCACTTATTGTCCCATAAGCTGCTCTTTATCATGAATATCACCAATAATTTTTGTCTAAATCAAAGCATGGGATGTGCTCTTTAGTATGAATTTCATCG
Organism: Thalassia testudinum; assembly: GCA_037157565.1. NCBI lineage: Eukaryota > Viridiplantae > Streptophyta > Magnoliopsida > Alismatales > Hydrocharitaceae > Thalassia > Thalassia testudinum. The sequence continues at coordinate 28,472,625 of JAZHRO010000024.1, forward strand.
GTGATATATAAGATATCATCGGTGATATATGAGATATTATTGATAATTTTTGTGTTTAAAATTGTGTTATTGACCCATGAGTTGCACTCTTTAACACGGATATCATAGGTGATATATGAGATATTACCGACGATTTTTGTGCTTAAAAAGATGTGTTATTGGTCTATGAGTTACACTCTTTAACATAAATATTATCAGTGATATGTGAGATTTCACTAGTAATTTTTGTACTTAAAAGGTTGTGTTATTGGCTCATGAGTTGCGCTCTTTAACATTAATATCATCAGGGAGTTTAGGTCAAATTAGAGCATGAGGTGTGTTATTTAGCACAAATATCACCGGTAGCTTTTGCCCAAATTAAGGTATAAGATTTGCTCTTTAGCATGAATATTATTGGTGATATATGAGATATCACTTATGGTAGGCAAAAAACTTGAGAAAAGTAGATATTCATTGATGATATACATATTTTATTGGTGATTTTTTCTTTCCTTTTCATGAAATTAGGTTTGCATGTTAAGATTGAAACTATCACTAGTGTTTTTTGCTATTTTTATGCAAACTTTTGTTTTTGTGAGAAGGAATGAATGATTCCTTCAAAACATAACGACAAGTGAGTGAGAAGGTGGGACTACAAGTGGGTTCGACAAAAAGGGTGTTGCATGGGATGTTTCTATACATTTCTAAAAGCGATTACAATTTTCCACAGTTAGCTAGAACTTTTAAAGCGCTTTTCAGTTTACAAAAAAGCCTAGTCCATGTTAGAGTTAAGGTATGACCAGTTCATCAAACAAAAAAGAAAGTAAATAAACACATACCTATAATTGGCAATTGTGGAGATCTAACATTTGAAATGATTTTATGCAAAGTCATTTTAATTTTGAGATGATTTTGAAATAGATTATTGATTTCAAATTTTCATCATAATCCTTGAAGTCTTATCAAATTCTCATTTCATTTTTAATTTATTCTATCCCTTTCTAGTTTCAACCTCTGTTATTGCTCGTTTAGATTTGAAATATACCCCCAATGTTCTTATTCTGTTTTAGTGTCGAATTTTATATTATGCCACTACTTTCAGATAAGAAATAAATTGATACAGCATACTAAAGTATCTTAACCTAATAATCAAAATTGCATAAGCGCACGCAAAGGAGTTGGTGGTTTGAGTTTGATAGATTCATTTACGATGTTTTCAAGCAAAATTTGTATTTTTCCTTAAATCTTGCAACATAATGCCAAAATTGTAAAGCAAATAAAAAGGAAAACGCAATCTATTCATGCCAAGTGATGTTGCGGCTCCCTCTATGCTGTCCCCACACCTCCCACTTACCCACCTTTCTTCCCATCCCAATTCCGAGGCTCATAATACCAAAAACTAGAAAAAAAAAAAAAGTAAGAAGGCTTTACCAGGGCATCTCTGCAAGACTTTAATTGACATCGACAACCTTACTTCGATGTAATTGCTTAGCTTTTGCTAAATATGTCATTTTTTGAGTGAAAACACCTTTTCCTACACGTATTGATCGTTGAATAGAGGTTTGTGGATGTGCATTGTCCACAAATGTTCTTTTCTAGTTCATGGTGGGCCTTCATAAACCTACCTTATGCTAATTTTTTTATTGAGGGAAGGGAGAAGGGTGGTTTGTTTAAGCATACGTGTACTATAAAATTCTATTCCTTTGTATCCTATATAACTGTAGATCAAAAGAAGATCTATAATGAATAAGATATCCACAACTTGGTCACTGAGATTACCATCTTAATGATTTGATATTTGACCCTTCAAATTGAGAGATTTTCATCTCCTCGTGTAAAAATGCCACAAATATTACGACTTTGGATAAAATAATTGAGATAGAAACTAAAGTTGCAAAATGTGACCATAAGTAATCATGGCTTAGAAAAGTGCCACATTTGCATAGGTGTCTTACTCTATTGCTATGTTAATGGGAGTATTGTAGTGCATCCTAGATATCCTAGGATGATCAACGGCTCGAAAGGATTCTCATTTTTCTATGAAGGGTTTTAGGTGTTCGATTCCGATCAAGCTATTGTATAAGCATTAAATTTGAAGTAGAATGTTTCTTTACATATGAGGGTATAAAATTTTTAATATAGCTATAATATAAGGCCATCATGTCAACCAATAGAGGTGATCGACCCTAAGGTACTTGATCCCAAAAATCAAGTCAACAATCACATGTGTAAGATATAGAAATGGTGACCTAGTTCTACCTATATGATATATGCATGAGGAGAGGATTTAATCTTCAAGGATGCATTAAAAGTTCTTTTGAATACAATGGAAGTCATTTGCTTTCTTTGATGCACATTAGGTCCTCTTTATAGAGGGTTTGGGTGCTTATTAATTATATACAATTATTTCATTTTTGGGGAGTACAATTGTCTTCTTCATTTCTCGATGACCTACCTTGTCTTTATGTTATTTCACCTTTTGAGTCAATGTTGCTTGGACTTCATTCTCTTGGCATCTAGGCGAGAATTGTGCTTTGTTTGGACATTGATTCAACTCCTCTCTTGGTGGTCTGGGTGACCAGCGGGCTTGCGTTGTCTTGTCCAAGTTCTTGGGTCAGCTCCATTGTCAATGTTTTGACTAACCCTTGTGTTACTCCATCTGCAGTCTCTAGCTGGTCCCTTCTGTTGGTCAATCGGCAGGGGTTGGCTGGTGAATGTGGCTACATAGACTTGACTTTCTTACATCAAGTTACTTCCTTCTAGGCCTTAGACTAATTCTTTTTTTGGGTCCATTAGACTGGCCACTTGGACCTGTCTTTTCCTCTATCAAGAGGAAGTTATTAACCCTTGCAAAGTTCATAAACCTTCTCTTTTTGCTACCTATTTAACATTTCTCACCTTTGTTCGCAAGAAATTACAGGCTCCCATGAGTTCTCCACCTTGAAAAAGAGGATTTTAGTAAATATAACTATGATACTATAAGGAAAGGGCAACAATCTTATGATCCTTACAATCAAGCACTCCTTCGTGCATGCAAGTGAGATTGTAGGCAACTTCTACCACAAGGTGTAGACTTCGGAATTCATTTATTGGAAGATAATTTTTCTTAAAGTGTCGTGCATGAAAAAAATACCCCCTTTCCTTACAATTGTTGCTTGCTGTTTGCCATGTTTACTCGGAATCCTTTCTCACAGAAAGAAAAGCAAGCCTCGAAGAAAGGTTGTCCTGTAAGAAAAACCTTCCTTGTCCTCGACGAAAAGAAAAAAAAAAGAGCGCAATCCAGGATGAAGTTGACCTCAAAGCTACCTGTGGAAACGGCCAACGATCATTTACCCTCTCTCATCCACCACCCATGACCGTAGGTGAGAAATTAGAAAAGCGCCGGGCCGAGGCCCAAGTTCACCAGGGTGCGTGTGACCGCCGACCTCTATCGCCGATGTTCAAAAATAAAATTTCTTTTCTACAGAGGCTTATACGTAAATTACCACTTCTCACACTTTCTCTGCCAAAAAAAACAAAAAAAAAAGGACCGCCGGTTACCGATCCCCGAGACCCGCCACCAAGCATCGTTAAAGAGGCCCTCTCTCTTCGTCTCTTCCCGACCACCACCTCCATCTCCACCCCCTCCAAACTCCGAAATCTCCACCGTCCATCGCGATACCGTCCCCTCCATCCGTCCGTCCACTCCCGCGACACGCCCCGCCATATCCCCGCCCGATCCCTCGACGAATGCTCGCCAGCCGGGCCCTTCCCCCATCTCGCGTGTCTATATAAAGGTATGTCCTCTCCCTTCCTCTTCCCTCCAGCCATTCCTCACGACTCCACCGCTCACCTCCCCCTCTCCGCTCCCCTCCCATTCCGGCGCTCCCGAGGCGGCCCCGCCGCCTCCTCCTTCCCCCGCCGCCGCCGCCTCTCGCCCTCCCCCGTCTCAGGTGAATCCCCCGGTGCCTCTCTTCCTCGTCGGAGCTCTCCCCTTCGCGAGTTCGTTAGGGTTTTCTATCTCCGTGTCGCGATTGGGAGTGCGAATTCTCGTGCTTCGGATCGGTGGAATGGCGTTTGGAGAGGGAGTGGATGGGAGTGGTATGAGGTCGATGTTTGTTTTGGTTCGGGAGTGTGTGAGGTCGCTTGATCGAGCTGATGCTTTCTCTCGAAGGCCGATTCGTTTGTTGAGGATTGGAGGATGTTCGTTTCGGAGCTGTGGTTGATGCTTAGATGATGATGGAGAATGGTTGGTGGAACACAGAGATACATTGAGTGTTGAGTTCGGAGTTCTGAGGGCTGGAAAATGACGCAAGTCGCGGCGGTTTGGAAGCTAGGTGGTGATTATTTTCTATGCTGCGTGGGATGGATGGATCATGGTGTGCGGGCGTTAAGGATCGTTGAGGTCTTCCTGGATGTGGATTTTGACGGTAGAGTGGAGGATGAGAGTTGCTGAGACGTTTCAAAGGTCTGCCTTCGATTGATTTTGTTGCCGGTTGTCAGTTTACCGTATAAGCTGGGCTCACTTGATAGTTGATGTCTTATTTGTCGATAAACTGGTAGGGAGTCTGCCTTGATTGGTTTCTTGTCAGTTGTCACTTGATTGCTCAAGGTGAGCACACTTGACATTTGGTGTGTTCGTAAGTAAATAAGCAGGAAAAAGACTCTAGGGATCCACTATAGAATGATTATGGATTCGGTGATGGGTATGGATGCAAGTATATGTGTTGGAAGGAATATTGAGTAGGCTTTCCGCTAAAAAAAAAATAGCGCAGATTTTTCTTCTATGCATGGTTCTGAGAGTTCAGGCATTTGATGGTGTCCCTTGTCCAGGAAATTGAAAACTTCGAAGTTGGAATGAAGAATGGTACATGTTATTCGTTTCGGGAGGATAGGCTTAAGGAGTGTACAAAATGTGAGGGAATAATCAAGAACCAATCAATCTTGTATTTTTAAAATTAGATATGAAAAAATTGCAATAACTATGCACACACACACACACACACACACACACACACACACACATTGAACAGGTATATGTATAATTATATATATTAATATAAAAATAGTAGAGGTCTTATAAGACTGGTTTAGCACGGATACAAATTAATTATTTTGCTTGGAGGAAAAAAGGTTGATTGTGTTGCAAGAATTGTATGGTCATTGCAGAAAACAGTCTACACATTCAACACCATTTATTTGAAACATGAAAAATGGTGAAGTCAGATACAAGAAAAATGGTGTATAAGAAGATATGAACTACATTGTGGAATTTAAACGAGTAAGAAAAGGCGAAAGCATTGGAATAGATTGCTTAGAAACATGAGTAAAGTGCCAAAGAGGTGAGTGAGATTGTGACAACTTATATCAGAAAGATAGCCAAACACTTTTTCAAAAAGAGAAGATAGCTATAGAGGTGTGAAGTGCACTTGAAGGAGTACTTAGGTAAATGGAGGATTGGTGGTAGAGTGAAGATGTACGAGGAGCTTAGAGTTAAAAGAAATATGTAAGAGCATCTAAAGACAAGATTGGATTCTAAGGAAGGGGAGAGAGATATCTTCAAATTAGATAAAGGGAACAAAGAATGAGGGATCTCACCTGTAAACTTTATCAAAAATGAAGAGAAGGTGTCTATGTAAAGTGAAGATATTTAGAAAAGGTAGAAGAGCTACTTTCCAAAACTTTCTAAAGGAAATAATGCAGTTGAAATCACTTTAAGAAATTCAGCAAACTAATGTTTTTTGGAGCTGTGGAACTTTATGACAGATATAAAAGAATTACGGGAAGAAGCTAAGAAAATCATGAAAATGAGAATGGTTGTGGGATCTGATTATATCCTTATGATTATACAAAATTTGTGAGGGTAGGGTTGCTTTATGAAATTACTCAATGTAAATAGTAGAAGTAATAAAATGCAGTAATGCAGAAAGGGTACTGTAAGACATTTATACAAGAAAAAAGAAAATATATAAAACAATATGGAGGTTTCCCTTTCAAAAAAAAAGAAAAGAAAAAGAAGAGCTTTCAAGTTGTCACATGATGAAATAAGGGAGAAGTGTAAGAAGAAGGTTTAAAGGAGTCCTTAATGCGATAAAGAATAAGTTTTTCTCATGCACGATAGGTCTGCAATTTAAGTAGTACATCTTTTGAGGCATTTGATGGGAATTTTAAGGCTAAGAAAAGAGATTTGGATATGGTTTTTCGTGATTTAGAGAAGGCTTATGGTTTTGTCTTAAAGGATATATCATGTGGGGATTTTGACAAGGATGGAGATGTGTTACATCCATATCATAAAAAACATGTATGATGGAGATCTAGCACATGCAAGGACTCAAAATGGATTGACAGATTATTTTGAAATTAAGATCAGTCTTCACCAGCAATGGCAAGAGATCCTTAAATCTAACAGGTTTAGATTAAGTATTACAAAGATTGAATATATTGGATGTAAATTCAATGTCAGAGGATATGCAGATGAATTAAAGATGAAAGTTGATGGACAAGTAGTTATTAAGATAGAAATATTCAAGTTCCCGGGGCTGAGATCAACTTTAAATAGGATGGAGGAACTGCTGTGGATTTTTGCAAAGAATCAATGCAACTTTGTTGAAGTAGAGAAGGGCTTCAAGTATTTTATGTGATGGTAAGGTTTCTTTGAAGGTTAAAGGCAAGTACCATAGAGCAGTAGTGAGACCTACTTGGTACATGGATCTAATTGTTGGACTGCCAATTACTGGTATGTGCAAAGAAATTTTTGTGATAGAATCATAGAAATGGAGATGTTGATGTGGTTGTACGTGGATAGGTCAAATTCAGGATGAGATTATTAGTGAAAAACATTCGTTAAGCACCGTTATTTGATTAAATGGAGACTTGTTTGAGATGGTTTGGGCATATTGAGAGAAGCTCTTTTGATGGGGTATGAGAATGTAGATGTTGAGCTTGAAATAAGGTTAACACAGAAATGTTCGAAAGAACGTATCAAGCATGATCTTGTTTTATGGATTGAAGTCCTAAGATAACCCATGAGAGATCTGAATGAAGGAAGAGAATTTGTGTATCTAACTTGATGCAAACTGAGTTGCAGAAGAAACCCCTAACTGGATACTAGCAATAATTGAAGGGAAGACATGGTTTAAAATAATCTCTTTAAGAAGAACTTGTGGCTATCTATTTAACGTCACAAGCAATGAAGTTCAAAATGTGTAGCGAATGGGGCACAGAAAAAATCCCAATTCAAAACAACAAATATTCAATTTAGTGACCACGGAGTAAACTAAATGTAATGGGCAACAAGTACTTTCTTGCAGTGGTAAATTGAACCCAGAGACCCAATGAATCCCAAACAAAGCCCCACAATATAGCATTGGAAGGCAAAAGGGAAAGTACTTATGGATGGTTCACATTGGAAAGAGTTACCTGGAAGAGAGTTCCATGATGACGTTGGAATGACGGGATGCAATGGGTGTAGGTTGCAACAACGTCCTGATGTGGGTGTCATTGGGGAGTTGGATTTGAAGTGGGCGTAGTGAGCAGCTGTGGTGGGGTTGGCAAAGAGGGGCAACGTGGGTTTGGGCAGCGATGGTGGTGGTGGTTGGGTAGTAGTGGAGGTTAGAGTTGGCAGCGTAGACGAGGTGGTGAGTGGTCTTGAGGCATGGAGAGGTAGCGTGACTAGAGTTGAGGAGTTGGAGGCGTGAGGTGGAATGGGGTAGCATTAGGATGATGGTTGGTGAGGTGCATCAGTGATAGTGGAGGTTTTGCGGGAAGGGGGTGGGTGTCGTTAGTGGAGTGAGTTACGGTGGAGGAGATGAGAGGTGAGGCTGTTAGGTGGTAAGGGGGAATGGGAAAGGTGAGGGTAAGAGGAAATGGGGTGAGGGAGTATGAAAGATGAGTGGGGGAATAGGGGTGAGAGGTATAAGAGGTGAGAAGGGAATAGGGATGAGAGAGAGAGCTAAGATGAGAGGGAGAATTGATAACGGTTACTTCAAAAGGAAAAGACTCCACTTTCGTTCATGTCCTCTCAAAACGAACAATTGTCCCCCTTTCACGAGGGTTACAAATTAAAATAAGGCATCCCTTGAACCACATTGATGAACCAAGGCATCCCTTGGTTAGAAAAGTGAAAATTACAAAATTTAATGATTAAAGAAAAGGACAATTGCAAATGTGCACTTGCACTATTTGTAGCTCTATATTAGGTTGCATTGTTTCTCCTTGGCTGCAAAAAATCTCACTCCTACGAGATGACATCCAATAATTGCGTAGGAGATCCGATCAACGCTTGTGGAGTTTGGCTTCATTGATCTATGTATTGCCATATGTTATGTCCTGCCCAACGTATGAGAAAGCAGCAAGAGATGCCCTGATGGATGGTGACTTCATGTACATCGGGAATGTAATCAGTTGTCTCTTGAGTACAAGTTGGCGAAGCTTGGAAAGGAAGTTGGCTAAGAACGTGATCTCCAGAAGTGCTTGCTATAGAAGAGTCACCATGGTAAAGGAAAAGCTCAGAGACGTTGAATATCAGTGAGGTGGGAATGTCAGGCTGAAGATTAGGCATGTAGGCATTTTGCTCAAGGTGCTTAATTACTCTACATGTATGGAGTTTTTTATCACTCAATTTTTGATGGGCACCCATTGGAAATCTCTTCTTGCGGAAGTACACCATTACCAAATCTCCCTTATGAAAACTCAGACTCTCTCCTGTGGGTGTTGGCTTGGGCTTGGTGTTGGGCAATTATGGATTGCAACTTAATTCGAACTTGTTGGTGGATTCGACAGATTTGTTCTGCTAGTTTTTCAGCTGTCACACTTGTCCTTTTGGGTGGGTTAATAGGAATGCGATCAAGAAGTTGGGGAGTAGGGTACCTATACACACACTTAAAGGGAGCCTTGTTGATTGACTGGATGAGAGAGTTGTTATAAGTGAACTCTACATGTGGAATCAGTAGGTCCCATTGTGTTGGTTTCTTACCTGCAAGACAACGTAACAAGTTGCCTAAAGATCTATTGATAACCTTTGTTTGGCCATCAGTTTGGGGTAGTCTATAAAGTATGCTAAAAATGACTTAGAAAACATGTGTCTCGGTTGGAAGTAAAAGTGTGTGGAATGCCATGCAATCAAACAATATTTCGGAAAAACAAATCGTCAACATGTGATGCATTGGATTTTTCTTGCATGGAATGAAATGTGCCATCTTTGAAATTATGAGTCGTTAAAGGTAATTCAGATACAAAATCCATTGAAATATCATTCTACGATCTCATGGGGATGGGTAAGGGGGTATACAAATTGATGTTCTCAGTATGACCCTTAAGTGTTGGCAAATTTAGCAATGTTGTACTATCTTAACCAAGTTGCGCTTCATCCTAAGCCAAAAATAGTGCTCGCTCATGGCCAAATTGTCCACCTAATTCCTTTTAAAAAATGCCCACCTAATCCTCCTCCATGAATCTTGAGGATTAAATTCTTGTGAAAGGATGTTGCAGGAATACACAAGCGTGCCCCACGGAAAAGAAACCCGTCGTGGATAAGATACGACGATGTAGGGTCAGAGGATCCATTCAGACACTTATTATAAATAGTACCAAAGTCACGAACATTCGGATACAATTCCTTGAGAAACTCAAACCCGGAAGCTTGGACATAAATGGTATCCAAAACATGAGCTCGTCAACTAAGTGTATTGATGACTTGATTTAATGTTCTAGCCTTGTGTTTAAGGTGAAAAGCATACTCCTATAAGAAGTTTGCTCGTTTGGCATGACACTTAAATTCTATTGTGAATTCGGATAACGTAATGCCTCATGGTTAGAGTTAAGGATGAACTCACGTTGGATAAGGTAATGATGCCAATGCTTCAATGCCTGGAAAATGGCATAGAACTCGACATCATAAGTAGAGTATCTGGAACGTGCGTCATTGAGCTTCTCGCTAAAGTAGGCAACAGGGCATCCTTGATTGAGAATGATGCCAATGCCTATGTGTGAGGCATCACAATCAACTTCAAAAATCTTAGAGAAATTAGGAAGGGGTAGAACATGTGCAGAAATCAAGTGATCCTTAATTTGTTGGAAACTCTTCTTGGCGGCTGTGGCCCAAGCGGAGTTCCCACATAGGAAATTCGTGATAGGCATAATTGTGGAGCTAAAGTTTATAAAAAGAAGTCAACCTAGTAAAGCTTCTATTGTCAGGGAGTGTCTTTGGCATAGGCCAAGAGCGGATCACCTCAATATTTTCAGGGTCAATCTTGATTCCATCAGTGGAAACAACGTACCTCGGAAATGTGATCAAATTCGTTAGGAAGGTGCATTTGTTGAGATTAAGATACAATTGATGTTCTTTCAAGATCTATAGCACCTATTAAAGATGGAATAAGTGATCGAAAGGACTCGTGTTGTAAAGCAAAATGTCATCAAAATGTTGACGAATTTCCCTTTGTAAGGGTGCAACACATGATTCATTACATGCATGAAGGTACTGGGACCGTTGGATAGCCCAAAGGACATGACCAATCATTCATACAAACCTTCGCATGTTTTGAAAGTAGTCTTCCATTTATCACCTGAGTTAATGCGGATTTGATGATATCCGCTCTTGAGGTCCATTTTGGAGAAGATTGTTATTCTTGATAGTATGCCAAGCATGTCGTTGAGTTGTGGGGTGGAAAATATGTACTTGATAGTGATCTTGTTTAAGGCTCGATTGTTGATACACATCCTCCATGAACCATTTTTCTTTGGAGTAAAGAGTATCGGCACGGCTACGGGGCTCATACTCTTGTGCATAAACCCCTTCTGAATCAATTCTGTAACTTGCCATTGTATTTCCTCATGCTTGGCCAGATTCATTCGATAATACAGAAGGTGTGGAAGTATGGCTCGTAGCACCAAGTTAATCTGGTGTTGGTTATCATGAAGAGGAGGTAGAGGTAGACCCATAGGTAACTCTTTTGGCATGACATCAGCAAATTCATCCAATAAGGTTTGTACCTCAGGGGGCACAATCGTGGACTTCAGGTTGCTAACGTCTCTTCCTACGAATGCATACACCACAAGTGAGTCTTGTAAGTGACGTTCAAATGGGATAGCATCGATAACCATAAGTGATTTAGAATTTGGTTTACCATCATTGATTGTTCCCGATGAAGAATGGGAAGGGGTTTGGGCTCAAGTAGGATGAAAGGAAGCAGAGGTGGCCATATGTTGTGGATTGAGAGCACCATGTTCAGGTCGTAAGGTAATCTGAGTCCTGCCCATTAAAGAAGGTATATGTATTTTTCCTTCCCTTGATATAAATAAGGTTGCGAAATAAATGTAAATCCCACGATAACCCATTTATTTTAGTTACAACACTAATTTAACGATAGAGTGATAAATGGAAAGTGAGTGCGGAAGTGCATGCAATGCAAGTCCTCCAACGACCGTGAGTTAATTCTAAATTGGTAAAACCGGTGGGTCCAAATGAAACCTTTATTCAATCCTATGTATAATTTCTAAGTTCCAAGGCTAGTAGGAGATAGCGAATAGAAACAAGCAAAGCAGAGGCATTTTTGGTATTGACTGTTTCAAGGGGATCCAAGCAACTCCCAATAAATCTCACAAACAGCAAATAAAATAGGAACTGAGATTTGTAATGTGAGTTCACGTTAAATGAAATACTCGACAAGTTGTTGCACGACCACGTTGGAGCCCCGGATAGTGGTGGGTGTAGTAGAGGTTAGCAATAAGGGATCAGTGAGGCATATAGGTGGTTCAAGGTGTCGGTTGGGCTTAGCAGAAGTCTAGGTCGGTGCAGGGTAGGAGCAATAGCTTGGTTGGAGTGGGTGCTCTGGAGGGTAGCTGGAGACTGGATGGGTGGTCGGTAACAGTAGAAGGTGGTGGTGGAGGGTCGTGACTGATCGAGCGACACTGGAGGTAGAGGTGGTCATTGCACAATGAGTGGGCTGAACAGGGAAGGGTGGCTGGTGTTGGTGGCCTCATTGGCAAGGTTTAAAATGCCGATTTCGATGTCGTGCCGATAAAATTTTAAGTGTGCATTTCGTAGACATGTCGAGGGCACGCCATTGAAATGCCCCTTTTTCGATGGCTATGCCGATGGGCAAGCCGAGGGCACGTCGTGGAAATGCCGAAAGCATGCCGACAAAAAATCACATAAATAATCAAAATGATATCATTTTCAAAAAATAATGATTGTGTAACAATAAAGGTATTTCATAATGACCGTGTGTGTCTGTCCTTAGACCCTTACATTCCTCAATATCGACCTTCTATGCCCTTAGGATTCCAGAAATCGGCCTGTGGCAGTAGCACCTTCGCCCAACAGCATCAGACTTGGCACCACCATTGGCATGCCTCGGCATGCCGTCGAAATCGTTGGCATGTCGTCGGCACACATGTAAATCGATACTTTAATCATCTCGACATGGCCCCCTCCCCAAAATAGCCTTGCCGACGGCATGTCGGCAGCATGCCGTCGGCATTTAAATCGTTGCTCATCGGTTGTGGTTAGAGATGGTTCGGAGTGGTGGTGTGTGTCAAAAGAAAAATGATATTCTCACAACTATAGAAACCTTAGACCTCCTTATATAGGGAGAGACTAGGGAGCTATTACAAGCAAGTCTTTAGGAAAAAAAGAATATAAAAAAGAACTATTAAACATAAGAGGAAGATGCTCATCTCTTGCTATATTCCCCCTCAAGTTGGAGCATGAATATCTATCATGCTTGGCTTGGAACAACAACGATCAATGAAGTGTAGGGAAGTCCTTGGTGAACATATTAGCTGTCTGGTCTCCAGAAGTCACATGAGAGGTGTAAATAAACCCTTTCTAGATCATGTTGCGTGTGTAATGACAATCTACTTTCACATGTTTTGTTCTTTTGTGGAAAAATGCATTGTTAGCAATGAAAAGGCTTGCCTTATTATCACATTTTATCTCCATAGGACTAGTTATAGGAACATAAAGATTCCTAAGGACAAAGCGAATCCACATGAGCTTAGAAGTGGTTTGGGTTATAGCCCTATATTCAGGCTCAACACTTGATCTTGCTACCATAGTCTATATCTTGCCTTGCCATGTAATCTAATTTCCCCCAACAAAAGTACAGAATCTTGTGGTGGACTTTCTATCCTTAGAACATCTTGCATAATCCGCATCTGTGTAGGTCACAACATTTAAGGAACAACCTTTGGTAAATAGTAAGCCTTTCTTGGATGCAGACATCAGGTACTTGAGAATCATTATGGTAGCATCCCAGTGTACCATTCTTGGCTTATCCATAAATTGGCTTATCTTGCTCATTGTAAGGGAGTCATCAGGTTGTGTGATAGTAACATACAACGATTTTCCTACTAGGCTCGTAAATTGCCTAACATCAACCTATCTTGAGTCATCTTCGTAGAGATATATACTCGGATCCATGGGGATAGAGACAAGCGTGGCATGTAACATGCTTGTTTCCTGGAGAAGATTTATCACATGTTTCCTTTGGGAAAGAGCTACTTGTGCATTTTTAGCTCCCTCAATCTCAAGGAAGTATTGAAGGGATCCCAAGTCCTTTGTAATGAAGTGCTTGGCCAAGAACTCCTTGGTAGCCTTGATTCCTTGTGTATCATTGATGGTCAATGTACATGCCCCAACATTATGATGATCCCCTTGTTAGTTTTCTGTGCAAAGAGAGAATGATGTGTAATGGATCTCCTGAACCCAATCTTTTCAATAACCTAAGCTAAAACCATGCCTTTGGACTTTGCTTGAGTTTGTAGATTGTCTTGTGTACTTTGTAGACTTTGCTACACCTAAGGGGTTGTAGCATGTACACTTCTTCTTGGAGGTCTCCATAGAGGAAGGCATTCTTAACATCCAGTTGGTAGAATGGCCAATCTTGGCCAATCTTGATGAACGACAACAGAGATGCTAATTCAAATTCTAAGCATCCGTGCCACTGGGGAGAAATTGTCAAAGTAATTTATGCCATTTGTTTGGGTATAATTTTTGGCAATAAGATGAACTTTGTACCACTCAATAGAGCCATTTAGATGGTACTTTACAGCAAAATCCACTTACATCTAACCACTGTTGCTCTAGGGGGTGGCTCAACAAGACTCTAGATGTTACGCAATACAAGTGCAAATATCGCATACTCCATGGCTTTGTGCCATTTTGGATCACCAATTGCCTGTTGTTGCGTAGTAGGTGCCTGTACACTAGTGAGTGCAATTAGAAAACTCTTATTTTGAGAGGACAAGTTTGCTATTGATATGTACATAGAGATCAGATGCATAGTACACGATCGAGTGCCTTTCTGTAAACTTAGGTTCAGAATCTTCAGTTGTTGTACTTGTGGGTTGCATGGTACATCATAATTTCCTTGAGAAGCGTAGTTGGTGGTATCTGTACCACCAGGTGTAGGACTCCCCTTGAATGTATGAGATGATACTAAACTTAGGAATGGGTGTAGGGTGAGTTGGCTCTTTCTGCTGAATCGGACGATGAGAGTAGATCATCTTGAACATGCTGTTAGGACAACTATTCAGAGGAGGTGGACTCTTGGATGGCTGCCTTTGTGGTGCATCTAATGGTACCAGAAGTGGGATGACAGCTACACCTTAAGGTGTTGGAGTGCTGATTTGGGAGTAAATGTAGAATGGTAAAGGATTGACTCATGAAAAGTAACATCAGCATTAACATAGTGATGTTGACCAATCGGTTCATAACATCTGTACTCCTTTTGGGTTTTTGAGTATCTTAAAAAGATGCACTTAACTGCATGAGGGATGAGCTTATCTCTATTGGGTCCATAAAGATACACAAATGCCACGCAACTGAAGACCTTGGGTGACACCCAAAACAATTCATAATTAGGAAATAGGATAAAATATGGAACTTGCTTGTTGAGAATTGTAGATGGCGTTTGATTAATGAGATAACATCTTGCCAGTATGTAGTTGGTACATTGATCTGTGTCAAGGGAGTCCATGCAACATTTAAGATATGTCGATGTTTCCTTTTTGCCATGCCAATTTGCTGTGACGTGTAGTGGCAACTCATTTGGTGGCTGATTCTATGCTCTTGATAGAAAGCATGAAGGGAGTGGGTACAAAGCTCTAAAGTATTGCTTGAGTGAATAATCTTCACATTAGCCCTAAATTGATTTTTGATATCTGTTAGGGATGCCTTGATCATGTCATTGGCTTCAAACTTGAATTTCAAAAGAAATGCCCAAGTGAGTCATGAGAAATCATCCACTACCATCAAATAAAATCTCTCATACGGTTTCGGGTTCGACTAGGTCCCTAAATGTCCAGGTGGAGTAATTGAAACATAGCTTCTGAACTCCGATGTTGGCTCCTTGGGAATGCACTCCTGTGATGCTTGCCAAGTTGGCATGCTTTACATTGGAAATTAGCTATTGGTGGAATTTGCGGTAGCATCCTTCGAAGCTTATGTAGAGGAAGATGACTAAACTAGAGGTGCTACAGGTAGTTAGAAGCCCCTCTTGATGGAAGAGAGGCATGACCTACATATAGTAACTGGATATGACCATAGATGCCACCTTTATAGCTGCAGCCAATGGTGCATCCTGTTAGGATGTCTTGGAATGTCAAAGATACTACATCAAATATCACCCTGTAATTCAACTCTTTTGTGATTCGATCGACTGAGAGTAGTCTTGGAGGGAAAGTAGGAGCAAGGACATTCTTTAATTTCATGTGAGGAGCCATATGAACCTCCTCTTGACCAGCAATGGGGGAATGCCACCCATTTGCTAGTAGCATAGTTCTAGTTGATGGGACTAGTTTAAGAGTAGAAAATTGTCTTACATTACCATGGATATGTCGGGATGCACTTGAATCGACTAGCCATTCCGCTTAGTTTGCTTGAGATTGACATGCAATTCCTACCTGAGATGCCTCATTCTGACGACGTCTTCACATTCGTACCTCATACTCCTCGGGATAGTCATAGAATTTTGTACTAATCTTGGTGCTAAGCCCTTTGTAGAAGTTACACACCTCTTCTCTGACTTCAATTTGATGTGGATGTGATCCTTTCTACATTCCTCTACTCTGTGAGGGGATGATTGTAATTGTGACATGTAATTGGACCCTTTGAGCTATACATTCGGATCAAATAGGGAATTCTGACACTCCCCTTTATTCACGTCTTCTAAATAAGGGGAATGAACTGTCATAAAGGTCATCTTACATAACTTGTAATCTACAACAACTAATCAACGGACAACCTTGACTTATAGCGCATTAAGACCACTAGTAACTTAATGTGACACCATGGATATTAAGAAAATATAGGAAATACCACTATCCGCGAGTAAGACCTTATCCAAAAGCTATCTCAACGGAACATCTTCATATATTATATTTGAATTAGGTAAGAAACTTTCAAAAAATGAGTTTTGACCCCTTAGATTGGGGCAAGGGGGTCCCAATGACCTTCAACAGTCCAAGATTAGGCTACCGACGACCCTAATTTTGGCTTGGACGAGCCTCTTCAATGATCGGCCGGCTCATCGGTCATCAGAGATGACTCTCCTCTAAGCGACCCTTCTAGTGATGTTCTTGTGAGGTAGCTACGATCATGTAGCCACCCACAAATCGAGGATCAGTTCCTATTCACCCCTGTGGGAGGCTTGGACTTTGCTTCCTTTAGTCAATCAATGGTTGGATCAACCCTCACAGGTTAAGTAGGGTTGGGCGACACCCCCACTAGTCAGTCGGGGAAATCCGACGAGAGCTCCGGCAGTGGTTCGAAGAACTTTGTTTGGCAGTCAACAATACCCAAACAGTGCCCTTAGGGAATGATGGGCCTCGTTAGTCATCGTCGGGCCATCGATGGTCATCAAAGAATTTATAGACGTAGGGAACGTCATGTAGCTGCAAGCAATCTATCACGAGGAGGATGTGGTCGGACCTCTTATGCAATCGGAGGGTTTGACTCAACAAATCATAAGCAATCACAAGGGAGACAAAAGAAGTTGGTGACCCAGTTTCACCGTAAGGGGTGTACGTCTGGGGGGAGGATGATACTCTCAACTACGCAATAGTATTAGTGATATTACAAGATTTCTCTCTCCCTTGGCCTCCTCTCACTCGAGGGTCTCGCCTCACTATTTATAGTGTGGGAAGAGTAGCCTAGCAGGATCTTTAGCCTGTAGTACACATTTTGTCAGACTGCTTCGTTAGGTTATGGGTGGCCATTTCTGTCCTGTTGCGATTGGCCTTGGCTGTGTCGAATCTTCTAGTAGTTTGGACAGATCTAGGTCCGTCCATGTGTGGGTGGATCTGGGTCTGGCTGATGATAGGTGGGTTGGGTAATGCTGGACCTGCCTGTTTACCTTGCAAACGGATAGCCTTATCCCTTGCTGTATTACGTGTGGTGTTTTGGATCCGAGGGTGCTTTTTGCCCCTCATCAAGGCATGAGCCCCTCAAGCATGATTTTGGAGGCTCCTTTCTATTACTTTGAGATTACAAATTCCAAGAATTCGTAGACTGGTATTATTTGGTGGAGAAAGAAAGAGGCCAAGAAGGTACAGAGCTCAAGCCTAAGACTTGAAACTGTTGCTTTAATATTATGTTAGAAGAAAAATGATATTCTTGTCACTATAGAAATCCTAGACCTCCTTATACAGGGAGAATCTAGAGAGTTATTCCAAGCAAATATGAAGGGAAATAAGAAAATAAAAAAGAACTATCAAACATAAGAGGAAGAACGCTCATCTTTCTCCACAGTGTGAGGTGAGTGGTGGGTTGGTTAGGAGATGTTGGGCTGTGATGGAGGAGAAAGTTGAGGGGAGAAGGTGGTGAGGAGGATGGAGGTGGAGTTGTTGGGAAGGGTAAGGGGGGGAGGAGTGGGGTCAAGGGTGGGTGAAGGGGTCAAAGGAGAGAGGGAAGATAGAGTTGAGAGGGAAAGCCATGAGAGAGAGAGAGAGAGATAACGTTTAATTCAGAAGGAAAAGACTCCACTTTCATTCATGTCCCCTCAAAACCAACAATTGTCCCCTCTTTTATAAGGGTTATAAATTAAAGTAAGGCATCCGTTGAACCACATTGATGAATCAAGGCATTCCTTGGTAAAAATAGAGAAAATTACAATTTATTGATTAAAGAAAAGGAAAATTGCAAATGTGCACTTGCATTATTTGTAGCTCCATATTAGGCTGCATCACAACTGAACTTAACATGGAAGAAAGCTTGGTTGTTTTTGTTGTTACAGATAGTGAGGTTGTTGCCTATACTTTAATTGTTTCCTTTTCATAGTTTGTCCCAAATACATATAAAGTAGGGGGGTTTCGATGAGCATTGATCAACAACAAACTCGATTGGGTTTTTTAATATGGATTTTATCATTCATTTGGAATTCATTAGGGCATTCCTATTGGCGTTGTGTATCCTGAATGCAGTGGGATTTTTGCAATTGCTACATAGCCACTTGGGTATGGTACAAAATATGTGAGGTTCTCACGTGAGAAATGGATCCGAGTAAACAAGCTAATTTCACTATTCATCTCATTGATATAAAGTATGCAAGGGTTTTTCACATGAAAGATGCATGTGAAAAAGCTAGTTCAAAAGAATTTGCAAATTGGGAACTGAAATATAGACATTTTGATTCACACATTCTTGCTCACGCCTTAAGACTCCTATGGATACTCCAAACGTGGATGGGTCATTGTCCAAATAGATTTCCCCTTGTTTGGGATGTAAATTGCGTAAAAGATGAATACGTCGTAGTATAGTGCGAAATACGTCTCGACAAATAAAATTAACGGAACTGGGAGTCCGATCGACCACAGGGAGGCAGAAAAACACTTTTGATTGCATACACCTGTTCTGAATCTAATTAGTAAATAGTAGAGATAATGAACCACAATATATATATCACATTATGAATTGCATAAATGGAATTAAAATAAATTATAACATGAACACAAACTATTTATGTAACAGAACGAGGGCACCACGGGTGGTTCATGGTGGCCTTTTGAAGTGGTTGAGGAGAGCAGCGGTAATCCGACAGGGTGGCCTAGCAGATTTGTTAGACGGAAATGCAGAGAAGACGGGAAGAAGAAGAGAGAGGTAGGAGAAAAAAGAGAATGAGAGAGTTGAGAGTTGTTTTCTTTCAAAGGGAGGCCTTTCTTCCCTTTTGTAACTTTTTTCTCGTATAAATCCTTCCTCAAATCCTTCTTCTTGGTTGATTTATTCTGGTGCTGCCATGTGGCGCTCTCTGCACCCTCAAATCAACATCGCACGGCTCCCGCGCGCTCGCACCGCTTCTTCGCATTTTGATCTTTAAATCCTGCCTCATCATCTCAGCCGTCCGATCTTGTTATTGGACGGCTTAAATGCGCGCTCATCACGCCATTCAAATCCTACGCGCAGTTCTCATGCCTTCCAGATCTCGTAACAACCTGCGCAATCGCGCGTACAGCTTGCAGTGCGCTCTTTTCGTTCCATGTGGCGCGCTCTACATCCTCTAATCGTGCATCTGCGCTAGCCCGCACTCTCCCGCAACCGACCACCAATTTCTGCGCAGCGTCGGGCTCGAACCCGCGCCTCGCGTGTACGCGGGCGCACGCGCGAGCCATTGCGCTACGCACAGCCTTTGTTATATATGCTTAATTATATTTATATTAATCTGTTCTGGGTGGCGATGTGGCACGTTCGTGGCTGCAAGGTGCCTTAAGGGGTTGGGGGTGCGGCAAGGGGCGGCTGCGATGGTGCCACGTGGTGCCATTGTGGTCGTCCGTTCTTCTCTTTACATCTGATGACGTAGGCCTCTGATTAAGTTGGTTTCTGCACCATTGGCCTACGAACGTCGATTCGGATCCATCCGTACGGTTGGATTTGTCATCTGAGATCCGGATCTTCAATTTGCCCCTTGGCTCTTGCTCTTATGCGGACTCCCTGGGGTGCTAGGGAGTCTGATTGATGTAATCTTGGATGCGTTGGACTCCTGTCGTTATTCCAAACAAATCCATAAGGTTGGATTGATTATCTACAGCCCTGGATTACCTGTCATCATTAATACCTCTCAAATAACATAGTTTAATACATAAAACACATCTATCAACTACGATGCAGAATACGATGCGTATGCATGCAGAATGTTCATGTTAATTTAAGTTCTAGCTTAATTCAGGTGAGTTAGGGCTTATGATTGCTGCGCAATCATACCCCCATGCCTAAATCTTGCTAATCCTTAGCAAGTGCAAGACTGAATACATTTTACCAAGAGTTAAATTAAAGATTTATTTCTTTTTGCTGCATCTAAGAATTCAGAATCCAGATAACTATGAATATATAATGTAGTAGCTTTTGCAATGGGTCCAAGTATAGCACCGCCACGCCCTTTGGTAGCATCTATGAATTCGGAACTGAATTGGGAAGACTCGATATGCATTTAAAACTTGTACTTGACCCTTAGTAAAATTCTGTCGGGACAGACGAACCTCTTCTCTCGGGGTTATAAAATATTTTCTGATTTTGACCCCGGTGTTTGGTGTGGGTATGAGATATCTGAGTTAACTGGATTGTATTTGGTGGCTCACTTTCTTCTGGTGCTTCTTAGAGATTAGTATTTCAGAATTTAGATTTCCAGATTATTGAATAAATCAACTTAGAGAGGGGTTGGAAAAAACTATGCTCTCTTTAATCTTTTTTACTCCTCTCTGTTTATTTTCTTTTTCTTCCTGAGCTCACATTTCACCAGATTTGCAAATATATTTGGTGGTCTCACATGGTGTGACACTTTAATTAGGTTCTGATAACCCTATGACTAAGTCAGACTTCTCAGCCTGTATTCAGGCGGTCAGAAATATAGAAAAAGTAGGTTAAAGCTGTATTTGGTGGTTCTTGAGGGTGGTAGGTGTTTTTGGCTCAAAACATTTTAAAACATTTAACTTGACTCACATTACGCAACTGTTTTACATAACACCCTTTTTTTTTCTTCTTTTTTTGTTTTTTTTTCTTCTCTTTTTTGTTCGAGCAAACAATTCTTTTGTATGCAAATCTATTGGCACAATGCCACAACACGACATACTGCTGTATTTATTAGCACAACATAACACGACATACGTACTTTTATACGTGAGGCATTCTTGGGGAATTTTGGGATGACCGAGAGGATTTTGGGTGGCTTATTTGGTGGAGTGCCTCTTGGCACTTGGTAGGGGACAGATAGGACGACGTATTTCTGACCTTGACATTTGTACCCTCCTTTAGCTGAGGATTCCGTAGAGGATGGTCGTGACCATCCACCTCAGTTCCAGTTTTATCAGAACCCGCTTTCTGTGTTTCTTCCTTATTTGGTGGTTCTCGTATGGAATTTCTCACAAATTTAGTATTCAAGAACTGAGAGCGAAAACTATGTCCAACTCCAAGTGTCATTATTCCATTATTAAAGATTCTTTATACTAGCCTTAGAGCACCGGTACTCTCTACTCTCACTTCACATATATTTTGGTGGATCTACTAGAAGATAGTTCACCTAACTCCCTGATTGCTGTCCAAGGGCTCAGGAGAAGAAGCGATACTTCTTTTTGACAAACTAGAAATGTCTATCGGTTTTCACCGAGGATCCATTGCAAAATCTACATGCAAGTATGAAATTATACTGGATTCTAAGTCTAGGAATTTACTAAAGAATAAATCTTTAATAAAACTTCTTGATAAAACGATCTAATCCCCCCAATTGTTGGTAGAAAATTTTCAGTTTTTTATGAACTACTCCCCCATGCCTAAGTGTTTGCATGTCCTTGTGCATGAATAAAAGAAATAAGGCCGGGTGTATGTCGATAGAAATCACCTGGAACTGCTTCTGAGTTATCATTCAGCTCACGCCATTGCTGTAATGCCATACACAATATGCATAACAATATGCAAACATTATGCGAAAATGAAATATGCTATGTATATATGGTATGTATATATGTATGCGTGCTGAGTTTAACGCCTCCAGCTGGGTAACTCATCAGTCATACGTCCTCAAGAAGATGTATCATTTTGTCAGTAGGAGGAGGTTCCTGGGCAAAGAATGGTTTGAGGCACTGACCATTAACTGTAAAAACATGCCCAGATTTTTGATCTCTAATTTGGATTGCCCCATTAGGATGCGGGTGGACCACTAGAAACGGCTCAGTCCACTTGGACTTGAGCTTTCCCGCAAAGAATTTGAGTTGGGAGTCAAACAACCAAACCTGCTGGTTAGGTGCGAACTTCTTCCTCCGGATGTGTCGATCATGGAAAGCTTTTGTCTTATCCTTGTATATTTTTGCATTCTCGTATGCTTCCCGCTTAATCTCTTCTAACTCACTGAGCTGGAGCTTCCTTTCATAACCTCCGGCCTCGAGGTTAAAATTACATTTCTGCACCGCCCAAAAGGCACGGTGCTCCAGCTCCACAGGAAGGTGACAGGCCTTTCCATACACCATGCGGTATGGTGACATTCCGAGCGAGGCCTTGTATGCGGTCCGATATGCCCATAGTGCATCGATCAACCGATCGGACCAGTCTTTCCTATCAGGTCTAACCGTCTTTTGAAGGATAAGCTTGATTTGACGGTTTGATACTTTAGCCTGCCCATTGGTCTGTGGGTGATATGGGGTAGTAATGCGGTGCTGCACCCCGTATTTTTTCAATAATGATTTGAAATGGGCATGGATGAAGTGGCTTTTCCCATCACGTATTAGGGCTCGGGGAACTCCGAATCTCGCAAAAATAAATTCCTGGACAAAGGATATAACAGTCTTATGATCAGCTCGTCTTGCCAGGATGGCTTCTACCCACTTTGAGACAGTCTACTGCGAGGAGTATGTATTCAAAACCATGTGAGTTCGGGAAGGGGCCCATTAAGTTGATGCCCAGACATCAAACACTTTTACGACCAGAATGGATTGGAGAGGCATCATGTCTCTTCGAGTCATAGAATCGACTGCCTGGCACCGCTTACAGCACTTGTCAAACTCGTGTGTATTTCTGAAAATGGTCGGCCAGAAAAATCCCGACTGCAAAATCTTAACAGCGGTTTTTCGGCCTGAGAAATGACCCCCATAAGCGTCGTTGTGGCAGAAGGATAACACACTAGAGATTTTCAAATCAGGGATGCATCTACGGATAATCTGATCAGCCTCAATGCGAGAGAGCAATGGGTCATCCCAAAAATATAACTTAGCCTCTGATATAAATTTGAGCTTTTGATCCTTGGATAATCCCACAGGTAGCCTGCTTGCGACAAGATAGTTTGCTATATCAGCATACCAAGGAAACTCCACAGAGTTGATAGATAGTGGAGATTCATCTGGAAATCGGTCTGATATCGGCGGGGAGTACGGAATGTAGTCTGGGTCTAGCCGAGGCAAGTGGTCCACCACAACATTATTTGCTCCGGTTTTGTCACAGATTTCAATATCAAACTCGTGCAACAGAAGCGTCCATCTGATAAGGCAGGGTTTGGCGTCCTTTGCCAATAAATGCCGGAGGGCGGAATGGTCAGTGTAGATAACTTTGGACCCGAGTATGACCTAAATTTTTCCAACCTGAATACTACGGCCAGCAATTCTTTCTCAGTGACTGTATAGTTACGTTGAGCCTCATTCAGCGTTTTGGTGGCGTAGTATATTACAAATGGATGGCGCTCCCGACACTGGCCAAGAACAACTCCGACAGCGAAGTCGGAGGCGTCACACATCATCTCGAAGTCAAACGACCGGTCGGGGGGTTGGAGAATAGGTGCACTGGAGACAGCGTTTCGCAAGGTCTGGAAAGCACTGAGACACGAGGAGTTGAATTCAAAAGGTGTGTTGGTTACCAGAAGATTCGTTAATGGACGAGCAATTTTCGAGAAATCTCGAATGAATCTTCGATAAAATCCGACATGCCCTAAGAATGATCTGACCAAGCTAGGCGGAGGTAATCGCGAAATGATTTTGGACCTAGCTTGGTCAACCTCGAGTTCATTAGAGATCCTTTGACCTAGTATAATGTCATCCCTCACCATAAAATGGCTTTTTTCTCAAGAAATTACTAGGTTAACTTCTATACATCTCCTCAGAATCTTTGTGAGGTTATCAAGATAAGACGAGAAGTCGCCTCCAAACACGGAGAAGTCGTCCATGAACACTTCTACACAATCCCCGATCATGTCTGAAAAGATGGCTATCATGCATCGTTGAAAAGTAGCTGGTGCGTTGTAGAGGCCAAAAGGCATCCACTTAAAAGCGAATGTTCCAAAGGGACACGTAAAAGTCATCTTGTCTTGGTCTTCTGGGTTGATTGAGACTTAATTGTACCTGGAGTATCCATCCAGAAAGTAGAAGAAACTACGTCCGACTAGCCGTTCTAGAATCTGATCAATAAAGGGCAAAGGAAAATGATCCTTTTTGGTAGCCGAGTTTAGCTTCCTGTAGTCAATGCAGATCCGCCAAGAAGTCGTGGTGCGGGTCGGGATGGATTCGCCCAATTCATTTCTGATTACGGTGAGTCCCGTCTTTTTGGGCACTATCTGAATGGGACTCACCCACTGGCTGTCGGAAATCGGATAGATAATGTCTACGTCCAGCCATTTAATGATCTCCTTCTTGACAACCTCCAACATATTTGGATTTAGGCGTCTCTGAGGTTGTCTCGATGGTCTCACCCCTTCATCAGTGTAGATATGGTGAGTGCAATATGAGGGGCGAATTCCGTGGAGATCAGCAATGCCCCACCCGATAGCAGCCCTATGTGCTCGCAAAATGGAGATCAACCAGTGTTCCTGATCTGGAGTCAAGTGAGCATTGATAATCACTGGATATGTCTCTTTCTCCCAGAAACACGTATTTGAGCGAATCAGGTAAGGGTTATAGCTCTAGTAGCGGAGGGTGGGGAGGGTTATGCAGGGGAGGAGAGGAAACAATAGTGGAAATTTTTTGGTCCTGATTTATGAAGAATCCACCTGTAGTGGTCATGTAATCCTGTCTTAAGATATCAGTGTTGGATAGGATAGGATAGTTAGGATTAGGGGTGTTAGGAGCAGATGAACACCCATGACAACTAGATCCATGGGATGAAATGTGTATATCAGTAGTCTCAGTCCCGTGTGGATCGTGATCAAAGACCCTTGATAGTGAGGATGAATGTGCCATTGGGTCGCTGCAGAGGAGCCCAATGTTCCCACAGAAAGCTGAATCTTCATCGTCACTATCCTCAATCAAGTCACAATCAAAGTTCTTTGATGCCCTGAAAATGTCCAGTCTAAGCTTTTCATTTCACGGGGCAATCTCCATGCACCCTGATGCACAGTCGATATTTGCGTGGGCGGTTGCCAGAAACGGGCGACCTGGGATAATTGGTGCATCACGGAGATTAGAAGGAACCTCCATATCAAGAACAGAAAAGTCCGCTGGAATGCAGAATCTTTGGACTTTTATGATCACATTTTCAACCACCCCCCTCGGTGTTTCTACAGATCGGTCAGCCAACTGTATGGTAACCGAGGTGGGCTTTAACTCCCCAAATCGAAATCGATCAAATACTGCGGTGGGAGTTAGGTTGATGGACGATCCCAAGTCAAGAAGGGCCCTATCAAAAGGGGAATCCTGTAATAAGCAGGAAATCAATGGTGTGTCCGGGTCCTTTTTGGGCAGTAAGTTAGCTAAAATAACTGCACTGGCTTCCTCAGATAATATCGCTTGTCTGATCCTCTGCCGCTGCTTCGGAGTACAGTAGTCCTTAAAGAACCTAGCGACTGTTGGGATGTGATCTATCGCTTCGAGGAGGGATTTGAATGTGAACTTCCTTGAACATAGATTTCAGGTCCTCGAAATTCCGCGTGTCCTTTTTCCTTGTTGAATCTCGTGTTAGGGCTACGGGAAAAGGGATGGGAATTTCAGGGTCTAAAGGCTTCTTTCCTTTATCTAATGAAGATGGCTTGTGAGGGGAAGAGGGTTGTGGGCCATCTCGTGGTATGGTGCAGGAAAAATCGTTAGCCGCTTGCCTAGGTAGCGGGTCCTGTATAGTCTTTCTGCTTCTTAAGGTAACAACTTTTGCATCAGCGTGCTGTCCATGCAGGGACAGAGGAGCGGGTTGGTCTGGATACACTGGGTTTGGCAACATAGGTGGCTGATCGAGCCCATAACCAGGAGGTACGGGAGGTGCTTGCATAACCGCGTGTGCTTGCCCCTTTGGTGCTTGGAATCTAGGCGGGGCACTCTGATTCTGCACATATCTCGGGTTCGGGACAGGTTGGGAGGGTAAAGCTCCTTGTGATCTATGCTCTTGCATCATCTGGTTCTGCATGTTCTGTATGCTCTGTATTTGGTCAGCCATTGCCTTCATTATTTGGAGGTTGTCATGAGTAGATTTCCGAATAGATGCCTGCAGTTCTTCAGCGACTCCAAAGGGTCGGCCCGCTTTGGAGGGTAGTTGGCAGCTTGGTGCAGCGGCTGATAGATAGAGCGTGTCTGTTGCTGCTGAGACGAGAATGGCTGCTGCCTAGGATACGTGTTCTGCACATTCCCTTATGGTCTAGTCTGGTAGTGTGGAACTTGACTCGGTCTCTGTGGATTACCAGACCAGGCGAAATTGAGATGCTGGCGCCAACCGAGGTTATATATTTCAGAATACAGGTTGTTACGCCCGTATCCCTTAGTGGCATTGACATCTTCGTAAGCCGAAGATGTCTCAGATGCGAATTCATCAAAAGAATATGCAATTGCATCATGTGGTGCGAAACCCTGATAGCACGGTGTCAGATCCATATTGTTCACGGGTTCCTGGTATACAGGATCCGGCGAAGATGGAGAGAACATCCCGAGTAATCGGATATGTACGAAAAGAGGGGGCTCGGGATGCTTGAGAGGAGAAAGATGGAGCAGTGTTGCCAGAAGATCCGAATCTCACTCGCATCAATTCATCGAGCTTCTTATCGAGCATATCCACCTTATCCAGCTTTTTGGTGATAATGTCCATGTCAGCTCGGGCAGATTCGGCTTGAGCTTCGTGGACATTAACTCGTTGCTATCCAGGTCGCTGGAACTGGTTTGTTGGGGCGGCGTTCGAGTTCTTTGCTAAGAACTCGAACAGTTCAAATGTGCTGTTCTCGTCCTTCGCGAGAAAATTCCCACCGCTAGATGCATCGGCCAGGTACCGATGTGTCATCCAGCCCATGGTAAAATACTTACGCAAGGTGCCATTTAGGTACACCATGATGTGGGCACTTCCTGAGAAGATCGTGAAATCTGTCCCAGGCATCATGTAGCTTCTCTCTAAGGCCTTGAGCAAAAGTCGTGATTGCGTGCCTCATGGCATTTGTTCGACCGATCGGGAAAAACTTTTGGAGGAATTCGCAACGTAATTCCTCCTAGGTTCCAATTGGCCTCCCGATGGTCTTGAACCAATAAGCAGCTTTATCCTTGAGAGAAAAAGGAAAAAGCTTCATGAGAACAATCCTAATATCAATATTCCTGGGTCGAATTGACTTTACAATCCGACTCAGGTCTTCAAGGTGTTGGAAGGGATCCTCATTCGAGTTTCCATGGAAATGAGTCTGAATTAGACTTATGATATTCGGTTTTAACTCAAATGCATCTCTGCCTGCGGGATCCCGGACCTGAGGTGTTATGATTGTTGCCGTCGGATCATAGAAGTCTCGCAGTTGTTCTCCACGTGGTGGGTGCTGCATCCTATCGAGTGTCGTGAGAATCCGATCGATGCTCTGCTTATATTTTTGTTCTGTTTCCTCAACCTTGGCTTCTAGACAAGCCATTGGGTCCTGATTTTCAGGGTCCTGACAAATTCGAGTATCGGGATTTAGCCATCTCAGCTAATCGGGTGGAAGAAGGTTGAGACGAGAGGTTGGGTGAAAATCGCCTCTACCGCCTTGGGTTTGGCTCCCAAGGTCTTGCGAGGTTAGGTCTTAATGACCTTCCTTGCATACACCAACTCAAAGGGTTGGTGTAGTCAAGCAGAACAAGGCTAAGGCCTTGTTAATCAGAGTGGTCCTTAAAATCAGATGACCAGATTTTTCGTTCAAGTTCAAGTTAAAGAAAATTCGGCAAGAAACTGACTGCAAGGAATTCTTGCCTCTCAGGCTAACCTGGCCAGGTTGGTTACGATGAGACTACGAGGAAGGTTCTTCCTTCGACTTTCGCCTTTGGTTCTGTTACTCCGCAGCCGCGGTCGTTTGACGTTACCCCGCAGCCTTAGACACTAGGTTTTGCGAGAGGTTGAAACTACTCGGTAGTTTCAAGCCAAATGCAGGTTATTTGATGTGTTCTTTGTGAATTTTAACCTGTCTTTTCAATGTAGTATTTATGGTGGGCGGTCCATAAGGTGACTCGCTTCACCGACTAACTTTTGGACTTGTTAGGGTCTAAGTTAGTCCAATGTGGTCTTATTGGCTCATGCGCTTCTAAGTTGTTTCAAATTAAAGATCACAAATCAAATATAAACTCTCAAGTAAAGATGGAATTCAAATGATTTGAAACTTAGCAAGAAGATTCCTTTTTTAATAAGCTTTTCAGGGAGTATTTTTTTCAGAATTTTTACTATTCCCAACAATTATTTATGAATTTTTAAGCAGCAAGGGTTTAAGTCATGAAATGACTGAAAATTGATCTGTGTGGAGGCAAAGAATTCATATAGTCGACCCCACTTAATGTGGGAAAAGGCTTGGTTGTTGTTTTAACCAGCAAGGGGTTAAATCTGGGATTTAGATCCTGTGTTGGTTTTTCTGTTGGAAACGATATTAAATATGCTCCAAAAACTTTTTTAAAATATGAATTGAAAGCTAATTTGATTATCTTTCACACCACACAAATTTCGAGTTAATCTGATTTGTATGTTTGTCAGAATTGATTTTCAAAGTTCATAGAAGTTCTATTTTTAAGCAATTTGACACATGTACTTAACGAAT
The DNA here is from genome assembly GCA_037157565.1 of Thalassia testudinum. Classification (NCBI taxonomy): domain Eukaryota; kingdom Viridiplantae; phylum Streptophyta; class Magnoliopsida; order Alismatales; family Hydrocharitaceae; genus Thalassia; species Thalassia testudinum. Next base: position 28,501,496 of record JAZHRO010000024.1, read on the forward strand.
TTTTAAAAATTTCACAAATGAAATTTATTTTTGGGAATGGTTGCGTTGGAAAGATAGCTTGAAAATCTAGTTCCAGTTCAAATTTCTAGATTTTTGGAGCAGCAGAAACACGTCTATTGAATTTTGAAGATAACACTTACTTTCTGGTCGAATTTCTAATAGCAATGTGTGCACCTGATTTTCGCAGCGTCCGCTTTGATTTGTTCGCCGTTTCTTTGGTTTAATTCTGCACATAAAAATAGTATGTTACAGATGAAATCAAAAGTCTCCTTGCCTCCTCGGCAACGGTGCCAATTTGTTTGGGGCGTAGATCGCGTAAAAGATGAATACGTCGTAGTATAGTGCGAAATACGTCTTGACAAATAAAATTAACGGAACTGGGAGTCCTGGTCGATCACAGGGAGGCAGAAAAATGCTTTTGATTGCATACACTTGTTCTAAATTTAATTAGTAAATAGTAGAGATAATGAACTACAATATATATATCATATTATGAATTGCATACAAGGAATTAAAACAAATTATAACATGAACACAAACTACTTATGTAACAGAACAAGGGTACCACGGGTGGTTTGTGGTGGCCTTTTGAAGAGGTTGGGGAGAGTAGTGGTAATCCGACAGGGTGGCCTCACGGATTCGTTAGACGGAAATGTTGAGAAGACGGGAAGAAGAAGAGAGAGGTAGGAGGAAAAAGAGAATGAGAGAGTTGAGAGTTTTCTTTCAAAGGGAGGCCTTTCTTCCCTTTTATAACTTTTTTTTCTCGTACAAATCGTTCTTCAAATCCTTCTTCTTGGTCGATTTATTCTGGTGCTGCCAAGTGGCGCTCTCTGCACCCTCAAATCAGCATCACACGTCTCCCGCGCCCCCGCATCGCTTCTTTGCATTTTGATCTTAAAATCCCGCCTTATCATCTCAGCCGTCTGATCTTGCAATCGGACGGCTTAAACGCGTGCTCATCATGCCATTCAAATCCTACGCGCAGTTCTCGCGCCTTCCAGATCTCGCAACAACCTGAGCAATCACCCGTACCGCTCGCAGTGTGCTCTATTCGCGTCACGTGGCACGCTCTACATCCTCCAATCGTGAATCCATGCTAGCTCGCACCCTCCCACAACCGACCACCAATTTCTGCGCAGCGTCGGCCTCGAACCCGCGATCGGCGTATACGCGGGCGTGCGCGCGAGCCATTGCGCCACGCACAGCCTTTGTTATATATGCTTAATTATATTTATATTAATCTGTTCTGGGTGGCGATGTGGCACGTTCGTTCATCCAACGGCCCACGCTGCGAGGCAAGGCGCCTTCAGGGGTTGGGGTGCGGCGAGGGGCGGCTGCGATGGTGTCACGTGGCGCCATCATGGCCGTCCGTTCTTCTCTTTACATCTGATGACGTAGGCCTCCGATTAAGTTGATTTCTGCACCGTTGGATTGCGAACGTCGATCCGGATCCCTTCGTACGGTTGGATTTGTCAACTGAGGTCCGGATCTTCTTCAATTTGCCCCTTGGCTCTTGCTCTTCTGTGGACTCCCTGGCGTGCTACGGGAGTCTGATTGATGCGATCTTGGATGCATTGGACTCTCGTCGTTATTCCGAACAAATCCATAAGGTTGGATTGGTCATCTACAGTCCTGGATTACCTGTCATCATTAATACCTCTCAAATAATATAGTTTAATACATAAAATACATATATCAACTACGATGCAGAATACGATGCGTATGCATGCAGAATGTTCATGTTAAGCTAAGTTCTAGCTTAATTCAGGCGAATTAGGGCCTATGATTGCTGCACAAACACCCCTCTTCTAGAAAAAGACATTTTGATTTACAGGCTGATAGAAGTTGCAAATATGATGCTTAGGAGGAAGATTCAATTCTTACATCTGGGATACAAAATATGTTGGAGAGCTAGCTCGGAGATTTAAAGGGCATGTTTCAAACAATCTTGCGTAAGAAGAGAGAAGGTTTGAAATGGGATTGGCATTCTCGTCTGTAAGGATCTGTGTCTTGATACGAAGTGGTTTGGAGAATGTACCATTTTGATAAGATCTTGGAAGAAGAGTTTCTAAATGTTATTTCTACTTGTGCACCTCAAGTTAGTTTAGAGGAGAAAAAAAGGAATTCTGCAAGAATTTGATAAGCTAGTCCAAAAAATTCCATGAAAAAGTGATATGCATGGCTGTAAATTAATTGAATATGTCCTTTTTAAAAAAAAAGAACATGTGGGGAAGGATGCCAAAAGATATGCAACAACCCATGGGAATCATGGTTTGACATTAAAAAAGAAAGTGTTTCTTGATTTGGTAGTGACTTGTAATCTTATCATATTAAGTAGTTCTTTTCAAAAAATCATATTAAGGAGTTTTTTTACAAAAAGACGGGCATTTACTGCCACAAGAAAGGTTTAGATGATTTTGAGATGATTCTTCTGAATGGAAACGTTTAGATGATTTTGAGAAGTTTCTTCTGAATGGAGAATGTGCAATTGCCTTATGTTAAATTTACGAAGTAGACAAGTGGGGAGTGAGAATGAGTGAGAGGAAGGTGCAGAGTGTCATGAGAAGGTGATGAGGAGGCATTGCTGAGGAGTCGCACCATTAAAAAGTACTCTTTGTTGACCAAGGTTCGAAATGACGATTTCGACGTCGTGCCAATGAAATTGCAAGTGTGCATTTCGTGGCCATGCCGAGGACATGTTGGAGAAATGGCCGTTTTTCGATGATTTCGATGGCTCGAAAAAATGCCATTTCGGAGGCACGTCGAGGGCATGCCGATGCATGCCGACAAAAATGGTAGAAGTGGTCAAAATGATATCAGTTTCAAGAAAATCAAATGTTGATTATGTAACAATAAGAGTATTACATCATAATATTCATATACAACATGACCATATAATGTTAAAATTCAATAACGAGATGAAATATTCTTACCATGTTAAGAATACAGAAAATTTAATAATAGAAGAATACAAAGAATTTAAGAATAAAAGAATTTAAGAATGAAAGAATCAAAGCGTATAGTTTTAAAGTAAAAGTTAAAACTGTAATGTCTTGATGTATGATGTATCGGAAGTCAGGACTTGGAACTTGAAAGACAGATTTCACCAGAACCAAGAGTGTCTTGCTGGATGCATATTTTTATCATGGGTACTATCACCACTTGATTGATACTATTGTTGACTATTGTGTCGATGAATACTTTGAATGTATTCACAGTAATCCTTCCAAGACATATATGAATACATTGTCTGGTAATCCATTATGTGCTGTCTGTATTCATGTTCATTCATACTAACAAAAATCCCAAGGCGGGGAAATCTACTATCTATGTATGGTCTGTCACGCTGCCCACGTGCACGATTAGTTGCACGTGTTTGTGAGAATCCTGTTGCTCTAGAATCATCTTGTGATGATTCTGATCTTGGCATTTGAGGGAGAGCTTGGGGTTGGAACTGCTGAGGAAAGTAATTTTGGATCATACCATACTCATATGGGTAAGAATATTCACTCCCAGTCCTAGTCCCAGAAGTGTCAACATTTTCAGACTCAGCGTATGAATATGATGGATAATTATATGAAGACAGTGGTGGTGCAAATGATTGCGGGTAGAATAGTTGAGCATATGAAGATCCCGTCTCACATGTTGTGTTGTATGATCCCATGTCATATCCAGATCCAAGTGCTGAAGAACCAAAAAATTGATCATTAATGCTCATGGAACCAATTGAGGAGCTCAAATCCTCCATGTAGGCATCGTGACTTGGGTATCCCTCATAATCCATGGCTGGTGGACTTGGACTTGGAATATGTTCGCCATGGATATTGGTGTGTCGTTCGTCATATTCTGTAGCACCCTGAGTTTGCACTTGACCACCATGTCTCCCTCTGTCGGATGATCCTTCTGATCCAGATCATTCTACCATTACAAATGCATCTGCATTTGAGCCATCATCTGAGTCATCCTTTGAGGTTGAAGTAGACTGTGATAACTGTCGTTCTTCATCCTCTTCATCCAGTACTCTTATAGGAAATGTATGACAACCAGATCTGACCATATGTTCTTCAACATCAGCACCCATTTTCTTTGATAGCTCTGGATCTGACCTTCCCCTAACATCCATCACAGGTTCTCCTCCAATGTCATTTATCCAACTTTCTAGCACATTATCTCCGATTCGGAAAATGTAGGCCAGATCAATTGGATCGGTCATTTCCTTGTTTTTAAAATCAAAGCTCTCCTGAATGTGCCTCATTCGTAACCTTATGTTGTAGTGGATATACACAAGGTCATTAAGCTTGTCAATTCCACGCTTGTTTCTTCTTTTGGAATGGATAAGGTTAAATGTACTCCAATTTCTTTCACATCCACCAGCAGATGATGTTTGTGATAACACTTTAACAGCCACCTGCCGTAAATTTGGAGCTTCTGTTGCATACAAATTCCACCATTCCACTGTAGTGAAACATATTCTAGTCAAAAATTGGATTTTATAGAGTAAATTATTATTAGTAAATATTAAAGGGATGTCGGTTATTACCAGGATGAGTGGCCTTAATAGCCTGTTGTGCCATATGACTCCTAAAAGATCCCATCCTTTCTCTAAATAATTTAATCTACAACATGTTGACATGAAGATGTCAAATATCTTATTTAAGCATCAAATTTGAAGTTAAATTTGCCTACCTCATTCATGCACGCTATTTGCGTAGCAGTTGTAGGAGAGAGCTTTTGAACTTTTTGCACAGCTTGAATGAGATTTTCGCGCATGCCAAGGTGGTATTTATAGTTAAATTTGGGTTGAAATAATAGCCTATGATAAAAGATAAATAGTTAAAATAATATAAAATTATTTGAATAAGATAAATTTATAATGAAATATACTTACCGGCAATGTGGAGCGGGTGGGATAGCATGCTTTGCCTTCGTTCTCTTATTATCTTTAAGAATGGCTCTTTAGACCTTCCCGCTACTTCTTCCCCCTTTTCATACATAATTTCTAGTGCTTGGTATATGTAGCCCATCGTTGGTTTCTTATCTCCATCCACCAACTTCAAAACTAATACGATGGTCGATGACGTACTGTGCAAATATTTAATTCGATACATTTACGATTACGTCCGTCGGTGATGTCTACTATGAAAATTGTCGAGAAATATTTTATAGATTTTTTATGATTACGTTCGTCGGTGACGTACTGTGCAAATCGTCGATTAATATTTTATGGATTTTTTGTGATTATGTCCGTCGGTCGGTGACGTACTGTGTAAATATTTGATTTGATAAATTTACGATTACGTCCGTCGGTGTTGTCTACTATGCAAATTGTTGATAAATATTTTATGGATTTCTACCCACCTCCACCACCAGATCCACCACCATCCACCACATAGTGCACACACCTTAATTCCCACCCCACCTGATTCATATTGGCCATTGCATCATGCCACCAGCCAGTGCGGGCACTGGCACCGCACGACCTCCCGTTACCTTTGTCCCCTTTCCCCTTCCCTCCAAAAGAGTCATCATTGGAGGAAATTCTAAACATGCGGCGGCCACCCTCTACAGGAAGACGCTCCCCTACCTTCCCAGCAGGCAACTAGTCCACCACCAAGAAGGTGAGAAATTCCATAAGTAACGATGCAGGCTACAGCCTGAAGCAGCGGCAGAGATGACAGTGACAGTGGCATTAGCGGAGCGGAAGAGATGGCAGTGACAGTCTACAGCAAGCACACAGCATCGGCATCGGCATTTCTTAACAAGATGGGCTGCATCGGCATCGGCACAAGCACACGCCCTTGGTGGGAGTCCCTATATGTTAAGCATCCTACGGCATCGGTAGTTCTTGCCGACCCTATGGATATCTGCACAAGCACATAGCATCTCTTAACAAGGTGGGGCCCCCACTACACCCAAATCAAATAGCCCTCCCGCCTCCCCCGCCCTCCCTCCCCACCCTCTATGTCCGCAGGGCCCACCGACCCTGCGGCTCCACCACCACCACCACCACCACCTTCCTCCCCATGTCCTCCTCCTCCCCCTCCATCCCTCCTCCCTGCCCCCACCTTCAGCTCTTCCTCTCCTCCTCCCCCAACCCCTTCCGCTCCCTCCACCTCCTCCTTCGCCCCAAACCCCCCGCCCTCGGCTGCGTCGAGCTCCACCTCAACCTCCCCCACCGCTGTCCCCTCTGCCCCCCTCCTCCTCCCCACCCCGTCTCTACTTCTGCCTCTCTTGCCCCCTCCACGCCCCCGACCACCTCTACCAGTCCCCCTCCTCCCCTCCCCACGCCCTTGCCCTCGACGTCCACCGCGTTGAGCTCTTCTGCTTCGCCTGCCGCGACCAGGTCACGACCCCGACTTCGACTCCGTCGTCCTCCTCGCCTCCCAATACCGGATCGCCTCCATCCCCGTTCCCCCCACACCCCCCAAGAGGAGGCGACTGGTCGAGTTTCGCCCCTGAACCCCCACCCCCAGGGAGCAGCGCCTCCTCGACTGCTGCTCCAGCCCACTGTGGTGCCCCGACACCGCCGCCGCCGAGTCGGGCCGCGGGGGCCTCCGGGGGCTCAACAACCTTGGCAGCACCTGCTTCATGAACTCCGTATTGCAGGCGCTGCTCCACACCCCGCCCCTGAGGAACTACTTCCTTAGCGACCGCCACAACCCCTACGTCTGCAGGCCGCAGCAGAGGAAGAAGGCGAGCGGCGAGGGCGACGATAGGAAGGTCGAGTGCCTCGTGTGCGATCTCGACGCGATCTACTCCGCGGTGTTCTCCGGTAGCCGCACGTCCTACAACCCTGCCAAGTTCCTATACAGGTGAGGGGGACGAGGGAGAGTGACCATTTTGCCGGCGGCGGCACGGCGGCATGCCGACCATACCGGTCGGCATGCCGCCGAAACACCTATTTTTCGACATTGAAATCATATCGGCATGGCTGTTCTTCAAAACTGGCATGCCGTCGGCATTTAAATCAATGTTGTTAACTAGTGGAGGATGGGGAAGAAGAGCAGCTGTCAAGGTGAGATGCTTCCTCTGACGTGGGGTTGCATGAAGGAGATTTGGTTGAGGATAGTTTATTCTTTGTGGTGCTCTGAGCATAGGAGAATTTGATGGCATGATTGGTCTGATGTAGATAAAATAAGGAAGGTTTAAGCAAGAACATGGGTCAAGTATGGGGGATGAGACTAATTATGCCACAAGAATGACAAGGTCATCCCAATGTAGAAGTTAACCACTTAACATCAGATTATTAGTAAATGTATCTGCACCTAAAGAAGGGAAAAAGAGAAAACTAGTGCCTAAGAACATAAAAACTAAATGACAAAATCTAAAGGGGCAAGAAAATTTCAAGCTTACAGTAAAGTATTTGAGAACAATGGAAGTGGCAAAGAGATGTGAGAGATTGCGGTGATTAATGCTAGAAAGGTTGCCTTTGGTGTGAGTGAAGGAGAAATGCTTTCATTAAAGGAGGCTTGATGGTGGGATGAAAAGGTATGATAAAAGCTTATAGTTAAAATGGCCTGTCCCAGGACCTTTTATCAAGAAAAAATCAGTGAAAAGCTTTACAGATTATAGAAAGGAAAAGAAGTAACACAACTTGGAAGGTCTCTACATAATGCTTGATATCAAAAAAAAAAAAAAGCAAGGAAAAATATCTTCAGGTTCGATATTGTAGGAAACTGTAGAAGGAAAGAGCTTGTGTATATAAGGTGTATCAAGGATTAAAAAAGACAACATTGTAACTAGTGAAGCTATTCGGAAAAGATAGAAGAGTTACCTGAGTATTTTTAATGGACATGATACGGTTGAAATCATTTCAGGAGAAGAAACAAACTGATGCTTAGGTATAATTGTATAGAAAGGAGGTTCTAAAAATGATGAAAATGATCTAAAAAAAGGATGAAAATGGGTAGAACTATGGGGCAGGATAACCATGTGGATGTTTGGAAATTCTTGGAAAAAGGGACATTTGCTTCATAAAATTATCTAACATAATTAGGTGAAGCAAGAGAATGCCAACAGAATGAAGGAAAAGTGTTGGGATTCCCACATACAAGAATAAATGAGATATATACAGTACAAAAATGATATTAATTTCTTTCAAAAAAAACTATTATTGTTGTGATCTTGTGGGTAGATGATATGTTGTTAGCATTGGTATGACTTTCTTTGGGAAAGCTCTATGCTTCTCTACCAAGACATCTTCTGTTGTATTGGAAATTCACCCTTTGAAGGTCTATCAACAAAGGAATTGGGTGTTCCTATTGTTTAATTACCTTAACACATTCTTTGGGAAAGCTCCATACTTCTCTACTAAGACATCTTCTATTGGATTGGAATTTCACGCTTTAAAAGTCTATCAACAAAGGAATAGGGTGTTCCTATTGTTTCTTAACCTGAAACACTAATCGATATGCATGAAGATTTCTGATAAATTATGTATCTCTATTGATCTTTGGAAGGGAGTAAAATTTCGCTATTTACACCCATCTCTTATATTACATTGCTTGATGGTGTCGGTCCTACTTTGAGAAAGTTTTCTATTTCTTGTCTTAAACATTTTTGTTCCATGCAATTTCGATGAGACCATGGAGGATGTTGAGGAAAAGCAAATGATGAGATATGATTGCTCTTCACTCTCATGAGGCATGGGAGTTGGGCCCACATCCATCTGGAGCTTTTGTTGTGGCTTGCCAATGTGGGGTACATTGTCAAATACTTACCTAATGGCACAATAGATTTCCCTCAAGTCTAGGTTGGTGGTCATAGGCTACACTTGAATCTATGGGGTTGATTATTTTAAGACATCCTCTTATGTGGCCATCCCAGTTTGCTCCATCACATTGCAGATAATAAGGATTGGCAATTATATCAATTGAACATTAAAAATACTTTTATTTATGAAATTATGTCCAAGAAGGTCTATATACCTCAACCATTAGGTTATGTGGCCAAGCGGGAGTATGTATGCATGCTTTAAACAACAACTTATGGTCTCAAAGGAAATCCAAGAGCTTAGTTTGACAGGTTGAGCACTAGAGCTACGAAGATTGGGTTCTCTAGATATATTTTATCAGACATGGACATTGTTATTCTTTCAAATTATGCTGATGATGATAATTACATGTGATGATAGGTCAAGAATTAAGGAGGCAAAAAATTATTTAAGAGGATTCTATAACAAAAGGCTTTGGGAGTCTATGATATTTTCATGCAACAGAGGTTATCAGAAATTTCAATGGCTTGGTTTCATCTTAGCGCAAATACATGTTGGATATTCTTGAAGAAGCAAATCTTTATGGAGCAAAATCATCTTGTATATCCGTGGATCCCAAGATGAGTTTAATGGTTGCGGATGACCCTAGAACCAAGGATCCCAGATTCTATGGAAGACTTGTCAGGAGACTTCCTGATTTTATTTGTTCTGTGATCCATATAAAATAACTTATGTACATGTCTGACTATAGCCAGTAGCAATGTTTGTTTTATTTTAAAGTATTTGAAGGGATTTCCAAGAAAAGAACTCCTTTTCAAGGACAATTGGCATTTTGGTTTTTGTGATTTGCGTAATGCTTATGATGCTAATTCTCTAGGGGAAAGTAGGTCTATCATTAGGTGTGCTAGTTGGAGGGAATTTGGTAACATGGTGAGGCAAGAAACATAGCATTCTATCTTGATCGAATGCTGGGGATGGATACAGAGCCATGACCTATGCAGCCTGTGAATTGTTGTGGATCAGATCATTCCTATTTGATTTGAGATCTATATTCAGGTATAACCCCTTTGTATTGCGATAATATGGCAGCTACTTATTAGCTTCAAATCCCATCTTCAATGAGCAGAGCAAGCATATACAAGATTGCCACTTTATTATGAATGGATTATTAGAAAGGAGGATAGCTACAGCACCTACTTTTTTTTTTGAAACGGTACAACACCTACTTTTTTGAGCTATGGACTGCTAATATTCTTCCAATGTTCTTGGGACTGTCATTGATATTTCTATGACAAGTTAGGCATGATTGACATCTATGCTTCCACTTGAGGGACGTGTTTTTTTTTGCTTTTTCCGAAACAACACTAGAGGGAAGTGTTGTTTATATTGTTGTGTTGTTTATTTCTTTAGCATGAATTTTCCAAGGCCTAATTTGTATTTTTCCACCTAACCTTTGTATAAGAGAGGCTAGAACTTCTCAATAGCACAACCTGTAGCATTTTCTGTGACAGAACTGTTTATAATGTGCTTGTGAAAGCTGTAATTAATGTTGATCCATGAAATTGAAGCCTGAATTATAATTCACCATAAGTCTATAGTGTATGATTTATAATTTTTTTGAGAAGGTAAATATGGTGGGCATGGGATTTGATCCCATGACCTCTTGGATGCTAGTGGCATGCTCTACCACTGAGCCAACCCCTTGTTGGTCATGTATGATTTATAATTCATTCAACATACCCCTCTAAAAAAAAAATCATTTAACATATTAACTTATGCATCTAAGCTTATCAGCAATTTTCTAGGGTGAGTTGCAGTATTCATATCCATGACTGTACAGGAAATATGGTAATATCCACACGTTCATCCTTATCTGACCACTTGCACCTTTAATTATGGGTGCAGAGATTTGGCATGTGCGAAACTATGAAAGTATGAACATCTAATATAGAAGTTTGTTGGTGTTTGATCTTGCTCCATAGTTTGCAAAAATCTAGATTTTAATCTATATTTTCATTTTTCAAAGTGTTCATAGATGTGAGATTGTAGAAGCAACCTATTCCTGGGAATATGTTGATAGTTAGAATTCCTGGCGAGAAAAGTACTTAATTTTGACTGAAAAGTGACTTTGATTTGCCCTTTCACAAGTGAACAGAACTTTATCAAAGTATTGAAACTGAGAAATTACACTCATCGGGAGTGAAATTCCAATCAGAAGCAAAGAGGTGAACTTCAATTTATAGCCTCTGCACATGATGCTTAAGATGTGGGCAGTTTTTGTTAAATCTGTTCCTTCTGGCGTATACAACAGTAGACTGTAGGATTTTTTTTGATAAGCAACAGTAGATTATATGATGAGAGCTGAAAAAGTAATAATAGCCAACTAAGATCAAGTAACTATCCAAATGTACAAAACCTGTTCATAATTCTTATAGCTTACATGCTCAAAAAACGAGATTCTTCATTGCTTGTCAAAGATAAATGCTCCTTTCTTTTTTTTTTCTTTTTCTTTTAATATGGTACTAGGTCTTATTTTACATCTTGTGCACATTTTGAAGTGAAAGTGTGTATTTGCTATCCTTTTATGCTCCATCTCAATGTTGAACAATTTATTCTTTGGTTCATTGTAGAGGTAATTTAGATTAGACTAGGATTCTAGTTTTAGCGAAGACTTTGAGCATATGGGGAGATTTCATTTTTTTTTGTTTTTGTTCTTTTCATGGTACCTTTCTTGGATGTTACCTTCCAATTCATTTCCTGGTAAGTGGTATTTATGGCATGTTGAATCACATTATATTGATCATGCTCTCTCTTTTTACTTTCCTACATTTTCCTTGCTTATAGTGATGGACGGAACTTCAGGATCAAACTTGTTTCCTCTGCACCGGTGTAAAATACTTCACCTGGTTTGTTCTTCCTGTTCCCCCTTACTCTTGTCATGTAGATGATGTTTACCAATTGTCTTGACAGCATTATAATTCCCATGGAAATAAATATGCAGGTAAGGCATGCCCAGGGAATCCATAATGTGGAAGGTGAGAAGGATCACAAAGCATATTTGTCTGATGCACTTTTTGATGCTCACCTTACCCCTCTTGGTTGGGAGCAGGTAATGGAGGGTTTGTTTTCTTTTTACTGTTCCTTTTTTTTGGTACATTTGTTGTTGTACCTATTCTCCTATCAGAAATCATGTGGGAAAATTTGAACCATGTCGTGCTTGCCTTAGAAACCTCACAACGTTGGAGGGGAGGATTCTGTGTTGTTACTGCATTTGAATGTCTCCTTATTTTCATAAATCACAGTTTTCTTTTGAATGTATTCCCAAGTCACATATTAGTCCCCTAAAAGTGACCACTTTTGACCTAGCCTAACCATGAAAAAATTTAAATTAATCCCTAAACACTGGAATGATAATTTTATACTGGCTTAATTAGCTTTGACAGTTTATTCTTTTGGTGAATATTTCTGTGTACTATCAAATTACTCCTTGTCCCTTTGTAATCCCAAGAAAAAACAAAGGCAGCTTGGTGCATGAAGCTCCTACCATGTATCCTGAGGAGGGGTTGGACCAGCTTTGAGTCTATTGTTTCCTTACATTTTCAACAATAGGCTGATTCCACATGTCTAACCTGTGACCTCCAGGTCACATGAAGATGACTTCTACTGTTGCACCAAGGCTCCCATTCTATAAGCCCAAGAGATGCTAAAGTAAAATGACCTGGAGAGCACCTGAATCTACTTTCTACCAACCTTCTCAAGGAATCCGCACTCATACACCATCCTTCCTAGGCTGCTGTGAGATCCACGCAATGTTCAGCATCTAATACTTCACAACCAAAGCTGATGCAGCAATTACACCATTGCCCGCCGAGATCAACTCAGCCATCCAATTAATCTGTGGTATCTCTATTTCTCTACATTTTACTGCATTACTGCAGACAAAAGGAAACCGCTTAGAGTTTATTTGAAAGGACATATGCTAAAGGATAGGGTTCAGGCTTTGGACATATATTTGAAAGGTGCTTATCATAAATTCAAATTGAATACTCAATAACTTAGAGAAACTTCTTAGTAGTGTACACAGGTAATGGACCTGCTATGAACACGTAACATAAACATCTGTAATTATAGACGTATTATTTACACCTAATGGGAACAACTCTGTCCGAATGGAACCCTGAACTTAACACCTGACACAGAAAAAAATTGCTTTAACATTTTCCCATTAATGTTATTAACCAATGTTGACATCGTATTCAGAACAGAACATTCATCTAAGACATGCTTATATCAAGATCCACCTGGTTCTCGACTGTAAGGATGCACCTTTTTCTTTAACTCTAAGTTTAAAGGACCTGAAAATAATGAACCATATTTTCCCTTAAGTTATTCAAAATCCAAGTTTGACAGAATGCCCATGTAGTTCAAATCACATACTACGATGTTAAGATGTTAGAGCTGGTTCAGCTGGCTAGCCCTATCTAGAAATCATTGAAGAAGTTGAGCCCTATGTAAACTGCAATCAGAAAATATTGGGATCTTAGATAGGACAGACTGCATGGAGGATCACTAGTCTTGGATGACCCTCCTAAAGAGAAAGAAAGAATAGGCTGCTAAAGTTAACCTTGCATTTTCACAGTGAAGTGCTGACTTTGAAGTACCTTTATTTTTAAAAGAAAATGGTTTCAGTTTACCTTTTTTGGTTGAAAACCTTTTCTAGATGTTAGAGTCACCTGTTGTTGCCTTGCTTGATATGATAGACCATGCACCTTTGATCAAAGCATAGAGTCTCTTGCATTCTATCACACAATCATACTAAATTCAACGAAATTGTTTTATATCAAAGTAAATCTTCTATAAATTTACATATGAGGGGTTATTCCTAGGTTTCATCCAATCTTTAATATCTTAGAAAATCCTACATTGGAAAAAATGCTCATAAAAATCCCTATTGGTACTGATAAATATAGGCCTTCTTACCATCCACACCAGAATAGATACATTATTCCAGAAAACCTGGTAGTAGATTATCCAAAAATACCTTCTAGGGAGGAAGACCTCCTAGAGATTACGGGTGGTTATGTTGAGGCTTGAGGCACTTCTTCCTTCTCCATCGAGAGCACACACTGTTCCATCACTCACAAGTCATAACAACTGCTGTATATTCCTTGGTTCCCAGATGTGACTAGTGCAAGGTCTTCCAGGAAAGTTGCACCGTGAGAGTGAAAAAAGGATGCCAGGGGCTTAGCAACAGCTACTGGAATAAGTGGAAATGCGTCTAATCATTTATGAAAAATACTAACTCTGTCTGTTAGTCCCCAGCCATCAAATAGAAACTTTGACAAGCAATTTGACAATTTTCGGAACTTTGAAAATGTTGAACTGTAACTTCTTTGGTACCTTGAATTTCCATGCTAACTTTTCTAGGGGTTTCGGTATACAAGTCTGAGATTCATGGATGCACCCTAATCTCACAAGCAAATGAATGAGTTACACTTGCATGTCAAACCCTAGAAACCTAAGAGTGCAATAATGTATGAGTTCAAACAAACCCCAAAACTTTAATTCTAGACTTGCAATAATGTAAGTCAGGTTTTTAAGTATGCAATTATAAATTTTCACACAAAAAATCAATCGGGGTTCGGACCTTTAACATAAAAGCTAATCAGGGTTTAACCTAAGAGTGCTTTGCAATTGTAAAATGTGCATATTTTCATATTCTAAACTTAGCAAGGCTGTTCAATGTATTTTTTATGGGCTTTTGTCATTACATGAAATGAGGTCCTCTCTAGGCCATTTGTTGATGGTATTGGAAATTGTACAAGATGCCTTGATGGGATGTGGGCGGAAAATCATTGATTTTGTAACCTCTCTCATGAGTAGTGAATTTAGTAGCCACTATCATTAGCTGCCAATCATCTTCCTTTCAGAAAAAAAGGTCACAACCAGAAGGAAAGGAAAATGGCCCTTGAGTTCCATTCCATTGGATTGCATTCCTGTCAAATTAGGGAACATTGTAAGGCACGGCTTCTGCAAACACTGGTTTGCTGTCAGCACAAGTGAAAAGTGATATAGGTAGGTCCTAGTCTCACAAATAAGTTTACAATTCAGACTTTTGAGTCTAAATTATAGGAAGCTTGCAATCCCGATATACAAGTCTAAATTATGGGAAAACACTGGTTTGCTGTCAGCACAAGTGAAAAGTGATATAGGTAGGTCCTAGTCTCACAAATAAGTTTACAATTCAGACTTTTGAGTCTAAATTATAGGAAGCTTGCAATCCTGATATACAAGTCTAAATTATGGGAATTGCTCATCACTGATTTAAATGCCAACGGCATGCCGTCGGCAAGGCCAGTTTTGAAAAATAACCATGCCGATATGGTTTCAGTGTCGAAAGACAGGTATTTCGGCGGCATGCCGCCATGCTGATGCCGATGCCGATGCCGATGCCGATGCCGATGCCGATGCCGATGCCGATGCTGTGTGTTTGCTGCAGACTGCCACTACCATCTCTTCCGCTCCGCTAATGCCACTGTCACTGGCATCTCTGCCGCTGCTTCAGGTTGTAGCCAGCATCGTTACTTATGGAACTTCTCTCCTTTTTGGTGGTGGACTTGTTGCTTGCTGGGAAGGTGGGGGAGCGTCTCCCTGTAGAGGGTGGCCGCCGCACATTTAGGATTTCCTCCAATGATGACTCTTTTGGAGGGAAGGGGAAAGGGGACAAAGGTAACGGGAGGTCGTGCAGTGCCAGTGCCCGCACTGGCTGGTAGCACGATGGCCTATTCCTTTCCAAAATAGAATCCTACTCACTATTTAACCTACAAATAACCTCCAGAGATTCATTGTTCACCTAACAATGTTCCTCTTTAATCCATTTCTCATACCCTCTTAGAAACTCTCTTGATGCAAATAATCTTGCTGCCAGAGTACAAGTCATTATATCCACTTCCAGTACTTTACACTGGTGCTCCTGTATAAGGTCTCTAAAGCCAGGTTCATAGAACAAAATTTTCTTGAATTTGAAGTACATTGCATGCCTGAGATCATCATTTGATCTCCAACACTGTGGAATGTGATCAAAGAAAGGTCCATCCAAGGCAGTTCACCTCAAATAAAGGGAAAAGCTCCTCAAAATTAATGGAGTAGTAAACCTGTAATTGCATGTGCACTACTTCTGTGTGTGATGCTTCACCAAGTAAAACAACAGTTGCAGATTATACAATCAGATAATGCAAGCTCAGCCAGAACGTCACTGAACTCCATCTCATCCCTATCCCTTGATACTTTATCCCCTAGTCGGTCATTTATTCCAACTTAATATTAGAATCTCAACCTACACTCTGGTAAATTGGAAAAAGGCCCTGTGCATGTGTCTCAAATCTTCTTGCAGTACCCTTCTCTCTATCTCTGCATGTGGCCCATACAGAGAACTAAAGAGGAATTCGTTCTTATCTAATATATTGCAACATCACTGAAAATAAAATGTTTCCAACCACCAAATCCTCTTGCAAAGTTTCCCACATCCTAGGCAATCAGACGCCTGCCTAACAAGCCATCTGGATTCTGAGCCACAAAATCATTTCATTATGTTCCCCTAACTGGCCCCAACAGTTAAAAACAACAGACCTCCAACGTTGCCCCTTGTAAAATACAAGCACTGGACTCTAATATGTCAAGCACCTCCCAAAAGTCCTATGATAGGCAGTGTCCTACAAACCCTCGTGTTCCAACTATCTTCACCAGAATATAAGACAAAGCCCCCGCTTCTAGAGTTCCAACTGTCTACCACAAGCCTGCCCCTGGCCCCCATCACAACTCTAGCCACTGCATCCGTAGTCTATTTGAAGTCTAATGTAATTCAATTGTTGCAACCCCATTGTTGGCCTCCTTTTATGAAGTGTAAACATGGTGGTTTTGAGTGTGGGAGACTTCTTTAGATCCAGACATCACATCTGGAAATCAAATCCGAGAGCATGCTGTCTAATTTTTTTTTTGAAAGGAAAAGGAAAGCTATCGAATCGCTAATAGCAATCTAGCATGCTGTCTAATTTTAAATATAGTTGAGCATAATAGGTCATTGACTTTGCTTGAAACTTATGGTAGTCTCAATTTTTCTATTCAACAAGATTTACTAGCCAACTACGATTCTTTCTTAGCAACATGATCTTCTAATGGAAGTAAACAACCAAGCAAACTTAAGACATGGCATGAAATTAAGACAAATCACCACCATGAACATTGAGAAGGAAACCTCGAAAGGTCACTCTTATACAATGTTGCATAATACAAGATGAAGTAAGAATAAGAGATAATCAAAAAATAATGTGCTTCATCACAACAAACTCCCCTACAAGAGTAGTGGACTAAAGCTAGTTCATTCTTCTCAGAGAAGAAGACAAAGGGGAAAAAAGGGTCCACCTCAACTTGAGTAGTATGCCCTATTCACACCCAAAAAAAAAAGGAAAAGAAAAAAAGAATGGTATGCAACTAACACCCTGAGTACTAACTGGATATAGAGGTAGATCCAGCAGGCCATCTAATCAGTTACCTTACTCAACATAGAGTCTTTATCATCCAACTTGGATGACAATCTTCACTCTTAGTTTATATTCTATGCCTCTTCATGATTAACAGCAATTTCGTTAGTGTTTTTGCCCAAATCCATAAACCATGATTCATGCATGTTGCTTTGGGGTTGATTTTGAAACCCTACTATGCATGTTCGTATATTATTATTCCATTAAGCATGACTTATGCATCTCACTTAGGGTTTTCTTCCGTTAAACAGTGTATTAATGGGTTGTAGCTAAGATTTCTAATAAAGGCATCTTATTACTTTTCCCTACTTTGCTGTTCCTCTATGATTTTGTTACTACATTTAGATGGAAGGATTAGTTTAGATGCATATACACCTATACATTAAGACTGACATTGCATTGACCAAATATTGTTCATGGTGCTTCATGTACAGATACAAGAGGAGCCAGTTACATACAAACCCTCCTAACCCGACCTTAGGCACTCTAGGATCCCGGTCCATCTGAAATATGCCCCCAGTTCACGTCAAGATATAGATGAGCACAGTGATTTAAATGCCGACGACATGCCGTCAGTAAGGGGGTGTTTAGAGAAAGGCCATGCCGACACAAAGATAGTGTCGGTTTGCAGGGAAACCGTCGGCATGCCGATAGTTGCTGACGGAACGGCGGCATGTCGACCGTTTGTTGAGTGGTGCTGGGAATTGGAGCAGCGGGAATTTGAAAAGGAATTGGAGGTTTAAATTTGAGGAAGAGGGACATGTTATACTTTTCAAAATTCGGGAAGAGTCCACACACACACGTTGATTTTTTGTCATATAGGCTCAAATAATCTGTAAATACGTTTCCAACATCTTGATTTAGTTGTCTTTCGAATTTTAATCATTCCTGCACACACACACGTTGATTTTTTGTCACATAGGCTTAAATAATAATTTTTTTTTGTTCATATAGGCTTACATACAACTGTACATATGTTTCTAACATTTTGATTTAGTTGTCTTTCAAATTTTAATCATTTCTATCATTTTTGTCGGCATGCATCGGCATGCCCTCGGTGTGCCTCGAAATGTCATTTTTTCGGGCAGTTGAAATCGTCGAAATCTGCCATCGAAAAACGAACATTTCCATGGTATGTCTTCGGCATGCCCACGAAATGCATACTTACAATTTCATCGGCACGGCGTCGAAATCGACATTTCGAACCTTGTTGCCCATCTCAAAGTAAATTTGAATAATTTACATAAAAGATTCACAACTATAGGGCTGTGGAAAAGTAAGGTTCCCAATCTTTTTTGTTAAATGTGACTTGATAGTTTGTAACTTTGTATGACAGTGTTATTTGCAGAATTATATGTGATCATGTGCTTCATGAGGACTATTTATATCTTTCATTTATTCCATGAGCACCCTTCTTTTTTAATACTATCTCATTTCATTCCATTGCTTCAAATTCGTACATTTATTTTGGCTAATCTACTCCTGCAACAAAGAAGGTTATGCTTTTCGACATAAATAAGAAGAAAATGAGATGCACATTAATGAAATACATAAAGGGTTCTCACATTGCATGCAATTTATGACTCTTTTGCCAATGACACTATGACACTATGATTGACCGCCTTTCGCTTGCATTGTATGGTTGAGGATGTTTTCTGTAAAATATTTGGAGAATCATCCTATTTTTTGTACTCATGAAACTCTATAACTTAAAGGTCTGTTTGGTGTTATTTCCGATTCTTGGTTACTTGTTAATGTCAAATGGGAAAAGGGCATGGAGGAATAAGGATTAGGAAGTTTCTGACATGACAAAGGAGGAATAAGGATTGTTCCACCAGTGAGGTGGAATGATTTTTGCCTAACTTGGAGGAATAACTCGCTCATAATGTTTAGAAATAGGTTCCTCCAGTGGAGGAGCAATGGTTAGAGGATTAAGCAGAATTTAACTTGAATAGTTGGGGACTTATTGCTGGATGTTCCTTTTTTGACTGTTCTAGAGCATGTAACCTTGTTCCTCATAGATGAAAATAATGGAATGGAAGGGAGCACAGAGAACTTCCTCTTGTTCTTTTACTCTCTCTTTTGCTGTTTGTGGACATTTTACAGATTGATGGAATTCTTTTCCTTTAGGATTTCATGGGTGCCTTTCTTTTCAGGACGGGGGAATTTCATTTGACCATCTAGGGAATTAGTCTGAAAGAAAAGAGAGTTACTTTACAATGTGCGGTGATTGAAAGGAAACATTTTCAATTAAGGAAATATTTTCGAATTGTTTCTTAAGGTTCATGCAATAAGGCCTAGTTCAAAATGTCCACGTGCAGATTTAGGATTTTTGAGTGAATGTCTTTGGTCTTCACCTATATTTTTGCTGCACAACGCTTGGTATGGGATGATGGTGCCTTTTTTAACCACCATGTTTAATGCTTATGGTTTGTTTAGGAGGAGCTGCTCAAGGGGCTTTTCTCAGGCTACTATGAGATTGTTGTCTGATCTGTTGGACTAAGCTCCCCTCAAAGTCTCTGTCTTCTATTGGCAGTTTTGCCATAGATGGTGGGAGACAAAAATTGTTGGACAAAAATGCACATTGGTTACACATTTGAGGTCTCCTTCAGTTATCATTAGGAGAACATTGACTGTTGACTACCCCTTTTTTGTGGGTTTGTGCATGATTTATGGACGGCATGGAGTTGATTGAATCAACACTTATTTCAAGTTTCAACTCCCTTTTGCGTTCTGTTCAAAAGGAAAAAAATCCGTCTGGCAAAAGCTTTGCTGAGAGACTTTACAGTCATGGGAAGATTACATACAGGTGAAGATGAGATACCGTCCTATTGCAGTGTTATAGTTGATCGGGCTGGAGTAGAATGCTGTTGCTTTTGGGGCCTCTAGGTTTTACATGGAAAATGCCATGTGAGACTGGATATTTTTCCAGCTGGTGGGTGAAGGGATGTTGCTTGCCTTGTTTTGTAGTTGTTTCTTTATATGTTATTGATATATTTAGATGACTACTGAGCTATGATAGTCATCCTTTTTTATAAAAAAAATTAATAAAAAAGATTTATGTCAAAAAAATTAGCTTCCATTTACCCCTGATTCCTTTTCTGTTCTAGAATTACAAACCCCCAATCTCTTTATGCACATTAAGCCCCTGTTACTTAAAAAAAATTAATCTGAAGAAACACCGTGCACGTAACAGGTTGATAATTTACGCAAGCATGTTCAAGCTTCTGGACTTTCTAAGAGGATTGAATTGGTTATCACGTCGCCTCTTCTAAGGTATGCATCTTTGGAAACATCACAGTTGAAGTCCATTAGCTAGTTCATTTTTTACTTACTAAATATGTATAGAATCTCATTTGCATATTTTCTTGTGGAAAATCAGGTCATTCAATAAAAAAAAAAGTTTGTTTGGCACATTTTGATATGGGAAGTTTTCTTTGGCAAACTTTGATTGGCACCTAATCTTTTCATAACCGGTTCATCAAATGAGAAACTGTTTAAATGCCTCTTCTAGAAGCAATTGAACGATCATTATTTCTTTCTCTTTGAATGAATGCCATACTTGTGAATGTAGATTCTATAAGAGTAGAGAGATGAGAGAGGGGGCAGGGGGAGGTGCTAGTCATTTGATTCCTCCTTTATTTGGTAGATATGAAATTGCTCTTTGTGGCCTTTTGTGTTGCCACTTGTATCTATCTCCTCTTTTATGGAGATGTCACTCCTTAAAATTTAACTACATGTAGGAATTCTCTCTACGGGAGAGCCATTTTCTGCCTTTCATGCATGTGCATATGATCCCCTGCCATTGTGATCATCATCTAATTCACCTGATTGTATCAAGAACTCATTGACAGCTTCTGCATACATTAGTGAGTAAGATCATATTTCATGCCTCAAGTTCTATACTTTGCTTTGACCATAGGTCAAATTGATAATATATATTTTGTGGTAGTTGGAGTGGAAGCTTTCAAGCATTGCTCGGTGAGAATATGGTCTGACATGATGTATGCCTCTTCTAGGCAAGAGCTTAGAATCTGCGTGGTAAGGGAATGTATAACAGTTATATTGAAGGAGTTTAGGACTGCATTTTATTATAGGTTTTTTCTAGAGACTGATTCTATGCTGGAAAAACGAAAGCAATATTAGGAGGCATAAAGAAACAAGCACAACAACTATCATTAAGCAGTAAAGTGAACTAAATTTAGGCATCTTTTGGTAAAATTTCCAACCATATTTGTAGGCCCTTCTCCAAAAAACTTAGATGCTGTGACTATTGACTTATGTATTTGATTCGATAATGATCCACTGTGCCACCCGTGATCGTGATTTTAGCTGCCAATTGAGGCATGCTTTTCCTTATCACCAAAGGGTACCATGTGATTACTCCCTAATTCTATGGTAATATATATCAGTTATTTCCATCAAACATAAAAAGATATTTTGGGCTTTTTAATTTTGTAAGATGGCTACAAAACATTTTGCTGGAAAAACTCCTTTTTGTTGAAAGGTAAAAAGGTTACTACTCTGAACAGTATCCCCTGAAGTATATTTATCTCAAAACAGCAGAATTCATCAAGGTACAGGTTGTCTCCCTGTGTTGAGGCCACTTACAAAGCACAGTAGACAAAACTATCAACACAAGGGTGCAGCCACTGAAAAAGGACTCCATTCCTGTGAAGCCAACGGCCCAAGTAAAAACCAGCACATTTGCTTTTTCATTCTTGGTTTGGTAGACGGTCAACCCCCTCCTAATGTCCCAAGCTCAAAAGGACTCAAGAAGTTGTCTGCAGTAAATATATTTGACAATTGAATGCCATTCAGAGTTGAACAGAGTTTGCAAATCCACAATCGAAGAATTGGTGCAGAATATTTTCACCATCTTGCTCACCTAGGCAGCACGTAAGATCCATATTTGGTGCCCATCTAGCTTGAAAGGACTTGGTGATGATCGTCCCCTGGTGCATTAACGAAATAAAAACATGCACCCAAGAGTTCATTTTGTTGTTCAAAATAATCTACAATCACATAGTAGAGTGTGATTTGAAGTGAAGTTGCTTGCATCTTTTGATAAGCAGCTCGGACATTGAAATCCCCAATTTCCAATACCATAGCATCGGTTTCTTCCCAGGGTGTATGTCCTGCAAGAGCTGAAGTGGTTCAATGAAATCTTCTAATCACGTCTCAGACAATTGTGCATGACATGACTGCGTCCAGACTCCCAATGCACTATCAAGGTATCCAATCCAACTACCTGAATCCAGTGTCTCCTTATCTGTAGCCAATTCAAAAGGATGGTGAAATAAAGAAGCTAAAGGATTGGCTGAAGATCAGTCATCCTTCCAGAAGACCAGAGGGCTCCTGAACCCAGAGGTTGTATGAAAAAGGAGCCACACTTTTGGTCAAGGTTGCACAACTTGGTACTTGGTATTCAGTTGGCTAAGTCACTAGCTAAGGAGTATATGATATGCGAGGGAGTAATCGAGGATTACTCAGTTGGGTATTTTTTTAATATTTAAATATTTAGGTAAATATGTTCATAAATTAGTTTAATTGCACAATTTACTACTAAGCCACATATAAAATTGAGATTTCAACAAGTAAAATATACCATGACATAAAAATCAACCATTTTGCATTACCACCGATATTTATTCAATAGTTAATGATTATGACGGTTCTTTTTAAAGGTTAATGATTATCACTATTGTAAATATAAAGTTAAATGTTTAGGTGAATATATATTGATAAAATAATTTACGAAGGTGTATTTACTTGCATGCTTTACTACTAAGCCACTACACAACTAGAGTCTAAAAATAAATGAATAAATAAATTTATTTTTGATGGAACTCGAGAATCATCATGGGCATGGGAAAGGGTGTGGGATACCATTGGAAGTAGAATCATGACCACTTGGGAATGATGGATGTTGAAGGTGTGGGATGGTTTGGCAATGGTGAGGGGGTCAGTGCCGATGGCGAGGTACCACCATAGAGTTGAGGGTGCAGGTTGATGGCGAGGTTGGAGATGTGTGGTGCGGGTTGTAGCAGCGGTGGTCGCTTATGGTTGATCTGGTGGCGCGGTAAGTGTAGCTGGAGGTGAGGTGGATGATTGGCGGTGAGGGATTTGCTCGAGTGGTGGTGTGGGACTCGTAGCAGCAATTGGTTGGGCTGGTGATGTGGTCGGTTGGCATGGGTGGAGGCAAGGTGGCAGTGCTACGTTGGTAAGGTGCTTAGGTGGTGGTGGAGGTTCTGCGAGAAGGAGGGGTAGGAAGGGGGCTTGTGTTGGTGGATATGATGGAGGAGATGAGATGAGAGAGGAGGGAATAAAGTGATGGAGTGTATAGTGGTGAGTGGAGAAAGAAAGTTGGTGTTGGGAAAGTAAGGGGGTGAGGAGAGGGGAATGGGTGTCGTTGGGAAGGGTAGGTACGGTGGCGAGGGGAAAAATAGGGATGAGGGAGAATTTAAGGTGAGGAGAAGAAAATAATTCTTTTAACATTCGTTTCAATTTATATTTTTTTGATACAACCCAATCCCTTTATAAATGGATTACAAAACTCCAAAAGGCATGACCTTGGATTACAACTCTTGACCAAAGCATCCCTTGGTTGAAATTAAAAAAATATGTGAAGATTCGTGGAAGCGGAGTGGAACCTTGGCACGTGGAAGATCCGATGTGTGGAACATGGTGGGCGATGGAGAGAGAGAGATAGAGAGGTCGATGGTGAGAAGAAAGAGAGAGGGAGTTGTAAAAGTTGATTTATTACAACTCAACTCAAAACAATGATGTTGATCTCTTTTTTATAGAGAGATCCGTTCCTACTTTTAAAAATAACTCTCAATCAAATCAAATTCTAACAAACCCAATCAATCACAATCCTAAATTATCTCTTCCTAAATTGGACTCATATTACTTAAAACAAAATAGCTACGTGGCATAACTTGGCTTGCAAGTCAACCAACTAAACATAAGGGCCACATGGCCCATCGGCGGACATACTGGCTGCTACGTGGCGTATTGTGCTACGTGACAGTCCATATGGCTATCCTTATTCTCCACACTCCTCAAGTCAAGGTTGGGAGGACGATGACTTGGCCAACTTGGCTTGTTAATGGTGCGGTCAGATGCTCCATCATCTTCTTTTGATGCGATTGCGAATCCTTTTACCACTTCTATAGTCGTTGCTTCTTTGGTAATCTTTGAAATAGTGGCTATTGGAGCAATGATCTTATCTTTGTTTAACTTGATAGATTTTCTTCTCCAACTTCTTTTCATCGTGTTCTTGGACTTGAGCTCCTCCTCTAGTAGGACATGTAATTTGTCCTGGTCGCCTACGAAGATTTTGAACGCCCACGCCCATAGGATATAGTTCAAGGCACTCTGAAGCTTAATCTTGGTGCCTTGAATTATAACATTTCCTTCTTCGGTGTTAATCTAATTCTCATTTTTAGCCATCCTTGTTCTCAAAGAACAAGCCTTCCTTTACCTGTATGCTCTACGTAAGGCACTGGATGCATCAGGGAAGCAACTTGCCGGGGTCCCTTTCTTGTCTCCTTGGGCCCTGTGTAAGGTGCCAAGGTCCTTCAAGGAGTTCTTTGAGAGAACTCATACGCCGATGAAGATGCCTTGAAAATCGAGGCTCCAATGTATGTGGAGATTCACACACAAACATTCTTGTTCGTGATCTCCTTTTCTCGCAACTCCATGTTCCATGCGTGGAAGAGCGGGGAGGCCAAGACTGGTGGCTCTGATATTATGTGAAGATTTGTGGAAGCGAAGCGGGACCTTGGCACGTGAAAGATCTTACGCGTGGAACGTGGTTGGCGAGAGAGAGAGAGAGAGGGGGGGGGGTTGACGATGAGAAGAGAGATGGGGGGTTGTGTTAAAAATCGGTGTTTTAGATGTCGACGACATGCCAAGGATTTGACCATCTTTGGGCAATAGGCATATCGACATGGAAAAGTTATCGATATGCAGTTGTCGGCATGCTGCCGGTAAGATCTGTTATGTTTCTATTGCTGCTGCTAGTGTACATTCCTGCTGTTGATGCTGGCGCACTTCGCTACTGTTGCTAATGTTGCTATCGACCAGCCTAGTGGATTGATCTCCAACATGAAAAATATTGATATAGATAATTTTGGGTCATCGATAACCTCGATAACCTAACATCGATACACGGGCATTTCCATGGCATGCCCACGATACATGCGCTTGGAAATGTGTTGGCACGGCATCGATATCGGTAGTTCGAACCTTGTAGAAATTGATTTATTGTAACTTAACTCAAACAATGATGTTGATCTCTTTTTATAGAGAGATCTATTCCTACTTCTAAAAATAACTTTCAATCAAATCAAATCCTTACAAACCTAATCAATCACAATCCTAAATTATCTTTTCCTAAATTGGACTCCTATTACTTAAAACAAAATTGTCACATGTGGCATAACTTGGCTTGTAAGCCAACGAACTAAACCTGTGACCCATCGGTGGATAGACTTGCTACCATGTGGCATTGTCACATGGTCCACCGTGCCACATGGCAATCCACGTGGCTACTTTTATTCTCCACAAAATATAATAAGATAAAATAAATGGAAAATTTGCAATTACACGAATGTTAATTTCAATTTTGGGTTGCATTAGTTCTCCCCCTCTTCGAAAAAACTCACTCCTGCCAGTTTGTCGCATGAATTTGGATCTGGAGGAGTTGGTGGCTTTGGAGGGGGTAACTTCAATAGTAATAACTTAAGGAATTGTGGTAGCATCATAATCAAGATAATGTTCCCATCGTTGAGAAGGATAATGGTAACTCAATACTTCAAATAAGATAAGGCCATATCTTACTCTTTACCGTGAGACTTATGGTGATCTAATATTGGCACTAGAGGTTGTGAAGGCATACTAAATGCCTGTACAATTGTTAGGTCAATTATTGTATCATGGGCATAAATCGCCGACGGAGATGAAAATCTCATCTTCCAAATTACTTTAGAATCAACCTGTTGGCTTGAATACAATGGAGGAGTTGAAGAGTTATCCATTTCCAAAGCATTCTTAAACGATATCCAACCCTTATTGCTTGAGCTTTCCCCATCTCAGCTAAGAGCCTCATTGACCTAAAGAGACGAGTGTAGGGGATCGACAAAATTGACCACGTCATGCATAGGCTCGAGTCCCATTGCTTCCTCAGATTTTGACAACTTAACTATATCTTCCTTGCTATTTGATTTTGAGGGATTGCCACATGAGACAGAGATGTACTTTCTTCCTTAAATACCACCAAGTCATCCTTGTTTCCACCTTCTAGTTGATTAGGTGGAGATGATGGACTGTAAAGCCTTTTGCGATGCTATTTCCCCCTTGCAAACTTTACGCTTTCTTCAAGCCCATTGGATCGTTGAATTGTAGGAACGACTTGATTCCATGCTTTGAAACCACTTGATGCAGCCCGAGTTTAAAAATAAATAAATAAATAATTTATTTTTCATGGGATTCGAGAATCGTTGCAGGCACGAGAAAGGGTGTGGGATACCATCAAAAGGATTTTCATGACCACTTGGGAACGGCAGGCGCTACAGATGCGGGATCGTCTGGCGGTGGTAAGGAGGTTGACGTTGGTGGCATAGGACCACCACAAAGTTGAGGGTAGAGGTTGACAGTAAGGTCGAAGATGTGTGGTGTAGGTTGCAACGGCGGTGGTTGCTGCTGGTTGGTCTGGTGGTGTGGCTATAGGAGAAGTGGTTGGTTGGTGGTGAGGGATCTGCTTAAGCGGTGGTGTAGGACTTGCAGCAGTAGTTGGTTGTTGTAGGTTGGGTTGGCGATGTGGTGGGTTGGCATACATAGAGGCGAGGTGGGGGTGCTTCAGTGGTGAGGTGCTTCAGTGATGGTGGAGGTTCTGTGGGAAGGGGGAGGTGGGAAGCGGGCTTGTGTCGTTGATGGATATGGTGGAGGAAGAGATGAGAGGTGAGAGAGGAGGGAATGGGGTGAGGGAGAGTTCAGTGGTGAGAGGAGAAAGAAAGTTGGTGTTGTTGGTAAAAAAATAGATGAGAAAGGGAGAGGTAAAAGGAATGGGGTGAGGAGAGGGGAATGAGTCTTGTTGGGAAGGGTAGGCACGGTGTTGGGAGGGGAAAAATAGGGATGAGAGAGAATTAAAGGTGAGAAGAGAAGATAAAGTTGAGAAAAGAAAATAATTCTTTGACATTCATTTCAATCTATATATTATTTTGATGCAACCCAATCCTTTTATGAATGGATTACAAGACTCCAAAAAACATGACTCTTGGATTATGACTCTTGACCAAGGCATCCCTTGGTTGAAATTAAAAAAATATAATGAGATAAAATACATGGAAAATTTGCAATTATAAACTCGAATGTTAATTTAATTTTGGGTTGCATCAGCCACATTTAAAATTCAGATTTCACTGAGTAAAATATACCATGACATTAAAATCAACCATTTTGCATTGCCACCCTTGTGCATTCATAGGTAATTATTGTCACTATTGCAAATATAATGTCAGTGTTCATAACTAAAATGCCATAACACATATTAAGCACAAGTTAGAAAGGAAAACCCTTGAGCATGTTCACATGGCACCTTTGAGTAAATTTTAGTACATGTAGAATATGGCAAAACTCTAGTTGGGAAGATAAGATCTATAGATCATGAACAATGTTAAAAGAAACAAAAAGAAAAAAAGAAATCACCCAAGGGTCTCATGTAAAAGTTGGCCTACTACTTGGTTGCATACTTGGAGTAGTCGAGCTACTACTCGGTTAGACTGAGTGTTAAGTTGAGTAGGCCTACTTGGATTGGTCTGGGGACCAACTGGGAGTACTTGGTGGAGTGCTCCTCCTAGTCGACCAATTTTTACACCCCTTCTTTGGTTAAGTGACTAGATGACTAATGCACGACTACTGACTGAATGGCAAGAAGCCTAAGATCCATGCATTTACTAATGGATTATTCTGTGTAGCCACAATATAGATGTGGCTTTGATCAATTTCCTTTGGAAGGGTTTTGGCTTTACCATCATAGACTAAGTTTAACTGAATCTTTAAGCTACAAGTTATAGTTGTTTTAGGATCCTTCTTTTAGAAGTGGGCTTCCTTTTTGTGGTGGTCCTCTTTTGTGATTGTGTCATGCAACTTACCTTTATGATATATTGGCTAAGTAGTTTTTCGTTTGGAATTAATATACGCTATATATTACCTTTCAACAAAAATATAAGTTATATATTCTTTAAAGAAGAAAAATGGATTGACATCTCTAGAACTCTAGAATCTCAAGGTGTCTACAGATTCTTCTCCTATGTTGTTTCATTGTATTGCATCCAAGATCGGATTTTTCTTAGGTCTAATTTGATTAGAATCAAATAGTTTTTTTGGTTTAAACTAGCCTCTCAATTCGACTAGAAGTCTTATTCCCTCACAGAATCCATCTGTAAGAATATTTGGAAGTGATTATTAAAAAAAGGAAGAATTTTACAAAAGTTCTCATCAAATCTCATCAACACACTAAAATTTGACACACACATTACATCCATTATTAGGTTCTCCATAGTATTCTCCTTGTTTCTTGTTGCAGCTTTTGCAAGCATTAAAATGTAATTTTTGATTGGGTGGTTATCATCTGGATAATCATACTTCTGCCTTAAAAAACAAAATGTAATTTTTGAAAGCAAAAAAGGATGATATAGTGGAGGTCAGTGGACAATTCACCTCCATTAGTTCTCAGAAAAAGATTATAAAGGTGTTGCCTGAATCTAGAGAAAAACAGTCTCAAGCAAAGTTTTTTCCTCTTAGTTCCTTTCTTCTATAATGACCACCTTATTTCTTTGCCACCACAAGGATAGCAGCATCCCATAACTGTTCTCCAATAACCATGTATGCGCATCTGCCCTGAAATCATTTGAAATGTTAGTTGTTTACTGCTCAACTTTTGCCTAAGTTCAGGACAGGCCGAGTATTGAGCAGGTTTAAGATACAACTGGAATCAATAGAAGAAGAGCTTTACCTGTTCGTTTGCTGGATTTCTTTTTAGTGTTTTTGTTGTTGAAACTTGCCATGCCTGATGTAATTAAAATTTTGTATGAAAACTTTCTAGTGAAAGTGTTTTCATGAGTAAAAGCTGCAAGGTAATCTGTTTTCCATTTCTTGGTTGTAATTGTGTATGTTGCAGGACAATGCAGACAGCAGTCGGAGTTTTTGGAGGAGAAGGTTATGGCGATGGCATAAGTGCACTTCCTCTAATGGTAGCAAATGCTGGAAGTAGTAACCATTCAGCAATATCAAGTCTGAATTGCCCTCCATTCTTAGCCGTCGAACTATGCCGGGAGCACCTGGTAATTTTAAATCCATCTTGATTTCATATTTTTTTCAGCTTCTCATGGTCCTTTTTAGAGAACTCTCAAGGTTACCTTGTTGATATTCTTCCCTTATTGGATTGGTTTTAACAATGAAAGTAACAAATTTATTCTTCCCAACTTTAAGGGTAGTTTACGGTAAGGGTTAACTAATCTGGGTTAGCTTCTTTGCAACATGGGATAACCCTTGTTTGTATTTACTTGAGAATGGGGGTTAACCCCTGTGTTTACTGAATAGGGGTTAGGAGTGGGGGTTAACTTGTGATGTGAAAGGAGGATATTTACTTGGATATGATGGTTAAAATGAAGGATAAGGTTGGAAAAGACATGCTTGCCCTTGGAATGGTAGGTAAGTTAGTTGTTTTTTTTGTTTATATTAGAATGGAGGGGCATGTTGGGAAAAATTGCATGTAAAAGGGCACATGGGAGGAGAGGTAAAATGGGGGTTAACTTGCGGGCTATCCCAACCCTACCTCAACATGGGTTGGGATAACACGGGTTAGTAAGGCAAATAAAGTTTGGATTATCCCCCACCATAAACACGGGATAACACCCAAAAACTGTGGTTATCCTCCTCTATAAACTAGGCCTAATATTTTTTTTTTTTTTGAAAACTCTTCCCAACTTTAAGATTCTGAATGACAAAAATAAATTGCAAAATATACTGTTGGAAGATATTGTGAATCTAGGCGTATTGATTGGGTCCATTTAGGCTTGAACCCGATCCATTTGGCCTAAATCTTAAAAAAATGAATTGTGCCTGACCTGACCCATTAACCAAATAGATCTTGATGTGTGAACCTGAGGCCCAGGTATGAAAGTTGCAGACCTGATCCAACCTATTTACCAAATGGGTGTACTGGTCATGCAGGTCCTTAACAGGTCTTACAAGTCTAAAGGTCCTTAACGAGTCATATGCATCCTTAGCAGGTTGCAAACACTCCATCTCCTGTTTTAACTCAAGTCACCTCTTAACGGGTCTTACAAGTCTAATATCCTTAACAGGTTTTTTCTCACTATCATGTCTGCCAGGTCTGCTTGGGTCTAATTCCCCCACCTGAGACCTAGCTCAATTTAGAAGCTGGTTGGGTTGGGCTTAGACCTATTTAGTTGACAACTCTATTAGGTTGGGTTCAAGTCCTCTGAACTTGAGCAAGTTGGGTTGGGTTAGTTAGATCCTAGTCTACCTTGACACCCTAATTGTGATCAACCCATATTGATGCTTGGTTAGGTCAAATTAAAATTTCAGCCTTATCTTCCATGTGATGGTGATGAATTCATGCAAGGTACAAGGGATCATAGTCACCATTATCTTTCCTATAATCTCAAAGACAACCAAAAACTTGGATGAGTGTATGCGCCAATTCTCAGATGAAAAATGCATGAATATGGGTGTCATTTGCCTCCCATCAACATTGAAATCAAGGTGATTTTACTTATCTTTTGGATTTGAAAACGTTGGAGCTTCTCTTGTCAATCTTTTATATGAAGCTTTTTGCATGACTTCTTGTCATGTAGTTCGAAGAAAAGAAGAGATCAACTTCATTGAAAGATCCCAATCCTCAATATATAGAGGATGGAAATATTACAAGTGGATCCTCCTAAAATAAGACAACATGAAAAAGAATGAGGAGATAGGAAAAGAACCAACTCTTAATAGTCTCTTTCAAGTTGGAGTATAGATATCTATCATGCTTAGCTTGGAACATCTATCAAGTAAAAGCTTGGGAAGTAATTTGGCAAAGATATTTGCTGTCTGATCTTGAGAAGAGACATGGATGGTTCGAATGAGCCCCTTCTGAATAAGATTTCTTGTGTAATGGTAGTCCACCTCAATATACGTAGTCCTTTCATCGATCATAGGATTATTTGTAATATAGGTAGTAGTCTTATTGTCATATCTAATCTCCATGGAAGGATTAATGGAAATATGCAAGTCACATAGTATAGATCGTATCCATATTATCTTTGCAGCAGTTTGAGCCATGGCACGATACTCGGATTTGACACTTGATCTGGACACAACTCCTTGCTTCTTGCTCCTCCAAGTCATTAGATTCCTGGCGACGTGCAAAAATCTGTCATTGACTTTCTGTCCTCCAGTCATTGTGCATAGTTCACATCTGTGTAGGCAACAATGTCAAGAGAAGTGCCTTTTGTGAATAAAAGTCCCTTTCCTGGTGACAACTTTAGGTACCTAAGTACCATCATAACTGCATTCCAATGTACCTTGGTTGGCTTATGCATGAACTGACTTAACTTTTCAACTTCAAATGTGATGCTAGGGTATGTTATGGTCAAATATAGAAGCTTCCTTATTAAAGTTCTAAATTGGTGAGCATCAATAGGTGTCGCATTCTCATCATAAAGATGAACTTTTGGATCCATAAGAATAGGTGTTGGTTTCGTCCCTAACACACCAGTCTCTTGTAAGAGATCAATAGTATACTTTCTCTGGGATAACACTATACCCTATTTGCTATAGGCAACTTCGATTTCAAGAAAGTACTTGAGTGGGCCTAAGTCCTTGATCACAGAGTTTTCAGTTAGGCATTTCTTTAAGTCATGGACCCCTTGAGTATCGTCGCCAGTAAGAATGATGTCTACATAAACTAACATCACCACTATCCCTTGAGATGCCTGTTGAACAATCAAGGAATGATATGTTAAAGGTCTACAAAAACCAAGGGTCTCAACCATCTTGGATAGCTTCTGAAACCATGCCTTAGGACTTTGTTTCAAGTCGCTTTGCAAAGGTGACATATTTGACACTCCCCCCTAAGACCCAAAACCTGGTGGCTGTTCCATGTAAACCAAAAAGAAATGTGTTCTTTACATCCAATTGATGAAGAGACGATTCTTGGTGGATTACCACAGAAAGCAAAATTGGATAGTAGGGAGTCAAGCCATTGGTGAGAAAGTGTTCAAGAAATATAGTCCATAAGTCTAGGTGAATCTTTGTAATGAGCCTAACCTTGTATCTCGCAACTGATCCATCTGGGTTGTACTTAACGATGAAGACCCATTTAGACCCTGGCATTAGATGATGGTTTATTAAGCTCCTAGGTACTACGAGACTTAAGGGACATCTCTTCCATAGCATGTCTTTATCATGGGTCTAACAAGGCCGGATGGTGAGATGTAGGGATTAGCATTGCAGGTAGTGCAGAGAGAACTTCTTGAATAAGGTCTCAGGACATGATGCATGGTGTAAGTACAATGGCCCTTCCCTAAAGCTATTGGCTAGTCTTAGTCTGTTCCATCCTTGTGACGATCACTAGCACTTACCTACTTATCTGTAGGTGAGGTGTCTATCACTTGGGTATTTGACATATCATCCACCGCCACCTTATTTGGACCATTGAAACTAGTGTTCTCCTTATGAGTTGATGGATATCAAGGCTCCATGGAAGATGGCTGGAGATCTCTTGAGGCTCAGTGTCCTCAAGATTTGGAGTAATAGCAACGGGAATCTCTTCCAAAGGGTTACGAGGCATTGGCATAGGCACCGTATTAGGAATCTCTTGCAAAGGGATAGGAGGCACTGGCATAAGCATCATATCAGGAACCATTTGCAGATGTGATTTTGTAGTAGAAAAATATGAAATAGACTTAAAGAATGTTATGTCTGCACTAACATAGTGGCATCGTTAAAAATGGATTATAACATCTATAATCCTTTTACGACTTGGAATATCCTAGGAAGACATACTTCACTGCTCTAGGGGCCAGCTTGTCGCTACTGGGACCATGAAGATGAACAAATGTTGTATATTCAAATATATGAGGCTGAATAGAGAACAATTCTCCATCTGGATGTAATAGTTGTATTGGAATTTGTTCATCAAGTACTAAAGAAGGCATGCGGTTAATAAGATAATATGTTGTCAGAATTGCGTCTCTCCAATATGTTTGAGGGACACTGCTATGGATCAATAGTGTTTTGGCCACAACTAAGAGGTGCCAGTGTTTATGCTCAGTAACACCATTTTGTTGAGAAGTATGTGGACAAGTAGTTTGGTGAATTATCCTCTGTGACTTGTAGAAGTTACGAAAAGACATGATGCAAAACTCTAAGGGATTGTCATAATGAACAATTTTGGTGATGGCCCCAAATTGTGTCTTCATCTCCAAAACAAAATTCCTGTTAATCATCCCTACATCAGATTTTTGCTTTAGTAGGAATACTCAAGTTAGGCAAGAATAATCGTTGACAATCCCTAAATAGTAGCAATGTCCCTATCTATTAGGAACATGACTTGGACTCTAGATATCCATATGGAGTTTAAATAGGGATCATTATCTTCGTGTTTGACTGGATGAAAGTGTGCTTCTAAGGTGTTTCCATAATTGGCATGCTTCACACGATTTTTGCACTTGGAGAAATCTGAGGAATGATGTGATGAAGCTTGAAATGGGGAAGATGACCCAGTCGCAAGTGCCATTGAAGAGCAGATGCTGATGATGTAGGAACCACAACATGGATAGTAAATGGAGACTGAAGTAGCCTGTACACTCCTTCCTCCTGACCTTCACCAATGATCTTTCCAGTCAGTATGTCTTAAAGCATGCATGAAACACCATTAAAGATAGCACGACAACTCAACTCTTTTGTGATTCTGCTAATTAAAAGTAGGTTGATAGGGAAGTAAGGAACATGTAGATTGCTTGACAACTGCATGGTAGGGGTAACCTTGACCTCCCCTTGACTAGTGATAGGAGAATGTTTTTCATCTGCCACGTGAACTATCTATCCTGTAGGCACTGTAGGCGGCTGTTGAAAACGATTAAAGAGGTTCTAATCACCACACAAATGATGTGATGCATCTGAATCTATAAGCCAATTAGAATCACGTGTACTATCTTTATAAACATGCATAGCAACATGACTAGAACTCTCGCATGCATGCCACCTCGAGGTTATGGAAGACTCATTCATTCTCACTACCCTTCTTTACGGGCTCTAGTTTAACCAAAATATCCCTCTTGTCCTGACCTTCTACTATCGTCCTGAAGGTTTGTGATCATGAAGCATAGCTGATCTCATCCAACCTTAACAAGGAATCGAAGATGAGACTCTCATTTGCCACCATCTACATCATTTGCATGGATGCCGCTTCTAACAAGTCTTCTGAAGCCATTTTCTCCCCAACTAAAGCCACCAATAATTGAGAGGTAGCGAGAAACGAGGAGAAAACGACTATCTAGTACATTAAAGCAATACTAATTAGGGCTGGGAAATCATGTAGGCATTAAACAAGGGTCAAGGGTGTCCCAAGACACTCCAACAAGGTCAAATGGTTCAAATTCATCCAAAACCAGTTAAACAGGCCAAATTTGGCCACAAAAGTCCCTTCGGTGAGCCCACTGGTGGCTGGTATGGCTCGGTCGATCAGGGTGGAGGCTGAAGACCCTCACCGGACCTTGGCGGTAGTCAGCAAGGGTCAGCAGTAGCCAAAACAGGGTCGTTGTGGCCTTGCTACCGCCAGATCCAGAGATCTGGTCACTGGTTACTAGCTGGGGCCAATGGTAGCGGTGGGTGGCATGGCTTGTCCAACCTATGGTTGGTTCGAAGACCCTAAGGTCAGTGGTTGCTGTTTGGGGCTTCAAATCCTAGTTTTTGGGGTTTGTTTCTCTTCCTTCTAGTTTTTTTTTTTGATAGAGAAAAAAAAGAAATGAGAATTGAGGAGGGTATTAGACATTGGCTTCGGACCGCTGGTCTGATACCAAGTTAGAAGAAAAGAAGAGATCAATTTCATTGAAAAATTCCAATCCTCAGGATATAGAGGATGGAAAAATTACAAGTGGATCATTCTAAAGTAAGAAAATTAGAAAAATAATGAGGAAACATGGAAAGATCCAACTCTCAACACATGTTTTCCACAGGCAACACTGATGTTGATTGTTGAATCCAAAATCACAGCAAGTAGTGATTCCATGACATACAAATTTTCTTGATTCAGGAAAGCCAGATTTGGAATAAGAGAGAGCGAGCATTTCAAATGACAGATTGATTTTGATGTGGTATCCCTGTAATGGTGGCACTGGTGGAACGAGTCCCCACCCTTACAAATTGTTTGCACTGGTTATACCGACTAATTTTTAGAGTTGATACATGGACATACATGGTGAATGTAATGAATGAGGAGATAGCTCCTTTAAGATCTTCTCTACCTCTTATATAGACAAGGTAAAAAGAGGAGTTATAAGGTGATTACAAGGGAATTATTAATAGTAATGTAGTGGAGGTAATGGCTATAGGGGGGGTATGGATTGACAATGCTGGTAGCGAGCATTAATAATGAAGAATAACTTAAATGGCTCAGATTTGAATCCGAATACTTCTTCTATGGCTATTTCGGATGCAACACTGTGTTTCAGAATCCCGTCCCATAATATTGAGTATTGAAGCTTAGAAAACAACTGGTGCAAGATGGACACCTAGTCATTCAGCAACCAGGAGATGTTGATCCAGCTGTCAAACTTGATATTCTCAAGTTTTGTTGGAGATGGGAGTTTGCAAACCTTTCTAATTGGAAACATAGCATCAATAATTTCTTTCCATTATGTTGAATATCCAATTACCTCAAGCTATTTTTTCCTACTGGATAAAGTCAAAAGGCCAGTGTTTTTTGCTTGCCGTCAATGGGCAACCTGATAGCATCAATGTTGGGATGGTTTGTGCTAGATCGTGACTGCTAGCTTCATCTGAACATACTAGAAGTAGAGTGTCCACATTCATCTTGTGGATTTTACTTGGAATATTTTCGGAAAATAACTATCAGTAAGTTCTGCTGGCAAATCAGTAATCAAATGGACTGAACTATGTGCTTCATGGGCCTCTGACCCTAGCGGCACTTTTCATAAGTTAACCCAACATGCTTTCTGGAGTTTTTCATGTTCATGGCAGTTTTGAGACTGATTTGCTGTGATGATAGTACCATCGTAGGAGCTCTGGCCACTAATTTTTTGGGGTGATCATTTCTGACCTTTTATTGTCTACATGTTGCCCCTAAGTCCATGCAATGAGGCTAAACTTTGTCTATGTAATGGATCACTGATCTTTTATGTTCTTCTTATTGCCCCTCTAAGTCAAGTGATGAGGCTCAGCTGCTCAAGGTTGTCTATGTAATGGATCACTGATCTTTACGTTCTGCAGGTTGCCCCTCTAAGTCCAAGCAGTGAGGCTAAAATTCATCAACATAATGGATTTGAGTACCTTGCTTCCTGTGATGGGGGATGTGACAATCAGCTAATCACTGTTATTGACTCCAAAAACTGGGATGTTTCAACACCAGACCCTAGCTTCCCATCAGGTGTTCCTCAGATGAGGGAGAACTCATATCAAGAAGCAAAGTAACCTTTCTTGTTTAACCTAGCTGCCACAGCCTGACACATCTTTTCAGCATAGTAGTAGTTGTCCAGAAAAGAGTTTCATTGAAAGGTGCTAGTACAGGATGATTATTGACAGAATCTGCGATAATGGTGCCTTTGCTGACCTTGCTGATCCAATAGAGTGAAAGACAAACAACATATTATCAACCTTTTTGATTTATGTGCACTGAGGGCCTAATCGTCACTGTTCATGAGGATTCTCTGGTTCCTTATTTGGGTGCACAACCCAAATGTGATGTCATGGCCATGTTGATCACTTGCATTATGATGGGGGCATCTATGGACTTCTAACCATAAGGTGAATTGAAGTAATTACCTCATCAGTTAAATGTTTCCTGGGACAGGACACATGTTTGACGCTTGTACCTTTCAAGAAATACATTGACATTTGTGCCATTCAAGAGCTTCTGACCATATATGAGAATATGCTGCTATATCTAATCCCATGTGGAGGCGGCATCCTTGGGCCTACACCACAGATAGCTTGATGAGGTTAATATGATGTAATTGATGCACGTACCTACTTGTCCGTCCAAAGCATCATTTGGGCCGTTTAAACAAAGTTTGATTTTATTTATTTAAGTTGGTTTTGAGTCTGAATGGCTAATCTTAAAGCAAAGATTGATGAATCAATGCCACTATTTCCTGTCTTGAACAACTTGGAGCCAGGCCTCTTTTAGTACCGTTTCTACATGGAGTCTTGAGATTTTTTTTTTAAATTTTTTCAGTGTTCTCTATATTTGATTAATATTTAACTTATTCTTGGAGATTCATTTCCATTATTGTTTATGTTTCAGTTACATTGATATTTTGTTTCGGCTATAAATCTACCCTTGGAGATTGTCCAAGAGAGCTCTAGGTTGATTTAAAGAATGGAGTCTTCACCAAGTCCTTAATGACCTTGTCTTTCATTCTTTCCCACCTATAGCTTGAATCAATGAAGCTTCGCCCCTTATTTTAGTATTTATGTTTTACAGCAAATTTCCAAAAAAACATGTAATGATGTCAATATTCCTTCCCCTCTGTCTCTGCTTGTTGAAATATGTATTGTTTGTAGGGTGTCCACCCATGCGATAGAAGGAGAAGCGTAAGTGAGTACCAGCATGTTTTCCCCGCAATTGATTTCTCGCTGGCAAGTATTCATTGCTCATTTGATTTTTGAGACCAACAATTATATGGTACTCCAGAAACTTACATTTCTGTTTATTTTGGAAACTCAGATGGAAAATGATGAAGATGTCCTCTGGGTGCCAGATGTAAGAGAGCCCAATGAAGACGTTGCAGCAAGAGGAATGCAATTTCTTGATTGGTTTGTCTATTAACCACTCATGTCTTCTATTAAATTTAAAAATTGAAAGTTTCCACTTAATCACCTGATCATTTATGAATGTTTGGGACAAAATTTCAACTGCAACATGCAGATAATGCTTAGAAAGCTCTTGCTAACAATCAGTTGCCATCTGGTAAAATATGCAGACATTTAAATGTTTTTACATGATTGTGTCCAAACTTGTTTTTTCCCTTTTTGATTTCAATCAGGGCAGTTTTTTTCCCAATGAGTGCTCAACCAAAATGTGCATCTTATTTTTCTCTGCTAATGTTGTAATTCAGATGTAAGTTCATTGTAACTTTTGAGAGAAATGTGTAGTGGCTTAGTCCTACATAGTGGAGTGGGACTTTTGTTAGTGTGTGGTGGCTTATAAATAGGCGTGTACCCCTCACCTATTCTTTTGAGAAGAAATTAAGAGAAACACGCCCATAGGGGTACTTCTCCCGTGGTTTTCTCTTCGCTCTTTATGAGTGAGGTTTCCATGTAAACTCAAGTGCATCTATTATTTCGTGCTTTGATATTATTGCTTCTGCATTATTTAGATCTGTCAACTTGGTATTAGAGTCATGTCGATTCTTGGGTCTATTTTGATCTTTAGATCATTATTTGTTATTAGAGTTTTTTTTTTTATCATCCGGAGGAAAGCACCATCTGGATTCTCTTGAGCTTTATCCAGAAGTAGTTGAGGCATAGAACGAGGCGGTCGAGGGACTGCATGAGGAAGAAGATGACGCAAAGGTTCGAGAGGCGTTGTATCGGGTAGGCAATGTAGTCCGCGTGAAATGCAAGCCAACGAGGTAGGCCTTGTGCGCCCACCCGCGGATCTCCTTGGCGGAGCCCTACATGCGGTAATAGATGTTTGATCTTCTTTGGCGAGATCAATGCTAGGTTCTCCTTCACCTTCCTCGGCGGTGGCGGTGGCAGTGGTGTTGGCCTCAAGCTTCACGTAATCCTCGATGGCGATGGAGGCAGCAACTACCCTCCTACGGAGGGTGGCCCTTTTCACCTAGGCTGAGAGCCAGTCCTCGGCGGTGGCCTAGAAGTGCCAGTCGTTCTAGTAGGCGAGGGCCGCAAAGGCCATGAATCTGAGGAGGGGCATGCCCTTGTCGGGCTCTTGCTCCTCCTGTGGAGCAGCACACGACTCTTGACGGCGCGGACAGACTAGAGTCTAGCGGCGAGCCAGGAGGGTTGCCGGATCGGTATGTTGGCGATGTTAGTGGCAATGCACGAAGAGTGGCACTTGGAGGGGAGGGCCACTGGTGGCTCACTGATGGCCACATAGATCGGCGACGCCATTGGGAACTGATGTGGGAAATGCGCGGTTTGTTAAGAATGTGAAATAGTGTTGTATGCGTAAATCCGCAATCAACTTTTACAATTTATAGTACCTAGATAGTGGAGTATCTAGGGTCGTCCAAGGAGGTTAATTTGTTAATCACACGAATTGATTCTCTCTCTTGCCTCTCAAATCCACACTTATATTTTGTGATTTTGATTTATGTTGTTTTTATGGTTTGTTTTGGAAAAATTAGGTATTTGCAAGCGAAAACAAACTACGCTAAACCTACGCCTATGTGACAAAAAGAAACCCTTTCTTCTAAGCTCATCTTAGGCAAGTGCGCCTAGGGTAATTAGAAGATGAGTGTGTGCACTAAGACTACTAAAAGAAAGCACTACAAACTATGAGCAAGAAATTGAAGGCAACAACATGCTTTTGTATTGCTAATTAAAATGATGTACTTGTAGCGGAATGCTTGTTACAACAAGATAAAAGTAAACACTAGCTAATACAAAAGAAACTGATAAAGATGAAGAAAAAAGAGTCCTCTAAATGAAGCTTGGAATGGTCTTCGCTCCAAGCTTGGTAGCTCCCGGGCTTGAAGGAGGTGCTTCCTTGCTCCTTCCTTCTTGTGGTTTTCCTCCAAGTGTTCTTCTCCAAGGGTGGACGTCCACCTTAGACTTCCTCCTTGCCTGGCCATCCCCTTTGATGAAGAACTCCTCCTAAGTGTGGCACAAGGGAGAAGAAGAAAGAGGAAGAAGGCACCAAGGGGGCGGATAGGTTGCCCCCTTGATCTTCTTCTCTTCTTCCTTGGCCTTAGGTGTAGGTGGTGTCGGTAGAAACTAAACTAAGGGAGAAGATGGTTTTTGGGTGGTGGTTAGGTGGGGTATATATAGGAATAGAGAGGGGAGTTGGCGTGCCTTTTGGATGTAGGGTTAGGATTGGATGATGGGGGTAGTTAGGTGATCCAAGGGCTTAGGATGGTTGGCGCCAATCCAACAGGTGTAAAGGGGGTGGTTGCCACCCATGGTTGCTCTTGGTTTTGGCGCCAAAATGGATGTTCTAGAAGGGTTCCTAGGTGGCCTCAAGATGTGGAGGGTTGGGATGTGTTTGGTGGTGGATGGTTGATTAAGATGTAGGGAGAGGTTGGTGCCAAAATCAAGGTGTGGTTAAGGGGTGGTTTTTGGCACCACCTTTTGGTGTCTTTTGGTGGAGGTTATGGGATGAAGGGTTGTATAGGAGTTGGTGCTAAAATTGGTTTAGGAATAAGAGCTTAGGTGACTAGGTTTAGGGCTATTTGGTGGAGCTTAGGTAGGTGGGTTTTAGGGTTAGGTATTGGTGTCAAGGAGGTGACCAACTAAGCTAAGCTAGCTTAGCTAGTAGGGAGTAGGGTAGGAGGCAGAGGGAGCTAGGGTTTTAAGGGAGAAGAGCTGGAGGTAGTTGGAAGGAGCTGCATTGGAGCTGGTGGTTGTTGAAGAGAACTACGAGGAGCTACCTTAGTTGGCTTAGCTTGGTAATTCTTTGGTAGTTGCTAAGCCAAGCTAAGATGAGCTGGCTTCTGTTGATGTAAGCTGAGGAGAGTTGGGTCTGATCTTCCCGGAGATTACTTAACTAGTTGGAGTAGCTAGCTTAGCTCAAGTAGCTCAACTCAACTAAGTTGAGCTGAGTTGAGCCTTCGGGAGTTGGACTTGAGCTGACCTGAGTTGGTTGAGGTCATCTTCAGCTGACTAGGTCTAGCTAGTTGATGGTAGTAGCTAGTCCTAGTCAGGTTGAGCTTCCAGTGAACTGTTCTGAGCTGGAAGAGCTGGGATCAACTGACTTGAGCTAGTTTGAGCTGCCATCTAGCTTAGGTGAGTTGAATGAAGCTGAGGTGAACTAACTTGAGTTGTCATTCAGCTGAGATGAGCTGAATGAAGCTAGGGATGAGTTGATCTAGCTAGGAGCTAGGATCCAACTAGGATGAGTTGGATCTAGCTGGGATCTAGCTGATAGAACCTTGTCCTTCATCTTCTGCCTTCCTGGGTGCCAAGGTGATTGGGATCTGACATTGTGCCTAATCTGTACACTCAGATAAATACATCAAAAATCCAACTAAAATGTAATGCATGCCTAACCTAAGTAAATGCTTAAATACAACCTGAAAATCCGTTTGCGGAGTTAAAATCATAGGAGTTAGATCTATTTTAGAGTATAAGAATAATAATAAACTAGCGGTTATCAGGACCCTCTCCTCTTAGGGTTTTTGGTCTTCTTTGAACCCTAAGGGTATTTTCCACTTTACCCTCAAGTTTTTTTTTTTGTCTTGCTATCTTTATATATAAAAGAGGGGAGGCATGAAGATAGTCTGGATGAACTCGGCCACAAAAGAGAATTGGGAAGATAGTAAAAAAAAAGAAAGGAGGAAAACAAAAAAAAGAATGAAGAGAAGAAAAAAGGGAAAAAAATCAAAAAATGATGATGTTTATGTTTACGAGAAGAGGGGGAGAGGCCCTTCTTTGGTTTTATTTTTTGTTTTCTTGTTATTTTCTTCTCCCGTACAAGTATGGGAGAAAGGGGGTGCGGAAGCCTGTTATAGCCACCTTCATTCGAGAGTCTCTTTTGTTCTTGGACTACACATGAGAAATCATAACTCTGGGAGGTCTAGAGTTTCGAGATCTTCAGAGAGGGTGATTCAGTTTTGAGGTCCTGATAGGAAGGGTTCATTTCAGGTTTCTATGTGGGAGATCTAGTTTGTGGACTTTAGAGAGAGAGATCCACTTTCGAGGTTTTCAGTGGATGACCCTTTCAGGGATATTGAATGGGAAGCCACTAGCACTAGGTCTCCAGAGGAGAGGCCATTGTCAGAAGCTAGCTATAGTTTGTCCAGCAGCTCTAGC
Source organism: Thalassia testudinum (assembly GCA_037157565.1). Classification (NCBI taxonomy): domain Eukaryota; kingdom Viridiplantae; phylum Streptophyta; class Magnoliopsida; order Alismatales; family Hydrocharitaceae; genus Thalassia; species Thalassia testudinum. The sequence continues at coordinate 28,544,000 of JAZHRO010000024.1, forward strand.
CTGTGTTTCTGCTTATAAGAAAGAACCAATCCAGAGGTTGTGTTCTGTTGTGTAGAGTGAATTTTTTTGTGTTACAAGCTAAGCATTTCATATTCTTGCTTGAGGGGGAGTGTTAAGAGAAATGTGTAGTGATTTAACCTCACATAGTGGGGTGAGACTTTTGTTAGTGTGTGATGGCCTATAAATAGACGTGTACCACCTACTTATTATTTTGAGAAGAAATAAAGAGAAACATGCCCACAGGGATACTTCTCCCATGGTTTCTCCCCGCTCTTTGTGAGTGAGGTTTCATGTAAATCCAAGTATTTTTATTATTTCATACTTTGATACCGATACTTTCGCATTATTTACATCGGTCAATTGTAAGTAATGGAAGTATTCTGTTGGCATGAAACTAAATTAACGGAACATATTTGTAAATTAAAGAGGCTAATGTAAGCTTTCTTTTTAGCTAAAGATGTAAAGTAAGCCAACTCTGGTTGAGTGGTTACATTTGTCTAATTGCTTAGATGATTTTATTCCACCTAATTTCCAAGTAGGCCCCATTTTTAAACGTAAGGACATCGCTAAGATAGAGCTGATTTGAAGGTAGACAAACTAATTAAGGATGTCATCTGCAATTGAAGTTGTGTTTCCTAGTCAGGTGGTGAATTTCTACATCCAGCTGTGCAGTTTTAGCAGAATTTTGCTCATCACCATTTTAACTAACTAGATCCAATTCTAATTTTCTTTTGCTCCTGGTAGAAAATTGATGTGCATGGGCTGTTAGAATCCTTAGTAATTATTTTTTTCTTTGTTTTTCTTGAGAGGCTAGTAATGATAATTAGAAAAGTGATTTTTATTAGTTCTTCAAGCATGACTTTCTTGTCATCCACTTTATGGTCTTTCCATCTTTCCTTTTTGAATGTGGAATTGCAGCTAATAAAATGGCAACTGCCTGTCTAAATTTTAGGTCTATTTTATCTTTTGAAACACGTATCTCTCTTAGATTGTATATTAATATGTTTGACCATTTGATTTTAATTCATTTTGAGTTGTCATCTTGATTTTTTTTTTGGAACTTTTGGTTGCTTCTGACTGCTGTATCACATTTGAGCCCTTGAATTGGTTCTGAACTGAAACCGAATGGTAAGTTTGCTTTGGACTTTGGGGTCCATGGATGTTGAAGTATATTGGAGTATTGAGGTCTGTGGAGTAGGTGGTAACAAACCTGGCACAAATTAATATTATGCATGAACAATTGGACTTTAACTAAAATTAACAAGTTCGTTTGACAGAGCAGTTCAGTCTGGCTGAACTGCAGGATTTGATCTTATCCAGAAAAGGTTAATTATCAATTTTTTCTATATAATTAATTAAGGTTTTCATATGTACACCCCTGTAAATATCTGATATTACATATTTGTCTCTTTCTTGAGACCCCAAGCACTCTTCTATGACTTTGCAAGTGGCTGGCAGTGAGGCATGAGCTTTGATTCAAGTCACAAGTATCCTAACTGCTTAAGTGGAGGTTGTGGAAGTGGATGAGGGGGAATTCGAATTTGATTTAAGGTAATGAAATGAAGTGCATAGGAAGTGATGGTAACACGATGGAACAGAAAAGGGCAACCTTACTTTGTATATACACTCAGTTCACAACAATTTTACTGAGAGGTTGATTATCTTTATTTTCCTTTGAATGGCAGAGGTTGATTACCTAGATATTCTGGATGCTATTTTTGACGTTTAAAATTGGGTTTTGATATGGAGTCTTCAATTTTGGGGGTAAACATGCCATTTTTGTTTATGAGGCTCTCAGTTTAGTATGAACATGTCACATCTCATGAGATCATCTGATGGCCCTTATTAAAAGCTAATATTTGCCATTGTCCTTGGATGCTTCTTGGACCATGGGTTTAATTATGGTATTTTTGCCACTTAAGACTCGTTTAGGCATGTGATATTACATGATATTTCTTGCTTGCAGCAATGCAATCTGGTTAATATCTTCTGTTAGCATGATGCAAGCTTGACACCAATTTAACTAATTATCTATATCGGGTTACTGACTGGGGTTTTCCATGCGAATTACTAACATATTTGCAGGTTGTGGACGAGAAAAGAGAGAGAAATTGCTGTTGTCACGCACAGTGGGTTCTTGTATCACACATTGAAAAAGTATGGCAACGATTGCCATGCTGCAATAAAGGAGGAGATCAGTAAACAGTATGTTCTGGTTGCCATACTTGAACAAAATGTTTAAGCATCTCTGTATGCACTTTTGGTTTTTTATGGTTGCCATACTTTGAGATCTCTCTCTTGGTTGTCTTACTAATCTGCTTCCTGTCCTACAGCTTTGCTAACTGTGAGCTACGATCAATGGTCTTGGTTGATAGAAGGTATGTATTCTAAAGTATCTGTGGAAGATCTTGTTCTTGATTGGAGAAATCAACCCATCTTTATATAGAGAGGGGATTACAATGATAATCTTAATTTTAACTAATTTGGAAACAAACTTAAATCAAATCCTAACAAAAAAATAGAAAGAGATGACAAGAATACCAAAACAAACAAATTTACCTAACTTAAATTAATCTAAAACTCTTTCCTAATTCTCTAAGACTCTTCCCTAATTTGGACACTCCAACTTGCAGGAGGTACAACAAAACTAGAACTTTGCCTTAATGTAGACATCTGGAGGAGTAGGCAGCAAGGCAGATTGTAGTAGTAGTAGTCGCAATAGAGAGGTAGTAGCAGCAGACATTGTAATAGAGTAGCAATAGTAGTCGACAATAGTTGGTTGTAGCACTAGTAGTAGCTGGGCACAGGGAAACGTTCCCAAGCAAGTAGTAGTAGGGGTGGCAGAGAGGTGTTCAAAGTCCCTACCATTCATCAATTGCATCTAAGAATTCACATGTTGGGGTAGAAGACCTAGCATTGTGGCCCTAAGAAGCAAGTAGATGCAAAGGCTACAGCCATGGCAGTAGTAGTGGAGAACTCGTTCTTCACTATAGTCTTTAGTTCCTATTAAAAAAGAAATATCCAATTTTCAATCCACCCACTGTAGTGTGGATCGGTAGCAATAGAGTATTCACTATTTAGAACAATAGCATCAGACCACCTGTATCTTGAGTCAAGCGTGTTGAACCCATAGCTTGGGTCCCATGGTGAGCATACCCGAACTCGTTTAGGGGGCATGATTGACTGCAAGCAAGGTTTTCAAAAACGCAAGGCGGTATCGAGGCGGTTTGTCTTCATCGAGGCGAGGCGTAAGTCTCAGGATTTGCATAAAAAACATATAAAAATGATATGATATATACTTGTTAAGTGCTAATAAGAAAATAATAATGCAAATAACACATTTTTATCATATTTTTTTTCTATCACAACATTGAAAGAGTGAAACTAAATGAGAGATGATGTTTAAATAAAAAGATAAACATCCATATAATATAGAAGATTAGAAACCATAACAAAAGTATAAACTAAACCAACTTCCTAGACTATTGGAAGACTTGAAAGAACTAAAACTCAAAGTCAAATGACCTAAATAGGTCATTTTGGAGCCTCTACTTAAGGCAAGTTGCCAATGGGTTAAGGCGATGCCGCTAGGGAGTTCCTTGGCGGTGAGCACCCCTAATGAGATGGATGTGGGACTTGGGAGATGCTAGAGGGGGTTGTTCCTTTGGCTAATCGAGAGCTTGGGCAACTGTAGCGACAGTAGCTAAGGCTAGTGGCAGCGAGAGCCAAACCTTAAGGGGTTTAGGGTCGATTATACCGACTTATGAGGACTGATGGAGCCCTCCACAAGCCTTGCAATTATCGGGCAATGGGAATAAAGGGCAGAAACCAGCCAAAACCTTCCGATGATGGCTACTGCACCTTTGGCGATGCCCCTCCTCCGATGACGTTGCTGCACCTGAGGCGGCACCTCAGGTGCGCCTCAACGCCTTAGATCGCCTCGAGTGCCTCGACCAAAGTGAGGTGCACGCCTTTTGTCAGCAGCTCGAGGCTACTGCCTTGAGGCTATTTTGGCCCTCCTCGCCTCGGGGCATATGCCTTTATAGCCTCGAGGCACTTTTTTTAAACGATGACTGCAAGTCCAATTGGAGCAATGAGTGTCTGATTTTGCTAAGAGTGGCTTGAAGCCATGAGGAAGAACATGAGGATGATCTTCATGAGAAGATGAACGCGGGGTGCAACAGGCCTATAGGATGTTGATTTGGTAGTCATATAGGAAGGGATGCAAGCGGGGACAAGGGTGCTTGCGCACGAGCGTGTGAGGCACCAGCAGTCTGTGCGTGAGAGAGTCCAGCAGATGTGCATGAGTGTGGACGTAGCACCATAGGCAGTAACATGTGTAGTTGGCGCATAGTGAGGTTGAGTCGTGCACGTGGTGGCAGGTGTAGTGGAGAGCAAGTGTGCGGTGTACATGTGTAGTGCATAAGAGGCCAAGGCACCACGCATGATTGTGTTGTGCAGTAGCAATCCACGCGCATTGGTGCACAATGGCCAAGAAACCTGCGTGTGATGCGTAGAGGGAACGGAGAGACCTCGCGAGTTGGCACGCAGAGGCACGGAGCCCACGTGTGTATTGTGGATAGGGATGATGCATGTAGCACGCACTGGCACATGCCACAAGGAAGACGAGGGCCCTAGGGCCGGCGGTAGAGGGAGAGGGATTGAATGTGCTTTTATACCATGTTGAAGAATGAGGAGGAATTCTTATTCTTGATCAAAAAGAGAAATTAAATCCTCTATATAGAGAGGGGATTGTAATGGTAACATTAATCCTAATTAATTTGGAAATAGACTCAAATCCTAACAAAAAATATAAAGAGATAACAGGAATATCAAAACAAACAAATTTACCTAACTTAACCAATCTAAAACTCTTTTCTAATTCTGTAACAGAATCATATACTTCATACTTGTCACTCATTTTCTAAACACAGGGCATCCGTTTTCCAACTCATGTTTGGCTAAAGCAGTTTTCTTGTATAACTGCAGTATGTTAGGATCAGACCCCGCTCTGACGAACTATCCAGGTAGGATCCCTCGCGGACCTGACCTTCCCAGTGATCTGGAGTCTGCAGAGAATGGGAAGTAATAGGTAAACTGAGACGGGACAACATTTACCTTTTTAATTTAAAATTTTGACCTTCTTATTCTGGTCTTCTTCCTGAGCAGATTTCTATCATTTTGACGCTTTTGCTGCTTTCGCCCCCCTCAAAGTCAAAATATATTTATGTGACGAGTGCCTACACAGCCTGATATGGTTTTTTTTTTTCTTTTTTTAATTTGTGAAGCATTGTAGTTCTGAAATATTTTGTGAATGTACTTCTGAATGACCCCTATAACTTTCTCTTTTTGAAGGATTATTTATTGGGGGATATGGAGTACATTCCATCACTTTCGGTTGTTTTAGAGGCATTTGGGTTCTCATTTTTTCTTCTCTTGGAAAGTATTTACAGAAATTGTCTGTCCAGTATGCGAGCTTTTGAAGGTTTAAGTTGAATCTGTTGCCAATCTTGTCTTCATCTTTTGATGATATGTCCTAAAGCATGGGTCTACGTGGGCCTTGTCCTCGTCTGAAACTTGACAAGTGCAGAAATGCCTTGTAGCTTGGTAAGCGAAATCCATAAGCATTTTCCTCTTAACATTAATTCTAGAAAATCTTTTAAAGCGCATTGCCTATTCGATAATTTCAAAAATGTTTGCTTCGAATTTAGTGCTGTAGACTGCATATTAATAATACTTAAAACATGTCGGGGAAATAATATTGGATAGGGGTTATTAGGTGTGTAGAGCAAACGACTCCACTTCGCGACCAACTCTCCTTTCCCTTCCGAGGTTCTCTTGTACATCAGAATTTCACACCAGAAAGGTATTCCATAACTGGTGATTGTGATAACCGACAGGTACAATGTCTTCGCATATGTCAAGAGGATTGGTCTCTGCAGTTCTTAGTAATTCTTGATAAAGATGAAAATGGGCTGCACCAGTCCTGTTCCGAGATGTTAATGGCCTTGGGTCTGTTCCAATGCTTTGTTTAAAGAGGTAATAAGCCACCTGTGAAAGAGATTTCAAGTCAGTTAGACCTACCAGATTCAACCTTCGGTAGGGAATTGCTTATTTACAGGAGGGATGTCAAAAGGGGAGAATTCGGAAATTGCTTGCCTTGAATGGCCCCAAGGCCTTTTCGATTGTTGAGGAAGCCTAGCGTAACCAAAAGTGCCATGTAGATCTTCCCCTAATCTTAAGTATGCTGTAGCGATTGATGTTGGTGACACCGTTTTTCTTGTAAGGAAATGCTTTAAGGGTTGGTAGAAATGGAACGCTACGGGTAATGCATCGTGCATGGTAGTTGTAAATGATACACGATAGTGGCAACAAAAGAAGCCCCGACAAAACGGGGGAAAAAAGGTGACACGGGTGCGAAATGTGTTGCAAAAGAAATGAAATTCGAAAAACAAGTATATTAAAATATATCGATTATAAATCAAGTAGATTAAAATATATTTATTGAAAATGTTTTTTAAATAACTAAAAATGTAAATATGTTGAAAAGTAATTTTTTATTATTAAAAATAATTTTTAACTATCAAAGGTGATCTTCATCGATAAAAGATTAAAATAGATCGATTTAGATCACTACTCTTACTTTGAAATGTATTACATGTATTTATTTACTTAAACAAAAAAAAATGGTGGCTCAAGCCGGTCCATTGTCAAGCCCTTTTCCAAAAGGTTACCTGTTGTACCGTAAATGGTTCTAAACTGATGTTTTCGATGAAACTCTGCAGATGTTTCTTTTTTGCCAAAAAGGAATGCTACTGTATGTAGTACTTGCGGAACTCACATTTATTACATGAGTCTACTCACACAGAAAAAACACTCCAACCAAAAAAGCGACGCAAATTTCATGAGTGCTCGCTTCTCCTATTCTCGTCATTTTCGTACATCCAATTGGAAGAACCCTCGGATGAGATCTTGGGTGATTTGTTTTTGAGGGGGGCCACTCCTTGAAAGAAAGCATGAAACAGTTCTATGCTTACCCTTTTCATCTCATTCATGGTTCCACACGCTCTTTAATAGGAAGGGGGTCCTCGGTCCTTGCTTTTATATTATTGATTGGCCCTGTATTGTATACAATCATAGTATCGTAGGCCTGCAATCCTAGACTATTATGATGAGGTGAGAGCAAAGAGTACTTGAGGAAAAAATTTTGAAGAAGAGGCATCAGACCAGTCAAAGTAGAATAAAGGATATAGTCGAGGGGATGTAGAAAATGAGACATAAGATAGAGTTGGCAAGTCCGTTGTAGCTAGGTGGCTAACAAAAGGAGTATGGGATGGATTTGGTAACCTGTTCTACATCAATCATAGAGGGTGGACTTGCCAAGCTAACCTCTCCCTCCCCCACATCTTCACTACATCTCCTTCCATCAACCTCCTACCTCTTCGTCCTATTAACCCCTCCAATTCCCACACTAAATCCAACCCAACCTCAGACCTAAACCCCAACCCCACCATGGACAATCTCTTCTTGAGCTCCTTTTTCAAGTATAACATGAGCAATGATCCCAACATGGTGGATGTCAAGCTCACAACCCCTCCCACCTCAGGGGTCCTTAACCTCTCGCTTCTTTGATGACATCGAGTTTGTTGAGTCCAAGGTTGCAAAGCTTGAGTCCCTCGATCGCTGCCTCTACAATGCCAACGAGGTGTCCAAGTCCCTCCTTTGCTCCTTCGATATCCACCCCCTTTGCTCTCGGATAGACTTCGATGTCTCCTCTACCCTTAAGAAGGCCAAAATTCTCAAGTTGAAGCTTGAGTCCCTCGACTGTGCCAATGCCCACACCTGCTTTGCCCTTAGGTGTGGCTCGAGCTCCGTCACCTATCACACCCATGAAGTTCATCCTCGATCAACTAATCGAGAGCGGGGAGGTGGAGAGGATACTGAAGAGGGCGATATGATAATAAGGGGGTATAGGGGAGGTGATGGATGTGGTGTGCAAGGTAAGGGATAGGCACGATATTGTGAAGGAGATTAAGAGGAGCCTTCTAGAGCTGTAGTAGGTGTTCATGGACATGATTGTGGTGGAGGCATAGGGGGAGCAACTCAATGACATCGAGAGCCAATATCAAAAGGGTGAGCTCCTTTGTCCACCACGACACTGAAAGGTTCCATGAGCCAAGGGTCTACCAGAAGAACACCAAGAAGTTGGCCTGCTTTGCTATCCTCATACTCCTCATCATTGTGGATATCATCGTCATCATCGCAATCATCAACAAATCCAACTAATCCCCATAGTCATCAACTACTTTGTTTGTACAATGTCCTCGTCTTGGTCGATTATACATTTTAAGGGAGGAAGATTTGTGTGTGTGTGGGTGGGGGGGGGGGGGGGTTGATCGGAAGAGATATAGTGAGGTTGTAGGGAGGGAGAGACAGACTTGGCAAGCCCATCCCCAATGATTGGTGTGGGACGGGGTTGCCAAGTCTGTCCCATACTCTTCTTACTGGCCACGTGGCTAAGACAAGCTTGCCAATCCCATCTTGTGCCCTCTTTTCTAAACCTCTTGCTACTAGGCCCCTTATTATACTTTAATCGGGACTAGTTCCTCTTCTTCAAAATTTTCCTAATTTAGGCATGTATGGAATCTTGGCATTAGGAACATGAAAATTTGTCGCTAAAAATCTTATTAATCTAGGTAAAATGCCCATTTAAGATTGAAAAAATAAATGTTTAAATGAGTAATGAATCAATTTTGATTGGCATGCAAAATACAGGTTCTTCATTCCATTTCAATCCAAGAATTCAAATGATTATACGTCGAGACCATATTGAAACATTGCAGCTATCATGTCTCCAAAAATAAGTTTGATTCTTGAGAAATTCCTAATCTATTTGAATCGATGAGGTTCAATCTTTTAGGAAGAACTTCAATATTCACCTATTCATAAATTCCTTCTTGATTCACTCAAAATCACTACAACAAGTTGTGTTTCTTCCTTCATTGAGGCCATGTTTGCACCCTAATAGAAGTGGTGACACGATCACTCACAATCACTTGGTGTGTGTGGTAACAATATGGTGGCGGAATAAGTTTTATGACCATAGTTTTAGAGGACACTTAGAGATATGTAGAGGAATATGTGGAAATCAAATTTGATGGTCATCCTTTGACTTCTATAAGATGTCTAAAGTTCAATAACTACTAAAAAAATATTTTATTATTGTTAACGGGCTATCGAGGATTTTTAAGTTGTTTCGTTGTTGCAAAGCCTCAATCGTTCAAAAACAAGTAAATTTATAACTCAGATTCTAAAGAAGAGTCTGAGGTCGAACATAGGGAGCAAGATGTAATTCACAACATTAATCTTGAAATGAATGAGCACAATAAACGAAGCACAATAAAGATATTCAATGAATCAAACATTCAGAAATATATTCAATAAAAACCAATGTATGATAAAGCAAAAAGGAAAGAGAATGAAAACAATAGTGATTTGAATCACCATTTATCCTCTTTAATTAAGCGTGTAATCAATGTTTTAATTCATTCAAATCAGAATTCAATCTTAACCATAGTACTTAAATAATGCAATAGTGTTATCATCAACTCAGATCAGTTGATAGGCATTTATCACCAAATGGCTTAAGTGTCTCAGGCACAAGCACAAGGCTCTTCAGAGCCTTCTTCTTCTTCAAAGCTTCTCTCTCTTCTCAGACCTTCCCTTCTTTTCTTCTTCAGCTTCTTTCCTTCTTCACAAGCTTTCTCTTTTCCATCACAAAGCTTCCCTTCTCCTTCACAGCATAGGGGACCCAACTTCTTCTTCTTCTTCTTCAAAGCCTCTTCTTCAGACCTTCTTCTTTTCAATGCCTTCTTTTTCTTCTTTCCTACTTCACAAACCTTCCATTTCTTCTCCATCACAGCACAGGGGAATCAACTTCTCTTCTGCGGCTAAGTGTCGCACAGGGGCTTTCTCTCTTCAGCACAAGGCAGAGGAGCGCACAACAAAACCCTCCCCCGCTCTCTCACAAATTCCTTCTCCTCCTCTCAAACCTAGGGCATAGTTGGATCCAGATATGGGTATTCGGGCCGAGAGCAAGGACCATGGTCACCAGGCATGTGTGGTGACCAAGGAGTGGATAGTAGGCGGGTTAACGGTTGATTTAAGAAGAAAAGGGGTTAGTGAGATTAAGGAGACAAAGAGGAAGATTCTAGACCTACTATAAGATGTAGGGGTGAGGGTTGCGAGTGTCGGTGTGACTGCCAGCGCCGTGGAAGAAACTGCTTCGTTGAGGAAGACGGTGGTGAGGAAAGGGGGAGGTAGCCCTCGCTGTGGCTGGTGAAGTGCGGAGGATGATGCGGAAGAAGTTGGATGGGCCAATTTGGCCGTTGGTCGTCCTTAGGAAGACAGAGAAGGAGACCGTAGGAGCTTAGGTCGGAGCTGGTCGTCAAAGAGGAAGAAGACATTGTTTTGGCCTAAAACCTAGCTAAGGAATAACATAATTACGACCTGGGTCTTTTTATAGGCCTTAGGGGGTGTTTCTATGTTTAGAAAGAAGCTTTCAAGCTTCGGCTATTTAACGCATGTGGGATACCCAAATCTTCCATGCATTCGCATGGGAGATTGGGAAAGACTTAGGGTCCAAGGTGAAGGATCTAAAGATAGGAATATGTATATGGCTATGCGCACAAATACTTAATCAAAATGTTAGTAATATAAAAAGATTTGCACAAAATACAATCACAGAAATTGACACAATATGTATAGTGGTTCTCCTCCATTGGGTACTCCACTACCTAAGCCTCCCAGCTTAGGGTTTTTAACCCGATTCTCTCAATCTCGAGAGAATCAATTTACTAAATCGAAGTAATTAATGGGTTACCTTAACCCAAGTACAAAAATGAATTTGTTACAACCCAACGAGCAACAAGCTTAAAATAGAAATAAGAACTGGTGTAAGAAAGAAAGATCTTACAACAAGAATTCCTATGCCTCCCAATAATAATTAAAATGAATTCCAATTTGAGAGCCTAGGATGGACGTGAATCGCTTCGTAGATGTGTGAGAAAAACACGTCGTTGAGCTTGCAAGAATGTAGAGAAAGTGAATGGCAAGCTTCTTCTTTCTCTCTTGAAAATATGGTGGAAATTTGAAATATAGCTCTAGAATTTTTCTTCTCTATTTCTTATGTGCAAACAAAGAGTCCTAGGGTCATTTTATAGAGTTTAGGACCTAGGATACTCGTCTACTAGACGTTAGGATTTAATTCCCAACATTCACATTGTTGGAATTAATATTTCTGCCGTTCATAATTGAGCCAACAGCTAGCTGGTACCGGTACTAAAGTATCTGTGTCGGTACTAGCAGCTCACTGCCACCAGTACATGAGTCTTGGTACCGGTACTCATCATGGGTACCGGTACTTGTGACTCCTAGGTTTGAAATTCCTTGGGCACAGTAACCTACCTGTACCGGTACTCATCATGGGTACCAGTACTTGTAAGGTTCAGGCCAGAATTAAGCCTTCAACCTGTGGCCAACATGTACCGGTACTCATGATTAGTACCGGTACTTGTTGTTCACAGTTTGAGACGAATTCTCAAACTTGTGTCTTGCAAATACCAGTACTGATGAACAGTACCAGTACTTGCTTACAAGTACCTGTTTTAAGCATTTTAATCCATTACGTACTTTGAAAACGAATGCCATATAAATCATAATTTATCTCTAATTGATTTTTCTGATCTAAGTTAAATTCTCTTGCTAAGAGGCATATACAATCTATAAATATAAAATCTAAACTACAGAAACTAAGGTCGAAGATGATCTTCTTCTCCTTGACTCATCCTTGTCATCCTCCATGAAATGATTTTTTTCTTCTCATCATCATGCCTCCATCATTTCTTGCTTGCCTTGCTCCTTCACCTAAATCTGAAAAGAACTCAATTGCAAACATTAATCCATAATAATTTTATTACCACCAAAATAAGATGTGGAACAAGGTTCCAACACAAGGCTAGATCCATTTGGAAGGGAATTCCTCAAGGAATCTTCTTTTCAATTTTGGAACAGTTTGATTGAGAATCGAGCGAGAAATCTTCGCTCGAATATCGACGGAGCTTGGTGTGTTCACACCAATGGCGGCATGGACCTATTTGCAAAGAACGATGAGAAACTTAGGGACCTGATTGCAAGGATTTCAAAAGCTAGGGGTGTGTATAAGAGAGAAAGAGTTAGACTGGATCAAAATGCAAACTAGGTCAAGATGATCTTTGATTGGGCTCAAATTTTTTGTCCAAACCTAATTTGGACTCAAGGAATCTGATGGTGAAGTTAGATTTCAGTTTTGACCAAGTTTGACTAGGCAATTTGCATAGAAACCCAAATTAGGGTAATTTTCTGTCTAAGACTTCGTTCTACGTCGAAATAGGTTCCAATGGTCAAATTAAGGATACCAAACCTCATGGAATATTTTTATATGAATTTTATAAGATTTAGATGAATTTTATCATGACCAGAACTTTTATTATTTAAGCGGGTCTGAAATTAGGGTTTCGGGAGTTGTGTTAGTTTTCGAAGTGCATGAAAACCTGTTTCTGTTTATGTGGACCCTCTTATTAGCCATTAATGAACATTTGACCTTCAGTTAACCCCTGGGAAATCCCATGATTATTCTGCATTCATAATATGTTTTTAAAATTGCAGATTTAACCTTGATTTAATACACTCTTCTCAGAATGGATATGCAGTGAATTACGACTCTCCGACGATTATGTAGGAGCATTTGTTAATTGATTCTGATTAATTAAATCTAGTTATGGTTCATGATGATGTTATCATCAATTATTGCTCATTTATTTTAGTAAGCTATTGTACTCATGCCAAGATGCAATTGAACATTTGAAGCTTTTTTTAGATCGTCTAAATTCTTTTTGCTCAATAGGAGGTAAACTAAATACTTATTTAACTTGTTAGTTAATAATAAATTCTTTTATAATATAGCATCATGGAAGTTGTTATTAGTTTTTTCATTTCGGGATTTCACTTGGGCACAATAATGGGAAAGAAGGGAAGTACCCAGCATTCACAAAAAGTTGGAGGTTTGGTGATTGATTTTATATTGACTCAATAATTTGTCTTTGGAAAGAGTGGATTCCTTGTTTACATTTGACACGAGTAATTATTGTTAAGAATAGTGACATTTGGTGGAAGATATTGGGATACTTGATTTTCTATGAGTGAGTGTTGCTAAGATTAGACACATTTGGTGGAGGGTATTGGGATACTTGATTTTCCTGGAGTTTGATTGGATTGCTTGCCTTTAATGGATGATCATGAGTATTTATATGGGTATCCCTCGAGATAGTCCACAATGATGAGCTTAAAGTGTTAAGATCCAGTTATAATGAATTGTTGTACTTATTGACACTGAAAGTCATTGTTAATAAAGGGTTTTCCTAACCTTTAGGAGGATTGATTGGATCAAGAGATCTCTAAAAGATGCTTCATCTTTCAAGGACATCTAGCGTTGATCACTTATATTTTTTTTGGAAGATTTTCACTTAAGGGTTTCAATCTCTATTCATGTCATTTGAATTTGTAAGCATGTTGAGTCATTAGGTTTGAATGCTCTTAAAGCAACTTTAGCTGTGACTTCTTCAAGTTACATACGAGGCACATTATTAGGTTCTATAGGCCTTGATGGACCTAGCATTAACTAAGTTCAAATGCTTAAACCCATGTTAACTAGCAGCATGCTTCAACCCTTATATACCACTAGTACCTCTCTTGAGTTTACTATGTAGTGCTCCTTTTAAGGGTGGATTGTGGTGCTTATGTTGATATGTTCACGTTGAGGTGCTTACATTCTCCAGTACTTTAGGATAAGCATTCTCATTGCAATTGCCTAGGCTTTCTCTTCTCATAGTAGTGGTGGCTCTATCTCAAAGATACTCCTTTTTTACTAGTCTCCTTACTAGTGATGGTTTCATCTCATGCATAGTTCTTTCTCCTACTAGGGGGAGTGGTGCTCTAATATTATTTAGGATGCGATTACGAAAATGCGCATTGCAACGCGTTTTGCAACGCATGGTCAAGAATCAACCAGTTGAAAATGAGAATCAACTAGTTGAAAATCAAGCAGACCAAAACGCACTAGTTGAAAATAATTTTCAACCGGTTAAAAATTAAATACATCGGTGTGTTTTGTCTTTTCACCAGTGGAAAATGATTTTTCACTTGGAATATGATTTTTCACCTATGAAAAGTGATTTTTCACTTGAAAAAGGATTTTTTATTGGTGAAAAGTGATTTTCACCGGTGGAAAATCAAAATATACCGGTTGAAACCTCCATTCTCATCTGTGTGTTGCAAAACACGTTTCAAAGTGTGTTTATTTACCTTTCCTCTATTATTTAATAGTGCCTAAAGTTTCATTTCAAGCATGCCACTAGGTTACTATTTAGTTAACATTGTTGAGTCATAAGCCTTGATAGACTTGCCATCAACAAGCTAAAAATGCTTAATCTCACGTTAACTACCAGCATGCCTCCATTTTTATATACCATTAGCAACTCTCTTGAGTTTATTATGCGGTACTGTCTTCTAAGGGTACATTGATGTATTCGCATTGACATGTTTTTTGAGGTGCTTATATTAGCTATTAGACCTTTTGTAGGTGTTTAGACTTCCAAAGGGGCTAAAAGTACTGATAAGTCCATTTCTCTCTATTTAGCATTTTGATGGGGACTTCGATGTGATCCCCCTCAATTATGAAAATAAATCTTCCTAAATCTATGTTTGATTGACTTAACCCTTTAACATGGTTTATGTGATAGATCTAAACCTCTATTCACCATGAATCTCTTATCTTCATGTAGAGGATGATAATTTAGAGCTTCAATCAAGGGATAATTTATTGAGGCAATTGCCATCTCTTCTTAGATGGAAATTGGTGGTTGCGTATCTAGATCGTTTTAATGATTTATTAACATCCTCGATTTAATGAAGACTTTGATAATATCATTTAGAGCTTCAATTAAGGGATAGTTTATTGAGGCAATTGCCATCTCTTCTTAGATGGAAATTGGTGGTTGCGTGTTACGACCCGATTCCCGGATCCCTACAGGACCCGAGATTGGCTCGCCTCGACTCATCCCAAGACCCAGTCGTCCAACAAGAAATAACCAAAAGCAGGAAAGTAAACCACATTTATATATGCAATATAACTAAGCAGAAGAAACGTACAAGTAATAAAGGAGAAATAAATCTGCTGTTTCAGTACATACCACCACAACACAATAACAATGGAAAGCGGAAGTAAACAGTAGAGACAAACAGTAACTATGTAACGACCCGATTCCCAAGTCCCTACGAGACACGAGAACCGGACCGACTCGACTAATCCCAAGACCTAGTCGTCCAACGAGGAAGTAACCAAAAGAGCAGTAAAATAAACCACATTCAGCATGAATATAACTAACAGTAAGGAAATACAGCAGTAAGGAAAGAAACCACTACAGTATATACCACCACAACAGTTGAACAACATTCATAACATAATATGAACTGCAGGTAAAGAAAAGTACAGCGGAAACAAGAACTACTCACTATAACGGAACAAAAAGAGGTACAAGAGAACAGTGGTAACTCTACTGGACCCTACTCGGCCCAGCGTCCTCTGCAGCCGCTGACCCTGGCTGCTCAACACCTGGTCCTGAAAGGTAACGAGTGTAACACGTCAGCAAAATGCTGAGTAGAGTGGCAGCTAAACTAAAGAAACAGTAAAGGGTACAGTAGCTGTTTTAAATTTTCTTTCTTCCTTTATTTACGTCTTTCTATTGTTTCACAATTTATCTATTTCTCAGATCCTTCACTTGATCTCGAATGTTCCTCGTGGGAACGATCTTGAATGCAGTCTTTTCCGAATAGTAGAAGTAGCACGTGGTGCTCTCTTGGCCGGGAGAGTCCCCCGTGGTGATCCTACTCTTAGTCAACCACCCCAAGGTCACTGACAGACGTAACGGTGACTATGGCACGTGCGGTAAATGCACGGGTAGCTAACCCGCATTGGCACGCGGTCAGTCATTTCCGTTAACGGGTGCACTCAAAGCACAGCACGGAACCAGTACAGGGCAGAGCCCTCTCAGTAATAGGGGTCCAACCCCTCCACAATAACCAAACAGGGGCCTTGCCCCTCCACAGTCCGCGCACCCTCGCCTGACTACCCTGGTTTGCCCCAGTGGGCCTAACAAGTCGGTGTGGGAGGCTAGCAGAACCCCGGGACCCATGGGGTAGCTAGTACCTCCCTACACTAGTAGCTCTCCTCGGTACTACGTACACGAGGGCCAGCAAGTCGGTACAGAGTGGCCAGTCCTAACCCCGGGTCCCTGGGGCGGCTGGCTCCGCTCTGCACTAAACAGGGGGGACAGTCGCTCTCCTTGGTACTCCGTACTCAAGGGCCAGCTCACTTCCCCAATTCTATTCCATTCACTTTCCAGGAGTTCTACTCCTAATTCCCCGTAGGGTTCCAGCTCTTTAACTCAGGACATTCCAGTTTCACCATTCCAGTTTCACGTTCATACATCCCATATTCTTAATCATGTTCATTTATTCATAACAGGCAGCTGTTAATTCAATTCACAGGCAGCTATTATTTCCTTTCCACATTTTCCAAGACTGTAGTATTTATACATTCCACTAGTTTTCCCGTCCTAGGATTCATGCCATATCTTAGGATCTATCATACAATCTAGTTTTCCAGCCCTAGGATTCATGCAACACCCTAGGAATCTACCATTCAATCTATTTCTCATTCCTAGGATTCATGCAATGTCCTAGGTTCTATTTATGGTTTCATAATTTAACAGATTATACTTAAAGCCACTCTACCGGTTACAACAGGCGAACTGGGGGCGTGGTCGGGAATCCCGCGTGCCTCTGCAACCCCCGAGACTGCAACGGAACGGGGTCCTATCACAAGGATCAAATACAAGGAACTTCTCAAAACAGTATACAGCTACTGTAGACAGGTAGAGGATGTAATTCCGAAAAGAATGCAACTCGAAACGCGGAAAACGGAGCCCGAACGGGCCCGAAACGGGTCGAAAACGACGAAACAGTGCAAAATCAGACATCTGGAACTTCTTCCAGACGTCTTAAAAAGTGGATCAGGGAATTACCTTGCTCTGCGTGGGCTCTCAGACGTCCAGAAGCCTGCGGGGGCGTCTGACCTAGTTCCCAGACGTCCGATGGTCACCCAGGACGTCTGGAAGTCGTTCCCGCGGTCTGGCACTGCAGCCAGACGTCTGATTCGCGTTGGATGCGAATCTCTGACCCTGCGCGTACCCATTTCCTCTCTCTCTTAGTACGGTCAATCGAAGGGAAGGAAGAAGACGGAAAAACTGACCTTTCAGACGTCTGGACAGTCTTCCAGACGTCGTTCCAGTCGTCTGGCTAGAGGCATAGACGTCTAATTCTAGAAAATTTTCCAGAACCAGGGCTCCACTCACCCTCCGCTCGCGACGCTCGGCCGCGCTGCGAGTGCTCCGCTTGCTGCTCGAGCCGCAGCAGTCCTCTTGCGTCGCTCCGCGCCCGCTGCGCCCCCCGCCCGCTGCGCCCCCCGCCGGCCGGCCCTAGTAGCGCCGGTGAGCTCGCCCTCACGGCCGAGCGCCTCTCCCATGCGCAGCACCTCCTCCCACGCTCACCGCGGCTGTCGTTGCCGCTGCACCCTCGCGCTCGCTCTCGCGCACTGGTTGAAGAAGAGGAAGGAGGCGGAGGTGACGGGAGTGAGGGAGAGGCGTGGCCCTTTTAAGGCCGCGCGAGGAGGAGAGAGAGAACGCGACAGAGGCGTCTGCGGCCGCAGGAGAGAGGGAAAAAGAGGGAGAGAGAGAGAAAACGCAGGTCTGCGCGCTCAGGCGCGCAGATGAACAGTAGCGTGCCAAAATAACCGATTTCCAGACGTCTGGTCCGACGTCTGTAAGTGATTCCAGACGTCTGGTACGACGTCTGGGCCACCTCCCAGACGTCTTAAAAGACGTCTGGAGAGCCCGTTCGAAACAATATAACAAACTCAAAGGAAGTTTTGTCCCCGAAACTTGCGCTAACTAGGGTGCGGGAAAACGTCATAAAAACCATAACAAACTCAAAGAGGACCGAAGCTGGCCCGAAAAGACGTACCCGCGAAGAGTTTCGGGTACCGCTCCCGCATTGCCGCCTCAGGCTCCCAGGTAGCCTCCTCGTACCGCTAGCTCCTCCACAAACCTTTACTAGGGGTACTTGCTTTCGTCTCAAACTGCGGACGGCACGGTCTAGAATCTGCACTGGCTGCTCGGGGTAGGTCAGGTCGTCGCCCACCTCGACGCTCTCATGACTCAGTACGTGACTGGGATCGGCTACGTACTTCCTGAGGTTGGACACATTTGGAACACGCCGTGCACACCAGAAAGCTGCGGGGGGAGGGCAAGCCTGTAAGCAACGGGTCCAACCCGCTCCAGGACCTCAAAGGGCCCCACAAACCTCGGCGCGAGCTTCCCTCTCACCCCAAACCGCTGCAGGCCCTTCATGGGTGAAACACGAAGAAAGACGTGGTCCCCAACCTCAAACTGCACCTCTCTGCGTCTCCGATCCGCGTAGCTCTTCTGTCTGCTCCTTACAGTGCGGAGTCGCCTGTGGATCTGCTCGACTACCTCCTGACTCTGCCGGATCAACCTGGGGCCAACCTCCCACTTGGTCCCGACCTCAACCCAACTCAAGGGTGCCGTACACTTTCGTCCTTACAGAGCCTCGTAGGGAGCCATGCTGATGCTCGAGTGATAACTGTTGTTGTATGCAAACTCCGCCAGGGGCAGGTGCTCCTCCCAAGAGCCCCTCCAGTCCAGTACACAGGCACGTAAAAGGTCCTCAAGTGTCTGTATCGTGCACTCAGACTGTCCGTCCGTCTGGGGGTGGTAAGCTGTACTAAACCTTAACCGCATCCCTAAGGCCTGCTAAAACTCAGCCTAAAACTGGGACGTAAGGCGGGTATCCCGGTCGGATACGATCTCTCGCGGAACTCCGTGTAGTCGTACCACATCCCGGATATACCTCTCTGCCAACTGTGCTGGTCCCAAAGTGACTCGGATCGGCAAGAATCGCGCCATCTTCGTCAGTCTATCCACTATTACCCAGACTGCGTCGTGTCCCCGTTGGGTAACAGGTAAGCCCACCACCAAGTCCATGGTGATGCTCTCCCACTTCCACTCTGGCACTGGAAGCGGCTGTAGCGGCCCTGCAGGCCTCTGATGCTCGGCTTTCACCTGCTGGCACACTAAGCACTGCTGCACGAATTCACCCACATCCCGCTTCATCCCCCTCCACCAAAACTCGCATCTCAAGTCGTGGTACATCTTCGTATTTTCGGGATGTATGGTGAATCTAGAACCGTGTGCCTCAGTCAGGAGCTCTCTCAACAGCTCATCGTCTTTGGGAATGCACAATCTTCCCCTCAAGCGCAGCACCTGGTCTGTGAAAGAGAAATCCCCCGGGTCTCCCGACAGTACTCTGTCGCGCAAGGACTGCAAGTACGGATCGACTATCTGTCCTGTGATGATGCGGTCTATTAGCTCTGGCCTAGTCTGCCGTGTCACCGTCACTGCCCCACAGTACCCTCGTAACTCTAGAGGTCGCCAACTGCCCACCTCCTCCAAAAGGCTCCAACTTTGTAACTGTAGATTGGCCAAGTGTGCGAGCGCCTTATGGCTCAAGGCGTCAGCCACCACATTGGCCTTTCCCGGGTGGTAGGAGATGCTGCAGTCGTAGTCCTTCAGGAGCTCCAACCAACGTCTCTGTCTCATGTTGAGCTCCTTCTGATCAAAAAGGTATCTGAGGCTCTTGTGATCTGTGAAAATTTCGAAGGTCTCACCGTACAAGTAGTGCCTCCAAGTCTTCAGCGCGAAGACAACAGCTACCAACTCTAGGTCGTGGGTAGGGTAAGTATGCTCATGGGGCTTCAGTGGCCGCGAAGCGTAAGCGACAATGTGACCCCTCTGCATGAGTACACCTCCTAACCCCTGCAAGGAGGCGTCCGTGTACACAACGAACCCACCACTACTGTCAGGGATGGTGAGCACGGGAGCCGAGGTCAACCTCTCCTTTAGCTCTAGAAAACACGCCTCACAGGCGTCTGTCCAAGCGAAGGGCACGTCCTTCCGGGTCAACTGTGTCATAGGACGCGCAATCTGTGAAAATCCTCTGATGAATCGTCTGTAGTAGCTTGCCAGTCCCAAGAAACTGCGAATCTCAGTCACTGAACACGGTCTCTCCCACCTGAGTACTGCCTCGACCTTGGCTGGGTCCACCGCCAAGCCGTCTCCAGAGATCACATGACCTAAGAAGGTCATCTCCCTCAACCAGAACTCGCACTTGCTGTACTTGGCGTACAGCCTGCGTCGTCTCAGAGTGTCCAGAACCATCCGCAAATGTTGTCCGTGCTGCGTCCGATCTCTAGAATAGACGAGTACATCGTCTATGAAAACCACCACGAACTGGTCCAAATACGGTCTAAACACCCGATTCATCAGATCTATGAAAGCAGCGGTGAAAGTAGATGAGGGTATGTAGGGTTGAGGATTAGAAGAATACCAAGAGAGCAAGTATTTGGCTAAATTCCACCTCAAGAATGTTGCATATCCCAAAGAGGGATCCGACCCCAACAACATTGTGGTTGCTTTTGGTTGTAGGTTACATTTTGAGATTGGATAACTTTTACGTAGTTGTTAACCTGAAAAAGTATATGATTGATATATGAAATAAGTAGTGGGTCACGTGTTACGAGTGAGTTGATGTGATTCAAAGCCAGACATGAAGGTTGCAAAGTTATTTATTTTATATTTGATTGGCTTATTACTTGTTATTGTCTGATTGAAAAATAGAGTAAATAGTGTTATTGGATGTGTTTCCTGAATTGATGCATTATAAGTAAGGATATTGAAGTTGTAATTTAGTTTTTACGTCAAGAATCAAATATGGTTCAATTTTTTAAGGTTTCAACACATTAATAATTTTCAGCTAAACCCATGATAAGTGGGATAACAAATGCTATATACCCTAACTAAATGTGGTCGTAATGAATCAGGTATGATTGATTATAGGACTCTCAAGTCCTCAAGTTCTCGTAAGATGCTATAACAAGGATGAAATTCCATGCCTATCTAAATCCTACTTGATGGGAGAGGAGATGAATCGTTGAGTAGATCCATCGTGTTCGAAAGAGAGATTATGATCATCGTATCTTGTTCTTAGGAGGGTATGCTTGGATTCTGTGATCTATCTTGTTCTCTAACTAGGTAATGGCCTACCTTCCGAGGTAATGATCGGAAGTTTCACGTTTGTTTAGAAATAGGAAAGAGGAGTTTTGAATGGGATAGGGCTTGCAATGTGCTGCTCATGCATAGGAAATGTAATTAAGGGGCGGGTGTGGGCACAAAAATGTGTAATATGATACATTTTGCGATGCAAGAGTGCAAAGGCAGTAAAAAGAGTAAATTTAAAAGTAGGGATTATGTTATATATCTCTCTTTTACCTAAAGAAGTAATGAAAGTAATGATATGTGGTGTTATCTATTATTATTTAAAAAAATCATCAACAATTTAAAGTATAAAATAAAATTACAGGTGAAGAATTATTTTATACCTAAATATTTTGATTCAAAGTACTGATGATCTTTTCAGTGAGACAAGACCCATCATATTCGCACCTATCTGCACAACAAAATACTCCAAATTATGTGTTCATGTACATTTTGGCTTAACGGCCAATCTTTCCATCGAGACAACTCGGTGCAGTTAGTTGCAAACGTTAGACATTCTTGAGATGGCACGATTTAGTCTCTAGATAATGAGCTCCAGCACAAGACATCGATCAGTTGACCATATGCTTATGTCATGTTCTCGAGATGGCTCTATCAGCCATTGGGATGGTGGGCTTTTGCAAAAGCCATTAAACACTTAGTCTGAGACCGTCCACCGTTAATACAAGTGATATTTATTTCCTTTTCGCATGGTAGCCTTTTTTTTTTTTATTGGGGTGCATTGTTTGTATGATAAGGATAGCTAAAAAGGTTTGTTCAAAAGTTAACCCTCAAGATTAATATATGGTCATAATGGTTTGAGGATTAAGGCGTTACGACGTCAGTAGTAGTCATACCTCTACAGGAAGCTATCATAAGGCCCACATTGATAAGCACCTATTACTATGAAATTATATAGAATGAGGGGAAAGGGGAATTATCAGAATTGGGTTGCTATAATAATGAACAAAATGACAAACAATATAGGCTATGTAAATGGTATTATTTGGAGAAAAGGATTCTTGTCCCAACTATAAAAAGATCAAGTAGAACGGGCCGAGGGTTATATATACAAGACGAACAAGAGGATATCAACCACAAAATGATGTGCCAAGATTGAGATAAAAGAGCTTGAAGTTTTGGAGTGGCAGAAGGAGATTGAGGAAATAGTGCACACAATTTACCAGCAGCTTTCTTTTTAAGGACGAAAATTATCTTTCTTAATTTGAAAAAATTCATCCTTTCAAATTTTAAGTTCTTCTATAAAATCCAAGTAAATAGTTTTGTTTTTTTTTTTTTTTAAATATATTTTTTTACGAAAATTGCAATACTAAAAAGTTTCTCTGTCTACGAGTGTAACTTTCTCCGTATAGAAGTTCATTTGTGCAAATCATCTGATATATCCGAAAACCTAAGATCATGTTGTAATCCACTTACATCATGTCTCTGCTTAGAAAAAAGGGTGGTAATATCACGACGGTATGATTTCTATTCGTTCTTAAAAAAATGAATTGATGCTTTCATACGCTAAATCCAAATAACAAGAGACATTCTGATATTATAAAAAATAGAGACAAGGTGAAAAGGCAATCAAAAGGAGTTACACAGTGGAGTGGTTGAGATTTCTTCCATCCTTCCGTTAGCCTCTTATCTCCTTTTATTTTAAAAGACAACTTTGTGTAGCTGCCCATTCAAACATATGAGGTTACACGATTTACTTGGTCTTCCCAAAATTTTTATAGATGACTCTATGAAGTCATTCCATCTCATATGCATCCCTCACCCGGTACTTATAGGCTATTTGTACTTAAGCTAATCTTCATTAGTATTGGTTGATGTGAATCTTTCACCTAGGGTACATTTCAAATCAAAACTTAGTAAAGGAAAGAAAAGAAAAGACAAAAGAAGAAAGAAGGACTAAATCTTCATTACCTCCAGCAAGAATCCATCTCTTGCACCTTCACGCCACCTTGGTGGCTAGAGATGAATGATTTGGTTGGCTAGGGGACTAAAGAGCTGGATGAGCAAGAGAGCTCATTAAGGAGGTGATGCTTGCGGGGGAGGAGGACATGGAGGTGATGCTTGTGAGCTTAAAGTGGAGAAAGGAGGTAGTGGAGGGATGAGATAGCATGCGGGCATGTAGGTGAAGCCAATGTTGGAATTGGGCCTTCTTGCAGAGCCAACATCAACAACCTTGGGAGAAATAGTTTGCAATCGATGGTGGAGAAGGACTGAAGATGAAGAAGTAGTGCTCATATTGTTGCAACTATGTGATCAAATTGTCCACAAGGACACGTTTGGTTACATGCTAGAGCAAAAACAAGGGGCTCGATGTGGCTTTCTGTATGGACTTAGAGATTAGATCCAGCCATAACAAGAATGCCTGGTATAAATCATCCGTTTGCTGGTCTTCGACACCATCGGTCAAGACGAATGTCTTGAACCTCCACTTTCTTCAGCACCAAAAATTTGAGTCTCATGATCGGTATCATCTCACCATCAAGGTTTCTTGGATGGAGGGAAGAAAGCGCACGGGGGAGAAGAGAGGACGAAGGATGGGATAATGTACCATTAGTTGAAAATTAAGATAGAAATTTTGAGGCAAAAATTGGTTATTTCCAAAAATTTTTCATTCGACGATATTGATCTCTAACTAAAGGGCATTTGCATAAATATTGACAACATTAGATGCATTTATGTAAATTTTGTTAATATATATATATATATATATATATATATATATATATATATATATATATATATATATATATATATATATATATATATATATATAGCAACACAGAGAGGGGTGGCTTAAGAAATTAACCACGCAAGGCAATGGAGCATAAGATAATATGGATCATTGGCTTTTACATGTTCATGCGTGAGCGGTTGCCAAGAATCCAAAAACACACGTAGGGTCGTGACATATATATCTTCTAGATCCATTCCTCCATCTTCAACGTCGAAGTACAGTTATCTCCTTTCTCCTTTTCGAGCTCCTCCTAACGGCAGCCCCCTCTACAGAAGCGAGAAAGATCGATCGATCGAGACATGAGTGATCCCAAAAATTATGCATACCCTTACCCTGCTCAAGGTATGCCGAATCTTCCCATGCAGTCCCCCACCTCTTAACGCCGTTGGTTTTAATTTCCTTGATTTCTTAAAATTTCTGAAATCAAGCACTTCAATCGACCCTTCTATAAGAAACAATACTCCGTAAGGTGTCTTGGTAAATTGAACCCAAGGTTAATATTTTTTATCCACAAATTCCCTTTTATATATGTTTAATTAAGTGCATATATAGATTTGTTTATTTATCACCTGGTTATAAGCTCCGCGCGTGTGTAGATGGATACACGAGATTTTTCCAATTTAAGGTTGTCCTAGAGCTATTGATTGTTTGGGGGGGTTCATGGTAATATATATATATATATATATATATATATATAGTCCTCGATTTGATTGGCAATATATCTGTGCAGGGTATTATCAAGGGCCACCGGTGGTGCCACCACCACAGTACTATGCGGCGGCGCCACCACCACCGCGGTCTCAGAAGCAATTGGGATTCCTTGAGGGATGGTATGCACTTCTAACCTTTTTAAACTTCACATGCATACAACTAGTTGTCGTTGATATGCCATGGTACTTACAGTAAGCATGAAAATATTGGCACTCAAAATTAAGCCATCTTGACCAGGGCTATGATGGTTTTCCGTAACTAAAATCTTACAGAGAACTCGCTTTTCTTGGACCTTAAATTTTTACCAAAAACTGAAGAAATGCTTGCAAGTTTTCAAGTAAATTTATCGTGAGTTGTCGGTGATTTACGTAGGAAATGAACTTTTATGACCTGTTAGAATCATTAGGGTTTTCTAGGTGACCCGTGCTTGGTAAAGGGTGCAACGATCCTTTGAGACATAATTTACCATGGAAGTTACGTATCCCTTGATGGAAAAGGTTCTACTCTCGATTACAAGTAAATACAAATGATTGGATCGTCTCTTCCTTTACCGAAAAAAGCATTTGAGAGGCGAAGAGAGAGAAGGAAGCACCGATCTTCACCACTGGGTGACGAGGAGCGTTGGACGTTCATTGTGAGGGCAACTATCCACCTTGATCCTTGGAATCGACCTTTATTAACCATGACCTCAGGTAATCCCTTGTTCTATCAAACCTTGCTACTTGAGTAAATTAACTAATTTCGAATCCTACTTGAGTTAAATAACAAATGTAACCACTCTCTTAACACTGGGAAAGTAAAGAGTGGAAGGATGGAGGATTGTTGACTGAACTTACACCAGAAAAAGTGTCATGCATGTCTCAAGATAAAATAGGAATAACATCCCTATCCCCCTCTCAGGTGCTCGGAAAGTCTTCTTTATATCATCTCCTTGGCAACCACAAGGCAAGAAGAGGGATCTATTGAATATGATGCACATAAGCTCTTGGAATATGAGCTAATATGTTGCTACACATAACTGGTGGAAATGATTGATGATACCTGATAATTTTGGATCTAGACTCCATCCAAGTCCTAGGAGGAGGCCAATTCCAACTGTGGCCTCTAATTTTTGGATTAGTCTTGGGTCCAAAGCCCTAGCCTAAGTGATTGACTCTTTTGGATAGGGGGAAGAGCTTGATCCCTATCATTAACCACTTGACTACCTTTGATGCCCTTAAATTTAGGCAACAAAGTATATGTTGCAATAAGACTCTTATCCATCAAGATGGAATCAATTTTTTGCTATATGTGGACCTTAGTTAACTAATGGTCGATCTTTCCCAAATCATTAATTAAACCTCATGTGGATAAGTGTAATTTTTTTGATATGACAAACAAATTTGTTTTCGATATCATTTTTCTTGTGAGCTAACAAATGTTGTATGGTAGATCAAAGAGGAAGCAAAAGGTAAAGATCTTATTGCAAAAGACAATGAAATGAGTTATCTACATTGCAAAACAAAGATCGAAGCAACGCAAGTGTTTATCATTGTTGTTGTATATTTTTAAATTGAAATGTGAAAGAGCTTAAAAGAACTTCTATACAAACTTAAGACATCTCATGGAAACATTCCTAACTTTCATTCCTCAATAGTCTTTCCCCCAAAAAAATGATGTTTAGAAAATTTTCAGGATACCACGCTTCATAATCATTATAATTATACTTTGGTCTAACATCATCATAATCAATTTATTTACCACACTTTTCAATATCTTAAGACATCTGCATATATCATTCCGGATGTCTACATCCAATTGATTATATCAATGTTCGATTTATTTCGAAATAGATCCTCATCGATTACATTTGATTTACAATTGATTCCTCCAACCGACTTGTCTTGAAAAAGCAAATGCCCACCCTCATCTTTTCAAACATCCACGTTAGTTCTTCACATGAACACTGGATGATTGCATGTGTCTCCTGGTGGGGATCACTCGCCGGTGGAAACGACCTGGTGGATGTCTACTTTGATGTGAGTTTGGATGTTCGTGTGGGCATCTACTGTTTCTTTTAAACAACCCCAAGAGCTCGTCTCCTTTTCTAGGATCTTCTGTTATTTCTTCTATTCATAATTCCAGATGTCTAAGTCTCCACTTCTAGATGTCTATCTACGGCTTTCAGACATCCCTGCTGAAATCTAAATGTTGTTCAGTTACTCTATTTATTTCTGAATGTTGGGAGATTTTTTCGAACGTTTTGCTTTTGAAGTTCGAATGTCTCTTAAACGGACAATCGGGCATCCATCTATTTTATTAAACATTTTATTGTTCCGAATCGGACGTATACTCTCGATCTCGAACATCTGATTATGCCTAAATTTCACATTTATGATTCTAACCATTCTAATTTGATTAATTACGACCAAATTCAAATTTCAATGACTATTTTTGACTAAAATCCAACCCATTACACTCTAGCTAGTTCAAGAGAGGAGTTGTAATATTACATTTTGTTAGTGATTTTTCATTTTTTTGCAATGGTAAAATTCTAGATTGGAAAATCTAGGTAATGATTTTTTTTCTGTAAGAATTTCCTCTTTAAATTTTGGTATCAAATTTTATTTATGGGATTGATTTTATCCGTTGCATAATTCACCCCCTCCTTATCCTAATAGCATTGCAAATTCCTTCTTCATTGATTTATAAATATAATAAGATTGAGGAAGCTCTCTCTCTCTCTCTCTCTCTATAGACTTATGCTTGCTTGTATTTTGCTCTACTTACATAAACACTCTATTTCATTTGTCTTTTTTGAAAGAACAGTCTCATTCCATGGGGGGTGAATGGATACATCAGGCTATAGAGGAGTTCAAACGATCCCAAAAGAGCAAAATCAAATAGCCCTAAAAGGGTAAACTTTAATATCCCCATACAGGTGAATAACAAGCCATGTAGAGTCAATACATTATAACCAAAAAGTAAAACAAGGTAGAACAAAAACAAACTCCATGTCGTAAGTGAACTCTTCTTTAGAAAAAGCTCCAACGGAGGGATGAAAACAAGTGTAAGACCGCATAGAACATGTAGCAATCTACTGATCTATACACAACGAGAAATTGGAAGTGGATCCAATGTGCTCTTTTTTATGCTTTGGATTGAGCGGGCTCGCATGTGGCCTTGATCATGAAAATTGCTAGAAAGTAAGAGCATCGTCCTGGTGCGAAATCATGACCATTTAAAATTTTTGAATTTGTGAAAAGTGGATGAAAATAAAAAATGGTGGAAGATCATTTAAATCGCTTCCTATTATCCTACGCTAACATATTTTTGAACATTCAATTTCTTTTTTTTTGTATTTATAAAAGGGGATAAGGCAATAGAACTTAAAAATGGACTAATTGCAATCTAAGGATTTAAATGCAATTCTTGTGAAATAGTTTTTCAAGAATGTAAAAATTATAAGAAAATTACTTAGACATAGCTTACTATGCAAATAAGATTCCTACCAATTTTCATACAAAAATAAGTTTAAAAATGTATGAAATAAATTCAGAAAGATATTTTAGGACTGAATCATAATATGAAGAAATTGAATTGAAACTCTTTTTAAAATTTTTTCTATAAAGAATTACCAAATGAAATTTTGTGACAGATTAAAACTAACAAGTAGCAACCTCCAGTATCTTTTTGAAAATTATTGAAAGTACTAAAATTAATCAATAAATTTAGAAAAGTAAATGAAAACATAAATCCTAACTACGAAATTAATTAAAGCAAGTAATCAAATAGTAAGGAAATAAAAGTGCTAAGAATAGGAATGAGAGATTTTTGTTGATAAACTAATATCAGGAACATCATCCGACTAAAAAATTACAACTAAGTAATGAGAATAAATTGCTAAGCTAATTTAATAACTAGAATAAAATAAATAAACACAAAGGAAGAGAGAAAAGAGGGTGGAGAAATAGTGTCCTGGTGGTTGCGGAAAAGTCTGTAGGAGCGGAGGTGGAGACAAGCGTCAACGACCGCCTAAGGATGCACGCCTGGAGCAAGCCCTTGAAGAAAGAGAGAGGTAGAAGGTAAAATAATTTTCCTCGGGGGTCTTATGACATATTTATAAATTTGAGAGCCTCTGGAAGCTCTCAAAAATATTTGAAATTTATAGTAAAGGGATAAGAAGGTTATTTTGGGGTCAAAATAATTTTTAATCCCATTAAAACTCTAATTTTTAACCTTTTATCCTATGTATATGCCACTACCTAGACTAAATAAGCTCATTTCTTGATTGTTCTTGACCCAAATGCCTAAATGGACTTATAAAAACATTCTTTTCAATCCTGGGTTACCTTGTGAGTATTTTGCTACCACGCCTGTGATATAAAAATAATGAAAATGTCATTATTCAGAAAATATAAAGAAATATCTAAATTTACTATATTTATAAAATAAATACCCAAAAAATAGCAATAACTAAGAACATAATTTATATAAAATTATAACTTGGTCAAGCTCCATAAGCTAGCACAGCCTTCAAAAGAAAAAGAAAGAAGAGTAGCTACAATTGTAATCAATCAAACTTAAACAAGTGAACAGGAACTCCAACATGCAAATCTTCAACTAGACCCATGATTAACCTTCATCCCAAGGAATAGTGTTACGACCTGGTTCCCGAATCTCTATAGGATATGAGACCGGATCGATTCGACTGATCCCAAGATCCAGTCGTCTAACGAGAAAGTAACAAAAAAGCAGTAAAGTAAATTACATTCACCATGCTAAGCAACTAACAGTAATAAAAGTACAGCAGTAAAGAAGTAAAACTACTACAGTACACATCACCACAACAGAAGAAAAGTAAACGGGTACAGAAATATAATGTGCAGAATGAAAGAGTACAGAATATAAAGGTACAAGAAGCTACTCATTACTACAAATGAGTACAAAAAGAGCTACAATTACTGGGCTCTACTTGGCCCAGCACCCTCTGCAGCCGTAAGTTCTGGCTGCTCAACACTTGGACCTAAAAAGGGTTATGAGTACACGAAATCAACGAACGCTGAGTAGAGTGGTAACTAACTAACTAAAGCAGTAAAAGTGGACAGGTAACTGTTGTTTTTTAATTACTTTCTTTAGCTAATTATTCTTCTTCATCGCTTGGTTTATTTATTAGGCTCTTTCTTGATCTCGAATGTTCCTCATGGGAACGATCTTGATTTCAGTCTTTTCCGAAGAGTAGAAGTCGCACGTGGTGCTCTCCTGGTCGGGAGAGTCCCCTGTGGTGGTCCTACACCCAGTCAACCACCCAAAGTTCATGGACAGACGTAACGGTGACTACGGCACGCGCGATAAGCACACGGGTAGCTACCCCGCACTGGGACGCGGTTAATCGTTTCCATTAGCGGGTGCGCCCAAAGCACAGCACGGAACCAGTATAGAGCATAGCCCTCTCAGTAACAGGGGTCTAGCCCCTAAGAACCAAACAGGGGTCTCACCCCTCCACAGTTCGCGCACCCTCGCTTGACTACCCTGGTTTACCCAGTGGGCCTAACAAGTCGGTGTAGGGTGGCTAGTTGAACCTCGGGCCCCGTGGGGTGGCTAGCTCTATCCCTACACTAGTAGCTCTCCCCAGTACAGTGTACACGAGGGCTAAGGAGTCGGTACAGAGTGGCCAATCCTAACCCCGAGTCCTAACCCAAGGGCGGCTAGCTTCGCTCTACACTAAATAGGGGGGACGGTCGCTCTCCTTGGTACTCCGTACTCAAGGGCCAGCTCACTTCCCCACACACATTCCCAGTTCCATTCCATCTATTTCCTGGAGCTCTACTCCTAATTCCCCGTAGGGTTCATGCTCATATTTCTCAGGCCAAGCCATACCAGGTTTCATCATTTCTATTTCCATTCTCAGGTTATACACATGCAATTTGTAACTCTATTCCATATTCAGTTTATTCACAGATAACTTGTGTTTCCAACATTCACCTTTCCATTTTTAAATTATATATATGCAGCTCATATTACGTCATTTCACGGGTACAACAGGAATGTTACATTCAACAGTTAACTAACACAAATACTACATATTTCGCAGGCAACTGTTATTCATTTACAGGAAATTGTTATCATTCTATCTACTCATTCAAGACTGCAATTCATTCATTCAATACAGACAATCCAGTATTTCTAGTCCTAGGATTCATGCCATATCTTAGGTTCTAATCATTCATTCTACCCATGCAATTAGGTTGTAATTAAATTAAGGGGAAGCCACTTTACCAGTAAACCCAGGAGTAATGGGGACATGAACGGCAGGCTCACGTGCCTCAGCAAGCCCCAAACCCGCAATGGAAACCGGTCATATCACAAGGATCAATCATAAGAGAATACTCAAAACACTATAGAAAGTATTCCAACAAGTAGGGGAATCATACGGGAAATATCGGTATCTTAATTGTGGAAAACAGACCTCAAACGGACCCTAAACGGGTCAAAACAGTGCTCCTGACTCAAATCAGATGTCTGGAACACCTTCTAGACGTCTTAAAAGAGTCTAGAGCCATACCTCAAGTCCTACGCTACTCCTTAGACGTCCAGAAACTCCGCTGGACCGTTTGAACCCAGTTCCAGACATCCGACCACCTTTTCGGATGTCTGGAAACACTTCCCGTCGTTTGGTGCCTCGCCCAAACGTCTGAAGTGCATGGGAGGGCATGTGTCGCGCCTTCCCGAAGTAACTCCTGCGTGAATCAACCGAATCTCCATCAAAGAAGCAAGGAACAGTGTCTCAGCGGAGCGGCCTACATGGTCGTATCCGCAAAGAAGACGTACCTTCGCGAAACTTACTTATCAGTCGTCTGGAACCTCCTCCAGACGTCGGCTACGTCGCCTAGACGTCGCTCTAGACGTTTGATTTTGGAAAAATACGTCGCCTAGACGTCGCTCTAGACGTTTGATTTTGGAAAAAATCAAGAACCAGATCCTGCTTCCGCCCTCTCGCGCTGCGCGTGGCCACGTCGTGCCCTCTCACCTGCTGCTCCGGCTGCAGCAGTGTCGGGGAGGACCTCCCCGACGCACTCCTCCGCCTTGCGCACGCGCCGACCGGCTGTGAGCTCCCACGCGAGCTCGCAAGCTTGCTCTCCTCTCCTCCTCATGCCGCTCCTCCTCTCCTCTTACGCCGCTCCTTCTCTCCGCCGTTCTCACTCGGCTGCTCTCGCTGGAGGGTAAGAGGAAGGTGGCTGGGAAGTGGGGTGAAACGAGGGAGAGGAGGGGGGCTTAAATAAGGGTGTGGGGTTAGGGTTTTCATCGGGCGGAAGGAGAGAGAAGAAGAAGAAACGAAGGAAGTGTACTGTCTGCGGGAGCACGCGCGCAGATGCGAGCTCGTACTTAAAATTTTCGATTTTCAGATGTCTGGGAAGGTGTCCAGACGTCTGACCAAACGTTTGACCCAAGTTCTAGGCGTCTTAAAAGGTTCAGATAGCACGGGTCTTAACAAATAGCTAAATCCTTCTCTAAGAGTCCAATTAGGGAGAATAGATAGGCCAAATCTAGGTGGATCTAGCCACAACAATGCACAACTAGAAAGAGCACACCACAACGAGATCCTAAAAAACTTGTTTCGTCTAAGAAGAGAAGTGAAAACTAATGCTTGAAGAGGGTATATAGTTGGTTGCAGTATGCTCAAATATTCATCCTAAAGATTGGATAATCTTTCATGGGGCCCTTCTCTTACATCCTAAACCAACCTTCCTGCTAAATGATCAACATAGCTTTCAAACCAGATGTCTGACATATGAAAGAACAAACATGATTAGCATAAGAAAGCTCATGAAGACCTGGAGAGAAGTGAGTGTTTATTTTTTGTTGTGGAAGGTAGGGTGGAAAGAGGACAACATCACTTGGTGAAGACTAAAGAGATTGCATTAGGAAGGGTGAGGGAAACAAAGTAGGAGAAGGAAAATGAAGGAGAATGCCAGGCATCATCCATGGTCAAGACCTTATGAAGTGGGCAAAATAAAAAGGATAATGCAAGCTTCTCGAAAGATAGATCAGATTGGAAGAGTGACAATAGGAGACCTTTGTTGCTAGAACTACTTTCCTATGGTTGAATCTAACAAAGAAGAAGCAACAAAATTGGTGATAAGGTCCTGCCACCAATGGACCCTTGCACTCCGTTCGTCGTTCTGAATCCATCCGTACGGTCCGATTGCTCATCTGGGGCTTGCTTTGACACATGCTTTACACAAATGGCCATTAATGCAGTTTATAAGCAATCTTGGTACTTGATGCATGCAATGCTCCTATTCTACTTTATGTTGTGCCTTTTATTCTAAATATGGGCCATATTCAACCTAATTACTACCCCTTTGCGTGGTGTTATCAACCCTCCAGCCAAACTAGATGAGGCTTGACAACTCAGCTAGTGGAGGCCCCCCAAAGCGTAATCAATTGAGAAAAAATGAGCCAAAATGTAGTTGAGGGAGGAGGAACATCCATTAGAGGTGGAATGATGTCACGTGGTTGTGCGAAAGAGAGAAGAGGTGGTTAGTGGAGAAAGAGAGAGAAAGGGTTAGGGGGAGAGGGGAGTGGCAACAGTAAGTTTGCATGTAGGTTTCCAAAGTTGGAGTGGAGTGGGGAAGACGGGAGGAATACATGTTCTCTTTTTATTTCATGGTGAACATAAGGAATTTTGTTATGACCATGATATAAATGCTTATGAGAAAACTAGTGCATTTGTGTTCTCACCCACATGCATGCATGTGTGTATAAATGCCTTTTAATCGCTCACTTTGGATAGAATTGCCTTTCCATTTGTTGGCATCTTATTTCCACCATGTAAGATCAGACTCTGATCTTCCCAATGACCACTTCGCAAGCTTGAAACACTTCCTTAGGTGTTAGGACGACTTTCTTTTCTGGTTGATCTTTCTAGTTGAGTTGAATCCAGTAAGAGTGCCCTAGCACTTTGTCCATCCTTCCTTGGGAGAAGTGGCCTTTGTTGTTCTCAAACATTTAGAAAGCTTCTTTACTAAATTAAGGGGTCACTCCTTTTCTTAATACATTTCTAATATTTGTTTTAACTCTAGTTCTAAGCCTTTAATCAACCATTGAACTTGGTTTGCTCTTTCTGCTTTGCACCATTGTGGTTGGTGCAACTTACTTGAGGATGCAACTTGAATGGAAGAGAAAGACATTGGAAAGCCTTTGATTCTATAACTTCATTATGCTTTTAATTTGAAGCTAATGCCTTGTGATTAAGGTTCATCATTATAGTTATTTTTGTTACAAGATTTTTCTCATGTCCACTAGCTTGCCTCCTCTAAGCATTGGAAAGAACCCAAGTCAAATGGCATGAGCATTGGCTTTACCTCCCCCTATTCTTGTAGCAAGTGCCAAATCTTTCGGCATCTTAGTTTACACCCTACCTATAGAGCATTCATTGTTCATGTTGATTTCCACTCTACTCACATCTGTATAAAATAAAAGTTTCACTATGCCTTTGGTCCTTCTTTTCTATATGATATTACTATGACATAATATACATAAAAAATAGGAAGTAATTTATACAAAAGTCCAACCCTGAGTTTACATCTCAATTTCCACTAGTATCCTTGAATTGCAAAATATGTTAATATTGCCCCTTATGTTTCTAACTGCATCAACTACTCACACCATACACATAGCATCCTCATGCTTGGTAGTAAGGTCAGCACGATCGTGAGAGATGGCGGCGTGGGTAGGAGGAAGAGGACGGGGAGGTGAGTCAGGTAGAGGGGGGTGGGCGGAGAAGGTGGAGGTGGTGGGTCGAGGAGAAGGGGGTGGGTGGAGGAGGATGAGGAGGAGCACATAGGGGGGACTATGGCCATACATGCAGCATGTACGTGGGAGGGAGGGGGGTGCTCCTCGAGCTACACGCATTGAAGCAATAGCATGCGCATGCATGGAGGGAGAGCTCAAGTAGGGACTGTGGCTGCTAAATCATGTGCCATGAGGCGATGGGGCTTGTCGTTGTCAATTTCAGAAGGGTGGGGTGGGTAGGCATGGAGGTGGTGGAGCGGTTAGGGGTACCGATCGGAGGAAGAGGAGTGGCTAGGGTGGTGCTGGGTGTCGGAGAAAGACGAGGAGAAGGGGAAGCTGAATGGTAGGAAGAGGAGAGGAGGTGGAGGGGTTTGTTGGTGTGATAAAAAACTAAAAGGATCTATGTATAAATTTATCTTTATTATTTAATCTTTAAAGTTTATATGGGCATCTAAACAAGTAAATGGACATTTCTGAGGACATATATGCATACATGAAATAGGCAGGGATATATACATATTTTTTAAAATTTACAGGAATATATATGTAAAAACCCATATTCTCTTCCACTAAAATGGTGGGAGTAATTTTCCCTACAATGAATCTGACACAGAATTTGACACCCACTCATAGCGCTCTAATGACATCCTTCTGGTCACATAGCACCCTTCCAGCGTCATGTGGCCTTTTTAATAGGGGAGAGGGATGTCATGGTGTCAGATTTGGTTTGGTGTACACTTTAGTGTACATCAAGCGTTTCCCCTCTCCATTTGCCTTTCTTGTAGCCTTTCCCGTCTCTCACCACAACCCATCATCAGTCATCCCGGTTGCAACACACCTCTTGAGTTCTCTCCTTTGTAACACATCTGGAATTGTTCTCTACGATGGGATAGGAAAAGAGGTATGAAGGTATGTACAGGTAATTAAGTTGGTGGTAACCATTGACTACAGTAAAGGAGATCCGAGTTGGAGCCCCAACTCTATTACCTAAGGGTTGGTGTTGTGGAATCGTCAATTTCCCCTAATTTACCCAGAAGGGGGTTATGGGCAAAAGAGATCTAGGAGTGAGTGCTTGGATTTTTCTTTTATAATCTTTTATGCATATTCTAGTTATATGAATTGCATCATTTTGTGTGGATTTTTCAAGTGATTTTTCCATGGGATATGTGGGGATAAAAAGGAAAATGATGCCAAGAAGTAGAATGAGGGGTAGTAGGATTTATTTTAGAGGAAAAGTAAATAAATATGATTTACAATACGTTTTGTAATGCACGGATGAAAGTAGTAGTTTCAAACGGTGTATTTTAGGTTTCCATTAATGGAAACCACTTTTTATCGATGAAAAATAATTTTCCAAGTGAAAAATTACTTCTTAGGTAAAAAATACGTTTCAAGTGAAAAACTATTTTTTACTGATGAAAAGTCAAATCACATCGGTATATTTTTATTTTCAACCAGTGTGTTCTGATTTTCAGTTA
Source organism: Thalassia testudinum (assembly GCA_037157565.1). Lineage (NCBI taxonomy): Eukaryota > Viridiplantae > Streptophyta > Magnoliopsida > Alismatales > Hydrocharitaceae > Thalassia > Thalassia testudinum. The sequence goes on from JAZHRO010000024.1 coordinate 28,580,047, forward strand.
GTGTATTTTGATTTTCAATCGATTAATTTTCATTTTCAATTGATTGATTCTCATTTTCAATCGGTTGATTCTTGACCACATGTTGCAAAATGTACTGAAACATGCATTTCTCTACTCGTATCTTTTATTTTAGATATATCTTGAGGGGTAGAAATGTGAGGACAAGAGGCAACTTATTACGAAGAGTGAGATCGATTTTTCAATCTGGTTTGCATGATCGATTAGTTTTTATAATTGATATGTTTTAGTATTCAAAAGATGTTCTTCTATGGTAATTTCTTTACCCATAAATATAAATGACAAGTATTGTCATAATGTTTAGTTTTAAGAATTTAGTATGAAATATATATATGGAATTATTTTCTAGAAGTTTCTTTGATGAAATTTTCATGTATAATTTTTCTTATTATTATTTTTTAATAGATGATAAATAAGTTTAGTATATCCTAGTTGAGTTATTTGATGGTTAAGCAAGTGGTCTTTCAACCGAAACATTTGATTCAAATCTTACCTTATTAAAAAGTGAACAATTAATATTTTTGAACTATATGTTACTATTTAAGTCCCTTAAAATAGAGTGCTTGAATAAATGCAATCATACAAGAATACAAAAAATTGTTAACTCAGTTCCATCTTAAAAGGTGTATGTTTAGGAAGAGGTGTTAGCTCTCAAGTTTTAGTACTATTTGGATATAGAATACAAAGAAAACTCTCTATTCCTCTCTCCTCTCAAATTGCATAACTCCTTTTTCTAGAGCAACCTAGGTATATATAGGTGAAGTGATCCTCGATCATGGGTATTGTAGCTTTTCAACCGACGATCCCACGATCTCACGATCTAATCAATAGGGAGGACATGCTCCATAACCCCCATGCCCATTCGCCTATTGAAAGTGGAATGACTTAGCAGTTCATCTTCGAGCAACTAGATTTGCTACCGGGTAGCCAGATCACCAAGTTGCTAGGTAGATAGGAATGGATCTGTTGGATCTGACTTCAGGTAACTAGATCTGTCAAGATGCTGGGCAGGTGGGTAAAGACCTGTTGGGTCTGGCTTAGGACAGTTGGACCCGTCAGAATGTCGGTATCTAGATTTAGTCATGTTACTGGATAAGCGAACTTGAGTGATGGAGTTTATTTCACTATTGAAAGGATTTTTCTTCCCTCATTATTTATTTAGGCACATGCTTCGCATTAGTGAAATAACAAATATTTTCACATCTTTCCGAAGAGTTTCCTTTTATTATAACGATTTGAGTAAAAGTATTTAACCCAAAATTTATTAATAATTAAATTCTCACAAGTTATGTTCCCACTTCAGCCTAGAATGTGTCGATTGTTCCATCCCACATTGACTGGTACCTATATGTTTGGAAGGACCTATATATCTCTTTCTTTTTAGTTATCACCACCATAATCCTTATAATAATAACAATTGTTGATTTGTTGGTGAGTGTAGTTGTTTCTTAACCTTTTTTTCACCTTCACCCATTTTTTTTCATCAATAACGAAAAATATTGGTTAGAATATGTAATTATCGCATTAGGATATGTAACCAATAATCAAGAGTATATAAGAAAATCACATTTATAATTAAAGAACTTAATCCGCCAACTTCTCCCTATATATTTACTCTCAAATATACAGATAGGTATAAAATTTTACTAATAATACTATATACAAAAGTTGAAGGTATAAATTGTAATAGTTGATTAGTATTTATGTCGAACGCAGGCTAAACCCTTCTAAATAATCGTATCCGTTCTATTAGACCAAATAAAACTCCGTCTAATTTGCCACTAGGTTGTAAAAATATGAAAGGTCTTAAATATTTGGTGGACATATATATGTACATAATTTATTTAACAATACTTAGTTTAAGAAAATTGATAAATTAAAAATCTATATGACGATAAATTTTATTGATTTCTTCCTGGTAAAAGCAAAAATGATCAAAGCAAGCTCCAATTATGTGGCCACCGTGAAATGTGAGCTCAACTAACTAGTAAATTCTAAAAGCATATTTCTCCTTGAGCTTGAGCCATTTCCTCGAACCCAAATTTTACCTTTGACTTGAACTCTTTAGCTTACCATGCTACACTCTCAATTCTATTTGGATTGGGAAAAGGGTGCTTTATGAACAGATGGGTGCAGGTCAGGTGCCTCACGTAAAAACTGAATCATGCACGGAAAAATCAGCATTACCACATTTAAGTGGATCATTTTAACAGAGTAACCTTTAGGTCAATTTACCTGAGGAATTAAGAAATTGGTGCTAATTAAGAAATATGTATATAATTGATGTTAATTATAATTGTATTTACTTGTATAATAATATTAATATCAGTTTATATTTATTTGAATTAATGTTAAGTTGTTGCGTTAACTCTTGTGACGTTTACTTAGTAATAGTGTTACAAATATAAAATATGAAAAATATCAGAGATACGAGTAGTATATAATTTTAACACAGATTTATGATGTTAGACAAATCCAGATTATCGTACTCAAACCTAGTTACCAGATATGAGGTTAAGTAGTCAAATATACTAAACTTTAAGCATCAAAGTAAACCAAAAACCCTCATCGAGGAGATATTTTCTACGACGAGCAAACAACTAAAAAATTAGTGCTGCATGGCCAAATATTCTTACCAACCAAAACGCAGCACTACATCATGCATTATTAACATGCATACATGCAAACATATATATATATCGACTAATTGAGGTGGTGTTATAATTTTCTTTGATGTTGCAGCCTCGCGACGCTCTGTTGTTGTTGGTTGATCGACGAGTGCTGTTGTCCCTTTATCTTCTAATGCTAATTAATATTACACCTCCCAACGGTCGATCCATAATGTGTCGTGTACCGGACTAATTAATGCATACTTGTTATGTCGTATGTGCTTCATGATAGTGTATTATCTATGTCCTTATCATCGTATACTTTAAGCAAATGACAGACGTATCGGTATAAGCATGTTTCTGTATAAGTCAGATCCTTTGCGTCTTTTATAGCTTGGGAAATGAAGCTGTATGGATACCAAACTTGATGTGCAATGAATATATATATACATGGCAAAGGTTGCGTGTTCATGTGGCAAAGGACGAAGCTGGTGCTTTTTTTAAACACTACCAAATAACGCTTTTAATTGGGATTATCGATCTATCGGCAAAATATACTCCTGCATAGATTTTGGCCAACCATGATGATTTTATGGCTACCTGGGATCTGATCAGCATGATATCGGCAGGGCCAGATTTATGGTAGAGTAAGGTTAGCATGCATTGTTAAAGATGACCATAACTCCAACTGAACTGGAAAATTGAAGTGAAGAAAATGCTTTGTTCAGAGTTTGATTGGATTACTTTTCCTTTTTTTTTTTTGAGAAAAAGCAAGCTTTTCATTGATATTAGAGCAACCGTTGACATAGGAAAAGGGATAATTAATGGCCACTTTAGCACAGGTATTAGCAAGAATATCGAACTACATTTCTAGGAACATCAGAATAGCCTCTGTGTGAGGAAGAGTTACTCTTCATCAGATTTTGGCATTATTTCCTCGCTGATTTCACGAGCCAAGATGGTTGTTGGATCCCTAATATAAGCCGCAACCATATAGAGTGAAGTAGGTATTCTTACTTCTCTGGTAGAGTAGAAAAAAACTCTGAACAAGGCAATCATCCTCTTTGAAATCAATTCTAACACCAATTCCAAATGGGACCATACGAGAATGGGGGCATTCAAAGAAAAGATGACTGAATGGTACGGAGTCAAGATGACAAAATGGGCAACCTCCGTCTTTGCTCACCATTCTTCTAGCAAATGATGATTGCAGGGGTGTCAATCGGGGACCTGTCCTGACCCAATTTCACTTAACAGGAAAATTGTCGGATTAGGTTGGAGCCGACTCTCTGAGAAAATGAATCTTCAATCTTGAACTTGAGAGTCGAGACTCGATCCAATAAGGAACTAATGGATCCGACTCAACCCGATCTTGGTCGAGTCTTATGTGGATCTAGTAGGTTCGCAGGTTCATCGGGTTTTATGCGATCTAAGATATTCTCTTTATCGGGTCCAATAGATCCATGTAGGTTCAATGGGTCTAACAAGACCTATTTATCGAGTCCATGTGGGTCCATATCAAGTTTATCATGTCCTATTTATCGGGTCCATCGTGTGTATTTGGGTCCAAAGGATTGAACCCAATACCCAACCCATTAAAGACTATTCAGGGTCCAATGCTATTGACACGGGTTTGGATCTGCTTAATGGGTCGGTCAGGTTGCGAGGAAGATAGCCAAGATGAGAAAGTGAGGCCAAGTGAATAAAAGGAGATGGTAACATTTAAGAGGGTTTAGAGGGGAGGCATGGCCAAGAGAAGAGAAAAGGGAGAAGCCAATAGGAAAGTTCTTGGAAAGGGAGGATTAGGCAAGAAGAGGCTTTTGGGAGGAAGCGAAGGCAAGGAATGAGAAGGAGTGGCAAGGAGGGAAGGGGGCTTAGAGGGGTAAGTGGGCAATGTAGGAGATTAGGGAGAGGTCAGATGTAATGACCCGCTACGTTTTAGCCATTTAAGACGTTTGGACCTGTTCTCAGACGTCTGAAAGAGAAATTTTTTGTACTGCGCTTTGCGCTCTGCGCGGGCAGCGCACAGAGGCTGCTCCTCTCTCTTCCTCCTTCACCCCTAAACCTTAACCCTCTCTTATATAAACCCGCCCTCCCTTCTCCTCTCCTCTCCTCCTCACACCACTCAACCACCGCCACCTCCACCTTCTCCTGCCAGCCAAGTTCCTCTCTGCCCCTGCTGCAGCCGTAGCAAGGAAGGAGATCTATTGGCGAGGGGAGAGCGGGGAGGAGCGAGAGCGAGAGAGTGAGGGGGAGTAAGAGCGGGGGAGGAGGAAGGTGACCGCGGGAGCTCGTGGAGCTCAAGGAGGAGCTTGTAGTAGAGGAGAGGACGTCGGAGAGGAGTTGCCCAAGATCCTGTAGCGACTGGAGCTATCGTCGTGGATGGAGGAGCGAGCGGAGAGAGCTGAAAGGAGGTTCTGATACTGGAAGTTTTCCAGTATCAGACATCTGGAGTGAAGAGTAGATGTCTGGCGAGGCACCTGGATGTCCGGAGCAAAGGCTGGGCGTCTGAGAGCATGTACCGCGCAAGGTACGTACGTTCCTGCGTTGATTTCTCCCATGTAGAAGATCTCAGCGCAGGAGTTGTTGTCAGTTGATCGTGCCTACGCAGGTGCAGCTTTGGGAAGGCGCGTGATACGCTTTCCCATGCACTTTTGGACGTTTAATCACATCACCAGACGTCCAGAGGTGCTTCCAGACGACCGGAGACCTTGTTCGACATCTGGAACTATCCCCAGACGGTCACAGAGGAGGTCTGGACTTCTGATCAGCCGCAGGAAACACAATGTGAGTTTTTGACGTCTTTTAAGACGTCTGGGATTAGTCCCAGACGTCTGATTTTGATCAGAAATCACATTTTTGGCCTGTTTAAGGCCCAAACGGAATCAGATTTCCGCAAACGAAGTACCGTTGTTTTCTACTCGAGTTCCTCTACGTATTCGTGTTGGGTACTTATTATTTTGAGCTTGTCTAATGTACATTAGTCCCTGGTACAAGTTACCAGCAGTGGCGTGTTCGAGGCCTGCGGAGACGACGAGATCTGCGGTATAGGCCCCCATTTCTCTCGTGATACCCGGTAGAGTGGTTTAACTCAGTTATTAATATTTAAATAAGAATGTGCTTGGTTGAAATAGCCGGATTGAACTCTAGGACATGGAATGAACCCTAGGGTAGAAATGAATGAGCTTGTTTGAGCTGTATTGTTTACTTTCATGCATTGTTAAGATAAATTGCTAGCAAATGCCTTTGATAAAATTACGAGATGCATGTTAAAATACGAGCTTCCTATATATATTAAGGAATTGCCTGTGAAACTACCCGTTGCATGTTGTTGAGAATGGAATTATGGAAACACGAGTTGCCTGTCTATAGATGAGGAACGAATTATGAAACATGAGATCTGGATCTAGATAAATGAGGTGAACATGAGTATGAACCCTACGGGGAATTAGGAGTAGAACTCCTGTGGATAAAAAGAATCTGGAATGTAGATAGGAAGTGTGCTAGCCCTTGTGTACGTGGTACCAAGGTGAGAAATTGTCCCCTTTTTGTGTAGAGCAAAGCTAGCCTCCCTTGGGTTGAGACCTGGGGTTAGGATTGGCTACTCTACACCGACTAATGTTGACCCTCGCGTACGTGGTACCGAGGCGAGCTACTATTGTACGGAGGGAGCTAGCCACCCCACGAGGCCCAGGGTTTAGCTAATCACCCAACACCGACTTTGTTAGGCCCTCGGGGCAAACCGGGGTAGTCAGGCGAGGGTGCGTGGACTGTGGAGGGGCGAGACCCCTATTTGGTTTTGAGGGGTGAGACCTCTATTCTGAGAGGGCAAGGCCCTATACTGTTCCGTGCTGTACTTTGGGCGTACCCGCTAGCGGAAGCGACTGACCGCGTGTCAATGCGGGGTAGCTACCTGTGCGCTTATCGCGCGTGCCGTAGTCACTGCTATGTCTTGACATTGACCTCGGGTGGTTGATTGGGTGTAGGATTACCACGGGGGACTCTCCCGGCCAGGAGAGCACCACGTGTACCTTCTACTCTACGGAAAAGACTGCAATCAAGATCGTTCCCACGAGGAACATGCAAGATCAAGGAATATCTGGATACTTTGAGAAATAGATGAAACAGAAACACATAAATGAGATAAATAGAAATGAGAAATAAATATGTTATTTTTACTGTACTTGTACTTAAATAATACAAACACTACTCTACTCAGCGTTCGCTGACTCTGTCTCTTTATACAGTGTTTAGGACCAGGGGTTGAGCAGTTGAGTTTCTGGCTGCAGAGGGTGTTGGGCCCAGTCGAGCCCAGCCGTAGTCGTTCTTCAGCACTTTCTTTTTCTCTACTATTGTAGTAAGTAATGGACACTTAGTTTATTGTTCTTCTCTACTATTGTAGTAAGTAATGGACACTTAGTTTACTATTTTTGTTACTTCTGTTTCCTTTCCGCTTCTGTTGCTGTTGTTGTGGTGGCATGTACTGAGACAGTTGTTCTACTTTCTTTACTGCTTTGTACGTTTCTTCTACTTAGTAATATTGCATGTGTGAATGTGGTTTATTTTCCTGCTTTTGGTTATTTCTTGTTGGACAACTAGGTCTTGGGATTAGTCGAGGCGAGTCGACCTTGGGTCCTGTAGGGATCCAGGAACCGGGTCGTAATAAGATGGTATCAGAGCAAGGTCGTCCTGAGAAATAAACTAATTGGCTTGAGAATAACCACTCACGTGCATATAACTAGGATAGCCACCACAATGTATCGCTTTGATTTTTTTTTCCGAGTCTTTTTCTTAATGTAATCCGGTATCGTTGACACTTTTGCTCTATCTTTCGTGTCTCCTTGCAGGAGATGCCTTGTTGGGGAGTTCTTGAGGCAAGCCATGGTTGCCGCCATGGACGAGGTCGGAGGGGCGAACGTGCCAGACCTGAGGTACCCGTTGACCTACCTCTTCTCCTGGGCGTTCAGGCCTAGGATCTCGCCCAGCTAATCAGAGACATCGTGCGAGAGGAGCCCCACTAGCCTCCACGGGCACCTCTCCCTGAGGACGTGGAGGGGGAGTCCTCGGTGGGATAGAGTGACTGTCGCAACGTCGGATGAGCAGGAGGGGGAGGGGGTGGTTCTCCACCGCCCCCACCACACTCTGACACTTCCGAGCACGAGCCCTCCTTGCCTGGAGGCATGCCCGTTCCCCCACTGCAGCTACACCACGAGCTTTTCGGACAATTCTGGAAGTTGAAGCCCCCCTCCTTCAAGGGGGATGAGGACCCGTCTAAGGCAGAGGATTGGCTGGAGTAGATAGAGAAGGTGTTCGACACCCTTCTCCCTCCTGCGGAGTGCTGCGTGGCCTTTTCCATGTACCAGCTGGAGAGTGTTGCACACAGGTGGTGGAGGGTAGTCAGAGGCCAGGAGGGGAGAGAGCCGACGTGGAACTAGTTTGTGGCTCTCTTTTGCGAGTAATACTTTTCGTAGACCTGGCAGGACCAGAGGAGGTGGGCATTCCATACTCTCCGCCAGGGGACGATAACGGTTAGCACGTACCGCACACGTTTTCTGGAGCTGTCATGTTTTACCTCGACACCTGTATCTACGGAGGAGCGCCTGTGGAGGTTTATTGAGGGGCTCCGACCTACTATTCGGGGATATGTCAAACCCTTGAAGCTGCCCACTTTCCCTCGTGTGGTTGAGGCAGTCATGACTTACGAGGAGACCAACCCGGCCACGCGAGACATGACAGTGGACGGAAGAGGCCCTACCAGTTGGAGTACTCTCAGGGCCGTCGGGAGAGGAGGCACACAGCACCCGTAGGAGAGTCGTCTCGTTTTATGGGGCCATCAGTGGCCTTTGGGGGCCCTAAAAAGGGGTCAGTTGCCAGTACCGGACTCCCGCCCAGTCGCCAGCAGGGACCTACAGAGGGAGGAGGTCGTGTACCCCTCTGCTACCAGTGTGGCCAGTCGGGTCACATCAGGAGGGACTACCCATCTAGGGCTGAAGCACAGCAGATGCTCCTCGCACCGAGTGCTGGAGGCCGAGCTGGTGGTCGTGGTCACCAGGCACGTGGGGGAGGGCAGCAGTCACGAGGAGGGTACCGGCTAGTGGCTGCTCGCCCGACCCAGAGTGTAGCTGCTTCTTTCCATCGAGGGTTGAGGGGCGTGTCAATGCCCTGACACACAGAGATGCCAGGGGTTCGGGTTCAGTGGTGGCAGGTATGGTTACTATTTCTGGTAGATTAGTGTACATACTTTTTGATTCTGGCACCATACACTTCTTTGTCGCTACGAGTTTTGCCGTCAGTTTGAGGCGGGACAGTGTACTATTAGAGGATCTGTTTTTGATCAGAGGCCCAGGTGGTCAGTTGTTTGTAGCCGAGGAGGTCAACATGGACTGTGAGGTCAGTATAGGGGGACACAGCCTCCCCGCTAACCTTATTGTGATACAGATGGAGGATTTTGGCGTGATCCTAGGGATGGACTGGCTATCCGCCTATCATGTCCTGGTGGACTGTTTCGGGAGGAAGATCGTCTTCTCCACACCGGAGTTGCCTCCCTTTGAGTTTCACAGACAGCCGGTGGACGGAGGTTTCAAGTGCATCTCCGCACTTCGGGCAGCGAGGCTTCTGAGTCAGGGGTGTGAGGGCTTCTTGGCCTGTGTAGTGGCAGAGCTTGGCCCCGTGGCTGACTTTCAGAGTATCCTGGTAGTCTGCGAGTACCCCGATGTTTTCCCAGAGGAGCTACCAGGATATCGCTTAAGCGTGAGATTGAGTTTGAGATCTCACTAGTATCGGGGACCAGCCCCATTTCTACTACACCGTACCAGTTGGCACCGCTTGAGTTGCGAGAGCGCAAGTCACAGCTACATGACCTGTTGGAGAAGGACTTTGTGAGGCCCACTGCATCCCTGTGGGGACCCCTGTACTATTTGTGAAGAAGAAGGACGGTACCCTGCAACTTTTTGTTGACTACCGACAGCTGAATAGGGTCACCATCAAGAACAAGTATCCGCTGTCGAGGATTGACGACCTCTTCGACCAGTTGCGAGACACCACAGTGTTCTCGAAGACGGATCTGAGGTCGGGTTATCACTAGTTGAGGATCAGGGAGACCGACATCTCCAAGACAGCTTTCCGTACTCAGTACGGGCACTACGAGTTCTTGGTCATGCTGTTTGGGCTGACCAATGCCCCCGCTGCCTTTATGGACTTGATGAACCAGGTTTTCAGGCCGTACTTAGACCAATTTGTGGTGGTGTTCATCAATGACGTGCTCGTTTACTCGTGGGATCAGGCGCAGCGTGGACAACATTTACACATGATCCTGGATACCTTGAGGCGACGCAAGTTGTATGCCAAGTACAATAAGTGCAAGTTTTGGTTGAGGCATGTGACTTTCTTGGGTCACGTGATTTCAGGGGATGGCTTGGCTATGGATCCAACCAAGGTTGAGGCCGTACTTAGGTGGGAGAGGCCACGAACAGTGATAGAGATATGAAGCTTTGTGGGACTGGTAGGTTACCATCGGCAGTTTATCAAAGGATTCTCTCATATTGTGTGTCCTATGACCCAACTGACTCGAAAGGACGTGCCCTTTGCATGGACAGATGAGTGCGAGGCATGTTTTCAGGAGTTGAAGGAGGGATTGACTTCATCTCCTATGCTTACCATTCCAGACAGTAGTGGCAATTTTGTGGTCTACACCGACACTTCGTTGAAGGGGTTAGGGGGTGTGCTCATGCAGCAGGGTTATGTTGTTGCTTACGCTTCGCGACAACTGAAGCTCCATGAGCATAGCTACCTTACCCATGACTCAGAGCTGGCAGCTGTTGTCTTCTCGCTGAAGACATGGAGGCACTACGTTTACGGTGAGACTTTCGAGATTTTCACAGATCATAAGAGCCTCAGGTACTTGTTTGACTAGAAGTAGCTTAACATGAGATGAAGACGTTGGTTAGAGCTCCTGAAGGACTACGACTGCAGCATCTCTTACCACCCAGGGAAGGCCAATCTAGTGGCTGACGCCTTTAGCCAGAAGGCGCCCGCCTACTTGGCCAGTTTATAGGCACAGAGTTGGAGACTCATGGAGGAGTTGGGTAGTTGGTGACCCCGGGAGTCATAGGGGTATTGTGGGACAGTGACAGTGACACGGCAGACATGACCTGAGTTGATAGACCGCATCATCGTAGGGCAGATGACAGATCTGTACTTACAGACGCTGCGGGACAGGGTGTTGATTGGGGACCCAGGAGACTTTTCCTTGTCAGACGAGATACTACACATGAGGGGACGATCATGCGTTCCTAGGGACAAGGAGTTGTTGAGAGAGCTCCTGGCTGAGGCGCACGGGTCCAGGTTCACCATACATCCCAGGAACACAAAGATGTATCATGACTTGCGATGCGACTTTTGGTGGAGAGGGATGAAGCGGGATGTTGGTGAGTTTGTGCAGTAGTGCTTGGTATGTCAGCAGGTGAAGGTCGAGCATCAGAGGCCTGCAGGGCTGTTGCAGCCACTTCCTGTGCCAGAGTGGAAGTGGGAGAGCATCACTATGGACTTGGTGCTGGGTCTACTAGTTACCCAGCAGGGACACGATGCAGTCTGGTGATAGTAGATAGGTTGACGAAGAAGGTGCATTTCCTGCCAATCCGAGTCACCTTTGGACCAGCACAGTTAGCAGAGAGATACATCCGAGATGTGGTGCGCCTGCATGGAGTCCCACGTGAGATCGTATCCGACAGGGATACTCGTTTTACTTCCTAGTTCTGGGCTGAGTTTCAGCAGGCTTTAGGGACACGTTTGAGGTTCAGTATCGCTTACCATCCCCAGACGTACGGATAGTCAGAGCACACCATACAGACACTTGAGGACCTTTTATGTGCCTATGTACTAGATTGGAGAGGCTCCTGGGAGGAGCATTTACCCCTAGCAGAGTTTGCATACAATAACAGTTACCACTCGAGCATCGGCATGGCACCTTACGAGGCTCTGTATGGACGGAGGTGTACTGCACCCTTGAGTTGGGTCGAGGTGGGGACCAAGTGGCAGGTTGGTCCCAGGCTGATCTGGCAAAGTCAGAAGGTGATAGACCAGATTCACAGGCGACTCCACACTGTCAGGAGCAAGCAGAAGAGTTACGCTGACCAGAAACGCAGAGAGGTGCGGTTCGAGGTTGGGGATCATGTCTTTCTCCATGTTTTGCCCATGAAGGGCCTGCAGCATTTTTGGGTGAAAGGGAAGCTTACGCCAAGGTTTGTGGGGCCCTTTGAGGTCCTGCAGTGGGTGGGACCTGTTGTTTCCCGGCTTGCCCTTCCTCCCCAGCTTTCTGGAGTGCACGATGTGTTCCACGTGTCCAACCTCAGGAAGTACGTCGCCGATCCCAGTCATGTTTTAAGCCACGAGAGTGTCGAGGTGGGTGATGACCTGACCTACCCCGAGAGACTAGTACAGATACTAGACAGAGCCGTCCGAAGTTTGAGACGGAAGTAGGTACCGCTGGTGAAGGTTCTATGGAGAAGCCAGCGGTACGAAGAGGCGACTTAGGAGCCTGAGGCGATGATGCGAGAGCGGTACCCGGAGCTTTTTGATGGTACGTCTTTTCGGACCTACTTCAGTCCTCCTTAAGTTTGTTATGCGTTTTTACGTTCCTTTTCCGCACCCTAGCTAGCATCAAGTTTCGGGGATGAAACTTCCTTTAAGTTTGTTATGATGTAATGACCCGCTACGTTTTAGCCATTTAAGATGTCTGGAGTTTCAGTCAGATGTCTGGACCCGTTCTCGGACGTCTGAAAGAGAAATTTTTCGTACTGTGCTTTATGCTCTGCATGCGAGTGGTGTGCAGAGGCTGCTCCTCTCTCTTCCTCCTTCACCCCCAAACCTTAACCCTCTCTTATATAAACCCCCCTCCCTTCTCCTCTCCTCTCCTCACACCACTCAACCTTCTCCTGCCAGCCAAGTTCCTTTCCGCCCTTGCTGCAGCCGCAGCAAGGAAGGAGATCTACTGGCGAGGGGAGAGTGGGGAGGAGCGAGAGCGAGAGAGTGCGAGGGAGTGAGAGCGAGGGAGGAGGAAGGCGACCGCGGGAGCTTGTGGAGCTCAAGGAGGAGCTTGAAGGAGAGGACGTCAGCGAGGAGCTGCTAAACCTCCTGCAGCGGCTGGAGGTGCTGCTGCGGGCAGAGGAGCGAGCGGAGCGAGATGCGAGGAGGTTCTAATACTGGAAGTTTTCCAGTATCAGACATCTAGAGTGAAGATCAGATGTCTAGCGAGGCAGCTGGACATCAGGAGCTAAGGCTAGACGTTTGAGAGCACGTATCGCGTGAGGTACGTACGTTCCTGCGTTGATTTCTCCCATGTAGAAGATCTCAGCGTAGGAGTTGTTGTCGGCTGACCGTGCCTGCGTTTGCGTACGCAGGTGCAGCTTTGGGAAGGCGTGCGGTATGCTTTCCCACGCACTTTTGGATGTCTGATCACATCACTAGACGTCCAGAGGTGAGTTTAGACGACTGGAGACCTTGTCCGACATCTGGAACTATCCCCAGAAGGTCGTATAGGAGGTTTGGATGTCTGATTAGCCGCAGGAAACACAAGGTGAGTTTTTGACATCTTTTAAGACGTCTGGGATTAGTCCCAGACATCTGATTTTGATCAGAAACTGCGTTTTTGGCCTATTTAAGGCCCAAACGGAATCGGATTTCCGCAAACGAAGAACCGTTGTTTTCTACTCGAGTTCCTCTACGTATTCGTGTTGAGTACCTATTGTTTTGAGCTTGTCTAATGTACATTAGTCGCTGGTACAGGTTACCAGCTAGTGGCGTGTTCGGGGCCTGCGGAGACGACGAGATCTACGGCATAGGTCCCCATTCCTCCCGTGATACCCGGTAGAGTGGTTTAACTCAGTTATTAACATTTAAATAAGAATGTGCTTGGTGAAATAGCTGGATTGAACTCTAGGACATGGAATGAATCCTAGGGTAGAAATGAATGAGCCTGTTTGAGCTGTACTGTTTACTTTCATGCATTGTTAAGATAAATTGGTAGCAAATGCCTTTGATATAATTATGGGATGCATGTTAAAATAGAAGCTGCCTCTTTATAATTGAGGAATTTCCTGTGAAACCACCAGTTGCATGTTTTTGAGAATGGAATTATGGAAACACGAGCTGCCTGTCTATAGATGAGGATCGAATTATGAGACATGAGATCTGGATCTGGATAAATGAGGTGAACATGAGCATGAACCCTATGGGGAATTAAGAGTAGAACTCCTGTGGATAAACGAAATCTGGAATGAAGATGGGAAGTGTGCTGGCCCTTGTGTATATGGTACAAAGGAGAGCAACTATCCCCTTTTTGTGTAGAGTGGAGCTAGCCTCCCTTGGGTTGAGACTCTGGGTTAGGATTGGCTACTTTACACCGATTCCTGTTGGCCCTCGCGTATGTGGTACCGAGGTGAGCTACTAGTGTACGGTGGGAGCTAGCCACCCTACGAGCCCGGGGTTCTGCTAACCACCCTACACCAACTTTGTTAGGTGGTCGGGCATATTTTGCATGTTAGAAATCAAGGTTACAAGTAACCTGTCGTCGTAGTTGCAAAACACGTCGATTAGATAAAATTTATACCGAAACTCTGAGGGAGTCCCAGGTCGAACACAGGGAGGCGACGTTTACTTTATTGAAAATTGTGCTTTGTTTCATTTCTTTTTGGTATTTTAGGGTTTTGATTTTTTTTATATTTTTGAAATAAAGGAAATCAAGCAAACGTATCACAAGATAGAGATTAAACAAATATGATATATATGTCAATCCAATGTTGATTACAATGAACTATAAAAGCATAAAAAGAGAGGGGGGTGAGAGGAAATCTCCCAAATCGGCTGTTCGGTGAGACGACGGTGCCTGGCGGAAGCTTGGATGAAGGAGGTGAGGAGCGGGACGATGGAGGTGAGATGCAGGAGGACGTCGTGTTGAGGAAAGCTTCGGCGTGGCTCCGGAATGGAGGTGAGAAGATAGAGGTGATCTACTACCGGAATGAAGGTGGGAAGACAGCTCCAAGGTGACCTATGAAGGGAGATGGGAAGTTGGAGGAGTATTTGGTGGGGCAGAGGTTCGCTACACTAATAGGCAGCTTGGGAGCTTGAGAACAAGCTCTAATGGAGCGTTGGTAGGCTTGCTAGAGCTTGGGAGTAGAGTAGGTAGAGATGGCTTGGAAGGGAGGGGGTGTAGGTCCTTTTATAGTGGTGGAGAAGAGGCAAAAATCAGTATGGGACCATTAGTGACATCCAGGCCGTCACTGGAAACGTCGCTGTAGGTTGCTCATGGCCGCTGGCGCCCATAACTGGCTCTGCTTGCATGCGATGAATTACTGACGGCTGTAAGGGTCACTATAAGTCTTGCTCATGCGTCGCTGTAGTCCACCTCACGCTGCGCTGGCGCCGCTTCTACCTTGTCGCGCGCGCGCGCCCACGCGCTGGCGCTGCGTGCATGCACGCCCACGTGCGCACCCTCGTTGCTGCGCGCGTGTGGTGCTGCGTGTGTGCGCTGGCAGCCTGGGCTGCACCACGTGGCGTAGTCTGGGCACGTCCATCTTCTTCTTGTTGTAGGGGTTGCTACAGAGGTTGGATTGAGTCGATTTTCACGTCGTTAGGCTGCGATCGTCGACCTGAATCCATCTGCGTGGTCGGATTTATCATTTGAAGCTCCAAATTATGTCTCCTAGTCCCTTAGCCATTGATCTTCCTCGGACTGCATATGGTGCTACGAAACTCCGATTGAGGCGATTTCAGAGGAGTTAGACTCCGATCATCATCTTGATCAGATCCGTACGGTCAGATCGTCAATTCGAGGCTCCGAAATAAATATCCTTCTCTCCTAACCACAAAAAGGATGCAATTAACCTAAATTATATACAACTACTCCAAATGCAAAATGATGCATGCTATGCAATATTTATAACATGAAATGCAAATCTAAGCCTAGGAACATGCATGAATAGGCATTTTACCCACAACAAATGTATTTACATCATACCCCCATGCCTATCTTTCGCTAGTCCTTAGCAAAATTAAACTATATGCTATGTATAAAAGCAGAATTAGGATTAGATCACTTAAGCCTAAGTCGTTTATTAACAATAGAAAATTTCAACTAAGGTCCTAAACTACGAAAACTAAATAGTACTCATGTGTCTGCTAGAATGTAGACCGCCCAAGTTCTCGCCTTATTTGAGAAGGGAAGAAATATATTTTTTATTTTTCTTCTTTTCTAATTTTTTTTTGTACTTTTGGAGTTTGAGAGTTCCGGGATAACTTTTTACGGCTACCCGACCTGCCCAAGACTCGAAAAGGACTCTAAGTACTAAGCATCTTTGTGAAAAAGTGATAGACTCACAAAACAGCCGTTAAGACGGACTTCGGGTTTCTACGACCCTAGGTGACCTTGCCTAAAGGTTTATCTTTACGATCGATAGCTTTCTCCCTACTTTTATTTATGGGGTCAACACAAGGGTGAACCTAGTGTATATCTCCTCGGTTTATTCTACTTCCCCGCTTCTTCCTTAAGTGTTTTGGTAATTACTGTGCATTTATTTTTTTATGAGCTGGGTTCTGGACAATCGGCCGATGAGCTGTTACCACCGATAACTTGCCAGCCATACTCGTGTGGTGAAGTGTGGTTTTATTTTTTTTTATTTTCTCCTTTTTTTTTTGAGTGTTTCTTTTTTATTTTTTAAGTTGGTGGCTTCCTTGATCTAAGATTTACCTAAAGGCAGTACAACGAAAATGGTCTTGTGGTTGGGCTCTGGACAACCGGCAGATAAGCTGTTACCACTAACAACTTGCCAGCCATACCACTCAAATCGGTCCATTAGCTACCCAATTTTCGTAAAAATCGTTGAAAAGTGAGTCAGTGCAAAAAAATGTGTACAGATGCTTAGGCTTAAAGTCCCCCCAAAACAGAGGGCGGGTTGATAAGTCGCATACTTATCCTCCCAAATTATTTACTAAATTAAAATGAATTTTAATTGGCGAGGACTCGAGACTAAGTCCACATTCGAGTGAACACCTGGGCTAGTTAAGCCCGAAGACCTGAAGAGTCTAGGTGTTTAGGTCCTCTCATATCATTTCCTAAAGTTAATAACTTCCAAATGCCTAAGTTCTCTTTTCCTAATTTCTTTTTTTATCTTTTTTCAAATTTTCAATTTTTTTTAATTTTATAAGAAACTAAAAGAAATTCTACGGAGTTAACATAATGATTTCAGGAATTGATTATCCATCCCCCCATGCCTAAATGATGCAGTGTCCTCATTGTAAAAATAAAGACATGAAAAGGGCAGAGTAAATAGAACATCACCTGAGCGTTGTGAAAATCCGATCAGCTCCGCAGAGAGAAGAGTGTATACACACATGCTAAGGTTAATGCCTTCTGCTAGGCATAACATACATACAAAGAAGAAATTGAGAATTCACAAGTGCAGGTCAGAATCAAAATAAAATGGTTGATCCTGAAACCCATCTGCAGAAGATGTCCACAGACATGGACGAGATTATGGTGCAGACCCATGCCCCAGGGTCGAGTGGTTCTCAGGTTCTGCATGAAAATCACCCAGAACCGAAGGTTGTTGTGTTTGCAGGGCCGAGCCTGCGGTTTAGTGGTGTGCAACCCAAGATCAAAGTGTCGGACAATGGGTAAAGATGGTTCAATAGGTGCAGTTGTCCACTTAACATCTAGCTCAGAAAAATAATCAGTTATTCCAGGCTTGGGTCGCACGTGAAAGATATCATAAGGGTCTGTATAGAAGGTAGGTGGTTTCAGGTCAATAGGTACCCTTATATCCAAACTTGTTTTTTCCTCAAAATTAACCTCCCAAATTTTCATTTCCAACTTCCTATCCTCTGAAATCAAGGTTTCCGAGACCTCCAGATCATTGTACACCCCATCTAAAGTACCCAAGTCCAACAATTGTGGCTGAATCAGGATTGACTTGGGCACAATGATCTCAAAAGTATGTTCATTCAGCTCTTCAGGGTGTGGTTGAGGAATGGGGCTACTAATTGAGTCGTTAGGCATCGGGTCCTCCAAGTTAGCCCCAACCGAATCAGTGTCTTCAGTAGTCGGGCTACCAAATTGGGCGTCATACTCCTCGAGCCCGTCTGTCTCACTAAAATCATTCTCCTCAAGCTTAAGTGAGACTTCACTAAGAGATTCCTCACCCTCAAAATCAAAGAATTCATGATCCTCATTTGTATATGTCTCAACATCACAAGTGATTCCATCATCCAAGGAGACATAATTTTTTTCGTTTCCTAACTTGGGGATCTTGGGTGAATCAATTGGTTCATCCTCAAAGGGTTGCTCTAGACCAATCTGGTCATCTCCAATCTCCAAATATGTGTCCCCCCCGACAGGCTCCTGAGCGGGTTCAGACATTGGCTCTCCTGAAGAGGGTTCATCTTGAGAAGCATCCCAAGATTTGACTAGTGCAACCACAAATTTCATCCTCAACCTTGACAATTTCCCAAGAAGGAACTCACCCAAGTCCCTATCCTTAACACTTTGGAGCAAATCCAATAGAGAACTATTAAGTTCATTAATTATTTTGATCATAGGCTCCAGTGCTTCAGTGCATGGTGTTGGCTGAGATTCTAAAGATTGTATAGTGTTCCTTAAATTAGCCAACACCCTATCCTGGATCTGGTTCACCTGAACCGATTGGTTTGGTTCAGGTTTAGGTGGGTTCAGGTTAAATCTAGGGGAGTCAAGATGTCAAGGTTCTCGGGTCCCTCCCTGAAAGTAGGTCATTCTAGGTTGTTCAAAGGATGGTGGCGACCTATATTCAGTGGAATACTGGGGAGAGTAGGTGTTATAATCATGATATCCTTCCTGATTGTAGATCGGGTTGGTTTGGGCATCAAAGGATGGGGATCCATAATCATTATAGCTCTGGGAAGGATAATAATCATAGTCTTGTCGTCCAGGGTTAGGCCCTGGACACTGAGGTCCAGATTCCTATCCCTAATCAAAGTCATCCCGGCTAGTGGATGGATAATTACAAGTTAAGTCAGGATAGTAATCATCTTGGGGGTAAGTGGTGGTAGGAGGATAGGATGTGAAATGTGTGTAGGATGTGGAAGTGTACATGGTGAAGTAAGGAGGGAAATCAGAAGAGAAAGGAGCCCTGCAATACAAAAATACAAGCCTATCCTTAGTTTGGGTATCCTAAAGGTTTACAGACTCTCAGAATCCATCCTAAGATTATAGATGATTTACTCTACTTATGTCCAGGCAATCCAACCAGTTAGGAGGGACTGGGGAGAAGGTTCTTCCTTTGGCTTGCACCTCGGGTTCCTAGTGTACCCCCCAGCCGTGGTCGTTTGACGCTACTCCTCTAACTAGACATCAGATTGACTAGTATAAGTAGGTTAATCGTGAACAATCTCAATCTGGATCCCGATGAGCGAACCGGTCCTTAGGGCCAACGTCTAATCAATTTTAGTTAGGTTAGGGATAATGGTGCTTCAGGAATGTGATGGGCCCTTTAGATGGGTTGTGCCCTTAATGATCAGTTAAAATGTGTGTGCGTGCACAACCAGGGTTTGCAAAGAAGGTTATTTGATGATGTGTCTTTTAGAGTTCAACCTTGTTTAGTAGCTTTTAGGGTTTAATATTAGGTATATTCAATCAAGTTTAGGAAAATACTCCATGTTTTGCAAGCACTGGTGATGATATATTCCTTTAGAAATCAAATAAAAAAATGTGGAGGGCCTAGTTCAGCCCTAAGAATCAACCCTAAGTGGCAAGCTACTTGATGAATCGCTTTTATCTTAAGTGGTGCGGCCTAAACAGTTCAATCAATTAGCCTATTTCACCACTTAGTTAAGGCACATAGAAAATTTTGACCTATTCAGATTTCTACTCACTTATTTGTGTGTTGAATTAGGTGTACTGGGTCCACAGGTCGGATCCTGGTTAAGTGGTAGAATCGATGTGATTGTGCGCCTTAGCGTGAGAAGTTGTGGGTGTTAAGTGTGTAGCTTACAGAAAATCCCACAATCAGATAACACTTTTTTTATTTTTTTATTTTTATTTATGTGGATGGCGATGTGAGTGGAGGTGTCAAACAAACAACCACATCTATCCTAGGGTTCATAAAAAGCACCTAAGTTGATTTGGGTTTGAGTTATTCGGTTATGGAATGAAAACTAAGGTGAGGGTGGTGTGGGGGATACTTACAAAACACTCTACCTGCACTTTACTCTGATCTACCGCACTTGAATCTCCATGCTAGGGTACCTGCAAGATAGTAGATCAAAGACAAGTAGGGTTAGTGCTATGTAAATGCAAAGAAATGCAATAAACAATAAAGTAAATTCCGTTGCCTCCCCGGCAACGGTGCCAAAATGGTCAGGCGTATTTCGCATGTTAGAAATCAAGGTTATAAGTAACCTGTCGTCGTAGTTGCAAAACACGTCGATCAGATAAAATTTATACCGAAACTCCAAAGGAGTCCCAGGTCGAACACAGGGAGGCGACATTTACTTTATTGAAAATCGCGCTTGGTTTCATTTCTTTCTGGTATTTTAGGGTTTTGATATTTTTTTGTATTTTTGAAATAAAGGAAATCAAGCAAACGTATCACAAGATAGAGATGAAACAAATATGATATATATGTCAATCTAATGTCGATTACAATGAACTATAAAAGCATAAAAAGAGAGGAGGGTGGGAGGAAATCTCTCGAATTGGCTGTTCGGCGAGACGACGGTGCCTGGCGGAAGCTCGGACGAAGGAGGTGAGGAGCGGGATGATGGAGGTGAGATGCAGGAGGACGTCGTGTTGAGGAAAGCTTCAGCATGGCTCCGGAATGGAGGTGAGAAGACAGAGGTGATCTGCTATCGAAATGGAGGTGGGAAGATAGCTCCAAGGTGACCTATGAAGGAAGATGGGAAGTTGGAGGAGTATTTGGTGGGGCAGAGGTTCGCTACACTAATAGGCACCTTGGGAGCTTGAGAACAAGCTCTAATGGAGCGTTGGTAGGCTTGCTAGAGCTTAGGAGTAGGTGGGAGTAGAGTAGGTAGAGATGGCTTGGAAGGGAGGGGGTGTAGGCCCTTTTATAGTGGTGGAGAAGAGGCAAAAATTGGTATGGGACCATTAGTGACATCTAGGCCGTCACTGGAAATGTCGCTGTAGGCAGCTCATGGTTGCTGGCGCCCACACTTGGCTCTGCTGGCATGCAATGAATTACCGATGGCTGTAAGCGTCGCTATAAGTCCAGCTCATGTGTCGCTGTAGTCCACCTCACGCTGCGCTGGTGCTGCTTCTGCCTTGCCGCGCGCGCGTGTGCGCCCATACGCTGGCGATGTGCGCATACGCGCCCGCATGCGCACCCGCGCACGGTGTTGCGTGCGTGCGCTGGCGGCCTGGGCTGCGCCACGTGGCGCAGTTTGGGCCATCCATCTTCTTCTTGTTGTAGGGGCTGCTACAGAGGTCCGATTGAGTCGATTTTCATGCCGTTAGGCTGCGATCGCCGACCAGAATCTATCCGCGTGGTTGGATTTATCATTTGAAGCTCCAGATTATGTCTCCTAGTCCCTTGACCGTTGATCCTCCTCGGACTGCATATGGTGCTACGGAACTCCGATTGAGGAGATTTCAGAGGCGTTGGACTCCGATCATTGTCTTGATCAGATCCGTACGGTTGGATCGTCAATCCGAGGCTTTAAAATAAATATCCTTCTCTCCTAACCACAAAAATGATGCAATTAACCTAAATTATATACAACTACTCTAAATGCAGAATGATGCATGCTATGCAATATTTATACCATGAAATGCAAATCTAAGCCTAGGAACATGCATGAATTGGCATTTTACCCACAATAAATGTGTTTACATCATTAGGCCCTCGGGGCAAATCGGGGTAGTCAGACGAGGGTGCGCGGACTATGGAGGGGCGAGACCCCTGTTTGGTTTTGAGGGGTGAGACCCCTATTCTGAGAGGGCAAGGCCCTATACTGTTACGACTCGATTTCTCGAATCCTTACGAGACACGAGAATCAAACCGAGTCGACTGATCCCAAGACCCAGTCGTCCAACGAGAAAGTAACCAAAAGAACAGTAAAATAAACCACATCCATCATGCATGTAACTAATAGTAACAAAAGTACAGCAGTAAAGAAAAGAACTACTACAGTACACACCACCACAACAGTAGAGAATTTAAACAGGTACGTAAATATGATTCTTACAATAAAAGAGTACAAGTGTAACAGGATATACTCACTACAACAGAAAAATGATATAGTAGGTACAACACAAGTAGAACTACTGGGCTCTACTAGGCCCAGCACCCTCCGCAGCCGCAGGCTCTGGCTGCTCAACACCTGGTCCTGAAAAGGTGACAAAGGTGACACGTCAGCAAAACGCTGAGTAGAGTGGCAACCAACTAGCTAAGAAAGCAGTAAAGGTAAACAAGTAGCTGTTGTTTCAATTTCTTTTTTTACTCTTTCTTGGTTTATTGCTCAGGTCTTTCTCTTGATCTCGAATGTTCCTTGTGGGAACAATCTTGATTGCAGTTTTTTTCGAAAAGTAGAAGTAGCACGTGGTGCTCTCCTGGCCGGGAGAGTCCCCCGTGTTGGTCCTACCCTCAGTCAACCACCCCAAGGTCGCTGACAGGCGTAACGGTGACTACGACACGCGCGATAAATGCACGGGTAGCTACCCCGCACTGGCACGTGGTCCGTCGTTTCCGTTAACGGGTGCACCCAAAGCACAGCACAGAACCACTATAGGGCAGAGCCCTTCTCAGTAACAGGGGTCTAGCCCCTCCACAGCAACCAAACAGGGGTCTTGCCCCTCCACAGTCCGCGCACCCTCGCCTGACTACCCTGGTTTGCCTAGTGGGCCTAACAAGTCGGTGTAGGATGGCTAGCAGAACCCCGGGGCCCGTGGGGTGACTAGCTCTCTCCCTACACTAGTAGATCTCCCCGGTATTGTGTACGCAAGGGCCAAAAGTTGGTATAAAGTGGCCAGACCTAACCCCGGGTCCCTAGGGCGGCTAGCTCCGCTCTGCACTAAACAGGGGGGACAGTCGCTTTCCTTGGTACTCCATACTCAAGGGCCAGCTCACTTCCCCATCTAGTTTCCTAGTTTCATTCTATTTAGCTTCCAGGAGCTCTACTCCTTAGTCCCCGTGGGGTTCATGCTCATATTTCTCTAGCCAAGCTATTTTAGGTTTCATCAATTCAGTTTTATTCTCATATAGCCCGTGTTTCCAACATTTAATATCCATTCATATACAAGCAGCTGTTATCCAATTACAGGCAATTATCATTATTCTATTTACTTTTCCAAGACTGCACTTCATGTATTCAAGACATTCGTTTCAGTGTTTCTGTTCCTAGGATTCATGCCACACCCTAGGATCTATCATTCAATCTAGTTTTCCAGTCCTAGGATTCATGCCATACCCTAGGATCTATCATTCAATCTAGTTTTCATGTCCTAGGATTCATGCCATATCCTAGGATCTATCATTCAATCTAGTTTTCAGACCTTAGGATTCATGTCATACCTTAGAATCTATTATTTATCACAAAGATGCATTAATGTTGGTAAATATCCAAGGGGAGCCACTCTACCCGCAAAACCGGGAGTAATGGGGGCTTGATCGGCAGGTCCACGTGCTTCCTCAACCTCCAGAGCCACAACGGGATGAGGTCCTAACACAAGGATCAAGCACAAGGAACCACTCAGAACAGGATACAAGTATTTTAAACAAGTAGAGGAACAATTTCTGAGAAGAACGGAATCTCAAACTCGGAAATTGGATTTCGAACGGACCCTAAACGGGTCAAAAACGACAACTATGCCCCAAATTAGACATCTGGAATACCTTCTAGATGTCTTAAAAGATGGTCCAGATCATACCTTACTTCTGTGCTGCTATTCAGACGTCTAGGATCCCGCTGAACCGTCTGGACCTAGCTCCAGACATTCGTCTATTACTCTGGATGTCTGGAGACGCTCTCCGCCATCTGGTGACTTGCCCAGACGTCCGATCTATGTGGGAGGGCGTGTCTGTTGAACGTTACGAATGCTACGCTAACATGTCCGATTTTGGAAAACCTGCCATTGTAGTTCGAAAGCGTAGAATTCGTGTTCAACAAATAAAATTTATACCGAAATGAAAATTCCGGGTCGAACACAGGGAGGCGGACGTTTGATTTAAAAACTACGCGTTTCTTTTTATTTGTCACAGAATAATTCAATTTAAAACTATCTAATTATTTACAATATATAGAAGAGAGAGAGAGAGTAAGAGAGAAAGAGAATATTACACAGAGAAATCAAAATGAGATGTAGAATAAACAAGGAATTTTTCATTGAGGAGATTGTTCATTACAACTAGAAAGCATAAAACAATTACTCTAGAAAGCGATAAATTTACTCTAGAAAGCATTAAAAGAATGAAGGGAGAAATGTCCTCCTCGACGATTGCTTGGAGGACGAACAAAACTACACTAGAAAGCAGTAAATCTATACTAGAAGGCAGTAAAAAGAATAGGGAGAGAGAAATCCTCCTCGACAGTTCTTGGAGGACGAGCCGGACGAGACGACGCCTGGACGAAGGAGAACGAAGCAGGACGAAGCAGAAGAACGGGAACGGAGCAGCACGCCGTCGTCGTCGTGGGATCCACTTCCGAAGGGGAACGGAAATTTGGACTTTATCTCGCGAGAAGCATCCCGGGTGTGGGACAAGCTTGTCTTGAGCTTTGGAGGGGTAGAGAGGAGAAGGAAGGGATGATAATTTCGTATGGGGGGGGTCTCCTTTTATTGCAAGGAGTGGGGGCAAAATGTACATTACAACTTTAAAATAATAAATGAGGGGTCTTTAGTGACGGATAAATCCGTCACTAAAGCCCTGATGTGGGCGTAGCTTCCGCGCCCACGCGCGCCGCTTCAGCTGCCCGCGTGCTCAATGCTATCGCACGCACAACGATCCTCAGCCGTCCGATCGCAAGATCGGACGGCTTAAGATTCGTCTTCGCCCGCTGCGTTGCGCGCCCGCCTGCGTGCGATCGCGCGTCTGCGCCGCGCGTGGACGCTATCGGGTGTGCGCGGCCGTCCGATCTCCATCTGATGCTCCACCCACGCCCAATCGCTCGTGCCTCCAGCCCTCTGCTGCGGCTCGAACCCGCGCCCGCTGGTCGCGTAAGCGCGCTCGACCGCTGCGCTACGGGGCGCGGATGGTCGAGCGGACGCTTTTAAGCGCGGTCGACCACAGCTGTTGGATCAAGATTCAACGGCGGAGAGCGAGCAGGTGCGGGGCATTCGTAGAATGCGTGCGACCGTTTGGGCGGCCGAGATGGCGCCATGTGGCGCCATCTTGGTCGTCCATCTTCTGGAAGTTGTTGATGGTGCCACGGATGTCGGATTGACTTGATTTTTGCGTCGTTGGGCTGCGATCGTCGATCCGAATTCATCCGTGCGGTCGGATTTGTCATCTGAAGTGCGGATTTTCACC
Source organism: Thalassia testudinum (assembly GCA_037157565.1). Lineage (NCBI taxonomy): Eukaryota > Viridiplantae > Streptophyta > Magnoliopsida > Alismatales > Hydrocharitaceae > Thalassia > Thalassia testudinum. The sequence goes on from JAZHRO010000024.1 coordinate 28,605,179, forward strand.
ATCCTGGCCCTTGATCTTCTAGGGTTCCCCGATCACTATCTGATGCTACGGATGTCTGATTAGGGCAATCTTGGAGTCGTTGAACTCCAATCGTCGCCCTGATCACATCCATACGATTGGATCTTTGATCCGAGGCCCCAATAAAATGTTTGCCCTGTCCAAGCACATAAAAGGAGATAATTAACCTCCATTTTATTCAAACTACTCTAAATGCAAGATGATGCATGTTATGCAATATTTATATCATGAAATGCAATCCTATGCTTAAGAACATGCATAAATAGACATTTTAAGTAGTGTAAATGTGTTTACATCATACCCCTATGCCTATCTTTTGCTAGTCCCTAGCAAAAACTATATGCTATTTATAAAAGAATTAGGTTGGATTATTTGGACCTGAGTTATTTTCAATCGTTAAGAAATTGTCTACTTAGGAACTAAACTTTGAAAGACACAACAGTGCCCGGGTATCAGCCAAAATGCAGACCGCCTCAAGCCCGCGCCTTATTCAAAGAAAAATTTCTTTTTCTTTTTACTCTTTTCTAATTTTTTTGGATTTTCAAATTTTAGGGTTTAAGAGTGGCTTTCTACGGCCATTCAACTCACCCAAGATTTTATGAGAACCCTAAGTTTTAAGCATCTTATTGTGATTGTGATAGACTCGTTGACCGGTAATTAAAACGGACTTCGGATTTCTACGCCTCTAGGTGACCTCAAAAAGACTTCTGCCTAAAGGTGTATCTTTACAACCGGTAGATTTCTCCCTACTTTTATTTTTTTACGGGGTCAACACAAGGGTGAATTCAGTGTATATCTCCCTGGTTTATTCTACTTCTTTGCTTCTTCCTAAGTGTTTTGGGAATTTTTAGTGCATTTTCTGAGCTGGGTTCTGGACAATCGGTCGATGAGCTGTTACCACCGACAACTTGCCAGCCATACTCGTGCGGCGAAGTGTGGCTTATTTCTTTCTTTCTTTCTTTCTTTTTTTTTTTTAAGTAGGTGGTTTCCGTAGTCTAAGATTTACCTAAATGCAGCAAAAAGAGAAAGGTCCAGTGACTAGGCTTTGGACAACCTACCTATGGGCTGTTACCCACGATAACTTGCCAGCCATATCACCCTAGAAGGTTCATTAGCTACCCAATTTCCGTTAAAATCGCCAAACAACGAGTCAGTGCAAAGAAAGTGTGTAGATGCTTAAGACTCAAAATTCTCTCAAATCAGAGGGCGGGTTGATAAGTCGTGTACTTATCACCCAAACTTATTTATTCCACTTATAATAGAATTAAGATGGCGATGACTCAAAGACAAATCCACATTTTAGTTGATACACAGGCTAATTAAGTCCAAAGACCTGAAGTGTCTTTGTGTTCAGATCTTAATGTAGTATTTCCTAAGATTGAAAATTTTCTTAAACCCAAATTCTCTTTCCTAATTCCGATTTTTTTTTTTAATAAAAGAAAATAAAACAAATCTACGGAGCTGACGAATGAATTCAGAGATAAATATCCACCCCCCAAGCCTATCTAATGCAATGTCCTCATTATATTAAAAAGACATGAAACAGAGTTGAAAAGCGTAGAAAGCACCTGAATTGCGTGAATGTCAGGTCCGCTCCGAGATGAAAATAAAAAAGAACTGTATATGTGCTGAGTTTAGTGCCTTCAGCTAGGCACACTATACAAAGAAAAGAAATGAAGAAATCACAAGTGCAGGTCGGAATCAGAATGAACAGAAGAATCCTCTGACTTATCAGCAGAGGTCCACAAATGTGGACCAGATTGTGGTACAAACCCATCCCCCATAATCGAGAATATCTTAGGTTCTGGATAAAAATTACCCAAAACCTAAAATCAGAATGCATGTGGGGTCGGGCCTGCGATTTATGAGGATGCAACCCAAGACTAAAAAGTCGGGTTACAGAGAATTGAAGCTCAAAAGGATAATCATTGAATGTGTGCTTGAGTTTGACATCCTCGAAACAAATGTCGTAAGGGTTCTTATTTAATGGCTTCAGCTTAAAAGGAACCCTTCGACTCAATCTACCATTTCCTCCAAATTTAACTTCCCAAATCAGAACTTCCCAGCTCCTATCCTCCTCATTCAGCATATCAAATTCTAGGACCTCTTGTATATTCATCACCCCGTCTGAAATCTCCAAGTCTAAATGATGTGGCAGAATCAAAATTGACTTGGGTCTAATTATCTCAGAATTAAAATCATCAATAAGCTCAACAGGGTGTAACTGGTAATCAGGGCATTGAATTGATTCCTCCAGAAAATGCGATTCTGGATCCGTAATGTGTGCCCTAATAAGATCAGTTTCCTCAGTTATTGGGCTATTAAATGATCTATCAGATTCCTCAGGCCCAATCATCTCACAGAAATTGCGTTCAGAAAACTCGCGTGAGACTTCGCAACTTGAATCTTCACCATCATGATCCGTATCAATGTATGTCCCAAAATCAGTTGTCACTTTGTGTTCCCCAGAGACATACGTTTCCTCATAACCCGGCTCAGGGATCTCAGGTGAAGAAATCAGATCATCCTTAATTGATTGCTTTAATTCAATCTGGTCAGCCTCATAACACATGTCCCCCCCAACAGGTGCCTGAGCGGGTTCTGTCATTGGCTTTCATGAAGAGGGTTCATCCTGAGAATTATTCCAAGATTGAATCAAAGCAACCACAAATCTCATCCTCAATTTCGCTAATTTCCCAAGTAGAAACTCACCTGAGTTCTTATCCTTAACATCCTGCAGCCAATCCAACAAAGACTTATTTAAATCGTCAATCATTTCAATCAGGGGCTCCAGTCTCTCAATGTAAGGTATTGGCTGAACTTCTAAAGATTGAGTGATATTCCTCAAGTTAACCAGAACCTTATCTTGAACCTGGTTAACCTGAACCAAATGAGTCGGTTCAGGGTTGGGCGGGTTTGGGCTCAATGCAGGGGAATTAACGAATTGAGATTCGTTATACCCTTCCTGATAATAGGTCATTTCAGATTCTTGAAAAGATGGTGATGACCTAAAGGCAGTGAAATTAGAGGATGGGTAAGGATCGGTGTATCCTTCTTGATTGTAGATCATATTAGGCTGTTCATGAAAGGAAGACGATCTATAATCGATGTAGCTCTGAGAAGGATAGAAATCAGAATGAAAGTGTTCAGGGTTAGACCTTGAACACGGAGGTCTAGAATTGTATCCCCAATCCGAATTATCCCAACTAACTGATGGTTGATTACAATACGAGTTGGGATAATCGTCATGTTGAGGATAATTCACAACAGGAGGGAAAGAACGGGAATGTGTGAAATATGTGGATGGATTCATGAGACACGGGAGGAAGAAAGGTGCCCTGCAATACAAACAATTAAACTTGTCCTTAAATGGGTTAGCCTACAGACCTACAGACTCTCAAAACCTGTCTTGAGATAACGGAACGATTTGATCTGCTTCTGTCTGTTCAATCCAACCAGTTAGAAGGAGGGACTGGGGAGAAGGTTCTTCCTTCGGCTTGCGCCTCCGGTTCCTAGTGTACTCCCCAGCCGCGATCGTTTGACTCTGCACCCCTAGCTAGACATCAGATTGAACAGTAGAAACAAACTAATCGAAAATAATCTCGTTCTGAGTTCTGAAGAGCGAGTTCAATCCTTAAGGCCAACGTCTACTCTGTTTTATTTATGGCTAGGTTTGAATGTGCTTTGGAATGTGATGGGCCCTTTAAATGGGTTGTGCCCTTAATGATTGATTGATTTGTGTGTGCGTGCACAACCAGTGGTTTTCAAGCAAGATTGTTTTTGATGTGATGAATTTTAAGGTTTAAATCTTGCTTAGTAGCTTTTAGGATTCAACTTTAGGTATTTTCAAACAAGTTTCATTGGCACACCAAGTTTTACAAGCACGGGTGAAAATGTTCTCCTTTGAAGCTTAAAAAGAATGTGGAGTGCCTGGTAAATCCCTAAGAGTTGAACCTAATTGGCAGCTACTTGATGAGTTTATTTTATTTGAAGTGGTGCAGCCCAATCAACTCAAACAATTGGCCTGATGCACCACTTAATTAGGCACACAAATGATTACATAATCTGATTTCTACTCAATTATGTGTTGCTTTATGTGTACCGGTTCCACAGATCAGAACCCGGTTGAGTAGAAACAAATCAATTCGGTTAAGTGCCTTTAAATGTGGTTGTACGTTGTGTGTTTGTTGAAAATTGCCCCACAAAATTATCTTTTTGTTTTTTTTTTTTTTCATGTAAATGGAGGTGGAATAAATGTGAGTGAGAATCCAAGCAACCAAACTATTCCTAGGATTTATGCAAACACCTAGGTTAATTGGAATTTGGATTCAATGTGGCGAATGAAATCTATGGAGGGGGAAAGAATTGGGGATAACTTACAAAACCTTCCACAGCACTTTACTCCAATCTACCGCTTTTGCTCGTCTCAAAAGAGTACCTGCAATTACAATAAGAAAGGAGAAAAGTGAAGTAAATGATTTGTAAGTTACAAAACGCGAAGAGAAATCAAAGAGCGTCGCCTCCCCGGCAACGGCGCCAAAATATTGAACGTTACGAACGCTATGCTAACGTGTCCGGTCTTGGAAAACCTGCCGTTGTAGTTCGAAAGCGAAGAATTCGTGTTCAACAAATAAAATTTATACCGAAATGAAAATTTCAGGTCAAACACAAGGAGGAGGACGTTTGATTTAAAAATTACGCGTTTCTTTTTATTTGTCACAGAATAATTCAATTTAAAACTATCTAATTATTTAAAATAAATAGAAGAGAGAGAGAGTAAGAGAGAAAGAGAATATTACACAGAGAAATCAAAATGAGATGTAGAATAAACAAGGAATTTTTCATTGAGGAGATTGTTCATTACAACTAGAAAGCATAAAACAATTACTCTAGAAAGCGATAAATTTACTCTAGAAAGCATTGAAAGAATGAAGGGAGAAATGTCCTCCTCGACGATTGCTTGGAGGCCGAACAAAACTACACTAGAAAGTAGTAAATTTATACTAGAAAGCAGTAAAAAGAATAGGGAGAGAGAAATCCCCCTCGACGGTTACTTGGAGGACGAGCCGAACGGGATGACGCCTGGACGAAGGAGAACGAAGCAGAAGAACGGGAACGGAGCAGCACGCCGTCGTCGTTGTGGGATCCACTTCCGAAGGGGAACGAAAATTTAGACTTTATCTCGCGAGAAGCATCCCGGGTGTGGGACAAGCTTCTCTTGAGCTTTGGAGGGGTAGAGAGGAGAGGAAGGGATGAGAATTTCGTATAGAGGGGGTCTCCTTTTATAGTTGCAAGGAGTGGGGGCAAAATGGACATTACAACTTCAAAACAATAAATGAGGGGTCTTTAGTGACGGATAAATCCGTCACTAAAGCCCCGACGTGGGCGTAGCTTCCGCGCCCACGCGTGCTGCCTCAGTTGCCCGCGTGCTCAATGCTATCGCACGCACAATGATCCTCAGCCGTCCGATCGCAAGATTGGACGGCTTAAGATGCGTCTCCGCCCACTGCGTTGCGCGCCCGCCAGCGTGCGATTGCGCGTCCGCACGACGCGTTCAATCGTGCGTGGACGCTATTGGGCACGTACGGCCGTCCGATCTCCATCTGACGCTCCACCTGCACCTAATCGCCTGCGCCTCCAGCCCTCTGCTGCGGCTCGAACCCGCGCCCGCTGGTCGCGTAAGCGCGCTCGACCGCTGCGCTACGGGGCGCGGATGGTCGGGCGAACGCTTTTAAGCGCGGCCGACCACAGCCGTTGGATCAAGATCCAACCGCAGAGTGCGAGCAGGTGCGGGGCATTCGTAGAATGCATGCAACCATTTGGGCGGCCGAGATGGTGCCACGTGGTGCCATCTTGGCCGTCCATCTTCTGGAAGTTGTTGATGGTGCCACGGATGTCGGATTGACTTGATTTTTGCGTCGTTGGGCTGCGTCGTCGATCCGAATTCATCCGTGTGGTCGGATTTGTCATCTGAAGTGCGGATTTTCACCATCCTGGCCCTTGATCTTCTAGGGTTCCCCGGTCACTATCTGATGCTACGGATGTCTGATTAGGGCAATCTTGGAGTCGTTGAACTCCAATCGTCGCCCTGATCACATCCATACGATTGGATCTTTGATCCGATGCCCCGATAAAATGTTTGCCCTGTCCAAACACATAAAAGGAGATAATTAACCTCCATTTTATTTAAACTACTCTAAATACAAGATGATGCATGTTATGCAATATTTATATCATGAAATGCAATCCTATGCTTAAGAACATGCATAAATAGACATTTTAAGTAGTGTAAATGTGTTTACATCAGTGTCCTTGCACCTTCCTGAATGAAACCTGCTCACGTACGCAAACGATCTCAACATGGCAATGTGGCAGAACCTTCGGCGGAACGGCCTGCATGGCTGTACCCGCGAAAGAAAGAAGAGAAATATCATACCTTTCAGATGTCTGGATCTCGCTAGAGACATCTCCCGCGTCGTCTGGACGTAGGTCCAGACATTTGATTCTGGGAATGTTTCCCAGAATCAGGACCTCCACACCTCCCGCCTGCTGTGCACGGCCGTGCCGCGCCGCGCCCGCCTGCTGCCTGAGCTGCAGCAGCACCAGGGTGACCTCCCTAGCACCACGCTCCCACTGCGCACCCGTCGGCCGGCCCTAGGTAGCTTCGGTGAGTTCACTCTCTCTTCCTTACGTGCTCCGCCTCTTCTCCCTCTCGCTGCACCTCCTCCTCTCCGCGCGCGCCAAGCAGCAGCTGCTGCCTCACTCTCTCACTCGTGCTCAAGCTGGAAGGAGGGGACGGAGGAGTGGTGGTGAGGGAGAGGGAAGGGGGGAAGAGGATATTTGAAGGTGTCGGGGGAGAGAGAAAAAGGAAGGAGGGACGCCTGCAGGTCGGCGGACGCAGTGTGCGCGCGCACGCGCGCAGACTCGCAATCGTTTGCTGCAAAAATTAAATTCTAGACTTCTGGGAAGGCATCCAGATTTTTCACCAGACGTCTGGACCAACTCCCAGACGTCTTAAAAATGTTTGATGTGTGGATTTTAACATATACTGTTCTGTGCTGTTGTTGAAGCTACGAGTTACTATGCTAACGTATTTGATTTTGAAAAACCTGTCGTTGTAGTTTGAAAGCGAAGAACTCGTGTTCAACAAATAAAATTTATATCGAAATAGAAATCCCTGGTCGAACTCAAGGAGGCGGAGGTTTGATTAAAAATATGCGTTTGTTTTATTTGTCACGAAGCAGAATAATTGATTAGAAACTATCTAGCTATTTACAATAAATAAGAGAGAGAGGAAGAATATTACAAACAAAAATCAAAAAGAGATGTTGAATGAACATGGAATTCATTATCAAAGAGATTGTTTGTTACACTACTCATTACGACTAGAAAGCAGGAAAATAATTACACTAGAAAGTAGTAAATCTACTCTAGAAAGTAGTAAAAGAATGGGGAGAGAGATATCCACCTCGACGTTCGCTTGGAGGATGAGCTGGACGGGACAACGCTTGGAAGATGGGGAACGGAGCAGGATGAAGCGGGAAGAATGGGAATGGGGCAGCACATCGTCGTCGTCGCAGGATCCACTTCCGAAAGGGGGACGAAAATTTCACTTTATCTCTTTAGAAGCATTAAATCAATATGGTCTCCTTTTATACTTGTAAGGAATGAGGGCAATTTGGTCTTTTTAATCTCAAAACATTAAATCAAGGGTCTCTAGTGATGAATAAAACCGTCGCTAATGCCTCATCGTGGGCGACGTGCGTCTCCCGCTCGCCTCCCCCGCATGAAACTCGCGCTCCACGGTCTTTAGATCTCGAGATCGGATGGCTTAACTCGCCCCTCGCCGCGCCTTCTCATCGTGCGCCTAGAGCGTGCAATCCCGTGTTACGTGCGAGCGTGCTTGGGCGCGTGATCTGGATTGAGCGCTCACGGCCATTGGATCACCATCGGGTGGTCAATCGCGCCCGCACCTCCGCGCCTTGGCGCCTGCTGCATACGACTCGAATGCATGCCTGATCGCGAGCGAGAACTCTATCCACTATGCTACGTGCGTTGATTCGCGAGCAGGCCGATCTCTGAGCATGCGATTAGGACCGTTGGATTGAGATCCAATGGTCGAGGCAACTCTTCAGTTGATGCTTCAGAGAAAGGGGAGCACCGGTTGGGACACTAGCAGCTTCAGAAGTTGAGGGCGGCCTGTTGGGCAGCCGAGATGACGCCACGTGGCACCATCTTGGCTGTCCATCTTTTGGATGATGTAGATGGTGCCACAAGTGTCGGATTGAGTCAATTTTCATGCCGGTAGGCTCCGATCGTCGATCTGAATCCATCCGTGCAGTTGGATTTGTCGTTTGAAGTGTGGCTTCACACCATCTTGGCCCTTGATCTTCTAGGGTTCCCCTGTCTCTATCTGATGCTACAGATGTCAGATTTGGACGATCTTGGAGTCGTTGAACTCCAATCGTCGCCTTGATCACATCTGTACGGTTGGATCTTCGATCCGAGGTTCCGGTAAAAATTTTGCCCTGTCCCTGAACTTAAAAGGAGACAATTAACCTCAATTTTATTCAAACTAATCTAAATGCAAGATGATGCTTGCTATGCAATATTAGTAGTATGTAATGCAATCTTATTCTTAAGAATATGCATAAATAGACATCCTAAGTGGTGTAAACATGTTTACATCAGCTGTACTTTAGGCGTACCCGTTAGCGAAAACGACTGACCGCGTGTCAGTGCGGGGTAGCTACCCATGCGCTTATCACGCGTGCCGTAGTCACCGTTACGTCTTGATAGTAACCTCGGGGTGGTTGACTAGGTGTAGGACTACCACGGGAGACTCTCTTGGCCAAGAGAGCACCATGTGTACCTTCTACTCTATGGAAAAGACTGCAATCAAGATCGTTCCCACGAGGAACATGCAACATCAAGGAATATCTGGATACTTTGAGAAATAGATGAAACATAAACACATAAATGAGATAAATAGAAATGAAAAATAAATCTGTTGTTGTTTTTATTGTACTTGTACTTAAATAATACGAACACCACTCTACTCAACATTCGCTGACTCTATCTCTTTATAACACTGTTCAGGACCAGGAGTTGAGCAGCCCAAGTTTCCGGCTGCAGAGGGTGCTGGGCCCAGTCGAGCCTAGCCATAGTTGTTCTTCAGCACTTTCTTTTTCTCTACTATTGTAGTAAGTAATGGACACTTAGTTTACTGTTTCTGTTACTTCTGTTTCCTTTCCGCTTCTGTTGCTGTTATTGTGGTGGCATGTGCTGAGACAATTGTTCTACTTTCTTTACTGCTTTGTATGTTTCTTCTACTTAGTTATATTGCATGTGTGAATGTGGTTTATTTTCCTGCTTTTGGTTATTTCTTGTTGGACGACTAGGTCTTGGGATTAGTCATGGTGAGCCGGCCTCGGGTCCTGTGGGGATCCGGGAATCGGGTTGTAACAACAGCGAAGAGGAAGGCTTAGAGAAAGAGGCAAAGATGAAGGATGAGAAGGAGGTTTGGAGGATGTGACGAGGTTAAGGGGAAAGAAGAGAGAGAGAGGCTAATGGAGAAGGAGTCATGATGGAAGAGGCAAGGCCATGAAAGGAGAAGAGGAGAGTCCGCTAGGGAAATAACCAGATCTTGGGAGTTTAGGAAATCGACTCGGGTCTCTACTAGGGTAGGGGCATGGGTCGTAACATGCAGCAAGGTCGATTATCTATCCCCAAGAATAAAGAGGTAGAGTGTAATGCTCAAAATCTAAGTCCCAAATCGTTTTAGAGTCAATCGTGCTGTTTTAGATTGATCGGTACTTGTTGGGATTAGGTCGACTTAGAATACCTTATAAAATGTGAAAAATGGGTATTTGTAGTCAACTCTCAGTTAAAGCTTTTGAAAATAGGGTCAAGTACAACATCCTTGGATTCTTCTCATCGCAAGCTCTCCAATGGTACTTGTTTCGCACAAATATGAGGTGTGTAGCTCAAGTTATGCCCAAAACAAGATGAATATGATTGAGGCAAGATTAAACCTACTTTCCAAGGATATTTCAGTCAAGTGGGAGTTTTCCCTAACCCTAATCCTAGTTAGTGGCCAATAAAATGGTCATAATTAGAGTTTGGTGCATCATTAACACCCTTAGGTGCAAATGAATTGAGAGAAAGGAGAGAGAAGAAAGAAGGAAGAGAGAGGAGAGAGGCGGTGAGCACAAGGGACATGCACACAAAGAAGCATGTAGGTGCGTGCATCGTGCACGAATGGCACGCACATTGTGTAATGAGAAATGTACGGTGGATGCAGGCAAGGTGTGGTGTGGGTGTGTGGTGAACGCATGCATTGCGCATGGCACGCGAGTACAAGCACAGTGTGTGCGGAGGGGTACATGCGTATGGACAGTTGCGTGATTCGACAGCCGTGTGCGCATGTGGCGGCAATTTATGTATGAGGAGCGCGGGTGAATCCTGGCATGACACGTGGTGGTAGTTGGGACATGTAGTTCAATGCCAATTCGGTCGAATCAACTTGGTTCTTGCCAGTTTGCGTACCTTCGCGTATTTTCGATAGTTTGGGGTCTTCCTAACCTCTGTTTTCCCAAATAGGTATTGTTGGAATTATCTTGACACATTCTATGCTTTAAAAAGCTTTATTACTCTTTTTGAAACTTTTTCATACGTGAAAAATCCAATTAGTGTTATAATGAGTTTTGGATCCGATTCTTGATGTGTCTTATCTAGGGAGTCGACTCGGAGCGTGCACTGATTATGAGGAGCTTTTGACTCACATCCTTAGACTGTGGGTGCACATTTCGAAGTCACCATGACCCTCCAATGACATTAGGTAAAGTATTCTCTCTTTTTCCTGTATGGTTGCTCTTCACTGCAATTTTCTTTGTGTATTACACCGTTTAGCATGTATTCCTACCTGTTGCTGAGATTGGAACCTATCCTTGTGTTTCCTTACTTTTGGGATACTTAAATGGTTCATTCATGTCGTGTTTAAGTTTAATAGTTTGGATTTGTGAATTATTGAACTAAATCGATAAATAATCGAGTTGGATCAGTGAATTTTTGTAATTAAAACCCTAATTCAGATTTGATGGTTGAGGGTGGTGTTGATAATTAGCATGCCTAATTTCTAGTGTGGAATGAGAACCCAAGTTGGGAATTGAATGGTTAATGGATCCTTGATTAATAAATGAGATGTGTTGGTTAGTTAAAAGACATGACTTGTATGATGATGTTAAATCAATTATTCGGAAACAAATTATTAATCGATAGCTACGATTGGTTGGGAATTAAATTGGATAAGTGGTTTAGCCTTATGATATGTAAATTTTCAACATAGTTAATTAAGGTTATTAGTCTTAATTAATCATGCTAAAAATGATACTTAAACTATCTTAATTAATTTATCGTTGTTAATTATAGTATAGGGTGCAAGATAACCTAACATTTTGAAAATTATACTTTTAACTGGTTGAGTCTATGTCATTCTAAGGGAGGATTAATTACGCTATATCAATCACCATTTTATTCCAAGTTAATCTTTATTATTAATTACTTAAGTTAATTACTACTCTACATAACTTATTTTATTACTTAATAGCTTATATTGCTCTATAATAGATTACTATGCTAATAAATACTTAATTAATAGCTTAATCAACTAATAATTATTCTGGTATGTTAAACATATGAATAACTACATACACTACAACATACTTTACTTTTGATGTCGGTTGGAAATCGACGGCAAAACCCATACAACCGACACTATTAAGCGATGCAATTATTATCGTTGCTGGTTTGTTTTGCCGTCGGTTAGAGGGCACATTCGACATCAAAATAGTGTTCGACCATCTGACAGATTGGATATTTCAACGTTGTTTTAAAATCGACGATAATTGGATTTGCCGTCGCTTATCTCATAAGCGATGGCAAAATAGTGCTCAACTACTAGATGGATTGGATGTTTTGATGTTGTTTTAAAACCGATGGTAATTGTATTTGTCGTTGCTTATGTCCTAAGCAACGACATGTATAAGTCATTTTTTCCCACCTTTACGTACCTTTTCTTAATTTTTGCCGTCATTTAAGTAAAATATAAGCGACGGCAAAAAAATTTTTGCCGTCACAGCTGGTGCGCCCGTTCCCCATAAAGCACTCTTTGTGTGGGGTGCACGGGTTTGAAACCCTACGGCTGGCCCAGACGCACATAGCGCTATTGCGGGTGGATGTGCCGTTGGTTTGTGTCCCGCCATCCCGACTCGGCGCCGGAGAGTGGCCGTGGCTCTGATCATGGAAGAGCTTTGTGGCAGGCGAGAAATTCGGGACCCCTTCTCCTTTCAAAAAAAAAAAGCACCGGCATAAAAGAGGAGGTGTGATTCTCTCGAACCTTATATGTCGTCGCTTATTATGATAAGTGACGGGAAAATTATTTTTATTGTCACATCTATGTCGTCGCTTATTTAATTAAGCGACGGCAAATGTATGATTTTTTTTTAAAAAAAATTACAAAATTATGGGAACCACCTACTAAACCTAATTAAAAGACTTGATTTTGTACAAAAACTAGTGAAAATGAAGAGAAGTTTCTATTTCATAAATATAAAGTTTAGTTCATAAAAAGCTTGAAAATAAAATATTTACATGAAAAAGGTAAAATGAAAAAAATTAAAAGAAAATGGATAAAAATCAAAATGCAGTTGCCTCGATGCCACCAGCTCCACCTGCACCACCCTTGGATTTATCGTCGTCTCGCTTGTAGATGCTGGGATCTGATGAAGACGGATGCTCTGACTGTCCCTTCTTCAGAAGAAGGGTTAAAAGCCTCTCGATCTTACTGTCTGTTCTATTCCCCTGTGACTACAAGGCATCCATCTAATTCTTCATATCTGTCTCTCTCTTCTCCCTCTCCTCCTCTCTTTTCTGTAGTGTGTCGATTTTTTGATGCAGATGATTGACGACACTAGATGAGACAACACCTTTCCTTCCATACCAGGTGGATAACGTGTGTGCCCTCCCAGCACTACGAACAAAATCACCGTGGTCCGATGGCATGACTCTCCTAAATGCCTCCTTTGGATCTAAAGGCTAGTGGATGCTGTCGGAGGTCTTGTCAGTTGGGGGATGTACTAAGTGTATCATTTGCTCCTACATGTATTAAAATTATTATAATATATATATATATATATATATAAAGTTATAAATTTTTTGAGTTTAGGAAACTTACGTGTTTCTCTTTGTATGACTCATGAATCCACTAACAAGTACCCTCAGCTGCAGCCTTACTGTAGTTGACCTTGTAGATATTTATCCTACTCATTTCTATCCCATCATGCGATGCGGACTGAAAATATAAAAATGATACAACTATATTAAAATAACTTAAAAATTAAGTAATATTCAACTGAAAAGTAGTTTCAACACTTAGAACGGCTCCTGACCATCTCGATGCTCCTTTGACCCAAACAATGGGTTTGTGGTAGAGCTTTAGCTCTATTGGCCTTATTTTTTCTTGCTTGCTCCTGTAGATATACACAATAATATTTTTTATGAATTTAAGATATATGAAATTAATATAATAATTTTTAATTGTTTACAAACCTCCGTCTTGTCATCTAGGCAATGCTCGCATGCCTTCTTCCAATTGTCAGGCATGACATCAGGAGGACAATTCTCTATTGCCTCCTCGGGTGAACTGCAGTTTGAGAAAAACTAAATACCAAATATAAATTGTTAGAAATAATATATGAAATTATGTATATAATAAAAATGTACATGTTTAAAAATTATTACATTTTTCTTAGTCTCTGTCCTCTAATCTCTGTGGATTTTGACGACGTGCTTAAGGATATATCGAGACGTCACCCTGTAATTGCTTGCTACGACGAGATCGTGTTTTTAAAAGGATATTCGTTGCAGTATATTTGAAAACGTTATATAAACGATTATCAATTTTTTATTACTTGAAATTCAAAAACTTTCGAGGTCGAACTCAGGGAGCAAATTGGTATTTCAGAAGCAAAATCACAATCTCAAACTTGAAAGATAATGTTTAATAATAATGCACTGCATATAAAGGCTAGAGAGTAAAAAGAAATAGATTTTCCTCTTTTCTTTCTTTTTCTCTTCTCTCTTTTTTTTCGTTGCTTTCTCTCTTCCTTCTCTTCTTTCTCTGTCTTTCCTTTCTCAGATGTCTGATTTTATGAATCAGATGCCTTAACTGATGACTGCTACAGTGCCTTTACTTTGATTCTCTCTTCAGCCAAGCCTTCTTCTTTTTTCCTTGGTTTCTGCTTCTCTATCTTTGGCCTTCTTCTTCCTTGGCTCCTTTGCTGCTGCAGTTTCCTTCCTCCTCTGGCCTTAGCTTCCTCTTTCTTCTCTATGGCTGCCTCCTTCTTCCTCTGCCTTGAGCTTTGGCTGCGTCTTCAGCTTTCTTCCTTGGCCTCTATAGTTTCCTTTCTCTTTCTTCTTCTTCTGATTTTTGCGGCTAAGTCCTTCTTCTTCTTCTTCTGCGGCTTCCTCCTTCCTTCTTCTTTTTCTTTTCTTCCGTCATGCCTTCTCCTTCCTTCAGCTGCTCTCTGCTGCGCCTCCTCCTCCTTCTTCTTCTTCCTTGCGCACAAAGAGGCAAAACCTAACCCCTATCCTCCCCACATCTCTCTCTCTCTCTCTATTTCACTCTCAGGATAGCTCTCCTAGAGCCTTCTCGGGTTATCGGGTCGGGTATGCGTGCTTGGGACCAGGCCCACCAGCGTGCGATGGTGGGCGAGGAGTGCACGGGTAGTCGGGTTAGGCAGCCAGGTCTATGGAGGAGTAGTCACGGACGAGGCGGGTGTACGTGGGTGAGGGACCTCACCCCGTGTCAGGAGGCAACGAGGCTAATGCATAAATTCAATTTAAGTGTTGCAGTGTACCTCTGAGTTTACGAGGTGGGACTAAATGTCCCACCCGCTTCGCTCGTGCCTGCGCAGAAGGACTTCGCCTAATCGCCACAGTTGCAGTTGCTCTCCAGGCTCGTTCTTAGTCTGGATGTGTGCGCGCACTCAACACACACCACTTGGAGTGTAGCTCCTGGGTTGATGCGGCCTGACGTGATGCTTGCAAGCTCCCTTAAGCCGTCGCTAATGGCGGCAAGGGGGGTCGACCTGAGATTCACGCATACGGCCTTGCGGCCTCATCAGAGCACATGGGAAACTTCGCCGTGTCTAGGCAAAGCTGCCTAGCTGGGTGGTTGGATGCGGGGCGGCCTAGGCGTGCATGCCTAGGTCGCTCTGTGATAGTTGAGATGGGTGTGTTCGGTGGAGGTGTGGAGCAGGTGTGGCCGGTAGTGAAGATGGGGAAATTGCTTAGTGGAAGGTGCCAGAGCTTCTGAGGGGTTTGGCGAGGTGGATGGAGGCTTGGAGCGGTGGGCACACCTCGCCGGTGATCTGGTCGGAGGTGGGAACGATGGTGGTGGTAGTGGCATTCGAGGGATCGAAAATAAAAATTGATAAGGGGGAAATGAAGAGGGGAGAAAGAGGACTTAACTGAGGGACTTGGAGAGAAGGGGGGAGGCGGAGGGTGTCTGCCGTTGCCGAAGATGAAGGCCCTGAGGTGAAGAACGGTGACGAGGAAGAGGGTCGGAGGGGCGCGCGCTGGTATGGCGCGGTGCGGAGGAGCACGGTGGAGAGGACTCGGCCACTAGTATGGTGGCAGAGTGATGAAATGAGGGAGGGAGAGTTGCGGGAGCCTGCGGGTAGATGGCCGAAGGAGGAGGAGACGAATCTGGGGGGAATTCTTTGGCCAAAACAGCCTTGAAAGAAGCAGAGGGACTTGAGCTTTCTTAAATAGGCACAGGCAGAGGGAAGAGTCGCACGGTTGTGGCAGAAAGTCTTTGCCGTAGGTATGGCCGTAGTGGAACCCATACCTTTCAAGCGTTCACATATGAGGTATGTGGCGATTCAGGGTATGGGGAGCTGTTCATGCGATTGGGGGCTTCGTAGGGAGCTCCCCTTTCAAATCTGGGAGCAACTCCCCATGGAAATGAGGAGAAAATTTCATTGCAAAGTCGCCGGCGGTATGGGTCCCTACTGCAATGGCAGAGGGACCAAAATGAAGAAAGTGACGAAGAAGTTGAGGGGGTCTTTGCAAAGGTTTCAAAAAGTTAAGGGTCTGAATGTAATTTGGTGGACCAATTTGCAAAGTATGTCAAGATGACCTTCCCTTAGGTCTAGATTTTGGTATAAACCTAATTTGGACCTAAAGAATTCAATGGTGAAGTTGGATTTTAGGTTTGACCACGTTTGATTAAAAATTTTGTACAAAAACCCAAATTAGGTCAAATATTGGGCTTGGACCCCAATCTAGGTCAAAACATGTTCCAAAGGCCAAATTGAAGGTTCTAAACCCTAGAGGATATTTTTCCATGAGTTTTAGATGATTTATTTGATTTTTATCTTTCCTGTAACCTTGTAAATTTAAGTGGATTTGTTTTAGGATTACAGAATGTCATTTAATTCCTAAATTTCACAATAACTCTTTTCTAACTAAACCATCCCACTTTTTTTCTTATTAAGTCCAATTGACCTATGTCTTGACCCTTGGCAATCCCGTTGATGTACTGCAATGGTAAAATTACAGTTTTACCCCTTATTTCATGTTCTCTTCCCAGATTAGTGATCCCTTGAATTAAGCCATTCTCTTGGTTATGTAGGAGCTTTTGTTCACTTTGTTAGGTCAAGATATGCTAGTTAGGGCTCATGATGAGATTCTCATCACACCCCAATCGTAATTTTCCTACATTAATTTTTTTAAAAAAAATGTCAATTTTACTTTATAATAATTTTAAGATAAAGCTATAAAAGAAATAACTTTGATAAGTGAAATTACCTTTAACTGACGAAGGAACTGCTTCTTCAACTCTGCGGGCACCTTCCTCCAGTTGAAATAGCAAATGAGCACAATGGACTTAACAATTATGCCTACTCGATTGATGAAACCCGGGTGATTCTCCTCCTCCCTTGTGGTTTTAAGCCTAATTGTTATTCTTAGGCCCTTGGGGACATTTTGGAGGTCTAGATTCTTTGTCTTCCCCCGTCCTCTTCTTACTTAACCTGCGTAAACATTAATCATATTCATTATATATTTATAAAGTTATAATAAACTTTAAGATATATAAGTAATTTACTTCTTAAAGGTATATAAATTCTTGTTGGTCGCGAAGATCGTTGTTTTGAGAAATACACGTCCTAGTATAGGACTAAAGTTGCAACAACACTTAAATTTATAGAACTTGGGAAACAGAATTGAGTCCTAGGTCATTCACAGGAAGCAATTAGGCAAATCAGTTCACTAATCACAATATCAAGAAGAATATATAATTGAAACCAAAATAATACTCAGAAGAATATTTCAATAAAATCAGAGAGTCAAAGTACAAAAAGATGGGGTTAAAATGGTGGTTTGAACCACCAATTTAACCCTAATGTTTAAGCTATGCAATTATCTCAAATATTTCAATAGTACTTTAACCAAATCTCTACGCAAATGCCAAATAAATCCATAGTAGCACCAGATCAGAATCAGCACGAGGCCTCGGACGTCGAGAGGAGAGGTCAGACACCTTAACCTCAAGGCACCAGCAGACATAGGCACAAGGGCCTCGCAATGGCTAAGTATTGAGCACAGGGGGGGACACGATTCCCGTGGTGCAAAACCCCTCCCCCTTCCTCCTCAGCTTTCTTTCTCTTAAACCAAGTCAGACCTGGATATCCGGGTAAATGGATCCAGCCCAGACCCGCAGGCGTGATTGCGGGCAAGGGCAAATGAGGGAGCGCGCGTGCATTTGGGCGTGCGTGGGGACCTCACCCCTGTGCTTTCAAAGGAAAACAACTCAGATCACAATTTCCTTTTATATGCTGTTGGAGGCTTTGTGATGTCATGAAATGCGTTGGGTTAGTTTGTTCATTGTAGCATGTAAATACGATGTCAATTTTAATGAAGGAATGGAGAAATATGAGTACGAATGTCGATCTCAAGGTGGCGGAAATCCGAATCGTTTTATCACTAATTTTTAATACCATATGATATTTCGTTACGCTTGCTCACGAAAAGAATAGAGAGACTGAGTGAGAAAGAGAGAGAGTGTATGGTAGGGTTAGAGATTCATGATAAAGATATGATGATTGCTAACTATGAAACCAAGCAAGATGATTGCAATTCTGTCTATTACAAAAGACAAAATCGTTTTACAACTACAAAGCTAGAGGAAAGCTTAAAATCATAAACATTAAACTAAAAAAACTAGCAACTAAATGGAATGTCGAGGTAGCCACGATGGTGGAGGATGCTCCATCGGCGGCTCGACAACTCCGAGACCTTCTTTGTAAGCTCTATGGAGTGGGAGATTTGCTTGGTAAAAGATATGAGGAGCTATGAGTGTGTAGGTCCTTATATAGTGGTGGAGGGGGTGTGTTTACGTGCATGGATCAACGACATTTAAAACGTCGCTGAAGATCAGCCGTAAGCGTTGCTAAAGGCTTTTACTCTCCACCGCTAGCGTCTACACGCATGTACGGCTATCATCGCACGGTCGAAGGAGAGCCGTTCGATGCTTCATCAACGATGGAGACGAGTTGCTGAGATCGCGTGTCTGCATCGTGCGTAGTTAAGATGTCCAGACCCGTGTTCAGTTGTCGGATCTGCATCAAAGGGTTGAGGATCATGCATGGGTTGATGCTTCAGATGGTGCCCCTAGCACGCGAAAGATGGTGCGCCAGATGACACATCAGATCATGGGTGAGATCGCGAGTTCATCCGTGTGTATGAATCCTGATCGCTCGATTGTGATTGAGAGGTGCAATTTCTACTAACACTGAAGAGGTTGCGGCGAATCGCCGCTCGAACCTGCGCCTTGTCTTTGAGAGGCGGGCTCGCTACCATAGTGGCAAAGGCGCGGGTTCGACATCTTGATGGCAGCTGCAGTACTCGACCTCGACTGTCGGATGAAGATCCAACAGTCATGGATCAAAGTTGATGAGCGCCTCGAATGAAGGGGGTGGAGACATGGCGTCACAAGGATCGTTGGATGGACATCAAACGGTCCAGATTGCATGCAGGAAATGCCTTTGAGGAGGGGTAGCTGCTGAAGGTGGTTTTGGGCGGTTGGGATGGCGCCATGTGGTGCCATTCTAGCCGTCCATCTTCTTTGCTTTGTAGATGATGCCACAGATGTCAGATTGGATTAATTTTCACGTCGTTGGGCTGCGATCGTCAATTCAAATCCATCCGTGCGGTTGGATTTTTCATCTGAAGCTCTGAACTATATCACCCTGTTCCCTAGCCATAGAAATATGTGAATTAATATACAATTCATATAAGTCAACATAAATGCAACATGATGAGTTTTATGCATTATTTACAATGCTAAATATAATGTTGAGCTTAGGAACTGACATAAGTAGGCATTTTATCATGAATAAATGCATATTTATCACTTTTCCCTTCACGATTTGGGACTAAACACTGGGGCTTCTTCGCGTGCTGCAACAGGAACTTCCTCGAGAATTGCAGCTACTGGCTGTGTTCAATTGGTGTTCCACTATGCTGCTGTTGCTAAGATGAGGGTTTGGAGAGCTTCAAGACCTAAAGCTCCTTTGATTGCGAGTCGCAGCCGATCGAGTGAAGGCTAGAGATGAACGAATAGAGTCGGAGAAGACGGTGGCAATGGTGGTGCTCTGATGATGATACTTGACATGCAAATACGGGCTATAGGCCCAAGTTAAAACATCCACTATGATCGTCGGAGCACAGAGAATGTGGTGGTGGTCGTGGATTGGTGTGATGGTGCGTATGGGTGAGCAGTGAAGTCAAAGTAGGTGGACTGTGGTGGGTGAGTTTGGGTAGTTGCAGTGGCCAAATCCCCTAATAAACTTGGGGATTTTGCTCGCTGGGACTCGTGGATGGTTGTGGTAGTGGTAAAAGGGTGGTTGCGTGTGTGTGGTGCTGGCGCGAGCTCGCTAGAGCTCGTGTCGGACGTGTGGAATACGGGGACAAGCCGGTGTGTGTGATGGTAGAAATGAGGAGTTAAGGGTTGAAGAATGATCTAGAGAGGGAGAGGGAGAGTAGGGGACTTAGAGAGAGGGGGGGGGGGGGGTGAGGGCACTCGGCTGTGATGGGCCGAAGTTGGAGAAGGCGATCTTGACAGTGACACGGCAGTGAGGAAGGAAAGGTGGAGAGCAGACGTGCTTTGGCCGACGATGGTCACGAGGAAGAGGGGATGACGTTGGGCCGGTCAATTTGACCGCTAGCCGATCGGAGGAAGGAGTTGGAGAAGCTCACTGGAGCTGAAGCAACGTTGGCCGGAGAGGAGGAAGAGAGGGGATTCTCGGCTCAAAACTTTGCTAAGGAGCACGGTCCTTGCATGAGGGTCCTTTATAAAGCTTCGGATCGAGCTCTAAAGTAGGGAGAGAGCTTGATTGAGTCGAGATTTTAGGGAAACAAGATCCCTTGAAATCTCAAGCTCGCTTGAGATCTAGGGATCATTGTAGGGTTTCCTAGTTGGTTCAATAGATCAGGAAGGTTCTTGCTAACAATCCCTTCAATTTTGGAGGGATTTGGATCCGATTTAAGGGAGGAATCCTCCCTTGAATCTTGGCTGTAGGGCTTTCACACTAATAATGGCGGTAGGGACCTTTTTGCAAAAAATATGAGAAAGTTAGGGGATAAATCGTAATAGACTTGAAAGTTAATGGTCTAAATGCAAGAAATATAGTTTTAAAGGATTAAATTACAAACTAGGTCAAGATGGACTCTGATTGGGACCAAATTTTCGTATCAACCTAATTTGGACCTAAGGAATCTAATGGTGAAGTTGGATTTGAGTTTTGATTACGTTTGACTGGGAAATTTGCACAGATTCCAAATTAGGGCAAAATATCATCTGGAACTTTGTTTAGGTCAAAATGGGTTCAGATGGTCAAACAAAAGGTAACAAACATCTTAGAATATTTTTCTATGAATTTTAGAAGGTTTAGATAAATTTTATCCTGATCAAAACCTCTTCAATTTAAGTAGATCTAAAATTAGGGTTTTGGTGTACTATTTTGGTTTCCGAAACGCATGAATTGAAACCCCATTTCT
Source organism: Thalassia testudinum (assembly GCA_037157565.1). Taxonomy (NCBI): domain Eukaryota; kingdom Viridiplantae; phylum Streptophyta; class Magnoliopsida; order Alismatales; family Hydrocharitaceae; genus Thalassia; species Thalassia testudinum. Next base: position 28,626,320 of record JAZHRO010000024.1, read on the forward strand.
GTCAGTGTAGACCCACTTTTTGGATTTTTGAGCTCATTTGACCTTTATTTAACCCTTGAGTGGCCCCGTGGTTAATCTGTGTTCATGATGTGCTATTAAAATTACAGAATTAACCATGATTTTCTGTTCTTCTCTCAAATCAGAATAATATGGAATTAGGACCCTCAGATGATTATGTAGAAGATTTTATCAATCGTACTTGACTAAAAGTGGCTAGTTAGGGCCAATGATGGTGTTTCCATTAGTTCTTACCAAAACTTGGCTTCGCCGCTAAGGGGTCCACATGAACTGGGAACATACTCCCCATCATCTCATTCTCTGCCTCCTTTCCCTCCTCCTTCCCCTCCTCCTCATTTGATGCTCCATAATCTAGATCATCCTCTACTCGCTCTGGCAAGGTCTAAGCAATCTCCTTCCCCTTTCCCTTCCCCCCACATGTAGTAGACATGTCATTTCCCCGGGTCATACAAAATGTGATTGGGGGGGGTAGCAGAACCTGCTGTCAAGGGGGCGACTGAGCCTGAGGAGATGAATCAGGCTGGTGATGATAACATCATCATGAGCCACAACTAGATTTAATTAATCATAATTAATTGACAAATGCTCCTACATAATCGCCTGAGAGTCATATTTCCCTACATATCCATTCTGAGAAGAATACACTAAATTAGGGTTAATTCTGTAATTTTAACTTTATATCATGAAATTTAAATAATCATGGGGTTTCCCAGGGGTTAATCTAAGGTCTAATGAGCATTAAATTCTAATAAGAGGGTTCAGGCAGACAAAAATGGGTTTTCATGTATTTCGAGAATTAATAGCAACCCAAAACTCTATTTCAGACCTGCTTAAATAATAGAGGTTTTGATCAAGATAAAATCCATCTAAACCTTCTCAAAATCATATAAAAATATTCCATGACGTTTGGTATCCTTGATTTGACCTTTGAAGCCCATTTTGACCTTAAATAGAGTCACAAACGCAATTCTGCCCTAATTTGGATTTCTACACAAGTTTTCTAGTCAAACTTGGTCAAAACTGAAATCCGACTTCACCATTAGATTCCTTTTGTTCAAATTAGGTTTTTACCAAAATTTAAGCCCAATCAGAGTCCATCTTGACCTAATTTGCATTTTAGTTCGGTCAAACTCCTCTCTCAAATAGCCCCTCCACTTTCAAAATCCTTGCAAATAGCCCCAGATCGGTCCCTGCCGCCATTGGAGGTCAACCGACCTCCAAGCAACCTTTGACTACTCCTAAACCTACTCGAATATTCATCAAATCCAACCAAATTTGGTGGGATTGATGTTCACACCATGGAAAATTGTTTGGGACCAATCTTGGATCCCAAATCGCATCTGATTGGCCGTGCAAACCCATGAGATCAGTGGGTGCTTCTTGATTCTTAAGCAAGCCAATTAGGCTTATTTCCTACTTAGAAGCCTTCCAGAAGCTTTATAAAAGCTCCCTCATTGCAAATCCATGTTCCTTAGCTTGGTTTGGCCACATTTCCTCACCAAAACATCTCCCTCCAGCCTCCTCCGACCAACTCCAGCGACGCCTTCTTCCTCGACTTCCTCGCCCGCTGCCACATACCATAGGCAGCGGGATTGCCTTCCTCACCTTCCTTCGCTTCTCACGACATCGGTAGAAGCCCTCTAAACCCTCTTCTTCCTCGCCGTTCCACCACCAGAGATTTCATCTTTGCTACGTCCGGCAATCACATCGATGTGGAAATCCTCACCCCTTCATCCTATAGTTAGGTCTAGCATCTTCCCCTTCTTCCCTTAAATCTCCCTATACTTTTCTTTTCCTAAATCAACCCACCGTTCACCCTTGACCTCTCCATCTTCTTTCACTCCGGCTGAGCTCCGGTGAGGCCAACCGCCATCCACACACCACCAAACGCCTCGTTACCACCTTCAGAAGCTCCACCACATGTCACCAAACAAAACCCCTCACTCAATTCCACGTTTCCTCCACCAAAAACATCCACTGAACACACCCATCGCCGACCACCTTCTCCGCCTCTGTTTGGCCACCACATACCCTAATTCATTACGTAAACACCACCACCACCCTCGCAATCACTTGGCAATCCTCCTAAATGCTTTTGACGTGGTCGTGAGGCTTTATCTCATGTTTTAGGTATTCGTCATCCACTGCTGTCGCCGCCATCATTTCTGACCAAGCTTGCAGTCCTCCGACGAGCTCTAGGCTTGATTCCACTTCCAGGAGGCGCAGACTACTTCTGCGTATCCAGCTGCAGCGCCAATTGAAGACGTGAGACCCTCAGTAGCTGCAATCGAGTAGCATCACCTTCGGCTGATACGCGAGCGAAGGAGTCGTGGCGCTATGTTCCCACATCATGGGATTCCAGACCAAAAGTAGTGAATATATTGATTTTGTGTTCTGGGCTCTTTGCCTCAGAACATGGGGTGAGGTCCCCTTCACCTTGCCTTCACTCCTTGGTCACCATACATGCCCGGTGACCCTGGTCAGATCCGAATACCCGAATTCGAGTACTCGTACATGGATCTGACTATATGTTGGGTTTGAGAGAGAGAGAGAGAAGAGTTTGTGAGGAGGATGGGGGAGGGTTTTTCTCTTGAAGGCTTGGCCCTGTGCTGAAGAGAAAGAAGATCTCTCTCGACACTTAGCCTCTGAAATGTGCTCTGTGTTTTAAGGCTTGTGAAGAAGAAGGAAGGAAGGCTTTCAGGAAGAGGAAAAGAAGAGAAAGGCTCTCAGAGAGCCTTAGCCTTGTGCCTATGCTCGTAGAGGTTGATTATGGTTACTGTTGAATGATTTAAGTACTATATTTACATTGAATTCTGATTTGAATAATTTGAATAATTGAATGCATGCTTAATTAAAGAGAATCAATGGTGATTCAAATCACCATTATTTTGATTCTCTTTTCTTTTTGATTCCATGATCTTATGAGATATTAGATTACATTGAATATCTATTTGATCAGTTTTATTCATTGAATATGTATTTTAATGCTCAATTAATTGTGCACATTTATTTTAAATGAAGATTAATGAGTGAGTTTCATATTTGCTCCCTGTGATCGACCTTGGACTCTTTTTCGATTCTGAGTTATAAATTTAATTATTTTCGAGCGATTGAGGCTTTGCTATGACGATTACTCCTTAAAATCCCTTGATAGCCTGCTAACATCTGGGTGGATGGCTGTGTCTCAGGAGGACCCTTTCTTTTAAGTTTTTTCTTAAACAACTTCATTTATAACAAGTAGAAAATGCAATTATTGATACATTTGAAAATCATTAATACAAGTAGAAAATGCAATAATTAATATATTAACATAAAAAAAATATTTAAAAATTTCGACAGAGTTTCCCTTTAAATTTGGAGGTTTCTTTATAAACTTACATAGTAAAATGAAAGTGGGCACACCCCACATAAAAAAAAAGTGCAAAGACAAATCACAAGGACTTGCATATTTACAACTCAAAGTAAATATAAGTTATTCAAATGGAAGTTGGCTAACTTCATTAAACATCCAAAACCATTCATCTCTCTAGCTCTACCTCCTATCTCTACGTTCTACATATAGATGATGTGGTAATGTCATTTAAAAAATTTTGACATAGTTTCCCCTTAAAATCTGAAGTTTTTCTATAAACCTGCATAGCACATGAGTGGGTACACTCCACATTCATTCAAATTAACGAAATATAAAGCAAATAAGTGGCTACACCCCACATCTATCCAAATAAAGCACGCAACATAAGTGGGTACACCCCACACCTATTAAATGAAATAAAAAATAATATGTGAGCACACCCCACATCTAACAAAAACCTATAAATTCATTCAATTAAATTTAAAACATTGAAATTATAGCTCTAAGTATAATAGTTTCCGAGTATGCCTGTCACCAATAACCTATAATTTGAAAAACAAAAGTAATCGAAATGCTAGTAGAGTAAGAGTAACATATTTTGAACATGTGTGCATGATTGGTTTAAGTTTTGGTATTTATAGTATATAGAAAATGTCAGTAGAAGTTTAGGTTCTTAAATTTGAATATGAATTTGATTTAAACAAAAATGAAACAAAGTAAAGAAGTTGTTACTAACCTAAGGTGTCCACATCTACTAGATTTGAATTTATATAACCTTCTTCCGTTAATTCTTGGTATGTTTCAAACTGTGCATCGAAATGATTGCGCGGTAGTGGTCTTATTGGTATAACCCATCCCCTTTGGCAATTACAAAGGACATAGAAAACTTGTGCTGCTTGGCATGCCAATGTGAATGGCTCATCAGACTGAAGAATTTGACGAATAGGATTTAAACTCAAGAAATTATGTTTCTTGTCAATTTTGAAACCAATGCTCTCTTTGAAAACATCAAACCAATGACATTTAAATAAGACAACTCTACGATCATATCTGAAGTTGATCTCCACAATTTCTTTGATTTCACCATAGTATCCATCTAGACCGGTGGAAAGATCTGAATCAACAACTCCAGTCTGTTGTGTAACCTTTCTATTATCAATTTCCTTTATTCTGAAGTTGAACCCATTTATTATATACCCAGAGTGGTAATGTGCATAATGTAATGGTGAATCGGCAATTACATCAAAGTATGGTACCCATCGTGGGTCTTTATCCTCCTTCAATTGATTAACTCGGTCTTTAAACCAATCTAAGAAGCCAAATTCGATTGTCCTTGAAAGAGGTAATCATTCGAATTTCTCGTAGAATGGATCAATTTCATGAATTTATTTTAAAATATTTAGATGTACAGAATTTCTGTCATTTTCTGAAATAGCCCTGTACTCTGTATGAAGAATCGACTTTCCTCTAATATCAAAAACTGACAAACATTCTTCATCACTGTCATTGTATTTCCTCTCATAGTTCCTTTGAAGTTTATTAAAGCGGTTGTCTGTTTCATTAATGTACACTCCTCCATAAGATACCCTTCTACAGTTGATCCTTCTGACTTTTCCTTGTTCAAAACATAATCTTTAAGCTTTTTCAAAAATCGCTCCATAGGATACATCCATCTGAATTATATAGGTCCACCAATTTTGACTTCATTTGCAAGATACAGTGTGAGATGAACCATTACATCGAAGAAGGCTGGGGGAAGAATTTGTTCCATCTTACATAGAGTAATGACTATTTGTTTATCCCAGTGATCCAGTGTATCATTTTGTAGCGTCTACGAACAAACAGCTTTGAAAACCCTGCTGATCTCTGTGAGTGAATCAATAATTGGCTTTGACAGTATCCCCTGTATTGCTAGTGGAAACAATACTTGCATATAAACGTAGGAGTCATAACTTTTCAAGCCAGATATCTTTTTCTACTTTTCATTCACACAACGAGAAAGCTACGACGAAAACCCATCTGGCACCCGAATTTCCTTTAAGAAGGAGAACAATCTACTATTCTGGTCCTGATTCAAGCTGTAAATAGTAGGTGGGAAGTAGCCATCATCCTCATGAATATGCAGCTCTGGATGTATCCCCAAATTCTTCATGTCTTTTCTTATTTTTATTGTGTCCTTTGGATCATCGATCAGATTTAATACGTCCAAGATATTATTTATTACATTATTTTCGATGTGCATAACATCTAAATTATGATGTATTGCTAGATTTTTCCAGTATGGCATCTCCATAAAGAAAATGATTTTCTTTCGAAATCCAGAATTCCTCAAGGTCGTCTGGTCTTGTTTGAATGGTCGACCCAACAACATCTCACCCATTTCTTGTAATCTCTCCATTATACCTGACCCGACAACCTAATAGAATCTGTACTAAGTTTATTCTTTGGATTTTTCTTAGAATATCGACACATCTTGCCATCAAATTTGCTCCTGAACTGTGACATTCACCATCTATATTCAATAGGTAGAAATCTGCAATGTCCTAAGTAACAGAATTTCTTACTTTTCAGCAATCGTAGGTGATAAGTGTCTTCCATACAGACTGGGCAAGTAAGCTTTCCTTTAGTGCTCCAACCTGACAAATTTGTGTACACTGGGAAGTCATTTATGATCCACAATAATGCTGCATGTATATTGTAAAATTCTTTCTTTTCTACATCATACGTCTTCACGCCGGTGTACCACAACTGTTTTAGTTCATTGATTAATGGCTAGAGATAAACATCTATTGCATTTTCTGGTTGTTTTGGACCGGGGATTAATAGGGTCAGCATCATGAATGACAATCTTATACACAACCAGGGAGGTAAGTTATAAGTGACCATTACCACTGGCCATATAGAGTATGACGGGTACATACTCTTAAATAGATTGAATCCATCGCTTGCAAGACTGAACTGTACGTTCCTTTCTTTTAAAGCAAATGAATTATTTCTTTTGTTAAATCCCTTCCACTCCTCTGAATCAGTAGGATGACGTATTCTTCCATCTTGAGATTTACAATCCTGGTGCCATGTCATCTATCGTATAGTTTTAGTTGATATAAAAGGCATTGAAGCCTAGGTGTCAGTGGATCCTCAGTCGCCTTAACAACATCATAGAACGAATCACAACTGAATGGATCTTCTTCATCTGTATTTATATTCTCTCCTGCTCTCATCTCGTTCAACATTTCTTGTATTTCTTCACCTCCACTATCAACAATTTCCTCGTCGGTCTCTTCGTCAACAGTGTTCTCATTGTTTATGACTTTCTCAGTCAACTCCTCTCCATGACCTACCCAAGTAGTGTAATGCTACCACCACCCATTACAAATCAAGTGCTCGAGCACAGTATTACGATCATGCAAGGAACCATTCAAACATCTTTTGCATAGACAGACGATATTATCAAGTTGACCTCCTCGCCTAAATATTTTCCTATCGCTATCAAAGGCCCAATCCAGGAATGAAATTACTCCATCCTTATATCTGGTGTAATCTGAACCCCACAATCCAATCCAAGATCTATCCATTATAACCTAAAATTTAATGTAAACAAATCACTTATTAGGAAGGGAAAGGACTGAATGATGTGTTTCTTGATTAAGATTTTCATTTTATAGCCTATCCTCAAAGATTTGATCACAATTTAGGTTTCCTCGTTACATGTAACCTTAGTGCAGTGAAATTTTGGCAACATCTCCCTGCACTTCTCTAGTATACTCCCCAATACTAACCTTAGCTAAATTTCCTTTAACACCCAATTAAGGGCACTTAGGAAACTAGATAAGATTAGTTGGTATACCAGAAAAGCATAGGAAGAAGCAACCAAAATTTCACCGCACAAAGTTACATGTAATGAGAAAAACTAAGTTGTGATCAAATCTTTAAGGACCTTCTTTAGTTTGGTACTTCACCGAACTAAAGTTGATCGAGTCTTATGACATGTTATAAAGACAACACGTCATGCAAGTAAATGAGGTATACATACACTTCTTGCATTATTTGTATAACATGATCATAAGTCTCGACGGGCGAGTAATTTGGACACAATTTGACTCAGAGGACTTTTACCCTAAGGGTTAGAGTATCTAATGTTTGGCCTCGTGTGCATATATCTTCTTTAGCAACTATGTATCTAAACAATAACTAATTTGAACATTAAAGAAATTCACAAAAAAACTAAAATATCATTCAATTAAATTCAAAAGATTGAATGTATATATACCTACAACTACTCTAGCCTCTAAGTGTAACCAACACTAATTACCTGCAATTTCAAAAGCAAAATTAATTAACAGATTATAATCTTAAATGTTAATAACAAATATATTAACATAAGATATATATCAAAGAGGAGGAGGAGGATGACGATGACGAGGAGGAAGGGCAGTACGAGGATGACGAGCGGATGATAGGAGGAAGGGAGCCTTCTTGTTCTTCGTGAAGTTAGGAGGAGGGCAGGAGGAGACAAGGAGGGTAGGAGGAGAGAAAACAACTTTGAGGATGCTATGCATCAATGGTTGAACCATAAAGTCTAATTGGGCTTTAAGGTTGAACCATTATGCCCATAGGGCAAACATGCATCAATGGTTCATAGAAAATTCTCTCGCTTGTGAAATCAGTGTCACGGTTTAAGATTAATTACTATGGCCTTAGGGAGAAGGTTTGGAACTTATGGACGATACTTGTTCCTAGTCTAGCATAGAATATGAACAAAGAGTTAAGGGGCTTCTTGCTATGCATTCCACCTATATTATTTTAACTTAGTGTGTTACGACTCGGTTCTCGAATCCTTACAGGACACGAGACCGGACTGACTCGACTGATCCCAAGACCCAGTCGTCCAACGAGGAAGTAACCAAAAAGCAGTAAAATAAATCACATTCTCTATGCAAGCAACTAACAATAACAAAAGTACAGCAGTAAAGAAGTAAACTACTACAGTACACACCACCACAACAGTAGAGAATTTAAACGGTATAGGAATATGAAGTTTACAATAAAAGAGTACAAAACTGTAACAAAATACTCACTACTACAGAAAACGGGGTACAACAAAAGTACAACTACTGGGTTCTACTGGGCCCAGCACCCTCGGCAGCCGTAGGCTCTGGGTGCTCAACACTTGGACTTGAAAAAGGTTATGATTACACGAAATCAGCGAACACTGAGTAGAGTGGCAACCAGCTAACTAAGAAAAACAGTAAAGATGGACAGGTAGCTGTTGTTTTCAATTTCTTTCTTTATTCAACTAATTATTCTTTCTTTCATCACTTGGTTTATTTATCAGGTATTTTTCTTGATCTCGAATGTTCCTCGTGGGAACGATCTTGATTGCAGTCTTTTCCGAAGAGTAGAAGTAGCACGTGGTGCTCTCCTGGCCAGGAGAGTCCCCCGTGGTGGTCCTACCCTCAGTCAACCACCCCAAAGTCACTGACAGACGTAATGGTGACTACGGCACGTGCGATAAACGCACGGGTAGTTACCCCGCACTGGCACGCGGTCAGTCGCTTCCGTTAATGGGTGCGCCCAAAGCATAGCACGGAACCAGTATAGGGCATAGCCCTCTCAGTAACAGGGGTCTAGCCCCTAAGAACGAAACAGGGGTCTCGCCCCTCCACAATCCGCACACCCTCGCCTAACTACCCTAGTTTTCCCAGTGGGCCTAACAAATCGGTGTAGGATGGCTAGCTGAACCCTGGGCCCTGTGGGGTGGCTAGCTCTCTCCCTACACTAGTAGCTCTCCCCGATACTATGTACGCGAGGGCCATAGAGTCGGTACAAAGTGGCCAGTCCTAACCCCTGGTCCCAACCCTAGGGTGGCTAGCTCCTCTCTGCACTAAACAGGGGGACAGTCGCTCTCCTTAGTACTCCGTACTCAAGGGCCAGCTCACTTCCCCATTCACATTTCCAGTTCTATTTCATTTATTTCCAGGAGCTCTACTTCTAATTCCCCGTAGGGTTTATGCTCATGTTTCTCAATCCAAGCCATACTATGTTTCATCATTTCAGGTATATTCACAGATAGCACATGTTCCCAACATTCAATCTTTCTTTTCCAATTTATATACAAGCAGCTCGTATTTAATTTCAAGAAAAATAGGAATTACATGTAGCAGTTACTAACAACAGTACTCTACATTTCACAGGCAGTTGTTATCCAATTACAGGAAATTATTATTATTCTATCTACTCATCCAAGACTGCAATTCAGGCCTTCAATACAATCGTTCTAGTGTTTCTAGTCCTAAGATTCATGCCATACCCTAGGATCTATCATTCAATCTAGTGTTTCTGGTCCTAGGATTCATGCCATACCCTAGGATCTATCATTTATAACAGACATGCATTTATGTTTGTAATTAACTAAGGGAAGCCACTCTACCCGCAAAATCGGGAGTAATGGGGGCTCGATCGGTGGGTCCGCGTGCCTCCGTAACCCGTAAATCCGCAACGGAACGAGGTCCTAACACAAGGATCAACCACAAGGAACCACTCAGAACAGGATAAAAGTATATCAAACAAGTAGAGGAACTTATACGAAGAAGAACGGAATCTTAAATGCGGAAATCGGACCTTAAATGGAACCTAAACGGGTCAAAAATGACAACTCTGACTCAAATCAGACGTCTGGAACACCTTCCAGACGTCTTAAAAGGGGTCTAGATCCATACCTCACTCTGTGCTGCTCCTCAGACTTCCAGGGATCCTGCTGAACCGTCTGGACCTAGTTCCAGATGTCCGACTATCCCTCCGGACATTTGGAGACGCTCTCCGCCGTTTGGTGCCTCACCCAGACGTCTGAGCCGCATGGGAGGGCGTGTCCCGCGCCTTCCCGAAGCGAAACCTGCATGCGCCTGCAAAATCTCTCAACACGGCACGCAACAGAGCATCGGCGGAATGGCCTGCCTGGCCGTATCCAAAAAAGGGAAGTAAAGGGCGCAGTACGTACCTCTCAGTCGTCTGGAGCTCCCTCTAGACGTCGTCAGCGTCGTATGGATGCAAGTCCAGACATCTGATTCTGGGAAAAATCCCAGAATCAGAAGATCCTTCGTCTTCTTCCTGCTGCGCGCGACCACGCCGCGCAGCTGCTCGTCCGCTGCTCTAGCTGCAGCAGTGCCAAGGGAAACCTCCCCAGCACAATGCTCCGCCTCACGCACGCCTGACCGGCCTCGAGCTGCTCCGGCGAGCTCTCTCACGGCTCGCGCGCTCTCCTCTCTGCTTGGTAACCACTTTATCCATTTTTGCGTCTTTATGTTTATTATAGTACAATCATTATAGTATAAGACAAAACAGCTACGGTTATCATTACAAAAGATTTTTTACTCGGAAGTTGTATTCCCGAGATCGAACTCAGGGAGCTACTGGAATTCTAGAATTATAAAAGTTCTCAATTATGTTTCAAAAATAAGAAGAGAGAGAGAGTTTTGTTGGCTTCTTCTTCTTTTTTCTTCTTTCTTCTCTCTTTTCTTCTGTTTGGCCGTTCCTCTTCTTCTTCTTCTTCTTTTCTTCCTGCCTTCTTTTTTCTCTTTTCTTCCTTTTCAGCTGCAAAGTCTTCTTCTTTTCTTCTTTCTTTCTTTCTCTTCTTCTCTTTCTTTTCTTTCTTTATCTTCTCTGGCCGCTGCTCAACCGTCGTTTGATGCAGTGGTCAGACTACTTAACTGTAGGTTTGCTACAGTGCTCCTCCTCTTCTTCTTCTGTTTCTTCTCTCTTGCTTCTCCTTCTTCTTTCTTTCTTCTGTGCGGCTAAGGCTTTGGTCGCCTTCCTTTCTTCTTCTTCTACTCCTGCACGCTCACACAATGGGTCAGAGCAAAACCTACCCCTACCCTTCCTCGCGTCTCTCCCTCTCATATTTCTCTCATAGGATCGCTCTCCCAGAGTCGGGTAATCGAGTGCAGGTATCGCACCTGGGACCAGGCCCACCGACGTGCGGTGGTGGGCGAGGAGTGCACGGGTTAGGGTAATTGGATCCGGCCCAGACCCGCGGGACGTGAGTGCAGGCGAGGGCGAGCGAGCGCGTGGCGCACTGCGTGCGGGTGAGAGGGACCTGACCCCTGTGTTCGAAGGCAGTAAGCCCTAAACACTTTTTCAATATAAGTGTGGACGCGCGGCCGCACACTTACGAGGTGGGACTAAAGTCCCACCTCCAAATCTCTCACCCGCGGCTGAGGGAGCTGTGGTCAATTGAGGCCGTGTGCGAGGCTTTGACCCCAGCTGCAGGCCTGGGATGCTTAGCGGGTGCAAGCCGCGCGTCCTGGAGTGCGAGCCTGGGCGAGGGCGAACCTGCAGCTGCAGATGAAGGAGCTTCACCTGCTCAGCAATGGCGGCGAAGAGGGCATGACCTGAAATCAAGAATACGGCCTCTTGGCCCAGTCAGAGGATGCAGGGAGCTTCGCCGGAGTGAGGCGAAGGTAGTGCAGGTGGTGGCGAGGCGTGAGGCGGTGTATGGTGGTAGCCCTAGGTCGGACTATGGTCGGAGAGATGGGTGTGTTCGTGGGGTCGTTGGGTGGCGTGTGGCAGGGAATGGAAAGGGGGGATTTGTTGAGTGGAGTGAGGGGAAGCTTCTGAGATAGTCGGCGAGGGGTGAGACGGTCTGTGGAGGTGGGATGAGCTCGTCGGAGAGGGTGGTCGGAGACGGAGCAGGCGGTGGTGGAAGTCCTGTGTGGAGGGCGAAAAGATAAATTGAGTGAGGGAAAATGTAAGGGAGGAGGAGGAGAAGCTATTTACCTAGGTTATGGACAAAGGGGGAGGGCGGAGCCACCGGCTCGTACCTGCCGGAGCTGGGGAAGAAAAGACCCTGGAGGGGGAGATCGGCAATGAGGAGGCAGGCGGAGGGTGCCGGCAGGTGCAGCACGACATAGACGAGAGGGCTAGGAGAACCCTGCTGCAGGTAAGGCAGCAGAGCGACGAGGAGGAAGAGGAGGGAGTCACTGGAAGCTGCGGGCCGTCTGACGGAGGAGGAGGGGATGAAGTGGGGGGGTTATTCTCCATTAGAGAGAGCTTGCCAGAACCGGCAGAGGGTGCTGGTTCTTATAAAGGGGATGGCGAAGAGGGAGGCGCAGGCTGGCGACGTGCCAGCCTCGTCGGAGCATGGTCAGAGACGAGATCCATACCTTCCGTGCGTTCGCACGGAAGGTATGGTGGTCGGCAGGCAGCATGGCCGGGTCCCTACGACCGAGGACGTCGCAGGGAACCCCGCATCTGTTTTGCAGGGCGGTCACCTCTCTCCGGAGCATGGTGCTGCGCAGAGTTTTGCAGGAGGGACCGTTATGCAAAGAACGACGAGAAAGTTGGGGGCCAAAATGCAAGGGTTTCGAAAAATAGGGGTCAAAAAGTAAATGAAGAGGACCAAATTGCAAAGTCAGTCAAGGAGGTCTCTTCTTAGGCTCAAGAATTTATACATGACTAATTCAAACCTAATGATTTTAATGGTGAATTTTATTTCTAGGTTGGACCATGTTTGACCAGCCAATTTACGTAAAAACCCAGATTAAGTCATTAATTAGGCATGGTTCTCTTTGTAGGTCAAAATGGGTTTCTAAGGCCAAATTGAAGGTTCTAAACCCTAGAGATTATTTTTATATGAATTTTAGAGGGTTTAGTTGATTTTTATCCTGCCTCGAACCTCATGAATTGAAGTGGATTTGTTTTAGGGTTATAAAATGTCATTTAATTTCCTAAAGTTGCTATAACCCTTTTTAGATCAGATCATTCCACTTTCCTTCTTATTATTCTTGTTTGACCTGTGTTTGGACCCTTAATTATCTTGTTTGCAAACTGCGTTGGTGAAATTGCAGTTTGATCCCTTATGACTTATTTTCTTCCAAAACTCAGAATTCTCTGAGTTAAGTCTTTCTTTGGGTTATGTAGGATTTTTTTTTACATATCTAGGTTAGATTGTGCTAGTTATGGTTCATGATGAGGTTCTCATCATACCCCCATGCCTAGCTTTTGCTAGACCCTTAACAAAAACTCAAGGTTTCAATCCTTGTTCTAGACCATGAAGTTAATGATTTCAGATAAGTGCTTTTTCATTTGCAACCTAGATTAGGTTAGAATGCTAACCATAGGCCTAAAAGGTACTCTAGTACCAACCAAGATCCAGATCTGTCTAGCCTCAGCCTCAGTCCTTAGCAAAAGGTTTTTAAGGCCCTCAAGAACTAACCTAAGCTTTATTGGACTTTGTGGTTAAAGCACCCGTGCTTAAAATGATTTTAGCCCTGGCTTAGTTCGCAGTGCGTTTTGTAAGAAAGAGAGATAGAAGATTTATCTGTTTGGAGAGTTTTCTCTCTCTTTTTCTTTTTAATTCTAGCTTAGGATTGGCTTTTCAACACGGTCTATATCAGATTCCTTGTTTCCATCATCAATCCTCAAGGGTTCCTGGCAATCGATGCTTCGAGATAGCATTGCCCATGGTAACCCCTGGAACCCTAGCTATTGAGATTTCGAGATAATCCCATCCATGGTGTTCCGTGGCCGAATTCAGACCCTGGCAATTGACACTTCGTGATAATGCCATCCATGGAATCTGAACTAGCAGAGTGCTTACATGCCCCCAGTAGGATATGTAAATGTCCTAAGAGACAAGCACCGAGGAGATGGTATTTTGTTACGCATCTTCGAGGGGAATTTCCCACTTCTTCGCGTTGGGAACTCGTCCAAATCAACTTGTGTTGATCGGCCATTCCTACTCTAGGTGTGATTTTCAGAATTTTGCGACGCTTCTGCGTGATTTTGAATTTTACGCTTACTGAACTAGGCTGTGTGTGGGGTTAGGGTGCTTAGGTTACTGAGTCCCGTAAATCAAAAGTTAGTTAATGAGGCCAAATACTCCCTAAGCCTTGGACCTAATACTTAAGCTTTTCATTTTGCTCAACCTCTTGAGGAATGTCTAGATCTTAATAGGTATTAAGAGTCTATCCAAGAATGCCTAATGTTTGCATTCTTACTAATCTTACTGTGCACTTTTCAATTCTTTTCTTGAATGGGGTCTAGAATTTAGGTTAATTCCTTTGTTTTTTACTAATGACTATCACTTTTTCTTATTTCTGTGCTCCTTTTTCATTTTGTTTCTTTTTCCTTCCTCCACAAAATTTTCTTTTCTCCTCTTTTATTATTATTATTATTTTTTTTTCAAATTTTTTTTAAATTTTTATGGTGTTTTTGGTGAATGTGAATTTTTTTGTTTAAAACCTTTTCTTACAAGTTTTACACTTTCATACCCCCCTCATGCCTAAGATTTGCAATGTCCTCATTGTGACTTAGGGGGTTTTTATTCAACTTTGTTCATTCCTTGGGACAGATATTTTGTTGAGTGAATGGGTCGGGATGACTGTTGTGGACGATTTCTAATCTCAGATGCAAGCACTTGAGGTGGAGTCGGCTGTCTTAAGGGATGAACCTTAAGTGCACAAAGGTGTCAAAAAAGGTTTCAGGTTTTCCAAGAGAATGACGGGCTGCCTCCTATTGAGCGCTGAGTTTTACGCCATCGGCTGGGTGCAATAAGCTCATGGGGAATGGAGGATATAAGATGATTCAGCCAAATCAGTAGAAGTTACATCAATGAACGGTTTGAGTCTCTGACTGTTCACGATGAAAGGTTCGGAATCATGGCTGAGTGGTCTGATCTTGACAGCTCCATTTCCAAAAACCTGACGGACCAAGTATGGTCCGCCCCACTTGGATCGCAGCTTCCCAGGGAAAAGTTTGAGTCGGGCATCAAAGAGTAGGACCTTTTGACCAGGATAAAAGATCTTTCTAGAGATATGCTTGTCATGGAAGGCTTTCACCCGCTCCTTGTAGATTCGTGAGTTATCGTACACATCGAGATGTAGCTCATCGATCCCGCTGATTTGAAGCTTTCTGTGGGTTCCAGCCTTTGAAATATCTAGATTACAGTTCCGTACTGCCCAATAGGCTTTGTGCTCTAGTTCAACGGGAAGGTGACATGCCTTCCCGTACACCAGTCTAAAGGGAGACATGCCTAATTGGGTTTTGTGGGCGGTCCTATAAGCCCACAAGGCTTCCGGAAGTCGGGATGACCAATCCTTCCTGTCAGACCGAACAGTGACCTGCAGGATTTTCTTAATTTCCTGATTTGATAGCTCAGCTAGACCATTAGTCTGGGGGTGATAAGGAGTAGAAATTTGGTGAGACACCCCGTATTTGGTCATCAGTGACCTAAACTGAGCATTCGTGAAATGGGTCCCCCCATTTGAGATGATAGCACGAGGAATCCCGAACTGTGAGAAGATATTGTGATGAATGAATTTGAGAACGATTTTATGATCACAGGTTCGGGTCGGTATGGCTTCGATCCATTTGGACACGTAGTCCACAGCCAGCAGAATGTATTCAAAATCATCCGAAACAGGAAAGGAGCCCATAAAATCAATCCCCCAAACATCAAAGATTTCGCATACGAGAATTGGCTGCAAAGGCATCATGTCACGATGGCTCATGTTGGCCAAAGTTTGGCAACGACTGCATGCCTTGCAGTGACTGTATGCATCTTTAAACAGAGTGGGCCAATAAAAGCCACACTGGAGGATTTTTGATGCGGTTTTGCGTCCAGAAAAATGGCCACCGCATGTCTGGTCATGGCAGAAGGAAAGAATGTCATTGACCTCACCTTCCGGGACACATCTCCGGATGATTTGGTCAGCACCTATTCAAAAGAGGTACGGATCTTCCTAAATGTAATACTTGGCATCAGAGCGTAAATTGTCTTTCTTGGCCTTCGGCCAATCAGACGGGATCTGATGAGATGCCAAGTAGTTTACTATATCAACAAACCATGGAAGTCTAGTACCAATAGTCAGCAGGTGTTCATCAGGGAAGTGCTCCGTGATGGGTCCGGAAGGGTTGATAATCTCAGAAGGAAGGCGGGACAAATGGTCAGCTACCATGTTTTGTCTTCCCGCCTTGTCACGAATCTCGAGATCAAATTCTTGCAACAGCAAGATCCAGCGGATTAGTCGGGGCTTCGCGTCCTTCTTGGCAAGGAGATGCCTTACAGCTGTGTGATCCGAGTAGATGATGACGTGGGAACCCAGGAGGTAAGATCGGAATTTTTCAAGGGCAAATACTATGGCTAGCAGCTCTTTCTCCGTAACTGTATAGTTACGCTGAGCCTCGTCAAGTGTCTTGCTATCGTAGTAGATGACCACGAGTTTCCCATTAGCTTTCTGCCCCAGAACCGCTCCTACAGCGAAATCAAATGCATCTCACATGATCTCAAAGGGTTGAGACCAGTCAGGGGATTGTAGGATTGACGCCTGGGTGACTCGGTCATGAAGGGTCTCAAAGGCTAGAGTGCATTCCTTGGAGATGTCGAAGGGTACATCCTTAGAGAGAAGAGTAGTCAGGGGACGTGCGATTTTTGAGAAATCAGGAATGAAACGACGGTAAAAACCGACGTGCCCCAGAAAAGAACGGATGTCCCTGATCGAGCTAGGCATAGGAAGGCGAGAGATTAGATCAACCTTAGCTCGATCCACTTGGATGCCTTTTTCAGAAATAAGATGTCCTAGGACGATCCCCTCAGGCACCATAAAGTGGCTCTTTTCCTAGGAAAGAACCAAATTAACATCGATGCAGCGCCTGAGTATATGAACCAAGTGCTGGAGGCAATCATCAAATGATGTCCCGAAAACTGAAAAGTCATCCATGAAGACTTCCAGATAATCACCTACCATATCAGAGAATATGGCAAGCATGCACCGCTGAAAAGTCGTAGGTGCATTGTAGAGACCGAACGGCATCCTTCGGAATGCGTATGTTCCGAAGGGGCAGGTGAACGTGGTCTTCTCTTGGTCCTCAGGATGAATAGCTACTTGGTTATAACCGGAGTACCCGTCAAGGAAGCAGAAGAATCGATTTCCCGCTAATTTCTCAAGAATCTGATCAATGAAAGGTAGTGGGAAATGATCCTTCTTCGTGGAGGAATTGAGTCGTCAGTAATCTATGCAGACTCTCCACGAGTTGGCTAATCGGGTAGGTATGACTTCTCCGATTTCAGTCGTTATGGTGGTGAGCCCTGCCTTTTTAGGCACAACCTGGATTGGGCTCACCCAAAGACTATCGGAGATCGGGTAGATGATCCCTGCATCTAACCACTTGATGATCTCCTTTTTCACGACCTCCTAAAGATTGGGGTTCAGACGTCTCTGCATTTCACGAGAAGGTCGTGCGCCCTCTTCTGAGTAAATATGGTGTGTGCAATTAGAGGGACTTATTCCAGTCAAATCATCGAGAGTCCATCCAATGGCTCTGCGATGTTGCTGGAGAACAGAAATCAGACGGGATTCCTGTTCGGGATTAAGCTTGGAATTAATAATCACAGGAAGGGTCTGATTAGAACCCAGAAAGATGTATTTCAAATGATCGGGAAGGGGTTTCAGTTCAAGGATGGGGTTATCAGCAGCAGCGGGTGGTTTAGGGTAAATGTGAGGTTCAAGGGTTGGAGTTATGGGTCTGTCTAAATCTGGTTTTGACTCCTCTGATTGCGGTTCAAAATCTTTTTGTGGTTGATGAGGTTTAATCAGGTCATTCTCAAAATGTGTTTCATCAACCAAAGTCCTGATATCACAAATCTGTTCGATGACACCGCAATTGATTCCTTGTTGGGCCCTAAATATATCAATTTTTAGGGTTTGATTTCCAAATTTAAGCTCTATTTGGCCCTCCTCACAACTAATGTTGGCTCTAGCAGTAGCCAAGAAAGGTCTCCCTAGAATGATCGGTGTATCCCTAGGGTTTTTAGGTGCGTCCATGTCTAAGACTATAAAGTCTACAGGAAAGTAGAAATCCGGCACTCTTACAATAACATCCTCGAGAATCCCTTTTGGTGACTTTATAGATCGATCTGCTAATTGTAATGTCACCTCAGTCGATTTTAGCTCAGATTCTTCTAGGTGGTTAAGTAAGGATGTGGGTATCAGATTTATGGAAGCACCCAAGTCTAGCAATGCTCTGTCGAATTGGGTATCACCTATCTTGCATGAAATCAGGGGAGTTTCAGGATCTTCAGCCTTGGGTGGGAGCCTACTTAGGATTACAGAGCTGGCTTGCTCTGACAGTACAATTGGACTCCCACTCTTGGTTCGCGGCTTACGCTGGGGTGTACACACATTCTTCAAGAATCATGTATAAGCCGGTACGTGACGAATCGCATCCATCAAGGGGATGTTTATTTGGACCTGCTCAAAGAGCTTGACCAGGTCCTCCTCAGGTGCCACGGGCTTGGTAGTCTTCTTTCCCTTGATCAAGGCCTCGGGAAACGGAACCTTGGTTGGTTCTTCTAGGATAGGTCTAAGTCTTTGATCTGGGACAAGGATAGGAACGCCCTGGATTACTGTCCTAGGGTAGGGATCACTACCAGGCTTGGAGTGGTTTGGATATGGAGGATCGTGGGTTTCCTTACCACTACGGGTTGTTACAGAATTTAGCCCTGCCTGGTTTTGGTTAGGATTGGGTAAGATGGGTTGCTGCTGATAGCCCACATAGGAAGTGGAGGCCTCCATCCCGTCGGGTGAAGGAACAGAGGGGGCCTGATAAATCATGTGTGCTTGGCCCGGGTTTGGGTTCATAGCGCGCCGCTGGGTAGACACGTTATTCGGGCTAGGAAGAGGTTGGGAAGGAAGTGTGCCTGGCTGGCGAGAATTTGCCAACTGGGCCAGTTGATTTCGAACCTCTGTAAGTTCGTCTTTGTGTTTCTTTTAAATAGCCGCATGCATTTTTTGAATGTCAGCTAGAGTCTGAAGGATGAGAGACATTTCGTCCTGATTTGGCCCTGATGGATAGGTAGGGTTGGGCCGAGGCTGAGGCGGCTAGTAAGGACGAGGGGGCTATGGACGAGGCTGAAAGGGTGGTCTTTGGGTTTGGGAATTTCCCGCCCACTGGAAGTTGGGATGGTTTCGGCATCCAGGGTTATAGGTGTTGGAGAATGGGTCATTCTGGATGGCGTTGAGGTCCTCGCAGGTCTGAGGAACCTCCAAAGGATTAGAGAAAGGGGGAATGGAATTCCCCGGACTGGTATAAAAAGGATCAGATGACCCTCCGATCTGAGAATCAGATGGGGATGGATATGGATCCATCCCAGGAGAAGATTGGTGGAGAATGTTTTGCATAGTTTCCCGTGTGGAAGGAGGCTGTGCAAAGGAGTTATGCGTAGAGGTGGCTCGTTGCAAGTGCTGAGTCAGCTCGTCCACCTTCTTCTCAATGATTGAGACCTTGTCCAATCGACTGGCCATTAATTCCAGGTCGACTGATGCAGACAGGCCCTGCATCTCATGTGCTCCCCTAAGGTTCGTCGATGCGCAGGTATTCGTCCTGTCGAATAAGCCCATGGAGTCATTGTTGATGGAGTTCTTGCACATGTTTTCTAGAATCTCCCACACGATGTCCTCATGTTGACCCATGATATTCCCTCCGCAAGTTGCATTGACGAAAAGCCTGATATCCTCACGAAGTCCCTGGTAAAAAGACTGGACTTGTTCCCATTTAGGAACTCCGTTATGGGGGCACTTTCTCTTGAGATCCTGAAAGCGATCCCATGCCTCATGGAGAGGTTCTCCTGTTTGCTGAGTGAAGTGAGTAATCTGATGGCATAAGGCATTAGTTCGACCAACGGGAAAGAACTTCTTCAAAAATTCGGACTGAAGTTCTTCCTAATTGTTGATCGGCCGGGTTTGAGTCTGGTACCAATGAGCGGCCTTGTCCATAAGGGAGAACGAGAACATCTTCATAAGGAGAATGTCCCGATTTTGTTCATCTGACCCAAAAGTTTGGGCCAGATGCTTCAGTTATTTGATGTGCTGGAAGGGGTCTTCAGAATTAAGCCCATGGAATTTCGGTATAGCATGAATCATATTGGGCTTTAATTCAAAATCAGGTCCTCCAGTCGGGATTCTGACTCGAGGCTCAATAGCCACTGCAGCAGGATTATAATGGTCCCGCATCATAGGACGCTGCGGTGGGTGCATGATGAGAACCTCATCATGAACCCTAACTAGCACAATTTAACCTAGGTATGCAAGAAAAAGCTCCTACATAACTCAAAGAAAGGCTTAACTCAGAGAATTCTGAGTTTAAGAAGAAAACAAGTCATAACGGGTAAAAATGAAATTTCACCAACACAATCTGCAAACAGGGTAACTCAAGGTCCAAACACAAGTCAAACTAACCTAATAAGAAGGAAAGTGGGATGATCTGATCCAACAAGGGCTACAGCAACTCCAGGGAATTAAATGACATTCAGTAACCCTAAAACAAACCCACTTCAATTCACGTGGTTCGAGGTAGGGTAAAAATCAATTAAACCCTCTAAAATTCATAGAAAAATAATCTCTAGGGTTTACAACCTTCAATTTGGCCTTAGAAATCCATTTTGACCTACATTGAGAACCATGCCTAATTAATGATTTAATTTGGGTTTTTACGTAAATTGGTCGGTCAAACATGGTCTGACCTAGAAAAAAAATTCACCATTAAAATCCTTAGGTCAAAATTAGTCATGTAGAAAAACTTGAGCCTAAGAAGCTACCTCCTTGACCGACTTTGCAATTTGGTCCTCATCATTTACTTTTTGACCCTCAACTTTCGAAACCCTTGCATTTTGGCTCCTAATTTCATCTTCGTTCTTTGCATTTTGGTCCCTCTAGCAAGTCTCTGCGCAGCATCATGCTCCGGCGACTTTGCACGGAGCATGGCGCCGCGCAGGGTGAGGGGGGTGTCCTGCCAAGAGAACGCGGAGTTCCCTGCGATGTCTGCTATCGCAGGGACTCGGCCATGCCACCTGACGACGCCCACACCTTCCGTGCGAACGCACAGAAGGTATGGGTCTCGTCTCCGACCATACTCCGGCGAGGGACGCACGTCGCCTCCCTACGTCCGCCCCTCCGCCACCGCCTTTATAAAGACCAGCATCGCCAGCCGTTTCTCCTAGCTCGGTCTTGACGGAGAATCCCTCAACCCTTTCTCTCTCTCCACTCCGACAGGAACCCACCAGCTCTGGCGGCTCTGCCTCCTCCTTCTCGTCGCTCTGCTGCAATACCAGCAGCAGAGCCACCTTCGCCTGATCTCCCCGCGTCGCGCCGCACCAAGCACGTGCTTCCCTGCCCTCTTCCTCATTGCCACTCTCTCCCTCTGGGTATTTCTTCTCCGGCGACAGTCGATACGGCTGTTCGCCTCTCCGGCCCCCTTCGTCCCTGCAAGTAGGTTACAATTACTCCCAATCTTCCCCTCTTTCTTTTCCCTACATTATTTCATTCAAATCGACCCTCGACTGACCCTGACCACCATCACCTTCCCCGTCTCCGGCCACCCTTCGGCGAGTTGCCCCCGTCGATCTGCAGCTCCACACAACTCGCCGACCATCCCACAAGCTCCGCCTCATCACACTGAACGCCCTCCGCCCCTCCACAGTCCCTCCACACTCACTCAACACGCCACCGATCACACCCACTTTTCCGGCCACAGGATGACCTAGGCACGCATGCCTAGGCTGTCCCGCGGCCTGCTGCACTTCGCACCACCTTCGCCGTGCCACGGCGAAGGTCCCCCGGTGGTTTGATTAGGCTGAGAGGCCCTTTTTGTGCTAGACAGGTCTGCTGCCCCGGTCGCCATTGGCGACGACTTTAGAAGCTCCCAAGCGTGCTCCAGGCTTCGGAGCTCCAGGCTATCAGTTGCTGCAAAGGCGGGCGAGTCTTGTGAAGGCAGGCAACTGGCGAGCGAGGGGAATCGAGGCTGCAGCTGCTGAAGCAAGCTGCGGTCTTCCTGCGGGCGCGCGCGAGGAGAGGCAACCATTTAGTCCCACATCGTAAGTTCTCGAAGCGCCGCACCGATTTAAATTGATTGTATGCATACGGCTTATCGCCTCCGAATGCACATGGGGTGAGGTCCCTCGCCCATCACACCTACCTCGTTCGCGGATTCACCTCGCGGACCTGGCGGATTCGACCCGACACTACCCTGCACTCCTCGTGCACTACCCACGCCGGTGCGCCAGGTCACGGGTACGCTATCCGACCCGTTAACCCAGCTCTGGGAGAGCTTCCTGTGAGCGATTTACAGAGAGAGAGAGACGTGCGGGTAGAGGGAAGGGGTTAGGTTTTGTTGTGCCTTGTGTGCAGGAACAGGGCGCGAAGGAGAACGGCTAAGTGCTTAGCCGCAGGAAGGAGAAGGAAGAAGATCTGAAGAGAGGCTGAGCAGAGGAAAAGGCAAGGCAGAGAAGGAGCAGAAGAAGAAGAAACCTTGAAGAAGCCTTGCAGCTGAGCAAGGTAGGAGACCAAAGAAGAAATGAAGCAGAGGAAGAAGAAGGCTCGCCAAAGAAGAGAAGAAGAAGAAGAAGCAGTGAAGGAAGAAAAGGAAGCACTGTAGCAGACCGCCGTTTAAGTCGTCTGACTGCGGTATCAGACGATGGATGAAGCTTCAGAGGAGATAAAGCAGAGAGGAGGAAGAAGAAAAGAGAAGGCTCCGCAACTAAAGAGAAAGAAAAGAGGAGGAAAGAAGCAGAAGAAGACTTCGCGAAAGAAAAGAGAAAGAAGAAGAACTGAAGAAGAAAAGAAATAGAAGACAAGCAGAAGAAGAATTGAAGGCAACAGGAAGAAGACCCGTAGAGACACTGCAGCTGAAGAAAAGCCAAAGAAGAGAAGAAGAAGAAGACAAGCAAAGAGAGAAAGAAGAGAAGAAGAAGAAGCCGAAAATCGAAATCTATCTCTCCCTCTCTTTCTCTCTCTCTTATTTTTGTAATAAATAAAACTATGTACTTCTAGAATTCTAGTAGCTCCCTGAATTCGACCTCGGGAAACCAAACTATTTCCGAGTAAATTTTGATAGTAACGACAACCGTAGCTGTCTTATTTTACACTATAACGACATTACTATAATAAGCACTAAAACGAACAAAGATTAGCCGCAGTTGAAAATTCCGTTACCATTCTTGGCGCCGTTGTTGGGGAGCAACGGCTATTCTAGAAGCTTTAAAATTCTTTTAAACAATTGCTAATCTTTTTCTCTCTCTTTTGTGCAGGTAAAGGGAAAGAATTGGAAGAGCAGCCGCACAACAAACACTCCAACAAATAGGTAATCTTCATCAGCCCTCTCTTAAACTCCCTTGAAATCTGAAAAGAAACAAAAAGAAGAATCAACTTAGGGCTACCTATGTTATACTTAGTAATTCCTCAAAGTTGCCTAAATTTTTCATTTCAACACATTTTAACTGTCCATCCAACTAAGGTAACTAGGGCTAAAACCTTCTTGATTGAGCCCTAGATACTACATTTTTGAGGCAACTGAAATGGACCAACTAGAGCCAACTCAGGGATTGAAAAGCTAGGGTTTTTAGAGACACACCTTCTATTAACAAAGAAAAGATCTTCCCAAAAAGAGGTGTACCTAAACCTTGTTTGAAAAGATCTATACAAGAGGAACCCTAAGCAAATCAAGCTCTTAAATCCATTTGAACTTTAAAAGAAAGGACCCAAAAGCTCTCAAAAGAAACAAGAGGTGAAGTTGACCCCTTGGGTCAACCAACTTTAAAATTAGGTCACTTTCTCACTCAAAATACCTAAGAGTTCAAGTGGAACCTTAAGCACCTTGATCTTAAAGTAAAAGAGGTAGACTTAAGAGGTCAAGGTCCCCATTCTGGTCTACTTGGAACCGCAGTGACAAGAGAGGTCGGGTGGGGGAAACCCTGTAACCCGTGGGGACGCTCTACCGTGTAGGGGTCTTCGCGGGACTCACCCTCTCTGGCTGCCCAGGTAATTCTCAGGTGGACGATCTTTTTGATCAAGGGGTCCATCTGCCCGGCACCTCTATAGTCACCCAACAATCTTTGGGTGTCTCAATTGGGTCCAGCACCTTCTAAACTCATCTATTCCAACAGTGCATGTACGGTAGGAGGTCCTTAAGACCACCCTTAAGACCTCCTTTAGAAATTCACTCTCGTCAAGGCCAAGCCTCGACGCCCGTGTTTGTGCAGCAACCCCACTGCATTATTCTCTCATCTGATTCAGAACCAAGCTCTTCCTCTTCCCCCATCATGGCTCAGCCAGTTGAGGAAGAAAATAATCTGGAGCACCAGCTCCAGCGACTCAGTGACCTCTTCCAAAACTTTGTGCACCCACCGCAGCATCCTATGATGCGGGACCATTATAATCCTATTGCGGTGGCCATTGAGCCTCGAGTCAGAATCCCAGCTGGAGGACTTGATTCCGAATTAAAGCCCAATATTATTCATGCTATACCTAAATTCCATGGGCTTAATTCCGAAGATCCCTTCCAGCACATCAAACAGTTGAAGCATCTGGCCCAAACTTTTGGGTCAGATGCAC
Organism: Thalassia testudinum; assembly: GCA_037157565.1. Taxonomy (NCBI): domain Eukaryota; kingdom Viridiplantae; phylum Streptophyta; class Magnoliopsida; order Alismatales; family Hydrocharitaceae; genus Thalassia; species Thalassia testudinum. The sequence goes on from JAZHRO010000024.1 coordinate 28,651,070, forward strand.
AAAATCGGGACATTCTTCTCATGAAGATGTTCTCCTTCTCTCTTATGGACAAGGCCGCTCATTGGTATCAAACTCAGACTCGGCCGATCAACACTTGGGAAGAACTTTAGTCCAAATTTTTGAAGTTCTTTCCCGTTGGTCGAACCAATGCCTTGCGCCATCAGATTACTCACTTTATCAGCAAACGGGAGAACCTCTCCATGAGGCATGGGATCGCTTTTAGGATCTCATGAGAAAGTGCCCCCACCACGGAGTTCCTAAATGGGAACAAGTCCAGTCTTTTTACCAGGGACTCCGTGAAGACATCCGTCTTTTCGTCAATGCAACCTGCGGAGGAAATATCATGGGTCAACATGAGGACACCATGTGGGAGATTCTCGAAAACATGTGCGAGAACTCCATCAACAATGACTCCATGGGATTATTCGACAGGACAAATTCCCACGCATCGATGAACCTCAGGGGAGCACATGAGACACAGGGCCTGTCCACATCAGTCGACCTGGAATTAATGGCCAGTCGATTGGACAAGGTCTCAATCATTGAGAAGAAGGTGGAGGAGCTGACTCAGCACTTGCAGCAAGCCACCTCTACGCGTAACTCCTTTGCACAGCCTCCTTCCACACAAGAGACTGTGCAAAACATTCTCCACCGATCTTCCCCTGGGATGGATCCATATCCATCCCCATCTGATTCTCGGATCAGAGGGTCATCCGATCCTTTCTATACCAGCCTGGGGAATTCCATTCCCCCTTTCTCTGATTCTCTGGAGGTTCCTCAGACCTGTGAGGACCGCAACGCCATCCAGAACGACCCATTCTCCAACACCTACAACCCTGGATGGCGAAACCATCCCAATTTTCAGTGGGCGGGAAATTCCCAAACCCAAAGACCACCCTTTCAGTCCCGCCCACAGCCCCCTCGTCCTTACCAACCGCCTCAGCCTCGGCACAACCCTACTTATCCATCAGGGCCAAATCAGGATCAAATGTCCCTTATCCTTCAGACTCTGGCTGACATTCAAAGAATGAATGCGGCTATCCAAAAACAACACAAGGACGAACTTACAGAGGTCCGAAATCAATTGGCCCAGTTGGCAAATTCTCGTCAGCCAGGCACACTTCCTTCCCAACCTCTTCCTAACCCAAATAACATGCCAACTCAGCGGTGTGTTATGAACCCAAACCCGGGCCAAGCCCACATGATTTACCAGGCCCCCTCTGTTCCTTCACCTGACGGGATGGAGGCTTCCACTTCTTTTGCGGGCTATCAGCAGCAACCCATCTTACCCAATCCCAACCAAAACCAGGCAGGACTTAATTTAGTGACAACCCGTAGTGGTAAGGAAACCCAAGATTCACCTTATCCAAACCACTCCAAGCCTGGTAGTGATCCCAAGCCTAGGACAGTAATCCGGGACATTCCTACCCCTGTCCCAGATCAAAGACCTGGACCTATCCTAGAAGAACCAACCAAGGTTTCGTTTCCTGAGGCCTTGACCAAGGGAAAGAAGACTACCAAGACCGTGGAACCTGAGGAGGACCTGGTCAAGCTCTTTGAGTAGGTCCACATAAACATCCCCTTGATGAATGCAATCTGCCACGTACCAGCTTACGCATGATTCTTAAAGAATGTGTGTACACCCTAGCGTAAGCCACGAACCAAGAGTGGGAGTCCAATTGTACTGTCAGAGCAAGCCAGCTCTGTAATCCTAAGCAGACTCCCACCCAAGGCTAAAGATCCTGGTAGTCCCTTGATTTCCTGCAAGATAGGTGATACCCAATTTGATAGAGCATTGCTAGACTTGGGTGCTTCCATAAATCTGATACCCACATCCTTACTTAGCCATCTAGAAGAATCTGAGCTAAAACCAACTGAGGTGACATTACAATTAGTCGATCGATCTATAAAGTCACCAAAAGGGATTCTCGAGGATGTTATTGTAAGAGTGAGGGATTTCTACTTTCCTGTAGACTTTATAGTCTTAGACATGGACGCACCTGAAAACCCTAGGGATACACCAATCATTCTAGGGAGACCTTTCTTGGCTACTGCTAGAGCCAACATCAGCTGTGAGGAGGGCCAAATAGAGCTCAAATTTGGAAATCAAACCCTGAAAATTGATATATTTAAGGCCCAACAAGGAATCAATTGCAGTGTCATCGAACAAATTTGTGACATTAGGGCTTTGGTTGATGAAACACCCTTTCAGAATGACCTGATTATACCTCATCAACCGCAGAAAGATCTTGACCTGTAAACAGAGGAGTCGAATCCAGAGTTAGATAAACCAATAACTCCTACCCTTGAACCTCACATCTATTCTGAACCACCCGCTGCTGCTGATAACCCCATCCTCGAACTAAAGCCCCTTCCTGATCACTTGAAATACATCTTTCTAGGTTCTAATCAGACCCTTCCTGTGATTATCAATTCCATGCTCAAACTCGAACAGGGATCCCGTCTGATTACTGTTCTCCAGCAACATCGTAGAGCCATCGGATGGACTCTCGATGATCTGACTGGAATAAGTCCCTCTTATTGTACTCATCATATCTATTCAGAAGAGGGCGCACGACCTTCTTGTGAAATGCAGAGACGCTTGAACCCCAATCTGTAGGAGGTCGTGAAAAAGGAGATCATCAAGTGGTTAGATGCCGAGATCATCTACCCGATCTCCGATAGTCGTTGGGTGAGCCCAATTCAAGTCATGCCTAAAAAGGCAGGACTCACCACTATAAAGACTGAAACCAGAGAAGTCATTCCTACCCGCTTAGCCAACTCGTGGAGAGTCTGTATAGATTACTGACGACTCAATTCCTCCACGAAGAAGGATCATTTCCCACTACCTTTCATTGATCAGATTCTCAAAAAATTAGCGAGAAATCGATTCTTCTGCTTTCTTGACGGGTACTCCGGTTACAACCAGGTGCAATCCATCCAGAGGACCAAGAAAAGACCACGTTCACCTGCCCCTTCAGAACGTACGCATTCCGAAGGATGCCTTTCGGTCTTTGCAATGCACCCACGACTTTTCAGCGGTGCATGCTTGCCATATTCTCAGATATGGTAGGTGACTATCTGGAAGTCTTCATGGATGACTTTTCAATTTTTGGAGCATCATTTGACGATTGCCTCCAACACTTGGTCCAAATACTCAGGCGGTGCATCGATGTGAATTTGGTTCTTTCCTAGGAAAAGAGCCATTTCATGGTGCCTGAGGGAATTATCCTGGGACACTTAATCTCGGAGAAAGGCATCCAAGTGGATCGAGCTAAGGTTGATCTAATCTCTCGCCTTCCTATTCCTAGCTCGATTAGGGACATCCGTTCTTTTCTGGGGCACGTTGATTTTTACCGTCGTTTCATTCCTAATTTCTCGAAAATCGTGCGCCCCTTGACTACTCTTCTCTCTAAGGAAGTACCCTTTGAAATCTCCAAGGAATGCACACTAGCCTTTGAAAACCTTCGTGACCGAGTCACCCAGGCACCTATCCTACAATCTCCTGACTGGTCTCAACCCTTTGAGATCATGTGCGATGCGTCTGATTTCGCTGTAGGAGCGGTCCTAGGGCAGAAAGCTGACGGGAAACCCGTGGTCATCTACTACGCTAGCAAGACACTTGACGAGGCTCAGCGTAACTACACGGTTACAGAGAAAGAGCTGCTAGCCATAGTATTTTCCCTTGAAAAATTTCGATCGTATCTCCTGGGTTCCCACGTCATCATCTACTCAGATCACACGGCTGTGAGGCATCTCCTTGCCAAGAAGGACGCGAAGCCCCGACTAATCCGATGGATCTCGCTGTTGCAAGAATTCGATCTCGAAATTCGCGACAAGGCGGGAAGACAGAATATGGCAGCCGACCATTTGTCCCGCCTTCCTTCTGAGATTATCAACCCTTCCGGACCCATCACGGAACATTTTCCTGATAAGCACCTGCTGACTATTGGTACTTGCCTTCCATGGTTTGCTGATATAGTAAACTACTTGGCATCTCATCAAATCCCGTCTGATTGGCCGAAGGCCAAGAAAGACAAATTGCGCTCTGATGCCAAGTATTACATTTGGGAAGACCCGTACCTCTTCCACATAGGTGCTGATCAAATCATCCGGAGATGTGTTCCGGAAGAAGAAGTCAATAATATTCTCTCTTTCTGCCATGACCAGGCATGCGGTGGCCATTTCTCTGGGCATAAAACCGCATCAAAAGTCCTCCAGTGCGGCTTTTACTGGCCAACACTGTTCAAAGATGCATACAGTCACAGCAAGGCATGCAGTCGTTGCTAAACTTTGGGCAACATGAGCCATCGCGACATGATGCCTTTGCAGCCGATTCTCGTATGTGAAATTTTTGATGTTTGGGGGATTGATTTTATGGGGCCCTTTCCTATTTCGGATGGTTTTGAATACATTCTACTGGCTGTGGACTACGTGTCCAAATGGATCGAAGCCATACCGACCCGAACCTGCGATCACAAAATCGTTCTCAAATTCATTCATCAAAACATTTTCTCAAGGTTCGGGATTCCTCGTGCTATAATCTCAGATGGTGGGGCCCCATTTCACAAATGCTCAGTTTAGGTCACTGATGACCAAGTACGGGGTATCTCACCGAATCTCTACTCCTTATCACCCCCAGACTAATGGTCTAGTTGAGCTATCAAATCAGGAGATCAAGAAAATCCTGCAGGTCACTGTTCGGCCTGACAGGAAGGACTGGTCGTCCCGACTTCCGGAAGCCTTGTGGGCCTATAGGACCGCCCACAAAACCCAATTAGGCATGTCTCCCTTTAGACTGGTGTATGGGAAGGCGTGTCACCTTCCCGTCGAACTGGAGCATAAAGCCTATTGGGCAGTACGAAACTGTAATCTAGATCTTTCGAAGGCTGGAACCCACAGAAAGCTCCAAATCAGCGAGATCGATGAATTACGCCTGGACGCGTATGAGAACTCACGAATCTACAAGGAGCGGGTTAAAGCCTTCCATGATAGGCATATCTTGAGAAAGATCTTTCATCCTGGTCAGAAGGTCCTACTCTTTGATGCCTGACTTAAACTTTTCCCTGGAAAGTTGCGATCCAAGTGGGTCGAACCATACCTGGTCCGACAGGTTTTTGGAAATGGAGCCATCGAAATCAGTCCACTCAGCCACAATTCCGAACCTTTCATCGTGAACGGTCAGAGACTCAAGCCGTTCATTGATGTAACTTCTACTGATTTGGTTGAATCATCTTATATCCTCCATTCCCCTTGAGTTTATTGCACCCAGCTGATGGCGTAAAACTTAGCGCTTAACGGGAGGCAACCCGTCATTTTCCTTGAAAACCTAAAACCTTTTTGACACCTTTGTGCACTTAAGGTTCACCCTTTAAGACAACCGACTCCACCTCAGATGCTTGCATCTAGGATTAGAAATTGTTCGCAACAATCACCTCGACCCATTCACTCACCAAAATACCTGTCCTAAGGAATGAACTAAGCTGAATAAAAACCCCCTAAGTTACAATGAGGACATTGCAAACCTTAGGCATGGGGGGGTATGAAAGTGCAAAACTTGTAAGAAAAGGTTTTAAACAAAAAAAAATTCACATATGCCAAAAACACCATAAAAAAAAAAGAAGGAAATGAAAATGAGAAAGGAGCACAAAAATATGAGAATAGAGTAATAGTCATTAGTAAGAAACTAAGGAATTGACCTAAGTTCTAGACCTCATTCAAGAAAAGAAATGAAAAGTGCATGGTGAGATTAGTAAGAACGCAAACCTTAGGAATTCTTGGATAGACTTTTAGTACCCATTAAAGATCTGGGACACTCCTCAAGAGGTTGAGGAAAATGAAAAGCTTAAGTATTAGGTCCAAGGCTTAGGGAGTATTTGGCCTCATTAACTAACTTTTGGTTTACGGGACTCAGTAACCTAAGCACCCTAACTTCACACACAGCCTGGTTCAGTAAGCGTAAAAATCAAAATCACACAGAAGCGTCGCAAAATTCTGAGAAGAACACCTAGAGTAGGAGCGGCCGATCAACACAAGTTGATTTGGACGAGTTCCCAGTGCGGAGAGGTGGGAAATTCCCCTCGAAGGTGCGTAACAAAATATCATCTCCTCGGTGCTTATCTCTTAGGATATTTACATATCCTACTGGGGGCATGTAAGCACTCTGCTGGTTCAGATTCCATGGATGGCATTATCGCGAAGTGTCAATTGCCAGGGTCTGGATTCAGCCACGGAACACCATGGATGGGATTATCTCGAAATCTCAATAGCCAGGGTTTCGTGGGTTGCCATGGGCGGTGCTATCTCGAAGAATCGATTGCCAGGAACCCTTGAGGATTGATGATGGGAACAAGGAATCTGATACAGACCATGTTGAAAAGCCAATCCTAAGCTAGAATTAAAAAGAAAAAGAGAGAGAAAACTCTCCAAACAGAAAAATATTCCATCTCTCTCTCTTATAAAACGTACTGCGAACTGAGCCAGGGCTAAAATCATTTCAAGCACGGGTGCTTTAACCACAAAATCCAATAAACCTTAGGTTAGTTCTTGTGGGCCTTAAAAACCTTTTAAGACATCTGGAAGAGGTTCCAGACGTTTGATTTTGGACAGATTGGTTGTTTTTGACACGTTTAGGGCCCGTTCAGAGTCCATTTTCCGCGTTTCGAGTTGCGTTCTTTCCAGAATTAATTCCTCTATCCGTTTACAGTAATTGTGTACTGTTCTGAGAAACACCTTGTGATTGATCCTTGCGTTAGGACCCCGTTCCGTTGTAGTCTTGGGGGTTGCGGAGGCACGCAGGATTGCCGACCATGCCCCCAGTACTCCTAATTTTGCTGGTAGAGTGGATTTTTAATTTATTTAACAAAACTTGTTACAATTATGAAACAATTAATAGAGTCTAGGGCATTGCAGGAACCCTAGGACTGTGAAATTAGATTGAATGATAGATCCTAGGGTATTGCATGAATCCTAGGATTGGAAAACTAGATTTGAATGATAGATCCTAGGGTATGGCATGAATCCTAGGACTGGAAAACTAGTGGAATATATAAATATTGCAGTCTTGGAAAAGTAGAAAGGAAATGATAACTGCCTGTAAATTGATTAACAGCTGCCTGTTATGAATGAGTAAATACGATTAAGAACATGGGTTATATAAATATAAAGCTGGAACGGTGAAACCCAAAATTATCCAAACAAAAAGAACATGAACCCCACGGGGAATTAGGAGTAGAACTCCTGGAAAGAGAATGGAATGGAACTGAGAAAGTCAAACGTGGAAGTATGTTGTCTCTTGGGTACGTAGAACCAAAGAGATCACGTATTACCTCTTAGTGTAGAGGGGAGCTTGCCGCCCTCAGGTTGAGACCGGGGTGGGTTTGGCCACTTTACACCAACTTGCTGGCCCTCGCGTACACAGTACCGAGGAGAGCTACTAGTGTAGGGAGAGCACTAGCTGCCCCACGGGTTCCGGGGTTCTGCTAGCTCTCCTGCACCGACTTGTTAGGCCCACTGGGCAAACCAGGGTAGTTAGGCGAGGGTGCGTAGACTGTGGAGGGGTTGGACCCTTGTTACTGAGAGGGCTCTGCCCTATACTGGTTCCGTGCTGTGCTTTGTGAGCACCCGTTAACGGAAACGACTGACCGCGTGCCAGTGCGTGGTAGCTACCCGTGCGCTTATCGCGTGTGCCGTAGTCACCGCTACGTCTGTCAGCGACCTTGGGGGGGTTGACTGAGGGTAGTACCACCACGGGGGACTCTCCCGGCCAGGAGAGCACCACGTGTTACTTCTACTTTTCGGAAAAGACTACAATCAAGATCGTTCCCACAAGGAACATTCAAGATCAAGAGAAGGATTTGAGAAATAAATCAATAGTGAATAAATAGAAAGACATAAATAAAGAAAGTAAAATATAACAGCTATTGTACACTCTACTGCTTCTTTAGCTTTTATGTTGCCACTCTACTCAGCGTTTCGTTGACGTGTCACCCTCGTTACATTTTCAGGACCAGGTGTTAGCAGCTAGAGTCAGCGGCTGCAGAGGACGCTGGGCCTAGTAGGGTCCAGTAGGGTTACCTGTAGTACTTCTGTACTTTTCTTCCTCTGTAGTAAGTAGTTTTTGTTACTCCTTGTACTTTCTTTATTGAAAACTTATGTTATGTATATTTCCCTTCTGTTGTGGTGGTGCATACTGTAGTATTTCTTTCTTTACTGCTGTATTTTGTTACTACTAGTTATATACATGGTGAATGTGGTTTATTTTACTGTTCTTTTGGTTACTTCTCGTTGGACGACTAGGTCTTGGGATTAGTCGAGTCAGTCCGATTCTCGTGTCTCATAGGGATTCGGGAATCGGGTCGTTACAAGATGGTATCAGAGCAAGGTCGTCCCGAGAAGTGAATCAACTGACTGGAAAATAACCAATTCACGTGTCTGTAACTAGAGTAGCCACCACAACGTTTCTTTTGACATTAGCTCTTAGATTTCTTCATTAGATATCGTCACATATTGACGTGTTTTCGTTCTGTTTCACGTCTCCTTGCAGGAGATGCCTCGACAAGGGACTAGCGAGGCGGGCTGCGGGCGCGGCCGAGGACAAGGTCGGCGAGGTGGGCGTGTCGACGTCTCAGTGGACCAGCCACTGCTCCTGGGCATTCAGGCCCAGGACCTCGCCCAGCTGATACGGGATATACTGTGAGAGGAGCTCCACCTGCCGCCTTGAGTGCCTCTCCCTGGGGCTGCAGAGGGGGAGTCCTCTGTGGGGCCACGCGACGGACGTGGCACTGGACACTGGGGAGGGGATGGGCCACCACCACCCCCACCTTCCTCCGACACTTCTGTGCACGAGGCTCCTTTACCTGGAGGTGCACCAGCATCTCCACTGCAGTGCCACTTCGAGCTTTTCGGGCAGTTCTGGAAGCTGAAGCCCCCCTCCTTCAAGGGGGATGAGGACCCGACCGAGGCAGAGGACTGGCTTGAGCAGCTCGAGAAGGTTTTCGACACCTTTCGCCCCTCGGTGGAGTGCCGCGTGGCCTTTTCCACGTACCAGCTAGAGAGTGCGGCACACAGGTGGTGGAGGGCGGTCAGGGGACAGGAGAGGGACGAGTCGACCTAGGACCGGTTCGTAACCCTCTCCTGTGAGCAGTACTTCCCCCAGACGTGGCAGGACTAGAGGAGGCGGGAGTTCCACATCTCTGTCAGGGGACGATGACCGTGAGCGCGTACCGCACGCGTTTTCTGGAGCTGTCCCGCTTCGCAGCGACAGCGGTAGCCACTGAGGAGGAGCGCCTTTGGAGGTTCACCGAGGGGCTCCGGCCTGCGATTCAGGGGTATGTCAAACCCCTGAAGCTGCCTACGTTCTCAAGGGTGGTGGAGGCAGCTATGACCTACGAGGAGACCAACCCGTCCGCGTGAGATACTGACGGCGGGCGGAAGAGGCCCTACCAGCTAGACTTTTCATAGTGCCGGCGAGAGAGGAGACACGTGGCGTCCGCAGGAGAGCCGTCACGTTTTGCAGGGCCATCAGTGGCCTTTGGGGGCCCTCGACAGGGGCCAGTTGCTAGCACCGGACCCCCACCCAGCTGACAGCAGGGACCCACTGAGGGTGGGAGTCGGGTTCTCCTCTGCTACCAGTGTGGCCAGCCGGGCCACATCAGGAGAGACTGCCCATCTAGGGTAGGAGGTCAGCAGATACTTCCCGCACCGAGCACTGAAGGGCGAGCAGGAGGCCACGGTTTCCAGGTGCGAGGAGGAGGGCAACAGTCATGAGGAGGGTACCGGCCAGTAGCTACCCGTCCGACGCAGAGTGTGGCTGCCTCGTTCGCACCTAGGGCTAAGGGGTGTATCAACGCCCTGACACATAGAGATGCCAGAGCTTCGGGATCGGTGGTGGCAGGTATGGTTTCAGTTTCCGGCAGACTCGTTTACACACTTTTCGATTTCGACGCTACGCATTCGTTTGTCGCATCCAGTTTCGCAGTTAGTTTGGGCCAGGATTATATGCTGTTAGAGAATCCGTTCGTGATCAGAGGTCCAAGTGGTTAGCTATTTGTAGCTGAGGAGGTGTACACGAGTTGCGAGGTCAGTATCGGGGGACATAGTCTGCCAGTTGACTTGATTATGATACAGATGGAGGACTTTGGCGTAATTCTGGGGATGGATTGGCTGTCCGCTTACCACGCTTTGGTGGACTATTTTGAGAGGAAGATCGTCTTCTCCATACCGGAGTTGCCTTCATTCGAGTTCCACGGTCAGCCAGTGGACGGAGGCTTCAGGTGCATTTCGGCACTTCGGGCGGCGAGACTTTTGAGCCAGGGGTGTGAGGGCTTCCTAGCTTGTGTGGTGGCAGAGCCCAGCCCTGTGGCAGACTTCCAGAGCATCCCGGTGGTCAGAGAGTACCCTGACGTGTTCCCAGATGAGTTACCAGGACTACCGCCCGAGCGTCGGACCAAGTTTGAGATCTCACTAGTACCAGGGACCAGCCCCATCTCCACCGCACCATATAGGATGGCACCACTTGAGCTGCGAGAGCTCAAGTCTCAGTTGTAGGATCTTTTGGAGAAGGGCATTGTGAGGCCCAGTGCATCTCCCTAGGGAGCCCCGGTACTGTTTGTAAAGAAGAAGGATGGTACCCTACGCCTTTGTGTGGACTACCGATAGCTGAATAGGGTCACCATCAAGAACAGATATCCGCTGCCGAGTATCGACGACTTGTTTGACCAGCTGCGGGGTGCCACAGTATTCTCCAAGATCGACTTGAGGTCTGGATACCACCAGTTGAGGATCAGGGCGGTAGACGTCTCCAAGACAGCTTTCCGCACCCGGTACAGACACTACGAGTTTTTGGTCATGCCGTTTGGGCTGACCAATGCCCCCGTTGCTTTCATGGACTTGATGAACCGAGTGTTTAGACCGTACTTGGACCAGTTCATGGTGGTATTCATTGATGATATACTTATCTATTCTCGAGATCAGACGCAGCACGGACAGCACTTGTGGATGGTTCTGGACACACTGAGACAGCATAGGCTGTACGCCAAGTACAGCAAGTGTGAGTTCTGGTTGAGGGAGGTGACCTTCTTAGGTCATGTGATCTCTAGAGACGGCTTGGCGGTGGACCCAGCCAAGGTTGAGGCAGTGCTCAGGTGGGAGAGACCACATACAGTTACTAAGATTCGCAATTTCCTGGGACTGGCAGGCTACTACAGATGGTTCATCAGGGGTTTTTCTCAGATTGCGCGTCCTATGACACAGTTGACCCGGAAGGACGTGCCCTTCACTTGGACAGACGCCTGTGAAGCATGTTTTCAGGAGCTGAAGAAGAGGCTGACTTCGGCTCCCGTGCTCACCATCCCTGATGGTAGTGGTGGGTTCATTGTGTACACGGACGCCTCCTTGCAGGGATTAGGGGGTGTGCTCATGTAGAGGGGTCACGTTGTCACTTACGCTTCGCGGTAAATGAAGCCCCATGAGCATAGCTACCCTACCCACGACTTGGAGCTGGCAGCTGTTGTCTTCGCGCTGAAGACCTGGAGGCACTACTTGTACGGTGAGACCTTCGAGATTTTTACAGATCACAAGAGCCTCAGATACCTATTTGACCAGAAGGAGCTCAACATGAGATAGACGTTGGTTGGAGCTCCTAAAGGACTACGACTGCAGCATTTCCTACCACCCGAGAAAGGCCAACGTGGTGGCTGACGCCTTGAGCCGAAAGGTGCCCGCACACTTGGCTAGTTTACAGGTGCAGAGTTGGAGCCTTTTGGAGGAGATGGGAAGTTGGCGACCCCTAGAGTTACAGGGGCACTGTGGGGTAGTGACTGTGACACGACAGACGAGGCTAGGCTGATAGATCGCATCATCACAGGACAGATGGCTGACCCGTACTTGCAGTCTTTGTGCGACAGAGTACTGTCAGGAGACCCGAGGGACTTCTCTTTCACAGACCAGGTGCTGCGCCTGAGGGGACGTCTGTGCGTTCTCAAAGACGAGGAGCTGTTGAGAGAGCTCCTGATTGAGGCACACGGTTCCAGATTCACCATACATCCCGGAAACATGAAGATGTACCACGACTTGAGACGCGAGTTTTGGTGGAGGGGGATGAAGCGGGATGTGGGTGAATTCGTACAACAGTGTTTAGTGTGCCAGCAGGTGAAAGTCGAGCATCAGAGGCCTGCAGGGCCACTACAACCGCTTCCAGTGCTAGAGTGGAAGTGGGAGAGCATCACCATGGACTTGGTGGTGGGCTTACCTGTTACCCAGCGAGGACACGACACAGTCTAGGTAATTGTGGATAGACTGGTGAAGACGGCACGATTCTTACCGATTCGAGTCACTTTGGGACCAGCACAGTTGGCAGAGAGGTATATCCACGACGTGGTATGTCTACATGGAGTTCCGTGGGAGATCGTATCTGACAGGGATACCCGCTTTACGTCCCAGTTTTGGGCTGAGTTTCAGCAGGCCCTGGGGACGCGATTGAGATTCAGTGTAGCATACCACCCCCAGACGGACGGACAGTCTGAGTGCACGATACAGACACTTGAGGACCTTTTGCGTGCCTGTGTATTGGACTGGAGGGGCTCTTGGGAGGAGCACTTGCCCCTGGCGGAGTTTGCATACAACAACAGTTATCACTCGAGCATCGGCATGGCTCCCTACGAGGCTCTGTACGGACGGAGGTGTACGGCACCCTTGAGTTGGGTTGAGGTGGGGACCAAGTGGGAGGTTGGCCCCAGGTTGATCTGGCAAAGTCAGGAGGTAGTCGAGCAGATCCACAGGCGACTCCACACTGTCAGGAGCAGGCAGAATAGCTACGCGGATCAGAGATGCAGAGAGGTGCAGTTTGAGGTTGGGGACCACGTCTTCCTTCGTGTTTCGCCCATGAAGGGCCTGCAGCGGTTTGGGGTGAGAGGGAAGCTCGCACCGAGGTTCGTGGGGCCCTTTGAGGTCCTGGAGCGGGTTGGACCCGTTGCTTACAGGCTTGCCCTCCCTCCTCAGCTTTCTGGCGTGCACGACGTGTTCCATGTGTCCAACCTCAGGAAGTACGTCGCCGATCCCAGCCATGTCTTAAGTCACGAGAGCGTCGAGGGGAGCGACGACCTAACCTACCCCCAGCGGCCAGTACAGATTCTTGACAAAGCCGTTCGCAGTTTGAGATGAAAGCAAGTACCCCTGGTGAAGGTTTTGTGGAGGAGCTAGCGGTACGAGGAGGCTACCTGGGAGCCTGAGGCAGCGATGCAGGAGCGGTACCTGGAGCTTTTCGCAGGTACGTCTCTTAGGACCGGCTTCGGTCCTCTTTGAGTTTGTTATGTATATACATTGTTCTTTCCCGCACCCTAGTTAGCGCAAGTTTCAGGGACGAAACTTCCTTTGAGTTTGTTATATTGTTACGAACGTGGCATCAGATGGATTTTAAGACGTCTGGGAAGTGGCCCAGACGTCTGTCCAGACGTCTGGAACCCTTCCCAGACGTCTGGTAATAAATTTTTTCGACGTACCGGGTTGCGCTCGCCGCCTTCGTCTTGTTTTTCCTCTCTCTTCCTGCAGACACGTCGCTTCTCTTCTCTCTCTCCCCGTGCTGCCTTATATATACACCCTCGCCCTCTCCCTCACCCTCATCTCCTCCGCCTTTCTCTTCTCCTTCTCCCTGCCAGCGAGAAGGCGAGCGAGTGAGTGAGTGGCGGCGGCAGCAGCGGCTGCGGCGAGCGTGCGGGAAGGAGGGTTGTGAGAGGAAGGAAGAAGCTCGACCGCGAGGGTGTGAGCTTGCTGGGGCAGTTAGAGCCGGCCGGAGGGGGAGCGGCGGGAGTGGGGTGTCGCGGAGGGGCTGCTGCAGCTCGGGCAGCAGGCGGATGGGGCGCGGCTCAGCCGTGCGTAATGTTTGTCGCGCTCGATCGGGTTTTGACAGTTATTACGTCATAGTATAGGTGATCAAGCGTCGTCAACAAATAAAGAATTTTATTACTCGAAAACCAGAGTATCCGAGGTCGAACACAGGGAGCAATTGGAATTTACTACTAATCTCAAATGTAATTGAACACTCTAATTTACTCAAAACTTTAATTCAAATATGAATGTGTCCGGTTAAAAGTAATTATGACAAAAGAAATGAAATTGGACGTCTGATCTTGTGATCAGACGTCTTAAAAGTGTTATTCTTCTCTTCTGATATTTCTTTCTCTACAGCCTCTCTTTTGCCTTGCTTCTTTCTCTTCTTTTCAGCAGTCTCTCCTTCTTCCTTCTTCTTTTCTCTTCTGTGAATGCTTCTTCCTCTTCCTTGGTCTTCTCTGTTCTTCCTTCTATCTTCTTCTGATTCTGTGTTGGCTTTCTGCAAAGGCTTTTTCTGCCTTGGTCTCTTCTTTCTTCTCCTTATTTGGCTCTGCAGTCCTTTCTTTCTTCCTTCTCATTTCTCTTCTTCTTCTCAGCAGTCTCTTTTTCATCTTCTTCTCTACCTTGCTCAGCCTCTTCTTCTACTTCTTCTCTTCTTCTTCCTCGCGAAGTCTTCTCCTCCCTTGGTCTTCTTCGCTCAGTCTCTTCTTCTGCTTCTCCTTACGGCTAAGTCTCTCAACGCTCAATCTGCCTGCATAGAGAGGTGGAAGCAAAACCTAACCCTTCCCCTCTACCCGAACGTCTCTCTCTCTCTCTGCAATTCGCTCAAGGACGCTCTCCCAGAGCCACGGGTATTCGGGTCGGATCTCGCACCCGGGACCAGGCGCACCGGCAGGTGGGTGATGCGCGAGGAGTGCTCAGGTTAGGGTCGGGTCGAATCGTGCCAGATCTGCGAGGTGAAACCGCGGACGAGGCCGGCGTGGGTCAGGTGAGGGACCTCACCCCTGTGCGTTCGGAGGCGAATAGCAGATAGCACAAATTCAATTTAAAGCATACCTGCGCGTTGCGTTTCGCCGATGTGGGACTATCTGGCCTGCCCCAATCTCGTGCGCGCCCGCAGAGCTTTCTTCGTGAAATTGCCAAAGCTGCGGGCTTCGCAGGGCTCCTTGCTGGACCCGAGGGCTTCGCACTGCTCGCGCAAATCTGCTGCGCCTGAAGCCTGGAAGACCTGACGCCTGGAGCTGCTGCGAAGCTGCTTCAACCGTCAATGGCGGCAGGACTGAAATCCTGTCAAACACAAGCACGGCCTATTGGCCTAATCAGACTAGCTGGGCACCTTCGCCGTGGCACGGCGAAGGTGGTGAACAGTGCTGCAGGTCGTGGGACGGCCTAGGTGTGTGTACCTAGGTCGTCCTGCGACCGGAGGTGTGGGTGAGTTCGGGGGGGCTACTGTGGAGGTGTGGAGTGGTAGTGGAGGGGCGGAGATTGTTCCTTGTGGTGAGGTGGAGCTTATGAGATGATTGGCGAGCCGTGTGGAGGGGCAGAATGGTGGATGCGGCTCGCCAGAGGTCGGTCGGAGGCGAGGAAGATGGAGGTGGTCAGCGACGGTCGAGGGGCAATTAAATGAAATAACAGGGGGAAAAGAGAGAGGGGAAGATGGAGAACAAATCTAACCTACTTACAGGGACGAAGGGGACGGAGAGGTGGACAGCTGTACCTGCTGTCGCTGGAGAAGAAGCTGCCCAGTGGAGGAGGACGGCGGTGACGACGGGGCTGAGGCGGCGTGTGCGGGTATTGCGCGACGCGGTGGAGAATCAGGAAGATGTCTCTGCCACTGGTTTTGTGGCAGAGCTAAGAGGGAGGGGAGGGGGGCTCGCCGGATCTCTCTGGGTTCTTGGTCGGAGAAGAAGAGATGAATTGGAGGTGGACATCCGGCCAAGTCAAGTTGAAATTGGGCGGCCGGGTTTGGAGGTTCTTTTATAGGCACTGGGCCGTGCTTTCAGAGCGTGGAGGGCACACCTGTGTCTCTAATGGCTCGCCGGAGAAGGAAAGAGGTTAGATACCCAAATCCCTCGTGTGTTCGCACGAGAGATTGGGTTCACACCAGAGATTGTGATTGTCCTTAGATGGAAGGAAATTCCTCAGAGAATCTCCCTTCCATTTCTGGGAGGGGATCTCTGAGGAATCAGAGAGTAATCCCTCTCTAAACCTCACCGGAGGTTGGTTATGCCCTAACAATGGCGGTAGGACATGATTGCAAAGGTGGCGATGAAATTAGGGGGCTCTCTGCAAGGATTTTCAAAAGATAGGGACCAAATTGTGATTTGGGTGTACTAAATTGCAAAGTAGGTCAAGATGACCTCCCCTTAGGTCCAAATTTTGGTACAAACATAATTTGGACCTAAGGAATCCAATGGTGAAGTTGGATTTTAGGTTTGACCTCGTTTGACTGGATATTTTGTGTAAAAACCCAAATTAGGTTACTTGAAGAGCTAGGACCCTAATCTAGGTCAAACTGGGTTCCAAAGGCCAAATTAAGTGTTCTAAGCACTAGAGGATATTTTTCCATGATTTTTAGAGGGTTTACTTGATTTTTATCCTGACCGAAACCTTGTTAATTTGAGCGGGTCTGTTTTAGGGTTGCCAAATGTCATTTAATTCCTAAATTGCACATGAACCCATTTCTGATTTACTCAACCCACTTTTTATCTCATTTAGACCATTTGACCTATGTTTTATCTCTGAGAAATCCCATTTATGTACTGCAATGGTAAAATTGCAGTTTTAACCTTTATTTCATGTTTTCTTCTCAAAGCACTTATTCCTTCATTTAGGCCTTCTTCTAGGTTATGTAGGAGTTTTTATCTTCTTTATTGGGTCAAAATGAGTTAGTTATGGCTCATGATGAGGCTCTCATCACGTCACGGGCGGAGAGCGAACCAGGTCCTGATTTTGGGAAAATTTCCCAGAATCAGACGTCTTGACATATGTCCAGACGACGCAAAAGACATCTGGAGGACGGTCCAGACGACTGACAGGTATGTTATTTCTTATCTTCTCCTTTTTACGCGTGTACGGCCATGCAGCCGTCCGCCGTGTTCTTCTACGCTTCGTCGTGTTGAGAGTAGGTGTGTGTGTGTGCACAGGTTCTGCTCGGGCGGGCGCAAGGGCTCGCCATCCCACGTGAATTAGACGTCTGGGCACAGTGCCAGATGATGGAGAGAACCTCCAGACATCCGGGGTGACAATCGAACGTCTGGAAACCAAGGCCAGATGTTCCAGCGGGCTTCTGGACGTCTAAAGGACTGTGCAGACTGAGGTACGACCTGATCCACCGTTTAAGACGTCTGGAAGAGGTTCTAGACGTCTGATTTTGGACAGATTCGTCGTTTTTGACCCATTTAGGGCTCGTTCGGAGTCCGTTTTCCGCGTTTCGAGTTACGTTCTCTCCAGAATTAATTCCTCTATCTGTTTAAAGTAATTATGTACTGTTCTGAGAAATACCTTGTGATTGATCCTTGTGTTAGGATCCCATTCCGTTGCAGTCTTGGGGGTTGCGGAGGCGTGCGGGATTGCCGACCACGCCCCCAGTACTCCCAGTTTCGCTGGTAGAGTGGCTTTTTAATTTATTTAACAAAACTTGTTACAATTATGAAATAATTAATAGAGTCTAGGGCATTGCATGAACCCTAGGACTGTGAAATTTGATTGAATGATAGATCCTAGGGTATTGCATGAATCCTAGGATTGGAAAACTAGATTTGAATGATAGATCATAGGGTACGGCATGAATCTTAGGACTGGAAAACTAGTGGAATATATAAATATTGCAGTCTTGGAAAAGTAGAAATGAAATGATAACTGCCTGTAAATTGATTAACAGCTGCCTGTTATGAATGAATAATACAATTAAGAACATGGGTTATATAAATATAAAGCTGGAACGGTGAAACCCAAAATGGCCAAACAAAAAGAACATGAACCCCACGGGGAATTAGGAGTAGAACTCTTGGAAAGAGAATGGAATGGAACTGAGAAAGTAAAACGTGGAAGTGTGTTGTCTCTTGGGTACGTGGAACCAAAGAGAGCACGTATTACCTTTTAGTGTAGAGGGGAGCTTGTTGCCCTCAGGTTGAGACCGGGGTGGGTTTGGCCACTTTACACTGACTTGCTGGCCCTCGCGTACGCAGTACCGAGGAGAGATACTAGTGTAGGGAGAGCACTAGCTACCCCACGGACCTCGGGGTTCTACTAGCTCTCCTGCACCGACTTGTTAGGCCCACTGGGCAAACCAGGGTAGTCAGGCGAGGGTGCGCAGACTGTGGAGGGGTTGGACCCCTGTTACCGAGAGGGCTCTACCCTATATTGGTTCCGTGCTGTGCTTTGGGAGCACTCGTTAACGGAAATGACTAACCGCGTGCCAGTGCGGGGTAGCTACCCGTGCGCTTATCGCGCGTGTTGTAGTCACCGTTACGTCTGTCAGCGACCTTGGGGTGGTTGACTGAGGGTAGGACCACCACAAGGGACTCTCCCGGCCAGGAGAGCACCACGTGTTACTTCTACTTTTCGGAAAAGACTGCAATCAAGATCGTTCCCACGAGGAACATTCACGATCAAGAGAAGGATCTGAGAAATAAATCAATAGTGAATAAATAGAAAGACATAAATAAAGAAAGTAAAATATAACAGCTACTGTACACTCTACTGCTTCTTTAGCTTTTAAGTTGCCACTCTACTCAGCATTTCACTGACGTGTCACCCTCGTTACTTTTTCAGGACCAGGTGTTGAGCAGCCAGAGTCAGCGGCTGTAGAGGACGCTGGGCCTAGTAGGGTCCAGTAGGGTTACCTGTAGTACTTCTGTACTTTTCTTCCACTGTAGTAAGTAGTTTTTGTTACTCCCTGTACTTTCTTTATTGAAAACTTATGTTATGTATATTTCCCTTCTGTTGTGGTGGTGCATACTGTAGCATTTCCTTTCTTTGCTGCTGTATTTTGTTATTGCTAGTTATATATATGGTGAATGTGGTTTATTTTACTGTTCTTTTGGTTACTTCTCGTTGGACGACTGAGTCTTGGGATTAGTCGAGTCGGTCCGATTCTCGTGTCTCGTAGGGATTTGGGAATCGGGTCGTTACAGGCTCCTACTAGGTACGACAAGGAGCGGAAGACGGATATCAGCAGAGGGCGACGAAGGCAGAATAGAAGGGTCGCCGAAGCTTGGTCGAAGCAGGCTGAAGAAGGAAGGGAAGGTTTTTCTAGTCCTAAACTGCACTGAGGACGGTCAGGCGACGGGGGTCCTTTTAAAGGGCCAAGGATGACCTCCAAGCTTGGGAAAAAGCTTGATTAGCTCAAAATTTCAAGAAGATGAATCCCTAGAAATCTTGGGTTCGCTCGAGCTCAGGAGCTTGAGTTGGAGGTTGAGATGCGGTCTGCCAGATTAGGCAACTTCTCATGGATCTACCCTCCAAGTTTGGAGGTGATTGGATCTGATTTGAGGGAGAAAACCTCCCTCGATCCTTGGTGAAGATGCGTTCCCATCGCCAAAGTGAAGAAAATGATGAGAATTTAGGGTCCCTTTTGCAAATAATTCAAAACCTAAGGGGTAAATGTAAGAAACAGACTTTTAAAGGGCTAAGTTACAAACTAGGTCAAGATAGACTCTGATTGGGCCCAAATTTTGGTTCCATCCTAATTTTGCCCTAAAGAATCTAATGGTGAAGTTGGATTTCAGTTTTGGTGACATTTGCCTGGGAAATTTTCACAAAAGCCCAAATTAGGATAAAATTTCGCCTGAGACTCTGTTCTAGGTCAAAATGGGTTCAGATGGTTAAAACAAGAGTACAAAACCTCTTAGAATATTTTTATATGAATTTTAGAAGATTTAAATGAATTTTATCCTGACCAAAACCTCTTTAATTTAGGTGAGTTGATAATTAGGGTTTTATGTGTTGTTTCGATTCTTGAAATGCGTAAAACCACGTTTTTGTCAATATTGACCCACTTTTTGGACTTTTAAGCTCATTTAACCTTCATTTAACCCCTGAGTGACCCCGTGATTAATCTGTGTTTTTGATGTGTTGTTAAAATTACATAATTACCCCTGATTTTCCGTTCTTTTCTCAATTCAGGATAATACGGGATTACGACCCCCAGATGATTATGTAGGAGCTTTAATAAGTAAAATATGACTAAATGTGGCTAGTTAGGAACCATGATGGTGTTCCCATCAGTCGGGGAGGAGGAGGAGGGTGGCAGGAGGGTGTTTGGTAGGAGGAGGAGAGTGTCCGAGAGGAGGAGGGCGTCGCAGAGGAGAAGGAGGATGACGAGGCCGCCGGGGACAGTGAGGAGGAGGATGAGGAGACCATCCGAGAAGGAGGAGGAGGGTGTCTAGGAAGAGGAGGAGAAGATACTTGACGAGGAGGTGGAGGAGGGGCGATGACGAGAGCTCCGGCGGTGCTGTGGTAGGATGGGTTCCGATTAGGTTTGGGGAAGATGAACAGTGACGGGAGGTCGGCCCACACGCGATAGACGAAGCGACCTACACCGTCGGTTCTATTAGACACTGACGGCAATGGATAACTTCAATCCCTCCTCCATCACACCCAAATTTTGGTCGCTAATTTTAACCTACTTTTCGTTGTCTCTTATTCCACTAACCGACGGCAGAAGTCACTAATTTGCCCAAATTTTAGGCGTTAATTTTAACCGTCTTTTCACTGTCGCTTCTTACACTAATTGTTGGCAAAGGATAACTTCAATCCCTCCTCCATCGCACCCAAATTTTGGTCGCTAATTTTAACCTACATTTCCCCATCGCTTCTTCCACTAGCCAACGACAGAAGTCACTAATCCCGCCCAAATTTTGGGCACTAATTTTAGCCATCTTTGCACCATCGCTTCTTACACTAACCGACGGCAAAAATATATTTGTTGTCGCTTAATCAACCGATGGTAAATATTAATGACCACCATGTGCCCAATCACTATTTTTCAATTGATGGTAGGTCGAGTATAGGCCTTCACGGTTGATGCATCCTCTCCTCAACACAGTTAATTAAGTTAATTATGCTTAATTATGTGCAGAAGAAAGTAACTTAGGTCAACTTGAATTTGTGTCGGTTGAGTAGTAAAGGGTCAAGTTAACCTAACATTTTGGATTTTATTTCTTTTAACTGGTTGAGTCCAGGTCGTTCACTGGGAGGCATAGCTTATTTAGAATTCACCAATCAATCTAAGCTACTTATAAAAGAGTATAATTAAGTTTATTTTAAGAACATGAACTTTGCTTAATAATTTTAAATTTAAAGAGTATGCAAAATTCCATAATATTTACACAAATGATCTTCTTTAACAAGTAAACATGTTTATTTTCTTTTTATTTTCAAGAGATTAAGGCAATAGAAAGTACTACTAATAAAAGTATGCCTTATTACAACATTAAACTTAAAAAGGAATTAAAAATAATGCAAGAAATTAAATCATTTCTTTTCTTCTCTTTGTATCTTCAGCCTCTCTTTTTCTTCTTCTTCTTTTACCTTTCTTTCTTTCTACTGTCTTTCTCTTTTTACTTATTTCTTAATCTTCTCTTAACCTTTTTCTTATCTTTTCTTGAGGTTTTTTTTCTTTTCTTTCTTCTTCTCTTTGTTCTCTGCCTTTTCTCTTTAGTATCTGTTCATCCTTCCTTTTCCTTCTACGAATTCTCTCTTCCTTCTCTTTCTCTTCGTTTGCTCCTTCTCCTTCTTAGCCTTAGCATTTCTCTTAGCATATCTTCCTTCTCTTTGTCTTCTTCTTAGCTTCTGAACCTTATCATTCTTCAGAACTCTCGTAGACCTTCTTTCTAAACCGAACTGGTTTTTTTTTTTTCCTTTTAACAAAAAATTAGGCTTTTTTATTGGCGGCTTGGATCAGTTGGGGATACACAGCACCCCTCTCAAGGTGGGACCAAACCCTACTAGGTCCAAGCCTGGTTCATTAAGCTTCGATTTCTTTCTGGCTCATAGTCTTGAGCCAAACTGGCTCACGACCTCCCAGACCCTCGTTCATGCCCTCACGGGCCCACACTCGCACACCCATAGGCGCACACACACTTGGGCACATACGCACCCACACACACACCCAATGCTCGTTCGTAACCTTACGCCGTGCGCTGTCGACTAAAGAGGCCATATAACAAAAACCTTTTATACCTATGCGGCCGCTCATATTCTACCAAGGTGGGACTAAGTTTCCCCCTCTCGGACCAAACTTCAAATGACGATTCCTTCTAGCTCAGAGCTCCGTTCCAAGCAAATAAAAGCTTGTTGGAAAGCTCTTGAGTTGATCTACACAATTGAAGTGTCAATTTGATACAAAGGGGAAGTTAAACTCTTCGATTTGAAGGGCAAAGATTCTGGTTTGTCTACGATTAAAATGGCATAGAAAGTGAAGTTTCAGCTCTAAAGTCCACAGACTGGACTTTAACTTCCAGATGAAGTGTTGAATAGGTTCAAGGGATGATTCCGCGGCTGTTGGTGGAGGTATTAAGCTCTCAGAAGCTTCAGGAGAGGTGCTGTAGCTAAAAGCTTCTCAGGGAGCTTCAGAACTGTGATTCAAACTCTGAAAGGTCCTAACAGACAGCTACAGACCTATTGAATCAAATTAAGCAACCTCTAGAGGTTGTTACGAATCCATCTGGGCAGATTATTCATTCAAATCTCATCAAACAGCTACTGTCATCAGTTTGGGTTCAAAAACAACCCAAACTGACAGAAATCAAATTCTACCATATATTTGATTAGAGCTCATCCAAATCTCATCTAAATCATTCACAAACATCCCAGCAACAAATTAAACTCCTTAATTTGACTGATTGAATCTAGAATCCAAAGATCAGACTCAGGGTTGACTATAAAGCCTCGAATTTTGACTTTCTAAGTTTGGCTATTTCAAAGGGAATTAATACCTTAAACATCTTCTCTTCAATCACTGGAACAGGTTCAGACCCTTAAATTGATGTTTCAACTAAAGTTCCTAGGGTTCTAAGCTTGTCACCTGAGCTTCAAAAGGTGTTTGTTCGTCAAAACAAATCAGAGGTTGTTACACTGGTTGGATCACAGAAATGAACTCAAGATATAGCAATGGTGCTTCCAGACCTATTAATTGCAACTTTAACCTAACTGTCAGACTTCTCCAACTCTGTCGGAGTTGGAGAAGATGAAGACCTAACAACAGCTCCAGACACTAAAATCTAAATTAAAATACCTCAACATAATCAATAATCCTCATTTCATTGATCTGGAGCTTCACACCAAGTTCTATAGGCTGAAGAACTTGTTTTGACTCATCGGAGCTCGCTAGAGCTCTGGTGAGTCTAGAAAAAGGTGAAATTATGTACAGATATATGAAAATATGCCATTAATGATTTGAAAAGGTTCCTGAGGTCACAAAGAACCTCAAGAACAAATAAATTCCTTCAATTGTTCATTAGAGTAAAGATTTAATAGTGAATTCATTTTATATAAAATATGAGTTGGATTAGGCTCAGGACTTGTTTTCCCACTTAGTTGAGTGGAGAAAACAAGTCAACAGATAATTGTGATGATAAATATATATATAATTAATGATTTGAACTACTCCTGAGCCGCCATTGACAGCGAGCTTAGGAGCTTAATTAAAATTGGGCGTTTACATTATAGGTGGTAATTACTCAAATTAAGGTGAAGTTTAGGGTCTTTAGGTGATGAATAGATGGTGGAGGACCCAGTGAAGGTGGAATTAGCTCAACTACTATTGCCATGGACAGCAGAAGTAGTTGGTGGAGGTGGTTTAGGCGATTAAATGATCTATTTAGTAATTAAAAATGATAGAAATGTTCATGGAAGATTCAAGAAGGTGAACGGTGACTTAAAAAGTCAAAATAAATGCTCTTGACAAGCTCAAGGAGCTCGCCGGAGTTGAGGAAGACGAGTGCTAAATCTAACATTACACTACCTAATCTACCTAACAAACCAGCCTAACTAATTTACCTACCTAATCTACTGTTACCTAGACGAAGGGGATAGAAGATCTCCGTCGAAGGCTCATGACAGAGGAGGAAATCAGAGGGTTGTCGAAAGATCTCCGGCGGGCAGTTGTGAGGTGAAGCAGAGGAGAGCTCCTAGTCAGCACTTGTGTCAGAAGACTGGGCTAACTTCGGTGGAGATCCAGAGCTTTTGAAGATGGATGAAGTCAGTGAGGTGGAGGAAGTTCGCCGGAGTTTGGAGAGAATAGCCTATCGAAGTCAGCTTCAGTGAAGAAGAGGGAAGGGAGCTAACTTGGTGGAAATCGAGGGTCTGAAGGAGTATTTATAGGTGGCGACGGCTGAGATGGAGGTGGAATCTGGACGGAGAAGCGGCTAGGAGGAAAGTAACCACCGGCGTCTTCTCCAACACCGGTGAGGTTATCTCCAACCCTAAAATAGGATTTTAGCATCATCCAGACCGGTGGATGAAAAAGAGATGGTGAGCACAAGCTCCAAGAGCTTGGAGAAGGGATGACGTCGGATGAGCGGTGATCAGATGGTGGACGCACCTCCTGTCTTCAACCGTCCAGACGGTTGAGGAAGGAAAGAAGAAGTTTCAGGGACTTGTTCGTAGTGAAAATTGAGGACCTAAATGAGGAATAAGGACCCGATTGAAATAAAATATAAGGACTAAAATGTAAACTCAGGTTTTCAAGGTTTATTTTAATTTAAATCTTTTTCAACTTTTTATATATATGATTATAAATAAGATAATTATTATATTTAGACCTCGAATTTATATTTTTGACCTTTTTAGATTAATTTATTTAATTAAGTAATGTTACTTAAGTTATTACATACTTAGGTATACATTATACTTAAGCTAGTTAACACACTAATTAGATGAATTATTGATAATATTTCGAGTCCAATTATTAATTAAATTATTAATAATATTAATTGGATGATAATATAGCATTTTTAACTTATTTTAAGGTCCTTTACTATTTATCCCTTATTTAATAATTAACCCATATATTTACATATTTCTAACTAATTAACTAAGAAGACTAGTTAATTAGGGCTAATTAGAGACCATGATGAGCTTCTCATCAACAGTCACTTATTTGAATAAGTGATGGTAAAAATATCTTTGCCGTCGGTTTCTAAAATCGACGGCATATCCCATTTTTCTAGTAGTGATAAAATTGATATTAAAACATGGCAATCATTCCATATGCAAAAAGAAATGATATTACATTGAATTAAAAAGGAATTACAAAATAATGTCATTGTGAAACAACACATTAAAGCTCAATTTACAACTTAGGCATTTATATGATTTATAACTAAGCACATATGCCTCTTCAGCCTTCACTAACACTCAGTGTTCTCAACACTTAGCCGATTTCAGAGCTCAGGCCTCCACACTTAAGCTTAATAGAGCCTACACGAAAATTTGTTTAATTGGCGGACCTAGCCTTTTCGCGGAATCAACAGCTCATTTGGCCGGATTGATTGCTACTAGAGCCAGACCCATAGTTTGATTATTAGTTTATTTTTGTGCATAGTTTTGGGCCCATTTAGGTCCACTACAAGTTCACCAGGCTCCCATCCCACACACCCACAGAGGGGCACACATTCATGCGCACACACCCAAATGATCAAATACGTGCCTAACAATGACGACTGGTGGGGTAAGCAGCGCGTTTCATTTTATATTCTTGCGAGGCTTCACCATCTCACGATGTAGGGCTATGTTGAGCCCTTGTCTTCATGTGCTCATCAATGCTCCAGCTCCAGATCTATCACTTGATTCCCAGTAGCTCGTAGACCAAATCCTAAGGTTAAAGGCTCGATCGAAAGCCTTAACTGCCTACTTTTGATTGTGAGTTTGAATTTGGTCTCTAGATCAGATTTGATCCTCAGATTTAAAGCTTGAACTTGGCCTGAAGCCATGGTCTTTAGTGTGTTCATCTACTGCATTTTCAGCAGAGGTGGAACTAGGTCAAATGACCTATAAACTTGATTTTTTCTCAATTGAGAGCCCAAAAAGATTCAACAAACCATTCCGCAGGTATAGAGAAGGTTGTTGAAGTTTGGTGGTGGTATAATTCTCAACACAGTTAATTAAGGTTATTAGTCTTAATTAATGCATAAAGAAATGAGTTCAATTAACTTGATTTGTTAAGATGTTGTCGTTAATTGTAGTGTAGGGTCAAGCTAACCAACATTTTAGATTTAATTCATTTAACTGGTTGAGTCTAGGTCATTCATTGGAAGGCATAATTTATAATTTAATTCACCATTTCAATTATTAAGTTAATGAATAAGTAATTACTTTATTAATTATAAAATATGTTAAGCACATGAATAATTGCACATAAGATTGAACAATTAAAGTATACAATTATTCCATTAATAGAAAGAAATGTATATGAAAGATTTGCATTGAACAACAAGAGTGAGAAGTGTTTATTACAATATGGCACAAAAGATAAGGCATAGAAAGATGTTTACAAAGAATATAAATGGCTCTTTAAACAATAAGGCCCAAGCACTTCATATCTCAACCTTTAGCCTTTGATCAGAAATTTGTTAAGAAAATTAGATGACTTAAAAATTAAAATTAGACTTCTGATTAATGCACCAAACGTCTGTTTCTCTTTCTCTTTCTTATCTTTCATCTAACACTTATTACTCTCTTAAGTTCTCTCTCTCTCCTTTAACTTCTTCCTTAGCTTCTCTCACTCACTTCTTTATTTGTTTTTACAGTGCAACTCACTCTACACTTAGCCATTTTCTTGACTTAAACCCACTGTCTCTTCACTAAAGAGTTGCTTAGTGGGCAGCTCAAACTTTTCTGGGATACACAGCACCCGGTATAGATGGGACCAGACCCTACTATGCTTCAGCCTAATTCATTTAATGGTGGATTTTTATACATTTTCCCATGCATAGTATCAGGCCCATTTCAGGCCCACACACACTCATGCTCACCTGGGCCCAGGCACACAGGTGTGTGCACACACCTGCGCACGCACTCTAATCGAATCATATAAGTTCATTTCATGCACCCTGCACTGACGACCAGTTGATCCCAGTGCCTTTTTGCTTTTATACTTGCGTATGCGTCCGTAGCTTTCCGAGATGGGACTTTCCCAGCCGCTCCTCTTCAGTGCAGCTGCGTCTGCAGGCGAGATCTTCAAGCATCGATTCCAAGTAGCTCACAGGGTCAAATCGAGCAAATAATGGCTTGATAGAAATTTGAAACTCTCAGCTACTTAATTTTATCACCAATTTGGTGTTTGGATCATGATTGATCCACTGATTTATGGAAAGAACATGTCTCTGTTGCTATGACTTGGAATAAGCTTCAAAGGGTGAAATCTCAGGTCTTTTGACCTGCAAATTAGTTAATGCCCTCAGTTGAGGGTCTGGAACACTTCAGTGGTGTATTCCGCAAGATTCAGAGAAGGAGAGAGGTCTGGGAATCTCTAGAAAGCTCAAAAGCTTCAGAGCTTCTGATCTGGAGATTCAAAACCCTGACTCAAGCTTGAATCAGTCTAACAAAGAGAGATAAACCTCAAGAAGAGATCTAAATCAAATCAGAAGGTTATACATGATTAATTTGGATGGAATTCAAGTTCAAATTTTATCAGAAGCACTATGACCATCTTTGGGTTCAGAAATAACCCAAATTGTACAGATAATGAAATCTCCCTTATTCTTCAATAAATCTTATCCAAATCTATTCTAAATGTTTTAAAATCATAATATGAGCTCGAATCTACCCTCAAATCAGAGTATCAATCCTTATAAGCCCAAGATAACTTAGATTTGACTAACGAGCCTGAAAAGTTAACTTTCAAAAAAAAGCTCCACAAATTCAAATTAAAGACCTAATATGAACTAATTCAACATTAGGAAGCTGCTGTGCACTTCAAAATAGGGTTTTGAGCACTCCAGCAGTGTTCTCAGGCTACGCCGCCTGAGTTCTAAAGGTGATTTGTTTGGTGGAAGATTCCATGGGTTCTCAGACCTAAATGAAGTCTAAAGTAGGTTCTCTAAGGTCTACTTATGCTTCAGGACTTATTTCCAAGATCTAAACCTAATTGGTTGAGCTTCTCCAACTATGCCAGAGTTGGAGAAGAAGAAACTGAATCTAAGATTCAATCATCAAAACTTAAATTTAATGGTTGAAATCTGATCTTGACAACTCAAAAGATCGATCTGGAGCTTCTGACCCTAGTCTGATGGTTGAGGTTCAAGTTTGGATCGTCGGAGCTTGTTGGAGCTCCGGTGAATGCCATTTGGATACGTTGGAGATGAAATCTCCATGAAACTCATCGGAAATGGACTTGATCAATTCCTGAGGTCGCATAGATCCTCAAGAAAACATCAATTAATACAATTGAAGTACATATACATGGATTCATCAATGAATCAGTAGAAACCAACTTTGAGTTCGCTTGAACTCAAGAACTCCTTTCCCTCTTAATTAAGTGAGGGGAACTATTAAATAGGATCAGGCGATGATGTACGTGTGATTAATGATGACAACGTCATCATTAGCCATATTTAGCTTTATTTAGTCATAATCCATTGATAAATGCTCCTACATAACCACCAAAGAATCATAACTCATTGCATAGCCATTATGAGAGATAAACATGAAAATAGGGGTAAAACAGCAGTTTTAACATAATATCCTAATTGTAGAGAAATTACAGGGTTTCCCAGGGGTTAATTAAAGGACAAATGGTCATAAATGCCTAATAAGTGGGTTCATGTAGATAGAAACGGATTTTCACGCATTTTGAGAATTAAATGACATCTAAAACCCTAAAACAGACTTGCTTAAATAACTGAGGTTATGGTTAGAATAAAATTCATATAAACCTTTTAAAAATCATATAAAATATTTGGTATCCTTGATTTAACCGTCTGAACCCATTTTGACTTAAAATAGAGTCTCAAACAGATAATTTCCCTAATTTAGGTTTCTATGCAATTTACCCAACCAAACTTGGTCAAAACCAAAATTCGACTACACCATCAGATTCCTTAGGTCCAAATTAGGTTTGTACCAAATTTGGGCCTAATCTGAGATCATCTTCACCAAGTTTGCATTTTGGTCCTGTCTAACTCTTTTCTCTCACACATCCCCTAACTTTTGAAATCCGTGTAAGGACACCCCTAATTTCTTCATCTTCTTCACATCCAAGTCCCTGCTGCCATTAGGAACAGCTGCACCTCACCGGTGAGATTCGAGCGAGATTTTCTCGCTTGTTTCTCAATTAATCAGTCCCAGATTTGAACCAGAGATTTTTTAAGGAATTCTTTTTCAATCAAACCTGGCCTTGGACCCTAAGTCTTCCCCAATCTCCCATGCGAATGCATGGGAGATGTGGGTATCCCACATGCGTGAAAACTCTGAAGCTTTCAAGCTTCTTTCCAAGCTTGAAACTCCTCCTTAGGGCCTATAAAAGCACGCCCAATGCATGCCTCACTTCCTTAGCAAGGTTTAGGGCCAAAAACCTCTTCCTAACCCTACCTCTGGCCCCTCTCCGACCAAGCTCTGACGACCCTCTTCATTCTCCTTCGTCCATTGCCCCAACCATCAAATTGGAGGCACAGCTATCCTCCCCTCCTTCCTTCGACGGTGGCCGGTCAAAGCCCCGTCGTCCTAGACCTCTTTCTTCATCGTCGTCCCTCTTAGGAGAATTCGTCTTCTCCATCGCTGGTGTGCCAAAGCCATTGCAGATTCTACCCCTTTCGACCATTAGAGTAGGTAGTTAAGCTCCTTCCTCCCTCTCTTGTCATTCCCTTTATTCACAACCTAAAAATAACCCCTCGACGTCGACATTCACCTTCACCTTCCTCTGCACCGGCTGTCCTCCGGCGAGGACCTCCGTTCGCTACACAACTCCAAGCACCTCACCGACACTCCCACGAGCTCCGCCTCATCCATCCACACCGAACCCCCATCTTTATTTACCATTCCATCCATTCACATGACCCCCCGAACAAACCCACCTTTGCACTCACTTCCCACCTCCATTTGACCACACCACGCACTCCCATACCCCATGGACACCGCCACCATCTTCCACGTTCTCTGGCGACTCTATGAACCATTTAATGAGGGCTTTCAAGCCCGTATTTGTGTTTCAGATCTTCAGCCAGAGCTCCGCCGCCGCGACGACTTCATCAGCCATGTTCATCGAGTTGTGGCCCTATTCTTCTCCAAGAGTTGCGCCCAAGCTGTGTGGATGCACCCCAGGCATCACTCTTGGTCTTCGATTATGAGCCTCAACATCAGTTGCTGCACTAATTCTCCCATCCTCCAGTTGCAGCTTTGCGTAAAGAGAAACCTGGGATTTTAAGATAAGTCAACGAAGTCGCATAAGTTGAATTTATGTCTAAGGCTTATTGCCTCAGACACTTGGGGGTGAGGTCCCCGCTCACCCTTGCACTAACCCAACCCACCTAAGCTCTCTTCACTCCTCAGCTGCAACCCCACTCCTGTAGCCTTGGACTCGGGTACGCGACCTAAATACCCAATTAAACCGAATATTAGAGAAAGAGGAAAGGAAGAATGAAAGAGAGAGAGAGCAGGGTAGGGTGGGTTTTTCTCTTCCAAGCACCGTGAGACACTTAGCTGTTGAGAGGGGTGAGTTCCCCTTGTGCGTGAGAAAGAAAGGCTAAGGTAAGCAAGAAGAGGAGAAGGGTGGAGAGAGAGAAAGACAAGGCAGAAGCAAGAAGAAGAGAGGGGTGATGAGAACCTCATCATGAGCCATAACTAGCTCATTTTGACCTAATACAAAGGATAAAAGCTCCTACATAACTCAAGGAAAGGCTTAACTCAGAGAATTCTGAGTTTAAGGAGAAAACAAGTCATAAGGGGTAAAAATGCAATTTTACCAGTATGATCTGCATACAGGTCCAAACATAGGTCAAACAAACCGAATAAGAAGGAATGTGGGATGATCTGATAAGGGCTACAGCAATTCCAAGGAACTAAATGATAATCTGTAACCTTAAAACAAACCCACTTCAATTCACGAGGTTCGAGGCAAAGTAAAAATAGAATAAATCCTCTAAAATTCATAGAAAAATAATCTCTAGGGTTTAGAACATTCAATTTGGCCTTCGGAACCTATTTTGACCTACATTGAGAACCATGCCCAATTAATAACTTAATTTGGGTTTTTGCGTAAATTGACTGGTCAAACAAGGTTTTATCTAGAAATAAAATTCACCATCAGAATCCTTAGGTCCTAATTAGTCACGTATAAAAACTTGAGCCTAAGAAGAAACCTTCTTGACCAACTTTACATTTTGGTCCTCATTTATTTACTTTTTGGCCCTCAACTTTTGAACCCTCGCATTTTGGCCCCTAACTCTTCTTCGTTCTTTACATTCAGGTCCTCCCTGCAAAACCTGCCAGCACCATGATCCGGCGACCCTGCGCGGAGCATGGCGCCACGCAGGGTAAAGGGGAGGGCCTGTCAGGTCAAATAGGGGTGCCCTGCGTCGTCAGCCGTCGCAGGAACACCCCCCTGGTCGCTGCAACCCACCATATCGGCCGTGCGAACGCACGGACGGTATGGGTCTCCTTCCTCCGGTGTCCTCCGGCGAGGGAGACACGTCGTCTCCCTCCACCCTCCTCTCTGGTTCGGCCCCTATAAATACCCCCGTCGCTCCACCGTTCTTCCCAGCTCGGTCCTGACGGAGAAACACCCTCTTTTCACTCTCTTCCCACTCCGGCAGGAAGCCCTCCAGCTCCGGCGGTTTTTCCCTCCTCCTCCTCGTCGTTCTGCCGCACTACCAGCAGCAGGGCTGCCTTCCCCTGCTCTTCCCGCGCCGCGCCGCACCCAGCGCGTGCCTCTCCAGCCCTCTCCTCGCCGTCGCTCCTTCCTCTGGGCAGCTTCTTCTCCGGCGACAGTCGATACGACTGTCGCCTGTTCCGGCCCCTCCTTGTCCTGCTAAGTAGGTATAACTTCTCACCTTTCTCCCCTCTTCCTTTTCCTCACTTTAAACCCTTACTGTCGCCCTTGATTCCGACCAATCGCCCTCACCTTCTCCACCTCCGGCCACACTCCGGCGACCTGCTCCCGTCACTCCAGCACCCCACACAGCTCGCCGACCTGCACATAACCTCCGCCTCCTCACCCTGATCCATTTCCGCCCTTCCAATTCCCGCCACCCGACCTCTGCAGATCCACCGAACACACCCACTTCCCAACCCACAGCTTGACCTAGGGCGGCCCGTAGGCTCCGCCCCGCCACCTGCAGACCTTCCGACCACCTTCGCCGTGCTACGGCGGAGGTCCTCCCCGTATCTAATTAGGCTGAGAGGCCCTTTCTCTGTAAACAGGAACTTCACTCGCCGCCGCCATTGCTGAGGTGGAGAAGCTCCTTCGACCTGCTGCTCCAGGCGTGCCGCGCCCAGGTCACGCTCCTAGGCTGTGCGAGGTATTTTCGCAAAGCGCCAGGCTGCAGTTGAGGCGAAGCCCTCGCGCGAAGCCCTCGTGCGAAGCCTCGACCGCCGCTGCTTCCTCCTCACGGGCGCCAAATTGGGGTGGGACATTTAGTCCCACCTCGGAAGACTCCGAAGCGGCGCGCTAATACAGATTGAAAAAGTGCTGGAGGCTTATCGCCTCAGCACACCGGGTGAGGTCCCCTTCACCCGCCCGATTACCCGGCCTCGTCCGCGCTCACGCCTCGCGGACCTGGCCTGACCCGAGTAAGCCCGACCTACACTCCTCGCCCACCACGCACGCCGGTGGCCCTGGACCCGGGCGCGACCCGCGTACCCGATTACCCGGTTGCTCTGGGAGAGCTTACCTAGAGCGAATTCTGAGAAAGAGAGAGACGCGGGGGGGAGGGTAGAGTAGGTTTTGCCCACTGACGTAAACTTTGAAGTGTGTAGGCACAGGTGAACAAAGAAGAAGAACCGTGGAAGAAGAGAAGAAGAAGAAGGCCGACGAAGACTGAAGGAAGGAGGAGCACCGAGCTGCACTGTAGCAGCGGCGACTTAAGTCGTCTGAGTGAAAAATCAGACGACACTCTGAAGGAAGAGAAGAAAGAAAGAAGAAGAAGAAGAACATCACCACTGCTGCAAATAAAGAAGAAGAAAGAAGGAGAGACGACGTCCTGAAAGCAGAAGAAGAAGACCACAAGGAGATAAACAAAGAAGAAGCAGCTGAGACATAGCTGAAGAAGGAAGATGAGAAGCGCAAGGAAAGAAGAAACAGGACCCGCAGCGAAGATCTGAAGAAAAAGACAGAAGAAGAACAAAGGAAGAAAGCAGAAGATCCGAGAAAGAAGAGGAGAAGATAAGCAAAGAGAAAAGAAGAGAAGAAGAAAGAAGCCAACAAGACAAATCTCTCTCTCTCTCTCTATCTTTATTTTTGTAATAAGAATTTGTACCCCTAGAATACGACTCGCTCCCTGAGTTCGACCTCGGGAACTCTTTTCCGAGTAAAAAAATTATATATTTAAAATGATGGCAATAACTGGCTATACTACAACGCTATAATAAAACCTAGTTATCACTGCCACCATTTTCAAGGGGTCGTGCCAAAGAGAAGAAGGAAGGCAGAAGAGGGAAGGAGAGAAGAAGAAGCCAAAGGCGGAAGAATTGAAGAAGGAAAAGTACTATAGCAGGCGACAGTTAAGTCTCTGATTCTCAGATCAGATGTTTGAGTACTGTTCATTTATGTAATATGATTGAGTAATTGATGTGCATGTGCTTAGGCTAATAATTGGTGATCTAAATCACCATTATTTAATTCTAGGTATCCTTTTATCATAATTAACTCTTAAAATACTTATGTTATTCATTGAACATCTAATGTGACAGATTAGCATTCATTGAATATCAGTATTCTTGGCTTATTCCTGTGCTCATTTATATATTCATATTTTGATTAGCGCATGAATTCCTACTTGCTCCCTGTGTTCGACCTCAGACTTCATTCTAGATATTCGTGCTATAAATTTTATTTGTTGAGTGAGCTATTTAGGAGACTTTGCTACAACGAGACACTTTAACTCCTATCTAGATCCTTTCAACAATTAATTAGACGGATTAACTCCTCTGAGCTCGCCATTAACAATAGCTCAGAGGTTGAAGGTGGAAATTAGGCGTTTCATGTGTGAGTGATCATAGATATAATTGGAGAGTAGAACGGCGCCCTGAAGTAGTGGAGAGGTGATGGAGGGCCCTAAGTGAGTGTGAACTAATCTGTGGATCTTTGCCATGGACAGCGGAGGTCTTTGGTGAAGGTGGAGTGGATTTAGGTGTATAAGCTGATAGATTTTAGAGGGAAGAAGGTGAACAGTGATCATGGTGAGATGAGGAAGGTGCTCAAGTATTTAAAGACATGAATCAAAGTCCGACAAGGTCGGAATTGACCTCATCGGAGTCGGGGAAGAAGACTTGCATCTAAGCTTAAAGTAATCTACTAACTATCTAACCATCTAAATCTACTTTAGACTAAAAACTATGCTAATCTACGATTACCTGGACTAAGGGGGAAGAAGATCTTCGTCGATGGCACATAGCGGAGGACGAAATCCGATGAAGTCGGAACAAATTCCGGCGAGAAAGGAAACTAAGTAGAAGTAGAGGTGGGGCACTCCTAGGCTCTGTCATCGCTGCGGAAGAGGAAGAGGGGGTGAGAGAGGTGAACACCTTCGCTAGAAGCACTTGGAAAGGGGGGTGAGAGGTCGCCAGAGGGGAAGGGAATAGCCTATCATCAGTCTCAGTTGGGGGAAGAGGGTAGGAGCTGATCCCTTGCAATCGGAGAGGTAGGGGGAATTTATAGGTGGAGTAGGTGTTCAAAGGGGATGAACTTGGACAGAATTGGGTCTAGGTGCGAAGAAACAATCGGCATCGTCTCCGATGCCGGTGAGCTTCTTCGCCTATCCTAAATAGGATTTGAGAAAGATCTGAACCATTGGATGGAAAGCTGGTGGTGAGTGGAACAATGGCGGCTACAATGAGGGAGTTTTGACGTTGGATGGAAGGTGATCGAAGGGTATGGTCATCGGACTTCCTCGTCCGTCCAACACTGAAGAAGAAGATGAAGAAGAAGAGTGTTGGTGCAAGGGCACCACAATCGTTTATTTTAATGATAACAAAACACTTGTTATTTAACATTTTCTTTTGAGTTCAAGATTTCAGGACAATTGCAAATAGATACAAGTGAAAAGACGAAGTTCGAGCTCGCATTCGTGGCGGATTGGAGGAGCTTGACGGAGGAGAAGGAGCTTCGCGAGGAGCGATAGCTTGAAGAAGGAAGGAGATGAAGATTAGGATAGATTTTCATTCATCTTGTTCTTTGTATTTTGTTTCTTTTGTTGCTCTTTACTTTCTTTCTTAGATTCATGTTAAAGAGCCTCAAAGTACCCTTTCAGTATCCTAGGAACACTTGCACAACCCTAGGATACTTAGATTTTCCGTGGAAAACTTAGAAAACCTAAATAGGCTTCAGACAGCCTTATCAGACGTCTAATCTGATAATCAGACATCTGATAGTGAAATTTAAGACGTCTGAATGTTGAATCAGATGCCCAATCTTTTAGGGTTGGTCTTAAAACCTTTTGTCGACATATTTCAGACGACCGACCCTTAGTCCAGACGTCTGATGTCTTGGCTAGACGTCCAATTAGTGGAACATTGGCTTTCACAATATGATCGTTGAGAATGACTTTTAGGCTTCTATCAGACGTCCGTAGAGGACTTCAGACGTTTGATAAATAGACGTTGAGTCTCGTTTAACGCTAAATCACTTTTGTTTAGAGTTATAGTCGTTAAGCACTCATGGGAATCAGTTCCCACAGAGTTATTAGTTTCCTGATGTCCAAATCTTGTGCCAGACGATCAACCTGTCATTTGATCACTTTGACTTAGAATCCTGTTTAGGTCTGATGCAAGTTAGGAAGGAAACCCGTCTAGAATTAGACGTTTGATTTAGTTTCCAGACGTCTTATACTTGACTTCCAGACGTCTGATATTTTTCCCAGATGTCTGATGACCCTATCAGAATCATTAATGATTTTGATTGTGACTTGTTTTGCCTTGGGATGATCCCCAACGGCTACTTAAGGCTTCCACAGCCTTCCTAAGCCATCTATAAATAGGAGAGGCCCCTTCCTTTATTAGACACACCTATCAATACCAATTCCACATCAATTTGTGTCAATTTGATCCTTAGAAGAGATCTAGCTCTCACAAGATTCAGTTCTACATCTTGAGAGCTTTCTTCTCGCAGTGCACTCGCTCTCCCGTCGCCATTTCGAGAGCACCATCGTGCCATTACGTGGTTCAAGCACCCATGTCGTCACACCGACGCACTTCCACCAAAGGGAAGATCCTTTACCTATAGTAGCTAGTTTCATTTACATACTTCGTGGCTCTATAGGATTATTGTTGTTTAATTTATCTTTGGTTGGGTATTTGCTTTGCAAATTCCTATTTTCTTCATGAGACAAAAACCTTCTCATGAAGAGAAGGGGTTTAAGGCACACTACCCTCGTTCAAAGTAGCGTCGATTGTAAGAGGTTGAACTTCCCTCGTTCAAGTAGTTCAGATAGTGGATTCTGATCAACTTGGTTGATAGGAAAATCCTAACTCGAGAGGGTTAGGTGGTGGTCTTCACCTGATTTGGTTTTCCACCGAAAAATACCAGTGTATCTTGTGTGATTGTCTATTTGTGGGATTAATTTATTTTGCTTCCACACTTTATTTTTATTCTCCGCAAATCTCACCCCTCCCGTAGGAATCTATAAAGTGTTGTATTCATAGGGGCCTTTTTGTAATAAAAATAAAGGACCTAATTGTTATAAAAGCACTCGATTGAAATGAAAATTAAGGACCTAAACGTAAATAGTAGTTTTTAGGCTTATTTTAATTTATTTCCTTTTCAACTTTTTATATATAACTATAAATTAGGTAGATATTATATTTATGCCTTGAAATTATATTTTTACCCTTTTTAGGTATATTTAATTAAGTGATTAATTTAAATAGGTTAATTATGTACTTAGTTCATAATATTAACTAAATTAATTTAAATATTAAATATCTAGCTAAATGCATATTAATTGAGTCTAAATTATTAATTAAATTATTATTAATATTAATTGATATTTAATTTAGTATTTTTAACTTATTTTGAAGGTCCTTAGTATTTTATCCCCTATAGTATAATTAACCTTGTATTAAGTGTATTCTTAGCTAATTAACTAGGGAAAGTAATTAATTAAGGATAGTTAGGAGCCATGATAAGTCTCTCATCATCTAGGACACTTAAAAAAACTCTAGAGGCTTCAGAGCTTCTTTCTTAAGCTAAGGACACTAATCTTTGATTCAAATTAGCTTAACAGAAAGATTTCAACCTCTAGATTTGATCTAAATCAATTCATAAGGTCATAAAGGTTTGATCTAGGCAGAAATTAGATTGGAATCTCACCAAAATGCCTATGAACACCTATGGAGCTGGATAGGGATTTGAAATCACAATAAATCTCATCAAGTTTTATCAAAACTAACTTCATTAGGTTTATGTCAATCCCAGGAACTCAAATCATCCCTTGAACCTGAGTTTTAAAGTCTAAAACACCAAGAACACCTCTAAGTTGGCCTATCAAGCTTAAGAGTTGGCTTTGTACAATATTGCATTTCAGATCAAATTATTAGCCTAAATAGATTAAATTCAACCTAAGGAATAGATTGAAATCCTAAATCCGAGTTTTGACCACTCTATAAGTGATCTCAGGCACTTCTGCCTGAGTTCAAAGATAGGTTTGGTCAACAAACCAATCTAAGGATCTGAAAACTTATCTGAGACCTAATTTGGATTTCTTAGATCCTAATGATGCTAATGGACCTATTGCAAAGGTCTAATACCTAATGGATAAGCTTCCTCAGCTCTATCGGAGCTGAGGAAGATGATGCCTAGTTGAATGCTTGAATCATAGAATCAAGAAATTAATTATCAGAATTTCATCAGAAGATCACAAGTAGTTGATTTGGAGTTTTGTAGGAAGTTCTAAAAGCTAAGGCTCTGGATAAGACTTGTCGGAGCTCCGATGAATGCTGGATTGAAGTACAGGAGGTCAAATCTCCATGAAAATGCTCAAGAAATGTCTTAAAAGATTCCTAAGACCATAAATAGTCTCAAGAACACGTCAATTAATCCAATTGATGATTAACCTCAAGAGTAAGCTTCGAATTCTACAAAATTGACATCCTGAGTTTTGACAAACTCAGGAGTCCTCACCTCTCTCAATTGAATGAGGTGAAATCTCCAGTAAGTGTCGGGGAAGGTGTATAGGTGCTCAATTAGATTAAAGAACTCCTCTGAGTTCGCCATTGACAACGAGTTCAGAGGTTGGGATGAATTTAGGTGTTTTTATATATAATAGCTAATAGGTGAAATTAAGTAGTTGAATGGGGCCCTAGTGATGTGTAGGGGTGACGAAGGGCCCTAATTGGATGTGAACTTGACAACGGAGGTGCTCAGGTGAAGGTGTAGTGGATTAGGCAAATTAGGTGATAGATCATGAAATTAAAGACATAGAAATGGTCATAGAAAGGCAAAGAGTGTGATCTATGTGAAATAAAAGTAAAAGAGTAATCCAGACAAGCCTAACATGGCTTGTCAGAGGTCGGGAAGAAGGGAGCTAGAACAAGCAATAGAGGAAAGTATTACTCTAACTAACTACTCTAATCTACTCTACTCCACTCTAAACTACGAAAACACTACTGTTACTTGGAAGAATAAGGGTGGAGGATCTCCGTTGAGGTTCATTGGAGGAAGAAATAGAAGATGTTATGACCTGAATCCAGCCCCTCTAGGAACTCGGAAAAGGCTCACCTCGACTAACCCCAAGACTCAGTCGTCCAATGAGAAACTAACCCATATGCACGAAACCAACACAAACCACACATGCAACTAGCTAGAATAATTAAAGGAAGCAGCGAAAGTAACTAAAGCTCAAAAAGACAGTAAACATAATCCAAAACTAGCCATCACGACAATAAAAGTTCACACCATCGAGTCCAACATGAAATAGAAACACTCACTATAGTAGAAAAGGCTGAAAGAGAACTAGTACTAGAAACTAAGGCTGGGCTCAACTGGGTCCAACACCCTCTGCAGCCGGTGGTGCGGGCTACTTGACTCTCTGACCTGTACATGGTTATATATAACGTGGAGTCAGCTTACGCTGAATAGAGTGGCATATACAATAGTTATATCATTTACGCAACAAAGAAAACAACAGATTTACATGTAATATCTAATTATCCAAACAACAGTTAATTTAAAAACTAATGTTTACAAGTCAAATTTCAAGCAAAAGGTCCACAATCTCTCTCAATCTTCCTGTTCCCTAAGGGAATGATCTTGATTGCAGTTTTCCCGCGATGTAGGATGTACACGTGGCACTCTCTTGGCTGGGAGAGCACCTCGTGGTAGTCCTATGCCCGGTCTACCACCTCGAGGTTATGGTCGCGACGTAGCGGTGACTACGGCACGCGTGATAAGCGTACGGGTAGCTACCCCGCACTGGCACACTGTTAGTCATTTCTGGTAGCAGGTACACCCAAAAGTACAACACAGAACAGTATAGGGCCTTGCCCTCTCAGAGCAGGGGTCTTGCCCCTCCACAGTCCACGTACCCTCATCCAACTATCCCAGTTTGCCCAGTAGGCCTAACAAGAGTCGGTGTAGGGGGCTAGTCCTAACCCCGGGCCTCGTGGGGTGGCTAGCTCCCCCCCTACACTAAGTACAGTAGCTCTCCTCGATACCGTGTATCCGAGGGCCAGCTACTTTCCATCGACATTCGATATTTAGTCTGTACACGTGAGTTCCTCTTCTAGTTCCTCGTAGGGTTCATGCATAGGAATTTCTTACTTCTGTATAGTACATATGCCTCTACTCATATCATGATAAATTTAGGGTATGATAGGCAGCTCGTGGTTTCACAAT
Organism: Thalassia testudinum; assembly: GCA_037157565.1. NCBI lineage: Eukaryota > Viridiplantae > Streptophyta > Magnoliopsida > Alismatales > Hydrocharitaceae > Thalassia > Thalassia testudinum. The sequence goes on from JAZHRO010000024.1 coordinate 28,690,887, forward strand.
TCGACACTTATCTCATCAATTAAGGTAAGTAGGATACATTATGTATTTTAATTCAAGCCATGATTCAACAGGTATGAACGGGCAGCTCATAATTTAGCATATTCAGGAAACCTTACCACAATTTAACAATTCACAGCATGTATAATTATTTTTCTATCTCATCTCTAAGATTAATGGTACATCCTAGGATTCAACCAATTAGTTCTAACTAACATGAACTTTTATCGTTTAATTCACAAGGGATAGTAAAGACCACTCTACCAGAGTAACCAAGAGGTGTGGGGGCACGAATGGCAAACAGTGTAGCCTCTACGGGTCCCATGCACACCACGGACAGGCATCCTATTAACACAGACGGTTAGGTCAGCCATTTCAATATTTCTTCAGACAGAAAAAATGAGTTCGAAATAGTTAGAACAAGGCTCCATCACATGGGAATTTCCGATAGGAATCCAACGGTACCTTATTTACAAAAAATCAACTTTGTTTGGGCCCTGGACCGACCCAAACACCCTTCTCGGTTCACTTAAACAGGACCAGGCAGGTTGGTCCAGCTAGACCAACTGCCTGGTGCCTAAATCCATCAAATTAGGCTAAAATCAGACATCTAGGATAGGTCCTAGATGTCTTAAACGGCAACAGGAAACTCACCTTGCGTTCTGCGCTGAAGGCCGAATGTCTGGAACTCCTCACAGTCGTCCTGGGGTCCTTCCAGAGTCTGGCAGTGCACTCGGACGTCTGGGACGGGTATCAGTCGTCTGGAGATACGTCCAGATGTCCTAAAGTGTCTGGGACGTCATGCCTGCGCACCTTCCCAACAGCTCTGCATGCGCACAGTGACGTATAGTCACTCGCAGACAACATGTATGAAAAAGAAAACAGGCGGTCAGGACCTTATCGTGTGAATTTACTTTATCAGACGTCGGGTGCTACCTCCATACAACCTGGCAGATGTCTATTGAGAGATACAGACGTCTGATATGCGAAGAAAACTCTCCCAACGCCCTTCACGAGCCTTCCTCTCCTCATGGAAAACACCCGCGCCCTGTACAGCACACATACACTAAGGCTCTCAGTCTTATGCCTATTGTGCAGAGAAGAAAACACCGCAAAAATGCACACAAGTATCGAGAGGGCGTTACCTCAGAGTTTGTACGGTATCGAACATCTGAGGGTCCTCCCAGACGTCCGATTATGCGGAAGAGTCTCTGCAGAATCGTTGCGAGGCTTTTCCTCGCAACAACTCCGCTCCTCTTCGCACTGGAGCTGCAGCAGCTCAATTGCGCAGTGTCACAGCTCACGCATGGCCTCCTCCAAGCTCTCCCCCTAATAACGCTATATTTTATGATGATAATTCTGCCAATTGGGGTTTGTCTTAAGGATAAAATGCATAGATAACAAATTATAAATAGGTACGGGAGCATTACATGCATCGCACATTGAGATTGCTTATAATTCACTATTAATGGCCATTTGTACAAGTTTATGTCAAAACAGGCCTTAGATGAGCAATCGAACTGCATAGATGGATTCAGAACGACGAACGAAGTCCAACGGACTCAAAATCGACCAAATTCGACATCCAGAGCTCCCGCAATTGGCCCAAGAAGATCTGACCGTTGATCTGATGATCAACGACCATAAAACCGTCACGTGGTGCAAGATCGGCACCACCCTGCCTCCTCTATCCACTGCAGGACAAATCTCAGCCGTTCGATTTTCGATCGAACGGCTGAGAATGGCTCTCGCAGAGCCTCCTTCACCCACACCTCTCCATCCTCCAGCAAATCACAGCTGTTGGATTTCTATCCAACGGCCACCTGCACAGCTCCAGCTCACCGCGTCCACAACCATCCATGAGCGCAACGTAGCGGGCTACGCCTCATCTGCGAAGGCAGTGGCAAGCGTTCGAAACCCCGTGCACTACCAAATCAACTACTCACGCAGGCGCGACCGAATAAGGCCATTGATCCGCGATCGAACGACGTAGAGGCAACCACGCAGCGCTGTGGATACGCACGATTCCTCATGCGCATGATGACTCGAGGGGCGCGCACTGCGCAAGAGCGATCCGCGAGTGCGCCCTCCGCTCTATCACAGGTGTCCGTCCGATATTCGATCGGACGGCTCAGAGCGCGATTACGTAGATCGTGCGGGAGAAGAACGGCGTGCGCGGAAGACCGGCGGACAGGGGCCTTCACCAATGTTTTGGGAAGGGTTTTAGCGACATCCCCGACGTCGCTAAAGCTCATGCTTAAATTTGAAACCCCTTCTTCCTATATAAACCCCTTCCAACTACCCATGGAAAGCATTCAATTCACTTGCAAGTATTCTACCCTACTCTTAGCTATCCCTAACACCCTTTTGTAATCGCTGGAGTCGATGAGCTGCCGACGAAGCCCTCCTCCACCGTCGTGGCCACCTTGCCATCTCCCTTCTCTCTTTCTCTCTCTCTCTGCCTATCTTAGCATTACTTTACTTATGCTTAAGCATTTAGCTATTGTTAAGACCCACGACATCAAACGTCTTTTAAGACGTCTGGGAGTTGGTCCAGACGTCTGGAAGCCTTCCTAGACGTCTAGAATTTAATTTTTGCGGCGTACGATTGCGAGTCTGCACACATGCGCGCGCAGACTGAACCTGCCACCCTCTTTTCTTCTCTCTCTTCCCTCCCCGTCCTGCAGGTGCCTTCTTTTTATTCCTCTCTTCCCCAGCGCCTTCAAATATCTTCCCCCCTTTCCTCTCCCTCTCCACCACTCCACCGTCTCCTCCTTCCAGTGACAGCGTGAGAGTGAGAGAGCGAGGGCAGCAGCTACTGCCGGGTGCGCGCGGGGAGGAGGAGGTGCAGCAAGAGGGAGAAGAGGCGGAGCGCGTGAGGAAGAGAGGGCAAGCTCACTAGAGCAGCCAGGGTCGGCCAGCGGGCGCGCAGCGGGAGCGTGGTGCTGGGGAGGTTACCCCGGTGCTGCTGCAGCTCAGGTAGCAGGCAAGCGCAGCACGGCACGGCCGTGTGCAGCAGGCGGAGGGAGAGGAGGTCCTGATTCTGGGAAATTGTCCCAAAATCAGACGTCTGGAGGAAGATCTAGACGTCTAAAAGGTACAATATTTCTTTTCTTCTTCCTTTTGCGGGTACGGCCATGTAGGCCGTTCCACCGAAGGTTCTGCCTCTTTGCCGTGTTGAGATCAATTGCGTACAAGTGCAGGGTTCATTTGGGAAGGTGCAAGGACACGTCCTCCCACGCAGATCGGACTTCTAGGCACAACACCAGACGGCGGAGAGAGTCTCCAGACGTTCGGAGTGACAGTCAGACGTCTGGAACTAGGTCCAGATGGTTCAGCAGGATCCTGCATGTCTGAAGAACAGCGCAAAAGTGAGGTATTATCTGAGCCATCGTTTAAGACGTCTGGAAGGTGTTCCAGACGTCTAATTTGGGGCAGGATTGTCGTTTTTGACCCGTTTAGGGTCCGTTCGAAGTCTGATTTCCACGTTTAAAATTTTGTTCTTCTCAAAATTAGTCCCTCTACTTGTTTAAAGTAATTGTATCCTATTCTGAGTAGTTCCTTGTGTTTGATCCTTATGTTAGGACCTTGTCCCGTTGCGGCTCTGGGGGTTGCGGAGGCACGTGGACCTACCGATCACGCCCCCAGTACTCCTGATTTTGCGGGTAGAGTGGCTCCCTTTGATTATTTATCAGGATTTATGCACTTGTGAGATAAATAATAGATTCTAAGGTATGTCATGAACCCTAGGACTAGAAAACTAGATTGAATGATAGATCCTAGGATATGGTATGAATCCTAGGACTAGAAAACTAGATTGAATGATAGATCCTAGGGTATGGCATGAAACCTAGGACTGGAAAACTAGATTGAATGATAGATCCTAGGGTGTGGCATGAATCCTAGGAATAGAAACACTGAAACGAATTTCGTGAATACATGAATTGTAGTCTTGGAAAAGTAGAAAGAAAAATGATAATTGCCTGTAATAGGATAACAGCTGCTTGTATGTGAATGTATATTAATTATTGGAAACACGGGCTATATGGGAATAAAAACTGAAATGATGAAACATAAAATGGCTTGGCGAGAGAAATATGAGCATGAACCCTACGGGGAATTTGGAGTAGAGCTCCTAAAAGGTAAATGGAATGGAATTGGGGAAGTGAGTTGGCCCTTGAGTACGGAGTACCAAGGAGAGCGACTGTCCCCCTGTTTAGTGCAGAGCGGAGCTAGCTGCCCCAGGGACCCGGGGTTAGGTCTGGCCACTTTGTACCGACTTTTGGCTCTTGCGTACACAGTACCGGGGAGAGCTACTAGTGTAGGGAGAGCGCTAGCCACCCCACGGGCCCCGGGGTTTTGCTAGCCTTCCTACACCGACTTGTTAGGCCCACTGGGCAAACCAGGGTAGTCAGGCGAGGGTGCGCGGACTGTGGAGGGGCAAGACCCCTGTTTGGTTACTGTGGAGGGGCTAGACCCCTATTACTGAGAGGGCTCTGCCCTATACTGGTTCCGTGCTGTGCTTTGGGGCGCACCCGTTAACGGAAACGACTGACCATGTGCCAGTGCGGGGTAGCTACCCGTGCATTTATCGTGCGTGTCGTAGTCACCGTTACGTCTGTCAGTGACCTTGGGGTGGTTGACTGAGGGTAAGAACACCACGGGGGACTCTCCCGGTCAGGAGAGCACCACATGCTACTTCTACTTTTCCGAAAAGACTGCAATTAAGATCATTCCCACGAGGAACATTCGAGATCAAGAGAAAGATCTGAGAAATAATTCAAGAATGGGTAAATAGAAAATAAAGAAAGAAATTAAAAATAGCAGCTACTTATCCACCTTACTGTTTTCTTAGTTAGTTGGTTGCCACCTACTCAGCGTTTCGCTGACGTGTCACCTTTGTCACCTTTTCAGGACCAGGTGTTGAGCAGCTAGAGCCTACGGCTGCAGAGAGTGCTGGGCCTAGTAGAGCCCAGTTTTACTTGTGTTGTACCTACTGTACCATTTCTTCTATTGTAGTGAGTATTTTCTGTTACAATTGTACTCTTTTATTGTAAGCATCATGTTTATGTACTGTTGAGTGCACGAATCGCTACGCTAACGTGTCTGGTTTTAGAAAACCTGTCGTTGTAGCTTGAAAGCGAAGAATTCATGTTCAACAAATAAAATTTATACCGAAAAGAATTCCGTGTCGAACACAGGGAGGCTACATTGATCTATATTCGCAATTATATTTTTTTAGGATTTTTGATAAGCAAGGCGATATAATTACAATGGAGCTATCAGACTAAAAGAAAGAGAGAGAGAGAGAGAGAAAGAGAACATGCATTCAATATTTCAACTGTTTATATAATCAAACTAAATAAAAGTTACACTAGAAAGCGGGAAATCAATTACACTATAAAGCAGGAAAATTCTACACTAGAAAAGTTGTAAATAAGAATGGGAGAGAGAGGTTATCCTCCTCGACGATTGCTTGGAGGACGAGCCGGATGGGACGACACCTGGACGAAGGAGAACGAAGCAGGACGAAGGAGGACGAAGCAGAAGAACGAGAACGGAGAAGCACGCCATTGTCGTCGCGGGATCCACTTCCGAAGGGGGCCGAAAATTTGGACTTTATCTCGCGAGAAGCATCCCAGGTGTGGGACAAGCTTCTCTTGAGCTTTGTAGGGGTAGAGAGGAGAAGGAAGGGATCAGAATTTCGTATGGAGGGGGTCTCCTTTTATAATTGCAAGGAGTGGGGGAAAAATAGTCATTACAAGTTCAAAATAATAAATGAGGGGTCATTAGTGACGGATAAATACGTCACTAAAGCCCCAACGTGGGCGTAGCTCCCGTGCCCACGCGTGCCTCCTCAGCTGCCCGCTTCCTCAATGCCATCGCACATTCATTGATTCTCAGCCGTCCGATCGCGATATCGAACGGCTTAAGTCGCGCCTTCACCCATTGTGCTACGCTCCCGCCAGCGTGCGATCGCGCGTCCATGCTGCGCGTTCAATCGCGCGTGAACGCTATCGGGCACGCGTGGCCGTCCGATCAAGGTCCAACGCCCACTCACGCCCGATCGCCCGCACCTTCCAGCCCTTCGCTGCGGCTCGAACCCGCGCCCGCCGCTCACGTAAGCGCACTCGACCGCTGCGCTACAAGGCGCGGATGGTCGAGCGGACGCTTTTAAGCGCGGCTGACCACAGCCGTTGGATCAAGATCCAACGGTGGAGAGCGAGTGGGTGCGAGGCTTCATAGAATGTAAGCGGCCATTTGGGCGGTCGAGATGGTGCCACGTGGCGCCATCTTGGCTGTCCATCTTCTGGAAGTTGTAGATGGTGCCACGGATGTCGGATTGACTCGATTTTTGTGTCGTTGGGCCGCGATCGTCGATCCAAATTCATCTGTGCGGTCAGATTTGTCATCTAAAGTGTGAATTTACACCATCCTGCCCCGGTCACTATCTGATGCTACGGATGCCTGATTAGGGCGATCTTGGAGTCGTTGAACTCTAATCGTAGCCCTGATCACATCCATATGGTTGGATCTTTGATCTGAGGCCCCGATAAAATGTTTGCCCTATCCAAGCACATAAAAGGAGACAATTAACTTGCATTTTATTCAAACTACTCTTAATGCAAGATGGTGCATGTTATGCAATATTTATATCATGAAATGCAATCCTATGCTTAAGAACATGCATAAATAGACATCTTAGGTAGTGTAAATGTGTTTACATCATACCCCCATGCCTATCTTTTGCTAGTCCCTAGCAAAAACTATATGGTATTTATAAAAGAATTAGGTTGGATTATTTGGACCTGAGTTATTTTCAATCATTAAGAAATTGTCTACTTAGGAACTAAACTTTCAAAGACACAATAGTGCCCGAGTATCAGCCAAAATGCAGACCGCCTCCAGCCCTCGCCTTATTCAAAGAAAAATTCTTTTCCTTTTTACTCTTTTCTATTTTTTTTGGATTTTCAAATTTTAGGGTTTAAGAGTGGCTTTCTACGGCCATTCAACTCACCCAAGATTTGATGAGAACCCTAAGCTTTAAGCATCTTATTGTGATTGTGATAGACTCGTTGACCGGCAATTAAAACGGACTTCGGATTTCTACACCTCTAGGTGACCTCAAAAAGAATTCTGCCTAAAGGTATATCTTTACAACCAGTAGCTTTCTCCCTACTTTTATCTTTTTTACGGGGTCAACAGAAGGGTGAATCCAGTGTATATCTCCCCTGTTTATTCTACTTCTCCGCTTCTTCCTAAGTGTTTTGGAAATTTTTAGTGTATTTATTAAGCTGGGTTCTGGACAACCGATCGATGAGTTGTTACCACCGACAACTTGCCAGCCATACTCGTGCGACGAAGTGTGGCTTATTTCTTTTTATTCTTTTCTCCTTTTTCTTTTTTTTTTAAGTAGGTGGCTTCCCTGGTCTAAGATCTACCTAAGGGCAGGAAAAAGAGAAAGGTCTAGTGACTGGGCTTTGGACAACCTACCTATGGGCTGTTACCCATGATAACTTGCCAGCCATATCACCCTAAAAGGTTCATTAGCTACCCAATTTCCGTTAAAATCGTCGAACAACGAGTCAGTGCAAAGAAAGTGTGTAGGTGCTTAAGACTCAAAATTTCCTCAAATCAGAGGGCGGGTTGATAAGTCGTGTACTTATCACCCAAACTTATCTATTCCAATTACGATAGAATTAAGATGGCGAGAACTCAAAGACAAATACACAATTTAGTGGATACATAGGCTAATTAAGTCCAAAGACCTGAAGGGTCTTTGTGTTCAGATCCTAATGTAAAATTTCTTAGGATTGAAAAGTCTTAATGTCCAACTAATCCTTCCTAATTTTTTTTTTAATATAAATAAGAAGAGAAAAACAATTTGTATGGATTTCACAAAGCTGACCAAATAATTCAAAAATGAATCCACCCCCCCATGCCTAGCTGGTGCAATGTCCTCATTGAAAAAGAGACATGAAAGAAAGGGTAGAATATGAAAGATGTCACCTGGATATGAAGCTCGTATCAGCCTTGTGTCATATGTACAACTACTGAGTTGAATGCTGTCAGCTAAGCGAAGTCCAGCCAAAGAAGTCACAGAATGGCTAGAGCAACAGAGTCTGAGATGGGTTCTGGAAGATTACGGTCAACAACAGGCTTCAAATGTTGACCGTTGACTTTAAAGGTGTTACCCGTCTTTGGGTCAGAAATCTGAACGGCACCATTTGAAAAAATCTGATCAATTATGAATGGGCCATTCCATTTAGATCTAAGTTTGCCAGGAAAGAGCTTAAGTTTAGAATCGAATAACCAGACCTTTTGGTTTGGCTCAAAGCTCTTGTGGGAAATCAATTAATCATGTAGAGCTTTGGTCCGAGCCTTGTAGATCTTGGCATTCTCATAAGCATCATTTCTAATATTCTCCAACTCAGATAGTTGGAGTTTCCTGGTCTTCCCAGCTAGATTCAGATCTAAATTGCATTGTTTGATTGCCCAGAATGCCCTGTGTTCAATCTCTACAGGTAGATGGCACGCCTTTCCATACACCAAACGGAATGGAGACATGCTGATGGGCATTTTATATGCCGTACGGTAGGCCCAAAGAGCGTTCTCAAGCTTTTGAGTCCAATCCTTGCGATCAGGCCTAACCGTTTTTGCAGAATGTTCTTGATCTCTCGATTGGAGATCTCGGCTTGTCCATTCGTCTGGGGATGGTAAGGTGTGGAAATTCGATTATTAACCCTGTATTTGGCCAATAAATTTTGGAATTGGGCATTAGTAAAATGAGTACCGCCATCACTGATGATAGCCCTCGGAATCCCGAACCTACTGATGATATTTTTCTTGACAAAATTGATGACCACCTTGTGGTCATTGGTTCGGGTGGGAATTGCCTCAATCCATTTGGACACATAATCAACAGCAACAAGAATGTACTAATGTCCAAATGAAGGGATAAAGGGTCTCATGAAATCGATGCCCCAAACATCGAAAATTTCTACAGGAAGAATAGGGTTTAGGGGCATCATGTCTCTCTTAGTTATGTTCCCGAGTGACTGACATCGAGAACATGACCTTGAGAAGTCCTGGGCATCCTTGAATAAAGACGGCCAATAGAAGACAGATTGTAAGATTTTTGCAGCCGTCTTTCTCCCGGAGAAATGTCCACCACACCCAGATGCATGGCAGAACTCGAGTATACTGTTGAATTCATTCTCCGGTATGCATTGGCGAATAATCTGATCAGAGCCGATGCGATACAGTTCAGGGTCCTCCCAAAAGTAGTATTTGGCCTCAGATTTGAGTCTATCCCGTTGTTGCTTGGTCCAATCCTGGGGAATTTGACCAACGGCCAAATAGTTAACAATTCAGCAAACCATGGGGTGTGGACACCTAAAACTGTAAGAATGGTTTCGTCCAAAAAAGTGTCAGCAATTGGAATGTCCGGACAAGAAGAATCACCTAGGAGTCTCGACAAATGATCCGCCACCACATTTTGTACCCCAGTTTTATCCTTGATTTCAAGATCAAATTCTTGAAGAAGAAGAATCCAACGAATAAGCTGGGGTTTAGCATCCTTTTTAGCCAAGAGATGTCTCAGGGCCAAGTGGTCGGTATAAACGATAACATGAGATCCTAAAAGATAAGCCCTGAATTTTTCCAAAGCAAATACCACAGCTAGTAATTTCTTCTCAGTAACAGTGTAATTCCTTTGGGCTTCATCCAGAGTTTTACTAGCGTAGTAAATGACAGAGGACTTTCGGTCAATTTTCTGACTCAGGACAGCCCCGACCGCGTAATCAGAAGCGTCGGTCATGATCTCAAAAGGGGCTATCCAAATTGGTGGTTGCAAAATTGGAGCACAAGTGACTGCCGTTTTTAGGAAATCAAATGCCTTTCGGCATGATTCGTCCAAAACAAATGGTGTTTCTTTGACAAGAAGATTGCTCAAAGGACGAGCAACCTTCGAGAAATCCTTTATGAATCTTCGATAAAATCCCACATGGCCAAGAAATGATCTGATCTGTTTAACAGATGTGGGAGGAGGAAGTTTAGCGATAGCATCAACCTTAGCTTTGTCTACTTCAATTCCCCGTTCAGAGATTACATGACCCAAAACGATGCCCTCTCGGGTCATGAAATGACTCTTTTCCCAACTAAGGACCAGTCGTGTCTTGATACATCACTTAAGAATCATTTCCAAATTAGCCAAACAAGAGTCAAATGATTTTCCAAAAACAGAGAAATCATCCATGTAGACTTCCATAAACTCTCCTACCATGTCGGAAAATATGGCTAGCATACACTTTTGAAAAGTCGCAGGTGCATTGCATAACCCGAAAGGCATCCTACGAAAAGCAAAGGTTCCGTAGGGACAGGTGAAAGTAGTTTTTTCCTGATCCTCGTGATGGATAGGAACTTGGTTGTATCCCGAGTAGCCATCAAGAAAACAGAAGTACTTCTGCCCGGCTAATTTTTCCAAGATTTGATCAATGAAGGGCAGGGGAAAATGATCCTTTTTAGTGGCCGTGTTCAGCTTCCTGTAATCAATACAAACTCTCCAAGAGGAAGCTGAACGAGTTGTGACAGATTCTCCTCTCTCATTAGTCACAACAGTAATCCCGACTTTCTTTGGAACAATCTGAATGGGACTTACCCAGGGACTGTCAGAGATTGGATAGATAATTCCTGCATCGAGCCACTTGATGATTCCTTTTTGACCACTTCTCGCATATTTGGATTCAATCTCCTCTGCATCTGGCGAGAAGGGCGGGATCCATCTTCCAAAAATATTCTATGATTACAATAAGATGGCTCGATCCCCCTAAGGTCATGAATGGTCCAACCAATTGCCTCCTTATGTTCCTTTAGGACCTTAATCAATTTAATCTCTTGCTCATTTGTCAATTTAGCACTGATAATCACAGGGAGCGTATTCTGAGGTCCTAAAAATTGATATTTCAAATTCTCAGGCAATGGTTTCAATTCAAGCTGGGGTGGGGTGATGATTGATGGTAGGGTAGATGCTGAAGATTCAACAAGAGGGAAAGGTTGTGAGTGAACAAAATCAATAACCTCTTCCGAAGATGTTAGGTCAGAGGGTTGCGGGTCAAATTCATCAACCAAAGAGGAACTTTCAATTGAAGAAACTATCAAACAAATTTCAATATTAACATTATCCTCATCAAGTTCCTCAATAAATCCACAATCCTCAAATTTGTTGATCGCCTTAAAAATATCCAATTTCATTCGTTGGTCCCCAAAGGCGATTTCCATGCTACCGCTTTCACAATTAATGTTGGCCTTTGCGGTAGCCAGGAACGGACGCCCCAGAATGATGGGCGTGTTCCTCAGATTATCCGGTACATCCATGTCAAGGACAAGGAAATCTACAGGAAAATAAAAATCCTTGACCTTAACTATAACATCTTCAATAACGTCTCGCGGGTTTGTGACCGAACAGTCTGCTAACTGTAGCGTTACTGAAGTTGGTCGAAGTTCACCTAACCTAAACTTCTCATAAGAGAAGTTGGAATTAGGTTGATGGATGCACCGAGATCCAAAAGTACTCTATCAAATGTGTAATCTCCGATAACGCAAGAAATCAAAGGAGCACCAGGATCTCTCTTTTTCTGAGGGAGGTAGTGTAGGATAACAGAACTAGCCTGCTCGGAGAGTACCACCTTCCTCGGAATAGATTCTCTCAACTTACGCTTTTGTGTACATAATTCTTTCAAAAATCTTGCGTAAGTCGATATGTGCTTGATAGCAACAAGGAGCGAGATATTGATCTCAACATTCTTAAATAAATTCAGAAGCTCATCATTGCTATCAACAGACTTCTTCTTCTTTGCTTTGGTTAAGGCTTCAGGAAAAGGAACATGAGTCAGATCTTTGGAATCAGGTTCCTGAGCCTTGATTTCTCCTCTAGGATTCTCCTCTCTCTCCTCAGGTTCTTCAAGATTCAAAAGATTAGAATAGTGTGATTGTGGATCCTGAGTCTTCTTACCACTCCTCAAAGTGACAGAATTTGCAAATGCGTAAGAATTTGGGTCTTGGGGAGGGTTAGGAAAGATTGGAGGGGCTTGATTGACCATGAATTGTTGATTTGCAGAAGAAGAAGACGAGGAACCCTGCTCAACCACCTGAGCATGTGGGTGCGGGTCCCTCTGATTTCCATACCCTTGGGCTTGATTGCCCAAATTCATAATGTTTCGCGGGTTGGGTACGGGTTGGGATGGTAAAGATCCGGGTTGACGAGAGTTAGCAATGAGACCGATTGCAAGTTGTCTAGTGAGTTTTTCATTTGCTGCATGAGCTAGAGCATAGATCCTTGCACTTCTACTATTTGACGGTTCAAATCAGCCTGCCCTACGAGTTGACGGGCATTCCAAGCTGGCTGATTGACCTGATTCGGAGGCAACTGAGTATATACTTGACCCTGACCCATTGGTCGTTGCGGAGCATAGTTGCCGGGTCGAAATTGGGTCTGTTGCCCCCGATTTTTCCAAGAGAAGTTAGGGTGGTTTCTCCAACCTGGATTATAGGCATTCGAGTAGGGGTTGGATTTAACATTCTCTTGTATAGCACAGACATCCTCATAGGGTGAGGATGGAGAGAAAGAAAGGGAAGGATCAGAAAAACTGGGATCAAAGGCCCCAGTTGGGAACCCATGGGGTTCCGAAAAATGCTGACTCATAGGTTGAGTCCATCGAGTTGATTCACGAACTCCTGTCCAGAAGGAGCTCGTGATGAATGGAATCCCGAATTTTGGGATTGAGTGGATTGAGAGTTGTTCATAGAATTGCCAGCCATCCACTCTTTCATTCTTTTAGCAACCAAGTCCACCTTATCAAGTTTATTACAAATCAATTCCATATCAAATGAATGAGAGTCATGGACTTCATTGACATTTGATCTGGGTTGCTGGGACCAGTTAAAAGTATCCATGGAGGCATGATTAATTGAATTCTCACTCATTTCCTCAAATAAATCATGTGCACTATCTGCATCTTTATTGAGGAAATTGACTCCACAAGAAGCATCCACATGGTTTCTGAGTTGCTCAGTCAACCCATGATAGAAAATATGCACGAGTTCCCATTTCGGCACCTCGTGGTGTGGACACCTCCACAATAAGTCCTGGAATCGCTCCCAGACCACATGAAACTGCTCCCCTAGCCGCTGGGTAAAGGTAGTGATTGCCCGTCTCAAAGCATTGGTACGACCGACTGGGAAGAATTTCTTCAGAAAGGCCGATTTCAACTCATTCCAAGTTGTAATTGGTCTTCCTATTGTCCTATACCAATGCGCGGCCTTATCCCTAAGAGAGTGGGGGAAGAGCCTCATGATCATTTGCTTCTCGTTTACGTTTCGAGACTTGGTGGTCTGGACCAAAGTGGTCAAATCTTCCAAGTGCTGAAACGAATCTTCAGAGCCAAGCCCATGATAATGTTTAATCAGGCTTAACACCTGGGGCTTGATTTCTACGTCACCGACTAGAATCTGGATGCCGGGACGTTCCTCGTAATTTGAAGGATCATAAAAATCCTTCAAGGGCTGAGCGCCCTGCATTCTCTGGAACCATTCCTGCATTCTCTGCATTTGTTCCAGCTACCTTCGAAATTCTTCCTGTGGATTTCCAAGCAGAGGAAGCTGTTGTTCGGCCATGGGATCAAATTGACCAAAATCTAACTTGCGCCTCTAATAATAGAATAGAATAGAATAGATGATTGCAATGATTGTTGTAGTATGTTGTAGCATGAAACACTGAGAGTGTCAAAGTGGTGAGTTAGGACGAGTACCAGTCATTACAACCATTATTATTATTTACTTATCTAATTTTTACTGGTTTTGTTCCAGGTCGTTCACTGGGAGGCAATTTATTGAATTACATCGATCACTCTTTGATCTCAAAATTATCCTCTAATTCCAAAAAGAAACTTTACATCTTATTAAAGAATGAATGAATATAAAAATGGTTTGCCTACTTACTAAAAGTTAATTGTAATGCTTGTAAAAATTAACTAACTAAAAACAAGCACCAAACAATTTATTACTATACTAAAAACTATGTATTTACAAGTTATAGTATTAATATTAACATGATAGTACCTAATACACTAGGATGCCATAGTGTAAAAACTTATATTACTAGTCTGTTATCTACAGTAACATATACAACAGTTTTAATAACAAACATAAGCGTCGCTAAATCTCAGAAAACACTATATACAACCTAAGGAGGGAAAACTGAGGTCTTTAGCGATGTTTATGGTGTCATTTTATTCTGTTAGTAATTATATAAGTTTTCTTATACAAATAATAGGGCTATACTACGTGTACATATGTATATCTTTTTCTGTTATATACACTTAAGTCGTCATTAGCTTTTATTAAGAAATTCAAAATGTGTTTAATTTGCGGGCGCGCCATTCGAGGGATACACAGCACCCAGAAGGTGGGACCAGACCTCTACTAAGCGCCCTAACCTTAATTAGGCGGCTTACGTTCTCAGACTCAGCGCAGGACCTTAGCCCAACGCCACACGCAATCGGGCCCCCGACCCCACACACATTCATGTACTCATCACATCTCAGACAGAATGCTCAGATCATATGCTCAATGGTAATCGGATCCTGTATGTATTGGCAGTGCTTCAGGCGCCCGGCGCCCGTGATGACTGCTTAAGCATAAGTAGAAATTCACTTTATAGCGCTGCGCTTGATTTGCAGCGCACGATGTGGCGCTATTCCAGCGCCACATCTGCGCTGGAAATCAGGCGCAGCAGCGTCTAGAAGCACATTTGGCCCTTGATTTGAGGGTCATAAATTATTAAAAAAAATAAAATAAAATATGGACAATAAAGTATTTACATAAAACTACATAATTGTTTAATTAATTTTGAATTTTAATTAGGTTTACTATACAAATAAATTCATTAAAGTAGGCTGTTTGTACAGGTTGATTTAGATGCTTAATTAGTTAATTACTTATAAATTAGTTAGTAAATGGTCTAATTGACCTTAACCAGATTTAAATTACATACTTAAGTATTTTATACATATTTTTATTATATTTTTACGAATTTATTTATGTTTTATTTAAGTTAAAATAGCAGCTCTTGGCTGTTTATCTTAAAAACTAAATAACTGTAATCTACAATAGATATAAATATACTTTAACTAGCTTAAATTACTTACCATATACTAACCTAGGTCTATAGATTTACTTAACTTAGTTATAGCTCTAAATTATTAGTTTAGCTAATTTAATCTATAGTATGGCTATAACAGAATAAATGCAAATCAGTACATATATATACATAATTCAGTAATTATATATGTAATAATTCAGTATTTATACATATATGTATATAAATTACATATGTATATAGATATATATAAGTTCATACAGTATACAGTATATATGTATCTATACTTACATAGTTATTATGTACATTATAGTTATAGTTAGTAGTATATGTATATATACAGTATTAGATTTAAGTATGTACAATTAGATTTCAGTAGGAGGTTAGGAATGAAGGATTGATTAAGTTTAATTTCATTTTGTTTTCAACAGCAGCTCCAGCCACTGTCAGAGAAGGTGAAGAAGAGGAGAACATGTTGGAATTCAGTACTTCTTTAGCAGTGGCTTAAGCCACTATCAAATGGGCTAACTGCTGCTGCAGTTAGTCCATTTGAAGAGGAGGATGAGTTCTACAGATGAGGAGGGAATTTAGAGAAGAGGGGAATTTAGAGAAGAGGGGAATAATGTAGCTGCCAGATGCAGCACTTTACTGAGTAACTGGGATTAAAAACAATCAAAACCAACTAAAAAAAATAGCTAGGTGAATCCCAAATCTGACAAGGCTTTAAATCTCATGAAAATCACACAATATCTCAATTCAAATGCCCAAAAAGGAGACCTCATCAAAAACATCATTTCATATTAAAACCAAAAATAACACTGAATTAGCTCTTCCTAATGCTATAGACAGCATGAAGGAAGACTTAATTCAGTATCTTAAAACCATTAAATCCAATCCTAGTTTCTTGCAACCTTAAGGAGTATGGAGAACTCCTTAGGTTAGGAATTCACCATACAAATCACCATAGTCATTATCACATTAATTATCAAACTAGATAGTGTATGGCAATTCTGAATTATCAAGACAGTACTGAGAATTCATTAAGGGAATTCACAGTAACTTGTAAATGCATTCAAAACATAGCAAAACAGATAATGGATGGCTCTTCTGAGATAGTTTCTATCACCAGAAATTCTCTCAGAGTCCTTGCCAACAGGAAATTCCAATCCTCTTCAATCTGTCAGATCAGGCAATGAAATCCAGAAAGCAAAAATCCTTAAAATCCATGTTGAAAAGAAATCTGACAAACTGAAGAATTCAACCCAAAATCAAGGGGCTTTTGTGAACAAATATGGGGTGAGTGAGAAGCCCCAAAGGTGCTTGTGAAGCCAATTTCAGATCTGAGGTTGTAAACCACCAGAACTGAAATCGGATCAGGGTGTGTGGGTGAAGGATGAGAAAAACTTCTCGTTAAAAAGAAATCAGAACTGGATTGTGAAAAAAAACATGGAGAGGGAGATAATTTGAAAAATGATTTGATGAATTCTTCCCCTCTGATGTGGACTGATCAGAGGAGGTGAGGGAAGGGAATTAAAGCTAATTCTACTCCTACAGCTACTTTAACCTACAGCGAAAATTAAACACTAACAATTATGCTAATTCTACTATAAACTACTTAACTACAGCTAAAACTAATTATGCAGAATTAAAAACCTAAACTAACAGGAAGAATGGGACCTATGGGTCCTTAGCCGGTGGCTAAGGAGGAAGATGACTCCAGCGAAGGGAAGAGTCTGCTAGTGAGGCTCCAGGGTCGTCCTCAGGTGCTACGAAGTCCTTAGCGACGAGGAGTGTCGAGAGAAGGTGGTGATTTCACAGCCGGGGCTGTGAAATCACCACCTTCTCTCGACACTCCTCGTCGCTAAGGACTTCGTAGCACCTGAGGACGACCTGCTGTGAAATCAGAGGTTGGATGGGGAGGAGAGACTGGAGTGGACGAATTGATCGCTAAGAGGTGTAGGAGGGAGCGATCAGAACCCGGTTGAGTAGAAAACAAATCAAGTTGATCAAGTGCCTTGAATGTGGGTGTGTGTTGTGTGTTTGTTGGAAATTACCCCACAAGATTATCTTTTTGTTATTTTTTTTTATGAATGAGGGTCGAATGAATGTCAGTGGAAATCCAAACAACCAAACTATTCCTAGGATTTATGCAAACACCTAGGTTAATTGAAATTTGGATTTAATGTGGCGAATGAAATCTAAGAAGGGGGAAAGAATGGGGGAGCACTTACAGTTGTCTTCAACTGCACTTTACTTCAGTCTACCGCTTGTTGAATCCTTGATGGAGGTCCCTGTAAAACAATAAACACAAGAGAAAGCTAGTTAGAAAACAAATAAAGTGCAATAAATGCGAAGAAAAGATTGGAAATCGTTGCCAACCCGGCAACGGCGCGAAAATGTTGAGCGCACGAATCGCTACGCTAATGTGTTTGGTTTTAGAAAACCTGTCATTGTAGCTTGAAAGCGAAGAATTCATATTCAACAAATAAAATTTACACCGAAAAGAATTCCGGGTCGAACACAGGGAGGCTACGTTGATCTATATTCGCAATTATATTTTTTTAGGATTTTTGATAAGCAAGGCGATATAATTACAATGGAGCTATCAGACTAAAAGAAAGAGAGAGAGAGAAAGAGAGAGAGAGAGAGAAAGAGAACATGCGTTCAATATTTCAACTGTTTATACAATCAAACTAAATAAAAGTTATACTAGAAAGCGGGAAATCAATTACACTATAAAACAGGAAAATTCTACACTAGAAAAGCTGTAAATAAGAATGGGAGAGAGAAGTTATCCTCCTCGACTATTACTTGGAGGACGAGTCGGACGGGACGACGCCTGCACGAAGGAGAACGAAGCAGGACGAAGCAGAAGAACGGGAACGGAGAAGCACGCCATCGTCGTCGCGGGATTCACTTCCGAAGGGGGACGAAAATTTGGACTTTATCTCGCGAGAAGCATCCCGGGTGTGGGACAAGCTTCTCTTGAGCTTTGGAGGGGTAGAGAGGAGAAGGAAGGGATCATAATTTCATATGGAGGGGGTCTCCTTGTATAGTTGCAAGGAGTGGGGGCAAAATAGTCATTACAAGTTCAAAATAATAAATGAGGGGTCTTTTGTGACGGATAAATCCGTCACTAAAGCCCCAACGTGGGCGTAGCTCCCGCGCCCACACGCGCCTCCTTAGCTGCCCGCTTCCTCAACGCCATCGCACCTTCTAGCCCTTCGCTGTGGCTCGAACCCGTGCCCACCGCTCGCGTAAGCGCGCTCGACCGCTACGCTACGAGGCACGGATGGTCGAGCGGACACTTTTAAGAGCAGTTGACCACAGCCGTTGGATCACGATCCAAAGGCGGAAAGCGAGCGGGTGCGGGGCTTCATAGAATGTAAGCGGCCGTTTGGGCGGTCGAGATGGCACCACGTGGCGCCATCTTGGCCGTCCATCTTCTGGAAGTTGTAGATGGTGCCACGGATGTCAGATTGACTCGATTTTTGTGTCGTTGGGCCACGATCGTCGATCCGAATTCATCCGTGTAGTCGGATTTGTCATCTGAAGTGTGGATTTACACCATCCTAGCCCTTGATCTTCTAGGATTCCCCAGTCACTATCTGATGCTACGGATGCCTGATTAGGGCGATCTTAGAGTTGTTGAACTCTAATCGTAGCCCTGATCACATCCATACGGTTGGATCTTTGATCCGAGGCCCCGATAAAATGTTTGCCCTATCGAAGCACATAAAAGGAGACAATTAACCTCCATTTTATTCAAACTACTCTAAATGCAAGATGATGCATGTTATGCAATATTTATATCATGAAATGCAATCCTATGCTTAAGAACATGCATAAATAGACATCTTAAGTAGTGTAAATGTGTTTACATCATGTACCTGTTTAATTCTCTACTGTTGTAGTGGTATGTACTGTAGTAGTTCTTTTCTTTACTGCTGTACTTTTGTTACTGTTAGTTATATGCACGATGAATGTGGTTTATTTTACTGCTCTTTTGGCTACTTTCTCGTTGGACGACTGGGTCTTGGGATCAGTCGAGTCGATCCAATTCTCGTGTCTTGTAGGGATTCAGGAATCAGGTCGTAACAGCTATTGTTGTACTTGTAAAACTCAAGTTGCATGTTAAATGATGATGCTTCTTATCTAGTTATTGTCTCTCTTTTACTCGAGTTTTTCTTATCTTGATTTGCCTGAATGCTGTGATCAAAAGAACTCTAACCCAGCTCCCACTCTCTCTCATTCTCTCTCTCTTACTCGCTTTTCTCCCACATTTTCTCGCAAGCAAAACCTGCCATTTCCGTGACAACCAAGTGATAGAAAAACCCGATTTCACGCCTCCCTGTGTTCGACACTCAGACTCATGTCCGTTTCTTTATTTAAAACCTACGTAGCGAATGCGAGCTACAACAACTGATTTAAACAAACATGTCCGGAGCACGTCAGTTTTTGGCACCGTTGCCGGGGAGGCAACGGATTTATTTTGTCGCTTTCATTTTTCATCCATGCTCACATCATCTAACGCATTTGCTCCCTCTACTTGATTGATCGTAGGAACTCGATGCCTGAGCGGCGAAGGAGTGCGACTCGTGACGGCGGAGATGGAATGAGCGTAGCAAGGACCGGTTGTGAGTATCGCTCTACCCGTGGTTGTTTGCTTGCCTAAAAAAAATCTAGAAAGAAGATTAAAATCAGCGTGGAGAATGATTGCCTGATCCTCATCCTTAACTCATCACCCAACAAAAAAATATACACTCTAACATTCTCAAAGACCTAACCTTTTTGGAGTGTTCCTTTTTCCTTTTGAGTGGTGTTTGTGAAGTCACCATGACTTGATTTGGGCTGCACCACTCACCCCTAAAATCGACTCACCTGGTAGAAATTGCATGAACACTAGGGTGAGCACATTAGGGTTCTTAGTGTCTATTAATGCATGGGAGTGTGATGTGCATACATCTGATAAACCTAAAATGTCTATTAATGCATGTTCTTAGTGTCACATTAGCATCATACATTGTAAATAGCGCATAACATGCATAATCATGCATTTAGATCAAAGTGTATAAATTGTACAGTAATTATCTCCTTTTTATGGTCAGGGATAGGGCAACTTTTTATCAGGTCCTCGGATCAAAGATCCAACCGTACAAATCTGATCAGGGCGACGATTGGAGTTCAATGATTCCTAGATCACCCTAATCGGACGTCTGTAGCACCAGATAGAGACTGAGGAATCCTAAAGATCAAGGGCCAAGATGGTGTTAATCCACACCTCAGATGACAAATATGACCACACGGATGGATTTGGATCGACGATCGCAGCCTAACGACACGAAAATTGATCCAATCCGACACCTGTGGCACTGTCTACAATACTCAGAAGATGGACAACCAAGATGGCACCACGTGGCGCCATCTTGGCCGCCCAACCGGCCCCAAGGACCCGCAGTTGCCTTTCCTTCTTCACCCGGCCGCTCGATCTCGACCGTTGATGCTAATCCAATGGCTGCAGGCCCGCGCACTCGAAACCATCGCGCGACACAAAGCCTCGCATAGCGCAGCGGTCGAGCATGCTATGCGAGATGTAAGGCATGTGTTCGAAGCCACAGGTGCCTCAAATTGGAGAGCGTGAGAGTGGGCGCACGGGCGAGCGGAACCGTGTGATGAAGATCGTGCGGTGTTGCGTGAGCAATAGTGCCCACGCACGATCAGATGTGCAACGCTGGCACGTGATTGCACGTGAACACGCGGCACGAGCAAGCATGGTTTAAGCCATCCGATGTCTTAACAGGACGGCTGTGAGCGCGTGGACGTGCACGTGCGTTGTGTGACGCGGAGGCGAGGAGGCGTGCGGCACGTGCACACGAAGGCCACGTTCAGGACTTTAGTGACAAATTTATTCGTCACTAAGGGTCCTGAATTAATGTTTTTCTAATTGTAATGTCCACATTGCCCCCACTCCTTGCAACTATAAAAGGAGACCCCTCCATACGAATTTCTCATCCCTTCCTTCTCTTCTCTCCCTCTCCAAAGCTTAAGAGAAGCTTGTCCTACACCCGGGATGCTCCTCAAGAGATAAAATTAATTTTTCGCCCCCATTCCGGAAGCAGATCCCGCGACTACGACAATGTGCTGCCGCGTTCCTGTTCTTCCTACCTCGACCTCCTTCTTCCCGCTCCGTTCCTCGTCTTCCAGGCGTCGTCTCATCCTGCTCGTCCTCCAAGCGATCGTCGAGGAGGATAACCTCTCTCTCCCATTCCTTTTTCTTGCTTTTTAGAGTAGAATTTTCCTGCTTTCTAGTTGTAATAGTTTTCCTGCTTTTTAGTGTAATTTCTCGCTTTCTTAGATGTACAAACATTTTGCAACTTCAAGTGGTTATTTTCTCTCTCTCTCTGATTGTTTATATTGATTCCATTACATTGTAATTACTCTGCTCTTTAAACAAAAACAAAAAAATATAATTACGAATTTTGATAAGCGTAGCCTCTCTGAGTTCGAACCGGGATTTCTATTTCAGTATAAATTTTATTTGTTGAACCCGAGTTCTTCGCTATTCAAACTACAATGACAGGTTTTCAAAACAAAATCTGATAGCGTAGTCCTCCGCCGTTCAACATTTTGACGTTGTTGCCGGGGAGGCAACGATTTTCCGATCTTCTTTTCGCATTCTACGCACTTTACTGTCTTCTAACTTGCTTTCTCTTGTATCTATTGTTTTGCAGAGACCTCTATCAAGGAATCATCAAGCGGTAGATTGGAGTAAAGTGCACTTGAAGACGATTGTAAGTGCTCCCCATTCTTCCCCCTTCCATAGATTTCATTTCATCACATTAAATTCAAATTCCAATTAACCTAGGTGTTTGCATAAATCCTAGAATTAGTTTGGTTGTTTGGATTTCCACTCACACTCACATTTCACCCTCGCTTATATTAAAAAGATAAAAAGATAATTTTGTGGGGTAATTTTCAACATACACACAACATACACCCACATTCAAGGCACTTAACCTACTTGATTTTCTTCTACTCAACCGGATTCTGATATGTGGAATCGGTACACACAAATCAACACATAAAAGAGTAGAAATCATTCTAGGTTAACCATTTCTGTGTGCCTAACCTAGTGATGCAATTGTGGCCAATTGTTTGAGTTGTTTGGGCCACACCACTCAACCTAAAACCAACTTACCAAGTAGCTTCCTCTTAGGGTTTTCAATCTAGGTTCATACCAGGCACTCTACTTTATTTCTGATTTTAAAGGAAAGCAATCTTCACCGGTGCTTGAAAACCTAGTTTGCCTCAAATTTGATTGAAATCAACCTAATTCTAAACCGTAAAAGCTACTTAAGCAAGATTTGAACATTAAAATCTACGCATCACAAATAATCTTGCTTGAAAATCCTGGTTGTGCACGCACTTACACATAATCAATCATTAAGGGCACAACCCATTTTAAGGGCCCATCACATTCCATAAGCACTACAGTCCCAGGCCTCAATAAAATCAAGTAGACATTGGCCTTAAGGACTGATTCGCTCTTCCTGGCCTAGTCTGAGATTGTTTACGATTAACCTACTTGTACTGATTAATCTGATGTCTAGCTAGGGGAGTAGCGTAAAACAACTGCAGTTGTGGGTACACTAGGAACCGGAGGCGTAAGCCGAAGGAAGAACCTTCTTCCCAGTCCCTCCTTCTAATTGGTTGGATTGAGTAGACACAAGTAGAGTAAATCGTTTATAATCTTAAGGCGGGTTCTAGGAGTCTGTAGATCCTTAGGCTACCCCACTTAAGGATAAGCTTGTTTTGTTGTGCTGCAGGGTCCTTATCCCCAGTCCTTCCGACCTTTTCCTAGTTTATGCTGGGAAGAAGGTCATTGAATCCTCGATTGGAAGGACCACTAGAGTATTCTAGGAGGCGTAGATTGGATTTTGGCCAAATCGATCCCATGGTCGATCAACAGCCTCCTCTGCCTCGGGATCCACAGGAGGAATTTCGAAGGCAGCTGGAACAAATGCAGAGAATGCAAGAATGGTTCCAGAGAATGCAGGGCGCTCAGCCCTTGAAGGATTTTTATGATCCTTCAAATTACAGGGAACGTCCCGGTGTCTAGATTCTTGCCGGAGATGTAGAAATCAAGGCCCAGGTGTTAAGCCTGATCAAACATTACCATGGGCTTGGCTCTGAAGACCCGTTTCAGCACTTGGAGGACTTGACCACTTTGGTCAAGACCACCAAGGCGTGAAACGTGAATGAGGAGCAAATGATCATGAGGCTCTTCCCCCACTCTCTTAAAGATAAAGCCGCTCATTGGTACAGGACTATAGGAAGATCAATTGCAACTTGGAATGAGTTGAAATCAGCCTTTCTGAAAAAATTCTTCCCTGTCAGACGTACCAATGCTTTGAGACGGGCAATCACTACCTTTACCCAGCTGCCGAGGGAGCAGTTTCATGTGGCCTGGGAGTGATTCCAGGACCTATTGCGGAGGTGTCCACACCACGAGGTGCCGAAATGGCAACTCGTGCAGATCTTCTACCATGGGTTGACTGAGCAACTCAGAAATCACGTGGACGCTTCTTACGGAGGCAATTTCCTCAACGAAGACATAGATAGCGCACACGATTTGTTTGAGGAAATGAGTGAGAATTCGATCAATCATGCCTCCATGGATACTTTTAACCGGTCCCAGCAGCCCAAATCGAATGTTAATGAAGTCCATGACTCTTATTCATTCGATATGGAATTAATTTGTAATAAACTTGATAAGGTGGACTTGGTTGCTAAGAGAATGGAGTGGATGGCTGGAAATTCAATGAACAGCTCTCGATCCACTCAATCCCAGAATTCGGGATTCCATTCGTCGCGAGCTCCTTCTGGACTGGAGTTCGTGAATCAACTAGATGCGGCTCAACTTGCGAGTTAGCATTATTCAGAACCCCACGGGTTCCAAACTGGGGCCTTTGATCCCAGTTTCTCTGATCCTTCCCTTTCTTTCTCTCCATCCTCACCCTATGAGGATGTTTGTGCTATATAGGAGAATGTTAGATCTAACCCCTACTCCAATGCTTATAATCCAGGTTAGAGAAACTACCCTAACTTCTCCTGGAAAAACCTGGGGTAGCAAACCCAATTCTGACCCAGCAACTATGATCCGCAATGACCAATGGGTCAGGGTCCTGTTTATACTCAGTTGCCCAATCAACTAGCTTGGAGTGCCCATCAACCCGTAGGGCAGGCTGATTTGAACCGACAAATGGTAGAGATGTAAGGATCCATGCTCCAGCTCATGCAGCAAATGAAAACCTCGCTGGACAACTTGCAAACCAGGCTCATAGCTAACTCTCGTCAACTCGGATCTCTACCATCTCAATCAGTACCCAACCTGTGAAATTTCCTGAATTCGAGCAATCAAGCCAATGGGTACGGAAATCAGAGGGACCCACACACACATGCTCAGGTGGTTGAGCAGGGTCCTTCATCTTCTTCTTCTTCTTCTTCAAATCAATAATTCTTGGCTAATGAAGCCCCTCCAATCTTTCCTAACCCTCCCCAAGACCCAAACTCGTATGCATCGGCAAATTCTGTTACCTTGAGGAGTGGTAAACAAACTAAGGATCCACAACCACACTATTCTGATTTACCGAATCCTGAAGAACCTGAGGAGAGAAAGGAGAACTCTGGAGAAGAAATCAAGGCTCAGGAACCTGATTCCAAAGATCTGACTCATGTTCCTTTTCCTGAAGCCTTGATCAGATCAAGGAAGAAGAAGTTTGTTGATAGTAATGAGGAGCTTCTGAATATTTTCAAGAACGTCGAGATCAATATCCCGCTCCTTGACACTATCAAGCATATATCGACTTACGCGAGATTTTTAAAGGATTTATGTACACAGAAGCGTAAGTCGAGAGAATCTGTTCTGAGGAAGGTGTATACTCTCTGAGCAGGCTAGTTCTATTATCCTACACCACCTCCCTCAGGAAAAGAGAGATCCAGGTGCTCCGTTGATTTCTTGTGTCATCGGAGATTACACTTTTGATAGAGCACTGCTGGATCTAGGTGCATCCATCAACCTAATTCCGACTTCTCTTTATGAGAAGTTTGGATTAGGTGAACTTCGGCCGACTTCAGTAACGCTGCAGTTAGCGAACCGTTAGGTCACAAACCCGCGAGGCATTATTGAAGATGTTATTGTTAAGGTTAAGGATTTCTATTTTCCTGTAGATTTCCTTGTCCTTGACATGGATGTACCTGAAAATCTGAGGAACACGCCTATCATTTTGGGGCGTCCGTTCCTGGCTCCCGCTAAGGCCAACATTAACTATGAAAGCGGTAGCATGGAAATCGCCTTTGGGGATCAACGAATGAAATTGGATATTTTTAAGGTGATTAATAAATTTGAGGATTGTGGATTTATCGAGAAACTTGAGGACGATAATGTGAATATTGAAACTTTTATGATGGTTTCTGCAATTGAAGGTTCCTCCTTTGATGATGAATTGGACCCACAACCCTCTATGGCAGACTCACCATCTTCTGAAGAGGTTATTGATTTTGTTCACTCTCAACCTCTTCCTCTTAATGAGTCATCAGCATCTTCCTTATCTTCCATCATCAACCCACCCCAGCTAGAACTGAAACCATTGCCTGAGAATCTGAAATATCAGCTTTTAGGACCACACAAGATGCTCCCGGTGATTATCAGTGCTAAATTAACAAAGGAGCAGGAGATTAAACTGATTAAGGTCCTGAAGGAACACAAGGAGGCAATTGGTTGGACCATTCATGACCTTAGGGGGATCGAGCCATCTTACTGCAATCATAGAATATTTTTGGAGGATGGATCCTGCCCTTCTCACCAGATGCAGAGGAGATTAAATCCAAATATGCGAGAAGTGGTCAAGAAGGAGACTATTAAGTGGCTCGATGCAGGAATCATTTATCTGATCTCTAATAGTCCTTGGGTAAGTCCCGTGTAGATTGTTCCCAAGAAAGCCAGAATTACCGTTGTGACTAATGAGGAAGGAGAATCTGTCACAACTCGTTCAACTTCCTCTTAGAGGGTTTGTATCGATTACAGGAAGTTGAACACGGCCACGAAAAAGGATCATTTCCCTATTCCTTTCATTGATCAAATCTTGGAAAGAGTAGCCGAGCAGAAGTACTTCTGTTTTCTTGATGGCTACTCAGGATACAACCAAGTTCCTATCCATCCCGAGGATCAGGGAAAAACTACTTTCACCTATCCCTACGGAACCTTTGCTTTTCGAGGATGCCATTCGGTTTATGCAATGCACCTGCGACTTTTCAAAGGTGTATGCTGGCTATATTCTCTGATATGGTGGGAGAGTTTATGGAAGTCTTCATGGACGATTTCTCTATTTTTGGAGAATTGTTTGACTCTTGTCTGGCTAATCTTGAAATGATTCTTAAACGATGCATCAAAACAAGATTGGTCCTTAGCTGGGAAAAGAGTCATTCATGACACAAGAAGGCATCGTCTTGGGTCATGTAATCTTTGAACGGGAAATTGAAGTGGATAAAGCTAAGGTTGATGCTATCGCTAAACTTCTCCCACATCTGTTAAACAAATTCGATCATTTCTTGGTCATGTGGGATTCTACAGAAGATTCATCAAGGACTTTTCGAAGGTTGCTCGTCCTCTGAGCAATCTTCTCGCCAAAGAAACGTCATTTGATTTTGACGAATCATGTTGTAAGGCATTTGATTTTCTCAAAATGGCAGTCAATTGTGCTCCGGTGTTGCAACCACCGGTTTGGACAGCCCCTTTTGAGATCATGATCGATGCTTCTGATTATACGGTCGAGGTTGTCTTGGGTCAGAAGGTTGATAAGAAGCCCTTTGTCATCTACTACGCTAGTAAAACTCTGGACGAGGCCCATAGGAATTACACTGTTACTGAAAAGGAATTACTAGCTGTAGTATTTACTTTGGGGAAATTCAGGGCTTATCTCTTAGGGTTTCATGTTATTATTTATACCGACCACTCAGCCTTGAGACATCTTTTGACTAAAAAGGATGCCAAACACCGACTTATTCGTTGGATTTTACTGCTTCAAGAATTTGATCTTGAAATCAAGGATAAATCCGGGGTACAGAATGTGGTGGCGGATCATTTTTCGAGACTTCTATGTGATTCTTCTCGTTTGGACATCCTGATTATTGATACTTTCCCGGACGAAACCATCCTTACAGTTTTAGGTGTCCAAACTCCATGGCTTGCTGACATTGTTAATTATTTGTTTGTTGGTCAAATCCCCCAGGATTGGACCAAGCAACAACGGGATAGACTCAAATCTGAGGCCAAATATTACTTCTGAGAGGACCCTGAACTGTACCGCATCGACTCTGATCAGATTATTCTCCGATGTGCTCCGGAGAACGAATTCAACAGTATACTCGAATTCTGCCATGCATCTGCGTGTGGTGGACACTTCTTCGGGGAAAAGACGACTGCAAAAATTTTGCAATCTGGATTCTATTGGTCGTCTTTATTCAAGGATGCCCAGGATTTCTCAAGGTCGTGTCCCCGATGCTAGGCACTCGGGAGCATAACTAAGAGAGATATGATGCCCCTAAACCTAATTCTTCCTGTCGAAATCTTCGACGTTTGGGGCATCGATTTCATGGGACCCTTCCTTCCTTCATTTGGACATCAGTACATTCTTGTCGCTGTTGATTACGTGTCCAAATGGATTGAGGCGATTCCCACCGAAACCAATGACCACAAGGTGGTCATCGATTTTGTCAAGAAAAACATCTTCAGCAGGTTTGGGATTCCGAGGGCCATCATCAGTGATGGTGGCACTCATTTCACTAATGCCCAGTTCCGTAATTTGCTAGCTAAATATGGGGCTAATCACTGAATCTCCACACCTTACCATCCCCAGACGAATGGACAGGCCGAGATCTCCAATCGGGAGATCAAGAATATTCTACAAAAAATGGTTAGGCCTGATTGCAAAGATTGGACTCAAAAGCTTGAGGAAGCTCTTTTGGCCTACCGTACGGCATATAAAACGCCCATCGGCATGTCTCCGTTTCGTCTGGTGTATGGAAAGGCATGCCCATCTACCCGTAGAGATTGAACATAGGTATTCTGGGCAATCAAGTAGTGCAATCTAGATTTGAGTTTAGCTGGGAAGACCAGGAAACTCCAACTATCTGAGTTGGAGGAGCTTAGAAATGATGCATATGAGAATGCCAAGATCTACAAGGCTCGGACCAAAGCTCTACATGACCAATTGATTTCTCGCAAGAGCTTTGAACCGAACCAGAAGGTCTGGTTATTCGACTCTCGACCTAAGCTCTTTCCCAGCAAACTTAGGTCAAAATGGAACGGTCCATTCATTATCGACTAGATTTTTCCAAATGGAGCCGTTTAGATCTCTGACCCGAAGATGAGTAATTCATTCAAAGTCAATGGTCAACGTCTGAAGCCTGTTATTGACCGTACTCTTCCAGAACCCGTCTCAGACATGGTTGCTCTAGCCATGTTATGACTTCTTTGGCTGGACTTCTCCTAGTTGACGACATTAAACTCAGCAGTTGTACATATGACTCAGAGCTGACCCGAGCTTCATATTCAGGTGATATCTTCCGTATTCTACCCTTCCTTTCATGTCTCTTTTTCTCAATGTGGACATTGCATCAGTTAGGCATGGGGGGTGGATTCATTTTTGAATCATTTTGTCAGCTCTGTGAAATTCTTGTAAATTCTATTTCTCTTCTTATATATACATAAAAAAAATTTTTGAATTGGGAAGGAATACTTGGACATTAGGACTTTTCAATCTTAGGAATTATTACATTAGGATTTGAACACAAAGACCCTTTAGGTCTTTGGGCTTAATCAGCCCAGGTATCCACTAAAATGTCGATTTGTTTTTTGAGTCCTCGCCATCTTGAATTCTATTTTAATGTGATTAAATAAGTTTGGGTGATAAGTACACGACTTATCAACCCACCCTCTGATTTGAGGAAACTTTAGTCTAAAGCATCTACACACTATATTTTCACTAACTTGTTGATCGGCGGTTTTAACGAAAATTGGGTAGCTAATGAACCTTCTAGGGCGATATGGCTGACAAGTTATCGTGGGTAACAGCCCATAGGTAGGTTGTCCAGAGCCCAGTCACTGGACAATTCTCTTCTTACTGCCTTTAGGTAAATCTTAGACCAGGGAAGCCACCTATTTAAAAAAAGAAAAAGAAAAGGAGAAAAGAAAAAAAAAGAAAACAAAAGAAATAGGCCACACTTCGTCGCACGAGTTTGGCTGGCAAGTTGTCGGTGGTAACAACTCATCGACCGGTTGTCTAGAACCCAACTCAAGAAATGCACTAAAAATTCCCAAAACACTTAGGAAGAAGCAGAGAAGTAGAATAAGCCAGGGAGATATACACTAGATTCACCCTTGTGTTGACCCCATAAAAATAAAAGTAGGGAGAAAGCTACTAGTCGTAAAGATACACCTTTAGGCATAACTCTCTTTTTAAGGTCACCTAGAGGTGTAGAAACCCGAAGTCCGTTCTAATTGCCGATCAACGAGTCTATCACATTCACAATAAGATGCTTAGAACTTAAGGTTCTCATCAAATCTTGGGTGGGTTGAATGGCTGTAGAAAGCCACTCTTTAACCCTAAACTCAAAAATCCAAAAAGAAAAAAAGAAAAGAAGAAAAAGAGAAAAAGAAAATTTTTTTTGAATAAGGCGAGGGCTTGAGGCAGTCTGCATTT
This sequence comes from Thalassia testudinum, assembly GCA_037157565.1. NCBI lineage: Eukaryota > Viridiplantae > Streptophyta > Magnoliopsida > Alismatales > Hydrocharitaceae > Thalassia > Thalassia testudinum. The sequence continues at coordinate 28,720,803 of JAZHRO010000024.1, forward strand.
TGGCAGATACCCGAGCGCTGTTATGCCTTTGAAAGTTCAGATCCTGAGTAAAAAAAAACTTCTTAATGCTGAAAATAACTTATGCCCAAGTAATCCAACCTAATTCTTTTATAAATAGCATGTAGTTTTTGCTAGGGACTAGCAAAAGATAGGCATGGGAGTGTGATGTGCATACATCTGATTAACCTAAAACGTCTATTAATGCATGTTCTTGGTGTCACATTAGCATCATACATTGCAAACAGTGCATAACATGCATAATCATGCATTTAGATCAAAGTGTATAAATTACACAGTAATTGTCTCCATTTATGGTTAAGGACAGGGCAACTTTTTATCAAGGCCTCGGATCTAAGATCCAACCGTACAGATCTGATCAGGGTGACGATTGGAGTTCAACGACTCTTAGATCGCCCTGATCATACATCTGTAGCACTAGATAGAGATCGGGAACCCTAAAGATCAAGGGCCAAGATAGTGTTAATCTGCACCTCAGACGACAAATCCGATCGCACGGATGGATTCGGATTGACGATCGTAACCTAGCGACGTGAAAATCGATCCAATCTGACACCCGTGGCAATGTCTACAATACTCAGAAGATGGACGGCCAAGATGGCACCACGTGGCGCCATCTCGGCAGCCCAACCGGCCCCAAGGACCCGCAGTTACCTTTCCTTCTCTACTCGGCCGCTCAATCTCGACCGTTGGATGCTAATCCAATGGCTGCAAGCCCACGCACTCGAAACCGCCATGCGACACAAAGCCTCGCATAGCGCAACGGTTGAGCACGTTATGCGAGACGCAAGGCACGCGTTCGAAGCCACAGGCGTCTCAAATTGGAGAGTAGGTGAGTGGGCACACGGGCAAGCGGAGCCATGCGATGAAGATCATGTGGCACTACGCGAGCGATAGCGCCCACGCGCGATCAGACGCGCAGCGCGGGCGAGGATGGTTTAAGCCGTCTGATCTCTTGATCAGACGGCTGTGAGCGCGCGGTGTACGCACACGAAGGCCACGTTCAGGCCTTTAGGGATGGATTTAATCCGTCACTAAAGGTCCTGAATTAATGTTTTTCAAATTGTAATGTCCAAAATGCCCCCACTCCTTGCAACTATAAAAGGAGACCCCCTCCATACGAATTTCTCATCCCTTCCTTTTCTTCTCTCCCTCTCCAAAACTCAAGAGAAGCTTGTCCCACACCTGGGATGCTCCTCAAGAGATAAAATCAATTTTTTGCCCCCATTCTGGAAGTGGATCCCACGACAACGACAACGTGCTGCCTCATTCCCATTTTTCCTGCCTTGACCTCCTTCTTCTTGCTCCGTTCCTCGTCATCCAGGTGCCGTCTTGTCCGGCTCGTCCTCCAAGCGATCGTCAAGGAGGATAACTTCTCTCTCCTATTCCTTTTCCTTGCTTTCTAGAGTAGAATTTTCCTACTTTCTAATTGTAATAGTTTTCCTTCTTTCTAGTGTAATTTCTCGCTTTCTTAGATGTACAAACATTTTGCAACTTCAAGTGGATGTTTTCTCTCTCTCTCTCTCTGATTGTTTATATTGATTCCATTGCATTATAATTACTCCGCTCTTTAAACAAAAAAATATATATAATTACAAATTTTGCTCGACGAAGCCTCCCTTAGTTCGACCCAGGATTTCTATTCCGGTATAAATTTTATTTGTTGAACTCAAGTTCTTCGCTATTCAAACTACAATGACAGGTTTTCAAAACCAAATCTAATAACGTAGTCCTCCACTGTTCAACACACCACCCCAATCAATGCCTCATCACATAACCTAAGAACAAGCTTTGCCCTATCCCCCATTAAAACAGAGTAAACGTGTCCTAGGCATGACTGGTTTAAGTCTCGAAAGGAGTGATTTCATTTGCTAGGCACTTGGCCTTCATTCCCTTAGTAGAATCTAGTGACTAGGCGCGGGGAAGTGTCAAACGACTGCGGTTGTGGGGTCTACGGAACTGGCGGCACAAGCCAAAGGAAGAACCTTCCCCATAATCCCCTCGTAATCAACCTGGCCAGATTAACTTTGGGAAAGGCGGTCCCGTGCCTACAGACTTGATCGTTCCTTTGGAGATTTCTAGGTCCCCTAAGAAATACACTGTAAGGATTAGGCTTGTCTGCTTGGTTGTGCACACACGCTTCTCGCATCTGTCTCCCTTCGCATCCCTCCCCCGTTCTTCTCTAGTGTATGCACGGGAGACGATCACTTCATCCTGAGTTGTTTATTTTGGGATGGGAAACCAGGAGACTTGATCTTGCTAGAGATATGGCCGAACCTAGAGTAGATGAGGTTGAGGACCAACCTCCACCAGATTCGATGGCCATCATCTAGGCCCAGATCAATGCAAACCACCAGCTTTAGTAGCAATAGATCCACACTATCATGCAAGCCATACACTGGTTGCAGAACTCACAGGGGCAACCACCACCACCTGATCCACCGCAATTCCAGGGCCAACCTAGGCCCCTCAGCGACTTCTACAATCCTTCTACGATTCGGATTGAACCACACTTTAGGATCCCCGAGGGGGGAGATGATTTTGAGCTGAAACCAAACGTCCTAAGCCTGATTCAGAGCCACTTTCATGAGAGCTCAAATGAGGATCCCTTCCAACACCTAGAGGATCTTGACCGGATCACCCGAACTGTAAAGCCCAGGAATATCAGCGTAGACATTGTTTTGATCAAGATGTTCTCCTTCTCGTTGAGAGACAAAGCATCTCACTGGCTTAGAACTTTAGGAAGACCTATCTCCACCTGGGAAGAATTGAGGCATGCATTTCTAAAGAAATTCTTCCCCATAGGAAAGACCAATGCCCTTAGAAGAGCCATTACCACCTTTACACTCCAAGGCAAGGAACAGTTCCATGAGGTGTGGGAGAGATTTAACGAATTATTAAGGAAATGCCCACACCATGAGATTCTGAGGTGGCAATTGGCCCAGATCTTCTATCACGGTCTAGATAGCAACCTTCGAAACTTCATCGATGCCTCATGCGGGGGAAACCTCCCGAACAAAGACGAGGAGAGCACGTTTGAGCTCTTCGAGTTTATGAGCAAAAATTAGCTCAACAATGCCTCCATGACCCAGTTCAGTCGATCCAGTCAACCCTGTGGTGGGATCTATGAGGTACAAGCAAATTCTGGAACAATTGACATGGATATCATTGCTAAGAAATTGGATTGAGTGGAATTGGTAGATAAGAAAATAGATGAACTGTTGAACCAAACCAGGAACCCGCTACAGACCCTCTCCCTAGCAAATGGAGCTCACAACGTAGACCTCGTCCAGTCACTAAGCCAAATGCACCTGGAACAACCCCTAACCATGTTCCAGGGAGGGACCTTTGCTCCCTCAAACCCTGATTATTCTCTTCCCTCCCCCTCGACACCTTCTATCTTTGAAGATGTCCAGGCTATCCAAGGTTATTCCAAACCTGACCCCTTCTCCAACACCTATAACGTCGGATGGCGTAATCACCCAAACTTTGCTTGGACGAACCAGAAACAACTTCAATTCCAGAACCAGCCCAGGCCAAATCATCAGCCAAACCCGCCCTCCTATCAGCAAGGTCCACTGGTTAGACCCCCCTATAACCCAAATAGGGCGGCCCCTTCCCCACAAAACCAAATGGACACCTTGATAAAAATGATGGCTGAAATGAACCAAAAACACCAGGAGGAAATGGCTTTAGTGAAGGGACAGTTGAGCCAACTATTGGATTGTAAACAACAGGGATCCCTCCCTTCTCAGCCTCAACCGAACTCGCGAAATGTGATTAACAGAGGCCCTAATTCGTAAGGGTTCCAAGGCAATCTCGGGCAGGCCAACATGGTCCAGCCAACCCCACAAACATCCCCTGGGTTCAGTGCTTCTTCTTCCTCTTCTTCTCAAGGATCAACCCATGGTCCCGATGCCTCTGCAAATGTAGTGACCTTGAGAAGCGGCACTAAAACCCAAGATCCCAAATGGATGACTCCTCCCGTGACTTCACCCCCTGAAATACCCGACTCTTAAGATGAGCAGGAAAGACCCAAGGACCTGGAAACGAACCCTATTCACATTTAGACACCATATCCTGAGGCCTTGGAAAAAATAAAGAAAAAGAAAGTTATTGTGGAAAATGAGGAGCTTTTGGAAATCTTTAAGAAGGTTCAAATTAATATCCCACTCCTCGAGGTCGTTAAGCACATCCAGGCTTATGCTAAGTTCCTAAAGGACGCCTGTACACTGAAGCGTAAGCCACGACCCCAAGCACCTAGGAAGGTTGTACTCTTAGAGCAAGCCAATTTTGTGATCTCTAGCAACCTTCTACTCAAACGAACTGACCCAGGAGCACCCCTGATATCCTGCAATATTGGGGACATGACATTTGATAGAGCTCTCCTAGACTTAGATGCTTCAATCAATCTGATTCTGACAACCCTGTATCACCAATTTGGATTTGGAGAGTTGACGCCTAGACCTGTGACCATCCAGTTGGCTGATAGATCCGTGAAGACCCCAAAGGGGGTTGTCAAGGACATGATTGTTCGGGTCAAGGACTTCAATTTCCCAGTCGACTTCTTGGTGCCCGACATGGAAGTCCCTGAATAGCTACAGAACACACCCATCGTCCTAAGCAGGCCTTTCTTAGGTACGGCTAAGGCGAACATCGATTGCGACACGGGATGCATGGAAATCGCCTTCGGAGATAGAAAGATGCAGTTGGATATCTTCAGGGCGACCAAGTCTTTCGATTGCAACTGGATTGAGGAGCACGATCCAGTGGAGACTCTGGTTGAGGAATGCCTTACCTTAGTTCCTTAGCTGACCATCATACCCAACCCTATGACGACTGTTCTGACCCATCCCCAACTATGCACACTGACCTCTGTAGAGCTAATTACCATCAACAACCACTATTCGAGAAGATTGATGATGATCAGCTCCCACCTTTCCCCTATCCGTCGAGTATGGTTCCACCCACACCCGAGCTGAAGTCGCTACCTGAGAATCTCAAATACGTCTTCCTTGGACCTAACTAGACGTTCCCAGTGATTATTAACGCCCATCTAACCAAGGATCAGGAACTTAGGTTGACCGCGACCTTATCAGAACATCAGGCCGCCATTGGATGGACTATCTTAGATTTGAGAGGAATTAGCCCCACCTATTGCACCCACAAGATTTACCTGGAAGATGGGGCTCGACCTTCCCGTTAGATGCAGAGACGATTAAACCCGAATATGCAGGAGGTCGTCAAGAAGGAAATTATCAAGTGGCTTGATGCTGACATCATTTACCCAATCTCTGATAGCCCCTGGCTGAGCCTCACTCAAGTGGTCCCCAAGAAAGTCGGGCTAACCGTTGTCACCAATGAGCGTGGCGAATCCATCCCCACTCGCACCACCACTGCATGACAGGTGTGTATTGATTACAGGAAGCTCAATGAAGCGAACAAGAAAGATCATTTCCCCCTGCCATTCATTGACTAGATTCTTGAGCGATTGGCAGGGCAAAAATATTTTTGCTTCCTGGCTGGATATTCAGGATACAACCAAGTCGCAATTGCTCCTGAAGATCTAGAGAAGACCACATTCACTTGCCCGTATGACATGTTCACATTCTGTCGTATGCCATGTGGGTTATGCATCGCACCCACCACCTTTCAGTGTTGCATTCTAGCCATCTTTTCAGAGATGGTGGGTGAATACTTGGAGGTCTTTATGGATAATTTCTCAGTATTTGGGAACCCATTCGACCATTGTCTGAGCAACTTGGAGAAAATCCTGAAGCGATGTATTGAGGTTAACTTGGTGTTAAGTTGGGAAAAGAGCCATTTCATGGTTCAAGAAGGAATTGTCCTCGGTCACATTATATCGCATAGGGCATTGAGGTAGATCAAGCTAAAGTTGATTTAATTTCCAAACTTCCCCCACCTAGCTCGGTCTGGCAAATCCACTCGTTCCATGGACATGTTGGCTTCTATAGAAGGTTCATCAAAGACTTCTCCAAACTCTCGAAACCCTTAACCGACCTTCTGGCCAACGACGCCCTATTTCACATGACACCTGATTGCATCTAGGCTTACCACACTCTCAGGGAATCAGTCTCCACCGCACCCGTGTTACAGCCCCCAGATTGGCCCCATATTTTGAGATCATGTGCGATGCATCAGACTTTGCCATCGGCGCAATCTTGGGACAGAGACAAGACAAGAAACCCGTGGTGATCTACTATGCGAGCAAAACGTTGGACGAGGCCCAACGGAATTATACGGTCACAAAGAAAGAACTTCTCACCATAGTTTTTGGACTCGAAAAGTTCTGATCTTACCTTCTGGGATCCCACGTGACCATCTATGTGGACCACTCGGCCATCCGGCATTTGTTGGCCAAGAAAGATGCTAAACCCAGGCTCATCAGATGGATCCCGCTCTTGCGGGAATTTGACCTGGAAATTCATGACAAAGCCGGGTCCAAGAATGTTGTGGCCAATACCTGTCCAGACTCCACCCGGACAACATTGGGCCCTCCTTGCCCTTATATGACACCTTTCCCGATGAGCAACTCCTGGCTGTGCAAGACAGGAAACTACCTTAGTATGCCGACTTCGTCAGCTACCTGGTAGTAGGACAGACCCCGCATAGCTGGTCCAGACAGCAACGGGATAAGTTCTTGGCTGAAGCCAAACATTATTTCTGGGATGATCCCATGTTGTTTCGCTTCTGTGCCGACCAAATTATCAGGAGGTGTATTCCGAAGGAAGAAGTTCAAAGTGTGCCATCCTTTTGTCATGACCAAGCTTGTGGTGGCCACTTTTCGGGGAAGAAGACAGCTGCAAAGGTTTTACAGTCTGGATTTTACTAGCCTTCCTTATTCAAGGATGCACACAACTTTGGTAGGAAATGCTCTCGTTGCCAGACTTTGGGAACCATGACCAGGAAAGACATGATGCCCCTCCAGCCCATTCTGATCGTCGAGATCTTTGACGTTTGGGGCATTGATTTCATGGGCCCTTTTCCACCATCCAGCGACTTTGAGTACACCTTAGTCTTAGTAGACTATGTCTCAAAATGGACTGAAGCCGTCGCCACCCGTTGATGCGATCATAAGGCTGTCATGGACTTTGTTAAGCAAAACATCTTCTCTCAGTTTGGAATACCGAAGACCATGATCAGTGATGGTGGAAGTCACTTTATCCATGCCCAATTTCGTGCCCTACTCAGAAAATACGGGGTTACTCACCTCATTGCCACCCCGTATCATCCACAAACCAACGGGCAGACTGAGGTCTCCAACAGGTAGATCAAGAATATTCTACAAAATACCTTGAGACCTGACAGGAAGGATTGGTCCACACGAGTAGATGATGCCCTGTGAGCATACAGGACCACTTTCAAGACGCCGATAGGCATGTCTCCTTATCGCCTGGTCTTTGGCAAAGCTTGCCACCTTCCTGTTGAGTTGGAACACCGAGCTTATTGGGCCATTAAGCAATGTAAAATGGATTCTCAGTTAGCTGGTGCACAGAGGACGCTCCAACTCTCCGAGCTTGAGGAAATTCGTCGAGACACCTTTGTGAATAATCGACTTTTCAAGGAAAAGATGAAAGTCGTCCACGACCGACTCATCCATAGAAAGACCTTCGAGCCCAACCAGCAAGTCTGGCTTTTTGACGCCTGACTCAAACTCTTTCCTGGGAAGCTCAGACCCAAGTGGACAGGATCGTACCGAGTGGTCAAACCCTTTTCCAATGGGGTGGTTGAAATTGCATATCCGAACACTGGGCACACCTTCACGGTAAACGATTGATGAGAACCTCATCATGAGCCATAACTAGCTCATTTTGACCTAATACAAAGGATAAAAGCTCCTACATAACTCAAGGAAAGGCTTAACTCAGAGAATTCTGAGTTTAAGGAGAAAATAAGTCATAAGGGGTAAAAATGCAATTTTACCAGTATAATCTGCATACAGGGTAATTCAGGGCCCAAACATAGGTCAAAGCAACTTAATAAGAATAAAAGTGGGATGAGATGATCTAGCAAGGGCTACAGCAATTCCAAGAAACTGAATGATAATCTGTAACCCAAAAACAACCCACTTCAATTCACGAGGTTCGAGGCAAAGTAAAAATAGAATAAACCCTCTAAAATTCATAGAAAAATAATCTCTAGGGTTTAGAACCTTCAATTTGGCCTTCAGAACCCATTTTGACCTACATTGAGAACCATGCCCAATTAATAACTTAATTTGGGTTTTCACATAAATTGACCGGTCAAACAAGGTTTAATATAGAAATGAAATTCACCATCAGATTCCTTAGGTCCTAATTAATCATGTATAAAAACTTGAGCCTAAGAAGAAACCTCCTTGACCGACTTTACACTTTGGTCCTCATATATTTACTTTTTGGCCCTCAACTTTTGAATCCTCGCATTTTGGCCCCTAACTCTCCTTCGTTCTTTGCGTTCAGGTCCCCCCTGCAAAACCTGCCAGCACCATGCTCCGGCGACCTTGCGCGGAGCATGGCGCCGCGCAGGGTGAGGGGGAGAGCCTGGCAAGTAAACCGGGGGTGCCCTGCGTCGTCAGCCGTCGCAGGGACACCCCACTGGTCGCTGTAACCCGCCATACCGGCCGTGCGAACGCACGGACGGTATGGGTTTCCATCTCCGGCATCCTCCGGCGAGGGAGACACGACGTCTCCCTCCGCCTTCCTCCCTGATTCGGTCCCTATAAATACCCCCGTCGCTCCACCGTTCTTCCCGGCTCGGATCTGACGGAGAAAACCCCCAACTTTCCTCTCCTCTCACTCCGGCAGACGCCCACCAGCTCCGGCGGTTCCTCCTCCTCCTCCTCTTCGCTCTGCCGCAATACCAGCAGCAGAGACCTCTTCCCCTGCTCTTCCCGAGCCACGCCGCACCTAGCTGGCGCCTCTCCGGCTCTCTGCTCGCCGCCGCCCCTTCCCCTGGGCATCTTCTTCTCCGGCGACAGTCGATACGACTGTCGCCCTGCTGCTCCCCCTTCGTCCCTGCAAGTAAGTTAGAACTACTTCCCTTCCTCTCCTCTTTCTTTCCCCTGTTTCAATTTGTTCAATTAAGCCCTCGACCGACCCTGACCATCGTCACCCCCTTCGTCTCCGGCCACCCTCCGGCGAGATGTTCCCATCGCTCCACAGCCTCACACGCCTCGCCGACCCTCACCGAACCTCCACCTCATCACACTGAGCACCCCCCACCCCTCCACTGCCACTCCACACCTCCGTAACGCTCCCCCAAACAAACCCATTTCTCCGGTTGCAGTCCAACCTAGGGCTGCCGCCAGACACCACCTTGCGGCTTGCCGCACAGCTCCACACCTTCGCCGTGCCACGGCGAAGGTTCCCCAGTAGTTTGATCAGGCCGAGAGGCCATATTCGTGTCCGACAGGTTCTGAGGCTCGACCGCCATTAACGCCACATTGAAACAGCTTCTCCCGCGCTCCAGGCTTGAGGACTCCAGGTCTCCAGCTGCTGCGGATTACGGGGATTCCTGCGAAGGCAGCCAGCCAGCAACCGACGCAAATCGAAGCTGCAGCTGCAGAAGCAAGGCCGCGGTCTTCCAGTAGGCGCACGCGAGGAGAGGCCTCCGTTTAGTCCCACATCGGTAAGCCTCACAACTCTTTCACCGTTTAAATTGATTTTGTGAATAAGCCTTACTGCCTCAGCACACGGGGTGAGGTCCCCTTCACCCGCCCGGTTACCCGGTCTCGTCCGCGCTCACGCCCCGCGGACCTGACCCGACCCGACTTAGACTGACCTGCACTCCTCGCCCACCACGCACGCCGGTGGGCCTGGACCCGGGCGCGACCCGTACCCGACTACCCGGCAGCTCTGGGAGAGCTATCCCATGAGCGGTTTCTGAGAGAGAGAGACGCGGGGGGGGGAAGGGTAGAGTAGGTTTTGTCCTCTGACGTAAACTCTGAAGTGTGCAGGCATAGGTGAAGAAGAAGGACCGCGGAAGAAGAAGGAAGCTGAGGGAGACACTGTAGCAACAAGCAGTTTAAGTCGTCTGATTGAAAAATCAGACGACGTCCTGACAGGAAAAAGAAAAGAAGAAAGAAGGAGATCTGAAGAACAACAGAAGAAGGCGAGGCAGAAGAGAACACAAAAGAACAAGGGAAGAACTGAAAGAAGAAGAGCACGAGAAGAAGATCTGAAGAAAGAAAAAGAAGAAAGAAAGGAAAAGAAGAAAGAAAGGAAAAAGAAGAAGAACAGGACCCGCTCTGCAGAAGAAAAAAGAGCAGGAACAGCTGAAAGAAGAAGAAGAACATCACCACTGCAGATAAAGAAGAAGAAGATAACAGAAGATCTGAGACGAGGAGAAGCAAAGAGAAAAGAAGAAAAGACAACAATTTCTTTCTCTCTCTTTCTTTATTTTTGTAAAAGAAACATGTATATCTCTAGAATACAACTTGCTCCCTGAGTTCGACCTCGGGAACTCTTTTATTTTCCGAGTAAAAAATTTATATATTTGAAATGTTGGCAATAACTGGCTATACTACAACGCTATAACAATAAAACCCGGTTGCCGACAGCGTTTCGTTTTTGGCGCCGTTGCCGGGGAGCAACGGCTATTCTAGAGGTAAACATTCCTGTTTCTTTTTAATTTTTGATAATCTCCTCTCTTTTGTGCAGAAAACTACAGGAAATCAAGAATAGAAGCAACCGCACGACAACCACTCCGAGGACAGGTAAATTTTTCCTCTCGCTATTAACCCCTAAACTCTAAAGAGGAAGAAAAGAAAAGAACAAGCAATATAGGGCTAACCTGTCTTCCATACTTAGTAACCATAAAGAGTTGCATGTTTTCAACTCATTAGTCCTGCACACTATTAAGGGTATTTAAGGGCTAACACATTCTTGCTTGAGCCCTAATTACCCAACAAAGAACTAACTGGACCAAGTAGAGCCAACATAAGATTCAACATTAGGGTTTTAGAGACACACTACTTAAATCAAGAATGGAGAAAATCCAAAAGAAGTGTGCCTAAACCATTGATTGAAAATACCTATTCAAAAGAAAACCTAAAACAATTGGCTCTCTAAACACTTGAACCCTAAAAGACAAGACCTAAAAGCTCTCAAAGAAAACAAGAGGTAAAGTTGACCCCTTGGGTCAACCAACCTTAAATTAGGTCACTCTTTGCACTTAAAAGACTAAAGTTCAAGTGAAACCTTAAGCACCCTGATCTTAAAATTGGTAGACTTAAGAGGTCAAGATCCCCATTCTGGTCTACCTGGAACCGCAGTGACAAGAGAGGTCGGGTGGGGGAAACCCTGTAACCCGTGGGGACGCTCTACCGTGTAGGGGTCTTCGCGGGACTCTCCCTCTCTGGCTGCCCAGGTAATTCTCAGGTGGACGATCTTTCTGATCAAGGGGTCCATCTGCCCCGCACCTCTATAGTCACCCAACACATTTTTGGGTGTCTTGATTGGGTCCAACACCTTCTAAACTTACCTCTTCCAACAGTGCATGTACGGAAGGAGGTCCCTAAGACCACCCTTAAGACCTCCTTTAGAAATTCGCTCTCGTCAAGGCCAAGCCTCGACGCCCGTGTTTGTGCAGCAACACCCTCACATTATTCTCTCTTCTGATTCAGAACCAAGTTCTTCTTCTTCCCCCATCATGGCTCAGCCAGTTGAGGAAGAAAATAATCTGGAACACCAGCTCCAGCCACTCAATGACCTCTTCCAAAACTTCGTGCACCCACCACAGCGTCCTATGATGCGGGACCACTACAATCCTGCTGCGGTGGCCATTGAGCCTCGAGTCAGAATCCCGACTGGAGGACCTGATTCCGAATTAAAGCCCAACATGATTCATGCTATACCTAAATTCCATGGGCTTAATTCTGAAGATCCCTTCCAGCACATCAAACAGCTAAAGCATCTGGCCCACACTTTTGGATCAGATGCGCAAAATCGGGATATTCTTCTCATGAAGATGTTCTCCTTTTCTCTTATGGACAAGGCCGCCCATTGGTATCAAACTCAGACCCGGCCGATCAACACTTGGGAAGAACTTCAATCCGAGTTTTTGAAAAAGTTTTTTCCCGTTGGTCGGACCAACGCCTTGCGCCATCAGATTACACACTTCACTCAACAATCAGGAGAACCTCTCCATGAGGCATGGGATCGCTTTCAGGATCTCATGAGAAAGTGCCCCCATCACGGAGTTCCTAAATGGGAACAAGTCCAATCTTTTTACCAGGGACTCCGTGAGGACATCCGCCTTTTCGTCAATGCAACTTGCGGAGGAAACATCATGGGTCAACATGAAGACACCGTATGGGAGATTCTCGAAAACATGTGCGAGAACTCCATCAACAATGACTCCATGGGATTATTCGACAGGACGAATACCCGCGCAGCGACGAATCTTAAGGGAGCACATGAGACGCAGGGCCTGTCCGCATCAGTCGACCTGGAATTAATGGCCAGTCGATTGGACAAGGTCTCAATCATTGAAAAGAAGGTGGATGAGCTGACTCAGCACTTGCAGCGAGCCACCTCCGCACGTAACTCCTTTGCACAACCTCCTTCCACACAGGAAACTGTGCAAAACATCCTCCACCGATCTTCCCCTGGGATGGATCCATATCCATCCCCATCTGATTCTTGGATCGGAGGATCATCCGATCCTTTCTACACCAGCCGGGGGAACTCCATTCCCCCTTTCCCTGATTCTCAGGAGGTTCCTCAGACCTGCGAGGACCTCAACGCCATCCAGAACGACCCATTCTCCAACACTTACAACCCTGGATGGCGAAACCATCCCAATTTTCAGTGGGCGGGAAATTCCCAAACCCAAAGACCACCTTTTCAGTCCCGCCCACAGCCCTCTCGTCATTACCAGCCGCCTCAGCCTCGGCCCAACCCTACTTATCCATCAGGGCCAAATCAGGATCAAATGTCCCTAATCCTTCAGACTCTGGCTGACATTCAAAAAATGAATGTGGCTATTCAAAAACAGCACAAGGACGAGCTTACTGAAGTTAAAACTCAACTGGCCCAGTTGGCAAATTCTCGCCAGCCAGGCACACTCCCTTCCCAACCTCTTCCTAACCCAAATAACGTGCCAACCCAGAAGCGCGTTATGAATCCAAATTTAGGCCACGCTCAATGGATTTATCAGGCCCCTACTGCTCCATCTCCAGACGAGATGGAAGCCTCAACTTCTTATGCGAGATTTCAGCAACAGCCACCCCTCTTACCAAACCCAAACCAGAATCAGGCCGGATTAAATTCTGTAACAACACGTAGTGGTAAAAAGCCTCAAGACCCGCATTATCCAAACCACTCCAAGCCTGATAACCATGACCCTAGGATAGTTATCCAAGATACCGCTGTTCCGGACCCACAACCTGGACCTATCCTAGAAGAACCAACCAAGATCCCGTTTCCCGAGGCCCTGACCAAGGGAAAGAAGACCACCAAACCCGTGGCCCCTGAGGAGGACCTGGTCAAGCTCTTTGAGCAGGTCCACATAAACATCCCCTTGATGGATGCAATCCGCCACGTACCAGCTTACGCACGATTTCTAAAGAATATATGTACACCCCAGCGTAAGCCGCGAACCAAGGGAGGGAGCCCAATTGTTCTGTCAGAGCAAGCCAGCTCTGTAATCCTTAGTAGACTCCCACCCAAGGCAAAAGATCCTGGGACTCCCCTGATTTCCTGTAAGATAGGTGGTACCCAATTTGATAGAGCATTGTTAGACTTGGGTGCATCCATAAACCTGATACCCACATCCTTACTTGACCATCTAGAAGAATCTGAGCTAAAACCAACCGAGGTGACATTACAATTAGCAGATCGATCTATAAAGTCACCAAAAGGGATTCTCGAGGATGTTATTGTAAGAGTGCGGGATTTCTATTTTCCAGTGGACTTTATAGTCTTAGATATGGATGCACCTGAGAACCCTAGGGATACACCAATCATTCTAGGGAGACCTTTCTTGGCTACTGCTAGAGCCAACATCAGCTGTGAGGAGGGCCAAATAGAGCTTAAGTTTGGAGATCAAACACTGAAAATTGATATATTTAAGGCCCAACAAGGAATTAATTGCGGCGTCATCGAACAAATTTGTGACATCAAGACTTTGGTTGATGAATCACACCTCCAGAATGACTCGATTATGCCTCATCAACCACAGAAGGATCTTGACCCGCAAACAGAGGAGTCGAATCCAGATATGAACAACCCAGTAACTCCCACCCTTGAACCTCACATCTATACTGAACCACCCGCTGCTGCTGATAACCCCATCCTCGAACTGAAACCCCTTCCTGCTCACTTGAAATACGTCTTTTTGGGTTCTAATCAGACCCTTCCTGTGATTATCAATTCCAACCTCAGTCCTGAACAGGAATCCCATCTGATTGTTGTCCTCCAGCAACATCGCAGAGCCATCGGATGGACTCTCGATGATTTGACTGGAATAAGTCCCTCTTATTGTACTCATCATATCTATTCAGAAGAGGGCACACGACCTTCTCGTGAAATGCAGAGACGCTTAAACCCCAATCTGCAGGAGGTCGTGAAAAAGGAGATCATCAAGTGGTTAGATGCCGGGATCATCTACCCGATCTCCGATAGTCGTTGGGTGAGCCCAATTCAGGTCGTGCCCAAGAAGGCAGGACTCACCACTATAACGACTGAGACCGGAGAAATCATTCCTACCCGATTAGCCAACTCGTGGAGAGTCTGTATAGATTACCGCCGACTAAATTCCTCCACGAAGAAGGATCATTTCCCACTACCCTTCATTGATCAAATTCTCGAAAAACTTGCGGGAAATAGGTTCTTCTGCTTTCTTGACGGGTACTCCGGTTATAACCAGGTGGCAATCCATCCTGAGGACCAAGAAAAGACCACGTTCACCTGCCCCTTCGGAACATACGCTTTCCGAAGGATGCCTTTCGGTCTTTGCAATGCACCCGCTACTTTTCAGCGATGCATGCTTGCCATATTCTCAGATATGGTAGGTGATTATCTGGAAGTCTTCATGGATGACTTTTCAGTTTTCGGAGCATCATTCGACGATTGCCTCCAACACTTGGTCCAGATACTCAGGCGGTGCATCGATGTGAATTTGGTTCTTTCCTGGGAAAAGAGCCATTTCATGGTGCCTGAGGGAATTGTCCTGGGACACTCAATTTCGGAGAAAGGAATCCAAGTGGATCGAGCTAAGGTTAATCTGATTTCTCACCTTCCTATGCCTAGCTCGATCAGAGACATCCGTTCCTTTTTAGGGCATGTCGGTTTTTATCGACGATTTATCCCTGATTTTTCAAAAATCGCGCGCCCCCTGACCACTCTTCTCTCCAAGGATGTTACTTTCGAAATTTCCAAGGAATGCACTCAAGCATTTGAAATCCTGCGTGACCGAGTCACCCAAGCCCCGATCCTACAGTCCCCTGATTGGTCTCAACCCTTTGAGATCATGTGCGATGCATCCGACTTCGCTGTAGGAGCGGTTTTGGGACAGAAAATTGACAAGAAACCTGTGGTCATTTACTACGCCAGCAAAACACTCGATGAGGCTCAGCGTAACTATACAGTTACTGAGAAAGAGCTGCTAGCTGTGGTATTTGCCCTAGAAAAGTTCAGATCGTACCTTCTGGGTTCCCGTGTCATCATATACTCGGATCACACAGCTGTGAGGCATCTCCTTGCAAAGAAGGACGCGAAACCTCGATTAATCCGATGGATCTTGCTGTTGCAAGAATTTGACCTTGAGATTCGCGACAAAGCGGGAAAGCAAAATGTGGTAGCTGATCACTTGTCCCGTCTTCCTTCTGAAATAATTGACCCTTTCGGACCCATCACTGAGCATTTTCCCGATGAGCACCTGCTGACTATTGGTACTAGCCTTCCATGGTTTGCTAATGTAGTAAATTACTTGGCATCTCATCAGATCCCGTCCGATTGGCCGAAAGCCAAGAAAGACAAATTACGTCCGATGCCAAGTATTACATTTGGGAATACCCGTACCTCTTCCGCATAGGTGCCGATCAGATCATCCGGAGATGTGTCCCGGAAGGGGAATTCAACAAAATCCTCTCTTTCTGCCATGACCAGGCATGCGGTGGCCATTTCGCCGGCCATAAAACCGCATCAAAAGTCCTCCAGTGCGGCTTTCACTGGCCCACACTGTTCAAAGACGCATACAATCACTGCAAGGCATGCAGTCATTGCCAGACTTTGGGCAACATGAGCCATCGCGACATGATGCCTATGCAACCGATTCTAGTATGCGAAATCTTTGATGTTTGGGGGATTGATTTTATGGGCCCCTTTCCTGTTTCGGATGGTTTCGAATACATTCTGTTGGCTGTGGACTACGTGTCCAAATGGATCGAAGCCATACCGACCCGAACCTGTGATCACAAAATCGTTCTCAAATTCATTCATCAACACATTTTCTCAAGGTTCGGGATTCCTCGTGCAATAATCTATGATGGGGGGACCCATTTCACAAATGCTCAGTTTAGGTCACTGATGACCGAATACGGGGTGTCTCACCGAATCTCTACTCCTTACCACCCCCAAACTAATGGTCTAGCTGAGCTGTCTAATCGGGAGATCAAGAAAATCCTGCAAGTCACTGTTCGACCTGACAGGAAGGACTGGTCGTCCCGACTTCCGGAAGCATTGTGGGCCTATAGGACCGCCCACAAGACCCAATTGGGCATGTCTCCCTTTAGACTGGTGTACGGAAAGGCATGCCACCTTCCCGTAGAACTGGAGCATAAAGCCTATTGGGTAGTACGGAACTGTAATCTAGATCTTCCCAAGGCTGGGACCCACAGAAAACTCCAAATCAGCGAGATCGATGAATTACGCCTAGACGCGTACGAGAACTCGCAAATCTACAAGGAGCGGGTTAAAGCCTTCCACGACAAACACATCTCGAGAAAGATCTTTCATCCTGGTCAAAAGGTCCTACTCTTTGATGCCCGACTAAAACTCTTCCCAGGAAAACTGAGATCCAAGTGGGTCGGACCATATTTGGTCCGACAGGTTTTTGGAAATGGAGCAATCGAAATCAGTCCACTCAGCCACGATTCTGAACCTTTCATCGTGAACGGTCAGAGACTCAAGCCGTTCATTGATGTAACTTCTACTGATTTGGCTGAGGCATCTTATATCCTCCTTTCCCCTTGAGCTTATTGCACCCAGCCGATGGCGTAAAACTCAGCGCTTAACGGGAGGCAGCCCGTCATTCTCTTTGAAAACCTGAAACTTGTTCTGACACCTTTTTGCACTCGAAGTTCACCCTTGTAGACAGCCGACCCCACCTCAGATGCTTGCATCTGGGATTAGAAATCGTCCGCAAAAATTCAACCCGACCCATCCACTCATCCAAATTTCTGTCTTAAGGAATGAACTAAGTTAAATAAAAACCCCCTAGGTTACAATGAGGACATTGCAAATCTTAGGCATGGGGGGGGTATGGAAGTGCAAAACTTGTAAGAAAAGGTTTCAAACAAAAAAATTCACATATGCCAAAAACACCATAAAAATTAAAAATTTTTCGAAAAAGAATAAGAGGAAAAGAGGAGAAGGAAATTTTGTGAAGAAGAAAAGAAACAAAATGAAAAAGGAGCACAAAATTATGAGAAAAGGTGATAGTCATTAGTAAGGAACTAAGGAATTAACCTAAGTTCTAGACCTCATTCAAGAAAATAACTGAAAAGTGCACAATGAGATTAGTAAGAATGCAAACCTTAGGCATTCTTGAATAGACTCTTAGTACCCATTAAGATCTGGACACTCCTCAAGAGGTTGAGGAAAATGAAAAGCTGAAGTATTAGGTCTAAGGCTTAGGGAGTATTTGGCCTCGTTAACTAATTTTTGGTTTACGGGACTCAGTAACCTAAGCACCCTAACCTCACACACAGCCTGGTTCAGTAAGCGTAAAATTCAGAATCACGCAGAAGCGTCGCAAAATTCTGAAAAGAACACCTAGAATAGGAGCGGCCGATCAACACAAGTTGATTTGGACGAGTTCCCAGCGTGGAGAGGCGGGAAATCCCCTCGAAGATGCGTAACAAAATATCATCCCCTCGGTGCTTGTCTCTTAGGATATTTACATATCCTACTGGGGGCATGTAAGCACTCTGCTGGTTCAGATTCCATGGATGGCATTATCTCGAAGTGTCAATTGCCAGGGTCTGGATTCGGCCACGAAACACCATGGATGGGATTATCTCGAAATCTCAATAGCCAGGGTTCCGGGGGTTGCCATGGGCGGTGCTATCTCGAAGCATCGATCGCCAGGAACCCTTGAGGATTGATGATGGGAGCAAGGAATCTGATACAGACCGTGTGGAAAAGCCAATCCTAGGCTAGAACTAAAAAGAAAAAGAGAGAGAAAACTCTCCAAACAGAAAAACTTTCTATCTCTCTCTTACAAAACGCACTGCGAACTGAGCCAGGGCTAAAATCATTTCAAGTACGGGTGCTTTAACCACAAAGTCCAATAAACCTTAGGTTAGTTCTTGTGGACCTTAAAAACCTTTGCTAAGGACTGAGGCTAAGGCTAGACAGATTTTGATCTTGATTGGTACTAAAATACCTTTTAGGCCTATGGTCAGCATTTTAACCTAATCTGAGCTCAAATAAAAAAGCACTTATCTAAAGCTATTAAAAACTTCATGGTCTAGAACAAGGGTTGAAACCTTAAGTTTTTGCTAAGGGACTAGCAAAAGCTAGGCATGGGGGTATGATGAGAACCTCATCATGAGCCATAACTAGCTCATTTTGACCTAATACAAAGGATAAAAGCTCCTACATAACTCAAGGAAAGGCTTAACTCAGAGAATTCTGAGTTTAAGGAGAAAAAGAGTCATAAGGGGTAAAAATGTAATTTTACCAGTATAATCTGCATACAGGGTAATTCAGGGCCCAAACATAGGTCAAAGCAACTTAATAAGAATAAAAGTGGGATGAGATGATCTAGCAAGGGCTACAGCAATTCCAAGAAACTAAATGATAATCTGTAACCCTAAAACAACCCACTTCAATTCACGAGGTTCGAGGCAAAGTAAAAATAGAATAAACCCTCTAAAATTCATAGAAAAATAATCTCTAGGGTTTAGAACCTTCAATTTGGCCTTCAGAACCCATTTTGACCTACATTGAGAACCATGCCCAATTAATAACTTAATTTGGGTTTTCGCATAAATTGACCGGTCAAACAAGGTTTAATATAGAAATGAAATTCACCATCAGATTCCTTAGGTCCTAATTAATCATGTATAAAAACTTGAGCCTAAGAAGAAACCTCCTTGACCGACTTTACACTTTGGTCCTCATATATTTACTTTTTGGCCCTCAACTTTTGAACCCTCGCATTTTGGCCCCTAACTCTCCTTCGTTCTTTGCGTTCAGGTCCCCCTGCAAAACCTGCCAGCACCATGCTCCGGCGACCTTGCGCGGAGCATGGCGCCGCGCAGGGTGAGGGGGAGAGCCTGGCAAGTAAACCGGGGGTGCCCTACGTCGTCAGCCGTCGCAGGGACACCCCCCTGGTCGCTGTAACCCGCCATACCGGCCGTGCGAACGCACGGACGGTATGGGTTTCCATCTCCGGCGTCCTCCGGCGAGGGAGACACGACGTCTCCCTCCGCCTTCCTCCCTGATTCGATCCCTATAAATAACCCCGTCGCTCCACCGTTCTTCCCGGCTCGGATCTGACGGAGAAAACCCCCAACTTTCCTCTCCTCTCACTCCGGCAGACGCCCACCAGCTCCGGCGGTTCCTCCTCCTCCTCCTCTTCGCTCTGCCGCAATACCAGCAGTAGAGACTTCTTCCCCTGCTCTTCCCGCGCCACGTCGCACCCAGCTGGCGCCTCTCCGGCTCTCTGCTCGCCGCCGCCCCTTCCCCTGGGCATCTTCTTCTCCGGCGACAGTCGATACGACTGTCGCCCTGCTGCTCCCCCTTCGTCCCTGCAAGTAAGTTAGAACTACTTCCCTTCCTCTCCTCTTTCTTTCCCCGGTTTCAATTTGTTCAATTAAGCCCTCGACCGACCCTGACCATCGTCACCCCCTTCGTCTCCGGCCACCCTCCGGCGAGATGTTCCCATCGCTCCACAGCCTCACACGCCTCGCCGACCCTCACCGAACCTCCGCCTCATCACACTGAGCACCCCCCACCCCTCCACTGCCACTCCACACCTCCGTAACGCTCCCCCAAACAAACCCATTTCTCCGGTTGCAGTCCAACCTAGGGCTGCCGCCAGACACCAACTTGCGGCTTGCCGCACAGCTCCACACCTTCGCCGTGCCACGGCGAAGGTTCCCCAGTAGTTTGATCAGGCCGAGAGGCCATATTCGTGTCCGACAGGTTCTGAGGCTCGACCGCCATTAACGCCACATTGAAGCAGCTTCTCCCGCGCTCCAGGCTTGAGGACTCCAGGTCTCCAGCTGCTGCGGATTACGGGGATTCCTGCGAAGGCAGCCAGCCAGCAACCGACGCAAATCGAAGCTGCAGCTGCAGAAGCAAGGCCGCGGTCTTCCAGCAGGCGCACGCGAGGAGAGGCCTCCGTTTAGTCCCACATCGGTAAGCCTCACAACTCTTTCACCGTTTAAATTGATTTTGTGAATAAGCCTTACTGCCTCAGCACATGGGGTGAGGTCCCCTTCACCCGCCCGGTTACCCGGTCTCGTCCGCGCTCACGCCCCGCGGACCTGACCCGACCCAACTTAGACTGACCTGCACTCCTCGCCCACCACGCACGCCGGTGGGCCTGGACCCGGGCGCGACCCGTACCCGACTACCCGGCAGCTCTGGGAGAGCTATCCCATGAGCGGTTTCTGAGAGAGAGAGACGCGGGGGGGGGAAGGGTAGAGTAGGTTTTGTCCTCTGACGTAAACTCTGAAGTGTGCAGGCACAGGTGAAGAAGAAGGACCGCGGAAGAAGAAGGAAGCTGAGGGAGACACTGTAGCAACAAGCAGTTTAAGTCGTCTGATTGAAAAATCAGACGACGTCCTGACAGGAAAAAGAAAAGAAGAAAGAAGGAGATCTGAAGAACAACAGAAGAAGGCGAGGCAGAAGAGAACACAAAAGAACAAGGGAAGAACTGAAAGAAGAAGAGCACGAGAAGAAGATCTGAAGAAAGAAAAAGAAGAAAGAAAGGAAAAGAAGAAAGAAAGGAAAAAGAAGAAGAACAGGACCCGCTCTGCAGAAGAAAAAAGAGCAGGAACAGCTGAAAGAAGAAGAAGAACATCACCACTGCAGATAAAGAAGAAGAAGATAACAGAAGATCTGAGACGAGGAGAAGCAAAGAGAAAAGAAGAAAAGACAACAATTTCTTTCTCTCTCTTTCTTTATTTTTGTAAAAGAAACATGTATATCTCTAGAATACAACTTGCTCCCTGAGTTCGACCTCGGGAACTCTTTTATTTTCCGAGTAAAAAATTTATATATTTGAAATGTTGGCAATAACTGGCTATACTACAACGCTATAACAATAAAACCCGGTTGCCGACAGCGTTTCAACGATCAGAGATTGAAGTACTTCCTTACCCAAGTTCCCCCAAAGGAGGTTGTCACCCTCATTGAGGGCTGACATGAAGCATCGCCCAGCTGGAGGCATTAAACTCAGTGCTTCCTGGGAGGCAACCCAAAAGATTCAGACTGATCATGTATACTGCTTTGCTCAGGTGATTTCTTTCTGAACCCCTGTTGCATCAATTTATCAGTCAATGAGGACATTGTCCAACTTAAGCATGGGGGTGATAATTTTCATGCTCTGAGTTCATTTTATTAGTCTGAATAAAATTAAAAATAATAATAATAATGAATTTAGGAAGAAAAACTTAGGCATTAAGAACTTGTCAACAATGGGACATAATATGAAAAGAACCTGAACACTTAGACTTTTCAGGCTTTTAGGCTTAATTAGCCCTGGTGTCTGTTAAAATATGGATTTAGCTTCAAATCCTCGCAACCTTAATTTATTTTAATCCACCAATAAAATAGGATGATAAGTATACGACTTATCAACCCGCCCTCTGACACGGAGGGACTTTTAGTCTAAGCATCTGCACACATTGTTGCACCGACTCACTCCTCGTAGATTCTGACAGAAATTGGGTAGCTAATGAACCTTCTAGGGTGGTATGGCTGGCAAGTTGTCATGGGTAACAGCCCATTGGACGATTGTCCAGAGCCCAGCCACAGGACCACTTTCTTCTTATTACCTCTAGATAAATTTGAGATCAGGGAAGCCACCTACTAAACAACAAAAGAAAAAAAAAAGAAAAAAATATAGAAAAGAAGAAAAAAGAACAAAATAAGCCACACTTCACCGCACGAGTATGGCTGGCAAGTGGTCATGGGTAACATCCCATTGACCGGTTGTCCAGAGCCCAGCTCACTAAAATGCACAAAAAGATCCAAACACTTAAGGAAGAAGCGGGGAAGTAGAGCAATCCGGGGAGATATACACTAGAAACACGCTTGTGTTGACCCCAAATAAAATAAAAGTAGGGAGAAAGCTACCGATCGGACATATACACCTTCAAGCAAACACTTCCTTTTCTAGTCACCTAGGGGCGTAGAAACCCGAAGTCTATCTGAATTACCATTGAGTGAGTCTATCATGATCTTCACACCAAGATGCTTAGCACTTAGAGTCTTTTTCGAGTTTTGGGTGGGTTGGGTAGCCGTAAATAGTTACCAACACACTCTCAACTCCAAAAATCCAAAAAATAAGAAAAGATGAAAAAGAAAAAAATTATATATATATGCCTTAAAGCAAGGATTCGGGCGATTCGTATTTTGGCAGACACCCAGGTGTTGTTTAGTCTCTGTAGATCAGGATCTTAATATATTTCCTCCTGTTGACAAGTGACAAAATGTCTTAAGTAGTCACTTCCTGAATTCTGATTGAGAATAATGGCTAGGATGAACCTTGCTAGGGACTAGCAAGGAGTAAGCATGGGGGTATGATAACACTACATTTTATGGAGATAATTCTGCCAATCGGGGTTTGTCTTAAGGATAAATGCACATATAACACATCATAAATGGGCATGGGAGCATTACATGCATCGCACATTGAGAATGCTTATAATTCACCGTTAATGACCATTTGTATAAGTTCATGTCAAAACAGGCCTTAGATGAGCAATCGAATCGCACGGATGAATTCAGAACGACGAACGGAGTCCAACGGACTCAAAATCGATCAAATCCGACATCCGGAACTCCGACAATTGGCCTAAGAAGATATGACTGTTGATTTGATGATCAACGGCCATAAAACTGCCACGTGGTGCAAGATTAGCTCCGTCCTGCCTCCTCTATCCACCGCAGGATGAATCTCAGCCGTTCGATCTTCGATTGAACAACTGAGAATGGCTCTTGCAACGCCTTCTTCACTCGCACCTCTCCATCCTCCAGCAGATCACAGCCGTTGGATTTCTATCCAATGCGGCCACCAGCACCGCTCCAGCTCACCGCATTTGCGACCATCCGCGAGCGCAGCGCAGCGGGCTGCGTCTCGTCTGCAAAGGCAATGGGGGGCGTTTGAAACCCCGCGCACTACCAAATCAACTCCTCATGCAGGAGCGACCAATTAAGGCCATCGATCCATGATCGAACGACGTGGAGGCAACCACACGGCGCAGTGGATATGCACGATTCCTCACGCGTGCGATGACGCGAGGGGCATGCGCTGTGCAAGCACAATCCGCGAGTGCACCCTCCGCGTAATCACAGCCATCTGATCAACGATCGGATGGCTCAGAGCGCAATCACGTGGATCATGCCTGTTCGACGTTAAATTGGTGTTTAAAAATAATCACGTTGCAGTATAGCCAAAATAGCGTTCAAACAAATACAATTTTATTACTCGAAAATATTCCGAGGTCGAACACAGGGAGCAATATGGGGATTCAAATCTCAAGAATTGCAATATAAGACAAGAAAGCTGTAAAATTGAAATCAAGAATTATCTCAAAATAATGTAGCACTAAGATCAAGTATCAATTTGCAAAAGATGGGAGTAAAATGGTGGCTTAAATCGCCATATACTCCTTACAATAATAGCTAAGGAACTCAATGTATATGTATGAAATGAAAGTAAACCCCTGTGTCTGATTTACAAATCAGACAGCTTCAAGTCTGATCTTTCTTTCTCTGACTCTTCCTTTCTTCTGCAGCCTATTCCTCTTTAGACCTCCCTCTTCTTCTTTCTCTGATTTCTCAGCTACGATCTTTTCTTCTTCTCCAAGCCTTCTTCTTCTCTTTTTCTTCCTTACGTCTACTCAGCCCTTCTTCTTCTTTAGCTCTGCGACTCTCTTCTTCTTCTCCTCTTCTTTCTCTGGCTTTCTTCTTCTGAATCCGGCTAAGTGTCAGGGCCAAGCCTCTCAGGGAAAAACCCCCTGCCCCCGCGTAACTCTCCTCTTCTTTCTTTCTATTTCGGTCTCGCTCTCCCAGAGCCACAGTCGGGTAATCAGACCTAACGAACCCGAGTCCAGGCTCACCGGCGTGTGGTGGTGAGCGAGGAGTGCAGGTTAGGTTATCGGGTCAAACCAGGTTTGCGGGGGGCCAGGTGAGCAGACTCGGCCAGGTGAGCGGACTAGGCCAGTTGAGCGGGTGAGAGGGACATAACCCCATGTTATGTGGCAAATAGCCTCTAACACGAATTCAATTTATGCGAGCGCACTGCTTCAGCACTTTCCGATGTGGGACTGTCCCACTTCCTTCTTCACGTGTCCGCAGCAGAGATCATTCCTTAGCAATTGCAGCAGCTGCTAGGCTCGCATCTTCAATTGAGGACCAAGACTTGTGCGCGAGATGCTTTCGCGCAACCTGGAGTAGCTCTCAAGCAAGCTCGAAGCTTGCTACTTCCATGGTGGGGAAGTCAAACACCTGAAATCAATGAAACTGCCTTGCGGCCGCATTAAGACATTCAGGAATGATCACTGGAGCACAGTGAACATGATGGGGGTGGTGGCGTGGAGCGAGAGTAGCTGTGGTGGCCAGACGATGACGGGAACAATCGGAGATGATGGGTTTGTTCGGGGGTGCGTGTGAGTGAGTGGAATGATGAATAAAGAGAGGGGAAATGAGTGAAGAGGTGTGATGATGGTAGCGGGCTTGTCGGCGAGGGATTTGGTGGTCTGTGGAGGTGAGATGGTCCCGTCGAAGGGGATGGCCAGAGATGGAAGGGATGAAGTCATGGAGGGTCGTCGGTGGTCAATTTGAAGTGGAACAGACGTGAAAATAAAGTGCAGGAGATGAGGAACTTAGCTAAAAGGTTGGTGGACAAAGTGAGGCAGAGATGACGTTGGATGTGGTATTGCCGACGTCGGAGACGAAAGCGGTTCCGATGAAGGAGAAACGGCAAGGACGAACAGGAAATGGTGGGTCTCCTTCCTCTATAGTTCTATTATTTCGTCGTAGTATAGTATAGAGAAGTGATTACCAGTTTAATACAATTTGTTACTCGGAAATAAAAGAGTTCCCGAGGTCGAACTCAGGGAGCAAACTGTATTCTAGAGGTACAAATTCTTATTACAAAAATATTACAAAAATAAAGAGAGAGAGAGAGGGAGAGATAAAAATTTGGTTTCTTCTTTCTTCCTCTTTGTTTTCTCTTCTCTTTGGCTTTTGGTTTTTCTTCTTTGTTTATCTCCTGGTGGTCTTCTTCTTCTGCCTTCTGTTCTTCTTATTTCTTCTCTTCTTCAGAGCTCCTCATCTTCTTTTCTTTCAGTTCTGCCTTTCTTCAGCTTCTCCTTTCTTCTTTCTGCCTCAGCTGTAAAGCTTTTCTTCTTGCGATCCCTTGCTCAGTGGCACGGTGTCTTCGTTCTCCTTCTTTCTCTGCAGTCCTTTTACTGCAGGGCGTCGTCTGATTTTCCAATCAGACGACTTAAATCGCCGCTGCTACAGTGCTCCACCTTCTTTCAGTCTTCGTCGGCCTTCTTCTTCTTCTCTTCTTCCATGGTTCTTCTTCTTTGTTTACCTGTGCCTGCACACTTCAAAGTTTACGTCAGTGGGCAAAACCTACTCTACCCCCCCCCCCCCCCCCCGCGTCTCTCTCTCACAGAATCCGCTCATAGGATAGCTCTCCCAGAGCTGCCGGGTACGGGTCGCGCCCGGGTCCAGGCCCACCGGCGTGCGTGGTGGGCGAGGAGTGCAGGTCAGTCTAAGTCGGGTCGGGCCAGGTCCGCGGGGCGTGGTCGCGGACGAGGCCGGGTAATCGAGCGGGTGAAGGGGACCTCACCCCGTGTGCTGAGGCGATAAGGCTTATTCACAAAAACAATTTAAACGGTGAAAGAGTTGCGAGGCTTACCGATGTGGGACTAAACTGAGGCCTCTCCTCGCGTGCGCCTGCTGGAAGACCGCGGCCTTGCTTCTGCAGCTGCAGCTTCGATTTTCGTCGGTTGCTGGCTGGCTGCCTTCGCAGGAGTCTCCGTAATCCGCAGCAGCTGGAAACCTGGAGTCCTCAAGCCTGGAGCGCGGGAGAAGCTGCTTCAATGTGGCGTTAATGGCGGTCGAACCTCAGAACCTGTCGGACACGAATATGGCCTCTCGACCTCATCAAACTACTGGGGAACCTTCACCGTGGCACGGCGAAGGTGTTGAGCTGTGCGGCAAGCCGCAAGGCGGTGTCTGGCGGCAGCCCTAGGTCAGACTGCAACTGGAGAAATGGGTTTGTTTGGGGGAGCGTTACGGAGGTGTGGAGTGGCAGTGGAGGGGTGGGGGGTGCTCAGTGTGATGAGGCGGAGGTTCGGTGAGGGTCGGCGAGGCGTGTGAGGCTGTGGAGCGATGGGGGCATCTCGCCGGAGGGTGGCCGGAGACGAAGGGGGTGACGATGGTCAGGGTCGGTCGAGGGCTTAATTGAACAAATTGAAACCGGGGAAAGAAAGAGGAGAGGAAGGGAAGTAGTTCTAACTTACTTGCAGGGACGAAGGGGGAGCAGCAGGGCGACAGTCGTATCGACTGTCGCCGGAGAAGAAGATGCCCAGGGGAAGGGGCGGCGGCGAGGAGAGGGCTGGAGAGGCGCCAGCTGGGTGCGGCGTGGCGCGGGAAGAGCGAGGGAGAGCAACCCTGCAGCTGGTAGTGCGGCAGAGCGACGAGGAGGAAGAGGGGAGGCCGCCGGAGCTGGAGGGCTTCCTGTCGGAGTGGGAAGAGAGGAAGTGGGGGTCTTTCTCCGTCAGGACCGAGCTCCCAAGAACGGTGGAGCGACGGGGGTATTTATAGGGACCGAATCAGAGAGGAAGGCGGAGGGAGACGACGTGTCTCCCTCGCCGGAGGACGCCGGAGATGGAAACCCATACCGTCCGTGCGTTCGCACGGCCGGTATGGTGGGTTACAGCGACCAGGGGGGTGTCCCTGCGACGGCTGACGACGCAGGGCATCCCTGGTTTACTTGCCAGTCCCTCCCCCTCACCCTGCGCGGCGCCATGC
This sequence comes from Thalassia testudinum, assembly GCA_037157565.1. NCBI lineage: Eukaryota > Viridiplantae > Streptophyta > Magnoliopsida > Alismatales > Hydrocharitaceae > Thalassia > Thalassia testudinum. Next base: position 28,748,276 of record JAZHRO010000024.1, read on the forward strand.
TCCGCGCAAGGTCGCCGGAGCATGGTGCTGGCAGGTTTTGCAGGGAGGACCTGAACGCAAAGAACGAAGGAGAGTTAGGGGCCAAAATGCGAGGGTTCAAAAGTTGAGGGCCAAAAAGTAAATATATGAGGACCAAAGTGTAAAGTTGGTCAAGAAGGTTTCTTCTTAGGCTCAAGTTTTTATACATGACTAATTAGGACCTAAGGAATCTGATGGTGAATTTTATTTCTAGATTAAACCTTGTTTGACTGGTCAATTTACGCAAAAACCCAAATTAAGTTATTAATTGGGTATGGTTCTCAATGTAGGTCAAGATGGGTTCCTAAGGTCAAATTGAAGGTTCTAAACCCTAGAGATTATTTTTCTATGAATTTTAGAGGGTTTATTCCATTTTTTCTTTGCCTTGAACCTCGTGAATTGAAGTGGGTTTGTTTTAGGGTTACAGATTATCATTTAGTTCCTTGGAATTGCTGTAGCCCTTGCCAGATCATCTCATCCCACTTTTATTCTTATTAGGTTGCTTTGACCTATGTTTGGACCCTGAATTACCCTGTATGCAGATTATACTGGTAAAATTGCATTTTTACCCCTTATGACTTATTTTCTCCTTAAACTCAGAATTCTCTGAGTTAAGCCTTTCCTTGAGTTATATAGGAGCTTTTATCCTTTGTATTAGGTCAAAATGAGCTAGTTATGGCTCATGATGAGGTTCTCATCAGGAAACGAGCGTTTGCTGGTACGGCGAGACGCGGAGAGGAACAGGGAAGATAAATCCGCCGCTAGTATGGCGGACGGACGACGAAGAGAAGCAGAAAAGGTCGCCGGACGTCGAGGAACCTTCGACCGCAAAAGAGAGGAATTTGAGGAAGATCTTGGCCAATGTTGAGCGTGGGGAGTTTGAGAAGATCTAGTGGTTCTTTTATAGGGATCCAAAGGCAAGGAAAACTTGGAAATCAAGCTTTTCAAGCTTGGAAACCTTCGTCGGATTTGGGTGTTCCTTGATACCCAAATCTCTCATGTGTTTGCATGATAGATTGGGAAAGATTTGGTGCACAAGAATGAGTTCAGATTGGAGAGGATTTCTCAAGGAGTTTCCTATCCAATTTTGGAAGGGATTCTCTAAGAGATCAAGGAGAAATCTCCTGTCAAAGATCGTTGTAGTAGGTTTCCTCCGCGACAATGGTGGGGGGACCTAATTGTGAAGACGACGAGGATGTTAGGGGGCTGAATGCAAGGATTTTTGAAAGTTGGGGGTATAAATGTAATCAGACAGAACCATTTTGCAAATTAGGTCAAGACAAGCTCATCTTGAGTCCAAATTTTAGTACAAACCTAATTTGGACCTAAGAGATCCAATGGTGAAGTTGGATTTTGGTTTTGATCACATTTGATTGGGTAATTTATGCAATAACCCAAATTAGGGCAAATATCTATCTGAGACTCCATTTTGGGTTAAGATGGGTTCTAATTGTCAAATTGAAGGTACTAAACCCTAGAGAATATTTTTATATGATTTTTAGAGGATTTAGGTAAATTTTATCCTGACCAAAACCTCGGTTAATTAAGTGGATCTGTTTTTAGAGTTTCAAAAGTCATTTCATTCTCAAAACATGTACAAGCCCTTTTCTGATTGATCTAACCCACTTGTTACCTTTTTAGGACCTTTTGACCCTTAATGAACCCCTACGAAAATCCGTGGTTGCACTGCATTCATGATGTGCTGGTAAAATTGTAGTTTTAACCCTAGTTTCCTGTTTTTCCCTTAGAATGGTTATGCAGTGAAATATGACCCTCTGGAAGTTATGTAGGAGCATTTATTGACTTACTTGGGCCAAAATAAGCTAGTTTATGGCTCATGATGGTGTTCCCATCATACTCCCATGCCTAGCGTTTGTTAGTCCCTTAGTAAAATTTTAAGGTATTAACTTTGATTCTAGACCATAAAATCCTTTGATGCTCAAAATCTTTGCTATGTACTTCCTTTTGTAGATTAGGTTAGAATGTCAATAGTAGGCCTAGAGGTACTCAAGTACCAACAAAGATCCGGACCTGACCAGCTCTAGCCTCAGTTTGCTGCGAAGGTTTCTAAGGCCCACAGGAACTAACCTAAGGTTCGTTGAACTCCGCGGTTAAAGCACCCATGCTTGTAACATGTTTTAGCCTCGGTTCAATTTGCAGTGCATTTTTGTTAGAGTGAGACAAAGGAATTTTTCTTTATTTTTGGAGAGTTTTCTCTCTGTTTTCTTTTTATTTTTAGCTTCAGATTGGCTTTACAACCCAGTTTGTATCGGATTCATAGTCCCCATCATCAATCCTCGCAGGGTCCCTGGCAATCGATGCTTTGAGATAGCACCGCCCATGGTAACCCCCAGAATCCTGGCTGTCGAGATTTCAAGATAATCCCACCCATGGTGTTCTATAGCTCAATCTAGACCCTGGCAATCGACATTTCGAGATAATGCCACCCATGGCATCTGAATCAGCATAGGGTGCTTACATGCCCTCGGTAGGATATGTAGATATCCTAGGAGACAAGCACCGAGGAGATGATATGTTATTGCGCATCTTCGTAGGGAATTTCCCACCTTTCCGCACCGAGAACTCATCCAAATCAACTTGTGTTGATCAGCCACTCCTAATCTAGGTGACTTTTTCAGAACAATTTAAACACATTTGCGTGATTTTGATACTTAGGCTCACTGAACCAGACCGTGTGTAGATTGGGGTGCTTAGGTTACTGAGTCCCGCAAACCAGAGGTCAGTTAACGAGGCCGAATAATCCTTAAGCCTTAGACCTAATACTTAAGCTTCGCATTTTTCCCAACCTCTTGAGGGCTATTCAGATCTTAGCGGGTACTTGAATTTTTAAGCCTAGGATTGTAGCCCAAAAGGCCTAAAATCAACGTTCCTACTAATCTCTTCTTTGTCTCACTTTTTTCCTTTCTTTCTTTTGAAATGGTCTAGGACTAACTTAATTCCTTAATCTTTTACTAATGACTACCTCTTTATCTTTTCTTTTCAAATTGTGCTCCTTTTTGAACTTTTATCTCCTCCCCCTTTTTCTCCTCAAAATCTGATATGCCATCAAAATTTCCTCTCCTCTCATATTTTTGTTCTTTTTCAAAATTTTTTTATTTTTTTGGTTTTTTTGGAATATGTTATTTTTTTTTTATGAAACCCTTTCTTGTGAAATGATTTTCACGGTGTTTTGCACTTTATTACCCCCCCATGCCTACGATTTGCAATGTCCTCATTATAAATTAGGTGGGTTCGAATTCAGCTTAGATCATTCATTAGAACAGGTGTTGGGTGGGTGAATGGATCGGAATGATTGTTGCAGATGATTTAAGCTCGGGTACGGGTACCCGAGGTGGAGTCAGCTGTTCTAATGGATGAACCCTAAGGTGTAATATGAGTTTAGCATAGGATGTGTCAAGAAAGGTTTCAGGTTTTTCAAAATGATGGGTTGCCTCCCGTTGAGTGCTGAGTTTAACGCCATCAGTTAGGCACAATGATCTCAGGGAGAATGGAGGGTAAAAGATGTCTCAGCCAAATTTGTATCGGTGAGTTCAATGAACGATTTGAGTGTCTGACCGTTCACGACAAAAGGTTATGAATCGTGGCTGAGTTGACTGATTTCAATAGCTCCATTTCCAACGATTTGTCGGACAAGGTATGGTCCAATCCATTTTGATCTGAGTTTTACTGGGAACAGTTTGAATTTGGCATCAAAGAGTAGGAATTTTTGACTAGGGAAAAAGATCTTTCTAGATATGTGCTTGTCGTGAAAGGCCTTAACCCGATCTTTGTAAATTCATGAATTCTCATATGCATCGTGGCATAATTCATTGATCTTGCTCATTTGAAGCTTTCTGTGGGTTCCTACCTTAGAATGATCGAGATTGCAGTTCCGTACTGCCCAATAGGCTTTGTGCTCCAATTCGACGGGGTGGTGATATGCCTTCCAGTACACTAATTTGAAGGGAGACACGCCTAATTGGATTTTATGGGTGGTCCTATAAGCCTACAAAGCTTTCGGAAGTCGGGATGACCAGTCTTTCTTGTTAGGTCGAACAGTGACCTGGAGGATTTTCTTGATCTCCCGATTCGATAGCTCAGCTAGACCGTTGGTTTGGGGGTGATAAGGAGTAGAGATTCGGTATGACACCCCGTATTTGGTAATCAGTGATCTGAACTGAGCATTTGTGAAATGGGTCCCTCCATCAAAGATTATGGCACATGGAATCCCGAACCGAGAAAAGATGTTCTGATGAATGAATTTGATTACTACCTTATGATCGTTGGTTCGGGTCGGAATGGCTTCGAGCGAGCAGAATGTACTCGAAGCCGTCCGAAATAGGGAAGGGTCCCATAAAACCAATCCCCCAGACATCAAAGATTTCGCATACGAGAATCGGCTGTAAGGGCATCATATCACAGTGGCTCATGTTGCTTAAGGTCTAGCAACGAGTGCATGCCTTACAGTGATTGTATGTGTCTTTGAAGATCGTGGGCCAATAGAAGCCACACTAGAGGACTTTTGCTGCGATTTTATGACCAGAGAAGTGTCCACCGCATGCCTGGTGATGTAAACACATTTACACTACTTAAAATGTCTATTTATGCATGTTCTTAAGCATAGGATTGCATTTCATGATATAAATATTGCATTACATGCATCATCTTGCATTTAGAGTAGTTTGAATAAAATGGAGGTTAATTGTCTCCTTTTATGTGCTTGGACAGGGCAAATATTTTATCGGGGCCTCGGATCAAAGATCCAACCGTATGGATATGATCAGGGCGACAATTGGAGTTCAACGACTCCAAGATCGCCCTAATCAGGCATCCGTAGCATCAGATAGAGACCGGGGAACCCTAGAAGATCAAGGGCCAGGATGGTGTAAATCCGCACTTCAGATGGAAAATCTGACCACACGGATGAATTCGGATCGACGATCGCAGTCGAACGACACAAAAATCGAGTCAATCCGACATCCGTGGCACCATCTACAACTTCCAGAAGATGGACGGCCAAGATGGCGCCACGTGGCGCCATCCCAGCCGCCCAATCGGCCGCAGGAGTCCTGTGAAGTCCGCGCAACGTCTCCTCTCCGCCGTTGGATCTCGATCCAACGGCTGCGGTCGCGCACGTTTAAAAACGTCCGCGCGACCATTTCGCCCGCGTAGCGCAGCGGCGACGCAGCTGCGGGCGAAGCGGAGGTCGCGGGTTCGAGCCGCGGAGAGGGGGTCGAAGGCGCGGGCGAGCGGGCGCGCACGAGCGTCGGATGAAGATCCAACGGCCGCGCGCGCCCGATAGCGCCGACGCGCAATTGGACGCTCTGGTGGGCGCGCGATCGCACGCGGGCGGCGTGCTACGCAGCGGGCGCGGACGCGATCTAAGCTGTCCGATCTCGCGATCGGACGGTTGAGACGACGCGGACGTGCGTCTACGTTACGCGCGCAGGCCAGCCGAGCGGGCGCGCGTGGCGCGGCGGCGACGGCGACGGTGGGGCTTTAGCGACGGTTTTATCCGTCACTAAAGACCCCTTATTTATTATTTTGAAGATGTAATGTCCATTTTGCCCCCACTCCTTGCAACTATAAAAGGAGACCCCCTCCATACGAAATTTTCATCCCTTCCTTCTCCTCTCTACCTCTCCAAAGCTCAAGAGAAGCTTGTCCCACACCCGGGATGCTTCTCGCGAGATAAAGTCCAAATTTTCGTCCCCCTTCGGAAGTGGATCCCGCGACGACGACGGCGTGCTGCTTCGTTCCCGTTCTTCTGCTTCGTCCTCCTTCGTCCCGCCTCGTTCTCCTTCGTCCAGGCGTCGTCCCGTCCGGCTCGTCCTCCAAGCGACCGTCGAGGAGGATAACTTCTCTCTCCCATTCTTATTTACAGCTTTTCTAGTGTAGAATTTTCCTGCTTTATAGTGTAATTGATTTCCCGCTTTCTAGTGTAACTTTAATTTCGTTTGCTTGTATAAACAATTGAAATATTGAATGCATGTTCTCTTTCTCTCTCTCTTTCTCTCTCTCTCTCTCAATTTGATAGCTCCATTGTAATTATTTCGCCTTGTTTATCAAAAATCCTAAAAAAAAAACATAATTGCGAATATAGATCAACGTAGCCTCCCTGAGTTCGACCCGGAATTCTTATTTCGGTATAAATTTTATTTGTTGAACACGAATCCTTCGCTTTCGAACTACAACGACGGGTTTTTCCAAAAACCAAACACGTTAGCGTAGATTCTCGTTCAACATTTTGGCGCCGCTGCCGGGGAGGCAACGATTTCCGATCTTTTCTTCGCATTTCTTGCACTTTATTTGTTTTCTAACTAGCTTTCTCTTGTGTCTATTGTTTTGCAGAGACCTCCATCAAGGAATCAACAAGCGGTAGACTGGAGTAAAGTGCAGTTGAAGACAACTGTAAGTGCTCCCCCATTCTTCCCCCTCCATAGCTTTCATTCGCCACATTAAATCCAAATTCCAATTAACCTAGGTGTTTGCATAAATCCTAGGAATAGTTTGGTTGTTTGGATTTCTACTCACACTCATTTCACCCTCATTCATAAAAAAAAATAATAACAAAAAGATAATTTTGTGGGGTAACTTTCAACAAACACACAACACACACCCACATTCAAGGCACTTGATTAACTTGATTTGTTTTCTACTCAACCGGGTTCTGATCTGTGGAACCGGTACACACAGAGCAACACATAACAGAGTAGAAATCATTCTAGGTTAACCATCTTTGAGTGCCTAACTTAGTGGTGCAATTGTGGCCAATTGTTTGAGTTGTTTGGGCCGCACCACTTTATTTAAAACCAACTCATCAAGTAGCTCCTCCTTAGGGTTTTCAATCTAGGTATATTCTAGGCACTCCGCTTTCTTTCTGATTTTAAAGGAAAACTATCTTCACCCGTGTTTTACAACTTGGTTTGCCTAGAAATTTGATTGCAGTTCACCTAATTTGAAACACTAAAAGCTACTTAAGCAGGATTTGAACATTAAAATTCACACATTATAAATAATCTTGCTTGAAAACCCTGGTTGTGCACGCACTTACACAAATTTCAATCAATCATTAAGGGCACAACCCATTATAAGGGCCCATCACATTCCATAAGCACCACAATCCCAGGCCGTAATAAAATTGAGTAGACGTTGGCCCTAAGGTTTGATTCGCTCTTCAAGGCCTAGTCTGAGATTGTTTTTGATTAACCTACTTGTACTGATTAATCTGATGTCTAGCTAGGGGAGTAGCGTCAAACGACCGCGGCTGGAGGGTACACTAGGAACCGGAGGCGAAAGCCAAAGGAAGAACCTTCTCCCCAGTCCCTCCTTCTAACTGGTTGGATTATACAGACGCAAGTAGAGTAAATCAGTTACAGTCTTAAGGCTGGTGTTGGGAGTTAGTAGATCCTTAGGCTACCTCACTTAAGGACAGCCTTGTTTTGTTGTACTGCAGGGTCCCTATCCCCGGTCCTTCCGACCTACTCCTAGTTTATGCTGGGAAGACGGTCATTGAATCCCCGATTAGAAGGACCATTAGAACATTCTAGGAGGCGCAAGTTAGATTTTGGTCAATTTGATCCCATGGCCGAACAACAGCCTCTTCTGCCTGGAAATCCACAGGAAGAATTTCGAAGGCAGCTGGAACAAATGCAGAGAATGCAAGAATGGTTCCAGAGAATGCAGGGCGTTCAGCCCTTGAAGGATTTTTATGATCCTTCATATTACGGGGAACGTCCTGGCGTCCAGATTCCAGCCGGTGACGTAGAAATCAAGCCCCAGGTGTTAAGCCTGATTAAACATTATCATGGGCTTGGCTCCGAGGATCCGTTTCAACACTTGGAGGACTTGACCACTTTGGTCCAGACCACCAAGTCTCGAAACGTAAACGAGGAGCAAATGATCATGAGGCTCTTCCCTCACTCTCTTAGGGATAAGGCCGCGCATTGGTATAGGACAATAGGAAGACCAATTACAACTTGGAATGAGTTGAAATCGGCCTTTCTGAAGAAATTTTTCCCAGTCGGTCGTACCAATGCTTTAAGACGGGCAATCACTACTTTTACCCAGCGGCCGGGGGAGCAGTTTCATGTGGCCTGGGAGCGATTCCAGGACTTATTGCGGAGGTGTCCACACCACGAGGTGCCGAAATGGCAACTCGTGCAGATTTTTTATCATGGGTTGACTGAGCAACTCAGAAACCATGTGGATGCTTCTTGCGGAGGCAATTTCCTTAATAAAGATGCAGATAGTGCACATGATTTATTTGAGGAAATGAGTGAGAATTCAATAAATCATGCCTCCATGGATACTTTTAACCGGTCCCAACAACCCAGATCAAATGTCAATGAAGTCCATGACTCTCATTCATTTGATATGGAATTGATTTGTAATAAACTTGACAAAGTGGACTTGGTTGCTAAAAGAATGGAAGAGTGGATGGCTGGCAATTCTATGAACAACTCTCAATCCACTCAATCCCAAAATTCGGGATTCCATTCTTCACGAGCTCTTTCTGGACGGGAGTTCGTGAATCAACTTGATGCGACTCAACATATGAGTCAGCATTTTTCGGAACCCCATGGGTTCCCAACTGGGGCCTTTGATCCCAGTTTTTCTAATCCTTCCTTTTCTTTCTCTCCATCCTCACTTTATGAGGATGTCTGTGCTGTACAAGAGAATGCTAGATCCAACCCCTACTCGAATGCCTATAATCAAGGTTGGAGAAACCACCCTAACTTCTCTTGGAAAAATCCGGGGCAACAGACCCAATTCCGACCCAGCAATTATGCTCCGCAACGACCAATGGGTCAGGGTCAAGTATATACTCAGTTGCCTCCGAATCAGGTCAATCAGCCAGCTTGGAATGCCCGTCAACCCGCAGGGCAGGCTGATTTGAACCATCAAATAGTAGAGATGCAAGGATCTATGCTCCAGCTCATGCAGCAAATGAAAAACTCACTGGACAACTTGCAATCCGGGCTCATTGCTAACTCTCGCCAACCCGGATCTCTACCATCCCAACCCGTACCCAACCCACGAAACATTACAAATTCGGGCAATCAAGCCCAAGGGTACGGAAATCAGAGGGACCCACACGCGCATGCTCAGGTGGTTGAGCAGGGTTCCTCATCTTCTTCTTCTGTAAATCAACAATTCATGGTCAATCAAGCCCCTCCAATCTTTCCTAACCCTCCTCAAGACCCAAATTCTTACGCTTCTGCAAATTCTGTCACTTTGAGAAGTGGTAAGAAGACTCAGGATCCACAACCACATTATTCTAATCTTTTGAATCCTGAAGAATCTGAGGAGAGAGAAGAGAATTCTAAAGGAGAAATCAAGGCTCAGGAATCCGATTCCAAAGATCTGACTCGTGTTCCTTTTCCTGAAGCCTTAACCAAAGCAAAGAAGAAGAAGTCTGTTGATAGCAATGAGGAGCTTCTGAATTTATTTAAGAATGTTGAGATCAATATCCCGCTCCTTGATGCTATCAAGCACATACCGACTTACGCAAGATTTTTAAAGGAATTATGTACACAAAAGCGTAAGTCGAGAGAATCTGTTCCGAGGAAGGTGGTACTCTCCGAGCAGGCTAGTTCTGTTATCCTGCACTACCTCCCTCAGAAAAGGAGAGATCCTGGTGCTCCTTTGATTTCTTGCGTTATCGGAGATTACACATTTGATAGAGCACTTTTGGATCTCGGTGCATCCATCAACCTAATTCCGACTTCTCTTTACGAGAAGTTTGGGTTAGGCGAACTTCGGCCAACTTCAGTAACGCTACAGTTAGCGGATCGTTCGGTCACAAACCTGCGAGGCGTTATTGAAGATGTTATAGTTAAGGTCAAGGATTTTTATTTTCCTGTAGATTTCCTTGTCCTTGACATGGATGTACCAGATAATCTGAGGAACACGCCCATCATTCTGGGGCGTCCGTTCCTGGCTACCGCAAAGGCCAACATTAATTGTGAAAGCGGTAGCATGGAAATCGCCTTTGGGGACCAACGTATGAAATTAGATATTTTTAAGGTGATCAATAAATTTGAGGATTGTGGAGTTATTGAGGAACTTGATGAGGATAATATTAATATTGAAACTTGTTTGACAGTTTCTTCAATTGAAAGTTCCTCTTTGGTTGATGAATTTGACCCGCAACCCTCTGACTTAACATCTTCGGAAGAGGTTACTGATTTTGTCCACTCACAACCTCTCCCTCTTGTTGAATCTTCAGCATCTACCCGACCATCAATCATCACCCCACCCCAGCTCGAATTGAAACCATTGCCCGAGAATTTGAAATATCAATTTTTAGGACCTCAGAATACGCTCCCTGTGATTATCAGTGCTAAATTGACAAAGGAGCAAGAGATTAAATTGATTAAGGTTCTAAAGGAACATAAGGAGGCAATTGGTTGGACCATTCATGACCTTAGGGGGATCGAGCCATCTTACTGCAATCATAGAATATTTTTGGAAGATGGATCCCGCCCTTCTCGCCAGATGCAGAGGAGATTGAATCCAAATATGCGAGAAGTGGTCAAAAAGGAAATCATCAAGTGGCTCGATGCAGGAATTATTTATCCAATCTCTGACAGTCCCTGGGTAAGTCCCGTTCAGATTGTTCCAAAGAAAGCCGGGATTACTGTTGTGACTAATGAGAAAGGAGAATCTGTCACAACTCGTTCAGCTTCATCTTGGAGAGTTTGTATTGATTACAGGAAGCTGAACACTGCCACTAAAAAGGATCATTTTCCCCTGCCCTTCATTGATCAAATCCTGGAAAAATTAGCCGGGCAGAAGTACTTCTGTTTTCTTGATGGTTACTCGGGATACAACCAAGTTCCTATCCATCCCGAGGATCAGGAAAAAACTACTTTCACCTGTCCCTACGGAACCTTTGCTTTTCGTAGGATGCCTTTCGGGTTATGCAATGCACCTGCGACTTTTCAAAGGTGTATGCTAGCCATATTTTCCGACATGGTGGGAGAGTTTATGGAAGTCTTCATGGATGATTTCTCCGTTTTCGGAGAATCATTTGACTCTTGTTTGGTTAATTTGGAAATGATTCTTAAGCGATGTATCAAGACACGATTGGTCCTTAGCTGGGAAAAGAGTCATTTCATGACCCAAGAGGGCATCGTTTTGGGTCATGTAATCTCTGAACGGGGAATTGAAGTGGACAAAGCTAAGGTTGATGCTATCGCTAAACTTCCTCCTCCCACATCAGTTAAACAAATCAGATCATTTCTTGGCCATGTGGGATTTTATCGAAGATTCATCAAGGACTTCTCGAAGGTTGCCCGCCCTTTGAGCAATCTTCTTGCCAAAGAAACACCGTTCGTTTTTGACGAATCATGCCAAAAGGCATTTGATTTCTTAAAAACGGCAGTCACCTGTGCGCCAATTTTGCAACCACCTATTTGGACAACCCCATTTGAGATCATGACCGATGCTTCTGATTACGCGGTTGGGGCTGTCCTGGGTCAGAAAATTGATCGAAAGCCCTTTGTCATTTACTACGCTAGTAAAACTTTGGATGAAGCCCAGAGGAATTACACTGTTACTGAAAAGGAATTACTCGCTGTAGTATTTGCGTTGGAAAAATTCAGGGCTTATCTCTTAGGGTCTCATGTTATTGTTTATACCGACCACTCGGCCTTGAGACATCTCTTGGCTAAAAAGGATGCTAAACCCCGGCTTATTCGTTGGATTCTTCTTCTTCAAGAATTTGATCTTGAAATCAAGGATAAAACCGGGGTACAAAATGTGGTGGCGGATCATTTGTCGAGACTCCTAGGTGATTCTTCTTGTCCGGACATTCCGATTGCTGACACTTTTCCGGACGAAACCATTCTTACAGTTTTAGGTGTCCACACCCCATGGTTTGCTGACATTGTTAACTATTTGGCCGTTGGTCAAATCCCCCAGGATTGGACCAAGCAACAACGGGATAGACTCAAATCTGAGGCCAAATACTACTTTTGGGAGGACCCTGAACTGTATCGCATCGGCTCTGATCAGATTATTCGCCGATGCATACCGGAGAATGAATTCAACAGTATACTTGAGTTCTGCCATGCATCTGGGTGTGGTGGACATTTCTCCGGGAAAAAGACGGCTGCAAAAATTTTGCAATCTGGCTTCTATTGGCCGTCTTTATTCAAGGATGCCCAGGAGTTCTCACAGTCATGCCCTCGATGCCAGGCACTCGGGAGCATAACTAAGAGAGACATGATGCCCTTAAACCCTATTCTTCCTGTCGAAATTTTCGATGTTTGGGGCATTGATTTCATGGGACCCTTTATCCCTTCATTTGGACATCAGTACATTCTTGTTGCTGTTGATTATGTGTCTAAATGGATTGAGGCAATTCCCACCCGAACCAATGACCACAAGGTGGTCATCAACTTTGTCAAGAAAAATATCTTCAGTAGATTCGGGATTCCGAGGGCTATCATCAGTGATGGTGGCACTCATTTTACTAATGCCCAATTCCGGAGTTTATTGGCCAAATACGGGGTTAATCATCGAATTTCCACACCTTACCATCCCCAAACGAATGGACAAGCTGAGATCTCTAATCGAGAGATCAAGAACATTCTGCAAAAAACGGTTAGGCCCGATCGCAAGGATTGGACTCAAAAGCTTGAGGACGCTCTTTGGGCCTACCGTACGGCGTATAAAACACCTATCGGCATGTCTCCATTCCGTCTGGTGTATGGAAAGGCGTGTCATCTACCCGTAGAGATTGAACATAGGGCATTCTGGGCAATCAAACAATGCAATCTAGATCTAAATCTAGCTGGGAAGACCAGGAAACTCCAACTATCTGAGTTGGAGGAGCTTAGAAATGATGCTTATGAGAATGCCAAGATCTACAAGGCTCGGACCAAAGCTCTACATGATCAAATGATTTCCCGCAAGAGCTTTGAGCCAAACCAGAAGGTCTGGTTATTCGATTCTAAACTTAAGCTCTTTCCTGGTAAACTTAGATCTAAATGGAGTGGCCCATTCATAATTGATCAGATTTTTCTAAATGGTGCCGTTCAGATTTCTGACCCAAAGACGGGTAACACCTTTAAAGTCAACGGTCAACGTCTGAAGCCTGTTGTTGACCATAATCTTCCAGAACCCGTTTCAGACTCTATTGCTCTAGCCATTCTGTGACTTCTTTGGCTGGACTTCGCCTAGCTGACGGCATTAAACTCAGCAGTTGTACATATAACACAAGGCTGATACGAGCTTCATATCCAGGTGACATCTTTCATATTCTACCCTTTCTTTCATGTCTCTTTTTCAATGAGGACATTGCATCAGCTAGGCATGGGGGGGTGGATTCATTTTTGAATTAGTTGGTCAGCTTTGTGAAATCCATATAAATTGCTCTCTCTCAAAAAAAAAAAAAAAAAAAAAAAAAAAAAGGAAAGATTAGTTGGACATTAGGACTTTTCAATCCTAAGAAATTTTACATTAGGATCTGAACACAAAGACCCCTCAGGTCTTTGGACTTAATTAGCCTGTGTATCTACTAAAATGTGGATTTGTCTTTGAGTTCTCGCCATCTTAATTCTATTATAATTGGAATAAATAAGGTTGGGTGATAAGTACACGACTTGTCAACCCACCCTCTGATTTAAGGGAATTTTGAGTCTTAAGCATCTACACACTTTCTTTGCACTGACTCGTTGTTTGGCGATTTTAACGGAAATTGGGTAGCTAATGAACCTTCTAGGGTGATATGGCTGGCAAGTTATCATGGGTAACAGCCCATAGGTAGGTTGTCCAGAGCCCAGTCACTGGACCTTTCTCTTTTTACTGCCTTTAGGTAAATCTTAGACCAGGGAAGCCACCTACTTAAAAAAAAAAAATCAAAAAGGAGAAAAGAACAAAAAGAAATAAGCCACACTTCGCCGCACGAGTATGGCTGGCAAGTTGTCGGTGGTAACAGCTCATCGACCGGTTGTCCAGAACCCAGCTCAGAAAATGCACTAAAAATTCCCAAAACACTTAGGAAGAAGCGGAGAAGTAGAATAAACCGGGGAGATATACACTGGATTCACCCTTGTGTTGACCCCGTTTAAAAAATAAAAGTAGGGAGAAAGCTACCGGTTGTAAAGATACACCTTTAGGCAGAATTCTTTTTGAGGTCACCTAGAGGCGTAGAAATCCGAAGTCCGTTTTAATTGCCGGTCAACGAGTCTATCACAATCACAATAAGATGCTTAAAACTTAGGGTTCTCATCAAATCTTGGGTGAGTTGAATGGCCGTAGAAAGCCACTCTTAAACCCTAAAATTTGAAAATCTAAAAAAAAAAAGAGAGTAAAAACAGAAAAAGAAATTTTTCTTTAATAAGGCGAGGCTTGAGGCGATCTGCATTTTGGCTGATACCCGGGCACTGTTGTGTCTTTGAAAGTCCAGTTCTTAAGTAGACAATTTCTTAATGATTGAAAATAACTCAGGTCCAAATAATCTAACCTAATTCTTTTATAAATAGCATATAGTTTTTGCTAGGGACTAGCAAAAGATAGGCATGGGGGTATGATGTAAACACATTTACACTACTTAAAATGTCTATTTATGCATGTTCTTAAGCATAGGATTGCATTTCATGATATAAATATTGCATTACATGCATCATCTTGCATTTAGAGTAGTTTGAATAAAATGGAGGTTAATTGTCTCCTTTTATGTGCTTGGACAGGGCAAATATTTTATCGGGGCCTCGGATCAAAGATCCAACCGTATGGATATGATCAGGGCGACGATTGGAGTTCAACGACTCCAAGATCGCCCTAATCAGGCATCCGTAGCATCAGATAGAGACCGGGGAACCCTAGAAGATCAAGGGCCAGGATGGTGTAAATCCGCACTTCAGATGGAAAATCCGACCACACGGATGAATTCGGATCGACGATCGCAGTCAAACGACACAAAAATCGAGTCAATCCGACATCCGTGGCACCATCTACAACTTCCAGAAGATGGACAGCCAAGATGGCGCCACGTGGCGCCATCCCAGCCGCCCAATCGGCCGCAGGAGTCCTGTGAAGTCCGCGCAACGTCTCCTCTCCGCCGTTGGATCTCGATCCAACGGCTGCGGTCGCGCGCGTTTAAAAACGTCCGCGCGACCATTTCGCCCGCGTAGCGCAGCGGCGACGCAGCTGCGGGCGAAGCGGAGGTCGCGGGTTCGAGCCGCGGAGAGGGGGTCGAAGGCGCGGGCGAGCGGGCGCGCACGAGCGTCGGATGAAGATCCAACGGCCGCGCGCGCCCGATAGCGCCGACGCGCAATTGGACGCTCTGGTGGGCGCGCGATCGCACGCGGGCGGCGCGCTACGCAGCGGGCGCGGACGCGATCTAAGCCGTCCGATCTCGCGATCGGACGGCTGAGACGACGCGGACGTGCGTCTGCGTTACGCGCGCAGGCCAGCCGAGCGGGCGCGCGTGGCGCGGCGGCGACGGCGACGGCGGGGCTTTAGCGACGGTTTTATCCGTCACTAAAGACCCCTTATTTATTATTTTGAAGATGTAATGTCCATTTTGCCCCCACTCCTTGCAACTATAAAAGGAGACCCCCTTCATACGAAATTTTCATCCCTTCCTTCTCCTCTCTACCTCTCCAAAGCTCAAGAGAAGCTTGTCCCACACCCGGGATGCTTCTCGCGAGATAAAGTCCAAATTTTCGTCCCCCTTCGGAAGTGGATCCCGCGACGACGACGGCGTGCTGCTTCGTTCCCGTTCTTCTGCTTCGTCCTCCTTCGTCCCGCCTCGTTCTCCTTCGTCCAGGCGTCGTCCCGTCCGGCTCGTCCTCCAAGCGACCGTCGAGGAGGATAACTTCTCTCTCCCATTCTTATTTACAGCTTTTCTAGTGTAGAATTTTCCTGCTTTATAGTGTAATTGATTTCCCGCTTTCTAGTGTAACTTTAATTTCGTTTGCTTGTATAAACAATTGAAATATTGAATGCATGTTCTCTTTCTCTCTCTCTTTCTCTCTCTCTCTCTCAATTTGATAGCTCCATTGTAATTATTTCGCCTTGTTTATCAAAAATCCTAAAAAAAAAACATAATTGCGAATATAGATCAACGTAGCCTCCCTGAGTTCGACCCGGAATTCTTATTTCGGTATAAATTTTATTTGTTGAACACGAATCCTTCGCTTTCGAACTACAACGACGGGTTTTTCCAAAAACCAAACACGTTAGCGTAGATTCTCGTTCAACACCTGGTCATGGCAGAAGGACAAAATGTCCTAAATTTCTACTTCTGGAACACATCATCGGATGTTTTAATCAGCATCAATATGGAAGAGATACGGGTCTTGCTAAAAGTAGCACTTGGCATCGGAAAGTAATTTATCCTTCTTGGCTTTCGGCCAATCGAACAGGATCTAATGTGATGCCAGGTAGTTTACTAGATCAACAAACCATGGAAGCCCTGTATTGATAGTCAGGAGGTGCTCATCAGGAAAATATTCCGTAATGGGTCCGAAAGGGTTAATAATGTTAGAAGGAAGATGGTGTCGGACCCAGATAGGTTGTTAATATGGTGATTTTATCGTTGAAGTGTGTATAGTGGTTAACCTAGATCGGACCTAACCATCTTTTTACAAAATTTTTTAACCTGGCCTACTTGATTTTATCGTGGTCACTTTTAGGCCCAGGGTCGAACTTAGGGAAGTGGGGTTACAAGTCAAGTTTCTACGCCTTTCCTACAACGAATCTCTTTCGTTCGTTTATTGTGTTTTTGGTGTTTTTCTATTTAGATTTTTTTTTTATAATCTTGGTCCTTGACGCACACCCTCAAAATTAAGTTCTTGGCTTTAAGCCAAATCAGGGTTCCAAAATGGGTCTTGCTATTCGCAAGACAGAGTACCTGCAAGTCAAGGATTATCTTTTCTCTTTTATATTTTTTTTATCTTTCTATTGGCATGCAAGAGAAATAGAAATAAAGTAAATATAGTATAGATATATATGTATATACTATGTATGTATAAAGGGGTGGGGGTGGAGGCGGAGATGGAGTGTAGCACGGTGTCGAGTCGGTCGTCGTCTAGAAAGACGCAACCGATAAGACGAGGTGCCGCGTGGAGTTTAGGATGGATGGTGGAAGATGTATGTGACCACGCTTTTTTTGTACGCGTGTATCGGGGAATATTAGCAACTGGTGCAGATATTCCCGCGATACTACGTATGGTAAATAATGTGAAACTATATATATATATGTATATATATAAATATATGTATATGTATATGTATATATATGGTTATAGATATATAGGTATATATATATATATGTAGTTATATATATATAAATATGTATATGCATATATATATAGGTATGTAAATATATATATAAGTATATGTATAGATGGATATATATATATATATATATATATATATATATATATGTATGCATATATGTGTGTATGTATATATATATATATATATATATATATATATATATATATATATATATATATATATATATATATACATACACACATATATATATACATATATATATATGTATGTTATGTATATTTGTATATATATGCATATATATAAGTATATAGATGTATATGTATATATATATGTATGTATATAGACTAATACATAGTTATATAACTACTAATATATGCATAGATATATGTATGTATATATATATATATATATGTAAGTATATATGTATATATATATATAAGTATATAAATATATATGTGTATATATATATAAGTATATAATAGTGTATAGGTGTGTGTGTGCGTGTATGAAAGTGTGAGTGTATGTGTGTAAGCGTCAGTGAAGAGATAGGGAGAGAGTGCTATGAGAAAGTGAGAGAGAGAGAGAGCGAGAGAGAGAGAGAGCGGGCGCTGCTAAGGGTTAACGCGTCTGAAGCTGTGGAGAGTCGTCTGGTCCACGCGCGCACGCACATGCGCGTATGCGTAGAGAGGAGCGCGCTGGAGGGAGTGGCGTGGAGAGGAGGCCGCAGCGCACCGCGCTGCGTGGAAGGGCTGGAGAGGGCGCTCGTAGGTGCAAGCGAGCGAATGGAGCGAGCGAAGGCAGGCGCTGGGAGAGGCGGATGCACGCAGACGTACGCCGGCTGGTGCGGGCGACGCGGGCCGAGACGCGCACGCGGGCTGCGGCCGGTTGCGGCGCGCCGGGTGGCCAGTTAAGTGAGAAACTCATCGGTCACCCCACTGTAGCCATAGTGTTCCGCATATTGGCATGAATAGTGGCTACAGTGTATGGCCGCGCCGCGCGACCGGGTATGCCCGGTGCTGTGAGTGCGGATGGCTCGGCGCACGCGGAAGAGTGGCTCTGGCTGGTGGCTTGCAGGCGGGATGTCACGACAGAGCGCGTGGAGAGGGTTGCTGGCGTGCGCGGTGGAGGGTGAGGGCGACCTGCTGCTTGCGCGGAGGCTTGCGGGTGTGAAAGTTTCGGCCCTACCAGGAGGGGGTGACGTAATAATTGCGGAATTGAAATATAATCTTACAAATAAGCAATCACACAAAGTACTCAAGTATTTTTTAGGTGGAAACCCAAACCGGGTGAAAGCCACCACCTAACCCTCTCGAGTTAGGATTTTCCGATCAACCAAGTTGATCAAAATCCACTAAATGAATCACTTTAAACGAGGGTGATTCAACCTCAATTACAACCACGCTACTTAAACGAGGGTAGCGTACCTCAACCCCTTCTCTCCACGAGAAGGATTTTGTCTCGCGAAGGAGACGGGAATTCGCAAAGCGAATACCCAACTAAATAAGAAAGATAAAAGAAACAACAAGTCCTATAGAGCCAACAAAGTAATTTTAAACCTAGCTTCTATAGGAATTAGGAAACTCCCCTTTGAAAGGAGTGCGTCAACGACGTGGATGCGTGTACCACGCGACGGCGCAACGTCGCTCTCATGAACAACGGCGGGAGAGCAGGTGCGCAACAGCTTGATGCTCTCTAGTGAATGGAGCTTGAGCTTGGAGAGCAAGAGCTAGCTAGGACACAAGAGAGTGTGAAAGTTTGTAGCCAAGTGTGTCTTGTGTATCTTGTTGGTGTGTATTGGTGTGTAAAGGCTCCCCTCTATTTATAGAGGCCTTAGGAAGGCTTTGGAAGGCTTAGAAAAGCTTCCATAGCCGTTGGGTACAAAGCCCAAGTGAATCAGCCCGAAATTAGGAACAATCATTGTTCTGACAGGCTTATCAAACGTCTAATTCTGGCATCAGACGTCTGGAAGTTCACTTTAAGACGTCTGATTCCAAGGTCAGACGTCTGATTTTGGGTGGGTCTCTTCTTGACTTGGATCAGATCTAAACAGGGTTTTTGTGCAAGTCCATCAAACGACATATAGGATGTCTGGCACTATGTCTGGACGTCTGGAAACCTACTTTTTCTGTGGGAATGGATTTCCAAATGTTGCAACGGCTAGAAAATCTCTGAGAAGAGATTTTGGGTCAGCCGAGGCAAAACGGTCAATTATCAAACATCTGGACAGTCCTATGGACGTCTGATAAGGCTCTAACGGTCATATTCTTGAGTGTTTGCTAAGCCAGCCAACGGTCCACTAATTGGACGTCTGGCAAAGTCATCAGACGTCTCCTAAGACATCTGGTCTAAGGTCTGGACGTCTGATTTCATCAGACAGAACTAACTATGTCCAGCCTAATAGTTATCAGACGTATGAATCAACGGTCAGACGTCTTAAAATACTTTATCAGACGTCTGATTTGGGAATTAGACGTCTGGAAACTCTATTTGAACCCTATATTGGTTTTCTAAGTGTTTTACAGAAAACCTAAGTATCTTAGGGTTGTGCGGGTGTTCCTAGGACTACTGTTAGGGTACTTTGAGGCTCTTTAACATAATGTTCTAAGGAAATAAAAAGAGCAAGCAAAATAAAGATAAAAGTACATGAAAGGATTAAACAAAATTCTATCCTATTCTTCTTGTCCTTCCATCTTCAATCTAGCGCTCCTCGCGAATCTCCTCGGTTCTCCATCAAGCTCCTCCAATCCGTCCTGGATGCGAGCTCGAATTCCGTCTAAACACGTCTACATTTGCAATTGACCTGAAATCTAAGACTCCAAGTGCAAATGTTAAATGACACGTGTTTTGTTATCATCAAAACAAATGATCGTGGTGCTCTAGCACCAACAGGGTGCTGCTGGCGTGCGGTGAAGCTTGGCTGACCACTGCAGTGGCGCGCGGTGGCTGGTTGCGGAAGAGAGAGTGTGATAGGGTGCTTGTGCGAAGAAGCTGGAGGCGAGGGCACCTGCAGGCGCTCGCGGAAGGCCTGCGTGCGCTGCTGCCGCCTTGCTGCTGCTACTATGGGGTTGGCCGGCTGCTGCAGGATGTGCGGTGGCCGGTTGAGCTTCACAGCTGAAGCTTTGCTCCAATGGCTGAAGGGCTTCAAACGGAAAAAACAAAGAAAGAGCCACCACGCCTACCGGCTCTTTGGTGAGCTGGGCGGTGGTGGACTCACGGTGGTGGTTGTGCACCACCGTGAGTTGCTCTTGTCCGCCGGGTGTCTCCACAGAGGAGGAGGGCCGGCGTATGGAGGGAGAGGGGAGGGGACGGTGGCCTGGAAGGAGAAGTTGTATTTTTAAAGTGGAGGACCAGGCTGCTTTGCAAGAAGGCAGCCGAGCTCTTTTTAAAGAAGAGGAAGCCATGCACAGCCATGCCCTGGCTATGCATGGCTCATGCATGGCTTGGCAGGGAGTGGCTACCGCAGGGAAGGGCCTGAGCAGGGAATGGCACGAGGAGAAGTTGCCATGCAACCGCGGGAAGAGTTTGAAAGTCAAGTAGAAATAAAAATAAAAAGAAGGTGAATTTTGCAAAGATGCACTTGAGGAAAAATGTTATTTGCAAGGCCACTTATTTCACTCTCCTCCCCTCTCAATTAAATGCATGCATGCATGTATTTTCACAAATGCGACTATGGAAAGCTAATATGCACTGGTAATGCTATGAAATAGCATAAGACGGCACAATTGCAGGTGTATTTTTGCAGTGCAATCATACCCCCATGCCTATCTTTTGTCAGTCCCTAGCAAAACATTTTTTTGCTGTATTTAGAAATGATCTTTAAGCTAAAGATTTTCTCCTGAGGCAACATAGGTGTGTTTATTGTTGGATATTGTGAGAACCAATTGCAGAGAAGACTACCAGTACTTTAAGTCTTATGTGACATAGATTATCTCTCGACTAACCAGGATTCTTGATATTTAAACCTTAAGTACGATTTCCAGGGTCCAGGAGGTTTTTCCCGTACTCGAGAGCTCAAGAGATTATGGCTTGTGCTTAGTGAAGGATCAGGACTGATCAGATGAACATTAAGACTCAAGCCCAGGGTTTCACGAATCTTTAAGTACAAATTGGTCCCAATTTCAGCTCATGTTTTCGGATTGACCCTTAAGAAGATGACGGAAAACTCAACTCCCATTTTCTGACATTTGTGGCTCACAGGAAAACAGGGTATTTGTGACATGCCCTGAAGAACTTTTTTAAGGTAGAGACTTTATAAGCATTTGTGAGATATACTGACTTATTTGCATTTTTTTTTGAAACACGTGTCAGTATATCTCTTACAACATTATTTGGAAGAGCACACTTTTCTTTTTGGTGGGAGAGTTCTTTCTTGGTGGAAAGAGTCGCTCCTAAACACAAGACTAAAGCCTGGGATAAAAAGTCTACCTGCGCACACAGGTAAGGACTCCACCTTCCCTAATGAACACTAGGGTTGGATCTTATGTTCACCTGGTCTTTCCTGATATGTGTAGTATGAACCAAGTTTACTTAAGCTATCGAGTAGAAGCAAACCAACGGATCTTATACTGGTGTCTCAGGTACAAGAATACGTCCTTAGTTAGGAGAGATTCCGATCTATCTTGTCAATACTCAATTGAATTAAGCCGAGCCTAAGCGAATCAAGCTTCTGTGGCCTGGAAAGTCTTCAAAACAGAGGCTGAATATCCATAAACACTTATTGCATTTTTTTTCAGCCTTCAGATCATTACTAAATACCATTTATTATTATTATTATATATATTATATATTTTTTTTTCTTTTCTTTTTCTTTTTCTTGCATATTTATAAATAAGTGGGACTGAATGATATCATAAAATACCCAGATCATATGGATGCCTATCGACCCCCCCATGCCAAACGATGCTATGTCCTCATATGCATGTAGGGAAAGGTAGAGAAAGGGCGAAAGATCGGGTAACGAGAGCTGAGGTGCAGGGTATACAGCAGGGTGGTAGGGTGGGTGGATGGTGGGTGGTGAAGTGAAAAGTGAAGCGATCGTGATAGTGAAGTGAAAAGTGATGGTGGATGATGAGTGTTGTTGGGGTGCCTACCAACGAGCGCTGAATTTAACGTCCCCAGTTGGACTCAGAATGAGGCAAAGAATTAGTTACCCTCCAGCAGGGCAACGGTTTCTCCAACGGGGGAAGGTTCATGAGTCAGATAGGGTTTCAAATGCTACCCGTTGACCGTAAATTTATGCCCAGATTTGGGATCTTCAATCTCAACAGCCCCGTTGGGAAATGGTCTTGAGACCAGGAAAGGACCAGTCCATTTGGACTTCAGTTTCCCAGGAAAGTATTTGAGTCGGGCATTATAGAGTCAAACTTGCTGAGATGGCTCAAATTCTTTCCGCCGAATACGGCTGTTGTGAAAAGCCTTAGTGCGTTGTTTGAAAGTTAAAGCAGAATCATAGGCTTCACAACAGAGCTCTTCCAGCTCCTGGAGTTGGAGTTTCCTTTCTCGACCACACAGGTCTGGGTCAAGGTTACATTGGCGAACCGCCCAATAAGCGCGGTGCTCCAACTCCACGGGCAAATGACAAGGCTTCCTGTAAACGATTCTATACGGAGACATACCAAGGGGAGCCTTGAAGGTGGTCCGATACGCCCAAAGTGCGTCAATCAGCTTGTCGGACCAATCCTTACGGTCAAACCGAACCGTTTTCTGGAGAATCTGCTTGATTTGCCGGTTCGACACCTCTGCCTGTCCGTTCGTCTGAGGATGATACGGGGATGCGATATGATGGTGGACTCCGTATTTCCTCAGAAGTGCCCAAAAAGAAGCTTGGGTAAAGTGGCTTCCTCCATCTGAGATAATGGCTCAAGGGATCCCAAAGCGTGCAAAAATGTGGTCTTTGACAAAGCGAGTGGATATAATATGGTTAGCACGGCGCGCGGGAATAGCCTCAATCCATTTCGAAACATAGTCAACGGCCACGAGAATGAATTTGAAGCCGTTGGAAGGAGGAAAGGGACCCATGAAATCAATTCCCCAAATGTCGAAGATTTCTGCAACTAGGATGGGTTGTAAGGGCATCATGTCACAACGTGACATTGACCCTAAAGACTGGCACCTAGTGCAATGCTTGGCATAATTGTGTGCATCCTGGTGAAGGGAGGGCCAAAAGAAATCGCACTGCAACACCTTGGCTGCACATTTCCTCCCAGAGAAATGCCTCCGCAGGCCTGATCGTGGCAGAAGGATAGCACACTGGGGAATTCGCTGTCAGGAACACAGCGACGGATGATTTAATCAGCACCTATGCGAAAAAGAAGTGGCTTATCCCAAAAATAATACTTTGCTTCTGCCATGAGACACTCGCGCTGGTTTTTAGGCCAGCCACGTGGAAGGGATCCAGAAGCAAGGTAATTGGCAATGTCGGCATACCACGGTCCACTTGCCACATTTATTGCCAATAGGTGCTCATCAGGAAAAATTTCATTGATCGGCAGAGTAAGTCCAATATGGTTAGGGTCCAGTCTGGAAAGGTGATCAGCCACAACATTCTGGGCTCCGGCCTTATCGCGAATCTCTATGTCAAATTCTTGGAGCAGAAGGATCCAACGAATCAGTCTAGGCTTGGCATCCTTCTTGTGCATGAGATGGTGAATGGCCACGTGATCAGTGAAAACAATAATGTGAGAGCCCAGAAGGTAAGAGCGGAATTTCTCCAGCCCAATGACGACCGCCAGTAGTTCTTTTTCAGTGGTAGTATAATTATGCTGGGCCTCGTCCATCGTCTTACTGGCGTAGTACACCACGAAGGGGTGTCCATCGCGTCTTTGTCCCAGGATGGCTCCGACTGCAAGGTCGGAAGTGTCACACATGAGTTCAAAGTCGAGGGACCAATCAGGCGGCTGGAGAACAGGGGCCTTGGTGATAGCATTACGCAGCTGCGTGAATGCTTGAATGCAGTCGGGGCCCATATCGAAGGGTGCGTCGGTCGATAGGAGATGGGTTAAAGGTCGAGAAATCTTGGAGAAATCTTTGATGAATCTCCTATAGAAACCGACGTGTCCCAAGAAGGAGCGGATTTGTTTGACAGAACCAGGCACAAGTAAATCAGCAATGACATCGAGCTTAGCTCTGTCAACCTCGATACCCCTATCGGAGATGATATGTCCGAGAACAATTCCCTCGTGCACCATAAAATGACTTTTTTCCTAGGAAAGCACGAGGTTTACATCAATACATCTCCTAAGGATACGAGTCAGGTTGGCAAGACAGTCATCAAAAAATGGTCCAAAGATCGAGAAGTCATCCATGAAGACCTCGAGAAACTCACCCACCATGCCATGAAATATCGCCAGCATACATCTCTAGAAAGTTGCTAGCACGTTACAAAGTCCAAACGGCATCCTTCTAAATGCAAAGGTGCCGAAGGGGTAGGTAAAAGTGGTTTTCTCTTGGTCCCGGGGGTCAATTACCACCTGGTTATATCCTGAGAATCCATCCAGGAAACAGAAAAATTTATTTACCGCTAACCGCTCCAAGATTTGGTCAATGAATGGTAGTGGAAAGTGATCTTTCTTAGTTGCAGCATTGAGTTTCCTATAATCCACACACACTCTCCAAGATGTAGGAGTGCGTGTAGGGATGGATTCGCTCCTGTCATTGACACGGATGGTGAGTCCTGCCTTCTTGGGCTCAATGTGAATCGGACTCACCCAGGGGCTATCGCTGATCAGGTAGATTATACCCGCATCCAGCCACTTAACGATTTCTTTCTTAATGACCTCCCGCATGTTAGGGTTGAGACGTCGCTGCATCTCACGGGAAGGTCGAGCCTCCTCCTCCGTATATATACGGTGAGTGCAGTAGGAGGGGCTAATGCCAAATAAGTCTAATACAGACCATCCAATGGCTGCCTTGTGTTCTACGAGGACCTTTGTTAGTTTGCACTCTTGCTCCCTGGTCAATTTTGAACTGATGATTACGGGGAGCGTTTCATTTGGTCCTAAGAAAACATACTTAAGTGTATTAGGTAGCTCTTTCAACTCGGGAGTGGATGGTGAAAGGTCTGGCATTTCGTGGGACGAGAGTGTCCCAAGCGAATCAGAAAATTGATCAGGAGGAAGAAGTTGGCTCTCAGATTGGCCAAGAAGAGGGGCTTCTTGGATAGATGGATCCAAAAGGGAATAGCCCCAGTGAGTAGGATGTGGGCTCAAGGTCCCAGTGTGGAGTTGCAAATCCTCCTAATTTGGCAGGAAAGAAAGGGTAATCCGGTCTTCAAAAGTGTGGACCGATGGTGAGTAGCCTGGATATGACTCAGACCACAAGGTATGGGAAGCGAAGGAAACCTCGTCAGAAGTCTGGTCAGGAGAAGGTACGGGAAAAGGGAGGGATGGGGGAACGTCACAATATGTGTTGATCAGGCAGTCGTCAGTGTTTACAGGTAATCTGCAGCAGTCTGAATAGGTCCCAATTAGTTCGATACACGTGCTGGCGGCTATGTCCTCGTCAGACATGTCATCCTCGATGTAATCGCAATCAAAGTTCTTGGCTGCCTTGAAGATGTTAAGCTTGATCTTTTCAGATCCAACAGTAATTTCAATACAGCTCGACTCGCAGTCGATAAGGGCGCGGGCTGTAGCCAAGAAAGGTCGAACAAGGATGATCGGACAATCAGAAAGTGAGCTAGGAACTTCCATATCTAAAACAAGAAAGTCCACAGGAAAACAAAGACTGTTGACCCTAACCACCACGTCTCCCACCACACCCTTTGGGATTTTGACAGAACGATCTGCCAACTGTAACGTGACAGGGGTGGGCTTCAGATTTCCCAAGGAAAATTTTTCGAGCATGATGGTTGGTATAAGATTTATGGAAGATCCTAGATCAAGTAGGGCACGGTTAAAATTGCAGCCATGGATGCTACAGGAAATAAGTAGTGTGCCCGGATCTTTCTGCTTCGGTGGTAGATTTGACAGTATAGCACAACTCGCATAAGGCGAGAGAATCACCGAATTTTTAGTTTTCTTTGATTGTCGCTTGGGTGTTGTGTAGTCTTTGAAAAATTAGGTGACAGTAGGTATGTGGTCGATAGCCTCGAGTAGGGGTACCTTGATTTCTACATCCCTGAACAAATTACGCAAGTTATCAAAGGCCTGCGTATTTTTCTTTTTGCCTTTTGGCTCCCTTAGTAGAGCCTCAGGGAATGGAACTGATTATGGTACCAATTTGGGTGTATCGTCCTCTCGCGAATGCGGTGTGCATCCCGAATGAGAGGCCGATGAAGAAGACGGGCCAGGATCAGGTCGAGGCAGATCGACGGTCTGCTTACCGCTCCTCGTAGTGATAGCATTGGACAATGCGGGTCTAGTGGGATCATAAGGCGGAGGAGGGTTTGTAATAGGGACATAAGAGTGCAATGCTGCAGTGGGATTAGCCTGAAATCCCGGTGGAATGCTCGGAGCCTGTAGAATCTGATCAACCTGCCCCTGAGAAGGTCGTACCTATGGTTGAGAACCACGGGGTACGAAATTTCGTGGGTTTGGAACAGGTTGGGCAGGAAGAGTGCCCTGAGATCGAGTCACCTTGTGCAGTTGACTGATCTCAGCATTCTGCTGCGTCAATTGGTGCTGAAGAGAGGTCATGCTCTCTTCATAGCGCTTTGACATTTCCATCATCATTCGCATCAATTTATCAAGAGGACTTGATGCGGGTTCCGTTTGCGGTACGCAAGGGCCTAATGGCGGATTCGCCATAGGATTAGACTGGGCCCTTGGGATGACAGGTGCGGACGGTCGCATTGGTCCACCCGTGGGGTTTTGGCGCTATGGGTTGTTGGACCATGCGAAATTTGGATGATTTCGCCAACCTGGGTTATAAGTGGCAGAGAACAGGTTGTTCCCCAGGGCGCAAGCGTCTTCTATGCCAGAAGACGTGTCCGCATGTAAATATGCATCCGAGCACACGGAGGCTTGGTCCTCCGTGTCAAAATACTGGCTCGCAGAAGCCAGATCTACATGACTTACCGAGTCACTCGGCGTGACACTCGGTAAGGAAGGTCTTACGGGGTTTCTCAGGATAAGCCTGGTGTTGGAAGAATTTGGATTGTGACGAAGTGGTGAAGTGGGGGTGTTTGCCATAGAAGGGGCGGGGTTGGCCAGAAGCTCATCTAGCTTCTTGTGCACGACGGAGACTTCATCTAGTTTTTGTGCTATAAGGCTGAGATCAGTGGATGAATAGGAGGGTCTCGTGTCAACTTCGTGGAGATTTCGGGGCTGGCTGGTACGCCTAAAGGCGACAATGGAAGCATGGTTCATCGAGTTTTCACTCATATTTTCAAATAATTCGAATGCTCCATTCTCGTCTTTATTCATAAAATTCCCTCTGCAGGAAGTGTCTGCAATCTGCTTCAAAGTCTCATTTAGCCCATAGCAGAAAATCTGGGCTATATGCCACTTAGGCAAACCGTGGTGCGGACACTTCCTGAGGAGGTCGTTATACCTCTCCCATGCCTCATGAAATTGTTCACCGTTTTGTTGCGTAAATGAAGTGATAGCACGGGGAAGTGCATTGGTTTGCCCGATTGGGAAGAACTTCTTGAGAAACGTTGTTCGCATCTCTTCCCAAGAGTGGATGGTTCTCCCAAGGGTGCGTAACCACTGCGACGCTTTGTCCTGCACTGAAAATGGGAACATTTTCAAGAGGACTATAGGTAATCCGACATTTCTTAGTTTAACAGTTTCTGCCAATCAGGTTAAGTCTACCAAGTGGAGAAAAGGATCTTCACTTGCAAGACCATGGAAGTGAAAATTTATTAGGCCAATTATGTTCGGTTTTAGTTCAAAGTCGTCCCCACCCATGGGGACCCGAATTTGTCCTATGGTCTCTGTAGCAGCGGGATTCTGATAGGAGCTAAGAGACCTAGGCTCCTCCCGTTCGGGAGGGTTCTGCATTTTCTCCAATGTTTCCCAAATGGATTCATTATACATTTCCATTTGGGCTTGGAGGCAGGTTATGGGATCTAAGGCTCCACCACCTGGTGGGTTTTGAGGGCGGTTTCCTCCCTCGGGATTTGGGGGTGGGCGTGCAGCCATGTTTGTGGAGGAGGAGGATGATTCGGCTTCTTTTCTAGATTTATCAGGCAATTCAATCAGTTCAGGATTTTGTGACCTCCTCCCAAACATGCACTACCGCAGGAAGAATTGGGGAGATGAGAAGGGAAAAGAGATGAGAGAAATGACGCCGCAAAGGTACACTTGATGACAAATCAATTCAATCAAATTCCTAACCTCTACAGTGTGCCCTTAGACCTAAAGATCTAATTTACCTACTATCACGAACTACAGAACCGAATGTGAGCACCGCGGAACCACCAGGCTAGATTGAAAGGCCGTTTGCCCCAGTCTTAGACACCCGATAACACGTAGGAACCCTCACCAGCACGTAGATGCTACACGTAGGTAGTTAGACCTCCAATCCTTAATAAGGGTCAAGTTGCTACCAGTTTTAGTTAGAGGTTTAGGATCAAGTGCTTTTGGAATGTGAAGGGCGTTGTTTACGGGTAATGCCCAAGTGATTGATTTTCAGAGTGTGTAAAACAAGTATGCAACAGGGAAATCTCCCCGAATTGAAGTTTTTAATTGGTGAATGGTTTTTAGAGTTTAGCCGTAAGTAGTATGAATTTTAGGATTTCGCTGAATTACCAATTCAACCAATCTCCGGGTTTTTGAGAGAATACAGGTTTTCTTCTAAGCCCAACAAACCCTTCTTCAATGTCAATTGGTTAATGCACGCTACAATGCAATGGGCTTCCCTAAATGGAGATTTCTATGTGTGGATGCACGAATCAGTTTTAGATTAGTGAGGGAGCCAAAGCACTTCAATTCAAGTGCTCCCAATCACCAAAAAGATTTCCACACACAAGGCTCAATCAAAAGATAAAGAAACTCAAATTGTTGGTGTTGAAATATTTGGGATCGAATCTTAGGCAAGTTGAAAAGTCATGGTGGGGTTGGAATCAACTCAATTCCAAGTCTCCCTACCAAAAAAATGTGATCTCGAATTTGCAGATAAATGAGGCAAAGAGGGGTGCAATCAATCTTTTTATGTTTGCCTCACAGAATACTTCACACGGCGAAAAATTCAAGAATCAAGATTCTTGGATTTTCACTATGCGAAGTAAGGCGGGAAATCCCAGGGAGGTAGGAGTAAAGGCAATCAATCAAACAAGTGAATTTTAATCCACTTGCCCCAAGAGATCCCAAGAAGTTTTTCTAGTTTTTTAGTTTTTAGTTTTATTATTATTATTAAGGCTACAAGTTAACCTAGGTTGCTAAGAAAAGAAAACCTACTTGTTCGGCAATGTGTGCGAAGCTCCAATGCGGTGTCGGCATCTTCACGCTCTTGTTCCTGCCTTGGATCTGCCCACGTTTCCGACTTCGTCTGCCTGTCTTCTCCTTGCAACAGGTTCACCTACACGGCAAGAAACAAAAACACCCGTGAAGAGAGAAGAGAAAAATGAAAGGAATGGAATAGAAACTTACTTGCAGGCGCACCTCCCTGGCAACGGTGCCAGAAAAGGTTGACGGTCGGACCCGGATAGGTTGTTAATATGGTGATTTTATCGTTGAAGTGTGTATAGTGGTTAACCTAAATCAGACCTAACCATCTCTTTACAAAATTTTTTTACCTGGCCTACTTGATTTTATCTTGGTCACTTTTAGGCCCAGGGTCGAACTCAGGGAAGTGGGGTTACAAGTCAAGTTTCTACGCCTTTCCTACAACGAATCTCTTCCGTTCGTTTATTGTGTTTTTGATGTTTTTCTATTTAGATTTTTTTCTGATAATCTTGGTCCTTGAGGCACACCCTCAAAATTAAGTTCTTGGCTTTAAGCCAAATCAGGGTTCCAAAATGGGTCTTGCTATTCGCAAGATAGAGTACCTGCAAGTCAAGGATTATCTTTTCTCTTTTATATTTTTTTTTATCTTTTTATTGGCATGCAAGAGAAATAGAAATAAAGTAAATATAGTATAGATATATATGTATATACTATGTATGTATAAAGGGGTGGGGGTGGAGGCAGAGATGAAGTGTAGCACGGTGTCGGGTTGGTTTCACAAATGCGACTATGAAACCCTAATATGCACTGGTAATGCTAGGAAATAGCACAAGACGGCACAATTGCAGGTGTATTTTTGCGGTGCAATCAGAAGGCAGGATAAGTGATCAGCTACCACATTCTGTTTCCTTGCCTTGTCGCGAATCTCGAGGTCAAACTCTTGCAACAGCAAGATCCAGCGGATTAGTCGAGGTTTCACATCCTTCTTCGCAAGGAGATGCCTCATAGAAGTGTGATCAGAGTAAATGATAACATGGGAACCCAGAAGATACGATCTGAATTTTTCTAGGGCAAATACTACGGCTAGCAGCTCTTTCTCAGTAACTGTGTAGTTACGCTGAGCCTTGTCAAGTGTCTTGCTAGCGTAGTAAACGACCACAGGTTTCCCGTCAATTTTCTACCCAAGTACTGCACCTACAGCGTAATCGGATGCATTGCACATGATCTCAAAGAGTTGAGACCAATTAGGGGATTGTAGAATCAGAGCTTGGGTAACTCGATCACACAGGATCTCAAATGCTTGAGTGCACTCCTTAGAGATTTCAAAAGGGACATCCTTAGATAGCAGATTAGTCAGGGGGTGCACGATCTTTGAGAAGTCTGGAATGAATCGCCGGTAAAAATCGACGTGCCCCAGGAAGGATCGGATGTCTTTGACCGAGTTAGGCATAGGGAGTTTGGAAATCATATTTACCTTGGCTCGATCAACCTGGATGCCTTTCTCAGAGATGAGATGTCCCAAGACAATTCCCTCAGGAACCATGAAGTGGCTCTTTTCCCAGGAAAGAACCAGATTCACGTCAATGCACCGCCTGAGGATTTGACCAAGTGTAGGAGGCATTCGTCAAATGATTCACCAAAAATTGAGAAGTCATCCATGAAGACTTCCAGATATTCACCTACCATATATGAGAAAATGGCAAGCATGCACCGCTGAAAAGTAGCATGTGCATTGCAGAGATCGAAAGGCATCCTTCGGAACACATACGTCCCAAAGGGGTAGGTGAAAGTGGTCTTCTCTTGGTCATTAGGATGGATTGCCACCTGATTATAGTCGGAGTACCCGTCCAAAAAATAGAAGAATCTATTTCCCGCTTGTTTTCGAGGATCTGATCAATAAACGGTAGTGGAAATGATCCTTCTTCGTGGAGGTATTGAGTCTTCTATAATCAATGCAGACTCTCCACGAATTTGCTACACGGGTCGGTATGATTTCTCCGGTCTTAGTCGTGATCACGGTGAGTCCTGCCTTCTTAGTCACAACCTAGATTGGACTCACCCACTGACTGTCGGAGATCGGGTAGATGATCCCAGCATCTAACCACTTAATGATCTCCTTTTTCACGACCTCCTGCAGATTAGGATTCAGACGTCTCTGCATTTCACGAGAAGATCGTGTGCCCTCTTCAGTATAGATACGATGTGTGCAGTAAGAGGGGCTAATACTAGTCAAATCATCGAAAGTCCATCCAATGGCTCTTCAATGTTGCTGGAGAATAGAAATCAGATGGAATTCCTGATCAGGTGTGAGTTTGGAGTTGATAATCACAGGAAATGTCTGCTTGGAACCCAAAAAGACATACTTTAGATGCTCAGGAAGAGGCTTTAGTTCAAAAATAGGGCTATCAGCAGCAGCGAGTGGTTCAGGGTGGGTGTTGGGAGCAAGGGAAGGAGTTATGGATGTGTCTAGGTTGAGTTCAGACTCCTCTAATTGCAGGTTTTTATCCTCTTGTGGTTGATCAGAAGTAGTCAGGTTTTCCTCGATATACCGATCGTCAACCACATCCTTGATATCACATATTTGTTCTATAACTCTGCAATTAATCCCTTGTTGGGCCTTAAAGATGTCGATCTTTAGTATCTGGTTCCCAAATTTTAGTTCAATTTGGCCCTTCTCACAATTAATGTTGGCCCTAGCAGTGGCCAGAAAGGGTTTCCCTAGTATGATTGGTGTATTTTTCGGATTCTCTAGAGCATCCATATCCAAGACTACAAAATCCATCAGGAAATAAAAATCCCGAACCCTAACAATGACATCCTCAAGAACTCCTTTAGGTGACTTAATAGATTGATCTGCCAACTATAATGTCACCTCTGTTGGTTTGAGCTTAGATTCCTCAAGATGGTCAAGTAGGGATGTAGGTATTAGGTTTATGGAGGCTTCTAGATCCAATAATGCTCTATCAAATTGGATATCACCAATTGTACAGGAAATCAGGAGAGTACCTAAATCTTTTGCCTTAGGTGGGAGTTTGCTTAAAATGACAGAGCTGGCTTGCTCCGACAATACGATTGGGCTCCCACTTTTGGTTCGCAGCTTACACTTAAGTGTACACACGTCTTTCAAAAATCGTGCGTAAGCCGGTACGTGGCGAATTGCATCCATCAAGGGGATGTTTATATAGACCTGTTCAAAGAGCTTAACCAAGTCCTCTTCAGGTGCCACGAGTTTGGCTGTCCTCTTTCCCTTGGTGAAGGTCTCAGGAAATGGAACCTTAGATGGTTCCTCTAGAATAAATCTAGGTTCTTGATCTGGGACAGGGGTATCCTAGATGACTATCCTAGGGTTTGGGTTAGCCTTACCAAGCTGAAAGTGGCTTGGGTAAGGTAGGTTCTGTGTTGCTTTGCCACTACGGGTCGTAACTGAATTCAGTCCTGCCTGGTTCTGGTTTGGTGTAGGTAAAATAGGTGGCTGCTGCTGAAACCCCGAGCATGATGTCAAAGCTTCCATCCTGTCGGGTGATGGAGCAGAAGGGGCCTGATAAACCATGTGGGCTTGGCCTTGATTTGGGTTTATAACACGCCTCTGATTTGGCATGTTATTGGGATTGGGTAGAGGTTGCGAAGGTAGTGTACTAGGTTGGCGGGAATTTGCCATCTGGGTGAGTTGATTGCAAACCTCTGTGATCTCGTCTTTGTGTTATTTCTGCATAGCCGCATTTGTCTTTTGAATGTTAGCCAGAGTATGAAGGATAAGAGTCATTTGATCTGCTTGAGTTGGCCCAGATTGATAGGTGGGGTTGAACCGAGGCTGAGGCAGCTGATATGGACAAGAAGCTTGTGGATGGGCTTGATATGGTGATCTATGATTGTTTCCTGCCCACGTGAAATTAGGATGATTTTGCCATCCAGGGTTATAGGTATTAGAGAATGGGTCGTTCAGGATGGCGTTGAGGTCCTCGCAGATATGAGGAACCTCAGAAAAGGCAGAATACGAGAGTTCAGAGTTCCCCCAACTAGAATAGGCAGGTCCAGAGTTTCCTCCAGCCCTAGAGTCAGACAGGGGTGGATACTGTAGATTCCCTACTAGGAGGGGGTGACGTAATAAATTACGAAATAGAATATAAACAATCTCACAAAAAATTCAATCACACAATGTACACAATTATTTTTAGGTGGAAACCCAAACCGAGTGAAAACCACCACCTAACCCTCTCGAGTTATGATTTTCTGATCAACCAAGTTGATCAAATCCACTAAACGAATCACTTAAACGAGGGTGATTCAACATCAATTACAACCACGCTACTTTATACGAGGGTAGCGTATCTCAAACCCCTTCTCTTCACGAGAAGGATTTTATCCCACGAAGGAGACGGGAATTCACAAAGCGAATACCCAACCAAAGAACAAAGATAAATAACAACAATCTTATAGAGCCAACAAAGTAATTTTTAACCTAAGCTTCTATAGGAATTAAGATGCTTCCCTTTGCAAGGAGTGCGTCGACGACGCGGATGTGTGAACTACACGATGGTGCAACATCGCTCTCGTGAACTACGGCGGGGGAGCAGGTGAGCAAATGCTTGATGCTTTCTAGATGAAGAACTTGAGCTTGGAGAGCAAGAGATTCTTTTGGACACAAAAGAGTGGAAATGCTTGTTCTTGGTGTGTCTAGGTGTGTGTTGACTGTCAAAGGCTCACCTCTATTTATAGAGGCCTTAGGAAGGCTTTGGAAAGCTTTCATAGCCGTTGGGTGCAAAGCCCAAGAGAATCAGGCCGAAATCAGGAACAATAATTGCACTGACAGGGTTATCAGACGTCTAATCCTGGCATCAAACGTCTGGAAGATCAGTTTAAGACGTCTGGGATCAAAGTCAGACGTCTGATTTTAGGCGGGTTTCTTCCTGACTTGAATCAGATCTAAACAGGGTTCTAGTGTAAGTCCATCAGACGACATACAGGACGTCTGGCACTATGTCTGGATGTCTGGAAACCTACTTTTCTGCGGGAATGGATTTCCAAGAGATTGCAACGGCTATAAGATCTCTGAAAAGAGATTTTGGGTCAGCCGAGGCAAAACAGTCATTTATCAGACGTCTGGAAACGCTTACGGACGTCTGATAAGGCTCTAACGGTCATATCCTACAGTGTTTGTTAAACTAGCTAACGGTCCACTAATTGGACGTCTGGTAAAATCATCAGACGTCTTCTAAGACGTCTGGACTAAGGTCTGGAGGTCTGATTTTATCAGACAGAACTAAATAGGTCCAGCCTAAATGTTATCAAACGTTTGAGTCAACAGTTAGACATCTTAAAACTCATTATCAGACGTCCGATTTTAGGATTAGACGTCTGAAAAGGCTGTTTGAACCCTATATTGTTTTTCTAAGTTCTCTACAGAAAACCTAAGTATCCTAGGGTTGTGCAGGTGATCCTAGGACTACTGTTAGGGTACTTTGAGGCTCTTTAACATGATGTTCTAAGGAACAAAAAGAGCAAGGAAATAAGGACAAAAGTACATGAAAGAAATAAACAGAATTCTATCATATTCTTCTTGTCCTTCCATCTTGAATCTATCGCTCCTCGCGAATCTCCTCTATTCTCCATCAAGCTCCTTCAATCCATCCTGGATGCGAGCTCGAACTCCGTCTAATCACGTCTCCATTTGCAATTTGCCTGAAATCTAATACTCAAAGTGCAAATGTTAAATGACACGTGTTTTGTTATCATCAAAACAAACGATCGCGGTGCTTTAGCACCAACAGATACGAGTCCAACCCCTAAGAAGATCAGTGGTAGATGTTATGCACAGCTTCCCTCCCAGGGGGTGGCTGTGCGAACGGGTTTTGCACAGAGGTGGCTTGCTGCAGATGTTGAGTTAGCTCATCCACCTTCTTCTCAATAATAGAGACCTTGTCCAAACGACTGGCCATCAGTTCCAAGTCGATAGAAGAGGATAGGCCCTGCGTCTCATGTGCTCCCCTTGGATTCGTCAATGTGCGGGCATTCATCCGGTCGAATATGCCCATGGAGTCATTATTGATGGAGTTCTCGCACATATTCTCAAGAATCTCCCATACGGTGTCTTCTTGTTGACCCATGATATTTCCTCTACAAGTTGCATTGACAAATAATCGGATATCTTCACGGAGTCCTTGGTAAAAAGACTAGGCTTGTTCCCATTTAGGAACTTCGTGATGGGG
The DNA here is from genome assembly GCA_037157565.1 of Thalassia testudinum. Lineage (NCBI taxonomy): Eukaryota > Viridiplantae > Streptophyta > Magnoliopsida > Alismatales > Hydrocharitaceae > Thalassia > Thalassia testudinum. The sequence goes on from JAZHRO010000024.1 coordinate 28,784,088, forward strand.
GCACTATCGCATGAGATCTAGGAAATGATCCCATGCTTCGTGAAGTGGTTCTCCAGACTGTTGTGTGAAGTGCATGCTCCGGTGTCGTAAAGCATTCATCCGACCAACTGGGAAGAACTTTTTCAAAAACTCGGATTGTAGTTCAACTCATGTGTTGATTGGATGCATTTGAGTCTGATACCAGTGAGCTGCTTTGTCCATGAGAGAGAAGGAGAACATTTTCATGAGAAGAATATCTCGATTCTGAACATTTGACCCAAAGGTTTGGGCCAGATGCTTGAGCTGTTTAATGTGCTGGAAAGGATCCTCGGAATTGAGCCCATGAAATTTTGGAATAGCATGAATCATGTTGGGCTTGAGTTTAGTATCAGGACCTCCATCCAGGATTTCGACTCGAGGTTCGATTGCCACTGCAGCGGGATTGTAATGATCTCGCATCATAGGCCGCTGCGGTGGGTTTACAAAGGCTTGGAATAAATCATTAAGGTACTGAAGCTGATTCTCGAGGTTGTTTTCTTCTGCGGGTTGTGCCATGATGATGGATGAAGGACAATTAGGCTCAGATGAATCAGAACAGATGTCTATGTGATGGGGTTGCTGCACAAACACGGAAGTCAAGGCCTGGCCTCGACGGGAGTGAATAACTAATGGAGGCCTCAAGGATGGTCTTAAGGACCTCCTACCAAACATGCACCGATGGACTGGATGAGAATAGAATGTGATGGACCCAATCAAGACACCCAAAAATTTTTGATGACTATAGAGGTTCGGGACGAATGATACCCCTTAGTCAAAAAGCCGTCCACCTGTGAATTACTTGGGTAGCCAGAGAGGGAGAGTCCTGTGAAGACCCCTACACGGTAGAGCGTCCCCACAGGTTACAGGGTTTCCCCCACCCAACCTCTCTTTTCACTGATGGTCTAGGTAGACCAGAATGGGGACTTGACCTCTTAAGTCTACCAGTTTTAATTAAGAGTAAGGGTGCTTAGGATTTCACTTGAACTTTTAAGATGTATTGAGTGCAAGAGTGACCTAATTTAAAGATTGGTTGACCCAACAAGGTGGGTCAACTTCATCTGTTTGTCCTTTGAGAAGTTTTAGGTCCCTCTTTTAGTATTCAAGTGAGATTAAGAGCCTGATTTTAGGGTTTTCTTGAATAAATCAATTCAACCAAGGCTTAGGCACACATTATTTGGGAAAGATCAGTTCTTGATTATGTAAGTGTGTCTTTAAAACCTTAACTTGGAATCCTTACTTGGCTCTTGTTTTGGTCCAATTTAGTTTGTCAAATGTGGTGTCTAGGGCTTAAACAAGAATGTGATAGCCCTAGTTACCTTAAGTAGGTACACAAATCAAGTTTTGTTGTTTAAATCAAATCAGGCAACTTGATGAATTATCTAAGAATGGAAAGCAAGTAGCCCTAATTGATTTTTCTTCCTTTTAACCTTTTCAGAATGAAGGGCTTAAGAGAGAGTGGTTAGAATTTACCTGCCCCTGGTGTGTTTGTTGTGCAGTTGATCTTCCTTGAATGTATCTTCTCCCTAAAACAACCACAGCAAAAGAGATGTAGCAAGTTAGAATCTGAATTAGGAATTGCAATCAAAAGTTTTAAATTGCTCCCCGGCAACGATTCCAAAATGTTCGATGCTAAATCGGTGTTTAAAAATAATCGTGTTGCAGTATAGCCAGAATAGTGTTCAAACAAATACAATTTTATTACTCAAAAAGATTCTGAGGTCGAACACAGGGAGCAATATGGGAATTCAAATATCAAGAATTGCAATATAAGACAAGAAAGTTGTAGAATTGAAATCAAGAATTATCTAAAAATAATGTAGCACTAAGATCAAGTATCAATTTGCAAAAAGATGGGAGTAAAATGGTAGTTTAAATCACCATATACTCCTTACAATAATAGCTAAGGAACTCAATGTATACGTATGAAATGAAAGTAAACCCCTGCATCTGATTTACAAATCAGACGGCTTAAAGTCTGATCTTTCTTTCTCTGACTCTTCCTTTCTTCTGCAGCCTATTCCTCTTCAGATCTTCCTCTTCTTCTTTCTCTGATTTCTCAGCTACGACCTTCTCTTCTTCTCCAAGCCTTCTTCTTCTCTTTTTCTTCCTTGCCTCTACTCTGCCCTTCTTCTTTGGCTCTGCGACTCTCTTCTTCTTCTTCTCCTCTTCTTTCTCTAGCTTTCCTCTTTTGAATTTGGCTAAGTGTCATCGCCAAGCTTCTCAGGGCAAAACCGCCTGCCCCACGTAACTCTCCTCTTCTCTCTTTCTATTTCGGTCTCGCTCTCCCAGAGCCACAGTCAGGTAATCAGACCTAATGAACTTGGGTCCAGGCTCACCGGTGTGCGGTGGTGAGTGAGGAGTGTAGGTCGGGTTGTTAATCACGCTAAGTCGAGGTTTAAAAAGTGTCGTGTTGTAGTACAGCCGAAATAGCGTTCAAAACAAATATAATTTTATTACTCGAAAAGATTTTCGAGGTAGAACACAGGGAGAAAATAGCTATTTAGAAATCAAGATCACAATTCAAAATTAAAAGAGTATGCAATAATATCAGTATTAGAGTGCAAAAATATGGGAGTAAAATGGTGATTTAGATCACCAAATACTCCCACAATATCACCAAATAATTCAATGTATGACTATGCAATGTAAGCTAGAATCTGTCGTCTGATGAAGGAATCAGATGACTTAAAGTGTCTGATCCTTCTTTTCTTTCTTCTGCTTTTCCCTTTGCTTCTGCTTCTTCCTTCTGCCTTGGATTTAGCCCTTCATCCTCTTCCTTTCTTCTTCTATCCTCCTCTTCTTCTTTCTCTGCCTTTGGCCTTTTCCTTCTCTGAGGTTCTTCTCTTTCTCTTCTCTTCTTCTGCCTGACCTTCTCTTTTTCCTCTGAATTGGCTAAGTGTTGGAGTTAATCCTCTCAGAGCAAAAACACCCCTAACCCCGCGTAGCTCTCCTCTCTCCTTCTCTCCTTCTCTCTTTCTATTTCAGTCTTGCTCTCCCAGAGCCTTAGCCGGTCAGGTAACCAGACCTATCGCATACCCGGGTCCAGGCTCACTGACGTGTGTGGTGAGCGAGGAGTGAAGTTAGGTTAATAGTAGGGTCAGCCAGGTCCGCATGGGCAATGTCGCGGACAAGTCCGGTGAAGGGGGGGAGGACTTCACCCTCAGTGTTGGAGGCGAATAGCCTTCTGCACTTTTTTAATTTATTTGGGTGCAGGTGCCTTTTCACTTCCGAGGTGGGACTAAATGTCCCACCTGTCTTCCACGCGTCTGCAGCAGGGGTGGCCCTCTCAATTGTAGTAGCTATGGAGGACTTCAACTGGAATTGAGAACCTAGATGCGTGCGTGAGGGAATTCCACGTAGCCTAGGACAGCGAAGCCTGGAGTGGCAGCACCTAGAGCAGCTCAAGTGAGCTTCAAGCTCGTTCGCCAATGGCAGATGGGGCCTGAACCTGAAAACACAAGAACAACCTTGCGGCCACGTCAAATCATTCAGGGAGGTTCGCCGGAGCACGGCGGATGTGCTGGGAGTGGTGGCGTAGCGCGGCAGTGCCTATGAGTGCATGCCTAGGGCACTCTGTGTGCGAGTGAGTGGGTGTATTCGGGGAGTGATTTGTGTGGGTGGCACGGTGAGTGAAGTGAGGGGAAATGATCAGTGAAGTGAGGCAAAAGTTGTGGGCTTGTCTGCAAGGGTTGTGGTGGCCTGTGGAGATGGGATGGGCTCACCGGAGTTGGTGGTTGGAGATGAAAGAGATGAAGGTGCGAGGGGTGGCAGTGGTCGATTTGAAGTGGAATAAATGAGGAAAGAAACTAGAGGTGAGAGAGAACTTAGCTGGGGAGTTAGTGGACGAAGGGGGTGAGCGCGGGCGTCGGGTCTGGTGTGGCCAACGCCGGAGACGAAGATGGCTCCGGTGAGGTGGAATCGGCGAGGATGAAGAGAGAGTAGTGCCTGCTGGTACGGCGAGACGCAGATGAAGTCAGGGAGGATGGATCCGCCGCAGGTATGGCAGTCGGACAACGAGAAGGAGCAGGGAAGGTCATCGGACGTCAATGAGCCTGCGGCTGTGAGGGGAAGAGAGGAATTGGGGGCATTTGTGACCAAAATCGAGCGTGAAGGAGTCAGGGAGATTTGGGCTTCTTTAAATAAAGCTCTGGAGGTCAGTTAGGGCTTGGGAAGCAAGCTTCCCAAGCTTGGAAGGTTGCCAGAGATGGGAACTGTTAGGATACCCACAACTCTCATGCGTTTGCATGAGAGATTGGGAGGGAATCAGATCTCAAGGATGGGTTCATACAGACAAGGATTTCTCAGAGGATCTTCCTTCCAATTTTGGAAGAGATCCTCCAAGAAATCAAGGATAACTTCCAAGTTAAAGGTCACCGGAGTAGGTTTTGTCCGTGATAATGGCAAAGGGACCTACTTGTGAAGATGACGAGAAAGCTAGGGGGCTGTTAGCAAGGGTTTTTGAAAGCTAGGTGTAGAAATGTAATCAGACTGGATCTTCTTGCAAACTAGGTCAAGGCAAACTCATCTTGGGTCCAAATTTTGTTACAAACCTAATTTGGACCTAAGGAATCCAATGGTGAAGTTGGATTTTGGGTTTGACCACGTTTGACTAGGAAATTTATGCAAAAACCCAAATTAGGGCAAATATCTGTCTGAGACCCCATTTTAGGTCAAGATGGGTTCTAATGGCCAAATTGAAGGTACTAAACTTTAGAGAATATTTTTCTATAATGTTTAGATTATTTAAGTGAAGTTTATCCTAACCAGAACCTTGGTTAATCAAGTGGGTCTATTTTTAGGATTTCAAAAGTCATTTAATTCTCAGAACTTACACAAACCCTTTTATGTCAAATCCATATTAAGACTATTTGACCTTTGTTTAGCCCTTGAGAAGACCCGTGGTTGTACTGCATTGGTAAAATTATAGTTTTACCCCTTGTTCCTTGTGTTTCTCTCAGAAAAGTTATATAATGAATTATGACCTTCAGTTAGTTATGTAGGAGCATTTATCCTCTTCATTGAGTCAAAATGAGCTAGTTAGGGCACATGATGGTGTTCCCATCATACCCCCATGTCTAGATTTTGCTAGTCCCTTAGTAAAATTTTAAGGTTTTAACTTTGATTCTAGACCATGAAATCCTTTGATGCTAAAAAACTGTGATGTGTGCTTTCTTCTGTAGATTAGGTTAGAGTGCCGATAGTAGTCCTAGAGGTACTCTTGTACCAACCAAGATCCGGACCTGACCAGCTCTAGCCTTAGTCTGTCGCGAAGGTTTTTAAGGCCCACAGAAACTATCCTAAGGTTCGTTGAACTCCGTGGTTAAAGCACTCATGTTTGTAACATGTTTTAGCCTCAGTTTAATTTGTAGTACGGTTTTGTAAGAGAGAGATAGAGGAATTTTCTTTATTTTCGGAGAGTTTTCTCTCTTTTCTTTTTATTTCTAGCTTCGGATTGGCTTCACAACAAGATCGGTATCGGATTCCTAGTCCCCATCATCAATCCTCGAAGGGTCCCTGGCAATCGATGCTTCGGGATAGCACCGCCCATGGCAACCCCCAGAACCCTGGCTTTCGAGATTTCGAGATAATCCCACCCATGGTGTTCCGTAGTTAAATTCAGACCCTGGCAATCGACATTTCAAGATAATGATGCCCATGGCATCTGAACCAGCACAGGGTGCTTACATGCCCCCAGTAAGATATCTAGATATCCTAAGAGACAAGCATCGAGGAGACGATATGTTATTGCGCATCTTCGAGGGGAATTTCCCGCCTCTCCGCACCAAGAACTCATCCAAATCAACTTGTGTTGATCAGCCGCTCCTAATCTAGGCGACTTTTTTCAGAACAATTTAAACGCATTTGCATGATTTTGATATTTAAGCACACTGAACCAGACTGTGTGTGGATTGGGGTGCTTAGGTTACCGAGACCTGCAAACCAAAGGTCAGTTAAAGATGCCGAATACTCCCTAAGCCTTAGACTTAATACTTAAGCTTTGCATTTTCCTCAACCTCATGAGGACTATCCAGATCTTAGCGGGTACTTGAATTTTTAAGCCTATGATCATAGCCCAAAAGGCCTAAAATCAACGTTCCTATTAATCTCTTCTTTGTTTTATTATCACTTTTTGCCTTTCATTTTCTTTTTCTTGATATGGTCTAGAACTAAGTTAATTCTTTAATTTCTTACTAATGACCATCTCTTTTTCTTTTCTTTTCAACTTGTGCTCCTTTTTGGCATTTTTAACTTCTCCCCTTTTTCTCCTCAAAATTTATATGCCCTCAAACTTTTCTCTCCTCTCAATTTTTTTGTTCTTTTTCAAAAATTTTTTATTTTTTTTGGTATTTTTGGGATATGTGATTTTTTTGATGAAACCCTTTCCTGTGAGATGATTTTCATGGCGTTTTGCACTTTCATACCCCCCCATGCCTACTATTTGCAATGTCCTCATTGTAAATTAGGTGGGTTCGAGTTCAGCTTAGATCATTCATTAGAACAGGTGTTGGGTGGGCGTATGGGTCGGGATGACGGTTGCGGACAATTTCAAGCTCAGGTACGGGTACTAGAGGTGGAGTCGGTTGTTCTAATGGATGAACCTTAAAGTGAACTATGAGTTCAGCATAGGATGTCAAGAAAGGTTTCGGGTTTTTCAAAATGATGGGTTGCCTCCTGTGAAGCGCTAAGTTTAACACCATCGGTTGGGCACAATGAGCTCAGGGAGAATGGAGGGTAAAGGATGTCTCAGCCAAATTTGTATCAGTAAGTTCAATGAAAGGTTTGAGTCTCTGGTTGTTCACGACAAAAGGTTTTGAATCGTGGTTGAATTGACTGATTTCAATGGCTCCATTTCCAAAGATTCGTCAGATGAGGTAAGGTCTGATCCACTTTGATCTGAGTTTTCCTAGGAATAGTTTGAGTTTGGCATCAAAGATTAGGACTTTTTGACCAGGGAGAAAGATCTTTCTGGATATGTGCTTGTCATGAAAGGCTTTAACCCGCTCTTTGTAAATTTGCGAGTTCTCATATGCGTCGTGGCGTAATTCATCGATCTCACTCATTTGAAGCTTTCTGTGGGTTCCTGCCTTAGAAAGATCGAGATTGCAGTTTCATACTGCCCAATAGGCTTTGTGCTCCAATTCGACGGGGAGGTGACATGCCTTCCAGTAAACTAATCTGAAGGGAGACATGCCTAATTGGGTTTTGTGGGCAATCCTATAAGCCCACAAAGCTTTCGAAAGTCGGGATGACCAGTCTTTCCTGTCAGGTCGAATAGTGACTTAGAGGATTTTCTTGATCTCCCGATTCGATAGCTCAGCTAGACTGTTGGTTTGGGGGTGATAAGGAGTAAAGATTCGGTATGACACCCCGTATTTGGTCATCAGTGACCTGAACTGAGCATTAGTGAAATGGGTCCCTCCATCAAAGATTATAGCACGTGGAATCCCGAACCGAGAAAAGATGTTCTGATGAATGAATTTGATAACCACCTTATGATCATTTGTTCGAGTCAGAATGGCTTTGATCCATTGAACACGTAATCAACAGCAAGTAGAATGTACTCGAAGCCCTCCGAAACAGGAAAGGGTCCCATAAAATCAATCCCCCAGACGTCGAAGATTTCGCATACGAGAATCAACTGTAAGGGCATCATATCACGGTGACTCATGTTGCCTAAGGTCTGGCAATGAGTGCATGCCTTACAGTGATTGTATGAGTCTTTGAAAATCGTTGGCCAATAGAAGCCGCACTGGAGGACTTTAGCTGCGATTTTATGACCATTGAAACGTCCACCACATGCCTGGTCATGGCAGAGGGACAAGATGTCCTAAATTTTTGCTTCCAAGACACACCGTCGAATGATTTGATCAGCACCGATGCGGAATAGATACAGGTCTTCCCAAAAGTAGTACTTGGCATCAGAAAGCAATTTGTCTTTCTTGGCCTTCAACCAATCTGATGGGATTTGATGTGATGCCAAGTAGTTTACTAGATCAGCAAACCATGGAAGCTCTATACTGATAGTCAAGGGGTGCTCATTAGGAAAATGTTCCGTAATGGGTCTGGAAGGATCGATAATGTCAGAAGGAAGCCAAGATAAGCGATCAGCTACCACTTCTGTTTTCCTGCTTTGTCACGAATCTCGAGGTCAAATTCTTGCAACAGCAAGATCCAGCGAATTAGTCAAGGTTTTGCATCCTTCTTCGCAAGGAGATGCCTCACAGCTGTGTGATCATAGTAAATGATAACACGGGAACCCAGAAGATACGATCTAAATTTTTCCAAGGAAAATACTACGGCTAGCAACTCTTTCTTAGTAACTGTGTAGTTACGCTGAGCCTCGTCAAGTGTCTTGCTAGCGTAGTAGATGACCACGGGTTTCCCGTCAATTTTCTGCCCAAACACCGCTCCTACAGCAAAATCAAATGCGTCACACATGATCTCAAAGGGTTAAGACCAATAAGGGGACTGTAGGATCGGAGCTTGGGTAACTCGATCACGTAGGATTTCAAATGCTTGAGTGCATTCCTTGAAGATTTCAAAAGGAACATCCTTAGATAACAGATTAGTCAGGGGGCACGCGATCTTTGAGAAATCAGGAATGAATCGATGGTAAAAATCGGCGTGCCCTAGGGAAGATCGGATGTCCTTGATTGAGCTAGGCATAGGGAGTTTGGAAATCAGATTCACCTTGGCTCGATCAACCTAGATGCCCTTTTCTAAGATGAGATGTCCCAAGACAATTCCTTCAAGCACCATGAAATGGCTCTTTTCCTAGGAAAGAACCAGATTCATGTTAATGCACCGCCTGAGGATCTGGACCAAGTGCAGGAGGCAATCGTCAAATGATTTGCCAAACATTGAGAAGTCATCCATGAAGACTTCCAGATAATCACCTACCATATCTGAGAATATGGCAAGCATGCACCGTTGAAAAATAGCTGCATTGCAGAGACCGAAAGGCATCCTTCGAAATGCGTACATTCCGAAGGGGTAGGTGAAAGTGGTCTTCTCTTCGTCCTCAAGATGGATTGCCACCTGGTTATAACCGGAGTACTCGTCCAAAAAGCAGAAAAATTTATTTCTCGCTAGTTTTTCGAAGTCTGATCAATAAACGGTAGTGGGAAATGATCCTTCTTTGTGGAGGTATTGAGTCTTCTGTAATCAATGCAGACTCTCCACAAATTTTCCACACGGGTCGGTATGATTTCTTCTGTCTTAGTCGTGATCACGATGAGTCCTACCTTCTTAGGCACAACATGGATTGGACACCCATCGACTGTCAGAGATCAGGTAGATGATCCTAGCATCTAACCACTTGATGATCTCCTTTTTCATGTCTTCTTGCATATTAGGATTCAGACATCTCTGCATTTCATGGGAAGGTCGTGTGCCCTCTTTAGTATAGATATGGTGTGTGCAGTAAGAGGGGCTGATGCCAGTCAAATCATCAAAAGTCCATCCTATGGCACTTCGATGTTGCTGACGAATAGAAATCAGACAGGATTCCTGATCAGGTGTGAGTTTGGAGTTGATAATCACATGAAACGTCTTATTGGAACCCAAAAAGACGTACTTTAGATGCTCGGGAAGAGGCTTTAGTTCCAAGACAGGGTTATCAGCAGCAGCGGGTGGTTCAGGGTGTGTGTCAGGAGCAAGGGAAGGTGTTATGGGTGTGTCTAGGTTGAGTTCAGACTCCTCTGATTGTGGGGCATTAAAGATGTCGATCTTTAGTGTCTGGTTCCCAATTTTTAGTTCAATTTGGCCCTCCTCACAATTAATGTTGGCCCAAGCAGTAGCCAGAAAGGGTCTCCCTAATATGATTGGTGTGCTTTTCAGATTTTCTGGAGCATCCATATCCAAGACTACGAAATCCACCGAGAAATAGAAATCCCGAACCCTAACAATGACATCCTTAAGAACACCTTTAGGTGACTTAATTGATCGGTCTGCCAACTGTAATGTCACTTCTGTCGGTTTGAGCTCAGATTCCTCAAGATGGTCAAGTAGGGATGTAGGTATTAGGTTTATGGAGGCACTTAGATTCAGTAATGCTCTATCAAATTGGATATCACCAATTGTACAGGAAATGAGGGGAGTACCTGGGTCTTTTGCCTTAGGTGGCAGTTTGCTCAAGATGACAGAGCTGGCTTGCTCTGACAATACAATTGGGCTCCCACTTTTGGTTCGCGGCTTACGTTTAGGTGTACACACGTCTTTCAAAAATCGTGCATAAGCTGGTATGTGGCGAATTGCATCCATCAAGGGGATGTTTATATGGATCTATTCAAAGAGCTTGACCAGGTCCTCCTCAGGTGCCACGGGTTTGGTTGTCCTCTTTCCCTTGGTCAAGGCCTCGAGAAATGAAACCTTGGATGGTTCCTCTAGAATAGGTCTAGGTTCTTGATCTGGGATAGGGGTATCCTGATTACTATCCTAGGGTTTGGGTTATTACCAGGCTGAAAGTGGCTTGGGTAAGGTAGGTCTTGTGTTGCTTTGCCAGTATAGGTTGTTACTGAATTTAGTCCTACCTAGTTCGAGTTTGGTGTAGGTAAAATAGGTGGCTACTGCAGAAATCCTGAGTACGATGTCGAAGCTTCCATCTCGTCAGGTGATGGAGCAGATGAGGCCTGATAAATCATGTGGGCTTGGCCTGGATTTGGGTTCATAACGCGCCTCTGGTTCGGCATGTTATTCGGATTAGGCAGAGGTTGCGAAGGGAGTGTGCCAGGTTGGCGGGAATTCGCCATCTGGGCGAGTTGATTATGAACCTCTGTGATCTCATCTTTGTGCTATTTTTGCATAGCCACATTCGTCTTTTGAATGTCAGCCAGAGTTTGAAGGATAAGAGTCATTTGATCTATCTGAGTTGGCCCAGATTGATAGGTGGGGTTGGGCCGAGGTTGAGGCGACTGATATGGACGAGGAGCTTGTGGACGGGGTTGATATGGTGGTCTCTGATTCTGATTGTTTCCCACCCACAGGAAATTGGGATGATTCCGCCATCCAGGGCTATAGGTATTAGAGAATGGGTCGTTTTGGATGGCGTTGAGGTCCTCGTAGGTCTGAGGAACCTCAGAAAAGTCAGAGTACGAGGGTTCAGAGTTCCCCCAACTAGAGTAGGTAGGATCGAAGTTTCCTCTAGCCCTAGAGTCGGACGGGGGTGGATACGGGTCCATCCCCTGAGAAGATCGATGATAGATGTTATGCACAGCTTCCCTCCCAGAGGGCGGCTGCGTGAACGGGTTTTGCGTAGAGGTAGCTCGCTGCAGATGTCGAGTTAGCTCATCCACCTTCTTCTCAATGATAGAGACCTTGTCCAAACAACTGACCATCAATTCCAAGTTGACAGATGAGGACAGGCCTTGCGTCTCATGTGCTCCCCTTGGATTCGTCGATGCACGGGCATTCGTCTGGTCGAATAAGCCCATGGAGTCCTTATTGATGGAGTTATCGCACATATTCTCGAGAATCTCCCACACAGTGTCCTCGTGTTGACCCATGATATTTCCTCCACAAGTTGCATTGACGAATAAACGGATATCTTCATGGAGTCCCTGGTAAAAAGACTGGACTTGTTCCCATTTAGAAACTCCATGATGGGGGTACTTTCGCATGAGATCTAAGAAATGATCCCATGCTTCGTGAAGTGGTTCTCCAGGCTGCTGTGTGAAGTGCGTGATCTAGTTTTGTAAAGCATCGTCCAACCGACTAGGAAGAACTTTTTCAGAAACTCGAATTGTAGTTCAACCCATGTGTTGATTGGACGCGTTTAAGTCTGATACCAGTGAGCTGCTTTGTCCATGAGAGAGAAGGAGAACATTTTCATGAGAAGGATATCTCGATTTTGGACATCTGACCTGAAGGTCTGGGCCAGATGCTTGAGTTGTTTTATGTGCTGGAAAGGATCCTTGGAATTGAGCCCATGAAATGTTGATAGAGCCCAACATGATTCATGCCATCTGAACTCAGGATCCTTTGAATCATGTTGGGCTTGAGTTCAAAATCAGGACCTCCAGTTGGGATTTGGACTCGAGGTTTGATCACCACCGCAGTGGGATTGTAATGATCTCGCATCATAGGACGCTGCGGTGGATTCACAAAGGCTTGGAATAAATCATTAAGGCGCTGAAGTTGATTCTCAAGGTTATTTTCTTCTTCTGTGGGTTGTGCCATGATGATAGATGAAGGAGAATTGGGTTTAAATGAATCAGAAGAGATGTCTATGTGATGGGGTTGCTGCACAAACACGGAAGTCGAGGCCTGGCCTCGACAAGAGTGATTGACTAAAGGAGGCCTCAAGGATGGTCTTAAGGACCTTCTACCGAACATGCACTGATGGTCTGGATGAGGATAGAATGTGATGGACCCAATCAAGACACCTAAAAATTTTGGATGACTATAGAGGTTCGGGGCGGATGATACCCCTTAGTCAAAAAGTTGTCCACTTGAGAATTACCTGGGCAGCTAGAAAGGGAGAGTCCCGCAAAGACCCCTACATGGTAGAGCGCCCCCACGGGTTATAGGGTTTCCCCCACCTGACCTCTCTTGTCACTGATGTTCTAGGTAGACCAAAATGGGGACTTGACCTCTTAAGTCTACCAATTTTAATTAAGAGAAAGGGTGCTTGAGATTTTACTTGAACTTTAGAATGTATTGAGTGCAAAAGTGACTTAATTTCAAGGTTGGTTAACCCAACAAGGTAGGTCAACTTCACCTATTTATCCTCTGAGAAGTTTTAGGTCCCTCTTTTAAGATTCAAGTGAGATTAAGAGCCTAATTTTTAAGGTTTACTTGAATAGATCACTTCAACCAAGGCCTAGGCACACATCATTTGGAAAAGTTGATTCTTGTTTATGCAAGTGTGTCTCTAAAACCCTAACTTGGAATCCTTAATTGGCTCTAATTTTGGTCCAATTTAGTTTGCCAAATGTGGTTTCTAGGGCTCAAACAAGAAAGTGATAGCCTTAGTTACCTTTAGTGGGTGCACAAATCAGGTTTTGTTGTTGAAATCAAATCAAGCAACTTGATGAATTAGCTAGGAATGTAAAGCAAGTTTCCCTAATTGATTTTATCCTTTTTTTCCTTTTCAGAATGAGGGGCTTAAGAGAAAGAGTAATCAGAAGTTACCTGCCCCTTGTGTGTTTTATGTGCGGCTGACTTTCTTCAATGTATCTTCTCCCTGGAACAACCACAACAAAAGAGATATAGCAAGTTAGAATCTATATCAGAAATTGTAATCAAGAATTCTAAATTGCCCGTTGCTCCCCGGCAACGGAGCCAAAATGCTAACCATGCTAAGTCAGGGTTTAAAAAGTGTTGCATTGTAGTATAGTCGAAATAGCGTTCAAAACAAATATAATTTTATTACTCAAAAGATTTCCGAGGTCGAACACAAGGAGCAAATTGGTATTTAGAAATCAAGATCACAATTCAAAATTAAAAGAGTATGCAATAATATCAGTATCAGAGTGCAAAAATATGGGAGTAAAATGGTGATTTAGATCACCAAATACTCCTACAATATCACCAAATAATTCAATGTATGACTATGCAATGTAAGCTAGAATATGTCGTCTGATGAAGGAATCAGATGACTTAAAGTGTCTGATCCTTCTTCTTTTCTTTCTTCTGCTTTGCCCTTTGCTTCTGCTTCTTCCTTCTGCCTTGGCTTTATCCCTTCATCCTCTTCCTTTCTTCTTCTTCTAGCCTCCTTTTCTTCTTTCTCTGCCTTTGGCCTTTTCCTTCTCCGAGGTCCTTCTCTTTCTCTTCTCTTCTTCTACCTGACCTTCTCTTTTTCCTCTGAATTGGCTAAGTGTTGGAGTTAATCCTCTCAGAGCAAAAACACCCCTAACCCCGTGAATCTCTCCTCTCTCCTTCTCTCTTTCTATTTCAGTCTCGCTCTCCCAGAGCCTTAGCCGGTCAGGTAACCAGACCTATCGCATACCCGGGTCCAGGCTCACCGGCGTGTGTGGTGAGAGAGGAGTGAAGTTAGGTGAGTAGTCGGGTCGGCCAGGTCCACATGGGCAGTGCCGTGGACAAGTCCGGTGAAGGGGGGGAGGACCTCACCCTCAGTGTTGGAGGTGAATAGCCTTATGCACTTTTTCAATTTATTAGGGTGCAGGTGCCTTTTCACTTCCGAGGTGGGACTAAATGTCCCACCTATCTTCCACGCGTCTGCAGCAGGGGTGGTGATGAGTGGCTACTCATCATAGCTAAAAGGCCGAAATTAAGCTAGACACTAAGCAAAACAATATCAAATTAACACATAAAAAGGGTTAAGTGTGGAAATTAAAGAAAAGACCTAAAACTTTTAATGTGTGTTAAAACCTCCTAATTAGGTCACAAAAATGAGATATTCTGAAAACTAAAGAACAAATGATGATCCAGGCATCAATTGAACACATAAACAAGTTTGAAAAGACAAATCAGAAGTAAAATCAATGTCTTAAATGTTCAATTAAGCACATGTAAAAATTTGAAAGCAATTGGACATCATTTAGGCTTAGAAATAAATAGATTACAATTAGGTCCTTCATGCATTACATTTCTACCCTTCAAAACTCCTTCTTGGACCTTTTTGCAAGCCGCAGGGACCCTTCTGTATGACTGCAGGGCCCTTCCGGTTATAGTTCTTCTCACTTTTGGACCTGCACGCTATTCTTCTACCCCTTCGTTTAAGGGTCTTCCTGCAAGTTTTCCCTCATTTCAGAGAGAAGCCTGTGTTCTTCACGCGCACTGTAGCGCGCGAAGAACACAGCCATTCTCGACCGTCCATCGCACTTTTGATCTCGATCTGCGGCTGGAATCAAATGGAACCTTCGCGCGATTCGGTGCGTGCGTTCACCTCTCTTCCCAGATCTCATCTGACGGTCAGATCTCTCTCTTGACTCGCCGCGCGCTCTACCCATCTCATCCTCACCGCCGGCCTGATTCTGATTAACCTCACCCTTGCGGTGATCTCAGTCACTGAGCTGCTATTTAAGCACCTCAGTGGTGTCGCGCGCAAGGGATCGCTCCCTCCTACATCTCTTAGCGATCAATTCTTCCACTCCAGTCTCTCCTCCGCATCTAGACCCTGATTGCACAGCCACCGGCTGTGGAATCATCGCCTGCTCTCGACCCTCCTCGTCGCTAAGGACCTCGTAGCACCTGAGGACGACCCTGGAGTCTCACTAGCAGACTCTTCCCTCCGCTGGAGTCACCCTCCTCCTTTCTTCCTCCTTAGCCGCCGGCTAAGGACCCATAGGTCCCATTCTTCCTTTTAGTTTAGTTTTTAATTCTGCACAAGTAGTTGTAGATTTAGTTTGCAGTAGTTTAGAATAGATTTAGTTTTAATTGTTAGTGTTTAATGTTAGCTGTAGTTAGATTAGTCTTAGGAGTAGAATTAGTATTAGATCCCCTCCCTCACCTCCTCTGATCAGTCCAGATCAGAGGGGAAGAATCATCTGTTCACTGTTCAATTTATCTCCCTCTTCATGTTTTATTTTTCCATCATCCAGATTCTGATTCTTGTTTTTTTTTTTTTCTTTCCTTTTGAACGACGAATTTTTCATCCATCACCCACACATCCTGACCCAATTTCAGATCTGATGGCACACTGCCTCAGATCTGAAAGTGGCGTCACAAGCACCATTTGGGGCTTCTCACTCACTCCATTTGTTTCACAAAAGTCCCTCTGTTTTAAATGGATTGCCTCAGTTTGTCAGAGCACTTTTGATCTGGATTTTAAAGGATTTTTACTCTCTGAAATGTTTTGACAGATCTGACAAATTGAAAGGATTTTTGGTTTTCATTGTAGGCAAGGATTCTGAGAAGTTCTCTGGTGACAGAGAACCAATCAGAAGAGCCTTTCATGATTCTGTTTATACTTTGTTTTGAATGCATTCGCCAGCTTCCATTAAATTTCCTTAATGCATTCTTAGTCTCTTTTTGCTATTTCAGAACTGCCATGCACTATTTGTGTTGATGATCATTTCTGTATGGTGATTCTCTAACCTAAGGAGTTTTCCATACTCCTTAAGGTTGCAAGAAACTGGGATTGTGTTTCTTTGGTTTTAATTGATTGAGCTAAGTCTTCCTTCATGCTGTCTATGGCATTAGGAAGACTAACTCAATGCCATTTGCTGTTTTGATCTGAAAGGATGCTTCTGATAAGGTTTTTTCCTAATGAGTATTTGAGCTAAATTTACATGAGATTTTCGTGAGATTTAAACCCCTTTCAGATTTGGATTTCAACTCTGTAAATTGTAGTTTGTTTTGAATTCTATCTTACTCCCAGTTACACAGCAATATGCTGCATTTAGCAGCTACATTCCCCTCTTCTCTAAACTCCCTTCTTCTCTAAGTTTCCCTCTTCTCTGTAGAATACTCCCCCCCCTCTTCAAGTGGACTAACTGCAGCAGCAGTTAGCCATTTGACAGTGGCTTAAGCCACTGCCACTGTAAATAACACTAAAACAGCACATTCTTCTCTTCTCCATCTCCTCTGACAGTAGCTGAAGCTGCTGCCTAAACTCAAATAAAAAAAAAATCAATCAACTCTAATTCCCTAACTTTATACAAAAGCCTAATGGCATAGACTTATTTTAAAACTATAAATACACCCATTCATAGTATTATAACTATAGCATATCAGTTAGATACATAGTTATACTGTAAATATGTATAAAACCTGTACAGAAATTCGTATACATATGTAATCTATGTAAAAATATGTATATATACTAATCTAGTATGTATGTATCTACTGATCTATGTATATATATATATATGTACAGATTTATATTTACTGATTTAGTAGCTAAGTTAATAGGTTAGAGCAATAATCAAGTAAATAAATCTATAAACTTAGGAATATATATATATATATGTATATATTAAGTAATTTAAGTTAGTCAAAGTATAATTATACCTAGTATAACTTACTGTAACTTAGTTTTAATTATAAACTACACAGAATTGCTATTTTAGCCTAAATAAAACATAAATAAATTCGTAAAAATACAATAAAAATATGTATTAAATACTTAAGTATGTAAGTTAAAACTGTTTAAGGTCAATTAGACCATTTACTAATTATTTTATAAGTAATTAACTCTTTAATCACCTAAATCAACCTGTATAATCAGCCTAGTTTAGCGAATTTATTTGTATAGTAAATATATTTAAAATTAAAAATTAATTAATCAATTATGTAGTATTATGTAAATATTTTATTTACCATATTTTATTTTATTTTTTTTAATAATTTATGGCCCCCAAATCGAGGGCCAAAAACGCGCACAGACGCAGCTGCGTCTGATTTCCAGCGCACGATGTGGCGCTGGAATAGCGCCACATCGTGTGCTGCAAACCAAACGCAGCTATATAAATAGAATTTATGCTATAGCTTAGTTAGTCGTCATGGCGCCGGGCGCCCGAAACGTCACCTGTTCCGTCTGATCCGATAACCCGATTCTGATATGTGCTGAATACTGAATGCGTGATTCCTATGTGGGGCTGGGAGCCCGAGTGTGTGCGAACTTATTGAAGGCGTTGGGCTGAGGCCCTGCGCTGATACGAAAACGTAATTAAGCACCTAATCTGAGATTAGGGCGAGCTTAGTAGAGGTCTGGTCCCACCCTAAGGGTGCTGTGTATCCCTCGAAAAGCGCGCCCGCTAATTAAACACATTTTACACTAAGGACTCTCCACCGCAGCCTCTGAAAGACTACACAGAACAAAATGAAAGGACAGACGACTTAAAAAAAAAAAAAAGAGATAACACGAGATAACAACAGAAAAGACTCTGTACATATGTAAAATTAAACCCACATAATTACTAACAGAATAAAATGACACTATAACTGTCGCTAAAGACCTCAGTTTGCTTCTTTAGGTTGTATATAGTGTTTTCTGAGATTTAGCGACGTTTATATCTGTCACTAAAACTGATATATATGTCACTATAAATAAATGACTAGTAAGTTAAGTTTTTACACTATGGTATCCTAATGTAGTATGAACTAACATATTAGTGTTAATAGTATAACTTGTAAATACATAGTTTAGAGCATAATAATAGATTGTTTGATGCTTGTTCATAGTTAGCATTTTTGCAAGCACTTCTTAGCAACTAGGTAAATAAAACATTCATTCATTCTTTAAATGTAGAGTTTATTTTTGAATAAGAAGACAATTTTGGAGATAATCAAAGAGTGACCGAATTAAATTCAATAAATTGCCTCCCAGAGAACGACCTGGAACAAAACCAGTAAAAATTAGATAAATAAGCAAATGATAATAATGGTTGTAATGACTGGAACTCACCCATACTCACCACTATACGACATCCTTAATGTTATATTATACACCCTATACTACAACGACATGATCAACAATTATTACCAACAAACATTTACAAAAAATACACAACCATATTTTTGGCGCCGTTGCCGGGGAGGCAACGCTCTTTGCATCAAAATTTTCTTTTCATTCTTTTGTATATAGAAATCATTCATTCATTCATTGTAATTGCTTTTATTTTCCATTGAATTAATTGTGTATACATTCCTTTATTCTTTTACTAATCATTTGTTTTTTCCACAGCACTTGAGGGGGAGTGTCGTCTTCCTGGTGGAGTCGCTGCGCTCCAGATCCGTCTTCCTGGTGGAGTTTTGCCTCGAAGTAGCTGTAGGATTTTAGTATTAGTTTTAGTATAGATAGTTTTAGGTTTATTGATTAGGAGCAATTGTTAGTCATAAGTTGTGAGAGCTTGTTCTCACACAAGTTTTGTAATAATTCTGGACTGTCTGGACTTTATTTCTTTATCTTCTTAATTTCTTTCCTTACTTTTGAATTGCATATAAAATTTTTTTTCAGAAAAATCAAAAAATCAGGTGGCCCTCTCAATTGTAGCAGCTATGGAGGACTTCGACTGGAATTGAGAACCTGGATGCGTGCGTGAGGGAATTCCACGTAGCCTAGGACAGCGAAGTTTGGAGTGGCAGCACCTAGAGCAGCTTCAAGTGAGCTTCAAGCTCGTTCGCCAATGGCAGATGGGGCCTGAACCTGAAAACACAAGAACAACCTTGCGGCCACATCAAATCATTCAGGGAGGTTCACCGGAGCATGGCGGATGTGCTAGGAGTGGTGGCGTAGCGCGACAGTGCCTATGAGTGCATGCCTAGGGCACTCTGTGTGCGAGTGAGTGGGTGTGTTCGGGGAGTGATTTGTGTGGGTGGCACGGTGAGTGAAGTAGGGGAAATGATCAGTGAAGTGAGGAGAAAGTTGTGGGCTTGTCTGCAAGGGTTGTGGTGGCCTGTGGAGGTGGGATGGACTCGTCGGAGTTGGTGGTTGGAGATGAAGGAAATAAAGGTGCGAGGGGCGGCAGTGGTCGATTTGAAGTGGAATAAATGCAGAAAGAAAGTAGAGGTGAGAGAGAACTTAGCTGGGGAGTTAGTGGATGAAGGGGGTGAGCGCGGGTGTCGGGTTTGGTGTGGCCGACGCTGGAGACGAAGACGGCTCCGATGAGCTGGAATCGGCGAGGATGAAGAGAGAGTAGCACCTGCTGGTACGGCGAGACGCGGATGAAGTTAGGGAGGATGGATCCACAGCAAGTATGGCAGTCAGACGACGAGGAGCAGGGAAGGTCGTCGGACATCAAGGAGCCTACGGCCGTGAGGGGAAGAGAGAAATTGGGGGTATTTGCGGTCGAAATCGACCGTGAAGGAGTCGGGGAGATCTGGGCTTCTTTAAATAGAGATCTAGAGGTCGGTTAGGGCTTAGCAAGCAAGCTTCCCAAGCTTGGAAGGTCGCTAGAGATGGGAACTCTTAGGATACCCACATCTCTCATGCGTTCGCATGAGAGATTGGGAGGGAATCAGATCTTAAGGATGGGTTCATACTGACAGGGATTTCTCAGAGGATCTTCCCTCCAATTTTGGAAGAGATCCTCCAAGCAATCAATGAGAACTTCCAAGTTAAAGGTCGTCGGAGTAGGTTTCCTCCGCGATAATGGCAGAGGGTGCTACTTGTGAAGACGATGAGAAAGATAGGGGGCTGTTAGCAAGGGTTTTTGAAAGTTAGGGGTAGAAATGTAATCATACTAGATCTTTTTGCAAACCAGGTCAAGGCAAACTCATCTTGGGTCCAAATTTTGTTACAAATCTAATTTGGACCTAAGGAATCCAATGGTGAAGTTGGATTTTGGGTTTGACCACGTTTGACTAGGAAATTTATTCAAAAATCCAAATTAAGGCAAATATCTGTCTGAGACCCCATTATAGGTCAACATGGGTTCTAATGGCCAAATTGAAGGTACTAAACCCTAGAGAATATTTTTCTATAATTTTTAGAGGGTTTAAGTGAATTTTATCCTAACCAGAACCTTGGTTAATCAAGAAGGTTTGTTTTTAGGGTTCCAAAAGTCATTTAATTCTCAGAACTCATACAAACCCTTTTCTGTCAAATCCAACCCACTTGTTATCTTATTAAGACCATTTGACCTTTGTTTATCCCTTGAGAAAACCCGTGGTTGTACTGCATTGGTAAAATTACAGCTTTACCCCTTGTTCCTTGTGTTTCTCTCAGAAAGGTTATATAAGGAATTATGACCTTCAATTGGTTATGTAGGAGTATTTATCCTCTTCATTGGGTCAAAATGAGCTAGTTAGGGCTCAGGATGGTGTTCCCATCACAAGTTATTGGGCTGAACCAAGTCTGCGGGGTGTGGTTACAGACGAGGCCGGGTGAGCCGGTGAGAGGGACCTCACCCCGTGTTATAAGGCAAATAGCCTCTAACACGAATTCAATTTATGCAGGCGCATTGCTTCAGCACTTTCCGATGTGGGACTATCCCACTTCCTTCTTTGCGTGTCCACAGCAAAGATCCTTCCTTCGCAATTGCAGCAGCTGCTGGGCTTGCATCTTCAATTGAGGACCTGGACTTGTGCGCGAGATGCTTCCACGCGACCTGGAGCTGAGACTTGGGACAGAAGAGCCTGGAGCAGCTCTCAAGCAAGCTTGATGCTTCCATGGCGGGGAATTCAAACACCTGAAATCAATGAAACAGCCTTTCGACCGTGTTAAGATGTTCAGGAATGATCACCGGAGCACGGCGAACGTGATGGGGGTGGTGGCATGGAGCGAGAGTAGTTGTGGTGGCTGGATGGTAAAGGGAACAATCGAAGATGATGGGTTTGTTCGAGGGTGCATGTGAGTGAGTAGAATGATGAATAAAGAGAGGGGAAATGAGTGGAGAGGTGTGGTGATGGTCGTGGGCTTGTCGGCAAGGGATTTGGTGGTCTGTGGAGGTGAGATGGTCTCGCCGGAGGGGATGGCTGGAGATGGAAGGGATGAAGTCGCGGAGGGTCGTCGATGGTCGATTTCAAGTGGAGCAGACGTGAAAATAAAGTGCAGGAGATGAGGAACTTAGCTAAAAGGTTGGTGGATGAAGTGAGGCAGAGATGGCATCGGATGTGGTATTGCTGATGTCGGAGACGAAAGCGGTTCCGATGATGGAGAAACGGCGAGGACGAACAGGAAACAGGTGTCTGTTGGTACGATGAGACGCGGAGAGCAACAGGGAAGATAAATCAGCCACTGGTATGGTAGACGGACGACAAGGAGAAGCAGAAAAGGTTGCTAGACGTCGAGGAACCTTCAGTCGCGAAAGAGAGAGGAATTTGAGGGAGATCTTGGCCGATGTCGAGCGTGAGGAGTTCGGGAAGATCTGGTGGTTCTTTTATAGGGATCCAGGTTGGAAATCAAGCTTTCCAAGCTCGGAAATGTTACGAACGTGTGCTCCAGACGTCTTTTAAGACGTCTGGGAGGTGGCCCAGACGTCGGACCAGACGTCTGGGATCACATCCAGACGTCTGACCAGATGTCTGGGATCGTTTCCAGACGTCTGGAAATCAGTTATTTTCGACATGCACGGGTCGTCTGCGCGCCTGAGCGCGCAGACCGCATATTCGCTTATTATTCTCTCTGCGGCTACAGACGCCGCTGCCGTGCTCCCTCTCTCTCCTCCTCGCGCGGCCTTAAAAAGACCATGCCTCCCCTCGCTTCCGTCGCCTCCACCCCTTTCCTCTTCTTCTTCCAATGAGCGAACACGAAAGTGGGCGCGGGGTTGCTGCGGCGGCGACGGCCGCAGTGAGCGCGGAGGGGGTGCTGCGTGCGAGAGCGGCGCTCAGCCGTGAGGTCAAGCTCGCCGGGGCTGCCAGGGCCGGCCGGCGGGGAGCGCAGCGGGCGCGGAACGGCGCGGGAGGCCTGCTGTGGCTCGAGCAGCAAGCGTACGAGGTGCGACGCGGGCGGCGTCGCGAGCGGAGGGCGAGTCGCGCCCTGGTTCTGGAAAAATTTCCAAAATCAGACATCTGTTCTGATAACCAGATGGCGAGGTCAACGTCTGGAAGACTGTCCAGACGTCTGAAAGGTGAGTTTTCCGTCTTCTTCTTCCTTCTTGTCGACTGACCGTACTAAGGGAGAGAGATGGGTGTGCGCAGGCTTGGTGATTCGCCATCCAACGGGAATCAGACGTCTGGCTGTAGTACCAGACGGCGGGAGTGACCTCCAGACGTCCTGGGTGACCATCGGACGTCTGGGAGCTAGGCCAGACGTCCCCGCAGACTTCTGGATGTCTGGGAAACCACGCTGAACAAGGTAATTCTCTGATCCACTTTTTAAGACGTCTGGAAGAAGTTCCAGACGACTGATTTTACACAGTTTCGTCGTTTTCGACCCGTTTAGGGCCCGTTCGGGTTCCGTTTTCCGCGATTCGAGTTGCGTTCTTTTCGGAATTAATTCCTCTACCCGTCTACAGTAGCTATACACTATTTTGAGACACTCCTTGTGTTTGATCCTTGTGATAGGACCCCGTTCAGTTGCAGTCTCGGGGGTCGCGGAGGCACGCGGGATTCCCGACCACGCCCCCATTACTCCCGTTGTACCTGGTAGAGTGGCTTTAAGTTATTAATAAAATCTGTTAAATTATGGAACCATAAATAAAACCTAGGACATTGCATGAATCCTAGGAATGAGAAATAGATGGAATGATAGCTCCTAGGTGTTGCATGAATCGTAGGGCTGGAAAACTAGATTGTATGATAGATCCTAGGATATGGCATGAATCCTAGGATGGGAAAACTAGTGGAATGTATAATACTGCAGTCTTGGAAAATGGAAAGAGATATAAAGCTGCCTGTAATTTGAATTAACAGCTTCCTGTTGTGAATAAATAACGTGGTTGAGAACATGGATTGTAAGAATGTGAAACTGGAAAGTGAAACCTGGATGTTTGAGTAAAAAGGATGGAACCCTACGGGGAAGTAGGAGTAGAACTCCTGGAAAGTGAATGGAATAGTATTAGGGAAGTGAGCTGGCCCTTGAGTACGGAGTACCAAGGAGAGCGACTGTCCCCCTGTTTAGTGCAGAGCGGAGCCAGCCGCCCCAGGGACCCGGGGTTAGGACTGGCCACTCTGTACCGACTTGCTGGCCCTCGCGTACGTAGTACCGAGGAGAGCTACTAGTGTAGGGAGGTACTAGCTACCCCACGGGCCCTGGGGTTCTGC
The DNA here is from genome assembly GCA_037157565.1 of Thalassia testudinum. NCBI lineage: Eukaryota > Viridiplantae > Streptophyta > Magnoliopsida > Alismatales > Hydrocharitaceae > Thalassia > Thalassia testudinum. The sequence continues at coordinate 28,807,656 of JAZHRO010000024.1, forward strand.
TAGCCTCCTACACCGACTTGTTTAGGCCCACTGGGGAAAACCAGGGTAGTCAGGCGAGGGTGCCCGGACTGTGGAGGGGCAAGGCCCCGGTTTGGTTACTGTGGAGGGGTTGGACCCCTGTTACTGAGAGGGCTCTGCCCTGGACTGGTTCCGTGCTGTGCTTTGGGCGCACCCGTTAACGGAAACGACTGACCGCGTGCCAGTACGGGTTAGCTACCTGTGCGTTTATCGCGCGTGCCGTAGTCACCGTTACGTCTGTCAGTGACCTTGGGGTGGTTGACTGAGGGTAGGATCACCACGGGGGACTCTCTCGGCCAGGAGAGCACCACGTGCTACTTCTACCTTTTGGAAAAGACTGCAATCAAGATCGTTCCCACGAGGAACATTCGAGATCAAGAAAAAGATCTGAGGAATAAATGAAATAGTGAGACAATTGAAAGATGTGAATAAAGAAAGTAATCGAACATAACAGCTACTATACACTCTACTGTTGTCTTTAGTTTAGTTGCCACTCTACTCAGCGTTTTGCGGACGTGTTACACTCGTTACCTTTTTCAGGACCAGGTGTTGAGCAGCCAGGGTCAGCGGCTGCAGAGGACGCTGGGCCGAGTAGGGTCCAGTAGAGTTACCACTATCTCTTGTACCTCTTTTTGTTACGTTGTAGTGAGTAGTTCTTGTTTCCGCTGTACTTTCTTTACCTGCAGTTCAAATTATATTATGAATGTTATTCTACTGTTGTAGTGGTACATACTGTGGTAGTTTCTTTTCTTACTGCTGTACTTTCTTACTGTTGTTATATTCATGCTGAATGTGGTTTATTTTACTGCTTTTTTGGTTACTTCCTTGTTGGACGACTAGGTCTTAGGATTAGTTGAGTCGGTCCGGTTCTCGTGTCTCGTAGGGGCTCGGGAACCGGGTCGTTACAGGAAACCTTCACCAGATTTGGGAGTTCCTTGATACCCAAATCTCTCATGCGTTCGCATGAGAGATTGGGAAAGATTCGGTGCATAAGAACGGGTTCAGATTGGAAAGGATTTCTCAAGGAGTTTCCCTTCCAATTTTGGAAGGGATTTGCTAAGAGATCAAGGAGAAATTTCCTGTCAAAGATCACCGAAGTAGGTTTCCTCCGCGATAATGGTGGGGGAACCTAATTGTGAATATGACGAGGAAGTTAGGCGGCTGAATGTAAGGATTTTGAAAGTTGGGGGTATAAATGTAATCAGACAAGACCATTTTGCAAACTAGGTCAAGACAAGCTCATCTTGGGTCCAAATTTTGGTACAAATCTAATTTGGACCTAAAGAATCCAATGGTGAAGTTGGATTTTGATTTTGACCACGTTTGACTGGATAATTTATGTAAAAACCTAAATTAGGGTAAATATCTGTCTGCGACTCCATTGTGGGTCAAAATGGGTTCTGATGGTCAAATTGAAGGTACTAAACCCTACAGAATATTTTTCTATGATTTTTAAAGGATTTAGGTGAATTTTATCCTGACTAGAACCTCGGTTAATTAAGTGGATCTGTTTTTAGGATTTCAAAAGTCATTTAATTCTCAAAACATGTGCAAACCCTTTTCTGACTGATCTAACCCTAGGAAAACCCGTGGTTGCACTGACTTCATGATGTGCTGGAAAAATTACAGTTTTAACCCTAGTTTCCTATTTTTCCCTTAAAATGGTTATGCAGTGAAATATGACCCTCTGGAAGTTATATAGGAGCATTTATTGACTTAATTAAGTCAAAATGAGCTAGTTTATGGCTCATGATGGTGTTCCCATCAGTGCGGGAGAAGAATGGTGCGCGCGGAAGACCGATGAACAGGGACCTTCACCAACGTTTTGGGAAGGGTTTTAGCGAAGTCTCAAATGTCACTAAAGCCCATACTTAAATTAGAAACCCCTTCTTCCTATATAAACCCCTTCCAACTACCCATGGAAAGCATTCAATTCACTTGTGAGTATTCTACCCTACTCCTAGCTATCCCTAACACCCTTTTGTAATCACTAGAGTCGACGAGCCACCGACGGAGCCCTCCTCCACCGCCGTGGCCGCCTCGCCGTCTCCCTTCTTTCTCTCTCTCTCTTCCTATCTTAGCATTACTTTACTTTTGCTTAAGCATTTAGCTATTGACTTGTAAAACTCAAGTTGCATGTTAAATGATGATGTTTCTTATCTAGTTATTGTCTCTCTTTTACTAAAGTTTTTCTTATCTTGATTTGCCTGAATGTTGTGATCAAAAGAACTCTAACCCTACTCCCTCTCTCTCTCTTTCTCTCTCTCTTACTCGCTTTTCTCCCACATTTTCTCACAAGAAAAACCCGCCATTTCCGTGACAACCAAGTGATAGGAAAACCCGATTTCACCCTCCCTGTGTTCAACACTCGGACTCACGTCTGTTTCTTTATTTAAAACCGACGCAGCGAACGCGATTTACAACGACCGATTTAAACAAACGCGTCTAGAGTGCGTCACCCCCCCAGCGACTCCTCCTCTCTCAAGCTCTCAACTCCTTACTCTCATGGCTGCACTCTCGGCAACGGCTGCAGTGGAGGGAAGGAAGGGGAAGGTGGGATGCACCGCTGGAAGGATTAGGAGGAGTGGGAGGGCACGGTTTTCAAGGCTATAGGGGTTATATAGGTGGGGTAGGGTAGGTTTAGGGTTAGGGTGTGCGTTGGAAGGGTGTGGGGTCGGGGTAAATTGTAAAAAGTACCCTCCCACCTGTCCTATTTTACCCGTAGAATCCTCAGACAAGTTCCAGGAGGTTGCAAACAGCAACAAACCCTTCCCACATCTCCCGAAATGGTCCAATGACCCTTGGGAAGGGTCATTTCAGAAGATATGAGATAGAAGCTCTGGCAGAGACAAATAGGGTGGAAGAATAGGAAGCAAACGGCGTAGCAGTGCCTAGAGACGCGGCGGAGGACGACGGAGAGGAAGAAGCGGTCAAGCTTCAAGGAGAAGATCGGAGGAAGAGGGAAGAAGTTGTCGGAGTAGGAAAGAATAGCCTATCACAACTTGGTTAGGGGAAGAGGGAAGGGAGTTGCTAATGGTGATCAGAGGTGTAGAGGTCTATTTATAGGTAGTGGCGAAGCTCTAGGGGTAGGTATCTGGACGAAATAGGGTCTAGGTTCATCATAACCTCCGACGTCGTTTCTGACGTCGGTGAGGTTATTCACCTAGGATAAATAGGATTACAGACTCATCCAGACCATGGGATGAAGAGGAGGTCAGCGGAACTTGGATAACAGTTATGGTGGTTATGTGATGCCGAATAGGCAGTGATCGAGGTGGTACGGAAATCGAAGGTCGTGACCCATCCGTGAGGATGAAGAAGAGGTTGGGGAAGGAGATGTACACAGGGACCTCAATGTAAATGGAAAAGGACCTAAACGAAAGGAGAAAGACTTAATTGATATGAAAGTTAGGGGCATAAATGCAAACATAGGATTAAATAGCTTATTTTAAGTTATTTCTTTTTCAACCTTTTATATATAATAATAAATAATATAAATAACATGTTTATGCTATAAAATTACATTTTTTCTCATTTTACCTATATATATTTAAGTAGTTACCTTAATTAAGTTAATTTAAAACTTAGGTTATAAATTAGTATACATTATATTAAGTGCTTTATATATAGCTAAATGATTATATTTGAGTCCTATTTATTAATTAAACTTAAGTTAACACTAATTAAGCCTTAATTAAGTTATTTTAACATATTTTCCAGGTCCTTACGATTTTATCTTTATTATATAATTAACCCTATATAAATGCTATTCATTATTAATTAGCTAAGGAAACTAGCTAATTAAGGTAAATTAAGAGTCATGATGAGTCTCTCATCACCCTAGTACTTGACAGGACTTTGGCTGTAACTTTGGTCTGTTCGAGATTGAATGGGTTGGTGAGGGAGTTGTTGCCCTCCCTGCAACTCATATCTAAGCTTAACGACCAACTGGGATAGCAGGATGCGTGGCTTGAGGGTAAGAGTTGTTTTACTATACTGATAAGTGGATGGGAGGTTATCTGTGGTTCAACCTGTAAGGCTAGCAAGTGTTCACGCTACATGATGTAGCCATCACCCCTTTTCGCATTGACCCCAAGGTGACAGATTGCGGTGTTGGACAGGTATAGGTCATTCTCCTAACCAAGAGTGTTTCGATCTTACTTCTCAGGATGTCACACGAAGATTATCTCATGCCCGAGACATAGATTGAGCATTGGATGACCGTAATTAAATGGCCATTGGTTTACTAAAATAAATGAATTAATGAACATGATTAAATAAATGACTTAACATATGAACAGTACCCTTTTCTTTCTGAGGTTATATTGTGTAACTCTACTTAGTTTTTACTGATGTACTTCCTTGAGTTCTGTACATCAGGTATAGTTGAGCAGCCAGGTCACTACGAAAAAGGCTTATTTTGTGATAGTTATTTAGAGACAATTTGTAAACTATTGATGAAAGGTACTTTCGATGATGGTTTCAAAGAGAATTGTCTACAATTAGTGGTGAGAAGAGGCGCAAAGTCATCTAGGTTGCTGATATTTGGTAACAGGTGTAACACCCATCGCCAATATGTTTCAGTGATAGTTATTATTTTTCTCATCGTTGATAACACAAATAGTTATATCGTGATCGTTTGATAATAGACATCGATGTACGGTTTGGTGTTGCCCCTCCCCCCCCCCCCCAAGTCCCTTGCTATCGGCTCTGTCCCCTCCTCCCCTCTATGACCATTCAGGTCTACTACCCCACTCCCTCCTCCTTCGACAACAACACCACCACCTCCTGCTCCCTCTCTCGCAACACCACCACCATCTCTTTCCCAAAATTTAATTCATTTAGTTAATTTAGATTTATTCTAATTTCATTTATGTAAATCAATTTGATTAGCATGTAGATTGATTAGATTTATTGGTATTTGATCGGGAGATTTTGCTTTTTAGAATGATGTACTAGAAAAATACATTGAGAAAATACGTCGTCGCAGTAAAATCACGTGATGGAAAAATCTGAGTTCAGAAATATTTATCAATAAAACTAACCACAAAGAGTTAGATCGTATCCATAAGGAAGAATAAATGCAATAAATTCACGAATATTTTCCTTTGTATTTGCCTAATCATGTGTTGAATTCGTGCCTGAATCTAATGCAAAGTGAGGTGAAAAGAAGAAGACACACAATAACTCAAGAATGCAAAGGTTATGTGTGCAATTTTTCCTTCATAAATTAATTCGCAATGGCATGCAATGTAAATAGGTCTCAAGGCATTGGGCTTCCTCTTCTAGGTCATGAAAGTGCTTGATGATATGGCATGCATTTATGTAATGACTATAGTCAATATATGAGGATATGATGCAAGGAAGAATAATGTGAAAACTTGAGGGCAAGTGTGCAAATTCAGATCAATAAAATAATCAAATCAAAAAATCAATTTCTCATCAATGGCATGTGAATGTAATTTTTGATGGAACTGAAAATAAGGGATTCCTTCTCCTTGTGCGTGCACAAAGAGGAGGTCGCAGTTTGGTGTATGGAGCTCGGTGGAGGTTGGTCGCGACGAGAGCTTCGCAATGGTAGTTGTGGCATGGAGAACGGTGGCCAGAGCTTGCCGGTCGAAGAGATGGAGGCCGCCGGCGGAGAGGCTTTCGGTCAATGAGATGGTGGCCGCCTCGCACGATCGAAGGTGGGGTTGAGCTTGTGAGGGCAAGGCAAGTCTGGTGGAGGTGACATCCGGTGGAGACGACGACACGTCGAATGAAGGGCAAAGGGGCCGGCTGCATGGGGAGGACCGACATGAAGTTTGGGTTCCTTTAGGATTAGCTTTTCTCATCCAATAGTATTTATTTCTTGGATTCCATCCGCTTGGCTTTGATGCACAAAAATCTTTCTTAGTGTGGGCTAGATTATGCTTGTTTTAATTTAATTTTTTCTTACCCTTAGAAATCTTAATAGGATCACTAACTAGCTTATTTGAATTCTCTTTAAGGCTAGCTAGATCATTTTCAATAATATCTATTTTATCTTTCAACAATGTAATATCTATTTTCAAGGAGTTATTCTCTTCAAGAAGTTGAGTTTTAGCCATAATAAGATTTGTGTTTTCTATTACAAGCTCATGCTTTTCACGCTCAAAAGAACTACAATTACTTTTTAACTTTTTGTTTTCTTTTGTTAACAACCTACAAAGTTCATAAATTTCTTCTAGAGCATCTTGCAATTCTTCTTTAGTATTAGAATAAGTAGGTGATACCTCATTGTTGCTTTCTTCGTTGCTTTCGTCCTCAAGTAACATGAATCCAAGACAAGCATATTCTTCTTTATTTGAATCGTTGTCATCTTGTTCACTTTAGCTCGAGCCATCCCAAGTTGCTTGCATAGCTTTTTTCTTCTTGTACTTGTTAAACCATTTCTTTGTATCTCTCTTTTTATATTTTGCTCCTTTTACCATCCTTCTTAAGAAGTGGACAATTCATTTTAATGTGTCCTTTCTTTTTACAATTGTAACAAATGATTGGTTCCCTTTTGGTTTCTTCCTTATCTCCTTTTTTCTTGAAATCCATGTTACTCTTCAAAAATTTTCGAAACTTACTTGTGAGAAACTCAAGATCTTCATCTCCTTTTTTATCACTTTTTTCCAAATCTAAATTTGCACTAAGGGCTAGTTGCTTTTCCTTCCCTTCATCAATTCCCTTCTTTTGATTTAGCTTTGTCTCATAGGTCATGAGATTCTTGAGAAGTTGATCCATATCCAAGTTCTCAACTTCATTTGCTTCTTCTATAGCTGTAACCTTTGGCTCGAAAGCATTTGTTAAAGAACATAAAATCTTACCTTCAAGCTCGCCTTTGATGAATGCTTTTTCCAAGTGCCTTCAAGTTCTTGACAATAAAAGTGAAGTGAGCGTACATGCCCTTTAAGCTTTCATTCTCCTACATTTCAAATTTCCTGAAATATTGGGTTAGCATAACAACTTTTGAATTTTTTACCTTATTCATTCCCTCATGAGTAACCTCAAGAGTTTTCCAGATTTCATATGCACTTGTGCATTGAGAAATCCAATTAAATTCGTTGGGGATGAGTGTATAATATAAGGCACTCATAGCCTTGGAGTTGAGTGAGAGCTTCTTCTTGTTGTCCTCTGTAAAGGTTCCATTTTTCGATTTTTTTGGCTTCACAAATGGTGTTTCCACCATTTCCCAAAGTGAATAATCCATCGATTGGAGGAAGACTTCCATCCTTTGCTTCTAGTACAAATAATTCATACCATTGAAGTAAGGAGGTTTCGTCGTTGAGAATTGATGGCATCATCATCATCCTCTATAACAAACTTAATTTGGTTAAGTTCTAAGGTTAAATTCACCTAATTAATACATTGAAAGGGTATAACTTACTTAGGGTTGAAGAGAGAGGAATTAATAGAAAAAGAGGTTAATTCTGCAATTTTCACAAACAATTATAGATGCAGAATAGCTGGAGGGAAAACTTATGATTAATCAAAGGTTAATTGAGCTTAAATGTCTCAAAAATGGGTTGGTATTGAGTAATTTAGGATTTATATTCAAATTTAATGTTAATTCTAATAAAAAACCCTAATTCGAACCTACCTCAATTAAAACAGTTCTGATGGAAGTAAATGTAATCTAAACCTTAAAAATATTTTATAAGATTTGACACAGTAAATTTGACAATCGGAACTCGTTTTGACCTAAAATAGAATCCTAAACAAGTATGTGGTATATTTTGGATCTAAATGTAAATTGATCATGTAAACGACATCAAAACCCAAAATTGAAGTCACCATCAACTTCCTTATGTCTAAATTAGGCTACCATAAAAATTTGAATTCATTTGGACTTCATCTTAGTCAACTTTGCATTTTGGTCCTTAATTCCCGATTTCCTTACAATGCCCCCTCAGCTTTCAATTTCTTTGCATTTATACACCCACCAGCACCTTCTCAACCTTCCCCTCCAACCCTGTCGGCCACGCAACTCCGACGAGCTATTCCCGCAACCTCTGGCCCTCTCCTCACATGCCAACAAGATATTAACCTTCCCCGCCTCACGCCGTTGCAAGTCATCGAGTTTTTGGTGTGCTTCACCCCTTCTTCCTTCTTCCTTGAAAGCCACCATTAACGTCGGCCATCGAGCTCTTTGTCCTCCTTTGTTGTCGCACCTCGCCGCCAACCAAGGCCGTGGCTATCTTCGCCACTTTGTCGCTGTGCTTCCCATTAAAGAAGGTAGTTCTTCTTCCTCTTCATTGCTCTAAAATTCCATGCCGTCTCCTCCTTCTCCAAGTTCGGCAGACACGCTGGCCTCCTCCCCGACTTCCTCTCCTCCTCCTAGGTAACCTCTCTTCTCTCCCTTTTCTTCTAGATTAGTTTAGGCTTCCCTAGATTTAGGTTTTGAATTCAACAACTCCTCCCTCTCATCTCCTTCCCCACGAATAGCCACCCTCCAACCATGCATTGGCGCTAACTCCAGCGAGCATGCCTTACCGTTCCGTCCACCCTCTTCACTTGCCGTTCATCCTACAGGCTCCGCCTCAACGAGAGGAGAAAAATCCCCAAGTTTATTTAAGGTTTCGACAACTAGACTTCTCCACCTGACTCCTCCACCCGACTCTACTCACCGTCGCCAGCTTCTTCGACTCCGACTGCCCTCCTTCGACCTCGTCGCAGCCAACAGCCACCGCCATCACCTTCAATAACCTCCAACGAAGCTTCTTGACCCCTTGGTTGGGAGCTTTGATGCGATTTTCACATGACCAATCAACCAACCACCAGCCGTCGCAGCACCACTTTTGGCCGTCCGCGAGCTTCCAAGCTTCGCAGTGCTTCTCGAGGGCATGCGTAACCCATTGCCACCCTCAGCAAGGAGTTTCATGCTTGAAAGCTTCGTCGACCTCCTCCATCACCAATGGCCTGCTATTGCTGGAGAAGTAGGAGCGACGTGCTCCTTTGCAAATGCCCGAGGGATCGTTCTGAAAGAAAAAGAAGTTTCTAGGGATGTGAAAGCGATAAATTAGGGATCGAAATGCAAACTTTCAGGGACTGAGTTGTACTAATTGATTGAATTCGTTGAAGGATTATTTATACATAGAATCTTAGCACAATATCTCATCAAACCATATTGTTAATGCTCAACTACAACTAATTAGACGAACACATGATAATTATTTTGATTATTACATTTTCTAAGCATTGAATAATTTTAGCACCTAATATAATCGTCTTATTATGAAATTTAAAGTGCTATTGTGAACCTGTTCTATTTTTAAAGCTTGACTCCATGTAGCAAGTTCACTCGAGTAATTTATGAATATTTTAAATAGTGGTAATTCGTGCATACGTTTGCTTCGAGAGACGACCTCGGATTTTTTCTTTAATTAGAGTTATAAATTTAAATGTAAATGTGCTTCTATCTACTGTACTATGACACGAGCGAATTTTAAAACATGGTAGGAGCACGTAAACAAGAATCTACAGTTTTCGTTTGGTGTGAACACCCTTGATGCCATCGGATCATCTTGTAAAGGCTTTTACACCTATGCATAAGAACAAACAAAGCTCTGATACCAAATGTTAGTGGTACAAGAAGGGAGTTGAATTGTGAAATAATATTCAGTAAAAATAATTGCAACAAAAAAACATAGGTATTTAGAGGGGAACCCCTTTCGGGAAAACCCTCTACCTAGATCTCTTAATTTAGAAGTTTGCCTCCAATTCAATGGGAATCACTAAACTACACCACAAATCCGAGGGTGGTGTTCCTAAAAAATAATTCCCCTCTCATGTACAACCCCCAAGGAGAGTTTAACCCATTTACTAAGAGGAAACAGGAAACCCACAGCTCGGGCACCCAAATAAATTAATAAAATAAAATAACGTAAACAATCCTAAGAGCCTTGAAAGATATAGATTATATAGTAGGCTAAGATATTCCCTTTGCAAACCTATGTGATGCAGAAAATCAGACTAGGAGTGATGTTGCTCTCAAGAATATCTAAGAACAAAAGAGCACAATGGAGTGCAATAGCTTTAGAAAGCTTAGAATAGGATAATAGAAAGTATTTAATACTAGAATATCTTTTTTCTTTATGTGTGTAGGCTTAAGGCAACCCTTGGTGGGTATATATAAGTGTATGAGGTCAGATTTAAGCCTAGGTAGTTGTTGGAATTTGAATTGGAATGGAATAAATTAAAGTAGAATGGCAACAAAGCAATTACTCAAAGTTTGACTGGATCAGATGCCTGAAAAGGCAAGATAGACATTTGAAGGAGTCATTTCAGACGTCTGAGAAAAAAGTCGAACATCTGAAAAACTTCAGTGAGAAAGTAGTCGTTACTAGATTTCTCAAGGTTTGGATCATGCCCCTGAGTGGTTGGGTTAGATGTATCCCAATAGGAGGTTGATGCAAGTTAGGTAAAATTGGGATAGTTAGGATAAGAGGGGTATTCGGGGTACTCAGGTCCTGGGTTATATCCCCAACTAGGTGGCTGGTTATCTCAGGTAAATAGTGGATACAGTCTACTTGGGTTAGAATACAAATCATGTTGGGGATAGTTTGGGAAGAAAGGATAAGCATTGAAATCCATGGTTTGGAAGAAGTGGAGGAATGAGGGAAGAACAGATGAGAGAAGTAAGTGTGCACAATCAAGCAAGCCAAACTAGGCCCTATAGTGTAGACCTAGGCAACCTATGCTTTAGGAATAAATTTCGACCACACGACGAATTTGGTGTTGTCTTTACTCCCAAAGGTGGTAAAGTTGGGAAGGTGAAGTAGGGGGAGCGTGTCCCAATGGCCACTAATTATGCCAAACCCCTTCTTATTTAAGTAGTTTGACAATCGAGCCTCCCAACTTAGCACCTTTTGGAGCAAGTAGACGTCACAAATTCGCAATGCATTTAGGAAAGTACCCTGAAACGGACTCAATGAATCCTAGGGCCAACATTTACTCAATTTTAATTTTAGGGCTAGGTCAGTGCTTGTGCTCAGGGATTAAGTGAAGGGCGTTAGGGGGAGTTGATGCCCTTAAAAATTCCAGTTAAGCTATGTGCACAATTGGGTGCAAGGACCCAATGCTAAAACAAGTGTCTTTTTTATTAAGCAAGATTGTGATGAACGGCTTTTAGAATTTGAACGTTGCTTTATTGGATTTTAGGATTCCACTTGTTTACAGATTCAATCAAGGCACAAAGATGTAGTCACACGGTTGGTGAAGATTGATTTTCTTTAAGGTCTTTTGTGTGACTATGAAGTTAAAAGCACCCTAATGTGGAAGATCCTAGGGCATGCAACTTCTACTGGATGAATTTTATTTTTAATTTTGACTTTACTAAGAAGGGTCTAATCAAAGCAAGAACTGACCCTATCCTAACCAAAATCAAACGAACTTTTCAACAAAATCAATTTTAGAATTTTTCAAGGATAATAGATCAGCCAAATTCATGTTTTTCCAAGAGGGGGTCAATCTGTCCAAAACCTCTAGATCAGCGCGCGAGTTTATAAATTGAATCAGAAAAAGCACTAATCTTTTTCAAACGCAAAAATAGTATTCAAAAGAAGTGTAGAGAACTTCAAGAATTTTCAAGAAATATAAATCTCACACAAATCCAAGCTGTGTGGAGTTTGCAGCAATAGAAACAACCTATGGGTCTCTAAAAATCAGGATAATCTTGCACACTTCCAATAGAGAATTTCTCACAACCAAACTACAAGGAGTGTGACTATGAAATTTTAGGTGGAGTTCGCCCATTGGAAGGAACACCTCTAAGATTTTTTTTAGAATTTTTAGAGGTGTTAAGGGTCCTATAATCGTGTGCTCAACCCGAATCTAGAAAACAATGCTGCAAAATTAGTGGGTTGAGAACCTAGTGGCGGTGTTTCCTTCGACAAACACAAGAGAGGGTTTTTCTTTTAGAGAACCACCACTTAAATCTTTTCCTTGGTCCACAGATGAAGGGTTACCTTTGGATCGTGGGAAGATAGGATATCAAACCTTTGGGTTATGACGGTCTTCTCTTGTGCTTCCTTTGATCCATTCTGGTCCATTCTCCTCCCATTACCGATGCACGAGATTCCTGCAACTAATAAGAAGAGAGAAAGCCAAGTCAGATAACACAAGTATGAGTAATGATCGAGGAAATCAAAGCGAATAAAAGATCTGTTGCCTCCCCGGCAACAGCACCAAAAACTGACGTTGCAAAACATGTTTAGATAATTTGTTCATTGTATCGTGCGCTTACGACATCAATTTTAAAGAGATTAATCAAAAGTGAGTATGAGTGTCGAACATAGGGAGGCGAAAATCCGAACCATTAATCTCTCATTGTCACAAAATATTTCATTTTATTCGCTTGAGAGAGAGAGAGAGATAGGGTTAAAAATTCATGCTGAAGATGTGATGATTACTAACTATGAGAGAAACACAAACATGATGATAGAGAATGATAATATATTGCATAAGCGGAATAGTTGTACAACTATAATAATAGATAGAAGCTTAAAGCAACAAAAATATTAAACTAAGGAAACTAGCAGCTAAATGGAGAGGCGAATCAGCCACGGCTGTGGAGGGGCTTCCATCGATGGCTCGGGGTCTCTAGGACCATGCTTGGATGCTCTGTGGAGTGGTGGAGTTGCTTGGTAGAAGATGCTCAAAGATGGGGAGGTGTAGGTGGGTTTATATATTGGTGGAGGAAGAGCTTCCCGTGTGTGGGCAATTAGTGACGTCCATAAACATCACTAAAAGCCCATCGCGGACGTTGTTGAAGATCGCGCTGTAAATCCCTACAGGAGGGAGTGAGATATGAATGACGTAATAATGTGCGGAAAAATATAAACAATCTCACAAAAATAAGTAATCACACAAAGGCATAAGAGATTTTTAGGTGGAAATCCAAACCGGGTGAAAACTACCACCTAACCCTCTCAAGTTAGGATTTCCTGATCGACAAAGTCAATCAAATCCACTAACGTACTACTCTAACAAGGGTAGTACAACCTCAATTATAACCACGCTACAAGTACGAGGGTAGTGTTCCTCAACCCCTCCTTTTCACAAGAAGGATTTTGTCTCATGAAGGAGATGAGAATTCGCAATGCGAATACCCAACACAATTACAAAGATAAATTACAAAACAACCTATAGAGCCAACAAAGATTAAACTAGCTACTATAGGTAAAAATACTTCTCTTTGTTGGAAGCGCGTTGACGAAAGACGCAGATGCGTGAACCACACTTTGGCACAACTACGCTCTTGTGAACTATGGCGGGAAAGCGGGTGCGCAACTCAGATGAAGCTCTCTGGATGTAGAACTAGGCTTGGAGAGCTTAGAAGGCTTCCATAGCCGTTGGGGTTGAACCCAAGGCAAAACAGGCCATAATCAGAATCAATTATGATTCTGATAGGGTCATCAGACATCTATTCTAAGTATTAGATGTCTGGAAAACTTGTTTAAGACGTCTGAGAACTAAGTTAGATGTCTGATTCTAGGCGGGTTTCCTTCCTGACTTTGTTCAGACCTAAACAGGGTTCTAGTGTAAGGCCATTAGACAATGTTCAGGACGTCTGGCACTAGGTTTGGATGTCTAGAAACCTATTGTACTACGGGAATGGATTCCCCAGATAGGTTAACGGCTAGGAAATCTAACAAAGGTGATTTTGGGTCAGCCGAGGCTCAACGGTCACATATCAGACGATTGGGGTCCTCTACGGACGTCTGATAAAAGCCTAACAGTTATTTTCCTCAACGTTCCACTAATTGGACGTCTAGCACAACCATTAGACATCTTCTGAGACGTTTGGACTAAGGTCTGGTCATCTGATTTCATCAGACAGAACTTACAAAGTCTAGCCTAAGTCACTGGACGTCTAAGTCAATAGTTAAACGTCTTAAAAGTCACTATTAGACGTCTGATTTCCAGATTAGACGCTTGATTAGGCTTTCAGAACTCTATTTTGGTTTTCTAAGTTCTCTACAGAAAACCTAAGTATCCTAGGGTTGTGCAAGTGTTCCTAGGACTACTTTAAGAGTTCTTTGATGCTCTTTAACATAAGATCTAAGAAATAAAGAGCAAAAACAAAGTACAATGAATAAGAAAGGAAATCTATCCTATTCTTCATCTCCTTCCTTCTTCAAGCTTTCACTCCTCACGAAACTCCTCTGTCAAGCTCTTCCAATCCGCCATGGATATAAACTCGAACTCCATCTAAAACACGTCTCCATTTGCAAATATCCTGAAATCTAAGACTTCAAATGCAAATGTTAAATAACACATGTTTTGTTATTATCAAAATAAACGATCGTGGTGCTCTAGCATTAACACGCGTGCGGCGTTGTTGGCGCGTGCTATGCACTGTCGTGTTGTGCACTGCCTTTTCGTGCACGCGCGCTGGTCGTGCTACGCTGTGCACTGCATTGGCGCGTGCTTCGCACATCCTTGTCACGTGCATGCGCTAGCACGGTGTGTTGCTGCTGCCAATTGGGGGCTTTGCGAGTCTTGAACCTGCACCCCTAACTTGGGAGTGTGCGCCGCAGCCAATGAGCCACACCTTTGCAAGTGTCAAGAGGAAAGGCTGTGGACGCACGGTGGAGGTGGCTTCTCAGTCATTGGATTTTCATCCACCGGCTAAGATCACATGTTGAAAGGCCTTTGGAGGAATGTCAGGCGATCTGGATGGTGCCACGTGGCACCATCTGGATCGTCCACCTTTCCTTGCTTGCAAAGGATGCCATGGTGCTCAGATCGAGATGATTTCCGCTCTGGCAGACTGCGATTGTCGCTCTAGATTCATCTGCTTCGAAATGTCATGCCCTGTTCCTTGGCCACAGTAATGCATAAATTACTGTACAATTTATACACATCATATTAAATGTAATATGATGAATGTTATGCAATATTTATACTATGTAATGCAATGCTAAGCTTAGGGACTATCATAAGTAGGCATTTTATCATGAATACATGCATGTTTATCATTGGTCCCCTAGGTAGAGAATTGTGGTTATTATTACTTCCTTCTAATATGATTTCGTCCGGCATCCAAGACTCCTAGAATTTGTTAACTTCAGAATCGCAATCCTCAGGAAGATCTAACTGAGGCGCAAGGTCCTTAGAGGTGTGAAGTATAGGTTTGGCATCCCTGGGATGGGATGTACAATCCACATCAAAATTGGGGGAAGGAGTTGGGTTGACTATTTGACTGCGACTCGTTTCATCAAATGTAATAAGGATACTATCATTCAGGCCGAGTCCATCTAATGTGACCATCTTCCCCTTTGTCTGACTCCAATTAAGATCAGGTGGGTAATAACCAGGATTGCCTTTTGGTGGGCATATCTCATGAGGGATGTCTAAGTGATAGCTACTCCTCAAAATAAAATCCCTGTTGTCATTGTTTTCCTCAAAATTGTCTTGGTAATCAGGGGTATAGGGGTAGGGATCAGAATTGACTGTAGAAGAGTCGCTACGTTGGCTAATCTCTTCAGTTAATCTTTGACTATTCCTCAAAATCTCTCCCATAGAATCCATCATTTCTTTCTGTTGTTTTTGCATTTCTATCATAAAAGAGGAGAGGCTACTATCAGATTGCAGAGGATAGTCAATCTCAAGTTCAAGTTGCCTAGGAGTATCAGTTTAACCTCGATAAGCAAAATATTAAGGGTGGGTGGGTTGGGTATAGTCTTGGGAGAGCTAGGGCTTAGATATCCTTCTCCTAGGTTCTACTCATCATCATAGGGTTGGGGATTAATCAGACCAATGCTCCTATAGTAGGAGTAGAAAGGATCCCAATGTTCATCAGATGTTGGATAACTGCAGGTCATGGGATTGGGATATGGTGTTTTGGGGTGAAAGTAAGAAGTGAAGTTGCTATTATAATCCATTTGAGATACGACTTGAAAAACACACCCCAATCAAATGCATGGCAATGGGACTCTCCTTTTTCTTAAAGCAGATTTGAGCCACCCTCCAACCTACCCCTTAAAGTTGTCAAATGGGGTTAAGTTTGCAACCGTTCGTTCTCACTTTAGTGGTATAAGAGGGGGAAATGACTTGAGATCCCTGACAAGCTCTTTGGAGAAGAACATAGGTCGATTACATTATTTCTTGGTGGCCAAAGAAGTTGCACAATCAATTACAAGCCCTAAGTTGACCTTCGCATGCCCTAGAACCTATACCTTGCTTCAATGATACTCTCAAGTGACCTAGTGAGAAGTTACTCCAAGGACGGAACTAAGGGATGCAAGTAGGGCAAACCCTTCCTTTGAGGTGATGCAAATGTGATGCCTCTTAATTACCCTTTTGTTCCTTTAAGGGGTGTCCCCCTCCTTGAAATGTCAAAACACTTGGACACAGGATAATATCACCACCACAAGGTGAAATAGGAGGGTCTGCATCGATGAAGAGATCGGTGCCTATAGCCTTAAGGGACCGAGACCTAGTGCAGTGCCCACTGTACGCGTTCAGTGCCAGAAGTGTGCATCACACTGCAAATTAGTTTATTTTTTAGAAGAATCACACACAAGTCCCTTTTGATCAGATCAAATGTGATTTTGATTTTAAGGTTGAATCTGAATAGTAGTCCCAATTTGAATTAAGCAACCACTAAATTAAGTCAATTCAATCAATTTGGTGGTCTTGAGATTTAATCCACATGCAATGTGTGAACAAGAACTGGATGCAAAGATAGAACGATATACCTGACTCCAGCAATCTTCATGTAGATATGTATGCAATGCAAAAATGAGATCTAATGTGTTGCTCAATCACCCCAAAATGTGTGCATCTAAGGGCATGCAACTCCTAACAGGCAGCTCGATATTTTTTCTCTTTTTGTTTTAGAGGCAAGCAAGCAGATCACCACAGATAAATAATCCTAGTCGCTAAAGAATGTGGGGATAGACCCCCAAAAATCAGCCCCGATGTTACAAGGGCAAGAAGACAGAAATGGAATAAAATTCTTAACGAAGGAGAATCCCCTGTGAAAGTGGGATCCAGGTCTCCTTCTCTTTGCGTCCTCTTCGCATGTGTGGGAGTCGCTCAAGGTCAACATCGTCGCTCTGCTACGCCTGTCATCTCGTTAGATTCCTTGCATAGAGAATGGTTAGATAAATATGTACCTTAGAATAAACAGAAAAAAAATCTGGTGAGTTTATTACGTCTATTGCCTCTCTGGCAACGACACATTTGATCGGGAGACTTCGCTTTTCAGAATGATGTATTGGAAAAATACGTTGTCGCAGTAAAATCACATGGTGGAAAAATCCCAAATAAAAAATATTTATTAGTAAAACTAACCACGATGAAATGGTCGTATCCACAAGGAGGAACATATGCAATAAATTCACGAATATTTTCCCTTTATATTTGCCCAATCGTGTGCGGAATCTGTGCCCAAATCTGATGTGAAATGAGGTGAAAAGAAGAAGATACACAATAACTCAAGAATGCAAGGTTGTGTGTGCAATTTTATCTCCATAAAATAATCCGCAATGCCATGCAATGTAATTAGACTTCAAGACATTGGGCTTCCTCTTCTAGGTCATGAAAGTGCTTGATGATATGGCATGCATTTATGTAAAGACTTAAGTCAATATATGAGGATATGAATGCATTGTGAAAACTTGAAGGCAAGTGTGCAAATTCAGATGAATAAAATAATCAAATCAAAAAACCAATTTCTCATCAATGGCATGTGAATGTAATTTTTAATGGAACCCAAAATAGGGGATTGTCCTTGTGCGTGAGTGAAGAGGAGGCCGTGGTCGGGCGTACGAAGCTCGGTGGAGGTTGGCTGTGATGAGAGCTTCATGATGGTGGTTGTGGCGTGCAGAACAGTAGTCGGAGCTCACCGGTCGGAGAGACGGAGGCCGACGGCGGTGAGGTTTTCCAGCTAGCGAGATGGCGGTCGTTTCGAGGGATCGAAGGTGGAGTTGAACTTGTGAGGGTGAGGAGAGTCCGTTGGAGGCGACTGCAAGTTGAACGGAGGGCAGAGGGGCCGGCTACGTGTGGAGGACCAGCGTGAAGTGTGAGTTCCTCTTCTTCTGTTAGCAGAGAAGAAGAAGAGGAGGTCGGTGGTCGGCTATTGGAGAGCGTGAGGGGATGGTCACATGATGGCATGGTCGTGCAGTGGCGTGCGTGGGCTACTTGCACGTAATGGGGCTAAACCCGAGGTGGAGGCTATGCTGTGGTGGTGCATGGAGGCATGGCCGCACAAGGGCGTGGCCACACGGTGAGGCTGTTCGTGTGCGAGGAGGTTGCACATGAGGCTGGTGCATGCGCGGCCGAGGGGAAAGGTACCTGTGGCCGAGGTGTGCACAGAGGTGTTGCAGTGTCAGTGGCTGGCGGCGCATGCGGTTGTGCGAGGGTGATGGTGCCTGTTGTTGAGGGCACAGTTGAGCATAGTAGTGGAGGCACGGTGGCAAGCGATCACGGTGGGTGGATGTTGTTGACGAAGAGGAGCGCAGTGTCGCTGGAGACCGCAATGGCGATGAGAAGGATGAGATGCGATGATGATGTCGCAGTCATAGTAAGGAGACGGTGCGCGGTGATGAACGTCGAGGAGGATCACGATAGTGGTGTCGGCGTTGTCACCGCCGACTACAGTGGTGGTTTGCGGTAATGTGGTTGGGGCACGCGGTGGTAGGAAGTCGCGGTTGCGGTCGTGAATGGCTTGCAGTGGTGGACGATGGCATGGTGACGTAATTTGTCGTAGTCTCTAGAGAGGTCGAAGCGTGGTCAAGGGCGAGACACGGTGGTGGTCCAATGAGGAGAGGATGTGGAGAGGGGGGCTCTCCTCATGAGGAGGGAGATGATCCTCCCCATGTTGGCCATCCTCTTGTTTACGAAGAGAGAAAATGAGCGAGAGAGATTCGAGGGAGAGAGAGAGAGAGAGGAAGAAAAATAAGGAAGGTTCTCTATGGGAAAGATTCTAATTGGGAGAGTCATTTCCTTCCCAAAATTGGAGATGGGAATTGAAGAGTTCTTTCCTTTCTTACATGTGGCAAATTAAATATTTGAGAATGGCTTTTCAAGTTCAGGTATGATTCCATCTAGATTATCTCTTCCATAATGACCCGAATTTAATTGATTAAGATGTAAAAATTGATACCATGCATGGAATGATAATTCTGCAGCTTTATTAATTTTATCCATACAATGCATGATTCAGATTACATTTTCATTCCAATAATGAGATATTTAGGCTCTAATTTAATCGACTAACATGGAGTTATCGGTATTAATGTGTGTTTTTAGGTCAAATTGATTATCATGTAATTCAATTTGTGTATTGTGTATGGTAGCTTTTATTTAAATAAATAAAATGTAGGGTGTGCTCACATTTAGTGTGTCATTTTATGCATGGAGTAATTGGGAAAACTTTCATATTATAGGGGGACTTTGCTAAAATTGTTTTAGACTAGTTATGTAGGGAAATCGTAGAAGAATATGGAAAGATGAAAGTGAATTGAGTGAATTAGTGTTTAGGATTTATGAATCATGGATTATGAATTACTGTTTAGGTTTAGGTTTAGGATTTTGAGTTTAGTGCTTAGGAGTTTAGGGTTACAAGCCGATTGAGGATTTAGGTATAGGTTTAGGTTTAGATTATGGGCTTAGGTTTGGGGTTTAAGGCTTAGGGTTACGAGTTTAGGGTTATGGGTTTATGGTCGTATGATGGAGTTGATTTATCCTCATGAGGTTAGGGACAAGAACTCTGAGATAGATCATTAGCCTCCTATGACACTAGAAGGGGCATTCAAGGTCGTGCTGCCACTGGAGCACGGAAGTTTTGTCTGTAGCAGAGGAAGGAGCTAGACAATCTCGAGCTAGCATGGGAGGAAAGATTTGTTGTTTCCTTCAGTAGTCATCAACCAACTTAACAAGATGATAGAGATGCTGGAACGTCGAGATGTGGAGAGGCAAAAGCAACTGGACAACATGACCTTGAAGTTGCAGCAAGCTACTTAACGAATGGAGCAACAAAATCAACAAATGGAGGTGTAGAATTAGCAGTTGTAGGTGTTTATGGCTTTCTTGTGAGGGAGTGGGCCAAATCATACGTCTTTCCAATACCTATCGCATTAAGATGATGATTTTGGTGGATTTGGGCTGATGGTGTAGATGCCCCAACATAGCATATGCATATATGTTTTTGTTATACAATTTATAAACTTATTTTATATTTTAATGTTACGTTTAAATTTTTATTTGCTATGTATTGAATGTATTTTGGTTTGTTTGTATACATGATTGTTTTAATATTTGTGTGTATTGTGAAATTGATTTATATGTATGCGTAATTTTTATGTATGTGTTGTGGTTTATTTGTAAAAATGATAAAATTAAAATTTAAAAAATATATATAAATATTTAGCAATAGGGTTATATAGAACTGCCACTAAATTGAGTTTGCCAATGATTTTATAATCGTCACTAAATATGTAGCCATCATTTACGTCGGGAATCTTTTTGTGACGGTTAAAATTATAACCATTGTAAATTTATTTTGTAACGATTATTAAACCGTTGCTAATAAAGAAATTTTTTATTATTATTTTGAAACCTATTTTCAGTGATTTTAATAAAAGTCATGACAGTTTTAAAATAATTGTTGCCCAAAGTATATGAAGATAATTCATAACCGTCGGCATACAATTGAAGGTTTTAATGATTGGGGTCGAATAATTGGTGATGATGTCGAGAAATAACCATTGTGGAAATGTTACCATGATGCATCCTTTGACGATGAAATTCAACGACGATTATTAGGGTTTTAGTGATGGTTTTGAACCAATGCAAAATGCACATTTCCTGTAGTGGGTGTAGTAGTTGTGGTTAGTCGTTTTACTATGGGAATGAGCGCAATATTAGGAGACGATTTGTGCAAACATTAGTTTTCTTTTGTTGTGTAGCTTTCCTTTTAGTTTTCTAGTGATTATAATCTATTACTCCAATACTCTATTTCCTTTATTGTTTTCTGGTGGAGAACTCTTACTGCTTTGGCCATTACTTTTTTACTTGATGCTTTATGAATTTCTGTTTGGCTAGTTTTGCGATTATGTATTGGATGACTGCGATACTATTATGTGTTGGATGTTATTTTGTACTCGATGACTCTAGTCTCATCGGTTTACTTGATTGGGGGGACCTCGGTTGTCACATAAAGTTTGTTTCACACCTCCTATTTGCTGATGACATGTTGATAAGTCCAATTTATTGGATATTTATTTGGCTTATGTACATATGGAATACATTTTCTTATAGTTTAATGGCCTAAGCTAAGTAATAATTAATCTTAGCTTATAAATATTTTTGTATCTGCTTTGCATTTTGATACATACAATTATGCTCCTTATTTAATATGTGCATGCA
Source organism: Thalassia testudinum (assembly GCA_037157565.1). Taxonomy (NCBI): domain Eukaryota; kingdom Viridiplantae; phylum Streptophyta; class Magnoliopsida; order Alismatales; family Hydrocharitaceae; genus Thalassia; species Thalassia testudinum. The sequence continues at coordinate 28,829,058 of JAZHRO010000024.1, forward strand.
GAGAGAAAATAATAATTGGTGGCTGGACATGAGTATAATTAGCATTTGAAGGAGGGTATGCCCATAATTGTTCATCACCGCCGCTCCCTTCGCCAGCGTTCAAATCCAGTAGTTACTTATGTGAAGGGAGAGGCGGAGGTTGCGGTCTGTAGAAGGATAAAGGATCCTTCCCTCTGTGGTTCTCAGGAATCTTCCCCCCTAACCGAGATCCTCTCCCTCGCCACCACCATGAAACAAGCTCTCTATCGTGCTCCTCAGGCGCACACCATGGACAAGGCATGCACCGTAATTTGAAGCAAGCTCCATCTTCTTTCTCCGTCCACCCTCAATCTCCTGTGCAAGGTGACAGCATTCACATTCGCAACCACCATCATCAACACCCACTGTCAACTCCTTTATTCTTCCCTTCATCTCCTTCTTCTTCAACCTACCCTCTCCACCATCATTCCCTGCAACCCAATAGGAACCCAACCATGCAGCCACCAGCCACACCTGCGCCATCCATGCAGCATCCCCTCGCGCAACAGGCCACAGCATCACCTTCATCCTCCTCGCACGTGCAAGCCTTTAGCAGCCACGCACGGTCATTCTCCTCGCGCGTGCGTGCATGCGAGCACCTCCTCTCCAATCACTATTCATCGTATTCCCCAAAAGAACCCAACGTCGATGTGTTCCTCCTCCTCACAGCCACATCCGCAGGCCTCGAAGCTTCGTGCCATCGGCGCCTACGAACTCGCCTCGACCCTACGAGGGCAGCCTCGCCCTCTGACAGGTCGACAGTAGCCCACGCGCGCCAGCAAGCCGTTGCCACCGTCGCCGGTCCTCCTCGTCGTCGGTGCCAACTCCAAACACTGTTTGACGATCCGTCTCCGCCCACGCGTAGCCCTCGTCGCGGCCAACCTCTTCCGAGCTCCGCACACCCGACCGTGGCCAATTCTTCACGCACGCACGAGGCAAAGAATTCCTTTGTTTCGGGTTCTATTAGTATTTACATTTGATGCCATTGCCACCGATTTTATTTTTAATTTTTGAATATATATTGAGGTGAAATTACATCAGAGCACTTATACTTTCTCGTTATTTTTCAGTGCATATTTTTCACTTTCGACTACATCAAATTGTAACTCAGATTTGCATCATTCCTCTCTCATACAAATACCGTTGGAAATTACATGAGATGCCACTAATGATCACATCTTTTGATGGATATTTTATTGAGGAAAAACTGCACCCATAACCTTACACTCTCTAGTTATTTTGTGTTTCCTTCTTTTCACCTTGTTTCACCTCGAACGTAAGCACGTCTCTCGCACTGATTGATCAGATACAAAGGGAAATATTCATGAATTTATTGCATCTATTCCTCCCTGGAGATAAACATCCTAATCGTTATAGTTAGTTTTAATGAATTTTTGATATGAGATTTCCACCACATAAAATACATCAACACATCTTTTTATTGCAATCATCTTAATTAAGCATAAATCTCGTCATCACATGTTAGTTTTTGGAAAAGCAAACACTAACTTGTCCTCTACAATCAAGTTCACACTAGATCTATTTAGGAAGATGTTAGGTTTGATGCTCAATGCTGATAAGGGTAGAGCCTTGCTATCAAGCGATGCATGTAGAAAGATGGAGATTTGCCTTCTCCTTGGCATGCTGAAGGGATGGTTGCCAATGAAATTTCTTGGAACTCCCTTGCACACGAGTGCGGCAATGGTGGGACCATATAATGAGTTGGTGGATAGGGTCAAGCAAAAGATGGTTGGGTGGAGCGTGAAGTCATTATCAAAAATAGGGCAGACATAACTATTGAAACAAGTGATTGAAGGACTGCTACTAATCGAGCCTCTTAAAATAGAGAATCTAGCCCAAAAAGCAATCACACGAGAAAAAAATGGGAGAGTTGATGACCCAATTCCACCTTAATTGGTGTATGTTTGGGGAGGGTGACTAACTCTTGAAATTCACTATTTCATCTGGTGAATACAAAGTTACAAGCAAAGTCTTTCTTTTTTCTCTCTTAGATTGCGTCACCTTTTCCATCTGAACAACCTCAGAAAGGTTACAAGATCCTCAAACATAGAGATTGTGGTCAATTAGGAAGACGATCATGGGTCAGAGACCACAATCCCACGATCTCTTCAAATGATAAAGGCGTGTTCCTGAAATAACTGTTCCGCCTGGGATGGCCGCCTTTTAATAATATCTAGACGGGGAGGAGAAGTGACATTTCTTGTTGGTCGTGATTGACGGATGTTACGACCCGATTCCTAAATCCCTATAAAATCGGAGACCGACTTGTCTCGACAAATCCCAAGACCCAGTCATCCAACAAGAATAACCAAAAAGTAGGAAAATAAACCACATTCACATATGCAATGTAACTAAGCAGTAAAACGTACAAGCAGTAAAGTAATAGCTGCTAATTCAGTACATACCACCACAACAACAGGAAAAACGGAACAAAAGCAACAGTAACAGGAACAGTAGCAAAAAGTCTGAAACTCACTATAGCAGTAAAGAGAGTACAACAAAAAGTACTGAAAACTACGGCTGAGCTCGACTAGGCCTAGCACCCTCCGCAGCCGGTAGCTTGGGCTGCTCAACTCCTGGACTTGAACAGGGTTATGAAAAAGGCAGAGTCAGCGAACGCTGAGTAGAGTGGTAAGCATACTATCTAAGCAGTAAAAGTAGCAGGTATATTTATCTTTTCAAGTTATTTTAGTTTATAGGTAACTCCTTTTTCACCCCATTTTCTCATCTTTCAGGTTTCTCTTGATCTCACATGTTCCTCGTGGGAACAATCTTGATTGCAGTCTTTTCCGAAGAGTAGAAGGTACACGTGGTGCTCTCCTGGCCGGGAGAGTCCCTTGTGGTAGTGATGTAAACACATTTACACTACTTAAAATGTCTATTTATGCATATTCTTAAGCATAGGATTGCATTTCATGATATAAATATTGCATAACATGCATCATCTTGCATTTAGAGTAGTTTGAATAAAATGGAGGTTAATTGTCTCCTTTTATGTGCTTGGACAGGGCAAACATTTTATCGGGGCCTCAGATCAAAGATCTAACCGTATGGATGTGATCAGGGCGACGATTGGAGTTCAACGACTCCAAGATCGCCCTAATTAGGCATCCGTAGCATCAGATAGTGACCCGGGAACCCTAGAAGATCAAGGGCCAGGATGGTGTAAATCCTCACTTCAGATGATAAATCCGACCACACGGATGAATTCGGATTGACGATCGCAGCCCAACGACACAAAAATTGAGTCAATCCGACATCCGTGGCACCATCTACAACTTCCAGAAGATGGACGGCCAAGATGGCGCCACGTGGCGCCATCTCAGCCGCCCAAACGGCCGCTTGCATTTTGTGAAGGCCCCGCGCCCGATCGCTCTCCGCCGTTGGATCTTAATCCAACGGTTGTGGTCGCTCGCGCTTAAAAGCATCCGCTCGACCATCCGCGCCCCATAGCGCAGTGGTCGAGCGCGCTTTCGCGAGCGGCAAGCGCGGGATCGAGCCGTGGCGAGGGGCTGGAAGGCGCAAGCGATTGGGTGCGGGTGGAGCGTCAGATGGAGATCGGACGGCCGCGCGCGCCTGATAGCGTCCACGCGCAATTGAACGTGCGGCGCGGGTGGGCGCGCAACGCAGCGGGCGGAGACGCATCTTAAGCTGTCCGATCTCGCGATCGGACGACTGAAAATTGACGAATGTGCGCAAGCCCTTAAGCGTGCGAGCCGCCCATAACTCCCACGTTGAGGGCTTTAGTGACGGATTTATCCGTCACTAAAGACCCCTCTTTTATTATTTTGAAGTTGTAATGTTCATTTTGCCCCCACTCCTTGCAACTATAAAAGGAGACCCCCTCCATACGAAATTCTCATCCCTTCTTTCTCCTCTCTACCCCTCTAAAGCTCAAGAGAAGCTTGTCCCACACCCGGGATGCTTCTCGCGAGATAAAGTCCAATTTTCTTTCCCCTTCGGAAGTGGATCCCGCGACGACGACGGCGTGCTGCTTCGTTCCCATTCTTCTACTTCGTCCTCCTTCATCCTGCTTCGTTCTCCTTCATCCAGGCGTCGTCCCGTCCGACTCGTCTTCCAAGCAACCGTCGAGGAGGATTTCTCTCTCCCTATTCTTTTTACTGCTTTCTAGATTAATTTACTCGTCCTCCAAGCGACCGTCGAAGAGGACATTTCTCCCTCCATTCTTTTAATGCTTTCTAGAGTAAATTTATCGCTTTCTAAAGTAATTGTTTTATGCTTTCTAGTTGTAATGAACAATCTCCTCAATGAAAAATTCCTTGTTTATTCTACATCTCATTTTGATTTCTCTGTGTAATATTCTCTTTCTCTCTTACTCTCTCTCTCTCTCTTCTATTTATTGTAAATAATTAGATAGTTTTAAATTGAATTATTCTGTGACAAATAAAAAGAAACGCATAGTTTTTAAATCAAACGTCCGCCTCCCTGTGTTCGACCTGGAATTTTAATTTCGGTATAAATTTTATTTGTTGAACACGAATTCTTCGCTTTCGAACTACAACGACAGGTTCTCCAAAATCGAACACGTTAGCGTAGCGTTCATAAACGTTCAACAGGTAGTCCTACACCTAGTCAACCACCCTAAGGTCACTATCAAGACGTAGCGGTGACTATGGCATGCATGATAAATGCACGAGTAGCTACCCCGCACTGGCACGCAGTCAGTCATTTCTGCTAGTGGGTACGCCCAAAGTACAGCACGGAACAGTATAGGGCCTAGCCCTCTCAGAAATAGGGGTCTAACCCCTCAGAATCAAACAGGGGTCTCACCCCTCCACAGTCTGCGCACCCTTTTCTGACTACCCCGGTTTGCCCAGAGGGCCTAACAAGTCGGTGTAGGGTGGCTAGCTGAACCTCGGGTCCCATGGGGTGGCTAGCTCCCTCCCTACACTAGTAGCTCGCCTCGGTACCGTGTACACGAGGGCCAACAGAAGTCGGTGTAGAGTGGTCAATCCTAACCCCGGGTCCCAACCCAAGGGTGGCTAGCTCCGCTCTACACTAAAAGGGGACAGTCGCTCTCCTTGGTACCACGTACTCAAGGGCCAGCACACTTCCCGTCCACATTCCAGACCTTTCCATCTAACCACAGGAGTTCTACTCCTAACTCCCCGTAGGGTTCATGCTCATGTTCACCATATTATTCCAATCCAGGTTTCATTATTCACAATTCAGTTCTCGTTTATACACAGGCAACTCATATTTCCACAATGTAACACATGCATCAAGTGATATCACAAGTAACCATTTAGTTATATCAAGCAGCTCATATTCTAAAAGGCAGCTCGTATTTGTTTACAGGCAGTGGCTAACAGTTCAGCTCATTCATATATATACAATTTCAATTACGTAAATAATTTGTTCAACCATTTCTTGTCCTAGGGTTCATGCCACATCCTAGGTTTCCAATTGTCTAATTTTCATAGATGCATTCATATTTAATAAGTATAACAGGGGTGGACCACTCTACCAGACAATCCGGGAGTACTGGGGGCTCGAACCGTAGACCTACGTGCCTCTGCGAGCCCCAGACACGCAACAGGTCGAAGTCCTATACCAAGGAACACATCACAATGGAAGGTTTAGAACAGTGTATAAAGGTTTCTAATACATAGAGGAACTCACAAGAAAACCACAGATACTTTGTTTGCGTAAAACGAATCCTGATCAGACCCCAAACGGGTCAAAAACGTGTTTGCAGACCAAAATCAGACGTCTGGAAACAAGTCTAGACATCTTAAAAATCACAGAGACTCACTTCAAGCTCCTGCAGTGACTTTAGACGTCCAGAACTCCCCTGCAACCGTCTGAAAACAGTTCCAGACATCTGACTAGTCCTCCGATCGTCTGGAAATGCCTCTGGTCGTCTGATAAGCTGTCCAGACGTCCGAAAGTGCGTGGAAAGGCGTTTCGTGCATCTTCCCAAAGCTGCTTCTGCGCACGACAGAGCATCAACCCACTTTAGCCTAAACCAAATCGCCTACGGTGTGGCCTGCATGGTCATAACCACGAACACAAATGCTTTCAGACATCTGGTGTTGGCACCAGGCGTCCAGCCGGTCATCTGGAAGGCACTCTGAACGTCTGATACTGGAAAAATTCCAATATCAGACCGCGCTCCTGAGCTTCTCGCCGCGCTCCACTGCATCTCCCCACACTCTCCCGCAGCTCCAACTTTTGCAGGTGGTCGAGGACGATGCTCCAACGCCCTCCTCCTGTGGCACACGCTGTGGTGGCCGTGCGAGCTTCCGACAAGCTTCCACAAAGCTCTCGACCTTGGTCTCCTCCTCCTTCTCATGCACCCTCCTACTCGCTCTCACGCTCTTGCTCGCGCACCCTTGCTCATGGCAGTGGAGTGGGGTGTGGTGGTAGTGGTGGAGTGGAGAGGAGAGGAATGGGGTGGCCTTTTATAAGGTCACGGCTAGGGTTCTGCAAGGGGATGGAGGAGGAAAGAGAAGAGAGACAAGAGTTCTGCGAGCCGCATGCGCGTAGAACGCAGAAGGCGTACAAAATTTTAACTTCCAGACATCTGGGAAAGGGTCCAGATGTCTAGATAGACGTCTGACTAACACTTCAGACATCTTAAAAGGTTAAAAATAGGATGGGCCTTTACATCATAACAAACTTAAAGGAAGTTTTGTCCCCGAAACTTGAACTAGCTAGGGTGTGGAGAAAGGAATATAAAATGAATAACAAACTTAAAGAGGACCAAAGTCGGTCCGAAAAGACATACCCTCGAAAAGCTCTAGGTACCGCTCTCGCATCGTCACCTCAGGCTCCTAGGTAGCCTCCTCGTACCGCTGGCTTCTCCACAAAACCTTCACCAGGGGTACCTGCTTCCATCTTAGACTTCTGACGGCTCTGTCTAGTATTTGCATTGTTCTCTCTAGGTAGGTCAGGTCGTCACCCACCTTGACACTCTCATGGCTCAGAACATGACTGGGATCGGCGACGTACTTCCTGAGGTTGAACACATGGAACACGTCGTGCACTCCAAAAAGCTGGGGAGGAAGGGCAAGCCAGTAAGCAACGGGTCCTACCCGCTCCAGGACCTCAAAAGGTCCCACAAACCTTGGTGCAAGTTTCCCCTTCACCCCAAAATGCTGCAAGCCCTTCATGGGCGAAATGCAGAGAAAGACGTGATCCCCAACCTCGAATTGCACCTCTCTGCATTTCCGGTCAGCATAACTCTTCTACCTGCTCCTGACAGTGCGGAGTCATATGTGGATTTGCTCTATCACCTCCTGACTCTGCTGGATCAGCCTGGGGCCAACCTCCCACTTGGTTCCCACCTCAACCCAACTCAAGGGTGCAGTACACCTCCGCCCGTATAGAGCCTCGTAAGGTGCCAAGCCAATGCGTGAGTGATAACTGTTATTATATGCAAACTCTGCCAGGGGTAAATGCTCCTCCCAAGAGCCTCTCCAGTCTAGTACACAGGTGCGCAAAAGGTCCTCAAGTGTCTGTATAGTGCGCTCTGACTGTCCATCCGTCTGGGGGTGGTACGCAGTATTGAACCTCAATCATGTCCCCAAAGCCTGCTGAAACTCAGCCCAAAATTAGGAAGTAAAATGGGTATCCCGGTCGGATACAATCTCACACGGAACTTCGTTCAGGCGTACCACATCGCGAATATACCTCTCTGCCAACTGTGCTGGTCCCAAGGTGACTCGGATCGGCAAGAAATGTGCCGTCTTCGTCATCCTATCCACTATCACCCAGACTGCGTCGTGTCCTCACTGGGTGACAGGTAGGCCCACCACCAAGTCCATGGTGATGCTCTCCCACTTCCACTCTGGCATAGGAAGTGGCTACAATGGCCCAACAGGCCTCTGGTGCTCGGCCTTCACCTGCTGGCACACTAAATACTGTTGCACGAACTCACCCACATCCCACTTTATCCCTCTCCACCAAAAGTCACGCCTTAGATCATGATACATCTTTGTGTTCCTAGGATGTATGGTGAACCTAGACCCGTGCTCCTTCGTCAGGAGCTCTCTCAACAACTCCTCGTCCTTGGGAACGCACAAGCGTCCCCTCATGTGTAGCACCTCATCTGTAAAAGAGAAGTCTCCTGGGTCCCCTTACATCACTCTGTCTCGCAATGTCTGTAGGTATGGATCTGTCATCTGTCCTGTGATGATGCGGTCTATCAGCTCTGGTCGTGTCTGTCATGTCACTGTCACTGCCACACAATACCCCTGTGACTCCCGGGGTTGCCAACTGCCCAACTCTTTCATAAGTTTCCAACTCTGTGCCTGTAGACTAGCCAAGTAGGTGGGCACCTTCCAGCTCAAGGCATCAGCCACCACATTGGCCTTCCCTGGATGGTAGGAGATGCTGCAATCATAGTCCTTTAGGAGCTCTAACCAACGTCTCTGTCTCATGTTAAGCTCCTTCTGGTCAAACAAGTACCTGAAGCTCTTATGATCTGTGAAAATCTTGAATGTCTCACCGTAAAGGTAGTGCCTCCATGTCTTTAGCGCAAAGACAACAGCTGCCAGCTCTAAGTCATGGGTAAGGTAGCTATGCTCATGGGGCTTCAGTTGCCGTGAAGCGTAAGAGACAACGTAACCCCGCTGCATGAGCACACCCCCCTAACCCCTGCAACGAAGCGTCCGTGTAGACCACAAAACCACCACTGCTGTCCGGGATGGTGAGCACAGGAGCTAAAGTCAGTCTCTCCTTTAACTCTCGAAAACAAGCCTCACATGCATCTGTCTAGGCAAAGGGCACGTCCTTCCGAGTCAACTGAGTCATAGGACGCGTAATTTGCGAGAATCCCCTGATAAACCGTCGATAGTAACCTGCCAGTCCTAAAAAGCTGCATATCTCTGTCACTGTACATAGCCTCTCCCACCTTAGTACGGCCTCAACCTTGGCTGGATCCACAACCAAGTCATTCCCTGAGATCACATGGCCCAAGAAAGTCACCTGCCTCAACCAAAATTCGCACTTACTATACTTGGCATATAGTCTGCGTCACCTCAAAGTGTCCAGAATCATCCGTAAATGCTGTCCGTGCTGTGCCTGATCCCACAAGTAAACTAGCACATTATCGATGAATACCACCACAAACTGATCCAAATATAGTCTGAAAACCCAATTCATCAAATCCATAAAAGCAGTGGGGGCGTTGGTCAGCCCAAACAGCATGACCAAGAACTCGTAGTACCCGTACCGGGTGCGGAAAGCTGTCTTGGAGACGTTGGTCTCCCTGATCCTCAACTGGTGGTAGCCTGGCCCCAAATCTATCTTAGAGAATACTGTGGCATCTCGCAACTGGTCGAAAAGGTCATCAATCCTTGGCAACGGATACTTGTTCTTGATGGTGACCCTATTTAGCTGTTTGTAGTCAACACAAAGTCGCAGGGTACCATCGTTCTTCTTCACAAACAACACAGGGGCTCCCCACGGGGACACACTTGGCCTCACAAAGCCCTTCTCCAATAGGTCCTGCAACTGTGACTTGAGCTCTCGCAGCTCAAGTGGTGCCATCCGGTACAGTGCAGTAGAAATGGGGCTGGTCCCCGGTACCAGTAAGATCTCAAACTCGATCTCACGCTCAGGCGGTAGTCTTGGAAGCTCCTTTGGAAACACGTTGGGGTACTCACAAACCACTGGAATGCTTTGAAAGTCAACCACGGGGCTAGGTTCTACCACTACACAGGCCAGAAAGCCCTCACACCCGTGGCTCAAAAGTCTCGCTACCCGAAGTGCAGATATTCACCTGCAACCTCCATCCACCGGCTGTCCATGAAACTCAAAGGAAGGCAACTTCGGTATGGAGAAGGAGATCTTCCTCCCGAAACAGTCCACCAAGGCGTGGTAGGCGGACAGCCAGTCCATCCCTAGAATCATGCCAAAATCCTCCATCGGTATCACGATTAGGTCAGCGGGGAGGCTGTGTCCCCCTATACTGACCTCACAGTCTGTGTAGACCTCCTCAGCTACAAACAGGTGGCCACCTGGGCCTCTGATCACAAACGGATCCTCTAACAACACACTGTCCTGTCCCAAACTGACAGTAAAACTCGCAGCAGCAAAAGAGTGTGGCGCTGGAATCAAAAAGCACATATACTAATATGCCAGAAATGGTAACCATACCTACCACCACTGAGCTGGAAGCCTTGGCATCTCTGTGTGTCAGGGCGTTGATACGCCCCTCAACCCTCGGTGCAGAAAAAGCAGCCACACTTTGTGGAATCCCCTACTAGGAGGGGGTGACGTAATAAATTGCGAAAATAAAATGTAAAGCAATCTCACAAAATTCAATCACACAAGGTACACAATTATTTTTAGGTGGAAACCCAAACCAGGTGAAAACCACCACCTAACCCTCTCGAGTTAGGATTTTCCGATCCACCAAGTTGATCAAATCCACCAAACGAATCACTTAAACGAGGGTGATTCAACCTCAATTACAACCACGCTACTTTATACGAGGGTAGCATACCTCAAACCCCTTCTCTTCAAGAGAAGGATTTTGTCCCACGAAGGAGATGAAAAATCGCAAAGCGAATACCCAACCAAATAACAAAGTAAAATAACAAATATAGTCCTATAGAGCCAACAAAGATTTAAACCTAGCTTCTATAGGAATTAAGAAACTCCCCTTTGCAAGGAGTGCGTTGAATCGATGACGCGGGTGCGTGAGCCATGCGACAGCGCAACGTCGCTCTCGTGAACTACGGCAGGAGAGCAGGTGCGCAAAGGCTTGATGCTCTCAAGATGTAGAACTTGAGTTTGGAGAGTAAGAGCTTTTCTTGGACACAAAAGAGTATGAAAGTGTATTACTAGGTGTGTCTTGTATATCTAGGTGTGTCTTGGTGTCTCTAAGTGTGTCTTAGTGTGCAAGAGGTTCCTCTCTATTTATAGAGTCCTTAGGAAGGCTTTGGAAGGCTTAGGAAAGCTTCCATAGCCGTTGGGTGCAAAGCCCAAGAGAATCAGGCCAAAATCAGGAACAATGATTGCACTGACAGGGTTATCAGACATCTGATCCTGGCATCAGACGTCTGGAAGATCAATTTAAGATGTCTGGGATAAAAGTCAGACGTCTGATTTTAGGCTGGTCTCTTCCTGACTTGAATCAGATCTAAACAGGGTTCTAGTGCAAGTCGATCAGATGACATACAGGACGTCTAGCACTATGTCTGGACGTCTGGAAACCTACTTTTCTGTGGGAATGGATTTCCAAGAGAGTGCAACGGCTAGAAAATCTCTGAGAAGAGATTTTCGGGTCAGCAGAGGCAAAACGATCATTTATCAGATGTCTGGAAAGGCTTAAGGACATCTGATAAGGCTCTAACGGTCATATTCTTCAGTGATCGTCAAGGCAGCCAACGGTCCACTAATTGGACGTCTGGCAAAAACATCAAATGTCTTCTAAGACGTCTGGACTAAGGTCTAGACGTCTGATTTCATCAGACAGAACTAGCTAAGTCCAGCCTAATTGTTATCAGACGTCTGAATCAACAGTCAGACGTCTTAAAACATATCATCAGACGTCTGATTTTGGAATTAGACGTCTAAAAAGGCTGTTTGAACCCTATATTGATTTTCTACAGAAAACCTAAGTATCCTAGTGTTGTGCAGGTGCTCCTAGGACTACTGTTAGGGTACTTTGAGGCTCTTTAACATGATTTTCTAAGGAACAGAAAGGGCAAGGAAATAAAGACAAAAGTACATGAAAGAAATAAACAGAATTCTATCCTATTCTTCTTGTCCTTCCATCTTCAATCTATTGCTCCTCGCGAATCTCCTCTGTTCTCCATCAAGCTCCTCCAATCCATCCTAGATGCGAGCTCGAACTCCGTCTAATCACGTCTCCATTTGCAATTTACCTGAAATCTAAGACTTCAAGTGCAAATGTTAAATGACACGTGTTTTGTTATCATCAAAACAAATGATCGCGGTGCTCTAGCACCAACAATCTCCCCCTTTTTGATGATGACAAAACCATAAATAATGCAAAAAATCCTCCCCCTTTTTGACATTATCAAAAAGGTTTGATTGATTTTAAATTTCTTATAACTCCCCCTTAAAACATGCTCTTCTATGAATGAGTTGAATTTTTTTTAACAAAAGTAAAGTCCTCCCCCTTTTTGTAACAAGATAGCTATTATTTTTCTCCCCCTTACTAAAGGAAATTTAGCTAACTTGTATCTCCCCCTTAAAAATTGACAATTAGCTCATAATTTTTTAACTCCCCCTATCTAAATGCTTATGATAAAAAGATAGGGTAAACAATTTTTACCTCACCTACCATGGCCAATAAAATGGCCCAAATGGTGGTGGTGGATGCCACATCGGGTGGGGCTCCCATCCGTAGCTTGGAGGCCCGAGCATTGGCGTCGGTCTCTAGTCTGGTGGTCGACGTGCGGCGGGTCCATCATTTGTTCGCCGTCTCATCGGTCTTCTTGTTCTCCTCCTTGGTCTACTCCTTGGTTCTCCCAACTCGAGTTGACCAGCCTTGAGCTTGTAGGTCCAATCCTTCGTATTGTAGTTATCTCTGAAACCTACAAAACAAGATTCCAATTCTTTCTTCGGTATCCAAGTGAGCTTGGATCTGGATCTGTTAGCGGGTCTCCTTGACGGAGATCCTTTCTCAACCTTAGGGCTATAAAAATTATCTACTTTGTTGATTAATTTGTTGGAGTTTTCCCTAAGACATGCAATTTCTTTTTCTATAATATGCATCTTAGTCTTTAAATCAGAAATTTCTAATTTTAAACTATCATTTTCTTCAATCAATTTAGTATTTTCATTGATTAAATTTTTATTTTCTAATAACAGATTACTATCCTTAGGATTAGAGCTGCTTTCTAGATCCTTAAGTTTTATTTCTAACTTATCATTTTCAGATTTAAGAAAGCTAAGGTTCTTTTTAATGCTTTTATTTTCTATTCTTAATGATTTACTAACATCAAATAGTTCATTAAAAGCTTCTTGTAGATCGAAATTTACCTCGTTGTCTGAGTCGCTTCCGCTTTCGCTGTCGCTATCACTTCCTCTGGCCATGAAATCAAAGCAAGTGATTTCTTCTTCTATAGACTTTTCTTCTTCTTCTTCCTCCGAGCTCGAATCGTCCCAAGTGGCTTGGAACGCCTTCTTCTAAGATTTCTTCTCCTTTTCCTTCTCCTTTTTGATAAGAGGACATTCTGGTCACAGATGCCCTTTCTCGTTGCAATGATAGCAACGTCTCGGCCTCTCCTTCTTCTCCTTCTTCTTTGATTCCCTACACAACTTGGAAAACTTTTTAAGTAAAATTTTAAAGTCTTCGTCGTCAGAACTTACCTCGCTATCCGACGCGGCTCTGAAGGCGAGAGTCTTCTTTGGTTTAGGCTCTGGTGTATCCTTCTTCTTCTGCTTCAACTTTGTCTCGTAGGCCATTAGATTGCCTAGGAGATCTTCCATGTTGAGCTCCTCCACTTTGTTCGCCTCCTCGATGGCGGTGACTTTCTGTTCCCACTCCGGTCTGAGGGAATGAAGAAGCTTCCCTTGAAGCTCCCCCTTGATGAAAGTCTTCCCTAAAGCTTTCAAATTGTTTACTATGAGAGTAAACCTAGTGTTCATCTCACTTAAAGTTTCATTAGGCTTCATAGAAAAAGATTCAAATTCTTGAGAAAGTAAATTTATTTTAGAAGTTTTTACCTTAGAGGTACCTTCGTGAGTTACCTCAAGTGTGTGCCAAATCTTGTATGCGGTGGCGCATTGCGAGATTCTGTTGAACTCCTCTGGGCTGAGCGCGCAGTATAACGTGTTCATTGTTTTCACGTTGAGCGAGAGTTCCCGGATCTACTGCTGCGAGTATCTTGCGGCGGATTTTTCTGGGATGTTGAAGGGGATCTCGCACCTAGCCCAAATCGTGAAGTCGGTGGCTTGAAGCCATGTCTTCATCCGCAGCTTCCAGTAAGGGTAGTTGCTCCCGTCGAAGAACGGCAGACGAGTCATAGACTGGCCCTCGGAAATCCTACTCGCGGAACTGCTCCCATCCATGATCTTCTTGCTGGGTGTTACTCCGAATAGCAAGAACCTGCTCTGATACCAATTGTGGAATCCCCTACTAGGAGGAGGTGACGTAATAAATTACGGAAATAAAATGTAAAGCAATCTCACAAAATTCAATCACGCAAGGTACACAATTATTTTTAGTTGGAAACCCAAACCGGGTAAAAACCACCACCTAACCCTCTTGAGTTAGGATTTTCCGATCAACCAAGTTGATCAAATCCACTAAACGAATCACTTAAACGAGGGTGATTCAACCTCAATTACAACCACGCTACTTTATACGAGGGTAGCGTACCTCAAACCCCTTCTCTTCACGAGAAGGATTTTGTCCCACGAAGGAGACGGGAATTCGCAAAGCAAATACCCAACCAAATAACAAAGTAAACCTAGCTTCTATAGGAATTAGGAAACTCCTCTTTACAAGGAGTGCGTCGAATCGATGACGCGGGTGCGTGAGCCACGTGACGGCGCAACGTCGCTCTCGTGAACTATGTTGGGAGAGCGGGTGTGCAAAGGCTTGATGCTCTCAAGATGTAGAACTTGAGCTTGGAGAGCAAGAGCTTTTCTTAGACACAAAAGAGTATGAAAGTGTATTACTAGGTGTGTCTTGTATATCTAGGTGTGTCTTGGTGTCTCTAAGTGTGTCTTAGTGTGCAAGAGGTTCCTCTCTATTTATAGAGGCCTTAGGAAGGCTTTGGAAGGCTTAGGAAAGCTTCCATAGCCGTTGGGTGCAAAGCCCAAGAGAATCAGGCCGAAATCAGGAACAATGATTGCACTGACAGGGTTATCAGACGTCTGATCCTGGCATCAGACGTCTGGAAGATCAATTTAAGACGTTTGGGATAAAAGTCAGACGTCTGATTTTAGGCTGATCACTTCTTGACTTGAATCAGATCTAAACAGGGTTCTAGTGCAAGTCGATCAGACGACAAACAGGACGTCTGGCACTATGTCTGGACGTCTGGAAACCTACTTTTCTGTGGGAATGGATTTCCAAGAGAGTGCAACGGCTAGAAAATCTCTGAGAAGAGATTTTCGGGTCAGCCGAGGCAAAACGGTCATTTATCAGACATCTGGAAAGGCTTAAGGACGTCTGATAAGGCTTTAACGGTCATATTCTTCAATGATCGTCAAGGCAGCCAGCGGTCCACTAACTGGACGTCTGGCAAAAACATCAGACGTCTTCTAAGGCGTCTGGAATAAGGTCTGGACGTCTGATTTCATCAGACAGAACTAGCTAAGTCCAGCCTAATTGTTATCAGACGTCTGAATCAATAGTCAGACGTCTTAAAACATATTATCAGACGTCTGATTTTGGAATTAGACGTCTGAAAAGGCTATTTAAACCCTATATTGGTTTTCTAGGTTTTCTACAGAAAACCTAAGTATCCTACGGTTGTGCAGGTGCTTTTAGGACTACTATTAGAGTACTTTGAGGCTCTTTAACATGATTTTCCAAGGAACAAAAAGAGCAAGGAAATAAAGATAAAAGTACATGAAAGAAATAAACAGAATTCTATCCTATTCTTCTTGTCCTTCCATCTTCAATCTATCGCTCCTCGGGAATCTCCTCTGTTCTCCATCAAGCTCCTCCAATCCATCCTGGATGCGAGCTTGAACTCCGTCTAATCATGTCTCCATTTGCAATTTACCTGAAATCTAAGACTCCAAGTGAAAGTGTTAAATGACACGTGTTTTGTTATCATCAAAACAAACAATCGCGGTGCTCTAGCACCAACACACTCTAGGTCAGGTGAGCAGCCGCTGGTCGGTACCCTCCTCATGACTACTATCCTCCCCTACGTACCTGGGGACCACGACCACTAGCTCGGCCTCCAGTGCTCGGTGCGGGGAGCATCTGTTGTGCTCTAACCCTAGATGGGCAGTCTCTCCTGATGTGGCCCGGCTGGCCACACTGATAGCAGAGGGGAACTCGACTCCCTCCCTCAATAGGTCCCTTCTGATGGCTAGGCCGAGGTTCAGTGCTGGTAGCTGGCCCCTGTTTGGGGCCCCTAAAGCCACTGACGGCCCCGTAAAATGAGACGGCTCTCCTGCGGGTGCCGCGTGCCTCCTCTTTAGACGACCCTGAGAGTACTCTAACTGGTAGGGCCTTTTTCGTCTGCTGTCAGTGTCTCGCGCGACCAGGTTGGTCTCCTCGTATGTCATGGCTGCCTCCACCACTCTCGAGAAGGTGGGTAGCTTCAGGGGTTTGACATGCCCTAGAATAGCAGGCCGGAGTCCCTTAGTGAACCTCCGCAGACGCTCTTTCTCTGTAGCTATGACTGTCGAAGCAAAACGTGACAGCTCCAGGAAGCGCGTGCAGTACGCGCTAACAGTCATCATCCCCTTGCGGAGAGTGTGGAACTCCCGCCTCCTCTGGTCCTGCCATGTCTACGGGAAGTACTGCTCGCAGAAGAGGGTCATGAACTGGTCCCACGTCGGCTCTCCCCTCTCCTGACCTCTGACTGCCCTCCACCACCTGTGTGTCGTACTCTCCAGCTGGTACGTGGCAAAGGCCACGCAGCACTCTGCAGGGGGCGAAGGGTGTCAAACACCTTCTCTATTTGCTCCAGCCAGTACTCTACCTCAGACGAATCCTCATCCCCCTTGAAGGAGGGGGGCTTTAACTTTTGGAACTGTTTGAAAAGCTCGTGGTGCAGCTGTAGTGGGGGAACGGGCACGCCTCTAGGCAAGGTGGGCTCATGCTCGGAAGTGTCAGAGTGTGGTGGGGGCAGTGGAGGACCACCCCCTCCCCCTCCTGCTCGTCCAGCACTACAGCGGTCTCTTAGTCCCACCGAGGACTCCCCCTCTACGTCCTTAGGGAGAGGTGCCCGTGGAGGCTGGTGGAGCTCCTCCCGCACTATGTCTCTGATCAGCTGGGCATGGTCCTGGGCCTGAACGCCCAGGAGAAGTAGCGGGTCAACTGGCACCTCGAGCCCGGCATGTCCGCCCCTCCGACCTCGTCCACGGCCGCGGACAAGGCATCTCCTGCAAAGAGATGTAGAAGATAGAACAAAAGAGGTCAACTCTATCGAACCTCTGCGAAAAGGGACTTAGAACAGATGTCAAGCGATACGTTGTGGTGGTTACCCTAGTTACATGCACGTGAATGGTTATTCTCAAGCTAGTTTGTTCATTTCTTGGGATGGCCTTGCTCTGATACCATCTTTTTACGACCTGGTTCCCGAATCCCTACAGGACCTGAGACCGACTCGCCTCGACTAGTTCCAAGACCCAGTCATCCAACAAGAAATAACCAAAAAGCAGGAAAATAAACCACCTTCACATATGCAATGTAACTAAGAAGTAAAGGAAAGTAATAGCTGCTAATTCAGTACATACCACCACAACAACAGGAAAAATGGAACGAAAGCAACAGTAACAGGAACAGTAGCAAAAAGTCTGAAACTCACTATAGCAGTAAAGAGAGTACAATAAAAAGTACTAAAAACTACGGCTGGGCTCGACTGGGCCCAGCATCCTCCGCAGCCAGTAGCTCGGGCCGCTCAACTCCTATACCTAAACAGCGTTATGAAAAAGACGGAGTCAGCGAATGCTAAGTAGAGTGGTAACCATACTATCTAAAGCAGTAAAAGTACCAGGTATATTTATCTCTTCAAGTTATTTTAGTTTACAGGTAACTCCTTTTTCGCCCCTTTTTCTCAAATTTCAGGTTTTTCTTGATCTCGCATGTTTCTCGTGGGAACGATCTTGATTGCAGTCTTTTCCGAAAAGTAGAAGGTACACATGGTACTCTCCTGGCCGAGAGAGTCCCCCATGGTAGTCCTACACCCAGTCAACCATCCCGAGGTCACTGTCAAGACGTAGCGGTGACTACGGCACGCGTGATAAACACACGGGTAGCTACCTGTTACGAATGCGCTTTCAAGATGCCTTTTTAAGACGTCTGGGATTTATTTTCTGTGGCACGCAGAATTGCATCTGCGTGCCTACGCGCGCAGACCTGCGAACCCCTCTTTTTCCCTCTCTCCTTCTGCAGGCGCAGACTGCGTTCTCTCTCTCTCTCTCCCCACGCGGCCTTATAAGGCCCTCGCCCTCTCCCTCACTCTCATCTCCTCCGCTTCCTTCTTCTCCTTCCAGCCGATGCAAGAGTGCGAGCGGCGGCAGCGGCAGCGACGGCGAGTTGCGGGAGGAGGTGTTGCGCGAGGGAGGAGACGCCCGACCGTGAGGGCTCGAGCTCGTCGGGGCAGCTCGCGAGGGAGGAGACGCCCTCTCAGTAACAGGGTGCGCGGACTGTGGAGGGGCAAGGCCCCTGTTTGGTTACTGTACTGGTTCCGTGCTGTGCTTTGGGCGCACCCGTTAACGGAAACGACTGACCGCGTGCCAGTGAGGGGTAGCTACCCGTGCGTTTACCGTGCGTGCTGTAGTCACCGTTACGTCTGTCAGTGACCTTGGGGTGGTTGACTGAGAGTAGGATCACCACGGGGGACTCTCCCGGCCAGGAGAGCACCACGTGTTACTTCTACTATTCGGAAAAGACTATAATCAAGATCGTTCCCACGAGGAACATTCGAGATCAAGTGAAGGATCTGAGAAATAGATAAATTGTGAACCAATAGAAAGACGTAAATAAAGGAAGAAAGAAAATAAAACAGCTACTGTACACTTTACTTCTTCTTTAGTTTAGCTGCCACTCTACTCAGCGTTTCGCTGACGTGTTACACTCGTTACTTTTCAGGACCAGGTGTTGAGCAACCAGGGTCAGCAGCTGCAGAGGACGCTGGGCCAAGTAGGGTCCAGTAGAGTTACCACTGTTCTTTTGTGCCCTTTTTGTTCAACTGTAGTGAGTAGTTCTTGTTACTCTCTGTACTTTTCTTTACTCGTAGTTCTTGTTATGTTATAAATGTTGTTCTACTGCTGTGGTGGTACATGCTGTAGTAGTTCTTTTTGTTACTGCTGTATTTTGTTACTGCTAGTTATATTTCATGTTGAATGTGGTTTATTTTACTGCTCTTTTGGTTACTTCCTCGTTGGACGACTAGGTCTTGTGATTAGTCGAGTCGGTCCGGTTCTCGTGTCTCGTAAGGACTCGGGAATCGGGTCGTTACAAGATGGTATCAGAGCAAGGTCGTCCCGAGAAGTGAATCAACTGACTGGAAAATAACCAATTCACATATCTATAATTAGAGTAGCCACCACAACATATCATTTGACATGTTCAAAGTCTAGAGTCCTAACCACTAGGTATCGTTCCATATTGACGTGTTCCGTTTTGTTTCGCGTCTCCTTGCAGGAGATGCCTCGTCGCGGGACTGGTGAGGTGGGTCGCGGGCACGGCCGACAACGAGGTCGGTGAGGTGGGTGTGCCGTTGCCGTTGCCTCAGTGGACCAGCCACTACTCCCGGGTGTCCAGGCCCAGGACCTCGCCCAGCTGATACGGGATATTGTGCGAGAGGAGCTCCACCCACCACCCCGAGCGCCTCACCCTGGGGCTGCGGAGGGGGAGTCCTCTGTGGGACCACCCGACGGACGCGGCACTGGACACGGGGGAGGGGATGGGCCGTCGTCGCCCCCACCTTCCTCCGACACTTCTATGCACGATGCACCTTTGCCTGGAGGTGCACCAGCATCCCCACTGCAACGCCACTCCGAGCTCTTCGGGCAGTTCCAGAAGCTGAAGCCCCCCTCCTTCAAGGGGGATGAGGACCCGACCGAGGCAGAGGACTGGCTCGAGTAGCTGGAGAAGATTTTCGACACCCTTCGCCCCCCAGTGGAGTGCCGCGTGGCCTTTGCCACATACCAGCTGGAGAGTGCGGCACACAGGTAGTGGAGGGAGGTCAGGGGACAGGAGAGGGACGAGCCAACCTGGGCCGGTTCATCACCCTCTTCTGTGAGCAGTACTTTCCCCAGACGTGGTAGGACCAGAGGAGGTGGGAGTTCCACACTCTCCGCCAAGGGGTGATGACCGTGAGCGCGTACCGCACGCGTTTCCTGGAGCTGTCCCGCTTTGCAGCGACAGCGGTAGCCACTGAGGAGGAGCGCCTTTGGAGGTTCACCGAGGGGCTCCGGCCTGCGATTCGGGGGTATGTCAAACCCCTGAAGCTGCCTACGTTTTCGAGGGTGGTGGAGGCAGCCATGACTTACGAGGAGACCAACCCGTCCGCGCGAGACACTGACGGCGGGCGGAAGAGGCCCTTTCAGCCAGACTTCTCACAGGGCTGGTGAGAGAGAAGGCACGTGGCGTCCGCAGGTGATGAGAACCTCATCATGAGCCATAACTAGCTCATTTTAACCTAATACAAAGGATAAAAGCTCCTATATAACTCAAGGAAAGGCTTAACTCAGAGAATTCTGAGTTTAAGGAAAAAATAAGTCATAAGGGGTAAAAATGCGATTTTACCGGTATAATCTGCATACAGGTCCAAACATAGGTCAAACAAACCAAATAAGAAGGAAAGTGGGATGATCTGATAAGGGCTACAGCAATTCCAAGGAACTAAATGATAATCTGTAACCCTAAAACAAACCCACTTCAATTCACGAGGTTCAAGGCAAAGCAAAAATGGAATAAACCCTCTAAAATTCATAGAAAAATAATCTCTAGGGTTTAGAACCTTCAATTTGGCCTTAGGAACCCATTTTGACCTACATTGAGAACCATACCCAATTAATAACTTAATTTGGGTTTTTGCGTAAATTAACCGGTCAAACAAGGTTTAATCTAGAAATAAAATTCACCATCAGATTCCTTAGGTCCTAATTAGTCATGTATAAAAACTTGAGCCTAAGAAGAAACCTTCTTGACCAACTTTACATTTTGGTCCTCATCTATTTACTTTTTGGCCCTCAACTTTTGAACCCTCGCATTTTGGCCCCTAACTCTCCTTCGTTCTTTGCATTCAGGTCCCTCCTGCAAAACGTGACCGGCACCATGCTCCGGCGACCTTGCGCGGAGCATGGCGCCGCGCAGGGTAAGGGAGAGGGTCTGGCAAGTCAACCGGGGGTGCCCTACGTCGTCAGCCGTCGCAGGAACATCCCCTGGTCGCTGCAACCTACCATACCGACCGTGCGAACGCACGGACGGTATGGGTAACCTTACTCCGGCATCCTCCGGCGAGGGAGACACGTCGTCTCCCTCCGCCCTCCTCTCTGGTTCAGCCCCTATAAATACCCCCCGTCGCTCCGCCGTTCTTCGGAGCTCGGCCCTGATGGAGAAAGACCCCCACTTCCTCTCTTCCCACTCCGACAGGGAGCCCTCCAGCTCCGGCGGCCTCTCCCCTTCCTCCTCGTCGCTCTGCCGCACTACCAGCTGCAGGATTGCCCCCCCTCGCTCTTCCCGCGCCACGCCGTACCCAGCTGGCGCCTCTCTGACCCTCTCCTCGCCGCCGCCCCTTCCCCCGGGCATCTTCTTCTCCGGCGACAGTCGATACGACTGTCGCCTGCTCCGGCCCCTCCTCGTCCTGCTAAGTAGGTATAACTTCTCACCTTTCTCCCCTCTTCCTTTTCCTCACTTTAAACCTTTACTGTCGCCCTCGATTCCGACCAATCGCCCTCACCTTCTCCACCTCCGGCCACACTCCGGCGACCCGCTCCCATCACTCCAGCATCCCACACAGCTCGCCGACCTGCACATAATCTTCGCCTCCTCACCCTGATCCATTTCCGCCCTTCCAATTCCCGCCACCTGGCCTCTGCAAATCCACTGAACACACCCACTTCCCGACCCACAGTCCGACCTAGGGCGGCCCTTGCACGCCGCCCCACGCCTCGCCACCACCCGCACGAGCTTCGCCGCACTCTGGCGAAGCTCCCGGCACCTTCTGATTAGGCCGAGAGGCTGTTTTGCTGTGAACAGGTCACCCGTCCTCCGCCGCCACTGCTGTGAGGAAGGAGCTGCTTCGACCTGCTGCTCCAGGCGCGCCGCGCCCAGGTCACACTCCCAGGCTGTGCGAGGTGTCTTCGCAAAGCGTCAGGCTGCAGTTGAGGCGAAGCCCTCGTGCGAAGCCTCGACCGCCGCTGCCTCCTCCGCGCAGGCGTCAAATTGGGGTGGGACATTTAGTCCCACCTCGGAAGGTTCTGAAGGAGCGCAGCGGTATAAAGTGAAAAAGTGCTGGAGGCTAATCGCCTCAGCACATGGGGTGAGGTCCCCTTCACCCGACCCGACTACCCGGCCTCGTCCGCACGCACGCCTCGTGGACCTGGCCCGACCCGACTTAGCCTGACCTGCACTCCTCGCCCACCACGCACGCCGGTGGGCCTGGACCCGGGCGCGACCCGTACCCGACTACCCGGCAGCTCTGGGAGAGCTTTCCTAAGAGCGATTTCTGTGAGAGAGAAACGCGGGGGGGGGGGGGGGGGGGGGGGGGAGGGTAGAGTAGGTTTTTGCCCGCTGACGAGAGGCTTTGAAGTGTGCAGGCACAGGCGAAGAAGAAGACGAGCGAGGCAGAGAAGAAGGACGACAAAAGCTGAAGGAAGGAGGAGCACGGTAGCAGCGGCGGTTTAAGTCGTCTGATTGAAAAATCAGACAATGCTCTGAAGGCAGAAAAGAGGAAGAAGAACAGGACCGCAAGGGAAAAGAAAAAGAAAGAGACAAGCAGAAACAAGAGCTGAAAGAAGAAGAAGAACATCACCCACTACTGCAGATAAAGAAGACAGAAAGAAAAAGAAGAAAGAAGGAGAGACGACGTCCTGACAGCAAAAGCAGAAGAAGAGAGCACGAGTAGAAGATCTGAAGAACAAAAGGCAGAAGAAGAAGATCACAAGGAGATAAAGAAACCAAAAGCCGAAGAAGAAGAAGAGAAGAGGAGAAGAAGAAGCCAAATTTTCATCTCTCTCTCTCTCTTTATTTTTGTAATAAGAATTTGTACCCCTAGAATATGACTTGCTCCCTGAGTTCGACCTCGGGAACTCTTTTATTTTCTGAGTAAAAAATTTATATATTTGAAATGATGGCAATAACTGGCTATACTACAACGCTACAATAAAACCCGGTTATCGACGCCAACGTTTCAGCAGGAGAGCTGTCACGTTTTGCAGGGCCATCCGTGGCCTTTGGGGGCCCTTGACGGAGGCCAGTCGCCAGCAGCGGACCCCTGCCCAGCCGACAACAAGGACCCACTGAGAGCGGGAGTTGGGTTCCCCTCTGTTACCAGTGTGGCCAGTCGGGCCATGTTACGAACGCGTGCCCCGGACGTCTTTTAAGACGTCTGGGAGGTGGCCCAGACGTCTGACCAGACGTCTGGGATCACATCCAGACGTCTGAAAAACCGTTATCTTCCACATGCGCGAGTCGTCTGTGCGCCTGAGCGCGCAGACCGGATATTCGTTATTCCCTCTTTTTTCTTCTGCGGCTGCAGACGCCTGCCGCGCCCTCTCTCCTCCTCGCGAGGCCTTAAAAGGCCACGCCTCCCCTCACTCCGTCACCACCGTCTCCTTCCCCTTCTCCTTTAGCCAGTGCGCGAGAGTGAGCGCGAGAGTGAGCGCAAGGGCAGCAGCGGCGGCCGCAGTGAGCCCGGAGGAGGTGCTGCGTGCGAGAGCGGAGCTCTGCCGTGCGGGCGAGCTCGCCGGGGTTGCTAGGGCCGGCCGGCGGAGGGCGCAGGGGGGGCGCGGAACGACGCGGGAGGGACTGCTGCGGTCTGAGAAGCAGGCACGCGAGGTGCGACGCGGGCGACGTCGCGAGCGGAGGCCGAGTGGCGCCCTGATTCTGGAAAAATTTCCAGAATCAGACGTCTGGGTAGATAGACAGACGGAGAGGGAGACGTCTGGAGGACCATAAAGACGTCTGAAAGGTGAGTATTCTGCTTTCTTCTTCCTTCCTGTCGACTGACCGTACTGAGGGAGGGAGTTGGCTGTGCGCAGGCTCGCTGATTCGCCATCCTTTGCGAATCAGACGTCTGGAAGTTGTACCAGACGGCGGGAGTGACTTCCAGACGTCCGGGGTGACCATCGGACGTCTGGGAGCTAGGCCAGACATCCCCGTAGACTTCTGGACATCTGGGAAACCACGCTGAACAGGTAATTCTCTGATCCACGTTTTAAGACGTCTGGAAGAAGTTCCAGACGTCTGATTTTGCACAGTATTGTCTTTTTCGACCTGTTTAGGGCCCGTTAGAGCTCCGTTTTCCGCGATTCGAGTTGCGTTCTTTTCATAATTAATTCCTCTACCCGTCTACAGTAGCTATACACTATTTTGAGACACTCCTTGTGTTTGATCCTTATGATAGGACCTCGTTCAGTTGCAGTCTTGGGAGTCGCGGAGGCACGCGGGATTCCCGATCACGCCCCCATTACTCCCGTTGTACCTGGTATAGTGGCTTTAAGTTATTAAAATATGTTAAATTATGAAACCATAAATAGAACCTAGGACATTGCATGAACCCTAGGAATGAGAAATAGATGGAATGATAGCTCCTAGGTGTTGCATGAATCCTAGGACTGGAAAACTAGATTGTATGATAGATCCTAGGATATGGCATGAATCCTAGGATGGGAAAACTAGTCGAATGTATAATACTGCAGTCTTGGAAAATGGAAAGAGATATAAAGCTGCCTGTAATTTGAATTAACAGCTGCCTGTTGTGAATAGATAACGTGGTTGAGAACATGGATTGTAAGAATGTGAAACTAGAAAGTGAAACCTGGATCTTTGAGTAAAAAGGATGGAACCCTACGGGGAAATAGGAGTAGAACTCCTGGAAAGTGAATGGAATAGTTTTGGGGAAGTGAGCTGGCCCTTGAGTACGGAGTACCAAGGAGAGCGACTGTCCCCCTGTTTAATGCAGAGCGGAGCTAGCCGCCCCAGGGACCCGGGGTTAGGACTGGCCACTCTGTACCGACTTGCTGGCCCTCGCGTACGTAGTACCGAGGAGAGCTACTAGTGTAGGGAGGTACTAGCTACCCCACGGGCCCCGGGGTTCTGCTAGCCTCCCACACCGACTTGTTAGGCCCGCTGGGGCAAACCAGGGTAGTCAGGCGAGGGTGCGCGGACTGTGGAGGGGTTGGACCCCTGTTACTGAGAGGGCTCTACCCTGGACTGGTTCCGTGCTGTGCTTTGGGCGCACCCGTTAACGGAAACGACTGACCGCGTGCCAGTACGGGTTAGCTACCTGTGCGTTTATCGCGCGTGCCGTAGTCACCGTTACGTCTGTCAGTGACCTTGGGGTGGTTGACTGAGGGTAGGATCACCACGGGGGACTCTCCCGGCCAGGAGAGCACCACGTGCTACTTCTACTTTTTGGAAAAGACTGCAATCAAGATCGTTCCCACGAGGAACATTCGAGATCAAGTAAAAGATCTGAGAAATAAATGAAATAGTGAGACAATTGAAAGATGTAAATAAAGAAAGTAATAGAACATAACAGCTACTGTACACTCTACTGTTGTCTTTAGTTTTAGTTGCCACTCTACTCAGCGTTTTGCTGACGTGTTACACTCGTTACCTTTTTCAGGACCAGGTGTTGAGCAGCCAGGGTCAGCGACTCCAGAGGACGCTGGGCCGAGTAGGGTCCAGTAGAGTTACCACTATCTTTTGTACCTCTTTTGTTTCTGTTATAGTGAGTAGCTCTTGTCTCCACTGTACTTTCTTTACCTGCAGTTCATGTTATATGATAAATGTTGTTATACTGTTGTAGTGGTATCTTCTGTAGTAGTTTCTTTCCTTACTGCTGTACTTTCTTACTGTTAGTTATATTCATGCTGAATGTGGTTTATTTTACTGCACTTTTGGTTACTTCCTCGTTGGACGACTGGGTCTTGGGATTAGTTGAGTCGGTCCGGTTCTCGAGTCTCGTAGGGGCTCGGGAAACGGGTCGTTACAGGCCACATCAGGAGGGACTGCCCGTCTAGGGTAAGAGGTCAGCAGACACTTCCCATGCAGAGCACTGGAGGGCGCACAGGAGGCTGCGGTTCCCAGGCGCGAGGAGGAGGATAGCAGTCACGAGGAGGGTACCGGCCAGCACCTGCCCGTCCGACGCAGAGTGTGGCTGCTTCGTCCGCACCTAGAGCTGAGGGGCGTATCAACGCCCTGACACACAGGGATGCCAGAGCTTCGGGCTCGGTGGTGGCAGGTATGGTTTCAATTTCCGACAGACTCGTTTACACACTTTTCGATTCCGGCGCTACGCACTCATTTGTCGCAGCCAGTTTTGCAGTTAGTTTGGGCCAGGATTATATGCTGTTAGAGAATCCGTTAGTAATCAGAGGTCCGAGTGGTCAGCTGTTTGTAGCTGAGGAGGTGTACAAGGATTGCAAGGTCAGCGTCGGGGGACATAGCCTGCCAGCTGACCTAATTATGATACAGATGGAGGACTTTGGCGTAATTTTGGGGATGGACTGGTTGTCCGCTTACCACGCCTTGGTAGACTGTTTTGAGAGGAAGATTGTCTTCTCCATGCCGGAGTTGCCTTCTTTCGAGTTTCACGGACAGCCAGTGGACGGAGGCTTCAGGTGCATTTCGGCACTTCGGGCGGTGAGACTTTTGAGCCAGAGGTGTGAGGGCTTCCTAGCTTGTGTGATGGAAGAGCCCAGCCCTGTGGCAGACTTCCAGAGCATCCCGGTGGTCAGAGAGTACCCTGACATGTTCCCAGACGAGTTACCAGAACTACCGCCCGAGCGTGAGATCGAGTTTGAGATCTCACTAGTACCAGGGACCAGCCCCATCTCCACCGTGCCATATAGGATGGCACCGCTTGAGCTACGAGAGCTCAAGTCTCAGTTGCAGGACCTTTTGGAGAAGGGTTTCGTGAGGCCCAGTGCGTCTCCCTGGGGAGCCCCGGTACTGTTTGTGAAGAAGAAGGATGGTACCCTACGCCTTTGTGTGGACTACCGACAGCTGAATAGGGTCACCATCAAGAACAGATATCCGCTGCCGAGGATTGACGACTTGTTTGACCAGTTGCGGGGTGCCATGGTGTTCTCCAAGATCGACTTGAGGTCTGGATACCACCAGTTGAGGATCAGGGAGGCAGACGTCTCCAAGACAGCTTTCCGCACCCGGTACGGACACTGCGAGTTTTTGGTCATGCCGTTTGGGCTGACCAATGCGCCCACTGCTTTCATGGACCTGATGAACCGGGTGTTTAGACCGTACTTGGACCAGTTCGTCGTGGTATTCATTGATGATGTACTCATCTATTCTCGAGATCGGACGCAGCACGGACATCACTTGCGGATGGTTCTGGACACGCTGAGACGGCGTAGGCTGTACGCCAAATACAGCAAGTGCGAGTTATGGTTGAGGGAGGTGACCTTCTTAGCTCATGTGATCTCTGGAGACGGCTTGGCGGTGGACCCAGCCAAGGTCGAGGCAGTGCTCAGGTGGGAGAGACCGCGTTCAGTCACTGAGATTCGCAGTTTCCTGGGACTGGCAGGCTACTACAGATGATTCATCAGAGGTTTTTCACAGATTGCGCGTCCCATGACACAGTTGACCCAGAAGGACGTGCCCTTCACTTGGACGGACGCCTGTGAGGTGTGTTTTCAGGAGCTGAAGGAGAGGTTAACTTCGGCTCCCATGCTCACCATCCCTGACAGTAGTGGCGGGTTCATTGTGTACACAGACGCCTCCTTATAGGGGTTAGGAGGTGTGCTCATGCAGAGGGGTCACGTTGTCGCTTACGCTTCACGACAACTGAAGCCCCATGAGCATACCTACCCTACCCACGACCTGGAGTTGGCAGCTGTCGTCTTCGCGCTGAAGACCTGGAGGCACTACTTGTACGGTGAGACCTTCGAGATTTTCACAGATCACAAGAGCCTCAGATACCTTTTTGATCAGAAGGAGCTCAACATGAGACAGAGACGTTGGTTGGAGCTCTTGAAGGACTACGATTGCAGCATTTCCTATCACCCGGGCAAGGCCAATGTGGTGGCTGACGCCTTAAGCCGGAAGGCGCCCGCACACTTGGCCAGCTTATAGTTACAGAGTTGGAGCCTCTTGGAGGAGGTGGGCAGTTGGCAACCCCTGGAGTTACGGGAGCACTGTGGGGCAGTGACTGTGACACGACAGACTAGGCCAGAGCTGATAGACCGCATCATCACAGGACAGATGGCTGATCCGTACTTGCAGTCCTTGCGCGACAGAGTATTGTTAGGAGACCCAGGGGACTTCTCTTTCACAGACCAGGTGCTACGCCTGAGGGGACGGTTGTGCGTTCCCAGAGACGAGGAGCTGTTGAGAGAGCTCCTGACTGAGGCACACGGTTCTAGATTCACCATACATCCCGAAAACACGAAGATGTACCACGACTTGAGACGCGAGTTTTGGTGGAGGGGGATGAAGCGGGATGTGGGTGAATTCGTGCAGCAGTGCTTAGTGTGTCAGCAGGTGAAAGCCGAGCATCAGAGGCCTGCAGGGCCGCTACAGCAGCTTCCAGTGCCAGAGTGAAAGTGGGAGAGCATCACCATGGACTTGGTGGTGGGTTTACCTGTTACCCAGCGAGGACACGACGCAGTCTGGGTAATTGTGGATAGACTGACGAAGACGGCACGATTTTTGCTGATCCGAGTCACTTTGGGACCAGCACAGTTGGCAGAGAGGTATATCCGCGATGTGGTACGGCTACACGGAGTTCCGCTGGAGATCGTATCCGACCGGGATACCCGCTTTACGTCCCAGTTTTGGGCTGAGTTTCAGCAGGCCCTGGGGACGCGGTTGAGGTTTAGTACAGCTTACCACCCCCAGACGGACGGATAGTCTGAGCGCACGATACAGACACTTGAGGACCTTTTGCGTGCCTGTGTACTGGATTGGAGGGGCTCTTGGGAGGAGCACCTACCCCTGGCGGAGTTTGCATACAACAACAGCTATCACTCGAGCATCAACATGGCTCCCTACGAGGCTCTGTACGGACGGAGGTGTACAACACCCTTGAGTTGGGTTGAGGTGGGGACCAAGTGGGAGGTTGGCCCCAGGTTGATCCGGCAGAGTCAGGAGGTAGTCGAGCAGATCCACAGGCGACTCCGCACTGTCAAGAGCAGACAGAAGAGCTACGCGGATTGGAGACTCAGAGAGGTGCAGTTCGAGGTTGGAGACCACGTCTTTCTTCGTGTTTCGCCCATGAAGGGCCTGCAGCGGTTTGGGGTGAGAGGGAAGCTCGCGCCGAGGTTCGTGGGGCCCTTTGAGGTCCTGGAGCGGGTTGGACCGGTTGCTTACAGACTTGCCCTCCCTCCACAGCTTTCTGGTGTACACGACGTGTTCCACGTGTCCAACCTCAGGAAGTACGTAGCCGATCCCAGTCATGTACTGAGTCACGAGAGCGTCGAGGTGGGCGACGACCTGACCTACCCCAAGCGGCCAATGTAGATTCTTGACCGAGCCGTCCGCAGTTTGAGACGAAAGCAAGTAACCCCTGGTGAAGGTTCTGTGGAGGAGCCAGCGGTACGAGGAGGCTACCTGGGAGCCTGAGGCGGCAATGCGGGAGCGGTACCCGGAGCTCTTCGCAGGTACGTCTTTCGGACCGGCTTCGGTCCTCTTTGAGTTTGTTATGTTTTTATATGGCGTTTTTCCCGCACCCTAGTTAACGCAAGTTTCGGGGACGAAACTTCCTTTGAGTTTGTTATATTGTTACGAACGCGCTTTCAAGACACCTTTTTAAGACGTCTGGGAGGTGGCCCAGACATCTGGAACCCCTTCCAGACGTCTGGGATTTATTTTCTGCGTCACGCAGAATTGCGTCTGCTCGCCTGCGCGCGCAGACCTGTGAACCCCTCTTTTTCCCTCTCTCCTCCTACAGGCGCAGACTACGCTCTCTCTCTCTCTCCCCGCGTGGCCTTATAAGGCCCTCGCCCTCTCCCTCACTCTCATCTCCTCCGCTTCCTTCTTCTCCTTCCAGCCGGTGCGAGAGTGCGAGCGGCGGCAGCGGCAGTCGCGGCGAGTTGTGGGAGGAGGTGTTGCGCGAGGGAGGAGACGCCCGACTGTGAGGGCTCGAGCTCGCCGGGGCAGCTAGAGCCGGCCGGCGGGGGAGCCGCAGGCGTGGGGAGTCGCTAGAGGGTTGCTGCAGCTCGAGCAGCAGGCGGACGAAGCACGGCGCGGCCGTGTGTTGCGGGCGGAGGGCGAGTCGGCTCTGATTCTGGAAATTTTTCCAGAATCAGATGTCTGGGCTTCCAACCAAACGACGGTGAAGACATCTGGAGGATTGTCTAGACGTCTGGCAAGTAAGTTATTTTCGTCCTCCTTCCTTTTCTGCGACCGTTCGTACTGAGCACGAGGAGTGGGTACGTGCAGGTTCTGAGATTCGCCATCCAACGCGAATCAGACGTCTGGCCGCAGTGCCAGACGACGGAGAGGAGTTCCAGACTTTCGAGTCGACCATCGGACGTCTGGGAACTAGGCCAGACGCCCCCGCAGTCTTCTGGACGTCTGAGAGACTACGCAGAGCGAAGGTATCCTCTGAACCACCTTTTAAGACGTCTGGAAGAGGTTCCAGACGTCTGATTTTGGACTGTTTTGTCGTTTTCCACCGGTTTAGGGCCGTTCAGAGTCCGTTTTCCGCGTTTCGAGTTGCGTTCTTTTCAGAATAAAATCCTCTACCCGTTTCCAGTAATTATATACTGTTCTGAGAAACTCCTTGTGTTTGATCCTTGTGATAGGACCCCGTTCCATTTCAGTCTTGGGGATTGTGGAGGCGTGCGGGATTTCCGACCACGCCCCCAGTACTTCCGTTGTAGCTGGTATAGTGGCTTTAGAAATTATTAACATAATTTGTTACAATTATGGAACAATTAATAGAACCTAGGGCATTGCATGAATCCTAGGAATGAGAAACCAGATTGAATGATAGATCCTAGGGTATTGCATGAATCCTAGGGCTGGAAAACTAGATTGAATGATAGATCCTAGGGTACAGCATGAATCCTAGGACTGGAAAACTAGTGCAATGAATATAGATATTGCAGTCTTGGAAACTATGGAAAGGAAATAATAGCTGCCTGTAAATTGATTTAACAGCTGCCTGTTATGAATAAATGAACATGATTAAGAATATGGGTTGTATGAACGTAAAACTGAAAGGGTGAAACCTGAATGTGCTGAGTTAAAAGAGCTAGAACCCTACGGGGAGTTAGGAGTAGAACTCCTGGAAAGAGAATGAAATGGAACTGAGAAGGAAATATGTGGAGGTGCGTTGTCTCTTGGGTACGTAGTGCCAGGGGAAGCACCTGTTACCTGCTTAGTGCAGAGCAGAGCCAGCCGCCCCAGGGACCCGGGGTTAGGTCTGGCCACCTTGTACCGACTTATTGGCCCTCGTGTACACAGTACCGAGGAGAGCTACTAGTGTAAGGCGAGTACTAGCTACCCCATGGGCCCCGGGGTTCTGCTAGCTCACCTACACCGACTTGTTAGGCCCACTGGGCAAACCAGGGTAGTCAGGCGAGGGTGCGTGGACTGTGGAGGGGCAAGGCCCCTGTTTGGTTACTGTGGAGGGGTTGGACCCCTGTTACTGAGAGGGCTCTGCCCTATACTGGTTCCATGGTGTGCTTTGGGCGCACCCGTTAACAGAAACGACTAACCGCGTGCCAGTGCGGGGTAGCTACCCGTGCGTTTACCGCGCTTGCCATAGTCACCGTTACATCTGTCAGTGACCTTGGGGTGGTTGACTGAGAGTAGGATCACCACGGGGGACTCTCCCGGCCAGGAGAGCACCACATTCGTGATCAAGTGAAGGATCTGAGAAATAGATAAATTGTGAACCAATAGAAAGACGTAAATAAAGGAAGAAAGAAAATAAAACAGCTACTGTACACTTTACTGTTTCTTTAGTTTAGCTGCCACTCTACTCATCGTTTCGGTGACATGTTACACTCGTTACTTTTCAGGACCAGGTGTTGAGCAGCCAGGGTCAGCGGCTACAGAAGACGCTGGGCCGAGTAGGGTCCAATAGAGTTACCACTGTTCTTTTGTGCCCTTTTTGTTCTACTGTAGTGAGTAGTTCTTATTACTCTCTGTACTTTTCTTTACTCGTAGTTCTTGTTATGTTATAAATGTTGTTCTACTATTATGGTGGTACATGCTGTAGTAGTTCTTTTTGTTACTGCTGTATTTTGTTACTGCTAGTTATATTTCATGTTAAATGTGGTTTATTTTACTGCTCTTTTGGTTACTTCCTCGTTGGACAACTAGGTCTTGGGATTAGTCGAGTCGGTCCGGTTCTCGTGTCTCGTAGGGACTCAGGAATCGGGTCGTTACACTACCCCACATTGGCATGCGGTCAGTCATTTCCGCTAGTGGGTACGCCCAAAGTACAGCACGGAACAGTATAGGGCCTAGCCCTCTCAGAAATAGGGGTCTAGCCCCTCAGAACCAAACAGGGGTCTCGCCCCTCCACAGTCTACGCACCCTCGTCTGACTACCCTGGTTTTCCAAGAGGGCCTAACAAGTCGGTGTAGGGTGGCTAGCTGAACACCGGGCCCCGTAGGGTGGCTAGCTCCCTCCTTACACCAGTAGCTCGCCTCGGTACCGTGTACACGAGGGCCAACAGAAGTCGGTGTAGAGTGGCCAATCCTAACCCCGGGTCTTAACCCAAGGGCAGTTAGCTCTGCTCTACACTAAAAGGGGACAGTCGCTCTCCTTGGTACCACGTACTCAAGGGCCAGCACACTTCCCTGTTGGTGCTAGAGCACCACGATCATTTGTTTTGATGATAACAAAACACGTGTCATTTAATATTTGCGCTTTGAGTCCTAGATTTCAGGTCAATCGCAAATGGATACGTGATTAGACGGAGTTCGAGCTCGCATCCAGGACGGATTGGAGGAGCTTGATGGAGAACAGAAGAGATTCGCGAGGAGCGATATATTAAAGATGGAAGGAAATGAAGAATATGATAAATTTTCTTCTTTTGTACTTGTTGTATTTTTCGTTTCTTTTGTTGCTCTTTATTTCCTTAGATAATTCATGTTAAAGAGCCTCAAAGTACCCTAACAGTAGTCCTAGGAACACCTGCACAACCCTAGGATACTTAGGTTTTCTGTAGAATACTTAGAAAACCAATATAAGGTTCAAACAGAGTTTCCAGACGTCTAATTCCCAAATCAGACGTCTGATAAAGTATTTTAAGACGTCTGACTGTTGTTTCAGACGTCTGATAACTATTAGGCTGGACATAGTTATTTCTGTCTGATGAAATCAGACGTCCAGACCTTAGACCAGACGTCTTAGGAGACGTCTGATGGATTTGCCAGACGTCCAATTAGTGGACCGTTGGCTGCTTAGCATACACTCAAGAATATGGCCGTTAGAGCCTTATCAGACGTCCATAAGACTGTTCAGACGTCTGATAAATGACCGTTTTGCCTCGGGTGACCCAAAATCTCTTCTCAGAGATTTTCTAGCCGTTGCAACGTTTGGAAAATCCATTCCCACAGTAAAAGTAGGTTTCCAGACATCCAGACATAGTACCAGACGTCCTATATGTCGTCTGATGGACTTGCACAAGAACCCTGTTTAGATCTAATCCAAGTCAGAAAGAGCCCCGCCCAAAATCAGACGTCTGACCTTTAAATCAGACGTCTTAAAGTGAAGTTCCAGACGTCTGATGCCAGAATTAGACGTCTGATAAGCCTATCAGAATAATGATTGTTCCTGATTTCGGGCTGATTCTCTTGGGCTTTGTTCCCAACGGCTATAGAACCTTTCCTAAGCCTTCCAAAGCCTTCCTAAGGCCTCTATAAATAGAGGGGAACCTTTGCAACACAAATACACACACTAAGAGAAACACAAGACACACTTAAGCAACATAGTTCAACTCTCTTGTGTCCTAGATAGCTCTTGCTCTCCAAGCTCAAGTTCCATTCATCTTGAGAGCATCAAGCTTCGCGCACCCGCTCTCCCGCCGTAGTTCACGAGAGCGAAGTTGCGCCGTCGCATGGCTCACGCACCGCGTCATCAACTCGACGCACTCCTTGCAAAGGGGAGTTTCCTAATTCCTATAGAAGCTAGGTTCATAATTACTTTGTTGGCTCTATAGGATTACTTGTTTATTTTATCTTTGCTATTTGGTTGGGTATTCGTTTTGCGAATTCCCGTCTCCTTCGCGAGACAAAATCCTTCTCGTGGAGAGAAGGGGTTGAGGTACGCTACCCTCATCTAAGTAGCGTGGTTGTATTGAGGTTGAATCACCCTCGTTTAAAGTGATTCGGTTTAGTGGATTTTGATCAACTTGATTGATCGGAAAATCCTAACTCGAGAGGGTTAGGTGGTGGTTTTCACCCGGTTTGGGTTTCCACCTATAAATTCTTTGTGCCTTTTATGTGATTGTTATTTTGTGAAGATTGTTTATTATTTATTTCCGCAATTGTTACGTCACCCCCTCCTGTTGGGCCCCGGAAAAACTTTCATTCCCGTCCACATTCCAGGCCTTTCCATCTAACCACAGGAGTTTTACTCCTAACTCCCCATAGGGTTCATGCTCATGTTCACCATATTATTCCAATCCAGGTTTCATCATTGACAATTCAGTTCTCGTTTATACACAGGTAGCTCGTATTTCCATAATGTAACACATGCAACAAGTGATATCACAGGTAATCGTTTAGTTATATTAGGCAGCTCGTATTTGTTTACAGGCAGTGGCTAATAGTTCAGCTCATTCATATATATACAATTTCAACTATGCAAACAATTTGTTCAACAATTTCTTGTCCTAGGGTTCATGCCACATCATAGGTTTCCAGTTGTCTAATTTTCATAGATGCATTCATATTTAATAAGTATAACAGGGGTGGACCACTCTACCAAACAATCCGGGAGTACTGGGGGCTCGAACCGTAGACCCACGTGCCTCTGCGAGCCCTAGCCACGCAACAAATCGAAGTCCTATACCAAGGAACACATCACAACGAAAGGTTTAGAATAATGTATAAAGGCTTCTAATACATAAAGGAACTTACAAGGAAACCATAGATACTTAGTTTGCGTAAAACGGATCTCGATCGGACCCCAAACAGGTCAAAAACGTGTCTGCAGACCAAAATCAAACATCTGGAAATAAGTCTAAACGTCTTAAAAGTCACAGAGACTCACCTCAAGCTCCTGCAGTGACTTCAGATGTCTATAACTCCCCCGCGACCATCTGAAAATAGTTCCAGACGTCTGACTAGTTCTCTGGTCGTCTGAAAACGCCTCCAATCATTTGATAAGCTGTCCAAACGTCCGAAAGTGCGTGGAAAGGCGTTCTGCGCACCTTTTCAAAGCTGCTCCTGCGCACGACAGAGCAGCAACCCACTTTAGCCTAAACCAAATCGCCTGTGATGCGACCTGCATGACTGTAACCATGAAGAAGACGTACCTTCGCAACACAAATGCTTTCAAACATTTGGTGTTGGCGCCAGACGTCCAGCCGATTGTCCGGAAGGCACTCCGGACGTCTGATACTGGAAAAATTCCAGTATCAGACCGCGCTCCTGAGCTTCTTGCTGCGCTTCGCCGCGTCTCCCCTCGCTTCGCCGCAGCTCCAGCTGCTGCAGGTGGTCGAGGACAACGCTCCAACGCCCTCCTCCTCCCACACACACTGCGGTGGCCATGTGAGCTTCCACGAATTTCTCGACCTCGGCCTCCTCTTCCTTCTCACGCACCCTCCTCCTCCTCGCTCTCACGCTCTCTCTCTCGTGCGCCCTTGCTCACGGCAGTGGAGTGGGGTGTGGTGGTAGTGGTGGAGTGGAGAGGAAGGGGGTGACTTTTTATAAGGCCGTGGCTAGGGTTCTGCAGGGGGAGGGAGGAGGAAAGAGAAGAGAGACAAGAGTTCTGCGTGCTGCCCGTGCGCAGAACGCAGAAGGCGTACAAAAATTTAATTTCTAGACATGTGGGAAAGGATCCAGACGTCTGACTAACACTCCAGACGTCTTAAAAGGTTACAAACATGACGGGTCTTTACAACGGCGAATTCTGCCAACCTGCCTGACGTGATAGGGCCTTCATGCGGTCGTCATCCATGTGGCACCTAGCAGGTTAGCCTTGCGGAGCACCAGGAGAGCCCAGGGAGTATGTTCGATGGGTAAAGCCTTACCAGATGATTTATTCGACCATCTGCCTCCTAGGTAGTTGGGCTAAGCCGACCTATCGGGTTGTCGGGTATAAAATCACTTCTGGGTAGCTGGACCTAGTCGGACTACTAACAATCAGGTGAAGATTCACCTCCAGGTAGTCGTTCTTGGCCGAGCTACCAAGCTGTTGGATTGAGTCTACACAAGTATTTTGAGATATACTTATTTTCTTTAATGAACCTTATTGATAGGATTCGGTGAGAATAATTTTCTTCCATCATTAATTACGATTCTGCATCTTCTCGTCGATGTCCCTAACTTCTATTTTGAATGAAGTGATGAAAATAAAAATATGATTCTTGTGAGGCTAATAAAACTCACCTACTGAGTTGCCGTGAGGCGTGCTTGTTCATCGAGAGTTGTTCTATTTAAGGAAGGAGATTGAAGGACCATTTGGAAACTCCCAAACCGTGGAGGCTTTCTTTAATTCTCTGCGGATCTTCAAGCGATACACCGGAATAATTGTGCGACGCTGTACCCATTTTAATGAGGTCCTGACAGAACAACAACGACACTCGGCAAGTAGTTTACTTCTTAACTAAAAGGTTCATTCATTGCCGCTCCTTCCACTTTATTGGAGGTCGAGAGATTTTCCTTTTCCACTTTTTTAAGGATAAAGCTCGAAAGGCTTAAAAGCGTGTGAACACGAACAAGAGGTGGACGTGATCCTGTTGAAATTTAATCCATAGATTCATGTATCAAGATTCGAGAATCGCCTCATGCCAATTTGGATTTCGATTTGACAGATAGCCAATCACATCAAACTTGGGAAAAAAACTTCCATCTCACCCTCCCTCTTCTTGCCATCGAGACTAGTTCTATTTAAGCTTACGACAGATTCTAACGTAATGTCACACATAGCCAACATACATGGAAGCAAGAACAAGATAGCAAAGATAATAAAAGGGCCAAAAATATAATGACAGGTATTGTTCGAGCCATCAGAAGTAGCACAAAAGATTAAAAAATTATCCGAATTAACCAAGGATGTTGTTCATTTGGATGAGCCTAAGTGTTCAATTTGGGGACAAGTTCGAGACGAGAAAGGTAACCATGGTCTACTTGATTATGCTTTTTTGTCTTTGAGAAAGAAAAGAAATTTATATTACACCAAGGGGAATACACATAGACCAAATCACATAAGTTAATAATGTTTATTCTATGTAAGAGGTGCTTACTTTGGCATAAATCTTGCTGGAGGCAAGATAAAAGGACATATTTCCTTTGCCTAGGAGTACCTTGAGGAATAGCTAATGGTGCACAAAACATATAGAGGAGTACACTACAAATAGCCAAGTAATACTTATTTTCGGGAGCACCAATTAGTCGAGTAATCCAACTTTCATGTGTAACAATTGCACACTGGTTAAGTTGGTCAGATTGGAATCTACTCTAGAATCAACACATGGTTTGAAAGTTGTATTTTGTTTCAATTTAATTCAACTCAACCCGCGATATTATCAAATCCAATTCATAAAATTGGATAGGGCAGAATAGGTTATTGATTAGTCAAAATTTATGTTTATTTTCTATATATTTCTTATATAACTTTTCTATTAAATAACAAAAAAAATCTAAACTTATAAATAACTAATATCTTATAACAAATCAAATAAAATAAGTAAAAACAAAAAGGCATCAAAGAAAAAAATAAAAATATGATTTAAAAATAATTAATTAAATTAACCCTAATATTAATATCTTGCGCAGTTGGTGAAAGGTGGAGTGGGGTGGCGAGGGGTCGAAGAAAAGGTTGCAGGGGTTTAAGGTAGGGGAGAAAGGGTGGTGGCTAGATATTGACGAAGGCAATGAGTACCTTGTAAGGAGAGGAGGCGACCAAAGTCAATGAATGGCATCGGTGAAGAGCCAACGAGATGGTGACGACAGCAACGGACAAGATGGTGATAGTGGAGGTGATGGAGGACTAGGAAGAAGGTAGGGCTTTGTCTTATTTTGTTGAAGGAGGAGAATGTAGGGTGAAGAGGGAGAGAGATCGAGAGAGAGAGAGAGAGAGTAAAATTTTTGCTTTTAGGAGAAAAATTAGTGTAAAAGGGGGATAATGAAAAATAACCCTCTCTAATTTTTCAGCCTAACCACAATACTTTTCAAAATAAGTTAATATTAACAGGTTGAATTAGATTAGTTGAACCTCGAATCCAACTCAACCTAATCCAATTAAACACGATTGGGATGAGTCAAAGTTGCAAGTTGAACCCAACTATTGTGCAACTCCTATAACAATTATCTACTAGCATTTAATCTTTAACCCCTTGTATCTAGATACCATTGACAAAGATCGACTCAATTTAACTTGATCCTCCTCTTAAACAAACATTTACTGTCCATAAAAGATTTTTGATAGCGATGGGGTTAGTGTCAATGAGAAAAATGTGACATACAACTGTAAATAGTGAGACTCACTGACTTATAACTTGAACGTAAAGATTTGGATGGCTGATTTAGGTTTATTAAACTAATTTTTCGTGATCATACTTGAATTTAAGAAATTGAGGCGAAACTGCAACCATTTTGAGAATGAAATGTTGCATTTTTTTCAACCATGGAAGACCCAATCTCATTGCATCTCTCAAGAGTGAGCATATGACCATTTTTGGAAAGGAGAAAGGACGACAGTTGGATGATATGGGCACCTCTTGACTTTTCCATCGACCTTGTCCGTTGAGGGCTTTTGGTTATCACACATCAAGTGATAGTGATCCGAATTTATCCCAAAGAGAATAAGAACTAAAGTCCAAGGAAGACAAAATACTTAAATTCCAGAAATTGGCTGGGTCAAAGGGTTTCACAAGTCTTGCAAAATAATCCCCACATTAAAAAGGCCCAACAGGAACCACAAAGTGGGCCGAGCAAGTATTTTAGCCACCAATAAGATGTGTACTTGCTGGAAGCACGTGTGGAGGTCCCACAGGCTCGAAAGATTAAAACAGAAGATAACTCAAGGCCTATTTTGAACGCGAGATAAAATGGTGAGAAGCATGATGGTTGCGGTGAAATTCTCCTAATTACTGATGTACTTTTGGGTTTCAGAAAACAAACAAGTCCTGAAAGAGGATTGTTTAGGTATGCTCTGCTTCTCATTCCTTTGGCCGATACCATACCGCAGAGGTCACATTGTTAAGTTAAAGGGATGAGGAAACCAAACTCATAATCACATGTCTGCCAGTTGAATTGCCATGAAGATGAGCTGGATCCAACGGTTGGAGCCGGGGAATGAGCAAATATCTACTACTAATCTAATCTTCATGCTTAATCTCGGTCAACTGCAAATTTCAGAATGTGGAATCAAATTGGTTTAGATGATTTTGGGTCATGACGTGCGCCAACTTACTGATACGTGGAAACAATTAGAGGTGTTAATGAAGAGAAGGAATCTTTATATCCAGCCATTGGATCTAGAAAAAGAGGCTTGATATGCTTTTGGCTCTTGGATACGACTGACTCTATCGTCCCCAATCTCATGTAATGTGAGAGGTAAGGCAGCTAAATTGTACTCATTAAACTCATCATTCATATCTAGAGAGCACTTGAAACCCCAAAACTTCAACCAACGTTTTCGATTTAAATCCACGGGTAAAACAGCATTTCCCCTTTCGAACCATTCTACCATGTTGAACCGGATGGCAAATATTGTGCCGAATATAATGGAAGATGAATTAATCGTTGTCGCATTTTTCTAACCTTCCGTACCTCAGTCAACCGAAAATTTGAAAGCACGTTCGCGTGTCCGAGTGAGATGCATGAAATGATCTTTTAGAGTTTGAATGTGAGATAAGATGATGGATTAGTATGGAATAATCCTAGAAAAGTATCTGTTTAGTGATAAAATAAGTAGATGGATAAAATAATCCGTATATTGATATTATATTTATAGGTATTTATTTAATGTTAAAAATATGAAGAAATGATATTGTGAGTATTTATTTAATATTTAAAATAAAAAGAAAGGATATTAATGTATATTTATTTAATATTAAAAATATAAACAGAGGTTATTGTATTTTGATGAAAAAATTATTTCAAGAATTCCTACAAAAAAATCCCGTCAAACAGCTTCCAAACGAGACCAGACGTTATCTGGATTCGATCGCAGCAACCTTTTCGCTCGTTCTTGACGTCCATCCACATCGAAGTTTCCTGCAAAAATGCATGAACGAAAGAAGTGCCCCCATTATTCTTGGATGAACGCCTTTATCGAAACAAAATTATTTTCCTCTTGCGTACTTGATCGGTAATCACCATTCTGACGTCTCAAACTTCAAGGCGTTACGCGGAGATAAATAAAGGGAGAATCCGGTAATTTCGCCGGGAAGAAAAACCGCGGGGGTGGGGGGGAAGAAAGCACATTTGCCAGAAAACCTCGTGGGGGCCCAACCGGACGGTCCACGTCAGACGTTGCATCTCGTGGGCCCCACCCCTTCACGCGGTCTCACCACCCATCCTTCTCTCGGCGGGGGCCGTCGGAGGGGAAACCCCAGGAGTCCCCTTCCAAACTAAATTAAAAATAAACGGAAAAAAAAATATCAGTTACAGGAAGAAAGGGAAAGAAATATTTTTTTACACGGAAGCTCCTGTAAACCTTCCGTGTTACAGAAAGATCCCTACGTCTGATACATATAGATATACGTCCAAAGTTGCCAAATTTCACACTCGAAGTCGAAGCACTCCGTTGGTGCGAGATCACAGGTTAAGCTGTTCACAAGCTATCCTAAACTGGAATCTGCCTTCATTAAGACTTCAATTTCCATCCGAGTGTCCACATCCACTTAATTATTATTGGAACAATAGAAAAAGGAGAATACTGTCACGGATACCGGCTACCATAACATCCCCAAGATGCCCCCAAATTAATAGAACCAACATCAGTTTGAATGTTCAAATAAGGAAGGAGCGAGCTAAACTGCTGGCTTCCATCAAAAGTAGCGGACTTTTTCTGCTGGAGCTCTACCCTCCAAGGGTGTTTATGCAAACACCATCTACTTTCCAAGGACATCCGTGGATATTTCGGGGCTAATTTAAAGATGTAAAAGCCCCTGAAAATTCACAGACCAAAAGCAGCGAGAGGGAGAGAGAGGGAGAGAGAGAGAGAGAAAGGGGAAAAACCAAACCGCACCACACCCGCAACCCTCTCCCCCCTCCCGATTCCCGCCACGTGTCCACCTCCCCGCAATCCTGTCCGCCCACGACAGATAGGACGGTCAGCAACGGGCAACCCCTCCCACCTGCCCGCGCCCTCCGATCCCCACATCGACGGTCCTCCTCTTCCTCCCCAACTCCCCGGGCAGATCTCGCCGCCTTTAAGAGGCGGTGCGGCCCCTTCTCCTTGCCTCCTCGCAGGCGCACCTCCACCCTTGGCCCCAACCCTCGGTCCCGCCCTCTTCCCGCCATGCCCCTATTCCCTCTCGCCCCTCCCCTTCCCTCTCCCCGACCGTTACGCCGGCGGCGGCTGGAGACTCCCACCACCACCTGACCCCGATCTCCGGTGGGCCCCACGGAACCCTGATCCCAGCCTTTCTTGCATGGCCTCGACCCTCTACGCCAGCCGGAATGAGCCAGACTGGGGGGAGCGGAAGGTGTACATGAGGAAAAACCCTAACCCTAACCACCCCAACCCCGCCGCGGCCGAGACCACCACATCCTCCTCCAACCCTAACCCTAACCCTAACAGGAATCCCCCTTCCCCCTCCCCTGGAGGGAGGGCCCTCCCCTTTACCCCGGGAGGAGGGGGCCGCCACCGCGGCGAGAACCTTTCCGGCAGCTACGTCACCTTCCACGTCTCCGCCTACTCTCGGTCCGAGCTCCGCGACCTCAAGCGCCGCCTCGCCTCCGAGCTCGACCGTGTCCGCGGCCTCGCCAGCTGGATCGAGTCCAGATCCGCCGGCCCGGGAAGCCCCGACGTCGCCCCCGCCCACGTCGACCGTGATGCGACCTCCTCCTCCGCTTCCCGGCCCCCCGCCCCCCGCCAGCAGCCCCCTCTCCCCGATCCGCCTGCCCCCAAGAAGGCCCCCGGCTCCGCCTCCTCCAAGCGGCCCCCTCCACCCTCCTCCACCCCTTCCCCCCGCGACGCGAAGCGCCCCGCCCCCTACCCCGACCTCCTCATGAAGAAGTGCGGGCAGATCCTCACGAAGCTGATGCGGCACAAGCACGGGTGGGTCTTCAACGAGCCTGTCGACGCCGTCTCCATGGGCCTCCATGACTACAACATCATCGTCAAGCGCCCCATGGACCTCGGCACCGTCAAGTCCCGCCTCGCGTCCGGCGCGTACTCCAACCCGCTCGAGTTCGCCGCCGACGTCCGCCTCACCTTTGAGAACGCCCTCCTCTACAACCCCAAGGGCCACGACGTCTACATCATGGCCGACCAGCTACTCCGCCTCTTCGAGGACCTCTTCGCCCCCGCCAAGGAGAAGTTCGAGAAGCAGAGACGCGCCATAGCCCGCGATCAGGAGGTCGAGCGCCACAAGAACCACCAGCAGCACCGCCAGATCCCCCCGGCTGAGCCCTCGAACCGGAACCCCAACCCCCTCACCCCGTCCCCGAGGATGCTCCCCCCCGCCTCGAGGCCCGAGGCCCCTCCCTCGGCGAGGCCTTCCCCAATGCCGCAGCAGCAGCAGATCCAGATGCCGCCCGCCGTGAAGCCGCAGGGGGCGGTGAAGCAGCCGAAGCCGAAGGCGCGGGACCCGCACAAGAGGGAGATGAGCTTCAGGGAGAAGCAGAAACTGAGCCAGGACCTGCAGGCGATACCGGACGAGAAGATGGACCAGATCGTGCAGATCGTGAGAAAGCGGAACCCCGACCCCGCGCTCGACGGGAACGAGATCGAGCTCGACTTCGAGGCGCTCGACACCGAGACTCTCTGGGAGCTCGACCGGTTCGTCAGCAACTGCAAGAAGGCGATGAACAAGATCAGGAGGCAGGAGGCCATCTCTGCCGCCTCCGCGGCCTCTGCGCCCCCTCCTCCCCCCGCGGCCCCTAAGGTCGAGGAGAAGGTGATGCCGTCGCCCCGATGATGATGCTGAGGCTCGCTCGGTGGATAACCCATCAACATAGAGAAATCATTGTTGCTAAAGAGTTGCGGGAATTGTGGCTGGCAGGTACCGCTCGCAGCGGCGCCGCCCACCGTAGGCGAGACGACCCCGGAGATCGCAACGGCTGCTGCGAAGAGGAGCCGGAGGCAGGACGCGGCCGCAGGAGACGAGGATGTGGATATCGGCGACGAGATGCCGTCCACGCACTTCCCGCCGGTGGAGATCGAGAAGGACAACAGCAGCTCCAGTGAGTCGAGTAGCAGCGAGTCCTCTTCGTCATCCTCGTCGAGTGGTAATAGCAACAGCTGCCCTGAACGTCTTGAATAGGATACTGATTGGTGAGTGTAATCTGACTGAAGGATATGTGAAAATGGTGGTTTGGTCTGCAGATTCCGACTCGAGGAGCTCGTCGGGGAGCGATTCGGAGGGGGACGAGGCGCAATCGCCGGCGGTCGGGTTGAGACCTCCCCTTCAGAGGACTTGACGAGGGAAGGGATGGTGGTCTTCTTCTTTGTTGCCAAAGAGTGTTTTGTGATTGACTGGTTGTGGTGGGGGGCGAAGGTGTATGATATGGAGATATGCTGATGTAGTATTGTACATATGGTTAGAGTAGGAAAAAAGAAAAAAAAAAGAAAAAGGAGAAGGGACAGGAATTCCAACAAAACTGAGTTTTTAGGGGGTTGTTAAGGATTTAGATGTGTCCGTAGGAGACGAGGGCCAAGTGTGAAGAAGGGGGCTGGGGGCGTTGATGGGATTGCAGATGTGGGGCTGCTGGGTTTTGTTAGTGTGGAGATGATGATGAAGAAGAAGGGGGTAAATCCTCTCGTTGCCTTAGGTTTTTTTTTTTTTTTCCTTCATGTTTTCTTAAGGTCACAAGATGAGTTTCCAATCTTAGTTCTTAACATGTCTTTGTGTGTTTGATTCTTTTATTACTGCAGTTGGTGGTGTGTGTATGCGCCTGCGTGCATTTAAATATCTCCAAGGGGGTGTTGTTGAATGGTGAACTTGGTGGATGGATGTATCGTGTAATGAATGAGGTGTAAAGTAGAAGGGAATAAAGTACTAGTAGATTAGCTGCAATGTGCGGGGGGTGGGTGGGTGGGTGTTGAAAGGCCAAGGGAGATTGTGATGGTATGAGGGGTGATCTCCATTGGTTGGAGTTGATCCCAGAGGGGAGGATTAGGAGGAACATGATGGTACCTCTAAAGTTGTTAATGGAAGGGTCAAACATACCATCTACTTAAATGTTATGTTGTTGATCCATGGAAGTTTAGAGTCTACAATCAAAAAGTATTGTGAAAAATGAAACATCTTGCAAAAATTTAATTAAAATTGTCAATGGTCTGTTTGATTGTGTAGTTACTGCATTTC
Organism: Thalassia testudinum; assembly: GCA_037157565.1. NCBI lineage: Eukaryota > Viridiplantae > Streptophyta > Magnoliopsida > Alismatales > Hydrocharitaceae > Thalassia > Thalassia testudinum. Next base: position 28,873,541 of record JAZHRO010000024.1, read on the forward strand.
AAGAGGGGTGAGCGAATGGCAGCAAGGAGATGTATGTATACAATATGATTTCTAATTTGGATGCTTATTCTATTCAGCCGTCGTTGGTATGCTTTTAAGGGTTCATTTATTATAGAATTAAAAATAAAGCATTAGCTACCAGTAGCAAGGAATATCATGTCATTTTTTATTATTCTTCTTGCATCATTTCAATGTATACGTTACGCCTACCTCCACAAATTTCTATTACAGAAGAAAATAAAAATTACTTGCATCGTATTCATTTATCTACTGTATCTATTTTTATTATTCTACCAGTAATATAAATGAAAATAAAAATTAATAATAATATAACAATTTAATTGTTTACTGAACTTCAAATATTTCATCACTTTTAAATCTTATATCCTTTTAAAGTTTGTCCAATTTGAGCTTTAAACCTTTATCATTAAGTGGGGGCACTAAGGATTTTTGTTGTCTCATTTGGTAAGAGTTGAGTTTAAATTGCAGAAATTCGATCTTTTAAAGTGTGACAATTCATGTAATTTTAAGTTTGGATCTGTGCATCGTCCTTTGGTCGCGTAGACAGCAGAAGAAAACGATAAATCGACTTGCATCTTTAGGGTGAACCATGCATTTGCCAGGGAGATGAAGGCACTTGATGTTTTGGGGTTTGTGGTAGGCCTTCCAACTCAATGGATGCAGAAGTTGGGTATACATTGTTAAGCATGCTAGGATTTGCTGGAGCATTTGCCTCACCTTGGGAATCCTGGAGGGGAGATTCCCATGCAAATACCTCCCTCCTGCTTGAAAGAAGGCCCTCTCAACCCAGAATGTTGAAGGATTAAGTAAGAGACGTGTTAGGAGGTTGGGGGAGGAAATTGTTCTCAAGAATGGTTTGAGTTTGTTGAGTGATCTGGGGCATTGAGGGAATTCTTAGATATTTGCTTGCTAAAATGGTGGTGAAAGATCTTGTTGGCCAGAATTCAAAGATGATCACGGATTTTATTTGGGAAGGCAAGGTACAGTTGGTTGCTTGGGTTGATGTCAGTCGTCCTTTAGAGGAGGGTGGCCTGGGGGCTCCACTACCTCGAGGTGCTGGTGTAGGCCACCATAACACAAAGAATATGGTGGTTGGTAAACATGCATTACTCCTTGTTTGGCAATGGGATGATTGGGTGCCATGGGGACTACCTCATCGCCTAATGTCGACCCATTGACCTGGCAATATGGAAGAATATGTTGGCCCTTTGTCCAATTGTGACGGAGCACCTCTACCAAGGGGAACACTGATCATTGGTGACACTTGGTGGCTAATTTAGTCAAAGGGACATACCCCTAAGTGAGTGTGCTGCACCTGGATTGTAGCGAGAGATCGCTTGCTCCCGCGTAGTCGCCTCTGACAATGGGGGTCGACGTCACCGATAGGTGCCTAATCTGTAAAAGGAGAATCCTCCTCCCAACTATTCTTCTATTGCAACTTCACCTTCTTGGTTTTGGGGAACAGCATGGGGGAGCCTCCTTGCACACCTATGAGCTGAACCAGCTCCATTGAATGTGCAGTGAAGTGGCAAGGCAAGAAAACGTGAGTGGGGAGTACTCGCAGATGCTATCGATCTTGACATGGAGCATCCAGAAAGAGAGAGATTCTAAATTGTATGGTAGCCCCCATAAGCTTGCAGGAGTCATAGGTGATGGTATCGTTAGGAACCCACATAATCTCTCTAATTGAGATTGTATTTCTCTCATTTTTTACCACCGTTGCTTGTTGCAACCCTGTTGGAACTGTAGGGTGTTAAACCCTCTCTTAGCCGGTTGGTTACTTCAGTAAATATGATATCACCAGAGGAAATATCATATTTGTCTATGTATCCAACCATTTGCACCCTTAGGTATACCTCTCGTGGGGTGTGATGCAAGGTTAGTTCGCAGGACGTGTCTACGTTAGGATCAGCATCTGGCTTGCTGCTGGAAAGTCGATTAAAAGAACAGAAGTTAACGTATTAGATTTGCCTCAATCTTTTGCGTCGTTCTGGTGTTGGGTCTGCCTTGATTTCTATACTTGATGATCATCTGGTTGCAACGATAGAGGTTCAGGATCTGGAATTTAATTTATTGGTTCGTGGGATACGCAGGATTTCTATGTGCAGTGTGACTTTCTAAAGAGTAAGTGCCGTGTGTATTTTACTCGATGAGGATGGATTGGACCACGACGACATCTTTTAAGATAGCTGATGGCACCAAGTGATCGGATAAAAAGGCAAACGAAAACGACGAAGGGAGGATCTCAACGTTCCTTAACATAAAAGAAAGGTTCAACAACTTTGGAAACATCCAACGCCATTTGAAATCTTAGGTGTGATGTGTGGAGGGGATGTTGGCTCAACGAAAATGACAGTGCCTTCCTAAGCAAGAGGGCAGAGGTAAAATTGGGGCCTACCGTAAATAAATTGGGTGGGGCGCCTCTCCGGCTACAGGGAACCTTTGTTTTCGCTGGTAGGTCTTCGCAAAGTAAGGATTATACTTCAGCATAGAGCTGCAAATGTTTATTCATCTAGGCTGAGCGGCGTGTTTGGCATGTGGGTTAGGTAGTGGAATAAGTAGAGGAATATGGAAGGAGTGGTGGAATAAGTAGACTTTGATGTTTGGATGATTAGGTGGGTTAACTTTGTTACATAGAGAAGGTACATTAATTTTACGTTAGGTTAACTTCCTTTAACCCGATGCAAGTGATAGGTGGGTTAAATAGCAAACAAATCCGAGTTAACTGACTTAACCAACCTACCAAACATGTTCACGTTGGGTGAACTTCAGTTAATCTGATGCAAGTGGTAGGTAAGTTAAATAGCAAACAAATTTAGCAAACAAATTTAAATTAATCCAGGTAACCTACATACCAAATTCATTCGCACCAAGGTTAGCTTGACTTTTGATGGAGTGTACCATGATAACAAGAAAAGATGATCAAAGAAAGAAAGTCATTGATATAACGACGAAATTGGAAGGAAGTGTACCTGTAGTCAGAGGACAAGAGGGTATCGATAAGACTATCCAAACACCCTTGGTGTTGATTTGCTAAAAATTCCAATAGACGAGATGTACTTGAGCCGAAGATTAGACTATGGAAACGAGAGACTTGGGTCCTGCTTGGAAAGGGGATTTTTCAAGAGGGACGAAAATTAAAAGCAGGAGGAATGGAAAAAATAGAAGGATTAAGATGTTTTGGTTGAATTCGTTTATCTTGGTAAAGAAATTAGGAAGTTTTATTTTATTTGAGATATTTATTTAGTGAAATAAGTTGGTAGAATAAAAAAAAATTAGTTGAAAAAGGAGGTCAAGTAAAATTATCAAGAGGAAGTAAATAATTCCATGGAGATGGAGGAGGTGAGGTGAGGGGTGGGAGGGTAGGGTTTGGTAAACATGAAATTAGGGATTCAATTTCAACACCTATGATTTTGAAATTAAACATCTCAGATGGAAAATAAAATTTTAATTCCACCAAACAAACAGCAACTCAGGGAATCTTGAATGAGGGCATGGTTGTTCTTGTAGAGATGGAGGCAGTCCACTTGGATCTCTTGAATGCAATTGAGGTAGATCTTGCAAGCTCTCCCAACCGTTTGTGGCACTTCAGAACAGAAGCAAATTTATTTCTTGAAAGAAACAAAGACAACATATTCTTTTGTTAAAAGGAAACATTTGTGTCTTAATCGGAGTTGTTCCTTGCCAAGGCCAATGGCAGGGAAGTTTAAAGCCGGGATTTTCGCATGGGGGGCCCGATCCGGTAACGCACGCACACACACGTGATATCAGTTTGGTGTGAGAAAGGAATCTGTTCTCACAGGCTTATATCCAAGTTTGCTCTAAGCGTGAGAAATTTACAAGTTCCCACGATCATTTGAATGCTATGACTCCCATGTTTTAATTTTTGCTCTTATAATTATATGTGACAACATAAAAACGAAGACTAAGCTATGTGCACCATATTCTTAATTGACCTTATCAAACCCAAACGAAACTCATGTCTGACAAGAGAAAAGGGGGAAAGTCCATGCTTTGTGCAACACAGACATATCAATTTCCTGAAAAAATGGTAACTATATATTTCCCCAAATTGATCCAAGATTTCACGTGGAATTGAAGTACACCACTATCAAGCATGCTTATGATTACTTGGGTTAACCCAAATAACCAATCGAAATAGTTGGAAATGCTTGGGTTATTTGAGTTATGAGTAAGCTGAAGAATCAAATCATAAAATTTATGTGGATTTTAAGTTAGTTGATGGGTCAAGTATATGTAACATGAACTATCCAAAGCACTTGAACTATTAAATCAAGTGACTTGACACTTATCTATCTGATTAGAATTCAAATGTATAGATAAATTGATTTATAAATGATATTGATATTTCTCTACGAATCTTTTTCTTATAATTATAAATGTTATTTGATTTTCTATGAGGTAGTTAAAGTATTTACTCACTCATATGTGGTAAAGAATTTCGTCAAGAAAAAATCCTCCTTTATTAATTAATATGTGTAAAATTTAAAGTTTACACAACCCAAATCTACTCAAAATCTAATCTAATTTTACAAGGTCATAAAGGACTACTTTGTTAATTTAAATCACATACGATGTAATCTAGAACAATCTAAATCTATTTAGGGTAATCGAATGGGGATCCCCTACTGATGTTCTAAAACATCTGCCATCTCCAAATTCATTGAATGAAAAGCTTTTTCAAATGGAGTTTGCATAAAAATAAACCACAAGGAGTTACCTTAAAGTAAAACATCCACGGAAACAATATCTACCTCAATGCAAAAACCTATTTTGTAGAGATTTAAAATTTAAGGTTGATAAAATTTAAGATATCATGAGAAAAGATAAGTGGATTAGTATTTTGAAAATTAATAGATGCTGATGTAATTGTCGATTAGATATATTATTATTAATTTTTATTTTAATTTATATTAAAAATGAAATGACAAAAATATATATAATCGAGGAGCGATAAATATGATAGCGACAGCAGATGTGGTAAATGAAAGGTAAAATTTATATATTATTTGTACACCGTAGCGGTAACAACAGTCACGTAAATGCCCTTTTTAAATCACGCTCACAAGGGCGCAATTGGCAATCTCACACCCTTCCACCCTACCTATAAATATACCCTTTTTCTCCTACCCCATGTGTAACCCCAGCGCGCGGCGGCGCAAACCCTAACCCTAACCCTAGAAGATGCAGATCTTCGTGAAGACCCTAACGGGGAAAACCATCACCCTAGAGGTGGAGTCCTCGGACACCATCGAGAACGTGAAGGCGAAGATCCAGGACAAGGAAGGGATCCCACCGGACCAGCAGAGGCTTATCTTCGCCGGGAAGCAGCTCGAGGACGGCCGCACCTTAGCCGACTACAACATCCAGAAGGAGTCGACCCTCCACCTCGTCCTCCGCCTCAGGGGAGGCGCCAAGAAGCGCAAGAAGAAGACCTACACGAAGCCCAAGAAGATCAAGCACAAGAAGAAGAAGGTCAAGCTCGCCGTGCTCCAGTTCTACAAGGTGGACGACTCCGGGAAGGTCACGAGGCTCAGGAAGGAGTGCCCCAACGCGGAGTGCGGCGCGGGGACCTTCATGGCCAACCACTTCGACCGCCACTACTGCGGCAAGTGCGGGCTAACCTACGTCTACTCCAAGGCCCAGGCCGAGTGAGGGGAAGAGTGAAGGTGACGCCCTTTTTGATTAATTGGATCGTGGGTAGTCTTTGTTTTGTTGAGATTGTGGTTAGATACCTAGAAAGGTGTCGTTTTTATGTAGTTGGTAATTTGTTTTCGATGGAGAATGCTTTTTTTTCAGGTGATAAGATCGTGGGTACACTTTATTTTGATCCAATTTAGTCTGCGACATGGAAAGGTGCCGTTTTGTTGCTCGTGGTTATTGTTTTATTTTATTTTTTTGTAGTTGGTAATTTGCTTTGGATGGAGTCTTGTGCGAAAGATTATGTCTTGCTCCCTTTTTAATTGATAGGATCGTGTGTGTTCTTTATATCGATCCAATTAAGCATACAACATTGAAAGGTGCCGATGTCTTGCTCGTGGCTCTAGTTTTCTTTGTAGTTTGTAATTTGCTTTGGATGGGGAATGCTTTTTTTGTTATATGTGAAAGATTGTATCTTTCTCCCTTCTTTTGGAATGTGGGTGCTGTTTATTTTGACCCAATTATGCTTAGAACATAGGAAGGTGGAATTTTGTTGCTTGTGGTTTTAGATTTTTTAGATGATAATTTGCATTGGATGAAGAATATTTTTGTCATATGCGAGAGACATATGCTACGGATGATGGTTAGTCTTTGTTTTGATTCAAGAATGCTTTATTCTTCTATGTTAGGAATGTGGGATTTTGTTGATTGTGGTGGTAGATTTCTGGCTGGTTGTCTTTTCATGGGGAATTTAATCTGTAATGTGCTTGAGATTTCATCTTTGATAGATTTCGTGGCATTTGATGGGGAATATTATTTGTTATATGTAAGGTAAATTATCTTTATGCTTAGCAACTTAGAAAGATGTTCTCTTGTTGTGAATGTCTGTAGATGTTTTGTTGCTACTTTGCAATTGTATTTATACGATACAATTTATCTTTTAGCCATGTTCAGAAGATTTTATCGATGATCTGTTGAGGCATTTGATTGTGAAGGTTTTCTTTTCCGTGCAAAGAATTTCCATCCTTGATCCCTTGAGTGAGGAAAAGATGCTATTTTTCTGGTTTGTATGATTCAACTTTAGGTTGCTCCGAGGTTTTGTGCTTCAATGTTGGTTGGTTTGTCGGTGGAAAATGGTGCTTTTTCCCGGCAATTATACTTGGAATTGCTAGTTTGATTCAATGGTAACTTTCGTTTTTGAGAAGCTATTATTTGCCACATATGTCATTTTTAGTTATCTGCTTTGAATGGATATGTTTTAAGGATCTGCTAAAGTTTTGATTCTTCGTACCTTTTAAGTATTTAATTCAACAAAGTTTTGCTTTGATGTATTTCTTTGCAACCGAGGATGAATTTACTGTGCCATGAGGATGATGAAAGGGTGTTGATAGTGGGAAGAAGAATTCATTCCACTGTGATTCTTCATGCCTAATAAATACGACTTCTTCCTTCCACTGAGCACATTGCTTTTAACTTTGTCTTCTATTTGGTCTGCATTATAGAACTTGCTGGATTTTTTGTGATAACCATATCATTTTGATCAAATTATTTTCAATGGGAATTCACAAGTTCTCAGCCGATTTAATTTATTCCGTGAATTTATGATTTTGCAATGTTGTTCCCTACATTGGATCCCATGGTCTGGCCTTCAGCTCTTTGCCATCAGCCTCTTATGTTCAGGAGAATGATGCCATTAAGCATTTGAATCTGATTTTGAGTTACTGGTCATTCTCTATGTTTGATGTGCAATGATGAGGTTATCACAAAGGTGTAGGCAGTGATGGGATGAATCTTTCATTCTATCGTGAGCCTTTTACCCCAATAAAATCGACTTCTTCCTTCCACTGAGCACATCATGTTTGTATCCTATGAAAGTTATCTGGACTTGATAATGATAATGCATCTTACAAAGCTGCAACTGTAAGATTCATCAGTTGTTGGATTTCGCCGAGTCCATCGTAGGTCTATGATTTTACAGTGCTTTCTCCTATAAGTCTTCATTTGGTTTCTTTAGGGGTCTCTCTTAGTTTCTTTTGAGGTAGCAAGTTATTGATCTCCTGGTGAGATTGATTAAGGACCTGTTAATTGTGCCATGATGAGGTCGATGAAAGGATGTGGCAGTGGTGGGGCATAAATTTCGTTCTACCGTGAGCCTTTCCTCCCAATAAAAACGACTTCTTCCTTCCACTGAGCACAATGATCCAGTTTGTTTTTACTGCATAACATTTGAAATTGGTTTCTTGAGGGGTTTGATTTGATGTGAACATGAAATATTGATTAGGTATCCAATCTGGAATTGTTTTTCCCAAACGGACTTTGTGTTATTAAGGTATTTCGTAGGTTGTGGACTGAAAGGATGTAGGTTCAAGCTTTTGCAATTCTGAGATTTCGGATTTTACCAAATTTTGTAGAAATGTATTCTTAGGTCCTTTGTTTGCGTAGTATTTTGGTATAAGTTTTCTAATGGAAAAAAAAAAATGCAAAGATGACATCTCTGGGAACAAGAAAACTCGGCCGACAGGATTCATGGGAAAGAAGGCTGGAGTTCTGCCCAAATTAGGGTCATGTGAATTTGTCAAATAACAGATGCCTATAAACCTGCAACAATTCAAAGGCTTCAAGTGCCGAGATACCTAAACCCTAGGGGCATTTCATTATCTTTGAAACGTATTGTTGGGATTCTGATATGCCCGTGGTCACCTTGATGCCTGGCGTCTACCTTGCCTTGTAGGGAATGGAAAGCCTCCTTTTAAGGAAATATGTTGGCAGTGCTACATGCGATTTGTTTTGAGCAGGTTCAATAATCTCTAGATCCACAAAGAAGTTATCGAGCTACAAGAGATAATGGGTGTTTGAGCTGCCTGATCAGCAACTACTGCTGGATATGTTCTGAGACATGGAAGTGCGAATGGTGCAAGTCAACGAAGTGTGGCTAAGCATCTTGGGTGGTATGCAAAAGAAAAACTGACGTTGCCTACCTCCATTCTGCTAATAATCAAGTTTTTGGCAACAACTTTGACCGAGTTGTTGGTGGTGGATGAGATCCATTTATTGTTTGATAGAAAATAAAGAGCATTGCTTCTTTGAAGAGGAAATTATCTTGCAAGCAGAACCCTTAATTCAATGGGTGCACTGTTGTAACTTTCAATAAAAAAAAGAGGAGTTTTTTTTTATGATAGCCTAGACGCCCGTCCAGTTAAAATTTGAGTTTTTGGCAATGGTTGGAAGTCGATGCCGACTACTTTGACGGAGTTCTTGGTGATGGAAGAGATTCACATATTGTTTGAGGGATACAAAGATCAGATCATTGGTCTGCGAAGAGGAAATGATCTCGTGATAAAACCTAAGATTGAAAAAGGTGTTTCATATAAAACCATTTTTCCTCGACAAATGTAGCCTTTCGTTATTGATGGAAGGTGTATAGGCAAGAAGTTTTCTTCATCTAAATTGCAAACCGAGAACGTTGGTTTTGATACGTTGTTTGCTTGAGTTCTGCATCCTCCGATGCTGGAGAATGTTTTTAATATAATTTCATTTGTTTTAATTTCTGGTGATGGTCATGGGACTGATTTAACCGACCTACTGATATGGATTAATTCATAATGCAAATAAGACTTTCTTGTTCGTTGTCTTGTTACAGATATTGCATTGAAGTCTTAGATAGGATGTCAAGCATCATTTGATGTCCAAAGGTTTCCTACATAGCCTAGATACAAGGTACGGTAGGTATCTTTAAGGCCTAACTTATTTGTAGGGTTAACTCTTTAAAAGAGTGATTAATCTCTATTTATTTAAGTACTTAATCTTTGAGCGGCTAATTTAAGTTTAAGCGTTTGAATGTGAATTTGTGTCATGAATTTTAAAATTGTCAAGCTTGTGTTAAAATTGTCGATAACTCAATCTTTATATTTTATATGGTAGACATTATTATCAAATAAAAGTCATAAGAGTTAGTTCTTTCCTAACCCTCGAATAGATGAATTCGAATGTCAGACCGTGCTCAGCAGGAAATCTAAAGATTTAGAATGCAAGTAGCACTTGCTTATACGGCATGCATATAAAGTATGAATTTCGTTTTGAAGCTTTAACCAATATGAGATAATATATTCAATCCAAACATTCACTTTGGGTAATTGAAATCACTGGACGGAATGAAGGGCTTTTACTTCCCACTGAATTAGATTCGTCAAACTTCTTAAGGTGACAAGTTAGAGATGTCAGACCAACTTGAATATGATTGATTCTTTTTTCGTTTGCTCGGTCGAGCTCACTTTCGCTCCTAATTTAATCCGCTTACTCTTGTGCCATTCAAATAGCAACAAGGCCCTTTTTAAGGAAAATAAGTTGCTAGAAGTGTAGATCTTGAGATGCTTACAACAAAACGAGTACCTATGGTTAATTTCAAAATGATGTTGGATGATGCTAAACATCATCGAGCATACGTACCGAAAGCTGTTTATTGATCATTATTTCAATCACTGTCATTTTTCACATATTTCAATCAATGTCATTTAAATACAAAACTGATCGAGTGTTAGTTTTGAGTTTTTCGTGGTTCGATCACCGATTTCTATCGACTGAATACATGATAAAGAACATGAAAAAATTGAAAATTAAAATGTAAGATGTTTAATTTAATTTGTATTGATTCAATCGAATGCAATCAGATTGAATTGATATTTAATAAAAAAAATTAATAAAAAGATATAATTGAAAAGATTATTTTACAACTTTAATTAAATCAAAATTAACATATTTTTAGCAAATACTAGTTAAAAATAAAAGATATAATTAAAATTAAAAGACTTACTTTGGATAACGCATATGTTTTTTAATCTTTGTTTTAAAATTCTAAAGTTACCCAGATTTTTATTTTTTTAATAAATTTTTTAACTCATTAAGAAAACAATCAAATCGGAAAAATAGTTTAACCAAATCATGATATGATTTTAATTTTTATTATCTGGATCAATCAATTGGTTGAATCGATTAAATAAGTTGATCCAATCCAATTTTTAAAATATTACCTTGGGATGGATGTCTTTGGTACTTATGTACCTAACTACAACTCGCCGTGATAGCAAGAGATAAATTCCATTTTACCGATGAGTTTTCTTAGCTACGTCTCCAATGTTGCAATGGGACCTTTCAAACTGCTGAAACTATGCTATCCTCTTCCTCCTTTATCTCAAAGAGGAATTGCAACTATCATCTGGCTATTGCAGTTATCATACACCATAGAGCATGTTGTTATTGGGATCGAATCGTAGAACCAAGTGTGCAGACAAGAATAAATAATCACAACCAAGCACTCATAGAACACGTAGATTTTACGTGAAAAACCACTGCATGTCATGGAGTAAAATTTATTAGCAGGGAAAATGGTCCTACCACGTGAATATAAGAGTAAGATGAGGATGCAAGCGTACACATAGGTCCAATGATATCTTCTTCACAGATAAGAATCCTAATCCCTATGTAACTACCCATCAATCACCCAAGAAACAAAGTTAGGCCAGTTAACCAGAAACTAGTATCATCAGCTTCATGTTTGTATTTCAGTCCCTTGAGATCCACTCAACTTTCTTTATTTTTTAAAGATTTTGTTGAGAGAAAATTAACTTACCTTATTAGATTGAGCATTTTTTTGTAGCATACCTTGGATCCTGTTTCAAGTCTCTTACGACATGACCAAGAATCGTCGTATCTCCCCTTATGGTGTTAACAAAGCATGCTTATGTTCATCTAGGATTGCAGGAAAATCCTAGAACCAAGCTCAAATGTGCTATGGAGAGCACAACAGTTTTTGTTGGTGATATGTAGAGAAGCATTCCTCCACATCATCTATATGGATCACAAACACTTGTTTGGAAGGATCACCTCCCACAATATTCTACAACTAGAGGCACAACATACATAGGAGGTGCAGTCTTCCCTGCTGTCTTCCTCATACCAGTCCAAACTGGCATGTGAGTGAACTCTAGGCAGGAATTATGAATGAACTAGGCTTTGCCATTTCCAGAGTTTAAATGCAAATCTGCCTGGTGAAATGACATAATACAAACCAGAAGAAGAGACAAATAATCCCATTATTCACAATCCTGTTTTACATGATCACTGGAACAATACAAAAAGATCTACAACCTGCACCCTCCTTCAGGTACAAGGCTTACATAAAATAATTCAGCAGGTAAAAAAATTTGAGGCCCCAGAAAATAGTTTGGAGCTTGGAGCGAATCAGCTGACTTCTCCATTGCAACAGGATTTGATTGTCATGAACTCGTCTAGGATATTAGTGCGAACAAAAATACCAAGGAGATTGGAAAAATAAAGCAGAGCCAGGCATGGCCTAATTTGTTGTCAGATTCGCTTGTAAGAAACTATGTAAGAGGAATGTCAAGAGGGGCGCTTCCAAGGATGAGGAAGCCCTTTATGGTCTAGATTGATATCAGATTCACCTACAAGAAGCAAGCACGCGCAAAGATTATGCTGGTGCAGGTAATACTGCCAAGTATACATGTAGTAATGTTAACGGCAAAGAGTTAATTGTAAGTGTAAGAGAATTGGGAGAGAGTTTTATATTAGTTAAGTTAGGCTAATTAGTTTGTTTAGCTACTCTTGCTATCTCTTTCTATTTTTTATTAGGATTTGATTCGATTTGAATTAATTTTCAAATTAGTTAAAATTATGATTACCATTGTTGTAATCACGTTCTATAAAAGAGGGGTTGATTTCTCTTTTTATCAATAACAAGAATTACTCATTATTCTTTCACATTATATCAGAGTAGGAAAATCCTAGGTTCCGCCTCTTTCTCCCCCTCCCTCTCCCTCTCCCTCTCCTACAGAGGTGCCACTGGCCCCTCTCTGCTTAGGGGCACGTGCCCCCCCTCCTACCTATGGCACTCGCTACTTTAGCATGTTCCTCTCTCTTGTGATCTCCCTTTCTCTCTCATCGATTCTCTCACTTTATGTTATAACTAGGGCATCGAACGTCATTTAAGACGTCTAGGAAGTGGTCCAGACGTCTGCTCAGACGTCTGGAAACCTTCCTAGACGTCTGGGATTTAATTTTTTTCAGCGTACGGGTTCGCGTCTGCACGCATGCGTGCGCAGACTGAACCCGCCGCCCTCCTTCTTCTCTTTCCTCCCTTCCTGCAGACGCAACCCTTTTTCTCTCTCTCTCCCTGTGGCTGCCTTCAAATACACCCCTCTCTCCCTCACCATCACTCCATCGCCTTCTTCTTCTTCTTCTTCTTGTCAGCGAGAGAGTGAGTGGGCGAGGGCGGCAGCAGCGGCTGCTGCGAGTGTGCAGGGAGGAGGGGCTGTTGCGAGAGGGAGAGAGAGAGCTTGACCGCGAGGGTGCGAGCTCGCCGAAGCAGCCAGAGCTGACCGGCGAGTGCGCAGTAGGCGCGTGGTGCTGGGGAGGAATTGCTGCAGCTCAGGCAGCAGGCGTGCGCGGCACGGTCGTGCGTTGCGGGCGGAGGGCGAGGAGGTCCTGATTCTGGGAAAATTTCCCAAAATCAGACGTCTGGACATATGTCCAGACGACGAAGGAGACATCTGGAGGAAGGTCCAAACGTCTGAAAGGTGCGATATTTTTACCTTCCTTTCGCGTGTACGGCCATGCAGCCATTTTGCCGAAGGGTTCTGCATCTTTTTGTGTTGAGAACGATCGCGTCTGCGTGCATGTATCGTTCGGGAAGGCGCAAGGGCACGCCATCTCACACAGATCGGACGTCTGGGCAGAGCACTAGACGACGAAGAGGGTCTCTAGACGTCCGGAGTGACGGTCGGACGTCTGGAAACTAAGTCCAGACGGTTCAGCGGACTTCTGGACGTCTGAAGGACCATGCAGGATCAAGGTATGACCTGAGCCATCATTTAAGACGTCTGGAAGATGTTCCAGACGTCTGATTTTGGGCAGACTTATCATTTTTGACCCGTTTAGGGTCCGTTCGAAGTCTGTTTTCCACGTTTCAAGTTTCGTTCTTCTCAGATTTAGTTCCTCTACCTGTTTACAGTAATTGTATACTGTTCTGAGTAGCTCCTTGCAATTGATCCTTGTGTTAGGATCCCGTTCCGTTGCGACTCTAGGGATTGCGGAGGCGTGCGGGTTTGCTGATTACACCCCCAGTACTCCCGATTTTGCACGTAAAGTGGCTTCCCTTAGTTAATTACAAACATTAATGCTTATCTGGGTTAAATGATAGATCCTAGGGAATGGCATGAAACTTAGAACCTGAAAACTAGATTGAATGTTAGATCCTAAGGCATGGCATGAATCCTAGGACTGAAAACTAAATTGAATGATAGATCCTAGGGTGTGGCATGAATTCGAGGAACAGAAACACTGAAACGAATGTCTTGAATGCCTGAATTGCAGTCTCGGATAAGTAGATAGAATAATGATAATTGCCTGTAATTGAATAACAGCTGCCTGTGAAATGTAGAGTACTATTGCTAGTAACTACTACATGTAATTACTGTTGTTTGGAATCTAAACATGAGCTGCTTGTATATAAATTAGAAAGGAAAAGAAGTTTGAATATTGGAATTACGTACTATATGCGAATAAACCTGAAATGATGAAACCTAGTATGGCTTGGCCTGAGGAAACATGAGCACTAACCCTACGGGGAATTAGGAATAGAACTCCTGGAAATAAATGGAATGGAACTAGAAAAGTAAAACGGGAGAGCGTGTTGTCTCTTGGGTACGTGGTACCAAAGAGAGCACATATTACCTCTTAGTGTAGAGGGGAGCTTGCCGCCCTCAGGTAGAGACCGGGGTGGGTTTGGCCACTTTGCACCAACTTTCTAGCCCTTGCGTACACCGTACCGGGGAGAGCTGCTAGTGTAGGGAAAGAGTTAGCCACCCCATGGGCCCTGGGGTTCTGCTAGTTCTCCTACACCGACTTAATAGGCCCACTGGGCAAACCAGGGTAGTCAGGTGAGGGTGCGCGGACTGTGGAGGGGTAAAACCCCTTTTGGTTACTGTGGAGGGGTTGGACCCCTGTTACTGAGAGGGCTCTGCCCTATACTGGTTTCATGCTGTGTTTTGGGTCGCACCCGTTAACGGAAACGATTGACCGCGTGCCAGTGCGGGGTAGCTACCTGTGCGTTTATCGCGCGTGCCGTAATCGCAGTTACGTCTGTCAGTGACCTTGGGGTGGTTGACTGAGGGTAGGACCACCACGGGGGACTCTCCCGGCCAGGAGAGCACCACGTGTTACTTCTACTTTTCGGAAGAGACTGCAATCAAGATCATTCCCACGAGAAAAATTCAAGATCAAGAGAAAGATCTGAGGAATAATGCAATAATTGAGTAAATGGAAAAATAAAGAAAGAAATTAAAAATATAATAGCTACCGTCCACCTTACTGTTTTTCTTAGCTTTTGGTTGCCACTCTACTTAGCGTTTCGCTGACGTGTCACCTTTGTCACCTTTTCAGGACCAGGTGTTGAGAAGCTAGAGCCGGCTGCTGCAGAGGGTGCTGAGCCTAATAGAGCCCAGTAGTTTTTACTCGTGTAGTACCCACTGTACCTTTCCTTCTGTTGTAGTGAGTAGTTTCTGTTACTACTGTACTCTTTTATTGTAAGCAACATGTTTATGTACCTGTTTAATTCCTTATTATTGTGGTGGTGTATACTGTAGTATTTTCTTTCTTTACTGCTGTATTTTGTTACTGCTAGTTATATACATGATGAATGTGGTTTATTTTGCTGCTCTTTTGGTTACTTTCTCGTTGGACGACTGGGTCGAGTCGGTCTGATTCTCGTACTCGTAGGGATTCGGGAATCGGCTTGTAACACTTTATGTCCTTTGTCACCATCACCTCCTCTCTCTCACTGATTTCACCAACATTGGCCCTTCTCCCTTATCGGGGCCATGACCACTGTCGCCTCCCCTTTCTCTCACGCCGCATCTAACTGCAACAATCAAACTTGACCAATTTCGACCGTGTTTAACTCCCGTGACATCGATCCCCACCTTCTACGATGTTGGCAAGGCCTCTCCTTACCTTTACTTCGATCGCTTGCAACACTTTATCTATTGCTGCCCCTATTGATTCACGCAATCGACCTCCTCCAACTGGTTCTCACTCTTTCCTGAGCGAGACTCCACATGTCCTAATGGTTGAAGCAGAATCCTCGATCGCGACTTCAAAGGTTCTTGGAGCAGGTAGGGATTTCAGATTTTGGGTAGATGACTGGATAGGCAAGGGAAGGTTGTGCGATCGATTTCCTAGGCTCACAGCGTTAACAGTGGACAGAGAAGCTATGGTCACTGACACTTGAGATGGATGCTGGTGCACCACCTTCTCAGGGAATCTGTCGGATCAGAGGATATGTGAGGTGCAGGAGCTATTGCGGGTTTTGGAAGGCTTCCAACCTATTAAGACCCGAGGCATCAAAATACTTTAAGACGTTTGGGAGTTGGTCCAGACATCTGGTTAGATGTCTGGATGCCTTCCCAGACGTCTAGAAATAAATTTTTGTGTGCGTACGATCGCGATTCTGCGCGCGTGCCACGTGCAGACTGAAACCTACCGACCTGTAGCACCTTCCCCCCCCCCCCCTCGTGCCTACTTATATTCCCCTCTCCCTCGTTCACCACCCCACCGTCTTCTCCTTCCTCCAGTGCGAGCACGAGCCGCCGCTGCTGCTGGGTGCGATCGCGGAGAGGAGAGGTGCAGCGAGAGGGAGAGAGCTCGCCGGAGCAACTCGAGGCCGGCCGATGGGCGCGCGGAGGAGCGTGGTGCTGCTGCAGCTCAGGCAGCAGGTGGACGAGTGCGGCACGGCCACGCGCAGCAGGAAGAAGACGAGGAGGATCTGATTCTGGGAAGTTTTCCCAGAATCAGATGTCTGGACTTACATCCAGATGACGTGGGCGACGTCTGGAGGGAGCTCTAGACGACTGAGAGGTATGTAATTCCTCTTGTACCTCCTTTTGCGGAAACGGCCATGCAGGCCATTCCGCCGAGGTTCTGAGGCGTGTCGTGTTGAGGAGGTTTTCGTCGCGCGTGTAGGCTTCGTTTCGGGAAGACACGGGAACACGCCCTCCCACACAGCTCAGACGTCTGGGCAAGGCACCAGGCGGCGGAGTGTGTCTCCAGACGTCCGGAGAGGTGGTCGAACGTCTAGAACTAGGTCCAAAAGGTTCAGCAGGATCCCTGGACATTTGAGGAGTAGCGCAGAGTGAGGTATGACTTGGATCACTTTTTAAGACGTCTGGAAGGTATTCCAGACGTCTGATTTGAGTCAGAATTGTTGTTTTTGACCCGTTTAGGGTGCGTTCGAGGTCCGATTTCTGCGATTAAGATTCCATTCTTCTCAGAATTAGTTTATCTACTTGTTTGAAATACTTTTATCCTGTTCTGAGTGGTTCCTTGTGATTGATCCTTATGTTAGGACCTCGTTCTGTTGCGACTTTAGGGGTTGCGGAGGCACGTGGACTTGCCGATCACGCCCCCATTACTCCCGATTTTACGAGTAGAGTGGCTCATCTTAGTTAATTACAAACATTAACGCATCTTTGAAATAAATGATAGATCTTAGGGTATGGCATGAATCTTAGGACCTGAAAACTAGATTGAATGATAGATCCTAGGGTGTGGCATGAATCTTAGGAACAGAAACACCGAAACGAATGTCTTGAATACCTGAATTGCAGTCTTGGATAAGTAGATAAAATAATGATAATTGCCTATAATTGGATAACAGCTGCCTGTGAAATGTAGAGTACTGTTGCTAGTAACTGCTACATGTAATTTCTGTTGTTTAGAAATAAAATTTGAGCCACTTGTATATAAATTTAAAAAGAAAGATTAAATGTCGGAACACGTGCTATATGCGAATAAAACTAAAATGATGAAACCTAGTATGGCTTGGCCTGAGAAATATTAGCATGAACCCTACGGGAAATTAGGGTAGAACTCCTGGAAAATAAATAGAATGGAATTGGGAAAGTGAATGGGGAAGTGAGCTGGCCCTTGAGTACGGAGTACCAAGGAGAGCGACTGTCCCCCTGTTTAGTGTAGAGCGGAGTTAGCTGCCCCAGGGACCCGGGGTTAGGTCTGGCCACTTTGTACCGACTTTTGACCCTCGCGTACATCGCACCGGGGAGAGCTACTAGTGTAGGGAGGGAGCTAGCTACCCCACGGGGCTCGGGGTTCAGCTAGCCGTCCTACACCGACTTGTTGGGCCCACTAAGCAAACTAAGATAGTCAGGCGAGGGTGCGCGGACTGTGGAGGGGCAAGATCCCTGTTTGGTTACTGAGAGGGCTTTGCCCTATACTGGTTCCGTGCTGTGGTTTGGACGCACCCGTTAATGGAAACGACTGACCGCGTGCTAGTGCGGGGTAGCTACCCCTACGTTTATCGCGCGTGTCGTAGTCATCGTTACGCCTGTCAGCGACCTTGGGGTGGTTGATTGAGGGTAGGACCACCACAGGGGACTCTCCCAGCCAGGAGAGCACCACGTGCTACTTCTACTTTTCGGAAAAGACTGCAATCAAGATCGTTCCCACGAGAAACAGTCAAGATCAGGAGAAAGACCTGAGAAATAAATCAAGAAAGAGTAAATAGAGAAATAAAGAAAGAAATTAAAAATAACAGCTACTTGTTCACCTTTACTATTTTCTTAGTTAGCTGGTTGCCACTCTACTCAGCGTTTCGCTGACGTGTCATATTTGTCACCTTTTTCAGGACCAGGTGTTGAGCAGTCAGAGCCTACGGCTGCGGAGGGTGTTGGGCCTAGTAGAGCCCAGTAGTTGAACTTTTGTTGTACCCTTTTTCTGTAGTAGTGAGTATTTCTGTTATACCTTGTACTCTTTTATTGTAAACTTCATATTTCTGTACCTATTTTTAATTATCTACTGTTGTGGTGGTATGTACTGAAGTAGTTCTTTTCTTTACTGCTGTATTTTTGTTACTGTTAGTTACTTGGATGGTGAATGTGGTTTATTTTATTGCTTTTTGGTTACTTTCTCATTGGACGACTGGGTCTTGGGATCAGTTGAGTCGGTCCGATTCTCGTGTCCTGTAGGGATTCAGGAATCGGGTCGTAACAAGAGGTATCAGAGCAAGGTCATCCCGAGAAGTGAACTAACTGGCTGGAAAATAACCAATTCACGTACTTGTAACTGGAGTAGCCACCACAACGTACCTTTTGATATCTGTTTTAAGGTTTCTTCATTGAATATCGATTAGTATTGACGTCTTTTCTTTTTTGTGTTCGCGTCTCCTTGCAGGAGATGCCTCGACGAGGAGGTAGCGAGGCGGGCTGCAAACGTGGCCAAGGACTAGGTCAGAGGGGCGAGCGCGTTGAGCCCGACACCTCAGTGAACCAGCCACTACTTCCGAGCATTCAGGCCCAAGACCTCGCCCAACTGATACGTGACATCGTGCAAGAGGAGCTTCACCCGCCGCCACGAGCGCCTCACCCAGGGGCTGTGGAGGGTAGTTCTCTGTGGGACCACGAGACGGACACGGTGCTGGACGCGGGGGAGAGTAACTGTCCCCTTGTTTAGTGCAGAGCGGAACTAGCCGCCCCAGCGACCTGGGGTTAAGTCTGGCCACTTTGTACCGACTTTTGGCTCTTGCGTACACCGTACCGGGGAGAGCTACTAGTGTAGGGAGGGAGCTAGCCACCCCACGGGGCCCGGGGTTCAGCTAGCCATCCTACACCGACTTGTTAGGCCCACTGGGCAAACCATGGTAGTCAAGCGAGGTGCGCGGACTGTGGAGGGGCTGGATCTCTGTTTGGTTACTGTGGAGGGGTTGGACCCTTATTACTGAGAGGGCTCTGCCCTATACTGATTTCGTGCTGTGCTTTGGACATACTCGTTAACGGAAATGACTGACCGCGTGCCAGTGCGGGATAGCTACCCGTGCGTTTATCGCGCGTGCCGTAGTCACTGTTACGTCTGTCAACGACCTTGGTGTGGTTGACTGAGGGTAGGACCACCACGGGGGACTCTTCCGGCCAGGAAAGCACCACGTCTACTTCTACTTTTCGGGAAAGACTGCAATCAAGATCATTCCCACGAGGAACATTCGAAATCAAGAGAAAGACCTGAGAAATAAATCAAGAAAGAGTAAATAGAGAAATAAAGAAAGAAATTAAAAATAACAGCTACTTGTCCACCCTTACTGTTTTCTTAGCTAGCTGGTTGCCACTCTACTCAGTGTTTTGCTGACGTGTCATATTTGTTACCTTTTTCAGGACCAGGTGTTGAGCAACCAGAGCCTACGGTTGCGGAGGATGCTGGGCCTAGTAGAGCCCAGTAGTTGTACTTTTGTTGTACTCCTTTTCTGTAGTAGTGAGTATTTCTATTACACCTTGTACTCTTTTATTGTAAACTTCATATTTCTGTACCTGTTTTTAATTCTCTACTGTTGTGGTGGTATGTACTGTAGTAGTTCTTATCTTTACTGCTGTACTTTTGTTACTGTTAGTTACTTGCATGGTGAATGTGATTTATTTTACTAATTTTTGGTTACTTTTTCGTTGGACGATTGGGTCTTGGGATCAGCCGAGTCGGTCTGATTCTCGTGTCCTATTGGGATTCGGGAACCGTGTCGTAACACAACCGGAGGAGGGGGTGGATGCTTTTGGATGGGAGGGAGAATTCTCTATTCGGGGTGCGTATAGGAGACTGGGGGACCCTTTGGCTCTTGAGGAGGGGTCAAATCATGACGAAGGCGTGGAGAGTTAGATGGGTTCAGGAGGTGGATACTGCATGTCTGCTGTGCCTTGGAGGGGTGGAGGATGTAGAGCACTTGTTCTTCACGTGCCCTATGGCAACACAGGTTTGGAATTACCTTAAGGATGGTTGGTGGGACTATGATTCTTTCCACGCTTTCTGGAGATCCTTTGGTAGGGGCAATAGGTGTGTGGGATCTAACTCTTGTCGATCCAAGAAGGAGTTGGCGCAGCCTCTTGCAGTTCTGTGGGACATTTTGCTTGGGAGGAATGCAATGATTTTTAGAGGGCAAGGCCCATGGTTGTGAAAATCGGTCTACTCGGCCGAGTAATCGTAGTTGGCCTCCAATCGATTGAATAGTCAATAATTGGTGCTATAGTTAGCCACACCTTGACCGAGTTTTACATAGAGGATTAAACCTAAAAAAATTTAAGTCACTAGACTCACTACTCTGATCGATGCAGGCATGCGTGCATGTACAAAAGCATGTATATGTGTAGCATGTATGTATTTCTAAACACCATCCTACCCTATGACAAAAAGTTGTTGACAACCTGCTATTTCAAGGATGCCATAGGCCAATCCCAGAATGTCTACTGGTAAGCATTACCAATCAGATTGTTGGCAATCAAAATAAATGTTGACAGAACAATGAATCAAGGTTGTTGCCCATGTATCCTCAAATCAAAGAGGAGATCAAGCATAAGTTACGGATCTAAGCATCCAGATAATTTATGGCAGAGAAAAGTGAACCATTTGCAAACTTGATGGAGGATACATGGTAGCTAGTAAACACCATTACTTAAATAGGTATTATTTTTGGCAAGGCTTAAATAGGTGTTGTGTTGCAACATCATCTCATTTATTGTCTCTCGGACCTATATATCAAATATTTTAACCTGAAAATTCGAATGACGTGGGGTTTTTCAAATATGTACTTAGATATGTATCTCAAAATTTGTTTAACCAAACCAACCACTTAAAAATTGCATTGAATATGGATTTCTATGTAACAATCACTAGGAAAAATAATATATATTTATGCGTGTAAAAATTTGATTAACCAAATATGAGTGTGTTTAATATATATATATATATATTAAAAAAATACCTGACTGAGTACTCCCCGATTACTCTCCTCCATACCGTATACTCCTTAGTAAGTGGCTTAGCAAACTGAATACCGACTACTGACTTTTATAATCATGGCAAGGCCGATATGTGAAAAATTTTGTGGAGGTTGTTCGCTTTTTCATTTCCGGTTGGAGTTTGTAATTTGTAATATGGCTTAGTGCCTTTTTAATTTAATGAAAAACTAGGTGGTTATCACTCGGATATCCACCCTTTCACTTCTCAAAAAAACATCTTCATCTCCATGCTAGTTCAGGGAACCACAATTAAGCAATTGGGTTCCTCAAACTACATGCTTTGATCCCACGCCTTCCTACATCTTTGCATGAGGACATGAAAAATTATACATTCTAATAGAGAAAGTTCTTGACTCTAAAGATGGCACAAAATACAAGAAGTGGGAGGAGAATTTCCTTGTTATGAATTGACTAATGAGCAACATTGACCAATCAACAACCAATATGCTTTATAAGGAATCCACAAAGGAGATTTGGGATAGGCTTGAGAAGCGATACTCTCAGAAGGCAAGTAGTTCTCACCTAGTTGATATCTAGTTGGGGATTTGGAATTCTAATCAAGGTGACATGATAATTCACGACCCTCGAAGGCTTATTTGAGGAACTTGCTGTCTACCGCCTTACCTACTACAACAAGCAAATCGCTAATCGAGAGTAGTGGCAAGCATACAAATTCCTGGGTGATCTTAGTTCCCTATACCACTGTATGTGCGACCAGGTTCTCTTCGCTAATGCGGTGCCAGATTCAAAGACGATCTACAATCGTCTTCGGAAGAAAGAGATCAACGAGCCACCTTCTTTCACCCCAATTATTACTGCTGACAACTCGACCTTTGTGGCTTCTAGCAGGAGAGGTGACCAGTCAGGTGATTCTGTTGGACGAGAATGCATCTTTTTCTTGTGCATTCATTGCAAATGAATGAATCATCCATCCAAAAAATGCTGGGAGAAATTTGATAAACCTGCATCGGCCAACCAATTTACTACAGAGACACTGAATCATCTTCTGCCTGACCCTTCACCCCTGCCTAGATGGATTGTCTTCGTAACCTCTTGAAGGGTGAAGGCTCATCTACTTCTACTGCTACAGTTGCGATAGCTACGAATGTCGCCATAGGATTCACAACATAACCTGCACCTGCCTCGAGGAATTCTGCTGAAGCTACCATTCATGTTTTGGTCGATGATGACTTCAGTGACTGATGGGGAAATTGAGCATCAGGCTCATTCCCTCTTCTGTATGCCTGCTATCTATTGCCTAATTGGCTCTCCCCAGTTCTTTTTTCCTCTTAAAGATAAGGGTTCTCAACTGATGTGCGGTAACTACTACTTCTGCTTGTTGATATGATGAGTGGCTACTCATCATAGCTAAAAGGCCGAAATTAAGCTAGACACTAAGCAAAACAATATCAAATTAACATATAAAAAGGGTTAAGTGTGGGAATTAAAGAAAAGGCCTAAAACTTTTAATGTGTGTTAAAACCTCCTAATTAGGTCACAAAAATGAGATATTCTGAAAACTAAAGAACAAATGATGATCCATACATCAATTGAACACATAAACAAGTTTGAAAAGATAAATTAGAAGTAAAATCAATGTCTTAAATGTTCAATTAAGCACATGTAAAAATTTGAAAGCAATTGGACATCATTTAGGCTTAGAAATAAATAGATTACAATTAGGTCCTTCATGCATTACATTTCTACCCTTCAAAACTCCTTCTTGGACCTTTTTGCAAGCCTCAGGGACCCTTCTGTATGACTGCAAGGCCCTTCCAGTTATAGTTCTTTTCACTTTTGGACCTGCACGCTATTCTTCTACCCCTTCGTTCAAGGGTCTTCCTGCAAGTTTTCCCTCATTTCAGAGAGAAGCCTGTGTTCTTCACGCGCACTGTAGCACGCGAAGAACACAGCCATTCTCGACCGTCCATCGCACTTTTGATCTCGATCTGCGGCTGGATTCTATTGGAACCTTCGCGCGATTCGGTGCGTGCGTTCACCTCTCTTCCCAGATCACATCTGACGGTCAGATTTCCCTCTCGACTCGCCCCGCGCTCTACTCATCTCATCCTCACCGCCAGCCTAATTTTGATTAACCTCACCCTTGCGGTGATTCCAATCACTGAGCTGCTATTTAAGCACCTTAGTGGTGTCGCGCGCAAAGGATCGCTCCCTCCTACATCTCTTAGCGATCAGTTCGTCCACTCCAGTCTCTCCTCCTCATCTAGACCCTGATTTCACAGCCACCGGCTGTGGAATCATCGCCTGCTCTCGACCCTCCTCGTCGCTAAGGACCTCGTAGCACCTGAGGACGACCCTGGAGTCTCACTAGCAGACTCTTCCCTCCGCTGGAGTCACCCTCCTCCTTTCTTCCTCCTTAGCCGCCGGCTAAGGACCTATAGGTCCCATTCTTCCTTTTAGTTTAGGTTTTTAATTCTGCACAAGTAGTGTTAGATTTAGTTTGCAGTAGTTTAGAATAGATTTAGTTTTAATTGTTAGTGTTTAATGTTAGCTGTAGTTAGATTAGTCTTAGGAGTAGAATTAGTATTAGATCCCCTCCCTCACCTCCTCTGATCAGTCCAGATCAGAGGGGAAGAATCATCTGTTCATTGTTCAACTTATCTCCCTCTTCATGTTTTGTTTTTCCATCATCCAAATTCTGATTCTTGTTTTTTCCTTTTTAACGACGAATTTTTCATCAATCACCCACACATCCTGACCCAATTTCAGATCTGATGGCGCACTGCCTCAGATCTGAAAGTGGCGTCAGAAGCACCATTTGGGGCTTCTCACTCACTCCATTTGTTTCACAAAAGCCCCTCTGTTTTAAATGGATTGCCTCAGTTTGTCAGAGCACTTTTGATTTGGATTTTAAAGGATTTTTACTCTCTGAAATGTTTTGACAGATCTGACAAATTGAAGGGATTTTTGGTTTTCATTGTAGGCAAGGATTCTGAGAAGTTCTCTGGTGACAGAGAACCAATCAGAAGAGCCTTTCATGATTCTGTTTATACTTTGTTTTGAATGCATTCGCCAGCTTCCATTAAATTTCCTTAATGCATTCTTAGTCTCTTTTTGCTATTTCAGAACTGCCATGCACTATTTGTGTTGATGATCATTTCTGTATGGTGATTCTCTAACCTAAGGAGTTTTCCATACTCCTTAAGGTTGCAAGAAACTGGGATTGTGTTTCTTTGGTTTTAATTGATCGAGCTAAGTCTTCCTTCATGCTGTCTATGGCATTAGGAAGAACTAACTCAATGCCATTTGAATGTTGATCTGAAAGGATGCTTCTGATAGGGTTTTTCCTAATGAGTGTTTGAGCTGAATTTACATGAGATTTTCGTGAGATTTAAACCCCTTTCAGATTTGGATTTCAACTCTGTAAATTGTAGTTTGTTTTGAATTTTATCTTACTCCCAGTTACACAGCAATATGCTGCATCTAGCAGCTACATTCCCCTCTTCTCTAAACTCCCTTCTTCTCTAAATTTCCCTCTTCTCTGTAGAATACTTCCCCCCTCTTCAAGTGGACTAACTGCAGCAGCAGTTAGCCATTTGACAGTGGCTTAAGCCACTGCCACTGTAAACAACACATACTAAATACATTCTTCTTCTCTCCATCTCTTCTGACAGTAGCTGTGGCTGCTGTCTTAATTGAACACTAACACTCAATCAACTCTAATTCCCTAACTTTATACAAAAGCCTAATGACATAGACTTATTTTAAAACTGTAAATATACCTATTCATAGTATTATAACTATAGCATATCAGTTAGATTCATAGTTATACTGTAAATATGTATAAAACCTATACAGAAATTTATATACATATGTAATCTATGTAAAAATATGTATATATACTAATCTATTATGCATGTATTTACTGATTTATGTATATATGTATGTACAGATTTATATTTACTTATTTAGTAGCTAAGTTAATAAGTTAGAGCAATAATCAAGTAAATAAATCTATAAACTTGGGAATATATATATATATATAAGGTAATTTAAGTTAGTCAAAGTATAATTATACCTAGTATAACTTACTGTAACTTAGTTTTAATTTTAAACACCCAGAACTGCTATTTTAGCCTAAATAAAACATAAATAAATTCGTAAAAATATAATAAAAATATGTATTAAATACTTAAGTATGTAAGTTAAAACTGTTTAAGGTCAATTAGACCATTTATTAATTATTTTATAAGTAATTAACCATTTAATCACCTAAATCAACCTGTATAATCAGCCTCGTTTAGCGAATTTATTTGTATAGTAAAAATATTTAAAATTCAAAATTAATTAATCAATTATGTAGTATTATGTAAATATTTTATTTACCATATTTTATTTTATTTTTTTTAATAATTTATGGCCCCCAAATCGAGGGCCAAAAACGCGCACAGACGCAGCTGCGTCTGATTTCCAGCGCACGATGTGGCGCTGGAATAACGCCACATCGTGTGCTGCAAACCAAACGCAGCCATATAAATATAATTTATGTTATAACGTAAGCAGTCGTCACGGCGCCGGGCGCCCGAAACGCGATC
This sequence comes from Thalassia testudinum, assembly GCA_037157565.1. NCBI lineage: Eukaryota > Viridiplantae > Streptophyta > Magnoliopsida > Alismatales > Hydrocharitaceae > Thalassia > Thalassia testudinum. The sequence continues at coordinate 28,899,636 of JAZHRO010000024.1, forward strand.
CCTTATCAGATTACCCGATTTGTGCTGAACTCTGATGTGTGATGATATTGAATATGTAATGTATGTGTGGGGCTGGGAGCCCGAGCGTGCGAGTATCTCTGGCGTTGGGCTGAGGCCCTGCGCTGATACGAAAACGTAATTAAGGCACCTAATCTGAGATTAGGGCGCGCTTAGTAGAGGTCTGGTCCCACCCGAAGGGTGCTGTGTATCCCTCGAAAAGCGCGCCCGCTAATTAAGCACATTTTACACTAAGGACTCTCCACCGCAGCCTCTGAAATACCACACAGAAGAAATTGAAAGGACAGACGACTTAAGAGAAGGAACACACGAACAGAAAGACTTACTGTACATACAGCAGTAGAATAAGAAATATACACATACGTATAAGTAAACCCACATAATTACTAACAGAATAAAACGACACTATAAATGTCGCTAAAGACCTCAGTTTGCTTCTTTAGGTTGTATATAGTGTTTTCTGAGATTTAGCGACGCTTATATCTGTCACTGAAACTGCTGTATATGTCACTATAAATAAAAGACTAGTAAGTTAAGTTTCTACACTATGGTATCCTCATGTAGTATGAACTAACATATTAGTGTTAATAGTATAACTTGTAAATACATAGTTTAGAGTATAATAATAGATTGTTTGATGCTTGTTCATAGTTAGTATTTTTTTGCAAGCACTTCTTAGTAACTAGGTAAATAAAACATTCATTCATTCTTTAAATGTAAAGTTTCTTTTTGAATAAGAAGACAATTTCGGAGATAATCAAAGAGTGACCGAATTAAATTCAATAAATTGCCTCCCAGAGAACGACCTGGAACAAAACCAGTAAAAATTAGATAAATAAGCAAATGATAATAATGGTTGTAATGACTGGTACTCACCCATACTCACCACTATACGACATCCTTAATGTTATATTATACACCCTATATTATGACATGATCATAACAATAATCATTACAATTATCACCAACAACCATTTTCATCATCAATTACTCTCGCCTAAAGGTTTCTTCACCAGTTTTTTCCTTTTTCTAACTCTTGGCGAGTTAGGTTTTCTACTGGTGAGAGACAACTACGCTCCAAGTAGAAAGGGGCCCTCGCTTTGTTATACCCCCTAAAAGTTAAGCGTCATACGCTCCAATTTGAGGGGTTGTTAGAGAATTAAAAAAGAGTTTTAGATTAGTTAAGATAGGCTAATTAATTTATTTTGATATTCTTGTTATCTCTTTCTATTTTTTCTTAAGATTTGATTTGATTTGAGTTTGTTTCCGAATTAGTTAGAAGTAGTATTACTATTGTTATCCCATTTCTCTGTGTAAAGGGGGGTTGATTTCTCTTTTTATCAATAACAAGATTGCTCATTATTCTTTCACATTGACTTTACTGAGGATATAAACATGTATTACCTGTGTAGACGTATACATAGCAATATATCTACAGACCTCATCCTCAAAGTCGGACATAATGTGCTCCAGGGAATGGGTCACGTCTAGATGCTGTTCTCTTTAAGAAGGACCCCTTTCTGTTCAGCGATAAGCTCCTTCGAAGCATGGATCCCCTCCTCCAGGCAGATATGTGTATGTAGAGAGCTCGAAAACCAAAGAAGAGCAAAGGAAGAATAAACATTGTGGCACATAAAAATATAACATTGCGGAATCCATTTCTGATGGAAGGATCGTTCTGTCCTGTCCATGGAACACCACCCACGTTCATTCCAAATACTGCAAAAATAGATTTTGAATATTGTAGCATTTTAGAGAGATGTGAACATGTCAATCGACCAAATGATGCACATGGTGGTGATTGGGTTGGGGTGTGTGTGTTGGGGAGGGGTGCTTACTTCCTGTGATTATTGATAGTGGGAGAAATATCATTGAAAGAGAAGAGAGGTAGTATAGCTTTCGATTTATTTGCTCTGCTTGCCAGCTATCAAGACCGGTCTGAATGGCTGTTACTCTGCTAGCTATAAAACCCAGGTTCTCTTTTATCCGTCTAAGACGAGTTATTAATTCCTCAAGAGAAGCAATATCTTCAGTTGTAAACCAACTTTTGCTCACACATTTTTCCTTGACACGTGGAAATACTTGCTCACTGTGGGCAACTACCTGCAACCAATAATTGTGAAACAATCAATTAAACAAGCAACAACTTTTGTTAAGAAACCGTGTGCATTACTTGACTCCAAGGCACTAGACATTGGTTTGTTATCTCTTCGAATACGAAATTGAGAATGCACACCTGCAGCAGGCGTTGTAAATCAAGATGCAGCTTAGCAAAACGTCTATCATCCAACATCTCTTTCTTTAGTGCATAGCCACCTGAAAAATCACAAGAAAATATTCTTTTTACCACCATACCAACTCACAAAGCCAGGTTTCCAGTGGTCAATGAACACTAATAATATCAACTCAAAATATGATTTCTTTAACAGAATATTAAGCGGCAAACAAAATATGATTAACACGGATAGCATATCAACTGAAATATCACAATGGTTCAACCATAGCGAACAGGAGATGGGTTTGCAGAGGAGGAAACCAAGATTGAGATCAGGATAGATATGGTAGAACTATATGATCTGATTTGTGAGAGCTATGTCCAACCAAATCATGATAGACAACTTGTCTGGCCTAATGATGTTTGCCCCAATCTCTGAACTTCTATTTCTCCTACCTTTGTTATTATGATCTTTTTGGGTGATTGACATGCCTTCAAACAACTCTACCACGTCATTGACAATGTTGTAAAAAAAAATCAACCTTGGAGAATGTGCTTTGACCATTAAATCACATGGACACATGAATTGCCATTTAACTGTGAAATCAAAATTGATTCCCATCCTTTGGAACCTGTGGATCTTGCCTTATAAAAGGAACATGAGTCTAGAAGCTCAACCCATAATCACATTCAAGTGTTTGTATTGTGAGAGAGCATTCCTAATGTAAATACCCTAAATCATAGTGAATTGTGGGCAAGATCCACTCCCAAGAAGTACACTCGTTGAACTGGAACATGGGAAAAATCCTTTTGTCTTTGTGCGATTGGTTTCTATTTTTCTCTCTCATCTACAATCAAATCATATGACGTTGAATTGTTTTCCACTCCAAACCCTTAGAGACCATTCACTAGCAAAAAGACTCATGTTACTATCTTTTAAATAGAATCATAAGCTTTCTTTAAATAAAAAAAGACCATATGTAGGCATGTCTTCTTGGCTTTGAACATTCTTAGTTATATTAAAGGCTTGTCTCAACCCTCTTTTGTATATCCTCTACTAAATTTCAATGCATAACTCGTAGATTCCCTATGATTACACAATTCAGTATGTATTTGCTGGTGCTTTACCTCCATTCTCTTAAGATTCTTTCACCTTGCGAACAAACATCAAATAATTTTGTGAGCTAAGATACCCCTTCCCCCAACAATTTCCAAGTCTCATAGCCTTCTGGGTTTCATTATCTTTACAACATCCTCTACATCCTTAACTTCCTAAAATGATATCAAGTACATTGTTACCAATTTTTTTAGAGGGAAGTACCTTATTTCTATCAACAGAAAGAATGTAGTAAGAAACCACAAATTGTTAAAAAAAGCATATCTCTCTTAAGTTAAAGTTTGAGGTATACTCTACATTTTCCTTGCCTGTACATCCAAGATATCCTATTAGATTTCAACTACCAAGCAAGAAACAAAACCCTAACTGCTGATTGAATCTTAATGACAGACATTTAAATAACTTTTCAAACATGTCATGGATCACATATTGAAAACATGAAAAATAAGAAACTATCATTATGGTGTATGGAAAAGTTGAAGCAGGAAAACAAAGAACTGCTAGCTCATAAAAAGTATCTGAAATAGAAAAGGAACCATGGCTTTATCAACACGATTTTGGCCTGACTAGCTTCCATGCCCAATTAGGGACTTTCTGATATTCTTGACAGTTTAATTGCACTTTGATCAATCCATAATAGGATAGTAATTGTCAAGAACAACCATACAATCTTCTTTTCAACGAACAGAGATACTTAGCCTCAAAGCTAAGAAGACAACCTTGAGCTTCAGCTAAAAAAGGATATCCCTGCTTCGCATTTTATATTAGATGTTACAGAAGCAGAAAACAAGAGAAGATGCAGAGCTTCCCGTAATTGGCTGTTCACATGCAGCACCATCTAGAGCTTCTTATACCAGTTTGAAACAAAATCTCTCTCATAATCAAGTTGAGCAATGTAAGAGCACCAGTTTCATCGCAGGGAAACATAATATGGTCGAGAAAAATACTAAATAAAGAAAAGGTAGGCTGGATTTAGACCAACTCTACATCACTGGAAACTCCAAATGACAGAGACCCATAGTTGGAGTCTACAGAAAGGATCTCAATTATATAGCAGAACTTAAGACACTTTTCACCTATCCAGTTCATAATTAGGCGGGATCACAGTTTGTCCGGGAACTCAGCACGTTAAATTCCAAATGCTTCCCATTTTTTGTTGTTTCATTGAAAGAGAAAAGACACTATTATTCTGCATGTGAGACATGCATTACATTTCTCAGAGACAACCATTTACGGAGAGCCCTTTTGCAATTATCATCCCTATTGGGATTTCCAGGGGTGTTGGGGTGCCACGTGGCAACCAGCAGGCCAACATCTCAGTTTGGTGGTCCAAAAGATAAAATTTGAAGTCTTTTTTTATTTATTTAAGTTTACTATTTTTAACAAATAAATTTTAGAAAAATATATTATGAGATTTTATAAGATTTGATCTTTACCAAATCTAGAAGATTTGTTTAGATTCTATTAGTTTTCAAATGAGAAAAGATCTAAATCTCTAATAGGAATTAATTAGGATTTTAAATTAAGATTGGTTTCTTATTTTCAAGATTTCTTATTTTTAATTTTTTCTATTTTTAGAGTCTATGCTCTCTATAAAAGCGATATATCCCTTCCATTGTATTTATGGCGGTGTGAATATAATTTCAAGATTTCTCCACAATCCCAAAACAACATATCTCACATCTACACATCTGTTGATCATGCCAAACGAACCAGGACCCAGAACACATTGGACATACTCAAACCGACAAAAAAGACTAAAATGGATCTTCGGTAACCTCGAAGATATGTTGATGGAGGCCCCCCCCCTTGGTACACACTTTCGGAATGACTAGGGAGATGACTACGGTAGTCAGTGTATCCTCCTACTCTAGACCTATTTTTTAAGCTAATTAAAGGTAGCTACGCCAGGGTTCTCAAATCGTGAGATTTCGGGATTATTTGATACTCTCATTTTCATATGCCAATATGCTTGTAATTCAATCATACTTTCCACCTCCATCGTGGTAGAATTCCTTCTCTCTTTCCCATGAACGTAACCCTTCAACTCGAAGGGGCTTCCCTCCCAAAAACCTCCACATTACATGCATGTCCAATTGGACACCTCTTCTCGATTGTGCATCTTAAACGTATCTTCTCCACCATCCATCGCAACATCCATGCACCACGCATCCATGTGCTGGTGGTCACTGAAACAGGGCATTTGGTAATTTTGGCCATTTCAACATAGTGAACATGTGGAAATGCAATCGCATCACCTAAATATCAAAAAGTTTTGGTCCCGTATCGATCATTTCAGAAGAATGGAAGAATTCTGGTGCAATTTTTGCGCCATTCTGTCAGCAAGAACCTGCATAGGTTTTACCCCTCCTCAATTCCTGAAAAGGAGAAGAGGGATTATCAACAAAGGGCAAGGTTGGTTAACTTGTCGTTGTCGCCGATGCTGTCCCCATTCCGCTTGATTCCACTACATCGCATTCTTTCATTGCCGTTGCTCTCAATCTCGATCCTTCTCGTTGCTCTGATCTCGCTGCTTCAGAGCGTCAATTTCACGTTTTCTCCTCTATTTGCACTTTGTTCAACGTCTCTCTCCCCCACTTCTTGCCTTTACATACAAGTTACAATCTTCAAATTTCTATTCCTTGCATATGATGACCTGAGCGCAATTGTGCCCGATCCAACTCTCTCAGGATATGTTTGTTTCATGAGATAAATTTGGAGGCATATAGCTTGTAGGCGATGGAATTGAAGGATAAATTTAGTATAAATTAATTTTAGTATTTTAAGGAGGTATGTATCAAATCATGAGATCAATGTGGATGTTTGGGAGGTAGGTGGGAATGATGTCTTCCAAGAGGAGGGATAAAATTTATCCCACCCTCCCTGAATAAATTTATCGTGGGATTTGAAGTTTTCTCTTAGGCCTAGTTTATTTAGGAAGTTAACCCGTAGAAAGGGAAGTTAACTCCTATTTACTTGATTACTTAATACGTAATTTGTTAACTCGGGTTTATCTATTTTAGCACAAATTTGTCTAATATCAGTTTCAATTGGTGTTAGTTAAACCTATGTTAAAATTATTCATCACTTATATCTCTGACATCCCTCATGTTTCATATACTTAACACCACTATTAAGTAAATATCACAAGGATTAACACTACAACTTAACACTAATTCAAGTAAATACAAACTGATGTTAACGTCACTTTATAAGTAAACACTAATTTCATATTTCTTAACATCACTTTTATAATCCTCCAAGTAAGCTAACCCTTACACTAAAACTTACCAAACATGAGATAAATCATTATATCGCACTTAACAAAGAGACCCTTGGAGCAAGCACATCTCCCTTATCAAGCCCCGACCCACAACCTCGTTAGGCTCGACAGAACCAAACCTATTCCTATGGGTCAGAATTCAATAGGTGCATCCATAGACCCCATCGGCTTACCACAGGACGTCGTCGTTAGAATTTTCCGATTCCGCACGTTCCGTAAATCCGTACCCTCCGATAGAAAACTCGCCCTCCGAAACGTGCGATCCGAAAACCGTCCAAACCAACAACAGAACGGCACCACCACCAACCATTCCAACAGAGAGGAAAGCGAGGAGGAGGAGGGTGGGGACGGGGGATCCAACGGCTGCTCACCTCTATCGAGCTCCAGCTCCACCGAGTCGAGCTCCATCTCCAGGTTGGTGACGATATCCTGCACGTGATCCACGTGCGTATCCACGATGTGGACCACGAGATCCGCCACCGTCCTCGGGACGGGGTTATCAGCCTGCTCGGAGTGGTTCATGGTGAGGAAGAATTCCAGCACGTGCGCCTCTATGGGCGTCCTTCCCCGGCCCTTCTCCACGTCCTCCCGCCTCGATCCGCCGGGCGGCTCGATCGCGGGGATCTCCGAGAGCAGCGTGTCCCTCGCCCGCGAGAACCCCAGGCGCGGCACCCTCCCGAGCGACACCGTCAGCACAGACCTCCCGGTCACGCGTGCCGCGAGCCGCAAGGTGAAGTTGCTCCCCGGCGGGCCCGGCGAGTTCACGCGGAACACCAGCGAGCCGTCCACGTGGCCGCAGAAGGGGCCGTTGGATGCGAGGGCGAGGATCTCCTGGAGCTTCAAGGGGGGGCAGAGGACGTCGATGAGGTACTGCGCGTAGAGGGTGAGCTTCTGGTCGCGCTTCGGGAGCTCCACGTGGTGCCACGAGAAGGCCTCCTCTTCGTTTAGGGAAGTGGAGGAATCCAGAAGGAGGTCCCAGTCCTTCTCGCTGTAGCCGCCGAGGCCGTCGAAGGAGTAGGCCTTCTTGCGCACGGCGCCAGGGAAGCGAGGGTGGTGGTGGATTCGATTGGAGGTGGAGGTCTCCATCATCTCCTCCCTCTCCTCCTCCTCCTCGTCGGAAGGCCTATCTGGGGAGTCCATGGGGAATTGGGTGGTTCGTGGCGATGGAGGATGGCGGTTGGGATCTACCGGGAAGGAACGGGTAGAGAGATCATGTGTTTGTTCTCTCTCGTCGTGCGTTAATCCCTTTGGTGGTGGTTTTTGGTTTGGCACTTCCTGGAAGTTTCCTAATTAAAGGTTTCTGGTCTGGAGCTCTTTGCGTGGGGTTCCCGTGAATATGTGATATTGCGCGTAAGGATACAGTTTTCTTTTGCTTTCCTTTTAATTATTAAATAAATATTACCGAGAACTTTCAAAATTACCTGAATGCAACGACTAAATTCATATCTATATTAACAATATAAAAAAATTTACTTTATTTTCAATAATATCAATTTATGTGTTAATTAAAATGCAATCTGAAATATTTATTCTTGCTTATAGATTTACATTGATGTGAGGATTGATATTTAGTGAATATTTTGAAAATATTTATGTAAATATAAATTTTTTTGACATTTAAATAATTGATAAGTTCTTATAATATTTATATAAAATCTCCCATTTATTTTTTTGAGTGATTTTACTTGATTTTACATGTAAATCAATATTCTTTAATCTTCTATACTTTTACACGATTTCCTATGAGTATGAGTATACGATAATAGTAAAAAGGGGATCCCCCCTCCCCGAGTATCAGTACATGATATTGTGCGAAGGTTATATAGTTTTTTTTTTTTTTTTCTTTTCTTTTCTTCTTTTCAGAAATTTTTACATGATATTGAGTGTGAAGGTTATAGTTTTCTTTTTCTCATTTTTGTTTAGCTTTTGTACGGGTTCTCGTGAAATTGAAAGTAAGTCAAATTTTTTTTTTATTGTTTTCTTGATACTTTTACATGGGTTCCTATGGATATGTTGTATGAAAGGCTACACTTTTTTGCCTTGGATTTTACATTTTCCTATGAAATATGACATTGCAGGTAAGGCGATGGTTTTTGTTTTAACATTTTTTGGAATATTTAGGGGATTTCTTCTGAATAAGTGATATTACACGTCTACGATTTTTATTTGTTTTCCCCTTTCTTTTGGAATTTGTACGTTGTTTCCTGAATGCGTGGTGTTGCACGTAAGCCAGTGGTTTTTCCATTTTTTTCGGTAGTTTAATGTGGGTGCCTTTGAAATCGCTTGCGATAACATTATATGCTCTTAACTTCTCGCTATTCATGAATATACCCATCACGAATTTGTATGTGGTTCCTGCGAACGTGAAATATTGCTTCAAATTTGCTTTTTGTTTTCTTTCATGATGTTTTATTTGGGTGCCCGGTACTCCTTTGCAATAGCATCATATGCAAAGATACGGATTTAGAAATGTAAAAGATAATGTAAAGAGTAGTAAATGTGGTTCTCAGTTAATGTATCTTTTTTTATGAAAAAAATACTCACATATGATGGGATCTATCACTATTAAAATCAACAATAAATTATTTTTATATGGATATAAACATTCAAATTACCTTTGGAATTATTTTGTTCTGGTAGAAAATCATCATGTCACATTCAGAATAATTTTGCATCGGTGTAAAATAAAATTTCAAATGCTTCTTCACCTATGAAAAGTGATTTTTTACTCGAAAAATGATTTTTCACTGTAAAGTTTAGGATTTAGTCTTTAATATTTAGGGTTTAGGTTCCTTAAATCTTAAACCTTAAAGTGAAAAATCACTTTCATAGGTAAAATCACTTTCGATAAATCTAAATTTTAAATCATAAATCTAAAATCTATAAGTCAAAATCACTTTTTACGGGTGCAAAACTACTTTGCACCAGTACAAAATCAGTATATCACTTTTGGAATAATTTTGCACTGGTGTAAAATGTGATTGCACCGATGTAAAATCACCTCAGAACAATTTATTAGCGGTGCAAAGTGATTTATCACTTGTGTAAAGTTATTTATCATTTGTGCAAGCATGATTTATTACCTGTGTATTTTAGTTCAAAATTATGTAGTAATTTTTTTCAATGTGGTGAGACCTATCATGTAACAACCTTACATTCTTTTATTTTTTTACATTAAATATCAATTATCAAGTGGGATCCACGTTCACACCATCTTGTATCACCACATGCATTTCCCTACTTGGATAAGGGTTTGGAAATGCAAAAAAAAGACGCAAAAGATGATACAAAGAGTTGTGAACATACTCCATACTTGATGATCTCCTTTTTATACAATAAAAAGTACCCACATGTGGTGGGATTCATTATTGTTAAAACCAATAATAAACCTTTTTTGTATGAGTGCAAATACTTAAATCACTTTCGAAATCGCTTTGTATTGATGTAAAGGAACAAATTTGTACCGGTGCAAAATTAAATTCTAAGTACTTTTTTACTTATGAAAAGTGATTTTTTACTTGGAAAGTGATTTTTCACTTCAGGATTTAGGGTTTAGTCTTTAGTGTTTAAAGTTTATGTTCTTAAACCCTAAACCTTAAGGTTAAAAATCACTTCTCATAGGTAAATTCAATTTCCATAAACTGAAATCCTAAACATTAAATCTCAAATCCTAAATCCAAACCTATAAGTCAAAATTAATTTACACATGTGTAAAATCACTTTACACATATACAAAACCACCATGTTATCTTTGAAATTTTGTATCAGACATCAGTACAAAATAAGATTACACTGATATAAAATCATCTCAAAATAATTTATCACTGATGTAAAATATTTTTAATATAAAATAATTTTACACATTACTAATGTAAAATTATTTATCAGATTTATAAACTATGTATTTCAATTTAAAGTAATGTAAAATTTTTTTTTCAATGTAATTAGAGAGATGAAAATTTTATATTTATTTATTTATTTATATTAAATATCCATTATCAATAAATATCAATTATCAAATATGATTGATATTTATATCATATTATCTCGTAAAATATGTCATGTTATATATTTTACTATATTTTAACTTACAAAGATACCCATAAAAAATTTGATCTGTCTGCATGAGTACCCATCGGTTATTAAAGTTCGTGGAAACACAGTGAGCAGTAAATAATTTTTTGCGTCTCGTAGTTGATTTTCTCCCTTCCCCCCATCCTCTTCCGCTGCAAGTTCTCTTGCTCCTCTTCCCGATGGTGGAGCTAAAAATATTTAATCAGCGTAGGCATAACAGAACATAAATACTGATAATATTGTGATAAAATTTACAATGGTATCAATAAACATTAACTAATAAAAAATCCCAACATTTAGTTAGGAAAAAGTAACTTATGCTAGTTTTATGATTTTTTTTTATTTGATACGCCACTGCCTCTTCCTGCAATTTAATCTCCTTTATTTCACCGGATGATTCTGACTAAATCTTGCATTTCTAAGTGTAAATTGAGCCTTTCAGGAGTCTTAGCAGAGGCACACGAGTTTCAATTAAAAAATCCATTATCTTTAAGTCTAAATCGTTAAATTTGATGGAGTATATCAATGAAGGGGTATTGATGCAAATAGGAGAGATTTTCTAAGGGTATTATTGTAAATAATAAGAGGATATGTATGCCATTGCAAAGGATCCCAAGGATACCCATGCAATATTCACGACTCTGCCAACACCAAGTCGGAGAATATAGCATGCATGAGATGCTTCGCAGTGAGTCCAGAGATTGAGGTATGGTTGAAACGTCGAAGAATTAATGAATAGTAGGAATTTGTTATTGAGATATGGAGGTTGTGCATGGACGGTGGGAGCGTGAGGGGCACGTGCCCCGAGACACGCGCACAATATATTTAGGTATTCTTATATTAATATTTTTAAAAATATATTTAATTACATCTATAATTTTATATATTTTATTATTACATGTATACCCTTGCAAAACTTGCATCTTGTGATAGTTATACCTTTAGGATCGTTACAGTCGTGATATATGATGTGTTTACGGAAGGGGATAAGTGAATCCGTGTTTTGCCATAAACTTAGGTTTCGTTAAACCCAGGCATGGGTGGAGATGAGTTATCCCGTGACCTGATCCCTTATAACCCTTCCCCCTACACCTTTCATTTTTTCTGCATTTGTCCTCTCCTTTCCTTTTGCATTAAAAAAAAGGAAAAAATCTACTAACCAATATAACTACCAATCTAGGGGTATAGTTATCTTTTGACAACTTATATCTCATTTCATCCCTTATTTTTAAGTAAATACCATAATTTTTCATCCTCAACTTATTCCTATCTTATCCCTTATTTACGTAACTACCTCCACAGAATTATCCTAAGTTACATGTGAACACGAACAGAGGATATCACCTATTTGAAAATTTTTATACTATAAAATATTTCCTGCAACATAAACTTAACCCTTAGATTAAGTCCCCGTTGAATTTAAGAGAATATTTTTTGTAATCACATTAGTAACCCCATCCATGTTTTTCTTCCTCTCTCCTTTCTGTCTTCTTCGGTCGATTGCATCTCTCGCAGAAGGCCATAGAAGTGGTGACGACATCAAAATTGCCCTCCCTTTTTCCTCCTTCCCTATTGTTGCCCCTCCTTATTTTATCTTTAGTCACCACCGCCTGTCCTCCCTCCTCCTCTCCGACCACCACCCCTCCTCCTTTCCAGCTGTAGCCCCTCCTCCCTGGCCGCTACCACCACCTCACCTCCTCCCTCCTCTTCAATCATGGCCCCCTTTCTTCCTCCGCCTCCTTCATTTTAGGAGCAAAACTTTATTTGTTGGAAGATTTAAATATAATTTAAAAAATTTAGAAGACATAGATATAAAAAACTTAAATTTTGTTGGACCGTAACCAATAGAGAAGAGATCGTATGCATAAAGCAATGGAACTAATTGGGCTCGCCGAAGGATATAGTTGGTTGAATTACGTTTGCACCAAGTGTTTGTATATTTGTGGGAAGGGATACCAAGAAGGCCTGGTTTTGCAGAATCGGAAACTGTAGGCAAGCCGGTGGGTAGAAAATGAAAAATCCTTAATTGACACCTATTTCTTAATTGATGAGTTGGGTTGTACAATGAGTCAAATCTTTCGTGATAAATTTAGGTTCAATCTAAATTCATTTAAGTAAGTGAACCTATAGATTTGACTCAGGTCCGTTTAATTTATAAAATTTTGACCCAAGTTCAAGTTTAACTCAAATTAAATGGTCGAGGACTTGATCAGACTTCATTTATTATTAAAATAAAAAAAATAAAATATATAATTTAGTAAATAAAAAATCTTAAAATGATTAAAATAATTTATATAACTTAATTTTAATTTATAATAAATATTCAATAGACCTAACTAGGGTGATGGATGCGTTCCAAACTTACTAAATTGGGTAGAGATTTGGAGTTGGTATGACACTAGTAGGAATGGGCAAGATGTTAGTAATTATTTTGTTATTTTCTAATTTTATATATATATATTCATTCACACACCAACACACAAGTCTTAAATGGATCAGGTTGAGTTTGGATCAACTTTGGTCCTAATCCAAACTTATTTAATTAATGAAAAAAACCTTGACTTAAACCTGACCCTTTAGATTATAGGCTTGGGCCTGAGCTGGTGAGTTGAGTCCAAGTCTAGGTCAAGATAGTAGAATGAAGAACATCTCTGCTGCACACCGCCCTCTCTGCCCTTGCTGCTACGTATGTTTAACTGCTGCTGTAACATAAATGGCTGTGATCCCTATTGCCTTCACAGCCAAAGCAGAGGATCGGAAATGGCAGTGGTTCCAACTAGACCGGACGGTATTTTGCAGACAACCATCGGATATTTCTGAGTAATGATGAAATTAGTTACTTTAATTATGCTCTTGCTGGCAAATTACGATGGAGAGTTACGTATTTATCTAGTTACTGTCATTTTTTGTTAAATATAATGGGAGGTGCATGTATGTATAACGATGCAAATATATAATAATGAAGTTTTCAGTGATGCGAGTGTAATTAGCTTTATGTTTAAAAAAATCGACGGAAAAATCCCTAACATTTAAGGTTTGGTTTCCGGACTGCAAATATCCATTAAAAAAAAAGAAAAAAAGCATACAAAGGAGTGCTCCCTGTGCTTGGGCTGATATACAAATATATTATATCTTAAGTCCTCCTATATAAAAAGCCTCTAAACTAGCATCTTCCTATCCTTATAGATTAGGGGTCATCTTTCTCTCTCTCCCTCTGGTTTTTTTTTTTTTTAAACAACTTTCCATCTCTCTTTTCCTCGCCTTCCGTCCGGGCAGTCCCGCGCCATCTCAATATTTTGGACATCTATACATTTTTTTTTTTAATCTGTACGTACTATTAGCCGTTTTTTTTTTTCCGACTAATTTCCAAGTGCGAACTTATTTGTAAATTTTCAATTATTCGTGAACAAGTAGATATACGCAACCCATATTTGATATGTGATGGAATGTGTTTCTCCAGTTACATGATTCCTGAATATCAAATCGCACATTTGTAAGAGATTTGTCATGTATAGAGGTAGGATTTTCTTATAGATGAAAATTTAAACCTATTCACTTTGAAAATATACTTATAATAAAATTGATGATCATGATGGAGGCGAAGTCTACCTTTTCCTTTCTGCCTCTCCACCCTCCATTAGAAATTAAAAATTGTTAACATGAAATCTACCATCTAATGGAAGTTACAAATTTTGTTGCCATTTTTTGAAAAATTTGGGTTATGTAGGAGGGTTGATAATTATCCAGCAGAGAAAGTCACTTTAATTATTCACCTTAAACTTATAGAAATAGATATTTGTAAGTATCGTAGAGAGTTATATTTGAAAATTTTCATAAATAGGACTATAAGTGCAAATTTAGTCATTATGTAATACAACCTGATTATCTATGATCCCTTGGATTTTCAGCGGAAAGTTGGAATGTTTAAACGTTCAACTCTCCGGTAATATTTAACAAAATATTTTGTGTGTATGAAAGTATATACATAAGTGTACATATATGAATTTTTTTTATTAAAAAAAGAGATTATACATCTAAATGGTGTCATGTGACCTGTGAATAGATATATAAATTAATGTACAAATCGATATATATCTATCATTATCTTAATATTTAACATTTGATATCATTCACCGAAATACAAAATCATTTCTCTAATTTTTGACATGATCTACCAACCATGATACATGGAGTGAAGGGTCCATGAATCAAATGTCCGTTTATGGAAAGGTAAAGACACGTACGTTGTAATATATTTTGTATTGTGTAGGTTCTCACTTATGTCTCCACTCACATATTTAGTAACAGAACCATGTTTTTCTACTGTATGCGGTGGACTCATGCACTTAAAAAAAATCTTCTTTTCAATTGATAGTTTCAACCAATGTGTTTTGATTTTTCACCAACGGAAATCACTTTCAATAGGTGAAAAATCATTTTTCATGAATGGAAAGGCAAAACACATCGGTGTGTTTTCATTTGCGATCGTTATGTTTTGATTTTCCACCCCATAGGTGAAAACTAAAACATGCTGATATATTTTGATTTTCAACAAATGTATTTTATTTTTCCATCGGTAGAAAATCACTTTACATGTGAAAAATCATTTTTCACGGATGGAAAATCATTTTTAACTGATGTGTTTTTTATTTTTCCACCAATGATGTGATGGATTACTTTTTTTGAGTGTTTGTAGACCCTATAATACTAGGGTTACTTTTTATAGTGAATGGTGGGCACTTTATTGCCGTCCGTGTGTACCTGAGTGGGAGTTGAATATTACAAAATATATTATGATGCAAGTTTTTCTACTTGCATCCTATCCGTTTCTGCAAAGTTTGAGAACTTGTAGTCTTTTGTTTCTACCGCTATTAAGGAACAATCTTGTGCCCCTCTCGGGGAGTTCTTTCTGGCTCCGTCGACCCTGCAGCTGATAGACCAAAATTAACAAAATATCGATACACAGAGACTCCACATAGTTCTAGTCCTTTTATTTAGCATGCAAACTTAAGTCAGGGGAAGCATTAATGCGACACACATATGTATATTTAACGTCAATCTTCATCTTGTTTTGGAGGAAATCAACCAGAAATATTGGTACAGCACACATACAGAGAGTTGGCCTTTATCGCACAGGCAAGTCGAGAAGCTCCTTCTTCTTCCTTTTAGGGACAATGCTCTTCGTAATATAGTTGTAATCTGCTAAAAGGAGAACACATCGTCACCTCCACAGCAAATCCTTTTCTTTCTTTCTTTCTTTTTCTTTTTATTTTTTATTTTTTATTTTTCATTGATGTAAAATCACAAAATTATTGGAACAGAAAAAGGCTTCGGAAACAATTCCATAACAAGTTTGACAATAGATGTTGAGGATGTACTTTTATCAATACATAATAATGTGTTATTTTAGATATAATGATTTTTTGAACCAATTTTGAATCTATTCCAAGAACATAGAAGAGGAATGCATATTAGGTGCGTGTACTTTGAAGTCGGAAAGCTTTGAAAAAAGAGATGACACTTAATTTTTTTTTTTTTTCTTCTCTGAGGAAAGATAATCCACATTCTCAAGTAAGAATCTGGTGAAAATGAATACTGTGATATAAATAATTGAGAATTATTATTTAATAACTTAAATTTAAGTATTTTGAGTAGGTTGTTAATTACAATGCTAGAGGAGGCAAGTTGCATGGGGTTTACATTTGGACGGGTATTATGGACCAATAACTCTTTTTGTATTTTTTAATGAGCGACTCTTATAAAGTGAAATTTTATGCGTATTACTGAACAATAAAAAAAAAAAATGAATAAATGTACCTGGAATACCATGCATATATGATCGTCTATTTTTGGACATTGAAGTAGACTGAGAAGATCATTGGCAAGAACAAGTTAATGAAGAAATGATTAATGTAGAAATAAATCATGCAAAGAAAATCATATAAGTGAAAAGCTCCTCTGGGTCCCATGATAAAAGAAAAAGTATACAAGTTACACTCGAAAGACTTAGGATTTTGCAAATGATCCTTTACATATATATATATATGTAAATAAATGCACATATTCATTTCGATAAACACACATATCTACATGTAATATGTATATATACATATACAGATACATAGATACATGCATACTTACGTACACATTAGAAAAGAAGTTCGCAAGTTCACTACATATAAATTACTTAGAATTTAATTAATATTTTAAACTATAAGTAATGTTTTGAAGTTGAGCATGCACACAAATTTGACACTCCTACCCCTATTAGATGGGGATCAAGTTTAGTGACCTAAGATTATAAAGTTTAGCTTCAGCTGATGGAGGTGCTGAGACAGTTCAATTTTGATAGATTTGTTGTACTTTTTACTAAATGAATGATATTGATATCTAAACTTTCATTTTAAAGTGTCATTTGAGTATAAAGATACCGACTAAGTTATAGGTAACTTACATACAACTAAGTTGAATGCTACTTGTCCTCACATATATATATATATGACCAAGCACCAAAACGTAGATAATTTTAATAAAGTTGATAATTCTTAGAAGATAGTACTAATCACCTGTGATGAGAGACTGATTAAGGAAAATATGACCAATTAATTCCTGAGCTAGTTGTGCATATATAGTTGAAGATATGAGTACTTTAGGTAATTACCCGAGTTTTGCAGCAGGCAGTAGTTCATATGTGGCTCGAGGTAGACTTGTTGCGCAGCTATCAGCGGTTCCAGAGCTACTTGCTGCTGCACAAATCTGTTAACCATGCATGTAAATAAATTACTATGCACGTAAATAATTTCCTTCCTCTATTTCATATGTATACAAGTCTCAAAACTGTGGCGTGAATGCATTTTACTATATTATACGGTAACATATTATCATTTGTGGCTAAATTTTTACCGAGGGAATAGTTGCCAGATGTTGGAGTTCCAAACACTCCTGAAAGTTTGTAATCTTTACTTGCAATGGTTTGAAAATATTTTGATTCACCGAATAATTTAACTAATAAGTAATTAACAATATCAAAGGTAAATTAATATAAGATGCAGGTACACAAACATAAAAGTTTGACCTACTAACAACACAACAAGGTGTAAATTATTTTATATTAATGTAAAATTATTCTTTGATCATTTTATATAGATATAAAATCACTCATAATTACTTTATTCTGACGTAAAACTATTTTGTACATTTCCACATTAATGTGCATGTCAGCCAAATACCCGTAACGTAGAATTTACATGAATTCTGCCAAAAGTTTTCATGGTTTAGGGTATGAACTTCTGCTTCAGATGCTTTTGCAAAAACCAATGGAGTTAACATTGAAAAGTGAGGCAGTTTGTGTTCAAACACTTACAAAGTCTACCTGTCTATAGTTTGCAAAATTAACAGAGTCGGATTTAATTTGCAAAACCTTGAATACGAAATATCCATACCTTATCGTTCAACTCCTTTGAATTCATACAAAATATTTGGAAAGACGATAGAGGCTCGAAAACGTATATAGCAAGAACTCAAGGATTTCATGTAACCGCATAGGATTCTAACATTATGTATGAATATCCTTGGAATCAACGGTTACTTGAAGCTCATGAACTTAATTAGTATTGTACGAAATGAGCTGCTACCGGTACATCCTCATATATAAACCTGCATCTACTGACGTTGTTAGTGGACACTCGTATGCCCAAGTCGATGTTTGCATGTGTACCTTCTTACGTAGTTCCCTGTTCTCCTGGTGGGCAAGGTTAACCTTCTCGTACAGTTCCATGTTCTCAAGGTGGATGAGGTTCCCCTGCAATATGGTGAATTCGAGGCACTTCAAAACTATAATAATTTAAGGATGATCTCAACATTTGAGGTTACGTATGTAGTCGTTATGCGAAGGGCGGCAGGATCGACCTTCCGTTTGAGCTGCTCAATTTCATCTTTTAGGATCTGTTCCTGAAGGTGAAACATACGGTGATTCGTTAATAAACGTACATGGGAATCAATAAATGCAATGCATTATATTCTTTACCTTCACTCATATCTATTTTGAATAATTTTTGGATTTAAATTAAAATAATTTAGACCATACGTACTTGAAAGAGATATGCTATTCCTGAGCGATAACATTGATGCTTAAAGGCAAAGGATAAAGTGTTTGTGAGAATTTTCAGTTCAGTATGTCAGATCTGCAATCAACCTTATCTGTTATCAACCGACTACATGTATATCATTATAGGAGAAGAGTTTGTAGCGAGACAACGAATGCTAATAACAAAAAATAGATGAGCACTCACAACAAATATGTATATGGATTTACATTACTTTAATTATGGACTTCTGACTTTAGTTAGGGTTAATATTGTCTCTTCCATAACCATCTCCATTATAAAGAATTCCATCATGGATAAATCAAACCAAAGTATTATTGTTGCATGATGAATTTTTGTTTTGGTCATTTTGACACATTGAATCAAATACATACTAGCAAACTTTGGTAAAGATATAATGATATGTAATTGTTGCCTCTAAAATGCAATAATTATTAGTAAGCATAAATATATAATAACTAATTTTTTCACATATTCTAAATATCATTGGTGATATTTAATGTACAATTAACATTACTAGTGCTTTTTCACATACACAAATGTACAATATGTGCCCAATTTTCTTGTTGCTTTTTTAATAATATCACCATTTTATCACAATTTTCTTACACATCCTAAGTATCAAGTGTTTTTTAATATATCATAGAATATACTTAGTTGTACACAAAATAACACCTGTGATATTTTAGTCTACAACTAAATATGACCCAACCAAACATCACTGGTGATACATAAAAAAAGCATCACTAATATTTAATTTTTTGAAGGGTACTAAAAAAATGTATGAGAAATGGGGGCGAATTAACCATGATCCTATTAGTAATAGCTTTGTGTGTACGTGGATTTAGAATCTTCTGCTTGATTATATATAACAAATGTACTTTAAAATATTTATAATGGGAAGGAGATGAGATGTGTTCTATGTCTCTGGGTACATCAAATATTTCCACAAACATTGTGGTTGTACGTAATATATTCTTATCCTCATGTAAGAGACCACAGATTCCTTCTAAGAGGTCTCTATTCAATTAGCATAACCAAAAGGAAAGTCTCCAAGTGACTCCCTTGAGTAGTGTTTGAGGAAGTAAGAGAGGAGAAATAAACCAAGGAATATAAAAGCTCTCCATGAAAGACTAGGTTCTGATTCATTGGTATTGCCTCTCCACCAACTCCCCATGGCTTCCTACACCAGCATATGCCTCATATACGATAAAGGGAACACCCCAAGTGGCCTAGGCTCCTCAGGCTCGTTGTTGAGGTTCATACAGCATAAGAAGGAGGAAGATGAGTGATTACCCACCTGACAGGTGGAGAGGAGATGAAGGTGGATGGGTTAGAAATAACGGCAACTGCTTCAACAAGGGACGATGCCCTACTGATCTTAGGAATGATTGCTAGGGAGGCAACCCTGAAAGGAAATAAATAGCCCCAGAGGGATGCATATCATGAATACACCCTCTCACCATTAATCGTATAGAGATTCTGGTAGAAGTCTTGGCAAAAAATCAGGACCTCTTACATCCCCCTCCACCTTTCATGTGGAAATCAACTATTGGGCTTTATTGCTGCTACCATAGGGCTAAACGCCATGCCAGAGAGGATCGTTAGGATCTGTAAGGTCAAATTGAATATTAGATATGGAATGGTGATTTGACCTAGTATGTCAAATGTAATGAGGATCCCAGGGGCAAGAAGCCCATGGAGGATCCTGATGAATGTCACTGTGACAAGATGCAATAGTAAAGGGAGGCAAATATGGTCACGGTGGCACAACACGACCAAGAGGGTGTCAATTAGATCCTCAAAGTGCAAGGACTGAATGTCGATCTCTGTTACGAACGCGCGGCTTCAGATGTATTTTAAGACGTCTGGGAGGTGGCCCAGACGTCTGACCAGACGTCTGGAACTCCTTCTAGACGTTTGGGATTCGATTTTTTTCGACACAACGGTTTCTTCTGCGCGTCTGAGCGCGTAGACCTGCGAGCGCATCTCTCTCTCTCTCTTTTTCCCTCTCTCCTGCAGCTGCAGGCTGCGCCCTCAGTCCTCTCTCTCTCCTCCTCGCGCGGCCTTAAAAGGCCATGCCCTCCCCCTCACTCCCGTCACCTCCGCCTCCTTTCCTCTTCTCCTTCTAGCCGGTGCGCGAGAGCGGGCGCGAGTGAGCGGCGGCAGCGACAGCCGCGGCGGGTGCGGGAGGAGGTGCTGCGCGGGGGAGGAGGCGTCGGCTGTGAGGGCTCGAGCCTGCCGGGGCAGCGGGAGCCGGCCGGCGGGGGCGCAGCGGACGCGGGGTGACGCGGGAGGCCTGCTGCAGCTCGAGCAGCAGGCGAGCGAGGCGCTGCGCGGCCGAGCGTCGCGAGCGGAGGGCGAGTCGCGCCCTGATTCTGGAATTTTCTCCAGAATCAGACGTCTGGGCTAACAACCAGACGGCGGGGAGGACGTCTGGAGGACTGTCCAGACGTCTGAAAGGTGAGTTATTCCATCTTTCTTCCTCTTCTTCGACTGACCGTACTAAGAGAGAGAGGAAATGAGTACGCGCAGGATCTGAGATTCGCATCCAACGCGAATCAGACGTCTGGCAGCAGTGCCTAACGACGGGAACGACTTCTAGACGTCCGGGGTGACCATCGGACGTCTGGGAACTAGGTCAGACGCCCCCACAGGCTTCTGGACGTTTGAGAGACCACGCAGAGCAAAGGTAACCTTTGATCCACTTTTTAAGACGTCTGGAAGAGGTTCCAGACGTCTGATTTTGCACTGTTTCGTCATTTTCGACCCCTTTAGGGCCCGTTCGGAGTTCGTTTTCCGCGTTTCGAGTTGCGTGCTTTTCGGAATTTCATCCTCTACCCGTTTACAGTAGTTGTATACTATTTTGAGAAACTCCTTGTGTTTGATCCTTGTAATAGGATCCCGTTCCGTTGCAGTCTCGGGGGTTGCGGAGGCACGCGGAATTCCCGACCACGCCCCCAGTACTCCTGTTGTAACCGGTAGAGTGGCTTTTAAGTTTATTAGTATAATCTGTTAATTATGAACCATAAATAGAACCTAGGACATTGCATGAATCCTGGGAATGAGAAACTAGAATGAATGGTAGATCCTAGGGTGTTGCATGAATCCTAGGGTTGGAAAACTAGATTGTATGATAGATCCTAGGGTATGGCTTGAATCCTAGGATGGGAAGAACTAGTGGAATATATGAATAACTGCAGTCTTGGAAAATGTGGAAAGGAAATAATAGCTACCTGTAAATTGGTTTGACAACTGCCTGTTATGAATAAATGAGCATGTCTGGGAATATGAGATGTATGAATGTGAAACTGGGAAGGTGAAACCTGAATGTGCTGAGTTAAAAGAACTGGAACCCTACGGGGAATTAGGAGTGGAACTCCTGGAAAGAGAAAGGAATGGAACTGAGAAAGAAAGACGTGGTAGAGTGCTGTCTCTTGGGTACGTAGTACCAAGGGAAGTACCTGTACCTATTTAGTGCAGAACGGAGCTAGCCGCCCCAGGGACCCGGGGTTAGGACTGGCCACTTTGTACCGACTTGCTGGCCCTCGTGTACGTAGTACCGAGGAGAGCTACTAGTGTAGGGAGGTACTAGCTACCCCATGGGCCCCAGGGTTCTACTAGCCTCCTACATCGACTTGTTAGGCCCACTGGGCAAACCAGGGTAGTCAGGCGAGGGTGCGCGGACTGTGGAGGGGCAAGGCCCCTGTTTGGTTACTGTGGAGGGGTTGGACCCCTGTTACTGAGAGGGCTCTGCCCTGTACTGGTTCCGTGCTGTGCTTTGGACTCACCCGTTAACGGAAACGACTGACCGCGTGCCAGTGCGAGTTAGCTACCTGTGCGTTTATTGCGCGTGCCGTAGTCACCGTTACGCCTGTCCGTGACCTTGGGGTGGTTAACTGTAACGAGCGCGTGCCCCAGACGTCTTTTAAGACGTCTGGGAGGTGGCCCAGACGTCTGTAAAGACATCTGGGATCACATCCAGACGTCTAACCAGACGTCCGGGATAGTTTACAGACGTCTGGCGAACAGTTATGCTCGCACGGGATATTCGTCTGCGCGCCTGTGCGCGCAGACCTGCGATCCTGCCTCTTTCTCTGCGGCGGCAGGCGACTGCGACCGCCTTCTCTCTCCTCTCCGCGCGGCGTTAAAAGGGGGGCGCGCCTCCCCTCCTGTCTCCACCATCTTCCTCCTTCTTCTCCTGCCTGTACGCGAGAGCGAGCGGACGCGAGGGCGCAGCGGCAGCGGCAGCCGCAGTAGGCGCGGAGGAGCTGCGGCGTGCGAGGGCGGGGCTCTGCCGTGAGGGCGAGCTCGCCGGGAGCGGCTTGGCCGGCCGGCGGAGGGCGCAGGGGGCGTAGAGCGTCGCGGAGAGGGACCTGCTGCGGGCGGAGCAGCGGACGTGCGAGGTGCGACGCGGGCGGCGTCGCGAGCGGAGGCCGAGCAAGGTTCTGATTCTGGAAAAATTTCCAGAATCAGACGTCTGGATTGATATCTAGACGGCAAGGTCGACGTCTGTGAGATCATACAGACGTCTGAAAGGTGAGTTTCCGCTTTCTTCTCTTTTTGTCGACTGACCGTACTGAGGGAGGGGGGTTGGCTGTGCGCAGGTCCTCTGATTCGTCATCTTTGCGAATCAGACGTCTGGAAGTTGTACCAGACGGCGGGAGTGACCTCCAGACGTCCGGAGTGACCATCGGACGTCTGGGATCTAGGAAAGACGTCCCTGCAGACTTCTGGACGTCCGGGGAACCTAGCCGAACAGGTAATTCTCTGATCCACCGTTTAAGACGTCTGGAAGGAGTTCCAGACGTCTGATTTTGCACAGTATCATCTTTCTCGACCCGTTTAGGGCCCGTTTGGGCTCCGTTTTCCGTGATTCGAGTTGCGTTCGTTTCAGAATTAATTCCTCTACCCGCCTACAGTAGCTATACACTGTTTTGAGACACTCCTTGTGTTTGATCCTTGTGATAGGACCTCGTTCGGTTGCAGTCTTGAGAGTCGCGGAGGCGCGCGGGATTCCCGATCACGCCCCCATTACTCCCGTTGTACCTGGTAGAGTGGTTTTAAGTATTAATAAAATCTGTTAAAGTGTGGAACCATAACTAGAACCTAGGGCTTGCATGAATCCTAGGAATGAGAAATATATGGAATGATAGCTCCTAGGTGTTGCATGAATCCTAGGGCCGGAAAACTAGATTGTATGATAGATCCTAGGATATGGCATGAATCCTAGGATGGAAAAACTAGTGGAATGTATATTACTGCAGTCTTGGAAAAATGGAAAGGAATATATAAAGCTGCCTGTGAAATTAATTAACAGCTGCCTGTTATGAACAAAGAAACATGTTTGAGATCATGGAAATTGAGAACGTGAATCTGGAAAGTGAAACATATGATGTTCTGAAATAAAGAGCTGGAACCCTACGGGAAATTAGGAGTGGAACTCCTGGAAAGGAAAAGGGAATGGAACTGAGATGTAGTTGTACTGTCTCTTGGGTACGCAGTACCAAGGGAAGTACCTGTACCTGTTTAGTCCAGAGTGGGGCCAGCCGCCCCAGGGACCCGGGGTTAGGCTTGGCCGCTCTGTACCGACTTGTTGGCCCTCGTGTACGTAGTACCGAGGAGAGCTAGTAGTGTTAGGAGAGTACTAGCTACCCCACGGGCCCCGGGGTTCTGCTAGCCTCCTTCACCGACTTGTTAGGCCCACTAGGGCAAACCAGGGTAGTCAGGCGAGGGTGCGCGGACTGTGGAGGGGCAAGGCCCCGGTTTGGTTACTGTGGAGGGGTTGGACCCCTGTTACTGAGAGGGCTCTGCCCTGGTTCCGTGCTGTGCTTTGGGCGCACCCGTTAACGGAAACGACTGACCGCGTGCCAGTGCGGGCTAGCTACCTGTGCGTTTATCGCGCGTGCCGTAGTCACCGTTACGTCTGTCAGTGACCTTGGGGTGGTTGACTGAGGGTAGGATCACCACGGGGGACTCTCCCGGCCAGGAGAGCACCACGTGCTACTTCTACTTTTGGAAAAGACTGCAATCAAGATCGTCCCACGAGGACATCCGAGATCAAGTAAAGGATCTGAGAAGTAAATGAAATAGTGAGGAAAATTGAAAGATGTAAATAAAGGAAGCAATAGAACATAACAGCTACTGTACACTCTACTGTTGCCTTTAGTTAGTTTGCCACTCTACTCAGCGTTTTGCTGACGTGTTACACTCGTTACCTTTTTCAGGACCAGGTGTTGAGCAGCCAGGGTCGGCGGCTGCAGAGGACGCTGGGCCGAGTAGGGTCCAGTAGAGTTACCCCAGCTTTGTACCCCTTTTTGTTTCTGTTCTAGTGAGTAGTTTCTGTTTCCGCTGTACCTTCTTTACCTGCAGTTTTTGTTATATGATAAATGTTGTTTTACTGTTGTGGTGGTGCCTACTGTAGTAGTTTCTTTCCTTACTGCTGTACTTTTTTACTGTTAGTTATATTCATGCTGAATGTGGTTTATTTTGCTGTCTTTTGGTTACTTCCTCGTTGGACGACTGGGTCTTGGGATTAGTCGAGTCGGTCCGGTTCTCGTGTCTCGTAGGGACTCGGGAATCGGGTCGTTACATTAACTGAGAGTAGGATCACCACGGGGGACTCTCTCGGCCAGGAGAGCACCACGTGCTACTTCTACTGTTTGGAAAAGACTGCAATCAAGATCGTTCCCACGAGGAACATTCGAGATCAAGTGAAGGATCTGAGAAATAGTTAAATTTTGAGACAATAGGAAGACGTAACTAAAGAAAGTAACAGAACATAACAGCTACTGTACACTCTACTGTTTCTTTTATTTTAGTTGCTACTCTACTCAGCGTTTTGCTGACATGTTACACTCGTTACCTTTCAGGACCAGGTGTTGAGCAGCCAGGGTCAGCGGCTGCAGAGGACGTTGGGCCGAGTAGGGTCCAGTAGAGTTACCACTGTTCTCTTGTACCTCTTTTTTGTTCCACTGTAGTGAGTAGTTTTTGTTACCGTTGTACTTTTCTTTACCTGCAGTTTCATATTATGTCATGAATGTTGTTCTACTATTGTGGTGGTATATACTGTAGTGGTTTCTTTCCTTACTGCTGTATTTTCTTACTGTTAGTTATATTCATGCTGAATGTGGTTTATTTTACTGCTCTTTTGGTTACTTCCTCGTTGGACGACCAGGTCTTAGGATTAGTCGAGTTGGTCCGGTTCTCGTGTCTCGTAGGGACTCAGGAATTGGGTCGTTACAATCTCCTAGTCAAGGAGTATTACTCTTGATCCCTAGCTCTCCTTGTCGAAAGGAGAAAGAGGCGGCTAGCAAGTGCCAGTTGTGAAGCTACAATGGAGACGCCACCCTCAACTTCCAGTTCGCTCGAAGTAATCTTTGGCATCAATGCCAACTCTTGAACTCCCACCCAAGTATCTCTGTTGGACAACCTAATTGAGGTTGTCAACGTAGTCATGAGATGGGGAACAGGGACCCCATGCTAAGAATTTGAAAAGGAGGCAGCAACTATTTTCCAGCTGTTGCCCAACACTAGTGCGCACAACGACCCCTTCATGATCACCCTCTTAGTAGTTGGATAGAGTCAGCCTCACTTGCTCATCGACGAGGGAAACATGGTCAATATTTTATTCGAAAAACTCTCACCTAGCTAGGCTTCGAGGAGAAGGATTTGACCCATTCCACGTACCCTATGGTAGGCTTTGGCAACCGCAAGGTGATGCTTAAAGGGGAAATAGAGCTATTGGTCAATATCTGCGAGGGGAACTGGTACCTTAATAAGGTGACCACAGTCACGATGGCCAACTTGATAGCTACTTTTGACAGGATAGTAGGTGACCTACTACTTTTGGCTTCACTACTTTCCTGTCATCTTATGTTCAACTGGTGATGTTCCAAACTTTAGTAGGAATAAGAATATTTCAACTAGTCCATAGGCCAAGAACTACTTTGCCTTGAGCTTGAGTGGTGTATGTAGAGGATTGTCCCAAAACCACAAAAGTAGGGGAAAAAGTGAGCCATGGTCATTGTTGTTGAAGTGGGAGCTTCTTCTAGGGATGATGTGACCTTACCTATTAGCATACACCCAGGGACTTCTACCACGATGATTCAATTATGCTCAAAGAATGCTGACAAGCTCATCTAGGTTGGTGTTGATCTCAACTCAGGCAAGTTTGTGAACTTTTGAAGCTGCTGTGTCCAAATGATGATGCTTTCTGTTGGGTGTGGACTCAGTAGTGATTGAGCACCTCTTGAATATTCAGTTGGGGATTTGCTTAGTAAAGGAAGTACTCCACAAATCAGCCAAATAGTGGTAGGTGGCTACTGTGAAAGTAGATAGGCTTTTGGAGGTAGGGTTCATTGAGAAATCTTTATATCTTGACTAGTCGCCTAATATTGTAATGGTGAAAAAGTCCAATAGCAAGTCGTGCATGTGTGTTGACTTCATGAACGTCAATGATTCATGTTCGAAGGTTGAGTTTCCCTTGCCGAAAGACAATGCCTTAGTGGATTCACATATGGGATAATCTCGCATGTCCTTCCTGGATGCTTATAGCGGATACAACTAGATTAGCTTGGCCCTAAAGGATAGACCTCATACTTTTTTTATAATTGATAGGGATCTCTTCTAGCATTGTGTAATGTCGTTTGGTCTAAAAAATGTTGGTGCTACATATCAATGACTTGTAAATTTGATTTTTGCTAAATTAATTGAAAGGTCACTTAAAGTCTACATCAATGATTTGCTAGTTAAAGGAGAGAGCTTCTAAGAGTATCTCTAAGAGTTAATTGAAGTATTTGACATAGTGCGAAAAACTACCTAAAATTGAATCCAGAAAAATGCACTTTTGGTGTTTGCTTTAGAAAATTCTTGGGTTTTCTTGTGTCCAATAGAGGCATCGAGGTCAATCCCAGGAAGATTAAGGAATTAATGGAGTTGAGCCTGCTTAATAGTTAAAAGGCGGTGTAGTTGCTAGTCAGGCACATAGCCACCCTAGGGTGATTCCTATCCTACTCATTAAACAGGTGCTTGCCTTTTTTTGAATGTATAAAAATGGGAAAGGGGTACACTGGTAAAGATTGGATACCCCAATGTTAGCAAGTACTTGACAAAATTAAGGAATATTTACAAATTCCACTGGTTTTATTAACCTCTTAGGTGGGAGAACCACTTTACCTTTATCTCGCCACCTTGAATTCAGCTATTAGTGCAACCTTGGTGTGAGATGATGTAGGTGTCTAGCAAGCGATCTATTTCGTCAGTAAAACTTACCAAGGGCTAAATCTAAGTACCCACTGATAGAGAAACTAGGCTTGGCTTTAGTAGTAGCCACCTGAAAGCTGAGACCTTACTTTTAGGATTATGCCATAATTGTGCTTACAGATCAACCTTTGAGGAGACTGCTACGTAAACCAACGAGTTCCAGTAGGCAGATGTGTTGGGCCTTGGAATTAGTAGAGTTTGACATTAAGTATCACTCCCACCTAGCTATCAAAGGCTAGGTTTTGGCAGACTTCCTTGCAGAGTTCACTCCATCAATGGCTCCAAGCACAAGCCCATAACAACTACATGTCAATGGATCGTCCATGTCAGGCGGCGCAGGGGTAGTGTGGCCCTTGCTGCAATAGATGGACAGGTTCATAAATACACCATTTGTCTAGCTTTTCCTACAACAAACAATGTGGCAGAATACAAGGATTTTTATTGACTCCCAACTAGTGGCCAATCAAATTAGGGGTGAATTTCAAGCAAAGAACCCTAATATGACCCTTACGCTGAAGAATCTAGGCAGGTGATCTCAGGCTTCACTTCGGTGGACATCAATCAAGTATCGAGAGTCAAGAACCCTTTGGCAGATGCCTTGGCTAAATTGGCATCAACCATGACCCCAAGAGAAGAAGACAACATTTGTTTGGAGTAGTTTGTAGGACCCATAGTAGGCTTGCCTTTGGCCATGCCCATTGAGTCAAAAGACTCCTGGATGACACCAATTGTCAAGTATTTGGCAAGTGGGAGGTCCCACCTGGAGTGACCAACCCCAAGTCTTTTCACCTCAACGTTGCCAGATTCTTGCTTTCGGAAGGCATCTCATATAAGAGAGGATACTCTAACCTCTTATCAAGGTGTCTAAACCTATCAGAAGCACAACAAGCTCTAGTTAACATTCATACTAGAGCCTGTGGCAATCATGAAGGCCATAAGGCCATGGTGGTGAAACAACTATGATATGGATATTTTTGGCCTCAAATGGTTCAACATGTGAAGGAATTTGTGAAGAGATGTGATAAGTGCTAGTGATTTGCAAATATCCCTTAGCTCCCGCTTGAATAGATCATACCCATCTCCTCACCAATATCCTTCGCAAGATTGGGGGATGGATTTCATTGGCTCGTTCCCAGTTAATTACTTCTTCAAATGGGTCGAAGTGGAAGCATAACTAGCCCAAATGCCAAGAGGGTAGTCAATTTCATGAAAAAAGATATAATTGTAGAAATGGGGTCCCACAAGTAATCGTAGCTAACAATGGATTTTATTTTGCATCCAAAAATTCAAAGATTTCTACGCGAACTGGAGAATCAAGGTGAACTTCACTTCAGTAGCCATCCATAGGCCAATGGATAAGTAGAAGTCATTCATAGAATTATCATCTCAGCTCTGATGCGGAAGTTGGATGCAACTAAAGGTAAATGCGCAAGAGAGTTACCATATGTCCTATGGAGATATAGGATAGGGTAAAGACAACCACTGGACATACACCTTTCAACCTTGTGTATGGGGCAGAAGTCAAAATCCCTTTGGAGATGGATATACCATCTTATAAGGTACAATTTTATAACCCTAATCATAATGAGGAACAAATGAAGGCAACCTTGGAATTAGTTGGCATTTCAAGAGAATAAGCTTTAGCAAGGTTAGATGATTATAAGGTGGTTGTCGCCAAGTATAATAATCAAATGGAAAAGTGGAGACACTTTAGCGTGGGTGACTTGGTGCTCAGGCGGGTAGAAGCTTCAAACTTGTTTGAACCAGATGGCAAGTTAGCCCCAAATTGGGAAAGACCCTATAAGGTCACCGCCTTAAATCAAGTGGACTCTTATAAGTTAGAGACATTGGATGGGTGAACTTCATGCATTCTTGGCATGCTGTCAATTTACGCCCCTATTTAGTCTAAGCGAACCCTGTAAGCTTGTTTATTGTTTGATAGGTTTGTCTGATTCATGTATGAAGACAATTCAAGCAAATCCTACAAAGGAATTACTCAAACAATCAACATTGTTACACATATATGACTTAAAACCCCTTGTCATTCCTTAACTCAATGTTCATTACATATGAGAAAGGTAGGGCATACCCCACTCGATTACATAAAAAATTAAAAGAAGACAGCAAATCGGTACAAAATAGGACTAAGTCCTTAGTCTATTTCAATGTCGGGTGACATGGGCACATTTCCTGATTCCTTGACTCCTTCATCGCTTGCTGAAGACTTGACCGCACCTATGTCCCCACTTGTCCTAGTCGGTTCCTTCGATGAGTCAACTCGGCCTACCTATTCAGCATCAAGGGGCCACCCGACCTCTTCCTTTTTGATATTTCCCTTCTCCTCCTATTTTCTTCCTCCACTGAGACTTTGTCTTTAGGAGGAGGAAATAGGTCCTTGGGGGCAGGCAAAATTGGCACTTGGTCTTAAACTAAACACTCGCAGATCTGCCATTCATATTCCTGCAAGAACTAGATGAAGGACCAACTCAAAACATCATCGGGGTTGGACACCCTATCTCCCAACATTGATTGGGGTCTAGTTAGGGTGTGCTTCCCGATTTCCTTCATCAGTTGGTTTTGTCTCTTTTCCATTGAGAGGTTAGTGTCGAAGAACTTCATTACCTTCTCAAGAGAAAGCTCTCTCCACCTCTCCTCCTTTAAAGCATGGACCTTGTTGGATAACTCCTCGACCTAGGAGATGGTCACATCCATTGCTTTCTCTTTGGCGGCCAACTCACCATTCAAGCAGGTTATCATTTCCTTCACTACTTGGAGGGATGCTCGCAGCTTCTCCTCCCCTAACATGAGGGATCAAACTTTAGTGTGCTCAACTTGGACTGTCTTTTTCCTAGCCACCAACACTTCTTAACTAGCTGCTTGGCGAAACTTTACCATCTCTGTCACTTTTGAGGCCTCTAGCATTAGCTCTTGTAACCTCTTTTTAAGGGCTGTCATCCCTTGACAGTGGTCTTTGAAGGATGAAAGGATCCTCCTAATGGTCCGATCATTCTCCTTTACAAGTGTTTTCATCTTTGCCATGGAAATTGGGCCCTCTCCTCCACCCTATGCCTTCTCCAACTATAAAATAAGGGCATTGCTAGAGGTTTTCTCTGCCTTCAACCGCTTTGATGTAGTAGCTACCTTAGCCTTTGCCTTCTTTTCGGCGACAAGAGCATGCATCCTCGAGCTGGTGGGAGAGAGTGTGGACGTAGTATAGTGAAGCATCCACCCAACTTGTTGCCTACTTAGCAACATCACACTAAGACCTCTTAGAAGTCTTGGCATAGTGTACTACAAGACGTGGCTCTCAAAGTGCATGACTTGGTTGATAATTTTTATATGCAAATACAACAACCTCTTAGTTTATGACTATGAGTAAAATACTAGAAATTAAAAAAGTATTAAATATAAGAGCCAGGAACTCACGACCCGCAAATAGTCGTGGTAGACATTCGATGTATGAGAGGGAGCACGTGGCATTCTCACTTACTCTAATGCGGAGGTTAGCAATGCTATCATTGTTTGCTTTGTTGAAAGTTTTACCAACTAGAATGCATCTTGCTGAACTTCAATGCTCTATCGAGTTGGCACCTCATTTGCTTTGGGGATCGGGAAGACCTGTTGTTGGTAGGCCTTCACCTTCTCCAACACCTCCACCTTCTTTGAGGAGGTCATCTCTGACAGAATCGACGACTCGAAGAATGACACCTCCTCTTTCCTTCTCCATTTCTCTGTCTTACTCATAGGCAAATAATGTTCCACCTAAGGTTCCTCCACCCTTCTATCGAGAGATAGGGGTTGGGTTGTTTGGGTGGTCCGGTGCTCCATGGGCTCTTCAATTCTCGAGCCTTGAATGGGGCTCACACTAGCCTTGATAAGGTTGAATTTGCCTTAGCCAGTAGGGTCAATTGCCACCTACTAGTTGCTTGCTTCATGACAACTGGACGGGGGCACTAAGGTCTTGACTTGATATTTTGGGAAGATGTCTTCACTTCCCTAAACATTTGATTGGCCGCCTGAAGACTCAATTGCTTGGAACTTCGCGATGTCTTGGGATTGGGCCCTTTTGTCCCCTGTTGCCTCTTGACGGGGCCTCTTTCTCTAGCACTACTTGAGCTTCATTTGCCTTTTTATGGTAAGCAGATGACGTTTCTCCCATTGAGGGAGTTGATTGAGTCGGCAATCCTACACTTCCATGCGAGTTCATACCAGTAGCTTTAGGCAGGGTCACTACAGTTTTCCATGGGTAGGAGACACCCAGCTTCCTCCTCTTCTTAGGTTGGCTAACCTCCTCAGATGACCCTTCCTCTTCTTTTCCCCTTCTCTTCTTAGGATCATTTGGCTTAAAGAATGGCTAAAAAGCTACAAAGAAAAATATAGTCAGAATTAGCCCGTCTCATAGAAAAAGGCACAGACATTCCTACTTACTTTCCATCGAATAAGAATTCACCACCCAGAGAATCTTTCATACTTCACTATGCCTTAGATTAGATTGAGAGATGTGCCCGAACTTAGCTATAGTTTTCACGTCTTGCTGAGCTGAGGGATCCAACTCCTCAGCTGTGGCCGGTGGATGTTTGGCGGGTGGTCTTTTTCATGAATTGGGGGCTTCCAAAGTTTCCACATTATGAACCATGGAGAAATAACAGTCCTTCCCTTTTAATCTATTCAGTAGGTCTAAAATCCTATACTTATTCCACCTACACCAAAAGTTGTATGTCCTAGATGTAGGCTTCCCTTTCTTCATCTTGCATTAACCCAAAGAGAAGGCGAAACAACCCCATCTACAGATGCACACCTAAATGGAAGCACAAAACTAGGAAGGCATGCAGTGTTGGCCAGTAGTTGAGACTCAACTAAGATGATGCTAAGTTGTAATAACAAAAGAAGGATACTATGAATGGTTGAGTGGAATTCTCAACCGTTGCTCTATTGCATATTTACATATGACAAATGAATCAGTTTTACCAAGTGAATATAGTTGAAGATCTTTCCTCGAGACATCAAACTTTACACCTCCCAGTTTATGCTCCTCAAGCAAATGCTTAATTCTTCTTCTATCTCTCATAAGGGAACGGAATGTATACAAGGTGAGAGTGTCTTCAGATAACCTACCAGAGGTTGAAGGACCCTCACCTTTTCTAACAAGTCTTGCCATTTCTTTAGAAGTGAGGTGGTGATTCGAAAACTTTGAGATCGGGGCACCTGGCTAATTTAGGCATTTTTGACTGAGATTTGTTAGATGGCTGAAGCATTCTTTGTAAGTTTGCATTGGAGGTAGGGTGAATAGTGTGGAATAACAAAATGATCAGCAAATAAAATCAAGAACAATCGCATAAGAACATTCACCACAATTGTACAAGAGATTTTTAGGTAGAAACTCAACCTAGGTAAAAACACCACCTAAGTTTTTCAACTTAAGATTTCCTGATTGACCGAGTTGATCAAATCACTAATGTATCATTTAAGATAAGGGTAGCACAAACTAAATACAACCACACTACTTTGGATGAGGGTAGTATACCTCTACAACCACTCTTCTCTTTCGGAGATGAGAATTCGCAACACGAATATCCAACAAAATGAAATAAAATATAAATCCTTTTAAGCCCAAATATAATTCAAATACTTAGCTCCTATAGTTACAAGAAAGCTTCCCTAAAATGGAAGTGGATTGGTGTGAGTGTGTACCGTATCAGTGCTCTCGGATGTGAAGTGCAGAGCTTGGAGAGCAAGAACTGAATTCCTCTTCTTAAATTTCTCACTAAGTGAATATTGTGGAAGGAATTGACTCACAATTGTTTTTTGTTTTTTATCTCTAATGTGTATGTAAGCTTAGGAGTGTTCAAGGCAGTTTATAGAAGTGTTAGGAATACTATAAATGTACTTAGGGACAAGTTATACCTGTTGGAACATTAATGGTTGTTAGAAAGTGGGTCAGAAATCTGGAAAAACAAGTAGACCCAGTAGATGGCACAAGCAAGTTGATGTGTGGTCAACCTACTTGTATAGGGCTAGTTGACCAATCCAATTCTTGAGTTGACACCTTATAAAGAGTGATGGTAGCCAAGTGGGTTCTTCTATGATTGGATGATTGACGGTCGATTGGTGCTATACTAGCAGGTTGATGGCCAGTCGTCTAGCTATTAAGGGTGCTCTTGGTTCTGATTCCTTGGAACATGCTACAATTAAGTCGACGAGTGGTACAGTATCAAACAACACCCTACGCTAGGATTGGTCAATTGAAGATCAATTGGCTAGTAAGGTGCCTTGGATGATTAGCCAAACTAAGTAGGGTATTAAATAGGTTCAAGTTCCAAGGTTTTTGAATGTTATACAACCAACTTCTAGGCTATAGGTTGGCAGCCAGTCGATGCCCTATAAAAGAGCTAGTCGACTAGTGGCTAGATTAGCTGATTAGTTACTAAGGGATTGTAACGAGCGCGTGCCCCAGGCGTCTTTTAAGACGTCTGGGAGGTGGCCCAGACGTCTGTAAAGACGTCTGGGATCACATCCGGATGTCTGACCAGACGTCCGGGATAGTTTACAGACGTCTGGCGAACAGTTATGCTCGCACGGGATATTCGTCTGCGCGCCTGTGCGCGCAGACCTGCGATCCCGCATCTTCTCTGCGGCTGCAGGCGACTGCGACCGTCTCTCCCTCCTCTCCGCGCGGCGTTAAAAGGGGGAGGGGGCGCGCCTCCCCTCCCGTCTCCACCATCTTCCTCCTTCTCTCCTGCCTGTGCGCGAGAGCGAGCGGACGCGAGGGCGCAGCGGCAGCGGCGGCCGCAGTAGGCGCGGAGGAGCTGCGGCGTGCGAGGGCGGGGCTCTGCCGTGAGGGCGAGCTCGCCGGGAGCGGCTTGGCCGGCCGGCGGAGGGCGCAGGGGGCGCAGAGCGTCGCGGAGAGGGACCTGCTGCGGGCGGAGCAGCGGACGCGCGAGGTGCGACGCGGGCGGCGTCGCGAGCGGAGGCCGAGCGAGGTTCTGATTCTGGAAAAATCTCCAGAATCAGACGTCTGGACTGATATCCAGACGACAAGGTCGACGTCTGTGAGATCATACAGACGTCTGAAAGGTGAGTTCCGCTTTCTCCTTCTTTTTGTCGACTGACCGTACTGAGGGAGGAGGGTTGGCTGTGCGCAGGTGTTCAGATTCGTCATCCTTTGCGAATCAGACGTCTGGAAGTTGTACCAGACGGCGGGAGTGACCTCCAGACGTCCGGAGAGACCATCGGACGTCTGGGATCTAGGAGAGACGTCCCCACAGACTTCTGGACGTCCGGGGAACCAAGCCGAACAGGTAATTCTCTGATCCACCGTTTAAGACGTCTGGAAGGAGTTCCAGACGTCTGATTTTGCACAGTATTGTCTTTCTCGACCCGTTTAGGGCCCGTTTGGGCTCCGTTTTCCGCGATTCGAGTTGCGTTCGTTTCAGAATTTATTCCTCTACCCGCCTACAGTAGCTATACACTGTTTTGAGACACTCCTTGTGTTTGATCCTTGTGATAGGACCTCGTTCGGTTGCCGTCTTGAGAGTCGCGGAGGCGCGCGGGATTCCCGACCATGCCCCCATTACTCCCGTTGTACCTGGTAGAGTGGTTTTAAGTATAAAAAAAAAAATCTGTTAAAGTATGGAATCATAACTAGAACCTAGGGCATTGCATGAATCCTAGGAATGAGAAATGTATGGAATGATAGCTCCTAGGTGTTGCATGAATCCTAGGGCCGGAAAACTAGATTGTATGATAGATCCTAGGATATGGCATGAATCCTAGGATGGAAAAACTAGTGGAATGTATATTACTGCAGTCTTGGAAAAATGGAAAGGAATATATAAGCTGCCTGTGAAATTAATTAACAGCTGCCTGTTATGAACAAAGAAACATGTTTGAGATCATGGAAATTGAGAACGTGAATCTGGAAAGTGAAACATATGATGTTCTGAGATAAAGGGCTGGAACCCTACGGGGAATTAGGAGTGGAGCTCCTGGAAAGAAAAGGAATGGAACTGAGATGTAGTTTGTACTGTCTCTTGGGTACACAGTACCAAGAGAAGTACCTGTACCTGTTTTAGTGCAGAGTGGGGCCAGCCGCCCCAGGGACCCGGGGTTAGGCTTGGCCGCTCTGTACCGACTTGTTGGCCCTCGTGTACGTAGTACCGAGGAGAGCTAGTAGTGTTAGGAGAGTACTAGCTACCCCACGGGCCCCGAGGTTCTGCTAGCCTCCTTCACCGACTTGTT
The DNA here is from genome assembly GCA_037157565.1 of Thalassia testudinum. Classification (NCBI taxonomy): domain Eukaryota; kingdom Viridiplantae; phylum Streptophyta; class Magnoliopsida; order Alismatales; family Hydrocharitaceae; genus Thalassia; species Thalassia testudinum. The sequence goes on from JAZHRO010000024.1 coordinate 28,935,950, forward strand.
AGGCCCACTAGGGCAAACCAGGGTAGTCAGACGAGGGTGCGCGGACTGTGGAGGGGCAAGGCCCCGGTTTGGTTACTGTGGAGGGGTTGGACCCCTGTTACTGAGAGGGCTCTGCCCTGGTTCCGTGTTGTGCTTTGGGCGCACCCGTTAACGGAAACGACTGACCGCGTGCCAGTACGGGCTAGCTACCTGTGCGTTTATCGCGCGTGCCGTAGTCACCGTTACGTCTGTCAGTGACCTTGGGGTGGTTGACTGAGGGTAGGATCACCACGGGGGACTCTCCCGGCCAGGAGAGCACCACGTGCTACTTCTACTTTTGGAAAAGACTGCAATCAAGATCGTCCCACGAGGACATCCGAGATCAAGTAAAGGATCTGAGAAGTAAATAAAATAGTGAGAAAAATTGAAAGATGTAAATAAAAGAAAGTAATAGAACATAACAGCTACTGTACACTCTACTGTTGCCTTTAGTTAGTTTGCCACTCTACTCAGCGTTTTGCTGACGTGTTACACTCGTTACCTTTTTCAGGACCAGGTGTTGAGCAGCCAGGGTCGGCGGCTGCAGAGGACGCTGGGCCGAGTAGGGTCCAGTAGAGTTGCCACAGCTTTGTACCTTCTTTTGTTTCTGTTCTAGTGAGTAGTTTTGTTTCCGTTGTACCTTCTTTACCTGCAGTTTTGTTATATGATAAATGTTGTTTTACTGTTGTGGTGGTGCCTACTGTAGTAGTTTCTTTCCTTACTGCTGTACTTTCTTACTGTTAGTTATATTCATGCTGAATGTGGTTTATTTTACTATCTTTTGGTTACTTCCTCGTTGGACGACTGGGTCTTGGGATTAGTCGAGTCGGTCCGGTTCTCGTGTCTCGTAGGGACTCGGGAACCGGGTCGTTACAAGATGGTATCAGAGCAAGGTCGTCCCGAGAAGTGAATCAACTGACTGGAAAATAACCAATTCACATGTTTATAGCTAGAGTAGCCACCACAACATATCTCTTGACTTGAGCTCTTAGAAGTGTTGTTAGGTACCGTCTGTTTTGATGTTTCCGTTTTGTTTCGCGTCTCCTTGCAGGAGATGCCTCGTCGTGGGACTGGCGAGACTGGCCGCGGGCGCGGCCGAGGGCGGGGTCGGCGAGGTGGACGTGCTGTCGTTGATGTCTCGGTGGACCAGCCACCACTCCCTGGCATCCAGGCCCAGGACCTCGCCAGACTGATATGGGATATTGTACGAGAGGAGCTCCACCCACCGCCCCGAGCACCTCCTCCTGGGGTTGCAGAGGGGGAGTCCTCTGTGGGGCCACGCGACGGACGCGGCGCTGGACACGAGGGAGGGGATGGGCCCCTGCCGCCCCCACCTTCCTCCGACACTTCTGTACACGAGACACCTTCGCCTGGAGGCGCACCAGCACCTCCCCTACAGCACCACTTCGAGCTTTTCGGACAGTTCCGGAAGCTGAAGCCCCCCTCCTTCAAGGGGGATGAGGACCCGACCGAGGCAGAGGACTGGCTTGAGCAGCTGGAGAAGATCTTCGACACCCTTCGCCCCCCGGTGGAGTGCCGCGTGGCCTTTGCCACGTACCAGCTGGAGAGTGCGGCACACCGGTGGTGGAGGGCGGTCCGGGGACAGGAGAGGGACGAGCCGACGTGGGACCAGTTCGTCACCCTCTTCTGCGAGCAGTACTTTCCACAGACGTGGCAGGACCAGAGGAGGCGGGAGTTCCACACTCTCCGCCAAGGGACGATGACCGTGAGCGCGTACCGCACGCGTTTCTTGGAGCTGTCCCGCTTTGCAGCGACAGCGGTAGCCACTGAGGAGGAGCGCCTTTGGAGGTTCACCGAGGGGCTCCGGCCTGCGATCCGGGGGTATGTCAAACCCCTGAAGCTGCCGACGTTTTCGAGAGTGGTAGAGGCAGCCATGACTTACGAGGAGACCAACCCGTCCGCGCGAGAGACCGACGGCGGGCGGAAGAGGCCCTTTCAGCCAGACTTCTCACAGGGCCGGCGAGAACGGAGACACGTGGCGTCCGCAGGAGAGCCGTCACGTTGTGCAGGGCCATCAGTGGCCTTTGGGGGCCCTCGACAGGGGCCAGTCGCCAGCACCGGACCCCCGCCTAGCCGACAGCAGGGACTCACTGAGGGCGGGAGTCGGGTTCCCCTCTGCTACCAGTGTGGCCAGCCGGGCCACGTCAGGAGGGACTGCCCATCTAGGGCAGGAGGTCAGTAGATACTTCCCGCGCAGAGCACTGGAGGGCGCGCAGGAGGCCGCGGTTTCCAGGCGCGAGGAGGAGGACCGCAGTCGCGAGGAGGGTACCGGCCAGCACCTACCCGTCCGACGCAGAGTGTGGCTGCTTCGTCCGCACCTAGAGCTGAGGGGCGTATCAACGCCCTAACACACAGGGACGCCAGAGCTTCGGGATTCGTGGTAGCAGGTATGGTTTCAGTTTCTGGCAGACTCGTTTACACGCTTTTCGATTCCGGCGCTACGCACTCGTTTGTCGCAGACAGTTTCGCAGTTAGTTTGGACCAGGATTATACATTGTTAGAGAACCCGTTCGTAATCAGAGGTTCGAGTGGTCAGCTGTTTGTAGCTGAGGAGGTGTACACGGGTTGCGGGGTCAGCATCGGGGGACACAGCCTGCCAGCTGACCTAATTATGATACAGATGGAGGACTTTGGAGTGATTCTGGGGATGGATTGGCTGTCCGCTTACCACGCCTTGGTAGACTGCTTTGAGAGGAAGATTGTCTTCTCCATTCCGGAGTTGCCTTCCTTCGAGTTTCACGGGCAGCCAGTGGACGGAGGTTTCAGGTGCATTTCGGCACTTCGGGCGGCGAGACTTTTGAGCCAGGGGTGTGAGGGCTTCTTAGCTTGTGTGGTGGCAGAGCACAGCCCCGTGGCAGACTTCCAGAGCATCCCGGTGGTCAGAGAGTACCCCGACGTGTTTCCAGACGAGTTACCAGGACTACCGCCCGAGCGTGAGATCGAGTTTGAGATCTCACTAGTACCAGGGACCAGCCCCATCTCCACCGCGCCATACAGGATGGCACCGCTTGAGCTGCGAGAGCTCAAGTCTCAGTTGCAGGACCTTTTGGAGAAGGGTTTCGTGAGGCCCAGTGCGTCTCCCTGGGGAGCCCCGGTACTGTTTGTGAAGAAGAAGGATGGGACCCTACGCCTTTGTGTGGACTACCGACAGCTGAATAGGGTCACCATCAAGAACAGATATCCGCTGCCGAGGATTGACGATTTGTTTGACCAGTTGCGGGGTGCCACGGTGTTTTCCAAGATCGACTTGAGGTCTGGATACCACCAGTTGAGGATCAGGGAGACCGACGTCTCCAAGACAGCTTTCCGCACCCGGTACGGACACTACGAGTTTTTGGTCATGCCGTTTGGGCTGACCAATGCCCCCGCTGCTTTCATGGACCTGATGAACCGGGTGTTCAGACCGTACTTGGACCAGTTTGTGGTGGTTTTCATAGATGATGTACTCATCTATTCTAGAGATCGGACGCAGCACGGACAGCACTTGCGGATGGTTCTGGACACTCTGAGACGACGCAGGCTGTACGCCAAATACAGCAAGTGCGAGTTCTGGTTGAGGGAGGTGACCTTTTTGGGTCATGTGATCTCTGGAGACGGCCTGGCGGTGGATCCCGCCAAGGTCGAGGCAGTGCTCAGGTGGGAGAGACCGCGTTCAGTCACTGAGATTCGCAGTTTCCTGGGACTGGCAGGTTACTACAGACGGTTCATCAGAGGGTTTTCGCAGATTGCACGTCCTATGACACAGTTGACTCGGAAGGATGTGCCTTTCACTTGGACAGACGCCTGTGAGGCGTGTTTTCTGGAGCTGAAGGAGAGGTTGACCTCGGCCCCCGTGCTCACCATTCCTGACAGTAGTGGCGGGTTCGTTGTGTACACGGACGCTTCCTTGCAGGGGTTAGGAGGTGTGCTCATGCAGAGGGGTCACGTGGTCGCTTACGCTTCGCGGCAACTGAAGCCCCATGAGCATACCTACCCTACCCACGACCTAGAGTTGGCAGCTGTTGTCTTCGCGCTGAAGACATGGAGGCACTACTTGTACGGTGAGACCTTCGAGATTTTTACAGATCACAAGAGCCTCAGATATCTTTTTGACCAGAAGGAGCTCAACATGAGACAGAGACGTTGGTTGGAGCTCCTGAAAGACTACGACTGCAGCATCTCCTACCACCCGGGAAAGGCCAATGTGGTGGCTGACGCCTTGAGCCGTAAGGCGCCCGCACGCTTGGCCAGTCTACAGTTACAGAGTTGGAGCCTTTTGGAGGAGGTGGGCAGTTGGCGACCTCTAGAGTTACGAGGGTACTGTGGGGCAGTGACGGTGACACGGCAGACCAGACCAGAGTTGATAGACCGCATCATCACGGGACAGATGGCCGATCCGTACTTGCAGTCTTTGCGCGACAGAGTACTGTCAGGGGACCCAGGGGACTTCTCTTTCACAGACCAGGTGTTACGCTTGAGGGGACGGCTGTGCGTCCCCAGAGACGAGGAGCTGTTGAGAGAGCTCCTGACTGAGGCACACGGTTCCAGATTCACCATACATCCCGGAAACACGAAAATGTACCATGACTTGAGACGCGAGTTCTGGTGGAGAGGGATGAAGCGGGATGTGGGTGAGTTCGTGCAGCAGTGCTTAGTGTGCCAGCAGGTGAAAGCCGAGCATCAGAGGCCTGCAGGGCCGCTTCAGCCGCTTCCAGTGCCAGAGTGGAAGTGGGAGAGCATCACCATGGACTTGGTGGTGGGCTTACCTATTACCCAGCGAGGACACGACGCGGTCTGGGTAATAGTGGATAGGTTGACGAAGACGGCACGATTCTTGCCGATCCGAGTCACTTTGGGACCAGCACAGTTGGCAGAGAGGTATATCCGTGATGTGGTGCGACTACACGGAGTTCCGCGGGAGATCGTATCCGACCGGGATACCCGCTTTACGTCCCAGTTTTGGGCTGAGTTTCAGCAGGCTTTGGGGACGAGGTTGAGGTTTAGCACGGCTTACCACCCCCAGACGGACGGACAGTCGGAACGCACGATACAGACACTTGAGGATCTTTTGCGTGCCTGTGTACTAGACTGGAGGGGCTCTTGGGAGGAGCACCTGCCCCTGGCAGAGTTTGCATACAACAACAGTTATCACTCGAGCATCGGCATGGCTCCCTACGAGGCTCTGTACGGACGGAAATGCACGGCACCCTTGAGTTGGGTTGAGGTGGGGACCAAGTGGGAGGTTGGCCCCAGGTTGATCCGGCAGAGTCAGGAGGTAGTTGAGCAGATCCACAGACGACTCCGCACTGTCAGGAGCAGACAGAAGAGCTACGCAGATCGCAGACGCAGAGAGGTGCAGTTCGAGGTTGGGGACCACGTCTTTCTTCGTGTTTCGCCCATGAAGGGCTTACAGCGGTTTGGGGTGAGAGGGAAGCTCGCGCCGAGGTTCGTGGGGCCCTTCGAGGTCCTGGAGCGGGTTGGACCCGTTGCTTACAGACTTGCCCTTCCCCCGCAGCTTTCTGGTGTGCACGACGTGTTCCACGTGTCCAACCTCAGGAAGTACGTAGCCGATCCCAACCACGTACTGAGTCACGAGAGCGTCGAGGTGAGCGACGACCTGACCTACCCCGAGCGGCCAGTGCAGATCCTAGACCGAGCCGTCCGCAGGTTGAGACGAAAGCAAGTACCCCTGGTAAAGGTTTTGTGGAGGAGCCAGCGGTACGAGGAGGCTACCTGGGAGCCTGAGGCGGCAATGCGGGAGCGGTACCCAGAGCTTTTCGCGGGTACGTCTTTTCGGACCGGCTTCGGTCCTCTTTGAGTTTGTTATGGTTATTTGGACATCCTTTTTCCGCACCCTAGTTGGCGCAAGTTTCGGGGACGAAACTTCCTTTGAGTTTGTTATATTGTAACGAGCGCGTGCCCCAGGCGTCTTTTAAGACGTCTGGGAGGTGGCCCAGACGTCTGTAAAGACGTCTGGGATCACATCCGGACGTCTGACCAGACGTCCGGGATAGTTTACAGACGTCTGGCGAACAGTTATGCTCGCACGGGATATTCGTCTGCACGCCTGTGCGCGCAGACCTGCGATCCCGCATCTTCTCTGCGGCTGCAGGCGACTGCGACCGTCTCTCCCTCCTCTCCGCGCGGCGTTAAAAGGGGGAGGGGGCGCGCCTCCCCTCCCGTCTCCACCATCTTCCTCCTTCTCTCCTGCCTGTGCGCGAGAGCGAGCGGACGCGAGGGCGCAGCGGCAGCGGCGGCCGCAGTAAGCGCGGAGGAGCTGCGGCGTGCGAGGGCGGGGCTCTGCCGTGAGGGCGAGCTCGCCGGGAGCGGCTTGGCCGGCCGGCGGAGGGCGCAGGGGGCGCAGAGCGTCGCGGAGAGGGACCTGCTGCGGGCGGAGCAGCGGACGCGCGAGGTGCGACGCGGGCGGCGTCGCGAGCGGAGGCCGAGCGAGGTTCTGATTCTGGAAAAATCTCCAGAATCAGACGTCTGGACTGATATCCAGACGACAAGGTCGACGTCTGTGAGATCATACAGACGTCTGAAAGGTGAGTTCCGCTTTCTCCTTCTTTTTGTCGACTGACCGTACTGAGGGAGGAGGGTTGGCTGTGCGCAGGTGTTCGGATTCGTCATCCTTTGCGAATCAGACGTCTGGAAGTTGTACCAGACGGCGGGAGTGACCTCCAGACGTCCGGAGAGACCATCGGACGTCTGGGATCTAGGAGAGACGTCCCCACAGACTTCTGGACGTCCGGGGAACCAAGCCGAACAGGTAATTCTCTGATCCACCGTTTAAGACGTCTGGAAGGAGTTCCAGACGTCTGATTTTGCACAGTATTGTCTTTCTCGACCCGTTTAGGGCCCGTTTGGGCTCCATTTTCCGCGATTCGAGTTGCGTTCGTTTCAGAATTTATTCCTCTACCCGCCTACAGTAGCTATACACTGTTTTGAGACACTCCTTGTGTTTGATCCTTGTGATAGGACCTCGTTCGGTTGCCGTCTTGAGAGTCGCGGAGGCGCGCGGGATTCCCGACCACGCCCCCATTACTCCCGTTGTACCTGGTAGAGTGGTTTTAAGTATAAAAAAAAAAAATCTGTTAAAGTATGGAATCATAACTAGAACCTAGGGCATTGCATGAATCCTAGGAATGAGAAATGTATGGAATGATAGCTCCTAGGTGTTGCATGAATCCTAGGGCCGGAAAACTAGATTGTATGATAGATCCTAGGATATGGCATGAATCCTAGGATGGAAAAACTAGTGGAATGTATATTACTGCAGTCTTGGAAAAATGGAAAGGAATATATAAGCTGCCTGTGAAATTAATTAACAGCTGCCTGTTATGAACAAAGAAACATGTTTGAGATCATGGAAATTGAGAACGTGAATCTGGAAAGTGAAACATATGATGTTCTGAGATAAAGGGCTGGAACCCTACGGGGAATTAGGAGTGGAGCTCCTGGAAAGAAAAGGAATGGAACTGAGATGTAGTTTGTACTGTCTCTTGGGTACGCAGTACCAAGAGAAGTACCTGTACCTGTTTTAGTGCAGAGTGGGGCCAGCCGCCCCAGGGACCCGGGGTTAGGCTTGGCCGCTCTGTACCGACTTGTTGGCCCTCGTGTACGTAGTACCGAGGAGAGCTAGTAGTGTTAGGAGAGTACTAGCTACCCCACGGGCCCCGAGGTTCTGCTAGCCTCCTTCACCGACTTGTTAGGCCCACTAGGGCAAACCAGGGTAGTCAGACGAGGGTGCGCGGACTGTGGAGGGGCAAGGCCCCGGTTTGGTTACTGTGGAGGGGTTGGACCCCTGTTACTGAGAGGGCTCTGCCCTGGTTCCGTGTTGTGCTTTGGGCGCACCCGTTAACGGAAACGACTGACCGCGTGCCAGTACGGGCTAGCTACCTGTGCGTTTATCGCGCGTGCCGTAGTCACCGTTACGTCTGTCAGTGACCTTGGGGTGGTTGACTGAGGGTAGGATCACCACGGGGGACTCTCCCGGCCAGGAGAGCACCACGTGCTACTTCTACTTTTGGAAAAGACTGCAATCAAGATCGTCCCACGAGGACATCCGAGATCAAGTAAAGGATCTGAGAAGTAAATGAAATAGTGAGAAAAATTGAAAGATGTAAATAAAAGAAAGTAATAGAACATAACAGCTACTGTACACTCTACTGTTGCCTTTAGTTAGTTTGCCACTCTACTCAGCGTTTTGCTGACGTGTTACACTCGTTACCTTTTTCAGGACCAGGTGTTGAGCAGCCAGGGTCGGCGGCTGCAGAGGACGCTGGGCCGAGTAGGGTCCAGTAGAGTTGCCACAGCTTTGTACCTTCTTTTGTTTCTGTTCTAGTGAGTAGTTTTGTTTCCGCTGTACCTTCTTTACCTGCAGTTTTGTTATATGATAAATGTTGTTTTACTGTTGTGGTGGTGCCTACTGTAGTAGTTTCTTTCCTTACTGCTGTACTTTCTTACTGTTAGTTATATTCATGCTGAATGTGGTTTATTTTACTGTCTTTTGGTTACTTCCTCGTTGGACGACTGGGTCTTGGGATTAGTCGAGTCGGTCCGGTTCTCGTGTCTCGTAGGGACTCGGGAACCGGGTCGTTACAGGGATTAGTTGACGCCTAACTAAATTGGTCAGCACTCGTGACCTATGTTGTTACGAACGTGGCATCAGACGGATTTTAAGACGTCTGGGAAGTGGCCCAGACGTCTGTCCAGATGTCTGGTAATAAATTTTTTCGGCGTACCGGGTTGCGTCTGCGCGCGTGCGCACGCAGACTGTGCTCGCCGCCTTCGTCTTCTTTTTCCTCTCTCTTCCTGCAGACGCGCCGTTTCTCTTCTCTCTCTCCTTGCGCTGCCTTATATATAAACCCTCGCCCTCTCCCTCACCCTCATCTCCTCCACCTTTCTCTTCTCCTTCTCCCTGCCAGCGAGAGCGCGAGCGAGCGAGTGAGCGGCGGCGGCAGCAGCGGCCGCGGCGAGCGTGTGGGAAGGAGGGTTGCGAGAGGAAGAAGCTCGACCGCGAGGGTGAGAGCTTGCCGGGGCAGCTAGAGCCGGTCGGCAGGGGAGCGGCGGGCGTGGGGTGTCGCGGAGGGGCTGCTGCAGCTCGGGTAGCAGGCGGACGCGGCGCGGCGCGGCCGTGCGTCGCGGGCGGAGAGCGAACCAGGTCTTGATTCTGGGAAAATTTCCCAGAATCAGACGTCTGGACTTACGTCCAGACGATGCCGAAGACGTCTGGAGGATGGTCCAGACGTTTGACAGGTATGATATTTCTTATCTTCTCCTTTTTACGCGTGTACGGCCATGCAGCCGTCCGCCGCGTTCTTCTGCACTTCGACGTGCTGAGAGCAGGTGTGTGTGTGCGCGCAGGTTCTGCTCGAGAAGGCGGGAGGGCTCGCCATCCCACGTGAATTAGACGTCTGGCCACTGTGCCAGACTACGGAGAGAACCTCCAGACGTCCGGGGTGACAATCGGACGTTTGGAAACCAAGACCAGACGTTCCAGTGGGCTTCTGGACATCTGAAGGACTGCGCAGACTGAGGTACGACCTGATCCACCTTTTAAGACGTCTGGAAGAGGTTCCAGACGTCTGATTTTGGATAGATTCATCATTTTTGACCCGTTTAGGGCTCGTTCGGAGTCCGTTTTCCGCATTTCGAGTTGCGTTCTTTCCAGAATTAATTCCTCTATCTGTTTACAGTAATTGTATACTGTTCTGAGAAACTCGTGATTGATCCTTGTGTTAGGATTCCGTTCCGTTGCAGTTTTGGGGGTTGCGGAGGCGCGCGAGATTGCCGACCACGCCCCCAGTACTCCCGGTTTCGCTGGTAGAGTGGCCCTTTAATTTATTTAACAAAAATTGTATAATTATGAAACAACTAATAGAGTCTAGGGCATTGCATGAACCCTAGGACTAAGAAATTAGATTGAATGATAGATCCTAGGGTATTGCATAAATCCTAGGACTAAAAAACTAGATTGAATGCTAGATCCTAGGGTACGGCATGAATCCTAGGACTGGAAAACTAGTGATTATATAAACATTGCAGTCTTGGAAAAGTGGAAAGGAAATGATAACTGCCTATAAATTGGACAACAATTGCCTGTTATAAATGGATAATTACGGTTGAGAATATAAATTGTATGGATATAAAGCTGGAACGGTGAAACCTAGATTGGCTGAGTTAAAAGAGCTTGAACCCTACGGGGAATTAGGAGTAGAACTCCTGAAAAGAGAATGAAATAGAATTGGGGAAGTGAGCTGGCTCTTGAGTACGAAGTACCACGGAGAGCAACTGTTCCCCTATTTAGTGCAGAGCGGAGCTAGCCCCCCTAGAGACCCGGGGTTAGGACTGGCCACTTTGTACCGACCTTTGGCCCTCGTGTACATAGTACCGAGGAGAGCTACTAGTGTAGGGAGAGCACTAGCTACCCCATGGGCCCCGGGGTTCTGCTAGCTCTCCTACACTGACTTGTTAGGCCCACTGGGCAAACCAGGGTAGTCAGGCAAGGGTGCGTAGACTGTGGAGGGGCAAGACCCCTGTTTGGTTACTGTGGAGGGGCTGGACCCCTGTTACTGAGAGGGCTCTGCCCTATACTAGTTCCGTGCTATGCTTTGGGAGCACCCGTTAACGGAAACAACTGACCGCGTGCCAGTGCGGGGTAGCTACCCGTGCGTCTATCGCACGTGCCGTAGTCACCGTTACGTCTGTCAGCGACCTTGGGGTGGTTGACTGAGGGTAGGACCACCATGGGGGACTCTCCCGGCCAGGAGAGCACCATGTGTTACTTCTACTTTTCGGAAAAAACTGCAATCAAGATCGTTCCCACGAGGAACATTCAAGATCAAGAGAAGGATCTGAGAAATAAATCAACAGTAAATAAATGGAAAGATATAAATAAAGAAAGTAAAAACATAACGGCTACTGTCCACTCTACTGCTTCTTCTAGCTTTTAGTTGCCACTCTACTCAGCGTTTCGTTGACGTGTCACCCTTGTTACCTTTTCAGGACCAGGTGTTGAGCAGCCAGAGTCAGCGGCTGCGGAGGGTGCTGGGCCTAGTAGAGCCCAGTTGAGTTACCTGTAGTACCTTCTGTACTTTTCTTTCCGCTGTAGTGAGTAGTTTTCTGTTACTCCCTGTACTCTATTTATTGTAAGCTTCCTGTTATGTACATGTTTATTTCTCTACTGTTGTGGTGGTGTATACTGTAGTGTTTCTTTCCTTTACTGTTGTATTTTGTTATTGCTAGTTATATACATGATGAATGTGGCTTATTTTATTGCTCTTTTGGTTACTTTCTTGTTGGACGACTGGGTCTTGGGATTAGTCGAGTCGGTTTGATTCTCGTGTCTCGTAGGAATTCGGGAATCGGGTCGTTACATATGTTTGTTTGTTTTGGTGCCTTAAAGAGTTGGGTTTGGTTTCTCTAAGAAAACTAAGGATATTAACTCTATTTTGAGGCTCTTTTACAAGTATGTAGAAAATGAAAAAAAAGTAAAATAAATCACATCAAATTACATCAAATATAACTCAAAGAATCTATCATATTTTTCAAGTCTTCAAGCTTTAAGCTCTTCTTCTTTTACTCCTTTATCATGTTCTTTGATGCTTTTCTCCATCAAACTCTTTCAATCTTCCATGGATTTTGAGCTTAAGCTTCCATCAACCTTCAACTAATTGCATTTTGAGATCTAAAACTTAAATGAAATTGTTAAATGTCATTTATTTTATCATTATCAAAATCAAATATCATGGTGTACTTGTACCAACATTCTTTTAATCTAAGCAGCACATTGCGAGTAAAACTTTGTAAAAGGAGCACTTACTGCTCACTAGTCCCCCTATTTATAGCAAGGGGGAGGTGAAAAGACATGATTTTATCACCTAAAATGGTCACGTCAACAATTAATGCTAGTGTTATACTTATTCACTCTTAACTAATGAGGACACATCACATCAATTGTCACGATCACAAAATGATGGAATGTTGATGACAATATACATCATCTACGTACCACATGATGAGTTCATCATGCTAGTGGTGGTTGGCCACCACTTGCCCAAATTGAGCAGACATATTGCCACATTTTGAGGGTGATATAATAAAAACAAAAGGTATTCACCTTCATGCGCATGCAAGCTCGTGGGACTCTCGTAATGCACTATCCCCTACTTGGCAATGTGTAGTGAATAACTGCTGCGGATAGGGAGGATAGCTTAAGAAAAAAAAGAAAACAAATTTTACTCTTTTAGTTAGTTAAACTAAACTAAGAGAGTGGGGCAACTAACGAAGTAAAAGATATCTCTCATGATCCCAACCTAAAGAGGCTTACAAGAACTAATCTAGCTCGAACACTTCTTCCCAATTCAAAGGCAAACCTCCTTATCTGCCTAACCAAACAAACTTGCCTACCTCTCCTTAACAAGCAGATTGCTCGACTCTCCTGATTAGGCGACTTATTATCAGGCAGATCATTTGTTGACTATAATTAGGCACATCACCTACCAACTCATTGTTAGGTGGAGTGCCCATTTGTCCTAGGTTATGCAGACTACACCTAATTCATCTAATCAAGCGAATTATGGAAAATTAGTCGGACAAAAGTACTTTCATTGAGCAATGCTCTCGTGGATGAGCTCTACTAGAGAGGTGGCTGAAAGGATGGGTGCTCATGCAATGACTGGATGTTAGACAACGGTCCAATGATAGCACTTTAATTATCTCGGGTCATTTATGGAGTCAGCAGAACATGCAAGTTGTATGTGGGGTAACATGCATGAGGAAGTTCGTTACAGAGGACAACAAGCTATAATCATGGAATTTGAATTAATTAGTGAAAATCCCATAGCATGTTTAAGTAACCCATTATAAAAAGGGACCTGAGAGGAATTGAAGGGTTATGAGTAGGGATGCAAACGGATTAGGTTTGGCGAAACCCATACCTATACATATTTACAAAATCCATACTCATATCCTACTCATTTACCCATTAGGTAGAAAAACTCAAACCCAAACCCATTTACTCATCGGGTACTCATTTGTCTATTAAGTACTCATTTATAAATGGACACTACAATCAAATCATACCGACAATAAAGTCAAACAAGAAAAAAATTTGATAATGTGATTTATTGCTAGTTTATAATGAAGTTTGAACGGTATATGACCATACCATTCATAACAAACATAGAACATATAAGGATTTTGACTAATAAAAAAGTAACAATATGTTATACATGACATAAAAAGTTAAGAATATAAGATAATATAAATCGAGTACATCAAGTTAACAGGTATGGACTCAAACCTATACTTGTACTTGAACCCAATAGGATTTTTTTGATATAATTTAAATCCAAACTCAAATTCAAACAGGTTGGATTTTACCCATTTTTTCTGAGTTGGGTCGGGTCGGGTCAAGTTTAGGTCGGATTGACTAAAACTTGCATCCTTGGTTACAAGAGCGTAGACAATCTATGCTCTCTCTCTCTCTCTCGAACTTAGTGAAAAGCTTGGGTTAGATTTCCTCTCAAAACATATATCCTTCTAGGTGAAAGTAGGTTATCCATTCCTTGCACTTATGATTTTGGTTGGACTTATTCCCTATCTTGAATCCAATAGAGTTTACTTTGGCCTCTACTCATTTATATATAATATTGATATTAATGTGGTGCAGCAGTGGGATAAGTTTTACCCCCACCATTCCAAAATCTATCCCACCGATATCCTATTCATTGGAATATCCCGGATAGCTTGCAACCAATGAGCCTTAGGATCTTTTGAGTTTAGTTAGTTGTTGGCACTTGTCAGTTTGGTTCTCTGTTGCTTTCGTTGTGGACATGCCCTGTGCATCATGTTACTTGATTAGGATCTTTTCAGTTTGATCGGTTAGTTGTTGGCTTTGTAGTCGCTTGTACTTTAATGTTCGCATGTCTAGATAGGGAATAAGGTGTGAGCCTAATTGTTAATCTTTCAATCACTAGTTTTTTTACTTAAATATGGGTAGGTGGACTTCAAATCTAAACAACTATTGATTAAAAAAAAGGAAAAAACCAAGGAGTATGAACTTGGTTTGAAATTGGGTCCTTTATTTTCGGTTTGAGTAATAGTTAAGGTCAAATCAAGGAATTACTTAAAATGGGTATTTGGTTTAAAAGATGGAAGCAACAGTGATAGACAAAAGTATATTTAATGTCACAATGAAAAATAAGTAAATATAGTTTATGTGAATTCGGAAGGTACAATGAAAAAATAAATTTAATCCATCCATGAGATGAAATAAATCTACTCCTCAACAATTCTTATGATGATCAGAGCATGGGTTTACATAATGTTCAATCGAATCCTTGCTAGTAATAGTCACTTTTTTTTTCTTAGAAAAAGGGAATTTTACAGGATCTAATATAAAGTAACTATACTAAGATTGATCTCAGATTCAATATATCATGCAACGAAAATAAAGATCGGATGTTTTACAAGTTAGTTACTATTGCTCAAGTTAAAATTTTTAAGACAGAAGGGAGACGAAGATTAATGTGATTGTGCATATGTACCTTCTTCGTTCTAACACAGCAAAGGCTCATCTCGAGTTGTTCTTCTAAATTTTGTAGGCCCTTGACATCCAAGCCAGATAATTCCTCTCCTGTCAACTGCCTGCCACATATTCCCACCGCACCAAAATGGTTAGCATTATGAACCAAACTTTAGGAACTTTATATGTATATCTACTAGCACATCCTCTCTCTCTCTCTCTCTCTCTCTCTCAAGTTCAATATCCATTTTCTAGATTCTTACAAAATTTACCTATTTATACAAAAATAAATAAGATTTTTATACAGATGCCACAAGAAACATTATATATTATGCGCTTACTGCTGAATTCCTTATTTTTAATTAAATCCTACCATAAACATCACATTATATTCACGGTTGCCACTCTCCATTAAATTTGACTTCATTGGCCTAAATGGTAAGTAAAATTTATAAATTCTTTGATTTTAATTAAACCCTACCATGAACATCACATTATATTCACGATCACCACTCCGTTAGGTAGATCCATTAAATTTGACTTCATTGGTCTAAAAAGTAAGTAAAATTTATTTTTTTAATCCCAAAAATGATCTTTCTTTTTCCCCCTCCCCCTTTACCTTCCTACTCCTTTCTCCACTCCTCCATGTTCGGGTGCTTTGCCCTCTTTATCGCCATTGCCTTCAACTTGAAGTCCCTTCACCTCCCTCTTCCATGCGCTCTTTGCACCACCATCATCCTTTGCTTCGTTCAGCCTCCTCATGGCCACCATCGCTCCCCTGCATTCCACCACCATCCTATACACTATGCCACTTCAGCTCTTCCCAACCAAGTAGGTCAAGGCATGCAGGAGCTCCTTCAACTACAACCTAAAGGTCTCATCTAGGGTCACGAAGATCTCCCCTCCCCTCCCCTCCTCCTCCTCTATGATGTGGAGGTTGTTGAAGGATTTGGGGATGCGACTAGAGAGGGCATTGAAGGAGAAGTGGTCATTCCTTAGAGAGGGAGTTCAAGGTTGCCAAAAACCCATCGATTTTGCTCACCATACCCCACTAATCGACCATCTCGATCAGCTTCATTCTTGATCACAAGGGGGTTGCATGGGGATGGGATTAGTGAGAGATGTGGTGTTGGAGGGGAAGGTGCAAGATTGATGGGGTCGGTCCAGAGAGAGAGAGAGTTGTGGGAGAGGTTGCTTGCTTGAGTTGAGGTTGAGGGTGAGGAGGGAGGAGAGAAGGCCAAGCTTCATGGGGATGTAACCTAAGAGGGGAGGGAGGGGCGAGGGAGAGGGTGAGGGAGAAGGGAGTTGGATGGAGGAAGGAAAAGGAAGTGGAAGGAAGAGGTGGAAGGAGATGGGGAAAAAAGAAAAGACAATTTTGGAATTAAAAATACAAAAATTACTTACTTTTTGGTTTACTGCCATTAAACTTAAGGGATCTACTTAATAGAGTGACAATTGCAAATATATTGTAACCTTTATGGTGACATTTAATTATAAATAGGGAATGTAATGGCAAGAGCACAATATAAAACATTTCTAATCGCATTTGTGTAAAAATCCCAAAGTAAATATGCAGATAAACATTATCGATGCTCATGATTGTTTCCTTTAGCTCTCTTATTGGCTCTCAATGATTAGCATTACTTAGCCACGTGGATTGTGCATGTAGAATTTTTTCCCATGGTACCTGAGGATGATTAGTACTTTTCTACTTCATTGTAATAGGAAGTTTTTTGAAAATGAAATGGATGCTTATTATGAAATTTGCCATAGGAAATTTACTAGAAAGGGCAAGAAAAATCAATTCCCAAGTGAAGTTGTGAAATCCCACATTCTTGTTATGGTGACCAAGTTAATTTTTATGCCCTTTTAATCAAAAGAAGTGAAAATAAAGCTATTTTATTGGCCCTAAATGTCGTTTGCTTATCATAAGAAGTGTCATCTATACACATTTCCCAAACAATATATATCAATGCCATATTTATGATTGTATCACTTGGAACAAATCTTCAATATTTAGCATTGTTGATAAAAAGTGCTAGATCATAAGAGATAATTTTAATTTTATTTAATTCATCTTCATTTTGAATAATAACCACATTTTTCTTGTTATCATCAATGATATGAAAAGTTGGATAAATTTGATTCTTTTACATTGTATTTTATTGGTGAGATATCTTTCAAAGTTATGAAAAGTTTGTAATTATTTAGCATCCTTTTGTTTAAGAGAAATACTATTTGGTATCATCAAATTGATTGATCTTGAAAAGCACCTTGTTAACAATCTTTTTATTATCTTTTTCCTACTGTAATATATATATTTATAACTTTGCCATTGATGTTGCACCTTTAATATCCTAAGGGACTTACTTATTAACTTTGTGGAATTATCAAAATTTAATTGCATTTGTTTCCAAACATGTTTTAAAGTTTGTATCATATATCTCCTCTTTCTATAAGCTTTTGGATAGATATGAACAATGTTAACAAGCCAGTGAGAATTTCTAATTATTAAATAAATTGTTATGTTAAGTTGTTGACATATATATTTAGCGATATTAGTATCAACACTTAAATCTATGAATCTTGTAGATTTATGTTTTACATGATAGCATACTTTTCATATGCTTTATGACTGAAAATTGGGAAGTATATATATATTTCTTAGTTAATATGCAATTACTCCACACAAAACCCGAGTATATTTGGTTGTAGAGAATCCCCCAAGAAGTTAATTGAGTTAGTAGAAGCTAAAGAGGAAAGAAATGTACATTTCAATTTGCATCTCTTGCTCAACAAAATATATTGGTGTATTTTGATTTTCAACCGATGTATTTGAGTTTTCCATCGGAATATACCAGTTAAAAATCAAAATATATCAGTTAAAAATGACAATACATTGATGTATTTTAGTTTTTCATCGATGGAAAATAAGTTTTCACTTGGAAAGTGGAAAATAATTTTCACCTATAGGTTTAGGATTTATGATTTAGGATTTAGGGTTTAGTGTTTATGAAAAGTAGTTTTACTTATGAAAAGTGAATTTTCACCTTTGGGTTTGAGGTTTCTAAACTTTAAATCCTAAATCCTAAACCTAAATGTGAAAAATTACTTTCCAAGTGAAAATCAGTTTTTATAAGCGAATGACCACTTTGTATAGGTGGAAAATCGGAGTGTATTTTCATTTTCAACTAGTATATTTTGATTTTCACTAGCTCATTTTCAATTAGTGTATTTTGATTTTCAACCAGATAAAATCAAAATACACCGATTGAAAATCAAAATACACCGATATATTTTGTTGAGTAAGAGATGTACGTTGCAAAGTACGCTGCAACGTACATTTCCCTAGTCCCACCCATAGTAGAACTATTGTTAGCTTTTATATGTACTAGTCAATAAAGTGTGCATTCTATTGCAAGAATTGTTTCTCATGCCTTTTAATCTTTTTCAAGTAGATATCCAAATTATTTTTTGTTTCAAAAATATGTTTAATCAAAGCTATATATCAAAATTAAGTTAGGCCATCAAATAGGTCATATCTAATATCTAATCATAACTTTAAATTAAACACACTATGAGAATCCTAATCTTAATTAATCAAAACTTACTCTTGATAAATGTACTAACATAAAAGGAATGACGAAAATTTTAAATTTATTCTAAATAAATTAATAATAACAAAAGCAAGATCTAATGTTCAAGTTAAAAACATAACTTTAGATTCTAATGTAACTTTAGTACTTGATATAAATTCTAATAATTTGAGTGTAATTTTGATCCTCAATGGAAAAATAAAAAAGTCTAATCTTGAGCCTCAGAATCTACACCAAAACCAAGTGAAGAACATATTACAATGGATTATACGATGCAAAATCAAAACATCTCACTCTTAAGCACAATACAAAAACAAAAATCTGATAACTCTAGCTTAATTTTAACCATGTTCCAAAGTATTTAGTCTCTTCTAGTTGAAATATGCAAACGTAAGTTTTGAATAATGAACAGTTAATGAACTAATCTGATAAAAAGAAAATTTTTACCAATTATTTCAGAAAGATTACCTCAGCAAAAGCGTATCGGAAACTTAAAAGAAAAGATGCATGGTAACTAATCAACTCCAACAATTTACGTACATCACCACATGAAATACCATGATAAAACTCCTAAAAAAATAAATCCATAAATGCGAATGTGCTGCATGGACAAATTAGTCAAATAATCATTTTCATGTCAATTGTCTTGAACTGAAATAAATCAGTAGATTTTACTTGAAAAGAAGGAAATGATAGGTGAATAGTGTTGATTGTGGGATGGTTTGCAACACGTCTAGTGTATATGGAGATGAAAATGTGGGTGGAAAAGATGATAACGAGAGAGATGTTGCAAGTAATGATATGAGAGAATTGGAGTGGAAAGTGACTAATCTTGAAGAATCAAAAAACCATGTTGCAATAGCTGTAAGGGAGAAAAACACTCATGTGATACTGTGATGAACCAATATAATAATGGAAAATTCGTTAAAATTAAGAATGTTCACTAAAAACTATATATCTTCTAAATTTTTGAAATCTTGAAAGGCCTTAATCAAGCATTTCATATCCTGTTTATAAGTAGGTTGAACATGGAGTCGTCTAGACTTTACTATTTACAATCATTTCAGTAAATGGTATTTCCATGTTCATCAATTTTACAATTTTGACAAAAGAGGTATTTAAATATGCCTTAAACCTATTAATCAATTAATTAGGAATAGATCTCCCTTGCATATTTTAATATTGAGATAACGTAAACTAATTGCACATTTCGAAAGTTTTCACTTTGTTTTTAACAACATGCACGCAATTTTATAAGGTAGTTCTTCAATGTTGCTTAAAGAAATAAGTGGTAGTCAATTCAAATTTGTGATCTACATCTTTTTCATTTCAATTAGTAGATTTCCAGGGTATCATCAAAATAAAATTGATTATTGTACTCAGTTATTTCCTTTCAAAATAGTTTCTTCTGTGTCTAACATACTTTCTATTAATTGGAATAACCTCTTGAAATATCTTTCCTGAAGAAAGCCACTTTAAATTGATGTTAGTTGATGAAGCCATAAGAAGGTAAAACATCGTAATCAAATGTTGTGAAAGGGGGGTGGGAGAGATACAGAGAGAGAGAGAGAGCACCAGAGAGAATGGATTAAGAAATAGTATTGTGTGGAGGGACTAAGAAGTTCCAAGAGTTGCATGTAGCTTTAGGGAAAGTTGGGTGGTCGCCACCAGGATGTTACTTTGGTAAGTTTACGTTGGTGTTTAGCAACTTACTAAATAGAGATGAAGGAAATTCTGGCTACCTGCCATCCAAAATTTTGAATAACTGGCATATTAACATAAATTAAAATTAAAACCCTCCTCATTGCAAATTACCAACTGGTGAGCACTCTTGCTCTAGAAAAGGAGGTATAGGATTCAAATCTCACTAACAGGGAAGAAGTTGAGTTGAGTTTGTGTGGCCTTTGGTCCTCAAAAAAGAACACCCCTTCCTATCCTCCATTGTACGTGACTAATTAGTCAGGGGAAGTTAGTTTTATCTGATTTAAAACTAAATTGATATACAAAGAAAAAAAGGAATTTTCAATTTGGTTCATAAACCGCTTTCAATTAATTTTGTCGGGGTGAACCATTTGAGAAAAAAAAAATCACTTTTTCAACTTAAGAAAACCAGTTTGATTTCAAATAATGGGCCTATTCTAAGTACAGACAATAAACATGACTTGGAATGAAAAAACAAGTTGAAGAGGAAATTAGTAAAAATTCAATAAAATATGAAGATGAAGCTATTTGATAACAACAAAGAAATCTTATCATATAGGATTAATATAATGTAGAAGTATAAGTTAGTGTAAAAGTTTACGTAAAAATTCATGCTTTTTTTCTTGACTTAAATAACAGTGTTGATATTTTGTTTTAAAAAATTTCACATTGGTGATATTTACGCATAATTATATAATATTTAAGTTTTAAATTAAATTGTAATGATGAAATTTCACTTTTGAATCAAATTTATCGATGTTTTAATGTTTCAATTTTTTATCAAATATCATCGATAATATTTAATTTTAAATTAAAGATAATATTTTAAATATGACTGATAAATTTTAAATATTAATCAGTGTAATATAATAAATATTATCGCATGAATTTTTACAATTTTAAACTGTGATCCTAATGTGAATTGGTTCATTTCAAGTTTTATCAATTTTTCAGAGAATAAAATTGACGGTCGGACAAAATTTTATACTTTCATGAATCTTTGATCCTGAATCGAATCACTTAAAAATCAAAATTTTCAGTTTGATTCATTCGATTTTGGTACAATTTTTTAGTTTTTTTGGAATAGAACATAACTCGAATACCTGTGATGAGTCCGACCTTTAGCAACACCCGGAAGCGCCAAAATACCCATTTAGCATTTAAACCACCCTACTAAAGGGAATACCTTCCTTGTTCTCAAAGGCTTTCCATCATGGTCTTGTACATGGCGAGGAATTCGTGATAAAAGATTAAAGAATATAGGATGAATTGCAAAATTGGATTTACAGCTTCTTTTTTTAGAAGATTTTCTTCTTTGGTGCTGGACATACTTAACTGTTTATACCTAACGTTTTGCAGCACAAATTTTTAAGCTTAATGAGAGATATATGGATGCATAGTACGTAGCTAATGCAGAATCGCTTCTCTCTTGATTAGCATGCAGAACACGAGTTTATTGAGAATAGGCTTTCTATTTTGTTATGTGAAGAATCTGAAATTTTGGAATAAAAAAAAGCTCCCCGACCCATTGTTTATATCAATAATTATACAATCAAATTTATGATAAGAGAGAAATAAATGACTATAATATGTGCATACCGGAGATTTTCTTGTAAAATATTGAGTTGCTGCTTCAAGTTTGCGACTTCCCTTTGCCAGTACTGGAGGAACATATATATATACCAGAAGTAAATCAAAATGCATGGCTATGTACTTTATATATGAAAATCAATCCAACATTCTTTTTATTTTGTATTAATTATTCTATGGTGGATTACCCAAGAAAGAAAAAATGGAATGATGGTTAAATATGGCATGTTTTCATACTTAGTTTCTATGCAGATCAATATAAAGAATGTAACTCCTGATACAAAACCTGTTCCACCACATTGTGCTAGATGGCTTTAGCACAAGAGAGGATGTGGGAGGGCTTCTTTGGAGTCTGATTGGAATGCAATTGCCTAACTTCATTTCCAAATTCAAATGATTCGATTGCTTCGCATGTCCTTCCAGTCCATCTTGTTTTTGCCACCATAATTTATGTTTTAGAGGCTTGCAGCAGGATTTTATTCCTTGACAAATTTTATTATACCTCAAAAATAGTGACACGTTGTAAACACGTGAAACTGAGTATTGGACTGTAAGAGGTTCACAATTTCTGCTAACAATTTGGACTTAAGCACTTTAGTTTGTTATTTCGATCCACTGAGTTTATTATTAACAAGTTGTCAAGGTTAGTTCTTCTCGAGCCGTCACAAATGGTTGGAGTTATGAATTGCCGGAAAATGTGAGAGGTAAGAACTATTCAGGATTAAGTTCTAGATAACAAAAGTGATGGTGGATGCCACCTTTAGGATGACACTACGTAGTAATTGATCGATCGATCGATCTTATGAATCCTTATGATCTTAAGCAGTAAATGTTTCAACACCTCAAAAATAGTTTCACATGGGAAACTTATAAAATTGAGCAGTAGGATATGAAGGATTCAAAATTACTACTTGATTCAAAAATAGTTTCCATTAGGCCTATGTCCAACAAGTTATCAAGGCTACTTTTTCTTAAGTGGACATGCAATTATGGTTTAGATTTTATATTGCCATGTTATGGACCACAAGCATCTTCATGTTTTAAAGGCCTCTTGGTAGGATTATTCTTGCATAGTAGGCTACCATTTCTATGCATTAAAGAAAAGGATTATTGTCAAGATGTTAAATAGTGTATGTGACAACAATATTGAATCCTTTTCTTTTGCTTCATTTAGTTTCACTCTAAGTTACTTTGCGACTTAACTCAAGTACTTAAAGATCTACTTTCCTTCCAATATTTTCTGGTTTTACTTGATTCTTCTTCTAAAGCAACATTATCGTGATCTTCAAATCTTTTAAAGGATCTAGATATTTGCTAATAGGATTGTTAATCCTTAACTAATATCTTTGAAATATTCTTGTTTAATCATGTAATGCACTTGAGGATTTTAGTCAATTCACCCTTTAAATGAAGCTATGTCTTAAGGAGGTAATTACTACCTTATGATGTAATAAACATGGTCTATTATGAGAGAATCAAGGAGTAATTAGAGGATGTTGCACCTTTAACAATGTTTGGATATTTATGCTTCTTCATGTGTTATCATACTAGTAATCATGTATCCCTTGATAGTTGATCAATGGGGCCTTATAAGCAAATGGATTGCAAATAGCAACTAATAGGACAAGCACTTTTTGATGACATATAGTTTCTAAAGATGTGATATGTCTTTGTCTCTTGGCTTTTCTAATATGAAATTGTTCATCGAGCAACTAGCACCTTTATGGTTGTAAGCCAATCTGATATGGTGTTGCAAAAGATGCATTTATGTGACCTAACAAGATAGAAACTCCCTGAGTTGTTTAATATCTTGTGGTTCACACAAGCCTTGCCCCATCTTATGGAAGTGTAAATAGCCATCTACCTTTCTCTTGGAGCTTGTGGGCATTGATTGTTGGTAATCATAGATTATAGATGTTTTTGATAATGGCAAATTATTATATGCTTTGAGGATTGACAAGCATTGCAGGAAGAATAAAAAGCTGTAGATCTAGTAAAAGAAGATTCACCTTAAAACAAGGAGTTTCACATAAAGCCTCGTGAAATGAAGTTTGATAAGAAGCTAATATACAATTTTGTTATTCAATCCTTTTTGTTGTACTTTTTTTAATTATTGTAGCATGTAAAAGATCCTTGAAAATCTTTCCTGGAAACCTTAGGAATCATAGAACCTCCCTACCTCAATCACCTTAAAAAGCTTTAAACGAATTAATTTTGTCATTTTTTTGGACACCTGTTATTGAAATCTAGACATTTGCTTTTCCTAGCCATTATTTATTCATGCCAAATCTTACACCTAATTCAAAATCTCTCATATCCTAATTCATAACTTCTTAAAATATTACTTGTCGTGATTGTTTAGACATCTAGTCTTTTTTTTTTAGATATCTATTATTCCCTTAATTTCCAATGTTCAATTAATTTAAATCCCAACATTCACAAAATCTTTTAAAGATTAATCGTTTAATAATTGATTAATTTGAAAAACAAGACATCTGGCATATCTTCCCAAACATCTAAGTTAACCTTCTTAGTCATCTACTCATTCTTCTCAGACGTCTCTAGATCCCTTTTAGTTGAATGTCAGTAAGTTTTTCAAGTTTTGACTTGGAGCCTTTAGACATGTACTTTGTGTTTCAAACATTTGAAAACCTTATTTCAGACATCTTAACCATTTGCTCAAGCATCCTTGGATCCAATTTTTTACTCCAATAACTCTTGTGCTCCCTATCATCTTTTTAGATGACTAGCATTATAAGCAGACATCTAAATTCCTAAGGTTGGGCATTTATGTTTTTGTTTGAGACATCCCCTATCCAATCCTAACATTTGAGACCAATTACTAAAAACTCTTGAATGCTGGACCTTCTTTTGGAATGTCTAGTTTTTAACTATGGTTGCCTCTTGTGAGACATTCAGATGTCTTACTTTTACTTTAAAAGCATGAAAATGTAGTTCCAGATATCTGAACATCTTGATCAGATGTCTAGTTTAGCCAAATTTTATATTTATGACTCCTAGCCATTCTAGCTTGAATAATTATATTTTAATCCAGATTCCAATAGCTCCTAAGGCTTAAACTCTTACACTCTATAAATACCTACCTAAGGTCACCTAATCCTACACAACTCACTATTAAGAGTTCAAGTGCTAAAAATATCTCATTCTCTCAATTTAGCTCTCATTGGTTCTTTTGTGCTTACTTGCTCTAACGAAAATCTAAGTGAACAAATGCTCCCTCTAGTTTTTCTTGCTTTAACGAAAATCTATGTCCGCACATACTCCCTCTAGTTTTTCTTTGCTTCATATAGGTTTGATAAGGGAGCATTCTTTTCCTTGATATTCTTGATTAATCCTTTAAGGCCCTTAGGAGAGGGGTATTGTCAAGAGGAACGCTACCCTCATTTTTGTTTTGTAGTGTGGTTAGTGGTTTTCCACTTGGTGGGGGTAAAATCCTAGATCAAGAAATCTAGGTAGAGGTTTTCTCCTGAAAGGGTTTCCTCTTTGAATTCTTTTGTCTTTGTGATATTGATTCATTTGATAGTTTTGCTACAATTCATCACCCCTTTTGCACTAACACTGATATGGATCTTATAGGTGCTACATTAAGCTTGCATCTAAGTTTTGCAAAACCTCTAATGAAGTTGGACTCATTTTTATTCATGTTGCTTCCTTTTAGAAAGGGAAATCAAGTGTTCTCGTTTGAATTGCTTCTTTATATTTCATTCTGAGTTTGAATTGGATCTAGTCTATTAAGGACAAAGTAGAACGAGTTATTCATATTTTTCTAGTATGTTTCTTTAGGTGGTTTTTTAGTTCCTAGATCTTGACAGGCTTGTCAACTTCCTTCAAGTTTATCCATTTTAGGTTTTCTTGAGTTGAGTCATTTTGATTCTAACTTGTAGGTGGTCTTGCTTAATTTTCCCTTAATTGGGTCCTTCCTGTAACCCTAGAAGATATACATCATCAAAGCTTACTCCTTAAAGTTGGTGCATCAAGAAGATGTCTCTCGAAATATTTGAACCACATTAAAGGCACCTACCTACCTTTATTCTTTGTTGGTGTTACATACTAACCTTTTCTTTGATAATCTCATTTCAAATTTGATTCTTTCTTGTGTGAATACACTTCCAGTTCAACATCTTTTCTTCACATACTCTACACATGCTTATCATTGACACTTCAACATTTCGATCCATATAGCATGACTAGTCTTACTATTGATGTATGGTCGTTACTCCTAACTTTCACAGGAATCATTTTGTTACATAAATCTGTTAAAGATCCTCTTCACTTTATCCATTCTACAAAGGTTTTTTGTGAACTGCATACCTATTTGGGAAGAGGAGATGTGAACAAAAGATGGTAGAACACAATTCTAGGTTTCAGAGAGAGCAACTCTAGTAATCACACCATGCTTCTTGGGATTTGATAATTGAGTCTTAACACTATAAATGTATTTCTCAAAAGAAAGTTGTTATTGATAGAGATTATAAATTAGGGTTTGGCCCATTCCCTTTAATTGGTTTAGCGACCGAACTAGAGATAGATTAGGCATTCTTGACCACTAGGGAAGGGTCCAAATGACATCTCCACTGGGGACATAGGGTTCGAACTACCCCTCCCCCTTCCCCCCTTGGGAATGTCAGATTCAAGCACATTGGTTTGAGCAATGGTGGGCCTAAACAAATTGAGTTAGACACTAAGGATCCCTGGCTCAATGGCATCTCAGCACATAATGTAAAGAATAAGGCGATGCCATAGTTGAAGACATCCCTTTCATCTTATCTAGAGGGGCCATGTCGACTGACAAGAGGAAACCTGACAAGATATCACCATAATGGCTAGTTTTATGAGGCCATCTCGAAGGGCTAACCACCATTGTGACTTTCTAGCACCATACCATGCCAATCCCTCACACGTGGGTAGTCAGTGGCTAGATATATAAGGCCGACAATCTCCCAAGAGGTAGAGGAGCTTTCCCTAACATTCATTGTGATCCCCTTGAGCATTAACTCCTCATACTCTACTCGATCATGGAGGTTGAATTTAACCCAAAATCTCTCTCTTGTAATACACTATACAAAATAGTGAACTAAAGACCCACATCTCTCTCAAGATGTAGTGCCATTCATTTAAGGAATGAACTCAAAAATCAATCCTTTTGTTCTTTGTGTGCAATTGCCTTACTTGATCTGAACCCTATGCCAAACCATTTTGGATTGGGCCACATCCATCTTGGTGACGAGTTGTGGGTTGGATTGAGCTAGTGGTCCACTACCCAAGGAGCCTATTAGTTATACCTTAAAGATATTAGGCTTTAATTGTTAATTGATCATATAGAGAGGTTGTAATGTAATTCAGCCATTTAAATTATCAAACGTGAGAAAAATACTTAGGTAATAATGATTCTTAATGTTGTAGTTGTATATTAGCCAGATCTATGATTGCCATCCATACTTGGGGTTTCTTTTAACCGTCCTCTACAAGCCCATCTAACTTGCTATGTAAGATTATTTTGGCTTTGCTTGAAATTTGTGCACTGACAACTACCTTCTTACCTTGAAATTAATTCAATTAACATCATAAATCATGTGGTCATGATTCCCATGAGTCTTCACACTAGTTTTGCTCCTAGATTGGCTTGAGTTGAAGGCTTAATATGAGAATTTTATAGCATTAAATGGACTTTCACATGGGATTCTATTGTAGACAAAGTGTTTATCACTTATGCACATAAATCTAGGTGAATTGTAACCAAAACCATTGAAATTAAGTTGATAGTCAATTTGGGAGGTCATCAAGACTCTTTGTAAATAGCCTTATGGTTGAGACGAAGGAAATTGCATCCAATAGGAGTGGTTATAGTAGGTAAATTCTGGGGGTCGAATTTAGGTGTTTAATAGAGATTTGGGCAAAACTTTGTGTTTATAGAAGGGAACACTGATCTCAGTGTCATTGGAGAGTGGTGACACATCTAGTTCACTTGACATCTCCATGAATGGGTAGCAATTTAAGGTAAGTAGTATTCTTTGGTTGAAACACTAAGTTCAGAATCAAAGTGTATTTTCATATCATACTTTGATTCAATTTTGAGTGCGTAAGGAACTTGTTGGAGCTTCTTGTACAACTTGAATGGCTCTTCATAAATCAATGGAGTTAGTTGCCTAACTACTTCCTTAGCCTTTTGTTGGATGGAAATGAATCTTATCATGAACATTTTGATTGTAATGCCTTTATTGTGGGCATGATTTCTTGCTTTTCCTTCTATTTTAAGTAGAATCAAAACTTCTATAAATCCTTCCTCAAGTTCAGGGAGAGAGTTAGTAAATAGATGTAGGGAATGAGATCGCTTTATAGTGAAAAATGGACTATGGTTATGATAGTTTTATTATCATAGCCATCTATATAGATGTCTATTCAAGGAGACAAGGCTTGCTCCAAATGCTGTAATAGTCAATGAGAAAGGTCCATGGACAACTATTGGTACCAAGGTGAGAGTTCCTCAAGAAAGGATTGGGGTAGAAAAATAAATAATGATTCCACTAGTTCATACCTAGGTTAAAATCCATTAACCGACTCTACACAGCTAGATAAGTAATTAGCTATATGGCTAATAGCTAAATAGATGGTTTGTATCTAGCTAGACAATGTATACAAGATGTGTACATGGTGAAGATATGAATAGGATATGCATCTTGATGGCATCACCATCATTCCCTATAGTTAGCTTAATTTTGCTACGTCTTAAGGGTAAATTCACTTAAATCATACAAAAAAAGGGTATAATGTAATCAGGAGGAAGAATCATCAAAATGAACCTAAAAGACAGGTAAATGAGTTCAAAATAGCCAATTTAGGGTTTCCTTTGGAAATCAGGCTATTAAGACAATAATTAAATCTTATGTTTGGCCTAACTCAAATTGACATGGTTTTGATAAAAAATTCACAAAGAAAATCTTCTAAAAATCATAGATAAATATTTTACTAGGTTTATGTGATTAGTTGGATCAAAGGAGCCAAATTGATCTAAAACAATAACTTAGGTGAATAATTAATGTCAATTAGGTTTAAATATGAAATTGACCAAACAAATAACTTTAAAACACAGAATTGTGACTGTCACTAGATTCCCTAGATCCTACTTAAGCTCCCATAAAAAGTTGGACCTATTTTGATAATATTCTTACCTACTTTGCATTTAAGTCCTTAATTTCCTAAAATTTTGCAAATAGGTCCATATTTATTACTTCAGGGTCCTTTCCTCTTGCAAATAGGACCCTGGTCATCTTCCTCCTCGCAGCTGGTCTACAATCGTTGACCGAGTTGCTCGACGAGCTTCAAACTCGGATTGTAGCTGCCTCAGTCCACAACTGGCCTTAGCAATAGAAGTTCTGTTCCTCTTGCCATTCCGTGTCTAATGGTGTTTGTTCCACCGGTTACCGCTGCCTCCACCGCCCGTGATCTCTGATCAAAATAGAAATAGAAGTTGCGAGTTGTTGTGAGTGTTTGTCACAATTTCCAGCCTCCCTTGAGAGCGATAGCACCTCTATAAAGGACCGGCTACCTCTTCCAAGTTCCCTCGTCTGGGATCCAAGTGTGAAAGCTTCCTCCTTTCCTTCCTCCATGTGCTACCATTGCCATACCTTGAGGTCTCCCCCACCCCTTCGCTCTGCTGCCTCTTGCCATCAAATGAGTGCGCAACCATCTTCGCCTCTCTCTCGCCGAGCTTCCCAGCCAAGAAGCCGGCCCTCTAACCCCTTTGTCGACCTCAATTCCTCCTTCGACTCTTCACCAGTGGCCTGCCATTGCCACCGGTCTCCTCGCCTCTATCTCTCCAATAGAATTAGGGTTTCTCTTCCCCTTCTCCTCTATCTCCTCATCTCCTCAATTTCCTCTTTTAGCTTTGTTTTCACCACTGCGACACCTCCATCTTCCTCATGTCTAGCATGAGCTTCGGTGAGCTCACGCAGGCGCTACACCGCATCAACCACCTCGAAACCATCACCAAATCCTTCGCCAGGTCTTACTGAGCAAAAGCCCCAAAGAAATTTAGGGCTTTCGCATATCTTTCCCTCTGTCGAACACACGCACCCAGACTCACCTACACCGGACTCAACAGAGCTCTACTACGCTCACCACACCCTAAAACCACCACGACTGCACTCGACGATTCATGGTGAAGCTTTTGAACCATTTTAATTGGGCCACCAGGCTGTATTCTCGATTTCAGGACTTCACTGAAGCGCCACTCTGCCTTCAACTCCCCCTACCACATTTGCTCACCCCCGACCCGCTCCAGCTTTGCTACCACTCCCAGGTGCCACGGAATGCCTTCGTGACATGCTCCAAGCATTCAATTGGAAAGGAGCGCTCCCCCAGCAGCTACAATTAGCGTGAATCCTCTACTACTGAAGCATGAAGAATTGGGCAGCAATAGTGCCACATTGTAGAAGGCACAGCTCATGGCCGTAGATAAAAGGAAAACCTGGTGTAAGCTGTTCACCTCAGCATGCACAGGGGTGAAATCCCTCACACGCGCTTGTCTATGCCCTCGCTGACACTCACGCCACACAGGTCTGGGCATTGGATCTGATTACCCGGATTCGACTTCATCTGAAAGAGAAGAGAATTGAAAGGAGAAAGGAGAAGGGTTTTGATCCTCGAAGAGTAGTGCCTTTCCATCAGCTCTTAGCCCTTGCACTCACATGTTAAGGCGTCTATGCCTAATATTTGTCATCTGAGGGTAAAAGCTTGACTTGTTCTTAACGTGAAATAATTGATAGTTGGAACTGTTCAAACATTTGAGGGTATTTGGACTTAGAAATTAGGGTTAAATTTGGTGGTTTAAACCATCACTTTTATCCTTATCTTTTTATATTTTTCTGTCTAAAGATATATTTTATATTCATTGAACATCTATTACACTCTTCTTATTGCAATAGTGATATTTGCACATTTTCTTTCTCCCAGAGACGACCTCGGATTTTCTCTTCTAATTCGAGTTATAAATTTTAAATGTTAGATTCGCTTTAATCAATTGTACTACAACGTGCAATTTTTGGAAAAAGATCTAAAAGAGGAATAACACATCTATAAGGGATGTGAAAGAAACCTAAGAAATATTAAGGAAAGGAATCTAAGAGGATTAGAAGCCTATGCTTACTCATATAGGGGAAGCAAGCCCCTTCTTACCCAAGCTTAACCTGTTAACTTTAGTACCTATGTTGTCTGTGGCTAGCCAAACACTTGAGGTGGCATTAGCACATGCCATTAGATGATTACAACCTAGGCTGCTAGAGTTGATAAGAGTGGAGATCTGTTAGGTTCCAAAGCATAATGGTGCTTAGGCTAATCACCTTCAATTCTCATCACTTATGGAACAATATAAATCTCCTACATGATCATGATTATAAACTTGATCTTCAAATTATAAAAATAGTTTGACAAGTTTTGAAAAGGAAAGAAGTAATGAGTCAGTCAATAGGAAATCAAGCATGCAACATTGAGTTAGTTATTACTTTTTGGATCTCTCCTTGTTTTCACGTGCTTTCTTGTCCATCAAGATGGCAAGAGAAAACTTGAATCCTAACATTAGAGGTAAAATTATGTGCAACTGTGAATACTGATGGAAGGATCTTATAGCTATTGTTCTTGAGGACAACTTACCAGAGTAATTTTACATTTTCTATCCGACTATAGTAGTTCTACTACTGTATAACTAATCCTTTTTTTGCTCCATTATATAAGATATGAAATTGTTGTACTTGATATAAAAATGTAGTATATGTTCCTTGTGATCCTTCGACTACAGGCCTAATTTCCCAAAAAACATAAAATAAAAAAAATCCTATTTGGTGAATTTTCAATTCTATCTCCCCTATTCCACAGAGAATTCAAATTTTCATGCAATCCAACATATAAATGTCACATTCATGCTTAGGTGATTAGATAACGCATAGAAAATTATGTAGCTAAAATTTAAAACAAAAATGCATATATTTGATGCAAGAGTATTCAATGTATATGATCTAATTATGAATAAATTTTGGCAAAGATGACCAATAGAGGCATCAATTAACTATTAGAACAAACTATGTTTTTCTTTAAAAATTTAACATACCTTAAGTTCAGAGGATTGACGAACCACAAGGTCCTGATCCATCTTCTCTCTTTGATAGCGATCTATTATTGTCTTCATGCTACTAAATATAAAACAAATAAAACAAGAGAACTTAATAAATATTAAGGTGCTAATTTATTACAATGTTGTGGTTAACATTTTCAATTGCATTCATAAATATTTTGTAACTTTCTTAAATAAACCTAAATAATATGAAGAGATAGATGCTTTTCATATTTAATAAGAAATTTCGAGGAAAGTCTAATATTGAATGTTTATATAGATCCCATCATTAAATCCTATAGTTTATGAAGTCTTGGCAATTGTAATTTTATTAACCAAAAAGAACTAAATAATTGCATGACATGATTTCCTTCAATAATTAATTGTTTAATTGTAAGAGTCATTTAAGTATATGTTCAAATCATGCCTTGAACATCTTCTAGATTTACCTTGATTATGGGAATCTCACTAGATTTTCCTTGAAGATGGAATCTCCCATAGATGGCGTAATTGATATGGTAATCAATCAATAAGGCAATCTTATTCAATAAGACATGTTGAAGGCATTGCTAGAAAATAGAAGATGCTGGCATCCATGACCAGAAGGCAGAGATGGGCTGGAGGTCTTGACAAGTATACAACTTTGCTTGTTAAACATAGTGCTTTAAGAGGTAATGCATGAGAAAACATTAGTGGACCTATGGTTGAAGCCAGAGTCTCTTCATGTGACAAAGAGTCTTGCAACCAAATTACATCTAAAATGTCAGTTGTTTATGCTTTGTATGGTTAAAGGTACATTCATAAAATCATATCTTAATGTATTTAATTCCATTATATTGGATCTTAAAGATAAGACCCTATCATTGCTATGTTGTTACCACCATCTTATAAGTATTTTATAAATGATGGAGAAGAAATATCCCTAGTTTATATTAGGACATCTTTATTCTCTAACTAATTGATGGATAAAGAATTAACATAACAAGTGGCCACTAGTGAGAGAATTGAAGCATTGCATGTTATTGGAACTAATGATGAATGATCAATAAAAGAGTCCAAGAGAAATGGGTTATTTTGTAACTATTGCAAGAAGAGAGGACCTCTTACTGATGATTGCTTGCTCATCTTACTGATGATTGCTTGCTGAAAACTCTAAATAAAGAAAAGAACAAGTAAGATAAAGTTAAGAAGCCCAAAGATGATTTTGCAAATGCAAGTTTGAGGAGGTGGAATGTAGAGATTGTGGGTATGTGCTCATGCAACTAACCCATATAAAGTGGAAGATGTTTGGCTCTTAGACTCATCCTATGCATTTCACATGCATGACTCCCAATAAAAGTTGGTTCTCTACCAACAATTCACATGAAAATGGAGTTGTTCAGATTTGAAATATTTTACAATGTGTAATTGCTAGGAGAGGATCTGCTTGAGATGCATGGTGGAATAAGTCTTTCTTTAATGAATGCTCACCATGTTCCTGATATTAACAAGAAACTCATTTCACTTGACATCCAAGAAGCCAAGGGGTGCACATACTCAGTGAAAAATGGAGGGTTGACAATCACAAAAGATGGTAATATTATGATGTCTGGTAGAAGATCAAGGAAGCCTTATGTCTTTGTAGGGAAGTATAGTTAATTTTGTAATTGTTTCCACCATTTTGTCATTAGATACAATTTTATTGCTCATTCTTTTGATGTAAGCACATATCTAAGAGTTAAGCAGGTGGAGCTTGTGAAAGATCCTCATGATTTGTTACCTCATGTATTAGTCAATAGCTTAATGCAGAAGCAAAGGGGGAAGAGTGCAGTAGACGAAGAGGTTTACATTGCAAGAAGGCTTAGAGTAAGGGTATGCAATCCATCCTCCATTTTATGTAGTTTTAGCATATGAAAATGCATCATTAAATGGTCCTTTAAAAGAAAAGAAGGTTTCTCAAGAATTGTAGAAATGATGACAATGCTTACACCTTTGAAGTTCAAAGCCTTTGTGAACTTGGTTGGCTTATTCAATACCTTCTGACAACTTGTTGGAAGAGAGATTCTATTTTTGTGGAGTTCAAGTCAAGGTCTGTTGGGATTGTACCTTAAACACCTTCTAGATTTTGCTTGACTATGGGCATCTCACTAAGTTTTCCTTGAAAATGGAATCTCTCATAGTTAGCATAATTTACACGGTAATCAATTGATAAGGCAATATCCTTGGTTACAAGAATTTCACGTAGAAAGCATATCTGATTTGATATCAAATCACAATCTCTTATGTGATTCTTCCATAATATGGAATCTTATCCCTTAATTATTGGCATGCTCCCATGCGTGGCATGGAATTTGAATCTATAAATATGCTTGTACTACATCATATCAAATCCTCCCATCTTCATATAGTGAATTAATTCTCTCTATTGGTGATTTTTGCCCTTTAAGAAGTTTTCCACATTAAATTCTTGTGTTCTTGTGCTTTGCTTTCTATTATTTTTGTTTGTTGTTTGATTTTTTATTCATGGTAAAGTACGATCTTTACATAGACATTATTCTTTTAATAACAAGGGTGAAACGCAAATTAAAATTATCATTTCTGACATGTAAAGTCATAATGTGAAATTATATGTAATTTGGGCAACCTAATAATTGTAGTTTGTGTATCTTCCATAAACTTCTTTTGACCAACATCAACATATAAATTTCAAGGGCAAGTATATATGGTATAGAAACATATAGATATACATATAAACTCATGCATTCTTGCACTCTATCCATTGGTTTTTCCATGTACACTTCTTTACGTATCTTGAAGAATGGTCAGTGAAATCACAAATGATATTGTAATTTGTAATTTGATGAATGCAATTATGGAAACAACTTTACAATGTTAGACCATTAGAAGTTGATGAAGGCACAAGACTGAGAGATGAGGAGAGGAAGAGAGCATGGTTTCAAGATTTCATTAGAGGATGAGCTCTCTTTTGATGAACCAAGGTTTTTTAAGAATGTTTCTCTATCCTGTTCACCTTTACCATAAATAATTTCCCATTATCCATATCTCCAACATAATTCCTTAGATTGTTACAACCAATTTAAACTTGGTTAAATCATTGGCCATGCCTATCGTTATCCATCATCTTCCACTTAACTAATGTGGTCAAGCAATGGCTATACTCACTACTCATGAGATGTTTATATTTTGGAGACACATATTGAAGATCATTAGTAATTAATACGTCCCCTTAAAACTCAATCATTTTTTAGTCCAATTAAATCAACATGTTTAAGTTTTTGATGGTATTTCTTTGGTTAAAGAATCAATGAGCATGTCATTGTGAGCATATAGCTTACTATGACTTTTTCCCTTTCCATTACATCTCTAATATTAGTGAGCATATCACATGTAATTGTTTGTAGATCTTTACATCTTTCCCTTTGGAATTGTTTATTATTCAAGTTTATTGTCGCCCAAAGTAGTTAAGGAAAGGCATGATCCAAAATGAATATATAAGTGATGGCCTTGATATATCAATATAATCAGCTTTTTGTGTATGCCTTAATACACATCCTTATTTCTTTCCACTCCAAATAGTAGACCTCCAAACTTGAACAAATATCCTAATGTAGATTTTTTATAATTTGCATCACCTCTAGAATCTGCAATAATCACTTCAAGTGATTCAACCTGAGATACCAATTTCAAAATTGTTAAACCTTTTGAATATATCTCATAATCCTCTCAATGTATACTAGGTTAAGATTACTTTCATATCTCCTCACAAGACTAATGAACTATGCTAAGTCAAGCCTAGTTCACAAGTAACATAATATAGCATATATTCAACTTTCTATGACCTCGGCATATGAAACATTGAATAGTTTTTTTATTCTATCTTAGGACACTGACTATTACTTTGCTTTCCAATTACGCATGGGGTTAGAGAAGGAATGCAATTATGCATTCTAAATGTTTTCCAAAAAACCATCCACGTTGATGTCTTCATCTTCTATCTTCAATTGCCATGACCTTTAGCTCTCATTCAAAAGTCAAAGATGCATGGAACTAATTTTTCCTCTAGTTCACTCTTAACAAGTACCCTAATAAGAGCTTTCATGTTGTTCATTATGAACATGAACATCACAATGATATCTTTAATGGATTTTCCACCTTGCATGGAAAATTTTTTAAAATTGTGAACTAACATATTAATTTGGGAAGTTTTCACCTTCAATGTTCCTTTATGTGTAGGCATGAGAAGTTTTTCATACTTCAAATGCAATGACGCTAGAGACATCCAATTGAACTCTTCAGTACTCAAAGTACAATAGAGAGCATTTGTGGTTTTTGAGTTTAATGATGTCTTCCTTTTGTTAGTTAACTCTACTCCTTTGGCTTTCAAAGACTTTATGATTGGTGACTCCACCATTTCCCATAATGAATAATCATTTGCATAAAGAAAGATCTCCATCCATTGATTCTAATATGCATAACTTGATTGGAGGTTGTTGCAACTCTTAATGCCATTCAATCACACTTGATTGTCACAACTTGAAATACAACCTACTCTAATGCTAATGAAAATACTATGGCTTTAAGGAGGTGTGAGTTGAACTTTAAAAGATAATCATCACAAAAATACATAAGAATTTGTAAAGGAAACCTTTATAGGAGAAACTTCTATGTAAATGTCTCTATCTAGATGATGATGCTCATCTTGGGCGGGGAGGATAAATAGCTCGCGAACCTATCCACCTAGGTTAGTCGGGACTCAAATTGGGGACCTACCGTTCCCACTTAAGTGGTATGAGCCTGCTTACCAGCTGAGCTACCCGACGGGCTCAATGTCTTTATCTAGGATTTGCCCTAACAAAAAGATTGGAGTTCCATTATACCATGCTATAGATATGAGGATAGTGTTCCTCTCATAGCAATCGCTTCTTGGATATGCCTTAGTAAGAATTTATTGCCACCTTTTTGTGGCGATGGAGATGCAATAAAGTGTGCGTGTCTAATACAAGTATAAAATAAAAGCTACAGAGTCATAAGATTATGAAATAAAGTTTAAGGGATGTAGGAATACTCCCTTTTTAAACTTTGATGTTGTGAAAAATGGAGTGTGCTCAAGAAAGTTTGCATTGTTCATACATAACCACCATGATACTTGATTTTGATGATAACAAAGCGTATAATTGTTATATTGCTTTTTGAAGACTAACATTTTAGGAACAAGGAGCTAAAGCAAGGAAGCATGAAGCTAAGTTGATGGTTAAAAAGGAGGAGATTAAAGCGAGAAGATCATAGTTTAGTTATTTAGTTTTTGATATTTTTTTGAAAAAGTATTAATTTTTGTTATTAATGGATATATTTTATCTTTCTTTATCTAGACAGGATGTAAATGTTGGATGGCATGAACATTTAACAAAACTAATGAGTTGTTATTTAAAATATATTTTAGCTAAGTTGATATATTTTTCTTTATCACAGGATATATTTTAGTTTACGTCTTTTTTATGTTTTGGTGTTAACAAAACTATTTTAAAACTAATGAGTTTATGAAGTGTCATTTACAGGAAATCACAAGATTTAGGAAGTACAGAAGAAATGTGGATGGCATGAAGAATGAAGATTGATTTTATATTGATTTTATATGTTGTAATTTAGATTTTTGTATGTCTCCTAACAAGAAAAATGATTTAGGAGTTAAAATCAAAATAGAGATAATTAGGTATCATACTCCTATTCAATCATTCGTTTGAAAAACTAAAATCGTTTCTTTGACATATTAATCATAAATTTGCGTTCAAATAACATTAAGATTGATTAATAAAATTTTATTCAAGATACTTGTTGCAAGTACCGGTACTATTCATAAGTACCAGTACATGCTAGGCATAGGTTTGGTCCTAGTCCCAAACTGTGAACAAGTACTGGTACTCATCATGAGTACCGGTATCAGGTGCTCACAGTTTGTAGACATGGGTAGTGGCTAGACCTTACAAGTATCAGTACTAATAACCAATACTGGTACATGTAGGTCACAGTTTATAACTTGACCGAAATATGTGAGTCACAAGTACCGGTACTTATCATGAGTATCGGTACCTAGTGACTTAGTTGGTACTCAATTGTAAGCACTGAGTATCGATACCCAGGCTTTGTTGGGTTGGCTGCTAGTTTACTGTGAGCAGTCAATACCGGTACCAACTAACCGTTGTGCCTAATCTGAACGGCTATTTAGCAATTAATCCTATCTCTAATTTTCCCATTTTGCCCCTAATGGCTAGTAATTGTAGGAGAGGTGTTTAGTGGCCTATATAAACACCTTTTGTGTGTCATTTGCACACAACACAAACATAAAAATTATCCTTGATCAAATTTCTATATTTCTCAATTCTAGTTGCAATGGTTATTCGCTTGTTTCATTTTTTTCTTCAAGAAGATTCTCACTTTGCAATAAGATTTTCTGGAGAATTCATTCTTCCTCATAAAATTACTTTTTCGCTTTAGTGTTTTTTGCTAGATTGATATATCAACTATCTATTAAGCTAATTCTTGTTGGAGACTTAGGAACTTAGTTGTAAGCTAATTTGTTTCTTGCTTACACCTGTAATTTTCTATTTTTATCTGATCTTGTAATTGGGTTGAGGTAACCCGTTAATTACCTCGATTTATAGTAAATTGATTCCCTTCGGGTTGAGGGAATCGGGTTAAAAATCCTAAATCAAGAGACTTAGGTAGTGGAGCACCCAAGTGAGAGGAACCACTATATATTTGGTGTACTATTTTTTGTATTTTGCTTTATTTGCAATATTTTGTTTACCACACTATTCATCCCCCCTTCTAGTGTGCTTGTGCCCTTTAAATCCTACAGTAAAGAGCCCAAGTATGATAACTTAAGTCCTAAACATAGTTACTTAACCTTAGGACACTAAAGCAAAAACTTAGAATCAAATTAGAAATCCAAAATAGAAAACAAACTACCAAATTAGACATCCTATGTTATTGTCATACATTTGCTAACCCTTTATCAGATGACTGACCCTCTTTCCAGACTTACTTGATCTGAACATTGGAGCACAACGCTCACCTTAGGTAATCAAATGTCCAACCTTATCATTAATTATACATCTCGTAGGTCCCTTAAACGTCCAATAAGACTATTAGATGACCAATAGCTACCCATTGGACCCTAGAAACTTAAATCTAAGAAGATATTGTGTCAGATACCCTAATCTGAAAATGATTTTCATATTAGACGTCATACTAGATGTCTGACATCTACATTAGACGTCTGATCTCACATCAAACCCAATTCCAGGGAGGATTTGGTTATACTAACGGATGACCAATCCTACTATCAAATGTCTTATACACACAGTTAAGACATCTGATTTGTTTATTAGATGTCCCCTCGGTAAGTACCAATTAACCACCTTCTAAAGCCTTTTTTATCAAACATCTGCCCATTCTATTTAAACGTTTGACCCTACAAATCAGACACCCGATTACTTGACCAAATGTATGAAATTGCTCTAATAGATGCAGATCTTTGTGCAATATATCTTGATTTTGAGAGTTAATGTCCCAAATTCATCTTAGCAACTATAAGTCCTCTCTCAAGCATTCTAGAGTCTTGTTAATGATGGTAATTGATTGTAACACCAACATGGGTCCTAACTAGCCAAAACTAGTCAGATTAAAATGTTAAATGCTATTAAATGATCGTTTGAGGATCATAATTCCGTACTAACCTAATTTGAGAA
Organism: Thalassia testudinum; assembly: GCA_037157565.1. Classification (NCBI taxonomy): domain Eukaryota; kingdom Viridiplantae; phylum Streptophyta; class Magnoliopsida; order Alismatales; family Hydrocharitaceae; genus Thalassia; species Thalassia testudinum. The sequence goes on from JAZHRO010000024.1 coordinate 28,975,259, forward strand.
TACAAGGTTAATTATGCTATTTTAATAGCATATCACAAATGTAGATTAACCATGGGATTACTTAGAGGTTAATTAAAGGTCAAATGAACATAAAAGACAAAAAAGTGGGTTCACATTGACTGAATTAGGGCTTCATGCATTTCGAGGGTGAAAATAATATTGAAAACCCTAATTATCAACCCCACTTAAATTAAAAGGGCTTTGGTCAGGATAAAAGTAATCTAAACCTCCTAAAAATCATTGAAAAATATTCTAAGAGGTTTAATACCTTCACTTTGACCATCTGAACCCATTTTGACCTAATATAGAGATTCAGATGGGAATTTGCCTTGATTTGGGCTCCTATGCAATCTATCCAGTTAAATGTGGACAAAACTCAAATCCAAGTTCACCATTAGATTCCTTGGTATAAATTAGGATAACACCAAAATTTGGGCCCAATCAGAGTCTATCTTGACCTAGTTTGCATTCTAGGTCCTAAAAATTCTTTTTCTTACATCTAGACCCCTAGGTTTCAAGTTTATTATAGAAACCCCCTAAGTTCTTCGTCTCCTTCACATTTAGGTCCCTGCAGCCATTGTTGTGCGAACACCCAATAGGCCGAACTTCAAGAGAGAATATCTCTCTCAAATCAGCACCAAATCCCTCCAAATTTGGAGGGATTGATGTTCAGACCATGATGAATCTTTTGAGCAAGCCCATGAATCCTAATATTGATCCTAGAACCCTAGGAAGCTCATGAAAATAAGGGAATCAAAGTTTCCAATTTCGCTAATCCTACTTGTGAATTTCTCCAATTTGAGCTCGCAATTGAACTCTATTTAAACTCCTCGATGTTCTACCATCCAAGGCAGCCAAGAATCAACCAGAAAACACCTTCCTCCTCCTCCGGCCACCGTCTTCTTTGGCTTCAGTGACCACCTCCACCTTCCTCCTTCGTCTGATCAACCACCAAATTGAAAGGCTAGATTTCTTCCTCTCTTCATCTCGCGTCTTGCCGGCCAAAGTAAGAGCGCTTCTTGGCTTTTCTCATCACCGTTTTCCTCACCGCTGATATTGTCTCTGTGTTCGGATGACCAACGTCGGATGTATCTCACTCTCTACTAGTTGCCTCAAGTAACCACGGGGTGAGGTCCCACTCATACCCACGCACCCTCGCCCACCACCGCATGTTGGCGGGCCTAGACCTGGATTTGTATACCCATTAAGCCCTGACTCGATTTTGAAGAGCGAGAGAGAGAGAGGAATTTTTTGAGAGGATTGGGGGGGGTTTGCACTGTGGATTCTCGGGTTTAATGCCCAACAATTAGGCAAATTCAGGGATTTGGGCTGAATAGTTAAGGCATCTAAGCCTTGTTCTCGACGTCTGATATGAGAAGAAAATTTGGATTGAGATTCTTGAGGGTTGTCTGTGGATCGAAATAGTATACTAAAGGAGAGGGGTGAATAGTATCACTCTAAAATATATTCGAATAAAAAATAAATCCACAAAAGAATCAATCACAGATTACACCTAGATATATAGTGGAAATCCAAACCGGGTGAAAACTACTACCTAAGTCTCTCAGCTTAGGATTTTCCTGACTAGGTGAGCCTAGTCAATCTACTAACATACCACTTGAATGAGGGTGGCACAACCTCTTTACAATGAACCCTTCTCTTACTATCCTGAAAAGAAGCAAAAATAACAATGGATTTCTCCCAACAACATGGGATCCGTTAGTCAAAAACAACAATATATATAAAAGAACAACGAATAACCTATGGAACTTCAATAAAAGTCAAACCAAAATTTCAACGAAGGTTTGAATCGTCATGCTTTGAAAAATGTGAAAACAAAAGTGTAGAAGCAATTAAAGAAGCACGAGAAGCTCTTTGCTTTTGAGAGGAATTTTCTACTTTAGAGTGTGTGTTAAGAGGGCTACATACAACCTCTATTTATACTATCAAGTCGACATGAAAAGGAAATAAAATTAGTTGATCAACTAAGGTAGATGGGTTGATCAAAATGAGGTTTGGTTGATCATTCTAGTTATTTGCTCGATCAATGATTGGTCGATTAATTAGCTTAAATGGTCGATCAAAAGTATATTAATCAACTTCCTAAAATAAACTGATTTAATCGATTAATTAAGTTGGTTGATTGATCAATTATTTTGGTCGATCAATTAATCTATTTGGTCAATCAATAACCCTAGAAACTTGATTTTAACAAGAGGCGTGAAAATCCATTTGAAACTTATTTTGAGGTTTTGTATAAAAATATTCTAGACTCAATAAAGATAAAAGTCACTAAGACACAGATCAACATTCTTTTAGCTTTGATCCATGGCAGATGCTTTGATCCAAGAAAAAGAATCCTGAAATATTAGTCTTGCAAATAAGATAATTTTGGTACATCAAAACAGAGGTACTTATATTTTGCCCCTTTTTGATGACAACAAAATTATAATTATATATAGAAATATGAATTCTAATAATATCTCCCCCTTTTTGTTTTAGACAAAAGTAAAGCATGCTGCTGTGAATTTCAATTATCTCCCCCTTAAGCATGTAAATGAAGTAGTAATGATTCCAATATGTAATTTAAAGAGAGAAATATTTAGCTGAGAGAGAAAATAACCATGCATATAACAATAATATAAATGAGTCTAGATAATCATTGCAAGATAAAAGTAGTCCACAGAATATAAAGTTTTACAATCCATGAAGCTTAAAACAAAATCTAAGGTAAAACTAATCCTCTAAAGATGCCATGAATGCATCCATTGTACTCTAAAGGTCAGTATCTAACTCGAGATCCATTGAGTCAAAATGCTCTAAAGAAGCAAGCTGGACAAGACATAGGCGTCTCTGAGCTGACGATCTGGGGGTCGGTTGCCTAGATGTCCGGTGAGGAGCTGTCACTTGCTGGTCTGCTGGGGCTGCTGTAGTAGGAGGAGGTACTGCTGATGATGGAGGCACGGTAGTAGATCAGCGAGGACGAGGAGGCCTGTGAAGTTGCTACTGAATCCCTTGAATACTCTCCAAGTTTATCAAAAAACTAGCCTTAAGCATTCAGGTATTTGAAAACCTGATGCCCATGTCTCATCATCACCATGTTTGTCTCTCTCTATCGATGCATCATCAACGAAATACCATTAGTCACATCCTGTATGCTAACAAAATCCCTACCAATAAGTGGTCTTTCCAAAAGGCCCCACTCCTACTAGTAGAAAAAAGGAGAGGGTCACACTGGAGGAGGACAGGTCGCAGTGAAATGTTCGTATAGTGGGAAAGGAGGAGGTACTGCTGAGGGCTACTGCTGTTGCTGGTCCTAGGCTTCATCCTCCTTACGGGATCCCTGAGCTTGCTCCATCTTTGTATAAGTGAGTGATGTAAACACATTTATATCACATAAATCGTCTATTTTTGTGTGTTCCTAGACATTAAGTTATATCATACATTATAAATATTGCATAACATGCATCATGCATTTAGGTTAGATTGTATAAATTTTAGGTTAATTTCTCCTTTTTATAGTCAGGTGATAGGGAGACATTTAATCGGAGCCTCAAATTGAAGATCCAACTGTATGTATCTGATCAGGGCGACGATCAAAGTTCCACGACTCCAAGATCGTCGTGATCAGACTTCCGTGGCATCAGATATAATTCGAGGAAGATTAGAGATGAAGGGCCAAGATGGTGTAAATCCGTACTTCAGATGACAAATGCGACTGCACGGATGGGTTCGGATCGACGATTGTAGCACAACGGCTCAAAAATCTATCCAATCCGACATCCGCGGCACCATCTACAACACATAGAAGGTGGATGGCCAAGATGGCGCCATGTGGCACCATCTTAGCGGCCCAATGCTCCCAAGGTTTCCCACTCCACTGCTCCAAGCAATCATCAATGCATGATCTCGAACGTGGGATGAAGATCCAACGACCGAGATCAGTCATCTACAAAGATATCCGCGCAGCTCAAACTGCTGCATAGCGTAGTGGTTAAGGCACTGCTTGCGCAAGGAGCACGAGTTCGAGCCGCCCGCGTTGCACCTCTCCTCTCATGGATGAGCATGATCTCGATCGCGTGATCATCTACAAATGGTCTAGATCAACCAATCAGGCACACGCGCGATTGGACACCCAAGTTCACGCAGAATCTGATGCGCGATCAAATGCATAGGCATTAGAGGCGTTGAAGTGGAAGTGGGCGCGTGCGTATCTCAGCCGTCTGATCTCGCGATTGGATGGCTGAGATCATCTGATCGTGGGTGTGCGTTGAGAGCACAAGGAGAGGAGACGGCGGTACGCATGAGACCTATGCCCACGTTTAGGGGCTTTAGTGACGTTTAAAAACGTCACTAAAGACCCTAAGTTAATGTTTTTAACCATAAAAAGACCAAATTGCCCTCAGCCCTACAACTATAAAAGGAGACCCCTACCACTCGAATTCTTCATCCCTTCCTCTCTTCTTTCACCCCCTCCAAAGCTCTAAGAGCTTGTCCTAAACCCAGGATGCTCCATTAGAGTTAAAAATACAAAATTTCCACCTTCTCATCCCCTTTGTGGAGCATCTCATGGTTGTCTTCTCACCGTCGTTCGGGAAGCGGATCCCGCTGCGATGTCTCCCTGCCCCATTCTCCATCGTCCATCGTCCTTATCCTTCGTCCCACATGTCACCACATTCTTCCGGGTGCTCGATCAACGTGGCTCGTCCTCCAAGTAGTCGTCGAGGAGGATAACTTCTCTCCACCTTCTTTTTACCTCTTTTTAGAGTAGATTTACCGCTTTCTAGTTGTAATCTTTCCAGATTTCTAGTGTAATGATTAGTTGTAATGAACATCACTTGATGATTGTGAAATCCATGTTTATTCTATCTCTATTTTGTCCTTATTTGTAATATTCTCTCTCTCTTCTATTCATTATTCTTTAAGTAGATAGCTAGTTTAGATTCAATTCGATCAGCTATTCTGCTTCATGACAAATAAAAGAAATGCGATTTTTAATCAAACGTCCGCCTCCCTGTGTTCGACCTAGAATTCCTTTCGAGTTTCTGTTAAATTTATCTGTTGACAGTTTTTCTCGCAAATATTACTACAACAACGAGTTTTCAAAACTCAAATCCATTTACGTAGATTTTCACTCCAACAGTCAGTTTATCAAATATTGAGACTCTAGTAATAAACTATTTATGATTATATCAATGAGAACACTAAAATGGAGAAAGATATGAGAAAGAAGTGTCCTGAACTAAAAGGAGCTGGTGGGTTGCTTTCTCATCAAATAGAGAATCAAGAGGTTCCAATTGAACTGCTTGTTCTTAAGAAAGCATAAAGGGTAATGTAATACCAGGGTAGTTCTCAATTGAAGTTGATTTAGACATAAAATTTCAAAGAAATGCACTATTAAGAAATCGTGGAAGACAACAAAAATAAGTAGACTTGGAAGGACGACCTAAGTCATAGTGTGAGGGAGTGAGCAGGGTCACCTTAATGGTATCCATCTATGTCTGTTGGTGAAGCTCCAGAAAAGTAGGACCAACAGATGGACAACCAAGAATCTTAGAAATCATGTCCGCATTGACCAAAATCTCTATGCCATAGATGTTCGAGGTCAACTCGATGTTGAAGCCCTCACCTATGTTCTTCAGATTGGCATAAAATAGGTGACAGGCCTTTGGATCAACATCGGGTATGCGGCTATTCTTGGAACCTGCATAAAAATTTTGCTAAAAAAGATGCAAAATCTAGTGATATGCAAATTTTTTGTGGATTCCAGGAAAATAGACTCGAAATAGGCAAAATCAACCAGTCTACCAACATGGGGGGAAAGTTTGGCTAAGAGTGAAAACCGATCGCGAACGGCCTCTATGATGAAAAGCGGTCAAAAGTATCATTGTGATGAGAAGAAGCTCTTCCAGGACTTATAGCTCTAGAAGATGAGGTACCTCCTTTTCACATGAAAAATTATTAGAAGCATTTTTTGAGATGCATGACATAAATAAATCACTAAAAGTAGAAAATAAAAACTTAGTAAAAGCCTTAGGAGAAGAGAAAGCATAAAAAGATATGTTTGCTTCACAAAATAAAGAATTATCTGTTGAAATTACTTCACTAAAATCACAAAAAGACAATCTAAAAGTAGATATAGATAAGCTAAAAGAGAATTCTACTATTCTCTTAAATGATCTAGCTAAATTTACTAAAAGTAGTAAAAATCTGCATAAACTTTTAGGAACACAAACTCAGAGCACCACAAAATTTGGGTTAGGCTATATACCTAACAATGATCATGAAGCATCTAGTTTTAGCCTAAGGAAGGAGAAAGGTAACTTGCCTAAACAGGCGACACCAGCTAACCACCATGAACCCAAACAAAAATGGGTACCAAAAGCACTTTTGCAATCCTGTTTTGTAGGTCAAGTAGACTATAAAAGGTGGACATATCAAGAAACAAATGGAAATCTGAAGCCACTTTATAGATCCATCAAACCAATACCTCACAAACGTAAACCAATAACAGTATCGAGAAGAAACAATGTGGATCATGGATAGTATACCAAATGAGGGTTGTCTACAGATCAAAATAGTATACTAGAGGGGAGGGGTGAATAGTATCGCTTTAAAAGAAATTCGAATAAAAAATAAATCGACAAAAGAATCAAGCACAAATTGCACTTGGATTTATAGTAAAAACCCAAATCAGGTGAAAATCACTACCTAAGCCTCTCAGCTTAGGATGTTCTCGACTAGGCGAGGCTAGCCAATCCACTAACATATCACTTGAACGAGGGTGGCACAACCACTTTATAATGAACCCTTCTCTTACTATCTTGAAGAGAAGTAAAAATAACAACGGATTTCTCCCAAGACATGGGATCTGTTAATAAAAAATAACAATATATATATAAAAGAACAATCAATAACCTATGGAACCTCAATAAAATTCAAACCAGAATTTCAGCGGAGGTTTGAATTGTCATGCTTGGAAATGCATGAAACATAAGCGTAGAAACACTTGAAGAAGCACGAGAAGCTCTTTGCTTTTGAGAGGATTTTTCTACATTAGAGTGTGTGTTAAGAGGGCCGTATACAACCTCTATTTATACTAGCAAATCGACTTGAAAAGGAAATCAAATTGGTCAGGCAATTAAGGTAGATTGGTCAATCAAAATGATGTTTAGTATATTGATGTAAACACGTTTATATCACATAAACTATCTATTTATGCGTGTTCTTAGGCATAGAGTTGCATCATATATTATATATATTGCATAACATGCATCATCTTTCATTTAGGTTAGGTTGTGTAAATTTTAGGTTAATTTTTCCTTTTTATGGTCAGGTAACAGGACGACTTTTAATCGGGGCCTCAGATTGAAGATCCAATCGTACAGATCTGATCAGGGCGACGATCGGAGTTCAACGACTCCAAGATTGTCTTGATCGGTCATCCATATCATCAGATATAATCCGAGGAAGGTTAGAATTCAAGGGCCAAGATGGTGTCAATCCACATGTCAGATAACAAATCCGACCGCACGGATGGGTTCGAATCAACGATCGTAGCCCAATGGTGCGAAAATCGATCCAATCCGACATCCGTGGCACCATCTACAACACATAGAAGATGACGGCCATGATGGTGTCATGTGGCATCATCACAGCCACCCAGCACCGGCCGCAGCATCTCTTCTTTGCCTGCTTGATGAATCCCAGCTATTGGATGCCCATCCAACGGTTAAGAACACGCCACGTCTCACACCAAGCGGCGCTCTCATATTCTGAAGGTGAAGGCTCAGATGATCTCGACCGTTGGATGAAGATCCAACGGCTGAGATCAGCTGAGCACAAAAGCAGCACCGTGCCTTAAACCGTTGTGTAGCGTAGTGGTTAAGGTGCTACTCACGTAAGGAGTGTGAGTTCGAGCTGCCCGCGTTGCGCCTCTCCTCGCATGGATGCACGCGATCTCGACCACGCTATCAGCTGCGAACGGCCCAGATCAACCAATCGGGTGCACGGGCGATTGGACTCCCAATTTCACGCTCGATCTCATGCATGAACGTGCGAAGCTGAAGGGGGTGAGGAGCGGTTTAAGCCATTCGATCTTGAGAATATATACCCTGTCCAATCTCATGATCGGGCGGCTGAGAATATGCATACGTGCGCATGCGTTAGGCGCACAAGAGAGGAGGAGACGGTGGGCGCGTTTGCATGTCGCCCACGTTCAAGCCTTTGTGACAGATAAATCCATCACTAAAGGCCCTGAATTAATGTTTTATATATAAAAAGACCTAATTGTCCCCAACCTCTACAGCTATATAAAGGCCCCACGACCTCCACACTTTCTTCATCCCTTCCTTCACTTCTCTCCCTCTCCAAAGCTCTAAAGAAGCTAGTCCCAAACCCGGGATGCTCCTCTAGAGTCAAAATCAAGGTTTCTCTCCCCCATTCCGGAAGTGGATCCTGCGACGACGATGATGCCCTGCCTCGCCCTCGGTTCTTCCTGCTCCGTTCTTCGTCTTCCGTCTTCGTCCTCTGTCTTCCATGCATCACCCCATCCGGCTCGTCCTCCAAGCAACCGTTGAGGAGGATAACATCTCTCTCCCTTCTTTATCGCTTTCTAGAATAGAATTTCCCGCTTTCTAGCTGTAATCATTTCCTGCTTTCTAGTTGTAAAAATAGTATTCAGTTATAAAGTGATTGTTCTCTCTCTCTCTCTCTCTTAGTGTTAATATCTATGTCATTGTGATTATCTCGCTTGTAAAACAAAAATACCAAAAAATATAATTGCAGATTTTAGATCGATGTAGCCTCCTCGTGTTCGACCCAGAATCTCTTTACAAATTTCGATATAAATTTATTTGTTGACGGATTTCGTCGCAAATCATACTACGACGATGGGTTTTTCAAAATCCAATTCCATTTAAGACATTTTCCGATTCAACATTTTGGCGCTGTTGCCAGGAATTTTCCGACACAACATTTTGACACCGTTTGCATAGAATATCCGTTAAACATTTTGGCGCCATTGCCAGGGAGGCGATGCTCTTTGATTTTTCACGTTTTCCCACCTTACTTATCTTTTACCTCACTTTTCTCCTCTCTTATTGTGATTGCAGGTACTCTTACGAGGTGAGCAAAAGCAGTAGATTGGAGTAAAATGCTGTTGAAGGGCTTGTAAGTTTACCCCCACCTCCCCATCCAGTAGATCTCATTCCATCACCTAATAACACAAACCCTAATTAACCTAGGAGTTCTCATAAACTCTAAGAGCAGTTTTGATTGTTTATTTGTCACCTCCACCCGCCTTACCCTCTGCATATAAAAGAAAAAATTAAAAAATATTGAATAGAAATCAGATTAGGTAACCACTTGTGTGCCTGACTAAGTGGTTCATCTGGCTAATTATTTGAGTTGTTTGGGCTGCACCACTTCAATAAAAATCAACTCATCAAATAGCTGCCAAATAGGTTCAACTTCTAGGGGTTTACCAGACACTCCACATTCTTTTAAAAGTTTAAAGGAAAACATCTTCATCTGTGCTTTCAAAACCTGGTGTGACAATTGAACTTGATTGAATACACCTAAAGTTGAATCCTAAAAGCTACTAAGATTTAAACCCTAAAATTCACTTCATCCAAAATCCAAAAATAATCTTGCATGAAAACCATTGGTTGTGCATGCACACACATTTCAATCAATCATTAAGGGCACAACCTAGATAAAGGGCTCATCACATTCCAAAGCACATTCAAACCTAACCCTAATTAAAATAGAGTAGACATTGGCCTTAAGGATTGGACTCGCTCTTCGGAGCCCTAACTGAGATTATTTTTGATTAGTCTATTTCTACCGTTCAATCTGATGTCTAGCTAGGGGAGTAGAATCAAACGATCGCGGCTGGGGAGTACACTAGGAACCTGAGGCGCAAGCCAAAGGAAGAACCTTCTCCCCAATCCCTCCCTTTAACTGGTTGGATTGAACGAAAAGAAGTAGATTAAATCGTTTATTAATCTTAAGATGGGTTCTGGGAGTCTGTAGGTTTTTATGCTAGCCCACTTAAAGATAGGTTTGTTTGTTTATATTGCAGGGCACCTTTCTTCCTCCCATTCTATCATGGATCCTTCCACATCTTATTCGCACTTCCACTCCTACCCTCCTACCACTACTTATTCTCAAAATGATTATTATTCCAACCAGACTTATTCTCATCAGTCTTCTAGATGGGATAATCCTGATTGGGGATACAGTTCCAGACCTCCGTGTTTAGGGTCTAACCCTGGACACCATGATCTTGATTCTTATCTTTCTCTAAGCTACATCGATTATAGATCATCGCCCTCAGTTGAACAACCTAATATGATCTACAATCAAGAAGGATATGCTGATCCTTACCCTTCCCCAGATTACAATGCATATAGGTCACCACTCCTTTTTGAATAACTTGAAATGACTTATTATCAAGGAAGGTACCAAGAACCTCAATTCATTGACTCCCCTGCACTGAACCCAAATCCGCCCAACCCTAAACCAAACCATTTGCTTTAGGTTAACCAGGTCCAAGAGAAGGTGTTGGCTAACTTGAGGAATACTATATAATCTTTAAAAGCTCAGCCAACACCTTGCACTGAAGAATTGGAGCCCCTGATTGAAATGATTGATGATCTGAACAAGTATTTGTTGGATTGGCTCCAGGATGTTAAGGATAAGGCCTGAGTGAGTTTTTATTTGGGAAGTTATCGAAATTGAGGATGAGATTTGTGGTTGCTTTAGTTCAATCTTGGGATGATTCCCAAGATGAACTCCCTTCAGGAGAGCCAATGTCAGAACCTGCTCAGGCACTTATTGGGGGGGACACGTGTTACGAGATCGGGATTGACCAGATTGGTCTAGAGCAACCAATTAAGGATGAACTAATTTCTTCACCTGAGATCCTTAAGTCGAGGTACGAGGAAACATATGTCTCCATGGATCAGAAAGTGATTGATGATTTTGAGACATACATTAATGCGGATTCAGATTTCTTTGATTTTGAAGGTGAAGAATCATTATGTGAAGTCTCACATGAGTTTACAGAACACGATTTCTGTGAGATGACTGGGCCTAAGGAATTCGATGAATCATATGACGGCCCGATAACTGAGGAAACTGATCTCATTGGGGCTCACATGGCAGATTTAGATCCTTACTTTCTGAAGGATTCAATTCAAAGTCCCATTCCTCAATTACATCCCTTTGAGTATATTGACGATTCTGTTTTTGAAATCACTAGACCCAAGTCAATTCTGATTCAGACACATCATTTAGACTTGAAAATTTCAGATGGGGTGATTAACATGCATGAGGTCCTGGAATCTGAAATCCAGAATGAGGAGGATAGGAATTGGGAAATGATGATTTGGGAAGCCAATTCTGGAGGAAGTAAAAGACCAAGTCTAAGGGTGACTATTTTTCTGAAACCACCAACCTTCTACCAGGACCCTTATGACATCTTTGACTCAGAGGATGTCCAACTCAAGTACAAATTTATTGATTATCCTTTTGAGCTTGATCTTTCTGTAACCTGACTTTTTGGTGTTGGGTTGCATCCTCACAAATCGTAGGCCCGACCCCACTTGCATACTGATCTCAGGTTTTGGATAATTTTTATCCAGAAACCTAGATATACTCGACCATGGGGCATGGGTCTGCATCACAATCTAGTTCACATCTGTGGACATCTGCTGGCAGGTCCTGAGGTGAATCTTTTTATTCTGATTCTAACTTGCACCTGTGAATTCTTTATTTCTTCTTCTTTGTATAGTGTGCCTAGCTGAAGGCACTAAATTCAGCACGTCTACAATTTCTTTTCAACTCGAAGTGGACCCGTTATCCACGCAATTCAGGTGCTTTCTACTCTACTCCACTCTGTTTCATGTCTTTTTAATACAATGAGGACATTGCATTAGATAGGCATGGGGGGTGGATATTCATCTCTGAATTATTTCGTCAGCTTCGTAGATTCTTTTTGTTTTCTTTTTATTTATTAAAAAAAAAATTATGGAATTAGTAAAGAGAACTTGAGCTTTAGAAAATTTTCAATCTTAGAGAATAAAATAGTATGATTTGAACGTTTGACCCTTCAGGTTTTCAGGCTTAATCAACCCAGGTGTCCACTAAAATGTGGACTTATTTCTTGAGTCATTGCCATTCTAAATTCAATTTTTAATTGGTTAAATAAGTTGTGGTGATAAGTACACAACTTATCAACCCACCCTCTGATTTGAGGGGATTTTAAGTCTAAGCATCTACATACTATTTGTATTGACTCACTTTTCGAAGGTTTTTACCAAAATTGGGTAGCTAATGAACCTTCTAAGGTGGTATGACTGGCAAGTTATCATGGGTAACAGCTCATTGGTAGGTTATCCAAAGCCCAGTCACACGACCATTATTTTCCTGCTACCTTTAGATAAATCTTAAATCAAGGAAGCCACCTACTTAATGAAAAAAAAGAAAAAAAATCCAAAAGAAAAAGAAAAAATAGAAAAGGAGAAAAGAAAAGAAAAAGAAATAAGCCACGCTTTACTGCACGGGTATGGCTGGCAAGTTATCGTGGGTAACAGCCTATTGGTAGGTTGTCTAGAACCCAGCTCAAGAAATGCATATAAAATTCCAAATCACTTAGGAAGAAGCAGAGAAGTAGAATAAGCCGGGGAGATATACACTGGGTTTGCCCTTGTGTTGACCCCATAAAAATAAAAATAGGGAGAAAGCTACCAGTCGAATAGATACACCATTAGGCAAAATTTCTTTTCAAGGTTACCTAGGGGAGTAGAAACCCGAAGTCCATTCTAATCACCGATCAGTGAGTCTATCACATTTCATACAAAGATGCTTAGAACTTAGGGTTCTCTTCGATTCTTGGGTGGCTTAAATGGCCGTAGAAAGCTGCTCCGAAACCCCAAACTCAGAAATTCAAAAAAAGAAAATAGAAAAGAAGAAAAAGATCCTCCTTTGAATAAGGCGAGGGCTTGAGGCGGTTTGCATTCTGGCAGACACCTGGGCGCTGTTGCATCTCTGTAGTTCAGGTTATAGTTGAAATCTCTAAGTATTGAAAAATAACTATTGTCCAAGAAATCCAACCTAATTGTCTTATAAATAGCATGTAATTTTGCTAAGGACTAGCAAAAGATAGGCATGGGGGTGTGATGTAAACACGTTGATATCACCTAAACTGTTTATTTATGCGTATTCTCAGGCATAGAGTTGCATCATACATTATAATATTGCATAACATGCATTATCTTGCATTTAGGTTAGGTTGTATAAATTTTAGGTTAATTTTCCCTTTTTGTGGTCTGGTAACAGGGCGACTTTTAATCGAGGCCTCGGATTGAAGATCCAACTATACAGATCTGATCAGGGCGACGATCGGAGTTCAATGACTCCAAGATCGCCTTGATCGAACATCCATAGCATCAGATATAATCCTAGTAAGGTTAGAGATTAAGGGCTAAGATAGTGTTAATCCATACTTCAGATGAAAAATCTGACCGCACAGATGGGTTTGAATCAACGATCACAGCCCAACGGCTCAAAAATCGGTCTAATCCGACATCCGTGGCACCATCTACAACACATAGAAGATTGACGACTACGATGGTGCCACGTGGTGCCATCACAGCCATGCAGCACCGGCTGCAGCATCTCTTCTCCCACTTGATGAATCCTAGTCGTTGGATGCCCATCCAACGGCTGAGAACATGCCACGTCGCACACCAAGCGGCGTTCTCATCTTCTAAAGGTGACGGCTTAGATGATCTCGACAGTTGGATGAAGATCCAACAGCCAAGATCGACTGAGCACAAAAGCATCGCCACGCCTCAAACTTTTGTGTAGCACAGTGGTTAAGGCGCTGCTCGCGCAAGGAGTGCGAGTTAGAGCCACCCGCGTTGCGCGTCTCCTCGCATGGATGCGTGCAATCTCGATCGCGCAATCAACTGCGAATGGTCTAGATCAACCAATCGGGCACACGCGTGATTGGATGCCCAATTTCACGCCCGATCGCACGCACGGGCATGCAAAGCTGAAGCAGGCAAGGAAAGATTTAAGATGTCCGATTGTGAGATTGGATGGCTGAGAATATGCATACGTGTGCATGCGTTAGGCGCGTGGGAGAGGAGGTGACGACAAACGCGCTTTTACATCGCCCACCTTCAGTCCTTTAGTGACGGATAAATCCGTCACTAAAGGCCCTAAATTAATGTTTTATATATAAAAAGACCTAATTGCCCCCAACCTCTACACCTATATAAAGGCCCTACGACCTGCACACTTTCTTCATCCCTTCCTCTCTTCTCTCACCCCCTCCAAATCTCTAAGAGTTTGTCCCAAACCCGAGATGCCCCATTAGAGTTAAAATCAGAATTTTTCCACCTTCTCTGTCCTTCGTGAAGTATCTCGCGGTTGTCCTCTTACTCCATTCAGAAAGTGGATCCCGCAAGGACGACATCTTTCCTCACCCCCGGTTCTTCTCGCTTCATTCTCCTTCTTCCCGCTTCGTCCTCCATCTTCTAGGCATCACCCCATCCGGCTCGTCCTCCAAGCAATCGTCGAGGAGGATACTTCTCTCTCCATTCTCTTTACCGCTTTCTAGAGTAGATTTACTACTTTCTAGCATAGATTTCCTACTTTTTAGTTGTAATGATTAGTGTAATGAACAACATTTGATAATGAAATCCATGTTTATTCTACCTTTCTTTTGTCTTTATTTGTAATATTCTCTCTCTCTCTTCTATTTATTATTTGTTAAATAGATAGCTAGTTTTCGACCAGCTAATTTATTTCGTGACAATTAAATAAACACGATTTTTAATCAAACGTTCGTGAAATGACCCACCACCCCTTGGCCATTTAAGACGTCTGGGATGTTCACCAGATGTCTGTCCGGACGTCTGGGATGTTCATCAGACGTCTGTCAGGACGTCTAGGATGTCCCCCAGATGTCTAAAAAAACTTTTAGCGCACAGCGTACGAGCGCCATGCTCCCTCCCTCACCGTGCCTCACCGCACCTCACCACGATGCCACTCCTTGCCCATGCTCGCCTCTCCTCTCCCCTCATGTTTGTCACGCTTTTGTGCGGTTTGTTAAAAGATAATATCGTGTTGTAGTATAGCCGCGAAAGCGTTCAAAACAAATAAAGATTTTTATTACTCGAAAACCGGAGTATCCGAGGTCGAACACAGGGAGCAATCTCAGTACTTTGGAAAACCCAACAATACAACTGTTACATGCAAATATAATTGATTCAAAGAGTTTTTAGAAAAAGTAGAATTAGACGTCTGATTTATGTATCAGACGTCTTAAATGTGATCTTTCTTCCTTCTTCTCCTTTCTGCTTCTGTATCTTTCCTTCTACTTTGCCGTTCCGATCTCTTTGCAATCTTCCCTTGTCCTTCTTCTTCTTCTCTGCGAAGACTTCTAATCTTTCTGTTTTCCTTCTCCTGCGAAGGCTTCTATCTTCTTCTTCTGTCTTCTTCTTTGGCTTGCTTTTCCTTCTTCTGCAGCGGCCAAGTCCTTCTCCTGCGAACAGGAGCAAAACCTAACCCTTCTCCTGCTACCCGCACGTCTCTCTCTCTCAAGCAATTCACTCAGAGCCGCTCTCCCAGAGCCACAAGCATTAATCGGGTCGGATCGTACCCGAGACCAGGCGCACCTAAAGGTGGTGTGATGCGCGAGGAGTGCGTAGGTCTAGGTCGGGTCGGATCCGCCAAGTCCGCGTGGTCAGGCCGCGGACGAGGCGGGTGGGGTCAGTGAGGGACCTCACCCCTGTGCTTTCGAGGCAGTAAA
Organism: Thalassia testudinum; assembly: GCA_037157565.1. Lineage (NCBI taxonomy): Eukaryota > Viridiplantae > Streptophyta > Magnoliopsida > Alismatales > Hydrocharitaceae > Thalassia > Thalassia testudinum. The sequence goes on from JAZHRO010000024.1 coordinate 28,991,085, forward strand.
GCTATATCACAAAAACTCTTTATACCATACCTGTGCCTTGAGATTCCACGATGTGGGACTAAACGTTCCGCCCTTCCTTTGCGCGCGCCCGCAGACTCTCGTGTGCAATTGCCCACGCTGAAGGCCCTGCTGGTGCTCCCTGCTGAACTCAGTCACTTCGCGACACTTGCGAGAGCCAGCTGCACCTGTCGCCTGGGAAGCCTGACGCCTGCTGCTGCTCCAAGCTTCCTGCTGCTTCGGCTGTTAATGGCGGCCGGGGCGTTCACCTGAGATTCCACAGAACGGCCTATTGGCCCAATCAGAATAGCTGGAAACCTTCGCTGTAGCACGGCGAAGGCGGTGGGTGATGCTGCAGGTTGTCGGTCGGCCTAGGCGTGCGCGCCTAGGTCAACCTGTGGCCGGAGATGGTGGGTTGTTTGGGGGGTGGTTATGGAGGTCTGGAGTGGCAGTTGTGGGGTGGAGCGAGTTCCTGGTGGTGAGGCGGAGCTCACGAGGTGGTTGGCGAGCCGTGTGGAGTGGCGGAGTGGTGTGGGCGGCTCGCCGGAGTGCGGTCGGAGGCGAGGAAGATGAAGGCGGTTAGGTACTGTCGAGGGGTAATCAAGTAAAATAGTTGGGGGAAAAGAGAGAGGAGAGGATGGAGAACGTATCTGGGGTTGTCTGGAGGGAAGGGAGGCGGCGGAGAAGACGGCTTGTAACTGCCGTCGTCGGGGAAGAAAGACCCTGAGGGAGGAAGCGGCGACGAAGACGAGGTCAGAAGTGCGTGCGCGGGGTACAGCGCGACGCGGGAGATAGCGGCGGAGAGGACTCTGCTGCTGGTATGGCAGCAGAGCGACGAGAAGGAGGGAAGGAGGTCGCCGGAGCTTGTGGGTCGTTTGGCCGGAGATGGGAGAGGGAGGAATTTGGAGGGGATCTCCGTCAAAATCAAGCTTAGCCTGTTCGGCCGGAGTTGTGGGTTCTTATATAGGCGCTGGACTGGGTGTGCAGGGCGTGAAGGGCACGTAATTGCCTGAAGTTGGTCGCCGGAGATGGAAAGGAGTTAGGATACCCAAATCTCTCGTGCGTTCGCACGAGAGATTGAGTTCACACCAGCGATTGTAATTGACTTTATAAGGAAGGGAATTCCTCAGAGAATCCTCCTTCCATTTCTGGGAGGGAATCTCTGAGGGATTAGAGAGCAATCCCTCTCCGAACCTCGCCGGAGCTCGGTTCTGCCCTAGCAATGGCGGCAGGACCGGTTTGCAAAGGAGGCGAAGAACCTAGGGGGTTCTCTGCAACGGTATTCAAAAGATAGGGACCAATTTGTGATTTGGGTGTACTAAATTGCAAAGTAGGTCAAGATGACCTCTCCTTAGGTCCAAATTTTGGTACAAACCTAATTTTGACCTAAGGAATCCAATGGTGAAGTTGGATTTTAGGTTTGACCTCGTTTGACTGAACATTTTGCGTAAAAACCCAAATTAGGTTAATTGAAGAGCTAGGACCCTAATCTAGGTCAAACTAGGTTCCAAAGGCCAAATTAAGTGTTCTAAACCCTAGAGTATGTTTTTCCATGATTTGTAGAGGGTTTACTTGCTTTTTTTTCTGACCGGAACCTTGTTAATTTAAGCGGGTCTGTTTTAGGGTTACCAAGTGTTATTTAGTTCTTAGATTGCACATGAACCCATTTCTGATTGACTCAACCCACTTTTTATCTCATTTAGACCATTTGACCTATGTTTTGCCTCTGAGAAATCCTGTTTACGTACTGCAATGGTAAAATTGCAGTTTTAACCTTTATTTCATGTTTTCTTCTCAGGGCACTTGTTCCTTCAGTTAGGCCTTCTTCTAGGTTATGTAGGAGCTTTTATCTTCTTTATTGGGTCAAAATGAGCTAGTTATGGCTCATGATGAGGCTCTCATCATACCCCCATGCCTAGCTTTTGCTAGTCCCTTAGCAAAATTTCAAAGTTTTAACTTCCATTCTAGACCCTGAGTGTCTGTCAACAATGATAAGTGCTTCTCCTTTTCTTTTGTGATTAGGTGGGAATGCCGACAATAGGCCTAGAGGTACTCAAGTACCAACCAAAATCCGGACCTGTTCCGCTTTAGCCTCAGTCTTCTGCAAAGGTTTCTACGGCCCACAGAAACTAACCTAAGGTTTGTTGGACTCCGCGGTTAAAGCACCCGTGCTTGAGATATTTTTAGCCTAAGCTCAGTTTGCAGTGCGTTTTTTGTAAGAGAGAGATAGAGGATTTATTTGTTTGGAGAGCTTTTCTCTCTCTTTTCTTTTTATTTCTAGCTTCGGATTAGCTTCTCAACACGGTCTGTATCGGATTCCTCGTCCCCATCATCAATCCTCAAGGGTCCCTGGCTTTCGAGATTTCGAGATAATCCCGCCCATGGCAACCCCCGGAACCCTGGCTTTCGAGATTTCGAGATAATCCCGCCCATGGCGTTCCGTGGCCGAATTCAGACCCTGGCGATTGACATTTCGTGATAATGCCACCCATGGTATCTGAACCAGCAGAGTGCTTACATGCCCCCAGTAGGATATTTAAATATCCTAAGAGACAAGCACCGAGGAGATGATATGTTGTTACGCATCTTTGAGGGGAATTTCCCGCCTCTCCGCGCTGGGAACTCGTCCAAATCAACTTGTGTTGATTGACCGCTCCTAATCTAGGTGACTTTTTCAGAACATTAAACGCTTTTCGCGTGATTTGGATGTTTATGCGCACTGAACCAGACTGTGTGTGAATTTGGGTGCTTAGGTTACCGAATCCCGCAAACCGGAGGTCAGTTAATGAGGCCGAATACTTCCTAAGCCTTAGACCTAATACTCAAGCTTCGCATTTTCCTCAACCTCTTGAGGATTATCCAGATTTTAATGGATACGTGAATTTTTAAGCTAAAGGTACTAGCCCAAAAAGCCTAAGACCAGCGTTCCCGCTAATCTCTTGTTATATCTCCGTGGCACTTTTCTTTTCTTTTTCTTGATTCGGTCTAGAACTTCAGTTAACCCCTTAATCTTTTACTAATGACTATTTCTTTTCATTTTCGTTTTGTGCTCCTTTTTGTCATTTTTTCTTCTTTTCCTCCTCTCATTTGTATGACCTTGAATTGTTCCTCCCCTCTATCAAGTCTTTTTTTTTATTATTATTATTATTTTTTTTTTATGTGAAACCCTTTCTTGATATGAATTTTCTGACATTTTGCACTTTCATACCCCCCCATGCCTAAGATTTGCAATGTCCCCATTGTAAATTAGGTGAGTTCGAATTCAGCTTAGTTCATGTATTAGGACAGGTGTGTGGTGAGTGAATGGGTCGAAGCGACTTGTTGCGAACGATTTCTAATCTCGAGTAGGTATACCTGAGGTGAAGTCGGCTGTTCTAATGGATGAACCCTAAAGTGCAATATGAGTTCCGCATAGAGATGTCAGAAACGGTTTCAGGTTTTCAAAGAATGACGGGTTGCCTCCCGTTAAGCGCTGAGTTTTACGCCATCGGCTGGGCGCAATGAGCTCAAGAGGAATGGAGGGTAAAGGATGACTCAGTCAAATCTATATCGGTCATGTCAATGAACGGCTTGAGTCTCTGCCCGTTCACGACAAAGGGTTCAGAATCGTGGCTGAGTGGGCTGATTTCAATAGCTCCATTTCCGAAGATTTGGCGGACTAGGTAGGGTCCGACCCACTTGGATCTTAGCTTTCCTGGGAATAGTTTGAGTCGAGCATCAAAGAGTAAAACTTTTTGACCAGGATGAAAGACCTTTCTAGAAATGTGTTTGTCGTGAAAAGCTTTAACCCGTTCCTTGTAAATTCGCGAGTTCTCATACGCGTCGTGGCGTAATTCATCGATCTCGCTCATTTGAAATCTTCTGTGGGTTCCAGCCTTAGAAAGGTCGAGATTACAGGTCCGTACTGCCCAATAGGCTTTATGCTCCAATTCGACGGGGAGGTGACATGCCTTCCCGTACACTAGTCTGAAGGGAGACATTCCTAATTGGGTCTTGTGGGCGGTCCTATAGGCCCACAATGCTTCCGGAAGCCGAGAAGACCAATCTTTTCTATCAGGTCGAACAGTAACCTGAAGGATCTTCTTGATCTCTCGGTTAGATAGCTCAGCTAGACCATTAGTTTGGGGGTGGTAAGGAGTAGAGATTCGGTGTGACACCCCGTATTTGGTCATCAGTGACCTGAACTGAGCGTTCGTAAAATGGGTCCCTCCGTCGGAAATTATAGCACGCGGAATCCCGAACCTTGAGAAAATGTTTTGATGGAGGAATTTTATAACGACTTTATGATTGTTGGTTCGGGTCGGAATGGCTTCTATCCACTTGGACACATAGTCAACTGCGAGTAAGATGTATTCGAAGCCATCCGAGTTCGGAAAGGGTCCCATGAAATCAATCCCCCAAATATCAAAAATTTCGCATACCAAGATCGGCTGTAGAGGCATCATGTCTCTATGGCTCATGTTGCCCAGAGTCTGGCAACGGGAACATGCCTTACAGTGTTCGTATGCATCCTTGAAAATTGTGGGCCAGTAGAAGCCACACTGGAGGACTTTCGATGCGGTTTTATGTCCAGAAAAATGTCCACCGCATGCCTGGTCATGGCAGAATGAGAGTATGTCTTTGATTTCCACTTCCGTGACGCATCGTCGGATTATCTGATCAGCACCAATGCGGAAAAGATACGGGTCTTCCCATAGGTAATACTTGGCATCGGAACGTAATTTGTCCTTTTTGGCCTTCGACCAATCGGGCGGAATTCGATGTGATGCCAGGTAATTAACAATATCGGCGAACCATGGAAGACTTGTACTGATAGTCAGGAGGTGCTCATCAGGGAAATGTTCTGTAATAGGTCCGGAAGGATCAATAATTTCAGAAGGAAGGCGGGACAAGTGATCAGCTACCACATTGTGCTTTCCCGCCTTGTCGCGAATCTCGAGGTCAAATTCTTACAATAGCAAGATCCAGCGGATTAGTCGAGGTTTCGCGTCCTTCTTGGCAAGGAGATGCCTTACAGCTGTGTGATCCGAGTATACGATAATACGGGAACCCAGAAGGTATGATCTGAATTTTTCCAGGGCAAATACTATGGCCAGCAGCTCTTTCTCAGTAACCGTATAGTTACGCTGAGCCTCATCCAGTGTTTTGCTGGCGTAGTAAATGACCACAGGTATCCCGTCAATTTTCTGCCCCAAAACCGCTCCTACAGCAAAGTCAGATGCATCGCACATGATCTCAAAGGGTTGAGACCAATCAGGGGACTGTAGGATTGGGGCTTGGGTGACTCGGTCACGTAGGATCTCAAATGCTTGAGTGCATTCCTTGGAAATTTCGAAAGGCACATCCTTGGAGAGAAGATTGGTCAGGGGGCGTGCGATCTTGGAGAAATCAGGGATGAATCGACGGTAGAAACCGACGTGCCCCAAAAAAGATCGGATGTCCTTAATCGAGCTAGGCATAGGGAGCTTGGAAATCAGGTTAACCTTAGCTCGATCCACTTGGATGCCTTTCTCTGAGATTAAATGTCCCAGGACAATTCCCTCAGGCACCATGAAATGGCTCTTTTCCCAGGAAAGAACCAAATTCACCTCAATGCACCGCCTGAGTATATGGACCAAGTGTTGGAGGCAATCGTCAAATGATTGTCCAAAAACTGAAAAGTCATCCATGAAGACTTCCAGATAATCACCTACCATATCTGAGAATATGGCAAGCATGCACCGCTGAAAAGTTGCAGGTGCATTGCAGAGACCGAACGGCATCCTTCGGAATGCATACGTCCCGAAGGGGCAGGTGAATGTGGTCTTTTCTTGGTCCTCTGGATGGATTGCCACCTGATTGTAACCGGAGTACCCGTCAAGAAAGCAGAAGAATTTATTTCCCGCTAGTTTCTCGAGGATCTGATCAATAAATGGTAGTGGGAAATGATCCTTCTTTGTGGAGGAATTTAGTCTTCTGTAATCAATGCAGGCTCTCCACGAATTAGCTATTCGGGTAGGAATGACTTCCTCGGTTTCAGTCGTGATGATGGTAAGTCCTGCCTTCTTAGGCACCACTTGTGTTGGACTCACCCAACGACTGTCGGAGATCGGGTAGATGATCCCTGCATCTAACCACTTAATGATCTCCTTTTTCACGACCTCCTGTAGGTTAGGGTTTAGGCGTCTTTGCATTTCTCTTGAAGGTCGTGAGCCTTCTTCCATGTAGATTCGATGTGTGCAGTATGAAGGGCTTATACCAGTCAAATCATCTAGAGTCCATCCAATGGCTCTACGATGTTGTTGGAGAACAGAAATCAAACGGAGTTCCTGGTCAGGTGTGAGTCGAGAATTGATAATCACAGGAAACGTCTGATTTGAATCCAAAAAGACGTATTTTAGATGTTCAGGAAGGGGCTTGAGTTCCGTGACAGGATTGTCAGCAGCAGCGGGTGGTTCGGGGTTTGTATCGGGAGCAATGGTAGGAGTCATAGGTGTGTCTAGATCATGTCCGCACTCCTCTGTTAGCGGTTTTTGTTCCTCTAGTGGTTGATCAGGAATAATCAGGTTGTCCTCTATATGCAGTTCATCAACCACGGCTTCGACATCACAAATTTCCTCTATCACCCCGCAATTAATCCCTTGATGGGCCTTGAAAATGTCAATCTTCAGATTTTGATTCCCAAATTTTAATTCTATCTGGCCCTCTTCGCAGTTTATATTGGCCCTAGTAGTGGCCAAAAAAGGTCTCCCTAATATGATTGGGGTGTCCCTTGGGTTCTTAGGTGCATCCATGTCCAGTACTATGAAGTCCACTGGGAAATAAAAATCTCGTACCCTAACAATGACATCCTCGAGTATTCCTTTGGGTGACTTGATGGATCGATCGGCTAACTGCAATGTCACCTCAGTGGGTTTAAGTTCAGATTCTTCAAGGTGGTCAAGGAGGGATGTAGGTATTAAATTTATGGAGGCACCTAGGTCTAGTAGGGCTCTATCAAGTTGGGTTTCACCAATTTTACAAGAAATCAAGGGAGTTCCTGGGTCTTTAGCCTTAGGTGGGAGTTTGCTCAAGATGACAGAGCTGGCTTGCTCTGATAGTACGATTGGGTTCCCATCCTTGGTTCGCGGCTTACGTTTAGGTGTACATATGTCTTTCAAGAACCTTGCGTAAGCCGGTATGTGGCGGATTGCATCCATCAATGGGATGTTTATCTGGATCTATTCAAAGAGCTTGACCAGATCCTCCTCAGGAGCCACAGGTTTGGTTGTCCTTTTTCCTTTGGTCAAGGCCTCAGGAAATGGGATCCTAGCTGGTTCCTCTAGGATAGGTCCAGGTTCTTGATCTGGGACAGTAGTATCTTGGATGACTACCCTAGGGTCTTGGCGATTATCAGGCTTGGAGTGGTTCGGATAGTGTGGGTCTTGTGTTGTTTTACCACTGCGTGTTGTTACAGAGTTTAATCCGGCCTGACTTTGGTTTGGGTTAGGTAGGAGGGGTGGCTGCTGCTGCAATCCTGCATAAGATGTTGACGCCTCCATCCCATCTGGTGATGGAGTAGCAGGGGCCTGATAAATCAAATGTGCGTGGCCTGGATTTGGATTCATAACGCGCCTCTGGGTCGGCACGTTATTTGGGTTGGGCAGAGGTTGCGAAGGAAGGGTGCCAGGTTGGCGGGAATTTGCCATCTGGGCCAGTTGGTTGCGAACCTCTGTGATCTCGTCCTTGTGCTGTTTTTGCATTGCCGCATTCGTCTTTTGAATGTCAGCCAGTGTTTGAAGGATAAGAGTCAGTTGATCCTGATTTTGCCCGGATTGGTAGGTGGGCTTGGGCCGAGGCTGAGGCGGCTGATATGGACGAGGAGCTTGTGGGTGGGGTTGATATGGTGGTTTTTGAGAATTTCCTGCCCACTGAAAGTTAGGATGATTTCGCCATCCAGGGTTGTAGGTATTGGAGTATGGGTCATTCTGGATGGCGTTGAGGTCCTCGCAGTTCTGAGGAACCTCAGGAAAGTCAAAATACGAGGGTTCAGAGTTCCCCCAACTCGAATAGAAGGGATCAGAGGTCACTCCGGTCCGAGAGGTAGACGGAGGTAGATATGGGTCCATCCCCTTGGCAGGTTGGTGATAGATGTTTTGCACTGTTTCCCTTGCCAGAGGAGGTCGTGTAAAAGAATTTTGTGCAGAGGTGGCTTGCTGCAAATGTCGAGTTAGCTCGTCCACCTTCTTTTCTATGATAGAGACCTTGTCCAACCGACTGGCCATCAGTTCCAGGTCGACAGAAGTGGACAGGTCCTGCGTCTCATGTGTCCCTCTTAGATTCGTCGATGCGCGGGCATTCTTCCTGTCGAATAAGCCCAAGGAGTCATTGTTTATGGAGTTCTCGCACATGTTTTCGAGAATCTCCCATACCGTGTCCTCGTGTTGGCCCATGATGTTTCCTCCACATGTTGCATTGACGAATAGACGAATATCCTCACGGAGTCCCTGGTAAAAAGACTGGACTTGTTCCCACTTAGGAACTCCGTGATGGGGGCACTTTCGCATGAGATCTAGGAATCGATCCCAAGCTTCATGAAGAGGTTCTCCCGGTTGTTGAGTGAAATGAGTGATCTGGTGGCGCAAGGCATTTGTCCGGCCAACAGGGAAGAATTTTTTCAAAAATTCGGACTGTAATTCCTCCCAAGTGTTGATCGGGCGGGTCTGAGTCTGATACCAGTGTGCAGCCTTGTCCAAGAGGGAGAACGAAAACATTTTCATGAGTAGGATATCCCGGTTTTGTACATCTGACCCGAAGGTCTGGGCCAAATGCTTGAGTTGTTTAATGTGTTGGAATGGATCCTCCGAGTTAAGCCCATGGAACTTCGGTATGGCATGAATCATATTGGGCTTCAGATCAGAATCGGGTCCTCCAATTGGGATTCGTACTCGGGGTTCGATTGCCACCGCAGCAGGATTATAGTGATCTCGCATCATAGGTCACCGCGGTGGGTTTACAAAGTTCTGAAAGAGATCATTCAAGCGTTGAAGTTGGTGTTCAAGGTTATTCTCCTCTTCAATGGGTTGTGCCATGATGGGAGAAGAAGGGGAATCAGGGTCTGAGTCAGATGAAAGATTTATGTGGTGTGGTTGCTGCACAAACAAGGGCGTCGAGGCTTGGCCTCGACGAGAATGAATTTCTAAGGGAGGTCTTAAAGGTGGTCTTAAGGACCTCCTACCGAACATGCACCGAAAGATGTGATGAGATTAGAAGGTGCTGGACCCAATCAAGACACCCAAGAATTGTTGGGTGACTATAGAGGTTCGAGGCAGATGGACCCCTGGATCAGAAGATCGTCCACCTGAGAAATACCTGGGCAGCCAGAGAGGGAGAGTCCCGCAAAGACCCCTACACGGTAGAGCGTCCCCACGGGTTACAGGGTTTCCCCCACCCAACCTCTCTTGTCACTGTGGTTCCAGGTAAACCAGAATGGGGATCTTTAGCTCTTAAGTCTACTTTTTTTTTTTTTATTTTAAGATCAAGGTGCTTAATGTTCCACTTGAACTTTTAAGTATTTTGAGTGCAAAAGTGACCTAATATTAAGGTTGGTTGACCCGAGGGATCAACTTCACCTCTTGTTCCTTTGAGAGCTTTTAGGTCCTTCCTTTTATGGTTCAAATGGATTATCAGCCTGATTTGCTTAGGGTTCCTCTTGTATAAATCTTTTCAAACACAGTTTAGGCACACCTCTTTTTGGAAAGTTTGTTTCTTTGTTTTAGAGAAGATGTGTCTCTAAAAGCCCTAGCTTTGCAATCCCTAACTTGGCTCTAGTGGGTCCAATTTAGTTGCCGTAGAAATTAGCACCTAGGGCTCAATCAAGAAAGTTTTAGCCCAAGTTGCCTTAGTTGGATGAACAGATAAAAATATGTTGAAATGAAAATCAGGCAACTTGATGAGTTACTAAATATGAGACAGGTAGCCCTAAGTTGATTTCCCTCCCTTTTTTAGATTGTGAGAGGGTTAAGAGAGAGGACTTATGGAGATTACCTGTTCCTTGGAGAGTCTGTTGTGCAGTTGCTATTCTTTCCTTTTTGTTTTGCTTTCCCTGTATGAACACAGCAAAAGAGAAAAGTCAAGTCGGATATTAGATAGAAAAGTTGTACTCAAAAGTTTTAAAAGTGCCCGTTGCTCCCCGGCAATGGCGCCAAAATGTTCGTCACCCTTTTTTGCGGTTTGTTAAAAGATAATATCGTGTTGTAGTATAGCCGCGAAAGCGTTCAAAACAAATAAAGATTTTTATTACTCGAAAATCGGAGTATCCGAGGTCGAACACAGGGAGCAATCTCAGTACTTTGGAAAACCCAAGAATACAACTGTTACATGCAAATATAATTGATTCAAAGAGTTTTTAGAAAAAGTAGAATTAGACGTCTGATTTATGTATCAGACGTCTTAAATGTGATCTTTCTTCCTTCTTCTCCTTTCTGCTTCTGTATCTTTCCTTCTGCTTTGCCGTTCCGATCTCTTTGCAATCTTCCCTTGTCCTTCTTCTTCTTCTCTGCGAAGACTTCTAATCTTTCTGTTTTCCTTCTCCTGCGAAGGCTTCTATCTTCTTCTTCTGTCTTCTTCTTTGGCTTGCTTTTCCTTCTTCTGCAGCGGCCAAGTCCTTCTCCTGCGAACAGGAGCAAAACCTAACCCTTCTCCTGCTACCCGCACGTCTCTCTCTCTCAAGCAATTCACTCAGAGCCGCTCTCCCAGAGCCACAAGCATTAATCGGGTCGGATCGTACCCGGGACCAGGCGCACCTGAAGGTGGTGTGATGCGCGAGGAGTGCGTAGGTCTAGGTCGGGTCGGATCCGCCAAGTCCGCGTGGTCAGGCCGCGGACGAGGCGGGTGGGGTCAGTGAGGGACCTCACCCCTGTGCTTTCGAGGCAGTAAAGCTATATCACAAAAACTCTTTATACCATACCTGTGCCTTGAGATTCCACGATGTGGGACTAAACGTTCCGCCCTTCCTTTGCGCGCGCCCGCAGACTCTCGTGTGCAATTGCCCACGCTGAAGGCCCTGCTGGTGCTCCCTGCTGAACTCAGTCACTTCGCGACACTTGCGAGAGCCAGCTGCACCTGTCGCCTGGGAAGCCTGACGCCTGCTGCTGCTCCAAGCTTCCTGCTGCTTCGGCTGTTAATGGCGGCCGGGGCGTTCACCTGAGATTCCACAGAACGGCCTATTGGCCCAATCAGAATAGCTGGAAACCTTCGCTGTAGCACGGCGAAGGCGGTGGGTGATGCTGCAGGTTGTCGGTCGGCCTAGGCGTGCGCGCCTAGGTCAACCTGTGGCCGGAGATGGTGGGTTGTTTGGGGGGTGGTTATGGAGGTCTGGAGTGGCAGTTGTGGGGTGGAGCGAGTTCCTGGTGGTGAGGCGGAGCTCACGAGGTGGTTGGCGAGCCGTGTGGAGTGGCGGAGTGGTGTGGGCGGCTCGCCGGAGTGCGGTCGGAGGCGAGGAAGATGAAGGCGGTTAGGTACTGTCGAGGGGTAATCAAGTAAAATAGTTGGGGGAAAAGAGAGAGGAGAGGATGGAGAACGTATCTGGGGTTGTCTGGAGGGAAGGGAGGCGGCGGAGAAGACGGCTCGTAATTGCCGTCGTCGGGGAAGAAAGACCCTGAGGGAGGAAGCGGCGACGAAGACGAGGTCAGAAGTGCGTGCGCGGGGTACAGCGCGACGCGGGAGATAGCGGCGGAGAGGACTCTGCTGCTGGTATGGCAGCAGAGCGACGAGAAGGAGGGAAGGAGGTCGCCGGAGCTTGTGGGTCGTTTGGCCGGAGATGGGAGAGGGAGGAATTTGGAAGGGATCTCCGTCAAAATCAAGCTTAGCCTGTTCGGCCGGAGTTGTGGGTTCTTATATAGGCGTTGGACTGGGTGTGCAGGGCGTGAAGGGCACGTAATTGCCTGAAGTTGGTCGCCGGAGATGGAAAGGAGTTAGGATACCCAAATCTCTCGTGCGTTCGCACGAGAGATTGAGTTCACACCAGCGATTGTAATTGACTTTATAAGGAAGGGAATTCCTCAGAGAATCCTCCTTCCATTTCTGGGAGGGAATCTCTGAGGGATTAGAGAGCAATCCCTCTCCGAACCTCGTCGGAGCTCGGTTCTGCCCTAGCAATGGCGGCAGGACCGGTTTGCAAAGGAGGCGAAGAACCTAGGGGGTTCTCTGCAACGGTATTCAAAAGATAGGGACCAATTTGTGATTTGGGTGTACTAAATTGCAAAGTAGGTCAAGATGACCTCTCCTTAGGTCCAAATTTTGGTACAAACCTAATTTTGACCTAAGGAATCCAATGGTGAAGTTGGATTTTAGGTTTGACCTCGTTTGACTGGACATTTTGCGTAAAAACCCAAATTAGGTTAATTGAAGAGCTAGGACCCTAATCTAGGTCAAACTAGGTTCCAAAGGCCAAATTAAGTGTTCTAAACCCTAGAGTATGTTTTTCCATGATTTGTAGAGGGTTTACTTGCTTTTTGTTCTGACTGGAACCTTGTTAATTTAAGCGGGTCTGTTTTAGGGTTACCAAGTGTTATTTAGTTCTTAGATTGCACATGAACCCATTTCTGATTGACTCAACCCACTTTTTATCTCATTTAGACCATTTGACCTATGTTTTGCCTCTGAGAAATCCTGTTTACGTACTGCAATGGTAAAATTACAGTTTTAACCTTTATTTCATGTTTTCTTCTCAGGGCACTTGTTCCTTCAGTTAGTCCTTCTAGGTTATGTAGGAGCTTTTATCTTCTTTATTGGGTCAAAATGAGCTAGTTATGGCTCATGATGAGGCTCTCATCACCTCACCTCCTCTCCCTTTATATACCTCTTCCCCCTCCCCTTCGTTGCCATTCCGCAGCCGAGAGCGAGTGAGAGCGGAGTGAAGAGTGGAGGGCCGAGCGAGAGGAAGCGCGAGGGCGAAGGCTGCAGTGGCATTTTGCTGCAGCATCTGCAGGCAAGGGGAGCTAGAGCGGTTCCGCGGAAGTCTTTTTCCGCGGAATCAGACTGCCAGAGAGACACCCAGACATCTCACTAGACGTCCGAAGGTATGGCAAGACGTCTGGTAGAGATCTACTTCCCGTAGTTTTCCTCTCTGACAAGTCCTGACAGCGTACGCGTTTGTGTCAGAGGGCGGGAGCGTAGCCAAGGCAGTTTCAAACGTCCGGCAGCACCCCCAGATGTCTGACGAAGCCCTTGGACGTTAGCTTTGAGTTCCAGACGTCTGATAGCGGAACACAATAGAGGTATCCCTGAAGAACTGTTTTAAGACATCTGGGACCTTTCCCAGATGTTTGATTTCCGTCTGATAGCATATTCTAGGGCCATGTAAGGCCCTATCATTATCACTTTTTAGTATACAAACCGTCTCTGTCTTCCATACGAGTTTCTTTGTATAATGATACCTCGTTTATACCTTTCTGAACCTTTTTGCCCATCAATCCATGATTTAGGTCTCCAGTCCGTCGGGTGTACGGGACCTGTGGGGACTTCGGGAGCCACTGTACGAGCCCCCATTCCACCCGGTTACCCAGGTAGAGTGGTTACAACCTTAATCTCTAGTTTAATACATGAGAGTAAATAATCCTAGGGCTTGAGATGAACCCTAGGAAAGAATAAACGTATAAATTCTTGAACCCTAGGTCCTAGCATGAACACTAGGGTTAGAAGAAACTGCATGTGAATGACTGTGTAATCAAGAGCTACCTGTTTTTAGCTAAATAGACCCCTACTGTAATAAAATGGAAATTGAATTGTTATCCCGAACATTCCAACCCGGATGTGATAAAGAAATTCCTGTACTAACCCCACGGGGAATGTAAACGTGAATACCGTACCTTGAAGAACCAGATGGTTCTTGGAAAATTGTTGCCTATGGACAGCTGTTAAGGGAGGTAAGTTGATCTTCGTGTACATAGTACCGAAGAGAGCAACTATCCCTTGTAGTGTAGAGGGGAGATTGCCGCCCTTGGGTTGGGACCCAGGGTAGGTTTGGCCACTCTACGACAACTCTTACTGGCCCTCGTGTACGTGGTACCGAGGTGAGCTACTTAGTGTAGGGGGGAGCTATCCGCCCCAGGGGTCTCGGGGCTAGGTATGGCCACCCTACACTGACTCTCGTCAGCCCATTGGGCAAACTGGGGTAGTCGGACGAGGGTACGCGGACTGAGGAGGGGCAAGACCCCTGTTCTGTTCTGAGAGGGCAAGGCCCTACATAGTTCCGCACTGTACGTTGAGGCGTACCTGCTAGCGGAAACGACTGACTGCGTGCCAGTGCGGGGTAGTTACCCGCGCGCTTATCACGTGTGCCGCAATCACCGCTACGTCACGACTGTGACCTCGGGGTAGTAGACCGAGTATAGGGCTACCACGGTGGGACTCCCTCGGCCAGGAGAGTGCCATGTGGGCATCCTATATCACAGAAAGCTGTAAGCAAAAATCGTTCTTATAGGGAACCAGAAGATTAATTAACAAATCCTAATTAGAGATCTCTACACACCCATCCATATAGTATAATGGAAAACTTTATGTTAATGCATGCTACTTCTTAGTCGCCACTCTACTCAGCTTTAGCTGACTCCAGTCAAATATATTCTGTACAGGTCTGGGATTTGAGCAGCTCGAGCCACCAGCTGCTGAGGACGCCGGGCTTAGTCGAGCCTAGCCTTTAGTTCTACTGCCTGATAGTGAGTTTTATAGTTTGTATTCTGTTACATGTACTCGTTGTTATGATGGCTGTAATATCATTGTTCTCTTTCCACCTGTTGAAATTTTCTCTTGCTTAGTTACTGTACTTGTGTGATTGTGGTTTGTTAAATATTACTTGGTTATTTCTTGTTGGATGACTAGATCTTGGGATAAATCAAAGTGAGCTAGTCTCAGATCCTAAAGGGATTTGGGACCGGGTTGTGACAGTCCGCCTCCCTGTGTTCGACCCGGAATTCTTAGAGTTTCGATATAAATTTATCTGTTGACGGATTTCTTTGCAAATCATACTACGACGATGGATTTTTCAAAATCCAATTGCATACGTTTTCCGCTCCAACATATATCATTCTAGTTATTTGATTGATCAATGATTGGTATATTAATTAGCCTAAATGGTATATCAAAAGTGTATTAATCAACTTCCTAAAATGGGCTGGTTTGATCGATTAATTAAGTTGGTTGATCGATCAATTATTATGGTCGATCAATAACTCTAAAAACTTGATTTTAACAAGAGGCGTGAAAATCCATTTGCGACTTATTTTGAGGTTCCTTACAAAAACATTCTTGACTCAATAAAGATAAAGGCACTGAGACATAGGTCAACATTCTTCTATCTTTGATCCATGGGAGATGCTTTGATCCAAGAGAAAGAGTCCTGAAATATTAGTCTTGCAAATAGCATAATTTTGGTGCATCAAAACAGAGGTATTTATAATTCTGATATTGTCTACTATTGAGAGATTGAGATTGAGATTCGTGCCTACTGTTGGGGATATTTGATGGTTTCAACTACCATTTTTATTTCTTTTACTTTTACTCTAAGATACAAGTTTTAAGCATTAATTGATTATTCTATTTGTGATTGAATATTCACTGCATCATTATTTCTAATTATTGTGATTGGTGAATTAAATTGCTATACTTGCTCCCTGCGAACGACCTTGGAACTCATGATTTTTTGAGCTTTACAAATTTAAATGTCATATTGATTTTCGTCATTATACTACGACGTGATGTTTTCCTAAACTACGATGATTTTTGACTCAATAATAACACCATCATTCATCATAAATAACTTAAATTAGTTAGGATCAAGTGTTAAATGCTCCTGAATGATTGTTTGAGGATTGTAATTCCATGCTGAATTAAAATTGGGAAGAAGACATGAATATGGGTTAATTCTGTTATTTTAACATCTCATCATTAATGTAGATTAACTAAGGGTTTAATCAAGATTTAATCTAAGGTCAAATGAACTGAATTGTCTAAGAAGTAGGCTCAGAATAACTGAATTAGGGTTTCATGTATTTTGAAGACCATATTATTATAAAAAAATCCTAATTATCAACCTCACTCAAATTGAAAGGATTCTAGTAGAAATAAATTCAATTTAAACGTCGTAAAAATCATTGAAAAATATTCTAAGAGGTTTGGTACCTTTACTCTAACCATTTAAACCCATTTTGACCAAAAATAGAGATTTAGATGGGAATTTGTCCTGATTTGGGCTTATGTGTAATTTACCTAGTTAAACATGGTTAAAACCCAAATCTAAGTTTTCCATTAGATTTTTTGGGTCTAAATTAGGATAACACTAAAATTTGAGCCCAATCAGAGTCTATCTTGACCTAGTGTGCATTTGAGTCCCCAGTTCTCTATTCTTTACAACTAGACCCCTAACTTCTATGTTTTTCTTACAAAAGGCCCATGCCGCCTTCTTCTTCACCATTTCCTAAACAAGCTCCAGCAGACCTAACAACCCAAAGAGACAAATCTTCATGAGGAGATTTCTCCTCCAATTTAGGATCAAATCCCTCTAAATTTGGAGGGATTAATCCCAAGAGGATTCCCAATCAATTGAACTCAGTCATGAATCCTATGTTGACCCATGAGCTCAAGCGAGCTCCGAGATTCTTGGACTCGAGTTGCCAAAAATCGTGAAGAAATATCACGATCTCTTCGAAATTGACTGCTAAATCACCCTCTATATAAGCTGTCCGACATCCCAACGTTCTCCTTAGCCAAGATACGACCAAAACCACTCTTCTTTCCTTCCTCTAGTCATCTCCGAGTTGATCTCTGGTGACTCTCTCGCTCACCCTCTTCCGGCCACCCAACCACCAAATTAGGTGGTCCACCTTCTTCCTCACATTCATCCGCCTTTAGTACAAGTTAGCTAGGGCTCTCTACCCCTATCGTCGTCGCCGTCTCCCCCATTAGAGATTTCATCTTCTACGGCTCCGGCAAGTCATGCCACTGATGATTCCTCCCAATTTCATCCCATAATTTAGGTCTCCATCTCCCTCTCCTTCTATAGATTAGAATTAGGCCCTTAGTTTGTAGTTTAGACCCTACATCCTCTCAATCCCTCTTCATCTTCTCTACCTTCGGCAAGAGCTCCAGCAAGCTCGCATGCGCTACACACCATCAAACGCCTAGCCACCTCCACCACAACCTTCCTTGTACCACATAGATCAAAGCCCCAAGTAAATTGGAAGCTTTGATCACCATACCATCTCACCGAACAACCCACCTTTCGCCATTCATCCCTAATGTTGACCGACCTCCACACACCTCGAATCACCAAAACTCCACCACCATTGCACTCCATGCATCATGGCAATGCTTCTAAACAATCTAATTAGGGCTTAGAGCCTGTATTTCGTGGTATAGGTACTCGCTGGACTAAACTACATCTTTGCCTCCATATGTTGCTGTCCGTACATCATCTCCATTGCTACCACCTCCCACAGCTACAAAATTAGACCACGAAGCCCTCTGGGTCAACAATTGAGCAAGGCAAAACCAGCAAGCAGTCCAATTGGCCTCGACACCTCCACACTACTGCTGTGAAAAAAAGAAGCAAGACATAGTCCCACCTCAGAACGTTTAATTCAAAATTTTATATATAATGTTTTACGTGCGAGGGATTATTGCCTTCGTACCACTGGGGTCAGGTCCCTACACCACACGAGCCTATGCACACGTGCCCTCGCCCATGCACACGCATGCAAGTCTGGGCTGGTCTATGCTTGAACTGGGTTTCGTCCATGGTCTGAATCGAGTTTAGAGAGAGAGAGATGGGTTGGCTGTGAGAGAAAAAGGGGGTTTTGCACTGAGAGGCTTTGGCTTAAGACTTTAAGGCGTCTAAGGCAATTAAGAGACGTCTGATTTGAGAATTTGGTTAAGTATTGAATAGAGGCTTAATGTGCTTAGTTAAAAACCATTTTTTTAAAGCCTCATGCTATTTATTTTTGGCACATTGGAAAACTCAAATCTCTTATCTATTTTGGATGATTGATTATTCATTGCATAGTATTCATTGTGAATTAAAACTCTTTGTGCTCATTTATACCCTTGATTAGTGGTTAAATTGCAATTGTTTTGCACCCTGCGAACAACCTCGGAACTCACACATTTTTCGAGTACTTATAAATTTAAATGTCGATTCGATTTTCGTCGACTATACTACAATGCATACTTTTCTAAAAACAACAAAAATTTGCTATCAACACTTAACATCTATATAAATAATCTAGAGGCTTACCATTGTAAAAAACACCTTAGATACAATTCTTCCCACCTCATACACATGCATAGAAATTCTAGAGAGGAATTGCCTAGCTACTCTTCAAGCTCATCACTCTACAATTGAGAGCACTGATTCTCTGCACCTACACTTTCATCCGATTCAAGCAAAGGGAAGTTTCCTTAACTTATAGGTGCTAGCATTTATATTTCATACTATGGCTCTATAGGATTTTTGTATTTTGTTTTTGTTTTGTTGTAAGGCTGTTTGGGTTGTGGATTCCTATCTCTCGAAGATAAAATTGTAATGGTTCAATCTAGTGCATTGTTGTATTGAGATACACTATCGTCAATTCAGAGTAGTGTGGTTAGTGGATTTGATCGACTCGGTCGATCGGGGAAATCCTATGTTAGGTTCACTTAGGTGGTGGTTTTTACCCTGTTGGGGTTTTCACCTAAAAATCATACCTTGTGGTGAATGTTTTTACTTGTGTGATTATATATTTTGATTTGCTTATCATTTTAATATGCATTATTCATCCCCCTCTAGTGTACTTTCAATTGGCATCAAAGCAGATTCTTGCACATCGACATAACGAATCAACAAGGATCTAACGAAGGGGAAGATCTTTGCGATTGGGTGTAACAAAGGACAGTCCACCTCGCGGCCTCCATATTTTGATGGTACAAGCTATCCCTATTTGAAAATTAGAATGACAACATTTTTGCAGACACATAGCTTCATATTATAAGAGAGATGCCAAACCCCATTCAAGATCTAAGAGCAACCTGTAAACAGATATAATGAGGAGCAAAGGAGAGAGCTCTCGTTGAATGCGAAAGCAGTAAATGCATTCTATTACGCACTTAGCTCAGAGGAGTTCAACTGTATCTCCCAATGTAAAATCACCTACAAAATTTGGAGAACTATGGAGGTAATACACGAAGGAACTAATAAAGTTAAGAATTCAAAATTAAACTTCTTTTACAGGAATTTGATGCTTTTTCAATGGAGAATGACAAGCTCAAGGATATGTTCACGAGGTTCACTCTCAAAGTGAACAATCTTAAAGCCCTTGGGAAGACCTTCATTAAGGGAGAATTACAAGCAAAATTACTCTGTTCCCTTGGATCAGAATGGGGACAAATGGTTAGAGCCATAGAGGAAGGCCAACAAATCGAAAATTTAGAGATGGATGACTTACTTGAAAATCTCATGGCGTATGAAAACAAAATGGAGTAGTAAAAGATGATGAAGAATACACTAGAATTTAAGAAGAAATCATTCACCCTCAAAGCAAACTTCGATAGTGAGGTAAGCTTCGAAGATGATGAATTTCTTTTAATTACTATAAGGTTCGTGAGTTTTTTAGGGAAAAACACTTCAAAATTAAGAAGGAAGAAGAACAAATCACTTGCTACAGTTGCAAGAGGAAAGGACATTTCAAGAATCAAAGTCCTCTTTTGAAGAAAAGTAGAAAGTTAAAGAAATTCAAGAAGAAGGCATTCTAAGCTACTTGGGATGACTCAAGTTTCAAAGAAGAATAGGAAGATGGAGAAAAGAACAAAAATGAAGAAGCCACATGTCCTAGCTTCATTGTAATCAAAGACGATAATGGAAGCGAAGATGAAAATGACAACAATGAGGTATCACCGTTTACTTTAGATGGATTACAAAATGCTTCTAATGAGATTTATGAAATTAGTAGGCTGTTAAAAGTACGAAACAAGAAGTTGAAAATTTCTTGTATAGTACTTTTGAAAAAGAAAAGCATAAGCTTGTTAAAGAAAACACTACTCTTGTTATGGATATGACAAAAACTCTTGAAGAGAATAGCTCTTTAAAAGTAGAAATCTCTTTGCTAAAGGGAAAAGTAGATTTTGTTGACAAAGATCTAGCTAGCATTAAGGAAAATTCAAGCGAGCTAGTTAATGATCTTGCTAAGATCACTAAGGGCAAGGTTAAAATAAATGAAAATAAGTCTAGCTTTCCACACGAGAAAGACTTTTATACACTAAAGTCAAGAGGATGGAATCCAAGTAGAACACACTCTTGGATGAGAAATTCTAAAATGAAAGGACCCAAAAAGATGTGGGTACCAAGATCTTTGCTAAACTCTTGTTTTGTAGGACATTAAGATACTCTCATCGACCTAAGATGCTATCTTGATCTATGGAGTTCATAAAGGAAGAGTGAAAATAATTTGTCAACCAAATGGATATGGAGGTTGGAATCCATATCAATAGAGGTAAAAACATTCACTTGGTGGCAATATCATTTGAAATTCAGAGGTAAGATTCCCTCTTTTGGTAAGTTTATTTCATTGTAGATTTTGATGATCTAGGAGAAGCATTTAGATAGGGGGTGCATATCTTGTTTAAAAGAATGAAAAGGGGGGAGATAAATTTGTTAGGGGGAGTTTAATTTCCTAGTGCCTTAACTTCTATCAAAAAGGGGGAGATTAGATTAAGGGGAAGATTAAAAGGTTTTATTGTTAACACCTCTTTAAAAGAACCTAGAATTAAAGGGGAGCAATTGATTGATTATTTAGTTCTTTTTTATAATGTCAAAAGGGGAAGAAAGGAAAGAATGAATAGATAAATGAAATTCTTGTTAGTTTCATGAAAATGCATTTTGTTCATAAGATTCTTTCATCATCAAAATAGGGAAGATTGTTGGAGCATAAGCACCATGGTACTCGATTTTGATAATAACAAAACATATAATTGTTATAGTGCTCTCTGGAGACTAACATTTTAGGAATAAGGAGCCAAAATAACAAAGCAAGAAGCTAAGTTGATGGTCAAGAAGGAGGAGATTGAAGCTTGAAGATTGTAATTATAGTTTAGTTATTTAGTTTTTGCCGTTCAATTAATGTATTTTATCTTTATTTATCTAGACATGATGTAAAGAGCCCAAGTCAGATAACCTAAGTCCTGAACACACTTAACCTTAGGACACTTAAGTAAAAACTTAGATTGAAATTAGAATCCAAAATAGATAACAGACTACCTAATTAGACATCTTATGTTATTGTTAGGCACCTATTAAACGCCAATTTATCATCATTCTTATGCTCTAAAATAGATCTAGCTGTTAGGGTTTTAACTTCGCAAATGGATTTTCGAGCTACATTTAGGCATTTACCTAGGTTAGGCATGCATTGCATTTTTAATTATAGTTTTGATGCATTTATCTGAGTGGTAGGATTAGGCAGAATGTCAAATCCTATACATCTTGGCACTCAGGAAAGCAGAAGATGAAGAAGGAGCTCATCCCAGCTGGATCCTAGCTCATTCTAGTAGGATCAACTCATCCCTAGCTCCGTTTCAGCTCATCTCAGTTGAATGGTAGCTCAAGCTAGTTCACCTCAACTCCATTCAACTTACCTCAGCTGGATGGCAGCTCAAACTAGCTCAAGATAGTTGATCCTAGCTCCATTCTAGCTCCTCCAGCTTAGAAGAGTTCATTGGAAGCTCAGCCTGACTAGGACTAGCTACTGCCATTAGCTAGCTAGACCTAGTCAGCTGAAGAAGTCATCAACAAGCTCAGGCCAGCTCACTCCCGGAGACCTAACTTGGCTCAACTTGGTTGAGCTAAGCTACTTTACCTACGTTAGCTACTCCAGCTAGCTAGGTACTCTTCGAGAAGACCAGACCCAACTCACCTCAGCTCAGATTAGAAGAATCCAGCTCAAATTAGCTTAGCTTAGCTGCTAGAAAAGAACTAGCCAACTAAGCTAGCTACTGAGCTCTACTTCAGCTCCCTTCAGCAGACATTAACTCTAGTGTAGCTTTGTTGAATCAGAAAATCGTCGTAAAAAGATTGAGTTTTGAAAATCCGTCATCGTATTGTAATTTGTGAGAAAATCCATCAACAAATAAATTTACTGAAACTCAAAAGGAATTCCGAGTCGAACATAGAGAGGTGGACGTTTGATTAAAAATCGCATTTAATTTATTGTCACGAGGCAGATTAGCTGGTTGAATTGAATCTACGCTAGCTATCTACTTAAAGAATAATGAATAGAGGAGAGAGAAAATAATGATACAAATAAAGAGAAAAATAGAGAGAATAAACATGAATTTCATAACCACTGAATGATGTTCATTACAACTACTCGTTACACTAGAAAGTAGGAAATCTACGCTAGAAAGCAATAAAGAGAAGGTGGAGAGAAGTTATCCTCCTCAATGACTGCTTGGAGGATGAGCCGCATTGACGGAGCGCCCGAAAGAACGTGGTGAGATGCGGGACGAGGGAGAACGAAGATGGACGATGGAGGACGGGGTAGGGCGATGTCAGCGGGATCCGCTTCCCAAACAACAGTGAGAAGACAACCGCGGGCGCTCTATGAACGGGGATGAGAAGGTTGAAAAAGTCTAATTTAAACTCTAATGGAGCATTGTGGGTTTAGGACAAGCTCTTAAAGCTTTCGGGGGGTGAGATAAAAAAGGAAGGGATGAAGAAAGTGTAGGGGTCATAGGCTATTTATAGGTGAAGAATAGAGGGGCAATTAGGTCAATTCATTTTTAAAACATTAATGTCAGAGTCTTTAGTGATGGATTTATTCATCACTAAAGCCCTGAACGTGGGCTTAGTGCATGCCCGCCCACACCTTTTCAGCTTTAGTTGCCTTTGATGCTCACCCACGTCCGTTAATCCTTAGTCGTCCGATCGCGAGATCGGATAGCTTAGGATCTATCTACGCTTGCCTTCTTATCACGCGTCCGCATGTGAAATCGCATGTGCGTGATCCGCACTCTCTAGTGATGCCACGTCTCCGCATCCCAATCGCTTGATGCTGATCCAACGGTGTAATTTTGCTCACCGTGCCTCTTTGTGGGATTAATCCACTCCACATGGATTGAACACGTGCTCACGCCTTGAGAGTGGTGTATACCACCAATGTGTTGTGCTATTGGATGGTGACAAAGATGAGAATGGTGTCCAGAGCTCGTAGCCGTTGGATGGATGATGGATGGTCCAAATTGCTTGATGAAGAGTGCTTAGAGATGAGAGGTGTGAAATTGGCTTGATCTCAACCGTTGGATGAGAATCCAATGGCTGAGCTTAAGCGAGCGGTTGAGGAGAAAGACTCATGCGGGCGTCTGATGGGAACACCATCATGAGCCATAACTAGCTAATTTTGACCCAATTAAGTCAGTAAATGCTTCTACATAATCACCAGAGAGTCATAAGTCATTGCATAATCATTCTGAAAGAAAAATAAGAAACTAGGGTTAAAACTACAATTTTACCAGCTTATCATGAATGCAGTACAACCATGGGTTTTATTAGGGGTTGAATGAAGGTCAATTGGTCTTAAAAGGATAACAAGTGGGTTAGAACCATCAGAAAAGGGTTTGCACGTGTTTTAAGAATTAAATGACTTTTGAAACCCTAAAAACAGACCCGCTTAATGAAATAAGGTTCTGATCAGGATAAAATTCACTTAAACCCTCTAAAATTCATAGAAAAATATTCTCTAGGGCTTAGAACCTTCAATTTGACCATCAAAACCTATTTTGACCCAAAACAGAACCACAGACAGACATTTGCCCTAATTTAGGTTTTTGCATAAATTACCTAGTTAAACATAGTCAAAACCAAAATCCAACTTCACCATTAGATTCCTTAGGTCTAATTAGGTTTGTACCAAAATTTGGACCCAGGATGAGTGTGTCTTGACCTAGTTTGCAAATTGGTCCTATATAATTACATTTCTTCCCTAACTTTCAAAACCCTTTCAAACAAGTCCCCAACTTTATCGTCGTTTTCACAAAGAGGTCGCCGCCACACAGAACTCCTACTCCTACAACTCCAGCGACAATCAATCGAGGATTTCTCCTGGATTGATTGATGAAATCTCCTCAAAATTAAATCAGAGATTCCTCTTGAAATCCTCTTTCAATCAAATCGATTCTTGTGCTTCAATTCTTTTCCAATTTCCCATGAGAACGCATGGGAAATTTGGGTTTCCAACTCGGCGACCTTCCAATCTTGAAAGCTTGGCTTCCAAGCTCTAATCGACCCCCTGACACCTATATAGAGACTCTCCAGGCTTGCCCGATCCTCCAAGCTTGAATTCAACCTGAGAATCCCTCAAATTCCTCTCTCCTTCTCCGGCTGATTTGCTCTTCAAGCTCCGATAATTCTCCCTGTCTTCCCTTGTCCTCTAACCACAATACCAGCGGCAGACTCTTCCTCCTTGTCTTCTTCCATGTCGCACAGCACTTGCCGGCGCCCCTACCCCCCTTCATCCTCGTCGTCCACCTCTCTCAGAGCAGCTTCATCTTCGATGCCAGCCACACCTCACTCGGCACCAACTCTGCTCCCCTTCTTCTGCCTCCCCTCCTAAACAACTCCTCGACTTCCACTCTTCATTTTCAGATACTTGCCACTTCATTTTGACCGTCGACACACCCCTCGTGACTTCATCTTCCACCTCGCCAGCGTACCTCTAGCGACCTCGCACAGCCACTACACTCCACCAATCCGGCCGCCGTTCATCCTTACACCTTCACCATGTTCTAGAGAGCAAAAGCCCTCTGGTCTTCGAGGCTATTAGCCTCCCCACTGCTCCTCCGAACACCGCACTGTCGCACTTCACCTTCCGTAATCGTTCGGCCACCTCACGCACTCTCACACCTCATGAACACTGCCATTCAATTCCTCGCCTCATGGCGAAGCTTATGAACTATTTTAATTGGGGTTCTTAGCTTGTTTTCGTGCTTTCAGGTCCCAGGTCTCTGCCGCCATTACTGGAGCTTCGAGTGAAGCTTGAAGCTCGCCTCAAGCACCTGCAGACCCTAGGCAAAGTCCCAGGCACTGCGGAATACTTCCAGGATTGCAACCAAGGAGTCAATTAGGCTCTTTGACTAAGCCTTTGACCACAATCATGCGAAGTAGTTGCTGCAGTCGCGCGCAGAGAAAGGCGATGGGATTTAGTCCCACATCGTGGATTGAAGAGCGTCTGCCAACGAATAAATTGAAAAAGTGATATAGGTTGTTTGCCTCAGCACGCACAGGGGGTGAGGTCCCCGCATGCCTGCCTCACGCGCCTCATCCGCAACATCTCCCCCACGAACCTGGTGCACCCGATAACCTGCCTAACCCTTAGCACTCCTCGGCTGCGACCCACGCCCGCAGCCCTGGTCCCGAGTACGCTCTAGGTTTGATTACTTGTATACCCGGTACTGTTGAAAGCTCTAGGAGAGCGTGACCCAGAGAGAGAGAGATTACGCGGGTAGGGGGAGGGTTTTGCTACAGGGAATGTTGGCTAACACTTAGCCAATTTGAGAAGCCCCTCCCCTATGTGAAGAAGGAGAAGGCAGCAGAAGGGAGGAAGAAGAGGCTGAGCAGAAGAAGAGAAGAGTAGCCGTAGCAGAGAAAGAAGAGAAGGGAAGAAGAGGCTGAGAAGAGAGAAAGAAGGCTATGCACTGTAGCATCAGACATTTAAGCCGTCTAATATTGCTAGGCTTTGTTTGATTAATACTGTTGAGAAATTTACTGTTATTTTGAGGGGTAATTGGTGATTCAAATCACCATCTTACCACATTCTTTTTGCACTATTGACATCAATTTTCACTTCTATATCATTATTGTTTGGAGTTTTATTACAAATTGCTTATATTGTGCTTAAAATTGCAATTCTTGATATCTAAATTCCATATTGCTCCCTATGTTCGACCTCGAAACCTTTTTGAGTAATAAAATTTATTTGTTTGAGCGCTATTTTGGCTATACTACAACGAAGCAATCTTAAAACATCAATTTAGTGTGCGAGCAGCGTCCACGGGCCGATATAGGCAGCTGAGATGGCGACACGTGGTGCTATCTTGGCCGTCCATCTTCTGTGGCTTGTAGATGATGCCACAGATATTGGATTTGACCAATTTTTATGCCGTTAGGCAGCGATCGTTGATCCGAACCCATCCATATGATCGGATTTGTCATCTGAGATACTATAAAAGTCCGATCTTGGCCCCTTGACCTCTAATCTTTCTCGAACTGCATCTAATGCTACGAAAGTCCAATCGGGGCGATCTTGGAGTCATTGAACTCCTATCGTCACCCTAATATGATCCGTACGATTAGATCTTCAATCCGAGGCCCCGATATGATATTGCCTTATTACCTGATCACAAAAAGAGAAAATTAACCTAAACTTTATACAATATAACCTAAATGCAAGATGATGCATGTTATGCAATATTTATAATATATGATGCAACTATACGCCTAAGAACATGCATAAATAGACGATTTATGTGATATATACATGTTTACATCAAGCTCCTTCCAACTACCTCCAGCTTGTCTCCCTTAAAACCCTAACTCCTTCTACCTCCTACCCTACTCCCTACTAGCTAAGTTAGCTAATCTAGCTTAGCTCAGTTAATCACCTCCTTGGCACCAACACCTAACCCTAATCTCTTTTAGCGCCAACCCATACACCCCCTTTCACCCCTCAACCACCACCAAAAGACACCTAAGAAGTGGCGCCAAAACCACCCTATAACCACCACCAAGTTGGAGCCAATTCTACCCCTCATCACCACCATGCACCTGTTGGTGCTAAAGCACCACAATCGTTTAATTTGATGATAACAAAATACTTATTATTTAACATTTGCTTGAGTTCTAGTTTTCAGCTCAAATTGCAAATGGAGACAAGTGTAGAAACGGAGTTCGAGCTCGCATCCATGGCGAATTGGAGGAGCTTGACGGAGAAGGAGTTTTGTGGGGAGTGAAAGCTTGAAGTCAGAAGAATAGGATAGATGTCTTTTCTATCTTGTACTTTGTATCTCTTTATTTGTTCTTTTATTTCTTAGATTACCTATTAAAGAGCCCAAAGTAACAATATAGTATCCTAAGTATACATGCACAACCCTAGGATACTTTGGCTTTTCATAGAGAACTTAGAAATCCAAGATAGGCATCAGACAGCCTGATCAGACATCCAATCTGGAAATCAGACATCTGAACTTGACTTTTAAAATGTCTAGCTGTTGACTCAGACATCCAATAACTTAGGCTGGACTTAGTAGGTTGTCTGTTGAAATCTAACATCCAGACCTTAGTCTAGATGCCTTAGAAGATGTCTGATGGTTGTGCCAGACGTCCAACTAGTGGAACGTTGGCTAACAAAGTAAACATTGAGGAAAATGACCTTTAGGCTTCTATCAGACGTCTGATATGTGATCGTTGTGCCTCGATTGAGCCGAAAGTTACTTGTCTTGAGGATTATAGCCGTTTAGGCTCTTGGGAATCCATTCCTACACTTAATTAGGTTTCCAGGCATCCAGACCTAGTGCCAAACGTCCTGTATGTCGTCTGATGGTTTTACACTAGAACCCTGTTTAGGTCTAAACCAAGTTAGTAAGGGAACCCATCTAGAATTAGACGTTTGACTTAGTTCCCAGACGTCTTAAGAGTGACTTCCAAATGTCTGATCTGTTTCCCAGATGTCTGACCCTATCAGAATCATTAATGATTCTGATTGCGGATTTTCTTGCCTTAAGATGAACCCCAATGACTACCTAAAGCTTTTAAGGCCTTCCAAAGCCTTTTTAGGCCACCTATAAATAGAGGAGTAGCCCTCCTTTGTTTACACACACCAAGCAACACATTTTCCACATCTTTTGTGTTCAAGAGAAGTAGAAGTACTAGCTCTCATAAGCTTTAGTTCTACATCAAGAGAGCATCATTTTCGCTGTGCACCAGCTCTCACTCTACGATTACGAGAGAGACATAGCGCCTACGCATGGTTCATGCATCCATGTCAAGCCGACGCACTTCCAGCAAAGGGAAGTAATCTTTACCTATAGTAGCTAAGTTTAGGATTTATACTTTGTGGCTCTATAGGATTGTATTGTATTCTATCTTTGTTATTTAGTTGGGTATTTACTTTGCGAATTCCCATCTCCTTTGTGAGACAAAAACCTTCTCGTGAAGAGAAGGGGTTTGAGGAATTCTACCCTCGTACTTGTAGCATGGTTGTATTGAGGTTGAGTCACCCTCGTTTTAAGTGACTCGATTAGTGAATTGTGATTGACATGGTCGATCGGGAAATCCTAACTCGAGAGGGTTAGGTGGTGATTTTCACCCAGTTTGGGTTTTCACCTAAAAATCACTTGTGCATTGTGTGATGGTCTTTTTGTGAGATTGGTTTTATATTTCCTCACTTTTCTTTTATCACGCAAACCTCACCTCCTCTAGTAAGGATTTACAACACCTACCCCTACAATCCATCCCTACCCTACACTTAACCCCCCTTCTAGAACCCTCTTGGTGGTGCCAAAATGGAGGCTTCTCTTCATTCTTGGCACCACCTTTTAGGTGCCCTTCCACCCATAACTACCCCCTTTGCATCCCTAAGAATGGCACCAACTATCCTACACCCTAGGATTCCCATAACCACCCTTAACTACCCACCAAACCTAATCCTATCCCTACACCTAATCCCCACACCAACCACTACCTTCTCTTCCTATAAAAACACATCCAACCACCACCTTAGAATCATCCCCTCTCCATTAGTTAGGTTCCATTTTCTTCATTTAGTTTAGGTTCCATCTTTACGCCAAGGAGGAAGAAGAATAGAAGAGATCAAGGGGGCACACACCTCCCCCCTCAGTGCCTTCTTCCTCTCCTTCTTCTCCCTTAGCCATGCCAAAGGAGGAGATCTTCAACACCAAGGGGATGGCCAGGAAAGAGGAGGAGCAAGGTGGTTGACACCCACCTTGAAGGAAAGCTTGGAGGAGTCATCATATCAGAAGCAAGGAAGAATTCTTTTCAAGCATAGGAGCTGTAGTGCTTGGAGCAGGGACCATTCCTTCTTCACCATCTCTGGAGGATTTTTCTTCATCTCTATTTTCTTTGTATTATCTAGTGTAGTTTTTCTTTTTGTTGTAAGAAGCATTCAGCTACTTATCCCTTACTTTGCTAGTAATACAAAGTTGTCGATTGTCGTCAATTTCATCCTTTCTAGCTTAGTGTGTCTTTCATGTTGCTATTAGTTTATTAGTGCACCACATCTTCTTCTAATTACTCTAGGCGCATTTGCCTAGGGTGAGCTTAGAAGAGAAGACTCATCCATGTCACTTAGGATTAGTGATAGGTGTAGTCGTTAGCATAATTATCACCACGCATTTCGTTGCCCGATTGTTTTGAAAAATATAAAAATAACAAAATGAAAATCACAAAAATATATGTTGATTTGAGAGGCGAGAGAGAGAACCAATTCATGTGATTAACAAATTGGCCTCCTTGGACGACCCTAGATACTCCACTATTTAGGTATTATAAATTATAAAAGTTGATTCAGATTTACATGTCTCAACAACACTAATTATATCATTTAACAAACTGTGTAAAATTCGCATCAACGCCTAATAACCCATTATTAGGAAACTGAGCCTCTTTCAAACATCCTATAATTTGATTATTGGAGCCCAACGTTCACCTTAGGTAATCAAATGTCTAGCCTTATCATCAAACGTCCTATAAATCCCTTAAAGGTCCAATTAGCCTATCAGACGACCAATAGTTAGTCGGTTGATCTTGGAAACTTAAATCTACGAAGATATTGTGTTAAAAGCCCAAATCTAAAAATGATTTTTATATTAGATGTCAAACCTTAGGATCACATGTCCTGCCAGATGATTGACTTCTAAATTAGACGTCCAACCTCACATCAAACCGAAATCTAGGAAAGATTTAGTTACAATAATAGAATACCAATCCTACTATTAAACGTTCTATACACACAGTTAAGATGTCTGATTTATTTATTAGTTGTCCCCTGGGCAAGTACTTATTGACCACCTTCTAGAGCCCTTTCTATTAGATGTTTTCCCATTTTGTTAAGACGTTTGACCTGACAAATCAAACATTTTTTTACTTAACCAGACGTCTGATATGGTTTTAACAATTGTGGATCTTTGTATAATCTATCTTGATTTTAAGAGTTAATGTTCCAAATCTATTCTAATGGTTATAAGCCCTCTCTCAAGTATTTTAAAGCCTTCCCAACACCTTTATAAATAACCTAGAGGCTTATCATTGTAAAAAACACCTTAGAAATACTTCTTCCCACCTTATACACATAGAGAGATTCAAGAGAGGAATTGTCTAGTTGCTCTCCAAGCTCATCACTTTACAATTGAGAGCAGTGGTTTGCTGTGCCTACACTTCCATCCACTTCCAACAAAGAGAAGTTTTCTTATCCTAAGGAGCTAGCATTTACGTTTCATATTGTGGCTTTATAGGGGTTTTGTATTTTGTTTCGTTGTAAGGGTGTCCAGGTTGTGGATTCTTGTCTCTCGGAGATAAAATTGTATCAGTTCGATCTGATACATTATTGTATTGAGGTGCACTACCTTCAGTTCAAAGTAGTGTAGTTAGTGGATTTGATCGACTTGGTTAATCAGGAAAATCCTAAGTCAGGGTGACTTTGGTGGTAGTTTTTACTCGATTGGGGTTTTCACCTAAAAATCATTATGTGACTTATGGTGAATATTCTTATTTGTGTGATTGTATATTTTGATTTGCTTACCATTTTTATCACGCACTATTCACCCCCCCTTTAGTGTACCTTCATGCATGATACTTGAAAGCAATGTGAGTATGAAAGAGTATTAAAACTCATATTCAAGAGTTTTTGGACTTGTGATTTAAATGAATTATATAGGCAATAATAGCCTTTAAAGAAAATTTATAGTGTTTAGTGACTTTTACAACACTTAAGAGTTATTCCAACATATAGGGTTGAAATCAAACTTATGTAAATGGCTAGAAATCAAAATCAAGGCGTAATTGTACAATATGATTGATGAAATGATTAAATGACCAAAGTGCAAAAAATCAAATGATTGATCATTGATTAGATGTCTAAATTAAGAGTGAAACAGGTTGACTAACAAGTTGATTAAATGGCTTGTGGATCAACTAAGACCCTCCTATTATTTCTATTTATGGAACCAAATTCAACACAATATTTGAGAGATAAAAGAGAGATCTAAGAGGACTCAATTAGTTATACACAAAATTTAAATGTCAAGAATGAAGAGACACACTTGTATTTGAAATTCAGAGAGTTTAAACGTAAGTGTGACCAATTCAAATCAATTTTGAACCACAAGGGATGAGTAAAAAGATTAGGCAACCAAAGTAAACAACAAAAGCTTTTAGGTTGATTAGAAAATTTGCTACATGATGAAAAGACAAGAATTTGACAACTAGTAAAATTATCCATCAATTAATGCAATGTTAATTTTGATTTTGATGTTCTAAAAGGGATTCCTAAGTGTGTAACATGATCAATCAAGTGAAGCTCTTTAACAATATTTCTAAAAGAACACAAAAGACATAAAAGATCTTTATCTTTTTAGTTTTCAAAAATATCTTGATAGATATCATTCTTTCTTTGATTCTTTTTAGCAATTGTCTTCTTTTGACTTCTTTAATTTAAAATACTAGCTTTTGAAATATGTAATAGCTAGGATTTTGTTATCATCAAAACAAGTTCAACTACTATGGCATTAGTAATATTGACCTATAGTAACACTATTATTGTAAAATCTAACTTTAAAATTCTTCTTCAGAAAAATGGTGTTATGACCCGAAATCCAAACCAAGCCCAAATTTAGATTTAGTGTGTCGAGACGAACCCGTCGATGCTTGCTAGGTGCGAATCAGGTTAGCGTAGCTCGAAATTGAAGAAACGTGGGTTTTGATCAACTCCAGTCAAACCTTAAAAAAATTTGCATGGATGGTGTCATATTTGGTATCGCTAGGTTCCTCTTATTGCAAGTTTTCCAACAAGATTGATTTTATAGAAATCTGAGTTGTGTGGCAGAACTTTACGCAAAAAATGAGTTTAGGTAGGAATGCAGGTTACATAAATTCAACTTAAAGGTATATCTGTCTCTGGGCACTCTCCAAAGCCCTAATGGACCCTACTAGGGCTTATTTAAGCAATGTTCAGCTGCCACCCTCTTTCTCTCATGAATTCCATTGTCTAAGGAACGAGAGAGAGAGAGAAGGAAAAGATAACGGAAGAGAGGGAGGGTGTTCCTCTTTGCATATCTTCCTTCCCTCTTCACAACCCCTCTACTCACCCCTTCGATCTCTCTAGCATGTGGACTTTGATGAGGATGACCGAAGGATATTGACAATGGAAAATATGGGAAGATAGCTTCTCCTTCCTCTCCATTATTGTTCATGGGTGACTGAATTCATGTCAAGGGAGAGGGAAGGAGTATGAGTGAGCGAGTTGTTATTCAATCATGAGGAGGCTGCTACACATGTCGAGGGTCATTTGATGACCAACGATGTGCAAGTATGGCCTTGAGTTGATGGTAAGAGGTGGGTACACCCACTTTCACCTACCACTAATGGTAGCAAAGAGGAGAGGAAGCAGAGGATCCAGTCAGTGAAGTGCCTACTGCAGGTATGGTAGGGCAGCGATGGAATGACGAGGGGGCTGTTGAGGCTGGGATGGCCGACCGATGTGGGGTGGCATGGCTGCCATGGCAACCTTGCATGTAAGAGAAGAAGAGGGAGCAAAGGGTGATTGTGGGGAGAAGTAGACTGGGGGGGGGGGGGGGTAGAAATTGTTATTAATTTAAAAAATTGAGAAGTTAAAATTATGAGTTTTAAATATTGCATTTTAGTCCTTGACAGTAGCCTCCTTTGATTGATTAATTTAAGGATCATCTGAGATTTGATTTCAATGAGCCACCTGCCATTGGAATTGTCGTGACATGAACTTTAATTTGGTGATATCTCCTTTCCCATCAGAAGTGGTAAATTGCATTCTAACCCCTAAGTATTCTAATATTTACATTTTGAGTATATCTCTCTTGTCTGGAATTAGAGTCAGACGCCCGGAGTGTGCACAGAGCCTAAGGAATCTTTGACGTGTTTCTTAGAGTCACTATGACCCTCCAATGACCCTAGGTAGAGTAACTCTACCTTCATTCGTTGAATGGCAATATTAGAGTTTAGTAAGTGCTTAATTGTGTCATGCACCATTATTACATGTTTCTTTCTAAGTACTGGGTCTCATTGTGTATTGGTATCACATTTTTTGGTCATGAATAATTAAAATATAATTGCTTTTCTTGGTAAAAGATGAACACACATATACATCTAAATAATGCTAGTTTCATAGTAGTGAAGGCCTAGTTGCATTTCGATCATATTATGCATATCTGCATTTAGGTTAAACAACAAGCATATTGTAGGTTATTTCTATACTGATAAGGCTATTTTTGGATTAGACTAGTAATCTATAGTTTTAATGCAGGCAGAGGTAGAATGATACAAGGAGAAATGGAAGCTAGCAGCTATCTAGAGCTTAGAAATGGGATAGAAATGATCTTGGGAGCTCAGAAATGAATAGAAATGGGCTGAAAGGGAAGAGAAACCCTAAAAACCTAATCCTAATTCTTATATGGTCCACGCTCAACATTAATTATCCACTAAAAATTCAAATATATATAGGTGTGTTATTATTTCTTGAAAGAAAATCAATTAAGAACATTTATTTCCAATCAAATAAACTTGATTGATTTAAGTCCTTAATTCTCTCAATCAAATATTGAATATTCTATTTTTGTTCACGTGGAGGCACCTTTAAAAAAACCTAAAAGCTTAGTCATGCCACCTTTGGAGTTTCCAAATCCTCTTGGACATCTATCATCACTTTCAAGATGCACCTTCCAAAATCATGTTCCTCCTTTCCATATTGTAGAACTCAAATACCAAAATTCGTAACAGCCTGACACACCTTTAGTAACCATAAATTTTCATTTTAAATTCACATTGAGTGATTCAAGTTTCATTTGAAAGCTGATTTCAAGGGGTATTACCTTTTTTTATGTACAAATTGAAATTCAGAAATTAAGGTGGCTGAAATTTCCAAACAAGTCAAGAAAACCCTAAAAGGTTATTCTAACACCCTCTAAAATATCCTCTCCCTTGCCTCCATATCCACAACTTTCACCTTCATCCAAAAGTCTAACCACCACCTTCATACACCATATTAGACATCCATAAACCTTCCTCTAAGGTTGGGCACCCCTTCTCTTCGTTGGCATCATCTTCGTCTTCATGTCCACATCACGAGAGCGACATCTTTCGCCGGAAGACATCTTCTTGGAGGAGGACCTTGAAGAGGAGCTTTGCGGGGAACTTGGCAGGACTTGGAGCGCACAAGACCTACTACGAGGAGTCTCTCATGTGGAGCCATGCTCATCTTGAAGGGCTCAAGGGTTTCTCTTACTCTCCTTGTCATTATCTTTTTGTAGAACCTTTGAATTTATTATCAATGATGATTACTATTTATTTTGAGATGCTTGATTTCTTGTTATATCTATGAGTGGCTAATTTTCTTTTTGTTTGAGGGTGAGGGGGTAGGATCAACATGTTTTCATTATGGATGGATTTTATTCACTCTTATATTATTGCTAGAAAACCAATTCGTTTCATGCATGTGTAAACACGCATAGGATAGTCCAAGCCTAGGATTTCATATCTGAGTTGAATTATAGCCGTAGCGAGTTTGCGTAGGATGAGACAAGACTAGTGAAGAGCAATCATCAGTGATTTGAACTTCTCTAATCACTTTTTAGTATTCAATTCTATTTAGCAAAACCCCTCGCGAATTCTTGCATTGATTGGAGCCTATTTCACACTCTTACGTTTTTCCGTATTCACACTAATTCTAATTTTTGTTTTATAAAATTTCTATAGTAGATTCTAGGAGACCAAACTTTGCCAAATTTTTCCTAGAGTTACGTATTGAAGTAGGGAAGAATTGTACCAAATTTCATATCCTAGTTCATTATAGAAAAAAAGATAAAATTCATGCACTAACTGAAGGTCAAATTGAAAACATAACCGAAAATTTCTAACTTGTCATATTTTTAGCGAATTATCTACAACATCGATTTGCTTGAAATTAGTGGATATTTCTTTATTTCTGAGTTTAGTGTCAGGGATAAATTCGGCATACTTTTCTAGTGTTTTTAGATCAAGTGTTTGGTTTGCACATTAGAAGGGGGTCAGAATAGTCTTTCTGTTTTGCTAAACTTAGAAAAATCCAAAAAAACATAAAATACTTCCAAAAATATCAAGAAAATTCATGAATTGGTCTAACTTATTAATGAACGCAACCATGTAATCTCCTTGAGGATTCGGCCCAACTCGCACTATTCGCAATATAATTAAGTTGGTTTCAAATTCTGGTGTGCTATTTTTTCGACTTGACCACAAATCACAGTAAATTTTGGCACAATTTCCAGGGAGGTTTTGCATCATGTTTCTTTGTTAGTTAGCAAGTGCTTTTGCTTATAGCATGGTAGTTGCATTCAGTTTTGCATTCATGAGCCTCGCTTTTGTCTATTCTATGAAGCTTCGTGGGATTCGTTGTAGTGCACGAGAGTAGGTTGCAGGAGGTTTGCTGGTTCGCACAAGGAGGCCACATAGATTAGGGTTTAGACTAGATATTTTTATCTTTCTTTGATGAGAAAGTGACTATTATTTTTGGTATTGTAATAACTTAGACTCTCTCTCCCCCCTCCCCTCTCTCTCTTTACTTCTCTCTGTCTGATTTCTTGTGTGATTACATGTGCATTAAAAGTGAACACTTAGACGTAAAAGTGACTCATTTATACCTAGAAGTATCATATCCTTAGGCATTCATATTAGGACTGATTGAGCTACCTCTAGATTTTAATTCTACCAATTTGCATACTTGAAGAGAGCAAGAGTCAGGTACACATCTCAACTTCCTATCATTCATCTTCATAGTTATGGATTTGTGCTTAAAGGAAAAAGGAATCTCACTTTGATTGTATTGAAATCTATCCTTAAGTGAGAATCTCTAAAAGTCCATTAACTAAAGGCAGAATCCTAAAAGAGGATCACAATGTGGACAAGGCCTTGCTTGTGATTTTTATTGCTCTATGTTGCCTAACATGTATTCTTCGCATGAGCACTACACATAAAGTCACCAGGTCTTTCTACCTCATCTCTCTGCACCATAGGAAGAGATTGGCCAGAGGTTAACAAGTCCGTTTCACCCACACCTCGTGGAGTCTAGCGGTGAGTAGGCTCAACTCGAGACCTTCCTTGTCCTAGTAGTGGGTCCTTGTAGGACACTTCGTAGGTTAGCTTATAGGGTGTGTAACTATGTTGAGAACTTGCTTAATCACTGATAAATCATATAAAGCTCCAAAGCGATATAAAATCCATCTCTCTGTTTTGTGTTTGACAGCAGGTTCTATGATTGTGTATGCTTGGTCAACGTCCCTTAGAACCTAGATTGGCCTACACATCTAATCCTAAGAACCTCTTGTGAAAACCTACCTTAGATCTAGCTATGCCTAAAGAGGAAGTTGAAGCACCCCATGTTGAAGGGAACCCTAGAGAAATGAAAGACTATTTTCTACCCAATGATTATCCTAATGCCAATCTGAGAAGACCTCAAGGAAACCTTCCAACCTACAAGATCAAAAGTAGTACTACCCAATTGATCCCATCCTTTTATGGGACAAATCATGAAGATCCTTATAAGCACTTGGAAGAGTTTTCCGAGGTTTGTTCCATTGTGAAGATCTAAGGCTTTACTGATGAAGCATTGATGACAAGCCTATTCCCTTTCTCTCTTAAAGATAAAGCTAAGCATTGGTACCACACATTAGATGAGAACTGTGCTACTTGGCCAGCCCATAGAGTTGAATTCTTGAAGAAATACTCTTAATGAGCAAAACCAATCACCATACAAGGGCCATTATTGGATTCTTACAATAAGAGGGAGAACAATTTCATGAGACTTGGGAGAGATTCAAAGATTTATTGAGGATGTGCCCACATCACCAAGTCCCTAGATGGAAATTAGTTGAAAGGTTCTAGATCGGATTGAGTGATATGCATAAGTAGAACATCGATGTCGTTTTTGTGGGAAGCTTTCTGACTAAAATTGAGGACCAACCTTGGAACCTCTTTGAGACCGTCAGTGAGCACTCTATCCACCTGATGTCTTCCTTTGGGGATAGATGTTGCGACGTGAAAGAAGAGATTTAAATATACGTTCGTTGTAGTACACTCCTAAATCGCACAACAAAACATTTAAATTTATAAAATTTAGATTCTAATTGGAGTCCGAGGTCGTTCATAGGAAACAAATATGGAATTCAATAAGTACAATAAATTGATCACAATAGCAGATATTCAATGAATAAAATTGATCAAGTTTATATTCAATGCAATGCAATGTATCTCAGAAAATGTAGAGATGAAAAGAATAGAGAAAACCTAAAAAGTGGTGATTTAGATCACCATTTAGATCTCACTAATTAAGCATGCATCTCATATTCAATTTATTCAAATAACCCAACAGTATCTTCAATCAATTAATCAACATTAACTTAGGTACTTAAATAATCCAACAGTAACTAGAACCAAATCAGACGTCGCCCATATGTATCAGATGCCTTAACAGGAGCACAGAACCTCAGTAGAACACAAGGCTCTCTCAAGAGCCTTTCTTCTTCTTCAAACCTTTCAAAAGTAAGGCCTTCAAGCACAAGCACACACGGCTAAGTGTTAGCCGTCCTTCAGCACATGCCAAGGCAAAGGGTTACACAGCAAAACCCTCCCCTTTCCTCTCACAAATTTCTCCTTCTCTTCTCTTCTCTCTCAGACCCAGGTGTATACTCGAGTCTAGTTAACGGGTTATCGGATCCTAGGGAGTGGACAAACCCATATGCATGTGCACGGGTGAGGCGTGAGGACGAAAGGAGGCACGTACATGGGGGACTCGACCCCCCGTGTTACTAGGGGAACAGCTGCCAACACAAAATCAATTTATGTGCCTGCACATGCTTGTAGCTTCATGATGTGGCACTAAAGTGCCTTCCTTCCTTCACGTAAGTGCAGCTGATGAAGCCTTCATCAATTGGAGCAACTGCTGGAGCTGAGGCTTGCAATTGGAGGTGTGGTGCTGCTTCAGAAAGGAACCCGCTTCCTCCATTAATAAAATCCCTGAATGGCTATCTTCTTAGATAGCTTTCCTTATTTCTTCAAAAAAAAAAAGGAACCCGCTTTGATTAAGAGTGGCTGCAGGTCATATAGTAGCTGGAGTGGAGCTATCGTGGTCGGAGAAGGTGATCGACGATGGCGATACCTGAAACAAAGAATAAGGCCTTACGGCTACGTCAAAACTGTTGGTGCAAGGGCACCACAATCATTTATTTTGATGATAACAAAATACTTGTCATTTAGCATTTGCTTTTAAGTCTAAGATTTCAAGTCAATTGCAAATGAATACAAGTGTGAAAAGGTCACATCCATGGTAGATTGGAGGAACTTGACAAAGAAGAAGGAGCCTTCACTTGGAGCGAAAGAATGAAGAAGGATGGAGATGAAGAATAGGATAGATAGATTCCTTTTTCATGTATTTCTTTTGTTGTTTCTTTTGTTTTTTTTGTCTTAGAATATTTGTTAAAGAACCTCAAAGTTACCTAACAATAGTCCTACAAACACTTACACAACTCTGGGATACTTAGGTTTCTTGTAGAGGACTTAGAAAACTAGAATAGGCTTCAGACAGGCTTATCAGACGTCCAATCTGAAAATCAGATGTCTAATATTGAACTTTAAGACGTCTGAATGTTGAATCAGACATCCAAATACTTAGGTCGGAGTTAGTAGCCTCTATCTGTTGAATTCAGACAACCAGCCCTTAGTCTAGATGTCTTAGCAGACGTCAGATGACCTTACCAGACGTCCAATTAGTGGAACATTGGCTTAGAAATTTTATCGTTGAAGAACAACCCTTTATCTTCTATCAAATGTCCATAGACCTTAGACGTCTGATATATAGACGTTAGCCTCGATTGAGCCAAAATCACTTTGCATAGATCTAATAGCCGTTTGTGCCTTAGGAAATCCATTCTCGCAGTTAATTAGGTTTCCAGATGTCCAGACATAGTGCCAGACGTCTAACCTATCGTCTGACCAACTTACACTAGAACCCTGGTTAGGTCTGACTAAATCTGTAAGGGAACCCATCTTGTATTAGACATCTAATTTGATTATCAGACGTCATATACTTGTCTTCCAGACGTCTAATACCTTTCCCATACGTCTGATGACCCTGTTAGAATCATTAATGATTCTGATTGCAGCCTGATTTTCCTTAGGATAATTCCCAACGGCTATCTAAGGCTTCCACAGCTTTCCTAAGCCTTCCTAGGCCATCTATAAATAAAAGAGAAGCCCTCCCTTGTTAAGACACACCTTGAATAACATTTCCACATCATATTGTATCCAATTGACCATTAAAGGTGATTTTTCTCTCCAAGCTTTAGTACTACATCTAGAGGGCACCATCCCAGCTGTGCACTCGCTCTCCCACTTACGATTACGAGAGCGACGTTGTGCCATTGCGTGGTTCACACATCCGCATCAAGCCGACGCACTTCCACCAAAGGGAAGTTTCCTATTTTCCTATAGTAGCTAAGTTTACATTAATCTTTGTGGCTCTTTAGGACATTGATTTTTATTGTATTTGGTTGGGTATTCGCCTTGCGAATTCTCATCTCCCTTGTGAGATAAAATACTCCTCGTGAAGAGGAAGGGTTTAAGGAATGCTACCCTTATACATAGTAGCATGGTTGTAAGAGGTTAAGTCACCCTCGTTGAAGTGACCTGGATAGTGGATTTGATCGACTAGGTCGATCGGAAAATCCTAAGTCGAGAAGCTTAGGTGGTGGTTTTTACCCGGATTTGGGTTTCCACCTAAAATTCCTTGCGTATTTATGTGATTGCTTTTTGTGTGAGATTGAATATTTTATTTCCGCATCTTTTTCATATTCCACAAATCTCACCCCCTCTCGAGGGAAATTCACACAAACAGCTCAGGTGGGTCGCCTGAGGATGGCGAATGTGATGGCGGTGTCCTCATGGTGTTTGGGGGCATGTGGACGTCTGGCGAGATCAGGGAAGAGGTGTGGTGTAGGTGTTGTTCGATGGCCTGATTGGATGTACAATCCCCTCAATTTCTTGAGGGGTTTTTGTTAATGGAAGCAAGGCGGAGGTTATGGGACTGGTAGCAGGTTGTTTGGTGGTTTGTGGCACCGGGGACACCTTACTGGAGCTTGGCTAGAGCGAAGGAAGATGGTGAAAGAGCAGGCGTGTTGGAGGTCGAAAAAGGAAAGAAAGGGGCTACGAAGATTCAAGAAGAGAAGAGGGATAGGTTGCGACCTAAACTAAGGGACGAAAGGGCTAGAAGGGCACCAACCGTGATTGGTCAGCGCCGGAGAAGAGAAGTCCTCTAGTGATGGATCGGTGAGGAAGAAGAGGGTCGGAGAGACTTCTACCAGTATTGCAAGAAGCGGAAGAAGGCAAGGAAGACAATCCCACTACCTATGGTATGTGCCAGCGGGCGAGGAAGTCGAGGAAGAAGACGTCATCGGAGCTGGTCAGAGGAGGCTGGAGGGAGAGGTTTTAGTAAGGAAATGCTGCCAAACCAAGCTAAAAAGCAAGGTTTGAAACTCCAGAAGCTTTTATAAAGCTCTAGACAGGGAAACAAGCCCACATTGGCTTGTGCTTGACGCAAGAAACACCCAATAATTTCATGGGTCCGCTAGGGCAATCATATGTGATTTGGGATCCCAAATTGCCTTCAGATGATTCCTCGCAATGTGAACACTAATCCCACCAAACTTGGTGGGATTTGGTGTTGATTTGAGTAGGATTAGGTGCGGTCAAAAGCTTCTTGGAGGTCTGTCGACGTCCAATGGCAATGAGGACCTATTTGCAAGGAATATAAGGAAGTTAGGGACCCATCTACAAGGGTTTTCGAAAGTTAGTGGCTTGGATGTGAAGAATAAAGTTTTAAAGGACTAGAATGCAAACTAAGTCAAGATGGATCCTGATTGGGCCCAAAATTTGGTAAAAACCTAATTTGGACTTAAGGAATCTAGTGGTGAAGTTGGATATGAGCTTTTACTAAGTTTAACTGGGTAATTTGCACAGAAACCTAAATTAGGGCAAAAGTCTGTCTGAGACTCTATTCAAGGTCAAAATATATTCAAATGGTCAAACCAAGGATACCAAACCTCAAGGAATATTTTTTTTTGAATTTTAGAAGGCTTAGCTTAATTTTATCATGACCTAAACCTCTGTAATTCAAGCAAGTATGAAATTAGGATTTTGAGTGCTGAATTGGTTCTCGAAATGCGTGAAATCCTATTTCTATCTTTGTGGACCCTCTTATTAGATTTTAATGCTCATTATACCTTAGATTAACCCCTGGCAACCCTGTGGTTACTCTGCTTTCATGATGTGATGTTGAAACTGTAGAATTGACCCGTGGCTCTTAGAAAGGATATGCAAGAAATTATGACACTCAAGTGATTATGTAGAAGCATTTGTCAATTAATCATGAATAATTAAAGCTAATTATGACTCATGATGATGTTATCATCAATAGATCTTAAACTCTTTTACAAAAGAAGAGGGACATGAATGAATTTGGTGTGAACCGAGATCTTGCCTAGTAGTTAGAAATGCTAAATCAAAACTTTGATAGACTTCTTTCATCAGAATCTCCACCTAGTCACCCTGCTAGACCCCAAGCCCAACCCTTGGTAGAATGCTCCTTGTGCCAAAGTACTCACCACTCCACTCTTGATTGTCACTTGGCACACTAATTCTTTAATTTGATCCTAGATTTTGAACTTGATGAGATCCCTAAAGCCTCTCCCTAGTCCTATGAGCCTAAGGTCCCTTTCCCTGAGAGACTCAAAGATCAAAACAATACGAAGCCTTATTATGATAAACAAAAATCTAAGATGGATGAGATTTTGGAGACATTCAAACAAGTTCATATCAGCCTCTCTCTCATTGATACTTTGAAGCAAATTTCATCCAATGCTAAGTTCCTTAAGGACTTATGTACCTAAAAGAGAAAATTTAAGAAATAAGTCCCTACTAAGGTTGTTTTGCCAAATCTTGTAAACTTGAAAATGCAACATGGGACCCCACCTAAGCTTAAGGACCTAGAAGCCCTTTACATCTTTGTGATAATTAGTGATCAAAGAATAGATGAGGCAGTACTTGATTTCGTGCGAGGGTGAACATTTTACCAAGTTTTGTGTATGAATTACTTGGAGGAGGTGAGTTAAAACCTAGTCCTGTGATCCTCCAAATAGCTAATCAATTGCTGAAGAGACTAAGATGTCTACTTGAGGATGTGTTGGTTATAGTAGAGGAATTTTACTTCCCAGTAAACTTTCTTATTCTAGATACTGACCCCTTTAATCGACCTTCCAAACCCTCTATTATCTAAATAATAGATGATGAACACACACACATGCACACACACACACATATATCTAAGTAATGCCTAAATAATGTTAGTTTCATAATAGTGAAGGCCTAATTGTATTTAGATACATCATGTTCTGCATATCTACATTTAGGTTAAATATCATGCATTACAGTTATTTCTATACTGATAAGCCTATTTTTTGATTAGACTAGTAATCTATAGTTTTAATGCAAGTTGAGGCAAGATGATACAGAGAGAAATTGAAGCTAGCAGCTATCTGGAGCTTAGAAATGGGCTAAAATGGAAGAGAAACCCTAAAACCCTAATCCTAATTCCTATATAGTCCACACCCAACCTTAATTATCCGCCAAAAATTCATATATATTGGTGTGTTATTATTTCCCGGAAGAAAATCAATCGAGAACATTTATTTCCAATCAAATAAACTTCATTAATTTAGGTCTTCAATTCTCTCAAGTATGAACACAACCATTGAATAGTTTCTTTGTGTTCACATGGAAGCACCTTTAAAAAATCCTAAAAGCTTGGTCTTGTCACCTTTGGAGTTTCCAAATCCTCTTGGACGTCCATCATCAATTCCAAGATCCACCTTCCAAAAATCATGTTCCTACTTTCCATATTCTAGAACCCAAATACTGATGTAAACATGTTTATATTGCATAAATAGTCTATTTATGCATGTTCTTAGGCGTATAGTTGCATCATACATTATAAATGTTGCATAACATGCATCATCTTGCATTTAGTGGAGATATTTAATTAGGGTCTTGGATTGAAGATTCAACTGTATGGATCTGATCAGGGTGATGATAGGAGTTCAACAACTCCAAGATCGCCCTACTCAGACTTCCGTAGCATCAAATGCAGTCCAAGTAAGATTAGAGGACAATGGGCCAGATGGTGTAAATCTGTACTTCAGATGACAAATCTAACATCATGGTTGGATTCAGATCCACGATCGCATCCCAACGGCATGAAAATTGGTCTAATCTAACATCCGTGGCACCATCTACAACATACAGAAGATGAACGGCTAAGATGGCACCACGTGGCGCCATCCCAACTGCCCAACACCTGCCAAGGCCTCCTGCTCCACTTCTCCAAGTAAAGATCAATGATTGATCTTACCGTTGGATGAAGATCCAACGACCAAGATCAGCTGAGTGCAAAAGCATCCGCACGACAAAGAGGGTAGCTTGGCATGTTGGGCGAGTGCATGCTTGCAAAGCAGAGGTTGCGAGTTCAACTTGCAATTAGAGGAGCACGCAGATTTATCTTAATCATGCGATCAGCTATGAACAGCCCAAATCTGCCAATTAGGTGCATGCGCGATCGAATACGGTTCTACACACGCCATCGCAAGCGCAGGTGCGCGATGAGAAGGCGAGCAATGGAGCATTTTAAGCCGTCCGATCTCTTAATCGGATGGCTGAGAACACCCAATCATGCGTGAGCATTGTACGCAGAGGAAGGATAGGAGGTGGGGGCGTGTGCACGTTCTTCAGCGATGTGGGGTCTTTAGTGATGTTTATATCCGTCACTAAAGTACGTCACTAAAAACCCCCTCATTTAATGTTTTAAGATGAAATGACCCTTGTGCCCTCTCCAATCTTCACCTATAAAAGGCCCTACGACCCCCACACTTTCTTCATCCCTTCCTTCACCTCTCTCCCTCTCCAAAGCTCTAAAGAAGGTTGTCTCAAACCCAGGATGCTCCTTTAAAGTTAAAATCAAAATTTTGTCCACTTTTCACCTTGTTCGTGGAGCTCCTGTGGTCATCTTCTCGCCCCCATTCTAGAAGTGGATCCCACGACGTCGATGTCCTACCTCGCCCCTGGTTCTTCCTACTTCGTTCTCCATCTTCCGTCTCCGCTCTCCGTCTTCCAAGCATCGTCCGTTCCGACTCATCCTCCAAGCAGTTGTCGAGGAGGATAACTTCTCACCTCCCTTCTCTTTATTGCTTTCTAGAGTAGATTTACCACTTTCTAGTTGTAATGTTTCCAGCTTTCTAGTTGTAAAAACAATATCTCTATTAAAAAAATGTTTTGTTCTCTTTCTCTCTCCTTAGTATAGTATCGATTCATTGTGATTAACCTGCCT
Organism: Thalassia testudinum; assembly: GCA_037157565.1. Taxonomy (NCBI): domain Eukaryota; kingdom Viridiplantae; phylum Streptophyta; class Magnoliopsida; order Alismatales; family Hydrocharitaceae; genus Thalassia; species Thalassia testudinum. The sequence goes on from JAZHRO010000024.1 coordinate 29,035,787, forward strand.
TAAAACTAAAATACACAAAGAAAAAAAATTGCGAATTGCAAATCAACGTAGCCTCCCTATGTTCGACTCGAAATCCCTTTTGAGTTTCGGTAAATTTATTTGTTGACGGATTTTCTCTCAAATTGCACTACGACGGGTTCTCCAAACGTAATCTTTTTTATGATGATTTTCCGCTCCAACATTTTGGCGCCTTTGCCGAGGAGGCAACAAACCTCGATTTCCTTTCCGCATTTCCGCACACTTATCTATTTTCTAACTCTCTTTTATTTCTTCTCTATTGTTTTGCAGGTACCTCGACAGGGAATCTTCAAGCGGTAGAAAGGAGTAAAGTGCAGTTGAAGACAACTATAAGTGCCCCCCATTCTTCCCCCCTCCATAGAGTTCATTTCATAACCCTAATTCAAACTTTAATTAACTAGGTGTTCTCATAAACCCTAGGATTAGTTTTGATTATTTGATTTCCACCTCCAACCATCTCACCCTCCGTATATAAACAAAAAAATCTAAAAACAAAAAAAACACAGAGGTACACGACCTCTTCTAATTTTCACACTCAACCGGTCAACCGATCTTTGGAACCAGTACACACACATCCAAACACATAATTGAGTAGAAATTAGATTATGTAACCATTTGTGTGCCTAACTCAGTGGTGCAATAAGGCCAGTTGTTTGAATTGTTTGGGCCACACCACTTCATTTAAAAACAACTCATCAAGTAGCTTCCTTTTAGGGTTTACAATTTAGGTCAGTATTAGGCACTCCACTTTATTCTTGATTTTAAAAGGAAAACATCTTCACCTGTGATTCAAAGATCTGGTTTGCCTCTATTTGAACTCACCTAATTCTAAACCTTAAAAGGTACTTAAGCAAGATTTGAATGTTAAAATCTACTCATTCGAATAATCTTCCTTGAAAACGCTGGTTGTGCACGTACTCACATGTGTTTAATCAATCATTAAAGGCATAACCCATTCTAAGGGCCCACCACATTCCATAAGCATTACAATCCTAAGCCTAATATAAAATCAAGTGGACGTTGGCCTTAGGACTCAACTGTCTGTGTCAGGATATTTTCCGAATTGTGGTGCGAATTTGTGACATTTGCTTTCTCCAGAAGGTGCTAAGTTGGGTGGCCAGACTGTCAAACGACTTAAGCAGGTAGGGTTTGACATAATTAGCAGCCTTCAGGACACGATCCCCCTGTCTCGCCATCCCAACTTAACCAGCTTTTGGATTAAAGACAACACGAAATTCGTACTGTAGTTTGAATCTATCTTGGAGCTTAGGTCCTTAAGGCTACGCAACTTAAGGACAGGCCTATTTTGTTGTGTTGCAGGGTTCTTATCCCCAGTCCTTCCGACCTCTTCCTAGTTTATGCTAGGAAGGAGGTCATTGAATCCCCAATTGGAAGGACCATTAGTTCATTCTAGGAGGCATAAGTTGGATTTTGGTCAAATTGATCCCGTGGCCGACCAACAACCTCCTTTGCCTTAGAATCCACAAGTGACGCTGCAAAGGCAGTTGGAATAAATGCAGTAAATGCAGGAATGGTTCTAGAGAATGCAGGGCACTCAGCCCTTGAAGGACTTTTACGATCCTTCAAATTATGGGGAATGTCTCGATGTCCAGATTCCAACCGAATATGTTGAAATCAAGCCCCAAGTGTTAAGCCTGATCAAACATTTTCATGGGCTTGGCTTTGAAGACCCATTTCAACATTTGGAGGACTTGACCACTTTGGTCCAGACCACCAAAGCACGGAATGTGGACGAGGAGCAAATGATCATAAGGCTTTTCCCCCACTCTCTTAGTGATAAGGTCGCACAATGGTACCGGATAATTGGAAGGCTGATCGCAACTTGAAATGGCCTTAAATCGGCTTTCTTAAAGAAATTCTTTCCAGTCGGGCGTACCAATGCACTGAGGTGGGTGATTACTACTTTCGTCCAGCGGCCGGAAGAGCAATTTCATTGTTCCAGGGAGAGATTCCAGGATCTATTGTAGAAGCGTCCACACCACGAGGTGCCAAAATAGCAACTCGTGTAGATCTTTTACCACAAGTTGACTGGGCAACTTAGAAATCACATGGATGCTTCTTGTGGAGGCAATTTCCTCAACAAAGACGCAGATAGTGCGCATGATTTATTTGAGGAAATGAGTGAAAATTCATGACTCTCATTCATTTGATATGGAGCTGATTTGAAATAAACTAGATAAGGTGGACGTGGTTACCAAAAGGATAGAGGAGTGGATGGCTGGAAACTCTGTGAACAATTCTCGATCCACTCAATCCTAGAATTTAGGATTCCACTCTTCACGAGCTCCTTCTGGATGGGAGTTCGTGAATCAACTGGATGCGGCTCAACCTGTGAGCCAGCATTACTCAGAACTCCATGGGTTCCAAACTGGGGCCTTTAATCCTAGTTTCTCTGATCCCTCCCTTTCTTTCTCCCCATCCTCACCCTATGAGGATGTCTATGCTATACAAGAGAACATTAGGCCCAACCCATATTCCAATGCTTATAATCCAGGTTGGAGGAACCACCCTAACTTCTCTTGGAAAAATCCAGGGCAACAGACCCAATTCCGACCTAGCAACTATGCTTCGCAAAGACCAATGGGTCATGATCATGTTTATACTCAGCTACCCTCGAATCAGCTCAACCAGCTAGTTTGAAATGCCCGTCAACCCGTAGGGCAGGTTGATTTGAACCGTTAAATGGTAGAGATGCAAGGATCTATGCTCCAGCTCATGCAACAAATGAAAGCCTCGCTGGACAACTTGCAAATTGGGCTCATTGCTAATACCTGTCAGCCTGGATCTCTGCCATCTCAACCTGTACCTAACCTACGCAATATACAGAATCCAGGCAATAAAGCCCAAGGGTACAGGAATTAGAGGGACCCACATGCACATGCTCAGGTGGTTGAGCAGGGTTCTTCCTCTTCTGGTTCTTCATCAAATCCGAGGTTTCTAGCTAATCAAGCCCCTTCGATCTTTCCTAACCCTCCCCAAGACCCAAACTCGTACACATTTTCCAATTTCGTTACTTTGACGAGTGGAAGGCAAACCCAGGACCCACACATACCCTGCTTTAGTCAAGAAAATACTGGTGAGCCTAAGGAAAGAAATGAGAACTCTGAAGAAGAAATCAAGGCTCAGGAACCTGATTCTAAGGATCTTACTCATGTTCCTTTTCCTGAGGCCTTGACTAAACCCAGGAAGAAGAAGCCTGTTGATAGTGATGAGGAGCTCTTGAATATTTTCAAGAATGTTGAAATCAAAATCCCGCTCCTCGATGCTATCAAACACATACCGGCTTATGCTAAATTCTTAAAGGATTTATGCATCTAGAAGCGTAAGCCGAGGGAATCTATTCCGAGGAAGGTGATACTCTCCGAGTAAGTTAGTTCTTTTATCCTGCATCACCTTCCTCCAAAAAAGGGAGATCCAGGAGCCCCTTTGATTTCATGTGTTATTGGAGATTACACTTTTGACCAGGCACTCTTGGATCTAGGTGCATCCATTAACCTAATTCCGACTTCTCTTTACGAGAAGTTCGGATTAGGTGAATTCGGCCAACCTCAGTAACGCTACAGTTAGAGGACCGTTCAATCACAAATCTGAGTGGCGTTATTGAGGATGTTATTGTCAAGGTTAAGGACTTTTATTTTCCTGTAGATTTCCTTACCCTTGACATGGATGTACCTGAGAATTTAAGGAACATGCCCATTATTATGGGGCGTCTGTTCCTGGCTACCGCTAAGGCCAATATCAACTGTGAGAGCAATAGCATGGAAATTGCCTTTAGGGATCGAAAATTGAAATTGGATATTTTCAAGGCGATTAATAAATTTAAGGATTGTGGATTTATAGAACTCTAGGACGATCATTTGAATATTGAGACATGTATGGCTATATCTGCTATTGAGAGTTCCTTCTACACTAATGAAGCCAACCCACAACCCTCCATGGCAAACCCGCCACAAGAGGTTGCTGATTTTGTTCACTTTCAACCTCTTCCTCTCGATCATCCTGATGAATCTTCATCAGCATCCTCCTTACCTTCCATCTTAGACCCGCTCCGGCTTGAACTGAAACCATTTCCTGAGAGTTTGAAATATCAATTTTTAGGACCTAAGAAGATGCTCCCTGTAATTATCAGTTCTAGATTGACTAAGGAGCAGGAGATAAAACTGATCGTCTTAAAAAAACATAAAGAGGCAATTGGTTGGACCATCCATGACCTTAGGGGGATTGAGCCATCTTACTGTAATCACAGAATTTTCATGGAAGATGGATCCCTCCCTTCTCGCCAAATACAGAGGAGATTGAACCCTAATATGCGAGAAGTGGTTAAGAAGGAAATTATTAAGTGGCTTGATGCAGGAATCATCTATCCGATCTTGGACAGTCCGTGGGTAAGTCCTGTGCAAATTGTTCCTAAGAAAGCCAGGATTACCGTTGTGACTAACGAGAAAGGAGATTTTGTCACAACTCCTTCAGCTTCCTCCTAGAGAGTCTGTATCGATTACAAGAAGCTGAACACAGCCACCAAAAAGGGTCATTTTCCTTTGCCCTTCATCAATCAGATCCTTGAAAGATTTGCTGGGCAAAAGTACTTCTGTTTCCTAGATGGTTACTTAGGATACAATCAAGTCCCTATCCATCCCGAGGATCAGGAAAAGACAACTTTCACCTGTCCCTACTGATGAGTTGCGACTCATCATAACTACATAGACGAAGTTAAGCTAGAAACTAGGTTAAATAATATCAAATTAACACATAAAAAGGGTTAAGTGTGGGAAATAGAGGAAAAGACCAAAAACATCAATTCTGTGCTAAAAATACATAATTAGGAAATTAAATGAGATATTCTATTAATAAATGTAAAATGACGATCCAAGTGCAAATTGAACGCATAAATGAGCTCAAAAGTTCAAATCAAAAGTATAATTAACTTCTTAAATGTTCAATTAAGCTTTTATAAAAACTTGGATGCATTTGGACATCATTAGGGCATTGCAATTAAAGATTTACATTTAGGTCCTTAGTACATTACATTTCATTCATTAGAAAACCTCTAGGGACTTACTTGTAGACAGCAGGGACCTCTCTGCAAGCCTAAAAGAACTGTTCTGTTATACTTTTTTACCACTTATGGTCTTTCTTGCAATCTTTCTACCCCTTCACAGAGGGGTGTACCCTGCACAATCACCAAAAGAACCCCAGCCACCTGCACCCATGTGAACACTGTTCATGCGCAAGAACTCTTGCGATCCTGGCCATCGATCCTCTACACCCAATCTGATCTATGGCTTGATTTGAATCGAACCTTCGCGCGATTCGGCGTGTGTGGTTACCTTTCCTCCTAGATCTGATCCAACGATCGCTATTTGATATTTTCTCACATGTGCACCTCTCCTCAAATCAGGACCGCCCACACCATTAGCGCATAATTTCACCCGCGAGGTGACTTGATTCACTCTCTCACTCTACTTAAGCACCTCCACTGATCGCATGCCCACCATCGACTTCCTCCCCTTAAGCCGATCCCTTTGTCCACCTGCAGCTTCCCATCAACCCAATTTCCTTTGCCAGCTATGACAGAGTTGGCGTTTCCCTCCCTAATTTCACTCGCTGCCAGCCGACCAGGTGGCAGACATTAGACATCTACGTCAGCTGCTGGTCTCCTTTCCCCATTCGTCGTCATCAACCGACCAGCAGGTGACCAGAGACATCTTCCTCCACTTAGATAGATTTATTGCTTTCCTAATGTAGTTTACTTGCTTTCTTGGAGTAGGAGTAATTAGAGTTGATCTGATGACTGTTAGTGTAGTTTAGGATTAGTTGTAGCATAGAAATGCCCAATATCACCTCCTCTGATCACTTCAGATCAAAGGGGATGAATTCACCCACACACTGATCATGTTTTTCTCCCTCTACATATTTTCATTTTCACTTCTGATTTCCTCGCAATTTAATCCGCAATCCACCCATTCATTTGGAGTCAAATCCCCATCTCTTTGCTTTCAAGCTTTGAGATGAGGATTTGCACTCAAATCCATCTTAGGGGCCTCTCACTCACTTCATTTTGTTCACAAAGGCCCCTGATCTGAGCTGAAAATGGAATCAATTTGTTTGATCTACTTTGAATTTGTGTTTAACACAAGATCGCAAGATTTTGAATCAATTGAGTTTTGAACGGTTTTGATCAAGCAAACTGAGGCATTTTTGTGTAATTCATTGAATGGCTATGAATCTGAGATGATTCTAATGTCAGAATTCATCTCAAATGAGCCATGATCAGATATGCTCTTTTTGAGGGTTTTTAATGTTTTGAATGCTTTGTAGAGCCAAGGAAGATCAACTATGTTGATTGGAGGCTCTATTAAGGATTTTAACCATGGATTTATTTTCTGAGATTTTTATTTTCACCTAAGGGATTTTCAGTATCCTTTAAGGTTTGTAGCATAATGGGATCCAAGCTGAATTTATTGGGTTGAATCCAACATTTTCTACATGCTGTCTATAGCATTAAAAAGTGTTAGATCAGCTATTTTTCTGATCTAATTTGATGTGATATTATTGACAAGGGACTTTGATTTAAAGTTGCACTTCTGAGAGAGGTTTTTATGTGATTTTCAGTCCTTGTTAGACTCTTTAGAGGTTTCTATGTGCTTTGAATCCCAGCTAATTACATCAAAGTGCTACTTTAGCAGCTACATTTCTTTAAAAGTTTTGACTCCAAATTTGATGAAAATCATGATCTGAATTTCAATATGAAGTATCCCTAACCAGACTATATCAAGTCTGATTTGGGATACTTCATACTGATTTTAGGTCTAATCTACCAATTTGTGAGTCCAGATCTGTTGTAGATGATATCTCTGAACTTTGTACACTGCAGTGAGGACCTATGCTAAGTTAAGATGTCTAGGCTTCGCCTAGAATGTTTGGAAAAATATTGCAACTGCTATTGCATTTGCTATCTACTGCTGCTGAACTGATGTTGCTGTTGCTGCAGCTGGATGTTTAATTCAACCGGCTAGATTGTGTGATTTGTAGGGCAGTAGATGGATTCTTGAGTCTTTTTAAAATGGCTGACCTATTTTCGGTGTTGTACACATTATATACAAGCTTTCATGTATAGTTAAATGTCTTTAGATCCAATTTGATTGCTTGTCATTTCATTTAGAAATCTTTTGTCGGCTAAAAATTTTGCCTAACTGTCCAAATGATTAAACTAGTGTCAAACTCACTGAAAATCATGTTTGAGTGCATGAACATCTTCTTTATATCTTAATGCTTATTTCTGGATGTGGTAACTGCATGTTCAGCACTTAGAGTTCCATTCTAGGACTTAGGTTCATATAGAAAACCCTTTAAAGGCCTAGAATGTGCTTCATTTGTAATTAAATAAAAAATTTATAAAAAATCCAAAAAAATAAAATAAACCTGTCTTGGTGAAGATCAGGTATATTTTTAAGTGTATGCCAAGTTTCATGGTATTCTGAACCCCCGGCTTGGTAGAACATACAAGCTGATGATTTAGTATACCATGGAATTTAATAAAAGAACTCAAGTATAAAAACACCAAAAACATCTCCATTCTTCTCATCCCTCTCTTTCTTTCTCATCCCCTATCTCCACAAAATATACAAAACCCATAAAAAGTGAAAAAAGCCTTAAAAATACCTAAAAATCCATTGTATACTATGTAAATACTTGTAAATATAAGGTATATAGTAAGCTATATAAGTAAATATTGTAAAATAGACATATATAGAGTATAAATAAGATATGAATATACTATCTAATGTAATTTAACTACCTAAGTTAACTCAAACTGTACATAGCTTATTTATATAACTATTTATTAATTATACTAATTTATATATACCAATAAGCTATATAAATTAATAAACCCTATAAATAAACATATTTAGTATTGATATTGTACATACATATTTATATGTATATTATGTACATTAGGAATCCTGTACCATAATTTAAATATACATACAGAATAAATAATTAATTTATTAATTTACTAGCTAAGTTATTAGATTAAATTGAAATAAATTAGTAATTGAAGTTAAAACTAAACTAATTTATACTGTATATTTGTAATAATGTATTTTAAGTAAATTAAGCTAATTTAATTATATTTATAATATATTATACTATTTAAATCTAATTTTTATGTAGAATGACCTAAAAATAAGTAGTTAAATGTAAATAAAATTGAAATAAAACCTGTAAAATATAATAAAAATATTTATTAAATACTTTAATATATATATTACTACTATAATAGGTCAATTAGACCATACATAACCTAATTTATACGTAATTAAGAAATAAAACCCAAAATACAGTATGTATAAACTGGGAACTTTGACTAATTTATTTATACAATAAATATAATTAAATTTATAAATTAATTGTACAACTATGTAGTACCATGTAAATACTTTATTATCATATAATTTAATTTTTAATTTTAATAATTTATGGCCCTCAAATCGAAGGCCAAAAACCTCAATTCTGTATAGCTGCATTGGATTCCAATGTTGGGTAGCACTAAACATAGTGCCACATCGTGTGGTGAAGAGCACCTAAAGCGCTATAAGTTGATTTTCTTCCACCGGCTATTCATTCGTCATGCATTGGGCGCGAGCAAACCCCTTACCCCTTCCCCTAAGCATATTCTGAGCATGTTATGGCTATGGCATGGTGTTATGATGTGATGATGGTGTGCAGTGTGCGGTTGGGAGCCATGCACTGTGCGAGGGCTTGATTAAGCCCATTTCTGAGCATAAAACATGATTAAAGAGGCTTAATAGCGAACTAGGGTGGCCCTAGTAGAGGTTTGATCCCACCCGTTAAGGGTGCTGTGTATCCCTTGAAAAGGCTACCCGCCAACCTTAAAACCTAATTTTTGAACTAATGAGGGGTTAAGGGAAGAAAAGAAGAGAAGAGAGCGAACTCAGAAATGGTTAAGTGTTGAGAACACAGAAGAGGAATAAGTGCCGAATTCATCTAAGTGTTGAGAGTGTAAGGAAGCAGAGGAACTAAAGAGATAAGAAAAGACTAAGTGTTAAGAAGGAAAAGAGAGTCGTAAAAGAAGAAAGAGTGAAAGAAAAGAAGTATGGTTGTATCCGTATAGTGTATATGTATAGTGTATATAAGTGTATACTGTAAATAATAAGTATATGTATATTAAGTATACGTAGTATAGATATTGCTTGAGCTATATATGTATATAAATAACCTTATAGCTTTACTGACAGACTAATATGTCATTGTAGATAGAATAAATATCAGTATAGATCCTAGTTTTTACCTTAGGTCATGTATATACTTTTCCCTAAGGTTTAGCGACGTTTTTATCTGTCACTGTACATAATATATATGTTACTGTATATGTTAATATACTAAGTTAAGTTAGTACAGTATATATTATTACTTATTATCGTATATATATATGTAAGTATTAGTATTGTAAGTTATAAATAGATAGTATATAATATTTAATTATAGTGTTTGATGCTTGTTTGTAATTAAGTGTTTACAAGCATTTTAGTTAATTCTTTTGTACATGATTAAGCTATTATTTCATTAATTCATTCATTTATGATTGCATATAAATTTGATATTTTTGGAATTAAAGAATAATGTTGGACTTAGAGAATGATGTATATCAATAACTGTCTCTCAGTGAATGACCTGGAATAAATCAATACAAATTATGTAATTAAATAAAATTGACGCGATAACGGTTTGTATTTGTGACATATACTACAACAATAACGACGTTTTTTATATGAACCATGATCGATCGCATCATATTTTTGGCGCCATTATCGAGGATAAAAACCCAACAACAGCGTTTTATTGTGATGTGATTGATTAACAACCGCAGAAAATTGATCGATATCAATTTTTGGCGCCGTTGCCAAGGATAAAAACCCAACAATTGTACTTTGTTATGATTATTGACATCTTATCGCTTATCACCTACGAAACCTTTGTTTTCCGTAGAATGTCATTCGGGCTTTGCAATGCACTTGTAACTTTTCAAAGGTGCATGTTAGCCATTTTTTCTAACATGGTGGGAGAATTTATGGAAGCTTTCGTGGAAGATTCCTCCATTTTCGGAGATTCGTTTGAATCTTGCCTAGCTAATCTCGAATTGATCCTTAAAAGATGCATCAAAACAAAATTGGTCCTTAGCTAGGAAAAGAGTCATTTCATGACATAAGAAGGTATCGTCTTAGGTCATGTAATCTCTGAACGGGGAATTGAGGTCGACAAAGCTAAGGTTGATGCTATTTCCAAACTTCCTCCTCCCACATTTATTAAACAAATCTACTGATTTCTCGGTCATGTAGGATTCTATAGGAGGTTCATCAAGGATTTCTCCAAGGTTGCTCGACCTTTGAGCAACCTTCTCACCAAAGATACGCTGTTTGATTTCAAGGAATCATGCCGCAAGGCATTCGATTTTCTTAAAACAGCAGTAACTTATGCTTCGTTGTTGCAACCACCGGTCTAGACATCCCCATTTGAGATCATGACCGACGCTTCTGATTACACGGTCGGGGCTGTTTTGGGTCAAACAATCGACAAAAAGCCCTCTGTCATCTACTACGCTAGCAAAACTCCGGACGAGGCCCAGAGGAATTACACTATTACTGAGAAAGATTTGCTAGCTGTAGTATTTGCTTTAGAAAAATTTAGGGCTTATCTCTTAGGGTCTCACGTTATAATTTTCACCGACCACTCGGCCTTGAGATATCTCTTGGCCAAAAAGGATGTCAAACCCTGACTCATCCAATGGATTCTTCTACTTCAAGAATTTGATCTTGAAATCAAAGATAAATCCGGGGCACAAAATGTGGTGGCAGATCATCTTTCGAGATTTCTAAGTGATTCTTCCCGTCTGAATATTTCAATTACTGATACTTTTTCGGACAAGACTATTCTGGTAGTTTCAAGCATCCAAATCTCTTGGTTTGCAAACATGGAAAATTATTTGGCTGTTGGTCAAATCGCTCAGGATTGGACCAAGCAACAATGGGATAGACTCAAATCTGAGGCCAAATATTACTTCTGGAATGACCCTGAACTGTATCGTATCAACTCTAATTAGATTATTCACCAATGTGTTCTAGAGAATGAGTTTCAAACCATACTTGAGTTCTGCCATGCATCCACGTGTGGTGGACATTTCTCTGGAAAAAAGACGGCTGCAAAAATACTTCAATCTGGATTCTATTGGCCGTCTTTATTCAACGATGCCCAGGAATTCTCAAGGTCGTGTTCCCGATGCTAGGCACTCAGGAGCATAACCAAGAGAGATATGATGCCTCTAAACCCAATCCTTCCCATCAAAATCTTCGATGTTTGGGTCATCGATTTCATGGGACCCTTCCTCCATTCATTTCGACACCAGTACATTCTTGTTGTTGTTGATTATGTGTCCAAGTGGATTTAGGTTATCCCTACCCGAACCAATGACCACAAGTTGGTCGTCAATTTCGTCAAAAAGAATATCTTCAATCGATTTTGGATTCTGAGGGCCATCATCAGCGATGATGGTACTCACTTCATAAATGCCTAGTTCCATAATTTACTGGTGAAATATGGGGTAAATCACAAAATCTCCACACCTTACCATCCTCAGACGAACGAATAGGCTGAGATCTTCAGTCGAGCGATCAAGAACATCCTACAAAAAATGATTAGACCTGATCAAAAAGATTGGACTCAAAAGCTTGAGGACGCTCTTTGAGCCTACCGTACGGTGCACAAAATGCCTATCGGCATGTCACCATTTCGTCTGGTTTATGGAAAGGTGTGTCATTTATCCGTAGAGATTGAACATTAGGCATTCTGGGCGATCAAGAAATGCAACTTTGATTTAAGTTTAGCCGGAAAGACCAGGAAGCTCCAACTATCTGAGTTGGAAGAGCTTAGAAATAATGCGTACAAGAATGCCAAGATCTATAAGGCTTGAACCAAAGCTCTTCATGACCAACTGATTTCCCACAAGAGGTTTAAGCTAAACCAGAAGGTCTGGCTCTTTGATTCTCGACTTAAGCTCTTTCCCGGCAGGCTTAGGTCAAAGTTGAATGGTCCATTCATCATCGATCGGATATTTCCAAATGGGGTCGTTGAGATCTTTGACCCAAAGATAGGTAATTCTTTTAAGGTCAACGGATAACGTTTAAAACCTTATGTTGACCGTGTTATTCCAGAACCCGTCTCCGACAAGGTTACTTTGGTTGGACTTCGCCTAGCTGATGGCATTAAACTCAGCACTTGTACAGTCTGACTCAGAGCTGCCCCGAACATCATGGAATAGAAGTGATATTTTCTTCGTTCTACCCTACTTCTCGTGCCTTTTATTTTCAATGAAGACATTACATCAGCTAGGCATGGGAGGGTGGATTCATTTCTGAATCATTTTGTTAGCTCTGTGGAATTCTTGCAAATTCTGCTTAATTTTCTCTTTATTATTTGAAAAAAAGTTGAATTAGGAAAAGAATACTTGGGCATTAGGATTTTTAAACCTTAGGGAATAATACAGTAGTATCTGAACACTTAGACCCTTCAAGTCTTCGAGCTTAATCAGCCCGGGTGTCCACTAAAATGTGGATTTATTTATTGAGTCCTCGCCATTCTGAATTTATTTCAATTTGGTTAAATAAGTTGGGGTGATAAGTACACGACTTATCAACCTACCCTCTGATTTAAGGGAACTTATAGTCTAAGCATCTACACACTCTTTGCACTGACTCACTTTTCGATGATTTTAAAAAAAAATGGGTAGCTAATGAACCTTCTAGGGTGGTATGACTGGCAAGTTATAGTGGGTAACAACCCATTGGTCAATTGTCCAGAGCCCAGTCACATGACCATTCTCTTCTTGCTACCTTTAAGTAAATCTTAGATCAGGGAAGCCACCTACTTAAAAAGAAAAGAAAGAAAAGAAAAGAAAAGTATCCAAAAGGAGAAAAAAAAAAAGAAAACAAGAAAAGAAGAAAGAAATAAGCCATACTTCACCGAACGAGTATGGCTAGAAAGTTATTGTAGGTAACTACCCATTAGTTGGTTATCCAGAACCCAGCTCACAAAAATGCACGTTTAATTCCAAACACTTAGGAAGAAGCAGAGAAGTAGAATAAGCCAAGGAGATATACACTGGGTTCGCCCTTATGTTGACCCCATAAAAATAAAAGTAAGGAGAAAGCTACCAATTGTATAGATACACCTCTAGGCAAAACTTCTTTTAAGGTCACCTAGGAGCGTAGAAACCCGAAGTCCATTTTAATTGCCGATCGGTGAGTCTATCACATTTCACACATAAAGATGCTTAGAACTTAGAGTTTCCTTTGAGTCCTGGGTGGGTTGAGTGGCCGTAGAAAGCTGCTCCGAAACCCTAAACTCAAAAATCCAAAAAAAAAAAAAGAAAAGAAGAAAAAGAAAAAGATCCTTCTTTGAATAAGGCAAGGGCTTGAGGTGATCTGCATTTTGGTAGACACTCGGACACTGTTGTGTCTCTGTAGTTCAGATCTTAGTTGAAATCCCTAAGTGTTAAAAGTAACTTTTGCTCAAGAAACCTGATTCAAATTCTCTTATAAATAGCATGTAGTTTTGCTAGGGACTTGCAAAAGATAGACATGGGGGTGTGATGTAAACATGTTTATATCACATAAACCATGTATTTATGCATGTTCTTAAGTGTATAGTTGCATTATACATTAGTAATACTGCATAACTGATGATAACATCATCATCAGTCATATCTAGCTTCAATTAGTCATAATTAAGGATTAAATGCTCCTACATAACCGCCTGAGAAACGTAATTCACTGCAAATCCTTTCTGAGAGAAATACAAGCCAGGGTTAAAACTACAATTTTACCATCATATCATGAATACAAAATAACCTCAGGTTTCTTCAGGGGTTAATTTACAAGTGGGTTAGAACAGACAGAAAAGGGTTTTCATGCGTTTCAAGAATTAAATGACATCTAAAATCCTAAAAATAAACTTGCTTAATTAACTGAGGTTATGGTCAAGACTAAATTCACCTAAACCCTCTAAAATTCATAGAAAAATATTCTCTAGGACTCGGTACCTTCAATTTGACCATCAGAACCCGTCTTGACGCAAAATAGTCTCAGACAGACATTTACCCTAATTTGGGATTTTGCACAAATTACCCAGTCAAACTAGGTCAAAACCAAAATCTAACTTCACCATTGGATTTCTTGGGTCCAAATTAAGTTTGTACCAAAATTTGGACCCAATCTGAGATCATCTTGACCTAGTTTGCAATTTGATCCTGTCTGATTCTTTTCTCTTACACACATGCCCTTAACTTTCAAAATCCTTGCAAATAACCCCCCAACTTTGTCATCTTCTTCACAAATAGGTCCCGACCGCCATGAAATCCTATTCCTACAACTCCGGTGACCTTAATATGGCAACATCTTCATGATTCCTTAATATGGCAAAATTGAAAGGGAAGTTCGTTAAGGAATTGTCTTCCTTTTTAGGAAGATCCAAAGTTCCAGATCTCGCCCAATCCCTCATGCGAATCCTTCAAAGAGATGAGTATCCTATTCCAGCGAACATTCCAAGCTTGGAAGCTTGGCTTCCAAGCTCAAATCGACCTCTAGACCCCTATAAAAGGACCCTCAAACCTCGTCGAGTTCCCTAGACTCAATTTCTGTCGGAAAATCCCCAATTTCCTCTCTCCTATTTCGGCCGAATAGCTCTTCAAGCTCCGACGACTCCCTCCGACTCCTCGCATCATCTAACAGCAATACTAGCGGCAGATTCTTCTTCCTCACCTTCCCCCGCGTCATGCAATACCAGTTGTTATCGCCCTCTCTCCGTTGTTGTCGCTGTCCCCCTCTACCAGAGCATCTTCTTCCCCGGCACCGGCCTACCAACGTTGGTGCCTTTATCCCCTTGACGTCTATTAAATTAGGGTTAGATTAGATCCTAAATTCTCTTAGGTTAGTTTTATATCCAAAAACCCCAAAAACAAGCCCTCGACTACGCCATTCACCCTCATCTTCCCCGCATTTGGCGACCACTCCAGCGAGGTGCCTCTATCGCTACACCCCTCCATCTGCCTCGCCGACCACCTCATGACCTTCGCCACACCACCCTCTTCAAAACCCTCTACCTATTCACCATTGTGCTCACCCAAATCGCCCACGGAACAAACCCACCTTCATCAACCTATCCCGTCACCGACCAGCCTCCTTCGTGCACCAAACTCCACAAACCACCACCACAACCTTCGCTGTCACCTCACGACTCTCTTGAGCTGGTTTAATGTGGCCATAAGGCCATTTGTTTGATTGCAGGTACTTAGGTCCCCAGCGTCATTGTTAAAGCTCCTTCACGAAGCTTCAGACCTTGTTCGTGCAGGATACGCCCAGGTGAAGACTCCAGGCGCAGCAAAATCCCTCGAGGAACACAACCCAGGGACCAATTTGGCCCTTTGACTATGCCTTTGACTGAAATTAGACGCATCATCCACTGCAGCCAGCGCGAAGAGGAAGGGTGGGACTTTAATCCCACCTCGGAAGTGGGCAGCCAAGCGCAGCGAGTTAAATTGATTTTCTGCCTCAGGCTTATCGCCTCAACTGAACACAGGGGGTGAGGTCCCTGCTCATCATTCACCTACACCTCGCCCGTGACCTATCCCCCAAGGGCCTGGCACTGACCCGACCCGCTTAAGCCCTGTTCACACCTCGACTACGATATCACACCCACAGCCTTAGTCCCGGGTACACTTAGATCCGAACCCGATTACCCGAGGCTCTAGGATAGCGGATCCCAAAGAGAGAAAGAAAGAGAGCATGTGGGGGCAGGGGGTTTTGCTTCCCTGTGTATTGGCTAACACTTAGCCAATTTTGTGAGTTTCCCCCTGTGCATAAAGAGAAGGAAGAAGGCCTTTGCAGAAGAGGTGGAAGAAGGTCTGAAAAAGAAAGAAGAGAAGAGGGAGAAGAAGATCAGTGTTGATATTGTTGATATATTTAAGTACCTATGTTTAATGGTTGATGGCACTGTTGCATTATTTGATCAATGCATATATGCTTAAATTGAATAATTGGTGATCTAAATCACCATTGTTTTTGCTTTGAGATTCTTTTTGCCATGCATAACTATTGTTATACTCTTGTGCTACATTGATTATTAGTTTTGAGTAATTGTTATCATTAATTGTGCTCATTTACATTATTTATTGACATTGGCGCTTGAATTCCTATTTGTTTCCGGTATTCGACCTCGGACTTCCATTCGAGTAATAAATTCTATTTGTTTTCAAGCGATTTCAACCTATACTACGACACTACTTTTATAACATCGATTTCGCTAGTCAACAATAACATGCATCATCTTGCATTTAGTTTAGATTGTATAAAGTTTAGGTTAATTTTTTCTTTTTGTGGTAAGGGTATAGGGAGATGTTTAATTGGCGCCTCAAATTGAAGATCCAACTATACGGATCTGATCAGGGCAACGATCGGAGTTCAACGACTCTAAGATCACCCTGATCAGACTTCCATAGCATTAGATGCAGTCCGAGTAAGATCAGAGGACAATGGGTCAGATGGTGTAAATATTTACCTCATATGACAAATTCAACTGCGTGGATGGGTTCGGATCGAAGATCGTAGCCCAATGACGTGAAAATTGGTCCAATTGGACATCCGTGGCACCATCTACAACACACAGAAGATGGACAGCCAAGATGGCACCACATGGCACCATCCCAGCCACCCAACGCCCGCCAAGGCCTCCCACTCCACTTCTTCAAGCAAAGATCAACACTTGATCTTGATCGTTGGATGAAGATCCAACAGCCAAGATCGTCTAAGTGCAAAAGCATTCGCATGACAAAGAGGGCGGCTTGGCGTGTTGGGTGAGCACATGCTCGCGAAGGAAAGGTCGTGGGTTCAACTCTCAATTAAAGGTGCGTGCGGATTTATCTCGATCGTGCGATCAATTATGAACGGCCTGAATCTGCCAATCAGGCACATGCACGATCAGACGCGATTTTGCATGCACCATCGCATGTGCAGGCATACATTGAGAAGGCGAGCAATAGAGTGTTTTAAGAGATCGGACGACTGAGAATGCCCAATCGTGTGTGAGCGTTATGTGCAGAGGAAGGAAAGGAAGCAGGGGCTTGCGCAAGTTCTTTAACAACGTGGGGTGATTAGTGACGTTTATATTCGTCACTAAAAACCCCCTCATTTAATGTTTTAAGATGAAATGACCCTTATGCCCCCTACAATCTTCACCTATAAAAGGCCCTACAACCCCACACTTTCTTCATCTCTTCCTTTACCTCTCTCCCTCTCCAAAGCTCTAAAGAAGCTTGTTTCAAACTCGGGATGCTCCCCTAGAGTTAAAATCAAAAATTTGTCCACTTCTCACCACGTTCGTGGAGCTCCCGTGGTCGTCTTCTCGCCTCCATTCCAAAAGTGGATCCCGCAATGACGACGTCCTGCCTCGCCCCCGGTTCTTCCCACTTCATTCTCCATCTTTCTTCTCCACTCTCTATCTTCCAAGCGTCGCCCGTTCCGTCTCGTCCTCCAAGCAGCCGTTGAGGAGGATAATTTCTTGCCCCCGGTTCTTCCCACTTCGTTCTCCATCTCTTTATTGCTTTCTAGAGTAGATTTACCGCTTTCTAGTTGTAATGTTTCCAACTTTCTAGTTGTAAAAACAATATCTCTGTTATAAAAATATTTTGCTCTCTCTCTCTCTCTAGTATAGTATCTATTCATTGTGAATAACCTGCCTTAAAACTAAAATTCCACAAAAAATATATATAATTGCATATCGCAAATCAACGTAGCCTCCCTGTGTTCAACCCGAAATTCCTTTTGTGTTTCGATAAATTTATTTATTGACGAATTTTCTTGCAAATTACACTACAACGATGGGTTTTCCAAACTCAATCTTTTTTGCAACGATTTTCCACTCCAATAAATACCAAAATTCATGACAGCCTAACACACCTTTAATAACCATAAATTTTTTATTCTAAATTCAAATTGAGTGATTCAAGTTGAATTTGAAAGCTAATTTCAAGGGCAGACAAATTGAAATTAGAAAATTAAGGTGGCTTAAATTTCCAGACAAGTTAATAAAATCCTAAAAGGTTGTTGTATCACCCTCTATAAATATCCTCTTCCTTGCGTCCATAGCCACCATTTTCACCTTCTTCTAAGACCCTAACCACTACCTTCATACACCATATTGGACATTCGTAAGCCTTCCTCTAAGGTTGGGCACACCGTCTCTTCATTGGCATCATCTCCATCTTCACGTCTGCATCACGAGAGCGACATCTTTCTCAGGAAGGCATCTTCTTAGAGGAGGACCTTGAGGAGGAACTTTTCGAGGAACTTGGCAGGACTTGGAGTACACAACATCTACTATGGGGAGTCTCGCATGTGGAACCACGCTCATCTTGAAGGGTTCAAGGGTTTCTCTTACTCTCTTTATCATTATCCTTTTGTAGAACCTTTTAATTTATTATCAATGATGATTACTATTTATTTTGAGATGCTTGCTTTCTTGTTATATTATGATTGGCTAATTTTCTTTTCACATGCGAGTAAGGAGGTAGGATCAACATGGTTTCATCGTAGATGAGTTTTATTCGCTCTTGTATGATTATTAGAAAATTGATTTGTTTCATGCGTGTAAACATGCATAGGATAGTCCAAGCCTAGGATTTCATATCCGAGTTGGGTCGCAG
Organism: Thalassia testudinum; assembly: GCA_037157565.1. Lineage (NCBI taxonomy): Eukaryota > Viridiplantae > Streptophyta > Magnoliopsida > Alismatales > Hydrocharitaceae > Thalassia > Thalassia testudinum. Next base: position 29,054,598 of record JAZHRO010000024.1, read on the forward strand.
CCTTAGCGGGTTTGCATGAGATGAGACAAGCCTAGCAGAGAGCAATCATCAGCAATTTGAACCTGTTTAATCACTTTTTAGTATTCGATTCTATTTCCTGAAACCCGTGGCAAATTCTCGCATTGATTGGAGCCTATTTGGCATTCTTGTGTTTTTCCTCATTCTCACTAATTCTAATTTTGGTTTTATAAATTTTTTGCAGTAGATTATAGGAGTTCAAGATTTGTTCAATTTTTTCTATAGTTAGGTATGGAAGTAGGGAAGAACCGTAGCAACTTTAAAAGCCTAATTCATTATAGAAAATAAGATAAAATTCTCACACTGACTGAAGGTCACAATGAAAATAGATCATAAAATTTCTAACTTGTCAGATTTTTACCAAATTATCGACAACTCTGATTTACGCAAAATCAATGGCTATTTCTTTCTTTCTGAGTCTAGTATTAGGGATAAATTTGGTATATTTTTCTAGGGTCAGTAATTCTAGTGTTTGGCTTGCACATTAGAAGGCAGTCAGAGCAGTTCTTCTGACTCGCTTGACTTAGAAAAATCCAAAGAAATCAGAAAATACTTCAAAATATACCAAAAAATTTTCTAAATTTGTTTAACTCATTAGAAAATACAACCATATAATTTCTTTTAGGATTAAACCCAACTCACACTATTCGCAATACAATTAAGTCGATTTTAAATTCTTGTGTGCTATTTTTCCGAATTTAGTGCAACACACACCAGTAGATAACGTAGTCGAATTCATTGTTACAAATTAATTGTTACTACTTCATTAAACGTTAACTCTCTTACAACCCATTAAATTAGGAATTGGCTATTCACGAGTGAATCGAATTGGCTAAACATTATTATGAAATAATCAACCGAGAATACCTATAATCCATTCAAAGTATTGTGATGTATACAAGAGATTAAATAGATTGGAATTAAAAATTAAACGAGAAATACTTGTTATGTTATAAGATGAATTGAATGATGAAATTATTGAGGTTTTTCTAAAGATTTTGAAAAGAAAGAAAGAATAGAAATATTTGCCCAGTTTAGAAATATGAATGGAAACATTGAATGAGATGGGAATTAATGGATGGAAATTATTGGATACTAAAGAGGTTACTTGGAAGTTAGTACTCATGCCTGTTATTAACAACATGGTTGGCTATACTTGTTAGGGTCAGAGACTGACTCAAGGAATGAGCAAGCCTCCCTGCGACTCATTTTTTTAAGTTGCTTTGGCCAATTGGGTAGCATGGTGCTTGGGTACACATTACTGTTTTGAGAGGTTGGAGCTATTTATTTTGTACCTTGTAGTGGAAATGGCTGGCTGTGTGTCAGTGCAAGGTAGCTCCCTACATGTTTATCACACAGATTGTAGTCACCACCTCGGCCAAATGGGTGTACCGTATGCAATCTAGCATCTAGGATACTGCAACCATATCTCCTTGAACCTTTTAAGTAGTTGATTTTCGGGCAGAATTGATTGAAATATGAAGGAAAGGCAAGGGGTTTAAATGATAGAAAAACTTAAATAATTGAGAATAATACTTGTTTTCATTATTTCTTGCACTTGCTTGACTCTACTCATTCTTTGTTGTTTCGCTACTCTACTCAACATTTGCTGATGTTTTCTGTGGACCTTGTACTTAGGTCCTGATGAGATACAACTGATCCTTGAGATTGTATTGGCCGACGATGCCAGCTTGATGCTAGCCTAAGTGCGGCACCATATCCTGGTAGTTGTAGTCTTAGTTCTTAGTTTTGGTGTCCTTCAATTTTCTACAATACTTTGTTTTATTTCCTTCCAGTATTTTTGCTTTATTTTCTTTGGTTATGTAACAGTGCATATGACAGCTATGATTATTCTAGTGTTATCTTTTCCAATTCAACTTTTCTTGTTGTTCCATATATATTTGTGATGTGATGCGCTATGAATGAAATTGTTATTCTATATTTATGCATTGGATGACTAGATCTTGGGAAATTGGTGAATTGAGTTTGGTGGGGACTTGGGTTGTAATAGATGGGCATAAAGATAAGGTTTTGTTGAATCCTCAAATTGTAAGAACTTCCTATAGGATCATTATGCTTCCTTCAGGGTCTTGTCTAGATGTTCACCTTCTACATCGAGGTTGGTATTATTTATTAATGACCTTAGCTTTAATTTTTGATAATGACAAACAAAAAATCTTTTATATATGTATATGTTTGTTGGATACTAATAAGTGATGTAGGGATGTCAAAGAAGAAGCTATGGTTATGATGATGCATGCAAAAAACTTCAAGAATTGCAAAAGATGCACAATATATCTTTGAAATTGCAAGAAGTTCAAGAGAATGCACTAGTCTAAGAAACATTGTAATTATGTTTTTTTTTTTGTTTTGTTATTTGTTTTGCTATAGAATGTAAAAAGTGCATAAGAGAACCTCTAAACAATCCCAGCAACCCATATTAGACCTTCATTTTCTCATTCCCTTCAAATCTCCTCAAGATCTTGATTTTCAGAATTTTTTCAATGTTTAGACAGCCAGACCAGACGACTACTTTCCATAATATATCTCAAAACCTTTATATTATCACTTCTTTGAACTCATACTTTACCAATCTAGGGTCAACTCTTAGTTTATAAATTTTGTGATAATTTCAATTGCCACTTTTCTTGTTTAGATGTCTAGTTTTGATTAAATAACCTCAATGACCATTTTATTAATTACTAACATTCATGTATTAATCACCAATGTTCATGTAGATGATTCTTTAATTTCACTCGATTTTATCAATAACTACTTTTCTAAAAAAGAAGACTTTTAGCCTTATGACCAACATTTGAACTTCATTTTTAAGACATCTAAATTCTTTTTCAGACGTCCCTAGATCCTTTTTCAAAGCCTTGATAGTAACTAATACATCTCACTAAGTTTGGTTCAATAGAAGTCTAAACCTCTTTCCAGATATTTAGAAAGCCTAATTTAGACATCTAATCTTAAAGTAGACACCCCAATAACTCCATTATTGACTTCAATAACTTAGTCAATCCATTCAGCACTCATTACGCCTCCTTGTTGTCACCATGCGTCAATTAGACGTGAGCTGCCATTGACAACAGTGTGACTTTTATGGGGACACCCTCGTTGACACTTATTTTTGCGAGAGAGCCCCCTTTTTCCTCTTTAGTTCTTTTTCTCTTCTTTCTTCTTCCTTTCCCTTCTCGAGTTGTGTGTGGTTAGGGAATGATAATGATGGTCAAAACTCTAGCTAGAACCTTTTTATTGGTCTCTAATTTGCATTAGGTTTATGAAAGTTTGGATTTTGATGAAAATACCCTTGGGTGTTAGTTTAATTATGCCTTTTACCCATTCATCTTATTTTTAGCATAACTTGAGCTACACACCTTAGATTTACGCAAAACAAGAGTCATTAGAAAGCTTACAACGAGATGAATCAATTAATACCAAAAGTGACCTATTTTGGAAAAGGTCACTTTATGAGTCTCACATTTATGAGGTGTTCCAACTTGACTTGACCCTAATGAGTATTGATGGGTTGGAAACGACGTGATCGACTCCAAAATGACTTCAAACTCACATTCTAGGACATTACAAATATAACAACTCTAAAGGGAGTTTTTCCCCCAAAACGTAGGAAAGGTTATAAGTGGTGAAGATAAAGAACATTATCAAGTCCATAACAACCTTAAGAGGTGTAATAACCTTAAAGGGAATAAACTAGGGTGTTATGGACTCACCAGTGAATAGCTCCAGGTATTTCTCCTTCATCTCGACCTTAGGTTCACATGTCACCTCCTTGTATTGTTGACTCTTCACAGCATGTTTACCAGAGGGACCTCTTTATTTTGTAGCTATTGCGAGGCGAAAGAGAAGGTTTTAAATATGCATTCGTTGTAGTACACTCTTAAATCGCACAACAAAATATTTAAATTTATAAACTCAGAATTTAAAGAGAGTCCGAGATCGTTCATAGGGAGCAAGTATGCAATTTAATTTCACCAATCACAAGAAATATATATGCATTTAAAAGCAACAATACTTAGAATCATATTTCAATAAAATCAGGAAAATAGAGCAAAAAAATTAGGTTAAAATGGTGATTTGAATAACTAAATTAACCCTTTAAGTTTAAGCTCACAATCACTTAAATATCTTAACAGTAAATCACAACTATTAAGCCACGTCAATCAAACTATTCAAATAACCCATAGTAACTAGCAAAGGGCCTCAGACATCATCTTTATGTATCAGATGGCATAAGTGGTAAGCCTCAGCAAGCACAGCACCACAACAGGCACCAAGAGCACAAGGCTCTCTCTCAAGAACACAGTAGCAGCAGCAACAGAGGCTCAAGGGCCTCTTCAGAATTTCTGTAAGTATTGAGAGCAGAGGGAGTGCACGAGAGCAAAACCCACCCCCTCTCTCAAATTCTCTTTCTCTCAGACCCGATAGGTTAATCGAGTATATAGTCGGGTATTCAGATCCGGGCAGGGGACCAGACCTGCATGGCAGTGACCGTGGGTGAGGAGTGTACGTATGCGTGAGTGGAGGGACCTTACCCTCATGTACTGGGTGAGGGGTCGTCTTCACTTTTTCCTTATATGCACAGCTGGAGGCCCTGCTCTTCACAATGTGGGACTATCCCACCGAGTGTTCTTTGCACAACAGCTAAGGAAGTTGACAGTGTCAATTGAAGGCAAAGGCATAGCTGAAGGCTCCAATTGACTGCCTGAAAAGTGACCTAGAACTCAATCGTGCATCCTGGGAATGGATTCGCGGATGATTGAGACCAAAGAACTACAGCCAAGGTCAGAGATGATGGTGGTGACGACGAAGACTAGAGAAGTACCTAAAATAAGGAATACAGCCTGATGGCCCAATCAGAGTAGTTCAGAAGGATCACCGGATGTCGACGATTGCAATGGTGGGTGTGGCATCATGTGAAGATGTGTGTGGAGGTCTGGTGACCTCGCGAAGGTGGTGCGGTGAGGGTGGTGTCGGGTGGAGTGTTTGAGAGGCCAATCCCCTCAATTTCTTGAGGGGTTTTGGTGGCTGAGGGACGGCGAAGGTGTAGGGACCGATGGCGGGCGGTTTGGTGTAGTGGAGTGAGCGGAGGGCTTTGCCGGAGCATCGCCAGAGCGGAGGAAGATGACAGTGGCCAGGTCGTGTGAGCGTGCAAAAGTGGATATTAACTATGTGAGTCGAGTAAGGGAAAGGTGAGGAGTCGAACTAGAGTGGTTGCAGATGATGAGGGGGAGGAGGCAACGTCGACTATGATTGGTCGGCATCGGAGATGAAAGAAGCTCCTGGGAGGGGAACAACGATGTTTGAAGGGGGAGGAGGGCCCTTGCAGGTGTGGCAAGGTGCGGACAACGAAGAGGAAGAACCTACTACCAATAGTACATGGTAGCAAGCGAAGAAGCCGAAGGAGGAAGATCGCTGGAGACAAGTTGGAGCAAGGCTAAGGTAGAGGAGGAAGGGTTGTTTTCGGCCAAAAACCCACTGAGGAGAGTAGTCTTGCATTGAGGGACCTTTTAAAGGTCTCAGGGCTTGGTCCAAGATTGGAAACAAGCTTGAAGATCTTGGATTTCTAGGGAAAGAGATCCATGATCTTGAGGAGTTCGCACGAGCTCCTTGATGAGAACTAGAGTTCAAGACAAGGTTCAGATGGCTGGGAATTCTCTCAAGATCATTCCTTCCAATTTTGGAAGGAATTGATCGAGACATCAGGGAGAAATCCCAGATTGAAGGTCGATGTGTTTGGGTTCACACTGTTAATGGTGGTAGGGACCTTTTTGAAGAAAATGATGAGAAGTTAATGGGCTAAATGCAAAGATTTCGAAAGCTAGGGCTTAAGTGTGAAAAATAGAGTTTAAATGGACTAAAATGAAAACTAGCTCAACATGGACTCCGATTGGGCTCAAATTTTGGTACCAACCTAATTTGAACCCAAGGAATATGATGGTGAAGTTGGATTTCAGTTTTGACCAAGTTTGACTAGGTAATTTGCACAGAAACCCAAATTAGGGCAGAACTCTATCTATAACTGTTGAGGTCAAAATAGATTTCAAAGGTCAAATCAAGGTTATTAAACCTCAAGGAATATTTTTCAATGAATTTTAGGAGATTTAGATGAATTTTATCCTAACCAAAACTTCTATAATTTAAGTAGGTCTGAATTAGGGCTTTAGGTGTTGTTTTGGTTCTCGAAATACGTGAAACCATGTGTCTATCTACATGGACCCACTTATTGGTCTTTAATGCTTATTTGACCTTAATTTCACCCTTAGCAAACCCCTTAGTTATTCTGTTCTCATGATATGCTATTAAAATTATAGAATTAACCTTATTTTCTTGTTCTCTTCTCAAAACAGAATAATGTAGAGTTACAACCCTCAGATGGTTATGTAGGAGCATTTATCTTTCAATGATGACTAAAAGTGATCAGTTAGGGTCTATGATGGTGTTCCCATCAGTAGCTTCCAAACCATTTGATCCAAAATCTCCACTAGTTTCCCTAAGTATGTCAGGTCCTCCTTGGTCCCAACATTCTTATAGCTAAGAATGTGGTTTGGGTCCGGCATGTACTTTCGTAGGTTCAAGATATGAAACATGTCATGTATGATGGATAATTAAGGTGGAAGGGAAAGCTTGTATACTAAAAGTTTGACTCGCTCTAGAATTTCAAAGCGACCCACAAATCTTGGTTCCAACTTGTCCTTTACTCCGAATCTTTATATGCCATTCATGGGTGAACCCTTGAGAAAAATAAAGTTGCCAACTTCGATTTGGATATCTCACTACCTGCAATCAACATAACTCTTCTGCTGACTTTGTGTAGTGGTGAGCTTCTTTGTGGATCTGCTCAATAACCTCCTTGCTTAAATGTATTAATTTGGGACCCACCTCCCATTTTACTCAATCCTCATCCTAAGAGAAGGAAGACATGCACTTCCAACCATACAACACCTTATACAAAGCCAAGCCAATCGTAGCATGATAGCTATTATTGTATGTATATTGATGAGTGAGCATAATTACATGATAACATGGTTAATTTTGTTGCTTTTGGGATATTAGTTGCATAAGATTTAGGGCATTCTATATATAATTGCATCTTCATATATTAGAATTAAGATTGTGAAATTGAGCCTATTTTATGCTAATTTGAGACTTTTCTCTGTGCAAGAACACTTGATTTAGCCTTAATAGGGGAAGTGATGTAAACACATTTACACTACTTAAAATGTCTATTTATGCATGTTCTTAAGCATAGGATTGCATTTCATGATATAAATATTGCATTACATGCATCATCTTGCATTTAGAGTAGTTTGAATAAAATGGAGGTTAATTGTCTCCTTTTATGTGCTTGGATAGGACAGACATTTTATCGGGGCCTCGGATCAAAGATCCAACCGTATGGATGTGATCAGGGCGACGATTGGAGTTCAATGACTCCAAGATCGCCCTAATCAGGCATCCGTAGCATCAGATAGTGACCCGGAAACCCTAGAAGATCAAGGGCCAGGATGGTGTAAATTTACACTTCAGATGATAAATCCGACCGCACGGATGAATTTAGATCGACGATCGAAGCCCAACGACACAAAAATCGAGTCAATCCGACATCCGTGGCACCATCTACAACTTCCAGAAGATGGACGGCCAAGATAGCGCCACGTGGTGCCATCTCAGCCGCCCAAGCGGCCGCTTCATCTTGTGAAGGCCCCACGCCTGATCTCTCTCTGCCGGTGGATCTTAATCCAATGGCTGTGGGCGCTCGCTTTTAAAAGCATCCGCTCGACCATCCGCGCCCCATAGCGCAGTGGTCGAGCGAGCTATCGCGAGCACCGGGCGCGAGTTCGAGACATGGAGAGGGGGCTGGAAGGCGCGGCGATTGGGCGTGGGTGGAGCGTCAGATGGAGATCGAACGGCCGTGCGCACCCGATAGCGTCGACCCGCGATTGGACGCGCAATCGGACGCGCAATTAGACGCGCGGGGGGCGCGCAACGCAGTGGGCGCAGACGCATCTTAAGCCGTCCGATCTCGCGATCGGACGGCTGAAAAGCGCTGGACGTGCATGGAAGTTGATGAGCGGGCAGCGGAGGAGGCGCGCGTTGGTGTGGAAGCTACTCCCACATTGGGGCTTTAGTGACGGATTTATCCGTCACTAAAGACCCCTTATTTATTGTTTTGAAGTTGTAATGTCCATTTTGCCCCCACTCCTTGCAACTATAAAAGGAGACCCCCTCCATACAAAATTCTCATCCCTTCTTTCTCCTCTCTACCCCTCCAAAGCTCAAAAGAAGCTTGTCCCACACCCGGGATGCTTCTTGCGAGATAAAGTCCAATTTTCGTTCCCCTTCGGAAGTGGATCCCCCGACGACGACGGCGTGCTGCTCCGTTCCCGTTCTTCTGCTTCGTCCACCTTCGTCCTGCTTCGTTCTCCTTCGTCCAGGCGTCGTCCCGTCCGACTCGTCCTCCAAGCAATCGTCGAGGAGGATAACTTCTCTCTCCCATTCTTATTTACAGCTTTTCTAGTGTAGAATTTTCCTGCTTTATAGTGTAATTGATTTTCCTCATTCTAGTGTAACTTTTATAAACAGTTGAAATATTGAATGCATGTTCTCTTTCTCTCTCTCTCTCTCTCTCTCTCTCTCTCTCTCTCTCTTTCTTTTAGTCTAATAGCTCCATTGTAATTATATCGCCTTGCTTATCGAAAATCCTAAAAAAATTATAATTGCGAATATAGATCAACGTAGCCTCCCTGTGTTCGACCCGGAATTCTTTTCGGTATAAATTTTATTTGTTGAACACGAATTCTTCGCTTTCGAACTACAACGACAGGTTTTCCAAAACCAAACACGTAAGCGTAGCGTTTCGAAAAATCGTTCAACAGGAAGTAAGATGCAAGGTCATCCAAGCTCAATTGAAGAGGAGAAGATCACAATTTAACCAAGAAAACCCTACCCTAATCCCAGTTCCATACCTGCCTTATTTAGCCAGAGCCTAAAACCCTAATCCTAAACCTTGACCTAATCCCTAACCTTCCACATTGAGCTATCCAAACACTAGTCATAACCCTAAACCTAATCCTAAAATTTCCAACTCATAGTCCTAGTTAAACTACATGAAATCCTAATCCTTAGCCTATCTTCTAAAAGCCTTCCACATTATCCACTTGCCACATAATTTTCCACATCCAAAAATACACTAATCATTCTTTGAAATCACTTAATTAAATGTGGCATCCAATTATCTCAATCAAGCTTCAATCAAATCCCTTAATTATTTTATCAATTAGCCTAATGTGAACATGACCTAGGAGTGAACATGCCCTCTTTCTAGAAGATCCATAATTCAAATGTCTAAGAGCCCTCTCCACCTCCCTAAGGTTCACAGAAATAGCCTCCAAACCTTACCTATGGTCCACTCCATTTACATTCCAAAAATTCCCATCCCATTCAATCAATCCCAATCAGCGTTTCCTATTTCCTAATTCTATGATTGCCTACCATATAAACCCAACCTAAGGCTCCACCTCCATAAAAAGCCCACGCAAACCCTAAGCCCCTCAAACCTTGTGCACGTACACCACCTTTAAGCCACCACATCCCACGGTCAACCACCATCCACCTTCTAGAAAACCTTAGTCCTAAACCTATTAGGATTTCTACTTGCCTAATTAGTCAATCCTAATCCTAATCCCAATTTTCAAAACCCAACGCCCTTGACCTCCAAGCAACACCCTTAGGCCATCCCTTATGCCTATAGAAAATGACCCTAAGCCTCCATGTTGCAAACACATTCTTCTCCCTTGCAATCACTTCCTTTCTAAGCTTCTTCCTCCTCCACCTCAAAACCGTAACCTCCTCCCTCCTTCCTTTCTAACCTCTACCCTCCCAAAATCTTCCTCCACCTTCTAATTAACTTCTACATTCCCTTAGTTGCTTATAAATCCCTCTCCTTAGTTAGGTTCTCCCTTGCCTCTATCTTCCATGCCAACAACTTCTCCGAGTTCTACTTCGAGTTCTTCATCAATTACTCTCTGATCTTCCTCCAAGATTTTCCTCTACTTCCAGGGGTTCGTGGCAGTGCTCTCCATCATCGTTGTGAGCTCCATTATCTTCTTCGCAATCTGCACGACTATTTCTCTCTCCCTCTCTTCTTCCTTACTATATAGTTCTTGTTTCTTCTTTCTTCTTATTCTAGGAAGCGAACTTTTTTCATAGTAGCAATAAATTCATGTTTTGATTGATCCTCTCTCTTGTCCTCTTGCTTGGTAGTTAATTATTTTACTTGCTTTATTATCTCAAAAACTCCAAAAAAATAAAAAATAACGAAAACAAAAAAAGTGATTGTTGTCTTTTCTTCAAATTCACAACTCTGCTATTTTGATGCAGATTTGTTCTTCCGCATTCTGAAATTCGCCCCTCGAAATCCACATTTCCAAAAATCACTAAATTTCACCAGAACATTAGGACACTAGGAGGGAAAACCTATGCAAAATTTGGTGCAAAATTTGTTTATGAAATTTTACAAAATTCTCAAAATATTAGGGGGACTTGTGCAAAATAGAACCTAATTTTTCAATACTATCAGAATTTTAGTAATTTTTATATAGCTTATATTGATGTGAAATAAATTACAATTATTTTCTTAAATAGTTAGAAATCTTAGAAAAATAAGCATAAATTTAGGACACCATTGCATCGAGGTTAGGCATGCACATTGCACAATGGGTCAAAATAGTCAATTTGCCCTGATTTCAAAGAAAAATTTGAAAAAAATAGTAAAATGTCCTCAAAAGTCACAAAAAAATTTATGCACACTTAGGATTAGTTATAAAGTCTAGTTAATCTTGAGATACGATCTGGACTCTCATATATTACATTTTTAATCAAATTCAAGTTCAGAACTAATTTTTAAGTGATCACGTAACTTGTGCTACAACGACATGATTTATCCTTAGCGGGTTTCAAGAGTCATGAGCTCCACCAAAGGAAGGTGGTCCTTTCAAGAGCCTTTCTATTATAGAACACAAGACCATAGTAGGTGCTGGTAGGTTTGAATTGTCCGCTTCAACCGTCCATCACTTTGTCGATGATACGTCGTACTAAGGTTAAGGCAAGTCCCTAAGACCTATTGAAATACTCCCCAAAACTAAGAAGGAAGCCGAGTGTCTCTATCTAAAATAATTTTCTTAAGTACTCCATAAAATCACACTATCTCCTAAATATACAACTCTGCCAACTGTGACAAGCCATAAATCACCTTGATTGGCAAGAATTGTGTTGACGTTGTTAGCCAATTGATGATCACCTACACAATGCCCTGTCCTCTCTATGTCGGTGGTAGTCTAGTCACAAAATACATGGAGATACTTTCCTACTTCCATTCTGATATAGGGAGAGGCTATAATTGACCAATAGGTCTCTAGTGTTCTACCTTCACTTGCTAATAGACCAAGCACTACTTTATGAACTCACATACATCCTTTTTCACACCACACCACTAGAATCCTTCTTTAAATTGTGGTAAATCTTGTTATTTCCCAAATGGATAGTAAGTCTGTTGTAGTAGTTCTCTACCAGTAGTTCTCTCCACAGCTCATCATTTCAAGGGCTATAAAGCTGACCATGAAGTTTGAGTAATCTGTCCACAAAGGTGAAATCTCTTGGGTTTCCTGCAAGGACCTAAACACGAAGTGTATGTAGCTCTAGGTCACCCATCTATGTACCAATAACATGGTCAATTAACTCAGGATGCCTTCGTCCCAGGACATTCAATCCCCCCATATTCCTAACCACTTCTTGCGGCCTCCAGCATGTTGCTTAGATCATCTAGTTCTAGTTCTATGCCTGAAGTGCTGCTAATCTAGCTATTGGTTTCCTATAAAGGGCATCAGCAATTATATTGCCTTTCCCTAGATGGTAGATGATAGAGCAATCAAAGCCCTTTAAGAGTTCTATCCATTGATGTTGCCTCAATTTCAACTCCTTTTGATCAAATAAATACATCAAGTTCTTCTGGTCTATGTGGACCTTAAAAGTCTCACCAAATAGGTAGTGTGGCTAGATCTTCAAGGCAAAAGGTATAGTTGTCAATTCTAGGTTATGGATTGGGTAATTATTCTTGTGTGATTTCAACTATCTTAAAGCATAAGTGACTAATAAACTCTTGTTTATCATCATTCTTTTACACATTTCACAATAAGTTCCTAGGTATTTTTCACCCACACTATAGTATTAGGCATGCATTAGGCATTCTTTAATTCTTAAGATCCTTGCATGATTGGATAAGTAGCTTTCACATTTTATTTGACTTTGTGTATTTTTGGGTTTGTTAGGGTATGTAGAATTTAGAGCCATTATCAAAACCCTAACTGACCTAAAAGAAATGAAAAACCCTAAACAGAAGAATTAGACTCTAGGCTACAGCAGCTCCCTCAACTCCTTTCCCAGCTTAGTCAGCCCCTTTCAGCTCCATTTAGCTCTTGCTACCTCAACTCAACTCTAGTTAGCTAATAGCTTTTAGCTAGTTAGCTAAGCTATCTACTGATCCAGTGCAACTCCACCTCAGCTCTTCTCATCTACTTCCAGCTCCATCTCAGCTCAACCTAGCTCAGCTCAACTCTACTTAGTAACTAGCTTTTAGCTAGCTACCTACCTACTTAGTTTATCCTCCTACTGTTATACGGGTTATCGAGGAGTTTTAAGGAGTAATCGTCGTAGCAAAGCCTCAATCGCTAGAAAAATAATTAAATTTATAACTCAGAATCACAAAAGCGTCGAAAGTCGATCATAAGAAGCAAATAATGGTAATTTAATCTCACTAATCACAATTGAATTAGAAATATAAGAAATTATAACCAAAGCTTCATTTAAAACAACTCAAAATGATATATATATATATGAAATCAAGTAGCACAGTGCAAAAAGAACAGATTAAAATGTTGGTTTGAATTACCAAATTAACCCTTGAAATTAAGCTCAAGTATCTCAAATAATTGAATAGTAATTCCCAACCAAATATGCCACGTCAACCAAGTGAATATTCCAACAATAGCTTTAGAACTAAGGCAGCAGTAGAACACAGCTCCAACAGAAGAGGCAAAGGCCTCCTCTCTTTCCTTCGTGCCTCAAGAGAGAGGCAAGCATAGCACAGCACAGAGGCAAAGGCCTCTTCAAGACTCAGCCAAGTGTAGAGAGCAGAAGGGCAAACCCCCCCTCTCTCTCTTCTTCTTTCTCTCAGAAACCTAGGCGTAATCGGGTAATCGGACGGGTAATCGTGTGTGAATAGGGACCAGGCCTGTGGGCGTGGTCGTAGGTGAGGAGTGTATAGAGGCAGGTAAGCAGGTGAGGGTGAATGGAGACCCGACCCCCGTGTCTTGGGTGAGGGGTCGGGGAGAGGAATTCCTTTTATGTTGCGTGCTCTACTTCAGTTTCCACAATGTAGGACTATCTGTCCCACAGTTCTCCTTGCGTACAGTCTTAAGATGAAGTGCCTTCAATTGAGGACCTAGAGGGAAGCCTGGAGTTAGCTGCGAAGCCTGGAGGGATTATGGTTGGATGACTACAGACGAGGTCAAAGGAGTTGAGGGCAGCAGCAGAGGTTCGGCGGTCACCAGAAAAGTAGAAAATAGCCTCGCAGCCACGTCAAATATGCTCAAGTGGATCATCGTGGAATGACAAGTGTGTTGGTGGGTGTGGCATTGCGTACAGGTGAGTGTGGAGGTCTGATGACCTCGAGAAGGTGGTGCGAAGGTGCTTGTGTCAGGTGGCGTGCGTGAGAGACCAATCCCCTCAATTTCTTAAGGGGTTTTGGTCATGAAGACTCAGTGAAGGTGCAGTGGTTGTTGGCATGCAATTTGGTGCAGTGGAGTGGGCGGAGGCCTCCTCCGGAACTTGGTCGGAGCGGAGGGAGATGACAGTGGTTGTGGTGGTTTGGTGGTCGAACCTTAGGGCTAAGTTGTTGTAAAAGGTCAGGAAGGGAAGAGGATGAGATAGAGGGGCTTAGAGGGGAAGGAGGTGGATGGAGATGGTCGACGTTGGTGAGCCAGAGCCAAAGAAGATGAAGTCGTCGATGAGTTGGAGCGACGACGACGACGAGGAAGGAGGCCCCTGCTGTGGCTGGCGAAGAGCAGAATTGAGAGGGGAAGGTAGAGGGTTGTCCAAGTCGATGGTTGGATGGCTTGAAGAGGATGGCAGAGGGATGTCGTCGGAGCAAGGTGTGAAGATGGCTGGAGAGGGAAGGAGGAGGGGTTTCTCTTGCCAAAACTTACTAAGGAGCAAGGATTCTCATCCTAGGTCCTTTTATAGGCCTAAAAAGAGGAGCTCCAAGCTTGGAAACAAGCTTGCGAAGGTTGAGATTTTCACGCAAACAAGATACCCACATCTTCCATGCATTCGCATGGGAGATTGGGAAGGAATCAAGGTCCATGGCCAGGTTTATTGGAAGGGAATTCCTCAAGGAATCTCCCTTTCAATTTTAGGAGAGTTTGGTTAAGAATCATGCGAGAAATCCTCGCTCGAATATCGACAGAGTTCCCGTGTTCACACCAATGATGGTAGGGACCCATTTTCAAATAACGACAAAAAAGTTAGGGACCAATCTACAAATAATTCAAAAGTTGAGGGTCGATTGAAAGGAAAAGAGTCTAACTGGACTAAAATGCAAACTAGGTCAAGATGGATTCAGTTGGGCCCACATTTTTGTACAAACTTAATTTAGACTCAAGGAATATGATGGAGAAGTTTATTTTCAATTTTGACCAAGTTTGTCTGGGTAATTTGCGTACAAACCCAAATTAGGGTAACTTTCTATCTAAGACTCTATTTGAGGTCAAAATGGATTCCAAAGGTCAAATCAAAGATATCAAATCATAAGGAATATTTTTATATGAATTTTAGAAATTTTTAGATGAATTTTATCTTGACCAAAGCCTCTGTAATTTAAGCGGGTCAGAAATTAGGTTTTCGGGTACTGCATTGGTTCTCGAAATGAGCGAAACCCCATTTCTGTCTGTATAGACACACTTATTAGTCTTTAATGCTCATTTGACCTCTATTTCACCCCTAGCAAATCCCTTGGTTATTCTGTGCTCATGATATGCTGTTAAAATTACAGAAGTAACCCTGGTTTCTTGTTCTCTTCTCAAAACATAATAAGGTGGAGATACAAGCCTTAGATGAATATGTAGGAGATTTTATCTTTTATTCCAGACTAAAATGGGCTAGTTAAGGCTCATGATAATGTTCCCATCACCTACTCTCCTAACCTAGCTCCCAACTCCACCTTAGCTACCTTAAAAGTGGTGCCGACCTTCCTCCATGGTGCCTCTTCAGTTGGCGCCAAATACATGTAACCACCACCACCTTCACACCCTTTTAAGGGTGGCTCCAAGTCCAACCAATAACCAACACCTAACCACTTCATTTTGGCACCAAGTATGTGGTAACCAACCACCCTCACATCCCGTCATTTGGCACCAAGCAAATCCACCTGTCCACCATTTAACCACCACCCTTGTACCCCTTGATTTTGGCACCAATTCATGCTCCACACGAACCCTCTCTTCCTCCTCAATTTTGGCATCAACTCTAGGTGGTTAACCACCATGGTTGGTGCCACCTTTATGCACCCCTACATCATAACCACCACCCCCTTCCATGTCTATAAAACACCTCCATAACCACCACTTGTCTTCATCCTTGGCTACTTTATTCTACCACCAAAAACACCACCATAAACCCTAAGAGAAGAGGGTTGGGCATGGGAATTAGAAGGATCCTTACCACCCCCATCTAGTATCCGATTGCCCTTCTTCCATGGAGCCAAGCCAAGGAGCACATCACTAGGAGGACGTCTAAGAGAGAAGAAAAGGGTGGGCCATTACCCTTAGTTGCTGGAGAGAGCACCATCATCTTATGAGTAGGAGGAGCCTCTTCTTCAAGCTTGGGAGCTTCCGAGTTTGGAACAAAGATCACCTCAAGCATTATTTTTGGAGCCTACTACTATCTTTTCTTGACTTTTGTATTTCCATTTTTGTAGTAGTTAAGCCTTCTTTAGTAATATATCTGCTTTCCATATATTATAAGAATTTAGAGATTGTAACTTGTAATGATATAATAATTGTTACAACCCAAACCCCCACCCCAGTAAAGACTTGAGTTGATTTTATAAAATCTCCCAAGATCTCGAACATCCAACATATAAACATAAACCATGGCATATGCACAACGAATAACATTACATATAGAGCATAAAGAAGAATAAATCTAGGGTTGAAATAAACGTCTATAAAATCAATCATCATCCATAGCCATCAATGTAAGTAAAAAGTACAAGTCTAAAGAAAGCATCACTGATAAAAACTAGAAAGAAAGAACAAACCACAGCTAACTAGAAGGTCTTATAGACCATCTATGGTCCAAAACTCAGACCAGCACCATCTCCTCCCATAGTCGTAGGACCTGACTGCTACTCACCAAAACCTGAGTATGGAATCCAAACGGGAAAGTTAACAGAAGATGAGTACAGTAACAAAATGAAAGCAAAAGGATAATAAGAAATGAGAGAGATACAAGAGTAGAAATGGGTACTTAATCATATTAGTTTCTTAGTTGTTCGATTATTACTTAATTTTTCTAATTGTCTGAGCCTTCTCATTTTACAATTATCAGTAACCCATAATCATTTCCTCATAAGGCATAAGAAGATATTGCTACGATCTCCTAAGTAGCAAGATCAATACAAGACACTCGCTTGGCCAAAAGAATGGCCTGGACCTATCTTGCAGCTTAGTTCATCACCCCAAGGTCACTACCTAGGTGAAGTGGTGACTACAAGCTCATGTGTTATGCATGTGGGCACTGCTTCTCAATAGCGCACAGTTAGTCATCTCCACTACACAAGTCTAAGACATACTTCCTGATGTTGATGATGTGGAATACGTCATGAATAGTAGCCAACTGTGCTGGTAGGGTGAGCCAATAAGCAATAGGTCCAATCCGCTAGAGGACCTCGATTGGTCCCACAAATCTTGGCGCTAGCTTGCCCTTCACCCCAAATCACTGCATTCCCTTCATGGGAGAGACTCTGAGGAAGACAAAGTCACTGGCCTTGAATTGTATCTCCCTACACTTGCGATCTACATAACTCTTTTATCAGCTCTTCATAAGAAGCTTCTTATCAATATGCTCTATAACTTCTTGGCTCTGGAAAATAAGTCTAAATCCCACTTCCCATTTCACTCTGACTTCCATCCAACACAATGTAGACAAGCACTTTCGCCCATAAAGTGCCTTACAGGTAGCCATATCAATGCTGAAGTGATAACTCTTATTGTATATAAATACCAACAAGAGTAGGTGGTTTTCCCACGAGCCCTTCCACTTTAGAACGTAGGCTCACAGTAAATCCTCCAGTGTCCACTACAAAAAAAAACATGTTTTGTGATGGTTTTTGGGCGATGGTTTATAAATCATCGCTAAAGGACATTTTTTGCAACCATATGAATTAAACTGTTGGTAATAACTGTTCAGAAGTGGATTGTAACGATTTTGGTGGAAGATATTTCATGAAGATTTTGATAACAGTCGCTACTATATTTTAGCGATGGTTGTATTTTCCACCATTACAAAAAAATGCCAACGACTCTATGGTGACAATTGCAAAATTGTCGCAAATATCTAACTTAGCATCGATTACATTAGGAAACTATCACTGATAGTGTTTAGGGTTTAAGGTCCCTAGGGTTCTATTCATGACGATTTTATCACCGTCGCTAAATGGTACAAGCGACGATTTTTAGTAGAAGAAAATTCTATTCAAATCATTTTGGCAACAATTTTATTTGTATCCATCGTCGAAAATGAAAATTAAATTCTTTCAAATTCTTTTGATTATAGTTTTATTTATAACCATCACTGAAAGAGAGCATACCCCGATTCGCCTTCTCCTCTCCCACCCTGCCCCTTCCCCCCATTGCTCACTTCCTCCACCTCCTACCACTCAACCTCCTCCTCCCCGATCCTCTGACAACCCCCCCTCCACCCTCCCCCTCCCCCTCCCCCCCACCATTGTGACTCCCTCATCCTCCGGCACTCCTCCATCCATCTTCCCCCACCCTCCTCCTCCTCCTCCTCTCCTTCACATGGCCGCTGCCCCCTCCTCAGAGCCACCGCTCCCCTCCACCTCCTTGTCCTCCCCCTCCCCTACTGCTACCCACTACCACCGCCTCTACCCCCCTCCCCCGCTGCCACCCTCCACCTCCTCCTCCTCCCCCCTCCCCTGTCACTACCCCTTACAACTTCCTTTACTCCCCTCCCTCGCCGCCACCCTTCACCTCCTCCTCCTCCCCCCCCCCCCCCCCTGCTGCTACCCTCCTCCACCCCTCACCTCCTCCTCTGTCCCCCTCCCCCTCCTTCGCCACCTTCCCCACCGCCACCTCCCACCTCCTCCTCTGCCCCCTACCCCGTTGTCTCCCTCCAACTCCTCTTCCTCCCCCTCCCCTCCCCTATTGTCACCACCCGCCTCCCCTACCACCACCTTGCAACTCCTCATCCCCTGCCACCCTACCCCTTTAATTATTATCCATGATTTTTAATTTGATCATGGATGTTTATATTTTGTTTGTGCTTTGATTTTGTATGGAGTGTATGTTTGTAAATGGAATGATTTTATTTATACAAATGAAATGTGGGGTGTGCCCACATATAGTGTGATGTCATTTTATGTATACAAGACTTGGGAAAAAATTTATGTTATAGCGGAAACTCTGGGGAAATTTTTTTAGACTTTTACATAAGGAAGGAAAGGAAGGGAAAAAATAAGGGAAGGATAGGAAAAGATGAAAGTGGATTAGGTGAATTAGGTTACGTTCACGAGTAATGAAACAAAATGCTAGATTTGATTAAGCTAACCAATGCTAAGCTCTTAAGATTTGATTTTTGGGTTTAGGGTTATAAGTTCAAAACAAGGACATATTTCTGATTAAAAAATGATCTCCAAACTTTACATAACCAAAGATTTTTCTTTTAGACTTGACAAGTTAGTAATAAGGAGATGGGGAAGTAAATAGAGAGGGAAAGGGAGAAAGATGAAGATAAGGAAGAGGCGGAAAGGAGGGGGGGCGGGGGGGAGGAGGAGAGGGTTGTGGTGGTAATGGATATGAAGGGTGATATGAATGATGTTTTTCTTAGTTACACAAGATAATTAAAGTTTTAATTTTTTTATTTATGTTCCATTATCGACTTTTATCATTACTTTATAAATACACACACTTGCAAAAATTTAGGTGCACCTTAGGATAAACAATAGGAGTTCAAACTCCTAAGGTACAAGTTGTGGGACAGGTATAATTATATCAAAATACTCGCTCGTTCGAGACTTATAATTATGACATAAAGACAATACATTAATGCATGTATACCTCACATACATGCATGATGTGATGTCTTTATAACATGCTGTAAGTATTTATCGTCCTTAGTTTGAAAGATGTCCAAACTAAGAAGGATCCTTGAAAATTTGATCACAACTTAGGTATTACTTGCTAAGTGCAACCAGTGATTGGTGAAATTTCTATGGCACCTTCTTACTCTTCTCTAGTATACCAACTAATCTTAACTAGGTTCTTGAAGCATCCTTACGTGGGAGCTAGAGGGAATCGAGTTAAGGTTAATCTTAAGAGGTATACCAGAGAAGTAAGATGAAATGTTGAAATTTCTCCAAACATGAGTTGAATGTAACGAGTAATGTTGTGATCAAACCTTTGAAGATGGGCTATCAATTGAAAACATTAATCAAAATGCACACATCGTCCTTATTCCGTTCTAATTTGTGGGTAGTTTACTTTAAACTTTTGGTTACCACTGATAAGTCTTAGATTGGATTTAGGAATTCGGATCACAACCAATATAAGAATGAAGTGATTTCAATCCTTGATTTGTCCTTCTACGACGATAGAAAGAAATACAGATGAGGAGAATTGTTTAAGATTTTCTATCCATGTAGAAGGCATTTTAATTGATTTGTTCATGATAGAAACATTGTCTTCGACCGTGTGATTGGTAATGGCTGGTGGCAGCATTACACCATCTGGGCTACACATGGAGAGGAACTAGTAGATGAAGACACATGGAATACAATGGAAGTTGAAGAGCCTGTTGGTGATATTGAAGGTGATCAAATTAATGAGATGCTTAATGAAATGAGAGCAGCAAATTTTGAAAATGTGGATGTATAAGAAATTGTAATCAGTTTTATGATGCAATAAAGGCGACAGTAGAGCCTATTGTTGTTGGAATCACTTCCATGTCTAGACTGTCCTTTCTTCTGAAACCATTTTAGATGAAGTTTATGAACATAATGTTGGTGCCAGAGCACCACGATCATTTGTTTTGATGATAACAAAACACGTGTCATTTAACATTTGCACTTGGAGTCTTAGATTTCAGGTCAATTGCAAATGGAGACGTGATTAGACCAAGTTCGAGCTCGCATCCAGGACGAATTGGAGGAGCTTGATGGAGAACAGAGGAGATTCACGAGGAGCGATATATTGAAGAAGGAAGGAGATGAAGAATAGGATAGATTTCCTTCTCTTGTACTTTTTGTATTTTTCGTTTCTTTTGTTGCTCTTTATTTTTGTTACTTAGATTCATGTTAAAGAGCCTCAAAGTACCCTAACAGTAGTCCTAGGAACACCAGCACAACCCTAGGATACCTAGGTTTTCTGTAGAGAGCTTAGAAAATCAATATAGCGTTCAAACAGCATTTCCAGACGTCTCATTCCCAAATCAGACGTCTGATAATGTGTTTTAAGACGTCTGACTGTTGATTCAGACGTCTGATAAACATTTAGGCTGGACATAGTTAGCTCTGTCTGATGAAATCAGACGTCCAAACCTTAGTCCAGATGTCTTATAAGATGTCTGATGGACTTGCCAGACGTTCAATTAGTGGACCGTTGGCTGGCTTAGCAAACACTAAAGGATATGACCATTAGAGCCTTATCAGACGTCCTTAAGCCTTTCCAGACGTCTGATAAATGACTGTTTTACCTCGGCTGACCCAAAATCTCTTCTCAGAGATTTTCTAGCCGTTGCACTCTCTTAGAAATCCATTCCCACAAAAAAGTAGGTTTCCAGACGTCCTGTATGTCGTCTGATGGACTTGCACTAGAACCCTGTTTAGATCTGATCCAAGTCAAGAAGAAATCCACCTAAAATCAGACGTCTGATGTTGTTCCCAGACATCTTAAAGTGATCTTCCAGACGTCTGATGCCAGGATCAAACGTCTGATAACCCTGTCAGTGCAATCATTGTTCCTGATTTCAGCCTGATTCTCTTGGGCTTTGCACCCAACGGCTATAGAAGCTTTCCAAAGCCTTCCAAAGCTTTCCTAAGGCCTCTATAAATAGAGAGGAACCTCTTGCACACAAACACACACCAAGACACACCTAGATACACAAGACACACCTAAGCAACACACTTTCTACTCTTTTATGTCCAAGAAAAGAAGCTCTTGCTCTCTAAGCTCAAGTTCTATATCTTGAGAGCATCAAGCCTTTGTGCACCCGCTCTCCTGCCGTAGTTCACGAGAGCGATGTTGCGCCGTCGCGTGGCTCACGCACCCGCCTCATCGATCCGACGCACTCCTTGCAAAGGGGAGTTTCCTAATTCCTATAGAAGCTAGGTCTAAATTACTTTGTTGGCTCTATAGGATTATATTTATCATTTTACTTTGTTATTTGGTTGGGTATTCGCTTTGCAAATTCCCGTCTCCTTCGTGGGACAAAATCCTTCTTGTGAAGAGAAGGGGTTTGAGGTACGCTACCCTCGTATAAAGTAGCATGGTTGTAACTGAGGTTGAATCACCCTCGTTTAAGTGATTCAGTTAGTGGATTTGATAAACTTGGTTGATCGGAAAATCCTAACTCGAGAGGGTTAGGAGGTGGTTTTCACCCGATTTGGGTTTCCACCTAAAAATTATTATGTACATTGTGTGATTGATTTTTTGTGAGATTGTTTATATTATATTCTGCAATTTATTACGTCACCCATCCTGGTAAGGCCGTCGTTTTTTCCTACACATAACAACGATGAAATTATTGTCTGAGATGCTTCAATTCATTTTAGAGCTATTGAATAATCTCGATGGTTTTATCGAGTCATGGTATGATGAAAAGAAGTAGATTTGTGTGCTTAGTCTGAATTGCAAACAAATCGACACATGTCTGAATATTGCATGTTATATAGAAAAGAATACACAGGCTAGGGTAGTTGCCCGCAATGTAATAAGGAAAGGTGTAAAGGAGATAAGAAACAAGCTAAAAAGGTTCTACGATATTTTTTGTTGATTTCTAGGCCAAAATGACTTGTCATATTGAGTAGAACCGTAAAGTAGATGACATGCATCAGGACAACAAATCATAAGGCAAGCACATCCGCTATCCAGTAGATTTTGAGGAATGGAATACATTTAACAACAAACACATTCCCTGTGCGGAGGAGGCATGTAATGTCAAATTGGGTCATACAAGCAACAAATTTAATCCCTTTAAGAGCATGTATTCATTATATTAAACATGGCCAGTAGTATGGTAACATACAACTTACCTTCTTGGTTGTGTATGAGATCTTCCTTCATGATGCTGACCCTCCTGATAACAAGTCCAAAGCAACTTGAAAATGTGATCGATGTTTACCTACAACTGGCTGTTAATGACTTGAAACTGTTGTAGTACAATAGTGTTCAAACCTACGATGAAAATAAGAAAGAATTCTTTCAGATGTTCAAACCTACGAAGCAAACAAGAAAGAATTCTTTCAGATGCACGTAGCACTATTGTAAACCATCAACAACCTTCTAGCATATGCAAATTTGTCTACATGGCATACTGGTTGTTTAATTCTCAATATAGTTAATTAAGGTTATTAGTCTTAATTAATCGCATAAATAATGGACTTAGGTTAACTTGAATTGTTAAAATGTTATCGTTAATTGTAGTATAGGGTCAAGCTAACCTAACATTTTAGATTTTATTTCTTTTAACTGGTTGAGTCCAGGTCGTTCACTGGGAGATATAAATGTAATTTTAATTCACTATTTTAATTATTTAAGTTAATAATTAACTAATTACTATATTAAAATATGATAGGCACATGAATAATTGCACATGAAATTCAACGGTTAAAACTTGCAACTACTCCATTAATAAAAGGCAAGTACATGAAAGATTTTACAATGAATATCAATGATTACAACATCAAGTGTTACAAGATAAGGCATAAAAGAATTAATTACACTAACTACAATGCCTTTTATCACATGAAAAGCTCAAACACTTCACTTAATCTCTATATCATCCTTCAGTCTTGATTATCAGACGTCTCTTTGTAAAGTCAGACTTAAAAGTTAAAATTAAACTTCTAATCAAAGCAACAGACGTCTCCTTCTGTCTTTCTTTTCTTCTTAAGCTTTATCATTTTCTCTTCCTTTCATTTTCAGCTCTCTCTCTTATCTCAAGTCTCATTTAATTGCTTCTCTTTTCTTTCCTTCTCTCTCTTTAATTCTTTTACTCTTCTCTCTTCTTTACTGTCACTCTTGTTCCACACTTAGCCATTTTTAAACTCAAGCACACTCTCAACACTTAACCAAAAACTATCTTAATGGGTGGCCCAATCTCATTTGGGGATATGCAGCACCCACTAAGAGCGAGACCAGACCCTACTCGATCCCAGGCCTAGTTTTATTAGGTGGATTTTAGTCATTTTAAGCATTTGCATAGTACTAGGCCCAAACACTCACGCCCACTCAGGCCCATGCATACACAGGTGTGCACACATACGCACACGCTCAAATCAGATCAGATGTTCAGATGGTTTTGTGTGCCCAGCGCTTGACGATTGAAACACTGGGTTCACAAAACAGTTTTATACTCAGGCAAATGTCCATACGCTTCCAATGTGAGACCTTCTTCAGCCGCTTCTCCTTCAACACAGTGTTTGCAACAGTGATCTTCAAATGATGATTCCAAGCGACTGAAAACTCCAAATCGAGTGACCAAGAACTCGATTGAAAGCTCTTAACATCAGCTACACGATTTTAACACCAATTTGGTGTTTGGATCATGATTGATCCACGGATTTAAAGGAGGACCATGGCACTGTTCTTGTGCCTCTCATGCACTTAAGAGAATAAATCTTAGGTCAATTGACCTGAAGATGATGAAATACCCTCAATTGAGGGTTCTGGAAGGTTTTAGAACCTATTCCGCAAGGATTAAGAGAGAAATTGAGGTTTGAGAAGCTCTAAAAAGCTCAGAAGCTTGAAATCTACGGAACTGGAGCTCAGGACTCTAATTTCATAGTTAAATTAGTCAAATAAGTAGATTAGATCTTTTTATAACAACCCAGACTGACTTAAAATGCCAAATGGAACAGGTCTAGGTGAATTTCGAAGTTAAATCTCAACAAAAAGGTTGAGAACAACTTTAGGTTCCAGAAACAACCCAAACTAACTAGATCTGGAAGTATTCAAATCTTAATGAAAATCCTTCAATTTGGTTCCAAAAGACCTCACAATCATCATAAATGCTCAATTCTGCTTTTAAATTAAAGGTTCAAACTCTAAAACCTCATAATCGAACTCGGGTTGACTAATGGAGCTCAAGATTTGACTTTCTAGTTTAAAGATTCTCAGATCAAATTAAAAGTCTAGATAGGTGTATTTCAACCTCAGAAGTTTATTAAGCATCTCAAATTCGTATTTTGAAAGATCCTACAGTGTTCTCAAGCTTCGCCACCTGAGCTCAGACGAAGGTGTGTTCAACAGACTAAATCAGAGATCCTCAAACATGATTGAAAGCTTAGATAGGTTCTAAACATTCAGATCTTGCTTCTAGATCTAATTCTAAGCTCTAATCCTCAAATACATTGCCTCTCCAACTCTATCTAAGTTGGAGAAGACAAAGTCCATTAGGATGATTCAAACATCAAAACTTCATTTTAATTACCTAAATCTTATCCTCAATTCATAAAATAGTGATCTGGAGCTTCTCATGAAGTTCTAAAGGTTGTGGCTCTGATTCAACTCGCCAGAGCTTGTCAAAGCTCCAATGAAGGCTGATCTTGACTGACGGAGACAAAATCTCCAAGAAACAGACTGAGAACGGTCTTAAAAGCTTCCCGAGGTTGCAAGGAACCTTAACAATACAACAATTAAAGCAAATTGTGATTAGATATATGGATTTATGAAGAAATTCAGTGAAAGTGTATCTTGAGTTTGCCTGAACTCAAGAGTTTCCCTCTCACTCAATTGAGTGAGGGGAAAGATTTAGGGAAG
The DNA here is from genome assembly GCA_037157565.1 of Thalassia testudinum. Classification (NCBI taxonomy): domain Eukaryota; kingdom Viridiplantae; phylum Streptophyta; class Magnoliopsida; order Alismatales; family Hydrocharitaceae; genus Thalassia; species Thalassia testudinum. The sequence continues at coordinate 29,079,971 of JAZHRO010000024.1, forward strand.
TCAAGCGATGGTGTGCATGTAAGGAATTAGGTGGTAGAGCTCCTCTGAGCTCGCCATTGACAGTGAGCTTAGAGGTTGATGTAAATTGGGCATTTTGTGTGCAGGTGATTATAGGTGAAATTAAAGAGTGGAACGGGGCCCTATAGTGATGATAAGGTGATGAAGGGCCCTTGTTGGCTGTGAAATAAGTTGGAGACCTCCACCATGGATAGCGAAGGTGCTCCGGTGAAGGGAATATGGATTAGGCATATTAGGCGATAAAAATCAAGGGAAAAGAAGTGGAAATGATCATGAGATGATAAGGAGTGTGACCTGTGTGTTTAAAAGGCAAAAGAAAGCTCCGATCAAGCTCAAGGAGCTCGCCAGAGTCAGGGAAGATGAGATGAGAAACATTAGAATTTAGCTAGTATAGACTACCTAACTATGCTAATCTAAGCTATGCTAAAAGTTAGGGTTATTGTTTAACACACGAAATCAGTGTTTAAGATTGATACGTTGTAGTACAGAACAAAATCGCTCGTCAACAAATACAATTTATTACTCGAATTTTAAATCTGAGGTTAAACACAGGGAGCAAGTATTGTATTCACGCACTAATCTCAATCATAATATAAATGAGCACAATAATTAAGCCAATAATGATTTGCAATGAACACTAATTACTCAAAATTGATCATCAATATAGAATATGAATATATGAAGAGTTTGTCATGGCAAAAAGAATGGAAATATCTCAAAAAGTGGTGATTTAAATCACCTTTTAGATCCACATTTAAGCATGCATCTTAACCATAGTACTTAAATTATTCAATAGTAACAATCAATCAGTCGCCAAGTACTTTAGATGCTACAGTGCGAAGGCACTGTGCATCTTCTTCTTCTTTTCTCTTCCTTCTTCTTTTAGGTCTACTTCTTCAGCCTTAGCTTCTTCTCTCTTCTTCAACACAGAGCCTTCCTTCTCTAGCCTTCTCTTTCTTCTTTACGCACAAGGGCCTTCACAAGCTTCCCAGCGACTAAGTGTTGGGAGGTTGCCCTGAAGAGCAAAACCCCCCCTCTCTCTCACTGTTCACCTCTATTTCTCTTCTCTTTTCTCATACCCAGGTGTAATCGGGTTAAAGGTCGGGTTATCGAATCCTAGAAAGTGGCCAGACCCACGTACGTGCGCACGAGCGAGGCATTAGGGTGAGAGGAGGCGTGTACGTGGGGGACCTCACCCCCCGTATGCTTGAGGCATACAACCATAGAGACAAAATTAATTTATGCACCTTTAGTGTCTTGCAAATCCACGATGTGGGACTATTGAGTCCCCTTGTCTCCTCGTGCGCAACTGTTGTGAAGGATCCTCTAATTGAGATAGCTACAAATGTTAGTGCCCCCAATCAAGGACCTGGGTAGGGTCCTGAGGATCACTCGCATCACCAGGAGTTGCAACCTGGGCCTCGCGTGGCTAAGAACATGAAGGAGGATGTCGAAGATGAAGGCAGCGACGGCAGAGGGCAGTGATTTTCTGAAACAAGCATATGGGCTCAAAAGCCCCAATTAGATGGCTCACTAGTGTCGTCGGAGGATGTGGAGTCTAGTGGTGATGGTTGTGAGGCCAGTGGAAGCATGTGGTGGTCAGACGGAGGTGAGAAGGCGGTGTGGAGGTGATCATGTTCGGTGAGGTGAGTGAGGGACCAATCCCCTCAATTTCTTGAGGGGTTTAGGTCAGTGGAGCACCGCAGTGCTTATGGGAGTCGTGGTGAGGCGAGTGGTAGCTTGTGGAGCTGTGGAGTCCTCACCAGAGCTCGACCGATCGTGGGGAAGATGGAGGGCGAACGGCATGAACGACGTCGAAACAAAGGGAAAAAGGGATAGATAGAACCTAGAGAGCAAGAGAGAGAGTGTGTGTGGACCTAATTATGGACGACAGGGAAGAAGTTGGCACCAGCTTTGATTGGCCGGTGCCGGAGAGGGAACTAGCTCCGTTGAGGGAGACGACGACGAGGAAAGGGGGAGGACACTCTCGCGGTGGCTAGCGAGATGCGGACGAGCTTTAGGAAGAACTTGGACGGGTCAATTTGGTCATTGCCTATCCTTAGGAAGACGGGGAAGAAGGGCCGTCGGAGCTAGGTCGGAGAAGGGCCGGAGGTAGAGATTTGAAGAGGTTTTGGCCCAAACCTAGCTAAGGGACTCGACCTTGCGACCTAGGTCCTTTTATAGGGCTTAGGTGATCATTTCAAGCTTTGAAACCAAGCTTGAAACCTTGAAAGCTTCATGAAATAGGAAGCCCACATCTCCCATGCATTCACATGGGAGATTAGGAAAGAGTTAGATCCCAAGAATAGGTTTTGATAGTAGGGGATCCTCTCAGGAATCTTCATTCCAATTTTGGAAGGGTTTGGCCGTGAAATCAAGGAGTAATCTTTGATTGAAGGTCCCCGGCAAAGTAGGTTTAGGAGTTGAAGGAAGTGTGGACCTGTTGGTGAAGAAGACGACAAAGCTGGGGGGTCATTTGCAAAGAATTCAAAAGTTAGGGGCCTGTGTGTGAGAGAAAAGACTCAGACTAGACCAAATTGCAAACTAGGTCAAGACAATCTCTGATTGGGCCCAAATTTTGCTACAAACATAATTTAGACCTAAGGAATCAAATGGTAAAGTTGGATTTTGGTTTTGACTAGTTTGACTGGATAATTTATGCAAAAATCCAAATTAGGGTAAAAGTCTGTCTGAGACTCTGTTTTAAGTCAAAATGGGTTGAGGTGGTCAAATCAAAGATGCCAAATCCTAGAGAATATTTTTATATGATTTTTAGAGGGTTTAGGTGAATTTTATCCTAACCAGAACCTCAGTTAATTAAGCGAGTCTATTTTTAGGGTTTTAGATGTCATTTAATTCTTGAAATGCGTGAAAACCCGTTCCTATCTGCATGAACCGACTTATTATACATTTATGACCATTTAACCTTTAATTAACCCCTGAGAAATCCTACGGGTATTCTGCATTTATGTTAAGATGGTAAAATTACAGTTTGAACCCTAGTTTATTGTTATTCTCTTAGAAAGGTGTGCAATGAATTACTGTTTTCTGGTGATTATGTAGGAGCAGTTAATGATGGAATGACTAAATAAAACTAGATATGGCTGATGATGACGTTATCATCAGTTATCTACAGATTAACTAGATGAAGGAGATAAGGATCTCCATCGATGGTGTGTAACGAAGGAAGAACTCTAACGAAGTCGAATCAAACTCCAGCGAGGTCTGAAGCGAAGTAGAGAGGAAGATGGGGTGCACAAGAGCCCTATTACAACTCCTGAGAAGAAGAACTGTTGAGACGTGACAAGCTCCTCTGGTGGAGGTGCTCCGAAGAGGGAGAAATAGGTCGCCGGAAAGAGGAATAGCCTATCATCGACCACGGTTTAGGGAAGACGGTTAGGGGGTCGACAATTGAGATCAGATGTGTAGAGAGGTATTTATAAGTGGTGGCAGAGGTCCTGGGGGATGTACCTGGACGGAAAGGTGTCTAGGTTCAAGAAAATAGTTGGCGTCGTCTCCAACGCTAGTAAGCTTAATCACCTAGGTTGAATAGGATTTACGGGTGATTCGGTGCATTGGATGAGAAGGCGGAGGTGAGCACAAGTCAGGCAGCAATGGCAGTGGTGTTTTGACGTTACATCAGAGGTAAAATAATGGTACGGACACCGGCCATCCTCGACCATCCACAGTGAAGAAGAGAATGAAGAACACGATGAAGATGCACATAGGGGTATTTTTGCGATAAAAGGACCTATTTGTAAATAAAAAGTACTCACCTGAAATAGAAATTAAGAACCTAAATGCAAACATTGAGTTTTAAGGCTTATTTTAATTTATTTTGTTTCCAACTTTTTATATATTATTATAAATTAGGTAAATATTATATTTATGCCTTGAAATTACATTTTTTTCCCTTTTTAGCTATATTTATTTAAATAGTATAATTCAATAAGTTAATTATATACTTAGCTCTTTAAATTGATTAAGTTAAATGAAATACTTTTTATGTAGCCAATTATTATTATTTTGAGTCCAAATTATTAATTAAATTATTATTATGATTAATTAACATTTATTTAGTATTTTTAACTTATTTTGCAGGCCCTTGATAATTTAACCCCTATAATATAATTAACCCTGTAATTAATGTATTCTTAGTTAATTAACTAGGGAAACTAGTTAATTAGTGATAATTAGGAGTCATGATGAGTCTCTCATCAAGTACCAAGGGGAACTTCACCTATCCAATATGTATAAATGATACTCATCATTTGCAACTACCTAAAGGTAACAAATTTTGTTACTTAGGGTACCACCGATTTCTTTCTATTGAGCACAGATGGTGGACATCACAATTCAAGGATAGGTTCGATGGTAAAATATGTTAGTATTCGAATAAAAATCTGAAGAATAAGTTGAGCACAAAAACAACCAGGTTGCTGACATGCTACGGACGCGTTTGTTTAAAAGGGTCATTGTAGTCTGCGTTCGCAACGTCGATTTAAAATGAAGAAACAGACGTAAGTCCGAGTATCGAACATAGGGAGTCGTGAAAATCAAATTTTTCTTGCCACTTAGTGTCACGGAAATGGTGGGTTTTCGCTTGCGAGAAAACGTAGGAGAAAAGCGAGTGAGAGAGAGAAAGAGAGAGAGAGAGTAGGGTTAGAGTCTTTTAAGTCATGGCATTCACTTAGATCAAGATGGAAATCAACATCAATACTATATTTAACATGAAACTCGAGTTTTAAAAATACAACAATAGCTAAATGATTAAACAAAAGTAAAGCTAGAGTAAAGGGAGAGAAAGAGAGAGAGAAGGGAGACGGTGAGGCGGCCACGGTGGTGGAAGAGGGCATCGTCGGCAGCTCGTCGACTCCATTGATTACAAGAGATGCTAAAGGAAGCTAGGAGGGAGGTATAACACTTACAAAGGTATTCAATGTCTCTCATGGGTGGTTGGAAGGGGTTTAAATAGGAAGAAGGGCTTTCCAAATTAAGAAAGGGTTTTAGAGATGTCCGGGACGTCGCTAAAACCCTTCCCAAAACGTCGGTGAAGGCCCCTGCCCACCGATCATCCACACGCACTACGCTTCTTCTCTTCGCGTCGTGCCCGTAATCCTTGTGCGTGTGCTGTGGACCATCCCATCGTAGATCGGACGGTCGAGATCACTCGCGGGTCGCACCTTTGGATTGCGCCTGCTGACCTCACACCCGCACGTCATCGTGGGAGTCTGCATCGGATGCGCAGGAGTGTGCCACGTTGCCTGCTTCCGAGCCGCTCGATCGCAAATCAACGGCCGTAATCGCGCGCCTCGCAATCGCTTTGGAATTGAAGTGGGTGGGCCCCTCAAACGTGCGCCTCTTGCACATGTTGCAGGGGCACAACCGCTGCGCTGTCCTCTGCAATTGGTCGCGTTCTTCGATCATCCTCAGCCGCTACCGACCGTTGGATGGAGATCCAACGATCAGATCTTCGTGTGCACGCTAGCGGGTTGCGACTAAGGAGCTTAGGCACGCGGGCAAGGATGGTTTTCAGCCGTCTGATCAGAGGATCAGACGACTTAAAGTGATGTGCGGTGAGGAGTGGCGAGGGGCACGCTCGGATGTCACCACGTGGTGGCTTTATGCTGTTGATCATCAGATCAACGGTCAGAACTTCTTAGGCCAATTGTGGGAGCTCCGGATGTCGGATTTGGTTGATTTTGAGTCCGTTGGACTCCATTCATCATTTTGAATCCATCTATGCGGTCCGATTGCTCATCTGAGGCCTGTTTTGACATGCACTTGTACAAATGGCCATTAATAATGCACTATAAGCAATCTCGATGTGAGATGCATGCAATGCTCCCATGACCATTTATGATGTGTTATCTGTGCATTTTACCCTTAAGACCAACCCTATTTGGTAGAATTATCATCATAAAATGTAGTATTATCATACCCCCATGCTTACTCCTTGCTAGTCCCTAGCAAGGTTCATTCTGACCATTATTCTCAGTCAGAATTCAGGAAGTGATTACTTAGACATTTTGTTACTTGTCAATAGGAGGAAATATACTAAGATCCTAATCTACAGAGACTAAACAGCGCTTGGGTGTCTGCTAAAATATGAATCTCCTGAATCCTCGCTTTAAGGCATATATAGTTTTTTCTTTTTCATCTTTTCTCATTTTAGATTTTTGGAGTTGAGAGTGTGTTGGTAACTTTTTACGGCTACCCAACCCACCTAAAACTCGGTAAAGACTCTAAGTGCTAAGCATCTTGGTGTGAATATCATGATAGACTCACTCAACAGTAATTCAGACAGACTTCAGGTTTCTACACCCCTAAGTGATCGGAAAAGGAAGTGTTTTGCCGGAAGGTGTATCTATCCGATCAGTAGCTTTCTCCCTACTTTTATTTTACTTGGGGTCAACAGAAGGATTTCTCCAGTGTATATCTTCCCGGATTGCTCTACTTCCCCGCTTCTTCCTTAAGTGTTTTGGGTCTTTTTGTGCATTTAAAGAGGTGGGTTCTGGACAACCAACCAATGAGCTGTTACCTACGATCACTTGCCAGCCATACTCGTGCAATGAAGTGTAGCTTATTTTGTTCTTTTTCTTCTTTCTTTTTTTTTATTTAGTAGGTGGCTTCCCTGATCTCAAATTTACCTAGAGGCAATAAAAAGAAGGTGGTCCTGTGGCTGGGCTCTGGACAACCGGCCAATGGGCTGTTACCCACGACAACTTGCTAGCCATACCACCCTAGAAGGTTCATTAGCTACCCAATTTTTGTCAGAATCTCCGAGGAGTGAGTTAGTGCAAAAATGTGTGTAGATGCTTAGACTAAAAGTCCCTCTGAGTCAAAGGGCGAGTTGATAAGTCGTATACTTATCACCTTATTTTATTGGTGGATTAGAATAAATTAAGGTTGCAAGGATTTGAAGCTAAATCCATATTTTAACGGACACCAGGGCTGATTAAGCCTGAAGGCCTGAAAAGTCTAAGTGTTCAGGTTCTTTTCGTATTATTTTTCACTATTGACAAGTTCCTAATGCCTAAGTTTTTCTTCCTAAATTCAATTTTTTTTTAAATTAATTTTATTTTATTCAGACTAATTAAATGATCCCAGAATCATGTAAATTACCACTCCCCATGCTTAAGTTGGACAATGTCCTCATTGAAAAATACATGGATGCAACAGGGGTTCAGAAAGATATTACCTGAGTGAAGTAAAATACCTGATCAGTCTGAATCTTTTAGGTTGCCTCCCAGGAAGCACTGAGTTTAATGCCTCTAGCTGGGCGGTGCTTTATATCATCCCTCAATGAGGGTGACAACCTCCTTTGGGGGAACCTGGGCGAGGAAGTGTTTCAATCTATGACCATTAACTGTGAAAGTATGCCCAGTGTTCGGATCTGCGATTTCAACCGCCCCATTGGAGTAGAGCTTGACTACCCTAAACGATCCTGTCCACTTGGACCTGAGCTTCTTGGGAAAGAGTTTGAGTCGGGCGTCAAAAAGCCAGACTTGCTGGTTAGGCTCGAAGGTCTTTCTATGGATGAGTCGGTCGTGGATGGCTTTCATTTTCTCCTTGTAAAGCCAACTATTCTCAAAGGCATCCTGACGAATCTCTTCAAGCTCGGAGAGTTGGAGCGTCCTCTACGCATCGGTTAACTAGGAATCTATGCTACATTGCTTAACGACCCAGTAAGCCAGGTGTTCCAACTCGACAGGAAGGTGGCAAGCTTTGCCAATGACTAGGCGATAAGGCAACATGCCTATCGGGGTCTTGAAAGCGGTCCGGTATGCCCACAGGGCATCATCCAGTCGTGCGGACCAGTCCTTCCTGTCAGGTCTCACGGTGTTCTATAGAATGTTCTTGATATGCCTGTTTAAGACCTCGGTCTGCCCATTCGTTTGTGGATGATACGGGGTGGCAATGCCGTAGGTAACCCCGTATTTTCTAAGTAGGGCATAGAATTGGGTGTGGATAAAATGACTTCCACCATCGCTAATCATGACCTTCGGTATTCCAAATCTAGAAAAGATGTTTTGCTTAACAAAATCCATGATAGCCTTATGATCGCATCAGCGGGTCGCAACGGCTTCAATCCATTTGGAGACATAGTCTACAGAGACTAAGATGTACTCAAAGCCGTTGGACAGTGGAAAGAGGCCCATAAAATCAATACCCCAAACGTCGAAGATCTCGACGATCAGAATGGGCTGAAGGGGCATCATGTCTTTTCTGGTCATGGTCTCCAGAGTCTGGCAGCGAGGGCACGTCTTAGCAAAGTTATGTGAATCCTTAAATAAAGAAGGCCAATAAAATCTGGACTACAGAACCTTGGCAGCCATTTTCTTTCCTAAGAAGTGACCACCACAAGCTTAGTCGTGACAAAAGGATAGCACACTCTGAACTTCATCCTCTGGGATACACCTCCTGATGATCTGGTCGACACAGAGGCGAAACAACATGGGATCATCCCAGAAATAGTGCTTGCCTTCAGCCAAGAACTTATCCTGTTGCTGTCTGGACCAGCTGTGCGCTGGTGTTAGAGCACCACGATCGCTTATTTTGATGATAACAAAACATATGTTATTTAACATTTGCACTTAAAGCCTTAGATTTCAGGTTAATTGCAAATGAAGACGTGTTTAGATGGAGTTCGAGCTTGCATACATGGTGGATTGGAGGAGCTTGACAGAGGCGAAGGAGCTTCTCGAGGAGCGAATGCTTGAAGAAGGAAGGAGATGAAGAATAGGATAGATTTCCTTTTATCTTGTTCTATGTAATTTTGTTTCTTTATTTTGCTCTTTATTTCTTTCTTAGATCTTATGTTAAAGAGCCTCAAAGAACCCTTAAAATAGTCCTAGGAACACTTGCACTACCCTAGGATACCTAGGTTTTCTGTAGAGAACTTAGAAAACCAAAATAGGGTTCAAACAACCTTATCAGATGTCCAATCTGGAAATCAGACGTCTGATATTGACTTTTAAGACGTCTAACTGTTTGATCAGATGTCCAAAATATCTAAGCTGGACTTAATAGGTTCTGTCTGTTAGAATCCATCTTCCAGACCTTAGTCCAGACGTCTTAGGAGACGTCTGATGTCTTTGCCAGACGTCCAATTAGTTGAACGTTGGCTACCTATGTCGACGTTGAGGAAAATGACCATTAGCCTTTTATCAGACGTCTGTAGAGGACCCCAGATGTCTGATATGTGACTGTTCTACCTCGACTGACCAAAAATCTCCTTTATGAGGTTTTCTAACCATTACCTTTCTTGGGAATCCATTTTTGCTGAACAAATAGATTTCCAGACGTCCAGACCTAGTGCCAAACATCCTGTATGTCGTCTGATGGCCATGCACTAGAACCCTGTTTAGGTCTGATTCAAGTCAGGAAAGAAACCCGCCTAGAATCAGACGTCTGACTTAGTTCCCAGATGTCTTAAACAGGTTTTCCAGACGTCCGATGCCAGGACTAGACATCTGATGACCTTGTCAGAATCATGATTGATTCTGATTACAGCCTATTGTGCCTTGGGTTCAACCCCAACAGCTATGGAAGCCTTCTAAGGCCTTCCAAAGCTTTCCTAGGCCCTCTATAAATAGAGGAGGACCCCTTGGCTTGCAAAAGATACCAAGACACACCAAGCAACACACTTTCACATCTCTTGTGTCAAAAAGAAGTAGAAGATCATCTAGAAGAAGCTCTAGCTCTCCAAGCTTTTGTTCCACATCTAGAGAGCTTGAATCCAGATGCGCACCCGCTCTCCCTCTGCGATTATGAGAGCAATGAGGTGCCCCCGCGTCGTTCACGCACCCGCGTCATCACGTCGACGCACTCCCTTCATCAAAGGGAAGTTTCTTTACCTATAGTAGCTAGGTTAATCTTTGTTGGCTCTATAGGTTCTGTTGTAATTGTTCTTTGTTATTTGTTGGGTATTCACGTCGCGAATTCCCGTCTCCTTCGTGAGAAAAAATCCTCCTTATGAAAAGGAGGGGTTGAGGAATGCTACCCTCATACTCGTAGCGTGGTTGTAATAAAGGTTGAACTACCCTCATTTAAGTAGTTCGTATAGTGGCTTTGATCGACTAGATCGATCGAAAAATCCTAACTCGAGAGGATTAGGTGGTGGTTTTCACCCGATTTGGGTTTCCACCTAAAAATACTTGTGCCTATTGTGTGATTGCTCATTTTTTGTGAGATTATTATCTTTTCAATTCCGCATTTTTTTACATCACGCATATCTCACCCCCTCCAAGTAGGGAATTACAGGGTCTGTCCTACAACCAGGTAGTTGACATAGTCAGCATACCAAGGTAGTTTCCTGTCTTGCATAGCCAGAATTTGCTTGTTGGGAAAGGTGTCAGATAAGGGCAAGGAAGGCCCAATGTGGTCTAGGTGGAGTCTGGATAGGTGATCGGCCACAACATTCTTTGACCCGGCTTTGTTGCGAATTTCCAGGTCAAATTCCTATAAGAACAGGATCCATCTGATGAGCCTGGGTTTCGCATCCTTTTTAGCCAATAAATGTCGGATGGCCGAGTGGTCCGCATAGATGGTCACGTGGGATCCCAGAAAGTAAGATCGGAACTTTTCGAGTTCAAAAACTACGGCGAGTAGCTCTTTCTCTGTGACCGTATAATTCCGTTGGGCCTCGTCCAACGTTTTGCTCATGTAGTAGATCACCACGGGTTTCTTGTCTTGTCTCTGTCCCAGGACTGCGCCTATGGCAAAGTCTAGTGCATCACACATGATCTCAAAATCCCAGGACCAGTCCGGGGGCTGAAGTACGGGTGCTATGGAGACTAAGCCCCTGAGGGTGTGGTAAGCCTGGATGCAATCAGAGGTCATGTGGAATATGGCATCATTGGCCAGAAGGTCGGTCAAGGGTTTGGAGAGCTTGGAGAAGTCTTTGATGAACCTTCGATAGAAGCCAAGGTGTCCAAGGAACGAGCGGATTTGCCAGACTGAGCTAGGTGGGGGAAGTTTGGAAATCAAATCAACTTTAGCTCGATCCACCTCAATGCCCCTATGTGATATGATGTGACCGAGGACGATTCCTTCTTGAACCATGAAATGGCTCTTTTCCCAGATTAATACCAAATTAACCTCAATACATCGTTTCAGGAATTTCTCCAAGTTGCTCAAACAATGGTCAAATGAATTCCCAAACACTGAGAAATCATCCATAAAGACCTCCAGGTATTCACCCACCATCTCTGAAAAGATGGCTAGCATGTAGCACTAAAAGGTAGCGGGTGCATTGCATAACCCGAACAGCATACGACGGAATGCAAACGTGCTGTACGAGCAAGTGAATGTGGTCTTCTCTTGATCTTCAGGAGCAATTGCGACTTGGTTATATCTTGAATATCTATCCAGGAAGCAAAAATGCTTCTGCCCTGCCAATCGCTCAAGAATTTGGTCAATGAATGGCAAGGGGAAATGATCTTTCTTGGTTGCCTCATTAAGCTTCCTGTAATCAATACATACCCGCCATGTGGTGGTGGTGTGGGTGGGGATGGATTCACTGCGCTCATTGGTGACAACGGTGAGCTCGATTTTCTTCGGAACCACTTGAGTGGGGCTCACCCAGGGGCTATCGAAGATGGGATAGATGATGTTGGCATCAAGCCATTTGATAATTTCGTTCTTAATGACCTCCCGCATATTTAGGTTTAACCGTCTCTGCATCTGATGGAAGGGTCGTGCCCCATCTTCTAGGTAAATCTTGTGGGTCATTAGGTGGGGCTAATTCCTCTCAAGTCTAAAATAGTCCAGCCAATGGCAGCCTTATGTTCTAATAGGGTCGCGATCAATCTAAGTTCCTGATCCTTAGTTAGGTTGGCGTTGATAATCACTGGGAAGGTCTGGTTAGGTCCCAGAAAGACATACTTGAGATTCTCAGGTAGCGGCTTTAGTTCAGGTGTGGGTGGAACAATGTTTGATGGAAAGGGGAAAGGCAGGAGTTGATCAACATCAATCTCCTCGAACAGTATTAGTTGATGGTAATCAGCCCTACAAAGGTCTGCATGCACAGATGGTGACAGGTCAGAATAGCCGTTACAAGGTTGGGTCTGGTAGTCCGAGACAGAACTAAGGGTGAAGCATTCCTCGACCAAAGGCTCCACGGGATCGTGCTCCTCGATACAATCGCAATAGAAAGACTTGGTCGCCCAGAAGATATCCAACTGCATCTTCTTATCTCCGAAGGAGATTTCCATACATCCCATGTCACAATCGATGTTTGCCTTAGCCGTGGCTAAGAAAGGTTTGCCTAGGATGACGGGCGTGTTCTGTAGTTGTTCAGGGACTTCCATGTCGAGCACCAAGAAGTCGACCAGGAAATAGAAGCCCTTGACTTGAACAATCACGTCATCGACAACCCCCTTCGGGGTCTTCACAGATCAATCGGCCAACTGGATGGTCACAGGTGTGGCTGTCAATTCTCCGAATCCAAATTGGTGGTACAGGGTCATCGGAATCAGATTGATGGAAGCACCTAAGTCCAGGAGCGTTCTATCAAATGTCATGTCCCTGATATTGCAAGATATCAGGGGTGCTCCTGGGTCAGTTCGTTTGAGCTGAAGGTTGCTCGATATCATGGAACATGCTTGTTCTGAGAGCATAACCTTCCTAGGTGCTTGAGGTCTTGGCTTACGCTTTGGTGTACAGGCATCCTTCAAGAACTTGGCGTAAGCCGAAATGAGCTTGACAGCTTCGAGGAGCGGAATATTAATCTGAACCTGCTTAAAGATCTCCAAAAGCTCCTCATTCTCCATAACACTTTTCTTTTTCTTGACTGTCTCCAAGGACTCAGGATATGGTGTCTAAATGTGAATAGGGTCTATTTCTGGGTCCTTGGGTTTTTCCTACTCCTCTTCAGAGTCAGACATTTCAAGGGGTGAAGTCATGGGAGGAGTTGGCCATTTGGGATCCTAGGTTTTGGTGCCGCTTCTCAAGGTTACCGCATTTGCAGAGGCATTGGGACCATGGGTTGATCCTTGAGAAGAGGAGGAAGAAGAAGCACCAAACCCAGGGGTTGTTTGTGGGGCTGGCTGGACCATGTGGGCCTACCCGGGATTGCCTTAGAACCCTTGCGAATTGGGGCCTCTATTAATTAATTTTCGCGAGTTCTATTGTGGTTGAGAAGGAAGGGATCCCTGTTGTTTATAATCCAACAATTGGCTCAACTGTCCCTTCACTAAAACCATTTACTCCTGGTGTTTTTGGTTCATTTCAGCCATCATTTTTATCAAGGTGTCCATCTGGTTTTGTGGGGGAGGAGCTGCCCTATTCGGATTATAGGGGGGGTCTGACCGGTGGGCCTTACTTATAGGAGGGCGGGTTTGGCTGCTGGTTTGGCCTAGGTTGGTTCTAAAATTGAGGCGGTTTCTGGTTTGTCCAAGCAAAGTTTGGGTGATTACGCCAACTGACGTTGTACGTGTGGGCGAAAGGGTCAAGTTTGGAATAACCTTGGATAGCCTGGACATCTTCAAAGATAGCAGGTGTCGAGGGGGAGGGAAGAGAGTAATCATGGGTTGAGGGAGCAAAGGTCCCTCCCTAGAACACGGTCAGGGGTTGTTCCAGGTTCATCTGGCTTAGTGGCTGGACCAAGTCAACATTGTGAGCTCCCTCTGCTAGGGAGAGGGTCTGTAGCGGGTTCCTAGTCTGGTTTAGTAGTTCATATATCTTTTTATCTACCAATTCCACTCGACCCAATTTCTTAGCAAAGATATCCATGTCAACCGTTCCAGAATTTGCTTGTACCTCATAGATCCCACCATGGGGTTAACTGGATAGACTAAATTGGGTCATGGAGGCATTGTTGAGCGAATTTTCGCTCATAGACTTGAAGAGCTTAAATGCACTCTCCTCGTCTTTGTTCAAGAAGTTTCCCCCGCATGAGGCATCGACGAAGTTCTGAAGGTTGTTGTCCAGACCGTGGTAGAAGATCTGGGCCAATTGCCACCTTGGTACTTCAAGGTGTGGGCATTTCCTCAATAGTTCATTAAATCTCTCCCACCCCTCATGGAATTGTTCCCTGCTCTGGAGTGTAAAGGTGGTAATGGCTCTTCTGAGGGCATTGGCCTTTCCTTTGGGGAAGAACTTTTTTAAGAATGCATGCCTCATTTCTTCCCAGGTGACGATGGGTCTTCCTAAAGTCCTAAGCCAGTGAGACACTTTGTCTCTCAGTGAGAAGGGGAACATCTTAATCAAAACAATGTCTAGGCTATTGTTCTTGGGTTTTATAGTCCGGGCGATCCGGTCAAGATCCTCTAGGTGCTGGAAGGGGTCCTCATTTGAGCTTCCAGGGAAATGGCTCTGAATCAGGCTCAGGACATTTGGTTTCAACTCAAAATCATCTCCCCCTTTGGGGATCCTAAGGTGTGGCTCAATCCGAATCACAGAAGGATTGTAGAAGTCGTGGAGGGGCCTAAGTTGGTCTTGGAATGGTGGTGGATCAAGTGGTGGTTGTCCTTGCAAGTCCTGAAAAGGTGGTGGTGGTTGCCCCTGTGGGTTCTGCAACTGGTGTATGGCTTGCATGATAGTGTGGATCTATTGCTACTGAAGCCGGTGGTTTGCGTTGATCTGGGCCTGGATGATGGCCATCGTATCTGGTGGAGGTTGGTCCTCAACCTCATCTACTCTAGGTTCGGCCATGTCTCTAGCAAGATCAAGTCTCCTGGATTCCCGTCCCAAAACAAACAACTCGGGATGAAGTGATCGTCTCCCTTGCATACACTAGAGAAGAATAGGAGTGGATGCGGAGAGCAACAGATGCGAGAAGTGTGTGTGCACAACCAAGCAAGCAAGCCTAGTCCTTATGGTGTATTCCTTAGGAGACCTAGAAATCTCCAAAGGAGCGATCAAGTCCGTAAGCACTGGACTTCCCTTCCCAAAGTTAATCTGGTCAGGTTGATTACGAGGGGATTGTAGGGAAGGTTCTTCCTTTAGCTTGCGCCGCCGGTTCCGCAGACCCCACAACCGCGGTCGTTTGACACTTCCCCGCAGCCTAGTCACCAGATTCTACTAAGGGAATGAAAGCCAAGTGACCAGCGAACAAAACCACGCCTCTTGAGACTTAACCCAATCCTGCCTAGGGCACGTCTACTCTATTTTAATGGGGCTAGGACAGTGCTTGTGCTTAGGTTATGTGATGAGGCGTTGATTGGGGTGGTGCCTCTTAGTTCTCCAATTCAAGTGTGTGTGCTCCTATCAAAACATGGTTTTCAAGCAAGGATTTAAGATGTGGTATCTTTTAATGTTTGTCCTTACTTTTGTGTCTTTTAGGGTTGACGTGTCTTAATGTTTTCAGGCAAGTTTCAAGTGGGCACACCAAGTTTTGCACACAATTGGTGAGAGTAGATTTCCTTTAATGTGAAGAGGCTCTAAAACCCTAATGTGTTCATCCTAGTGTTCATGCAATTTCGACCAGATGAGTTGATTTTAGGGGTGGGTGGTGCGGCCCATGTCAATTCACAGTGGCTTCGCAAACACCACTTAAAAAGAAAGAAAAACACTCCAAAAAGATTAGGTCTTTAAGAATGTTAAAGTATATTTTTTTTGTTGGGTGATGAGTTAAGGATGAGAATCAGGCAATCATTCACCACACCAATTTTTTTTATTTTAAAATTTTTTTAGATTTTTTTTTTTAGGCAAGCAAACAACCACGGGTAGAGAACTACTCACAATCGGTCCTTGCTGCATTTACTCCATCTCTACCATCATGAGTTCCGCTCCTTCACCGTCCAAGCGCCAAATTCCTACAACCATCAAGTAGGAGAAAATGCATTAGATGATGTGAGATGGATGCAAAATGGAAGTGACAAAATAAATCCGTTGCCTCCCCGGCAACGACGCCAAAAACTAACATGCTACGAACGCGTTTGTTTAAAAGGGTTGTTGTAGTTTGAGTTCGCAACGTCAGTTTTAAATGAAGAAACGGACGTGAGTCCAAGTATCGAACATAAGGAGGCGTGAAAATCGGATTTTTCTTGTCAATTGATGTCACGGAAATGGCGGGTTTTCGCTTGCGAGAAAATGAGTGAGAAAAGCGAGTGAGAGAGAGAAAGAGAGAGAGAGAGTAGGGTTAGAGTCTTTTAAGTCATGGCATTCACTTAGATCAAGATGGAAATTAACATCAATACTATATTTAACATGCAACTCGAGTTTTACAAATACAACAATAACTAAATGCCTAAACAAAAGTAAAGTAAAGCTAGAGTAAAGGGGGAGAGAGAGAGAGGGGAGACGGCAAGGCGGCCACAACGGTGGAAGAGAGCTCCATCGGCGTCTCATTGATTCCGTTGATTACAAGAGATGCCAAGGGAAGCTAGGAGGGAGGTACAACACTTGCAAAGGTATTCAATGCCTCTCATGGGTGATTGGAAGGGGTTTAAATAGGAAGAAGGGCTTTCCAAATGAAGAAGGGGTTTTAGTGACATCCAGGACGTCGCTAAAACCCTTCCCAAAACATCGGTGAAGGCCCCTGCCCACCGGTCATCCGCGCGCGCTGTGTTCTTCTCTTCGCGCCGCACCCGTAATCCTCGTGCGCGTGCTGTGGATCGTCCGATCGCAGATCGGACGGTTGAGATCGCTTGCGGGTCACACCTTTGGATTGTGCCTGCTGAGCTCGCACCCCGCACGTCATCGCAGGCGTCTGCATCGGATGCATGGGAGTGTGCCACGTCACCTGCTTTCGAGCCGCTCGATCGCAAATCAACGGCCCTAATCGCGTGCCTCGCAATCACTTTGGAATTAAAGTGCGGCGAGCACCTCAAACACGTGCCTCCTGCATGTGTAGCAAGGGCATGACCGCTACGCTATCCTCTGCAATTGGTCGCGTTCTTCGATCATCCTCAGCCGCTGCCGACTGTTGGATGGAGATCCAACGGTCAGATCTTCGTGTGCGCGCTTGCAGGTTGCTGCTGAGGAGCTTAGGCGCAAGGGTGAGGATGGTTTTTAGCCATCCCATCAGAGGATCGGACGGCTTAAAGTAATGCGTGGTGAGGAGCGGCGAGGGGTGCGCTCGAATGTCGCCACGTGGCAGCTTTATGGCCGTTGATCATCAGATGAACGGTCAGAACTTCTTGAGCCAATTGTGGGAGCTCCGGATGTCGGATTGGTTGATTTTAAGTCCGTTGGACTCTGTTCGTCGTTTTGAATCCATCCGTGCAGTCCAATTGCTCATCTGAGGCCTGTTTTGACATGCACTTGTACAAATGACCATTAATAATGCACTATAAGAAACCTCAATGTGTGATGCATGCAATGCTCCCATGCCCATTTATGATGTGTTATCTGTGCATTTTACCCTTAAGACCGACCCCATTTGGTAGAATTATCATCGTAAAATGTAGTGTTATCAGTTGCAGGATATAAAATCATGGAAACATTATAACAACTTGGTAACATATGATTAGGTCATCCATTGAAGAATGACTTAACAATGTTGGGGAATTCAATGTTCAAAAAGAATAGCATACTTCATGGAAATCCTGTATTGGCAAGATCTCACAGTCCGTCATAGCCTTGATGTGATGCACATTGAGAAGAACATTATGGACAATATCTTATACGTGTTAAACTTAACAAACAATCCAAAAGTCGCGTTGAAAATAAGAAATGACATGAGAAAATAAAGGTAACGACATCTATTCCCTACAGCTTTCGTGCTATGTAAATGAAGTTTAGAAGAAGATTAATGGGTTAAAGAGTCATAATTCCAAGTGTACATGCAAATCTTGTTGCCACTGGTAATACTTGGAGTGCTACTTGATCCAGTAGTTGATTCTTTCACAAAGTTTAGCTAATATTTCAAAGTCATATGTTCAAAGACATTGGATTGTAAAATGCTAGACTACTGGATAAACAAATTGTCATCACACTTTACAAGATGGAACAGATTTTTCCCTCAACCTTCTTTGATGTTATGATACATCTAACACTTAATCTTGCAAATAAAGTGAGACTTTCCAGGCCCATATAATACAGATGGATGTATCTAATAAAGATCTTCTTAAAAAAGCTAAAAAACTACGTCTTGAGGCAAAGTTGGAAGAGTCAATTGTTAAAGAATATCTTGTTGAGGAATGCATAAACTTCTACATCATGTATATGGATGATACAGACAACCAATGTAATCAACTTGAAAGAAATGATGATGAGGGATGCAACAAGAATGATGAAGATTGTCTTTTCACACTTGTCTATACATGAACTGCACTTCCTTGATTGGTTCAAACAAAGTGTAAATTAAATGAAAGATAACAACCCCCACTAGGTAGAAGATTTTGATATAATAACTGATACATCATTGAGTTATGAATATTATCATTCTGGATACATAATAAATCGGTTTAGATTCAGAGTGAGATCAATTGATGATACAAAGGCCATGTAGCATGCTAAAGTTGTTGTCAGTTACGATCTAATTAAGCACTGGTTGTGATGGCTACTACAAGTAAATTGTAGAGATTATGGAGATGTGCTTCAGATACGACCATAGGATGATCTTGTTTATGTGTGATTGGTTCGATATTTTTAAAGAAGGAATTAGCTTCAAAATGAACAATAAATACGATTTTACAAGTTTAAATAAGAACTGTCAAATTCTTTAGACATTTGAATTGCTCACATTAGCTTGCCAAGTATCACAAGTGTTCACAACTTTGAGAATAGCATAAATGGATGAATCATACCCATTAGAACAGTGCTACATGATTATTATGATGTACAAAAAGATGACCCTAACTTGGAATCTGAAGCTTACCAAGAACTTTCACAAGAAGGAGAAGTGGATCTCGTTGCAATAGATATCAATATATAAGGTTAAATTTATCACAACTCCATTCCTATCTTTATTCGTCATTTTACCTTCCGTATTAGCAAGAACACATAAGTAGGAAAGAACACTAACTTGTATAAAAGGTTTCTTTAAAAGAAAATGAACATACTTATTTTCGAATGCTTACATAGTGATTGTATATCTGCTCTAAACTTTTCCTTTATTCTCTTTTATATTAGATTGTTGTCACGGTTCTTATCAGGTTCTTTTTTGTGTAGCCTCTCTATTTCGAGGTAATGCTTAAGTAACTTTTGTGAATGTTCATATGCGAAAAGTGGGTTGTGCCCACCAATTTAATATGTTATTGTGTTTCAATTGTTATGTGACATTTTCTATATATATGATTTGGGAAAACTCAAAATTCCAAAAACACATTCCTAACCAAAACACACCACACAACCAAGAACTCTCAATCCCCAACCACAACCACATCCCCAACCAAACCACAATCCCTGTTCCCAAATACCCATCCCCAACCAAAATTACGTCCACAACTAAACCACAATCCCAACACTCACAAAACCCCACATCCACCTCCAAATCGCTATCCCACCCCAACCAAAATCCCATCCCCAACCACAACTGTAACGGCCCAAATTTGTAATATTCTTAATAAGCTAATTAAAAACCTTAATTGGTTGCTTAATGTGAGATTAAGGGCTTCGGAAACCTTAATTTAGTGATTATTAGCCTTGGAATTAAACAAATCCCCTATGTCATTAACAAAATGTTAATAAATGAAAAGTTGAGGAGCCATTTGTGAGGAAAACATGTTTGGAGGCCTTTCTTAAGGCTCAAGAAAGAAGCTGAAGAGCTTGGATGCAAATTTCACAACCCTTATATAAGAGAGAGAGATTTAAAAATTTAAAAGAAAAATCACATTTTCTTCTCCCCCTCAGCTGGTGCCCCTTCCTCCCTGCCAGCTGCTGCTACTGTTGGCGTTGCTGTTGCTACTGCTGCTACTACGAGGAGAAGGAGGAGAAGGGAAGGAAGAGGAGAGCTGTTGCTGCAGCTATTGTTGAAGCTACTGTTATTGCTGATGTGGTTGTTGCTACTGCTACGAGGAGAAGGAGAAGGGAAGGAAGAGGACAGCTGTTGTTGAAGCTGCTATTGTTGCTGATGTGGTTGTTGCTGCTGCTACGAGGAGAAGAGAAAGGAGACTCCAACTGAGGTAGGGTTTCTCTCTTTGAATCCTTCTTTTGTTCCTATGCCTAAGGATATTAGGAGAAGTGGTTTGTATATAAAAAGATACCATGTTGCATGTGAAATGAGAGAGTTTTTCCCTTTTTGGTTTCCATATTTATGGGTGATAAAGGAGAGGCTTTAATCTAAATAGCCAGGTAGGCTTATAGATAAAATGATGGGTATTTGGCAATGTGAACTGGGTGTTGAGAGCACTTAGTACCGTTACTAATGATCAGTACCGGTACTAGTTGACCTAGCACCACAATGTAACGCACTAAAAGGGGACTGAGAGCACCCAGTACCAGTGCTGGATGATTCCAGTCGGTGAACTGGGGTTGCCCAATACCGGTACTAGTGTTTAGTATTGGTACTGGTTGGGTTTTTGGTACAAGGCCGGTGGTGCCCAGTATCCGTATTAGTGTTTAGTATCAGTACTGGCTGGGTTATGTTGATATAAAACTAATGGCACACAATACCGGTATTGGTGCCTAGTACCGGTACTAGTTGGAACTTTTGAATTTGGTACTGGGGTTGCCTAGTACCAGTACTAAGCTTAGTACTGGTACTGGTTGGCTGAGTTGAGTTTGAGAACAGAATATGTAAATACTTGTGGTGGTATGCGGTTATAAACTGAATTTAGGTTGGAAACAATAATTCTTCAGGTAAAGGTTATTGTACATGGCTTTTGGATGTTAGGAACTCATCCTGAACTCAGATGCGATTCTGAGTGGGTTATCCGACATCTGATGATCCATTAGGCATCTGATATCGTTCGATCCTAATGTCTGATCCCTTAGTTAGACATCCCTGCAACTAGATTGCCATTCCAAGGACTAAGTCCCAGCGATTGGATGCCTAATATTACATCAAGCGCCCAATATGCTCGATTTGGATGTCTAGCCAAGGAATCAGCCGATCACCGATAGCTGTCGGAAGTGGGATTTTATTCTCGGACGTCAGACACATGATGCTGGACATCCAATTTGAGGTTTGTGGTTCCGTTTTGCACTGAATTTTCCCACAGGAATCAAGAGCTTAATCTAATTAGTTAAACCCCGACCTGGTAACCACGAATGTAAGCTAAGAATACTGGTTAGCATTTAATGTCAAGAAAACTCAATTTTTGGGCATAATTAGGACCCGGGGTAGTGCCATCTTGGCCATCCATCTTCTGGATGATGTAGATGGTGCCACGGTTGTCGGATTGAGTCGATTTTCATGCCATAAGGCTGCGATCATCGATTCGAATCCATCCGTGCGGTTAGATTTGTCGTTTGAAGTGTGAATTCACACCATCTTGGCCCTAGATCTTCTAGGATTCCCCGATCTCTATCTGATGCTACAGATGTCTAATTAGGGCAATCTTGGAGTCGTTGAACTCCAATCGTCGCCCTGATCACATCTGTATGGTTGGATCTTCGATCCGAGACCCCAATAAAAAGTTTTCCCTGTCCAGGAACATAAAAGGAGATAATTAACCTCCATTTTATTCAAACTAATCTAAATGTAAGATAATGCATGTTATGCAATATTTCTAGTATGCAATGCAATTCTATGCTTAAGAACATGCATAAATAGACATCTTATGCAATGTAAACATGTTTACATCACACCCCCATGCCTATCTTTTGCTAGTCCTTAGCAAAAACTATATGCTATTTATAAAAGAATCAGGTTGGATTATTTGGGCATGAGTTATTTTCAATCATTAAGAAAATGTTTACTTAGGATCTGAACTTTCAAAGACACAACAATGCCTGAGTATCTGCCAAAATGCAGACCACCTCAAGCCCTAGCCTTATTCAAAGAAAATTTTCTTTTTCTCTTTTTCCTCTTTTCTAATTTTTTTTTGGATTTTCAAGTTTTAGGGTTTAAGAGTGGCTTTCTACGGTCATTCAACTCACCCAAGATTTGATGAGAACCCTAAGTTCTAAGCATCTTATTGTGAATGTGATAGACTCGTTGATCGGCAATTAAAACGGACTTCAGGTTTCTATGCCTCTAGGTGACCTTAAAAAGAGAATTCTACCTAAAGGTGTATCTTTACAACCGATAGCTTTCTCCCTACGTTTATTTTTACGGAGTCAACACAAGGGTGAATCCAGTGTATATCTCCCCGGTTTATTTTACTTCTCCGCTTCTTCCTAAGTGTTTTGGGAATTTTCAATGAATTTATTGAGCTAAGTTCTGGACAACCGGTCGATGAGATGTTACCACCAACAACTTGCCAGCCATACTTATGCGGCGAAGTGTGGCCTATTTCTTTTTCTTTTTGACTTTTTTTTCTTTTTTTTTTTTTTTAAGTAGGTGGCTTCCTTGGTCTAAGATTTACCTAAAGGTAGCAAAAAGAGAACGGTCCAGTGACTGACCTCTGGACAATCTACCTATGGGCCGTTACCCACGATAACTTGCCAGCCATATCACCCTAAAAGGTTCATTAGCTACCCAATTTTCGTTAGAACCGCCAATTAACGAGTCAGTGACAAGATAGTGTGTAGATGCTTTAGGCTTAAAGTTTCCTAAAATCAGAGGGCGGGTTGATAAGTCGTGTACTTATCACCCAAGCTTATTTACTCCAATTCTGATAGAATTAAGATGGCGAGGATTCGAAAAACAAATCCACATTTTAGTGGATACACCGGTCGATTAAGTCCAAAGACCTGAAGGGTCTTTGTGTTCAGATCCTAATGTAATATTTCCTAGGATTGAAAAGTCCTAATGTCCAACTATTCCTTACTAATTCAAATTTTTTAAAAAAAAATAAGAAGCGAAAAATAATTTACATGAATTTCACAAAGCTGACCAAACGATTCTAATGAATCCACCCCCCATGCCTAGCTAATGCAATGTCCGCATTGAGAAAGAGACATGAAAGAAAGGGTAGAGTATGAAAGATGTCATCTGAATATGAAGCTCGTGTCAGCTTTATGTCATATGTACAACTGCTGAGTTTAATGCCATCAACTAGGCGAAGTCCAGCCAAAGAAGTCACAGAATGGCTAGAGCAACCGTGTCTGAGACGGGTTCTGGAAGAGTACAGTCAATAACAGGCTTCAGACGTTGACCGTTGACTTTAAATGTGTTACCCATCTTTGGGTCAAAAATCCGAACAGCTCCATTTGGAAAAATCTGGTCAATTATGAATGGGCCATTCCATTTAGATCTAAGTTTGCCAGGAAAGAGCTTAAGTCTAGAATCGAATAACCAGACCTTCTGGTTCGGCTCAAAGCTCTTGCAGGAAATCAATTGATCATGTAGAGCTTTGGTCCGAGCCTTGTAGATCTTGGCATTCTCATATACATCATTTCTAAGCTCCTCCAACTCAGATAGTTAGAGTTTCCTAGTCTTCCCAGCTAAATTCAGATCTAAATTGCATTGTTTGATCACCCAGAATGCCCTGTGTTCAATCTCTACGAGTAGATGGCATGCCTTTCCATACACCAAATGGAATGGAGACATGCCAATGGGCGTTTTATATGCCGTACAGTAGGCCCAAAGAGCGTCCTCAAGCTTTTGAGTCCAGTCCTTGAGATCAGGCCTAACCGTTTTCTACAGAATGTTCTTGACCTCCCGATTGGAGATCTTGGCTTGTCCATTCGTCTAGGGATGGTAAGGTGTGGAAATTCGGTGATTAACCCCGTATTTGGCCAACAAATTTTGAAATTGGGCATTAGTAAAATGAGTGCCACCATCACTGATGATGGCCCTCGGAATCCCGAACCTACTGAAGATATTTTTCTTGACAAAATGGATGACACCTTGTGGTCATTAGTTCGGGTGGGAATCGCCTCAATCCATTTAGACACATAATCAACAACAACAAGAATATACTGATGTCCAAATGAAGGGAGAAAGGGTCCCATGAAATCAATTCCCCAAACATCAAAAATTTTGATAGGAAGAATTGGGTTTAGGGGCATCATATCTTTCTTAATTATGCTCCCAAGTGCCTGACATCAAGAACATGACCTTAAGAAATCTTGGGCATCCTTAAATAAAGACAGCCAATAGAAGCCAGATTGCAAGATTTTTGCAGCCGTCTTTTTCCCGAAGAAATGTCCACCACACCCAGATGCATGGCAAAACTCGAGTATACTGTTGAATTCATTCTCTGATACACATCGGCGAATAATCTGATTAGAGCCGATGTGGTACAGTTCAGGGTCCTCCCAAAAGTAGTATCTAGCCTCAGATTTGAGTCTATCCCATTATTGCTTGGTCCAATCCTGGGGGATTTGACCAACAGCCAAATAGTTAACAATCTCAGCAAACCACGGGGTGTGGACACCTAAAACTGTAAGAATAGCTTTGTCTGGAAAAGTATCAGCAATCGGAATGTTCGGACAAGAAGAATCACCTAGGAGTCTCGACAAATGATCCGCCACCACATTTTGTACCCCAATTTTATCCTTAATTTCAAGATCAAATTCTTGAAGCAGAAGAATCCAAAGAATAAGCCGGGGTTTGGCATCCTTTTTGTCCAAGAGATGTCTCAAGGCCGAGTGGTTGGTATAGATGATAACATGAGACCCTAAGAGATAAGCCCTGAATTTTTCCAAAGCAAACACTACAGCTAGTAATTCCTTTTCAGTAGCAGTGTAATTCCTCTTGGCTTCATCCAGAGTTTTACTAGTGTAGTAGATGACAGAGGGCTTTCAATCAATTTTCTGACCCAAGACAGCCCCGACCGCGTAATCCGAAGCGTCGGTCATGATCTCAAAAGGGGTTGTCCAAATTTGTGGTTGCAAAACTGAAGCACAGGTGACTGCCGCTTTCAGGAAATCAAATGCCTTTCGGCATGATTCGTCGAAAACAAACGATGTTTCTTTGGCAAGAAGATTGCTCAAGGGACGAGCAACCTTCGAGAAATCCTTGATGAATCTTCGATAGAATCCCACATGGCCAAGAAATGATCGGATTTGTTTAACAAATGTGGGAGGAGAAAGTTTAGCGATAGCATCAACCTTAGCTTTATCCACTTCAATTCCCCATTCAAAGATTACATGACCCAAAATGATGCCTTCTTGGGTCATGAAATGACTCTTTTCCCAACTAAGGACCAATCGTGTTTTGATACATCGCTTAAGAATCATTTCTAGATTAGCCAAACAAGAGTCAAATGATTCTCTGAAAATAGAGAAATCGTCCATGAAGACTTCCATAAACTCTCCCACCATGTCAGAGAATATGGCTAACATACACCTTTGAAACGTCGAAGGTGCATTGCATAAACCGAAAGGCATCCTACGGAAAGCAAAGGTTCCGTAGGGATAGGTGAAAATAGTTTTTTCCTGATCCTCGGGATGGATAGGAACTTGGTTGTATCCCGAGTAGCCATCAAGAAAACAGAAGTACTTCTGTCCAGCTAGTCTTTCCAAGATTTGATCGATGAAAGGCAGGGGAAAATGATCCTTTGTAGTGGTTGTGTTCAGCTTCTTATAATCAATACAAACCCTCCAAGAGGAAGCTGAACGAGTTGTGACAGATTCTCCTCTCTCATTAGTCACAAGGGTAATCCCAGCTTTCTTCGGAACAATCTGCACGGGACTTACCCAGGGACTATCAGAGATTGGATAAATAATTCCTGCATTGAGCCACTTGATGATTTCCTTTTTGGCCACTTCTCGCATGTTTGGATTTAATCTCCTCTGTATCTGGCGAGAAGGGCAGGATCCATCTTCCAAGAATATTCTATGATTGCAGTAAGATGGCTCGATCCCCCTAAGGTCATGAATGGTCCAACCAATTGCCTCTTTGTGTTCCTTCAGGACCTTGATCAATTTAATTTCTTGCTCCTTTGTTAATTTAGCATTGATAATCTCAGGGAGCATCTTCTGAGGTCCTAAAAATTGATATTTCAAATTCTCAGGCAATGGTTTTAGTTCAAGCTGGGGCGGGTTGATGATTGATGGTAAGGTAGATGCTGAAGACTCAATAAGAGGAAGAGGTTGTGAGTGAACAAAATCAATAACCTCTTCAGAAGATGGTAGGTCTGCCATAGAGGGTTGCGGGTCAAATTCGTCATCAAAGGAGGAACTTTCAATTGAAGAAACCATCAAACAAGTTTCAATGTTTTCATTATCCTCCTCAAGTTCCTCAATAAATCCACAATCCTCAAATTTATTGATCGCCTTAAAAATATCCAATTTCATTCGTTGATCCTCAAAGGTGATTTCCATGCTACCACTTTCACAATTAATGTTAGCCTTAGCGGTAGCTCGGAACGGATGCCCCAGAATGATGGGCGTGTTCCTCAGATTATCAGGCACATCCATGTCAAGAATAAGGAAATCTATAGGAAAATAGAAATCCTTGACCTTAACTATAACATCTTCAATAACGCCTCGCGGATTTGTGATCGAACGGTCCGCTAACTGTAGCATTACTTAAGTTGGCCGAAGTTCACCTAATCCAAACTTCTCGTAAAGAGAAGTCGAAATTAGGTTGATGGATGCACCCAAATCCAAAAGTGCTCTATTAAATGTGTAATCTCCGATGACGCAAGAAATCAATGGAGCACCTGGATCTCTCTTTTTCCGAGGGAGGTGGTGTAGGATAATAGAACTAGCCTGCTCGAAGAGTACCACCTTCCTCGAAACAGATTCTCTCAACTTACACTTTTGTGTACATAAATCCTTTAAAAATCTTGCGTAAGCCAGTATGTGCTTGATAGCATCGAGGAGTGGGATATTGATCTAAACACTCTTAAATATATTCAGAAGCTCCTCATTGCTATCAACAGACTTCTTTTTCTTTTATTTGATCAAGGCTTCAGGAAAAGGAACATGAGTCAAATCTTTGGAATCAGGTACCTGAGCCTTGATTTCTCCTCCTGAATTCTCCTCTCTCTCCTCAAATTCTTCAGGATTCAGTAGATCAGAACAGTGTGGTTGTTGTTCCTGAGTCTGCTTACCACTCCTCAAGGTGACAGAATTTGCAGATGCATAAGAGTTTGGATCTTGGGGAGGGTTAGGAAAGATTGGAGGGGCTTGATTAGCCAAAAATTGTTGATTTGCATAAGAAGAAGAAGAGGAGGAACCCTACTCAACCACCTGAACATGTGCGTGTGAGTCCCTCTGATTTCCATACCCATGGGCTTGGTTTCCCGGAATCAGAATATTTCGCGGGTTGGGTACAAGTTAGGATGGTAGAGATCTGGGTTGACGAGAGTTAGCAATGAGCCCGGATTGCAAGTTGTCCAGCGAGGTTTTCATTTGCAGCATGAGATGGAGCATGGATCCTTGCATCTCTACCATTTGTTGATTCAAATCAGCCATCCCTACAGGTTGACGGGCATTCCAAGCTGGCTGATTGACCTGATTTGGGGGCAACTTAGTATATACATGACCCTGACCCATTGGTCATTGTGGAGCATAGTTTCTGGGTCAGAATTGGGTCTGTTGCCCTGAGTTTTTCCAAGAGAAGTTAGGATGGTTTCTCCAACCCGGATTATAAGCATTAGAGTAGGGGTTGGATCTAACATTCTCTTGTACAGCACAGACATCCTCATAGGGTAAAGATGGAGAGAAAGAAAATGAAGGATCAGAAAAACTGGGATCAAAGGCCCCAGTTTGGAACCCGTGGGGTTCCATGCTGACTCACAGGCTAAGCCGCATCGAGTTGATTCACGAACTCCCGTCCAGAAGGGGCTCGTGAAGAATGAAATCCTGAATTTTGGGATTGAGTGGATCGAGAGTTGTTTATAGAATTACCAGCCATCCACTCTTCCATTCTCTTAGCAACCAAGTCCACCTTGTCAAGTTTGTTACAAATCAATTCCATATCAAATGAATGAGAGTCATGGACTTCATTGACATTTGATCTGGGCTGCTGGGACCGGTTAAATGTATCCATGGAAGCATGATTCATTGAATTCTCGCTCATTTCCTCAAATAAATCATGTGCACTATCTACGTCTTTATTGAGGAAATTGCCTCCGCAAGAAGAATCCACATGATTTCTGAGTTGCTCAGTCAACCCATGATAGAAGATCTGCATGAGTTGTCATTCGGCACCTCGTGATGTGGACACCTCCGCAATAGGTCATGGAATCGCTCCCAGGCCACATGAAACTACTCCCCTAGCCACTGGGTAAAGGTAGTGATTGCCCGTCTTAAGGCATTGGTACATCCGACTGGGAAGAATTTCTTCAGAAAGGCCGATTTCAACTCATTCCAAGTTGCAATTGGTCTTCCTATTACCTTGTACCAACGCTCGGCCTTATCCCTAAAAGAATGGGGGAAGAGCCTCATGATCATTTGCTCCTCATTTACGTTCCGTGCCTTGGTGGTCTGGACCAAAGTGGTTAAGTCCTCCAATTGCTGAAACGGATCCTCAGAGCCAAGCCCATGGTAATGTTTGATAAGGCTTAACACCTGGGGCTTGATTTCTACGTCACCAGCTGGAATCTGGACGCCGGGACGTTCCCCGTAATTTGAAGGATCATAGAAATCCTTCAAGGGCTGAGCACCCTGCATTCTCTGGAACCATTCCCGCATTCTCTACATTTGTTCCAGCTGTCTTATGAATTCTTCTTGTGGATCTCTAGGTAGAGGAGGCGGTTGGTCAGCCACGGGATCAGTTTGACCAAAATCCAATTTGTGCCTCCTAGAATACTCTAGTGACCCTTCCAATTGGGGATTTAATGACCGTCTTCCCAGCATGAACGTTCTAATTGCTATGCTAACATGTTCGATTTTGGAAAACCTGTCGTTGTAGCTTGAAAGTGAAGAACTCGTGTTCAACAAATAAAATTTATACCGAAATTGAAATTCCGGGCCGAACACAGGGAGGCGGACGTTTGATTTAAAAACTACGCGTTTGTTTTTATTTGTCACAAAGTAATTCAATTTAAAACTATCTAATTATTTACAATAAATAGAAGAGAGAGAGAATATTACACATAAAAATAAAAAATGAGATGTAGAATAAACAGAAAATTTATCATTGAGATTGTTCATTACAACTAGAAAGCATAACACAATTGCACTAGAAAGCGATAAATTTACTCTAGAAAGCATTAAAAGAATGGAGGGAGAAATGTCCTCCTCGACGAATGCTTGGAGGACGAGCAGAACTACACTAGAAAGCACTAAATCTATATTAAAAAGCAGTAAAAAGAATAGAGAGAGAGAAATCCTCTTCGACGGTCGCTTGGAGGATGAGCCGAACGGGACGACGCCTGGATGAAGGAGGACGAAGCAGGACGAAGGAGGTGAAGCAGAAGAATGGGAACGGAGCAGCACGCCGTCGTTGTCGCGGGATCCACTTCTGAAGGGGGACGAAAATTTGGACTTTATCTCGCGAGAAGCATCCCGGGTGTGGGACAAGCTTCTCTTGAGCATTGGAGAGGTAGAGAAGAGAAGGAAGGGATGAGAATTTCGTATGAAGGGGGTCTCCTTTCATAGTTACAAGGAGTAGGGGTAAATTGGTCATTACATCTTTAAAACAGTAAATGAGGGGTCTTTAGTGACGGATAAAACCGTCACTAAAGCCCCAACGTGGGCGTAGTACCCGCTCCCACGCGCGCCTCCTCAGCTGCACTCTTTCTCAACTCCCGCCCACGTTCTTTCATCCACAGTCGGCCGATCGCGCAATCGAACAGCTTAGGATGCGCCATCGCCCGCTGCTGCGCGCTCGCCCCAGCGTGTACGATGCCGCGTGAGGCACGGGCGTGCAATAGCACGTCATCTCTATTGAGCGCAGACGGCCGTCCGATCAAGATCCGACGCACGCCCGTGCCCGCTCACCGGCGCCCTTCGCCTCCTCGCTGCGGCTCGAACGCGCGTCCTCAACTCGCGATAGCGCCTTCAATCGCTGCGCTACGAGGCGCAGATGGTCGAGCAAGAGCTTTTAGGCGCGACTGTCCAAAGTCGTTGGATCAAGATCCAACGGCGGAGAGGGAATGGGTGCGGGGACTTAAGAGATTGTATGCGGCCATTTGGGTGGCCGAGATGGCACCACGAGGCTCCATCTTGGCCATCCATCTTCTGGATGTTGTAGATGGTGCCACGAACGTCGGATTGACTCGATTTTTGCGTGTTGGGCTGCGATCGTCGATCCAAATTCATCCGTGCAGTCGGATTTTTCATTTGAAGTGCTTATTTACATCATCCTGGCCCTTGATCTTCTAGGGTTCCCCGGTCACTATCTGATGCTACGGATGCCTGATTAGGGCGATCTTGGAGTCGTTGAACTCCAATCGTCACCCTGATCACATCCATATGGTTGGATCTTTGATCCAAGGCCCCGATAAAATGTTTGCCCTGTCCAAGCACATAAAAGGAGACAACTAACCTCCATTTTATTCAAACTACTCTAAATGCAAGATGATGCATGTTATGCAATATTTATATCATGAAATGAAATCCTATGCTTAAGAACATGCATAAATAGACATCTTAAGTAGTGTAAATGTGTTTTCATCATACCCCCATGCCTATCTTTTGCTAGTCCCTAGCAAAAACTATATGCTATTTATAAAAGAATTAGGTTGGATTATCTGGGCCTGAGGTATTTTCAACCATTAAGAAATTGTCTACTTAGGAACTGAACTTTCAAAGACACAACAGTGCCCGAGTATCAGCCAAAATGTAGACCGCCTCAAGCCTTCGCCTTATTCAAGGAAAAATTTCTCTCTCTTTTTACTCTTTTCTTTTCTTTTTTTTTTTTTAATTTTCAAATTTTAGGGTTTAAGAGTGGCTTTCTACGGCCATTCAACTCACCCAAGATTTGATGAGAACCCTAAGTTTTAAGCATCTTATTGTGATTGTGATAGACTCGTTGACCGGTAATTAAAACAGACTTCAGGTTTCTACGCCTCTAGGTGACCTCAAAAAGAATTCTTCCTAAAGGTGTATCTTTACAACCGGTAGCTTTCTCCCTACTTTTATTTTTTACGGGGTCAACACAAGGGTGAATCCAGTGTATATCTCCCCAGTTTATTCTACTTCTCCGCTTCTCTCTAAGTGTTTTGGGAATTTTTAGTGCATTTACTGAGCTGGGTTCTGGACAACCGGTCGATGAGCTGTTACCACAGACAACTTGCCAGCCATACTCATGCTGCGAAGTGTGGCTTATTTCTTTTTTTTCTCCTTTTCTTTTTTTTTTTCTTTTCTTTTTTAAGTAGGTAGCTTCCCTAGTCTAACATTTACCTAAAGGCAGGAAAAAAAGAGAAAGGTCCAGTGACTGGGCACTGGACAACTTACCTATGGGCTATTACCCACGATAACTTACCAGCCATATCACCCTAAAAGGTTCATTAGCTACCCAATTTCCGTTAAAATCGCCAAACAACGAGTCAGTGACAAGATAGTGTGTAGATGCTAGAAACTCAAAATTCCCTCAAATCAGAGGGCGGGTTGATAAATCGTGTACTTATCACCCAAACTTATTTACTCCAATTAAATAAAATTCAGGTTGGCGAGAACTTGAAAAATAAATCTACATTTTAGTGGATACACAGGCTGATTAAGTCCAAAGACCTGAAGGGTCTTTGTGTTCAAATCATAATGTAGTATTTCCTAAGATTGAAAATTTTCTTAAACCCAAATTCTCTTTCCTAATTCCATTTTTTTTTTTATAAAAGAAAATAAAATAAATCTATGGAGCTGACGAATGAATTCAGATATGAATATCCACCCCCCCATGCCTATCTAATGCAATGTCCTCATTGTATTAAAAAGACATAAAACAGAGTGGAAAAGTATAGAAAGCACTTGAATTGCGTGAATGTCAGGTCCGCTCCGAGATGAAAACTAAAAAGAACTATATATGTACTGAGTTTAGTGCCTTCAGCTAGGCACACTATACAAAGACGAGAAATGAAGAATTCACAAGTGCAGGTCAGAATCAGAATAAACAGAAGAAACCTCTAACCTATCGACAGAGGTCCACAGATGTGGACCAGATTGTGGTGCAGACCCATCCCCCATAATCGAGAAAGCACCTGAATTGCGTGAATGTCAAGTCTGCTCCGAGAAGAAAACTAAAAAGAACGGTATATGTGCTGAGTTTAGTGCCTTTAGCTAGGCACACTATACAAAGATGAGAAATGAAGAATTCACAAGTGCAGGTCAGAATCAGAATAAACAGAAGAATCCTCTAACCTATCAACAGAGGTCCACAGATGTGGACCAGATTGTGGTGCAGACCCATCCCCCATAATCGAGAATATCTTAGGTTTTGGATAAAAATTACCCAAAACCTAAAATCAGAATACAAGCGAGGTTGGGCCTACGATTTATGAGGATGAAACCCAAGACCAAAAAGTTGGGTTATAGAGAATTGAAGCTCAAATGGATAATCGTTCAATGTGTGCTTGGGTTGAACATCCTCGAAACAAATGTCGTAAGGGTTCTGATTTGATGGTTTTAGCTTAAGAGGAACCCTTCGACTCAATCTTCCATTTCCTCCAAAATTAACTTCCCAAATCAGAACTTCCCAGCTCCTATCCTCCTCATTCAGCATATCAAATTCCAGGACCTCTTGTATATTAATCACCCCATCTGAAATCTCCAAGTCTAAATGATGTGGCAAAATCAACATTGACTTGGGTCTATTTATCTCAGAAATAAAATCATCAATAAGCTCAACGGGGTGTAACTGACAATCAGGGCATTGAATTGAATCCTCCAGAATCATCAAGCGAGATCAGTTTCCTCAGTTATTGGGCTATCAAATGATCTATCAGATTCCTTAGGCCCAATCGTCTTACAGAAATCGTGTTCAGAAAACTCGTGTGAGACTTCGCAACTTGAATCTTCACCATCAAAGAAATCAGGATCTGTATCAATGCATGTCCCAAAATCATTTGTCACTTTCTGTTCTAAGGAGATATACGTTTCCTCATAACCCGGCTCAGGGATATCAGGTGAAGAAATCAAATCTTCCTTAATTGGTTACTTTAATTCAATCTGGTCAGCCTCGTAACACGTGTCCCCCCCAACAGGTGCATGAGCTGGTTCTGTCATTGGCTTTCCTAAAGAGGGTTCATCCTGGGAATCATCCCATGATTGAATCAAAGCAACCACGAATCTCACCCTCAATTTCACTAATTTCCCAAGTGAAAACTCACCCGGGTTCTTATCCTTAACATCCTGGAGCCAATCCAACAAAGACTTATTCAAATCATCAATCATCTGAATCAGGGGCTCCAATCTTTCAATGGAAGGTGTTGGCTGAACTTCTAAAGATTGTATGATATTCCTCAAGTTAGCCAGAACCTTATCTTGAACCTGATTAACCTGAACCAAATGAGTTGGTTCAGGATTTGGTAAGTTTGACATCAATGCAGAGGAATTAACGAATTGAGATTCGTTATACCCTTCCTGATAATAGGTCATTTCAGATTGTTCAAAAGATGGTGATGACCTAAAGGCAGTGAAAGCAAAGGATGGGTAAGGATTGGTGTATCCTTCTTGATTGTAGATCGTATTAGGTTATTCATGAAAGGAAGACGATCTATAATCGATGTAGCTCTGAGAAGGATAGAAATCAGAATCAAAGTGTTCAGGGTTAGACCCTAAACACGGAGGTCCGGAGCTGTATCCCCAATCCGAATTATCCCAACTAACTGATGGTTGATTACAGTACGAGTCGGGATAATCGTCATGTTGAGGATAATTCACAACGGGAGGGAAAGAACGGGAATGCGTGTAATATGTGGAAGGATTCATGAGATACGGGAGGAAGAAAGGCACCCTGCAATACAAACAATCAAACCTGTCCTTAAGTGGGTTAGCCTATAGACCTACAAACTCCCAAAACCTATCTTGAGATAAAGAAACAATTTGATCTACTTCTGTCTGTTCAATCCAACCAGTTAGAAGGAGGGACTGGGGAGAAGGTTCTTCCTTCGGCTTGCACGTCCGATTCCTAGTGTACCCCCCAGCCGCGATCGTTTGATTCTGCTCCCCTAGCTAGACATCAGATTGAATAGTAGAAACAGACTAATCGAAAATAATCTCATTTTGGGTTCTGAAGAGCGAGTCCAATCCTTAAGGCCAACGTCTACTCTATTTTATTTAGGGCTAGGTTTGAATGTGCTTTGGAATGTGATGGGCCCTTTAAATGGGTTGTGCCCTTAATGATTGATTGATTGATTTGTGTGTGCGTGCACAATCAATGATTTTCAAGCAAGATTATTTTTTTTGATGTGGTGAATTTTAAGGTTCAAATCTTGCTTAGTAGCTTTTAGGATTCAACTTTAGGTGTTTTCAAACAAGTTTCGTTGGCACACCAGGTTTTGCAAGCACAGGTGAAGATGTTTTCCTTTAAAGTTTAAAAAGAATGTGGAGTGCCAGGTAAATCCCTAAGAGTTGAACCTAAGTGGCAGCTACTTGATGAGTTGATTTTAATTGAAGTGGTGCGACCCAATCAACTCAAACAATTGGCCTGATGCACCACTTGATTAGGCACACAAATGATTACCTAATCTGATTTCTACTCAATTATGTGTTTGGATGTGTGCACTGGCTCCTAAGATCGGTTTACCGGTTGAGTTTGAAAATCAGATGAGGTTGTGTACCTCTGTGAGATTTTTTTTAATTTTTTCTTTTTTTAGTGTGGGGGTTGGGGTGAGTATGGGTGTCAAATAACAAATAATCTAACCTTAGACTTTATAAAAACACCTAGGTTGATTGATGTTTGAATTATTATGTTGTGGAATGAAATCTAATGGGTGGGAGGTGAGGGATAACTCACAAAACCTTCCACATCATTTTACTCCAATTTACCGCTTTTGCTTGTCTCGAAAGAGTACCAGCAATTACAATAAGAAAGGAGAAAGTGAGGTAAATGATTTGTAAGTTAGAAAACGCGAAGAGAAATCAAATAGCGTCGCCTCCCCGGCAACGGCGCCAAAATGTTGAATGTTCGAATTGCTACGCTAACGTGTTCGATTTTGGAAAACCTGTCGTTGTAGTTTGAAAGCGAAGAACTCGTGTTCAACAAATAAAATTTATACTGAAATTGAAATTCCGGGTCGAACACAGGGAGGCGGACGTTTGATTTAAAAACTACGCATTTATTTTTATTTATCATAAAGTAATTCAATTTAAAACTATCTAATTCTTTACAATAAATAGAAGAGAGAGAGAGAATATTACAAATAAAAATAAAAAATGAGATGTAGAATAAACAAAGAATTTATCATTAAGGAGATTGTTCATTACAACTAGAAAGCATAACACAATTGCACTAGAAAGCAATAAATTTACTCTAGAAAGCATTAAAAGAATGAAGGGAGAAATGTCCTCCTCGACGAATGCTTGGAAGACGAGCAGAACTACACTAGAAAGCAGTAAATCTATATTAGAAAGCAGTAAAAAGAATAGGGAGAGAGAAATCCTCCTCGACGGTTGCTTGGAGGACGAGCCGGACGGGACGACACCTAGACGAAGGAGGACGAAGCAGGACGAAGCAGAAGAATGGGAACGAAGCAGCACGCCGTCGTCGTCGCGGGATCCACTTCCGAAGAGGGACGAAAATTTGGACTTTATCTCGCGAGAAGCATCCCGGATGTGGGACAAGCTTCTCTTGAGCTTTGGAGAGGTAGAGAAGAGAAGGAAGGGATGAGAATTTCATATGGAGGGGGTCTCCTTTCACAGTTGCAAGGAGTGGGGGCAAATTGGTCATTACATCTTTAAAACAATAAATGAGGGGTCTTTAGTGACGGATAAAACCGTCACTAAAGCCCCAACGTGGGTGTAGTACTCGCACCCATGCGCGCTTCCTCAGCTGCGCTCTTTCTCAACGCCCGCCCACGTTCTTTCATCCACAGCCGTCTGATCGCGAGATCGGACGACTTAGGATGCGCCATCGCCCGCTGTTGCGCGCCCGCCCCAGCGCGTACGATGCCACGTGAGGCGCGGGTGTGCAATAGGGCGTCATCTCTATTAAGCGCAAACGGCCGTCCAATCAAGATCCGATGCACGCCCGCGCCCTCTCACCCGTGCCCTTCGCCTCCTCCCTGTGGCACGAATGCGCATCCTCAGCTCGCGATAGCGCCTTCGACCGCTGCGCTACGTGGTGCAGATGGTCGAGCGGGCGCTTTTAGGCACGGCTATCCACAGCCGTTGGATCGAGATCCAACTGCGAAGAGGGAGCTGGTGCGGGGACTTACGAGATTGTATGCGACCGTTTGGGCGGCCGAGATGGCGCCACGTGGCACCATCTTGGCCATCCATCTTCTGGATGTTGTAGATGGTGCCACGGACGTCGGATTGACTCGATTTTTGCGTCGTTGGGCTGCGATCGTCGATCCAAATTCATCCATGTGATCGGATTTGTCATTTGAAGTGCTGATTTACACCATCCTGACCCTTGATCTTCTAGGGTTCCCCAGTCACTATCTGATGCTACGGATGCCTGATTAGGGCGATCTTAGAGTTGTTGAACTCCAATTGTAGCCCTGATCACATTCATATGGTTGGATCTTTGATCCGAGGCCCCGATAAAATGTTTGCCCTGTCCAAGCACATAAAAGGAGATAATTAACCTCCATTTTATTCAAACTACTCTAAATGCAAGATGATGCATGTTATGCAATATTTATATCATGAAATGCAATCCTATGCTTAAGAACATGCATAAATAGACATCTTAAGTAGTGTAAATGTGTTTTCATCAGGGACCCTGCAGCACAACAAAACAAGACTGTCCTTAAGTGGGGTAGCCTAAGGATCTACTGACTCCCAAAACCCGCCTTAAGATTGTAAATGATTTACTCTACTTGTGTTTGCTCAATCCAACTAATTAGAATGAGGGACTAGGGAGAAGGTTCTTCCTTCGGCTTTCACCTCCGATTCCTTGTGTACCCCCCAGCCGCGGTCGTTTGACGCTACTCCCCTAGCTAGACATCAGATTAATCAGTACAAGTAGGTTAATCAAAGACAATCTCAGACTAAGCCCTGAAGAGCAAATGAGACCTTAAGGCCAACGTCTACTCAATTTTAATAAGGCCTGGGATTGTGGTGCTTATGGAATGTGATGGGCCCTTAAAATGGGTTGTGCCTTTAATGATTGATTGAGAATTGTGTAAGTGCATACACAACTAGGGTTTTCAAGCAAGATTATTTGTGATGCGTGGATTTTAATGTTCAATCTTGCTTAAGTAGCTTTTAGGGTTTCAAATTAGGTGGATTGCAATCAAGTTTCGAGGCAAACCAAGTTGTCAAACACGGGTGAAGATCGCTTTCCTTTAAAACCAAAAAGAAAGTAGAGTGCCTGGAATAGACCTAGATTTAAAACCCTAAAGAGGAGCTACTTGATTAGTTGATTTTAAGTAGAGTGGTGCGGCCCAAACAACTCAAACAACTGGCCACAAATGCACCACTAAGTTAGGCACATAAAGATGGTTAACCTAAAATGATTTCTACTCTTTTATGTGTTGCTTTGTGTGTACCGGTTCCACAGATTAGAACCCAGTTGAGTGGAAACAAATCAATTAGGTTAAGTGCCTTGAATGTGGGTGTATGTTGTATGTTTGTTGAAAATTACCCCACAAGATTATATTTTTATTTTTTTTATAAACGAGGGTGAAATGAATGTGAGTGAGAATCCAAACAACCAAACTATTCCTAGGATTTATGCAAACACCTAGGTTAATTGGAATTTGGATTTAATGTGACAAATGAAATCTATGGAGGGGGAAAGAATGGAGAGCACTTACAGTTGTCTTCAACTGCACTTTACTCCAGTCTACCACTTGATGATTCCCTGATGGAGGTCTCTACAAAACCATAGACACAAGAGAAAGCACGTTAGAAAACAATGAAGTGTGTGAAATGCGGAAAGATCGAAAATCGTTGCCTCCCCGGCAACGGCGCCATTGGTCCTAAATGGAAATAAAACAGACCCCCTAGTGGTACAAATCCTAATCTGGAAACAATAAAGAGAAGATTCTAAAGTGAATGTATGAGGCCATGTCGCAAGAAACTAAACCTAATGGGTCTTGGTAAAGGTATAGAAATCCTAACGGGCTAGATAAACGCAATCCTGTAATGGTGAAAGGTAAGTTCCATTAGGAACTTTTGTAACAATAAAGATTTGGGGTCCTAACCGTATGTCGTGGGAGGTACTCCTATACCCAGTGTAGGTCCTGGGTGAGGAGAGGATCGACTCTAGCAATAGGCTGCTAATACAGGTTTCATGCGAATCTTTGCCCCTACACAGGGATAGCCATCTTGAGAGGTTGCGGGACTTACCCACCCCTCTGTCAATTCTATAATTTGGGTAATCAAATGAAAGGTTTAAGCCAGGGGGTGGGAGCAGCAAACACCTGGTACTGGTAGCGATGGTAGTTATCGGTACTTGTTGAGCTGAAATAAGTTAAAAAGGGACTTAAGTATGGTACTGAAGGCACCTTGTTTCGGTACTGATGGCCCGTATCAATACCGCGTGAGTTCAGTAGCCATGGCAGCGGAGGTGCCCAGCACCGGTACCTAAGACTAGGACCGGTACTGGTGTGCTCGTTCTAAATCATTGAACTCTGTGAAGAGATTAATTGAATAGATCGGGTTAAGGGTGAAACCATAATATTGAGACCAAGGATCTCTTGGGTTCAAGGTACAGACATGTGTGTGAATTGGTGGTCTGGTTTACAAAGGATCTTGGTGGTGCAAAACCCAGGTTTCGGGCATGAAAGGCGGGTTTTGCAATCCTGGTTTGGACAAGCATCTTGACCTAGCGATAGATCAGGATTCCCTGATAATAGATGTATGATGTTTGAGTGTACTAATGAT
The DNA here is from genome assembly GCA_037157565.1 of Thalassia testudinum. Lineage (NCBI taxonomy): Eukaryota > Viridiplantae > Streptophyta > Magnoliopsida > Alismatales > Hydrocharitaceae > Thalassia > Thalassia testudinum. The sequence goes on from JAZHRO010000024.1 coordinate 29,118,761, forward strand.
AGGGAGTAGGTCCCTGATGTCTAATAGTTTTTAAATGTAATGATTGTATTGAACTGTGTGATTCTGATAATTAGAAATCCTGTGAAATGTTAGAACTTAATTGGGAGTCTAGCAGGTACCCCAAGGGATAAGGATGAATGGGAAAATGTAATTAAACCCTAGAGGGGTGAAGCACATGTTTGGGTGTGTGTGTGTGTGTACACCTATAATTTGAGCATGAAGCAATCTGAACACATTGAAAGCAATTTGAATTGACTAAGTAATGGCTTGAATCACATGAGATGACACCTATGACTTGATTTGAGTCTAATAAGAGAAAATGCTTAGATCTTAAGGTCCTGAGTAGGACCCCAAGAGATCCACAAGGTCCTTATGACTATGTTCCGAGCACGAAACCCAAATGAAATCAATGAGATGGTAAGTCAACTAGGTGAGCTCGTAAGGCTACCCCTTAGACTTGGTGAACCACGAGTTCACTGCTTGGGTAGAAGACCCGAGCTGTTGCGGTAGCAAGAGGCTACCAAAGAGATTTTCCTCAGAACCAGAAGGTTCCTAGGTTCGGTGACAAACCTTGGGGCTATCACTGGTGTTTAGTACTTGGATGTACCCGAATCCGACTCGATGTGAAAGTACTTGAGCAAGAGGCTCACTAGGCGCCCGCATATGTGGAGATGGCTGGGGTACTGAGATGGATTGGTTGAGATCTCGTTCGATGGCGAATTGAGTGGGCACACCCAAGGAGTACTCTCCTACAGGGAGCTGTTCGTAGCGGGAGCATTGGTGTGGCTCGGCAATTCTGTCCAATCCTGCGATAATGATCTGGTTGTTCTGTGACTAGTCCTTGTTGGACACCATTTGGGCTCGTGTTTCGTGATCACAAGCCATAGGCCTAGGTAGCTCCCAAGAGGACCAACTCTTCTGACTGAAGTCTACAACGTTCTCGATACATCAAGAATGGGCACGCCTTTCTAGAGGATTGACAAACTACTAATCTCTCCCTTGGCCAGGACGAGACTATCAGGCTGGGATTCAAAGGAAAGGATGCGTCTCAATCTCCTCTAGTAGAGAGGGATAATTTCCATAATCTGATTATTGAGGCAAGTGAAGGAATAAATTATTACACCTAATCAAGGAAGGAACTTTGGTACCAGGTAGGGCTCGAGAAACTAGAACCTAGAGTGTGGGTTTGGGCTAGGAACTAGCTAGTAAATGAAACTGTACACTATCTTGTTTCGTTGAGATACAGTAGATGATTGGTCCCTACTGAGCCGATTGACTCATCCCTACTCTGTGACTTACTTTTAGGTTGTCATCACGAGTCATCAACGTATGGAATTTCTCATTGCACAAGTTTGTGCGTGCTCTGTTGACATGTACATTTTATGCTTTGGCTTGTAGCAAGTTTATGTTTTGTTATTGTTTTCTTGTATCAATTATGTGCCATTCTTTTCAAATTTTCTTCCATATTATGCTGTGAATGGAACTCTTTTATAGCTCGACTTAGTTAGGTACAACCCAAATTAAATAAACCAACACCTCTTTCTTTTCCATCCCTCGAGACTCTAACCCTCATTTAGGGGTCTGGGTTTTAGGGCGTAACAACCCCACCCCATCCCTAACTACAAACCCACCCATCCCAACCAAAAGCCCACTGCCATCCAGATCCCCCCAACTAATGAATGAATCTGTTTATGTGAATGAAAATGAAGAAAATGTAGGGTGTGCACCCCAAAATTTTTTTTGTATTATGTGTTTATAATTTCTTTATTATATTTCATTTTTTATAAAAGTTTTGGAAAATTTTCCATAATAGAGGGGAAACTCTGCTGAATTCTTTTTAAATTTTGTAATATGTTCTTTTATGTGCAAATGGAGTTCAAGAAGAAGGCCAATATGGAGCCTCGTGAGGTTACTACATCTAGGGTGGAGGATACCTAGTTCCAACCTCCCCTACAATCCCAACCCCTCATCCAGCCTCCCCCAAAGACCCAAACCCAACTCCACTCTAGTATATTCCCAACCCACCTCAAATGGATGTAACCACCATGCATTTTATCGTGAACCTTGGATATAGGTCATCTCTATTCACCAGGTCCACGCCACCTATACTCCCCACCTCCATGCCACCTGTGTCTACTATTTTTATCCCTCTTGGTACTCTTGCCTACTCATGGCACATTCACGGGAAGGGCAAGATGCCAATCCTTCCTCCTTTAGAGCCTGAATTCGACACCCACTATCTTGTGGAGACTCATCCTGAACATGAGCCCAAGGTCAAGGAAGACAGCAAGGACGAGGATGACGAGGATGTACAGTAGGATGCTCAGCCATCTCAGCAGCCTACGACTAAGGTAGGGACTAATGGTGGTAAGAAACTCGCATCTTCTCATCCTATGTTTAAATTTCTTATTTTTATTATTTATTATATTCTAGTTATATTATCTTTTTCTTTCAAGTAAGAAACAAGAGGAACAGGTCCGACATGAAATGCAAACCTAACCAAATTACCACAAGGCACTAGAATCTCAGTCAGGATCACTCCTTTCGGGGAAGAAGAACGATATCACAAGTTCAATAGCAGGCTCACCACAATTGTGAAGATAACCGTGCCACTTTCATGCTTTGACTAGAGAAAGGTCTCAAAAAAGTTGAAGTAGCAACTCATTTGAGAGTTAAAGGCAATTTTTTACTATTTTTTGTTTTTATATATCTCAATAAGATTTGATTTTTATATGATCTATAATATTGTTAAATATAGGTTGTGTTTTATTAGGGTTCGATTCTGATGGTACCTAAATATATTCTGAAGCACATAGGCACAACAATCGTAGTTGGAGAGAGGAGATGAAGAGTACGGTAAAACAAATTATAATGTTAACATCTTGTTAATATAAATTCTTATAGTGTTGCTACATTTTCTATAATTAATTTAACACTATAACAATAGGACACGTGATGAGGCATTGAAGATGTGCCTCTTTCAATAATGCCTAACTTCTTAAGGGAAGCATGCAAGCATTGGAGAAACCCATCGACGAAGGTATATAAATATTTATGTGTTTATTTATGTTTCACAATAACTTCTATAATTATTTACTAATTAAAATATTTCTTTCTTGTAGGAGCAAGGCAAGAAGAATAAGGTCAATAGGGATAAAGCTCCACCATAGACCTACTACTTGGGTTCAATGAGCATAAACTCAATAAATATTAGATATGTATATATATATAGTTATCATTTACATTTAAAACATACATGTTAGAAATTATGATAAGTTAATTTCTTTATTAAATTTCCAGTCAGATATTCACAAAGGTACCCAACTTGACCGAGTTAGAGCCTATAAGCAAACTAATAGCAAACACACATTTAAGGGCAGTTGAGCACGGATTTATAAGACACCCTAAAAGAAACATGTAACTTACACAAAAAAATATTTAATTATAAATTTAATGCTTTCATATGATAAAACTTAAAAGGGGTTTTCACATAAATACTCTTATAATATTTTGATATTACAAATGCACTCTCGAGTGCTTGAATATTACATAAATACCCCTAAAATCTTATCTTTGTTAACAGATATGCCCTGTTATTAGTTTTAACTTTAATGATCGTTAACTGTAGGTGAAAGTTTTTACATAAATACTCATTAATCTTTTGATTTTACATACATGGATTCTTAAATATTACATATATACCCTTGAAATCTTGTTCCCATTTACATGAGTGATGGTAACACCATCATTCGTCATAACTAACTAAAATTAGTTAGATCCAAGTGTTAAATGCTCCTAAATGATCGCCTGAGGGTCGTAATTCTGTACTGAATTGACTTAAGAAGAAAATAGGAAAACAAGGTTAATTCTACTATTTTACCATCTCATCATTAATGCAAATTAACTAAAGGATTGATCAGGGGTTAATTCAAGGTCAAATGAACTAAAAAGACAAATAAGTGGGCTCACATTGACTAAATCATGGTTTCACGCATTTCAATGACGAAAATAGTATTGAAAACCCTAATTATCAGCCCCAATCAAGTTGAATGGATTCTAGTCGAGATAAATTTAATATAAACCTCCTAAAAATCATTGAAAAATATTCTAATAGGTTTAGTACCTTCACTTTAATCATTTGAACCCATTTTGACAAAAAATAGATATTCAGATGGGAATTTGCCCTAATTTGGGCTTCTGTGTAATTTACCCAGTCAACGCTAGTCAAAACCCAAATCCAAGTTCACCATTAGATTCCTTGGGTCCAAATTAGTTTAACACCAAAATTTAGGTCCAATCAGAGTCTATCTTGACTTAGTTTGCATTTTTGCCCTTAAAATCTCTATTTTCACATTTAAACCCCTAGGTTTCACATTTTCGTACATTCATGCCCCTAACTTCTCACCATCTTCAAAAAAATGCCCCTACCACAATTGACATCAGGATTCCTAAAGAACCCACCATCACTAGCTTCTAAGTTGGGAGTTCTCAAGCAGATCTCCACCAAATCCCTCCAATTTTAGAGGGATTAGTGTTCAAACCACAAGGAACACAATAGACCAAATCTAAGATCCTACTTTGGCAAAGAGAGCTCAGGTGAAGCTCCAATTTTGCGAGATCAAAACTTGTCTTATTAAATCACAATTCAAACTCACGAAATCTTCTAAATTGAAGCTCAATTCTTCTTCTATATAAGCTGTGTCGTGTTCCTAAGTCAAAACCAGCCAGGTTCTAGGCCAAAAACCATCTCCTCCTTACACGGCCATCTCTTACCTAAGCTCCAGTGAGCTTTTCGCACAGCTTCTTCAGGCCTCCCAACCGTCAAATTGGGAGGTCCACTATCTCCCTCAGGTTCGTCCGCTCCTCTCACACATTAGCAGGAGTTTCCTCCACCTTAGTCCTCACTGTTTTCTCCCACCGAAGAATTCATCTCCTCCAAGTTTGATGAGGCAAGCCAGCATGGATCCTCCTCCCTTTCAACCCGTAGAGTAGCTCCCTCTACTCCCCTCCTCCTCTAGATTACTGCTAGGACCTTAGGATGTAGTTTAGACCCTCTCTCACCGTCTTCCCCCTCATCTTCTCCGCCTCCAACCACGCCTCCAGCGTGGTCGCACGCACACCACACTCAACCAAACAACATCCCACCACCGCCAAAACCTTCCTCTCAATCCGCAAATCACAAGCCCCAAAGAAATTGGGAACTTTGACCTACAAATCCTTCGAACGAACAATCCATCTCCCAACCACCTCCGTCAGGCTTGGACAACCACCATACACCTCCATTCACCAAACCAACACTACCATCACACTCCACTGATGGTAACACCATCATGAGCCATAACTAGCTTTATTTAGTCGTAAGCAAGTGAAAAATGCTCCTACATAACAACTTGAGAGACATAATTCCATTCAGATCCATTCTGAGATAAGAGCATTAAATCAAGGTTAATTCTGCAATTTTAATAGCATATCATGAACACAGAGTAACCACGGGATTTCCTAATGGTTAATCTAAGGTCAAATAAGTGGGTCCATACAGACAAAAGCAGGGTTTCAGGTGTTTCGAGAATCGCATCAACACCTAAAACCCTAATTTCAGACCTACTTGAATTAAAGAGGTTTCGATCAGGATAAAATTCATCTAAACCTCCTAAAATTCATATAAAAATATTCCTAGAGGTTTGGTACCCTTAGTTTGACCATCTGAACCTATTTTGACATTGAATAGAGTCTCAAATGGAATTCTTCCCTAATTTGGGTTTCTATGCAAATTATCCAGTCAAACTTGGTCAAAACTCAAATCTGACTTCACCACTAGATTCCTTGAGTCTAAATTAGGTTTGTACCAAAATTTGGGTCCAATTAGAGTCCATCTTGACCTAATTTGCAATTTAGCTCTTTAAACTTTATTCCTCTCAATCGAGTCCCCAGCTTTTGAATTATTTGCAAAGAGCCCCCTAACTTTGTCATATTCCTTGCAGAAATGCCCCTGATGCCATTGAAGGTCAAACCAACCTTCAGGCCAACTTTGACTGCCTCAAATCCTATTCAAATCATCACCAAATCTCACCAAAATTGGTGAGATTAGTGTTCACACTACAAAGAAGCAATTGAAATGGATCTTGGGCTCTGATTTGCACTAGAAAGGTCGTGCGAATGCACGAAATTCTTGGGTTTTTCTTGATTCCTAATGAAGCTCAATCAAGCTTCTTTCCTGATCTAGAGCTTGCCAGGAGATCCATAAAAGCTCCTAAACCTCGTACCGTGCTCTTTAGCTCGGTTTGGCCACACTTCCTCACAAAATCGCTCTCTCCAGCCAGCTCTGCCACAACCCCGACGACATCTTCTTCCCCAACTTCATCGCCTGCTGCCACATATCATAGGCAACGGGATCGTCTTCTTCTCCTTCTTCCGCTCCTCGACAGACAAATCAGGAGCTTCCAAACCCCCTTCTTCCTTGTCGCTCCATCACCAGAGGTTTCACCTTCTCCAACGCCGGCCAATCAAAGCCGGCACCATTCCCATCCTTTTGTCCCTTATCTTAGGTCTTAACCTCTCCCTTGTCTTCTCCTAAATCTCCCTATCACCTTCTCCCCCTATTTCGACCATCCAACTACTCGTTCCACCTCCATCTTCCCCATGTCCGGCCGCACTTCGGTGAGGTTGCCCCAATTCCACACCTCACCAAATCACTCGCCACCGCTCCCAAAACCTTCGCTACCTCACGCCCACTAAAACCCCTCAATAAATTAAGGGGATTACACCCTCAAAACCTCCACCGACCTCCGTCTACTCCACACACCATCCTCGACTCCGCCAGACCTCCACATACCATCTCACGCCAAATTGCCACTGCCACCAACTTTGCCGTTCCTCGACGATCCTCTTGGACTGTCTAATTGGGGCTTTTGATCCCATATTTCTCTTTTCAGGTTCGTCGGCCGCTCATCATCGCTGTCATCTTCCTTGGTGTCATTACGCTTCATCTGACCTGCTCCAGCTTCGCCACGACTTCCATCAGGTGTGGGTTGCCACCGTGAAGGTGTCTGGGCATCCAATTAAGCAAGACAACAGCAGCAGCATATTCAAATCGAGCGACGATAGTAGCTGCTACACGCGAGGAAGAAGAAGGCACCAATTAGTGCCACATCGTGGGATTTCGAAGAGTTCAACACGTATATTTTGAATTCCTACCTGTTGTTGTTTGCCTCAACACATAGGGGGTGAGGTCCCCCGCACACATACCCGAGCACGCCTTGCCTGCGATCCACGTACGTGGGTCTGGCCACTGTTCATGACCTGATAACCCGAATACCCAATTAAACCTTATCCTGAGAGAAAGAAGAGGATTTGTGAGAGGAGAGGGGGAGGGCTTTACTTTGAGATATGTGCGCACATGCCTCGAGGCATGTGCTGAAGAAGAGGCTTCAATACTTAGCCTCTGAGACAGTTGGTTCTCGTGCTATGAAGAGAAAGGTTGTGCTCGAGGAGGTCTTGAGAAGGCTTAAAGAAAAGTGCCCTTGTGTGTTTGCTGTGGGGCTGTGCTGTGAAGGTTAAGTCATCTGACATACATGGGTGACGTTGGATTGAACTTTGGTTCTGGCACTATAGCAACATTTAAGTATCTAAGTTGACGTAGATTAATTGATTGAAAATGCTATCGATTTATTTGAATTATTTGAATGCTTGGGATATGTGCTTAATTAAGAACAATTGGTGATTTAAATCACCACTGTTTTATCTTTCTAATTCTTTTTGTCCCAAGGATCTTTTAAGATACATTAATTATCAATCTGACAAGTTTTATTCATTGCATATCTTTTATTGTGCTTAATTTACTATGCTCATTTATTTTGAATTAAGATTAGTGTGTGGATTCCATTTCCCCCAGCGAACGACCTCGGATTCCAACTAGATTCTGAGTTTTATAAATTTAAGTGTTGTACAATTTAGGAGTGTGCTACGACGACCATTTCTTAAATCTACTCATTCGCGTCACAACATCCACGCACTCCAACGACCCTAATTGACTTTCTAATTGGGGCAATAAGATCGTGTTACATGTTTTAGGTCTTCGTCACCGTCGCTGCCATCGCCGCCACCGTTAGCCCATCTTCGGCCACCATACACCTTGCCACAAGCACCTAGAGGTGCGATTTCACCCCACGAATCTAGCTGCAGCGCCGATTGAAGAATGAAGCACAACAATAGCAACAATCAAGTGGAGCTCCATCCACAGCACACACGCGAAGAGAAGGCTCACGATAATCCCACATCGTGGGTGTTTAAAATTGAAACGCATATTTATTGAATAACGCGCATTGCCTTGTCACCTTCGACACGGAGGTCAAGTCTCCCACTCACGAGCCTATGCACACCGATCCGCTCGACCACGCCATGCGAGCTGAACCGATCCCCCTACGGTAAATCAGATTGGTCTGGACTGTTTGGGTCTGGAGAGAGAAATAGGAGAGGTTTTCAGAGAGAAGGGGGTGGATTTTGCTCTTGGGATCTATGCCTAAGGACTTAAGAAAATTTGTGCATGTCCTTGGCTTTAAGCAATTAAGCTGACTGTAGGGCTTAAATTAAACATTTAATCGAAGCCTCTGATGCCCTTTGAGAAGTTGATTTGGACTTGAGTTGGGAATTGAGCCAAGTGTTAAATGATTAAATGGTGTCTCAACCACCACTTTTTAGACTCTTTATTATATTTTTGTCTATTAAATTTGAGATACAATTTGATCATTTATTGAATATATTTATGAGTGATTATTCATTGCAGATTATTACTGGTGATTTGTTTATTTGTGTTCATCATTTATAATTGATTAGTAGGTTGAATTTCAATTTTACTCCCTGCGATCGACCTCGGAACTCACTATTTTTTTAGCTTCATAAGTTTAAATGTCAATTCAATTTTCTTCACTATACTATGACGCGATCTTTCTTAAACCATGACAATCACCGCTTCAACAATGAGATACCCTTGAGTTAACTTCCATTACTTTTTAACTTTAATGGTGGTTAACTTTGGGTCAAATTAACATTTTAACTCTTAAAGGGTAATTGATGGCAACACTATCATAGGCCCTAACTAGCCACTTTTAGTCAAGTTTGATGGATAAATGCTCCTACAAAATCATCTGAGGGTCATAATTCTATAATATTCGAATTTGAGAAGAAAACAAGAAATCAGGGTTAATTCTGTAATTTTAACAACATATCATGAACATAAAATAACCACGGGGTTTGTTATGGGTTAAGTGAAGGTCAAATGAGCATTAAATTCTAATAAGTGGGTCCATACAGACAAAAATGAGGTTTCACACATTTCGAGAACCGAATCATAACACAAAATCCTAATTTCAGACCCGGTTAAATTAATAAGGTTATGGTCAGGATAAAATTTATCTAAACCTCCTAAAACTATAAAAAAATATTCCTTGAGGTTTTGGTACCCTTGATGTGACCATCTAAACCTATTTTGACCTTGAATAGAGTCTCAGATGGAATTTTGCCCTAATTTGTATTTCTGTACAAATTTCCCAATCAAACTTAGTCAAAACTGAAATCCGACTTCACCATTAGATTCCTTGGATCCAAATTAGGTTTGTACCAAAATTTAGATCCAATCAGAATCCATCTTGAACTAGTTTGCAAATTTGCACTTCAAAACTCTATTCCTCATATTTAACCCCTCAGGTTTCGAAATATTTGCATTTAGCCCCCTAACATCTCGTCGTTCTCTTCGAAATGACCCCTGCCGCCATTTATAGTGTGAACCCAAAGCTTGTGACCTTCAATCTGGGATTTCTCCCTGATTTCTTGACCAAATCTCTCCAAAATTAGAGGGATTGATCCTGAGGACTTTCCCAATTAGTTGAACCACATCTTGGACATGATTTGGACCATAAAGCTCATGAGAACTCCATGAATTCAGGGATCTTCTTCCCCAAAATTTTGAGCTGCTAGAGCTTCTTCCCAAGATTGGAAGCTGCCCTTGGACCCTTAAAAGGTTCCCCCTCTCAAGGCCTTGCTCCTTAGCGAGTTTTTGGCCCAAAAAACCCCTTCTTCCTCTACCTCCAGCCAGCTCCGAACTCATCTCCAGCGACCTCCTCCCTTAGGCTTCCTCGCCTGCTGCCACGCACAATAGGCAGCAGGAAACACTTCCTCGCTTCTTTCCGCACCTTGCCATACCTGCAAGGAGCTCTCCAACCCCTTCCTAGTCGCTGTTCTCATCTACCAGAGCATCTTCGTCTCCAATGCTGGCTAATTATGGCCGGCGTCGCCTCCGCCATCTCTTCATCCACCACTACCCCCATTCACCTAACTTTCTTTATGCCCTTAGACTTTAGGTTCGCTCCCCGCTACGCCCGCCCCACCGTCACCTTCCCCAACTCCAACTACACTTCGACGAGCACACACACCCTCCACAGACCACCAACCGCTCCACTAACACTCCAAAACCTCCACCTCCCCACCTTCATCAAACCCCTCAAGAAATTGAGGGTTCCCTGCTCCCAAAACCTCCACCAAACACCTTCACCTTCGCACACCATCTCCGACTCCGTCAGCCCTCCATACGCCTCCTAATCGCACGCAACACCCACCCACACGTTTTCCTCTTCCAGGCAAAGCTTCTGAGCTTCTTTGACGAGGTTGAGAGGCTGTACTTTGTATTTCAAGTGTGCATCAAAGCTCCGTCACCGCCACCTCCTTCTCCAGCTCCATCTGCATCTATCCGGCCATGTTCTTCAACGCTGCCATCCTTACGTGCTACGGATTATCTCCAGGTTTCCTCCCAGGCCATCAATTGCTGCTACCAGGGCCTTCTTCATCCCCAATTGGAGCATTCACTGACTGCTGCTCGCACGAAGAGAAGACGTGGGACATTACCCCACATCGTGGACTAACGACGCTTCAGCTACTCATAAAAGGAAAGAGTGCTCTCTACTGTTCGCACGAGACACTGGGGAGTCGAGTCCCCCACCCACTCAGCCTCGCACCCTCCCTTACCCGCACACCCAGTGAGCCTAGACCCGATACTGCTGGACCCGATTACCCACATTCTGACCCGATTGAGCCCGATTCTGAGAGAAGAGAAGGAGAATCAGAGAGAGAGGGGCGGGTTTTGCTCTGCCTTGGGATCCGTGCCCTCTCCCTCTCTCAACACTTAGCCTCTGAGGGCTTTATTCGAGGCCCTTATGCCTCTATTGGGTGCTGCTACTGTGCCTCTTCTGTGAGGCTTAGAGTAAGGCCCTTATGCCTTGTGAACTATGGTGAGTTCCTTACCTCAACTCAATTAATTAAGTTAATTTTACTTAATTATGAGTAGAGAAAAGTCACTTAGGTTAACTCGAAATTGTATCATTTAGTAGTACAAGGTCGAATTAACCTAACATTTTAGAATTTTTTAACTGGTTGACTCCAGGTCGTTCAATGGGAGGTATAATTCATTCTAAATTTACTAATTATCTTTTAATTTTCTTTATAAGTATAGGAGGTATATTTAAGTTAATTATAATAACATGAATTTTGCCAAAAATTGATTTAAATCGAAGAAATATGCAAAATCCCATATAAACTCTCATTTTCAATATTTAAAAACTTGCAAATTCTCTATTTATTTCAAATGATTTAAGGCAAATAAGAGTTTATCTAATCAATACATGCCTTAATACAATAATTAAGAGCAAAAACAAATAAAAATATAACAAGAAAATCAATTTCTTTTCCTTTTATTCTTCAACCTCTCTCTTTTTTCTCTTCTCTTTATCTTCTTTTCCTTTTATTTCTTTATCCTTTATTTTTCTCTTTCTCTTTTTATTTTTCTCTTTTTCTCTCAAGCTCTTTCTTTCTTCTTTCTCTTCTGCTCTTGCCTTCATCTTCTTCTCCCTTACTTAGCCTTCAGCTTCTTTCACTTTTCTCTTTTCTCTTTTCCTTAGCTTCGTTCTCTTAACTTCCTTAAGCTTCCTCTGCTTCAACACTTAGCCTTCTCAACTTCTTCATTCTCTCTTCTTTAGCTTCATTCCTTTTAGCTGAACTGGGTTTTTTTTTTTCTCAACCAAAAATTAGTTTTTGGTTTGTAGCGAGGTCCTTTCGAGGATACACAGCACCCTGAGAAGGGTGGGATCAGACCCTACTCGGTCCTCACCTAATTTGTTTATGATTCTTTTTTTTTTTCTTTCTTGAGCTAAATCGGGCCTCTCTCGAGCTGAACCGGCTCAACCGCCTCCCAGGCCTCACCCTCCTAGGGCAACATCGCACACACGTCCACTCGGGCGCACACCCGCAGGCGCACACGCCCGCACACACACACATGCTATATGCTCAGAATGGTCAGATCAGATTTCGTGCCGAACGCTTGACAACTGAATCGGCTATACAACAAAATGCTTTTATACCTATGCGCGCACTCTGAATCTTCCGATGTGGGACTATGTATTCCCCCTCCAGACCGAACTTCAATCATCGATTCCTAACAGCTCAGAGCTCCATTTCAAGCAAATAAAAGCTTGATGGAAAGCTCTAAGATGGCTCTACAAGATTACAGTGTCAATTTTAGGTTCAGAGGATGTTTTACTCTTCGATTTGAAAGGTGAAATTAGGGGGTTCCTATGGGTTATTTATGCCTGGAAATATAATTAAACTTACTGTGTCTACAGGGTGGTTTTTCTAGCTTAACTAAGGGTATGAATAGATCCTACAGGTAATTCTGCATCTGCTGGAATGGATTTTAAGCTCTTGAGAGCTTCAAGTAACTCAGTAGCACGACACTTCTCTGAAAGCTTTAGAGAAAGAAATTTCTAACTCTAAAACATGCAACAGACACTTAAGGACATTTCTGATCGATTTCAACAAGTTCTAAGGATTAAAACTAACTAATATGGGTAGGATTTAATATCAAATTTCATCAAAAACCTACTGTCGTCAGTTTGGGTTCAAAAACAACCCAAACTGACAGGTTGTTAATTCCAACTAAATAACAAGTCTGAGCTTACTTAAATCTCTCTAAAATCATTCAACAAGATCTCAGAAACGACTCTAACTCATCAATTCCTCAAATCGAGCTCAGAATCAAAATTTCCTCCTCAGGTTTGACTTTGAAGCTTAAAAATTGACTTTCTGATTAAAGCTTCATTTCACAAAATTAACACCTTGAATAGGATCTTTACAACCTCAGGAACAAGTTCAGGTCCTTAAATTGATGTTTCAACTAGGGTTCCTAGGGTTCTAATATCGTTGCCTGAGCTTCAAAGGTAGTTTGATCGTCAGGATGAATCAAAGGTTGTTACACTGGTTGAATCATAAAAATGGACTCAGGGATCAACAGTGATGCTTCCAAACTTCTTAAACGCAACTTTAACCTAACTGACAGACTTCTCCAACTCTGCCAGAGTTGGAGAAGACAAAGACCTATCTCAAGCTCCAGACACTTAAACCTCAAAGAAAATACCTCAGAATAATCAGTGATCATCAAATCATTGATCAGGAGCTTCTCAACAAGTTTTATAGGCTAAAGCTCAATATTGACTCGCCGGAGCTCACCGGAGCTCCGGTGAGTCCAGGAAAAGGCAAAATCGTGCACAAAGAAGTGAATTGTGCCATTTTTTATCTAAAAAGGATCCTGAGGTTGCAAGGAACCTCAAGAATTCGTTAAATTCTTCAATTGATCATTAAAATTAAGATTTAACAGTGAACTCCATTTTTAAAGATTCTGAATTAGTTGAGGCTCAGGACTTAGTCTCCCACTCAAGTAAGTGGTTGAGACAAGTCAGAAGAGGATTGTGATGATAAATACTTAGTTAATTTAAGGATTTTACTACTCCTGAGCCGCCATTGACAGCGAGCTCAGGAGCTTTAATAGAATTCGATTTTTAAGTTATGTATAGTTTTTAATCAAATTAAAATGATAATTAGGATCCTTATATGATGAGTAAATGATGGAGGATCCATGAGTGTGAATCTAAGCTCAGTTACTACCACCATTGACAGCGACAGTAGCTGTTGGAGGTGGTTATGAATTAGGCGAATTAGTGATAGAATTAGTATTTAAATGATTTAGAAGTGATCATGAGTGATAGAAGAAGGTGAACAACGAATTCAAAAGATAAAACAAGAGCTCCAGCAAACTCAAGGAGCTTGCCGGAGTCGAAGAAGACAAACTCTGAAAATTCTAAAATTACGCTAATCTAACTAACTAACTATCTAAACTATTATACTCCTACTCCTAATCTACTCCTATCTACTGTTACTTGGACGAAGGGGTCAGAGGATCTCCGTCGAAGGCTCATGACAGAGGACAAAATCAAAGGGTATTGAGGAAGGTCTCCGGTGGGCGAAAATGGATGAAGCAGAGGATCTCCTTGGTCGTCGCCTTTGTCTAGAGACGCGGCTAACCTTGGCGAAGTTCTTAAGCTGATCAGGATGAATGGAAGAAGTCAGAGGATGATGTGGAGAATCGTCGGAGTTGTAGATGAATAGCCTATTAGGTCGACTCAGTGATAGAAGAGGGGAGGGAACCAACTTATAGAACTCGAGGGGGTGGGGGTCTATTTATAGTTGACGGTGATGAAGAGGGCGGCGAAGTCTAGACGAAGAAGCTAGGGGAGGTTAACCACCGGCGTCGTCTCTGACGACGGTGAGGTTAACTCCCACCTAAAATTAGGATTAAAGAATCATCCAAACCGATGGATGAAAATGGAATGGTGAGCACAAGCTCTAGGAGCTTGGAGAAGGTGGAACGACGTCGGATGTGTAGTGATCGAGTGGTGGAGACACCCTCTGTCGTCAGCCGTCCAACCGGCTAAAGGAAGAAGAAGAAGAAGAAGATAGGGACCTTTGCATAATGAAACCTAAGGACCTATATGAAAATTAAGGACCCGATTGAAATGAGTAGTAAGGACCTAAATGTAAACCCAGGTTTTAAAGGTTTATTTTAACTTAGATCTTTTTCAACTTTTTATATATGATTATGAATAAGGTAATTATTATGTCTTCACCTTAAATTTACATTTTTGACCTTTTTAGGTTAATTAATTAAATTAGGTAAAGTTACTTAAGTTATTATATGCTTAGGTATACATTATGTTTAAGTTAATTAACTTATTAATTAAAGGAATGGTTGATAAGATCTCGAGTCCAATTATTAATCAGATTGTTAATAATATTAATTGAATGATAAAATATCATTTTTAACTTATTTTAAGGTCCTTCACTCTATATCCCTTATTTTATAATTAACCCTTATATATTCATATCCCTAGCTAATTAACTAGGAAGACTAGTTAATTAGGGGTAATTAGAGATCATGATGAGTCTCTTATCAAGCTACTACTGGTTAAGGCATCTGAGGCCTATTGCTATCGTCTGATCTTCCATTTGAATGGTTCTGACTGTGATAAGTGGTTGAGAATACTGCTCATTTATTTGAATTAATTATGAGCTTAAACTTAGGGGTTAATTTGGTGATTCAAATCACCATTTTAACCCACTCTTTTTACACTCTCATACTTGATTTCATTGATATATTATTTTGAGCAAAGTTTTGATTATATTTTCATATCTTTCTGAAGTAAATTATGATTAGTGAATTAAATTGCCATAATTGCTCCCTGTGAATGACCTCGAACTCCAATTTGATTTTGAGTTTATAAATTTAAGCGTTTTATGCGATTTTGTCAACTATACTACAACGCATTTCCTAAACAACGATGATTTCGCAATAAACAGCAATGCACAACAGTGTAATGAGGAAGCTTTGTTTGTGCAATACATAGCGATGTGATGAGGGCAGTGGTGGTGACTACTTGGATCACTGATGGCATGATACGCAGTGTTGTGATGGAGGAGTCATTCACTATGGAAGGGGAGTGATGACTAATAGGATGGAAGGTTAGGGTCAGTTTTGCTCAATTAGAATTGTAAGAGGAACATTGAAAGGGGATGGCAGAAGTGTAGGTGGTACTGTGGCTCAAATTTTATGTAGAATCAGTGAATGACTTAAACTTTTCCTACATTCCTAGATAACACATTGACCATTGAAGTTAACCAAAGGTCATGATATCACGATTAAGTTCAAACAAACTTCAATTAACTTTCTAACGGCACACTAACAAAAGATCATATCTATTAATGGAGACAAGAATTAAGGGACATTTATGTAATATCTAAGAAGTCACAATTAAAGGTTGTTGCGCTTAAAACTTACGGAAGTTCACTCAATGATATCTCATGTAAATGGGAACAAGATTTCAAGGGCATTTATGTAATATCCAAGAACTTAGGGTATGTATGTAATATCAAAAGATTACAGGGGTATTTATATAAACATATTTACCCACAATTAACGGCCATTAAGTTAAAACTAATGAAAGGGAATATTTGTTAACAAAGATAAGATTTTAAGGGTATTTATATAATATCCAAGAACTTAGCGATATATATGTAATATCAAAGATTATAGGGACATTTATGAAAAAATCCCCTACTTAGAATAATTTAAAATATATTTAGGGTCCTACGATGGAGTTAATTCATCCTCCTAGAGTTATAGACAAGAACTCTAGCACCAATCAATAGCCTCCTATGACACCAAAGGAGACATTTAGGATTGTAATGCCACCGAAACATGAAGGCTTCATTCATAGTGGAGGAAGGAGACAAATGATCTCCAATCGAAGGAAAAGTTCATCGTCATCTTCAATAGTCGTCGACAATCTTAATAAGAAGATTAAAATGTTGGAACAGTGAGATGTAGAGAGGCAAAAGTAGCTCAACAATGTAACCTCCCAATTACAACAAGCAACTAGCCAAATGGAGTAGTAGAATCGCCAAATGGAGCAGCAGAATCAATAGTTCTAGGCATTTATGACTATGATGCCACCGGAGCATGAAGGCTTTGTTCATAGCAAAGAACGAAGACAAATGATCTCCAACCAGAGGAAAGGTTCATTGTCATCTTCAATAGTCGTTGACTAGCTTAATAAGAAGGTTGAGATGCTAGAACATCGAGATGTAGAGAGGCAAAAGCAACTCGATAATATGACCTCCCAGTTGTAGCAAGCCACTCACCAAATGAAGTAGCAGAATCGCCAAATGGAGCAACAGAATCAACAGTTCTAGGAGCTCATGGCATTCTTGCGAGGGGGCGAGCCAAACCATACATCCTTCCACTTCACACTGCGTCGAGACAATAATGATTTTGGTGGGTTTGGGGCTAGTGGCATAGGTGTCCCAACATGGTGTATGTATATATACATTTCCTATGATACAATTTGTGAACTTATTTTATATATTAATTTCACGTTGAAGTGTTTATTTGCAAAATATTTGTGTATGTATTATTTGTGTATGTATTGCATGTTTAATTCAAATGTGTGATTGGTTTTAATATTTAAGGTTTATTTATATGCATTGTGGAATTTATTTTTACGTGCTTTTTTATATAGGTCTATAAATAATTAAAATATTAAATATTAAAATATATATGTATATACATTTAGTAGCAATTTATTAGAAAACCATCATAGATGTATGCTTGCTAAATATCTATATTTTCTTTACACTTGTTACCATTTTGTGACAGTTACAATATAACTATCGCCAAATATTCATCCGTAATGGGCTATAAATCATCACTAATGTCATAAATTCACAACAGTTTAAGTGGAACCATCATCGATAAAACTTGTTGACAGTTATTAAACGGTCGCCAATAGAGAAAGTTTTAATTTTTAGGGGTTTTCTGAAACCTTTACCGACAGTTTTCTAATGATCGTAAAAGTAAAATAGCAATGGGTTATCCAATAACCATCATTAAACTTATATGATGACGGCTTAAAAACATCATTGAAAGATCTACGCTTCAATAGTTGGGATTGAAGCATTGGCGACGATCTCAAAAAATAACCATCACCAAAATGATATCATGATGCAACTTTCTGTGATGCAATTAGGTGACAGTTTTTTTCTTTTGGCGATGGTTTTGAACCATCACCAAAAGTTGTTTTTCCTATAGTGGTCTGAATCATACGCTCGAGCTACCCGTCTATCTAAGGGGGAGGCGCAGTACTGAACCTCAGCAGAGTTCTTAAGGCCTACTATAACCCTCCCCAAAACTAAGAGGTAAATCTAGAGTCCCTATCTAAGTGAAGTGGTGACTACAACCTCATGTGTTACGCATGCAAGGTGCTACTCTGCACCGCACACGATTGGTCATCTCCACATCAAGATATGGAAAATGGTATCAGAATCATCTCACAACAAGCAACACATACCCGCTCACACCTAGCTACCTAGTTGGCTAAATGACCTAATAAAAGGGTCATAAGGAGACTAGCTCACTCCCCGCATCGATCTTAAGCTACCATGTAATATAACGTGTGGGCCAAGGCCATATTGTAGGCATGAAATGAACCATTTAATTATTCATGAGTTTTCATGATTACAAATATCGCAACCATTGATCATTACAACTCGTTCACCATGCTACTAGTTATAAGAGATATTCTCATTCATTTCCTCAGCTTTCAAAGCATCAATCATTTAAATGAATTCACATGTTTTGAATATTAATGTGTGTCACCAACCCATTTTATTCAATGACCATACTTAACCAATTCGGTATGCTAAATAGTAAGTAAAGTTGATCATTTATCCTTTCACGATCACGAGTTCACATTTATGGATCCATTAAATCAATATATATTTAATTAGGTTGTCTAGTTTTATTATTCTCAAGCAATTATAGGCATCTAATTAATTATTCAAGTACTTAAAATAAACTAACAATACTTCAGGCCAGGACTCCCAAACTTAACAAAAGAAAGGAGATAACATATAAGCATGGTAAGACACCTAATCAAACACAATCATTGAATACAACTATCAAAGTGCCATATGAAGTACAAGACGAGACTACTCTACCTACGGTCACCAAAGGGTTGAGACAACTTTGAGCAATCAAGTCAGAGGCTCCCAATACTACTTGTGTCTCCTTGAGTCTCGTGTACGCTCCAACATTATGCCCCTAAATCAAGAGGGCATTCAACAAGGTCATAAACCCATCAAGAGACTATTCTAGGTACCTTATTTATCGAAAACTAAGTTCAAGAAGGCCCTAAACCAGTTAAAAGAGTCAAAGGGTTCCTTAGTCAGTCTAAGTGAACACGATTCACCTGAATCAGCCATTAGACTGTCCCACCACGCGCTACCACACATCGTCGCCTGATTGGGCATCGGTGAACACCATGGATTGTGATTTGGACACTCTTACTTCCCCCATGCGTGATTGGATGCATGGTCGCCTCCAAAAGCACGCATAGTGTGCCTTCGTCTTGCGCACGATCCTTCTCCCTGCCACGCATTGCTACATAGATGAGGATGCTACTACCACCATATGGGCATCGCAAATCTAGTTAGCACAGGCCCCACCAAGGGTTCTCCTCTCTGTTGCAATGGGAAAGAGGAGAGGGGGATCCCTCTCACTCCTCTCTCATTTCTCTCTCTTCTATCTCTTTTCTTGCAAAAATCGAGACGTCATGATGGGAATGGCTACATAGAACCCTAAGCACAACTTTTATAGACATCAAGGACTGGGTTAGGGTAAAGAATACCCGATTTCAAACCAAAATGCTACAAATTTTGATTCACGCTTGCCTACAATCCCATTTAACATGGCTCGCATGTAACTTAAGCTAGGCAACTCAAATTTCTACAAAATAGGAATCATTGGAAAGCTTGCAACGATAGAAATCCAATGGTACCATATATTACATATTCAAAGCTAGTTTTACTTGAGGGTTTACTAGGTTTGACCAAAACACTCATTTTCTCATTTTTCAAGTTATGCTAACTCTACATCACACCCGACAATTGTTGACGAGTTCATCTTGACACACTTAATCTCGAAATGGAATCAAAATCGAATTTTGGATCATAATAGTAATTGGCAATGCCTCTTAGATAAGTCTCGGCACTAAAAAGGATCCCTTCTTAATAAGATGACAAGGCCTTTCCTTATCAAGATGTCCTCCAAAACTCCAAACAATGATCTCCTTCATGTTCTCATCACAACAATTGCAATGAAGACCCACATGCAGAAGCAAGAGTATGCACACCTCCCTAAAGGAGAGGTAGCTACAACAAAGAAGAGAGAGCAAGAAAGGGGCTACCTCCTTTCTCAGTTGAATTGGGAATATGAATTAAAATTAGGATTTTTATTATGCCTTTCATAAATATTTATAGGGGATTCTCCATTCCTAATGCAGTGGTTGTCACTATATCTCAATTTAAAGGTTAAGTTCAAATCTCTGCTATTACACATGTTATTTTATGGCATTTAATATAATTGGGCAAGTTGCCCTTTTAACCATGAATTTCATCCAAATTCTTTTAAAGAAAGCCAAAACCGTTTTGGCCCAATTAGAGGCTATGATTAAATGTTATTTACCTCTTTAAATAACATTTAATTCCTTATAATCATACATGATTAAAATCATTATTGGTTTTATCAAGTCAATAATGAAGTGTTTAAACAAGGTGATCTCATAATTTTTAGACATTTCGATGCCTATGAATCCCTTGTAGGAAAGGACTTATGTAATCCTAAGGTCTCATCCTAATGTCTTTCTTACCAATAATTGCTTGTATCCAAATTCTCTTCAAATCATTGAGACGAGAACTACAACCAACATCTTTTCCTAAAGATCTATCTTTTCATCTTTCATATACAACTTTAATGAGGCCTCTATAATCACATGTGGAATTCATATTTCAAATATACGTCGTGTGTGCTCATTCCTTTAGTTCACGAAGTAAATTAATGTGATCTCTTTGAAAGGTCACGTCTCTCGTATCCTCTTGCTCACGCACACAAGCACACACACCAGCTTGTAGTATTAGCACCTTGATGAGTACCACAACTGACAATCTGCCAGATGTATATGATTAAATGTAAAGATACATGATCTGTCTCAAGTTAAAAGATACACCTTCTTCATGACAACAATGGAGATGGTTTCACTATATCTCAGTTTCATTAAGTCAACTTTTTAAACTGAGTTACATGGCAATTTCAAATCTCCATTCGCAAAAATCAAATAGGTGATAGTTCTATAAAAGATAGGTTGTCATTTCTTCTCAAACTAGAAACTCATGACCAAATATTATTGATATTTTTTGACGTACCTTTCATGATCAAATATTATTGATGATTTTTTGATATACCTTTGAATCCTGTAAACGATTTAGCTCTCCAAGTCTACCTACATCAAGTATATATGATTTGTTCAAGTATGTAACCCTATTCATAAGGACCAATTCAATCATGTAGTAGCTGAAATAGAATTTATTTAAATTAAATGGTTAAATGTAATTTATTATGTAACTAGGATAGATCGCTAAGAATACAAAACTCCAATCGCTTATTACCCTCTTTCTTCCTCTTCTATCAATGGGCACCAATCTTCTTCCTCTTCCAATATCCTTCATCTTCAAGCCAAGTCACCTTCTCCTTTATCTCATTCGTCCAATGGTATACATCTGTAATATTCATGCATTTCATCCCTATTTTCACTAGGTTCATGTATCATTTCGTGTAGTTAAGTCATTGCACATACCACACACCTTCTATCTTAAGCAACCTAAAGTGTTCTCCATTTCTGTCTTTAATGTCATTTATAAGATGCTTTTAGAGATAAGAAGAAGAGACAGTAAAAGCATACAAAGCAATCATAAGGTTAAATCAAAAGGAAGAAGACCCAAATGCTTGATTCAAGAAGGAGTCCCATTCAATTTAGAAGAAAGAAAAAAGACATACAATAGAAGCTATGAAGACGAGATGAAGCAAGCCCTATGCCCTAGAAGAATATTAAGGCCTCTTCCTTTTCTTTGAAAGTGTTCATGGTTAGGATCAAGTTTACCCAACCTTAACCCTATCTAAAGTACAAGCTAAACTTAAGCCATCCTACTTAAGATTACATCAAAAACCCACATGTAAGCACAAGCACACATCATGCACATTATATTTCATACACACATACTATACATAGCACACTTAATTTTCCTATAAAATGCAAGTTTACCAAAAGAACACCTACAAGACTCCCACATCTTTTTCCATTTAATTCCTGATGTCCAAAATTCTACACAAGCCCTAATGCCATAAAAAGCCAATGAAAATCCATTATTCACTCATGCCACTATTCCTTGGCATGCAAATACATTCCTCTACCAAATAATTGCATTCATAAAAGTTCTTATGCATAGCAATCTTATCCAAGGGTGTGTTGAAATGTGAGTGTGGCACATTAATTGTACGTGAGAAAAACCCATTCAAAGCATATCAGATGTCATGTGGGATGGTAATTAATGATCTAAAGTCCTATTTCCAATAGGATTTAAGGAATTTCAAGCTTAATTCATCTCGTATTTGCCTTTTTTTTAATTTCTTAACACTAATTTGGTTTTGGCTCTCATAACCTACCTTAAACCATCATAAATGAGGTAGAGATGGCACCAAATTAACAACTAAAATAGCAAGAAAATGTATTATCTTTGAGCAATTATGTAGAATATTAAGCAATGTCACAAGTATACAAAAGGCATCCAACAAAATATGTACGAGATATTTTATCCTAATTAACCCACCTCTTGGTCTATATGCAATATTTGAAATTGGCCTACTTAGGTTTTACTACCTCAATCCTTGAATACAAGCAAGGATCAAAGTCAACACTCTAGGAACAACCCTCCCAAGAGAAAGTTCTTCTCCTTGTTTGTAGGAGAATGATCCTCTTTCAATTAGAGTACTAGTTGCTAATGATAAACTAAAAATTACAACAAAATAAAATAGTATAAAGTCAACTTATCAAATTATCCTAATTTTATCTCCAACTTCAAGATAACCAGAAATTTAGCATGACTATAGATAATAGCTATAGGATATTACCAAATTCACTTCTTTCAAATGAAAAGATATTAAATTAATAACCGAGGAAAGTCAAGATCGAAGTAGCTAAATCAAGTAAAATATCTCTATAACTTTGGAGTCAAACTAGAGTTTGCTTCTTCTTCAATAAAAGCTCTTCCATAGAACCTCAAGAGTATCGCTCTTCTTGTCGTAATGTAGTTTGTTTTACATTGTTCAAACTTAGTCTTTTTCCTTAGATAAATTCAATAAATTGATGCTTAGCTAGAGTGAGAAATTAATTAAGATAACCACACTATAATTAGATTGGCATGACTCATCCTATGGTAGATAAGAGCATTTGGTTTAGATTGTGTACTTAACAACAGCTAGTAGCACCTTTTCTACTCCCCTTTTCATCAATGTTCTACCTTAGTTTAGCTCAGTCCAACCATAAGTCCCTTGACCCGTAAACCTCAGAAAACCCATACCCTATTTATCATCTACCTTAGGTCAACTTTTCCTCTCCATGATGAAACACTAACCCTCGTTCTCCCCTGCCCCAAGAACCCGGACACCCCCTATTTTTTTTGTCTTACAACCCTTCACAGGACTTTCTTCCTACTTAGGTTTCTGGTAAAACCTCGGTCTTGCTTAGGGTGGAGAGCACTAGAGGCATGGGGTAGTACAGAAACAATTTTGCTCTCTCGTCAGGAGGACAGCAGATCATCTTCTAATACATCTAAATCCAACTTCCACTGGAACAAGAACTCATGCATCTCAAAAATCAAATTAGGGTCAGAAATCATTACAAAACAGAAATCGCTAATCTTTATTACGAAAAGACACTGTGGGGGGGGGGGGGGGGAGGAAACCATAAGTTTGGCAGTAGAGAAAAATCCGCCCATAGCTTTATTTAAACTTGCATAATATTTATCAAATATTCATTGTTACCTCTGTGATAGATGCTGCATGCTACGAGTGAAAATTGAGAGTTCTTGAATTGGCTGTATATTTAGAAGCTTATACGGAGATGTGCAAGGTTTTTAGTTAGAATTTATGAACCTCTGAGGGTTTTTTTTTTTTTGTTGGATCAATTTGAACTCTCAGAATTGGCACGTTAAGTTCTGTTAAATTCTCAGATCAGTTTTAAACGAGATTACTGAAATCTGAATGCACTTACGTTAACTCTTGGATTCACTTCAACATGGACTAACTATTAAATACTTACACATGCACTTATGAATATAGCATTTGGTAGCTTTTATCATTAGCATGCCGTTTAGATCTTCTTTGTTTTATTACTAGCTTTTTCTGCTGCCCAATTTTAGTTTGACTAACATAGACCGTCTAACTTGAACCCATGTATATATATATATATATGTAGATATTAAGACTAAGCTAGCTGAGTGTAAGCATTGATTATTCCCCCTTTCCCATTCCGAATAACTGTGGAAAAGTCCTGAATAGTTAATTTGGTTATGTAGAAGTGTTTAATTACTTTACTTATCTCACGGGACACTCTGCAGCATAAATCTAACTTTAGAAGGTGGAACGTTTGATAACGCAGACTTCGTATCGCACATCACAGGTAAATTTTAGACCACGACGGGCACTTTGAACAACAATGGGACCAAAGCAACAGTACCATGCATGCGTGGTGTTTGTGCGGTCATCTAACTAACTAAAGCTTAGTGCTTGGCACGAAATAGAATTTTTGTTTCTACAAATTAATAATTAGTTAGTCAATTTATAATTCAAAATACCATCATTTACATCCCTCGTCCCCACTGATCAAAATCTTCTATTTCCTATTAAATGCGTAGACTAGGGCTTGGCATTAACCTCCAATGGATTGAGCAGAAGTTAATCATGACAGGAAATGGCATCCTCGACTTCAGGAAAACAGCGTGCATGGGTTGCACGAGGAAAGGAACAGCTGCATAATTTGGTGCACCGTTGGCGGAAGGGAGGGAGGGAGAGAGGGAGGGAGGGAGAGAGAGAGAGAGAGAGAGAGGGGCTACATTTCAGCACTCAGGAAAATAGAAAAAGAGAAAAGCGTCAGATCTAAAAAAACCAAACCCTAAAACAGGCAATTAATGGTAAACCCTGGAACGTCAAGCATTAGATCTATTAAGGAAAAGAAGGGAAAGGTGGAAATTAAGATGTATTCTCAAAAACACAAGGACCCAAAAGTAGTGAACGAAAGAATATTAATTAAAGGGGTGTTCAGATGCAAGAACCTGGTGCTTGCAAAATCATAGAGCCTGCCAGTGCTTGAGAAGATGATCACGCCCACCTGCGCGTCGCAAAGGATCGAGAGCTCCCTCGCCTTCTTCAGCAGCCCATTCCTCCTCTTCGAGAAGGTCACCTGCCTGCTCGTCGAGTTGTCGATCCTACGGATCACAATCTTCCCCCTCCCCATCTACTCCAAAACGTTCGTCAGGAACCATCTCATCGAATCCAGTAGACAAAAGAAGTAAGAGAAGAGGAGAGGCATTAGTATATATGCATACCTCTTTTGCTTCCTGGAGAGCTTGAAGGGGAGAGATGGGAAAGGAATATGGGAACTCCAAGTCTTGGGGTTTTCCCTTACTTTGGGCTCCTTTGCTTATTTGGAATCTGTGATATCTTTTGTGCTATTATTTTATATATAGGTAGCACGGGGATGTATATAGAAGAGGAAAGTCCTAGAAAAGTGGTGGTGGAGGCATACGTTTGCGTTTGTTTGGTGAGGAAACGTGACACAACAAATGGGCAGGAATGGAAAAGGAGGTGGCCATTAACACACACTTTGGACGTTGTTATTTATGGAGTTTTGGATGTTGTGATTCAAAGTTGGAAAGAGAGGAGAATCGGGAGGAGGGTTTAAATGATGCATTAATAAATTGTTGAAACGTTTCTTTGGTTCATGAGCAATGCACTCTCGAGCCAAGGTGAGCCTGGCTAAACCCTATTGGGGAGACCCTTCACCACCTTGCTTCCAGACAAACATCCCCTTTTTTCCCCCTATTTCCATGATTCTCCTTCTTTCCATTTTATCTCATTCCAATCGACTCGAACACCCGATCGTGCTCGGCCATTCTATCTATCTCTAAATGGAATGCCTCTCTAAGTTAAGATTCACCTTTTTGATCAATCTAAAACACGCTTTCTTTGCCAGCACAATAGGGCGGCTGCCCCCTTCACTTTATGGTGACCCTGGTTGGCCCAGGAAGATTTAGTTCTCCTTGTCTAGCTAATTGGGGAGACAAGCCATCACTCTGTTGATAAACCATGTCTAATTATTTGATTTGGGATGGTTGTATGGAAAGTTGTCATTGATCAAGCTATCAACTTGCTTCTTAAATAAATTGATCTTTCTCAGGAAGACCGTAGGAATTACCTTAAAATGAACATTAAATGGGAAGCCTCACGAACTCAAAACTTGACTAAGAGGAGAAAGAAAGCTCCTTTAGGTAAGAAAATATTTCATGCCATCCAACCTACGAGACTACTCTTGTCCTAGCATGTTTAACTATATAGTTCTAGTTGGATCTAACACAATACTACTAGTATGTTTGTATCCAAATATCTAGTGTTGAGTCATTAGACTCCTAGAAAGGTAGGTTTTAGATCCTCTTTGTTTTGCTATGAGTTGTTGAAATCAAAGCATGCACAATTATCGTATTTATCAAATATACCCCAAAATAAATGTGATTCACATATAGATATTTATTTCTATAATCAACAAAATCGGACAAAATCATACGGAACAAGTTTAGATACATTTCATCACACATTTTCAGCAAGCGTATGTAGATAGGTGAAATAAACATGTTCTTTATCAATTTTAATTGACAATAAAAGCAAGGTCGAGGATGAACCACAAAATGAAACACATGCATGAGCACAAAAATCAAAAGAACAGAGAGGATATTAGAATACGATGCGATCGAAGCCTCCATGGATGGACTTTCCTTACAGAAGATTCCCCGCTACAGTAGGGTCAAGCAATCTGCTCCCAGAATACAACTATCACACCACTACAGTAGACGCACTCTAATTGCAGTTGTCCTCAAAAAATCACCTCAGGAGAATGCACTCAAGAAGATGCACACAACAAGAGGGAGATGTGCACAGTGCTCAAGAGATAGGAAGAGAATGAGATTAGATGATGCCGCAAGGAAACCTCACAATGCTTAAAAGAACACATCGAGAAACAGGGATGCGAAAGACAAGGAGGCACGGGCAACATCAATTACAACTCACAACAACAAGATTCAACGAGTGGTCAATTATGACTTGTAACATCAAGATTTAGTGGGTGGATACTTAATTATAAATTGATTGAATAATTAATTAGTAGTAATTACTTAATAAAAAAGTCAAAGAAATTTTCATTGCAGGTCCAAGATATGCTGAGCCAATGCAAGGTGCAAGCACGCACATGTTTGTGGTCCCCAACACCTCCTCTTACTCTTTGATACATAAGCAATGAGAACTAAAAAACTTCTACATCCCACCTGAGGCTTGCCTACTTCCGATGTGCCACTATCCCACCCACTACTCCCCATGCACCACCCCCACCCAGCACCCACCTCCTCCCTTGTTGGGGTTAACCTACGCTCTCCTTCCAAAATCTTTCTTCTTCCCTTCCTTGTAAGAACAAGATAACAACTACATCCACACCCTCATAAGCACGGATGCCGAGTGACTCATCCACCTCTTTTGCATTATGACAACCTCCTCTCCTGCTACCCAAATGTAAAGACCTGCCTCACTTTTAGCCTTTTAAGATGTCTGGAGTCTCAATCAGACGTCCGGACCCTTTCCCGGACGTCTGAAAATGAAATTTCTGTATGCATACTGCACCCTGCGTGTGCATGGCGCATAGGACCTTCTTCCTCTCTCTCCTTTTTCCTCCTTTCCCCGAACCCTAAACCCCCACACCATCTACAAAAGCCCCCCTCCCCTCCTCTCCTCTCCTCTCCACTCCACACACCACCACCTCTACCTTCAGAGCTTGCGGGAGTGGCGAGAGGAGGCGAGCGAGGGAGAGCATAAGGGTGCGAAGGAGGAGAGTGCAGGAGGAGGAGGAGGAGGCCGAGGTCGAAGAGCTTCGGTGGAAGCTCGGCGGAGCTCGCACGAGCACCGCGGACGCGTGCAGGAGGAGGAGAGATCCCGGGGAGGAAAGCTCGACCATCTACAGCGGCTGGAGATGCGGCAGCACGAGGAGGAGCTCGGTGGAGAGTGCTGGGAGCAGGTTTTAGTACTGAAAATTTTCCAGTATCAGACGTCTGGAGTGGAGTCCAGATGACTGACAAAGCACCTAGACGTCTGGAGTTAAGGCCAAACGTCTGAAAGCTCATTTATCGCGAAGGTGCGCTCTTTTTCGTAGTTACAACCATGCAGGCCTCACCACAAAATGAATGTTGGTTCTAATTTGGGGGCTGCGACTGTCGTACGTAAGATCAGCCTTGGGAAGGAGTGCGAAATGATCTCCCATGCACTTTTGGACATCGGAGGTGCTTCTAGATGACCGGAGGAGTGGTCCGACGTCTGGAAATGCCTTCAGATGATCGCAGAGGAGGCCTGGACATCTCAGGACACCGCAGGAACTTAAGGTAAGGTTCTTGTCCCTTTTAAAATGTCTGGACTTTTTCCCAGACATCTGATTTTGGACTATAGACACGTTTTTGACCCGTTTGGGGTCCGATCGAGATCCGTTTTACGCAAATGAAGTATCTGTAGTTTCCTTGCGAGTTATCTACGTACTAGAGACCTTTATACATTGTTCTGAACCCTCTTTTTGTGATGTATTCCCTGGTGTAGGGTTTCAGCCTGTTGCGTGTTTGGGGCTCGTAGAGATGCTTGGGTCTGCGGTTCGAGCCCCCATTACTCCCGAATTGTCTAGTAGAGTAGTTTAATTCCTTTAATAATATTCAAATAAGAATGTGTTGATAGAATTAACTGAATGGAACCCTAGGATGTAGCATAAACCCTAAGGTAAAGAAATGAATGCACCGTTTGTATGGTATAAGGTACTTATATGCAAGATTGAGATAAACTGCTAGCAATTACCTATAGCATAATTGTGGATTGCCTACTAAAATATGAGCTACATGTATTTAATAACCAATTTCTCGTGAAATCACCAGTTGCATGTATTGAAGTATGAAAACACGAGCTACCTGTATATAAATAAGAACTGAATTGTGAATGGTGGAATCTGGATCAGAATAAATGAGGTGAACATGAGTACGAACCCTACGAGAAATTAGGAGTAGAGCTCCTGCAGTTAGATGAAAATCTGGAATGTAGACGGGAAGTGTGCTGGCTCTTGAGTATGTGGTACCAAGGAGAGCAACTGTCCCCTTTTCGTGTAGAGCGGAGCTAACCGCCCTTGGGTTGAGACCTGGGGTTAAGATTGGCCACTCTACACCAACTCCTGTTGGCCCTCGTGTACGTGGTACCAAGGTGAGCTACTAGTGTAAGGAGAGAGCTAGCCACCCCACGAGGTCCTGGGTTCAGCTAGCCACCCTACACCGACTTATTATGCCCTCTGGGTAAACCGGGGTAGTCAGACGAGGGCACGCGGACTGTGGAGGGGCGAGACCCCTGTTTGGTTCTAAGGGGCAAGACCCCTGTTCTGAGAGGGCAAGGCCTTATACTGCTCCGTGCTGTACTTTGGACGCACCCACTAACAGAAATGACTGACCGCGTGTCAGTGTAGGGTAGCTACCCGTGCGCTTATCACACGTGCCGTAGTCACCGCTACGTTTTGACAGTGACCTCGGGGTGGTTAACTGGGTGTAGGACTACCACGAGGGACTCTCCTGGCTAGGAGAGTACCACATGTACCTTCTACTCTTCGAAAAAGACTGCAAAGATCGTTCCTACGAGGAGCATGCTAGATCTAGAATATTTGGATATTTGAGAAAATGGGTGAAAAGGAAATACACATAAAATAAAATAAATAGAGACTTAAACCTGCTGCTTTTACTATTTTAAATAGTATAGATACCACTCTACTCAGCGTTCACTGACTCTGTCTTTTCATAACACTATTCAGGACCAGGAGTTAAGCAGCCCGAGCTTCCGGCTGCGGAGGGTGCTGGGCCCAGTCAAGCCCAGCCGTAGTTTTCAGCACTTTCTTGTTGTACCCTTACTGTTGTAGTAAGTGTCAGACTTTCAGTTACTGTTGTCTCTACTGTTTACTTTCGTTCCGTTGTTCTGTTGTTGTGGTAGTATGTAATGGAACAACAATTTTGCTTTCCTTTACTACTTATACGTTTTTACTACTTAGTTATATTGCATATGTGAATGTGGTTTACTTTCCTGCTTTTTGGTTATTTCTTGTTGGACGACTGAGTATTGGGATTAGTCGAGGCGAGCCGATCTCGGGTCCTGTAGAGATCCGGGAATTGGGTCGTAACACCAAATGATACCAAGCTCCTCAACCACCTCTCCCAAACCAAGGCATCCCTCAGGTCAACCAAACTATCTTCACTATTTCCATTAGATCTATTTCTCTCCTTCTTCTTGATCAATTTCATGTGGATTGCATTGCATACATGCATTATTTCTGCTTTGATGGAATTATGGTGTTGTTATTTACGCTTCTATTCATCTGATTCTTTGCTATGATCTTATGACGAATGATTCTAATGGGTGTTAAAGAAAAATGAAAAGAAGATGACTTTCATCCAACCACCACATATCTTACTGGCTTTTCTTATGATTTCAATTCATGAAATTTTCTCTTACTATCCTTCTGACCCACGTTTTTAAACATTCAATCACCTATTTCTAGAGAGTCACCTTCTCCACCGCATCTCTTCTTGGGTCTTTGAGAAGGCTAAAAGATGGATTCATGATCTTGCATCCTTTTTTGATAATATGAATTGTCTTCTTGGGATGCTTCTGCCAAAATCATAAAGCTTGATTTGCTTCATTTGGCATCATGTTTGGAGGATAAGAAATCGCATTATCCATGAAGGATTTCCTTACTACAGAATTCAATTTTTTCTAGAGCATAATTGGAATGAGTTGCAAACCAAAACCTGGATCCGTTCTTGGAATATATCAATCCTACAGCCAATGCACTAGCTCGTCATCTTGCCGGACTTTGTTTTCCATAGTGGCAAAACTTTGGTTCCTTACAACAGCTCCCTCATAGATTTGCCGGTCTGGTCAGAATGGACAAGATTCAGATGTCATACATTATTTGATTGGGCTTGTTGTTCCATTTATTGTTGCCATCAAGATTGATATGTTTTACCTATGTGAAAGTCATCATGCACGCTGTTAATCTACCAAACTAGTTGCAGGGCTCATCAGATTGGATAAGATCCAGATGTCATATGTTGCTTAATCGTGTTTTCTTTCCAAGGCTTCTCTTGCCTTTTTTGGTTTTGCTGATTAGTGGTTCTTGGGCTTTATGCTCTTGTACTAAGCCATGAGTCAAGGTTCCTCTTTTCTTGTAATCAATGGGTCTTGGTCTACTCCCCTTACCTTTTTGATTGCCTCTAGGGAGTGGGGGATGAGAAATTAACTCCTAATTTCAAAAAAAAAAAAAAGGCACTCGAAATTTGTCAATTTATTTTGGTTAAATTGTCTCAACTTGTTTACAATTTTAATCATTAATTTCTTTGCCAAATTATCTCAACATCACCTTAAAATTAAACTTGATTTCACATACATATAACATGCTGGTTTGGTTTTTTCCAATTCAATTCAAATAATGACATCATCACCGGTTAAACCACTAAAATCCAAAATCAATGCTTGACCGATTCGATGGCAATCTAACTTTTAAAGGGTTTAGGGTTTTGAAGGAGATGCATACCTTGCCCATTGTTGTAGCTTAGGTGCACAACAAGCTGCACTTTATTTATTATAATTATCTTTTAGGGAACTAGACTATCCTTTACTTGTTCCTCCCCATTGAGGAGCATTTTCATGTAAATCTCATCTTTTAACCTTTATCCGTTGCTCCCTACATGAGACCATTTATTGCATGTTTCTTAAGCAATTGTCTCTTAAGAGAAATTTAAATTCTACATTTATGAAGATGACAGCAAAAGCGTGCATATCT
The DNA here is from genome assembly GCA_037157565.1 of Thalassia testudinum. Taxonomy (NCBI): domain Eukaryota; kingdom Viridiplantae; phylum Streptophyta; class Magnoliopsida; order Alismatales; family Hydrocharitaceae; genus Thalassia; species Thalassia testudinum. The sequence continues at coordinate 29,150,749 of JAZHRO010000024.1, forward strand.
AGATGATTTACTTTGTTTAATAAGAGCCTTGTTTAATAAGGGGATCGCGATCGCTCTCTCCCTCTGTCTCTGTATTTATCTTTTTCGCTTTTGTGGCAAGAGGGTATTTATAAGGGATTTTTACGTAGATGACACTATAAATTTTTGAAATTAATTTTATGCCACTAGGTTGCAACTATTACTATTAATGTCATTATAAAATTTATGTCATTAACATAAATGCCATCCCTCTATCTCTTCGTTAGTCCACTAACTATAGTTAGGAAAAAGTTGACTTGAGTTAAGTAAAAGTGCTAATCATGAAGGAAACAGACGGCGATGATTTAATCCACCTTTGAGGATGGATTGGACGGATCTAATTTAATAGGGATGTGTTGGTACTAGAGCACCACGATCATTTGTTTTGATGATAACAAAACACGTGTTATTTAACATTTGCACTTGGAGTCTTAGATTTCAGGTCAATTGCAAATGTAGACGTGATTAAACGAAATTCGAGCTCGCATCCAGGATGGATTGGAGGAGCTTGATGGAGAACAGAGGAGATTCGCGAGGAGCGATAGATTGAAGATGGAAGGACATGAAGAATAGGATAGAATTTTGTTTAATCCTTTCATGTACTTTTGTCTTTATTTTCTTGCTCTATATTTCCTTAGAACATTATGTTAAAGAGCCTCAAAGTACCCTAACAGTAGTCCTAGGAACACCAGCACAACCCTAGGATACTTAGGTTTTTTGTAGAATACTTAGAAAACCAATATAGGGTTCAAACAGAGTTTCCAGACGTCTAATTCCCAAATCAGACGTTTGATAAAGTGTTTTAAGACGTCTGACTGTTGATTCAAACGTCTGATAACTATTAGGCTGGACTTAGTATACTGTCTGATGAAATCAGACGTCCAGACCTTAGTCCAGACGTCTTATAAGACGTCTGATGGACTTGCCAGATGTCCAATTAGTGGACCGTTGGCTGACTTAGCAAACACTGCAGAATATGACCGTTAAAGCCTTTTCAGACGTCCATAGGCCTTTCCAGACGTCTGATAATTGACCGTTTTTCCTCGGCCGACCCAAAATCTCTTCTCAGAGATTTTCTAGCCGTTGCAACGTTTGGAAATCCATTCCCACAGAAAAAGTAGGTTTCCAGACGTCCAGACATAGTGCCAGACGTCTTATATGTCGTCTGATGGACTTGCACAAGAACCCTATTTAGATCTGATTCAAGTCAGGAAGAGACCCGCCCAAAATCAGACGTCTGACCTTGAAATCAGACGTCTTAAAGTGAACATCCAGACGTCTGATGCCAGAATTAGACGTCTGATTAGCCTGTCAGTGCAATGATTGTTCCTGATTTCGGGCTAATTCACTTGGGCTTTGTACCCAACGGCTATGGAAGCTTTTCTAAGCCTTCCAAAGCCTTCATAAGGCTCTATAAATAGAGGGGAGCCTTTACATACCAACACACACCAAGAGAAACCTAAACACACCAGCAACATAGTTCCACTCTTTTGTGTCCAAGAAAACAAGCTCTTGCTCTCCAAGCTCAAGCTCTACATTTAGAGAGCATCAAGCCTTCGCGCACCCACTCTCCCGCCGTAGTTCACAAGAGCGACGTTGCGCCGTCGGGTGGCTCATGCATCCGCGTCGTCGACGCACTCCTTTCAAAGGGAAGCATCCTAATTCCTATAGAAGCTTAGGTTCAAAATTACTTTGTTGGCTCTATAGGATTTTTATTTTATCTTTGTTATTTGGTTGGGTATTCGCTTTGCGAATTCCCGTCTCCTTCGCGAGACAAAATTCTTCTCGTGAAGAGAAGGGGTTAAGGAACGTTACCCTCGCACTTGTAGCGTGGTTGTAATTGAGGTTGAATCACCCTCGTTTAAAGTGATTCATTTAGTGGATTTTGATCAACTTGGTTGATCGGAAAATCCTAACTCGAGAGGGTTAGGTGGTGGTTTTCACCCGGTTTGGGTTTCCACCTAAAAATCTTTATGTACTTTATGTGATTGTATTTTGTGAAATTGTTTTATATTTTATTTCCGCAATTATTACGTCACCCCTCCTGCTAGGGACGAATCTACAGGATGAAGTCTCTTCCTCCTTCCTCTTGATGACTCCATCACCAGTATCGTAAGATGCTCCTCTTTCCACTTCCTTCAACCTTCTCCTCAAACCCAATCCTCCTCCCCCACCCTCCTTCCCCTCTCGTCAGCACTCTTGTTCTTTTGAATTTCCTTGCCCGCCAAACACATCACATGCAAACGCATTTGAAAAAGTCCTCTTCCTCCCAATCCGAAATTAATCCCAGCTGTTCGCACCCCTTGGTCGCCAAGATGGACATGTTTCACAAGGCGAAGGTGGTGCAACTGCATAGCCACCACAACAAGTACCTTGTAGTGGAGGTCTGTCAGGACTATGACGACTCCATCTGCGCCATGCGGTAGACCGTAGAGCTCATCGAGAGCATCTCCAACACCCTCTACCTCAAGAGTTTCTACGGCCACTACCTCACCACCTCAAACGTGCCCTTCCTCCTCGGGATCATAGATCGAAAGGTCCTCCAGACCATCCTACAACGCCTTGGCTCATCTGTGGAGTGGGAGCCCCAATGGGAAGGGATCCAGGTGAAGCTCTACACGCGCTACAACAACTTCCTCCGAGCCAACGGGGGTCTCCCGTCGTGATGCACGACGTCCCCCACCAGACGTCCACGTAGGATTTGGTGCTCTAGGACCTTAAGGTCATCGAGGTCCATGCAAGACCCTGTGCTCTATTGTTGCTTATTGCTACAACGGTTGTTGCTTATTGTTGTTGCTATCTTTATTAATTATTGCTATTGTCGTTGTTGCTTATTCCTACTGCTAATGTTGTTGTAGTTGCTTGTTGCTGTTGTTGTTCTTGCAGTCGCTTGTTGCTGCTGCAAATTTTGTTATTGCTGTTGGAGCTCTCAAATGAATTTTATTGAGATGAGGATGATCTAGCATTTAGAGCTTGAGGAACAAGCTCCTAAGATACTTGGTTGCGATGAAGAAGAGATTACTTAACGATAGAAATAAACACTTGTTAACTCAAATCAAATGAATCTTAATCAAAGGGATATTTTCATAATAAAATCATATTTTTCAATAACATTAATAACAATCGTCGTAATTCAGTGACATAAAATTAATTTTTAAAATTTACAACGACACCTGTATAAAAATTCCTTTTTATAAACATCAATTTATACCAGCATGTTTTACGTAATAAACCTCGGACACTCCAAATGTACCACCACCCACGACTCCCTGTCCCCATTGGTGATGATAAATTTAAGTATTTTATGTCTTATTTATACCGGAGTGCAGACTCACCTGACGGCGATGCCGCTCTGCCAATGGGGAGACATCACGTGTCCCCCACTTCACTCTCAGCATCCTCGGCACCTCGCACGTCTTTCCAACGCGAATACCGACGATCCCCAATTTTTGTAATCGTAGTATATAATTTAGTGACGGCATCAATAATGAGGACTTGTTCGCTTAGGGATATGGCTGACAGGTGCTGAGTCCATATCACTAATTTTTTGTCAATATGGGTATTCGTCTGAATCTTATTCTTTACTTATATGTGTAGGTCATGTGACATGGAGGGTGGTATAGTTTCCTCAATTTACTTAATGGACAACTTGAGGGGATCTGGATTATCAGAAGAAAAAAAAATTGTAGACGATGGTGCCAAATGTTGTTGCACTTCATCTTCATCCTTGAGTTTTGATCTTTAATTTGTAAAATAATTGGAATCATATGAAATTACTTCGAATCAAACAATGGTGATGAAATAACTCAATTACTGTTTCGAGGGATTCTAGGTGATGAGTGATCCAGTATCATAATAGCTATGGATGTGGTGAGAGATTCAACGGGTCATATTGGTATATAAGATAAACCTCTAAGACGATGAGATTTCTCCTAAAATGCACCGCTTGTCTGGTTGACCAGCAATAATCCCTTGTTCCTTGTAATATCTATTAGGATTTAATGTATTGCTGCTTGGATATCTCTTTCACTGAGGTGATTTGGTTATTTGTAGGATCCCCATGCAAAACTAAGAGTAAATGGAGGGCAAGGATGCATCTGATTGGAGATTAATAACTTTTAGATTGATCAACTTGTTGGAGGGGTTAAGTAGACAAAATATGTTGGCTTGATAAGTGGCAGTACTAGATATGTTATAAGTAAAGAATTAAGAATTTTAATTTATATGTTTCTTATTTACGCAAGCAATGTAGTTACCTAGAGGGCACGAGTAGGCAAACATACATTGTAGCACGTTTTACAACGTACATTCTTCGTTAATTAAATAAAATATACTAGTGCATTTTGATATTCAACTGGTGTATTTTGATTTTCTACTGATTGAAAACGAAAATGCATCAGTGTATTTTGATTTTCAACTGATTTCACCTATGAAAAGTAATTTTTCACTTGAAAAGTGACCTTCCACAATTGGGTTTAGGGTTTAAGGTTTAGTCTTTAGTGTTTAGGATTTTGGTTTCCTAAACCCTAAATCCTAAACCTTAAATCGATCGAAAGGTGAAAAATCACTTTCCATAGGTAAAACCACTTTCCATAAATCCTAAACCCCTAAATTATAAACCCTAACGCCTAAATCTTAAACCCAAAATCCATAGGTGAAAATCACTTTTCACTTTCTAAGTAAAAATTCATTTTCAGCAGGTTGAAAGTTAAAATATACTGGTGTATTTTCATTTTCAATCAATATATTTTGATTTTCAAGCGGTGTTTCGATGAAAATTAAAATATATTAGTTAAAAATCAAAATATACCGGTGTGTTTTATTAAACGGGAGATGCACGATACAAAATATATTGTAACATACATTTCTCTACTTTTTAGCTTATTCAAAATGTCTAGATTGGAAGTAATTCACAAACTTGAATGAGACTTTCTTACAAGTAGATGATACTTGATAACACTCAAAGGTAAAGATAATGACTAGACTCGCATAGGATTCCTTACAAAGAATAAAAGATCAAGATAGGAAAGTCACAAATATAGAAGGATCCCATCATCCACACCCACTTTCTCACCCAACATCTCACCAATAAGATATAAGTTCCTCCATGATAGGAAAGAAGACAAAATTGAAGATGTGAGCCCCTTTCTTGGATGGATTTATTTTTGGGTGGAGTTGTTGACATTTCTCGATATAAAAAGGTCAGAGATGCAGCCATGGTATTCTGCAGGAGAGTAATTAGCAATAGATTTAGAGTAACTTGAGAAAGAGTAATAAAATATAGAACGAAAGAATATTATAAAAATATTTTGGAAGAAGGCCAGCATCAATCATATAAAGGAGTTTGTGGGAGATTCTATTTACACCACACCAACAAAAGACATGCCATGTCAACAAGCAGCAGTTACACCTCATGAGGTTGTTAAATAGGAGATGAACCTTCCACAATCCTATTCTTTTGAGCTCTTCTTCCATTCCCGCATTTCTTCCTATACTTCTCCTTCAGCTACGAGCAATGGCCTACCATGATCTCAAGAACAAATCAAAGATTTGAGATTTGAGATTTCTCAAAAAGATAATTTGAGTTCCTCACTGTGGATGGTACCAATTTGAAAGTTTAGATCATACACTACTAGAAAAATGAGATATGCCGTCGGTTACTTGCCATCAGTTTATAAAATCGATGGCAAAATTATTTTTACCGTCGCTTATTCAAATAAGTGATGGTAAAGGACTATACTCGACCTACCATCAATTGCAGAAAAGCAATTGGGCACACGGTTGTCCTTAATATTTTTCATCGGTTTGTGAGCGACAGCAAATATATTTTTACCGTCAGTTGGTTTAATAAGCGATCATGAAAAAATGGTTAAAATTTGATCCTAAAATTTGGGCGGGATTAGTGACTTTTTCCATTGGTTGTGGAATAAGTAATGGGAAAAAGTAGGTTAAATTTAGCAGCCAAAAGTTGGGTGCGATCGATGAAGGATTTAATTCATCCTTCGCTGAAACAACCCATTGCCTTTTTAGTCGGATAAGACGTCTGGAGTTTTAGTCAGATGTCTATCCAGACATCTGGACACGTGTCCGAACGTCTGAAAGTGAGATTTGCGTACGTCCCTTTTTTGCTATGCGCGGGGGCGACGCGTAAAGGGCTCTCTCTCCCAGTACCCTCACCTCCTTAAATCCTAAACCTATCCTATTTAAACCCTTCCTCCTCACCACCCTCACCCCCTCACCACCAGCCACCACCACCTCCAACTCTTCCTCACTATGCGGTAGTGGCGAGGGAGAGTGAGAGTGACAAGAGGGAGGGCGAGCTAGAGAGGACGGGAGGGAGAGAGGAAGAGATAGGAAGGAAGAGAGCGTGAAGGTCAGAGGACCTTTGGGAGCTCGGCAGAGCTCGCACGGCCAGCGGCGGGCCTGCACAGCCAGTGGCGAGTGCACACACGAGGAGGAAGGGCTCGAGGAGGCGGCCTCCCAACCCTTTGCAGCTGCTAAAGCTACTACGGCGCGCTACGGGCAGCGTTGCGAGGAGAAGAGCTGCGCGGAGGAGGTTATGATACTGGAAGATTTCCAGTATCAGACGTTTGGAGTATCGTCCAAACGGCTGTCGAGGCACCAGGACATCCGGAGCTGAGGCCAGATGTCTAAAAGCATAATATCGCGAGGTACGTACCTTCTTACGCTGCTTTCCACCATGCAAAAGATTTCAGTGCAGGAGGTGTTGGGTTAAAAATAGGTTTGTGCTCTACACACAGGCGCAGAGCGTCGGGAAGGAGCGGGGTGTACACTTCAAGGTGATTTTGGACGTCTGACCACATTGCCAGACGTCCGACGGTCCTTCCAAACGCCTGGAAGGAGGGTGAGACATCTAGAGCTGCCCCTAGATGGTCGAGGAGGGATCCAAACATCTGAGAATACCACAAGAAACACAAGGGGAGATCTGACGTCTTTTAAGACATCTAGGACCAGTCCCAAACGTCTGATTTTGGTCAGTAACCGCGTTTTTACAAACGGAATCGGATTTCTGCAAACAAAGTACCGCTATTTTCCACTCAAGTTCCTTTACGTGTTCGTGTTGAGTATCTACTGGTTTGACCTCTTCTATAAATTAGTCACTGTACAGGTTACCAGCTGGTAGCGTGTTCAGGGCCCACAGAGACAACAAGATCTGCGGCATAGGCCCCCATTCCTCCCGTGATACCCGGTAGAGTGGTTTAATGCATTTATTAAGATATGAATAAAGAATATGCCTGCATAGATTAAATTGATTGAAACTTTAGGATGTGGAATAAACCCTAGGGTAGAAATGTATGAACATGATATGGAACTACTCTAGTTTACTTGAGATGCATGTTAAAATACAAGTTGCCTATATGTAAATGAGAAATTGAACTGTGAAACCATAAGTTGCATGTTTATGATTGAGAACTAAATTATGAAAACTCGAGCTACCTATATATGGATGAGGAATAAGTTATGAAACATGATATCTGAATATGGATAAATGAGGTGTATATGAGCATGAACCCTACGGGGAATTAGGAGTAGAACTCCTGTGTATGAAAGGAATCTGGAATGTAGACGGGAAGTGTGCTGGCCCTTGTGTACGCGGTATCAAAGAGAGCAACTGTCCCTTTTTAGTGTAGAGAGGAGCTAGCCTCCCTTGGGTTGAGACCTGAGGTTAGGATTGGTCACTCTACACCGACTCCTGTTGGCCCTCGCGTACATGGTACCGAGGCGTGCTACTAGTGTAGGGAGGGAGCATGCCACCCTACGGGACTCGAGGTTCAGCTAGCCACCTTACATTGACTTTATTAGGCCCTTTGGGCAAACCGGGGTAGTCGGACGAGGATACACAGACTGTAGAGGGGCGAGACCCCTGTTTGGTCCCGAGGGGCGAGACCCCTGTTCTGAGAGGGCAAGGCCCTATACTATTCCATGCTGTACTTTGGGCGTACCCGCTAGCGGAAATGACTGACCACATGTCATTGCGGGTAGCTACCCATGCACTTATCACGCATGCCGTAGTCACCGCTACGTCTCGACAGTGACCTCAGGGTGGTTGACTAGGTGTAGGACTACCACGGGGGACTCTCCTAGTGTTAAGACCCGTGACATCAAAACACTTTAAGACGTGTAACGACCCGATTCCCAAGTCCCTACGAGACACGAGAACCGGACCGACTCGACTAATCCCAAGACCTAGTCGTCCAACGAGGAAGTAACCAAAAGAGCAGCAAAATAAACCACATTCAGCATGAATATAACTAACAGTAAGGAAATACAGCAGTAAGGAAAGAACCCACTACAGTATATACCACCACAACAGTAGAACAACATTCATAACATAATATGAACTGCAGGTAAAGAAAAGTACAGCGGAAACAAGAACTACTCACTATAACGGAACAAAAAGAGGTCCAAGAGAACAGTGGTAACTCTACTGGACCCTACTCGGCCCAGCGTCCTCTGCAGCCGCTGACCCTGGCTGCTCAACACCTGGTAGTGAAAGGTAACGAGTGTAACATGTCAACAAAACGCTAAGTAGAGTGGCAGCTAAACTAAAGAAACAGTAAAGTGTACAACAGCTGTTTTAAATTTTCTTTCTTCCTTTATTTACGTCTTTCTATTGTTTCACAATTTATCTATTTCTCAGATCCTTCACTTGATCTCGAATGTTCCTCGCGGGAACGATCTTGATTGCAGTCTTTTCCGAACAGTAGAAGTAGCACGTGGTGCTCTCCTGGCCGGGAGAGTCCCCCGTGGTGATCCTACTCTCAGTCAACCACCCCAAGGTCACTGACAGACGTAGTGGTGACTACGGCACGCGCGGTAAATGCACGGGTAGCTAACCTGCACTGGCACGAGGTCAGTCGTTTCGTTAACGGGTGGCCCAAAGCACAGAACGGAACCAGTACAGGGCAGAGCCCTCTCAGTAACAGGGGTCCAACCCCTCCACAGTAACCAAACAGGGGCCTTGCCCCTTCACAGTCCACGCACCCTCGCCTGACTACCCTGGTTTGCCCCAGTGGGCCTAACAAGTCGGTGTGGGAGGCTAGCAGAACCCCGGGGCCCGTGGGGTAGCTACTACCTCCCTACACTAGTTGCTCTCCTCGGTACTACGTACACGAGGGCCAGCAAGTCGGTACAGAGTGGCCAGTCCTAACCCCGGGTCCCTGGGGCGGCTGGCTCCACTCTGCACTAAACAGGGGGGACAGTCGCTCTCCTTGGTACTCCGTACTCAAGGGCCAGCTCACTTCCCCAATTCTATTCCATTCACTTTCCAGGAGTTCTACGCCTAATTCCCCGTAGGGTTCCAGCTCTTTAACTCAGGACATTCCAGTTTCACCATTCCAGTTTCACATTCATACATCCCATACTCTTAATCAGGTTCATTTATTCATAACAGGCAGCTGTTAATTCAATTCACAGGCAGCTATTATTTCCTTTCCACATTTTCCAAGACTGCAGTATTCCAACATTCCACTAGTTTTCCCGTCCTAGGATTCATGCCATATCCTAGGATCTATCATACAATCTAGTTTTCCAGCCCTAGGATTCATGCAACACCCTAGGAATTTACCATTCAATCTATTTCTCATTCCTAGGATTCATGCAATGTCCTAGGTTTTATTTATGGTTTCATAATTTAACAGATTATACATAAAGCCACTCTACCGGTTACAACAGGCGAACTGGGGGCGTGGTCGGGAATCCCGCGTGCCTCCGCAACCCCCGAGACTGCAACGGATCGGGGTCCTATCACAAGGATCAAACACAAGGAACTTCTCAAAACAGTATACTGCTACTGTAGACAGGTAGAGGATATAATTCCGAAAAGAACGCAACTTGAAACACGGAAAACGGAGCCCGAACGGGCCCGAAACGGGTCGAAAACGACGAAACATTGTAAAATCAGACGTCTGGAACTTCTTCCAAACGTCTTAAAAAGTGGATCAGGGAATTATCTCACTCTGTGTGGGCGCTGAGACGTCCAGAAGCCTGCGGGGGCGTCTGACCTAGTTCCCAGACGTCCGATGGTCACCCAGGACGTCTGGAAGTCGTTCCCGCCGTCTGGCACTGGAGCCAGACGTCTAATTCGCGTTGGATGCGAATCTCCAACCCTGCGCGTACCCATTTCCTCTCTCTCTTAGTACGGTCAATCGAAGGGAAGGAAGAAGATGGAAAAACTTACCTTTCAGACGTCTGGACAGTCTTCCTGACGTCGTTCAAGTCGTCTGGCTAGAAGCACAGACGTCTGATTCTGGAAAATGTTCCAGAACCAGGGCGCCACTCGCACTCCGCTCGCGACGCACGGCCGCGCTGCGAGTGCTCCGCCTGCTGCTCGAGCCGCAGCAGTCCTCCCACGTCGCTCCGCGCCCGCTGCGCCCCCGCCGGGCGGCCCTAGCAGCCCCGGTGAGCTCGCCCTCACGGCCGAGCGCTTCCTCCCCTGCGCAGCACCTCCTCCCGCACCCGCCACGGCTGTCGCCGCTGCACCCTCGCGCTCGCTCTCGCACACGCTCTCGTGCACTGGCTGAAGGAGAAGAGGAAGGATGCGGAGGTGACAGGAGTGAGGGAGAGGCGTGGCCCTTTTAAGGCCGCGCGAGGAGGAGAGAGAGAACGCGGCAGAGGCGTCTGCGGCTGCAGGAGAGAGGGAAAAAGAGGGAGAGAGAGAGAGAAACGCAGGTCTGCGCGCTCAGGCGCGCAGACGAACAGCAGCGTGCCAAAATAACCGATTTCCAGACATCTGGAAATGATCCCAGACGTCTGGTCCGACGTCTGTAAGTGATTCCATACGTCTGGCACGACGTCTGGGCCACCTCCCAGACGTCTTAAAAGACGTCTGGAGCGCCCGTTCGTAACAATATAACAAACTCAAAGGAAGTTTCATCCCCGAAACTTGCGCTAACTAGGGTGCGGGAAAACGTCATAAATACCATAACAAACTCAAAGAGGACCGAAGCCGATCCGAAAATACGTACCCGCGAAGAGTTCCGGGTACCGCTCCCGCATTGCCGCCTCAGGCTCCCAGGTAGCCTCCTCGTACCGCTGGCTCCTCCACAAAACCTTTACCAGGGGTACTTGCTTTCATCTCAAACTGCGGACGACACGGTCTAGAATCTGCACTGGCCGCTCGGGGTAGGTCAGGTCGTCGCCCACCTCGACGCTCTCATGACTCAGTACGTGACTGGGATCGGCTACGTACTTCCTGAGGTTGGACACGTGGAACACGCCGTGCACACCAGAAAGCTGTGGGGGGAGGGCAAGCCTGTAAGCAACGGGTCCAACCCGCTCCAGGACCTCAAAGGGCCCCACAAAGCTCGGCGCGAGCTTCCCTCTCACCCCAAACCGTTGCAGGCCCTTCATGGGCGAAACACGAAGAAAGATGTGGTCCCCAACCTCAAACTGCACCTCTCTGCGTCTCCGATCCGCGTAGCTCTTCTGTCTGCTCCTGACAATGCGGAGTCGCCTGTGGATCTGCTCGACTACCTCCTGACTCTGCCGGATCAACCTGGGGCCAACCTCCCACTTGGTCCCGACCTCAACCCAACTCAAGGGTGCCGTACACTTCCGTCCGTACAGAGCCTCGTAGGGAGCCATGCCGATGCTCGAGTGATAACTGTTGTTGTATGCAAACTCCGCCAGGGGCAGGTGCTCCTCCCAAGAGCCCCTCCAGTCCAGTACACAGGCACGCAAAAGGTCCTCAAGTGTCTGTATCGTGCGCTCAGACTGTCTGTCCGTCTGGGGGTGGTAAGCTGTACTAAACCTCAACCGCGACCCCAAGGCCTGCTGAAAATCAGCCCAAAATTGGGACGTAAAGCGGGTATCTCGGTCGGATACGATCTCCTGCGGAACTCCGTGTAGTCGTACCACATCCCGGATATACCTCTCTGCCAACTGTGCTGGTCCCAAAGTGACTCGGATCGGCAAGAATCGCGCCGTCTTCGTCAGTCTATCCACTATTACCCAGACTGCGTCGTGTCCCCGCTGGATAACAGGTAAGCCCACCACCAAGTCCGTGGTGATGCTCTCCCACTTCCACTCTGGCACTGGAAGCGGCTGTAGCGGCCCTGCAGGCCTCTGATGCTCGGCTTTCACCTGCTGGCACACTAAGCACTGCTACACGAATTCACCCACATCCCGCTTCATCCCCCTCCACCAAAACTCGCATCTCAAGTCGTGGTACATCTTTGTGTTTCCGGGATGTATGGTGAATCTGGAACAGTGTGCCTCAGTCAGGAGCTCTCTCAACAGCTCCTCGTCTCTGGGAACGCACAACCGTCCCCTCAAGCGCAGCACCTGGTCTGTGAAAGAGAAGTCCCCCGGGTCTCCCGACGGTACTCTATCGCGCAAGGACTGCAAGTACGGATCGGCCATCTATCCTGTGATGATGCGGTCTATCAGCTCTGGCCTAGTCTGCCGTGTCACTGTCACTACCCCACAGTACCCTCGTAACTCTAGAGGTCGCCAACTGCCCACCTCCTCCAAAAGGCTCCAACTCTGTAACTGTAGACTGGCCAAGTGTGCGGGAGCCTTACGGCTCAAGGCGTCAGCCACCACATTGGCCTTTCCCGGGTGGTAGGAGATGCTGCAGTCGTAGTCCTTCAGGAGCTCCAACCAACGTCTCTGTCTCATGTTGAGCTCCTTCTGATCAAAAAGGTATCTGAGGCTCTTGTGATCTGTGAAAATTTCGAAGGTCTCATCGTACAAGTAGTGCGTCCAAGTCTTCAGTGCGAAGACAACAGCTGCCAACTCTAGGTCGTGGGTAGGGTAGGTATGCTCATGGGGCTTCAGTTGTCACGAAGCGCAAGTGACAATGTGACCCCTCTGCATGAGCACACCTCCTAACCCCTGCAAGGAGGCGTTCGTGTACACAACGAACCCGCCACTACTGTCAGGGATGGTGAGCACGGGAGCCGAGGTCAACCTCTCCTTCAGCTCCAGAAAACACGCCTCACAGTCGTCTGTCCAAGCGAAGGGCACGTCCTTCCGGGTCAACTGTGTCATAGGACGCGCAATCTGTGAAAATCCTCTGATGAATCGTCTGTAGTAGCCTGCCAGTCCTAGGAAACTGCGAATCTCAGTGACTGAACGCGGTCTCTCCCACCTGAGTACTGCCTCGACCTTGGCTGGGTCCACCGCCAAGCCGTCTCCAGAGATCACATGACCTAAGAAGGTCACCTCCCTCAAGCAGAACTCGCACTTGCTGTACTTGGCGTACAGCCTGCGTCGTCTCAGAGTGTCCAAAACCATCCGCAAATGCTGTCCGTGCTGCATCCGATCTCTAGAATAGACGAGTACATCATCTATGAAAACCACCACGAACTAGTCCAAGTACGGTCCAAACACCCGGTTCATCAGATCCATGAAAGCAGCGGGGGCATTGGTCAGCCCAAACGGCATGACCAAAAACTCGTAGTGTCCGTACCGGGTGCGGAAAGCTATCTTGGAGACGTCGGTCTCCCTGATCCTCAACTGGTGGTATCCAGACCTCAAGTCGATCTTGGAAAACACCGTGGCACCCCGCAACTGGTCAAACAAGTCGTCGATCCTCGGCAGCGGATATCTGTTCTTGATGGTGACCCATTCAGCTGTCGATAGTCCACACAAAGGCGTAGGGTACCATCCTTCTTCTTCACAAACAGTACCGGGGCTCCCCAGGGAGACGCACTGGGCCTCACGAAACCTTTCTCCAAAAGGTCCTGTAACTGAGACTTGAGCTCTCGCAGCTCAAGCGGTGCCATCCTGTATGACGCGGTGGAGATGGGGCTGGTCCCTGGTACTAGTGAGATCTCAAACTCGATCTCACGCTCGGGCGGTAGTCCTGGTAACTCGTCTGGAAACACGTCAGGGTACTCTCTGACCACCGAGATGCTCTGGAAGTCTGCCACAGGGCTAGGCTCTGCCACCACACAAGCTAGGAAACCCTCACACCCCTGTCTCAAAAGTCTCGCCGCCCGAAGTGCCGAAATGCACCTGAAACCTCCGTCCACTGGCTGTCCGTGAAACTCGAAAGAAGGTAATTCCGGAATGGAGAAGACGATCTTCCTCTCAAAACAGTCCACCAAGGCGTGGTAAGCGGACAGCCAATCCATCCCCAGAATCACTCCAAAGTCCTCCATCTGTAACATAATCAGGTCAGCTGGCAAGCTATGTCCCCCGACGCTGACCTCGCAATCCGTGTACACCTCCGCAGCTACAAATAGCTGACCACTCGGACCTCTGATTACGAACGGATTCTCTAACAGTGTATAATCCCGGTCCAAACTAACTGCGAAACTAGTTGCGACAAACGAGTGCGTAGCGTCGGAATCGAAAAGCGTGTAAACGAGTCTGCCGAAAACTGAAACCATACCTGCTACCACCGATCCCGAAGCTCTGGTGTCCCTGTGTGTTAGGGCGTTGATACTCCCCTCAACTCTAGGTGCGGACGAAGCAGCCACACTCTGCGTCGGACGGGTAGGTGCTGGCCGGTACCCTCCTCGCGACTGCTGTCCTCCTCCTCGCGCCTGGGAAATGCCGCCTCCTGCGCGCCCTCCAGTGCTCTGCGCGGGAAGTATCTGCTGACCTCCTGCCCTAGACGGGCAGTCCCTCCTGATGTGGCCCGGCTGGCCACACTGGTAACAGAGGGGAACCCGACTCCCGCCCTCTATGGGTCCCTGCTGTCGGCTGGGCGGGGGTCCGGTGCTAGCGACTGGCCCCTGTCGAGGGCCCCCAAAGGACACTGATGGCCCTGTAAAACGTGACGGCTCTCCTGCGGACGCCACGTGTCTCCTCTCTCGCCGGCCCTGTGAAAAGTCTGGCTGAAAGGGCCTCTTCCGCCCGCCGTCAGTGTCTCGCGCAGACAGGTTGGTCTCCTCGTAAGTCATAGCTGCCTCCACCACCCTCAAAAACGTAGGCAGCTTCAAGGGTTTGACATACCCCCGAATTGCAGGCCGGAGCCCCTCGGTGAACCTCCAAAGGCACTCCTCCTCAGTAGCTATCGCTGTCGCTGCAAAGCGGGACAGCTCCAGGAAACGCGTGCAGTACGCGCTCACGGTCATCGTCCCTTGGCGGAGAGTGTGGAACTCCCGCCTCCTCTGGTCCTGCCACGTCTGGGAGAAGTACTGCTCACAGAAGAGGGCGACGAACCGGTCCCAGGTCGGCTCGTCCCTCTCCTGTCCCCGGACCGCCCTTCACCACCTGTGTGCCGCACTCTCCAGCTGGTACGTGGCAAAGGCCATGCGGCACTCCACCGGGGGGCGAAGGGTGTCGAAAATCTTCTCCAGCTGCTCAAGCCAGTCCTCTGCCTCGGTCGGGTCCTCATCCCCCTTGAAGGAGGGGGGCTTCAGCTTCCGAAACTGCCCGAAGAGCTCGAAGTGGCGCTGTAGGGGAGGTGCACGAGGCGAACGTGCCTCGTGCACGGAAGTATCGGAGGAAGGTGCGGGCTTCGGCGGCCCATCCCCTCCCCCGTGTCCAGCGCCGCGTCCGTCGAGTGGTCCCACAGAGGACTCCCCCTCCGCAACCCCAGGGTGAGGTGCTCGGGGCGGTGGGTGGAGCTCCTCACGTACAATGTCTCGTATCAGCCGGGCGAGGTCCTGGGCCTGGACGCCCGGGAGTAGTGGCTGGTCCACTGGGGTGTCGGTAACGGCACGCCCACCTCGCCGACCTCGTCCTCGGCCGCGCCCGCGGCCCGCCTCACTGGTCCCACGACGAGGCATCTCCTGCAAGGAGACGCGAAACAAAACGGAACATGTCACTACGGAACAATACCGAACGGAAATGTCTAAGAGCTCATGTCAAAAGATATGTTGTGATGGCTACTCTAGTTATAGACATGTGAATTGGTTATTTTCCAGTCAGTTGATTCACTTCTCGGGACGACCTTGCTCTGATACCATCTTGTAATGACCCGATTCCCAAGTCCCTACGAGACACGAGAACCGGACCGACTCGACTAATCCCAAGACCTAGTCGTCCAACGAGGAAGTAACCAAAAGAGAAGTAAAATAAACCACATTCAGCATGAATATAACTAACAGTAAGGAAATACAGCAGTAAGGAAAGAACCCACTACAGTATATACCACCACAACAGTAGAACAACATTCATAACATAATATGAACTGCAGGTAAAGAAAAGTACAGAGGAAACAAGAACTACTCACTATAACGGAACAAAAAGAGGTACAAGAGAACAGTGGTAACTCTACTGGACCCTACTAGGCCCAGCGTCCTCTGCAGCTGCTGACCCTGGCTGCTCAACACCTGGTCCTGAAAGGTAACGAGTGTAACACGTTAGCAAAACGCTGAGTAGAGTGGCAGCTAAACTAAAGAAACAGTAAAGTGTACAGTAGCTGTTTTAAATTTTCTTTCTTCCTTTATTTACGTCTTTCTATTGTTTCACAATTTATCTATTTCTCAGATCCTTCACTTGATCTCGAATGTTCCTCGTGGGAACGATCTTGATTGCAGTCTTTTCCGAACAGTAGAAGTAGCACGTGGTGCTCTCCTGGCCGAGAGAGTCCCCCGTGGTGATCCTACTCTCAGTCAACCACCCCAAGGTCACTGACAGACGTAACGGTGACTACGGCCTGCGCGGTAAACGCACGGTTAGCTAACCCGCACTGGCACGCGTCAGTCGTTTCCGTTAACAGGTGGCCCAAAGCACAGAACGGAACCAGTACAGGGCAGAGCCCTCTCAGTAACAGGGGTCCAACCCCTCCAGAGTAACCAAATAGGGGCCTTGCCCCTCCACAGTCCGCGCACCCTCGCCTGACTACCCTGGTTTGCCCCAGTGGGCCTAACAAGTCGGTGTGGGAGCCTAGCAGAACCCCGGGGCCCGTGGGGTAGCTAGTACCTCCCTACACTAGTAGCTCTCCTCAATACTACGTACACGAGGGCCAGCAAGTCGATACAGAGTGGCCAGTCCTAACCCCGGGTCCCTGGGGCGGCTGGCTCCGCTCTGCACTAAATACGGGGGACAGTCGCTCTCCTTGGTACTCCGTACTCAAGGGCCAGCTCACTTCCCCAATTCTATTCCATTCACTTTCCAGGAGTTCTACGCCTAATTCCCCGTAGGGTTCCAGCTCTTTAACTCAGGACATTCCAGTTTCACATTCATACATCCCATACTCTTAATCAGGTTCATTTATTCATAATAGGCAACTGTTAATTCAATTCACAGGCAGCTATTATTTCCTTTCCACATTTTCCAAGACTGCAGTATTCATACATTCCACTAGTTTTCCCGTCCTAGGATTCATGCCATATCCTAGGATCTATCATACAATCTAGTTTCACAGCCCTAGGATTCATGCAACACCCTAGGAATCTACCATTCAATCTATTTCTCATTCCTAGGATTCATGCAATGTCCTAGGTTTTATTTATGGTTTCATAATTTAACAGATTATACCTAAAGCCACTCTACCAGTTACAACAGGCGAACTGGGAGCGTATTCGGGAATCCCACGTGCCTCTGCAACCCCCGAGACTACAACGGAGCGGGGTCCTATCACAAGGATCAAACACAAGAAACTTCTCAAAATAGTATACTGCTACTGTAGACAGGTAGAGGATGTAATTCCAAAAAGAATACAACTCGAAACACGGAAAACGGAGCCCGAAACAGGTCAAAAATGATGAAACAGTATAAAATGAATTACCTCGCTCTGCGTGGGCGCTGAGACGTCCAGAAGCCTACGGGGGCGTCTGTCCAAGTTCCCAGACGTCCGATGGTCACCCAGGACGTCTGGAAGTCGTTCCCGCCGTCTGGCACTGGAGCCAGACGTCTGATTCGCGTTGGATGCGAATCTCCGACCCTGCGCGTACCCATTTCCTCTCTTAGTACGGCCAATCGAAGGGAAGGAAGAAGATGGAAAAACTTACCTTTCAGACGTCTGGACAGTCTTCCAGACGTCGTTCAAGTCGTCTGGCTAGAAGCACAGACGTCTGATTCTGGAAAATGTTCCTGAACCAGGGCGCCACTCGCCCTCCACTCGCGGCGCACGGCCGCGCTGTGAGTGCTCAGCCTGCTGCTCGAGCCGCAGCAGTCCTCCCACGTCGCTCCGCACCCGCTGCGCCCCCCGCCGGCCGGCCCTAGCAGCCCCGGCGAGCTCACCCTCACGGCCGAGCGCTTCCTCCCCCGCGCAGCACCTCCTCCTGCACCCGCTGCGGCTGTCGCCGCCGCCGCTGCACCCTCATGCTCGCTCTCGCGCACACTCTCGCGCACTGGCTGAAGGAGAAGAGGAAGGAGGTGGAGGTGACGGGAGTGAGGGAGAGGCGTGGCCCTTTTAAGGCCGCGCGAGGAGGAGAGAGAGAACGCGGCAGAGGCATCTGCGGTCGCAGGAGAGAGGGAAAAAGAGGCAGAGAGAGAGAAACGCAGGTCTGCGCGCTCAGGCGCGCAAACGAACAGCAGCGTGCCAAAATAACCGATTTCCAGACGTCTGGAAATGATCCTAGACGTCTGGTCCGACGTCTGTATGTGATTCCAGACGTCTAGCACGACGTCTGGGCCACCTCCCAGACGTCTTAAAAGACGTCTGGAGCACCCGTTCATAACAAGACGTCTGGGAGTTGGTCCAGACGTCTGGTAACACGTCTGGACGCCATTCCACATGTCTAGAAATTAATTTTTGCGTGCGTACGATCGCGAGTCTGCGCGCATGCCGCGCGCAGACTGAAACCCACCTCCCTCTTCTTTTTCTCTCCCCTAGCCGACCTACAGAACCGCCCCCCCCCCCCCCATGCCTACAAATACTCTTATCCTCCTCTCCCTCACGCCACCCACATCCATCCGTCTCCTCCTTCCCCAGCGCTAGAGCGAGAGCGAGGGCAGCAGCTGCTGCCGGGTGCAGTGGCAGAGAGGAGAGGTGCAGCGAGAGGGAAGAGGAGGGAGCACGCGAGCCGTGAGAGAGAGAGCTCGTCGGAGCAGCTCGAGGCAGGCCAGCGTGCGCGCGGAGGAGCGTTGTGCAGGGGAGGTTTCCACGATGCTGCTGCAGCTCCGGCAGCGGGCGGACGAGCGCGGCGCGGCCGCGCGCAACGGGAAGAAGATGCAGAAGCTTCTGATTCTGGGATTTTTCCCAGAATCAGACGTCTGGACCTACATCCAGACGATGTGAATGACGTCTGGAAGAAGCTCCAGACGACTGATAGATATGTATTGTGCCTATACCTTCCTTTTGCAGATACGGCCATGCAAGACATTCTGCTGAAGCTCTGTCGTGTTCCTTGCTGAGGGAGTTTTGCGTGCGCGTGCAGGTTTCGCTTCGAGAAGGCACGGGACACGCACTCCTACGCAGTTTAAACGTCTGGGCGAGTCACCAGACGGCAGAGAGCGTCTCCAGACGTCCGGAGAGGTGGTCAAACGTCTGGAGCTGGGTCCAGACGGTTCAGCAGGACCTCTGGACGTCTGAGGAGCAGCGTTGTGTGAGGTATGACCTGGGCCCCTTTTTAAGACGTCTGGAAGATGTTCCAGACATCTGATTTGAGTCAGAGTTGTTGTTTTTGACCCGTTTATGGTCCATTCGAAGTCTGATTTTCGCGTTAAAGATTCTGTTCTTCTCAGAATTAGTTCCTCTACTTGTTTGAAATACTTTTATTCTATTCTGAGTGGTTCCTTTTGATTGATACTTGTGTTAGGACCTCGTTCTGTTGCGTCTTTGGGGGTTGCGGAGGCACGTGGACCTACCGATCACGCCCCCATCACTCCCGATTTTGCTGGTAGAGTGGCTTCCCTTAGTTAATTACAAACATTAATGCATATCTAAAATAAATGATAGATCCTAGGGTATGGCATGAATCCTAGGACCAGAAAACTAGATTGAATGATAGATCCAAGGGTATGGCATGAATCCTAGGACCTAAAAACTAGATTGAATGATAGATCCTAGGGTGTGGCATGAATCCTAGGAACAGAAACACTGAAACGAATGTCTTGAATGCCTGATTTGCAGTCTTGGATAAGTAGATCGAATAATGATAATTTCCTGTAATTGGATAACAGCTGCCTGTGAAATGTAGAGTACTATTGCTAGTAACTATTACATGTAATTTCTGTCAATTGAAATTAAATACAAGCTGCTTGTATATAAATTGGAAAGGAAAAAGAGTTTGAATGTGTACACGAGGGCCAACAGTCGGTACAAAGTGGCCAGATCGAACCCCGAGTCCCTGGGGCGGCTAGCTCCGCTCTGCACTAAACAGGGGGACAGTTGCTCTCCTTGGTACTCCGTACTCAAGGGCCAGCTCACTTCCCCAATTCTATTCCATTCACTTTCCAGGAGTTCTACTCCAAATTCCTCGTAGGGTTCATGCTCTTTTACCTCAGCCAATTTAGGTTTCACCGTTCCAGCTTTATATCCATATAACCCATGTTCTCAACAGTGATTATTCATTCTTAAACAGGCAGCTGTTAACCAATTTACAGGCAGTTATCGTTTCCTTTCTACTTTTCCAAGACTGCAATGTATATATATTCAACCAGTTTTCCAGTCCTAGGATTTATGCCATACCCTAGGATCTATCATTCAATCTAGTTTGTCCTAGGGTTCATGTAATGCCCTAGGATCTATCATTCAATCTAATTTTTCAACCCTAGGGTTCATGCAATGCCCTAGACTCTATTAATCGTTTCATAAATGTACAATTCTTGATAAATAAATTAAAGGGCCACTCTATCCGCAAAATCGAGAGTACTGGGGGCGTGGTTAGTAATCCCGCGTGCCTCCGCAACCCCCAGAGCCGCAAAGGAACGGGGTCCTAACACAAGGATCAACACAAGGAGTTACTCAGAAAAGTATACAATTACTGTAAATAGGTAGAGGAATTAAATCTGGGAATAACGAAACTTGAAACGCGTAAAACGGACTCCGAACGGACCCTAAACGGGACAAAAACAACCAGTATGTCCAAAATCAAACGTCCGGAACTTCTTCCAGAAATCTTAAAAGGTAGCTCAGGTCATACCTTGGTCTGCGCAGTCCTTCAGACGTCCAGAAGCCCGCTGGAACGTCTGGACTTGGTTTCCAGACGTTCGATTGTCACCTCGAACGTCTTGAAGCCCTCTCCGTCGTCTGGTGCTGTGCCCAGACGTCTGATCTATGCGGGATGGCGAGCCCTTGCGCCTTCCCGAACAAGTCCTGCACACACACACGCCCGCTCTTATCACGAAAGGGTGCAGAAGACCTCGGTGGAACGGTTGCATGGCCATACACGTGAAAGAAGGAGAGGATAAAAATAACGTACCTATCAGACATCTGGACGTTCCTCCAGATGTCTCCTGCGTCGTCAGGACGTAAGTCCAGACGTTTGATTTTGGGAAATTTTCCTAGAATCAGGACCTTTTCGCTCTCCGCTCGCAGCGCACGGCTGTGCCGCACCGCGTCCGCCTGCTGCCTAAGCTACAGTAGCTCCTCCGCAGCACCCCACGCTCGCTGCTCTCCCGTCGTCGGCTCTAGCTGCCCCGGCAAGCTCGCACCCTCGTGGTCGAGCTCCTTCTTCCTCTCGCAACAGCTTCTCCTCCCCACACGCCCGCAGTAGTCGTTACTGCCGCTCTCGCTCGCCTGCTCTCTCGCTGATAGGGAGAAGGAGAAGAAGAAGGCGGTGGAGTGAGTGTGAGGGAGAGGGGAAGCGTATTTGTAAGGCAGCCGCGGGGAGAGAGAAAGAGGAAAGGCGACGTCTGCAGGGAGGGAGAGGAAAGAGAAGGAGGGCGGCGGGTTCAGTCTGCACGCGTATGCGCGCAGACGCGAACCCATACGCCGAAAAAAATTTAATACCAGATGTCTGGGAAGGCTTCCAGACGTCTGGCCAGACGTCTAGGCCACTTCCCAGACGTCTTAAACGACGCTTAATGCCCTGTTCGTAACTGCGGGAGTTCCACACTCTCCGCCAGGGGACGATGACCGTGAGCGCATACCGCACGCATTTCCTGGAGTTGTCTCGTTTCGTAGCGACAACCGTGGCTACCGAGGAAGAGCTCCTTTGGAGGTTCACCGAGGGGCTCCAGCCTGCTATTCGGGGGTATGTCAAACCCCAGAAGCTGCCTATGTTCTCGAGGGTGGTAGAGGTAGCTATGACGCATGAAGAGACTAACCCGTCCGCACGTGACACTGACAGCGGGTGAAAGAGGCCCTACCAGCCAGACTTCTCACAGGGCCAACGAGAGAGGAGGCATGTGGCTCCCGTGGGAGAGTCGTCACGCTTTGCGGGGCCGTCAGTGGCCTTTCGAGGCCCCCGACAGGGGCCAGCTGCTAGCACCAGACCCCCGCCCAGCCGTCAACAGGGACCCACTGAGGGCGGGAGTCGAGTCTCCCTTTGCTACCAATGTGGCCAGCCTGGCCACATCAGGAGGGACTGCCCGTCTAGGGTTGGAGGTCAGTGGATGCTCCCCGCGCCAAGCACTGGAGGACGAGCAGAAGGCCACGGTCTCCAGGAGCGAGGAGGAGGACAGTAGTCGCTGGGAGGGTACCGGCCGGCAGCTACCCGTTCGACTCAGAGTGTGGCTGCTTCGTCCGCACCTAGGACTGAGGGGCGTATCAACGCCCTGACACACAGGGATGCCAGAGCTTCAAGATCAGTGGTGGCAGGTATGGTTTCATTTTCCGACAGACTTGTTTACACGCTTTTCGATTCCGGCGCCACGCACTCGTTTGTCGTTGCCAGTTTTGCAGTTAATCTGGGGAAGGACTGTGTGTAGTTAGAGGATCCATTCGTGATCAGAGGTCCGAGTGGTCAGTTGTTTGTAGCTGAGGAGGTGTACACGGGTTGTGAGGTCAATGTTGAAGGACACAGCCTTCCCGCTGACTTGATCATGATACAGATGAAGGACTTTGGTGTGATTCTGGGGATGGACTGGCTGTCCGCTTACCACACCTTGGTGGACTGCTTTGAGAGGAAGATCGTCTTCTCCATATCGGAGTTGTCTTCTTTCAAGTTCCACGGGCAGCTAGTGGACGGAGGCTTCTGGTGCATTTCTGCACTTCGGGCTGCGAGACTTTTGGGCCAAGGGTGTGTGGGCTTCCTAGCTTGTGTGGTTGCGGAGCCTAGCCCTATGGTAGACTTCCAGAGTATCCCAGTGGTCAGAGAGTACCCCGACCTATTCCCAGATGAGTTGCTAGGACTACCGCCCGAGCGTGAGATCGAGTTTGAGATCTCACTAATACCGGGGACCAGCCCCATCTCTACAGCACCGTATAGGATGGCACCACTTGAGCTGCGAGAGCTCAAGTCTCAGTTGCAGGACCTTCTGGAGAAGGGCTTTGTGAGGCCCAGTGCGTCTCCATGGGGAGCCCCGGTATTGTTCGTAAAGAAGAAGGATGGTACCCTACGCCTTTGTATGGACTACAGACAGTTGAATAGGGTTACCATCAAGAACAAGTATCCGCTGCCGAGGATTGATGACTTGTTTGACCAACTGCGAGGTGCCATGGTATTCTCCAAGATAGAATTGAGGTCTGGATACCACCAGTTCAGGATCAGGGAGGCAGATGTCTCCAAGACGGCTTTCCGCACCTGGTTCGGACACTACGAGTTTTTGGTCATGCCGTTTGGGTTGACCAATGCCCCCGTTGCCTTCATAGACTTGATAAACCGGGTGTTCAGACCGTACTTGGACCAGTTCATGGTGGTATTTACTGATGATGTGCTCATCTATTCTCGAGATCAGATGTAACACGGATAGCACTTGCGGATGGTTTTGGACACACAGAGACGACGTAGGTTGTACGCCAAATACAGCAAGTGCAAGTACTGGTTGAGGGAGGTGGCCTTCTTGGGTCATGTGATCACCGGGGATGGCTTGGCTGTGGACCCAGCCAAGGTTGAGGCAGTACTCAGGTGGGAGAGACCGCGTACTGTTACTGAGATCCGCAGTTTCTTAGGACTGGTAGGTGATGAGTGGCCGATAACTTATGACTAGGTTTTGTTAAAGAAATAGCGTTGTAGTACCGCTAGTTATTGTCATCATTACAGATATTTTTTACTCGGAAATAAAAGAGTTCCCGAGGTCGAACTCAGGGAGCAAGTTGTATTCTAGAAGTACAGTATTTCTATCACAAAAATAAAGAGAGAGAGAGAGAGAGAATTTGTTGGCTTCTCCTTCTTCTTTCTCGTCTGTCTTCTTTTCTCTTCTCTTTTTCTTCTTCTTTCTTCTTCTCGCAGTCCTTCTTTCTTGGCCTTCTTCTTCTTCTTTTTCGTTCTCTTCTCTTGCGGTCTGCTTCCTCTTCTTATGCTCTTTCCTTTCTCGGCCAAGTGCGTTCTTCTTTCTCTTCGTCTTCTGCTTCTCTTCTTTGTCTTCTTCCTTCTGTTCTTCTTCTTTCTGTCCGTCTCTTTCTTTTTCTTCTTCCTTGCGGTCATGTTTCTTCTTTTCTTCTTCTTCTTCTTTGCCTTCAGGACGTTGTCTGATTTTCCAATCAGACGACTTAAACTGCTGCTGCTACAGTGTGTCTTTTCTTCTTTCCTCTGTGGCTTTCTTCTTCTTCTTTTTCCTTCTCTTCTCTTGCGGTCTGCTTCCTCTTCTTCACCTGTGCCTGCACTCTCAAAGTTCGATCAGAGGGAAAAACCTACTCTACCCTCTCCCGCGTCTCTCTCTCTCTCAGAATCACTCCTAGGATAGCTCTCCCAGAGCTGCCGGGTAGTCGGGTACGGGTCGCGCCCCGGTCCAGGCCCACCGGCGTGCGGTGGTGGGCGAGGAGTGTAGGTCAGGCTAATCGGGTCGGGCCAGGTCCGCGGGGCGTGAGCGCGGATGAGGCCGGGTAATCGGGCGGGTGAAGGGGACCTCACCCCGTGATCTGAGGCGAATAGCTTAAGGCACTTTTTGCCTTTAAGCGCCCGCTCGCCTCAGTGAGTTTCCGAGGTGGGACTAAATGTCCCACCCCAATTGGACGCCCGCGCGGAGGAGGCAGCGCACAATCGAGGCTCCACGCGAAGGCTTTGCCCCAAATGCAGCCTGGGAATTCTTTGCGGAGATGCCCCGCGTAGCCTGGGAGTCTGACCTGGGCGTGGCGCACCTGGAGGAGCAGGTCGAAGAAGCTGCTTCACTCAGCAATGGCGGCGGCGAGCGAAGTACCTACTCACAGAGAAACGGCCTCTCGGCCTAATCAGATACGCGGAGGACCTTCGCCGTAGCACGGCGAAGGTGGTCGGGGGGTCTGCAGGTGGCGGGGCAGAGCCTAAGGGCCGCCCTAGGTCAAACTGCAGGTTGGGAGATGGGTTTGGTCGGGGGGTCTGCAGAGGGCGATTGGTGGGAAGTGGAAGGGCGGAGGTTGATCAGGGTGAGGAGGTGGAGGTGCTGTGAGGGTCGGCAAGCCGTGTGGGGTGCTGGAGTGACGGGAGCGGGTCGCCAGAGTTTGGCTGGAGATGGAGAAGGTGAGGGTGATTAGGTGCGGTCGAGGGGTAATTAGATAAAAATAGCAGGGGGAAAAGAGAGAGAGGAGGCAGGGAAGTAGTTCTAACCTAACTAAAGGGACGAAGGGGGCGAGGAGGCGGACGGCTGTACCTGCTGTCGTCGGAGAAGAAGGTGCCCAGTGGGGGAGGACGACGGCGACGACGGGGCAGAGGCAGCCCGCGCTGGTATTGCACGACGCGGAGGAAGATCAAGAAGGTGGCTCTGCTGCTGGTATTGCAGTAGAGCGACGAGGAGGAGGAGGAAGAACCGCCGGAGCAATGGGGCGTCTGTCGGAGTGGGAAGAGAGGAAGTGAGGGGGTATCTCCGTCAGATCCGAGCTGAGGAGAACGGCAGAGCTTGTGGGGTTTTTATAGAGGTAGAGATGGAGAGGAGGGCGGAGGGAGGCGACGTGCCTCCCTCGCCGGAGGACGCCGGAGGAAGGAGACCCATACCGTTCGTGCGTTCGTACAGCCGGTATGGGTGGTTGCAGCACTCAGGGGGGTGCTCCTGCGACGGCTGACGACGCAGGGCACCCCCATTTGACTTGGCAGGCCCCCCCCTCACCCTGCGCGGCGCCATGCTCCGCGCAAGGTCGCTAGAGCATGGTGCTGCTCAGGTTTTGCAGGAGGGACCTAAACGCAAGGAACGAAGGAGAGTTAGGGGCCAAAATGTGAGGGTTCAAAAGTTGAGGGCCAAAAAGTAAATATACGAGGACCAAAGTGTAAAGTTGGTCAAGAAGGTTTCTTCTTAGGCTCAAGTTTTTATACATGACTAATTAGGACCTAAGAATTCGGATGGTGAATTTTATTTCTAGATTAAACCTTGTTTGACCGATCAAATTACGTAAAAATCTAAATTAAGTTGTTAATTGGGCATGGTTCTCAATGTAAGTCAAAATGGGTTCCCAAGGCCAAATTGAAGGTTCTAAACCCTAGAGATTATTTTTCTATGAATTTTAGAGGGTTTATTCCATTTTTACTTTGCCTCGAACCTCATGAATTGAAGTGGGTTTGTTTTAGGGTTACAGAATGTCATTTAATTCTTAAATTGCTCATGAACCCATTTCTGATTGATTCAACCCACTTTTTATCTTATTTAGATCATTTGACCTATATTCGGTCTCTGAGAAATTCCGTTTATGTACTGCAATGGTGAAATTGCAGTTTTTAACCTTTATTTCATGTTTTCTTCTCAGAACACTTATTCTTCAATTAAGCCCTTTGCTAAGTTATGTAGGAGCTTTTATCCTTTGTATTAGGTCAAAATGAGCTAGTTATGGCTCATGATGAGGTTCTCATCAGTAGGCTACTACAGGCTGTTTATCAGGGGCTTCTCGCAGAATGCACATCCTATGACACAGCTGACTTGGAAGGACATGCCCTTTACTTGGACAAACGCTTGTGAGGCGTGTTTTCAAGAGCTGAAGGAGAGACTGACTTGGGCTCCCGTGCTTACCATCCCAGATAGTAGTGGCGGGTTCGTTGTGTACACGGACACATCTTTGCAGGGGTTAGGGGGTGTGATCATGCAGAGAGGTCACGTTGTCGCTTACGCTTCGCGGCAACTGAAGTCCCATGAGCATAGCTACCCTACCCATGACCTCGAGTTGGCAGCTGTCGTCTTCGCACTGAAGACTTGGAGGCACTACTTGTACGGTGAGACATTTGAGATTTTCACAGATCATAAGAGCCTCAGGTACTTGTTTGATCAGAAGGAGCTCAACATAAGACAGAGACGTTGGTTGGAACTCCTAAAGGACTATGACTACAGTATTTCCAACCACCCAGGAAAGGCCAACGTGGTGGCCGATGCCTTAAGCCGAAAGGCGCCCGCCCACTTGGCCAGTTTACAAGCACGGAGTTGGAGCCTCATGGAAGAGATGGGCAGTTGGTGACCCCTAGAGTTACTGGGGCACTGTGGGGCAGTGATTATGACACGACAGACGAGGCCAGAGCTGATAGACCGCATCATCACAGGACAGATGGCCGACCCGTACTTATAGTCATTGCGTGACAAAGTGCTGTCAGGAGACCCTGGGGACTTCTCTTTTACAAACCAGGTACTGCGCATAAGGGGACGTTTGTGCGTTCCCAGGGACGAGGAGCTGTTGAGAGAGCTCCTGACTGAGGCACACTGTAACGACCCGATTCCCGAGTCCCTACGAGACACAAGAACCGGACCGACTCGACTAATCCCAAGACTTAATCGTCCAACGAGGAAGTAACCAAAAGAGCAGTAAAATAAACCACATTCAGCATGAATATAACTAACAGTAAGGAAATAAGCAGTAAGGAAAGAAACCACTACAGTATATACCACCACAACAGTAGAACAACATTCATAACATAATATGAACTGCAGGTAAAGAAAAGTACAGCGGAAACAAGAACTACTCACTATAACGGAACAAAAAGAGGTACAAGAGAACAGTGGTAACTCTACTGGACCCTACTCGGCCCAGCGTCCTCTGCAGCCACTGACCCTGGCTGCTCAACACCTGGTCCTGAAAGGTAACGAGTGTAACACGTCAGCAAAATGCAGAGTAGAGTGGCAGCTAAACTAAAGAAACAGTAAAGTGTACAGTAGCTGTTTAATTTTCTTTCTTCCTTTATTTACGTCATTCTATTGTTTCACAATTTATCTATTTCTCAGATCCTTCACTTGATCTCGAATGTTCCTCGTGGGAACGATCTTGATTGTAGTCTTTTCCGAACAGTAGAAGTAGCACGTGGTGCTCTCCTGGTCGGGAGAGTCCCCCGTGGTGATCCTACTCTCAGTCAACCACCCCAAGGTCACTGACAGACGTAACGGTGACTACGGCACGTGCGGTAAACGCACAGGTAGCTAACCCGCACTGGCACGAGGTCAGTCATTTCCGTTAACGGGTGTGCCCAAAGCAAAGCACGAAACCAATACAGGGCAGAGCCCTCTCAGTAACATGGGTCCAACCCCTCCACAGTAACCAAACAGGGGCCTTGCCCCTCCACAGTCCGCGCACCCTCACCTGACTGCCCTGGTTTACCCCAGTGGGCCTAACAAGTCGGTGTGGGAGGCTAGCAGAACCCCGGGGCCAGTGGGGTAGCTAGTACCTCCCTACACTAGTAGCTCTCCTCGGTACTACATACACGAGCGCCAGCAAGTCGGTACAGAGTGGCCAGTCCTAACCCCGGGTCCCTGGGGCGGCTGGCTCCTCTCTGCACTAAACAGGGGGGACAGTCGCTCTCCTTGGTACTCCGTACTCAAGGGCTAGCTCACTTTCCCAATTCTATTCCATTCACTTTCCAGGAGTTCTACTCCTAATTCCCCGTAGGGTTCCAGCTCTTTAACTCAGAACATTCTAGTTTCACATTCATACATCCCAAATTCTTAATCATGTTCATTTATTCATAACAGGCAACTGTTAATTCAATTCACAGGCAGCTATTATTTCCTTTCCACATTTTCCAAGACTGCAGTATTCATACATTCCACTAGTTTTCCCATCCTAGGATTCATGCCATGTCCTAGGATCTATCATACAATCTAGTTTTCTAGCCCTAGGATTCATGCAACACCCTAGGAATCTACCATTCAATCTATTTCTCATTCCTAGGATTCATGCAATGTCCTAGGTTCTATTTATGATTTCATAATTAAACAGATTATACTTAAAGTCACTCTACCGGTTACAACAGGCGAACTGGGGGCGTGGTCGGGAATCCCGCGTGCCTCTGCAACCCCCGAGACCACAACGGAACGGGGTCCTATCACAAGGATCAAACACAAGGAACTTCTCAAAACAGTATACAGCTACTGTAGATAGGTAGAGGATGTAATTCTGAAAAGAACACAACTCGAAACGAGGAAAATGGAGCCCGAACGAGCCCAAAAAGGGTCGAAAATGACGAAACAGTGCAAAATCAGACGTCTGGAACTTCTTCCAGACGTCTTAAAAAGTGGATCAGGGAATTAGCTCACTCTGCGTGGGCTCTCAGACGTCCAGAAGCTTGCGGGGGCGTCTGGCCTAGTTCCCAGACATCCGATGGTCACCCAGGACGTCTGGAAGTCGTTCCCGCCGTCTGGCACGGCAGCCAGACGTCTGATTCGCGTTTGGTGCGAATCTCCGACCCTGCGCGTACCCATTTCCTCTCTCTCTTAGTACGGTCAATCGAAGGGAAGGAAGAAGAGGGAAAAACTCACCTTTCAGACGTCTGGAAAGTCTTTCAGACGTCGTTCCCGTCGTCTGGCTAGAAGCACAGACGTCTGATTCTGGAAACTTTTCCAGAACCAGGGCGCCTCTCTCCCTCCGCTCGCGACGTCCGGCCGCGTTGCGAGTGCTCCGCCTGCTGCTCGAGCCGCAGCAGTCCTCCCGCGTTGCTCCGCACCCGCTGCGCCCCCCGCCGGCCGGCCCTAGTAGCCCCGGCGAGCTCGCCCTCACGGCCGAGCGCCTCTCCCACGTGCAGCACCTCCTCCCACGCTCACCGCGGCTGTCGCTGCCGCTGCACCCTCGCGCTCGCTCTCGCGCACTGGCTGAAGGAGAAGAGGAAGGAGGCGAAGGTGACAGGAGTGAGGGAGAGGCGTGGCCCTTTTAAGACCGCGCGAGGAGGAGAGAGAGAACGCGGCAGAGGCGTCTGCGGCCGCAGGAGAGAGGGAAAAAGAGGGGGAGAGAGAGAAAATGCAGGTCTGCGCGCTCAGGCACGCAGACGAAGAGTAGCGTGCCAAAATAACCGATTTCCAGACGTCTAGAAATGATCCCAGACGTCTGATGAGACGTCAGTAAGTGATTCCAGACGTCTAGTACGACGTCTAGGCCACCTCCCAGACGTCTTAAAAGACGTCTGGAGTGCCCGTTCGTAACACACACGGTTCCAGGTTCACCATACATCCCGGAAACACAAAGATGTACCATGATTTGAGATGCGACTTTTGGTGGAGGGGAATGAAGCGGGATGTAGGTGAATTCGTACAGCAGTGTTTAGTGTGCCAGCAGGTGAAGGCTGAGCATCAAAGGCCTGCAGGGCCGTTGCATCCACTTCCAGTGCCTGAGTGGAAGTAGGAGAGCATCACCATGGACTTGGTGGTGGGCTTTCCCTTTACCTGGCGAGGACACGATGCAGTCTGGGTGATTGTGGATAGATTGACGAAGACGATACGTTTCTTGTCGATCCGAGACACTTTGGGACTAGCACAGTTGGCAGAGAGGTATATCCGCGACGTGGTACGTCTACACGGAGTTCCATGGGAGATCGTATCCGATCGAGATACCCGTTTTACGTCCCAATTTTTGGCTGAGTTTCAGTAGGCCTTGGGGACACGATTGAGATTCAGTACAGCATACCACCCCCAGACGGACGGACAATCTGAGTGCACGATGCAGACACTTGAGGACCTTTTGCATGCTTGTGTACTGGACTGGAGGGGCTCTTGGGAGGAGCACTTGCCCCTGGCAGAGTTTGCATATAATAACAGTTATCACTCGAGCATCGGCATGGCACCCTACGAGCCTCTGTACGGACGGAGGTGTACGGCACCCTTGAGTTGGGTTGAGGTGGGGACCAAGTAGGAGGTTGGCCCCAGGTTGATCCGGCAAAGTCAGGAGGTGATCGAGCAGATTAACAGGCGACTCCACACTGTCAAGAGCAGACAGAAGAGCTATGCAGATCGGGAACGCAGAGAAGTGCAGATTGAGGTTGGGGACCACATCTTCCTTCGGGTTTCGCCCATGAAGGGCCTGCAGTGGTTTAGGGTGAGAGGGAAGCTCGCGCCGAGGTTCGTGGGACCCTTTGAGGTCCTGGAGCGAGCTGGACCCGTTACTTACAGGCTTGCCTTTCCTCCCTAGCTTTCTAGTGTGCACGACGTGTTCCACGTGTCCAACCTCAGGAGGTACGTCGTCGATCCCAATCACGTTCTGAGCCACGAGAGCGTTGAGGTGGGTGACAACCTGACCTACCCCGAGCGGCCAGTACAGATTCTCGACAGAGCCGTCCGGAGTCCGAGACGGAAGCAAGTACCCCTAGTGAAGGACTTGTGGAGGAGCCAGCGGTACGAGGAGGCTACCTGGGAGCCTGAGGCGGCAATGCGAGAGTAGTACCCGGAGCTCTTTGAGGGTACGTCTTTTCGGACCGTCTTCGGTCCTCTTTGAGTTTGTTATGCATATATAGTTCTTTTTCCGCATCCTAGTTAGTGCAAGTTTCGGGGACGAAACTTCCTTTGAGTTTGTAATGTTGTTAAGACCCGTGACGTAAAAACACTTTAAGATGTCTGGGAGTTGGTCCTGACGTCTGGTCAGACATCTGGAAATTAATTTTTGCATGCGTACGATCGCGAGTCTCCACGTGTGCCACGCGCAGACTGAAACCCGCTGCCCTCTTCCTTTTCTCTCCCCTAGCCGACCTGCAAAATCGCCTCCCCCCCCCCTCGTGCCTACAAATACTCTTATCCTCCTCTCCCTCATGCCACCCACATCCATCCATCTCCTCCTTCCCCAGCGCGAGAGCGAGAGCTAGAGCGAGGGCAGCAGCTGCTGCCGGGTGCAATGGCGGAGAGGAGAGGAGCAACGAGAGGGAAGAGGAGAGAGCGCGTGAGCCATGAGAGAGAGAGAGCTCGCTGGAGCAGCTCGAGGCCGGTCAACGTGCGCTCGGAGGAGCGTTGTGCTGGGGAGGTTTCCCTGGTGCTGCTGCAGCTCGAGCAACGGGTGGACAAGCACGGCGTGGCCGCACACAGCTGGAAGAAGACGTAGAAGCTTCTGATTCTGGGATTTTCCCAGAATCAGACGTCTGGACCTACATCCAGACGACGTGAACAATGTCTAGAAGAAGCTCCAGACGGCTGATAGGTACGTACTGTGCCTATACCTTCCTTTTGTGGATACGACCATGCAGGTCGTTCCGCAAAAGCTCTATTGTGCGCCTTGTTAAGGGAGTTTTGCGTGCACGTGCAGGTTTCGCTTCGGGAAGGCGTGGGACACGCCCTCCCACGCGGTTCAGACGTCTGGGCGAGTCACCAGACGGTGGAGAGCATCTCCAGACGTCCAGAGAGGTGGTCGGACATCTGGAGCTGGGTCTAGACGGTTCAGCAGGACCTCTGGATATCTGAGGAGTAGCGCAGTGTGAGGTATGACCTGGACCCCTTTTTAAGACGTCTGGAAGATGTTCCAGACATCTGATTTGAGTCAGAGTTGTCATTTTTTACCTATTTAGGATCCGTTCGAGGTCTGATTTCCGCGTTTAAGATTCTGTTCTTCTTAAATTTAGTTCCTCTACTTGTTTGAAATACTTTTATCCTGTTCTGAGTGGTCCTTATGATTGATCCTTTTGTTAGGACCTCATTCTGTTGCGGCTTTGGGGGTTGCGGAGGCACGTGGACCTGCCGATCATGCCCCCATTACTCCCGATTTTGCGGGTAGAGTGGCTTCCCTTAGTTAATTACAAACATTAATGCATATCTGAAATAAATGATAGATCCTAGGGTATGGCATGAATCCTAGGACCTGAAAACTAGATTGAATGATAGATCCTAAGATATGGCATGAATCCTAGGACCTGAAAACTAGATTAAATGATAGATCCTAGGGTGTGGCATGAATCCTAGGAACAAAAACACTGAAACGAATGTCTTGAATGCCTGATTTGCAGTATTTGATAAGTAGATGGAATAATGATAATTGCCTGTAATTGGATAGCAACTGCCTGTGAAATGTAGAGTACTGTTGCTAGTAACTGTTACATGTAATTTCTATTGGTTGAAATTAAATACGAGCTGCTTGTATATAAATTGGAAAGGAAAAGGAGTTTGAATGTTGGAAACATGTACTATATGCGAATAAACCTGAAATTATGAAACCTAGTATGGCTTGACCTGAGAAACATGAGCACGAACCCTACAGGAAATTAGGAGTAGAACTCCTGGAAATAAATGGAATGGGACTGGAAAAGTGAATGGGAAAGTGTGTTGTCTCTTGGGTACGTAGTACCAAGGGAAGAACAGGTTACCTCTTAATGCAGAGTAGAGCCAGACGCCCTAGGGACCCGAGGTTAGGTCTGGCCACTTTGTACCTGTTGGTGCTAGAGCACCACGATCATTTGTTTTGATGATAACAAAACACGTGTTATTTAACATTTGCAATTTGAGTCCTAGATTTCAGGTCAATTGCAAATGTGGACGTGTTTAGACGGAGTTCAAGCTCGCATCCAGGACGGATTGGAGGAGCTTGACGGAAAACACAGGAGGTTCGCGTGGAGCGAAAGATTGGAGATGGAAGACAAGAAGAATAGGATAGATTCTTTTTTATCCTTTCATGTATCTCTTGTATTTATTTTCTTGCTCTTTTTGATTCCTTAGAACATTATGTTAAAGAGCCTCAAAGTACCCTAAAAGTAGTCCTAGGAACACCTGCACAACCCTAGGATACTTAGGTTTTCTGTAGAATGCTTAGAAAACCAATATAGGGTTCAAACAGCACTTCCAGACGTCTAATTCCCAAATCAGACGTCTGATAAAGAATTTTAAGACGTCTGACTGTTGTTTCAGACGTCTGATAACTGTTAGGCTGGATATAGCTAGTTCTGTCTGATGAAATCAGACGTCCAGACCTTAGACCAGACGTCTTAGGAGACGTCTGATGACTTTGCCAGATGTCCAATTAGTGGACCGTTGGCTGGCTTAGGAAACACTCAAGATTATGACCATTAGAGCCTTATCAGACGTCCATAGGACTTTACAGACGTCTGATAAATGACCGTTTTGCCTCGGCTGACCAAAATCTCTTCTCAGAGATTTTCTAGCTGTTGCAACGTTTGGAAATCAATTCCCACAGTAAAAGTAGGTTTCCAGACGTCCAGACTTAGTGCCAGACGTCCTGTATGTCGTCTGATGGACTTGCACAAAAACCCTGTTTAGATCTGATTCAAGTCAGGGAGAAACCCGCATAGAATCAGACGTCTGACCTTGAAATCAGACGTCTTAAAGTGGCCTTCCAGACGTCTGATGCCAGAGTTAGACGACTGATAACCCTGTCAAATGCAATCATTATCCTGATTTCGGCCTGATTCTCTTGGGCTTTGCACCCAACGGCTATGGAAGCTTTTCCAAGCCTTCCAAAGCCTTCCTAAGGCCTCTATAAATAGAGGGGAACCTTTGTAACACAAATAGACTAAGACATACACACCTAGAGAGACATATACACACTAAGACACACACCTTGCAATACACTTTCAAACCTTTTGTGTCCAAAGAAAAGACTCTCTTGCTCTCCAAGCTCAAGCTCCATTTTCTTGAGAGCATTCAACCGTTGCGCACCCGCTCTCCTGGCGTTGATAACGAGAGCGACGTAGCGCCATCGCGTGGCACACGCACCGCGTCATCTTCGACGCACTCCTTGCAAAGGGGAGTTTCCTATTTCCTATAGAAGCTAGGTTTAATTTTGTTGGCTCTATAGGACTGTTGTTTTATTTTATCTTTGTATTTTGGTTGGGTATTCGCTTTACGAATTCCCGTCTCCTTCGTGGGACAAAATCCTTCTCGTGGAGAGAAGGGGTTGAGGAACGCTACCCTCGTACTTGTAGCGTGGTTGTATTGAGGTTGAATCACCCTCGTTTAAAGTGATTCGTTTAGTGGATTTTGATCAACTTAGTTGATCGGAAAATCCTAACTCGAGAGGGTTAGGTGGTGGTTTTCACCCGGTTTGGGTTTCCACCTAAAAATTACTTGTGTACATTGTGCGATTGATTTTTGTGAGATTGCTTTATATTTTATTTCCGCATATTATTACGTCACCCCTCCTAGTAGGGAACCTTCAGTACCGACTTTTGGCCCTCGCATACACCGTACCGGGGAGAGCTACTAGTGTAAGGAGGGAGCTAGCCACCCCACGGGGTCCGGGGTTCAGCTAGCCGTCCTACACCGACTTGTTAGGCCCATTGGGCAAACCAGGGTAGTCAAGAAAGGCGAGGGTTCTTTCCTTCTGCTTAGTTATATTGCATGTGTGAATGTGGTTTATTTCCCTGCTTTTGGTTATTTCTCGTTGGATGACTAGGTCTTGAGATTAGTCGAGGCGAGCCGGCCTTGGGTCCTATAGGGATCCGAGAACCAGGTCGTAACATTCACCACCTGTTATTGATTAAACCGATGGCATATCTCACTTCATCTACTGCGCATGATGCCAACCTCCTATCACTATTCATCTTCCCAAGAGTGAACGCAAAACCCAAACCCACTTGCAGCGCTAACCTCTCCACCTCCCCGCCCCCTTTGTCTCTCCTGCTCCTCGTCCTTCTCCTGCAGTCGCCGCCGCCGCCTCTCCTCGATCCTCCTGTAATCCACACCCTCCCCGTCGTCCTCCTCGACTCCTCCCCCTCCCCAATTCCTACCCCTCCTCCTCCTCACCTCCTTCTCCTCTACACCTCCTCCTCCCCTCCCCCCTTCTTCCCTTCCTCCTCCTCCTCCTCCTCTTCCACTGCACCTCCTCCTTGTCCTACGAGTCCTCCTCCCCTCCCCCATCTGTAGGTTCCTACTAGGAGGGGGTGAGATCAGCGTAACGTAAAAAATGCGGAATTAAAATAAACAATCTCACAAAAAATCAATCGCACAAAAGGCACAAAGTATTTTTAGGTGGAAACCCAAACCGGGTGAAAACCACCACCTAACCCTCTCGAGTTAGGATTTCCCGATCAACCAAGTTGATCAAAATCCACTAAACCGAATCACTTTAAACGAGGGTGATTCAACCTCAATACAACCACGCTACTTAGACGAGGGTAGCGTACCTCAACCCCTTCTCTCCACGAGAAGGATTTTGTCTCGCGAAGGAGACGGGAATTCGCAAAGCGAATACCCAACCAAATAACAAAGATAAAATAAACAAGTAATCCTATAGAGCCAACAAAGTAATTTTAAACCTAGCTTCTATAGGAATTAGGAAGCTCCCCTTTGCAAGGAGTGCGTCGAGTTGATGACGCGGTGCGTGAGCCACGCGACGGTCCAACTTCGCTCTCGTGAACTACGGCGGGAGAGCGGGTGCGCAACAGCTTGATGCTCTCAAGAGAATGGAGCTTGAGCTTGGAGAGCAAGAGCTAGCTAGGACACAAGAGAGTAGAAAGTGTATTACAAAGTGTTTCTTGTGTATCTTGGTGTTTCTAGGTGTGTTTTTGTGTTGCAAATGCTCCCCTCTATTTATAGAGGCCATAGGAAGGCTTTGGAAGGCTTGGAAAGGCTTCCATAGCCGTTGGGTACAAAGCTCAAGTGAATCAGCCCGAAATCAGGAACAATCATTGCTCTAACAGGCTTATCAGACGTCTAATTCTGGCATCAGACGTCTAGAAGACCACTTTAAGACGTCTGATTTCAAGGTCGGACGTCTGATTTTGAGCAGGTCTCTTCCTGACTTGAATCAAATCTAAACAGGGTTCTTGTGCAAGTCCATCAGACGACATAAAGGACGTCTGGCACTATGTCTGGACGTCTGGAAACCTACTTTTTCTGTGGGAATGGATTTCCAAACGTTGCAACGGCTAGAAAATATCTGAGAAGAGATTTTGGGTCAGCCGAGGCAAAACGGTCAATTATCAGACGTCTGGACAGTCATATGGACGTCTGATAAGGCTCTAATGGTCATAGCCAACGGTCCACTAATTGGACGTCTGGCAAAGTCATCAGACGTCTCCTAAGACGTCTGGTCTAAGGTCTAGACGTCTGATTTCATCAGAGAGAACTAACTATGTCTAGCCTAATAGTTATCAGACGTTTGAATCAACAGTCAGACGTCTTAAAACAATTTATCAGACGTCTGATTTTGGAATTAGACGTCTGGAAATGCTGTTTGAACCCTATATTGGTTTTCTAAGTTCTCTATAGAAAACCTAAGTATCCTAGGGTTGTGCAAGTGTTCCTAGAACTACTGTTAGGGTACTTTGAGGCTCTTTAACAGAAATCTAAGTAACAAAAATAAAGAGCAACAAAAGAAACGAAAAATACAATGAGTACAAGAGAAGGAAATCTATCCTATTCTTCATCTCCTTCCTTCTTCAATATATCGCTCCTCGCGAATCTCCTTTGTTTTCCATCGAGCTCCTCCAATCCATCCTGGATGCGAGCTCGAACTCCGTCTAATCACGTATCCATTTGCGATTGACCTGAAATCTAGGACTCAAAGTGCAAATATTAAATGACACGTGTTTTGTTATCATCAAAACAAATGATCGTGGTGCTCTAGCACCAACACCATCTTCCCGGCCTCCTCCTTCTCCTCCTCCTCTTGTGAGTCCTCCTCCCCTCCCCCCTCTTCCCTTCCTCCTCCTCCTCCTCTCCAGCGCCTCCTCCTCCTGCAAGTCCTCCTCCCCTCAACCCCTCTTCCCTTCCTCCTACGCTTCCTTCCTACCTCCTCCTTCTCCTCCACCTCCTACGAGTCCTCCTCCCCTCCCCCCTCTTCCCTTCCTCCTCTTCTTCCTCCTTGCCTCCTCCTCCTCCTCCTCCTCTTCCTTCGCACCTTCCTTAAATTAAGTACTTAAGTTATTAAAACCATAATAGGTAGGTATTTAATTAATTTTTTGTTATTGAAATTGCAAGTAGTTGACGACAATCACTCTTGGATGCTTCAGAGATATATTTTCAATTTTTGAAAGTTATTTTTTTGATATTTTAGGATCATGTTAGATGTGGGGTGTGCCCACATATTGCCTTTTATGTGTTTTTGTTAAATTGACGGTGGGGTGTGCCCACATATTATCTTTTATGTACTTTTGTATCCATTTATGCATTTTATTTGCTGCACTTTTACGGTGTGGTGTCCCCACTTTTATTAGGTAGTGTGATGTTTCTAAATACACTTTTATGTGATAAATGAAATATTTAAGGAGAAACTCTGTCAAAATTTTTTAAATTTCATTAATGTTCAATATATTAATTAGTTAGGGTTTTATTAGGTTAGAGTTTAGGGTTTAGGGTCGACTTAGGGTAGGGTTTCGATAGTTGGTTTGGGATAGGGTTTAAGGTTTAGGATTTGACTTGGGCTAGGGTTTGAACGGTTGCATTGTTGTTACGAACGTGGCTTCAAGACGTATTTTAAGACGTCTGGGAGGTGGCCCAGATGTCTGACCAGACGTCTCGAACCCCCTCCAGATGTCTGGAATTCATTTTCTGCGGCACGCGCGATTCCGTCTGCGCGCCTGCAGACCAGCGACGTCTTTTTCCCTCTCCTCCTGCGGGCGCAGGCTGCGCCCGTCTCTCTCGCTCTCTCTCCCCGCGTGGCTTTAAAAGGGCCCTCGCCCTCTCCCTTACTCTCATCACCTCCGCTCCTCCTTCTTCTTCTTCCAGCGAGTGCGAGTGCGAGCGAGCGGCGGCGGTGGCAGTCGCGGTGAGTGCGGCAGGAGGTGCTGGGCGAGGGAGGAGGCGCTCGGCCGTGAGGGCGAGCTTGCCGGGGCTGCTAGAGCCGACCGGCGGGGGACGCGAGAGGCCTGCTGCAGCTCGAGCAGCAGGCAGACGAGGCGCGGCCGTGCGTCGCGGGCGGAGCGTGGGCCGAGCTCTGATTCTGGAAGTTTTTCCAGAATCAGACGTCTGGGAATCCAACCAGACGACGGGGAAGACGTCTGGAGGACTGTCCAGACGTCTGGTAAGTAAGTTATTTTTTTCGTCTTCTTCCTTTTCTGTGGCAATCCATTCTGAGAGCGAGGAATGGGTACGCGCAGGTACTGAGATTCGCATCCAACGCGAATCAGACATCTGGCAGCGGTGCCAGACGACTGAAAGGACTTCCAGACGTCCAGGGTGACCATCGGACGTCTGGGAACTAGGCCAGACGCCCCCGCAGGCTTCTGGATGTCTGAGAGACTACGCAGGATAAGGTACCATCTGATCCCCATTTTTAAGACGTCTGGAAGAAGTTCCAGACGTCTGATTTTGGACTGTTTCGTCGTTTTCAACCCGTTTAGGTCCTGTTCGGAGTCAGTTTTCCACGTTTCGAGTTGCGTTCTTTTCGAAATAAGATCCTCTACTCGTTTCCAGTATTTATATACTGTTTTAAGAAACTCCTTGTGTTTGATCCTTGTGATAGGACCCCGTTCCATTTCAGTCTTGGGGATTGCGGAGGCACGCGGGATTTCTGACCACACCCCCAGTACTTCCATTGTAGCTGGTAGAGTGGCTTTTAAGTTTATTACTATAATCTGTTAAATTATGGAACCATAAATAGAACCTAGGACATTGCATGAATCCTAGGAATGAGAAACTAGAATGAATGGTAGATCCTAGGGTGTGCATGAATCCTAGGGCTGGAAAACTAGATTGTATGATAGATCCTAGGGTATGGCATGAATCCTAGGATGGGAAAATTAGTGGAATATATGAATACTGCAGTCTTGGAAAATGTGGAAAGGAAATAATAGCTACCAGTAAATTGGTTTAACAGCTACCTGTTATGAATAAATGAACATGATTGAGAATATCGGATGTATGAACGTGAAACTGGAAAGGTGAAACCTGAATGTGCTGAGTTAAAAGTGCTGGAACCCTACGGGGAATTAGGAGTAGAACTCCTGGAAAATGAATGGAATAGAATTGGGGAAGTGTGCTGGCCCTTGAGTACGGAGTACCAAGGAGAGCGACTGTCCCCCTGTTTAGTGTAGAGCGGAGCTAGCCGCCCCAGGGACCGAGGGTTAGGTCTGGCCACTTTGTACCGACATGCTGGCCCTCGTGTACACAGTACCGAGGAGAGCTACTAGTGTAGGACGAGTACTAGCTACCCCACGGGCCCCGGGGTTCTGCTAGCTCACCTACACCGACTTGTTAGGCCCACTGGGCAAACCAGGGTAGTCAGGCGAGGGTGCGCGGACGGTGGAGGGGCAAGGCCCCTGTTTGGTTACAGTGGAGGGGTTGAACCCCTGTTACTGAGAGGGCTCTGCCCTGTACTGGTTTCGTGCTGTGCTTTGGGCACACCCGTTAACGGAAACGACTGACCGCGTGCCAGTGCGGGTTAGCTACCTGTGCGTTTATCGCGCGTACCGTAGTCACCGTTACGTCTGTCCGTGACCTTGGGGTGGTTGACTAAGAGTAGGATCACCACGGGGGACTCTCCCAGCCAGGAGAGTACCACGTGCTACTTCTACTGTTCGGAAAAGACTGCAATCAAGATCGTTCCCACGAGGAACATTCGAGATCAAGTGAAGGATCTGAGAAATAGATAAATTGTGAAATAATAGAAAGACGTAAATAAAGGAAGAAAGAAACTAAAACAGCTTTTGTACACTTTACTGCTTCTGTAGTTTAGCTGCCACTCTACTCAGCGTTTCGCTGACTTGTTACACTCGTTCTTTTCAGGACCAGGTGTTGAGCAGCCAGGGTCAGCGGCTGCAGAGGACGCTGGGCCGAGTAGGGTCCAGTAGAGTTACCACTGCTCTTTTGTACCCCTTTTGGTTTCCGCTGTAGTGAGTAGTTTTTGTTACTCTGTACTTTTCTTTACTCGTAGTTCTTGTTATGTTAAATGTTATTCTACTGTTGTAGTGGTACATGCTGTAGTAGTTCTTTTTCTTACTACTGTATTTTGTTACTGCTAGTTATATTTCATGTTGAATGTGGTTTATTTTACTGCTCTTTTGGTTACTTCCTCGTTGGACGACTAGGTCTTGGGATTAGTCGAGTCGGTCCAGTTCTCGTGTCTCGTAGGGACTCGGGAATCGGGTCGTTACAAGATGGTATCAGAGCAAGGTCGTCCCGAGAAGTAAATCAATTGACTGGAAAATAACCAATTCACATGTCTATAACTAGAGTAGCCACCACAACCTATCTTTTGACATGAGCTCTTAGACGTTTCTGTTAGGTATCGTTCCATATTGACGTGTTCCGTTTTGTTTCGCGTCTCCTTGCAGGAGATGCCTCATCGCGGGACTGGTGAGGCGGGCCGCGGGCAAG
Organism: Thalassia testudinum; assembly: GCA_037157565.1. Taxonomy (NCBI): domain Eukaryota; kingdom Viridiplantae; phylum Streptophyta; class Magnoliopsida; order Alismatales; family Hydrocharitaceae; genus Thalassia; species Thalassia testudinum. Next base: position 29,192,014 of record JAZHRO010000024.1, read on the forward strand.
TCCGAGGACGAGGTCGGCGAGGTGGGCGTGCCGTTGCCGACGCCTCAGTGGACCAGCCACTACTCCCAGGCGTCCAGGCCCAGGACCCCACCCAGCTGATACGGGATATTGTGCGAGAGGAGCTCCACCCACCGCCCCGAGCGCCTCACCCTGGGGCTGCGGAGGGGGACGGACGCGGCGCTGGACACGAGGGAGGGGATGGGCCGCCGCAGCCCCCACCTTCCTCCGATGCTTCTGTGCACGAGGCACCGTTTCCTAGAGGTGCACCAGCATCCCCACTGCAGCGCCACTCCGAGCTCTTCGGCCAGTTCCGGAAGCTGAAGCCCCCCTCCTTCAAGGGGGATGAGGACCCGACCGAGGCAGAGGACTGGCTCAAGCAGCTGGAGAAGGTTTTCGACACCCTTCGCCCCCCGGTGGAGTGCCGCGTGGCCTTTGCCACGTACCAGCTGGAGAGTGCGGCACACAGGTGGTGGAGGGCGGTCCGGGGACAGGAGAGGGACGAGCCAACCTGGGATCGGTTCGTCACCCTCTTCTACGAGCAGTACTTTCCCTAGACGTGGAAGGACCAGAGGAGGCGGGAGTTCCACACTCTCCGCCAAGGGACGATGACCGTGAGCACGTACCGCACGCGTTTCCTGGAGCTGTCCTGCTTTGCAGCGACAGCGGTAGTTACTGAGGAGGAGCGCCTTTGGAGGTTCACCGAGGGGCTCCGGCCTCCGATTCGGGGGTATGTCAAACCCCTGAAGCTGCCTACGTTTTCGAGGGTGGTGGAGGCAACCATGACTTACGAGGAGACCAACCCGTCCGCGCGAGACACTGACGGCGGGCGGAATAGGCCCTTTCAGCTAGACTTTTCACAGGGCCGGCTAGAGAGGAGGCACGTGGCGTCCGCGGGAGAGCCATCACGTTTTGCAGGGCCATCAGTGGCCTTTGGGGGCCCCCGACAGGGGCCAGTCGCCAGCACCGGACCCCCACCCAGCCGACAGCAGGGACCCACTGAGGGCGGGAGTCGAGTTCCCCTCTGTTACCAGTGTGGCCAGCCGAGCCACATTAGGAGGGGTTGCCCGTCTAGGGCAGGAGGTCAGCAGATACTTCCCGCGCAGAGCATTGGAGGGCGCGCAGGAGGCCACGGTTCCCAAGCGCGAGGAGGAGGACAGCAGCCACGAGGAGGGTACCGGCCACCACCTGCCCATCCGACGCAAAGTGTGGCTGCTTCGTACGCACCTAGAGCTGAGGGGTGTATCAACGCCCTGACACACAGGGATGCCAGAGCTTCAGGCTCGGTAGTGGAAGGTATGGTTTCAGTTTCCGGCAGACTCGTTTACACACTTTTCGATTCCGACGCTACGCACTCTTTTGTCGCAGCCAGTTTCGCAGTTAGTCTTGGCCAGGATTATATGCTATTAGAAAATCCATTAGTAATCAGAGGCTCGAGTGATCAGCTGTTTGTAGCTGAGGAGGTGTACACGGATTGCGAGGTCAGCGTCGGGGGACATAGCCTACCAACTGACCTGATTATGATACAGATGGAGGACTTTGGCGTAATTCTGGGGATGGACTGGTTGTCTGCTTACCACACCTTGGTAAACTGTTTTGAGAGGAAGATTGTCTTCTCCATGCCGGAGTTGCCTTCTTTCGAGTTTCACGGAGAGCCAATGGACGGAGGCTTCAGGTGCATTTCGGCACTTCGGGCGGCGAGACTTTTGAGCCAGGGGTGTGAGGGCTTCCTAGCTTATGTGGTGACAGAGCCCAACCCTGTGGCAGACTTCCAAAGCATCCCCGGTGGTCAGAGAGTACCCTGACGTGTTCCCAGACGAGTTACCAGGACTACCGCCCGAGCGGGAGATCGAGTTTGAGATCTCGCTAGTACCAGGGACCAGCCCCATCTCCACTACTCCATACAGGATGGCACCACTTGAGCTACGAGAGCTCAAGTCTCAGTTGCAGGACCTTTTGGAGAAGGATTTCGTGAGGCCCAGTGCGTCTCCCTAGGGAGCCCCGGTACTGTTTGTGAAGAAGAAGGATGGTACCCTACGCCTTTGTGTGGACTACCGACAGCTGAATAGGGTCACCATCAAGAACAGATATCCGCTGCCGAGGATCGACGACTTGTTTGACCAGTTGCAGGGTGCCACGGTGTTCTCCAAGATCGACTTGAGGTCTGGATACCACCAGTTGAGGATCAGGGAGGCAGACGTCTCCAAGGCAGCTTTCCGCACTCGGTACGGACACTACGAGTTTTTGGTCATGCCGTTTGGGTTGACCAATGCCCCCGCTGCTTTCATGGACCTGATGAACCGGGTGTTTAGACCGTACTTGGACCAGTTCGTAGTGGTATTCATTGATGATGTACTCATCTATTCTAGACATCAGACGCAGCACGGACAGCACTTGCGGATGGTTCTGGACACTCTGAGACGACGTAGACTGTACGCCAAATACAGCAAGTGCGAGTTCTCGTTGTGGGAGGTGACCTTCTTAGGTCATGTGATCTCTGGAGACGGCTTGGCGGTGGACCCAGCCAAGGTTGAGGCAGTGCTCATGTGGGAGAGACCGCGTTCAGTCACTGAGATTCGCAATTTCCTGGGACTGGCAGGCTACTACAGACGTTTCATTAGAGGCTTTTCACAGATCGCGCGTCCTATGACACAGTTGACCTGGAAGGACGTGCCCTTCACTTGGACAGACGCCTGTGAGGCGTGTTTTCAGGAGCTGAAGGAGAGGTTGACCTCGGCTCCCGTGCTCACCATCCCAGACAGTAGTGGCGGGTTCGTTGTGTACACGAACGCCTCCTTGCAGGGGTTAGGAGGTGTGCTCATGCAGAGGGGTCACGTTGTCTCTTACGCTTCGCGGCAACTGAAGCCCCATGAGCATACCTACCCTACCCACGACCTGGAGTTGGCAGCTGTCGTCTTCGCGCTGAAGACCTGGAGGCACTACTTGCTCGGTGAGACCTTCGAGATTTTCACAGATCACAAGAGCCTCAGATACCTTTTTGACCAAAAGGAGCTCAACATGAGACAGAGACGTTGGTTGGAGCTCCTGAAAGACTACGACTGCAGCATCTCCTACCACCCGGGAAAGGCCAATGTGGTGGCTGACGCCTTGAGCCGTAAGGCACCCGCACACTTGGCCAGTTTACAGTTACAGAGTTGGAGCCTTTTGGAGGAGGTGGGCAATTGGCGACCCCTGGAGTTACGGGGGCACTGTGGGGCAGTGACGGTGACACGACAGACTAGGCCAGAGCTGATAGACCGCATCATCACAGGACAGGTGGCCGATTCGTACTTGCAGTCCTTGCGCGACAGAGTACTGTCAGGAGACCCAGGGGACTTCTCTTTCACAGACCAGGTGCTGCGCCTGAGGGGACGGTTGTGCGTTCCCAGAGACGAGGAGCTGTTGAGAGAGCTCCTGATTGAGGCACACGGTTCCAGATTCACCATACATCCCGGAAACACGAAGATGTACCACGACTTGAGACGCGAGTTTTGGTGGAGGGGGATGAAGCGGGATGTGGGTGAATTCGTGCAATAGTGCTTAGTGTGCCAGTAGGTGAAAGCCGAGCATCAGAGGCCTGCAGGGCCGCTACAGCCGTCCGTACCTGCCCCTGGCGGAGTTTGCATACAACAACAGTTATCACTCGAGCATCGGCATGGCTCACTATGAGGCTCTGTACGGACGGAGGTGTACGGCACCCTTGAGTTGGGTTGAGGTGGGGACCAAGTGAGAGGTTGGCCACAGGTTGATCCGGCAGAGTCAGGAGGTAGTCGAGCAGATCCACAGGCGACTCCGCACTGTCAGGAGCAGACAGAAGAGCTACGCAGATCGGAAATGCAGAGGGGTGCAGTTCGAGGTTGGGGATCACATCTTTCTTCGTGTTTCGCCCATGAAGGGCCTGCAGCTGTTTGGGGTGAGGGGGAAGCTCGCGCCGAGGTTTGTGGGGCCCTTTGAGGTCCTGGAGCGGGTTGGACCCGTTGCTTACAGGCTTGCCCTCCCTCCCCAGCTTTCTAGTGTACACGACGTGTTCCACATGTCCAACCTCAGGAAGTACGTAGCCGATCCCAGTCACGTACTAAGTCACGAGAGCGTCGAGGTGGGCGACGACCTGACCTACCCCGAGCGACCAGTGCAGATTCTAGACCGAGCCGTCCGCAGTCTGAGACGAAAGCAAGTAACCCTGGTGAAGGTTTTGTGGAGGAGCCAGCAGTACGAGGAGGATACCTGGGAGACTGAGGCGGCAATGTGAGAGCGGTACCCGGAACTCTTCGCGGGTACGTCTTTTCGGACCGGCTTCGGTCCTCTTTGAGTTTGTTATGTTTTTATATGACGTTTTCCCGCACCCTAGTTAGCGCAAGTTTCGGGGACGAAACTTCGTTTGAGTTTGTTATATTGTTACGAACGTGGCTTCAAGACGTATTTTAAGACGTCTGGAACCCCTTCCAGACGTCTGGGACTCATTTTTTGCGGCACGCGCGATTTCGTCTGCGCACCCGCAGACCTGCGACGTCTTTTCCCTCTCCTCCTGCGGGTGCAGGCAGCGCCCCTCTCTCTTGCTCTCTCTCCCCGCGCGGCTTTAAAAGGGCCCTCACCCTCTCCCTCACTCTCATCACCTCCGCTCCTCCTTCTTCTTCCAGCGAGTGCGAGCGCGAGCGAGTGGCGGCGGCAGCAGCCGCGGTGAGTGCGGGAGGAGGTGCTGCATGAGGGAGGAGGCGCTCGGCCGTGAGGGCGAGCTTGCCGGGGCTGCTAGAGCCGACCGGCGGGGGAGCAACAGACGCGGGGGACGCGGGAGGCCTGCTGCAGCTCGAGCAACAGGCGGACGAGGCGCGGCCGTGCGTCGTGGGCGGAGCGCGGGCCGAGCTCTGATTCTGGAAGTTTTTCCAGAATCAGACGTCTGGGAATCCAACCAGACGACGGGGAAGACGTCTGGAGGACTGTCCAGACGTCTGGTAAGTAAGTTATTTTTTTCGTCTTCTTCCTTTTCTGTGGCAGTCCGTTCTGAGAGCGAGGAATGGGTACGCGCAGGTACTGAGATTCGCATCCAACGCGAATCAGACATCTGGCAGCGGTGCCAGACGACTGAAAGGACTTATAGACGTCCAGGGTGACCATCGGACGTCTAGGAACTAGGCCAGACGCCCCCGCAGGCTTCTGGATGTCTGAGAGACTACGCAGGATAAGGTACCATCTGATCCCCATTTTTAAGACTTCTGGAAGAAGTTCCAGACGTCTGATTTTGGACTGTTTCGTCGTTTTCGACCCGTTTAGGTCCTGTTCGAAGTCAGTTTTCCACGTTTCGAGTTGCGTTCTTTTCGAAATAAGATCCTCTACTCGTTTCCAGTATTTATATACTGTTTTAAGAAACTCCTTGTGTTTGATCCTTGTGATAGGACCCCGTTCCATTTCAGTCTTGGGGATTGCGGAGGCACGCGGGATTTCCGACCACGCCCCCAGTACTTCCGTTGTAGCTGGTAGAGTGGCTTTTAAGTTTATTACTATAATCTGTTAAATTATGGAACCATAAATAGAACCTAGGACATTGCATGAATCCAAGGAATGAGAAACTAGAATGAATGGTAGATCCTAGGGTGTGCATGAATCCTAAGGCTGGAAAACTAGATTGTATGATAGATCCTAGGGTATGGCATGAATCCTAGGATGGGAAAACTAGTGGAATATATGAATACTGCAGTCTTGGAAAATGTGGAAAGGAAATAATAGCTACCAGTAAATTGGTTTAACAGCTGCCTGTTATGAATAAATGAACATGATTGAGAATATGGGATGTATGAATGTGAAACTGGAAAGGTGAAACCTGAATGTGCTGAGTTAAAAGAGCTGGAACCCTACGGGGAATTAGGAGTAGAACTCTTGGAAAGTGAATGGAATAGAATTGGGGAAGTGTGCTGGCCCTTGAGTACGGAGAACCAAGGAGAGCGACTATCCCCCTGTTTAGTGCAGAGCGGAGCTAGCCGCCCCAGGGACCCGGGGTTAGGTCTGGCCACTTTGTACCGACTTGCTGGCCCTCGTGTACGCAGTACCGAGGAGAGGTACTAGTGTAGGGCGAGTACTAACTACCCCACGAGCCCCGGGGTTCTGCTAGCTCACCTACACCGACTTGTTAGGCCCACTGGACAAACCAGGGTAGTCAGGCGAGGGTGTGCGGACGGTGGAGGGGCAAGGCCCCTGTTTGGTTTCTGTGGAGGGGTTGGACCCCTATTACTGAGAGGGCTCTGCCCTGTACTGGTTCCGTGTTGTGCTTTGGGCGCACCCGTTAATGAAAACGACTAACCGCGTGCCAGTGCGGGTTAGCTACCTGTGCGTTTATCGTGTGTGCCGTAGTCACCGTTACGTCCGTCCATGACCTTGGGGTGGTTGACTGAGAGTAGGATCACCACGGGGGACTCTCCCGGCCAGGAGAGCACCACGTGCTACTTCTACTGTTCGGAAAAGACTGTAATCAAGATCGTTCCCACGAGGAACATTCGAGATCAAGTGAAGGATCTGAGAAATAGATAAATTATGAAACAATAGAAAGACGTAAATAAAGGAAGAAAGAAACTAAAACAGCTTTTGTACACTTTACTGCTTCTGTAGTTTAGCTGCCACTCTACTCAGCGTTTCGCTAACGTGTTACACTCGTTACTTTTCAGGACCAGGTGTTGAGCAGCCAGGGTCAGCGACTGCAGAGGACGCTGGGCCGAGTAGGGTCCAGTAGAGTTACCACTGCTCTTTTGTACCCCTTTTGGTTTCCGCTGTAGTGAGTAGTTTTTGTTACTCTCTGTACTCATCTTTACTCGTAGTTCTTGTTATGTTAAATGTTGTTCTACTGTTGTGGTGGTACATGCTGTAGTAGTTCTTTTTCTTACTGCTGTATTTTGTTACTGCTAGTTATATTTCATGTTGAATGTGATTTATTTTATTGCTCTTTTGGTTACTTCCTCGTTTGACGACTAGGTCTTGGGATTAGTCGAGTCGGTTCGGTTCTCGTGTCTCGTAGAGACTCAGGAATCGGGTCATTACAATTGTGTTAGGGTCTAGGAATATGGTTGGGTTGGTTGTGATTTTAGTTATTTAATTTTTTTTTGTAATTTAAGTGATATTAATTATAATTGTTAGATACCCACACTTGCATAATTTTGGAATGAAGGTTTGCTTTAGAAATTTGGTTTGAAACAAAAATAGGAGGGAAACGCATAAACAATTTTGAAGTAGATCATGGGTTTTTTTTTTTTTAATCTTTGTTGATTAACGATATGATTAACATAGGAGAAAGATTTAGTGATTCGATTTCACCTAAATGGATGTGCATTTGGGGAGGATATATATGATCACTTGTAAATTTTTACTAAGTACTTAAATGAGAATATATTTGTTATTAACATTTAAGATTATAACCTATTTTTAATTAATTTTACTTTTGAGATTGCAAGTTATCAGTGTCGGGTACACTCAGAGGCTTGAGTAGTTAGAGGTATATATGCATTCAATATTTTTAATTTAATTGAATGATATTTTAGTTTTTTGGTGAATTTCTTTAATGTGAAAATTAGTTATTATTTAGATACACACACTTGCTAAAGAAGATATATGCACGCAAGGCCAAACATTAGGTATTCTAACCCCTAGGGTAAAAGTCCTCCGAGTCAAATTGTGTTCACATTACTCGCCCGTCGAGACTTATGATCATGTTATATGGATAATATAGAAATTGTATATATACCTCACTTACATGCATAATGTGTTGTCTTTATAGCATGCCATAAGACTCTATCGACTTTAGTTCGGTGAAGTACCGAACTGAAGAAGTCCTTAAAGATTTGATCACAACTTAATTTTGCTCGTTACATGTAACCTTCTGTAGTGAAATTTTGGTTACTTCTTCCTACTCTTCTCTGGTATACCAACTAATCTTATCTAGTTTCCTGCGGTGCCCTTAATTAGGTGTTAAAGGAAATCTAGTTAAGGTTAGTATTGGGGGGTATACTAGAGAAGTGCGAGGAGATGCTGCCGAAATTTCACCACACTAAGGTTACATGTAACTAGCAAACCTAAGTTGTGATCAAATCTTTGAGGATGGGCTATAAAGTAAAAATCTTAATCAAGATACACATCATTCAGTCGTTTCCCTTCTTAATAAGTGATTTGTTTACATTGAATTTCAGGTTACAATAGATAAATCTTGGATTGGATTGCGGGGTTCAGGTTACACTAGATATAAGGACAGAGTAATTTCATTCCTGGATTGGGCCTTTGATGACGATAGGAAGATATTTAGGTGAGGAGGTCAATTTGATAATACCTTCTACCCATGCAGAAGATGTTTGAATAGTTCCTTGCATGATCGTAATACTGTGCTCGAGTACTTGATTTGTAATGGGTGGTGGTAGCATTACACTACCTGGGTAGCTCATGGAGAGGAGTTGACTGAGAAAGTCATAAACAATGAGAACAATGTTGACGAAGAGATCGATGAGGAAATTGTTGATAGCGGAGGTGAAGAAATATAAGAAATGTTGAACAAGATGAGAGCAAAAGAGGATATAAATACAGGTGAGAAAGATCCATTCAGTTGTGCTCCGTTCTATGATGTTGTTAAGGCGGCTGAAGATCCTATTGCTCCCGGTGTTACGAAAATGTCAAAGTTGTCATTTTTGTTGAAGATGTTTCAAGTAAAGGTTATGAATAGAGTTAAAGCTAAATTCATGTCAGAAATACTTCAGTTTATTGCTGAGATATTGAATAACCCTAATGGTTTTCAGCATTCAAGGTATGAGGCAAGGAAACAGATTCGTAAGCTTGGTTTGGACTATCGGAAGATCGATATATGTCTGCATGACTGCATTCTTTTCAGAAATAAATTCGTAAACTTGAGTAATTGTCTAGAATGTGAACTTGAGAGATATAAGGAAGGTAAAAATGAAAGTAAGAGGAAACAACCTCAGAAGATTCTTTGTTACTTCCCACTGACACATAGGCTTCAACACCTTTTTATATCAACTAAAACTGCACGGTGGACGACATGGCACCAAGATTGTAAATCTCAAGATGTAAGAATACGTTATCCTACTGATTCAGAGGTGTGGAAGAGATTTAACGAAAGAAACAATTCATTTGCTTTAGAAGCAAGGAACTTGCGGTTGCATCTTACAAGCGACAAATTCAATTCATTTAAGAGTATGTACCCTTCGTACTGTATGTGGCCAACGGTAATGGTAACTTATAACTTACCTCCCTGGTTGTGTATGAGATCATCATTCATGATGCTGACGTTATTAATCCCCAGTCCAAAACAACCACGAAATGTAATAGATGTTTATTTCTAGCCATTAATCGATGAAGTAAAATAGATGTGGTACACCAACGTGAAGATGTATGATGCAGAAAAGAAAGAATTTTACAATATACATGCAGTATCATTGTGGACCATAAATGACTTTCTAGCGTACGCAAATTTGTTAGGTTGGAGCACAAAAGGAAAGCTTGCTTGCCTAGTCTGTATGGAAGACACTCATCATCTACGATTGTCGGAAAGTAAGAAATTCTGTTACTTAGAACATCGTAGATTTCTACCTATTGAACATAGATGGCGAACGTCACAGTTTAGGAGTAAATTTGATAGCATGGCGTATCTGTATTTGAAGAAAAACCTAAAAAATAAACTTAGTACAGATTCAATCAGGTTGCCGGGTTATGTTATAATAGAGAGATTACAAGAAATTGGTGAGATACGGTTAGGTCGACCATTCAAACAAGGCCAGATGGCCTCAACGAATTTTGAATTTTGTAAGAAAAGCATTTTCTTTATGGAGCTGACATACTGAAAGATCTTACAATACGTCATAATTTAGATACTATGCACATCGAAAAGAATGTGATGGATAACATCTTAGACGTATTAAATTATCGATGATCCAAAGGACATGGTGAAAATAAGAAAAGACATGAAGAGTTTGGGAATATATCCGGAGCTGCATATTCATGAGAATGATGGTTACTTCTCACCTACTATTTACAGCTTGAATCAGGACCAGAAGAGTAGACTTCTCTCCTTCTTAAAGGAAATTCAGGTGCCAGATGAGTTTTCCTCGCAGCTTTCCCGTTGTGTGAATGAAGCGCAAAAAAAGATATTTGGCTTGAAAAGTCATGACTCCCACATTTATATGCAAGTATTGTTTGAACTGGAGATACAGGGGATACTGTCAGAGCCAGTTGTTAATTCATTCACAGAGATGAGCAAATTTTTCAAAGTTGTTTGTTTGAAGACACTACAAAATGATAGGCTGGATTACTGGAATAAACAAATAGTCATTACTCTCTGTAAGATGGAACAGATTCTTCCCCCAGCCTTCTTCGATGTAATGGTTCATCTCACATTGCATCTTACAAATGAAGCGAAAATCGGTGGACCTATACAATTCATATTGATGTATCCTATGGAGCGATTTTTGGAAAAACTTAAAGACTATGTTTTGACCAAGGCAAAGTCGGAAGGATCAATTGTAGAAGACTATCTCGTGGAGGAGTGCATAAATTTTACCTCCATGTACATAAATGAAACAGACAACTGCTTTAATAAACTTCAAAGGAATTGTGAGGGGGCATACAATGACAATGATTAAGAATGTTTATCAATTTTTGATATCAGAAGAGAGTCAATCCTTCATACAAAGTACAAGGCTATTTTAGAAAATGACAGATGTTGCGCACATCTATATATTTTAAAATAAATTTCTGAAATTGATCTATTTTACGAGGAATTCAAACGATTACCTCTTTCAAGGACAACCGAATTTGGCTTCTTAGATTAGTTTAAAGACTGAATTCATCAACTGAAAGAGGATAAGGATCCACGATGGGTACTAGATTTTGATGTAATTGTCAGTTCACCATTACATTATGTACATTACCACTCTAGGTATATAATAAATGGGTTCAAATTCAGAATAAAAGAAATTGATGATAGAAAGGTTATATAACAGGCCAGAGTTGTTGATTCAGACCTTTCCACCAATCCAGATGAATACTATGGTAAAATCAAAGAAATTATGGAGATCAACTTCAGATATGATTGCAAAGTTGTCCTATTTAAATATCATTGGTTTGATGTTTTTAAAGAGGACACTGGTTTCAAAATTGACAAGAAACATAATTTTTTTTGTTTAAATCCTACTTGTCAAATTCTTCAGTCTGATGAACCATTCACATTGACATATCAAGTAGAATAAGTTTTCTACGTCCCCGATAATTGTCAAAGGGGATGGGTTATACCAATAAAAATAATACCGTGCCATTATTTTGACGCACAGTCTGAAGCATACAAAGGATTAATGGAAGAAGGTCATATAAATTCAAATGCAGTAGATATGGACATCTAAGATTAGTAACAATTTCTTTACTTTGTTTCATTTTTATTTATATCAAATTCATATTCAAATTTAAGAAACCTATGCTACCAAAAGCAAATAAGAAGAAATAATCATGCTCAAAAGCATTTTCTAGTCTTGACCATAATCATTGACACCAAATCATTTGTTGAAACTTGGATAAATTAGACAATCAAGGGAAAAAGGAAGGAAAACTTTGTCAGTTATTTGATTCAGATATGCACAGAATAGATTATACAATATATGCACAGAATAGCCTTGTGTTGTCAACGTTTTGTGCGGGTTTAAAGTATATCACGTTGTAGTACAACTGATAAAACGTTTAAACAAATATAAAGAATTTTATTACTCGAAAATCGGAGTATCCGAGGTCGATCACAGGGAGCAAATGGAATTTACTACTAGTCAAAATGTAATTGAACACTCTAATTTACTCAAAATATCAATTCAACTATGAATGTATGCGATTAAAAGTAGTTAGGACAAAAAGAAATGAAATTGGACGTCTGATCTTGTGATCAGACGTCTTAAAAGTAGGTTCCCATTTCTTCTTGATTATTCTTCTTCCTCAGCAGTCTCTCTGTTTCTTCTTTTTCTGCTACTGTGTTTGCTTTCTTTTCTTCTCTTTCTTCTTCTCCTGCGAAGGCTTCTTTCTTTCTTCTTTGGTCTCTATGTTCTTCCTGCCTTTCCTTCTTCCTTCTTTCTTTTCCTTCTCGCGACCAAGTCTTTCTTCCTCAACGTTCAGCCTGTGCCTACACAAAGCAAAACCTATCCTTTCTCCCTCTACCCACGCGTCTCTCTCTCTCAAGCAATTCACTCAGGGACGCTCTCCCAGAGCCACAGCCATAATCGGGTCGGATTGTACCCGGGACCAGGCGCACCTGCAGGTGGTGTGATGCGCGAGGAGTACGTAGGTTTAGGTCGGGTCGGATCCGCCAGATCCGCGTGGTCAAGCCGCGGACGAGGCGGGTGTGGGGTCAGTGAGGGACCTCACCCCTGTGCTTACGGAGGCACTAAGACGAAAACACAAAAACAACTTATATGGTACCTGAGTGTTGCAATCCCACGATGTGGGACTATCTGGTTTCGCCTTCACGCGCGCCCGCAGAGTTTTGTCGCTCGATTGCCCAAGCTGTTGACTCCTCTGCGCTACTGGCTGGCCTCGATTGCTTCGCGACACTTGCGAGAGTCTGCTGCACCTGCCGCCTGGGAAGCCTGACGCCTGCTGCTGCTCCAAGCTCCCTGCTGCTTCGGCTGTTAATGGCGGCTGGGGCGTACACCTGACATCCAACAGAACGGCCTATTGGCCCAATCAGAATAGCTGGAAACCTTCGCCGTAGCACGGCGAAGGCGGTGGGTGATGCTGTAGGTTGCCGGTCGGCCTAGGCGTGCGTGCCTAGGTCAACCTGTGGCCGGAGATGGTGGGTTGGTCGGGGGGTGATTATGGAGGTCTGGAGTGGCAGTTGTGGGGTGGAGCGAGTTCCTGGTGGTGAGGCGGAGCTCTCGAGGTGGTTGGCGAGCAGTGTGGGGGGCTGGAATGGTGGAAGCGGCTCACCGGAGGTCGGTCGGTGATGTGGAAGATGAGGGTGGTCAGCGTCGGTCGAGGGGTAATCAGATGAGATAACAGGGGGAAAAGAGAGAGGAGAGGATGGAGAGGAGTTCTAACCTAATTGTAAGGACGAAAGGGGATGGAAGGAGGACAGCAGTACCTGCTGTCGCCGGAGAAGATGATGCCCAGTGGGGGAGAACGGTGGCGACGATGGGGCTGAGGCGGCGTGCGCGGGTACTGCGCGACGTGGAGGGAAGTCAGAAATCTAACTCTGCCACTGGTTTTGTGGCAGAGCGAAGAGGGAGGGGAGGGGGGCTCGCCAGAGCGGGCAGGAGGAGACGAATTGGGGGTGGACACTCGGCCAAATCAAGCTCGCCTTCTGCGGCAGGGTCTGGGGGGTATTTTATAGGTGCTGGCCGCTCCTATCAGCACGTGGAGAGCGCGCAATTAGGTCTGCCGGCTTCCCGGAGTTGGAAGGAAGGTGGATACCCAAATCTCTCATGCATTCGCACGAGAGATTGGGTTCACACCAGCGATTGTAATTGGCTTTATAAGGAAGGGAATTCCTCAGAGAATCCCCCTTCCATTTCTGGGAGGGAATCTCTGAGGGATTAAAGAGCAATCCCTCTCTGAACCTCGTCGGAGCTCGGTTCTGCCCTAACAATGGCGGCAGGACAGGATTGCAAAGGGGGCGAAGAACTTGGGGGGCTCTTTGCAAGGATATTCAAAAGATAGGGACCTATTTATGATTTTGGTGTACTAAATTGCAAAGTAGGTCAAGATGACCTCCCCTTAGGTCCAAATTTTTGTATAAACCTAATTTTGACCTAAGGAATCCAATGGTGAAGTTGGACTTTAGGTTTGACCTCGTTTGACTGGACATTTTGTGAAAAAACCCAAATTAAGTTAATTGAGGAGCTAGGACCCTAATCTAGGTCAGACTAGGTTCCAAAGGCCAAAGTAAGTGTTCTAAACCCTAGAGGATGTTTTTCCATGATTTTTAGAGGGTTTACTCGATTTTTATCCTGACCGGAACCTTGTTAATTAAAGCGGGTCTGTTTTAGGGTTACCAGGTGTCATTTAATTCCTAGATTGCACATGAACCCATTTCTGATTGACTCAACCCTCTTTTTATCTCATTTATACCATTTGACCTATGTTTTGCCTCTGAGAAATCCCGTTTATGTACTGCAATGGTAAAATTACAGTTTTAACCTTTATTTCATGTTTTCTTCTCAGAGCACTTGTTCCTTCAGTTAGGCCTTCTTCTAGGTTATGTAAGAGCTTTTATCTTCTTTATTTGGTCAAAATGAGCTAGTTATGGCTCATGATGAGGCTCTCATCACCTTGTCAAGGAACATCACTTTTTTTTTTGTTAAAAGGTAATTCCTCTTTCCGAAATTTTCAAGTCATACCGTAAAATATTAGCCTTTGTTAACACAAAAGAAATTTGTTAAAGATTATAATGTTATATGTTTATATTTATGTCAAATGATCGTAAGGTTATAATTCTATGATGTTTAGATGAGGCTATATGGTATGGAATTAAGTTTGACGTTCAAATGAGTTAAGGAACTTGAAAAATGCTTCACATAGGGAAAAGATGGTGATATGGTGGAAATTTATTTACTACGCAATGATGATAAACAAAGGCACACCCTTTGTCTTTGTACTTTTTTATGTGGGGCATGCCCACTTTAATTTTAATATGCAGGTTTATATAGAAACCTCCAAATTTAAAAGGAAACTCTGCTGAAATTTTTAAATATTTCTTTTTTGTTTTCCAAACTTTTTTCATTGATGATTTATATATATGTGATTTTCAACTTATTAATAATTGCATTTTATACTTGTTACAGATGAAGTTGTTTAAGAAAAATCCTAAAAGAAAGGGTCCTCCTGAGAAGCAGCCATCCACCCAGGCCGATTTGTCTCCTCAAGCTCAACCACCCCCACCCCCAGCAACAAGATCCCCCCCAATCACGTTTCATACGTCCTAGGGAAATGGCACAATTACTACATGCCGAGGGGAAGGGAAAGGGGAAGGAGATTGCTCAGTCCTTGCCGGAGTGAAAAGAATGATCCAGATTATGGAGCATCAGATGAGGAGGAGGGAGAGGAGGCGGGAGAGGAGGGGGAGGAGGCGGAGGATGAGATGGTGAGGAGTACGTCTCCAGTTCATGCAAATCACCTACCGGCAGGCACAAGTTGGAGTAAGAACTCATATACCTTTAAGTTTAAAATTACTTATATATTTTAAAGTTTATTATAACTTTAGAAATATATAATGAATGTGATTAATGTTTACGCAGATAAAGTAAGAAGAGGACGGGGGAAGAAAAAGAATCTAGACCTCCAGTGTGTCTCCGAGGGCTTGAGAATAACGATCAGGCTTAGAACCAAAAGGGAGGCGGAGAATTACCCGGGCTTCATCAATTAAGTGGGCACAATTGTTAAGTCCATTGTACTCATTTGCTACTTCGACTGAAGGAAGGTGCCCGCAGAGCTTAAGAGACAGTTCCTCCATCAATTGGAGGTATTTCATTTATCAAAGTTATTTCTTTTATAACTTTTTCCTAAAATTATTATAAATTAAGATTGACATAGTTTTTAAAAAAATCAATGTAAGCAAATTACGATTGGGGTTATGACCCCAATGCCTCTCGATATATTCTTAAATATGCTGCCAAAATCCACAGAGGTTGGAGGACGAAGACCAAGAGAAATGTAATATTTTTTAATCATTTGCATGTTTATTATATACATAATTTTATATATAATTTATAACAATTTATATATGGTATTTAGTTTTTTTCGAACTGCAGTTCACTCGAGGAGGTAATGGAGAATTATCCTTCTGATGTCATGCCTGACGATTAAAAGAAGGCATGCGAGTATTGGCTGGGATCTAAAGACGAAGGTTAGTAAATGATTAGAAATTATTTTATTAATTTCATATATCTTAAATTCATAAAAAATATTATTGTATATGTCTACAGGAGCAAGCAAAAAAAAATAAGGCCAATAGGGCTAAAGCTCCACCACAGACCAATTATTTGGATCGAAGGAGCAACGAAACGATCAGCAGCCGTTATGTAAGTATTGAAATTACTTTTTAGTTAAATATTACTTAATTTTCAAGTTATTTTAATATAATTGTATCGTTTTTATATTTCTAGTCCACTTCACAAGATAGAATGCAAATGACTAGAATGAATATCTACGAGGTCACCCAAAGTAAGTGATGGGAACACCATCATGAGCCATAACTAGCTCAATTTGATCTGATAAATTTAATAAAAGCTCCTACATAACCATCAGAGGGTCATATATGCATAATGTTTTGGTTTAAGAAGATAAGAAACCAGGGTTATTTTTGTAATTTTTACAACATTTCACAAATACAGAATAATCGCAAGGAATTTTAGGGGTTTATTAAAGGTCAAATGATCATAAATGTCTAATAAGTGGGTTCATACAAACAGAAATGGGTTTTCACGCGTTTTGAGAATTAAATAACATTTAAAATCCTAAAAACAGACTTGTTTAATTCACTAAGGTTATAGTCAGAATAAAATTCACCTAAACCTTCTAAAAATCATATAAAAATATTCTATAAGGTTTGGTATGCTTGCTTTGACCATTGGAACCCAATTTGACCTAAAACAAAATCTCAGACAGATAGTTGCCCTAATTTGGTTTTCTATGAAAATTTCCAATCAAACTAGGTCAAACCAAAATCTGACTTCAGCATCAAATTTCTTAGATTCAAATTAAGTTTGTACCAAAATTTGGGTTTGATCAAAGTCTATCTTGACCTAGTTTGCATTTTGGTCCTCTCAAACTTATTTTCTCTCTTATAGCCCCTCAGGTTCTGAAAACTTTGCGAAATGCCCCCTAAGTTTATCTTCATTCTTTGCATTTGGGTCCCTACATCCATGGTAGGTGTGAACCCAAATAGGCCTAGCTTTAATCAAGGATTCCTCCCTGATTTCTTGGTCAATCTCTTCCAAATTTGGAAGGAAGACTCCTAAGGAGATCCTCTTCATTTTGGACCGTGTTTCGACCTCTGATTCTTGTCCAAGAGTTCATGCGAACTCTTTGAATCCCACAAAATATACTCCCTAATTTGCAAAGCTTCCAAGCTTGAATGCTCAACTAATGGCCTATATAAGACCCTCCTCGCCTGCTTTACCTCCTTAGCTAGGTTTGGGGTCAAAATCTCTTCTTCTTCCCTACCTCCGACCCCTCTCCAACCAAGCTCCAATGAGCCCGTCCGTCCACCTTCCTCGTCCACCTTCACCGACAATAGCAGGTGAATCCTTCTTCCCCACGATTGTCTGCGTCATGTGGTACCTGTAGACATCATCTCCCTCCTTTCCTCGCCACTCCTATCTCTAGAGAACTTCACCTTCCATGGTGCCAACCTGCCAATGTATGTGCCAATCCTTAGCCCTTCGTCCCATTAGACTAGGTAGTTAGGTTTAGTTAGATCCTTAGTTTAGTTTCCCTCACTCAAAACCTAAAAACACCCATCAACGTCGCCAATCACCTTCATCTTCATCCACTCCAACCACCTCTCCGACGAGGCATTTCCGTCACCTCACACCTCCAACCGCCTCGCCATCTACTCCACAACCTCTGCCACATCACCACGAATAAAAGCCCTCTAGTTATTTCACCGTTCACACTTCCACGACCACCACTGAACAAACCCATCACCGACCTCTATCCCTGACTCAGTCCGACCACCTCACAACCTATCACGGCACACCACCTCCACCAACATTTTTGCCACATTTGTGCAAAGCTCTTAAGCACTTCTGACGTGGCCTCTAGGCCGTCTTCATTGTTTCAAGTGTTCGCCCTTTGTCACCATTAACGCAGAAGCTTCAAGCAAGCTTGGAGATGTGTTCTTGCCACAGCAGCTCCAGGTGAGACCTCCAGGCAACGTGGAAGCATCCTAGGAAGGTGTTCAGGTCTTCAATTGAGGACCCTGCCCTTTGTAGCTACTCCAATCATAAAGCATCTTCACAGCAGGCGCACGCAAGGAACAAGAGGGATTTTAGTCCCACATCAAGCGTGGATAAGCAGTTGGCTACGCATAAAGTGTTTTTCTCAATAGGCCTTATCGCCTCATAACACTTGGGGGTGAGGTCCCCTTCACCCTACACTGACCCGACCCACCTATCACTCCTCGACTGCGACCCCACGCATGCTGCCCTAGACCCGATTACCATTTGACCTGAATACCCAAGTAAGCCTAGGTTTGAGAGAAGAGGAAAGGAAAGAAAGAGAGAAAGCGGGGGAAGGGAGGGTTTTGCTCTTTAGGGTAATCTCCCAACACTTAGTCGCAGAGAAGCGTCGTGCCTCTGACGAAGAGAAGCTGAAGAGGAGAAATTAAGAAGAGAAAGAGAAGCAGAGAAGTAAAGAAGAGGCACTGTAGCAACGACATTTAAGTCATCTGATACATAGACCCGATGTCTGATCACTGTAGCATTCAAGTCACTGTTGGGTTATTTGGAATAATTAGGATATTTGTGATGCATGCTTAGAGGGCTTATATGGTGGTCTAAATCACCATTTTTTGGACTTCTCTTTACTTTTTGTCTCTAGATACATTGTCTTCATTGAATATTTAATGTGACAAATTAATATTCATTGAAATATCTTTATATTACTTCATTTATAGTGCTCATTTATATTTTAATTAAAGATTAGCGTGTAAATTCCTATTTGCTCCCTGTATTTGACATCGGATTTTCTTGACAATCTTTCAAGTTATAATTATTTTTGTTCACGCACTATTTTGGCTATATTACAACAAAGTGATTTTAAAACCCCAATTTAGCATGCAAACAGTAAGGCTACATCTGAGGTACTCGTAAGTGGATTCATGAATCATCAAGAGAAACACGTAAGTTTCCTACACTCAACAAATTTATAACTTTGTATATATATATTATAATAATATTTTTTAATACATTTAGGAGAAAATGGTATAATTAGTACATCCCCCCACTGGCGAGACCTCCGACAGCATCCAACCGCCTTTGGATGCAAAGGAGGCATTTAAGAGAGTGATGCCACCGGAACACGATGGTTTCATTCATAGTGCGGGAAGGGCATACACGTTATCCACCTGGTATGGGAGGAAAGGTGTTGTCTCATCTAGTGTCATCGCTCAGCTGCATCAAAAGATTGACATACTACAGAGATGAGACGAGGAGATGGAAAAGAGAGAGGTAAAGATGAAGAATAAGATAAATGTCACTGATGATAAGCTTCAAACACTTATAACCCTTCTTCAGAAGAAGGGTCAATCAGAGCATCCGTCCTCAACTGATCCCAACATCTACAAACAAGGCAATGACGACTCCATGGGTGGTATAGGTGGAGCTGGTGGCATCGGGGCAGCTGCATCTTGATTTCTATCCATTTTCTTTTATTATGTTTTTCATGTTACCTTTTGTATGTAAATATTTCATTTTCAAACTTTTAAAGGACTAGATTTTACATTTATGAAATATAAATTTCTCTTCATTTTCATTACTTGTTTTTCTATAAAAGAAAATCTTTTAAGTATGTTTAGTAGGTAGTTTCTATCATTTGGTAATTTAAGAAAGAAAACCCATACATTTCTCGTTGCGTATTCAAATAAGCAACGGCATATATGTGACAGAAAAAATATTTTTGCAATTACTTATATAATAACCGACGGTATAAAAGGTTCGAAAGAATCATAATTCTCATTTTATGCCATCACTTTTTAGAATAAGCGACTGCATAAATATTTTTACCGTCACATATATGTTGTTGCTTATTTGAATAAGCGACGGTAAAAATCTTTTTGCAGTCACATCTATGCCGTCGATTTTAATACAAATGATGGTAAAAAAATTTCTACCGTCACTTACAGAAGCGACGGTAAAGTTACTTAAATGATGGCGAAAATAAAAAAAAGGTGCATAAAGGAAGGAAAAAGTGACTTACATATAACGTTGCTTTTGAGAGAACCGACGTTAAATACAATTCCCGTTGGTTTTGAAACAACGATGAAATATCTAATCTGTCTGATAGTTAAACATTATTTTGACGTCGGATGTGCCATTTAACTGACGGTAAAATGAAACTGCAAGGATGATAACGGCGTCGCTGAGTTCCGTCAGTGATGTCAGATTTGCCATCGATTTTTAACCGGCGGCAAAAGTAAGGCATGTTGTAGTGATATTGATCGAATCAATAAGTTTGAGCTTTTCATCCTTTCATAGGTTTGTGGATACGAATTATGCAATTTTTAATGAACTAATTTGAACAAAAAGAAATTTGTTCCTTAATTCAACTTATGAATTGTGAGATGGATATCTATTCATTGATTATGAGTGAGAGTTTTTTATTTTATCTTTGCTATTAGATCAAGCAACAAATATCCTGGTTGTTCGCTAATTCTTGAATCTATCTCAAACAAATATGTCAAGAAGTAAATAAATATATGTTGCAACATATTTTGTAACACACAAAGTGAGAGTGGTGATTTCAACTGGTGTATTTTAGTTTTCCACTAGTAAAAATCATTTTATATAGATGAAAAATCACCTTACAAATGAAAAATCAATTCTCATAGGTGAAATTGTATGTTCCAAGTAAAAAATCATTTATCATTACTAGAAAGGCAAAACACACAACTATATTTTCATTTTAAATCGGTGTGTTTTAATTTTCAACCGATATATTTTGATTTTCAACCAAATGAAAATCATTTCCAACTGGTGTATTTTGATTTTGAGTCCATCTGTTTGATTTTCAATCAGCAGATTTCCATTTTCAACGTATGGATTTCCATTTTCAATTTGTTGATTTTGATTTTCAACCGGTTGATTATGATTTCCAACCGATGTATTTTGCTTTCTTCTTTGAACGGAAACATGAGTTGGGACTGGGCATTGCAAAATTCATCGGTTGGAAATGGTGGTTTCAACCTATGTATTTTTATTTTTCACCGGTTGAAAATGAAAATAAATCAGTGTGTTTTAGCTTTTCACAAATAGAAAATAAGTTTTCACTTGGAAAGTAAAACGTATTTTTCACCCATGGATTTTGGGTTAGGATTGAGAATAAAAATCACTTATCATAGATGAAAAATTACTTTGCACGAATGTAAAATCAATTAAAAATCAAAATACACCGATATATTTTGTAAAGTGGTAAACGTACGTTGCAAAATATATTACAACAGATGTTTTTGTACACTTATCCAAGAATAAATTCTTAAATCCTAATATGCAAAGGAAAAAATTTTTTAACGTAAAAACCATACTTATCATTCATATTACACACTACTGTATTTTAATTTTCAATCGATATATTTTAACTTTTTATCAATAAAAAATTAAATCAATATATTTTAAATTTTTAAAAATAAAAATCAAAATATATCAATTAAAAATCAATATTAACCTATGTGTAACATATATGATAAATACTCTTTCAAGAAAAATATACATGATGAATATGATATTTATATTAGATAAATGCATTCATATATATTATAAATAGATAGATAAATAAAAATTTAGACTATAATAGAAAGAGAGTTACGAGAGTAGATCAAAAATTAAGGGTGATATGAGAGTTGAAATCAAAAATTAAAAAAAAAGAAATCGGTCGCTGCTGTCCGTGGCAAACGAAAGGAAAAGATAAATAAATAAATCAACGGTAATCGTTACAGTAATCCACGTGGGAAATAAACTAGAAATTTAGTAATTCGATCCATGGTCTGGGTCATTGAGGGAGCTTACCTTAGTTACCATACATTTAGAGTTATTCTCGGGACAACTGTTTGCTTTCCAGCTAGAAATATAGTAACTCTCTATTCCAAAGAACCTACTCGTGGCTACAGGAGTTATTTAATGCCATCCACTTGGGGTATTTTTTTTAGTTTGTACAAGTCCATGTCCTCTTCTACCCTTCCAGTTGTTTCTGTTTAAAATCCATAATTTATCCATCCACAAATGATGTGGATTTGCCACTAATAAATGAAATGCTCCTATAAGATATTTCATGTATAGACCAGTGTATTCTTTGCATATTTATGTGCATGTTGCTATAAAATATTGTTACCTTGTTCCCCCTTTCGTCGATCAGTTGTCGGTAGAAAATCGTTTTTCCATGTTAATTCACAATCATTGAAAAGTGAAACGACAGACTAAATTAGACATATATATCCGAAAGACGAGGCATTAGTTCATAGTATTTTGTCCCTTTTCATATTGTTTATGCAATATTTTTTCCCTCTTCTCTTGTTTAATTTCTCGTAAGATTAGTTTATTTTCCCTCTCATCTCTATATTTAGGAAGGAAGTAACAATGGATTAATTGCTTCGCTTACACAACGCCTCAAAAGTGTACGTCATGATATATTTAATTTAACATTTATTTTTGTTAAACGTTAAGATAGTATTAAAGTTATTTGAATCTTTAGGAGTCCAACGTCAACAAAGGGTTTTTTTCCTTGCAGCATTCTTCGCTTACCATTTTCGATAATTTCTACTCAATTGTCAACCTCTATTAAGAATAAAGCTCCTCCATTAGGATATGGTTTTGTCACAGGTAAGAAGGGAACTACCTAGGAAATTAGTCACATCAAAGAAATTAACCCTCAACCTAGCAAGAGTTACTTGGTGGCAATTAGAGATATCTACCCATAGTTTACATGCAAGGGATTTATAATTAGAGCAGTGGTTGAACTTTTAATATAGTAATAATAAAGATCTTTTCAACAAAATTAAAGGAGCCTTTCGCCCTATATTTACAAGGGTGAGAGAACCATTTAAGCTACAAGAAATTGACATGGTTATCTTCTTGTGCCTTGTCATTGATTTTTTTAGGTTGTGTTTGCCAGTAGGTTATGGGGTTGGAATGGAGGGTTGAGGGTGGGATAGAAATGAGTTAAGAATTTCTTCAAAAGGGTTTCATAATTCTCTACCTACATCATATCAACATCATTTCCTATATCATATCAACACCAATACTCACTCACACCATAATATACCCACTCATATCAATTTCAATATATATTAAAATATACTCACTCCAATATAATATAATCACTAACACCATATTATAATATTAAGATATCACTTACTAACACAATATCACCGTATCAATTACTACAAGCCCTCAACCATTACAAATCCTCCAATCAAATACTTCCTCAACTTATTTCACTTTAATTATATCCCGAGATAGTCCAAATCCCCTGCCAAACACAATCATAGCTTCTACCTCATTTGAGTTATGTGACGCTTGTTCAGTATTACAGGACCCTTTCTATGGATTAGGTGTTCTATCTTCTCATGGATGTGTATTTTCAGGCAATTATTACAATGTTTTAGTAATATGCTAAAATAGAAACCAAAGAAAGAATGGAAACAAGCTTATTTGAGCAGTACACACCTCTGTGTATGCCTCCACCATCTCATCTATTCCAATGTCAGCGAGCTCTACACGTAAATGCCATAGCATCAACATTGTACATAGTTTTTAGGCAATAACATCAATGCTACATTGTCGCATATCATAATACCGATGCAATATTATAGTATCAATGTTGTAACATCAACTTTGTACCTTTGATTATTATAGTATCAATGCTACCATGTTATGGAGCATGGTAGTGGTGCAATGTTATAACATTGATGTTAATATTTTAAAGTTGTAGTGTTATCCATGAGTGTTGTGGCTTGTTCATCTTTTTCCTCTATCCTATAACGTACAAGCGGATCCAAAGAATCCAATATTTTTAACAACCTCCTCCTCTACTTGCGTCTTGTCTACCTCCTAATCTTAATTCGTCCAATTCAAGCAATACTCCCTATTAAAACTTGAGCATAAGAGGGAAGCTAGCACTCAATTTCCAAGAAGGTATGTATGTCCACGTCATCTTTGTAACTCATTCCTTCTCCTCTTGCAAGTGCTCCACGTGTGTGGATACATGAAAGAGCGAAGTCCACAACCCTATCCATTACCAATTCCCTTTCGTGCGCACTTATTACCACTTTTAACTTTGACACGTAGTCACTCTATGGAATAAATTTGTCTCTCTTACAAGTTGTAGAAGAAGAATGATTGACAAATATTTTGCGGTTGATGTTCTTTCAACAATTTATGCACACCCAAAAAGATTAAAAAAAAAAGAAAAAAAAGAAAGGTAGCTATTTTTTTGTCATAATCAAGGCAGAACCCTGACATTGACATTATGCGAATTTTGGTAAGATGGCCACGCCTAGCAAACAGTGATGTTCATATATTTATCTTCGGCTCTATATGTGTATTTTAATAAATGCCTTTTGAAATGGAAGCTATAGATGTCCTGAGTCTTTGAATTATAATGCGCATTTGCCTCTCTTCAAATATATATCGTGCATCCACACCTAGGAAAAATAACCACATGTCACTTGTCACACATATATATCGTATCTGTCTCTGTCTGAATAAATAATTCTAGGAAAAAATAATTGTTATAATAATAATAATTCTAGGAAAAAATTCCAACAAATGAAAGCAAGTTCCTTAAAATAAACATATACGAAACATTTATGTATCTATTATGTACATCATCTATAAGAAAGAGACATTTTGAAAAAAAAAAAAAAAAAAGTGAGAGAAGGGGGTCATCAACCTATACCTACCCAATACAAGAACCAGGAGAGAGAAGAAACACAACAAAAAGATGGATGGGGGACCTTGGCAGCCTTAAACTTACCATCCACGTTAATAAAGTAAGTGATCAAAATTAACCACCGAATAATCTATTAACGTATTGGTAAGACCAAAGCCAAGGCATCCAAAAGGTCCTCTTAGCCCCAGGACTCAGGTGTTGAACACTTAAAAGGGCATAACATAGGGGGTGACTAAAGAGTCACAGCACATATGACCCCTGACTTGAGGGGGGCATCATCAAGAGTTATCCACTATGATCTAAGATGGAGTGCATTTGAGATTGACAACAGCTTCATGCATGCACCCAACTGTATGCATGCAAGCTCCTCTACTGTAGAGTCTACCAGCCTGTGTACAAAAGCAAAAGATGCAATAAGATCTTTGTAAAGTTTTAAGGTAGGTAGGTACACATACCTGAGTGTCCCAAGGTAGGGGTAGGGACTTTGGCCACCCAAAAAGGGTCGACAAGGTTGTGTCAACATGAAGTGGTCGAAGTTTATGCTTGGTGAAATGGTAGAAGGCCATGGAGAGGGCTTGAAGCTCCATAGTAAGAATCGAGGCTCCCAAGCAAGGGCCCCCTTTGGCAGAAATGAAATGACCTATGGAATCACAAATAATCCAGGTCCTATAGTAAATGGAACCAATAGTACAACAAGCATCAAGAATATAAGATTTAGAGCTAACCCAATTGCGAATGAATTTGGTAAGAGTGCTATGAGTGAAGAGGTGTTGCAAAGTTTTGACCTAAGGGTTTTCAAGGAAACAAAAGCAACAAGACGTTAGGGTGATATCTCCAAACCTAATAAAATCATCAGTGGAAGGTTTCCCAAGAAGAAATCTCCAAAGGAGGACAATGAAGTTGTTACGACCCGATTCCTGAATCCCTACGAGACACGAGAATCGGACCGACTCAACTGATCTCAAGACTCGATCGTCCAACGAGAAAGTAACCAAAAGAGCAGTAAAATAAACCACATTCATCGTGCATATAACTAACAGTAACAAAAGTACAGCAGTAGAGAAAAGAACTACTACAGTACACACCACCACAACAGTAGATAATTAAACAGGTACATAAACATGATGCTTACAACAAAAAAGTACAACTGTAACAGAAAATACTCACTACAACAGAAGAAACGGTACAGTAGGTACAACACAAGTAACACTACTAGGCTCTACTAGGCCCATCACCCTCTGCAGCCGCAAGCTCTGGCTACTCAACACCTGATCCCAAAAAGGGTGACAAAGGTGATACGTCAGCGAAACGTTGAGTAGAGTGGCAACCAACTAGCTAAGAAAATAGTAAGGTGGATAAGTAGCTGTTATTTTTAATTTTCTTTCCTTATTTTCTATTTACTCATTCTTGAATTAGTTCTCAAATCTTTCTCTTGATCATGAATGTTCCTCATGGGAACGATCTTGACTGCAGTCTTTTCCGAAAAGTAGAAGTAGCACATGGTGCTCTCCTAGCCGGGAGAGTCCCCCGTGGTGGTCCTACCCTCAGTCAACCACCCCAAGGTCACTGACAGACATAACGGTGACTACGGCATGTGCGATAAACGCACGGTAGCTACCCTGCACTGGCACGCGATCAGTCGTTTCCGTTAACGGGTGTGCCCCAAGCACAGCACAGAACTAGTATAGGGCAGAGCCCTCTTAGTAACAGGGGTTTATCCCCTCCACAGTAACCAAACAGGGGCCTTGCCCCTCCACAGTCCGCGCACCCTCGCCTGACTACCCTGGTTTACCCAGTGGGCCTAACAAGTCGGTGTAGGAAGGCTAGCAGAACCCCGAGGCCCATGGGGTGGCTAGTGCTCTCCCTACACTAGTAGCTCTCCCCGATACTGTGTACGAGAGGGCCAAAAGTCGGTACAAAGTGGCCAGACCTAACCTCAGATCCCTGCGGCGGCTAGCTCCGCTCTACACTAAACAGGGGGGGACAGTCGCTTTCCTTGGTACTCAGTACTCAAGGGTCAGCTCACTTCCCCAATTCCATTCTATTCACCTCTCAGGAGCTCTACTCCTAATTCCCCGTAAGGTTCATGCTCATATTTCTTTGACCAAGCCAATTTAGGTTTTATCATCTCAGCTTTATTTTCATATAGCCCATGTTCTCAACAGTTAATATCCATTCATATACAAGCAACTGTTATCCAACTACAGGCAATTATCATTATTCTATCCACTTTTCCAAGACTGCAATTCATGCATTCACGACATTCGTTTCAGTGTTTCTATCCCTAGGATTCATGCCACACCCTAAGATCTATCATTCAATCTAGTTTTCCAGTCCTAGGATTCATGCCATACCCTAGGATCTATCAATTATCTCAAGGATGCATTAATGTTGGTAAACAACCAAAGGAAGCCACTCTACCCGCAAAATCGGGAGTACTGGGGGCGTGATTGGCAGGTTTGCGTGCCTCCGCAACCCTCGGATCTGCAACAGAACGAGTTCCTAACATAAGGATCAAACACAAGGAACTACTCAGAATAGGATACGAGTACTTTAAACAAGTAGAGGAACAATTTCTGAGAAGCACGGAATTTCAAACGCGGGAATCGGACTTCGAACGGACACTAAACAAGTCAAAAATGACAATACTGTCCTAAATTAGACGTCTGGAACATCTTCCAGATGTCTTAAACGATGGTTCAGATCATACCTCACTTCCGCGTTGTTCTTCAGACATCCAAGATCCCGCTGAACCGTCTGGACCTAGTTCCAGACATCCGACTGTCTCTCCGGACGTCTGGAGACTCTCTCCGCCGTCTGGTGACTAGCCCAAATGTCCAATCTGTTTGGGAGGGCGTGCCCTTGCGCCTTCCCAAACGAACCCTACATGCGTATGCAATCGATCTCAGCACGGCAAGGAAGCAGAACCTTCAGCAGAATGGCCTGCATGGCCGCATCCGCAGAAAGGAAGAAGTAGAGAAATATTGTACCTTTCAAATGTCTGGATCTCACTCCAGATGTCCCCTATGCCGTCTGGACGTAGGTCCAGACGTCTGATTCTGGGAAAATTTCCCAGAATCAGGACCTTCTCGCCCTTCGCCTGCTGCGCACGGCCATGCCGCACCACTCTCGCTTGCTGCCTGAGCTGCAGCAACATCGGGGAAACTTCCCCAGCATCGCGCTCCCGCTGCACACCCGCTGGCCAGCCCTGGATTTTCCGGTGAGCTCGCCCTCTCTTCCTTACGTGTTCTACCTCTTCTCCCTCTCGCTGCACCTCCTCCTCCCCGTGCGCACCCGGCAGCAGCGACTTCCCTCGCTCTCTCACTCTCACGCTGTCACTGGAAGAAGGAGGAGATGGTGGAGTGGTAGTGAGGGAGAGGAGAGGGGGGAGGTATTTGAAGGCACCGTGGGGAGAGAGAGAGGAAGAAAAAAGAAGGCGTCTGCAGGATGGGGAGGGAAATGAGAGAAGAAAAGAGGGCGACGGGTTCAGTCTGCGCGTGCATGCGTGCAGACTCACAATCGTACGCCGCAAAAATTAAATTCCAGACGTCTGAGAAGGCTTCCAGACGTCTGACCAGATGTCTGGACCAACTCCCAGACGTCTTAAAAGACGCTTGATGTCGTGGGTCTTAACAGAAGTTCATAGGGAGGGAAAGATTCCAAATATTCTTGCCCCGTGAACATAATGGAGTCAAGTGTTCAAGAAGCTTGTAGGTTGGAGAGGTTGTGAAAGATCCATAGGAGTCATTTTTTCAAATTGGGAGATCAAGTGTACTGTTGAGGGAAATGTGGTTGAGGTGGGATATTAAGGAGGAAGGAAGAAATTCATGAAGAGGAAAATCCTAAAGGGAGTCAAGAACCTCTTTAACCATGCAAGAGGGCGGGATCAAACCCATAGGAAGATGATCCCTTAGAGGAGAATCCCCGAGCCAATATCCACCCAGAAACCAATGTTGCCTTCTTGAAGCTCCTAGGCAATATGGGGGGCAACAATTTTCCAGGCCTCACATAAGAGACACCACCGTGATGGAAGATGAAGCTATAGGTGTTCTCTAAGGGACCCATGCAAGCTACGAATGAGAGTAGAGTAGGAGGAATCGAGGAAGGCAATACACCACATTCTTTTCATTCCGAGGGCCAAAAGAAAAGCATGCAAGTCACAAACCCCAAGACCACCAAATTCTTTTTGTTTACAGATTCTACTCCAAGAGATCTAGTGGACCGACCCATAACCCAAATTTCCCTAGAAGAACTCACAAAAGTGGAATTAAGATGATTAATAACTCGTTAGGGAATATCGAGGATAAAAAAATTGTGTATAGGAATTGAAGTAAGGACATGTTCGATGAGGAGGAGGCTTCCAGAAGAGAGAAGGGATGCCTTCCAACTGGCAAGTATTTTCATGATCTTGTCAACAAGAGGTTGGAAATAGGAACAACAAGCTCGACCTTGAAAAATACAGCAACCAAAGTAAGTAAAAGGAAAGGACTTGAGAGAGCATCCAGTAATGTTGAGGACGTGGGACATATGACTAGGGGGAAATTGTTGCCCAAGGAAACAGTAGCTTTTGCTCTTGTTAATGATCAAGCCAAAGCACTCCTCAAAAGTTTGAATAAAACTAAAGAGTTTCTTAAGGTTGGGAGTAGCTTCATTAGTGAAACAAACGATGTCATTAGCATAGAGGAGGGCAATGGGAGCTTGAATCCCTCTTTTAACAGAGAAAGGGACAAGCTCCTTGGCAATAACCATATTCTTAAGACCTCTAATTAAAGGTCATGAGATCAAAGTGGAATAGAGAGAGGAGATCTCCCTGGAGAAGACCTCGCGACACCGAGAAGAATTCAAAGGAGATCTTACCAACAAGAATAAAGCACAAACTATGTTCAATCGAGGTTTGGTAAGAGAAATGAAATCATTGGAATCGAGTAAGCACTTCATAAAGGAAGCTCCAATCAACCCAGTCATAGGCCTTAGCCAGATCAAGTTGAAGAATGACATTGGACCCATGAGTTTTCCTATCAAGCCATTGGACCAACTCAAAGATAGTGGCAACATGGTCAAAGATAGAGCAATTCTAAATAAACCCAACCTGTTCCAAGGAAATAAGGCAATCGGTGAGGGGGGATAGTCTAGAGGCAACAATGGAGGAAGTGAATTTGTAACAAACGTTGCATAGACTAATGGGTCAAAAATTGAAAGGGTACTAACAGATTCTTTCTTAGGGATGAGAGCAAAGAAAGTATTGTTGAAAGCTTGGGGTGTAGACTTGTTTTGGAAAAAGTGTTGTATGGTGTTAACAGCATCCTCCTTGATGATGTCCTAACAATAAATAAAAAATTATTAATTAAAACCATTAGGTCTAGGGGATTTATCGTTGGGCATGTTCTTGAGATAGGTGAGGATTTCATCTTCAGAAGGGGGATTAGTCAAGGCATCACTCTCTTCGTTAGAGATCAAAGTGGGAATGTTAAGGAGAATATCATAGGTATTAGTAGTAGGACAAGAAGAAAGGGGCTCATGAAAAAATCTAACAATTTTTTGTTTGGCCACCTCCCAGGAGCCCTCACTGATAGAGTGGGTCAAAGTATGCCGAGATTTTTTTCCCATACGACATTTAAGAGTGGTAAAGTAGAATTTGGTACTGACCTCGCCATTGGCAAGCCAAGGAATTTTAGTTGTTTGACCAAGGAAATCAAGAAATTTGTTTTGGATATCATCAAGGTCATCCTTAGCTCTTTGAAAGCAATGAAATAATCCTCATCCCAATCATTATGAAGTTGTGTGTCCAAATCCATGTAGATTTTTGGACCTCATCATAGGCCTTAGCAAAATCCTCAAAGATAGTTTGATTCCAATTTATGAGCTTTTTCTTGAGAAAATTAAACTTTGAGCCGAACCTAGTGAGGGAATCATGATAGTAAAAAATAAAGCCACTCAAGGTCCAATTTTAGGAGATCATGATCTTGAATCCAATGTGTTTGAGCCATATATTTTGAAATCGAAAAGGGGTAGGACTAAGATGCAAGTCTACTTTCAAGGAGGCCAAGATGGGAGGATAATCCAAGTTTCTCCAAGACAGATAATGCCCTTGAGGAGAAAAAGAGCACCGGTCACTATCCATAAGGCACTTATCAAGTTTCTAATAGATTCGACGAGAACCAGTTGGCCATTGCGTGAGGAGAGTTAATTTCCTCCCAAAGGAAGTTCAATAATAGTGGCATTATCATAAAATCACATAAATTTTGGGCAACAGAAAGTTGGAAAGGTTTGCCACCAATCTTTTCCTCAGGCGAGAGAATGCAATTGACATCACTGCCAAGCAACCAAGGATCGAAGATCAACGACGAAAGGCATATTAAGTGGTCCCAAAGTGCTTGACAGGTGTTTAGATCGTAGGACACATAGACACCAGAGACAAAGCAGGGCCAATTGTTGATAGTGATATGGGTAGTTATACTCCATCGGAATTCATCCACATTCCCTATGGTGATATCATTGTTCCAAAGAACCCAAATCTAGGAGGTGACACAAAAGTTGGTTGAATAAAAGTGACAATTAGTTGACCGAGCTAGCTAAATAATGTCAGAAGAGATTACAAAAGGTTCAGAGAGAGATAATCTGGGGTTTATGATCCCTACAAATAAGGCTAAGGTGATTAAGGGTAGAAGAATTTAGGATCCCCCTATGGTTCCAAAAGAGACACTTAATCATAAGGAAACACTAAAAACGGAAAGGAAGGGCAATTAGGGGAGGGGTTCATCCTAGGAATGACTCCTCGTCATCTGTCTAAACCTTTACCACATGACCACCACCACGCAAACCTCTTCCCCTTGAAGATGGAGAGGGCAGTTCATCATATGTAGACTAGGGAAAGTTTTGGGTACCCTCAACAAAAGTAGACTTAACAGAGTTCACATATCCCCAATCAGAAAAACATTCATTTTCATCATCGTGGGTATTTTGAACCATCATTTGAATCCCCTCATTAGGTTCTTTATCTTTAGCTTGAGTTGGATCAACGTTAGGCAAATTAATTGGCAAAAAAAATCCCTAATTTGAAATCTAATCTTGTGTGGGTATCCAATGGGTCACTTCATGCATAATCTCTTTAAGGGATACATCAGTTATTATGTTAACAAAGGCCATTTAAGAATCCGTGAGCTCAGGAGGATTAAGATTTTTATTAACTTTGTCTAATTCATTATTGTTTGCATTTGAAAACCATTCACTCTTTTTATCTTCTTGATTAATCTAGTAAGGAGTTAGAGGGCCCTTAGAAGACGAATTTGGAGTCAAAGAATCCAAAAGGTGACCGAGGTTGGGCAAAGAATCCAAAGGATTGAAAACCAACGATGACATCACGTTGATTGAAACAAGAGATGTAGAAGACTTACCCACGGAGGAACTAACCCGCCAGAAGACTCAACCCTCTTCTTCCGCCCAACCAGCATAAGAACCCAAGGTAGAGCAGTACCTGATAATGGGCTAGCCAAAGATATAGAGGAGGAAGGTTGAGGAAGATCTCTTCAACTCCTCCATTCTATCAAACAACTTCCCTGAAGAAGGCAGAAGTGCTGGCAAAGGCTAAAGCCTACCAATAAAATGCTCCCTTGATTGCAGGCCCGAATGAGGTTCCCACTCAACAAGGCACTAAAGTCCCACTGGATACATTCCAGTGGGTGAAATTGATGACAAAGCAAACGATCATGACCCTTCCCAGCTCCGCAATGGATTAGGCATGCACGCCACATGCATTATCCAATATGTGGAATGTGTACCACAACTACTTGAGGGTGGTAAGTTTCCCCCGCTTCTCTTACCTTTAAATTTAATTCCATTGTTGGTTATTGAAAGTATGTCATCACTGTTCTTAAAAATAGTAGTAAGGCAGGACAACATATTTAGGAGCCATATCTCCCGTCATACTATGCCACAGCCGTTTGAGAGGTCCCAATGCTATATTACAGAACAAGCAATGAGCTGGGCAGACGCCTCACTACAAGAAGTCTACACTCTCTCCCGCCAACTTGAAGAAGCTCTTGCTATTCAAAAGAAGGAAGAAGCAGAAGTAGTGACCACCTTGGAGCATGTCGAGGCCAAAAGGGCTATAAATAATGCCCTTGCCTCTCAATAAGAGAAGGCACAACGAGCGGAGGAGAGTACCCGGTCACTCTTGACAGTGATGAAAAGCTTGTTCAAGAGGATTATCAGGTAATGAATAAGGTCCTCTCCTCCTTTGAGGGCCATTATGAGAAGACGAGCCCTTGAGAAGAGGCTGACGACACCAATGCCGGAGGCCTCAAAGGCATCAGAGATGATAAAGTCCCATCAAGCAGCCAGCCGAGCTGCTCTAGCAGCTACAGAGGAGATGCTCCAGGCTTCTCTCCATAGTGATCGAGGGGGCGGAGTTGCAGGCATCCCTCCAGGTGACAAAGACAACCATTTCCTGACTCAATAAGGAACTTGCCACCAAAAAGAATTGTATGGGCGCAACCGCCAACTGGGTGAGGAACTGTCCAACAAACTTTGCACCCTTAAAGAGGAGAGGTGGAGGGAGCTTAAGCTAGCGAAGGTTATGAAGTTCTTTGTCGATGACCCTTCCATGGAGGAAAGCAAGAAGAAGTTGACATAGGAGCTCGACAAATACACTCCGGTCACAGCCCAATCGGTACTTGGAGGGGGGGTACCCAGCCTCGATGACTTTCTTGACTAGTCTTTTGTGTAGTTCGCATTAGAGACGAGTGCCAAACCCACGAGAATGTTATTGAGGATCAGGCACCCATCTCATCTGCTCCTGAAGATCTCCTAACTTCTCCTCCTAAGGGTGAGGAGATACCAGAGAAAGAACGAGAAAAGGAAGGAGGAAGGAGCGAAGAAGTTGCTAGGGAGATTCCTGCCTCAAGGCAAACAAGTGGGGCCAACCAGCTAGAGAAATTGGCTAAGACTAGAGGGATGATAGCATCGCCATCATCCTCTATTTCTAACTCAATTTGACTAAATTCCATAGCAAAATTCACCTAATTTACACATTAATAGGGTATAATACAATCAGAAAGAAATAAAGAAGAATCAATGCAAAAAGAGCTAATTCTGATATTTTAACCAGCAAATACAATTGCAAAATGACCTAGAGATGAACCTACATTAAATAAATGGTTAAATGAGCCTAAAAGGTAGCTAAGCAGGCCTAAACTAATCAATCTAGGATTTTTCTAAAGTCGAAGCCAGATAATGCATAATTAAACCCTAATTTTTGGCTTAACTCAAATTGATAAGGTTTCAATGGAGATCAATGTAATCTAACCCTTCTAAAAATCATCTAAAAATATTCTACAAGGGTTATAATAATTACTTAGGTTAAAGGAACCCATTTTAACCACAATTAGAGACCTAGATAATTAATTAATACATTTTGGGTTAAAATATAAATTAACCAATCAAATGATATCAAAACCCAAAATCTAGGTTACAACTAGATTCCCTAGGTCCTAATTAAGCTACCATAAAAAGTTGTGCCTATTTGGACTTCATTTGTACCTACTTTGCATTCCAGCCCTCAAATTTCATAATACTTTCAATCTGGTCCAAAGTTATTACATTTAAGTCCTTTTTGCATTACGTTCCAATCCATGGCTGACATCAAGCTAACATCAACCATTTTCCTCTCAAGCCTACGTTGACAGAGATGAAGCAGCTCGCATAGGCGAGGTTTAAGCCGTAATTCCAAGCAAACTCGTCCATGATTCGCCACAAAAGCTTAAGGATTTATTCCTCAGTCAATTTGATGATAACATCATCATCAGCCATATCTAACCTTATTTAGTCAATTTCCATTAATAAATGCTCCTACATAACCATCAAAAGGCCATAATTCATTGCAAATCCATTTTGAGGGAAATACAAGAAACCAGGGTTAAAACTGTAATTTTACCATCATATCATGAATCCAGAACAATCATGGGTTTTCTCAGGGGTTAATTAAGGGTCAAATGATCTTAAGAGTCTAACAAGTGGGTTAGTATAGACAAAAAAGGATTTTCGTGCGTTACGAGAATTAAATGACTTCTGAAACCCTAAAAATAGACCCACTTAAATAATTGAGGTTCTGGAAATGATAAAATTCATAAAAATCACCTAAATTTCATATAAAAATATTCTATATGGTTTATCATCCTTGATTTAACTATCAAAACCCATTTTAACCCAAAATAGAGCCACAGATAGACTTTTACCCTAATTTAGGTTTTTTCATAAATTACCCAGTCAAACTTGGTCAAAACCTAAATCTAACTTCGCCATTGGATTCCTTAGGTCCAAATTAGGTTTGTACCAAAATTTTGGCCTAATCTGAGATTGTTTCGGCCTAGTTTGCACTTTGGTCCAAATCTAATTTTCTTTATCTCCAATAGCCCCTCAACTTTTCAATTCCTCACAAAAAGCCCCCCAACTTCATTGTATTATTCACAAAAAGGTCCCTGCAGCCCTAAAATCCTAACCCTACAACTCCAACAACCTTTGATTGAAGAGAACTCCTTTAATCAATGAATCTCTTCCAAAATTAGAAGGGAGATTCCTTGAGAAGTTCTCTTTCCAATAAATCAGATTTGAAGCCCAACAACATTTCCAATCTCTCATGTGAACGCATGAGAGATTCGATTATCTTTCAAGCTTTCATCTTTGGTGCCCTTCCAAGCTTCCCAAGCTTAAATCGTCCTCCAGAGGCCTATAAAAGAAGCCCCAATGCATACTGTCCATCCCATACTCGTTTTTGGTCGGAATTACCCCAATTTCTTCCTTCCTCTCTGGTCGAAAAGCTCCGCGACCTCCGGTGATATCTTCAACCTACTTCCTCGTCCATTCTTGCAAAACCAGCAGCAGATTCTTCATCCTCAGATTCTTCCATGTGCCGCAATACCAACGGTCGTCCCCTTCCACGTCTTCATCATCGTTCCTCCCCTACCAAAGAGTTCGTCTTCTCTGTCATCGACATACCAAAATCGACACGGATCTCCCCCCTTTCGTCCACTTAGAATAGGTAGTTAGGTCTCTCTAGGTTCCTAGTTTAGTTTCCTATTCAAAAATCCCAAAAATAACCCTCAACGCCATCATTCATCCCCGTCTTCCCCGTCGCCGACTGCTCCTCCGACCAGGCGTCCCCATGGCTACGCCGCTCCATACGCCTCGCTAACACTCCCTACACCTCCGCCTCAACCCCAAGAGTAAAAGCCCTAACATAGTTAGGATGATTGCCCCTTCAAACCTTCCGCCGAACATACCCACTGCCGCGTTCCTCCTCCAACCTCCGCAGACCACCACACACCTCCACTAACCACAAGACCATCTCCTACGCATTTGCCATGGTCTGGCGAAGCTCGTGAACTAGTTTAATTGAGGCTACAAGCCTGTATTGTGATTTTCAGGGTTACACCATGCTCCGCAGCCGCCGCCATTGATGACGACCGTGTTCTTCGAGTTCTAGCCACAGAGCTCCAGGCCACACCCTCTAGGCGTTGCGGCTTTGCTCAAGATACGCACCCAGGTCTCCAATTGGGGGAGATACCCTCAGCAGCTGGTGCAATCAGACGAAAAGGCATCAGTAGACACACGCAAAGACGGTGGGACATTTAGTCCCACCTCGGAAGTGAACGAAGCCTCCCCAACGAATAAATTATTTTCTTGCATTAGGCTTATCACCTCCAAACACTGGGGTGAGGTCCCACACCCTCACTCACAAGCCTACCTATGCTCTCACTCCTCTGTCACTACACCACGCCGATGACCCTGGACCTAGGTACGCGGATCCTCCGATTACTTTATAACCGGCTACCATGCATGGCCCTGGGAGGGCATGAAAGAGGTTGACCCAGAGAGAGAAGAATGAGAGAGAGTGCAGGGTTGGGGGGTTTTGCTCTGAAGATCAACGGCTAACACTTAGCCAAATCCGAGAGTGCTCCCTCTGTACGTGAAGAACAAAGGCCAACGCACAAAGAAGAACTGAAGGAAGAGAAGGGTCGTAGAAGAAGAGAAGGAGAAAGAAAAAAGCAGGAAGAGGAGAAAGAAAGGAGAAGACAAGGAGAGCGACAAAAGAGGCACATAGAGAACAAGGAGAAGAATAGCAGCAGAAGAAGAATTAAAGGAGTACTGTAGAAACTTCTTTTAAGATGTCTGGTTGCAAAATCAGATGTCTAATCATATGCTCCTTCATATTGATTAAGATTTAAGTAATTATTCTATGTATTAGACTTATAATTGGTGATCTAAATCACCATTATTTTATCTAGAATTCATTTTACTCTTCATATACTCATGCTATACATTGTAAACTAGATTTTGAATAACTAATTGTGCTCATTTACATTAATTGTTGAGATTAGCACGTGAATTCCATATTTGCTCCCAGCGAACGACCTCGGACTTTCATTCGAGTTACAAATCTTATATGTTTCCAAGCGACTTCGACCTACTACAAGGCAACTTTTATAACCTCAATTTCGCTCATCAACACAATTCCTCGTCGAACGGAGGAGATTTCGTCGCCAGAGACCACCTCTACAACTCATGTTTCATTGTCAAATCTATGGAAGTTTCTCACCAATTTCAATGTTGATTCCCTCAAAGTTTCTCCTTATTATGCACAGGCCATCATCTATAAAGCCTGACCATCCACTAAGGGACAAGGGTGTGCTCATTTTTGGCGTGTTTCTCCTCTCCCTCTTCGTCCTCAAACCACCATTGACATGCACCTTGGAGCTCTCCTCACCACTTTCATCTACCACTCTTCCTTAGAAATTAGAAGAGGGTTATTCTTCCTCTCCATCCTCTAAAGCTTCCCATGAAGTTTCGGCCACCGACCACCCTTCCATAGCTCCAATTCCTTCTTCTTCTTCCTCGTCATAGACCATACTCGACAGGTGATTCCCATTCGTCAAATTAGGGTTCCTCTTCCCCCACCCTCGAATTAGGTTTCCGGACTCCTCACTCCTTTCTATCGCTTCTAGAACTCCCTCCGATCACCTCCATTAATGCCACCTCCACCTTCATTGTCGTTACACTCCATGCACCCTATCCTCGAATTAAGTTAGGGGTTTCATTCCATTCAACTCCATCTTCGTTTCCCCTGCTTCAATTTGAACTGCAACCACCCACAACTCCATCTACCATAGCTCACCATTAAAGCTTCTTCAAGCTCTTCGCCTCCAACCTCCACCCTCGTTCTCACCTAATTGGCCTAGGGTTTTGCTTCAACATAGCTCGCCGAAGCTTCTGGTGTGTTTGATTGGGATCGAGAGCCCGTGTTTTTACCTGCAAGTACACGTCAGACTTGGGTTAGCTCTCCAGCATCGATAGCTACCTCCAACAAGCTATCAACAAGGGCACCTCCTTCAATAGGTGTGGATTCATTCAGGGAGGACTGCTGGGCCATCAGATTCGTGAGCCAAAGGCAAGCCATCTTCAATTAGTACCAGCAATTCCACAATGAAGGAGATACGAGGAAGGCGAAGGAGGAAC
This sequence comes from Thalassia testudinum, assembly GCA_037157565.1. Classification (NCBI taxonomy): domain Eukaryota; kingdom Viridiplantae; phylum Streptophyta; class Magnoliopsida; order Alismatales; family Hydrocharitaceae; genus Thalassia; species Thalassia testudinum. The sequence continues at coordinate 29,230,135 of JAZHRO010000024.1, forward strand.
CAGCTCTTTAGTCCCACATCATTGGAGGTAAGAGCTAGGGTGGGGTATTTCAGGAAATCAGCTCCTTAGCTGTTCGCCCAAGCGACAAGGGGTCAGGTCCCCAGTGCACGTGCATGTAGCCACATACTATGGTCTGCTCTAGTCTGATCTGCTCTAGTTTGCTAAGGGATGAAGCCTGTTGGGGAGTTAGGCCCATTTGGATTAGGTCAATTTTGCTGTAAGAGAAAAAAAAGGAAGAAGAAGAGAAATATCCTCCTCTTTACTTAGGGCAGAACATAGGGTTTCCATTCAAAGAAAACCAAATCTTTTTGTATATATATTTTTGGTTTTGTGCTCAATAACTGAGATACATACATTGAGTTTGATTTTATATATATGTGTGCATATCTCTTTTTCATCAAACTCTTGAGCTTAAATTTTTGTTCATAATCGAATAGTGATATTTGTGCATTAGCTTACTCCTTGCAAACGACCTCAGATTACTCCAATAATTTGAGAAATATAAATTTAAGTATTAATCTTGCTTAGTCATCTATACTACAAAGCGAAGCAAGTTTTAAATACGACTTAAGCAGATTAACAACAGATGTCTACCGAGCCAAGTATGTTAGTTGGTTGGGAAGAAGTGAAAGAGATGATTCACGTGTCAATCATAACAAACTTAGAGTAATCTATGCAGTTTATCTTCCTTGACTATCCCTCGTTACAATGTCCTTCTTTTCTTCCTTTTTTACTTTTAGATTGTAATCAGGCTGGGTATGCCCCCCTTCAGTTATGTAATCATCTTTCTATTCAATGAAAAGAAGTTCCTTTGAAGGTATTTTTGTGATGATATTAATTTTTAAAGTAATGCCTCAGTCAATTATACAAAAACGTTCGCTAAGTAATGGAAAAATAATAAAGTACTCTCAATTAACTTTAATTTAAGTTACATGAGAGTGATTGGACCCAATAGAGTATATAGGAGACCATTCCACACTTAGACAAAATAAGGGTGCAAGTTGACAGCATGCCAAGAACGCAGGATAGGTTTCCTATCTAATGAATCTAACTTGTAAGATTCGACTCGGTTGGAGTTGGTGACCTTATAAGGTCCTTCCCAATTTAGGGCTAACTTGCCACCTAGCTCAGCTGGGTTAGAAGCTTCTGTCCGCCTAAGAATCAAGTCTCCCGCCATTTAACCCTTTCATTGTAATATCAGGCAACAATCGTCGTATAGCTATTAGATGTCACTGAAGCTTCCTCTCTTGAATTCTCGATTAAGTCTAACGAAGTTTTCATCTATTATCCATTGTTGTTGGGGTTGTAAAATTGAACCCCATACGATGGTAAGTCAACCTCCAAGGGTATCCTAGCCTCTACACCATAAACAGGGCTAAAAGGTGTAAGTTCAGTTGATGTCTTTTGCCCAGCCCTATATCCCCATAGAATATAATATGGCAGCTCTTCTGCCCACTTGCCTTTGGTAGTGTCAAGTTTATGCTTCAATATTGCTAAAAGGATGATCCTGTTGATCACTTCAACACTGCTTGATGTAAACACATTTACACTACTTAAGATGTCTATTTATGCAAGTTCTTAAGCATAGGATTGCATTTCATGAGATAAATATTGCATAACATGCATCATCTTGCATTTAGAGTAGTTTGAACAAAATGGAGGTTAATTGTCTCCTTTTATGTGCTTAGACAGGGCAAACATTTTATCGGAGCCTCGGATCGAAGATCCAACCGTATGGATGTGATCAGGGTGACGATTGCAGTTCAACGACTCCAAGATCGCCCTAATCAGGCATCCATAGCATCAGATAGTGACTGGGGAACCCTAGAAGATCAAGGGCCAGGATGGTGCAAATTCGCACTTCAAATGACAAATCCGACCGCACAGATGAATTCGGATCGACGATCGTAGCCCAACGATGCAAAAATCAAGTCAATCCGACATCCGTGGCACCATCTACAACATCCAGAAGATGGACGGCCAAGATGGCACCACGTGGCACCATCTCGGCCACCCAAACGGTCGCATGCATCCAATGAAGCTTCCGCACCCGCTCCCTCTCCGTTGTTGGATCTCGATCCAATGACTGTGGACGGCTGCACCACAATTCGCCCGCTCGACCATCCGTGCCCCGTAGCGCAGCGGTCGAGGGTGCTATCGCGAGCAGCGGACGCGCATTCGAGCTACAGCAAAGGGGAGAAAGGTGCGGGCGAGCGAGCGCGGGCGGGAGTTGGATCGTCATCGGGCGGCTCAGATCCACCAATAGTGTTCACGCGCTATTGCACGCGCGGCGAGGACGCGCCATCGTACGCGTTGAGGCGGGCGCACAACAGCGGGCGAAGGAGCATCCTAAGCCGTCCGATCTCACGATCGAACGGCTGAGATTTGATGAACGTGGGCGGGCGTTGTACGCAGGCAGCTAAGGAGGCGTGCATTGGGAGCGCCCACTACACCTACATTGGGTCTTTAGCGACGATTTTATCCGTCACTAAAGACCTCCTATTTATTGTTTTAAAGATGTAATGACCAATTTGCCCCCACTCCTTGCAACTATAAAAGGAGACCCCCTCCACACGAAATTCTCATCCCTTCCTTTTCTTCTCTACCTCTCCAAAGCTCAAGAGAAGCTTATCCCACACCCGGGATGCTTCTCGTGAGATAAAGTCCAAATTTTCGTCCCCCTTCGGAAGTGGATCCCGCGACGACGATGACGTGCTGCTCCGTTCTCGTTCTTCTACTTCGTCCTCCTTCATCCTGCTTCGTCCTCTTTCGTCCAGGCGTTATCTCGTCCAACTCGTCCTCCAAGCAACCGTCGAGGAGGATATCTCTCTCCCTATTATTTTTACTGCTTTCTAATATAGATTTACTGCTTTCTAGTGTAGTTCTGCTCGTCCTCCAAGCATTCGTCGAGGAGGACATTTCTCCCTCCATTCTTTTAATACTTTCTAGAGTAAATTTATCGCTTTATAGTGCAATTGTGTTATGCTTTCTAGTTGTAATGAACAATCTCCTTAATGATAAATTCCCTGTTTATTCTACATCTCATTTTTTATTTCTATGTGTAATATTCTCTCTCTCTTCTATTTATTGTAAATAATTAGATAGTTTTAAATTGAATTACTTCATGACAAATAAAAAGAAACGCGTAGTTTTTAAATCAAACGTCTGCCTCCCTGTGTTCAACCCAGAATTTTCATTTCGGTATAAATTTTATTTAATGAATACGAATTCTTCGCTTTCAAGCTACAGCAACAGGTTTTCCAAAACAAACACGTTAGCGTAGCAATTCAAGTGTTCAACACTACCCATTAGCTTGACGATTGGCTTCAAAAGTGAATTTCAGTTTGATTCCCCAATTCACACAGAATGCTTCAAACTTCTTAAATGTGAATTTTGTTCCATTATTCGCGATTATAACCTAGGGGACCTCATATCTACAAACTATGACTTTTTTGATAAAGTTGACAACCCTTTCTGCATTTAGGCTAGCTATAGCCTCCACCTCAACCTATTTAGAGAAGTAATCAACTACCACAAGCACAATCTTGTTCTGTGCTAGATTGAGCAGGAAGGGGCCGATGAAGTTTATTCCCCATCTTCTAATAGAATCGGGGAAGAATAAGTATCATCTCTTCAGGAAGAAGCTAAGAGATGTTCACAAATCACTAACACTTGTCACATAGTTTCACAAACTTCATGCCATGTTGCGTCATTTGAGGCAAAAAATATCCATATTGTCGCAATTTGGCTACAATGGCCTTATGACCCTCGTCATTGCTGCAAATTCTAGCATGTATGTCGATCAATACTTGTTCTGCTTTTGACGAGTTGAGACAGCTCAATAAAGGGGTGGAGTATCCACACTTATATAGGATGCCTTCCATGAGAACATATTTGGTAGCTTTTAGGTGGAAGGAGTTCGAGTTGGTCATTCTAGGCTAGACCTCCCCACTATTTAGATATCTGACAATAAGTATCATCCATGAGTCTTCTGACTCAATGGACATAGTCAAAGGTAGGCCTATTCTAGGTCTTACAAACTCTTCCAAACATATGTTGTCTTCTCCAAGAGTCAAGGCGAATGCTAGTGATGGGAACACCATTATAAGCCATAACTAGCTCAATTTGATCTGATTAAGTCATTAAATGCTCCTACATAATCACTAGACGACTGTAATTCATTGCATAATCATTCTGAGAGAAAGATAAGAAAATAGGGTTAAAACTGTAATTTTACCATCATATCTTGAATGCAGAATAACCACAGGTTTTCTCAGGGGTTAATTAAGGGTGAAATGGTCCTCAAAGGCTAACAGGTGGGTTAGACCAGACAAAAATAGGTTTCCACGTGTTTTGAGAATTAAATGACTTCTAAAATCCTAAAAACAAACCCACTTAATTAACTGAGGTTCTGGTCAGGATAAAATTCACCTAAACCCTCTAAAATTCATAGAAAAATATTCTCTAGGGTTTAGTACCTTCAATTTAACCATCAGAACCCGTCTTCACCCAAAATAGTCTCAGACAGATATTTGCCCTAATTTAGGTTTTTACATAAATTACCCAGTCAAATGAGATCAGAACCTAAATCTAATTTTACCATTGTATTTCTTAGGTCCAAATTAGGTTTGTACCAAAATTTGAGCCCAATCTGAGATCATCTTGACCAAGTTTGCATTTTGGTCCAGTCAGGCTCTTTCTATCTCATTCAAACCCTTAACTTTTGAATTCTCTTACAAATAGACCCCCAACTTCTTTGAGTTCTTCACAAGCAGATCCTCGCACCATTTTTGGAATGTTAAACCTTCACCGTCAAGTTTCGAGCGAGGATTTCTCATTCGATTCTTAATCAATCTCTCCCAAAATTGATACAGGGATTCCTTGGGAAGTTGTCTTCCATTTGAGCCATTCCTTCGGCTCCAATTCTTTCCCAAAAGGTCATGCGAACCTTTAAAAGGTTCAAGTATCCTATTTCGCAAATAACTTCTGAGCTTGGAAGCTTCTTTCCAAGCTTGGAAGGGCTTCCTATGGCCTATAAAAGATCCCATGACGCACGGCCAAGCTCTTCAGCAAGTCTTGGCGTGTCCAACGGCCCTAAAAACCTATCTCCGACCACTGTAGACCCCTTCTCCAACGACCTCCTTGGATCCCCTCCTCCAGCCGTCCAACCATTAAATTGGACGGCCTAAGTTCTTCCTCTCTTTGTCGCGACCCTCCCCAGCCAAAGGGAGGGCGTTCCTCTGTCTGAGTCATCGTCGCCACCTCGCCGCTTCTTCCTCCTTCTCCGGCTCTGGCCGATCAACACTGGAGCCCTCCGCCTCCCAACCACCTCGCTAAGTCCCTCTCTTGCTCTCTCTCTCTCTTTCTATGTTGTTTTTCAACCCTCGCAACACACGCACAACCGCCAACTGCCGCCCCCCGCACTTCATCTTCTCCTCCTTTGGCAATGCTCCAACGACGCCTACTCACCGCTACACTGCTCGAAACCCGCCGCTACCACCTTCATCAGCTCCGCCGTGCTCCACTCAACAAAAGCCCTCTACCAATTCACTCTATTCGCCACCCTACGACTCTGCCAAACTCCACGCTCACCGCACTGCCATCTTGAGGTCGTCTGACCTCTTCACGCACTCCCACACACCACCAGGGCCACCATCATGTTCGTCGTCCTCAGACGATCCTCCTGAGCATATTTGATGTGGCCGTGAGGCCGTTCTCGTGCTTGCATGTCACCCACCGGAGCTCCACCACCGCCCCGACTGCACCGACCATGCCTTCAGTCCTCCGACCATGTCCACTCCAGGTTTCTGCCCCAGTTCGCACGGAGTGGTCTCAGGACCCTTCCCAAGTCCTTAACTAGGACCATAGGTGCCTACAGTTGCACCAATTGGAGGCTTCTTCATTGCAGCAACGCATTCAAAGAAGGGTGGGACTTTAGTCCCACCTCAGTAGCTGACAAAGCACCAAAGGCACTTAAATTGAATTTGTGCTATAGGCTGTTCGCCTCAGTAGCATGGAGTGAGGTCCCCTCGCACGTGCCCATGCACACCCGCGCTCACGCCCCACGGGTCTGGGCTTGATCCGCTTACCCGGATACCTAGGTTTGGTCTGGTTTGGTTCACTTGGTCTGAGAAAGGAAGAAGAGAAAAGGAGAGGAGAAGGGGGGGGGGAGGTTTGCTCTATCGCCCTCCTCTTGACTTATGAGATCTAAGGAGGCCTTTGCCTCTGCTGGCATGCTAAGTCCTATGCTGCAAGCTAAGGGAAGTAGAAGAAGAGAAGGAAGAGAAGAGAGAAGCCTCTCCCTGAGGTTTGAAGAAGAAAGAGGAAGAGAAGAGGCCTTTGCCTCTGTTAAGGCATCTGAGCCGATTCTAATATCTAATACCTTGGTTCTGATTGGTTAATTTGAGTTGTGCTTGGCTTATCTGATCTGTTACTTTGAGGAGCCTAAGCTTAACGTTGTAGGGTAATTTGGTGATTCAAATCACCATTTTACCCTCACTTCTTTTTGCATTATTGACATTGGATTTCATTTATATATCTTTATTGATTGCATATTCTTACATCTTTAATTGCGATCTTGAGTTTTAAATCGTCATATTGCTCCCCGTGTTCGACCTCAGATTTCTTTCGAGTAATAAATTTTATTTGTTTTTCGCACTGCTTCAACCTATGTTGCAACGCAACGATTTTAAAACCCGTTTTAGTGCAACTAACAGCTAGTTTCACTAATGCATCTACAAGGGGATTCTCAACTCTTGGTACCCAATTAATATCCAACTTGTCGAAGTCCAAGATTGTCATCCTTGACTCTTCAGCATAAAAGGCCATATTAGAGTCCTTGGATTGGAAATCACGTTTAACCTAGTTATCAACTAGCTAAGAATCTGTGAAAATGTTTAACCCTTGCACTTCCATCATTTTAGCCAGGCAAAGTCTTGCCAAGAGGGGCTTGTACTCCGCCACATTATTTGTGGTGAGAAAAGCCAAGCAAATGGAGTGAATTGCCCATCAAGAGAGGCAAGGGCCACATCTACTCCTGCACCACCTAAGGTGGACAACTGATAATAACTTAATTTATATTCCTATCATGCTTAAGCTAAGGTTAGTTCCTAAGTAAAACTAATCATTTAGTTTATAAATATTGCATATCATGCATTTAGGCATAATTAGGCCATGCATTCTTTTTATATATAATTTATGGTTGTTATGGTATTGTCTTAATAATGCATAGACTGAATAAGATAAAGGAATAATTTGAGGAGCTGTCAACGCACTAGTTGGAGGAGAAGCAATTATAAAGAAGAAATAGAGCACTCAAGGAAAAATAAAGACAAGCAAGAAGAAATAAAGACAGGGAGGACACTTGGCAATCTCACAACCCTCCCTACACCTTCAACCTAAGACAATCTAGTCTAAAAATAGCCTTGTCCTAAACCTATTTAGCCAACCTATTCCACCATAGATCTTTCATCCAATGCCCACATAAAGCCTTCCTATTTTTAGTAAACCAAAACCCACTTCATCTCTACCATCTATACATCATCCAAGGGCCCTCACCCACTTCCTATTTTTAAAAAGCCCTTGCTTAATTCCACACCCTTAGATCCCCATCCTATGGCCAAGTTCAAACCTAAAAACTAAAACACATCCTAACCCTCCATCTAATCATATGGCCCATATGGATTTGCACAATCTATAAAAAGGGTTGATTCGGGAAACCCGCTATAGGTTAATTCTGTCATTGTAGCATGAAAATGCTTCATCGCTTAAATCAAAATTCTGAACTTATAGCAGAATATAATGGGAATTTATGGGAGTCCAGGTCATATCTTTGGGAGGCTTTTGACTTTGTTACTTTCTAACTAATCCTAAGTATGAGTACTGAAAAAATTGGGTGATTTTTGAAAGTGCGAAAAAGTCGTGATGAATTTCGAAAGATGGAATTGTGAAGCAATGCAAAAATGCAGGAAATACGAAGTTGCGAAAACACCCACTTTTTTTTATTTTTCGGAATAATAAAGCAAATAAGTAACTAGCTAACAAGCAAAGAAATAGAGAAAGATATGGAAAACCAAGAATATATTACCACTAACCAGAAGTTCATAACTACAACTAAAAAGAACAAGATGAAGAAGTAGTAGTAGAGAAAGAAGGAGAAGAGAGAGAGTAGAGAAGTAGAAATGCAAGGAAGCTCAAGACGGTCAAAGGAGAGCGTCGCCTCAAGCCCATCGAAGGTAGAGGAAAGCTTCTGAAGATGGTTAGAGAAGAAGTCACGGAAGAAGTCAAAGAAGTCAAGGAAGATCTCGAAGAAGAAGAACTTGAGGTAGAAGGTGGAGGCAAGGGAGAACCTAAATAGAGAGAAATTCCTAAGAACCTAAGGTAATCTAGAAGCTAATTAAAAGGTGTAGGAAGAAGATGGGAGAGGAAGAGAAAGGAAGAAGAAGAAGAAAGGAGGAAGAAGAAGAGGCTAAGGAGGTAAAATATGACCTAAGGTGGAAGAAGGAGCAAGGATGAGAGTTGTATGAAACAAATGGAGGCCATGTGATGTTTATATAAGCACAAGGAGAGGGAGTGGACGTGCTTTGATTTCTTGGAGGGCAAGGCTAGGGTTTTTGTCACGACTAGGTCCCAAATCCCTACAGGATCTGAGATCGGCTCGCCTCGGTTAATCCCAAGACCCAATCATCCGACAAGAAATAATCAAGTAACATTCATCAAAGCACAATCACACAAGTACAGTAGCTAAGCAGAAAGAAATTTACAACAGGGGGAAAAAGGAACATTAATATTATGTCATAATACAGCCATCACAACAAAACGAGTACATGTAGCAGAAGTCAAAGCTATAGAACTCACTATCAAACAATAGAACAAAAGCTAGGCTCGACTAGGCCCAGCGTCTTCAGCAGTCGGTGGCTCAGGCTACTCAAATCCCTGACCTGTACAGAATTTATGTAACTGGAGTCAGCTAACGCTGAGTAGAGTGGTGACTAAGAAATAACATGCATTTAATATAAAATTTTCCATTTTCCAATTGTATTATACATGTGGGTGCGTAGAGATCTCTAATTAGGATTTGTTAATTAATCTTCTGGTTCCCTATAGGAATGATTTTGCTTGCAGCTTCCCGTGATATAGGATGCCCACGTGGCACTCTCCAGGCCTAGGGAGTCCCACTGTGGTAGTCCTATACTCAGTCTACCACCCTGAGGTTACGGTCGTGACGTAGCGGTGACTACGGCACACGTGATAAGCGCGCGAGCAGCTACCCCGCACTGGCACGCGGTCAGTCATTTCCGCTAGCGGGTACGCCTCAACGTACAGTGCGGAATAGTATAGGGCCTTACCCTCTCAAAACAGAACAGGGGTCTTACCCCTCAGGGGTCTTGCCCCTCCTCAGTCCGCGTACCCTCGTCTGACTACCCGATTTGCCCAATGGGCTGACGAGAGTCGGTGTAGGGTGGCCATACCTAGCCCCGGGTCCCAACCCAAGGGCGGAAAGCTCCCCTCTACCTTACAAGGGATAGTTGCTCTCTTCGGTACCACGTACACGAAGGTCAGCTTACCTCCCTTAACAGCTGCCCATAGGCAGCAAATTCCCAGAACCAAACGATTCTCCGTAGTACGGTATTCTTGTTTACATTCCCCGTGGGGTTCGTACAGGAGTTTCTTTTTCACATCCGGGTTGGAATGTTCGGAACAAATAGTTCAATTTCCATTTTATTATAGTAGGGGTCCATTTTAGCTAAAATAGGTAACTTTCGATTACTCAATCATTCACATGCAGTTTCTTTTAACCCTAGGGTTCATGCCAAGACCTAGGGTTCGAGAATTTATTTTCGAGTATACATTTATTCCTTCTTAGGGTTCATCTCAAGTCTTAGGATTACTTACTAGCATGTACTAAATTAGAGATTTAATGTTGTAACCACTCTACCTGGGTAACCGGGTAGAATGGGGGCTCGTACAGTGGCTCCCGACATCTCCACAGATTCCGTACACCCGATGGACTGGAGACCTAAAACATGGATTGATGGGCCAAAAGGTTCAGAAGGATATAAACAAGGTATCATTATACAGAGAAACTCGTATGGAAAACAGAGATGGTTCATTTGCGGAAAAGCGATAATGAAAGGGCCTTACACGGCCCAAAACATGCTGTCAGACGGAAATTAGATGTTTGGAAAAGGTCCCGAATGTCTTATAACAGTTCTCAGGGATACCTCTCTCGGTGTTCCGCTATCAGACATCTGGACCTCAATGCCGACGTCCAAGGACTCTATCAGACGTCTGGGGTGCTCCCGGATGTCTGGAACTGCCCCGGCTACGCTCCCACCTTCTGACACATACACGCACACTGTCAGGACTTGTCAGAGAGAAAAGGTACGGAAAGTAGATCTCTACCAGATGTCTTGCTCTACCTTCGGACGTCCGGTAAGACGTCTGGGTGTCTCTCCGACCGTCTGATTCCACGGAAAAATGACTTCCGCGGAACTGCTGTGGCTCCCCTTGCCTGTAGGTGCTGCAGCAAAACGGCGCTACTCCCTCCGCTCTCGCGCTTCCTCTCGCTCTGGCTCTTCACTCTCGCTCTGCTCTCGCAGTGGGGTGGGCAACGAAGAGCATGGGAGAGAGGTTTATAAAGGGAGAGAAGGTGAGGGGGGCGGAAAGGCGAGGCATGGCGCAGAGTAGCATCGCAGGAGGAGGCGTGGTGAGGCGTGGTGAGGGAGGAAGTATGGGGTACGTACGTTCTGCTCTGAAAAGCATGTTCAGACGTCTAGTGAACATCCCAGACGTCTTAAAAGATCAAAGGGGGTGTTGGGTCGTTTCAGTTTTAGATTTGGAAATTAGATTTAGGTTTACAATTTATCTAAATAGGAAAGTAGGAATGCTAATGTCTTCAATTTTTTGCCTCCATATGTTTCGAATTTGAAGTTGTACATAAAATAAAAGTTATATCCTTCAAAATCAGCTTTCAAATGCAACTTGAATCACTCAATTTGAATTTAAAATAAGTTATGACCAAAATATTAAAAGTGTGTCAAGTTGTCACAAATTCTGAGATCATCATTGGGATTAAGATCTCGATTGTTTAAAATCATGAAAAGAATGATATGGAAACTCCTTGGATGTGAATTCCAAGGAGTTTCTCTTTTTCTCCAAATTGCTTCATTGTGCTCCTTGTGCTCTACTCTACTCTCTTAAGCACACTCCCTTTGTACTTCTACTCCTTATTTAGGTTTGCAAAGAGAGTATTCCAAGCCAAAATTGTATTACCATATATTCTCAAAGGTTCTGAAGGTTTTTGTAATCTATGTTTTGCTTTGAGTGCCCGAACTATGGATTATCTATCCTCTCCATAAAAAAGGGACAAAAGTTTTCTTGTGGACTATTCAAGAGAGGGGATTTTATAATCATATTTTGGTTAGTGATTTCTATCGATTTTAGAGGGCAAAATTTTAGATTAAAAGATCTAGGTAGAGATTTTTCCCTCAAAGATTTCCTCTCCAAATCCGATGTTTAAGTTGTGCGATTGTTTTTTTTTTTTTTTACACAATTCACCCCTCTCTTGTACTACTAACATCAAGAAGAAGGGCATCCCTCCAAGCTAGATCTTACTATAAGAGTCACATCACATGAGTTGCTCTACTACACCCCTCGCAAGTTGTCTTACTTCTTATTCTCTCCAATTTTTTCAGGCAACGAATCAGATTCAATCAAAGTTTTAAATAATTATTTTATCACACTTGGCAATATCACAGTGAACCCTCCAACAGCTTGCTAATGCATTAATGTTGACATCATATTCTTTTATTCTTTTTCTTGTCTTTGTTTAGAGTTCAAATTTTAGACATCTTTCTCAAAATACATCTTAGCACATTAGAATTCAATCTTGGTCACCATGGCCCCCCTTTAAGTTTCTTTCCATCTCCAACCTTGAGGAAGAAAACTATGGGCATCATGACTTGAAATAAACCATGCTAGTTTTTGTCAAAATCAAATTTCATTTTGATTCATTTTAGGTCACGCATGGGGCTATGATGTGGTGTAGGCTCCTAGTGTGGTGCCAACGATCATATGTGAAGGAGATTGTTCACCTTTGATCGTAGGGCAATCTAGGCATACAATGCAAGGGTTAACTACATTCTTCAGAATCAAGAAAGAGTCCAATAGCCAATGATAAACGATCTTTCATCCTCCCTTACCCTTCCAATCAAGGAACTTTTGTTCCAATTCAAATATTCCGTGGATATTTGGACAAGTTGTTGTCTCAAACTTCAGCTACCAACGAGGGACATTGACCAGGCATTACATTGGCAACCATATCATTCTTTGATCGCTAGACTCCCACTCACTTGATATTATTGTTATAGGATGAGGGAAAACATGTTCAAAAGACCAAATTTTTTGAGTGTATCGCACATGACATCAAACGTGCCTTTCATTCTTTGATGGCTGGAAATTTGGAACTAGGCTCTCTGGATATCATAAACAACCAAAATCTCCATGCAAACAATAGAATAATGCTACCTGTACACATGTATTTATAATTTTTTCTGTGGTGGAGCTCAAAACTTACCTCTTTGAAATATGACATTGTGCATTTTTCTCTTTTATTTTTTTTAGAATGGCAAATATGATAGGATATGAGATTTGATCAGATGATCTTTAATTGTCAATGGAGATATGATCTATTTTTTTGGAAGCCCGATGGTAGAATGTGCATCTACCCCTTAAAAGAAAGAGCACCAGTTGACCAAAGGTCTTTTTCAAGCCACAATCCACATCAACTTATCTTAGCCTTGTTTCCCCAACACATTTTCCTTCCGAACACCACTTCAACCATTAGGATTTGTATCCCTTCTTTTATTTTTTTGTAAAGGAGAGCATAGATTAAGGCATCAATTTTGTCTTTGCCAAAATACTTCTCTAAACGAAAACAAAAGAATGCACCTTATTCTGGATTATTCAACAAAGTGCCTTATTTCTTGATTATTCAAGTGCTAGGGTAATAAAATGAAGAGCACTAGTTAACCGAAGTTAAATTCTAAATCAAAATCCAAGCCAACTCATCCCTACCTTCGATTTCACATCACATTCCCCTTCCATCAAAGCACGTCAATTATTGGGATTTGTAACCCTTCTTTTTTTTTATTTTAAGAAAATTTGGATTAAGATTTAGATTTTTACTTTGGCAAAAAGCTTCCCATGAAATGAACGAAGGAAATGATGAATAAGTATAACAACCATACAAAGCCTCCTACGTTCAGAGGCACGATGACCTCATCTCTGCCCACGAGATGCCGAATACCAGCGGCTTCTTTTGGAAATAAAAAACCTCGTAGGGACCTTTACCCTTTAGCTCAAACGACGAGCCACAGTACAAGTGTCAATCATCAGCATACAACAAAGCCCTATGCAAATCTCAACAGTGCAGGTGTCACTTCGTTTGCACCACATTGGTGGAAACGCCGATTCACGACTGGTTCGTGAATATATCAATTTTAACTGCGTGCTTTGGTGAGCCTTTTTACCTCATAATCTATAGGGAAATCGCTGGTGCCGTCGACAGAAAGCATTTCCGCGTAGTTAACCATGTGCAAAAGATCCAAAGGTGCCCTAATTTAGCAGATGACGAATCCCAAGTTAGTAGTAAACAAGTGCCACAAGATTTTTAGTTTTTGAAGACAACAAGATTCGATGGTACCATCTTCATTTGTTTTTTCCCCCAAGTTAATGGAAGCCGCGAGGGTGAGTTCTTTTTGGAGTAATGGGCATAGAGCATTAGATCAGCATGGTTACTCTACTAATCAAATAATGTACTTGCATGATCGTGCGGTTAAATTGACCACGGTAAAAAACTAAGACCAGCTGGTCCATAGAATGGAATTGAATCACATCATTTCTCTTAAGATTGGTTTGCTGAAGTAACTTGCTTGATACAAAGGGAAAATAGATGTTGCGATGCTTGATGTAAAGGAATGTGCTCCTTGCACATGCTTGATGTAAAGATGCGATCAATTGAAAAGTGGGGAACTTAGTTCTTGTTCTCATGAGGCCCCTCTCTTTGACTTCGGTAAAAGGACCAGGCAAACCAATCGAACAAGGATATCCTCTCTTTCGGGACAAACAATATTCCTCATGATGGGGCAACGACTGAAAGGTTCTTGTTAAGGTTGGATCCATCTGTAACTCTCATTCATCATTTGTTAATGTCGGTATCAAGCTCTATGGCATTAGACATGGCCCAACGTAGATGGTCTTAGGTTAAGATAGATTCCAGCTAACACTCGTACCATTGTTCTCTCAGAAATCCAAATTGGCATCCTCAAATTGAAGGGTGCCTCGGTATGTATATGCAGAGATCTACATCAGGTATCACCTCTTGTAAACCACAGCAAAACACGGATCCAAATATCCTCTACGGCAAGTTTCAAAGATCATCTTATCTTTTTGAAATTTCCCCTTATGCCTTTCATGATAAAGTCATATAGAATTGAGGGGCTCTGCCCAACAATTTGAAAGAAAAAATAGGCACTACCATGGAAAGACTAATACAGACGGCTGCACACATGCATAGACCCACCAGCAAAATTCACAACTGGACCATTGAGATTGATGCATCCCTGCAAGTTGGCAATAGGATATTCGCATGGTTGGAGGCTTGGAGCAGCTTTTCCTTTTTTGGTATGGCTCCAACAGTTAATCCTGTAGCATAGTTTGTTGGCACTCTTACTGAACCACCACATGTGCGGTTCCAATTACATAATAGAAGTGAAAGAAAAGTCTCTATACTCAACTAAATTTGTCTATTTATGTTGCCACAAAGTAGAAAGATACACTTTGGAACAATGGCGTGCATCATGATCACGGCATACAACAGAGAGAATGAAGCAAGTATTATAAAGTATTTAGAAAAAAAAGAAGAAGAAGAAGAAGAAGCTGAGTCCATTGCTTATGTAAAAGAATTCACCTCCATTCATGCATGACAAGCACATTCTAGCGTCCTCCACCTTCACACATGCGGGAGCCGTCTGGTGTCTCCTATCTGTAAGCGGGTATTATGCATACACATAAGGACCTGGGCATCACCTAATTATACCTGACAAAATTCCCAATTTTGTGTTTTTGGTCCAGATGCACTGTGAGGCTACTCCAACAATATCATTTAATTGAATCAATGAGCATTCAGTTTAACCGTATACTAATGTAAGGACACTCCTAGTAGATGCAATTCATTTGTGATAACAAGAAGTTCAGCAAGTGAACCAAAAGGTAGGTAAAGTTGCATGGGAGATAAAGAATGCATTAAAGGCATAAGGGCATACGAAAGTGGTAAAGTAAATAAATGTATGTTGCAACGTGTCTTACAATATACAAAGTAAGAGTGATAATTTCAATCAATATGTTTTAATTTTTCACCGATGAAAATCACATTCTATAGATGAAAAATCACTTTCTAAGTGAAAAATTAGTTCACATAAGTGAAAAATCACGTTTCCAGTAAAAAATCATTTACCATCAATAGTAAGGTAAAACACATCTGTGTATTTTAATTCTCAACTAATATATTTTAATTTTCAACTGTTTGAAAACTATTTTCAACCCATATATTTTAATATATTTAATTTTCAACAAGTTGATTTTTATTTTAAACCGATTGATTCTAATTTTTAACTGATTGTTTATGATCGCATATTGCAAAATACATTATAACACGTATTTCCATACTTACACTCAAGAATATTCTCCCCGTAACAAGACATCCAAGGTATGGATCTTCCACCTTTTTTTCCTTTTCGAAAATGAAATTTTGTTTGAAGTAGGGCCGTGAATAGCTTCTTATGTAAAAGACTTGTAATTCATCACAAGGGCTATCCCGTTAGTATTTTTCCATGGCTTCTCTCTGTGTAAACGTGATGGACTGGAAGTCTTGGTGTTTTTATAGTTCATTATGGAAATTGATGTCTGTAATAGGATGCCCTTCTCTTTCTTCCTGCAAAGAGCTTCTCCAGCAAAAACAACAAATACCTTCATGCATTAGTTCTCCGTTAGGTTTGGTCAAATGCTGATAGCCTTCCTTTTCAACCACATTCCTGTATCTCATTCTATTACTTCTACTAGGCAAATATCCTACGTAATTGATTTTTTCTTGGCAAGATATATAATAAAATGGCAAGCATGCTTCGTAATTACATATTATGATCATTGATAGTAGCTATGTGACGCATGGGCATTGGGGGGAAGTTTTGGATGAAGTGGGTTCTCAATGGGTGCCACCTACCAGGGGTTGAGTTCTATCAACCTAAATGTAATTACCTTGCTCATATAATTGTAACCTTTCTTATGTGTTGATGGACCTCGCAAAGACTACCAAAAGATTTATTGGCATAAGAGGCATTACTTAGTCATTGGCATCCGTCACTTAAGGGGAGGGATCGACCATCAACAAGCAAACATAAGGAAAGACAGGGGTTTGGTGACCCAATTCTACCGCAAGAGGTGTACATCTAAGAGGTGGACGATGCTCGCAACCATGTACTATATTTTCTAGGTACATATTATATGGTCTCACTCCCTCCATGGGGGAGGAGTCCCCCTCTCTCGAAGGGTTCCCTCTATATTTATAACATGGGGAATAACTCTCATTGACGGGCTCTGGTACCCCTACTTGCCAGGCTACATGATAGCTGTCAACGTGTAGGTGATCAGGCTCATCATTTTGTATCTTCTGCCCTTACTACACAGGATCTTCTGGCAGACCGTGCTGGTGTCGATTGGGGATTTGGCTGGTCTCAGACGGGACGGAGTGCCAGTTCCGCCTGTACATCCCTTGTCCAGGTAGCCGAATCCTTTGCCGGGTCGGGTGCAGAGTTTTGGGTCCGATGGCACTTTTTTCCTATCATATGCCCCCACTCTCTAACTAGCGTGAACTGTTGAGAAAGTAATGAGAGTGGCCAAAACTCCGCGGTAGGTGATGCCTCCAGATGCTCGTCCAACTGTATTGCAGCAGGGGGAACATTTATGCTTGGGGAGTTAAGTGGCTTTCACCCGCTTCCGGTTGTGCAAAAGAGGTTCCTTATTAGGGTGTATGAGCCAGAGCTTACGTTGTCTTCAGGCGATGACATGCTCCAAGGTGGAATGCGAGGCGTGTAAGCTCGAGTTCGAGTCGATCGTATGAGGAGGGTATCAACTTCGAGGTGGGACGCATGAGCCCAAGCCCTTGCCAACCTCAGGAGGCAACAAAAGTTAGGCGTGGGGCGTATTAGCCCAAGCTGGTGCTGGCCTTAGGAGGCGACATAACGTAAGCATGGGGCATGTTAGCCCAAGCCGGTGCCAACCTTAGAAGGTGACAGATATTAGGCATGGAGCACATTGGCCTAAGCCGGTGCCGACCTTAAGAGGCAGTAGAAGGTAAGCGAAGGGCGTATTCGCCCAAGTCGATGCCAACCTTAGGAAGCGACAGAAGGTAGGTGTGGGGCATATTCACCCGAACTGGTGCCAGCCCTAAGAGGCAACAGAAGGTAGGCGTAGGGAGTATTCACCTGAGCTGGTGCCGACCTTAGGAGGCGACAGATGTTAGTCATAGGGTGTATGAGCCCGAGCCGTTGCTGGCCTTAGGAGGCAGCAAATGTTAGGTGCGGGGCACATTGGCCCAAGCCAGTGCCAGCCTTAGGAGGCGGCAGAACGTAGGCGTGAGGTGTGTTAACCCAAGCCGATGCCGATCTTAGGAGGCGGCAAAACGTAGGCATGGGGCATGTTAGCCCGAGCCGGTGCCGGCCTTAGGAGGCAACATTTCGCCCAATTCAAGATGTTGGGGCAGACTCTATTGTTGCCGCGAGAAATCATGGCTCAAAGTGTCATGCCCTTTTTGGAGGGGCGTGAAAGGATTTTTGAAAGTCCAACATGTAATAACGCGCGGAGTTCTTGATCGACGATTTTATTAGTGATGTTACACTACCGCGGGATCAACACCATATCCCAAGGGATTTGGTTCCTTGAGAACTGGAGAGCCGTAGGGGGTAAAAAGATATTACCACCCTCGGAAGCCCAATGGGCAAGGTTATAAATAGAGGCCTGATATGAGCCTTGTTTCAGCATCTTTCATCGTCCTTGATTGCGTTCGAGGGAATTGAGGATTGAGGGACAGTTGTGACCTCGTTCATTCCTCGAGTAGAGTTCTGTTGTTGAACTTCTGTGTGTCCTGAAAAGAAATCGAAGAGCAACTATGTGCGCTCTTCAGACAGGGGTGAGCCCCTTCTGGTGCCTCCGCGTAGCTCCCTTGGTAACTCCGTGAGGACGGAGCAGGGGCTGCTGTCATCGAGAACTTCTCTCATGGGAGTGTACTTGCCCAGGCGGAGGCGGGTGTCGGTCAAGCGACACCCGCGACGCTTTCCCATATTGTGGACCTCGTCTAGGGATTTCCTATGGAAGGACCAAGTGAAGGTTTGGTGACATTGACTACATGGGGCCCCTCACTGATATATTGGAGGGTACTCTGCATATTCGCGTGGCCTCGATGCCTCCCGAGGTCAGGGGCCTGTGCCTTCCCGTGTCGCTCTATTCCCTCTGCGACTCCGCAAAGGCAGACCAGGGGTTGCTACTGCCGAGAGCTCCTCTCGTGGGAGTGTATTTGCCCGGGAGGAGCGAGGCTCTATGAGGGCGTCAACACGAGTGGATCCTTCCGGTTAGGGGGCCGCTTGCCGAGGGTCCCCCACTGTCCAAGGAGGTGGCGTCGACTTTGATGTCAGATGACGCCCCTCGCTTGGGGCGACGGGCTTTTCGGCTCCTGGGATCCGCCCTGCTCTAGCCTTTCCCTTCCGCCAAGGAGCATAGGATGTGGCTACATCCTGCTTCTTCACCTCTTCGTGGTGAGCCCTATTTTAGCCCTTTCTGGAGTGGCTAGGGATTTTTAGTGCTTTCTAACGTAGTTTTTCCCAGGTCAGGGCCCTCGCGCCTCGGCTCTGCTTGCCCTTTTGGGGAGTCCTCGGCGACCCTAGGGGAGGTGTTGGACACAGCGGAGGACGCTAGGGCTCCACCCTCAACAAGAACAAGCGGGTGGAGCGTCCCATCTACCAGGGGAGCAGGGCAAGGTCTACCATAGGGCAAGGCAGCTTTCCCAGCCGAGATGGCCACCGATCGCAAAGCTAGATGAGGCTCCCCATTGCGGGGGCCTATCTGTGCTGACCTTATAAGGTGGCTGAGTGGGTTTTGAGGAGCAGCCATATGTCGGGAGCGCCCACTCGAGTCTTGGGCCAGCTTCAAGAAGCGACTTGCCACTTTTAAGAGGTGGCAGGGTAGGGGACATCGTGGACGTCCGCCCAACTCTTTGTCAACCGTAAGAGGTGGCTAAAGATGGCCCTTGGGACATACTTGTCCGGGTTCTTGCCAACCTAGGGAGGTCGGTGGCTGTGCCGATGCGGTGGCCAACAGGGTCGAGCATATCTATCGGAGTTCGTACCGACCTTAAGAGGTGGCTTGTAGTCCCAAAGAGGCGACAATGCATGGAACGCCAAGCTCGTCCATCCAAGTTCTTGCCGACCTAAAGAGGTGGCTGGCCAGTCTGAGGAGGCGGCAACCAATGGAACGCTGGACGCGTCCGTTGGAGTCCTTGCCTACCTTAAGAGGTGGCTTGCCGACCTAAAGAGGCGGCAACAAATGGAATGTCGAACGCGTCCGTCCAAGTTCTCGCCTACCTTAAGAGGTGTCTTACCAGCCTGAAGAGGCGGCAATACATGAAACGTCGGACACGTTCATCCGAGTTCTCACCGACCTGAAAAGGTAGCTTACCAACCTGAGGAGGCGGCAACAAATGGAACGTCGAACGCATCCATCCAAGTTCTAGCCTACCTGAAGAGGTGGCTTGCCGACCTAAGGAGGCAGCAACAAATGGAACCTCGGACACATCCGTCCGAGTTCTCGCTTACCTGAAGAGGTGGCTTGCCGGCCTGAGGAGGCAGCAATAAATGGAACGTCAGACACGTCCATCCGAGCTCTCGCCTACCTGAAGAGGTGACTTGTCAGCCTGAGGAGGCAACAACAAATGAAATGACGACGTGTCCGTCCGAGTTCTTGCCGACTTGAAGAGTATATCGAACTTTTTGTCCCAGGCATTCTTCAAGGGAGGATTGTTGGGTGAGGACTAAGAGTAGCCGTTACTTTTTGCGATCGGCGGTATCTCATCGTGGGAAGTGAGAACCTATCCTTGATAAGATAGGTCAGGCCTCTTGCTACCATTGCAGTAGATTGTAGGCCTCTAGCACTGAATTTGGGGACTACAGGGTTGCCCTTGGAATGGCCAAGACTGTGCGCTGAAGGGGTATCCGACACCAGCCACCCTCGGGGGGCGATTTTGTCGTCACAAGGACTTAAAGGGACACCACGATCCCTGATAGCCTTACAAAGCGTCCTTTGGGTGAGTGCATCCCTCTAGGGGGTCGTCGTCCCTAAGCCTTTAGAGGGATTGAGATCCTCCTAGCCCCGACGAGCTCAGTCGTGTCGTAGGGCAAGAAAGGAAGGTGGGGGGTGCCGAGACTGTAGAGTCTGGCTATGGCCCCGAAGTCGCTTGGTAGGTCAACTAGGTTAGCCCCTCGCTAGATTGCTCGAACTGGGCTCCCCTGTCCTTTCTTAGTGCGAGCTCCTCGGATTACTTCGACTTATCCCTGAGGAGCTCACACCAGGTCACCGCGCCTTCGTGTGTTGCTCCCACCCTCGAAGAGGGTCAGGCACGCATCGAAAGGGTCTGGTGGCAAGCGTGCACTAGTGGTCAGCCGACTGGGCCGCCCAGTGCCACCGTCATCTGGGCCACCTTAGTGTGGCATGAACCGGTGGGCAATCAGCTAAGCCGCCTGATTCTGTTATCAGTCTGGCCACGTTAGGTATGGCAACCTGGTTAGGGTGTCCGTCCCCGTCCGAGTGGAAACGTCAGATGGTTGTGCCCTTCCTCTTCTCCTCTTCTCTTAGTTGCCGAAGGGTCGTAAGCGGAATGGCCGATGGGAGGAGAGGAAGGCATTCTTATCGGAGTAGGGGATGCGCCAAGGGCGTGCCGAGCCGGAAGGGGTGTCTTGGATGGCAGCTTAGCCTAAGCATCCTCGAGCACTGCAAGCGTTGCCATCGGAAGCTACACTGATTGTTGACCCGTCTCAAATGACACTGCTCCCGGAGGTCACCTTGGCTTCCATGCTAATGCGTCCGGAGGCTGGAGGCGAAGTCCTCGGTTACTCGTGGGCATCGTGGTCGGGACTTCTGCCTGGTCAGTGGCTAGGGGAGCACACTTTCCAGAGGGCTTGGAGCCACCCTTACGTGGGAGGCTTTTGCCGAAGCAAGCCTAAAACTCTCCGTTGGAACACGTAGGGAGGCTTGGTCATAACCCCCTTGCGCTGATGAAGATCAAGGGGAGGTACCCGAGGGAGAGACTATCCGGAGGGGGGACCTCAGTTTTCTAGCGTGGCGTCGGCTCAAGGTCACTTTAGCCTTTGCGTTGATGGGCTCAAGCGATAGGGGGAGAGGACCTCGAGTGGCGCGAGCACTACTGCCAGGGTTTTGGAGGCGATGTCCACCTACCGAGGGACCAGGGTCACATTGCTTACCCGCTTGAATGGGGTGTTAACTCGACTGGCTCTTAATTCGAAGCGAAGGCGGCACCGGCTACTGACTGCTACCAGGATCCCTCCTTGGGGTGACCCCCTAGGTGCCCCGCGGGCCTTCTGTTCCTCGGCCTCACGAGGCCTGGGGACAACGAACCTTAGTCCAAGGTTTATCCCCCTTCAAACACGACCACCTAACTTATGGCCAAGGGGCACATTCATCGAGGAATCCTATTGGTCCAAGTGGGAGCACTCCTCCGTGAACCAATCCGTCTCAGGCACATCGGCTTGGCGCTAGGCCAAAGGAGCGCATTCTTCTTTAAACGCGAGACTTCATTGCCCGGTACATTCTACCCTTTGTTGGTGGATGAAGCCTCTTCTGCAGGTAGACATCAGGGCCTGCCTATCCGGGTGCATACCTGCCTTTAGCGGTAGCCGTCACCGACACCTCGTCATTCGAGTGATCCACGAGAAGAGTCACCTCACTCCATGGATACTTGGGTGCGTGGCAAGGGGCATTGCGCTCGCGCTTGTGGTGCAGATGGACTGGCTCAGGGCGCCGTGGGTCCGCCTCCTCACAAGGTCTGATTCGTTGTAGCGTCGAGCCTCGGGTAATACCGAGAGGGCTCGATCCTCTACTGCTCGACTCCCGATAGCTTTTTGGGGTTGCCCCCAATCCTCAAGTGCTTGATGAAGCGCTCTCAGGGCCTGCTCTTCACACCCTTAGAGGGGTCGTCCGGCTGGACAGGGAGTGACCCGCATGCGAGCCCTCGTCAGGCAAGCCCCACTAGAGGAGCTCGGGGGGAAGTTCCGATGGGATGGCTGAGTGCCGACTCGCCTCGAGAATTGTCCCTCAAGTAGCTGAAGTGTGAGGTAGGGTCAGTCGTTCTTTCGTGCAAGGCCATGGCTGGTGCTCCAAACTTTCCAACGAAAGGGGCTGCAATAGGGCGTCGGAGGGGCCCTTGCTCCCAGCGATCAGATGCTTTGCAGAACGACAGCTCTTTTATTGACACTTCCCACAGACGGCGCCATTTGATGGGCCTCAGAAGGCCGACCAAAAGATTTATTGGCGTACGAGGTGCTACTTCGCCATTGGCATCTGTCGCTTAAAGGGAGGGATTGACCATCAACAAGCAAACACAAGGGAAAGTAGAGGTTTGGTGACCCAGTTACATCGCAAGGAGTGTACGTCTAGAGGGAGGATGATGCTCCAACTATGTACTATATTTTCTAGGTACATATTACATGATCTCGCTCCCTCCACTGGGGAGAAGTCATCCTCTCTCGGAGGATTCCTTCTCTATTTATAACATAGGGATAACTCTCATTGACGGACCCTAGTACCCCTACTTACCAGGCTACGTGGTAGCTGTCAAGGTACAGGTAGTCAGGCCAATCATATCGTATCTGCTACGTTTGCTGTACAAAATCTTCTGGCAGACCGACTGGCTGGTGCTGACTAGAGATCCGACTAATCTCAAGCAGGACAGGGTGCCAATTCTACCTACACATCTCTTGTCCGAGTAGCTAGATCATTTGTCGGATCGGATGCAGAATTTTGGATTCGATGGTACTTTTTACCCCTCATCACCTGTCAAATTAAATACTAAGGCTCCAAATGAAGAAAAAGCATTAAGAGTCGATCATGTAAAATGTTGATTCATGACTAATACACTAGTTGTAAAGGACGGACTACTAACAAAATGAAAGATGATTCACTAAACATCTGTGAAGAACAGTGAGCTTCTAACGATTTCTGGACAAAAAACATTCACGTACGAGCACATGATCCGTAACCACATCATGAATATTCCACTGTAGGGTGCTGTAGGATATCACATCCAGTCTGTAATGCATGTTTGATATCCGTCATCCATGCTATCGATCGCATTGCATTTATTCATATGGCATGAGTTATATAACCATAATGAAAGGATACCATTAAAGTGCAGGCTGCAACGTAGCTCTAGATTCATCTGACTAGAAAACGATGAGCAAAACGAGGGGGGCATTTACAACTTCCCACGTTAGACGGCCTCTTGAGATGGCGTCTAGGAGAAGGGATATCTCCAGTATACTTACGATAGTACCATAAACCAACTATTAGTGAAGGCATGTTCTATTGAAATTCTGAATCCTATGATTACAAATTACAACGAGTTAATAAGATCATAAGTAATTAGAATATCTCTATTTAGGAAGTAGGAAGTGAAAGAAACGGACTAAGATGAAACCCACGTGTTCTAACATCAAGCAAATGCAAGACAGTCTGGAGAACACTGGAAAGTACATTCATGATCTCAACCACCGACCAACAACCGAGTGACATATCTTTTTCTCCTTGATATAATGTATATCCTCCATTTCATAGAACATTTGTACCAGTTCATTTCACCTATGAATACAAGCTAAAACTCTCCAATTATGTCCAAATTTGGGTAGAGGGCAAGGAGAGCTACACCTAAATTACGTGTAACCTAGACATGTTCCCATACACAATCAATATTTCAAAATAAAAATTTAAGAATTAAAATTATTTAGAAAAAATATAAAATACACAGCATTTCATTAAAATCTAACAAACCTAGCACCTTCATCAAGGTGGACCAAATTTCGTAATAATTACACCATCAAAATTAAGCCCCCTTCAATACAGAGGGTAAGAGTATCTGATTGAATTAAAATTTTATACATAACAGATTCATATAAAATGATCTCAATCCACAAATTTTCACTCCAAAACACTAACTCGTAGTGAAAGATATTACCTAAACTTCACCTAAGTTATGTGCATGTGAGTTTCATGCTCCCTTTTCTCATTTTGATATATAACTTGACTTTCATCATTTTAGATCAATGATCTAAATTTTTTAAAGTTTAATATGAAAGTTTTTACAAATAATTCTCATTGATTGAAAATAGAAATTAATCCCTCTTTATATAGAACAAGGGTATAACAATAGTAATTATAATCCTAACTAATTTGGAAACAAATTAAAATCAAATTAAATCCTAATGATAATATAACAAAATAAGAAATCCTAACTCTCAAGAAACCTATTTTCATTATTCTAATTTATCTCTAATACTCCTGTACAACACCCAACATGTAAGAGGTAAAACAAAACTAAGACTCTCCTCTAATGTAGACATCCAGAAGAGCAATCAGCAAAGCGAATGGTAGCAAAAGTAGCAATCATAGTAGATAGGCAAAAGTAGCAAAAGTACTAAATGAAAGAATGTTGTAGTAGAGTAGCAACCATAGACGACAATAATAAGACTTTAGCAGTAGTAATAGCCAGACACGATGGTAATAGGGCTGTACCAATAATAGCAGCCATAGATGAGGTAACATTCCCAAGTAGCCAATACTAATGGCAAGAGAGCGACGCTAGTAGTCTACTATTCATCAACTTCAATAGAGAAGCCATGCATCGGGACAGAAGTCTCAACACCTTGGTTCAAAGAAGCAATAGAGACAGGGGTAGGGGCAAAGGCCAAGGTTGCAACCATAGCAACAGACAATAGTAGATGAGCCATGCACATGGGGTTGTGCACAAAGAAGGCAGGCACCACATAGTGGCACCGATGCATGGGGACTGCAAGTGCTCTTGCATGTGCTACAACAATAGGACCTTCACAAGCAAAGGTGTGCACGAGGCATCAAGAAACCCACGCATGGGCGCTACGGGCAATACAGGCTCGCAAAGAGGCATGCGCACAATGGCACACTCAATGAGGTGAGAGAGGGCACATGCAATGAGGAGGAAGGCACCTATGGTCGACGATAGGGAGGGGGCAATACGACCTCACAAAAAGGCATGCGCACAATGGCACACTCAATGAGAAGAGAGAGGGCACATGCAATGAGGAGGAAACCACCTATGGCCGACGATAGGGAGAGGAGGATCCCGCAGATGAATCCTACTCTAATACAATGTGAAAAATTTTAGGAATAATTCTCATTAATTGAAAATAGAAACCAACTCCCCTTTATACAAAGAAAGAGGATAACAATGATAATCCTAATCTTAACTAATTTAAAAATAAACTATAATCAAATCAAATGCTAATAATAATGTAACAAAATAAGAAATCCTAACTTAACTTTCAAAATAACTGTATTAATTATTCTAATTTATCTCTTACATTTAGGGTGCCTTTATGTTCAATATTCATACTATAGCATATGAACATCTTGTATCATCTGTGTAATACCACAGTCCAAATATCAAAGTTTTTCACCTCTGTTCCATCAAAATCAAAACCCAAACTGGGTTTTCCCAAATTAACTTGAGCTAGCCTCGCGGACTCATTTTCACCATTCTGACCTCTCTTAGGGTTATCTGGACCCTACGAAGCAAGCTCCAATTGCTAATTTCCCTCAAATGCTTGGCCAGCATCTCCTGCAAATCTAACTTCTCAAACCTAACCAAAGATTAATAATTAACTGACCTTTTCTCAGGTGCACAGATTAACCATCAAAAAGAAATTAGCCTGTAACATATCCAAAACACAAATTTCACCATCTTTCAAACTGTGATGTACCTGAAATCTTTTGAAAAGGGTACCCTTCAAAACCAGCTCTGCAAGGTGCGAAGCCAAATTAGAGCAGAGCAGCAAGGAATAACATGCAAAATACATCAGAAAATCGTTGAACACTGCCCTCCCAGTCAAGGTAGGGAAATAATGGAGGTGTTTCTCCAAGTGTAGTACTTGGAATTAAAAAGGGTGGCACATGCACAAGTAAGATAATAAACCAATATGCAGACGACATTTAGTTACACATGCAATGGAGAAGAACGGGGCTCCTGAAAAGTGTATACATCAAATCATAAATTAGTGAAACAACCGTGAAATGGACTATTTACCGAGAAGGAACATACAATAACTAAAGAACTGGGAAGCCGGAAGAACAGCTGACCTGTTGCATTCGATTTCTCGACTAGTAACTCTTGGGAAGGTAAATTTACACAAACTGTAGGAAAAATACGAACACCGAGCTCTTGCATCATTTTGTGGTGCACACTTGAAGGCCTCATACGATATAATCTGCAAGCAATGGCAATGAAAAGTGGAATCTGACAGTTTTCATCTCAACGATCATAAGCTGCTCAAGACCTGTTACGGCAGCTATCAACAATTAAAAACCCATTGCAGGTCTCTTATTCCTCAATCTCGGGAAGAACAACTCTCTGAAGCTGGTGAAATGAAATCTTCCACATCAGATCCCATCTCCTTAAGACAACTCCTCCATGTTGAATTTCTTCCAGGCCTCCTGTTTCAGATTTCAAGGGAAAAAAAAAAGGAACAGATAAGCATAGCATGTTCTAGAACACCAGATCTTTTTATGACACAGATGCGGTGCAAATTGAGAAATCAGGTGAACCAATTTCACATCGCCAGGAAAAAAACACGGTGATTGTTCAAGGGCAAACATTTATATTAAGACCAGAGAACAATTTTCCTAAAACCAAAGGGTCAGGCAAAATGAGGGAACGCTCTCCATACCCTGTTCCCCGGAATCTGAGCAAATTTCACATGCTCAGAGACACAGCACAGCAATAACCAAAGGAAAGGCCACTCATGACCATCCAAAAAGTTGAGAACGCATTTACGGCTAATAACACGAAATTTAGCCCATAAATTGATTTATACATAAGTACACAAATAGATATAGATTTACGTGGAAAACCCATAGAAGGAAAAAAAATTCACAGTAAAGCACATGACCCTAGAAGGCTAGGGTTTCCTCAGCAAAATCCAAAGACATGGAGGATTATACAAATATATAAAGCACTCAAGGGATAAACTTATTCCACCCCAAGATCTATATCACGTATTGCAAACTCAACACTTCCACTCAAATTGGGCATAGATATCAAGTATGCCCAACTTGCTGGGGTATTCAGATTGAAAATGTGAAAAACCCTTGAAGATGTTTACGACTTATTCTGTCTTGATACATGGAAGTGATAGGTCTCTAGCGTCAATCCTCTCAAGAATGTCTATCAAGCTAAAACTGCTTTCTATGATCATTGTTAAATACTCTAGTTATCTTTTATTTAAGTCAAAGACTACTTATTTATTTTATATTTTTGCTTGGTTCTCTTATATATTTTACCAACCACCTCTCTATATAAAGAGGTGTAGGGTTTTCTATTAGAATAAGACTTTATTTCATCGCCTTTGATATCAGAGAGTCAATCGTAGATCGACGTTCGAGTATCCCACCGAAATAGATTGCCAATCCGTTCCACCAAAACCCTAATCCCCTCTCCACGTCGCTCATCGCCACCCCCACCTTCACCGACAGCAGCACAACTGGCAAAGGGGGCTCCTACAGGCAACAAGCGGCAGTGCTGAAGGGCACCACTGCCCCTTTGGAGACGCTGTAGGGGTGAACAACCTCTGTAGCTTCGTCGTAGGAATCACCGGTGGGCCTAACAACACCACGGCTAGGGCGGCAACAGTGATCTGCTACGGCAGATTATCCACCGACGAGTAGTAGAGCCATCAGTGGGTCTCATTGACCCAATGCAACAAGGAGGGTAGTAGCCTTCTTTTCAAGGGCCACTAGGGGTGCCTCCAAACCCTAATGGGCCCTTTCCAACTGTTGGAAGGCTACTATGCATGTCTAACGTGATTTCCAAGGGGTGCCTCCAAACCACTAGATCACTCTCTTTTGTGATCTATAGTGGTTCTGCAGATCTGAAAATTGAATTTCAATCTGATTTCAACATCTTCCCGTAGTTTCAAAGCATCATGGCCTCGCCATCGCCTTCCGAGGCATCATCAGAGACCAATCAAGAGAGCGAGAACTACATAAACCTATTCTTTGTCCCTATTGTGAAGTTGAATGAGACGAACTATGCTCGTTGATCTCAAACATTCTTGATGACCGTTGAGAGTCACGACAAGGAGCACATCTTATTTGAGCCAGAGACTCAGAACAAGACCAGGAAGAACGCCTCGTGGAAGGACAACGCTATGGTGAGAGCATAGATCATGAATGTCATCTCACCACTGATTGGAGATGGCATCATGTATTACAGGATTGCTGAGATGTGGGATACGCTACATTACACGTATTCCCATGAGAAGAATTCCATACAGGAGGGACAACCCTTGACGCAATACTACGCTACATTGAATGGGCTTCTTGAGAAGGACAATACATACAGGCCTGTGTGCACATATGGTACTCAACGTGGTTACCGCAAGGAGACAGCAGTCCTGCACTTCTCTCTAGGTTAAGCCTAGAATATGATTCTGCACGCTCTCAGATTCTGGCATTATCAAAGTTCCCTTCCCTTGAGGAGACTTATAGCCGACTTAGCTGGATCACAATAGCTACTCCTCTTGAGATCACTAGACAAGCCTCCTCATTGGCTGTTGGTGGAGGTCGAGGCACTAGGGATTTCCCTCTACTCGTGGGTGTGGACGTCGCAGAGGACAGACAAGCAAACCACATCCTACGTGCACTTTCTGTGGTCAGATTGGTCACGTAGAGGCCTCCTATTGGTCTAAACATGGGAGACCTCCCATAGCTAATTAAGTTGCTGCTTCTTCTGACACAGTGTCATGAGCTAAGTATGACGCTGTGGTGCAAAAGCTTGCTCAAATTACTCAAGAGACTCCGTCTTCCTCTTCAGACACTATGCCATTGCCTCCTCAGGTACAGGGTGTGTTTTTGTTGTTCCTGACAGGTCTATTTGGTTGGTAGATTCAGGTGCATCACAGCACTTGAGTGGTGATCACCGCAGCTTTCAGCACTTCCAGTCTTGTACGTCCTGGTAGGACAGTTCAGGTAGCAAATGCAAGGCATACCAAAGTTGACGGTCAAGGGGAGGTGCCAATTACCCCCAGTATGAAATTGGTGAATGTTCTATTTGTTCCAGATTTCCCAATAAGCTTGTTATCTATTAGCAAAATTACCAAAGATCTTAATTACAGGGTGATTTTTGATGATGTTTGTTGTGTGTTTCAGGACAAGCTCACGGGGGGAATGTTTGGTGGCAGACATGAAGAGGGTATGTATCGCCTGTCTCAAAGGCCAGTTACTACACAATGCCAGGGGGATGCGTGTTTCGATGCAGGGAGTGCTTTACCGTGACAGTCGCCTTGGTCATCTATCTCTGGAAAGACTTCGTCATATCATTCCTCATCTTTTGCCAGCCATCGAGATTCATTGTAATGCGTGCCAAATAGCAAAGCATCACAGATCCACTTATCCTGCTAGTTCTACTATTGCTGAATCTATTTTTGATTTGTTGCATTTAGATGTATGGGGCCCTAGTCAAACTCCAGATCGACTAGGACATAGATATTACTTGGTGATTATTGATGATTGTTCCAGACTATCTTGGATATTTTTATTAAAGAATAAGTCAGATTTAGGCCTGTGATTGAGACATTTATTATTGAAATAAAGAACCAGTTTGCTTCTACTGTCGAAGTTGTACGTACTAATAATGCTCTTAAGTTTTGCACTACACAAATGAAAGCCTTTTACAGATCCCATGGAGTAGTTCATCAAACCACATATCCCCATACATCCTAGTAAAATGGGGTAGCACAGAGGAAGCACCAACATCTTTTGGTCGTGGCCCGAACTCTGTTGATTCACCATAATGTTTCATCACAGTATTGGGGAGATGTAGTACTTACTGCATGCTACTTGATTAACATGATGCCTAGTTATGTTATCTCTGAGCAAGTACCATGACAGATATTGTACTCAGATCGAGAGTTATTTCAGTTGTCACCTAGAACCTTTGGCTGTGTAGCCTTTATACATATTACTTAGCAAAGTTGAGATAAACTTGCTCCCAAAGCAATCAAGTGTGTCTTTCTGGAATACAGTCATAACCAAAAAGGCTATAGATACTATGATCCCCTACAAAAGATACACTATGTTAGTGTCAATATTACTTTTCATGAGGTCATCCCATACTTTTCAGTTATTGGCAAATAGTTGAGACTTGAGACAGAGAGGGGTCTCATGCCTATTCCTTCCATTTAGTTTGGAGATTGTCCTGGTACTCAAACTATATCACCAGGCACTACAGATACTAGTCTTGGTCGATTCAGAGATCCTCTAGTGGTATTTTGGAAACCTGTGGCATATCAGCAACATAACCCCCTCTCCCTCAACACCATCATCCTCCCTACAACAGGTATGTGTTGATACTACTGACCATTGTGTGTCTGGTGATAACCCTGCAGGTGTTGCTTCTAAGCCTCCTAATGATGATGCAGCATCACCATCTGAGCCATATGTCAAGACTGAGTCCCCTTCAGCTGATATGGATCTTCCGATTGCTATTTAGAAGACCCCCCGGAGTTGTGCACACTATCAAGTGGCAGGGGCAGTCTCTTTTGATTGCCTGAGTCGCCCATTTGCTTTGTTCACAAAAGCCCTCACTTCTTTACAGATACCAGCTATTTATCAGTAGGCTATACTCAATCCGAAATGACATCAGGCCTTGAAGGATGAGATAGTTGCACTATAGTCTTGGCAGACATGAGAGCTTACTCCATTACCTCCTAGTGCACGTATTGTTGGCTGTCATTTGGTCTTTGCCATGAAATACAATCCAGACGGGTCTATTTCTTGGTACAAGGCTCGTCTTGTGACAAAGGGATTCACCCAAACCTATGAGGTAGATTTCTTTGACACCTCCCCCATGGCCAGGCTTCTTACTATGCGGATTCTTATTTCTGTTACTGCCCATCTTGACTGGCATATATGTCAACTGGATATAAAGAATACCTTATTGTATGGTGATCTGCAAGAAGAGGTGTACATGCAGTAGCCCCCCGACTTTGAGACTCAAGGGGAGTGTGTATGCAAGCTGAAAAAGGCAATATATGACCTTAAGCAGAATCCAAGGGCCTGGTTTCAAAAGCTATCAGAGGTTGTTAAAGATATGGAGCTTGTTAGATCTACTTCTGATCATTCCTTTTTTGTGGAGAAGATAGGCAAGGGAATTGTTCTTCTTATCTATGTGGATGACCTCATTATTGATGATAATGCAACTAAGATAGTTGAGGTCAAGCAGAGGTTGGCAAAGAAGTTTGTTATGGACCTAGGCTCCTTGAGATACTTCTTAAGCATAGAGGTGGCAAGAGGAAAGGGCAGTATTGTCCTTATGCAGAGGAAATACGCTCTTGATTTACTATAGGAGACTGAGATGTTAGGATCTAAGTCAGCCAACATACCCATGCATCCAAAAATGCACCTATATGATGTTGAGTCATAGGATGCAGAGAGTAGAGGCTACAGACAGTTGATTGGGAAGTTCTTCTATCTTACTATTACATACCCAGATATCTCGCTTGTAGTTGACAAGCTCGGTTAGTTTATGGACAGGCCAACCAAGCAACACTAAGATGATGCCATGCAAGTGCTCAGGTACTTGAGACGAGCACCAGGACGTGGACTACTATTTAGGAAAGGCAGGTCTATGACTATAGTGGGTTACTCTGATGCAGACTATGCTGGTTGCCTTTCTAATGGAAAATCCACCACAGGATTTTATACTTGTGGCTGGCAATTTGGCGACATGAGGGAACAAAAAATAAAGCATTGCGTCTCGCTCGAGTGCAGAGTCAAAGACAAAGCAATGGCACAAATAGCAGCTAAACTTGTGTGGATTAGGTCTGTCTTACTTGACTTGCATGTCAAGATCGAGGAGCCTATGGAGATGAGATGTGACAATAAGGTGGCTACCGACATAGCCAACAATCATATGTTTCATGAGCGTACGAAACATGTAAAGATTGATTGTCACTACACCAGAGACCTGATTCAGAGGGGACTTCACTACATCAGTTGCTTCAGAAAACCAAACAGCAGATATGTTTACCAAGCCTCTTACCATATCTACATTTGAGACTAGCTGTGATAAGGTAAGCATGATAGACATCTATGCTCCAACTTAAGGGAAAGTGTTGAGCACTCTAGTTATCGTTTATTTAAGTCAATGATTGTCCTGGTTCTCTTATATATTTTACCTAACATCTCTCTATATATAAAGAAATGTAAGGTTTTTTATTAGAATAAGACTCTGTTTCGTCCCACTATCATCAATTAAAAATCATGATTAGTAACGAGATTTAAAGCTTCTTGTTTAACCTAATAAAGCATCATAGGCACCTCTTGTTGGAATACTAGGTTAGACAAAGGAATTTGCACTTGAGCATCTCAATAATCCCTAGAGTCATTGCTCTATATTCAACCTCTACTTCATATCTATCACAAACTCCAAATGGTGAGATTGCCTCCAAAGTAAGGGCCATGTTCAAATCTAGACTTATATAATCAATAGAACTAGCCCAATCAACATATACACCCTTTGGTACTTAGCTCATCACCTTTATGGCTAGGTTAATTGGGATGTCAGAGAACTTTAGTTTTCAAATATAAAAGTATTGTCAGCACCCATTCCTGTTTCCTCTGTAGTGGTGTTAACATGGGGGTTAAGGCATAGTGGAGATGCTAGACTTACCATCCAGTCTTCAATCGTACTATTACCATTGCTTCGTCACTACCAACATCTCTAGCATCGGTGCACTTATTTCCTCAAATATAAATATGCATATACATTGTCCGAAAATTCTGGTGGATTGAAGATTCTAGCATCTTATCCCACATAACAGTAATGCCCCATTTTATGAGTCCTCCAATAGAAAACTTGTTGATGGATCTTTACCCATGTTACAAATAAGGCCGGGTTTGGATGGGGGATAGGCTTATCCTGCAATAGAATAACTGTGGAATAGATTGTGTTGGGTGTTTGGTTGGAGATTTAGATAAGTAGTAGGGTAGAAATAATTGGGATATTGATGTTAGTAGCTACTTTTTTAATATTATAGTGTAGTTGGAAGAGTTTGCGATTTAATGGTGATAATTGATTTTTATTGTGTGCAATAATATTTTATAAGAAAGTAGATGTGTGTCTTTTTTTTTATTGCTGGGAAATTTATGACACAGTCCATCATGTTATTGGAACTGTATTGTAACTAATCTGTTATGAAACTAGTTCATGCTTAATTTGAATTTGTATTATACATCAACAACCAAAGAACTCATTGGGTCTTTATTAATCTAGGGCTTCAGTTCCAATTTAACTATTTCACTTCCTTGTTCGGAACATTGGAATTGAAGCAAATCGTATCTAATATTAGAAGACCAACTACCTTACTAGATGCAATTCCTCTATTCGACATTAAGGGGCATCCTTATCAGCTGTAGAAAGATTCTCTCTCAAGTCAGAGAATGGATCTTTACTGCATACTCTATGCTCACTCTGCTCTTCTAGCCTTAGCCTTAAGGGTTGGTTGGAATCGAGCTAATAAGGAGCTAAGTTCAGGTGATGCACACTTTCTCAAGCACAATAGGCCTTAAACTATGGCAAGTAGTAGCAAAGTGGTGAGGAGTAACCTTTGTTTTTCCACACTAAGTGGGGTCGCCTACATAGATATTGTCTCCACTCATCTATTTTAACTTATTTCTAGTCTTACCTTAAAGTAATTAAGACCATAAATTATGAAAAGTAAAATATTTTAACGTTGTCTTATTTAAATTAAGTATGAAACGTAAATTAAGTACCCAATTAAGAGAGTAATGATTTTAATCATTACTTGCATACAAAAGAAGATATATGGAATTTACATTTGGATACATTTCATAATCATGATTTTAAAAAACACAACGCAGTACCGAAGTGATTTTCCTTTATCGAGGCAAGGCATTAGCCTCAAGGCGCTCGAGGTGTAAGCCTTAATTTTTGGATGGAAAGTAAGAAAAAATAACATAAATATAAATTAGAGGAAATGAGATATCTATTATTAAACCCTACCTTTCCTTATATAATGTAGAGGTGAAAAAGTTACGGTACAACACCAAGGTAAGAAATAAAATAACAAAGGGCCCCTCATACAAAATAGGTGCATATGCTAACACTCCCCCTCAAGCTGGAGCATATATATCTATCATGCTCAGCTTGGATACACATAAATCAAATAAAGACCTGACCAATGACTTGGTAAAAATATCTGCAATCTGTTCCTCAAACATGACTAATGTTGTATATGGTAGCCCCTTCTGAATAATAACTCTAGTATAATGGCAATCAACCTCTACATACTTCGTTCTCTCGTGAAATGTTGAGTTGATGGCAATAAAGGTGACTACTCTATTATCACACCACATCTCCATCGGGCTAGAAAACGGGACCTCCAAATCAGTGAGTAGGGACCTGATCCACATCATCTTTGCAGTCGTCTGAGCCATGGACCTGTACCAGACTCGGCACTCGACCTAGTAATTGTGACTTGTTTCTTGCTCCTCCATGTGATCAGATTCCCTGCCAAAAAGGTGTAGAACCTCGTAATGGATTTTCGGTCCAATGACATCCAGTGTAGTCTACATCAAAATAGCCAACCAAAGTCGTAGAAGACCCCTTGGAGGAGAGAAGGCCTTTTCCAGGAGCCTTCTTGATGTATCTAAACACCATCAACGCTGCATCCTAGTGCTATCGTGTTAGCTTAGCCATGAACTAACTCAATCTCCCCACTGCAAAGGAGATATCAGGCCTCGTAATAGTCAAATATAGCAACTTACCCACAAGTTGCCTATATTACATGTCCACCAACTGTGCATCCGCATCATAAAGTAGCATCTTAGGGTCCATAGGAATGTTGGCTACCTTGGCCTCAAGCATGCCCACCTCCTGCAGAATATCCAATGCATACCCCTCTGGGACAGAACTACACCCTTCCTGCTCCAGGCAACCTCAATATCAAGAAAGTATCGTAGAGCCCCCAAATATTTCATGACAAGCTGCTTTGATCTCAGTGACACCCTGCACATCATCCCCTATAACAATCAAGTTATCAACGTATATAAGGAGCACCACAATACCTTATCCAGTCCTCCTGACATAAAGAGAGAAATCATCCGTCGATCTCCTTAATCCAGCTGCCTCCATAACCTGAGACAACCTCTGGAACCACGCTTTAGGACACTGCCTGAGGCTATAGATAGCCTTCTGCAGTCTGCATACACACTCCCTAATGTAGACATATCTATTTCACATAAACTATCTATTTATATATGTTCTTAGGCGTATAATTGCATTCAACATTATAAATATTGCATAGCATGCATTATTTTACATTTAAAAAATTATACATATTATAGGTTAATTTATCCTTTTTAAGGTAAGGGGACAAGGCGATATTTATTTAGGCTTTGATTTAAAGATCCAACTGTACGGATCTGATTAGGATGATGATGGGAGTCCAATGCCTCCGAGATCACCCCAATCGGACCTTCGTAGCATCAGATGTAGTCCAAGGAAGATCAAAGGCCAAGGGGCAAGGTGGTGAAAATCCAAACTTCAGACAACAAATCGAACCACACGGATGGGTTCGAATCGACGATCACAGCCTAATGGTATGAAAATCGACCGAATCCGACATCCGTGGCACCATTTACAACCATTGGAAAATGGACAACCTAAATGGTGCCACATGGTGCCAACCAAGCCGCCCACAGCCACCAACCTCCATCTGCACCATCAGATCTCGACCAAGATGCATCCACGTTGCCCCCCAAGCTTAGCAGTCACCTCCAAAGGCGCGATCAACGATCAATCTGGGCCGTTGGATGGAAATCCAACGGTGAGCCATGGCACCTTAACTCAGAAACTCAACAATCCGCGGCTGTAGTGCACTAGGCAAGAGAGGCGTTCACATCCTGCGGGTGTGCGTTCGAAACTCACTGCGCCTCAAATTCTCCGTTGAAGTGAGACGCAGTGAAATTCAACCGCACAATCGAGATCGAACGGCAGCAGTGGTGGCTACATGGAGGCGTTAGGCACGCTAGATGAGAGCGCTACGCACACTCGCGCGATCACACGTGATTGCATACATGATCGCACGCGAAGGCGTTGGCACGTTGGATGACAGGGCTGCGCACACTCGCACGGTCACGCGCGCTGAAGGTGAGATGGCACGGGATCCGAGTCGTTGATCTGCGATCCAACGACTGAGGAGCGATGCCTCTTCAACGCTGGTAACGCAGGAGCAAATTGACGTCATCTCTACGCCGTGCGATGAAGATCCAACACTCCTCGCCTCTCCGCGCATCTTCACTGATGTTTAGCTTCAACAACATATGTGTGTGTCACTAAAGGCTTGTATTTAATTTTAAAGATGTGAAGTGCCTCTTTGCCCCCATGCCCTCAACTATAAATAGGATCTCATACTCATCACATCATCCCCTCCTCTCAACCTGTCTAAGAGCTAAGAACTCAAGTTTTAAAGCTCACTCTAGTGCTCCCAAGCCACAAGAAGCTCCATTAGAGTTAAAAACAAAATTTTCCACTTCTCATCCCCTTTGCGGAGCTCTCACCAGTTGTCCTCTCACCCCCATTCCGGAAGTGAATCCCACGACGTCTACGCACTGCCTCATCCCCGATTCTTCCAAATTCACCCTCCTTCCTTCGTCTTCGCTCTCCTTCCTCCAAGCATCATCTGTCCAGCTCGTCTTCCAAGCATTCGTCGAGAAGGATAATTTCTCATCCCCTATCTTTTTATCGCTTTCTAGTATAGATTTTCAACTTTATAGTTGTAATTGACATTATCATAGTTATAAAATTATTATTCTCTCACTTATTAATATTGCATGTAGATTATCATTGTGAATGATTTCTTTATAAAAAAAATTACAAAAAATATAATTACGGATTTAAAATCGACGTAGTCTCCCCATGTTCGACACGGGACTCTCTAAAGTTTCGATAAAATTTATTTGATAGCGGATTTTCTTACGAATTTTACGACTTGGGTTTTCCAAAATCCAACTTTTCTTTGCAACAATTTTCTCGCTCATCATTTTTGGCACCATTACCAGGGAGGCAACGGATCCCTATTATTTTCCGCATTCCACGCACTTATTTGATCTCTAACCTCTCTTTTATTTCTTCTATTGTCTTGTAGGTGTCCCGATAAAGAGATCTAAGGCTGTAGATAGGAGTAGAGTACGGTTGAAGACCGTTGTAAGTGTTTCCCCATTCTTTCCCCCTCCATAGCTTTCATTTCATCACCTTAATTCAAACCTTAATTAACCTAGGTGTTCTCATAAACCCTAAGGTTAGTTCGGTTGTCACCTCCACCCACCTTACCCTTCGTTTAAAAAAAATTCTAAAAAAAATTCTAATCTAATTGTGGGATTTCCTTACCATACACATCACATACACCCACAACTTGAGGTACACGACCTCTTCTGATTTTTCTCACTCAACCGATAAACTGATCTTTGGAACCGGTATACTCAAACAAATACATAATCGAGCAGAAATCAGATTAGGTAACCACTTGTATTCAAAATTTAATGATGCATCAAGGCCAATTGCTTGAGTTGTGTGGGCCACACCACTTCAATTAAAAACAACTCATCAAGTAGCTTGCTCCTTCGGGTTAACATTTAAGGTCAAGTACTAGGCACTACACCTTATTTTGATTTCAAAGGAAAACATCTTCACCTGTGTTTGCAAATCTTGGTGTGCCTCCTGAACTTAATTGAATCAACCTTAATTCAAACCCTAAAATCTACTTAAGCAAGATTTGAATCCTAAAATCTACTCATCGAGATAATCTTGCTTGAAAACCCAGGTTGTGTACTCACACATTTCAATCAATCATTAAGGTCACAACCCATTTTAAGGGCCCATCACATTCCAAAAGCACTACTATCCTGAGCCTAATCTAAAATTGAGTAGACATTGACCCTAGGATCCATTAGTCAGTTTCAGGGTATATCTCAAACTGTGGTGCGAATTTGTGACGTCTGCTTTCTCTAGAAGGTGCTAAGTTGGGGGGCCTGATGGTGAAACGACTTAAGCAAGCAAGGGTTCAGCATAATTAGTGACTTTCGAGACACGCTCCCCCTACTTCGCCAGCCCAGCTTAACCAGCTTCTGGATTAAGGGTAATATAAAATTCGTGTTGTGGTTTGAATATATCTTGGAGCCTAGGTTCTTAGGATATCCAACTTAAGGACAGGCTTAAATTGTTGTGCTACAGGGTTCTATTCTCTAGTCCTTCCAACCCCTTCCTAATTTATGCTTAGAAGGTCATTGAATCTATGTTTAAAAGGACCATTGGACCATTCAAGGACGCGTAGGCTGAATTTTAGTCAAGTAGATCCCATGGTTGATCAACCGCCTCCTCTACCTCAGAATCAGCACGAGTTGCTACAAAGGCAGCTGGAACGATTGCAGCAAATGCAAGAATGGTTCCAACAAATGAATGGTCAGGGTGCTCAACCCTTGAAAGATTTTTATGATCCTTCAAATTATGAAGAACATCCCGGTGTCCAGATTCTAGTCGGTGACGTGGAAATCAAGTCCCAGGTTTTAAGCCTGATCGAACATTTTCATGGGCTTGGCTGTGAAGACCCGTTTCAGCATCTGGAGGACTTAACCACTTTTGTCCAGACCACCAATGCACGAAATGTAGACGATGAGCAAATGATCATGAACCTTTTCCCCCACTCTCTCAAGCAAAAGGCTGCACATTGGTATCAAACGATTGGGAGGTCGATAGCTACCTGGAATAATCTCAAATCAGCCTTCTTGAAGAAACTTTTCCCTGTTGGGCGTACCAATGCATTATGACGGGCGATTACTACTTTCGTCCAGCTGCTGGGGGAACTGCTTCATGGTACCTAGGAGCGATTCCAGGATCTATTGTGGAAGTGTCCACACCACGAGGTGCCGAAATGGCAACTTGTGCAAATTTTCTATCACGAGTTGACTAAGCAACTACATAATCATGTGAACACTTCTTGCAGAGGCAATTTCCTCAACAATGATGCAGACAGTGCACGTGACTTGTTTGAGAAAATAAATGAGAATTCTATCAATCATGCCTCCATGAACACTTTCAACCGGTCCCAGCAACCCAAATTGAATGCTAATGAGGTCCAAGACTCATTCATTCGATATGGAATTGGTTTGCAATAAACTTGATAATGTAGACCTGGTTGCAAAAAGAATGGAAGAGTGGATGGTTGGAAACTTTGCAAATACTTCTAGATCCACTCAATCCTAGAATTCAGGATTCCATTCTTTACGAGCTCCAACTGGACGGGAGTTCATAAATCAATTGAAAACGGCTCAACCTATAAGCCAGCATTACTCGGAAACCCACGAGTTCCAAACCGGGGCCTTTGATCCCAGTTTCTCTGATCCTTCTCCTTCTTTCCCACCATCCTTTTGCCCTATGAGGATGTGTATGTTATACAGGAAAATGTTAGGTCCAACCCATATTCTAACTCCTATAACTCGAGTTGGAGGAACCACCCTAACTTCTTCTGGAAAAACCTGAGGCAGCAGACCCAAATCCAACCCAACAATTATGCACCGCAAAGACCAACAAGTCAGGGTCATGTATACACTCAGCTGCCTACTACTTAAGTCAATCAGCCAACATGGAATGCCCGTCAACCTGCAAGGCAGGCTGATCTGAACTGTCAGATGGTGGAAATGCAAGGATCCATGCTCCAGCTAATGCAGCAAATGAAAACCTCGTTGGACAACTTGCAATTCGGGCTCATTGCTAATACTCGACAACCAGGATCTCCATCTCAATCTGTACCCAACCCTCGCAATGGTAATCAAGCCCAAGGGTATGGAAATCAGAGGGACCCACATGCACAAGCTCAGGTGGTTGAGCAGGGTCCTGCTTCTTCAACCAATCCTGGATATCTGGCTAATCAAGCCCCTCCGATCTTTCCTAACCCTCCCAACGACCCAAACTCGTACACTTCTGCAAACTCTATTACCTTGAGGAGTGGAAGGCAAGCCAAGGACCCTGAATTACCCTCTTCCAGTAAAGGAGAAAATTGAAGAAACCAAGGCTCAGTACCCCGAATCTAATGATTTTACTCATGTCCCATTCCCTAAAGCCTTGTTAAAACCCAGGAACAAGACGCCTGTCAATAGCAATGAGGAGCTCTTGAATATATTCAAAAATGTCGAAATCAATATTCTGCTCCTCAATGCTATTAAGCATATTCCAACTTATACTAAATTCTAGAAGGATTTATGCACTCAAAAACGTAAGTCGAAGGAATCAACCCCGAGGAAGATGATACTCTCGGAGCAGACTAGTTCTGTTATCCTGTATCACCTTCCTCAGAAAAAGAAAGATCCAGGTGCCCCT
Source organism: Thalassia testudinum (assembly GCA_037157565.1). Lineage (NCBI taxonomy): Eukaryota > Viridiplantae > Streptophyta > Magnoliopsida > Alismatales > Hydrocharitaceae > Thalassia > Thalassia testudinum. The sequence continues at coordinate 29,270,957 of JAZHRO010000024.1, forward strand.
TTGATTTCATGTGTTATCAGGGATAACACCTTTAACCGGGCACTCTTGGATATAGGTGCATTCAAAAACCTAATTCCGACTTCCCTGTATGAAAAGTTCGAATTGGGTGAACTCAAGCTGACCTCAGTAACACTGCAATTAGCTGACCGTTTGGTCACAAACTTGAAAGGTGTTATTGTTAAGGTCACGGATTTCTATTTTCCTATAGATTTCCTTGTCCTTGACATGGATGTACCTAAAGGCTTAAGGAACACGCCCATCATTTTGGAGCATTCGTTCCTAGCTACTACTAAGGTCAATATCTACTGTGAAAGCGGTAGCATGAAAATCGCCTTTAGGGACAAAAACTGAAAGTGGATATTTTTAAGGCGATTAACAAATTTGAGGATTGTAGATATGTTGGGGATTTCGAGGAAAATGATCTGAATACTAAAACGTGTATGGCTTTTACTGTTCTCAAGGATTCCTCCCATACCAATGAACCTAAACCACAACCCTCTATGGTGACCTGCCACATTTTGAAGAGGTTACTGATTTTGTTCATTCATAACCTCTTCCACTGGATCGTCCTAATAAATCTTCATCAACATCCTTCCTACCTTCTATTATCAACCCGCCCCAGCTAAAACTTAAACCATTGCTGGAGTCTGAAATACAAGTTTTTGAGACCCAAGAAGATGCTCCATGTGATTATCAATGCGAAGTTGACTAAGGAGCAAAAATCAAAATTGATTAGGGTCCTAAAGGCACAAAAGGAGGTAATTGGTTGGACCATCCATGACCTTAGGGGGATCAAGCCATCTTATTATAATCATCGGATTTTTATGGAAGATGGATCCCGCACTTCTCACTAAATCCAGAGAAGATTGATCCCCAATATGCGAGAAGTGGTCAAGAAAGAAATCATCAAGTGGCTTGATGCAGGTATCATTTACCCGATCTCAAATAGTCTCTAGGTGAGTCCCATGCAAATTGTTCCCAAGAAAGTCAAGATTACTATTGTGACTAACGAGAAAGGCGAATCTATCACGACACGTTCAACTTCCTATTGGAGAGTCTGTATCGATTACAGGAGGCTTAACACAGCCACGAAAAAGGATCACTCCCCTTTGCCCTTCATCGACCAAATTCTTGACAGGTTAACTAGGCAAAAGTATTTCTGTTTCCTGGATGGTTATTCGAGATATAACCAAGTCCATATCCATCCCGAGGACCAGGAAAAGACAACTTTCACCTGTCCCTACGAAACCTTTGCATTCCGTAGAATGTCGTTTAAGCTTTGCAATGCATCTGCAACTTTTCAAAGGTGCACGCTAGCCATCTTCTCAGACATGGTGGGAGATTGTATGGAAGTATTTATGGACGATTTCTCCATTTTGGGAGATTCATTTGAGTCTTGCCTGGCAAACCTAGAATTGATCCTTAAGAGATGCATCGAAACACGATTAGTCCTCAGCGGGGAAAAGAGTCACTTCATGACACAAGAATACATCATCTTGGGTCATGTAGTCTCTGATCGGAGAATTAAAGTTGATCGAGCTAAGGTGGATGTTATCTCTAAACTTCCTCCTCCCACATCTGTTAAACAAATCCGATCATTCCTTGGTCATGTGAGATTTTTTAAGAGGTTCATCAAGGATTTTTCCAAGGTTGCTCGACCTTTAAGCAACCTTCTGACCAAAGACGCCGTTCGATTTTAATGAATCATGCCACAAGGCATTTGATTTACTCAAAACGGCAGTCACTTATACTTTGATGTGGCAACCACTAATCTGAACAGCCCCATTTGAAATCATGACCGTCTCTTCTGATTACGCAATTGGGGTTGTTTTGGGTCAGAAGATTGATAGAAATCCCTCTATCATTTATTATGCTAGCAAAACTCTAGACGAGGCCCAGAGGAACTACATTGTTACAGAAAAGGAATTACTAACTGTACTATTTGCATTGGAAAAATTAAGGGCTCATCTTTTAGGATCTCATGACATCATCTATACCGACCACTTAGCCCTGAGACATCTATTGGCCAAAAAGGATGCCAAACCCCGTCACATTCAATGGATTCTTTTACTTCAAGAATTCGATCTTGAAATTAAAGACAAATCCGAGGCACAAAATGTAGTGGCGAATCATCTTTCAAGAATCCTAATTGATTCTTCTCGTCCGGATATTACGATTCCTGACACTTTTCCGAACAAGACTATTCTTACAGTTTCGAGTGTCCAAACCCCTTGGTTTGCTGACATGGTAAATTATTTAGCCGTTGGTCAAATCCCCCAGGATTGGACCAAATAGCAACGGGATAGACTTGTATCTAAGGCCAAATATTACTTTTGGGATGACCCCGAACTGTATCGCATCAACTCTGATCAAATTATTCGCCGATGTGTTCCGAAGAATAAGTTCAAAGCATACTTGAGTTCTGTCATGCATCTGCGTGTGGTAGACATTCTCCAAGAAAAAGGTGGATGCGAAGATTTGGCAATTTGGATTCTATTGGCCATCTTTATTCAAGGATGCCCAGGAGTTCTAGAGGTCATATTCCCGATGCCAGGCACTCGTGAGCATAGCCAAGAGAGACATGATGCCTCTAAACCTGATTCTTCCCATCGAAATCGACTTTTATGGCATTGATTTCATGGGAACCTTCCTTCATTTTGACACCAGTACATTCTCGTTGCTGTTGACTACGTGTCCAAGTAGATTGAGGCTATTCTCGCCCCAACCAATGACCACAAGGTGGTCATAGATTTTATCAAGAAGAATATCTTCAATCGATTCGGGATCCGAGGGCTATCATCAGTGATGGTGGTACCCATTTCAGTAATGCCTAATTCCGCAATTTACTACCAAAATACGGGGTGAATCATAGGATTTCCACACATTACCACCCCCAGACGAACAGACAGGTCGAGACCTCCAAACAGGAAATCAAGAACATCCTACAAAAAACGGTTAGGCCTGATAGGAAAGACTGGACTCAAAAACTCGATGATGCTCTTTAGGCCTACCATACGATGTACAAGACGCCTATCGGCATGTCACCGTTTCGTCTGGTGTATGGCAAGGTATGCCATTTACCCGTAGAAATTGAACACCGAGCATTCTGGGCAATTAAGAAATGTAATTTCGATCTAGGCTTAGCCGGAAAGACCAAGTCACTCCAACTATCTAAGTTGGAGGAGCTTAAAAATGATGTATATGAGAATGCCAATATCTATAAGGCTAAGACCAAAGCTCTTCATGACCAGTTAATATCCCGCAAGAGCTTTGAACCAAACCAGAAGATCTAGCTCTTTGATTATTGACTTAATCTCTTTCCCAGCAAGCTTAGGTCGAAGTGGAACGGCGCGTTCATCATTAATTAGATATTCCCAAACGGGGCTGTTGAGATTTCTGACCCAAAGACGGGTAACTCTTTCAAGATCAACGGACGTCTAAAGCCTTATGTTGACCTCGTTATCCCAAAGCCCATCTCAAACAAGGTTGCTTTGATCTTGATCTGACTTCTTTGGCTGGGCTCCGCCTAGCTGATGGCACTAAACTCAGCATTTGTACATTCTGATTCAAAGCTGACCAAAACATCACAGAATACAGGTGATATTTTCTTCATCCTGCCCTTTTCTCATGCCTTATTTCCAATGAGGACATTGCTTAAGCTATGCATGGGGAGGTGGATTCATTTCTTAATCATATTATCAGCTCTGTAGATTTCTTGTAAATTTCCCTTATTTCTCTCTTTATTTAAAAAATAGAAAAAAAAATTGAATTACGAAAAGAGAACTTGGCATAAGAAATTTGTCAATTTTAGAAAATAATATAATATGACTTGAATACTTAGACCCTTCAGGTTGTCGGGCTTAATCAGAGTAGGCGTCTACTAAAATGTGGACTTGATTTTCAAGTCCTCATCATTCGAAAAATTTATTTCTAATTAGTTAAATAAGTTGAGGTAATAAGTACACGACTTATCAACCTATCATCTGATTTAAGGGGACTTATAGTCAAAGCATATACATACTATTTGCACTAACTCACTTATCGGCGGTTTTAACAGAAATTGGGTAACTAATAAACTTCTTAGGGTAATATGGCTGGCAAGTTGTCGTAGGTAACAGCCCATTTGCCGATTGTCCAAAACCCAACTACACGATCATTCCCATTCTATTGGGTTTAAGTAAATCTTAGATCAGGAAAGCCACCTACTGACAAAAAAAAATTTGAGAAATAGAAAAGAAGAAAAAAATAAATAAGCCACTTCACCGCACCAGTATGGCTGGCAAGTTGTCGTGGGTAACAACCCATTATTCGATTATCCAGAACCCAACTCACAAAATGCACATTTAATTCCAAACACTTAGGAAGAAGCGAGAAAGTAGAATAAGCGAGGGAGATATACACTGGATCCACCCTTGTATTAACCCCATAAAAATAAAAAGTAGGGAAAAAGCTACCGATCGCAGAGATACATCTTTAGGTAAAATTTCTTTTCAAGGTCACTTAAAGGCGCAAAAAACTGAAGTTCGTTCTGATTACCGATCAATGAGTATCACATTTACACAAAAAGATGCTTACAACTTAAAATTCCTTTCGAGTCTTAGGTAGGTTGGGTAACCGTAGTAAGCTACCCTGAAACTCTAAACTCAAAAAAAAATCCAAAAAAAAAGACAAAAAGAAAAGAAAAAAATATATTTGCTTTTGAATAAGGAGAGGGCTTGGGGCGGTCTGTATTTTTGCAAACACCTAGGCGCTATTGAGTCTATAATTCAAGCCTTTAGTAGAAATTTCTTGGTGTTGAAAAATAACTATTGCCCAAGTAATTTGGTCCCAATTTTATTTATAAATAGCATATAATTTTGCTAGAGACTAGCAAAAGATAGGCATAGGAGTGTGATGTACACACATCTAATTGGCCTAAAATATCCATTTATACATGTTCTTAGTATCATAGAAGTATCATGTATTATAAATATTGCATAACATACATCATCATGCATTTAGGTTAATTTGTACAAATTGTATAGTAATTCATCTCTTTTTATGATTAGGAAACCGAGCGATATTTATCTGAGCCTCGGATTAAAGATCCAACTGTACGGATCTGATTAGGGTTACGATCGGAGTTCAACGCCTCCAAAATCGCCTTGATCGGACCTCCGTAGCATCAAATGCAGTCCGAAGAAGATCAGAGGTCAAGGAAAAAGGTTGTGCAAATCCATACCTCAGATGACAAATCCAACCGCATAGATGGATTCGGATCGACAATTACAACCTAACAACATGAAAATGTACCCAATCCGACATTTGTGGCACCATCTACAAGCATTGGAAAATGGACGACCCAGATGGCACCACGTGGCACCATCCAAGTCGCCCATAGCCACCCAGCGTCCATCCTCGCCATCAGATATTGACCATGGGATCGAGATCCAACGGTCGAAACGAAGCCACGTCACCCCCCAAGCGCAGCACTCATCTTTGAAGGCACGATCAACAATCAATCTAGGCCGTTGGATCAAAATCCAACAGCCGTGAGTGATGGCGCCTTAATTAAAAAATGCAAGCATCCACGGCTGTAGCGCATTGGGCAAGAGAGGCGCTCGCATCCATCGAGTGCACGTTCAAGACTTAGTGCGCCTCAAATCCTTAGCTAAAGCAAGGTGCAACGTAATTCAACCGCCAAATCATGATCAAGTGGCAACGGCAGCGACCACATAGAGTACTCTCATGCGTCGAATGAAGGAGCGCGCTGCATGCGTGCGATGACACACGATTGGACACGCCATCGTACCCGGGCACGTGCAATGAAGGGCAACGGCCGCGTAACGTGGAGCAATGTGGAGCATCGGATAAGTGACGAGCGACTAAGATCAAGCGCACGCCTTCAGCGACATGCATCTACAGTGACGCTCATAAACGTCACTAAAGACCCTAATATTAATGTTGAAGCCTTAAAAAGACTTTTATGCCCCCATTTCTACAGCTATAAAAGGCCTACGCCTCCCACATATTTTCTCATCCCTTCTCCGCTAGAGTTAAATATCAAAATTTTTCGCTTCTCATCCTCCCTTCGTAGAGCTGTCACCAGCCATCCTCTCGCCCCGTTCCAGAAGCGAATTCTATGACATCAACACCCTACCTCATCCCCGATTCTTCTAGATTCGCCCACAATCCTCCGTCTTCGCTCTCCTTCCAAGCATAGTCTGTCCGACTCATCCTCCAAGCATTCGTCGAGGACGATAATTTCTCATCCCCTGTCTTTATCGCTTTCTAGAATATATTTTCAGCGTCTAGTTGTAAAAATTAATTGTGACATTATCATAGCTATAAAATTGTTTCTCTCTCTCGTTTATATTTCAAGTCGTTTAAATGCAATTGTGAATGTTTCATTTATAAAAAAAATTACAAAAAAAATATAATTTTGAATTTAGAATCAACATAGCCTCCCCATATTCGACCCAAGACTCACTTTGAATTTCGGTAAAATTATCTGATTGCCAGATTTTTACGCAAATACGATGGATTTTTAACTCAATTTTTTCGTGTATAAAATCTCATTAATCAATTCTCTCTTCTATAAAGAGTCTTTGTATTCCTTATTTTGGATAATAATTATTCTTCCGACACAACTACTCTTCTAATAGCCGCCGACCACCCTCCCTCTCTCTCAAGACCGCCGACTGCTACTGCTCTCTCTCTCCCTATTCAACATGGAACGGTCTTTCTTAAACTATTTTTCCACATGCTTAGGAGCCTCCATGCCTCCATGTTGCATCATTCTTGACAACAAAATTTAAATACACATAAGTACCATACAACATGTAAATTCTTTAAAAAACCAAAATATGAGTCACATAATAGTACTAAAAAAACTCAAGAGTCAAAACAATAATAAAAAGTATTTTTTTTTAGAGAATAATAATAATCAACATGTAACAACATGATTTAAGTAAACAATCAATACATAGCCTCTTAAAAAAAAAATTAATTTAGTGATCACATAACATGTAAACTAACCGCATAAAACAGACATACTTTAACATAACTAAAGAGTAGAATAAAGGTATAAGTAACAAGAAAAAATGTAATGTATAACTCAAGAGAGGTCGAGACTCTTACGAATAACAGCAAGAAATGAGGTTGAGACTTGAAAGGGTAAGAGGGCAACGATGGGCAATGGAGAAAAACTGGTAAGGGGTAGTATGTAGGGGAAATAACAACTAGCGATGTAGCAATAGTCATTGGTAATGCTAATGGAAGAGTCCAAAGATGGAGAATGACTTGCAACAGCTAAGGGCAATAGGTTTTTTAGGACTTGAGAGGTTAGGGTCATTATTTGGGGTCCGGTGATGGGTGTAAGATTTTAGAAAAGGGTTTTATTTGCTTTATTAGGTCATATATAACTCACATGACCTTCAAATGTGAACTTTTAACTAAGGCTATAACCTTGATTCTACCTCACCACCTCAGCTTCGCCTCAACAAACTAAGGCGCACACCTCACACTGCAACCTCGAGGCTATAGCCTCAAGGTGATTTTCTTCCACCTCGCCTCGAGGCGTAAGCCTCAAGCGCATAATTGTAGTAACTTCTTAACACTAACTTCATACAAAATTTAGATATCAATGTTGTGCCAATAAATTTCCAAGTGCATGTATCATGGGCATGTCGAAGGCATGCCGTAAAAATGCCCATGTATCGATGTCAAGTTATCGAGGTTAACGATGACCCAAAGTTTTCTATATCAATATTTTCCATATTGGAGATCTAATCCACTAGGTTGACCAGTAGCAGCAATAGCAATAGTAGCAAAGTGCGCCAGCAATAACAGCAGCAGGAGTGTGCGCTAGCAGCAGCAACAACACAACAGATCTTACCGACGGCATGTTGACAGTTTCGCCGGCATGCCAACGAAACACCTACATATCGATAACTTTTCCATGTCGATATGCCTATTATCCAAAAATGACCATATCGTCGACATGCCGTCAACATACCATCAGCATCTAAAGCACCAACTCAAACCAATGGCATATATGAACTATAACATGTGATGGAAATATCATTTGTATGCTATAATAACTAGACTTCTTGATACCGTCATGTGCATACTTGCTCATTCCATTGTACAATTTAACTAAGATACATGGGTAAGTAATACCTATATCAAAGTAACAAAAAGAAAACACCATCTCGAATAACCCAACAATCATCCCTAGGCATGAATAACATACTACATGTAAAATAGAAGTCTAATTAAGATAACAGAATAATTTAAGGTTCATATAATGACATATCCATAAAAGCATCAACATAATCAATCACTTAATAAATTTACAACAACAGCAGAACTATATAGCTGCCGCAACATCTCGTGGCAGGGAATAACCTCCAATCAAGATACCACCACATAACAACTGTTTCATCTCATGGCAAGGAATAACCTCCAATCAAGATACCACCACATGGCACCTCTTTCGTTCAAAGCCTACAAAACATCGTTCTCCAGCTGCAACAAGCATATGTGATAACTTTTAGCTGTCTTCAACACGAAAGTGCTTGCCCAAAATATCGATTCATACCGAACGAGCCCTGATGTCATTGATCCTCTTAACAATAGTCATCATCTTCACCCTTATCTCCAACATAAGCTTATGGAATACGACAAATGACCGCATTGGTCATTTCATCATGTTACATTAAATGAAGCATGTCACATGTGTTGTGAGATAGTGGCATTTGATTTGACAGACATGTACGAAACCAGTGCTTTTGTGACAAATGGTATTATATTATGATACATGTGACATGCTCCATTTAGTGTAACATACGAGACGAAATGGCCAACGAGATCGTTTGTCGTATTCCACAAGCCTGTGTTGGTGATAAAGTAGAGGATGGCAACTATCGTTGAAAGGATCGATGACATTTGGGATCATTTGGCACAAGTAGATATTTTTGGCAAGCACTTTTGTATGGAGATATATTTACATAGTTAACGGATCTAAATAATGTAAAAGTATGATATCAAAATAATAAATAAATCAAAGAATACTTAGATTTTATGTGAAAATCCCACTCACGAATAGTAAGGAGAAAATCACGGGAGAATACCCCTACAGGCATGTTTCTTTTTATTTCTTGAAAGAATAAGTGGGAGATACACACCTATTTATAGGCCACCACACACATAACAAAATCTCACTCCCTTATGTGAAACTAAACACCACTATACAATTCTCTCAATACTCTCCCTCAAGCTAGAACATGAAATGCTCAACTTGTAACACAAAGAAATCCACTCTACACAACAGAACACAACCTCTGGATAGGTTCTTGCTTGTAGGCAGGAATACAGGCTAGAGCTATTGGACGAACTGTAGCTGGCTCTGAAAAGAGGCCTTTCTCCTAGAGACATACTACTGGTGGCTCCCCATTCAATATCCCTAAAAAAAGTCTTCCTTTGAAGACCTTGAAAAATAGATCTCCCTCTCTGGAGTCCATAAAACTGGATCTCCCACATAGAAACCTGAAATAGGCCCTTCCTCTGAGGACCTCAAAATAGGATCTCCCTCCCTAGAGACCTCGAAACTCTGAACCTTCCAGAGTTATGATTTCTCATGTATAGTCCAGGGACAAAAGAGACTCCTGAATGGAAGTGATTATAACAGACTTCCACATTCCCCCTTTCTCTCATACTCGTATTGGAGGAGAAAATAACGAGAAGAAAATAAAATAAAACTAGAGAAGAGCCTCTCCTCTTCTTATAAACATACTCATCATTTTTTTTCGATTTTTTTCCTTTTTTTAACTTCTTTTTCTTTTCTTTTCTTTTCTCCTTTTTTTTAATTTTTTTTCTTTCCTCTCTTTTTTTTTTACTGTCTCCCTTTTTTTCCCTCACCTTTCTCTAACAAATAGAGATAAGGAAATAGAGGATAGAAGCTACAATTTACCATTTTAGGGTTTTAAAACCCAAGATCCACCGGCGCTACAACCTTGTCCCGCGGCGATGGGAGTTGCTGAATCCGCACGCACGACACGAGGGCCTCGACTTCTTCTGCAGCAAGAGGGTTGCCATCGACCTTTCCTTCTAGATCGTCCAACAAGAGATCGCCCTCTCCCACTGCCACAACCCTCGTGCCCTTAAGCTATCCGCCAAGATGGATGTGTTCCCAGTGCTCGCCCTCAATCTCTCCGACCTCGGTTTGTCGATGCTCTACCTAGGCACTACTAGAGGAGCGCCACCCTGTGAGGCTATAGATCACCTCACCTAAGGCCATCCTCACCACACCACCTCTTCTCGTCGTGTTATGTTTGGCGATCTCGAGGACATCCTCACAAGCGCCTTCTTTATCACATCGCCAGATCCACAAGAGATCTCACACAAGATCGACTCTGCTAATTGCAAGCACAATATCTTCACGTCAATCCTTGCTTCGACCACGCACTCTCCATGCCAAACAGAACAGCAAAAGGCCAAGAGCAAACGGCTGTGATCTCGCCCTCTGATCGGATACGATCTACTCTCCTTCGACTTTGACCGATCTGATCCCCTTCGATCCAAGCGCTGCTATCAGCGACAATGAGGAAGTTCTTGTGAAGAGGACTCACCTTCATGCACCTCACCACCTCTTGTGGCAATACTTGCTACTGAGAATGCTCCAAGAATAAACATAATCTGAAGAATGAATATAACCTAATAACCGACTTGCTCTGATACCAAGTTGACAGATCTAAATAATGCAGAAGCATGATATCAAAACAATAAATCAATCAAAGAACACTTGGGTTTTACATTAAAACCTCACTCACAAAAAGTGGGGAAAGAACCACAGGAGAAGTACCCTATAGGTGTGTTTCTCTTTATTTCTTCTCGAAAAAAATAAGTAGGGGATACACACCTATTTATAGGTCACCACACACATAACAAAATCTCACTCCACTATGTAAGACTAAACACAACTACACAATTCTCTCAACATAAATGTTATCACATGTGCTAGTTCCAGCTAGTGAATGATATTCTGGATGCCCTACAGTCTTTGAACGAAATGGGTGTCATGTTGTGGTAGCTTGATTAGAGGTTATTCCTTGCCATGAGATATTGCAGTAGTTATCTAATTTAAGTGTTGTCCTTTTAAACTTATTAAGTGCATCTGACTATGTTGACATTTTCATAGTTATGGGTATGACATTATATGTTCAGTAAGTTATTATTTATCTTAATTAAACTTCTTTCTTGCATATAGTATTTTACATCAACAAATGATTGGTGGGCTATTCGAGATTGGTTTCTATTTGCTACTTCAGTACAGATATTGCTTGCTTGCATATCTTAATTAAATAATACAGTGGTACGAGCAAGTTCGCACATGACGGTATCTAGGGATCAAGTTATTGTATCATGCAAGTGATATTTTCATCGCACATGATAGTTTATGTACATCATCAATGAAAGTGATTTATTAACTTTAGTATAAAGTTAATGCTCCTAAGTAACTACAATTATAAAATGCATCCGAACAATGTAAATTTCACATATTTTCTTTTGTACGTGAGTAACGATTTGTTCAGTGAAGATTACGAATTGTCGCTCTTTTAATCAAGTTCTTTATATTCTTCTGCTGCATGTGAATTTCACCTACTTAAGATGGAGGATGTTTTACATTTCATGCTCAATTTAAATAAATAGAACAACAAAATATTTTAGCTTTCATAACATAAACATACAAAGTTAAATTAAGCGTGAACTAGGTTTATAGCGGATTACTTACAATACGATTACAATAACATGGTGGATTATGTCATAACTTCCCAACAATTCTTTACAAAAAAGGGAAAAAAAACCCACTTCATTGTATGTTGAAAGAGATGTAGTGTGATTATTTAGTCCCACATAATAGAGTGGGGCTTTTCGTTATGTGTGATGGCCTATAAATAGATGTGTATTCCTCCCATTTTCCTTTAAGAAGAAATACAAAGAAAGCACGCTCATAGGGCGCTTCTCACGTGGTTTTCTCCACACTCCTCATGAGTAGAGTTTCCACGTAAACCTAAGTGTTCATTTGATTCTTTTATACTTTTGATATCTCGTTATTATGCTTCCACATTATTTATCTTATTCAACTTGATATCACAGCAGTCCGTTCCTTAGGTTATCATATTTATTTGATTATCATATTTTATTATTCTTGCACTCAGTGTTCTCTTCCAAGAAGAAGGATCTCCTCGGAGGTCATGATCTAGAAGGAAATCTTCCCGGAGGAGATCTCGAGGAATCATGCAAGGGCCATAGCAATCCTGATCTTGGCGAAGGAGGCTGGCAGATCTGAGGACGCAACGAGGAACGAGAAGAGGAAAAGGATGCCCAGTGGGGTGTTGTGCCTCGTGCACGGTTAAGAGGCTGCACAGGGGGCACCACGACCGCACCGCAGCACGCAACGACGGTCGACGGTTGTGAGGCGAGGCGGTGTTGATCACGCGAAGGTGGCTCGACCATGATCAACGGCCATGCAAGGAGTCAGCATGCCTTGTAGTGGCCGTCGAGGGTGGTCAAGAGGGCGATGAGGCAGCGTGTCGACGACGTTGCAAATAATGAGGCCGTCACACAGGGAGATCTTCGTGCAAAGCTCCTCCTGCGAGAGGTTGTAGGCGCAGTCAGCGTTGAAGAAGCCCTTGAGGAGCTCAAGATGTGGCATGTGGTGCCAGCCGAAGCGGATGCGGGCTGTGGTGGCAGCTGGAGTAGACGCAAGAGTCGGAGGCAAGGATGAAGGAGCCACCACTAGGATCTGTGTGAATTGGTTCTCCCAAACCCTAAGGGAGAGATGGCTCATCCCCCCCCCCCCCCCCCAATGGTTGACGTCTCACGTGCTGAGAGGGAAACAAAAAAAAAAAGGAAAAGAAAGAGAAGGGAGAGAAGAAAAAATAAAAGAGAAAAGGAAAAAAAAAATCAAAAAATTTTGATAAAAAAAGAGAGGTTTATGTTTAAGAGAAGATATGGAGAAATCTTCTCTAACTTTTATTTTCTTCTCATTATTATTATTTTTTCTCTCATACGAGTATAGAACAAAGAGAGAGTGTGGAAGCTTGTTGTAGTCACCCTTATTTGGGAGTCCCTTTTGTTCATGGACTCCACATGAGAAACCCAACTCTAAGAGGTCCAGAGTTTCGAGGTCCTTAGAGGAAGGGTCCATTTCAGGTTTCTATGTAAAAGATCCAGTGTCGTAAACTCCAGAGAAGGAGATCCACCTTTGAGGTCTTCAGAAGAAGATCCCATATCAGGGATACTAAATGGGAAGCCACCAACACCAGATCTTTAGAGCCAGCTGCAGTTCATCCAACAGCTCCAACCCGTGTTCCCTCCTACAAGCAAGAACCAGTCCAAAGTTTGTTTGTTCTACTGTGTAGAGGGGTTATTTATGTTACAAGCTGAACATTCTATGCTCCAGCTTGAGAGAGTGTGTTGAGAGAGATGTAGTGTGGTTATGTAGTCCCACATAGTGGAGTAGGAATTTCCGTTATGTGTGATGACCTATAAATAAGCGTGTACTTCCATTTTCCTTTGAGAAGAAATACAGAGAAAATGCACCCATAAGGTACTTCTCCCGTGATTTTCTCCCCACTCCTTGTGAGTGGGGTTTCTACATAAACCCAAGTGTTCATTTGATTCTTCTATGTTTTTGATATCTCATTATTATGATTCCGCATTATTTATCTTATTCAACTTTATAAAATATTATTCCACACTAACTCCCACAATATCAACCAATCATTACCATGAAATCACAAACTCTTCCACTATCACTCTATGATATTAAAAAAAATACCTAACATTCACATACCAATCATTTCTATCCCATTCCCCCAACCAAACACACCCAACACAATCTATTCCACACTTATTCTATCCCAGAACAAGCCAATCCCCCATCCAAAAGCCTAAATGTTCTCATTTACACACTTAGTATCCCATGTCCAACTATATGTCTACTCTCCACCTTCACCTTACTTGGAGATCATCTCTCTCTAATGGATAATGTTCGTTCCTAAATCCTATTCTTAGCAGCTACAGCACTCCTCTTGAAAGAATGCTACAGAGAGGAGAAATCAGCCTTGTATTCTTAAGTTACTTGGGATTTGGGGAGCCACCACTAATGTTGATATAATGGGCTATCGCTGGGAAGTTAGTTTATCAATCTGATGGTACCATTGATTAATTCAAGGCCCAATTAATAGGTAAAAGTTATAAGCCAAAGTATGGAGTTAATTACTTTGAGACAATTTCTCCAAGCTTAATGTCTTAATTTCATTTGCATAGCCCCTTTACTTGCTACAAATTATTGTTGCAAGGGGCATTTGCTAAATTAAAAGTGCCTTCTTGTACAGTGATTTGGTAAAAAATGCTTACATTAAGCAAGCCCTCAGAGTAGTCACTGAGGGGCAGACTCATACGGTATGAAAATTGAAGACATCTATCTATTGACTCAAGCAAGAGTCCAATAGCTTAGTTTTACAAGTTTTAGCAACGCAGTTAGATCTCATGGCTCCCAAAGATCTAGTTCCAATCATAGTCTACTAAAATAATTATTCCTGCTATTTATGTTAGCACCTATGACAAATCAGGAACAAAGGAAACGAAGAAATTTCTCCACTCACCCTGTCACGAAAGATTTAAACAGGCTGAATTATTTTCATGGCATTAAAGTATATCCACATAGCAAGTAAAATTTTGGAATTTCTACATAGATCTCCGTGCTCTTTGCATATCACACCCATATCCCTACGTTTCCAATATCATCGTGGATATCCATGAAATCATAAATTTTTTGCATATAGCCCCTGTTGAAGAATGGATACTAAAAAATAAAGAACTTTTGCAAAAATAAAATTCTTATGGTTTTTTTACTTTACTTTTAAGCCCTCACTCCATCTCCATTGAGGGCTTCAAGGACCAAGGGAGGTCAACCACTCCACCGCAGACCTCGTCAAAGCCAATGCTGAATGCCTGCTTTGGAGATTGGAGTTTCCCCAATCCGAATCAGGTAGGTGGTAGGAAGGAATTTGTCGTCTCATTGAGAGGTGCGGAGGCATCCACCATGATAGGAGAGGTGGTGGAGAAGGCAATGGGGTTAGGGGATCTCCCAGAGGGATGCGTGGCATTGGTGCTCCTCAACCTCCGGCCCTCTCAACACACAACTGCAGATTTAATGGATCTCCTCGAGACTTGTACCTCACCTGTTCACATCCTTCCACCTTTTCTTTCTATTGGCATGAAGCCCATCTATCACTAAACCATATATAGTTATGTGTGTTGAGTCTTTCAGAGCTACTAGTTAAGTTGCAAACAATTAAATCACCTAGACCAATTCTGAAGTTATCATCATCCACACCTAGAACATGTAAATCAAATCACTGGACAAACAAAGGAGAGGCCCCCAAGGTCCTTGTTGACTGTGGACACATCATCAATTCCTTCGAGGATTTTAGGGATACCTTACTTCTAAAAAAACATTCTTCAGCATAAGCACCTTGCCAGATTTGAAATTCAGCTTGACTAGTTTTTTATCAAAATTGAGCAGTATCATGCCTCTCTCATTTCAACACTAATCATATAAATAATTAAGATTAGGCCAAATATGTTATTAACATGTGACATCCATCATCCACTTTCATGGTCAAACCAAGGGCTGAAACCAACTGTAGGGTGCATTTTGCCTGACTCAGTTAGCAATTTTCCAAAGGATACACCAAGCTTTTGTGAGTAAATTGCCTAAAAATCCTTGACATATCCCTATCAAGCCAAGGGCAAAATCTTACAGCACTAAATTCCAGTTTGAAACCATCACATTCACTAGCATTCACTGTCAGAAAAGGTAAAAGGTCAGCCAATTCAGCATATACAGCAGTTCTCAGATACAATGCAACGCCAAAAACATCCATGATGGCATAAATGGCATAATGTCCCTCTTGAAGTCAGATTCAATGGATCTCCCAGAGGGATTCATCGTCTCTGCTCTTCATTTTCGCTTCGGCAAAAACTCTCTGTCTGGAAGGCAATTGTATCATCCCCAAAACCTCCTCCTTCTCAAAGACAACGATCTCTGCCCTTAGGTTTGATGGGGTGTGCCTTCCGCAAATGAAGTTTGTCATCATGAAGGACCCCCATTGACACTCTCGCAGCCATCCCTCAGACTGATCAAGATGGAAACTGGAATTGGTGTGTGTGTGTGTGAGAGAGACACAGAGAGTGTCGTTTGATCAGGGCCTTCTCCATCAACACAGAGAGAGAGAGATACCCAATGAAGGCAGCATCGAAGGAGCAATTAGAGGAGAGGGAAGGGCAGATTGAGGAGAGGAGGAAAGGAAGAAGGGAAGGAGGGCAGAAGAGAGTAGCCAATCGGCATCAGCAAAAGTGAGGTTGGAGGCAGAGCACTCTACCTTGCCCTAGCCCTCAACGCCCTCACAAGAAAGGAAGGAAGAGGTGGGAAGAGAAAGGAGGTGAAAAGGAAAAGAACCTAAAGATAAAAAAGTAAAAAAATTATAAGAACTTTTTCGCATACTCATTCTTCAAAAAGGTACATATGTAAGAAATTTTGTGATTTCAAGCATATCCATGACAATATTGGGAGCCCAAGGTATGGGTGTAATATCCAAATATTACAAGCACATCTACGTAAAACCCCTAGAATTTTTTTTTGAAAAGGTTAAAAGCCCTATAATTTTTCCATAGAAAATGTGTTAGCAATATGCTACATGATGCTGGTAAATTACGGTGTAAACCTATTTATCTTCCTATATAAAATTTATGCTTTTACAAGACTGAAAAAATTTTCCAAATACATGTCCATGTGAACCTTCAGCTGGTAAACACGCAAATCTCACTATTACTAACTTGATATTTCTTTTTTTTGTAGGTTGAGCCAGCTAGTTTATGGACAACCTACTTATGGACATTAGGATGTTGTGACACACACTCTTTGCTTTTTGAAATCTTCTAGCAAAAAAAGGCCTTCTACTTGAAAATAATGGGCACGTAAAAGTTTAACAATTTTCATATGCATAGTATACTAGGTATTGGGAGGACAAGCAGTCCAACATTGCTGCAACGCCTTGTTAATGGTAACCTTGTTGGCAAAGCAAGATGCAGAATGAAGTTTTGTGCACCAGTGTTATAATGTAGAACTATGGCCCATAGTGCATGTTGAACACTTATGGATTCATTCTCTACCTTTTTTAAAAACAAAAAAAGGAAGTTAACAAAGGTTGTGAATCCCCTGCTTCATTAATAAAAAGGAGAGCTAATAGTTCCAAGCAATACAAAGAGAGTTAAAAAGATTAACAACACCATGGATGCCAGTCTTCTCCCCGTTGAAAATTACTCCATTGCCCTCTAGCCACAATGGCCAAACCAAGAACGACACCCTCCTTAGTTGATCAATAGTATCCAACATGGAGTCATTTCTCAAGCTAGTCCAAGACACATCCTCAAACGAGTAGTCCACTGACCAGGCTCTAGAGTGAAGCCAACAGTCCATAGTAAATAGACCTGTATCTTCAAAGTAATCAATGAAAAGGACACGTCCTACATCATCGCCTAGTCGCCAACGGCTTCTAAAAGCCTTGTGAGGATTTCTGTCCTCATCAGCCAAATGAAAAGGCAGATTTTGAGTGGGCTGACAAACTCTGAAGTTTTAAATGATTTAACTATGCCATCGATACAAAAATCCCCGAGAGGGTGAGTTCCAATGAGACGGTACTTCTGGGTGACCCTCTTGAGGTAGAGGTTCCTTGGCCCATGGCCATTGGAGCGAACCAGCACTTCTTAAAGAATTCTTTTGGAAGATATGAAACATGTCGGAGGGTTACTATCTTAAGTAACCATCCTTTAATCTTTCAAAAAAAAATACAAAAATTATCGAGGTAGATTGTCGCTTTATTAAGCTAACATAAGAGATCGGATTAGCACTACTTATAAGTTGAATAATATAAATAAGTGTAAGTATAATAATATCAAAACATAAACAATGAGAACACTTAGGTTTACATGGAAATCCCACTTACGAAGAGTAGAGAGAAAACCATGGGAGATGCACCCCATGGGTGTGTGTTTCTGTTTATTCTTCTCAAAGAAACAAGCGAAGAGCACATGCCTATCTATAAACCACCACACACTCTACATTCCCACAATAGACAATGCAATGCTAAATGATCATTTATACACAATTCTCTCAACACTCCCCCACAAGCTGGAGTATAGAATGCTCAGCTTGTAACACAAAGAAATCCCTCTACATAGCAAAACAAAAAGCTTTCTTAATTGGTACAAGTGCCTCTCCTCTGCAAACGACAATTGCACTCTTGTTCATCCTTGTAGGCAGGTATACTAATGATGGCACATCAGCGAGACTGAAGCTTGACGACGAACTGTTATAGTTAACTCAAACATGAGCCTCTCCTCTAGAAACCTTAACTGGTGCTGGTGACTCCTCATTCAGTATCCTTATCATGGGCCGTCCTCTGAAGACCTTGAAACTAGATCTCTCCTTTGGAGTCCATAAAACTGGATCTCCCACATAGAAACCTAATATGAACCCTTCCTATGAGGACCTTGATACTGGATCACCCTCCTCTAAAGACCTCAAAACTATGGAGCTCCCAAAGTTGTGGTTTCTCATGTGATGACTTCGAATAAAGAGACTTCCAAATGGGTGATAACTATAATAGGATCCACACTCCCCCTTTCTCCTATACATTGTGGGAAAAGAAAACATGAAGAATAACAAGAGAAGAGTTTCTCCCCCTCTTTTCTTCAACATGATCATCATTTTTTTCATTTTTTTTCCTTTTTTTCTCCTTGTTTTTTCTCTCTTTTTTTTCTATCCCTTTTTCTCCTCTTTTGTCCCTTTTTATTACTGCAATCTTATTCTCCTCTTCTTATTCTTGCCCCCTTCCTTTCCTTCTCACTCTTTTCCTTTGTATATCAAATAAAAGTAAAACCAAAGGGCAGAAAAGGAAAAATACCCATAAATACCTTTCATCTCTTCTCCTTAGGGTTCTCACAAGCCCAATGCACACCGCCAAAACACCACATGGGCCTCCGTGCTGCACCAAACCTGTAGGCGTGTCTAAATCAGAGCATCCTTCAACTTCATCACCATCAAGATTCCTCGACACCACCTTCTCGTTCAGTTTCATGGTGGCGATCTTGTACTCAACAGCAACCCCCGCGAGGCCCTTTACCGCCCTTTAACTCCATGGAATCGCCATCACCACGTCACTCCTACAGCACCATGATTGGTAGCAAAATCTCCGGGGCAGCATGCACTTCAATCCTCGCATTAAATGGAGTCGGAACATGAAGTCTCTCAAATGGAGTTTGCAACTCTCCCCTTCAGGAAGTCGCTACATTGGTCGTCAAGGTTGTCAAACCATCATCAGCGTCAGAATAAAGCAAGGTGATGCCACCACCCAAGGTAACAACAGCATCGACTCCTGCTACTTCATCTTCCTATCTACATGCGCCACCTCTTCCATGCCATCGAGTGTGTTGCTGCTACATCAACAGTGGCTGCAGCCACCTCTGATCTATCTCCTCATGGCACACCTGACGATGACCTCCTCTTCAAACTCAAATAGAGGTGGAAACCCCACTCCAGCTTCGTGGAATCGCCATTGCCATCGTCATCATCGCCCCCATCCCTGCAAGGCGTGACTCCTTCGACTTTACCTTTGGCTACTCGTGCAATTCCTTACGATCGCCACCATCAGTAGCAGAGATCTCACACAAATATGTCAAGATGACTCCACAGGGCAGTCTTCATGACATCACATCAATGGACCTCAATCAATACGTCGTAGTTCATGGACAAGTCAACCACCGCCCTCGTCGCCCAAGGCTCAATCGACTGAACCCATTAAAGTAAAAGGATCAAATCCCCCATCCTTTTTTTTTTGCCATCAACAGCTCCTCTGGATGAAGAAATTGGAAGACCCACTGACAAAGAGCAAGGAGAAAACCAAGAATCAAACTGCATTGATATCAAGTTGAATAATATAAATAAGCGGAAGCATAATAATATCAAAGCATAAATAATAAAAGAAAAGTGCCCTATGGGCGTGTGTTTCTATTTATTCTTCTCAAAGAAACAAGTGAGAAGTATATACATATTTATAGACCACCGCACACTTTACATTCCTATAACAGATGATGTGGTACTAAATGGCCACTTACACACAATTCTCTCAGCATCATGTCAACATGTGATCACTTGCATATATTTTCACTAAATCATTAATACCAAGCAGATTATTTATTATCACATCCAAGTTGGGTATGCTTGATATTTATGCTCTAACATAAAGGGAGTGTTGAATAAGAGGAATAATTGCAATTGCTTAGTTATTATTCCTTTTCCATTTGTTTCCTTCTTTGCATTTTCCTTATAGACCTCATATAATATTCCGTCTCCACATGCACACCCTTGTAATATACCTTTCAACAAAATTCCATTCAAAGCCACCAAAGGTTGGTGCAATGGTAGAGCTTCTGCGTTAACATCTAAAGAGGTCATGGAGATCAAATCCATGCCCATCATATCTACGCATTCAATCTTCATTAAGCAATCTTCAATCCTCAATGTCAACCATTTTGAGAGCCTTGACATACCTTTATCTAAATAACCTTGGCATCAACTTATAAGCATCCATAAATTTAAAAATCAAAATTTTCATGAGTAGTGCATGGCAATTCATTGATATAATCCCCATTTGTTCCATAAGCAAAGTGTATGGTACATTTCATGTTTGAATACATTGGACAGTTTCAGATTCTAAAATGCTGTAGCTTGGTTCATAATGGCAACTTGAAAATTTATGTGACTTCTACAAATGTAAGAATTTCCAATTGCTAGATAAAATCTTCCACATGATCATGGTTTTGCCAACCTCAAAGCTGAAATCTCATCCCTTTCTCACGGTGGCTTGTTTGCAGATCCCCCTCTCCACCCTTTCTTTTTTTTTTGAGAGAGAGAGAATCCACCCTTTCTCGTAGAGGCTTATTTACCAATGTCCCTCTCTCTCTCATATAGGCCACAATAATCTTGCCACATTTTTGCCTTTACTAATTGGTTATTTTTTCACTTCAGGTTTGCATGCCCACAAATGATATACCTCTAAAGTGATTAATCAAAATAAATTTCCTGAGTGTCATGAAGACACAAGAAACTTCTTGATATTTTCCTAAAGATATGCAAGAACTTGCAATACTGGCAATCAACTACCTCGTACAGAGTTCCTCCTGGAGGTTGCTTCACGTGCAAATCAGCAACCAAAGCAAATTCACTAGCTATATAGGCAACAGCCAAGCAAAAGAACATATATGTAAAAGGTGAACAAACATAAAAAATTTTGAGTACCTTAAGAAGGTCAAACACCTTCTCAGCAGTATATTTCTGCTCCAAGTTTGCACCTTTCTGCTGAACTTTATCAGGATGGATGCATAGAGTTGCTTTTCTGTACACCTTTTTTACAGATGCCGAAGTTATTAGATCCGTTATGGTTACTGGCTGCCAACCAGATTCAGACCAAAGAACCTGTACGTTGTTACAGCATAAAAAAAATGAGACAACCATGAGAGATCTAGCAAAACTATACATCTGTATATCTGAAGAAAAATCAGCAGAAACTATTCAAATTGACAGTGCCTCATTGGATAAACAAAGATCGCGATAGAAATATTAAGAGGGTTGATTGCAGCAAAAAATCAGAAAGTGATGAATTGAAACTAGAAGATGTCCAAAAGGCCAGCAAGTCAACACACTCTAGTCATGATCAACCACACAAACATACTGGAGAAATAAAAAATAGATTACATTGACTAGCCACGGACAGGTCATCTACAACACATGCATGGAAATCCCAGGATCTTGAAACTCATACAAAAAGATGGCATCATTCAAGGTGCATACATCTTGAAAAGAAAATACAGATAACGAATCTAATCCTTTCCGAAAAGGAAACACTAAAATTCCTTATAAAATGGTTTGACGCAATTCCCCAGCAGCAGAGTGATTAAGTTGATTTGTTTGTGAATCGCCCGATATTGGCCAACTCACTGCCATCTGACTACCCAAGACAAAAAAAAAATGATATTAAACTAACATTAATTGTCATTGACTGCTCATGTAATCATACAAATCTACGAGTGTAAAATAATGCCCATACTTCTCTCCCAAATAAAATGTCCATATAGAAAACCCATAAGTTGCATATACAACCTAGAATATTAAATTCCCAGCCAATCCCATCATGTGCATTGTGAGGATTCGTGGAAACAAGATGGGCCCCGGCATGTGGATGATCCACTCGTGGAGCGTGGAGATCGAAGAGAGAGAGAGAGAGGGAGAGCCGGCAATGAAGAAGAAAGAGAGGGGAGTTGATGAAAATAGAAAATATTTATTGCAACTCAACTCAAAATAAGCCATGTTGGTCTCTTTATAAAGAGATCTACTCTCATTTCCTAAAACAACCCAAATCAAATCAATCTTAACAATTCAATCAATCACAAATCCTAAATTATCTCTTTCTTAATTGGACTCCTATTACTAAAACAAAATTGTCACATGTGGCACAACTTGGCATGCAGGCCGCCCACAAAAAGACCTAAACCACACAGCCTAATCGACTAACAGGCTGACTGCCACATGAACTATCCACATGGCCCATTGTGCCACATGGCAATCCACGTGGTTCATTCTCCACTCCCCCTCAAGTCAAAGCCAAGAGGACGATGACCTGTTTAACTCATGGTGAGGCTAAAGCCCCCATCATTCTTCATCTTCTTCGAGCCCCGAACTCTCGATCTCATCATTACTAGAAGTCATGGTGTAGCCTCTTGCGACCTCCAAAGTCGTTGCCTCTAGGGCAACCTCAATAGTCGTAACGACAACTGCCATAGTCTTCTCCTTTTCTTCTTAAAATATGGCTCGAATCTTTTCGAGATTTGCAGGTGTAAAGGAATCCACGCGTAAGGTACTAATAGCCCCACATGCAGGTTTCCCGAACTTATCCCAAGATCAATCTTGTAAGTGATTGGTGCACCCACAATGTTGACATGGTGGATAGACTCTACCCAAGCCTTAACCACGACCTCTTCTGCATCCTGCACCTCCATCAAAAGTAACTAATGCGGTGCTTTCAGACACCACAACTCTGCTAGATCTTGCCTCTAGTTCCCCAAGTTTCTCGAGATGGCTGTAGATCACCTCAAGATCCATCTCTTTGTCCAACACCAAGATATGGACATGTGCTGGCTGATATCGGGGATGTAATCCCGACAGCAATCTCATCGTCTTCCACCTTTCACATGTAGTAATCTGCTTGTCATAGCAAACAAGCTCATAAATCTCGAGATCCTCAAATAACACCATCGTCGAATAATATTTATCAAAGGGAAGATTCCCTTGATTTGCAATCCAGATGCAGGTATATATGTCAGTGATGCAGGCATTGTTGAACTTCTTGAAGTATCACTTCTCTAAGAAATCCCACATGTTGAACATTGACTCCTTGCATAGCATATTCAAGGCAATGGATGAATCGACTGGGTTCATCAGCCAATTCATCACCAAGTAGTTTTCTTTCTCCCACTTCTTCGTCATGTTCTTGGATTCGAGCTCTTCCTTCAGTAGGACATGCAATTTGTCTTGGCCGCATACGAAGTTCTCGAACGCTCGTGCCCATAGGATATAGTTCTATGATGTTAATTTGATTCTTATTTTCAGCCATCTTCGTTCTTGAAAAACAAGTCTCCCTCTACTTCTACGCTCTGCGTAAGGCACTAGATACGTAAGAGACAAGACTCATCAGGGCTCCCTTCTCGTCTCCTTGGGCCTTCTGTAAGGAACCAAGGTCCCTCAAGGAGTTCTTGAGAGAACTCCCTCGTCGACGAAGATGTCTCGAAAGTCAAGGCTACGATGCACGTGGAGACACACAAGACTGGACCTTGCGCATGATCTCCACTCCTCACAACTCCTTGTTCCACGTGTGGGTGAACAGAGAGGCCTAAACAAGAAGGCCATTGGCGTAGCACTACTCAACTCTTAAGTGTGCCTTTAAGAAGCCCAATGCCCATGTTACCCTTGCGAGTCTCGAAAGACATACAAGGCACAAACTATGATCGGGCATTTCCTTATTGGGTTGGATCCAGCCTATGATGCAGTTAGATTCATACGTTAACGCTAAGCTTACGGTTGGTTAAGTAGATTTGCGAATTCTTTATCATCTTCAACTCATGGAAACCAGGCTTTTGCCTTGGCTACCTCACAAGGAACAAACAGGGGCATAGGACCATCCACTAGAGGATGTAGACGAGGTCGAGGAGGTAAAGGGAGTGCTAAGCCCTAATGCTCACATTATGGAAAGTTGGGTCATACTCAGGATACATGCTGGACTAAGCATGGAAAGCTTATTAGTGCACATTAGGGGATTGCAGCTCCTGAGGCAGTGCCAAAGTCTACGCCCATCACTAAAGCCAAGTATGATGACCTAATTTAGAGGCTTAATCATCATGGGACATCTGCTATACTGATTATAGCTATTTCCAACTCTTCTAGGAATGCAGATATTACCGCCCTTGTTGGTTCTTCAAGTATATGTCTTGCCTATCATGCTAGTCCAGATGATACTGACTAGCTTGTAGCTTGTAGATTCAGGAGCCTCCTAACATATATATGAGAAGGTACAATAGTTCTCTCGATTGCAATCTATCTCTTCAACCAAGACTATTTATGTAGAGCTATTTTTTATGGTGTTTCTCTAATGTTTCAAGATATCCTAGCAGGGTAGGAGATTGATTATAGCCGTAAGGAGGAAGGTGTCTATCACTTGCTACAATTGCCATATGCCAATCATTCTACTATTTCTTCTTGTGGATCTTCCAGTTATCTTTGGCACTTGAAATTTGGACATCTACCATTGCCCAAACTCCAACAAGTCATCCCACAAATTCCTGCTACTACTACCTTCCAGTGCGAGGTGTGACAATCGAGAAAACATTACAAGACTTCCCCAATCGGTAGGGTCATAATGCTAAGTCTTCATTCTAGTTGCCGCATATGCATAGGCGACCCCTCTCCTAAATCACATATCATTGGACAGTCTAATAATCGATCCAAACCGACTGCTTGGTCCAACTACACATATAACCAGTTGAGTATAAAGGCCTATTTTCAAATAGACCCAAAATAAAGAAGCTCACGTGATTTTTAAATAGGTCAATTTTTCCAAATGTTATATTATAATCTCTATAGTATACTAATTAAAGATTAATATGTTTTTGTGTTATACTAATTGACGTGACTTTATGTTTATAACTTAGATTTTTGTATGTTTGGGTCCATATGATACAATTTTAATAAGTTGACTAATTATTTTGTATTTTTTCAATAAAAAAATAAAAAACCACATATTCGTCCACATACTTCCCCACATACCACATACTCTCGATGCAGTAACCTAACCAACCGAATATTACATACTGACTTTTTTAAGCTTGTCTGGGGCATAGATTTGATCTTGTTATTGTTGATGACTTTTCTCACTTGTCATGAGTTTTTTTGTTAAAATCAAAGTCGAAGGTAGGTGATGTACTCAAGAATTTTCTTATTGAAATAAAAAATCAGTTTGGTGCAAATGTGAAGTAGGAGAGGGTGATTCATCATATTATTCCAATAAGCTCTACACCCCTTTATATGGAGAAGAGGTGTAGGAAACTTACGATACATGTCCACATAGAAAAATAAAATAGCAAGAAGCCACAAAACATAAACACAAGTACAAAAATAGGAAATATGTCAACACTCCCCCTCAAGCTGGAGCATAGATATCTATCATGCTCAACTTGGAAAAGCATGCATCAAAAGCTCCATGTGGCAAAGGTTTAGTGAAATTGTCATCAGTCTGGTCCTCAGAAGCAACAAAAGTAGTGCGCAATTCTCCCTAATGTATTAAATCTTTGGTGTAATGATAATCCACCTCTACATGTTTCGCTCTCTCATGAAACATTGTATTACTAGCGATGTAGGTGGCTGCCCTATCATTTCCATAAGACCATCAATCTAAACATATAAATCTCGCAATAGGGGTTTCACCTAAACCATCTTAGTAGTAGCCTATGCCATAGCCTGATACTCAGATTCTGCACTTAATCTGGAGACTACCCCATGTTTTTTACTCTTTAATGTAACAAGATTACCAGCAACAAAAGTGTAGAAGCCTATGCTAGATTTTGTATGCTATACTCCCTACATAGTCAACATCTGAATATCCCACAACAATCAAGGGTGCTCCTATCTAAAAAAGTAACCCACGGCCATATACTTTCTTCAAGTACCTCAATGCCTACATAGTTGCCTGCCACTGTAATTTGGTGGGTTTATCCATAAATTAACTTAACTTTCCAAGTGTCAAAGCAATATCAGGTCTAGTAATAGTTAAGTATAATAATTTCCCAACCAACTGTATAAGTAATTATCAACCACCTCTGCCTCTTCATTATATAAATGTGCCTTGAGATCTATAGGTATATTAGCAAATTTGGATGCCAACATGCTTGTCTCCTTGAGTACATCAACTGCATATTTGTGTTGGACAAAACTATCCCCTACTTGCTAGTTGTAACTTCAATTCCTAGAAAATAGCATAGTTAGCCCAGATCTTTCGTAACAAACTGTTCTACTAGAAATCTTTTGACCTCTACAATTCCAACTTTGTCATCTCCTATAATAATCAAATCAACAGATACTAAATGAACTAGCACACCTTGCTATGTGAACTAGCACACCTTGCTATGTCTTCCTGACAAACAACAAATGAACCGAGGAAGATCTCTGCAAACCTATCTTTTCAAGCACTTTTGAGAGTTTGTGAAACCATGCTCTTGGACTTTGCTTGAGTCCATAAATAACCTTCTTCAACTTGCATACAGACTCCCCCTGAACCTTAAATCCAAGAGGTTGTTGCATGTGAACCTCTTCCTTAAGGTCACCATAAAGGAATACATTCTTAACGTCAAACTGGTAAAGCTTCCAATCTTTGTGAGCAGCAATAGAAATTAGAATCCTGATCATAGACAGGAGAGCTACTGGAAAGAAGATATCAACGATATCCACCCCATATGTCTGAATGAATCCCTTTGCTACCAGACAAATCTTATACCTTGAAATAGACCCACCTTAGTTGTACTTCAAGGCAAAGACCCAGGGACAACCAACAAGTTTTATGCCAAGCAAAAGAGAAGTAAGATCCTATGTATGTCGATCTTGTAAGGCAGTCATCTCATCCTCCATGACCTGCCATTTTGGATCAAGCATAGCTTCCTGATATGTAGCTAGTAACTCCATAGCTAACAAAGCTGTAGTGAACAAGCCAAAAGATTTCCCCATCATGTCAGTAGCCACTACCCCTGCTGCTGTATGATGTGCACAAGATCATGGTGCCATCTAAATAGCTAACGAAAGATCATCCTTAGGAGCAACACACATGTACCTGCACAATCACCACTAGCACACATCTGGTCAGATTACTCAACACATACCTTGCTTGAGGAGGAAGGTAGGACAAAAGTGAGGGGGGTGTGATTCTTGTATGTTACTGGCAACTGCTACATCACTGGAAGATCTTTATATCTATCATTGTCACTAGAAAGATGCAGAAGACCTCAGTGAGGTCATAAATATCGCTATCGATGTCGTATCGACAAGTCGAAAAAGGGATATATTGGAGATATATGCTGATATCAGTGAATTTTGAGGAAATCGCTCAAAAAAGTCCAAAATGTCCCAAAATATTACAAATTTGATGAAAATTAATATTTTAATAACTAATACATCGTAATGAAATGCTTAGAAGACAAATCATAAATTTTAAATGAAAACATAATAGAAATGCACTAGTCGCATATCGACAAAGTTATATATTGAAAAAAAAGTGTACATAACATGATAATAATTGAAACATATTCATAGTAATACTACTCATCATAAGAAATGCAATATCAATAGCGTCAGAGTATCAGTAGACTATAAGAAACACGGAAGCGACGGCTAATGCCACCAAATCAATACCAGGTTGAACTTCAACCTGGCTTAATAGGTCTCCTCCGATTATCTTCCTTTATTCATAGCACTCTAACATATTCACAATATGACTCGCACGCCATGTCGCTATATCGAGTATTGTATTCATCGATGTATCATTGATAGTCTTCATCACTGCAATACAGAAGTATTCCAAGATATAGATATCAATTGACTGTCGAATAAGCTACTCCTGCTTCTAGTTCTAGATCTATCCTAAGTAGACTCATCTCGATGTCCTCTTGAATATGTGGACCCTGTAGAACCACCTCATTTTAATGTAGAACCTGACGATTCACAAGGTTCATGCTATATCATCGATGAATTTCATGGTAATCAAGGAAGTGGTGCAGCAGAGTAGGAAGGTTGATAAGAAAATAGTTTAGGACCTTGAAATGAAAAATACTCAGGGAATATCCCATAATCATAACTTGCAAATACAAGATCACTTTGGATGCTATCACTTTCGTGGCAACCATCATACCCATAAGGGGAACCATAATAAGATGGAGGGTTGGTGTAATTGGGGAAATAATCAAATGAACTTTATGCCTCACTTGGGGTTGGTATTGAGGGTTGGTGTAATGAGATCTGTAACCACATAGTAACTTGATGATGATAATCCTAAGCCACCTCCTAAGCTTGATTTTGCCACAAGATTAAGAGAACCCACCAATGAACTTAAATCATCGATGGACATCAAAGAATGGCCTGAGGCATACCCATACCTTATTCTTGCATCATAGTCACAAGGTGGACTTGTCACGGGACCTCCATGTATATTTGTATATCTTTGCACGTATTCATGTTGGGCATCCTTCCTAGTCTCCACTAGGACCTTGATGATGATATCCCTCATGTCCTCCACCACTACTTTCTATCTATGGCTCGTCAAGCATCACTACATCATCATCATCATCATCATCATCATCATCATTTTGTGTTCCTTTTGAATGTTGTAAATCATCGATTAATTCATCAATTAATATTTTATGACTTTTTATAATTTAGTCCGTTGACAAATCATGTGTCCATGTGAGTCGCATATGGCAGGGGAGAAGAAAAGAAATGGAAAGAATGCGTATTCACGTGAGTTGCACAAGTAGATAGAGATATGTGACCGACATATCTCCCATATCGGTCACATATCACCAATTGAACGGAAAAACTCAACTGTAGTCCTTCGATATCGACAATATATCAACGATAGCATGAAAAAAAGAGATGGCATGTGATATCGATATAGAGATACCCATCAATATCGATATATCGGCATTATATCAACGATATGTCAAACCTTGCCTCAGTCTCCATAATCCTATCCATTGGCACAGGTGGAATAGGCATGGGACCAAATTCAACCTCAGGAGACAACTGACAAGTAGCTAAAGAGAAATAACACACTGCCTCATGGAAAGTCACATCAGCACTGACATAGTGCCTTCTAGCCACTGGATCATAACGATATCCCTTTTGAATATGGGAATATTCAAGAAAAACACATTTTCCTGCACATGACGCTAACTTATCCCTTCCTAGGCCCATCAAATGGACAAACGCCACACATCCAAATACACATGGGGGTAACTAAAATCCTTCTCAGGATAAAGCACGTACCAAGGATTTTTCTCATGTAACACAGAGGAAGGCATTCTGTTAATAAGATAACATGCAGTAAGGACTGCATCACCCCAGTACAAATGCGGAATAAAGTACGAGCCACATCCAACAAGCATTTGTGTTTTCTTTCTACCCCACCATTTTGCTGCGAGGTGTGTGGACAAAAGGTCTAATACACAATGCCATGTGCCCTGTAAAATCCAGCTAATCTGTGGTACAAAATTCTAGAGCATTATCAAATCTAATAATTTTGACTAAGGCAGCAAACTAATTTTTTTATTTCCAATAAGAAATACTCAATAATCTGTCCCACATCAGACTTATTCTTCACAAAAAACAACCATAATAAACGAGAAAATCATCCACAATGACTAAATAATAGTGATGATTAGTCAAGTATCCAACTAGGGCCCCAAACATCTAAATGCAATAACTCAAAAAGAGCAACAGAACTAGAACTAGTAATGGTAGGAAAAGAAAATCTATGATACTTCCCTAGCTGACATGCATCACAGTGTATCTTAGTAGCCGGTGATGAGTATCAGATGATGCGTCTAAGCCTATCCAGAGATGGGTGACAAAACGACGATGCCATTGTAAGGCACTCCCAATTATAAAGCTAGAACCACTCTGACATGTAGCAACAATAGGCATCTAGACAAGGCATACACACCCCCTCTTCATGTCCGCCACCAATCGTCCTCCCCATCAGTTTGTCCTAAAATATGCAACCAACATCATCAAATATGGCTCTATAATTAAGTTGCTTTGTATAACAAATTCATAAAGAAATAATGAACAAAAAACACATTAGGCAATTGCATGGTGAAGGTAACAAACACCTCCACCTAACCATCGATCAGTGCATATCTGCCATCTGCCACCTGTATTATCCTTCCACGTGCCACTGTCTATAATCTCACAAAATATCCCTGCTCACCAAAAAAATGATGTGAAGCATCAGAATCTACCAACCAGAACATATCAGTACTTGACAAAGAGGCAAAAACAGAGGTCTCATTGGTGTTGGTTGTCTCCTGAGTCAACTAAGAAAGGCATTGAACCACCGCATCATAATCAGCATGAGAAACAGTATCACTCTGCTCAGCAGAAGTCACAGAAGCCTGATTGGTGATTGGTGACCTCCCATGCTTGGCTCAACATGAAGCCTCAATATGTCCGACCTTCCCACAGAAGGTACAAGTAGTACGGGTCCTCCGAGAAAGGCCTCGTCCTGTTTCTCGACCACGCGTGGAAGGTACACCTCTACCTCCACGTCCAATCACAGTAGCCATAGCTAAAGCTTGTCCAACACTCTCTTCAGTCTAATGTAGAAGTAAAACAAGACTACTCAGACAACTGTAAACCTCCTCCAGAGCCAAAAGCTCAAACCACGTAAGGATCTATGAACGAACAGCAGCATAATCTTGGCCAAGCTTAGACAAGAATAGGCAAACAACGAACTCCTTGCAATAATCCTTCAGGACAGAACAAGTACAAACAAGCTAGCATGCATTATATTTCTCCAAAAAACCTTTCAAGGTTGAATAATATTGAGATAGTGAACAATCCTCCTGCTTTAACTCAAATAACTCATCTGGAAGACCATAGAGGAATTTTTCTCATGTGAATAAGTGTCTCTAAGACTATCCCACATCTGTTTTGTCATCCTGTAGTACATAATTTCATCTCCAATACATGGAATAACGCTATTCATCAACTAAGCACATGCCATAGTATTATCCTTCTTCCAAAAAGCATTTTTCCCTATTTTATCAATAGGCTTTGGCTCCAATAGAATATGTTCCTTATCATGTCCTTCCATCGTCATAAGGAACATTTGAGACCATATTAAATAATTAGTCTCATAAAGCCTAATTATGGGACCAAAAAATGGACTCTTGTAAGTCACATTCTCAAATGTGGTACCCAAAGTAACCTCAGATTCAGAAGATGAAGCCATCATAAGCCTTTGAACAGAGAAATAATGCAAACTCCGAAATCTGAAATTACTTTCAGATCATAATAGAAGATCAATGAGTAAACATGAAATTTTAGGCAAAGGATAACCCGAAAAATCACATGGCAGTCCCCACCTCTACGAGATCAGATCATCCACGCAAGAGACAAGATCGACTCAAACAAGGCCCGCACAAGCGTTTGGAGCTGCCTCTCTCCTCCACCTGGCTACTGGCAGTGACCTACAACCCCAGCACTGCCTTACAGGGGCAGCACCAATGCTGGCCCTGCTTCGGCGGTGCCGATGGCTACTGTGGCCACCGGTGAGAGGAGAGAGATCTAGGGTTAAGGTAGAAGGTTTCGGAGCTAGGTTTTGGGTGAAATATCAGAACCTGACCTAAGACCACGCTCTGATATTAAGTAGAAGAGAATGATTCATCATTTTATTCAAACAAGTCCTACACCTCTTTATATAAAGAAGAGGTGTGGGTAAATTACACTACATGTCCACATTGAAAAATAAAATAGCAAGAAGCCATGAAACAGAAACATAAGTACAAAAATAGGGAATATGTCAACATCTAAAAACGGTTAAAGCTAACAATACTTTGGAGTTTTGCACCCAGTCTCTTCGTTCTACATTCCAGGAGTATGGGATTATCCACCAGATTAATTGCCCTCATACCTCCCAACAAAATGATGTTGCAGAGAG
Organism: Thalassia testudinum; assembly: GCA_037157565.1. Classification (NCBI taxonomy): domain Eukaryota; kingdom Viridiplantae; phylum Streptophyta; class Magnoliopsida; order Alismatales; family Hydrocharitaceae; genus Thalassia; species Thalassia testudinum. The sequence goes on from JAZHRO010000024.1 coordinate 29,303,380, forward strand.
GAAACATCATCACATTTTGGATGTTGCTCATACTCTTCTTAACCAGAGTAGTATCCCTTTATTATACTACGGTGATGATGTCCTCACGGCGTATTAATTAATAGAATGCCATCCACTGTCCTTAACGAAGAAGTGCCATATTCCATTCTATTTCCTGATAAGGAACTCTTTAGGGTGCCTCCAAAGGTTTTTGGGTATGTCTCTCCTGTCCACTTATGCAGTCCCAACAAGGATAAGCTTTCTCCCCAAACAATCAAGTGCATCTTTGTGGGGTACTCTAAGGCTTAAAATGGGCACAAATGCTATGACCCCATTGGTAGATGTCATGACGTCGATGCCAATGTCAGCCTTTTTGAGTCGATACCCTATTATAGGGTACTCCTCAATTCTAGAAACGTAGCTCCTACTACAAACTATGAGGTTGTCATTCCTTTGCCTACTCATAATGATGGATCCATTTCGTCTTATCTACACTCACTATCATAAGCAAGGAAAAGACCCCCCTCCTTCAAAGCTAATGCCATCATCTACACCTTAGATAATCCCTCTACCAAATAGTACCGATACCCCGTCTAGCTTTATTGCATCAAGTACTATAAGTGTTTCAAAGGATCAAGATGAAGCCCAGCAACTTGAACCCAATGATGAGGATGACGTGGTTCATGAAATGGAGGATGATGATGGCTTTAATCTACTTATTGCTCTATGGAAGGGTACTAGGTCTTGCATTCAACATCATATATCCAAGCATATGTCTATAGCTAATCTATCTCTATAGTATAGGCAATTTGTCTCAGCTCTCTCGACTGTACATACACCTACCACTCGTCAGGAAGCTCTTTGTGATCCAAAATAGCAAGATGCTATGGAGGAGCTGTCAACCTTGATCTCACGGGGCACCTAAAATCTTGTAGAACCACCATCAAATGCTACAGCAGTTGGCTTCAAATGGGTATTTATAGTTAAACATAAGCTAGATGGATCAGTCGAATGATACAAGACTCGTTTAATGCTGAAGGGGTACACAGAAACATATGGAGCAAACTATTTTGATACATTTTTTCCTGTTACATGGCTTCGTACAATACAGATACCGATTTCTGTTGCAGTCCACTTGGACTGGTCACTCCAACTTGATGTGAAAAATGCATTACTCTATGGTGACCTCCAAGAGGAAGCTTACATGCAGCAACCTCCGAGATTCGAGACTAAGGCTCTGAGGGGGAGTGTTCTAAGGTTTGTAAACTACACAAGGCAATATATGGACTCAAACAAAATCCACATGCATGGTTCCAAAAATTATCCGATGTCATTGAGAGGATTGGCTTTAGAAGGTCATATGCAAATCATTCTCCCTTTGTAAAGAAAACAAAGAAAGAGTCATCATACTAATATATGTAGATGGCATCATTTGGACCAATGATGATGCTTATGGGATCAAAACCACTAAAGAATTCCTTGACAAACACTTTGTCACAAAGGACTTGAGCTCACTTCAATACTTCCTTGCAATTGAAGTAGCTCGAAATGCTCAGGGAGTTGTGCTCTCTCAGAGGAAGTATGTAGTGGATCTCCTTCAGGAGACTAGCATGCTAGGTGCTAAACTATCCATTCCCACGGATCCAAGTGTGCACTTATACAATGACAACTTGGGACAAATTGATGCAAGGTCATTCAAGGGTCTAATAGGAAAATTGTTGTATATTATGATCACCTAACCAAACATTGCTCTTGCAATGAGCAAGGTGAGCTAGGTTTTGGACAAACCAAGGAAACCACAATGGGATGCAACTATGATGATGCTCAAGTACTTAAAATCTGCACCCGAGAAAGGGTTGTTTACCCATGGAGACACATTGGATGTGATAGTTTATACAGATGCCGATACACCGGATGTCCAACAGACAAGAAGTCCACAACAGAGTTCTGCACATTTATTGGGGGGAATCTAATCACATGGACAAATAAGAAATAAGTTGTTGTGGCTAGATCTAGTGCAAAATCTAAACATAAAACTATGGTCCAAACCATGTGCAAGCTCATGTGGATTCATTCTATCCTTGATGACTTGAGTGTTTCTTTGACTAGCCCGATGCAAATGAAGTGTGATAACAAGGTAGCCATCTTCATTGTTAACAATCCAGTCTTCCATAAAAGAACAAAACATGCGAAAGTGAATTGCCACTACACCCGTGATGTGATTCAAAAAGGGTTCATCTACAGTTCCCATGTGGCTTCCAAAGAACAAGCTACGAACATGTTCACAAAGATGCTTCCCCGAATGTCCTTTAATCGATATTGTTCCAAGTTTAGCATGGTGCGCATCTATGCTCCAACTTGAGGAAAAGTGTAGAGAGTTTTTCCAATACAATTTTCTTGTTTCTATCTTAGTTTTGTTAATTTTCTTTTTCCTTGAGGGCTTGTTCTAAGTTTTCCCTAGCCTCCCTCTATAAATAGTGGCGTAGGATTTCCTTGCAAATTGATACAACTCTATTTCTCTACAATTATTTTTTACCATTTCTCGTTTGTTTTAAACACTACTTCATAACTTTTCATCCGCCTCCTCTGTATAGGAGAGGCTGGCCTCTGAAATAAAATTAAGCCATTTCATTCTTCTACAAAAATAATTTAGAAATATTTATGCATTATCAATGCAATCCATTTGCAACGTAGGATTGAGATCAACTTAATGTACCTTAATGGTATCAAAGGAACTTTAGCAAAGAATTTTCAAAGATGATGAATTGTCTTACCATTTAAAAGATGTCTCACCACTAAAATACTAATATCTATGATAAAAAATCATATTCATATGCATGATAAGGCGTATATGATAAAGACAAAAAAGCTCTGAATGCAGTGGAGCATTTAAACAATCAGTACACAGGAAAAACCAAAAATCAGCTAACATCCTTAAAAGTAAGAGCTTGATTATTAATTTCAACCCACATATTGCAGAGAAGATAACAAAGCTCGCAAATTCCCTTCCTTTCCCGCAGCCCATCGTTTGATATCAGCATCCAATCTTTCAGCAATTCTCTGAATAATACAAAAAGATATATGTATAGTATTAGATGAAAAGGGAAGTTCAGACAGAAAGGAAACAAATAGTTTTAGAATATTTGATTGAGACATCTCTAAATTCACACTGAAAAATAAAATTTGGTGTGAGAAAGATGAAACAAGAATATCAACTTTCTAGAAAAGTTGAAACAAGAGATTACTTTTGTAGAAGTCATTACAGTAACAATAGAAATGGAGATGCCCACACGTAATTCATTTTCATATTACAATAACACAGAATAAATGCATAGAATTGCAAATGAGAAAATTTACATGTCTTTCTGCATTCTCTCTCTCGATTTGTATGTCACGCTCATTCTTCTCATTCAGTGCTTTTGCCTGTAAAGAGGGAGATGGAGTAGAATCAGTGTGTACAAGAAAACATTTAAGATACTGCTTTGTAATGGAAAAATGAGAAATCAAACTAGAGATAGATACAAGAAACATACCGCACGCTCAAGAGTCCTCTGGTGTCTTTCATATCTTGCTCTTCGTCTTTCCTCAGTCTCTCCTTCAATTTCTTGAAATTCTTCGGATGATGGAGCTAAATAATAAAAGAGATTAACAGTTATCCAAAAGATCAAAACTTCTAAAAGAAAAAATCCAGAATCTGTAGTAATGAATACAGCTCTTAAAGGATACCTCCAAAAAGAGAATTCCAGTCATCCAAGATATTTGGTGATGATGCCGCCTTCCTTATGTTGGATGAGGGTACAGAAGGTTGTTTAACCAAAGTTGCAGAAACAGAAAACCAGATATCATCAGCACTGTCAACATGCTTTACAGAATTTCTTTCATGTTGGTCAGATTTCATAGTTGCAGGCTCCATTGGGTTTGATGGCTTAGTTACTAGGTCTACCAGGGGATCACTTTCCATTTTAGTTTCAGCAAACATTAAGTCCACATCTGAAGATCTATGAAATCCATTTAAACCAGCTGGAGGCCTGTTGTTTCTTCTCTCTTCCACTCTAGGAGGTTTGCTGTCTATTTTTACATCAGATGCAAATAGGGGCGATGATCTCTCAAATGCATCAAAGATATTATTGTCGGCAGATACTGCTGTAGATTTCTTATCAGACTTCACAGTGCCTGAGAGGATGTCAAATTCATCAAAAGTATTTGTAAATGAACCCGAAGAATGAGATGCAGAAACAGTAGACTCCAAATCTATGAAAGGATCTTTTGGAATGCTTGCTGCCAATTTATCATAACCAGATGATTTTTTGTGAGAATCTTCCAACACCCTGCAAGAAACAAGATATATTAACTATTGAATACGTGGCGTTCTAGTAGTCAAGAATGGATTTTCTAAGGATGAATCTTAATCACAAAAATCAAGAGCCATATATTTGGCGGGCGCTAACTTTTGGTGATAGCAAGTAGGAAATTCCAAAAACCTTGGCAGTGCCCACTTGGACTTATAGGTTAGAAAGACTTCTCTATCTGCACTCAAAGGAAGCAATTGATTCCAAAGCCCAAAGAACTATAGTTGCAGAACCTTAGAATGAAGTTGACCTCTTTTAAGAAAGGAACTTGGGAAAAGAGAGAGAAGGCCACATTTGAAGCACACCAAGGAGTTGCTTCTCTTGATAGGCTCAAATATTCAAGGAAGCTTTCGGCCTCATAGAAGGAAAACAGAAAGAAGTTACAGGGAGTTCTCTTCCAGGACTTCAAAAAGGAGATAGACTGGCAGCAAAGATCAAGGCAATTGTGGTTGAAAGAAGGGGATTCTTTCACCTTACAGCTAGCACAAGGAAAAGGGAAAATCTCATAACCTCACTCAAGGTGGGAGACAAGTTGGTTTGAGCAGGATAGCAGATTGCACAAGCCCTAGATTTGCATTATCATGATTTTACGAGACACAAAAGGCCAGGCACATGGGAGTTGTTTGATGCAGATGTACCAGCTCTTGAGGAAGAAAGTGGTAGAAACTTGTTGAGGCAGCAAACGGAAAATGAAGTACAGAATGCTATTCACAGATTGAAGGCAGAAGGCTCTCCAACACCTGAAGGTTTTCCCGTTCTCTTCTACAAGGATTTCTGAGACCTAATCAAAGATGACTTTTTGGCCATGTGCAGGGAGTTCCTTAGTGGAAATTTTAGCTTCAAAGGCTAAACAGATTCTATATGTTCCTTCTACCCAAGAAGTCAGGGGTTGAGAGGATAGAGCACTATCGGCCTATTGCATTCTCCAACTCCACCTACCTTATCGTGGCAAAAGTACCTGCAAAGAGGCTGCAGTAGGTATTGCCCAACTTCATCAATCCAATCCAGTCAACCTTTATCCAGGGTAGATCTCTACAGGAATCATTTATCATTGCAGAGGAGATGTTGGCATCATGAAGGAGGAAAAAGGAAAGCTTCTTGTAGAAGGTAGATCTTTCCAAGGAGTATGACTCTGTTTCTTGGTCTTACCTCTAACAGCTCCTCAGATGTAGGTGTTTCCCTGAGTGGTTGGCGTGAAGAAATGTGTCACCATCACCACTTCTTGTTCTGTTTCGGTAAATGGTAGACCGACAGGCAGGTGGATTCAGCCGTAGAGGGGTGAGACAAGGTTGCCTTTTGGCACCTCTTCTATACATCATTGCTGCAGACACTCTCGTGCTAATGGCTTTCAAAGCATGTTCGAGAGGGCTACTGAAGGGTTACACTATGGCATCCGATGGTTCTTTTTATAGTGTGCGGACGACAATGCTCTTTTTCATTGAAGAGGCAAGTGCAGAGTGGTGCATTTGAAGTCCTTGGTTAGCATCTTCGGTGAAATATCTGGTATTTCAGTCAATCACAGAAAGTCCTTTTTTGTCCTGTTGAACCTGACAGACGATGCAATCGGCGCATGTTCTTCGGCCTTGAGCACACAAAGGGAAAATCTACCTATAATGTACCTCCGTTGCCTCTGAAGGGAAAGCAATCAAGTACTGGTGATTGGCTTCTGTTTGTTGAAAAACTTGAGAATAGACTCTAGGACTAGAGGGTCAAGTCCTTTCCAGGAGGGGTAAATTGGTGCTCCTCAAGTTAATACTTTCAGGCATTCCTACTTTCCACCTTTCCGTGTTTAAGCCACCGAAGAAGATCATCAAAAGGTTTTATTCTATCAGGCGGAAATTTTACTGAAAGGGCCAGAATCAAGAAGGTTTTGCATCTTGTGAGTTGGGAGGATGTTTGTAGACCAGTTGAGCAGAGTGGTCTAGGTTTGTCGTATCTATCCAATTTTGGGCATTCTCTACTTTCTAAGTGGGTAGTTAAGCTACTTCAAAATGAGGATATTTTGTGGAACAAAATTGAGCAAGATTCCTATGGTGTTTCATTGAATTGAAACAAAAGGAGGGCGATCCCATAGGGAGCTTTTGGCTTTTGGCAAGGCATGGTTGCAGTTATGGGATGCATCGCACAGTTTTTTAAGTATGTCTTAGGAGAGGGAAGGACACTCAGGTTTTAGGAAGATGACTAGACCAGGTTAAGCAGCCTTGCATCTAAATTTCCCAGACTTCATGCTTTAGCTTCAAACAAGTGTATTCTGGTTGAACAGCTCTAGGATAGGCAAATGATTACAGGTGTTGGATCTTTGTTGCCCATCTTTGTGGGTGCTCTTTCAGAATCTCAAACAACAGACTTGCAAGAAATGTTGGCTTATTTAGAGGGTTTTTGGCTGCAACATGATAGACCTAACAAGTTGGCTTGGACACCTGGCAATTTCTCCATAAAAAAAAGGCTATGAGCTTCTTACAGAAACAATGGAGTTCGAAGTACTTATTTGGGTATAGAATGTTCTATCAGTTGGAGGTTAAAAGTACCTATAAAGATCATTTTTTGTTTTACAGCTACTGAGGAGAGGAAGGTTACCCACAAAGGGCATGGTGCACAGGTGGCTTCCGGGGAATGATACTTCTTGTTCTTTGTGTGGGTCAGATATTGAAGATTTGAGACATTTATTGCTAAGGTGCGGCTTTGTGAGGGACCTTTTCACAGATTTGGGCTTACCATAGCTAAGGGACAGCAGCATGAAGGATTTTTCAAAGTCGATGCGCAGTGGACAAACAGCAGATCCGGCAACTTGTGTGAAGGTGGCAGCAACTCTGGGCAGCTTGGCCACAAAGAGACAGGGTTGGTTTTAGAAATGAAAGGGTCAGGTTGGAAAATGTTGTAAGAGAGGCTGTTTATTTCTCTGATATTTGGTCCCAGCACCTGTAAGTATGTCTTAACTCTTTTTTTAAAGAAATACAACGAATGAATACCGACCTTCAGTAACCATCTTTTTCTTTGTCAAATAAAAAAAACTATAGTGGACAAGTTAATTCATTGGCCAATTCTCTTCCATGTCTAGCATGCAAGCCGACTATTAGGAGGTTATTCAAACTATTCACGATGTTTTTTTCCTTCTATTTTTGTGATAAGACAAACTATTCACAATGTTATTGTCAGGTCTCCTGAAACTAGTCCAAATATGGAGGATGGCATAAGCTGCATACAGCAGATTTCGATTTGTCAGAACCTAGAGAGTGCTTCAAATCAATTTGACCATTTTAATGAGTCCAATCTTGATGGGTTGGCTTTAGAAAGAACTAAGGCTTCCAACGCCAAAGCCATGATGATGAAAATGATAGTCACTGTGACTATAGGACGTAAAAGACGTTCAAGCACTCAGTATCAAAGGGGCAATGGAGGTGGTCCAATGGTGCCAATACTTCAATATGTAGATGATATAATCTTCTTTGTCGAGGGATTGATGGCAGAGGTCAGAAATTTGTCACCTTCAGTGGATCATTTTATTGATTTTTTAAGGTATGGAGTGAACCATGAAAATTCTTCCTTTGTGGCCTTTGGTATAGAGGACATGGAGTCCATTGCTTGTGCAGACATTTTAGTTACCCTGAGGTGCAACTTACCCCTGAAGTGTTTGGGCCTTCCTCTCATGGATAGAAAACTAAGTTTGAAGATTGGCTGCCGGTCATTGAGCAGTTGGAAAGAAGATTGGATGGATGGAGCTCAAAGCTACTCTCTAGAGGAGATAGGTTAGTCCTACGTAATGTTCTCTCTGCTATCCGCTTGTTTCTTTTTGTCAGTGTTTTTTATGTCAAAAAAGGTAGAGAAGAAACTCGAAAATATTTGTAGGTGCTTCGTTTGGAAGGGAACACTGGTTGATAGTAAAGGGATTTCCTTGGTTCCTTGGGATGAGGTGTGTAGACCAATCCTGGATGGAGGCTTGGGTGTGATACATTTAAGCACCATAAACAAGGCTTTGCTTGCAAAGTTGATAACACGGACCCAAAAGGGGCCACCTTTCATGATTCCTTGACTCATGCTATGGCCAAAAGATGGCATGGGAGGACAAATTAGTTCCATCATGAGGAGCTTCGGAGTTTTGGAAAGGACCATTGTGTATTTTTTTTTTTTGAAAAGTAGGACCATTGTGTATTATTCCAGAGATACGAGAATTTTGTGGCAAAGGTGGGCAATGGAGATTCTTTTAGATTTTGGTTGGACAATTGAACAGGGGAGGGGCAACTTTCCGAATGCTTCCTGTGCCTATTCACTTTAACTTCAGATGCTGAATGCCCAGTTTCTTCTTGCTGGGATGGAGCTTTGTGCAGTCCTCACTTACCTCTGGCTTTCTTGGAGCAAAGACTTTAAGATTTGTTGTCCTTGCAACAAAAATTGACAAATTTCAGATTGAATGTGGAAGACATGAATGGCTGGGAATGGGGTGAAGACGATTTCACGGTTCGGTTAGCTTATAAGAAGCTATGGGCAAGGGATGGAGCAGCAGAATGCACAGTTTCTTAGAGAATGCTGGCTGATTTGGAAGGCAGGAGTGCCAATAACAGTCAAGATTTTTGTTTGGCTACTAAAAAGAGAGAGGATTATGACCAAGTTTACTTAAATAAAATTTCCCCCTTTCGAACATGACATGTTCTCTTTGCAATGAATCTGATGATCCCAAACATTGCCACCATTTCTTTATCAATTGTCAATTTGCGGGAGGGTGCTCAAATTGATTGGATCAATCACTCCTCCTAGGATGCTTTTTCGACCTCTTTTGGTGGAGGACATTCTAGATCTAAACAGGAGCAGGCACATCCACTTGCAATCTTATGGTCAATGTGGTAGCATAGAAAGGGGGTGCTTTTTAAGGGGGAAAGGGCTCACATAGAAAATGTTATTAATTAGGTTTTAGTCTTTAAGAGCCTTTGGGCTTTCTTTGTAAAGGAGGGGAAGCCCTTCTAATGCTTGTATTCTTTAAAAAGGGCATCGTGAATCTGGAGGATCACTGATCTCGAGTGATTCTCCTTTGCTTTTTCAAAAAAATGTCAAAGATGCTATGGCAAATGTGGCCACAGATGGATTTACATCTTTTTTGCTTTTTTAGCACTCCTCTTTGTGGGTAGTAGCCACCGTGGGAAGTTATGTTTGGATCATTTTTATATAAACCAACTGTGAGTCAAGTTTTTCTTCATTGTGACAAGGGGTAGTCATTTCTGCAAGTACTAAGGGTCTTGTGCTTCCTCACTTATTCTACAACTTGTGGGATTTTAATTCATACAAATATTGGAGGAAGCAAAAATATTCCTGAGAACTTCTTTAGATGTTGGGGTTTATCTCTTATTCTCCTATCAAGTACCAAGTACATAGGGTTGTGTAAGTGTGTGTTTTGGCAATTATAAGCCCATGAGTTCCACCTAGGGGTGTCAATTTGTTAGGTTTGGATCAGACTGGTGCATATCAAACCCATACTATTTAGAGTCGAAGGAAATGAGGAATCTTATTGAAAAAGAAAACCCTATAGCTCTTTATATAGAGAGAGATGAGAGGGAAATATTACAAAATTCCCACTACAATATCAAAACAATAGGATAGCCCTCACAATATAATGTAACACTCCCCCTTAAGTTGGAGAATATATATCAACTAAGCTTAGCTTGTTCCTACACTTCTCAGACAAGGGGCGTGATAAAGGCTTGGTGAACATGTCTACAGTCTGCTCTGAAGAAGCTAAACAAGAGGTGCGAAGTAGATCTTGTTGAATCAGACTTCTAGTATAGTGACAATTTCCCTCCACATGCTTTGTCCATATATGAAACATAGGGTTATTCGCTATGTATGTGACAACTCTGTTATCACAGTACATCTCCATAGGCTTCTCAATAGTAACATAAAGATCTTTCAATAATGACTGTATCCAAATAATCTCAGCAGTTGTATGTGTCATAGCACGATACTCTAATTTGGCACTAAAACGTGACACCATGCTTTACTTTTTACTTCTCCATGTCACCAGATTTCTTACAACAAAGCTACAGAAACCTGTAGTGGACCTCATGTCCCCAATATTACCTACATAATCCGCATCAGAGTAACCAACAACTGTCATAGGAGCTCCTCTCTGAAACAAAAGGCCTCGACCTAGAGCCACCTTGATATACCGCAACACCTGCATCATTATCTGCCAATGCTCATCTATAAACCTGTCTAGAAACTGACTCAACTTGCCCACTGCAAGACTAATATCTGTCCTGGTGATAGTCAAATAAAGCAATTTTCCCACAAATTGCCTATATGCTCTCTTATCCATTAATCTACTAGACTCATTAAACAAGTGAACCTTTCGATCCATAGGGATATTTGCTCCCTTGGACCCAAGCATGTCAGCCTCCTGAAGAATATCCAAGGCATATTTCCTTTAGGACATAACAATTCCTTGCTTGCTCGTGGCAATCTCGATACCTAAGAAGTACCTGAGTCTCCCAAGGTCCTTCATAACAAACTATTGTGCCAAATATTCCTTGACCTGAGATATACCAGCCACATCATCACATGTGAGAACAAAATCACCAACATATACAAGTAGGACCACAACACCCCTACTAGTCTTCCTCAAAAATAAGGAATGATCAGAAGAAGACCTCTACAAACCAATCACTAACAATGCCTCTGATAAGCGGTGAAACCATGCTCTAGGACTCTACTTAAGGACATAGATTGCCTTACACAGTTTGCATACGCACTCCTCCTAAACCTCAAAACCAAGAAGATGCTGCATATATATCTCCCCCTAAAGATCACCATAAAGAAAAGCATTTTTGACATACAGCTGATGAAGTGACCATCCATAGTGCGCTTCCACAGAGATCAGAATGCAGATAGTAGAGAGCCAAGCAACTGATGAAAGGTGTCAAAGAAATCCGCATCATAAGTTTGAGTGAATCCTTTAGTCATAAGACGAGCTTTATGCCTAGAAATACTCATCGGAGTTGTATTTCAAAGCAAAGACCCACCTAGCTCCAACAAGATGCGCACGAGAGGGTAAAGAAGTGAACTCTCAGGTGCCTTTGTCACGAAGAGCAGACATTTTCTCCGTTGCATCCCTTCAATGTGAATTCAAAAGTACCTGCTGATAAGACATAGTTATCTCAAAACTAAACACAGCAGCTATAAATGCATGAAACGCAACACCAAGAGAGTGAGTAAACACTACACTCCTAGCCACACAGTAATAGGCACATAAACGAGGGGCCTTCCGAATAGCAATAGGCATATCATCATCAGTACTCATGGAAATAGGACATGGAGAAACATCTACAGGAGTAGCACTATCAATGGTCCCAACCTCCACATCTGCTAATACTGTATATGAAGAAACGACCTCTGTGCAAGTCTCTATAACTGTAGGAATCTCCTGAGAAGAACTAGCCTCCAGGTTCTCAACATTAACCAGAGGAGACTGTGGAATAGAAAGAAGAGGGGGCTTTGCCCTGTAAACAACTGGTAACTAATAAGTGTGACTCTTGAATGTTCTCTCATCTGCTGGTACTGGCCTGAATGTGCTGGCAGATGACCCAATAGCAGGAGGAGACATACTAACATCTAAGAATACACCAAATAGTATAGGTGCGACTAGCATAGGAGCATACTCTGACATACTCTGCACCTATCTAGCAGTAACAGAAAAATAAAGTACAGCTTCATGAAAGGTGACATCTACACTAATGTAATGCTTCTAACATAGAGGATCAAAACGCCGGTACCCCTTCTGAGTACAAGAATAACCAAGAAACACATTTGATTGCTTTAGGTGCTAATTTATTTCGACCAGGTCCAAGAAGATGAACGAAAGTTGCGCACCCAAATGTCCTAGGTGGAACATCAAACAACTCTGCATCTGTATATAACACCTGCTATGGTACATACTCATGAATAACTGAGGAAGGTAGTTTATTAATGAGATAGCAAGCTGTAAAAACTACATCTCCCCAGTAATTATGTGGCACACTATTCTGAATAAAAAGAGTTCTGGCCATATCAAGAATGTATCTGTGCTTCCTCTCTACAACCTCATTCTACTGAGAGGTGTGGGGACAGGAAGTCCGATGAACGATACCATGCAAACCATAGAAATCTACTAGCTGGCGAGTACAAATCTCCAATGCATTATCAGATTTGATTATCATTATGTAGACATCAAACTGATTTTTAATCATCAACACAAACTTCTCAATATGGGGACCCACTTCTGACTTATTCTTCACGGACCCATTTGTTTCGCATGTTAAGTATTTAACACGCCTGAAAACGAGTTAACACGCCTGGAACTTATTCCACCCCTCTGTAGAATAACTTTAATACGCCACTTAACACGCCTAACATCCAATGGGTTAACTCACTAATTCCACCATTTATTCCACTTCTTCCCTATTTCTCTACTTATTCGACAAACTTATTCCCCTTACCAAACAGGACCCACGAGAAATAACTAAAACAATCGGGAGAAATCATCAACCATAATCAAATAATAATGATGTCCTTGTATATCAAGAATCCTACTGGGACCCCAAACATCAAGATGCACCAACTGAAAACATGAAGACATGCATGGTCCAATAGTAGCTGAAAAGGAAGATCTATGGTGCTTCCCAAGTTGGCACGCATCACAGGAAAGCTGCGTAGTTGGGGACAAACGTAGACTAAGTCTGCGTAATTTATCCAAAGATGGATTGCCCAACTGTCTATACAATTGTAAAGCACTCCCTAAAGCAAAGCTAATCTGATACGCTGCAGCCACGGGACCCTGAACAGGTCAATAAACACCTCCTTCATATCTACTACCAATAGTCTTCCATATCATTCGATCTTAGAAGATGCATCCAAGCTCATCAAAGATAACATGATAATTAATTTGCTTGATGATTTCACTACCATAGAGCAAATTCATGGACAAATCCAGAACAAACAAGACAAAGTTGAACTGCAGAGATGGGGTAACAGTAACTACCCTCGACCGTCAATAGGGGCATGTTGCCCATCAGCCACCTACACAGTGCAACCTTGTGAAACAGATTGAATCTATCCAAAACACTGTGGATTACTAGATAAATGATTGAAAGCACCTGAGTTAATCAACCATGTCATACCAATGGTTGGAGAAGAGTTAGCCACAACAGTTCCCAGCACAAGCTCTAACTGAGAAGTTGCCATGTCCACAAAACCACACTACCCAGATCTGATTTTTTTCTCTTAAGTACCTACAAATTTGATTTTGAAGCTACATAAGGGAATACATACCACAAAACTAAATAGGAAGGGGAATACACAACCCGTAATCCACACATACGTGGTCCAAAACTCCATTAACACTCCAAAGGAGAATACACACCCCAAATCTAATGGAAAAGATCTGAAAATACCATCAAACCCCCTCTTCAAAAGACCCTTGGCTTTAGAACTCCATCAACCACGCTTCAATGGTCCACCAATCAGACACAGGCAATGATGTGCCCTCTCCCTGCTCCCAATCACGCAAGAAGTGAGAAAGAGAGCACGAAGAAGAGGGGGGAGGTGGTGCTGGCGACGAGTGCCTTGGGCGGTGGACCTGCCTAGGATGCCAAGGCGATGATCGATGGGGGTGCTGGTGGCGGCAGGGAACCCCTGCTACTGCCGGCGATGGCGCTAGTGGCCGGTGCTGCTGGCGATGGTGGTGGACGCTGAAGATGGGGTTAGGGTTCTTTTGGTAGAGCCCTCAACTTAGGCTCTAACACCAAGTTGAAGGAAATGAGGAATCTTATTAAAAACGAAACCATTACACCTCTTTATACAGAGAACGGTGAGGGAAAAATGTTACAAGACTCCCACTACAATATAAAAATAATAGGATAACCCTCACAATATAATATAACATTTAGAAATCCACTATGCATACCCATCCCTTGTCTATTATTGGATACTCAAATCCAAGCCCATTACCCTGTTGGATGATTGGATCTCCACCTATCCATCAGCAAGGTTGCAAAAATCAGTCTAACTAATCAGTCAATTATGCAGCTCAGTCACCTCATCAAATCAAGTGCTAGTATTTAGCCACACTTGGCTGGATCAAGCAAGAAAATTCGGAAGATTATTTGGCTGATTTTGCAAGAACCTTTTTGTGGCATGCGTGTTATGGGATTTTTTTAGCATGAAAATGTCGAAGTTTGTTCTTAAATATGAACATAAAGTGCATAAGGATTACAGACCAAAAGTGTATCATATAGTTTAAATCACTGTTTCCTTTTGAAAAAGGTTTATGTTTATATTAATCAATGTACTTATATAACTCAATCAATTTGAATTTAAATTTGAAAAATACAACCAACACTCCCTTTCAGTGTTTTTTTGAAAAGCCACTCCCTCTCAATGTTTCCCCAACTGATTAGAACATTCTGATTTTTGCAACCTTCTCCTTCAAAGGTACCTATTGATCTTCTTTTTTTTGTTTTTTTTTTGGGGGAGTGGGATTACTTCCCACTTGCCCCCCCTTTTTTTTTCTGAAGAGGAGTACCCATTGGCCTATTGAGGATTACCGTACCCATTGTGAAACAATTCACCATAAAGACCTATCAAATATTACAAATAAATCCATTTAAATAGCCCAGTGATTTAACAATTGACCTTCATTGAAGAGACCAAGATTCAAATTTTACCCCTATCAAAACAAAAATAGTACAAAATTTTATCACAAAACAAAGCATGTAAATTTCAGCATCCAGGAGTCATACTTGATTCTAGGACATCTATGTCAATCTTGCCTAAGTGTTTCCCATATTTGCTTTTTATCTAACAGACAGAAGTTTAGTTACTTATAGTACTTGTGCCATAAGTTTGTACAACTAAAGCCTAAAGCGTTAATTGCTTCGGTTCAAACATTTCACCAAGTAACCACTAGCTTTACATTTCAGGACACACTGGTGGCATGCAACCATTTCATGAAAATTTCAAATTCTCGGGAGTGCTGAAATTCTATGATGTTTTTTTTTTTTTTTGAAAGGAATTCTATAATGTTGTTTTGCCCAACAGCACATGCTGTTGACATGCCAGTGAGATTTCATGATGAGAAGTTGCAATGATTTTGCATGCAATTCATAGACTAATCAAATCAATCATACATATCAATTCCGGAGCATTTATGTACAATTTTGTTCACAAGCTTTTAAGCACTCACATATATTAGTTTGGAACATTCAATTGTCATAAGCTCCTTTTGTAAGCATTTTTAAGCATTATATTGGAGTGCATAATTTGAAGTTTGTACAAAAAACTAGTTGAAACGTTATTCTATTGTTTTGCACTTGGTGTTGACAAAACAATGAGTCAGACTCCAGAAAAGAATTAGGCCTCCAACCATATATTGTATGGGCCTGTTGGACCCAGGGTTAGTCCAAGCCACCCACCACAAATAGGAACTGAATTCCATAATATACACAGAGCTTGGGTTTACTTTAAACACTCTAATTCTCATCTAAGAAGTAGTAAGACAAAGGCAAATAGTGTACATTCTGTGTGCTGTAGAGATGTATTGCTGGGTAAGTGGTTCTCTGACTTCCTGTATTTAAAGATATTAAAGCCTATGAATTTGATATATCTTCAACCTTTTTGCTTCCTTTACAGGATTTCCTTGGCATGCTTTGAACACACATTTTTCAGGATTTCCTCGACACTGAACCTTGACCATGGGTATATAATGCACAAACCATAGCAGCTTCAAACCAAACAGGGAGGTTTTTCCTCACTCCTCTTTTCAATCCCTCTCATCAAGAAACAAGAGGCATTTCTGCCCCAACAAAGCAAGATCCAACAATCTACCAAACCGAATCATAGGGACTGTGTAAGAGGTGGGTTAGAGATTTCTTCTTTCTATTTGGTTTCCTTACTGATAAGGAACCCAATCGCCAGATAAATACACACGTAGAGGAAAAGCCAATGTCCAATCACAAATCATATTGTAAACTTACAATCTCAGTGGAAACCCCTCCAATTGTGGTCGAGCCCATAATTTTATCCAGCTTCCTTTCTACCAAACCCCTCATTTATTGGGACTGATCCCCATCAGGACATCCAGTCTCCATTGGCATACTGAAACTTTGGTTCTCTTGATCCCATGTACAGCAGTATTCTTTTTTCCACCAGAACTAACTATTTAAGGACATTAACTGAATGAAGACATTAACCAAAATTGACCTCGGTGAATCTTACAAAACTGGATAAATTTGCTTTCACTTAAAGGATTCTTTTCCCAAAAAACAAAATCACAATTGCAACCGAGAAGAAAAATCATGTCTAACTGAATTATCCACTCAAAAGTATTGAGGGAATCATTCTAAGGTGCACTTGCAATTTACTCCCTCTTGAAAAAAAGCCAGTACAGCCCTTTAATCCTATCAAAGAGTTGTTCTTCATTTTGAATTCAAACTCAGTGCTAGCTTAGCTTCTCGTCAAGAAGTCAAAAATGATCAACTTAATATGGTCAAATCAACCTCCTGAATTGGACTCCTATAGACCTGTTTAGGCTCTTGGGACGCCCATTGTCAACAAATTAGGGTGCTATGAGAGAACGGCAGCTCCTCTAGTAGACAAGTGATTTGAGGAGAATTAACACAAGGAAACTCTATAGCACCAACTCAATCGTCCTATCTGTCTGCCATTTTGAATAGTTATTGAATATACTGAGCCTTTTGAAATGCAATGTTAATTTTTTTGAACTAAAGAAATGCAATGTTAATGATTTTCATTGCATTGATAACAACAAGCAGCATTGTTGGGATACGTCAAGCATTAACAAGGCCAAAGTAGAGACAAGAAAAAACAACAAATTGCACAAGGTTATTGTCCACATCCAAGATATTCATATTCCCAGATTCTTAGACTCCCATGATCAGATCCCAACAAAGGCCACTAACATCATGTTCATAGCCATGAGCATGATGGCTACTTACAACTTATATCGACCTACATCCACCAAGTCAGCATGAGTGAACTCATAAACCCCATAGATCTGGATCAAACCTACAACAACGCAAATACGAGGTCACCTGGATAGATGAAAAACAACCAGCCACGCTTCTTCCTTTAATTCCTACCACAATTCCTCCGCATTCATTCTTCGTGCCATTTGCCAATTGCTTGCATGGTTCTGTATTACGAGAAGTGCCAACAAACAAACAACATCAAACTAGGACAGAGCCAGGAATTTAGGTTTAGGGCGAAGTCCAGAGAGATTATCACAATAAAGTAAAAGAGGGTGCGGTGCCGGTGCCACCCCTTCCAACACATCATCTCTCTCCCCCCTCTCATCACTTCCACACCGGACCCAACTTCTTCCCATTTCTCCCGACCCACCGCCACCCTTTTACTCTCTCTCTCTCTCTCTCCTTTTTTACCGTTGCAAAGCACGGGCACTTCACGCTAGTATTTTATCAATGGAATCTAATGGTTAGGAGTAACAAAATCATGAGATGCTTGGAAGGTTGTGGTATATAATTTTTAAAGAAATAGTTAGGCAGAGCAATCGCCCCGAACAGCCCGAGGCCATACCGCGGAGGGCTGCTCCGGCCGAATCCCGGTATCAACTCGTCCAATCCGCCCGCGCCTTTCCCTCCAGAACCTCCACCCGAACCCTTCCCCTCCCCACCGGATCCACCGCCGAAGTCCC
Source organism: Thalassia testudinum (assembly GCA_037157565.1). Lineage (NCBI taxonomy): Eukaryota > Viridiplantae > Streptophyta > Magnoliopsida > Alismatales > Hydrocharitaceae > Thalassia > Thalassia testudinum. The sequence goes on from JAZHRO010000024.1 coordinate 29,321,398, forward strand.
CGAGCAGATCCGCACTCGAATCCGCGCCCACGGGCGCGCTATCCCCTGCAGAAACTCCACTCCGCGAGTCCCTCCTCCCCTCATCACCGATTCCGCCGCCAAAGTCCCCAAGCAGATCCGCACTCGAATTGGCGCCCGAGGAACGTCCACCCGAGCCCTTCCCCTTCCCAACGATTCCGCCGCCGAAGTCCCCGAGCAGATCCGCGATCGAATCGGCGTTTCCCGCGGCCGGGAACGACCCGAAGATGTCGTCGTTAGCTCCGGCGGAGCCGCCGCCACCGGGGAAGCCCCCGAAGAGGTCGTCGTCGGGAACGGGGCGGGCGAAGAAGGTGTCGAGGTCCCCGAATCCGTGGTCGAGGGAGGAGTGGGAGGGGTTGGGGGGCCTAGGGGGCGGCGGTTTCGCCGGGGCTGACGTGGAGGCGGACCTGGTGGGGCCCGCCCTCGCCTTGGAGGCCGCCATGGGGGCGCGGTCGCGGGGGCGGAAGCCGAAGCCCTCGACGAGGAGACCCGAGAGGTCTTCCATTTCCTCGGCGATCGGATCAGGGGAGGGACGATGGGGCCCAGCGAAGAACGGAAGCTGCAAGGGCGGTGGGTGGGACGGTGCTGTTTTCTGCGATGACGGTGGTCGTTTGAGACGAGGCTGTTCGAGGGAGGGGGGGATTCGGCGTAAACGAGAGGGCTTTTATATGGAAAAATTTGCACAGACGCCCTTCCTGCATGTACAAGTTTGTGTTTGCGATGATTGCCGCATCCAGACGAAGGTTAAGTTTTTTGTTTTTTCATTTTTACGCGCCCGTCCCCCTCCAGGACCTGGTCCGCCGTCAATTTTTTTTTTTTTCAAAATATCAGGACACACGATTATTTTGCGAGATCTCGTATGTAATAAATAGCATCCACATTTTAATATTATATAAATTTTGAGAAAGTATTATAATGAGAAAGTTATGAAATTTTTTGATAAAATAAATATTATAAGAGAATAAAATTTTATATGATTATGAAGATAAAAATAATATTTAAATATATATTTTCATTTTAGTGCATTCTTCTTCTTCTTCTCTTACCATCAAATGTCATACATTTTATCTTAATATTGGTAGGTTATTATACTCTTCAACTAATTAAAAAATTAATAAATGAGGCCCGAAGGAATTATTGACATACATATTTATTATTTCTTGACAAGTTTTTTATGGAAAACATATGCATGTACATGTCTAAACAAATGCTATCTAGTCGTCATAGTCATCTTCCAATGTTTATGGTCGCATCGAATCCTAGTTGGCATTTTGGAAGTACCAGCAACCCTCATGATGGTCCTGACTCCTAATGTCCTTAGAGCTAAGATCGATTAGATCACAACATACTCTCTTATTTTAGAGGCCTATCATTTTTACATTAGGAGTAAACACTTGCTGTCATTTTATATCCTCATGGTAAAAAAGGAAAATACTAAAATGCACGGCTGTAATATCAATATACATTTATTAGAACCTCTCCCTTGATAAAAAGGTCGACTCATTAACATGGTATTGTTGAATCAAGAAATGCTTGCATCATTTCTGAAATTAGCATGGTAATTGACGTTCATTTAGTTATAAAGAGAGGCATCTGGTTGCTCCCTTCCTTTTTCTATCAGTTGTTGGTGGGGCTAGGCATTGGGTCCAACTATCTTGATCTAGCCTTAGGCCCAGCCCACTAGGCCTAGTCCAAGCTCAAACCCATAACTTTAAGAGTTGACCTCGAGTCAATAATTTTATGCATTAATGAAATAATCTAAAGTTAGAGCATAGGTTGGTCAAAGCTTAGCTCATTTAAGGTTTGTATATAAATATATACATAAATAAATAATTTATATGTGTAATATATATGTTCAAATTTAAAAATAACAAATATTAGGAATAACTTTATAAATAATATAATTCTCCTCGATTTCTTTGTTAATATTTCTTATTTTTTTTATTACATTATTAAAATCATGTGTAAGTCTACTAAATTTAGAAGTTTATAGTTTTAATCAATTTGCTATCAATTAAAATTAAGTTATATAAATTTTCTTAATTATTTTTTAAATTTTTATTTACTAAATTGCACACTTCCTCATTTATTTTAAATAATAAATAGGTTTCACACGTCCAAATCCTAACTCATTTACTTTGAGTCAGCTTTGGGTTTAAGTGAAAATTTTACAAATTAAATGGGCCTAAACACGACTTGTGAATCTGCTTAATTAAATGGACTTAGGTCAGGTCTAAGTTAATCTTAAAGGATCATGTCCATTGCTTAACCTTAATTTTTAATGATAGTGAGTGATCAATGACAATGGAGCTAACCATTTCAATGACTTATATTAGAGATTAGGCAATATTGACTCGTAATAAGTATAAAAACCCTCAAATGCAACACTATACTAGTAACTATAATGCCATTCCTTTGGTTATATGCTTCGCATACAATCTTAGCATTGTGATGAGTTTGGCATAATAATGTCCGTATTGCGAAAGAGAATAGGGGTTCACATTTTTAAGTCTTGCACGACGTACAAAGGCCTATTGTGTTTTCGAGTACGTTTTTTTAATTAAAGGGAAAGCACAACTTTGCATAAATATGCAAAAGAAGATAATTCTTACTTGGTAGCATGAAATATACAAGCAATCTGAATATAAAAAAGATTGCCTTCTAAATATATTGCATTTGTCATTAGAAAAGGTGAATTCCAATTTACATTAGACTGTGTTTAGTAGGAGAATAAGGGTTATATTATGATGAAGTACCTTAAGGATAAGTTATGATATAAGTATAAATAATGAGATAAAATAATTGGTAGTATGGTTTATTGTTAGTAGGGATTTATTTAATAATTTTTTTGTTAGAGTGGAATTTTTTTTATATGATATTAATAATTATCTCCTTCTCTTGATTAGACTTACATACCATTTCTATTCACTACAATGCCACTATCATACTACAGTGGTCTTATCCCACATCTTATCATCCAACCAAACTAATTTTAGACATTGCCTATGAAATATTCCTAAGTTATCCCTTTTCTTCCAAATAAAAAAATAAAGTAAAAATATTTACTTCTCTTACTCCCGGAAGAGTGATCTTTTAATAAAAATTTATATATATATTTATACATATATCCTTGTACAATATTGATATTACATCAACTTCCAAAATTTTGATGTATTTACTTATTTACCACTCAAAAAGTTGGCACCATTTAAATAAATACCTAAAAATTAAGCTTCAAATAGAAACCGTATTTTTTCATTACAAAAAAGTTCCCTTTTTATAAGAGTACCTAAATTGATGTTATTTTTCTCTCTCATCAATATACTACGACCCAACAACATCTAATGTATTGATCCTAATGAATTAGTCATGGGTATAAGGGTTTACATTTTATTAAATCATAATTAGATCCATTTAAATCCTGATGGAATTAGTAACTAAAGGGGTAAGGAATACTTGAGGCCTAACCTTTTAAGATAAGACTTAAAGGTTAGTTTACTTTGCAGGTTAGTAAAGTGGTGTTAAAAAATATGAAATTGATGTTAATCTTTAATTATATTTACTTGCAAAATGGTGTCTAACTTGTATTTACTTGAATCAGTGTTAAGTTGTGATATTAACTCCTATGATATTTACTTAGCAGTGATATTAGATGTCAGGGAGAAGGTTGAGTGTAACTTTAACATGAGTTTGGCTAATACCAATAGCAACCAATGTTAAACAAATCAGCGTTAAGAGTGGAAAAGAGATGTTAAGTAAAGGAAGGTTAAATAATGAAGTAAATAGTGGTTAACCCCTCAAAAAGTGGTTAACCTCCAAGTAAACTAAGCCTAGGTGACTAAATTTCTTAAATCTTTACCATATAAGTGTTGAGGTGCTATTTGTAATGAATCTCAAGTTGGTGAACTACTATTAATCCAACTTATTGGTGGGATGGTTGCCATGCAATTTTTCCAATTAATATTTAAACCACCCTGTTAGCTTTAAATAAGTGAAGAAGCTCAATGTAAGCATTCTTCTCCTCCCATTTGTTTCATCCACCGACTCCCCTCTTCCTTCTCATCTTACTATTAATCCAACTTATTGGTGGATGGTTGCCATGCAATTTTTCCAATTAATATTTAAACCACCCCCATTAACTTTAAATCAACGAAGAAGCTCAATGTAAGCATTCTTCTTCTCCCATTTATTTCATCCATCGACTCCCCTCTTCTTCTCTTTGCTAGTTGTTGCTATAAGAGGGAGAATCTGGGCCTAAACCAAGTTATAGGAGAAGGTAATCATTCTTCACCTTCTCTACACATTTCTTGCTCTAATTCTCCATGTTCTTTGGTTTTAAAGGGAAAGAAAGGAGGAGGGTTACTGCTATTAGAGGAGAGGAACGTCCCAAACGAAGGTCTTGGAGTTGGTGCAAGAGAAAGGAGCATTAGAGGAGGGGGAACAAGGATACTTCAACAACTTAATGGAAGGGGGCCCAAGAATCAATTCAAGGTAAGGACCACCTCTAGCTCCCTATCCTTATTTTTCTCTTAATCTCTAGGGTTAGAAGCTATACGTAAATGCTAAATGGGACTCAATTTATCTCAGGCATGTAACTGATCTTGATGCATGTTGTGGTTATAGCTTCCTTGGGGGGCATAAGAGTTGCCCTAAATTTTTGAAATCCAAACTGGGTTTTATGGGGGTTTTCTTTGTTTTTATATTCTCCTTATATAGTGAGAAACCCCCAAAAATGGGTTAGGGTTAACTTGAGGGTCTTACACGAAGGTTGGGAATCCAAATTCACCAAGTGTAACTTGTTGGAAAACTTTCCACCAAATCTAATGATAGTAGCTAATATTAAATGGCCTAGATGGGGCTCCTAATGTTAGGTATTCCATTCGTAATTCCCTTGTGGATAACATTGGTGGCCTCAAGGGTGAATTAATTGGAATTTTGGGCATGATCCGACCCTAATATGCTTAATGTGAGTCCCTCAATGAACCATATACTTAAATTGATACTAAATAGGAAATTTAGACCTTGATAAGATGGTGAATTTATAGGAATACCCTCATGACCTAAGAAGGGGGTTTTAATGGAGTCTAAAACCCTAAATGACCCTAAAAAGATAATTAATGGTCCAATCCTACAACAATGAAGTTAATGACCTTATTAAGGGCCTAATGAATGGAATTTAGGTCCCTATGGTTTAAAGCAAACAGTAGGTAACCTAAATGAGTTCTTACATCTAAGGTGACCCTTGTGGGAAGTGAGTCTAAGTCACGAAACTCAAATGGTGGAATAGGTCAATTATAGGTGGATTCGTATGGAGATGTCGACAATATTCGATGTTGATTGTTTGCTTGGATTCGATCTGATAAAAGTTTAGTTCAAATTCAGTTCGCAAATAAACGAACCAATTAGTTCAAATTCAGTTCGCAAATAAACGAACAAGTCTAAGCAACGTTTTAGGCTCATGTAGATAAACAAAACTAACCTGATAAAGGTAGGTTCGCCTAGGTTCAATTCATTAAAGGTTCGATAATTGTGTATATATGTATGTGTGTGTGTGCGTGTATGTGGAAAATACATAAATATAAAGTATTGGTACGTATATTTCAAAAATAGTGAGAAGTCTCTTTCCCTCCTAATCAAGTTTCAAATTTTCATTTCTTACCTATCATAAAGAAAAAAAAATCTATCTACATTATTCAAATCCCACAGTCCCACCCCCAATCTCAAGTCCTTCCTTCCACTTCCCAAGTCGTCACTTATCACCCCTTAAAAACCCTTTCACACCATTGGAGTTATGTGTCCTAGGTAAGCAAACCTAAGTGATTCACTTGAATGGAATCCTCAATCAGTAATTCAGATCTGAATGTGAAATTACGTGATACACTAATATGGTTAGTTGGGTCCATTAGTATAATTAAACGAATGTACTATAGCCATGTTGGATATATTAATAATGAGTATCGAAGATCTAAATAGTTTGGATCAAGGATTTCGATAAGTTATCAAAAACCATCATGATATATATATATCCAACCGTTCTTTATAGTATGAGAAGGGATGGTAATTTTCTCGAGAGACTGTTGCCTAACTGAGGCTGTTAATGCACATCCTCTACATAAGAATAAATATTTGAGGTTGTCGCATAGGTTGAGTGAGGGAGTTAACTCAACAAGATAGAGATGCCTTCTTTTATGACTGTCATGGAGAATGCATATCCTTTGACCTAAGATAGATTTATGTTTTGATGCTTGAATATGCATATTTAGCAGACCGACAGTCGATGCACCCACCATGGTGTTGAAACTGGAAAGTTGATGTGTATATGAGAGCATAGGAGACACATGATCTCTCGAAGGAATCACACAGAAGCGCTATCGTAAGTGTACATAGCGAATCGAGAGACATGGGCTCGCTCATCGTATATTAGGATGTACGAAATTCCATTCATAGTCGTATGGTTTCTAATCAAACCCATACATGAAAGAGAAGAAGATAATTCTTTTTAGAAAGGAGTTAATCTTCGTTCTTGTCCTAATGATACAAGAATAACATAAAAGTATGTAACCCATGATAGGATGGACAATGAATCTAAGATTTAATCCTAATGGTTACATATGTCATTCAGTGTGAAGGATGTGTAGTGTCGTAAATACAGATTCCTAAGCCCTTCATTATTGCCATGAGAAGTGATTTTGATGGGCTCATAATTGAATATAAATCAAATACTATTTAAGGAGTTAAATTAGTATTTGATTTGGCAATTAATTAAGCCAAATATGATTCGGCCTTGATCCAAAGGGGTTTAAATACAAATTAGATGCCTTTGGGTACTTAAACCCAAATCCCCAAATTAGTTAGAGAATAAATATTGCAAAATTTAATTAGGATTAGATCCCAACCATTGGATTTGAACCAATGGCCACCATCATATTAGGAATTGTAGGATCTTCTACGAATATCTCCCAAGGCAAGTGGGAACCCTATTTGATTGCCATTAATTGTGTGCAAGCCTTCCTCCACCGAGAGATAAGAGAGAGAGGAGAAAGAAAGTCGTTGCCACCCTCCCTTTCCCCTCTGATTTTGGACGACCAAAGAGCATAAGAGAAGTCATGTGCCTCTAGCAGACATCCAGATTTCTTGAGTTCTGAACATCTAGGATCTCAAGTAGAAGTCCAGTGGGGCTTCTGGACATCTAGTAACCTTACTAGATTTCCAATCTTATTGGCTACAAGTTTTTAACTTTGTAGGCAACTTCTAGAGAAGAAGTGGGGTGAACATCACCTCAGGAAACACGCAAAGGGTTTGCGACACGTAAAGGTTCGCAAAGCACTCACGGGGATTAAGTATTCTCGACACGAAGGACCTTATCATCCTACCAAGAAGTAGGGAACCCCACGAAACCAGGACTTGTTGTAGGAGGCAGAACACTTAGGTGTTGTGCTACGCCACCTCTCAGGTATCCCATAACAAGAAGATATTAGATTTTTCCATGTGGTTTTAGTTACCTGGGTCAATGTTGTTTCTCAATTCTTTATATTCAATTTGGGCATCAACGGTTATGTGCTCAAATTGAATAAAAAATTTTAAATTGATCGAATTTCACGCTTCTGCAATGCCACAAGGTTGAACCGTTCAATTTCCCAACATGTTGTTGGGGTCGAAATTCGTCGTAGTTTAGTGAGATTAAAATACGTCATAGTATAGCAACGAAAATCAATACGACATTTAAATTTATAATGCTCGAAAAATCACGAATTTCGAGGTCATTCGCAGATAGCAAATATGGAATTCAATCACTAGTCAAAATATGATAAAGAAATGAGCACAATAATCAATCATAATAAAGATATGTAATGAGTAAATGATCTACTCAAAAAAATATTCAATTAGTAGCAAATTGTATTTCAAAATAAATGGGACAAAAAGACAATTAAGACCTAAACAATGGTGATATGAACCACCAATTAAATCCCATAATTATGCACAAATCCTAAGGTTAACAGTAGTTTCAATGTTTCAACAGTATTCCAAGCCACTTAACCACATCAGGAAGTTCTCAATAAGTCCACAGTAATCCTCAATCCATATCAGATGTCTCTAAGGCGCATCAGACGCCCTAAGCATTAACCACAGTAGCCCTCAAAAATTCGCCTAAGTGTTAGGCAAGGGCACAAATCTCGAGGAGCAAAATCTCCCCCCTCCCCCCTCAGAATCCTCTTTTCTCTCTCAATCCAGAATTAGGTCAGTAATCGGGTAATCAAGTCAGCATTTGGATCCAGAGCACAGTGTCAAGATTCACGAGCATGTGATCGCGGATGAGGAGTGAGGGCAAAGGTGAGTGCGGGGACCTCACCCCCTGTGTATGAGGTGTTAAGGCCTATTCACAAATGCGTTATAGATGCATTTCCAAAATGCGTTCCCACGACGTGGGACTAAAATCCTCAGTCTCCTTTGCATGCACATCCGCAGATGTCTTCCTTGATTGCAGTTGTAGGTGACGTTCTCTCGCTCAATTGGAGCAACTGGTGGCTTCGTGGTTGGTTTCCGCATGCAACAAGGGTTGTCGACATGTGCGACAGATGGGCGGTGGCAGACGATGGAGGAGTGATCGGAAGCGATGGCGAATACCTAACACAAGAAACACGGGCTTAAAACCCTAATTAAAATGTTCATAAAGGTAGTCGTGGTGTGAGGAATGCAATGGCGGTGATGGAAAGGTGATTGGACATGTATGGCGGTCGGACAACGTCAAAGGAGTAGGCTGAGGATGGGTTCGTCCAGTGAGGTGTTCGAGTGGATGGAGGTGTCAATAGGGAGAGGGCTTTTGGTCAAAGTGAAGAGGGGAGGCTTTTGGTGGTGGTCGCGAGTTATGTGGGTGTGTGTGGCGGCCGAACGAAGCTTGTCGGAGCTTCGCCAGATGAGAAGAAGACGGTGGGGGAGAATGTGGATTCGGTGGTCTAACCTAAGATCTAAACATCTAGAACTAACCTAGAGACTAAGAGGGAGAGAGAGAACCTAATTGTTGGAGGGAAAGGGGTAGGATCTGTGCCGACGTGGTTTGCCAGCCACTGACAAGATGAATACCTCCTATGAGGGGATTGCCGAGGACGAGAGGGGTAGGTAGCTCTTGCTGTGGCCGGTGAGGAGCGGAGCGTGAGGAAGAAGTTAGGCCGCTCGATTTGACCGTCGAGTGGCCAAAGGAAGGGGACTGAGGAGGCTCGCCAGAGTAGCGACGGAGGTGGCTGGAGAAAAGGAAGAAGAGGTCGTTTGGCTTGTAACCGAACTCAATTGGATCATGAGATCACGACCATCTTAAATAGAGCTCAAATTTGAGCTCAAACTTGGAAGGATTTGTGCATTTGGCTTGCAAATTGGCCAGGTCTAGAGTAGGAAACATTGAGCTTGTTGGAGGTTTTCCTCTTTTGTTACGACTCGATTTCCGAATCCCTACAGGACACGATGCCGACTCGACTCGACTAATCCCAAGACCTAGTCGTCCAACAAGAAATAACCAAAAAGCACGAAAGTAAACCACATTCACTATACTAAGAAACTAACAGTAAAAGAGTACAAGCAGTAAAAAAAGTAAAAACTACTAATAGTACATATCACTACCACAACAGTAAAGTGGAAATAAAGTACAGATCGTAAACAGTAACAAGAGTCTGAACTCACTAACAAAAGAAAGTACAACAACAGGAAGACTACTGCTGGGCTCTACTGGGCCCAGCACCCTCTTCAGCCAGTGACTCGGGCTGCTCAACACCTGGACTTGAAAAGGGTTATGAGTAAACAAAGTCAGCAAATGCTGATTAAAGTGGCAACCAACTAACTAAAGCAGTAAAAGCTAATAGGTAAACTATCTACTCCAATTACTTTATTTCCCATGTTATTCCTTTTCACCCATTTGTTTAATTTTTAGATCTCTTTCTTGATCTCGAATGTTCCTCGCGGGAACGATCTTGATTGCAGTCTTTTCCGAAGAGTAGAAGACACACGTGGTGCTCTCCTGGCTGGGAGAGTCCCCCTGGTGATCCTACACCCAATCAACCACCCCAAGGTCACGAACAGACATAGCGGTGACTACGGCACGCGCGATAAGCACACACGTAGCTACCCCGCACTGGCACGCGGTCAGTCGTTTCCGCTAACAGGCACGCCCAAAGTATAGCACGGAACAGTATAGGGCCTAGCCCTCTCAGTAACAAGGGTCTAGCTCCTCAGAATCAAATAGGGGTCTCGCCCCTCCACAGTCCATGCAACCTCGTCTGACTACCCTTGTTTATCCAGTGGGCCTAAGAAGTCGGTGTAGGGTGACTAGCTGAACCCCGGGCCCCGTGGGGTGGCTAGCTCTCTCCCTACACTAGTAGCTCTCCCCGGTACAGTGTATGCGAGGGCCAAAAAGTCGGTGTAGAGTGGTCTTCCCCTAATTTAATTCTAAAACCTGAATGCATATATGAATTGGATAACTAGAAACCTAAGATATTGCATGAATCCCAAGACGAGAAGTACTTGCACTGATTGTATGCGTGTTTGAAATTGTAGTCTTAAATGAATGAAGAGAAATGTGAACAGCTGCTTGTTAATAAACAAGAGCTGCCTGTGAAATATGAAATGCTAGTGCTAGTTAAACAGTTACCTGTAATATTACTTGTTGTATATGTTAAATGATGGAAATACGAGCTGCATGTGTATAATCTGAGAATGGAAATGTGAATGGTGAAAACTGGTATGGAATGGCATGAGAAATACGAGCATGAACCCTACGGGGAATTAGGAGTAGAGCTCCTGTGAATACATGTAATGGATCTAGAAATGTGAATGGGAAGTGTGCTGGCCCTTGAGTACGTGGTACCAAGGAGAGCGACTGTCCCCTGTTTAGTGTAGAGCGGAGCTAGCCGCCCTTGGGTTGGGGCCTGAGGTTAGGATTGGCCACTCTACACCGACTTTTTGGCCCTCCTGCATACTGTACCGGGGAGAGCTACTAGTGTAGGGAGAGAGCTAGCCACCCCACAGGGCTCGGGGTTCAGCTAGCCACCCCACAGGGCCTGGGGTTCAACTAGCCACCCTACACTGACTTCTTAGGCCCACTAGATAAACAAGGGTAGTCAGACGAGAGTGCGCGGACTGTAGAGGGGCGAGACCCCTGTTTGGTTCTGAGGGGCTAGACCCCTGTTACTGAGAGGGCTAGGCCCTATACTGTTCCGTGTTGTACTTTAGGCGTACCCGTTAGCGGAAACAACTGACCGCGTGCGAGTGCGGGGTAGCTACCCATGTGCTTATCGCGCATGCCGTAGTCACCGCTATGTCTGTCCGTGACCTTGGGGTGGTTGACTGGGTGTAGGATCACCACAGGGGACTCTCCCGACCATGAGAGCACCACGTGTGCCTTCTACTCTTCGAAAAAGGCTGCAATCATGATCGTTCTCGCAAGGAACATTCAAGATCAAGAAAGAGATTTGAAAAATAAACTAATGGGTGAAAAGGAATAATATGGGAAATAAAGTAATTGGAATAGATAGTTTACCTGTTAGCTTTTACTGCTTTAGTTAGTTGGTTGCCACTCTACTCAACATTTGCTGACTTTGTTTACTCATAACCATTTTCAGGTCCAGGTGTTGAGCAGCCCGAGTCACCGGCTGAAGAGGGTGCTGGGCTCAGTATAGCCCAGCAGTAGTCTTCCTGTTGTACTTTCTTTTGTTAGTGAGTTCAGACTCTTGTTACTATTTACGTTCTGTACTTTATTTCCACTTTACTGTTGTGGTGGTGATATGTACTATTAGTAGCTTTTACTTCTTTTACTGCTTGTACTCTTTTACTGTTAGTTACTTAGTATAGTGAATGTGGTTTACTTTCCTGCTTTTTGATTATTTCTTGTTCGACGACTAGGTCTTGAGATTAGTTGAGTCGAGCTGACCTCATGTTCTGTAGGGATTCGGGAACCGGGTCGTAACATCTTTGAATCACAACCTGGAATTGTGTTCAGATGAGAGAAGATCCCTTGGCGGTCAGTTCTTCTAATTTTAGAAGAGATTTGGTGCTGATTGAAGGAGAAAGCCTCTATGTTTTGGGTTTGATCGCACGTTCACACTATTCAGGCAGTGGATACTATTTTGTGAATAATATGATAAAGATAGGGGGGTATTTGCAAACAACTCGAAACCTAGGGGTCTAAATGTGAAGGACATAATTTTTAGGGGCTAAAATGCAAACTAGGTCAAGATGGACTCTGGTTGGGCCTAAATTGTGGTGTTAACCCTAATTTGGACCCAAGGAATCTAATGGAAAACTTGAATTTGAGTTTTGACTACATTTGACTGGGTGAATTGCATAGAAGCCCAAATTAGGATAGATTTTCATCTGAATCTCTGTTCTATGTCAAAATGGGTCCAGATGGTCAAAGTGAAGATACCAAACCTCTTAGAATATTTTTCCATGAATTTTAGGATGTTTACATTGATTTTATCCTGAATAAAACCCTTTCAATTCAAGTGTGGCTGATAATTAGGATTTTCAATCTTGTTTTCATCCTCGAAATGCGTGAAATCCTGATTCTGTCAATGTGAGCCCACTTCTTGGTCTTTTATGTTCATTTGACCTTCAATTAACTACTAAGTAACCCCGTGGTTAATTTGCATTTGTGGTGTGCTATTAAAATGACAGAATCAGCCATGTTTTCTTATCTTCTTAAATCAGATCAGAGAAGAGTTATGGTCCTTAGGTAATCATTGATGAGCATTTATCATTAGATTCTGACTAAATTAGGTTAGTTATAACGAATGATGGCATTTACCATCACATGCATAATTCACCTGAATCCCAACATCCTCCCCTAGGGATTCCACCGTGTGTCATCGCCCTGCCTCCTTTGTCCTTTGGCATCTCCTGATGGCTCCCTCTCCGTTTTCCATATCTTTCTCCAATTACTACTGTTACGACTTGAATTTGACTCCTCTAGGAACCCGGAAACGGCTCGCCTCGACTAACCCCAAGACCCAATCGTCCAACGAGAAACTAACCCATATGCACGTAACCAACACAAACCACACATGCAAGTAGCTAAAAAAAATTAAAGGAAACAACGAAAGTAACTGAAGCTTAAAAAGACAGTAAACATAATCCAAAACTAGCCATCACGACAATAAAAGTTCACACCATCGAGTCCAACATGAAATAGAAACACTCACTACAGTAGAAAAGGCTGAAAGAGAACTAGTACTGGAAACTAAGACTGGGCTCGACTGAGCCCAGCACCCTCTGCAGTCGGTGGTGCTGGCTGCTCGACTTCCTGACCTGTACATGGTTATATATAACGGGGAGTCAACTTACGCTGAGTAGAGTGGAATATACAACAATTATAACATCTACATAATAAAGAAAACTACAGATTTACATGTAATTATCTAATTATATGAACAACAGTTAATTTAACAGTTTGTGTTTTTCTAGCAAAAAGTCCACTATGACTCAATCTTCCTGTTCCCTAAGGGAACGATCTTGATTGCAGTTTTTCCGCGATATAGGACGTGCATGTGGCACTCTCCTGGCCAGGAGAGTACCCCATGGTAGTCCTACGCCCGGTCTACCACCCTGAGGTCACGGTCACGATGTAGCGATGATTATGGCACGGCGATAAGCGCACGGGTAGCTACCTCGCATTGGCACACGGTTAGTCGTTTTCCCTAGTGGGTATGCCCAAAAGTACAACATGGAATAGTACAGGGCCTTGCCCTCTCAAAACAGGGGTCTCACCCCTCCACAGTCCACGTACCCTCATCCAACTATCCTAGTTTGCCTAGTGGGCCTAACAAAAGTCAGTGTAGAGGGGTCAGTCCTAACCTCAGGCCCCGTGAGGCAGTTAGCTCCCCCCTACACTAAGTACAATAGCTCTCCTCGGTACCGTGTACGTGAGGGCCAACTACTTCCATCGACATTAATTCCATACATGTGAGTTCCTCTTCTGGTTCCTCGTAGGGTTCGTGCATAGTAATTTCTTACTTTCGTACAATACACATGCCTCTATTCATATCATGATAAACTTAGGGTATAATAGGCAGCTCATGATTTTACAATTCGACAATTATCTCATCAATCAAGCTAAATAGGATACAACATGTATTTCAGTTCAAGCCATGATTCAACAAATGTAGATAGGCAGCTCGTAATTTAGCATATTCGGAAACAATATCACAATTTAACATTCACGGCATGTATAATTATTCATTTTTCTATCTCAGCCCTATTGTTCATTGTATATCTTAGGGTTCAACCAATTTATTCTAAATACATGCACTTTCATCATTTAATTCACAAGGGATAGTGAGGACCACTCTACCAAAGTAACTGGGAGGTGTGGGGGCATGAACAAAAGACCACGTAGCCTCTGCGGGTCCCGTGCACACTATGGACGGGCATCCTATTAACACGAACGGTCAGGTCAACCATTTCAATATATCTCGAGACATGAAAAAGAGTTCAAAATAGGTAGAACATGCTTCATCACATGGGGATTTCCAATAGGAACCCAACAGTAACTTATTTACGAAAAATTGACTTCATTTGGGCCTTGAATCGACCCAAACACCCTTCCCGGTTCACTTGAATCAGACCATGCAGGCTGGTTCAGCTGAACCGACTGCTTGGTGCCTGAATCCATCAAATCAGGCTAAAATCAGACGTCTGGGAGAGGTCCCAGACGTCTTAAACGGCAACAGGAAGCTCACCTTGCATTCTGTGCTGATATTGGTTGTCTGGAACCCCTCACAGTCGTCCTGGGGTCCTTCCAGACGTCTGTCAATGCACCTAGACATCCGGGATAGCTATTAGACGTCTGTAGATGTGTCCAGACGTCCTAAAGCATCTGGAAAGATGTGCCTACGGCTCTTCCCAACGACTCTGCAATTGCACACAGACTGGTACGGTCATGACCTCTGAGCGGTTCATACCAAAACACGTAGAGATCGTCCAGAGCTCATACCTTTGAAAATCGTCTAGGTAGACGTCTGATGCTGCCTCCAGACGTCCTGTAAGACGTCTGTCAAGAGGTGCAGACGTCTGATCCACGGAGAAAGGTCCTCACACAGGCCTTCGCAAGCCTTCTCCTCGTGGGAGGCTTCTCCTCTTCGCTCTGTGACACACGGCTCAAGGCTCAGGCTAATAGTAGGGACGGTACGAATGCACTGACCTTGAATAGGGTCTTACCTTACGTTTGTTGGTGTTAGAGAACCGCGATCGTTTATTTTGATGATAACAAAACATGTGTCATTTAATATTTGCACTTGGAGTATTAGATTTCAAGTCAATTGCAAATGGAGACATGGTTAAACGGAGTTTGAGATCGCATCTATGGCGGATTGGAGGAGCTTGACGGAGAACAGAGGAGCTTCGTGAGGAGCGATGGCTTGAAGAAGAAAGGAGATGAAGAATAGGATAGATTTCCTTTCCTTGTAATCTTTATTTTTTTTGTTTCTTTTGTTGCTCTTTATTTTGTTACTTAGATTCATGTTAAAAAGCCTCAAAGTACCCTAACAGTAGTCTTAGGAACACCTGCACAACCTTAGGATACTTAGGTTTTTTGTAGAGAACTTAGAAAACCAATATAGGGTTCAAACAACCTTTTTAGATGTCTAATTTGAAACTCAGACGTCTGATAAATACTTTTAAGACGTCTGACTGTTGACTCAGACGTCCGATAATATTTAGGCTGGACTTAGTTAGTTCTGTCTAATGAAATTAGTCGTCCAAACCTTAGTCCAGACATCCTAGAAGATGTCTGATGTTTTTGCCAGACGTCCAATTAATGGACCGTTGCCTGGCTTAGCAAACAATGAAGCATATGACCGTTAGCCCCTTATCAGAGGTCTGTAAAGCACCCCAGACGTCTGATACATGACCGTTTTACCTCGGCTGACCCAAAATCTCTTCTCAGATATTTTATAGCCGTTGTACTCCCTTGGGAATCCATTTCCGCAGAAAAGTAGGTTTTCAGACGTTTAGACTTAGTGTCAAATGTTCGATATGTCGTCTGATGACATTTCACTAGAACCTTGTTTAGATCTTATTCTAGTCAGAAAGGAAACCCGCCTAAAATCAAACGTCTGACTTTGTTCCCAAACGTCTTAAATTGGTTTTCCAGACGTCCGATGCCAGGATCAGACGTTTGATGACCCTGTCAGTGTAATGATTAATCCTGATTTCGGCCAGATTTTCTTGGAGCTTGCACCCAATGGTTATGGAAGCCTTCTAAGGCCTTCCAAAACCTTCTTAGGGCCTTTATATATAAAGGAGAACCTTTGCCACGCAAAAACACACCAACACACATCCAAGCTACATACTTTCCACTCTTTAGTGTCTAAAAGAAGATGAAGATCATATAGAAGAAAGCTCTTGATCTCCAAGCTTAGTTCTACACTTAGAGAGCTTGATTCCTGTTGTGTACCCGCTCTCCCTTCGCGATTACGAGAGCGACGAAGCACTATCGCGTGGTTCACGCATCTGCATTGTCAATGCACTTCTTGCAAATAGAAGCATCCTAACTCCTATAGAAGCTTAGTTTAAGAATATCTTTGTTGGCTCTATAGGACTATTCTTGTATTTTACTTTGCTTGTGTTGGGTATTCGCTTTGCGAATTCTCGTTTCCTTCGTGAGACAAAATCCTTCTCATAAAGAGAAAGGGTTTGAGGTACGCTACTCTCGTATAAAGTAGCGTGGTTGTAATTGAGGTTGTACTACCCTCGTTTAAGTAGTACATTAGTGGATTTGATCAACTTGGTTGATCGGAAAATCCTAACTCGAGAGGGTTAGGTGGTGGTTTTCACCCGATTTGGGTTTCCACCTAAAAATCATTGTGTACTTTGTGCGATTGTTGTTTTGTGAGATTGTTTATATTTTATTTTCACATTTTATATTTCGTCACGTTGATCTCACCCCATCCAAGTAGGGAATTTACAACGTTTTGTGTCGTTTCAGACATCTAGATATAGCTCCGGACATCCAACTAGACGTCTGAGAGTCATCGCAGACGTCTGATTCCATGGAAAAATTGTTCCGCAAAACTGTTGCGAGGTCTTCCTCGCAGCCAAGTCTTCTCCTTCGGGCACAGGAGCTGCAGGAGCTCTAACGTTGCCTCAGCCTTGCACGGAACTCCTCCCCAAGCTCGCACACTCCTCACGCAGTAGCTCCCTCAACTCCTCCATGCGAGCTTGAGCTCCAACGGCTCAGCTCCTTCATTGCAGAGGAGACACGAGAAGAAGGGGGAGGAAGGTGTAGTCGCAGAAGGGGAAAAATGTGGGGAGAGGTAGGGCCCAAGTTCCAAGGAAGGGGGTTTTATAGGTTTTAGCCTAGGGTTAGGGTTTAGGGTGTGTGTTGGAAGGGTGTGGGGCTAGGGTAAATTGTAAGAATACCCGCCCCACCAGTCCTATTTTACCCGCAGGACCCCTAGAGAAGTTCCAGGGGGTTGCAAACTGCAACAAACCCTCACAAACTGCCGAAATGGTCCAATGGCCCTTGGGAAGGGTCGTTTCAGCTGCTGCTACCTCTTCCTTTATTGCAGTTCAATAAATGAGTCTATGACTATTATTCTTCTTTAATTAAGAGTTATGATCTCTCATTTCATTTGATTATTAGTGAAATGTAATACTTTCATATCAGTTGATGGCTTTTATCTCAAAGTTCATTCCATATGATTGTTAGTGGAATTCTTAACCAAACCTTAACAAAGGTCGAGGTTCATTTAGATAAATGAATCGAACCTAGATAAGGTTGGTTTACTCAAGTTTGACTTGTTTGCACCCGTAGATTTGTAGGAATCACACTATGACCTCATGAATCATGGGATTCACCATTCTGGGTTGTAAACCAAAGGCATGTTGGTGGCCTATCACTACTTGAGAAAATGGGAACTTGTAAAGTTCTTGAATACGGTGATAGGTCGTGAGCCAATCATCGAAATGAGGTGCTCATAATGTGAAGCTTTGTAGGTGCCCACAAATGGATAACGTCGAGGCACCTAGACTTGAGAATAGTGATACTCATGGCAAAAACCTTGTAGATGCTCATAACTGTAGATGATGTAGGAATACCAAGGGATGAGTGGATGAGAGTTTGTCTGAGGATGGATTGAGCAGGTTACACCCGTAAGAATCAGAAACATGCTCTTAGTAGGAACCTAGTGTAGCCCAATCCATCGAACCTCCCAGTCAATGAAGATCCAAAATACTTTAGACCAAACTTGATCGATCTGAGTTGACTTATCTCCTCCTAATCTCGAGGTAATGGCCTAGGTAGCTCCTAGAAGGCCTGATTCTTCTAATTATGTTGGCAACATTCTCGCATATCGAGGATGGGTATGCCTTGCTTGAGGATCATGGGGCTTTTAGTCTCTTCCTTGATTAAGGAGGGACTAACTATACCATGATATGGCTAGAAGAGGCTATATACCCACCTATTCTCTTAGAGAGGGATGATTATAATTAATGAGAATTGTGAGGCAAATGAGTGGATAAGTACAAGTTCCATTAACCAATAGGGTAATCGTTGAGTATTGGAATGGGTTAGTTAGTTAGCTTCCTCTTTCTCTTGTCTACACCTGCAATTTTGTCTCTACTAGGCCACTTGGTTCATTCTCTACTTGTGACCTATTTTTAGGATAGGATTGAGTTGTGGGACAGTTTCCTAGAGTGGGCTAGACATCACTTCTACCGAGCTTTGTGGTGATATGAGATGGTCATGGTGGAGGTTCAACTTCTAAGGACTTGGGTGGACCCACCCTTTGAACCACGACAGGAGCTCATCTCGAACTTCATCTCTGTGACCTACCTCATGCATCAGGCAATATGTTACATAGAATTTAGGTACAGGGATGATACAAATTGATGATTAGTGGTACAAGGCCTTTTCGATAGTGTTGTATGATTACTTTTTTGAAATATTGTTGTAGGCCTCTTCATAAACATTGATATTATGGTTGAGCCCCATTTTTTGTTGTAATTATATATTTTTGGGACTATGTATGGATCCTTTTATAGGACCTGGTGGACAATGTGATGGATGACATGAAGTTCATGTTAATACGTGACAACTAATTTGTTATCACTTGTTGCCATTTATATTTGCTCATTTATGTTCCTTCATGTGTTGCCATGTCTTTTATGCTACAGATTACTAAGTAAGACCTATATGCTTTAACCTACCATTAAATTAAGTCTTAGTTAAAGAAATTATATAACTCTAGCCACCCTAGATAGTTGGGATCTAATTTTCCACCATGATAACCTAATTCCTGATTTATTAGGGGGTTGTAGGGCAATGACATCAAGTCTATACAGGCTTCGGCTTAATTAGTCCAAGCTGACTTGGGTTCAATAAGTTCTGAAAGGTATTGTTCAAGCTTGATTCATTTAGGATTGAGCCCATTATTGAGTTCAAAAGTGAGCCCATCAGTTAATGAGTTCAAATTTTCGAACCCTGTGCTTGGATTTGATAAGCAAAATATAGATGTTTGAAAAACAAAGTATACTTAACAAAAGATTATTAAGTGATAAGTATTGGGACACGAGTACGGAAACACATGTTGTAACGTGTTTTGCAATGTGCGATTAAAATTAACAGGTTGGAAATTAGAATCAAACGGTTGAAAATGAAAATCAACTAGTTGAAAATCAAAATTAACTGATTGAAAATGAAAATCAACCAGTTGAAAATTAAGCAAACTAAAACACATTGGTTGGAAATGATTTTTAATTGGTTGAAAATAAAAATACACAGATATGTTTTACCTTTCTATTAGTGGTAAATATTTTTTCACTTAAAACATAATTTTTTACCTATGAGAAGTGATTTTTCATTTATGGAAAGTAGTTTCCACTGATGGAAAACTAAAATACATTGTTTGAAGCCATCACTTTCACTTTGTGCTTTGCAAAATGTGTTGTAACGTGCATTTGTTTACTTTTTGTCTAAGTATTGCTTCTTGTGGGTGGAAGGAGGGAGAAAGGTAGTGGCTTGTAGGCGGTGTGATGGGTTGTAAGAGTCGTAGCAATGAGAGAAAGTGTTAGAGATTGGGGATTGTTAGAGATTAAGGATTGTTTGATGGTTTGGGGAGGGAGGGGAAGAGGGCTTTTGAGAGGTCTTAAAAAAATTACGTAACATCTTTATATATTTATTTAACATACATAATATATTTTTGATGGGTAAGGAAAGGGAAATGGGAGACTATTAGAGTTTTGAGGAAATGATGCTTATCCTTATAGGATATATATTATCTCACTTAAGCCCTTGTTGAGTCAAGTCCAACTTGGTTTGGCCCGATAACTAATAAAGTTTGGATTTTTTTTTAGATTTAGTTTAATAGATTTTTGAGTTGGGCTCGTGACCCCTTATAGTCAATTCCGAGTTGAACCTATCAAACTTGAGTTTGAGTTCTTTTGAGAGCCCTAGATGTAGGTGACAAAATTCTCTTCTTTTTATAGTGTTTTAACATTTTAATAGGTCACAACCTAAATCTAAGGGTATAGATGCAAACACATTAAATCAAGGTTTAGACGTGTAATGTCAAATATTTACAAGAGCATATATATATATAAAAGGGAAATGGGGGATCGACCTCCCATCCCAGTGCCAAAATGACGCAAGTCATGCATTTCCATCGTTTGTTGCCTGTGGATGACAATACACTTTTAATTTCTCTATATGAAAAAAGCATTGTTTGTCATACAAAATTCACAAAATATTTTACAAATCCCATCCTCACCATTTGAATGAGCTACCACTAAATAAAAATGCCTAGGTTAGTTGTGAGACCCAATTATGATGAGGAGCATTATAAGCGTCAAACATTTTTCATATAAAAAGTTCTTTTGGAATTCAAGTAGATAATTTTTGAGTAAGCAAATAAAATTTATTTCCCAAGCAAGTTCCACTCCCCTTCCACTCTTCTTTTGCTTGTCCAACTTAGCTGTGCTCGGGTTCTCGATTGGCTGTTACTTGTCAATTGGAGCCCCCCCGGTACTTCTTGAGTTCGGGTTCGCTCGCTTGCCATCTCCATGCTGTGGTTTCGCCATTTCCTCTAACTTCTCTGACATCTCGCCTTCGACCTCCTTTCTCCTTTTGGTTCTAACTCTGGTGGGGAGTTCCCGATGCCTTACTCATCCATTTGGAGCTCGTGCTCCTTCTCCCTCTCCATTCCTACTTCTGTGGGAGAGGGGAGGGAGGTGGCAGGGAGGAGATGAGGGTGTGTTGGGGTAGAATGTTTGTCCATCGTTGACTACTATCGCGACCTTTTTATTAGGATCATGCCAGAGTCCAGAGCTTTACATGACTGAATCTTTATTGGATCTTCTTCGGATATAGGTTTTTTTCCGTATCTCGCTGGCGCAATTCATTGAAGTAACTTCTTCGGTGGCGTCGTTGTCATCTTATGATGTGGAGTAAATGTTGGATTGCTACATCTTATTTGCAAATGTATCTTCTTTGAACTTTATTTCTTTTTTATTCTTTGATTTTCTACATGTTTTGTCTCCTTTGGAGTTTGTCCTTGTAGGGTGGGATATAATACCCTCATTATTAGAATGAAAGTATAGATATCTTTCTCTCTTTCTCTTTCAAGATTGACGTTGTTGTAATAAATCAGTTTCAGTTTAATAAAAATGACTATTTAAAAAAAAAAAAAGGATAATTTTGGGATTTTAAGGGAAAAGGATAAGGAGCTGCGATTCTAAACCCCGAGAGAGCAACGGGGAAAATCAAATCAAACCCACGAAGGGTAGTTTAGTTCCCCCGTCCCCTTCCCTTCATTCCACTCCTCCGACTCACATGATAACGACCGGCGCTCCGCCGCGCCCACCCATTGCGCTGTCCTCCTCCTCGACCTCAAGTCGACGAGGTGGGGGACATGTGGGCGTCACGCAATTCCCCAAGTTGAGGACGAGCAGCAGAGCCCCCTCCGAGAAGACGGAGGTGTCGATATCGAGCCCGTCGAACCCACTGGTGAAGCACTGCGTGAAGCTCCGGGAGAGCTCCTCCTACCGCCGCTCCCGTGGCTCCGCTGTCGTCGTCGGCCTCGCCCCCATCTCGTGAGCCTCCTCGGTCACCCCTCCCCTTCGCCTTTGTTTGGTTTCTATTTTGCACTCGTTTGTCGGTAACGATCACACGTTACATGACAGGTTTTCTTGAAGGCGTCGGTTTTCGTACTTACGTTAGCATTAGATTAGTGTGCAATCGAGTGTATCGTGTTGGCTTGTGCTTTATGCTGCTGTGGAGTGATATTCTTTCTGGCTACATTTGGCAGCGGGATAAGTCGTAAGCGAGATAAATTTGTAGATTTGAGGCGTTTGGTTGGTGAGATAAGGGGTGGGTTGGATGTGATAATCGTTGTAATGTGAGTGATTGTAGAATGTTTAAAAAGTTGTGGCAGAGAATATTGCACCGGAAACTGCAAACATGATGTTATCCCTCTAGATTATCCATTGCTTCTGTAGAGGATAATCTTCTCTAAGGAGATTATCGCATTACTAAATGGAGCCTTTGGGTATTTGTTTGTTGATGCACTATCTGATGCTTCCCTCCCGCTGGTGTTCGCGTTGCTGGGCATTGTGTCTCTTCTTGGGTACTTTTAGTTGTGCAGCTGTGTGTATCAGTTGTCATTCAAGGGCCTTGTCGCTTTTTTTCACGAGGAATACATTACGATGTTCAAATGGGAGTATCTTTTTGTTTTGTTTTTTGTTTTCCTTTTCTTTTTTATGTGATAGCCGTATCATGATTTCAAATATTTCACAAAAATTGATATGGTCAATAGATAAGATATGTGTCACAAAAACTGCCATATAACATATGATCATAAGTACTCTTCCATTGGAGTTCACAAGGGGCTGTTCTGCCATAAGACTGCCTTTGGTGACACGGCCAAGTTGTTGGAAGTGAGGCTGATACAAGCAGCCGAGGGTCTTGTTTGTTTGCATTTTGCATAACAAGCTGCAGAATTGCTAGTAGCTCCAAATTCCAGACAATGGAATCAGATGGTATGCGTTGCGGCAAGATTTTTTGAGGTCTAAAGCTATTGGGTCTCAGTTATCAAGCAATGAGGAAAAGCGGCAGGAAACAGAATTGCTTGCTAAAGCCACCCATGTGCATTTTACCAGATAATATGATCTGGGTTATCAGTTTTAAGCTTCGGATCTGGAAATTTGATACAATGCAAGGACAAAGTCCTATTAGGATCTCATAAAAATTGTATTGGTTTTTTCTGTTGTTTAACATGTTAAGGAGATTATGAAATAAAGCTGGATAGAGAGAGTTTTATTTAATTTGGTTTCTTAAATAACTAATCACTTATCTTTTGGTGTTCTTTTCTTTAAGTAACCAATGGCATACATGCCCACAGTAGCCAAGTCTGATATTTTGAAGAAAATTTCTTCCTTTTTGGCCCTTGCACCTTATTATTAAGGTGCACTCTGCATCAAATTACACAATACATAGATGTGAGTGAATTGCACACTTCTTTAGTCTAGACATGATAACCTTTGTTGTTTTTATGAATATAACCGGTTGGATTTTTTAAAGTGAGAAAGTTGCATAATAACATGGTTAATCCTTTTCTGTTTTTAAGTTTTACTAATAACCCTAACAGGCCTATTTTTTCCTTGTGTGTCTTATAAATTATTTGAGGATACTCTTTTAAATGTGATAGTTCTCTCATTACATCACATTCCCTTTTGTGTGGAAGCTTGAACCAGTAAACCTCTTGTTGGTGATCATCATTGTTCATTTTCAATTACTTCCATCTCCAATCAATAACATTCTCAGCCAAAATCTTCAATAATCACTATTAGAGAATATTCTAGAAATAGGATTTAGGAAATAAAAAATTAGGAATTTTTCTCTTTCTATATTTAGTAGATATTTTTTGATTTGTTAGAGATTTGATTTGTTTCCTTGTTTATGATAGGACTCAATTCTTGTAATCCCTCTATATAAAGTGGGATGAACTACTTTTTATTTTTATTTAATAGAATGAATACCAATTACGAAAACTTTCACATGGCATCAGAGTGAGTTTAATTCCGGGACCCAAACGAGATCTCTCCCTACCTAGAGGAGCCGTCGTCCCTTCTCTACTACCTTGGGGTGCACACACCGCCCCCTTGGCCTATACCTGTGACATTAAGCATTGCTCTATTGTCGAGATCGTTATCTCGGCCATCCTCCTCATCGCCGCATTGTTCCTCTTGTCCATCAGAGCGCCGCCGACCACCACCACCACCATTGCCCAGTCTCTCTCCATTGCTGCACTAGCTGTCGAAATTGGTCCTAGCATCGATTAGTGGGACTATCACGCGACGAGGACTATTGTGTGGTTGGGCTGTGCCACACGAGAAGTTTGATCGGACTTTGGATCGGTTTCTGTTTGGTTTTGGGGTTCAACTAAGCCTCTACATCCAAGTATTGACGTCTTGGTTGGCGAGATCCTGATTGTTGTGATTGTAGATGGAGAAACATTCATGGTGACTTCGGAGGACAACATCTGGACCTCCGTACTTGTTTAAGGAACTACGATTAAATTATCAGGTTCTTCGACATATGTACTATGGTCTTGTGCCTTCCTCATGTTCATGGGAGGGTAGGATAAACTGCATATCTTAATAACGAAAGTAGCAAATTCCAAAGATGGCTCTAGGTACAAGAAGTGGGAGAAAAATAACTTCCTTGTCATGAATTGGTTGATGAATAACATCGACCAATCAATCATTGCCAACATGCTCTATAAGGAATTGGTGAAGGAGATCTAGGATACACTCGAGAAGAGGTATTCCGAGAAAACAAGTAGTTCACACCTGGCTGACATATATTGGAGGATCTAGAATATTAATTAGGGTGACATGACCTTGGTTAGGTATTTCACGACACTCGAAGGACTATTCGAGGAGTTAACCATCCATCAACTTGCCTACTGCGACAAGCAAATCATTGAACGTTCTTGATGGCAGGCATATAAATTTATAGGTGGACTTAGTGCTCGGTACCACTCGGCACATGATTAGATTCTCTCCTCTGATGTGGTATCGGATTTGGAGGTGATTTATAGTCGTCTTCAAAAGATTGAGATTAGCGAGCCTCCCTCTCCTGCACCAATTACTCCTCACAACTTCTTTGCACTGGCAAGCCCCTAAAGGAAGAGGAGATCACTCAACATTCTCTGTTGACACAGATGATCATTTACTCCTTGTATTTATTGTAAATGGACGAATCATGTGTCCGATAAATGTTGGGAGAAACTTGGGAGACTTGCTTGGGCCAACCACATGTTTGTTCCAAATAGGTCGGTGCCTGAGTCATCCACTACTCAACCCTTCAAGCTTTCCTAGATGGACTATCTCTAGAACCTTCTAAAGGGTGAAGAATCATCTACTGCAACTGCTGCAATTGCGACTGCTATTGATGTTGCAATAGGATTCTCAACTTAACCTACAACAGGATTCCCAACTTTACCTTCTCATGAGAAGGTTTTTTCGCTAGTTTGAGGCGTCTACTACCTGCTTGGGATCGTTTTCCACTTGACTACTATTGCTGCTTAAAACTCTCTTCATTAGTTTTTTTCTAACCCCAAGTAAGTTAAGTTTTCCACTAATAAGAGATGACTACCTGCATGCCTACTTGTCTATCTACATGCCTACTTGTCTGTCTGCCTGCTCCAGCCTAAGGATCACTTTTGATGGGGGGAGTTCTACCACTTCTCTACTCCTACAAGTTGGGCATTGTACACTAACTTTGGGGAGGGGGGAGTGTCAGAAAATTTTCCAAAAATAGAATTTAGGAAATAGAAGATTAGGATTTTATCTCTTTCTATATTTAGGAGATATGTCCCTTTCAAAAAAAATATTTAGGAGATAGGTATTTGATTTGTTTCTTTATTTAGAATTAGGATTAGGACTCTATTCTTGTAATCCCTCTCTCTATATAAAGTGGGATGAACTACCCTTTTTTTTTTATTGAATAGAATGAATACCAATTACGAAAACTTGCACAATCACAAGCCAAACACTGTGGTTAAGTTTTGGCCATTGATTTATCAGAAGTTACCATTATAAACTATAGAAGAACATGTGTTTGATAGCATTTTTGCTTTTAATGTCACATCAGAATTTTGAGTGTGTAGAATGTGGAGCCTGAGTTAAATTCCTTGCTATTCAATGATCTATGGATAATAGTTGAATGACGATCTTTGCATGCCGTAGATGCCAGTTTTGGCATCCAATGGGTGTTCATCTTATAAATAGGGATACACCCAACTTTAACCATGCTTCACAAAAGATACATGTGGATCTAATTTGTTTAGTTGTTTAGCTTTATTCTTTCTTTTTTGTGTCCAATGGTGAGAGAGGGGATTCCATTCCTAGTACGAAGATTGATGCATGAACAGATTTTGTAAATTACCTTCCTAATCTGAGCATACATGAGTCTGTAGATTTTGCATCACTACCTTCAGGTATCTTTCTATACAATGGTAGAAAATTTAACATAAATGTGAAAGCTGACAAGTATGACTCACTGAAAACCAGTCATTCACTTGTACCTTATTTTGGAATGCATTATGAAGCAGGGAAATAATGAGCTTTCCAGCATCTGGTGGAGGTGTTCCAAAGTTGCTCTCTACATCTTTGATTGATTGCTTATTCATACTTGAGGGAAATGATATACCTACTGGATTATGTGATGATTCCTCTCGTATTGTGCGCGTGAATACATACATAATGAAGAAGCTTGCTGGCTTGAAGAGTGCGGATTCTACAGAAGCAGTGGCAGTAATGAGAATTCCCAATAGCTTTCGTGAATTGGATACTATCAGTGGGTTGGGAGGAATTGATTGGTTTAGATGGCTTCCTTGTGCTCCTCACAGGGTTCTTGTCCTTGATGGTGTGCAGGTACATATTCCTTTCATTTAATTGCTTGAGGTTGTTATTTGCAATGTACGATATTAATGCTGCTACGAATCTTGTTAAAGAGAAATGAAAAATAAATGTTGTTTGAGAAATAAATTGCCCAACTTGTTTTCATGGACATGCTTATCTAAGTAAAAGGCATGAGTATTACGGCCATCTGGATTTATTTTATTTGCTATTTCCCAATTATGCTTTTATAATATATCTAGATGTATTCATGTTCAGGAATTCAACATGTAGCTTGAGGAGCCATGGTTAAATATTAGGCCCCACAATGATGCAAAATTGTGTGTTATCACGGTTGGAGGGGTAACTGAACATGGTGCATGCTGCACATTCTCCCAGAGACCCAACGTGCAACTGCAAGAAACTACCTTTTCAGGGAGAGAAAAAACTATAAGAAACACAATATATTCTACACATTATGCAACTTATATGCTTCATATACAAACCATTCCTTCATGTTGATATGCCATGCATTCATCTGATGGGGATAGGTAATAAGAATTCAGGAAAAAATGTGGTTGGCTTTGAATTTGTTTAGGAATATTCTGGAACTTTGAATACATGAATAAGAGAGAGTCATCAAAAAATGGCAACAAGAACAACTATCAAACTTATTTCTACATTAAGTGGCCTTGGCTATGTGAATTCCTTGCCTCTATTCTGATTTATTGATCCTATTCAAGGTCATTCTGGAACTTAGATCTAAGTATTCAAGATCATGCCTAATAGTTTCCTTTCAGTACTTCTATCTATGATCTTGCCTAACTGTTCCTGCAAGACTCAGCACCATCTTATAATGCCTTCAGATCAGCACATTAAGAGGTCTTCTTTCCTAATATCCAAACCACTTTAGATGAGTATCTCTTATTTTGTTCTCTGTCGGTGCCACAACCACCTTTTCTCTGATAACAATCTCATAAAAATTCAAATGCAACAAATATTAACATATATGCTGAAGAGTGATTCATGAACTTCGGGAATGCCTCTGTAATTGGCAAACAATTGTAAATTGTTCAATTCACATGATAAGTTTATTTGAGGAAAAGATCCATTTAACGACCTGATAACCATCCTTTAAAAAAATGCAAACATATTAGAAACAACCAGAGAATTTTTTTGTTTTATTGTATGGACAAATGGACCCCTATGGCACCAAATTTCAACAATTTGTGGGCTCTACGGTTTGATTTTCCAAAAGGATTATAACAGAGGAAAACAGGTAGACAATCCAGACTAGTGAATGAACAACACCACCACCACCGCACCAACCACCCCCCCACCCCCCCCCCCTGGATCCTTCTGATCCTGAACAGAGAAAAAAGCAGATCTCACCTTCTGTATTGTTTTTGTTGCTGGTTTTTTCATGCAAAGTTGGGTATGCATCTTTTCATCGTTCCTGCTGAAATCCTCAGAATAGATCTCTGACTCTCAATTAAAATCCTCAAAAGTAACTGGCCTATTTGTAACACAACTGCCTAGCACAATTTTGCGTGTTAGCACAGAGAAGTGGCCACAATTTTGCGTGTCAGCTACACTGCATTTAGCCACTCCACACTAGCAATAAGAATATAGCAGAGTTGTCGATTCCAGGCTCCCATTTAGGAGACACAAGTAAGAAGTAATTGATACCTAACCTAACTTTTATGTACCTTTGTCATTTTCTTGAAAATTCCTGATTTTCTAGTTGTCAAATTTCCAGTCCAAGCCTGTTCCACCATGCTGAAATTGTTTTCACTCAGTGTGTAGAAGATTGTTAGGAGTAGTTCTTAATTGAAACATAGGCCATGCTACTTGGAACACTATTAGTACCCAGTATTGCTGATATTGAGCAGGTTTTCTGCATCTATCATGTGTTCTCTTAAAACTATATGCAGCTTGAGGTAGTGACCTTCTCTGACCTGTTATAAAAGAACTTGATAATCTCCTGCTGCCTTGCATTTCCTTTGTTCTCAGACGTATGCCAAATGATTTACATATGGACGAATTCACTTGACCTTGTTATGCTGCCCATTACTGTAAGTTAGTCACAAACACCTTAACAGAAAAAAAAAAAAAAAAACTGTTTTCGTAAAAAGAGAAGGATATCTAAAATTTTTCACTAAGATTCAAACCCATTTATTCAATGTGGAAATCTGAGAAAAAAGCAGTGGAATTTCAAGTTCACTTTCTACTTTTAGGAAAAGAAATCTATGTCCCCAAAACTAAAAACTGACATAACTCCATCCCGCTCTTCTACTTGTTTGTTTTTGAGATGCCCAAGATGGTGGAGGAAGGCTTGGGATGGTTGATGAGATCTTTCTTCTGTAAGGGACTGGCAGAGAATGCTAGAGGATTGCATTTACTGAAATGAAAGGAGGTGGTTTGTCAGGAGAAAGGAAGGGGAGGTCTTTTCTGACAGATCATTTCTTGCTATTATAGGTGTTTGAATTGGGAGAAGAAGATGTTACCAATCGTGGCACATCTCGATTTTGGAGAAGGTTTCTTCATGAGATGCTAATGTTAATGCCTTTCTTGTCTCGGAGATGGTACATACTTTGGGGTTTGGACAGATGACTGAACAAATCTTGGATTCCTAGCTAACAAATTTCTGAAACTCTTTTCCTTAGCCTGGATTTGGAGGCTTTGGTAGGCTTTTATTGGGACCAACCATCTGGATCTTCTAAGGAATGTTGGGTGCATATCTTGATCACCAAGCTAACTATTGAATCAGAGGGTAGAGCAGTTCTTATGGTTGCAAGATGATATTAGGCAGTCCAAGCTGACAGCTGGTAAAAGAGATGGGTGGATTATTATGGATGGCAGGGACACTGTTAGAGACATTTATGAGGTAATTCATGATGAGCCACTCCATACAAATGATGCACTGGTTCAGTATATAAACATTGTATGGAAGGCAAGGATGCCTATGAAGATTAAGGTTTTCACCACACTGTTAAGGAGGAAGAGAATATTAACTAAGCATTCAATAGGATTTTCACCATACTGCTATCTGGATTTGCAATACAGGGGGTGGAATATTGTGATTGTCTATTCTTCAATTGTCCTCTTCCTAGAGAGGTTTAGGAGAGGGCTTATCTTGATTTGATTGATTATTCACCTACATCAGCCTTCTGGGGAAGCTTTGCAACTAGAGGAAGAGAGGCAAAGGCGCGATGCTTGGGGACAAAGGTGGAAAGGGCCGAGCCCTTTGCGGTGCTTTGATCTCTATGGCTGAATTGAAAGGGGGTGATTTTCAAGCAATCACGATCTACTACTGATGGTTTAGTCTTAGATATTTTTAATTTGTTGCATAGCTGTGGCCTCTCTTTGTAATTGGTGATTTATTAAGTTATTAATGGACCTTTTGCTTTAAAAAAATGTTATTAATGGAATAAAAAGGTTGTCAATGACCTCGAGTGACCATTCTAGTTCCTCTTCTAAGAGAAAATGACATAATTTCAAGTTTCCATGATCTAATTTTGAAAGTAAAGGGCAAGTAATACAGAGTGGCAATGAGATCTACTGTGCTATGCTAATCTGAGTGTTTGGTTGTCACTCGTGCAAAATGTTTGTAGAAAAAAAGATGATAAGGTGGATATATGGTCATACAAAGTAGAATTACATTTGTAATGGGATTTTAAAGAAAAATTGATGTAGTGCCAATCTAAGTTAAAATGAGAGAGATTCACTTAAGATGGTTTCGACATCTGTGGAGAAGGTTATTCCTTGGTCTAAAGGTGTGAGAAGTTGGATGATATCTTACGGTGAGGGTTGGGAGGCCCAAAGAGGTGTTGGAAGGAAACTCTTGGGCATGATCTTGATTATTTGGAGCTAAGTTTGAGAATAGCCTAGAATAGATCTGAGTGGAGAGTCTGGAGACAAAGAATTCATGTAGCTAACCCACTTAATGTGGGAAATGCTTAGTTATTGTTGTTGCTAAATTTGAAGCTCTTGCTTTTTGAGATCATTGTGGATATCTTTTAATCATGACATTGTAGTGATGGAATTTATTAGTTACACCTTCTATTATCTGATGTTATCAACAGAATTTCTACTCTCACTTGCATGGACATTTTATGTCTCTATTGCCTTGATTTTTTTTATGATTATCTGCTACAGGGCTCAATTCATGGCTTATTGACTAGGAAGCATTTATATTTGGCGCTAGTATTTCATTTTTGCATGGTTCTTCACTCTAATTTAAATAACTTTTTTAGGATCCTGGGAACCTCGGCACACTAATCAGATCGGCAATGGCTTTCAAATGGGTAAGATGATTCTTCCACTCAAAAGTCATTTACTTCATTTATGATCATTCAAAAATCTATTGTTACTGATTGAGTTCTTGTTAGCAACACTGTTCTCAGAAATCAGAGAACTTGCAAATGAGTCAATAATGGGACATTTTTTTTATCAAGGAACAAAACTAGGCTGTTCAGCCTTATATTTCTGTGCCTCAAGTTTGACCTAGATTGGCATGGGTAAGCTGAGCTGCTTGGGTTTTGGGTAGTCTCAACTGGTCTTATCCCCTTGGACATTGAGTAGTTGAACCTTGAAGATGAGGACTAACAACTGATTGGGTTTATGTTTGGCGAATAACCACCTTCCACTGGTCTAAAATGTAACCAAGCAAGAGGTAGGTGAAGATTTTCTGCTTTGACACACTAGAATCTAACTATAGTAGCTTTCTAGGGAGGAGGTGCCTGGAACAACGAAGAAGAATTTGTAGAAGAGTGCATATCCAAAGAATAATTTTGAAAAATGAATAATACTATCTAATAAAGTTAAAAGATAACTTTAAGAAAGCATCAGATACTATCATACTGACTCATTAGTTTTAGAGCTATGCAAAATCAGATGTCAAGCTAAACCAAAATTTTATTGTTATAACCTACGAAGGGACCAAATTTTCCATTTTTCTTGCAACATTTTGAACAAAGATATGCTGACCTGCATACACAAGAAGGTAAAGAAGAGAATGAGAACTGCAGGTAACTATTCTGAAAGGAATAGTCTTTGATATTTCTAATGTATTTTAGCGTTACCATTAAAGTCAGTCTTGGCTACAGTGTATCTGTGTGTAAGGCCTTAGTTAATATATTCCTGCCTTAGTACATCTCTAATTTCTAATTTCTCCCTGAACACATTAAACACTCTATCTGAAATCAGACTTGATATTTATCATCTCTAACAGCATCCTCCACCTCAGGCACTTGTTCCTGAAAACCATTCAGCTCCTATTTCCACATATTTTATATTCTCTACTGCAACTTAAAACAGGATGCCATCTTCTTGCTTCCTGGATGCTGTGATCCTTTCAACGAAAAGGCGCTTCGAGCTGCTCGGGGTGCTTCTTTCCAACTACCTGTGCTCTCTGGTGGCTGGTCTCACCTGGAAGATCTCAGGGACAGGTTCCAGATGAAGATGCTTGGAGCTTATCCTATGACTGAGGCCCCAGAGTCCATCGCAGCATGTACTCTTTCCAGAGAACTTGCAGATGACGTGGCCCATAAACCCCTATGTCTGACATTGGGGAATGAGGGTCAGGGCATATCCAAGCAATCCAGGAATCGTTGTGAGCTTGTGAGCATTCCAATGGCAGGGCAGTTCGAATCCTTGAACGTCTCGGTTGCGGGTGGAATATTTCTTTACATGCTGCAAAACCAGAGATTGCATTGACATTTAGTGGGTTTGTTATATATACTCAATGGCAAGATCACTGCTTTTCCAGAAAGGAGATGGCAACATCATTCCTGATTGGAAGTTGCGCAGTTGGGGATGGTTCTGTTTGCCATTGAATAGCATGCCTTCTTTCCTGACACTCCAAGATGTCAAAATCCATCATTGGTGAAGAAACGACTTCCTCTGCATGGGAGATGGAGATTAATGTTGATCTTACAGCCAAACAGTGAGGGCAAACTACCATCTCCTACCATCCTCAGCTCCATGCAACTATTTTCATTTTTTCGAGTCCCATGGTAAATGCCTCCCACATCACTTAAAGGCCTAAGACTTCTTTTGCTAGTAAGTTGGATTGCAGGCGAAGTTTTGATCTTCATATTAGAAATGGTCCAGAACATGTCTCCGATCTTTCACAGAAAACGATGCCCGTCATGAGGTAAATCTTTTGCCATGGGCTTGATTTTTTTTTTTCTCAAGCAGATAAAGGTCCATATGCCCAGTTTTAATTTCATTCTAAAAGGTGAAAGAGGCCTGAAGGTTTACATAATTCAGAATGGCCACTGGATGACAGCAGATAATAACAAAAGGAAGAGAAACAACCCCGAAAAAACAAAACAGAAAACTAAAAGATGGGTCACCAAAAAGAAAACTAGAAGGTGGGGGATGCAAAACAACTAGAAACTACGATAACAGAGCTAGCAGGTTGGTTGTTGGCCTGTAAAAGCAAGAGGTCTCCGGTTTTCCCCGAGAACCTTAAAAATTCAAAGGAGAAAATCATGGGTATGATGGCTGTCCTTGTGAGAGTGAAAAGGTGTAAGGGTTCCAAATGGAGCTGGTTAATGGATGTGGTGTGCAATATTTTTTCAATGATTTGGGTGTGCAAATTACATACAAACTGGTGGAAGTCTCGCAGTTAAACTTCCGTCGTTTGCCTTTCACCAGTAAAGAGGCCTTCCTGGACGGTGCTCATTCCATGTGTACGTTGACGTGCATATGGCGTTCAAATTTGTAGGAGGTGGTGTCCAATAGTTTCTCATCATTCTTAAGGGTTAGTTTATTGGGAGGTTAACATCTCTTTTAGAGGATAATGTTCCATTTACTTGAGGAATTAACTTACGTAATTGTAATACATATTTGTTCACACTAATTCTATGGAGTGTTGACAAAACATATGTTAACTTCACAATTCTTCTATGCTTAGACTTTACTCCCTAGAAATTTATGTTAACATCAGTTGAAGTAAATATTACAAGAGTTAATATTATAATTTAATATTAATTTAAGTAAATAGAAATAAAGATTTTCATTAATTTCATATTTTTTAATATTAATTTCTTAACTTTCGAAATAAACTTGTCATAAAAGTTTATAATTGTTGGTTGTTCCGAAGTTCACGATGATGCGTACAACTTATTCTTATTTGTTGTAGTCTGCCTCTTTGCAGATGCGAGTCTTTTGTGCATGCTACACGCTTTCTAGTTTTAGTGGTATTTCTTCGATACGTTTAAGTATGACAAATATCTGCAATTCGAAACGAGAATTTTCGATATCCATCCATCATCAGATCTTTTGGTGAACGGATATGCATATTGGTTAAGCCACATACCTGTAAACAAGCAAATACCGATGCCGATGGGTTCTCATACTCACAAGATCGCCATACGGTGTCTGTTTTGCATGTATGTGACTTACTGCTGCAGTTATATACTCAATGCATATGTTCGGCAGAATACTCTCTGATGTCCAAGTATAAGTTGTTAGATTTTTATAAAAGCATGAATATATTTTACAAAGAAGGAGAATCACAAGCTCATGACTCAATGGGGAAAGACTTGAAGCCTAATCAAGCTCAAGAAATGAGAAGCCTTAAAGGTTTGAAGCTAAAAAGTCAAGGAGAGAAATTGAAACTTGAATAGCTTGTCAAAATTAGTGGTCTTAATGTAACTTAGGCATTTAAGTTGTAATTTTGTTTTTCTTGTTGATTGATTATAAAGAGAGTCTCATATTAAATCATTTTAGATCCAACTTAAGGGTATCATGCATAAAATTTACAAGGATATGCTCATATAGCTTAAATAAGTCTAATCAATCTCTAATTAGGTCACTAGGGGTTAATCATGTGTTAATTATTGACTAATGACTTTACTATAGAGATGGGAGGTGAAAAACAATCAATATAGGTTATTTCAAGCCTATCTAGGGCCAAGTGGCTAAGATGGAGCCATTAGGAAATAATGAACTCTGAACCTAATGCTAAACAACTTATCTAACGTTTGATAAAATTTATCTAATGTTAAATAGCATGTCAAAAAGTACTTTGATTATTTTTTTTCCCATTGGCTTGGTACATGAGAGGGCATTTTTGAATGTTGAAGTGCTCCCTTGGGTGTTTGGCCTTCAAATGACCTTTTTATATAAGGGGAACCTCTCCAACCTTCTAAGTGCCCTCGCACACATTACACACTATTATCAAGCTATGACATTGCCTTGAGAGCTTGTTCACTCAATTTCTTAGCTTCCCTTGGCTCTCTTAAGATCTTGGAACTCTTGGGCAACCTCTCCATCACACTTGGAGCTATGCACTCTCCCAATTGTGTTACACCTTCACATACTTCAAAGGAAGTATAAATTTAGTTCATTAGATAGCTCTTTAGTTAATTAATTGCATATCTAGTTGAAACTATTTTTAAGAACTTTAGTTGAATTTTTTATTCTCAATTTTCTTATTTTATCTCATTTTATTTTTTATTTCGAGGGTACGAATTGTAGGTCCTTAATCTCTCAAGGGAGAAGGTATCACTTTTGATTGGGGTTTCAAGAGTGGGATTGTGACAAATGCTTACGTATCCTACAAGTATCTAAGTTAGTTATTCCAAGTTGTCTTGTAGCAAAATCTTAGGTTGGGCAACTCAGGTAATGGTTTTTCACTTTGAGGGTTTTTCATTATATATCTAATCTTGTGGGTTGCTTGAGATTACTATTTGCATTTAATTTTTATTTCAACTTTTTGTGAATTGTGTTCATTATTTTAATTATTTATTAATATGTTATTATAGCACTATTTATCCTCTGATCATGACCCTTAGAATAGAATACTCGACTCAAATGCAATCACAAGCATAAGGATAGAGAATTGTTGATCTAGTTTCACCTGAAAAGGTGTACGTATGGGGGAAGATGATAACTTCCAAATTTTACTAACTTTAGTAGGGAACACAAGTGAAACTCTCTAATCCTTACTTCTCCCATATTGCATTAATGCATAAGTAATTAGGCACCACATTATCCATAAATGATGATTTTAATGATAACAAACATCTTAAGTAATTAAGATTAAAATTGTATTTTATGCATATATATTGCAAGATTATCTTTCAGGTTGAAGCTTTCTTGATAAAATCCAAAATCAAGAAGGAGGAGACCATACTCTTCAAGGATAGGTCTCTCTGTATTATAGGAATTGAATTATAATTTTATATTCTGCAGAATGTAAGGAGAGCCTCAATCAAATCTCATATTAGCATAAATATAGGGGTTTCACATGCAATTTTCATAAGAGCATCGCACATAACCTAAATAGGTCAAATTATATCTAATTAAGCCTATTAGGGTTAGTGCATGGCCCTAAATTCCTATGAGAACCCAATAGTTCATTTTGGACAGTTAAAAGCCTTTTTACAGGCTATCTAACGTTTGGTATATGATACCTAACTTCAGATATTAGGTTGGGTGCCAAGCAAGAGCTCCAGAAGTTAGTGAACTTTACATTGAACTTTGTACCAAACATTAGATAAGGTTCACCTAACATTAGAAGATAGCGAACTTGTACCTAACTGTACACCTAACGTTATATAGTTAACTTAATGTTAAATAACTTTTACCTAACGTTAATTAAAATACTTTTTGACTAAATTAATTAGTCGTTGGTAAATCAAATTGGAAACTTTTTGGCCATTGAAAAGGGGCCTTATGCTCACCTAAATTAGTCAAAACACCTCTCTATATATATGAGAGGATTTCCCACTCTTGGGTGGTTAGAGAACACCCCAATATACACTCTAAAGCACATTTAAGCTCACATTCAGCTATTTCAAGCATTTGGTGTTCATCGGAAGTGACTTAAGCTCTTGATCTTGAAGTCCACATTCCTTGAAGCTCAGCCACCTCAACTCTCTGCTTAGCTATCTTCTCACAATCACTAATGGAGTTCATTCTAGTCTTCTAGATCGCTATTTCATACAATTATTGCTTATCTTTTTGGGACTATCCATAGGAGCTGAAAATTCTGTTTTTAGTTCAATTTTTCATCCATCTTCTACTTGTAATCTAAGGGCTCGGATTGTGAGTTCCTTTCTTCTCAAGTGAGAGGTGTTTACTCTTGATTGGAATATCAAGAGGATTTGTATAAAGGGTTTTATAACCTGTAAGTACCGATTAGTATTCCGAGAGTGACTTGGGGCAAAATCTTAGATTCAGAGATCTAGGTAGTGGTTTTTAGCCAGTCTTGGGTTTCCACTGTACATCTTATGTATTGCGTGTGTATTTGTGGCTTGATTATCTTCTATGTCTAAATTAATTTTAATTAGCATCATTTTACAGCCTAAAGCATTGATCACCCCCCTCTAGTGCTTTCATACGTAACCTTTCTTCCTTGCGCAACCCAGGTATATAGGCTGTGCGAATCTCGATCGTGGGTATCATGGGACATACCTATGATCCCACGATCTAATCATTAAGGAGGGAATGACTGGTAACTGTCAAGTCAACTGTCATAATTACGGAGCAACGACTTAATCGTTACATCTTCGATCAAATGGGTTGGTTGATGGGTAGTCGGATTTGTCAAGATACTGGGTAACTGGATCCATTAGGATGCCGGGTGGCTAGATCCACCAGGATGTTGGGTAATCAGATCCGTTAGGATGTCGGGTGGTTGGATTTGTCAAGATGTCGAGTAATTGGATCCATCATGTTGTCAGATACTCGGATCCGTGAAGATGTCAAGTAAGTGGATTAAGCCATGGAGTTTATTTCATATTTGAGAGATTTTTTCTTCCCTTGTCACCCTCTCGTGTCAAGTTTCATATAATACACCTATAAATTTTGTAATTTGAATTACTTATAAAGATGACCTATAACGAGTTAATTTACATGATTTTTTATAAGCATACCATGTGAATAATACTCTTTATACAAAAAAAAAAAAAAACTCTGACTTCCTCTCACCATAACATCCTTTCACAATATCACCCAGGAATGATATACAAGCAAAAATGATAATCAAATTACCTTCACAATATTACCCTAGGAATGATGTATAATAAAAAATAATATGCAAATTCCTGGGTGTTGGTTTAAGAAGAATCCTGATAGCAGTTGGATACCACGTGGGACCGAGGGCGGAGCACTGGTCCAAATATCCAAAAGTGCCCCAGAATTTCCCTGTGAAAATTCCAGGTATGACTCTTTTGCTGGACGTTGACTCCTTTCCCTTTCCCAATGCCAAAAGAGTCATACGTGGAATTTACCAAGGCATAGACCTGACTCGAGATGCTGGGCGAGCATCTTGAGTCATCGGGACTTTATCTAGTAACACTTTTATGTCCCTGATGCCACAGGGGTTACCTGTTGGTCTTGGCCGACGATGACCAAT
Organism: Thalassia testudinum; assembly: GCA_037157565.1. Taxonomy (NCBI): domain Eukaryota; kingdom Viridiplantae; phylum Streptophyta; class Magnoliopsida; order Alismatales; family Hydrocharitaceae; genus Thalassia; species Thalassia testudinum. The sequence goes on from JAZHRO010000024.1 coordinate 29,359,667, forward strand.
GAGCTCTGGGAGGTTACCCGACACAGACAACCTGTGGGAGAGGCATATAGTATTATCATATGGTCTAAAGGCGTTGCCCCAAAATGGTCTACCGCTCCCTTCTCGCCTTTCAAGTTCGACTACCCTCATGGGATAGGATACGCTCTCAGGGGGTGCCATGCCCCTCACAATGTTCCCTGTGCGGTGAAAGATGAGGAGTCCACAACCCACCTCTTCTTTGACTGTCCATAAAGTAGAGAGGCCTGGGGGAAAGTCTCACGGGTCACGGGGATCGTGGGCCTCCCCATCGGAAGCCCGGATGCTATGCCCCTGCACTCACGTAACTTCCTTGGAAGGGGAACCTCCCTCGTAAAGGCCTTATGTGCTACCATATGGAGAATTTGGAGAGAGAGAAACTCTAGGGTTCACACTGAGAAGATGCTCAATGTCGAGATAATATCCACAGTGCCCCTCTGATCGACGATATTTTCTGAAAGTTTGCTTCTTGTATATTTAGCTGGTTTGTCATGCTTCGCTGTACCTACACTTGATGATCTTGAGTAAAAATTTTACTTTTTTACTCAAAATTCCACGTATGACACCGTAAAAAGCTGCCCTTATATGTGGTCACACACACCACAAGACGGGGCTTCCCCCCACACCGGCGGCGTAAGTAAGCGATGATATCATCAGAGGTGTTCTCTCTCCAACTGCACCTCCCCCGGATGGCCCCCAACATCACGTGCCCAACATCACCCTCCCCCGAAAGGCCCCTCCCCTGAGATCACTCGCCCAGAAAACCGCACGCTTTCCTTCCAAGCGATGCCCACCCATTTTGATTTTTAGAAGGGCAACTTAACTAAAAGTCCCTCGATTATCGCTTTCAGCTGAGTGTAGCCCCTCACTTTTCAAATGGGCCCCGTTAGGAGTCTTTACACATCTATACCATGCCACTAAAGTCCAAAGTTCACGTCGAACGAGTGACGCGTGTGATGCGGAAAAAGTGTGAGTTGTGGTGCAAATTGTGGAAAAGGGGACAGATATTAGTGTTACCATATTTGTGTCCCCATTTCCGAATTTGGATGTGTTCTTATTTTTACGGATATGAAATGCATAATACTCTCTCCTAAAATAAGCAAAGAGATGGGATTAGGTCACTAAGATGGTTCGATCCATCGAGGAAAACAAAAGAGAGAGAGAGAGAGAGAGAGATGGGATTAGACATGAATAAGAATGCAGATGATTCGATCCAACAAATATGTTCTAGATGAATTATAAATAGTAAATCATCCAATCATAGGTAATTGCATGTATCGTGTAGAAAAGGACAAATACAAGATTTTGCCTAATGCATAGAAAAAATTAGATGACATTGACACCAAATCTAAAATAGGATATGGTATCGATTGTTTGGTGCGAGGAAGAGCCACGATGGAATAAGCTTTTTTTGGATAAATAAGTGGTGGCTCTTCCTTGTCTGATGTTTGGAAATGAGCAGGTCGATGAGATTTCAATTTTTTTTTTTTTTCTTTAGATGGAGAAATAAGGATAGAAATTGGCACTCCTTTTTTCTAAGCATATTCCCTGGGTAGGGTGAAAGAGGCTAAACCCAAAATAACTCTTCTTCCGGAGCAATTGCGGGAAAACCAGGGAAATTCCCAGCCTTTAATGAGCCTATAGACTAGAGTGACATGATGTCAAAGCATAGGGGCTGGATCAGAACATTTTGAATCTGTAAGGACCACGTGGAGTGCCACCTTCTTATATTGTGCATGCCTTTTCTTCTATCACTCCATCGTGGGCCATTCTAATTTAGAAAAGAGAGCATATATATATATATGCTACAACACCACGACCCTTATGACTCCCACACACAACCATTCGAGAGTAAGGATCTCCAACACACAAACATTGGAGAGCAGCATTGCAAGAACCATGGAGGGAAGGGGGAACAAGAGGTTTGCGGTGCTGCAGTGCGCGGAGGATCCCGAGTACGTGAGGAGGTATGGCGGCTACTTCCCCGTGTACGTGGAGTTCCTCGGGGATCGAGGGGAGACGTGGGACCTTTACCGAGTTGTCCGTGGAGAATTCCCGCCGGAGAGGCCCGAGGTCCTCGAGCCATATGATGGGTTCGTTCTCACTGGCAGCCGTAGCGATGCGCACGGGGATGAGGAGTGGGTGATCCGCCTTGTGTCGCTGCTGAGGACGCTTAGTGCAATGCGCAAGAAGGTCCTCGGCTTCTGCTTCGGCCACCAGGTTGCCTTCATGTCCTCTCTCGCGTTAGGTGCTCTATCTCACGTCCTTTATGATGAAGCTAATGGATAAACCAACTCGATAGCAAGTTTAAAAGTTTGAACCTACCTGAACAATATAATGGTCGAGGAATCGCGCTTCCACATAAAAGAACACATTCCCATTCCTTCATCCCACCACATAATTCCCAGTCCACAAGCCCACCACTGAGACGGTCAAAGTTACTGCCCATCGTCCCCTTTTTCAAGCAAGGGAGGTGGGATTTGGTGCAGGGGACGGAGTGGGTTAGTTTTTGAAAGGTAGCGGGGTTTGGAAAGTATTTTCTCACCGTCTAATCTTTGTTGAGAGTTTTATATTCCTATAATTTCAATTAAATCACAATAATTCACTCATTTTTATTATTAAATAAATAACTATTATACCTTTTATTTAAATAAATATCAATTAATATTATATTATTATATCAATTATTTTATTCTCTCATTTAATCTTTTCTTTAATCTACCACTACCCCCCAACAAACACGTATATCAATTTACTCCATTTTAACTGTTTCCTACAGTATCTTTTCTTGCTTCCAAACAAACCCTAAAAGAAGCCATTATTCAGACCTTACCTTCTACGAGGTTGGAACCAAAGCATATTGCTGATTAGGTAGATTTCGATCCTGATCTTGAAGATGGGAGTTCACTTTCTCTACCACCTACCGGACCATCAGTGCTTCCCGCGATGGTTTGCACACCCTACAAATCATGGCCGCTCCTCTACCATTCTACCTGAACCTGCACAGCGCTGGTCTCCACGCCCAATCTCCTTATCGTGTGGCCAGAAGTGTACGATGATCTAAGGCATCTAAACCAATATCCTTTATCTTTATACAACATTTTTAAGAGAGAATTTTATTTATATAGACAATTTCGATGATTTTAGTGGAACGATGGCATGCTGACGAAACACATCTTTGAGCTTCAAACTGTTCTCGAATACTCATTTATGAAAACTTATTTGCACCATATTAAGTTGCTGAGTCGAGGTCATTCCAATAGGAAAAGTACGGAATCGACAGGAAAACCACAAGCACCCTTACCAAATACATGGAATCAAGTAACATCTTAAGTTACATTTGCTCGGAGGATAAACTTTAAAGAGATATCATAGATAAGAATTAATCATAGGATAATTAACCTGTAATTTTTACGTTGAAAATTGGGGAAGTGAAATTTAACACGTGATCCTTAATAATGGAAAAAGCACCATGTTTTTTCTGTCGGTACATAAAACCTTGATGCAATTTGTGTCGGCTGGACGGAAGGACATACAATAACACACCATCATAAGGCATTGCCAATAATAAAATTCTAAAATTTTGAAGGTATTATGTCGAGCACTCGGAGGAAAGATTAGTCGGGCAAGAAGCGGTTGGAGCATAGGGGTTGGAACCATCAACCTGTCTAGCCCTTGCCGATTTTTCTCCTCCCTCCACATTCCATCTGCGCTCAAGGTCATTGAATGCCATCAAGATGAGGTGAACAAGTACTTGAAGGCACCTTATAGAATGCCTACTGTGATATTCTTCTGATATAATACTGATTTTTACCCCTTCCTAAACTACAAGGTGGAAGATTTACCACCAGGAGCAGAAGTTCTAGCATGGTCAGACAACACTGGAATTGAGATGTTCGTGCACGGTGAAAACATAATGGGTATCCAAGGGCACCCCGAATATACCAAGGGCATACTATTAAGCATCATCGCTCGACTACTCCAGGAAAGGATCATTTTAATGAGCCACGCCAATGCTGCATTGGAGAGTCTGGAGAATGAGAAGCCCAATCGAGAGGCGTGGAAGAGGTTATGTAAGGGTTTCTTGAAGGGTAAGCAGCCTAAACTCTACATGAGAATGTGACTACAACTGCTGCTGCTCCTACCACCACAAATGAGCATTGGCATTTCAAGTACAACGGATGCAACCATGTACTGATTAACTGCTGAGACAATCAACCAAATTATCGTTACCTGACTTGCCAACCAGTTAGAATCTAATAAAAGTTCATCTTTGAGAAGGTAGTTTAGAAGATGGAATATAATATTTCTTAGTCTATCAGTAATGATAGATTTATGCTTAATGGCAGAGACCATAGATATAATTTAAGCGCTCAGCATGGAACCAGAGCCCCGACGGCACTCATTTAGCATATCCACATAGAATTGGCACTTGCTGATGTCGCTTCCGAAATTGTTAATGCACTGCAAAGCAAAATGAACACAAGTGAGGAAAAATGATATAAGAACAATAATGCAACTTGCATTAGATAACATTAAAAAAAACTTAACTGGAATTTAGTTAATCAAATAGAGAAGGGGAGAGGAACCTCTTCAGCTTGACCATAACAAAGTACAAAGTAGAGAATATGAACAAAAAGAAAAAGACAAAAGGAAGAAAGAATAACCATGAAGCAAATAGTCTGGGTAATAAAGTGGAAGTGAACTCTGGAGCTAATTAAGATTTGGTTTGATTCAGTTCAGAAATTTCATTAGGATAAAAAATTAGCCTTGGACAAAATGGAAATTCTTTACTTTAGCCATGCCACCACCCACCATGTATCATCTCTATCAAATCGAGGAAGTTCTAATACAAATTCTATGTTTTCCATATATTTTGGACCTACAACATTTCAAGCATGTAAATTAGAACTCTAATCTGAGGCTTCATTTGAATTCAATATCATGTTAGAGTTGATCAAAGGATCAAGGATTTCTCAAAGTCATCCTTCGACAAATATTGCAGTTTCAAATTACTTCTTGCACATGTGGCTAAGATCATGAGTGGATGACATAACCACGTAATGAGTTATGACATGGATAAGCAAAAAGCAGCCTCCAGCAGAATGGTGAATCCAACTGGTCCCAGAGCCTAAAATCATCCACCTAGCACAATGGACTAGGTGATTATGCTATGTAGTCAAGTGACCATACCAAGCGTGAATGGATGAACCAATACTTGACCACATATGGGTATTTGGTAAATTGCATTAGTGTTCCCAACCAATTACAACCTGGAAATAGCATGAAAAAAATTGTGGTATTATGTGGATTTATAAAATATGATGAATTGGTGATAATTTCATTTACATACGTACGTACTTACATACATTCATACCTACATATGCACATAGACATGCATACATATGTACATAAGTATATAGATATACACAACAAAAGACACGTGCAGATGTACATATTTACACAACATACATACATTTGCACACGCACATGCATATTTGAATCCATTTTTCAACAACCTCAACTGGCTTTATAATCTCAAGAACTTCAGCAGGACCCGAGAATCAAAAGTATTCACAAGGTTTCGCCCATGAACACTGGATAGACACTCAAATAACTGTAATAGTTCCAAAGAATTATTTTGATTGTCTTCAATCAATAGAGTGTGGATGAGTTGAAACTACTGGCACTAATGTTTTTATAAGGCATAAAAGAATGATTACTTCAGATTTGTACACATTGAGCTTCATAATAAATAGAAATATAGTTGGTATAGCAGACTAAAATGAGAACCGTTCCTATAAAAGGATATAATCCAAAAAGCAAGCAACTTCTCTGCACTAGGTAACATAAAAAAGACACCTCAAAAAGAACACAGCCACATCATAACACCCATGGTTCGGAAGATCATCGGGTACAAGGAGTTTGACGTAAAAGATCACACAACCAATGCGTGACTTTCATTAAAAGTAACATTGAAATCTCATCACAAGGAGAGTGAGCAATCTCAGAACATCAAAGTTCATCTGTCTAGACAAGCCAATGAAGGCAAAGGGAGTTTGAAGAAGCATAGCAGGTTGCCCAGCAGGTATTTCGTTATAGTTGGAAAAAGATTCTACAGTTCGAAATGAGGATAAAGTACAGCACTATTTAGGAGCTATGACTAAATTAATGAGGTAAATCAGGGGCAGGACAAAGTCAATGAGGTAAAGATTAGCATTGCCGAGGCAAGCATAGGCCTCCTAAGGTGGTTTGGGGATGAAACTGAAAGGTCTCAAGTCCAAACATGGGTCAGCTATGATCCTTCCCCAATATTCGATGTATATTTGGCGCAACTCATCTTCAATAATGCACTAGGTGAATGTAAGCACAGTTATGGGAGCGAGACAGCTTCTACATGGTGCTTACAAGAGGCATATTAGCTTTTTTATATGAGGTTACAAAAGAAAGTAACTTTAGTCATTTTTATTTCCCACATTGTCCTCCACTTTGGCAGTGAGCCATTTACTCGAATGAACAGGACTCATGATGATCCAAACATTCTGTAAGCCAGCGTTATCGTCTGGCACTGCCTCTGAATGGCCGATTCTCATCCACATTTTGCAAGGATCCAGAGGGGGGAGGAGTGGGGTTTACCAATGCATCCCAGTAATTGAACCTTCCTAGACGCTAAGTGTAGAATTTTCCCAAGTTAGCAGACTTGGGAAACCAACCAACCCGAAAGGCCAGCCTTGAAGTAGATCAACTTTGATGTGTTATTTCAGAGGTCTCTGTGAACGGTCAGGAGCCTTGCCTCAAGATTGATATTTGGAGGTGATCAGGCTGATTTGGATTTTGACCCAGACTCAAGTTGGGTCTCAGATGCCATATACAAATTATTCTGGAAGGGTTCATAGTCATATTTTATACATTGGGTCAGATTGCCTTCCTTTATTAGGTCATCTCAGGGTCCAAGAAAGTCTGTCATCATCAGAAACTAACATAGAAACTTCTATGTTGAATATTGGCATCAATGAGAAAAAGGTAGAGCCCCCCCTAAGCACCACCCCCCCTCACCCAAACCCTAGCTCCTCCCTAAATGTGCCACCACATGGCCCCCTGCTGGCTGCGTATCACAGGTTTAAAAATCGGACCGGTCATCGAACCGGTGAAGCTCTGGTTATGGTTTTTGGTGGTTCAACCGATAGTTTGAATCAATTGAACCAGTGATGACGTCATCATTTAAATCAAACTAGGAAAAACCAAACCGATTACACTTAGGTTTGGTTTGCATTAGTCCAACCAGGTCAAACTGGATCAAATCGAGGTTTAGCGTATAAAAAATAAATATAACTATCACAAAATATTATTTTGAATTTGAGAGACCCAATCACACTACAAATTAAAATAGATGTATTGATGACTTAAGGTAGAAGACATACCAAAACGCATCTCATACCAAAATGATATCAAAGTTAGCTATTCAGCTACTTCGTGTTGATCCCATACCAAAATGTAACTATGAAATTCACAATCAGAAGTCATCCCTAAGTATTATGCATCTCTCTTATATGAGATTATGTACCCATACCAAAATGCAACTATGAAATCCACAATCAGAAGTCATCCCCAAGTATTATGCATCTCTTTTATATGAGATTATGTACTGATTATCCCTACTAGATCAAGGTTGCCTCATGAAAGTGATTGAGCGAAATGTTTCCTCAGCAAACTAAATCCCATGTCATTTATAATATTGTCTTGTATTAATTTCACAATTGTATTTATCTGGGATGTACTTACCATGCCTTGTATTAATGATTTTGTTTATATCCCATGTCAATCATTTGCCTTTATATTTTTTATGCATTTTTCTGAAATACAACCTAAATCCCCAAGTCTCTGATTGAGCAAATACCCACCTCCAGCACGACCCCCTTCCCATACCATTGAAGATTATATTGTTTTCTTGGCATTTGCACATAAGAAAATTGGTGAGGAAGTTGTTTTAGAAAAAAAAAAAGGTAATGCGGGCTTGTGGCTACTGTCGTTGTGGGTGGTGGCTGAAGAGGACAGAGGAGGGGGGTTGTGGTGGAGGTGGTACTGTAGGGGGAAAGAGAGGCGGAGGAAGCTTACCATGGTGATGGAGGTCTGGCCACCGATGAGGACAAAGGTCAAAGTCCAGCCTGTTGGAGTTGGAGGTGACAACACGTCGCAGCACTACAACGGGCGAGGGCAAGGTGCCGCGGATGCGGGGGCTGCGGTGGGAGCAAGGAGTTGCTGCGGGGACTGCAGTGGGTCGTGGGCTCTTGCGAGGGCAAGGTGTTGCTGCGAAAGATTTGAAGTCGGTTGGACTCCAAAGAGTCCAAATGTCGGTCACATATCTTTTCTTTTGTAATGCTTGGGGCATGTGGATCGGCCGATCCTGGTTCACCGGGTCACACTGGTTGAACCAGGTTTTCGTCGATTCCACCTATTTAAGGGCCCTCTTTTAAAAACCGATTGGTTCAACTAGTTGGACCAACCGGTCCGGTTCGATTTTTAAAACACTGCAGCCATTGATGGCCAGGGACCCCATCCCCTTCCTCCACCCTCTTTCCTCTTCCCCAAACTCTCTCCATCATTTTAGGTGCTTGTTTTCATCACAGGAAAGACTCTGAAGATTTGTCAGAGGCACAGCTGCTGCTGTGCTCTTGCCTCAACACTTGACCACCTCTGTGCATCGCAGCTTTCCTGCTGGTGCATGTTGGGAAATTGAAGCATGGTGGTGCTCAAGGCAGTGGTTGTATAGTTGATGGTGTCCAACTGTGGTAACACAACCTACGCGGCCAGGTTCTGGAGCACTATTGGAAACCTTTTATGTTGCTGGGTGATGCTCTTGGGGATTGGTGAGGTTCCCTGTGGGATCACATCTAGTGGCTTGCAGGGACTCTTTGAGTTGCTTCTTACGTTGGACATTGGGGGAGTTTGGGTTTGGTGCCTTGCCTCTATCTTTCTTGATCAATCTTGTTTTCTTCTTGTTGGAGACCCCTATTCAATGTGTAGGAACCACCTTTCTCATCCCATTATCCATAGATCCCACCCTTCCCCCCAGCACAGGGTTTCCTCATCTCGGAACCTCTCCTCTGCTTCTTCCTTGGCAAAGCTGCAGCAACTACTCTTTCCCTGAGTTTCAATCGACCCACGGAAGATTGCTATCCATGTCAAGACAAACATGACATTTACGAGTTTCTAGATCTATTGTTCTCTGGTTCATCACATGCAGCACGATTCTGTCGATGATGGGGGAAGTTGCTCCTGTCCGACCAATCATGGTGACAATGGGAGTTCAATTGGAGTTTCTTGACCTTGGGGTTAGGGGTGATAGTATACAAGTTGAAATTCTAGTATTGAGTGTTCAGGTCTTGTTCATCACAATTGCGGCCTACATTTATTTGTTCTTAGGGACCACATGAGACATCATGCCTTCACACAACCAAGATAAGGTCCAACTAGCTCCACCATCCAACTTTTGTCAATTTCTCATTTGCGCGGACCGGTCACATCACCAAGGGGTTCATCTTGGTGGCTTAGCATTATCTTTGAGCGTGGATCAGTGGCTGGAGGTTCAATTCATTTATTGAGTACTGTTGGAAAATTGTAATTGTTACATATTGGACGATATTCTTTTATTGTATTTTGTTTTCTTTGCTGTTCTGATTTTCCCCTTTGAGGAGTACCTTTCCCCATGTTATGGGGCACTACTTTTCCCCCTCTTGAGGGGGTGCTGATGACTATGCTCTCTTACGGCAGCAACTTGTTGTAATGAGTTTTCTCCCTTTAAACGAACTTTAAGTTTGCAAAAAAAAAAAAAAACAGAGAAAAAGGTGCATAGAATAAAATTACATAACACGATTTAGGTTTCTTGAAGAGTGGCAGCAGGACTAGATTTGGGATTTAAGGAAACTTGAAATTAGTAGATAAGTTTGATTTGTGGACTTTAGAAAGAAGAAAGAAAAGAAGCTTGATCTTGTTCTCTCTGAGACACCTGGACAGGCCCATATCTGATGACAACATATTGTCCAGAGTGAGAACAAAGGAAAAACGATGGCTGAAAAGTTGTTATTACACATCAGTGAAAATTCAAGAGATTTGGTAAGAGAAAGATGAGGTAATCAGGCAGGGGATGTAGTAGTAGTAGACACGCTATTCAGCAAACCATCTCGGATGGTAAGCAAAATATGGCATTCCAAAAGAAATCCAGGAAGTCTTCTCAGGTAAAAAAAATCCAGGAAGGATGCCATGAGTTTTACTTTTAAAGTTGTTTTTAATGAGAAGGAAGGAAAGTCACATAAGATTAGTGAAAATCCATTTCATTGCTCTTTAAAAGATTCTAAAAAGAAGGCCACATACATAAATGCCCAGGAACCACCACATCCCTACATACATTCCCCACAAAAACCCTTTCCCCCTTGAAAATTGTAGCATTTATTTGAATCCAAATAAGCCAAACACCATGGCCAATTCCCATTTGGAACAGAAAGGGAGCCCACTCCTAGAACTCCTTCAAAAAGCTGTCCAAGAAGGGAAATCACAAAAAAAAACATGTAGCAACCGACTGGGGAGTGATCTTCACTTGATAGACCTTAGATATAATACTTTTCCTGCATATCCAAAAATCTTTATCTTAGGAGGCACCTCCATCTTTCAAATTAGTCTACAATCTTTGACAAGGGCATCCCTGTTTAGCAAAGGATTAGAGAGGTATCTACAAACTCTTTGGGGAAATCCAAGTACTAGTAGAAGCATCCCAATAATCAGTCACCGCTGCCTGAAGATTCTATGCCAATGGAAAAAGCCATGGAACTTATCCACCAAAATGCTATGTGAGCACCAATCACCCAACCATAAAACAAAAGGCAGAGCCATCACCAATCTGGGCTGCTCAACAAAATAAACAGAATCACCAAAGGCATGAAACAGCCCCCAACATAACAAAGAGGCTTCCCTCATGGATACCACCTTATCTTCCCAATTCGAATTCCTTTGATAGCAAGCTTGGATCATAAAGCAGAACAAGCCAGGTTCTTTTTTACCCATGAATCAAACAATCCACTTGGTCAGCAAGGCATAATTCATTTCCTTCAAATGAAGATTTGCAAACCACCTTCAGATATAGGGCATCCACACACCTCTACCCAGGGAACCATAGGTATACCTCTTGCTCCTTCTCTTGCATCCTTTCAGAACTTTCACCTAATGTGGTCCAGTCTAGGAGTACTTTTGGGGGCATAAAGAATGCACCAGTGTAGCAGAAAGAACAAGCCTCGGCAAGACCAAATTTTCACCGTCAGAAAGAAGCCTTGACTTCCATCCCACCAGCATCCTTTCCACCTGTTGCATGACAGCTTTCTGATCCACAACACGTAGAGGTCGATCTGAATAGTGTGCAAGACAACCCTGTCACATACCCCTGCTGTAGTCATAACCTTCAAGGAAGAAGATGATATCACCAGCATGATATAGCATCAGTATAACATTATCACACCCCTTAGGTTGAAACATATAAAACAACTGCCATCACATGCCGCAAAAGTACAGATAGCAAGGGCATCAAGCACCAAAATAGAGTGCAAGAGGACAACCCTTTCACACCCCCTTGTTGTAGTCATAACCTTCCCCCTTCAGGCCAACCATTAACCAAGATCAAAAAGGAGTTTGCCATGATGCACATACTTCATTCAAGACATATACAGATCCAAAAAGCCCCTCCTGTGCAAGAAGCGCAAAAAGCCTAATCCAGAGAGCTATAATTTTTTGCAAAATTGACAACCAGCCTTCCAGATGAGAGCCTTCACCCCTGTTCTCTTCCAGTGACCAACTTCCATGGCTAGAACTACACCATCAACCAGGTGGGGCTCCTTCATGAAAGAAGTCTAAACAGGGTTAATCAAAACACCAAGCAAGTTCTTGCAATCTATTCACTGGTAATTTTTCCACATTAGACAAACGATGTTGCACAAGGAAAAGGGCCTATAATATTCAATCCATTCTATGGCCTTCTTTGGAAGCAAGAAATGAGAGATTGCTACAATATCTCAAAGCCATGAGATTTCCCTCCCAGAGCTCCAATAGCATCTGCATGACATCCTAGCCTACAACAGGCCAGAACTCCTTCAAAAAGAGGACTAGAAATCCATTTGGCCCGGGCGGACGCTTTGAGTTTGAGGCCCCACAGGGTCTCCCTGATCTTAAACTTGTTAAAAGGATGTATATGTATTACCTGCTCTCTCATGATGGATAGGACACCCTTGCCTATCCACCTCCAGCTACCTCGAGGTCACCTTCTTAATATTCAATCCATTCTATGGCCTTCTTTGGAAGCAAGAAATGAGAGATTGCTTCAATATCTCAATGCCATGAGATTTCCCTCCCAGGACTCCAATAGCATCTGCATGACATCCTAGCCTACAACAGGCCAGAACTCCAAAAAAAGGACTAGAAATCCATTTGACCCAGTCGGACTCTTTGAGTTTGAGGCCCCACAAGGTCTCCCTGATCTTAAACTTGTTAAAAGGATGTATAAATGTATTACCTGCTCTCTCATGATGGATAGGGCACCCTTGCCTATCCACCTCCAGCTACCTCAAGGTCACCTTCTTAAAGATGCCATGAAATGCTCAGCCACCAAGGCACCAAACTCCTCCCTAGCACCACACTCTATAACCCACTTAGGTTCATGCTCTTTCTCCCATTAGCCATCATATGAAAGAACCTTACCACACAATCTCCTTTCTGCAACCAAAGTTGTCTTAACTTCTATCTCTACCCTTAAAGCTAATGATTTTGCATCTTTTACCAAATCAATCCCAAGGAGCAAGGTGGAGCATTCTGTGACATATGCTAAAGAATTGAAAATGAAGAAACATTCCATGATATACAAGGTTTTTAAAAGTGTGAGGTGGTACCACGGCAATTTTACTTTATCGAGGTGAGGCATAAGCCTCAAGGTGGCTGAAGCATAAACCTCACATTTAGGATCGAAAAAAGAAAAAAAATGACATAGTTGTATACTTTTTAAGAGATAATAATAATAAAATATAAAAATAGGCTTGTATGTCATTTTTTTCTCAATTACAACATTCAAAGAACGAAATGAGATTTAGATAGACAAACCTCCAAACAATGATAAAAAAATTAATTAAACAATGATAATTGAATAGTGATTACCAATGCAAATAATTATGAAAAAGAAATTCAAATCACACTATATGCAATAACCACACCACATGTAAACATGTAAACAGTAATGATAAACACTCAAAATACACACACAATACATAAATAGTAACTACACAAAAAAGGGGCCAAATATATCCTAAATGGTAACGAAATGATTTATACTAAAAAGAATCATAAAAAAACCTAACTAATAACCACATTGATTTGTAAATAAGAACAAATAAACAAAAGAAAAAGAAACTAATTATTAAGATAAAATTACAAATAAAGCAAAAAAAGACATATGCTTCTTATGTCCAGGAAAATACTAAATGAAAAGAAAAAGGTTAAAGAGTTGATTACTAGTAGCAAAGCACCTAACAAAGCATATATAACAAACAAAAATAATCCAACTTTAACATAAAAAATAACAATTTAAGGTTAGGAGAAAGATTTGAGGGTTTATAGATGAATTTTAAACATTAGAATTGAGGTTCTCCATTGAGGCAATGCCTCGCCTCCGCATTAGCGCCTCACTGCCTCGACAAAGTGGGGGTGCATGCCTCAATCTTTAACCCTAAGGCTATTATAGCCTCGAGGGTGTTTTCTTGCACCTCGCCTTGAGGATTACACCTCGAACACCTCAAGCCATGATTTTTAAACCATAGTGATATATGCTATAGAATTGGAAGTGAACTTTATTATATCAATGCAACAAGAATTTGATTTGCTTTTGAAGAGGAAGACTAATAGATCTAAGAGAAATTTTGGTAATGATAGGCCTATTATCCAAAGATAGCCACCTAACATGGAATAAGAGTTTTGGCAACTAAGAATAAAAATAAAGATTGGGGCCAAAGTTGCAGCTAAGATGGGATTTAAGGAATCAGCAGAATAGCTTAAAAGAAGAGAATAGTAATGATACAGTTTTAAATCTTTTATGTTTCAGGTTACATCAGCCATCACTTTATCTTGGGCTTTTAGCTGCTGCTTTTGAATTTTAATCCAATAGCCTACACTTGTATAGCTTCTTCTTATTATGAACAAAATTTCAGGGGATATATCTTCTTCTAGGTGTCTAATTGGGCCTTTGCAAATGTCTGGCTTGATCTGAACCCTAAACACTATAAAAACCTACCCAATGTTTCCAAAGCTCACACACAACATTTCTAAGAAATTCTCAATTTATAATCTCTCATTCCCTCCAAAATTGTTTATTTGTGCTCTAGGTGCTCATTGTGCTCCTCTCTACCCTCTTCAGCCCACACCCTTTATGATTACAGTCCAAATTAAGTTTGCAAAGGAAATATCCTAAGCCTGAAGCCTCTTTCCATATCTATCTCAAAGGCTTTTTAGGTTACTTGTAATTTTTTTCTACTTTATTTTTGTATTATTTTGGTTACCCAGGCTATGGATTACCCATTCTCTTTTATAAAAAGGAATGAAACTCTCCTTGGGGTTGTCTAGGAGAGGGACTTTGTATTGACATTTTGATAATGATTTCCATTGCTTTTGGAAGGTAAAATCCTAGATTAGGAGATTTAGGTAGAGATTTTTTTTGCAAAGATTTCCTCTCAAAATTCAATGTTGTTGTTCAATGTTGTTGTGCTTTCAGACATGCATAGGCCTGAAGCTAAATAATCTAAAAAGTACATGGGATAAGAACCAGACATACATCTTGAAAGGCCTTTGAGTGAATGCTGCAAGGATCAGAATTGGCAGCACTAGACATTGGTGCAGCAGCAGCTGGGGCTTCAGTCACTACAGTTTCATGTTGTATGGTTCGAGGACCGGCAACTGCATCTACAGCCCGGTGAGCAATAGCACTTCCAGTGCCAAAAGCCATTCCTGCTCATGACAAGGCCATTATTAGTAGTCTAGTGTAAATCACATGTCAAAACAATAGTAAAAAAGAGTTTAAGTTACCCTGAGCAATGGTGGAACCAATTCCTCCAAGAATAGAGCTGCCCCCACCATGGACAGGAGCTGGGGGAGGGGCTTGGCTTGCTGCATAACATATGATCAAACAAACAAATGAAGAGACCCACACTAACTTCCTTTCCACAGAACGAAAAATATAGCATACATAGGAATATATTACTTGTTGTAGAAGACAAATAGCAAACATAAGAATTTATTATCCACAAAGACAAACCACCACAAACTCCTCAAGGGAGAAGGATGTGAGGGGGAGTCAATGAATAGTGCCTTCCCAATAGTTGTCGTAAATGTAAGATGTAACATACAGAATCCAAAGTAAAGGTCAACAAGACCAAACTCTCACCTTCAGCTACAAACTTAGTGTTTGATGTCAAGGTTTTAAATATCGATATCGATATCTTATCGACAAGTTAAAAAAAGAAATATATGGAAGATATATCACTGATATTAGTGACTTTTAGGAAAATTACTCAGAAAAGTTTAAAATGTTCTAAAGTCTCATAAATTTTATAAAAATTAATATTTTAATAATTAATACATTATGAAAAAAATACCTAGAAGACGAAAATCATAAATTTTGAATAAAAACCTAATAGAAATGCATTACTCGCATATCAACAAAGTCATATATTGAAAAGAAGGTATATAGAACAAAAAAATAATTAAAAAATATTCATAGTAATGCTACTCACAAAAAATGAAATATAAAGTGTTAGAATATCAATTGACTACAAGCACGGAGGCACAATCAAATGCCACCAAATCAATATTAGGTTGAGCTTTAACTTAGTTCGATACATTTCCTCCAATTATCCTCCTTGATTTGTAGCGCTCTAACATATTCACAATATGACTTCCACGTCACGTAGCTATATCGAGTATTGTATTTATTGATGTATCGTTGATAATATTTATCATTGCAATAGAAAAGTATTCCAATACGTGAATATCGACTGTAACTGTCGGATGAACTAACCCTACTTCTAGTTCTAGATCTACCCTGATTCTGAATAGAGTCATTTCGATGTCTTCTTGAATCTGTGGATGCAGTAGACCCACCTTGTTTTAGTGTAGAACCTAATGATTTACAAGGTTCACGCTGCCTCATCAATAAACTTCGTGGTGGTTGAGGAAGTGGTGCACCAGAGTGAGAAGATTGATAAGAAAATTGTTGAAGACCATGAGATGCAAAATACTAGGGGAAAATCCCATAACCATAATTTACAGATGCAGGATCACTTTGAGTAGTATTATTTTAGTGGTGACTATCATGCCCATAGCTATATGAGGAATCATAATAAGATAGAGGACTGATGTAACTGGGGAAGTAATTAGATGAATTTTACGCCTCATTTTGGAGTTGATATTGAGGGCTGGTGTAATGAGATCCGTAGCCACCATAGTAACTTGATGATGATGATCTTAAACCACCTCCAAAGAATGATTCTGACGCCAGAAGAGATCCCACCGATAAACTTAAATCATCGATGGACATCATAGAATGACCTAAAACATACCCATACCCTATCAGACTTGTCCCTACGTCATAGTCATAAGGTGAACTTGGTACAAGATCTCTATATATATTTGTATATTTTTTTGTATATTTATATTGGATATCCTCTCTACTAGGACCTTGATGATGATATCCCTCATCTCCTTCACCTCTACTTTCTTCCTGTAACTCATCAACCATCACTGCATCAAGATTTTAAATATCGATATCGTATCTACAAATTAAAAAAGAAATATATCAAGCATATATTTGGGATATATCACTAACATCACCGATATATCGACGATATCGTCCATATATCGCCAATATATCGACGATATCGTCAATATATCACCGATGTGTGGTAGAAAGACACTATCAATGATATCAATATACCTAACCTCGAAGATATAATATATCACGATATTTCAATCTATGCTCGGTGCCTCTCTATGAAATCTACCAACTCTACGATCTACTTACGAGCATAGCCCCAATTTCGGGGCTAGACTATCAGATCAGTTAGTGAAGCAATTTTGGGTTTCAAAGCCCAGAGTCATCATATCTCAAAAGTCCAAAGTATAATAACACCAGATCACTGAGAGATATCCAGAGCTATTTACCCTTATTCCACAGTTCCCCAAAAACAAAAAAGAAAACTTTCTGCCATTAGTCCAAGCAGAAATCATATTACTGCATTTAGGTATCCAAATGGGGGAGGGGGTGTTGAATACAAAAAAACTGCAATTGAAGTGAAACAAGTCCAATTTGTTCAGTAACAGAAGCAACAGACTTCATCCCATCCTTACAGCGCAGAAGCAAACAAGGGCATTCCCAGATAATTGACCAGAGAATCAAAATTTTACTTTGAAAATTTAGCTCTTCAAAGTAAATCATAGCCTGAAAATCAGTAAATAAATCTTCCAATTTCATTCCTAATCACCAAAATAGCCACATAATTCCAACATCCCTTCCCAAACCCCCATTGTCTTTAAAGTTTCGACAAAAATATCAATTGAATCAAAACCTACCAACATCTTCAATTTTCATTGTCCTAGATGTGGACCAAAATTTGAAATTTCCATCAAAATATAGTTTTTAATTAGTTTTCATATTAGTAAAGTGAAAACCCAGCAAAATTTGTCTCATTTTCCATTTTTTTGAAAGGTAAAAATTGCCTCTGTTTCAACGGAGGCAATTTCATGCACAGGAAAGAAAAGAAATATCGTAGTACCTAAAACGGAGGCTGAAATATTTAGATCGCACATCTACTAATTTTAAGGATTTGTGCCAGAAAGTAAGGCCCTTTCCTCATTAGCGTTTTTTTTTCAAAATGCTTTAATTTGATGAAGCAAAAGTCTCCAGGGGTCAACTTGTTTACAACTGCTGAGATACAGAAGCTAGGCCACTAGAAAATTTCTAGTGACAATAATGTTATTTTTTTGTTTCATCTAATCCCTCCCAGATTCAGATTTGAAATTTATTTACAAATGTTCAAATCCCTTTACTCCATCTTCTTCCCAATTGATCACTTGATGAACAAGCCGATAACCACTTGGCTTTAGAAGTGACTGCCCCTTCCATCAGTGATCCCAGAGTTGCTAGTCGTAGTTCAAATTCAGAATCTGTCCTTGTAGGTTTTTGTTAAAAGTATTTTTTTCTGCAACAAAGGTTCCTTCACTTTTCAAACTTAATTAATAAAACAAAGAAGAGCAAACAGGATTTAAAGAAGTTGTACGATGCCTTTAAAGACCACAGTGTGCGTCATTAAAACTTACTACTGGCTGATGCTAAATTCTCAATAAACAAAATCCTGTGTTACATCCACTATATTTAATAGCAAGTCCGTTTGCACCAATAAGCAGCATGAACAAGAACAAAGAACATAATCCTTTCCATAAAAAGAACCAAACCTGGCTGTGGAGGGTTTCTCACTGGGGCCGGGCGTGGCGCCATGCGAGGCGCAGAGCGACCTGAAATGCTTACAAGACATGAAGGAAAATGTAAATTACTTCAATAAGCATGATCATCACATAGGAAACACTCAAAGCAATGAATTCTTTAATTAATAAGAATTTGTGCAGGTGTAAGAATGGCTTGCAAGAAGAGCTGCTTTACGTTAACTTCAGGACTTCATACTTTTACCAGTCTTCCAAGTTGCATATTTGCAGTTTGCAATGATATAGAAGAAAGAACATTTCTAAAGTTCCTATCCTCATATTATACATATAAAGTAGACATTAGAGTATTTTGCACAGAAAAATCATAACATGAAAGTATATCAAAAAAGTTGCATTGAGCATTTATTTAAAATGTTATTCATGGACGTCTTATTGAAACAAGTTACATTACATCTATCCAAATCATAAACAAAGCAAACTGGAAAAAGAGCTAGAACTGGTTGCATGTATCAGATGTTTGCTCATTCAATCACAAGAAATCAAGTTTGAACATTAGTTTATGCACAGCCAACCATACACCTGTTATCACACACCCCTTGAGCAACACTGGTAGAGTCAAGACATTGTATGCCTTCCAGGAAAAAGCTATTTCTTTATTCTTCATACTGGTTTTTCTTTTTTCCCTTTTTTTTGTGTGCATGTGTGTGACCATGTGCATTGAAGGTTGGAATTTGTGGTACAAAAGAGGGTTCAAGAATGCCTTATTAAATTATCACGAACACACCCAATAGGCAAGACAGAATTGCATGAGCATAATAGCCCCACAAAGTCTAGATCATGAACTGAGATTTATATTGTGCTCATTCTCTTCAGACTACAAACTGGGCCCAATAAGATAGACAAATCTGCATCTACAAACAATCAAGTTTATGCCACAACATGTGTAACACACACCCACAGATACCACCACTTGGATTCAATTTTCCTCCTACAATAGGTGAAAAAACAAGCAAATGCTTTTAACCATGCATCGAATGTACGTCTACTTCTCAGGAAAATGAATCCACCACCATAAGATGGATTTTTCCAAGGTAAAAGCCAACACTTGCTTTAAAGGTAAAGGATAACTCCTCAAGGGTAGCAGTCACCCATCATACACTGATTACATTAATAGTAAAAGGGTAACTACTGAGCTCATGGTTATCACCCCACATCCCAGCCATAGCATGTCTAGACCAACATTTTTCTATGTAGGGTTATGCGGCACACAAGCTTTAAACCAAGGATTATTGCAGCAATACTAGCAACGTCGATAGGAACCGCAAACTTAAAAGTTACAAAGCCTAATTGTTTTGCTCCATCCCAATTCAGGATGCCAATAAAACAATGTGACGTGCCACTTTTTACAGGACATGGATCTCAACCGGTATATAGGGTGACATCTTTTAACTCAGATTGACAACAACACAATACTCCACTTACCTAATGAAGCGGCAAAATTCATCAAATTGAGAAATATTGCAACCTAAGGGTGCCACCTACACAGCGTTCTTTAATCACAGTGATTAGTGTTCAAGTTTCCCCCAGAAAGCACACCATACCCCAGCAACATGGGAACTGGTGACAACCAGTTCGTTATCAACTACGGTTTTCAACCCTCCTTACACAGGTGGGCCAGAAAATGGGATTTCCGACCCTTAAAGCAAAGGCTAAAGAAAAGGACCAGATTCTTTTCTAGTTCACCATGTCTCTACACAACTGACAAAGCAGAGGGAAATCTAACACCAACCAATCCGCACACCACCCACAACTACACACATTTATCTCATTTAGTTCAAACAAAGATATCATCTTTAACATTCCACATCCAATTCACCAAATCAGCCGTTTATTTTATCCTTCAAACAGCAAAAACAATAAAATCACGACCTTCCTGCAAGTCTGGAAATTCCTGTTTCTTGCTTGGTCGAGTATACGATTCAAACACAAAATTAACCGGTTCAAGGAGAAAATATGAGATAGAAAGACGTGGCTCACACCTTATCCCTGCCTAGCGCCGGGATTACCATTTCAGAATAACCGATCCATTCACATCACATGCTCCCCAAAGAACACCCTGTTATCCCAACCTTTTGGGGATATCCTACGAATCGAACTACGCCTAAGTTACAGAGTGGAGCCGATCATCGTGGACGCATGAACGGATAAGAAATCCAAAGGGAATAGGAAGTAGAAGGAGACGGATCGCACCTCCAGAGCTTCGGCGGGGCATGGCG
The DNA here is from genome assembly GCA_037157565.1 of Thalassia testudinum. Lineage (NCBI taxonomy): Eukaryota > Viridiplantae > Streptophyta > Magnoliopsida > Alismatales > Hydrocharitaceae > Thalassia > Thalassia testudinum. The sequence goes on from JAZHRO010000024.1 coordinate 29,380,474, forward strand.
ACTGGGATTGGTGGCTCCTCTTCCTCGAAAACCCTAAATGGAGTGTCTGTTTTAGCGAGGAGCCCCTCCATTTATAGGTCTCGAGATGTTGGGGAGGGGATGTGGTCACCTCCCAACCGGAGAGGTAACCTTATCAGGATTAGATGGGTGTTTTTGCACGATCATCTTTCCCCTTCTCCAAGAAATCCTCCCGCAAGGAACCACCGCCCCGCTGCCTCCTTAGATTGCCCCACAGTCAGCCTTGCCATTTTAATTGGGTTCTATTTGAAGGGAGATAAAATATTACAAGGATAGATTAAAATGGAGACGTGACTTTAGAAATGCAAATGATGATATAAAAGTTGATGTATAGTAATTTGAATGCGATAATATTTGAATCTATGATGTGATGAAATTTGAATCTATAGTGATTTATGATATAATGATTTAATTGATAAGGTTTGTTTTTTAATGGTTAATTAATGGTCAACGTGATTTACATGTTTAACAGAGATTGATACATTTTATATATATTTAAGAAAACTTTTCACGTCTGTGCATAGAGAGACCTCCCCAACCTCTCCTTCGACGAAAGTTTTGTGACGACCATGGGCCGATCGAAGCCCTCCTTCCTTTCGGCTCTTCTCCTCCATCCCTAAGATCTCTCTATATCCATTGACGGCAGCATGCATGGCTTTTGCGACGGTGCAAGGCACAGGCGAGGCAACGCGCAGTCACGACAATGGGGGTAGTCGGTGGTTGTCACGAGCGGCAGCGCTTCTTTATTAAGGCTCAACTGGTGTTACGACCTAACTCCCGGATCCCTACAGGATCGGAGATCGGCTCGCCTCGACTAATCCCAAGACCTAGTCATCCAACGAAAAATAACCAAAAGCAGAAAAATAAACCACATTTACACATGCAATATAACTAAGCAGAAGGAAAAAATAAAGTAGTAAAGTAAAGTAAAACAACTGTCTCAAAATAATAGTACATGCCACAACAACAATAACAGAAAATGGAAAGTAACAAGAACAGTAATTTAAAGTCTAGTACTCATAACTACAGCAGAAACAAAGAACTGGAAAAGAAACTACTATGGCTGGGCTCGGTTGGGCCTAGCTCCCTCCGCAGCCTAAAACTTGAGCTGCTCAACTCCTTGTCTTAAACAAGGTTACGAAAAGATAGAGTTAACGAATGCTGAGTAGAGTGGTATTTACAATATTTATGTGCAAGTAAAGTAGAAACAACAAGTAGGTTTTATTCTCATTTCTATTTATCTCATTTAAGTATTTCTGGTTTATCTATTTCACAAAGTGTAACGACCCGATTCCCAAGTCCCTACGAGATACGAGAACCGGACCGACTCGACTAATCCCAAGACCTAGTCGTCCAACGAGGAAGTAACCAAAAGTGCAGTAAAATAAACCACATTCAGCATGAATATAACTAACAGTAAGGAAATACAGCAGTAAGGAAAGAAACCACTACAGTATATACCACTACAACAGTAGAACAACATTCATAACATAATATGAACTGCAGGTAAAGAAAAGTACAGCGGAAACAAGAACTACTCACTATAAAGGAACAAAAAGAGGACCGAAGCCGGTCCGAAAAGACGTACCCGCGAAAAGCTCCGGGTACCGCTCCCGCATTGCCGCCTCAGGCTCCCAGGTAGCCTCCTCGTACCGCTGGCTCCTCCACAAAACCTTTACCAGGGGTACTTGCTTTCGTCTCAACCTGCGGATGGCTCGGTCTAGGATCTGCACTGGCCGCTCGGGGTAGGTCAGGTCGTCGCTCACCTCGACGCTCTCGTGACTCAGTACGTGACTGGAATCGGCCACGTACTTCCTGAGGTTGGACACGTGGAATACGTCGTGCACACCAGAAAGCTGCGGGGGAAGGGCAAGTCTGTAAGCAACGGGTCCAACCCGCTCCAGGACCTCAAAGGGCCCCACGAACCTCGGCGCGAGCTTCCCTCTCACCCCAAACCGCTGTAAGCCCTTCATGGGCGAAACACGAAGGAAGACGTGGTCCCCAACCTCGAACTGCACCTCTCTGCGTCTGCGATCCGCGTAGCTCTTCTGTCTGCTCCTGACAGTGTGGAGTCGTCTGTGGATCTGCTCAACTACCTCCTGACTCTGCCGGATCAACCTGGGGCCAACCTCCCACTTGGTCCCCACCTCAACCCAACTCAAGGGTGCCGTGCATTTCCGTCCGTACAGAGGCTCGTAGGGAGCCATGCCGATGCTCGAGTGATAACTGTTGTTGTATGCAAACTCCGCCAGGGGCAGGTGCTCCTCCCAAGAGCCCCTCCAGTCCAGTACACAGGCACGCAAAAGGTCCTCAAGTGTCTGTATCGTGCGCTCAGACTGTCCGTCCGTCTGGGGGTGGTAAGCTGTGCTAAACCTCAACCTCGTCCCCAAGGCCTGCTGAAACTCAGCCCAAAACTGGGACATAAAGCGGGTATCCCGGTCGGATACGATCTCCCGCGGAACTCCGTGTAGTCGCACCACATCACGGATATACCTCTCTGCCAACTGTGCTGGTCCCAAAGTGACTCGGATCGGCAAGAAACGCGCCGTCTTCGTCAATCTATCCACTATTACCCAGACTGCGTCATGTCCCCGCTGGGTAACAGGTAAGCCCACCACCAAGTCCATGGTGATGCTCTCCCACTTCCACTCTGGCACTGGAAGCGGCTGAAGCGGCCCTGCAGGCCTCTGATGCTCGGCTTTCACCTGCTGGCACACTAAGCACTGCTGCACGAACTCACCCACATCCCGCTTCATCCCTCTCCACCAAAACTCGCGTCTCAAGTCATGGTACATTTTCGTGTTTCCGGGATGTATGGTGAATCTGGAACCGTGTGCCTCAGTCAGGAGCTCTCTCAACAGCTCCTCGTCTCTGGGAACGCACAACCGTCCCCTCAAGCGTAACACCTGGTCTATGAAAGAGAAGTCCCCTGGGTCCCCTGATAGTACTCTGTCGCGCAAAGACTGCAAGTACGGATCAGCCATCTGTCCTGTGATGATACGGTCTATCAGCTCTGGCCTGGTCTGCCGTGTCACCGTCACTGCCCCACAGTATCCTCGTAACTCTAGAGGCCGCCAACTGCCCACCTCCTCCAAAAGGCTCCAACTCTGTAACTGTAGACTGGCCAAGCGTGCGGGCGCCTTACGGCTCAAGGCGTCAGCCACCACATTGGCCTTTCCCGGGTGGTAGGAGATGCTGCAATCGTAGTCCTTCAGGAGCTCCAACCAACGTCTCTGTCTCATGTTGAGCTCCTTCTGGTCGAAAAGATATCTGAGGCTCTTGTGATCTGTAAAAATCTCGAAGGTCTCACCGTACAAGTAGTGCCTCCATGTCTTCAGCGCGAAGACAACAGCTGCCAACTCTAGGTCGTGGGTAGGGTAGGTATGCTCATGGGGCTTCAGTTGCCGCGAAGCGTAAGCGACCACGTGACCCCTCTGCATGAGCACACCTCCTAACCCCTGCAAGGAAGCGTCAGTGTACACAACGAACCCGCCACTACTGTCAGGGATGGTGAGCACGGGAGCCGAGGTCAACCTCTCCTTCAGCTCCAGAAAACGTGACTCACAGGCGTCTGTCCAAGCGAAAGGCACGTCCTTCCGGGTCAACTGTGTCATAGGACGCGCAATCTGTGAAAATCCCCTGATGAACCGTCTGTAGTAACCTGCCAGTCCCAGGAAACTGCGAATCTCAGTGACTGAACGCGGTCTCTCCCACCTGAGCACTGCCTCGACCTTGGCGGGGTCCACCGCCAGGCCGTCACCAGAGATCACATGACCCAAGAAGGTCACCTCCCTCAACCAGAACTCGCACTTGCTGTATTTGGCATACAGCCTGCGTCGTCTCAGAGTGTCCAGAACCATCCGCAAGTGCTGTCCGTGCTGCGTCCGATCTCTAGAATAGATGAGCACATCATCTATGAAAACCACCACGAACTGATCCAAGTACGGTCTAAACACCCTGTTCATCAGGTCCATGAAAGCAGCGGGGGCATTGGTCAGCTCAAACGGCATGACCAAAAACTCGTAGTGTCCGTACCGGGTGCGGAAAGCTGTCTTGGAGACGTCGGTCTCCCTGATCCTCAACTGGTGGTATCCAGACCTCAAGTCTATCTTGGAAAACATCGTGGCACCCCGCAACTGGTCAAACAAATCGTCGATCCTCGGCAGCGGATATCTGTTCTTGATGGTGACCCTATTCAGCTGTCGGTAGTCCACACAAAGGCGTAGGGTCCCATCCTACTTCTTCACAAACAGTACCAGGGCTCCCCAGGGAGACGCACTGGGCCTCACGAAACCTTTCTCCAAAAGGTCCTGCAACTGGGACTTGAGCTCTCGCAGCTCAAGCGGTGCCATCCTGTATGGCGCGGTGGAGATGGGGCTGGTCCCTGGTACTAGTGAGATCTCAAACTCGATCTCACGCTCGGGCGGTAGTCCTGGTAACTCGTCTGGAAACATGTCGGGGAACTCTCTGACCACCGGGATGCTCTGGAAGTCTGCCACAGGGCTGGGCTCTGCCACCACACAGGCTAGGAAGCCCTCACACCCCTGGCTCAAAAGTCTCGCCGCCCGAAGTGCCGAAATGGACCTGAAACCTTCGTCCACTGGCTGCCCGTGAAACTCGAAAGGAGGCAACTCCGGAATGGAGAAGACAATCTTCCTCTCAAAACAGTCTACCAAGGCGTGGTAAGCGGACAGCCAATCCATCCCCAGAATCACTCCAAAGTCCTCCATCTGTATCATAATCAGGTCAGCTGGCAGGCTATGTCCCCCGATGCTGACCTCGCAACCTGTGTACACCTCCTCAGCTACAAATAGCTGACCACTCGGACCTCTGATTACGAACGGATTCTCTAACAGTGTATAATCCTGGTCCAAACTAACTGCGAAACTGGCTGCAACAAACGAGTGCGTAGCGCCGGAATCGAAAAGCATGTAAACGAGTCTGCCAGAAACTGAAACCATACCTGCTACCACGGATCCCGATGCTCTGGCGTCCCTGTGTGTTAGGGCGTTGATACGCCCCTCAGCTCTAGGTGCGGACGAAGCAGCCACACTCTGCGTCGGACAGGTAGGTGCTGGCCGGTACCCTCCTCGCGACTGCTGTCCTCCTCGTGCCTGGGAACCGCGGCCTCCTGCGCGCCCTCCAGTGCTCTGCACGGGAAGTATCTGCTGACCTCCTGCCCTAGATGGGCAGTCCCTCCTGACGTGGCCCGGCTGGCCACACTGGTAACAGAGGGGAACCCGACTCCCGCCCTCAGTGAGTCCCTGCTGTCGGCTAGGCGGGGGTCCAGTGCTGGCGACTGGCCCCTGTCGAGGGCCCCCAAAGGCCACTGATGGCCCTGCACAACGTGACGGCTCTCCTGCGGACGCCACGTGTCTCCGTTCTCGCCGGCCCTGTGAGAAGTCTGGCTGAAAGGGCCTCTTCCGCCCGCCGTCGGTCTCTCGCGCGGACGGGTTGGTCTCCTCGTAAGTCATAGCTGCCTCTACCACCCTCGAAAACGTCGGCAGCTTCAGGGGTTTGACATACCCCGGATCGCAGGCCGAAGCCCCTCGGTGAACCTCCAAAGGCGCTCCTCCTCAGTGGCTACCGCTGTCGCTGCAAAGTGGGACAACTCCAAGAAACGCGTGCGGTACGCGCTCACAGTCATCGTCCCTTGGCGGAGAGTGTGGAACTCCCGCCTCCTCTGGTCCTGCCACGTCTGGGAAAAGTACTGCTCGCAGAAGAGGGTGACGAACTGGTCCCACGTCGGCTCCTCCCTCTCCTGTCCCCGGACCGCCCTCCACCACCGGTGTGCCGCACTCTCCAGCTGGTACGTGGCAAAGGCCACGCGGCACTCCACCGGGGGGCGAAGGGTGTCGAAGATCTTCTCCAGCTGCTCAAGCCAGTCCTCTGCCTCGGTCAGGTCCTCATCCCCCTTGAAGGAGGGGGGCTTCAGCTTCCGGAACTGTTCGAAAAGCTCGAAGTGGCGCTGTAGGGGAGGTGCTGGTGCACCTCCAGGCGAAGGTGCCTCGTGTACAGAAGTGTCGGAGGAAGGTGGGGGTGGCAGGGGCCCATCCCCTCCCTCGTGTCCAGCGCCGTGTCCGTCGCGTGGTCCCACAGAGGACTCCCCCTCTGCAACCCCAGGAGGAGGTAATCGGGGCGGTGGGTGGAGCTCCTCTCGTACAATATCCCGTATCAGTCTGGCGAGGTCCTGGGCCTGGATGCCAGGGGGTGGTGGCTGGTCCACCGAGACGTCAACGACAGCACGTCCATCTCGCCGACCTCGCCCTCGGCCGCGCCCGCGGCCAGTCTCGCGACGAGGCATCTCCTGCAAGGAGACGCGAAACAAAACGGAAACATCAAAACAGACGGTACCTAACAAAACTTCTAAGAGCTCATGTCAAGAGATATGTTGTGGTGGCTACTCTAGCTATAAACATGTGAATTGGTTATTTTCCAGTCAGTTGATTCACTTCTCGGGACGACCTTGCTCTGATACCATCTTGTAACGACCTGGTTCCCGAGTCCCTACGAGACACGAGAACCGGACCGACTCGACTAATCCCAAGACCTAGTCGTCCAACGAGGAAGTAACCAAAAGACAGTAAAATAAACCACATTCAGCATGAATATAACTAACAGTAAGAAAGTACAGCAGTAAGGAAAGAAACTACTACAGTAGGTACCACCACAACAGTAAAACAACATTTATCATATAACAAAAACTGCAGGTAAAGAAGGTACAGCGGAAACCAAAAACTACTCACTAGAACAGAAACAAAAGAGGTACAAAAGGCTGTGGTAACTCTACTGGACCCTACTCGGCCTAGCGTCCTCTGCAACCGCCGACCCTGGCTGCTCAACACCTGGTCCTGAAAAAGGTAACGAGTGTAACACGTCAGCAAAACGCTGAGTAGAGTGGCAAACTAACTAAAGGCAACAGTAGAGTGTACAGTAGCTGTTAAGTTCTATTACTTCCTTTATTCACATCTTTCAATTTTTCTCACTATTTCATTTATTTCTCAGATCCTTTACTTGATCTCGAATGTCCTCGTGGGAACGATCTTGATTGCAGTCTTTTCCAAAAGTAGAAGTAGCACGTGGTGCTCTCCTGGCCGGGAGAGTCCCCCGTGGTGATCCTACCCTCAGTCAACCACCCCAAGGTCACTGACAGACGTAACGGTGACTACGGCATGCGCGATAAACGCACAGGTAGCTAGCCCGCACTGGCACGCGGTCAGTCGTTTCCGTTAACGGGTGCGCCCAAAGCACAGCATGGAACCAGGGCAGAGCCCTCTCAGTAACAGGGGTCCAACCCCTCCACAGTAACCAAACCGGGGCCTTGCCCCTCCACAGTCCGCGCACCCTCGCCTGACTACCCTGGTTTGCCCTAGTGGGCCTAACAAGTCGGTGAAGGAGGCTAGCAGAACCCCGGGGCCCGTGGGGTAGCTAGTACTCTCCTAACACTAGTAGCTCTCCTCGGTACTACGTACACGAGGGCCAGCAAGTCGGTACAGAGCGGCCAATCCTAACCCCGGGTCCCTGGGGTGGCTGGCCCCACTCTGCACTAAACAGGTACAGGTACTTCCCTTGGTACTGCGTACCCAAGAGACAGTACGAACAACATCTCAGTTCCATTCCTTTCTCTTTCCAGGAGTTCCACTCCTAATTCCCCGTAGGGTTCCATCCTTTAATCTCAGAACATCTTATGTTTCACTTTCCAGTTTCACGTTCTTACAAACCATGATTTCAGTCATGTTCCTTATTCATAACAGGCAGCTGTTAATTCAATTTACAGGCAGCTTTATATATTCCTTTCCATTTTTCCAAGACTGCAGTAATATACATTCCACTAGTTTTTCCATCCTAGGATTCATGCCATATCCTAGGATCTATCATACAATCTAGTTTTCCGGCCCTAGGATTCATGCAACACCTAGGAGCTATCATTCCATATATTTCTCATTCCTAGGATTCATGCAATGCCCTAGGTTCTAGTTATGGTTCCATACTTTAACAGATTTTATTAATACTTGAAGCCACTCTACCAGGTACAACGGGAGTAATGGGGGCGCGATCGGGAATCCCGCGTGCCTCCGTGACTCTCAAGACTGCAACCGAACGAGGTCCTATCACAAGGATCAACACAAGGAGTGTCTCAAAACAGTGTATAGCTACTGTAGACGGGTAGAGGAATTAATTCTGAAAAGAACGCAACTCGAATCGCGGAAAACGGAGCCCGAACGGGCCCTAAACGGGTCGTAAAAGACGATACTGTGCAAAATCAGACGCCTGGAACTTCTTCCAAACGTCTTAAAAAGTGGATCAGAGAATTACCTGTTCAGCGTGGTTTCCCAGACGTCCAGAAGTCTGCGGGGACGTCTGGCCTAGCTCCCAGACGTCCGATGGTCACCCCGGACGTCTAGAGGTCACTCCCGCCGTCTGGTAAAACTTCCAGACGTCTGATTCGCAAAGGATGGCGAATCAGCGAGCCTGCGCACAGCCAACTCCCTCCCTTAGTATAGTCAGTCGACATGAAGGAAGGAGAAGGCAGTAAACTCACCTTTCAGACGTCTGTAAGGGCTTAAAGACGTCTATCTCGCCGTCTGGCTGTCAACCCAGACGTCTAATTCTGGAAATTTTTCCAGAATCAGGGCGCTGCTCGGCCTCCGCTCACGACGACACCCGCGTCGCACCTCGTGCGTCTGCTGCTCAGACCGCAGCAGGTCCCTCTCCGCGTCGCCCCGCGCCCCCTGCGCCCTTCGCCGGCAGACCAAGCCGCTCCGGCGAGCTCGCCCTCACGGCAGAGCTCCGCCCTCGCACGCCGCACCTCCGCGCTCACTGCGGCCGTCGCTGCCGCCCTCGCGTCCGCTCGCTCTCGCGCACAGGAAGGAGAAGAAGGGGGAGGCTGTGGAGACGGGAGGGGAGGCGTGGCCCTTTTAAGGCCGCGTGAGGAGGAGAGAGGGGGTGGCAGGCCGCCTGTAGCCGCAGAGAGAGAGAGAGGGAAAAAGAGGGAGAGAGAGAGAGGAAACGCGGGTCTGCGCGCACAGGCGCGCAGACGACTCTCCCGTGCGAAGAAAACTGTTTTCCAGACGTCTGGATGTGATCCCAGACGTCTGTACCGACGTCTGGGCCACCTCCCAGACGTCTTAAAAGACGTCTGGGGCACGCGTTCGTTACACTCGCCCTCCGCTCGCGACGCACGGCCACGCTGCGAGTGCTCCGCCTGCTGCTCGAGCCGCAGCAGTCCTCCCGCATCGCTCCGCGCCCGCTGCGCCCCCCGCCGGCCGGACCTAGCAGCCCCGGCGAGCTCGCCCTCACGGCCGAGCGCTTCCTCCCCCGCGTAGCACCTCCTCCTGCACCCGCCGCGGCTGTCGCCACCACCGCTGCACCCCTCGCGCTCGCTCTCGCGTACGCTCTCGCGCACTGGCTGAAGGAGAAGAGGAAGGAGGCGGAGGTGATGGGAGTGAGGGAGAGGCGTGGCCCTTTTAAGGTCGCGCGAGGAGGAGAGAGAGAGAGCAGACAGCGCTGCGCCTGCGGTCGCAGGAGGAGAGAGGGAAAAAGAGAGAGGAAGACTGTTGCGGGTCTGCGCGCGCCTGCATGCAGACGCAGTCCTACGTGCCACCGAAAATAGATCCCAGACATCTTAAAAAAGCGTCTTGAGTGCGTTCGTAACACAAAGTATCCAAGTATTTCTTGATCTTGCGTGCTCCTCGTGAAAATGATCTTAATTGCAGTCTTTTCCATGGAGTAGAAGGTACATGTGGTGCTCTTTTGGTCAGGAGAGTTCCCCCGCGGTAGTCATACATCCATTCAACCACCCTTAGGTCACTATCGAGACGTAGCGGTGACTACGACACGTGTGATAAGCGCACGGGTAGCTACCCCGCCCTGACACGCGGTTAGTCCTTTCCGCTAGCGGGTACGCCCAAAGTACAACACGAAATAGTATAGGGCCTTACCTTCTCGGAACAGGGGTCTCGCCCCTCCACAGTCCGCATACCCTCGTCCGACTACCCCGGTTTGCCCAGAGGACCTAACAAAGTTGGTGTAGGGTGGCTAGCTTAACTCCGGGTCCCATGGGGTGGCTAGCTCCCTCCCTACACTAGTAGCACACCTCGGTATCACGCCCGCAGCGGCAGCTCCAGCAGCTATAGGAGTTTGAGAAGCTCCCTGCCGACGTCCTCCTCTCTCCCACGAACTCCTCCTCGAGCTCCACCGAGCTCCCGCGGTCTTCGTCCTCCTCCCCCGCTCTCACTCCCTCGCACTCTCTCTCGCTCTCGCTCTTCCCCGTTCTCCCTCGTTGGCGTCCTCTCCCTCGCCGTGGCTGCAGCAGAGACGGGAGGCTGGAGGGCGTGACCGTCGTAAGGAGAAGGTGGAGGTGGCGGAGGCTTGAGTGGTGGGTGGTGAGAAGAAGAGAAGGGGGGTTTAAATAGAGTGGGTGCTAGGGTTTAAGGGTGGGGTACAGAGGAGAGAGAAGCCTCTGCGCACCGCCCGCACGCAAAGTGCAAAGGGACATACGAAATTTCCCACTTTCAGACGCCGTGGCATGTGTCAAGACGTCTGGACAGACGTCTGACTGAAACTCCAGACGTCTGAATGAAACTTCAGACGTCTTATAGGACTAAAAAGGCAACGGTCCATTTTATCATAACAAACTTAAATGAAGTTTCATCCTCGAAACTTGAGCTAGCTAGGGTGCAGGAAAAAGGAATGTAAAAGCACATAACAAACTTAAAGAGGACCGAAGTATGCTCGAAGAGACGTACCATCAAAAAGCTCTGGGTACCGCGCTCGTATCACTGTCTCAGGCTCCCAAGTCGCCTCCTCGTATCGTTGGCTTCTCCATAGAACCTTCACCAGTGGTACCTGCTTTCGTCTCAGACTCCGAACGGCTCTGTCTAGTATATGTACTGGCCTCTCGGGATAGGTCAGGTTGTCCCCCACCTCAATGCTCTCATGGCTCAGAACGTGACTTGGATCGGGGATGTACTTCTTGAGGTTGGACACGTGGAACACGTCGTGTACTCCAAAAAACTGAGGAGGAAGGGCAAGCCAGTAACGGGTCCTACCTGCTCCACGACCTCAGCCCCACAAACCTCAACGCAAGCTTCCCCTTCACCCCAAAACGTTGTAGGCCCTTCATGGGCGAAACACGGAGAAAGATGTGATCCCCAACCTCGAACTGCACCTCTCTGCGCTTTCGGTCAACGTAGCTCTTTTGCCTGCTCCTGACAATGAGGAGTCATCTATGGATTTGCTCTATCACCTCCTGACTCTGTCGGATCAGCCTGGGACCAACCTCCCACTTGGTCCCCACCTCAACCCAACTCAAGGGTGTAGTACACCTCCATCCATACAGAGCCTTGTAAGGTGCCATGCCGATGCTCGAGTGGTAACTGTTATTGTATGCAAACTCTTCCAGGGGTAAATGCTTCTCCCATGAGCCTCTTTAGTCTAGTACATAGGCACGCAGAAGGTCTTCAAGTGTCTGTATGGTGCGATCTGACTGTCCATCTGTCTGGGGGTGGTAAGCGGTACTGAACCTCAAACGTGTCCTCAAGGCCTACTGAAACTTAACTTAGAACTAGGAAGTAAAATGAGTATCCATGTCGGATACGATCGCACATGGGACTCTGTGCAAGCGCACCACATCTTTGATGTATTGCTCTGCTAGCTGTGCTAGCCCAAAAGTGACTCGGATCGGCAAAAACCATGCCGTCTTCGTCAACCGATCTACGATCACCCAAACTGCATTGTGTCCCCGTTGGATAACTAGTAAACCCACCACCAAGTCCATGGTGATGCTCTTCCACTATAACTCTGACACAGGAAGTGGCTGCAATGGCCCTGCAGGCCTTTGGTGCTCGGCCTTCACCTATTGGCATGTCAAACACTGCTGAACAAACTCACCAACATCCCGCTTCATCCCTCTCCACCAGAAGTTGCGTCGCAAATCATGGTACATCTTTGTGTTCCTAGGATGTATGGTGAACCTGGACCCATGCGCCTCCGTCAGAAGCTCTCTCAACAACTCCTCGTCCCTAGGAACACACAGACGTCCCCTCGTATGCAGGATCTCATCTGAGAAAGAAGGGTCTCCTGGGTCCCCTATCAAAACCCTGTCTCGCAGCATCTGTAAGTACGGATCGTCTGTCTACCCTGCGATGATGCGGTCTATTAGCTCTGGTCGTGATTGCCGCGTCACTATCACTGCCCCACAGTACCCCCGTGACTCTCAAGGTCGCCAACTACCCAACTCCTCCATGAGTATCCAACTTTGTGCCTGTAAGCTGGCCAAGTGGGCGAGCGCCTTCCGGCTCAAGGCATTGGCCACCACATTGGCCTTCCCTAGGTGGTCGGAGATGTTACAGTTATAGTCCTTTAGAAGCTCTAACCAATGTCTCTGTCTCATATTAAGCTCATTATAGTCAAACAAGTACCTGAGGCTCTTATGATCTGTAAAGATCTCGAAAGTCTCACCGTAAAGGTATACCTCCATGTCTTCAACGTGAAGACAACTGCTACCAGCTCTAAGTCATGGATAGGGTAGCTGTAACGACCCGATTCCCGTGTCCCTACGAGACAAGAGAACCGGATCGACTCAACTAATCCCAAGACCTAGTCGTCCAACGAGGAAGTAACCAAAAGAGCAGTAAAATAAACCACATTCAACATTAATATAACTAATAGTAAGAAAATGCAGCAGTAAGGAAGAAACCACTACAGTATATACCACCACAACAGTAGAACAACATTCATAACATAATATGAACTGCAGGTAAAGAAAAGTACAGCGGTAACAAGAACTACTCACTACAGCGGAAACAAAAGGAGTACAAGAGAACAGTGGTAACTCTACTGGACCCTACTCGGCCCAGCGTCCTCTGCAGTCGCTGACCCTGGCTGCTCAACACCTGGTCTTGAAAGGTAACGAGTGTAACACGTCAGCAAAACGCTGAGTAGAGTGGCAGCTAAACTAAAGAAACAGTAAAGTGTACAGTAGCTGTTTTAATTTTCTTTCTTCCTTTATTTACGTCTTTCTATTGTTTCAAAATTTATCTATTTCTCAGATCCTTCACTTGATCTCAAATGTTCCTCGTGAGAACGATCTTGATTGCAGTCTTTTCCGAATAGTAGAAGTAGCACGTGGTGCTCTCCTGGCCGGGAGAGTCCCCCGTGGTGATCCTACTCTCAGTCAACCACCCCAAGGTCACGGATAGGCGTAACGGTGACTACGGCACATGCGATAAACGCACAGGTAGCTAACCCGCACTGGCACGCGGTCAGTCGTTTCCGTTAAAGAATGCGCCCAAGGCACAGCACGGAACCAGTACAGGGCAGAGCCCTCTCAGTAACAGGGGTCCAACCCCTCCACAGTAACCAAACAGGGGCCTTGCCCCTCCACAGTCCGCGCACCCTCGCCTGACTACCCTGGTTTGCCCCAGTGGGCCTAATAAGTCGGTGTGGGAGGCTAGCAGAACCCCGGGGCCCGTGGGGTAGCTAGTACCTCCCTACACTAGTAGCTCTCCTCGGTACTACGTACACGAGGGCCAGCAAGTCGGTACAGAGTGGCCAGTCCTAACCCCGGGTCCCTGGGGCGGCTGGCTCCGCTCTGCACTAAACATGGGGACAGTCGCTCTCCTTAGTACTCCATACTCAAGGGCCAGCTCACTTCCCCAATTCTATTCCATTCACTTTCCAGGAGTTCTACTCCTAATTCCCCGTAGGGTTCCAACTCTTTTAGCTTAGCGCATTCCGGTTTCAACTTTCCAGTTTCACGTTCATACATCCCATATTCTTAATCATGTTCATTTATTCATAACAGGCAGCTGTTTAAACAAATTTACAGGCAGCTATTATTTCTTTTCCACATTTTCCAAGACTGCAGTATTCACATATTCCATTAGTTCTTCCCATCCTAGGATTCATGCCATACCCTAGGATCTATCATACAATCTTGTTTTCCAGCCCTAGGATTCATGCAACACCCTAGGATCTACCATTCATTCTAGTTTCTCATTCCTAGGATTCATGCAATGTCCTAGGTGCTATTTATGGTTCCATAATTTAACAGATTATACCAATAAACTTAAAAGTCACTCTACCGGTTACGACAGGAGTATTGGGGGCGTAGTCGGGAATCCCGCGTGCCTCTGCCAACCCCGAGACTGCAACGGAACGGGGTCCTATCACAAGGATCAAACACAAGGAGTTTCTCAAAACAGTATATAACTACTGTAGACAGGTAGAAGATTTAATTCCGAAAAGAATGCAACTTGAAACGCGGAAAATGGAACCCGAACGGGCCCTAAACAGGTCGAAAACGACGAAACAGTGCAAAATAAAAAATGGGGATCAGATGGTACCTTATCCTGCGTGGTCTCTCAGACGTCTAGAAGCTTGCAGGGGCGTCTGGCCTAGTTCCCAGATGTCTGATGATCACCCCGGACGTCTGGAAGTCGTTCCCGTCGTCTGGCACTTCAGCCAGACGTCTGATTCGCGTTGGATGCGAATCCCCGAACCTGCGCGTACCCATTTCTCTCTCTCAGTATGGACGGTCGTAGGAAAGGAAGAAGGTACGAAAATAACTCACCTTTCAGACGTCTGGACAGTCCTCCAGACGTCTTCCCCGTCGTCTGGTTGGAAACCCAGACGTCTGATTCTGGAAAAATTTCCAGAATCAGGGTGCCACTCGCCCTCCGCTCGCGAATCACGGCCGTGCTGCGAGTCCTTCGCCTGCTGCTCGAGCTGCAGCAGGCCTCCCGCGCCACCCCGCGTCTGCTGCTCCCCCCGCCGGTCGGCCCTAGCAACCCTGGCAAGCTCGCCCTCACGGCCGAGCGCCTCCTCTTCTCGCGCAGCACCTCCTCCCGCACTCACTACAGCTGTCGCCGCCCCGCTCGCTCGCGCTCGCGCTCGCACTCGCACTCGCTGGAAGAAGAGGAAGGAGGAGCGGAGGTGATGAGAGTGAGGGAGAGGGCGTGGCTTTTTAAAGCTGCGCGGGGAGAGAGAGCGAGAGAGAGGGGCGCAGTCTGCGCCCGCAGGAGGAGAGGGAAAAAGAAGAGGCGGAGCATGTCTGCACACGCAGGCGCGCAGACGCAACGGTGCGTGCCGCAGAAAATGACTCCCAGACGTCTGGAAGTGATACTAGACGTCTGGTACGACGTCTGAAAGCACGGTTCGTAACAATATAACAAACTCAAAGGAAGTTTCGTCCCCGAAACTTGCGCTAACTTGGGTGCGGGAAAACATCATAAATACCATAACAAACTCAAAGAGGATCGAAACCGGTCCGAAAAGATGTACCCGCGAAGAGTTCCGGGTACCGCTCCCGCATTGCCGCCTCAGGCTCCCAGGTAGCCTCCTCGTACCGCTGGCTCCTCCACAAAACCTTTGCCAGGGGCACTTGCTTTCGTCTCAAACTGCAGACGGCTCGATCTAGAATCTGCACTGGCCGCTGGGGGTAGGTCAGGTCGTTGCCCACCTCGACGCTCTCGTGACTCAGTACGTGACTGGGATCGGCTACGTACTTCCTGAGGTTGGACACGTGGAACACGTCGTGCACACTAGAAAGCTGCAGGGGGAGGGCAAGCTTGTAAGCAACGGGTCCAACCCGCTCCAGGACCTCAAAGGGCCCCACAAACCTTGGCGCGAGCTTCCCTCTCGCCCCAAACCGCTGCAGGCCCTTCATGGGCGAAACACGAAGAAAGACGTGATCCTCAACCTCGAACTGCACCTCTCTGCATTTCCGATCTGTGTAGCTCTTCTGTCTGTTCCTGACAGTGCGGAGTCGGCTATGGATCTGCTCGACTACCTCCTGACTCTGCCGGATCAACCTGGGGCCAACCTCCCACTTGGTCCCCACCTCAACCCAACTCAAGGGTGCCGTACACCTCCGTCGGTACAGAGCCTTGTAGGGAGCCATGCCGATGCTCGAGTGATAACTGTTATTGTATGCAAACTCCGCTAGGGGCAGGTGCTCCTCCCAAGAGCCCCTCCAGTCCAGTACACAGGCACGCAAAAGGTTCTCAAGTGTCTGTATCGTGCGCTCAGACTGTCCGTCCGTCTGGGGGTGGTAAGCTGTACTAAACCTCAACCGCGTCCCCAGGGCCTGCTGAAACTCAGCCCAAACCTGGGACGTAAAGCGGGTATCCCGGTCGGATACGATCTCCCACGGAACTCCGTGTAGTCGTACCACGTCGCGGATATACCTCTCTGCCAACTATGTTGGTCCCAAAGTGACTCGGATCGGCAGGAATCGTCCCGTCTTCGTCAGTCTATCCACAATTACCCAGACAGCGTCGTGCCCTCGCTGGGTAACAGGTAAGCCCACCACCAAGTCCATGGTGATGCTCTCCCACTTCCACTCTGGCACTGGAAGCGGCTGTAGCCGCCCTGCAGGCCTCTGATGCTCGGCTTTCACCTGTTGGCACACTAAGCACTGCTGTACGAATTCACCCACATCCCGCTTCATCCCCCTCCACCAAAACTCGTTTCTCAAGTCGTGGTACATCTTCGTGTTTCCGGGATGTATGGTGAATCTGGAACCGTGTGCCTCAGTCAGGAGCTCTCTCAACAGCTCCTCGTCTCTGGGAACGCACAATCGTCCCCTCAGGCGCAGCACCTGGTCTGTGGAAGATAAGTCCCCTGGGTCTCCTGATAGTACTCTGTCGCGTAAGGATTGCAAGTACGGATCGGCCATCTGTCCTGTGATGATGCGGTCTATCAGCTCTGGCCTGGTCTGTCGTGTCACCGTCACTGCCCCACAGTGCCCCCGTAACTCCAGGGGTTGCCAACTGCCCACCTCCTCCAAAAGGCTCCAACTCTGTAACTGTAAACTGGCCAAGTGTGCGGGCGCCTAACGGCTCAAGGCGTCAGCCACCACATTGGCCTTTCCCAGGTGGTAGGAGATGCTGCAGTCGTAGTCCTTCAGGAGCTCCAACCAACGTCTCTGTCTCATGTTGAGCTCCTTCTGATAAAAAAGGTATCTGAGGCTCTTGTGATCTGTGAAAATCTCGAAGGTCTCACCGTACAAGTAGTGCCTCCAGGTCTTCAGCGCGAAGACAGCTGCCAACTCCAGGTTGTGGGTAGGGTAGGTATGCTCATGGGGCTTCAGTTGCCGCGAAGCGTAAGCGACAACGTGACCCCTCTGCATGAGCACACCTCCTAACCCCTGCAAGGAGGCGTCCGTGTACACAACGAACCCGCCACTACTGTCAGGGATGGTGAGCATGGGAGCCGAGGTCAACCTCTCCTTCAGCTCTAGAAAACACGCCTCACAGGCATCTGTCCAAGCGAAGGGCACGTCCTTCCGGGTCAAATGTGTCATAGGATGCGCGATCTGTGAAAAACCTCTGATGAAACATCTGTAGTAGCCTGCCAGTCCCAGGAAACTGCGAATCATTGACTGAACGCTATCTCTCCCACCTGAGTACTGCCTCAACCTTGGCTGGGTCCACCGCCAAGCCGTCTCCAGAGATCACATGACCTAAGAAGGTCACCTCCCTCAACCAGAACTCGCACTTGCTGTATTTGGCGTACAGCCTACGTCGTCTCAGAGTGTCCAGAACCATCCGCAAGTGCTGCCGTGCTGCGTCTGATCTCTAGAATAGATGAGTACATCATCTATGAAAACCACCACGAACTGGTCCAAGTACGGTCTAAACACCTGGTTCATCAGATCCATGAAAGCAACGGGGGCATTGGTCAGCCCAAACGGCATGACCAAAAACTCGTAGTGTCCGTACCGGGTGCGGAAAGCTATCTTGGAGACGTCGGTCTCCCTGATCCTCAACTGGTGGTATCTAGACCTCAAGTCGATCTTGGAGAACACCGTGGCACCCCGCAAGTGGTCAAACAAGTCGTCGATCCTCGGCAGCGGATATCTATTCTTGATGGTGACACTATTCAGCTGTCGGTAGTCCACACAAAGGCGTAGGGTACCATCCTTCTTTTTCACAAACAGTACCGGGGCTCCCCAGGGAGATGCACTGGGCCTCACGAAACCTTTCTCCAAAAGGTCCTGCAACTGAGACTTGAGCTCTCGTAGCTCAAGCGGTGCCATCCTGTATGGCGCGGTGGAGATGGGACTGGTCCCTGGTACTAGCGAGGTCTCAAACTCGATCTCGCGCTCGGGCGGTAGTCCTGGTAACTCGTCTGGAAACACGTCAGGGTACTCTCTGACCACCGGGATGCTCTGGAAGTCTACCACAGGGCTGGGATCTGCCACTACACAAGCTAAGAAGCCCTCACACCCCTCGCTCAAAAGTCTCGTCGCCCGAAGTGCCGAAATGCACCTGAAGCCTCTGTCCACTGGCTGTCCGTGAAATTCGAAAGAAGGCAATTCTGGCATGGAGAAGACAATCTTCTTCTCAAAATAGTCTACCAAGGCGTGGCAAGCGGACAGCCAGTCCATCCCCAGAATCACCTCAAAGTCCTCCTCAGCTACAAACGGCTGACCACTCGGACCTCTGATTACGAACGGATTCTCTAACAGCGTATAATCCTGGCCCAAACTAACTGCGAAACTGGCTGCGACAAACGAGTGCGTAGCGCCGGAATCGAAAAGTGTGTAAACGAGTCTGCCAGAAACTGAAACCATACCTGCCACTACCGAGCCCGAAGCTCTGGCATCCCTGTGTGTTAGGGCGTTGATACGCCCCTCAGCTCTAGGTGCGGACGAAGCAGCCACACTCTACGTCGGATGGGTAGGTGCTGGCCGGTACCCTCCTCGTGACTGCTGTCCCCCTTCTCGCGCCGGGGAACCGCGGCCTCCTGCGCGCCCTCCAGTGCTCTGCGCGGGAAGTATCTGCTAACCTCCTGCCCTAGACGGGTAGTCCCTCCTGATGTGTCCCGGCTGGCCACACTGGTAACAGAGGGGAACTCGACTCCCGCCCTCAGTGGGTCTCTGCTGTCGGCTGGGCGGGGGTCCGGTGCTGGTGACTGGCCCCTGTCGAGGGCCCCCAAAGGCCACTGATAGCCCTGTAAAACGTGACGGCTCTCCTGTGGACGCCACGTGTCTCCTCTCTCGCCGGCCTTGTGAAAAGTCTGGATGAAAGGGCCTCTTCCGCCCGCCGTCAGTGTCTCGCGCGGACGGGTTGGTCTCCTCGTAAGTCATAGCTGCCTCTACCACCCTCGAAAACGTAGGCAGCTTCAGGGGTTTGACATACCCCCGATTCGCAGGCTGGAGCCCCTCGGTGAACCTCCAAAGGCGCTCCTCCTCAGTAGCTACCGCTGTCGCTGCAAAGCAGGACAGCTCCAGGAAACGCGTGCGGTATGCGCTCACGGTCATCGTCCCTTGGCAGATAGTGTGGAACTCCCGCCTGCTCTGGTCCTGCCACGTCTGGGGAAAGTACTGCTCGCAGAAGAGGGCGACGAACCGATCCCAGGTCGGCTCGTCCCTCTCCTGTCCCCGGACCGCCCTCCACCACCTGTGTGTCGCACTCTCCAGCTGGTACGTGGCAAAGGCCACGCGGCACTCCACCAGGGGGCGAAGGGTGTCGAAAATCTTCTCCAGCTGCTCGAGCCAGTCCTCTGCCTCGGTCGGGTCCTCATCCCCCTTGAAAGAGGGGGGCTTCAACTTTCGGAACTGCCCGAAGAACTCGGAGTGGCGCTGCAGTGGGGATGTTGGTCCACCCCCAGGCAACGGTGCCTTGTGCACATAAGTATTAGAGGAAGGTGGGAACTGCGGTGGCCCATCCCCTCCCCCGTGTCCAGCGCCGCGTCTGTCGAGCGGTCCCACAGAGGACTCCCCCTCCGTAGCCCCAGGGTGAGGCGCTCGGGGCGGTGGGTGGAGCTCCTCTCGTACAATGTCTCGTATCAGCCGGGCGAGGTCCTGGGCCTGGACGCCCGAGAGTAGTGGTTGGTCCACTGGGGTGTCGACAACGGCACACCCACCTCGCCGACCTCGTCCTTGGCCGCGTTCGCGGCCCGCCTCACTGGTCCCACTACGAGGCATCTCCTGCAAGGAGTCGCGAAACAAATTGGAACACGTCACTACGGAACTATACCTAACGGAAACGTCTAAGAACTCATGTCAAAAGATATGTTGTGGTGGCTACTCTAGTTATAGACATGTGAATTGGTTATTTTCCAGTCAGTTGATTCACTTCTCGGGACGACCTTGCTCTGATACCATCTTGTAACGACCCGATTCCCGAGTCCCTACGAGACAAGAGAACCGGACCGACTCGACTAATCCCAAGACCTAGTCGTCCAACGAGGAAGTAACCAAAATAGCAGTAAAATAAACCACTTTCAGGATTAATATAACTAACGGTAAGAAAATACAGCAGTAAGGAAGAAACCACTACAGTATATACCACCACAACAGTAGAACAACATTCATAACATAATATGAATTGCAGGTAAAGAAAAGTACAGCGGTAACAAGAACTACTCACTACAGCGGAAACAAAAGGAGTACAAGAGAACAGTGGTAACTCTACTGGACCCTACTCGGTCCAGCGTCCTTTGCAGCCGTTGACCCTGGCTGCTCAACACCTGGTCCTGAAAGGTAACGAGTGTAACACGTCAGCAAAATGCTGAGTAGAGTGGCAGCTAAACTAAAGAAACAGTAAAGTGTATAGTAGCTGTTTTAATTTTCTTTCTTCCTTTATTTACGTCTTTGTATTGTTTCAAAATTTATTTATTTCTCAGATCCTTCACTTGATCTCGAATGCTTCTCGTGGGAACGATCTTGATTGCAGCCTTTTCCGAACAGTAGAAGTAGCACGTGGTCTCTCCTGGCCGGGAGAGTCCCCCGTGGTGATCCTACTCTCAGTCAACCACCCCAAGGTCACGGACAGGCGTAACGGTGACTACGGCACGTGCGATAAACGCACAGGTAGCTAACCCGCACTGGCACGCGGTCAGTCGTTTCCGTTAACGGGTGCGCCCAAAGCACAGCACGGAACCAGTACAGGGCAGAGCCCTCTCAGTAACAAGGGTCCAACCCCTCCACAGTAACCAAACAGGGGCCTTGCCCTTCCACAGTCCGTGCACCCTCGCCTGACTACCCTGGTTTGCCCCAGTGGGCCTAACAAGTCGGTGTAGGAGGCTAGCAGAACCCCGGGGCCCGTGGGGTAGCTAGTACCTCCCTACACTAGTAGCTCTCCTCGGTACTACGTACACGAGGGCCAGCAAGTCGGTACAGAGTGGCCAGTCCTAACCCCGGGTCCCTGGGGCGGCTGGCTCCGCTCTGCACTAAACAGGGGGACAGTCGCTCTCCTTGGTACTCCGTACTCAAGGGCCAGCTCACTTCCTCAATTCTATTCCATTCACTTTCCAGGAGTTCTACTCCTAATTCCCCGTAGGGTTCTAGCTCTTTTAACTCAGCGCATTCCGGTTTCACCTTTCCAGTTTCACATTCATACATCCCATATTCTTAATCATGTTCATTTATTCATAACAGGCAGCTGTTTAAACAAATTTACAGGCAGCTATTATTTCTTTTCCACATTTTCCAAGACTGCAGTATTCATATATTCCACTAGTTCTTCCCATCCTAGGATTCATGCCATACCCTAGGATCTATCATACAATCTAGTTTTCCATCCCTAGGATTCATGCAACACCCTAGGATCTACCATTCATTCTAGTTTCTCATTCCTAGGATTCATGCAATGTCCTAGGTGCTATTTATGGTTCCATAATTTAACAGATTATACCAATAAACTTAAAAGCCACTATGCCGGTTACGACAGGAGTACTAGGGGCGTGGTCAGGAATCCCGCGTGCCTCTGCCAACCCCGAGACTGCAACGGAACGGGGTCCTATCACAAGGATCAAACACAAGGAGTTTCTCAAAATAGTATATAGCTACTGTAGACGGGTAGAAGATTTAATTCCGAAAAGAACGCAACTCGAAACGCGGAAAATGGAACTCGAGCGGGCCCTAAACGGGTCGAAAACGACGAAACAGTGCAAAATCAGACATCTGGAACTTATTCCATACGTCTTAAAAATGGGGATCAGATGGTACCTTGTCCTGCATGGTCTCTCAGACGTCCAGAAGCCTGCGGGGGCGTCTGGCCTAGTTCCCAGACGTCCGATGATCACCCCGGACGTCTGGAAGTCGTTCCCGTCGTCTGGCACTTCAGCCAGACGTCTGATTCGCGTTGGATGCGAATCCCCGAACCTGCGCGTACCCATTTCTCTCTCTCAGTACGGACGGTCGTAGGAAAGGAAGAAGGTACGAAAATAACTCACCTTTCAGACGTCTGGACAGTCCTCCAGACGTCTTCCCCGTCGTCTGGTTGGAAACCCAGACGTCTGATTTTGGAAAAATTTCCAGAATCAGGGTGCCACTTGCCCTCCGCTCGCGACGCACAGCCGTGCTGCGAGTCCTCCGCCTGCTGCTCGAGCTGCAGCAGGCCTCCCGCGCCACCTCGCATCTGCTGCTCCCCCCGCCGGCCGGCCCTAGCAGCGCCGGCAAGCTCGCCCTCACGGCCAAGCGCCTCCTCTTCTCGCGCAGCACCTCCTCCCGCACTCACCGCGGCTGTCGCCGCCCCGCTCGCTCGCGCTCGCACTCGCACTCGCTGGAAGAAGAGGAAGGAGGAGCGGAGGTGATGAGAGTGAGGGAGAGGGCGTGGCTTTTTAAAGCCGCGCAGGGAGAGACACCGAGAGAGGGGCGCAGTCTGCGCCCGCAGGAGGAGATGGAAAAAGAAGAGGCGGAGCAGGTCTGCGCGCGCAGGCGCGTAGACGCAACGGTGCATGCCGCAGAAAATGACTCCCAGACGTCTGGAAGTGATACCAGACGTCTAGTACGACGTCTGGGCTACCTCCCAGACGTCTTAAAAGACGTCTGAAAGCACGGTTCGTAATAGTAGCTACTCATGGGGATTCAGTTGTCGCGAAGCGTAAGCGACAACGTGACCCTGCTGCATGAGCACACCCCCTAACCCCTACAACAAAGTGTCGGTGTAAACCATGAAACCGCTACTGCTGTCTGGGATGGTAAGTACAGGAGCTGAAGTCAGTCTCTCCTTCAACTCCTGAAAACACGCTTCGCACTCATCCGTCCTGGCAAAGGGCACGTCCTTCCGGGTCAGCTGGGTCATAGGATGTGCAATATGAGAGAATCCTTTGATAAACCACTGGTAGTAACCTGCCAGTCCCAAAAAGCTGCGTATCTCTGTCAATGTGCGTGGCCTCTCCCACCTGAGTACGGCCTCTACCTTGGCTGTATCCACAGCTAGTCCATCTCTTGAAATTACGTGGCCCAAGAAAGTCACCTGTTTCAACCAAAACTCGCACTTGCTGTACTTGGCATACAGCCTACGTCGCCTCAAGGTCTCCAGGATCATGTGTAAATGCAGTTCAGGCTACACCTGATCCCTCTAGTAAACGAGTACGTCGTCGATGAACACCACCACAAACTGGTCTAAGTACGACATGAAAACACAGTTTATCAAATCCATAAAGGCAGCGGGGGCATTAGTCAGCCCAAACGGCATGACCAAGAACTCGTAGTGCCCGTACCGGGTACGGAAAGCTGTCTTGGAGACGTCGATCTCCCTGATCCTCAACTGGTGGTAACCTGACCTCAGATCTATCTTGGAGAACACTGTGGCGTCTCGCAACTGGTCAAGAGGTCGTCAATCCTTGGCAGCAGATACTTGTTCTTGATGGTGACCCTATTCAGCTGTCAGTAGTCGACACAAAGTCGCAGGGTACCATCCTTCTTCTTCACAAATAGCACAGGGGCTCCCCACGGGGACGCACTGGGCCTCACAAAGCCCATATCCAACAGGTCTTGTAGCTGTGACTTGAGCTCTCACAGCTCAAGCGGTGCCATCTGGTACGGTGCAGTAGAAATGGGGTTGGTCCCCGGTATCTGTGAGATCTCAAACTCGATTTCACGCTTAGGCGGTAGTCCTAGCAGCTCCTCTGGAAAAACGTCGGGGTACTCATAAACCATTGGGATACTTTGAAAGTCAGCCACAGGACTAGGCTCTACCACTACACAGACCAAGAAACCCTTACACCCCTGGCTCAAAAGCCTCGCTGCCCGAAGCGTGGAGATGCATCTGAAACCTCAGTCCACCAGCTGACCGTGAAATTCAAAGGGAGGCAACTCCAGTATGGAGAAAACGATCTTCCTCTCGAAACAGTCCACCATGGCATGATAGGCGAACAACCAGTCCATCCCTAGGATCACACCAAAGTCCTCCATCTGGATCACAATCATGTCAGCGGGGAGGCTGTGTCCCCCTATACTAACCTCACAGTCTGTGTAGACCTTCTCGGCTACAAACAACTGGCCACCTGGACCTCTGATCACAAACGGATCCCCTAACAGTACATTGTCATGCCTCAAATTGATGGCAAAACTCGTAGCAACGAAGGAGTGGGTGGCGCTGGAATCAAAAGGTACGTACACTAATCTGCCAGAAATAGTAACCATACCTGCCACCACCGAACTCGAAGCCCTGGCATCTCTGTGTGTTAGGGCGTTGATACGCCCCTTAGCTCTCTGTGCAGACGAAGCAGCAACACTCTGGGTCGAGCAAGCAGCAGCTGGCCGATACCCTCCTCGTGACTGTTGTCATCCCCCACGTGCCTGGTGACCACGATCGCCAGCTTGGCCTCCAACGCTCGTTGCGGGGAGCATTTGCTGTGCTCCGACCCTAGATGGGCAGTCCCTCTTGATGTGGCCCGGCTGGCCACACTGGTAGCAAAGGGGTACATGACCTCCTCCCTCCATCAGTCCCTGCTGGCTGTTGGGCGGGGGTCCAGTGCTGGCAACTGGCCCCTGTCTGGGGCCCCCAAAGGCCACTGGTGGCCCCACAGAACGAGACGGCTCTCATGCAGGCGCCGTATGCCTCCTCTCCCGACGGCCCTGAGAGTACTCTGGTTGATAGGGCCTCTTCCGTCCGCTGTCAGTGTCTCTCGGGGTTGGGTTGGTCTCCTCGTAAGTCATGGTTGCCTCAACCACATGAGAGAAAGTGGGCAGCTTCAGGGGTTTAACATACCCTCAAATAGCAGGTCGGAGCCCCTCAGTAAACCTCCATAAGCGCTCCTCCTCAGTAGACACAGCTGTCGGGGCGAAACGTGATAGCTCCAGAAAATGCGTGCGGTACGCGCTAACCGTCAATGTCCCCTGGTGGGGAGTGTGGAACTCCCACCTCCTTTGGTCCTGCCAGGTCTGCAGAAAGTACTGCTCGTAGAAGAGAGCCACGAATTGGTCCCACGTCAGCTCTCTCCCCTCCTGGCCTCTGATTGCCCTCCACCACTTGTGTGCTGTACTCTCTAGTTGATATATGGCAAAGGCCACGCGGCACTCCACAGGAGGGCGAAGGGTGTCGAATACCTTCTCTATCTGCTCCAGCTAGTCCTCTGCATTAGACGGGCTCTCATCCCCCTTGAAGGAGGGGGGCTTCAGCTTCCGGAATTGTCCGAAAAGCTTGTGGTGTAGCTGTAGTGGGGGAACAGGCACGCCTTCAGGCAAGGAGAGCTCGTGCTTAGAAGTGTCAAAGTGTGGTGGGGGTGGTGAAGGATCACCCCCTCCCCCTCCTGCTCGTCTGGTGCTGCGACGCTCTCTTTGTCCCACCAAGGACTCCCCCTCCACGTCCTCAGGGAGAGGTGCCTGTGGAGGCTGGTGGAGCTCCTCTTGCACGATGTCTCTGATCAGCTAGATGAGATCCTGGGCCTAAATGCTCGGGAAGAGAGGTGGGTCAACTAGTGCCTCAGGTCCAGCACATCCGCCCCTTCGACCTCGTCCACGGCCATGACCACTGCCTACCTCAAGAACTCCCCGACGAGGCATCTCCTACAAGGGGACGCAAGAGATAGAACTGTCAGTGCTAAAGCACCACGATCGTTTGTTTTGATGATAACAAAACACGTGTCATTTAACATTTGCACGTGGAGTCTTAGATTTCAGGTCAATTGCAAATGGAGACGTGATTAGAAGAAATTCAAGCTTGCATCTAGGATGGATTGGAGGAGCTTGATGGAGAATAGAGGAGATTCGCGAGGAGCGATAGATTGAAGATGGAAGGACAAAATGAATAGGATATAATTCTGTTTATTTCTTTCATGTACTTTTGTCTTTATATCCTTGCTCTTTTTGTTCCTTAGAACATCATGTTAAAGAGCCTCAAAGTACCCTAACAATAGTCCTAGGAACACCTGCACAACCCTAGGATACTTAGGTTTTCTGTAGAAAACTTAGAAAACTAATATAGGGTTCAAACAGCCTTTTCAGACGTCCAATTCTAAAATTAGATGTTTGATAATATATTTTAAGACGTCTGACTGTTGATTTAGACGTCTGATAACATTTAGGCTGGACTTGTTAGCTCTGTCTGATGAAATCAGACGTCCAGACCTTAGTCCAGATGTCTGATGATTTTGCCAAACGTCTAATTAGTGGACCGTTGGCTGGCTTAACAAACATTGAAGAATAAGACCGTTGAGCCTTATCAGACGTCCTTAAGCCTTTCCAAACGTCTGATAAATGACCGTTTTGCCTCGGCTGACCCAAAATCTCTTCTCAGAGATTTTCTAGCCGTTGCAACTCTTGGAAATCCATTCCCGCAGAAAAAGTAGGTTTCTAGATGTCCAGACATAGTGCCAGACGTCCTGTATGTCGTCTGATGAACTTGTACTAGAACCCTGTTTAGATCTGCTTCAAGTCAGGAAGAAACCCACCTAAAATCAGACGTCTGACTTTGTTCCCAGATGTCTTAGACTGATCTTCCAAACGTCTGATGCCAGGATCAAACGTTTGATAACCCTGTCAATGCAATCATTGTTCCTGATTTCGGCCTGATTCTCTTGGACTTTGCTCCCAACGGCTATGGAAGCTTTCCAAAGCCTTCCTAAGGCCTCTATAAATAGAGAGGAACCTCTTGCACACAAACACACACCTAGATACACAAGACACACCTAGTAATACACTTTCACACTCTTTTGTATCCAAGAAAAGCTCTTGCTCTCCAAGTTCAAGTTCTACATCTTGAGAGCATCAAGCCTTTGCGTACTTGCTCTCCCGCCGTAGTTCACGAGAGCGACGTTGCGCGTCGCGTGGCTTACGCACCCGCGTCATCGATTCGACGCACTCCTTGCATAGGGGAGTTTCCTAATTCCTATAGAAGCTATGTTTAAATCTTTGTTGGTTCTATAGGACTATATTTGTTATTTTACTTTGTTCTTTGGTTGGGTATTCGCTTTGCGAATTCCCGTCTCCTTCGAGAGTCAAAATCCTTCTCGTGAAGAGAAGGGGTTGAGGAACGCTACCCTCGCACTTGTAGCGTGGTTCTAATTGAGGTTGAATCACCCTCGTCTAAGTGATTCGTTTAGTGGATTTGATCAACTTGGTTGATCGGAAAATCCTAACTCGAGAGGGTTAGGTGGTGGTTTTCACCCGGTTTGGGTTTCCACCTAAAAACAATTGTGTACCTTGTGTGATTGAATTTTGTGAGATTGCTTTACATTATATTTCCGCAATTTATTACGTCACCCCCTCCTAGCAGGACAAATCTACAAGAGCAAGAGTTGTCAACGATACAGAATTACATCTAGAAAAGACTCAGAAACGAATATCGAAGCGGTACATTGTGGTGGTTATCTTAGTTATATGCACGTGAGTGGTTATTCTCGGACCAATTGGTTCATTTCTCAGGACGACCTTACTCTGATACCATCTTGTTACGACCCGGCTCTCAGATCCCTATGGGACCCAAGATCAGCTCGCCTCGACTAATCCCAAGACCTAGTCGTTCAACGAGAAATAATCAAAAGTAGGAAGATAAACCATATTCACACATGCAATATAACTAAGCAGAAGGAAAGAACAAAACAGTAAAGGAAAGTAGAACAACTATCTCAAAATAGTAGTACATGCCACCACAACAACAACAAAAAACAGAAAGTAACGAGAACACTAATTTAATGTCTAGTACTCACAACTACAGCAGAAACAAAGAACTGGAAAAGAAACTACTATGGCTGGGCTCTGCTGGGCCCAGCTCCCTCCGCAGACAGAAACTCAGGCTGCTCAACTCCTAGTCCTGAAGAGGGTTACGAAAAGATGGAGTCAACGAACGCTGAGTAGAGTGGTATTTACATTATTTATGTGTAAGTAAGTAAAAACAACAAGCATGTTTTATTCTCATTTCTATTTATCTCATATAAGTATTTCTGGTTTATCTATTTCACAAAGTATCCAAATATTTCTTGATCTTGCATATTCCTCATGGGAACGATCTTGATTGTAGTCTTTTCCGTGGAGTAGAAGGTACACGTAGTACTCTCCTAGCCGGGAGAGTCCCCCTGCGGTAGTCTTACACCTAGTCAACCACCTCGAGGTCATTGTTGAGACGTAACGGTGACTACGGCATGCGTGATAAGCGCACAGGTAGCTACTCCTCACTAACACGTAGTCAGTCGTTTCCGCTAGCGGGTACACCTAAAGTACAGCACGGAACAGTATAAGACCTTACCCTCTCAGAACAGGGGTCTCACCCCTTCATAGTTTGCGTACCCTCGTCCGACTGCGTTGGTTTGCCCAAAGGCCCTAACAAAGTCAGTGTAGGGTTGCTAACTTAACCTCGGGCCTCGTGGGGTGGCTAGCTCCCTCCCTACACTAGTAGCATGCCTCGGTACCACGTACGCGAGGGCCAACAAGAGTTGGTGTAGAGTGGCCAATCCTAACCCCGAGTCTCAACCCAAGGGCGGCTAGCTTCGCTCTACACTAAAAGGGACAGTGGCTCTCCTTGGTACCGTGTATACAAGGGCCAACTCACTTTCCGTCTACATTCTAGATTCCTTTCATACACAGGAGTTCTTCTCCTAATTCCCCGTAGGGTTCATGTTTATTATTCATCTCGTTTATCCACATTTAGCTCTCATGTTTCATAACTTGTTTCTCATCTATATACAGGCAGCTCGTATTTTCAAAATTTAATTCTCAAATATTTACATGCAACTTATGGTTTCACTGTTCACTTTCTCATTTACATACAGGCAACTCGTATTCTAACATGCATCTCATAATTCATTCACATACAGGTAACTCGTATCCTAACATGCATCTCATAATTACACCAATACCATTTGCTAGTAATTTATTTTAAACATGCATCAAGTAAACAGTACAGCTCAAAACAGTCTCATACATTTCTACCATAAGGTTCATTCCACATCCTAGAGTTCGATCCAATTATTCCAAACAAGTACATTCTTATTTAAATATTAACAACTGAATTAAACCACTCTTTCGGGTATTATGGGAGGAATGGGAGCCTGTGCCGCAGATTTTTTCGTCTCCGCGGGCCCCGAATATGCCCCCGGTTGGTAACCTGTACCAGCGACTAATTTACGTTAGACGAGGTTAAAACAGTAAATACTCAACACGAGCGTTAGAGAAACTCGAGTGGAACACAGCGGTACTTCGTTTGCAGAAATCCGATTCCGTTTGGGCCCTAAACAGGCCAAAAATGCGGTTACTGACCAAAATTAGACGTCTGAGACTAGTCGCAGACGTCTTAAAAGACGTCAGAACTCACCTTGCACTTGCTGCGGCTGCTTCAGATGTCCAGACTCTCTCTGCGATCAATTGGGGGCAGCTCCAGATGTCGGACAAAAGTGATCAGACGTCCAAAAGTACTTGGGAAAGCGCACCGCGCGCCTTCCCAAAGCCTTCACCTGCGTATGAAAGCGCAGGCACAACTTCAGCCCGACATTTCCTACGCTACAACCTGCATGGCGGAAGGTAGCGCAGGAAGATACGTACCTTGCGATATTTTATGCTTTCAGACGTTCGGCTTCAGCTCCGAACGTCCTGATGTCTCGCCAGACGTCTGGTCGATGCTCCAGACATCTGATACTGGAAACTTCTAGTATCGAAACTCTTCCGCGCGGCTCGCAGCGGCAACTCCAGCAATTGTAGGAGCTTGAGAAGCTCCCCACCGGCGTCCTCCTCTCTCCCACGAACTCCTCCTCGAGCTCCACTGAGTTCTCGAGACCGTTGTCCTCCCTCGCACTCTCTCGCTCTCGCTCTTCCCCATTCTCCCTCGCCGGCATCCTCTCCTTCCTCGTTGCGGCTACAGCAGAGATGGGAGGCTGGAGGGCGTGACCGTCTCAAGGAGAAGGTGGAGGTGGCAGTGGCTTGAGTGGTGGGTGGTGAGAAGAAGAGAAGGGGGGTTTAAAAAGAGTGGGTGCTAGGGTTTAGGGGTGGGGTGCGGAGGAGAGAGAAGCCTCTGCGTGCCGCCCGTGCGCAGAGCGCAAAGGGATGTACGAAATTTTCTACTTTAGACGTCCGGGCATGTGTCCAGACGTTTTGGTAGACGTTTGACTGAAACTCCAGACGTCTTATCCGACTAAAAAGGCAGTGGGTCATTTCAACTGGAACTGTTAGCACTTTGGTGCTCGATGCGTTCCAAGCTGTGCGCATGGCGACAAGGGAGTTGGTGTGGCGGTGGAGGGCGTTAGCAGTGATGGCGTGCTTGTGGCGGAGGATGTCGACGATGACGGCGTGCTGGCGATGGTGGCGTGTGCGATAGCGAGCGACGGAGGTAGTTGGTCTACGGTGGCATTGCGTGTTGTTGGTTTGCCTTGGTTTGCAAGCAGGATGTCGGTTGCAATGGTCTGTGTTGTTCCTTGTTTGTTGATGGATTGATCATTTCTTTTTCTTTTTTAGTGTTGTCGGTTTTTGTTGAGGACCACGTGTGACCTCGGGCTTCATATAATCGAGATTCTGACAGGAATTAGGAGTCGAATTCGACTTTCGGGTCGTCTTATTTTGACTTTATCGTTTGTGCATTCTTTGAGTTTATTCTCATTAGCATTTGCCGTATACATGAATGTAGAGTTGCTCTCATTTGGAAGATCATATGATTCTAGATTTCAGAATTTTTTTTTTTTCTTTTTCTTCCTTTCCCACTGAGGTCCGTATTGTTGTATCCATTTTTTTTTGTTAATGAAATTAACAATGGAGATCGAGGCATTTACAAACAAGAGGTTGATTTGGTTAGTAGAAAGAGAACAAAGGGATGGGAGAAGTGAATGCAGTGGTGGATGTCAAGCAGCAATGCCGGTGTTAGTACGTGGGAGGAATAGAGGGGGTAAATAAAATAAATATCTTATGAAATGTCAGCCCGCTTGTGTTCATGATAGTCTGAACTCAGGATTTATCTTGTACATTACCAATGGGTTGGACATAGGAAAAAAGTTGCATTTACAATATCTCATGAATATCATCCAATGGCAACTTTTTTCGAATTATAATGTAATTAAAAAAGGTTGTAATCATTTTTACCACCGTAATATAAATCACTTATTTCACCATACAATAGAACACCTTAATTGCACCTATCTTACCCATGAACTTATCCAATAGCAACCACCTATCCCAACCTCAGGTGCAACCTAAAATTCCTATATTAGACCATGTACTATAGATGTGTTTATAGAAGGTTCTTGTTTTAGTTTTGTAATCCTCTTTAAAATCAAATTATTTCCATATTTCAATTATGTAACTTAATCTTTGCAAGATTTGGAGAGAACCGTAGAATGCCGAGGCTTAGCCGTTGACGTAACAAAACTAGTGGATCCCGCAAGTAGACGGATAGGATATATGTATAAATTAGGGAAGTTTATGTAAATGTTACCGTAAATTTTTAAAATTAATTTTACATCACTAATTACAATTAATGCTATTAAAAAATATAATCCTATTACGAGAATACTGCCTAGGAGTTAACAAATATTTGTTGCTATCATTAATCACTTTTCCACCGCAACCAAGCATTGTAGGACTCGTTCCTCATGCTCTACAATATCACAGATGTATCTAACTTCAATAACAATAGTTTCAATTAAGTGATATAAAATTAATTTTAAAAATTTACAACCATGACTAAGTAAAATTCCTATAAATTATGATAGTATGCCACCATTTAGCATAACCATACCTGGCTAGGCATTTTCTGAAGTCTAAGTCTCGACGATTCTTGCCTTAGTGCATATTTTTCTTACAATATCAGTGGCTGCTAATGAATTTCTGTTACTTTGCAAAAAAATTAAAAACAATCCTCTAGGAACTTGGAATGGGATTGGTTGTCAATAAGTATGAGGTTACAAACACCAAGTTTCATATCTTTTATTACGTACGTTTCATTTGTGTCAACATTATTAAAGTTTTAGTTGATAGTATTTAATAGATTTTTTTATTACGATCCAATTATTCTTGCTTCGTAGCTAGATTTTATTTAAGGGTACATCAGTCATGATTTATTTTCTCCTTTCTTAATTTAAAATGTTAAGGACTAATTTACTTTACATGTCAAAATATTAATGTTAAGAAATATAAAATTAATTTTAATTTTAATTTTTATTTACTTATAAAATAATATTAATATTAATTTCTATTTACTTGAATTAATGTTAAGTTGTAGTGTTAATACTTATAATATTTATTTAAATCGATGTTAACATCAATTTATGAAAAATGAGATTTCAGTGTGAGGTAGTTATGAAATTAATATCTATTTTATTAATACCTCTTAGAATTGATATAAACAAAACTGATGTTAACCTCTTTAAACAAATATTAAAATTATATAAGTTAATCTTTCAAGTAAAAGAGGAGTTAACCTCCAAATAAATTAATCTTAAGGCCTAATTTACTTAAAAGGGTAATCTCCCTTTTGAGGGATTAACCCATATTTACTTGACTATTTAACCTCCAATTTATTAACTAGAGTTTACCCACTTTAACATGGGTTTATCTAACACTGATTTCAATTGGTATTAGTCAAACCTGTATTAAAATTATACACCACTCGTATCTCTGATATCTCTTGTGCTTTATATACTTAACACTATTATCAAATAAACATTACAAAGATTAACTTCACAACCTAACACCAATTCAAATAAACACAAACTGATGTTAACACTACTATGTAAATAAATACAATTATAAATTAACATTAATATCACATTTTTTAACACCACTTTTTTAATCTTCCAAATAAACTAACCCTAAATAGTGCAAAGCTTACACACGATGGGGTAGGAGCTCCATTAATTGTTATTCTTAGAATTGATATTAGCAAAACTGATGTTAACCTCTTTAAACAAATGTTAAAATTATGTAAGTTAACCTTTCAAGTAAAAGAGGAGTTAACCTCCAAATAAATTAGCCTTAAGACCTAGTTTACTTGAAGGGTTAATCTCCCTTTTGAGGGATTAACCCATGTTTACCTTACTACTTAACCTCCAATTTATTAACCAGAGTTTACCTACTTTAACATGGGTTTATCTAACACCGGTTTCAATTAGTGTTAGCCAAACCTGTGTTAAAATTATACACCACTCGTATCTCTGACATCTCTTATGCTTTATATACTTAACACCATTATCAAATAAACATTACAAAGATTAACTTTACAACTTAACATCAATTCAAATAAACACAAACTGATGTTAACACCACTTTGTAAATAAATACAATTATAAATTAACATTAATATCACATTTCTTAACATTATTTTTTTAAATTTCTAAATAAATTAACCTTAAATGATGCAAAGTTTACACACGATGGGAGAGGACCTCCATTAATTGTTATCTGTATTAACGGCGATGGACTGACAGTGAAATGATGCACCCTGCAGCACGAATTTGAGAAAAAGGAATTCTGATCGGTAAAGACATAAGATTCACAGGGTTCACGTCGAGTTAGAATTCAATATCGCAAATCTCACGCTCTTTGATAAGCCTACCTTTTCGTCCGTCCGATTCAGCAAGGATGCCAACAAAAGGAGGATGAGCCCCACCCGATTGTGAGGCCCTGTGTTTTTACAAGGGAGGGGACGTAGGATTTGACCTTGATTTTTACCTTACGTTGCCATCTACTCTCACGATAACGTTTGGAGAATTAATTCGTGGAATTTCAATTCTCGAAAATTAGTCAACAACTCGTTAAAAAAAAATCCCTTCAATATGATTCGATTTTCAGTTATGCTGCACAACCTTACCTGATCAATATGTCTCTTAAAGTCGATCGCTTTATCAATTGAATTTCATGTGATGCTTCATCCTAAATATCTTGTACCAAAAGTTTTGCCCATCCACAACTTCCTAACTATTGCCAGAGTCACGCTGGCTAGAGGTTAAATTTGAAACTGGGTAACCTAAATGAAACTGTTAAGTTCTATGACTTAGGCTCTACAAAGGTGTTTGGTTGGATGATACAATATTAGTGTGTTTCTTTTTTACTTAACAGAGAATAAGTAGCAAAGTGGATGTGATAAATGAAATAGATGTGATTTAAGTAGAGAATTTAGGAATTACCATTTATGTTTTACATTGGATATATATATATATATATATATATATATATATATATATTGTCGTCGTTCGGTTGGAAAATGGAGTAATTAGCGTGTAGAATGTGATGCTAAGTAAAGATATAGAAGGTTTTTATTTCAATTTCTTTGTTTTTTTTCAAATTGCGGTTAGAATGCATTAGCAACTGTAAAGACTGGAAAAAACCTCACTACTGTAGCAAAACATCTGTCTCGTGCCAAACACAGCCTAACGATATTAGTTGATTGAGAATGGTAAGACGCAAAGTGTAAGCGGGGTAAATTTCATGGGTATTTGTATATCGAAATGCAAAAATAATTGTGAAATATCGCATGTTTACAGAGGTAGTCATGTAAGAAAAAAACACTTCTCGATTTAATCTCCAAACGCCACACAAGAATATACTGAAAATGAAAAAAGACCATCCCATTGAACTTGGACAAAAAAGTGACAGGAAACAAAGAAAAACCTGAACGCAGAAACAATATAAAAAGCATTGAACAAAGAGAGAAGCTAGGAAACTAGACAGACTTGGACAGACAGTCCAGTTACCTGTAAAATATTCTACAAGAGAGAGAAAAATCACCTATAAGTTCTGCGAAGCATTAATAGGTTTAATATGCTGATTGAGGGTGAAGTAACAACGTAAAGGCTGCATGAAATACCTAAGAAATCCAATTGAGCCTTGAGGATGATAGATGAAGCATTAATTACCTGGTTAGCTGCTAATTTCATGCAAAATATGTTTGATTACAACTTACAAAAGAACTTACATTACAGGTAATCTGCTTTTGGCTTTGTACCATTGGATGGCTACATCAAAGCAGTATTTTTCTTTTTTCTTTTTGGAAGGTTACACCAAAGCAGTCTTAGATTAATCAAAAAATGACTACCACTACAACGGGTGAAGTTCCATTCATCAGTTGGTCTGATATTGACATTCCTACAAAAGAAAAGGGGCGTTGGCAAAGAAATGGACGCACATCTGCAAGAAGATGGAGCAACTTATATATACCATATAGATGCTTATTTTGAAGAAGTCAATTTACGCTCTTCTGAGTCCAGACGTAATGCTGCCGTATCTCCCCCACCCATCAACTCTTGAAAGCCGTCAACCTTAACAGGAGGAGTTCTCACACTAAAGTTGCCCCTGCATCACATGCATACCAATTTCCAATAAATATACTACTAAACGTCTATCTAATGAGGAAATAGCTGATTCCTTACTGTGCCTGAAGTTGAGGAGAGTGGACAGTGAATTGCTTAAATTGTTTGCTTTGTTGAGCATGATGGCTTGTGCTACCTGCCAATTGTTGGTTTCTAAACTGCAGCTGCTGTCTATTAACTTGGTTGAAGGAGCCATCAGTAGGATGCTCTGACATATTTTCAACCTTAACTTCAAGACCAGCTCGCTCTTTCTCCAATGCCATTGCGGGGTTCTGAGCAGAAGACATTTGCCGCTGTCGTAGCGGTTGTTGCAGCAGCTGCTGTTGCTGTTGATACATTTGTAGCTGCTGCTGATGCAGTTGTAGCTGCTGAGGTTGAGATTGCATCTGGTGCTGATGGATTTGTATCTGCTGAGGTTGAGATTGTATCTGCTGCGATTGAGACAGCATTTGCTGCTGCTGCTGCTGATGAATCTGTATCTGCTGGGGTGGAGATTGCATCTGCTGTGAGTGGGCCAGCATTTGCTGCTGCCGTGATTGTGCCTGCATCTGTTGCTGCTGTTGTTGCTGCATTTGCATCTGCATTTGCTGCTGCTGCATCTGAATCAGTTGCTGCTTCTGCTTCATCTGCATCTGCTGCTGCGGCTGCAGCTGCAACTGTTGCTGCTGTTGTATCTGCATCTGCTGCTTTTGTAACTGCATCTGCTGCTGATGCTGTTGCAAAATCTGCAAATGATGCGGTTGTTGAATCTGTAGCTGCGGTCGTTGAAAAATTATGTTCTGGGGACGAAGGGCATTCAATTGGGATAATATTGGCCTTTGAATCTGAAGTTATAAAGAGAAATCGCATCGAGAAGATGCATCAAAACCCAAGCAAATGCATACAAATAAGTCATGATATTCAAAAAGCAATTTGCAGATAAGAAGACATGTATGACATTCTTTAAGTTGGAGATGAACAAGAGAACATATTTCCATCAGTCATAAGAACAAGGGTGGCAGATCATTCACTCAAAAAGAAAGCAATAAGGATGTTGCTTCTTGCGGGGGAGTGATTGCACTTAGAACATTGTAATGTCACACCAACAACTGCGAGCTCTTAGCTATTCTGGTTAGGCCAAGTAGTTCACAATCTTGTGACCTGACCAAATGCCATAACTGGGCCATATGTATCCAACTGGCTAAAAATTCTGTTTTAAGTGAAACCCCAAAAATACTCCACAGCAGAGCTTTAAGAAATGATCATACAACCTCTCAAAAAAAAATCATACAAATATCAATGTGTTACGGCATTAATAAATCGAATTCAAACAAACAAATATGTTTTTGGCTTAATGGTGTTGGGATCGGTTATGGCAGCATTGTTCTCAGTATGGCAAAAGCATTGGCCACAAAATATAACGTTGACAATGTCATTAAGAATGGTGACAATGTCAACATTGGCCACTATGGTGGTAACATTGACATCTGCATAAAAATTGTTGTTGTTTTAGGAAAAGAGCATTTGAGTATCTATTTTTAGAGATTTATTTGATTTGATTAGAATCGATATGATTGAGTTTGTTTAGGTTAGAAAATCAATCAAATCGATTTATTCCATACCCCAACCTCTCATAAGAGATGGGAAAAATACAAAGCAACTTAAGTAAAATAAAGAATTATGAATAAAGATCACAAAACAATAATATAGATAAAACTCTCTCAACACTCTCCCTCGAACTGGAGCATAGATGTCTATCATGCTCAGGTTGGAACAATATTTGTTGAAGAGAGACCAAGGTAATGCCTTCATGAATATGTCAAATGTCTGGTCCTTAGAGGCTACATGTGTGATATGGATAACCCTCTCTAGATCAGGTCATGTGTATAGTGACAGTCAACCTCCATGAGCTTGGTCCTCTCATGGAACATAAGGTTATTCACAATGTATGTTGTTACTCTGTTATCACATCTCATCTCCGTAGAGGAGTCAATAGTCACATGTAAGTCTGCCAGAAGGGATCTCACCCACATCATTTTTGTAGCTGTGTGGGCCATGGTTCTATACTTAGACTTTGCACTAGATTTGGAAACAACTACCTACTTCTTACTCTTCCACGTAACTAGATTTTCAGACACATAGGTGCAGAATCCCATGGTAGACTTTCTGCTTGCAAGACAACTTGCATAATTAGCATCAGTGTAGGAAACTATATTCATAGAGGTCCCTTTCGTAAATAGAATCCCCTTCCCTAGAAATCTCACACCATCATAGTTACATCCCAATGTTGTCTAGTAGGTCTGTCCATGAACCAAGTTTCCCAACTGCAAGGGAAATATTAGGCATCGTGATAGTCAAATACAAGAGTTTGCCAACCAACCCCCTGTACTGACGATGGTCAATTGCCTTTGATTGCTCATCATACATGTGTCTTGGAACTTATGGGTATATTTGTCAGCTTTGCCCCCAACATACCTATCTTTTGTAGTAAGTCAATGGCACACTTCCTCTGAGATAGCACAATCCCCTTTTTATTTTGTGTCACCTCTATCCCAAGGAAATATCTGAGTAGTTCAAGATCTTTGATCATAAAGTTATATGCAAGACATCTCTTCACTTCTGCAATACCAAGCCCATCATCTCCTGTAAGGATGATATCAACCACATACACAAGTATAGATATCACCCCTTTTACGGTCTTCCTTACAAATAAGGAGTGATCTGATGACGACCTGCAAAATCCCAGTGTCTCCACTACTTCAGAAAGCTTCTAGAACCAGGCTCTACGACTTTGCTTCAGACCATAAATGACCTTGCACAAATGACACACACTAGAACACTCCTCCTAAGACCCATACCTAGGAGATTGTTGCATATAGACCTTTTCATGGAGGTCACCACATAGGAACGCATTTTAACATCCAATTGATGTAGCAGCCAGTCCTTCTGCACAGCAACAGAGACTAGTATACGCATAATAAGAAGGCATGCAACAAGGGAGAGAGTATCAAAGAAGTCCACACCACAATTTTATGCAAATCATTTGGCTATCAGTCAAGCTTTGCGTTGTGTCACAATCCCATCGGGGTTATACTTGATAGCAAACACCCATTTGCATCCCACAACTAATACACTAGGGGGTAGGTCAACCAAATCCCACGTGCCATGTGAACGTAGAGGAACCATCTCCTTTATGGCTTGGCGCCACTTCGGATCCAGAAGTGCCTACTGATGTGAAGAGGGAATGTGCATAGTAGATAGTACATGACATAACTGACTGTATGTGCCTCTCAGAAATGCAGTAGACATTGCATTGGAAATGGGATCTCTAGTGCAACTCCATGGTGCTTTCCTAATAGCAATCGAGAGATCCAGATATATGGGAGCTATCTCCAAGACATTCTGTGGCTGCTCAGGGTGAGAGTATAGAGCTATACTGCCTTCCTGTAGAGGACTTGTATCATCACTAATCACTACATCATTAGTCTATAAACCATTTATGCTTACCTAAGGCTGGGGAGGAGCAGCTGCTAAGAGAGGGGGGTCGAGACTTGTACACAATGAGAGGCTTGCACACAACGGGAGGATCATGGAACCTAATAGGCTCAAAGACTCGGCAGCTTAAGGATCAGGATAGCCTCTAAGGGAGTCGAAGGAGTGGGCATGGGCGCCTCATCAAACTCAGGGTGGACACTCCTCCTAGTAGTAGAAAAGTAAGGAATGAACTCATGGAAGGTGACATCTGCACTAACATAGTAGTGTTGAGTGAGTGGATTGTAACATCGATTTCCCTTCTGAGTGCGAGAATAACTCAGGAAAGCACACTTGACAGACCTCAGAGTAAGTTTATCTTGAACAGTACCAATAATGTGAACAAATGCCACGTACCCAACAACATGAGAAGGAACATAGAACAGATTTCCCTTTAGATACAAGATCTGCAAGGGAATCGGCTCATGAATAACCAATGATGGAATTCAATTAATCAAATAGCACATAGTTAGAACAATATCCCCCAATAAAGAGATGGAACATTGTTGTGGATCAATAAGGTACGTCTCACTTCAAGAATATGCCAATGTTTTCGTTCGGCAATTCCATTTTGCTGAGATGTATGGGGACATGTGGTATGGTGGATGATGTCCTGGGATTTGTAAAAGTCACGTAGATGCTTAGTGCAAAATTCCAAACTACCATTAGAACAAATAGTTTTAATAAGAATATCAAACCGAATCTTTATTTCCTGAACAAAATGTTCTAGGATTTGACTAACATCAGACTTCTGCTTCATAAGAGAAAGCCAAGAAAGGCAAGAAAAATCATCAACTATAACCAAATAATATCAATGACCCAGCCTATTAGGAATACAACTAGGGCCCCAAATATCAGCATGAATAAGCTGAAATAACTCAATAGACCCTGTACTTTGACTAGTTGGGTAGGTACTACGATGGTGTTTGCCTAACTAACATGCATCACAAGCAATGATTGCAATGGGAGAGATCTGAGTGTGACATAGTAAAGCTTCTTAAGAGGAAGATGGCCAAGATGGAGATGCCACTGGAAGGGAGACCTCGTAGTGAAGGTGACACCTCCATGGCTAACAGCAGCAAATGGTGACTGCAGCAGGCCATAGACCCCCCTCTTCATGGCCGCCATGAATCATCCACTCCACTAAGATATCCTGAAAAGTATAAGTAGCAACATCAAATATGATACGACAATTGAGTTCATTGGTTATTCTGCTAATAGAAGGTAAACTGATAGGAAAGTCTAAAACAAGAAACACATCTGTCAACCTCATATTAGGGGTAACCGGCACCTCCCCTTAACTAGTAACAGGTGAATGTCTCCCATCGGCCATTTCTACAGTCCTCCTCAGAGGAACATGTCCTAGGCGGCAAAAACACCTTCGATCTCTACTAAGATGTCGTCATGCTCCAAAGTTTACCAACCACTTGTATCACAAGAATCAACTTGAGTGGAAAGAACAAGTTGTATACTTGATGAGGTAGCGAACATAGCCGTCTTAAAAGCAAACGGGGTCTCAAGCGACAACTGTGCAAGACGTTGGAGGAGCTCATCATAATCAGCCCTAGGTTCGGAAACAGTGTCTGCAGACTGTTTTGTATTCGTAACTGCCTGATTTGTTGAAGGAGGACGTCCATGCTTCATCCAGCAATTACTCTCCATATGTCTTAGCTTCCAACAGTAGGTGCATGTGGGACGTCCTCTCTCAACAGGACCATGCCCTCTACCTCTCCCTCAGGTAGGGGGTAAACCATGTTTACGGGCTTGAGTGCCTGCCTATGCAGAGGTTTGCCCAGCAGACTCCATAAAAGTAAGTGG
Organism: Thalassia testudinum; assembly: GCA_037157565.1. Classification (NCBI taxonomy): domain Eukaryota; kingdom Viridiplantae; phylum Streptophyta; class Magnoliopsida; order Alismatales; family Hydrocharitaceae; genus Thalassia; species Thalassia testudinum. The sequence continues at coordinate 29,421,286 of JAZHRO010000024.1, forward strand.
AACAAAAATCTAGCTCATCCTACTAATGAAGTGGAGGAAGCTCTGAAAGAGTGAGCAACTGAGATTGCACAACCATATAGTTAGGTCGAAGACCATCTAAGAATTCTAGTACATCAGCCTCCCCACAACATGCTTTCTAAATAGCACAAGTGCATGTAGGGCAACATGCATTATACTTCTCCAAAAGACCCTTGAGGGTCGAGTTGTACTGGGACAAGGTACGTCCCTCTTGACGAAGCTAAGATAGCTCATTGTAGATCGAAAAAACTTGGCTAGAGTTCTCGTGGGAATACGAGTCTCTCAAACCATCCTACATCTCCTTAGTAGTGCAGTAATACATGATCTCATCCCCAAGCCTAGGGATAGCAGAGTTCATGATCCATGCACTAACCATGGCATTATCCTTCTTCCAAGAAGAATCTTTCCCAGTCTTCTCTTTTAATTTTGGTTGAACCAAAATATTCTCCTTATCATGACCTTCCATAGTCATCAAAAAGATCTGTGACCACCGAACATAATTGGTCTCATCCAACTTCACCATGGGACCAAGGAAGGGGCTATTGTATACCCCTGTCTCAAAAACTTGCTTTGATGTCCCCCAAACTAACTTTCAGATGTCATCTTTGCTTTAATTAGAACTCGAACAATATCTACACTCGAACATTTTAGAAATCAGACCATCAAACTTGTGATAAAGGTCCTATTGATCTAGGGTTACGTGGTGACCTGCAGCTAGCAGAGAGGTAGTGATGAAGGTGTTGTAGCATGCCACACAGTCATTGGTAGTGCGCTACAAACCATGCACAGCCTCATATGGTAGCACTGGAGGTTACGGGACCTCTAGTGATGGCGCTGGAGGCTTACGCAGCCTCATGCGGTGACGCTACAAGTCGTGTGACCTTTAGTGGTGGTGATGAGGGACCAGCAGGGGGCACTGAGGCCTAAGCAACCTCGTGTAGTGATGTTGGAGGTTGTGTGACCTTTGACAGCGACAATGAGGGCTTTGTGCAGCCTCTCACAACGAGAGTAGCGAGGGAAGGTAACGTGAGCAGATGGGGAGGCGTTGCTCTTCGTGCGCGGTGGCCTACCAACCAGCTGAAGGCTAACAGTAGTGGAGGCAGGACAAGTTAGGGTTCTTTTTTTTTTGTTTGGTGGAGTGCGAAAGTATGGTAATCAAGGGAGGTACCAAGCACCGATTTAGGATCGTTGCTCTGATACCGAGTTAGAAAATGAGTCAAATCAATTTATTCAATACCCCAACCTATCAATAGAGATGGGAAAAGTACCAAACAACCCACATAAAATAAAGAATTACGAATAAGGACCACAAAACAATAATAAAGATAAAACTCTCTCAATAGTTTTTATATTTAAGATTTTTGTTGCCCTACATATGAGAAGGAAACCAAGAGGATGGAGAGACTGCGAGAGGGAGAGCGGGAAGGAGTGCGAGAGGGAGGGCGAGAAGGAGGCGGGTTGAGAGAGAGGGAGGTCTCCTGTAAGGGAGAGGGGGCTGGCATACCTCCTTAACAGTGGAGGGGCCTGGGAGATGGCTGGAGGGAGGTCTCTCGAAGGAGAGGGTGGCAGGGTTCCGGTGTAAGGTCGGTCGAGGGGAAGGCTGGGGCAGTGGCGGAGTTGCGTAGGGTGGCATCTCGGCGGATGGCTGTTGGTGACCGATGTTTCAAATGCCTGGGGACAGGGCATTGGGCGAGGGCGTGCTGGGAAGCCATGAGGTGTTGGGGTTGCGGTGGTTTTGGCCATCGTCGGGGGCGGTGCCGGAGACCGGTGGTCTGGGGTAGGGTGAAATCCTCGGGGGGTGGGGGGCTGAGCCTGCCGTCGACGCCATCAGTGCAGGTCCCTCTGGCGGAGGTGGAGGCACCATGGTCGCCTAACACGAGCACGCTCCGAGATCTGGTGGAGGGTGGATTGGTTGGGGAGCGGTCCGCGGGCCTCTTAAGACCCTCAGAGGTCGAGGAGGTGCTGGGTGTGAGGACGGCGATGGAGTTTGTGGTGAGGGTCACTTCGGTTGGTGAGGGGCGAGTCTTGGTGACAGGACTTCCTCTGGCGGCGGTGATGCGGCTGTGTTACACAACATCGAGGCTAAGGTCGGGGTTAATGTATTAGAGAACTTTCATGCACGATGGTGCTGGGAAGGAGAGGGCACCGAGGTAGGAACCGGTGAAGCTGAGGTTGGAGGGGGTTCCATTGCGGCGCAAGACAGTGGGAACCATTCAAGCACTGGTGTCCCCCTTCGCACGTCTTTGGCGGTGCTGGGGGTTAGGGCTTCCATCCAGGCCGCTTGAGGCAGAGGTCGAGCTGAAGGTAGGGGAGACGCCGAGGGAGAAGATCCTCCTCCATTTTGGAAGTCACATGTAGGTGGTCTCGTGCGCTCGCACGAGTTTTTTTCGAGCTTGGGGCTAGCCCTTCGTTCGTGGAAGTGGCCGGAGGATCTGCGAAGGAAGGCGGCGGAGCGGCGGAGCCACCACCCCTTAGGGCTAGGGTTCTGGTCGTAGATTGCGGCGACCGTGACCCGAAGAGCCAGGACGGTGATGTGGACACAAATGCATTGATTGCGGCGCATGATCCGGAGGCGATAGTCCATCTGGAAGTGGAAGGGGTGTTGTCAGCGTCGAGATCGACGGTGCGGGGGGCAATCAAGCATTCAATGCACGAGATCCTTTCGGCAAGCGGTGCGGGAGATAGCTTTGTTTCGAAGCCTCTGGAAGCAGAACCATCCAAGGCCCGCTCTTATAGTGCGGGAGCCGAATCTGCTCCGAATCCGAATGTGGACACCCGTTTGGGTGGTGTAGGCTCGGGTCCAGTAAGAAACGAAGAGAAGGCCTCTCCAGCAAGGCCCTCCCTGAAGACGGTTGTGGAGACCTCTGTTGCGGCGTCATCGGGCACCACTGATGGAAGTGAGGATGGTTGCCGGAGGAGGGGCGACGAAGGGAGGATGGAAGGGAGGTTCCGGAGCAATGTGGGTGACCCACGTCAGGTGGAGGAAGAGGAGGCAAACTTGGGGGAGAGGGCAGCACTCGCACCGCTGGGAGCACTGCTTGGAGTAGATGGCAAGGAGGCACCACCGCGAGAGCATGCAACCAGAGCACGTCTGATAGAGTGGAGGCCAAGGTTAGTGGAAGGGGGTCGGGACGATGCCCTCAGGTATAAGCGGAAGTGGAGTTATCATGGGTCCGATCGGAGGAGAGTGGTGGTGGATGCTCGTGGCGTCAGCGCATGAGCCTCAGAAGAGGCACCTCTAGACATCAAGGATGACGAGGTCATCATCATAGCGGAAGCTTGTGGCTTTCGCCTGAAGACGGGGGAGCCATCCACCATTCCCTCATGAACGGAGTTCTCACATGGAATGTGCGGGGTCTTAACGACACGTCGAGGAGGCGGATCCTGGGGCAGTACATCAGGCAGTGGAAGGTGGACATGGTACTTTTGCAAGAATCGAAGTTGGCCGATTGCGACGCTAGAATGTGGAGGGATATTGGTGGCTCGTGGATGGAGGGTTTTCGTTGTGTTGGAGCGTCTGGCAGATCTGGGGTCAGATCTTGGGGTGTCGGGAAGATGTTTTTGCCTTAGAGGATTTCTTTGAAGGCGAGCATGTTATTTCAGTGAAGCTATTGCGGAGGATGGGCGATACCAGGGTGGTGATCACAGGGGTCTACGGACTGACAGACACTCAAGCCAGAGGGGTGATGTGGGAGGAGCTCACTTTGATAGCAGCAGGTTGCCAAGGATGTCCTTGGCTGATTGGGGGAGACTTCAATGTGACTTTGTAGTTGGAAGACAAGCCCGGGGGGCGAGGGAGGCAGGACCCTGGCTCAGATGAGTTTGTTGACTTTGTGGCCACCCATGGCCTTATTGATCTGTGCTCGTCCGCATGTGCTTACACATGGAGGAACAGTAGTGGACAGGTGTCCAGGATTGATAGATTCTTGGCCAATGTGGAGATGACGGAGACTTTCCCGGTGGCGGAAGTGGTCTCGATGGAGAGGCCATTTTCAGATCATACCCCGCTGGTATGGCGGCTAAATGAGGGATCTCATTTTGGCACGTATTTCAAATTTGATAGATCGTGGCTGCTCGAGGAATGGTGGAGGAGAGATGGAGGTCCTTTGGGGTGGAAGGTTTGGCTATAGTTCGATTAGCGAGAAAGTTGTCTTTGTTACGAGATCACCTCAGGAGATACAAAAAAGAGATCAGAGCATCCAGGGGGAAAAGAAAGGAGGAGGCGTTGCAAACAATCACTAGGATAGATAGACTAGAAGATCAGGCACATGTTTCGGGGCTGAGGACAGAGAGACGAGGATGAAGATGTCACGAGTGGTGCAGGAAGAGGACAAGAAAGCCGAGACAGAATGGAAGACGAGATCACACCAGAAGTAGCTCAAGAAAGGGGACTCAAACACCAGATTCTTCCACTAAATGACGTCGGCCAGGAGGAAGAGGAACTTGATAGAGAGACTGGTGATTCACAGGGAGGAGTTTGCAGGTAGGGAGGAGGTGGGGAGGGTTGCAGCGGATTTCTTTAGAGATTTCACAGGCAGGCACAGCATAAGTGTTTGGAGCTGGAGAGGGGAGGATACCCATTAGGTCTCAGAGACCCAGGCTGGAGGACTTATAGCCAGTTTCTCGGCAGACGAGTTAAGGGCAGTGTGGGGACTGAATGCGGATGGATGTCCTGGGCCGGACGGCTTCCCAGTTCTCTTTTTTAGGGAGTTCTGGTCACTAGTAGAGACATGTGATGGAGATGATGGAGGAGTTCATAGAAGGGAATAAGGGCTTTGACAGGTTGAATAAGTTGTACACGTTCCTGTTGCCTAAGAAGGATGGAGCAGAGGAGATCCAAGATTTTCGCTTGATCGTGCTCTCGAACGCTGCCTATCTTATAGTGGCCAAGGTGTTGGCAAACAGGCTTAGAGATGTTATCGGGGACTTGATGTCACTTGTGCAAACGGCTTTCATACCAGGCAGGGGCATTTTGGATGGCTTTGTTTGTGCTATGGAGGTGCTGGCGGCTTGGAAGAGGGAGAAGAAACATGCATTTTTGTGGAAAGTAGACTTCAGCAAGGCGTATGACACAGTGCAGTGGGACTTCCTTTGGGTATCCCTGCTAAGAAGAGGCTTCCCCTCGAGATGGATTGAGTGGATGAAGAAATGCATGACGACCACTTCCTTCTCAGTCTTGATTAATGGAAACTTAGCGGGAGGTTGGGTGCAGCCTAGGAGAGGTGTGAGGCAGGGGTGCCCTTTGGCTCCCATGTTGTTTGTGCTGGCAGCGGACGCATTGGCGAGGGTGACACAAAGCGTGCGATAGAGGTTTGATAGTTGGGTTTTAGGCTGGAGAGAGTGACCAGATCATGATTATGCAATATGCGGATGATACCCTTTTTTTGGTTAAAGGAAGGAGGATGGAGGCTAGGAGGATGAAGATCATGCTGGAGCTTTTTGGGGCGGCGTCTGGCCTGCAGATTAATTATTAGAAATCAACTTTTGTCCCGATGAACATGGAGGGTGAGGAGGTGGAGATGGTGGGTGAGGCACTTGCGATAGAGGTGGGATCCTTACTGCTGGTCTATTTGGGCCCTCCTCTGTCAGACAGAAGGCTTAGGCTTGGTGAGTGGCTTCCTCAGTTGGAGAGGATGGAGAAGATGTTAACAGATTGGTCAGTGAGGTTGTTATCTAGGGGGGAGGCTTGTCCTCATGAAGGTGGTTCTGGCGTCCATTCCACCTATCTCTTGTTAGTGTTCAGAATGCCGAAGCAAATAGAGAAGAAGATTACTGGGTTGATGCATGATTTTTTCTGGTCCAATGTGGGAGTGACGGGGAGAGGGGCGAGGTTGGTGGCTTGGGAGAAGGTATGTAGGCCCGTGCAGGCGGGGGGATTGGGGGTTAGAGATGTGGGGATGGTAAATATCAGCCTCCTCGCGAAGTGGATCACTAGACTCGTGGGCCAGGAGTGTAGCATGTTTGGAAAGGTTATGAGAAGTTGTTATGGTTCTTTTTTGTCTTGGGAGCCCTTGGAGGTTCTACCCCCAGGAGCTTCCTTCTTCCTTAAGGGGCTGGCGGCTGTGACGAGCAAGGTGCGCCCTTTCTTCACACCTGTTTTAGGTGAGGGTGATGCTTTCAGATTCTAGATGGATGATTGGCAAGGAGTTGGAAGGCCCATCAAGGACAGGTTCCCTCGTCTCTTTGGATGCGCGGTGACCTCGATGGCCCTTGTGAGATACTGTTGGTCTGGGGCCTAGTGTCCTACCTTTCAGGGGGGACATCTGATCAGAGATGCAGAGACTTTCAGACGCTGTTGCAGGAGATGGAAGGCTGGGAGCTAGCGGTAGGGGGGGACATCAATAGTTGGGATGAAGGCGAGTTTTCTGTGGCAAAGGTCTTCCACAGGTTGAGTGGTGGCGGGGTGGACATGGACGTAGACCTTTGGAGGGACTACATGTTGGTGCTAGAGCACCACGATCATTTGTTTTGATGATAACAAAACACGTGTTATTTAACATTTGCAATTTGAGTCCTAGATTTCAGGTCAATTGCAAATGAAGACGTGTTTAGACGGAACTCGAGCTCGCATCCAGGACGGATTGGAGGAGCTTGACGGAAAACAGAGGAGGTTCGCGTGGAGCGAAAGATTGTAGATGGAAGACAAGAAGAATAGGATAGATTCTTTTTTATCCTTTCATGTATCTCTTGTATTTATTTTCTTGCTCTTTATTTTCCTTAGACATTATGTTAAAGAGCCTCAAAGAACCCTAACAGTAGTCCTAGGAACACCTGCACAACCCTAGGATACGTAGGTTTTCTGTAGAACACTTAGAAAACCAATATAGGGTTAAAACTGACTTTCCAGACGTCTAATTCACTAATCAGACGTCTGATAAAGGATTTTAAGACGTCTGACTGTTGTTTCAGACGTCTGATAACTGTTAGGCTGGACATAGTTAGTTCTGTCTGATGAATTCGGACGTCCAGACCTTATACCAGACGTCTTAGGAGACGTCTGATGACTTTGCCAGACGTCCAGTTAGTGGACCGTTGGCTGGCTTAGAAGACACTCAAGAATATGACCGTTAGAGCCTTATCAGACGTCCATAGGACTTCACAGACGTCTGATAAATGACCGTTTTGCCTCAGCTGACCCAAAATCTCTTCTCAGAGATTTTCTAGCCGTTGCAACGTTTGGAAATCAATTCCCACGGTAAAAGTAGGTTTCCAGACGTCCAGACTTAGTGCTAGACGTCCTCTATGTCGTCTGATGGACTTGTACAAAAACCCTGTTTAGATCTGATTCAAGTCAGGGAGAAACCCGCATAGAATCAGACGTCTGACCTTGGAATCAGACGTCTTAAAGTGGCCTTCCAGACGTCTGATGCCAGAGTTAGACGTCTGATAACCCTGTGAAGTGTAATCATTGTCCTGATTTCGGCCTGATTCTCTTGGGCTTTGCACCCAACGGCTATGGAAGCTTTTCCAAGCCTTCCAAAGCCTTCCTAAGGCCTCTATAAATAGAGGGGAACCTTTGTAACACAAACATAACATAAGAGACACTTAGAAATACATAAGATATACACTAAGAAAGACACAAGACACACTTAGCTATACACTCTCACACTCTTGTGTCCAAGAAGCTCTTGCTCTCTAAGCTCAAGTTCTACATCTTGAGAGCATCCAGCCGTTGCGCACCCGCTCTCCCGCCGTTGTCTACGAGAGCGAAGTTGCGCCGTCGCGTGGCTCACGCACCCGCGTCATCGTCGACGCACTCCTTGCAAAGGGGAGTTTCCTAAATCCTATAGAAGCTTAGGTTTATTACTTTGTTGGCTCTATAGGTTTGTTGTTTTATTTTACCTTTGTAATTTGGTTGGGTATTCGCTTTGCGAATTCCCGTCTCCTTCGTGGGACAAAATCCTTCTCGTGGAGAGAAGGGGTTGAGGAACGCTACCCTCGTACTTGTAGCGTGGTTGTATTGAGGTTGAATCACCCTCGTTCAAAGTGATTCGGTTAGTGGATTTGATCAACTAGGTTGATCGGAAAATCCTAACTCGAGAGGGTTAGGTGGTGGTTTTTACCCGGTTTGGGTTTCCACCTAAAAATCTTTGTGTACATTTTGTGATTGCCTATTTTGTGATATTGTTTATTTTTATTTCCGCATATTTTTACGTCACCCCTCCTAGAAGGGAACTTTCAATTGGTATCAGAGCAGGTCTCGCATTTTCGGCGTTACAAACCGGCGAGGATCTAAACATGGAGGGAAGCTGTTCCACAAGTAGGATTTCCGAGGGGCAGTCCACAACCCGTCCGCCCTACTTTGACGGGAACAACTACAGCTACTGGAAGCTGAGGATGAGGATGTGGCTTCAAGCCACGGACTTCGCTCTATGGGAACGTTGCGAAGCCTCATACGAGATCCCGGAGCGACCGGATGCAGGCTACTCGCAGCTACAGATTCAAGATCTTTCACTCAACGCAAGGGCAATGAATGCCTTGTATTGCGCGTTGAGTCCGGAAGAGTTCGAGAAAATCCAAGAGTGCACCACCGCCCACGAGATATGGAGGAGGTTGGAAGGCACTCATGAGGATTCCAGCTCGGAGGAAGAAGAAGAAGAAAAAGAAGAAGAAACCACTTGCTTTGGTTTCATGGCAATCGGAGAAAGCGACATCGACAGCGAAAGCGACTCCGACAATGAGGTAAACCTGGATTTACAAGAAGCCTTTAATGAACTTTTTGAGATTAGTAAATCACTTAGGGTAGAAAATAAAAGCATTAAAAAGAACCTTAGTTTTCTTAGAAATGAAAATGATAGGTTAGAAAAACAACTCAAGGATATAGAGACTAGTCCTAAGGATAATAACCTGTTATTAGAAAATCAAGACCTCATCAATGAAAATAATAAATTGATTGAGGAAAATAATAGTCTAAAGTTAGAAATTTCTGATTTAAAGACTAAGATGGATATTATAGAAAAAGAAATCGCATGTCTTAGGGAAAATTCTAACAAATTAATCAACAAAGTTGATAATTTTTATAGCCCTAAGGTTGAGAAAGGATCTCCATCAAGGAGACCCTCTAACAAATCCGGATCCAAACCCACTTGGATACCGAAAAAAGAATTAGAATCTTGTTTTGTAGGGTTCAGGGATGACTACAACATGAAGGACTGGACCTACAAGCTCAAGGCTGGTCAACTTAAGTTGGGAGAACCAATGAGTAGACCAAGGAGGAGAAGAAGAAGACCGACGAGACGGCGAACAAACGACGGACCCGCCGCACGTCGACCACCAGATTGGAGAACGGCGCCAATGCCCGGGCCTCCAAGCTACGGATGGGAGCCCCATCCGATGTGGCATCCACCACCACCATTCGGGCCATTCTATTGGCCATGGTAGGTGAGGTAAAATTCTTAACCCTATCCTTTTTATAAGCATTTAGATAGGGGGAGTTAAAAATGATGAGCTTATTGTCAATTTTTAAGGGGGAGATACAAGTTAGCTAAATTTCCTTTAGTAAGGGGGAGAAAAATAATAGCTATCTTGTTGTTATAAAAAGGGGGAGGACATTACCTTTGTTAAAAATAAATAGAAGAGCATGTTTTAAGGGGGAGTAATAGGAAATATAAAATCAATCAAACCTTTTTGATAATGTCAAAAAGGGGGAGGATTTTTATGCATTATTATTTACGGTTTTGTCATCATCAAAAAGGGGGAGATTGTTGGTGCTAGAGCACCACGATCATTTGTTTTGATGATAACAAAACACGTGTTATTTAACATTTGCAATTTGAGTCCTAGATTTCAGGTCAATTGCAAATGAAGACGTGTTTAGACGGAACTCGAGCTCGCATCCAGGACGGATTGGAGGAGCTTGACGGAAAACAGAGGAGGTTCGCGTGGAGCGAAAGATTGTAGATGGAAGACAAGAAGAATAAGATAGATTCTTTTTTATCCTTTCATGTATCTCTTGTATTTATTTTCTTGCTCTTTATTTTCCTTAGACATTATGTTAAAGAGCCTCAAAGAACCCTAACAGTAGTCCTAGGAACACCTGCACAACCCTAGGATACGTAGGTTTTCTGTAGAACACTTAGAAAACCAATATAGGGTTAAAACTGACTTTCCAGACGTCTAATTCACTAATCAGACGTCTGATAAAGGATTTTAAGACGTCTGACTGTTGTTTCAGACGTCTGATAACTGTTAGGCTGGACATAGTTAGTTCTGTCTGATGAATTCGGACGTCCAGACCTTATACCAGACGTCTTAGGAGACGTCTGATGACTTTGCCAGACGTCCAGTTAGTGGACCGTTGGCTGGCTTAGAAGACACTCAAGAATATGACCGTTAGAGCCTTATCAGACGTCCATAGGACTTCACAGACGTCTGATAAATGACCGTTTTGCCTCGGCTGACCCAAAATCTCTTCTCAGAGATTTTCTAGCCGTTGCAACGTTTGGAAATCAATTCCCACGGTAAAAGTAGGTTTCCAGACGTCCAGACTTAGTGCTAGATGTCCTCTATGTCGTCTGATGGACTTGTACAAAAACCCTGTTTAGATCTGATTCAAGTCAGGGAGAAACCCGCATAGAATCAGACGTCTGACCTTGGAATCAGACGTCTTAAAGTGGCCTTCCAGACGTCTGATGCCAGAGTTAGACGTCTGATAACCCTGTGAAGTGTAATCATTGTCCTGATTTCGGCCTGATTCTCTTGGGCTTTGCACCCAACGGCTATGGAAGCTTTTCCAAGCCTTTCAAAGCCTTCCTAAGGCCTCTATAAATAGAGGGGAACCTTTGTAACACAAACATAACATAAGAGACACTTAGAAATACATAAGATATACACTAAGAAAGACACAAGACACACTTAGCTATACACTCTCACACTCTTGTGTCCAAGAAGCTCTTGCTCTCTAAGCTCAAGTTCTACATCTTGAGAGCATCCAGCCGTTGCGCACCCGCTCTCCCGCCGTTGTCTACGAGAGCGAAGTTGCGCCGTCGCGTGGCTCACGCACCCGCGTCATCGTCGACGCACTCCTTGCAAAGGGGAGTTTCCTAAATCCTATAGAAGCTTAGGTTTATTACTTTGTTGGCTCTATAGGTTTGTTGTTTTATTTTACCTTTGTAATTTGGTTGGGTATTCGCTTTGCGAATTCCCGTCTCCTTCGTGGGACAAAATCCTTCTCGTGGAGAGAAGGGGTTGAGGAACGCTACCCTCGTACTTGTAGCGTGGTTGTATTGAGGTTGAATCACCCTCGTTCAAAGTGATTCGGTTAGTGGATTTGATCAACTAGGTTGATCGGAAAATCCTAACTCGAGAGGGTTAGGTGGTGGTTTTTACCTGGTTTGGGTTTCCACCTAAAAATCTTTGTGCACATTTGGTGATTGCTTATTTTTGTGAGATTGCTTTATATATTTTTATTTCCGCAATTTTATTACGTCACCCCTCCTGGTAGGGACGAACCTTCACTACAGACTTATTTGGGAATCGGATTGTCCACTGAAGGTAAAGATCTTTGCGTGGCTGGTGAGGCAGGGTAGGATTGTGACAAAGTGGAGAGCGAGGTGGACTCATATAAAGGATGAGAGTTGTCCTCTTTGTGGTGGAGAGGAGGAGGTCATTCAGCACCTTTTCTTCAGGTGTCCGTTGGTGGTGCAGGTGTGGCAGAAGATGGGGATCAACTGGGTTGTTCATCAGGATGACATTGCATTCTGGTCGTGCTTTTCGGAGGGGGTGTGCTCATGTGGGTCACAATGTTTTCAAATCCAAATGTGATTGAGCGAGAGTCTTGGCGATGTTGTGGGGTGTGTGGTTGGACAGAAATGGAGTGCTCTTTAGGGGAGAGAGACCCTATGTGGAGAATATTTTTTATTCTGTTATGTCCCAGGTGGAGTTTTAAAGGTCAAGAGTATGACCTTGTTGTAATATGTTCTTTTGATTTTTAGTGAAGATAACCACCCTTCCTCTTTTTTTTAAAAAATAATTTTTATATTTAATAGGATTAAATTTAATATTGGAATTGCTTATAATCCTCTATATATAAAGAGGGGTTAAGATCTTCTCGTTTCAACAATTCTCATTTTAATAAACATTTCAGTTCTAAAATTCTCCAACATGTTTTTCACAGCAGGAATAGTCCTAAAGAATTCCCAGAATCATCGACCCTCTCTCCTACACACGGTCTCCTTCGTGTGTTCTTTGTGCATGCTCCATTGCCACACCTCTTCCTACCTGCAACACACATGCACGCGGGTCTACCTACCTCCGCACGCACTACGTGAGGCTTTTATTGTGCTATGTGTGATACATGAAGTGCTTGTCTGCCCATTGCACCTTGGCACTTGGGTTGTCTGATCTTCCTACACCTCCCATGGAAAGTCCTCCGACACCTTAGAATTAACCATTAAAAATTGAAAAATTTTTTCCACGGGAATTGCAAGCGTTTGTAGTCTCCGCTAAGGAGCAAGACCTCCTCCACTACTGCTGCCACGGTTATAGCCCCTATTGCTTCTCCATACCAAGGTGCTGGAACTTCTGATCAAACATCTGGCTTCATAGTTGAAGTTGATGACTAATGGGGGCTTTGAGCAAGGCTCTCCTTCCTTTACTACTATGTGCTTGGGAATGTTTCTCATGTGTGGTTGCAACCCATTGTGTGGTGATTACTTCTATTACGGTCTTTGTGTCCTGCTATTACTCTCTTAATAGAGAAGTCTCCCTCCTCCCACAAGAAAGCATTGGCACCATCCTCCCTCCGGAATCCATCCACCTCCTATAGTAAGGTCTGAACCTCCAGATCTTCAATTTTAACCCTAGATAATTTGGTGCCAAAAGACGTTCAAATTTACCCATTTCAAAGAGAGTGATCAGTGAGAAGTTTTGAAATCTGTGATCCACTGGCTACCAGATAAATTGAGGATAACTACCAATTTTTGCCTTCTTCTGCAGGTGCAGGTTTCAATTTTTCATAATTCTCATCATGATGATGCATTGAAAATGGAAGCAAGAGCAACAGGCTTTTTCTATGCTTAGAATCATTGAAGAAGAAAAACAAGTATTGACGTTTCTAATTTTTTTATTTTAGTTTTAATCTTTGGGGATGAGCATGAAATTTTGTTGGACCAGTTGGAGTTTTGTTCTTATGTCTTTGCAATAAAATTTTCAGATGCTACTTTTGACTAGCCACCACCCTCCCACCACGACACACACACACTTGCACATATGCATGCATGCTATAGATGACACATTGCTAGGAATGCCATTACTTTATGCAATCTAATTTGGATATGTGCAAAGCCATCTATCAGCTTAGATGATAGGGCCTAATTCAGCAAAATCAGCAAGACAACTAAAGGTTTTCAGTGCATCAGATTTCCAAACCACTCTATTCACCAAGCATCAATATCCATTTTGGAGAAGTAAGCTTCAATGCTTCCCCAAGATAATAAAGGCATCATTGTGGGAGGGGGTCTGTTCCCCCTCATTGTGACCTTAACATATCCCCCCTAATAATGTAAAGATGCTATTTGGCAAGTTTTTTCATCTCCCACCCAAAATTTTTATTTATTTGTTTGAAAAGGATATTTTATTTATTGTTAAGCATGTCAGCTAGTTCATGAAAAACCTAAGATGGTTATTTAGGAAACTTCATACCAGCTAGGATACTTCAAACTTTCATATGGTAGAGGTGTTTTTTGTCCAGGAACAATAGAAGTTTGAAGGTTCATGGTTCCTCTGATGCAGATCATGGCATCATGCATGTGAGCAAGGAGACAACAAAGTCAACCACTAGATTTTGCACTTTGATTGAGGACACCTGGATAAGTAAGAAAGAGATATTCCATTTCAAACAAAAAAGTAAGAAAGAGATTGTTTCCAAGTCTGGTTGGAGGTTGAGCAGAGAATCATATCTCAAAATCTAGATCCTATTGCTTGTGGTGTTACACAGGTTAAATCTCCATTGCATGATTTGTGCACACAGGTAGATCATACTTAAAAAAATGTGTTGGGATAATATTATAACAAGGCAACTGCCTTTGTTGCAAATAATCCTATGTATGATGCACCACACATTGAAGATGATTGCCAATTTACCTATAACCATTATTTTAAAAGGCCAGGGTAGATCTTTAATGCATCTTCAGAGGAACAATTGGCAGGTTCCTTCACAATAGCTATACCTGACGCTAAACCTGAGTTACAGTAAACTAACCCTCACAACTAATTGGGTCTGCCTAAATGTCATTTCCAAGCTAAGCATGACAGACTTGTGCTCCAGCTTGAAAAAGTGCTAGAATTTATAGATGTGGTTAGTTTTATGAAGTTTCCCTGCCCTTATGTATCCATTTCAGTTCCTTTGGCTCCTTTCAGGGGAAAAAGAACCGTCAACAGCTGCCTGCTTGTTCCATGATGCTCTTTTGTAAACAAAGATGCAGAGTTTTTTCCAAAACAGGTACACATGGTGATCATGAGATTTGATCTCACGACTTCTAGATGTTAACAGGGAGCCACTCTATCAATTCTCCCTGCAAGATGCATGCCTTTTCATGAAGTATTCTAGTTCTTTTCTCAACCACTTCAGGTCAGTTCTAATGCCAGCTTTCACAACCACCTTTGGTCATTTCTAGTGTCAAGAACCTGATCTTTCACCAAACCCCCTCTAACAGATCCTTCTAAAATATTCAAGTGTTTGTGGTGGGGATAATGCTGGTTCAAAAGCTTTACCATTGAGTAATAGTTATCTAAATATTGAGAAATTTTACCATTTAGCTGTAATATAAATACTTAACAAATACGAACTCAAGAGGTGTACAACATTGGAATATCAGGTGAATGTGCTGTCAAGTGCTGTGACAAGTCCCTTCAAAAAGAAAGTTCTGCAATGCCTCCGTTACAATTTCTCTTAGGCAGAAAATTTCTTTTTTCTTTTGAGAGAGAGACAAAATTCATTAATTAATTCCCTGCTAACTTAAAGTTTTAAACAATATCACCATCAGTACATATAAATTTCAAGTACCAATAAACAAGATATGACCAACAACTTAGAAATCACAAGTACAGTGGTATGGAACTATAAACACAAGTACCTTCATGTTATATATAAGTATCAAATAACATATTCATACAACCTATGAAAACATTAACATGTGATAACAGGAAGAACAAAAATTACCCAAGTTCAGGAATATTTATTTGTCTTTTGAACAGAACAATATCATACTCATTGTGGATGAATCTCCAGATAGTGAGGGAGAAAAACAGATCAAGATGGAGCCTGGGGTATGAACAGGTAATGCCAAGTGCTTTGTACACAAGTATGAGCATCATAATGGGATTTGAGAAGTACATACTAACTTAGTTTTGCAAATAAACTGCATATTGAAAAAAGAAAGAGCAAGAAATAAAACATCATAGAAAACAAAATTGCCATAAAATCCAAAGAGACTACTTAAATATGTATTGTATGTGGATTTCAATAAAAGAGGGAACCTATAAAGTCCCACCTGTTGTTGATGGGTTGGCAACTGATGAGCCTCTTGTTGTCCCTGAAGTGAATGACCTTGCTGAATTTGATGTGACATATTCCTCGTATTGCTTTTCAAATAATCTGACAATGCTCCAAGATTTCTGATGATCATGAAGACAGAGTGTCAACACTAGAAACAGTGTCAGAAAAAACCGTGAATTTGTTGCAAGAAAATACCAGATTCCTTTTTTGACTGAGAAAAACATCAGATTCAGTGTTCAAACCAAAAAGTGAGTCTAAAGGACAAAAAGATGGAGCCTTTTCCTTATTAAGTTGGATCACCTAAGAGATTCTCTGCTTCCATTTCGATTTGTTGGGTCACACCACTAAACTCCAAATAAGCAAAATTAAGAGACATGAGACTGGTAAAAAAAAAGGAAGAAATATTATAGGCCATAAATTGACCTTAATCTCAACTTGGACCACTATGTCCATTGCTATTTATTTTTTGGGGGCTCATCACCATATTTATTTTACTTTATTTCTGCTATAAGCCTATAGAAGAAATGACGATGGAGTCTTCCATTTGCAATCTAGACATGATATGCATATATAAGTTCTACATCACAAGCATATCAACTCCTAATAATGTAAATGACATACCTAAAAAATTACCTCTAGAATAATCTACCTTTTCTTTCTTAAGTAACTTGAATTCTTGATATACTTGAATTGCCATGTATTAGGTTGGAAATAAAGCCCATTCAGCTTAATGCAGCAAGTGATCATTGTGGCAATATTATTGGTATAAACACAAGAAATTTATCTCATCAATCTCAACCATCTGGAATACAACATACCCATAGCCAGTAATTTTCAGGAACATCTTGATGAGTTCGGTTGATGAAAACTGCACTCTATAACTGTCAGACAAAAGCTTCAGGATGCGACCTAGTTTACTGATGTGGCTGCCAAGAAACTGTGAAAGGATTTGAATGGAAATATCATTCCCTCCATCAAGTCCAGTGCTTGCTAGTACCTGAGCAACAACTTTTTTAGCTGTTTGTGAAGCTTGATCCAGACTAAGGCTTTTTCTGTTCACTTCTGTACCACTTTTTCCTCTGTATGTGCTTCTGGTAAATTCCACCCTAAGATACTCAGGTCTTATTCCAAACCTTTCAATCATTGCTGGACTAGGACTTATCAGATGAGGCAAACTATCTAGGACCCCATAAACTTCCTTCTCTTGAAGACTTCCTGTTTCATTCAGAGGTAGAATGGCATTATCTGGGACGCAGTTGAAAGGAAACATCAATTCTGGAATTACAAATAAATCATCGTCCATTATATCTTGCTGTTTGAGAGTTCCATTCTCCGATGCAAAGTTGGACAAACTCATTGTTTTGTCATCCTTGAAAGCTGTTCTTCTCCTCTTTTGCATTGTGACAAGTTTCAGGTAGGAACACATTCCCTCAGGTGTCCTCTTCATTGAATCCCGGTCCACAAATGGAAACTTCAGGTGCCTATTAGTTCTGTACTGCGCAATGAACTGATCATACCATAAATCTGGTAAGTCATTGTGTTTATCTTTCTGCATTGGCTCATTCTCAGTCTCAACGACTCGTGAGCCAACACTAGAACTTTTATTATGATAACTTCCGTTGGACTTGGAGGGGCTGGAGGCTATCCTGGACTGCATCTGTATAATTGACAAACAACAACGATGAAACTCATGCCTGTACACCAGTTCATTGACAAAGATCATATGCAACAAAGAGAGGTAAGAAAACGAAGATCATTCTTTAACCAATTTGATATACTAAAATCAACACTAAGTGAAGACTCCATTGCACTTGGATTTTGAATTTCAGAAATAAAGATTAGCTTTTCTTTATTTTTTATTTTGATATTCTTGCCTCTTCGTTGAATTTCGATAAGGTAATACAACTACATAGGGAATTCAAAATCAGGGAGGAAAATTGTAGGTTTGGTCAATTTTATTTCCATTTTGTAAACACCATCTTTCTCCTTCTTGGATGACTCCTGCACACCTCAGAGCAGCCCCACGACTCGTAATATTAGGAAGACGCGTGCAACAGAAACTATGACAACGATTCTATGGACGAATGGAAATTCAGCCAGAGGCACAGAGACAGGCATTTTCACAACGATTACTGTACCAGGAGAATTTTCAGAGAAATACAAGTCCAATGCCGGTTCGAGAGAACAATTGCTCGTAAAATCATCCTATTCAACGCAACTAAGTAAAGCGAAAGACAAGAATTCTCGCAACCATTTACGTACCACGCCAACCCAAAAAGAAGAACCTCTCTCCCCAGTCCCTCTCTCCCATTTCCATTATCAAATCTAATGCGATTCCGCTAAAACTGCTACACCATAACTGCTATGTGGTTTCTACCCTTGCGAAATAGTTTAGCACATTCTTCGTCGCCGTTACGGGGCAACCGAAGCACAAGCGCATTTCACTCATTAGTATCAATTACAAAGTCTGTAGAGTTCTGTTGCTCTTCGTGTAGCTCTCGGGGCCAATCGGTTTTCGATACTAGCGAGACGCGGACAATTGAAATACACCGCAGACCTTTGCGGTGTCCCGCCCCGCGTCCCCGTCCTCCAGCGAGAAGTAGACGTCGTCCCCGTGCAGCTGCAGATCTGCAAGACGCCACAACAAACCTCACGGTCACGGGCGCACCCTCTTATGGGAAAAGCTCGGCGTCAAGGGAGGGGCACTCACAGGAGGGGCTGAGGGCGGAGAGTTCGGGAAGGGGGGAGGAGGAGTGGCGGAGGGCGAGGGCGACGGAGGCCTTGTCGTAGAGGAGGGCGCGGGCGCGGAGCTGGAGGCGGACGAGGGACGAAGGGGAGGTGGAGGAGAGGAAGGAGTCCCAGGTGGAGGGGGAGGACAGGGAGGGGGCGAAGGAGGCGTAGGCGGAGTCGCCGAGCCACGCGCGCCACGCGCCGCAGCCGTCGAGGCGCCGCGCGAGCTCGTACCCGCGCCCGTCCTCGCCCAGAAGCGCCCGCGCCATGGGAGGGAGGAGGCGAACGCGGCCGATGGTTGGGGGACTTAGACGCGCGGGGTTTTGTTGGAGAGACGACTCGGCGGATTTCGGCCGGTTTGTTGGTGGTTGGGCTGGAGGATCCTCCGCCGTACTTTCAGCGCGGCTTTGGCTACGTAGCCTTCGGATCAATATCCAACGGCTCCGAGACCCGGGTAGATTGCGGCACTGCGGCCGTGTAGCGTAGAAGGGAGAAATCTGAACACCGGTGGAGTGGGCGCCCGGGGACTTTTCCTGACTTATTTGATTGGCCGATGAGCCTATTTGAACACATTTATTTTCATCCCGCAGCATATTGCTGAATAGTTTAATAGCAATGATGTGCAGTCATTCAACGTATAAATATAAGAAAAAAAATAAGTATAATCAAATTTAACGAGTTATATATTTAATCAAAAATCTATATATTTAATCATTATAAAAAATAATTATAATAATCATGAAAGTTTACCATGTTGAATGTATTAATAAACATATATGAAAAAATACACCATTATTACAATACTTGAGAAATTAACTCGTTTGTATTTGTGAGCATCTAGAGCAATTAAGTGTTCATTTGTATTTTTGTTAGGGATTGTTGTGTAATTGTATTAGGTCTATATATAGGTATGTTGTAAGCGATTGGATGATATGGAATTTTGTTACAACTGTTTCGAGTTCATCTCTACCCTCACATGGTATCAGAGTATTCTTTGTGGGAAGCGATGATGTAGAACAAGTCCTCTCTCTTATGAGAGCTTCGCTGTGACATCTGATCAGTTGTTGTCTTCGTCATGATCGGAGCTCTCCTTCGACGAATCATTAATCAACTTAAACAGATTGCTAATTGTTCTCTTATGACAAATTTTGGTTTTCTCACGTCATAACCAACTCTCTTCTCATTCGGAGCAGTAGTGTATTCTTGTTCTTCCAATCTACTCAATTGGTGATGCAAGAAGCTTTCTTCATGTCTCTTCTTCCCTCAAGTGGTGGTTCCTTTGCTATGACTTTCTTTATTCAAGGAATTCATTCGTCGATCCATCATAGCATCTCCTTTAAATTAACTTCTTCCAACTACGCACCTTTCAAAACACAATTTGAGCTCTTATTGTGTGCGTGCGATTTGATTGGTTTCATTAATGGATCTATGGCTCCACCTGATCGAATACTCAAGAATTCTAATGGATTTGAAATTCTTAATGATGACTACTTGTTGTGGTATTGTTGGTGTTTGAAATTACGAAAAAAATTAACGCGTCATAGTATAGTCTGACAAAATCGCTCGAAGAATAAATTTGTAACGAAACTTGACTTGATTTTTTGTTTAGAAATGTGAGTCTCAGTCAAATTTAGGGAGACTATTCGGATTTTGAGTTACTTTTTAATTCTTCATTTGCATCACTTTTTTTATTTTTTGATTTTTTTTGAAGTTTTTCAAATAATGAAATAACCTAAACTATGACCTACACCTAAGCCTAAAGCTAAACCCAACTAACTTAGATATTGATCTCCAACTCCCTAACGAGTGATTTGCCCATAGCATTGCTAACACGTAAAATGAAGGCTTGTGTTAAAAATATGCAAAATGTCAAGGTATACCTATCGTTATGGATTATTTTGATAATTTGTACATTATCGAGGGCATTCAAAAAGATATTTGTGTTATTAATGGATCGAGAAGCGGCCATAACGAATCTCTTTTTTTCATTTTTTTTCTTTTTGAAAGGAAATATAACTAACGAATCCTAATTTCTTCAACTAATCTAACTATGCAAATTAAAACCTAAATGAACTAATCAAAACCTGATCTAAGGAAGGGGGCGTGGATTATGGTGGTGATGTTGAGCAGATTGACCACCACTTGATGGCGGTGGTGGCTGTGTGTGCGAAATGAGGGTAAAGACTATAGCGAAAATGATTCAAAATGAAGAATCATAAACATATATCAAAAAATATTTCATTGAATAAGTAATCAAGCGCATAAGAATATTCAAACTAACAATATAGATACATGGTTGATATAAACAAAACATAAATAAATCTACTAGAAGATCCACCATGTCAGGAGTGCCACAAAAGGCTATTGGCAACTGTGTGGTGATGGTGGCTAGACCAAGGTCGCAAAGGATGTCTACATGCCACAACGAAGTGCAAAACATGCCCACAAGGCTATGGGAGAGCCCTTGGGCGTGCCCCTTGGAGAGGCGAGACACACAAAAATAAAGAGGAGAGGATGAGGGCGTGGGGCTAGAGAAGAGAAGGGAAGGGCGACAACGGTAACCCTCCTCAAAGGAGGCATCGCCAGCCTTGGAAGGAGGGTGGCCGACGATAATAGCTGGCTGGTTGACGATAAGGAAGAAGGTGGGGAGGGGGGGCTAAAGATTAAAGAGAGGGGTGGAGAGGGTTATTAACTAAGTGTTTGGTTAGGTTAGGAACCACTTAAGGGGGTACTTAAGGGGGTATAACTTAAGGTTAAGGTGTTGGACCATCTTAAGACCTAGCCTAATTAGGTTTAGAAAGGGTTAATTTTGCTATGCTAGTCTAATTAGGAACCACTTAGCTTAATTAGACTTCTACTTGACCTAGTTGGAACCTAATGGGTCTAATGGGTTTGGGAATCCTAAATTGGGTTAAAGCTTGGATCATTGGGATGGTATGGGATAGGAATATGGTCATGGATAGTAGGTTAGGTTCGTGGATAGGGATATCCAGGTTTTGGCTTACAGGATTAGGTCAACTAGGGTTTAGGTGATCAGGGTCAGGGTTAAGCTATCATAAGTGTTACAACCCGATTCCCGGATCCCCACAGGACCCGAGACCAGCTCGCCTCGACTAATCCCAAGACCCAGTCATCCAACAAGAAATAACTAAAAAGAAGGAAAGTAAACCACATTCACATATACAATATAACTAAGTAGTAGAAATGTACAAAGAAGTAAAGGAAAGTAAAACTGCTGTTCCATTACATACCACCACAACAACAAAGACAACGGAAACGAAAGTAATAGTAACAACAACAGTAGCTAAAAGTCTGAAACTCACTACAACAGTAAGGGGTACAATAAGGAAGTGCAGAAAAACTACGATTGGGCTCGACTGGGCCCAACACCCTCCGCAGCCGGAAGCTCGAGCTGCTCAACTCTTGGACCTGAATAGTGTTATGAAAAAGACAGAGTCAGCGAATGCTGAGTAGAGTACTATCTATACTATCTAAAGCAGTGAAAGCAACATGTTTAATTCTCCTTTCTAGTTATCTTATTTTATATGTATTTCCTTTTTATTCTTCACCCATTTTCCTCAAACTTTCAGATTTTTCTTGATCTTGCATGTTCCTTGTGGGAACGATCTTGATTGCAGTCTTTTCCGAAGAGTAGAAGGTACACATGGTGCTCTTTTAGTCGGGAAAGTCCCCTGTGGTAGTCTTACACCCAGTCAACCACCCCGAGGTCACTGACAAGACGTAGCAGTAACTATGGCACGCGTGATAAGCGCATGGGTAGCTACCCCGCACTGACACATGGTCAGTCATTTCCGCTAGCGGGTATGCCCAAAGTACAGCACGGAACAATATAGGGCCTAGCCCTCTCAGAAACAGGGGTCTCGCCCCTCAGAACCAAACAGGGGTCTTGCCCCTCTACAGTCCGCGCACCCTCATCTGACTACCCCGGTTTACCTAGAGGGCCTAACAAGTCGGAGTAGGGTGGCTAGCTGAACCTCGAGTCCTGTGGGGTGGCTAGCTCCCTCCCTACACTAGTAGCTCGCCTCGGTACCGTGTACATGAGGGCCAACAAAAGTCGATGTCGAGTGGCTAATCCTAACCCCGGGTCTCAACCCAAGGGCAGTTAGCTCTGCTCTACACAAAAGAAAGGGGACAATCGCTCTCCTTGGTACCACGTACTCGAGGGCCAGCACACTTCTCGTCTACATTCCAGATTTTCCATCTAACCATAGGAGCTCTACTCCTAATTCCCCGTAGGGTTTATGCTCATGTTCACCACATTATTCTGATCCAGATTCCACCATTCACAATTCAGTTCTCGTTTATATACAGGCAGCTCATGTTTCCATAATTCAATACATGCAACTAATACACATGTAATTGTCCATTTATCTCAGGCAACTCATATTTCAACAGCCAGCTCACAACTATATCACATGTAATTTTTAGCAATTTAACTTAGTCATGTACACAAATATAACATGCAGTACAATTGGTTCATTCATTTCTCTGTCCTAGGGTTCATGCCACATCCTAGGGGTTCCAGTTGGCTAATTCCACAGGCACATTCTTATTTAATATGATTAACAGAAGTAGACCACTCTACCAGACAATTCAGGAGTAATGGGGGCTTGAATTGTAGACCCAGGCGTCTCTGCCAGCCCCAAACACGCAGCAGGTTGAAACCCTATACCAGGGAATACATCACAAAAGGAAGATTCAAAACAGTGTACAAAGGTTTCTAGTATGTAGAGAAACTTGCAAGGAAACTACAGATACTTCGTTTGCGTAAAATGGATCCCGATCGGACCCCAAACGGGTCAAAAACGTGTCTGCTGACCAAAATCAGACGTCTCGGAATAAGTCTAGACGTCTTAAAAGATACAGAACCTTACCTCAAGTTCCTGCAGTGTCCTCAGACATCCAGGATTCCCCTGTGATCGTCTGAAGGCGGTTTCAGACATCGGACCACTCCTCCGATCGTCTGGAAGTACCTCTGGTCGTCTGGTGAGCTGATCAGACGTCCGAAAGTGCGTGGGAGGGCATTCTACGCTCCTTCCCAAGGCTGCTCCTGCATATGACAGTTGCAACCACCCAAATCAGACGCAACATATCTTCTGCAGTGCGGCCTGCATGGCCGTAACCGCGAAAAGAACGTACCTTCGCGATAAAGGAGCTTTCAGACGTCTGGTCTTGACTCTAGACATCAAGATGTTCCGCCAGTTGTCCGGACTTCGCTCCAGACGTCTGATATTGGAAAATTTCCAGTATCAGAACTTGCTCCCAACGATCTCCACTACGCTTCTCCCTGCTCCACTGCAGCTCCAGCTGCTGTAGGTCGTCGAGGACGCCACTCCGGACTCTCTTCTCCTCCTGTATGCGCCTGCGGTGGTCGTGCGAGCTCCGACGAGCTTCCACCGAAGCTCCCGACCTCGGCCTCCTCCTCCTCCTCCTCCTCCGGCACTTCTCCTCTTTCTCGCTCTCTCTCGCTCACCCTCTCTCACCTCCTCTCGCGGCAGTGAAGGTGGGGTGTGGTGGTGGTGTGTGGAGTGGGGTGGAGAGGAGGGGAGGGGTCTTTATAGGGCTGGGGGTTTAGGGTTCTGCAGGGAGAGGAGGAGAAAGGAGAGAGAAAAGGTCCTGTGCGCCACGCGCACGCAGGGCGTAGTACGCGTACAGAAATTTCATTTTCAGACGTCCGGGAAAGGGTCCAGACGTCTGGACAGACGTCTGACTGAGGCTTCATACGTCTTAAAAGGTTAAAAGTGGGACGGGTCTTTACATCATAACAAACTTAAAGGAAGTTTCATCCTCGAAACTTGAACTAGCTAGGGTACGGAAAAAGGAGCATAAAACACATAACAAACTTAAAGAGGACCGAAGTAGGTCCGAAAAGGCGTAACCTCAAAAAGCTTCGGGTACCGCTCTCACATCGCTGCCTCAGGCTCCCAGGTAGCCTCCTCGTACCGCTGGCTTCTCCATAAGACCTTCACCAGGGGTACCTACTTCCGTCTCAGACTCCGGATGGCTCTGTCTAGTATCTGCACTGGTCTCTCGGGGTAGGTCAGGTCGTCACCCACCTCGACGCTCTTGTGGCTTAGAACGTGACTGGGATCGATGATGTACTTCCTGAGGTCGGACACGTGGAACACGTCGTGCACTCCAGAAAGTTGGGGAGGAAGGGCAAGCCAGTAAGCAACGGGTCCTACCTACTCCAGGACCTCAAAGGGCCCCACAAACCTCGGCGCAAGCTTCCCTTTTACCCCAAAACGCTGCAAGCCCTTCAAGGGCGAAACATGGAGAAAGATATGATCCCCAACCTCGAATTGCACCTCTCTGCATTTTCGGTCAGCATAACTCTTCTGCCTGCTCCTAACAATGCGGAGTCGTCTGTGGATCTGCTCTATCACCTCCTGACTCTGCCGGATCAGCCTGGGGCCAACCTCCCACTTGGTCCCCACCTCGACCCAACTCAAGGGTACAGTACACCTTCGTCCATACAGAGCCTCGTAAGGTGCCATGCCGATGCTCGAGTGGTAACTGTTATTGTATGCAAACTTTGCCAGGGATAAATGCTCCTCCCAAGAGCCTCTTCAGTCCAATACAAAGGCGCGCAAAAGGTCCTCAAGTGTCTGTTTGGTGTACTCTGACTGTCCGTCCGTCTGAGGGTGGTACGCGGTACTGAACCTCAACCGTGTCCCCAAAACCTGCTGAAACTCAACCCAAAACTGGAAAGTAAAATGGGTATCCCTGTCGGATATAATCTCATGTGGAACTCCGTGCAGGCATACCACATCGCGAATGTACCTCTCTGCCAACTGTGCTGGTCCCAAGGTGACTTGGATCGGCAGGAAACGCGCTGTCTTCGTCAACCTGTCCATTATCACTCAGACTGTGTCGTGTTCTCGCTGGGTAACAGGTAGACCCATCACCAAGTCCATGGTGATGCTCTCCCACTTCCACTCTAGAACAGGAAGTGGCTGCAATGACCCAGCAGGCCTCTAGTGCTCGGCCTTCACCTGCTGGCACACTAAACATTGCTGCACAAACTCACCCACATCCCGCTTCATCCCTCTCCACCAAAAGTCGCGTCTCAGATCATGATACATTTTTGTGTTCCCGGGATGTATGGTGAACTTGGACCCGTGCGCCTCCGTCAGGAGCTTTCTCAACAACTCCTCGTCCCTGGGAACGCACAAGCATTCCCTCATGCGCAGCACCTCATCTGTAAAGGAAAAGTCTCCTAGGTCCCCTGACAGCACTCTGTTGCGCAACGTCTATAAGTACGGATCTGTCATCTGCTCTGCGATGATGCAGTCTATTAGCTCTGGTCGCGTCTGTCGCGTCACAGTCACTGCCCCACAATACCCCTGTGATTCCCGGGGTCACCAACTGCCCAACTCCTCCATAAATCTCCAACTCTGTGCCTGTAGATTGACCAAGTGGGCAGGCGCTTTCTGGCTCAAGGCGTTAGCCACCACATTGGCCTTCCCTAGATGGTAGGAGATGCTGCAGTCGTAGTCCTGCAGAAGCTCTAACTAACGTCTCTATCTCATGTTAGGCTCATTCTGGTCAAACAAGTATCTGAGGCTCTTATGATCTGTGAAAATCTCAAAGGTCTCATTATAAAGGTAGTGCCTCCATGTCTTCAGCGCGAAGACAACAGTTGCTAGCACTAATAATGAATATAGACATAAATTAAGGTAAAACGTTTGAAAGTTACCTTTAAGTGTTTGCCAGCACTAATAATCAAATGTTTGATGTTAGGCTTAGGCATTTGAAATCGTTTTGAATTTGAATTTGAACAAAATAAATTAAGGTAAACCAGATACTTAACATTTAAGTGAAAGTTAATTGGATCAGACATTTGAATAATCAATATAGATGTTTAAAAATTAAAGTTCGATTTAAAGCACTAATAATAGGCATCCTAGCGACTAGTTAGATGTTAGAAAATCAATGACCATATGACTCGCAAAAATTGCTTAAGGTTATTTACATTGTTGTAGCATGGGTTTATGCAATCGCTCAAATAAAGTTTTAAACTTGAATCGGATTAAAATTATGTTAATTGAGAGTCAAGATTGTACCTTAGAGGGGATTTTGGTTAGATTGCTTCCTAACTAATTCTAAGTGTGCATGAATTTTTTTGGAATTTTTGAAGATATTTTGATATTTTTTTGAAAATTTTCTTGAGAATCAAAGCTAGATTGGCTAATTTGATCCTTTGTGCAAAGTGCGTGATTAATCTAAACCTAAAGATGCTCTAAAATTTTGATTATTTTTCCTAAGATGCATGACTAATTAAGGAAAATACTTTAATTTATTTCACGCAAATATGAGGTGTGTAGAATTTTCTAAAAATTTTGTAGTACTGAAAAATCAAATTCTATTTTGTATAAGATCCCTTGACAATGCACAAATTTTATAAAATTATAGGAATGTATTTTGTTACCAAAAATTTTCAAAAGTGTTCTCTACTTGTATCCTAAGTTACTGGTGAAGTTTGGTGACTTTTGTAAACTTGGACTTGCTGGAGTGATTTTTGGTAAGCGATCTTGCAAATTTGTGTGAGAAATAATGAGTATGAATTTTGTGGAACTCAACACAACACACACTTTTTGTTGGATTTTTTATTTCCAATTTGTTTTGGTATTTTTATATAAGAAAGCAAGAAAAGTGAACTAACTAATAAAGCAAAGAGAAGGGATAGAATCAAATGAACTACAACTTTATTCAATCTAAAAAAGAGTTTCTACAATTAATCAATAAAACAAAAGAAGAGGAGACAAGAAGGAGAAGAAGAAAGAAGAAGTAAAGAAATTGCTGTAGAGAAGTGCAACGAAGGTGGAGGGCTCATGACGGTGGTGGAGAGCTCTGCCACAACCTCCAAGATACAAGAAGGCTTGAAGAAGTCCAGAGAGTTGATGTAAAGAACCTTGGTGTGGAGCTTGAAGAAGAAGATGAAGTAAATGGTGGAGGAAATGGAGGTATTGGGAAAGCGACCTAGCAAGAGGGAATCATAACAGAATAAGGGACCTAAGGGAAGCATTAGAAGGTAGATGAAGTAGGTTGGGAGGGTGGGGGGGAGGAGATGGTTGGGTGTTGGAAGGTGGGGGAGGTAGAGTTGGTGTGGAGGTTGAAGATGAACAAAGACAAAAGCTAGTTATTATATGGTACACTTGTACTTTTGCTATTTATTTTGTGCCATGTATGATATTTATATTTTTCATTGTAGATCTTGATGAAAATATATCATGTTAGCTTGATCATGAACTTTATGTAAC
This sequence comes from Thalassia testudinum, assembly GCA_037157565.1. Classification (NCBI taxonomy): domain Eukaryota; kingdom Viridiplantae; phylum Streptophyta; class Magnoliopsida; order Alismatales; family Hydrocharitaceae; genus Thalassia; species Thalassia testudinum. The sequence continues at coordinate 29,448,814 of JAZHRO010000024.1, forward strand.
CTTAACCAACTACTTGGCTTAATTAATCATAATAACACCCATTAACCTAATTCTCAATTAGGTGAGTGTCGTGTTCGTGAAATCACTTTTTTTTGAAATGTTTTCTTCATAGCATAGTGCGAAAATATGTTGACAAATAAATATAACGAAATTTGATAAGTCCTGGTCGAACTCAGGGAGGCAGAAATGCAACTTGATTTAATAACGATCTAATATACCTAGAACTAGAACAATAAACAAGATACATATATGATATGAAGCAAATCAACTCTATTCTAATAATAATCAGGCAAGTTTTTCATCTAGTTGAATACTTGATAAGAAGAATAACTAGAACTAAATTAGAACAACTAGAACAAAATTTACTAGAACTAGAATTACTAGAAGAATTAAAAAGATAACTATCTATTTTGCTAGAACAAGGGCATTAAGGAGTGGTCCTTGGTGGCCTTTGGAGAGGCATGGAGGAGTAGTAGTGGTGCACCAAGGGTGGCCTTGGTGGACATATCGAAGGAAGAGGGCTATTCAAAGGAGAAGGGAGCGGGAAATGCGTGGAGGTGGAATTGCCTCTCAAATGGGGGGTTTGGGGTTCTTTTTATAGCCAAAGTGAGGGGCAACATGGGTTTTTTAGAACCCCAATCCATGCAAACACTTTCGAGTAACAAGAGCCATTGATTTGGAGATCTATGGCTCATATTGCATCCAAAACGCACGCACATGCATCTCCATCGCACGCCCAACGTGCACTGCACCACATTCTGCCACGTGGTGCTCGCTGCGCCGCTTGATCCACTACCGTAGTGCTCATCACGCACGTACAGACTTTCAATCTCGGCCGTCTGATTGCGATGATTGACGGCTGAGATCGGCCCACGTCGTGCGTTCAACACAGCCTCACTGTGCTTGCATGTAGCTGTGCGTCATCGTAGGCGTGTTGATCCGACGCACCTCTGTGCGCCACGCGTCTCGTCTCGCATCGCTTGATTGCGCATCGACAGCTGAATTTCAGCTGTGCATGCCACCGCCTCAATTGTGTTGCTCCGTGCGTTTTGATCGCACGCCGCCTGCTCTCATTAGAGGGCGCTGACCAACACATTACACGTGCAGATGGTTGCACTTTTGGTTTTAGCGTAAGTGCCCCCTAAGTCGTTGGATAATGATCTAATGGCTGAGATGAGCTCTTTCTCTTGATGAAGTGTGGGGAGGTTGATGACGTGGCATACTTATGGCCATTGGATGACGATCCAACGGCCTTGCGTTTCGCTTCAGTGGCTGAGGGTGCGGTAGAGGGCCGTTGGGATGGTGCCAAGTGGTGCCATCCTGATCGTCCATTTTCCCGCCATTGTAGTTGGTGCTACGGGGCTCCAATTGAGGTGATTCTTGCACCATCGGACTGCGATCATCGCTTTGAGTCCATCCGTACGGTTGGATTTATCATCCACAGCCCTGAATTATCTGCAATTGTTATTGCATATCAATTGAAACATAAAAATAACATTGTTATTTACATAGCTACATAAAGCAACTACGATGCAAAATATATTGCTCATGTATGCATTATTTCTAAGTAAAACTAGGATCTAACTTAATTTAGGTAGATTAAATTATATGATTGCTGTGCAATCAGTGAGGTGATTTGGGACGTGCCACAAATTACAAGTAATTTATGCTAAAGTCCTTCGTTACTTAATCTGATCATCTAAGAAATTCTACAAAGATTTGAGTTGAAAGCAAATATGATGTTGAATCATGTTACTGCTATATAAATAGTTAGTGAACAATCTAAAATCATACATTTATTTTATTTATTTCTTTTCCTCTACTATTTTTCATGTGGGTCAGAGTTTGGGCCAATGAGGGAGTATGACCAACATTACTATTTGTCTCATGTGATTCTCAAGCATTTTATGTTATGCGATCATCAAAACTAAGGTATCTATTGGAAGTCGCTTTTCTCAAGGAATAGAGAATAAAATCATAAATGATACAAGAAAATCAATCAGAAATCAACTCTAAGCATATGCATCGCGTTAAATAAGATATTAAGGTCATGGTTAACCAAAGGAATAAGGGTATCGAAACGATTGCGATGTAACTTATGCCATGAAACTTTCCAATGATACTAGATTTCACTGGCCGAACCAGTAATGTGTATGGTGCATTGAAGATCCTTTGGGAGGAGTATATACACATACAACCCAAGGTTTTAAAAATCAGATTGGTCATTGAACTATTTAGGTATTGGTTTGATTTTTTAGTGGTTCAACCAGTGGCTTATATCGGTTGAACTGGTGATGATGTCAGCACACCAAAAAATCGAACCATAAGATCTTTGGTTTGGTTTGCATTAGCTTAGCTGGGTTCAACCGAGTTTAACCGGGTTGAACCCATATTCAATAAAAGAATCAATAAAGATATATAGTGGTTCAAATTATTTTACAATTCTAGATGTAAAAACGGTGAGAAGATTGACATTAACCCCATTTTCTTCTAAAGGTCAACTTGCAAAAAAGACTACTTCCATATTATTCCAGTGCACATGCAAGTAAACTAGACTACTTTGTGAACAAATAAAAATAGAAATTAAGGGTGAAAATTGACAAGAACATAGTTGAGTTAAAAGACAAGAAATCTGCAAAACTATAAGCCTAACACAATATCTATCCTGGAAAAATAACCAAATCATGACTTCTATACATAAGCTAGCACATAAGATGACCCTTCTTTTCAGAAAAATGTCATGTAACAAAGGTAGGTGTGCTTCATATCATACACCATTCAACTCAAACCTATTTTTGACTTTTTTTGCTACATGTGGAAGATGATAAAATCAACTAGTAAAGAACCTGCCCCTATAGGTAGGAACATGATCCAATTCATATCCCCTAAATGTAGCAGAATTGCAAACATGTGTCAGCCTCATCGTTGTTAAGGCCTTTGCAAAAACATGAGAATAATCAACAACTAGACTTTGGTAGCAGGCTAAACGACTTCTGAATATTGGTGCCCTTAAGCACTGGCTCTATCCCTCAATGTAGGGCTCCCTACACCCTTGGAAAAGGGATAAAGGGAATTTCCACCAGTTTGCAACTATTCACTGCCCACTTTCAGGAAGTCCTTGCAAAGTTCATTCTTATTGCTAGACAAACATGGGGGAAGACTACTTCCAAAACAACACCTTAAGGTCTAAGACATCCATTCCCTCATACAAGAACCTAATTGATTTTATAAGGAGAGTATCTTTCACTCCATGTGGCGAGGGCACCCAATTAATCTTTTGTAGATTAAGTCACTACTAGTGAGTCACTAGTCTTAATAAAAAAAAAATCTGGCAACACACAAGTTAGCAAACCACAGAGTTGGAGGGCAACGACGAGAGCACAAGAGGGAGACGGTGACTCCTGCGCGACGATTGTGGCGAGGGTAGCTACAACATTGATGAGCACATTGAGATGAAGTTCGTTGGTGAGGGTGACAGAGAGCACAAGGGACGAGAGCAACGAGAGCAGGAGAGGGCGGTGGTGACCATGGCTAGTTGAGGGAAGGCGGTGATGGCCATGGTGAGCTAAGGGAAGGCGGTGATGGCCGTGGCGAGCATAGGGAAGGGCAGGTAGGGCATTGCCTACACGAGGAACCTAGGGCTTGTGCGGGGGTGGGTGGGGTGAATGGGGATATGGGGTGTAAGTCATGACTTTGTTGGTTTTGATTTTCACGTGAGTTTTTTTTTTTCCTTCTTTTTAGCTATTGGTTCAACTGGTCGTCTGGTTTAACTAAACCGATCAGTCCAACCTGATCTTGACTGGTTTGCATCGATTTTGACTTTTGACAATCGAATCGATTGTCTGACTAGTTAGTCATGGATTTTTGATTGAACCAGTTGAATCGGCTAAACTTTTGAAACAATGATAAGATATTTTCGAGGATAACTATGAAAATAAATGACTAAAAATTTAAAGATTGGTACATGAGTTTAACAATTAAGGGGAGTGACTACCTTCGCTAGTGCTCCACCACTAAAAAATTTCAAGCTTTGATCGGCCCCAAATTGCATATAGGTTACGTTGAAAATCACACTTTCAACTAATCATCCTTTTATAATTTCTCCCATACACGTCAACGGAGACTCATAGCCAAGTTACAACCGAATGTCCATGTCGTATTCTGGTTATGCTTTGCATTTTTGTTCATTTTATTGGTACCCTCCTAGCCACTTATAATTGATTTGCTTGCTAAAATGAATGAAACTTTTCACGGTCACGAATTATTATTGTTCTTTTTAATGGTTTTTTCATTTTTCATAGCCACCCTTTACACACCTCCACTCTTTTCTTATTTTTTTTATCATTGAGTTCGATGATTGTTGAGAGCAGATAACCACGTGATTGGAATTGAATTTTGAAAATTCGTCGTTGTAGTTCAATTTGTAAATCAATCCATCAATAGATAAATTTAATCGAAATTTTTAAAGAAATTTCGAGTCGAACAAAGGGAGGCTACGTCGATCTTAAATCTATGATTATATTTTTTTGTATTTTTATTTGAAAGCGAGATAATTACAATGGAATATAAATAATAAGAAAGAGAGAGATAGGGAGAGAATCATCACTCGATAAAATAATACTATTTTTATAACTAGAAATTGTGAAATGATTACAACTAAAAAGCGGAAAATTCTATTATAGAAAGCAATTAAAAAGAAGGGAGAGAGATGTTATCCTCCTTGACGAATACTTGGAGGACGAGCCGGACGGAGCGACGCCTGGAAGATGGAGGATGGAGCGGGAAGGAGGATAAAGCAGGAAGAAGCGGGAATGAGACAACACGTCGTTGTTGTCGCAGGATCTAATTCCGGAATAGGGGTGAGAAAACTTGGATTTAGCTTTAGAGTAGCATCTCGAGTGTGGGACAAGCTTTTCTTGAGCTTTGAAGAGGGAGAGAGGTAAAGAAAGGGATGAGAATTTCGTAGGGTAGGGGTCTGCTTTTATAGTTGCAAGGATTGGAGGCAATTTGGTCATTTCATAATAAAAAACATTAAAATTAGGTCTTTAGTGACGGATAAATTTGTCACTAAAGGTCTGATCGTGAGCGACGTGCGCACGCTGCATGCGCCTCTTCCTCTCCCGCGCCTTAACGCCAAGCGCACGTCCAAGAAATCTCAGCCATTTGATCGCGAGATCGGACGACTCAGATCGCTCTTCACCCGCTTTAGTTGCACATGCCTACGAGTGCGATTGGGCGTGAGGCGACGCGTTTGATCGCACGTGTGCCTAATTGGGTGATCTAGGCTGTTCGTAGCTGATCACGCGATTGAGATAAAACGCACGTGCACCTCTGATTGCGAGTCGAACCCGCGCCTCGCACTTGCGCAAGGGCGCTCGACTGCTACGCTATGGCTGGTTCTTCGTAGCGCTTACGTTTTAAGTGCGCGCGCTCGTGGCCGTTGGATCAAGATCCAATGGCCCAGATCCGATCGTGCGCGCGATGGAGAGAAAGAGAGGGTGCGCAATGGTTGAGCAGTCGGCGTTGATCTCAACCGTTGGATCAAGATCCAACGGTGGAGATTGATCGATTCGTTGAGAGAAAGGCAGCAGTGATTCCTTGGGCTGATTGGGCAACTGGGATGGTGCCATGTGACGCCATCTTGGCCATCCATCTTCTGTAACTTTCAGAAGGTGCCACAGATGTCAGATTGGACCGACTTTCGTGCCGTTGCGATTGTCGATCCGAACCCATCCATGCGGTTGGATTTATCATCTGAAGTACAGATTGACACCATATTGACCCTTGATCTTTGGACTTCCTCGAATTATATCTGATGCTACGGATGTTCGATTAGGACGATCTTGGAGTCGTTGAATTCCAATTGTCACCCTGATACGATCATACGGTTGGATCTTCGATTTGAGGCCCCAATTAAAAATCACCTTGTCCTTGATCATAAAAGGAGACAATTACTATACAATTTGTACAATTTGACCTAAATAGATGATTATGCATATTATGCACTATTTACAATATATGATACTAATATAACACTAAGAACAAGTATTAATATATATTTTTGACAATTTAGATATATGCACATCAATGATCCAAGTGACATTAATCGTACAAGTTCACAAAGAGGGCTAGACTTGTAGAAGAAGAGAAAGTGGCTCAACCGCTGAAAAGGGGGTGGGAGACCCTTTGGAGAAGTTTGCATCAATTTATTCCCTTATGCCTCCCAAACATAGAAGATTGAGAAAGACCTTTGGCCATTACCGTAAATGATACCAAATGTATAAGTAGTAAAGGTTCACTTAGGTCTTACTTTTTCAACTCTACAGTGCAATTTATCTGATGCCTACAGCTATGAGCCAAAAATAGGATCTGTAAAACTAAAAAACTGTTCGATGGAGCTGGAGCGGATAAACTAACACTCAGTGTGAAATTGATCAATGACATTGCTAAAGCTCGTGGTGGCATGTGTTTAGTGGCATAATTAAGCCTTACTTAGGTTGGTCATGATAAGAAGTTAGGCTAGGTAGCATCCTTAGAGAATTATCATGGTACCAAAGGAAATTACACCAGCTAGTAGCACTCATGGTAAGAAAATATGCTCAAGTAAGGTGACTAATCAAAAGAGCATGTATTTTTTAACCGACTTTTACAATTTACAATCAACTTCCTTGTAGAATGGTTTTGACACCATGACTAATCAATTCTTTCGGAAGTTTTTGGTTCGAGATATACATTCCATGTCAAAGGACTCGAGGATCCTCAATAGAAGCCCAAAGAAAGGCACGAAAAGGAGAGAAGATAGTGAGCAGAGAGTGACACAATTGGAAACTTCAGTCGATTCCTATCAATTCCATCCCTGATCGCACTGCAGCCTTAACCTTATAGTGGGAGAAGAATGAGGAAAAGAATATTCCCCTCATGCAACCATCAAAATTTTGTGTCAACCATTCCACAGAAATCCACATAGACATCCACGATGGGAGAGACTGAACTGTGATCATGCAGTTCTTGACCTGTGAAGGCCGCTTTGAAAACTATAAGAATGGATTAATTGAAATGTTTCTCAATATGCAAGCCAATGAATGTACAAAGAATGTACACCTCGCCTAAATGGTGGGGTTATATACAAAAAAAAATGCCCGTCAGACATCTAATGTACATTTCCACGCTGCATTAGTACCCTTTCTTTTCTGTGGAGGCTGCAATTTATCTTGGAAACTTCCTGAATACCAAAAATATAGACAACATCTGGACGTGGTTCTGTGCCAAATTGGAATAGGATTCCAGGGGCCCACAAAGTCATATTAGCAGCAGACCTAGTTCCGGTATGACGTTGCTAAGAATGCTGTAACAGGACAACTAGATGGCCCAGACAGACCGACATGGTTGAAGGCCGTGGATGCCAAATCATCCTCTGATTCCTTGTGCTTCCTTTTGGTCAAGTTTCCTGCAAAACATCAGTCAACAAACCGTTTAGGGTGAGAATTCAAACATGTCAAGTCTAGAGAAAGCACAAAGGGTTCTCTTTTATTGGTAAACTAAAATGAGGCAAAAAAAATGTGTCAGAAGGAAAGAATAAGCTAATCTTTATGAGGAATCGGTAATAGCAATCATAGTCAGATAAATTAGTGCAAACATACTACATTTTGTTATAAGACAGTGCTGTTAAAGGGGAGGCACTAAAAGGTGAGAGGAGTCCAAAACACCTAAGGCACTAGGTGCTTGCCTGAGACAGGTGAGGTGCTAATTTCTTTTTTTTTTTTTAAATATATAAATTATCAATAAAATTAGATGTTCTCACAACCTCATGTATGGATCTCTTAGGAAAAAAAAAATAAAAAAGCAAAAATGGCAAATAGAAAAAAGCCAAATAAAAACTACTTTCCATAAGCAAAAACATAAATCCAAAAAAAAAATAAAAATGCCAAATAAAAATTACTTTTCATAAGCAAAAACATAAATCTAACCATGAAGTTCACAGATAGAAAGCACATGTCTAAACAAAAATCATAGCATGACCAAAGATCATAGATAGAAAGCACATGCCCAAGACTCCAAACATAAATCCTAGAATGTCCACCCAAAATAATGCCAAGTTCACAAGCAAAAAAACATAAACCCTAGCATGACCAAAAGTTCTAGAAAACCCAATGCCGCCCAATGCGATCTAACTCTAGGAGGAGCTTCGCTAGTAGTCAACCTTCAAAGGGAGGAGTTTCGATCCTCTGTCAACTTAGTGATGATCGAAGGAGAAGCTCTGACACTGTTCTAAGGTGGCTACTGAAGAGCTCCAACAATCACTGATGTGAGGTTTGGGGTTTTCTTCTTTTTTAGTTACTGATCGGGAGAGGCTTAAGGTTTTTTGTTTTTTAGGAGTGGTGGGGGGGTTCTTTTTTTAGTCGAGTCTCGTTGGGTTACAACAGATCCAGGTCAAGAAAGAAGTAATGGGTCAGGTATTGTACCGTACATGTAGTATACATAATATGTCACTACCTTGTTTTGATAGATACATGTAATTTTTTTGTTTTTGAAAAATATACATGTAATAATGTTTTGGTTGTTTGTTTTGGCCCGTAACTATAAATATGATGTGTACACATTATATGATAATATAAATATATATATGTTATTATTAAATACGATAGAATCACCATTTTTTCTTTCACATAAGTAGTGTTGTCATATGTTTCTGATGAAAGTTGATGCTACCAAATAAGTTAAACTTAAAAAAAAAAAGACTTGTCTCCTTGATTTAATCGGGCGACCACCTTTTTGTCGCCCCTCACCTAAGGTGATTAAGGAGCTTGTTGCCTTACAATCGCTTAGCACCTTGATAGCTTTGCCTCTTGGTCTCCGTTGGAGCAAAAGAATGACATGTGCACGCTATAGGGGTTGCGAGTCTTCCTTCTGTCGTTTTGGTCACAGGTGAAGATGTTTTTGGGAGATAAAGTGAGTTGTTGCCACAGTCAAGCTGCTACTGTTGTGATCTCAACTACTGCCACCATGACTCTAGTCTATGCAGGTTGGGCAAGTTGCCACTGTCAGGTGTGACCTCCATGATTATGCAGGTTGGCCTCCATAGTTGCTATCACTACTAACACCCTTTCGGATGCAACAGAAGAATAGAGCTACCTTAATCATCGATGTTCACAGTCAGAAAAAAGTTCCTTTTCTTGCCGCTATTGCTAGGATGGAATCGACGAATCGTATGCTTTGTTACCATGTAGAAACATAAGATATCAACAACCACACAAGAATAATGGGTTTATGTGGAAAACCCTTCTCACTGAAGGGAAAACCACAGGAATGATTAGCCTTAGGATCCATTGATGGCTAAGGTTTATCTTCACAGAGGCAAGGACATGAGGGGTATGAGTACAATATATAAACAGGCTTCAACAGATCTAGACCCAAGATACTCAATAGACTAGATGATAGAATGAATTTGGAATGGTCTAAGAAAGCTCTAAGTGACTGAAACTTGGGGGTGTTCTGATAACCTCAAAATTTATTCAACTTCAAATCATTCCAAATATGATTTTAGACATGCATATTTACAACCTGCTGTCTGATCTATGTGATGAGAGTAGCTAAAAGACAGCAATGTTTTAGAAGCCAACTATAGCTTTGAATTTAGTGGGAAATAATGATTGATCTTATTACCCGATACCTCTTTATATAGAGAGAGGTTTGGGTAAATAACAATATATGTCCAGAACAAAATAAGAAATGACATAAAACACAACCAAAAATTGGTAAAAAATAACAAGTATAAATAGGAGTCTCAACAATTTATTTCATTTCAAAATCACCAGGATCATCCCATCAAAAAAAAAGAAGAAAAGAAAAACATAACTATAAATAACTGTCATAAATGCAGAAAACAGATGTTAATTTTAATTTGTATTAAGAAGAAAAATGCAATGCTGAGATAAAAGTACCTTGAAATAGGATGATTGGCTATCGGGAGAGCCCAAAACAAAACAATCACATTCATTTAGGATCATCCTGCTGCAGGGCCTTTAACCTTCATGTTCCGTGATAGGCTTGCTTTCCGGAGCTGGGGATTCTCTACTGAATGTAAAACAATACTTCCATCCCTGGTACCTGCCAAGAAGCATTCCTCTGGGGTCACGGCTAGAGATGTTATTGTTTTCCCAATTCCTTCATATCTCTTTACAACCTCAAGTGAGTGCATAGATCTTAAGACTATCTGTCCGTTGTCGCCACCACAAACAAGAAATTCTCCGCAACAGCTAAGCTCCATACAATTTAAACGTCCATTACAATCAGAAAAGGCCAAATGTTTTCCATTGATCGAAAACATGTGAAGACTAAGATCATTCTCGGCATATATTACTATACGTCCATGTTGTGAAGCAACTAGCTTTGTCAATGGACAACATGATGGATGCTGAATAGATCTTACATATCTTCCTTCCCTCAATGTGTGAAAAATGCAGGTACCATCTTTTGATCCACTGATAACTACATCTAGTTCCAAGCTTACAGATAAGCAGGTAATAATATCATCATGACCACAGAGAATGTGGATAGGATTCTCTAGGGTGACTCGTTCTCTAGATAGAAGCTCGGTTTGCATGTTCTGTGCTCTTTTCTCGACACCCATTATACGAGAAACATCCCATAGCATAACCGTGGTATCATAACTTCCAGTTACAATTATGCTACCATCTGAGGTCACTGTAACAAAAAAATGTTTGTGAGGCAACTAAAACAACCCTTTAATATATCTAGACATTCCCCAAGAAGAGCCAAAAAGGCCCTAAAAAGAACGCAAGTGTTGCAAATAAAGTGTTCCTCTGGAATAAAGATAGACATAGCAATTTTTTTTGGTTTGAAAGTTGAAATGAAATAGGATTTGCACTTATGTCCAGAAATTGAGAAAAATAATAAAAAAAAGTTCTTTGGTGCTACTTGTCACTCCAATCTCTGATTTAAGGATATCTGATTATAATTTATACCTTTTTTTTTAACATTTTGAAAAATCTGGCTACCTGAATTTCATTTCGTTATGCAGGTTTAGATTACTTCGAAAAAAAAAAAAAAAAAACAAAAGAGAAGAAGAAGAACACAAGTTGGAATTTTAGATGGTTTCAGGAGTATTAGGAGATGCCCAGTTTCTCATTGTTTGTGGGAGATACAGCGGTGAGAAATGGGGCAGCGAGCATGGGACCTGGTTAATATCACTCCACGTTGAGAAATGGGGTGAAGGATTTTGCAGACTTTATCTCAATGAATGGCTTAATTGACTTGCCAGTCAGTTCATGTCAATCCACTTAGCGAAGTTCTGCTGCTCTGATCATGAAATCTAGGCTTGATCACTTCCTCCGCAGCAATGTGGAATTTGCTTAAGTTTTTTTGTTGTCTGATGTTTCTCCCATGGGTAGGCCATTCTCTGACCATACTTCACTTCTATGGAGATCCAATGAACTTCTCAATGAATGGTTTAATTGACTTGCTAGTCAGTTCATCTCGATTCACTTGGTGAAGTTCTGCTGCTCCTATCATGAAATCTAGACTTGATTGCTTCCTCTGTAGTGTGGAATTTGCTTAAGTTTTTTTGTTGCCTGATGTTTCTCCCATGGGTAGGCCAGTTTTTTTGTTGTCTGATGTTTCTCCCATGAGTAGGCCATTCCCTGACCATACTCCACTTCTATGGAGATCCAATGAAGGTTGACTTAAGTTTGAATGGTCTTGACTCTTGGAAGAAGGGTTTCGTGGTCATATGGAAGATTACTCCTGAAGGTTCGGTGGCAGCTAGGATGGCATGCATGCTCTTTGTCTTTAGGAATCATCTGAGAACCTACAGGAAGCATTGGAGAGAACAACTGAATAAATGAAAGCATAATGCTCTGGTGGAAATCTCAAGGCTTAACCATGAGGAAGACTTGGCTTGATGGCAAAAGAACTTTACCGACAAGATGATGGTAGGCAGGACAGAGTTCTTTGGGCTTAACCATGAGGAAGATTCTAAGGAACTCTTGCCAAAGGAGCAGTCCATGAGATGAATGTTGCACATTGTCTCTGAAGAGGACATAGATTGGATGCAGAGGATGTAGCTTGAGGGTGATTCCAACACCAAGGTTTTTCATCTCTTCACTGGTGGCCAATGGCAAAAGAACATTATTGACAAGATGGTGGTCGGTGAGACAAAGTTCTTTGGGCACACTGATGTGGCTTTTGCTTTAGCCACCACTGTCCCTGGGCCACTGGCGAGGGTGTCGCCGAATCACCCATGATCGGTCGGACCTCCTTAGGTGATTGGTCATTGACAATAGTGTCACCGGTGGGGGTCCTTCCCACCAACGCCGCTGACTACCAGCTGCTTATAGAGGCCCTAATTCTGGTGACAAATCCGTCACCGGAAGGGTCATTGAAGTGCTGCTAATACCCAATTTAGGGGCCGTTCAGATCGGTGGTGCTCTTGCCATTATGTAAAAAAAATTTTCCCTGCTCATGTAAGGCTTTGGATTGGGGAATTGATGATTGGTGGGCACTTTTTATGGAGTTTCCGTACTATCCAGTAGATTTGGGTCTTTGATCGGGAGTATTTTAGCATTTGAAGTCGTTGATTCTTTCACTCAAGTAGAGGGAGGTCAAAGAGATTTCAAGAATTCCTTCTTTGGTCTGATCACCAAATTTGATGGAATCAATTATGCACTTTGGTCTCAATCGATCCTCAATGTAGTTGAGGTCATGAAAAAGAGTATATACTACTCGAATTGAAACCCATCCATAAGATGGCAAGTATTCTACCTGGAAAAAGGACAACACCATGGTTAGAGTGTGGATCATGAACACTACTATTCAGAGGATTGAGATAATGCATTATAAGAGAGCAAAGGACATGTGAGATGTCCTTCGCTAGACATTCTCAGGATAAGAATGCAACACATATTCTATAGCTTCATTACGAGATTGCTTACGTGAGACAAGATGGGCAACCTCTCGCATATTACTTTTTCACCATGAAGTCTGCATTTGAGAGGTTGAATGCCTATACGCTTGTGTATACTTGTGAGTCAGAAACTTTACAGGGCACAGACAATGGTAGGTCACTTTTTGGTTAGGGTAAATCCATCCTATGAGGCGGCAAGATCACAAATGTTGATCCTGACAGAGATACCCATTATGGAGGAGGCCTATAATCGTCTCAGCAGGCTTGTGGTTTCTCTCCCTCCCTTTAGATAGGTTGGGTACACCTCTTCCATGGTGACATCTCAGCGTAAAAGGAGAGGTACCGGGCAGTTCACTTGAGGCCGTGGATGAGGATGAGGTGGTTAGGGGTGTGCTTGGCCCCAATGTTCAAGGTTCAAAGTGCCGATGGCATGCCATTGATACGGTTATTTTATGGTGATGAGCATATCGATGTAAATTGTATATTGATATGCAGGTGTATTGTCGACTAATTGCCGGTGCCAACGATGTGCCAATGGTCATGCTAATGGCCTCTAGCTGTTGCTGCTCCACTGCTGTTGCTGTCTGCTAGTAGTTGATGCCACTCTCAACAGTGCCATATAAATCACTATCCCTCTCTTTATTATCTACGTATGTCATATGATCCAAATATCTCTCCATGTTAAGCAAATTCCTTAATTTGATGATATCTATAACTTAGTCATTGTAATTCTACCAGTAAAGATGTGTCCTTGGTCTGCTTTTGCAATTTGAATTGATGATTTTTTTTCCCTTATATATGATAATGACTATATAAAGAAAGAGATATGCTATTGATGACATTTCTTATTTCCATGATATCAATGAGATATTCTGTGTATAGAATCAAGATATACATGATACATAGTAAAACTAGACACTTCGAGGTTTCTTATGAAACAAGGCATGGAATGGAGACATGATGAAGTTCTAGGAGTTACCAAAGAAGTTCTAGATTCATATCATTCATGGATTGAAAATTGCAGTTCAAACCTATGAGAATGATCTTCCATTGTTCCATAATAGTTTGTGGTAGAGTGGTTGGCTATTGATTGATTGATTGATTTTAGGTTTGAATACAACTTGAAGATATTGGTTGTAGAATTAAATATCCGAAACCCCCGCGGCAGCCACCATAAAAAAGTCTTTGGACACTTCAAACTTTTCCATTGAAAATCGAAATTTATTTTTTTCACTTGGCACAATATAGATTTAACTAAAGCTTCAACTTATACTTAGTTGATGCCAACAATTAATGACTAGTGCAAAAACTAAGCATTATGCTCTCTCTCCCCTTTACCTATTTAAATGTCCTGTCTCAAATTTATCTTATCCTTATGAGGCATGATGGATTTTTCATCGAAATGAGGCAACTACAACTACTTAAGATCATTTCTCATAACCAAGTAAACATCACCAACAACGCATTTACGTTATGTTTTTATTCAAAATTTAAGATTTTTGACTTCTAGGCAATTCTTCATGTATGTATTGGTTATTAAAATGTTAATTTTGTTAAATTCATGAACATTTTAAGTCATTTTAAGCAATTTCCCTAAAATTTATCGATATATATGTCCCCTTTTTGACTTGTCAATGAGATATCGATATTTAAAATCTTGTTGTTAAGTACTCCTTTAGAGTCTCTGTATCACCTATCTAGTTCTGTCTTTATCGTCTATGCCAATTAAGGTATGCGTTGGACCTTGGCTTGAAAGGTAGTAGAGGAGGTTGAAGAGAGGAGCTTTAAGTTATTATTCAATGGTAGTCGAATGATTGACATTATTGTAGTTGAAATATGCATTGCATGCTTTATTTGAGTATATATTGATTCAAGGCTTGTGTTTTCATATGTACGTCTTTCTTGCATAACATTTTAAAGTTTTTAGTTTGTTGTTTGTGATTTGTTTGTAATTTTAATCATTTTAAGTGAATTTTGTTGGCATTTGTTAGCATGGCATGCCATTGATATGGATAATTTTGCGCCATTGATAACCTCAATAACCTGATGTTGATATACAGGCGTTTCCATGACCTGCCCTCAATAACCACACTTGAAAATTTATCAGCACGACATTGATATCGACACATAGAACCTTGCCAATGTTCACATTGCATGAAACTTGGGCATTCCAAAGAGACTTGTTCGTCCAAGTATGAAAGCCTGCCAATGCTCTCTAGCCAGTAGCTAGTTCTGATCTTGGTTTAGAGATTGCACCTATCGCGAGAGCCGAATATGGTCTGATTCAGAGGCTGTTGCAACATGGACGAACTGCTTCACTTGCTGTTGCCCCTAGCTCTTCATCTAGAGTTGGAGATACCATTGCCATTGTCAAGTCTTTAGGTATATGTCTTACTTGTGATGCAAATATTGGTGTTGCCGATTAGCTGGTCGACTCAGGCACTTGACATATACGTGGGAAGGTGTAAAAGTTTGCCAGTTTATGTCAAGACTCATCTAGGAGGACCATTGTTGTAGCAGATGGACGGAATTCTCTGATCACTGGTCAGGGGGAGGTTCAAATAACCCCTCACATACGTTGCAGAATGTTCTTCATGCTTCGGATTTTCCTTTAAATATTCTTTCATTTAGTTGTATTATAAAGGAACTAAATTGTTGAGTAATTTTTGATACCGTGTTACTTGTATTTCAGGATATACTGACAGCCAAGTGATTGCCTGTGGTTGTGAGGAAGGGGTGGCCTATTACCTTTTGCAGTCACCATATGCCGATCATGCTACTACGTCTGTTGGAGGCTCTTCTGGTTATTTACGGCACTTAAGATTTGGGCACCTTCTTTTGACGAAGTTGAGACATGTCATTTTGTAGATTCCTCTCACAACCAACCTTTCAATGTGAGGACCTGTCAATTGGGAAAGCATTATAGGAGTTCGTTTCCTATTTGATAGTGTCGGAGTTTTGAGTCCCTTTTTCAGTTGATTCAATTTGATGTATGGGGTCTGCGTTGTGCTCTTGGGGCACAATTTTTATCTTGTTGTAGTTGATTCTTTTCATTTATCATTGGTCTTTTTATTGAAGTCTTAGTATGATGTTGACACTATAATAAAAAATTGTTGAAATAAAAATGCTTTGGAGTTTCGTACTCATTTACTATGGTCATTGTTCTAAGGATTAGGAATAATCCACCAGACTAGCTGTCCGTAAATCTCTTAGTAGAATGGCATTGTAGAGAGGAAGCATCGCCATATTTTAGATGTTGCCAGGACCTTAATTATTCAGAATAGTGTCCCCTTATCCTACTGGGGAGATGCTGCTCTTATTGTTTGTTACTTGGTAAATTATATGCCATCTATAGTTCTTGATGAGGAGGTTCCTTATTCTATTCTGTTTCTGACAAGGAACTCTTTGGAGTTCCTCCTAAGGTCTTTGGCTATCTTTTGTTCATGTTTCTTGTCCCAACAGAGACAAGTTGTCACCCAGAGTAGTCACTTGCATATTTGTGGGTTACTCTAAGACCTAAAAGGGATACAGATGTTATGATCACGTTGGTAGAGATGACAATATGTCAATGCTGATGTGTCTTTCTTTAAGGTTGTTACTTATTATTCCTTGACAAGCTCGTATTGTTGCTTCTACACTTGGGAGTAAGTCGGTTCTTCCCATTTCGACTCTTGATACTGAGTAGAGGGTGATGCCTGAGAATGGATAGGATAGTAAATTCCAGTTGGTTTATTCATGTAGACCTAGACAACAACATGATCCCCCTCCTTAAGTGCCTGGGTCTTCACCTTCCCTTGAGGTAATCCATTCTTTTGATAGTATTGATGATTCTTTTAGTCCTTATGTCTCTAATACCTTGATGCCTCCTTGCCACCAGAGCCTATTGATATAGAAGGGCCAATAGATGATAAAGAAGAGGTCAATCTTGACCTACCAATTGCCTTGTGAAAAGGGACTAGAACTTGCACTTTACATCCCATTTCTAGAAATGTGTCCTTAGCCAGTCTTTCTCTAGACTACAGGAAATTTGTACTAGCTTTATCCAATGTACAAATTCCTTCTACCCACCAGATGACCTTTAGAGGTCCGCAATGGAGGAAAGCTATGGAGGAGATGTCCACATTACACCCGCAACGGACAAAGACACTTGCGAATCCACCAAATGATGTTACAATTGTTGGGTGCAAGTGGTCTTCACCATCAAGTACTTGCCTGATGGGTCAGTGAAGCGCTACAAGGCAAGACTAGTGCCAAAAGGATACATGTAGACCTATGACATTGATTGCTTTGATACCTTCTCCCTAGTAGCAAGACTTCCTACGATCTAAATCCTTAGTTGCAATTCACCTTGATTGGTGTTTACATTAGTTAGATGTTAAAAATGCCTTTCTTTATGACAATCTTGAAGAAGTGTACATGCAGTGGCCTTTGGGATTTGAATGTGAGGGGGAGTGTTCCAATGTCTATAGGTTACACAAGCCTATCTATGGCCTCAAACAAATTCCACGAGCATAGTTCCAAAAATTGTCTAAAGTAGTTGAGCTAATTAGGCAAGAGATCTATGCAGTTCATTCCTTATTTATGAAGATGATAGCACAAGGGTGTGTTGCAATGCTAGTCTATGTCAATGATCATTTTGACAGGAGACGACATTGGTGGCACAGCTACCACCAATGAGTTTCTAAGAAAACACTGTCATGAAGGATCTTGGCCCACTCAAATACTTCCTTGGAATTGAGGTTACTTGAAATGCTAAAGGTGTTGTACTTTCCTAGAGAAAGTATATCCTCGATCTTCTCTAGGAGACGAATGATAGGGGCCAAATTAGCCTCCATTTTAATTGATCCCAGTGTACACCTCTATCAAGAAAATTTAACTTTGGTGGATGCAAGACAGTTGAGAGGATTGGTGGGAAAGCTATTCTATGTGACAGTTACATGACTTGACATTGCACTACCAGTTAGTAAAGTGAGTCAATTCATGGATAAACTACGAAAAGTCCATTGGGATGCAGCTATCATGATTATGAGATATTAGAAGTTTGCACTAGGGAAATGACTCTTATTTACTCGAGGTGATACATTGGGTGTGATGGCATATACTGATGTAGATTATGTTTGGTGCTTGAAGGATAGGAAATCGACCATGAGATTTTGCACCTTTGTGGAAGACCTGGTTACATAGAGGAATAAGAAATAGACAGTGTTGGCCAGGTCTAGTGCAGAATCCATACTGGGTAATGACACAAGCTACTGTAGAACTTATGAGGATTTAGTTAGTTCTTTTGGACCTTTAGATCCTAGTAGCCAATTCTATGGAGATGCGATGCGAATTGGTTGTAATGACTTAGTTTCATTAGAAACCCTAGGGATCTCTTATATAGAGAGAGATCGTAGAGTCAAAAGTATAGGAATGCCCTTGAGGGACAAAACACACATAGCCCTTACAATAAGAGGAAAAATAAAAGATTAGACAACATATGCTAACACTCCCCCTCAAACTAGAGCATAGATATCTATCATACTCAGATTGGATATACAAGAATCAAATGAAGATCTGACCAAGGGCTTAGTGAAAATATTTGCAGTCTGCTTCTTAGATGCAACAGAAGTGATATATAGCAATCCCTTCTGGATAATGTCCCTGATATAGTGACAGTCAACCTCAACATGTTTCGTCCTCTTGTGAAATGCTGGGTTGGCAATGAAGGTGGCTGTTCTATTATCACATCGCATCTTCATGGGACTAGAAAATTGCACCTGTAGGTCAATAAGGATCTGATCCACATCATCTCAGCAGTCGTCTGAGCCATAGCTCTGTACTCAAACTCGACACTGGATCTCGCAACTATGCCCTGTTTCTTGCTCCTCCATGTGATCAAATTTCCTGCTAAGAAGGCGATGCAGAACCCAGTAGTGGATTTGCAATCCATATTATATCCGGCATAGTCTGTATCTGAGTAGCCAACCAATGTCATAGAGGACTCCTTTGAGAAGAAGAGACCCTTCCTAGGAGTCTTCTTGACATATCTAAGCACCATCAATGCTGCATCCTAATGTTGATGTGTTGGCTTGGCCATGAATTGACTCAGTCTCCCAACTGCAAAGGAGATGTCCGACCTCGTGATAGTAAGATACAACAGCTTGCCTACTAGCTATCTGTACCATCTGCTGTCCACCATCTGTGCATGCTCATCATAGAGTAGCATCTTGAGGTCCATTGGCCTCTTTAGCCTTAAGTAAACCAACCTCTTGCAAGACATCTAAAGCATACTTTTGCTGAGACAAGACCACACCCTCCTTGCTGTGAGCAACCTCAATACTAAGGTAATACCGTAAAGCCCCTAGGTCCTTTACGACAAACTGCTTTGCTAGGATGTGCTTAGCCTCAGTAATACCCTACACATCGTCTCCTGTGATGATCAAATCATCAACATAAACAAGAAGTACCACAGTACCTCGTCTAGTCTTCTTGAGAAAAAGTGAAAAATCAGCTTGTCAATCTCCTGAATCCAGCTGCCTCTATAACTTGTGACAATCTCTAAAACCAAGCTCTGGGACTCTATTTGAGGCAATATATAACCTTCCGTAATCGGCATACACACTCCCCCTAACTCTTAAAGCTAGGTGACTGCTGCATATAGACTTCCTCTTGGAGATCACCATAAATGAATGCATTCTTCACATCTAACTGGTGCAAGAGTCAATTTAGCTGAACTACCACTGCAGTCAACACCTGAACTGTGAGAAGCCTGGCAATTGGGGAGAAGGTGTCAAAGAAATCTATCTTATAAGTCTGGGTGAACCCCTTTGCCACGAGACGGACTTTGTACCTAGCAACACCACCATCAAGATTGAACTTCACAATAAATACCCATCGACAACCAATGAGTAGCACCATCAGGAAGTGGAGTAAGCTCCAAAGTCCCACGACCTCTAAGAGCGACCATCTCATCCTCCATGGCTGTCTGCCATTTTGGATTAAGCATGGCCTCACGGTGAGTAGCTGGAATCTGCGTAATAGCTAATGCCTGAGTAAATCTAGCAAAAGGAGCTAGACCTTCAGTAGCAAAGTGCCTCCACTGTGGGATAAGTAGTGCAAGTCCTTGGTCGCTTCCGAATGACTATCAGAAGGTCAAAATCATTGCTTGACACATCACCTATCTTATCCCTATGACCATCACATGGCAAACATACGTTAGTGTCTAAATGACTCACCTGAGAAGTCGATGGTGAAGGCGAGGATGGAGGTCCCTGATAGGTAGCATGAGGGCGGACATATGTCTGGAGTGACCTAGTTTGGCGTGGAAAGGGATGCGTAGTAGGAGGTGGTGGTGATGTGCTAGGGACAAGAATATCAGGAAAGCTCCCAAAGCGAATGGGAGAATGTGGCATAGGTGCTATATCACCCTCGGGAGGCATCTCAGCTGCTGTCACAGAAAAGAAAGGTACAGCTTCATGAATGGTAACATCCGTTGAAACATAATGTCGAGAAGGAAGAAAAACACACTTAACTGCTCTTGATGCTAGTTTATCCCGACCTGGTCCTAACAAATGAACAAAGGTAATACAATTGAAAGTCCGAAGGGTGACGTTAAACAAGGGACAATCAGGATACATGACCTGAAGAGGAATCCGTTTATGCAATGCATCATTAGGCATTCGGTTAATAAAAAACAAGCAGTTAAAACAAAGTCACCCCAATAGAGAGAGGCGACAGAATGGTGAATTAACAAAGTGCGAGTAATATTAAGAATATGGCGATGTTTCCTCTCAGCAATACCATTTTGTTGAGAGGTATCAGGACATGTCTCATCGATAACGCCACGACTAGAAAAGAAATTGCACAAATGTAAAGTACAAAATTCTAAGGCATTATCAGAACGAAATCACTTCACTAAACAAGAATGCTGAGTTTTTATTTCTTTGACAAAGTTCTTAATAATTTGTCCATCGGACTTATTTTTCAAGAGAATCCAAGAAAAATAAGATAATATTTGTTCCTAAGTCGATTAGGAGTACGATTGTGATCCCACACGACCATATGAATCAAGTCCAATGCAGCATCAGACAAAATAGAAGTATA
This sequence comes from Thalassia testudinum, assembly GCA_037157565.1. Lineage (NCBI taxonomy): Eukaryota > Viridiplantae > Streptophyta > Magnoliopsida > Alismatales > Hydrocharitaceae > Thalassia > Thalassia testudinum. The sequence continues at coordinate 29,469,821 of JAZHRO010000024.1, forward strand.
ACAGGAAAAACTAGCCTTATGGTGCTTGCCAAGCTGACAAGTATCACAGGTGAGAGTAGTGGTGGAGGGGATGTGCGGTAGAACATGTCTGATGCGATAAATAGGTAGATAGCCAAGGTGGTGGTGCCACTGGAGAGGACATCTAGCAAAAGCAAGACCCTGGGTAGCAGAAGCAGCAAAAGTATTATGACTTAGATGATACACCCCATGTTCCTTACGCCCTCCAGTGATTTAAATGCCGACGGCATGCCGCCGATATGCCGTCGGTAAGGGGGTTTTTGGAGAGGGGGCATGTTGACAAAAAGATAGTGTTGGTTTGCAGGGAAACCATCGGCATGTCGAGGATTTCGCCGGCATGCCGACAGTTGCCGACGAAACGGCGACATGCCGACCGTGGCTGAGCGGCGGGAATTTTGAAAAGGGTGGGCAGCAGGACGCTGGAAATTTGAGCGACGGTGCTGGGAATTTGAAAGAATTGGGCTTGGCAGGGGAAGCTCGCTCCACACACACACACAAGCAGCGGGAATTTTGAATTGGGCGGCGGGACGCTGGAAATTTGAATTGGGGTTGGGGCGCTGGGAAGGGGAAGCTTGGACACACACACACACGACATGTTGATTTTTCGTTATATAGGCTCAAATAACCTGTAAATATGTTTCTAACACACACATGTTGATTTTTTGTCATATAGGCTTAAATAACATGTAAATATGTTTCTAATATTTTGATTTAGTTGTCTTTTAAATTTTAATCATTTCTGTCAGTTCTGTCGGCATGCATCAGCATGCCCTCAGCGTCCCTTGACGTGCCTTGAAATGTCATTTTTTCGGGCCGTCGAAATCGTCATAATCTACCATCGAAAAACGAACATTTCCATGACATGCCTTCGCCATACCCACAAAATGCATACCTACAATTTCATCGGTACGACGTCGAAATTGGCATTTCGAACCTTGACGCCCTCTACCAATCGTCTTCCCAGTGAATTTGTCCTATAAGACACAAGAGGACGCATCAAAAATAGCTCGGCAGTTCAGATCTCTAATGATGCTGCTAACAGACAATAAACTCAAAGGAAAATCATGTATATAATAGACATTTGTAAGTCTCAAAGTAGGAGATAAAGACATCTCCCTTGCCAATAAGTGGCGAGTTTGTCCCATCAACCACCTGTACTGTCCTGACAGGTATAATAGGTGTTAACTGAGAAAAAGAGCCTCGGTCGCCACATAGGTGCTTAGATGCACCAGAATCAATTAACCACTCACCAGAAGATAAAAGTGATGACATACCAGTCGCAGGTGTCTCTGAAGAGGAAGCCATAGTTGCAGTGTCTAGAATCGGAGAGGATGCCTGAGTCAACTGAGCAATCTATTACCGCAAGTTCTCAATCTCAGTGTTCGCGGAACTAATATCAGAAGTAGGAAGAGCTGCATCAAAGATCTCAGCTGCCTGATTGGCCACAGGTGGCCTACCATGCTTCTGCCAGCACGTAGTCTCAGCGTGACCAAGTCTACCACAGTAAGTACACGGAGTCCTGGTATGTGTACTAGAAGAGCGTCTATGTCCATGACCACGTGCAGGGTAAGTAGTACCCCTGCCATGTTTAAGGATCGCAGCCGGTGCAGATGACTGAGCAACAGTGTCAAGAGTAGGAGTGCGTACTGTAACTCTACTGAGTTTACTATATGCTTTCTCTAGGGTAGAAAGCTCAAGAGCAGTGAGGATCTGATCTTTGGCTGCGTTGCCAATTGCCGCTGCAGACCACTGTAGTGACATCGCCGAAGGTTGCCGCGTGGCTGCTGTGGGTCAACACTGCCTGCAGCACGGCATCGCAGGCCCAACAAGCAGCCCTACCTGTTGCTGCGCAGTCGCTGATTGCCTGTAGCATCACCCTGGGCCCAATAAGGTGTTACTGCGCCGCCGTCGGAGGTTAGATCGGCCTCCAAGGGCACTGTAGCGTTGCCGTGAGTGACCCTCGATGCTGCAGCACCACCGCCGGAGGTTAGAAGAGCCCCTAAAGCTACTGCAGCATCGTCATGATTAGCCAAGATGCTGTAGTGCCACTGCTGGAGGTTAGGAGAGCGCCCGAGCTCACCATAGCGCCGCTACAAGAGCTGCTGATGGTGCAGCAGGCTCACCTGCATTGCTGCAGCACCGCTACGCGTGTTGCAGCGCACCGTCGGAGCTTCGCCGAGAGCTGCTACCGCTTATGAGGGAGAGAGAGAGATGATTAGGGTTTGGTAATTAGGGTTTTGGAGGCTGTGAGGAGTGGGATGCCTAGAGTCAGTCTAGGACTGGTACTCTGATACTAAATTGGTTGTAATAACTTAGTTTCATTAGAAACCCTAGGGCTCTCTTATATAGAGAGACCATAGAGTCAAAAGTACATGAATGCTCTTAAAGGACAAAACACATAGTCCTTACAATAAGAGGAAAAATAAAAGACCACACAACATATGCTAACAATGTGACAATAAGGTAGCCTCATTTATTGCCAACAACCCAGCCTTCCATGAACAGGCCAAACATGTAGAGGTAGATTGCCACTATACCAGAGACATGATTTAGAATTACATGTTTGCAAGTGTATGTGACATTAGATCAACTAGCAAACATGTTTACTAAGGCTCTCCCTCTCTCCTCGTTCGATAAATGTTGTTTCAAGCTGAGAACGATTGACATTTATGCTTGAGCTTGAGGGAGAGTGCTGAGGATTGTTTCTATTTTGTTCTTTCGGTTATTATTTCTTTCTTTAATTATTTTGTAGTAGAGGGACATGTCAGTTATTTTTTCCTTTGACCTCTTCTTTATAAATAGAGGTTTAGGGTTTTGCAATAGAATTAAGTTGATATTTTCTTCCAACGGGGAGAAATGGGATTATTTTCGGGGGGAAGAGGGCCTATTTTCAGAATTTTATTTCTTGTATTTCGTGCTGGGATAAATATTTATAGCTGTTGCAACTGTTACCTTTTTATACTGACTTTATGAATATACATGGGTGTCTATCTAAAGGATAGTCCCTCTTTACCTTTTCAGAAAAAACAATCAGTCCATATTAGGGCACAAATATCTATCACACAACTTCGTATAACCATTGAAAGTAGTACAGGGGAAAGACTACGTAAACATGTAGTTATAGTTAGTATAACCATTGAAAGTAGTACAAGGGAAGGCCTTTGTAAACATGTAGCTGTTATACTCCTGTAAGACCCTTTGGCAGCATATCTCACGTGCAGTGACAATCTACCAATAAGAATAACAGAGTTGATTGATTGCCAATTTGATAGTGAGTTAGAATGATAGATTCGAGTGATTTCTGAGAAAACCCTAACTCCGAATATGAAGTGAGACTGAAGGAAAAGTTGTATATGTATCCTTGAGAAATAACTAAAATATAAAAAATAAATTAAAGATAAGTCTCAACAAACTCCCTATTTGATCTACTTAAATTTCCACTGGTTGAGTAAGCTTTTTTCTAGTCGTTGACTAGTTAGACTTCCGTACAACATGGCAGATTTTGTTTCTCTGAAATAGCTTTTATTCTTTAAAACATAAAACATGGATCATACAACACAAAGCATAAGGTCCTAACAAGCAAGTATGGATAGCATCATCCAAATATATGGTATTTATTCATGTGCCCGTGGGCACAGACTATGGTAGCGATGCTCATAGGCTCAAATCAAGGACTCAGTGGTGCAGTCTCCTTTCGGACTACTGTGACTTAGCCTGCTAGAGAGACTTTCTGAAAAATGGCTTTTGGATGCAAGTGTATGCAAGAATCTTAGATATTTCTAGAATAAATGTTTAAAAGGGCAAGTACATTGGAGCCCGTAATGGAAATATCAAGGCAAGTAACATGCCTGCCACACAACTGACTACGTCTTTGTGTTGTCTGATGCTTCGCACTGTCCTTCCGTCCTGTAAAGATATAACCTGGAAGCTGCTATCCCAAGATCCACATGAGATTATAAAACTCTCACCAGCTCTTTGCAAAGTAGCAAAACACTGTTTTCCAAGGTCAATATTATCAGCAACTGGAACTCCAATTTTTCGAGGAAGAAAAAGATCAGTTCCGATTCCAAAGAAAGGATCCTGCATGAAAGATATGGTCACAATGACATAAGATGAATCATATCATTGGTGATTCACGATAATGATAATTGCTAAACATAATGATTACACAAACAAAAAATTAGTTAAGTGAAGAAGGAAGCCAAAGACCCAATCTGCCTGCCCACAGTAAAAACTGTGGAGGTCAAGGGCAAATCACACATTCCTCCTATTCAAATTTCCAATTCTTTTTTTTTTTTTTAAGGGAAAAGATGGCTGCTGGCAACCGATAGTCATCCAAATTCATTAAAGATTAAAAATATAACCTGGCCAATGTGCGGCTTGTGGTGAAAGGGTTTACTCAGATCTATGGAGTGAACTTTTTCGATATCTTCTCTTCAGTGGCCAAATTACCAACAATCCATATTCTCATCTCGGTTGCCACATAGTACAATTGGCCCCTCCATCAATGTGACATTAAAAATGCCTTCCAGTATGGAGATTCGCAGGAAGTAGTGTATATGTAGTAGCCTCCTGGATTTGAGTCCCAGAGGGAGTGTTCCAAGGTGGCTAGATTGAGGAAGGCGATATATGGACTAAAGTAGAGTACTTGGGCATCGTTCTAGAAGTTATCTAAGGTGGTTGAGAACCTCGAATTCAGATGATTCTTACCAAATCACTCTATTTGTCTAGCATACCTCTCGTTGAAAACATTATTGTCATAAGTGATGATCCTCAAGGGATCTTCAACTTGAAATGCCTTACTAATTATTTTGTGACTAAGGATATAGGACCACTTGGATATTTCTTGGGAATTGAAGTTGCCAGAAGTAAGGTATAGTGCCATGTCAGAGAAAATATGCTATGGACCTCTTACAAGAAATTGGACTATTGGGTGCTAAACTAGTGTCTATTCTTATGGATCCTTGGATTCACTTTTATAATGATATAGCAACTTTGCTTGACATTTAGCAGTCAAGAGGACTAACTGGAAAGTTGTTATACTTGACTATTATACGCCTAATATCTCCTTTGTGTTGGAAAACTTAGTTAATTCATGGACAGGCTAACAAAGATACATTGGGATACAGTTATAATGGTCCCCAAGTATCTCAAGTCATCACGTGGAAGGGCACTCATGTTCACCAAGGGCTCCTCGTTAGACATTATTACATATATAGATGTAGATTATGCAAGTTGTCCTAAGGACAAAAGATCTACCATTGGGTTTTGTACTTGCTGGGAATCGATGATTTGGCGTGGCTAGAAGCAGGTTATGGTTGCACAGTCTAGTGCTATATCGGATAATCGTGCTATGCCACAAGTTAATACTGAGATGACGTACATTTATTTTGTTCTTGTTGGCCTATGTATTCAAGTGTTATTTGCCATGGAGATGAGATGTGATAATAAAGTTCTCGTATATTGTAAACAATCCCATATTCTATAAGAGGATGAAACATGTTGAGGTGGGCTGCCTTTTTTATGCATTACTCATGTCAGATTTGAAGATCAAACTATAGATGTTTTGACCAAGGCAATTCCCAAGACATCCTTTGATAGATGTTGTTTCAAGCTGAGCATGATTGCTATCTATGCTCCAACTTAAGGGAGACTATTGAGAATTATGTCCTTATTTATTATTTTCTCTTATTTTTCTTATAGTTTTGGACTTTTGTATAATGACGATTAAGGTTTCATCATGATTTAGTTCGCTTATTTCTTCTAACATATTTTTGGAACCTAGAACCCCTTAGTTGATCACCACTTAATGATAGTGAAAATGAAAAAAAATTAACCCCTCACCCATCATCCTTTGAATAATGTAAGGATGGGGAATTGAACTTGGATCCCTCTTGCCAAAGTCATAACTCACTACCATTCAATTGTCTTAATGGTCGCAATATATATTCTTCATACAATTTCAAATAAAGAAATAAATAATAGCTAAATTACTCATGATCATTTGAAATAAATGCTCAAATACTACACAATAATGTTGTGGGCGGTGGGCATAAAGCACATGGGTTAAAGAGGGGCATGATAAAGTAAACTATGGAGGGTGAATGGAGGGATATATAAAGGATGTCCTTCACATCTCTATTTTTGACACATCAACTCATATCACATCCAATTGCTACTTTGTTTACTAACACAAAAATGACCATTAGATATAAAATAAATAAAGCACCGTCGAGAGTTTCGTAATTTTTGTCTTGTTCTGCTTTAGATTGTTGCTTGTTTTTCTTATTTCCTTATAGTAGTGGGGTATGTTTATTATTTTTCCCTTGGGCTGTGTTGGTCACGATGAGATTGTGTGAGGACAAGGATAGAAAAAAGCACAAGGCATCAGTGGCAACAATGCAAAGGTGGTGAGCTTGGTGGTGTCAATCTCACACGAGATCGCAAGATCACTGTAGCCTCCACGCAAGGTCAATGCTGTAGCAATGAAGAAGCCAGAGAAGGAGAAGACCGAAGTGGTGCACCTCCATGCGTGTGCATTGCGGGTAGGAAGAGAGCATCGGTGGTGGCGCATGTGCTGAGAAGGGCATAGAGGGGATTGCGTGCAGGAGCTCGATGCAACGGTTGCACACGAGTGCACGTAGGGGATCAGTGCAACAATGCATTGTTGCGCATAGGAAGTAGCAGTGCAAGGAGACCTACACGCGAGGAGAGGAGGGGCCATTGCAGGCTTGTTGGTGGCCATGATGCCTGACGGCATCACCGGTGGCCCTTTTTTAGAGTTTTTGATGGTGCTTTCTCTGTTTTTCAAATTGCATCAAACCCGCTTTGATATCGTGTTGGAGATTTAGAAGAAATAGGAAATATTATTGTAGATCTCAAGAAACAAATGATGGGAGTTGATCCTTGATAGGAAAAGGAGTCATTAGTCTTATTCTCAGACTCCCTATACCTTTATATAGAGAGCTATAAAGGAGAAATAAAATACCACATCCTTATATAAATAAATAAATAAATGAAAAGGGCCCTTCAAACAACTCAACACTATCCCTCAAGTTGGAGCATAAGCATTAAACATGCTTAGCTTGGAACAAAGATTCTGAAGTTGCTTCTTTGAGAGTGCTTTAGTAAATATGTTTGTAGTCTGGTCTTCAATATAGATGTAGGGTGTGTAGATCTTTTTATCAACAATGGCCTCTTTGATGAAATGACAATCAACTTTAATGTGCTTAGTTCGCTTGTGAAACACAAGATTATTGGCAACAAAAGTGGCAACCTACAGTACATAGGAATTGGGCTCGAGACATGGATGCCAAAATCATGTAGAATAGGTTGAACCTATAGCAGTTCACAAGTAGTTTGAGTCATAGCTCTATATATTGACTTAGGGCTTAACCTTGAGGCTACTGCTTGCTTCGTACTCCTCCATGTAACTAAATTGCCCCTCACAAAGGTACAGTATTTTGTAGTGGACCTCCTGTCCACATGTGCTCCAGCATAATCAACATATGAAAAGCCACACACATCTGTTTGTCCATGATTTTGGAAGTGAAGCCCCTTCCCAAGGGCACTCTCCAAATATCTGAGGACTTGGCAAACTCCATCCCGGTAGATTTCTATAGGTGCCTGCATAAACTAGCCCAATCTCCCTACAACAAAGGTAATGTCAAGCCGTGTAACTGTTAGATATAACAGTTTACCAACTATGGCATGTTATCTAGTCACATCCTGTAATAACAGGCTATTATCATCTGTAAGAGGCAAGGAGGAATCCATAGGCACATATGTTGGTTTGCAGCCAAACATACTAGTTTCTCTTAGCATATCAAGAACATACTTGTGTTGAGATGGCACAAGTCCTTCTGTCTGTTTCACTTCAACAACAAGAAAATAGCTGACAAGGCCTAGATCATTGGTCACAATTTACGACTGTAGCAACACCTTGATATCTTCTATGCCTTTCCCGTCGCAGCCAGTCAAAAATATATCAACATAAACAATAAGAATAACTGAACTTGCCTCCTTATGCAATGTAAAGCCGAGTGATTTGTAGAAGACCTAGTAAAGCCGTGTTCCTGTATAACTCTACTAAATCTTTCAAACCATGCCCTCAGACTCTGTTTTAGGCCATGAATGGCCTTCTTTAGCCTGTATATCTTTTGATACTCCCCTTGGCTCAGAAACCCTAGTGGTTGCTACATGTAAACTTTCTCCTCCAAATTTTCATATAGAAAAGCATTCTTTATGTTTAGCTGATGGACAGTCCAGCCTTTGTTGACATCCATTGACAATAAAATCCTGACAGAGTTGAGCTGTGCCACCGGGGAGAACATTTCAAAGTAGTCAACCCCAAAAGTCTGTGTGTATCCTTTAGAAACAAGGCAGGATTTATACCTCTCCACAGTACCATTAGGACGACATTTAAGGGTGAACACCCACCTACATCCCACAATAGTAGCTCCTGGGGGTAGGTCAACTAAATCCCATGTGCCACGAGAGAGTAGAGCTGCCATTTATTCTTCCATAGCCAAGGTCCAAGATGGATCTTGGAATGCCTCCCTATGATTCCGTGGTACTTGATGATTATAAATAGTTAAAGAAAGTTGCTATCCTACTGCAAGAAAATTGCAAAAGGACAAATTGTGAAACAAAATACCTAGCACAAGACCGCTGAGCCTTCTATTGTGCTATAAGAAGGTCCAGGGTAGTACTCTCAGGGGCAGAAGGTACCTGGTCCTCAGACGAACCAAGGAAGGTCCAAGGTTGTGTTATAGGAAAAACTTTTATAACTGTAGAAAACTGAGTCTTTATTTCTTGTACAAAATTCTAAATAAGGAGAAAAACTTTGAACTTCCCTTCATCATAAAGACCTAGGTCATCATGGTACAATCATCAATAAGTACGAGAAAGTACTGAAAATCTCTAAGACTTTGGACCTGACATGGTCCCAACACATTAACATGAATCAAATAAAATATAGACTCGACATGTTTATTTTGTGACGGAAAAAAAGACCTACGGACTTTACAGCGAAATAACTCTGGGAAAGACAACTCCGGAAACTGATGACGAAGAACTGGTAGACTAGGGTGACCAAGATGGAGATGCCATTGAAGGACAGTGGTGGCACAGACAGCATCAACAGTAGATGGTGGAATGTGAAGGTAGTAAAGACCATTCTACTCAAGTCTTTCACCAATCTGCCTCATTGTTTGGAGGTCCTGCAAGAAGAAATATTGGTTATGGAATACAACTCGACACTGTAAATCCTTTGTAACTTGATTGATAGACATCAAATTAAGACAAACTTAGCGCCATGCATAACATTAGATAATGGCAGAGTAGAAGATAGGAAAGGGTAGCAGGATCTTGCAAGGAAGAAAATAATCTAGTATCACTAGTGATGTAAAGAGGCACCTGAATCAGTAATCCAAGCAGGAGCTTGGGATCTAACAGACATGGTTGATGTACCTGCATGCTTATGAACAGAGGCTCCAACTAAGGTAGAGGCCTGAGAAGCAATAACTGCTCGTACTTTGCCCTCGATACGAAGATCTGCCCACCATCTTCATGCACATGAGTAGAATCCTCCGTAGTGACTTAGTGAGCACCTGAATCCATTCCTTGTGGATACCCATGCTTCACCCAGCAACGATCCACAATGTGCCCATTCTCGTGACAGTACTCACAGAAAAGGGAACTCCGACTATAACCATGACCAGCACATGCACCACCACCACGGCCACGACCACCTCTGCCCCAGGGAGTTCTACGACCAAGACTAACAGCAGCTATGGCAGATAATCAGATATAGGAACATGATCAGAGTTGTTAAGTCTGGATAAACGAGCGTAGATCTGCACAGGAGTGGGAATCTCATCCATTGTCATAAATTGATATTTAATCGCCTTGTACTTAGGACCAAGGTCAGACAGTAGCTATATGGAACGGATGGCCTCTCACTGCTTGGCTATAACTGTTGCATTAGTAGATATGAGTTGATAAGCATTTTGCTCGTCCCATAGATTTTTCATTGTGCCATAATATGCTGACAGAGCCATAGAGCCTTTTCTAAGAATATGTATGTCTTTTACAACACGATACAACCTTGTAATGTTGCTTTTGTGAGAGTGTATTTCATGTAATACCTCCCATATCCTTTTGGCAGAAGCATAAGCCATGACTTGTTTTGCAGTAGTCTGGGTCATGCTATTCAAAAGATAGGTGGCCACCCAATCATTGTCTCCTTTCTAATTTGCAGACTTCTCAGCAGGTTCATCTTGCATTAATATATACTTCTTACGATGGGATCCAACAAACTGGGAAAAAGATGTAAACCAGGGTAGGAAGTTGGATCATCCAACTTAATAGAAGTCCCCTATACGTGTGGGGGAGCGCTTGTAGTGGATGACTTCCCCATTAAGTCATTCATATATTCCTTTTGGTCCTCCATAGCACCCGGAGTGGTGATCCACAAATGACAAGATTTCCATATGCTGAAAATCAGATTATGGGGCATGAAAATAGCGATTTCAGACCTGATTAGACCCCAAAAAAGGCATTCAAGATCAATAAACCCTTTATTTCAGATCATAGGACTAACATATACCAATAGGAGATTGTATTTGCACACGCTAGAGCATAGATCAGGCCCTGGTGGTACCCTTCAATAGGTAAAACTCCTGTAGAAAGGTCTATAGATGCAGAGAGAACCGGTAAACTTCGATCCTAGTTGTTGTAGTAGACCTTCATAACCACCCAAGAAGAGATAACAGAAGAGGATCTCTTAGGGCCTGATTTAGGCCAACACAACCCCAAATAAGGGACCCAAGGGGCTGCGTTGGACTAGGGAGGGTTGGTGATGTCGGTTGGAACTCCTTACACCACTTGGTGACAGCGTTGCAGGTGGTGCAAGGAGGAGGGGGGGACTCGCAGCGCAGCAGATACCCTCTACACCACCTCTGTGGCGACGCAACAGGTGGTGCAAGGGGAGGAGCAGACTAGCGGAGGTGGTTTGCAGTACCTGTAGTCGATGCAGGCAGCGCTATTGGTTTGAGGAAGGCCGATAATGTTGAGGAGAGAGGAAGAGAAGGGTTTGGGTGGTGGGTTGGCGGCTAAGGTTTGGGTGGGATACTCGAGTATCGATCTAGGATCGCTACTCTGATACTAAGATAGAAAAAAGAGTCATTAGTCTTATTTTGAGACTCCCTGTACCTTTATATAGAAAGGTACAAAGGAGAAATAACATACCACACCCTTACATAAACAAATAAGTGAAAAGAGCCCCTAAAATAACTCAACAGTCCCTTTATATAGAGACAACTACTATTTCAAATCCTAACATAATCTTTTCGCGTAAGAAAAATAAATTTTTAACAAAAATACAAAGTGATAAACCAAAAATGGATTTTTCTAATTTTCTAATTCTATAATCTCTCTTAACATTGGGTTTTGTACATTTATTAGAGGAAATCTTATCACCTGGTGAAGCAAGAAAGACAATAATATCTAGGTCGAGTGCATAGTCAGAATATAGAGCCATGACCCAATCTACAATGGAACTTATGTAAATCTAGTTAGTACTTATGGATCTACAAATTCCTGTAGTGAATTCCATGGAAATGAGGTGCAACAATAAAGTTGCTTTGTTCATTGACAATAATCTTATCTTCCATGAGAGAACCAAGCATGCGGAAGTGGATTGTCATTATACATAAGATATGATATAGAAGGGATACATTTGCACTATGCGTGTATCATTTGAAGATCAAGCAGCAAACATGTTCACTAAGGCCCTCCCTTATTCTGCCTTCGATAGATGTTCCAAGTTGAGCATGATGGACATTTACGCTTCAATTTGAGGGGGAGTGCTGAGAACTTTGTTATTTTCATCTTGTGACTTGTTCTGCTTTGTTGCTTATTTTTCTTATTTCCCTATAGTAGAGGCGTTTGTTTACTGTTTTTTCCCTTGATCTCTCTATAAATAAAGGCCTAGGATTTCGTAGTGGAGTAATTTACTTTTATTTCTTCTCAACAAGCACAACTACTCTACTCAAATCACATCAAAACCATTACTTCACCATTACACCCAGTACTGCCTACACCTTAACACTTCCTAAAACTTATCTAGTCGTAGAACCTAACTCTCATTAAAGTATAGACTAAGGCTACGTTTGGCAGTGCGATAAGAGTTATCCTAGGGTAAAGTACTGTAGGGATAAGTAGAGTAAGGTATTTGTTTGAGTAGAGGAATAAGTGGTAGGATAAAATGATTGGTATCATGAAGTGATATTCATGGGTAATTTTTTAATATTATGATATAGGTGTGAATAGGTTAATGTGATATAATGAATGTATTTTAATAGATATATTATGTTTGAGTGGATATATTTTAATATATGTTGATGCTAATGTAATGTAATGGGATAGTTTGATGTTGATGTTGATTGATAGAGTGAGATAAGTTATATTCCTTAACTTTAGATTTGATTCCTTTGACCAAGGATTATCCTTCTGCCAAATGGAGACTAAGAGTATGGCATACAAATGCTTAGTTAGAGGCCTAAAATTCCTGGCCATTGCCATCCGTTGTACAATTGTAAATTATATTTCAAAAAGCATTACAACCATAAGGGTAAGAACTTTGTGAGTTTATCACTATACAAATATTAATAGCTACTTGGCTAATTCTAAACATGAATATACAACTTCTTACTGTCCCTTTTTATTTATCACTCTCTTTCATCAGTCAGAATATCTTACCCTTCAAAAGTAGCACGTATTTTTTGTATGTGTTAGCAACATATGATGTTATGAGAAATAAACCGAATCTAACCTGTGAACTTGAGAATGTAAAGTTTCCACCTGACTGGAGTTGGGTGGTCAACCACATTTTTACTGTAAGAGATAAATTCTCATTGACTACAACAATGTTGCAGTCCAATAGACTAAGGAAAACTATGGATGAGTTGGGAAGAGCTGTGTTAGATACAACGGACGTCAACGTAATTGATGCAGGAGCAAAGTGCAATGGATGAGCAATTGGTATTGGTATTCCTCTTCTAGGATGCTTTTTACGAAAGATTTGTATGGGTGTCTGACCAAAATTTGCTATTTGATCTTCGATAGCAGATCTTTGCAAGTCATCATCCAGTGACTCTAGATCAACAGCACCTTCATATGTTAAGTAGTAAAATACATTTGCTGCCTGCATGCAGAAGCTTAGTTCAGCAAAATGATAATAGGACTTCGTGTAATTGAAAGGCGTTGTTGCTTACCTCTACTGCTGGCTTTCCACGCTGCTTGTAACCAAACACTAGATCAATCCAGTGGTGTAGGTTGGAACTAACATATTCACTTTCAAGTGCTTCCCTGTGCCTCCAAATAAATTCCTCAGGAGAGCCCTGTTATTATTGGCAAATATTGAGTAACTAAATTTCTACTAATAAAAAATTAAGATCGCAAAGTGGAGCTGTTATACAATTTTGTCTAATATTTCATTATCCTAAATACATTATAAAGTGCAGATAGACATCTAACTTTATCCTAGAAACATTATAATAGCTGCAATCAGTTATATAAAGTTTTGTTTAGATGAGAGTGAAAATGCACCAGAATGTAAGACATCTGTCCCCATAACTGAAAAATACAGAGTTTGACCATTATGTTTGGATAGAACACAAAATCACATTACCTTAAATGGATAACCACTATACTGAAATAAATAAAATAATGACAAAGTTCAAGCATGACATGGTGAAGACTAATAAATTAGAAATAAACAGCCATTCCATCTCCAAAGATTGGCATTAGCGTGGAGTGACTCCTAGGATCTTCATGCTCGAATTATCCACAAAAAAAATTCTTGCAACTCCTTGCATCGTTGGTCTCATCAAACTTTGCGATAGGAACAAAAAATGAAGTCTTGTAACTCCCTGCATCCATAGCTGATGTCACCTCTGAATTGCTAGATGATGCCATCGTGCCTATGAAAGAGGGAAAACGTCACCAACCGTGATCTGAAACACGATTTCAGATTTGAAACATCGAAATCAGGAAGATAGTGGCCTCTTGAATACGAGATCTAAGACCTAGAAGTCCTAGAAATCATTCCAAGAGTCACCGCAACCCGCTTAGGATCAAGCAAGACGCATGATAGGGCATGGGGAAACCCCTAGCAGCGTCCCTAAGGTGTGCTACTCCCCCTCACCGACACAACATGCCTCTGCTGGACCACCGATGGCCAATGGCGGTGGCGATCTATTGTTGCCTACCGCCGGTGGCCTGTTGTTGCTGTTTGCCACTGCCGGTGGCCTGCAGGGGAGAGAGACAGTCAACGAGAGAGAGAGGAGAAGGGTTAGGGTAGAGGGGTTACAGAGGCTTTGTGTGGGTGGGATACCAGAGCGCCAATCTAGAAGTGTCGTTCTGATACCAAGTTGGAAATATTGAAAGATCTTATTCAACTATGAAACCCTATGCTTCTTTATATAGAGAGCTGAAAGGGAAAATTGTAGTACATGTCCAGGTTGAAATATAAAATAGCAAAGAAGTTTAGACTACTCAAGGAGTGTCTAAAGGAACATACTAACAAAGATTAATATAGAAACTCACCCTATTAGGGCCTTCTCTCGTGGTTTTCTCCTCGCTCTTCGTGAGTGAGGTTTCCACGTAAATCCAAGTGTTATTCCTTGTTTACGCTTTGATATTCTGTTGATTTTACTCTGCTTATCATATTTTTGAACTTGGTATTAGAGCAAGTTGATCTTGGGGATTATTGTTTGTTCTAGATATTATGTTGGAGTTCTATTTTTGTTCTAAGTTTGTTTGAAGAGGAGGTGAGGCGTCAACATGAGGCATGCCATGAGGACCAGAGGTGGCTACCGCCACTGTTGATGCAGTAGCAACATGCTTGATGGTGTGAATGAGGTGGCGCATGCAGAAAAATAAGGTGGCAAAGGAGTGCATGACGCACCTTCGTGCGTAGAGGTGCACTTTGTAACGACAACACTAATCGTCGATGGAGGCATGTGCGAGGTGGTGCGAAGCTTAGGCGACACTCAGGCGAGTGCTGGAGACTCGCGAGCAGCGTAGGAGGTGCTGCAGTGCCATAGGGAACCTCACTGGTGGTGAAGGAGCCCCTGCAGCAGCGTGTAAGGGCTTCGAGTTGCCATTAGCAATGGCGCTAGTGTTGCTGCTACGTTGCCCACTGGAGGAAGGTGAGACAACGAAGAGGTAGCACTTGGGGATCAAAGGTAGCATCAAGGATGAAGAGGAAGTGCTAACGATCGCAATTAGGTGGAGTGACCTCCAACGAAGATCACGATATCACGACGAAAACTTTGGCAAGGTGATGTATATGCATCTAAGTAGCTTAAAATATCTATTTATGCATGTTCTTAGTGTCGTAGAAGTATCAAGCATTGTAAATATTGTATAACATGCATTATCATGCATTTAGGTCAAATTGTACAAATTATATAGTAATTTGCTCTTTTTGGTGGCAAGGGTTAGGGCGATATTTAATTAGGGCCTCGGATTGAAGATCCAACCGTACGAATCTGATCAGGGCGACGATTGGAGTTCAACAACTCCAAGATCACCTCGATTGGACTTCCTTAGCATCAAATGCAATCCAAAAAAGATCTGAGATCAAGGGGCTAGGTGATGTACATCCGTACTTCAGATGACAAATCCGACTGCATGGATGGGTTCGGATCAACGATCGCAGCCCAACGGCGTGAAAATCGGTCCAATCCAACATCTGTGGCACTACTCACAAGCAAGAGAAGATGGATGGCCAGGATGGCATCACGTGGCGCCATCCCAGCTGCACAACGTCGACCTAACTCCACTCGACTTCTAAAGGCTTAAGCAACGAAAGATCTCGACCGTTGGATGAAGATCCAACGGCCAAGATCGGTTGAGCGCAAAAACATCCGTGCGACAAAGAGGGTAGCTTGGCCCGTTGGGCAAGCGCATGCTTGCGAAGCAGAGGTGCTGGTTCGATTCGCAATAAACGACGTGTGCGAAATTAACTCGACTGCCCGATCAGCTGCGAACGACTCGGATCAGCCAATCAGGTAGACGCAGGTGATGATGCGACTTCTCACGCGCATCTGAGACGCTTGATCAGACGCGGGCACTGAGCGCATGAAGAGGTGGGTTTTAAGCCATTCGATCACATGATCTGATGGCTGATTTCAATCCAAGATGTGTGGGCGCACATTTTGAAGGCACGTTCAGCGAGCGACGACGACCGTTTGATCTCAATCGAACGGTCCTTATTAGCCGGCGCTTGAAAGAAGGCTTCAACACTTGGAGGCGAGGAGGCGGGGCGTGCGCGCGTGCTACACCCACATTCAGCCTTTAGTGACATTTATATCCGTCATTAAAGGCTGATGCATTTAATGCTCTAAACCTTAAATGACCTATTTGTCCCGAACCTCTACACCTATAAAAAGGCCCTATGACCCCATATTCTTCTCATCCCTTCCTTTATCTTTCTCCCTCTTCAAAGATCTAAATAAGCTTGTCCCAAACCTGGGATGCTCTTCTAGAGTAAAAATCAAAATTTTGTCCACTTCTCACCTCATTCATGGAGCACCTGTGGTCGTCTTCTCGCCCCCGTTTCGGAAGTAGATCTCGCGACGACAACGCCCTACCTCGCCCTTGGTTCCTCCCGTTTCGCCCTCTGTCCTCCGTTTTCGCTCTTCTTCTAGGCGTCGCCTGTCCGGCTCGTCCTCCAAGCAGCTGTCAAGGAGGATAACTTCTCTTCTCCTTTTTACTGCTTTCTAAATTAGATTTCCTACTTTTTAGTTGCAGTTGTAACAACATTATTTTGATTATAAAAGTTGTTCTTTTTCTCTCTATGTATCTCTCTCTTTTTATTTATAGTGTTTATATTGCAAGTAGAGTAGAATCATTGTGATTATTTCATTTTTAAACAAAAATAACAAAAAATATAATTACGGATTTCGAATCGATGTAGCCTCCCTGTCTTCGACCCAGGACTCCTTTTGAGTTTTGGTAAAAATTATTTGATTGTTCGGATTTCTCGCAAATTACACTACGACAATAAGCTTTCGAAGCTCAAATCTTTTTGCGACGAATTTCCGCTCCATTTTGGCGTCGTTGCGGGGGAGGCAACCAATCTCGATTACTTTTTCGCATTTCGTGCATTTAATTGCTTTCTAACTCTCTTTTAATTTTTTCTATTGTCTTGCAGGTACCCCAATCAGGAATCTTCAAGCGGTAGAAAGGAGTAAAGTGTAGTTGAAGACAACTGTAAGTGCTCCCCCATTCCTTTCCCCTCCATAGAGTTCATTCCATCATTCAAACCCTAATTAACCTAGGTGCTCTAATAAACCCTAAGATTAGTTTGGTTGCTTTGATTTCCACCTCCACCCACCTCACCCCCGGTATTTAAAAAAAAAAATCTAAAAAAAAATCCATAGAGGTACACATCTTCTGCTTCTTCGTACTCAACCAGGATCTCGATCTTTGGAACCGATACACACAACTAAATACATAATTGAGTAGCAATCATATTATGTAACCATTTGTGTGCCTAACTTAGTGGCGCATTAAGGCCAATTGCTTGAGTTGTTTAGACCGCACCACTTCATATAAAAATAACTCATTGAGTAGCTTACTCATTAGGATTAACAATTAAGGTCAATACCAGGCACTCCACTTTATTTTCATTTTAAAGGAAAACATTTTCACTCGTGTTTGCAAATCTTGACGTGCCTCCTGAATTTGATTGAAATCACCTTAATTCAAATCCTAAAAGCTACTTAAGCAAGATTTGAACTCTAAAAGCCACTCATCCAAATAATCTTGCTTGAAAACCCTGGTTGTGCATGCACTCACACTTATTCAATCAATTATTAAGGGTACAACCAATTTTAAGAGCCTACCACATTCCAAAAGCACTACTATCCCAGGCCTAATCTAAAATCAAGTAGACGTTGGCTCTAGGACTAATCAGTCTGTTTCAGGATATTTCTCATATTGTGGTGCGAATTTGTGATGTTTGCTTTCTCCAGAAGGTGCTAAGTTGGGTGACTGGATTGTCAAACAACTTAAGCAGGGAAGGGTTTGGCATAATTAGCGACCTTCAGGACACGCTTCCCCTGTCTCGCCATCCCAACTTAACCAACTTTTGGGTTAAGGACAACACAAAATTCGTGTTGTAGTTTGAGTTTATTTTGGAGCATAGGTCCTTAGGCTACTTAACTTAAGGGCATGCTTGTTTTATTGTACTGCAGGATTCTTATCTCCAGTCATTCTGACCTCTTCCTAGTTTATACTTGGAAGAAGGTCATTGAATCCCTGCTTGGAAGGACCATTAGACCATTCAAGGGGGAGTAGGTTGAATTTTAATCCGATTGATCCCATGGCTGATCAACCACCTCCTTTGCCTCAAAATCCGCAAGAGATGCTGCAAAGGCAGCTAGAACAAATGCAGCAAATGCAAGAATGGTTCCAGCGAATGCATGGTCAGAGTGCTCAACCCTTGAAGGATTTTTATGATCTTTCTAATTACGGGGAACGTCTCGACGTCTAAATTCCAATCGGAGACGTAGAAATTAAGCCCCAAGTGTTAAGCCTGATCAAACATTTCCACAGGCTTGGCTCTGAAGACCTGTTTTAGCATTTGGAGGACTTGACTACTTTGGTCTAGACCACCAAAGCACGAAACGTGGACAAGGAACAAATGATCATGAGGCTTTTCCCCCACTCTCTTAGGGATAAGGCTGCACATTGGTACCAGACAATTTGAAGGCCAATCACAACTTGGAATGGTCTTAAATCGACTTTCTTAAATAAATTCTTCCCAGTTGGGCGTACTAATGCATTGAAACGAGCAATTACTACTTTCATCCAGTAGCTAGGGGAATCGCTTGATGGTGCCTGGGAGCGATTTTAGGATCTTTTGCGGAAGTGTCCACACCACGAGGTGTCGAAATGGCAACTCGTACAGATCTTTTATCATCCAAAACCACGTGGGCGCTTCTTGCGGAGGCAATTTCCTTAACAAAGATGTAGATGGTGTGCATGAATTGTTGAGGAAATGAGTGAGAATTTCATCAATCATGCCTCCATGGATACTTTCAATCGTCCCCAACAACCCATATCGAATGTTAATGAGGTCCATGACTCTCATTCATTCGATATGGAATTGATTTGTAATAAACTAGATAAGGTGGACCTGGTTACCAAAAGAATGGAAGAGTAGATGGCTGGAAAGTCTGCAAATACCTCTTGATCTACTCAATCCTAAAGCTCGGGATTCCATTCTTTACGAGCTCTTACTGTACGGGAGTTCGTCAATCAACTGGAAGTGGCTCAACCTGTGAGCCAGCATTACTCGAAACCTCATGGGTTCCAAACTGGGGCCTTTGATCCCAGTTTCTTTGATCTCTCTCCTTTCCCACCATCCTTGCCCTATGAGGATGTGTATGCTGTACAGGAGAATGTTACATCCAACCCATATTCTAACTCTTATAATCCAGTTTGGAGGAACCACCCTAACTTCTGGAAAAATCTGGTGTAGTAGACCTAAATCCGACCTAGCAACTATGCACTGCAAAGACCAATGGGTCAGGGTTATGTATACATTCAGCTGCCCCCTAATCAGGTCAATCAGCCAACCTGGAATGCCCATCAACCTGTAGGGTAGGCTAATTTGAATCGACAGATGGTAGAAATGCAAGGATCCATGCTCCAGCTCATGCAACAAATGAAGACATCGCTGGACAACTTACAATCCGGGCTCATTGCTAACTCTTGTTAGCCTGGATCTTTGCCATCTCAACCTGTACCCAACCCTCGCAATATACAGAATCAGGGCAATCGAGCCCAAGGGTACGGGAATTAAAGGGACCCACACGCACATGCTTAGGTGGTTGAGAAGGGTCCTTCTGCTTCATCCAATCTGGGTTATTTGGCGAATCAGGCCCCTTCGATCTTTCCTAACCCTCCCTAAGACTCAAACCCGCATGCTTCTGCAAATTCTGTTATCTTGAGGAGTGGACGGCAAACCCAAGACCTAAAATTACCCTATTCTAGTCAATCACACCCTGGTGAGCCTGAGGAAGGAAAGGAGAATACTGAAGAAGAGATTAAGGCTCAGGAACCTGATTCCAAAGATCTAACTCATGTTTCATTCCCTGAGGCCTTATTGAAAACTCGGAAGACCCTAGATAGCAACGAGGAGCTCCTGAATTTATTCAAGAGTGTAGAGATCAATATCCTGCTCTTCGATGCTATTAAACACATCTCGGCTTACGCTAAATTCCTCAAAGATCTATGTACCCAAAAGCGTAAGCCAAAAGAACTCACCCCGAGGAAGGTGATTCTCTCTGAGCAGGCGAGTTATGTTATCTTGCATCACCTTCCTCAGAAGAAGAGAGATCCATGTGCCCCCTTGATTTCATGTGTCATTGGGGATTACACCTTTGATAGGGTACTATTAGATCTAGGTGCATCCATCAACCTAATCCTGACCTCTCTTTAGGAAAGGCTTGGGTTAGGTGAACTCATGCCAACCTCAGTAACGCTACTATTAGCGGACCGTTTGGTCACCACACCGAAAGGCGTTATTGAGGATGTTATTGTCAAGGTTAAGGATTTCTATTTTCCTATAGATTTCCTAATCCTTGACATGGATGTACACTTGAAGAGTTGAGTAACACGCCTATCATTCTGGGGCACCCGTTCCTAGCTACCGCCAAGGCCAACATCAGTTGTGAGAGCGGTAGTGTGGAGATTGGCTCTGGAGATAGGAAATTGACACTTGATATTTTCAAGGCGATAAAATGATTTGAGGATTGTGGATTTATTAAGGAGCTCGAGGATCATGATTTCAATGTTGAGACGTGTATGTCGATCGATGTACTCAAGGACTCGACCAACACTAGCGAACCTAACCCACAACCCTTCATGGCAGACTCGCCACACCCTGAAGAGGTTGCTGATTTTAGTCACTCCCAACCTCTTCCACTGGACCGTCCTGGTGAATCTTCACTAGCATCTTCCTTACCCTCCATCATAAACCCGCCCTAGCTCGAACTGAAACTATTGCCTGAGAGTCTGAAATATCAATTTTTAGGACCTAAGAAAATGCTTCTTGTGATTATAAGTGCAAAATTAACTAAGGAGCAAGAGATGAAATTGACAAGGTCCTAAAAGAACATAAATAGGCAATTGGTTGAACAATCCATGACCTTAGGGGGATTGAGTCATCTTATTGTAATCATAGAATTTTTATGGAAGATAGATCCTGCCCTTCTTGCCAGATGCAGAGGAGATCAAACCCAAAATATGCGAGAAGTGGTCAAGAAGGAAATCATTAAGTGGCTTGACGTAGGAATCATTGATCCAATCTCGGATAGTCCTTGGGTTAGTCCTGTGCAAATTGTTCCCAAGAAAGCCGAGATTATAGTTGTGACTAACGAGAAAGGAGAATCTGTCACGACTTGTTCAGCTTCCTCCTGGAGAGTCTGTATCGATTACAGGAAGTTGAACACAGCCACGAAAAAGGATCATTTCCCTTTGCCTTTCATTGATCAAATCCTTGAAAGGTTAGCCGGCAAAAGTATTTCTATTTCCTGGACGATTACTCGGGATACAACCAAGTTCTATTCATCCCGAGGACTAGGAAAAGATGACTTTCACCTGTCCCTACGGAACCTTTGCATTCCGTAGAATGCCTTTTGAGCTTTGCATTGCACTTGTGACTTTTCAAAGGTGTATGCTAACCATTTTCTCAGACATGGTGGGAAGTTTATGGAAGTATTCATGGACAATTTCTCCATTTTTGGAGATTTGTTTGATTCTTGCTTGGCTAACCTAGAATTGATCCTTAGGAGAT
Organism: Thalassia testudinum; assembly: GCA_037157565.1. Taxonomy (NCBI): domain Eukaryota; kingdom Viridiplantae; phylum Streptophyta; class Magnoliopsida; order Alismatales; family Hydrocharitaceae; genus Thalassia; species Thalassia testudinum. The sequence continues at coordinate 29,491,716 of JAZHRO010000024.1, forward strand.
GCATCAAAACACGATTGGTCCTTAGTTGAGAGAAGAGTCACTTCATGATACAAGAAGGCATTGTCTTGGGTCATGTAGTCTCTGAGCAGGGAATTGAAGTTAAAGCTAAGGTGGATGTTGTCTCTAAACTTCTTCTCACATCTGTTAAACAAATCCGATCATTTCTTAGTCATATGGGATTTTATAGGAGGTTCATTAAGGACTTCTTTAAGGTTGCTCGACCTTTGAGCAACCTTCTAGTCAAAGATACGCCGTTTGATTTTGACGAATCATGCCACAAGGCATTTGATTTTCTTAAAACGGCAGTCACTTGCGCTCCGGTGCTGCAACCACTGGTCTGGACAGCCTCATTTGAGATCATGACCGATGCTTCTGATTACGCGATAGGGGCTGTTTTGTGTCAAAAAATTGATAGGAAGCCCTCTATCATCTATTACGCTAGCAAAACTCTGGACGAGGTCCAGAGAAACTACATTATTACCGAAAAGGAATTGCCAGCTGTAGTATTTGCATTTGAAAAATTCAGGGTTTATCTCTTAGGATCTCATGTTGTAATCTATATTGATCACTCGGCCTTGAGACATCTCTTGGCTAAAAAGGATGCCAAACCTCGACTCATCTGATGGATTCTTTTACTTCAAGAATTCAATCATGAAATTAAAAACAAATCCGGGGCACAAAATGTGGTGGCAGATCATCTTTCGAGACTCCTAAGTGATTCTTCTCGTCCGGACATTCCGATTATTGATACTTTTTCGAATGAGACTATTCTTGCAGTTTCAGGTGTCCAAATGCCTTGGTTTGCAGACATGGTTAATTATTTGGCCATTGGTCCAATCCCTCAGGATTGGACCAAGCAACAACGGGATAGAGTTATATCTGATGCCAAATATTACTTCTGAGATGACCTTGAACTGTATCGCATTGGCGTTGATCAGATTATTCGCCGATGTGTTCCGAAGAATGAGTTCCAAAGTATACTTGAGTTCTACCACGCATCTGTGTGTGGACATTTTTCTGAGAAAAAGATAGCTGCAAAAATTTTACAATCTAGATTTTATTGGTTGTTTTTATTCAAGGATGGCCAGGATTTCTCGAGGTCGTGTTCCCGATGCCAGGCACTCGGGAGCATAGCCAAGAGGGACATGATGCCTCTAAACTCAATTCTTCCTGTCGAAATCTTCGACGTTTGGGGCATCAATTTCATGGGACCCTTTCTTCATTTGGACACCAGTACATTCTGGTAGCTGTCAACTACGTGTCCAAGTGGATTGAGGCCATCCCTACCCGAACCAATGACCATAAGGTGGTCATCGATTTTGTCAAGAAGAATATCTTTAGTCGGTTTGGGATTCCGAGGGCCATCACCAATGATGGTGGTACTCATTTTACCAATGCCCAGTTCTGTAATTTATTGGCAAAATACGGGGTGAATCACAGAATCTCAACACCTTTTACCCCCAGACGAATGGACAGGCCGAGATCTCCAATTGGGAGATCAAGAACATTCTGTAAAAGACGGTTAGGCCTGATAGAAAAGACTGGACCTAAAAGCTTCATGACGCACTTTGGGCCTACTGTATGGTGTACAAGATGCCAATCGGCATGTCACCATTTCGTTTGGTGTATGGAAAGGCATGTCATTTACTTGTTGAAATTGAACATAAGGCATTCTTGGCATCAGGAAACTCTAACTATTTAAGTTGGAGGAGCTTAGAAATGACGTATACGAATATGCTAAGATTTACAAGGCTAGGACCAAAGCTCTTCATGACCAGCTGATTTCCCGTAAGATCTTTGAGTCGAACCAGAAGGTCTGGCTCTTTGATTTTCGACTTAAGCTCTTTCCCGGCAAGCTTAGGTCAAAGTGGAACGGCCCATTCATCATTGATCGGATATTCCCAAACGGGGCCGTTAAGATCTCTGACCCAAAGATGGGTAATTCTTTTAAGGTCAATGGACGTCTGAAACCTTATGTTGACCGTGCTATTCCAGAACATGTCTCAAACAAGGTTGCTTTAACCTTGATGTGACTTCTTTGGCTGGACTCTGCCTAGCTGATGGCATTAAACTCAACACTTGTGCAGTTTGACTTAGAGTTGACCCGAGCATCATAGAATACAGGTAATATTTTCTTTATTCTACCCTTCTCATGCCTTTTATTTTCAATGAGGACATTGCACGAGTTAAGCATAGGTGGGTCGATTCATTTTCTGAATTATATTGTCGGCTCTGTGGATTTCTTGTAAATTTTTCTTATTTTTCTTTTTATTAAAAAAAGAAAAAAATTTGAATTAGGAAAATGAAACTTGGGCTTTAGAATTTTTCAATCTTAGGAAATAATACAATAGGACCTGAACACTTAGACCCTTCAGATCTTCGAACTTAATCAGCCTGGGTGTCCATTAAAATGTGAACTTGTTTCTTGAGTCCTCGCCATTTGAAAATTCGTTTCAATTTGGTTAAATAAGTTGGGGTGATAAGTACACGAGTTATCAACTGCCCTTTGATTTGAGGGGACTTACACACTAATTGCACAGACTCGCTTTTCGACAGTTTTAACAAAAATTGGGTAGTTAATGAACCTTCTATGATGGTATGGCTGACAAGTTAGCGTGGGTAACCCATTGGTCGGTTGTCCAGAGCCCAGTCACATGACTATTCTCTTTTTGCTGCTTTTACGTAAATCTTAGATCAGGGAAGCCACCTACTTTAAAAAAGAAAAAAAAGTATCCAAAAAGAGAAAAAGAAAAAGAAATAGAAAAGAAGAAAGAAATAAACTACACTTCATCGCAAGAGTATAGCTGGCAAGTTATCGTGGGTAATATCCCATTGGTTGGTTGTCCAAAACCCAACTCACAAAAATGCATGTTTAATTCCAAACACTTAGGAAGAAGCGGAGTAGAATAGGTCGGGGAGATATACACTGGATTTACCCTTGTGTTGACCCCATAAAAATAAAAGTATGGAGAAAGTTACCGATCGTATAGATACACTTTTAGGCACAATTTCTTTTCAAGGTCATCTAGGGGCGTAGAAACTCGAAGTCCGTTATAATTGCCGATCAAGTTTATCACATTTCAAACATAAACATGCTTAGTACTTAGACTTCTTTTCATGTCTTGCGTGGGTTGGGTAGCCGTAGAAAGCTGCCTCGAAATCCTAAACTTAAAAATCTAAAAAAATTAGAAAAGAAGAAAAAGAAAAAATGATTCTGCTTTTGAATAAGGCGATGGCTTGGGCAGTTTGCATTTTGGCAGACACCCGGGCATTCTTCTGTCTCTGTAGTTTAGGTCCTTAGTAATTTGATCTTAATGTTGAAAAATAACTTTTGCCCAGGTAATTTGATCCTAATTCAATTTTTAAATAGCATATAGTTTTTTCTAGGGGCTAGCAAAAGATAAGTATGGTGGTGTGATGTATATGCATCTAAGTAGCCTAAAATGTCTATTTATGCATGTTCTTAGTGTCGTAGAAGCATCAGGCATTGTAAATATTGCATAACATGCATCATCATGCATTTAGGTCAAATTATCCAGGATCAGGGCGATATTTAATCGGGACCTTGGATTGAAGATCCAATCATATGGATCTAATCTGGGTGACGATTGGAGTTCGATGACTCCAAGATCACCTCGATCGGACTTCCGTAGCATTAGATACAGTTCGAGAAAGATCTGAGGTCAAGGGGCCAGATGGTGTAAATTCATACTTTAGATGACAAAACCGACTGCATGAATGGATTCAGATCGACAATCGTAACCCAATGACGTGAAAATCGGTCCAATCTGACATCCGTGGCCCCACTTACAAGCAAGAGAAGATGGACGGCTAGGATGGTGCCACGTGGTGTCATCCCAGCTGCCCAACATCGACCCAACTCCACTCAACTTCTGAAGGCTTAAGTGACGAAAGATCTCAGTTGTTGGATGAAGATCCAACGGCCAAGATCGGCTGAGTGCAAAAGCATCCGCGCGACAAAGAGGGCGGCTTGGCGCGTTGGGCGAGCGTACGCTCGCGAAGTAGAGGTCGTGGGTTTGATTCGCAATCAGAGGCACGCACGAAATTAACTTGACTGCCTGATCAGCTACGAGCGGCTTGGATCGGCCAATCAAATAGACATGGGTGATGACGCGACTTCTCACGTGCATTTGAGACGCTAGATCAGATGTAGGCACCAAGCGCATGAAGAGGTGGCTTTTAAGTCGTTCGATCACATGATCGGACGGCTGATTTCAATCCAAGACATGCGGACGCACATTCTAAAGGCATATTCAGCAAGCGACGACGGCCGTTCGATCTCAATCGAACAGTCCTTATCAGCAGATGCTTGGAAGAAGGCTTCAATGCTTGAAGGTGAGGCGAAGGCGTGTGCACGTGCTACACCCACGTTCAACCTTTAGTGACGTTTATATTCGTCACTAAAGGCTAATGTATTTTATGTTCTAAACCTAAAATGACCTATTTGCCCTCAACCTGTACACCTATAAAAAGGCCCTACGACCCCCACAATTTTCTCATCCCTTTATCTCTTTCCCTCTCCAAAGCTCTAAAGAAGCTTGTCCTAAACCCAGGAAGCTTCTCTAGAGTAAAAATCAAAATTTTGTCTACTTCTCACCTCGTTCGTAGAGCACCCGTGGTCGTCTTCTCGCCCCCATTCTGGAACTGGATCCTGTGACGACGACGTCTTACCTCGCTCTTGGTTCTTCCCGTTTCGCCCTCCGTCCTCTATCTTCGCCCTTCTTCTTCTAGGGTCACCCATCCAGCTCGTCCTCCAAGTAGCTGTCGAGGATGATAACTTCTCTCCCCCTTCTCTTTACCGCTTTCTAGATTAGATTTCCCGCTTTCTAGTTGTGGTTGTAACATTATTTTTATTATAAAAGTTGTTCTTTCTCTCTATATATATCTCCCTCTCTCTCCTTTTAGTTATAGTGTTTATATTGTAAGTAGAGTAGAATCATTGTGATTATCTCGTCTTTAAACAAAAATAACAAAAATTTAATTGCGGATTTCGAATCGACGTAGCTTCCCTGTATTCGATTCGGGACTCCTTTTGAGTTTCGGTAAAAATTATTTGATTGTTTGGATTTTCTCGCAAATTACACTACGACGACGAGAAATTCAAATCTTTTTGCGACGAATTTCCGCTGCATCACAAGGATCACGACAGTGATCTTGCACGAGATCACGACTTGGCATTGAAGGAGAAGAGTTGGACATTGGAGAGATCTCGTGAGTTATGCCCTTTGTTTACCCCTCTTGGCCGTTATACTTCTTAGTTAAAAGAAAAAAGAATGATATAATGAGAAGCGAATGAAGAAATGAAAAAGAAAATGAAAGAGGTCTAAGTTGGAATAAAAAAAAGGGGACAGAAGGAAAAATAAAAAGAAAAAGAAGAAAAACATCTAAAAAAAGAAAGAAAAATGGTGAAAAAAAGAAAAAGATGAATTTTAAGAGAAGAGGGGGAAAAGTTCTTTTCTTTTTTTATCTTATGTTATTTTCTTCTCCAAAATGAGTATGGGAGAAAGGGGGAGTGGATCCTATTATAGTCAACTCGCATTTGAGAGTTTTTTTGTTTGACGTTATCACATGAGAAACCACAACATGTGAGGTCTATAGTTTTGAGGTCCACATAGGAAGGGCCCATGTGAAATTTCTATATAGGAGATCTAGTTTTGTGGACTCTAGTGGGAAGATCCAGTTTCAAGGTCATTATAGGAAGGCCCATGATAGAGATACTGTATGAGTAGCCATCGGCACCAGTTGAGATCTCCAGAGGAGAGACCCTTGTCAGAGCTAGCTACAACAGTTCATCCAGTAGCTCTAGCCTGTCGTCATTAGCACACGTGCCTACAAGCAAGAACCAGATTGAAAGAGTTGTGTTCTGTTGTGTAGAATGGGATTGTTGTGTTGTACAAGCTGAGCATTGCATGCTCTAGCTTGAGGGGGAGTGTTGGAGCATGTGTAGTTGGTCGTCTATTATGGGATGGAGTATGTGGTGGCCTATAAGTAGACATGTACCCCTTTGCATATTCTTTGAGAAGATCAATACAGAGATGCCCTATCGGGGCCTTCGCCTGTGGTTTTCTCCCTACTACTTGTGAGTGGGGTTTTTATGCAAACCCAAGTGTTATTTCTTGTTTACAATTTGATATTCTGTTGATTTGCTTCCGCTTATCATATTTTCAACTTGGTATCAGAGCAAGTCGATCTTGGGGATTATCTTTTGTTCTAGAAATTATATTAGAGTTCTATTTTTGTTCCAAGTTTGTTCGAAGAAGAGGTGGAGCGTCACCATGAGGTACGCCATGAGGAGAAGGATTCAAGGAGGTTGCAACCATTGTTGATGCAGCAGCAACACGCTTGATGGCATGAATGAGGCGGTGTACGTAGAAAAGAAGGTAGTGGAGAAGCACATGATGCACTTTACGATAGCGACAACACCGATGATGGAGGCATGCACGCGAGGTGGTGTGAAGCTCGGGCAGCACTCAGGCAAGTGCTGGAGTCTCGCAAGCAGCCTAGGCGACACTGGATTGCCATGGGAAACCTCGCTAGTGGTGATGGAGCCTTGCGGTGGCGCACAAGGGCTCCAAGTCACCACCAGTAGTGGCATTGGTGGTGGTGTTGCTATATTGCCCATTGGAGGTAGAAGGGGAGATAAAAGAGGTGGCATGCTTGGCGATCAAAGGCAGCAGCGAGGACAAAGAAATTGATGGTTTTCAGAGGTCGTCGACAGATCATTCCATGTTTGTCAGAAAAACAAGGAAAGGTGTGGCTGTACTCCTGATTTATGTGGATGACTTAATTGTCATAGGAGATGATACAGAGGGTATAGTGCAGATTAAAGAGAGATTGGGCAGTTAGTTTGTGATAAAAGATTTGGGTTCATTACGGCATTTTCTGGAGATAGAAGTTACTTGTAGTAAACATGGTATAGTTCTATCTCAGAGAAAGTAAGATTAGATATTTTACAGGAGGCTGGGATGCTTGGAGCAAAACCAGCAAGATATACCCATGGACCCAAAGGCACATTTTTATGATGCAGAGGCACCTTTAGTGGATAGCAGACAGTACGGACAGCTCATGGAAAAGCTGCTCTATCTTACTATTACTAGACCAGACATTGCATTTGCTGTGAAAGACTTAGTTAGTTCATGGCTATGCCCACAAAGCAACAGTGGGATGCTGCTTTGATGGTTCTACGCTATATTAAGGCACCGGAACTTAGCCTGTTGTTTACTCGAGGCACTTTCATGTCTATAGTAGCATATTCTGATGGTGACTACATTGGGTGTATGACAGTCACCACTGGATTCTATACTTAAGTAGCTGGAAATTTAGTGACTTGGAAAAGTAAGAAACAAGTTGCAGTTTCTAAGTCAAGTGCAGAGTTGGAGTATACAGCTATGGCTCAGAGACCTGTGGAACTCGTGAGTGAAATCACTATTGGGAGATTTGCACATTCAGATCATTGGTCCTATGAAGATGAGGTGTGATAATGTTCCTGTCATATACACTGCCAACAACCCAATGTTTCATGAAAGAACGAAGCATATTGAAGTGGACTGTCACGACACCAGGGATTTGATTCAAAAAGGCTTGTTATATACAACCCCTATTGCTACAGATGACCAGACGGTAGACATTTTGACCAAGTCACTCTTTAAATCCACTTTTGCCTCTTGTTATTATAAGTTAAGCATGATAGATATATATGTTCTAGCTTGAGGGAAAGTGTAGGCTTGGATATTTTGTTTTACTTTATATTTATTTGTAACGGTGAATTGTTTGCCTTTTGTCTATCTTGGGATTGTTTTGTAATTTGCCCTTTCTCTCTCTCTCTCTCTCTCTATATATATATATATATAAAGAGAGGTAGGGCTCTTATAATAAACTAAAGCCTTTCATTTTCATCCTACTATGCCAATTTTTCCTTTTTGTCACCCCATTTTGGTCTAGCATATAACTACATGATGACTCATGAAGAATCCCTTTGTATTCAAAGAATTCTACAATGCTTCCATCCATTTATTCTCTAGCATTGTCAAAAATGGGAAACTCTGACTCTAAACTCATACTGAGTTTCAACCATATTAACAAAGGCTTGTACAATTCTTGATATCTCATGACAACTTTTCTTTAGATATATAAAGGTGCATCTAGAACAATTATCGATGAAACTTACAAATACTCGTATCCACCAACAAAAGTAACAAGGGATGGACCCCAAACATCAGAATGAATCGGACCAAATAATTAAGAACTTTTATTCTTGGGATTTTATGTAAATTCCATTAAAATGTTTTAAAATTACTTAAATGCTATTCACTTCACTATATTGTCGGTTATGCTATTGAAAACGTCATGTCATTTTCGTGTTTGCCACTCATTAGTCATAGACGCTAAGCTTAACGATTTTGTACTTAAAAGGTAACACAAATTTATTTTTTACTCAATTTTTTTTTTATTTTCATGCCCTTCCTCCCCACTTCACCTTCGTTCCCCCTCACCTTCGACCACCCCTTCTCTCCAACCAACACCTCCTCTACCCCATCTTCGACGATCTTGCCATCTGCAGCGCCGAAGATGTCGTCGACCTCACCGCCACCTTTAGTTGCCAACCGACAGCCCTGGAGAGGAAGAGGTCAGGGTGGAGGATGTCGATGCAGGGGCGGAGGCACCTCCTACCTCCAAGGCAGGGGATGCTGGAGGAGGTGTAGTGGATGAAGAGGCAGCAACGGCGGTGGGAGAAGGGCGAGCTGGAGGGGCTTGCAGGGGTGGAGAGGTTGGAGAAGTGGGAGGTGGGATGCGAGCAACATGGTAAAGGAAGAGGGAGGTGGAGGGGAGGTGACGGTTGCGGATGGAGTCGACGGGAAGATAGAGGGTGTTGGTGGCGCTCCAGCCATGGAGGAAGTGGCGACGACAAGTCCAAGCAGTGGTGGCATAGGCAACAAAGGAGAGGGTGGCGGCGGAGAGGGAGTAGTTGGAGTTGCGAAGGAGGTGGGTGAGGTCGCGATGGGAAGAGCATGAGGGAGAAGAGAGCCATTGGTGGTGGTGGTTGTTGCTGATGCCTTAGAGTTAAGGTGGAGGAGGTGGAAGTGGGGGGGGGGGGGGGGGGAGGAGGTGAAAATTAAAAAAAATAATTTTTGAGAACTAAAAAATAATTTTTTAATTACATTTCAGTTCAAAATCGTTAAGTTTAATGGTTAGGACTAATGAAGTGGTAATAATATAGTGAAGTGAATGACATTTAAGTAATTTTAAAAGATTTTAATGACATTTACGTAAAAATCCCTTTATTATTAGATTCATAAAGGGAAGCATGATGATGCTTTAGCCGTTTATAAACTTAACATGATAAAAGGCTGGGCATAACTTATTTAAAGATAAAAATCTCAAGTGACCCAAACATTGGTGCCATAGATGAAACACACCATCCTGACTTTATTCTGTTTCCTCAAGTGTAGGATTGTTTGAAGTGCACATGCAACCTTCCCTTGCAAGTTGTAAAGGCCATTAAATTCCAAACTGATCCCAATCTTCTTCCCATTCACCAGATCCTACAAGACACCAATCTGAATAAAAAATTAGCCGACATTTCAACTCCTTGCTTATTCCACTAACGCATAAAAGATTCAAAGGAAGATCAGGAACGTGAAGAGTACTAGAAAAAGTAAGAGACTGTAACAATGAGATGCATCCTTTCCTTATAGCATTAGCCATTGAACCATCTACTATAAGGAGATGCTCTTAACCAGATCTAAGTTTGTATTTGGATATCCATTTCACATCTCCAATTATGTGATTGGTAACCTGGCAATCAATAATCTAATCATCTGAATTAAAGGATACCTCCATACCTCTATTACGTTGAATTGAAAGAGGATTGAAGTGGACTTAGAAAATCCCTCCTTGTTGCCAAGTGCCTTTGACAAAAGTCCTTGCAATTCTTTGATTTGATTCGTCGTTAAGTCATGAAGTGTAAGTCAGCCCCTTACAGCAGCCTTTTAGAAGCATTAAATGTCATAGGAACCATAGAACTCTTAATTTAAGATCGGTTGGTACCACGACCTAGGGGTACACATGAATAGAATTGGATCAAATGTTAGTAAATCCATAATCCAATTAGCTCCTTTTAGATTTAGATTTTTGCAATCTAATCCAATTCATTTTAAGGTTTAATTCAATCCAATCCAATCCGTAAAATTTCATATTACATCTGGAACTGTTTTTTTGTTTTTTTTAATTGTACGTGATTTTGTAGTTTGTACATGATTTCCTATTAGCTGATAAAATGCTTCAAATTTAAACTTTTTTCCCCTACTAGATTATTACCTCCTACAGATATAGACATATCTATTAATAGCATCAAGAAGATCCAACACCTGGAAACCCATGCATCTCGTTCTTACCTATAGAGCAGGGGTAAAGTTGGGGTGAAGGATGATGGGGGACAGAGAATGGCGGTGCCACAGAGAGTAGAGGATTGGAGGATAAAGGCCAGTCGCACATCATCAGAGAAGAGGGGGGGGGGGGGGTGCTCAACGTGGTGGTGGAGCCATGGAGGGGGCAGTAGGAAGCACTCGACAATGATGGGGTGCTTGGGATGAGGGGGCATGGAGGTGGAGCCGTAAGATGAGGGGGCACTTGGTGTGGATGAGAGGTGGCACTTGATAATAAAGGTAGGGGGTTGGAGAGGGGAGGTGGTGCTTGACGATGAAGGTGAAGGAAATGGGAGGTTTCAGAGGCTCAACGATGGAGTCGGTGCTCGGTGATGGAGGTAGGGGGGTCAACGCCCTCCAATTAGGAGTAGGTGGAGTTGTGGAGGTGAGAGGTTGAAGTTTGGAGTTAAGGTTTTTGTAATGGAATGGAGATTGGGAATTGGGAGAGGGGTGGAGGGATCGTAGATTACTTGACTAAAAGAAATAAAAAAGACCTTGGTCGTAGGTAGGAGTTGAAGTGAAACTGTGAATGGAGGGAACTTTCTTAGGCTTTTGTAGTACATGCTCTTGAATATTAAGGATTTATTTCTTATTACATGTGATATATATATGTTCAAACACTATTCTTTTATGGATTATGGATCAGATTATGTATATTATAAATTTTATGAATTACAATTGGACCAGATCGATAAAGCTTTCAACCCAAATCCAATCCAATTAAAACAAAATGAAAATATTCTAATCTAATTCAATCCATAATGGGAATAAATCCAATCCAATCGGATTGAAATTGATTGGATTAATCTAATCTATGTGCATCCCTACCACGACCTGGCTTTCCTCTCTCATGGCGCTTCTTAAGGTGAAGATTCTAGCATGAATCTATAGTGTGCCTGATTTTCTAATAGTGTGCAAGTTCAAATTCATTTACCACAGTTGGTCAGCTACAAAGGGCTTAAATCTATGTTGGTTTTGACTTATAAATGCCGAATGTTCCAAACCAGTTCTCCTTGTTTCATTAGTAGCATCTCCAAATTTGCCACTCATAACACGTAGTTTGGCCTCCTTTGCCTCTACTTGGAAGTAGACCTCCTCAATACGTGGGATGGAAGCACCCATTAAGAATCTAACACTTGACATTTTCAAACTCTTGGTTCAGACCACTAAGAAACATGAATGCACAAGTCTTCCATTATCTATCCAGTGAAGTTTCTAATTTGATGGATCTCTCCTAGTTTCAATTCATGTCTTCCCACTTAGATTTAAGAAGCCCATAGCACTCAATAATGGACATCGTTCCTTGCCAAAGGTTGTAGATCTCCCATGTTAGCTGATAAATATGAATGTCTTTCTTCTTATGGCCAAACATGCTCTCTAGGGTAACTTCACATCTCTTGAGTATTTTTTGTCCTCAGAATAAGGGATTGAAGCTTTGTTGAGATAGAGCTCATGATCCAAGATTGGACTTGATTATCTTCAAGATACCAAGTCTCTCCTAGGAAGGACCCTCCTCTACAGGCTCAACCTTAGTACCCATTAGATAACCAAGGAACCGATGGCCTGCAATACCCACACTTGCAGCTGCAGACCACAAAGGACAATTCGATCTGTTTAGTTTTGTAATGGTAAGCCGCAAAGTTAGGGCCTCTTCAAACTTCATGGACCCCAACTCGACATTCTTTTCCTCTTGTTTTTATTCCTCTGCCATCATAGAAAATTCTTGCACAAAAACCTCAACCAATCAGACCACCAAGCACAAAAAACACCCGAAAATGGGTTCCCGTGCTGCTGGACAGCAGCAAAAAGAGGAAAAGAATGGCACAACAAAGTGTTGGAACGTCAAGCCATGCAAACAAGGTCATAACCAGAAGGGAGGAGGCCACAGGACCACCTGCCAGAGCCATGGAGTGCCGCTACCGGAGCTACAGTGCTAGGCAGCGGTGCCCAACGGAAATATCCGGCTGCTGCTGCTGATTTGGGCCTAAAACGGCCAAAACAACTGCTGCCAGAGCCCCAAAACATGCCAAAACAGCCACCAAAGTTGTCGTGGTCACCAGAGCCCTAGAATGGTTGCCAGAATCACTGCTGTGGTCACTGAAACCCTAGAAGAATTGCGAAAGCGGCCGTAATGGTCACTAGAACCCTAGAACGATTGCTAGAGTAGCCATTAGAGGTCACACCACATCATGGGAGAGCCTCAACGAATCTCGGAGGCCCTCACCATGCATGAGATTTGTGTAGAGATCCTCAACCTGTACTATGTATGTGGAAGACCTCCATGAGAAGTAGACAAATAGTAGCAATATGATCAAATCCACTTTGATACCATGTTGAAAAGAAAAAGAATGCACAATCAGAAGAATGCAACGATATATGTGGAAAACCCTTCTCAACAGAAGGGAAAAATAATGGGAATGGATACCTAGTGCTCACTGGATGCTAGGTTTTTTTGTTCTTTTCAACTACTCGAGGTGAGAGGTGTTACAATATTTATAGGCTCTAGGTTAAAGTGATTCACCTCCTAGATCCAATTACCTGGTTACAACATATAACTCAACATAGCCAGCTCTTTCACGACATGTGATGGCGATCTCCATTGTAGAAGACCACATAAGATAGTTGGACTTGTTTAGCCTCATGGCTAAATCGACTTATTTGAGTTGTTTGGGACCTTCACAAGTCCTAAATCCTTATCGCTTAGGTGGAAAGAGGTCATACATTGCACAAGCCACTCATGGTCACAAGCAAATCACAAGCACTGCAGTTCGCAATTCCAAGCATAAGTACTGTTGCTGCACAAAACACAGGAGCATCAATGCCACCATCCAAAATCACTGCCAACCAACAGTGCAGACCAATCACTGAGGACTGCTGGTCGTCAAGTTAGATCGGATTGTCACCCTGCAATCACCTTTGCTGCCACCTACATTCAGGCAGCCATTGAACCTGGGTTAGGCTGTTGCATGCTGTCACGTAGCAGGCCCTCATCACTTTTCCTGTTGAGGCTGTTGTTGGACTATCAATCCACTGATAGCCCCTCACTGGGCCACAAGTAACACATGACTTGCCTAAACCACCACAAATCCTATGTGTAACCACAATGCATTCATGAAGACTCAGAACAAACAACACTACACTCAAAAACCATCTGTGTGGAAGTCCCATGAAACCCAAGCCTATATCGTAGGGACTCTAATACCAGCATGAAGTGTCAAGGCAAAAGCAATCAATGCATACATGGAAAATTCTCCTCAACAAGAGAGAAAAACCATGGGACTTGGAGCCCCAACCACGACTGGAATTAGGTTTTCTCAACTAAATGAGAAATTTGGGGGTGTTACAATATATAGGCAGGCACCTGGGTTAATGGAGCTGCCTTAAGACCCATTTACTGGAATGCAACATAACTTGTATTACACTTGTGAATTTATGCTTTTATTATTTCATTTCTGTAGTAATCAGCATGGCCATCACCATCAAAACAAAGTTCCGTATCCTGTAAAAATCCACTACAAACATATACATGCAATGGTATTGGTTCCTTGGCCTTTTGAATGGATTGCTGAGCACCTAAGTAATATACGACCCCTATCCACCTCCTCACTACCCAAACTTTCCTATAACATGGAGTGGTTGAAATTGAAAATTTAAAAATGTTGAAGCCATGCCAAAGCCCATTCTGACACTATCTTTATGCAGCCAAATTTAATAGATTCAAAACATGGAAAGCATATATAAAGGATAACCAATCTTGAGCTCATAGATAGAGAATAATGTTGGCTCTCAAAAGTACCTTTGCCCATGGAGGCAATGTAACATCCCCCAGTGGCTCACCGTCCTGCTTCACACCAAGATGATAGGAGTTTGAATTAACCAGAAACTCAGGCATGTAAAAAAATTCTGGTATTAATTCCTTCACGTCACTTGTATTTGACATGCAATTCTTATATGTCCCCTCAATACTTTGGAACAAGCGATCAGCATGATCAAATTTACCACCCTGTCCATGACGTTTTCCATAGAATTGAAGTGTTAAACAAATGAATCAATTCAAGAAACATGTAGAGAATTTATCTAAAACAGAAGTTACTTCATTGAAACACACCTGCAAATTACGGTGTAGAGCTGTGAAGGGCTGTAGTCTGAGAAGGTAATATAGCACAATTCCCATGCTAGAGTAATGAGAACCATAATAAAAGCTGAAATAATGAAAATCAGTGAGCTTCTTGTATAATTTTCCATTTGGAGGCTACACATGTTTACAGTTTAAAGGCCCCACATCAACCATATCCAGTTAAGCAGTCTTCATTTTTGAGAAATTTGACAGGATCCATGTTTTCAAGTTGGAAGATGCACATTAATCCCCTTATGTAGCCCGTTTAGGGAAAACAAATTGTGGAAGATTTTCTAGCAAATATCATGAGAACCCATCCCAGAAAGAAAGCAGATAATAGTGAAAAAAGGACAAAAAAGCTTACCTGGGAATATCAGGGTCAGAGAAATTATGATATCTATCCTCAAATGCCTGCAAGAATTGAGTTGTAACTTATGACAAGTAAACGAAAATTAGCAGATATCTAAGACACTGATTCCAGCTGGTAAAGGATGAAGCAATAGCAGATATGCCATATAACTAAAAATCCTCTAATGAAACAAACCTCGAAACGCTTTGGGTCCAATGCACCAACAGGCTTTGAAAGATCTCGAAAAGTAGAAGACTTATTAAAATCTAGTTGCTCTGAAGTGTAATCAGCTAAGATCCAAGGAAAGACAGGGTACTGAGTTATGTCATTGTATGATCGACCTGAGAGTGTGTTAAGAGTCATGAGATACTCAAAGTTGCTTATCTCTCTTCTCCTCCAGCTCTCTCTAGCTGCTTCTGTCATTTCCGTGGCTACACGTCGATCAACAAAAGAAATGATTCCAGTCTTATCCTTGGAACCTCCTTTGGGAAGCAATGCCTCATTTCTTGAAGAAACGATCAATGTACCAACAGTTTTAGCATCTTTTGGGGATGCAAAGTTCAAGAGGACAGGAGGAACATAATCATTAAAGAATATCTCAATTGCAGTATACTGGAGGAGGTACCGAGTCCAGTGAATAGACTTAATCTGTGATGCAAAAGTATTGAAATTAGAAGAATGAATTGAATGAATTGAATAACAGTCCAGATGTGAATGCTTTGAAAGTTAGACCTTGCTAATGTTCCATCTTCTGTGGCGCTTAATTTTCTTGTTTTTCTTTTCAAGCAAACGTCCATGATCAACATTGTCAGCACCAATTCCTTTTTCTGAATCCATGTCAAGATCTAACGACCCTTTTTGGAAATTCAGGCTTTTAACTCTACTGACTGAACCGGAACTTTCAATGTCTCCTGGAATTTTAAATCTCTTAAAAACTGATGATCCACCAGTTCCTTCAACAAGAAAAAGGCTAGAGAAATGCAGAATTGTCTGTCTAACAGCTAAATGCCCAGCTATTTTTCTTTTTGGTGTTACAAGCACACATGGAATGGACAGCAAAACCTGTTGTGGAACAGAAGTGGTGTCACTGTATATGCTGTAAGTGAACAGTAGAAAAGAGGGTTTTATACCTTTGAGGCTTCTGGCTCTGTAACCCGTGGTGGAAGACTCTTATCCTGTACAATATCCACTTGATTTTTATGGTCTTCATCAAAACTTGGAAATTTACTATGTGAGGAATCACTGTGGCCTGCTGTTTGATCAGCTACTTGGTCATTTTCGCCATCATGTTCTGCAAATTCATCACTGGTAATGCCACGAACACCCTTCAAAAGGAAGCGTTTCATTTGCTCAGGAAGGCTTTTCATACTCAGACTTTTGTCTTCGATACTACTATTAATTTCTTTGCAATTAGAAGCAGCGGAAGGATAACAGAGTTTTTCTTCGAAATGATAATTCCTTCTCAATTTTGGCCTGCGTCTCCAGTTATCCTCCATCTTATCATGTTTCCAATGAACTACACTGCTGTTAGGAAAGGCAGTAGCAGACCAAGGCCCTCTTTCATCAACTAATGTGCGGAATAGGTGCACCCATTTTTCCTATTCAAAGAAAATTTATTATTTTTCAGAACACAGAATAAGCACCCAAATGTTATCAATGGAGGTAGGAATTATACATTATTTTTTTAAAAGAAAAATTTGAAGTTTAAGTTGAATCTTACAGCAACAATTTGTTGATCCTCCTCAGAGGCAGTATGGCAGATAGCTCTTCGACTATCATCTGAGGAAATAATTGCACCGACAGTGGACTTAATTTCATCTTCAAGCATCTGTTTTTTCTCCAAATTAGCAATTAAATTTTCATCCATCTTGATGCGAAGCTCTTGTGTCTGTCGTAAACGGTCTGTCCACAGAGCTTTCAGGTACTTCACCTCTTCGGCTGCCTAATAGTCAAACAAGGATTATGAGCAAACTTAAACAAAAGGAAAGTTATGCTGTATAGGTGGCCTGGAAAATGGAAATATCCCATAATGTGCAAACGACCCCATTATAATGGTAGCCAGAGATTCATTATAACAAGGCAATCCCAGATTATTGTCATCCTTTTTGGACCAACTCCAAAATAAATAACAGCAAAATGGTCAACCAATCTGTAAAGATCCATACGTTTACGATATAATGTGATGGAAAATGTGTAATTAATCACTCTTATTTTTCATTCTATATTATCATGTAATTAAAGCACTAAAGCTTCCTATAAAATGGGGGACTACTACTAAAATTGAAACATCCTTCTCTATGTTAACATGGTATAAGAACCTGGTTGCTAATGCTCCTAATAATTATTCCTCTCAATTGCCAACCCCTCCCAATTCACCAACATTATGACCTCAACTCCTCTCCTGCTTACTCTATTTGAATTTTTTTTTCCTTTTCCTTAAGTATATTCTTTGTCTTATCCTCTCTATCCATCTAAAAGAGGACTCCTACATTCTTCTAGCTTAACTAGCGAATGACAACCTACAAATATTAAGTAAAAGATGATACGAACCTAACAAAAACTTCTTGAAAGAAGTTGAAGAAAACAAACTTCTTTAGGTTGTCAAAAAATCCCTACACTTCTATATAGGCGTGGAAAAAATACATTATAGACCCACTACATAAAATAAAATAACACAGTACCCCTTACAAACATAAACATAACTCAACACTTCCCCTCAAGCTAGAGCATATATATCCATCATGTTCAGCTTGTTTCTACACTTCTCAAACTGGGGACGTGGCAACGACTTGGTAAGCATGTCAGCAGTCTGATCTGAGGAGGCAAGACAAGTAGTATGAAGCAGACCTTGTTGAATCAAACTCCTGGTGTAATGACAATCCACTTCCACATGTTTGTTCTCTAATGGAACATAGGATTGTTTGCAATGTGGGTAGCAGCCCGGTTGTCACAATGCATCTCCATAGGTTCCTGAACATCAACATGAAGATCTCGTAACAGAGATCTGATCCATATCATTTCAGCAGCAATATGTGCCATGGCCCTGTACTCAGACTCAGCACTAGAGCATGAAACAACACTTTGTTTCTTGCTCCTCCAGGTAACCAAGTTCCCAGCGATAAAGGTATAGAAACCAGTAGTAGATCGCCTATCCCCGGCATCACTTACATAATCTGCATCTAAGTATGCAACAATGGCCATAAGTGCCTTTCTCTGAAAAAAGAATGCCTCTATTTGACATCCCTCGATGTACCTCAACACCTACATCATAGCCTGCCAATGAACCTCAGTGGGCTTATCTAAGAACTGACACAGCTTCTCCACTGCAAGGCTAATATCTGGCCTAGTGATAGTCAGATATAACAGCTTCCCCATCAGCTATTGATATGCCTTCTTGTCTTTTAGC
The DNA here is from genome assembly GCA_037157565.1 of Thalassia testudinum. Classification (NCBI taxonomy): domain Eukaryota; kingdom Viridiplantae; phylum Streptophyta; class Magnoliopsida; order Alismatales; family Hydrocharitaceae; genus Thalassia; species Thalassia testudinum. The sequence continues at coordinate 29,510,033 of JAZHRO010000024.1, forward strand.
TTCACATTACTCTCAAACAGATGAATTTTAGGATCCGTAGGAATATTTGCATCTTTGGTTCCTAGCATGCCTGTCTCTTGAAGAATATCAATGGCATATTTCCTCTGCGACATAATTGTCCCTTGTTTACTTGTAGCAAACTTAATGCCTAAAAAATATCTCAGCTTCCCAAGATCTTTCATGATAAATTGGTGTGCCAAGTATTTCTTTATCTGAGATACATCCTCTGCATCATTACCTGTAAGAATAAGATTATCCACATACACAAATAAAGCCACTGTACCCCTACTGGTATTCCTCACAAACAGTGAATGATCCGATGAAGATCTCTGCGTCCCAATAACAGACAATGCCTCAGACAGGCGTTGGAACTAGGCTCGGGGGCTCTGCTTAAGACCATAAATAGCCTTACGAAGCCTGCATACATACTCCCCCTGAATCTCAAAGCCACGTAGCTGCTGCATATATATATCTCTTCCTCTAAGTCTCTGTACAGAAATGCATTTTTAACATCCAACTGATGTAACTGTCATCCATAATGAGCCGCAATAGATATAAGAATTCGAACAATAGAGTCGTGCAACAGGGGAAAACGTGCCAAAGAAATCCACCCCATATGTCTGGGTGAATCCTTTGGCCACTAAGCGAGCCTTATATCTTGAAATAGACTCATCTGGGTTGTATTTCAAGGTAAAGACACATCTGGCTCCAACAAGATGCATGCCAAACGGTAAAGGTGACAGCTCCAAAGTACCTCTGGTAGTAAGTGCAGACATCTCCTCCTCCATAGCTGCCTTCCAATGTGGATGTAGTAGAGCTTGCTGGTACGAGGTAGGTAACTCAAAACTAGATACACCAACTGTGAATGCATGAAACTCCGAACTTAAAGAATCAATAGTAACACCACTTCCAGCAACACGATATTGGGCATAAAATCGCGGAGCCTTCCTAATAGCAATAGGAATATCTTTATCAGTACTCATGGAATCAGAACCTGGAAAACTATCCTCAGGTGGCAGACTCCCACCTGCTACATCTGCTGACACTGTGCCTGAAAAAGTCTCCTGAGTAGGAACCATCTCTGGGTTATCAACACTAACCTGAGGAGTCTGTGGAATAGATGGAGGGGGCTTTGCCCTATACACAACTGACAACTGATAGGTGTGACCCTTGAAGGTCCATTCATCCGCTGGTGCTGGTTTGAATGTGTTGGTAGGTGGCTCATCAACTTGAGAAGGGCTACTAGTATCTGTGAATATACCAAATGGTATAGGAGAAACTGGTACAGGCGCATTCTTCGGCACACTCTGCACCTACTTGGCAGCAATAGAAAAAAAAGGCATTGCTTCATGAAAGGTGACATCTGCACTGATATAATGTCTCTGGTGTAGGGGATCAAAACACCGATACCTCTTCTGAGTACGAGAATAACCAAAAAAACACACACTTTATTGCTCTAGATGCTAATTTATCATGCCCAAGTTCAAGGAGATGTACAAAAGCCACACACACAAAGGTCTTGGGTGGAAGATCAAACAACTCATCATTTGGATAAAGCACCTGCCATAGTATCTGCTCGTGAATTACTGAGGGGGGCAATTTGTTAATAAGGTAGCAAGCAGTGAGAACTGCATCTCCCCAATAGTTCTGTGGCACACTGTTATGGATAAGATCTCTGGCCATATCAAGGATATGTCTGTGCTTTCTCTCTGCGACTCCATTTTGCTAAGAAGTGTGAGGACATGAGATTTGATGAATTATACCATGTATGCCATAGAATTCTACCAACCAACAAGTACAAAACTCCAGTGCATTACTGAATCTGAGAGTTTTGATGCAAACATCAAATTGATTTTTATCATCAACACAAACTTCTCAATCAGTGGACCTACTTCAAACTTATTCTTCATGAGAAATAGCCAGGACAATCTGGAAAAATCATCAACCACAATCAAATAGTACCGATGTCATGCTCTATCAGAAGTCCTACTGGGACCCCAAACATCAAGATGCACTAACTGAAAACATGAAGTTGGATGTGGTCCTATAGCAGCTGGAAAGGAAGATCTATGGTACTTCCCAAGTTGACATGCATCGCAGGAAAGTTGTGTAGTTGGGGACACATGAGAAATAAGCCTGCGTAACTTTTCCAAAGAAGGATGGCTCAATCGTCTATGCCACTGTAAAGTACTCCCAGATGTGGTACTAACCCGACATGCAGCAGCTATAGGACCCTGCTGAAGTCGGTAAACTCCTTCATATCCACTACCAATAATCTTCTTTGTCATTCTATCCAAGAAAATACATCCACGCTCATTAAAGAAGACCCGACAATTCATCTGCTTAATGATCTCACTGACAGAGAGCAAGTTCGTGAATAAATCTGGAATAAACTGAATATGATTAAGCTGCATAGAAGGGGTAACATTAATTTCCCCTTGACCACTAATAGGAGCAAGTTGCCCATCAGCCACCTGTACTGTACGACCTCGAGAGACAGGTTGAACCTGTCTAAAGCACTGTAGATTCCCGGATAAATGATTGGAAGCACCTAAATCAATCAACCACGTCACACCAGTGGTTTGAGTATCACCCACGGCAATTCCTAGTATAATCTCTGACTGAGACACTGCCATGTTTACTGAACCACACTGCCACAAACAAAGTTCAACGTGCCACAAAGAAGGGTACACACCCTTGAACTTCTTCACACTTCAGATATGAAAATTGACAGAAAATGAGAACTACACACCCCAACAAATATGCCAACCAGGGAATACACACCCCAAAAAACTATGCTCACATGCGGTCAATACTCAAGGGGACTACACACCCAAAAAACATGCATCAAAGGGGAATACACACCCCAAATCTAATAGATAAGATCTGAAAATACCATTACATCATCTTTCCGGAAGATCCTTGACTTCAATACTCCAACTACGATCCAAAGATCTTCCAATCAGACACAAGGCAAAGATGTGCCCTCTTCCTGCTGCCAAACACCAACGGTAGGAGAGAGAGCATAAAAAATCAGCGGCTAGGCCTGGGCAGTGGTGGCAGGTGGCCTAGGCGATGGTGGCAGGTGGCCTAGGAGGTGGCCTGCAGCAGCTCTTCCCGGCACTGTGACCTACTGTTGCCGCCACATGCTGTTGCTGCTGGAGGCGGTGGTGGCCCTGTGTTGCTGTTGCTGCTATTGGCGGCGGCGGTGGCCTAATGTTGTTGCTGGCGGCAGTGGCCTGCTGCTGGCCTACTGCTACAGCAGCTAGCGGGAGTAATCTGTGTTGCTACTGCTGTTGCAGCGGTGGTCCGACACTGGCATGGCCGTCGGTGGTGGTGGCGGTAGCTTCGGCGAGAAGGCTTAAGGTAGGATTAGGGTTTTGTTTTTGGTGTAGTCCTCAACCTTGGCTCTGATACTAAGTTGAAGAAAACAAACTTCCTTAGGTTGCTAAGAAATCCCTACACTTATATCTAGGTGTAGAAAAAGTACATCATAGACCTACTACACAAAATAAAATAATACAACACCCTTTACAAACATAAACATAACTCAACAAAAGATTATCAAGCATGCCCTCCTTATCTTCTATTGTAGATAAAACCAAAATCAATAGATAAAACTCTTAACTAGATAATTCATTAGCAGGGTTTCTTGAGTTGGCAGAGTTCATCAATGCCAAGGGAGTAGTAGAGAACCTTGTCGATGGAGGTGTGGAAGTAGGGAAGTGTTTAGTGGAGAGCCTGATTTGGTGGTGTTGTTTGCAATGAACACCACATCCAAGTTAGACATTAATTAACAAATCTTATTGGATGCATGAATTTCTTCTGCGATTTTGGAGTTTTGGTTATCATTAAATAAACCAGGAGTGAACCATCTAGGTGCATGCACGCAATTGCATTTTCAACATACATACACGAACAAGAAAATCAAAATCTTGTGCACAGAAACCATGCATGTTGGCAAAAAGACCTTCCTCCTTTGGATTTGCAAAGAATTGGGGTCTTAAGAACCATTTACGGAAGTGACAATGCAAATTAAATTTCTCAGAAAGTCTAACAGCCAAATTTATAACCCCAACTTGCTCGATGTTCTAGATTATCATTCATAAAGTAATGTGCTCGATTGGAAACCATTGTCCAAGTGAGGAACAAATTTCCTACAATAGAAATTAAGTTATTTTTCATAGCCTTTTTCAAAAGGATATTTCTCATAAACTTTACAATCTTCTTAGTCCAAGTGGCTTTTAGATCAACTTCAATTGATTATGATATATCCATAGAAGAAAAAAGGTTCTCTTGAAAAGCTGATCTTTTGCACCATGAATGTTCTCCTTATTCTTAAAAAAAAAAAGCCAAGTTCATTTTTTTCAAATTAGATCTAAGATACTATTTATTTGTAAAATAATGGTTTAATGGAGAAAATGCTTTCAAAATGTCCAAAAACCAAACAAAGGTGTTGAGTTATATTTGTTATTTTTGGGTCTTCTTGTTACTTTTATATTGTATAGGGGCACATGTTGTAATTGTCCCATGGTGTTTCTTTATATAAATGCACGTAGGGTTTCTTGAATGAATGAATCTATTCATTTGTCTTAACGTGGTAATAGAGCAATGGTCCCAGACCAGGGCCTCGATATCCCACCAAGCCTTAGCCACCAACACCACCACCAAAACCCCTCTCTCTCCTCCCTAGGTGCTACCAGCCAGCAGTGGTCCCCAGCAGACCACCGTCGGCCAACAACAATCACCACCAGTAGCAGTCAGCACGGCTAGTGGTTTCCTCGCTACATCAGTCTAGCAAGCAATGATCTAGTGACCATTCTATCTTTTATTCAGAGGATAAGAGATGTGTCTAGGAGCTGAGTTGTTTTAGCCACTTATGTAAATAACATGGTGTTAATATGCGATGATGAAGAAGGTATCCATTTGATTGAGGCCTTCTTACACTCCACCTTTGTGACGAAAGACCTTGAAGACTTACAATACTTCATTGGGATTGAGGTTGTTAGACAAGGGCCTCATTTGTCTCTATCTCAGAGGAAGTATACTCTCTAAATTCTTGAGGAGGTTGGTTATTTGGGAGCCAAGCCATTTGGCACTCCTGTTTAGGCATGATATGTTCCTAGCATTGAGGATGATCCACTCTATGACGACGTCTCCAGATGTCACAGCTTAGTTGGACACCTTTTGTACTGAGATATCAACTTCGTCATTAGCAGACCTAGTCAACATACAAGCACCACGCTACAGTCATTGGCATGAGGCATGCCTCATTTTGAGGTACCTCAAGAGAAATCCTAGTTGGGGACTCTACCATAGAGATAATAGGTCCACGAACATCATGGCCTATTTTGATGCAGACTATGCAGGGTTTATTGAGGACAGACAATCTACCTTGGGGTATGCTCTGTTTTTTGGTGGAAATCTAGTTTCTTGGAGATGCAAGAAACAAAGTATGGTTGCTCATTTCAGCGCCAAGGCAGAATGTCGTGACATGGCCCATGCCACATGTGAGATCATGTGGGTTGTGAGTTTCCTACGGGATCTAGGAGAGGAGGTGCAGCTACTGATCCCTCTTTATAGTGACAATTAGTCGGCGATATATGTAGTGTCCAACCCAATCTTCCATCCGCATAGAAAGCATATTAAGGTAGATTGCCATTTCATTAGAAATGCGATCGTGGAAGGGAGGATTAGCATATAATAGAAGAAAATGAGCATTCAAGTTTATTCCAGAAACTTTACACCTTGTTATAAAGAGAAGAGGTGAGGGAAAAATAATAGTACAAGCTCATGAAGAAAAGGAAAATAACAAAGTGGTACAAGCACCATAAAACAAAAGAAAGGCATATACAACACTCCCCCTCATGATTGAGCATAGATGCCTATCATACTCAGCTTAGAACAATAGACATCAAAAGTAGAGCGAGTGAGAGGCTTGGTAAAAATATCAGCTATCTAGTCCTCTGATGTGACTAAAGTGGTCTGCAAAATCCCATGTTGAATCAGATCTCTGGTATAATGGCAATCAACTTCCACGTGCTTGGTGTGCTCATAGAACATGGGATTATTGGCAAAGTGGCTGCACGATTGTCACACCGCATCTCCATGAGCTCCTTGAGCTGGACATGTAGATCACAAACAAGGATCTTACCCAAACCATCTCAGCTGCAGTCTAGGCCATAACTCTATACTCAGACTCTGTGCTGGACCTAGACACCATTGTTTGCTTCTTACTCCTCCAAGTAACTAAGTTTCCTACTACATAGGTGTAGAAGCATATAGTAGACTTTCTATCTTCCAAGCACCCTACATAGTCTACATCGGATGGGAATTGATGTAGTAAAGGAGCCTAACAAAATACTATTTTGTATGTATTGCAATAGTTTTATTTTTTTAAGTACTTATATGCAAAATTCCAAAGGATGGTGCCCTTGGAAGCACTTTTTGCATAGGGAAGTGTCCTTCATGGAGCTGAATGTTCTACTAAAGAGCATTCATTGTATTAAAGAGAGTTTTATGAATGAATGGATGAAATACTTTTTCTTGTTACCCAAGTTGTAGAATATATATTTTCCCTCTCCGGTGGATCTCTGGATTTTTTCCCTCCTATTTTGAAAGTTTACAGAGTTCAACAACTTTCTTACTTCCAACAACAATGAGAATTACCGGCAAGCAAGAGTCATCTCCGTCTCCTTTTTCCCACTTCTCATGCTGCGTCACATGTGATCACGACCTGCCCGCTACTCCAAGGAAGGGCACTTGCAGTTGTACCATATACCTTATTTGTAAGCATGTCTCTATAGCATGCCCTGGGCCTTCCTTTAGGCAGTTCTCTGTGGCTCTTTTAATAGCCTCAATCCTCACTTCACATCAACAATTTCTTCTGAATTCAAGGTGCTGATATGACATGGAAATGTCAACTCTCACTTCACGACGTGCATAACGATTTAGTGATCCACCTTTTTATGCTATTGTCGTAGATTTTGAGTAGGCATTCATTGTGAAATAAAATCTAGTACACAAACCGACTCGCAGTAAAAGGGAACCCTCCAAGTTATGGAGCAGCCTTCTTTGAGACCACTTCACTTGTTGCTCAACTTTCAAGGTTCCATATTCCTATTAATATGACCGGCCTCTCCAACAACTTAATTTATGAAGATTTTTTTTTCTTTTTCTTTTTCTTTTCCTTTTTTTTGATTAGTAGTCTATATGCAGCAGTCTCCTAGCTTTGAGTCATAAGAAGAGTATTCCACAGTATGCAGATTGAAGAAGTCAATCTATAGCCTTAACTAGAATTGGAAGATGTGGTCTAGAAGCTACTTTAAGTTTTGGAGGCACTTGGGTTTCACATTTGTGGAAAGGACTACCAGGAGGATATTGGTGATGCTCACATTCGTGGATATCATGATAATTACTGGTTATGGTGCTCAAGAGATCTGCGATGTGAAGAAATCTTCCGAAGATAACTTTATCATTGAGGATTTAAGTCCTCTTAAATACTCTTTAGGGAATGAAGTTACTTACAACCAATGGGTGTTCTATTATCCTAGAGAAAGTAAGCAACAAACTTTCTCTACGAGAGTTGAATGTCAGGTGCAAAACAAGCATCCATCCCTAGGAATTCTAGGGTTTATGGAAAATGCAAAACTGGTAATGCTTGCATCTTCAAAGGGTTGATGAGCAGATTGTGGCATTTGACCAAGTTTAAACAATCTCTTGGCATTCACAAACATTTGTCAGTTCATGGATAAACTTGCCAAGATGTGCTGCAATGTAGCCCAAGTTCTTGAAATCCCCTTCTATGCAAGGAAATATTGGATATTGTAGACTATAGTCATACAAAATATGTGGGGTATCCCAAGAATAGGAAGTTTACTACTAATTTTTGCACCCATCTTCTCGAGAATCATGTAACCTGGAGAAGCAAGAAATAAGATGTGGCCTAGACGGCAGTGGTACCAAGGTAGAGTGTGAAGTTGAGAGTATTAGGGTATGGCCAAGACAATAGTCAACGTGAGATGGGTACATTCTACCCCGCACGAGCTACAGGTGCCATTTGATAATCAGGTTGTCTGATATATATATTGTTGGGTTGTAGTGTCATTAGTTTATTCCAGAAAGGCCCTGGTACCTTTATATAGAAAAGCACATCAGAAAAGAATTATATGAATACCCTTACACACCCTTTCACAATAAACAAATAAAGAGTCAACACGACTCACGGACATAACTCAACACTCCCCCTCAAGCTGGAGTATAAGTATTAAACATGCTCAACTTGGAACTAATGTGGTGTAGTCGTTTTTTGGGAAGAGCTTTGGTGAATATGTCGGCAAGTTGATCTTTGGTACATATGTAGGGCGTAGAGATCTTCTTTGCAGCAATGGCCTCTCTAATGAAGTGGCAATCCACTTTAATATACTTGGTTATCTCATGGAAGACATGATTATTTGCAATGAATGTGGCAGCTTTGTTGTCTCAGTGCATAGGAATAGGACCAGAGACTTTTACTCCAAAGTCCTCTAGGATAGAGTGAACCCAGAGTAACTCATAAGTAGTTTGAGCTGTGGCCATATATTTTAATTCAACACTTGACCTAGAAACAATCGCATGTTTTTGGCTTCTCCATGTAAACAAATTACCCCCAACAAATGTATAGTATCCTGTAGTGGATCTCCTATCCTCATGTCTCCCAGCATAATCTACACCTGAATATCCACAAACATCTACATGACCATCGTTTTTAAACAAAAGTCCTTTCTTAGGTGCACCTTTTGAATACCTGAGAATTTGGCAAGCTCCATCCCAATGGATCTCCTTTGGTGATTGCATGAACTGGCTCAACCTTCAAACTATAAAGGCAATGCCAGGACGAGTAAATGTCAGATACAATAGCTTATCAATTACTGCACGGTATCTAGTCACATCTTATAGTAGAGGACTGTCATCATGTGCAATAGGCAATGATACATCCATGGGCACATATGTTGGCTTGCACCCTAGCATACCAATGTCTCTCAACATATCAAGATACTTGCACTAAGATAGCATAAGTCCTCCTTCAGTGTGCTGCACCTCAATACAAAGGAAATAGTTGATGGAGCCTAGATCCTTGGTAACAAATTGTGACTATAGCAGCTTCTTTGTCTTCTCTATAGCTTGTCTGTCACTTCCAGTTAGCAGTATGTCATCCACATACACAATAAATATAATTGAACCTATCTTCCCATGTAACGTAAAAATCGAGTAATCAGCAGAGGATCTGGTGAAGCCATATTTCTGGACTACTCTGCTGAACCTCTCAAACCAGGCTCTCGAACTTTGTTTTAGTCCATAGATAGGTTTCTTCAGTTTACATACCTTCTGACACTTCCCCTAAGTTAAAAAGCTGGGTGGCTGCTCCATGTACACTTCCTCCTCCAAGTTGTCATAAAGAAAAGCATTCTTGATATCCAATTGATGAACAGTCCAGTTCTTGTTAATTGCAAAAGAAAGTAGGATCCTAACAGAATTAAGACAAGCCACTTGGGAGAATGCCTCAAAGTAATCCACACCGAAGGTCTGAGTGTAGTCTTTAGCAACCAGGCGCACCTTGTATCTTTCTACAGTTCCATTTGAATGACATTTGAGGGTGAAAACCCATCTATACCCCACAACTATAGCACCTGAGGGTAGATCAACAAGATCCCATGTGCCACGAGACTGTAAAGCTACCATCTCCTCCTCCATAGCTAAGGTCCAAGATGGATCTTGTAAGGCCTCATGATGGTCTTGTGGTACCTGTAAGCTGTCAATAGCCAGAGATAATTGCCGTCCAATTGTAGGTAAACTGTCAAGTGACATAAACTAAGATACATAATATTTAGTATAAGACCATGGAGCGTTCCTTTGTGCAATAGGAAGGTCTAGGGTAGTATCCTTAGTAACAGTAGGTACCTGGTCCTCAGACGAATCATCAGTAGTTGGAGGCTGAGCAGAAATGGTAGACAATGGCTCCTCCACCTGAGGAACATCCTGAGTCCTACGTTGAAAATGCTTAGGAAAGGTATCTATGAGAGGAACCTCAAGACGATATGGGTAAGAGCCAGGATTAGGTTGTGTGGCCCATGATGTAGGCAGCTCAATGGGTTGTGGTGGCTCAGATAGAGTAGGAAGAGGAACATCAGGCTAAGTAATGGACTGCTCCCCCTTATTTCTGGTAGTAGGGGATATCCTCAAAGAAAGTAACATTGACAGATATATAGAATTTCCGTGAAACAGGATCATAATGGTACCCTTTCTAAGTTCTAGGATAACCCAGAAAGATGCACTTCACAGAACAAGGAGAAATCTTATCTACATGGTGTAGATGGATGAAACACACATCCAAAGCTAATCGAAGTGATAGAAAATGTCTTTGCCAGGATACAATAGGTAGTACGATGTTTCACCCCCCCAGAACAGATGAATAAACATGATTCACTAGATAAGTGGTAGTGAGAACAACATCAACCCAAAAAGACAGAGGAACATTTATTTGAAACATAATGGAGCAGGCCACATCAAGCAAATGTCTAAGTTTACGTTTAGCTACCCCATTTTGTTGGGAAGTATGAACGCAAGTAGTCTAGTGAATATTCATTGACTTAAAAAAGGTGGTAGTCTTGGCATTCACAAATTCCAAATCATCACTCCAAAGATTTTTTATAACAGATAAAAACTGAGTCTTTATTTCCAAAATAAAATTTTTCACAATATCAAAGACTTTGAACTTTTCTTTCATCCTAAACACCCATGACATCCTGATGTGTTCATCCACAAGAACAAAAAAATACCGAAAGCTTCTAACACTCTTAACCTTATACGGGTCCTAAACATCAACATGAATTAAAGCAAAAACAAACTCACCTCTTTTATTTCGCGGTGGAAAAGAAGACCTATGGTGCTTGCCCAAATGATAGGCTTACACCTAAAACATCCAACTTAGGAACTGGTAGCGAAGAACATGTAAACTTGGATGACCAAGACAAAGCTGCCACTGGAGAGCAGAAGTGGCACAAACAACATCAGCACTGGAGGAAGTAGGGACACGAAAGTAATAGAGACCATTCTGCTCAAGCCCTCTGCCAATCCACCTTATCGTCTGGAGGTCCTGCAAGAAGTATTGGTCATGAAACAATGCCCGACATCTCAAATCCTTTGTAATTTAGCTAATAGACATCAAATTTAGAGCAAACTTGGGAGCTTGCATAACATTTGATAATGGTAAAGTGGAGGATATAGATATGTTCTCAAGACTAGTAACTGGTGACAAACCACCATCGGCTACTTAGCCTGAAATGGAGTAGCAAGACCTCGTAGGGAGGAAAATAAGGTAGTATTACCAGTTATGTGTGAGGAGTCACCTGAACATGCAAGCCACGTAGGGGCTTGGGATCTGGCTGACACAGTTGCAGTACCTGCAAATCTTTGAACTCAGGTGGAAGTGGATGCCTGAAAAGCCATGAAGTGCTCATAATCTGCTCTTGATATTGAAATCTACCTATCATCCTCTTGTGCCTGAGATGTATCTTCTGTAGAAACCTGATGAACATGTGGATCCATACCCTGTATATATCCGTGCTTGACCTAGCAACGGTTCACAATATGTCCATTTCTTTGAAAGTACTTACAGAAGAAGGAACTCCGATCTTGACCACGACCACATGCAGTACCACGAGATTGACCTCCTCTTCCTCTAGAAGCTCCCCTACCATGAACAACAATGGCAATAGTAGAGGCATTAGACGTAGGCATTGGATCGGTAGTGTCAAGTCTAGAAAGACGACCGTAAATCTACGTCGGTGTGGGAATCTCATCCATGGTCATGAATTGATCTTTCACTGCCTTGTACTTAGGGCCATGACCAGAGAGAACCTGAATAGATCGAATAGCCTCTCTTTGCTTAACAATAACAGCTACATTGGTAGAAATAGGCTGGTTGACATTCCGCTCATCCTAGAGGTTCTTTATTATGCCATAGTATTTGGATAAAGCCATAGTGCCTTTCCGAAGAGTGTGGATGTCCTCTATGACTCGGTACAAAGTGATAATGTTGCTCCTGTAGGAATGAATCTCATGTAACACTTCCCATATTTTCTTCGTAGAGGCATACGCTATGACCTGCTTAGCGATAGTCTGAGTCATGTTATTTAGAAGACATGTCACCCAGTCATTGTCAGCCTCCCAATCTGCAGTCTTCATAGCTGGCACATCATCTATCAAAATATGCTTCTTTCGAGGTGATCTGACAAATCGAGAGAAAGAAGTAGATCGAAGTAGGAAGTTGGATACATCCAACTTGATAGATGTCCCCTGCATGTGAGGGGGCACTCGTGGTAGATATCTTCCCCATGGTGTCTCCGAATGATTCCTTTTGGTCCCCATAATAGCCGAAGTCAAGATCCACACCGAACAATGACTTTAAGGTCTGAAAATCAGATCATACGGTCTGAAAACTTCAATTTCAGACTTGTATTGCCTTTGAACTACACATATATGCCACAAGAATCTAGATCATGTACCTCATGGATACTAAGAACAAACTTCCTTTGCACATGCTAGGGCATAGATCGAGCCCTAGCGGTGACTAAAGACTCGTAGAAAACTTGTAGGAGAAGACCAAACTGAAAGACCTGGTCCTAGTCGATGTAGTTGCCTCCTCCGCCTACACGAAGTCTGGCAAACTTGAGAGAAAGGCTAGCTGCGTGCTAGATGCCTCCTATTCGTAGGAGGGAGACAAGGCAGCAGACCACACCGGCCACGGTGGGAAGGGTGGCACTGGCGAAAAGGAGGGAGGGGTGGACCAACGACGACGTGGTCAGCGTTGGTAAGGAGGGGATGTGCAACCTTTGCTGGTCAGCGCTGGTGAGGAGGGGGGGTGGTGCAACCTCTGTTAGTCGACACTGGTGAGGGAGAGGGCCAGTGGTGGTGGGAGGTGGCGCTGAGAGAGGAAGGGGAGAAGGGGTGGTAGGGTTTGGAGGCTAGGGTTTAGTGGGATACCAGAGCCTCGGTCTAGGACCGCTGCTCTGATACCATGTTGGGTTATAATGTCATTAGTTTATTCCAGAGAGGTCCTAGTGCCTTTACATAGAAAAGTACACCAGAGAAGAATTACATGAATACCCTTATACACCCTTTCACAATAAACAAATAAAGAGTCAACACGACTCACGAACATAACTCAACATATATATATATTTGAAATTAAGGTATGAAGAGTTGCATAACTACCACACCAAAGACTTGACTATGAAGGAAAAACTCATGTCTCATTAGAAGGTTAGATGATAGATGTGTTTACAAAGCACTTCTAGGTAATGCCATCAAAGGCTAAAGTCACCATTGAATGGATTTAAACAAAGCCTTTTCCATTTTCTTTAGAATTGTTCACCTGTTTTTTGAGGTCAAAATAAAAAAAGGTTTCTTGATTGGCTTTTTTAAGGAAAAAAACAGAGAGTAGTTTAGTCTGAAATCAATCCATCCCCAGGGCCTTCTACAGGGGATTTACCACTGACATACGGTCCAAACCATTCATTCTTCTCCTCCACCAAATCCCTACGAGGGGAACTATTTTGTTCCTGAGCTTTCTTTCTGCTCGATATATGAATGCTACTGAGACCTCCTGATATGTCACAGGTCCTTTACACCTGATGTATTAGGTGCTTGCACAAGACAAGGCACTATAGGATTCATACATACACATAATACATACATGGTTAATATGTCATAGTCATCTACATGTTTAGCCTCTAACCATATAAAAGGATGGCAATCACGGCATGGACGGAAGTATGTGAGCGCCTCCTAAGCTTCCTTACAGCTGCCACTACACCTAAAAGTGGTAGAGCTCAGACCAAGAGATAGCCAAATAGTGATTATTTAACTGGAATACAGAGCCACACAGTGATTATTTAACTGTGTGAATACAAGCTTTTATTTTATTTTGTCTTTCTCCAAAAGGTGGAAAACACGCAAGCTAGGAAATAAAAGTGCACCATGAAATGGGATTGATTGCACTTCTTCATAGACGACACTGAGAAGAGGAAAAAAGCTTGCTAGTATACACATTAAGATCACACCAAAAGTTTATCCTTTTAGTTTTTCCTGCGTTGTGATCTCACCTCGTCCAAAATTGCTAAGGTTAACATCCATAGAGCAGCTTTAGAAGTTCAGTTTCTGCGGTTTGCTGCCTATGTGCTTCTTTGGGCTATACCTATGATTTTCCTCATTGACTGCTATATATCCAGGCCATATATGATCCATCAAGCTGACCCATTCAATGTGAGAAAAGAATAGTTTCCCATGTGGGCTATCGTGAACCATCTCTTTTACATCTTAGTCATGAGATATATCGCTTTCAGAAAATTCACCAACGAGCAAACTAGCCACCAAAGGACTAGCTACAGCACACCAATTATAGTACATATTTTTAGTCTGTTAAGTGAAACACCGCCTGTTTGCGAATAGCATATGTTAGCACATATTGTTATTTGTTATTTGTATGGGTTTTTGAGCTTTTAGCACCTTAGGGCTACTCTTATACTTTTACCCTTTTTTGGTTTCTCTTTATATAAGAGAGCCTAAGGTTCTCAATAAAGAATTAACTCATTCCATCCAATTTGGTATCAGAACACTGATCCTAGACCATTGCTCTCGATATCCCACCACCAAGGCCTCCGAAACCCTAATCCACCAAAACCCTACCTCCCTCTTCCTCTCTTGATGGCGGCAACACTATTCTTGCCATAAAGGCGAAGCAGCGACGTGTTTGAGCAGGGGGCAATGCTGTTCTCAAGTCGTCGGTTGTAGAGGCGACGCAGCGGCAATTTCGAGCGATGTAGCAACATGTCCGTGACAGCACGCAAGTGACGATGCAACAGGTCTTATCTGCAGTGATGGTGACTCTGCAGGGCTGACGACCTAGATCGGCAGTGATCTGAGGTTGCAAGGCCGACGACCTCCCTGATCTAGGTTGATCTAGTGTTGTTGACCTTGATCTAGGTCTGCATCTCTTGCAGCTATAGTTAGGAAGACCCCAATCCTCTTAGGGCCATCTTGGGTGCCTTCCCCTGCACCCTTGCTAGGCCCACATCTGCCAAAGGGGGTTTCTTTGGTCATCATGTAGATCTGAAAGTTTTGATTCAGATCTGATTTGTCTATGAAGTAATCTGTTTGAGGTAAAAGATTGATTGAGGCTTCCGAATTGCGAAGATGACTTCAGATGATCAGTCCGAGGTGACGTCGGATTTTCTTTTGGACACCGGGGCAGTCAAAAATCCGTTCTTTGATCTTATCATCAAGTTAGATGGGACCAACTACCCGTGGTGGTCCCAACCCTTCCTCATGATTGTTAAGGGTCATGGGAAGAGCTACATTCTTACAGATCCGGAACCTGCAAACAAGACTGGCACAAATAGCAACTGGGATAGAGATAATGCCATGGTCTATGCATGGCTCATGCAGACAATTATTCCTCGAATAGGGGATGAGATTAAGTACTACGCCACGACGAAGGAGATGTGGGAGTCCTTGTGTGAGACTTACATGCTAAGAACTCCGCACAGGTTTTTAGGTCTTTTACGATCTCTTCTACTTGCATTAGGAAGGACACACATTGTCACAGTAGTACTCCCTTATAAAGGGAATGCTGGAGAGGCATCACTCCTATTTGCCGTAGTATGCTTGTGAGTCCTGGAGTAGCTTTAGGAGGCAGTTGACAGTCTCCCTTTTCTTAGTAGGTCTCGGACTTGAGCATACAATAGCCAGAGATCAAATCCTCATTGCTCTTGAGCTTCCTACCCTGAAAGAGGCCTACAATAGACTCAACAGAGTAGCAGTGCATACTCTTGCTCCTGACTCTGGTGCTCAGACATCCGCATTGGCTGCGATCCCCGGACGTGGTAGGGGTACTCCTTTTCTTGCACGTGGTTGTGGACGTGGACACTCTTCTGGTACATGCACTAGGACTCCGTGTACCTACTGTGGTAGGCTTGGCCACTCTGAGGCTACATGCTACCAAAAGCATGGTAGGCCACTTGTGGCCAATCAGGCAACCGAGATCACCGATGGAGTCTCCCTAGCCTTGATGTTAGATCCCTTAGCACAGAGATTCAGACCATACGACAGTAGATTTCTCAGTTGATTCAGGCATCCTCTTCTCAGCCTCCAGATACTGTAGCTATTGCCACCTCCTTTGAAGCACCTGCGGCTAGTATGTCGTCACTCTTATCATCTGGTGATTGGTTGATTGATTTTGGTGCATCCAAGCACCTATGTGACGACAGGGGATCTTTCTCTTAGTTAGCACTAATCACACCAGCCAGGACTGTACAGGTGATAGATGGGAGGCATTCATCACTTATTGGTAAGGGAGATATGTCTTTATCTCCTACTTTGAGACTGACATATGTTTTCTATGTGCCTGACTTTCCATTGAGTTTGCTGTCTGTTAGCAATATTACTATAGATCTGAAATGCCAAGCTATATTTGATGCGTCTTCTTGTGTCTTGCAGGACAAGTTCACTGGGAAGACGATTGGTGGAGGGTGTGAGGAATGGGGGTTGTATCGTCTGAGCTGTACTATTATTGTTGCTTCTGCTATCAAAGGCTTTGTTTCTACTGGATCTCCTCTTCAGTGGCATCACCGACTTGGGCACTTGCCTATTGATCGCCTTAGATGTATTTTGCCGCACATACCCTCCACTAGTGCTCTCACTTGTGATGCTTGTCAGCTGGGAAAGCACCACAAGGCTAGTTTTTCCACTTCAACTTCAATTTCTTCTGTTATATTTGATTTGATTTATATGAATGTTCGGGGTCCCAGTCGTACTCCTGGTTGATTTGGGAATAAATATTATCTTGTATTAGTGGATGATTTTTCCTATATTTCTTGGATGTTTCTCTTGAAGAATAAGTCCAATGTGGGATAAATTGTTGAAAATTTTGTTAAGGAAAAGAAAACTAAACATTCCTGTTTGGTGAAACATTTTCGATCTGATAATGCCTTAGAGTTTTGTACTACTTGATTGCATAATTTCCTTTTCAGTTGTGGCATTATCCATGAGACCATGTGCCCCCACACCTCTTAATAGAATGATGTTGCTGAGAGGGAACATAGCCATGTTCTTGATATTGCTTGTACATTATTGATTCATCATTTGGTCCCTTCTCTTTACGAGGGTAACGCTATTTTGACTGCCTGTTTTTTTATCAATAGGATGCCTAATGCTACTTTACATGAGCGGATTCCATTGCAGGTTATGTATCCTAATAGACCTTTGTTTCACGTCACCTCTCGGACTTTTGGTTGTGTTGCTTTTGTTCACCTATTGAGATCGGGTCAGGGATAAATTAGCATCGAGAGCAGTTAAGTGTATTTTCCTTAGGTATACTCGGATGCGAAAAGGGTATCGATGTTTTGATCTGATTACTTCTCGGCATTTTGTTTCGACAGATGTTAACTTTCATGAGGCGATATCCTTCTCTACTTCTGCTGCTGAGATGCCTTCTGAGGGTAACATGGCACCTATGACATTTACACCCATTCGTTTTGGGGGTTTTTCTGAGATTCTTGCCCCTTCTACACCACCACCACCACATGCTACGCTATGCTTTCCTTGTCTAACTAAACCACTTTAGACATATGTTCGTTCTCATACTATTTTTCAGGGACCCCCACCCTCGCCTTCACCATCGGATTCTCAGGTGAGTCCTTTCAACACTAACATGTGTTTACCGTGTGCTAATCACAGGGACATGACAGATGATATGACAGTTGATGATCTAGATCTTCCGATAGCCATTCGGAAGAGACCATGAACCTGCACTACTTATCCCACGGCTGAGGCACTTGCTATTGACGGCTTAGCCCCTGGGTTTGCAGGATTCACTCAGGTGTTGGTTCCAATGACTCATCATGAAGCCATGCTTGATCTGAAGTGACAGGCAGCCATGGAGGACGAGATGGCAACTCTTAGAGGCCGTGGGACCTGGGAGTTCACTCCACTTTCAGATGGTGCTACGATTGTTGGCTGTTGATGGGTGTTTATTGTGAAGTTCAACCTAGATGGAGGTATTGCCAGATACAAAGCACGTCTCGGTGGACTTCTTTGACACATTTTCGCTAGTTGCTAGACTTCCTACGGTACGAGTACTGGTTGCAGTGGTAGTTCAACTAGATTGCCTTTGTATCAGCTGGATGTGGAGAAAGCCTTCCTCTATGGTGATTTCCAATAGGAAGTCTACATGCAGCAGCCACCTGGGTTTGAGGCTCAAGGGGAGTGTGTGTGCCGACTACGGAAGGCTATCTACGGCCTTAAGTAGACTCCCAGAGCATGGTTCCAGAGGTTGTCTCAAGTTGTAGAGATAGTTGGATTCATGAGAGCGACAGCTGATTTCTCTCTCTTTGTTAGGAAGACTGGATGAGGTACTGTGATACTTCTTGTATATGTTGATGACTTAATTGTCACAAGAGATGATGAGCAGGGTGTTGTTGAGATTAAATGCATTCTAGCATAGCAGTTTATTATGAAAGATTTGGAGGTTTTACGATATTTTCTTGGTATTGAGGTTGCTTGCAGCAAAAAGGGCGTAGTCCCATCCTAGAGGAAATATGCATTGGACATGTTGCAGGAAGTGGGTATGCTTGGGACTAAGGAGGCCAATATTCCTATGGACCCTAAGATGCTACTTTATGATGATGATGTACAGTTGGTGGACAGCAGGCAGTACAGGCAGCTTGTGGGTAAGCTGCTATATCTCACTATCACGAGGCACGATATCTCCTTTGTGGTGGGGAGATTGAGTTAGTTCATGGCCATGCCAACACGTCAGCACTAGGATGCAACATTGTTGGTACTCTAGTACATCAAGAAGGCTCCTATGAAGGGTCTCCTCTTCTTCAAGGGGCCCTTTATGACCATGGTTGGCTATTCCAATGCGGACTACGCCGGATGTCATGTGGACCGCAAATCCACTATTGGGTTCTACACCTTTTTGGAAGGGAGTCTGATCACGTGGAGGAGCAAGAAACAAGGCACATTTGCTAGGTTGAGTGTCGAGTTTGAGTACAGGGCCATGGCTCAAATGACGACAGAGATGATGTGAATCAAGTCCCTACTAACTGACTTGGAGATATAATTCTCTAGCTCAATGGAGATGAGGTGTGATAACAGAGCAGCCACCTTCATTGCCAACAACCCAGCATTTCACGAGAGAACGAAGCATGTTGAGGTTGATTGCTATTATATCAGGAATATCATTTAGAAGGAGCTGCTATATACAACACTAGTCACATCTGAGGAGCATATTATAGATATTTCTATCAAGCCCTAAGCCAGATCCTTATTTGATTCATGTGTATCCAAGCTGAACATGATAGATATCTGTGCTCCAACTTGAAGGGAAGTGTTAGCACATTATTATTTGTTATTTGTATGGGTTTTGGACTTTTAGCACCTCGGGGGCACTCTTGTACTTTTACCTTTTTTTGGTCTCTCTCTAAATAAAAGAACCTAGGGTTCTCAATAAATAATTAACTTATTTCATCCAATTACATATGCCATGACAAAATTCTACTCATTCATAATCAAAATAAATTTACTTTGTCCTTTTAGCTATAAATGGAATACCTATTACTAGAAAGGAATCTACAATTTCCATATTTATCTCCTATTCATGATCCTTAGACTGAAATCTGTAAAAATTGCAATAAATGCAAAGAAGGTGGTAACAAATGTACTAATTTTATGAGATTTTGTTTTGAAAAAATTTCCTATCAAAATTTGAAGCCCAAAACGCATGAAAATAACTCTACAGCAACTCTGATGACTAACTCATATTACAGTAGGAACAATGATATGAGTGAATGTGAAAATGCCTGTGCACAACTCATAATTCAATGCTTGATAACAATACATAGTAGCACAAAATGCTAAGGAAAACTTACTGCAGAAATAACACCGTCCTTTTGAATTAAGCTGTTAAATAAGCTTGCATCTATTAGTATTTGGCTGGAATCAAATGAATCATCCTTATCCAAAGGTAATGTAGCCTGAATAGACTTTCCATGGTTGACCATTTCTACAATCAAGTGTGATATTATATCAAATCGAGCACCACTATCTGGAATTCCAGATTGGGATCTCATTGCCAGTGCAGACCTGATAAAGATTACTACAAAATCAAAACTCTCAATAAAATCCACAATAAAAAGGAGCATTCAATTGGACATATGTGATACTAAACATCCTATAACAGACAATATATATTCAAATAAAATTCATGGCAATCACAAACAAATAAAATTCACAAACATCTAAATGAAGGGAAGTACCAAATGTATAGCTGGAGCCTATTCTTGTATTGCTCTTCATCAAGGCTAAAAAGAGAAGGAAGAAGTGATCCGAAATGCTGGACACATGATGAAGCTCGTTCCAAACTGGCTTCACATAGATACAAAATTAGGAGGCGAAAAATAATTCTTGGGCATTTGTCTCCTCTTAGTATCATAGCCTTATCAACATATTTAGTTGTTTTTCCCCCCAATGCACTGCCAATACCTCCTGACACTACTACAGCAGCCATTTCTGCAGCAGGAATGTTCAATGATTCTACCAGGCCACGTGCCCTTTGCCCAAAGGATGGCCCTGCCATGCTAGATGCTTTCGTTGATGCCTTGCTTGGACCTTTGCCATTCAGTTCACAAACTATGGTCCAAACATTGTCATAAAATTTCCATTGCTCCTCATCCATAAGATTATATTCTTGCATATTGGTTTTCAACCTCCACAAGGTTCTACTGCAATTACAAGTTTGTCAAAATGTCAATTAAATGATCATCCAAACCAAAATACCTGGAAGCTTTGTCAAACATATCATAAGACATATGGCATGTATCATGGCTAAGCAACCTCAAGTCAAGAATGTGAAGCACTTGCAAATGCCCACAAGATACGTAACATAATCCTAGAATGTAAAGTAGATTACAAACGTGAACCCAACAAATTGACAAATCAAAAGTTCAACAAGCGAGGGAAAATGTCCAGACCTTTCAGTTTGACTTGCACCTTCATCTTGCAAAATTGCATCTACGTAACTTTTGATATCATGCACTGATGGCTGGATATCGGATGGAAAATCAGAATAGATGATGCACATTGGAAACTGCAATGCAATTTTACGGCACAAAAGAGATAAGAAGATACTAAAAGAATAAAAAGAACAATTGCAAAGTCCATTTTGAGATAAAAGATGAGCAACATATTGTAAACATATCTCTTACCAGGAAATTTTCATCAATCACATTGGCAAGCTTTTCATCAATAAGCTTTAGAAGATAAAATGTGTTATCACGACAAGGTTGTGAAAGAAATTTATTTTCTTCTGATGATATCTCTACAAGACACTTCACCAAATCTCTAAAAATATTCTGCAACAAGTCCTGTTTCATGGCTCCCCGTGAGCAGAAGAGTCAAAACAACATACCAGAAAGAATTGAAAGAATTAAAAATCTTGTGGCAGTTTAAATAACTATTGACCAAATTGTGACACACCTGCAAAGAATTAGCTAATAGAAAATCAACGGCATCTTCTAATTTCTGCCAGCCCCCTTTTACTGAATATATGTAGTGAGATAGTACAATGCAGTACAAATTCCTCACAAGAAGTTGCTCATTTCCTTTGGAAATAGTATTCTGGATTTCTGAATCTGTTAAAAGACTTTTTGCTGCAGCAAGTTCAACAGAAGTTGCTAACCAAGAATGCCATCCATACTCCTGTTGACAATACCTAACTTAAAAATGCTATGCTGATGCAACTCCAAAATATCAAATCTAGAATCTAAGACAGATAGAATATACCATCAAAGCTTGAATATTTGAGGGATTAGAATCAAGCAAGTTCAGCAAGTCATTTAAGATTTTTTCCCTTGTAAGTCTATTATTGCAACTTGAAAAAAACTTGAAAATGAGGACCAAAATCTGGGGAAGAGCAAAGTGGGACGAGGACCCTGAGCCGCTTTTCCTGCCATAACCCTTCTCAAGTGGTATATGCTTTTGCAAAACCTGTGACAGGTGAAATCGTTAAAATTAGTGAGAATATTCATACTTGCACTGCTGTGATTTATTCGTGCCAAGTTGTTTATACAGCTGTAAGCAAGATCCAACTGGTAATCTGAAACTCACTACTACATTCACCTGCTTCGGGCTTGCACCTCCAAGAAGCACGTCAAATAAAGTAGCACATAGATGATCTGATAATGGAAACTTAAACAGTCTATCAGACATAGCCGCAAAAAGAGGCTGCAATTTGGCAAGTTCAACTTTCCTGTAACTCTCCAAAAGTGATTTAGGACGTCCAACAGACAAATTGAAGAACTTTTGGCTCTTTTTCTCAGAGGGGGGCCCAACCAAAAGCTTTCCCAGAAATTGCAAGCCAAGCAACCTTATTGGTTCTGAGTCCCTACAACAAGGAAGAAAGCCACCATGTATACAGTAGATAGCTTTATGTCCTTTAACAAATATATAATTTGCCGTGTACTAGTGCCAATTCTTTTAAGCCATTCTGCAAGCAAAGCATTGTAAATTGTAACCAGGAGATGGATGTAGGAGAAGGATTTGTTTACTTACCTTGGGGGCCCTGGCATATGTACATAATACACATAGAAACACCTAGGCATTAACACCCCTTGAACACACCCGAATAGACACGCAAACACTCATATAAACACACATGCACCGACATACATGCACCAATAAACAAATGTATACATCCACAGAACCACATGCACATGCTCACAAATGCACCAAAGAATGCATATGCGTACAACCACACCCATGCACATTAGATATATATGACAACATTGGGGTGCATGCAGATCATTAGGATATCTCTCAACTTGGAACAAATAAGCTGCAAGTGATGGCAAGGGAGATCTTTCGTGAAAATGTTTACCAATTACTCCTTTTAGATATATAAGGTGTCGAGATCTTAGAAAACGTCTCTAATAAATTAACAGTCCGCCTCAATATGTTTCATGTGCTCATGAAAGGAAAGATCATTGGCAATGAAGGTTGATGTCTTGTTATCACAATATATGGGCACATGCCTCAAGACAAAATATCAACATCTCGAAGAATGGATACCATCCAAAGAAGCTCATAGGTAGAATGTGCCCTGGCTCTATACTTCAACTCAACCGGAGCATGAGCCAATATTTTGCTTCTTGCTCTATGAAAAAACAAGATACAAAAGCTTATAATGGTTGTATCCTCATCGGCACCTACACAATCTACATTGGAATAGCTCTACACATTAAAATGCCCATGGTTCTTGAAATAAAGACCACTACTCGGAGATGACTTCAAACATCTAAGTACCTAAAAAACTCCTGTTTAATGTATCTACATAGGCTATTGCATAAATTGGTTCAACCCTCCAACTGTAAAAGAGATGTCTAGGTTTGACCATCAAGTATAGAAGTTTCCCAACAATGGCAAAATATTGTGACATCATCCTGAAGCTCTAAATTGTCTGAATCACCGAGCAGAAGAAATGACTCAATAGAAATAGTTGCACGCTTATAGCCAATTATGAGCTCACTCAGCCCTTGATTCCCCAACTTCTCAAGTATTATACACAACGGAAGGTGCAAAACCCTCGAGGGTTTCAGGAATGGTGCAATGCTGCGACATGTAGAGGATGGAGCTAGACTGATGGAACGAAGTGGAGCTCAGTCACGGAATGGAGTTGTAGTTGCTGATTTGATTGGTAAGTAAAGGTCGATCAAATTGTAGAGTGCTGATGTATCTTTTCATGAAGAAGGTCAAGCACATAAATCCTATGAGATAGTATAAGATCTCCATCTAGGTGACTTACTTCAATGTCAAGGAAATAGCTGTTAGGGTAGTGGACATTATTAGAATTAAAACTTTATTATAAATCTCAAAAAGAAAACATGTAGTTTGGTCCCTTTATATAGAGAGGGCACCAATACAAGAATGGAAACAAACTCAATCTCTCCAAATCTAACCAAATCCCTTAAAATTCCAACATATCTCTAATCAACTAAAACATATCTCTAACTTACTCAAAACAAAAATAAGAAACATAAAAATAGGAAAGACATAAAATAAATAAGTGGATATTTTCCACTCCACACATTAGACATGTTGGATTTTCTCCAATACTCCCTCCAAGTTGGATCATGCACAATCCAACTTGAAGGAGTACTTAGTATATGCTCCCCCTTCTGATGTAGTTGAGGTTAGAGCATGCATGTAGATTTCTTCACGCACATACTTTGTCTTCAACAGGAGTCAATCCCAGGTACAAACTTGAACTAGTACTTGAATATTAACTTGAACTTTAACTAAACTGAGTACTTCAACTAGGGCACATTCTCAAGCACTAGAAATTGCCTATCTCTAGAGAAAAACTCTTCACGCTAAGAGAAGAGGAGAACTGGGTCTAGGCATTTACGGATGGGGCTAAGCCTATGGCTCAATTTTCCTACGACTCATCAATGCCTTTTGCATTGATGACACGATCTGAAGCCTCAGAGCTTTCTTTTGGGCCAGGCACAAGATGCGTAGACATGACTTTGGCGACCTCTACAACGGTTGCAATAGCAGCAGTAGAAGATGAAGACCGTAGTAGTAGTAGCTACACATGGGAAACATTCCCAAGCAATAGTAGAGGAGGCCTCGCTCCTCAGTTAACAGTGACATGGGGACTCTGTAGCCCCTTGAACTAATACGGAACTCAAAATCTTGGCCTTAGAAGTTACCGTGGTTTGATCACCCTCAGCCATAGCACAATGCATAAAGATGCTCCACATGCACGAAAGACTAGTTAAAAAAATTGGCATATTTGGTTTAAAAAACTTTTCAAAACAATGTTTGGTTTTAAAAAATTGATCTTGGTGGTAGTATGGGATCTCCAACCATGCATCCGGTGTTGATGCCGGTTGGAGGAGACATGCATGGAAGCCTAGAGGACCTTCTACACGACCGATGAAGGAAAGAGAAGAGACCAAGGCCACACCTTGGCTTCTAAGGTTGCTATTGGTGACATACGGTGTCACCAACACAAGCCAAGGGATTGATCACGCTTCCCAAGGCACAAAGGAGGCCAATGGCAGCCAGCAACACTCCTTTAGAATATAGTACAACACATGATCTTCCCAAGAAAGACTTGCTTTGATACCATATGGAGATTACTAGAACTAGAACTTTGTTATTATGAATCTCAAGAAGAAAACAAGCAATTTTGTCGCTTTCTATAGAGGGGAACCAATACAAGAATGAAAACAAACTCAATCTCTCCAAATCTAGTCAACTAAGACATATCTAACAACTTACTCAAAACTAAAAATAGGAAAGTCATAAAATAAGGATATGAATATTTTCCACTCCATACATTGGATATGTTGGATTTTCATCATCAACAACAAAGGTCCTTAATGACAAAGGTCCTTTTCATCATCTTTAAAGCATCCATTACTTCTTTTGAATCCTTTGGTAGCTTGCTCAATTAAGGTAATCTTGTAAATTTGCTAAGTCCTTTAAGATGATATTACCCATCTTAATTCCATTAAGAAGATTATGAAAATAAAATTTTCACCTTGTCTTTATATCCTCACTAGCTATAGATATCCTTATTCTTTCTTGATGCACCTTACATGCAAGGTTCTTCATGTTCCATTCTTTTGCTTTAGCTAGCTTGAAGATGTCGCTTTCACCTTCTTTAGAATCAAGTTCTAGTAAACGTGCTCCCAAGCTTTTGTTTTACTAACTACCTTTTCTTTTTTCTTTGCTTTTTTGTAGTTTGTCAAGTTTTCATTAGTCTTATCCTAATATAAAGCTTTGAAGCAATGCCCTTCCAACTCTAAGCTTTTCCTACACCTCTCCACTCCACCAAGCTTCATTTTACCTTGGTGCTCTTCCTTTAGACACACTTGACATGTCCTTGGCCACCCTTTTAATACAAGTTTCCATAATCACCCACATTTCATCTACACACTTCCACAAGATCTCAAGCTCCTTATTACATCATTTCTCTTTACATCTTTCCTACTTCTTTTATGATTCTGCCATTTAGTTCTTATATTCTTGAATACCAATTTCTCTTCTTTCACTTAATAAGCACATTTGTCACTAACAAATGATGTTAGGCACTTAAACTCTCCCTAGAATAATTTTGCAATCATTATAGCACAATCAATCTCTTCTTCTCAAAGCAAAATAACCAATTTGTGTTCTTGTTAGACCATTAATGTACGTGATAGTATGACCAAAAAGCAAAATTATTATTGCTAACGGTCTTGCTCGCAAAGATCATTTAAGCAAGTAGGCATTTATCACCACTTAGACTAAAAAGCTAATGCATATCAATCGAAAGATGCCCTTCCTTAGAATACAATTAGTGGAAATGAAGAATCTTATTCTCAAAGAAAACCCCATACCTCTTTATATAGAAAGAGCTGTTGGAAAAATTACAAAAGTGAACCAAACAGAAAAATAAAATAAGTAGTCCTTAACAAACATAAGATGTAAATGATAATTAGAGTGCTCAACACTTTCCCTCAAACTAGAGTATAGATATCTATCATACTCAGCTTGTCACAACAAGCCTCAAGTGCGGATCTAGCAAGAGGTTTGGTAAACATATCTACCGTCTGGTTCTCTGAGACAACTGATGAGATGAAGAGAAGTCTCCTTTGAATCAGATCTCTATTATAGTGACAATCTCTATATATTTCGTACGCTCATGAAACATGGGATTGTTTACTATGTAGGTAGCCGCTCCATTGTCACATCTCATCTCCATGGGCTCCTCAGCCTTGACATGTAAGTCAAGTAAGATAGATCTGATCCACACAAGTTTAGCTGCAGTCTGTGCCCTCTCTCCGTATTTTGGCTCTACACTCGATCGAGACACAACAATCTGCTTTTTACTCCTCCAAGTTACCAGGTTACAGCCACACAAGTACAAAATCCGATAGTGGATTTCCTGTCAGAAAGGTATCCAGCATAGTCTGCATCTGAGTACCCCACTATGGTCATAGAACTACCTTTGCTGAATAATAGTCTACATCCTGATTCTCGTTTCAGGAACCTGAGCACCTGCATAGCAGCATCCAAGTGCTGCTTAGTCAGTCTATCCATAAACTGGCTAAGCTTTCCAATTGCAAGTGAGACGTCTGGACGTGTAATAGTAAGGTAGAGCAGCTTCCCAATCAACTGTCTGTAGCCTCTACTCTCTACAACTTGTGACTCAGAGTCATATAAATGCATCTTTGGATCCATGGGTATATTGGCAGACTTGGATCCCGACATCCTAAGCTTGCCAATTGCAAGTGAAATGTCTGGACATGTAATAGTGAAGTAGAGCAACTTCCAAATCAACTGTCTATAGCCTCTGCTTTCTACAACCTGTTACTTAGAGTCATATAAATGCATCTTTGGATCCATGGGTATGATGGCAAACTTGGATCCCAACATCCCAGTCTCTTGTAGTAAGTCAAGAGTGTATTTCCTCTGGCTAAAAACAATGCCGCTCTTTCCTCTCACCACCTCTATGCCCAAAAAGTATCTCAACGAGCCTAAGTCCTTCACAACAAACTTCTTTGCCAGCTTTTGCTTGATCTCAACTATCCCAGTGGCATCATCACCAGTGATAATGAGGTCATCTACATTGACAAGAGCCACAACGCCCTTGTCTGTCTTCCTCATGAACATGGAATGATCAGAAGTAGATCGAATGAGGCCCATATCTTCAACAATCTCTGATAGTTTATGAAACCAAGCCTTGGACCCTATTTAAGGCCATATATCACTTTCTTCAACCTACACACACTCTCCCTGAACCTCGAACTCCGAGGGCTGTTGCATATATACCTCTTCTTATAGATTACCATACAAAAAGGCATTCTTAACATCTAGCTAATATAACGACCAGTCGAAATGAGCAGCAACAGAAATGAGAATTCGCACAGTAGGAAGCCGAGCCACAGGATAGAAGGTGTTAAAAGAAATCTACCTTATAGGTTTGGGTGAATCCCTTTGCCATAAGTCGAGACTTGTACTGAGAAACAGAACTGTCTGGATTATACTTCATGACAAAGATTGAACGACAGCCAACGGTGCATGCACTAGGCGGTAACGGAGTAAGCTCTCATGTCTGGCGAGATTGGAGTGCAACCATCTCATCCTCCATGGCCTGATGTCATTTCAGATCGAGCATAACTTGCTGATAAGTGGCCAGTATCTGTACAGAAATGAGGGCATCTACAAACAGGGCAAATGGGCGACTTAAACACTTAGAGGAAACTGCCCCTGCCACTTGATAGTGTGCACAACTCTTAGGAACCTTTCGAATAGCAATCGGAAGATCCATATCATCAGAGGGGTACTCAGTCTCAATAGGTGGCTCAGATGGTGCTTCATTATCACTAGGAGATTCGGAAACAACTTGTATAGTACCTGCAAAATCATCACCAGACACAATGATTAGTAGTGTCAACATTTACCTATTATGGGGAGGATGATGATGCTGAAGAGGAGGGGTATGTTGCCGATATGTGATTGGTTTACTAAAAACCAGTGGAGGATCTTTGAACCGGGCACGACTAGTATCTGTAGTATCTGGTGATGCAATCTGAGTGACAACAAAGTCACCAAACTAAATAGAAGGAATAGGCATGGGAGCCCTCTCTGCCTCAAGTCTCAATTGTCTCCCTGTAATTAAAAAGTATGGGACTGCCTCATGAAAAGTAACATTGGTACTAACATAGTGCATCTTTTGTAGAGGATCATAGCACTTATAGCTTTTCTGGGTGTGACTGTATTCCAGAAAGACACACTTGACCACTCTGGGGGTAAGTTTATCTCTACTTGGCCTAGTGATATGCACAAAGGCTAAACAACCAAAGGTCCGAGGTAGCAACTGAAATAGATCTCGATCTGGAAAGAATATTTGCTATTGTACCTGCTTAGAAATAGCAGAACTAGGCATCCTGTTAATCAAGTCACATGCAGTAAGCACTGCATCTCCCTAGTACTGTGATGGAACGTTATGATGTATTAAAAGAGTCCAGGCTACATCCAAAATATGCCTATGTTCTCTCTGCTATCCCATTCTGCTGGGATGTATAGGGACATGTGGTTTGATAAACCACTCCATGAGATCTGTAGAATGGTTTCATACGTGTAGTACAAAACTCAAGTACATTATCAGTATGCACAACTTTGACAGTGGAAGCAAACTGATTCTTTATTTCAATAATAAAGTTCTCAATTACAAACCTAGCATCTGACTTATTCTTTAACAAAAATAGCAAAGATAATTTGGAACAATCATCCACTATTACCAAATAGTACTTATGTCCTGGTTAATGAAGAATTAGACCAAGGCCCTATACATCTAGATGCATTAAATAAAAAAGAGACTCAAAAATAGTAGAACTGGTAGTATAAGTAGATCTACGATGCTTTCCCATTTGGCACATGTCACAATGAATCTCGATAGCTGGCGAAAGATGAGGAATGATCCGACGTAACCTGTCCAGAGATGGATGACCAAGGCGATTGTGCAACTGTAAGGCACTCCTTACAACGAAACACACATCCCATTGGTACTGTGTAGAAGCTGGCGTTTGAGACAACCGGTACATACCCCCCTCTTCATGTCCGCCACCAATCATTCTCTCTGTGAACTTGTCCTGAAATACACAACCAACATCATAAAAAATCACCCAGCAATTAAGGTCTTCGTAATCCTGCTACCAAATAACAAGCTCATCGGAAAATCTCGAATAAAAAGAACATTGGTCAATTTCATATTGGGGGTGACTGGCACCTCCCCCTTACCATCAACTCTGGTATGCCTCCCATTTACGCCTAGACCATCCTACCAGGGTGAACAGATTGAAGATGCTGGAAGCCACTGTGATCACCACTCAAATGTTGGGATGCACTTGAATCTACCAACCAATTAGACTTGTAAGATAGCAAAAACACACTCTGTACCTGCAGAGGCAATGGCAACAGTATCTGAAGAAGAGGACGGAGTCTCCTGGGTAATCTAAGCAAGCCTCTGGACCACAGTACCACACTCAGCACGTGATATTGTGTCAGACTCAGTCTCAGGAGAAGCAGCAACTTGATTGGCTATGAGAGGTCTCCTATGCTTAGACTAGCAGGAAGCCTCCACGTGACCAATCCTATCACAGAAAGTGCATGTAGAGAGTGGTTTTCCTATCTGTCCTTTGCCACGTCCACGCCAACGAGTGAAAGAAAAACCTTTAGTGCCTCGACCTCCACTAATAGCCAATGCAGAAGTCTGTCCAGTGATCTCAGGAGGAGTAGCCATTGTGATCCGACTCAGTTAGCTATAAGTCTCAAGTGACGAAAGCTTCGATAGTATCAGAATCTGAGAGCGTGCAACATCGTATTAAGGGCCTAGCCTAAAGAGGAAATGCAGGACGATTGTCTCCTTGCGATATTTCTTATGAGTACCACATGTGCACACAGGCTTGCACGCATTTTACTTCTCCAGAAGCCCTTTCAACGTGGCATAGTGCTGCGTCCATTGATTTAAATGCCGACGGCTTCCGAGCAAGGGTCGTGCCGACATGAAGAAAACGTCGATTTACAGGGATTTCGTCGGCATGCCCTCGGCACGGTCGGCATGCCGTTGGCATGCTGGCGAAATTGGTGCCCATGTCGAGGTTGCTATTGATTTTTTTAATTACTTTTACTATTTTTGTTGGTATGCATCGGCATGCCCTCGGTATGCTCATCGGCATGCCTATCGAAAAATGGGTATTTCCATGGCATGCCCTCGGCATGCCCACGAAATGCACACTTGGAATTTCATCGGCACGGCATCGAAATCGGCATTTCGAACCTTGGCTACGTCAAGGGCTGTCCCTCCTGTCTAAGAGAGAACATCTCATTGTAGATCTGATAAACCTTACTGGAATTCTTCTGGTGGGAATGTGTCATGTAATGTATCCCATATATCCCTAGTAGTCTTGTAATACATGATGCCGTCACCAATTTGTAGTGATACAACATTCATGATCTACGCTCTCACCATAGTGTTGTCCTTCTAAGAGGCGTACTTCCCGATCTTGTCCTGGGGTTCTGGCTCGAGTAAGATATGCTCCTTGTCATGACCCTCAACGGTCATGAAGAACGTTTAAGACCAACGAGCATAGTTGGTCTCATCCAACTTCACAATAGGAATGAAGAATGGGATTTTGTAGTTCCCGCTATCCTAAGCAGTCTCTAAAGTCACCTCGGGTGATGATGAAGCCATGATCCTCAAAGACAACGAGAAGTTGCTGAAATCAGATCTGAAAGAGAATATTCAGATATGCAAAATCACAAAAGATCACAAATTGGGTGATCTAACATGAAATCCAGGTGATTACTTCCTCGGAAATCACATTAGACACACATGACAGTCCTTTGGATAGCAGGAGGAGCACGCTAAGGCTAGGAGGATCCTTAGCAGCCCTCAAAGAAGGACCGTCGCCCTTCCCTTCATCGGAGCAGGTTGCTCTAGACCCATCGATGACGTTCCTGCTGACCGGTGGGGTACTGTGCCGCTGCCTAGAGCTCAAGATTGGCCTCAGGCCACCTACGCCACCGCATGCCCCCCCCCCCCGCCCGCCTTCAGGAATCTACAACGCTGCCACAGGGTCTGTAGCACCTTGTAGCGTTGTCGCCGGTGTGACACCCATCGCCAATGGGGCCCTAATCCCTTGCTGTGACACCACCGGTCGTGGTGCTCTACCGACGCTGTTGCCTTTGGAGAGGCGGTGAAGGTGAGGGATCAACGAGGAGAAGGTGATTTAGGATTTTCATGGAACGGGCTGGAGGCCTGTTTCGATGGGATACCTGAGTGTCGACTTAGGATCGTCGCTCTGATACCAAGTGAGATGAAATGAAGAATCTTATTCTTAAAGAAAACCCTACACTTCTTTATATAAAGAGAGGTGTTGGAAAAATTACATAAGTGAACCAGACAGAAATATAAAATAAGTAATCCTTAACAAACATAAGATGTAAATGATAACTAGAGTGCTCAACCTAATTACGTAAAAACACATTGAGTCATTGGAGGAAATATAACCCATTACAAAATAAAAATTATGAACCATAACAAGTTGCTCTAATCAAGCCTCAGTTCTCAAAATCATTACATACCTCTGAAGAAGATTTATGAAAATGTGACAACCACCTAGTAAATTAACCTGCTCAAGAAAAGAAAGCAAAAGAGAACCCTGAGACACAACACGCATCACCATTTGTAGTACATCCTCTATGCAGACCATATCTTGGCTTTTCTCAGAAAATGCAATCAAAGCTTTTACAACTGATGAATCAACCTTCTTCCTGCATGTTACACCAAACAATAGTAAAAGTGAAAGAAATCCACTATCAAAGACGAGAGTACAAAGAAGGATGCTAGAAGTTATTAGGTGAAAAGAGAGTTACTTTAAACTCATTTCTGAAAGGCTTAATAGAAGGAGGC
The DNA here is from genome assembly GCA_037157565.1 of Thalassia testudinum. Classification (NCBI taxonomy): domain Eukaryota; kingdom Viridiplantae; phylum Streptophyta; class Magnoliopsida; order Alismatales; family Hydrocharitaceae; genus Thalassia; species Thalassia testudinum. The sequence goes on from JAZHRO010000024.1 coordinate 29,542,599, forward strand.
GGATCTTATGAGTTTCTATAGCTGATGGCCTCTCTGCAATTGCTTCTCCAGTCGATGGATGTAAAAGAGGCTTAGCACCAAAAGCTAGTGAAGGCTCAGCTTTATCCCAATAAAATTGCCTTATAATATCAATAATTCGAGGCAGACCACATAGTGATGTCAACTGATTGGCATCATTTTCAAAATGCTGAATGAGAAACATATAAAGCTCCCGTTGTACTTCATAACTAACATAAACCCAAATATGAGGATTCAAATAGATCCTTGCAACAGCCTCTTTCACCAGGAAATCTGGCATATAACAAATGCCCTTAGTATTCAAGAAATCAATGGAAAAATCAAATATGAACCAATAAAAAGTTCCTCAAACTTGTTATGTAAGTCAGAGAGACAAGGAAGGACAAATTTACCACAGCCCCTCACAATTTCAAGTAGATGGTTCAAAGAAAAAATAATGTCCATATTTAACTGTTGTGGAGGTAGTGATTGGAATAAGAACCCCAGAACCGAAAACCCAGAGAGTAAGTGCATCTGCTGCTGGTTAGCAGGATTTTGATCTAAAACAGATGCTATTAATTGAACAACTTCAGCAGCAAGTTTATCACTTGTGATGGGCCTCATTAACATGTAGTCATATTCTTTATCAAATGTCTCAGAACTGTCAAGCCGTGTCAAGAGGGGAAAGAACACTGAAACACCCCCAACACAGTAAATGATCTCTTGCAGTATACGGCGGGAGCACAACCGTGTTTCGCTCATAACAGTTGCTCGAAACAAATTCTTATCAGACATGCGCTCAGGTATCGACGACACATTAAATAATTTCTGATCATCAGCTGCCTGCACAGCCAAAAAAGAAGGTACTTGTAAAACTGTAACAATTACTATAATTTAATAAAATAAAGTTGAATAAATCAAAAAACCTGTGCACTAAGACCAAAAATGATTTTTGAAGACAAACCATCCTTGCCATCAAGAAGGGCATTAGAATTCAAAATGTCGGAACTTATTTGGGTTTCATTTCCAACAAAAGAATACATGTAACTGGGTCCCAGAGAGAATAATCCCTTGATTTGCTCAGAAGAAAGAGAATCAGAAAACAAATAAATAGGGCCTATTTGACCATAGAAAGGAAATGTATCATCCAGCTTTGGGGATCCTTGGTCATCAAAATTCGGCATCTGAGCACCAATAGCACAGCATGTAAGAACATCGGTAATTTTTGAATACCTGAATTTCCGAAGGAACGAAAAAGCACATGTTAAAATATGCAAAACTTGTAACAAAAGAATTTAATGCTAAAATATTATTGTAGAAAGCGACCTGCATTTTTCTGCAGATACCAAGTCACCATCAACAAAACACCTAAGTGTACTTCCACCAGAAAAAGCCCTTCCAATGCTGTGAGTAATGCAGAGAAAATGCCATTTTCTCTGAAGAAGGTTCAGAGACAGGGAAACAGACTGCCGCTTTTGGTTCACAGACTGAAAATAAAAAACAATAATCAACATGCTTTTGTCTACTGTACATTCTGGGACTTCTGTATGAAATTACAAAAGAAAAAACTACATGCCCAATTGGAACTAGGAAAAAAAAACGTCGTACCTGTCAGCTACATAAGAAGATCAAATAAATAGCACTCTAGTGGGTGACTAAATAGCAAATACAATTTGAACATGACATAAAGATATCATGAGCAGCAAAGCCAAAAGCCAATGTTTCCCCTCATGATGTAGGATATCATATGAGAAGAACCCAGCTGCCCTCCATGTATATAAGTGAAAAAAACATGATGGTGGTTGGTTTCTTCCTCAAAACTCATAGAGGTTAACTAAGACTTTCCTTGCGCATACACTGTGAAACTCCTTGTTGAGGGTAGGGCTCCTGCTTCCTGATCCAAGATGGCTAAATGAGGTGGGACCTACAAAATGGACACTGAAGGGTGACTATGATGAACTCTATCAATCTCTTGATCGAGCTCGAATGTCAAGGTCAGTGCTAAACCTATCAAGAAGGAACCATGCATGACCAAACCTAGAAATGGTGTCATGTCCCAAATTTTTTGTGAGCTTTGGGCTTCCAGAGCCAAGGAGGTGAGGTGTCAACATGGAGCTCGTAGAAGGTGAAGTAATGCCTTAGATTCTTAGATGCATTATAAACAAAGCAAAGCACCTCCTTGGATCTCCCGACAAATAGAGATAAACAGAATCTCTACCATGGTAAAACTCTTCAAATTCTACAACACATCAAGCATACTTTGTAATCATTGTAATCTCTTGAGAAAATGCCTTTCACTTGGATTTCATTGTGTAACATTAAATAAAAGGTGTTGTGAGCATTTCAAAAGGATATACTCAAATCTTGAGGCATTCCCAATAATTGCTCAAGTTGCCAAGCAACCTTTGTACTGCATACTACTTGGAAGACTTGATCTTCCTAGATGTATGGACTTCATGGCCAAACTTAAAAACCTTTGTACACATTATGATTGCTTTTTCCTTCCTTTTATCCAATCATTAAGAGTATGATTCAAACCTTTGGTGGAGGTTACCCTTGAGTGAACTGATTTCAAGCAAAGACCCGTTACTCGTGAAATGTAAGTGTTTGAGAAAATTACGAATTAGAATTATTTCATTCATGTTTTGTTTCTTTATTAATTATAAAGATATGTTTTAGGTTGTTAAAGATTTGATTAGATTATTCTTTTTTGAGATTCATAATAATAAAGTTTCCCAATTCTAGTAAACTCCACATGGTATTAGAGCAGGACTTTCTTGAGAAGATCATGACCTCTACCGAAACCTAGGGGGCGTCACCAGCCTCCTTTGTGCCTCGATGTATGTGTGCAACCCCTTGGCGTGTGTTCTATGACATTGTGCGTCGTGGAGTATCACAAAAGGACTACCAAGCCATGGACTTTGCCTGTCTCCTGTCCATCGCCGGTAAAAGGGGGACCAAGTTGTTCCTTATTTCATAGCGTGGGCCTCTTTCAACTAGTAGCAAACAAGCTACAAGGTTAGATGAAGCCATGTTGGTCACCAAACCAGATTGCTAAACTGGTCTCAATCTGATTTCTCGGTTTGGTCATCTTCTACTTGATTGATTTCGCCTCGGCGTGTGTAGTGAAACCGTGGTTGGCACTATGGCTAACAAAGAATCCTCAATGGTGACATCTGAGGCCAAAATCTCTACCTCTGTACCTGTTTATGGAACCACGATTAAATTATTGAGTTCCACGAACAATGTTTAGGATCCAGGCGACATGATTTAGAATCCAATGTTGTAGCTGATTCATAACGCGGAGGGCTCTGCCTATCACATTAAAAATAAAAAAATCCTGGGTGTAGATTCAAAAGGGTGAAGAACCCTTGTCTTTTATGGTAGTAGTTGCGCTTGCTGCTAATGTCGTAAAAGTTATGTTTGCACAGGCTGTGCTAGGCCTGAAAGAAAGTTTTGAAGGCTCGGGCCAAGTAATCAACATCGAAGATGATAATGAGTGGTAGGGAAATTAAGCCATGGGCTCTAACCCCATCTGTAAATGCTCGAACCCAGTTTTCATCTGCTCCTAGGGTGAAGAGCTTTTCTCTAGTGACGAGCAACTATCAATGCTTTGGAGCGTATCCCATATAAGTAAAAAATATCCAGATAAGTTCAGTTTCAATTTTTGTTCAATATTAGTTTCAGTTGACGTACATCCCATCAGTGCTTGGGATCGACTCCCATATCAGTTTCAATTTTAGTGCTTAGGATCGTAGTAGTTCGACTGTAGTCATCAACAAAGATAACGAAGTATCAATAACCTCTAGTACTACTAACACATATCGCTCCCCAAATGTCATACTGTATAAGATGAAAGGGGGAAGAACTTATCCCCTCGGTGCGGCAGGAAAAGCTAGTATGATGATGCTTTCCGGATTAACACTCCTTGCGATCAAAATTAGCACTAACAGATAAGTCCGAAAACATTTTTCGCATCTTTCCAAACAATGGATGGCCTAGACGATGGTGGAGTGAATTAGCAAAGATGGAAGCTACTGCTCCCTGATAGGTCCACTTTAGTGGACTAAATTAGAGCCTAAGTACATTATCATAGGGACAAGAATTTGATCTAAAGCAGGCATTACGTAGATAAACTTAATTAAGCTCTGGATTTAACATTCCCAGTATTTCATTAATTTTATTATCTTTTTACGTAAGTTGATTAATAATTAATTTTTGATGTAGGGATATTTTGGGAAGTACATTTTTAATGACAAGTTCTCAAGGAAATATACCATCGCCACCTCTCAATTACTCCCAGAATCTCGTTAGAAAAATCTCTCAATCACCATGCGGCCAGACCCTTCTATTTGTGCTTTAAACTTTGCCTCACATTATGAGGGCACTTTCCATTAAACAAAAAAGGTAAGAAAATAACCTCACAATTTTAACTGACTGCTGGATCTTACTCATCTCAACATGCACATGCACCCCTCCTTATTTGGCTCTCTACCCCTCACGCACGTAAGCCTCTTCGATCCCTTTCTCTTCCGAAACACAAAAAAGACTGCCCACACATGCACCAACCCCCCCCTCTCCTTTCGTTCTTCTCGCTCGCTAACACTAGAACACGCGCACATCATGCTCGATGCCCATGACAGCAAGGAAGGCCCATCTCCCTCATGATACTTCCCCTCTCGCTTGCACCGCAACCACCCACTGCTTTCCCCTCCTATGAATGCACACCTCTCCCTACGACCACGTGAAGCCAACTCGGTCTCTCTCTCACGCCTACCCATAGCAGCAACCACGCTACTGCGACCTCCGTCCTTGACGCTTTCTCTAACGACTACGACATCCCACCATTATGCAACCACCACCCACTGCACTCCTCATCACCTGCGACCCCACCACGCCTTGACGTCTCCACTGCGATCGTAACTTCAATGACATTGCGACAGCCACCGCGACCTCCATTCTTGCTACTGCGGCCTCCACAATCGCATGGCCACCTCCACCCCTCGCGATCGCGACCTCCTGCTCGACTTCTCCACCTTCACATTTGCTCCCTCAGACCGTACGATCTTCGGTTCCGCCCTTGATTGCGACCTCCTGTGCCACCGCGATCGCGACTACGACTATGTGCTTTTCCTCGACAACTCTTCACCAATCGTGTTCATGACCGTGCTATCTCGACTGAGACAACTATGTACCTCCACCTCCTCTGGCCACGTGGTGACAGCACGTGGTTCCACACCGAGTTTCTCCGCTCGACGACCTTACCATCGTGCCTCTGCATTGCCTCGACTCTGTCCTCATCGCCTTCGTTAGTGTGCACGGTGACAGTGTGCATGCCCTGCACCGTGTTTGCGACCAGGCGCTCATTGCGACTATGTTTGGTTGACTTCTTTGCATTTGCTTTGATTTTAGTAGTTCATTGATTTTTTTATCTGATTATTGAAATCACTGTTTATTATCTTTATATTCATATAATGAATCTATTTGTGTTATTGCCTCCTTGTGGAGACATTTTTCCCTACGTGGTTTATTCATGATTTGATTTATATGTGGATGAATGTGATGCATATTTGATTACATATTCGATGCATACTTATTGAATTATATTTGTTAATCTAGGACTTGTTCCACCACGGCTTACGCTACGACGATACATTATTAGCACTATCATTATCATTACTATTATCATGATTATTATTAGTACTATCATTGTCATCACTATTATTATTTATAAAAGCAAAAACTTCCCACATCACTCCTGCAAATTGTGATGCAGTATCATGATAATATAATCCATTTTCTCAACTTCTCTACAAATAATATCATTTGTCTTTTTGTCTTGAAAATTTTAGTGGTCCTTATAAAAAATAACTTGGCACTTCAAATCTTCGCAAAGTCTATTGATGAATAAAAGACTCATGGGGACTTCTGTATCACTATGTATCTCTAGCAACTGTAACTGAGATGAAAGTCATATGACAACAACAATGGTAACTGGAGGGCAAGAACCATTTGCCACCTTCATCGACGTTACATGTCTGGCCTGTCATGATCCTTGTAACGCACTAGTATCTCTTGTAAGATGGATAGACATTCCTAAGTCTCACTTACTATCCATGATCAACTATCATTGCTTGACTAGTACTGTCAATAATAAAGGCTACATTAGTGCTTAATGATTTCTTACATAGCCACATATATATATAGACCATCTACTAATTGACACAACGATGGCCAAAAGATTGATAAATACAGGGAAACAATCCCAAGCACAATAGGGGAGACTATCCCAAGCATGATAGGGTAGATGATCCCAAGCGTGAAATAAATCAAGACACCAATCATGTCCATTGTCAAGACACCCTTGAACATAGTGAATAATATGGGGAGTCTCATAAGCACCATGACAAGAACGCAAGAACTAAGCACCACGAGACCTACAACGAGAATAACAACAATTACTCACGATCAGGTTTTGGGTAATAGCAACAACCAACATCAATTTGCAGCAACAGGGGCTTCACCATCGCTTACTCAACTTTGATACCATGTGAAACTGAAAATAGAAAGAATTGCTTCAAAATAGAACCCTAATCTCTCCTACATAAAGAGATAAGCCCAAGCAAAATAGAAAATAAGACACCGGTACATAAACTTTAACATGTACATATCACTGAAATAGTATAGCACGAGTAGTCTCCATTAGTGTTGTAAAAGTCAGTAGTCAGTATTCAGTTGGTCAGGCCACTAATTAAGGAGTAATTGATATGCGGAGTGGTAAGGGAGTACTCGGTCGGACATTTTTTAAATATTTAAATATTTTATACACATACACATCAAGAAGTAAAATATACCATTGCATAAAAGTAAACAATTTTCAAGCTCAAGGTTATAAAATAAGCTATAAACAATAATTCCAACAAAATAAAAGCACAAGTTAGAAGTATCTAATTATCAAAACAACAGAAAATACATCTGAGTACACATCTCTATGAGAAAATAGACTTGGTACTCAGCCGACTACACCGACTACTTGGCTAAGTAGTTGGTGTTGCTGACTATAGGGCTAACTATGGAGTATTCAGTCAGAAGGGTGCCGCCTAGGATTACTCAGTCGAGTAGGCTGATATTTACATCACTGGTCTCCATTTGTAAAAATTCTTGCTCCACTACCCCATTTTGTTGAGGTGTGTAGCTGCAAGATATCCTGTGAAGGATCCCTTTGGTTTCAAAGAATTGTGTAGTGCGCTCATCTAAGTACTCATAATTGCTAACGCAGAAGACACCATGGTCCAAAACTGATTTTCAACCATGGTAATGAAAGCTTGCACAATACATGGTATCTTAGATTGACTCTTCATCAAATACTAGATGGTGCCCTTGTCTACTCATCAATAAAATTCACAAAATATTTATAAATGGCAATTGAAGGAATAGAGGCTAGAACCTAGACATCAGAATGTACCAAGGCAAATAAGCTTAAAACATTTATTGCGGAAGCACGATAATGCTCCAAAAGTTCACAGGCATGATACTGAAGACCTTATGAATGTATTTCTGAAAACATATCAGGAAATAATTTCCTCAACTAAGAAAAACTCAAGTGACCAATACATTGATGTGATAATTGACTAGTTCCTTCCCCGCGTTATTCTGTCCCAGCAATTGCAAAAACATCTGAGGTGCCTGAGCAACCTTTCTTAGCAACTTGTAAGGGTAATCAAATCCAAACTAATCCTAATCTTCTTTCCTGTCACCAAGTCATGAAAGACACAATAATTACAACAGAAAATCAGTTTATATTCAACTCCTTTGTAATCTTGGTAACAAATAATAAATTTAAAAGGAATATCAGGAGCATGAAGAGTACTAGAGAAAGTCAGTTCATGCATGAGAGAAATATAGCCTTTTCCTGCAACATTGATGTTACTATCAAACAAGGAGAAACAAACCACTAGAGGTAAGAAATTGATAACCTAAGTTTGAGAGGCATTGTGCCTCTATGTTTGGGCCTTGGGTTACAACTCTCAGTGATTTGAGAGGAGACCCTCGGAAACTTATTTATAGTACATGGGTTGCTTTCAGCTCGAGAAAAGTACAAATATCATAAGTGACCTACGGACTAATAAATATTTACAAAAGACCCTTCTAAAATATAATTTTATCATCCCCTCGCAAACTGAGCACAGGTGAGAGAAGTGTGCAATTCGTCTTTCAAAACATGCAAAGCATTAACTGAAACCACATCGGTGAGAATATCAGCAATCTACTTGTCGGTGGGTAAATGAAGAACTTCGCCATTCTAAACCTTTTCCTGAGCAAAATGATGATCAATTTCAATGTGTTTTGATCGATCATAAAAAACATCATTGATGGCAAGCACACAAGCACTTCAATTGTCATAGTACATAGGCGTATGTTGATTTTGGATTCCTAAATTGGTGAGGATGGAACGAATCCAAATAATCTCGTTGATGGTGGCGGCAGGAGCACAATATTCTGCTTCAGTACAAGACCTAACAACACTTCGTTGCTTTCTATTTTTCAAAGAGATCAAATTATTCCCGAGAATGATACAATAACAGGGCGGCAATTATTTGGATCACCTACCCCAATCAGAATAAGAATAACCAGAAAGATTTCCATAGCCATGTATCAAGTTTAGATTTCTAGTAAAACAAAGCCATTTGTACTTGTCCCTTTGAGGTATCGGAAAATATGCTTCACAGCTTTGAGATGATTAATAGTCGAAGAGTGCATATATTGAGAAACTTGATTGATTGCAAAGGGGATGTCTAGATAAGGGTCAAGTATTGAAGAGTGCCCACCATACTGCAATAATCAAAAGGGTTAGAAATTTGCTCACTGTCAACCTTGAACAATTTGTCTTAGGATAACGCTGGAGTGGAGACAAGTTTGCAATCTAAGAAATTATATTGCTGAAGCAAATCAAGGGTGTACTTATGTTGTTTAACATTAGGTGGGTGTTGGACTCGTCAACTTCAATTCCAAGAAAATAACAGAGCACCAAGGCCTTTGATGTTGAAGTAATGATGGAGTTTCTTTTTGACCTTGTCAATGAGAGCATCTGAATTCCCGATGAGAACAATGTTGTCAACATAAAGTAATAGAATTTTACTAAAAAAAGCATGAAGTAACGGAATAACCATGACTCCGTGGTATTGATAGATGAAAAGAGAAGGATCAACAGGGCATTGTTGAAACCTATAGTTAACCACAACTTTGTTGAAGCTTTGAAACCAACTGTGGGATGCCTGCTTGAGCCCATACATGGACCTTTGCAGTTTGCAAACATACTTAGTGCAACACATTCCTTCAAAGCCGTTAGGTTGTTCCATATAGATCACTTATTGTAAATCACCATGAAGAAAAGCATTTTTAACATCTAATTGATACAATTTATAATCATGACTAAGGCCAAGGTCATAATAATCCGAATGGTAACCACTAACAACCTTTATTACTATTGAGTAAAGCCTTTAGCAACGAGCCTAGCTTTGAATTTATCAATGATTCCTTTAGCATTGTATTTAATTTTGTAGACCCACTTTGACCAACAACATTCTTATTTAGAATACCTTTTTTACCTGAAACAAAGAGTATTCAAAATACTTGAAAAAGCAAAGTGCCAAAATGCCACCTATCCTATAAGTTCATTATTGGAGTGATGAAACAAATAATGATTTTGATATGTTCCTAATCGAAGGATAAATCAATTGTAATTTAAAGAGTTAAATTACAATTGATTTGACAATTAATTACACCTAATTAAGGCAATTAGGATTTAATACCATCCATTGGATCCCATCAAATTAGGTTTAGGTTAGGAATCCTTATAAATATCTACCAAATGCCAATTTTCATTCAATCAATTCCCTTGATTGATTTTAGCCAAAATCAACATTAAGTTCTATAGCTCACCACCTCCAGTGTCGACAAATATTAATATTGGTCGACGCCTGCTGTTCTAGCCAGTCGACTAAGTAGCGAACTGATTGACCTGCTACTAAGGGCTAAAGCTACAATCTTCTTCCTCGCCGCCCCCCTCAATTACTGGTTGATCGGCTCTTCTCTGAGTCAACCGATTACTACAAGGCCGAATGCTGCTGGTCCTCTTGAAGGAGTTCTTGAGGTTCGATTTAGATTTCAAGGCAAGCATCACTTCGGGTTCACGAAGGAGTTTGCGGATCATAAGTGGGATTCGTCCTCCACGACACAAGGGTCTCATCCACCTGTTGTGGAGTGATTGGAGTTCTTTCTAGACTTCTTTAGGAGGCACATCTTGAGGTGCTGCACGACGCTGCCACACAAAGGTGTAATCCTTCAACTCATGGGATCCCAGAACGAGAGGAAATTAGATCATTTCATGACATTGTTTTGATCTTGTGTTCAAAAATTTTTAAAACACCTATTTTTGTGTTTTCACGCTTTCGCGATGCCACAAGGTCGATATGATCGAACCCTTCATGTACTACCTTTGTGATGAAACCTCGAAGGAATAGTCCATAAAGCTAGCAAGTGGATAACAAGTCCCAAAATTCTTGCTTGGTCATAAATTGTATGTGTGTGGATGAACTTACATTGTGGCTAATAGTAGCAAGTGGGACATGTTCAATGGTTGTTGGGAGGAAAGCATTGGTGACAGGAAGTGATACAACTTCAGTGTTCGTAGGTTGGCTGTTGTTAGACTCCAATGTACCTTTTCCTTGGTCATTGGTTGTAGACTTAAAACATTGATGTTGGTAAATAAGAATGGGCTTGTCGGATGGTACTTGGTAGTGGTGTTGGTTCCTTTGGGGCTTCTGGATTGTTAATAGGTGCATGTTGTTGGGCATTAGTGTAGGTGGACTCTTGGATGTAAGGAATAAAAATAGATGAGGTATTGGTAGCATTGGGCAGGTTCAAGCATGAAGAATATTCATTACCATCCTCATCAAATGCAATGTGGCGGGATAAATAGATCTTTTGAGTGGTGAGATTAAATTTTTTGGAGCCTTTAGCTGCTCCATCATAACCAACAAAGATACATTTGAGGGTTTTAGGATCAAATTTGTTATGTATGCTCTTGTCCATGTGAACATACACTTTGTTGTTGAAGGAACATAACATAGAATAATAAGGTAATGAAGAATAAAATATTTTATAGGGGTCTTCCAATCCAATAGCTTTGTGGGAACTCAATTGATGAGATATTCTGTTGTGTGAAAAGCTTTTGACCATAAATATTTGGAAACTATAGCATGAATCATGGCAAAGGCAATCTTACAAATTTACCTGTGTTCTCTCCCTGCAAACCCATTTTGTTGTGGGGTCCTGGGACAAGTTCTTTAATGGAGAATTCCATTATCATTTAAAAAATTTCTAAAAGGTTGAGATTTGTATTCACCCTGCTAATACTACGAAGACATTTTATCTTGCACTTAATATGATTTTCAATAAAAGACTTCAATTTCACAAAGGCATAAAACGTAGTGGATTTGTCTTTTAAGGAAAAAGATCCAAGTATATCTAGAAATATTGTCAACAAAAATGATCTAATAATATTAGTGAGATAAAGAAGCACGAGAGGTAGGTCCTTAAACATCATTATGAATGAGCTTTAGAACATGAGAGGTAATAGTGGTGGATAAAGGAAAGACCAGCTGAGAATGTTTGTTGTATTGACATTTAGAACAACATATATTGTTATGAAAAGGGCCTTTAGCTTTTATTAAACTAGGATCAACAAGTTTCTTAGGAGCATCAAAATTACAACGGGTTAAGCGGCTTTGCCATTATCTAAAAGTGGCAACAAAGGCTTTATTAATGTTGCTAGAGCTATAAAGAACAAGAAAAGAAGCAATTAGCTTCTTGGAAAGATGAAGATTTTGAGCGATCTAGGGATGACTACGATGATCCACATTAACGAGGGTCTTGCTAGATTCAGTGTTTTAAATGCCGTCGGCATGGCTATTTTTGGGGAGGGGACATGCCGACACCAAATATATGTCGAAATGCAGGGATGCCAGCAGTATGACGACCATTTTGTCAGCATGCTAACAGTATGGTCGACATGCCGCCACATGCCGATGGCCTGCTATAGGATTGTTGGGCAGGAAAGTTAGCAAAGGTCTACGCTGCTGGCTGTAGGATAGTTGGGTGGGAAAGGTTGGAACTTGAAGCACCATTCTTGGGCGGGAAAGTTATGGCTAATCGGTCATGCATGCACACACACAATTTTTGGCCTTTTTGAGTGATTTTGGGCCTTAATATATGCAATATCGATATCAATATTTAAAACCTTAAGGTATAGTCACGACGAAATACTCTTATTGTAGTATAATCAGCAGTTGATTTTCTTGAAATTGATATCATTTTAACTAGTACTTATGTAATTTTTATCAGCATGCATCGATGTGCCCTCAACATGGCCATTAGCATGCCTATCGAAAAATGGGCATTGCCATGACATGCCCACGAAATATACACTTAGAATTTCACCGGCACGACGTTGAAATAGGCATTTCGAACCTTGGCTAGAATCACATTCCTTTAGATAAAACATAGGCCTAGGTAAATAAACTATAAGCATTATTTTCATCAGAAAGACAAGAAATCAACTTCAGGCAAAATTTCATGGTAGGAACGTAAAGAACATTAGTGAGGCAAATAAAACCATTAAGAGTGTAAAGAACTATATCTCCTACGTGAGTGATGGAGTGTGTAGTGCCATCTCCAGTTATTACCTGGCCATTCTCATGATACGATTTTAATGAAACAAAAGTACCTTTGCTATTGGAAATATGATTTTCAGCACCAATATCAGCTATCCATTCTTCAGTATCGACATGCACAACTTCACTGGTAGTAGATAATGCATTAATGTCATGTTGAGAACCACTAATGTCGGCTATGTAAACTCCAGTTTGCTATTGAGTGGTCTCAGTCAAAAATTTAGGCAAATCATAATAGTTGATGGCTACATGATTTGCCCCACTATAGAGGTCATCTGCTTGGCTGGTATGCATACGACCACATCCTCCTTGAGCACAAGTAGGTTGACTACGATTTGACCAAAGTATTAATATGTCTAGTCAAACATTGTCCGTGAATGAAAATGTTGAAATAAATGAGTGAAATAAAATAAACACAAATATCAAAGCATAGCAAGATAGAATGCTTTGATTTACGTGGAAACCTTACTAATGAAAAACAAGGAAAAAATCATGAGAGAAGCACCCCTATGGGCGTGATCTCTAAATTTCTCTTCCCAAAGATAAAATGGGGATACATAAGGCCTTTTATAGGCAACCACTCACAAACTTGCCCACACACAATGTGGGACTAAAGCAAGTCTTACTACACCTATTCACTGGACACCCCTCAAGTTAGAGCATGGAGTGTTCATCTTGTACATAAGAAATCCTTACTCTATTAATAACACAACACTCAAATAACTTAACTGATAATGTCAAGTCACTGGCTTCCTTGCATCCTCGTTTTTACTTGTAGGTGAGTATGTCAGAGTCTAAAGATGAATCACTGAAGCCTTACCCATTTTGAGAACTTTAAAGAGGGTCTCTCATGGAGACCAAGATATTAGGCATCCCTTACACAAAATTCAAAGAAAGAGGTCTCATTATTGGAGGCCTAAAGAATGGTCTCTCCTATACGAGAATTCTTTGTTCCTTTCATATAGGGTCCAAAATAAAAGAATGAGTTTCTCTCATGTAAGGACCTTAAAGAAAGAGTTGAGTCTTGTATGGGGTACACAAAAGGCTGTCATACTCCGCCTTTCTCCCATACTTATATAAGAGAAGAAAATCACATAGAGAAGATAGACAATGAGAGGAGAGCTTTTCCTCCTTTTCTCTTCAGGTTCAATTTTTTTTTTGCTTTTTTTCTTCTCTTTCTTCCCCCCCTTTTTGCTTTTCTTCTCTCTTTTTTCTCTCTCACTTATCTTTCCTTTTTTTTTGTTTAAGGCAAGCAAGTAGACATGAGGCTAACAAATTAATATGCCCAAAAAAGAAAGACACAGAGGGCAACATCTGCAAAATGCGCAAAAATGTCTCCATTTCTTCTTCGTTAGGGTTCGTAGGAACCCATGTCCTTAATGTTGCCGGTCCATCATTCTCGCATGAGTAGCCCCATCTCCAACACTTGTAGCTTTAGGGCCTCATCATCTCCAACACCAGGAGCTTGGCACTACGATGGATATCTTGCGTAGGATTGGTTGCTGTTGTGGAGATTTGTGAGGCAGCAAGCTTTTTCTCGCTCCTTTATCACTATAATTCTTCAATGGTAGCGACCATGCATCTCGCAATTGGGTGTCAGATGATCTTTGTCGAATCTCTTCTCCTCATAAAGCCCCTGCATCACCTCCGAATGTTGCCACAAGCCTCGCCTCAACCTGGTAGCGGTGGCAATGTCCTTTGGGCACCTTTAACAACCTTGCAGCGCCTCCCTCAAGTGTCGCCTAAGGTCAAAACCACCACCTGAGGTGTCGCAAGGCATCTGCAATGCCATGTGATATGTCTCCTTGCTACTGTTGGGTCGTTGCCGTCTCCATTGTCTTCACCGACGCATCTCCTTACTTCGACCTTAGAGACTTAAGAGATTAGGGTTCCAACCCTCTCACTCCAAATCAAAGGCACAAAATAGAGAAAGAACCCTAATAACAAGAATAACCGAACAAAAAATACCTAAGAACAACTTGCATGCTTTGATACCATGTTGAAAAATAAATAAAAGTGGAATAATAACGAATATAAATATCAAAGTAATAAAAAAGAAACACTTGAGTCTACGTAGAAACTCGATTGACGAAGAACGGGAAGGAAACTACGAGATAAGGCCCCTAGAGGGCGAGATGTTTCTATTCTTCTCAAAGAGCAAATGAGGGTACAACAACCTATTTATAGGCACCACTCACACACATAAACCCACAATACATGATGTGGGACTAAATGGCCTAATAAAACTCTTCACCTCTGAACAAACTTCTCTGAGACTTTTTCTCTAATGGTACATGCCAGCTCCATCCGTACTATTTTACTTGTTGCAATCAATTTAGATTGGCCTCTCTATCAATTTGACATTAAGAATGCATTTGTTTATGGCGATCTTAATGAAAACATCTATATGCGTCAACCTCTTGGATATGAGGTTGAGGGGGAGTTTATCTGCAAGTTGAACAAGGTGATTTATGACCTGAAACAGAGCCCTCATGCATGGTTTGATAGGATGAGTACGAAAGTAATAAAAATTGGTTTCCATAGGTCTACTTTTGACTATTCTATCTTTATCAGGAAGATGAATTCTGCTACTGTGATATTAACCATGTATGTGGATGACATGATCCTAATAGGGGATGATTCTGCTGGGATTTAGGAAGTCAAGGACTTCCTGCATAAGTCATTTATCACCAAGGATCTGGGCGAGCTACATTATTTCCTAAACATTAAGGTAGTCAAAGACAAGCATGGCATGGCATTGTCCTAGAGAAAGTACACACCTGAGATCTTAGAGGATGCCACTTTGCTTGGGGCCAAGCCTTTTGCTATTCCTGTAGGGTAGAAACGTCAATATATTCACTTTGAAGACTCGACGTTTGAGGATGTGCACAAGTATAAGAGTATTGTTGGGAGATTACTTTATCTGATCATTACCCATCCAAACGTTAACTCTGTTGTTAGCCAGGCTAGTCAATATATGGATAGTCCACAGTGTAGCTGCTGGAATGATGTCTATCTTATCTCAAAGTATCTAAAGGGGTCTCCTAGAAGAGGCCTATTCTATAGGAAGAATAATCACCTGGAGCTATCATCTTATTCAGATGCTGATTATGGAAGCTCTGTTGAGGATAGAAAATCCACTACAGTGTTTATTGTCTTTCTTTGAGGTAATATTGTTTCCTAGTGCAACAAGAAACAAATAGTAGTCGCCTGTTAAAGTGCAGAAGTGTTATATAGAGTAATGGCTCACATGGCTTGTGAAGTCATGTGGATTACTACGTTTCTAAGTGATCTGGGCATTTTAGTGAAGACTCCTACTCCAATGTATTGTGACGAGTCTGCCACATACATTGCCTCTAATCTTGTGTTCCATGAGAGCACAAAGCAAACTAAGGTGGATTGCCACCTCATACACAACATAGTGATGGAGGGCAAGATAACCACTCCTTATATCTCTTTTAAGCTCCAGTTGGCAGACATTTTTACCAAGGTGCTCCCCAGAAAACAGCACTCCTTTCTTTGCAACAAATTGGACTTGAAGGACATCTATGCTCCAACTTGAGGGGAGAGTGTTGGAAGTTATCTTATTTTTTATTGTCGTTAGTGCCTTTGGTTGTCTTGTTTTTCACAAATGACTCTTCATGCAATTCACCCATAGTCCTTTATATAAGAAAGGCTAGGGTTTCATTGTGAAATAAGGCATTCATTTCTCTCTAATAGAATCGAAAAATCTATCCAACTTGGATCTATGTCCCCCCTCCTCTAAGCTCCTCCATGAATATTTACAATTAAGGACCTCTAGCTTGATTGCCCCAACTGCATAAACCTAATCCACAAAATCATTAGCTCCTCTGTCTGTCCTTAATGGACTTAAGACCATCTTATGACAAGAGAGTTGCACTGAAGTCACCAATGCTGAGCCACGCATCACCCATCGTCAGTTGTGAAAGCTCCTCTTAGAAAGCAGTCTTGTCATTTAATGCACAGGGGTCGTAGACATTAATAATTGTGAAGGTGAATCCATCACTCCTCTATAAGTCGATTGTAATGGAGCAAGATCATCTTGTGACCCTTTACAAAGTAAAGGCATCTCCACTCCACCCAAACAACAATCCTCTAGATCTTTCGTTTACATCAAGCTTAGCAAATTCATTGAATCTTCCTTCCCCTATCCTGGCCCAAATATGTGGGTCGCACCACCCTAGTTTGGTCTCCTAAAGTAGTGCAATATCTATCCTCCACTCCATAAGGTATCTCCCAAGAACTCCCCTCCTATCCCAGTCTCTAAAACCCCTCACATTCCAAGATGGTATCTTCATTGCTATAGAGATGCATCCCTTCCTTTGGCCCCATTCATGCGTGGCTGATCGCAAGCGATGCAACACTCGACAACATGGAGGCCCACAACCTCGACAATTGTTTTTTTCAGAGAAGAAAAGGAAGATTACTGGAGATTAATAATCATCCAGAAATTGCATTAATAATAAAAAAGGAATAGGTTTTGTAGCCAAAATTTAGACAAAATCTATCTCCCTCAGAACACTGTCCACCCAACACCGTTCAGATCTAGATATAGTACCATTCCTTTGCAACTAGATGCACCAAAGTGATGCAAATGCCTTAATCCATCCCGCCACGTCAAGAGTGTAACGATTACGAAAATTGCTCCAGAGATGTTGAAGACCATCACATCTTGCAGTACGAAGTTGCAGCTGATCCTAAACATCTCTGGAAAAGTTACACCCAAAGAATAGGTGCTCAGCATCTTCCTTTTTTTGATCATGCAAGGAACAGACAACATCAACACCATCATTCCATCTTTTCACCATCATCTTTGTGACCAGATGTTTCCTTCGTAGTAACCACAGGAAGGTCTTTATTTTTAAAGGAAGGTGACACTTCCAAATGAGTCCACAATCAGATCGGATTAAATATGAAATTTAGGAGATTGGGTGCACTTCTCATAAGCTCTGTTCATCGAAAACCTCCCCTCCTTCCAAGCAAAGCAATCCGACTTCCCAGCACATGGGCACACCTCTGAAATTAAGGAGGACAGCTGCTGAAACTCTGAAAAAGTTTGTTTTGAAAGGTTTGCAGGCAGCTGAAAACTGCATGCATGTGTCGAGGCATCCCACATGTCATGAACCAAAACCTGAATATTCACCACAAGTTGAAAAACCCTTGTGTAGACTTGTTTATCTCCTCACCCAACTACAAGGAGGTGATAGGTGGAGTGACAAACGTTGACAACCCACACCTATTCCCTCACTAGCAAAGTAGGAGGCAAAGGGTGGTTTTCTACAATAAGCTTGACTCCAACTCGATAAAGAAGCGAAGAGTGAACTGAAAATCCAGCATGAAGCATCCCACATCAGGATCATTTTCAAGGCTAACAAGGTTCACAAAGTGGAACGATCTCCACTTCATGAGCATCCCCATCCCACGGCACCTACAGATCCTCATCAGTAGAAATAGCAACCAAGAGCTCAACGTCGCCACCCAGTCCATCGCCACCCAATCGATTGTTGCCTAAAGAAAGGTTGACCGAATGATTACATAACACAACATCCCCAAGTGATTGGTCACCGTAATGCTCACCACCTAAGTCGTCTCCAAGCAATCGATTGCCTAAAGGGCCGCAAATGTCCACCATGGTTAGGCTTGAGGTCGCTCACTACAAGAGCTGGAACTGGAGATCAGAAGGGAGTTTGGTTCTGAGCTAAAAAGACTCAATATCTACTCACAATTGGACTTAGGATTTGGATCCAAAAATGATGGTGTCAGGTAGCTTCAAGGGAAAGGCTTACGACCCACAAAAAATTGAGCCACCAAGGATTCCCTCACAATCGAGATTAAAAAATGAGGTGGTGAGTGATTAAGTTCTACAAAATCACTCATAAGGAATTCAACGAGGATCCCTTCACAATCGAGATTCAAGGGGTCAGATCATGGCAATCCCCCCATGATCCAAATCGATTAAGTGAGGTCGCAAGTCCACAAGATGTGAATCACCCCAAAATTGCAAGTGATTAAGTTCCGCAATTGACTCCTTGACAAAATAAGTAAAGTGTCCCTCATCGTCAACCTGCTGTGTCACCAAAGCTCCGACCTCATCCACCAGGAGCGGAGTAGGTTAGGGCTCAATCTGTGTCACCTGAGCATCACTCACCTTCGCCGAGGAAGGCCGCGTGAAGGAGATGGTAAGGAAGGCCTCCT
The DNA here is from genome assembly GCA_037157565.1 of Thalassia testudinum. Taxonomy (NCBI): domain Eukaryota; kingdom Viridiplantae; phylum Streptophyta; class Magnoliopsida; order Alismatales; family Hydrocharitaceae; genus Thalassia; species Thalassia testudinum. The sequence continues at coordinate 29,561,546 of JAZHRO010000024.1, forward strand.
CTACCCATGCTGCCATCCCACCACCTTCAAGCTTAGTGATGGTGCCAACTAGTGGCTCGAAGGTGAAGTCATTTGGAACGAGTAGCAGGTGATCGCTCATGCGAGATGAGCGAAAGTGGCTTCGTTTCGTGAAAGACCATGCAAAGCGTAAGACCTGTGTGAAGGAAGCATCATGCCTAGTCAAAGAAATGTGCAAGGCCTTCCTCAGTAGAAGAGACCTTATGAGTGAAAGAATCCCTGTTCCTTGAACGTAGACAATCATCAGCCTTATGCCCTAAAGAATAGAAGCATCTACACACCATCTTTGCCCTACAATAATGTGTAAAGAGTCTTGGACCCAAACAACGAAAGCAACGCAAGGTCCAATGTTGATTAGCCATGCAACATCTTCGTCTTGTAACTAGCTACCAACCATCGTCTACATCCAAAAGAGATGTAACGTCATCACCTCCAGACCAAGGCCTCCCACAAGTTGTCTGCAACCTGCGTGTACTCCTTTGTCTATAGCAACAATCGATCGCCGCGAGCCACCCTAAGACGAGGGTCCTTGTGTGGTCCTCACTCTCCCTCTCCCCATGTCGACGCACTCTCCCACTTCTTCCATCTCCACAGATAGAAGGATTTTGACCTGATATGAGATTCCCATGGCTAATGTCCAACTTTGGTGCAAGCAAAGTAATCCTTAGAATACTTGAATGACATTTTATCCTAACCAACCTAGAACATCCCTTGAGTATAAGGCCGGTGTTATGTTAGGAATAGACCTCCTTTGGACAATCTCACATCTTAATTGTATTCCAATACATGATCTCACCACCAAATTGGGAAGTGTTATTCATTCTCCATGCTTGAAAAATGTTGTTATCCTTCTTTCAAGTAACGAATTTCCCAATCTTCTCTAGCTTGATTGTGTATATTCTCCTTGTCAAGTTGTGACCTTCCATTGGCTACATGAAGGATCAGAGCCATCATGCATGGTTAGTGCAGTTGAACTTCACTATCGAACTAAACAAGAAAGTGTTCTCCAACCCCATGTAATTGCCTTTAGTGACATAATAATCAGCAAGTTGCATGTCTTTGACATAAAGGCAGCCATATGCTAAATCTGACCTCGAGACAATCATCTAAAAATCAAGAGGAATAAGTATCTCCTGCTTCCATACGAACAGGAGATTAACTCACCGTTTTTTCCTAACACACAGTACAGAGATGTTTGAGCGCCACAATTAGCTCAAGACGTCCACACAAGACTAAGATGGAGATTGATGTGATTGAAACAAGGGCTAATATGCCACCTATCAGCAATCCAAATGCTTTGATTCATGTGATAATCGAAAGTGGCATCACCAAGTGTCAAATAATAACACAGCTTACCGAAGCATGATCACTTGGACTGTACCCATGCTCATCCCATTCTTGCAAAGCTGCACAACATGCCAACGCAGCCAAACTGTCAAGTAATGTCACCCATATCAAGCATTTTTCTGTTTTGCCAAATACTTCAGCCTTGAACAGCGCCATCCCAATTTTACGCCTTGCCGACAGATGTCACTTTGTTGCTGCCCTGCCTTCCCCATAGAAACTAAACCCACAAACAAGATTACATGGAGAGGGAGAAGGGTTGGATGGACTGAAGCTCCAAACGAATTTCATCAATTTTACACTATTTTATTGGCTGTTGAAACCATATACAAATAGAAGATTGGCCGAGAATACTACTGTATAATGAAATACAATGAGAAGCTAAAGTCAACAAATAGTGAATAACAAAATACAAAATGTAAATCTCAACAAATACATTGCAATTAAATACAAAACATTAATCTCAACTGCTATAGTATGCACATGCCTATCCTAAACGCCATCAATAATGGAGCTACTGAGGTGTGAAATAATGCATTCCACATCCATGAACTTATCTAACAATGCATACCTCAAAGACCAATTTCTCTTTTCCAATCATAGCCCAACATCCACGTCCATTGTCTGTTTGAAAATTAAAGAGGCCCATTACTCCAGTAGCAGGAAAGCCTTCAACCCTGATCCAGCAAGAAAATGTGAACCCCTTGTTGCACGGCCACTGAATTGGAGTTTCAATCAGAATTCCCTGAAAAATACAATACAAGAAGAAAAGCCTCATCAAAATATGCAGTCCATCAAATCAGGAAGAGAGAGAAAAATGCCTATAGATATCAAGACAAAATGACCACGCGCTATCATGATCCAACAACTAGGAGAACTGCGATTCCTAGAAAACTTCCATTCACATCTCTAGATCTTCATGGTACTAAAGGCAATGATTTAAATGCCTCCGGCATGCCGTCGAAAAGACAATTTTTGGAGATATGCCATGTTAACATGCTCAAGTTATCAAAACGTAGGTGTTTCGCCGACATGCCAGCAAAATCGTCGGCATGCCAGCAGCATGTTGCTGCTCCTACCATTCTTGTTGCTCCTATTGCAGCTCTGCTGTTGCTGCTACACAGGTTGTGTATCAACATATTACATATGAAGTAAAAGACAAGATTTAGGGTTTAAATGAAAATATTTATCCGTTGAAATAGTTATTTTTAAAATTATAACCATTTTGACTATTTCTGTCATTTTTATCGGCATGCCAATGAAATGCACATTTGAAAATTTATCACAACGGCATCGAAATTGGCATTTCAAACCTTAACTAAAGGTATAATCGATGGAACTGAAACTAAAGAAAGCCCGAATATATTTTCCTACTTAAGATATACGAAAGATTGAACAATATCACTATCAATCGGCACATCATTCCTGCAATGAATTTACAAGTGTTAAAATGCTCCTGCTCCCTATTAGCTGTCAGTGATACAAGCCTTTATTGTAATGTTCTGTGTGATTCTTCTTTTGAAAGAGCATCTCTTTGGATGATGACCCACCCACATATGGACTATCCATATTCTGTGTGATTCTTGACATGATCCTTTCCTCTTTTTTTTTCCATTTCTTTTGTGAGATTTTGATTATGAGGTCTCATTCCTATTCATTTTCAAGTTTTGCTCTATGTATGGAGCAAATTCCTCACCAAAATTGAAGCAACTCTATTCTTCTAACATGGTATCGAAGCAATGGTCTTAAGCTAGGGCTACGCACCCTCATCTCTTCCCTCCTTTTCTATGCCAAAGATTTTTTCTCCTTTATGATCTTGGTTTCTCCCTTAAAACCTTTTGAACCAACCTCTACCTCTCAGCATTCACATCTTCTGTGTCAGCTGCATCATTTGGTGATAATCACTAATATCATTGCCCCTCCTAGTGAACCCTCCGAACAGTCTTCTGCTTAGATCCAAGTCAAGCCTAGATCGAGCCTTGTCTCATGATACTTGGGTGTCACCAGCCCAACTTGGGTGACATGATGCTCCATTAAGCATTGCAAACTTGAATTGGATCTTCATTTAGCATATCATAGGCACTACCAATCCTGATCGAGGTATCCCTCACGTCAATGGAGCACAGCCAGCCTAGGTCAATTTCCCTCATGTGTCGCTAGGGGCTACCAACCTAAATATGTGTTGCCCTGTGTTGTGTGGGTAGCTCTGAATTCAACACTTTTTCACACATTTAAGGTAGACCCAACTATTTTGTTTGGTGATTGGCTCCCCCCCCCCCTCCCTCCCAAGAGGAGGTGGCCCTTTTAATGACTTGAAATGAATATAAGAGAGATTTTTCATATGTAAGGTCAACTGAGTTGTTCATTTCGAACTGTCTGGGGTGTGATCCAACAACACATGCTGTGAACCCAACATGAACTTGAGATCATCTTATTTTTAATATCAATTGGTATAGATGCTTTATAGGCCATTATTTCAACAGCCTCTAACTTATGGATAATAGCCTCTGGGGATTACAGGGGAAACCCCTTGTGCTTCAAGATGAAGATGATTATTGAAGAAACTTATTATGCATGTTGGTTATATATATTTCTCATGAGTGTCAAGGACCCTTGTATGGGGAATAATTAACAAAAATCACTCCTAATATGTCTCTAGAGTACGCCATCTAGCAAATGCTTCATCATTTGGTCCAATGATTTATCTAGTTCTATGGGATTTATATTGACACCACAATGGTCATCCATTTTGATAGCCAATGACCAATGATGTTACATAGAATTAGTATCCTTTCAAAAAAAAATTAACATAACTCATGTATTTAAAAAATATAAACTTATAATACCATGAGACCACAACCCACCAACCTACTACTACAACAACACTCCCCACACCCTCTCCCCCCCCCCCCAAGTTGGAGCGTACAACACGTCCCACTTGAAGGAGGCACACAAGACGAGAAGTCCCTCCTAATGCAGACAATTGGAGGAGCACGAAGCAATAGAGACCGTAGCAAAAGTAGTAGTCGTCGTAGAGTACTTGTTGCTGTAGCAAAGTAGTAACATGATACAAAGATAATAAAGGAAACATTCCCAAACATATAGTAGTCGAGGTAGGAAAGCCTTGCTCATTGTCCCCACTAGTCACTAACTTTAGCCACAAAGCCAAATGGTGGATCATAAGTCCTAGCACCTTGGTTTGAAGAAATAGTAATGACTACAACAAGGGCAACAATAAAGGAGGAGGTCTCGTTCCTCAGGAGAGATCGTAGGCACTCTAGTTCTATGAAAGCAAACTAAAAAAGGAGTATGGCATGTATGCGAAGGAAGAAGACCTACTCGCAAAGGTGCGGTTGGTAGATAGGCCTACACGCGAATGCATTGCAGGTAGGAAGAAGAAACGCAGTGCCTGCACGATGTAGTAGTGCATGCATTGTGCGTACGTAAGAAGCGAAATCACACAAAGAAGGTTCCACATGTAGGAGAGGGGGTCAATCGTAGGGGATCCCCTAAGATCCTTCCTACTTTGAAACCATGTTGGAGAATTCTAGAATTGAAATTTTTATCAAAATGAAAATTGTTGAAAAGAGAATAACCTAACCCCTCTTTATATGGTGAGGGGATTACAGGATCCCAATCCTAATCCAAATTCTGCTAACTAAATATAAAAACAAACTAAACACAATCCTAATCAAATCTCTAAAAATAGAAAGAGAGAAAATACAACTTTTAACTGATCCTAAAATACTTTTTCCTAAATTCTCTAAAAAGTACAATTGATGTTGCTCAAGATCCTTCACAATTATCATTAGAGGGAGATCTGCTTGCTCGTTTTGTTCATGAGCCTTTTGAAAAAGAAAATGTACGCACTTGCACAATTAATATCACGTCTCACCATAGTAATCTTCTAGATTTGTCACTAAAAGGAAAACTCATGGAGTGAGGTGTTTTAATAAAGCAATTTAACTTAATGGCTTCTAGAGATGTAATTCCAATCATAATGTCTTTTATCACGAAAATTTCTTCAGAAATAGCACAAATTAGGCATAGGAAATACAAGGACATTCTTCTCTTGTTTGTAACAAAAGACCAAGGACAAACTATTTTCCTAGCGTCAAGTGAATTTACATTAAACATATATATTTGTTTTATATGTTATGGATATGGTCCATCAAAATTACCATGCTAACATAAAAACTTGCCTGTATTACTATGACCCAATATCATAATTGGATGTATTCAATATAGATCCTTGACTGAGATACTTTTATAGCTCACTACTAAACCTAATTTTTTTCATTGTTGGTTCAATCAATTATCTTATGGACTGGCCTACATATGGAGAATGGGATGTTGTGATACAAATGTTCAAGTACATTAAACTTTTTGGCTTTTAAAGATGTAATTACAACCATAATATCTTTTATCACAAAAATTCTTCATAGTGATTCGTCTTATACTTCATGTTTGACAATATGTTGCTTTAAAAGTGGTACAAATTAGGCATAGAAGAAACAAGGAAATTCTTCACTCATTTGCAACAAAAAAAATTGAGGATGAACTCTTTTCCCAGCATTTATGTAAATATATGTCAAACTTTTTTTTTTTTATATATGTTATTGATATGCTCCATCAAAACTACTACATCAATGTGAGAACTTGAGCATATTCCTACGAAGCGAATTTTATACTTCGATGTATATCAATATAGATCTCTGATTGAGATACTTCAATACCTCACTATTGCTCAACCTAGTTTTCCTTCATTTCAACCAATTAGTTCTGGACAAGCCCACACATTGATATTGGAATATTGTGCTGCAAATTTCCAAGCATATCAAACCTTTCCATGAAATGGTCTTCTACTTAAAGAACAAAAATAAAGGGAGAGATATTTTTTATATATCCATCATTATACCCATCCGACATGATATGTTGAGATGGATGTCATGTAGATGAGGTGGAGCCACATAGGAGTGTTACATGTGGTTATGGATAAAAAATATTACACTACTTTTTTATATCCTAAAAGTGCTATTACCATTTTTAGCTAAGAGAAATGAGAGTCACATGTGTCCATCATATTTAAAGTTAAATTTTGGTAGAGGGAGAGGAAAACTTTAGCATCAATTGGTGCCGTCGACACCACAATAGATGTTAACGGTACCATCATAGTAGCCGTGAACACTTTAAATATAATGACATGACACAAATGTAACGTAAAAAAAAAAAGATCATATGAAAACATAATTTACAACTAGTAGTAATGTGAAAATATACTATAACAACACCAAAGGCTACTTTTGAGGTACATTCCTTAGAAATAGCAATAATATCAGTAATTAACCAACACGGTATTGTCGACACCACAATAGATGATAACAGCACTATCATAGCTGCACTTGAGGCTTCAACCACATTATCCTAGTAAATGCCAACAACATGATAGGTACTGATGGTATCACAATATGTGTTATCAGCTTTTATCATGTAAAACTCTGATAAGAGCAACGTTTAATAGTATGAACAATAGCAACTTATAATGGTGCCATTAGCATCTACGTCGCGTTAGGTGCAGTAGATGGTTGCAAGGAACTACAGATGGTCGTAATAGATGCTTAAGCTAAATTCCTCACAATATTAACAAAGTGAGTGACTAACCCAATAGGTGCTGTTGGCATCATAATAGGTACTAATGGCACCATCATAGGTGCAGTGCAGTGCAATTATGATGGTGTTGTTTACACCTTTTATGATGCCAACAGCACCTTATTTGATAATTACTTAGAACCAGTATTAATGTGAAAACATACTATAACACCAATAAAAACTGCTTTTAAGGCACACTTCTTATAAGCAGCATAATGTGAATGATTAACCAACACGATGTCATTGGCACCACAATAAGTGCTAACAATACCATCATAGCTGTACTTGAGATTTCAATCACATTATCCCAATATATACCAATGGCAACATGATAGGTGCTGACGGCACCACAATATGCCAATGGTAGTAAGATAGGTATTGACGATACCTTGGAAGTATCATTTCATCTTATGAACATGTTTTTATCAAAGTCTTACATGACATCTCACGCTCCATTATTAATGTTATTGATACCATTGTATGAGATCACTAACACTACTCTATCAATGATTTAGGATGTTGGTGTTGTTAGCACCACTATTTGAAATAGAAAAGGGTTGTTGGTACTTTTGGTACCATTGTTGGTATTGTATGCTCGAAATATTGCAGCGCATAATACTTCAAACATATAATACGAGGTGTCAATACAGGTACTGACGACATTACTGTAGATTTGTGTTGGTTGTCCTACTAATATTAGGTATTGTTGACATAATGTGTTGGTGCTATTAGTACTATTATTAATGTTGTATGCTTGAATTATTGAAGTCGAATATATTTGAAGAATATAATAAAGTAGCAATATAGGTGCTTACAACACTACCTTAGGTACTAATGGCATCACCAAAGGTTAGTATTGTTTGTCCTATCAATAGTAAATACTTTTGGCAGGATGTGTTGATGCCATTGGCATTATTATTAGTATTCTATACTAGAAATATTGAAGTCCAATATATTTGATGCATGCAATAAAGTGCCAGTATAGGTGCTTTCAACACCACCGTAGATGCTAATGGCATCACCATCGGTCGTGTTGAGATGCTAACAGCACCTCAAACAAAAAAGATAAAAATCACATCAACGTAAGTTTAGATACCAATGTCACCACATACATTTTCATGTTGGTGCCTTTGACACCTACTTAGTAACTTTTATAATACTCAAGTATCTACTGCAAACACATATCACTTATCTTGGTGTTGTTGACATCAATTACTTATTTATGTCAGAACACTTTAATTAACATAAATGTTGTTACTGTTAGGAATATAAGAGTCACGTGGGATTGCCACGTGGCAGCCAGATAGGCCACGTGGCAACAGCAGTGGGGCCCTCAGGGCTGACGGCAAGGAGGACCAAGGGTCCTAATTTTGGTTGCTTAGGTTGCAACTTTTGGTATTTTTGTTAAGTGATTTTTAGGAAAGTTGTTTTAGGAATTAGTTGTTGGGATTTGTTTTTTCTTATTTTAGAAGATTTGATTTGATTGAGTTGTTACTAAGTTTAGAGGATATGTTCTCTTCTTATAAAAGAGAGCCTTCCTATTATGTTTATCTCTTGAGTTAATGTAATATTTGTTCCAACATATCAACTCCCTCTCTCTCCCTCTATTCTTCACCACCGGCCATGGAAACGGATATTTCAATATATCAATCCCCAACATGACTCATATTGATATAAGGGGAATATCTTTTTTACAGGATATCGACGATATCTGACCCATATCAATGGGTTTTGATTGATATCCCTAAATATTGAGGGATATCAATATAGTTGATAAAGATCTCATAAAAACGTCTTTCAAGCAATGAAAGAGACGTCACGACATATCTGTGATATGTCGCCGATATGTCGATGTCATCAACAATACTCATGTTGACATTGCCAAAATGTCTCTTTTCTAGGATGTCAGGAGAAATATTGCCCATGTCAATGTGTTGGCGATATATCGTCGAAACTAAAGCACATAAGTGCAATTTTTCCTAAATATTGCTAAACATCGGATGACATCTCTGCAGTTGCTCTATAGTCTCCTCTTTCTTTGATTTCTTCCTCTCCTCTACTCTCTCTGTCCTCTGTTGCTACCCACTGTGAGCGTTCATCGATTCATTTGCCTCGATTTTTAGGTGATTTGGAGTCCTTATTCATCTCTCAACAAGGTAATCACTTTAATCTCATCATTTTTTCATCATTAGGCCTAAATCACCTCGATTTAACCTCAGTTACTATTCATACCAAGGTTAAATCTTATGTTAGACTTGATTATTGCATAAATTGATGTAGTCTACACATTATTTAGTTAAGATATCTAATTAATTCCCAATTTCATGATGATTTGTGGACTAAATCACTATAGTTTAGCACGTTTCTATTATATTGTCATTCAAAATTTATGATTTTCGTCTTTTAATCATTTCTTCGTGCATGTATTACTTATTAAAATGTTAATTTTCATCAAATTTGTGACATTTTACGTCATTTTGGATGTTTTTGAGCGATTTTCCTAAAATTTACCAATATCAGGGATATATTCCTGATATATCCCCGACATCTCCTTTTTGACTTCTCGATACAACATCGATATTGACATTTAAAACCTTGGCACCGGCTGCCATCTCTCTCTCCTTGTCCACACATACAACCACCATTGGCAACACCCTGTTGCTCCCAACTCTTCCCACGTGAAAGAGCCTTCACGCTTCGGACTGCATGCATCTTAACATGGTATTGGAGCCATAACGCTTTGGGCCATTATTCTCTCCACGCGTATGAGAAGAAGGAAAAGGAGCCCCTTCCCACGCACAAGGTCTTTTTTGCAATGTGAGGAGTGTAGCACTACCGAACCACACAACCTCGACCAAGGTCGAAGTCTTTCCTGACCTTTAAATGCCAAAGCCTTTTTCGACTAGGCCAAAATCTTTCCCGACCCTCAACTAGAACCGAAGTCTTTTCTGATTCAAACTATCTTGAAGGATGATGGCGAGTTTGGAGATTGGTGGACAAGATAAGCTACACTTTCTCATTGAAGAAGTGCCAAAGATGAAAGATGCAGCCAAGAAGAAGTTGGAGAAGAGAGGCTATCGAGTTATGCATAACAAAATGACTACTCTAATAGCCATGACTTTAAAGATTGCCAAAGAAGCAACGACTACGGAGGTGGCAAGAGGATTCGCAATTACATTAAAAGAAGATGGTGGAGCATTTGGTTGCAACATCAATGAGACAAATAGAGCAAGTCACCGACCCTTGACCTTCAACTTGAAAGGGAGTGTTAAGAATAAAAGAGCCACTTGGGATTGTCATGTGGCATCTATATAGGTCACGTGGCAGCAGCATTGGGGCCGGCGGCAAGGAGGGCCAAGGGTCCTGATTTTGGTTGCTTAGGTTGCAAGTTTTGGTATTTTTGTTAAGTGAATTTTAGGAAAGTTGTTTTAGGAATTAGTTGTTGGGATTGGTTCTTTCTTGTTTTAGAAGATTTGATTTGATTGAGTTACCAAGTTTAGAGGATATGTTCTCTCCTTGTGAAAGAGAGCCTTCCTCTTGTGTTTATCTCTTGATTTAATGCAATATTTATTCCAACATATCCACACTCTCTCTATCCCACTATTCTTCACCACTGAGCCATCTCTCTCTCCCTGTTCACATGTGCAACCACCATTGGTAGCACTCTATTGCTGCCATCTCTTCCCACGTGGAAGAGCCTCCACACTTTGGACTGCATGCATCTTAACAGTTACATTTGACAGGTCCTACATTGGTGTCATTGGTACCTTACACTAAAAATAGAACTAATACACCATGACAGGGGCAATGCACGATCTACCAATGTTGGTGTTGGAGGAGGAGGTTGGAGCCATAGTCAGAGGAGGTCGAGGTCAGAGGAGCTCGTTGGAGTTGGAGTCGAACTTGGAGTCAGAGCTCGGTCGAGCTCGAGGTTGGAGCCAGAGTATAAGGAGGTCGGGGTTGGAGGAGGAGCTTGGTCGGGGTCAGCCGAAAGAACTCGGTCAGGGTCAAGGTTGGGATGGGGCCATAGGAGCTCGGTTGGGGTTAGGATCGAGGTCAAGATGGGACTGCAGGAGCTCGGTCAGGGTCGCAGTCAGGGTCGAGGTCGGAGGAGCTCGATCGGGGTCAAGGGAGGAGCTCGTTGGAGCCGGAGTTGGAGGAGGTCAAGGTCGGAGGAGCTCGGTCGAGCTTGAGGTTGGAGGAGAAGTTCCAAGGAGCTCGCGGGAAGAGGTTGGGGCTAACGGAAGTCAGGGCCACAGGAGGGAGACCTCACCAAAGGAGGTTGAGGCCGGAGGAGGAGCTCACTGGAGTTCGAGGCCATTTACGAGGGAGTTGCTAATAGGGGTAGCAATGAATGTGGTTAGTGGGTGGGTGGTGTCATAGGGGGAGGGGGGGAGTAGGTGTGATGCTTCTTTTATAGGCAAAATTTGAATTCAAATTTGGTGGACCCCATAGGGGAGGGGGGTAGGGGAAGGGGTTACACATGGGATCCTATTAGGATTCCACCTTGGATTGGGGTATACTATGGGGTATATAATAGAGTATATATAATACTACTATAAGAACAATGCGAATGAGATTAGAAAGTTTTTTCCATGCAGATTATGCTACCTGTCATGAGGTAAGCATTTTAAGAGTGATTACTATACCTTTATGGTTGGTAGCTTTTCACAGAGAGAAGCAAGAAGAAGAATAACATTTCATGCTCCAATGGCAAGTCCCAATTTGAACATATGGTTCATGGATCGATTTAGTAAATTTAGTTTCCATGAAAGTTAAATCTGCTTATTTCAGAGGGAAAAAAGCAAAAAAAAATGATCATCAAGCTAGATAGAAGGTTTTTGATGTGGAGTGGGTATGGAAGGTCAAATTATGTACATCCATGATGTGAGCCAAGTTCCACATGATGGATGTCAACACCCAAGATTTTATAGTCCATGTTGATTTAGCTATGTCCAAGTAGTGTCAGAATGCAGCTACATTTTTGGTGAATAATCTCAAATTTCATGACCATACAAAACACATTAAGGTGGATTGTTATTTTGTTTGTGATGCCCCTAGAAAAGGTCAAATTCTCATTCCCTACATGCATATCAACACCAAGACATTATCCCATAACAAATTGTCTTTCACCACATCCAAGTTGGGAATGCTTGGTGTGACATCTATGCTTCAATTTGAGGGGAAATATCAAAATAATGGGATTAGGAGATAATTTTCTTTTGAGAAAAGAATAGAAAATAATTGCTGATTTCTAGTTATAATTCCATGATTTTTTTCTTGTCGGTTTTCATATTTCCTTGTAGATCTTTGTGACTTTCCCATTTGTTCCTCTGCAGATACTATGGCCATCCCAGTCTCACGTGCCAATCCCTCTTGCAAAGCCTAATTGTGAAGCATATTTGATTTTTGCCTATCCTACTAGGACTTACAGACATTGATCGGTCCTTTTCTACTCTACCTCACAAGCCGTAGAGGTGTACCCTTTCAACAGGATCAATTTAGTATTTCTTCCATTAAACAGATATGAGAGACAGAACCAAGGGGGGAAAAATAGGTGAGCAAAAAGTTTATTCAGTATCACGTACAGAATCATGGCCGCTGAATTCAAAGAAGGCTGCTGGACCTTTTTCTTTAAGCATGGTCAGAATGGTAGTCAATACCAATGAGCAGTATTTTTGGCTGGATCCTATTTTCTCACTGCGAAGAATTGCAAATATTTTGCGTATATCCTTTCCAGACATACTATGACCACCAATGATCTGAATAAGCTGAACCAGTTTTGCAATAATATCATCATTTTGTTCTAGACAGAACCAATCAAGAAGAAAACTCAGCATTCCTGCTCTAAAGCACAAATCACGATTGGTAATTGAATCCTTGAGCAACTCCATGAAGACATCAAGACCATAACCTCGCAAAGGTTCACTGCACTGCCAAGTTAAATAAATAAATAAATAAATAAATAATAAATAATAAACGTCCATAACCAAACAAAATAGAGAGCAATGATTCACTGCAGGAAATAGAAGAAACACAAGTGGAATGCAGAAAAATCCCCATGTCATGATGAGCAGACCTTTTGTAGCACGACGAGGAAAAGCATGATCACATCTCCATTCTGTAGAGGAAGAAGCAAGTATATAATTAGAATTTTTTTTTGAAAGGTAATTAGAATTTTATTTATGAACAGCACATGTAAGCCAAATACCATAAAGCACTACAAAGGATCAACCTTCAGGCCAAAAACTCATTCTTCTTGGAGAAAAAGAACAAGCAAGTCCAGTTTGATGTTAATGGAAGAAACTAATCTATTACTTTTAGAATCACCATTCTTGACAAGTCTGTAAGAGTATCCGCCCACATTCACCTCCGAGCCAATTGGTTTTGAGTGGAGAGGCTGCACATATTATTTTGCACTTCTCAATTTTCACACCGTCACATATTTGATTACTCCGTTATAAACCGTACGTAAGGTCAATAGGTGATACAGAGATTTAAATCCCCCCCAGTGGATTGATGCAACATTATTACCATCTGAAAGAATATAACTCAAATCCAACTGGCCTGAAATAAGAGACCCAACATTCATTACCATTTAGTTTCCAAATCTTTAGATGTGCAAATGGTTATCAAGGCTACATCTGGTTACAACTAAGCTTTTAGACTAGTTAACTTTCAAAAAGGTAAGTGGAAAGAAGGTGATTCGTTCCACGGTAGAATACTTGGTGGGTTAGATAAGTTGTGGGAGTAAGTGGGACCTGTGACAGAACTATCACCTCGAGAAGAAATAACAAAAGATCCAGCCCTTGAGAGTTTCCCCATGAGAAGAAATAAAAGATCCAGCTCTTGGAGAATTTCCCGACGGTTTTTCCCTTCTTTCTTGAGAAAGTTCTACCACGTAAATCAAGCTTTTCTTGCGCTTTTTGAAGCCATCTTTAAATCAAGATTTTGTTGCGCTCTTTGAAGCTATCTTGCTATAATTTATGTATTTAACGTGGTAATAGAGCATGCGGTTCTTGCTTCTACTTAAGGTTCCTTCCTGTCTTTATGAAGTTAGATTTTGTTTTTTTGTCCATGTTTATGCTGTACTATGTGCATTTGGAGATTCAGGGTCCTTGGTAGTACCGTCATGATGTTCGAAAATTATAATAAGTATCTAACAAATAAAAATAAATGACAAGAGAACTCTCAACCAACGTAACATAACACTCTCCCTCAAATTTGAGCATATATATCAACATGATCAACTAATTTCTACACTTCTCGAACATAAGGCGAGGTAACGGCTTAGTAAATGTATCTACAGTCTATTCTGAAAAGGCTAGGCAAGTAGTATAGAATAGACCCTGTTGAATTAGACTCTTGGTGTAATGACAATACCCTTCCACATATTCACTCTTTTCATGGAACATAACATTATTAGTAATATAAGTTGCAACCCTATTATCACAATACATCTCCATGGACTCTTCAAGAATAACATGAAAGTCTCGCAATAAAGACTGTATCCATATCATCTTCGATGCTGTATGTGCCATAGCACAGTATTCTGATTCAACACTTGAGTGTAACACCACAATTTGCTTCTTACTCCGCCAGGTCACCAGATTCCCTGGTACAAAGGTATAGAAACTTGTAGTAGATCTTCTGTCCCCAACATCACCTGCATTATCTGCATCTGAATAAGCAATAATAGACATAAGAGCCTTATTTTGGAACAAAAGACCATGACCTGAACACTCCTTGATGTACCTCAGCACCTACACCACTGCCTGCCAATGATCAGTAGTAGGTTTGTCTAAGAACTGACTTAGCTTACCTATTGCAAGACTAACATCTAGCCTAGTGATGGCCAGATACAATAACTTCACCACTAGTTATCTATAAGTCTTCTTTTCCAGCAACTTCGCTATGTCATCAAACAAGTAAACTTTTGGATCCATAGGGATATTGGCACCCTTAGATCCAAGCATGCTTGCCTCCTGAAGAATGTCTGAAGCATATTTCCTCTAGGACAACAATACCTTGCTTACCAGTAGCAATCTCAATGCCAAGGAAATACCTGAGCTTTCCAAAGGCTTTCAAAACAAATCGGCGAGCTAAATACTTCACCTTAGAAATACCAACTGTATCATCTCTTATAAGTATAAAGTTATCAACATACACAAGTAAAGTCACAATACCACCACTGGTCTTCCTCACAAACAATGAATGGTTAGACGAGGACCTCTGCAACCCAACAACAACCAAGGCCTCTAATAAGCACTGAAACCAAGCTCGGGGGCTCTACTTAAGCCAATAAATGGCCTTTCGTAGCATGCAAGCACATTCCCCCTAAACCTTAAATCCAGGTGTCCACTACATATATATCTCCTCCTGAAGGTCACCATAGAGATGCATTTTTGACGTCGAGCTGGTGTAAAGGCCAACCGTAGTGTGCTGCAACAGAAATAAGTATACGGACGGTGGAGAGATGAACAACTAAGGAGGTGTCAAAGAAATCTACCCCATAAGTTTAGGTGAATACTTTAGTCATAGGGCGAGCCTTGTATTGAAAAATAACACTAACAAAGTGTGCTCCAAAAGGTAATGTAGTAAGCTCCCAGGTGCCTCTGTCACGGAGAGTAGACATCTCTTCCATAGCAAACTTCCAGTGCTGATCCAGGAGAGCCTGCTGAAAGGAAGTCGTATCTCAGAACGAGAAACAACATCAGTGAATGCATGAAACTCAGTACTCAGAGAATCAACAAACACAACACTCCCAGTCACATGATACTGGGCACATGAACGAGGAACCTTTCGAATAGCAATAGGTATATAATCATCCGTAGTCATTGGGAGAGAACCTGAAGAAGCAATAGTAAGAGCACTATCAGTAGCCTCAACAAATACCTGAGCAGGGGAGGACCAAGGTTTTAAGTATCAATATCGATATCATAGGGGATATATTGCTGATTTCGGTGAATTTAGGGGAAATTGCTCAGAAAGGTCTAAAATGTCCCAAAATGTCAAATTTTATGAAAATTAACATTTTTTTTTATAACGGAGAACTCCCGATGCATTCGTTCGAGATAAACTTCGTAGGCCCGGACACCGCACCGTCTCGAAGACGTTGATGTAGCACGACAGGAATCCCAAGTGAGCAACACCACCCCCTAATTCATGTCCGTATGGGCAAGACGCGAATCGAACTCACGCCACCCCGGACAGGGAGACTTACGGTGATGGGGAGAACCAACTGGGACACCCCAAGCGCTAATGAAAATTAACATTTTAACAACTAATACATCATAAAGAAATGCCTAGAAGACAAAAATCATAAATTTTGAATAAAAATATAATAGAAATGCACTGGTCGCATATCGACAAAGTCATATATTGAAAAGGTGTATAGAATAAGATAATAATTGAAAAATGTTCATAATAATGCTACTCACAAACAAAATGAAATATAAATAGTGTCAGAGTGTCAATTGACTACACCAAGTACAGAAGCACCAGCCAATGACACCAAATCAATACAAGGTTAAGCTTTGACCTGGTTCGATACCTCTTCATCGATAATCTTCCTCGATTTGTAGCACTCTAATATATTCACAGTATGACTCCCATGCCATTTAGCTATATCGAGTATTGTATTCATTGATGTATCGTTGATAATCTTCATCACTGCAATAAAAAAGTATTCCCAGATGTGGATATCGACTGTGACTGTCGTACGAGCTACCCCTTCTTCTAGTTCTAGATCTACCCTTATTCTGAGTAGACTCATATTGGTGTCCTCTTGAATCTGTGGATGCGGTAGACCCACCTCGTTTCAGTGTAGAACCTGATGATTCACAAGGTTCACATTGTCTCATCAATGAACTTCGTGGTGGTCGAGGAAATGGTGTAGCAGTGTGGGAAGGTTGATAAGAAAATTGTTGAGGCCCATAAGATGCAAAATACTCAAGAAAAATCCCATAGCCATAATTTGCATATGCAAGATCACTTTGGGTACTATTACTTTGGTGGCGACCATCATGCCCATAGTCATATGAGGAATCATAATAAGATGGAGGCCTGGTGTAGCTGGGGACGTAATTAGATAAACTTTGAGCTTTATCTTAGGGTTGGTATTGAGGGCTGGTGTAATGAGATCTGTAGCCACCATAGTAACTTGATGATGACCTTGGGTCACCTCCAAAGAATGATTCTGACACTAGATTAAGAGATCACACTGATTACCTTAAATCATCAATGGATATCATAGAATGGCTTGAAGTATACCCATACCCTGTCGGGTTTGTTCTTGTGTCAAAGTCACAAGGTGGACTTGATACGGGATCTCCATGTATATTTGTATATTTTTTTGTGTATTCATGTTGGGTATCCTCTCTACTATGACCCTGATGATAATATCCCTCATCTCCTCCACCACTACTTTCTTCCCGTGGCTCGTCAACCATCACTCCATCATCATCAAGGTTTTAAATATCGATATCGTATCGACAAGTCAAAAAAAAATATATCGGGGATATATAGCTGATATCGTCGATATATCGGCAAGATCATGGTAAAAAGATACTATCAATGGTATCGATATGCCTAACCTCGGGGATACCGATATATCGACAATATATCGACAATATATCGCGATATTCCAATCTATGGAGAGGACGGTGGTGGCTTAGTAGGAATTGAGTGGGGGTGTATCTTATCTCGATAACTGACAGGTAGCTCATACATGGCATCCTTGAAAGTATTCTCATATGGTCATACCACTTTGAATGTGCTCGTAGGTCACTCTGTAGTAGGAAGACTACTGCTATGAGAAAAGTCCTCCATGGCTACAGAAGGCACAACCATTTCCACATCCTTCAACTGATGGTTTGATATGAAAAAGTACGAAATGGACTCATGGAATGCCACATTCACACTAACGTAGTGCCTCTGATGCATGGGATCAAATCACCTATAGCCCTTCTGAGTGCATGAATAGCCAAGAAACACACACTTAACTGCTCTAGGTGCCAGTTTATCACAATAAGGCCCAAGCAGATGCACAAATGCAACCCAGTCAAATGTTTTCAGAGGCACTAAAAACAAATCTGCATTTCAATACAAAATATTCCATGAAATCTATTCATGAAGTACAGAGGAAGCCTGTTAATAAGATAACAGGCAGTAAAAACTGCATCTCCCCAGTAAGTATGTGGTACACTATTCTGGATAAGCAAAGCTCAAGTTGTATCCAGAATGTGGCGATGTTTCCATTCTGCAACCCCATTTTGTTGTGACGTATGGGGATAGGAAGTTTGATGCATAATACCAAGTGACCCATAAAAGGATGCCAAACTCTTGGTACAAAACTCCAATGCATTATCAATTTTGATAGTCTCAATGCACACACCAAATTGGGTTTTCACGAAAGCAACAAATTGCTGAATAATGTAACTAACTTTTGATTTATTACGCATAAAAAATAATCATGATAAATGAGAAAAGTCATCAACAAATAATAAGTAATAACAATGAAGTAACTCAAAGCATGCTGAACTACTAGGCCGCATAGAAACTGGAAAATTGGCTTTGTGATGCTTTCCCAACTAACAAGCATCACACTGAATCATCATGGTAGCCGAGAGATGTGGGATGATCCGGCATAGTTTGCCTAGGGAAAGATGACCTAATCGTTTGTGCCACTGCAAGGTGCTCCTTGTAGTAGTACTCGTCTAACACGCTGCAGCAACTGGACTCTGCACTAGCCTGTATACACCCCTCTTGTCATGTCCACCACCAATCGTCCTTTCCATCACGCAGTCCTAAAAATTACACCCAAATGCATCAAATATAGTGAACGGGAGATTTCACTTTTCAAAAAAATACCTCGTCACAGTAAAATTGCGTGGTGGATAAATCCTAGATCGATAATATTTATCAGTAAACCTAACCATGAAGAGTCAGGTCGTATCCACAGGGAGGAACAACAATAAATTCACGAATATTTTCCCCCTATATTTGCCCAATCATGTGCAGAATCCATGTCTAAATCCGATGCGAAATGTAATGAAAGGAAGACACAGTAATTAAGAATGCGAGGGTTATGTGCGTAATTTTTCCTAATAAAATAATTCAATAGAGATGTGATCAGTGCATGTGCAATAGCATTTCATGTAACTTTCTCTTGCATGCAAATCTAAGTCCAAAGACATATCTTATGGAGAATTTTGGAGAAGAGACAAGTGCTAATTATATATATCAACCTCATAAAGGATATGTACTATGGAGCAGCAGCTTGTGTAAAGACTAAGGATGATTTGACGGACTACTTTGATATCACCATTGATCTGCATTAAGGTTCAACTTTAAGCCCTTATCTTTTTGCCTTGGTCATGGATGAGTTGACGAAGCATATCCAAGTTGAGATGCCTTGGTGTATGCTTTTTGCTGATAACATTATGTTGGTTGATGAGACAAGAGATGGAGTGAACAGAAAACTTGAGCTTTGGAGAGAAACCCTGGAAGATAAAGGATTACGCATAAGTAGGACCAAGACTGAGTATATGGAATGCAAGTTTAGTAGTAGAGGGAACAATGAAGGGATTGATGTAAAAATTGGAGAAGAGTGCATTCCAATGAAAGATGTTTTTAAGTACTTGGGATCCATTTTCCAACATGATGGTGGAATTGATGGAGATGTTACATATAAAATTAATGCAAGGTGGTTGAAATGGAGGGGTGCATCTGGTGTTCTCTGTGATAAGTGGGTTCCTTTAAAAGTCAAAGGAAAATACTATCGAGATGTGGTAAGACCAGCCATGTTGTACAGTTCTAAATGCTGGGCTATAAACTATAGGCATGTACAGAAGATGTCTGTGGCAGAAATGAAGATGTTAAGATGGATGTGTGGTCATACAAGAAAGGATCGTATTTCAAATACGATTATTAGAAAAAAGGTTATGGTGGCATCGATAGAGGATAAAATGATAAATGCACGTTTAAGGTGGTTTGGATATTTACAAAGAAGGCCACTAGATACTCCAGTTAGGAGATGCGAGAAGTTAGAAGATGAACCCGCTAAGAGGGGCCGAGGAAGACCAAACAAGTGTTGGAAAGAAACTATTAAATATGACCTCAATTACTTTAACTTAAGTCCTGAAATTATTGAAAATCGATCTTAGTGGAGGCAAAGAATCCATATAGCCGACCCCACTTAGTGTGGGAAAATGCTTGGTTGTTGTTGTTATGCAAATCTAAGTCCCAATTTGTGCAATCAAAAGTGATCAGCAAGTGTTGAACGAATACGAGAGAATATGTGTAACGATGCAAATTCTCCTCAATTTAATATCCACCGAAAATGAGAAATCAAAAGTGGCAATGGCAAGAAGCGTAAATTTTAATCCCCTTTCATTGTTGAGAGACAAGGGAAGATCTTCCCACTCGCTCGAGGAGAGGGAGAGTCGACTGGAGGCGCGAAGCTCCGAAGAGGTCTAGTGGGACGAGAGCTTTCCGTTGATGGTGGCGGTGTCAACGGAGGTGGCTAGTGGTCGTCAATCTAAGGGAAGGAAGCCATCGGCTGTGGGTCAACGGCAGTCGACGGAGGGACGTCGAAAGGCCAAGTGAGAGTCATCGTGGTAGTTGGCTGGAAGAGAGGAACATGATGGCGGTGACAGCAAGCTCAACGGTAGTTGAAGGCGACGGCTTGACGGTGAAGACTAGTGACAGGTCCTGCCAGCGAAGATGGCTACTGCGCGCGGTCGCTTGAGGTCGGTGGGTGGTTGCTAAGGCCATGTGAGCAGCGAGCGATCTGTTGCTGAGGCCGAGGAGCGAGTAGCCGTCGTGATGTAGAGGAGGTGGCTGGCGATGATGGCTGTTAGCCGATGGTTGGCGAGGGGTTTGGGTTATTTTTTTAAAGAAGAAACAGAGGAAGAGGAAGATGGTAGAAGCCACGTGTAGCCATGCAAGGGGCTGACTGCGTGTGCGGCAATGGGCGTGAGGCGTGCACGGCTACTGGCTACACGTAGGGGCGTGGCCACGCACGAGGTCGTCAGCTGCTGTGCAAGGGCGGGCGCAATTGTGGTGGCCAGGGGTAGAGGTGCTAGTTGCGCACGGTGGTGAACCGCGGAGGGTGCAGTGGCGAAAGTCGCGGTCGGTCGTTGTTGTCGACGAAGAGGAGCGCAAGTGTCGCTAGGGTCACGATGGCGAGGAGGATGAGATGTGGTGATGAACGTCGAGGCGGATAATGGTGGTGGTGTCGACGTTGTCATCACCGACCACGGTGATGGTTTGCGGTGATGTGGTTGGGGCACACGGTGGTGGGAAGTCACAGTCGCAGTCATAAACGGCTTGCAGTGGTGGACGACGGCATGGTGATGTACTTTGTCGAAGTCTCTGGAGAGGATGGAGCGTGGTCGAGGGCGAGACGCAGTGGTGGTTTGGTAAGGAGAGGATGTGGAGTGGGGCTCTCCTCGTGAGGAGGGAGATAACTCCTTGTCGCTACCGTCCTACCTAGTTATATAAAGAATGAGAGAGAATTAAAGAGAATACCAGGGAGACAGAGCGAAAGAAAAAGGAAATTAGAGAAGAGATGGTGGCATTGATTGGAAAATATATGAGACCACTCATTTCCCTTTTTTTTAACTAAACTTGTTAAGAATTGTCAAAAAGGAAACAAGCTTCAAAAGACAATCTATGCTGATTTCAATGGGAAATTAAATGTTATGATGATAAAATTGGACTCCTAAAAATTAATCCTACCTCAAAAGTAATTAATCAATTAACTTAAATGAAATGCATGAAATCCAAGGCTTAATCAATTTGATCAACATAATACATGCTCTAATTTAAATTCCTATCCTAATAATAATGCACTTGGGCACTAAATTAATTTACTAAAGTAGACCTATCATATAGCACGGCAATTCAATTGCTTTGTGATAGTACTAAAAGAGAGTAATTGCATTATCATGTCAGGCACATAAACATCAAAATGGTGCATAGTAGGAGTAATAGACACCCCCTTACCACCGATAGGAGCATGCCTACCATCTGCTAGCTGAGCTGAGTGGTCCTGTGACACCTTTTGCATATCCCTAAAACATTGGGAATTCCCAAATAAATGATTTGAAGCACCAGAATCTATCAGCCAAGAATTACTCGTACTTGATGCCGAGGCATAAGCTATTGTGCCTAAAGACTGGGGTTGATATGAGTCAACTGTGCTAGACGTTGCACTACTGCATCACAGTTTATCTCTGTAAGGGTAACTGTATTAGTTGACGTCGTTGGTGGAGCAGTCACAATAACTTGGTTGGCAACAGCAGGCCGTCCAAGTTTGTTCTAACACTTGGCCTCAACATAGCCAATCCTCCCACAGTAAGTGCAAGTGGGCTTACTACGGCCACCATCATCACACCCCTTGCCTTTACCTCGAAAAATTCCACTCTGTCCTCCATAAGTACTCACAGTTGCGTGGGCAGAAGTAGCACTATTGGTGACAACCTCATGAGTGGACTGAACTTGCAACCTGCTAAGCCTTATGTAGATCTCCTCAATAGGATGAAGGTCAGATGGTGTCAAATCTAAGAACGTGCCACAACATAGTCATCATGAAGTCCTACCAGAAACATACACGCAGAGAACTCCTTCCTCCAATCTCTACACATAGGTGATGTGCACATGGGCCTGCATGCATTATATTTTTCCAAGAGTCCTTTCATCATGGAATAGTACTGTAAAAGACTCATGGACTCCTACTTCAGATGGCAAAGGTCATAATCTATTTGAAAGACCTAAGTGGAATTCAACTCAAAAGAGTAGGCATCCTTCAGACTGTCCCACATCTATTTAGCCGTTTTATGATAGATAACTTCATCTCCAATACGAGGTATCACACTGTTTAATATCCTGACCCTTACCATAGCATCATCTCTATTCTAGGTTACATATTTCCCCATTTTCTGCTCTGATAGTGCTTCTGTAAAAGCATGTTGCTTCTCATGCCCTTCCACAATAACAAGAAAAGTTTGAGATCAACAGGGGTAATTGATCTCATCTAGGTTCACAATCGGAGCAAAAAATAGATTCTTGTATACCACACAATCTCCGATCTCTGATGTCACCTTAACCACAAACGATGATGAGGCCATAGTACAATAAAAAAACAAATACCTTCAAACAACTTCAAACACAAATCTGATTTTGGATCAAACTGGGGAATACACATCCCAAAATCAGCTCACACACGGTTTCAACAATCCATCAACGAATCAAGGGGAATACACACCCCAAAAATCTCATAAACAAGGGGAATACACATCCTAAATCTCATCAACAAAAAGAATACACCCCAAACAAAATTCAGAAGTTTGATTTAATCATCCCAATCAGTAAAAACACTTCAAATCATCTCTCGAAGGATCCCAGACCTTAGCAAGACACCATACCAAGGGCAAGGACCTTCCCAGAGAGATGGGCGACTGTTCTGCCCCTCCCCTCTACCGCCCAACAAGGAGAGGAATAGCCTAGCAAGTGGCGTTGCCTCCCCTTGCAGCCTAGAAGGAGGTAGTGCTGAGGCTGGTGGCCAGCGGCGCTGGCTACTGGAGGTGCTGCTAGTGGTCGGCAGCAATGAGGCAAGGAAGAGAGAGGTTGGTGGTAGGGTTTTGTTGGGTGATGTCCCCAACTTGGCTCTGATACCAAGTTGAAGAAAATGAAAGTTCTCAAATTTCTAAGCCGCTCCACACCTTATATAGAGAGAGGTGAGAGAAAAATTGTAACAAGAGTCCAACAGATAAAAATAAATGACAAGAGAACCCCCAACTAACATAACGTAACATGTTCTTGATAAAAGCCAGCATTCACAAGAATACTTTTATTTTTGGTTGCTTCATTGTTATGTAGCTTTTCTTGCATGTTTCTTTAAGAAGGAGAATCCATGAGGGCTGGTAGGAAAAATGAATGGTTCATTCTCATTTAGAGACCGCCCCAAGTACCTTTATATAAAGAGGTATATGGATAAATAACATGACACACCCTTACAAAAAGAAACAAATATAAATATGCCCCTCAATACAACTCAACACTCCCTCTCAAGCTGAAGCATAAGCATCAAACATGCTTAGCTTGGAACATAGAATCTTAAGTTGTTTTCTGGAGAGTACTTTTGTCAAGATGTCTGCAATCTGATCTTTAGAATAGATGTAGGGTGTATAGATCTTCTTATCTGCAATGGTCTCTCTGATGAAATAGCAATCAACTTCAATAATGCTTAGTTCCCTCGTGAAAAACAAGATTATTGGCGATGAAAGTGCCAGCCTTATTGTCACAGTACATAGGAATCGAGCTTGAGACATGGACACCAAAATCCGTCAGGATGGACTGAATCCATAATAGTTCACAAGAAGTTTAAGTCATAGCTTTATATTCTGATTTAGCACTTGGCCTCGAGACCACTGCTTGCTTCTTGCCCCGCCAAGTAACTAGATTGCCCCTTATATAGGTACAATATCATGTAGTGGACCTCCTGCCCTCATGTGCTCCAGCATAATTAACGTTTAGATGGTCACATACATCTACGTGTCCATGATTCTAGAAATGAAACCCCTTTCCAAGGGCACCCTTCAAGTATCTAAGTACTTGACACACTCCATCCTAGTGGATTTCTCTAGGTGCTTGCATAAATTGGCTCAACCTCCTAACAACAAAGGTGATGTTTTTTGAAAAGGAACAACAAAGGTAATGTTAGGTCGAGTATCTGTCAAATATAACATTTTCCAACCATGGCACGATACATCGTCACATCCTATAATATGGGGCTATCACCATCTGTAAGAGGCAAAGAGACATCCATAGGCACATATGCTAATTTGCAACCCAACATACTAGTCTCTTTCAGCATATCTAGAATATACTTGTACTGAGATAGCACAAGTCTTCCTTCTGTCTGTTGCACTTCAATACCAAAAAACAGTTGATAGGACCTAGATCTTTGGCCACAAATTACAGCTATAGCAATGCTTTAGTACCTTCTATGCCTTTCTTGTCGCTACCAGTCATAAGTAAATCATCAACATAAATAATAAAAATTAGAAAACTTGTCTCCCCATGTAATGTAAAAACAAAGTGATCTACAGAAGACCTAGCAAGTCATGTTCTTGTACAATCTTGCTAAATCTTTTAAACCATGCCCTTGGATTCTGTTTCAGGCCATAAATGACCTTCTTTAGCCTGCATACCTTCTAACACTCCCCCTTACTTATGAATCCTAGTGGTTGCTATATGTATACTTCCTCCTCTAAATTTCCACAAAAGAAAGCATTCTTGATATCTAGCTGGTGGACACCACCTTTTGTTAACAACCACTGACAGTAGGATTCTAACAGAGTTGAACCAAGCTGCTAAGGAGAATGTCACAAAATAATCAACTCCAATATCAGTGTGTAGCCTTTAGCAACAAGGTGGGCTTTATACCGCTCCACAGTACCATCAGGATGACATTTAAAGGTGAACACCTACCTACACCCCACAACAGTAGCTCCTTGGGGTAGGTCAACCAAATCCCACATGCCACGAGAGAGTAGAACTACCATTTCTTCTTCCATAGCCAAGGTAATGCCTCCCTATGGTTTCGTGGTACCTGATGATTATCAATAGTCAAAGAAAGCTGCTGTCCTACCACAGACAAATTGTCAAAGGACATATATTGTGAAACAAAATACTTAGCACAAGACCGTTAAGCCTTCCGTTGTGCTATAGGAAGGTTCGGCGTAGTGCTTTTAGGGGTAGAAGGTACTTGGTCCTCAACAAATCATCAGCGGATGGCGAAGACTGAGTAGGAATGGTAAACAAGGGCTCATCCACTTGAGGAGTATCCATAGACCTGCGCAGAAAGTGCTTAGGAAAAGTATTAAGAACCTTAGGTTGATGTTGGAAAGCACCAGGTAGGTCTGCCTTCTATATAGAAGACTCAAAGAGCTGTGGTGGCTCAAAAGGCATAGGAAGGGGGACTTTCTAAGTAGGAAAGTGTCTGGAATGCTCCTCCTTTTAGTAGTAAGGTATCTCCTCAAAGAAAGTGAAGGCAACTGAAACATAAAATCGTCATGATAGGATCATAGCACATGTATCCTTTATGTGTCCTCAAAAACCAAAAAGGATGTCCTTGATAGATCGAGGAGAGATTTTATCCACCTTGAATAGATGGACAAAACACACACAACCAAAATCAGCGAGAATGATGGAAAATAAGTCTTTGTGAGGGAACATAACAAAATATGGAGTTTTACCACCCAATACAGACAAAAGAAACATGATTCACCAAATATGTGGCAGTTAAAACAGCATTAGCCCAAAAAGATGAGGGAACATTCATTTGAAATATAATAGTACGAACAACATCCAACAAATGAGGAAATTTATGTTCAGCCACCCCATTTTGTTGTGAGGTGTGAACACAAGATGTCTGGTGAATAATTCCAAGAGACTAAAAAAACTAAGTAAGCCTGGCATTCACAAATTCTAAACCATTCACTCCGAAAAATGTTTATAGCTGTGGAAACTATGTAAGGACAGAAACTTCGAACTTCTCTATCATCATAAAAATCCAGGACAACCTGGTATAATCAAGTATGAGAAAGTACCAAAATCCTCTAAAAACTTTGGACCCTACATGAGCCCCACACATTAGCATGAATCAAAACAAATACAGATTCAATATGCTTATTCTGTAAAGGAAAAGACGACCTATGGTGTTTGTCAAGTTGGCATGCCTCATAGCGAACGAACTTTGGAAAGGATAGCTCCGAAAATTGACGATGAAAAACAAGCAAACTAGGGTGACGAAGACGGAAGTACCATTGATGGCAGTAGTGGCACAAACAGCATCAATAGTAGAAAGTGGAGGAATGTGGAGGTAGAAATGAAGAGAATGGCCTCTCATTGCCTAGCTATAACATATGCATCAATAGATATGGGCTGATATACATCCTTCTCATCCCACAAATTTTCCATTGTCCCATAATATTCTGTTAGAGCCATGGAGCATTTTCCAAGTGTATGTATGTCTTCTACGACATGATACAACCTCATGATGTTGCCCTTGTTGGAGTATATTTCATGTAACACTTCCCACATCTTCTTGGCAGAAGCATAAGCCATGACCTGCTTTGCAATCGTAAAGTCACGATATGTAGGAGACATGTGCCCACCCAATCATTGTGTGCTTCCAAATCTGCAAACTTCATAGCAGGTTCATCTTCTATCAATATGTACATCTTACGATGGGATCCAATGAATTGGGAGAAGGATGTAGACCAAAGAAGGAAGTTGGATCCATCCAACTTAATAGACGTCCCTTGCATGTAAGGGGAGTGCTTGTGGTGGATGATTTCCCCACTGAATCACCTATATTGTCCTTCGATTTTGACATGTGTTCCCGATCCGTCAAATCAAGCTCCTGATTTTGTAAAATCTGAAATTCAGATCATGAAGTCTTCACCAAAACCTGAAATCAGCCTGTGTAGATGTCTCCCATATGCCTAGGAGACCGCTGGACCGCTGCAGCAGGGGTTGTAAGCCCTAGATCATGTCCAACGACACAGCAACTAGCCAAGGACGGCCTCAAGCAACCCCCTCCGGCAAGATGCGAGGCCGCTGGAGACTCCTAGATGAAGGATGAGCCCTGCTGCGGGTGCCGCAACACCACCGGGGGCTGAATATGGCCCCCAGCAGTGCTGCAGACCAAGGGCAACATGCTAGGGGTCACTGTCGGTGCTCCCTGGCATCGTATGACAATGCAGGAGGCGAAGAGGCAGCAGTGACGAGGCGCTTGTAGGCGACGTTGGAGCAAGGAGGGGCAGCTAGCGGTGGTCCTGAGAGAGGAGTCACCGATAAGGGAGGAGGGCGGGCGGCGATGCAGAGAGAGGGAGAGAGAGAGAAGAGAAGAGAGAGTTAGGGTTTTGCTGGGGTTTTGGGGGCTAGGTTTGGTGGGATACCAAACCACCAGTCTAGGACTACTACTTTGATATCATGATAGGAAAAATGAATGGTTTAGAGACCCCCAGTAACTTTATATAGAGAAGTACATGACTAAATAACAGGACACTTACAGAAAGATACAAATATAAATATGCCCCTCAATACAACTCAACAAGGGCCATATCTTTTAGATTTGTCACTGGACATATGTGATCAAGAGATCTAATTCTGCACAACCACCATTGTCTGTGTGGTTGAAGAAATCCCACGAACCCTGCGATTGGAAACCTGTTTGGCCTGTCTTCATTACAGCCAATAGGTGAATTGAAACTGGAAATGTGTTTACAGTCACCGGTTGGCAATCCAAAAAACCTGTATAAGAAGAGGCAACCCACCTCAATAGATTTAATCACCAACTCATCATCATTTAATTGATCCTTTAGAACAACTTCCCTTGCACCCGAAAGTATCCTTCTATCTTGAAGAAATCAAAACTACCTTTATAATGCAGGTGATCCCTATATGGTACAATGAACCACCTTCCTTTCAAATCCATGGCTGCCAAGTAGGGAAGTACTGATTGACTTTGCACATGGCCCACCAATGTTTCCAAATACACGAATCAGACATTCATACCTGTTCAATTTCAGACTAGTAAACAACACACAACCCTCATTGAAGCATTGCCAGATACCTCAGGTCCACATCAAACAGCACGAGGGGAAGAGATATTCAACCTTTCCCATAACCTCACCAAACTCCCTCGACTGCAAATCAACATAAACATCTTCAAGAAGCCCTAAAAAATGCAGTACAGACCAAAATAACCTCCCTTCATCTTAAAGGAAGTGGGATGCCTCCAAAAGCAAAATCAATCACCAGTCTAAGCAATGCCAGAATCAAAAGCTTCTAATGTAAACCACCATCTCCAATAACAAACCCACCAAAAGGGAGAAGAAAACTATGACAGAGATCTTACAACTTGGCAGGTCTCACAGGGAAGAACTCCAGCTCAGTTCAAGTCGCTGTCCACCAACAAAATACAAACCCTGGCACAACTCAGGTTGGGATCAGGACAAGGATATGCGACAAGCAATCATGCAATTGAACACTAGGATTGATCATCGAGTTCATCCCTCTAATAATAGGTGCAACGTCTCGAGAGAGCATTGCTTGTTTTCACTAGATTCACAAGGTTACAGAGGGATTAAATGCAAATAATTGAGTCGGACCCAATCTAATTGAATGTGGTGAATTCAATGCCTCGTATGAAATTGAATGTTCCCCTTTCCCTTGGGAGCTCAGTTGGCTTATCTAGCTGTCAACCACCACAGTGGGAAATTAACATGGGATTACTCCTAAAGCTGTCATAGTACTTGGTCCTCTGGGATGGTATTGTCCAAACCACCATTACGAGTGCCATTAGGACCACTACTTGTCAAGAATTACCAAATCTGCACATGTAACCTCTGTGAGGGCATCCTTTCTGCTGGTGACACCTCGTTATCCATTCCACCCATTGTACTGGTGATTGGCTGAACCCCTTGTGTATTGTTTGTTTCCTGGGATAAATTTGTAAGTGGTGGAATTGAGGGATAAGTGAAGGATAAATTGATTTTGGTGTTTGGAGGAGGTATGGGTCAAAACATAGGATAAATAGGGGTGTTTGTAAAAATAAGTGGGGATGGTGTCTCACAAGCGGGAGGATAAACTTATCCCACACCCCTAGAATAAATTTATCCTGGGTTTTCAACAATTATCCCAGGAAAACTTTATCTTGGGATAAAATTCACCGAACAAAGGATAAATGGTTATGTCCCACAAAACAAATGGTGCCTTAGTGTCGGAACCCTCAGATGCCCAAACCCTTGCCTTATCAAACTTAGTGTTCTCTCATAGGCTATGTCCAAACCTTCCCCCATTGCCCAGGGGTCTGGTCAAACTTTGAACTAGAGCTGATGTGGTAGAAGGAAGTGAGCAAAAGCCCGATCCCTATTACATCTCACATCTGGATCCAAAGAAGCAAAAGAAATGGTCCTCCGACTAAATGAGAAATTCAATAATCCATGGAAACACCTAGAAACTCCTTTTAGCTGAATCTGAAACAATCTCCAAGGAATCTGAAAAAAAACATGGGTAATCTCATTCTAACTCCAAGAATCAAGCAACATTGCATGATCTTTGTCTACATCCTCCACATGAGTCTCACAATCTCCTCTTGAATCAACATGACTCTCCTTTTCTCTAAAAGAATTTCTTTTTTTTTAAAAGGGATTTCTCAACAAGCATATTTACAATAACCATAACTACCACAAGCAAGGAAAAAGGGAGCAGAACATCTTGCAAGGTGTTCTGTCCCAGAAAGGGAAAAGCATATCTTGAGAAGCACAATCATGTCTATAACCCACAATCAAAGAATACAAAATAATGAGCTTGAAGCATCAAAATCTTTCTTGAAACTCTACTTTCTCCGCCCTCCCCTCCATTCTCCTCTTCAACAGGATGTTATCCCTCTCTTCCAAGTATCCCTATTCATACAGCTGCAAGTTAGCCAGGAAAATTTGTTTTTATCTTTCCTGAAGAAACTTACCACCTCCCACAGCCTCAATCTGGCAGAGATAAATATATGTTTCCATGCTTTTCACAGATGATACTAAATCATGGATTGAAAATGTCAAACAACTACAAAACCTCCCCTTCCCTGCTTTATTGCACACAACAGGAGAGACGAGAAATTTACTTGGATGCCTGATGTAAACATGTTTATATTACATAACATGTCTATTTATGCATGTTCTTAAGCATAGAATTGCATTACATACTATAAATATTGCATAGCATGCATCATCGTGCATTTAGATTAGTCTGAATAAAATGGAGGTTAATTGTCTCCTTTTATGGTAAGGGACAGGACGACTTTTTATCGGGGCCTTGAATCGAAGATCCAACCGTACGGATCTGATCAGGGCGACGATTGGAGTTCAACGACTCCAAGATCACTCTAATCCGATATCCATAGCATCAGATAGAGACCGAGGAACTCTAGAAGATCAAGGGCCAAGATGATGGTAATCCTCACTTCAGATGACAAATCCAACCGCACGGATGGATTCGGATCAACGATCGCAACCTAACGGCGTGAAAATTGACTCAATCCGATACCCGTGGCACCATCTACATCACCCAGAAGATGGACGGCCAAGATGGTGCCACGTTACACCATCTCAACCGCTCAACCAGCCGCACACAACCGCTGAAGCCCTTAGCGCCAACACCTCTCCGCCGTTGGATCAAGATCCACCGGCTAAGATTGGATCTCGGACCGATGCCTTCATCATCAGAAGCTAAAAAGGAAGTAGTCTTGACCGTTGGATCTCGATCCAACGGTCCAAATCTCACGCCTCACGAACGCTCCGCTCGCCAATCCACGCATGCAGTGGATAAAGCACTTGGCTGCCTCAAGATGCAGGTTCGAAACCGCGAGGCGCTTCAATTGGCGCAGATGGGCGGGCGCTATCGACCGCACGATGGAAATCTGGCGCCCGTGCGCGCCCAATCGGCTGGACGCTCCATCTGACACGGCGAGGAAACGCGCCATCGCACGCGATGAGGCGCGCGGATGAAGCGGGCGAGGATGCGCTCTCAACCGTTCAATCTCACGATCGAACGACCGAGATTGGGAGATTGTGGACGCATGTTGAGGTACAGGGAGGTGAGTGGGCGTGCGCGAATCGCCCACTACGGCCACGTTCAGGCCTTTAGTGATGGATTTATCCGTCACTAAAAGTCCTGAATTAATGATTTTCAACATGTAATGACCAAATTGCCCTCACTCATTGCAACTATAAAAGGAGACCCCCTTCATACGAAATTCTCATCCATTCTCTTCTCTCGCCCCTTCCAAAGCTCTAAGAGCTTGTCCCAAATCCAAAATGCTCCTCTAGAGTAAAAATCTTAATTTTTCCACCTTTGTCCCCCTTCGTGGAGCAACCTGCGGTTGTCCTCTCTCTGCATTCGAGAAGTGGATCCCGCGACGACAATGACGTGCTGCTTCGTTCCCGTTCTTCCCGCTTCTTCCTCCTTCCCGCTCCGTTCCCCGTCTTCCAGGCGTCGTCCCGTCCGGTTCGTCCTCCAAGCGATCGTCGAGGAGGATATCTTTCTCCATTCTTTTTACTGCTTTCTAGAGTAGATTTACTGCTTTCTAGTGTAATCATTTCCCACTTTCTAGTTATAATGAGTAGTGTAATGAACGATTTTTGATAATGAAATCCATGTTTATTCTACATCATTTTGCTTTTATTTGTAATATTCTCTCTCTTCTATTTATTATTTGTTAAATAATTTTCAATCAGCTATTCTGTTTCGTGACAAATAAAATAAACACATATTTTTAATCAAACGTCCGCCTCCCTGAGTTCGACACGGGATTTCTATTCCGGTATAAATTTTATTTGTTGAACACGAGTTCTTCGTTTTCAAACTACAACGACAGGTTTTTAAAACCAAATTCGTTAGCGTAGTAACTTGAGCTTTAACAATGCCCATTTTTCGGAAAGTAAAAATGGCATTGGCATCTACAAAAAGAACCTAACCTTGTCTCCACCCAAGAAAAGAATGTCATTTTTATATGTCCTATCAGCTACCACGCTTCTCCTTGAACTCCTTTATTCTAACTCAGAACCAACTATGGATTCATATAGAGAAACCTTATGCAGAATCTCTTTTTTTGATACCAATCTTATCATAAAACTACAATCTTGAAAACTCTCAACCTCTACTATACCCTTCAAGTCCAATTCAGCACATTTCCCAAACACCATAATTAAAAATTTCTTGTTCAATCTTCTTGCCATTTGACAAATCAATTTTCATCTCACATAGGCATAACTTTCCAATCATTCACCCAATCATCATCAATACTGCCTACATGAGCTTGGCAGTCAAAGTCCAGGTAGTGAGCTTGCTTCTTTAAATCCAAATCCATCCAACAAGATCCAGAAGCACAGGTTCCATCGACATGGCAACACCCCAAGACTGGATTCCTAGTTGCATATATACATCACAAAAGATACTAGCAAATTCTGAACTATGACTGGGAAGAGATGTTGTGGTACTTGTCACTACTGCACTTTGTTAATGCAATAGCATAATCCCCAGGCAAATCAAGCTGAGTGGTGGAATCCAAGTAAAAAGATCCATCTGACAGTAACGGCATTATCCCACAAGATGATCCTCTGACTCGGTAAAAATAATTCATGGGAAAACAAAGAACAAAATCCTCAAAAGTGTAAAGTTATTAAAATTCACTGACAGAAGTAAAAATTCATCAAGATTAAACAAAATTTATCTAGAAAAATGCCAAAAAATTGGCTTGATGTCAGAAAACTCTCAGTTCTATAATTGGCCAAAATGTTAAACCAACAAAAACCCAATCCTTAGGCTTCATATTGATGCCATTGGAGATTGGAGCTATAAACCTAAGCACACTCAGTAAGAACAAGGAGAAGATGGTCAATCCCAGTTGCCAGTAACCCAACTCTCATATTCAAGTTCTTATCCCTGTGAAAATGGCTTTGATATTCTCAAAGAAGAGTAGGCACTCTATTATTCAGGAAATTTTTCACCAAATTGACTTTTCTGGTCAGTACACTGGTTTTGATCTAAAAGTGGGTGAAGTGCATTGACCTTGTTACTTTAATCTTGGCAACAAGCATAAGAAAAGCACAAGCAAAATTAACTAGAAAAAGTGATCCAAAAAAAAATGTTGTAAAGAACATGAAGTTTATTATTATTGAAACTCAAAGAGAAACTATGGGATTTGGTCTCTTTATATAGAGAGACCAATCCTAATACAATCTTCTAAAATAAGTAAAACATATCACTAACTAAATCAAATCAAATACTAAACATATTTCCAAAAGGGATAATCCCAAAATAGAAAACATAAAATATGGAAAGAGAATAACATGGCAAGATGATTTGTTTCTTCTCCTCTACTCAACATGGATAATCTTGGAAGACCACCAATGTGGGGATCACGAGAATCTCCAACACCAATCATTCAAATATTAATCTCTAAAGTGAAACCATGCCAACCAACTCAACAGGTTAATGAAGCATAAACAGTTACATAAATGTGGTGTAATTTCAATTAATTCAGATTACTCGGACTTCAAAAGTGTAACATACTAAAGCAAACCTTCCAAGGAACTTACTAATGAGTAATTTGTTTAGATGCATTTAGCTATAAATTTTACATGCTGTGAATCCAAATCAGTTAAAATTACCAACTACCTTTATCAGGGATATCTCCCTAGTTTCAAACTTGCCATCCACAAGCATATCAAGCAGGGAACTTAAAATCCCCAGGCTAGGTCCAGGATCGCAAAACTCCAACAGCAAGCTCTGAAGAGTTTGATAACCTTGACCAACAAGGGCTCTAAAAGATGACTGCACAGAAAGACAAGCAGATAACCCTTGAATAATTCCCTTGTAATGACAGCAACATGCATGGGCATGAAGGGGAAAAAAAGGATATACATGGAATAACAATCAACTGGAAGAAACCCACTATTGAAACCTCCATTTGCGTGAAAGAAAATCCAACTTTAGTAAATAAACACAAAAACAATAGGCTTGCAACCATCTCCACAGAGTTTATAAGAGTTTCAAAGGAAAGAATTGATAAAAAGAACAAACCATGAAAAAAAGACAAGATACTCAAAAAAGCAGTTCAAGACAATAGTGCGATGCCTCAATGGTGTGAAGAAAATACCACATGATTTTATGTATAATGAGCAAATTATTTAGGGCCCAAGAAATGGAAAATTTCGTGCTCAACACACACACTCTTAATATACAACTTTTTAAAAAGGCACGCTTCTTCTTTTTTTTTAACTATATCATCTCCCACAAACTGACTATGGTGTTGGCAAGTGCTGAAGTTTCCTTTGAAATTCGAGAAGATTTTGATGGCTACAAGTGTTCATCAATGTGTAAACAATTTGATTATCATTAACATTTTATTGGATAGAGCTTCTCCGCTCTGTATTTTTCCTTTGACAAAATGATAGTTGTAGGAAGTTACTGTTTATGTTCTTTTATCTTTCGTCCTTTGCTGTCAGTTTCCTTTCTTATATGGAGATGTATGCAACTTCCCCCCCCCCCCCCCCCCCCAACCTAGCCTCTCTCTCTCTATAAATAAAGACCTAGGGTTTCTATAAGAGAATGAAAAGTTTCACTCTCCACATAGTTTTAGAACACCAGTCCTAGACTGGAGCTTGATACCCTCTTGATCTCTCCCTTGTTTTCTTCTCCACCAAATAATCTAAGTTTTTCTTTAGGATTTTTGCATTTTCTTGAGAAAGGAAAAGGCCTTCCTCACAGGAAGGGGACCCCTCCATCGACCACTTTAGCCTCTCTACCGAGGTCACTAGCAACCACCTATGACGCCACCTATTCGGGGCAATGTTGGTGCACCGTTGCTAGACCCCGATGATGCTATCAGTTGTCGGCCGAACCCCAAATCTACCACTGGCGGTGGTAGCAAAGGTGGTCTTGGGGTCTTGTGCGATGCTAATTGAAGGAGTCTCGATTGTTGCATCGTGAAGGCAACACCAAAGTGGTCTCCTGGAGTAGTACCATCATCATTGATGGTCAAAGGGCTCGCCAGTTGTCGGAGAGCCTTACTAGAGGTTAGGAAAGTGCCACTGCTAACATTCTAGAGGCTGTTGATGGTCACTAAAGTGTTGTAGCTTCAATCTAAGGTCGTTGGAACCTATTTTGGTAGGTATTCTGACCCATGCCGATCCAATATATGAACATTTCTCGCTGAAATACTGTTTAGATGAATCTTCTTTTGTGGATAACGGTATTTTGATGCGCCTTTAGTATTCTCGTGGTCGTTGGTTACTATTTTGGTGTGAAGCTTAGAACTTGTTGAGAAGAATAGCCTAAGAAATTATTGGTTCACCTGCACAAGGGAATGGAACCTAAAGGGAGTCCAAAAACCCCTTGTTTGGCCCAATCATAAAGTTCGATGGGACGAACTACGCATTGTGGTCATAGTCGATCCTTAATGTGGTTAAGGGTCATGACATGGAACACAAACTCTTTGAGTCAAAGTTAGCTCAAAAGATTGGAAAATGTCGTTCCTAGAAGAAGGACAATGCCATGGTTAGGGCATGGATCATGAATACCACCATCTAGCATATTGTTATTAAAATTATATGCTATAGAATGGCGAAGTAGATGTAGGAGAATCTCCGCCAGACTTATTCTCAAGACAAGAATGCAGCACACAGTCTTCAGCTACATCATGAGATTGCACACATGAGACAGGAAGGCAAGCCACTTGCGCAATACTACTTGGCTCTCAAGTCAGCCTTTAAGAGGCTTAATGCCTATACCCCTTTATGTTCATACGAGTCTCAGTAAACATACAAGGCACAGACCATGGTGGGGCACTTTCTTACTATATTGGATCCAACCTATAATGTAGCTCACTCACAAATGTTGCCATTGCTTAAGATACTGTCGATAGAATAAGCATACAACCAACTGTGTAGACTTGCAGTTTCTCCGTCACCCATTACTCGTGTAGAGCATACCACTACCATGGCTACTTCTCAGGGGAGAGGCAGAGGTGCAGCACCATCTACTCGCAATCATTGTCGAGGCTGAGGAGGCTAGGGGCATGCTAGGCCTCGGTGCTCATTTTATGCAAAACTGGGGCACACAGAGGATGCTTGCGGGACTAAGAATGCAAACCATTAGTGCTCATCAGCCAATCACAACTTCAGGCACATGACAAGAGTCTATTCTAATCACCAGAGTTGAGTATGATGGGTTAATTTAGAGACTTAATCACTATGGGATACCAGCTACTCCTTACACAGTCACCTTGAGCTCCACTTCAAGGAATGCGAACGCAGTTGCATTCACTGGTCCTTCAAGTATATGTCTCGCTTGCTATGCTAGTACAGAGGACATTGATTGGCTCATGGACTCAGGAACCTCAAGACATATATGTGGGAAGATAGCAATTTTCCCTATTGCAGCCTGATTCATTTGGCAAGGTGATTCTTGCAACTAATGGAAGACCTTCCCCTGTAATGGATCAGGGGGAGGTTCAGATAGCCCCTCATAAACAAATGCATAATGTTTCACTTGCCCTAAATTTTCATTTGAATTTTCTTTCACTTAGTCAAATTACAAAGGAATTGAACTATATAACTACTTTTGACTTAGTGTCTCTCATGTTTCAAGATATATTGACGAGACAAGTGATTGGTTGTGGCCACAAGAAGGAGGTGTTTATCGCCTATTGCTTCCACCATATGCTAGACATCTCTCTATTCCTTCTAGCGGGTCATTGAGCCATTTTTAGGACATGAGATTTAAATACTTACCACTACCCATGCTGCAATGCATTATACCTCACATTCCACCTACTACCACATTTCAACGTGAGGCATGCCAATTGGGTAAACACCACCATTTCATTCCATAGTCAGTAGAGTCATAGTGCAAAGTCTTTATTTGAGTTAATTCATCTTGATGTTTGAGGTACGAGTCACGAACCCAATCATATGGGACACAGATTTATCTAATTATTGTTGATGATTTTTCTCGTCTGACCTAAGTTTTCCTGTTAAAGCCAAGCTCAGAGGTGGGTGATGTAATCAAGAACTTTATCGAAGAAAGAAACAACCAATTCAATGCCACAGATCAATCTTGTGGTTTGAAAACTTTAAACACCTATCTACATGCTTCCGCAATGCCATAGATCGATGTGATCGATCCCTTCACCCTTCCTCTCCTAAAATCTTTGGCCAACCACTGATTCAAATTATTCCAACACTCATCTCTCTACCTTCCTAATTCAGCATTTTTCACGTAGTCGTTCCATGATCCATTATCCTTGTATTTTCAGGCAAGGACATTGAACACACAATTTACGGGCCCCAAAAGATATATAAACAAGTAAGATTCTCTATTAAGTTTATTGTTCACTAAATGAAATATAGAATAATATTCCAAACATACCTTTACCCACTTCAATAGACATCAATCACTAATGTAAGTCAGCATTCACAAAAATTCAACTTTATGACAAAAGCAACGACTCATAACAGTCTTAATCATTTATAAAGTCTATACCATTTGTAATACTTTGCATAAGTATCTCACAATGTAAGACCCTTGAGTATTAATTACTCCATGAACTAGAAATAAGAAAAAAGCAAGCAAAAATACTATGCCTTTGAGATGTCATTTCCAGAAAGTAGGAAGGTGAGCGTCTGAAGAACATTGAGGACCAACTGTTCGCCAATCTTCTTGTCAGCCATGCCATTCAGCAAGGAGACAACATGCAGAAAACATTCCCCTTCACGAAACAAGTCCTGATAAAACTGAAAGGAGCAAACACAGTTTAGGAAGGAAATACAAAACATGTTTTACTTAAGTAAATTAAAAGTCCTTTTAGGTACTTTCCCCAAGAGAGAAGTCGGAAAGTAAAACCTACTTTTCGATCAATTTTAAGAATATCTCTCATGCCAACTAAGAGATCAATTGACAACTCCACAAAGTCCTCGCTCTCCTTTGCAGAAGCAAAAGTTTCCAAGTATTTAGAGCAAACATATAACAAAGCTGCTCTATCATCAGAAGATGGCAGCTGCAAAAATTGCACCAATCATGAGCCCCATCATTCAAACAAAAAAGAAACCACAAGAAAATGGGCATATTGCACCTTCATTAGCGCAAGGATATGATTCAAAAGCCTTCCTCTTAATCTCTTCTCCCAGAATAGGTCAAATAAGCAATCGATACATGAATTATTATGCAAAATCAAGCTTCTTGCATTATCATCTGCACGCATAGATTCTGTGAAAAGCTCCAAAGAAGAGTCCAAGCACTCATTAAATATTTGGCAACTTGAGGACGACACAGAATCATGACCGATACGAGGATTGACTTCAATATCAAACTCTCTTTCTTTGTCCAGGGTCAACATAGATTGCTTCCTGTGTTCACAGGCCTGAACACAAGCAACTTTCAGAACTCGACTAACAGCATTGAGAGCATTGAATGCAGCAGTGGATTGTTCAACTGCAAGTTGCAGTATGCGATGAAGGCTCTTGACAATGACATTTGAAATCTCAGGATTGCATGCAGACTTTTCTAGTGTTTTCAATAAAATGGAACACTCTGGCTGCCAATGACAATAGAAAAGGAAACAACTATGAGTTAATCCAATGAAATCATACAAATGGAACATTATGAGCTGACCTTTGCAGAACAAGCATTGAACCGGACAAGGAATAAAAAGGAAACTTTCAAAGAAAGCAAAGATATTTAAGTTTACTTTCACAGTAAAATATCGTCACTGTTCAAGAAGTAATTATTTGGAACTTTTTTTGATGAGATGCAATAAGGGCTATTATCATTTGAAGAATTATTTGAACCTGATGATTTTGCAATTCAGTCACTAATTTGACCCAGTGAGCTTGTCGTGGATTTAGAAAGAAGCCCTTGTTTTCACCAACTCTGAGCTCACTTATAGAAGTAGCAGCAATCTTCCCTTTTCCATCCTCCAACCATACTTCTTCTACCGTGTTCAATTTTTCTCCTACAACACCCTTCACACCCTACCTATTCCATCTCTACTCACACTAACGACCCAGCCACAGAGATTGCTAATATTCTACGTCCCTGTAGAGGCAATGCAGATGAACACACCATAAGGGAAACAGGTGGTAACCACAGATGGGCATGAAGCACCACCCTCGCACCAAGATGCAAGTAGAAGGATCAAAATAAACTCACATTACAGTTGGTTTTCTCCAAAACGATAATTTAGCAAGCTTGACTGGGCTCAGCTTAACTCAGCTTACATTTTACATCCTAATCTTTTTTCATATCCTTAAAATAAATCAAAAGGAAAAATGAAAAGAAATGGTGAGGGTCCATTTCTATGGAGGAATCATCTCAAAAAGGGTTCCTCACCATCTTCAAATGAGGAAGATCTATGGTGATGTCTAATGACTGCCCGTGTTGACTCTCATTTCGCTCTCCAGCAAAGAAGGTTCGTCACCGTCCTATGTGTGAGAGGCCATCCCACAAAAACTACAAAGTGGTGGTTTATCCGGTAACTCTTTGTCACAACTTCAGTAGTTCCAAGTAAGGTGGCTATGGCAATTCCATAAGCCACCCTGCTTAAGGCAATTCTATGGCGATTTACTAGAGCAGCTACAGTGAGGTGGCTCTCCATGGGCAGCCCCGCACAACGAATGTGCTCCTGGCCTGCTGTAGAAGTACAGGTGGTTGTTCTCCATGGCAATTCCAAGCAGTACCTCTACATAACAGCCCCTAGTAATTCAGTGATAGTTGTAGGGTAGCTTGCTTAGCAATTCAGAATCCTTGAATGGTATGGCACCATGCCAATGGCAAGGACAGCCATGGCAATAAAATGTTGAGTTATACGGCCATATTTTATATTACACTATTCTTTCATAGGGACATTCTTGTAATCTTTCCCTTTGGGTGCCTTTCTATATAAAGGGCCCTAGGGTTATTCTAATGAGAATTACGTCATTTGCAACCTCACATGGTATCAGAGCAACGGCCCTAAATCGTTGTTCGGGTATCCCACCAAATACCTAGCCTTGAAACCTCCACTAAAACCCTGGATCTTCCTTCTCCTCCCATACCAACGTCTACCACCGCCATCGGTGGCTACTGTAGCCACCGATGGCGCTCGCAACAACAACCAGAGGCCATAGGAGACCTTTGTGGGGCCCGATCTGTCGGTATCACTCCCTCCCAGCGCTAAGAGAGGGCCTGTCGACCCCTATGCAGTCGCTCGCAGCACCCAACGCCACCTACAGTGCGTGCAACCACTACCGGTACTCAGCTTCACCTGTAGCAGCAACCACCACCGCCCCTAGGAGCATCGAGGACCTCCCAGCGCCACTACAGGAGACCAGCGCTCCCCACCGGTAGTAGCGCCGTCACAGTGCTCCCCACCGGCAACAGCAACTTTGCAAGAGGCCAAGGTCCTGCATCAGCGGTGGCGCCCCCTCTAAGGCTTCCTGAGCCCTTTGGTGGTAGCATACGTGCAGCATGCATGGCCTGCAGTGCCACAGGGGCCTCAGGTGGTCACCTATGGTCAGATTCTTGCGACTATTCGCGAATTTGTGAAGGTTTCAGACCTCTATATGGTCTGATTTTCTATTGAAATCCCCCGATCTTGGTGTTCCCACAAGTTGATTGATATGGAAGACACGAATGATGCTTCTAGTGACTCGGCGGAGAAGATATCTACCCTGAGCATACCTTCCTTTATACAAGAAATCTCTATCAAGTTGGATGGCACCAACTTCCTTTTGTGGTCTACCTCCTTTTCCTGATTTGTGGGATCACACCGAAAGCAATATATCTTGACACAAGATGAACTTGCTGTCAAGTCTATCGACTAGGAGGTAGGCAATGATTGGGCAACAACCTACATGTTGAACAGCATGAAGGAGCCTATTGCGAAGTAGGTTATGTCATATGCATCTACATAGAAGATGTGGGAGGTTTTTCATGAGATTCATTCTCATAAGAGCAATATCAGTCGCCTCTACAGAGTAATCGAGGAGTTGCATTCCTAAGTTGAAAAATATAATTAGTAGAAGTGATAATCAAAACATCAACAATAATAGAACGCTTGCACGAAAAAACTACGGGAGAAGGGCCCGATAGCGCATGTTTCTGTATGTTCTTCTCAAATGAACAGGTGGAGGGTACACGTCTATTTATAGGCCACTACACACACAACAAAAACCACAATTCATGATGTGGTACTAAACTAACCACACTATAATTCTCTTAACACTTCCCCTCAAGCTGGAGCATAGATGCTCAGCTTGTAACACAAAGAAACCAACTCTACACAACAGATCTCTCTAGACCGGTTCTTGTTTGTAAGCGGGAATATGAGCTAGAGCCACTAGACGAACTGTAGCTGACTCCGACAAGAGGCCTCGCCGTTGGAGACTTGGTGCTGGTGGCTCCCCATTCAGTATCCTTGAAATGGGCTCTTCCTCTGAAAACCTGGACCTCCTTCTCTAAAGTCCACGAAACTGAATCTCCCACATAAAAATCCTTCCTCTGAGGACCTCGAAACTCTAGACCTTTCAAAATTGGGTTTCTCATGTGTAGTCCAAGTACAAAAGGAACTCCTAAACGGTGGATGGCTATAACAGACTCCCACACTCCCCCGTTCTCCCATACTCGTATGGGAAAAGAAAAAATAATAAAGAGAAGACAATAAAATAATAAAAGCTAGAGAAGACTTCTCCATTTCTTCTCTTAAACATAAACCTCATCATCTTTTTTTTCTTTTCTTTCTCTCTTTAATTTTCCTTTTATTTTCCTTCCTCCTTTTTTTCACGCCATTTTCCTCCTTCCCCTTTTTTTTTGTTTCCCTCTCACATAGTGCACGTGAGCCACCACCAAATAAAGAGAGAGAGGAACAAAAAAAAAGAAAGAGAACAAACCAGTTGTGCTCTCCCAAGGGTTCGAGAGAACCCAACAGCACAACCGTTGAGCATGGCGCTCCTTCCGCGCTGCCTCCGCTCCTGCGTCCGCTCCGATCGCCACTGCCCATGGAGCTCCACCATTGAGCGACCCTTACCGATCCTCCTTACTCTCTACCATCAGAGATCGGCAACCTCATCTCCTCCCTCCGACGACGAGGTCTGTGTTGCCATCTCCTTCTTCACGGTCTCGGGCACCATGCTCCACGTGCATCACCTCCATTGAGAAGGTTGTCCAGCAACTCCCAGGGATCCACAACGCCGCTGTTGACGCCTCCTCCTTTCACGACTGCCGCCACCCAAACCATCGTTCCCTAGCGCTCCAAACGCAACGCATGGGTTTCATGCGCAACCACCATCCGTGCGAATCGCCTTCTATGATAGCAGGAAGATCGAGATGGTGTGATCCACCACAAAGGTGCTACCCGCACATTGATCCCCTCCATCGTTGCGATCGTCCTCATCGTCGACTCTTAGTATCGACATCCTGCACACGATGAGGTCATGGGCCAACAACGTCGCTACCTCTTCTCCTCCTTTCTTGATCTACACAATCGTGACCTCAAGGGGGTTGCCCTCCTCAGCTACTAGCGGTCGCCTGTGTGCCGCCCATGCCAACAGCGCCACACCCTCTTCCTTGCGCAAGATCAAGGTCTCCAGATCGGGAAGAGAACATCCTCCGTGAAACAATAACTTCATATTAAAAGATAGAGAAAAATATGTGTAATAAAGGATAAAACCCAAGAAACGAACATGCTCTAATACCAACTTGAAAAATATAATAAGCAGAAGCGATAATCAAAGCATAAACAATAATAGAACACATGGGTTTATGTGGAAATGCCACTCATGACAAGCGGGGAGAAAACTACAAAAGTCCCTGATAAGGCGTATTTCTATATTATTCTTCTCAAATAAATAGGTGGGGGGTGCACGCCTATTTATAGACCACCACACACACAACAAAGACCACAACTCATGATGTGGCACTAAACTAACCACACTACAATTCTCTCAACATCCTTTTGGAAGGGAACTATGTCCCTTGCTGAAAACTATGGCACTATGACGAACCTCTAGGATGAGCAGGATACTTATCAATCGATATATACAGATGTCACCGTTATTGCAAGGCAGCGTGAGGCATTTCGTTTTGTTCAACTACTTGCA
Organism: Thalassia testudinum; assembly: GCA_037157565.1. Lineage (NCBI taxonomy): Eukaryota > Viridiplantae > Streptophyta > Magnoliopsida > Alismatales > Hydrocharitaceae > Thalassia > Thalassia testudinum. The sequence continues at coordinate 29,605,264 of JAZHRO010000024.1, forward strand.
GGTCTTGACCCTGAGTTCAAATCCGTTAAAGATCAACTTATAACACTTGAGGAGGTCTCTACACCTGTGCAAATTTATGCTTGATTATCTATACTTGAGATCTCTGACCCTTTCTCAGCCACTAATTCTTCAGCCATGGCAGCTACAGGTCATGGCAAGGGAACCCCAGGAGGCAGGGGGAGAGGACGTGGAGCAAGAACAGGTGATCGTGGCAGAGGACGTGGCCTATTTTGTGACCACTGTCACAAAACACCACACGATGGACAGATGCTGGATAAAGCATGGTTTTCCCCAAGGCCATCAGGAAAATCAAGTTACTTATGGTGGAGATGAGAGCGATCACTATCAAGAGGAGCATGTCATTTCGCAAGTCACTATTTCCAAGGAAGAATATGATCGGCTGATGTCTTCTCAACCCTCTACTGCGAGGGTCTATCTCCTAGAAGCCAGGTACTACTGCTGGTGTCAAAGGGACTTGTGTGCTAACTTGGCTTGCAAACTTAGGTGCTTCATTTCATATTACTGGAGATGTTACCCTTTTTCCAGCTCTTAAACCATTGGCTACTCCTGTGCATGTCAGAGTAGCAGATGGTGCCTTATCCCTTGTGACAGGGTTAGGTGACATTTCTCTGTCTTCTACTTTACCACTATCTGATGTTATCCACGCACCCAAGTTTGCTTTAAATTTAATGTCTATTAGTCAGATTACCAAAGCATTAAATTGCAAAACAGTGTTTCACGATCATTTCTTCTTCTTGCAAAACCTCCAGACGATAAAGTAGAATGGACTTAAGCAGGATGGCCTCTGCTATCTTGACCTGGCCCTTGAGCATTCCACCACAACAGTTGCCTTTGCCTCTTCTACCTCACAGTGGCACCATAGCTTGGGACATCCTATCATCTCTGTTCTCCGTCAATGTCTGGATATACAGTTTCTTGATTCCTTTACTTGCGATGCATGACAACTTGGCAAGCATCATAGGGTTTCTTTTCCAAGTAGTAATAAAAGAACTAAGTCTCTTTTATCTTTTGTTCATGCTGATCTATGGGGCCCATATCAGGTTAAGAGTATTGGGGATTTTCGGTATTTTCTTATTTTGGTTGATAATTGCACTTGTGTCAATTGGTTGTTTATGATGAAAGAAAAATAAGAAACTCTTGGTTTGATTAAAAATTGTGAATGAAATAAAGATTCAGTTTTCTACTACTGTCCGCATATTGCGTACTGAGAATGAGCTTGAGTTTGTTACCTCTACATTAACTCAATTTTTTTAATCTCATGGTATTATTCATTAGACTTCTTATGCTCATACATCCCAACAAAATGGGGTAGCTGAACGCAAGCTAAGACACCTTCTTGATGTTGCTCAGACAATCATGTTTCAGATGAATGTTCCTACTATGTTCTAGGCTGATGCTATTCTTACAGCTACCTTCTTACCTAACCGAATATCGTCCGTGAGAAAGTACCCTATTCTGTTTTATGTCCAGATCAGGAGCTTTTTTCTGTGCCTCCTAAAGTTTTTGGGTGAGTGCTTTGTCCACTTGTTTAAGGTGGACAAGCTTGCTCCTAGATCCGTAAAGTGTGTCTTTGTGGGTTATTCCAGAACCCAGAAAGGGTACAGGTGCTTTGATCCAATGGCACATCGCTTTTACGAGAGTAGAGATGTTACCTTCTTCAAGGATATGCCATACTACTCTACCATGGGAAAGAATACTAATGTTGCTCTTGAGATCCCTTTACTCATGCCTACGACTGCGCCACCAGGTCCCTCTGAGCCACCTCCATCTCATGATGACCCTCCTATAACTTACCCCACACATCCTGAGGTGCCTATGACGAAGACCTTCCCTCAACATTTTGAGTAGAGACATCCCACCACCACTATACCAGATGAGGAACCATTATCCACTATTCCTGCTAAGTCCTTTGCTGACACTGTTGATTCGGATGGAGGTCCACACCCTACACCCCCAGAGGTATCTGATGTGGATCTTTCTATTGCTCAGAAGAAGCCAAAACGATCTTGTGCAAAATATTCTATTTCCAATTATATGTCACTTGATCGTTTATCTACCACAGAAAGGCTATTGTCTCCTGCAATTGATAGTTGCCAAGTTCCCAAAAATCGTATTGAGGCAAGTCAGGATTCTTCCTGGACCTCTGCCATGCATGAGATGTCTGGTCTTCAGTCTAGAGGAAGTTGGGAACTAGTTGACCTGCCCGCTAGTACTACTGTTGTGGGGTGTAGGCAGGTGTTTACCTTAAAGTGTCGTCCTAATGGCACAGTAGACAGATACAAAGCCAGACTAGTTGCCAAAGGTTACACGCAAATCTTTGGGATTGATTACTTTGAGACGTTTTCTCCAGTTGCCAAACTAAATTCCGTGAGGATACTGTTTTCTGTGACAGTCAACAAAGGTTGGTCTGTTTCTTAGCTGAATATCAAAAATGCTTTCCTTTACAACGGTTTAGAAGAAGAGGTATACATGTATCAACCACCTAATTTTGTGGTTGAGGGGAGTGTTCGAAGGCTTGCAAATTAAAAAAGGCAATATATGACCTTACACAAGGTCTCAGGGCCTAATTTGAAAGATTTAGTAAAGCTATGTGCAGGATTTTGACTTTACTAGATCTATTGTAGATCATTCTATCTTCACCATGCATAGAGCCACAAGATCAATTATCATTATTGTTTATGTGGATGATATACTACTTACAGGGAGTAATGGAACAGGAATAGTAGACACTAAGATATTTCTGCATTCTTAGTTTGTTACTAAAGATCTGGGAGTAATAAATTATTCTCTGGGCATTGAAGTACAACATGTTGATGGGGGGTTAATGCTATCACAGCGGAAGTATGTGCTTGACATACTGAAGGAGACAGGGATGCTAGGATGCAAACTTGTCAGCATCCCTATGGATCCCTCCTTGCCTCTTGGAGATTCAAAGAGTCATTTACTTGAGGATGTCACCAAATACCGGGCTCTGATAGGAAAGCTACCATACTTGACTGCCACAAGACTAGATATATGCTTTGTTGTGGGGAGACTGAGTCAGCTTATGTAGTCTCCTAGAGAAGTTCACTGGAACGGTGTTTGTCAAGTGCTTAGATACCTTAAGCAAGCTCCAGGAAAAAGGTTGTCTCTAATGTAGCATGGCCATCTTAAGCTCTGGGGGTATTCGAATGCAGATTATGGCTGGGTCACACGAAGATAAAAGGTCCACTACTGGTTACTGTACTTGTGTGGTTGGTAACCTTGTTACATGGAGAAACAAGAAACAAAAATGTTGTATCCAAATCCAACGCGGAATCTGAGTATAGGGCTACGGCCCATACTACTTGTGAGCTTTTGTAGGTGTGAACCATCCTTGGAGATTTTGGAGTATCAGTGGGTGAATCTACTCCCATGTATTGTGACAACAAGGCAGCTACTTTCATTACTAACAATCATGCATTCCATGAGAGGACAAAATATATAGAAGTAGACTGTCACTTTATTAGATATGCCATCACTGCTGAGAAAATTATTACACCTTATATTGCTACTGAAGACCAGATTACATATGTCTTTACTAAAGCACTTCCAAGAAACGTCTAGTGTTTTTATGTTCCAAGCTGAGCATGCTTGATGTCTATGTTCCAGCTTAAGGGAGAGTGTTGAGTTATATGTCCATATTTTGTATTACGCTATTCTTTCATAGGGACATTCTTGTAATCTTTTCCTTTGGATGCCTCTCTATACAAAGGGTCGTAGGATTATTCTAATGAGAATTATGTTATTTGCAACCCAACAATAATCATTAGCAGTTGTTATGCTCTTGCGATTACTCCTTACTAGGAACAATTGCAATGATATTGAACCCTTTTTTGATGGGTTGTGACAAGCTAGTTGACAATGATGGGTTGGACACCAATGTGCACCCTTTTTTAGGAAATGTGCACCCATTATTGATGTCTAATATTGACGTACTCTCACTTAGCTCCAAACTGGACTCTAATCGTTAGCTCATTGAACCTATTCTCTCTTTTTTTAGTACAAAAAAAATTACTGGAACGGAAAAGAAAAGGGAAAAGCAGGGTAAATGTGGGAAGTAACCAGAAAATATTGGGAAAAAAATCCAAGGCACCTGAAGAAGGGTGAAGAAAACTACATGCGGTTATTCACCTACATGACACACAACCTCACCAAGCATAAATGAATTTACAAAATATTACGAAATTTATTGAGAAGGAAAACTGAATGAATAAATATAATTGGAGGGGAAACCTCTATTTATATCCCATAGAGAAGACCACTTAGGAATAGATTACTAGAGCACATGAGGAAACAAAATAACAGCTAATAAATAAGAAGCAAATACTCCTACCTTCTAACACTTATTATGCCGATTAAGCCTATAATATCATAACCAGTGGGTTATAGCTAGCCTCTACTCGTTTACTACCATGCCATTAAGAAAAGCAATGTGCAGACACATGTTCCATTTCTCCTTTGGAAGGCAGTAAACAAATAACATACCCAAGATAATATTAGAAAATGAGGAATCTCCCTCATTCCTAGAAGCAAAATATACAAAGGACATAATAAAAACAATTGTCCTTTGGTAACTGCACATACACCACATCAGTTTTTCAGCGCTTCTTCCCTTAACCATGAGTATGACCAGCAGGCATGCATGGAACTCGGTCCTCTGCATTTTCAAGGGTTTCTGGGCAGCACACCAGACTGATATGACAGACAAACCAATTAGGGCGTTCTGAACTCTTGATTAATAACAAACTGACTCCAATATACTCCTACCTCTTTCCTTGACCTTGGTTTGTAGATTGTCATGTCATACCACATGTAATGAAATCAGAACCACACTTAAACCAAAAACCAATTTGAGAATCTAATTATAGATGCAAGAATGATTTTGTAATACAAACAAATCTAAGTAATTCATCAAAAGTGGCAAGTGAGCATGGGTGTAGAAGTACCTTGTACAAGATTCTCACTTGGATTTCAGAAGGAAAATCAAATTGCAGCCAAAGGACAAAAATTAAAAATATGACGCAAAGGAAAGGGTATCAACATAATTACAAAAGAAAGGAAATGGTACGAGCTAAAGTACAGAACAAAGTATATGGGGGAAAAATCATGTATTCTAGACAATGTATCATACATCTTTGAGTTGAATATCATATCTGCTGTATCAAGTATCTATAGCTGTAAACTTATGTCAACTTCTCAAGTGACAGAATAGACTGCAATTGTATATGTTGTGCACTTGTTCAATAGATCTACATTTACATTTTTTCTTCATATTACATTAACATTCAAATATTTCAAATTTTTTTAATCCATGTCCTTACTTTTCGAAGTGTACCTCAATTTTCTAAAAGACCAACCCAATGCTAAGTGTCAAAAATCAGCCCTTTTTTCAGCAGAAAAAGGTCAGCCTATTGCACATACCAAAAACAGCAGTTCAATATAAGATGTCCATAAAAAGCCAATTGATCGCATGCAAACCAAAATGATGCCCACATGTAGCATTCATGTCATTGACACTCTCCTAGGTAGATAAAGAATGCATGAATGTAGTATGTTTTTCAAGATATTGATGATATCAAGGACAAGAAGCATATACCATTATATGAGCATTTCCTGCAAGAGTAGCAGCAAACTCTGCCAATGAAATCGCTTCCATTTGAAGAATGTCGATTTCATTATTCCAAGCTTGATCCTTGGAGTGTTTAGAGCTATTAATTAGAAAAGAATTTTGTGAGGCTTCCTCATCAATATCTGAATTTACATGAGACTCTTCTAAACCTACTCTGAAATAGAAGAAATCCTTTGAGAAAATACAATCCCATAATCCTTCCTCCCGAAATACTTCAAGTAGCTTAGGCGACAAGAGAAGAAACATCCGGAATGTAGAAAGGGTGTGATGTTGCAAACTAGTGGCAAGTGTCCTGCAATGGGTTCAAAAGCTTGAGAATACTGCAAACATTCACAGTGATAAAGGCTATCTAACCAAATACAGTAGGAACAAAAACAAATTCAAAACATCATTGACTAACGTTTTCTTTTTGGAAAAGGTGGACCAATGATGTATAGAAGCAATGTATGACCTCATTTCAAGTGTCTTTGAAGAGAAGCCTCTTTCTAAATAGCACCTATAAGTAATGGAATGCCGAATGAAGTTGCAAATGGTGAAAGCAAATATTAGCTCACATGCCTATCTACATCCACCAATAATGCTAGCGAAGGCCACCATATGCCGAAATTCATAAACATTTTCAGAAAAATGATACATGTTAGTCTGCATGACTTTATATCATCATAAAATTGAAGGGGCACATATAGGCTAAATGCTGCAGTCCAGTAAATGAACTTAAGAAAATTTTCTTCTTAAATTCATTATCCCTTGAAAGATCTGGGGTTGGCCTAGTTGACTCTGGACCAAAGAATAACTAAGAAATCATCCATATCAAAAGCCCATAAAAAAACTGCAAAATATGAAATATCAACAAGATACAGCACCTTCAAAAAGCAACTACATCAGAATTTTTTTCTTTCTCTGGAAAAATGAAAGGATGAATATTTAAGGATAGCAACCATCAAACAATCTATCAGTCTAATTTACATGAACTAAAGCCACTATTGTACCCACCAAAAAAGGACCCGTCATCAGTGTCACAATATAATCAACAAAAGGCCATGAACCCCAAAAATGCATACTAGCCATTCTAATCACATGGCCAACAAGGGGCCAAAGGATGTGTACTCTCTCCAATAGAACTACAAATAAAAGGTCCCGTTAGCGTTCCATTTGCTCTTCTGAAAGTGACCAAAAAGTCCAGCTGATCCAGTCAGATGCACTTAACTAAGCATGAAAGAAAAGACCCGCAACAGGTTAGGGATTCCTTCTATTCAAACTGGCACAACAGTTTGTCAGTGATAGTTGCTTCCGGCAAAACTTCCCCACACTGATTATAGCAACCTGGGTTTCTTGTTTTGTCCTAATTTAGCTTTTGTTTGGTTTTTGTTTGATCACTTCCTGCCATAACAAAACTAGGAGTCTAGGATTGATTTCAATTCCCATGAAGAAATAACTTATTTCCCCTCAACACCTGTTAAAAACAACAGCCCGGACAGCATCAGCGCATGCTGTCTCCATACTGGTAAGAGGCAAGAAAGAGAATGTATAAAGGCACACAACCAAGCATGACATATTTATCCTCACCAAGTATACTTCAAGCCATATAATATTCACTTGTTAGCAGACTTGCTTCCAATCATGCACATCTCATAGAGCATATTGATGACATATTTCCACCGCAAAACAGTAAGTCCCCAAGAGAGTAACCTCAATGCCAAGAGGTCCAATGTCCTTGGTAACGAGTAGAGTCTAGGACATAAAAATACCTTCCTGTTTGTCATAAACGCCATCTAAATATACAAAAAGAATGACCAAGATAGTGGAGCAAAGCATAACAAACACTAAACAATCTAAAGAGGACGATCAAATCAATCCAAACTGCATAACTGCTTTGCTAAATTTGTCAAACCACACCTGTTGGCTTAATTTCAGTCCATATGGCCTTCTTTAAATGGTAGGTTGTCTACACCACCATGAATAACAAAACTTTGAGGTTGCTCCACATAGACCTTCTTAGTAAGCTCATCAGAAAGAAATGTTTTCATTTTAGAAATTGAATATCACAGGTAATAAAATACAGAGAGTTCAATCAAGTAACTGAGAGAAAGTCTCAAAATAACCAACCCCATAAGTTCACATATACCCTCTAGTAACCAGGTGCACCTTGTATCACTCCATAGGTAGGTTAACGAGTTAAAAGAAACACCCATTTACATCCGACAACCATATCACCGTAGGTAGGTCAATGAGTTTCTGTGTTTCTTGAGACTGCAGAGATGACACCTTCTCCATTGCACTCTTCCATGATAGCCTCAAGATGGCACTTTGCGATGTGATGATTAATAAATAAGAAAACAAATTGTCTACAGGAAAATGAGAGAAGATCAAAATGATATAAACTCGGATGAATGATTTTTTACACGGGAATAAGGTGCCTTACAATGTCCACCAGGAAGATGTGAATCAAAAGTGTTAGAAGACACCCAAAAGTGATTTCTGAGCCAAAAAGCATAATTACTACGAGGAGAAAGGCTCTCTGTGATGGTCAAGGATTCCACAATAAATGGAGGCAGAAATAGCATTTGACGTCAATATACATAAAGTGCTGGTGACAGCAGTGTTGTTAGTGGTGGTGGAGGTGACTGAGATGGTAGCAATGGTAGTGGATGGGATGCAGTTGGTAGTCCAACTGGAGAGTTAGATAGCATCAATAGATGGGCTACTTGGCTTGAAATGGATTGTAGACATTTGCTGCAACAGAAAAACGTAGGACATCTTCAAAGAATGAGAACCAGTCATATATATATATATATATATATATATATATATGAACGAATGAGGCTTGGTCATAGCCTATAGCCTTTCTAGGTTCTAGAGCATCCCAAAAAAATGCAATTAGAACAAATGAACCAACTGGTTTATTCCATAATCCTACCTCTCCATATATAGAGGTGGGTAAATAACAAGAGTACTCCTCAAGGAAATAAAAAAATACAAATAAAGCACTTAAAAAATAACAAAAGACCATAGGAGCTAATACTCTCCCTCAAGTTGGAGCATAAATGTCAAACATGCTTAACTTGAAACAGCAAATATCGAAAGAAGACCGGGGCAACGCCTTGGTGAAGATAGCGATTGTCTAGTCATCGAAGAAGACATGTGTGGTGTAGATAAGACATCTCTGAATCAAGTCACGTGTGTAGTGACAATCTACCTACACATGCTTGGTCCTTTCATGAAACATACGATTGTTAGCGATATAAATGACAACCTTGTTATTGCATCTCATGTCCATACGGGCATGTAGATCTGTCAAAAGAGATCTCACCCACATCATCTCAAAAGTTGTGTGCCCTAGCTCGATACTCAAACTCTAAACTGGACTTGGAAACAACTTATTTCTTGCTCTTGCATGTTACCAGGTTCCCTACTACGTAGGTATAGAAACTAATGGTAGACTTCTTGTCAACCAGACACCTTGAATAATTAGCATTTGCATAGGCCACAACACTCACAGAAGTCCTCATGGTGAATAGGACCCCATTTCCTGGTGGCTTTTTCAGGTATCTGAGCACCATCATTGCAACATCCCAATTTTGTCTAGTAAGCCTATCCATGAATTGACTCGACTTCCCAACTATAAGGGAAATATCCGATCTCATAATAGCCAAATAGAGGAGTTTGCCCACCAATCCTCTATATTGCCAACTATCCATTGCCTCTGCCTCATCATATAAGTGTGCCTTAGGATCCATAGGAATATTCGTTGGCTTTGCCCCCTGCATGCCAGTCTCCTGCAACAAGTCAAGTACATACTTTCCATGAAAAAGTACAATACCATTCCTACTCCGTGCCACTTCTAACCCAAGTATCTGAGAGGTCGAAAATCTTTTATAACAAAATTGTTAACCAAACTCTTCTTGACATGAACAATCCCAAGTGCATTATTTCCTGTAACGATGATATCATTAACATAAACTACCAGTGACACCATACCCCGTGCAGTCCTTCTAACAAGCAAGGAATGATTTGATGACGGCCTTCGAAAGCTCAGGGTCTTAACCACCTCTAACAGCTTCCGAAACCATGCCCTAGGACTCTGTTTTAGACCATAGATTGCCTTGCACAGGAGGCACACCCTAGAACACTCACCCTGAACCTCATTCCTAGGAGGTTACTAGATGCACAGCTTCACCTACAAGTCGCCATACAAGAAGGCATTTTTAACATCAATCTAATGGAGGAGCCAGTCTCTATGCACAACAACAAAGATCAAAACTAGCACAATAGCCACTCACGCCACAAGTGAGAATGTGTAAAAAAAGTCCACACCATAGATCTACATGAATCCCTTGGCCACAAGACAAGTTTGGTATCTCACTATCATCTCGTCAAGGTGATACTTTATGATAACAACCCATCTATACCGCACAACTAATGCACCTGGAGGTAAATCAGCAAGTTCCCACGTGCCACAAGACCTTAATGCAGCCATTTCATCCTCTATAGCCTAACGCCACTTTGGATCAAAAATAGCCCACTAGTAAGATGACAGAATCTATGTAATGGATAGAGCATGACAAAACTTGTTATAGGCCCTGCCAAGAAAATCTGTAGACACGGCACTAGAAAGAGGGTATCTGGCACAACTGCATGGGGCTTTATGGATTGCAATAGGGAGATCGAGATCGTCAAGAGCAAGACCAGTCTGACATATTGCCTCTAGTTGTGCAAAGGTAGAAGGAAGTGCAACACCGTGTCCCTAAATAGACCTTGCACCATCATCACTAGGAATAACATCAATCTATAAATCACCTGTACTCACCTAAGGCAGAGGAGTTGGCACAGAAAAGGGGGGTTTCCTATATGTGACAAGAAGTCTGTATGTACCAATAGGCTCACGAAACCTCTCAGGCTCAAAGAGTAGTGGCTCAAATGCTGGTGGCACAAAACCAATAATCAAGATCACCCCTAGGAGCATAGGAGAAATGGGCATAGGTACCTCCACAACCTTAGGAAAAAGACATCTCCCAGCAGTAGAAATCTATGAGATAAACTCGTAGAAAGTGACATCAGCATTTACATAATGTCTCCGAGTGAGGATCATAACATCGATATCCCTTCTGAGTACGAGAATATCCCAAAAAGACACTTGACAGCCTTAGGAGCAAGCTCATCTAGATCGGGAGTAGAAATGTGAATAAAGGCAACACGGCTAAACACCAAGGTAGAACATGAAACAAGTTACCCTCCAATAGAGAACCTGCAAGGGAATCTATTCATAAATTGCAGAAGTAGGCATCCTATGATCAAGTAACATGCTATGAGCACATCTCCCCAATAGAGATAGGGGACACTATGATTGATGAGTAAGGTGCGTGCTACATCAATAATGTGTCTGTGCTTCCTCTCAACCACTCTATTCTGCTGGGAAGTATAAGGACAAGTAGTCTGAGGAATGATGCCATAAGACTTACAAAAGGCATATAATGCTAGATACAAAACTCAAGAGCAATGTCAAAACAAATATTTTTAACACAAGTATCAAACTAGTTCTTTATTTCAAGAATAAATTGTTCCAAAATAATTCCCACATCAAACCTAATTTTCAGCAAAAACAACCATGACAAACAGGAAAAGTCATCAACAAGAATCAAATAATAACGATGACCCAACCAATCAAGAATACAACTAGGGCCCCACACATCAGAATGAACTAGTTGGAACATCTCAATGGACCCAAGGCTCTTTATAGTAGGGTTGGTACTCCATTCATGCTCGCCTGACTAACAAGCATCACAACTAATAGCCACAGACGGAAAAATGTGTGATATAACACAACGAAGCTTATCAAGTGGAAGATGGCCAAGAAAAAGGTGCCGCCTATGGCAGGCAGCAACAAACGAAGACTGGAATAGGCAATAGTCCCCACCTCTTTACGGTTGCCACCAATTATCCTCCCCATCAAGATATCCTAAAAAGTGCAAATGGTGGCATCAAATATAGTACAACAATTTAGCTCTTTGGTGATTCTACTGATAGATAACAAGCTAATAGGAAAATCAACCACAAGAACATCTGTCAATCTCATATTGGGGTAACTGAGACCTCCCCATGTGTAGCAATCCTAGAGTGTCCCATTTGCCACCTACACTATCTTCCCTAAAGGAACAGGTTTAATGTAACAAAAGCACCTCCGATCTCTACAGAGATGTCGCGAGGCTCAAGAATCAATCAACCAATCTGTATCCAAGTCTATATTACACAGAGCATTAACATAAGTGGAAAGGGCACTCTATACTTGACGAAGTGGCAAAAGCTGCAGTCTCTGAAGTGAATGATGCCTTCTATGACAACTAAATAAGGCGTTGTAGTAGCTGATCATAATCTATCTTGGGCATAGATACGATATCGATGGCCAAATATGTAGAAACTACGACCTAATTGGCCAGGAGGGTAACCATGCTTGGTCCAACAATTATTCTCCATATGTCCTAACTTTCCACAATATGTGCAATTCAAGCATCCTCTCCCAATTGGTCCACAGCCCTAACCTCTACCCCACATAACTAGAGGGCCTCAACACTACCCTAAGTAGCAACAAGAGATGAGGTCTGCCCTGTAGGCTCAGTAGCAGTAAGGGTAATCAAGATGCTCATCATGTTGTATACTTCCTCCGAGGTGGGAAGCTCTGACAGAGTGAGGGTTGTGAGCAGGCCACCACAATAGTTTAGTGCAATAAGAACTAAAGGATTGTTGCTTCCTTGCGATACGCCCTCTAAGTAGCGCATGTGCACAAGGGTCGACAAGCATTGTACTTCTCTAGAAGACCCTTCAGGGTCGAGTAGTACTAAGACAACGGCAACCCTCCTAACAAAGCTGAGAGAGCTCATTGTAGATCTGGAATATCCTGCTGGAATTCTTCTCGTGGGAGTATATATCTCGCAAACTATACCACATCTCCTTAGCAATCCGATAACACATGGTCTCATCCCTAATCCTAGGGATCACTGAATTCATAATACACGTATGGATCATGGCATTATCTTTCTTCTAAGAAGCATTCTTCCTAGTCTTCTCCTGCGGTCCTAGTTAAAACAAAACATGCTCCTTGACATGACCTACCATCATGAGAAGGTCTGTGACCACCGGATGTAATTGGTCTCATCTAGCTTCACTATGGAACCAAAAAAGGGGCTCTTATACACCCCCAGAGTTAGAGATACTATCCGATGTCACCTCAAACATATTTTCAAATACGGTATCGACTTCAACCAGAACCAACCAATGTCCATGTACACAAAGAGGAAGAAAATCAAACCATCAAGCGGGGGCTAGAATCCTTGTCGACGCAAGTACACATCAAAATCAGGAAGAATAAGATTCGCAGGCAAACTTGCAGGATCCCTAGGCACATATCTGGTGGGCTACGACCACCCAGGACCTTCCACCGGCAATGTAGGAGCCAGGTAAAGGCCCTGCTGAGCGGCGCAAATCAGGACCCAAGCAATGCAGTAGGAATAAGACCGGCTAAGCGATTGTTTTTGGCACTGGCGATGCTCAGGAGGGCTCGACGATGCTAGTGGTGGTTTGAGGCGACGCTAGAGGCACACTTTAGGCTGCAGCAGCACTAACTATGGTTTAGGGCAACGCAAGCAACGTGCTTTAGGCTAGCAGGGTTCTCGGCGGTGCTACTTACAGTTGCAATGACTAGCAACGCTCCCTTCAACTCCAACAGGGTTAGGCGACACTTAGAAGAGAGAGCACCAAACCAACTAGGGCAAGGAGGTGATGCTGCAAGGAAAGGAGAATGTGAGGTGGCCCACCAACCAGCCAAGGGAGGCAAGCGATGGTGGTGGTGTCTCCCCAGGGCATCACTAGGGTTAGGGTTTTTTTTTGTCAAGGAGGTATGGGAATCAAGGTGGGTAACAAACCCTAGCTTAGGACTATGGCTCTGATACTAAGGTAGAACAAACAAACCAAGTAATTTATTCCAAAACCTTACCTCTCCATATATAAAGGTGGGAAAAAAAAGAGTACTTCCCAAGGAAATAAAAAAATACAAATAAAGCACTTAACAAAAAACAAAAGACCATAGGGGCTAACAAATACAATTGACAATCAAGGAATTACTTATCTACCTTAAAGAGATGGGCAAACAAACATATCAAGGCGAGATATTCCAGGGCATAATAGAAATATGGGTACTTAACTCTTTAATACAAAAGAAAAAACTCTATTAATGAGATATGCAGTGAACATTGCATGAAACCATCATTGAGATTGGACTTGTATGTGAAACATGATAACCCTAACTACATAAGTGGATGATGCAATTTGTGTTCCACAATGCCATTGCATTGAGAAGTTCTAATACATGTCCGATACAACAAACCTAAAGTCCAACACAACTTAAAAAGTCAATTGTGAAATACAACAGGGAAATGTTGAGGCTAGATGCCCCCTCAAATTGTGATGGACCTAACTCCTATCCCAAGAAGGGAATTAAGAGGCAAGATGGAAGGTCGCAACAAGTGCCTTTGCTTGGGAACCAACTCCACACTTGTGCACTAACGTTGTTCCCCTCTTCTAAGCGCCAATACCAGTACCAAATATGTAGAAGAATTCCACATCACAATTACAATTTTCATAGAGTAGGTTACTAGCAATGCTTTGTTAAAAAAAGTGTGTTATTCATATCTCACCATGAGTGACATCATGATCAAAAACTTATCCTTGTCCTGCTTGGCATGAACATTAGTCCTACCTTTGGACACAAATTCTTTAAGGACAAGAAGTTGCTTGCATTCTCTGATAAACATTTTAAGACTGTATCCATGAAGCTTGCAATTAGTTCACACACTGAATTACCACTACATCTACAAATGAAACCACAGATGAGGTTCTGTGGACTTAAAAGTAGATGAATCACCATTGTCCACTATATCTTGAAAGTGAAAAAACGGCAACCATGATGAACCCAAGCAACAGATAAGAATTACCACTACATCTACAAATGAAACCACAGACGAGGTTCTGTGGACTTCAAAGTAGATGAATCACCATTGTCCACTATAGCTTGAAAGCGAAAAAAATGGCAACCATGTTGAACCCAAGCAAAAGATAAGGCAATTCAATCAAGCAGGACAATCCCAAGCAAACAAGGAACTCACAATTACAAACATGGTGATCCAGAGTTGGTGCATGTAAACTACAACCAAGCAATCTCTTTTCTCCCTTACCAGAAAAATATTAGATCAATAATCATCAACTAGCACAAACACTTTAATAACTATAGCCTTTAGGGAATTTGGACTCCATGACAATCTCGAGCGAGGGGGGGGGGAGATGGGGGTGGCCTCCATCCCCATCATCTTCATGATCTTGAGTGCTACAAGTATCAGGGGAGGGGATACTTCGCTCGAGACTGCCATGATCTCATGGTTTATCTTCTCTGCTGTTGATGTAGGCACTGTTGGAAATCATGTCCCAAGAGAAACGAAAAAAGCATGTGGAAGATGGATAAAGGTTGCCTCCACCTTTTGAGCCCCCAACCTCAGAATTGGACATTCCTTGGTCGCCTAAAGTGAAGGAGATGGATTCCTTGTTGAAATCGTCTTTGATCCGAGTCTTTGTGGTATGCAAAGGTTGACAAGGTACAATCGGTTTTATCTAAAATTGATTTTTCCTCTCCCGATTGGAAGGTTGCGGTGTCATCAGAAAAGAAAGTGATCACTTTCCGGTTATGTGATTTGGATATTGATTTGCTTAAGTTTAAGGAGACGTTTCAAAGATGTGTGCAATAGATGGAGCCTTCCAGGTGTTTATGAAGGGGCTAGTGACGAGAGAATTCCTTTGCGTCCTCCGATTACATTTCGTATTTTTGGAATTCCAATTAGATTGAGAACAGTAAGGATTGTAATGTCGATTTGCTCATCTTTTGCTCGAGTTCAGAGGTGCAGTGGAGTTGGTCATGAGGAGGGTGACCTCCATCATTGCAGATGGAGAATTGTTTGTGGGAAAATCGTTCCCGAGCAAGAAGATTCTGTGCATTGGGGGATGTGCGTACATAGTCTCTTTCAAGGAGATTGATCTGGAGATCCAACAGAGATCAACATACGCATAGATGGTGGTGGCAAACGGAGCTGATGGTACAGCTGGAACACCACCAGCGAGGTCACCGATCAACAGGGCGGCATTGGGGAGGTCTCGGCTGGTCTGGAGACCGGTCTGCTAGCCTAGCCAAGTTTGAATTTTAAAAAGCTCTGTGGCAGCTATACTCCTTGAATTTGGGACTGATGGATTTCCATCCTTGGAAAACAGTCCCAAATTAGCAGCTGAGGTGGCAGGGAGTAATTGAAGGAACGAGGGATTTGTTTTGGGCTCCGAACAGGTGGCTTCTGGATCTATAAACAGATCCAGACATGGTGAGTTTAATTTTATGAATCATAACCGATTTGATCCAATTAATTCTTTAAGGATAGTGCTCGATGTGCTGTTGCCCCTCACGTTGTGATGCAGGTCAAGTCTGATTCAGCTGGTCAACATGTGTGGAAACCAATGCCCAAACCGGCCTGCCAGTTAGTATATGCACCTCTTTTGTCAAAGGGGGAATCTGCAGCTGCTCATCCCATTTAGCCCCAACGTATTTGGCAATAATGAGGTTCCTCTTGCTTCTAGAAGGGATGTTGAGAAGGCGGGGACCACACATCAGATTGTAGGACGTGTTTTCTGTACTTCACAGGTGGCCTTCGGATCCGTAAACAGGTCCAAGAGTGGTGAGTGTGAACCTAAAAACCCGAACTGATGTCATCCAATGGATTGTTATTGTCGAAATGTTATGTCAGCTGCTGCTACGTGTGGTCCTTTACAGGAGTTACCGATCTCAATTACATTTGGTTCCATTTTCTGAAGACCTGAATGTGAAGAGGGCCAGCAGCCTGCTCAGGTGATGCTTGAAGTAAATGAGCTTATCGAAACAACACCATATACTAGCGTTGGGAAGCAATATTTGAGAGTGCTAGATGATGCAACTTCTGATGTCATTGGTAGTGGGTAGACTGTTGAGAAGCAATTGAGGAGGGGGAAGAGTATTTTACATAGGTCTTCGTCAAGTAGATCATCGACTCCCATGAAGGTTGTTTCACAAAAACAAAAGCTGATCCTCTGTGCATGTTATAAGTGTAAGAAAATAGCAAAAGAAGTATCAATTAAGAAGCTTCCTGATACTGGTAGAGTGGAGGAGGCTGATAGACATGTTGCCAAGGCGATTGGTGTTAAGAAGGTCCACAAAGGAGTGGCAAAATTAACCCCGGATGGTTAGGGTGCTTTCTCGGAATGTTCGTGGCCTCTGTGATGAGGTACAGAGAGCGAATTTAAGACATTACCTGGCTGAATGGAGAATTGACATCACCTTGTTGCAGGAAAATCACTTGGATACTCTAACTCGTCAGATGAAGAATAATATGTGTGGCAATTGATTTACAGATTTCCTTGAAGTCAAAGTGGAAGGAAGGTCCGATGGCCTTATCTTGATGTAGCGTAAGGATTTATTTGAGTTGTGTACATCTTTACTTCACAAGAGGGTGGTGACTACAGTTTTTATTAGGAAATCAGATGGTCTATCTATGTCTATATCTTGTGTGTACGGTCCATGCAATGATGCTTCCACGTCTTAGTTCTAGGAGGAGATTGGTCAGGCATCTCTTTTGGTGGACCATATGTTGTGGTTAATTGGTAGAGATTTAATGCTACTTTGTCCTCTATTAATAGATTGGATGGGAGATGTGATAGGTCTACATCCAAGTTCCAACATCTTCTATAGGAGCTTGAATTAGTGGACCTGCCTATATCTGGTGCTCGGTATACTTGGAGGAGTGGTAATGGTGCCACATCTTGCATTGATAGATTCCTTTGCAATTAGACATTGGCGGAGGTCATCCATGGGTCAGGGAGTATGTGATAGGCCTTTCTTTGATCATACACCTCTACTCTGGTGTACTAATGAGGGAGCGACATATTCAACATATTTTAAGTTTCACAAATCTTGGTTAAAGGATCCTGGGTCCAAGGAAATTGATCCACAATAAGTGGGAGTCGAGGCCTACATACACTCTGGCTTGTAAGATTCATGCTATCCAAGAAACAATGATTGAGTTCCAACATGATCTTATGGCACATCAAGAGGCAATGAGAAATGTGGCTCTATAGAAGATTTCCTCTTTGGATAGAAATGAGGAGGTTTCACCTTTATCTATTGTTGAATTTTAGGAGCATAGGAATATGCGGGCGGGAGTCATGGATAAGGACCAAAAGAGAGATGGAATGGAGGCAAAAATCTAAGCAATTTTGGCTTAAAGAGGGGGATGCAAACACCAGATTTTTCCATGTGGCGGCTAGCTCCAAGAGAATGTCAAATATGTTTAATGTGCTGAAATTTGGTGATTCTTCGATTAATTAGAGGAATCAAATCTATGACGCTTTTCGGAACCATTTTCACGAGTTTACTCAAAGACTACCTATTGGGGAATGGCAATTTGGTAGGTTGAATATGTTGCAAATAAATGACAAGATGAGGGGGGATCTTCTCAGAGAAATAAGTGAGGATAAGGTAACAAGAGCACTTCATGAGTTAAAGGTAGAGGGGTCTCCTAGGCCAAATGGGTTGCAAATGTTATGGCTATGATTCATGAGTTTTTACGGGGAATAGAGGCTTTGAGAGATTGCATCGATATTACTTGTTCCTTCTGCCGAAGCGGCTAGGAGCAAATTCAATTGATGAATTCAGACCGATCGCCCTTTCCAATTCAATATATTTGGTGGTGGCTAAGGTCTTGGCAAACAGACTTCGTTCAATCATGCCCAGGATTATCTCTCCAGTTTAGTTGGCATTCATAAAAGAGAGGTCAATATAGGATTCTTTTGTGATTGCAAAGGACATAACATCTTGGAAGAGAAGGGTTGCGGCTTTCTTATGGAAAGTGGATTTTTCAAAAGCATATGACTGTGTCTTGGATGTACCTTTAGGAGATTCTTAGGAGGAGTTTTCCATAAATGTGGGTTCAATTGATGAAAAGATGTGTTACTATCTCTTCCTTTTCGATTTTAGTTAATGGTTGCTTGAATGGTTCCTGAACTCAGCCACAGCGAGGGGTGAGACAGGGGTGTCCTTTGGCCCCACTTTTATTTGATACTGTTGTAGACACTCTTGCTAGTTTGGCCCTTAAGGCATGCAAAGGGAATCTTTTTTTCGGCTTCGCGACTCATGAAGAGGGATCTTTGCTTATTCATTTACTATAGTATGAAGACAACATAACTTTTTCATAGAAGGAAGAAGTGTGGAGGCGACACGTGTCTTCCTTGGTAAGGATTTTCACAGAGATTTCAGGCTTGGGAATTGATAGAAGAAAGTCCTTGTTTGTTCCTTTTGCAATTTTTGGCGCCACTGTCAAAGAAATGTCTAATATTTTGGTAACGCCATTAGCATATTTACCAATCAAATATTTAGGACTTACGTTGAGGGGGCAAGAGACTATTACCACCAGATTGGAATGTTATGTTGAACTGTGTCACAAATAAACTTTCACCTTGGAGTGGAAGGTAACTTTTTAGAGGTGGTCGATTGGTACTGCTCAAATCAATTTTATCTTCCATACCAGTGTTTTACTTTTCAGTTTTTCAACCTCTGAAGAAAATTATGAAAAAGCTAGAAGTAATTAGAAAAAGATTCTTTTGGAAGGGTGCGGACTCAGAGGGCCAATTCTTGCAATTGGTGGCATGGAATGAGATTTGTAGACCCAAAAAAGAGGGTGGCCTGAGGATACATCGTCTGGATGTTTTCGAAAAGGCTCTTCTTTTGAGGTAGGTGGTCAGAATGGTATCTGGTGAGAGATGTTTGATTATGAGGCTGCTAAATGATACATATGGGCCAAATATGAATTTATTGGAACGAGCAACTCGTATGAGAGGTGCTTCATCTTTTTAGAGCACTATCCAACCAATTATGCATGAGTTTGCAAGAAATTTCAGTCCAATTTTGGGAAATGGCAAAATTTTCAGATTCTTGTTGAATGATTGAAGTGGTTTGGGTAGTTTTTCAGGCATGTTTCCACATGTTTTTCAGATGGTCAAATATAAAAATGCTATGATTTGAGATGTGTGGGACGATCAATCAAGAACATGGAATATTCTATTGCCTGCAGGTTTATCGGAGTCCACAGTTACTGAATTTCAGCAACTACTGCAGTCTATTTCAGACATCTGTCCAGTTGCAAATGATATCGATAAGTTCATGTGAAAAGATGGGACTTTTGCGGTTAATAAGACCTATAGTAAAATTGTGTGCTCCAGCCCTGAAATGGATGAAATCAGAACAGACTCTAGAATAATTTGGAAATGCAAATTGCCTTTGAAGATTAAGTTCTTTTATGGCTTCTTACAAGAGAATGAATAGTCACCAAGAGCTTGAGAAAAAAGTGGATTGATGATAGGGATACTGTTTGCCCATTGTGTCATGAAGCCGAGAAAGTTGTGCCACACCTCTTCTTTTCTTTTCGTTTTGCTAAGGAGGTCTGGCAACATGTCAACCTCCAAACGGTGAACTATATTGATTTAAATAATTTCTGAAGCTCTTTTGGAAGCCATGTTGATCTTGATATTGCTGGCTGGATTCAAGTGCTTTCCATTCTCTAGTGCCTCTGGCTGCAGCGGAACAGCAAGACCTTCAAAAATAAGAGATGTTGGGTGGAGAATGTGGTGAGGGATATATCTTTTTTATCTGATTTTTGGTCAACAACTTGTAAGCCTGTTCCATTTACATTAATACAATGCTCAGGATGATTACAAACCTCCGGTAATCTTTCTTTTCTTTTCACAAAAAAAAAAGTCAATTAGCGAAAAGATGATCGAGAAGATGAGGCACAAGCATGAAGGACACCTTGATATAGGGCAAGAAGGGTGCCAAAACCACTCTAGCAAGTCACAGCAGCTATCCGCAAAGTTGCAATAATGAACCTACTAAAAAAACCAAACCTACAGCCAATGCAAGTACTTCCAGCAAGTTGGAGTAAACTGGTCTACCTAGTGATAAATGGAATCCACTTGGACCCAACAGAATGAAAGATCACAAACTACAACCAGAGGGTAAGGTAAACACTAACGTCAAGTTTGGTACATTAGAATGAGCCAGAAATAATGATCATTCTTATTTATCAAATGAAGCCCAACACCTCTTTATATAGAGAAAAGTTTAGGTAAACTACAATGCATGTCCATGTTAGAATAAGAAACAACAAAATACACCAAAAATAGTAAAGATAAATAAGAGTCTCAACACTCCCCCTTAAACTGGAGCATAGATGTCAATCATGCTTAGCTTAGAACAGCAATAATCAAACGTCGATCGAGATAGAGACTTCATAAACACATCGGTTGTCTGATCCTCAGAAGCAACACAAGTAGTACGCAATAGACCACACTGAATGAGATCCCTAGTGTAGTGGCAGTCCACCTCAATGTATTTGGTACGCTCATGGAATATGAGGTTGTTGGCTATATAGGAAGCCGCACGATTGTCGCATCGCAACTCCATAGGCTTCTCAATATGGACATGCAAATCATGTAGTAGCGATCGTATCCAGACCATCTCTGCAGTAGTTTGGGCCATTGCCTTGTATTCTGACTCTGCGCTAAAGCGAAAAGCTGCCCCCTATTTCTTGCTCCTCCAGGTAACAAGATTATCGGCCACAAAGGTATAAAAATCAATGGTGGATTTCCTGCCAGCTACACATCCTGTATAATCAGTATCAGAGTATCCTACCAGCATCATAATAGAGCCACTCTGGAACAGAATACAACAACCTGATGCTTTCTTCAAGTATCTTAGCACCTGCATAGCTGTTTGCCAATGCAGCTTCATCAACCTCTTCATAAACTGGCTAAGCTTGCCTACTGCTAAGGCAATGTCGGGTCTGGTAATAGTCAAGTACAACAGCTTGCCCACAAGCTACCTGTATGCTCTACTATCAACAAGATCTGCTTACTCACCATAAAGGTGTACCTTGGGGTTCATAGGAATATTGGTTGGTTTGGACCCCAACATCCCTATCTCTTGTAGTACATCTAGAGCATAATTCCTCTAAGAAAGGACAATACCCTACTTGCTTCTAGCCACCTCTATGCCTAGAAAGTACCTGAGTTGGCCTAGACCCTTCATAACAAACTGCTCAGCCAAGGACCTCTTGACCTCCACTATTCCAGCTCTGTCGTCACCAGTAATAATGAGATCATCCACATAAACAAGCAATACCACACATCCCTTCTCAGTCCTCCTAAGAAACAAAGAGTTGTCTGATGATCTTTGCAAGCCCATTTTCCCTACCACCTACGAGAGCTTTTGGAACCACGCTCTTGAACTCTGCTTAAGACCACAAATGGCATTCCTCAACCTACACACACACTCCCTTTGAACCTCGAACTCAGGGGGCTACTGCATGTAGACCTCCTCCTGAAGATCACCATATAGAAAGGCATTCTTCAATCCAACTAGTGAAGCATCTAGTCTGTGTGGGCAACAACTGATATAAGTATCCTAACAGTAGAGAGGCAAGCCACTGAAGAGAAAGTATTGAAGAAGTCCAACCTATAGGTCTGGCGAACCCTTTCACCACCAATTGAGTCTTGTACCTTAAAATAGACCCATCAAAGTTGTATTTCAAGGAAAAAACCCAACGGGACCCCAACAGACGAGCCTCAGCTGGAAGAGGTGTAATCTCCAACTTCTATCTGCTATGAAGTGCAGTCATCTCATCCTCCATGGCCTTGCATCACTTTGGATCGAGTAAAGCCTACTAATACATAGAAGTCATCTCTGTGGCAATGAGAGCTATAGTAAAGAGGCCAAAAGATGTCCCCAAATTGGTTGTAGCTACGGCTCCAACAACATGATAATGAGCACAAGAACGAGGTGCCTTCCTAACAGTTATAGGAAGGTCATCATCTGCGACAATATCACCTGATCCTGCACAATCACCATTAGGAACATAAGTATCAGATCCCTCAACACATACCTGTTGTAGGGAGGACTGTGGAGCTGAAGTAGGGGTTGTGTTTCCTATAAGTAACTGGTTTCCAAAAGACAACAATCGGATCCCGATATCTAATATCATTTCTAATAACATGTGCATTAGTAGTACCATCAGTTCTACTATCAGGTGCAGGCACACTTATTGGTGCCTGACTATCACTGTCACGTGCAGTACCATCTCCTAATGTAGGAAACTCATCCATTTGAACTGAAGGGATAGGCATGGGAGTAAACTCATCCTGTGGCTATAACTGTCATCTTGCAATAGAAAAGTATGGCACAAATTCATGAAATGTAACATCTGCGCTCACAAAATGCCCCCCTGCTGCATGATCAAAACATCGATACCCCTTCTGGGTTCGTAAGTACCCAAGAAATACGCAGTTCACTACTTTAGGTGCTAGCTTGTCTCTTCCTAGTCCCAACAAGTGTACAAAAGCAACACAACCAAAGACACAAGGAGGCAGCTAAAATAAACCTTTGTCCGGGTACAAGAGGTGCCAAGGAGTGCCCTCATGTAAAATGGAAGATGGCATTCTGTTGATAAGGTAACATTCTATTGATAAGGTAACAAGCTGTAAGTACGGTGTCTCCTCAATATAGAAGTGGCACACAATGGTGAATGAGTAAAGTGCGTGCCACATCTAAGTTATGCCTAGGCTTCCGTTCTGCCACACCAATCTACTGTGAGGTGTGGGGGCAGAATGTCCGGTGTATGATGCTATGAGACCTATAAAACTATGTTAATCTAGTGATGTAAAATTTCAAGGTATTATCAAATCGCACAATTTTTGCCACAATAGAAAATTGATTCTTTATTTCAATTATAAAAATCTCAATGACATGTCCAACATCAAACTTATTCTTCAGTAAAATCAGCCAAGATAAACGGGAGAAATCATCTACAATGATCAAATAATATCTGTCCTTGTTGGTCAGGAATCCGACTCGAATCCCAGACAACCATATGTAGATGCTCAAAGGTAGTAGTCGTTTGTGATGTACTAGAAGGAAAAGACGATCTGTGGTGCTTCCCCAACTGATATGCATCGCACAGAATCTCTGTAGTGCCAAATATATGTGGGAGAATGCATCAGGGCCTGTCCAGAGAAGGATGATCAAGACTACGGTGCCACTGCAAGGCACTCCTTGTAGTAGAACTAGAATCACCCTGGCAAGCAACAGCAAGAGGTGTCTAGACTAAGCGATACACACCCTCCTCTTCATGTCCACCAATCATCCTCCCCATCAGCTTATCCCGAAAGATACATCCCAACTCATCTAAAATAGCACGACAATGAAGCTGCTTAGTAATTTTGGTAACAGATAAGAGATTCAATGAAAAATCAAGGACAAAAAATGCATCAGGTAGTGTCATGGTGGGAGACAATGTGACCTCTCCCTGACCACCAATCTCTGCGTGCCTTCCGTCTACAACATGTACTGTTCTACCAAAGGGTACCAACTATACCCTACCAAAGCACCCTTGATCTCCTGGAAAATGATGCGAGGTACCAAAATCCACCAACCAAGTAGTCACTACAGATGCTTGTGCACATAGATCAATACTTGATGAGGAGGCAAAGGCAACAATCTCAGTAGGAGTCACTGGCTCCTGAGTCAGCTAGGAGAGACAGTGTAGTAGGGCATCATAATCATCTCTCGAAACATGTACAACGTTTGTAGTCGCCTCAATAGTCACAGATGCCTGGTTTGCCATTGAAGGTCCCCCATGCTTGGACCAACATGAAGCCTCCACATGACCAACCCTACCACAAAAGATACACGTAGTGCTGACACGAAATCTCCTAGAAGCACCATGTCCTCTCCTACACACGCGAGTGGAAGAGGCTCTTCTGCCACCACGTCCAGCCACTGCAACAAAGGCGGATGCGTGGTTAGCATCTCCAGTCTAAGATGCAAGTATGTCAATGCAGCTCAAATGGATATAGACCTCCTCTAAGGCAGGAAGCTCAGAGAGGATGAGAATCTATAACTGGGTTGCTGCGTACTTAGGACCAAGGCCTGAAAGAAACTGATATACCACTGCCTCTCTGCAGTACTTCCTCTGTGTAGCACACATGCATACTAATCTGCACATGTTGTACTTCTCCTAAAGCCCCTTGAGTGAAGAGTAGTACTGAGAGAGAGATCGTCCTTCCTACTTTAGCTGGGACAACTCATGGCTGATATGAAAAACTCGGGATGAGTTTTTCCCATGTGAGTATCATGAATACTGTCTAACATCGCTATGGCATTCGGATAGTACAAGATCTCGTCTCCAATCCAAGGAATAATGCAATTCATTAACCAACCCTTGACCATTGCGTTATCCCTCTTCCATATGTCATATTTCCCTATCTTTTCTACAGGCTCTGGCTCCAATAAAATGTGTTCCTTATCATGACCCTCTACCGTCATCAGGAACATTCGAGACCATCTAGGATAATTGGTCTCATCCAACTTGATGATGGGACCAAAGAACGAGCTCACATAGGCCTCGGACTCGAGAACAACACCCGACATCACCTCAGAAAAACTGGAAGAACTGGACGAAGCCATCACACGCCCAAGAAGCAGGAAAATACACCAAAATTAGATCAGAACAGAGCTTCAAACCATAGAATCTATCGCTCAGAACTCAGAACAGTCGCGTGGAGAAATCAGACATGCAGGGCCATGCAGGGTCCCTAATGGTCCCCTTCCTCCACCGGCGGGCCCACCAGATAACGGCAGTTGTTCTACGGACGACCGACAGCGCTAAAGGCCACCGACGAGAGAGCTAGAGATGTTGGAGGACTGGCGACGACCTGCTGCTATGCCTACAAACCACCGACGATGACCTCTTGGCGATGCTGCGTTAGGAAGACGCGACGAAGTAGAGAGAGAGGCCAATGCGAGAGGCGATGCTGCCTCAGGGAGGAAGGGGCGATAGCGCAGAGGAAGGAGATTTAGGGTTTTGGCAAGGGTACGGTGTCTAGCTTTTTTTATGGGATATCGGAGCCCTGGTCTAGAACTATTGCTCTAATATCAAGTTGGAAATAATGATCATTCTTACTTCTCAAATGAAGCCCAACACCACTTTATATAGAGAGGTTTGGGTAAACCACAATGCATGTCCATACTAGAATAAGAAATAACAAAGTACACCAAAAATAGTAAAGATAAATAGGACTCTCAACAGAATGGTATCAAGGATGGAGCGGAACCAAAGTTGGAAGGGATTAAGGTAGAAATGGAATGGAAGTCCTCTGTTCCCTTGACTGGAACAGCTTAAGTAAATAAGAAAAGAAAATGAAGTGGAGTTAAATTTATGCCATTACTCCTAGGTATATATATATATATATATTTGTCCATATATTTTGGTACATTTGTATTTGTGATGATTACGAGGAGAACATAAATATATATTTTCATATATGACAAAGTACATGATTAACAAAGTACATGATTAATATGTTTATTTAACTCAATGCTCAGCATTTAGTATTAATAATATTAAAAGTTAATTTGTAGAACACATTATTAAAAAAGTTTTTTCTTTTGAAGAGGAAACGAAGAGTTAACAAAGGATGTTAACCCCCAGATTGTATTAATAAGGAAATTTAATTACACCAGAAATTATAAAGGGATCATTAACAATGTAGACCACCATCTACCAAGAATCTCTCCCCTCAAAACGTGATGTCATTCCGATCAAGCCAAAAGCATCAAACAAAGTAAAACTTTCATTGTGGCATCCTATTTGCAATAGCACCACACGTGCTGGAACAGAAATATGACTCCAAGATGTGAAGCGCGGGCCAGACCATTGACCGACCAGCAAGTTCATGCAAAGGAGCATGTGAAGAACAAGTCTTCCTTATCTCCAGCCATCTCACCACAAAAAAGACAACTACAATCAACCTAAGGTGCTCATCTTTGTCGATAATCCTCAATCACCATCCTCTTCCTCCTCAGTAGCCACAAGAAGATTTTCAACTTTACGGCCATAGGAACTCTTCAAGTTTTTAGACAATTAAAAGCCAAACCATAGTCTCTCCATATAGTAGGCCTTTCTAACAAAGCACTCTCCATATCTCTAAACCCAACCATCCCTTCCTTCACCTAGTCTGACCACATAAAGGTCTACAGCAATAGAGTTAGGTCCTCCACTCTACCATTTGAGATGGACCATGGTACGGTTGGTGTCCAACAATGAACAATCATCAATGTAACAGTCAACAATAATGACTAGTGGATCAAAAGCACGGCAGCCTACCAATGGCACATCTACACAATGATATTAGCATGGACCAATCATTGGTCCAAAATCTAAATTTGAACCAATTGCCCAGTAAACTCTGCCAATGTAGCTTCACCTTCCTTAAAGTCTTCTAGAGACCCCTTCAAAAGAAGGACGAGCCTCTCGCAGTGGTCCTCTCATCCCAATCGATCACATCAACATAGGAATCGAATAAAATCCTCTTCCAAAAGGCATCCAAAGCCCCCATAGATTGGAGGATCCATTTGAGAGTAAGACTCCATTCATTACTTGCAAACTAATGTCCAAATCTCCAGCCTCCTTTGGTTCGCACACCTCGTCCCAAGCTAAGGGAAGAGAAACATCACCAATGCCTATCATAATCAAATCGAAACATTTCAAGACTATAGCTGGCACAATGAAGGGAAAAATCTACTACATCGGCGAAGCTGAGAGGACCAAAGAAAGAACTATTAGCATACCACTCCTGGAAGAAGGTAAGTAGCCCAACCCTGGAGGTGCTTCTCCATCCTTTCCAACATGGGAATCCAACCCCCTAGTAGCAATGCGATCAAGGATGAAAGGAAAGCCTAGATATCTAAAAGGCATTTGCAGCTGTTGTACCCTAATAGTCTCCCTAATACCACATAGCTCTCAAATCATTCATTCCAGAAGCCAAAAACCCTGACTTTTGTAGATTCACCTGCAACCATGAGGCCTTTCCAAAGACCTTTAATAATAAATAAATTGATACTTCAAACCGCTGCAATAGAATCTTCAACAAACAACCAGGATGAAGCAATAGGCTGATGTGATGCATATTGCATATCCTCATCTAATGAATTCAAGTAGGTGAGAAACCTCTTAACTTGAGAAAGGACCATAGAAATATTGATTCCAAACTATCATAAAACTTAAAGAAGTCTACCTTCCAATAGATGGCCTTTGTCCCCTCTCTCTTCCAAGCTGAAAGAATATATGAGGCTACTATGTAACTTGCATTATAATCCTCCCCTAATAAAGGTTCGCTACAGAAGGCATATCAAGTAATTCAAGAGGTAGTCAAGGCGATGTGCTAACGTTTTTGCTATTAACAAGTAGATGGAATTGGATAAAGCAATCGGCTTGTCATCCTTCACCATCTCGACTAAGGCCCCTTACACAAAAAAGATAGGGAAAAATGATTGATCCTAGAAAAGTCATGCCCTATCAACAATGAGACAAAAAAATCCATTACATCTCTTTTCACAAAGGACCAAAATTCCTTGAGGAAAGCCATCCGAGCCAAGCAAGCCCTCTTGCTTCAAGGAACATAAGGTGCTCCAAACCTCATCTCCCATAAATGGGCTAGTCAGGTGCACTATATCTCTGCTTCTGAGCCATCTTGGGTGATACCCACCCATGTGCCACAATCTATCACATGGCTAACAAGAAAACTAATGGTATAAATTAGTAAAAGCCCTCCCAGCCTCCTGTCTCCTTGGTTGTACCTCTCTCCCATCAAAAAAGGAGTCAATCTAGGTCCTCCTTTAATTTGCAAATGAGTGAAAGAGTTAGAGTCTCATTCACGTAGCCAAAGCTGTCTTGACCTCTGCCTACACGAGATGTCATATATTTTTTCCTTCAACTGAACCTTTTAATGAAGTTCACCTTTCTCACTACCTTCTTCAGGTGTCAAGTCCCTTGCACCCTTAATTTTATCCAACTGGATATACCAACCAAGGTATCTTCCATGCACTTGTTTGTAGCCTCTAGCAATACCTTGAATTCCTAGAGTTTTTCCATTAGAAAAGGTTTTCATATGGAAATCCCCTATCGAATGGCCTATGCCCACACAATTCCTCCACCATGATTCAACCTTGCCTTGGAAGCCATCCTCCAATAGCCCAAACTATCGAATTTGAAGCAAATGCTAGGACGTATGTCTGCACGCAAGTTCCATTCCAAAGAAGTATGGTTAAAGAAAGGTTTTAGGAGAGATTTAGCCAAATTAAGGGGAAAGCACTTGCAGAACCTAATCAAGCAAAATAATCTATTGAGGTAGGGTCTAGACCTTCCTCTCTCCAAACTACTCCATGCGAATCTATAATTGGGAACCTCTAGTTCCATGGCTCCAATGGTTGAAAACCAATCCACAAAGTCTAAAGCTTTCATGTTGATCTTCTAAGCTCAAGGTGGAATTAAAATCTTCAATAAATAGCAATATCTTTCCCTACCAACACCAACAAATTAGTGTCAAAGGTTAATTTATCCTCAAACAAACAAGGCCCATAAACATTGATCATCCTCAATGACAGCCGATCATCACCTTCTCTCTAGATCAGCTGTCAACGAATGAGATTGTCTTATCATCTTGGTGAGGCTAAAGTAATCTTATCCCACCCTATGATCAAACCACCTAAACTACCAATGGCATTTAACACTACATATTCATCAAACTACCACCAATTTTGCCCAAATGGCACAACTCATAGTCTTCAAATTTTGACTCTTATAACAATGCAATATCAGCTTTCCACTTCTAAACATACTATCAAATAATCCTCCGCCAAACGTCATCCCACAAACCCCTAACACTACAAGTAAGGGTCCTCATTGCAAATGAAGTGTGCCCCCGCCTAGCCACCATTGATCTACATGGCCTATCCCATGCAATGCAAACACCAACTCCTACACCCCATTCTTCTCTTAACCAATCCCAAACAAGGAGGAAATGAATGGAACAACAAAGGTAAGATGTTCTTTTCCACCCACACTTCCCTATCCCCAAGAGAAAAGACCACCACCAAACCAATGCAGTTGGTACGACAATAGAAAAATTGACTCCAAGGTAGATGAAGGGGACCGCAAACAGATCTCATGACCTCGTCCCAACTAGGGGTCATATTCCAAAGTTAGAGGAAGCGCGATATTTGATCACAATGGCCATTTTCCTACCCACATGATAGCCTAACTCAGAGGTCAACAGAAACAAAGGAGAGGCTTTTACTAGGTCAAGGTGACAGAGTGGACGACAAAGCAAATAAGCAATGCCATAAGCTGAGAGATAGAAGCAAGTTGGCACTCATCGCCGAGCAATGGCAACTAAATCACAAGGAGACTGTGATCTATCATCGGGAAGCATCGATGCAAGGTTGCTGCAATGAGGTGGGGGGAGAAAGGGGGTAGGGGTTCACTTTGCAAAGAGGATGTTAAGGGAATGACCTCTGTCAATGCTTAAGCTCTTGTTATCAACGTTGAGTTTGGGGGAGAACAAAAAGGATAATCGAAGGAAGATGCATCCGATTCACCATCAGTAGTTGGGTCCGAAATCAAAATCCGCCGAAGGGGTAGGTGGCAAAGGCACAAGTAGGTCACATGCAAAGGTTGATCAGGCAATGTAGACTCCACAAACAATATGCCTCACTCTGAAATTGGAAAGAGAAGCCGAGGGCGTTTCATCTCCCAAATTTCACCAACGTACATCCACCGCAATCTTAGAAAGATCAAACACTCATGGGAGAGTTAATAAAATGCTCCTCATCATTCGTTTTCTTTAGTAAGGTAAGTTTTGAACCCTAGTCTTTTGGATGAATGTCCACTTATTCAACCACCAACCATTCATATGGGTTCACTCATCATCACCTCTACCATTGTAGTAGCGCTCAACTTTGTGTATGACAGCAACTTCTAATGACAAGATAGAAAGGAAGCACCCTCCAACAAATATTCTTCTTTCATGGACAAGAAACCACCTTTAGGGAGGTGAAGGACATTACCGTGCAACTATTTAGCAAGGCCTTGGTCCTCCATAACAAGCAAAAGTTGGTTAGTGGCGCATGCGAGCTTGAACTTTCACCCCACCACAATGGAGTGGATCATAGCTACTACCACCCCAGTGTACCTAGCCGCTCAACCAACTACGGATACCCTCATCATTTGGGTAGGAAACGACCTAACCACCTTCAATGGAATCAAGGGGGAAAAGGAACCACCATTACATACAAAAGAAGGTAGGCAAGGGGACAAACCATGTCTAGTCCCCCTACACCTCCACTACACCACATCATCAGAGCATGAATGAGCAATGTGGCCCCCTCGAAGACATCTAAATAAAGTAGAAAAGATCCTTCTCATGGGAAGTGCAACGCTCTCAATGACAATGGTGGTGAACTACCAGCTTCCATCCATCTTTATCTACTAAAGCATTCGATGATGTGTTAGCAAGTGCGGACACCCTGGAAGCTTCGCAAGGAGTGTTAGTAACAGATGTTGCAACAATTGGAAGTGATGTATGGTCGAAGAAATGAAGATGTTGTCTATGGCAACATCAAGGATTCAGAGATGCTCAATGGGAGGGGGAGGAGGAATGAATAGGATGGGGGTTGGGGGTGGTGGGGGAAAGGGAGTGTCACTCATAGGTTCATACCAGTCTCCATAGTAGCAAAAATCGGTAGTCGATATTTAGTCGATGAGGTCACCGACTAATGAGTATACAATATGCAAGTGATTAATCGAGGATTAATCAGTGTAGTATTTTTTAATATTTAAAATTTTAAATATAATTATATATACCATTATACATATTAAGTATACATATATATGAATTGAATATCACATATACATTAATATTATTATTATTATTATTATTTTATATATATATATATATATATTCTCTCACTATAGCTTCTAACAAATAGCTATCAATATCACAACATATAAAATAAGATAAATAAATTAAGATTGGTGCGGTGATGACGAACACCTACTGGCCGCAGCAATGACTCGCGAAGAAGCTATAAGCAATGGTGGGTCAGTCACTGGTGAGCGGTGGCGAGCATCAGAGAGCAAAGGAGGGACTAAGGACTAAGAGTTTTGCTTCAGGCTAAGGCTTTCGTGCGTTGGGAACTTGGGGTAATAGGAGAAGTTGAGTTTAGTTGGGTGAACTTAGGTGTCGGGTTTAGCCAAATTTTGGTTTGGGGGTGCATTGCAGCACATCAAAGCTAAAAAAAAAATTAAAACCTTAAAACTTACTCGACTGATTAATCAGTTGATTAATCAGACACTCAGTCGATTAATCGGGTAGATCAACTATAGGACTGAATATAGGTACTCAATTCATTTTTGGACTGCATACGACTATGCGGCCGATTAATCGACCGCGTAGATCGATTTTTGCACCCTTGCCAACCTCTTTGACGAAAGTATAATAAGGTATCTTAATAAGCAAAATGGATCTTTTGTAATTTGTACAATTATAATAATATATAATTGATAATATAATAACATTTCCTTTTTAAAAAAATTATCATAACAAATTGTATTACTAATTTAATAATATACGTTACTAAGTTGATGGGCACTATGATAAATTCTCTTTCCCCCATGGAAAAGAATCACCACATCCAATGGATAATTGTGATAGGGATTGGATTTCCATTTACTCCTCAATTCCTGCATAACAAACATGCAGCAAGGAATGGGAAGGCAATATGGTGGCAGTAAACTACCTAAGATGCCCAGTAAGATACCTATGACAGAATGAGCAGAAGAATACTTGCTAGTGCCTACTCTTTTTTTAAAAAAGAAGTGTAGTCCCTGACCATCTTGATAGTGAAAAAATCTCCTCCAAAAAAATATGAAATATTACATTGAGCACTGCAAATCATAAAACATGTGAAAATTATGATTAGCTATATTCCAAGCCGAAGCATATAGAAGTCATTGCATCTTTCATTTGAGGGCCAGGAAAACTACCAACTACAGACAAAAGAAAGATGGCACCAAGCAAACCATCCACTTTATATTCACAGGTTTCTCTTACAAGGTGACAAAATATAGAGCTGAAATAATTAGAAACAAAATGAGAGGAAATCCACCAATTGTCAACTGTTGTATTTACCTCAAATGGCTTGGAAGCTCTTTCTCACTGGAGCAAGCTTTAATACAAGGAAAAACTGCAACAAGGACCTTCATAAACCATTTTACTGAAAGCTCCGAGTAAGCAAAGGAGACTGGCATAAAATTCTGTGAAGTGGGTGCTTGTGCATCTCGAGTTTTGATATCTTCTGAGGAGACAAGGAAAGAGCAAAGTGCAGTGCTCAACCGAGTGCAATACTCTATCCAATCAGAGTCAGAATATTGTAGATTTTCTAGAACCACAGAATCACTTGATGCCTGAGAGGTTCCCAATGTTGAAGATGCAACATCCTTATAAGAATCAATATCCGAAGAAGTTTGCCAATGCTGCTGGAACTCATGGAGAATGAAAGCAGGTGAACAGATGCTAGTAGCAAATTTCTGTACTCTCCCATTTTCACATAGGAACTGCAAATTGGTAAGATTTCCATATCTAAAGAAGTTAAGTGCTTGACACACTAGCGGTACAAATATAAGAGAAATGGCTGACCAAGAAAATGGTAGCATGTCCAAAAAAGTAACTTTCAACAACGCACAAGACAGAAGAAAACTGGAAGCATTTTGGATTTAGTTGTTCTGTCTAAAAATGCATATTCATATTAATTTCTGTACAACATAGAGAAACATAAATTGGAGGTTTACCAAGTACCAAAGACACTCACAAATAGCATTTAGAGTTCAAGGATACATGGACTCTCGTAGGGCCTCCAGGCATATAACTTGAAGTTGGAAACTACCAAATAAATTACGTTCAGCTCTGCAAAAACCATTGATCATGCTGTCACATAAAAATCCACCAAGTAAAGGAACATATTTTAATAACCTGAGGGGAAAAAATACCAAAATAAGCACCGATTAACAATGGGCTTCAACTTAACCATAAATACCACAACTTTCGATTTCAGTCTTCATTTAAGCCTTTCACTTCCAGAGAAAATCAGGGAGCAGATAAACTTCGACCACATTCTTTTCAATTTAGTATTTACTAGATGGACACCCGTTTCCTCTTTCTTCTCCCTTCTCCAGGAAAAATATGTTGTCCTTTTTGAGTGAAAACATGGTTATCCCTTAAGTGCTAGGCTCCTAGCATTTGCTCTACAGTTCATGTCAATTAAAACACCCAGTCATACCTTCTCGTGGACAAGTTTCAAAGACCTTGAAGAGTTGAGAAGCTACTTGAAAATTTGGGCTGAAGCAATTTGAGTGACTAATCCAAGTCCATGAGACTCTCCTTGTTAACTCAGATCCAACAGACACTGCCAACGTGAAGTCCCTCGAGTTGGAGTGTGGAGATTACTAGAACTTGAACTTTATTATTATGAATGTAAAGGAAAAAATATGTAATTTGGTCCGTTTATATATAAAGGGTACCAACACAAGAAAGAATGTTGTGCCCCTTCAATCTTTTAGTTATGTTTTCATATTATTGTTCTTGGTTGTATTTCTTATTTTTCTATATGAGATTGTGTGTACTTTTCCGACCTCTCTATATATTGAGAGGTAAGGCTTCTAAATAATATTATGCTACTCATTTTATTCCACTTGATATTAAAGCAACGATCCTAGATCAGGGCTCGATATCTCATAAAAAACACTAGCCTCCCTCACCCTCCACCAAAATCCCTCGCCGCCAGTCCTCTGTCTCCTCTCCAGCGACCCTACAACAGCGTCGCCATGGCCTAGCAGGGCCTAACACCATCACAAGACCTCCTGCTCCTCCAGCAACACTGCTGCAATCCCTACAACATTGCTTAGACCCGACAGGGTCCTAGCGCTGTCACAAGGACCTCCTGCTCCCCACGCGTCACTACAACAACCCTTGCTATGATTGCGATAGGCCTCATGCTGCCTATAAAGGGCCCCTATGGCCTTACGTAGGGGTTCCTCTACGCATGTACCTGTGCGTGGAGGCCCATTATTGGTAGGGGCGAGTGTATCGCCCTCCTCTCTTCAATCCTAAGCAACAGCAAGCTCTAGAAGGGAGAGACAGTCACTTCTGTGGGTTCCTAATTCCCCGAAAGTGATTGCTACGCCTACAATACCATTATTTTTTCAGATCACAGGAGATCTAAAATGGAGTATTCAAATCCGATTCACAATTGACGGAAGATGTCTTGAATAATTTCATATCTTCAAGTTGTTACTAAGTCTATTGTGATGTCAAACTTGATGATTTTGTGTCTCTTCATTAGCTTTCATGGCTGGAGGTAATATGATGTTTTCTAAATATGGGGCATGTGCAAGACCCCTTCTTGATTTTTGGGAGGAGGAGAAATACCTGACACTGTCATTATTTCTAGGAGAGAGTATGAGGCATTGCTATAGGTGTATAGGCAGTATGGTGCTTCACAAGCGAGTACAGCTTGTTCGTCTCAAGCTGAGATGTAGATTGGCTTGTTGATTCAAGAGCTTCTCAGCATATTTGTGGTGATGAGAGATAATTCACCACCATTCGTCCAATTCCACCAGGCAAATATCTGTGCAAGCTGCTAATGGGAGACAATCTCACATATCTGGTCAGGGGGAGGTTCATGTAGCCCAACACATATAGTTGGAGAATGCTCTTTTATCCCCTAACTTCCCACTGAGTCTTCTATTAATAAGCAAGATTACGAAGGAGTTGAACTACATAGCAATCTTTGATGCTTTATCTCTCACTTTTGAGGATATTCTCATCGGAGGTACTATTGGGTCTACTCATGAGGAAGGTGATGTTTATTGTCTTCTGCAATTGCCCTATGCAAGACATACTTCACTCTCATCATGGGATGCTACTAGTCACTTGCGGCATCTCAGGTTTGGTCATCTCCCCTTGTTGAAGCTCAAACAAATGCTACTACAGATTTCTTTTACTATTGCTTTTCAATGTGAGGCATGTCAACTTGCAAAGCATCACAAGAGTACCTTCCCTAAGAGTCAGCATCGAGGGTCATAAGCCTTATTTCAGTTGTCCCATATGGATGTTAGGGGACCCAGCCAAAACTCCAGATCATCTAGGACACAGAAACCATCCAGCTATTGTGGATGACTTTTCTCATCTTACTTGGATATTTCTATTCAACACCAAATATGAGGCAAGTGACATGATTCATGCCCTTTTATCAGAAATCAGGACTCAGTATGAGGCGAATGTGAAAATCATTAGATCATACAATGCATTGGAGTTATGCACCACTTCACTACGTAACGTTTATCGTAAGCATGGCATCATTCATCAAACGTGTCCCTACACAACTCAGCAAAATGATGTAGCAGAATAGAAGCATAGGCACATTATTGATGTTGCATAGACACTCTTGATTCAAAACAATGTGCTTAACAAATACTAGGGAGATGCAGTATTGACTACTTGTTATCTTATTAATCAAATGCTTTCCACTGTTCTCGATGAGCAAGTTCCCAACTTCATATTTCTTGATAGTGATTTATTTGGAGTGCCTCCTCGGGTCTTTGGATGCATTACATTTGTACATATCAATCGGCCCAACAAGGATAAACTTTCTCCCCACACAATTAAGTGTGTTTTTCTTGCAAACCCACAAAGGATAACAATACTATGATCCTATTGGAGGACATCACTATGTCAATGTAGATGTCACCTTTTATGAGTCTATTCTATACTTCTCTACTGTCGGGAGGCATCTTTCTCCTAAGCTTACTGAGGCACCCATGTATATCCCTCCTATACCACTAGGGGCGATTCCTATCACTGAGGCTAGGTCTTCACTGTTAGAGCCATCACTCTCTGGTCTTGAGAGATTTCGTAAGCCTCCAATCACTTACAAGCTTCCTATTACATATCGACAAGTATCCTCTTTGTCCAATCCTGCTCCACCCCAACTTCAGATGCCCACAAGAGACGTTCATAGTGAAGATGCAGGGAGTTCCTAGGATGATAGTGGAGGACCTATACCCAGTGCCGAGACAGAGGCAAAGAAGCTATAGGATGCAGTGCCAACAGATCTTAACCTTTCGATTACTGTTTGGAAGGCTCCCCAAAGTTGTGCTAGATACCAAAGTTGCAGGGGCTTGTCCATAAAGGGCTTAAGAGTACCTTTCGACAATTTTCTTGTGCATTATCAGCAACGCAGATTCCTTCCACGTATCAGCAAGACATACTCGATCCAAAGTGCCATCAGGCCACGGAGGATGAGATGACTATTCTTTGTTCCCGTGGTACCTAGGAACTTACTACTTTACCTAAGGGCGCAACAGTGGTTGGATGTCGATGGGAATTTACAGTCAAATATAATCCAAATAGGTCAATTGCCAGATACAAGGCCTACCTGGTTGCAAAGAGATACACAGGCGTATGGTGTAGACTTCTTTGATACCTTCTCTCTGGTTGCACGTCTATCTAATGTGCACATTCTAAATTTCTATGGCAGTTCAGCATGATTGATCACTTCATCAGCTGAATGTCATGAATGCATTTCTTTAATGGGATGTTCATGAGGAGGTATATATGTAACAACCCTCAAGTTAAGAGGTTCAAGAGCAATATGTATGCAGATTGAGGAAGACCACATATGGCCTAAAGCAGAATCCTAGAGCCTGGTTCTAGAAGCTCTCAAAGATGGTGGAGGCCATGCGCTTCAAAAGGTCCTCATATGATCATTTCTCCTAATTTATGTTGATGACCTAATGATGACAATACATGCATTATAGAGGTCAAGGAGTGTTTGTCAAGGAGCTTTGTGATGAAGGACCTTAGACCATTGAGGTACATTCTTGGGATAGAAATTGCTCGCGGCAGGAAGGGCATAGTTATTTCTCAAAGGAAGTATGCACTTGATTTATTTCAGGAGATTGGCATGTTAGGAGCCAAACCAGCTAACATTCTCATGAATCCCAAGGCTCATCTGTATAATGAGAAGTCAAAGACAGCAGACAGTAGACGGTAAAAGGGGCTAGTGGACAAGCTCCCATACCTCGCCATCACAAGGCCTGATATTTCCCTTGCACTTGGGAAGTTCAGCCAATTTACGGACAAGATGACTAGGTAGCATTGGGATGCTGCAACGATGGTGTTGAGATATTTGAAGAACGCACTAGGACATAGGATTCTATGTAGTAGGGGGACGTCTATGAGTATAGTGGGCTATCTAGATGCAAATTATGCAAGATGCTTGGCTGATAGGAAGTCCACTACAGGCTTCTATATGTATGTGGCAGGGAATCTTGTGATGTGGCAAAGCAAGAAGAAAGCAGCTGTGTCTAGATCAAATGCAGAGCCTAATCATAGAGCCATAGCTCAGAATACAGTTAAGATGATGTGGGTGAGGTCACTCCTTATGGACTTGCACAAATCTGTTGACATGCCTATGGAGATGAGATGCGACAATCAAGCTGCCACATACATAGCTAACAACCCCATGTTCCATGAGATGACCAAGCATGTGGAGATTGATCATCATTATACTCGTGACTTGATCCAAAGGGGACTTGTCTACACTACTCCAGTATCTTCTAAGGACCAGACAGCAAACATATTTACCAAGCCATTGGCATGATCGGCATTTGATGTCTATTGTTCTAAACTGAGCATAATTGACATCTATGCTCTAACTTGAGAGAGAATATTGTAACCCTTCGATCTTTTAGTTTTGTTTTTATATTATCTTTCAATATGGGGTTGTTTGTACTTTTCCCACCTCTTTATATACTAAGAGGTAGGGCTTCTGAATAATATTATGCAATCCATTTTATTCCACTAAGGAAGCAAACTCAATCTCTCCAAATCTAATCAAATCCCTTAAAATCCTAACATATCTCTAATTAACTAAAGCATACCTCTAATAACTTACTAAAAACAAAAAATAGACAACACAAAATAGGAAAATACATAACATAGGATTATCCACTTCCTAACGTGGATTTTCTCTAACACTCCCCACCAAGTTGGATGTGCATGCTCCAACTTGAACGTGCACTTTGGCAAACACCCCCCTTTTGATGTTGTCAAGGCTAAAGTACATGTGTAGACTTCTTCATGCACATAGTTTGCCTTCAACAGGAGTCAATCCCAAGCACAAACTTGAACTAGAACTTGAACATGAAAATACTTTAACTTGAACTGAACTAAATACTTCAACTCGGGCACATTCCCAAGCACTAGAAGTAGCCCATCTCTAGACAAAAAATTCTTCAAGCTAAGAGAAGAGGAGAACTGGGTCCAAGCATTTACGAATGGAATTAAGCCTATGGCTCAATTTCCACACCGCTCATCAGTGCCTTCGAGGTCAATGACACGACCCAAAGCTTCAGAGCTTTCTTTCAAGCTAGGCACAAGCTACGTAGACATAACTTTAACAACCCCTGTAGCGATCACAATGGCAACAGTAAGACAAACGGTAACAGAAGTAGCAATCACATATGAGAAGTGTTCCCAAAAAGTAGTAGAGGAGGACTTGCTCCGAGATCCGCAACAACATGACTCTACAGTCCCTTGAGCTAGTACGGACGCCAAAATCTTGGCCTCAAAAGTCACCATAGTCGAATCCCCTTCAACCATTATGTCGTCCACGTATACACTTCACATGCATTAAGTACAACAAGTCGGACCGAACCAAGAAAGTCAATCTGCGGTCCAATTTACAAGCCTAGCTAAAATCACCAATCCATGCAATGAATATGCTACTCATTGGAGAGGTCCCACATGACGAGGAAGAAGGCCAACAAGGCTCTTAGGCCAACGATGGAGAGGGATAGGACCAAGGGACACACCTTGCTCTTCTTCAGTGGCTATTTGCGACACACAGTATCGCCAACACAAGCTAAGAGATCGATCACGCTTCCCAGGCATAGAGGAGGCCAACGCACTCCTCTAGGGTACAATAGAGCACATGGTCTTCCCAAGAAAGACCTTCTCTGACACCATGTAGAGATTACTAGAACTAGAATTTTATTATTATAAAGCTCAAGAAAAAAAAACATATAGTTTGACCCCTTTATATAGAATGAATACCAACACAAAAAAGAAAGCAAACTCAATCTCTCCAAATCTGATAAATCCCTTAAAATCCTAACATATCTCTAATAATTTACTAAAAATCAAAAATAGGAACACAAAATAGGAAAATACATAAAATAGGATTATCCACTTCCAAACGTTGATTTTCTCCAACATGGAGGAACACGTTGCCTGGTCCAGGAGCATGACATTTAAAGAAAGTACTATTATTCAAGGAAACCTAATGGGTCAATCACAATGAGCATACAGCAAGTCAAAGTTGAATTGACCGTAGTCACACTTAGCTTACATGTGACAAAAAATGAAAGTGAGAAAGGTATGAATTCACAATTAAGTTGACAGTATGCCCGATACCTAAGGGCCATTATCTTACCCAACATAGAACTACTTAACAA
Source organism: Thalassia testudinum (assembly GCA_037157565.1). Classification (NCBI taxonomy): domain Eukaryota; kingdom Viridiplantae; phylum Streptophyta; class Magnoliopsida; order Alismatales; family Hydrocharitaceae; genus Thalassia; species Thalassia testudinum. Next base: position 29,645,509 of record JAZHRO010000024.1, read on the forward strand.
CTGGAATGTTTTGAAAGGATAGATGTTGAGAGAGAGAGAGAGAGAGAGAGAGAGAGAGAGAACTCTAAGAGATTATTTTCATTGACTTGTGTTGGTAGAGCACTCTAGTTATATTTTGTTATTGTTTTAGAGTTATTTGTTATTGTTCTCGTCCTATTGGACTTATGCTATACTTTTCCCAAACACCTCTCTCTATATAAATAGGTATAGGATTTCATTTGATAATAAAACTTTTCATTATCTCCAACTTCGTATCCGAGCGACGATCCTAGATCGACGTTGTGATATCCCACCCCTCACAAGCCTCTAAAACCTCCAACCAAAACCCTAAATGGCGAGCAACCCATCTCCACTGACCCCAACCGGCTGCTGCAAGCCTCTCTGGCTAGTGCTGCAGTGGCAGCAGCCACTAGCAATCGTCGCTGGTGACTATTGACCACAGCAGCACCGCCGCTGCTTCTCGAGGGGGCAGCTGCGACCTTGCTGAGCGCCTCCACCGGCAAGTCTCACCGCCAGCAGCGTCGCCACCACCTCTCTGGACCTGCTGCGACCTTGTTTGGTGCCGCCACCGGCAGATCTCACCGCCGACAGCACCGCCACCACCACTCCAGGCCTACTGCGACCTTGTTTGGCGTCGCCTCCAACAAATCTCGCAGCCAGCAATGCCACCACCGCCTCTCTAGGCCTGTTGCGGGTCTGCTAAGCGTCATCTCGCTGCCAGCAGCGTCGTAGTCGCTTCTCTGGCAGACCGTGCCTCCTCTTCCAACCCTGATAGGGTTGGCGGCATGATTCTCTTGCTCAAAAAGGGGCACACCACCCTATAGAAGTGTTGTTAGGGTATTTCCTGTACCCTAACATGCGCTAAGTCGTGGTTCAAAGGGTGTTCGTGACTCTTGGGATGTTTTCTAGGGTATTTTTGACCTTAGATCCCATGATCTGGAGATCACATTTCTCTATTGTGTGATTTTGTTAAATCTGAATATTGATTTTCGATCGTATCTGTGGCATCTTGTGGCAATCCTAAGGCACGATGGCCTCCTCAAGTTCTTCGGAAGTGTCGTCGGTTACCGCTACGGACAATGGGGGTTACAAATCCCCTTTCTTTGTTCCTATCGCCAAGTTAAATGAGGCCAATTATGCTAGGTGGTCTCAAACTTTCCTTATGATAGTTGAGGGGCATGATAAGGAACATCTATTGTTGGAGTTAGAGCTGCAAGATAAATCAGGAAAGAATGCCACATCGAAGAAAGATAATTCAATGGTCCATGCTTGAATCATGAATTCTGTTGAGCCTCAAATTGGTGATGGAATTATGTACTACAAGACCGCCAAGGAAATGTGTGATTCTTTACATGACACGTATTCTTATGAGAAGAATTCTAGCAAAGTGTTTGAGATTCATCATGCTATTAGAAGTCTCAAGCAGGAGGGTCAGCCATTGTCACAATATTATGCCATTCTAAAGGAACTACTGGAGAAGTACAATGCCTGTCAATCTATCTGCACTTATGTCACTCAGAGGGCACAGAGGAAGGAGTATGCTGTCCTACAGTTTCTTGATGGACTTGGACCAAACTATGAGACTACTAAGTTCCAGATCCTTACCTTGGCTGAGCTTCCATCTCTAGAGGAGGCTTATAGCCGTGTGAGCAGGGTGGTTGTTAGGCCATCCATGTCAAAGATTGAACAGGCACCTGTGCTTGTTGCTGTTGCATGCGAAGGATGTGATGCTCCATCCACTAAGGCGAGAGGACTTGGTGATCGGGGTACGAGTGATAGACCTTGCACCACTTGCTCGCATTGTGGGAAGATTGGCCAACAGAGGCCTACTACTGGATGAAGCATGGTCGACCTCCCATGGCCAACCAGGCTGTTTCTTCAGAGGAGGTAAGCGACATGGTGTCCCGTGCGGACTATGATGATATGGTCCAACGCCTCTCCCAGTTGACCCAGGAGACCACTGCTGTTGCTGATACAGCTGCCTTGGCCATTTCAGGTGTGACTTCTGCTTATAGGTCTGATAACACTGACAGTGCCTTGTGATTGATGGACTCTAGCACATCTCAGCATCTCAGTGGAGATAAGACACATTTTAGATAGGTTCATGATGTTCTCTCAGGGAGATCTGTGCAGGTAGCAGATAGCTAGCAGTATAGGGTTCATGGTAGAGGAGATGTGGCAGTGACTCCTGCACTAATGCTGCCTAATGTTCTTTATGTTCCAGAATTTCCAATCAATTTTTTGCCTGTTAGTAGAAATACAAAAGACTTGCACTGTCGTGCAATATTTGATGAGTTGGGCTGTAATTTTCAGAACAAACTCATGGGAAGGACGATTGGTAGTGGACATAAGGAGGGAGGTATGTATCGCTCAATCCAGACTCCATTTGCTGCTAGGTGTCAAGGCGAGGTTGCATTTAGTACTGATACAACTCTTCAGTAGCATCGTCATCTTGGGCACCCCTCACTGGACAGCCTTCGACGCGTCATTCCTCATATTTCGCCAGCTACGGAAATTGTGTGATGCATGACAGCTGGGAAAGCATCACAGAGCCAATTTCCCTTCTAGCTCATCTCAGAGTTCTACTTCTATCTTTAATTTACTGCACATGGATGTATGGGGACCGAGTCGTGTCCTAGATAGACTAGGTCACATATTTTGTCTACTTGTTGTGGATGATTTTTCCATGATATCATGGTTATTTCTTTTGGAAAATAAATCTGATGTTGGATCAGTGATTAAAACATTTATATTACAAATAGACTCAGTTCCCTAGTATTATGAAGATTGTATGAACTAATAATGCTTTAGAGTTCTGTACATCTAAGTTGGCGGCCTTTTACAGATCTTTTAAGATTATTCACCAGACATCTTGTCCACATACGTCACAACAAGATGGAGTAGTGGAAAGAAAGCACCGTTACGTGCTTGATGTGGTTAAGAGACTATCGATACAACACAATGTGCCACAGGTGTATTAGGGAGATGCAATGTTAAACTGCATGTTATTTGATAACAGGTTGCCTAACTCAATTATACAAGAACAAGTTCCTTGGCAGATCCTCTATCCTGAGAAGGATTTATTCACTATCCCACCTCGGGTGTTTGGCTGTGGAACTTTTATGCACATTCTAGCACATGGTAGGGACAAGTTCGCTCCGAGAGAAGTGAAGTGTCTTTTTGGGTTACAGCAATACCCAGAAAGGATACAGATGCTATGACCTCCATGGTAAGAAGTATTATGTGACTGCAGATGTCATATTCCATGAGCTCATTCCTTATTTCTCTACAGATAGTCATCACATGACATTTGAAGGAGGCTTGGCTCCTATGCCTATTCCACCAGTTCCCTTGGAACAAATTCCTGTTACACATAATGAGGATACCATAGAGACTCCCATGAGGCAGAAGGCTGAAATCACTCAGGTCTATAGGCTACCTATGACATACAGACAACATGCATGGTGAGAACACACCCCCTACCTCCTCAGCCACCTGTCTCCTCCCCTTGTCTGGTATGGATTGATACTGACGTGAGTTGTCCCAGTGGCGTTTGTGCAAGTCCCTCTAATGAGTCTTTTACTTCTGCTACTACTGAGCATATTAAGGAGAATCTTGATCTTCCAATTGCTATTCAGAAGGCTCCACGAAGTTGTGCTCAGTATCATACTGTACAGATACTCTCTACTGCCAATCTTGGCAGATCATTTGCTACTTTTACAGCGGCTCTCTCTGTGATGCACGTTCCTACCTCCCATCAACAGGCCATGCTGAATCCGAAATGGCATCAAGCCATAAAAGATGAGATGGCTGCTCTGTGCTCTAAAGGAACGTGGGACTTGACCACCTTGCCTCCTCACAGCAGAACAATTGGGTGTTGTTGGGTCTTTGCTGTCAAATACAACCCAGATGGCATAATTTCTCGCTACAAAGAGAGACTGGTGGCAAAGAGATTTACCCAAACATATGGGGTAGATTTCTTTGATACGTTCTCCTGTTGCTTGACTGTCTACTGTTCAGATTTTGATGTCTATAGCTGCCCACTACAATTGGCCTCTTCATCAATTGGATGTGAAGAACGCGTTTTTGTATTGAGATCATCAAGAGGAAGTTTATATGCAATAGCCTCCTGGGTTTGAGGCTTAGGGGGAGTGTATATGCAAATTGAAGAAAGCTATCTATGACTTAAAGTAAAGCCCAAGAGCATGGTTCTAGAGACTCTCAGAGGTGGTAAAGGTTATGGGGTTTATACGATCTTCTGTTGATCACTCTCTGTTTGTTAGGAAAGGAACAAGGGGAGTGGTTGTACTCGTCTATGTGGATGACCTGATTCTCACTGGAGATGACTTTGCTGGGATAACCGAAGTAAAAAGGAAGCTGGCTAATGCCTTTGTGATGAAAGATCTGGGAGAGCTCAGTACTTTCTTAGAATTGAAGTGGCACGTAGCAGAGAGGGTATTGTTCTTAATCAGCGTAAATATGCCATTGATATCATGCAGGAAATAGGAATGATAGGGTCTAAATCTGCCAATATACCTATCAATCCTAAAGGACATCTCTATGATGTTGAGTCTTCGTCTATAGATAGTAGATCTTATAAATTGTTGATAAATTGTTGTATCTTACTATTACTCGTCTAGATCTTTCCCTTGCCGTTGGGAAACTCAGCCAGTTCATGGACAAGCCAACCAGGCAGCATTGAGATACTGCAATACAAGTGCTTAGATATGTGAAGAAAGCACCTAGTAGAGGTATCTTATTTCAAAAGGGCTCATCTATGAGTGTTGTTAGTTATTCTGATACCGACTATGCAGGGTGCATGTCAGATAGGAAGTCAACAACTAGATTCTGCACTTATGTGACAGGCAATTTAATGACCTAGAGAAGCAAGAAGCAGTAGGTGGTATCTAGATCTAGTGCAGAGTCAGAATACAAGGCTATGACTCAAACTGCTACAGAGATGGTCTAGGTCAGATCAGTGCTACATGATCTTCATGTTCAGATAGAGGGACCGATGGAGATGAGGTGTGATAATCGTGCTGCTACATATATTGCAAACAACCCAATATTTCATGAGCGGACAAAACATGTTGAGGTTGATTACCACTATACTAGAGACCTGATACAACATGGAATCATTTACACTTCATCTGTATCTTCTGAAGATCAAATAGCAGACATATTCACAAAGCCTCTTGCGAGAACCGCATTTGATAAGTGTTGTTCCAAGCTGAGTATTATTGATATATATGCTCCAACTTGAGGGGGAGCGTTGGTAGAGCACTCTAGTTATGTTTTGTTACTGTTTTGGAGTTATTTGTTATTGTTCGTGTCATATTGGACTTACGCTGTACTTTTCTCAAACACCTCTCTATATAAAGAGGTGTAGAGTTTCATATGAGAATAATACTTTTCATTATCTCCGACTACTTGTATTGATCATACAAAAAAAATGAGAATATTAAAGGGTTTTTTTTCCAGCAGAATAGTTCTTTTTTTTTTTTGAGAAGGATGAGAATGATTACCATCCAAAGAATTGCATTAAAAAAATTAGAGCAGAACAAATTGCGAGAATATTAAGGATTTTTTCAAGCAGGAACAGATTATGATTGGCTGCAAAAGTAATAAACATTAAATCAAAGAAAGTTTCAAGAAAAAAACCATACACATCTAAGATACTTCTAACATTTAACAGAAATCAAATTGTGCATCTTTCATATAAGGAAAATCACAGCAAATATTTGTTTCAATGCAATTACACGATAGCCTCAATACAAGCAATAAAAAAGCATAATTTATTCCAGCGTTTGCCTTAGTATGGATACCAAGGTGCAAGTGCTGAAACGTCAAGCTCAACATCAAATATTAGCAATTCTTTGAAAAGAAAAACACAATATGGTAACCTTATCAAGATGTATAGACATAGTATTACCCTTCTCAGAGTAAAATACTTACATCTACCAAATTGGATAAAAATTAAATGACATTTAAAAGATATATATCAAAAGATCGTGACAATAAGATAAGATAAATAATTAGGATTTGTACGTAGATGCTGCTCTAAACTTTCAAAATTAATTTTATGCTATTGAGTTACAACTATTGCTATTAATGACATTGAAAAGTATGACCATTTTACGAAAGTACCTCTTAGGTTAGGATCCATTTGATTGGATTAACGGACGTTTGTTTCTATCGTTAACCTCTCCCTGACTGACACAAAGCATCGCAGGAGCTTGTTTCTCAAGCTCCAATGTTGAATCATCCTCATCTCGATGAAATACATTTGCGACCTCCATCAACAACAAAAACAACAAAAGCAGCAACGACAATAGCAACAACGTGACACAAAATCTACAGCAGCGATAAGCAATAATAATAACACCAGCCATAGCAACGAGCAGTAGCAACAACGATAGCAACAAGAAACAACAGCAGCAAGCAACAACAATAACACCAGCAGCAGCAACATGCCTCCTCTCCCTCCACGAGGTGGAGGGCCCCTCACCCTCTCCAAGCTTCACAGGCTCCTCATGATGTCCCGCCACCACACCCTCCCCCTCCACAAGCTCCTCGATGTCCACCGCGATTTTGGCCTCCCTGACGACCTCTCCACCTCCCTCGTCCCGGGCCACCCGGACCTCCTCCGCCTCACCCCCTCCGGCTACCTCGAGCTCCTCTCCTAGGATGACGACCTCGCCAAGTCTGCGATCGGGCGAAGGGCTGACGAGGAGGCAGAGCTCACGGGCATCCGCATGAGGCCCAACTTCGAGGTGAGGCTCCCGCGAAGGCTCCTCCTGAGCAAGGAGATGAGGGAGTGGACTCGGGACTGGTTGGAGCTGCAGTACATGGACACCTCGACACTGCTGAGTAGGACGATCGAGATGGTGAAGATGGTGGGGGTGCTACACGAGGTGCTGTCGCTAGCGGTGCGACGAAGGATGGCCGTTTCGAGCGTCGAGAAGTTCCGCAGCATAGCAACAACAACATAGGAATGAAGATAAGGAAGGTGGAGTGGGGAGGAGGAAGGAGGTGGCCTTTCTCGCTCTTTTTTTCTCTTGCTGGCATAGGAATGGGGGAAATTGAAGGGGGAAGGTTGTGATGGGTTGCTTTAAATGGGGAGTAGGTGGGTCAAAGGAATAGGAAGGAAGATCGAGTCCGAGGAGAACGTCGAAGGAAGAGGAGCACCTTGCAACGCCGGTGATGCAGTTGTCGAAAGGAAGGAGGAAGACAAAGGAGGGTGAGACTCTCATCCCTATTAAATCATATCCGTCCGAGCCATCCCAAAAATGGATTAAATTGTTGTCATCCATTTCCCTCCAAGATTAACACTTATAACTCAACTCGAGTCTACTTTTCCTTAACCCTAGTTAGTGAACTAACAGAGAGATAATGGGATGGCATTTACATTAACAGCATAAGTTTTACAATGGCATTAATAGTAATAGTTGGAACCCAGTGGCATAAAGTTAATTTCGAAAGTTTTCAGTGGCATCTGCGTAAAAATTCCTAAATAATTTGTATTGTTTAACAAAATAAGATAACATAAAGACTTTTCAAAAAAATTCATAACGGTGAGTGGACAACCCCAAAAGCCCCTTATTTTCTTAGTAGTGTTGATGCAGTTTCTTCTGCACTTCTACACCCCTATTTTCTTAGTAGAGTTGACGAACTTTCTTCTGCATTTCCGCACTTCCACACCTCATTCAAAAGTGCAAAAGAAAGTGCATTGGCTCTATTAAAAAGATAAGGGTGCGCAAGTGTAGAAGAAAGTGCATCAACTCTACTAAGATAATGGGGGCTTTTGACGATTTTTTTAGGTTGTCCCCCTCGAATAACCAATGGATGGCAAGCCTTTTCTATTGACAAACAAAGAGGGTGTAGAACAGTAGAAATCTGAGAATCTGATTATAAAAAATCAGTAAAGATAACATGTGCTCCCAATGACAAAGCAGGTGCAATACAAAAAAAACCATGCTTTCTACAGCATTCCCCCTTAAAGGCCGTCTTGTTTCTCTATAGCCAAATCAACAATAAAGCTGCAATAGCCTTCTTATAGTGCCCTTTCACAATGCTCATGCCAGAATGTCCATTAAAAAACGTGTTATGTGACATCCTTTTACGCAAAAAATAGGAAGACTGAGCATTCAATCTAAACAATTTTGAGTAAAGAAACTATAGAAAGGTTAAGCATTTCTTAGAAAAATAAGCGGGATTTATGCTAAGAGCAATCTCCCAACCAAGCTATTTAGCATTGAAAATATGCCAACGAATAAATGGTATACCACCAAATGATCATTGCTATTGGGCAAGACAAGGATAAAAAACAAAGAAAGAAAGAAAAGAAAATACAGGAGCATGATCACTGAACAAATTGCAGTAACTTAACAAGCTATAGGAGGATATCACTTCTAGAAGGTTACCTGACACTTCCATGCAGCAAAGTACTTGACACCAAATAACCACTTGATGGAAGACCAAGTTGATCTAATAGAGCTTCAATTCCCCCAATGCTTCTAAAATGATTTTGAGCCCGTGGATTTTGATACAATGCAGATTTGATTGTACCGATGGCCAAGTATTGAAGTGGCAGTTGACTCCATTGATCTTTCAAATTCAACCTTCTAATAACCCGCAAAAGTTCTGAAACAGTAAGACATCCAAAGTTGCATGATGACAATGTTATAAAGCAAAGGAATATGTGATATCAGATTCCAATATGAGAACTTCACAACCAGATTTTATCTAGCATGAACGGAGTATAAAAGTTCTTGCAACTAAATGGAGGCTGCAACTTTTCTAGAACAATTTCCAAGCTTTCAAGCACTGGCTATGCAATTTTGGAGGAAGTATTTCCAGATGTTCCTCAAGATCCCATCTTTCCCCAACTGCACAAAAATGTTTGACATCTGCCTTCCTCAGATTCTATTATGGAATGTGGAAACATAATAGTATTGTGGAATGTGGAAACAGAAGGGTTTAACAAGGAATGTTCCATTCAAATTTTATAAGTTGATATACCTCTTTTACAAATGAATGCGAGTTTCTCACAGGTGACAACCTATTTTTCATAATGATCTTTTTCTTCTGAAAAGGGAAAGGATGATCGATACTCATCCCATTTTAGGAATAAAATTAGCAGGCTACCACATCAACACCCATCAGTACAACCCCGCTCAATAAGAGAACCTAGAACATGAGATGACACTTCGCGCATAAGGTCTTTCTCCCTTGGACACAACATCATTCCTCTCAAACCAAATAAACCAGAGGAAAGCAAACAGAGAAGCCCTCTCTAGCATCATGCAAAACTAAGCAGGTCTAATGTTGAATGCCCACTCCGTAAAGAATTTCAGAAAGACTCAAAGGATGTAGCATCCACCCAATGAATGCCCGCATCAGCCCAGACATTTTCAGCCATAAAGCATGTAAAAGAGAAGTAGTCAATGCCCTCTATGCCTGCAGCACAAGGTGAGCAAGAGCATTTGCCTCAGAGTGACCCTTAATGCTGAATGTTCATTACTATCTTCTTTCTTCTAATCTCCAAAGCAGAAACTGCATCATCATCTCTAATGAAAAATTCATCTCTATCTCTCAGAGATGGTCATAGTGCAGCAAACACTCCATGCACTGAAAAGTCATGGTCCTCCCAACCATCCCCTTAGCCTGCTACTAAAGATAGGCCCCATGTTACCACAGGTACCAACAAGAGCTCATCGACTTTGGCATGTGAGGCTCTGGACTACAAATGATGGTATGTAATCACAGCAACTCGCCAATCAACTTTAGCATCAATCAACCAAGGGAATATGGGATCCACTCCAATCGTCAATCAACTTAGCATCTTTATCGTATGTTGAATTAAAAAACCAAGTGAAGGCTATGGAAAGAGGCCCCAATCTACTCTAATAATTCTTCAAAATCCAAAATTTCCCTTTCAAACAAAAAGTCTAAAATTGACCATTCTCAAGAACCAAAGTGAACAACTCCCCAAGCCAACGAAAAATCTTCAGCAATGCCCTCCAAAAAGGTGAATCAATCCCTGCTGTGAGACATTGCTCATCCTCACTTCATGGTCCTATCATATGTGCCATGAAGCATGGCAATAGACAAGTTAGAATCCCCAGGCATCACTTATGCACGCCATTTTGCTAAGAAAGCTTCATCATAATTTCTAGCCATTCTAGTCCAAAGATCCCTTTCATTTAACGGTCAGCACACCTTCTTCCAAGAAACCAAGTAGCCTCCTGTCACGGTGCCATCCATGCCTTCTATAAAAACCTCCTATAATTGGACTCAACCCTAATGTTAAAATAAATAAGCGAAATAAAATAAACAAGAATATCAAAGCACCACATAATAACACTAGGATTTACGTGGAAACCCCTCTCTGGAAACCCCTCTCACAGAGAGAGGGGAGAAAACCACAGAAGAAGCAACCCTATGGGCATGATCTCGTAATGTTTCTTCTCAAAAATAAACATGGCTGCAAAGACTCTTATATAGGTCACCAGGCACGTCTCTCTTTCCCACTATACTATGTGGGACTAAACATTAGCCACTACAATTATCTCTCCCAACACTCACCCTTAAATTGGAGCATGGAATGCTCTGTTTATACAACACAAATCCAAACTCTCACAAGCAAAACACAACACTCCAATGGTATAGCCGAGTCATGACTCTCCTCCAAGCGAATGACGACAGTTACATCCTCGTCCTTGCACTCTCAAAAGCAAAGTACAACATTCTCTAATGGTGCAATCGGGTCATAGCTCTCCTCCAAGTGAATGATAACTGCATCCTCGTTCTTGCTTACAAATGGGTGTGCTAAGGACGACCAATGCATGAAGCCAAAGTCTAGTAGACGAATTGCTCTCTCCTAGAGACCGCAACTAGTGCTGGTGCCTTCATTAGAGATCTCAGAAGTGGATATCTCCCTTAAAGACCACGAGAGTGGCCCTCTCCCTTGAAGACCTCAAGACTAGCCTCTCCTATACGAGAACTCAAAGTGGGAGCTCGACAAAAGTTTGGTCTTTTGGTAGACAAATTGCTCTCTCCTAGAGACCTCAACTAGTGCCGGTGCCTTCGCTATTAGACATCTCAGAAGTGGATCTCTCCCTTGAAGACCACGAGAGTGGCCCTCTCCCTTAGAGACCTTAAGACCAGCCTCTCCTATACAAGAACTCAAAGTGGGAACGCGACAAAAGTTTGGCCTTCTAACCATTTATCTTCCTTTCCAAATGCACTAAATGAGAGTTGAAAACTCTCAAGCAAAGTGCAGATATAGTCAGCAATAGATCAAAATGTATGAAGGGAAATGCGCCCTAGGAATGATCAACAAAGCCACCAATACATCTAACTTATTATTCTCTATCCTAAATATGATACAAGCAAAGTTAACAAAGTTAGCTGATAGTCCAGATGTATCATTGAGAACCTTAACTTGAGCTATTGCATGCTCCATCTCCTACATAGAGCCCTCCACAAAGAATAACATGCCATTCGCATACTGAAAAAGTAGAACCAAAAAACCACAAGCTCCCAACCCCTAAAAACTTGAAAAGGACCTTTCAAGCATGTTGTCAATAAATTAGTAGTCAAACCAACTCAAGTCATGACAAATGAAAGGGGTGTTAGTCGGTATCCATGGGCACCTCTCCTTGGCGAGGCCCATCCTCCAGTTAGGTTCTCATTAACAAAGTTTTAAATGTCGATATCGATGTATCGACAAGTCAAAAAAGGGATATGTCGGGGATATATCGCTCATATCAGTAAAGTTTGAGGAAATCGCTCAAAAATATCCAAAATGATGTAAAATGTCACAAATTGATGAAAATTAACATTTTAATAAGTGATACATGCACGAAGAAATGTCTAACAGATGAAAATCATAAATTTTAAATAAAAATATAATAGAAATGTACTAAACTGTAGTAATTTAGGCCACAAATCATCGTCAAATTGGGGATTAATTAGGGATCTTGCCTAAATAATGTGTAGACCACATCAATTTATGCAATAATCAAGTGTAGCGCAAGATTTAACCTCAGTATGAATAGTAACCAATGTTAAATTGAGGTGATTTAGGCCTCATGATGCAAAAAATGGTAAGATTAAGGTAATTATCTTGTTAAGAGATGAATAGAGACTTCAAATCACCTAATAATTGAGACGAATGGATCGGTGAATGCTCGCAGCGGATAGCAACAGAAAACAAAGGAGAGGAGAGAGGAAGAAAGTAAAGAAAGAGGAGAATATAGAGCATCTGTAGAGGTATCGTCCGATGTCATCAAAGATTAGCGATATTTAGAAAAAATTACACATGTGATTTAGTTTCGATGATATATCACTGACACACATCGACATGAGAATATTTCTCCTGATATCTTGGAAACAAGACATTTTGGTAATTCCGACAGGGGTATTGTTGGTGATATTGACATATCAACGACATTAGAGCTATGTCGTGACATCTCTTTCATTACTCGAAAGACATTTTTATGGGATCTCTATCAACCACATTGATATCCCTCTATTTAGGAATATCAATCAAGACCCATTGATATGGGACAGATATTGCCAATATCATGTAAAAAAGATATTCATGTGATATCAATATAAATCATGTTGGGGATACTGATGTATCGTCGATATATCGCTGACGTATCGTCGATATATCGCTGATATATCGAGATATCTGTTTCCATGCCCATTAAGAAGTACTAAAAAAGAAGTCATAATGGTAAATCTTTTCATCCAGTCGATAGACCTCACTAAAAGCCTTCCTCGCGAAAGCAAACCATGGGAACCTCCATGCCACTAAATCATATACGTGCACAGAGTCTACACTCTAGAAAAAATCGACAATTTATCTTAGACCAATACAATCTCTAAGGTTGTAAGCAACTGCTAAACACCACCCTCTCATTTTTTTGAAAAGTAAAAAGGACAACCACTAGAGGACAGTAGTCATCCGCTTTATTACCACCACTAAAAAAAAAAAAACGAATTACAAATTCTCACACCAAATCAAATTCAAAGGCTCTTGCAACATTATCCACCTACGCATGTTCATTCTTGAACACCTCCCTCTGACAAATGTTGCTAATCGAGTACACCAACGAATTCATCACCATCCGTAATTTGTTAGCCAAAACCTTTGCCACAATCAAATAAATAATGCTTAATTGGAGCCGTCAAATAAATCCTACCGGGTTCATGGTAGGGAAAGAATCCAATCAGAGAAATCAACGAAACACAACTAGACACGGGGTTCGATAACCTGATTCCACCTCTAACGAGTGTATGTTTCGATAGGAGATCTAACCCTCAAGATTCTCAGAAAGTTTTTGTGCAAGAGAGAGCGTGAGAGAGATACAAAATTTTCTATGCCTTTCTCACATGCCCCCAATCACACCAATACATTTTTTTATAGTCATTCTTTTGTAATTCACGCTCATTAACTCACGATCTTGCGATTGTCAAGGATGACTTTCTATATGGTCGTACGTTATTCAACACATGATGCACACATCCCGTTGATCTCGCCACGACCGGAGTTGGGCGTGCCATTGTCGATTGGTGAACGTCTAACCTTATCCTTAAGAGGGTGATCCGCCTTTCTACCCATCTGAGCATAATTGACATGCTAGAATCCTATGCTAGGATTCCAACCCAATTGACTCCCTGAATCACCATTAGCTAGGCTTATGGACTGCCTAATCGTAGGTGGGAATTTTTTAGGTGCCCAAGTGATTTTAGCAGTTTGCCTGCACGCTATATGAGGCGATAGACCAGCTTATCCTCTACAGATAGATGGTTCGTCTTGTTCGGGTGAAGGCCCTTTCTAGGTTTTGGGCTTCAGTTATTGGCTCTAATGGGCTAATGTAGGCCTCTTTCGGTTGGGTCCACGAGAGAAATTTTTACTCCCTCATCAGTTGCCCCTACTCTCCTAGTTATATTCAAATAACCAAGAGAGTAATTTTTTTTTTTTTTATCCCTTATGCTGCCCCAGCAGTTGGCCCCTATTTATTGTCAAGCGAGCTACCGCTTTAGTTGGGGATAATTTGTATAGGGCATGTAGATGGGTGTCCATAATTATTTAATAGATGGTTAGGTTTCACACACCCAGGTTGTAAAATTACCCTCTTTAGGGTGGAATTAAATTTACCTAAGTTGGGTAGGTGGTGACCAACCACCACCTCGCATAACCAGCTTATCGTGGCGGTACATGGATGATGTGGGCATCATTATTATGTCATCACTCAATGATTGGGGCTTACATGTTCATTCTTATTGGTAGAGAGCACATAAATCTAACACTAACATTTAATGTTGACATAAGATTAACTGCGGAGAAATACCACATCGTTTCATCTCCTCCCACCCTTAGATATAAATAGTAGGTTGATGAGTAGTTAATGCTCTTTTTGCGAAGTGTTGAACTTACACTAAGCATTCGAAACTCCCTGGCAATCAAACTAACTTCAATTGTAATCGCTTAGAGTAACCAGGTAGTTGCCTCATCCATCTTGCCTAAAGTTTGTCGGATATCCGACTAAAGCTTTAAGAGATGTCAAGATTAGTTGGGAAAGGTAAGGGTCCAATTTCCGATAGGATTTCATAAAAGACTCTTTGTATACTTTTAGCTCTACAATGCATGGTCAGTTAGTCATTATACATGTGCATCGGACCATGCAATATCTAGAAATCATCCAAGGAGGTCGTGGAACCTGAAAAAGCAGGTTGAGAAGTAGAGGCTGGAATTTCCTCCAAAGGAATAGGAGAAATAGGCATGGGAGCCACATCATCATAAGAACTCATCTGTCCAGCAACTGAAAAGAATAGTGTAGTCTCATCGAATGTCACATTAGCACTAACATAGTGTCTACTATAAATGGGATCGTAACATCAATACACCTTCTGACTCCTAGAGTACCCTAAGAACACGCACTTGACAGCAAGAGGAGCAAGCTTGTCACGACCTAGTGATGGCACATAAATGAGAGACACACCCAAAGGTCCTGGGAGACCCATGGAAAAGCTCACCATCTAGATGGACCGAGAGAATCGGTATCTGCTCATAGAGAACTAAGCTCGACATTCTATTAATGAGATAGCACGCAGTCAGGACTACATCCCCCCAGTATCTCTGTGGAATGCTGTGGTGGATAAGAAGAGTACGGGCAACATCCAACAGATGCATGTGCTTTCGCTCTGCAACCTCGTTCTGTTGCAAGGTATGGAGACAAGTAGTCTGGTGGATGATCCCACGAGCCCTATAGAACTTTGTAAGTCTCACAGTACAGAACCAGAGGGCATTGTCTGTCCATATAGTTTTCATAGTGACAGAGTACTGTGTCCTAATCTCCAAGAGGAGAGTCTCTATAACACCAACATTTGTTTTGTTCTTTAGAAGGAACATCCAGGACACTCTGGAAAAATCATCAATAGCAACAAGATAATAGCGATGTCTCATCCTGTCTGAAACTCTACATGGTCCCCAAACATCCATATGAAGTAGCTCAAAAACAGTCGTTGATCTAGAAAGAGTACTAGCAGGAAAGAAAGATTGATGATGCTTAACCAACTAGTAAGCATCGCATCGAATGATAGTAGCAGGAGAGATGTGCAATCACCCTCTTGAGGCCATCCAAAGGCAAGTGACCTAGAAGAACATGCCATTATGAGGCACTCCCACCATCATACCTGCTAGCTCCTGCAAATGGTTCCTACCCAAGATGATAAACACCATCCTCCTTTGTGTCACTGGCAATAATCTTCCATGTGAACTTATCATGGACGATACATCCAACATCATCGAAGATAACCCTACAATTAAGGTCCTTCATAATCCTGCTCTCCAACAACAGGCTCATGGGAAACTTCGACACATGTAACGCTCTTGACAACTGCAAAGTGGGGGTTTTAGACACCTCCCCTGATGAACAATAGAAGCATGCTTATCGTCAGCTACCTATATTATTCTCCCTAGTGCAACAGAACTAAGTGACTAGAAATAACTCTAATCGCCACAAAGATGCTATGAAGTACCAGAGTCAACCAACCATCCTGCACCATGGTAACTCTTGTCATGCTCCTGAATGCATCAAGCCTGCATACTCCACCATCCCTGTCGCAATAGCGATATCCAATGCCATCTCTGCTCCTCCTGACATTATGCCTAGGAAGGACCAAAAGATTAACCAACCAAACAACTCTCCAAAATCAAATCTAAAATCAAATTTTAATATATGCAAAATCATCGTAACTAACAAGAGAGAATGATCTAACATGAAATCCAAATAATCTCTTCTTTGGAAATCAAGTTAGAATCACATAGCAGTCCCTTCGAGGATCAAGAGACGCATGCTAGGGCCAGGAGGGATCCCTAGTGACCCTCAAAAGGACTGCTACTGCCCGCCTCATTAGTGACCCTCAAAAGGACTACTACTGCCCCCCTCGTTGGAACAAGGTCAACACAGGCCCACCAGCGACGCTACTGCCGAACGGCGACGCCCCTGCTACTACTGCTATTGTAGATTACCACCACCACTGCTACTCCTACCAGCGTTGTTGCTACATATCAAGGCGATGGTGGTGTGAAGAGGCGAGGAGAGGAAGATTTAGGGATTTGGTGGATTGGGTTAAAGGCCTATTTCAGTGGGATACCCAAGGGTCAATATAGGATCGCCGCTCTGATACCAAGTGGGGAATAATGAGCAAGATATCTTATTCCGTTGTCCAACCTCTCAATATATAGGGGTAGAGTAGAGTGCTCGACAAGACAAAGGGAGGCAGATAAGGCAATTTCTATAAAGGAAATTGCCATACAGGACATCACAACTAAGGCAACTACTATAAAGACAATTACCATACAGGGACCATCACACATGGAAACAATAAAAAAAGAAATAAGAAATAAGAAAGACTGTAGGGGCTAACATGGTGGGGATATGTCAGCAAAGGAAAAATGGAAAAAAAATAAAGAAAAAATTATTTTAAAAAGAATGTGATGAACTTAAAGATAAGAGGAGGAGAAGCACTTCTCTGGTTCTCCCATAAAGTATAAAGTAAGCGGGAGTGTTAGTGTCAGCCTAGTATTATCGTTGATCCCATATGAAAGACTCATTGTTCGAGGTCCCTATGTGAGAGGAACACGTATCTGGTCCCTATATAAGAGAAGTCTAATGAGAAATTTTTGTATGGGAGAGGCCAAAGTTTTGAAGTCTCAAAAGGAGATGCCCATGTCAGAACTAGCTACAACAGTTCGTTTAACAAACTCCAGCCCTCTTTGATGTGTCATCATCAGCATACCTGCCTACAAGCAAGAATAAGAGTGCAACTACTGTCATTCGCTTACGATAGAGTCGTGACCCAGTTGCACTAGTTGAAAGTGCTGTGTTTTGCTATAGAGTGAGGATTTCATTGTTTTAGAAGCTGGGCATTTCATGCTCCAAATTGAAGGAGAGTGTTGAGAATGTGTAGTTAGGTAATTGAATATTTGAGATCCAATTACAAGAGAATAGTACATTGTGTAATATGGAAAGTTGAAGTGCGTAGTGGCCTATAAATAGACGTTATACCCCTCATTTGTTTAAGAATGCATTCATATCACGCCCATAGGGGTGCTTCTCCCAAGATTTTCTTCACTCTTCGTGAATGAGGTTTCTACGTAAACGTAGGTGTTCATTCCTTGATTATACTTTGATATTTTGTTAATATACTTCCGCTTATCATGTTTTACGACAACCACCTTTTGTTGGTATTGGGGTAGCAACCAAGGATGTATTCTAGGAGTCTTTCAAAAGTGAAGGTCAGTCAAATACTCTTGACAGTTGTAGTTCTGTGGTCTATTTGGTTGCAGCATAATGCAACTATTCTTAGAGGGGAGAGGGTTTGGTGTGAAAATGTTGTTAGTGGCACACAGGCTTTATGTGACATGTGGTTGATGTTATTTTTTAAATTCTAATTAATGAAGGTGGATGATTACTGACCTCCCGTACTCATCCGTTTTCCTTTCAGAAAAAGGAAAAAAAGATACTACCTTTTGTAAAACCATCTAAAACAAAGAGCCATACATGCCAACCTCCTGGTGGCCTCCCTCATCAAACAACTGCTATGTATGGTTCTTCCTCCTGTTGGCATATGCATTAAATAATTGTGTATTTGTTTCCTCTTTATTAAGACACACCTATCTGACTTTTTAAGGATTGACCAATGCTTGGCCCAATCAGCCATTTCAGTCCTCGAAATAGTTTCCAGTGATTCCATCTATCCATGTCCGATTTCCACCTTTATGCTCTTCTTTATCCCTCAAGGAAAACCCAAGTGGCAAACCTGACTGACAAGATACATGCCACTGAATCACCCCTGAGCACCTTGTCGCTTGTGTCTCACCTCGATGGCACAAGAACTCCTTAGCACCTCACACTTTTTTAAATCTTTGACAAAAAAATGGGTGATATCAACCAACAGATTTTTCTAATTGTATACCAGGTTTGATAGTCTTCTGTATACACCAAGAATGGCATACAAAACACGTAAAAAAAAAAAAAAAGAATTAACTAAAAAAATGACTATTCCATACCTACTAACCAATTGAGGCCACCTGCTTCCATCAGCATTATAACTGCCCTCTGCTGCCACTGGAGCCTTGCTTCAGAAATGGGCTCCTTGGAAATGTGAAGAGAAATCCGAAATAGTAGATCATCTGAAGAACATTTCGGACTAAGAATGTACTCAACCTTGTCATGTAGATCTGGGTCCGAATCCATGAACAGGAAAATTATCGAAACCACATATAGAAGCATATTTCCCAGCATTTCAACTTTCATTACATCATTTTTTAATAAATTATCATCTACAGCAAGTCCAGCACTCAAACTCTTCAGTTGAATAACTGCAGCTGCAAAGACAGAGTTCAGAGTCAGATATTATGAAGGAAAAGAAACAAAAAGCACGACGAAGAAACACCAAAGTTTGACAACATGGCATACAAATATGAAACTGTGATCATATAATTCACTCAGAAACAAGGCCGCCATTGGTTGAGGGATAACCAGCAGATGTTCCCTCAAGGGTTATGCGAGAAGCAAACCCAGTCCCTGTGGTTTCTAATGCCCTCCATGTCTCAATTAGAAAGTCATTCAACATCAACTACAAAACAAAGAGCGTAACTCTTACATCTTTACTAGCAACAAATCAACTCATTTACCACACGCAGCCCATTTCTTACTCCATCATAACAATAAAACAGCCCAACATCAAATATAAAATTAAAAAAAAAACTTTTAATTCTCTAATTAAATAAAGTCAACCGATCTTAGTCATCTATCACATCTAACCCACTACACCACATAACCAAACACCTTTTTTTCTAACTTAACACTTCCTAATAGTTATCCAATTTCAAACATAACTTGCAACCAGCTAAAGAGAGTTTCCTTCCAAAATCACAAGTCTCTGACAAGATGTCAGCATTCATCATCATTCTTCCATTTCAGAATAGAAGACCAAAAGGCAACAGCATGTTAGTTACATGAAAGGTAGATTTTAACATCTGTATCAATACAGAGGAATAAAAAATGTAAAAAAAATGCACAATGAAGTTTCAGGTATGAACACACAAAGAATATAGAATATAATGAACGTTCTCTGAACTAAAATACACCTAACCAGATGGAATTCAGATCAATAAAGCAAAAGTACTGATTTTGAAGGTAGCGCACATGAGTATAAAAATGTAAACACCAAGGCAAGGAACCACAGTTCCCTTCACACCTCAAGGAAACAGTATAATTGACTTAATCCAGGCACGTTAAACAAGTGAGACAATGCATCTACGATGAGTATGGGCATGTCACTCCAACCGGAAAAGTGCTAAGCAACACAGTACAAGATGCATTAAAAGATCTATTTATAACAAATAACCACAAAACAGGATTTTGAATGTAAAATCAATTTCCTCAGGTAAGATCGGTTTCCTGTACGGTGGTGCAATGATGCAGCAGAGAATGGATGGTGGCACGAGGGTGGATGGCAGCATGGAGACAGAAAGGGTAGAGGAATGGCGGCAGTGTTGCCATGAGAAAGGCCAGCAGTGGCCCAACAAAGAAGAAGAAGAAGAAGAGGGCCACTGGTAGCACAATGGAGAGGACATGAGATGTGAAAAGGGTGGTCCGAAGTAGTTCAGGGAAAGAAGCGAATAACGAAGGGAGATGGAGGTCAAAATGGGTGAGGGATGAGTGACAGAGATGAGAGAACATGGGAGAGAGAATTGGTAAAAGACACTGACTTTTGGTTTTTTCCTCAATTGGACTAGTCGTACATTGAAATCGGAAGGCTCTAAACAAAACAAAATGCAAATGCTTCCTAATGTAAAAATAAAATACATGGCAAACTTACTCTAAATCCTTGAATAAGTAAAAATATGATAAAATTCAAAATTCAGCCTTCAAAATCTGTGAAAAGGTTCCTTTTTAAAGGGCCTTTGGGCCTCCAACTGACAATCTATGTAACCCTTGCAACCTTTCTTATATAGCATAATGATCACTAGCCTTATGACATCATCCTTTACTCTTTTCACACAAAAAAAAAGTAAGATGGTTTTTATTGCAACTAGCCTGCATTAGCAATCCTAAGTTCACAATACTCCACATTTATGTCCCATAGAGTTTTTGCAAAATGCCCTTCTTTGGAAATGCCGTCTTCCGAATATGGCTATTTCTTTGTCCTTAGTGGTGGTGTTCTTTCAACTGTTCCACATCTCCATCTCATGTTCTCCATGCTATGCCCCAATTACAGTTGCATTAGTTTATCCCAAAACTGCCTCAGAAAAATAGTCTGCATAGGATAGGGTGTTGGTGGGCAGGTTAAAAGTACACTGGTAGGATATGACAAATAATGTAAATAAGTTAAAAATTAAAATGACATCTCCAAGGTTCTTCAATGGAAAATAACTTCTAATAAAAAAAATCAAAATAAATAACATTCTCATGTCTATATTTACAGCATATCAAATCACTTCTCACATCCAATCCACTAGTTATCCCAATATCAAAAGAATAATATATAAATATCAAAATAAATTGCCATTCATTTCACTGCTTATAACATATCAAATCACTGATCACATCCAACCCACTACTTATCCTTCTATTACAAAAATAATATCTTTTTGAGAGGGATTAAAAGATTGATAATAACGCCAACTTAATATCAAAAATACAATAAATAAACAATTACAAATTCTCTACTTATACCAACCTATCCTGGGATTAAACGATTGATAATAAAACCAACTTAATATCGAAAATAAAACAAGTAAACTACAACTACCAATTCTCTACTTATATCAACCCATCCTGTCATATTTGACCTACTAGTCATCCCACCTTCAAATCAAGCACTTCTTCCGACTTGTAACACTTCCTAAAAAGTAATCCAATGCTGAATTTTAAAACTCTAACAAACACAGCCCTAGAGTTGCAAAGTGTTACTTCCTTACACATAATCATGGAATGTCGCCACTACCACTCAAGTCTAAGAAGATCCTACATAAGTTAGTGCAGATGCTACCTTCTCTGATTGCAGTTCATACTGCACCAACGAAGATTGATTGTACCCCAACCTACTTTTACCACTTCCATACCATCTTTCGCTATTCTATACACATTTGACACACCCATAGTCATAAGTACTACCTCATCAGTGAAATAACTGGAATCATCAAGCCCCATTCACTACAAAAGAACAAATGTTGAGCTGCTTCCTGACCCTCATCAGATCACTGCATTGAACATCCCAACTAACTATCTATCATCACGACTAGTATTATAGCACCTAGTCATGTTATATATTTATATTTTTAAACTACCTGCTGTATTATATTGTCCACTATTTCATTTACACTTACCCGATACCCTTGAAAGGGCATTGGTGATCTATGCTTGACTCCTACACATGCATGCACTGTGTTGGTGCTAGATTTATTTTGATGATTTACAAAAAGAGATTAAAATGAATTTTTATTTTCTTGTACTTAGGTGTCTAGGGTGTGGATTTCCATCTAATCTCCAAAAGAAGAATCAAAATTCTCATCAGTTGGGACTGATAAGAAGTTGTACTTTCAGGTTGCACCACCCTCATTTTTTAGTAGTGCGTTAGTAGATTTGATCAGCATAAACGATCAAGGAATTCCCCTATCAAGGAGAGTAAAGTGGTAGCTTCTACCTTAAAAGAGCTTTCCACGTAAAAATTGTCACTTGTGATGATTCTTGTGCTTATTTTACTTGTTTAAATTTGTATTTCCCTCACTAACACTCCCCTTCTAGTGTGTATTTTTCCATTGTAGGTGCACTTGTTTTCAATGCTTACGGGCTAGGGAGAATAATCAGGTCAGCTGCACACCCACATTGAAAAAAGAGCATGGATGATTTTTTATTGTTTTCAAAAGTAAGAGTAGGTGATTTTGCTGTTCCTATTCCCATCACAAAAGCTAAATGCTTAATGCCCAAATCCATTTTTCCTTTGAAAAAGTAGCACCCAAAATTTTATAGTGTCTAGCATATCTTGAGCAAAGTCTCTCTTCAACCTACCACTAGACGTCATTCAAGTTCCTAGTACTTCCGTTCTGTACTAGGAAGTATTACAATAACATACAAAAGGGTCCTCAACTGTAAGGCTTTGAACTATGCACCAACCTTTCTCTTCCTATTTTAGTATTTAAACTTTCCATGGTAATAGCACTGCAGTTTCTCAATTTGGACCAGATAAGGTCAGATCCCCAGTTATAACCGGAAAGAATAAATAAGTCGGATGAAGTGATGGGATTCTCAAGTCAGACCTACTCACTCTAGTAGAGCACAAGCTAGGGATCAGGTACCACAACTAAGCCTCTGAGACAGTCAATAGAAGCTTCAGTTACCCAATACTAAAGTGTTTGTCACCACTTGTATAGATCCCAAGATCATCTGACCCTAGTCAAATAGCTCCAATTGTCCCCTCTCTGAGGATCAACCTCTACCATCCACACTTGCAGAGCCAATGTCACCTAGTGAGACCCCAAGTCAGGGAACGCATCAGACCTTAGGGCGGACAGGGAGGTCTAACTTAAACATAATGTCAACTAGAGTGTAATAGTTAAATAGCCACACCTAAGCCTTTTCATATACACATATATATACATGGGCGCGCACATGTGCGCCCAAGCCTTTTCAAAAAAAAAAATATCTACAATTAAGCCTTTTCCCAGAGATTATAACCCAGAAAACTGCTGACCATGATTCACATCCTGAACAAGCTATTGCTGCTACCCACTCCATCACCTCCATATCTCAAAGGTAGTTAAGGCTTGCGTGTCAACTATGATGACACAACCCTAGAAAAATAATAGTGTTGTCATTCCAAAAGTTATGAAGGAAGTCACTTCAAGATGAGGGAAGGTGGAGACAAATATAGAGAATATGGTGTTAACAGGTGATTCTTTAACTGAAGAGTGGTCTAAGCAGGTGACTGACCCATTTATTGTAATTATCACTACACGGACATGTAATCCCCTATAACAAGGATGCATCCACAGCATACAGAAGACTTGTACCAACTTTATCATAATTAACTGGAGAAGGACATAGCATGACTCTAATAAAAATCTGCTTGCTTTTGTGTGTTTCTTTGTGTTACTTACCAATTTCCACCAAATACTCAGTGGAGCAAATTTACTTCAAGTAACTTGCTTTTACAGGATTACCCCAGTTCCCCTTGACTCCTACCCTATGGCTGCCTCCATGCACCAGTAAAACAAAAAAAAACTCAAGGCATAGGCTACTTCCAGCACTCAACTCGCTCCACACTGGACTTCAAATCTAACCCCAAGGGGATAGGCACTTCCCCTCTTCCTCTCGACCAAGCCCCCAACCGCCAATCCTTGATGATATCAAAGAGCCTTTACATCTTGGCAAAAATTTTGACCTAAATCATCTCCAACAACTTGTCCTAATCATAAACAATCTTCCTGGAGCAGTCTAATGGCCTCAAGCAAGGCAAGCACTTAAAAGGTTTCTCAATACACTATCTTATTAGCAATGGGCCTGTTCAGTTGATATCACCCTTCCAACAAAGAGCAATTGACAATGCCAAAGCTTGATTTGAATAGGATATGATCAAAGAAGATAGCCAAAAAAGATCTGGAATCCATAGATTCTCCTTAAATCGTGTGACAAGCAGGCGTAAGTAGGCATCTGTTTCATTAACTAATCCACAAAAATTACAGTGGCTCCCTCTAAGATCTCTATTCATTTCTTTAAAAGACTAAGATCTCTATTCTTGCATTCCCCACATTGCATGTGATTCTTCTGAAAGCCCTTCCCTCCCCCCACAGCAACACAGGAAAAAGATTTCTCCCTTCACCATTGCATGCTACAAAAGAACAGATTGCAAGCACATAAAAAACATCTTAACGAGCAGGCAATCTTGGCTCAAGCCCCTTCCCTCCCCCCACCCCTCATGTCGAATCCAGCCTCCTAGTTTCCCATTCACCAGCAATACACCTTTTCATTCAAGCAATCAATTTATCAAGGAAACCCCTCTTTTGCAAAGAGCTCCACACAAAAGACTAATCAATGAAATCATAGGTTTTTGAAAAGTCAAACTTCCATGCAAAAGCCTCGGTCACCTAGCACTTCCAATGAGAAATAATTTCACTGGGCATGACCATAAAAAAAGAATAACCACCACCACCAAGTGCGCATCCCCTCATGAATGCAGATTGCACAGGAATAAGCCGCCAATCACCTCTCAGAATCTATCAGCAAGAACATCTACTACTATAAGACACATTCTACTGGGGGATGGAATGAGTTCGTAACCTTCTATCCTCCCTGTTGAAAGCAAACAAAAAGAAACGACATTCAAGCTCATGAAGCCCCTGTTTCCTCCTGGAACCTCCTTCAAAGTGACCACCACAGTCCCACCAAGCCACAAAAATCTCTGATGAATAGAACAGGGAATCCACCAGCCCTAAAGCACTCCTAGGATCGAGTCCGAAAATAGCTTCTTTCACCTCTATCTTTGAAAATGTGGCCCCACCAACAAATCAACCTGTTCATGAGTAAATCTGGTGCAGCCCTTGCCATCCACCTCCAAGAATCCATTCCCTACTCAAAAAAGCTCCGAAATGCTTGACCAAACCAACACCAAGACTCCCATTTCTGCACCCAAATTCTTAAAAGCCAAATCCTTCCCCATATCCTATTGGCAGATATATGAAAAAATATTGTATTTGCACCCCCCCCCCCCCTCAACCACACTTGTGCCAATCATTGTCTCCCTTTGACCTCTATCTTGCAATCAGTGACCAAACAATACTCCTGGACCTCTCCTTTCCATCAATGAAAATCTGCTTCAACAGTGCCACCTTTCTTGACTCCCACTTGACTTCATTGTAGATGCCTCTACTTACTCAACCCCAATTTCCTCACCTCCTCCTCAGCACTACCTTCATTTGTTCCCTCCTCCCCAATCAGGATAAATCCTTGACTGAATTCTAAAGTCACTTCATCCAAGTCCTTGCTCTTGTTCCTCGCTAACCTTCACTAGTGTGACCCTCTCCCTTGACAACCGAATCTTTGAAGTCCAAACAAAAGGAGAGATCCATCCACCTCCAGCATGATAACTTTCTCACACACCAAAGGCCACTCTTACACCCATCCAACAAAATCAACATCAAAATTCCATCCAAGACACCTAAATTTCTTATCTATAACCAACCAGAGCCTTACATTGGCCTCGTGCACCAACCTCTTGAGCTCCATGATCCTCTCTTCAATGTCCACGCTTGTAGGTAAAGACTCTAGCTGAGGCAGGAAACATCTACCTTGAGTTTGGAGACGCTAGACTGGATGGCCATGAAGGTCATCTTCTGGGCAAGTCAAGCTGGTCATAAAAGTCAAATTTAGAAGTAGGGGGATGTGGAAGAGGAGAGATAGCATCTTTAAAAGGGAAAAATGAGCTACTGTTGATAGTGGATTGATGAAGGAGGGTCCAGGGATCCAAGGTTCTAAATGCCAATATCGATACCGTGTCTAATAAATTTCCAAGTGTCGTTATCAAAGGCACGCCATGGAAACCTCCATGTATCGACGTCGGATTATTGAGGTTATCAATAGGTCAAAATTATCCATATCGAGGGCACGCTGATAGCATGCAGATGCATACCAACAAATGCCAACTGAATTCACTTAAAATGATTAAAATTACAAATAAATCACAAACTACCAACTAAAAACCTTCAAAGGATATGTAAGAAAGGCATACATGTAAAAACACAAGTCTTGAATAAATACATAATTAAAGAATGCAATGTATATCTAAACTAAAGTAATACAACAACCATTCAAGTGCCATTAAATAAAAATTTAATGTTCCATCCCTTCAACTTCCTCTACTACCTTTCATATATCAAGGTCTAATACATGCCTTAATTGACATAGACAATAAAAGAAAAGCCAGATAGGTAATACAGAGAGACAATAAAGGAAAAACCAGATGTCGTATCGACAAGTCAAAAGGATAAATAGCCAATATATTGTCAATATCGGAAAATTACGTAAAAAGACTCAAAATGTCACCAATTTGATGAAATTATCAGTTTAATAACTAATACATGCATTAAGAAATGCCTAAGAAGACTAAAATCATTAATTTTAAATGAAAATATAATGTAATCAGCACTGGCAATGATTACTTAGCTAGACAAAACAATCCTTAATAGTTGTAGTCGCCTCATGTTGGTGAAAAATCCTCCTCTTAAAGAGAAAATAAAATTGGAACGGGACATTAAGTTAAGTAGAAGGGAGAGAAAGTATAGTGCTTAGTTTTTTCATTAGTCATTAGAGTTGTTGGGAATTACTTAAGCATGAAATTAAAGCTTTAGTTGAATCTTATATATGAGCCAAGTGTAAAAATAAATAAATTTCAATTTTAAATGAAAAAGTTTTGAGGTGTCTAGAGACTTTCCACGAGGAGTACAGGGGGACAGAGCACCCCTGCAATATGGATATTTAATTCCTTAAGAGCAACAACTACCAGCAGACATTAGCATGAGCGTCAGCACAAGCAGCAACACAACACAGGAAATATGTTGGTGATACACCTACATGTCGATATGCCTTTTTCCCAAAAGTGACCGTATCAATGGCATGCCATCAACATTTTAAATGTTGTTGGGATCATGGAATAAGAACATAAAAGAAAACGTGTCTAGATGTACAAAAAAAAAAGTTGTTTTGATTGTTTCTTGTATGTGTATTTTGTGGTGTGGAGTTAGGGGGAGCAAAGATGTAGAAACAACTTAAGAGAAGGAAAGAAAAGGTTGGCAACTTTAGAGGGGTATCTATATAAATATTGAGAATGAATGGACAATATTGTTTACAAAGATAACAGTAGATGGAACAACACACACACAAGAGCTACAATTTTACATGCAAAACCCCTCACGGGGAAAAACGACAGGAGCACAAGGTCTACAAGGCCTTAGTGTCCACCAGCAACCAACATTTTGTTCTTCACTAAAAGCACAAAGAGGAGGAGGAGGGGTGTGTTACACTATTTACATGAAAATAAAGTACATGGACCAACACCCAATGTCTATATAGCCAATTACAAATATTGGACACCACTCAACACCCCCTCAAGTTGAGCATAAATGTTGAAGATGAAAGCCATGTGGATCTAAAGATTATACTAGAAGGGAGGGGTGCATAGTATAGACGAAAATTTAAAAAATAACGAAAGCGAAAAATTCAAACCACAAATAACCAATCACAAGTGCACCTTGATTTATAATGGAAACCCTTCCGAATGAAAACCACTACCTAAGCTTCCCAGCTTAGGATTTTCCCAACTAGACCGCACTAGTCAATCCACTAAACTTCATACCACTTGAACGAGGGTGGCACAACCTTTTACAATGACCCGTCTCTTTGATACCTGAAGAGAAGCACAACAACGGGCCTCCCAAAACAACTTGAGAGCCAAACAAAATAGTAGAAAAAGAGATAATACAGTTGAATCCTAAGGAACCTCAAATATAAAATCAAACCAATATTTTTCGTAGAGGCTTTAGATCAGAGTGCTTTGAAAAAGCGTGGAAGCGAGAGCGCAGAAGCACTTCAAAAGTAGAGCGTAGGAGCACTTTTTCTTAGAGGATATGCTTTGAGTTGTGTAGAAAAGGTTGCCAAAGACCTCTATTTATACAAAAAAATCAACTTGATTTGAAAGATATTCAAATGTAGTTGGTCAATCAAAATAACCACATTGGTCGATAAAAAACCTTTTGGTCAATTAAGCCAATTGGTTGATCAATTAACCTACTATTTCGATCGATTAATCTAGTAGTTTGGTTGATCAAAGCATTTTGGTCGATCATTTGTCATAATTGATCAATCAATAAGTATTGTACTAAAGTTCTAAGTTGTTTACCTCTTTGGCAAAATAATTGAGATTTCGTACAAAAACTCTAGACTTAAAATAATAAGAAAAGACACTAGGGGACTCTAGAGAAAGCCTCAATCTTTTCCACGAGTCACGATAGAGTCGTGAAAGATTAATTTGACAGAAAGCATAATTTTAGTACATCAAAACTAAAGTATTAACAGAAGATGCCCAACCTGCTCACATTCTTCTCGTATTGCATCGAAGCAAGGACTTTAGTGAACGCATCACTAATTTGATCCTCGAGTCTCAAGTAAGGAATACACAGACCTTGAGGATCAATCTTCTCACTAATTGTCTATCTAGCTCAACATATTTTGTTCTATCATGCAAAATTAGATTATTGCAAAGATTGATGGTGACTTTATTATCACAATAAAGCTTCATGGGTGTTGTGGGCAGAATCCCAATATCAGCAAGTAGGATTTTCAACCACCACACTTCAATAACCCCCATAGCCATAACTCCATACTTAGCTTATGGGTTGGATCTAACACCGACGCTTTGCTTTTTGCTTCTATATATAAGACTCCCACCAAGGTATATGCAACACACAATGGTAGACCGTCTATCATCCAAAGAGCCCACCCAATCAACATCAATGTAGGCTTCAATATCCAAACAATCTCCCTTCGAGCACAAAAGGCCTCTTTCAAGATTATTCTTTAGATAATGGAGGATACAATTGTTAGCAACGAGATAAATATCCATTAGGGCATGCATTAACTGACTGGCAACATTAACTGCATAAGTGATATCAGGTCGAGTTAAAGGTAAATCAACTTACCCACAATCTTCTAATATATGTTTTTTTTCTCCAACTCATCTAGTTGCTTCCCATCCTTAAACCCAAGTGATGATTTGCATCAATAGGTGTAGAAGCAGGTCTACACCCAAATTTCCCAATCCCTACATGGAAATATAGATTTAGGGTTGCCATGCAAGTTGAGTTAAGAAATTGACTCGATGAGATGGAGATGCGAAAGTCCTTCTCTTGTCACTTTTCATGGAAAAAGCATATCCTTTGACCTAAGATAGATATGTCTTTATGCTTAAAATTGTACATTTGGTGGATCGATAATTGATGCATTCACCTTGGTTTTTAGATTGAAAAGCTAGTGTACATATGAGGGCATAGAAGTCATATGATCTCTCGAAGGGATCACATAGATCTGCAATT
Source organism: Thalassia testudinum (assembly GCA_037157565.1). Taxonomy (NCBI): domain Eukaryota; kingdom Viridiplantae; phylum Streptophyta; class Magnoliopsida; order Alismatales; family Hydrocharitaceae; genus Thalassia; species Thalassia testudinum. Next base: position 29,675,183 of record JAZHRO010000024.1, read on the forward strand.
GTAAGTGTACACAGCAGATCGGGAGACATAAGCTCAGTCCACATATATTAGAAAGTATAAAATTCCACGCATTATCGTATGGGTCATGATCAAACACACACATGTAAAAAAAGAGGACAAGCCTTTGGAAAAAGATCCGATCTTCGCTCTCATCCCAATGATACAAAGAGAATATGAAATATGTGTAACCCATGATAGGATGGACAATGAATCTGGGATTTAATCATTGGGGTTACGCATGTCTTCTAGTGTGAAAGATTCACAGGTATTTGGAATACATAAGGGAGGCGTAGCACCATAAATTTCACGAATCCTAAACTCTTTATTATTGGCATAATGAAACCAATAATTATTTTAATGGGTTCCTACTTGTAGAATAAATTAAATGTGATTTAAGGAGTTAAATTACATTTAATTTGGTGATTAATTGCATCTAATTTAATTATGTTAAAATCCAAGAGTCAAATTGCAATTAATTAATGTTGGGATAGGAGATCCTAACAACTCATAAGTTTTATGGGCCAATCCAATAAAATTTAAGTGGGATTAAAGATCCCAACCCTTGCATGGAGATCTAAGGATTCCCATCATATTAGGATTAGGCTTAGGAATCCCTATAAATATCTCCTAATAGCCATTAAGGAAAACCCTCATTGAACCCAATCAATTCCAATTAAGTGGCTCCAAAATCATCTCCACCAGAGAGAGAAAAGAGAAGAGAGCAGTAGCGCCATCATCGCTTATCCTCCCCATCATATTGGATGATCTGTTCCCTCAGGAGAGGTCTTGACAGAAGTTCAGATATCTAGGCAGCCTCTTGGATGTCCAGATCCTTTATGATCTTGGCATCCAGTTTCTCTGGGAGATGACCTAGGAGTCTTCTGGATGTCCAGCAACCATGTGTGCCGTCTAATCTTGTTAACTACGAGTTCTAAACTTGTAGTAATCAATCTCTAGAGGACGATTCGAGGTGAGAGTCACCTTTAAAACCGCAAAGGAGTTCGTAGGGCACAAAGCATTCACGTTGCACACAATGGGGATTGAGTGCTCTTGGTACAAAGGGTCTCATCCAACTATCGAGGTGTCCCAGAAGGCCAAGATTTATTTAAGGAGGTACAACACTTAGGGTGTTGTGCTACGCCACCCAAGTATAACTCATTACTTGTAAGGAACCTGAAATAGCGAGATGCTAGATCTTCACATATTATTCCAAATATATAGGTCTTTGTCGTTTCTCAATTTCGATTTATCGGATTTCCAAGCATCAATCCAAACATCAATTCAAACAAAAATTTAAACGGCCAATCTATCACGCTTCCTCAATGCCACCAAGATCTGAGGATTGAATCATTCGATCCCTACCCCTAGGGGGTTAGATCCCAACAAAATGACACTTAATTTTAGCAATTTCCTCTTCATCATCTCTAATGGCAATCATGTCATCAACATACACAATTAGCAAGGTAGTCTTCCCTGCATTTTGCTTCAAAAAGAGAGTATGATACCATTTCCTTGCTTATACCCTTGATTTCTCATCGCAAGGTGAAGACGTTCAATCGATGCTCTGGGAGACTACTTGAACTCATATTACACCTTTTTTAGCTTACAACAGCTCATACCCTAGAAGCATACCCATATAAATGATTTCCTTTAAGTTACCATTCAAGAGGGCATTTTTTACATCAACGTGGTGTAGCTTCAATGAATAATGAACAACAATAGCTAAAATGACTCACTTTAGCTAGAGTCTCAAAATAGTCAATTACATACTTTTGTGTGAATCATTTTACCACCAAGCGAGCTTTATATCTATCAATCTACCCATCTACTTTGTACTTGATGGTATACACTAATTTTGAGCCAACTATATAAGCACCCTTAGGAGTATCCACAACACCCCAAGTATGATTTTTAACCAGAGCAATGATCTCCTCCCACATAGCATTTACCCATTTAGGGTGTCAAGTTGTGCCTCAACAACATTCCTAGGCATTTCAGAAGAGGCAAGTGAGGTTAAAACACATCTATAATTGGAACTCAATTTATAATAAGCCATGCATCTGCTTAAAGGGTGTTTTGTACATTCACTAACTCCTTTCCTGAGAGCAATAAGCATCTCTCCAGCATTTAAGGCACTTAAGATATTTTCCACAATACCTACACTCAATCCCATTATGATCATCAGTCTTTAAGACAGGTAAAGTAGCATGCAACCTTAAGTCCTGACACTCAATGTCACATCCTGGATCTAAATCCGGTGCAGGTATTGAAGAAGTATTAGGATTGGTCTCATGGTTAGATTTTTATCCTCGTTATTGTCTTTTGTACATTCTTCCATACCTCCTACCTACACCATTATCCTCTTCTTCCCCTTGTTTGCCATTCTCATCAACTTGAACCATAGCAATGATCCCAAAACCTCAAAGTCACGACCATAGCAACAGTAATGTTAGAAACAACATCCATAGCAACTTAATAACGACCAAAACTTTGTTTGTATTGTTGGATAAAACTACCATTTCCAATCATATGATTTGTTACCTGCTATCAACAATTCAATCATCCTTATTAGAGCTTGAAGCAAATGAACAATTACTTGACTTTCCTTGAGCTACAAGATCATGGTTGAGGGACCTAGCATCAAAACTCCCCTCTTTCACTAGCAATGCTCTAGAGAACAACTCTTGTAATTCTCAAATCTAATCGGTAATTAAGTTGCAAAGAATCAACTTCATTCCCTCTTCAAAGGTCTTCCGCATGCTAGAGCCCTCAGAAGTAATGGTTGTAATCAACTTCACATTTTGGGTTTTGCTAGCAATTTTCTAGTTACATTCCCCTTTCGTCCTCTTCTCAGGGTGCAAGTCCGAGCAATAGTCTACAATATGGCCGCTTTGATGACAATGGGTGCACTTCCTGTGTTGGACCTTGTATTGTCTTGATTGGCCTTACTACTACTAGAACCTTGACTCACAAGAGTTGAATGCTATACATCTTTGTTGCCATCATTAGCACTTGTGAACTTAAAATTCATAACCCTGCACCTCTCATCTGCTTCCAACTAAAAGTAAAGTTCTTCAAGGGCGAGAACTTTTGACGAGTTAAGAATCCAACTCCTCACAACTTCAAACTCGAGATTGAAGCCTCCCAAGGTAAATGTCTGGTTTTTCCACTCACACGTCCCAAAAAGTTTCTAATCAGCAGTACACTTCCAAATCTCATCAGCAAAGTAACCCAAGTCCTCCAACTTAGATTTCGATACCCCATAGTAGCTAACAACATATCACCCTAGCGAAGATTGTAGATCTCTCTCATGAGATGATACACACGAACCTCTGTCTTTTCTATCCATACATGCTTTAAGCACTTCCACATCTCTCTAGCCTTCTTTAACTATCCAAGTTTTCACTTGGCTATCTTCCAAGTACTATTTCTCCTAAAATTTATCCATTGGTTCAGGTTTAGGCTTAGTACCATCAACATATCTGATCCTCTTGCTTCTCGTAATGGCCATCTCGGCAACTGCAAACCACAAAAGGTAGTTGTCATTCGTCAACTTAGTAGTAGTAATCAGACTATTCATCGTATCTTGGCCCTTCAACAATCCAATATCCATTTTTCTTTGGGACTAAATGTGGGTGCTCACAGAGCCAAGAAACACCAAGAGTCGCCTAAATAATGGAGAGAAAGGGTTGAAATCAGACCATGAAGATAAAGGCTGGTACTTGGAGTCAAATATGGAGCACACAAAACACAAACGAGAGCTTTAATGGCCACACCTCTAAAACAGAGTTTTGACAAAAGCCTAAAGAACCCGCCTATGCACCGACAGCGATCACAGGAGTGACAATGGCGAGGGGCGATGCTACCCAGGCTAGAATCCGACAGCAAAAGGGTGTTGCTATAGTAAGAGGCCAGCCCACAAGGACTTGGATGAGGTTTTACAGAGAAAGGACGGTTGCAAGAACTTCGCTGGAACCCTAGTGACACTCCAATGACCAAAACCCTAGTGGCACCCCTACTAAAGAAAGGATCTCCAGTGACTTAAGGCACAGCAACACCACCCCAACCACCATACAACCTCAGAGGTCATGACTGAAGCTCAAGTAAGTTGCTTCTCAATACAAAAAGAAAATTTCGTTGAGAAACCCTATCTCTGATACCATGTAGATCAAATAGCACACACACGAAAGCTACGATTTTACATGGAAAACCTCTCACAGGGAAAAACCACTGGAGCAGAAGCTCCACAACGCCCCAGTTATTAACACCTTAGTTTTCATACACCAAAATTACGTTTATAGGCCAACTAATCCTTTAAGAAATCAATCTTGGATCTTGGCAAGGGAAAGGATAACTCAGAAGACAAGCCCTGTATCTTTTATTTTCTTAAGTCTAGAATTTTTTTACAGAACCTCAAATATTTTCCAAAAAATTGACAAACACTAAAATCCATATTTTAGGACCTTTGATCGACCAAAATAAAAAAGTAATCGACCAACGAAGATTGATAGACCAATCAATACAATAGATCGATCAAATCTCAGCAAATTAGGAAGTCTAAATTCAACAAATTAATCAATCAAAATATTAGATTATCAAGAGGTGATCGACCAAACAATTTAATTAATCGATCAATAGGCTTTTTGATCGACAATTAATTAATTTGATCGACTATCAATTTTTAAATAGTTTACAAAATTGCTCAGATTTCTAGTATAAATAAAGCACCTTTGTAGCCTCTCAGGCACAACTTCAAGAGAAAATCTTCTACTCTAAGGCCTCGTTTGGTACAAGTTTAAGGGGAGGTTTTATCCTATGTGTCAACGGTAAAGTGAAATAATGCATGAATAGTAAAAAGTTTTATTCCCCACCTATCACATCTACCATCATCCATCACATCTACCTCTCACTAATCATATCTACCTCCACTAACTCACTCTTATCCATCACATCCACCTATCACATCTATCTATTAACCCACTCCCAATACAAATAAAAACAAAAATCAATAATAATATATCAACTCAGATATCACATCCACACCCACTAACCCTCCTCTTACCCATCCACTTATCCTTCTTAAGACTTCCTAAATTTTACCCAATCTTAAACTTTAAACATCTACCAAACAGGACCTAAAGGTATTCTTACACTCTCTTTCCAAGTGCTTCTGCGCTCTTTTTGTCACGCTTTCTAAGCACTTCATCCTAAGCCTCTGAGAAATACTTGATTGGTTGGGAGACCTTGTTACTGTAAGAGGCTGCGCCACCCTCGCTTTAAGTGGTACATTTCTTTGTGGATTGACTAGCTTTGCCTAGTCGGAAAAATCCTAAACTGGGAAGTTTAGGTAGTGATTTTTACCCGAAAAGGTTTCCACTATAAGTTCAGGCACACTCGTGCGAATTTATTTTGTGGTTTGCATTCATTTTTTAATACTATTTTAAATTTGTCATCTACACTATTCACCCCTCCTATCTAGTATAGTTTTTTATCCTCAGGTTCATCACTAGTGTCCACTAGCAACTAGGGTTTTGTTCTTCACTAAAGGAGGAAGGGTGTATTACACTATATGAGAATAGGGTACATGAACCCACACCCAAGGTCTATATACCCATTTCCAAATATTGGACACCAATCAACAACTATGTTAAGACCCTAGAAAACATGTTGGAGTGCATGCCGACTTTCCAAAAAGGCACCTTTGTTGACAACAATCATGAGAGAATTAAGCACATGGGCTACCACATTATTCACAATTTCTATGAGCATGGACAAACTTTTATCTCGACTTCATAGTCTACAAACGAATTAGCAACCTTACCATGTTGGAGAAAATAGACCTATTTCGATTAGGAACCCCAACCTCCTTTATAGAGAGAGTAAGATTAGAAAAATTACATAAAAGAGCCAACAAGAATAGGAAACTAGCAAACATGAATAGGAAAAAGGCTAGAACTTTCAAGCCTAATTAAATAGACTAACCCAAAATAAAGTATGACTATTTACTAACTAATTCTAATGCTCTAACGCTACCCCCCAACTTGTTACAGTAGATAAAATTTGACTCCCCCTATAAAGACATCTTCTAGCTGGAGGAGCAGGCAAGCAAGCAAGAAAAAGGAGACACTCCCAAGCAAAAAATAATAGCAGAAGAACAGGAGACAATCCCAAGCAACAACAGTAGTATAGCGAGAGACAATCCCAAGCAACAGCAACAATAGTAGTAGTAAGAAACGAACTAAAGCAATTCAGGATTTCCAATAATACTGGAGGCCAACGTCTTGGCATCCATATTAGTAGAAGAGGACGATCCTGACGTCGTCAAGTTGAGAAGTCAAGCAGTCATGTAGGGATGCACGATATCGCGCACAAAAGTGTGCACCACGCAAAGTCGCACAAAAGTAGAGCCGAGCCCACGGCAAGTAGGCAGTAGCCATTGCTACGCACGCAGCAAAGGGAAATAGCCACGTGATATGCACATGACAGAAGGAAGCAACGCAACAATTGCACACGGTAGGGAACAGTAGCAAAAGCAACAATAGCCATTGCTAGGGGGAAAAGTAGTTGTGCAAACACAGCAGCCACAACAACAGCACCCAAAGCATCAGCAGCTAGCAATGCTGGGGCCATGCACCACACAAGGCAAGCAGAACCGTGGCACCAAGCAGGCGAAGGTTGCAACGCAGCCATGCACTTATGCATGCAACAAGGAGAGTTGGCGCAACGGTGATGCATGCAGAGTTGCGTACGAAGTCGCACAAAGGTTGGTGGCATGCAACAACAATGGAGTTGATCTCTGACGTGCAGAGAATGAAGATTTAGGCAATAAGAATCCTCAATCACCAAGATCAAGGGTAGAGACGTCCCACTCCGATACCACGTTGGAAAAAGTCGAGTCTTATTTCAATTAGGAACCCTAACCCCCTATATATAGATAGTATGGTTAGAAAAATTATATAAGAGATCCAACAAGAAACTAACAAACAGGAATAGGAAAAAAACTAGGACTCTCAAGCCTAATTAAATAAACTAGGACTCTAAATTAACTGATCCTAATATTCCAACACTTACAATACAAATTGTCCACCACGGTTGGTTATCACAAGGATAACCACCCTTTCCCTTTTCAAAAAAAAAAATGTCCACCACGGTTACCATGTGCACAATTGTCAATATTTCAGCCAACTTGAACCAGATAGATGTCTATAGTCCAACTAGAGTGGTGTTTACACACTGCAACTCAGTCTAACCAAATATTCCAACACTTACAATACAAATTGTCCACCACGGTTGGTTATCACAAGGATAACCACCCTTTCCCTTTTCAAAAAAAAAAATGTCCACCACGGTTACCATGTGCACAATTGTCAATATTTCAGCCAACTTGAACCAGATAGATGTCTATAGTCCAACTAGAGTGGTGTTTACACACTGCAACTCAGTCTAACCACTTGTTCTTTGCAAGAGATATAAAACATTTAAAATTAGGCTAGAAATAATTAACAAGAAAAGATACACAAATTTGTTGAACAGAAAAAACATATATCCACCAAAAAGAAGCAACATAGTAATACCTTTCATTAGTGCTGTAATCTTTTGAACCCCTCCATAATAGCTAAATATTTTGCAATTATGAATGGAGCGGGTTATGATCGTCAACGACTTAAGTATATGAAGTGTTTCAGAATTGGATCCAAAGCTTGAAGATGGCTCTGTAAGGTCTACATTAGACAGTGAACCACTGGAGTAAACTGCAAGAAAAGATGTTAGTTAGCCCTGAAATATAAAAATAAAAAGATATGCACAGAAATAAGCCAGCATTCACAAGAGGCAACCATCATGAAGAGCATAGGAAAACCAGAGCATCCACCTATTTAATTTGTAAAGTGCATTTCAGTTTTTCATCTGTAAATCTTGTTTAACTGGAAAGGCTAGCATACCATTTTTTAATATCAATTCTTGACATAAAATACCAAGTGAACAAATACAAAGAACAGCCAACTCCAGAAGACATGGCAAGTAGGTCCTTCCAATATAACACGCCTATCTTTGTTTTCTATTGAAAGGCTAAAGGATGGTTATTGAAGGTCAGTACCGTCTACTCTATTACTTTAACCAAAGTGGAGAGGACAATTACAAGCACATCTGGAACTAGATGCCATAGTCACAGGTTTTATTATAACAAATTATATGGCATGATAATCCCATGAACATCTATCACACCTTAATGTGCATATAGAAAGAAAAAGGGAAGTAATAACTGGGTTTTAAACTGTTAACTTATCCCCTCTCAAAAAAATGTTCAGTTTATCAGATCAAAAGTCCAAAAGATAGAATGGCTGTCATCATATGGACACTTCTGTCATATGCCCACAAAATGATCACAGATTATTTCAAGGATCTGACTTGTTCGTAGGGCCCATACATTTTATCCGGTCCATAGAAGTACGATGGACAGTGAGGATGTGTTTCACATAGCATAAGTTTCACACACCATATCAGCATAACTGTTTACCACAAGACACGATTTGCCATCTTGGAGAAAACCAAAAGCACAGCTCTTTAATCAAAACAGGGAAGCTTTCTTTGGGTTTCAACAAAATTACCAAAAAAGTACTGAAATTCCTCCAACAGAATTTGTGGGGAAGCATCAAAGTAACCAAGAAGACCCAAAGTCTCCCAAAGATGACCAAGACTTTTCCTTCTTGCATCTGTCAAGAACAGTTAAAATGGAACCATGGCTTCTCTGGAAAACTGATAGGATGGAATAAAACCAGATAAACTCCATGATTCAATTCTTTCTACATTATTCCAATACAAGATGTACATGGCTATATTCTAGGTGCACAAAAACAATTATTTGAACTCATGAGCTTTAATATGAAACCACGGACGACAACCCACTGAGGCAGTCATCCTGTCACTTTCTTGCAGAGATTGACAATGGCAGGCAAGCCACCTATGATTATCTTTTTTTAAACAATATGAGCCAACAATTACAACAAACATTAATGGAAGCAAAATACCCTGTACTTTTTTTTTTTGGAAGGATGGAGGGTGGTCATCCTTTTGATAACCACCCAATTTTACTCCATTAAACCAAACAGAAATACATCATGGGACTGATTGCATAACAGACTCCCAAAACATCACCTGCGGCGAAATATAAGACACAAAGTTTTCAAAATATGGCGTTCGTCCTCTAAACACCACCCTATTCCTCCCCAGCCAAATACCCTAAAGCACAGCCAACACCCTTACTTTTTCCTTCTTCGACCTGAAAACATGTTGTCTGCTATGGGTGTTACCACTCCTGAATAATGCCTAGTCCATGGTGTTGTACTGAATCCAATCCTATCCAACACCTTCAAGGCGAAGCAGCATTTGAACAATAGGTGGTCAACATCTTCCTCATCCAAAGCACACAAGGGCCATGTCCTGCCGTATGTCAGTGACCATCTGGATCTCCACACCTTGGTAATAATCCGCCCCCTCCTCAGCAGCCAGGCAAAAATCTTCACCTTCAGTGGACAATCCGCCAACCAGATCAACCTACAGTCCTGCAAGAGGTCAATGTCAATGGTTTGCACGCACCCACACAACCTAACGTAGACCTTCATCACTCAGAAGACCTCCCCATCCCAGCAGCACATGTCCACCCCACCTCCTAGCCCGTAGCCCTCCACCTGGTGCAACATCTCCTCAAACTCTCCAATCCTCTAGTCAAACAGTACCCCCTGGAAGATCGGGCACCAAGCACCATCCCAACAGCTCCCCACAGTAACCTCTAGGTCCACAGCCCTCGAGAACAACCTATGAAACTTGTCAGAAAGTGACCTGTCACCCCGCCAATCGTCTCTCCAAAACCTAAAAGCCTACCCCGTCCAAACAAACAGGGAGAAGAAGCTTCACACCACCGATGCTAGACCCAAGATGTCGCGTTCAATAACCCCAACGTCTTGTAGGTCATGAACGACCCATAGCACTCCTAGAAGACACAACCAAGGAGGCCCTGATCCTATTGCAACCAAGGTTTTAAAAAACACAAGTCAATACCAATGTGGTTTGCCTTCATTGAATCAAGGTGTAAGCCTCGAGGTGCTCGAGATGTAAACCTCAGTTTTTGGATGGAAAATAAGAAAAAATGACAAATATATATTGTTAAGGGATAATATGAAAAATCAATGTAAAAATACACTTTCATGCTATTTTTTCACTATAATAACATTTAAATGTCCATTACTAAATATTATTACCACACAGGACACACAATATATTCACATATAAACTAATATACCACAAGTTAAATACACATAAGTACCACACAACATGTAAACTCTTTAAAAAAATCAAAATAGTAGTCACATAATAGTACTAAAAAAATAATAATAAAATATATTTTTTTGAGAGAATAATAATAAACATATAAGAACAAGATTTAAGTAAATAATTACCACATAACCTCTTAAAGAAATCAATTCAATGATCACATAACATGTAAAATAATCACATAAAACATTCTAACATGCTTTAACATAACTGAACAGTAAAGTAAAAGTACAAGTAACAAGAAAAAATGTAATGTATAACTCAAGAGAGGTCAGGCCCCTTACCAACAACAGCAAAAAGTGAGGTTGAGACTTGAAAGGGGAAGGGGCCAACGATGGGCAATGGAGACGGGAGAAACTGGTAAAGGGTGGTACATAGGGGAGGTGACTGGCAATTGACGATGTAGCAACAACCATTGGCAATGGTAATGGAAGAGTCCAAAGATAGAGAATGACTTGCAACACTATGAGCGATGGATTTTTTAGGGCTTGAGAGGTTAACGCCACTGTTTGGGGTCAGGTGATGGGTATAGAATTTTAAAAAAGGATTTTATTTGCTTTATTAGGTCATATGTAACTCACATGACCTTCAAATGTGAACTTTCGACTGAGGCTATAGCCTCGATTCTACCTCGCCACCTCAGCTCCACCTCGACAAATAGAGGCGCAAGCCTCAAAATGCAACCCTGAGGCCATAGCCTTAGGGCGATTTTCTTCCACCTTGCCTCGAGATGCAAGCCTCAAGCACCTCAAAGCTAATTTTTTAAAACCATCATGAGTATCAATACTTGTTCACAATTTGAGTTAAGTATCCAAACCCGTGCCCTGCATATACCCATACTTATGATCAGTACCGATACCTGCAACAAATACTTTTTTTAAGCTAAGTTTTGATTTCTTCCAAAAACGAAATGATTTTAGAAACAATTTTAGATTTTGAAAAATGGTGTTTGTCGCGAATATGGAACCTAATTATCTCTTATTGATTTTAACTCTATCAATTTTTTTGTTAGGAGGTATGCAAGGTTTAAGAAATAAAAGATAAAATTCAAACTAATCTTCATCTATGGCCATCAACATCTCAATCATCGTTCATCATCTAAGCCATCTTGGTTCCTATGCATTAAGCTCACAGAAGCTTATTATATCAAAAAGGGTTTTATTAACACCAAAACTTAGAAGAATATGGAAGTAGGTTCCAACACCCACTTCAATCAACATGCATTAATTTTATGCGGCATCTCCATCAATCCATCCATCTGGTCAAAAAAATGATTTATTAAAAAAGCATTTCCAAATTGCAATGTATTTCAATTTTTAAGTCTACCATAACTCATTCCTCCACCAATGAACTTGCATTACATCTATTCAATCTCCCTCCTATACTTGAAACCCCTATTGCCAATTGAACCCCAAACTTCTCAACCATATCAAAGCCAACGATCAAACCTCAAGTTCAAACAAAGTCCCCAACCCCAAAAAGAAAGAAAAGGGGCCACGAAAACAAACCTCAAGCTCGAACATGATATACCCTCTCTTGTAATGTACAATCTTAAAAACCAACTATTACCGTTGTCAATCACATTAGATCATAAAAGTTCTTTTTTTTTTAAAAGAACATCATATCATAAAAGTTAGAACTTTCACTTGAAGAATATTCATTGTTGATCGCAACAACCCTTGAATGATTTTTTTTCCTTTTTGAGAGGAAAAAAGGAGGGCCACTCGAGGTTCTTCGCCCTCCATCATATTAAGAAGTCAAAGGATTACAAAAGATTTATAAATATTACAAATTCATCAAACTCCATTCCAATCTTGTATAAAGCCTTTTGCTCTAGCAAGGATATTTTCACCATCCCCTATTGAACTCTAAGACAACATCATTCTTTTTACACTCGAAAATCATAATTCACCTTCTGCCATGTCACAAGGCTCACAATCCGCAAAATCCATTATACATAGAGACCCAAAGTCCCAAGGCCATTAGTTGTCAAAGATGATGGCACCATATTTATATCTACTGTACAAATTTAGGCCCATTAATACAAACAAGTGGCCATAAAGACCCTCAATCTACTACCAATAAAGATTTTTTTTAAAGAAAAAAGAGGAAGATTACCTGAGCGCAGTAACCATCCTATAAGTATAATAAATTAGAAGAGGATCAGACTTAGAGTTACTGGTTTTGTAACCAAAATTCAGAAAAATAGTTAGCCTCTCACTACATTCTCCACCCAACATCGCATATTATTGAAAACCTTATTGTTCCTCTACAACCAGATAGCCCAGAAAATGCCAAAAGCTTTGCACCACCCATATCAAGGTGAAAGTGGTCTCTGAATGTCGTCCAAAATGCCTCAGTCAATATGGCCGATAGTGTGGACATCACACTAATCCCAGAACTCTCTAGAGAAACTGCATTCGAAAAACAAATGTTGGGTATCCTCATCCGATTGGGCACATACATAACAAGCAGGTTATATCCCCAGTAGAATACCACTTGGTTCTGTAGACTTTAGTTACCAACCTCTTCCTTCTAAAGAACCAAAGGAATACCTTGATCTTGAGAGGGATCTTACAACTCCATATCAGTTTGGAATCATCCTCTATAGGTGTCAACTGCACCCCATTTGAAATCAAGAACTTGTAGGCATTTTTAACAGAAAAGTTTCCATGCTTCCACCACATTCTGTCAGGTTCAGTTGATGGCGAGAAGTCCTCCACAGCAGCCAGCAGTTGCTGAAATTCAGAACACATCGCATCAGAGAGACCCTTTAGTAGTCTGATGTCCCAAACATTGTGTTCTCTATCCCACAGATCTGTCACCCACGCCTTTTTATATGTAATATGTTGAAATAACCTCTAGAACAAATCTGAAAACTTTCCATTGCTAGACGAATCATCGAGCCAAAATTTAAAGGAAGACCCATCACCCAAACATGACCTGAAATGATCTGAAAATTCTGTCAAAATTGGACGCATGGAGTGCCAAAACGCTGAAGATCCACTAATAGGAGCTACCCGCCGATTCAGATCCATGTCTTCTCCATAGGAGACTTTCAAGGTAGATGTAAGCAAATCTTGCTCGTTAGAAAACAATCTAACCACCCACTTCATCAGTAGTGCTTTATTGAAATAGTTCAACTTACCAATACCAAGGAGCCCTTCTTTTTTTTGGCTTGCATATATTACTCCAAGAAATCAGTTGTGCAAATCTCCCCTCGCAATCCGTACCTTTCCAAAAGAACTTTTTTCTTATCAAATCAATATTTTTCAGAATTTTCCTCGTTGGCACAAACTCAAACATGAAGAAGTCCGAAGACCACTCCACCCAAAAAAATGAGAGGACTGATTTAAGAAGGACCAGATGTCCTCCTTTAGATAGGAGTCTACCACTCCAAGAAGACAACTTCTTTGATAGCCTCTCAACAAGAGGCTTCCAATCAGACGAATTTAGTTTCTTCCCCTTTAACGGCAGCCCAAGATATCGAATAGAAAGCCTAACCACCGGGGTCTCCAAGATATCAGATAACTCATTCTCTGCCAACCTTTCCATATCAAAAGGGACCAGAGTGGACTTATGTCTATTAATTTTAAGGCCTAAAATTTCAACAAAAATTCTCACCAAAGAGGAGACATGATTCGCCTTTCTTCCCCCCCTTCAATGAAGAAGGTAGTGTTATCAGCACATTGCAAGATTGATGTTATGATCCTACCATCATTCTTAGCAGTAAAACCAAAAAACAAGCTACCTTCATAGGCTTTAAAAGCCATGTTTGCAAGTGTATCAACCGCAATGTTAAACAGCATCGAAGCTAACAGGCAGCCTTACCAAACACCCCTTTGTGGATGAGTCCAAGAACCATTTGCCCATCCATTAATCAACATAGAAAAGGAAGAGGTAGTCATGCATCTTTTCATCATCATTATCCATCGATCTGGGAATCCCCTTCTCTTCAGAATGTCCCACAAATAGTTCCAAGAGATGGAATCATAGGCCTTAGAGAAGTCTACCTTCCACACAAACGCCTTAGACTTACTCCTCTTCCAAGAAGCTAGAAATTCCTCCGCCAACGCATAGGAATCCTGTAGTGACCTCCCCTTGACAAAGGCCAACAGATCAAATGAGATGATGTCAGGGAGCACTTGACGCAGACGATTGGCTAAAATTTTTGCAACCAAAAGGTAAATGGAGTTCAATAATGAAATAGGCCTAAAGTCTCCCACCTCCTTCGGAACTTGTTTCTTTGGTAGAAGCAATAAGTAAAATCTGTTAAGCCTTTCAATTCCTGCATTGCCATCAAAGAACTCCTTAATCATAGCCAATATATCAAATCCAACCACCTCCCAAAACTCCTCATAAAAAATAATTTGCAAGCCATCTGGGTAAGGGGAACCTTCTGTCTCAATGCCACGCAAGGCACCCATAACTCTTCTTCATCCACATCCTTAGCAAGCGCGACCTTTGCTTCATCACTGATTTGATCCAACTGCAAATTTGCCAGCCACCAGTCACCACACGGCTGCCTTTTGGTGAAATCCTAAAAATAATTCTTAGAAGCACTACAAATTTGGTCTCTTTTTCTAAAGACATTATCACTCACCTTCAGGCTATTAATCATAATTCTCCTTCTTCTTGTGCTGGATGACAAATGGAAGAATCTGGCATTTGCATCCCCTTCTTTGAGCCACAACCGTCTTGACTTCTGTCTCCAATCCATCTCCGTTTTATGATCTTCAAATACAATAGATTGGAATCTCTATCTCTCCTGGCATTCCTCCTCTGAAAGTGCCACCCCCTCCTCCTTTCGATCCAAGGCAGCCACCTCCTGAAGCACAGCCTTCCTTCATTCATCCCTGCAAGCTTTAAGTCCACGTTTAAACTCCATCATGGCCATCCTCATTGCTCCAATCCTGGTAGCCAAGGTACGCATGAGCGAAGTAGAGGTCAAGGTTATAGACCACTTATCTCGAACCAACTCCTTGAAACCAGGTTTCCTAAGCCAGGATTTGTGAAATTTAAAGTAAGTTGAGAAGTTACCTTCCTCATTACTTTGCCATAACAGGGGGGTATGATCTAAACATGATCCGTCACAAGTAACCACGTCCGCCATCTAAAAAGATTCAGTCAACGAAATGTTACAGAGAAATATGTCAATACAGGACATCACACCCCTACCATTTCTCCAAGTGAAGCACGATCCTAAAGTAAGGAGGTCTATCAACTCTAACTCTTGCACCACCTGTTAAAACTTAATAGCTGCATCATATCTACCGTCAGGTCTATCCTCTGAATACAGTGTGGCATTAAAGTCCCCATATATCACCCACAACATCCCCTCAACAAATGATGCGGCTTGCCGCACCTCCTCCCAAAAAAGCATCCGTGACCCATCTTTGCAAGGGCCATAAACATTCGAGATAGCTAAGGACATGCCATCACTTTTTCTAGTGAAAATCCCAGTCATCACTCTACAGACAGGTTCGATGAACTGAGTTCAAGCATATCATCATGCCACATCATCAGTAAGCCGCCCGATCTTCCCACGGCCTCCAACTCCATACTACTAGTATATAAATTCCTACGTAAATGTGACTTCAAAAGAGGAGTCAAGAGTTCTAAATTTGTTTCCTAAAATGTATGCCACATCCACCTTCTAATCAACCAGATATCTCCTCAAAAAAGCCCTCCTTTTATCATTCCGGAGACCCCGAACATTCCATAAAAGGACCTTAACCATTAACACTAACTTTGAAACTCCTCTTGTGAACTCTTCTGGCCCCCACGGCCTTAGCAACCCGATCATCAACATTTTGCACTGGTTCATTCCCAACTGCCTTCTTCCCCACTTTTTTCCTCTTGTAATAGGCACACAAAATCAACTTGTGCCTATGTGGAATGGTACTCAAGTGCCCAGAGGATCTGCTAAGAGATGATTTACGAGAAGCAAATTTAGCCTTCACTACATATTTAGAGGAAGGAACGTCATTATTGTTCACATCAGATGCGGCGTCTTTAGGTGCTTGAATTGCTTTCTGCACTTGGCCTGAATGGTCATCACATTGCCCACCAGCAAAGTGCGCTCATTGATCCCATTGAATATTGATCCGAACACCACTAGAATCAATCTTTCATGCAAGAAAGTAGGCGCAATAGTACGCCCCAGAAACAAAGAAGACCCAGCAATCAAAGGATTAGGAGGTGCACGAACCAAGCAGGTAGGCTCACCAAGACCGAACCCGTGACTGGGTCCGGTATCCACCTGCTGAAGGTTGGGCTCACGTGCATCGGTCTTTGTAGCGTCACCATCAATCGCCTCTACCACAGCAGCCGCAGCAGATGCACATGGTGAAGCAGCAGAGACAATCAGGCATGGTCCAAAGGTGAAGCTATCCTGCGAGGACACATTCACGCAGACAAAAGGGCCCACACCCACCTCGCAATGCAAAATATGGAATGGCTTGTCAATGAGGTTGTGAGACTTACCACATCCGAATCCATAAACGAACCCGAATGCCACCTATCGTAGGCAAATAAGGTATGTGTCCTCAGCCATTGCTCCATCTAGCAACTCCACTTCATCGCCTATTTTTGGCAAAACAGAGCCATCGCCCTGCACAGACCGATCCAGCAAACGGACACTTCCCAAAATAGCAAAGTCATCAACTACCAAATCTGGAAGGTTGCCAACTGCTGACCAATCTGGAATGTTTCAACTGGTGCCAGCTACCGATCTTGGATTTGAATATCGAAACTTCTCAACCGATCTCCACACCCAATGAGACCGTCTAACCATCCCAAGCATCGCCGGAGCACCATCTCTCGCTTAAAGATTGCCAGAAGGAGAAACCTAGCGTTTGGCAACCTCCTTCACCGGCCACTCATGATCTGAAGATCATTGTGCTCCCTCTAAAGCAACTCTCTTCACCTCTGCAACACCTGCTGCCACCACCTAAGCACACGATAATTCCCCTCCCAGCACCTTACCCAAGTTAACAAAAGAGACAACACACGCACTCCCTCTAAATCGAAGAATCTCCTTCGAGGGGATAAATTTCCCCCACCTTCAGTTCCCCTCAACCACGACCGAAGAAGCATCACCCTCTTGCAAACCAATGCCAAAACATCTCCAAACTCGTGCGAAAGAACAAATCATCGTAACATTATCAATGCTTCTCAAACAAAGCGGAATGCCCAAAATACTAAAGCGAGTAATTAGGTGCATAGGAATGCGTTCTTCCGAAGCTCCTTCATAAATGCTCGGAAGGAACCAACAAATCAACGATTCTCCAATCGAAACCTCCTCAAACTTAAGTCGGTCCACATCCGAAACCTCCAAACCAAAAAGCAACACCCTTTTCTCCGATAACAAACATAATTTCCAAACTTTCGATTTCAAACCCAGTCGAGAGAGGAAAGATTTAACCTTATCAAGCACCAGATTACCACATTGCAGAGACCCCATCAGCGAATACTCCAGCATAGCATCCAACCTCCTCGTCTCAAAAGACCACACAGCCTCAACACCATCAGCAGGTGTCTCCCTCAGGGGAGGAGGGGGAAGAGATCGACCCAGCCCCAAGGAAGATTTGGCCTGAAGCAGCACCAGGCATGAAATCCTCTTGTGTCCCCACCCCCGACATCAGAGACAAACCAATGGCTCACGACACTCCTTCGCCAAATGCCCAACTCATCAACACTTGATGCATATGACACCCCGAAGAGAGGTTGCACGAGATCTCTCCTCCACCACCCTCCTCTGTCTCACACGCTTCCACACAAAGTCCCTCATCTCCCTCCCTTTCGGCATCCTATTTTCTACTCTATTGCCAATAAAGATGTCATCCTATGATCCTTGAAATCCCCAACAACTTTATTATACCAATAAGAAAAATCACCACAACCACTTTTTCATAGTGATCCACGCCTCCCTGATTTGGTTGAAGCCTTCCAAAATCATCAATATTTTGGAAACACATTCTTTACTTGAACCATCTAAATAAGCCAAAATTGTTTAGGATCCATCATTGATTACTACATGTGCACGTGGACAATTTAACTAATCCGTTTAATGTAAATTCTTACATGTCCTTCATTGCATGTAAACAAACCCCTTGGAATTAAATCTTTGGAAGAAACCATTATTGATGTGCTAATCACACCCAAGAAGTCATCCCAAATAGCTGCATCCTCCTATGGACCAGAGGTTGAGACAATACAATGCCACATGTGATTATGATGTAAATGAATGATATTCCTCCTAGACAGATGACAACCACGAATCATGAAGCAAATAATTTCCATGACTCAGAGAGACCATTACTGCCAATTAAAAAGCCAGTTTAAAGAAGCTCGAGCACTACCAATTAAAAAGCCAGGCTAAGGAAGACAAAGGATAATAGAAGAGATTGTACAACCTATTCCTATGTCTTGGACAAGTAATACGGAACCTTGTCATAATGTCAAGATGCAATATTCCATGCTAACACTCAAAATTTCATTTTATATAATGTCAAGAATGTCTTCCAATGAAGGGAGATAGCCTAAGAAGGAGCCAACCAAACATTTCTTGAAATAAACACAATTTGAATGTCCTCCATCTTCTAAAAGTGCATCACCCTCCACTTCTTCCCTCTTTACCAATGCTTTCTCTTGCCTTTTTCTGTTGCATATCTCTTCTTGTCAATCAACCGCTAGAAAGATCCTCATGTTCTCCTATATATGACCATTCAAGAATAACATGAAGAGAAACACCCTACCCTACAACTTAGTTTGCCCCACCTAAGGTGCTCGCTCCCACACACCACCATCACCCCATCTTCCCCCTCATTAGACACCAGTCAGTATTCGTCTTCTTCAATTTTGAAGATACTTCTCTGCATCTGCTTCTGTAAGAGTTCAATAATGCTAAAGAAATAGTTATGTGACTGCAACTGGCAAGATGGAAACAGGGTTTATTGAATAATGGATATTTCCCAACTAAAAAATGGAACTAGGTTTTTTTAAGTTTTGTATATTTGTCAAACCAATCGAAGTTCAGAAGCTGCTGTAAGAGTGAAATTCATACGAGCAGAGTTCGCCTTCAAAATCTCAACAACAAAATAAATGTAAAATATGAATGGACATAAAATGTAAACAAACTGGGTTTTACAGGAAAAGAAGTACCATCAACAAGAAATTACTCAAATTCAAGAAAACAAGGCAAATAAAATAACCTTTTTCAATAGATTGCAAATTAGATAAAGTGAGAGAAAATAAGCAATCTTATAGAAAGAAGAAACCCTATATCTCTTTATATAGAGAGTGGTGTGGGAATAATTGCGGTACAAAATCAATAAAAAATAAAAAGTTACAAAGCAGCCTTCAAAAAGATAAACCAGACCGAAGGGGTAGCTCAACACTCCCCCCTCAAGCTAGAACATAGATGTCAATCATGCTCAGCTTGGAACAACAAACAGCAAATGTAGAGTAAGGAAGGGGCTTAGTGAAGATGTCTATTGTCTATTCCTCGGAAGTAACTGGAATGGTGTAGATGATTTCACGCTAGATCAGATCCTGGGTATAGTGGTAATCAACCTTGACATATTTGGTACGCTCATAAAACATTGGGTTGTTGTCAATATAAGAAACAGCACAATTGTCACACCGCATCTCCATAGGCTCCTTCACCTAAACATGTAAATCCTGTAAAACAGATCTCACCCAAACCATCTTTGCAACAATCTAAGCCATGACTCAATACTTAGACTCTGCACTGGATCTAGACACAACTCCCTACTTTTTGCTTCACCATGTAACTAGACTTCAGCAACATAAGTACAAAAACTAGTGGTTGACTTTCAATCAACCAAGCAACCTACATAATCCACATCAGAATAGCCAACCACTGTCATTGATGTGCCTCTAGTGAAAACTATGCCATGGCCAAGTGCTTTCTTCAAATATCTGAGCACCTACATCGCTGCCTCCTAATGTTGTTTGGTAAGCCTATCCATGAACTAACTCAATTTTCCCACTACTAGAGAAATATCCTACCTGGTGATGGTAAGATATAGGAGCTTGTCCACTAGCTGTCTATACGATATGTTATCCACAGGTGCTGACTCAGCATCATACAAATGCCCCTTGGTATCCATAAATATGTTGGCAAGCTTAGCCTCCAACATCCTTATCTCCTGTAGTACATCAAGAGCATACTTACACTCTGAAAGTACAATGCCCTCTTTACTTCTTACCACTTCAATGCCTAAAAAATATTGTAACTGACCCAAGTCCATCACAAATTTGTTGGCCAAGGTCTTCTTCACCTCAACTATCCCAGCCTCATCATCATCGATGATAATGAGGTCATCAACATATACCAGGAGGACAACAACTCCCCTTTCACTCTTCTGAACAAACATAGAGTGATCTACAAACGATCCTTAAACAACTATCATCCATACCACCTTAGATAGCTTCTAGAACCATGCACACGGATGAAACTTAAGGCCATAAATAGCCTTCTGAAGTCTACACAGACATTCCTCCTGAGTCTCAAGCCCAGGAGGCTGCTCCTCATAAAGATCACCATATAGAAAGGTGTTCATTAAATCAAGCTGGTAGAGAGAACAGTCAAAGTGGGCAGCAACAGACATCAAATTCTGTATCGTCAGTAAGCGTGCCACTAGAGAGACTGTCAAAGAAATCAAACCCATAGGTCTAAGTAAACCCCTTTGCAATAAGACGAGTCTTATGCCGTGAATAAATCCATCAGGATTCTACTTCAAGGCAAAGACCCAGCGACACCCAAGAACCAGACCACCAGGAGGCAAGGTGGTAAGGTCCCACATCCCTTTCAAGTGAAGGGTAGCCATCTCATCCTCCATGGCCTATCGCCATTTTGGATCAAGCATAGCCTACTGGTACGTAGAGGGAACCATGGAAGCAGATAGAGCAAACATGGAGAGGCTAAATGACCTGCCTAAGTTGGCACTAGGTCTAGCTCCAAGAACTTGGTAACAGGCACAAGTACGTGGAGCCTTCCAAATAACAATCAAAAGATCCACATCAATATCTCGGCCTCCAAAGTAGTAGGAGTATCCTCCTCAATATGATCAACACTATCAACATCACAGGGACTTGTAACGACATCACTAAAAGTAGAGACGCCAGTGCCATCAACATGCACCTGAGTTAAGGAGGATGGTGGCATAGGAAAGGGGTTGTTGTCTGTAAATAACTAGCAAACTGTAGGGAGACCACTGTATTGAACTCTCTGATTATCTATCTCAATCCCAATAGAAGTACAATTGATGGGAATCTGCTCTAATGGTACAAGGGGAACAAGCACCAGTGCAGGCTCATCTCCAAATACCAACTGATGCCCACAAGTAGAAAAGTACGAAACTACCTCATGGAATGTAGCATCTACACTAACACAATACTTCCTATCCAATGGATCATAACACCGATATCCTTTTGATTACTACTGTGACCCAAAAAGACACTTGGTAGCCAAAGGCGCCAGCTTGTCCCATCTAGATCCAAGAAGCTAAACAAAAGCTATAGAGCCAAATACACGTGGTGGCACATGAAATAGCTCCTTCTCAGGATAGAGAACCTGCTATAGAATCTGCTCATGGATGGTAGAGTTCAACATCCAGTTAATTAGAAAACATGCAATAAGGACAACATCACCCTAGTACAACGATAGCACATTATGAAGAATCAACAATGTTCTAGCCACATCTAAAATATGGTGATGCTCTCACTGCCAACCCATTCTGTTATCCTATATGGGGGCAAAAAGTTTAATGAATTATTCCAAGAGACTCGTAAAATGCATCCAACTTTGTAATACAAAATTCAAGAGCATTACCAGAACACACAATCTTAACCATCAAAGAAAATTGAGTCTTTATTTGCATCACGAAGATCCCAATCACAGTGCCAACATCATATTTGTTCATCAAACACAACCATGACATTCTGGAGAAATCATCTACTATAACCAAATAATACCAATGGCCCAATCAACTAGGAATACGACTAAAGGCCCAAACATCCATATGTACTAAATCAAAAGAAGCTAGAGAACTCAAACTAGAACTAGCAAAATAATTGAAACGATGATACTTCCCTATCTGACAAGGACCACAAGGTAGCTCAATGGCAGGAGAGATATGTGATATGACATGTTTAAGCCTATTCAAAGAAAGATACCCGCATCGACAATTTCACTGTAGAGCTATACCGACACTAAATGCAACCTCGCCCTGACACACAATAGCAATCAGTGTCTGGACCAGGCGATAAACACCCCCCACCTTATGTCTGTCACCAATCCTTCTCCACATGAGCTTATCATGAAATATACATCCAATATCATCAAAAATGGCATGGCAATTTAAATCCTTCATTATTCTGCTGACAACAGACTAATAGAAATTTCAAGAACAAATAAGACATTAGGTAATCTCAAGGTAGGGGTAATTGCCACCTCCCCGTCCAACAATTCTGGAATGTTTGCCATCAACCACTTGCACTGTCCATCCTGGTGCCACAAACTGAATCCTCTAAAAGCAAGTATGATCACCACTTAGGTGCATAGAAGCACCTGAATATACTAACCACATATTACCATCACAAGACCTGCTATGCATACTCAAGGCAAGATCTATACCTAAGGAGGAAGTGAAGGAAGCAGTATCTGAGGAAGGAGTACCAGACTCCTGTGTGAGTTGAGAAAGGCATTGCACAACTACATCATATTCAGGAGGTCTACCATGTTTATACCAACAGGTAGTCTCTGCATGGCCAACCTTGCCACAGAATGTACATGTGATCCCGAATCTACCAGACTATCCTCTACCATGTCCTCTGCCACATGTAGGAGCTCTATAGCCTCCAAGGCCTCCAGTAGCAACTAAAGCAGTCGTTTGCCCAAGAGTATCAAGAGAGTACTTTACCATGATCCTACTCAACCTACTATATGCTTCCTCCAAAGATAGAAGCTCAGAAAAGAGACAACTGTGACCGAGTTGCCTCATAATCAGGACCAAGACCATCCAAAAACGGATGAACTGCATGTTTCCTACGATACTCCCTCTAAGTAGAACATACAGGTCTATAAGAATTACATTTCTCAAGGAGTCCATTAAGAGTGGTATAGATCTGAGATAAGGACTGCCCCTCCTGCTTCAGACTACCAATATCATGATAAACCTAGAAGACCTTGCTAGAGTTCTCATAGGAACACGTGTCATGCAAAAAATCCCACATCTCTTTTGCAGTCTTGTAATACATGATCCCATCTCCAATTCTAGATACAACGGTATTCATAATCCATGACCATACCATCGCATTATCCTTCTTCAAAGTAGCATATTTCCCAATTTTTGTAGCAGACTCTGGCTCCAACAATATATATTCCTTATCACGACCCTCCACGGTCATAAGGAACATTTGATACCACCGTGCATAGTTGGTCTCGTCTAGCTTGAGATTGAGACAAAAAATGGATTTTTGTAAGTTCCCACCTTTGTAGCAGTATCCGATGTCACCTCTGAGCCTTCCGACGATGTCATCATGCCTTAGTAGGGAAATAACACTCCAAAATCAGATCTAAAAATCCAGATTGCAGATTATAGAATACTGCAGGAAGAGAGATGATCTTTAGATCATGAAATCTAAGTAAATAAAACCCGAAAATTAGATCAAAACCACATCAAAGTCCCCTCGGACAATTGTGGGCCACGCTAGGGTGTAGGGAGACACCCCAACACTGCTGCCTTAGGGTCTAGAGACCCCCTCGCCGCCACCTGCAGATCAAAACCACTGGCAATGATGATGCTGGCCGGTGGTGGCGCTGTGGCCTGGTGGCTGTTGCCGCTGGGCCTGTCACCAACACTGCTGACGCTGGTGGCTGCCGACAGTGGTGGTGACCAAGCAACAAGGAGGAGAAAGAGAGATAAGGTGGAGGGGTTTGGAGGGCTAGGGTTTAGGTGGAATATCAAAGCGCCAAGTTAAGATAACCACTCTGATACCATGTGAAAGAAGATAAGTAATCTTATTCAACGAAGAAACACTACACCTCTTTATATAAAGAGAGGTGTGAGAATAATTGTGGTACGAAACCAATAAAAAATAAAAAGTTACAAAGTAGCCCTCATAAATATAAACTACACCGAAGAGGTATCTCAACAGATAATAATGAATGTAATCTACAAGAAAAGAGTTTTCCTGTTAGAAGTCAAAAGATGATGCATAAGATTAGAAGAGAAATTGTTGGGAATCAGCTGAGGATCTTACATTCGGTAATAAGAGAAGTTATTCGAGCAATCTCCTGAATTAGAATAAGAATCATTTCAGAAGGATGCCCAGAAGAACATCCAATGACAATATCCTCAGGTCCCCATGAGTTGCCTGAATTAGCAGATACAGAAGAAGCTGGTAGCTGACAGTCATTAACAGGCTTCCAATCCTTGTATGTCTGTATGAAGTGCATAAGAAACACCTGCAACAGCTTTCTCTTCTCAACCTATTAAAAGCCAGCAGAGCAACGAAAATTATTCATACCATTGCAAGACAAAAGCTAGCCAATCAGTGCTCTGAACAGAACAAATCGTAAACTTATGTGCTCGTTTTTTGCTATCATCTTGTACTTTCTAGAATGCCATATGTCAATTACTACTTTCAATGCCCTGGTGAAATTTACTTTAAGAAAAAGTTGACAGGCAGAGGCACTCCATTTTCAGAAAAATGAAAAGAGGATACCACAAATAACTAGCTTTCACTGGGAATCATCTACAAACCAAGATGTTATCAGAAAAAGAAATACAAAGAGGATAGCACACTCCCCCCTTGTCTCTCAAAGATTTTCACAGAAAACCTTATCCAAACCTCTGTACTTTAATTGTAAAGCCTCAGGACTTACCCAACATCGTTTCTCTTCAAATACTGAAGTATCAAATGGATCACTATCTGTCCTTTCGGGTCGTACAGCACATGGAAAACAAGAAACAAAAGAATGACAAGATTTTGAATATTTCTTGGATGAACAACATCAATGGGATTATATGTCGTAAGAACTAACTTTTACCATTCTCTCTTATACCACAATGCATTTTTCCATGCAGAAGACATTGACATCATTATACACTCAAGAAACCCATAGCAAAAGCGATAGAACTAGCATAAGGTCAATAGCAAAAGCAATCAAACTAGCAATATCATTTACTACAGGAGCAAATTAGAATTTTTTAACGGGAAGCATCCTCAATCTGAGTACAAAAATACCTCAAACAAATAACTTATTTTTTGCGAGAGAAGATGACTACTCAAGATCAATAGTCTTCCCATTTTAGTTAATGAAAGAAAAGCATTTATTAAATCATGAGCCATGAATACAACGCCATTCCATTATCAACACCCTAGCCAAGGAAATAACAATTTCAAATAAGGTTGTTCCCCTCTATGGACAACCCCATTCTGCTCAATCCAAATAGCTTCCAGAAAGGGAAGGAGGATGGCCCCTCCAGCATTGTCTAAATTAAGCAAGCCCCAAAGTACATTCCTTCCGACCAGGACCTCCGGAAAAGGTCATGGGACGTAACGTCCACTCAATCTATTTGCTTATGCCTATATCCTCACTGCCAAAGGGCATGGAAAAGGGAAATGATCTATGCCCTCTTCTCCAACCTTGAAAAATGGGCAATAAGTATCTTCGCCAGAGATCAGTCGTCATCTCTTCGCCACTATCCTTCTCCTTCTCAGATCACAAACAACAAGACAAACCTTCAAAAGTGCCTTAGCTCCAGCAATGTTTACGGAAATCTTCATCCTTGTATGTCTACTGCTAGCATAGTGTACTGCAGGCCCTACTCATCAAGAAATCGCCATCTTCCCATCATCTATCCTCCTTCCCTGCTAAAGGTGATTGTCAGTTTATAGCCTTATGTAACTGCAGTAGCTCCTTAGTTCTGGCATCCAAAGGCCCAAAGACAGAAGAAGGCGTCCAGCTACCTCAATCCACTTCCAGTGGAGCACTTCAGCAATCGATCAAACAAGCATCCTTGCCATGCACCAATCCTGATAGCCTCAGAAAAGCTGTGCAAAGGAGTCCCAAGTGACGCCAATTGTCCTTCCAAAATCTAAGAGCCAATCCACTTCCAATTACTAGAGCAAAAATTCCCCACAAACAAGGGAAAGGCCTAAAAGGTCTCCTTTGAAAAGGTGAATCACCACATGCAATTAGACAACACTCTCCTAAATAAGGAAGTGCCAATAGACCTCATGCAACATTTCATAGCCAAGTCAGGGTGATGGCACTTCAAGGCTCTAGTTTTGAAATCAAGAGTTTTTTCAAAATATTAGAATGCCCGAATTCTTTCCAAATTGGATCGCAAATTAGGGCTACACTAGTAACAACCAACTGCACTCACTGAATATGATTAAGTAGTAACCATAGGTGAATCAATCACTTGCATCCCTCAACATGTAATGTTGATGATGTAATTTCAAAATATTACAATACCTAAATTCCTTCCAACTAAGATCACAAATCAGGGCTACACTAGTAACAACCAAATCAACCACCCACATCCCTCAACATGTGATGTTGATGATGTGATTGTATGTCATATTTTCCGCAATGTTTTTTATGATTTTAATATTTTGGAATGGTGATATAATCATTGTGGCATGCAATGAGTTGTAGAGTGATTGTGACCAGGTCAAATGATAATGTGTATATAGTGAAATATGTAAGTTGCATGCATGTGATGTATGCATTGTGAAGAATGGCGCAATTCGGAGGCGTGAAGGCTCCTTGGCACAGCAAAAACAATCCACGTGGGGACTGTTCCACGTTGGAACAAAGAGAGAGAGAGGGGGATGGCCAGCAGCTGAGGAAGAGAGAGAGAGGGTAGCCGGCAGCTATAGAGGGAGAGAGAAGAGAGGAGTTGATGTGTTGAAGGAATTTTTATATTACTCAGAAAAAGAATGATTAGACGAGAGAACATATCACAATCCTCTAAATCAAGTAACAAACTCAATCTAACTAAATCATATCTCCTAAATTAGAAAAAATAAATCCTTTAAACAAACTTACTAAAACCAAATATTCCAAACTAGAAAACACCTAACTTGGACCTTAAGAAAACACCAAAAGCACCCTCAAGGGCCAACACCCCTTTAGCTTCTTAACAGGTTGCCATGTGGCAATGCCACGTGACCTAACCGATTGTCACATGGCACTGCCACATGGCTCTTCAATCTTCACTCCCCCCTCAAGTCGAGGCCGGGAGGACGACAACTTGTTGAACTTGATAATGAAGCTAAATTCCCCACCATCATCCTCTTCTTCGAGCGTTGCGCTCTCAACTTCATCTTTGGAAGAAGTCACAGTGTAACCTTTTGCGACCTCCAGAGTCATTACACCTATGGCAACCTCAATAGTCGTCAGGAAGGTCGTCGTTGTCTTCTCTTTTTCTCCCCGAATAAGAGCCCGTATCTTCTCGAGATCTTCGAGAGTCAAGGAGTCCATCCATAAGTTTGCTAGTAGCCCCACATGGAGGCCTCCTAAACTTGTCTCAACATCTCTCTTGTGGATGATTTGTACATCCACAATGTTGACACTTAGGATAGACACGACTTGGACCTCGACCACGTCCCCTTTCACACCCCACACTTGTCTCTGAAATTGCAAGTGTAGAGTTGTCGCTTCTAGGTGTAATCTCTTCCTCTAGAACTTCCATCTTTTCAAGACAGCAAAAGATGGACTCAAGGCCCATCTTCCTGTTGAATGAGAGGATCTGATCACGAATGGCTTGATAGTGAGGATGCAACCCCGATAAAAACTTGGCACCCTACCAAACCGCATGTGTCTCACCCTGTTTGTCATAATAAAGGAACTCGTAGATCTCCAACTACTCAAACAGGGCCTCCATCTTCTCATAGTACTTAGTGAAGGAGAGATCTCCCTAACTAGCTATCCATATACGAGTATACAGATCAGTAATGCGAGCATTACTAGATTTTTTAGTATACCTTCTTTCAAGGACCATCCAAATCTCGTACGCACTCCTTTTATAGAGCATGTTCAAGGCAATGGCTGGAACCACAGAGTTCATTAACCAGCTCATGAAAATATAATTCTCCTCTTACTTCTTTTTCTTCTTGTCATCCCTCTTCTCAGGTGGTTCTTCAAGGACAATATCGAGTTTCTCCTAATTCCCAACAAATATCTTGAAGATGCGAACCCACAAGATATAGTTGGAAGCACATTGCAACTTGATGGAAGTTCCTCGAACAACCACCTTACCCTCTCCTAGGGCCAACGTGGCATCGATGGTAGTGGCGGTGGCGTCCATCATCTTCTTCGATCTACAATCCTCCTGCTCCATGTAAGGCGCCGAATTTGATGAGGACTTGTGGGAGATGAGGGCCACACGTGTGGCCTCGAAAAGGGCACGCACAAGAGAACCAACTTCTCTTCTGTGCATGGACTCTCCTACTCGATACGCGCACCAAGGAGCCTAGACCATAGGCTCTGATACCATGTAAAGAATGGCGCGATCCAAAGACATGGAGGCTCCTTGCCGTAGCAAAAACAGTCCATGTGGGAATTATTCCACGTTGGAACACACACACACAGGGGGGATGGCCGACAGCAGAGGAAGAAAGAGAGGGTGGTCAACGGCTATAGAGGGAGAAATAGGAGAGGAGTTGATGTGTTGGAAGAATTATTGTATTACTCAAAATAAGAAGGATTACAAAGACTCGTTCATAAAAGAGAGAACATATCACAATCCTCTAAATCAAGTAACAAACTCATTCTAATAAAATCATATCTCCTAAATTAGAAAGAATAAATCCTTTAAACAAACTTACTAAAACCAAATATTCCAAACTAGAAAACACCTAACTTGGACCTTAAGAAAACACCAAAATCACCCTCAAGGGCTGGCGCCCCTTTGGGTTCCTAACAGGCTATCACGTGGCAATGCCACATGGCTCTTCAATCTTCACTATATGTATGTATGTATATGGTATGAGCATATGTAGGTACTTAAAATGCATGAGGATGCTTTCTTAAATACAATACATAAAGAAAGATTAGACTACGATTAAATCTATACTAAGTCAAAATTAGTAATTTGATGTGATTAAATTGACGATTATCAAATAAACCTAGTGAAACACTCCCTCAAATATCTAGCAGACCACAGTTGAGATGATGAATCATGCCCTCTACCAAGGTAGGATAAACATAACCACAAGGTTATGTCAATGAATACACTTTGCCTCGAGAAGGCACTGAAATAAGCCAGAGAAAATGATAAATCTTATTTCTCAAATGAAACCCTACACCTTTTTATATAGATAGAGGTGTTAGGGAAATTACAGCATAAATCCAAGAGGACAAAATAAATGACATAGCAGTCCAAATCAGTAAACAAATAGATAACCAAAGTGCTCCCCGTGAGTCCGCCACCAATCGTCCCTCCTCATGTCCGCCACCCATCGTCCTCCCCGTAAGTTTGTCCTGAAAAATACAGCCCAACTTATCAAATATTGCACGACAGTGCAAGTCTTTTCTAATCCTACTGACAGACAAAAGACTAATCGAAATGTCTAGAACATAGAGAACATTAGGCAAAGTCAGTGTAGGAGTCACCTACACATCTCCTCTGCCATGAACTCGACACTGCCTGCCACCTGCACAAATCTACCTAAGGGAACATCCTAAACCTGCCTGAAACATGTCTCATCACCACTGAACTGCTGAAATGCACCTGAATACACCAACCACAAGGCACTGTCAGAACTACCAGTACCAAATCTATAAGCAGGAGTTATACCTGAGGAGAGACATGGGTAATCAGCACAGGACACCATGTCGCTAAACTCCTCAGAAGAAATAACCCGGTTGGCCATAGGAGGTTTGCCATGCTTCGTCCAACAGGAAGCCTCTGAATGGCCGATCTTCCCACAATGCGAGCAGATGGTGCAGGGTCTGCCACTCGTACCCCAACCACCATGTCCTCTCCCCCTTGTAGATGGAGCACCACGTCCTCCACATGCAGCAACAACATGAACAGGAGTCTGTCCAACACCTGTCATGGATGGTTTAACAACCCCCCTACTCACATGGCTATAGGCTTCCTCAAGCCATGGAAGCTCAGCCAGAGTCAGGATCTAGGATCTAGCAGCCACATAATCAGGTCCAAGTCCATCAACAAACTGGAGGACAGCATACTCCTTCCTGTGCGCCCTCTAAGTAGCACAGGTGTAAATACGACGACATGCATTGTATTTTTCTAGGAGCCCCTTCAGAGTAACATAGTTCTAGGAAAGTGACTGGCCCTCTTGTTTAAGACCACCAATGGCATGGTGAATCTCAAACACCTTGCTGGAATTCTTCTCGCGAGAGTACATGTCACGAAGAGAGTCCCACATCTCCTTGGTCATCCTATAGTACATAATTCAATCACCGATCTGAGACTCCACAAAACTCATAATCCAAAAAGCCCGAACCATAGCATTATCTTCTTCCACATGACATTCCTCCCAATCTTGTCTTGTGGCGCTAACTCCAATAGAATGTGTTCCTTATCATATCTCTCAAAAGTCATGAGGAACATCTGAAACCATCAGACATAATTGATCTCATTCAACTTAGCAATAGGAACAAAGGAGTTTCGTAACTCCTGATGTCCGCAGCGGTACTCGATGACACCTCCGAAGTGCTTGAGAGGCCATCATACCTTAAGACTGCCACAAAATGCTTCAAATGCAATCTAAAATCTTGAGTTAAGACACGATATCAAAATGAAGAGAATGAGCCACCGAAAGCGTGAGAGAGAGGTCAGAGGGGGCGGTTGGGTCATGGTGGAGAGGAGTGGGAGGCGACTCGGGGTTGGGGCGGTTGGTAGCAAAGGACTGGAGACGAAGGTGAAGTGCTTCAAGTGCCTTGGTCGCAGGCACTGGGCTAGGGAATGCCACGATCTGTGGAAGTGCTAGAGATGCAAGGGCCAAGGTCACCATAGCATGCACTGCCGACATGGTAGAGTTGGGGGTGCCTTGCCTCCGCCGCCAGTGATGAAGGTGCCGATGGCTGAGGTTAAGGCACCATGGTCAGATGAGGCGATCAAGTTGAGGGTTGCGGTTGAAGAGGGTTTGGTAGGGGAGGTCTTGGAGGGTCTGGTTCGACGTAAGGACATCATCGAAGCCCTCAAGGTGAAGGGGGTGGAGGTCGTGGCGGTGGAAGAGGGGAAGTTTTTGGTCCTTGGTTTCTTGTCGTCTCTGAGGGAGGGGCTATGCTTTGAGGAGCTCTGGATGAAGAAGGGCAGGTTGTGGTGGCGGAGGCCGTGTGTCCATGATAGGGCCACCTCGAAGCGCCCTCCAGAGCAATCGCTGCTTAAGGTGCTCCTCACTAGTGCGCCATGGTGGCTGAGGACAGTTGAGGTGGTGGAGGCTTTGGTTGGGCCATTTGCTCAGCTTCAACGTTGTTGGAACACTGACCTCGCCGCTCAGCCACTTCTTGCGGAGATTGAACCCAAGGTTGGCACCCCTCCAATGGAGAGGGTCACCCTAAGATTGGGCGAAGCCTCCTAGCTAGTTGCGTGCTCGCTGCAACCGATCGGGGGGGCGGTCAGCGCTTCATCGACTGAGGCGGCGCCGCAGGTCGTGAGGTCAGAGTGGAAACCTAGGCGGAAGGAGGTTTGAATCGACGCGAAATCCAAGGCGTCGCCCTCGGGGAGACACCGAGATCCGCAGGGCAGCGTACGAGATTTGGGGCATGGGAGCAACCTGGAGAAGCGGAAAGGTTGGGTGATGGCGCCGCTGCCCAGCTGGCGAGCCGTTTTATGCATCCGGAGGGAGTCGAGTCGGATGCAAGTGCTGCAACCCGATTAACCAGACACGGCTCTCGGATGGAGGACCCGTTTCTTGAGCAGGGTTACCCGTTTGGACGTAAAGTGGACCGTGAATGCGGGTCCAGCACTCACATGGTAGGTCAACCATCGTTGGGAGATCTGCCTCGGGGTGACTTCGAACCCTGGCGACGCGTTCTCTTCTCCCTCCAGGTGGAGGGAAGCGCAGCGGGAGCTGTCGGGCGGGGTCCCCGAAGGTGGAGGGCTGGAAGATCTTCCCACGCAGCTCTGCTTGGACCAGCGAGAGGAAGATTCGAAGGAGATGGCTCCAACGGTTGGAGCGGAGGCCAAGGTGGAGGTCACAGTGCAGCCAAGGCCAAACAGGGAGGGTGAGGTAGAGACCACGGCTCCTGCGACGGAGGAGGTGAAGGCGGAGGGGGCTCCGACGACGGAGACAATAGCGTCGATGGCGACATGTGAGATCACTGAGGTGGGCACAACAGCAGAGATGGTGGCTAAGGAGTCTGAAGTGGTGGCAGCGACTGCACCCGACCGATCTAGGAATCAGGTCGGGATCAACACAGCTATGTGGAAGCTGCGAGTCGTGAACAGGGGACGAGAGGCAATCTCCGATACAACCGATGGTGATCATTCAAAAAGAGCGGAAGGAGCGATCGGGTGGTGGTTGACGACCGAGGAGGATCATCGCCAGGCCCAGGTCCAGAGGCTGGTGTGCTGGACATAAAGTACGAGGAGATTCGCCAGACGGCGGAGGCCGCGGGCTTCTGTCCAGCTGCAAGGAAGGTCGCTTAGGTTACTCCATGAATGGTGTGCTATCTTGAAATGTTAGGGGCCTTAATGACCCCTTGAGGAGGATGGCGTTGGGGAGTTATATCAAGCAATGGAGAGCAAACGTGGTACTGCTTCAAGAGACGAAGCTGCGTACCTGTGATGGGAGGTTGTACGGGGAGATCGAGAACTCTTAGATGGAGGATTTTCTAAATCTGGATGCGGTTAGCCATGCAGGGCGGCAACTTCTCAGATGACGTAAGAATGTTTTCACCTTGGAGGACAGTTTCGTAAGGAGCCACATTATCTCTGTCAAACTAGTCAGGAACACAGATGGGGCCAGGACGGTTATCATTGGTGTTTACAACCCATCCAATTCACAGGCGAAGGAGATGAAGTGGGAGGAGCTCGAGACGGTGGCAGCGGGAAACCAGGGGATGCCATGGCTGATTAGCGGTGACTTCAATGTCACGTTACAGACTGATGACAGGCCTGGAAGGCAAGGCAGGCAGGACCCTAGATCGGAGAACTTTGTGGAGTTTGTGGCATTGCATGGCCTCTTTGACATGGTCCCTGCTTCCTGTTCCTACACTTAGAGGAATGCTAGTAGTCAAAAATCTAGGATTGACAGATTCTTGTCCAATATTGAGCTGACAGAGGCGTACCCGTTGGCAGGTGTGGCCCCGATGGAGAGGCCCTTTTCTGACCACACACCAATTATGTGGAAAACTAATGAGGGGACTTGCTTTGGCACATACTTCAAGTTTGATAGGTTTTAGCTGATGGAGAATGGATTCGAGGCCATGGTGGAGAAGTGGACCTCAATGGAGGTAGAGGGATCAGCTACGATCCGACTGACAAAGAAGTTAGCTGGCCTGAGGGACCACTTGAGGGTATACAGGAGGGAGATCAGAGAGTCCAGGCGCATTAGGAAGGCAGAGGCTCTGGCGGAGATCTCCAAGATAGATAGGCGTGATGACCTCGAGTCTGTTTCTGTGGAAGATAGAGATCGCAGGGTGGAGATGACTCGGGTGGTGCAGGAGGAAGGCAAGAAGGAAGAGGTGCAGTGGAAGGCAAGATGGAGACAGAAGTGGTTGCGTGAGGGCGACTCCAACACCAGGTTCTTTCACCAGGTGACCTCGGCGAGGAGAAACTAGATTGAGAGTTTGCAGGTGGGAGAGGAGTCCTTCTCTGGCAGAGAGGAGGTTGGTCGGGCTGCTGTAGCCTACTTCAGGGAATTCACAGGGAGGCAAAGCAGAGGGAGATGGAGGTGGCGGGGTGAGGATATGGCGAGTGTTATGGCAGATCAGGCTTTGGGGCTCACATCTACCTTCATGAAGGGTGAGGTGAGGGAGGCGGTATGGGGCCTCAATGCGAAGAGGTGCCCTAGACCGAACGGCTTCCCTGTTGTTTTCTTTAAGGAGTTTTGGACTATGATTAAGCATAAGGTGATGCGGATGTTGAAGGAGTTTGCAGAAGGTAATAAGGGGTTCGACAGGTTGAATAGATTCTATCTTTTCCTGTTACCCAAGAAGGAAGGTGCGGAGGCAATTGAGGATTTCCATCCTATTGCCCTTTCAAACACTGTCTACCTCATTGTCGCAAAGGTCCTGGCTAACAGACTTCGGGCCGTCCTAGGGGATCTAATCTCACTGGTGCAGACAGCTTTCATCCTGGGGAGGGGAATCCTAGACGATTTTGTGGTTGCCTTGGAGGCTCTCATGGCATGGAGGGAGGGGAGGAAGGCCTTCCTTTGGAAGGTTGACTTCAGCAAGGCAAACGACTCCGTGCAATGAGATTTTCTCTGGACGTCTCTCATGCGAAGGGGCTCCCCCCAAGTCTAGATTGACTGGATGAAGCGATGTGTGACTACGATGCGGAAGGGTGGGTGTAGCCTAGGAGGGGGGTTAGGCAAGGCTATCCACTCGCCCCAATGCTTTTTGTGCTAGCGGCAAAAACCTACAAGTCTTGTGCAAGGGAACTGATCAGTGGCTTTGGGGGTGATGCTGGCAAAGAGGTCCCTCTGTTGCAGTATGCAGATGACACCTTATTTCTGGTTGAGGAGTCAATCTTGGAGGCAAGGAGATTAAGGATACTTTTGGAGCTCTTTGGGGAGGCCTCAGGGCTGCGGATTAACTATCTGAAATCCAACTTCATTCCAATAAACATGACAAGCGAGGAAGTGGTGGAGGTTGTTGATGCTCTTCGGACAGGCGTGGGTGCGCTACCCTTGTTGTACCTGGGGCTACTGCTTTCTGACCGTCCTCTCAGGATGCAAGACTGGATTCCACCTCTCAAGAGGATGGAGAGGAGGTTAGCAGGCTGGTCCTCTAAGCTTTTATCGAGGGGAGGGAGGTTGACCTTAGTGAAGGCAGTGCTATCTTCGATTCCCACATACTTCCTTTCCGTCTTCAAGGTGCCGCGTCAGGTGGAGAAGAAGCTCACAGGGCTGATGAGAGACTTCTTCTAGTCTAATGTAAGGATGAGGGGAAAAGGGGCGAGGTTGGCGACTTAGGAGGAGGTGTGTCGACCGCTACAAGAGGGAGGGCTGGGTGTTAAAGATGTGGGGAGGGTCAATTTGAGTCTCCTTACTAAGTGGATCATGAGGTTGGTGGGCCAGGAGTGAGGTCTTTTTGGTGATGTCCCACGGCACTGTTATGGTTCTTTTCTTTCCTGGGGACCGCTGGAGACCCCTCCTCCAAGGGTCTCCTACTTCCTCAGAGGCTTGGCGGCGATGGTGCCGAAGGTGCGGTATTTCTTCATGTCGGAGCTCCGTGCAGGTGATACATTCAAGTTCTGGCTTGATGACTGGCAGGGGCTTGGGAGCAGCCTCAGTGACAAGTTTCCTCATCTCTTCGGGAGCACCAGGGCTCCAACGTCCATGGTTGGTGACTGCTGGGATGGAGCGTGATGCCCCTCCTTTTAGGGGGGTCTCACGGACCAGAGAGCTGCAGAGTTTCAACAGCTGCTCCAGGAGCTAGAGGGCTGGGCACCTGAGGAGGGGAGAGATGCTTTTTCTTGGACTGACGGGGAGTTTGTTGTTGCGAAGTTGTTTAGAGAACTTGGGGGCACCACACAAATCCCGAATTTAGACCTCTCAAAAGACTGCAGGTTGCTTTGGATGGCGGATTGTCCTATGAAAATTAAGATCTTCTCCTGGCTTCTACGGAGAGGAAGGATTGTGACGAAGGTATGGAGGGTGATATGGGCGCTGATGGACAATGTGAGGTGCTCCCTTTGAGGAGAAGTGAATGAGGATGCATAACATCTTTTCTTCCAATGCCCTTTTGTTTCACAAATCTGGTAGAGATTGGATATAACCTCGATTGATCACCGGAACATGTTTAGCTTTTGGTCATCTTTCCAGAGAGGTAGTGCCAGCATCGGAGTGTCCAAAAGAGATAGAGCCAAGGTGTTGGCTTTATTGTGGGGTGTGTGGAGAGAAATGGTGTGGTGTTTAGCGGGGAGAAGCCTTATGTGCAGAATTTTGTCTTGTCCATTTCTTCCCAGGTGGTCTTCTGGGAGTCTGCTATGTAATTGGTGATTGTTGATGTTTTGATGGAAAGAATTTGAGTGGTTATCTTTCAGATAATTGCCCTTTTACTTCTCAAAAAGGAAAAAAAACAAAAAAAAAAAAAACACTATTCAAATCTGAAATCTTTGAAATCAGTGAACTATGACCTTAAGAACATAAATTCTAGAATCAAGAGATCCTAGAAATCATCTCAAGGATTACAAGTACCCCTTAGATCAAGATCTAACACATGTTAAGGCATGGGGAAGACCCTAACAGCACCTCTAAGGAGTACTACCCCCTATGGAAGGACGGTCTGCCCTGGGCCGACCCTCCCTGCTAGTGGAGACGCCAGCGACCTGAAGAACGGCGGCGGTGAGAGCGCCGCTACCTAGCGGAGATTGGGCCCTAGAGGATGCTACCAGTTTGCAGCAACAGCAATGATGGTTGAAAGCAAGGAGGCCGGCTGCTATAGGAGCGACCCTACAAGATGCCATTGGTCTGCAGCAGCGCTGCTCTGCTAAGCAGCGGCGGCGAAGAACAGCTAGGGCCGGCGGTGACCCCTTGCGGGTCCTAATAAGGAAGTTAAGGTTTATGGTGGAGGGGTACAAAGGCTCGTGCGGGTGGGATACCTGAGCACTGATCTAGGATCGCCGCTCTGACACCAAGTCGAAAAAAATGATAAGTCTTAATTCTCAAATGAAACCCCACACCTCTTTGTATAGAGAGAGGTGTTAGGGAAATTACAACATAAGTCTAAGAGGACAAAATCAATGACATAAGAGTCCAAAACAGTAAACAAATCGATAACTAAAGTGCTCTATCAACAACATAACATGCACATGGAATGGATTGCCTTGTTTTGTGAAAGGGATGGACCATACATGTTTCTCCTGAATAATAATTTCTAGCCCCTCGGTTAGGTGCATTTAAGATTCATACACGTTGCTATGCATACGCTCAATGATAGTTTAACGCACATAATGTAATGTACACCAAAAGTCCAAATATTGCTAACATGCAAATTGAATTTGTGAGGTGGAAAAAATTCCCTTTGAGATTGTGACTGTTTTCTTTTCAATGTTATGACTAACAATAATTGTTATGCCAGTAACACATTTATATTATATTTTTATTCAAAATTTATGATTTTGATCTTATACACATTTCTTCATGCATATAACAATTATTAAAATGTTAATTTCATCAAATTGTGACATTTTGAGCTTCGGCCACTTGGAGTGATTTCCCTGAAATTCCAATATATCCCCAATATATCTCCTTTTTGACTTATCAATACAACATTGATATCAACGTTTAAAGCCTTACCGATTATGGCCAATTCCTTTCCTAATTCTTTGGAAGAGAACTTTCCATATATCTTACTAACTTGCCATATTGAATATGCGTCAGTACTTGTATAATTCATTAATTTGTATTATAATACATGTACACTTGTATAGTACCATAAATCCTATATGTTAATAGTTTACTACATAATTTAAAGCATATATATATAGGTTTTGAATAGAGGGATGAGAGAGGGTGGAGGGCGATTGGAAGGCAACGGGCGAGGACTGGTCAAATAGTGGAAGAAGAGTAACGCTCTCGGAGGCTTAAGGAGTTGGTTCGCTTCAAGTGTCATGGAAGAGGACACATGGTGAATGAATGTCACGACACATAGCTTTATCTCTCCTGCGGCGACCTGGGCCACCAATAGAACTCCTGTCCAAGGAGGTTTCTGCAGAAGCCGATGAGGATCAAGGATCGAGAGAGAGGGGGTACACATTTGTCGCCTCCCCTGCCTTTTCTTCGAAAGTCATCTGGGATTGAGGTTGCATGGTCGCCAGATGTAAGAACCTTGGATTCTCAGTTGGGCATTTCGATTGTTGGAGTTTTCCAACATGGTTTAGCATCCTTGGATGAGGTTAGATCTTTTCTCTTGCGGCCTAATTTGTGCTCCAAGGTCTGGAAGGTCTCTTCCCTATCGGATAACAAGATCATGGTTTTTGATTTGGACAAGTCGAACGTTGATACTTTAAAGTTTACCGAGTCCTGCTTTGGTGATGTTTGTGTTCGGTGGTCTGTTCTTAGCATCTACAAAGGGGCTACTGGCGAGTGAATTCCTATGCATCCTTCGCTACGTTTTCGAATTTTTGGAGTTCCTTTGAGATTGAGAATAGTAGGCACGGTGACTTTAATTTGTGAATCTTTTGCATGAGTGAAACGATGTTTTGGTCTTGGTTTGAATGAAGGGGACACGACCTCACTCATGGTGGAAGGGGAGCTGTTGGTAGGAAAATGTCTCCCAACGAAGGAGATCATACGTTCCGTGGGACGTGCGTGTGTTGTCTCCTTTCAAGAATTGGATTTCGATGAGCGTGAGAAGCTCTCGTATGCGCAAGTTCTAGAAGCTGGCATTCCGATTAACACTATGGCATCTAAAGATGCACTTCAAAATCCTGCGTCAAAGTTGCCTGGTGCATAGGCCAAGAAGAAGTCGAAAAGGGGTGGCCAGGTAGGTCTAAGAGGTGGAGCTGGCTAGAGGTCTGGTGCGTGTCGTCAGATTTGGAAACCAGTTCACAAAATTCCATTTTCAGATGGAGATTTTCAAATTTTGAAAGATAGTCATCCAGTTGGCAACCCTAATTGTCTTGGTCTTGAGGATGTTTTTCCTTTTTTGGATTTTGATCCAAAATGGGAGCTGAGGTGGCTAACGATATTATTTGTGCCAGATAAGTGGACTCCGGATCCGTTTACGGATCCAGATGTGGTGAGTTTAACATTTTACCTTCAAATCCTTGTTTCCCTTTAGAGCACAAGTTTTTTCATGGGCCCGCAGTGTTGGGCCTTCATGTGCAGGATAAACTTTGCGTGGACTCTCAGTTGTGAGGGAACACGGCTCTGACAAACATAGGAGGCAAGGTCAAGTCCCCATCAGTTAGCCATGAAGGAAATGGTGTCAAAGTCTATGCATTGTGACCAACAGGTGGACACCAGACCCAACGTGGGGTCCGATCGTGGTGAGCCTAATCCCATCTTGCTTCCGACATTGTTATCTAGTATTCCTGCTGCTTCTGATGCTGCCTTCATTAAGACTTTGGCACAGGAATATAATATCATTGCCGAAGGACTGGGGCTGATTGCAACCAAAGCACCTTAACGAAGGGAGAGACTGAAAACTTGCACCAAGATCAACAAGTGGCTACCGAACACAGCATGGGGTCTGATCGTGGTGAGTCAAGTCCCAACTTATTTTTAACTTCAATCTCTAATTGCCCCATTGCCCCTTGTGTTGTCATTGTTGTACCTCTATTGCAGGAGGAACTAGATCCTCTCCTCTTTGGGTCTATATTCAGTCAAATAGGGACGGACACCCATTTTGATGTAGACAGCATCAAGTTGAGTAAAGGAGAAATGCGAGGTGTTCTCATGAATGGTGCTTCCTTTCTGGAGGATGCGGCTTCGGACGTGATAGGCAATGGTAAAAATTCTGCACATGCAAAGTCTTGTACCCAAACAAAGTCAGGGAAGTTGCGTTCTATTTTCAAAAGATCCTCAAGATGAGTTACGATCTTTCCGCAGAAGCATAAGATACTCTTGAGTGCTTGTTATAAGAGAAAGAAGGTCTTGAAAGGACCAATGGAGCATCAGAATGAAGAGGATATAGATGGACAGGTTGCAAAGGTGATTGGCGCCAGAAAAGTTAGCAAGGAGAGATTACCAAATAATTTTTATGCTTAATGTTCTGTCATGGAATGTTCGGGAACTCCGAAATGATTAGCAAATATCCATCTTGAAAATTTATATGTCAGAATGGAAGATTGATATTGCGTGCTTGCAGGAAATGCATGTGGAAGAGATTTCTACAGATCTGGAAAGGAGCTTGTGTGGCGATTTACTTACAAACCTTCTGGAGATTGAAGCTGTTTGTAGATCGGGGGGCTTCTTATGATGTGGCATGATGAGTTTTTCGAATTATGTAATGCGTAGAGACTAAATATGGTGCTGACTGCGACAAATCAGATGGTCTCTCCTTTTCCGTCTCTATCGTCTATGGTCCTTGCGATGACTCCATGAGATTGAATTTTTGGGATGAGATTACACAAGCGGCTTCTTATACTGTAGGTATGTCATGGCTGATCAATGGTGATTTTAATGGAACTCTTTTTTCTAAAGATCGTCCAGATAGGAGAATTGATCCGTTGACATCCCAATTCCAACAAACGATGGATGAACTTGAACTTATTAATTTGGAGAAATGGTACTAGGGCAACACCTTGTTAATACAAATTCCTTTGTAATATAGCTATGGCAAATTCTTTTCAAACGGCTGATGTGATCACTTGTGATAGACCTTTTTCAAATCACACTCCCCACCTGTGGCACAGCAATGAAGGTTCGGGTTTCTCTACTTCAAATTTTATAAATCTTAACTCAGGGAGTCAGGTTTTAAGGAACGTATCCAGGATGTTTGGAGTACAACCCCCCTTCTACTCCAACTACTCGCACCTTAACAGCTAAAATCAACACTGCTCGAAAAGAAATGATGATCTTCAAACGTAATCTCAAAACACATAGGGAGGAAAGAAGAAACGATACCTTGACAAAGATCTCTTCTTATAATAGGAAGGAAGATGCTGGCCCTCTCTCTGAAGATGACAGTCAAGAAAGGAGAAAGTGTCTGGGGATTGTAGCTAAGGATTACAAGAAAGAAATGGACTAGAGACAAAAATCACGTCAACTTTGGCTTAAAGAGGGGGATGCGAAGACACGATTCTTTCATTTGGCAACTAGTACAAGACGAAGAAAAACATGATTAATAATCTTAAAGAAGGGGAGAATGTTTTGAAAGAGAGAAACCCTATTTGTGATGCTTTTAAAAATTATTT
The DNA here is from genome assembly GCA_037157565.1 of Thalassia testudinum. Taxonomy (NCBI): domain Eukaryota; kingdom Viridiplantae; phylum Streptophyta; class Magnoliopsida; order Alismatales; family Hydrocharitaceae; genus Thalassia; species Thalassia testudinum. The sequence goes on from JAZHRO010000024.1 coordinate 29,716,564, forward strand.
TCATGAATTTACTCGAAGACAGCCAAGTAGTGATTGGCGCTCAACTAACATGCATCAAGAACAGATTAGTAAGGACGCTAAGTTGGAGCTTATTGAAGCAGTGGATGAGGAAGAGGTATTGCATGCGCTACGTGGTCTGAAAGTCGACGGATCTCCAGGGCCTGATGGACTATAATTCATTTTTTATAAAGAAATGTGGGGTGTGGTGGATACGGATGTGTTAGACATGATAAAAGAATTTTTCTAAGGCAATAAAGGAATGGAATGATTGAATAAATTTTATTTGTTTCTAATACCCAAGAGACTGGGGGCTGAGAAGGTGGAAGACTTCAAACCCATTGCTTTATCTAATACGATCTATGTCCTTGTGGCAAAGATTCTAGCAAATCGCCTACGCAACATTTTGCCTCATTTGATCTCGCCGATGCAATCTACCTTCATCAAACGAAGATCTTTGCAGGATTCTTTCATCTTGGCTAAGGAGATGGTGGCCACTTGGAAGAGAAGGAAAAGTATTGCTTTCCTTTGGAAGGTAGACTTTTCCAAGGCATATGATTCCATTGCTTGCTCTTATCTATGGGATATTTTGAAAAAACGTGGCTTTCCTAAGCTCTGGATGAGTTTAATGAAGAGATGTATTACTATTTCATCATTTTCTATCCTTGTTAATGGATGGCCAAATGACATGTGGATTCAGCCTCAAAGGGGTGTCCGCCAAGGATGTCCTCTGACGCCTATGTTATTCAATATTGTAGTTGATACACTTGCTGGGATGGCATCCAGGGCATGCCATGGGAATTTGTTTTCTGGCTTTTCCACAAGCAATGATGGCAAGATTTTAACTCCTACTTTGCAATATGTAGATGACACCACCTTTTTTATTGGAGGGGGTAGTAATAAGGCTAGGCGGGTTTCTCCTTTGGTAAAGATTTTTGCAGAAATTTCTTATTTAAAAATAAATAGAAGCAAATAAATTTTAGTACCTTTTTCCATGCCGAGGAGGATGCTATTGCTGCTATTTTGGAGACACCGGTTGTGTGCATGCCAATAAAATACCTTGTTCTTCCCTTGAAAGGAAGTAAAATGGTGTCATCGGATTGGAAACCTTTGATTGAATGGTTCACCACTAGGCTCTCGTCCTAGAGTGGTAGACTACTTTCTAGAGGGGGTAGACTGATCCTAGTTAAAACGGTGCTTTCTTCCATTCCGATTTTCTTTCTTGAGGTCTTCAAACCACCGAAGAAAATCTTTAAACATATTAACATGATTAGGAAACGATTTTTTTGGAAGGGTCCAAGCCATATTGGCAGATTTCTGCGAGTGGTACCGTGGGAGGAAATCTACAAACCAAAAAAAGAAGGGGGTCTTAGTGTAAAAAGGCTTGAACCATTCAATAAAGCACTCTTACTAAAGTGGGTGATTAGATAACTTTCCAAAGACACAACAATGGTTTCTTCTTCATTGAGAGACTCATATGGTGAATCTATGGATCTCAATATAAGAGTGTCAGCTTGTGCAAGAGGTGCTTCAGCTTTCTGGCAGTCAGTTCGCCCATTTTGGGAGAATTTTCAGATCAATTAATCCTGTGTTAGGCAGCAGTAACTTATTCAAATTTTGGCTTTATAACCGGACTGAGCATGGTGCTTTATCTGAGATTATCCATAGACTATTCCAGCTAGTCCATGATAAAGTTCTTGTGAAAGATAGGTGGGATTCCCATCTGCCAAATGGATTATCAGACTCTACTCTTTCTGATTTCCAAAAGCTGCTGCAGTGTATTGCAGATTTTGTACCTTCTGACACGGGACGTGACTTTCATCAATGGAAAGAAGGCTCTTTCACTGTTAAAAAAGCCTATAATATTATCACTACGAAGGATTATCACCCTGGTGGCAGCGATAGCATTTGGAAGCTCATTTGGAGCTGTAAGCTACCGCTCAAAGTCAAACTGATCATGTGGTTACTTAGAAGGAAGCGATTGGCAACGAAGATGCTTAGAGCCAAATGGGTCACTGATGAAGACACTACATGCCCTTTTTGCCAACGGGCTGATGAAGATACACAGCATTTATTTTTTGACTGGTTCTTCTCCAAAGATGCGTGGGATCAATCCATTTACCAACTGTGCACAAGCTGATTTCGATCTCTTCTGGACTTCTTTCAGAGATCAGGTAGGCCTGGACATGGCAGGCTGGTGTCAGGCATTCACTGTGCTGTGGTGCATTTGGCTACAAAAGAATAGCGAGGTGTTCAAGAATGAAAGGCGTTGGGTAGAAAATGTTGTACTTGAGGCTAAGTTTCTTGCTGAATTTTAACTTCATTCTTAATACATATATGTTTTTTTAACCTCTTTTTTCTCAAAAAAAAAAAATGTACATATATATACAAAGTTATAGCATACACATGTTACTATATATAACATCATATTTATTATTTACATATATATGTACAGTTATACAGAGATGTTCAATCGGGTATACCGTTAGTCATACTTCTACATTATGTTAAATTAGCATATATGTGTGCTGTTTTTTTTTTAAAAGGGAAAGATCATTTCATTTCAAATTCAAAACAAGAAAAAGTTACATCAAGGTCATATCCTTGACCTCCAAAACTCCACTTGGGAATGATGAAATTAAAAAAGTTCTCAACATAGGGTAACTCTCCCCTAAAAAGCACTCCATTTCTGCCCAGCCAAACACCCCACAACACCGCCAAAACTTTCGCGCGATCACTCTTAGACCTAAAAGCATTGTGACCCACATGAGCACTCCCTCTGCAGAAAGATGACCAAAAGCTAGGCTCATCTCGAGGAACAACCCAGTCAATCCCCATATTCTGCCACACCTACTCCACAAAAGGACACCAGAAGAAGAGGTGTTGAATGTCCTCCGCATCACCACATAAAAGACAACTCATATCATCCATCTGAGTCCACCTCGCTCTCCACTTCTTTGTCATTATCCTCTCCCTTCTCACCAACCATACAAAAATTTTTATCTTTAGCAGACACTCCACCTCCCAGATCAGCCTGCAATCTCTCCAAAGGTCTATGTCTGTGCCAGCCCCACTGCCATTCAATCTGCGGAAGACCTTTGCCACTAAGAACTCACCTTCATCCCAGCTGTAGGCGTCCCCCCCCCCCCCCCTTCTAGCTCCCAACCTTCCAGCTCTTGCAGCAGCCTCCGTAGATCCAAACATCTCTGGTCCGACAGACCCCCCCGAAAGATAGGACACCAGACCCTAGACCAACAGTCTCTGACCAGGGCTGACGGGCTCCCCGCACACCCAAAGAGACGAGGAAACCTATCTTTGATGCGCATACCAACTCCCTGCCAGTCATCCAGCTAGAATCTAAAGGCGTCACCCTCACCCAACACAGGAGTGAAGGAGCGCACCTCGCTCGTCGCAGCCGCCAGTCCTTTGAGAAAGAAAGATGACCCTGGAAGCGGTGACTCCAAAGGCTCCCAAGATGCAAAGGAGCCATAGCAGTTGCACATGATATCGCCAAACATGCCATGTTCCCAACCCATAAGCCTGGCAATCCACTTCGTGAGAAGGCTAGTGTTAACCTTCCCCACCTCTCTAACCCCCAAGCCCCTCTCCTGCACCAACCTACATACCTCCTCCCAGGCCACCAACCTCGCCCCTCTCCCTGTTGCTCCCACGTTGGACCAGAAGAAGTCACGCATTAGCTCAAAAATCTTCTTCTCTACCTACTTCGGCATCCTAAATATAGATAGGAAGTAAGAAGGAATGGATGCTAGAATAGCTGTCACCAGAACAAGCCTCCCTCCCCTAGACAATAATCTGGCTAACCACCCAACCAGCCTCCGCTCCATCTTCTCCAGCATCAGTAGCCACTCACAAAATCTAAGCCTCTTGTCCAACAAAAGAAGATCCAGGGAGACCAGCGGCAAGGATCCGAGGTCGCAAGCGCTCCACCCACCAACTTCGCCTCCTCTCCCACCATGTTAAACGGAACAAACGTCGACTTCTGGTAATTGATCTGTAATCCAGACACTACCCCAAAAAGCTCTAGTATGATCCTCATCCTTCTAACCTCAAGCCTCCCACCTTCAACCAGCAAGAGGGTATCATCAACAAATTGTGAAATAGCAATCTGATGGTTCTCTCCTGCTCAAAAATCAAATATCATATCACTCTCACACGCCCTATGTGTCACCCTCGCCAAAGCATCTACTGCCAGCACAAAAAGCATAGGGGCTAGGGGGCACCCCTATCTGACACCTCTCCTAGGCTGCATCCATCCACCTGCCGGGTTCCCATTGACCAAGACCGAGAATGATGTCGTCACACATCGCTTCATCCAGTCAATCCACCTTGAAGGGAAGCCTCTTCTCAACAGAGAAACCCAAGGGAAATCCCACTGTACTAAGTCATATGCTTTGCTGAAATCCACCTTCCAAAGAAACGCCTGCTTCTTCTCCCTCTTCCAAGCAGCCAGCACCTCCATAACAACAACAAACCCATCCAAAATACCCCTTCCTAGTATAAAAGCTATCTGCATAGGTGACACTAGGTCTCCAAGGATACCTTTAAGCCTATTCGCCAACACCTTGGCCATAATAAGGTAGACAGCATTTAAGAGCACAATCGGTCGGGAGTCCTAAATCCCCTCGGCTTCATCTTTTTTAGTCAGCAAGAACATGTAGAATCAGTTCAGCCTATCAAAACCCCTATTTCCTTCTACGAACTCCTCCACCATCTTCATCACATCTACTTCCACCAGCATCCAGAATTCCCTGAAGAAAAAGATCGAGAAACCATCCGACCAAGGGCAGCCATCCGCATTTAGACCTCACACCGCCTGCCTCACCTCGTCCTCTGAAAAGCTGGTCGTAAGGCATTCTGCCTGAGTCTTAGAGACCTAACATATATCCTCCCCCCTCCAGCTCCAACCACATCTGTTGTGTCTACCTGTGAAGTCTCTAAAGAAGTCTACCGCAGCCCTCCCCACCTCCTCCGTTCCTATAGATTCCTCCCTACGTATGACCATCTCCCCACGTATGACCATCCTCTCTATCCAGTTCCTCCTCCTCCTGGCAGATGCCACTAGGTGGTAGAATCAGGTGTTTGAGTCACCTTCCCTGAGCCACTTCTGATGGATCTCGTCTTCCATTCTATCTCAGCTTTTTTGTCCTCCTGCACCATACTTGACATCTTCCTGGTATCCCTATCCTCAACTGAGATAGTGGCCTGATCTTCTTGTCTGTTTATCCTGGTGATTACCTGCAAGGCCTCTGTCTTCCTGGCTCTCCTGGCTGTTCGAACCTCTTTCCTGAACATCCTGAGGTGATCCCGTAACAAGGACAACTTTTTTGCTAGCCGCGACGTAGCTTATCCTTCCACCACAAAAGACCTCCATTTCTCCTCCACCATTCCCCGAAACCCCTCCTCTAGCAGCCAAGACCTGTCAAATTTGAAAAACATACCAAAATGAATCCCCTCATTAGGCCGCCATACCAGGGGGGTATGGTCAGAGAAAGGCCTCTCCAGGGGGGACGCCTCCGCCACCGGGAAAGATTCCGCCAGTTCTAGATTGGCCAAGAACCTATCAATCCTAGACATCTGACCGCGGTTGTTTCTCCATGTGTATATGTAGGAAGACGGGCACATATCAATAAGGCCATGAGTGGCCACAAAGTCAACAAACTCGTCGAACCCAGGGTCCTGTCTCCCTTGCCCCCCGAGCCTATCCTCCAACTGCAGAGTTATGTTGAAATCTCCCCCAACCAGCCAAGGCCATCCTTGGCACCCCGCTGCTACCGACATAAGCTCCTCCCACATCACCCCTCTTGCCTAAGAATCTGTCAATCCATAGACCCCCATGACCATCATTCTGGCCCCTCCCACCCTTCGCAGCAGCTTTGCCAAGATAACATGCTCCCCCTCAAAACATTCTTCCAAAGAAAAAATGTCTTCTCTCCATCCTAATATATGTCCCTTAGAGCGGCTAGCCGCTCCCACAGAGCGAAACCCTTCCATCCACAACCCGCCAACCTCCCTCCACATCCTAGCATCACATTCAACCAGCTTCAACTCCTGTAATAAAACCACATCCACTTTCCATTGCCAACTGTACTGTCCCAATGTCCTCGACAGGTCATTTAGACCCCATACGTTCCATGTAAGCACTCCATTCATAAGGGAACGGCAGACGACTCCCCCATTTGCAAACAGAAGCCACAGGCTTTCGCAGTTCGGATGACCTCCTCATCCTTAACGTTCAGAGCTGCTGTCTTTGCGGCCTGTGCATGAGTGCTACGACCATCGACCAACACCCTCCATCCCCAAGTAGAACCTCGATAACTCCACTTCCTTTTGTATCTTAAAGCACCACCTCGACCCTCCTCCAAGACCGTCGGCTTCCACCCTCCCAGCGGTACGCCAGTCACTTGCCCCCGTGACGATGCCTCCACTTGACCCGTTCCAGGCTCCATCCCTTCCGCTTCCAGGCTCAGAGCCTCCTCCTCCACCTGAATCAAGGCATCCTTGTCCCCCTCCTCGCTCCCCCTCCCCAGGATCCAACGCTGCTCCACTTCTTCTCCGGCAGTGGCATCCACCATCGCCGCAGGCGTAGACTTCGTCAGCTCTCCGACCGATCCCGATCTCGTCGCTGGGGGAAGGCCAGCACCAAAAGCCTCCCCAACACAACACACAAGGTCCGACTCCCCTTCATCCGAACCGGTGTCCCTAATTGGATCCAGCGTGGATCTGGTTCGCTTGCCCACCCACATATAAGAAGGGATCGCTTCAGCTTCCAGCGATCTCAACTTGAGATCTTCCCCTGCACCGTATGCCAGAGATCACTCGGGCAATGAATGCCCGAAATTCTCCCGCTCCTTTAACTGCGCCGCCTCCAGTGACTCTTCCGCTTCTAAAGGGTCGCAATCAATGGCCGATCCACCGCAGACAACAGGTCCACGTCCACGTCATCGCCCCGACCCTTGGGATCCTGAGCGCCGCCCGAAACAATAGCCGAGGGGTATGGCACCTCCACCGCCTCACCACACTCTCTCGCTTCTCCTCTGGCCACCTCTGCGAAGGAGGGACCCCTTCCGAGCCCGAAGGATCTCAAGCGAGTGTAAAAGACCACCCACTAGTACCCTCCATGGCGAAGGACCACCTTCTCCCTCAAGACCTCCCCCACCTTCAACTCTACCTCTGCCTCCAGCAATCCTGAGGGGAGATTGGTCCCCCTACATCACCGGAGCCACGTGAACGAGGAACCAGCGCACGAACAACCCCCACCGTCCTAAGCCACCGCGGGACCCTTTCAACCCTCAGCACCTTTGTCGAGTCCCTCTCCTTCCGTGCTCCATCGTGGATGGAGGTCCTCCGCCAGTACACCGATCCCAACCTCAGCCGAGAGGTCGCAGAGCACATCCTCCCCACCATCACCGAAGGGAGGCCCACTACAAGGACCTTCTCTTCACCCACCAAGCAACCTTCACCGTAGGCTCTCCCGAACCCACACCGAGGGCCTCCACCTCAAATATTCGCAAATAGCCCGTGGTCCGCACACCCACGAGGCCCCCTTCCACCAGACCCCGAAGTGCGGCCGCATCTGCCGACCAGAGTGCCTCCACCTCTACCAAGGGCACCTCCACCAGTGGTGGCGGCAGAAGGCATCCATCCTCCGGCTCCTTCCCCGTGACCCGACCTCCGGAGCACTGTTACCTCGCCTAACGATGACCAAATGCCTTGCAACCCCAGCACCTCACTGGCTCACGACAGTACTTCGCCCAGTGTCCAGCCCCCAGGAATTTGAAGCAACAGTTCGTGTCAATCCTCCTCCAGTGGCCCACCGTTCCATGTGCCTCCACTCCTGGACCGGTTCTCCTCCTCCTGACGACTAACTTCCAACCTTCCGCGCCACCGGCCCAACCCTCCGACTGCTGGAGAGGTTCGGCTCTCCTCCCTCCCTCACGAAATCTCTCTCACCCTCGCCCTTCCTCCCTCCTGCTCTCACCCTCGTCTCTCAACCTTCCTCATTCTCCCCCATATGTGTGTGCTGTCATAACATGGATACATATTCAATCGCAGTAAGGCATATATCCAATTTTTTTACGAAATAAAAAATAGTTGCCTTGATTCAGTCGGCGGATTGCTTTTGTGTCACCTCTCGTTTCGAGCGATTAAGGAGCTTGCCACCTTGTGGCCACCTATTGCTTTAACAACTTTGCAATGTCCCACAAGGTGATATTCCATTTCAAACCTAAATGTTATGCAGTAATGCACGTGGATTGTTGTTTCCCTTTAAACACAGCAAACTACCCTCTCAAGAAGAAATATATATCTTCTCTAAAGTCCCATGGCATCTGCAAAGCAAGCCATAAAATGCTGGTCTCAATACTCACTTCTCAACCAACAAATGTTCCTTAGATTTTTCTTATGATCCTAAAGATTGTTATTTATATACATAAGAGTCGCCACAAAAAGCATAGATACCAACCAGCCGTTAACTACATCGGAGAAACTACACCAGAGATAACAAATGAGCATAAGTTACATTGACCTCCTCTGAACATCCTTCTCATTTCTGTGTAAAAGATCAAATCTCTCAGAAAGCAGCACCAACCAAAGCTAGCCTTGATTGAGAGTTACACGGTCCCATACAAGTATACCATTATCTTCAAAAAGGTCAAAAACACTTCAAATCAAGAATTTGGTCCAAATAGGTTAGACCTAGACACGAATCATCGTATTAACCCACTGAGACCAACTAACCCCTCAACCAAATATTAACTTATAATTCAATTTCAATGTTATCCATGAACTTAAAGACATGTCAACGCAATCCCTGATCATTATAATTGTATCAATGCAATCCCACTCTAGCTTGCTGAGCTTCCATCACAAAAATAACTTGGGTTTCTGATTAGATATTAGAATAAGAGGCTTGGATGAGCACCTTTGGCCAAAACTAAGACCACAACAATAAAATAGGAATATGAGGATGACATTAACTTGTTTCAGCATTGAAGTCGAGGGGTAAGTTCAAGGACTATTACGTAAATTGGACAAAAATGGAAGACTACTAAAGATTGGTAGTCACCTACCAATATTAAAGGATGGCATAAGTGATTCCACCTGTTTATTCAAGCAACAAGTATTCAAGTAGTAAACCTTCTATGTTTTTTTAATTTGAAATATCTTAACAAAAGTGAGACTTTACACACATTTCACAAGTAAACTCTTCGGTGAGAAGGCATAAATCACTTTCAACCTTTTAGATGCAAAGGCCTGTTTGCTAATGCATGGATCTAAGCCCATTATTTCTGCATTCATGTACGATCACTTTCCCATCATTTTAGACGCATTACTAGCCATCCAAATGCCAAGTTGGGCTTAACTTAAGTTTAACACATCTACTAATTTTATTACATGGTTCCAAAGTTCATTCAACTATAGCCTTTTCCAGCTAAAAAAAGAGCATCTAAAAAAGGAGCATCTCCATTACCCATGATTATCTCGTTATGAACTAAATGATGAACAGTGTAGATTGCAGCAAATCTACTTTACAAGAAGACTGCCAAAGTGATTTGGGATAGTTTGTCAAAGAAATATTCTCAGGGATCAAATCAAGTCCGCTTGACAGATATTTATCGTCACATTTGGTTCTCATCTCAAGGTGATCGCACACTTGACTACTATACTGAGATGGAGGGACTCTTTGAGGAGCTCATTGTCTTTCAACCCTCATGTTGTGATACTCGAACAAGACAAACTTGGCAAGTTTACAGGTTTCTAGATGGCCTCAATACCCAATATTCATCTGCATGAGATCAGATTCTAGCTCTAGAGGTCATTCCTAATATAAAGGTTGTCTATGGGAAACTTCAAAAGATCTATTCAGATACTAGGTTGTCTACACTCTCTTCTGCTACTTCTCAGCTACCTACTACAAAGACATTTGCAATTGCAACCTCTGAAGGCATTGAATCCTTAGTCCTGGCACTAGACATGGACAAAGCCATGGACGAGATCAAACATATGACCCGTGCATTCACTGCCAAAGGACCACCCATCCTTTAGAGAGATGTTGGACCAAGTTTGACCAACCTGGTCAGGCCACTACTGCTATGGTTCATAGGGAGCCTGCTAATGCTCCTGGTCCTACCCCTCCTAGCCTGCCTACTCTAATAGTGGATGACTATGCCCACCTTCTTCAGCTACTTGGCAACCTACTCCTAACACTACTGCTTCCCTGACTGCAACTAACAACTCAGCAAATCTGGCAACTACTACTTCTTCCTCATCATGAGTGGTTGATTCAAGTGCTTCTAATCACCTTACGGGTAAGAACGATGCTCTCTTATCCTTGCACCAGCCCCTACTATTACTTCTGACTGTCTAGCAAATGGATCCTACTTGCCTATTACTATTGTCAGCGATGTTCATTTTTCTGACTCCTTGAGATTGTCAGATGTATATTGTACTCCTGAGTTTCCTCTGAGTTTATTATCTATATATAGATTATGTAAGGAGCTTGCCTACTGAGGGATTTTTTATGAGCATTTTGTCTTTTTTTAGGATATTCTAACATAGAAGATCATTGGTGGGGGGATTGAGCGTGATGGCCTCCCCTACATTGATACCCCTTACATTTTTGCTAGCGCAAAATCTACCTCAACCAATCCTGTCCTCTAACACCGTTGTATGGGTCATTCATCTGTTTCTAGACTTCAGAAGTTGTTTCTTGAGTCCTTTGTGCCTAATCACCTTGACAGTGAAGCCTGTTAACTTCGCAAGCGTCACAGAGTTTCTTTTCCATCTAGACAAGATAAAAGAAGCCTTATACTTTTGATCTGATTCATTATGATGTATGGGGTCCATGTTGAATAAGTTGCCTATTTACTGGTATTTTGTTATCTTTATTGATGATTTTAGTAGATATCATGGACATTTTGTTGAGGGATCGATCTGAGATTATTTCTCCTATTACTAAATTTTTCAATGATGTTCTGATTTTTTATTCCATGCGCATCAAAGTATTTCACAATGGCAATGCTCTAGCATTTATGCAAAAAGATGTGGATGACTTTCTATCTATTAATGGAACCCTTCACTAAGTACTTCTCTACAACTCTCTCTGCCATGGCTATTCTTAGACATCACCATGAAGCACTACAAGACCCTAGTTGGAGACAAGCTATATAGGTGGAAATGGCAGCACTTATCTCACATGGCACCTGGGAGCTAACAAACCTCCCGGAGGTTGCTAAAGTGGTTGTCTGCAAATGGGTATACATCATGAAGTATCACCCAGATGGAACCATTGAGTGTCTGAAGGCCAGACTTGTCGCGAAGGGCTACACATAGACTTATAGTGTAGACTATTTCGACACTTTTTCTCCTGTGACGCACCACAACTTTGTTAGAGTTATTCTCTCACTAGCAATTAATAGAGCTTGACCACTATATCAACTAGATGTCAAGAACACCTTCCTATACGGGATTTCCAGGAGGAGGTCTACATGACCCAACCACCCGACTTTGTAGTTGAGGGGAGAAAGCATGCAGACTTTGGAAGGTGATTTGACCTGAAGTAGAATCCATGAGCTTGGTTTGAGAGGCTCAGTTCTAAGATTCAACAGATTGAATTCCATAGGTCAACTTCTAAACATTCTGTCTTTGTGAGGCGCTAAGTATGGTGTGGTGATACTTGCTGTTTATGTGGACAATATGGTCTTCACTAGTGATGACGTTTAAGGGATATAAGAGATGAAGATGTTTTTGCATAGGACACTTGTTACTAAGGACCTAGGAAAATTGAAATACTTCCTAGACATTGAAGTGCCCAAGAGCTTGCATGGAATGGTTTTGTCCCAGAGGAAGTATGCGCTAGAACTTCTAGAGGTCAGGGCTATTAAGAACAAAACCTTCCTTTATTCCCATTAAGCCTCCAAGGAGACTCAATGAGAAAGATGACCCACTTTTTGAAGATAAAGGAAGGTATAGGAGTATTGTTGGCAAGTAGCCATACGTGACTATTACCACGCCAGGTATAAGTTTTGCAGTGAACAGAGCCATCCAATTTATGGACAATCCCCACTACAGCCACTAAGCAGTTTGTCTCATCCTCAGATATCTCAAGGGCAGTCTTGGAAAAAGGCTCTACATGAAGAATGATAGGCACACTGACTTACATACCTATTATGATGCTAATTATGCAGGCTCCATGGAGGACCAGAGATCTACCACTAGATATTCAACATTTCTTAGTGGAAATCCAGTCACTTGGAGGAGCAAAAAGTAGAATGTGGTTTCTAGGTCAGGTGCGAAGACTTAGTCTAAATACAAAGCCATGACTCATGCTGTCTATGAGATTATGCAGCTTGTTCACTTCCTGAAGGATCTGGGTGCTCAAGTCAAGCTTCCAATGCCAATGTTCTATGATAACAGGTCTATCACCCTCATTGCATCCAATTGTGTCTTCTATGAATATACAAAACATATCGAAGTGGACTGCCACTTTGTTCAAGACATGATCTCCACAAAGAAGATATGCACCCGACTACTTCATATGAACACTAGACTACAAAAGCATCACGATTTCTCATGTTCCAAGCTGGACATGTTAGATATACATGCTCCAGCTTGAGGGAGTGTTAAAGTTAGTTATGTAATATAGGGGTGTGCTTGCTATTTTGTTATTTCTTAAAGAGATTTTTATGTAATTTTCCCAAAAGTCTCTCTATATAAAGAGGCCTAGGGCTCAATTCTCAATAGAAAATTTCATTCTTTTCTCCCTCAACAAATACAAACAAATTGACAATAAGAAATAGAAGACAATTGAAAAAAAACAGGTTTGAGACACCAATAGGAAATTTTCCAACTGGAATTTTCACCTCTAACAGACTGGCTAAGCTAGGAAATTTTCCAATTCATTTGACCGGACTAGAACTCAACCCCAATCTAATCCAATCTATAATCTGTAAAAATAAGTATAATGTGTTCCCCTACAAGTATACTAAATCCAGGCCAGAAACACTTCCTCACTCCATTTGTTTCCTTAAACCCTACTCGTCCCCTTTCATCCCAATCCAGGTTTTAGTTGATTGATGATTTTAATAACAACCTGGGGATGTAGTCTTAGTTAATTCTCCGTCAGAGATATGTATATGGATTCTTTATAGGCTATGGGGTTATCTCATTTATCACTTTTGATATTTTCAAGTAATCTCACTTTGCTAGTGGGAAAAAACACAACAAAGATAAAAGGAAACAGACAAGAAACAATTATAAACTTTAGATTTCAATTTTAGGATATCTTGAATTCACGTACCATGTGGTTATCCTTGGGAAAAGACACAAAAATATGGTTAGCATTTTGAAAATACCAAAAAGAATCTGATCCAAGAATCCACAATTCTGAGAGCTGTATTGGATGAAATTTGGCCTTGAATTGGATTGTGTTAGGTTGGAAAAGACCCAATCTAATAATGTAGGTTTGGGTTACAAGTTTAGTCAAAACTCCAAGATTTGTATACACCACTGGTAGAAACTATACAAGAGCAACTATATAACAAAGATCTCCTTTGTGTGACATATTCAAAAAGAAAAAATTGGAAGGAAAAGGAACAAAGCAGGTACCTTATCGAGAGTATTTTTATATCTCTGCCATAGGTTATTCAGTACCGCTTCCTCCCCTACTTCCCTGGAAAAAAAAAGCAGTCCTTGTTCAATAAGATAACCCCTGCAAGCCAGGATAAGTCCAATAGTTCCAGAAACTTTGTGCTTTTTTTACATTCACATTGTGGTTTTTCCCCTTTTTTGGACATGATATATGTAAGGCATGGTAATGTGAAGCAGCTTTTTCTTTTTAATCATGATCTAGTCTAAATGGGAGTTCAATCCTAGATATACCATTCCTCTCAAAAAAAAATCCTAGATATACCATGAGCCTGCAATTGAACCCTCAGCTTTCATGACCAAAACATTTTTACTCTTGCCTTTGAAACCTGAAGCATTAACCTGATAATACATAGAGAACATGGATGAATCATGAAACAATCTTAAACATGAAAACAGTCAGCAATTGGTGGGTTCTTTTAGATAGGAGATCGAAGGAAGAAGGGGGAGAGTAAAGGGAGGAAGGCGTTTGTCGCATGAGGCTTGACAGGGGGTTACAATGTTACAAGGGGCTTTTTTTAAAAGGAAAAATAATGCTTACTGGAGGTTGAATCCACTTCATTACCATAAAAAAAGGAAGATACTTGCAAAAGCTGAGACCAAGAATTATACGCTACATTTTCATGCCAAGCCCTTTCCCCTTGGAAAATGACCACATTCCTCTGAAACCAAATTGCCCACAAAGCCGCAAAAGCCAAGGTCCACATAAGGGAATCCATTTGCAAGCCACTTTTGCAGGACGACCAGATCTCCTCCCACAAGTTCACATTCATCCCCTAAATAGAGAACACCTCCCAAAACTGCGGATGCAAAATTGTCAGTATGAAAGAGGTGGGTGTCATCCTCACGTGACCCACACAATCCACAGGATGTGTCCATCTCGAGTGCCCATATCTTCCTTCTAGCCTAGTAACTAGGCACCTTCTACAAAGTAACCACAGAAATATCCTAGTCTTGAGGGAAATCTCTAGTTTCCAGAAAGCGGAGCGGTCAAAGATCACATCATCAAATGCCTCACCCAGCAGAATTTTATAACCCTTCACCACGTAGGAGCCCCCATCCCATAGCAAGAAATCAAGAGCCGCATACCTAGGATGCAAATCACCAATCAAAACAAGGAGAGATAGCAAATCAAGCACCCTTGCTTCAAACAACCCCACTCCAAGTCACGGAGTGCAAGCTCCCTCACCTCCCTGCATCAGGCCATACCAAACACTCATAACAAGGAGACCTTCATCCTGGGCCAAAGCATACAACCTGCGGAAGCAACTAAGCCAGAATATCCTCCCCAATCCAGTCATCCTCCCAAATTCTAAGCGTCCTTCTATCTCCCAAGGATGGATGAAAAAGGTGTGAAGTAAGGTGCAAAACAGGAGAAATACTACACCAAAAAGCAAAATCTCCTTTGGTAGCCATCAGCACATCACAACCATGCAACAAAGACCCATAAGCATCCACCAAAAGTCTATGCCAAATAGTATCACCATTCGAGAGTAGCTTGACCACCCACTTTGTTAATAAGGCATCATAAAACACCTCCAAGTTGAGCACCCCAAACCCTCCTTACTTTATGGGTCAGCAGACCTTGCCCACACCACTTGGTGCAAACACCTCTACAGTTATTCAGGTCCTTTGCAAAAGGGTCCTTCCCCAATCTTATCATTCTTCTTAAAAATTTCTTCCCGGGCTTGAAGACTGACAAGTGAAAGATAGAGATATTAAATAGCACAGACTTCAACAAGACCAGCCAACTACCGCTACAAAGCAACTTTCCCCTCCTCACTACTTTCTCAACCAAAGGAATCCAGTCATCACTCAACAGTTGTTTCTTGTAGATCAATCGGAGAGTCGGGCACTTATTTGGCTTCCAAGCAGAAGGGGGCTGTATAGGGATTCCCTATGGCAAGCCAAAATCCACCATCTGCATTGGACCATCCTCTTGGCCCACAACGAACATGCCACCAGCACGCTGCATCTACATAGAACTAACCTCAGGGTTCCCAGCATCAGGACCCTAGTCATCACGTTTCATCCCACCGAGCTCCACAAGCAACATTTGTCCAGCATGCCTCGCAATAGCCACCACTTTAGTACTTGGCGGCAATGCAGCTTCAAAGGGACCCTCGTCTAACCCCCGGAACTAGCCATCCCCATTCGATGAACATGCTTTGGAGCTTACCCCATGACCCTCCATCCTCACAGTCACCACAAGGGTCTCTAGCCCCACCACTGAAGCACAACCTAAATGTCGGCAGAGCAAAAGAAGTAGAAGAGGGAGAGTAGAAGGAGCTTGGCCCATGCAACTCATCTAGGCCCACTATTGAAGAACCAAAAAGGAAAGGAGAATCAAACATTCTAGATCCAAATCCATGAATGGATCCAGAGCCCCACTGAAAAGGAAGCACCCTTTTTGGCAAAAAAATTCCCTTGTCCGTGTCCAGTCACCTTGAGTCCAAAAAAGGGCCAAAATAAGCTATGTATTTAATTTGTCACGAGGAAAATCCTGCTAAAGCCCAGTCACACGTGCAGCCTCGTCTACATTAATTCCCAACACCAAATCTGAACCAACAATGGTAGTCACACAACACTCTTGCAACATGTGGCTCGTCACCTTCTGTTGCAATCTTGTCCCCCTAAAATGTTGATTCAGCTTTCTCATGAGGAGCCTTTGCAGTGCTAAAGGGTAAGCGCCCAACGGCAGACCCGACGAAGGCATCAAGCACACCACCCCAGAAAAGGAGGGAACTCCCACCTTGAAGGAGATGTCAACAACCCATGTTGATCCGCCTAAGGGACGTCTTCAGGGCTATTGACATCAAACGAAACCTAGACCCATCCAAGATCCTCAACAGCAAGACCAACTTGCCAAAAAAAGACTTCAACCTTGCAAAGCACGAAACAATCACCCCAAACAATTGCAACATCCATAGGTGTAGTGGAATCCCCACTAGCCTCGCACAGACCAATCTCTTTGATGAGGCCAGATCGCAGTGGAACCAATTGTAAGAGCCAGCAACCACCACCAAACCTTACCACAACGGACCTTAAAGAACATGAATCTTAAAACAAGAAGCTGGTCTGAGCCACCTCCATTGACTGCAAGATCCACCTCACACCTCCATCACTTCGCAAATCGCTTGGATTAAAGAAGTTCCTTAGAAAGGTCCCCCACCAGGAAACCCTTAAGCATCTCCTAGATAATCCAGATGGCTAAAGACCAAGGGGCATCCACGAAGACCAGAGTACAACAAGGGAAGGCCATTCAATCTCTTAAAGGTAACTGTCATCCTTTGAGGGCATTCCTGTTGCCGATAACCAAGATCTCCGTAGCTCAAACAAACAACAGGATTGTGACAAGCAACAGTTTAATGGCCATGACCCTTGCAACAGAAGCATAGCATTGCCCTGTTCCGCACTGCCTCGTCCCTCACACAAGCAAACAACCTCATCCAATGGTTGATATGGTCCAACCATCTCCATAGTTCTCCAACCCATTCACACCTCCCTCTCATCTCTCGTCACCTCTCTTTGTCACCAGTCTCATTCCCCTCACCTCTTGCTCTCTCTATCCTCAACATCAATCTCGTTATTGGTGCCTTTGTATGGGACACCGAGCTACTTCTTGTTGATTTGCAGTGATCTGGGGGGGAATGCTTGAGCTTGGAGCAAAGCTATAGTCACTATCCAGGGAGAACTTTGGGGGATGCAATTCTAGAGAGAAGTCAACTGTGGTTAAGCAGTTGGCAGGGATTGTAACAAGTCTACTCAATCCGCATAGTGATAGGCAACTTTTTAGGCATCCCTTGCATCTGAGGTGGTCATCAGCACCCTCGAAGGTGGAACTCTTGGGCCCTTGAAAGCACCACACTCTCTTCTACATAAATTTTGAGGCTACATAGAGGCAGGTTTGTGTCGTAAACTGCTCAAGGCCAAGAAGATGGTGAAGGGAGAGGTGAAGCAACATGTCATTTTCTTCACCTACATGCGTTATGGGAGTCGTTACAATAATTTGGGTCCTAAGAGCTATAATAGCAGCATTTGGCTTCCTTTGAAGGGGCATACCCATCTATGGTGAAACTTTAATGGTGGTAGATATTCCTTCAACATTAGTGGTTCCAATGAAGGTTACTATCATCGTCAGCAAAGGCAAAGAGGGTATCATTGTTTGACAGGTGGGGTCTCTCGCAAAGAGGTAGAGAGGGAAGGGAAGCGAGGGTGATGGGAGAGTCTGTCGTGAGTGTCACCTTCGACAAGTGGAGTGTTTCAAGTGCAAGGGAAGAGGACACTTTGCACAGGATTGTCATGATCTTGTGGTGTGTCTTGGCTATCGTGGGGTGGGCCATCATTAGAGATCGTGCCCCAAGAGGAGTGACTACAACGTAGGATCCTTGGGAGGGCATCAGTTGCCGCCTCCGCCTTATGATCCTCCATATTTGGAGATCAAGATTCCTTGGTCTTCAGAGGTGGGGTCTCTTGATAGCCTTCTGGATTTCTCTTTGGTGGGGGTCTTTCTTGAAGGGATGATGGACATGGCTGAGGTACGTTCTTCATTAATGAGCCTTCGTTTATCTTCGAGGGGGTGGAGTTTGGCGGCTTTATCAAAGAAGAAGGTCCTTGTTTTTGGCTTGAACAAAGCAGATTTGAAATTGCTCAAATTCAGGTAGACCCATTTTGAGTGTGGGGTATTAGATGGAGATTACCAACTGTGTATGAAGGTGCTAGTGACAAAGGAATTCCCTTGCGTCCGATGATGGCTTTTTGAATTCTTGGTCTCCCTCTTAGATTGAGGACAGTAGGGGTTATTCAATCGTTGTGTTAATCTTTTGCACGCATTCGAAAATGTTTTTCCCTTGGTCTCCATGATGGAGATGTTTCTTCGGTGTTGGTGGAGGGTGAGCTAAACATTGGAAAGGCTTTGCCAAACAGAGTGGTTATTTGTTTTGGTGGTTGTGCTAGCATGATTTCCTTTAAGGAAGTTTCTTTTGGAGTTGAGAAGATTGTTTTCGGATCAGCAACGTTTGCACAATTGCTTGCGAAGCCAGCTGTGGGGCCTACCACGGTGAAGAAGATGGCTAGAGATGGTTCGAGAAAGGTGCTGGATGAGTCGGTGGCAAAGAGTGATGGCTCTGTGGCCATGCGTGGTGGTGGCAGGGTCACCGGCAGCGATGCGAGGATTCCAGTGGAGGTGAAGGTGGGTTGCGATCCTGATTTTGGCAGAGCCACGTCATTCCGCAAAGTTTGGAGGCCGATTTCCAAATCTGCATGCAAGGCTAGCGCTTTTCCAAATTTGAATGGAGTTAATTCCAACGGTTCTGCTTTTCATAGAAATGTCGACTTTCCTTTTTTGGAAAATCACCCCTCTTTCGAAAATTGTCTATTGTTGGCAAATGAAAAATGTGCCACTACTAAGGTGGTTGTTAGCGACGCTCAACAGGAGGAATCCGGATCCGAAAACGGATCCAGAGTTGATAAGTTCAATGTGCTTGAGTTTAACCAAGTCGGTTGCTCTGTTTTGGGTATGGGAGGACCGGCTGCTGCTGTTGACAATGTGCAAGTTATGGAGGATGCAACAATGTGGAGGCTGATTTCCAAACCTGCATGCATGGCTGACACTTTTCCAAATTCGAATGGAGTTAATTCCAACGATTTTGCTTCTTATGGAAATGTCGACTTTCCCTTTTTGGAAAATCACCCTTCTTTGTAAAATCACCTATTTTTGGCAAATGAGAAATGCGCCACTACTGAGGTGGCTATTAGCAATGCTCAACAAGAGGAATCCAAATCCAAAAACGAATCCAAAGTTGGTAAGTTCAATATGCCTGACTTTAATCGAGTTGGTTACTCTATTTTGGGTATGGGAGGACCGGGTGCTGTTATTGACAATGTGTAGGTTATGGAGGACGCAACAATGCATATGTAGGAGGTCGATGATCGTGTGCTTGAGGTCAAAGTGTCGAAGAAAAAGGTGGTAGATGTTCCTACTCTACCACGAGAGATGTTGGAACCTCCTTTGGACTGTACACAGGTGGCTGCCGAACCCATTCTTGGGTCTGGTCTTGTTGAGTGCAAGCGACATGTCTCATCGAAGCAGCCAGATTTGAGTTTATCCTGTCGATTTGGATTCCTGTTGTTGATTTCTTGATGATTTTCAGGAGCGATCTAATACGGTTTTCTTTGGTTTCATCGTGAAAGATTATCGTTGGGATGAGTGTCATGCTCATACCGGCTACAATCTAACTTTCGAATAAATGGTGGGTGGTAGACCTCTGCAGGCTCATGGAGTGAACGATGCAACATATAAGGTTGGGATTTCAAATAGTCTGCATGAAGCAGCATCAAACAATGAGAGAAGCTTATTACACAGAACTTCACCTTCTAGGCCCTCAGTCCATACGAGGTTGATTTCGCAGAAGCACAAAATGATTCTTGGTGCTTGTTACAGAAGGAAGCATTTAACTAAGAAGCCTTTGGTGGTGAAAGTGCATAAGACCACCAACGCCGAAGAGACCGATAGTCGCATAGCAGATGTAATTGGAGTCAGGAAGATTCATGAGGGAGGAGGGACAAAAATAATATCCATGGTTAAGGTCCTCTTGTGGAATGTACGTGGACTTCGGGATGAGAACCAAAGATTGTCTTTGAGGCGCTACTTATCAAAGTGGAAGGTTGATATTGCCCTTTTGCAGGAAACTCATCTTGAAAATTTTTCTTTGCAAATGAAGAATAGTTTATGTGTAGAACATTTCACTGATTTTCTTGAAGTAAAAGCGGAGGGGGGGTCAGGTGGGATCCTCATGTTATGGCACCAAGATCAGTTTGAGTTGACATCCTTGTTGGTGGCTAGTAGAGTTGTGACTAGGGTCTTTACTAGGAAGGCGGATGGATTGTCTTTGGCCATTTCATGTATCTATGGTCCATGTGAAGATGTTCTCGAGTGTTATTTTGGGAAGAGATTGGCCAAGCCTCTCAGCTTGTGGATGGCATGTCATGGCTGGTTGGCGGTGATTTTAACACAACTCTTTCTGCAAACGACAAGCCTGATAGGAGGATGAATAGGTCTACCTTTGAGTTCCAACTTCCAACACATCCTACAAAAGCTTGAGTTAATGACAAAAGTGATGCTATGTCTTGCATTGATAGATTTATATGTAATTTGGCTTTGGCAAAATTCTTTCATGGGGTAAAGGTAATTGCATGTGATCGGCCTTTCTCTGATCATACTCCTATACTTTAGTGTAGTATTGAGGGTATGTCTCTCTACTTACTTTAAGTTCCATAAATCCTGGCTCAAAGAACCTGGTTTTAAAGATTTGATCCGTGACAAATGGGAATCTACACCACCAGCCATGTCTGCCACACGCCCCTTAGCAAGAAAAATCCGTGCGGTGCGCGAGACAATGATTGATTTTAGGCGAGGCCTATAGGAACATAGGGAAGCTAGAAAACAAGAAGCTTTACCCTTGATAGACAGGAAGATGGTGCGCCTCTTTCTATGACGAACTATCAAAAGCGTAAAAAATTACAAGCAATTGTTGTGGAAAAGGATAAGAAGAGAGAAATGGACTTGAGACAGAAATCCAAGGAAATTTGGCTTAAAAAGAGGGATGCTAATAGAAGATTTTTCCACATGTCAGCACGTACTACGAGAATATCAAATTTGATTAATTAGTTGAAATATAGTAAAAATACTATAAGGCAAAGAAACATGATTTGTGATGCTTTTCGATCTCATTTTCATGCTTTCACGAGAAGGCAGCTGGTGGGGGAGTGGCGTTTGGGAGAATTAGATATGAACCAGGTTAGCATTGAG
The DNA here is from genome assembly GCA_037157565.1 of Thalassia testudinum. Classification (NCBI taxonomy): domain Eukaryota; kingdom Viridiplantae; phylum Streptophyta; class Magnoliopsida; order Alismatales; family Hydrocharitaceae; genus Thalassia; species Thalassia testudinum. The sequence continues at coordinate 29,738,036 of JAZHRO010000024.1, forward strand.
GCAACGGTGCAACTCCTTGCAGAGGTTACAGAGGAGAAGTTGGTTCGAGCCTTACATGGACTAAAGGCGAAGGGATCCCGGGTCCTGATGGACTACAGGTCATTTTTTACAGAGAATTGTGGGATGTTGTAGGCCCGGATGTGCTGAAAATGATAAATGAATTCTTCATAGGCAATGAAAGCTTTGAAAGGCTTAATCGTTTTTACTTATTCTTGTTGCCTAAAAAACCTGGAGCGGATTCAGTTTGATGATTTTAGACCAATCGCCCTCTTGAACTCTATTTATGTTTTAATTGCAAAGATTTTGGAAAATAGATTGAGACTTGTCATGCCATCCATTATTTCTCCGATGCAGTCAGTGTTTATAAGAGACCAATCTTTACAGGACTCGTTTGCCCTTGTAGAGGAAATCATAACTTCATGGAAGAGGAGAAAGAAAGCAGACTTCCTTTGGAAGGTTGATTTTTCCAAGGCATATGATTATGTAACTTAGAGTTACCTTTGGGAGATTTTCAAAAGGAGAGGTTTTCCAAAAATTTGGATACAACCGATGAAAAGATGTGTTGCCACATCTTCCTTTTCCGTATTGGTGAATGGTCATACTGATGGTTCTTGGATTCAACCCAAAAGGGGGGTAAGACAGGGATGCCCATTGGCATCTTTATTATTTGATGTTGCAGTGGATACGTTGGCACATTTATCTTTTAGAGCTTGTCATGGAAATTTGTTTTCAAGTTTCACATGCCAAAAAGATGGTGCACTTCTCACTCCCTTGTTACAATATGCAAGTGACACAACCTTCTTTATTGAGGGTGGTACATCGGAAGCAAAGCATGTGACTTCATTAGTGAGGATCTTTGTTGATATTTCTAGGCTGAAGATAAACAGAAGAAAGTCCTTGTTGGTTCCTTTTTTCACATCGGATAAGGTGGTGAATGAAATCTCTCTTGCTTTAGTGACGCAGGTGACTCATCTTTAGCTACAGTATCTAGGCCTCCCTTTGAAAGGTGAACATTTAGTTACTTCGGATTGGAATGAGATGGTGGAAAGGATGATGAAGAGGCTCTCTTCATGGAGTATGAGATTGCTTTCTAAAGGGGGTCAGCTGGTCTTACTTAAAAGTGTGCTACCATCTATGCCGGTTTTCTACTTTTCAGTCCTCTGTCCTCCCCAAAAACTCTTGCACAAATTTGAACTGCTAAGGAAAAGGTTTTTTTGTAAGGGAGAGGCAGCCACTGGTCACTTTATGCAACTGGTACCTTGGAATGAAGTGTGTAAACCAAAGAAAGAAGGTGGATTAGGTGTTTTGAGGTTAGATGAATTTAACATATCCCTCCTTTTAACATGAGTGTTTAGAATTCTGTCGGGGTAACTTCTCTGTTAGAAGATTCTTATGGTAATAATATGAACATTTCTAAAAGGGTTTCATGTAGAACAAGAGCTTCCGCAGTTTGGGGGCCAATCCGTTGTGTGATGGAAGAGTTCTCTTCAGATTTGGGTCCTATTTTGGGAGAAGGGTGTCTTCTGAAATTTTGGCAACATGACTGGTCTGAGATGGGGAAGTTTTCTGACCTTCACGCACGCGTTTATCGGTTGGTGGCTGATAAAAATGCTACTCTTATTGAGAATTGGGCTGAGACTTTACAATCATGGAATATTCTCCTGCCAGCTGCTCTTTCAGACACTACACATACAGAATTTCAACAATTACTAATGTCAATTTCAGATTTGAAGCCATGCGCAAATGTCCCTGACAGATTAGTTTGGAAGCATGGGACTTTTTCAGTAAAGAATGCATACTTGAAAATGATTGGTACCAATGCAAATCCTAATGAAATCAGTTTGGACTCCAAAATTATTTGGAAGTGTGTGTTGCCTTTAAAGTTGAAGATTTTAATGTAGCTTCTCAGAAGGGAATGCTTAGTTACAAAAGTTTTTAGAAAAAGATGGTCAGTGGACGAGGATGTCTTGTGTCCTTTTTGTGGCCTTGAAGAGGAAGACATTCGGCACTTGTTTTTCAGATGTCATTTCTCTAAACAAGTTTGGCAGCAATTCAACCTACAAACAGTGGATATTTCGGATGTCACCTTTTTTTAGAAAGGCTTCAGAGATCATCTTCATCTAGATGTGGCTGGATGGACCAGAGGAATTTCTATTTTATGGTGCTTAGGCTTCAACGGAATGGCAAAATCTTCATAAACGAGAGGTGTTGGGTCGAAAATGTAATTAGGATGGTGTTTTTTTTTTTTTCAGTTTTGGCTACAAAACTTGTAAGTGTATTCCTTTACATTATTTGAATATATCTGGATAATTATTGACCTCAAGTAATCTTCCTTTCCTTTTTTCAAAAAAAAAAAACCATCTAAAGGGGGTGATCAACCAAATATCATGCTTGGTGAGCTTGGCATTTTCTCCAAGGAAGGGGTGGGTTTTTGGATCCAAGAGACCTCATCGACAATTCGATTGCATGGAGCTTGAGTCACATGGGAACCACTTTAGCGATTGTGTTTCTATCCTACTAATGGAGAGACCTCACTCGCAAGGATGACAATTGAGATGGGTGATGAGGCACTTGTGCTTGCCAGCCTATAGGAGACTCCCAAGCTCTTGAGAGGACCTGTTGTTTTCAAATGTGTTCTTGGTTGCAAGAATGGATATGACATTTGAAACCTTAGCAATTGCCCTCTGAATCGATGGTAGGGAACGAGAGCCAATCTGCAATGGTGGACCATGTTGGCAATAGTGTTAATAAGGTGGCAAAGGAGACTAAGGCAAAGCTAGTCAAGTGCACGAGCACCCAACTCAAGCATGGTTGCCTGGCGGGTTAGTTGCAACTCACAAAGCTCAATCGAGCATCATGAAGCTAGGGAGGGTAGCAAAGACAGAGAATGAGTGTGAGAGAGAAAAGGGAGGCAACAGGGGAGGACGGTGGTGGTTGGGTTCTCGTCAGGCCCAAGTGGCGGCGAAAACGGTTGGAGGAGGTTTGTTGCTTCAAGTGCTTGGGGAAAAGACATCTCATGGTAAACTGTAGGGAGCTCGTGCGTTGCCTGCGATGTGGAAGGCTAGGACATTACGGAGGGCTTGTTCTCAAGAGCAGTGTGTGGAGGTTGGTGCTGATGTTTTGACTCCTCCTAGAGGCTCCGTTGGTTGAGGTTTTTGCACCTTGGTCCGTGGAGGTGAGGCTATTGAACAGGGAGCTTGCATGGACAATCATTGTCGAGATGATTCATGAAGAGATTGATGGTGAACGGTTGAGGGAGGGCCTATCGCTGTTGTTTGGGTCGGGGTGCATCTCAAGGTGGCTAAGCTTAATCCAAAGAGGCTCCTTGTCCTTGGATTAGAATCGGAGGCGGCGCGGTCCTTAGTTTTTGAAGTCATGACGTTTGGGGATGCGATGGTGCGGTGCAACGATGTAGGCGGTCGTCGATGCATGATGGCACCATGTCAAAGAAACCTCCAAGAAAGGTGAAAACCGTGGTAGATGTGGAAGGGGTACCACTAAGGCTTCACACGAGGTAATGGTGGTGGTTTTTGAGAATTTCGCAGTGGTCAGGTCTTGTGAGGGATTGGGGCTTGTTGAAGGGAATATGTCCGTTGTCTGGGTCATCATTGAGCTCCTCCGTGGCAGGCAACTCCCAAAAAAGATCATGTTACGCCTCGAGGGGTCATCACGGATGATTGGTCTTTCACCGGTGGAGAAAGGAAGGACCTTTGCTTAGGTCTTAGCTAGGAGTGGTTAAAGGGATGAGGAGTAAGGCCGCAATGGGAGGAGGGTTGCAAGGGCCAGCACTGCTATGAAGATGGTGATGCAAGTTTGGAAGGCAAAGAATTACACCACTAATCTCGATGAGGCCAACAACAGCACCGTTAATCTCATGGTGTGTGTGAAATTGGACCAATCAATGGGTGCTCCCATTGATTGCAAGGCAGCTATTGCAGGTGGTGGTGGCACGATGCTGTTGAGCATGGATTGTGGTCGTAGTTACCATCTTTTGCAGGAGACGAAGTGAGCACAAGTGGTTATGGGCCCAACTATAGTGGAAGGGGGGTCTTTTTGTGGCAGAAGGTGTCGGATCTAGGCTTGGATCCAGCTATGAGGGGTACCCACCGATCCCAACTCCGGGTGCTGAGATGGATAGCGCTTCGAACCCTAATGTTGGGTTTACGTCTTTGTCTTCTGTTGTTGGGTCTAATCAAGCGAAGAAGACTCTTGGCGACATCACATGTGCTCATGGGTACGCCACCTTCGAAGATCAACTCGAATGGCTGACATATAGTGTTGGGCACCTGAGCGGTGCCATGGCAGGTCTTGCGAGGAGATGAAGCAGCTAAAGCTCGTAACGTGGAGGCCGACGATGCAACCTTCACCAAAGATCTCTTTCAAGCCAAGAGGTAGTTTCCAGGGAAATTCAAGAAGGTCAAGAGTGATGAGGGTTGAGGTTACGACAACAAAGTTGAGGAGGGGTGAAGGCATGGTTGGTGTGGCAGCAGTTTCAAGAGAGGGTTGTGGGGTGGTCGTAAAGTGGAGAGGGGGCTGAAGCTTCTGAATCAACGAGTAGGAAGGCTTTGGAGGTTGGGATGGGGTGCAGCAGTCTGGGAATCTATGCAACGGGGGAGGTTTGGAGGAGGTGTGGGTTGTGGTGGTAGATGTTGTTCAAGATGATGGCAGCATTGCTGATGGGGATGTCATGGAAGGATAGGCTAGTGGTGGAGTGGTGCTGAGGTCTGCGGCAACTAGGGGGAAGTTGGAGACAACTTTGGTGGAGAGGTGATGATGTTGTTGTGAGGTAGAATGAGTTTGCTGAAACTATCGTGTGGAAGCAAGTTGCGAACGCAGCAGGGTTTTGGCACGTGTCGGGAGAGACATTCATCGTGTTATTTGATGAAGATTCTTTCATGGAATGTTAAGGGGTTAAGTAACCCTTCGAGGCAAGCGACTCTCAAGGAGTATATTCGATCATGGGGCACTGAGGTGGTGTTGCTCCAGGAGACGAAGTTGGAACTATGTGACCAAAGAATGTGGAGGGAGATTGGAGGAGACTGGTTGGAGGATTTTGTTGCTTTGAATGCAGTTGGGTGCTCAATTGGATTGGTTGTGGGGTAGAAGGGGGATGCTTTTGATCTGGTGGACTCCTTAGTGGGTTCCTTCACTGTGTCCATGCAGCTTGGAAGGCATAGTGATGGCTTCACTTTTGTCATCTCGACAGTGTATAGGTGGAATGATGAGACCTCGAGGCCACGTTTGTGGGAAGATTTGGGTTAGGTGGTTGAAAGGTACCATGGTTACCCATGGTTGATTGGGTGTGATTTCAATGTTACATTGCTTCCAGAATATAGGCCTGGTGACAGGGGGAGGGATCGAGGCTCGGAGGCATTTGCTGATTATATTTTTGTGCATGCCCTTCAAGATTTGCTTCCAAGCTCGTGAGCGTTCACTTGAAGGAGTTCTGGAGGACAGAGATCCTAGATCGATAGGTTCCTATCTAGTATTGAAATTACGAAAGCCTTCCCTTTGGTGGATGTCCGTCCCTTGGAAAGGTTGCTTGCTAATCATACACCGATAATGTGGCAGTCAAATGAAGGTAGGCAATTTGGCACCTACTTCAAGTTCAAGAGGTCATGGTTGTTGGAGGAGTTCAAGGAGCTAGTCGAGGAGAAGTGGAGGTCATTCCAGTTGGAGGGGGAAATAGCAGTGAGGTTGGACACTAAGCTACAGGACTTGAGTTTCCTCAGGACTTACAAGAAGTGGATTAAAGAGGAGAGGAGCTGGCAGAGAATGCAAGGCTGAATAGGGTGGAAGATTTGGGGCTCCTGTCTGAGGAGGACCGGGAGACCAGAGCCATGCACATGAGTATTATCCAGGTGGAGGATCAGAAGGCGGAGATTAAGTGGAAGATGAGGTCCAAGGTAGCTGAAGGAGGGGGATTCCAATACCTGGTACTTTCATATGGTGGCCTCTAGAAGGTGACGGAAAAATTGGATTGATAAATTGAAGGTGGATGGTGCAAAGTTTGTAGGCAAGGAGGTTGTAGGTAGGCCAGCAACAGAATATTATAAGGAGTTCATTGGGAGAAGGGATGAAGGGAGGTGGTGGTGGTCCGGAGTCAGGGTCCTGACCATCAATAGGGAGAAGGTCGAGGTGACCATGTCACCCTTTAGTGAAGATGAAGTTCATAAGCAGCTTGGGGTTTGCATGCTAATGGCTACCCTAATCCAGATGGGTTTCCAGTGCACTTTTACAAGGAGTTTTGGACTCTCCTTAAGGAGGATGTTCTTACAGTAGTTGCTAAGTTTACTAATGGTAATCTTGGTTTTAACAGGCTCAACAGGTTCTTTTTGTTCCTTCTGGCAAAGAAGGATGGGGCAGAGAGTATTTAAGAGTTCAGGTCCATTGCGCTATCAAATGCGATCTACCTTATCGTAGCAAAGGTGCTTGATAATAGGCTAAGATGTGCGCTGGAAGGAATTGTGTCAACTATGCAAACGACTTTTGTCCCGAACCACAATATCCTTGATGGTTTCATTACGTCAGAGATTCTAGCTTTTTAGAGGAGGGAGAGAAAGAGGGCTTTTCTTTGAAAGGTCGATTTCAAAAAGGCATATGACTCGGTGCAATGGTCATTTATCTAAGTGTCCCTGTTGAAGAGGGGTGTTCCTCCTTGGTGGGTGGATTGGATGAAACGATGTGTAACAACAACATCATTTTCCATTCTTATTAATGGGAATCCAACAGGTGGATGGATACAATTGAGGACAGGTGTTAGGCAGGGGTGTCCTTTGGCACCAATGCTGTTTGCGTTGGCAACGAATGCTCTAGCAAGGTCCACTATTAGGGCGTGCAAGAGGAATGCATTTAAGAGGTTCTCTTTGGAGGATGGGTCACAGATCCAGGTGCTTCAATATGCAGATGACACATTGTTCTTTCTCAAAGGCTCTAAGATGGATGCGAAGAGATTGCGTATTCCTCTAGAACTCTTTGGTAAGGCATCGAGGTTACAAATAAATTTCTCAAAACCTTTGTCCCTATTCAAATGGTAGAGGAGGACAAGGCTAGCAGATGCGGTGTGGCTCTCTGCACAGCGGGTGGATGATTACCTATCTCCTACCTAGGCCTTCCCTTGCTAAACAGGAGGATCTCCATGCAAAAGTGGGTTCCTTTGGTACAAAAGATGGAGAGGTTAGCAAGTACGGTGTCTAAGCCTTTCTCCAAAGAAGGAAGGTTGGTGCTACTAAAAGCAGTTCTCTTTTCCATGTCTGCTTAGTTTACATCAGTTCTAAAGCTACCACAAAGGGTCAAGAAGAAGATTTAAGGGCTGATGAGAGATTTTTTCTGGACAAATTATGGGTCAACTCGGAAGGTTGCGAGATTGGTGGCTTGGGATGAGGTTTGTAAGCATGTGAAGGAAGGGGGCATGGGGTTTAGAGACCTGGAGAAGATGAATGATAGCTTTCTAGCTAAATGGATTAGCAAGTAGCTTTGAGTGCAAGGATGACTTATTGGGAAACGTTCTCTTGACAAGCTATGACACCTCAATAAACTGGGACTTCTTATCATCTCTCTTGAGTGGTGCGTCACACTTTTTTAAGGGCTTGTCTTTGGTAGTGCCCAAGGTATAAAGTTTCTTTTCTCCCTATATTAACACAAGCGACTTCTTTCATTTTTGGATGGATGACTAGATGGGTCAGGGGAAGTTAATGGATCGGTTCCCAAGGCTTTTCACTTTGGCTACTTGTAGGGAGGTCAATGTGACAAATTGTTGGGATGGTTCTTGGTGCTCCCTTGTGAAAATTTTTCCTAATCAAAGGATACGGGGTTGGATGGATATCAACCAGAAGGTGGTGCTGACGTGTTCTTCTGGAATGATGGTGACTTTTCTATCAGGAAAGTTTATGGGAGACTGGCTGCTGGTGGTCTGACAACAAATGTGGACCTCATTAAGAATTGCAGACAAATTTGGTCAACCTCTTGTCTTTTAAAGGTCAAAAATTTTGCTTCGTTGCTTAAGAAGGGAAGACTCGTGACGAGAGTATGGAGAGCTAGATGGATGCCAGAGGCAGAGAAGACTTGTCGGCTTTGTTTGATGGCGGATGTGGATGTAGACCATTTGTTCTTTGGGTGCCCTTTTTCCTCACAAGTATGGAGACATTTTGATATTGACTAGATAGCATACTCAAACTTTGCTAATTTTTGGAGGTCCTTTAGAAGTGGAGCCCGACTTGGTGGTCAGAACACCATTAGGACGAAGGACAAGGTGAAGACTCTGGCGGAGCTTTGGGGCATTTGGCTAGGAAGGAATGTGGTGATATTCAACGAGCAACATCCTTGTGTTGAGAATTTTATTGCTTGTATTTATTCACCGGCAAATTTTTGAACTTTTGTCCACCTTTAGCTCTTAGGCAATCATCAATCGAATAACCACCATTTCCCTTTTCAAATAAAAAAAAGCTTCAGGTTGGAGGTTGGTGCATAGGCCTAGGCAACAACTAGTGTACCGAAGACATAAGAGTGCCCAAAGTATGCAAACAACTAAATATTGAATTTAAACCAAAAAATGATTCACAATATTCTTTTTAAGAAGAAAAAATGACTCAAAATAATGCAAGTGGAGGCAAAGTGTCAAGGCTCAAACTTTTTACCAATAAGCATATTTCCTATTTAACAAGGGGAAATATTGAAGTAGCCAGTAGGTGTAAGTTGCCATACTTTTGGTACTAAACCCTTTGTTCTTTCTTTACTTTCAAAAAAAAAAAATTTGGGGCTATTTCTTAATTGGAATGTGTAGGAGGAAGATTGGTGATTAAAGAACAAAAAAAGTGAGGGCATGGATGCAAGAACCCACATCCACACAAACCCCCTGCAACAAGAAGGAGAAGGAGAAATCATTCTCTCCTTTCCGCACCCAACCCTTCCCTCTCGGCTCCCCTTTGGCTGCTGCAGAGGTGCTGCACGTTTGGAGAGTCAAATCAAGGCCTTGAAGGAGGTAGTTGTAGGGGAACGAAAGAAGAAAGGACTGCACTGCTGCTACAAGTCTCCAAGGGTGCTAGCTAGATTTCTTCTTGAAGTAAGGACTTCAATTTGGTTGTCCTATGATTCTGGCTTGTTTTCCCTGCTTAGATGCATTTTAGGATGTGGGTTGGACGGATTTTGGATGGTCAGATGTGTGGTTTTTGGCTGCATGTGGTAATGGATGACATGCACATGTGGGATTAGGTTTGATTGTGTAATTAGTTTTTTCTAACATGGTCTTAAGGGTTTTTTGACATGTTCGAAGGTCTAGAATCTTCTGTGTATTCGGTAGATATTATGTTATTGAATGGATGTGAGGTTTTCACCTCAAAACGGGGTGTAAACAGGGAGAATGGAGCAATGGCAGCAACCTATATAATCAGGATAAAGGGCCTTGTACTGGTACCCAAGCTTGGTACCGACTGTCCAATTGAGATGTATGGCTGCCTTTTTGTGAGATTTTCGCCTTATTTCAAATGGGGGTTTTGGCGGCATTTTGAGAGAGAATTGTATGAAGAATGAGGGCAGCTATATTGGGTTCTAACCCAGGGAAAATGAATCATGAATTTGGATCAAGTACCCCTTCATATACTCTTGAACCTTAAAGAAAACTCTAATGGTTGATCCCTGCCTCATCAGACTGTTTGCAGTAACATATATAGGGCTTGATTGAGGCATAAACAGACGGAAATAATAGCGGAAATACCAGTGGCTTCAAGCCTATGTCATGCTTCCAGGATCCTAATGTTCCACTAGATAGGTGTTGATTGCTGCAGCGAAGGGATGACGGAATAGTAAGTTGATGCAAGGGAATTGGATATCTTTGAATTTCAACTGACCCTTGGCAATTCTTAAACCATGTCGTTGTAGGTTCCAAGGTGCCATGGGTACCTTATAGAACCTAGTAAGATTATAGGGGTATTTGCCTAGGCAATCATAGATTGTCTGATAATGCATTTAAGACATGTATGGTCATAGAACCTAGTTAGATTATAGGGGTATTTGCCTAGGTATTCACAGATATGTCGAAAATGCATTTAAGATATGCATGGTCTTAACTAAGTTTCTTACCTATGAGAACAAGGATTAGATGAGAATATGGCAATCTAAAAACTAAATTATTAGCCAAGCACATAGACTGTCTAAATAGTCAATTGGATTTAGGTAACTTGCCGTTCACCAAAATCAAGATGGTTCAAGAATTATTGCTAGCTAGGGGATACCTGTAATACAACCCAGAACAGAAAAATTCTTGGTAATGGTGACAGGTCATGAACCAGTCACCAAAACTCATGGTTGGAGGTACTTGGTAGTAGCCATACCAGCACCAACATAAGCGAGCAACAATGGAGAATCTTCGGAGAAGGGATGAGGGCTCGTCCTCAAATAAGATTAAAGCTGGGTACACCATGTACTCTCTAGCTCCTAGCAAGATTTAGTGGCCTTGGTATTCCACCCTCTCTCTGCCACCAAGGATCCAAAATGGATGTAGACCCAAACTCGATTGAGCCCAAGTCATCTCCTTGGGATCTTAAGCAATTGGGTGAGGGTAGCTCCCTCAAGGCATGAATCTTTTCACAAGAAGTAAGCAATGTTCCCTAATTTTGTCAGCAGGTATTCTTTACTTGATGTCACATGCATGTGTCATCTCTCGCCTAATCAAAGAGAGCCTCATGGGAAGGATACATCTCAATCACCTCCAATAGGAAGTGATGATCCGAGATTATGGTGAACTTGCATGGTGCAAGAGTGAACTCTAAGATAAAAAAGAAATAATCACCAATAATTACGAAATCATAGAATGGGAAGGATTGGATGTAGCCACTAGTATGCCTGTGCGCTATCCCTCTTCTTTTGCTAGCACATGTTTCTTGTCCCTAGTGAGCCACTTGACCAATCCCTAGCTTATGACTCACTTTTAGGCAAGGACGTCATGGTCGTTGATATCAAGGTTTGACATATCGGCAATATATCACCGATATATCAATATTGACAGGTTGAAACATATTGATATTATGTACCATACCTTTTTCCATGATATCGGAGATATATCACCGATATCGAGGGATATCGGTGATACATCTCCAAAAATGAAGAACTACAATTCAATTTTTTCCTTAAAATGATGATATGTGACCGATATGGGGATATATCGATCACATATCTTTGTCTGCTTGTGCAACTCACATGGATTCTTTTCATTTCTTTTCTTCTCCCCTGCCCTGTGTGACTTACATAGACACATAACTCACATGAACATATGATTCGCCACCTTCAAGAGGAACACAAGATGATAATGCAATGATGGTTGACAAGCCACAGGCAAAACGTAGTGGTGGAGATGGGAGATATCATTATCAAGGTCCTAGTAGAAAGGATGCCCAACATGAATACACGCAAAAATATACAAATATAAATAGGGACCCCGTGCCAAGTCCACTTTGTAACTATGACGTAGGCAAGGTTTGATATAACGCTAATATATCGACACACACACAATGCTTGGTATGGTCAATTGATACTCTGACACTATTTATTTTATTTTTTTGTGAGTAGTATTACTATGAATATTTTTCAATTATTATCATATTATGTACACTTTCTTTTCAATATATGACTTTGTCGATATGCGACTAGTGCATTTCTATTATGTTTTCATTCAAAATTTATGATTTCCGTCTTCCAGCCATTTCTTCGTGATGTATTGTTATTAAAATGTTAATTTTAATAAAATTTGTGACATTTTGGGACATTTTGGACCTTTCGAGCAACTTCCCCAAAATTCACCGATATCAGCGACATATCCCGGATATATCCCTTTTTTGACTTGTCAATACGATATCAATATCGATATTTAAAACCTTGGTTGATACTCCACAGACGAGATACAGGTTCTTGCAAGCATTCTGCCACATGAAGCATAAGATATCCAACATGGACCACCCAATGGACTGGATGGCGCCACCCAACAAATCCAGAGGGAGTGCTCAAGCAACTATTGGATGATTGTGGTCAGTTTCACCTAGCCATGTGTCAGCTACGCCTACTTCCAAGCTACTTGGAAGTAGATTGACTTCTTTTTTGGGGGGGTATGATGACAAATATAGTTGTATTTTGATGCTAATCATTCACACAAGTTTCCTATTTCTCACCCTCATGCCCCCTTCTGCGTAATCTGTTGGAAAAGATGTAGGCATTAGCGAAGCGACACTACCCTTTTAGATGTGCAAATTTTGTATTCATTGGTAGTGGCAAGGACATCGTTGATGCTAGTGATGATGACGTGGAAATGATGACCATAGCTATCTTTTGCTTTGTCTCTGGTTGGATTTCATGTTTATTTCATTTGTTGCCACCTCATACTTTAGGTGTTTTTGCTATCTATTGCAATTGATTTTAGTTTGTGCCATCATGTGTATATGTTTTTTCTCATTATTGAATTTACATGTGGAATGAGTGAAATAAGACCATCGAGCAACCTTAACCAACCTAATATTGGACATTTCATCTTAACAAACCACTAATCTAGTTCTCGAATAGTCAAGAGGTTACAAGGTGTGCCACAAAGAATCCAGGTAGCCAACACTTCATGCATGAAAGGCTTATTGTTGTGTTGTTGGTAGAAACCTCACATCTACTTCATCACCAACACCCATCACCACCATGAATGATGCAATTTGATCCCTTGAGAGTTGCTTGGTTCACTTCGTAACCCTTGCACTAAGTATCCAGCATGACAATTTAAGAACATATGCGGTCAACCCCAAATCATCTTGTCCTTTCTTTGTCCTTATTGATTGATATGAAAGCTTTGGAAGTCACTGTTTTCAGTGACCCTAAACTCAAGGTTGGTATCTTCTAGGAATTACAAGGATAATCCATTTTGTTTGAAACTGGAGATGCATCCTAAAAATAAATCATGCACGTTAGTTGTGCAAAGTTCTCATAAGTATTGAGAGCCATGAGATAAAGTACACACTGACAAAAGTGATTCATGATCCAAAGTATATTTAGTATGTAACACTTCGTCCTAGACTTTCACAGCTTCACCAACATTACAGCAATCGTTCAATCTAATGCCTAATCCTCTACGATGTCATGTGACACTAACTAGTTCGTTGACTCAAGTGCCTCTAGACATCTAAGTGGAGATGCTATGCATTTCTCAAGATTATGAAAAGCCAAGCCACTATGTAGAGTTGAAGTGGCAAAATGACAAGTTTTCCTCAATGATAGGTCAGGACGAGCTAGTATTTACTACTCGAATGATACTATCAAATGTATTCTTGGCACCAAAGTGTCCATACAACTTCTTATCAGTCCATCAAATCATGAAAGAACTAAATCGAAGAATTGTATTCAATCCAATCTCTCATGAATTTCAGGGATTCTCACAATGAGGAGCATGGACCTTGATCATGAAGAAGGTGTCTATCATATACTACAACCCTTTGCAATCGCACATGCATTACTATTATTGGGCTTTACCACTATTCTTCCCCTTTCTAAGCCAAAGCTTGTTTTACTTCAACTATCACGAGCAACAACCCTTCAATGTAAAGTAAGTCAACTTGAAAAGCATCATTGGAGTACTTTTGATGTGCAGTCCCTACTCTACTAATCCGAGTGACTTAAGGCACATGGAGGAATAAGGGAGCTAATTTGCTAATCCACTTGGGCAAATATTTTACAAATGATTGTCCATGATTTTCATAGAACAAGGCAAAAGAGGACAATAATAGACAAGGATTTCTTATTAAAAATAAAAAGTGGATTCTCGGCAAGTAGGTGGATTGTGCACACAGGCAATGAACTTTTTTTGTATTAACCAATTATGTATATTCATTAGATCTCTCGCAATTGTACTTCAGACATCTTACCCTTCTCAGCAAAATGCAATAACTAAGAGAAGTTATAGGCATCATTCAGACACAGCCGGTTCTTGACTCCTTGTCATACCATGGACATACAAGGGTATGGTCTTTATCACATGCTTTCTTACAAACCAAATGCCATCCACCATGCTTCAAGAGCAGATTCCTCTATGACTCATGTTCCTCGACAAAAATATGTTCCATTTTACTCTTAAGGTGTTTGATTGTGTTTCCTTTCTGCACTTTTCACGGACCAAGATGGGATAAGGTGGCCTCTTGTGCAGTAAAGTGTGTTTTTAGGATATTCCAAGACTCAAAGGGGTATCTATATCTTAGTCCTATGTTCAACCATTGTCGTCTAAGTGCCAAAATCACCTTCTTTAACTCACTGCCATTTTTCACCATTAGATCATGGGTTACCTTGTCAGTCTCTGGAGGTTGTACCACATATGCTAACAGAGTGCATTCTAGTGACAACTTATGCAAAGCATGATACCTGATTCAAAAAACTTCCATTTAATGATTATAAATATCATACTTCTACTCTTCTAGTTGTATATTCCTTTTTTTAAAAAAAAAAAAAGGTGAAGGGTGGTTATCACAACCTAGATTCATTAATCAAAATAAAAAAATTACAAGGCCAATGCCTGGATTACAGAGTAGACTCCCAAAACACCAGCTGGGAGGAAATGGAGGAAACGACATTTTCAACATACGGTACATCTCCTCTGAAAACAACCCCATTCCTCCCCAGCCAAACACCCTACAAGACTGCCAACACCTTCACCCTCTCCTTTCTCGATCTAAAGATGTTGCCACCTCCACTGGTATTACCTCTCCTAAAGAAGGAGCAGAACCCCTCAAAGTTGTCAACCGCAATCCAGTCAATCATCATCATCCTCCACAGCTGTGTCGCAAAGGGGCGAAGAAAAGGTACCGAATGTCCTAGTTCGCCCCTCCACACAGCAAGCAGCTAATGTCATCGATCACCGCCCCTTCACCCTTCACACCTTGGTAAGGATCCTGCCCCTCCTAACAAGCCAAGCAAAAATTCTGACCTTCACAGGGCATTCCGCCAGCCAAAGCAACCTATAGTCCCTCAAGTCTAGTTTTATATTCTTATCTAGTGCAGATCCAACAATAAGTCATCCAAAGGTGGATTTCTCAGATACAGGACCTAATAATGGTGGTGATCAAGGCAATGACCAAACCATCGGATAGAGACATTCGAGTAGATATAAATCTACCCAACCTATTGCCTTGGAAAAGGGAAAACAAATGAGTAGAGCTATCCTATCTCCAATCATTGCAATCTTGGACACTTGCACCTTAACCAAGAAGTTTGTTGTGGCAATCTAGTGTTAAAGGACCTACCACTCATCTGTAGACCATGCTTGACCTAGGTGAAGCTGAGCCAAAAAGGAGATGGCAGCTCTAGAGCCAAGGGACAGAGTCTATTGATTAAGGTTTGACATATCCATCTCGATGCCATTTTGATGATTTCAAAAGTTTGCATTTCAAAGACACGTCAAAGAAATTTACGTAAATCAATGTTGTTACTTCAATGGTTTCGATGATCAAAAATGGAAACATGAAAAAGAAATGCTGATGAAACTCTAGAAAAGTGAAATTTTCTCAATAAAGAGAGAACTTGATATGTTTGTGATTATAACATTGTTCCGAGTTTGCTTATTTTCAAGTTTCTTCATTTCCTTTTTTTATTTTCTTATTTTATGAGGGTCCACTTGCAACTTTTCCCATTTCTATATGATAGGGATTGGAGCCTCTTAATAAAATTAATCTTCTCATTTCTTCTAACTTGATATCGAAGCAGCGGTCTTAAGCCGATGTCCGGTACCCTCCTTAATTCTCATCTCTTTTCTTTCTCCACTGTAGATGAAGATGCACACACAACTACGAGACATTCGAAATTACATGGAAAACCCCTCGCAAGGAAAAACTATGGGAGGTCAAGCTCCACAAGGCCTTACTACCCACTAGCACTTAGCGATTTCTCTTTACTAGAGACACACTAAAATAAAAGAAGAGAGGTGTGCTACAACATTTATAGGAGGATGGGATCTATGAATCCACACCCAAATCCATATACCCATTTACAAGTATTTCACACCACTCGCACTCCCCCTCAAGTTGGGATAAATGTCACACATGCCCAACTTACCCACATTTTTCTTGTACTGTGTCAGGGCAAGTCCTTTAAAGAAAACATAAGCTACTCGATCTTCTAGCTTCAAGTAAGGAAGGCATAGATCTCCAGAATTGATTTTCTCACTAATAAAGTGCCTATTTAATTCAACATGCTCTGTTCTATCATGTAAGACCGAATTGTTAATAAGGTTAATGGTCGCCTTGTTCTCACAATAGAGTTCATAGGTGTTGCAAGTTAGATCCCAATGTCAGCAAGTAAGATCTTAACCCACAATATTTCAGTAACACCCATGGCAATAGCCCTGTATTCTACTTCTACACTGGATCTTGAACATACAATTTGCATCTTACTTCACCATATAACAAGGTTCCCAGTAAGGTAAAGGCAATATCCACTAGTAGATCACATGTCATCCACGAATCATGTCCAATCAAGATCAACGTATGCTTCAACATTCAAACTAGTTCCCTTGGTAAACATAAGACCCTTTCCTGGATTCTTCTTCAGATAATTGAGAATTCAATTAACCACACCAAACTAAACATCCGTTGGGGTATGCATGAATTAATTGACTAGTGACTACATTGACAACATAAGTAATGTCAGTCCGGGTTAAGGTAAGGTAATATTAGTTTCCCCACAATCTTTTGATACCTACTCTTTGCTGACCCATCCAATTTCTTCCCATCCTTTAAACTTAAGAAATGATTCACCTCAATAAGAGTGGAAGTAGGTCTATATCCAAGTTTTCCTATTTCTTTTAACAAGTCAAGGGCATACTTCCTTTAACACATGAGGAGACTATCTAGAGACATTATAATCTCGATTCCAAGAAAGTACTTCAACCTACCCAAATCTTTAATTTCAAACTCACTAGTTAGATGGCACTTAATCTTGTCAATCTCCTCCTCATCGTTCCCAGTGACAATCTTGTCATCAACATACACGATTAGGATGGTGACTTTGAGAGTGTTCAACTTTACAAAGAAAGGGTGTGGTCACCATTCCCTCATGTATATCATTGATTTTCATGGCAAGGCAAAGATGTTCAAACCATGCTCTAGGAGACTACTTTAATCCATACAATACCTTCTTAAGCTTACAACACTTTCCTTCTTATTCATATCCAGGAGGCATACTCATATAAATGACTTCCTTCAAGTTACCATTCAAGAAGGAATTTGTCACATCAAGTTGATATAGCTTCCACAAAAAGGCATTTATCACATCAAGTTGATAGAGCTTCCACAAATATTGAATTGCAAAAGAGAGAATGACTCAAACAGAGTTCATTTTGGCCACAGAAGTTTAAGCTAATGAGATTGTTAACTATCAAAAATGAGCAAGAAAATTGCAAAGGCATACAATTCACTTGACTGGTCTTTTTCTATGGAGCTTACTTCACAAAAGGGGATCTTCCAACAAATGAATTGGTTGGATGAAATGTTGCATCACAACCAATTTTTTCTCCATACTCATCAATGGGGAATCAGAAGGCAGATGGATACAGCGACAAAGGGGAATCAAGAAAGGTTGCTCGTTGGCTCCAATCCTCTTCACATTGGCAGCAGATGCTCTCACAATTTGCACTTTTGCATCTTATCGTAATGGCTTCTTTGTTAGTTGTTTCCCTAGGGTAGATGGATGTATGGTGTCACTCCTTCAGTGTGCTAATGAGTCTTCTTTTTAGAGGGGTCAATTGAGCCAAAGAATTTATCCAAACTTCTTGATCTTTTTAGTGATTTTTCAAGGTTGGGTGTCAATAAAGGAAGAGGAGTAAGTTGCATGTGCAGAAATTTTACATTCCCCAAAGTACTCCTTGCCTATTAACAGTTGCCTAGAAAGGAAGTTGAAAGGTTCAAGGTCGTGGTCAATGGTTCCTATCTAGAGGGTGGACGCTTTGTGTTACTTCATTCAGTCCTTGCTACTATCCCTCTATATTCTATGTCCATGCTTTTGATGCCAAGAAGATTGAGAAGAGATTAAAAGCAATCTCTAGAAGATTCTTTTGGAAGGGCACCGGTGTAGACGGTAAAAGAGTACCAATTGTCGCTTAAGAAAAGGCACATATCATGCAGGTGGTTTAGGAGTCCTCCATCCAAGGAATATGAATTATGATACTATCAAAGTGGGTTGTATGCTTGATGGGTGATAAAAGAGATTTGTTATCCTGCTTTTTGTTGAGTTGTTATGGGGAGAAAGTGGTTTGGGAGGAGAGAGTGAGCCCGATCCATGGAGCTTCAACCTTTTGAAAAGGGTTAATGTGTGTTGTTCTACTACTCACCTAGTTTTTTAAGGCAAGGCATGGGAGTGGAGAGTCACTCAATTTGTGTAGATGACTAGACAAGTAATGGGCCCCTTTTAGAGCTGTTCCAAGGATTAGATGCCTTAGCATAACAATTGGAAGCAACAATGGCAAACTATTGGGATGGGAGCGCATGCACACTGCTTTTGGCAAACAATCTAGCAAAGCAGAGGATGGAGGAATTCCTTTTGTTGCAGCGAGAGATAGCTAGTCTACAATCAGGGAAGGGAATAGAGGGTTGGGATTCATGAGATAATGACTATAGCATAAAGAGGTCTATACATTGTTGAAGGGTGAAGGTATGGCCCCATGATGCAGGTTTCATTAGAGAATGTAGTTTGCTTTGGAAGACAACTGTCCTCTTAAAAGTTAAAACTTTTGTTTGGCGACTTTGAAGGTAGAGATTGTTGACAAAGGTGTACTGCAAGAAATTTGTCCCAGAGTCTAAAACGGCATGTTCTCTATGTAGTGGCCAACAAAAGGATTGTTCGTACTTCTTTGCATGCCCAATTGCAAAGGAGGTTTAGGAACGAGCAAACATTTCTTGGATCAACTCTTCTTCCACTTCAAATTTTTGGAGATTGTTGAGTAGTAATACATTTAGATCTACGAAGGAAAGGGCCTACCCTTTGGCAATTTTGTGGATGCTACAACTACAGGAAAGTAGGGAGCATGCGTACATGGAGAATATATTACTTCAACCACAAACCTTTAAGATGTAGAGTATGTTATAATGGAGTAGATGCCCTCAAATTGATGTAATTTGTTTCAATCATTGAATGAAGGTGGAAGATCACTAACCTCGAGTGATCCTCCAAAAAAAAGACACGTAAGCATTTGAGATTAGACGACATCATGGACTAAATCAAGGTTAGTGAAAAACATGGACCACTATAGTCTATATAGCACACGAAACAGACCAACGTATAAGTATTTGACCTCTCAGAAGTAGACGTAACATGTACGTAAGGCTAGGAAAAGGACCTACCATCCTGCGTTGAATATACGATCTCATGGTCCATCTCCATGATGCAAATAGCATTCTTGCCTAAAGAATAGGTGTCACTAAAATTATCACACATCTTTGTCATTCTCCAATACATGGTTGCAATACAATCTCTTAATACCATTGTTCATCATCCAAGCACGGACCACGATATCATTTTCCTTCCATGTGGCATACTAGACAGCCTTCTCTACTCAGTAAGGATATACTCTTTGTGACCCTTCATTACTATTAGAAACGTATATGAGTAGAAAGCATAGTTGGTATCGTCCAACTTAACCATCAGAACAAACAAGGGGTTGTTGTACTCCTACGGCACCATGTCCAACTAATAATGAATGGACCTCTTCAAAGGAATAGAAGGATTTCATATTCTAAATCCAATCAAAGGCTTGTAACTGGCAAATGAGATCGCAAAACTACATAGATTAAATAAATGAACAAAGATGTGAGCTTTGTAAGGAAGTCAAAGCATCATTGTTGGACTCCCAAGAATAAAGAGTTGCAATTGATCTTTTCCCAAGAATCTCAAGTGGTTGTAGTGGTGCAACTGCAAGGGATTAAAGCCGCCACAAACTGAAAGAAGACCACTAGTTTGTTGTTTGAGTAGGAGTACCACTACAAGAAAACCTAGTAAAGGAGGCAGTTGCAACAGCTCTTGAGTGTTGCTTGAAGATGGAGCTACCTCAGGCATCATTGTTGGCGTTCTTGTGCCTAGGGTTATGCAAACCAAATCTCGCGAACCAATAGAGATAAAGAGGCAGATCAAAAAGGTACAAATCCCTTTTCAAAAAAAAAAGGCATAGATCTCCAATCTAGGACCGTTACTCCAATAGTATGAACATGCAAACAATGTACTTGTTTCTGTTCAAAAAGCGAAGCCCTCTTTATATAATGGAGGATACTTGAAAACTATAAATATGGCCTTAAGAATAGAAGAAACAAGCAAATAAACAAGAAAGAAAGAAAACAAGACATCAAGCCCAAAAGGTCACCATTTAAAGAGATACCTGAGGCACAATTTTGCATTTGATCATCTTCCCTGATTAGACTTACAGTTACCACCTATATGGTAATTTCTAGGATGTATTCAAGCAAAGTGGGGGGTAAAATGGGACGCTCAAAATAACTATCTATCCTGAATCTATCTCAAAAATAAGTAACTATCAGCAGGCCTATACATGAAGCAGATGTGCAGTGGATATCTCTTTATTCAGAACCATTATCCATTTGATAAATTACCAATGTCTGAATTCTTATCCAGCAGTTAGGAAGTGCAACATCCAAATATGTAAGTAGAATAATGGTGTCAGTTGGAAGTGAGGATAGACAAATTGGATTTTTAAATGGATTAGACAATCACATCCAGATTCAATTCCATTTACAGAACACATGGGAAATTGTAATCCTAATTCGACCCATTGACTCTGCCATCCGATAAATATGTGATTTACCTTTTGTCACAGATTGCTACATAAATGACAGATAGTGCAAAGACATAATACTCTCAGAACAAAGATCCCAATGAGTTTGGATTCCAAATTGAACCAGTTACAGGCCTAGCTATTAGCAAACATCAACTCAGGATTCGCCATCTAGTCTCAACTCTTATTTTGGGGTTTTAACTGCCCTACTTTCCCATCTTGTCCTCTGCATCACACGGTTTTGCCATCATGAATCAAAGATCTTTATTTGCTTTGATGATCAAGAATGATATTTGAATTCCTAGGTGAAACAATTGGTGTAGTTGTGAGTCCCAAGCACAATAGAAATTTTTATGAATACAGCGGCAATCCAGATAAGGATTGTTAAATTAACAGAGAGGAAAAGTCAGAAGGACATGTCCATATCTAGCACCATCTCTTAGGACCAATCCTAGGTTGTTGTCATTGTTGCACAAACTCAAAACTATCACAACTCACGCCCCAACAAACAGTTAATCATGATTCCCAAGAACATACTCAGTGCTTCTTCCAAAATCCAGGTGTCACTTCAATTCTTCCATATGTGCTTTCAAGCAAATTGGATTGATTGATTCCTCCTGCAAATATTGCTTCTTCTCGAAATGGTCATCGTTATCCGGTCACGCAGAGTCACAAATAAAGAGTCACCATTACCGACTGGTAATTAGCAAACACGGAACGGATACATGAGATGACCAGAACACATACCCGAAGTGAATCTGTGGCGAGGGAGCAGATAACCTGTCGCCTCTCCCCCAGGGTGGCCCCTCCCCGTATTGACCTCCGGCCGATCTCCGAAGAAGATCGGCCACTCCCTTCACTAAATTCATCCTCCTCCACGAGCAGAATCAACACGCACCAACTCCAAGACGTCCTCCACGCACCATCACTCGCCGCGGTCTTCCAGCAACGAAAATAACTGCATTCGACACGGAAATCGAGGGTTGGAACGATGAAAAACCCTAAATTGCGGCAGCGATTATGCAAAAAAAATGACGATCACACATGATTCAATCGAGAGAGATCTAGAGATGCAATTAGATCCATCTGGGTAGTGAGGTTTGGGGATCGGGGTTGTTCGCGCGGGGATCGAGGGAGGGGGCGTACCTGATCCGCGGGCGGAGGGGTTTCGGATGATGCGGTCGACTTGATGACGGGGCTTGGGGGCGAGATCCGAGGCAGCCCTTTATATACCTCCTCTTGGGATGGCGTGAGCGGGACACAAAACGAGGACCTTCAGAGGCAGACGAAAGTGGGAGCTCCCGCTGCGAGAAAGCGATAAAAGCGGATTGGGATTCGGCTGTGCCAGCTTCGGCCTCTTACTCAAAAAATGGGCTCGTGTGGGATGTCAACTTGGATTTACCACGCTAAAAATCCACCTCAGCCCAATTTCATCGCAAGAAAAAGTAACTGATTTAGATTTTAAATGAATATCGACTTCCATTTGTAAGTCTGAATGGATGTGGACGTGAGATATGGTAGCGTGTTCTATTTTTACTTTACTCATTTACCTAAGATGTTAAGCATGGTATTCTTTTGTAATTATTTTGTATCACACCCTCTATCTTATGGAATGAATTTGTATTGTGATTATGTCAAAAAGATTCCTAATAATTTATTGTTTAGTCATTACATAACTGCATGGAAGAATCTTCCTCTTGGAAAGAAAGACTCTCACTTAAAAACTATGAGAAAAGAATATATAGAATAAGCAGAATATTGAAATAGGCTTACATTGGGTCAAACACTAAACAGTTCGATGATACTAATTCAAATTATTGTTTAGAAAATACATTAAATTATATTTTTTAATCATAATTAAAAATATTAGATGTATACTAGTATCGCAAATGTCTTAGTTAGTCAATGATCGGAGGAATGAGAATAGAGAAATATATGTTTTATGACTTAAAAACATAATTTTTTGAGATTATTTGAGAGTTAGTATTCAGTTCAAATTTTAAGATGAAATATAGCTTCTAATCAAAAGATGTAAGTTTCAAATCAACTGATGTTCAAAATAGAAAATTAATTGATTAAGAAAAATAACTAATCAAATTAATTTCATGTTTGTCAAGGAAATTAATTGATTCAAGTTAAAGATTAATCAATTAATAGCCAACAAAACCTTTCTAAAATAGGGTTAATAAATTAACAAAATCGATCAATTATACTGGTTTGTGCTTTGGATTGAACTATATTAAGTAAAAATTAATCAGTCAATTTTTCCTTCGATAATCAAATAATTATAATGCATTAATCAATAATATAATGATTAATTGATTAATTTTAGGGATTTTTTTTAATTGCTCATATCTTTTCAAAAATGCATCTTTCATTTCAAAATGAAAAGATGTCATACAAATTTTTGATAATTACCAATCCTCAAAGCAAAGTTTTATAAATATCCTATAAAGGCTTTATACCTACATATACAACTCCCTCAATTGCTATTGAATTCAAATTCTATCAAGAGATCTATCATTCATAAATGCTCAAGTTTTCATATTTGCCTACGAAGAGCTTTCGTGCTCCACCTCCCTCGCACTAAACTTTGAAATTTCGACTTATGGAAGTATAAGAGAGTATTTTATTTAAGCCTTGCATTTATTTGTACATACACTTACTATTAACTCTATAGGATTCATTGTTTTCAAATTTTGTTGTATTTTGAGTATTTTATTGGCTCAATATGACTTGAGAGAAGATGAGTAAAAATTATTCTTCGGAGCGTTCAAGAAGGAGTATTGTAAACTAAGATACATCATCCTTAAATTTGTAGTATGATTAGTAATTTCTACTTGCAACTAGGAACAAAATCCTAAATAAGGGATATCTAGGTAAGTTTATCCCAAGTTTGGCTCTTCTCTATAAATACTTGTCTCAATTGTGGTTTCCTTATGGGGTGATTTTTAAATTGCTTATTTATTTTTCTTAAGCACAAATCAACCCCCTTTATGTCAATTTCAGCAAGCATGCAATATACAACATTTATAGTAGCATCTACGTAAAAATCCCGATTTTGTTTCCTTTTCATTTGAAACCTTCGCAACGGGTACAATTCCATTTTAGAGATGTATTGGAGAAAGAAAACTATGGAGTCAATTTTTCCTTTTTAACATTTATGAGGCGCAAAGTAAATGTCCTATTTACTAATCAATCAAGAATGAAGATAAGAAAAGTGAAAAGAAAAAATCTTTTGAATTTATAATTCCAAAAGTGTCCAAGAAAGACGAAGCTCAAAAACTGGTTGAAGTTAGAAAAAGAATAAAAAAAAAGGTATCATAGAAGCATTCTGAAAACTAACAAATATTCTTACAAGGACCCTGATCTTTCAAGATTAGGTGCCTAAGTGATTTTTCAAGCATGAGGGAACTTAATTAGACCTAAATGCACCTAACAAAGGGGGATATTCTCAAAACCATCTACTAAACAAATAAAAATACAATTCCATATTTTTGAAATACATTAGACCTAAACAAAGAACCTTCAAGGCTCTTCTTCTTAGGCTATACTGACTTCTTGAATGAACGTAGCTCTGAGAATTTTCTTCTATTGGAATTGTATTCCCTTAGTGAGCTAACCTGAATGAAAATCACTTAACCAGTGATTGGGGACTAAATATGTCAGATCACATGGTCACACTAAAGTGGTTAGCTGAATCTCTCAATACAAGTGGAAGAAAGTACGCTAGCCAAGTTGGAAATGCCAATGACCAGCATCAAAGACCTAAATGGTTTAGATCGACGAATTTAATGAGTCATTAAAAATCAACATGATATCCAACTAATTGTCTCCAATTTGAGAAGAGATGGCAATCTTCTCAAGAGACTGTTGCCAAATGAATGCCCTTAATGAACATCATCTACATGGAATAGAAATTCAAGGCTATCATTTACATAAAGTCAAAGAGTTAACTTGATAAGATGGAGATGCGAAAAGTCCATCTCTTATCATTATTACGAAGAAAGCATATCCTTAGATTTGAGACAGATATGTATCTCTGTGCTTTTATATACACATTTGATGGATAAGACGGAGATGCAGAAAGTCCATCTCTTATCATTATCACAAAGAAAGCATATCCTTAGATTTGAGACAGATATGTGTCTCTGTGCTTTTATATACACATTTGATGGATTGATAGTCGATGAACCCACTACAGCATTGAGACTGGAAAGCTAATGTATATATGAGAGCACAAGAGACATAATCTCTCAAATGGATCACATAGATCTACTATTATAGGTGTATATAGTGAATTGGAAGACATGAGCTCATTTAGGATATATTAGGATGAACGAAATTCCATGCATGATTGTATGAGTCCTAATTAGACACACACATGAAAGAAAAGAAGATAACACTTTTAGAAAGGAATTGATCTTCGCTCTCGTCCCAATGATATATAGAGAAGGTGAACATTGGTAGCCCTTGGTAGGGAGCATAATAAATTAAGGAATTCAACATCGAGGTTATATGTCTTCTAGTGTAAAAGATCCAGAGGTATTGAGAATACCTAAGGGAGGTGTAGTATCAAAATTCTAGATTCTTGAACGCTTCGCTATTGGTGTAATGAAATAAATATTAATTTCAATGAGATTCTACTTTGAAGAATCAAATATTATTTAAAGAATTAAATGATATTTGATATGGCATTTAATTTGGTCAAAAAAGTCTAGTCTCAATCCAAAATGGTTTGAATAAAAATTAAATGTAATTTAGGTATTAGAACCCAATTGGCTCATCAATTATAAGTGCCCATGTGAAAAGATCTAAGTAAGCTTTATTCCTAACCATTGGATTTGACTGAACGATTCCCATCATATACAGAATTATTGGATTCCCTATGTAAGCTTTATTCCTAACCATTGGATTTGACTCAACGATTCCTATCATATATGGAATTATTGGATTCCCAATAGATATGCCCCAAAGGCATTAAGGAAAACCTAATTAATTTTGAGTGCAACAAATTCCACTGAAGTCTCCATAACTTTTCTTCATTTTCTACATGTGTTTATCTTCTTATCCACCAAGAAGAAAGCCAATAGGGTTGCTTGTCTTCTAAAGTAAGCAAGTGCTTGTGAAATTTGCAAGGGTGATAAGAATGTCGTTGTGCGCAAGAACACAATTATATATCAAAAATCTAAACACTCAAAAAGAAATAGGAATAGTATAGCAAAAGCCTAAGTCATCTTCAGGGAGAAAATATTGTCAAAATTATTAATTACTAACCTAAACTAACTTTTTCAGATTTTTAGATATTTTTCGTATTTATTTGAAATTTTATAATGACAAAAAATGCTAATTTTTATTCTAAATACTAATCATAAGTATAGGTACATATAAGACACAATCTTAAGTATTTAACTCAAACTGTGAACAACAAGTATCAGTACTTATAATGAGTATGGTTACATGATGCTTACAGTTTTAAGTTAAAAAGTTGGCCTAAACCTAACAAGCACCTCCATACCTGTCATGAGTATCGATACATGTAGGTTACATATCTACACTCTGAGCATAACCTGTGAGTAACAAGTACCGGTACTCAAAATAAGTACCTGTACCTGTTATATTATTAGTACCTAACTGGGAGTGCTGAGAACCAATACCCATGATAAGTACCGATACCTAGACTTCATCCGTATTGGCTGCTGGTAGATAATGAGCTACCAGTACTAGTACCCATACATGCGTACCAATACCAACTACCTATTGAGTCAAATCTGAATGACTGATTTGCATTAATTCCCATTTGAATCACCCTTAATTGACACCAAACGACTATGGAGAGTGGATGAGTGTTTTTTAACCTATAAATAGACCCCCTTGGGTCCTTTTTTCAACACATAACACTCTTCTCTCCCTTACTCTAAAGAATTCTTTATACACTATTTCTCTAGCAAGGACCTAGACTTATTACCTAATGAGCAGTAGATTTTCTGATATTGCAACAAGTCCTTAGGTGTGATGTTTTCTATTTTCAATTTGTTTTGCACGCCAATTCCTTCCCTAGCTTTCATTAGTAACATCTTTATAATTATATATTGTTGGGAGGCCTAGGATTCAAAGTTGTAAGCTTGTTATTTTTGCTTGCACATGTTTTTTTAAAAATTTTCTATTATCTTGTAATTGAGTTAAGGTAATCTATTAATTACCTATTATTATAGTGGATTGATTTCCTCTTAGTTGAGGGAATCAAGTTAAAAATTCTAAATCCGAAGACTTAAGTAGTGGAGTATCTAAATGAGAGGAACCATTATATATATATATTGTGCTCAATTTTGTGGTTTGCTTTTAATTATTATATTTTTGTACCACGCTATTCATTCCCCTTCTAGTGTGCATGCCGAAAGTCCCTACCAGGAGGGGTGACGTAATAAATTGCGGAAATAAAAATATAAAGCAATATCACAAGAAATTAAGCAATCCCACAATGTACACAAAGATTTTTAGGTGGAAACCCAAACCGGGTAAAAACCACCACCTAACCCTCTCGAGTTAGGATTTTCCGATCAACCAAGTTGATCAAAATCCACTAAACGAATCACTTTAAACGAGGGTGATTCAACCTCAGTACAACCACGCTACAAGTACGAGGGTAGCGTTCCTCAACCCCTTCTCTTCACGAGAAGGATTTTGTCCCACGAAGGAGACGGGAATTCGCAAAGCGAATACCCAACCAAAATACAAAGATAAAATAAACAACAGTCCTATAGAGCCAACAAAATTAAACCTAGCTTCTATAGGAAATAGGAAACTCCCCTTTGCAAGGAGTGCGTCGACGATGACGCGGTGCGTGTGCCACGCGATGGCGCTACGTCGCTCTCGTTATCAACGCCGGGAGAGCGGGCGCGCGAAGGCTTGATGCTCTTAAGAGAATGAAGCTAGAGCTTGGAGAGCAAGGGCCTCAATTGGACACAAAAGAGTGGAACTAAGTTGCTTAGGTGTGTCTCTTGTTTCTCTTAGTGTGTATCTTGTGTTTCTAGGTGTCTTTTTATGTTACAAAGGTTCCCCTCTATTTATAGAGGCCTTAGGAAGGCTTTGGAAGGCTTGGAAAAGCTTCCATAGCCGTTGGGTGCAAAGCCCAAGAGAATCAGGCCGAAATCAGGACAATGATTACACTTCACAGGGTTATCAGACGTCTAACTCTGGCATCAGACGTCTGGAAGGCCACTTTAAGACGTCTGATTCCAAGGTCAGACGTCTGATTCTATGCGGGTTTCTCCCTGACTTGAATCAGATCTAAACAGGGTTTTTGTACAAGTCCATCAGACGACATAGAGGACGTCTGGCACTAAGTCTGGACGTCTGGAAACCTACTTTTACCGTGGGAATTGATTTCCAAACGTTGCAACGGCTAGAAAATCTCTGAGAAGAGATTTTGGGTCAGCCGAGGCAAAACGGTCATTTATCAGACGTCTGTGAAGTCCTATGGACGTCTGATAAGGCTCTAACGGTCATATTCTTGAGTGTCTTCTAAGCCAGCCAACGGTCCACTAACTGGACGTCTGGCAAAGTCATCAGACGTCTCCTAAGACGTCTGGTCTAAGGTCTGGACGTTTGATTTCATCAGACAGAACTAACTATGTCCAGCCTAACAGTTATCAGACGTCTGAAACAACAGTCAGACGTCTTAAAATCCTTTATCAGACGTCTGATTAGTGAATTAGACGTCTGGAAAGTCTGTTTTAACCCTATATTGGTTTTCTAAGTGTTCTACAGAAAACCTAAGTATCCTAGGGTTGTGCAGGTGTTCCTAGGACTACTTTTAGGGTACTTTGAGGCTCTTTAACATAATGTTCTAAGGAATCAAAAAGAGCAAGAAAATAAATACAAAAGATACATGAAAGGATAAAAAAAGAATCTATCCTATTCTTCTTGTCTTCCATCTCCAATCTTTCGCTCCACGCGAACCTCCTGTGTTTTCCGTCAAGCTCCTCCAATCCGTCCTGGATGCGAGCTTGAGTTCCGTCTAAACACGTCTTCATTTGCAATTGACCTGAAATCTAGGACTCAAATTGCAAATGTTAAATAACACGTGTTTTGTTATCATCAAAATAAATGATCGTGGTGCTCTAGCACCAACAATCTCCCCCTTTTTGATGATGACAAAACCGTAAATAATAATGCATAAAAAATCCTCCCCCTTTTTGACATTATCAAAAAGGTTTAATTGATTTTACATTTCCTATAACTCCCCCTTAAAACATGCTCTTCTATGAGTTTATTTTAACAAAGGTAATATTCTCCCCTTTTTGTAACAACAAGATAGCTATTATTTTTCTCCCCCTTACTAAAGGAAATTTAGCTACCTTATTTCTCCCCCTTAAAAATTGACAATTAGCTCATCATTTTTTAACTCCCCCTATCTAAATGCTTATGATAATAAGATAGGGTTAAGAATTTTTACCTCACCTACCATGGCCAATAAAATGGCCCGAATGGTGGTGGTGGATGCCACATCGGATGGGGCTCCCATCCGTAGCTTGGAGGCCCGGGCATCGGCGCTGGTCTCCAATCTGGTGGTCGACGTGCGGCGGGTCCGTCGTTTGTTCGCCGTCTCGTCGGTCTTCTTCTTCTCCTCCTTGGTCTACTCATTGGTTCTCCCAACTTAAGTTGACCAGCCTTGAGCTTGTAGGTCCAGTCCTTTATGTTGTAGTCATCCCTGAACCCTACAAAACAAGATTCTAATTCTTTTTTCGGTATCCAAGTGGGCTTGGATCCGGATTTGTTAGAGGGTCTCCTTGATGGAGATCCTTTCTCAACCTTAGGGCTATAAAAATTATCAACTTTGTTGATTAACTTGTTAGAATTTTCCCTAAGACATGCAATTTCTTTTTCTATAATGTTCATTTTAGTCTTTAAATCTGAAATTTCTAATTTTAGACTATTATTTTCCTCAATCAATTTAGTATTTTCATTGATGAGGTCTTGATTTTCTAATAACAGGTTATTATCCTTAGGACTAGTCTCTATATCCTTGAGTTGTTTTTCTAACCTATCATTTTCATTTCTAAGAAAACTAAGGTTCTTTTTAATGCTTTTATTTTCTACCCTAAGTGATTTACTAATCTCAAAAAGTTCATTAAAAGCTTCTTGTAAATCCAGGTTTACCTCATTGTCGGAGTCGCTTTCGCTGTCGATGTCGCTTTCTCCGATTGCCATGAAACCAAGGCACGTGGTTTCCTTCTCTCCGAGATCTTCTTCCGAACTCGTCTCCTCATGAGTGCCTTCCAACCTCCTCCATATCTCGTGGGCGGTGGTGCACTCTTGGATTCGTTCGAATTCTTTCGGACTCAACGCGCAATACAAGGCATTCATTGCCTTTGCGTTGAGTGAGAGATCTTGAATCTGCAGCTGCGAGTAGCCTCCTTGGGGTCGCTTCGGGATCTCGTATGGGGTTTCGCAACATCCCCATAGAGCGAAGTCCGTGGCTTGAAGCCACGTCTTCATCCTCAACTTCCAATATCCGAAGTCCCTCCCGTCGAAATAGGGTGGTCGGACGGTGGATTGCCCTTCGGAGATTCTGACTGCGGCTATGCTTCCCTCCATGATCTAGATCCTCACCGGTTTGTAACGCCGATTACGCGAGACCTGCTCTGATACCAATTGAAAGTCCCGTCCCTACCAGGAGGGGTGACGTAATAAATTGCGGAAATAAAAATATAAAGCAATATCACAAGAAATTAAGCAATCCCACAATGTACACAAAGATTTTTAGGTGGAAACCAAAACCGGGTAAAAACCACCACCTAACCCTCTCGAGTTAGGATTTTCCGATCAACCAAGTTGATCAAAATCCACTAAACGAATCACTTTAAACGAGGGTGATTCAACCTCAGTACAACCACGCTACAAGTACGAGGGTAGCGTTCCTCAACCCCTTCTCTTCACGAGAAGGATTTTGTCCCACGAAGGAGACGGGAATTCGCAAAGCGAATACCCAACCAAAATACAAAGATAAAATAAACAACAGTCCTATAGAGCCAACAAAATTAAACCTAGCTTCTATAGGAAATAGGAAACTCCCCTTTGCAAGGAGTGCGTCGACGATGACGCGGTGCGTGTGCCACGCGATGGCGCTACGTCGCTCTCGTTATCAACGCCGGGAGAGCGGGCGCGCGAAGGCTTGATGCTCTTAAGAGAATGAAGCTAGAGCTTGGAGAGCAAGGGCCTCAATTGGACACAAAAGAGTGGAACTAAGTTGCTTAGGTGTGTCTCTTGTTTCTCTTAGTGTGTATCTTGTGTTTCTAGGTGTCTTTTTATGTTACAAAGGTTCCCCTCTATTTATAGAGGCCTTAGGAAGGCTTTGGAAGGCTTGGAAAAGCTTCCATAGCCGTTGGGTGCAAAGCCCAAGAGAATCAGGCCGAAATCAGGACAATGATTACACTTCACAGGGTTATCAGACGTCTAACTCTGGCATCAGACGTCTGGAAGGCCACTTTAAGACGTCTGATTCCAAGGTCAGACGTCTGATTCTATGCGGGTTTCTCCCTGACTTGAATCAGATCTAAACAGGGTTTTTGTACAAGTCCATCAGACGACATAGAGGACGTCTGGCACTAAGTCTGGACGTCTGGAAACCTACTTTTACCGTGGGAATTGATTTCCAAACGTTGCAACGGCTAGAAAATCTCTGAGAAGAGATTTTGGGTCAGCCGAGGCAAAACGGTCATTTATCAGACGTCTGTGAAGTCCTATGGACGTCTGATAAGGCTCTAACGGTCATATTCTTGAGTGTCTTCTAAGCCAGCCAACGGTCCACTAACTGGACGTCTGGCAAAGTCATCAGACGTCTCCTAAGACGTCTGGTCTAAGGTCTGGACGTCTGATTTCATCAGACAGAACTAACTATGTCCAGCCTAACAGTTATCAGACGTCTGAAACAACAGTCAGACGTCTTAAAATCCTTTATCAGACGTCTGATTAGTGAATTAGACGTCTGGAAAGTCTGTTTTAACCCTATATTGGTTTTCTAAGTGTTCTACAGAAAACCTAAGTATCCTAGGGTTGTGCAGGTGTTCCTAGGACTACTTTTAGGGTACTTTGAGGCTCTTTAACATAATGTTCTAAGGAATCAAAAAGAGCAAGAAAATAAATACAAAAGATACATGAAAGGATAAAAAAAGAATCTATCCTATTCTTCTTGTCTTCCATCTCCAATCTTTCGCTCCACGCGAACCTCCTGTGTTTTCCGTCAAGCTCCTCCAATCCGTCCTGGATGCGAGCTTGAGTTCCGTCTAAACACGTCTTCATTTGCAATTGACCTGAAATCTAGGACTCAAATTGCAAATGTTAAATAACACGTGTTTTGTTATCATCAAAATAAATGATCGTGGTGCTCTAGCACCAACAATCTCCCCCTTTTTGATGATGACAAAACCGTAAATAATAATGCATAAAAAATCCTCCCCCTTTTTGACATTATCAAAAAGGTTTAATTGATTTTACATTTCCTATAACTCCCCCTTAAAACATGCTCTTCTATGAGTTTATTTTAACAAAGGTAATATTCTCCCCTTTTTGTAACAACAAGATAGCTATTATTTTTCTCCCCCTTACTAAAGGAAATTTAGCTACCTTATTTCTCCCCCTTAAAAATTGACAATTAGCTCATCATTTTTTAACTCCCCCTATCTAAATGCTTATGATAATAAGATAGGGTTAAGAATTTTTACCTCACCTACCATGGCCAATAAAATGGCCCGAATGGTGGTGGTGGATGCCACATCGGATGGGGCTCCCATCCGTAGCTTGGAGGCCCGGGCATCGGCGCTGGTCTCCAATCTGGTGGTCGACGTGCGGCGGGTCCGTCGTTTGTTCGCCGTCTCGTCGGTCTTCTTCTTCTCCTCCTTGGTCTACTCATTGGTTCTCCCAACTTAAGTTGACCAGCCTTGAGCTTGTAGGTCCAGTCCTTTATGTTGTAGTCATCCCTGAACCCTACAAAACAAGATTCTAATTCTTTTTTCGGTATCCAAGTGGGCTTGGATCCGGATTTGTTAGAGGGTCTCCTTGATGGAGATCCTTTCTCAACCTTAGGGCTATAAAAATTATCAACTTTGTTGATTAACTTGTTAGAATTTTCCCTAAGACATGCAATTTCTTTTTCTATAATGTTCATTTTAGTCTTTAAATCTGAAATTTCTAATTTTAGACTATTATTTTCCTCAATCAATTTAGTATTTTCATTGATGAGGTCTTGATTTTCTAATAACAGGTTATTATCCTTAGGACTAGTCTCTATATCCTTGAGTTGTTTTTCTAACCTATCATTTTCATTTCTAAGAAAACTAAGGTTCTTTTTAATGCTTTTATTTTCTACCCTAAGTGATTTACTAATCTCAAAAAGTTCATTAAAAGCTTCTTGTAAATCCAGGTTTACCTCATTGTCGGAGTCGCTTTCGCTGTCGATGTCGCTTTCTCCGATTGCCATGAAACCAAGGCACGTGGTTTCCTTCTCTCCGAGATCTTCTTCCGAACTCGTCTCCTCATGAGTGCCTTCCAACCTCCTCCATATCTCGTGGGCGGTGGTGCACTCTTGGATTCGTTCGAATTCTTTCGGACTCAACGCGCAATACAAGGCATTCATTGCCTTTGCGTTGAGTGAGAGATCTTGAATCTGCAGCTGCGAGTAGCCTCCTTGGGGTCGCTTCGGGATCTCGTATGGGGTTTCGCAACATCCCCATAGAGCGAAGTCCGTGGCTTGAAGCCACGTCTTCATCCTCAACTTCCAATATCCGAAGTCCCTCCCGTCGAAATAGGGTGGTCGGACGGTGGATTGCCCTTCGGAGATTCTGACTGCGGCTATGCTTCCCTCCATGATCTAGATCCTCACCGGTTTGTAACGCCGATTACGCGAGACCTGCTCTGATACCAATTGAAAGTCCCGTCCCTACCAGGAGGGGTGACGTAATAAATTGCGGAAATAAAAATATAAAGCAATATCACAAGAAATTAAGCAATCCCACAATGTACACAAAGATTTTTAGGTGGAAACCCAAACCGGGTAAAAACCACCACCTAACCCTCTCGAGTTAGGATTTTCCGATCAACCAAGTTGATCAAAATCCACTAAACGAATCACTTTAAACGAGGGTGATTCAACCTCAGTACAACCACGCTACAAGTACGAGGGTAGCGTTCCTCAACCCCTTCTCTTCACGAGAAGGATTTTGTCCCACGAAGGAGACGGGAATTCGCAAAGCGAATACCCAACCAAAATACAAAGATAAAATAAACAACAGTCCTATAGAGCCAAAAAAATTAAACCTAGCTTCTATAGGAAATAGGAAACTCCCCTTTGCAAGGAGTGCGTCGACGATGACGCGGTGCGTGTGCTACGCGATGGCGCTACGTCGCTCTCGTTATCAACGCCGGGAGAGCGGGCGCGCGAAGGCTTGATGCTCTTAAGAGAATGAAGCTAGAGCTTGGAGAGCAAGGGCCTCAATTGGACACAAAAGAGTGGAACTAAGTTGCTTAGGTGTGTCTCTTGTTTCTCTTAGTGTGTATCTTGTGTTTCTAGGTGTCTTTTTATGTTACAAAGGTTCCCCTCTATTTATAGAGGCCTTAGGAAGGCTTTGGAAGGCTTGGAAAAGCTTCCATAGCCGTTGGGTGCAAAGCCCAAGAGAATCAGGCCGAAATCAGGACAATGATTACACTTCACAGGGTTATCAGACGTCTAACTCTGGCATCAGACGTCTGGAAGGCCACTTTAAGACGTCTGATTCCAAGGTCAGACGTCTGATTCTATGCGGGTTTCTCCCTGACTTGAATCAGATCTAAACAGGGTTTTTGTACAAGTCCATCAGACGACATAGAGGACGTCTGGCACTAAGTCTGGACGTCTGGAAACCTACTTTTACCGTGGGAATTGATTTCCAAACGTTGCAACGGCTAGAAAATCTCTGAGAAGAGATTTTGGGTCAGCCGAGGCAAAACGGTCATTTATCAGACGTCTGTGAAGTCCTATGGACGTCTGATAAGGCTCTAACGGTCATATTCTTGAGTGTCTTCTAAGCCAGCCAACGGTCCACTAACTGGACGTCTGGCAAAGTCATCAGACGTCTCCTAAGACGTCTGGTCTAAGGTCTGGACGTCTGATTTCATCAGACAGAACTAACTATGTCCAGCCTAACAGTTATCAGACGTCTGAAACAACAGTCAGACGTCTTAAAATCCTTTATCAGACGTCTGATTAGTGAATTAGACGTCTGGAAAGTCTGTTTTAACCCTATATTGGTTTTCTAAGTGTTCTACAGAAAACCTAAGTATCCTAGGGTTGTGCAGGTGTTCCTAGGACTACTTTTAGGGTACTTTGAGGCTCTTTAACATAATATTCTAAGGAATCAAAAAGAGCAAGAAAATAAATACAAAAGATACATGAAAGGATAAAAAAAGAATCTATCCTATTCTTCTTGTCTTCCATCTCCAATCTTTCGCTCCACGCGAACCTCCTGTGTTTTCCGTCAAGCTCCTCCAATCCGTCCTGGATGCGAGCTTGAGTTCCGTCTAAACACGTCTTCATTTGCAATTGACCTGAAATCTAGGACTCAAATTGCAAATGTTAAATAACACGTGTTTTGTTATCATCAAAATAAATGATCGTGGTGCTCTAGCACCAACAATCTCCCCCTTTTTGATGATGACAAAACCGTAAATAATAATGCATAAAAAATCCTCCCCCTTTTTGACATTATCAAAAAGGTTTAATTGATTTTACATTTCCTATAACTCCCCCTTAAAACATGCTCTTCTATGAGTTTATTTTAACAAAGGTAATATTCTCCCCTTTTTGTAACAACAAGATAGCTATTATTTTTCTCCCCCTTACTAAAGGAAATTTAGCTACCTTATTTCTCCCCCTTAAAAATTGACAATTAGCTCATCATTTTTTAACTCCCCCTATCTAAATGCTTATGATAATAAGATAGGGTTAAGAATTTTTACCTCACCTACCATGGCCAATAAAATGGCCCGAATGGTGGTGGTGGATGCCACATCGGATGGGGCTCCCATCCGTAGCTTGGAGGCCCGGGCATCGGCGCTGGTCTCCAATCTGGTGGTCGACGTGCGGCGGGTCCGTCGTTTGTTCGCCGTCTCGTCGGTCTTCTTCTTCTCCTCCTTGGTCTACTCATTGGTTCTCCCAACTTAAGTTGACCAGCCTTGAGCTTGTAGGTCCAGTCCTTTATGTTGTAGTCATCCCTGAACCCTACAAAACAAGATTCTAATTCTTTTTTCGGTATCCAAGTGGGCTTGGATCCGGATTTGTTAGAGGGTCTCCTTGATGGAGATCCTTTCTCAACCTTAGGGCTATAAAAATTATCAACTTTGTTGATTAACTTGTTAGAATTTTCCCTAAGACATGCAATTTCTTTTTCTATAATGTTCATTTTAGTCTTTAAATCTGAAATTTCTAATTTTAGACTATTATTTTCCTCAATCAATTTAGTATTTTCATTGATGAGGTCTTGATTTTCTAATAACAGGTTATTATCCTTAGGACTAGTCTCTATATCCTTGAGTTGTTTTTCTAACCTATCATTTTCATTTCTAAGAAAACTAAGGTTCTTTTTAATGCTTTTATTTTCTACCCTAAGTGATTTACTAATCTCAAAAAGTTCATTAAAAGCTTCTTGTAAATCCAGGTTTACCTCATTGTCGGAGTCGCTTTCGCTGTCGATGTCGCTTTCTCCGATTGCCATGAAACCAAGGCACGTGGTTTCCTTCTCTCCGAGATCTTCTTCCGAACTCGTCTCCTCATGAGTGCCTTCCAACCTCCTCCATATCTCGTGGGCGGTGGTGCACTCTTGGATTCGTTCGAATTCTTTCGGACTCAACGCGCAATACAAGGCATTCATTGCCTTTGCGTTGAGTGAGAGATCTTGAATCTGCAGCTGCGAGTAGCCTCCTTGGGGTCGCTTCGGGATCTCGTATGGGGTTTCGCAACATCCCCATAGAGCGAAGTCCGTGGCTTGAAGCCACGTCTTCATCCTCAACTTCCAATATCCGAAGTCCCTCCCGTCGAAATAGGGTGGTCGGACGGTGGATTGCCCTTCGGAGATTCTGACTGCGGCTATGCTTCCCTCCATGATCTAGATCCTCACCGGTTTGTAACGCCGATTACGCGAGACCTGCTCTGATACCAATTGAAAGTCCCGTCCCTACCAGGAGGGGTGACGTAATAAATTGCGGAAATAAAAATATAAAGCAATATCACAAGAAATTAAGCAATCCCACAATGTACACAGGTATTTTTAGGTGGAAACCCAAACCGGGTAAAAACCACCACCTAACCCTCTCGAGTTAGGATTTTCCGATCAACCAAGTTGATCAAAATCCACTAAACGAATCACTTTAAACGAGGGTGATTCAACCTCAGTACAACCACGCTACAAGTACGAGGGTAGCGTTCCTCAACCCCTTCTCTTCACGAGAAGGATTTTGTCCCACGAAGGAGACGGGAATTCGCAAAGCGAATACCCAACCAAAATACAAAGATAAAATAAACAACAGTCCTATAGAGCCAACAAAATTAAACCTAGCTTCTATAGGAAATAGGAAACTCCCCTTTGCAAGGAGTGCGTCGACGATGACGCGGTGCGTGTGCTACGCGATGGCGCTACGTCGCTCTCGTTATCAACGCCGGGAGAGCGGGCGCGCGAAGGCTTGATGCTCTTAAGAGAATGAAGCTAGAGCTTGGAGAGCAAGGGCCTCAATTGGACACAAAAGAGTGGAACTAAGTTGCTTAGGTGTGTCTCTTGTTTCTCTTAGTGTGTATCTTGTGTTTCTAGGTGTCTTTTTATGTTACAAAGGTTCCCCTCTATTTATAGAGGCCTTAGGAAGGCTTTGGAAGGCTTGGAAAAGCTTCCATAGCCGTTGGGTGCAAAGCCCAAGAGAATCAGGCCGAAATCAGGACAATGATTACACTTCACAGGGTTATCAGACGTCTAACTCTGGCATCAGACGTCTGGAAGGCCACTTTAAGACGTCTGATTCCAAGGTCAGACGTCTGATTCTATGCGGGTTTCTCCCTGACTTGAATCAGATCTAAACAGGGTTTTTGTACAAGTCCATCAGACGACATAGAGGACGTCTGGCACTAAGTCTGGACGTCTGGAAACCTACTTTTACCGTGGGAATTGATTTCCAAACGTTGCAACGGCTAGAAAATCTCTGAGAAGAGATTTTGGGTCAGCCGAGGCAAAACGGTCATTTATCAGACGTCTGTGAAGTCCTATGGACGTCTGATAAGGCTCTAACGGTCATATTCTTGAGTGTCTTCTAAGCCAGCCAACGGTCCACTAACTGGACGTCTGGCAAAGTCATCAGACGTCTCCTAAGACGTCTGGTCTAAGGTCTGGACGTCTGATTTCATCAGACAGAACTAACTATGTCCAGCCTAACAGTTATCAGACGTCTGAAACAACAGTCAGACGTCTTAAAATCCTTTATCAGACGTCTGATTAGTGAATTAGACGTCTGGAAAGTCTGTTTTAACCCTATATTGGTTTTCTAAGTGTTCTACAGAAAACCTAAGTATCCTAGGGTTGTGCAGGTGTTCCTAGGACTACTTTTAGGGTACTTTGAGGCTCTTTAACATAATATTCTAAGGAATCAAAAAGAGCAAGAAAATAAATACAAAAGATACATGAAAGGATAAAAAAAGAATCTATCCTATTCTTCTTGTCTTCCATCTCCAATCTTTCGCTCCACGCGAACCTCCTGTGTTTTCCGTCAAGCTCCTCCAATCCGTCCTGGATGCGAGCTTGAGTTCCGTCTAAACACGTCTTCATTTGCAATTGACCTGAAATCTAGGACTCAAATTGCAAATGTTAAATAACACGTGTTTTGTTATCATCAAAATAAATGATCGTGGTGCTCTAGCACCAACACATGCATATTCAGATCCTATAACTACTAAACTAATCCCTAAACTAATGAAAACAAAAGCAAATCACTAAAACAAAATTTTATTAATACAAAACAATGTCAAAATTACAACTAGAGAGAGAAAAAAGAGAAATGGAAAGGAGTGTAAGGGGAAATTCTTGATGCGGTGGTAACGAGCGACAAACAGTGACAGTGGATGTCAACTTCAATGGTGGAGAAGTGAAGGTACGCTAGAGAGTCCCCATGCCCAATAAAGAGGAAGAGGGAGAAAGTGAAAGAAGAATAATGAGAGAGAGATCAATGAAGGGGAGGGGGGTTCTTGGGTTGGGGATATATATAGATAAAGGAGACCTCCTTTTAATCCTAAAAGCCTTAGGAATAAGGCCAATTCCGTGCTCTCCCTTATTAGCCATTTTTCATAGTAAAAAACACTCCCAATCTAAATAAAAATGGGAATTTTCACTGATTTTTGCGTTATAATCCTTTTGTGGCCTGCTTTCTCTTTTTCCTTCTTTTTTCATGTGAAACACTCTCAGGTTCAATTAGGCCAGGCCCCTACCTTGTTGGGCCCCTGCTTCCATGTGCCACACGCACTAGCGCTAAGCGTGCCTGATCGCATGACAATTTTATATAATTTATCCACCTATTCTTCAAGAATTATTCAGGTTTTTTATTTTGCATTTTAGCTACTCATTGCAAATCTCAAAACAAACAAATTTCTTTAATTTTTATTGTAGGAGAGAGAAAATAGGGGAAAAACATAGTCAATATTAGTCTCGAAAGAAAGAGCACAAGATGAGGAGGTCAATCGCAATGAAATAAAACAAACAATGTGAAAGAGATGAAGAAATGACGGATTAAGGCATGGCATAACTCATCCCTCATCTATACTAGGTTTGATGAAACCTGTGTTTAGGGTAAAAATGAGTTCACTTATTCCCATTTGTAAACACGTGATATCCCACAAAAACATGAAACATCCAACTACGTAAACGGGCCCTAAGGGACACATTAGGAAGATTGTTCCAATCAAAGAAATATTTTTATAAAATAGAAATAGTAGGAAATAATTTGTCATCCAAAATTAAATAATGTTGGGTGATGAGGTGTGACTCATTATAGCTGAAATAGTCAAGTTAAGCTAAAAACTAGGTTCAACATGATCTAATTAACATAATAAATTAGTTAAGTATGAGAATTAATAGAAATTACCTATAACATCAAATTGGTGTTAAAAATGTAAAATTATGTCAATTAATGAGATATTCTATTCATAAATATAAATTGATGATCCAATTGCTAATTGAACACATTTCTGAGCTCAAAAGTACAAATCAAGAGTGAAATTAACTTCTAATATGTTCAATTAAGCTTCAATAAAAACCTCATTCCATTTGGACATCATTTGGACTTTGAATTGCATGCATTAAGCTTAGCTCCTTCTTTCTTCATGTTTTCTAAAGCCAAAACTTTCCAAAGACCTATTTGAAAATCGTATGGGCTTCTTTGAGAGACTCTGAGGACCGTTCTGCATCACCTTCAACCACTTATGAGTTTCTTGTGCAAAATTCCTACCATTTCAATATAAGCCATTTCGTGCAAATCACCAAAAGCCCTGCGTCTCTCTCCTTCAGCTGCTCTTCACCATGAACTCAAATGAGTAACTACCATCCATTCTTGATCCATTTATCCAACGGTTGATTCTCCTCTTATCCTTGCACACCTTTGCGTGAAGCTCCCCGTCACTCTCTTCAAATCTCATCCAGCAGCTAGTATTTGGTTTAAATCTTCCCGCGCATCTCCTCTTCTCATCTCACCGTACACCCTAATGTAGATTAATCTTGTACTACAGTGATCAAACCCCCCCCAACCTGTAAAACGAGCTTCATTAAGCTCGCGCGACCCTCATCAGCTCCCTCCACCCTAGGTTGGTCATCGTCCACATCTCCAGCTTCTCTTCCGCCTTCTTCAAACGTTTGTGACAAGGGCGGCCTCTCTTCCTGATCTTCATTGCCACAGCCACTAGCTGTGGATCCAAGGGCCCCATTCCTCAGCTGGAGATCCTCTCACCTCCTTCATTGCTACAGTGACCAGCTATAGCCCCAGCACCTCATTCCTCCAATTAACTAGGACTTTACATGCTTTCTAGATAGAGTTACATACTTTCTAGATTAGATCTACTACTTTCCAGATTAGTTAGGAGTAGAATTAGTTAGTAAGCTGATTGGTTGATTATTAGAATTAGGAGTATATTAGAGTTAGCAATCGATTTCTTCGATTGAACCTCTCTAATCAATTCAGATAAGAGAGGCGTTTCCACTGCACTCACATGTTTATACGGCTCCATCACCACTTCATTATCGTTGTAACTTCTTCCCACGATGATTTAATTCACCAGTCCATCACATCCATCAGAGCCACTGTGGATCTAAAGCTCCCTAACTTTCATATTCATATTGCAATCAATCCCACTGGAGGGTGATCCCATCCATTTCATTAGATCTCAATCACCTTCCCTGCGCTTTTAATTATGCTTATTTGTTCAATTAGATCTGGTTTGAATTTTTGAGAGTGAATGAGGATTTTTTGAAGCAATCATGTTTTAATCGGGTTTGATTGACCAAATTGAGCTCATAATTGTTTGTTTGGATGAATGGAGGTAGGCATGAGCTGTTTTAATTTAGTTCTTATCAAGGGAAGTGCTTATGCCTAATTTGAGAATTGGTTTTCATCGCCTAGGTAGTGAGGGCTGATAATTCTTTGGATGAACTACTATAAAGCTATCACAATGACCTGAGTTTTTGCTAATGATCATCCAGGAACCCTAAGCACTAAGTCATAGTGTGCAAAGTTCTTAGATAATCTTATTATGAGGTGAACTTATATTGAATGCTGAGTAGGCAACACTGGTTTTCTCTCATGAATATTTCTTTAATCAGTTAACTAGAATGTTTATAAGATTGAATGTATTTTGAGCTGGGTCCTATCTCTGTGAGCTTCAGATCTTTTAAGGAGTAATTGAGATAGGTTTAAAAGTGGATTTAATCATGTTTTCCCAAACTTAAATGCATTTAGATAGCCGATCAGTTGTCCTTGTTTTCACCAATTTGAATGATCTTTCAATGAGTTAGATTCCATATTCAACTGGTTTAAGGATGGTTGAGTTTTGATGATTGAATAGCTTTCAGATCTAAATTTTCAAGGTTGTGAGTTGTTTTGGGCAGCAATAACAACTTTGGCTACTTAATTTGACCTGTTGAAAATCACAGTAACAACAGCAACAATGCTTGGCTGCTGAATGTAGTAGATAAGCAACAACGGTAGCATTAGTTGCTGGGAATTATGTGATAAGAGCAGCAGCAAATCATCTGCTGCACTGATATAAGCAGCAAGTGCAACCACTGTGTGGATAGATTTTGGGCTAAACTTGTGTGATTTTTGGGACTTTAATTGTGCTAACAACTTGTATATTGATAGAGTTGAATTTCAAGCATTCATCTACACATATATGACTTTAAATCTGATTGGGAATAGCTTGTAGATCATGTTTGAAACTCATTGTCAGCACTTTATGTTAGAAATCTATCCAAAATGTGTTTTTAAGGAAATTAAATGACAAAATCTCGTTTATTGCTGTAAACATCTTCCATGTAATATGTTGGACACTTTTGAATTGTTAAAACACTGCTACTGAATCTGGGAATTAGGCCTTAGGTTCATTTACAATACCTCTTCAAGGCCACATTTATGTGAGATTGAAAATATATAAACAATCTAAAACAAATTATAAAAAAATAAAACAAATGTGTCTTGAGGAGGATTAGGTATTTCTTTAGGTGCATACATAGTTTCAGAGTAATTTAAATCTTTTAGCTGGTAGAACATACTTCAGTATACTCTAAAACGTAATAAACGAATTCAATTTGAAAAACACAAAAGAAAAATTCTCTCTCATCCCACCTTCTCTCTCTCTCTTCTCTTATCTCCATAAAACATGAAAATACCATAAAAACTAGAAAAACCCAAAAATACAAAGTATATAGTATTTACATTTGTAAATATCAATTAATTAATAAGCCAAATGCAAATAAGGAAATATATGTATATAATCTAAATAACTAAC
This sequence comes from Thalassia testudinum, assembly GCA_037157565.1. Classification (NCBI taxonomy): domain Eukaryota; kingdom Viridiplantae; phylum Streptophyta; class Magnoliopsida; order Alismatales; family Hydrocharitaceae; genus Thalassia; species Thalassia testudinum. Next base: position 29,780,881 of record JAZHRO010000024.1, read on the forward strand.
TTATATATGTATTATATATATTTAAATAAGTATTTATGTTGAGTTATTGTATATATATATATTAATTATATATTTATTTACTAATTTATAATACATTATATGTACATATATCTATATAAATATAAATAGATATGTAAACTTGTATAATTGTATCTACGACTGTATATACACATTTAAGTACTTAATACATACTATATTAAACATGTACATTTATTTATTTAAGTATTTATTGTATATATTTAAGTTATTAAGTTAAATAGATAAATTATTAATTTAAAATAAAATAAATCAGTAATTTAAGTTATTACTGAAGTAATTTATGGTGTATGTTTGCATAATATAGTTTTAAATATTTTCAACATATTTATAGTGTGTTTATACTGCATACGAGTATGTATACTATATATCAGTATTTATATATCTAAAATGTGTAAATAAATTTACATAAATTAAAATAATGGATTCAAAATAAATAACAAATGTGAAATAAATACTTTATTATGTAAATCAACTAATTTATAGGTCAATTGAGCCATTGATTTATTAATTTATAAATTAATTCAGAATTTAAATAATAATTTAACATGTATAAATCACTAAATTTAAGTAATTTTTAAATATACTTAAATAAGTAATTATCCTAAATCAACTATATAATTATGTAGCCCTATGTAAGGGCTTTCTAATAATATAATTTATTTTGAGAAAAGACATCATTTGGACACAAATTTCGAGGTCCGAAGTTGGCCACGTCGGATGATGGTAATGCTTTCATTCGTCGTAACTAACTTAATTTAGTTAGAATCAAGAGATAAATGCTCCTAAATGATTGCCTAAAGACCATAATTCCACTCTAATCTATTATGAGAAGAAGGCAATAAAATATGGTTAATTCTATTGTTTTAGAATCACATCACAAATGCAGATTAATCACGGGGTTATTCAGGGGTTAATTGAAGGTAAATTAAGCATAAAAGATTAAAAATTGGGCTCACACTGACAAAAGTAGGGTTTCACGCATTTCGAGGATGAAAATAGTACAAAAAACTATGACTATCAACCCCACTTAAATTGAAAAGACTTTGATCCAGATAAAATTAATCTAAATCTTCTAAAATTCATATAAAAATATTCTAACAGGTTTGCAACCTTTGGTTTAACCATCTGAACCCATGTTGACCTAGAATATGGATTCATATGGGATTTTGCCTTGGTTTGGGCTTCTTTGCAATTTACCTAGTCAAACGTGGTCAAAACTCAAATCCAAGTTTACCATTGTATTTCTTGGTTTCAAATTAGGTTAAGACCAACATTTGGGCTCAATCAGAGTGTATCTTGAACTATTTTGCAATTTAGTCCCTAAAATCTATATTTCTTACACTCAAGCCCCTAAGTTTCAAGTTTATTACAAATGGCCTCCTAACTTTCAAGTCTTCTTTACACTTTGGTCACTACCACGATTAGTGTGCGAACACACCTTTAGGTCGAGATTCGAGAGATGATTTCTCTCTCAAATCAGATCTAAATCCCTCTAAATTTGGAGGGATTGATCTTGAGGAGATACCCGATCATTTGAACCATCTCAGAAATCCCAAATTGATTCCCAGAGGTCAGGAGAGCTTGAGGAATTTAGGAATCTTTTCCCTGTGAAACCGCAGCTCAATCAAGGTCATTCCTTAATTTGGAGCTTAGATTTAAGCTCTATTTAAACCCTTAAAGGTCCTAGCTTCCCCCTTAGCCAGGTCTACGTCAGAATCTCCTCTTCTTCCTCCTCTCCGGCCCCGAACTCCACCGACTCCGATGGCCCTCTCGCCCTTCCTCTTCCATGCATCGAATGGTTAAATTGGGCGCACCATCCTCTTCCTTGTATTCTTCTGATGGCAGCTGGCCAAAGCTCCGTCCTCTTCGATCCCATCTTCGCCGCCGCTGCACTTTGCTGGAAAATTCATCTTCTCCATGATTGGAAAGCTATGCCGACACGGTTCCTACCCCCTTCGTCCCTTAGACTAAGTTCTATCTCTCCCTCTCCTTCTTTAGCTTAGGTTTAGCCTTGTAAGATCTTGATTCGACCACTGACCACCTCACCTCCCCCTCGTCTTCTCCACCTTTGGCGTAGCTCCTATGAGCTAGCCACGCCACTACACGCCTTAAAACACCTTGCCACCACTTCCAGAAGCTCCACCTCACCTTCCTCATCAAAACCCCTCTACCAACTTCACCACACACACACTCAACCACCCCACCAGATGACCCACCCTTCCGTTGTCGTATCTAATGTCATCAGGCCAATCCACACCTCCAACCATGAAATCAAGACCCCCATTGCATTCCTTGCTCCACGACGAACCTCAAAAACTATTTAATTGGGCCGCTAGGTCATTTTATTGCATTTCAGGTCACCACCGAAGCTTCTCCACAGCCGTCACCTTCTCCATTGTCCTCCGCCATGCTCCAACTGTCATCGCCATCACCGCCACCCTCAATTGATACGGTCTTGCATCAGGAAGGCAAAGAGGACCTCAATTGGAGCTAAACGCCACTCCACTAGGGCCGACTCAACAAAAGCACACCACGGTCACTGTTGAGTTTTGAAAACCCGTCGTTATAGTGTGATTTGCGAAGAAATCCGTCGACAAATAACTTTTACCGAAACTTGAAAAGAATTCCTGGTTGAACACAGGGAGGCTACGTCGATTTGAAATCCGCGATTATATATGTATATTTGTTTAGAAAGCGAGATAATCACAATGAATTTGATATTAATAATGAGAGAGAGAGAGAACAAACACCTTATAATGTGGATATTGTTTTACAACTAGAAAGTGGAAAATATTATAACTAGAAAGCAGTAAAGAGAAAGGAGGTGAGAAGTTATTCTCCTTGACAGTTGCTTGGAAGACGAGCCGGACGGGGCGACACCTGGAAGACGGAGGGCGAAGACGGAAGACGGAGAACGAAGCGAGAAGAACCGAGGGCGAGGCAGAGTGTTGTCATTGCGAGATCTACTTTCGGAATAGGGGCGAGAAAAACTTTGATTTTAACTCTAAAGGAGCATCTCAGGTTTGGGACAAGCTTCTTTAAAGCTTTGGAGAGGGAGAGAGGTGAAGGAAGGGATGATTGAAATGTGGGGGGTGTAGGCCTTTTTATAGGTGTAGAGGTTGGGGTCAAAAAGGTCATTTGAAGTTAAAAACATTAAATGAGGGGATCTTTAGTGACGGATATAAATGTCACTAAAGACCCCACCTCGCTGAACGTGCATGTGCACCTCCTCCTCTCCTCGCGCTTCAACACTTACCCATGATCAGATGATCTCAGCCATGCGATCGTGAGATCGGACGGTCGAGAAACGCTCATGCTCGCTTCCTCTTCAGTGCCTCAACACATGCGCGTACGATCATGCATGCAAACGCACATCATCGCGCCCATGCACAATCCGCGCCCATCTGTTCTACGACATCGCGCATCTCCCGCCTGCACAATCGCCATCCGACGACCGAATTGAGCTTCTCTTACGCCCGAACCTTGATTTGAGGAGCGCGGGGCTTGAACTCACCTCACGGGGTTGCGCGTGGAGGAGTTTACTGCTGTGCTATCTCCGTGGATTGGCAAGAAGATGATTCAACCGTTGCGCCCTCTCAGCCATTGGATCAAGATCCAACAGCTGAGATCATGCCTCGCCCGTGCCTTCAGAAGTTAAGAAGAGATGCTGCGACCGGTTTGGGCGGCTGTGATAGCGCCACGTGGTGCCATCATTGCCGTACATCTTATGTATCTTGTAAATGGTGCAACGGATGTCGAATTGGACCAAGTTTCGCGCTGTTGGGCTGCAATCGTCGATCCAAACCCATTCGTGTGGTCGAATTTGCCATCTGATGTACGAATTTACACCATCTGAGTCCCTTGACCTCTGATTTTTCTCAGACTGCATATGATGCTACGGTAGTCCGATAGGGGTGATCTTGGAGTCGTTGAACTCCGATCGTCGCCTTAATCAGATTCGTACGATCGAATCTTCAATCCAAGGCCCCAATTAAATGTCGCCCTATCACCTGACCATAGAAAGGCGAAATTAACCTAAAATTTATACAACCTAACTTAAATGCAAGATGATGCATGTTATGAAATATTTACAATACATGATGCTTATATGATACTAAGAACATGCATTAATAGACATTTTTGGCTATTTAGATGTATGCACATCAGTCGCACGCAAAGGAAAGCTTGGATCTTTAGTCCCACCTCATGCATATAAAAACCAAGAGTGCAGCATCAAACAAATTTGTGCTGTAGGCTCATTGCCTCAGAACTTACGGGGGAGGTCCCCTTGCACGCCTCACACATGCGCCCTCGCCAGCCACGCATACTGGTGGGTTTGGGCTTGGATCCGTTTACCCAGTTATTGTTCCCCGAGTTTGAAATTGAGAGAGAATTCTGAGGGGGTGGTGGGTGGTTTTGCCTCAGGGTGCATGCATAGGTGCCTTAGTGATGTGGAAAATGTGTGATTGTTAAAACTAGGGTTTTGAATCATTGTGACACAAATTTGCAACCGCTTTCGAATTTATATACCTAGAGTGCGGTGGTGTCTAGGGTCGTCCAAGGAGGCAGAAATACATTTTTAAACACTCTCACTTGAAAATGATAAATCAACTTTCTTTTTGTGATTTTAGGATATCATCATTTTCTTTATGGGTTTTCAGAAATAGTTGGGCAACAGATGTGTTGTAGTACGAATTGCGTTGAATTATTAGAGAACATAGTATAGTCGTCAAAATCACTTTACAACATTTAAATTTATAAAGAGTGCTCGGAAATAAAGAATTTGAATCCAAAGTCATTTGCAAGGAGTAAATATGGAATTCACGCACTAATCTCAATTTAGAAATAGTGAGCACAATTAATTAAGCACATAAAAGATATGCAATGAATAGTATTCTCAAAAATATATTGAATGATGCTGGGATAAAATGAATAAGAGAGAAGTAAAAGTAGGGATTTAAATCACCAATTAATACCACATTTAAGCATATATCCTCCAACTCAATTTAACTACAGTGGTATCAACCACTTATGAACAAATTCCACATTAGCACTAGCCAAATATATCCCCAGTGTTCACAACCAATCCCAAGTCAGACGTCGGAGGCGAACCTCAGACGCCTCAAGTCTCAAAGCAGCATAAGGCACTAGAGTGCCAACACAGAGTTAGAACCCTTTTTAAAGATGCTAAGTATAGAACTAAGAGGCATGCATCTCGAGGATGAACAGTGCAAAACCACCCTCCGCCCTCCTTAGATTTCTTCCTCTTCCCTTCTCAGAATCGGGTTACATGTAATCGGGTCGTGAATAGGGGACTAGACTAGCTGATGTGGTGTAGCAAGTGAGATGTGTGCACGTGCGGTGAGTGGGACCTCACCCCATGTGCTAAGGAGATAAGGCCTCTTCACAAAATTACTTTATACGTTGCATGAGCTCTTGTGATGCACAATGTGGGACTATATCCCACTTTCCTTCTTTGCGCAACAGCAGCAGATGGAGGTGGCTCGAATTGAAGCAGTTGTTACGTCCTCTCTTCGATTGGAGCTGCAAATGGGTGCATGGATGGACTCCGTGCATCCTGGAAGTGGTAGCATGGCTGGAGCCGATCGAAGTACTGCGAGCGAAGGCAGAGATGGGGGGCTTACGTAGCTGATGTAATCATGTTTACACTACTTTAGATGTCTATTTATGCGTGTTCTTAAGCAAAGGATAGCATTACATACTATAAATATTGCATAACATACATCATCTTGCATTTAGATTAGTTTGAATAAAATGGAGGTTAATTGTCTCATTTTATGTTCAGGGATAGGGTAAAAGTTTTTATCGGGGCCTCATATCGAAGATCCAACCATACAGATTTGATCAGGGCGACGATTGGAGTCTAACGACTCCAAGATCGCTCTAATCAGACATCTGTAGCATCAGATAGAGATCGGGGAACCCTAGAAGATCAAGGGCCAAGATAGTGTGAATCCACACTTCAAACGACAAATCCGACCGCACGGATGGATTCAGATCAACGATCGCAGCCTAACGGCGCAAAAATCGACTCAATCCGACAACTGTGGCACCATTTACATCATCCAGAAGATGGACGGCCAAGATGGCACCACGTGGCGCCATCTCGAACGCCCAACCGGCCACCCTCAACCTCTGAAGCCTTAAGCATCCATGCCTCTCCGCCATCGGATCAAGATCCAACGGCTAAGGGTGGATCTCAGACCAGCGCCTTCGTTCTCTGAAGCTAAAGGAAGAAGTGATCTCGACCGTTGGATCTCAATCCAACGGTCCAGATTGCGTGCTACGAAGATGCACTGCCCGCCCATCCACGCACGCAACGCAGTGGATAAGGAGCTCGGTCACCTTAAGGCGCGGGTTCGAATTCACGAGACGTTGCGGTTGGGTGCGGGCAAGCGGGCGCATCCGACCGTGTGATGGGGATCGGGCGGCTACGTGCGCCCCATCAAGTCCATGCATCATCGCACGCCCCCAAGTGACGCGGGATCGCACGCGTATGTGCGCGCTAAGGAGGCGCGGCGAGCTCTCTCAGTAGTTCGATCTCGCGATCGAACGGCCGAGATTTGAAGATCGTGGGCAAGTGTTTAAAGAGAGGAGGCGAGCGGGCGCACATGCGTCACCCCACTATGCCCACGTTCAAACCTTTAGCAACGGCTTTATTCGTCACTAAAGGTCCAGAATTAATGTTTTTCAAATTAAAAAGACCAAATTGCCCTCACTCCTTGCAACTATAAAAGGAGACCCCCTCCATACGAAATTGTCATCCCTTTCTTCTCTTCTTTCCGTCTCCAAAGCTTAAGAGAAGCTTGTCCCACACCCGGGATGCTTCTTAAGAGATAAAGTCAAATTTTCATCCCCCTTTCGGAAGTGGATCCCGCGACGACGACGACGTGCTACCCCATTCCCATTCTTCCTGCTTAGTCCTCCTTCGTCCTGCTCTGTTCCCCGTCTTCCAGGCGTCGTCCCGTCCGGCTCGTCCTCCAGTTGACCGTCGAGGAGGATAGTTCTCTCTCCATTCTTTTTAATGCTTTCTAGAGTAGATTTACTGCTTTCTAGTGTAATTGTTTTTTGCTTTCTAGTCGTAATGTTTAGTGTAACAAACAATCTCTTTGATAATAAATTACATGTTCATTCTACATCTCTTTTTGATTTTTCTTTGTAATATTCTCTCTCTCTCTCGTTCTCTCTCTCTTCTATTTATTGTAAATAGATAGATAGTTTCTAATCAATTATTCTACTTCGTAACAAATAAAACAAACACGTATTTTTAAATCAAACATCCGCCTCCCTGTGTTCGACTCGAGATTTCTATTCCGGTATAAATTTTATTTGTTGAACACGAGTTCTTCGCTTTCATACTATGACCACAGGCTTTTCAGAACCAAATACGCTAGCATAGTAACCCATAACTTCAGCAGTAGCAATTCCAGCGAGGGTACCTGAAATGACAAATATGGGCTAAGTGCCCCAGTTAGAAGGTTCAGAAGACTCGTTATGGTGTGAGCAGTGCGGTAGCGGTGATGATTTGGTGTGTGCGTGCGTGTGATGGCCGACAGTGGCTGGGTGATCGGCGAAAGCATGGGTTGTTCGACTAGAGGTTTTAGTCGGTGGAAGGGCGAATAAGGAGAAGGCTTTTGAAGGGGGAGGTGAGGTAGTGCTAATGGGAATGATGGTGGGGCGTTTGGTGGTCTGTGGTGGCGAAATGCTTCACCGGAGGTGTCATCGGAGGCGTAGAAGATGGAGGGGGTGAGCTTGATTTGATGATGGAATTAGGGTGCTAAGGAGATAGCCCTAAAGTAGGGAGAGAGAGGAAGTGAAAGAACCTTGCTAACGGTTGAAAGGGAGGAAGTTGGCACCGGCTGTGATTGGCCGGCACTGGAGAAGGTGAAATCTCCAGTGGGAGAAACGACAAGGATGAAAGGATCTCGGGGCTCCTTCTTGGTACGACAAGAAGCAGAAGGAGAGGAAGAAGATCCCTCTGCCTATTGTACGTGGTAAAGGGTGACAACGGAGGATTGAGGAGCTCACCGTAGTTGCGGCGGAGGTGGCGGGAGGGAGAGAAAGTTAAAGAATTTGAGGCCAAACCGGACTAAAGAGAACGTTGGGATCATGAGGAACATTTAGAGAGCTTGAACAATCTCAATTTGGGAAGATTCATCACGGATTCAACGTGATTTGATTTGGGTTTCCTCACGGATTTTAGGAGCTTCACCTGAGCTCTGTGGTGCGATTTGGGATCCCTGAGGTGGTTCAATCGATGGAGGATCTTTTAAAGATTGTTTCTTCCAAATTTGGGAGGAGTTGGTTAAGGAAACAAGGTGATCTCGTTTGAAGGTTGACAACTTTGGGTTGACACCTCTAATGGCGGAGAGGACTTGTTTAAAGAAAATGATGACAAGTTAGGAGCCTGATTGCAAGAAATCTGAAAGTTAGGGTTTTAAGTGAGAGATAGATATCTCAGGGACTGAAATGCAAACTAGGTCAAGAAGGACTATGATTTAGCCCAGATTTTGGCCTTAGTCTAATTTGGACCCAAGGAATCTGATAGTGAAGTTGGATTTGAGTTTTGACTGGACAATATGCATAGAAGCCTAAATTAAGGTAAAATCCGGTCTGAGACTCTATTTAAGGTCGAAATGGGTTCAGATGGTCAAATCAAGTGTACCAAACCTCTCAGAATCTTTTTCTATGAATTTTAAGAGGTTTATATGAATTTTACCCTGAGCAAAACCTCTTCACTTCAAGCAGGTCTGAATTAGGGTTTTATGTGCTGTTACGATTCTTGAAATGCATGAAATCTCGTTTCTGTCTATGTGGACCCGCTCTTTGGATTTTAATGCTCATTTGACCTTCAATTAACCGCTGGGTAACCCCGTGGTTGCTTTGCATTTAGGATGTGATGTTAAAACTGCAGAATTAACCCTGATTTAATGTTCTCTTCTCAACGGATCTGAGTGGAATTATGGTCCTTCAACAATCATTTAGGAGCATTTGTTACTTGATTTTAACTCATTCAAGTTACTTATGGCTAATGATGGTGTTGCCATTAGGATGTGATGATGAAAGTACACTAAAGCTTTAAATGCTTGAAACAAAAACAAAATCTAGCTAATACAAGAATAGAAAGTGATGAAGTACAAGATGAAGATCCTCCAATAGAAGCTTTAAGAAATCCTTGCTCTAACTGTGGTTGCTCCCGCAATTGAAAAGAACTCCTCTTTGACTTCTTCCTTCAATTGGTCCTTCTCCAAGCCTCCTCCAAGGCTGGATGTTCACCACCCTTGTTCCTCATCTTGCCTGGCCGTCCCCTTATATAAAGGCATCTTCCTCCTAGGCGTGGCACAAGGGAGACGAAGAATGAGGAAGAAGGCACCAAGGGGGTGGGTAGGTTGCCCCCTTGATCTTCTTCTCTTCTCTTTCTTCCTTTGCCTTAGGTGTAGGTGGTGTAATGGCGGAATATACAATGGGAGAAGATGATCTTTTTGGTGGCGATTAGGAGGGTATTTATAAAACTGGAGAGGGTGATGGTTGGCGCCAACCATGGTAGGCTAAGGGTTAAGTGGAATGTGGTGTAGGTGTAAGGTTAGGATGAAGGCTTAGGATAGTGGTTGATGGATGGGGGGTTAGATTAGTTTGGCACCATATGTTGGGGTGTGTTGAGTGGTGGTTATGGTTGGGTTAGATGGGGTTGGCGCCAACAATTGGAGGGCTAGGATTAGGTTTGGTGGGTAGTTAAGGGTGGTTATGGGAATCCTAGGGTGTAGGATAGTTGGAGCCATTCTTATGGATGCAAAGGGGGGAAATTATGGGTGGTTAAGGGTTGGAGGTGAAAGTTCTTCCCTACTTGGAGGGGTGACGTAATAATGCGGAAATCAAATATATAAAGCAATCTCACAAAAATAAGCAATCACAAAATGTACACAGGAATTTTTAGGTGGAAACCCAAACCGGGTGAAAACCACCACCTAACCCTCTCGAGTTAGGATTTTCCGATCAACCTAGTTGATCAAATCCACTAACCGAATCACTTTAAAACGAGGGTGATTCAACCTCAGTACAACCACGCTACAAGTACGAGGGTAGCGTTCCTCAACCCCTTCTCTCCACGAGAAGGATTTTGTCCCACGAAGGAGACGGGAATTCGCAAAGCGAATACCCAACCAAAAGACAAAGGTAAAATAAACAACAAACCTATAGAGCCAACAAAGTAATAAACCTAAGCTTCTATAGGATTTAGGAAATTCCCCTTTGCTAGGAGTGCGTCGACGATGACGCGGTGAGTGAGCCACGCGACGGCGCTACGTCGCTCTCGTGAACAACAGCGGGAGAGCGGGCGCGCAAACTGAATTTAGCTCTCAAGATGATGGAGCTTGAGCTTGGAGAGCAAGATCTTTTCTGGACACAAAAGAGTGTGTAAGTGTGTAGCTAAGTGTATCCCTTATGTGTTTTTGTGCTGCAAAGGCTCCCCTCTATTTATAGAGGCCTTAGGAAGGCTTTGGAAGGCTTGGAAAGGCTTCCATAGCCGTTGGGTACAAAGCCCAAGTGAATCAGCCCGAAATCAGGAACAATCATTGTTCTGACAGGCTTATCAGACGTCTAATTCTAGCATCAGACGTCTGGAAGTTCACTATAAGACGTCTGATTCAAAGGTCAGACGTCTGATTTTGGGCGGGTTTCTCCCTGACTTGAATCAGATCTAAACAGGGTTTTTGTGCAAGTCCATCAGACGACATACAGGACGTCTGGCACTAAGTCTAGACGTCTGGAAACCTACTTTTACTGTGGGAATTGATTTCCAAACGTTGCAACGGCTAGAAAATCTCTGAGAAGAGATTTTGGGTCAGCCGAGGCAAAACGGTCATTTATCAGACGTCTGGAAAGGCCTAAGGACGTCTGATAAGGCTCTAACGGTCATAATCTTGAGTGCCTGCTAAGCTAGCCAACGGTCCACTAATTGGACGTCTGGCAAAGTCATCAGACGTCTCCTAAGACGTCTGGTCTAAGGTCTGGACGTCTGAATTCATCAGACAGAACTAACTATGTCCAGCCTAACAGTTATCAGACGTCTGAAACAACAGTCAGACGTCTTAAAATGCTTTATCAGACGTCTGATTTGGGAATTAGACGTCTGGAAGTGCTGTTTGAACCCTATATTGGTTTTCTAAGTATTCTACAGAAAACCTAAGTATCCTAGGGTTGTGCCGGTGTTCCTAGGACTACTGTTAGGGTTCTTTGAGGCTCTTTAACATGAAATATCTAAGGAAATAAAGAGCAACAAAAGAAATGAAAAATACAACAAGTACAAAAGAAGGAAATCTATCCTATTCTTCATTTCCTTCCATCTTCAATCTTTCGCTCCACGTGAACCTCCTCTGTTTTCCGTCAAGCTCCTCCAATCCGTCCTGGATGCGAGCTCGAGTTCCGTCTAAACACGTCTTCATTTGCAATTGACCTGAAATCTAGGACTCAAATTGCAAATGTTAAATAACACGTGTTTTGCTATCATCAAAACAAATGATCGTGGTGCTGTAGCACCAACAGGAGGGGCACATCAAATTGGCGCCAAAGGTGGAACTTCTAGAAGAGTCGTAGATGGCACCAAAAAAGGAGGGTTGGGATGTGTTTGGTGGTGGATGGATGGCCAAGATGGAGGGAGAGGTTGGCGCCAAAAATCAAGGTGGTTGAGGGGTTTTTTTTGGAGCCAACTTTGGTGTCTCTTGGTGGAGGCTATGGGGTGAAGGGGCGTATGGGAGTTGGAGCCAAAATTGGTTTAGGACTAGGAACTTCGGTGGACTAGCTTTTAGGGCTATTTGATGGACCTAGGCTAGTTAGGTTTTAGGGTTAGGTAAGGATGTCAAGGAGGTGACTAGCTAAGCTAAGCTAGCTTAGCTAGTAGGGAGTGGGGTAGGAGGCAGAGAGAGCTGGGGTTTTAAGGGAGACGAGCTGGAGGTAGCTATCTTTTGCTGCACTGGAGCTGGTGGCTGTTGAAGAGAATTGCAGGGAGCTACCTTAGCTGACTTAGCTTGCTAGTTCTTTGCTAGCTACTAAGCTAAGCTAAGATGAGCTGGCTTTTGCTAAAATGAGCTGAGGTGAGCTGGTTCAGGTCTTCCTAGAGTATGCCTAGCTAGCTAGAGTAGCTAGCTTAGGTCAAATAGCTCAGCTCAACGAAGTTGAGTAGAGTTAAGCCTCCAGGAGCTAGACTTGAACTGGTCTGAGCTAGTTAATAACTTCTTCAGTTGACTAGGTCTAGCTAGTTGATGGTAGTAGCTATTCCTAGTCAGGTTGATCTTCCAATGAACTCTTTTGAGCTGGAGGAGCTGGAATGGAGTTGGGATCAACTGACTTGAGTTAGTTTGAGCCACCATCTAGCTAAGGTGAGCTGCATGGAGCTAAGGTGAACTAGCTAGAACTACCATCTAGACAAGATGAGCTAAATGGAGCTAGGGATGTGTTGATCTAGCTAGAATGAGCTAGGAACTAGTTGAGATGAGCTGGATCTAGCTGGGATCCAGCTGATATGAGCTTTTTCTTCATCTTTTGCCTTCATGAGTGCCAAGGTAAGTGAAATCTGACTTTCTATCTATCCCTGACACTCAAGTAAACACATCAAAAATTGCAACTAAAATGCAATGCATGCCTATTATTTTGCACGCAGAATAGGTACGCAAAGAAACGTGTTCGTCATTGTAAATGTATGTAGAAACTCTTGAATTTATAAGTGAAATCAAACTCGTAAGGATTTTCAAATAAAAATATGAGAGTCCGAGTCATTCGCAGGAATGCAAATAGATTAAAATCTCTTTCCTAATTAGAACTAGAATTAAGTATCAAGTAGGATGACTATTAAAACTAACACTCAATCTAATGGCATGCAACTACTAGAACTATAATATACTACTACTAGACAACATAAGATTTGAAGGCAAGTTGAGAAATAACTAGAAATTTATTTAATAAAATGGGAGTTTAGCACAGATAAAAGTAATATTGCAACTAGAGGAATGCTTGGAAAATTATAACTAGAACTAAATTACCACAACTAGAACTAAACTACTACAACTAGAACTAAACTAGAGAAATGCAAAAATTATGGGCTTCGAAGGCGAAGTCCAGAGCGTCGATGTAAATGCAAATTCGAAGGCGCACTCGCAGAATCACCAAAGATGGTGTGGACTAGCACTAGTAGTAGAGACTATATGGAGGTAGGAAATTATAAGTAAGAGATGGCCTTGAGGGGAGTGGCTAGGTGTATTTATGGGAAATAGGGAGGCTTCCTATTGGTTAATCTAGAGTGATTAGGACCACTAAATTGGGTGGTCTAGATTAAATCCTAATGGGTGCCTAGGATGGGTAGGACATAGTCCCTTAGATCTAAGATGGAGGCCTTAAATACGGGATGGGAGAGATAATTAATTGAGAAATAATGGGGGGAGAGTACAGTGGTTTGTTGCATGGTGATTGGCACGGTTTGTCTATACACACACACACACATATATGTACATATACATATATATATACTTATGGGTTGATATTTATACAAATATACATAAACATATATATATCCACACACTCTCTCCTACACACTTCCACTAATACATCCTCCTATCCACCATTCCGCGCACCTACCTATTTACCACGCATTTTATCACATATGTGTACACACCAGTTGCGTACACATTCGCGACATTCGCGCACATCAAAGCATTCCACCCACACTCCCACACATCCTCTCCACACCTGCCAGGTTTATTACATCTTTCTAGATGATGGTTAACCTAGCGTGGTGCTACATTTCATTGAATCTTTAATTCAATCCTCCATCTTATTATTTTTTATATAGTTATATACATACCTATAACAAATACTTATATCATATATATACCTATCTATAAATAAGCTAAGTATTTCCATTCCTTTCCATTTCGTATTATCTTTTCGCATTTTGTGTCCTTGTCTTTTATTTTGTGATAAAGAAAAGACCAAAAAAAGAAAATCTAAAATAGAAAAGATAACTCTTGTCTTTACAGGTACACGATCTCGCGTGTATCGAGATCCATTTTTGACATGATTTTTGGCGAATCACCAAGGACCAATTTTTGGCATGTAGCCAAGGACCATTTGTTAAGGGTGTGCCTCAATGCCAAGAATATCCAAAAAAAATCTAAAATGAAGAAAAGAACCAAAAATACAATAAGCGAAAGGAATTGATGCGATTTTTGGAAGTGCGTAGAAACTGATTAACTCCAAACCCGCCTCCCTGAGTTCGACCGTCGGCCTAAAACTGACAAGTTAAAATTTGATTTAGTCCAAGTTAATAAATTTTGATAAACTGTTTAAATTCGTTTGTTGGTAATCACTTCCACTATATACTTTACGATGTAAATATCACCATTTAAATAGCCCTTCCTACGTTCTAACATGAGTTTTCTGATGCCGTTGCCGGGGAAGCACCATTTGGAATGAGTTTCCATTCTCTTCCTCTAATTATCTCTTCTCCCACCCATCTCTTCACGGGAGTTTTTGTATGTTTTTGTGCAGGTGAACCGAATGCGAGGAGGAGACAAGCAGAGGAGGTCGGAGATGTGGGCAAGTCCAAGGTGGGAGCGAGAGCGTGAAGTCGCTGATGCTGCTTAGACCTTCGCACACTTTGATGAGGAGGTGGTGTTCTTCTTCTTAGCAATTTTGGTTCTCTTGTCACATTAAAGATAAAAAAAATTCAAAAATCAAAAACTAAAAAAAAATCTTCTTGGGATTTCTTGGGCGAGTGGATTAAAATCTACTATTTGATTCTTTTTATCAATTCCATTGCCCTCGATTTCCCACACTTTTGCGTACGAAAAATCTAAGAATTCCGATTCTTTGATATTTCGTGATGCAAAATTTGCTTTGAGGCGAAGTAAAATTGATTGTTTGTTATACCTGTTCACCTCATTTATTCGCATGTGGGATCTACATTTTCGTTGGGGAGTCTTGGAATCAAGTTGACTCCAACACCACTACGACCTTATATTTGCCTCTGATTTGATCCCGAATTTCAACCACAACATATTCATTTTCATTTTTCATATCTTGGTGGTTGAGCCTTGTGTGGATTTCCATTATGGTGATTGGGAGCACTTTGGGTGCATTATTTGGCTCCCTTTCATAGTGAATTAAATTTGATATGTGCATCCACACTTAGAAACTTCCATTTTAGGGGCCCATTGCATTGTAGCATGCATTAGCCAAATCATATTGAAAGGGGGTTGTTTGGGCACAAAAAAGTTTTATTCTTGAAAACCCAGAGATTGGTTGAATTAGTAACCCATTGGAATCATAAAATCCAAACTACTTGAGAGTGGAATTCTAAAAGCCATTTACCATCTAAAACTTCAATTCGGGGAGATTTTCCCGTTGCATGCTTGTTTTGCATACACATAAATCAATGCACATGGGCATTACCCGTATACAACTCCCTTTACATTCGAAAGCACTTGTATCCTAAGCCTCTTAATCTAAAACTGGTAGTAACTTGACCCCATTATGGTTTGGAGGTCTAAATATCTACATCTAGTGCCTACATGCTGGTGCGAGTTCCAATGTGCTATCGGGTGTCTCAGACTGGGGCAAACGCCTTTCAATCTGGCCCGGTGGTTCCGTGGTGCTCGTATTCGATTCAGTAAATGGAGATGGTAGGTAACTTAGATCTTTAGGTCTTAGGTCACATTTAGAGGTTTGAACCTTAATTGATTTGTTATCAAGTGCACCTATTTGACGTCATGTCTCTCATCCCCTTCTCTCTTCTCATCACCCCAATTCTTCTTTCGGCAGTGCATGTTTGGGAGGAGGTCGTAAAGCCCTAAATTATTTGAATTGTCTGATAAACCTAGGAGGGTAGAATCTGGTGAATCGTCCTCCTCCGTAAACATGGCTTCTCGCCCACCCCTAAATCTCGAGCGAGGAAATCGTCCCCCTCCCAATCCACCAGGTGGTGGTGGAGCCGTTGACCCATTAACCTGCCTCCAAGCCCAAATGGCGTTATGCACTAAACATATTGAAGCCATTAGGGAAACCTTTGAGAAAATATAAAGCCCTCCCGAATGGGAGGGGCCCAGGTCTCTTAGCTTAGATCAAAATCCCGCTGCTACAGTGACCCTTGGGCAGATTCGTGTCCCCATGGGTGGGGAAGATTTTGATCTAAAATCGAACATTATTAGCCTAATCAACTTCCATTTCCATGGACTCGCTATTGAAGACCCTTTTCTTCACTTGGAGGTCCTAACCCGTTTAGCTAAAATGATGAAACCAAGAAATATCTGGTTACACATTGTCCTCATGAAAATGTTCCCATTTTCGTTGCGAGACAAAGCTGCACAATGGTTGCGCACTATTGGGAAACCCATCCATTCTTGGGAAGAGATGCGTACAACGTTTCTCAAAAAATTCTTCCTAATTAGGCTCACCAATGCTCTTCGTCATGCTATAACTTCTCTCATGCAACAAAACGGCGGGCAATTTCATAAGGCCTGTGAGAGGTATAATGACCTCCTCAGGAATGTCCACACCACAGTATGCCTAAGTGGCATGTTGCCTAGATCTATTATGGGCTAAATGAAACTTTGAGGTAGATTGTGGATGCTTCCTGCGGAGGTAATTTCATGGATAAAGATGTGGATGGAGCGTTTGAATTGTTTGAAAACATGAGTGAAAATTCCATAAACAGCGCTTCCATTGTCGCCTTTAATCAGACTAGTGCACCTCGTAGCGAAACACACGAGGTTGACACGGGACCCTCCCTTTCATCCACCGACTTCAACTTGATCGCACAAAAATTGGATGAAGCTCTGTCGTGGACAAGAAGCTGGACGAACTCTTGGCCTACCCCACCCGTTCTGCGACTCACACTTCGACTCCACCATGTCGTAAACCCAATCCTTCCCAAGTCAAGATGATTACCAAGAATCCCACACAACCTGCACCATCCTTACTGAGTATTGCATCAAGCGACTTGGTAAGTAGTGTGGATCTGGCGTTTGCTAGCCAATATTACGACATGGAGGAGCAAGCCTCCATGTACTCGGATGCATTACCATATGCAGACTCGTCTTTTGAATTTGAAGATGTGTGCACCCTAGGGAACAACTCATATTCTGCTACTTATAACCTAGGGTGGTGCAATCATCCAAATTTCGCATGGTCTAACAACCCTCAGTGCCAAAACCCCGCTGGTGCACCATTGCGACTGTTTGCTCCTATCATCCCATGGGCTCAATATAATCCTTCGGCAAATCTACCACCAGGCCCTTGCACACCTCAAACGGATCACGCATCAAGCCCTCTTGATAAATTGATGCGAATGATGATGGAAATGTCGAAGTGCCATGAAGAAAATATGACTTCTGATGAGAACCTCGTCATAAACCCTAAACTAGCACCATCTAACCTAGATTTGCCAGAAAAAGCTCTTACATAACTTATAGAAAGCTTAACTCAGAGAATTCTGAGTTTGTGAAGAAAATAGGAACTAAGGGGTAAAAATACAATTTCACCAACACAATCAGTAAACAGGGTGACTCAGGGTCAAAACATAGGTCAAACTAACCTAATAAGAAGGAAAGTGGGATGATTTGATACAACAAGGGTTACAGCAACTCCAAGGAATTAAATGACATCCTGTAACCCTAAAACAAACCCACTTCAATTCACGAGGTTCGAGGCAAAGAAAAAATCGACTAAACCCTCTAAAATTCATAGAAAAATAATCTCTAGGGTTTATAACCTTCAATTTGGCCTTAAGAACCCACTTTGACCTACATTGAGAACCATGCCCAATCAATCATTTAATTTGGGTTTTTATGTAAATTTATCGGTCAAACAAGGTATGATCTTGAAATAAATTTCACCATTAAAATCCTTAGGTCCCATTTAGTCATCCATAAAAACTTGAGCCTAAGAGGAAACCTTCTTGACCGACTTTGCATTTTGGTCCTCATCTATTACTTTTTGACCCTCAACTTTTGAAACCCTCGCATTTTAGCCCCTAAGTCTTCATCGTTCTTTGCATTTAGGTCCTCCCTGCAAAACCCTGAGCAGCGCCATGCTCCGGCGACTTTGCGCGGAGCATGGCGCCGCGCAGGGTGAGAGAGGCCCTCTGCCCTTTCAATCAGGTGTTCCCTGCGACGTCTGCTATCGCAGGGACACCTCCATGATCTCTGCAGCTGCCCATACCTTCCGTGCAAACGCGCGGAAGGTATGGGTCCCTACTCCGGCCATCCTCCGGCGAGGGAGGCATGTCGCCTCCCTCCGCCCACCTCTCCGCCTTCGCCTCTATAAAAATCGCCTCCGCCTGCAGAAGAGGGCAGCTCGGTCCTGACGGAGAAAGACCCCCATTTTCCCTCTCTTCCCACTTCGGTAGAAGCCCACCAGCTCCGGCGGTTCTTCCTCCTCTCCCTCGTCGCTCTGCCGCAATACCAGCAGCAGAGCCACCTTCGCTCGCTCTTCCCGCGTCGCGCCGTACCCAGCGCGCGCCCTCCCACTCTCTCCTCGCCGCCGCCCTCTCCCTCTGGGTATCTTCTTCTCCGGCGACAGTCGATACAACTGCCGCCCTGCTCCGGCCCCTTTCGTCCCTATAACTAGGTCAGAACCACTCCCCACCTCCCCCTCTTTCTTTTCCTTACTGTTTTTCATTCAATTAAACCCTCGACCACTCCTATCCACCGTCACCCTCTTCGTCTCCGGCAAGATGCCCCCATCGCTCCACAGCCCCACACGCCTCGTCGACCCTCACAGAACCTCCACCTCATCACACTGAGCAACCTTCGCCTACCCATTACCGCTCCACACCCCCACCACACTCCCCCGAACAGACCCATTTTTCCGGTCGCTGTCCGACCTAGCCCTGCAGCCAGACGCCGCCCCATGACCTGCTTCACCCTGCACCGCCTTTGCCGTGCCACGGCGAAGGTCCCCCGCTAGTTTGATTAGGCCGAAGGGCCGTGTTTCTGTCTGACAGGGTCGCTGCTCCAGCCACCATTAACGATGACTGAAGCAGCTTCGAGGCGAGCTCTAGGCCCTGCAGCCCCAGGTTCCCAGGTTGGGGCGATGTCTGTGAAGACTTCTGCCTCATTAGTTGGCACCGACATCGGCTGCAGCTGATCAGAGGGCGAGGTGGAGTCGTCCTGCGGGCGCGCGCGAAGATAGCACAGAAGATAGTCCCACATCGTGGGATTTCGAAACGCCACCCGCGCATAAATTGGAAAAGTGCCATAGCCTCTTCGCCTCCTAACCACGGGGTGAGGTCCCTCTCACCCGCTTCACCTGGCCTCGTCCGCGACCACCCCCCGCGGACCTGGCCCGCCCCGTATACCTGACCTGCACTCCTCGCCTTCCACTGCACGCCGATGGGCCTGGACCTGGGCGCGAACCCGTACCCGAATACCCGGCTCTGGGAGAGCGATCCTACGAGTGAAATCTGAGAGAGAGAGACGCGGGGGAGGGTAGGGTTAGGTTTTGCTCTGACCAAGCTATGTGAGTGTGCAGGCAAAGAAGAAGAAGAAGAGAAAGAAGACCGCAGAAGAGGAAGGAGAAGAAGAAGAAGGAAGAAGGTGGCCAAAGCCTTGGCTGCTCGAAGCAAAGAAGAAGAAGAAGGACTGCAAGAAGAAGAAGAAAAGAAGAAGAAGAAGGACAGAAAGGAAGAAGAAAGAAGCAAAGGATTGAGCACCAAGGAAGCACTGCTACTTAAGTCATCTGATTGAGAAATCAGACGACGCTCTGAAGAGAAAGAAAAGAAGAAGAACAGAAGAGAAAGAAAGAAGGAAGATAAAGAAGAAGAAAGAAGACAGAAGGGCTGAAGAAGATCAAGCAAAGAGAAGAGAAGAAAAAGAAGAAGACAAAGACAAGAGAGAAAGAAGAGAAGAAGAAAAAGCCAAGAGACCAATCTACCTCTCTCTCTCTCTCTCTTATTTTTGTAATAGAAACATTGTACTTCTAGAATTATAGTTTGCTCCCTGAGTTCGACCTCGGGAAACCTTTTATTTCTGAGTGAAAATTGAAAATGATAGCGACAACCATAGCTTATACTATAACGACTATACTATAATAAATAGAAAGCACCACAGTTGCCAGTCGCTCGTCATTTTTCAACTTCACTTCAATAACAATTGGCGTAGCAGAATGCTGAGATCAATCAACTACACATGACGACTCAATCTTAGGGCACTCTTCCTGCCCAACATGTCCCAAACCTGCGAAATTTTTGTACCTTGTGGTCCGCAACCATTGCTACCACCTTCTCAGGGGCAGATCCATCATATTCCACAAGCTCTGAGTACTCCACTGAGATTTTAGGTTAATCCCGCAGCAACACATCAACCTATGTCCCTGTTGTGAACCCTCCTCTGCCTTATGATCCCATTAGACCTGCGGCATCTAATGTGATTACTACGAGGAGTGGTAAACAAACCATTGATCCGCCTCACTTGATCCTAGCCCATCTTCTTCATCGTCCTCTCATTTGGGTTGCCCACCGCATTCTCGTAAGGACGACACGCCCAAACTGGTGCCAGAATCAGTCCCGTTCCCTGAGGCTCTACTGAGGGAGACAAAAGGCAAGAAAAAAAACACGCAGACCTTTGATACTCTACATGATTTATTCAAGGATGTTGAGATCAAGGTTCCCCTGTTAGAGGTGATTGACCACATTCTGACTGTCGCCCGTTTCTTTAAACACTACACTATACCTAGGCAACTGCAAAAGAAAACCAAGAACCCGGTCGTTCTCTTGCCTCATGTGAGTTGTGTTATATTGTCAAAATTACCCCCGAAGTAGAAATACCTAGGCACCTCCCTCATCTCATGTAGCATCATAGGCTACAATTTTGATCATGCCTTGCTGGATTTAGGATCTTCCGTTAACCTCATACCGACCATCATGTTTCAGAATTTTAGATTGGGAAATCTGAAACCCACCCCTTTTGCATTGCAGTTGGCAAATCGCTCTGTCAAAATCCCACGGTGTGTGGTGGAAGACGTAGTGGTTAGGGTCAACAGTCTCTGTTTCCCTGTTGACTTTCTTGTATTAGAAATGGAAGTTCCTGATTCACTTTCTGATTATCTGATAATCCTCGGTAGACCTTTCTTGGGCATAGCCCGCGCCCATATCGATTGTGAATCGGGTTGCATTGAGATTGTCGTGGTCTCTGAAAAGCTCAAACTTAACATTTATAAGGCCGCTGAGAACTTTGATTGCATCTTATCGAGGATAACACGTATGATGATGACATGGGCGTGAGTGCGTGTATTGGGTTGGTAGGGACCTATTCAATTTGCTGCGGCGTACCCCTGGAAAATCACAATCGTCTAACAAACCTTTACTGTGACGTTTCCCCACCCCTTCCCCTACCCTTATCTCTTCCTAACCGGACCCCTGACAAGGTCCACTCTGTTTCTTACATCTTGTGGTCTAAGTCATATTTGGGCTGCTCTCCTCCGTTCTGCCCCGTTGAAGACCGGAGTGCCCTTTCTTTCCTGCCAAATCTGGTGGAAGCGACATTCCACATTGAGACCTTGTTCCCAAATGCTAATCACTAGGGCTATCCCTTCTTGGATCCATCAATTCAGTACGCCCCTCTTCTTGACCTACCTAAGGGCTAACTTCCTTCACTCCTCGTTCTTTCCTCTGATCCTTTTAGGACGCTCTCGTCCCAAGATTTGCTAGATCTTTAACCATCCACTCCTGAGCTTAAAGTGCTGCCTGACATGCTAAAGTGTGCTTTCCTAGGGCCAAATGAAACACTTCCTATAATCATCATGTCAAAATTGTCCAAGGTGCAAGAGTGCAAGCTAATGAAGGTTCTAGTTGAACATAAGGTAGCCATTGGATGGTCTCTTTCTGATTTGACTGGCATTAGCCCCTCCAACTGCGCTTATCATATATATACGGAGGAGGAGGCTCTACCATCCCTTGGAATGTAGCGACATCTCAATCCTAATATGCGGGAGGCCATTAAGGCTGAAATAATCAAGTGGCTTGATGCGGGAATCATTTACCCAATCAGCAACAACCCCTGGGTGAGCCCGATTCATGTTGTTCCCAAAAAGGCGGGTCTCACCATCAGTGTCAATGATAGGGGCGAGTCCATCCCTACACGCACTCCTATGTCTTAGAGAGTGTGTAGATGATAGGAAACTCAATACTGCTGCCAAGAAAGACCATTTTCTGCTACCTTTTATCAATGAAATCTTGGAGTAGTTAGCAAGAAATCATCGAAACCAAGAGAAATCCACCTTTACCTGCCCCTTTGGCACCTTCGATTTCAAAAGGATGCCATTCGGACTCTATAACACGCTTGCTACCTTCTAAAGATGCATGCTAGCGATATTCCTTGATATAGTGGGTGATTTTCTTGAGGTCTTTATGAATGACTTTTCGATCTTCGAACCCACCTTTGATGACCATCAAGCCAACTTGAACTGCATCCTTCAGAGATGTATTAATGTTAACCTTGTGCATTCCTAGGAGAAAAGTCATTGTTTGGTGCACGGAGGTAGTGTTGTGGGACATATCATCTCCAAAAGGGGTATCGAGGTGGACAGAGCTAAGCTTGATGTGATAGCTAATTTACCTATACCTAGCTCTGCCCAACAAATCTACTCTTTTTTGGGTCACCTCGGTTTCTATAAGAGATTTATCAAGGATTTCTCTGAGATTTCCTGACCCTTAATGCATCTCCTATCGATGTATGTGCCCTACGACATGGGCCCCGACTACATTCGAGCATTCACACAGCTGCGTGATGCTGCCACTAAGGCCCCTGTTCTCTAGCTGCCTGATTGGTCTCTCGACTTTGAGCTGATGTGTGATGCTTCTGACCTAGCTGTTGGAGCCAACTTGGGACAAAGACACAATAAACACCCCTCCATGTTGTATTACGCTAGTAAGACACTGGATGAGGCCTAGCATAATTACACGACCACTGAAAAGGAGCTGCTGGCAATCACCTTTGGGCTGGAGAAATTCTGTTCATATCTTCTGGGCTCTCATGTTACTATTTTTACAGACCACACGGCCATTTGTCATCTCATGCATGAGAAGGATGCAAAGCCTCGATTGATTTGTTGGATCCTTCTCCTTTAGGAGTTTGATCTTGAGATATGAGCTAAGGCTGGAGCCTAAAATGTGGTCGCAGACCACCTCTTGAGACTTTACCAGGACCATATTGGACTTACCTTGCCGTTAAATGAATCATTTCCTGATGAGCACCTTTTAGCGATAGATGTGGCAAGTGGATCGTGGTATGCCGATATCGCTAATTACCTTGCTTCTGGCTCTCTTCCACGAGGCTGGCCTAAAAACCAGTGCAAGAGTCTCATTATAGAAGCAAAGTATTATTTCTGGGATAATCCACTTCTTTTTATAGTAGGTGCTGATCAAATTATCCATCACTGTGTTCCTGACAGCGAGTTCCCCAGTGTTTTATCCTTTTGCCACGATCAGGCTTGCGGAGACCATTTTTGCGGGACGAAAACTGCAGCAAAGGTGTTGCAATATGGATTCTTTTGGACCTCCCTTCATTAGGATGCACACAATTACACTTAGCATTGCACTAGGTGCCGGTCGCTAGGGTCAATGTCATGTCGCGACATGATGCCCTTGCAACCCATCCTAGCTGCTGAAATTTTTCACATATGGGGAATTGATTTTATGTGCCCCTTTCCTCCATCCAATGGTTTCAAGTACATCCTTGTTGTCGTCGATTATGTCTTGAAATGGATTGAGGTTATTCCCGCGTGCCGTGCTGACCATGTCGTTACCGCTTAATTCGTTGAATATTACATCTTTGCGCGCTTTGGGATATCGACTGCCTTCAAGGTTCCCCTTGGAATGTCGCCATACAGGATTGCTTTTGGGCGTTGTCACTTGCTCATCGAGTGGAAACACCGCACTTATTGGGTGGTTCATCAGTGTAACCTCGGCCCAAACCTGTGTGGTCGAGAAGGGAAACTCAAACTTCAGGAATTAGAAGAGCTGCGTCGTGAAGCCTATGACTCTTCCTTGACCTTTAAACAACAAACTAAGGCCTTTCACCACAGCTGCATTAGGTGGAAAGAGTTTGAGCCATCACAGCAGGTTTGGCTTTATAATGCCCGGCTCAAATTCTTTCCTGGTAAACTAAAGTCCAAATGGATTGGTCCTTTCCTGTTCTCGAGACCTTTTCCCAATGGTGTCGTCGAAATTGAAGATCCCAAATCTGGGCATAAATTTATGGTAATGGGCAGCAGTTGAAACCATAGCTCACACATGAGACCACCCCTGTTGGTTAAATAGTTGCCCTGCTGGAGGGTAATTAACTTTGGCTTCACTCTGAGTACAGCTTGGGACGTTAAATTCAGCACTTGTTGAGAGGCACTCCAATGCCCTTTCACTTTCACTCCACATTCCACACTCTTTTACTTCACTTCACTACACTTCACACTTAACCACCCACCATCCGCCCACCAATCCACCCTGCTTTACACCCCACACTTCACTCTTGCACCAAGACCCTTTGACCCTGTCTAACCCTGTCTACATGCATATGAGGACATAGCATGATTTGGCATGGGGGCGTGGATAGGCATCCATAGGATCTGGGTATTATATGGGTATTATGCAAATTCTTCTCCATTAGACATATCCATCTATAGTATATATAAATAGCCTTATTGAAACAAAAAACATATATATATATATATATTCAAAAGTGTTTAGCTATGATCTGAAAGGTGAAGCAAGAATAAATTAAGTGTTTATGGGCATTCAACCTTTGCTTTGAAGATTTTCTAGGCCATAGAAGTTCGATTTGCTCAGGCTTTGGCTTAACACACTCGAGCATTGATAAGGTAAACTAGGATCTCTCCTAACTTAGGACATATTCTTGTACTTGAGTCACCGGTACAGGATTCGTCGGATTGCTTTGGCTTGGAAGCCTAAGTAACCTTAGTTTACACTACACAGAGTCAGGAAAGACTAGATGAACGTAAGATCCAACCCTTGCGTTCATTAGGAAAGGTGGAGTCCTTATTTGGGCGTGCAGGTGGACTTTTCCTTTTGTTCATTAGGAAAAGTACTCACCCACCAAATAAGTATGCTCTTTTAAATAAAGTTGTAAGAGACATACTAACATTTGCTTAAAAAAAAAGGATGTTCTTTGAATAAGTTAGCATGTTCTCAAGATTCCTGTAAATTCTCCCACCAAAAGTTTTTCAGGGTGCATTACAAATACCTTCTTTCTACCTAATATTCTTTGGGCCACAATGTAATAAGAGTTGGGCTAAGTCTTTGCTCATTTTTTTTTTAGAATCGATCCAAAAACACGAGCTGAAGTTGGGACCAACTTGGATGTAAAAAGACATGAAACCTCGGGCTTGAGTCTTAATGTTCATCTGGTTAGTCTTGATGAATCACTAAGCACAATCATAACCTCTTAGCTTTTGAGTTTTGCAAAACTCTCTCAGTCTTGGAAATTGTACTTAAGGTTTAAATATCAAGAGATTTTGTTAGTCGAGAAATGGTCTATGTTATGTAAGACTTGAGTTTTGGTAGTCTTCTCTGCAATTGGTTCTTGCAACGACCAACTAATAAACATATTAATGTTGCTTTAGGAAAGTCTTCAGCTTAAGATCATTTCTAAACACTACTACTATAAAATAAGTGTTTTGCTAGGGACTAGCAAAAGATGGACATGAAGGTGTGATTGCATAGCAATACACATCTATTAATAAGCCATCTTATGCTATTTCCTAACGTAATGCATTTTGATTAGATAGGTTTGCATGCATTTTGTAAATATTTGCATTTGTGCATTTTGTGGAGAGGAAGATAGTGAGAGAGATTGAGCCCCCATTTCATTCATTTTACCCCTTCAACTCCACCACATTTCCCCATCTATTCACCACCTACATTAATTACCTAACACCTTAAGGGCCTACCCATAAAAATCACAAAATGTCCCATTCCCCTACAACATTCCCTTGTCGTCTTCTGTCCCCCCTCATCTATACAGCCTACCCCACCTCACTCCACACAGGTCGTTGACACCCATACCTCCCCACACCAACTACACTCCTTCCCCCACTCCTACAGATGCACACCCTTAGCCATTTTCCACACACAGCCCAGTCGGACATCCACCTGAGCTCTCCTCTCTCCCTCTCTTCCTCTCCTCCACTCTCAGTATCCTCTCACAAGTTGAGAGGAACTTTGCAGAACAAAGGAGACTCTCCCATGGTTGCAACAACCACGGTGAGGGTACACCACCTCCTAGCTCCCTCGTGAGCAGGTGGGCATGGTAGATTCTCTATTTTTATTATTTTTATTTTGTTTATTTCATTTCATTTCTCCATTAGCGTTGAGCTCTGAAGGTTTTGTTCTATTTTTCCCCTATTTGCATTGTAGCGCACTGTGCAGAGTTCATCGTGACACATTTTTGAGCTCTATCACCGGTCGTTCCTCACTTATTCGGTGACAGACACGCACACTCGTTTTCACCGGACACAGCACCCACACAGCCACCCACGCCCTCATCAACGTGCCCTAGCCGGTCACCTCCACTTCATGCACTAACGCCTGCAGTGCCTTCCCTCCCCCATATCCATCGGCTAAGTGAGAAACTCAGCTGGTGGATTATCGCAACATCCTGTTGCTTTTTGCCCCTGCACAGTGCCCGCCTCTCCTCCCAAAAATGCGCGCGTGTAGTGACCGAAAGGCTTCTCACTTAACCGGTCACCGCGCCCTCTCTCCTTACGCCCACCGCCTGCACTCGGTCGCACCCTCTCTCAGCTTCACGCCACCTGCTCTCCCTTTCTCTCCTCACACACATTGCCTGCACCCGATTGTACCCTCTATCAACTTCACGCAACCCGCTCTCCCCCTCTCTCCTCTTCCCGCACACTCAAACACTTACACCCGCTCACTGACATAGACACACCCATAGACATACATACATACACATACACACTCGCACACACTGACACTCACTCACACCCACGTACATATATACAAACACACGCACATATATATATATATATATATATATATGTAACTACGTGTATATATATATATATATATATGTATATACACACACACATATATACATATTTATAGGTAGATATTTATACAAATATACATATACATCTATATATCCACACTCTCTCCTACACACATCCGCTAATACATCCTCCTATTCACGATACCACGCACCTACCCATTTATCGTGTATTTTATCACTTGTGTGTGCGCACCAGTTGCATACACATTCGCAATATTCGCGCATATCAAAGCATTCCACCCGCACTCCTTGACGTTTGCTCCACACACTCGCACATGGCACAAAGCTAGGTTTATCGTGTCTTTCTAGACGACGGTTAACCTAGTGTGGTGCTACATTCCATTGAATCTTTGATTCAATCCTCCATCTTATTATTTATTATATAGTTATATATATACCTATACCATATACCTATATCATATATAAACATATCTATAAATAAGCTAAGTATTTCCATTCCTTTCCATTTCGTATTATCTTTTCACATTTCTTTTCCTTGTCTTTTATTTTGTTGATAAAAAAATTCAAAAAAAAATCTAAAATAAAAAAAAATAATTCTTATCTTTACAGGTACACGATCTTGCGTGTAGCAAGATTCATTTTTGACTTGATTTTTGGTGAATCGCCAAGGATTAATTTTTAGCATGTAGCCAAGGACCATTTGTTGAGGATGTACCTCAAGGACATGGATATAAAAAAAAATCTAAAATCAAGAGAAAATAAAGAATACAATAAGTGAAGGGAATTGATGCGATTTTAGGCAGTGCGTAGAAACTGATTAACTCCAAACCTGCCTCCCTGAGTTCGACCCTGGGCCTAAAACTAACAGGTTAAATTTTGATTTAGTCTAGGTTAATAAATTTCGATAAATCGTGTAGATTCGCTTGTAGATAATCACTTCAACTATATACTTTACGACGCTAATATCACCGTATTAAATAACCCTACCCGCTTTCTAACAGCGCCGTTGTCGGGGAGATATACATTGGGTTTGCCCTTGTATTGACCCAATAAAAAAATAAAAGTAGGGAGAAGACTACCGGTCATATACATGCATCTTTAGGCAGAATTCCCTTCGAGGTCACCTAGGGGAGTAGAAACCCGAAGTCCGTTCTGATTGCTAATTAGTGAGTCTATCACATTCACATAAAAAGATGCTTAGTACTTAAAGTTCTCTTCGAGTCTTGGGTGTGTTGGGTAGCCATAGAAAGCAGCCTCGAAACCTTAAACTCAAAAATCCAAAAAAAATTAAAAAAGAAGAAAAAGAAAAAGTTCCTTTTGCTTTTGAATAAGGCGAGGTCTTAGGCAGTCTGCATTTTGGCTGACACTCGAGCACCGTTGTATCTCTATAGTTCAGGTCTTATTATGTTAAGACCCGTACCATCAAAGCCCTTTAAGACGTCTGAGACTTGGGCCAGACGTCTGGTCAGACGTCGAACACCTTCCCAGACGTCTGGAAATCAATTTTTATGCGTACGACCTTGAATCCGCGTGCGTGCCACGCGCAGATTGAGCTCCGCCGCATTCTTTCTCTTTCTCTTCCCCTCGCCGAAATTGCAGAACCCTTTCCCCCACGCCTACATTTACCCCCTCCTCTCCCTCACGCCACCTCGCTCCCATCCACCTTCTCCTTCCTCTAGTGAGAGCGAGAGCGGCGAGTGCAGTCGAGGGTAGCGGCGGAGAGGAGGAGCGAGAGAAGGGAAGAGACGAGAGCACGTGAGCCTTGAGAGAGCTTGCCGGAGAAGCTCACGGCCGGTCGGGCCCTGCGCACGGCGGAGGGGTGTGCCAGGGAGGTTTCCCCGACGTTGCTGCAGCTAGAGCAGCAAGGGAGCGAGCGCGGCGCGGCCGCACGTAGCAGGAAGAAGACGAAGGAGCTTCTGATTCTGGGATTTTTCCCAGAATCAGACGTCTGGACCTACATCCAGACGACGTGGACGACATCTGGAGGGAGCTACAGACGACTGAGAGGTACGTCCTGCGCCTTATACCTCATTTTGTGGATACGGCCATGCAGGCCGTTCTGCCGAGGCTCTGAGACGTGCCGTGTTGAGGAGATTGCGTTGCGCATGCAGGATTCGCTTCGAGGAGGCACGGGGCATGCCCTCCCACGCGGTTCAGACATCTGGGCGAGGCACCAAACGGCGGAGTGCATCTCCAGACGTCCGGAGAGGTGGTCGGACGTTTGGAACTAGGTCCAGATGGTTCAGCAGGATCCTTGGACGTCTGAGGAGCAGCGCGGAGTGAGGTATGGTTCTGGACTCCTTTTAAGACGTCTGGAACGTGTTCCAGACGTCTGATTTGAGTTAGGATTGTCGTTTTTGACCCGTTTAAGGTCCGTTTGAGGTTCGATTTCCGCAATTAAGATTCCGTTCCTCTTCGTATAAGTCCCTCTACTGGTTAGAATGCTATTATCATTTTTGAGTGGTTTCTTGTGGTTGATCCTTGTGTTAGGACCTCGTTCCATTGCAGATTTGAGGGTTGCGGAGGCACGTGGACTTGCCAATCGAGCCCCCATTACTCCTGGTTTTGCTGGTAGAGCGGCTTCCCCTAGTTATTTACAAACATGAATGCATATCTTGAATGAATGTTAGATCCTAGGGTATGGCATGAATCCTAGGACTAAAAATGCTTGAATGATTTTATGGAATGTACGAATTGCAGTCTTAGTTGAGTAAATAGAATAGTAAAAATTGTCTGTAATTGGATAACAACTGCCTGCGAAATGTAAGTACTGTTGTTAGCAACTGTTGCATGTAAATTCCTGTTATTGTAATTAAACACGAGTTGCCTGTATATGATTTAGAAATGAGAGATTAATTGTTGGAAACCCGAGCTACCTGTAAAATAAACTGAAAATGATGAAACCTAATATGGCTTGACCTGTAAAACATGAGCATGAACCCTACGGGGAATTAGGAGTAGAACTCCTGGAAAATAAATGGAATGGAATGGGAAATGAGAGTGGGGAAGTGAGCTAGCCCTTGAGTACAGAGTACCAAGGAGAGCGACTGTCCCCCTGTCTAGTGCAGAGCGGAGCTAGCCACCCTAGGGTTGGGACCCGGGGTTAGGACTGGCCACTTTGTACCGACTTTGTGGCCCTCGCGTACACAGTACCGGGGAGAGCTACTAGTGTAGGGAGAGAGCTAGCCACCCCACGGGGCCCGGGGTTCAGCTAGCCGTCCTACACCGACTTGTTAGGCCCACTGGGCAAACCAGGGTAGTTAGGCGAGGGTACGCGGACTGTGGAGGGGCGAGACCCCTGTTTGGTTCTTAGGGGCTAGACCCCTTTTACTGAGAGGGCTATGCCCTATACTGGTTCCGTGCTGTGCTTTGGGTGCACCCGTTAACGGAAACAACTGACGTGTGCCAGTGTGGGGTAGCTACCCGTGCGTTTACTGCGTGTGTCGTAGTCACCGTTACGTCTGTCAGTAACCTTGGGGTGGTTGACTGAGTGTAGGATCACCACGGGGGACTCTCTCGGCTAGGAGAGCACCACGTGCTACGTCTACTCTTTGGAAAAGACTGCAATTAAGATCGTTCCCACGAGGAACATTCGAGATCAAGGAAAAGACCTGATAAATAATCCCAGTGATGAAAGGATGAATAATTTGTTAAATAAGTAAAGAAATTGAAACAACAGTTACCTGTCCACCTTTACTGTTTCTTTTTGGTTAGCTGGTTGCCACTCTACTCAGTGTTCGCTGAAGTGTTGTACTCATAACCTTTTTCAGGTTTAGGTGTTGAGCGGCCAAAGCCTACGGCTGCAGAGGGTGCTAGGCCTAGTAGAGCCCACTAGTTGTACCTTTTTGTACCCCCTTTTCTGTTGTTGTGAGTATTTTTGTTACACCTCTCTATTCGTTTATTGTAAACTTTATATTCCTGTACTTTTTTAAATTCTCTACTGTTGTGGTAATGTGTACTGTAGTAGTTTATTTCTTTACTGCTGTACTTTTGTTACTGCTAGTTGCTTGCATGGTGAATGTGGTTTATTTTTATTGCTTTTTGGTTACTTTCTCGTTGGATGATTGGGTCTTGGGATCAGTCGAGTCGGTCTGGTCTCGTGTCCTGCAGGGATTCGGGAATTGGGTCGTAACATAGTAGAAATTTCCCTGTGTTGAAAATAACTTTTGCCCAAGAAATTTGATCCTAATTCCTTTTATAAATAGCATGTAGTTTTGCTAGGGACTAGCAAAAGATAGGCACGGAGGTGTGATGTGCACACAACTAATTGACCTAAAATATCTATTTATGCATGTTTCTAGGGTCATAGAAGTATTCATGCATTATAAATGTTGCATAACATGCATCATCATACATTTAACTTAGATTGTATAAATTTTAGGTTAATTTTCTCTTTTTGTGGTTCGGGAATAGGGCAGCATTTACCGGGGCCTCGGATTGAAGATCCAATCATACGGATCTGATCAGGGCAACGATTGGCGTTCAACGACTCCAATATTACCCCAGTCAGACCTCCGTAATATTAGATACAGTCAGAGAAATTTCAGAGGTTAGGGGCCAAGTGGTGTAAATTCGTACCTCATATGAAAAATCCAATCACATAGATGGGTTTGGATCGACGATCGCAGCCCAACGACGCAAAAATTGGTCCAATCCGACATTCGTGGCACTACCCACGAGCATGTGAAGATGGACGGCCTGGATGGTTCCAGTGGGACCATCCCAACCTTCCAAACTCGCTCGCACCCCTTCGCTCGACTTCTGAAGGCTCAAGCAACGAAGGATTTCGGCCGTTGGATGAAGATCCAATTGCCATGAACGGCAGAGCATAAAAGCCTTCACACAACACAGTTGGAGGCTTGGCGCAGTGGTCGAGCATGCGCTCACGAAGAGGAGGCGCATGTTCGAACCCAGCCTCGCCTCAAATCAGTTGAAGGAGCGCGCACGACTAAATTCAACCATCGGATCAGAGGAGAACGGTGGACGTGGGCGCGACGTGATGCCTTTTCAAAGACCAGATGGTAGCGCAACGCGGATGAGCGCGATGACGCGCCATCGCACGTGGGGGCGAGTAACATTGAAGGTGAACAGCTCACGCACTCTAAGTCGTCCGATCGAACGATCGGATGGTTGAGATGGTGTATGCGCGATGAAGCGCTCGTTGCTGAAGATGAAGGGGCGAGGGCGCGCACGTGTGTTCAGCGACATGGGACTTTAGTGACATTTATGTCTGTCACTAAAGACCCCAACAAAATGATCTATTTGCCCCCTACTCCACACCTATAAAAGGCCCAACGCCCTCCACATTTTCATCATCTATTCCTCTTTTCTCTCCCCCCCTCCAAAGCTCTAAGAGCTTGTCCCAAAGCTGGCATGCTCCATTAAAGTTAAAAATACGAATTTTCCACCTTCTCACCCCCTTTGTGGAGCATCTGTGGTTTTCCTCTTACCACCATTCAGGAAGCAAATCCTGCTGCAACGTCACCTTGTTTCATCCTTCGTCCTCCGTCTTCGTTCCCCCTTGTCCAGCATCTCACCACCTTTATCCAGGCGCTCCGTCATTGCGGCTCGTCCTTCAATTAGCTGTTGAGGAGGATAGCTTCTCTTCTTCTTCTCTTTTTATTGATTTCTAGAGTAGATTTCCCGCTTTCTAGTGTAACACATAGATGTAACGAACATAATTATGTGGTTATAAAACATTTGTCTATTCTCTCTATATTTTCTCTTTATTTGTATTATCCTTTATTTGTCTTCTATTGTTTATTATTTAGGTACAATAGCTAGGGTAGATTTTATTCGACTAGCTAATCTACTTCGTTACAACAAATATAAACACAATTTTTGATCAAACGTACGCCTCCCCGTGTTGGACCCGGGACTCACCAGAGTTACAGTTAAATTATCTGTTTAACAGATTTTTACGTGACTACAGCGATAAAACTCAAATTTTCAACATAGAATTCGCGTCTAATAGTTCACTTAACGTTATATCACTTTTAACTAATGTTGCGTAAAATACTTTTTGACCAAACTCATTAGCCTTTGGGAAATCAAATTGGGAAACATTTGAGCCATCGTAGAGGGTTCTTTTTCACACCAAAAGTAGTCCAAACATCCTCTATATATATAAGATGATTTTCCGCACTTTGAACGTTAGAAAACACTCAAAACTCACTCTAAAGCTCATTCAAGTCTACATTCTGCTAAAGCTTACACTTGGTGTTCATTGGAGGTGATTTGATCTCTTGTTCTTGAAGACCACCTTTCTTAGAGCTCAACCACCTCAACTCCCTGCTGTGTCACCTTCGTACATTCACTGAGGGGGTTCGCTCTAATCTCCTAGATGGCTATTTCATACAAATTAATTGCATATCTTTTTGGGGCTATCCACAGGAGCTAAAGTCTATTTTAATTCCTTTCTATTCTGTCATCTACTTGTAATATGAGGACTCGGGGTGTGGGTCCCTCTCCTCTTGAGGAATGGGGGTTTATTCTTGCTTGGAATATCAAGAGGGTTTGTAAAAGGGTTTGCTACCCCATAAGTACCGAATAGTTTTCCGAGATCGACTCGGGGCAAAATCGTAGATTGGAAGATCTAGGTAGTGGTTGTTTCTTGGATTTGGGTTTCCATTATGCATGCATGTGTTGTGATTGTTGTTATATTTGTGGATTGCTTGAGTATATCTAAAATTTGCATTAATTTCAATTAGCAATTTATTTACCGCCTTTAGCACTAATCACCCCCCTCTAATGCTTTCATTTGGTATCAGAGCTTAGGTTGGTGTATTTTGGAGCAACTTCCTCGCACCGATGATAATGGCGGAAACGAGCAACATGAGGACCGAGGGATTGCTGACCTACCAACCTCCTTACTTTAATGGAAATGGCTACACACATTGGAAGCGGATTATGACATTCTATCTCAAATTAGCCACCAGAGATCTTTCACTGTGGAAAATGGTAGAAAAGGAATTCAAGATGCTGGAAGTAGATGCCGCCACCAGAGATTATAAGCTGAAAGATGAGGAGATATCGATCAATTGTAAGGTTATGAGCATACTATATTGTGCCCTCTTTAATGATGAGTTTATAAGAATTTTGCAGTTAGAGACGACACATGAGATTTGGAAATGCCTTGAAGTGACCTGTGATGGAACCTCAAGGGTGAAGGTGACAACAAGTGGTCTCTTAACCCAAGTGTATTAGATGTTCAAGATGAAGGCGGGTGAAAGCATAAAAAAACTAAGCACAAGATTCACCAACATCATCAACCCTCTCAAGGGGCTTGGGAAGAGTTATCCCTCAAATGAGATGGTGCCTAAATTCTTCAAGGCTCTAATCAAGGAATGGGAGCCAAAGGCCACCACAATTGAGGAATCAAAGGATTTGAAGAACATTAGCATGGATGAGATACTTGGAAGTCTAATGACTCATGAAGTGAAGGTTGAGCTTTCCAAGAAAGAGGAAAATGAAGCTTCTAGCTCCAAGAAGAAGAGCTTGCCATTCAAAGCCAAAATTGAGAGTGATTCCAATCTCAACGACAAAGATAAAAATGAAGAGAATGAAGAGTTGGCCATGTTCTCTAGAGGATTTGAAAAATATATGAGAATGAAGAAGCAATTCAAAAGGAGAAAAGATGACGAGACCCTCACTTGCCATGGATGCAAGAAGAAATGCCACATAAGGAAGGATTGTCCTCTACTCAATGTGGATAAGAAAGACAAGAAGGAAAGAAAGGAAAGGAAAGAAAAAGAGGGAAGGATGGATGAAAAATCAAGAAGAAGGCACTTGCGGCAACTTGGGATGACTCGGATCAAAGTGCAAGTGATAACATCGACTCCGACTCCGACTCTGACTCAAGCAAGGAGGAAGTTGCACACGTGTGTCTCATGGCAAACGAGATCGAGGTAGAAGACTACTTCTTTTGATGTGCTACTTGATGCATATGATGAGCTCTTTCGTGAATGTAAGAAAATTAAACATGAAAATAGGGCTTTGGAAAAGCTTAGAGTATAGGAAAATGACTTACTAAGCAAATATGAGCTTTTTGTCAATGAGAAATTGGATCTAGAAAAGGAAAATGCTAATATGAAAATTGAATGTTTGAATTTGACTAGATCGAATGAAAATCTTGTTGCTTCTAACACTTTCTTATTGAAAAAGACATATTGATGGAAGAGATTGTTGAATTGAAAAATAAAATTGCTTGCTTGGAGAAAGATGTGGAAGAGCTTAGGATAAATACAAATAGGTTGATTAATGACTTGGCTAAGTTTACTCATGGTAGCAAGAACCTACAAAAGATGCTTGCAAGTCAATTGCCATCTACCTTTAGGTATGGTCTTGATTATGTTGGATCTTCATCTACAACCAAGAAGCCAATGAACTTTGTGAAGCCGAAAGGCAAAAACACCTTTGTGCCGCCCAAAGCTCAAAAATCAATCTATCATGCATACTTGTATAGCCATAAGACTTATAAACAATCTTACAATGCATATGTTTTCAACCATAGGGCTAAAAAATAATCTTACAATGCATATGCTTTCAGCCATAAGGCTAAAAAACAACCCCATCATGCATATGCCTTTAGTCAAAAGGCCAAGAACAAGTGGATTCCCAAAAGTAACTATTTCTAAGAAAGATATTCTAACACTCAAGGACCCAAGAAGGAGTGGGTTCTTAAAATTATTCTCAACTCTTCTTTATAGGCCTCAAAGAAGATGAACAGGTGAATTATGGACAGTAGAAGTTCAAGGCACATGACGGGAGACTCCACATAATTCCTAAAGCTCAAGAAAGCTGACAAAGGACACATGGCTTTGGGCAACAACAAAAAATGCCAAATTATTGGTAAGGGTTCGGTAGGTAATTCATTTAAGCAAGTTAGAAATGTCGCTTTAGTTGATGGCTTAAAACATAATCTTTTTAGAATTAGCCAAATATGTGATAGGGGATGTAAAGTTGTATTTGATAAAGTTGGTTTTGAAATTATTAATAAAGAAACTTTAGAAGTTCTTTTCATAGGAAAAAAAGAAAAAGATATCTATATTCTTGAATTTGATAAGGAAGAAACAGTTGATTACTTGCTTGCCTCTAATGAAGAAAATAATTTATGGCATAGAAGATTAGGCCATGTCAATATGGGACTCATTGATAAAATTGTTAGAAAAGAAATTGTTATTGGATTGCCTAAAGTTAATTATAAAAAGGACCATATTTGTAATGCATGTCAAAAAGGAAATCTAACTAGGGCATCTTTTAAGAGTAAGGGTGTGATGTCAACTACTATACTACTTGAATTGCTCTATTTAGACTTGATTGGACCAACTAGACACGAAAGTCTTAATGGTTGTTTTTATTTTGTTATTGTCAATGATTTCTTCAGTTTTACGTGGGTGATTTTTCTTAGACCTAGGGATCAAACTTCTATAGAATTTTCTAGGTTAGCTAATAGAATATAAATTGGTCAGAGTGTTTGTATCTCTCGGATTAGAAGCGATCATGGTGTAGAATTTGAGAATAAGAGTTTTACTGAGTTTTGTGAGTTTTTCGGGATCCACCATGAATTCGAATTTCCCAGAGCGGCTTAGCGGAATGGAGTTGTTGAGCGTAAAATAAACACACTCCAAAAACGCACTCGAATAATGTTGATAGAAGCATATCTTCATAAATATTTCTGGGTAGAAGCGGTTAATGTGGCTTGCTATGTATTAAACTGTGTGCTCCTTAGACCCATTCTTAAGAAAACCCTATTTGAGTTGTTTTGCGATCGTATTCCTAGGATTTCTTATTTAAGAGTTTTTGGTTGCCATTGCTTCATCCTTAACACTGAGGACAACTTGGATAAGTTTGATCCAAAGTGTGATGATGGAGTTTTTGTTGGGTACTCCTTGCCTAGCAAGGCAATTCGGGTTTTCAATAACAAGACATCAATCATAAAAAAGACATCACAATGTGTCTTTTGACAAATCATTCACATCAATTTCCTCTTCCATAATTGGTGATGATGAGGAGGCACCCTCTTCTATTAATGCTTCTAACATTCCAGACGCCTAGAATGTTCATGACTTGCCAAAGGATTGGACATTTTAAAGAGATCATCCCAAAGATCTCATTTTAGGTAATGTATCAACAGGTGTTCAAACAAGGTCGAATTTTAGGGGTTTGTTTATTTTTGACGCCTTTGTTTCTCAGTTAGTACCCAAGTCTATTGAAGAGGCTTGTGGTGATAAGTCTTGGATTTTAGCTATGCAAGAAGAACTCAACCAATTTGAGGGGAATGAGGTTTGGGATTTGGTTCCTAAGCCTAAATACCACACCATTATTGGCATAAAATGGGCCTTTCAGAATAAATTGGATGAGTCTAGAAAGGTAGTTAGAAACAAAGCTAGACTCATTGCTCAAGGTTATAATCAAGAGGACATAAACTTTGATGACACATACGCTCCAGTTGCTAAGCTCGCATCAATTAGAATGCTTTCCGCTTTTAGCTCTTTTCTAGATTTTAGGCTCTTCCAAATGGATGTAAAAAGTGACTTTTTAAATGGGGTTGTTAAAGAAGAGGTGTTTGTGAGGCAACCACCAGCATCTGGACTATGTCTATAAACTCAAGAAGGCTCTTTGTGATCTTAAGCAAGCTCTTAGAGCTTTGTATGAGAAATTAAAAACCTTTTTGTTGGATTCTAAGTTTATGGTTGATCAAGTTGATCTTATGCTCTTCATTAGGAGAAAAAATAAAGACATACTTCTTATGCAAATTTTTGTGGATGACAACATTTTTTGTTCTACTAAACAAGTTTTGTGCGAGAATTTTGTCAAGTCAATGTAGGAGAACTTTGAGATGAGCATGATCGGAGAATTCAAGTATTTCTTGGGTCTCCAAATTGCTCAATTGGATGAAGAAATTTTCTTGAGCCAACACCAATACACAAAGGAGATGCTCAAGAAATTCAGAATGGAAGGATCAAAAGGGAAAAACACACCAATGGGTACTACTACTCAATTGGATGGAGATGAAAATAGTAAGAGTATCAATCAAAAGAAATACCAAGGTATGATCGGCTCTCTTTTGTATTAAACGGCAAGTAGGCTGGATATTTTATTCTCCACATGTCTTTGTGCTAGATTTCAATCATGTCTTAAAGAATCACATTTGAACGCCGTTAAAAGAAGTTTTTGATATTTAGTTGATACATGTGATGTTTGGTTATTTTACCCCAAATCTGGAAGCTTGGATCTCACATCTTATAGTGATGTAGATTATGCAAGTTCTAGAACGGATCGAAAGAGTGCTAGTGGCATCTGTCACTTCTTAGGTGATTCACTAGTCTCTTGGTTTTCCAAGAAACAAAATTGTGTTGCCCTATCAACTACTGAGGCGAAATATATGGCCATCTCCTTAGCCTGTTCACAAGTACTTTGGATGAAACAAACTCTTAAAGATTTTGGCTGAAACTTAAATTGCACAACCATTAATTGTGATAGTACAAGTGCAATAAATCTCTCCAAGAATTTGATAAATCATTCTAGGACAAAACATATTGATGTTAGGTACCAATTCCTTAGAGATAATGTGCTTACAAATGGAATTAAGTTAGAATTTATCTCTATGAAATACCAATTAGTAGATATATTCACTAAACCACTCAATTATGAGAGATTTGGTGCAATTAGGGGAAAATTAGGTCTATGGAAGATTAGTGACATCAAGGCCTAATAGGATTGCATTCAACTTAGAAATACTCATTAAATTAGGATCTCAAGACATTAGTTGGAGATATGGCACACTAGTAATGTTACATTTGATTTCCAAGATCCTTGAGTATGATGTTGCAATTGTTTCAATTTTTTTTTTTTACTCTCTCTTAACCCATTGCAACGCCTTTACCTATCTCATTTCACCTTCATCTCCATTTCAACCCAAAGAGAGAACCTAAGAGCTCCTCCACGTTTTCCTCTCCTCTCCATCTTTAGGGAAGCAAACCTGGTTTTTGGAGAGATCTGACGTTAGATCTCAACCTTTCAAGAAGGATTCTTGAGGTATACTCTCCATTCTCTCAATCTCTTGTGATTTAATCAAGATCTAGGTCAAAAATTAGGGCTTTTGTGTGGATTGATGTTTAGTTGTGTTTGGAATGGTGCTTGTGATGTCTTTTGCACGTTTACATCTTCCTTTCATTATCAAATCTTTATTTGGGCCACAAAACCCTTGTTTTCCAGTCGTGACCTGCTGTCTGGCTGTTATCAACGTTAGGTCGACTTTGTTTAACGTTAGGTAGTATCTGTGCTACCACACTGCAGTAGACTGCTGACCTAATGTTATATCTGATCTATCTAACGTTAGGTGATCTATCTTGACTACTTCAAGCTTGCTCTATTCATTTACTTATTCCAACTTGTCATCTATATTCTTCCTATGGCACCTAAATCCTGAAAGGATAAGGGAAAGGGATCGACATCCTCTAGTGATGTGCCCTCCGAGTCATTCTAATTAGATCTCCTTTGGGATGCCCATTTTGATGAGGCAAAGGAGCCTCTTACAAACTTTGGAGCTTTTACTGCTTATCCCATTTGATCCATCATTTAGGATGACTTTAGGAAATTTGATTTAAAATATATGTTTGATGTGAATGACTTCTCAACCTACTTTGATTGTAGCCAAAATGACATTCACTACCCCTTTTTGACAAAAGTCTGGTATGCCAACATGACTTGGTCTAACCATCCCACTTCTAGAAAAGTTCTTCAAACTAATCTTTTTGGCAAAAACATTGTACTTGACTC
Organism: Thalassia testudinum; assembly: GCA_037157565.1. Taxonomy (NCBI): domain Eukaryota; kingdom Viridiplantae; phylum Streptophyta; class Magnoliopsida; order Alismatales; family Hydrocharitaceae; genus Thalassia; species Thalassia testudinum. Next base: position 29,820,750 of record JAZHRO010000024.1, read on the forward strand.
TGTTTGCCTTTCAGGGATTTTTAGGGTCCCTCACTTGGGTTCTACCATTCAATCTCTCACCCATGAACATGGCTACCATGGCATCCTAAGGGACTTAGAACCCTTAGAAAGTGCTATTGTAGGTAACTACCACTTGGCACCTAGCACCATGTATCCTCTCCCAAAGTTGATTGCTAGGATTCTTTACTATAGTCTATTTCCTAAAGGGCAATCAAGCGAATTTAATCACATCTCCTCTGAGTTAGCCTTTGTCACCTATGTTGTCCTTGCCAAGAAACTACTTTATTGAGCTAACATTGTTCTCGATGAGATGATCAAAGAATCGGTCAATTTCCTACCCTTCTCCAACATCATAACACGTATCGCTTTGCACTATGGTGTTTGTCTTGAGTCTCTCCATTGCATCAAAATCCAGAAGCATGATTGCTTTAATGCCACCACGGTAAGGAAAATGCAGATCATGGATGATGATGATGAGAAGGAGGAAAAGGAGGATGATGATAATGATGATGACAATGACATGGATGAGGATGATCAAGGAGAGGCAGGTGGGAGCTCCCATGAGCCATCCTACGTATATGATTATTATCCGGAGGACATCCAACGTCCCCAACCTTGGGAGTGGGCGAGACACATCCACACACATGCACGGACTATGACAACTACACCGTGCAGTGTTAATGTGCGAAATCAATGTTTTAAAAGATACGTCATAGTATAGGTCGAAATAGCCTGAAAACTAATACAATTTGTAACTTGAATTTGAAGTCTGATGTCATTCACTGGGAACAAGCATTGCAATTAATCCCAAGATAACAATTTAAGCACAAGATAAGCAATTTGTAATAAAACTCCAAGCAATAACAATATATAAATAAAGGCAAATGTCAATAGTGCAAAAAGAATAGAGTAAAATGGTGATTTGAATCACCAATTTACCTTAATTACAATAATAGCAATATCTCGACAGTATCAATCAAATAATTCCACGCAATGTAAGCAGTATAGCCTCAGAAGCACAAAGTGGTGGAAATCAGATGTCGAATGCTCAAGACAGACGACTTAAATAGCACCCTGCTATAGTGCATGTGCACTGTTCTTATTCTTCTTCTCTTCTCTGCTTTGCTCTTTCTCAAGTCACGTGCAGAGCTAAAGGCCTCTTCTCTTTAAGTGTTAAAGAGTTAGAGAGCGAGACAAAACCCCCCCTCTCTTTCTCTCTCCTCCTCTTTCTCTCAAAGACCCGGGGTTAACTGGGTAATCGGGTAGGAGCAGTAACCAGATCCGAGTGCAGGCCTGCGGGCTTGATCGTAGGCGAGCAGTGGGGATAGGAGGGTATGCGGGTGAGGGTGCATGTGAGGGATCCGACCCCTCGTGACTTGGGCGATAAGCCCTCTTCACGAATTCCTCTTATGTGCTGTGGAGAGCTCCTACGTCCCCGATGTGGGACTATCTTGGCTGCTGTTCTCTGTGTGAAGCTGCGACTGAGGGTTGGTCCAATTGAGGGTGAGGGAGCAGTCAACACTTTGAATTGATGACTTGATGAGTGCCTGGAAGTGTTCCGCACTGCCTGGAGCGAGGACCTGGTAGGGAGGTCGCAAGAACATGCTTCAAGTTCTTCGAAGAAGCTTCGTCAATGGTGGCATGTCCTGTGAACCTGAAATGAAGAGCACAGCCTTGCGGCCTCGTCAGAATAGCTCAGTAGGAGAGTGATGATGTGGTGAAAGCGATGGTGGTGGTGGTGTGCTGCAGAAGTGGTCAAAGATGGCTGGCGGACGCGAAAAACAATGGTGGAGGTGGTTGTGTTCAGTGGAAGGTATGAAGGACCAATAGCCTCAACTAAGTTGGGGCTTTTGGTCTACGGCGAACGGCGAAGGTGTGGATCTTGAAAGCGGCTAGTTTGGTGGACTGTGGTGGCCGCTTGGGCTTGCCAGAGGTATGTCGGCGAGGTGGAAGACGGAGGGGTGGACGGCGTAGGAGTGGTTGAAATGGCAAAATAGTAGCATGGTGATGATGATCTAATGATAAGGAGTCAAGGAGACTAAATAGCGGACGAAGGGGGATGGAGGAGGCGTTGAGTCTGGTATGGCCAGCACCGGAGATGAAGGATTCTCCGAAGGTGAAGAACGGCGACGACGGAGGGTTAGAGGACACCTCGCCGGTATTGCGAGGTGCGGAAAGATGTGGGGAAAAAGAACCAACCGCCTATTGTACGTGGTGGCCAGCGAAGAGGCCGGAGGTGGAGAGTTGCTAGAGCAAGGTAGAGCAAGCCGGAGGTTGAGGAAGAAGAGGTGTTTTTTTATTCTATTTCTCGCTAAGGAGGTAAGGAAGGCATGGGAGGTCTTTTATAGGGCTTAGGAGAGCTTGAAGAACAAGAAACAATTTCCATAGCTTGCTTGGGATTCAAGAAGTACCCCACTGATTTTGTGGGTTCGCACACACGAATCAGAGGGAGTTAGGAGTCAAAATTGATCCCAATAGGTTTCCCTAGTTGTGAACACCAATCCCACCAAATTTGGTGGGATTTCAATCAGTCAAAGCTTGCCTGGAGGTCGGTTGACCTCCAATGGCGGCAAGGACCGATTTACGAAGAAGAGGAAGAAGTTGGGGGGCTTTTTGCAAAGATTTCAAAAGCTGAGGGGTTATTTGAGAGAACAAGACTTGGACCAAAATGCAAATTAGGTTAAAATGATCTCAAATTGGGCCCAAAATTTGATACAAACTTAATTTGGACCCAAGGAATCTAATGTTGAAGTTGGATTTTAGTTTTGATCAAGTTTGACTGGGTAATTTACACAAAAATCTAAATTAGGGTAATTGTCCGTCTATTATTCTATTTTAGGTCAAATTGGGTTCAGATGGTCAAATCAAGGGTACTAAACCTTAGAGAATATTTTTATATGATTTTTGGAAGGTTTAGATTAATTTTATCCTGACCATAACCTCTGTTAATTAAGCGGGTCTGTTTTTAGGATTTCGGATGTCCATTAATTCTTGAAATGAATGAAAACTCGTTTTGTTTTGTATGGACCTACTTATTAAACATTAATGACCGTATGACCCTTAATAAACCTCTGAAATACCCCATGGTTATTCTATATTTTTGGAATGCTGTTAATTTTGCAGAAATAACCTTGTATTCTTCTCTTCTTTACAAAACAGGATATTATGCCCTTGGGACCTTCTGATGGATATGTAGGAGCATTTATTAACCTTTTTAGACCAAATTGACATTGTTATGGCTCATGATTGTGCTCCCATCATGCAGGATGCCATCACCAGAATTAATTGTTTGGTTAGTTCTATTGAAAGCATGCACCTTTAGAACGAGGCGTACAACAACTATTTTGTGAATGTTCATCACCAATTTGCTCATGATTTGTCTGAAGTACGCCATGACCTATCCCAAATCAAGGAGGATATTTGTACCTTGTCCAAAGGGAAAGGCAAAGGGAAGCGTCGTAACTAACCTTGTCTTGCCATCTCCAACTTTAGTTTGGATTAGTCATGTGTAGTCTTGGTGGTACTGTAGTGGTGTCATCTCATGTATTTGTAGAACTTAAGCTACACAAACATTTTTAGTTAATTTCTATGATTTATAATAGCTAGTTTTCTTATTTCTTCAAAACTCTTGCTTTTGCTATGAATCTGGTTGAGCTTATGATGTTTTTGTTAAGCAATATATATGTGTGACCTTCATGTTGATTTATGCAAGTTTATGATATGAGCTATATAATGTTTGGACTATTACATGCTAAACCTCTCTCTATTTTTTAATGTTGTCAAAAGAGGGAGGATGATATGAGGTTGAAATGTGTATAGCATGTACCTCTTGTATAACGCACTTAGTGAGGGGGAGTCTTTTTTTAAAACCTCTCCATTGAATGTTTGCCATCGTCAAAAAGGGGGAGAATGTAGATGCATAAGTAATTAGGCAGTACATTAGCCTTTAATGATGGTTCTGTTGATAACAAGTATATTAAGTAATTGAGATTAAAATTAGGTCTTATGCATAAATATTGCAAGTTTGATTTACAGGTTAGAGCTCTCTTGACGAATTACGAAGCCAAAAAGATGGAGGAGATCAAGTTTAGGTCTCTTTGTAATTGTAGGAATTGAGTTGTAATTTAATATTATTTAGAATGTAAAGAAAGCCTCAATTAGATTTGCTTCAATTTACAATATTAGGGTACCACTTGCATAACTTTAATTTGGTAAAAAATATGATAAAATTTATCCTTAGGTGTTAATGGATCTTCTTAGAATCCCTTAGGATCAACAAAGCTGATTTGGATAGTTATAGGACTATTTAAAGTCCATCTAATGTTAGGTAGTAGATAATTAACATGAGATAGTAAGGTTGAAGTGAGCTCAAGAAATCCAAGAGATAACGAACTTTGTATTGAACTGAACCTCTAACGTTAGGTAGTTTATCTAATGTTAAACAAGGTATACCTAACGTTAGGTAGGCTTTTTTAGGCTAACTTAACAGATTCCAGAAGATAGCAAACTTTGCACCTATCTGAGTACCTAATGTTAGATATTTTAGTTAACGTTATATCACTTTTAACTAACGTTAGGTGAAATACTTTTTGACCAAACTCATTAGCTGTTGGCAAATCAAATTGGAAAACGTTTGAGTTGTTGAAGAGGGGCCTTTTGCACACCAAAAGTAGTCCAAAGGCCCTCTATATATATAAGATGGTTTCCCACACTTTGAATGTTAGAGAACACTCAAAACTCACTTTAAAGCTCATTGAAGTCTACATTCGGCTAAAGCGTACACTTGGTGTTCATTGGAGGTGATTTGTGCTCTTGTTCTTGAGGACCACCTTTCTTGGAGCTCAACCACCTCAACTCCCTACTGCGTCACCTTCGTACATTTACTAAGGGAGTTCACTCTAGTCTCTTAGATAGCTATTTCATACAAATTAATTGCATATCTTTTTGGGGCTATCCACAGGAGCTAAAGTCTGTTTTAATTCCTTTCTATTCTATCATCTACTTGTAATATGAGGACTTGGAGTGTGAGTTCCTCTCCTCTTAAGTAAGGATGGCTTACTCTTGATTGGAATATCAAGAGGGTTTGTAAAAGGGTTTGCTGCCCCGTAAGTACCGGTTAGTTTTTCGAGATTGATTCGCAACAAAATCCTAGATTAGGATATCTTGGTAGTGGTTTTTACCCGGATTTGTGTCTCCACTATACATTCTTGTGTTGTGATTGATGTTATATTTATAGATTGCTTGAGTATATCTTAAATCTGCATTAATTTCAATTAGCAATTTATTTACCACCTTTAGCACTAATCACCCCCCTCTAGTGCTTTCAAATAGCACATTCTTGGTCTCTTCCTCGCTAGGTTTCTGCCTACACAATCTTTCATCCAACCTCGATGGTCTATCCAGAGGCAAAAGAAGCTCTTCTAGCTTGGCATTATTTGATTGAGATGTATATATATTTTTATACAAATTATAGGAGTCTTTTTTTATCTTATTTGGATCACCCAACTCTCCACCATTTTGGAGAGTAATCTAATCAACCGTGTTCTTTCTCTTCTTGTTTTTAGTATAAATATGATAATATTTTGTGCTCCTATCTCCGCTTTGTATTATTCTTTTCTAGACCTTTGGAACCAATACACTTCTTCTTAGTTTAATATTTCTTCATATTGACTTTTTAGCAACCTTTCCTTCTCCCAATTTGCCTGATTGAGATGCCCATTTTCAATCTTAGCTAATTGGGTCTTAATGCCTTCTTTCCTTTTCCTCTAATTGACATCTAACTTTGCATTCCACTTCTAAAGTTCACTTGCTAAGATTTCCACTCTTTTACAAATTTGTATATCCTTCCCTCTCGTTTTCCAACCCTTCTCTACTACCCCAACACAATCTTGTCTCATACTCCATTCCAAGCCCAACCTCCAAACTTTTTTTGCTGAGGTTTGCTTCCTTATCAGCCTTAATAATATATGACTATGATCCCTATTGATCGTACGCAAATTCAACACTCCAACACTTAGGGAATTTTTCTAACCAGGTTGCTGAAGCAAAGGTTTTGTCTAATCTTTTTTTTATTAAAAACTATGGTCTCCTTTTATTAGACCAAGTATAAGCCCATCCATAAAATCCCATATAAATCAAACCCAGAGCGTTTGTGAAGGATCTTAAGTAATGTAATTATCTTAAAGATATCTTCGACCCTCCACTTTTATCCTAAGTCGATAAGATAGCATTGAAGTCTTCTATGCAGACTAAATGCTCTGCATACTTATCTAACAATTGTTCCATTCTACACCAGAATATTTTCCTATTTTTCTATTTTGTAGTGCCATAAATACATGTAAGATACCAAAAATAGTTTTCATTCATAATCTTCACCAAAATACAATGACTTTCAGAGTGGACAACATCGAGGTTCATATTTTCCCCATGCAAAACACCCAGCCCCCTAAATTCCCCTCCGCATTGACTGCAAAAGATTTGAATCCCTTAATCTGTCTTTCCAGCTTTCAAAAGTTCTTATTTATGTGTGTTTTTGATATGAACAAAAAATCTACCCCAGTCGCCTTCAAAAGGGATTTTAAATATCAAACTACAGAGGATGATTCCAAACCTCTATAGTTCCAAGACAAAATATTCATTCCACCTTCGGTAGCTGATCTGGCTCAATTGCCAAAAGCCTTCTACTCTTTTCATCTCTTAAGAATTTTCTTTTAACATAAAAATCACTTGAGTCCTGTGTCATCTCCTCCAACTTTCTTTTAGCACTTCCTACTATCATTTCTTTGCTCTATAACTCTTTCTCCACCTGCATTTCATCTTCTTCATTCAGATTTCCTTGTTCAATCAGGCTGACAACTACCTCCTCCTCCATAATTACTTTAGCATCGTGTATCTCTATTCCAATCTTTGGTGCTGTCACAAGGTTCATCTGATCTTCTTTGTCAGGAAGCATATGTGGTTTAATCGTCCTTATCAATGATATTTCTTCCAATTCCTCCTCCTCTTCTTTCAATATTTTTGAAGACCCTTCCATGTAGCTTCTACCTTCCCTATTACTCGAGCTTTTCAGGCTTTCTCTTTTTTCAGCTCTCAACGAGTCATCATAGTTTAGCTTGATATCCTCTTCCAATGCCGTCCTTGCTTCGAAAGATTTTATCTCTTCCAGTTTGCTTCTGGCCTCCAAAATCACTCCACAATCCTTCATTACATGTCCAAGCATACCACAAAAGCCATAAAACTTGAGTAACTTTTCATATCTCAGCACAATTGTAATAGCATCCCCTTGCAACAAGTTAAGTTGTATTTTCTTAAGAATTGGCTTTTTAACATCAAGCAGCACCTTCAATTTGACATACAGGCCTCCTCTCTTTTCACCTAAATCAATATCCTTGATTGCTAAACAAGCTTTTTCAACTCACATCAACACTGGATGGCACCTGTACTTTGAAGGAATATCAAGCAATTGTATCTAAATAGAGACATCATCAAGTTTATAATATGATGGCTTGTTTCCAACTTGACCTACTTCCACTGCCACTAGATCACCTTCAAAATGCTAGGGACTCTTGCTTATGATAGACCTCATCTTTGATTCTCTAGCAAACACCGCCATCTACCGCTTATCTATGATTTTTGAGATAACAGGAGGTTGGCCTATCGTCCAGGCTTTTGACAATATTTCTTGTAAAGACCTGTTCTATTCTGAACCTTTTAAGACGTTTGGACTGTTAGTCAGACGTCTGGACCCTTTCCCAGACGTCTGGAAATTGAAAATTTTGTACTCATGGTCGGGTCTGCGCGCTGGCTGTGCACAGACAACCTTCCTCTCTTCTCTCTCTCTTCTTTTCTCCTCCACCGAACCCTAGTTGCTCCCTATATAAGACCCCTCTCCCCCTTCCTCTCTTCTCCACTCCACTACCACCACCTTCCTTCTTCCTCTCCACTACAGCGAGAGGGACGAGCAAGAGAAAGGGAGTGAGAGCGAGGAGTGGCGTGAAGAGAGGAGGAGCTTGAGCTCACGAGTTCGTGGGAGCTCACTGGAGGATGCACGGCCGTAGTGGTGCGTACAGGAGGAGTGCGTCGGGGGAGCTGTCCCCGACACCCTGCTGTAGCCGGAGCTGCAGACAAGGAGGAGTCGCGGCTACACGCGGCGAGAGGAGCGGGAGCTCGCTCTGGTTCTGATTTTTCCTAGAATCAGACGGCTGGTGTGCCGTCCAGATGACAGGTTGGATGTTTGGTGACAACATCGGACGTCTGAAAGAAAGGTTTCGCGAAGGTACGTTCCTCTTGCGGTTACGGCTATGCGGGCCGCATCGCAGAGCCAATCTGTGTGGCTAAAAGTGGGCGATTTGGTCTGTCGCGCACAGGGACAGCTTTGGGAAGTCACGGGGCACGCCCTCCCACGCGTTTCGAATGTCTGGACAGCTTACCAGATGACCGGTAGCACTCCCAAACAACTGGAGGAGAGGTCGGACGTCTGGAGCTGAGTTCAGACGGTCAAGTAGGGGTTCTTGACGTCGGAAGTCGACGCAGAAACTTGAGGTGAGACCCTGGTGACTTTTAAGATGTCTGGACCTTGTGCTAGACGTCTGATTTAGGTCTGCAATTCTATTTTTGACCCGTTTAGGGTCCGTTTGAGGTCCGTTTTATGCAAGCAAGATATCTGTGGTTTCCTTGTGAGTTCCTCTACATGTTAGAAAGCCTTATATACTATTTTAAATGTTCCATTGTGGTATGTTCATTGGTATAGGACTTCGATTTGTTGCATGTTCGGGGCTTGCAGAGGCACGTGAGTCTGCCGTTGGAGCCCGCAGTACTCCCGGATTGTCTGATAGAGTGGTTTCCTCATGTTTTAATTATAAAACATGAATGCATGTGTGAATTTAGATAATTAGAAACCTAGGATGTGGCATGAATCCTAGGACGAGAAATATTTGCACTGTTTGCATGCGTGTTTGAGATTGCAGTCATAAATGAATAAATAGAATTGTAAACAACTGCCTGTTAATAAATATGAGCTGCCTGTGGAATATGAAACACCTATGCTAGTTAAACAGTTACCTGTGACATTACTTGTTATATATGTTAAATTGTGGAAATACGAGCTGCATGTGTATAATACGAGAATTGAAATGTGATTGATGAAACTTGGTATGGAACAACATGTGAATATGAGTATGAACCCTATGGGAAATTAGGAGTAGAGCTCTTGTGGATGAATGAAATGGATTTGGAAATGTGAGTGGGAAGTGTGCTGGCCCTTGAGTACGTGGTACCAAGGAGAACGACTTTCCCCTGTTTAGTGTAGAACGGAGTTGGCTGCCCTTGGGTTGGGACCCGGGGTTAGGATTGGGCACTCTACACCGACTTCTGTTAGCCCTCGCGTACAATGTACCGGGGAGAGCTACTAGTGTAGGGAGAGAGCTAGCCACCCCATGGGGCCCGGGGTTCAGCTAGTCACCCTACACCGACTTGTTAGGCCCACTGGGCAAACTGGGGTAGCCAGACGAGGGTGCGCGGACTGTGGAAGGGCGAGACCCTTGTTTGGTTCTGAGGGGCTCGACCCCTGTTACTGAGAGGGCTAGTCCCTATACTGTTTCGTGCTGTACTTTAGGCGTACCCGCTAGCGGAAACGACTGATCGCGTGCCAGTGCGGGGTAGCTACCCGTGCGCTTATCGCGTGTGCCTTAGACACCGTTACGTCTGTACGTGACCTCGGGGTGGTTGACTGGGTGTAGGATCGCCACGTGGACTCTCCTGTCCAGGAGAGCACCACATGTGCCTTCTACTCTTCGAAAAAGACTGCAATCAAGATCGTTCCCACGATGAACATATGAGATCAAGAAAGAGATCTAAAAGTAAACTAATGGATGAAAAGAAATGACTTGCAAAATAAAATAACTGGAAAGATAAATTTACCTGTTAGCCTTTACTGCTTTAGTTAGTTTGGTTACCACTCTACTCAGTGTTCGTTGACTCCGTTTACTTATAACCCTTTTCTGGTCCAGGAGTTAAGCAGCTGGAGTTACCGGCTGCAGAGGGCGCTGGGCCCAGTAGAGCCGAATAGTAGTTCTTACTATTGTTGTACTTCCTTTTTGTTAGTGAGTTTAGACTTTGTTACTGTTACTGTTCTGTATGTTTGTTCTACTTTACTGTTGTAGTGGTGATATGTACTGCTAACATCTTTTACTTCCTTTATTGCTTGTAATCTTTTACTGTTAGTTACTTGCATAGTGAATGTGGTTTGCTTTCCTGCTTTTTGGTTATTTCTTATTGGACGACTGGGTCTTTGGATTAGTCGAATCGAGCCGGTCTTAAGTCCTGTAGGGATTCGGGAACCGAGTCGTAACACATCTATTGCTGCCTTGCTTCTTAGTTTCTTGTCTGTGACAATCATAAAGAATAAACATTTGTTCCATTTCCTCGGATCATCTAGGTCTTCCACTGATGCAGAGATCTCCACAACTTCTTCCACGTGGTACAACAGCTTCTTGACCCCTTCGATAATATCGGCCTCCTCACGTTCCGTAGCATGCAAGACGATTATTCAATACAAAAGAAGCAAAAACTAACCCCACACACCCCCAGACTACATATATTTACAAGTAGTTCACAAAGCCAAACAAGGTTTTTTTACAACCCATTAGTACATAAAACTAGCAGCCCCACCTATACTAAAAACAAAAACGACAACCCCACAGATAATCGATCATCAAGGGACCCATTGGTTGAGAGAGACTAACCACCATAAGAGTCGATCGTAGGAGAGCTTGACCCACCAGCTGAACTGGCAGAGAAGCTTCTGAAAGATTGGAGAGGAGAAACCCTAAGAACACCTCACAATAGTGGAGGAACTTTTCATCTTGTTGAGAAGGCATACTCTTCTATGATTGTTGTTGATATATAAAATTGAGATATATCTATCATTGCATGAAAATATAATGTACATTTATGATACGTACTTTTTGATGCAAAGCATGGCTTTAGACTAGTTATATTCATGTAAAAGTAGAAAAAATAAGAAAAAAATTAATACTTCCTTTCTTGAATAAATATTTAGGTGGTGTTTGGTGAAAGGAATAGGTCCGTGGAATAAGGAAGAATTAAAGGAGTATAATAAAATAATAAAGTTAAAATGTACAAAAATGCATTGTGCGATGCGTTTTGCAACACGATGACGTGACACATCGGTTTGCATTGGTGTAAAGTGATTCTGGGTGATTTTACATTGTTGCAAAATAGTAATGGAGTGGTTTTGCCCTGACCCAAAATGGTTGTGGAGATTAAGTGATTTACACCGATGCAAAGTGATTTATGATGTACCGGTGGAAAGTGATTCATGGTGATTTTACACCGGTGCAAAATAGTCATGGAGTGATTTTGCATCGGTGCAGGTGCAAAATAGTCATGATGCAAAGTGATTTTGAGTGATTTTGTACTGGTACAAAATGATTGATGGTGATTTTGTACCGATGTATCGCGCCAGCACGTTGCAAAACGTATTAATTTGTACATTTCGGTATGCGTCTCTAATAATAAAATAAGTAGATTTTGACATTTAGTAATTTAAGTATGTTAAACTTATTCCACTGAGAAAGTAAAATAAATTTTTATCATGTTAACCGAACACAAAGAAATAATAAATTAAATGATGAAGAAATATAAATTACCTAACTTAAACCTTTCTATCAAATAACATCTTAATATGTATCACAATAAGCAATCTGTCGGAAGCTCATACCATTTAAATAAAATAGTAAGCCTCCAATTAAAATTCCCGTTAATCTAGGTGATGGATTTTCGTATTATCTATACCCTTTATCCCGGTTGAATGTCATCGTACTTTTTTTACCCATCGCAGTAACCGGTCAACTTGGATTAAATTAAATATCATAGACAACCGGAACACCATAAAAAATGAGCTGTTCCACTTCATCAAGCCGAGGTCGCCAAGCCGAGTTTGACTTCCAAACCGGACTTCGAGCGATTTCAGAAACTACGAGCATGGTAGATTCAACGCCGGTCCTAAACCTCCACTCATCCTACCGTCGTAGCCCACGCCACGTACCGACCCCAGAAGCCAACAAATATCCAATCCAAAGTCTGAGGTCTCGCGATCAAACCAAACGAACACCAGCCAAGGAGGATGGAGGTCGAGCGCGGGCACCACGGGCACTCCCCTCCCAAAAGGAGCAGGTCGCAGCCGATCCTCTTCAGGGCCATCGTAATCGTCGCCATCTTTACGCTGGGGTCCGGCTTCGGATTCCACTTCGCCGGTCGAAAGCAGCAGCAGCGGCAGCAGCTGCGGGAGGAGTGGATCGCAAAGCGAAAGCCCGAACCACCGCCGCCGCAGCCGCCGCACGACCTCTTGAAGTTCCGTACGGAGTGCGCCCCCCCGCTCTCCCGCTCGGACGTCCTCCCGGTCCTCCTGCGCCACATCTACAACGGCACGTCCCCGTTCGACGGCTTCCCTCCCCCTCACGCAGCCCCGCTCCTGCGGAGCCGCCGTGTCCGCGGGTGGGGCTCCACGGGGCCGGTCTTCGAGGAACTGATACGCTCCGTGAGGCCCAAGACGATCGTCGAGGTGGGAACCTTCCTCGGCGCGTCGGCGCTCCACATGGCGGACATCACGCGGCGGCTCGGCCTCCGGTCGACCATCCTCTGCCTGGACGACTTCAGGGGTTGGCCGGGGTTCAGGATGCTGAAGAACGGGATGTTCGGGGACATCCGCTACGTGAACGGGGACTCGATGCTGATGTACCAGTTCATGAGGAACGTGGCGGAGGACGGCGAGGAGGGGAGGGTGCTCCCGGTGCCGTTCTCGACGTCGTCGGCCCTCGCGATGCTCTGCGAACTGGGGGTGTACGGGGACCTCGTGGAGGTGGACGCGGGGCACGACTTCCACTCGGCGTGGTCGGACATCAACTTGGCGTGGGCGGTGGTGCGGGAAGGGGGGGTGCTGTTCGGGCACGACTACTTCTTGGCCGCGGATGACCACGGGGTGAGGAGGGCGGTGCAGCTCTTTGCCAAGGTGAAGGGGCTTCAGGTGAAGCCCAACGGCCAGCACTGGGTGCTGTACCCGCCAAAAGGACAGGAAACCGTTGCTTGAGTAGCGGCCCCTTCGAACCCCACACACCATCCAAACCTTCGGATCTCACCACCAGATGTGTCCTGCTGCCCGGCAAACACGGGAAGACGGAGATGTCTCTGTACCTCTCCCCCGTTTCCTCCGGAGGTAGTGGATTTCCGAGTTGCATTTCTACATTTGGAAAAGCGAACCCGATCGGACCTCCGTGTGCCTCTCCAGATTCGGAAGTGGAGCACAGGATGAAGAGGACCTCCACAGTTCTCCATGAATGTGCGTAAATTTCGGATTGGGTTGTAATTAGTGGGTTGTGTTTGGAAGTTCCGCATGTTATGCATGACTTAATTGGTGTTAAACAACATTTCTGAATAAATATGACGATTGGATTTCTTTCACAATGCAATCCGATCTGGAAAGGGGATAGAGTCGGTACCCTCTTCTTTGTTTGGCACTTTCGTATTGGTATGCTACCGTCTTCATTTTGATAATGGAGAACTTATATAACATATCCAGGTAACCACCCTGCATATTCTTAAAACCTGATCCTCGAGTTGCATTCTTTTTTGAATGGAATCCACAGCATACATTTAAAAGAATTATGATTCAAGAATTTCAGAGAGCCCTTCCTCGATCAGCACATACTTCTAAGCACGAAGTTTCTCACTTATGCGGGAAATTCTCAACATCTCTGGGTGTTGTTTTGCTGGTAGTTAGTAGCCAAGTAGGTGGGAGATTGCACCAAGTAGAACATTGAAGGAAGGACGCCGAGGGGGGTTAATTTTATTTTTGCTATGAATTTAATACTCATAAACAAAACTCCCACTGTATCTACGTGTATATGCATATTGCAGGATTTCCTTATCTATATAACCGAACGTAAATTACTTTGGTTTTGTTTGCTTTAGAATCCAAATTGAGTTTGTACTGACCAAACATGAATCGACTATGAACTTAAAGAAACTTTGACAACCTTCCCACTACAAACATGACGGGAGGTCCTTGTTGTCAAATTAAGAGAGTTCTTGGGACTTTTATCTGAGGGAGTTCGATCCAGTGATATAGAGGACGATTCAGGGAATGAAAGTGGAGCAAGGGATCACTCTAACATAAAGAATTTTTTACCAGCTTTTGCTCAATTGAATATACATCTTAGGAGGGATGTAACGCTTTTGGTCCCGATGTCTGATATAGGTAATTGCAAAAATCTCATTTTCATTCTCAAATACAACAAAAATAGAAAATCTCAAATAAGGTGAATTATGATGATCTTCAATATTGATCCTAAAGCCTTCAGCTCGGGATCTATTATAGATGGATCTTAAAGCCCATGCTAGAAGCTATTAATTAAGATTAATGATTAGCATGGTGGTTTGTGTGCTTTTCTTCCCGATCCATGTACAAGTGATTCCATCTAATGGCTAGGGCACTTAATTTGAGGTTGATTTCCCTATATGTTGCTAGTGTTGGAGTTATGCATCTTTCGCAAGCCATTTGATTATATAATTGATATATGAATTATAAATGTTCCTGTTATATACCTCAATAAATAAAGATTAATGAGTGCAAATGTATGAAATATTGATCTTGTTTATACTTTTAAGGTTACTCGAACAAAAATTAGATGATTATTCCCACATGGTTGGAAATTAGTCCTTAATTTGTATTTACATGCAAGATGGTTGTCATTACTTGAGATTCATTGTCAAGAAATGATGATGGTCGCATTAGGTCAAGGGTTGTGTTGCTTGTTGCAGTAGCATACATGATCTTCTTGCGAGCACCATTCTATTTTCCTAGGTGGTGCCTCATCTTTTATGCTTCTTATTGCTTGTTGGGCATTGGTCTAATTCCTGATTGAGCCTTATTGTGTTTGAACTTGGAACATTCAAACGTTGAGCATCTAAACCTATACGGTAGTCCTCTAGGGTGTTCAATTTGGTCTAGAATTGGCACTCATCTAACTAAAGGAGTGGGCTGAAGCCTACCTAATCTCTATCATTTCCCACCTACTTTTTGCAATGACAACTTAATGTGAAGAATAAATTAGATTTATGCATTTGCAAGTGCATGGTAGAGTTTTCTATAAGGGTTTGAATTTTGTACGACTACTTTTACACCTAATTCAACCCTTACTAAGACCTTGATGATCAAATCATGGGTTACTAAAGATCAAATTCCCAAATCTTGGCTTAATGGATTAAATCCCATGGAAAACTCTATTAATTTTGCCCTGAAGGGCTAGGTTTGCTTTATAAATCTTCACTCAATCCTAGCTAAGGGGCTTTTTGGGAGAGATGTTTGTTAAGGGGGGCCAACCTTAAAAACTTGGTTTAGGGTGGAAGGGCTCATTTAAAACTTTTGCACCCTATATAAAAGGGGTAAATGCCTGTAATTGGTAGAGAAAACCCCCATTTTTCCCCTCAATTAGGGCAAATCCCTCCCCCTTTCCATCGATACTTCTTCCCCTCCTCTTCTCCCTCCACCACCGGTCCTCCTCCTCCTCGTCGACCATCGCAAGTGCTGGCACCGCCATAGCTGCTGCTGCTATTGTGGAGGAGAGAAGAAGAGGAGCTCCCATCACCTCTTTCCCTAGAAAAGAGGAAGGTGATTTAAGGATCAAGGTAGGGACCTTATCTCCCTTGTGTATGCTTTCGATGTGCCCTAGGTACTAATGGGAGTGGTGATTCTTTTGAATGTCAAGTATCTCATGTGCGGGATAGGTTTTAGACATGCTGGGATTTTGATTTAGAGGCAAGACTCTTGTTGGTGGTTACTAGGTCTAAAATGCTCCTTGGACACTTAATAATATGTGACAATGGAACCCAAGTTGGTGGGGAGAAAAGGGAACCTTTGGAAGTTCATCCAAGGCTAATTGCATTCAGAATCGTGTTTTGGAACCACCCAATACTGGTACTAAAGACCAGTACTAGTACTTGATGGTCAAACCTACCCTAAATGATGTGAAACATGAGAACTGATAGTGCCTAGTACTGGTACTAAGTGTCAGTAACGGTACTAGCACCCTCAGGTGGCTGGTCTAGGCTACAGGTGCTTGGTACTGATACTAAGATCAATATCGATATTGGTGATGGAAACACCATCATGAGCCATAACTAGCTCAATTTGGTATGATAAAGTTAATAAAAGTTCCTACATAACCATCAGGGGGTCCTAAGCGCTTAATATTTTATTTTGAGAAGGAAAGATGAAAACAATGTTATTTCTGCAATTTTATCATATTATCACAAATACAAAATAACCATGGGATACTTCAGGGGTTTATTAAAGATCATATGGCCATTAATGTCTAATAAGTGAGCCCATGCAAATAGAAACGAGTTTTTACGAATTTCAAGAATTAATGGACATCTAAAACCCTAAAAACAGACCTGCTTAATTAACTGGGATTTTGGTCAGGATAAAATTCATCTAAACCCTCTAAAAATCATATAAAAATATGTTTTAGGTTTTGGCATCCTTGATTTGATCATCTGAATTCATTTTGACCTAAAATATTGTTTCAGGCAGACGGTTGCCCTAATTTGGATTTCTACGTAATTTACCCAGTCAAACTTGGTCAAAACCTAAATCCTACTTTACCATCAGATTCCTTGAGTCTAAATTAGGTTTGTACCAAAATTTGGACCCAATCAGAGATCATCTTAATGTAGTTTGCATTCTAATCCTGTTCTAACTCTTTTTCTTACAAAGAACCCCTCGACTTTTGAGAACCTTGCAGAGACCCCCCTAGCTTCCTCATCTTCTTCACATCCAGGTCCCTGCCACCATTAGGACTAGCTGTAGCATCTTCGGCGAGATTCAAGCGAGATTTTCTCACTCGTTTCTCAATCAATTAGTCTTAGATTTGAATTAGAGATTCCTTAAGGAATTCTCTTTCAATCAAACCCGCCCTTAGACTCCAATTCTTTCCCAATCTCCCATGTGATCGTATGGGAGATGCAGGTCTCCTTGCCGCGCAAGCACCACGTGCTTCCAAGCTTGGTTTCCAAGCTTGGAATGCCGTTCTAAGCCTTATTTAAGGACCCAGGTCACAAGGCCAACCTCCATAGCAAATTTTGGTGAGTCAAAACACGTTAATCTACCCTCTTCGACCACCAAATAATCTTGCTTCAGTGACACCCTCCGTCCTACTCCTCCGGCCGTCCAACCATCAAATTGGATGGCATTAGTTCTTCCTCTCTTCCTCGCGATCCTCTCCGGCCAAAGAGAGGACGTCTCCTTGCCTCGTTCGTCGTCGTCGTCCTCCCACTCCATCATCTTCTCCAACTCTGGTCAGCTGCAATCGGAGCCTACTGGCCTCAACTCTCTCTCCTAAGACCCTCTACATCTTTCTCTTTCACTCTACTCCTCTTTTCTACACTCACAACACACGCACGATCGGCAATCACTTATCTTCCCCTCCATCTCCACCTCCGGCAGAACTCCGGTGAGTTCACCTGCACTCCACAGACCACCATGTGCTTCACCACAACTCCCAAAAGCTCCGCCGTTCCACAACGACCAAAACCCCTCTTCTATTTCACCGATCCACCCACTGAATTGCCCCACCGAACTCACCCTCCACCATTCACCTTCCTTGACTTTGTTCGAGCACTTCACACACTCCCACACCCCACGGACACCGCTATCATCTTCCTCGTTCTTTGGTGATCCTATTGAATCATCTGACGAGGGCTTTCAAGCATGTATTTGTGTTTTAGGTATCTGCAGAACATCCGCCGCTGCCCGTGCGTTCGCCAACCACATCCTCAGTCCTCCAGATACAATTGCCCAGGTGCACCCTCCAGGTTGTGCGGAGTAGCTCCAGGCAGGCCTTTAGGTCTGCAATTGAGCGTTGCGACCTCAGCTGCTACTTCAATCGGTCAAGGTCTTCACCTGCAACCACACACAACGATCTTTTGTGGGATAGTCCCACATTGGATAGAGTAGACCCCTCTGTAGTGTACAAATTGAATTTGTGCGATCGGCTATTCACCTTAGCATGCACACGAGGTGAGGTCCTGCTCATGCACGCGCATACGCACACCCTCGCCCACGCTCACGCCTTGTGTGTCTAGGCCTTGGTCCGTTTACCCGGTTACCCAGGTCTGGTCTGGTTCGTCTGATTATGAGAGAGAAAGAAAAGAAAGAAAGAGAGAGAGGAGGGGGGTTTTTGCCCTCTGTTGCTCTCTTTACACTTGGCGAATTTGAGAGGCCTTCACCTCTGAAGCTGTTGTGCTGTGCTTGCCTCTTTCTGAGGCCTGAAGGAAAAGAGAGGCCTTTGCCTCTACTGCTGGTTCTGAGTCACTATTGCATTATTGAAATACTTAAGTTGATGTGGAATATTTGGTTGTATTCATTGTTCATTTATTTGAGACACTTGAGCTTAGTTAAAAAGGGTTAATTGGTGATTCAAATCACCATTTTAACCCATAATTTTTTTGCACATTGATATTTGAATCTTGATATATCATTCTTGAATCAATTCTGATTGCAATTGTTTATATCTCTTACTTAGAATTGTGATCTTGAGATTGTTTTGCTAATTGCTCCCTGCATTCGACCTCGGACTTTTCTGAGTTATAAATTTAAGTATTTAATGCGATTTTGTCCTATACTATAACACATTTCTTAAACATCGACGATTTCGCGTTAACAATTGGTACCCCTGATTTGCCCTATTTAGCCCTGATTTTTCCTTAATCCACTGATAAATGAGGGATCTTCTAACCCTGATTTGGGGTGTTAAGAAAATGGGTTTCTAACCATTAACTACCTTTACGATCACCAAGGAAATTAAGCACTTAAAACCCCTAGAAACAAGGAGTAAAAGCTAACGTACGATTGGCTAAGCACAAAGCGGAACACGAAATACAAAATCTCATGACTTTTACAGAGTCTAAGGAAAGCTTGGATCCTAAGGTCTTAGGTAAGACCCCAAGTGATCCAATAGGTCCTTAAGATTTCATTCGTGATATGGAATGAAGAGAACTAAAAGACAATTAGGTCTAATAAGTGAGCTTGTAAGGTTGCACACCTTGACCTCGTGAACCGCGGGTTCACTGTTCAAGTTGAAGACCTGAGGATATGTGGTGGCTAGAGGCTATTGGAGATTTACCTCGGAACTCAGATGGTTCCCAAGTGCAGTGACAAGCCATGGCCTGTCATCGAAATAAGGTACCTCTAAGTATCTGAATCCAACTTGATGCAAAGCTACTCGCAACAAAAGCTCCGTAGGCGCTCGTAAGTGTGGGTGATGCCGGGGTAGCTGGTACTCGTAGGGAAAGCTTCGTAGGTGCCCACAAGTGTAGATGACGTCAGGGTATCATAGGCAGGCTTGGTTGAGACCTTATCCAATAGCAAACTAAGAGGGCATTCCAGGAGTCTACGCTTCTATCAGGAGCATTGGTGTGGCCCAACAATTCTAACCAGCCCCGTGACTAATGATATGGAATGATCTATGACTAGACCTTACTAAACTTGAATTAAGCTTGATCTTTACAGTCGTAAGTCATTAGCCTGGGTAGCTCCCAAGAAGTCTGACTTTTCTTATTGATGTCAGTAATGTTGTCATATATTAAGCTGCGAGCCTCTCCCTTAATCAATGAGA
Organism: Thalassia testudinum; assembly: GCA_037157565.1. NCBI lineage: Eukaryota > Viridiplantae > Streptophyta > Magnoliopsida > Alismatales > Hydrocharitaceae > Thalassia > Thalassia testudinum. Next base: position 29,840,444 of record JAZHRO010000024.1, read on the forward strand.
GACTACAAGGCCAGGATCGAAGAGAATGATACGTCTCAATGTCCTTTGCTTAAGAGGAATGATTTACCAGAATTTGACTCCTAAGATGAGTGAGAGAATGAATCACATTGTTAATAAATCATTGGATGGTTAATGAGAAAAAAGGGAAGTATAGTGCTCTAAACCTGGAGTGTAGAAACTGGCACACCACTCATTTTGTTTTAGTTGTTACGCGTAGTTCTGCCCTTACTGAGTCGATTAGCTCATCTCTACTTTGAAACTCATTTTTAGGACCAGATGCCAGGGAGAGGTACATTACTCATGAGCAAGGAGGAGTAGGCATATTTAGAGTAGGTGAGACCACTTCTACCGGATGCTATGGGGTGTGAGGGCTCGGATGGGGGATGGTGACGGGTTTTGTAAAACTGCCACCGGTTTGATTATGTTTTATTACTCGAAAAAAGAAAATCTTCGAGGTCGAACTCAGGGAATAAAACTTGATTCTAGAAGCGTAGGAAATCACAATTTACAATATATACTGTTTTACAAAAAAGGATTAAAGAAAGGAAAATTGTCTCTTCTTTTCTTCTCTCTCTTTCTCCTTTCGTCTTCCTTTCTCTCTCTCTTTTCAGACGTCTGACTCCAAGGGTCAGACGCCTTAAATGCTTCTTGCTACAATGCTTCTGCTGCTGCTGGTTCTTCTTCTTCTTGGCTTCTTCTTCTTTGCTATCTCTGCTGCACGCCTTCACTTCTGATTTCTTCTTCTTTCTCCTTCTGCCTCAGCTCCCCTGCGGCTACAGTGCTGTCTTCTTCCTCCTCCCTTGCTTACTCTTCTACTCACCTTGTCTTCTTTCTCTCTGGCCACAGCTACCTTCTTGTGTCTAAGTCCTCGTAGCTCTTCCCTTGCTTCTCCTGTTCCCCCTGTGTGTCTTGAGGCAACGAGCCTAAGACACTTTTGCAATTTATGTGCGGTGGAGTGCTCGCAGACTAAACGTCCCACCTACTTCTGCGCTTGTGCCTGCAGCAGGTCGTCGCCCGATTGCAGACGCAGCTGAGGCCCTTGATGCCAAGTGAAGGCCTGGGTGATTTTGCGAGGGGGTTCCACGCCTTCTGGACCAGGCAGCCTGGGGTGCTTGGTTCTGTGTGAAGCTTCAAGCAAGCTTCAGCTCCTGCACTAATGGCGGAGGATGTCGTGACCCTGAAATCACAAATACGACCTCGCGACCCTGTCAGATCATAGGAGAACCTTCGTCGTGTCACGGCAAAGGTGAGGCAGGGGGTGGTTGGTCGCAGGGCAGCCTAGGCGTGCATGCCTAGGTCGCTCTGTGGCTGTGGAGGTGGGTTAGGTCGGTGGAAGTGTGGGGCGGTGCTGACGGTTAGTGAATAGGCGGAAGGTGATCAGTGGATTGTGGTGGAGCTCGTGGGGTGTTTGGCGAGGCGTTTGGAGGTGTGACGCGGTGGCTGCGCCTCACCAGTGGTCTACCGGAGGTGGAGAAGGTGGCAGTGGACAGTGGCGTTGAAGGGTCGAAAGTACAAAATTAGAGAGGGGAAATGAAGAGAGGAGAGAGGAGAAAAGTTGTTACCTACTTAGCAGACGAAAGAGGGGGAGGAGGCGACGAGCGGCCGTGCTGCCGTCGTCAGAGACGAAGGAGCCCAGGAGAAGGGATGGAGACGAGGAAGAGGTGCTGGAGGGCGTCTGCTGGTACGGCCAGGCGCAGCGGAGGACGTCAAAGGTAACCCTGCCACTGGTATGGTGGCAAGGCGATGAGAGAGGAGGAGGGTCGCTGGAGCCTGCAGGCGAATGGCCGAAGGAGGAGGAGACAAAAATTGAGGGATTTTCTCGACCAAAATAGGCTTGGAGGAAGAGGTAGGGGCTGCCATTCCTTAAATAGGTGTTGGCCGAGAGGGAATCGCGAGAAGGGGACATGGGTTCCTCGCCGAAGCCATGGTCGGAAAAAGACCCATACCTCTCGAGCGTTCGCACGAGAGGTATGGTGGCTGGCAGGGCATGGGAGTCGGCCCATGCAGAAGAGGACAACGCAAGGAGTCTTCCTTTCAAATCTAGGGCCGACTCCCCAGGTCTGTGCAGCACCATCCTCTGCGCAAAGTCGCCAGAGGTATGGCTTGCGCAGGCGGGGGCAGAGGAACCCGATTGAGGAAAGAGGCGAGAAAGGTAGTGGGGTATATGCAACAGTCCAAAAAGTTAAAAGTCAAAAAGTAATTGTTGAGGACCATTTTGTAAAGTGGGTCAAGGCGACCTTTCCTTAGGTCCAAATTTTGGTATAAACCTAATTTGGACCTAAGGAATCCAATGGTGAGGTTGGATTTTAGGTTTGATCATGTTTGATCGGACATTTTGCACAAAAACCTAAATTAGGTCAAAAATTGGGTATGGTTCTCAATCTAGGTCAAGATAGGTTCCAATGGCCAAATTGAAGGTTCTAAACCCTAGGGGATATTTTTTCATGAATTTTAGAGGGTTTAATTGATTTTTATTTTTCCTGAAACTTTGTGAATTAAAGTAAGTTTGTTTTAGGGTTATAGAATGTCATTTAATTCCCAGATTTTGTCATAACCCTTTCCTGATCAAACCATCCCTCTTTTTCTCTTAGTAAGCCCATTTGACCTGTGTCTAGATCCTTATAAATTCCGTTTATGTCCTGCAATGGTAAAATTACAGTTTTACCTCTTGTGAATTATTTTATTCTTAGATTTGTAATTTCCGGATTTAGGCTTTTCTTTAGGTTTTGTAGGAGCTTTTATTCAATTTATTAGGTCAAAAAGTGCTAGTTAGGGTTCATGATGAGGTGCTCATCATACTCCCATGCTTAGCTTTTGCTAATCCCTTAGCAAAAATTTAAGGTTTTAACCTCTATTCTAGACCATGAATTCCTTTCATCAAATTTGATAAGTGCTTTTTTCTCGTCTCCTTGATTAGGTCAAAATGCCAACCATAGGCCTAAAAGGTACTCTAGTACCAACCAAGATCCAGATCTGTCTAGCTTTAGCCTCAGTCTTTGGCAAGGGTTTTTAAGGTCTACAGGAACTACCCTAATGTTTATTGGACTCCGGGGTTAAAGCACACATGCTTGAAACATTTTTAGCTTAGATTCAGTTTGCAGTGCATTTTGTAAGAGAGAGACAATGGGTTTATTTGTTTGAAGAGCTTTCTCTCTCTTTTCTTTTTAATTCTAGCTTAGGATTGGCTTCACAACACGGTCTGTATCGGATTCCTCGTCCCTATCATCAATCTTCAAAGGTCCCTGACAATCGATGCTTCAAGATAGCACCACCCATGGTAACCCCCAGAACCCTAGCTTTCGAGATTTCGAGATAATCCCATCCATGGTGTTCCGTGGTCGAATTCAGACCCTGACAATTGACATTTCGTGATAATGCCATCCATGGAATCTGAACCAGCAGAGTGCTTACGTTCCCTCAGTAGGATATGTAAATATCCCAGGAGACAAGCACCGAGGAGATGATATGTTGTTATGCATCTTCGAGGGGAATTTCCCACCTCTCCACACCGGGAAGTCGTCCAAATCAACTTATGTTGATCGGCCGCTCCTAATTTAGGTGACATTTTTAGAATATTTGAAATACTTCTGCGTGATTTTGATATTTATGCTCGCTAAACCGGACTGTGCGTGTGAATTTGGGTGCTTAGTTTACCGAGTCCTGTAAACTGAAGGTCAGTTAACGAGGCCGAATACTCCCTAAGCCTTAGACCTAATTATTAAGCTTTTCATTTTCCTCAACCTCTTGAGGAATATCTAGATCTTAATGGGTACTAAGAGTCTAGCCAAGAATGCCGAAGGTTGGCGTTCTTACTAATCTTGTTGTGCACTTTCGCTTTACTTTTCCTTAACGTGGTTTAGGACTTTGGTTAATTCCTTACTAATGACTATCCATTTTCTTTTTCATTTTGTGCTCCTTAATATTCTGCTCTTTTCCACCTTTTGTGAAGCTTACCAGCACTTTCTTCCCTCCTCTCAATTTTTTTTTTGGTATATGCAGATTTTTTTGTTGAAACCTTTTCTTGTTATGTCATTTCATTGCACTTTCATACCCCCTCATGCCTAAGGTTTGCAATGTCCTCATTGTACATTAGGTGGGTTTTTATTTGGCCAGGTTCAAACATTAGGTGAGTGGATGAGTCGAGGTGACTGTTGCGGACGATTTTTAATCTTAGATATAAGTACCTGAGGTGAAGTCGGCTGTCTTAAGGAATGAACCTAAAGTGCAAAGAAATGTCAGAAAAAGGTTTCGATTTTTCAAAAAGAATGACGGGCTGCCTCCCGTTAAGCGCTGAGTTTTACGCCATCGGCTGGACGCAATAAGCTCAGGGAGAATGAAGGATAAATGATGACTGATTAGCCCATATTTGTGAGCTATTTAAGTATTTAAGTGCCTAGACATTAGGTTAATTCTAACATTTATTTAGCATAAATTAGGATCTAAGTAGATTAATTCATATTTCTAGAATTAACTTAGAATTGCATTAGTTAACTAATTAGGTACATTGCATGCATTAATTTAGATTAACATAAAAGTTGTGGGTTTGTATATAAATAACCATAATATTTTATCATTATTTTTTATTCTTCTTCTACGTGCAACGACTGCATTTCTTCCTCTTGCTGCCGCAGTGAAGAACCCAATCAAGGAGGAGCGGATGTGTTGGATCTGGTCAGGCAGCTGATTTCAAAAGAGAGGAGGAGGCAGCCGAGCTCAGTAGGCCTCCATCCCCGACCACCACTGTGCAGAGAGTTCGTCTCTCGTCCATTCCACACCGCCGGCCTCAACCGTGGTGACGAGTCTCCACCACCGTGGGCGTGTGGTGTGACAGGCCACACCGCCATCCGGAGCTCGTCCACATTACCGTGAGCACCTCAGCGTGCACCTCCCTCGTCGTTGTCACCAACAACCACTGCCGCAGCCACTGCAATTTCACTCCTCAGTAAGTTAAGACGTCCGGGAAGTTTCCTGAACATCTGAAGCTCCTATAGCACACCTTCATCTTCCTTCCCTGTCCTTAGTTCTTTTTCCAGCCACTAGTCACAGCTACACCGCACGACCCTTCCATCCTCCAATGCCATCCCCAGCCCACACGCGCCTTCCTACCGCACGTCTGTAGCAGCAACCTCCACCTCACGCCCACACCAACCGTGCGCGTACGCACCTCTTGCAGAAGAGCGCCCCTACGGCTGCAGCGCCCGCCCGCCTGCCTGCAGCATTCTCCTGCACGCCCTCCAGCCGCGCGCAAGGAGGGAATGACCAGTAGCATCCAGCAGAGCTGCAGCCTTCCCTCGCCCACGCCTTCCACCTGCGCATGCCCCTGCTGCTCCTTACCGCCACCTCCAGCGCTTCAGTGCGCTCATTTGCAGCACCTCTTCACGCACGCAGCAGGCGTGTGTTCTTCTCCGTCCCTGCCATCTGCAACGCGCCCGTGCCTTCCAGCCTGCAGTGCACCCGCACCGTCCGCCTGCGCCTACCGCCTGCTGCAGCATCCGCCTCCACCAGAGCGCACCCGCCAGCAACCCTCCGCGCACTCAACTCCAGCGCGCCCGCAGCACCAGTCCGTGCGCGCGCACCACCTGCAGCAGCACTCAACTCCCGCATATAGCTGCCCCTTCAGCAGCTGCAGCCACCTTCGCCGGAGCTCCGTCCGACCAGCTCCGGCCACTGCTCGACGTGCGGCTGCCACCACCGCGACGGCCTCACTTCAGCCAACCGCCTGTGCGAACCTCTCCTCGATTGAACCTCTCTCTCGATCGTGAGGAGGAGAGAGGTAAAATGCACTGTTATGGACTTAATTAGTTATTACATTTCGTGCCATTACCAGGACAAAGAATTTTGGTTTATGAATATTTTATTGCGGTAAAATTTACAACTTCATACTCAAGCTCTCTTACAATTGCGTGGCTTTTGTAATTAACATTATTTGACATTGGTTTTGGGATTTAAATGTGCACAAATTTTCTTTAATACATGTCAATGGAAAATTGCATAAAATCATCACATGTTTATTGAATATTTCAGTGAGAAAAAATTGCACATCTACCCTTTTGTCTTCAAGATATTGTGCATCTTCTTTCCGTCGCATTTCATGTCAAGTTTGACTATGGATTTCTCACGAGATTGAATGAATACGTAATAACTGAGATATTATTGCATCATTGCCTCCCTGTGGACACGACCCGCTCCTAATTGAGTGGTTATATTAATTTTTGATTAGTTGATTTTTCCACCACATAAAACTACAAACGTCTTGAAAAGCGAACAATCGACTTGTCAGTGACTCAGCTAAGTCTGTATTGGTTACGCCAATGAACGGTTTGAGTCTCTGACCGTTCACGACGAAAGGTTCGGAATCGTGGCTGAGCGGATTGATCTCGACGGCTCCATTTCCAGAAGTCTGTCGGACAAGATATGGTCCGACCCACTTGGATCGTAGTTTCCCAAGGAATAATTTAAGTCGGGCATCGAAGAGTAGGACCTTTTGACCAGGGTGTAAGATCTTTCTGGATATATGCTTGTCATGAAAGGCTTTAACCCGCTTTTTGTAGATTCGCGAGTTCTTATACCCATCAAGGCGTAATTCATCAATCTCGCTTATCTGAAGCTTTCTGTGGGTTCCAACCTTAGAAAGATCTAGGTTGCAGTTCCGTGCTGCCCAATAGGCTTTGTTCTCCAGTTTGACGGGAAGGTGACTTGTCTTCCCGTACACCAATCTAAAAGGAGACATACCTAATTGGGTTTTGTGGGCGGTCCTATAAGCCCACAAAACTTCCGGAGGTTGGGATGACCAGTCCTTCCTGTCAGGTCGAACAGTAACCTGCAGGATTTTCTTGATCTCCCGATTTGATAGCTCAGCTAGACCATTAGTCTGGGGGTGATAAGGAGTAGAGATTCGATGCGACACCTTGTATTTGGTCATCAGTGACCTGAACTGAGCATTGGTAAAATGGGTCCCTCCATCAAAGTTGATCGCACGAGGAATCCCGAACCATGAGAAGATGTTCTGATGAATGACTTTGATGACAATCTTGTGATCACAGGTTTGGATCGGAATAGCTTTGATCCATTTGGGCACATAATCCACAGTGAGTAAAATGTACTCAAAGCCGTCCGAGATAGGGAAGGGGCCCATAAAATCAATCCCCAAAATATCAAAAATCTCGCATACGAGAATCGACTGTAAAGGCATCATGTCGCAATGGCTCATGTTGCCCAAAGCTTGGCAGCGACTGCATGCCTTACAGTGACTATATGCGTCCTTGAAGATAGTGGGCCAGTAAAAGCCACACTAGAGGATTTTTGATGCGATTTTTTGCCCAGAAAAATGGCCACCGCATGCCTGGTCATGGCAGAAAGAGAGTATGTCATTGATTTCGACCTTTGGGACACATCGCCGGATAATTTGGTCAGCACCTATGTGGAATTAGTACGGGTCTTCCCAGATGTAGTATTTGGTATCGGAGCGCAACTTATCTTTCTTGGCCTTTGGCCAATCAGACGCGATCTGGTGTGATGCCAAGTAATTTACTATATTAGCAAACCATGGAAGCCTGGTACCAATAGTCAAGAGGTGCTCATCAGGAAAATGCACCGTGATGGGTCCCGAAGGGTCGATGATCTCAGAAGGAAGGTGAGACAAGTGGTCAGCTACCACGTTCTGTCTTCCCACCTTGTCGCGAATCTCGAGGTCGAATTCTTGCAACAGCATGATCCATCGGATTAATCGAGGCTTTGCATCCTTTTTTGCAAGGAGATGCCTCACAACTATGTGATCCGAGTAGATTATGACGTGGGAACCCTGGAGATGAGATCTGAATTTTTCGAGGGCAAATACTACAATTAGCAGCTCTTTCTCCATAATCGTGTAGTTACGCTGAGCCTCGTCAAGTGTCTTGCTAGCGTAGTAGATGACCACGGATTTCCCGTCAATCTTCTGCCCCATAACCACTCATACAGCGAAGTCAGATGCATCGCACATGATCTCAAAGGGTTGAGACCAATCAGGGGACTATTGGATCGGGGCATGAGTGACTCAGTCACGAAGGATCTCAAAAGCTTGGGTGCATTCCTTGAAAATCTCACAGGGTACATCCTTGAAGAGAAGAGTGGTCAGGGGGCATGCGATTTTCGAGAAATCAGGGATCAAATGACGGTAAAAATTGACGTGTCCTAGAAAAGATCGGATGTCCCTTATCAAGCTAGGCATAGGATGTTTAGGAATCAAGTTAACCTTGGCTCGATCCACTTGGATGCCTCTCTCAGAAATTAAGTGTCCCAGGACGATACCCTCAGGCACCATAAAGTGGCTCTTTTCCCAGGAAAGAACCAGATTTACGTCAATGCAATGCCTGAGTATGTGAACCAAGTGCTGGAGGCAATCGTCAAGTGATGCCCCAAAAACTGAGAAGTCATCCATGAAGACTTCCAGAAAATCATCTACCATATAGAGAATATGGCAAGCATGCTCCGCTGAAAAGTCGCAGGTGCATTGTAGAGACCGAAAGGCGTCCTCCGGAATGCGTATGTCCCGAAGGGGCAGGTGAACATGGTCTTCTCTTGGTCCTCTGTATGAATCACCACTTGGTTATAACCGGAGTACCCATCAAGAAAGCAGAAGAATCTATTTCCCGCTAGCTTTTCGAGAAGCTGATCAATAAACGGTAGTGGGAAATGATCCTTCTTCATGGTGGAATTGAGTCTTCGGTAATCTATGCAGACTCTCCACGAGTTGGCTATACGGGTAGGTATGACCTCTTCAATTTTAGTCGTGATGGTGGTGAGGCTTGCCTTCTTAGGCACAACCTAGATTGGGCTCACCCAGCGACTGTCGAAGATCAGGTAGAAGATCCCTGCATCTAACCACTTAACGATCTTTTTCACGACCTCCTGCAGGTTGGGGTTCATACGTCTCTGCATCTCACGTAAAGGTCGTGCTCCCTCTTCAGAGTAGATGCAGTGTGTGTAATAAGAGGGACTTTTTCCAGTCAAATCATCGAGAGTCCAACTAATGGCTCTGCGATGTTGCTGGAGAATAGGAATCAGACGGGATTCCTGGTCAGGTGTGAGTTTGGAGTTTATAATCATCGGAAGTGTCTGATTGGAACCCAAAAAGACATATTTCAAATGATCGGGAAGGGACTTGAGTTCAAGAACAGGGTTATCAGCAGCAGCGGGTGGTTCAGAGTGAGTGTGGGGTACAAGGGTAGAAGTTATGGGTTTGTCTAGATCAAGTTCTGACTCCTCTAATTGCAATTTTAGATCTTCTTGTGGTTGATGAGGGATAATCATGTTGTCCTCAATTTGTGGTTCATCAACCACGGCTCTGATGTCACAAATTTGTTCAACGACACCACAATTAATCCCTTGTTGGGCCTTAAAGATATCAATCTTGAGAGTCTGATTCCCAAATTTCGGCTCTATTTGGCCCTCTTCACAACTTATATTGGCCCTTACAGTGGCCAGAAAAGGTCTCCTTAGCATGATTGGTGTATCCCTTGGATTCTCAGGTGCGTCCATGTCTAGAACTATGAAATCTACAGGGAAGTAGAAATCCCGCACCCTAACAATAACATCATCAAGAATTCCCTTAGGTGACTTGATAGATCGATCGGCTAACTGCAATGTCACCTTAGTCGGTTTCAGTTCAGATTCTTCTAGGTGGTTAAGTAGGGATGTGGGTATTAGGTTTATGGAGGCACCTAGGTCCAATAATGCTCTATCGAACTGAGTTTCACCAATCTTACATGAAATCAAGGGAGTGCTTGGGTCTTTTGCCTTGGGTGGGAGTTTACTCAGGATTACAGAGCTAGCTTGCTTGGATAGTAAATGGGACTCCCACTCTTGGTTCGCGACTTACGTTGAGGTGTACACATGTTCTTCAAGAATCATGCGTAAGCCGGTACGTGGCGGATTGCATCCATCAAGGGGATGTTTATTTGGACCTGCTCAAAGAGCGTGATCAGGTTCTCCTCAGGAGCCACGAGTTTAGCTATCCTCTTTCCCTTGGTTAAGGCCTTGAGAAATGAAACCTTGGTTGGTTCCTCTAGGATTGGTCCACGTTTTTGATTTGGGACAGGGATAGGAACATCCTGGATAACTATCCTAGGGTTTGGGTCACTGCTAGGCTTGGAGTGGTCTGGATATGGTGGGTCTTGGGTTGCTTTACCACTACAGGTCGTCACATAATTTAGTCCTGCCTGGTTCTGGTTGGGGGTTGGTAAGATGGGCTGCTGCTGTTGGTAACCCGCATAGGAGATTGATGCTTCAATCCCGTCAAGTGATGGAATAGAAGGGGCCTGATAGATCAAGTGTGTTTGGCCCGGGTTTGGGTTCATAATGCGCCGCTGGGTCGGCACGCTAGTCGGGTTAGGCAGAGGTTGAGAAGGAAGTGTGCCCGGTTGACGAGAATTTGCCAACTGGGCGAGTTGGTTGCGGACCTCTGTGATTTCATCCTTATGTTGCTTTTGGATAGCCGCATTTGTTCTTTGAATGCCAGCTAGAGTTTGGAGGATAAGGGACATTTGGTCTTGGTTGGGTCTGGATGGATAAGTGGGGTTGGGCCGAGGTTGAGGTGGCTGATAAGGAAGAGGGGCCTGTGGATGGGGTTGAAATGGTGGTCTTGGGTTCTGAGAATTTCCCACCCACTGGAAATTGGGGTGGTTTCGCCATCCAGGGTTATAGGTGTTTGAAAATGGGCCATTCTGGATGGCATTGAGGTCCTTGCAGGTCTTAGGAGCCTCAAGAAGTCGGAGAATGGGGTCGTAGGGTTCCCCCGGCAAGGATAGAAAGGATCGGAGGTCCCTCCAATCCTGGAGTCAGATGGGGGTGGATACGAGTCCATCCTCGGAGGTCGATGGAAAATGTTCTGCAGACTTTCCCGTGCAGGAGGGGGCTGTGCGAAGGAGTTCTGTGCAGAGGTGGCTCGTTGAAAGTGTTAAGTCAGCTCGTCCACCTTCTTCTGAATAATTGAGACATTGTCCAACCGACTCCCCATTAATTCCAGGTCGATTGATGTGGACAGACCCTGCATCTCATGTGCTCCCCTAAGGTTCGTCGCTATGCGGGTATTCGTCCGGTCGAATAATCCCATGGAGTCATTGTTGATGGAGTTCTCACACATATTCTCGAGAATCTCCCACACGGTGTCTTCATGTTGACCCATGATATTCCTTCCGCAAGTTGCATTGACGAACAGTTTAATATCTTCACGGAGTCCCAAGTAAAAAGACTAAACTTGTTCCCATTTAGGAACTCTGTGATGGGGGCACTTTCTCATGAGATCCTGAAATCGATCCCATGCTTCATGAAGAGGTTCTCATGTCTGCTGCGTGAAGTGAGTAATCTGATGGCGCAAGGCGTTTGTCCGACCAACGGGAAAGAACTTCTTCAAAAACTCGGACTGAAGTTCTTCCCAAGTGTTGATCGAGCAGGTCTGTGTCTGATACCAATGAGCTGCCTTGTCCATAAGGGAGAAAGATAACATCTTCATGAGTAAGATATCCCGATTCTGCGCATCTGACCCAAAGGTTTGGGCCAGATGCTTAAGCTGTTTAGTATGCTGGAAGGGGTCTTCAGAGTTAAACCCATAGAATTTAGGTGTGGCATGAATCATGTTGGGCTTCAATTCGGAATCAAGTCCTCCAGTCAGGATTCTGACTCGAGGCTCAATTGCCATCGCAGCGGGATTATAGTTGTCTCACATCATGAGGTGCTGCGGTGGGTTTTTGAAGTTTTGGAAGAGATCATTGAGTCGCTGGAGCTGGTGCTCAAGATTATTCTCTTCTTCAACAGGCTGAGCCATTGTGGAAGAAGGGGAAGTCGGTTCAGAGTCAGAAGAGAGGTCTATGTGAAGTAGTTGTCGCACAAACAAAGGTACTGAGACTTGGCCTCGGGGAGAGTGGATTTCTAGATGAGGTTTCAAGGACCTCCTACCGAACATGCGCTGATGGATTGGACGAGGTTAGAAAGTATTGGACCCAATCAAGACACCCAAAATGTTGGGTGACTATAGAGGTTCGGGGTGGATGATACCCCTTGATTAGAAGGTCGTCCACCTGAGAATTACCTGGGCAGCCAAAGAGGGTGAGTCCCACGACCCCTACACGGTAGAGCGCCCCCACGGGTTACAGGGTTTCCCCCACCCGACCTCTCTTGTCACTGAGATTCCAGGTAGACCAGAATGGGGACCTTGACCTCTTAAGTCTACCACTTTTAATTAAGATCAAGGTGCTTAGGATTTCTCTTGAAGTTTAAGCCTTTTGTGTGCAAAAAGTGACCTAATTTAAAGGTTGGTTGATCCAAGGGATCAACTTCACCTATTAGTTCCTGTGAGAGTTTATTAGGTCCTTTCTTTTATGGTTCAAGTGAATTAAGAGCCGGATTGCTTAGGGTTTCTCTTTATAGGTATTTTCAAGCAATGGTTTAGGCACACCTCTTTTTGGAATTTTCAGTTCTTGATTAGAAGGTGTGTCTCTAAAACCCTAGCTTAGAATCCTAGGTTGGCTTTAGTTGGTCCAATTAGTTGCCTCATAATTGCTTAACTAGGGCTCAAGCAAGAAGGTTTTAGCCGTAGTTACCTTAAGTGGATATGTAGATAAAATGTGTTGAAATTTAAAAGCAGGAAACTCTTGTGAATTACTATGTATAGAAGACAGGTAACCCTAGATTGATTTTTCTTTTCTTTTTCCTCTTAGAATTTAAGGGGCTTAAGAGAGAGGGTAGAAGGTTACCTGTCCCTTGGTGTGGTTGTTATGCGGCTGCTTGTTCCTTCTTTCCTTCCTATGCTTGCACAATAGAAGAAAGATCAAGTCAGTATTCAATTAGAAATTGTGAGTTAGTAGCTTCTAGAATGCCCGTTGCTCCCCAGCAACGACGCCAAAAACTGGTGGAGGGTTTTGTAAAACTGCCACTTGTTTGATTGAAAATAGAAAATCTCCGAGGTTGAACTCAGGAAGCAAAACTTGATTCTAGAAGCGTAGGAAATCACAATTTACAACATATACTGTTTTACAAAAAAGGATTAAAGAAAGGAAAATTGTCTCTTCTTTTCTTCTCTCTCTTTCTCCTTTCGTCTTCCTTTCTCTCTCTCTTTTTAGATGTCTGACTCCAAGAGTTAGACGCCTTAAATGCTTCTTGCTACAGTGCTTCTGCTGCTGCTGGTTCTTCTTCTTGGCTTCTTCTTCTTCTTTGCTATCTCTATTGCACGCCTTCTCTTCTGACTTCTTCTTCTTCCTTCTTTCTCCTTCTGCCTCAGCTCCCCTGCGACTACAGTGCCGTCTTCTTCCTCCTCCCTTTCTTACTCTGCTGCTCGCCTTCTCTTCTTTCTCTTTGGCCGCAGCTGCCTTCCTGCGTCTAAGTCCTCGCAGCTCTTCCCTTGCTTCTCCTGTTTCCCCTGTGTGTCTTGAGGCAACGAGCCTAAGACACTTTTGCAATTTATGTGCGATGGAGTGCTCGCAAACTAACAAGGTGGGACTAAACGTCCCACTCGCTTCTGCGCTTGCGCCCGCAGCAGGTCGTCGCCCGATTGCCGACGTAGTTGAGGCCCCTGATGCCAAGTGAAGGCCTGGGTGATTTTGCGAGGGGGTTCCACGCCTTCTGGACCTGGCAGCCTGGGGTGCTGGTTCTGCGTGAAGCTTCAAGCAAGCTTCAGCTCCTACGCTAATGGCGGAAGACGTCGCGACCCTGAAATCACAAATATGGCCTCGCGGCCCTGTTAGATCATAGGGGAACCTTCGCCGTGTCACGGCGAAGGTGAGGCCGAGGGTGGCTGGCCGCGGGGCGGCCTAGGCGTGCGTGCTTAGGTCGCTCTGTGGCTGTGGAGGTGGGTTAGGTCGGTGGAAGTGTGGGGCGGTGCTGACGGTTAGTGAATAGGCAGAAGGTGATCAGTGGATTGTGGCGAAGCTTGTGGGGTGTCTGGCGAGGCGTTTGGAGGTGTGACGCGGTGGCTACGCCTCGCCCATGGTCTGTCGGAGGTGGACAAGGTGGCGGTGGACAGTGGCGTTGAAGGGTCGGAAGTGCAAACTTAGAGAGGGGAATTGAAGAGAGGAGAGAGGAGAAAAGTTGTTACCTACTTAGCAGACGAAAGAGGGGGAGGAGGCGGTGAGCGGCTGTGCTGCCATCGTCGGAGACGAAGGGGCCCAGGAGAAGGGACGGCGACGAGGAAGAGGTGCTGGAGTGCGTCTGCTGGTACGGCCAGGCGCAGCGGAGGACGGCAGAGGTAACCCTGCCACTGGTATGGTGGCAGGGCGATGAGAGAGGAGGAGGGTCTCCAGTGCCTGCGGGCGAATGGCCGAAGGAGACAAAAATTGAGGGAATTTCTCGGCCAAAATAAGCTTGGAGGAAGTGGTAGGGGTTGCCGTTCCTTAAATAGGTGTTGGTCGATAGGGAATCGCGAGAAGGGGACATGGGTTCCTCGCCGAAGGCATGGCCGGAAAAAGACCCATACCTCTTGAGCATTCGCACGAAAGGTATGATGGCCAGCAGGGCATGGGAGCTAGCCCATGCAGAAGAGGACAACGCAAGGAGTCCTTTCAAATCTGGGGCCGGCTCCCCAGGTCTGTGCAGCGCCATCCTCTGCGCAAAGTCGTCGGAGGTACGGCCTGCGCAAGCGGGGGCAGAGGGACCCAATTGAAGAAAGAGACGAGAAAGGTAGGGGGTATCTGCAAGAGTCCAAAAAGCTAAGGGTCAAAAAGTAATTATTGAGGACCATTTTGTAAAGTGGGTCAAGGCGACCTTTCCTTAGGTCCAAATTTTGGTATAAACCTAATTTGGACCTAAGGAATCCAATGGTGAGGTTGGATTTTAGGTTTAACCATGTTTGATTGGACATTTTACACAAAAACCTAAATTAGGTCAAAAATTGGGTATGGTTCTTAATCTAGGTCAAGATAGGTTCCAATGGCCAAATTGAAGGTTCTAAACCCTAGGGGATAGTTTTTCATGAATTTTAGAGGGTTTAATTGATTTTTGTCTTTCCTGAAACTTTGTGAATTAAAGTGGGTTTGTTTTAGGGTTACAGAATGTCATTTAATTCCCAGATTTTGTCATAACCCTTTCATGATCAAACCATCCCACTTTTTCTCTTAGTAAGCCCATTTGACCTATGTCTAGACCCTTAAAAATCCCGTTTATGTACTGCAATGGTAAAATTACAGTTTTACCTCTTGTGAATTATTTTATTCTCAGATTTGTAATTCCTAGATTTGGGCTTTCCCTTAGGTTTTGTTGGAGCTTTTGTTCAATTTATTAGGTCAAAAAGTGCTAGTTACGGTTCATGATGTAGTGCTCATCAGGGGAGTCCCAATCCCTAGGCCAGCTGCTAGACCTTCCCATTATGAAATGGTGGAAGGCCTTATCAGAGTTGGTTACCATGGCTTGCCTCCTCCATTGAGCAATCTACCGAGCAGATTATACTTGATAATAAGTGGTGCAATCGCTGGACCCTGTCCTTTTTCTTTCCTTTTGTTAGGCCTCTTTTGTATTTGATGTAATTAGTGCGATCATGCCCCACTTTTGATATAGCTTTGTATAGAAATAGCTTTTGGTAGTTTAAAAGCATGTATATAAAGAAATGTAATCTTTTATATGCATAGATAGTGTACAACATGTTGATTTCTGTAAATGATATTGCATGGACAATGTTATGAAAGATGAATGGTTTTGGTTCCGTTTTCGAGTTATACAACTGTTGTTATATTCTGATTGTGATGTGGTTGTGGGTGTGCCTGCTTTGGTTATTTTGTTCTATGTTGCTCCGTTGTGATTGAGTGTGGGTTGTACCCACCATATTATGTTGGTATGTATGCACAAGTTCTCTTTTCAAGTATAGGTTTTCTGAAAAACTCAATAAAATAGGGAAAACTCTATTGAATTTTCCGTAAATTTTGACCCCCTTGTTAATTAAAATATGTTGAACTCTAAAATGTACCTAATAAGTAGGACTGCGTATAACTTTAACAACCTAGTATTTGGGACTTTAGTGCCTTCACATCTGTAATGCACTCACGATCTGTAAGGGGATTAGCAAGGGGTGACATTTTCCTTAAGGTTTTGGGGCTTTGTTGCTTACTTGTCATAACTATAGGATATTGCTCCTATAGCCCTTAAACTATCTGTAAAGGAGGTTTTTGCTTTTCAAAGGCTTTTTTTCCTAATGTACTCAAATAACTTTCGAGGGAGCTTTTAAAGACTTTTGCTTCTAATGCCCATGAGCTATTTGAAAGGGAGTTTTTAGAGGGTTCAAGATTTATCAAGAAGGATCACTTGCACAAAGGCTCCTTCTTGAAACAGTGCATGAAAATAAATCAGGGTTCAGGGCTTGATTGCTTTGCCCTTGGGGCCATGGCCATAGGGTAATAATTAACACATACTTCCCACCCAATCTTTTGAAGAGGGGTGAGGTGCTTGATATAAGTTGGGGCTTTCTATTGCTCGATTATGGTCAGGACTTTGTGGCATTGTTCTTGACTCCAAGTCCATTTTCTGGAGTGAGAACCCCTCATATTAGCCTACCCTTAACTCTTTTAACGTTGAATCCATTTTTGCTTTGGCAATTCAATTGAGTGGTAGGTTTCAAAGGTTTTGGACTTTGTTATATCCCTTTTGTGTCAACTAGGCTCATGAGTAAGGGCTATTGGCTTGTCCTCTATAAGTTCTAATGCCTTCAAACTTGTACCTAAGTTGTTGGCAATATCTTTTAATTTGACTATGTCATACTTAGCAATTAATGGCAAGTAGCAACGTTTCAGGATTTGTAACTTATATTTGGGCCTTTAGCAATTGAAGACCCATACTAGATCCTCTACTCCTGACCATCCACTACTCTTCTTTACCTTCGTTTGCAATGACAATGGTTGGAGTGGCAATGACATTAGAAAGCAATGGTTCTGCTTCCTTTGTTGAGGAAGGGATCCCTCAAGGGTTCCCTATCGAGGAGTGCTTTGATGACTTTGTTCTTTCCCTCCTACCTTGTAAGGAACCATTCCTTCCTTCTTCCTTCTATGCATGCCAGCAGTTTTGCATGCTATCAAAGGTGGGAGTTCTGAAGTGCTCGAGGGCTTATGGATTTGCGATGCCTAAACCTGTAATCTTGTAGGAAGGGGTGCATCTTTTCAACGAAGGACACTTCACCATTGAGTATAGGTTCAAATTACCTTTAAACCTATTCTAGGATTGGTTGTTGGAGCTTCTATAGATTCCTCTCGTTTAATGAGTGCTTCATTACTCCTGAGTGCCTTTTGCTTTTGTGAGCTTTCTACAACTATTGACCTATGGTAAATCTCTTGCTCTACATATGCAGTATAGCTTTGTTTAGGGAGTTATAGATAAAAGGTTTCCTTCCTTTCCATGAGAAGTAGCTGGTCATGGCCCTTAGTCCTAGTAAGGTGTACGGGAAATATTGGTTCTTCATGAGGTGAGAATAAACCATATTGTTTCCCAACAAATGGCTTCTCCTCCCCTATCACTTTGATGGGACACTATTGTAGGTTCTGACGGAGGGGGTGAGATCGAGTGTGATAAACAAATTATGCAAAATATAAATCAATAATACCAATAAGCAATCTCACAAATGTCACAATGGATTTTTAGGTGGAAACCCAAACTCGAGTAAAAACCACCACCTAAACCTCTCGGTTTAGGATTCCCTGATCGACCTAGTCGATCCAATCCACTAATCGAACTATTTAACCGAGGGTAGTTCAACCTCAATACAATGACGCTAGTTACACGAGGGTAGCGTACCTCAAACCGACACTACTTACACGAGGGTAGTGTACCTCAAAGCCCTTTTCACGAAGAATGTTTTGTCTCTTGAGGGAGACGGGAATTCACAAAGTGAATACTCAAACAAAGACAACTTACAACAGTCCTATGGAGCCACAAAGTATAAATGTTAAATTTAGCTTCTATAGGAAAAAGATGCTTCCCTTTGATGGAAGCGCGTCGGCTAGCAACGCGGTGTGCTTGAACTACGCAAGGCACAACGAATGATGGCATCACCATCATCTTCTATATCTACCTTAATTTGGCTAAGTTCTAAGATTAAATTCACTTAATTAACTCAATCAAGGCTAAAGAAAGAGGAATTGATAAAAATAGGAGTTGATTCTGTTATTTTCACGAACAATTATCAATGCAGAATGGCCAAGGGGTAAAATTATGGTTAATCAAAAGTCAATTGAGCTTAAATTTCCTAAAGGTGGGTTGATATTAAGTAATTTAGAATTTACATTCAAATCGAATGCTGATTTTTAGTTAAAAATGCTAATTTCGACTCCATTTCAATTAAAATAGTTTCGATAGTAATAAATATAATCTAAACCTTCTAAAATTCATTTTAAAATATTCTATAAAGTTTGGAGCAGTCAATTTGGCAATTGAAACCTGTTTTGACCTAAAATAGAAATGTAGGTGGGTATTTGGTACGTTTTTGGGTAAATCATAAATTTACCATGTAAACTTCATCAGAACCCAAAATTGAAGTTATCATCAACTTCCTTATGTTCAAATTATATTACCATAAAAATTGGGTTCATTTAGACTTCATCTTGGACAAGTTTGCAATTTATCCCTTATTTCCCAATTTCTTTACAAATACCTCCTTAACTTTTGATTTCTTACAAATATGACCCAGCCACCAGCACCTTTAACCTCCCACCTCTACGTCCTTTGGCCGTCAACTCTGGTAAGGCCGTTTCAGCAACTGCTAGCACTATCCTCACACGCCAAGGAGCTATAATCATTCCCCATCTCACATTGCTTCCCTCTGTCAAGTCATGGCGAGTCCCTACCCTCCTCTTTCTTCCTCCTTGACATCGCCGTCGACGAGACCCCAAAGGCTCCTTTGACCTCCTTATCCGTGCATCCTCCGACCACAAGGGCAACACCAACCTCTTCATCATCTTCCTCCGATCGTCCCAACTAAAGCACAGATCTCTCCTTCGTTTTTCCTCGTCGTTGGCCTCTCCTGAAGCCACCTTCTTCCATGCGTTCGGTCACCACGCCTCATCCATGCCGGTTAGGCTCTTCAAATATAGGTTTCGAATGCCACAACTACCTCCTCATTATCTTCACGATTGACCACGTGCTGGCCACAAATCCGGCGAGTACACCTTGCCACTCCAGACTTCATCGCATGTCACCAACCACCTCGCCACTTTCGCATGACCTCGGTCAACGAAAGCCCTCAACCTATTGAGGGTTTCATCGACTTGATCTCCCTACCTGACTCTCCATGCCGCCTTCGTCTTTCTCTAGTTCGCCAACTCATCCTCAACCTCCTTGTACTAATCCAACACTACCACCACCTTCAGTGCATCGAGGCAAAGCTTCTCAACCCCTTGGTTGAGAGCTTCCATGCCTCCACCCTCCGGTCAACCCTCGCCGTCGCCGCTGTCTTCCTCGACATCAACCCATGTCCGCTGGCCATCTTCAAGACCTTAGACTATGCGCAAAGATCCACGACGGCATAAGGAACCTTCTCACAACCTCACCCGTTGCTTCTCTCAAGAGGAAGAGCTTCAACAAAACCACCAGTTCCGCCCTCCCTACTGTGTGGTCATCGGCGGTCTTACCCACTGCCAATCGCCACCGCGCCATCGCCATCTCATCGACCCTCCTTCAACAATTATCCTCCACCCTTCGCCAGAGCTATGTGACCACGGTAGCGTGATTCTGGCACATCTCTGGCGAGGTCCGCCGGCGATGCAGAGGAGAACCCTTGTTGCTTGTAGAAGCTGATTCACAAAGAAATAAACTTCTAAGGACCCAATTGCAAACTTGTAGGGACTTAGTTACAAAGAAGAAAAGGTAGTCGAGGACCAAAGCTGTAAATCCTTAAGGATCCGAAAGAAAACATCCAGGGACCAAAGCGCAAGTATCCAGGGGTTTGAAAGTAAGGAAATAAGATTTATAGGGACTGATTTGTAATTCACATCTATTTGTTAAGAATTAGTTCCAAATTTTGGATGTTTGGCTTATTTGATGGAACATTAGCATTGACTTGACATGTTTAATATGAAATAGCATTGTTTTGTCATTATATGCAAGTAAGTACCAATTGATATCATTTTAATTGCTTCCATGATTAAATTACTTGATTAACCATTTTTGAACTAGATTTATATTAGAAGAATTTAAATTTATCACGTCTAGTTCTTGGACTTAAAATTCTAGATAGTGGTATCCACGCATTTTTGTTGCTCCTAGAGAACGACCTTGGATTTCTCTTTTAATTCGAGCAGTATAAATTTTAATTGTTAATCTCTCTTAGTCGTCTATACTACAAAGTGACACGATCTTAAAATACAACTCAAGCCGGTTAACAACGACGCTCTAGTATGTGAAGCCAGAAGAGCGAGTGCACAGCTATGATGGTGCTCTGAAATGTGTAGAATGATCTTGGAGAGCAATAATACTTCTCTAAATGATTTCTCTTTTCTTGGATATAATATGAGAGGAAGTAGTATATCAAGGTGTGTTTAGTTAGGGAAGGGTGCTTCTCTATTTATAAAGGTGCTTAGAAGGCTTTGGAAACCTCTTGTAGCCATTTGGAACAAGGCTCAAGAGAGTGGTCCAAGATCCCACTGCAATCAGAGTCATTAAAGAGTCTGAAAGGTCTTTTGGACGTCTGAATTTATGGTCAGACGTTTGGGTCATCGTTTGATCTGATGGCTGGTCATTTAATCTAAAAGGGTTAATCATCTGGACTGGGTTGGATTAAGACAGACGTCTAAGAAGATGTTTTAAGTCGTCTTGGAAATTAATCTGACATCTAATTCAAAGGTGGGTTTCTTCCTATTATTAGCAGATCAAAATAGGGTTCTAGTGTTTGTTGGTCAGACGACATTTAGGATGTCTGGCAAATTGTCTGGTCGTTTGGAAAGAGAATTCTTTGCAAGAGTTTTTGAAGCGGAAGACGTACACAAAAAGGATTGAGTTTTGAGAACCTGTCATCGTACTATGATTTGCGAAGAAATCTATCAACAGATAAATTTACCGAAATTCATAAAGAAATTTCGGGTCGAACACAGGGAGGCTACGTCGATATAAAATCCGCAATTATATTTTTTTTGGGATTTTTGTTCTGAAAGCGAGATAATCACAATGAGTTTGATATTAACACTAAGAGAGAGGGAGAGAGAGAGAGAGAACAATCACTTTGCAACTGAATATTATTTTTACAACTAGAAAGCTGGAAATGATTATAGTTAGAAAGTGGAAAATTCCATTATAGAAAGCAGTAAAGAAGGGAGAGAGATGTTATCCTCATTGACAGTTGCCTGGAGGACGAGCCGGACGGGGCGACGCCTAGAAGACGGAGGATGAAGACGATAGATGAAGAATGGAGCAAGAAGAACCGGGGACGAGGCAGGGCGTCGTCGTTGTCGCGGGATCCACTTCTGGAATAGGGGGAGAAAACTTTGATTTTGGCTCTAGAGGAGCATCCTTGGCTTGGGACAACCTTCTTTAGAGCTTTGGAGAGGGAGAAAGGTGAAGGAAGGGATCAAGAAGAAGTGGAGGTCGTAAGGCTATATATAGGTGTAGAGGTTGGGGGCAATTAGGTCTTTTTATATATAAAACATTAATTCAGGGCCTTTAGTGACGGATTTATCCGTCACTAAAGGCATGAACGTGGGCGACGTGCAAGCGCACCTGCCGTCTCCTCCTCTTTTGCGCGCCTAATGCATGTGCTCGTCCAAGCAGTCTTAGCCATCCGATTGTGAGATCGGACGGCTTAAACCACTCCTTGCTCACATAGCTTCAGTGTAACCGTGTGCCTGTGCATGAGATGGAGCGTGTAGAAGCGCGTCATCACGCGCGTATGTGCTCCTCGCCCATCCATCGCGCCACGTTGTCGCTTGATCTGCCGTTCGCATTCCATCTGACGATCGAATTTGACCCGCGCATGTCGCCTGCTCGATTTGAGGAGGGTGGGGCTTGAACCCGTGCCCTCTTCGTCGTGGATGGTGTCGAGACCAACTGTTATGAACGTGGCATCAGATGGATTTTAAGACGTCTGGGAAGTGGCCCAGACATCTGTCTAGACGTCTGGAACCCTTCCCAGACGTCTGGTAATAAATTCTTTCGGCGTGCTGGGTTGCGTCTGCGCGCGTGCGCGCGCAGACTGCGCCTACCACCTTCGTCTTCTTTTTCTTCTCTCTTCCTGCAGACGTGCCGCTTCTCTTCTCTCTCTCCCCGTGCTGCCTTATATATAAACCCTTACCCTCATCTCCTCCGCCTTTCTCTTCTCCTTCTCCCTGCTAGCGAGAGCGCGAGCGAGCGAGTGAGCGGTGGGCGTGGGGTGTCGCGGAGGGGTTGCTGCAGCTCGGGCAGCAGGCGGACGAGGCGCGGTGCGGCCGTGCATTTCGAGCGGAGAGCGAACCAGGTCCTGATTCTGGGAAAATTTTTCCAGAATCAGACGTCTGGAGGACAATCTAGACGTCTGACAGGTACAATAATTTTCTTCCCTTCTTCTTTTATGCGTGTACGGCCATGCGGCCGTACGCCGCGTTCCTCTGCACCTTTTCGTGATGAGAAGCGGATGCTTGTTTGCGCAGGTGTTGTTCAGGAAGGCGCGAGGGCTCGCCATTCCACACGAATCAGACGTCTGGGCGAAGTACCAGACGGCGGGGAGAACCTCTAGACGTCCGAGGTGACAATCGGACGTCTGGAAACCAAGGCCAGATGTTCCAGCGGGCTTCTGGACGTCTGAAGGACTACGCAGACTGAGGTACGACCTGATCCTCCTTTTAGGACGTCTGGAAGAGGTTCCTGACGTTTGATTTTGGACAGATTCGTCATTTTTGGCCCGTTTAGGGCCCGTTCGGAGTTCGTTTTCCGCGTTTCGAGTTGCGTTCTTTCAAGAATTAATTCCTCTATCCGTTTACGGTAATTGTATACTGTTCTGAGAAATTCCTTGTGTTAGGACCCCGTTCCGTTGCAATTTTGGGGGTTGCGAAGGCGCGCGGGATTGCCGACCACGCCCCTAGTACTCCCGGTTTCGCTGGTAGAGTGCCTTTTTAATCTATTTAACAAAATTTGTTACAATTATGAAACAATTAATAGAGTCTAGGGCATTACATGAACCCTAAGACTGATAAATTAGATTGAATGATAGATCCTAGGGTATTGCATGAATCCTTGGATTGGAAAAACTAGATTGAATGATAGATCCTAGGGTACGGCATGAATCCTAGGACTGGTAAACTAGTTGAATATACAAATATTACAATCTTGGAAAAGTAGAAAGAAATTGATAACTACCTATAAATTGGTTAACAGCTGCCTGTTATGAATGAATAAATACGATTAAGAACATGGGTTATATAAATATAAAGCTGGAATGGTGAAACCCAAAATGGCCAAACAAAAGGAACATGAACCCTACAGGGAATTAAGAGTAGAACTCCTGGAAAGAGAATGGAATGGAACTGAGAAAGTAAACTGTGGAAGTGTGTTGTCTCTTGGGTACGTGGTACCAAAGAGAGCACATATTACCTCTTAGTCTAGAGGGGAGCTTGCCTCCCTCAGGTTGAGACCAGGGTGGGTTTGGCCACTTTACACTGACTTGCTGGCCCTCGCGTACGCAGTACCGAGAAGAGCTACTAGTGTAGGGAGAGCACTAGCTGCCCCATGGGCCCCAGGGTTCTGCTAGCTCTCCTACATCGACTTGTTAGGCCCACTGGGCAAACCAGGGTAGTCAGGCGAGGGTGCGCGGACTGTGGAGGGGTTGGACCCCTGTTACTGAGAGGGCTCTGCCCTATACTAGTTCCGTGCGGTGCTTTGGGCGCACCCGTTAACAGAAACGACTGACCGCGTGCCAGTGCGGGATAGCTACCCGTGCGCTTATCGCGCATGCCGTAGTCACCGTTGCGTCTGTTAGCGACCTTGGGGTGGTTGACTGAGGGTAGGACCACCACGGGGGACTCTCCCGCCCAGGAGAGCACCACGTGTTACTTCTACTTTTCGGAAAAGACTACAATCAAGATCGTTCCCACGAGGAACATTCAAGATCAAGAGAAGGATCTGAGAAATACATCAATAGTGAATAAATAGAAGGACATAAATAAAGAAAGTGAAAATATAACAGCTACTGTACGCTCTACTGCTTCTTTAGCTTTTAGTTGCCACTCTACTCAGCGTTTCGCTGACATGTCACCCTTGTTACCTTTCAGGACCAGGTGTTGAGCAGCCAGAGTCAGCGGCTGTAGAGGGCGCTGGGCCTAGTAGAGCCCAGTAGTGTTACCTGTAGTACCTTCTGTACTTTTCTTTTCACTGTAGTGAGTAGTTTTCTGTACTCTCTTTGTTGTAAGCTTTATGTTATGTACATGTTTATTTCCCTTCTATTGTGGTGGTGCATATTGTAGTATTTCCTTTCTTTACTGCTGTATTTTGTTACTGCTAGTTATATACATGGTGAATGTAGTTTATTTTACTGTTCTTTTGGTTACTTCTTGTTGGACGACTGGGTCTTGGGATTAGTCGAGTCGGTCCGATTCTCGTGTCTCGTAGGGATTCGGGAATCGGGTCGTTACACCAACGCGCCAAGCCGCCTTTGAGGCACTCTTTGGATCCATGCGCACTCGCTCTCAACTGTTTGATCAAGATCCAACAATTGAGATCAATCGAGTGGGTGAGGAGAGAGAGGGTGCGATGGCCCTCACTAATTTGGCTGGGCTGATTTGGGCAGTCGAGATGGTGCCACGTGGTGCCATCTTGGCCGTCCATCTTCTGTGACTTATAGAAGGTGCCTCGGATGTCGGATTGGACTGATTTTCACGTCGTTAGGCTATGATCATCGATCCGAACCCATCAGTGCAGTCAGATTTGTCATTTGAAGTGCAGATTGACACCATCTTGGCCTTTGATCTCTGACCTTCCTCAGATTATATCTGATGCTACGAAAGTCCCATCGAGCGATCTTGGTGTCGTTGAACTCCGATCGGGGCAATCTTGGAGTTGTTGAACTCTAATCGTCACTCTGATCAGATCCATACGGTTGGATCTTTGATCCGAGGTCCTGATTAAAAGTCGCCTTGTCCCTGGCAGCCAAAAGGAAGAAATTACTATACAATTTGTACAATTTAAACTAAATGCATGATGATGCATGTTGTGAAATATTTAAAATACGTGATGCTAATATGATATTAAGAACATGCATTAATAGGCATTTTTGGCTATTCAAATTTATGCACATCACACCCCCATGCCTTTCTTTTGCTAATCCCTAGTAAAAACTATATGCTATTTATAGAAGAATTAGGTCAGATTTCTTGGGCAAAAGTTATTCTTCAACACTAGGAAATTTTTACTAAGAACCTAAATTACAAAGACACAATAGCACCTGGGTGTCTACCAAAATGCAGACCGCCTCAAGCCCTCGCCTTATTCAAAGGAGGATCTTTTTCTTCTTTTCTTCTTTTCTTTTATTTTTTTTTTTTGAGTTTAGGGTTTCGAAGCAGCTTTCTTCGGCCACTCAACCCACCCAAGACTCGAAGAGAACCCTAAGTTCTAAGCATCTTTGTGTGAAATGTGATAGAGTTACTGATCGATGATTAGAACGGACTTTGGGTTTTTACTTCCCTAGGTGACCTTGAAAAGAAATTTTGCCTAAAAGTGTATCTATTCGACCGGTAGCTTTCTCCCTACTTTTATTTTTATGGGGTCAACACAAGGGCGAACCCAGTATATATCTCCCTGGCTTATTCTACTTCTACACTTCTTCCTAAGTGTTTTAGAATTTTACGTGCATTTCTTGAGCTGGGTTCTGGACAACCTACCAAAAGGCTGTTACCTATAATAACTTACCAGCCATACTCGTGCAGTGATGTGTGGCTTATTTCTTTTTCTTTTCTTTTCTCCTTTCTATTTTTTTCTTTTCTTTTTGGATTTTTTTTTAAGTAGGTGGCTTTCCTGATCTAAGATTTTCTTAAAGGCAGTAGGAAAAGAATGATCATGTGACTAGTGATGAGAACCTCATCATGAGCCCTAACAAACTCCTTTCAACCTAAAAAAGAGAATAAAAGCTCTTACATAAGGCCTAATACAAGGGATCACTAATCTGGGAAGAGAACATGAAATAAAAGGTAAAACTATAATTTTACCAGTGCAGTTCATCAACGAGATTTTCCAGGGGCTAAACATAGGTCAATTGGGCTTAATAAGAGGAAAAGTGGAATGGTTCAGTCAGAAAAGGGTTTTGGTGAGATTTAAGAATTAAATGACATTCTGTAACCCTAAAATAAACCCACTTAATTTCACAAGGTTCCAGTCAGGATAAAAATCAACTAAACCCTCTAAAATTTATGAAAAAATATCACCTAGGGTTTAGAACCTTCAATTTGACCTTCGGAACCTATTTTGACATAGATTGGGGTCCTAGCTCAATATTTGACCTAATTTAGATTTTCATGCAAAATATCCAGTCAAACGTAGTCAAACCTAAAATCCAACTTCACCATTGGATTCCTTAGGTCCAAATTAGGTTTTTACCAAAATATGGACCTAAGGGAAGGTCATCTTGACTTACTTTGCAAAAAAGTCCACCTAATTACATTTTGGCCCTTAAATTTTGAAAACCATTGCGAAAGCCCCCTCAACTTCTTCGTCACTTTTTACATTCTGGTCCCTCTACCATTGCAGCAGAAGGCCCATACCTCCGGTGAAGTTTCAAGGAGGATTTCTCCTCGCTTCCCGAGGGAGCTGCCCTCATATTTGAAAGGGGGGTTCTCTAAGAAGTCCCATACCGCATGAGCAGCTCCCCATGCCATGATTCGTGTTATGACCCTGGCATCAAACAACGTTCTGGGAGTTGGTCCAAACGTCTGGAAATTAATTTTTTCGGCGTACAGTTTCACGTCTGCGCGCATGCGCGCGCAAACTGAACCGCCGCCCTCCTTTCTTCTCTTTCTTTCCTCCCTGCAGGCGTAGCCTTCTTTCTCTCTCCCTCCCCACGGCAGCCTTCAAATACTCCCCCTCTCCTCTCCCTCACCCTCACTCCACCGCCTTCTTCTTCTTCTTCCTGTTAGCGAGAGAGTGAGAGGGCGAGGGCAGCAGCAGCTGCTGCCGTGAGTGCACGTGGAGGAGGGGTTGCTGCGAGAGGGAGAGAGCTAGATCGCGAGGGTGCGAGCTCGCCAGAGCAGCCAGGGCCGGCCGGCGGGTGCGCAGCAGGAGTGTGGCGTTGGGGAGGAGCTACTGCAGCTCAGGCGGCAGGCGAGCACGGCACGGCCGTGCGCAGCGGGCGGAGGGCAAGGAGGTCCCAATTTTGGGAAAATTTCCCAGAATCAGACGTCTGGACATACGTCCAGACGACGCAGGAGGCATTTGGAGGAAGGTCCAGACGTCTGAAAGGTACGATATTTTTCCTTCCTTCTTCTTTCGCGTGTACGGCCATGCAGTCGTTCCGCCGAAAGGGTTCTGCCTCGTTTCGTGTTGAGGACGGTCGCATATGTGTGCAGGTCTCGTTCTGGACGGTGCAAGGGCACGCCGTCCCACACAGGTCGGACGTTTGGGCACAGCACCAGACAACGGAGAGGGTCTCCAGACGTCCGGAGTGACAGTCGGACGTCTGGAAACTAAGGCCAGACGGTTCAGCGGGATTTTGGACATCTGAAGGACCGCGCAGGATCAAGGTGTGACCTGAGCCATCGTTTAAGACGTCTGGAAGATGTTCCAGACGTCTGATTTTGGGCAGACTTGTCGTTTTTGACCCGTTTGGGGTCCGTTCGATGTCCGTTTTCCGCGATTCAAGTTTCGTTCTTCTCAGAATTAGTTCCTCTACCTGTTTACAGTATTTGTATCCTGTTCTGAGTAGCTCCTTGTATTTGATCCTTATATTAGGACCCCGTTCCGTTGCAGCTCTAGGGCTTGCGGAGGAACGCAGGCTTGTCGATCACGCCCCCAGTACTCCCGGTTTTGCGGGTAGAGTGGCTCCCTTTAAATATTTACCAACATTTATGCACTTGTGATATAATTAATAGATTCTAAGGTATGGCATGAACCCTAGGATTGGAAAACTATATTGAATGATAGATTAGGGTATGGCATGAATCTTAGGACTGGAAAACTAGATTGAATGATAGATCCTAAGGTATTGCATGAATCCTAAGACTGGAAAACTAGATTGAATGATAGATCCTAGGGTGTGGCATGAATCCTAGGAACAGAAAATACCAAACGAATGTCGTTAATATATGAATTGCAGACTTGGAAAAGTAGAAAGAAAAATGATAATTGCCTGTAATTGGATAACAGTTGCTTGCTTATGAATGGATATTAATTATTGAGAACATGGGCTATATGAGAATAAAGCTAAAATGATGAAACCTAAATTGGTTTAGTTAAAGAAATATGAGCATGAACCCTACCGGGAATTAGGAGTAGAACTCCTGAGAGGTGAATGGAATAGAATTGGGGAAGTGAGCTGGCCCTTGAGTATGGAGTACCAAGGAGAGCGACTGTCCCCCTGTTTAGTGCGGAGTGGAGCTAGCCGCCCCAGGGACCCTGGGTTAGGTCTGGCCACTTTGTACCGACTTTTGGCCCTCGTGTACACAGTACCGAGGAGAGCTAGTAGTGTAGAGTGAGCACTAGCTACCCTACGGGCCCCGGGGTTCTGCTAGCCCTCCTACATCGACTTGTTAGGCCCACTGGGCAAACCAGGGTAGTCAGGAGAGGGTGCGTGGACTGTGAAGGGGCAAGACCCCTGTTTGGTTACTGTAGAGGGGCTGGACCCTTGTTATTGAGAGGGCTCTACCCTATACGGGTTCCGTGCTGTGCTTTGGGATGCACCCGTTAACGGAAACGACTGTCCGCGTGCCAGTGCGGGGTAGCTACCCGTGCGTTTGTTGCATATGCCATAGTCACCGTTACGTCTGTCAGTGACATTGGGGTGGTTGACTGAGGGTAGGACCACCACGGGGGACTCTCCCGGCCAGGAGAGCACCACGTGTTACTTCTACTTTTCGGAAAAGACTGCAATCAAGATCGTTCCCACGAGGAACATTCGAGATCAAGAGAAAGATCTGAGGAATAATTCAATAATGAGTAAATGGAAAAATAAAGAAAGAGATTAAAAATATAACAACTACTGTCCACCTTACTATTTTTCTTAGCTTTTGGTTGCCACTCTACTCAGCGTTTCGCTGATGTGTCACCTTTTCAGGACCAGGTGTTGAGCAGCCAGAGCCGGCGGCTGTTGAGGGAGCTGGGCCTAGTAGAGCCCAGTAGTCTTACTCGTGTAGTACCTACTGTACCGTTTCTTTTGTGTAGTGAGTATTTTTCTGTTACCACTGTACTCTTTTATTGTAAGCATCATGTTTATGTACCTATTTATTTCTCTACTGTTGTGGTGGTGTATACTGTAGTAGTTCTTTTCTTTACTGCTGTATTTTGTTACTGCTAGTTATATACATGGTGAATGTGGTTTATTTTACTGCTCTTTTGGTTACTTTCTCGTTGGATGACTGGGTCTTGAGATCAGTTGAGTCGGTCCGATTCTCGTGTCTTGTAGGGATTCGGGAATTGGGTCGTAACAATTCGCCCCATACCTCTCGTGCGAACATTTGAGAGGCGTGGGTATCGTACCCACGACAACCTCCTGCGAGGATTTTGCTCGCCTGCCAAGTGCCTGACCCTGCTTGTGCCTATAAAAGAAACTCCAGGACCAGCCGCTTCTTCCAAGCTTGTTTTGGCCTGAGAATCCGGTCAGACGCCCGCAAGCTCCGGCGACCTCTCCTCCTTCTTCTAGTCGCTCTGCCACCGTACCAGTGGCAGAGTTGTCTCCGCCTCATTCTTTCGCTCGTGCCATACTTGCGCCCGCATCTACCTCCCTCTCGTCGTTGCCGCCTCTCCATCTCAGGGCCTTCGTCTCCGGCGAAGGGAGATACGCATCGTCCGCCCCTCTGCCTCCCCTTTCATCCAGCCACTCTCATATAAGACCTCTTTCTCTTCTCTTCATTTTCCCCCTCTTTATTTCTCAAAACAACCCCCGACAACCACAGACCGCCACCATCTTCTCCACCTCCAGCCGACCACCGGTGAAGGCGCATCCATCAATCCACACACTCACACGCCTCGCCAACTACTGCAGAAGCATCACCACCTTTCAATGATCATCTTCCACCTCTCCATCAACCACCACACGCACCACACACTGCCCCCGAACAACCCCACATTCACGGTCACAATCCGACCTAGGCACGCACGCCTAGGCCGTTCTACGGCCAACCAACCCCCGTTTCACCTTCGCCGTGCCACGACGAAGCTGCCTGTGTGCTCTAATGGGGCCGAAAGGCTGTGTTCAGTGATCGCAGGTTTCGACCCCCTGCTGCCATTAGAGTAGGAGCAAAGCTTGCTCGCAAGCTCGCTTTAGGTCACTCCGCTCCAGGAGATCGAGTCCCAGATGTACGGAAGCATTCCACAACTCTTTCGCACTAGCAACAACAATTGGGCAGGCATGCCACTTGTGTGCATGCAAAGAAGCGGGTGGGACTTTAGTCCCACCTAAAAGTCCCACCTCGGTAGTTTTCAATGCAGGTGAGCGGTTTAAATTGTTTTTGTGTTTCTCCTTCGTTGCCTCCAAACATGGGGTGAGGTACCCTCTCCCACTCACCTGCCTCATCCACACTCACTCCTCTACAGACTTGGCTGACCTAACCCAATAACCCTACACTCCTCGCACATCACCCACGCCGGTGCACCTGGACCCGGGTGCGCTTGACCTGACCCAAATACCCGATTGGCTCTGGGAGAGTGAACCGAAGAAAGAAAAGAGAGAGAGCGTACGCGGGGGAGGGTAGGGGTAGGTTTTTCCCTGTGCTATGCAGGGGAAGAAGAAGGAGCTGCAGTAAAAAGAAGAAGCCAAGGAGGAAGCCGCAGAGAAAGGAAGAAAAAGAGGAGCAGCTGAAGACAGAAGAAAGAAGGTGAAGACGAAGCACTGTAGTAGAGGAGTGGTAGAGGAAGAGAAGAATAAGAAGATGTAGCCGGTGAAGAAAGAGAGAAGCAGGGACTTAGTAGAAAAAGAAGAAAGAAGTCAAGGGCAAAAGAAAGAGAGAAGCAGGAGCGGCCAAGCAGAAGAAGAAGACAGAGATAGACAAAGAAGAAAAGAAGAAGAAGAAGCCAAAGAATAAAGCAGAAGATGCATAGCCGCAGAGCAAAGAGAAAGATAAAGAAGTGGGAAAGAGAAGACAAAAATCACATATCAAGCACTGTAGCAACTGCAAGTTAAGACATCTGATTCACCAAATCAGACGTCAGATTCACAAGGGAAGAAGACATCGGAGAGAGAAAGGAGAAGAAAAAAGAAGAGAACATTCAATCTCTTCTCTTTTTGCATATTTTCTCTTTAGCTTTCATAAACAATGAATTGAATTGATATTTTTGAACATCATCTTTTCTGTAATTTCAAAGTTGTGATTTTAGTTTCTTAAATATCAATTTGCTTCCTGAGTTCGACCTCGGATACTTTAGTTTTCGAGTAAAATAAAATGTTATTTGTTTTCGCGGTGATTTCATCTATACTGCAACGAACGTCTTTTCAAAACCCCGACTTCGCCTTGCAAAACAAGCTACATTAACTGGGCTCTAAACATTCTACCTATGGGTTGTTACCTACTGGTAACGGTTGGGTTTCGTCTTTATGTTATTATGGTTTACAATCGGTGCAGTACATGACAAAACAACTACCAGATTACTACAAAATTTTTTTACTCGGAAAAAAGGTTTTTCCCGAGGTCGAACTCAGGGAGCAACTAGAATTCTAGAAGTATAAAAGTTCTCAATTAGGTTACAAAAATAAGAGAGAGAGAGAGAGAGCTAGAGTTCTCTTAGCTTCTTCTTCTTCTCTCTTCCTCTTCGTTCTGTCATTCTTTTTCTTCCTTGGCTGGTTCTCTTCTTCCTCTTCTTCTTCTTTCTTTCTTCTTTCTTCTTTAGCTGTAGAGTCTTCTTTTCTTCTTAGCTGCTCTGCTTGCTTCTTCTCTTTTCTTCTTTTCCTTCCTTGCGGCTGTATCTTTCTTCTTCTTTCTCTTCTTTTCTTCCTGCCTTCTTCTTCTGTTCTTGTCTTTCTTAGCCTGCCTTGTCTCTTTTCTTTCTTTCTTCTTTTTCCTTGCTTGCGGCTGCATCTTCTTTCTTTCTCTTTTCTTCTTCTTCTCTGCTTTGGCTTCTTTTCTTTTTCTTTTCTTCTTCTTTTGGTCGCTAACTTTCCTTCTTCTTCTCTTTTTCTTCTTTCTTCTTTTCTTCCTGCCTTCTTCTTCTGCGGTTGTGGTGATTCCGACGTCTGATGCAGTACTCGGACGACTTATCTGTGCCTT
Organism: Thalassia testudinum; assembly: GCA_037157565.1. Classification (NCBI taxonomy): domain Eukaryota; kingdom Viridiplantae; phylum Streptophyta; class Magnoliopsida; order Alismatales; family Hydrocharitaceae; genus Thalassia; species Thalassia testudinum. Next base: position 29,872,750 of record JAZHRO010000024.1, read on the forward strand.
TGCTACAGTGCCTTCCTCCTTCTTCAGCTGCCCAGTGCGGCTTCTTCTATTCTTCTTTTCTTCCTGCACGCACACACAGAGGTCAGAGCAAAACCTACCCCTACCCCTTCCTTGAACAGAGTGGGCCAATAAAAGCCACACTGGTGGATTTTCGATGCGGTTTTGTGCCCAGAGAAGTGGCCACTGCATGCCTGGTCATGGTAGAATGAGAGAATATCATTGATTTCACCCTTCGGGACACATCTCCAGATGATCTAGTCAGCACCTATGCGGAAGAGGTACGGATCTTCCCAAATGTAGTACTTGGCATCAGAGCGCAATTTGTCTTTCTTGGCCTTCGGCCAATCAGACGGGATCTGATGAGATGCCAAGAAGTTTACTATATTAGCAAACCATGGAAGTTTAGTACCAATAGTCAGCAGGTGCTCATCAGGGAAATGCTCCGTGATGGGTCCAGAAGGGTTGATGATCTCAGAAGGAAGGCGAGACAAATGGTCAGCTACCACGTTTTGTCTTCCCGCCTTGTCGCGAATCTCGAGGTCGAATTCTTCCAACAGCAAGATCCATCGAATTAGTCGGGACTTCGCGTCCTTCTTGGAAAGGAGATGCCTCACAGCCTTGTGATCCAAGTAGATGATGACATGGGAACCTAGGAGATAAGATCGAAATTTTTCAAGGGCAAATACTACGGCTAGCAGCTCTTTCTCCGTAACTGTGTAGTTACGCTGAGCCTCGTCAAGTGTCTTGCTAGCGTAGTAGATGACCACGGATTTCCCACCAACTTTCTGCCCCAAAACTGCTCCTACAGCGAAATCTGATGCATCGCACATGATCTCAAAGGGTTGAGACCAATCAGGGGATTGTAGGATCGGGGCCTGGGTGACTCGGTCACGGAGGTTCTCAAAGGCTTGAGTGCATTCCTTGGAGATTTCAAAGGGTACATCCTTAGAGAGAAGAGTAGTCAGGGGGCGTACGATTTTTGAAAAATCAGGAATGAAACAACGGTAAAAACTGACGTGCCCCAGAAAAGAACGGATGTCCCTGATCGAGCTAGGCATAGGAAGATGAGAAATTAGATCAACCTTGGCTCGATCCACTTGGATGCCTTTCTCAGAAATTAGATGTCCTAGGACGATCCCCTTAGGCACCATAAAATGGCTCTTTTCCCAGGAAAGAACCAAATTAACGTCGATGCAACGCCTGAGTATATGATCCAAGTGCTGAAGGCAATCATCAAATGATGCCCCGAAAACTAAGAAGTCATCCGTGAAGTCTTCCAGATAATCACCTACCATATCAAAGAATATGGCAAGCATGCATTGCTGAAAAGTCGTGGGTGCATTGCAGAGACTGAAAGGCATCCTTCGGAATGCATATATTCCGAAGGGGCAAGTGAACGTGGTCTTCTCTTGGTCCTCAGGATGAATAGCAACTTGGTTATAACCGGAGTACACGTCAAGAAAGCAAAAGAATCGATTTCCCGCTAATTTCTCGAGAATCTGATCAATGAAAGGTAGTGGGAAATGATCCTTCTTCGTGGAGGAATTGAGTCATCGGTAATCTATGCAGACTCTCCACGAGTTAGCTAATTAGGTAGATATGACTTCTCCGATTTCAGTCGTAATGGTGGTGAGCCCTTCCTTTTTAGGCACAACCTGAATCGGGCTCACCCAACGACTGTCGGAGATCGGGTAGATGATCCCTGCATCTAACCACTTGATGATCTCCTTTTTCATGACCTCCTGCAAATTGGGGTTTAAACATCTCTGCATCTCACGAGAAGGTCGTGCGCCCTCTTCTGAATAAATATGATGTGTGCAATAAGAGGGACTTATTCCAGTCAAGTCATCGAGGGTCCAACTAATGGCTCTGCGATGTTGCTGGAGAACAACAATCAAACGGGATTCCTGTTTAGGAGTAAGCTTGGAATTTATAATCACAGAAAAAGTCTGATTAGAACCCAAAAAGATGTATTTCAAATGGTTGGGAAGGGGTTTCAGTTCAAGGATGGGGTTATCAGCAGCAGCGGATGGTTCAGGGTAAATGTAAGGTTCAAGGGTAGGAGTTATGGGTCTGTCTAAATCTGGATTTGACTCCTGTAATTGCGGTTCAAGATATTTCTGTGGTTGATGAGGTATAATCAGGTTATTCTCAAAATGCGATTCATCAACCAAAGTCCTAATATCACAGATCTGTTCAATGACACTGCAATTGATTCCTTGTTGGGCCTTCAAGATATCAATTTTGAGGGTTTGATTTCCAAATTTCAACTCTATTTGGCCCTCCTCACAACTGATGTTGGCTCTAGCAGTAGCCAAGAAAGGTCTCCCTAGAATGATCGGTGTAACCCTAGGGTTTTCTGGTGCGTCCATGTCCAATACTATAAAGTCTACCGGGAAATAGAAATCCCGCACTCTTACATTAACATCCTCGAGAATCCCTTTAAGTGACTTTATAGATCGATCTGCTAACTGCAGTGTCACCTCAGTTGGTTTTAGGTCAGATTCTTCTAGGTGTTTAAGTAAGGATGTGGGTATCAGATTTATGGAAGCACCCAAGTCTAGCAATGCTCTGTCGAATTGGGTTTCACCTATTTTGCAGGAAATCAGGGGAGTACCAGGATCTTATGCCTTGGGTGGGAGTCTGCTTAGGATTACAGAGCTGACTTGCTCTGATAGTACAATTGGACTCCCACTCTTGGTTCGTGGCTTACACTGAGGTGTACACACATTCTTTAAGAATCGTGCATAAGCCGATACGTGGCGAATCGCATCCATCAAGGGGATGTTTATTTGGACCTGCTCAAAGAGCTTGACCAAGTCCTCCTCAGGAGCCATGGTCTTGGTTATCTTCTTTCCCTTGGTCAAGGCCTCAGGAAAAGGAACCTTGGTTGGTTCTTCTAGGATATGTCCAGGTCTTTGATCTTGGATAGGGATACGAACGCCCTGGATTACTTTCCTAGGGCTGGGATCACTACCAGGCTTGGAGTGGTTTGGATGGGGTGGATCTTGGGTCTCCTTACCACTACGGGTCGTTACAGAATTCAGTCCTGCCTGAGTTTGGTTAGGGTTTGATAGGATGGGTTGTTGCTGATAACCCGCATAATAAGTGGAAGCCTCCATCCCATCAGGTGAAGGAACAGAGGGGGCCTCCTGATAAATCACGTGTGCTTGGCCTGGGTTTGGGTTCATAACGCGCCGCTGGGTTGGCACGTTATTAGGGTTAGGAAGAGGTTGGGAAGGAAGTGTGCCTGGTTGGCGAGAATTTGTCAACTGGGCCAGTTGATTTCGAACCTCTGTAAGTTCGTCCTTGTGTTGTTTCTGAATAGCCGCATTCGTTCTTTGAATGTCAGCCAAAGTCTGAAGGATGAGGGACATTTGGTCTTGGCTTGGCCCTGATGGATAAGTAGGGTTGGGCTGTGGCTGAGGCGGCTGGTAAGGATGAGGTGGTTGTGGACAGGGTTGAAAGGGTGGTCTTTGAGTTTGGGAATTTCTTACCCACTGGAAGTTGGGATGGTTTCGCCATCCAGGATTATAGGTGTTGGAGAACCGATCATTCTGGATGGTGTTGAGGTCCTCGCAGGTCTGAGGAACCTCCAAAGAATCAGAGAATGAGGAAGTGGAATTCCCATGGCTAGTATAGAAAGGATCGGAGGATCCTCCGATCCGAGAATCAGATGGGGGTGGATACGGATCCATCCTAGGAGAAGGTCGGTGGAGAATGTTTTGCACAGTCTCCCGTGTGGAAGGAGGCTGTGCAAAGGAACTATGTGCAGGGGTGCCTCGCTGCAAGTGCTGAGTCAACTAGTCCACCTTCTTTTCGATGATAGAGACCTTGTCCAATTGATTGGCCATCAGTTTCAGGTCGATTGATGCGGACAGGCCCTACGTCTCATGTGCTCCCCTAAGGTTCGTCAATGCGCGGGTATTCGTTCTGTCGAATAATCCCATTGAGTCATTATTGATGGAGTTCTCGCACATATTTTCAAGAATCTCCCACACGATGTCCTCATGCTGACCCATGATATTCCCTCCGCAAGTTGCATTGACGAAAAGCCTAATATCCTCACAGAGTCCCTGGTAAAAAGACAGGACTTGTTCCCATTTAGGAACTCCGTGATTGGGGCACTTTCTCAGGAGATCTTGAAAGCTATCCCATGCCTCATGGAGAGGTTCTCCCATTTGCTGAGTGAAGTGGGTAATCTGATGGCGCAAGGCATTGGTCCGACCAACGGGAGAGAACTTCTTCAAGAACTCAGACTGAAGTACTTCCCAATTGTTGATCGGTCGGGTCTGTGTTTGGTACCAATGAGCGGCCTTGTCCATAAGGGAGAAGGAGAACATCTTCATGAGGAGAATATCCCGATTTTGCGCATCTGACCCAAAAGTCTAGGCCAGATGCTTTAGCTGTTTGATGTGCTGGAAGGGATCTTCAGAATTAAGCCCATGAAATTTAGGTATGGCATGAATCATATTGGGCTTTAATTCAGAATCAAGTCCTCCAGTCGGGATTCTGACTTGAGGCTTAATGGCCACCGCAGCAGGATTATAATGGTCCTGCATCATAGGACACTGCGGTGGGTGCACAAAGTTCTGGAAGAGGTCATTGAGTCACTGGAGCTGATGCTCCAGATTGTTCTCTTCCTCAACTGGCTGAGCCATTGTGGAAGAAGAAGGTGAGTTGGGTTCGGAGTCGGAGGAGAGGTCAATGTGAAATGTTGTTTTCTCAAACAAGGGCACTGAGGCTCGGCCTCGAGGAGAGTGAAGTTCTAACGGAGGTTTCAAGGACCTCCTACCAAACATACACTGATGGAGAAGATGAGTTTAGCAGGTGCTGGACCCAATCAAGACACCCAGAATGTTGGGTGACTATAGAGGTGTGGGGCAGATGGACCCCTTGATCGAAAGGTCGTCTACTTGAGAATTACTTGGGCAGCTGGAGAGGGTGAGTCTCACGAAGACCCCTACACGGTAGAGCATCCCCACGAGTTACAAGGTTTCCCCCACCCGACCTCTCTTGTCACTGAAATTCCAGGTAGACCAGAATGGGGATCTTGACCTCTTAAGTTTACCACTTTTAGTTTAAGATCACGGTGCTTAGATTTTCACTTGAACTTTAGCCTTTTTGAGTGCAAAGAGTGACCTAAGTTGAAGGTTGGTTGACCCAAGGGGTCAACTTCACCTATTAATTCCTTTGAGAACTTATTAGGTCTTGTCTTTTAGGGTTCAAGTGTTTTTAAGAGCCAAATTGTTTAGGGTTTCTTTGAATAAGTATTTTCAATCAATGACTTAGGAACACTTCTTTTGGGATTTCTCAATTCTTGCTTAAGGAGCGTGTCTCTAAAACCCTAATGTTGAATCTTATGTTGACTCTACTTGGTCCAGTTAGCTCCTTGTTGGGTAATTAGGGCTCAGGCAAGAAGGTGTTAGCCCTTAAATACCCTTAATAGTGTGTGCAGAAATAGTGGGTTGAAAACATGTAGCTTTTGATGATTTACTAGGTATAGAAGACAGGTTTCACCTATATTGCTTTTCTTTTCTTTTTCTTCCTCTTCAGAATTTAGGGGTTAATAGTGAGAGGATAGAAAATTACCTGTCCTCGGAGTGGTTGTTGTGCGGCTGCTTGTCTTCTTGATTTCTTGTGCCTGCATACAAAAGGAGAAGAGATTAATAGAAACTCAATAGAGAATTTATGAGTTCTAAAATAGCCGTTGCTCCCCGGCAACGGCGCCAAGAACTGGTAACGGTTGGGTTTCGTCTTTATGTTATTATGGTTTACAATCGGTGCAGTTCATGACAAAACAGTTACCAGATTATTACAAAATTTTTTTACTCGGAAAAAAGGTTTTTCCCGAGGTCGAACTCAGGGAGTAACTAGAATTTTAGAAATATAAAAGTTCTCAATTAGGTTACAAAAATAAGAGAGAGAGAGAGAGAGCTAGAGTTCTCTTGGCTTCTTCTTCTTCTCTCTTCCTCTTCGTTCTGTCTTTCTTTTTCTTCCTTGGCTGGTTCTCTTCTTCCTCTTCTTCTTTCTTTCTTTCTTCTTTCTTCTTTAGCTGTAGAGTCTTCTTTTCTTCTTAGCTGCTCTGCTTGCTTCTTCTCTTTTCTTCTTTTCCTTCCTTGCGGCTGTATCTTTCTTCTTCTTTCTCTTCTTCTTTTCTTCCTGCCTTCTTCTTCTGTTCTTGTCTTTCTTAGCCTGCCTTGTCTCTTTTCTTTCTTTCTTCTTTTTCCTTGCTTGCGGCTGCGTCTTCTTTCTTTCTCTTTTCTTCTTCTTCTCTACTTTGGCTTCTTTTCTTTTTCTTTTCTTCTTCTTTTGGTCGCTAACTTTCCTTCTTCTTCTCTTCTTCTTCTTTCTTCTTTTCTTCCTGCCTTCTTCTTCTGCGGTTGTGGTGATTCCGACGTCTGATGCAGTACTCGGACGACTTATCTGTGCCTTTGCTACAGTGCCTTCCTCCTTCTTCAGCTGCCCAGTGCGGCTTCTTCTATTCTTCTTTTCTTCCTGCACGCACACACAGAGGTCAGAGCAAAACCTACCCCTTCCCCGCGTCTCTCTCTTTCTCAGAATCTCTCTTAGGACTGCTCTCCCAGAGTCGGGTATTCAGGATTGGGTAGCGTGCCCAGGACCAGGCCCACCGACATGCGGTGGTGGGCGAGGAGTGCGTGGTCGGGTAGTTGGATCTGGCCCAGACCCGTGGGGCGTGAGCACGGGCGAGGGCGAGTGAGTGCGTGGCGCGCTGCGTGCGGGTGAGACGGACCTGACCCCTGTGTATTGAAGGCAATAAGCCTGATACACTTTTTCAATATAAGTGTGGGCGTGCGGCCGCACACTCACGAGGTGGGACTAAAGTCCCACCTCCCGATTTTGCGCCTGCAGGCGAGGAATCCGCAGCTAATTTGAGCATCCTGTAAGGCTTGCAACCCAGCTGCAGGCCTGGACGCCTTCGTAGAGACTGTCCGCACAGCTTGGGACTCGCGCCTGGGCTGGAGAATGCCTGAAGCTGCAGGTGAAGTTGCTGCAGTAGGTCGACAATGGCGGCGAGAGGGTGCGAACCTGAAAACACAGTCACGGCCTCTCGGCTAAGTTAAAAAACATGGAAAGCTTCGCCGGAGTGTGGCGAAGCCTGTGCGGTGGTCAGCGAGGTGCGGGAGTGCGTGTGGAGGCCGACCTAGGTCAGATTGTGGGTGGGAAGATGGGCTTGTTCGAGGGGTGGTTGGGCGGTGCTTGGCAGTGGATGAAGAGGGGGGATCGGTTGAGTGGAGTGTGGGGGAGCCTCTGGGTTGGTCGGCGAGGGGTGAAGAGGTCTGTGGACGTGGGATGGACTCGCCGAAGAGGGTGATTGGTTGTGGGGAAGATGGAGTTGGGCAGTGGCAGTCGGGTGGTCGAAATGGCAAATTGGAAGAGGGAAAATACAAGGGAGAGAGAGCAGAAACTATTTACCTATTTACTCGACAAAGGGGGAGGGAGGAGCATCCGGCTCGTGCCTGCTAGAGCTGAAGATGATGACGCCCTGGAGGAGGGTATCGGCGACGAGGAAGCAGTTGGATGGCGCCAGTGGGTACAGCCTAGCGCGGACGACAGGGCAGAGTAAACCCTGCTGCAGGTAAGGCAGCAGAGCAACGAGGAGGAGGAGGTGATCGCCGAAGGCTTCGGGCACTCTAACCGAAGGAGGGAGGGACGAATGGTGGGGTATTTCTCCGCTAGAGGAAGCTTGAAGGAGTCGGCAAGGGTTGCCGCTCCTTATAAAGGTCTTGGCGCGGAGAGAGGACCGAGGTGGAGTCGTGCCAGCCTCGCCGGAGGATGGCCGGAAAGGATACCCATGCCTTTCGTGCGTTCGCATGGAAGGCATGGGTGATGGCAGAGGTCGTGGGTGGGTCCCTGCGATAAAGGGTGTCGCAGGGAACCCCCCTTCTGTTCTAGAGGACAGCAGCCCTGCCCTACGCGGCGCCATCCTCCGCACAAGGTCGCCGGAGGCATGGCGCTGCGCAGAAGTGGCAGGGAGGACCGTTCTGCAAAGAACGATGAGAAGTTGGGAGCCTAAATGTAAGGGTTTCAAAAGATAAATGTCAAAAAGTAAATAAAGAGGACCAAATTGTAAAGTTGGTCAAGGAGGTCTTTTCTTAGGCTCAAGTTTTTATACCAGACTAATTTGAACCTAAGGATTTTAATGGTGAATTTTAATTCTAGGCTGGATCATGTTTGACTGGCTAATTTGCGTAAAAACCTAAATTAAGTCATTAATTGGGCATGGTTCTCATTTTAGGTCAAAATTGGTTTCAAAGGCCAAATTGAATATTCTAAACCCTAGGGAATATTTTTATATGATTTTTATAGGGTTTAGTTGATTTTTATCCTACCTCGAACCTCATGAATTGAAGTGGATTTGTTTTTAGGGTTTTAGAATGTCATTTAATTCCTAGAAGTTGCTATAACCCTTTTCAGATTAGATCAACCTACTTCCCTCATTATTAAGCTTGTTTGACTTGTGTTTGGACCCTTAATTACCCTGTTCGCATACTGTATTGGTGAAATTGTAGTTTTACCCCTTATGTTTTATTTTATTCTTTAACTCAGAATTCTCTGAGTTAAGCCTCTCTTTGGGTTTTGTAGGAGCTTTTTCACACATATTTGGATTAGATTGTGTTAGTTAGGGTTTATGATGAGGTTCTCATCACCTATGGTAACTTGCCAGCCATACCACCCTAGAAGGTTCATTAACTATCCAATTTCCGTAAAAATCGCCGAAAAGCAAGTTAGTACAAATAGTGTGTAGATACTTAGACTTAAAATTCCCTCAAATCAGAGGGTGGGTTGATAAGTCGTGTACTTATCACCCAAACTTATTTAACCAAATTGAAGTAAATTCAGAATGGTGAGGACTCAATAAGCAAATCCACATTTTAGTGGACATCCGAATTGATTAAACCCGAAGATCTGAAGGGTTTAAGTGTTCAGATTCTACTGTATTATTCCCTAAGGTTGAAAAATCCTAATGCCCAATTATTCCTTCCTAATTTAATTTTTTTTCACTTTTTTTAATAAAGAATAGAAAAAAATAAATAGAATTTACAAGAATTTCACAGAGCTGACAAAATGATTCAGAAATGAATTCACCCCCTCATGCCTAGCTGATGCAATGTCCTCATTGAAAATAAAAGGCATGAAAGGAAAGGTAGAATGTAGAAGATATCACCTGAATATGATTCTCGGTTCAGCTCTGAGTCAGACTGTACATGTGCTAAGTTTAATACCATTACCTAGGCGAAGTCCAGCCAAAGAAATCACGATGTGATTAGAGTAACCGTGTCTGGGACGAGTTCTAGAACAATATGATCAACAAAAGGCTTCAGACGTTGATCGTTAACTTGAAAAGAATTACCTGTCTTTGGGTCAGAGATCTGAACAACCCCATTTGGAAATATCTGATCGATAATAAACGGGTCATTCTATTTTGACCTAAGTTTGCCAGGAAAGAGCTTAAGTCGAGAATCAAAGAGCCAGACCTTCTAGTTCAGCTCAAAGCTCTTGCGGGATATCAATTGATTATGAAGAGCTTTAGTCCGAGCCTTATAGGTCTTAGCATTCTCATATGCATCGTTTCTAAGCTCCTCAAACTCAGATAGTTGGAGTTTCATGGTCTTTCCGGCTAAACTCAAATCCAAATTACATTGCTTGATTGCCTAGAATGCCCTATGTTCAATCTCTTCGGGTAAATGGCACGCCTTTCCATACACCATCCAAAATGGTGACATGCCGATAGGCGTTTTGTACACCGTATGGTAGGCCCAAAGAGCGTCCTCAAGCTTGTGAGTCCAATCTTTACGATCAGGTCTAACCATTTTCTATAGAATATTCTTGATCTCCCGATTGAAGATCTCGGTCTGTCCATTCGTCTGAGGGTGGTAAGGTGTGGAGATTCTGTGATTTACCCTATATTTTTCCAGTAAACTACGGAACTTGGAATTAGTGAAATAAGTACCACCATCACTAATGATGGCCCTCAGAATCCCGAACCGACTGAAGATGTTCTTCTTGACGAAATCGATGACCAACTTGTGGTCATTGGTTCGGGTGGGAATAGCCTCAATCCACTTGGACACATAATCAACAGCGACAGTGTCTAAATGAAGGAAGGGTCCCATGAAGTCGATGCCCCAAACGTCGAAGATTTTGATGGGAAGAATCGGGTTTAGAGCCATCATATCTCTCTTAGTTATGATCCCAAGTGCCTCGCATCGGGAACACGACCTCGAGAATTCTTGGGCATCCTTGAATAAAGACCGCCAATAGAATCCAGATTGTAAAATTTTTGCAGCCGTCTTTTCCCAAAGAAATGTCCACCACACGCAGATGCATGGCAGAACTCAAGTATACTTTAGAATTCATTCTCCAGAACACATCAGCGAATAATCTGATTAGAGCCGATGCAGTATAGTTCAGGGTCCTCCCAGAAGTAATATTTGACCTCAGATTTGAGTCTATCTCGTTGTTACTTGGTCCAATCTTGGGGGATTTGACAAACGACCAGATAATTTACAAAGTCTGCAAACCACGGGGTTTGGACACTTGATACTGTAAGAATAGTTTCGTCCGGAAAAGTTTCAGCAATCGGAATATCCGGATGAGAAAAATCACTTAGAAGTCTTGAAAGATAATCCGCCACCACATTTTGTGTCCTGGATTTATCTTTGATTTTAAGATCGAATTCTTGAAGCAGAAGAATCCATCGGATATGCTGAGTTTGGCATCCTTTTTGGCCAAGAGATGTATCAAGGCTGAGTGGTTTATGTAAATTATGACGTGAGACCTTAAGAAATAAGCCCTGAATTTCTCTAAAGCAAATACTACAGCTAGCAATTCCTTCTCAGTAACAGTGTATTTCCTTTGGGCCTTGTCTAGAGTTTTTCTAGCGTAGTAGATGACAGAGGGCTTCCTGTCAACCTTTTGAGCCAAAATAGCACCGACCGCGTAATCAGAAGCGTCGATCATGTTCTCAAATGGGGTTGTCCAGACCAGTGGTTGCAACACCGGAGCACAAGTGACTGCCGCTTTAAGAAAATCAAATGCCCTATGGCATGATTCGTTGAGATTAAATGACGTATCTTTGGCGAGAAGGTTGCTCAGAGGGTGAGCAACCTTAGAGAAGTCCTTGATGAATCTCCTATAGAATCTCACATGACCAAGAAATGATCAAATTTGTTTGACAGATGTGGGAGGAGAAAGTTTGGAAATAGCATCAACCTTAGCTTTGTCAACTTCAATTCCTCGTTTAGAGATTACATGACCCAAGACGATGCCTTCTTGTGTCATGAAATGGCTCTTTTCCCATCTAAGGACCAATCTTGTTTTGATGCATCTTTTAAGGATCATTTCAAGATTAGCCAGGCAAGAATCAAACAATTTTCCGAAAATAGAGAAATCGTCCATGAAGACTTCCATAAACTCTCCCACCATGTCAGAGAATATGGCTAGCATACACCTTTGAAAAGTCGCAGGTGCATTGCATAAGCTAAAGGACATTCTACGGAAAGCAAAGGTTCCATAAGGACAGGTGAAAGTCATTTTTTCCTGATCCTCAGAATGGATAGGGACTTGATTATATCCCAAGTAACCATTTAAGAAATAGAAGTACTTTTGCCCGGTTAGTCTGTTAAGGATTTGATCGATAAAGGGCAAAGGGAAATGATCTTTTTTCGTGGTTGTGTTCAGCTTCTTATAATCGATACAAACACTCCAAGAGGAAGCTGAACAAGTTGTGACAGATTCTCCTTTCTCATTAGTCATAACAGTAATCTCATCTTTCTTGCGAACAATTTGCACGGGACTTACCCAAGGACTATCTAAGATCGGATAAATGATTCTTGCGTTGAGCCACTTAATTATTTCCTTCTTGACCACTTCTCGCATATTAGGGTTTAATCTCCTCTGCATTTGGCGAGAAGGGCAGGATCCATCTTTCATGAATATTCTGTGATTGCAGTAAGATGGTTCGATCCCCCTAAGGTCATGAATGGTCCAACCAATTACCTCCTTGTGGTCCTTTAGGACCTTGATTAGTTTATTCTCCTGCTGCTTAGTTAATCTAGCACTGATAATCACAGGGAGCATCTTTTGAGGTCCCAAAAATTGATATTTCAAACTCTTAGGCAATGGTTTCAGTTCGAGCTGGGGCGGGTTTAGAATGGAAGGTAAGGATGATGCTGATGAAGATTCATAAAGAGGAAGAGGTTGAAAGTGAACAAAATTAATAACTTCTTTATAATGTAGCAGGTTTGCCATAGAGGGCTTGGAACTTTCAATTGCAGAAACCGTCATACATGTTTCAATATTCAAGTTATCTTCCTCAAGTTCCTCTATAAATCCACAATCCTCAAATTTGTTAATCTCCTTAAAAATATCCAATTTCAATTTTTGATCCCCAAAGGTGATTTCCATGCTACCGCTCTCACAATTGATATTGGCCTTAGCGGTAGCTAGGAACGAATGCCCCAGAATGATGGGTGTGTTCCTTAAATTTTCAGGTACATCTATGTCAAGGACAAGGAAATCTATAGGAAAATAGAAGTCCTTAACCTTGACAATGACATCCTCAATAACACCTCTCGGATTTGTGACCGAACGGTCCGCTAACTGTAGCATTACTGAGGTCAGCCAAAGTTCACCTAATCGGAAACTTCTCGTAAAGAGAAGTCAAAATTAAGTTAATGGATGTACGTAGATCTAGAAGTGTCCTATCCAAGGTGTAATCGTTGATGACATAAGAAATCAAAGGGGCACCTGGAGCTCTCCTTTTCGGAGGAAGGTGATGCAGGATAACAGAACTAGCCTACTCGGAGAGTATCACCTTCCTCAGAACAGATTCCCTCGACTTACACTTCTGTGTGCATAAATCCTTTAAAAATTTAGCGTAAGCTGGTATGTGTTTGACAGCGTCGAGGATTGAGGAGCGGAATATTGATTTCGACATTCTTGAATATATTCAAGAGCTCCTCGTTACTATCAACATGCTTCTTCTTCCTAGGTTTAATCAAGGCCTCAGGAAAAGGAACATGAGTCAGATCTTTGGAATCAGGTTCCTGAGCCTCAATTTCTTCTTCAGAGTTCTCCTTTCTCTCCTCAGGTTCTCCAGGATTTGGTAGATCATAATAAGGTAGTTTTGGGTCCTGGGTTTGCCTTCCACTCCTCAAGGTAACAGAGTTAGTAGATGTATAAGGGTTTGGGTCTTGGGGAGGTTTAGGAAAGATTGGAGGGGCTTCATTAGCCAAAAACCTTAGATTTGATGAAGAAGCAGAAGAGGAAGGACCTTGCTCAACCACCTGAGCATGCGTGTGTGGGTCCCTCTGATTCCTGTACCCTTGGGCTTGCTTGCCCGGATTTTGTATATTATGCCGGTTGGGTACCGGTTGAGATGGCAGAGATCTGGGTTGACGGGAATTAGCAATGAACCCGATTTGCAAGTTGTCTAGTGAGGTTTTCATTTGCTGCATGTGCTGGAGCATAGATCCTTGCATCTCTATCATCTGACGGTTTAAATCAGCCTGCCCTACAGGTTGACAAGCACTCCAAGCCAGCTGATTGACCTGATTTGGGGGCAGCTGAGTGTAAACATGACCCTGACCCATTGGTCTTTGCGGAGCATAGTTGCTCTACTGGAATTGGGTCTGCTGCCCCGGGTTCTTCCTGGAGAAGTTAAGGTGGTTCCTCCAACCCGGATTATAAGCATTGGAGTAAGGGTTGAACCTAACGTTCTCCTGTACAGCATAGACATCCTCATAGGGTGAGGATGGAGGGAAAGAAAGGGAGGGATCAGAGAAATTGGGATCAAAGGCCCCAATTGGGAACTCGTGGGGTTCCGAACAATGCTGGCTCATAGGTTGAGCCGCATCCAACTGATTCACGAACTCCCGTCCAGAAGGAGCTCGCGAAGAATGGAATCCCAAATTTTGGGATTTAGTGGATCGAGAATTATTTGCAGAGTTTTCCGCCATCCACTCCTCCATCCTTTTGGTAACCAAGTCCACTTTTTCTAGTTTATTACAAATTGGTTCCATATCGAATGAATGAGAGTTGTGGACCTCGTTAACATTCAATCTGGGTTGTTGGGTCTGGTTAAAAGTATCCATGGAGGCATGATTGATTAAATTTTCACTCATTTCCTCAAACAAATTATATGCGCTATCTACGTCTTTGTTGAGAAAATTGCCTCTGCAAGAAGCATCCACGTTATTTCTGAGTTGCTTAGTCAACCCATGGTCAAAGATCTACATGAGCTGCCATTTCGGCATCTCATGGTGTGGACACTTCCGCGATAAGTCCTGGAATTGCTCCCAAGCAACATGAAATTACTCCCTCGGCCGCTGGGTGAAGGTAGTAATTGCCCATCTCAGAGCATTGGTACATCCGATAGGGAAGAATTTCTTCAGGATAGATGATTTCATATCATTCCTTGTTGCGATCAGCCTTCCTATGGTCCTGTACCAATGAGCAGCTTTATCCCTAAGAGAGTGGGGAAAGAGCCTCATGATCATTTGCTCTTCCTTCATGTTTCGCACTTTGGTGGTCTGACTAAAGTGGTCAAGTCCTTCAAACGCTGAAATGGGTCTTCAGAGCCAATCCTATGAAAGTGTTTTATTAGGCTTAACAGTTGGGGCTTGATTTCTACGTCTTCGGCAAGAATCTGGATGTCGGGACGTTCCCCATAATTTGAACAATAATAAAAATCCTTCAAGGGTTGAGCGCCCTGCATTCTCTGGAACCATTCTTGCATTCTCTGCATTTGTTCCAGCTGCCTTTGAAACATCTCCTGTGGATTCTAAGGCAAAGGAGGCTGTTGATCAGCCATGGGATCAATTTGGCCAAAATTCAATCTACACCTCCTAGAATGATCTAATAGTCCTTCCAATCAGGGATTCAATGACCTTCTTCCAAGCATAAACTAGAAAGAGGTCGGAAGGACTGGGGATAAGGACCCTGTAGCACAACAAAACAAGCCTGTCCTTAAGTTGGGTAGCCTAAGAATTTATACACTCTCAGAATCCATCTTAAGATTATAGATAATTTACTCTGCTTGTATTCAGTCAATCCAACCAGTTAAAAGGAAGGACTGGGGAAAAGGTTCTTCCTTCGGCTTGCACCTCCGGTTCCTAGTGTACCCCCCAACTGCGATCGTTTGATTCTACTCCCTAGCTAGACATCAGATTGACTAGTACAAGCAGATTAATCGTAAATAATCTCAGTCTGGGTCCCGAAGAGCAAATCAGTCCGTAAGGCCAATGTCTACTTGATTTTACTTAGGCTTAGGATTATAGTGCTTATGGAATGTAGTGGACCCTTAAAATAGGTTGTGCCCTTAATGATCGATTGAATATGTGTGAGTGCGTGCACAACCAGGGTTTTCAAGCAAGATTATTTGGATGAATGGATTTTAAGGTTCAAATCTTGCTTAAGTAGCTTTTAGGGTTTAAAATTAGGTGAGTTCAATCAAGCTTCAGAAGCAAACCAGATGTTCAAACACAAGTGAAGATCTTTTCCTTTTGAAATCAAAAAGTAAAGTGGAGTGTCTGGTATTGACTTAAATTGTAAACCTTAAGGGGAAGCTACTTGATGAGTTGATTTTAAAATGAAGTGGTGCGGCCTAAACAACTCAAATAATTGGCCAAAATGTATCACTGAGTTAGGCACACAAGATGATTAACCTAGACTGATTTCTACTCTCTTATGTGTTGATTTGTGTGTACTAGTTCTACAGGTTGGAATCTTAATTGAGTAGATAAAAATCAAGTTAGGTTATGCGCTTTGAATATGGGTGTATGTAGTGTGTATTTTGATTTATCCCACAAGAAGTATCTTCTTATTTTTTATTTTTTTTTACGAAGGTGAGATGAGTGGAAGTGAAAATCAAAGCATCAAAACTAATCCTAGGGTTTATGTGAACACCTACGTTAATTAGGATTTGAATTAAGGTTGTGGAATTAAATCTATGGAGGGGGGAAAAAATGGAGAGCACTTACAGTTGTCTTCAATTGCACTTTACTCCTTTCTACCGCTTGAAGATTCCCTGTTGAGGTACCTACAGAACAATAGAAGAGAAATAAAAGCAAGTTAGAAAATAATAAAGTGCGCGAAATGCAGAAAGAAAATCGAGAATCGTTGCCTCCTCGGCAACGGCGCCAAAATGTTGAAGCAAAAGACGTACGCAAAATGGATTGAGTTTTGAAAACCCGTCTCGTAGTATAATTTGCGAAGAAATCCATAAACAGATAAATTTACCAAAATTCGTAAAGAAATTCCGAGTTGAACACAGGGAGGCTATGTCGATCTAAAATCTGTAATTATATTTTTTTTGGGATTTTTGTTTTAAAAGGAGATAATCATAATGAGTTTGATATTAACACTAAGAGAAAGGGAGAGAGAGAGAGAACAATCACTTTGCAACTGAATATTATTTTTACAACTAGAAAGCAAGAAATGATTGCAGCTAGAAAGGGGAAACTTCTATTCTAGAAAGCAGTAAAGAAGGGAGAGAAATGTTATCCTCATCGACGGTTGCTTGGAGGATGAGCCGGACGAGGCGACTCCTAGAAGGCGGAGGACGAAGACGGGAGATGAAGAACGGAGCAGGAAGAACCAGGGACGAGGCAGGGCATCGTCGTCATCACGGGATCCACCTCCGGAATGGGGGGAAAACTTTGATTTTGGCACTAGATGAGCATCCCGGGTTTGGGACAAGCTTCTTTAGAGCTTTGGAGAGGGAGAGAGGTGAAGGAAGGGATGAAGAAGAAGTGGAGGTCGTAGGGCTATATATAAGTGTAGAGGTTAGGGGCAATTAGGTCTTTTTATATATAAAACATTAATTCAGGACCTTTAGTGACGGATTAGACACACGACGCTGTTGTTCCTCCATGTATAGACACACGACGCAGGGCACATATCAATAAGGCCATGCACAGCAACAAAATCCACGAACTCATCTAATCCTGGGTCCTGCTGCCCCTGCCCCCTGGCCTATCCTCCAACTGTAGAGTGACATTAAAGTCACCTCCAATCAACCACGGGCTCCCACTGCAACCCATTGCTACCGACGTAAGCTCTTCCCACATCACTTCTCTACCCTAGGCATTCAACGAGCCATAAACCCCAGTGATCACCATACAAGCACCACCCAGCTTCCGCACCAACTTCACAGAAATGATATGCTCACCTTAGAAACAATCAATCAAAGAAAAGACGTCCTATCGCCACCCCAGGATCTGTCCACCAGATCGGTCAGCTGCTCCAACATAACGGAAACCCTCCATCCAAGATCCTCCGATCTGCCTTACAAAGTTTGTAAGAATAGTCCAACCTACTTTTACAAATTACAGACCCTAGGTGGCGAGGCAATCATTCGTACTTTGCATGTGAGTAACTTACGCTTGTATCATGTATGAAAAGGAAATGTAGTAGAAATAAAAGCTTTTCTTTCATTGAAAATATTGTCTATTACATCCCTCGGAACCATTGTTCCCAGTAAGAAAAAATGGGTGGGGGGGAGGGGGGTGGGGAAGATAATAAGATCACTTTGAAGATTCAGTGACTTCACTCCCAGTCTTCAAAGATTTCGCTCCAGGCGTCGGAGGCAGCGACAAGACGGCACGAGGAGAACTACTCGGTCGGACTGGCAATTTCGCAACTTCTGACGAACCCAGCTTGGGCACCTCCTCTACAGAAGCTAGGCTTCCTAGTTGACCCATGGGCCCTAGCTGGTCTTCAGGTGGTCCTATAGGATCCTTGTCCACAATATAGACGTCAGCTTTCTGACGGTCATGCTCGGACAAAAATTGATCCATAGACCAGCTACACAGCTCCTCCACCGACATGCGTTTGCCCTCAAGAAGGGCTTGTGCTACCGCTAGGGTGTGCTTCCCCATCTCCCTCGAGACGACCACCCGGTTCTCTTCCATTGATGGGTTAGTGGCAAAGAACCCCATTACCATGTCAGGATCAAGCTTCGGTTAGGAAGCATGCTCCAACTCAAGCATCGCTTTGCCCCTGTCCTTTGCGAGCTGCTGAGCCTTGGCAAGGTCGGCCCTCAGCGCATCCTCACTGGTCGACACCTCGGAAAATTTGTTAATGGTCATGCCCAGGCGAAGGCTCTCTTCCTGAAGGGCCACCTCATATGCCTCCACGATAGAAGAACGCTCAATGAAAGGACGTTGGTGCAAGAGGTCTGCGGGTGCTCGGACAAGTCTCGCAGAGCCACGACTTCAGTCTTATGCGCTTTAACGAGACTCTTCTCCATCTTCCTGCCAAGTGCAGCAACTTGCCTCAAACCTTAGCGGGCCTACCTCAGCTCCTCCTCTAGCCGGGATACTTGACGGGCCACCTGTTGCTGCGAGTGGAGCTTACGAAGGGCGTCCCCCGTTGTCTTCTTCGCCTTTTCTCAGGCAGCAGCTGCCTCCTCTAGACGGTAGGCAAGATTGCGCTGCTCTGCCTTTGCCATCACAGTTCACTTAGCGACCATGTCAGCCGCCCCAGAAGAGCCGCCAAGCCCAGCAACGTCCGCAGGAGCACTGCCACATGGACAAAGGTACTCCCAAGAAGGTCCACCTGTTCAAAACCATAGGTGGGTATAAGGAAAAAATTCCACTCCACAATATAAGTAAAGGGCAAGCAAGAGAAGGCTTACTGCTCAGAGGCAATAGTATAATACATGGTTCAGATTCATGCCTCCCAACCGGGAGGCAGCCCAAAATACGAAATCCTCCAAATGCCAGATCACCTGCCTCTCAACGCTAAGGCCCTTGCCCGAACCGCCTGACCCACCCGAATCGCCCGAACTACCCGCTTGAATCAGAACACCTGGCCGAGCACGGGGCCTCCACCAGTAGCCTCTAGAATGGATCCCTTAGTAGATCCGACCATCTGCCCGATTAGCCCAGGCCCCACTAGGCCGGAAGCATCCACCAGCATCCTCACCCTCGTCGAACTTCACCTAGTGTGGCTACACAAAAATGCTCCCATTAAGGAAGCCACTGGTGACAACCACCTCCTGCGCTAGCTGGGAGAAGGCACCAGTTGATCCAGATGGGGTGCTAGAAGCATTGGCTTCGCCTGCCTGAGCCATCTCTGTTGAAGCAGCTGGCGAAGAGTCGAGGACTATAAACCCTTCTAGTGGTCCTGGCAGGCCTAAGGGGACAGACGAGTACACTGGGGCTTCCCCCGCCTTAATCCCGCTCGAACTCTCATGAGCGGACGTTGCCAGTTGCACACTACCCGAACCCCTCTTCAGGCACTTGAGAGGAGCCTCTGCCTTCTCCTCGCTCTCCTCCCCCTCCTTCCTCTTGGGCTCCTTGGAGTGGGAGGACTGGCTCCCCTCGCTCTACTCCATAAGCTTCTCCTCCCCGCAGTGCGATCAACGATGGGAGGAACCGTTGCCTCGATGCCTAGGAGTGTCCGACCGAGCAACTGACCAAAGGCTGCAAAGAAAAAATAGAATCATTAAGCCATTAAGTAATGCGCAAGGAGGATATACATTCTAAAGCTATCACCTCCCCCCTACTTACATGGCGTGGGATAGGAATCTGCAACCCACGACAAAGCCTCCCGGACGTCTTCCCGCTTGAGCTCTAAGTGGGCAATCGGCCTAAAGTTAACAATCCTATTGGCGTCCTCCTGAGCAGCCGAATCAAGCTCCTCAAGCCTAGGCGGAAAGTCCTTATCAAATGGACCTTGCTAGGTATAAGGGACGCCGTGACCCTCGTCATGGAAGACAAAGAAAAAATGGCGATACTACCCCTTCAAATTGTCGAGCAGATCAACTATCCGGTACTTTGTATGCCGACTGTACAGCGTATGAGTACCTGATGGGGGCTTTCCCTTCTTAACCTTAAGGGGCATATGCCCGAAAAGCAGGTGAAACTGACCCAGGTAGGGGACAATCTGCAAATGAAGGCAAACAATAGTAATGGCATTCAAAATCGACCAACAATTGAGGCTAAGCTGTGAGGGGGCCAGGTGGTAGTAACAAAGGAATGAACACAAGAATGGATTCAAAGGTATCCGAAGGCCATATTCTATGGCATATTTATAAATGTTGAATGAGTCCTTAGACCTGTCCGAGCATAGGCAGGTTTGTGACCCACAGGGGTGAAACGGAACTCCATCGAGTTCGTACTTACTCAGAAACGCCTTAATGGCGGAACGACTACGAAAGTTAGAAGCAAAGGTGTAAAGGTCCCTCGTCTCAAGCGAGATGCCGGACGAGGATGAGGTGGACTTACCCTTGCCTGCAAGTCTAGACATGACAGACAGCGTCTTCAACACTCACCAGGAAAAGAAGCTCTGAGAACACCATGTCCTCACACCTCGCCTGAGAAGAAAGGGACCGCACCAGCAACGAAGAATGCTAAAAAAAGGTAGGTGGGGGCATTAACTATGCCCCACACCCCCTATTTATAACCTCCAAAGCGAGCGGTTCCCCCCTTACGGGGCATAAATTTCAAAAAATGAAATCCCGCGGATACGGTGCGAATTCCAAAACATACCGCCTTAAGGCAGGGATACATCGGTAATCATTACTAATATTAAATGCTCATGCGTGCATATCTTGCATAGCATTAATGCCCGTTACATTGCTGGCAAGCGCGGTACCTTATGCCCTTACGGCTCATCATGATGGCAATTCATGCCGATCTTGTCATACAACAAGACAAAAATCATATCCAGCAGTGATTGGCCATTACTCGCGAAAGGTGACACATATGTCATACTTTCTCCTGGGAAGCTGCCTCTTAAGGCTGGCAAAATATAGGCAAGCATGCCTAAAGTTGCCTCCTAAGGCCGTCAAAAATCAGGCGAATGTGCCTAAAGCAGCCTCCTAAGGCCGGCAATAAATTGGGTGGACGCGCTAAAAGCCGCCTCCTAAGGCCGAGAAAAAAAAGGAAAATACGCCTACAATCGCCTCTTAAGGTCGGCAAAAACAGGCGAACGCGCCTAAAGCCACCTCTTAAGGCGAGCAAAAAGACAGACATCGTGCCTAAAAGCTGCCTCCTATGGCCAACATAAACTCGGTCACACCTACCCGCGTTCCCTTTCCTAACAAGCCACCTCCCACTGGCTAGCGAAAACTAAGGCGTATCTCGCCTCTAACCTCTTTACTACAGAATTGCCTCTCTAAAGACGACAATACTAAGGGCGCCTTGGCCGCCTACAATTGCAACTCCAACTTCATGGCAAATGCTCCCTTGCTTTAATGAAAAAGCTGGGAAACCATTTGAGGGCATCATCTATTGCAGAGTTTTAAATATTTTAATTACTCTCTCAGCAGCATGCGCTAGCTAGAGAGTAAGGGGTATATGATGAGGGCCAAAAAGCATCGTCAGACTCAAAACTCTCCGAGAAGCCCAACAAGGGATCCGACTATTCGAATGTAAGGTAGGCAGGCAGGTCCAACCCACCTCCACCTGGGGAGATCCCGAATATAGGCGGGTTCGAATAAACTCGACCCGCCAGAAAATCTGGTACCAACCGATGATAGGGAGATGGTGGAAAAGCCCAACACAGCCATACCAACAATAAATGACGGCATGGTCACTGCAGTAAATAGCCCGACAACATACATGCCTTGACAACGGGCGTATCTGATCAAAAGATCCTACGGCAGGATCAACCCCCAGCATTATAAATAGCTAAGAGAGGTCCTCTCTCAGGCAATCAGAGAGAAAAAGAGAGATTGCATTATCACTTCTTATCAGTGAATAGTTGGGAGCATCGCTCTCTCCCCAGATGTATACCCTTTGTGATGGAAGTGGGTTTCCAACTCTGTTGCCTCGTTGTGATTGCTTATTTCTTAATCATTTAGTCAAACCCTCCGATCACTTAGGAGGTCTAATCAGCGCCTTAAAAGGTTTCATAGGAAAGACTGCAACTCTAATTTCTTGCCCACTTGGGATTGCTTCTAACAAATCTCTCTCCCTTGTTACACCCTCATTTGAGTCAAAAACATATGAGAAAGGGTTAGATTTTAGAGTAGTAAGCCAGAAAGATGTCCCTGATCTCCTCTTCTTCTAAGGTTAATACTCCATCTTCCCTTTTCAATAACATCAATATAGTTTTTCATGAATCATTGAGGCTTTAATATGAAAGTATCTTGTATTTTTTATCTCGTTGATCCACTTGCATTTAGACCTTTAGGCATAAAACTTCTCTTCCAATAATTGCAAGTAGCTATTAGTTCCTCTTGTTCTTTGAATTGATTGTCATAGCAAAAATTGTAAATTAATTAGTCTTTTTTCAATCCCTTTCATTTCCTTTTTCTAGTTACTGAATTCTTTTTTAATCCAGGAACTAAGCATCTGTCTGACTTTGAATAATACTACTTGAAGAGCATTGTTGATTCTAAGCATGATTAACTATCTCATTAAACTATCTATGTTCTGTTCAATAGGCATCAAATCTCCAAGGTATTTTCGTAAATTTTCTGTCCATGTAACTGAATGAGTATTAGACTATGGTCACTTCTAATTTTTGGAAATTGTAAAGCATCAGCTAAAGGAAACTTCAAACACCAATCAAGTTTAGCAAAAGCTCTATCTAGTCTAGAATAAATAGATTGCCTCTGATCTCTTTTGTTTGTTTAGGTAAATGCTGGTCCTCCAAACTTTAAATCAGTTAAACCCACTTCCATAACAAAGTTTCTAAAAAGTTTGTTGTAATTTTTAAAATTGCCTCTTAGCATTTCCTTTTTTCCAAAATACCACTAATGTCTCCCGTACATAGAATTTCTCCTTTTATCTGATGTAACAAAAAAGTCAACGCTTCCCAAAAGTTCTTCCTAGAACTTTGATCAGGTGGGCCATAGATGCAGACTAAGTGCCAAAAAATTGACTTTAGAAATAATAGAATTAGCGTTGCTTCTTATTACTTTATAATTGATAGAATTTTTCCGAGAAAGCAAAAGACCACCAAATAAACCACAAGAATATTCAAAATGAAAATTGTGTTGTCTAAATTGCAGAAGAATTGATTGAGGGATACCTTATCTGCTTTGTCTCCATCAAAAAGACTATATTACATGCTGTAGAGGTGAAGAGCCCCTCATACCTCAGCAGTTCTAGCTTAAAACACTCATGGCTCCTGTTGGAATGGATGAGTGATAGCACTGGAGAACCCTTACATTTCAGCACTTTCGTCAGCATCGCTTCTTAGTTGCTATTAGAAAAATACCATCTGACACTGTCTGGCCTTTGACCTTGCTTAAACAACCGTCGATCGCATCTCCTTTGCTGTTCACAGTTCCCACCACACTCCAGCATTCGATCACTAGCTAGGAATTTGCATAGCCAGAGGGATTGGTTCAATTAAAGGAACCATGGCATTGCTATTAAGTTGGACAATCATGTTCCCTTCCCCAATACCAAGTTTGGAAAGGACTTCTCCCACACTACCTAGAGCAGCAATTGGACTAGCTAAAACACTAGAATTTGCTGAACTCCTTTGCATCTGAGTAGCATTTCCCTGTCGAGTGTTAACTAGGAGGTTCATTCAGATTACTCGATCTTGCACTACCACTACCCCTACCATTATTCTTTTTGTTACTTTTTTCATTTAAATCAATACCCTGCTTCTTCCTTGACTTTCATCCCCTTCAGCAAGCCTTCTTCCTCTAGCCAGAGCCACTACTTCCTTTTCTACGTCCTTTCTATCACATTTGTTGAAATACATGGTTTGGATATCTTAATTTTCACTTTTCACTTTCTCCTATGAAAGGGATCCACAAGCACATCATCTAATTCTTGGTGTCCAGAATATCCCCATATGCAATAATGTTTTGACTATTATCGAAACCGGTGACCTCATTAGTTGGAGCTTTCTAGAGCCCTGCCTCAATAGTATTACCTCCTCTTTCCTCCATGTATCTCACATGCTGGGTAAAGTAACAGGGGATAGGTAGTTTCCCAAATAGGTTCCTTGTCCCTTCTAGAAGGTCCTGCTGTCCCATCTTCCATTTCTCTTTTGATAGCTCAGCAAGAAGAACCACCCTGAAACTTTTCTAGATTGTTGTCACCTCAAATTCTTTTCCACAGTTTTAGAAGGTGAGGAAGCACTTGAAGAACAAGTCTCATGAATCAATCTAGATGGCATTGATCTGGTGGTTGAAACATCAAGCCTCTGCACCTAAAAGGATCTTTCACCGATGGTACCTCTATATCTAACTTAATAAGTATAGTTTGGCCTAACTTCTCATTCATTAAATCTTGTTGAAGTTCCTCTCCCTGCTCAAGTTCATGACCAATACGACTGGCGAAAGTGCAATAATGAGGAAACTTCTCAAATAAAATTGGATAGAACTTTTTGGATCCTTTAAGCATACAATGAGTAATTATTTTGACGACGGGATTTTCAATATTGAACTTAATTCTAATCCTTATATGCTTCCCATACATAGACTCCTTACTGAAATCAATTTAAGAATGCTCCCAACTTGCATTGCTAAATCAACAAAGATACTCTCACATATGTATTCAGGAGGAAGATTACCAATTGTATCCGTATCTCAAATGAAGAGAAAGTGTATTCACAAGGTTGTTTCCTCGGATTGATCGATAATATTTGGAAAGCATCATCTTTAATTGAATTACCGAGACCAGATATGCTACTATGAGTGGTTTTTATCGTAACTTTAGGATACTTGAGATAGTTATGGAGAGAGTGTGAGAGGGAGAGTGGGAAGGAGTGCGTGAGGGAGGGTGAGAAGGAGGCAGGGCGAGAGAGAGGAAGGTCTCTTGTGAGGGAGAGGGGGATGGCGTACCTCCTCAGCAGTGGAGGGGCCTACGAGATGGCTGGAGGGAGGTCTCCCGAAGGAGAGGGCAGTGGGGTTCCGGTGCGAGGCTGGTCGAGGGGAAGGCTGGGGCAGTGGCGGAGTTGCGTAGGGTGGCAACTTGACGGATGGCGGTTGGCGATCGATGTTTCAAATGCCTAGGGATAGGGCATTGGGTGAGTGCGTGCCGGGAACCCGTGAGGTACTGGGGTTGCGGTGGTTTTGGCCATCGTCGGGGGCGGTGCCGGAGACCGGTGATCCGAGGTAAGGTGCAACCCTCGGGGGATGGGGGCCTAAGCCTGCTGCCGCCGATATTAGTGCAGGCAAGATTCGAAATGCTGATTTCGACGCCGTGCCGATGAAATTCTAAGTATACATTTCGTTGGCATGCCAAGGGCACGCCGTGGAAATACCCGTTTTTCGATGGCAGATTTTGACGATTTCGATGGCCCGAAAAAATACCATTTCGGAGGCACGCTGAGGGCATGCCGATGCATGTCGACAAAAATGGCAAAAGTGGTCAAAATGATATCAATTTCAAGAAAATCAAATGCTGATTATGTAACAATAAGAGTATTACATCATAATATTCATATATAACATGACCATACAATGTTAAAGTTCAATAATAAGATATCAAATATTCTTGCCATGTTAAGAATATAGAGAATTTAATAATAGAAGAATACAAAGAATTTAAGAATGAAAGAATCAAAGTATATAGTTTTAAAGTTAAAATCATAATGTCTTGATGTATCGGAAGTCAGACAGAACTCAGAAGTCGGGACTTGGAACTCAAAAGTCAGATTTCACCAGAACCAAGAGTGTCTTGCTAGATTCATATCTTTATCATGAGTACTATCACCACTTGATTGATACCATCATTGACTATTTTGTCGATGAATACTTTGAATGTATTCACAGTAATTCTCCCAAGACATATGTGAATACATTGTCTGATAATCCATTATGTGTTGTCTGTACTCATGTTCATTCATACTAACCAAAATCTCAAGACGGGGAAATCTACTATTTGTGTATGATCTGTCATACTGCCCACGCGCATGATTAGTTGCATGTATTTGGGAGAATCCTGTTGTTCTAGAATCATCTTGTGATGATTCTAATCTTAGAATTGGAGGGGGAGCTTGGGGTTGAAACTGTTGAGGAAAATAATTTTGGATGGTACCAAACTCATATGGGTAATAATATTCACTCCCAATCCTAGTACCAGAAGTGTCAACATATCCTGACTCAGCATATGAATGCGATGGATAATTATATGAAGGCGGTGGTGGTGCAAATGACTGCGGGTAGAATGGTTGAGCGTATGAAGATCCCGTCTCATGTCTTGTTTCGTATCCCGTGTCATATCCAGATGTAGGTGCTGAAGAACCAAAAAATTGATCACCAATGCTCATGGAACCAATTGAGGAGCTCAAATCCTCCATGTAGACATCATGACTTCAATATCCCTTGTAATCCATGGCTGGTGGATTTGGACTTGGAATATGTTCGCCATGGATATTGGTGTGTCGTTCATCATATTCTATAGCACCCTGAGTTTGTACCACCTGACCACCACATCTCCCTCTGTCGGATGATCGTTTTGATCCAGATCCTTCTACCATTATGAATGCATTCGCATCTGAGCCATCATCTGAGTCATCCTTTGAGGTTGAAGTAGACTATGATAACTGTCGTTCTTCATCCTCTTCATCTAGTACCCTTATAAGAAATGTATGATGACTAGATCTGACCATAGGTCCTTGAACATCAGCACCCATTTTCTTTGATAGCTCTAGATCTGGCCTTCCCCTAACATCCATCATAGGTTCTCCTCCAATGTCATTTATCCAACTTTCTATCACATTATCACCTGCTCGAAAAATGTAGGCCAAATCAATTGGATCGGCCATTTCCTTCTTTTCAAAACCCTCTTGAATGTGCCCCATTCGTAACCTTGTGTTGTAGTGGATGTACACAAGGTCATTGAGCTTGTGAATTCCAAGCTTGTTTCTTCTTTTGGAATGGATAAGGTTAAATGTATTCCAATTTCTTTTGCACTCACCAACAGATGATGTTTGTGATAATACTTTAACCGCCACCTGTTGTAAATTTGGAGCTTCCGTTGCATACAAATTCCACCATTCCGCTGTAGGGAAAACATATTTGAGTCATAAATTAGATATTATAGAGTAAATTATTATTAGTAAATATCAAAATGATGTCGGTTATTATCAGGATGAGTGCTCTTAATGGCCTGTTGTGCCATATAACTCCCAAAAGATTCCATCCTTTTTCTAAATAATTTAATCTACAACATGTTAACATGAAGATATGTCAAAAATCTTATTTAAGTTTTAAATTTCAAGCTAAATTTGCCTACCTCATTTATGCACGCTATTTGCGTAGCAGTTATAGGAGAGAGCTTTTGAACAACTTTTTGCACAACTTAAATGAGATCTTCATGCGTGGCAAGGTGGTGTTTATAGTTAAATTTTGGGTTGAAATAATAGCCTATGATAAAAGATAAATAGTTAAAAGAATAAAAAATCACTTGGATAAGATAAATTTATAATAAAATATATTTACCGACAAGGTGGAGCATGTGGGATAACATGTTTTGCCTTCATTCTATTATTATCTTTAAGAATGGCTCTTTGAACCTTCCCGCTGCTTCTTCCACCTTTTCATACATAATTTCTAATGCTTCGTATATGTAACCCATCGTTGGTTTCTTATCTCCATCTACCAACTTCGAAACTAATATGACGGGCTCCATAATACTAGTAATGCGGCTGCAATTATCCCAAAATCGTGAATTATTTATCAAGTCTTCTGCATCTTTCCCACCTTGTGTCCTAGTTTTTGCCATGCCAAACCAATTGCTAGAATTTACCATTGACTTCAATCCGATTTTATTGTCTAAAATTCTTTGCAAGGCAATGTAATTTGTAGTAAATCGGGTTATCCCAGGACACACAAATTCGCCATTGCAATGCTCCCTCATTAACGACAAGACATGTTTGTGATTGTAAATAAATGATGTAATTGATTGGGCCTTGTCTACAACAGACAAAACTGACTTCCTCTTTCTGAAGTCTTTTAAAATTAAATCTATACAATGTGTAGCACATAGCGTCCAAAATATTCTATATTTACTTGATTTTATAATCTTTTCTCCTGCCTTCTTGAAGTTGCTACCATTATCCGTAATAATCTGAACAATATGTTCCGTTCTGACTTCATCAATCGTATCCTTCAATAAGGAATAAACGTACTTGTAATCTTTCACTTTATCTGATACATCTACAGATTTCAAAAAAATGAATCGTCCATCACAATATACAAGGAAGTTAATGATTTGCCTCCTTGTATAGCTAGTCCAACCATTTGTCATCAATGTTACTCCATAATGGGGCCACATATTTTTCAAATCAGAAATATAGTCACCTAAATCTGCCTTCTCCATAAGCATGTATTTATTCATTATTTCCTATGATGTAGGAGCCTTAACTCCCGTCCCATATTGAGTGCTGATGTCAATAACATTTTGCAACCATGGCCCATTTGCTATGTTAGCTGGTAGCCCATGAGTCGAAAGGAAGCTCATGACTGCTCTACTAACCTTTTCCCTTGCATTCCCAAACATGCCCTTAATGGTTTTCTGTTTTGGGTCTGCTTTCCCCCCCAGGCTCCCCTTAGTGCTACCAAATCAAAATAAGCCATGTAAACCCATTTTTTATTTTTTAGATAGATGTGGAGGCAGTCCTGAGCCTGAACCACTACCACTAACATTTGTATGCCTCATGCTCTGTGCTCTTCGATCACCTACTAGAGCTTATCGTTGATGCTGACTTCTGAGTGAGTCTTTCATTGCATGTCTGAATTGTCTCCTCCTCCTTGGATCTGCCTCCACATCACTCGGATATTCATAATCTTCATCCAAGTCAGAGTCTGCATCATAGTAATCTTGATAGCTACCAAACAGGGCCTCATGGACTGCTTCTTTTGACCTCTATTTTATTACTTTCTTCTCTCGCCTTGATGTCATTGACTCAGCAATCAAATCACGAACATCATCTGGACAATCCTCACATTTTATAACATTCTTGTCGTCACCAACTAGGTGATGCTTGAATCGTGGAATTCCACCACCCTTTAACTGTTTTCCACAAAAATTACATTCTGTCATAGGTTTGGTTCTATCCATCACTTTGGTAAAATACAACCATCCAATGTCTTCATTATCCTTTTTGACGTTACCACTCCCACTTCCTCCAACAATAGCCTTGCCTTTTCCAAACATACTATTTCTACACAGCTACACTACATTTACTTCATAATTCATAATTATTGTATAATCATATTATACCTTTGACATATTTATGCCCCTATCTAATTCAATCAAACAAAAAAATTCTACCTTAAAGGGTTGCACCTATTGGATTTAATCCAAGCCCTATTAGACCCGATTGGATTACTTCGACCCTTGAATTACCTAGCCGAACAGATGGGTGGGACCCCCTAGGACACCTCGTATGGCAAGGCACCACTAGAGGTTAACGCGGTTACCGCACCGACTCATCTTGTCATCGGTTGGTCCAAGTAGACAAGGTATCAGAATGATCCAATTAAGTCTAATATGACTTAGATAATTATCCAACCTAGTTGGCACATTTACTTTTTCTTAGGCTTGGGTATAATCATGTTTTTTGGAAAGTCTAATATTTATGTTTAATGGTGAGTATTGGTAGGTGTTGGGCCTTACTGCTGGAAAGCATGGGGGCTAGATTAGCTAGTATGTATTGTACTTTACAGGTAGTTGCTACTTGCTAGTTGCTACTATTCGTTATTGTGTATTGCTAAATTTAGAACTTGACAAACATGATGGTTAAAAAATGGTAATGAATACTACCATAAACGAAAAAAAGGTACGAAAGCTGTTACTGAAACCTTCTGCTTGATTTTTAAAAGAAACTATCTCACCACAGCAAATCACTAACACATCGCCGATCAGTAATCGATAGGCAACAGTAGCTACCAGGAAACAGCAAATCATATAGTGAATTGGGATTGTGAGGCTGTAAGCTCGATTGATGTGTCTGTGGTTGTGAGTGTGAATTGCAACAACCGATAGGTCGATATTTATAAGGAATCATTTCGAATAATTTATGTGATTTTTATAATTAAGTCCATCCACCATCAATGAGTGCGACGCGAATTGTCGATTAATATTTTATAGGTTTTTTATGATTACGTCTGTCGGTCAGAGACATATTGTGCATATATTTGATTCGATACATTTACGATTATGTCCATCGGTGACATCTATTATGCGAATCGTTGATTAATATTTTATGGATTTTTTATAATTACGTCTGTCGGTCAATAACGTACTGTGCAAATATTTGATTTGATACATTTACGATTACATCCGTCGGTGACATCTACTGTGCGAATCGTCAATTAATATTTTATGAATTTTTTATGATTACGTCCATTAGTCAGTGACATATTATGCAAATATTTGAATCGATACATTTACGATTACATTCGTCTGTGACATCTAATATGCGAATCGTCAGTTAATATTTTATGATTTTTTTATGATTATGTCCGTCGGTCGGTAACGTACTGTGCAAATATTTGATTTGATACATTTACGATTATGTTTGTCGGTGACGTCTACTGTGTAAATTATCAATTAATATTTTATGGGTTGTTTATGATTACATCCGTCGATCAGTGACATACTGTGCAAATTTTTGATTCAGTATATTTACGATGACATCTGTCGATGACGAACTATGTAAATCATCGATTAATATTTTATAGATTTTTTATCACTACATCCATCGATGAGTCACATACTATGCGAATGTACAAATACAACTCACTGAGTCACTGTACACTGTACATCACTACATTGTATACCTCAATAATTACTGGATCATGCTTCGTGTGGGTCCCGACATTTGTGCAGGTACTGACTTCTTTCTATGCTTTCCATAGAGTAAATGTTATTCTTTAGTCTAGAGTCTAGACTCTAAACTCTAGGATTTATTGAACACACTGCTCATCTGTTCCCAGGATAATAGCATTTGTCTGAAATGCAAGGCAACACACCACAATTTACCCATTCTCCACCACCAGATCCACCACCATCCACACACCTTAATTCCCACCCCATTTACATTGGCCACTGCACCGTGCACATCCTGAAAACCCATTCACATTGGCTTGGCCACTGTGACATGCCACCGGGCATCAGCACCGGCACGACCTCCCGTTCCCTTCGCCCACTTTCCCCTTCCCATCCCATCAAAAGGGTCATCATTGGAAGAAATCCTAGACGTGCAGCGGCCACCCCGTACCAGGAGACGCTCCATCGCTCCCCTGCCTCCTCAGCAGGCTCCAGGCCCACCAAGAAGGCAAGAAGCTCCATAATGATGCAGGCCGCAGGCTGAAGCAGCGGCGGAGATGACAGTGTGGCAGTGGCACTAGCGGAGCAGACTAGCACATAGCATGCAGGCTGCAGCAAGCATCGACATCGGCCATATCGTTGACATGCCGACGATATTGTCGGCTTGCCGGCGAAATACCTGATTTTCGACATCAGGATCATATTGGCATGGGTGTTTTGGAAAATAGGCCTTGTCGGCGGCATGCCATTGGCATTTAAATCGTTGAGTGCAGGTCCCTCTGGCGGAGGTGGAGGCACCATGGTCGCTTGATGCGAGCACGCTCCGGGATCTGGTGGAGGGTGGACTGGTTAGGGAGCGGTCTGCAGGCCTCCTGCAACCCTCAGAGGTCGAGGAGGTGCTGGGTGTGAGGACAGAGGAGTTTGAAGTGAGGGTCACTCCGATTGGTGAGGGGCGAGTCTTAGTGACAGGACTTCCTCTGACAGCGGTGATGCGGCTGTGCTACATGACATCGAGGCTGAGGTCAAGGTCGATGTATTGGAGGAGAATTTTCGTGCACGACGGCCCTAGGAAGGAGAGGGCACCGAGGTAGGTACCGGTGAAGCTGTGGTTGGAGGGGGTTCCATGGTGGCTTAGGACAATGGGAATCGTTTGAGCACTGGTGTCCCCCTTTGCACGTCTTCGGTCATGCTAGGGGGTAGGGCTTCCATCCGGGCCGCTTGAGGCGGAGGTCGAGCTGAAGGTGGGGGAGACGCAGAGGAAGACCTCCTTCGTCTTGGAGGTCACATGTGGGTGGTCTCGCGCGCTCACACGAGGTTTTTCGAGCCCAAGGCTAGCCCTTCTTTCGCAGAAGTGGCCAGAGGAGCTGCGGAGGAAGGCGGTGGAGAGGCGGAGCCATCACCCCCTAGGGCTAGGGTTCTGATCGTAGACCGCGGCAACCGTGACCCGAAGAGCCAAGATGGTGACGTGGACGCGATTGCATTGATTGCAGCGCATGATCTGGAGGCGTTGGTCTATTTGGAAGTGGAAGGGGGGCTGTCAGCGTCGAGATGGGCATTGTGGGGGGCGATAAGCATTCAGTGCACGAGATCCTTTCAACGAACAATGTGGGAGACGGCTTCATTTTGAAGCCTCTGGAAGCAGAACTGTACAAGGCCCGCTCTTATAGTGCGGGAGCCAGATCTGCTCCGGATCCGAATGTGGACACACGTTTGGGTGGTGCGGGCCCAGGTTCGATAAGAAACGAAGACGAGGCCTCTCTAGCAAGGCCTTCCCCAAAAACGGTTGCGGAGACCTCTGCTGCGGCATCGTCGGGCACCACTGATGGAAGAAAGGATGGTTGCCGGAGGAGGGGCAATGAAGGGAGGATGGAGGGTAGGTTCTGGAGTGATGTGGGTGACCCACGCCAGATGGAGGAAGAGGAGGCAGACTTAGGAAAGGGGGCGACGTTGGGAGCGCCACCTGGAGTAGATGGTAAGGAGGCACCACCGCGAGAGCACGCGAACAGAGTACCTCTGACAGAGTGGGG
This sequence comes from Thalassia testudinum, assembly GCA_037157565.1. Lineage (NCBI taxonomy): Eukaryota > Viridiplantae > Streptophyta > Magnoliopsida > Alismatales > Hydrocharitaceae > Thalassia > Thalassia testudinum. The sequence goes on from JAZHRO010000024.1 coordinate 29,905,502, forward strand.
TCCAAGGTTGGTGGAAGGGGATCGAGATGGTGCCCTCAGGCATAGGTGGAAGTGGAGTTATCGTGGGTCCGATCGAAGGAGAGTGGTGGTGGATGCTTGTGGTGTCAGCGCACGAGCCTCAAAAGAGGCACCTCTGGACATCAAGGATGATGAGGTCATCATCACAGTGGAGGCCTGTGGCTTTTGCCTGAAGACGGGGGAGCCATCCACCGTTCCCTCATGAACGAAGTTCTCACATGGAATGTGTGGGGTCTTAACGACCTGTCGAGGAGGCAGATCCTGGGGCAGTACATCAGGCAGTGGAAGGTGGACAGGGTGCTTTTGCAAGAATCGAAGCTGGCCGATTGTGATGGTAGAATGTGGATGGATATTGGTGGCTCATGGATGGAGGGTTTCCATTGTGTTGGAGAGTTTGGCAGATCTGGGGGTCAGATCTTGGGGTGGCGGGAAGATGTTTTTGCCTTGGAGGATTCTTTGAAGGCGAACATGTTATCTCAACGAAGCTATTGCGGATGATGGGGGAGACCAGGGTGGTGATCACAGGGGTCTACGGACCGATAGGCACTCAAGCCAAAGGGGTGATGTGGGAGGAGCTCACTTTGATAGCAGCGGGTTGCCAAGGATGTCCTTTGCTGATTGGGGGAGACTTCAATGTGACTTTGCAGTTGGAAGACAGGCTCGAGGGGCGAGGGAGGCAGGACCTTGGCTCATATGAGTTTGTTGACTTTGTGGTCACCCATGGCCATATTGATCTATGGCCATCCGCCTGTGCTTACACATGGAGGAACAATAGTGGACAGATGTCTAAGATTGATAGATTCCTAGCCAATGTGGAGATGGTGGAGACTTTCCTGGTGGCGGAAGTGGTACCGATGAAGAGGCCTTTTTCAGATCATACCCCCTTGGTATGACGGCCAAATGAGGAATCTCATTTTGGCACGTATTTCAAATTTGATAGATCATGGCTGCTCGAGGAAGGGTTTCGGGGAATGGTGGAGAGGTGGAGGACCTTTGGGATGGAAGGTTCGGCTACAGTTTGATTAGCGAGAAAGTTGTCTTTGTTACGGGATCACCTCAGGAGATATAGAAAAGAGATCAAAGCATCCAGGAGGGAAAGAAAGGAGGAGGCATTGCAAACAATCACCAGGATAGATAGACTAGAAGATCAGGCACCTGTTTTGGCCGAGGACAGAGAGACGAGGATGAAGATGTCACGGGTGGTGCAGGAAGAGGACAAGAAAGTCGAGATAGAATGGAAGACGAGATCACGCCAGAAGTGTCTCAGGGAAGGGGACTCAAACACTAGATTCTTCCATCAAATGGCATCGGCCAGGAGGAGGAGGAACTGGATGGAGAGACTGGTGATTCACGGGGAGGAGTTTGCAAGTAGGGAGGAGGAGGGGAGGGCTGCGGCGAATTTCTTTAGAGATTTCACAAGCAGGTGCAGCAGAAGTGTTTGGAGCTAGAGAGGGGAGGATACCCATTAGGTCTCAGAGACCCAGGTAGAAGACTCATAGCCAGTTTCTCGGCAGACAAGGTGAGGAGGGCAGTGTGGGGACTGAATGCGGATGGGTGTCCTAGGTCGAACGGCTTCCCAGTTCTCTTTCTTAGGGAGTTCTGGTCGCTGGTAGAGACAGATGTGATGGAGATGATGGAGTTCTTAAAAGGGAATAGGGGCTTTGACAAGCTGAATAAGTTCTACATGTTCCTGTTGCTTAAAAAGGATGGAGCAGAGGAGATCCAAGATTTTCGCCTGATTGCGCTCTCGAACACTGCCTATCTTATAATGGCCAAGGTGTTGGCAAACAGGCTTAGAGATGTTATCGGGGACTTGATATCACTTGTGCAGACGACTTTCATACCAGGTAGGGGCATTCTGGATGGCTTTGTTTGAGCTATGGAGGTGCTGGCGACTTGGAAGAGGGAGAAGAAACATGTGTTTCTGTGGAAAGTAGACTTCAACAAGGCTTATGACACAGTGTAGTGAGACTTCCTTTGGGTATCCCTGCTGAGAAGAGGCTTCCCCTCGAGATGGATTGAGTGGATGAAGAGATGCGTAACGACCACTTCCTTCTCGGTCTTGATTGATGGAAACCCAGCGGGAGGTTGGGTACAACCTAGGAGAGGTGTCAGGCAGGGGTGCCCTTTGGCTCCCATGTTGTTTGTGCTGGCAGCAGATGCATTGGCGAGGGCGACACATAGAGCGTGCGATAGAGGTTTGATAGCTGGGTTTCAGGCTGGAGAGAGTGACCAGATCGTGATTCTGCAATATGTGGATGATACCCTTTTTCTGGTTGAAGGAGGAAGGATGGAGGCTAGGAGGATGAGAATCATGCTGGAGCTTTTTGGGGCGGCATCTGGCCTGCGGATTAATTATCAGAAACCAACTTTTATCCCAATGAACATGGAGGGTGAGGAGGTGGAAATGGTGGGTGAGGCACTTGCGACAAAGGTAGGATCCTTGCCGCTGGTCTATTTTGGCCTTCCTTTGTCAGACAGAAGGCTTAGGCTTGGTGAGTGGCTTCCTCTATTGGAGAGGATGGAGAAGAGGTTAGCAAGTTGATCAGCGAGGTTGTTATCCAGGGGGAGGCTTATCCTCATAAAGGCGGTGCTGGCATCCATTCCCTCCTATCTCCTATCAATGTTCAGAATGTCGAAGCAAATAAAGAAGAAGATTACTGGGTTGATGCGTGATTTTTTCTGGTCCAATGTGGGAGCGACGGGGAGAGGGGCGAGGTTGGTGGCTTGGGAGGAGGTATGTAGGCCCATGAAGGAGGGGGGATTGGGGGTCAGAGATGTGGGGACAGTGAATGTCAGCCTCCTCGCGAAGTGGATCACTAGACTCGTGGGCCAGGAGTGTAGCATGTTTGGGGAGGTTATGAGAAGTTGCTATGGTTCCTTTGTGTCTTGGGAGCCCTTAGACGTTCTGCCCTCAGGAGCTTCCTTCTTCCTGAGGGGGCTGACGACTGTGACAAGCAAGGTGCGCCCTTTCTTCACACCTGTTTTAGGTGAGGGTGATGCTTTCACATTCTGGATGAATGATTGGCAAGGAGTTGGAAGGCCCATCAAAGACAAGTTCCCTCGTCTCTTCAAATGTGTGGCGACCCCGACAGCCCTTGTGAGAGACTGTTGGTCTAGGGCCTGGTGTCCTACCTTTCGGGGGGGACTATCCAATCAGAGATGTGTTGCAGGAGATGGAAGGCTGAGAGCCAGAGGTGGGGGGGGGGGGACGTCTACAGTTGGGATGAAGGCGAGTTTTCTGTGGCAAAGGTCTTCTGTAGGTTGAGTGGTGGTGGGGTGGACATTGACGTAGACCTTTGGAGGGACTGCAGACTTATTTGGGAATCAAATTGTCCACTGAAGGTGAAGATCTTTGTGTGGCTGGTGAGGTGGGGTAGGATTGTGACGAAGAAGTGGAAAGCGAGGTGGACTCATATGGAGGATGTGAGTTGTCCTCTTTGTGGTGGAGAGGAGGAGGACATTCAACACATTTTCTTCAAGTGTCCGTTGGTGGTGTAGGTGTGGCAGAAGATGGGGATCGACTGGGTTGTTCATCGGGATGAGGTTGCATTTTGGTCGTCCTTCCGAAGGGGGTGTGCTCATGTGGGTCACAATGTTTTTAGATGCAAATGTGATCGAACGAGAGTCCTGGCGGTGTGTTGGGGTGTGTGGCTGGGTAGGAATGGGGTGCTCTTTAGGGGAGAGAGACCCTATGTGGAGAATATTTTTTATTCCGTTATGTCCCAGGTGGAGTTTTGGAGGTCCAGAGTATGACCTTGTTGTAATATGTTCTTTTGATTTTTAAAATGAAATGAAATTATTTATGGGTGATTATCATGAGGATAACCACCCTTCCTCTTTACAAAAAAAAAAGGCAGTTTCCTCGGTTCAACTCTCCTTATCAGCATCTCATCATTTTGAGAAATCCATGGATCTTGAATACTGACTTTCTTAATGTTGTAGAGCGTCCCATAGTCAGTTTTTACTTTTATCTTTCTATGTGGACCTCCATTGCTATTTTCCCTTCCACTTGCTCTATAAAAGAGGTGTTAGGGTTTCCTAATAACAATTAACTCATTTGGTTATCCTAACTTGGTATCAGAGCTGCAACCCTAAGTTGTTGCTCCAATATCCCAGCCCCTACAACTACCAAACCCCTTCACTCACACCCTTCGTCTGCTCGTCTCCTCATCACCAGCAACTGCAGCTGGCCTACACCTTGCCGCTGGTAGTGTTTGCAGACTGATCAGCCATTGAATTGCCCCGAAAGCCACCTGAAGCACAGGGGCACATTCCTAGCGCTCATGTACGGGGTCACCGACCTTGCTGCAGATCCCAACAACCTGTGCCGTCGCCGTGGGAGGCTAATTCAACCAGCGCTACCACCATGGAAGGCTGATCACCGATCTGCCAATGAGTAGAGGGGCCTAGCACCCTTAGGCGACAGTGCTAGGGGCACCCCTTTGCCCAAGTGTGTGCCTACGCCCATCCCAAGGGATTATGGGTTGTTCTCAAAAGATTTGAGATGTATTTATCTCTGATCAAGAATTAGAAGAACCCCTCGTTAGCATGATTCTTGGATGCAGTAGGTCTGATTTTCCTGATTACGGATCTGTTGGCACCATTTTTTATCTCCATTGGGCACGATGAGTGATTTTGAAATCTCATCGATTATCGCGGGAGATTCTGGCTTATATAAGAACCTATTCTTTGTGCCAATTGTCAAGTTGGATGAGACCAGCTATGATGGTGGTCTCAAACTTTCTTCATGATCATGGAGGGTCATGACAAGGAGCACTTGCTGCTCAAACCTAAGCCAAAGAACAAGACTAGTAAGAATGCATCATGGAAGAAAAATAATGCGATGGTCAGATCTTGGATCATGAACATCGTCTCTCCTCGTATTGGTGATAGCATTATGTATCACAACACCGCAAAGGAGATGTGAGATCTTCTCTACACCACCTACTCTCACGAGAAGAATTTCAGCTGAGTGTTTCAGATTCATTATGACTTGAGGAGTCTTAACCAAAAGAACCGGATTATTGCACGGTATTATACTGATCTCAAGGGATTACATGAGAAGTATAATGCTGCATGGCTTATTTGCACTTATGCTACTCAGAGGGAGTACAGGAAGAAGTATGAAATTTTGCAGTTTCTCAGTAGTCTTGGACCTGCGTATGAGCTCCTCTACCCAGATTCTTGCATTCCCGGATCTACCTTCCTTGGAGGAAGAGTATGGTAGGCTGAGTAGAATTGTGATAAAATCACAGCCTACTACCATTGCATCTCCTGGTCAGACGACGGCCTTGCATGCTTTTGGTGGACGTGGAGGCTGGGGTGCACCTTCCACTCATGGATGCGATCGTGGATGTGGACAGACTAGTCAACCACGTGTTACATGCACCTTTTGTGGCAAGATTGGACAAGTGGAAGACAAATGCTGAGTAAAGTATGGTCGTCCTCCCATGGCTAATTAGGCCACTACTTTGCCTAATGAGCAGCCTCAGTTGGTCACAAGAGCCAAGTTTAATGCCACGATTTCGTGGTTCTCTCAAATGAACCAAGACACTACTACTGCTACCAGTACTACTCCTGATACTACTACCTTAGCATCCTCCTCAGGTAGTATTTTTGGTTTTGCTATTCAGGATTCAAATATCAGTAAGAATTCATGGTTGGTTGATTCTAGTGCATCTAAACACTTAAGTAGTAACAAATATACTTTTCGGATCTTGCAGTCAGTTTGAAATGACCCGACGCCCTTTTAGTCAGATAATACGTCTGAAGTCTCAATCAGACGTCTGTCTAGACGTCTGGACATATGTTCGGATGTTCGAAAGTAGGAAAATGTCATACATTCTTTTCGCTTTCCGCGCGAGCGGCGCGTAGGAGTGCAAAGTCTTTCTCTCTCCTCCATTCCCTCACCCCAAACCCTAAATCCTTCTTATTTAAACCCCCCCATCTACACTCGACCCCCCACCACTCGAGCCAACGCCACCTCCACCTTCTTGCGTTCGGCCATGCCTTACCAGCCTCCCATCTCTGCTGTAGCCGCAGCAAGGAAGGAGAGGAGCCGGCGAGGGAGAACGGGGAAGAGCGAGAGTGAGAGAGTGCGAGGGAGTGAGAGGAGAGCGGGGGAGAGAGATGACGGCCGTGGGAGCTCGGTGGAGCTTGAGGAGTTCGTGGGAGAGAGGAGGACGACGGCAGGGAGCTTCTCAAGCTCCTGCAGCTGCTGGAGCTGCCATTGCATCATCTGAGGCCTGAGGCGCAAGTAGGGTGAGCTGCGTAGGGGAGTTCCAAATTCTGGTTTTCCAGTAATGGACGTCTGGGACGTCGACCAGACTTCTGAGAGGCATTAGGACGTCCGGAGCTGAAGCCGGACATCTGAAAGCATATTATAGCGCGGATGTACGTGTTTCTTACGTTACTTTTCGCCATGCAGACTGTAGCGCAGGAATGTCTAGCTGAATATAGGTCTGTGTTTTTCGTACGCAGGTGCAGGGCGTTGGAAAGGCGCGTGGTGCGCCTTTCCAGGCACTTTTGGATGTCTGACCACATCATCAAATCTCCGACGGCCCTTCCAAACGACTGGAAGGAAGGAGAGACGTCTAGAACCCTCAGACGGTTGCAGAGGAGTCTGGACATTTGAAGCAATCGCAGAAAGTGAGAGGTAAGATCTGACTTCTTTTAAGACGTCTGGGACTAGTCCTAGACGTCTAATTTTGGATAGTAATCGTGTTTTTGGCCAGTTCAGGGCCCAAACGGAATTGGATTTCCGCAAATGAAGTACCGTTATTTTCCACTCGAGTTTCTCTATGTGTTAGTGTTGGGTACCTACTGTTTTCTACCTATCTTATGTGAATTAGTCGCTGGTACAGGTTACAAGCTGGTAGCGTGTTTGGGGCCCGCGGAGACGACGAGATCTGTGGTGCAAGCCCCTATTCCTCCTGTGATACCTGGTAGAGTGGTTTAATTCATTTGTTAAGATGTAAATAAAGAATATGCTTGCTTAGATTAAGTTAATTGAAACTCTAGGATGTGGAATGACCCTATGGTAGAAATGTATGAGCCTAATGTTGAGCTATATTGTTCACTTGAGATGCATGTTTAACTAAATTGCTAGCAATGTGTATTAGTTGATTTATGAGTTTCCTTGTCACATATGAAAACACGAGCTGCCTGCTATGTAATGGAAAAATGGAGAGTTGACTAATATGATCCAGATATTGATAAATGAGATGAATATGAGCATGAACCCTATGGGGAATTAGGAGTAGAACTCCTGTGTATGAAAGGAATCTAATATGTAGACGGGAAGTGAGCTGGTCCTTGTGCACACAGTACCAAGGAGAGCGACTGTCCCTTTTAGTGTAGAAGGGGAGCCAGCCATCCCTTGGGTTGAGACCCGGGGTAGGATTGGTCACTCTATACCGACTCCTGTTTGGCCCTCGCGTACGTAGTACAGAGGTGTACTACTAGTGTAGGGAGGGAGCTAGTCGCCCCACGAGGCCCGGGATTAGGACTAGCCAACCTACATCGACTTTTAGGCCCTCTGGGCAAACCGGGGTAGTCGGATGAGGGTACGCAGACTGTGGAGGGGTGAGACCCCTATTTGGTTATGAGGGGCTAAACCCCTGTTCTGAGATGGCAAGGCCCTATACTGTTTCGTGCTGTACTTTAAGCGCACCCGCTAGCTGAAACGACTGACAGTGTACCAGTGCGGGGTAGCTACCCATGCGCTTATCACACGTGCCGTAGTCACCGCTACGTCGCGACAGTGACTTCGGGGTGGTTGACTGGGTGTAGGACTACCGCGAGGACTCTTCCAGCCAGGAGAGCACCACGTGTACCTTCTACTCCATGGAAGAGACTACAATCAAGATCGTTCCCAAGAGGAATAAGCAAGATCAAGAATTACTTGGATCCTTTGTGAAATAAATGAGCCAGAAATACATAGATGAGATAAATAAAAATGAGAATAAAACCTGGTTGCTTGCTTACTTTACTTGCACATAAATAATGTAAACACCACTCTACTCAGCTCTCGCTGACTCTATCTTTTCGTAACCCTATTCAGGATCAGGAGTTGAGTAGCCTGAGTTTCCAACAGCAAAAGGTGCTGGGCCCAGCCGAGCCCAGTCGTAGTCGTTTCTTTCCAGCTCGTTAGTTTTCTGTTGTTGTAGTGAGTAATAGACATCTATTTTACTATTCATGTTAATTTTTGTCTTCTTTTCCGCTGTGTTGTTGTGATGGCAAGTATTACTTTGTTGAGACTTTTAGCTCTGTTGTTCCTTTACGTCTCGTTTTTCCTTATGCTTAGTTATATTGCATGTGTGAATGTGGTTTATTTCTTACTTTTGGTTATTTCTTGTTGGACGACGAGGTCTTAGGATTAGACGAGGCGAGCCAATCTTGGGTCCTGTAGGGATCTGGGAACCGGGTCGTGACACAGTTCCACTAGGTAGAACTATTCAGGTGGTTGATGGGTGCCATTCCAGAGTTGACGGCCAGGGGGATGTGGCTGCGACCCCCACACTTCGGTTGTCAGATGTTTTATTTATCCCTGTGATGAGAAACTCATCATGAGCCCTAACTAGCTTATTTTGACCTAAGAAAGTGAACAAAAGCTCATGCATAACCTAAATGAAGGCCTAACTCAAGAGACCACTGAAATGGAAAGAAAACATGAAACAAAGGGTAAAACTACAATTTTACCATTGCAGTAGATCAATGGGATTTCTCAGGGTCTAGACATAGGTCAATTGGACTTAATAAGAAAAAAAAGTGGGATGGTTTAGTCAGAAAAGGGTTATTGTGAAATTTAAAAATTAAATGACATTATGTAACCATAAAACAAATCCACTTAATTTCACAAGGTTCCAGTCAAGATAAAAATCAACTAAATCCTCTAAAATTCATGGAAAAATATCCCCTAGGGTTTAGAACCTTCAATTTGGCCTTTGGAGCCTGTTTTGACCTAGATTGGGGTCTAAGCTCAATATTTGACCTAATTTGGGCTTTTGTGCAAAATGTCCAGTCAAATGTGGTCAAACCTAAAATCCAACTTCACCAATATATTTCTTAGATTCAAATTAGGTTTGTACCAAAATTTAGACCTAAAGGAAGGTCATCTTGACCTACTTTACAAAAAAGTCCACCTAATTATATTTTGGCCCCTAACTTTTGAAAATCCTTGCAAAAATTCCCTCAACTTTTTTGTCACTTTTTGCATTCCTGTCCCTCTGCCATTGCGGCAGAGAACCCATACCTTCAGTGAAGTTTTGAGGAGGATTTCTCCTTGCTTCCCCAGGGATTTGCTCTCAGATTTGAACAGGGGGTCCTCTACGAAATCCCCTACCACCTGAGCAGCTCCCCATGCCCTGATTCGCACCATACCTCTCGTGCGAATGCTCGAGAGGTATGGGTATCGTACTCGTGCCGACCTCCGACAAGGATTTTGCTCGCCTTCCAAGCGTTTGACTCTCCACCCCTAGCTATAAATGAAGCTCCAGGTCCAGCTGCTTCTGGTAAGCTTGTTCTAGCCTGAGATACCCTCTCAATATCCTCCGTCCATATCTCTGGTCAGACACCCACAAGCTCTGGCGACCTCCTCTCCCTCATCTCGTCACTCTGCCACCATACCTATGGTAGGGTTCGCTTTGCCTCGTTCCTCCACGTTGCGCCGCACCAGCGCACGTCTCTGACCTACTCGTCATCGCCGCCTCTCCATCTCAGGGCCTTCGTCTCTGGCGACGGAAAATATGAGTCGCTCATGCTCCGCCTCCCCCCTTCGTCCAACTCTCCTCGGTGAGTCTCTCTCTCTCTACTCTCTGTTTTCCCCTAATTAATTTTAGAAAACTCCCCTCGATAGCCGCCAATTGCCTCCATCTCCCCCATCTCCGACAAACCACCGGCGAGGCGAATCTGTTGCTCCACCCATCCATATGCCTCGCCACCCACCTCAGAACCTTCGCCATCACTAACTGATCACCATCCACTCCTCCATCGACCGCCACACACACCCCAAGTGCCTACTGAACACACGCACTTCCACGGTCACTGCCCGACCTAGGCACGCATGCCTAGGCCATTCTGCGGCCAGCCACCCTCCGCTTCACCTTCGCCGTAACACGGCGAAGCTGCTTGTGTGCTCTAATGGGGCTGAAAGGCCATGTTTAGTGATCGCAGGTTTCGACCCCCTGCTGCCATGGGAGCAGGAGCAAAGCTTGCTCGCAAGCTCACTCCAGGTCGCTCCGCTCCAGAAGATCGAGTCCCAGGTGCGCAGAAGCATTCCATGACTCTTTCGCACCTAGCAATCGAAGGCTTCATCGACTGCAGCTGCAGCAATTGGGCAGGCATTCCTCCTGCGCACACGCGAAGAAGCGGGTGGGACTTTAGTCCCACCTCAGTAGTCTTCAACGCAGGTGAGCGATTTAAATTATTTTTGTGTTTCTCGTTCGTTGGCTCCGAACACGGGGTGAGGTCCCCTCGCCCACTCACCCGCCTTGTCTACGCTGACTCCTCTGCAGACCTGGCTGACCTGACCTGACCCGACAACCCTGCACTCCTCACGCATCACCCACGCTGGTGCGCCTGGACTCGGGTGCACTTGACCCGACCCGAATACCCAATTGGCTCTAAGAGAGCGAATCGAAGAGAGAAAAGAGAGAGAGCGTACGCGGGGGAGGCTAGGGGTAGGTTTTGCTACGTGGTGTTGTGCAAGAAAGAAGAAGGAGTTAAGGAAGGAGGAGGTGCAGTAGAGAAGAAGAAGAAGGTAGCGGTTGAGGGACTTAGCCACAGAAGAAGAAAGAAGGCAAGGGCAGGAGAAAGAGAGAAGCAGGAGAGCTCAAGAAGAAAGACAAAGAAGAAGAAAGGAAGAAGAAGGAGGAGGAGGCAACTGCTAAAGAAGGAGGAATCAAGAACAGAAGAAGCACTGCAGCCGCAGCCAAAGCTGGTGAAGAAAGAGAGAAGCAGGGACTTAGCAGAGAAGAAGAAAGAAGGCAAGGGCAGGAGAAAGAGAGAAGCAGGAGAGCTGAAGAAGAAAGGAAAGGCAGAAGAAAGGAAGAAGAAGAAGAAGATGAAGGCGCGGCCAAGCAGAGGAAAGAAAAAGAGAGAAGAAAGAGAGAAGAAAAAGAGGGAAGAAGTCCCAGAGAGAGAAAAAGGAAGAACTGAGAAGAAGAAAGACAATCTATTTTGCATTCTCTCTCTTTAGCATTTCATATACATTAAATTTGCATTATTATTAAACATCATCTTTTGAGTAAAATTGAGAGTTGTGATTTTAGTTTCTAAAATACCAATTTTCTCATTGAGTTCGACCTCGGATATTTTGATTTTCGAGTAATAAAATTCTTATTTGTTTATATGATGATTTCATTTATACTGCGACGAACGCCTTTTCAAAACACGATCTCGTCACGTAAGCAATCAATTTTTGGCGCCGTTGCTGGGGAGCAATGGGCATTTTAGAAGCTTTGATCACAACTTCTGATTCAATACTGACTTAATTTCTCTCTTTTGTTGTGTTTGTCTCAGGGAAAGCCAAGGAAAGAAAAGTAGCTGCACAACAACCACACCAAGGAATAGGTAAACTTCCATTAGCCCTCTCTCTTAATCCCCTCAAAGTCTAAAAGGAAAAAAAAACAAAGAAAAATCAATCTAGGGCCACCTGTTTCCATATTTAGTAATTCACAAAAGTTACCTGATTTTTATTTCAACACATTTTGATTTGCGCATCCAATTAAGGTAACTAGGGCTAAAACCTTCTTGATTGAGCCCTAGATATCAATTTTTTGAGGTAACTAAATTGGACCAACTAGAGCCAACCTAAGGAATGAAAAGCTAGGGTTTTTAGACATATATCTTCTCTTAAGAAAAGAAGCAGAAATTTCAAAAAGAGGTGTGCCTAAGCCTTGTTTAAAAAGATCTATCCAAGAGAAACCCTAAGCAAATCAGGCTCTTAATCCATTTGAACCCTAAAAGCAAGGACCTAAAAGCTCTCAAAGGAACAAAGAGGTGAAGTTGATCCTTTGGGTCAACCAACCTTAAAATTAGGTCACTGTTTGCACTCAAAAGACCTAAAGTTCAAGTGGAACCCTAAGCACCTTGATCTTAACTAAAAAAGGTAACTTAAGAGGTCAAGGTCCCAATTCTGGTCTACTTGGAATCTCAGTGACAAGAGAGGTCAGGTGGGGGAAACCTTGTAACCCGTAGGGACACTCTACCGTGTAGGGGTCTTCGTGGGACTCTCCCTCTCTGGCTACTCAAGAATTTCTCAAGTGGACGACCTTTCTGACTAAGGGGTATCATCCGCCCCGAACCTCTATAATCACCCAACATATTTTGGGTGTCTCGATTGGGTCCAACACATTCTGATCTCATCAAATCCTTCGGTCCATGTTTGGTAGGAGGTCCTTAAGACCTCCTTTAGAAATCCGCTCTCCCTGAGGCCAAGCCTCGACGCCCTTGTTTGTGTAGAACCCCACCACAAAGATCTTTCCTCTGATTTAGAACCAAGTTCTCCTTCTTCTTCCATCATGGCACAACCCATTGAAGAAGAGAACAACCTTGAGCACCAGCTTCAGTGCCTAAATGATCTCTTCCAAAACTTTGTAAACCCACCGCAGCGTCCTATGATGCGAGATCACTATAATCCCGCTGCGGTGGCAATCGAGCGTCGAGTTCGAATCCTAGCTGGAGGTCCTGATTCTGAACTCAAGCCCAATATGATTCATGCCATACCAAAATTATATGGGCTTAACTTCGAGGATCCATTCCAACACATTAAACAGCTTAAGCATTTGGTCCAGACCTTTGGGTCAGATGCACAAAACCAAGATATTCTGCTCATGAAGATGTTTTCTTTCTCCCTCATGGACAAGGTTACTCATTGGTATCAAACTCAGACTCGTCCGATCAACACATGGGATGAACTTCAGTCCGAATTTTTAAAGAAGTTCTTTCCCGTTGGTCAGACAAATGCCTTGCGCCATCAGATCACTCATTTCACCAACAAACGAGAGAACCTCTTCATGAGGCATGGGACTGATTCTTGGATCTCATGCGAAAGTGCCCCCATCACGGAGTTCCTAAATGGCAACAAGTCCAGTCTTTTTACCAGGGACTCTGTGAAGACATTCGATTATTCGTCAATGCAACCTGCAGAGGAAACATCATGAGTCAGCATGAGGACACGGTGTGGGAGATTCTCGAAAATATGTGCGAGAACTCCATCAATAATGACTCCATGGGCTTATTTGACTAGACGAATGCCTGCACATCAACGAATCTTAGAGGAGCACATGAGACACAGGGCATGTCTGCATCCGTCGACTTGGAGCTAATGGCCAGTCGGTTGGACAAGGTCTCTATCATAGAGAAGAAGGTGGACGAGCTGATTCGGCATCTGCAGTGAGCCACCTCTGTGTAGAACTCTTTCACACATCCACCTCTCGCAAGGGAAACTGTGCAAAACATCTATCATAGATCTTCTCAAGGGATGGACCCATATCCACCCCTGTTTGAATCTAGGACTGGAGGGACCTCCGATCCACTCTATTCTAGTCAGGGGAACTCTGAACCCCCATACTCTGACTTCCCTGAGGCTCCTCAGACTTGCGAGGACCTCAACGCCATTCAGAATGACCCATTTTCCAACACCTACAACCCTGGATGGCAAAATCATCCCAACTTCCAGTGGGTGGGAAATTCTCAGAATCAAAGACTACCTTATCAACCCCGTTTACAAGCCCCTCGTCCATATTAGCCGCCTCAGCCTCGGTCCAACCCCACCTATCAATCTGGGCCAAACCAAGACCAAATGACTCTTATCCTTCAAACACTGGCCGACATTCAGAAAATGAATGTGGCAATACAAAAACAACATAAGGACGAGAGCACAGATGTTCGCAACCAACTTGCCCAGATGGCGAAATTCCCGCCAACCGGGCACACTTCCTTCGCAACCTTTGCCGAACCCAAATAACGTGCCGACCCAAAGGCGCATTATGAGTCCAGGCCATGCACATATGATTTATCAGGCCCCTTCTGTTCCATCACCTGACAGGATGGAAGCTTCGACATCTTATGCAGGATTTCAACAGCAGCCACCCATTTTGCCAACCCCAAACCAGAACCAAGCAGGATTAAACTCCGTAATAACCCATAGTGGTAAAGCAACTCAAGATCCACCTTATTCAAACCACTCCAAGCCTGGTAGTGATCCAAGTCCTAGGATAGTTATCCAGGATGTCCCTATCCTAGATCAAGAACCTGGACCTATTCTAGAGGAACCAACCAAGATTCCATTTCCCGAGGCCTTGACCAAGGGAAAAAGGATAACCAAACCCGTGGCTCCTGAGGAGGATCTGGTCAAGATCTTTGAACAGGCCCAGATAAACATCCCTTTGATGGATGCAATCTACCACATACCGGCTTACGCACGATTTCTGAAAGACATGTGTACTCCACAAACCAAAAGTGGGAGTCCGATCATACTGTCAGAGCAAGCCAGCTCTATAATCTTAAGTAAACTCCCACCCAAGGCTAAAGACCCAGGCACTCCCCTGATTTCATGTAAAATTCCTGAAACCCAATTTGATAGAGCCTTGTTAGACCTAGGTGCCTCCATAAACCTAATACTTACATCCCTCCTTAACCACCATGAAGAGTCCGAGCTTAAACCGACTGAGGTGACATTGCAGTTAGCCGATCGATCCATCAAGTCACCTAAAGGAATACTCAAGGATGTCATTGTTAGGGTACGGGATTTCTACTTCCCGGTGGATTTTATAGTTCTAGATATGGATGCACCTGAAAACCCAAGGGATACACCGATTATACTAGGGAGACCTTTTATGGCCACTGCTAGGGCCAACATAAGCTGTGAGGAGGGCCAAATAGAATTGAAATTTGGGAACCGAACTCTAAAGATTGACATCTTTAAGGCTCAACAAGGGATTAATTGCGGTGTTATAGAACAAATATGTGATATCAAAGCTGTGGTTGATGAACCGCATACTGAGGACAACCTGATTATCCTCGATCAACCATAAGAAGATCAAAACCCGCAAATAGAGGAGTCTAAACCTGATCTAGATACACCCATAACTCCTACCCTTGTTCCTGACACACACCCCGAACCACCTGCTGCTGTTGATAATCCCGTCTTGGAACTCAAGCCCCTTCTCAATCATCCAAAATATGTCTTTTTGAGTTCCAATCAGACATTTCCTGTGATTATAAACTCCAGACTCACACCTGACTAGGAATCCTGTCTGATTACTATTCTCCAGCAACATCGTAAAGCCATTGGATGGACTCTTGATGATCTGACTGGTATCAGCCCCTCTTATTTCACACACCACATCTATTCCGAAGAGGGCGCACGACCTTCGTGATAAATGCAAAGACGTCTGAACCCTAATCTACAGGAGGTCATGAAAAAGGAGATCATTAAGTGGTTAGATGCTGGGATCATCTACCCGATCTCCGACAGTCGATGGGTGAGTCCAAGCCAAGTTATGCCTAAGAAGGCAGGGCTCACCACCATCACAACTGAAACCGGAGAGGTCATACCGACCTGTATAGCTAACTCATGGAGAGTCTGCATTGATTACAAAAGATTTAATTTCTCCACGAAGAAGGATCATTTCCCACTACTGTTTATTGATCAGATCCTCAAAAAACTAGCGGGAAATATGTTCTTCTACTTTCTTGATGGGTACTCCGGTTATAACGAAGTGGAAATCCATCCAGAGGACCAAAAAAAGACCACATTCACCTACCCCTTCGTGACATATGCATTCTGAAGAATGCCTTTCAGTCTTTGCAATGCACCCACAACTTTTCAGCAATGAGTGCTTGCCATGTTCTTAGATATGGTAGGTGATTATCTGGAAGTCTTCATGGATGAATTTTCAGTATTTGGAGCATCATTTGACGATTGTCTCTAGCACTTGGTCCAAATACTTAGGTGATGCATCGACGTGAATCTGATTCTTTCCTAGGAAAAGAACCACTTCATGGTGCCTGAGGGAATCGTTCTGGGACATCTGATTTTGGAGAAAGGCATCCAAGTCGATCGAGCCAAGGTTAACTTGATTTCTTATGCCTAGCTCGATTAAGGACATCCAATCTTTCTGGGGCACGTCGATTTTTACCGTCGATTTATCCCTAATTTTTCGAAAATCGCGCACCCCCTGACCACTCTTATCTCCAAGGATGTACCTTTCGAAATCTCCAAGGAATGCACTCAAGCATTTGAGATCCTTCATGACCGAGTTACCCAAGCCCCGATCCTACAGTCCCCTGATTGGTCTCAACCCTTTGAGATCATGTGCGATGCATCTGACTTCGGTGTAGGAGCAGTTTTAGGGCAGAAAATTGACGGGAAACCCGTGGTCATTTACTATGCTAGCAAAACACTTGACAAGGCTCAACGTAACTACACTGTTATTGAGAATGAGCTACTAGCCGTAGTATGTGCCCTAGAAAATTTCAGATCTTACCTCTTGGGTTCCCATGTTATTATCTACTCGGATCACACAGCTGTGAGGCATCTCCTTGCAAAGAAGGATGAGAAACCTCAATTAATCCGATGGATCTTGCTGTTGCAAGAATTTAACCTCGAGATTCGCGACAAAGCGGGAAGACAGAACGTGGTAGCTGATCACTTGTCCCGCCTTCCTTCTAAGCTCATTGACCCTTCCGGACCCATCACGGAACATTTTCCTGTTGAGCACCTCCTGACTATCTTTACAGGGATTCCATGGTTTGTTGACATAGTAGCTACTTGGCATCACATCAAATCCCGTCTGATTGGCCAAAGGCTAAGAAGGACAAATTGCGTTCCGATGCCAAGTATTACTTTTAGGAAGGCCCGTATTTATTCCGCATTAGTGCTGATCAAATTATCCGATGGTGTGTCACGGAAGCAGAAATCAAAGACATACTCTCTTTCTGTCATGACCAGGCATGCGGTGGACATTTTTCATGACACAAAACCGCATCAAAAGTCCTCTAGTGTGGCTTTTACTGGCCCACAATTTTTAAGGATGCATACAATCACTGTAAGGCATGTAACCGTTGCCAGACCTTGGGCAACAAGAGCCATCGTGACATGATGCCTTTACAGCCGATCCTGGTATGCGAGATTTTTGACATATGGGGGATTGATTTTATGGGACCCTTCCCTATCTTGGACGGCTTTGAATACATTTTACTTGTTGTTGACTATGTGTCCAAATGGATCGAAGCCATTCTGACCCGAACCAATGATCACAAAGTTATCATCAAGTTCATTCATCAAAACATCTTCTCACAGTTCAGGATTCCACGTGCGATCATTTCTGATAGAGGGACCCATTTCATAAATGCTCAGTTCAGGTCACTAATGACCAAATACGGGGTGTCGCACCGAATCTTTACTCCTTACCACCCCCAAACTAATGGTCTAGCTAAGCTATCAAATCGGGAGATCAAGAAAATCCTCCAGGTTACTGTTCGACCTGACAGGAAGGATTAGTCATCCAGGCTTCCGGAAGCTTTGTGGGCTTATAGGACCGCCCACAAGACCCAATTAGGCATGTCTCCTTTCAGACTGGTGTATGGGAAGGCATGTCACCTCCCCGTCGAATTGGAACATAAAGCCTATCGGGCAGTACGAAATTGCAACTTAGATCTTTTTAAGGCTGGAAGCCATAGAAAGCTTCAGATGAGCGAGATTGATGAATTACGCTACGACGCGTATGAAAACTCGCGAATCTACAAAGAGCGGGTTAAAGCCTTTCACGACAAGCACATATCTAGAAAGATCTTTCATCCTGGTCAAAAGGTTTTACTCTTTGATGCCTGACTCAAACTATTCCTAGGAAAGCTACGATCTAAGTGAATCGGACCATACTTAGTCCGGCGAATCTTTGGAAATGGAGTTGTTAAGATCAGTCCACTCAGCCACGATTCCGAACCCTTCGTCGTGAACGGTCAGAGACTCAAATCATTCATTGACATGACCAATACAGATTTGGCTGAGACATCCTTTATCCTCCATTCTCCCTGAGCTCATTGCGCCCAGCCGATGGCGTAAAACTCAGCACTTAACAGGAGGAAACCCGTCATTCTTTGAAAAACCCGAAATCTTTCCTGACATTTCTATGCTGAATTCATATTGCACTTTAGGGTTCATCCATTAGAACAACTAACTCCACCTCAGGTACTCGTACCCGAGTTTAGAAATTGTCTGCAACAGTCACCTCAACCCATTCGCTCACCAAACACCTGTCCTAATGAATGAACTAAGCTGAATTTCAACCCACCTAATTTACAATGGGGACATTGCAAATCATAGGCATGGGGGGGTATGAAAAGTGCAAAAATGTATGAAAACTCATATCAAGAAAAGGTTTCAAAAAAAAATTGAGAAAGAGGAGAGAAAATTTTTGGGCTATACAAAATAGGAGGAAAAAGAGCAAAATGCCAAAAAAAAGGAGCACAAAATGGAAAAGAAAGAGATAGTCATTAGCAAGAAATTAAGGGATTAATCGAAGTTCTAGACCACATCAAGAAAAGTAAAGAAAAGTGCTAAGGAGACACAAAAAGAGATTAGTAGGAACGCTGACCTTAGGCCTTTTTGGCTAGACTCTTAGTACCAGCTAAGATATAGATAATTCTCAAGAGGTTGGGGAAAATGTGAAGCTTAAGTATTAGGTCTAAGGCTTAGGGAGTATTCGGCCTCGTTAACTGACCTTCGATTTACAGGACTTGATAACCTAAGCACCCCAATCCACACACAGTCTGGTTCAGTACACATAACTATCAAAATCACGCTAAAGCGTTTTAATGTTCTGAAAATGTTGCCTAGATTAGAAGCGGCCGATCAACACAAGTTAATTTGGACGAGTTCCTGATGCGGAGAGGCGGGAAATTCCCCTCGAAGATGCGTAACAACATATCGTCTCCTCAATGCTTGTCTCTTAGGATATTTACATATCTTACTGGGGGCATGTAAGTACTCTGTTGGTTCAGATACCATGGGTGGCATTATCACAAAATGTCGATTGCTAGGGTCTGGATTCAGCCACGGAACGCCATGGGCGGGATTATCTCGAAAACCAGGGTTCTGGGGCTACCATGGGTGGTGCTATCATGAAACATTGATTGCCAGGGACCTTTGAGGATTGATGATGGGGATGAGGAATCCGATACAGATTGTGTTAGGAAGCCAATCCGAAGCTAGAAATAAAAAGAAAAGAGAGAGAAAACTCTCCAAACAAATAAATCCTATATCACTCTCTTACAAAAATGCACTGCAAACTGAACCGAGGTTAAAATATGTCTCAAGCCCGGGTGCTTTAACCACAGAGTCCAATGAACCTTAGGGTAGTTCCTACGGGCCTTAAAAACCTTCGCGGAAGACTGAGGCTAAAGCTGGTCAGGTCCGAATCTTGGTTGGTACTAGAGTACCTTTAGGCCTACTATCGGCATTCTGACCTAATCACAAAAGAAAAAGAAGAAAAACACTTATCATAACCAGTGAAAGAAACTCATGGTCTAGAACAGAAGTTAAAATCTTAAAATTTTGCTAAGGGACTAGCAAAAGCTAGGCATGGGGGTATGATGAGAACCTCATCATGAGCCCTAACTATCCTATTTTGACCTAAGAAAGTGAACAAAAGCTTCTGCATAACCTAAAGGAAGGCCTAACTCAAGAGACCACTGAAATGGAAAGAAAACATGAAACAAAGGGAAAAACTGTAATTTTAACATTGCAGTACATCAATGGAATTTCTCAGGGTCTAGACATAGGTCAATTGGACTTAATAAGAAAAAAAAGTGGGATGGTTCAGTCAGAAAAGGACTATTATGAAATTTAAAAATTAAATGACATTCTGTAACCCTAAAACAAACCCATTTAATTTTACAAGGTTCCAGTCAAGATAAAAATCAACTAAAACCTCTAAAATTCATGGAAAAATATCCCCTAGGGTTTAGAACCTTCAATTTGGCCTTTGGAACCTGTTTTGACCTAGATTGGAGTCTAAGCTCAATATTTGACCTAATTTAGATTTTTGTGCAAAATGTCCAGTCAAACGGGGTCAAACCTAAAATCAAACTTCACCAATGGATTCCATAAGTCCAAATTAGGTTTGTACCAGAATTTGTACCTAAGGAAAGATCATCTTGACCTACTTTGCAAAAAAGTCCACCCAATTACATTTTGGCCCCTAACTTTTGAAAACCCTTGCAAAAATACCCTCAACTTCTTCGTCACTTTTTGCATTCCGATACCTCTTCCATTACAACAGAGGACCCATACCTTCGGTGAAGTTTCGAGGAGGATTTCTCCTCGCTTCCCCAGTGAGCTACTCTCATATTTGAATAGGGGGTCTTCTGCGAAATCCCCTACCGCTTGAGCAGCTCCCCATGCCCTGATTCGCACCATACCTCTCGTGCGAACGCTCGAGAGGTATGGGTATCGTACTCGCGGCGACCTCCGACAAGGATTTTGCTCGCCTTCCAAGCGTTTGACTCTCCGCCCCTAGCTATAAATGAAGCTCCAGGTCCAGCTGCTTCTGGTAAGCTTGTTCTGGCCTGAGATACCCTCTCAATATCCTCCGTCCATATCTCTGGTCAGACACCCGCAAGCTCTGGCGACCTCCTCTCCCTCATCTCGTCACTCTGCCACCATACCTGTGGCAGGGTTCGCTTTGCCTCGTTCCTCCACGTTGCGCCGCACCAGCGCACGTCTCTCTGACCTACTCGTCATCGCCGCCTCTCCATCTCAGGGCCTTCGTCTCCGGCGATGGCAAATACGAGTCGCTCGTGCTCCGCCTCCCCCCTTCGTCCAACTCTCCTCGGTGAGTCTCTCTCTCTCTACTCTCTATTTTCCCCTAATTAATTTTAGAAAACTCCCCTCGACAGCCGCCAATCGCCTCCATCTCCCCCATCTCCGACAGACCATCGGCGAGGTGAATCCTTCGCTCACCCGTCCATATGCCTCGCCACCCACCTCAGAACCTCCGCCATCACTCACTGATCACCATCCACTCCTCCATCGACTGCAACACACACCCCAAGTACCCACCGAACACATGCACTTCCACGATCACAGTCCGACCTAGGCATGCACGCCTAGGCCATTCTACGGCCAGCCACCCTCCGCTTCAACTACGCTGTAACACGGCGAAGCTGCCTGTGTGCTCTAATGGGGCCGAAAGGTCGTGTTTAGTGATCACAGATTCCAACCCCCTGCCGCCATTGGAGTAGGAGCAAAGCTTGCTCACAAGCTCGCTCCAAGTCGCTCCGCTCTAGAAGATCAAGTCCCAGGTGCACGGAAGCATTCCATGACGCTTTCGCACCTAGCAAGAGAAGGCTTCATTGACCGCAGCTACAGCAATTGGGCAGGCGTTCCTCCTGTGCGCACGCGAAGAAGCGGGTGGGACTTTAGTCCCACCTCGGTAGTCTTCAGTGCAGGTGAGCGGTTTAAATTGTTTTTGTGTTTCTCGTTCATTGCCTCTGAACACGGGGTGAGGACCCCTCGCCCACTCACCCACCTCGTCCGCGCTCACTCCTCTGCGGACTTGGCTGATCTGACCCGATAACCCTACACTCCTCGCACATCACCCATGCCGGTGCGCCTAGACCCGGGTGCGCTTGACCCAACCTGAATACCCAATTGGCTCTGGGAGAGTGAACCGAAGAGAGAAAAGAGAGAGAACATACGCGAGGGAGGGTAGGGGTAGGTTTTACTGCGTGGTGTTGTGCAGGAAAGAAGAAGGATTTAAGGAAGGAGGGGCAGCAGAGAAGAAGAAGGTAGCGGTTGAAGGACTTAGCCGCAGAAGAAGAAAGAAGGCAAGGGCAGGAGAAAGAGAGAAGCAGGAGAGCTCAAGAAGAAAGACAAGGAAGAAGAAAGGAAGAAGGAGGAGAAGGTAGCTGTTGAAGAAGGAGGAATCAAGAATAGAAGAAGCACTGCAGCCGCAACCAAAGCTGGTGAAGAAAGAGAGAAGGAGGGACTTAGCAAAGAAGAAGAAAGAAGGCAAGGGTAGGAGAAAGAGAGAAGCAGGAGAGCTGAAGAAGAAAGACAAGGCAGAAGAAAGGAAGAAGGAGAAGGCGCGGCCAAGCAGAGGAAAGAAAAAGAGAAAAGAAAGAGAGAAGAAAAAGAGGGAAGAAGAAGTCACAGAGAGAGAAGAAGGAAGAATTGAGAAGAAGAACGACAATCTATTTTGCATTCTCTCTCTCTAGCATTTCATATACATTAAATTTGCATTATTATTGAACATCTTTTGAGTAAAATTAAGAGTTGTGATTTTAGTTTCTAAAATACCAATTTGCTCCATGAGTTCGACCTCGGATATTTTGATTTTCGAGTAATAAAATTCTTATTTTTTTATACGACAATTTCATTTATACTGCAACGAACGTCTTTTCAAAACACGATCTCGTCGCGTAAGCAATCACCCTGATTTTCCCATTAGCTTACTGTCTATAGTCGGATTACTAAAGATCTAAACTGTCGGGCTATTATTAATGCTATGGGATGTATATTTCAGGACAAACTCACAAGGAGGATGAATGGTGGTGGACATGAGGTGGGGGGAGTCTATCGCCTAGTCCAGAGTCCATTTGCTGGTTCATGTCAGAGGGAGGTTGCTCTAGTTGCTAGTACTGCTGCTCAGTTGCATAAACGACTTGGACACCCTTCTCTGGATAGTCTACGACGCGTGATCCCCCATATATCATCTGCTGCTTGATTAGTTGTGAGGCGTGCCAACTAGGCAAACATCACAAGAATAGTTTTTCTACCAAGTCTTCCATTAGTTCATCTGTGTGTTTTTATCTGGTTTATATGGACATATGGGGGCCTAATCGTGTATCAGACCAGCTGAAGCATAGAAATTCCTTGGTCATTGTTGACGATTTCTCCAGAATGTCTTGGTTATTTTTTGTTGAAAAATAAGGCAAATATTTTTTTATGACAAAGAAAATAAGGTAGATGTTGGCAGTGTGATTGAATCTTTTATTGTTCAAATAAAGAATCAATTTCCTATCATGATTAAGATTGTCAGATCTGATAATGCAAAAGAATTCCTTACAGTGCGTTTGCAATCTTTTTATCATATGCATGGAATTATTCATCAAACCAATTGCCTCCATACTTCTCAGCAAAATGGGGTGGCTGAAAGGAGACAGATATTTGTTGGAGGTGGCACGCACTCTTCTCATTCATCATAATGTTCCTTCCAGATTTTGGGGTGATGCTGTACTTACAGCTTGCCATTTAATCAATTGACTGCCTAATTCTACGGTTCAGGATCAAGTGCCATAGCAAATTCTTTTTCCTAACAAAGAATTATTTCATGTGCCACTCAAAATTTTTAGGTGTGTTGCTTTTGTTCACGTATATTGTCCAAGACATGATAAGCTTGCACCTCGTGTTGTGAAATGTGTCTTTTTGGGTTATAGTTCCACCCAAAAAGGATATAGATGCTATGATGCTTGCACTAGACATCACTTGTCAGTGCGGATGTGACTTTTCACGAGGAGATTCCCTATTTCTCCACTGCAAGGCGTGACATCACTACTAATACTGAATGCGTGCCTATGCCTGTTCCCCCAATCCAGCTAGAAGAGATACCAATCACTTCTACTCCAGTTGATACAGGTGCAGAGCCTCTCAAATACAGTCAGCCAGCTCATGTGTACACCTTACTTGTTTCTTACAAACAGAGATCCCCCTCTCCCCCCCAAGTGCCACCTCCCTCCCCGAGTACACAGGTACATATTGAGGATATCGATCCCTCTTCTTCCCATGATGATCCTATAGGTCTATATGATGATTCTGGCCCTGACGATTCTGCTGTTGATCCTAATGTGAATCTTCCTATTGCTGCTATTAGGAAGGTTCCACGTTCGTGTTCATCTAGAAATCGAGTTCTTAATGATCCTCCTACTGCAAATCTTCGATGATCATTTGCTATGTTTACTATAGCACTGATGGCCACTATTGTTCCTACCAGTTACCAGCACGCCATGCTTCACCCCAAATGGTTGCAGGCCATAAAGGATGAAATGGCTGCTCTTCGATCCCGAGGCACTTGGGATCTTACTTCCTTATCTGCAGGTGCTCATGTTGTTGGATGCAGATAAGTATTCACTCTCAAATACAATTCAAATGACTATATCACGATATAAAGCACGCTTGGTTGCCAAAGGATTTACTCAAACTTATGAAGTAGATTTCTTGAATACTTTTTCTCCAATGGCCAAACTACCTACAGTTCGTATTCTTCTTTCTATTGCAGCACATTATGATTGGGATTTATATCAACTGGATGTCAAAGATGCATTTTTATATGAAGATTTGCAAAAGAAAGTTTATATGCAGTAGCCCCCTGGTTTTGAAATTAAGGGGGAGTGTGTGCGCAAACTTAGAAAGGCCATTTATTGTCTTAAACAAAGTCCCCGAGCTTAGTTCCAAAAATTGCTTGAGGTGGTGTAGGATATTGGACTTAAGCAATCTTTTGTTGATCACTCTTTATTTGTTAGAAAGAGTGATAAGGGAGTTGTGGTAATACTTGTGTATGTTGATGATATTATTATTTCTGGAGATGATACAACAAGGATATAAGAGGTAAAACAAACTTTGGTCAACAAGTTTGTTATGACTGATTTGGGCACTTTGAGATACTTCCTTGACATCGAGGTGGCCCATGGCAAGGATGGGATTACGATTTCCCAACAGAAGTATGCTATTGATCTTCTCAAGGACACAAGAATGTGGGTGCCAAGCCTGCCAATATTTCGATGAATCCTAAAGGACATCTACATGATGAAAGGTCTCCTCAGGTTAACAGTAGATCATATCGACGGCTTATTGGTAAATTACTTTACCTTATCATTAGCAGGTCATATATTTCATTAGCTATTGGAAAATTGAGTCGATTTATAAGCAAGTCTACAAGGCAACATTGGGAGGCAGCAATGCAAGTTCTTAGGTACCTTAAAAAGGCACTTGGCAAAGGTTTATTATTCAGGAGAGGATCACCTATGTAGGTCGTTGGCTATTCTGATGCCGACTATGCCTTGTAAATAGAAAATCTATGACTAGTTTCTGCACTTATGTAGTTGGAAATCTTGTGACATGGAAGAGCAAGAAGTAGGCTGTGATTTTCAGATCAAGTGCACAATCCGAGTATCGAGCTATGGCTCAAATAGCAGCAGAGATGGTGTGGCTACTAGCTGTATTACAGAACTTGCATATTACAATAGCAGAGATGGTGTGGCTACTGGCTGTATTGTAGGACTTGCATACTCAGACTCAGCTACCTATAGAGATGCGGTGTGACAATAGAGTTGCAGCATACATCGCAAATAATCTTATGTTTCACGAGAGGACAACACGTGGAGGTGGATTGTCATTACACTCGTGATTTGATTCAAAGGGGATTCATCTATGGTACAGCTGTCACTTCTAACGAACAGACTGCATATGTGTTCAATAAGCCATTAGCCAAAGCTTCTTTTGACACATATTGAAACAAGCTCAACATGATTGACATCTATGTTCTACCTTAAGGGGGAGTGTTGTAGAGTCTCCCATAGTCTGTTTTTATTTTGATCTTTCTATGTGGACCTTCATTGCTATTTTCCCTTCCACCTCCTCTATAAAGAGGTGTTAGGGTTTCCTAATAACAATTAACTCATTTGGTTATCCTAACTCTTCATGTCCTTCATTTCTTCAAAATGGACCGTACAAACCTTCTACTCCAATGAAATGAACCTTGGCTTGCTAGATATTCTCCGTAATTTTCTAGAATGCCAAGGTTTTGACTAGCCCATTAGCATAAAGCTAGATGCATAGAAACTTCGTCCAAGCTTCCAGCTCCAAAAGCTTGAATTCATTGTACATCATTGGTGGAAGGACTTCTTTGATCCTTAGAGCTTGCCTGATCCTTTGCACCACTTCCTCCTCAACATCCATGTTCCCCCTAGCCATATTATGATTAGGAAAGTTAATGCACTAGGAAGGAGTTAATGTAGGAGATGGCATAACTAATCGCTAAGAATAGATAGAAGAGGGTGAAGAAGACTTGACATATGATCTTATCTACTTGTATAGATAACTCTAATCTATATCTCTAGCCTACAATAGAGCCAACAAACAAACGAAGATGCATTGCCACTGCTTGAGTGGTGAAAGACTTCCTTTTCACGCCACCATACCAATTGAGAAGGCCTTTTGGCTTTTAGTGTGGATAACATATCTTACACCATAAGATTTGGTAGTTATCCTTAAGATCAATGTAGAGTAATGGAAGATGCAGAGACGGAGAACAAGAACCCGAGATTGAGAGGGGCATTAAAAAATAAAGAACACAATTGCTTAATCACTTGATTGCAACTGCAATGACTTGAAACTAATGACAAGATAGAGCTAAGACAAGAAGCACTAAGGCGAAGGAACGCTACTCAGTAGCAGCTAAGGGTGCTCTCCAAGTGGAGAGAAGAGGTCTTTCATGGGAGAATGTCACTAAGAAAAAGTTAAGTAATCTAAACAATGCGGGGGCAATAATATCAAAGCATAAAAGAATAAAAACACTTGGGTTTATGTGGAAACCCCACTCACGAAGAGCGGGGAGAAAACCACGGGAGAAGGCTCCGATAGGGCATGTAGGTTTGTAATTTCTCAAAGAAAAATGAAGAGGTATACTGCCTATTTATAGGCCACCACATAGTCCCACACTAATCAATGTGGGACTAAACTACACACACTCCAACACTTCCCCTCAACCTGGAGCATGCAATGCTCAGCTTGTACAACACTTGAAATCTCACTCTACACAATGGAACATACACTCTCGGATGGTCCTTGTCTACAGGTGGGTATGTTGATGTCTACACATCAACGAGGTCTAAAGCCGCTGGATGCTGTAGCTGACAAATGGCCTCTTCTTTGGAGACCTCAACACGTGTTGGTAGCTCCCCATTCAGTATTCCTGAAACGAGCCTTCCTCTAAAGGCCTCGAAAGGTGAATCTCCCTCTTGGAGTCCACAAAACTGGATCTCCCACGTAGAATCTGAAATGGGCTCCTTCTCTGAAGATCTCGAAACTGGATCTCCCTCCTGGAGACCTTGAAACTCTGAATCTCCCAGAGCTGTGGATCTTCACATGGTGAACTCGAACAAGGGACTCCCTCCTAGAGGATGACTATAATAGGCCTACACTCCCCCTTTCTCCCATACTCATATAGGGGAAGAAATAAAAAACAAGGAAATGCACACATATAGAGAGAAGAGTTTCTCCTCATCTTCTCTGGAATTCTTTTTTTTTCACTTTTTTTTCTATCTCTCCACCTTTTTTTTTTCTCTTTCCTCTTTGGTTTTTTTCTTTCTCCTCTTTGTTTTTTCTCTTTTCTCTTCATTTTTCCTTTAAAGCACCCTCGGGCACCCTCGATTACCCCTTAGGGTTTGGGAGAACCCAACCACAGAGCATGGTCTCCCGCTGCCAACTACCACTAAGAGGACAATCGCCATCACTGCTACCTTGTCTCCATTTCGCGTAAGATCTCCACCGCAGGGATCTCCTCCACCTTCTGCATTGACTTCTTTGACACCCTAGCAGGCATCTTCAGTATCCTCCTAACCTGGGACGCATCTGCGTCAATGGTCTCCAATGATGTTGGACGAGGACGAGATCTCCGTCAGTGGCCTCCGAGTGATCATCAAGGAGCCCACCACCTCCTCATGTAGTCGCCTTCGATCTACATCGATCGTGGCCCCCGGCATGCTCCCTAATCTCGGCTGGAGTAGTGCGGGTCGGTGATGGGGTCCAGCCACCTCAATATTATCTACACCTCCGACCTCGTTCGCTCCAACCGCCTCCTTCGTGGCTCATTGTCGCCCCTCATGCAATCCCCACTGCCGTCCTTGTGTTTGCAGCTGCCTCCGCAGGGGTCCACAAGATCCCTCTCCATTCACAGCAGCTGCCTCACCACCCTCCCTGGCGAAGTCCTCACCTTGTAAGGCGAGGTTACCCTCACAGGGGCCCCACATCAAGGATGCGAACACCCTCACAAATGTCCTCAGACTTTCCACCAAGCTCCTCGACAGAGCAAGCTTTTGCATCATGGAATACTGCGAGCCCATCGCCAGGGCTCCTTGCTTCGCTCGATCTCAACGCCTCCACAAAGATGAAGAAGGCACTAATCTCTTAGGGTTTGCATGGCTGCTGGCATTTATGTCAAAGAACAAATAGAGATTGGACATAAAATGAAAAGAAACGAACTAAATGCCAAATAATAATAGATGGATAATTAGCCCAAGAATAAACCCGCTTTGATACCAAGTTAAATAATTTAAACAATGCGAATGCGATAATATCAAAGTATAAAAAAATAAGAACATTTGGATTTACTTGGAAACCCCACTCACGAAGAGTGAAGAGAAAATCACGAGAGAATGCCCTGATAGAGCATGTATGTCTGTAATTTCTTAAGGAAGTATGATAAGGTATACTATCTATTCATAGACTACCACACACCGCTCAATTCCACACTGACCAATGTAGGATTAAACTACATACACTCCAACAGAAAAGCTTGCGCTATGTTGTATAGTATGATGTTGCCCAAACCAATTAAGTCATTCACAAAGAATCTTTAAATACAACACAATCCCTGGTGATAATATGATTCCATTTTAAATTTATAGGATAAATCTGTGAAGATTTCACACCTCTGTAGAAACATCTGTTCGAAGTCCTTTTTGTGTTCCTCCATCAACATTGGATAGGCGTATGGACACTACGTTTGTGTTAGTCCTTCCAAATTAAGAAATGTTTTACCTACCCTTCTCATCACCCTATCTGACACCATCTCCCTTAACTACGTTGAATAAACAGAGAATTTCGTTGCAGTAATATGATGGACAACTTGAATACCCTCGGATATGTCCCACCGTCTCGTTAACGGTCTTCAACCTTTCCTAATCCATCCGAAACCCACACCGCCAGCAGTGCTCGCCACGTATCCCCCATGGCAACAAAAATTTAAATTCCACGTCAGGCGGAGTCCTCCAGATATAGCCAGAATTCAAACGCTTGAGCTTTCCAAGGATGGAGGTCGAGCGCCTGCACGGCGGGTGCTTTCTTTCCAACAGAAGGAGATCCCTCCTCCTCAGGGCCCTCGGAGCAGTTGCGATCTTCACCGTGGGAACCCCCTTCGGGTTGCATTTGGCCGACCGAAAGCTTCATCAGGCGTGGAACGCACGTCAAGGAGCGCCACCCCACGACCTCTTGAGGTTCGATAGCGAGTGCTCCCCACCGCTCCCCTACTCGGACGTCCTCCCCGCCCTCCTGCGCCACATCTACAACGGCACCTCCCCGTTTGCCGGCTTCCCTCCCCCGCACGCCGTCCCGCTCCTGCAAAGCCGCCGCGTAAGCAGATGGGGGTCCGAGGCGCCGGTCTTCGAGGAGCTGATACGCTCCGTGAGGCCCGAGACGATCGTCGAGGTGGGCACCTTCCTCGGTGCGTCTGCGCTCCACATGGCCAACATCACACGACTGCTCGACCTCCAGTCGACCGTCCTCTGCCTGGATGACTTCAGGGGGTGGCTGGGGTTCCAGACGTTCGGGGATATCCATGACGTGAATGGGGACTTGATGCTGATGTACCAGTTCATGAGGAACGTGGTGGAGGCCGGGGAGGAGGAGAGGGTTCTCCCGATGCCGTTCTCAACGGCCTCGGCCCTGAAGGCTCTCTGCTCTCTGGGGGTGTACGGGGACCTCGTGGAGGTGGACGCGGGGCACAACTTCCACTCGGCATGGTCCGACATCAACATGGCGTGGGCGATGGGAAGGGACGGCGGGGTGTTATTCGGGCACAACTACCATTTGGACGTGGATGATCACGGGGTGAGGAGGGCGGTGGAGCTCTACGCGAGGGTCAAGGGGCTGACTGTGAAGCCCGACGGCAAGCACTGGGTGTTGTTCCCGCCGAAAGGGCAGAAAATGGTTTAGAGTAGTATACCTATGGCCAACGCTTAAGCTGTAAAGCTCCCGTCGCATCTTCATGTGAGCCTTTGTCCGATGAGACATTTATTTTACCTTTAACTTACTTCAATCCCCCTCCTTTATAATTTGATGTTAATTTGAGATTTTATTTATTTTCACTTTTTTAAAAATATTTTCACCCTTTTTTAAAGCTTCTCCTTTCCACTTGCATTTATAATTTTTTTGGGAAAACTTATACCTCATTTTTGACGAAAATATTTACCCCTAAGTTTTATTTTAAAATTACAATGTGCTCTCAAAAATTTAAAGGAAAACTAACGTTTGTAATTTGTATTTAAAAACAAAAAGATGTTTATATTTTCAAACTATAGTTATGATCTCAAAACAATTATTTGTCGAAATACTAATTACCCTTGTAGATTGCTTTTAGAACTATCCTTAAGAAAATAAAAAATTGTAAGATTCATGACTTTGCTTTGGAAAAGTTAAAAAATATTAATAATGTTAAGAATGTTCTAGTTTCATTGAAATATATTTTTCATAGAGAATGTTCTAATTTCATTGATACTGTAACATTGGACAAGATTTTTGTTTCATTAAAGGGACATTTTTACTAAAGAATGTTCTCATGACCTCCCTCACGAAAATAAGGGTAATTAGTGTAGAAACATCGAAGAAAGTTATTGCCTTCATTGAAGCCTGTTCTCATTAGATGATGTTCTCATCCATGGCTTAACCCTATTGTAGACCATTGAATTGTCACAGGAAAATAGGTCAATGTTTGATATGCTTTGATGCCATTACAGTAGGTAATTTGCCTGCTAGTGGGCTATACACTTTTCAAAGGAGTGTACTCTACGACAATCCTAAGGGAGCACATTTTGTGAGGATCCCAAGGCCACTTACTTGTCCAACAATAAGGAGGACGTATCGACAAGGAGCTCAACCTCAAGAAAAATAATAAATGTAGAGATTTGTATACCACCACTAACATCATTAGTGACTCCTTTGATCCTAAATACCTCCGATAGTAGCATCGTGCCCATGAGGAGGGCCCCACAAAGAAGGGTTTTGACACAAAAGTCACCGCACTAGTCCTTACAATGCCACCAAGATGACGAGTGTTTAGTCATTGACATGTTGCTTGTGTTGGAAAGGGAACTAGTTAGGTTGTACGCATGGCTGATGTGTTGTTAACATGGGTAGTTTTATAGATATCAACATGCATAAGTTTCTATGTATGTAACTGCTTGGGTTAACCATTACCCAATTTAAAAAGTTGGCCTAACTTGGTGCCTATATACCACTCCATATTTGAAAAAGGTAAGGCTG
This sequence comes from Thalassia testudinum, assembly GCA_037157565.1. Lineage (NCBI taxonomy): Eukaryota > Viridiplantae > Streptophyta > Magnoliopsida > Alismatales > Hydrocharitaceae > Thalassia > Thalassia testudinum. The sequence goes on from JAZHRO010000024.1 coordinate 29,936,847, forward strand.
AGAAGGGAAGCTTCAAAACTTTACTTTTGGTTTTGTATGAGATCTTCACAAATTTATGTAAGTTTCAAATTGGATTGGAATGGATTGTATCGTATTTAAAGGTTCCTTGCAAATGAATTAATTGATATGGACAAGATTTATAATTAAACATGGTATAATTAATTGAAATCGGAATGGATTTCTTTTATAATATAATCCAATTTGGAGAGGAGATAAAGTTAGTGTTCTCTTTACTTTGGGCACTTTCATTTTAGTGTTATGATCTTTTCATAACTATCATTGATGAGGGAAAAAAAGTCAGGCCTAATATAGGTGATTTATGACGACTCAAGTCCCATCAATCGAGTAATCTCATGAGACTTGAGTTGTCTAATACAAACAACATCTTCAATCACCTAATATATAATCATAAAATATTAGTAACCAAATAAAAATTTATAAAGCATCAAATAAAAGAACGTTAATATAAGCAATAAGAGTTCACCACTAGAAAATAATAAAAGAAAAAGGATACTAGAATAGCAAAGTACTATCACTGGAAAATTGAAAGCAAAAGTACACAGGTAAAGAAAATTATTATCTGCACAAACTGTTTCCTAGTAACACATTAGGTCCTGTAGCCAAAAAACAACCACAACCGCTAAACTTGAATACGGAGCCCAAGGAAGTATGCTCGCTAAAATTGAGTACAGTAGAGCTAAATAACATAATACCTAAAAAAAAAGGATACTATTCATATGTTAAGCTATTTACTTGACCTTGTTCATTAATCCATTCATTTTAGTAAGCCATGCATATTTAATTACAATCACTCAATGCCCAGTGTGAGAACCCACGATTAATCTCATAATTAATTAAGGATAAATAATGTAATTAACCATCCTAATTGCTAATTAAAATTTCAATCACCTAAACTAAGAGATCAAGGATCAAAGTCATGCTCCCATTGATGTTAATACCCAAAGATTGTGCTATTGTCTTTAGTGAGGGACATTGGGATAATAAGACTTGACTTGTACTGAGAAGAAATTAAAGAAGAGTTAAGTGGAGGGACCCCTTGGAAAATATTCGGGCTTTTAAAAAGAAATAAGAGATAGATAAAGATGACCACCCCCAATCATTTGGGTTGTCTCCTTCGTTGTCTTACATCTTTCCTGAGAGAGAGAGAATGAGTAAGTGAGAAGGGAGAATGGCAACAACAGAGAGGAGGAGGAAGAGGAGAGATGACTGGGAAGGCTTCTGCAATACCAGCAAGTGAGGGAGCGCCTCCATTGCATCCCTTTAGTCCCTACACCAAGGTAAGACCCCAATCCATTTATGGGTTTCTCTTTCTTTGAGTCTTGGGGATGAAGAATGGCTTGCATGTCTGGTTTTTGGAAGGATTTAGACGATCGGGCTATTGTTTGACCTTAAGAGGTGAGTGGGAGGTCGGATCGTCGTCTTTGTTGATGTGGATGACAGTGCAGGTGTGTTGGTGATACTGTAGCAGGTGGATGCAGCTAGGAAGAGCAGAGAAAGGTAGAAGCAACAGTATTACTCCCCAACCTAAGGTAGGGCTATTAACCCTCTTGCTTGAGACCTTGTGGATTGCATTTTAGTAGAAATTCTGGGAGTAAACTGGGATCCGCCCTTGATATTAGTGTTCTCTGTGATGGTGGTGGTAAGGACCACCCATCAACCCAAGATGATGGGTTATGAGTCCCTAGACTCGAACTTCAGCATGGTCACTTTCGGTATTTTTTGTGTTCCATAGGTAGGGGAGAGAGAGAGAGAATATGGGCGTAGACCATGTTTGGGTATCATTCCCTATCTTCCCAAGCGGTTGAGGTGGGTTTGATGATGGTGCAATATGAGAGTAATGCATTGATACACATTAGGGTTCATCTATTAATAATCAAACGTCTGAAGATGGCTGAACGTTTGACTAGAAGAAAATTCTCCCGAAGTGGGTAATTCACAATATCAAACGTCTAATGAATCCCCTAGACGTTTGATGGTGCAGGCACGTACAAAACATCAGACAAGAAGTCAGACAAACCCTATAGCCATGTACACTCTTGGAGTTCAAGGTCGTGGGTTATCAGATGACCAAAGTTAATACTAGACATCTGATAGTATGAGTTTTGGAACTCTAAGAAAAAGGAAGTTTTGGGTGTCAACTAAAGAAAAAAATTGGCCCACACCCTATATAAGAGACAGATGTCTAACCATGACTTAAAATGTGAGAATTATGGACAAATGAGTGAGGATGAGGAGGGACACGTTGAAAAATGCATGGTTATTAATATATAAATTCCTAGATTATGTTAGTTTTCTAAGTTAGCTTTAGTGTTATTAGTTGCATATTAAGCTTAAAGCATGCATTTAGCACTAATATGGTTTCTGTACTAATTATTGTAATTTGTACATATGTAGGTTGTGGGTAGAATAAAGAGAGAAGCTCAATATGAAGCATGGACATAAGCTCACTTAAAAATAAACACAAGCTTGAAGAATAAAGATAGGGAATGTGAAGACAAGAGATAGGAAGGCACTTGGCATACCTAAAATCCTCTTCCAAAACCCACCTTATGACAACACACTATCCTAAACCTATGTCCTAAACTTATCTTAGGAAATCCACCTACAAACCTACACCATAGATCCTAGATCCTAAAGGCTAAACCCCACCACCAAAAATAGCAAACCAAAAACCTGTCCCTTTACCATGGCTAGCCATGGTTGCTTCTCCAAGAAGATATATGGCTAGCCACCTATGTCTTCCTATCTGCCATCTAATTTACATCCCAAGGCCCTCCTTAAACCTACTTAGCCGCCCATTAGAAAGCTTCCCCAAGACTCCAAAATCAAAGAACACATCCCCTCCTAAAAACCTTCAACCAAGACTAACCCATCACCACCTTCCAACCTAGATCTAAGGGCCCTACTTAAACCACTATGGTTGGCCACCATGGAGTATTTTAGAAGCCCTTATGTTCAACCACCCCTTGGTCCCTTTCCCTCCCTTGGATACATATCCAAGCGTCCACCTCAAGCGTGATGTGATGCCAATACCTTGAGCTTTGATTAGAATCCAATGGCCCACATTTAGTTTCCATATCTATAAATAAACCTAAGCCCCCACCATTTCTAACATTCGTTATTCTACTCCACCGCAGTATAGACTAGTGCACCACTACATTAGACTTAAACCTAGCTTAGCCGTCCACCTTCCTCGCCCTCTACCTCCATCACCTTAATCTTGAAGCCTTCTTGCTAAGAAAGGTGTGTCCACACCACCTTCAGTGTGGATTCTTCGGGTGCGCCTTCTCCACCACTTCTTCGCCGTCTTCAACATCTTCGCAGTGGTCTTTAGATTATGTTATTCTTCTCTATTTTCTTCATTTTAAGAATTCCTCCAACTTTTGTTTAGTTGCTTTTATTAGTTTGTAATAGGCTTTTCTCAATAGCAATAAAAGTCAATTCTAGTTTCTATATTTGCTTTCCTTTATATTTTCTTTTAATTAGTGGTGTTAGCATTGAATCTGATCTCTCTTTATAAGCACAAAAATCACAAAAAAAAAACAAAGCAAAAAAAGACAAAAAAAAAAGCAACTTAGGAAAGTGCAAATATCTAGTTGCCTACCCATGAGACAACCCAGACTCCAATTTCAAATCTTCAAAACATGCATTTTTGAGTTCAATATGAAACACTTTCTAAAGTATCTACGTTACTATTTGCTACAACGAACACGATTTCACTTATACACCTTCGCATTAGATCACGTGTCCTGACATGCTACCAAGAGACGTCTTGGGTTTTTGCCAGACATCTGATGAAGCCATATTGATAATTTCATATTTATTGACATAATTTATGCCTAACTATTGTTATTTTGATGGTAAATTAGTTCATACTACATTTATATAAATTAGATTAGTCATTTAGTAGCATTCTGTAAATAGTGCATACTTTTGAATTTTTATGCAATATTCTCCTTAGCTATATCTGGTACCTTGATGTCCTTATTTATATGTGTGTAGGTGCCAAATATGAGACTAACTGGAGCTTGGCAGAGGGAAGATTCAGATCTGAGCTCTTTATGACATGTGGTTGAGTCAATTCCTAAACCCAATTCCTAGTCCAATTGACTTCAAATCCTAGCCTATTTAGGAGCCTAATTTTCCACACTCAGGACCTAGCTAACCTAGTCCAATTGGACACCCTATTGGTCGGCCATGAACCTTGATTTATATGCCATAAGGTTGGCTAACTTAGATTTAATCCTCCTGAAGTGTCGAAATCACGATTTGATAAAAGCGTGTCGTTGAAATGCGAAATCGAAGTTCAACTTTTAAAATTTGTAAACTGAAAACCTTGTGAGTAATCCGATTGTCTCAAGGAGATGTGGTGTTACGTTCAAAACCCTTAGCTTTGCCTTATATCTTTTTTTTGTAGTTTTATCTTTTTGACTTTTTTTGTTTTTAGGTTATAACGAAAGTAAAGGCAAATACAAGTGATGATCAAGATTTATATCATGCGCATCTAATGAATTATAAGCAAGGAAAAGAATAAGGTGATAATCAACAAGAGGTCAAGTAGTGAGCTCACAAGAGACCACGGTGGATTTCTTGTAATCACTACTTGCCTCCAAAATACATGCCTAACAAACTTATAAAAAAAATAACATTGAGATCCAAATTAACATAAGCAAGTTCAATTAAAGATGATGAGATATGATTCACCAAAAGTAACTAATGCACTAATCTTACTCAAGACGGCTACCAACACTAAGAGCTAAAGATGAAACATGAACAACGAAGTAAAAGACAAAGGAAGGAGAGACTCATGTGATGATGAAAAAGTGGCGATGAAGATGTCCACTAAGGTAGGTCCTTCTTGGCATGGACCTCCTCTCAAGCTTGACATGTTCCTAAGAATGTCCTCCAATGGTGGCATGAGTGGATGTGAGAAGAAGAAGAGGGCAATGCGTCCCTCCCAATTTCCTCCTCTAATGATAGATGACTAATAAATCGATCTTCACTTTCGATGAAATTTTTAACATAAAATGTCGTGTTGATGTAATGCTTTTGTAGTGAAAAATCGACTATCAAAATTTTAATTATTTCTAGCTACAATAATTAGGTCGTTTCCATTCGAAGGAATAAGCCAAGTTAACTTGCAAATTTATTAAAACATGATGGTCATATATTTTCCCACAATTATAGTATAACATGTAACTTACTTGAGGCTAATAGATTGAGAGAGATATGCAATTAGATAATCATAGAAATAATGAGAACTAAAGGGGTTGACTGCAATTCATGCAATATATCAAATATTAAATTAAGGTGAGAGTTCATTAATGGCATTCGAATGAAAATTTTAATATCACACGAAACAAAGCATTCACTCTCGTGCACGGTCGCGTGATGGAGAGGGTCAGACTGGCGACGTGGATGCCGATGGTGGATCTCTGGAGTGAGGGCTTCGATCTTGCGTTGGCGGCATCGCCGATGGTGGTCGGACTTGGCTGGTTGAAGGAGGATCGACAGTGTCGAGGGTGGAGGCGCGTCGTGTGTGCCCATGTGTGGCCACATGTGGATGCTCGAGCGGTGCTTCGAATCATAGGAGGGTTCTTGGGGTCGAGGTTGGAGGTTCATGGAGGCGGGATGGAGGTGTTGCATGCAGTGCTGCTTTAGGTTTCTTTGTGTGTGGACGGCAAACAGGGGATGGGTTGAAGAAGAAGAACAACAACAACAAAGGAGAAAAGGATAGGCAGTGGGGTGGTGTTGGGATGGCTGTGATGAGGGGGTTACTGCGACGAGAAGAGTGAGTGCAACTGACCGGCTGTGGGGTTGGCGGTGGTGATGGTGGTCGTGGTGGGTGGCTACGGTGATGAGGGTGAGTACGGATGGCGTTGGGTTCTTTTGGACAAGATGAATAGTGGGTTCTGGTAATGGCGTTGGTGATGGGGAGGGGATGTTGGGGGAACAACGGGTGGTGGTGCTCTCTGTCACTGGGCACGACCGCATCGAGGCGAGCGGAGGACAGGCGAGGACAACGTCGATCCACAATGCATGCTTGGGTTCACCGTGAAAGTAGGTTCCAAAGTGAAGGTGGAAGGAGATGGGCTAAAGCATGATCACTCCGGTCGTTTTTATAATGTTCCTGTTTGTTTCTTCTGTCGAGATCTTCTCCAACAACTCGACGAGAGGTGGTGGGGAGGCGATGCGTTGAAGTCGGCGAGTTTACTGTTGCGAGAAGCTTAGCTGGTGGTGCGTGCATCAGTGCGTGCATTCTGTAGGAAAAAAAATGAAAATTGGTTATTTATATAAAAATCCAAAAAAAGTCTAAATCCTATTTCTTTTAAGCAATGCATGTAATGTATGCATGCCAACTAAATTATAATCTAGCCTCCTTAAATTCTAATGCCTACTATCCTCAATGATATTTACATATGAATGTAATGTATGAATTATGCATGCAATTAATTTTATAAACTAACCTATTTACATATTAAGATATGCTATGTACATGTAAACATTAATCTAATATCTAAGCATTTACGTAATCGATTATCTTACAAATGTGATCTTATCAAATGTCTCCATGCTTAATTTTTGCTAGTCCTTAACAAAAGTGAAAAATGATAAAAGTGACCAAAGATTTCTACTTTTCTTATTTCAAAAATGTAGAGATCCAAAAAAATGTGAAATGAAGAGATAGTAGCTTAGGCAACGGATCCAAGTGAAAAGTCAACTTACATTGAAGTTCGTACTTAACTCTTGGTAAAAAATCTATTTAGATAAATAACTTCTTCCCTCGGGAATAAAATAGAAAATAATCTATGATTTGACCTCAACTTTTTGGCTTAGGTAGAAGATATTTGAGTCAAATGGGTTCATATGTGGTGGCTCACACTCATTTGGTGCTACATGTAGTCTAGTACTACAGACTCTAAATTTCTAAATTATCAAACAGGTCAACCCAGAGGCTAGAAACTGTGCTCGCTTAACGTTCCATTGTGCTCACTCTTTTTATTTTTCTTTCCTTCCTGAGATCATAAATCTCACCAGATTTTGTAAATATATTCAATATTTGGTAGTCTCACATGGCATTCACACTTTAATTGGAGTTCTAATAACCCTATAACTAAATCAAAAGTTCTCAATTAGTATTTAGGCGATCAGAAATACTAAAAAAGTAGGTATGATCATATTTGGTGAATTACAATGGGTGCTTTTGTTGCCTCAATGACATAGACACATGATGAAATTGACACAGAAAATTATAAACTCGAACACTTTTTTTCTATTTTTATCCTTTTTTTCTTCTTTTTTTCCTTTCTTTCTACATATATATATTTTTTCTCTCTCTGTTTTTTTTTTTACTACAAACACAACACAACACGATGTAAACTTTTATTCATGAGGCAATATTGGGTATGATGATATTCAAGAAGATATTGTGTGGCTTATTTGATAGAAGTGTTTACTCTCGGTATCGAGAAGGGATGGATAGGACAAGTGTACTTCTGACCTTTGACACTAATACCCTCCTTCAACCAAGGACTCTATGAAGGGCAGTCATAACCATCCACCATAGTCATAGTTTTATTAGAACTCATTCTTTATGCATTTGCTTTATTTGGTGGCTCTCAAGAATTCACACATCATATTTGCACGTAAAAATAGTGAGCGAAAACTATTCCTAACTCTAAGGTATCATCATCCAATTATCCAGAACTAAGAGTCCTTGTACTAGACTTAGCGCATCAGTAGACACTTTACTTTCACCTCACAAATGTTAGGTGGATCTAATAGAAAATAATTTACCTAACTCCCTACTAACTGTCCAAGGGTTTAAGAAAAGAAGCAATGCTTCTCTTTAACAAACTAAAAATTCTATTGATTTTCATAAAATATCCATTATCAAGTTTATGTGTAAGTGAAGTAAATATGTTGGATTCTAAACTAAGAAACAATTTAAGAAGAAAATCTTTAATGAAACCCCCTTAATAAAAATATTTTGCTAGAGACTAACCAATTCAACTTAAGAAAATAAAAGAGAGATTTCTTTTTTAAGAAACTAATGCACCTAACCTAAATGCATGCAACTATTTATAAATGCTATGAAACAACCTCAGGTTATACCTCTCTATGCCTAAGATTGACAATGTTCTCATTGGAAAATTAAAGACATAGAAGAATATCACCTGAGGAGGAGAGTGGCAGGAGCTAAAGCTCCTCAAGCCGAAGTGCATCCATAACCTAGCCATTTGAAAGAATAACATACGATTTAAGTTGTTGACCATTTACCTTATTAAAGCTCTCACCAAAATTAGGATTTTGAATTTCAACTGCTCTATGAGGGAAGGCATTAATAACAACATTCGGCCCATCCTAGCGAAACTTGAGCTTTCCTGGAAATAATTTAAGTCTAGAATTGAAAAATCAGACCTACTGGTTAGGCTCGAAGGTCTTTCTAATGATGTGCTTATCATGAAAGACCTTTGTACGTTGCTTGTAAGCTTTGGAGGTTTTGTATGTTTCATTGAGAAGCTCTTCAAGCTCACTCAACTGGAGCATACAAGCCTTACCTGCTTTGTTTAGATTTAGATTGACATTCTTGATGGCCCAATAAGCCTTGTGTTGGATTTATGTAGTTAAGTGGCATGCTTTCCCATAAATTAGCCTAAAAGGTGACATGGCCAAGGGAGTCTTATAAGTTGTTCTATAGGCCCAAAGAGTATCATTTAGCTTTTTTGACCAATCTTTTTTGTCGGACCTAACGTTCTTCTCCATAATCCTCTTAATCTTCTTATTAGATACTTCAACCTGATCACTTGTTTGGAGATGGTAAGGTGTGGCTATCATACGATTGACTTTCAAATTTTGGAGTAGTCTTGTGAAGTGCACATCCTTAAAGTGAAGTCCTCCATCACTTATGATAGTCCTTTGGCACTCGTACTGAGAAATGATATTAGCCCTGATAAAATCCAAGACCACAGAATGGTCATTGGTCTATGTGGGTATGGCTTCTATCCATTTCGATACATAGTCTACGGCCACAAGAATGTACTCATATTCAAAGGACACAAGAAATGAACCCATGAAGTTGATACCCCAAATATCAAGATCTCAACGGGGAGAATAGGTTGCTGGGGCATCTCATCCCTTTTTCCAATGGTTCTTATCAACTAGCAACGTAGACATGCACCTACATACATATGTGCATCTCTGAATAATGTGAGCCACCAAAAGCTAGACTGAAGAACCTTTTGGGCAATCTTTTTCCCACTAAAATGCCCTCCACATTAGAGGTCATGGCAGAAACTTAGAACACTCTTTTGTTCTTCCTCAGGGACGCAACGATGGAATAATTGGTCAGAGCCTATTTTAAATAGCTCGGGTTCCTCCCAGTGATAAAATTTAGCTTCAGTAAGAAACTTGTTTCGCTTCTGCTTGTCCCAAGTATTGGGGGTAATGGCCATGACCAAATAGTTCATGGTGAGTGATGGAAGTTTAGGTCATGGTCAAGTTACCTAACTATTGTCTAGCCGCCACCTAGCTTCCTTAGCCACTGGTGAGGGGTAAAAGATGCCCTCGGACTTAACTCCACGAAAAACCTAACAAAAAGTGTCTGACCCGAAAAAGACTCGGGTACAGGCGAGTCCAGGGATCCGACCCGCTTACACCCAGCGAGGCCCGAATACGAGTAGGTCCGGCAGACCAACCCGCCTAGGGACTCGGCGTCAACCACTGGAAGTAGTGCAAGAAGGCCTATGACCTGACAAACAGATAGTCACCCTGGCAAATGGTGTACCAAAGATCATGGGAAAGACCTTGCTAGTCAAGCTTACCCCACACTATAAATAGTGAGGAGAGACCCCCGAGCAAGGGCTCATGTAAGCTTGGGGCAAGAGAGAAAATTTTGTAATCTCATAGGTTATAGTGCATGGTTGGGAGTATCATCCTCCCCTTAGACGTACACCCCTTGCAGTGGAACTGGGTCACCAAATTCTATCGTCCCCCTTGTGATGGGTTGATGTCTGTCGGGTCTAGTCATCCTATCGCAATGGAGACTCAACCACTCCCTCCTAGATATGGATGCTCATGGCTATGTAAGGCTCCCAGCCTTTACAAATCTTTTGGTGGCTATCCGAGGCCCATCAAATGGCGCTGTCTGTCGTAAGCGTCAACATAAATGCCATCGCTCTTTTGAGCATCCCATTGTTGGGAGGAGGCGCCCTTCCGGTGCCCTACCTCAACCTCCCTAAACGAGAAGTTCCTCGGTAGTCTTAACCACTCGCGACTCCTCCCTCCTCAGGGGGCCCCAGTCGGGATTCGGCGTCTCCATGCCCCAATGACACTCTTGACAGGCTGGTCCCAGAAAAGGGAAGCAAGCGCACCCCGATCGACAGCTCGAGGTCTCAAAGTGAACCCCTTTCCCCGTAGCGCAAGCTAGGGAAGGGGGATACGAAGTTGAGGCCGATGGCCTTGGGCGTATCCCCCTTCACTTACCGCCTGCCCACTGGGCAATGGCAGCCTCTCACTATAAGCAAGCCAGTCAAGGCCCGACACGGAGGGAAGGCGGACCCCAACCGTGTCTTTGGGAGCCACCCCCAGGTGAGGTCAGCACACAGTCACCCTGTTAGGAGAGCCCGTCAGGCACTTTCAATTGTGCCTGCCCGAAGTAGGCCTGCTTACAGTCCATTGACTGGCTGGCCAACAGGTCGCCAGCTCCCTAAGGAATGACGGGCAAGTTCCAGGAGCACTTCGCCAAGCACCAGAGAGCTCAAGACAACCCCGAGAGGTTTTCAAAAGCCGAGCAACGGAAGACTAAGCCCTTTCGGTCCTACCCGAATCAAGTCGAGGCTCCACACTTCAAGGGAAGAAGGCCCCTGTGAGGCGATGATTCCCCGACACTCCTAGCTGGACCGTTTGGCTCGAGATCACAGACACGACGTCCTTGGTCGCACGCCCAAGCACCCAGCGGATCTCTAAGCAAAAGTTGTAAGGACCACGAAGCAAGGCAACTCCTCCCGTTCCTGCGATAGATTGGCCAAGAGATGTGGTAGCTACGTCAACTTCGTAGAAGGTGAAAGGACCCCTAGGTAGGCGTGCCCAACACTCGTCCGTGGGAGTGGCCCCTTCCACAGGTGAAGGGCTGCTTCCCCAAGATACCAACCGGCCTACTGAGGGTCACTGTTATGAGTCTCACCAGACAGAAAAGGAGTTCCTCAAGAAAACACACCCCCTCGACCATGAACCAAGCGGACGTGCTTGAGGGGAACCAACCCACTAAAGGTCACTGTTACAGCGTTACGGGCGGCGGAAGTCCCTTAGGAAATGCGCTCCCCTGACTGTGAACCAGGCAGACGTGTGTAAAGGGAGCCGGTCTGTGGGCAAGGACCCGCTACCCCCAAGACCCTCCAAGTGAAAGGATAGAAGGTCTATGGAGGGCCTAGAAGACCACCTTGAGAAGGAGCTCCGGCAATTGCAGGTAGTTGATTCGATCTTCTTAACGGACCGAGGTATAGGCTAATCTGCGCCACACCCAAGTAGGTAGGCGGTGCCACCTTGGCTCCTCGTTCGGCGGACACTACCACCAAATGCTAGCTGCGATGCTCGCGTTACCCGAGGCCCTCTCCTCCTTTCGTCTGGGCACATCAGCACAGAGGTTAAGTAACCTCAGGATTGACGTCACCCCAGGCAAATGAGCCATTCCTTTTGAATCGACTCTCCCAGGTATCTCCCGTCAATCTTCGATTAGGTCGAGAAGGGCATAATCAAACATACGGTGTTCCAGGCAACAACCTCCTCGCCTGACCCGGCGAGGCACCCGGGCTTGCTTCAACGAAGCTCCCCTCGTCGAGGCAACTCCGATCCAAACCCTTTAGAGAATACACCCCTTAGCCATGGACCATACGGAAGTTTTGGCTAGCATGCTCACGTTACCCGAGGTCCTTGCCTCCGGCTGACTGGGTGCGTCAGCACAGAGGTCGAGGCAACCTCCTAGAGCGACGTCACCCGAGACAGGCCGATAACCTACGTAATTGACCTCCAGCGGCAATGCTCGCATTACTCCAAGATGCTCACCTACGGATACAAAGGTTGAGCTAGCTTTCGGAGCTAACAAACCACCCCTTCTAGGCCGACGCGCCCATTGTGCCTTCTCCACTCCAGTGACAATGCTTCACTCTCCCCCTATCGGCCATTTCAGCCATGGGCCTTTGTAAATCGAGAGGAGAGGCCAAAGGGAGAGAGCAGCCTTCCTCTGTCCAACTTTGACGAGGTCGGGTACCTCAACCAGGTGGCCACACTTAAGGTGGCTAGGTTGACGGTAGCACTGGGCAGCCTAGTTGGCTGACCCCCAATATACGCCCATCGCCAAATCCTCTTGATGCATGCCCGGCCTCATCATAGGATGAGAACAGCGCACGGAAACCTGGCACTAACCCCTCAAGGATGAACCGAAACGACCAGGGAAGCCCCAACAAAAAGCTAGAACCAAGTCCGTGTAGTCCACCAGACCTGCCAAGCGACTTCGGAATCATGGCCAGACTCTCCAGTCATGGCAATCCCCCCTCTCTTTTTTCCTCATGACACTACCGAGCTTATTGAGGTCAGAAGAAACCTTAGTCCTTCTAAGGTCTAGAGGAAACCGTCCCCCGACATCCCTGCAATGGCAGGCTAACCCCTTAAGGGTGGCCTACGCTAAGTGACCCCTATGCGCATATTCCCCTCCATATAAAGGGCAATCCCATCAATGCCGGCCTCGGCGTCTGAGGCCCTCTCCTCATCGCGAGGGAAAATGATGGCCAGCCTTGTCCTAGCAAAGACAAAGACCTATTTTCTGCAATGGCCAGCCGTTGCTCACAGAAGCTGATGCCCGCATCGCATTCTCATCTAGCAAGCCACCACTTAAGGTTGGCTCAAACTCAGACAGATGCGTCCAATGTTCCTGTATATTATCACTTCTTAGGCTGGCAAGCTACCTCTTAAGGTTAGCATGAACTCGGACGGACGCGTCCGGCATTTCTATAGATTATCACCTCTTAAGGCCAGCAAGCCACCTCTTAAGGTCGACTCGAACTCAGACGGACGCATCCGACGTTCCTATAGATTGCCGCCTCTTAAGATCGGCAAGCCACCTCTTAAGGTCGGCTCGAACTCGGATGGATGCGTCTGACGTTCCTATATATTGCCCCCTCTTAAGGTCGGCACGAACTCGAATGAATGCGTCCGACGTTCCTATAGATTACTACCTCTTAAAGCTAGTAAGCCACATCTTAAGGTCGGCTCAAACTCGGACGGACGCGTCCGACATTCCTATAGATTGCCGCCTCTTAAGATCGGCAAGCCACCTCTTAAGGTCGGCTTGAACTCGGATGAATGCGTTCGACGCTCCTGTATATTATCGCCTCTTAAGGCCAGCAAGCCACCTTTTAAGGTCAGCTCGAACTCGAACGGACGCGTCTGACATTCCAGTATATTGCCACCTCTTAAGGCTGGCAACCCACATCTTAAGGTCGGTAAGAACCCGGGCAGACGCACCTGATGTTCCCTTATAATGCCACCACTTAAGGTCGGCGAGCCACCCTTTTAAGGGTAACCAGAACTCGGGCTGACACACTCGAAGATCTCCTATGTTGTCGCCTCTTAAGGCTAGTCAGCCACATCTTAAGGGTAGCCAGTACTGGGGCCCCCACGCCCCACATTCCAACGAATATAATAACAGCCCCCAGGGCTGGTAGAAACTCAGGCCCCTACGCCCCGAGTCCCGCCTAATGCGCACTCGAACTCCTAGCTAAGAAAGTCTTACCGCTAACATTCGATTCTCGTTGCCACCTTCCAAGGCCGACCTCATTTCATTGCCACCTACTAAGGTAGGCTCTTATTTGTGGTCATCCCTAAGGGTCGACTCCCACAAGTCTCCCCCTGTGCTTTCTATGTCCAGGAGCACAGCCAGGCTAGGTAACACACGACGGTATTACATCCCACAGCCGTGTTAAAAAAGTCGCCCTTCCTCCGCATATGATAAGGACGAGCCTAACAACAGAAGGGCCGCATCCAAAAGCAGTCGGGCTAACGACTGCCTTTGCGGACACAAGCAACCACCTGGAGACCAACTTCCAGGCTCTTATCTCTGCAAATGGATCACAAATGAACAATCGAATCCGAGATAATCCTCAGAGGAATTCAGTTAGGTTCTTCAACTGCGGCTACTCGATCCTACCATGATGACGCTACCTAGCTCATCCAAGCCAAGGATCCGCCCATTCAAGTGATTATAACAAATCCAAAGAGCCTTGAGAGGTAGGAAACGCTATCAATCGACAATCACTTCCCACAGACGGCGCCAATTGATTGGCACCTTGGGGATGCGAAGTGTCCGACTCAAGTGATCAAACTCCCCAGAGTGGGTGGTCCAATTAAGGGATCAAAGTAATCTCACAAATGACGCAAGGGTTGATTACCCAATTCCATTGCAAAGAGTGTACATCTGAAGGGAGGATGGGACTCTCAACTATGCACTAGAATTTTGCAAGATTACAGAGTATACAATCTCTCGATTTCTCTCGGATTGTTTGGGGGAGGACTTGAGTGCCTTCCAACCTATTTATAATACAGGGATAAAGCTCCCAGTGACATCTTCTGAGCAGATCGGGCTTGGGCTCCTAGTGGGATCTCCTAAGCAAATCGCGCTTTTAGCAAGATTTTTTAGGCAAATACACTGCTAGGTTATTAATAGTGACTACCATTGTCAACATTTATTAAAGGCGAAGGCCTGCTGTACTTTTGTCGCACCTCCAATGGATAGGGCCTCCTAGGTCCGGCTGTGCCCTGCCTGCTTGTATGCAAGCCAGTTTGACTGCCAGATCCGTCTGCATAGGAGGTTCTCTTGGGTGTATGCAAGTTGGATCTCCAAAATCGCCTGTCTCCAAGCTTCTCTGGGCTGAATCCTTCTTTCCGAGCCTATTGCGAGGTTTCAAGTTCAAAGGCATTTTATGCCCCTCATCAGGTGGCAAACCAATCCCTCCTACTTGACATGTGAGCATGTCATTATCGTAGAGCACCATGCAGTTGAAATAAAAGCCTTTCTTTATATAAGAGGAGTTGTCTATTACATTCCTCGGGACCATTGCTCCCAACTGGACCACAGTGAAAAGAAAAGAAAAAAAGGGGCAACTTCATGATATAAATACAAAACATTACTTATCAGGACTCAATGGCTTCATCCCCAATTGATGTGTACACATCTAATTGACCTAAAATACTTATTTATGCATGTTCTAGTGTCGTAGAAGCATTCATCATTATAAATATTGCATAACATACATCATCGTGCATTTATGTTAGATTATATAAATTTTAGGTTAATTTCTCCTCTTTATGGTCAGGTAACAGGGCAATATGTAATCGGGGCCTTGGATTGAAGATCCAATCGTACGGATCTGATCAAGGCGATGATTGGAGTTCAACGACTCCAAGATCGCCCCGATCGGATCTCCGTAGCATCATATGCAATCTGAGAAAGATCAAAGATCAACGGGTCAGGTGGTGTAAATCCGTACTTCAAATGACAAATCCGATCGCACGGATGGATTTGGATTGACTATCACAACCCATCGGCACGAAAATCGATCCAATCTGACATCTATGACACCACCAATGATCATATGAAGATGGACGGCCAGGATGGTGTCACATGGCACCATCCCAGCCATCCAAAAGTGCCATCAGGCCACTCCTCTTCCTCGAAGTCCTCTCCATTGCACGATCTCAACCGTTGGATCTTGATCCAACGGCCGAGATTCACTTGAGGCCGCACCTCCTCTTCTAAAGGCCAACGCTCAACGCACCTCAGCCGTTGGATCTTCATCCAACGGTCGAGGGCGCTTAAGCTCAAAACATAAACTCGACTCAAAACAAGATATGGCGCAACTGTCGTGCGCATGTGGACGACGCAGAGGTCGCGAGTTCGAGACTGCATGCGCCTCAAATCGAGGGTGGGAGCGGGCGTGAGCCAATTGCTATCATTGGATAGAGGATGAACAGCGGCAGGAGCGGCCACGTGGCATCAGCAGATCGCATGTATAGCGAACGCGCCATCGAATGCGCCATGCACACGTGAACTGACAAGGGCGCGTGATGAGGTGCGGTGCGTTTAAGCCGTCCGATCTCGTAATCGGACGACTGAGATTGCGAGATCGTGGGTGTGCACTGAAGAAGGCAAAAGGCAAGAAGGCGGTAGGTGCACGCGCAGTAAGCCCACATATGGGGTCTTTAGTGACGATTAAATCTGTCACTAAAGACCTTGAATTAATGTTTTAAAGCATAAAATGACCTAATTGCCCTCAATCCCTACAACTATAAAAGGAGACCCCTACCACTCGAATTCTTCATCCCTTCCTTCACCTCTCTCCATCTCCAAAGCTATAAAGAAGCTTGTCCCAAACCTGGGATGCTCCTCTAGAGTTAAAATCAAAATTTTGTCTACTTCTCACCCCATTCATGGAGCTCCCGTAGTCGTTTTTTTACCCACATTCCGGAAGTGGATCCTGCAAGGACGACGTCCTACCTCGCCCCCAGTTCTTCCCGCTTTGTTCTCTGTCTTCCGTCTCCGCTCTACGTCTTTCAGGCGTCGCCCCGTTCTGTCTCGTCCTCCAAGCAGCCGTCGAGAAGGATAATTTCTCATCTTCCTTCCCTTTACAACTTTCTAGACTAGATTTACCGCTTTCTAGTTGTAAAAACATTATCCTTATTATAAAAGTGTTTTGTTCTCTCTCTCTCTCAGTGTTAATATCATATTCATTGTAATTATCTCACTTTTAAACAACAATTAGAAAAAAAAAATCACGGATTTCAAATCAACGTAACCTCCCTTTGTTCGACCCGGAATTTCTTTTGAATTTCGGTAAATTTATTTATTGACGAATTTCCTTGCAAATCGCACTACAAAGACGAATTTTTAAAACACAACCTTTTTGCGACGATTTTACACATCAACACCAATCCTCAACGACATCTGCCCCTAAGGATGAAGGCGGCAACACACGACAAGACAGCCATCCTCACGACACAGTAGGCTCCTGACGAACCCGACCCAAGCACTTCCTCTTTAGGAGTCGATTTTCTCGATTGGCCTAATATACCCTAGCTAGCCCGCTCACGGAGTTCTTTGCCGCCGAGAAATGCCAACCCCTGACAAAGGGGCTGTGCAGCCATTGCCTGCTTCCAAAACATGCACCTCCTCCTACAAAAGGAGCGTGCAGTAGAGCCAGGTGAGTGCTTGGACGAGTCTTGAAGGGCCGCGAAATTCTCCATAAGCACCCTAACAAGACTCTCCTCTAGCTTCACGACTGACAGCGAGCTTGGCTGGGAAAGCCACCTCAGCCCACAGCAAACCTCGCCCAGCTCCTCCAGCAGCCGAGACGCTCCACCTGCTTGTTCTTACTACGGGTGGAGCTCTCGCATGGCCTCCTCCGCCGCATCCAATGCCTCCCCCAGGACCATCGAAGACTCCCCAAAGAGGGCCAGTAAATATCCACCTCAGGCACTCCGCCCTGCCTGACGGCCATGACATGTCATTGCGTGAGGCGAAGGCACCTCCAAGGGGCTTGACCTAGTAAAAACCATGGTAAAAAACGTCAAAAAATTCACCCTTGCCTAAGGAAAGGCCAAAAGGAGACTCACCACGCAGGGGCAATGAAGCAAGGTGTGGCCAAAGCTCATACCCCCTGGTGTGGAGGCAGCCCAAGCTACGGCAGATTTTAGGATCCGAAAACCCTGCTGCTCCAAACGAGGGTCGCTGCTCGGAGCCGACACCACAGTCGACGCCACCTCCTTGGACACGAGGTTTCCAGTAGGCCCCTCCATGAAGGATCCCCAGATAGACCAATCATCTGGTCGATCATGGAAGGAGCCACCTGACCAAAAGAATCAGCTCCTGCCATTTCCCTCGTCAAGCTTTGCGCCACACTTAGCCGGGCAAGAACACTACCTCACAAGGAGCAACTGGTTACTACAGCTCCCTCGCCACTCTTGTGGAGCCACCAAAAGGGTCGAGCAAGGTAGTAGAGACACTAAGCCTCCACGTGGGAGCAATCTCCACCCGGCTCCAGAACGGGACCAGTACCCATCGGGCGATCCAGGCGAACCCAAAGGGGTCGACAACCGTACTGGGACACCCTTTGCTTCATCCCTGCTCGGATTCAGGAGAGCGGAAGTAGCTGATTCCCTTGCAACAAACATCCCGTCGAGCTCCCTCCGTAGATGCTTTAAGGGAACCTGATCCGCCTCATTTTTGCTACCTACTTCCCCCCTCCTGAACTCCTCAAAGAACAGGGGGATCAAAGTCACCCTTTGTTGCGAAGCATAGGCGAGCGTAAAGTCCACGAACGCCTCAAAGGACACCTTTGCTACAAAAAGTTCAACAAAAACCCTACAAGCCCCCACCTCAGCCCATGCGCCAAGAAAGGGCAACAAAATGGACCAACCTTCTCCCGAAGGATCAGACATAGTCACTCTCCAGCCACTTCATCGAACATGGAGCCCCGACGACAAAATCTTGAGCAAAGGCAAGGCTCCTCAAGATAGTTACCAAGTCGTCCAGATGCAGAAAATAAGGATGAAGGGGCATGAATTCCACCCCACCCCAAGCCCTTATTTATAAGCCCCCTTGAGGACGGTGCCATCATCTCACCCACCCGCACAGGGCGCGGGTTTATGAGGAATGAAATCCCCGAGAACACGATGCAAATTCCACAGAATCCTCCCCAGACTGATCAAATCGCTGGTTAGGAGTCTGTGCATTAAATGACCCTACGTGCATATCGATGCCGTAGTGGCATCAGTCGCCCCATGGACAAGTGCGACTTTTGAGGCTATGACCCTTCATTTTCAACAGCAGATAATGCCCATCCTGTCAAACTACACAACAAAACAATTTCCCAAAGCTGCCTCTAAAGGCAGGCAGGGGCCAGGCGTCAATACACCTATACTCCCTTCGCAAGCTACCTCTTAAAGCCGGTGGGAAATCAAGCCCTTGCACTCACGTTTCCTTAATAAGGCCACCTTGTCTACACTCACATCCACTCAATATAGCTGCCTCTTAAGGCCGACAAAAATGGAGGTAAATATGCCCTCAGCCCACTAAAAAGGATGACAGTACACCAGGCTCAGGCCCACGAAGCCACCTCTTAAGGTCATGCAACATAATAGGTGAATGCAAGCTCAGGGCAAATTCTGCTCCATTACAAATGCTCCCCGCTGGAAAGAAATAGCTAGGGCATCATTTGGGAGCATCACCTATCGCGGAGTTTTCACCACTACAGTTACTCTTTCAGCAAACATCCACTAACTAGAGAGTAAGGGGCATATGATGAGGGACAAAAGATGCCTTCGGATTTAAAACTCTGCGAAAAGCCTAACAAGAAGTGTTTGACTTGGAAAAGACTCGAGTACATGTGGGTCCAAGGATCCGACTCGCCTACACCCAACAAGGCTCGAATACAAGCGGGTCCGAAGGACCAACCCACCTAGGGACTCGGCGTCAACCACTGATAGCAGCGCAGGAAGGCCTACGACTTGACAACGGTTAGGTACCCTGACAAATGGTGTACCAAAGATCACGGGAAAGATCTTGCTAGTCAAACTTCCCCCAAACTATAAGTAGTGAAGAGAGACCCTCAAGCGAGGGCTCACGCATGCTCAGGGCACGAGAAAATCCTGTAATCTCATAAGTTATAGTGTATAGTTGGGAGTATCATCCTCTCCTCAGACGTACATCCCTTACGGTGGAACTATGTCACCAAATTCTATTGTCTCCCTTATAATAGCTTGATGTTCGTTAGGTCGAGTCCTCCTATCGCAATGGAGACTCGACCACTCTCTCCCAGATATGGATGCTCATGGCTATGTAGCGCTCCCAGCCTTTACAAATCTTTTGATGGCCATCCAAGGCCCATCAGCCACCAAGTAAAAGCCCTTGGCTAGCCATAACAAGTCCCTTATCCTCTCCATATAGCCATCCACCTTATCCCTAGATCACAACCATCAAAACCTAATCCTAAGGCCTAGAACCTCCCTCCAAAGACCCTCACTCTATCCCTTCCTAAAGATGCCATCTAGTCGCCCCTACCCCTTAGATAAAACTTATAGCATGGCCGACCCATACAACCTATCTCCACCCTCCATCCAATTCATTACTACATCTCCACCCTTGATCAAAACCCAAACCAACCTTGGCCTTATCCAAACCACATGCCTACCTAATTACTTAGATCCTAGCCCTTCATCTTTTCTTGCCTACATCCTAGTCGTCTAACACATTGATCCAAGCTTTCTTGACATCTATAAAAAGCCCTAGCCTCCCCCTCCCTTGGATCATCTTTTAGCCTTCTCAAAATCCTTTAGACTCTAGCCTCTATTCTTCAAAGTGCACGCCCCCCGTCCGCGGTTCTCCGGGTGCACCTTCGCATCTACTTCTTTGCCCTCGCCAAGGCTTCATCTTTGAGGCCACTAGCTAGTTCTAGATTTAGTTTATTGTTCTACATATTTTCTAGTAGATTTCAAGTTTTAGTTAGTTCTACTTCTAATAATAATCCTCTAACTCTAATTATAAGCTTTCTTCTACTTATAAGATTAACTCTGCATTTGAATAAAAGTTTTAGTTACATTCTATCTTAACCTTCAACTATTTGCTTTATTTATAGTTATATATTCATATTCGTTCTAGTTTTTAGTCCTTGCAATTTCACTTCATATTAGTCATTCTACTTGTCTACTCCTTATCAAAAATTAAAAAAAAAATGTTAGGATCTAGGAAAGCATAGTAATCCGATTACCTCCATGTGACATGACTTGTGCTCTAATTTATAACTTCAAATTTCATATCCTTGAGTTCAATATGAATAAATTGTAAAAGTATTTATGCGATTTCTACTACGATGAGCGTGTTTCTAGATACTTCTATTTGCATTTAGATCATTTTTTGACATCATTGTTGGAAAGTTACAATGATTATTTACGCTTTCACTTTTATTTTTTGTTTGCATTCATTAGTTCTAACTTACTCTTTTTCTTTGTTGGTTGCCTTGTGTGTAAGATACCGTGCAAGTGTACGGGTTTAGAGCACAAGGTGAAGAATAGAGAGAAGTGTCGGTGAAGACTACTAGGTAGATCTCTTTATCTTAGGTTTAGGTGTATTCGTTAACCTTAAGGTGATTTGCATCTAGTTTAGTTTTGTTAAAAAAAAAAAATCTTATGATAAGGGCTTGAAAAGATCGTATCTTTTTGAAACAAAATTTGGATCGAATCTTAACATAATTTTTTAAAATTAATTCTGAATATTTGGTGCGAGGGAGGTCCTTGCGAGTAGAAAGAGAAGAGAGGTGGGTTGTTGGGGACTTGAGCAAAGGTGGGGGGCTTAGGGGAGAGAGAAGGTTGACCTGAAGAGTACATGATGTTGTCACCACCAAGGAGAGGAGAGGACACCGCCAAGTATTAAGTCACACACACACGCATATTAAATTACAATTTTATTAGACTATTTAAATTTTAATTCTATCATAACTCTTAACCCAGCATAATCCATTGGGTGAGGTTTGAGTTGAATTCCACCTGTATACGGTCACAGGCTCCTCACGCCAGTGACTGAAGGTAATGACTAATTTTTCCCACATCAATTGTCGTCATTTTCGGTGAGAAGCATGTCAATTAATAAAATTTCTTAACTCTATTCCATCATCTGCGAAAGATTTAGAATGGCATAAATATTACTTCACATTATCTGTGCGTACAATAAAAGCCAGCAACGCTCCAGTGAAATGCCTTTCCTTTTCTGTTTGAATGAATGATATCGGAGAGGCAGCGTATGTGTATACGTGTTTGTGTGTGACGTAGTCTTCTCTTTATAATTCATGGTTCTTGGGAACGTGCAGCGGAAAGGGAATCATTCATGATTTTTGGGGACGTGCAGCAGAAGTGGGGGACAGGGATGTAAATGGATTAGATTCGGATGAAATTTGAATAAATTTATATTTGTATTTATTTATAAAATTTATATCGATATTTTACCTATGTATTTATAAGATATAAAAATTTAAATATATATTTATATCTATTTATTTATTAGATATCTATTTATCTATTGAATATTTATTGATAAATTAATATTATAATCAAATTGTGTTAAATTAAAGTAAAAGTAAAAAAAATTATAATATAATTTATTAATTATTTATTTTTAATAAGTTCGGAGTTTAGATTATTTTAATTTTATTGATATCACTAAAATTATTATAAAAAAAAGGTTTTGTAATGGAAATATATCAAAAATAAAAATATAAAATAAAAATTAAATATAAGTACCTTTCAAATTAAAAATTTACATCTTCAAAATAAATGTTTAATAGAAACTTCAGAAGTATTTCTAACCTTCAAAAATATGGAGGGAATCATGAAGAAGATTAAGGTTGGAAGAATGAGAGACATAGGGTGAGATTGATATAAATCTTGAGTAAATGATGATTTTATTCAGGTATTTGGATAGGGTGATCGGGTATAGTTTCATACCAATATTCATATCTAAATTCGATCGGATTTTTTAGATACAATCCATATTCGAACTCAATTGAATTCAAGTCGAATTTTACCCATTTTTTTTTCAATCAAATTAGGTCAAATTTGAATCGAATTTATAGAAACTTACATCTGGATGGACTCACATCACCCTTACTATTTTACTCGCGAAGAACAATGGCACCGTAGCTTTCTTGAATAAACAGTTGCAGACTTGCAGTCACGAGATCAGCTTCAATTTAATATGGTAGACAACTGGAATTTCCTCAAATGATCTGTCCCAACAGCTACGTATTGGGCTTCCATCCGACCTTCCAGATCCAAAAACAACCACGAGCGAAGCAGATTTGTCGTTGGTCTTCAATCTTTCCTCATTCATCGATCTGAAACCCACACCCCCAGCAGTGCTCGCCACGTAGCCCCCGCGGCAGCCAAAGTCTAAATTCCTCGTCAGGCAGAGTCCTCCAGATATAGCCAGAATTCAAACGCTTGAGCTTTCCAAGGATGGAGGTCCAGCGCCTTCACGGCGGGCACTTTCTTTCCAACAGAAGGAAATCCCTCCTCCTCAGGGCCCTCGGAACAGTCGCCATCTTCGCCGTGGGAACCGCCTTCGGCTTGCACTTGGCCGACCGAAAGCTTCAGGAGGCGTGGAGCGCACGTCAAGGAGCCCCACCCCACGACCTCTTGCGGTTCGATAGCGAGTGCGCCCCTCGGCTCCCCTACTCGGACGTCCTCCCCGCCCTCCTGCGCCATTTCTACAATGGCACCTCCCCGTTCGCCGGCTTCCCTCCCCCGCAGGCCGTCCCGCTCCTGCAAAGCCACCGCGTAAGTGGGTGGGGGTCCGAGGCGCCGGTCTTCGAGGAGCTGATACGCTCCGTGAGGCCCGAGACGATCGTCGAGGTGGGCACCTTCCTCGGCGCGTCGGCGCTCCACATGGCCAACGTCACGCGGCGGCTCGGCCTCCAGTCGACCATCCTCTGCCTGGACGACTTCAGGGGGTGGCCGGGGTTCCGGAACGAGGAGGAAGGGACGTTCGGGGATATCCACGACGTGAACGGGGACTTGATGCTGATGTACCAGTTCATGAGGAACGTGGTGGAGGCCGGGGAGGAGGAGAGGGTTCTCCCGATGCCGTTCTCGACGGCGTCGGCATTGAAGGCTCTCTGCTCTCTGGGGGTGTACGGGGACCTCGTGGAGGTGGACGCGGGGCACGACTTCCACTCGGCGTGGTCCGACATCAACGTGGCGTGGGCAGTGGTAAGGGACGGCGGGGTGTTATTCGGGCACGACTACTATTTGGACGTGGATGCCCACGGGGTGAGGAGAGCGGTGGAGCTCTTCGCGAGGGTCAAGGGGCTGACGGTGAAGCCCAACGGCAAGCACTGGGTGCTGTTCCCGCCCAAAGGGCAGAAAATGATTTAGGGTAGCATGTCTGTACTAAGATGTTAAGCTCCCGTCACATATTCATGTGACCCTCCTCTGATGAGACATTTAGTTTACTCATAAGTTACTTCCATTCCCCTCTTTCAGAATTGGTTGTTAATTTGAATTTTTTATTCATTTTCACTCTTTTTTTTTTAAGCTTCCCCTTTCCACTTGCATTTGATAAATTTTATGGAAAAACAAATACTACAATTTTGATGAAAATATTTACCTGTAAGTTTTATTTTAAAATTACAATGTGATCTCTTAAATTTAAAGGAAAACTTGCTCTAAATGTTTGTGTTTTGTATTTTTTTTAAAAAAAAGATGTTCCTATTTTCCAACTATAGCTGTGGTTATAATGTTTATGGAAATTTTGAATAATGTTATAATGTTCTCATTTCATTGAAGTATATATTCCACATAGAATGTTCTAACTTCATCGATATTGTTACATTAGATAACATTTTTATTTCATTAAAGGGACATTCTCATTAAAGAATGTTCTCATCCATGACCTAACCTCCCTCACAGAAACAAGGGCAATTAGTACAATCTAAGAAAATTATTGTCTTTATTGAAGCATATTCTTAATAAAGGATATTCTCAACCGTGGCTTAACCATGTTGTAGACCATAGAATTGCCCCAAGATAATGGATCGGTGTCTGATACGCTTTGATGCTACTATAATAGATAATTTATCCCATAATAAATTATACACTTTTCAAAGAAGTGTACTCTACGACAATCACTACAATAAAATAGGTTAAAGATAACTAATAAATAATAATGATTATGATATTCATCATTATACTTGGAGATAACTAATATAACAACGATTTTGATTATTCGTTACCGCTAACTTAAATGTAACGACGATTACCGCTGTTCAAACGACCGGAATGAAAGGAAGCGCGCGGCCTCCCTCCTCTCCCGCAAGCT
The DNA here is from genome assembly GCA_037157565.1 of Thalassia testudinum. Classification (NCBI taxonomy): domain Eukaryota; kingdom Viridiplantae; phylum Streptophyta; class Magnoliopsida; order Alismatales; family Hydrocharitaceae; genus Thalassia; species Thalassia testudinum. The sequence goes on from JAZHRO010000024.1 coordinate 29,961,784, forward strand.
CCTCGTCGCCTTCCTCGAGGCTTCCTCCCTCCGCCGCTCCTTGGTCAACCTCGAAAGCAATCTCTCCTGTCTCGAGTCCCGGTACTGCTCCTCCCTCAACGGCTACCACCACCACCCAATGACTCTCCTCCAAGTCGCCTCTTTCCCTCCACTGCTGCCATCAGATCGATCGCTACCTCTCCTACTCCTCCACCTACGGGATCGATCGATTGCCGGCTTGGCTCTTAAAGGTGTTCCCCTTTGAGGTACTCTCTGTTCTTAGAGTCTGCGTGTGTGCTGTGGTGGTTGGATGGCTATGTCTTGGTGGTGCAGTGGTTTTGATGGTAATGGGAGGGTTGTCGTGGTGGTTATGGTGTCCATGTGATGGTGGTGGCAGCGGTTACAGTGGGATGTTCCAACGAAGGAATGGCTCTGTGAGAGGGTGAAGGTCGTGTGGTGCACCTGAAGTGTTTGATGAAATGCCACAGTAGGGTATAGTTATTTTACATTTTTGGATGTTCTATTGTTTAATCTTATTTCTTGTTAAAGGAGAGAAACTGGAAATCCAATTACAGTCTGTTTAGTCCGAAGATAAATGGATTGAGCTTTAAAACTTAAAAACAGAGTATCAGGATATTTCTCTTAATGGATTGGCTTCAGGTTGGCGATGATAATACTAAGTCTTTTCATGCTTATGTTAATGCCAATAAAAGAGTAAGTTCTTCAAAATCTTTGTCAAAGATAGATCAGTTTGGGTCTTGGGAAAAAGTGGCTTCAACTGGTATAGACTTGTATAAAAGTCTTTTTTCTACTGAAGGTGTGGAATGGAGTACTGATTTTCTTGACTTGATACCTTGCCTTATTAATGAAGATGATAACAGGACTCTTCTTAAAGTTCCTTCTAATAAAGAAATTTATGAGGTAATTTTTAATCCTCTTGATGATCTCCAGGACTGGAGCCTGCAGAGGAATAATGCTCATGATTCCATCTATGTGGATCAAGGTTCGAGATGTCGATTTCGATACCTTGCCGATGAAATTCCGAGTGTGCATTTCGTAGGCATGTCGAGGGCATGCCGTGGAAATGTCCGTTTTTCGATGGGCATGGCGATGAGCATGTCGAGGGCATGCCGATGCATACCAACAAAAATAGCAAAAGTAATTAAAAAAATCAATAGCAACCTCAACATGGATACCAATTTCGCCAGCATACCGACCATGCCGACGACATGTCGATCGTGCCGAGGGCATGCCGACGGCATGTCGACAATGCCAACGGCATGCTGACGAAATCCCTGTAAATCGACGTTTTCTTCATGTCGGCACGACCCTTGCTCGGAAATGACCTTGCCGTTGGCATTTAAATCAATGATGTGGATAATACAAATTAGTACGAAAATCAGACCAGAAAATAAAGATGCTGAGTGCAAACATGTAGAAAGGCAAGTTCTCGTCTAACACAATGATTTAGATAAGTGTAGAGTAAATGTGCTCCATTTTGATTAAGACATGTTCCTTCTCTCCGGCAAAACCAAAATTAAAGGTAGGTACATGAAGATTAGGAATGGCCCGAGATACCCTCGATTCGACTCTAAATGAGCATATACAAACAGAAGGACAAAAACTAATGCAAAGATAATTTCCCACATTTAGCCACAGACCAAGTATTTACATACTAGGTTTCAAAACTGAAAGAAAGAAAAGTTGATAGCTGCATTTGATTATGACAATATATGACAGACAAGTCCGATCTCTTCACTGGAAAACTCCTTCACCCACTTACTTTCCTCTTTTGTGGCAACATTTAAGCTTCAAAAGATGAGAAAGGCCTGCAATGACATGCATCCTGCTGGTTGGTGTCCCTGTCTTAGCCAAAGCAGGGAAAAAGAACCAAGATAGAAACAAACCCTCAAATGCAAAAAATGTAACAATTCAAGGTATTAGACTAAAACTGAACAATTATTTTAATCCATAAGAGCAAACCCAAAAGATACTTGCAATTCTAAAGATCAAATTACATTATACTATCTAGTATTTGATAGAAATAGACAGATTCATTGGCCTCCAATTTAAGAGACAGTGAAACCAAAGATCACAGGAATCTAGGAAAACACAAATTCATTACCCAATAGGAATATTTTCATGGTAATATAATTCTATCTTTTGCACAGGCTTGTGATTTGGGCACACGATAACGCCCTTGAAAATGGATTTCAACTAGGAATGCAAAAAACAAGATACAGATTTGAATATTGATGCAGGTTGTTTGCATCTAATATTAGTTTTACCTGAAATCTGAATCAGACAAATGTTAACAAATTTATCAAATACATTAAATATATACAAAAATAATAATAAAAGCATGGAATGTTACAAAATATGAATTATGATTATATTTATAAATATAATACAAACAGAAAACGGACATGGGCGTATATGCAAAGAGATGGAAAATAACAGAAAAAAAGATATCTGATGTTGGCACAGTTTCCCTATAAGTCACAGTTCGAACAAGCTTAACAAATAGAGTGATCCGAGTGGGTGGCTGAAGGCTTCACGCTTGTGTTGATCTTGACATGGTGGCCGTTGAAATCTCTGCTTCCCTCGGGTTCTCACAGACGATCTTCACTGATAAATCGAAGTTCGGTGTTTGACTCCTGATCCCCAAACAGGGCCAGAGATTCAGGAGCAAGAGGCGAAGGTCAGGACGATCATCACTCTGTGAATTCCAGCAATGGCTGCATAAGTGTCACTCAGGAGAGCGGTAGGAGCTTCCCTGTGATAGCTTCCAGTTTGGTAGCAAGCCCTGCTGGGGAGTTGGTGATCCCCTTTGAACAGAGGGTGTATGATGTGGTGTTGAAGCAGGCTGCTTTGGTTAAGAACCAACTCAGGAGTAAGCCACAGCTCGATGTGAGACCGGAGATCGTGACTCCTGGGACAGTGCAGCTTCTGAAGGAGGCATATGATCGATGTAGTGAGGTGTGTGCGGAGTATGCCAAGACATTTTATTTGGGTAAGGTTCCCTATTAGGTGCTTGTGGTTTGTTTTTTCAATAGGACAGTGGAATATGCTTCAAGTTACACTTGTTAAAAAAATGCCTCTTTTGTTAAACTGATAGCACAAACAATGTGTGTGATGCAAAACATTGAAATTATAAGTATATTTCATTACTTTACATTGGGTAAATGATCATTTTTAAGTTAACTAGCAAAAATTCACTAGGAAAGAATTAACATTTGAATAGATATATTCATTGCAAAGAATTGGTAATCTAGTGAACATGAAAGAGATGGGACACTCATGTTATAAAACTGATTTTGCAACGGTATGTGTTGGTTTATGCAACAAGATTAGAAATTATAGACTTATAGATGACATATCTCCCAAATTGGGAGGAGACCCCTTGATCAAGGGAAATTAGTTTTTTCTCCTTGAGATCATTTTTTGAGATGTCTAACAAGAAAATCCCATAATCTGATGTTTTCTCTCTACATGCATAAAAAAGTGGCCTTAATTTCTTTTCTTTTCTTTCTTTGTTTTTTTCCAAGGACAATTCTAATGACACCTGAGATGCAAAGAGCAATTTGGGCAATCTATGGTAATTCCTGTCACTGTTTTCTTTGTTGATAATTGTTGGTTAAAGATATGTCCTTTTATTACGCCAAACATGCAAAAAATATGTGATGTTGAAACAATCGTTTATGGTTCTATTGTTACTTAACTTCAAATCAACATCTTTTATTCACATGCACTCAAATGCCAGAGACTATTTTAGTCTGGTGCAGGAGGACAGATGAACTTGTAGATGGACCCAATGCATCCCATATAACACCGACAGCTCTTGACCGATGGGAAGCGAGATTGGAAGATCTCTTTGATGGCCGACCATACGACAACCTTGGTGTTGCTTTATCTGATACTGTTTCCAGATTGCTAGTTAATATCCGGGCATGTTCCTTTCAATGAAAGATAAACCCTTGAACATTGCTGATAGGTAATTTGCCTTCTCTCCTATTACACATAGCAGGAACGATCCAAAGTGTGGTTTGGTACTTATGATCTTAAATCTTCTATATACATATCGAACATTTTTTGGAAGAAATAATCTTGAAATTAAAATCCTACACTTTGTTTCATCTGTGAAGAGAGTTTGCACTACTTTTCTTCTCAAAATCTCTAGACAGAATAAAGGAATGTGATAGAAGCATAACTTCAGAAGTACTGATCTGGAATATGCAGTTCATTTGTGCTCATTTGTGTACAATAAGAATGAAACCTGTTGGAGGCAAAGTAGAATGTAAATTTCTGGTCTTTCCCAAATTGAGATGCACAATATTATCATCAGTCCAGTGTAGAAATCAAATGGTGGCAATATTGGTCTTAATGCTTTGATAACTTGAGGTTCTTCTCAATAACTCACTTGTTTACAATCTTTGGCCTTTTTGCATTTGAACTGAGTTCCTACTGTCATGTTGCATTCTAACAGCATCGGATTTATGGCAGATTCCATCATGTTTATAGATGCCCATCTTCTTATGTGTATTTAGCTATATGAGGTTGTGTATACATGTGCATATAGCCAGTGCTATTCTCATATATGTTAATTGTTATGTGGCATGCATATGGTGGACTAAAGACTCACCTGGCTAGCATCTGATTGTTCAAATGACTTAGTCCGTTGTCCCAAAGTTATCAAGAACAAATTTATCACTATTCAGAAGATAGATATGAGTTTGAACATTTTTTTCATTCCTTTTTATTCTCAATTCATTTCTAAACTGATGCAAGGATTTTTTTTTCTTAATTATTATTTTCTGAAAAAGTAGCAGATAAACACAACAATCTTCTCTTCTTTTACCATGTCAAAAATCAATCTAGTCTGATAGCCCTAGATTATTTTTATTGTGAATAGGAATGGTACAAAGAGAACCAGATTGGTAGATGCAGTGATTCATGCTTAAGTAAGCTGGATTTAGTTTGCAGGGATGATTTTTTTGAAAGGAAGTTTCCAGGGATGATACCTTATTCCCCTAAGAATAGAGAAAAGGAAAGCTTTTTGCAAAATGTTTATTGAGCAGGTGATGTTGTTATTCAAGAGGTTATAAGTATGAGAAACTATGCTATATTGTCTACGATGCTATTAGTGTCTATCATCATGTTTGTAGAACTAATTAGTTCCTTCTATAATGTAGCTCCTGAATTTAATCTTTCTGCATTGATTGTGAGGTGAAGTTGTTTAATCTTGTTGAAATTGTCGGAGAAGGATAAAAACCTTAGTATTGATTGGAGAAGAGTGGCCACTGCAAGCATGTTTGGAGTTGCCTTTGTTGGGCCAGTCGGTCATCATTGGTGAGTCTCTCTTGTTACATAGTATCACTTTTGTGAAGAATTGATGATGCGTGGAGGAACCCTTCTCCTTCTATGTTGGTGTGCATGGAGAGAGAGAGAGAGAGAGAGAGAGAGAGAGCGGTCGACGGCTTGGAAGTGAGAAAGAGAACTAATCTCAATTACAATCCTAATTAATTTAAAATTTGCTAATCCCATTTTCTAAACAAACTCAATCAAACCAAATCGCCTATACCTAAATTGACTCAATCCTAATTTAGATTCTAATTAACCAATCAAAGAAAATAATTTGTCACATGTAACACAAATTAGACTTGCGTACAAGCCAAACCCATGCACACACAAATACAGACACGCACACACATGGACCCCACAGGCAACTCACCACTAACTGATATGTGACACTGTCATGTTGCTTATTTCAAATTCTAACTTTCATGTTAAATTTTCTTGTGCTTTGCTTTTTTTCTCCCATTAAACCTTTTATTCTTGTTGCTCAAGTTCCAAGTTATGGATGCATCATGCATATGCAGTTCTCTCCAAGTGCAGCTTCAAACCCTGTTACCGTTTGAATGGTATTTGTTTCTATCTTGATTTACATAAATGATTGGACATGTTTGGAAAGTGTAGAAATGACATGCTATATTAAGTAGACTATAGGAAATACATATAATAATGTTTAATGGTACTGGTAGCAAAAGATATGCCCGTGCCCTTTCATTGTGGATCTCTTTTCGGTAATAAAATGAAAGTAAAATAATTTAAGTATAGTAAATTTCTTTCACATACAATTAGGGAGGGGAAAAGAACTTAATCATTAGTTAGGTAGTTGAGACCGTAGAGATATCTATTGTGACCGGTGAATCAAGGGATGCATTAATGTAAAAATTGTGCAAGAAAATGATTTAAGGTGAACTAGGTAAAATTCCAAAGCAGAGAAAGATATGCTGTTTTTTTTTAATTCCAATTTGATTCTTAGGTCATGATGGTAAAGCTTTTCATCTAAGAATTTCTTAAATATGTAGGTATGAGTATTTGAATTGGTACATTAGGCTGTGGTTGCAACTACGCCCAAAATCAATGAAATCTACCATCAAAGTTGTTGCAAATGGACTTATATTTGGCCCTTTAGATCTCTTAACCTATTTTACATATATTGGTTTCACTTCGGGAAAGTCTACAGATCAAGTAAAAGATGTCAAGAGGGACTTTCTTCTTGGACTTGCTATAGGGCTTGGCATTTGGCCTGTCATTCAAATTGCGAATTTTCGATATGTCTCAGTACAATATCAACTCCTAGACATAAATATTTTTTGCTTGTTGGATAGCTGCTTCTTATCTTAGCTTGACCAGCAAAGGGATGAAGTGGTTCACTTCTCTTTGCACACTTGAGAATCATAAGGGCCAAAGTTGATGTCATTTAGTTATCGATTAGCTTGTGTTTTGCCTAGTTATCGACTAAAGTTATCTTCATGTTTTAGACATCACTTTCTGTGCATCTCTTTCCGTAGAGTTTTAGCTAGTTTCTTTTCTAGTACAAAGATTCTCAAAAGGTTTCTAAAGGTAGCTTTTTGCTTGACTTATTTTTAGGCATAATAGGTAAAGAGTGCACGAACAATTAGTTTTTGTAAAATTCTAACTATATTGGTTGAGAAGAACTCCTGGAGTTCATTTTGGAAGCTATATATCTCAATATTTTTTAGGAAATTAATAAAGTGAATTCGTCGATCCCTTTAAATATATGCTACAATGTTAAGACCACGGCGTCAAACGTCTTTTAAGACGTCTAGGAGACATCTGGACGCCTTCCTAGACGTCTGAAAATTAATTTTTACGGCATACGGTTGCGAGTCTGAACGCATGCGTGCGCAGATTGAACCCGTCGCCCTCTTTTCTTCTCTCTCTTCCGTCCTGCGAACACCTTTCCACACCTTCAAATACCCTCTTCCTCCCTTCCCTCTCCCTCACCACCACTTCACCGTCTCCTCCTTCTTCCTGTTAGCGTGAGAGTGAGAGCGAGGGCAATAGCTGCTGCTGGATGCGCGCGGGGAGGAGGTGTAGTGAAAGGGAGAAGAGGCGAAGCGCGTGAGGAAGTGAGGGCGAGCTCACCGAAGCAACCAGGGTCGGCCGGCGAGCGTGCAGCGGGAGCGCGGTGCTGGGGAAGTTGCCCCGGTGCTGTTGCAGTTCAGTCAACAGGCGAGCGCGGCACGGCCGTGCGTAGCAGGCGGAGGGCGAGGAGGTCCTGATTCTTGAAGTTTTTCCCAGAATCAGACGTCTGGACCTACATCCAGATGGTGCAGGAGACGTCTGGAGTGAGATCCAGACGTCTGAAATGTACTATTTTCCTCAACTTCTTCCTTTCTGCGGATGCGGCCATGCAGGCAGTTCCGCCGAAGATTCTACCTTTTTGCCATGTTGAGATCGATTGCGTACGCGTGCAGATTTCGTTCGGGAAGGCGCAAGGGCACGCCCTCCCACACTGATCGGACGTCTAGGCACTACACCAGACGGCGGAGAGGGTCTCCAGACGTCTGGAGTGACAGTCGGACGTCTGGAACTAAGTCCAGACGGTTCAGCGGGATCCTGGACATCTGAAGAATCGCGCAGAAGCAAGGTATGATCTAAACCATCGTTTAAGACGTCTGGAAGGTGTTCTAGACGTCTGATTTAGGGCAGAGTTGTCATTTTTTACTCGTTTAGGGTCCGTTCGAAGTCTGTTTTCCGCGTTTAAAATTTCGTTCTTTTTAGAATTAGTTCATCTACTTGTTTAAAGTACTTGTATCCTATTCTGAGTAGTTCTTTGTGTTCGATCCTTGTGATAGGACCTTGTTCTATTGCGGATCTGGGGGTTGCGAAGGCACGTGGACCTGCCGATTACGCCCCCAGTACTCTCAATTTTGCGGGTAGAGTGGCTTCCCTTGATTATTTATCAACATTAACGCACTTGTGAGATAAATAATAGATTCTAGGATATGGCATGAATCCTAGGACTTAAAAACTAGATTGAATGATAGATCCTATGGTGTGGCATGAATCCTAGGAACAGAAACATTGAAATGAATGTCATGAATACACAAATTGCAGTCTTGGAAAAGTAGATAGAACAATGTTAATTGCCTATAATTGGATAACAACTGCTTGTATATGAATGTATATTAATTATTGGAAACACGGGCTATATGGGAATAAAAACTAGAATGATGAAACATAAAATGGCTTGGTTAGAGAAATATGAGCATGAACCCTACAGGGAATTAGGAGTAGAGCTCCTGAAAGGTGAATGGAATGGAATTGGGGAAGTGAGTTAGCCCTTGAGTACGGAGTACCAAGGAGAGCGACTGTCCCCCCTGTTTAGTGTAGAGCGGAGCTAGTCGCCCCAGGGACCCCGGGTTAGGTATGGCCACTTTGTACCGACTTTTGGCCCTCGCGTACACAGTACCTGGGAGAGCTACTAGTGTAGGGAGAGCACTAGCCACCCTACAGGCCCTGGGGTTCTGCTAGCCTTCCTACACCGACTTGTTAGGCCCACTGGGCAAACCAGGGTAGCCAGGTGAGGGTGCGCGGACTGTGGAGGGGAAAGACCCCTATTTGGTTACTGTGGAGGGGCTAGACCCCTATTACTGAGAGGGCTCTGCCCTATGCTGGTTCCGTGCTGTGCTTTGGGGCGTACCCGTTAACGGAAACGACTGACCGCGTGCCAGTGCGAGGTAGCAACCCATGCGTTTATCACGCGTGCCGTAGTCACCGTTACGTCTGTCAGTGACCTTGGGGTGGTTGACTGAGGGTAGGACCACCACGGGGGACTCTCCCAGCCAGGAGAGCACCACGTGCTACTTCTACTTTTCGGAAAAGACTGCAATTAAGATCGTTCCCACGAGGAACATTTGAGATCAAGAGAAAGATCTGAGGAATAATTCAAGAATGAGTAAATAGAAATAAAGAAAGAAATTAAAAATAACAGCTACTTGTCCACCTTACTGTTTTCTTAGCTAGTTGGTTGCCACTCTACTCAGCGTTTCGCTGGCGTGTCACCTTTATCACCTTTTCAGGACCAGGTTTCGAGTAGCCAGAGCCTACAGCTGTAGAGGGTGCTAAGCCTAGTAGAGCCCAGTAGTTTTACTTGTGTTGTACCTACTATACCGTTGCTTCTGTTAGTGAGTATTTTTCTGTTATACTTGTACTCTTTTATTGTAAGCATCATGTTTATGTACCTGTTTAATTCTCTACTGTTGTGGTAGTGTGTACTGTAATAGTAGTTCTTTTCTTTACTACTGTACTTTTGTTACTGTTAGTTACATATATGATGAATGTTGTTTATTTTACTGCTCTTTTGGTTACTTTCTTGTTGGACGACTGGATCTTAGGATCAGTCGAGTCGGTCTGATTTTCGTGTCTCATTGAGATTCGAGAATCGGGTCGTAACATGCAATGACTTATCCACAATTTTTTAAGTGTATTTTCTAAAAAGTTTTCATTGGAAAATTTCAATTTGTGAGGAATATTTTGGTGACTATTGTAAAATAATTTTTCATTTTATAGGTAATCAAAATAGATTATAAGTATGATACATTATGAGTGTTTTAAAGAAAAATTAATAAATTTTTGTATCATTCTTACATTGCAACAAATTAATCATTGGCATACTTTTCACTAGGTGACAAAAAAATCATTGTTAAAAGAAAGTAAAGACAACGAAAATATTTATTACTAAATTTAAAGTATGTAAAGATTTTATTCAATGTTTAAATTTGGTAACGAATATATTATTCGTTGTAAATTTAACAACTTATATAACAACGAATACGGTGAGGATCCCTAAATTATTCATTGGTTGATCATATAACGACGATTTATCCGTTATGATCTTGATAAAATATTCGTCGCCTTTTACCATTTTTGTTGTAGTGAATCCCAAGGGAGCACATTTTGTGAGGATCCCAAGGTCACTTGTCCAACAATAAGGATGACGTATCGACAAGTGGCTCGACTGCAAGAAAAAAAATAAACGTAGAAATTTGTATATCACTACTAATTTCACTAGTGACTCCTTTGTTCCTAAATACCTCCGATGGTAGCACCGTGCTCATGAGGAGGGCCCCACAAAGAAGGGTTTTGGCATAAAACTTACCACACTAATCCTTATAGTGACACCAAGATGATGAGTGCTTAGCCATTGAGGTGTTGCTTGTGTCAAAAAAGGAACAAGTCGGGTTGTATGCGTGGTCGATGTGTTGTTAAGATGGCTAGTTTTATAGATATCAACATGCATAAGTTTCTATGTATGTAACCGCTTGGGTTAACCATTACCCAATTGGAAAAGCTAACCCAACATGGTGTCTACATAGCTCTCCAGATTTGAAAAAGGTAGGTCTGAGAAGGGGAACTTCAAAACTTAAGATTCTATTGTGTATGAGATTTTCACAAATTTATGTAAGCTTTAAATTGGATTGGAATGGATTGTATTGCATTGAAAGGTTCTTTGTAGATGAATTATTTGATATTGATAATGTTTATAATTAAACATGGTGATTTAATTTCTTTCATAATATAATCCAATTTGGAGAGGAGACAGAGTTAGTTTTCTCTTTACTTTTGGCACTTTCAATTTAGTGTTTTGATCTTTTCATAATGATAATTGATAAAGGAAGAAATATCAGATCCAATAGCTTGTGACAACTCACAGTCCACCAATTGAGTAAATCTGATAGGACCTGAGTCGTTAAGTACATAATAACATCCAACACAAAATAGGATTGCGCCCATAAAATGATGACAACTATCTAATGGGATCAGACTTCAAGGTTAATATTATTCTCCAAAGTGAAAGAGTCATGACTATTTATAATACTTGTCATAATTTATAAATCTTAAACATCTAATTATTGGCGTGATGAAATTAATATTGATTCCAATGGGTTCTTACTTGTAGAAAAGTCAAATATTCTTTAAAGAGTTACCTAGTATTTGATTTAACATTTAATTGAGTCTAAATTATTGGATCTTTTAACGACCTAAATCGAGATTTGAATATTTAATTGGATACTACACCTCGAAACAAACGCAATGGCACCAATTGTATGCCAATGGGTGCTTGCTTGAATAACAATACACAATATAAGTCAAAACTTGCATAACTCTCATTTTTGTGATGCATATCTCGAATCAATGATTCAAAAATTTATTTAATTTATGGTGCCATGAGAACGCTAAAGGTATATTTCTAATGGAGATCGGATCTCGGATATGCGAAATACGTGTAAGCTCATATGCAATCCATTGAGGAAACTCACTGCATAAGGAATCTAGAATTCGAGATTTGATAATTACGTGAGATTTCTTGTCTCATAACAATTACAACGGTATCAAATTTGTGAAAATCAAATCTCATTTGGCCTATTTACAAAAGACAATCGTAAACAAAAATAAATATATAGTAATTCCTAATCCTACTCCTCCTATCCACTCCCTCCCCCACCCCCCCCACATGTTTCTATGTCGTCCCCATTCGTCAGCTGGGAGAACTTGATGTCGCATGTGCTTGTGTCACCACCAAGAACCCACTTCCTCATCGATGACATGATGCAAACATGATGATGTAAATGTAATAGCCAAGAAAATCTTCAAAATACATCACTAAGAGATGAAGGGTTGTTTTAGTTGTTAAAAAACTCCTAACCCTAAGGAAACAATGATTTTTTATCATTTATTTATTATATATGCCACCATGTAGTTCAAAGGAGTCTATTTTTTTATTTTTCTCTCTATCAAAGTACCTAAATAAGGACACTAGCATAATGTGTTTTTCTTGATTTTTTTGCCTTTTATTTATTTTCTTTTTTTTTTGGCCATTTTGGATAACATTGCTTGTGATTTTGTATAAACGATCCTCATGGCTATCTTTCTTCCTCAACATCTTTCCCATCATCCATGATACTAATTCCTAGACATCTATATCAAAAATTTCAAAACATAAAATTATTTCTGATACATGAAATATATTCTAAATGTCTACTTTAATCACATGAGCAAATGCTAAAAACAAACAAAAATAAATATAAAATATAAAATAATCAGAACTTATCAATGGACTCAAGCAGGCTTCTCATAATTGGAACATCTAATTCAATGAGACCATAAAAGATTATAGATTTCATCAAAATCTGAATGAACCTTGTGCCTACAAGAGACTAGTGGGAGTGCTATCACCTTTTGGGCGTGGACAACATCTTACTCGTTGGAAAGCATGTGGAGATGTTATCCAGTGTCAAGATCTAGTTATCCCAAAACTTTGAGATGAAGGATCTCCAAATGCTCAAAAACAAAAAAAGAAAAGAATATTGAGACTATCACAACAAGTATACATTGCTAAGGTCTTTAAAATATTCCGCACAGATAACTCCAAGAAGAATTTTCTCCTATTCAAACATAGGATTTTCTTATTAAAGCGAATGTCTCCCTAAACAGTTAAGAGAAAGAGAGCCATGGTTAGGATGATGCATGAAGGATGAGAAGGGGTTAGTCTCATGATGGGGACATGGGAGTCCAAGGTGTGGTGTGGGATCCAACTTCATTCCACTCCTATGATTGTAATTGCATCAACCCAAAACTAACCTAAATCACCTAAAAAATACCTAGATGTTTAGACACCTAGAGCTCGAACACCCCAAGTTCGGATGTCGGCAAATTCAACCGGGGAAAAATAGGATTAGCCTAAGGCACACGGTGAATGGTAAAGGGAACAAGGCATCACCTAGGAAAATGACATCCATATTGATCTCCATTACTACTGCCACAAGCGATGTGATCCCTGACCAACGTTACAATCAACGTTAACCTTAAGGTAAATTAGCCTCAAAATAGGGGTTAACCTCCCAAGTAAATTACGGGTTAACCGCCATTTACTTGAGGGCTAATTCCTATAATCTTAACACTTGTTTTGAGAGATTAACACATGTTTTGCTAACATCATGTTCTAAGAGGTGTTAATAAAATATGTGTTAATTTTGTAACTCTCTCACACCTAAACTCTACTTTATAAAAATTTGTGTTAATACCAACTCAAGTAAACACCACAGGAGTTAACACTACCTGTAACGACCTGATTTCCGAATCCCTACGAGACACGAGAATTGGACCGACTCGAATAATCCCAAGACCTCGTCCAACGAGAAGGTAATCAAAAGAGCAGTAAAATAAACCACATTCACCATGTATATAACTAGCAGTAACAAAATACAGCAGTAAAGAAAGGAAGTACTACAGTATACACCACCACAACAGAAGAGAAATAAATATGTACATAACATGAAGCTTACAATAAAGAGAGTACAGGGAGTAACCGAAAACTACTCACTACAGCGAAAAGAAAAGTACAGAAGGTACTACAGGTAACACTACTATGTTCTACTAGGCCCAGCGCCCTCTGCAGCCGCTGACTCTGGCTGCTCAACGCCTGATCCTGAAAAGGTAACAAGGGTGACACGTCAGCGAAACGCTGAGTAGAATGGCAACTAAAAGCTAAAAGAAGTAGTAGAGTGTACAGTAGCTGTTATATTTTTACTTTATTTATATTTTTCCATTTATTCACTGTTGATTTATTTCTCAGATCCTTCTCTTGATCTTGAATGTTCCTCGTGAGAATGATCTTGATTGCAGTCTTTTCCAAAAAGTAGAAGTAACACATGATGCTCTCCTGGCCGGGAGAGTCCCCCGTGGTGGTCCTACCCTCAGTCAACCACCCCAAGGTCGCTGACAGACGTAACGGTGACTACGGCACGCGTCATAAACGCACGGGTAGCTACCCCGCACTGGCACGCGGTCAGTTGTTTCCGTTAACGTGTGCGCCCAAAGCACAGCACGGAACTAGTATAGGGCAGAGCCCTCTCAGTAACAGGGGTCCAGCCCCTCCACAGTATCCAAATAGGGGTCTTGCCCCTCCACAGTCCACGCACCCTCGCCTGACTACCCTGGTTTGCCCAATGGGCCTAACAAGTCGGTGTAGGAGGGCTAGCAAAATCCCGGGGCCCGTGGGGTAACTAGTACTCTCCCTACACTAGTAGCTCTCCTCGGTACTGTGTACACGAGGGCCAAAAGTCGGTACAAAGTGGCCAGACCTAACCCCGGGTCCCTAGGGTGGCTAGCTCCGCTCTGCACTAAACAGGGGGATAGTTGCTCTCCTTGGTACTCTGTACTCAAGGGCCAACTCACTTCCCCAATTTTATTCCATTCCCTTTTCCAGGAGTTCTACTCCTAATTCCCCTTGGGGTTCATACTCTTTTAACTCAGCCAATTTAGGTTCCACCTTTTCACTTTATATTCATAGAACCCATGTTCTCAACCATATTTATTCATTCATAACAGGCAACTGTTAACCAATTTATAGGCAGTTATCATTTCCTTTCCACTTTTCCAAGACTGCAATATTTATATATTCAACTAATTTTTCAGTCCTAGCATTCATACCGTACCCTAGGATCTAGCATTCAATCTAGTTTTCCAGTCCTAGGATTCATGCAATACCCTAGGATCTATCATTCAATCTAATCTCTCAGTCATAGGGTTCATGCAAGCCTTAGACTATATTAATTGTTTTATAATTGTACAATTTTTGTTAAATAAGTTAAAGGGTCACTCTACCCGCGAAATCGGGAGTACTGGGGGCGTGGTCGGCAATCCCGCACGCCTCCGCAACCCCCAGAGCCGCAACGGAACGGGGTCTTAACACAAAGATCATCACAAGGAGTTTCTCAGAACAGTATACAATTACTGTAAATAGGTAGAGGAATTAAATCTGGAAAGAACGCAACTTGAAATACGGAAAACGGACTCCGAACGGACCCTAAACGAGTCAAAAACGACGAATCTGCCCAAAATCAGACGTCTGGAACTTCTTCCAGACATCTTAAAAGGTTGATCAGGTCATACCTTGGTCTGTGCAGTCCTTCAGACGTCCAGAAGCCCGCTGGATCGTCTGGTCCTAGTTCTCAGACGTCCGATTGTCACCCCGGACGTCTGGAGGTCCTCTCCGTCGTCTGGTACTGAGGCCAGATGTCTGATCCGTGTGGGATGGCGAGCCCCCGCACCCTCCCAAGTAGAACTTGCGCACACACATCACGAAGGGGCGCAGAAGGACGCGGCGGACGGCTGCATGGCCGTACACGCGTAAAAAGGAGAAGGTAGGAAATTATTGTACCGGTCAGACGTCTGGACCTTCCTCCAGACGTCTTAGGTGTCGTCTGGACGTAAGTCTAGACGTCTGATTCTGGGAATTTTTCCCAGAATCAGGACCCTGTTCAGTCTCCGCCCGCAACGCACAGCCGCGCCGTGCCTCGTCCGCCTGCTGCCCGAGCTGCAGCAACTCCTCCACGCCACCCCACGCTCGCTGCTCTCCCGTCGGCCGGCTCTAGCTACCCCGGCAAGCTCGCACCTTCACGGTCGAGCTTCTACTTCCTCTCGCAACCACCCCTCCTTCCCGCACGCTCGCAGCAGCCGCTGCTGCCGCACTCGCTCGCTCGCGCTCTCGCTGGTAGGGAGAAGGAGAAGAGAAGACGGTGGAGTGAGGGTGAGGGTGAGGGAGAGGGGGAGCGTTCTTATAAGGCAGCCGCGGGGAGAGAGAAGAAGGAAAGCGGCACCTGCAGGGAGAGAAAGAGAAAAATGAAGGCGACGGGTTCAGTACGCAGAAAAAATTTAATACTAGACGTCTGGGAAGGGTTCCAGACGTCTGGCCAGACGTCTGGGACACTTCCCAGACATCTTAAACTACGTCTGATGCCCATGTTCGTAACAATATAACAAACTCAAAGGAAGTTTCATCCCCGAAACTTGCGCTAACTAGGGTACAGGAAGGAACAATATATATACGTAACAAACTCAAAGAGGATCGAAGCCAGTCCGAAAAAACGTACCTGCGAAAAGCTCCGAGTACCACTCCCGCATCGCCGCCTCAGGCTCCCAGGTGGCCTCCTCGTACCGCTGGCTCCTCCACAAGACCTTCACCAGGAGTACTTGCTTTCGTCTCAGATTGCGAACGGCTCTGTCAAGAATCTTCACTGGCCGCTCGGGGTAGGTCAGGTCGTCGCCCACCTCGACGCTCTCGTTGCTCAGGACGTGACTGGGATCGGCGACATACTTCCTGAGGTTGGACATGTGGAACACGTTGTGCACACCAGAAAGCTGAGGAGGGAGGGCATGCCTGTAAGCAACGGGTCCAACCCACTCCAGGACCTCAAAGGGCCCCACAAACCTCGATGCGAGCTTCCCTCTCACCCCAAACCGCTGCAAGCCCTTCATGGGCGAAACACGAAGGAAGACGTGGTCCCCAACCTCGAACTGCACCTCTCTACGTTTCCGATCCGCGTAACTCTTCTGCCTGCTCCTTACAGTGCGGAGTCGCCTGTGAATCTGCTCGACTACCTCCTTACTCTGTCGGATCAATCTGGGACCAACCTCCCACTTGGTCCCCACCTTAACCCAACTCAAGGATGCCGTACATTTCCGTCCGTACAAAGCCTCGTAGGGAGCCATGCCGATGCTCGAGTGATAACTGTTATTATATGCAAACTCCGCCAGGGGCAAGTGCTCATCCCAAGAGCCCCTCCAGTCCAGTACACAGGCATGCAAAAGGTCCTCAAGTATCTGTATCATGCGCTCAGACTGTCCGTCCGTCTGAGGGTGGTAAGCTGTACTGAATCTCAACCGTGTCCCTAGGGCCTGCTGAAACTTAGCCCAAAACTGGGACGTAAAGCGGGTATCCCGGTCTGATATGATCTCCCGCGGAACTCCGTGTAGACGTACCACGTCACGGATATACCTCTCTGCCAACTATGCTGGTCCCAAAGTGACTCAGATCGGCAAGAATCGCACCGTCTTCGTCAATCTATCAATGATTACCCAGACTGCGTCGTGTCCTCGCTGGGTAACAGGTAAGCCCACCACCAAGTCCATGGTGATGCTCTCCCACTTCCACTCTGGCACAAAAAGTGGCTGTAGCGGCCCTGCAGGCCTTTGATGCTCGGCTTTCACCTGCTGGTACACTAAACACTACTGCACGAATTCACCCACATCCCACTTCATCCCCCTCCACCAAAACTCGCGTCTCAAGTCATAGTACATCTTCGTGTTTCCGGGATGTATGGTGAATCTGGAACCGTGTGCCTCAGTCAGGAGCTCTCTCAACAGCTCCTCGTCTCTGGGAATGCACAAACGTCCCCTCAGGCGCAGCACCTGGTATGTGAAAGAGAAGTCCCGCGGGTCTCCTGACAGTACTCTGTCGCGCAAGGACTGCAAGTACGGGTCAGCCATCTGTCCTGTGATGATGCGATTTATCAGCTCTGGCCTTGTTTGTCGTGTCACAGTCACTGCCCCACAGTACCCCCGTAACTTTAGGGGTCGCCAGCTGCCCATCTCCTCCAAAAGGCCCCAACTCTGCACTTATAAACTGGCCAAGTGTTCGGGCGCCTTCCGTGTCAAGGCGTCAGCCACCACATTGGCCTTTCCCGGTGGTAGGAAATGCTGCAGTCATAATCCTTCAGGAGCTCCAACCAACGTCTCTGTCTCATGTTGAGCTCCTTCTGATCAAATAGGTATCTGAGGCTCTTGTGATCTGTAAAGATCTCGAAGGTCTCACCATACAAGTAGTGCCTCCAGATCTTCAGCGCGAAGACAACAGCTGCGAGCTCCAGGTCGTGGGTAGGGTAGCTATGCTCATGGGGCTTCAGTTGCCGCGAAGCGTAAGCGACAACGTGACCCCTCTGAATGAGCACACCCCCTAACCCCTGCAAGGAGGCGTCCGTGTACACAACGAACCCACCACTACTGTCAAGGATGGTGAGCACGGGAGCCGAAGTCAGCCTCTCCTTCAGCTCCTGAAAACACGCCTCACAGGCGTCTGTCCAAGTGAAGGACACGTCCTTCCAGGTCAACTGTGTCACAGGACGTGTAATCTGTGAAAAGCCCCTGATAAACCGTCTGTAGTAGCCTGCCAGTCCCAGGAAACTGCGAATCTTAGTAACCGTATGCGGTCTCTCCCACATGAGCACTGCCTCGACCTTGGCTGGGTCCACCGCCAAGCCATCTCCAGAGATCACATGACCTAAGAAGGTCACCTCCCTCAACCAGAACTCGCACTTGCTGTATTTGGCGTACAGCCTATGTCGTCTCAGTGTGTTCAGAACCATCCGCAAGTGTTGTCCGTGCTGCGTCTGATCTCGAGAATAGATGAACACATCATCAATGAATACCACCACGAACTGGTCCAAGTACGGTCTAAACACCCGGTTCATCAGGTCCATGAAGGCAGCGGGGGCATTGGTTAGCCCAAACGGCATGACCAAAAACTTGTAGTGTCCGTACCGGGTGCGGAAAGCTGTCTTGGAGACGTCTGCCTCCTTGATCCTCAACTGGTGGTATCCACACCTCAAGTCGATCTTGGAGAATACCGTGGCACCTTGCAGCTGGTCAAACAAGTCGTCGATCCTCGGCAGCAGATATCTGTTCTTAATGGTGACCCTATTCAGCTGTCGGTAGTCCACACAAAGGCGTAAGGTACCATCCTTCTTCTTTACAAACAATACCGAGGCTCCCCAGGGAGACGCAATGAGCCTCACAAAGCCCTTCTCCAAAAGATCCTGCAACTGAGACTTGAGCTCTCGCAGCTCAAGTGGTGCCATCCGGTATGGTGCGGTGGAGATGGGGCTGGTCCCTGGCACTAGTGAGATCTCAAACTCGATCTCACGCTCGGGCGGTAGTCCTGGCAACTCGTCTGGAAACACGTCGAGGTACTCTCTGACCACCGGGATACTCTGGAAGTCTGCCACAAGGCTGGGCTCTGCCACCACACAAGCTAGGAAGCCCTCACACCCCTAGCTCAAAAGTCTCGCCGCCCGAAGTGCAGAAATGCACCTGAAGCCTCCATTCACTAGCTGACCGTGGAACTCGAAAGAAGGCAACTCTGGTATGGAGAAGACAATCTTCCTCTCAAAGCATTCCACCAAAGCGTGGTAAGCGGACAACTAGTCCATCCCCAGAATAACTCCAAAGTCCTCCATCTGTATCATAATCAGGTCAGCGGGAAGGCTATGTCCCCCAATACTGACCTCGCAACCCGTGTATACCTCCTCAGCTACAAACAGCTAACCACTCGGACCTCTGATCACAAACAGATCCTCCAACAGCATATAATCCTAGCTCAAACTAACTGCGAAACTGGTTACTACAAACGAGTGCGTAGCGTCGGAATCGAAAAGTGTGTAAACGAGTCTGCCAGAAACTGAAACCATACCTGCCACCACTGATCCCGAAGCTCTGGCATCCCTGTGCGTCAGGGCGTTGATACGCCCCTCAGCCTTAGGTGTGGACGAAGCAGCCACACTCTATGTCGGACGAATAGCTGCTGGCCGGTACCCTCCTCGTGACTGCTGTCCTCCTCCTCACTCCTGGAAACCGCGGCCTCCTGCTCGCCCTCCAGTGCTCGGCGCAGGAAGTATCTGCTGACCTCTTACCCTAGACGGGCAGTCCCTCCTGATGTGGCCCGGCTGACCACACTGGTAGTAGAGGGGAACCCGACTCCCGCCCTCAGTGGGTCCCTGCTGTCGGCTGGGCAGGGGTCCGGTACTGGCAATTGGCCCCTGTCGAGGGCCCCCAAAGGCCACTGATGGCCCTGCAAAACGTGACGGCTCTCCTGCGGACGCCACATGTCTCCTCTCTCGCCGGCCCTGTGAAAAGTCTGGCTAGTAGGGCCTCTTCCGCCCGCTGTCAGTATCTCGCACGGACGGGTTGGTCTCCTCGTAGGTCATAGCTGCCTCCACCAACCTCGAGAACGTAGGCAGCTTTAGGGGTTTGACATACCCCCGAATCGTAGGCCGGAACCCCTCGGTGAACCTCCAAAGGCGCTCCTCCTCAGTGGCTACTGCCGTCGTGGCGAAGCGGGACAGCTCCAAAAATCGCGTGCAGTACGCGCTCACAGTCATCGTCCCCTGGCAGAAAGTGTGGAACTCCCACCTCCTCTGGTCCTGCCACGTCTGAGGAAAGTACTGCTCGCAGAAGAGGGTGACGAACCGGTCCCAGGTCGGCTCGTCCCTCTCCTGCCCCCTGACCGCCCTCCACCACCTGTGTGCCGCACTCTCTAGCTGGTATGTGGCAAAGGCCACACAGCACTCCACCGGGGGGCAAAGGGTGTCGAAAACCTTCTCGATCTGCTCGAGCCAATCCTCTGCCTCGGTCGTGTCCTCATCCCCCTTGAAGGAGGGGGGCTTCAGCTTCTGGAACTGCCCGAAAAGCTCGAAGTGGCGCTGCAGTGGAGATGCTGGTGCACCTCCAGGTAAAGGTGCCTCGTGCACAGAAGTGTCAGAGGAAGGTGGGGGCGGTGGCGGCCCATCCCCTCCCCCGCGTCCAGCGCCGCGTCCGTCGTGTAGTCCATAGAGGACTCTCCCTCTACAGCCCCAGGGAGAGGCGCTCGGGGCAGTGGGTGGAGCTCCTCTTGCACTATATCCCGTATCAACTGGGTGAGGTCCAGGGCCTAAATGCCTAGGAGCAGTGGCTGGTCCACTGAGACGTCGACCGCAACACGCCGAACTCGTCCTCGGCCGCGCCCGCGGCCCGCCTCGCTAGTCCCTTGTCGAGGCATCTCCTACAAGGAGACGCGAAACAGAACGAAAACACGTCAATATGGAACGATATCTAACGAAGAAGTCTAACAGCTAATGTCAAAAGAAACGTTGTGGTGGCTACTCTAGTTACAGACAGGTGAATTGGTTATTTTCTAGTCAGTTGATTCACTTCTCAGGATGACCTTGCTCTGATACCATCTTGTAACGACCCGATTCCCGAATCCCTACGAGACACGAGAATCGGACCGACTCGAATAATCCCAAGACCCAGTCGTCCAACGAGAAAGTAACCAAAAGAGCAGTAAAATAAATCACATTCACAATGTATATAACTAGTAGTAACAAAATACAACAGTAAGGAAAGGAAGTACTACAGTATACACCACCACAACAGAAGAGAAATAAACATGTACATAACATTAAGCTTACAATAAAGAGAGTACAGGGAGTAACAGAAAACTACTCACTACAGCGGAAAGAAAAGTACAGAAGGTACTACAGGTAACACTACTGGGCTCTACTAGGCCCAGCGCCCTCTGCAGTCGCTGACTCTGGCTACTCAACGCCTGGTCCTGAAAAGGTAACAAGGGTGACACGTTAGGAAACGCTGAGTAGAGTGGCAACTAAAAGCTAAAAGAAGCAGTAGAGTGTACAATAGCTGTTATATTTTTACTTTATTTATATTTTTCCATTTATTCACTGTTGATTTATTTCTCAGATCCTTCTCTTGATCTTGAATGTTCCTCGTGGGAACGATCTTGCTTGCAGTCTTTTCCAAAAAGTAGAAGTAACACGTGGTGCTCTCCTGGCCGGGAGAGTCCCCCGTGGTGGTCCTACCCTCAGTCAACCACCCCAAGGTCGCTGACAGACATAACGGTGACTACGGCACTCGCGATAAACGCACGGGTAGCTACCCCGCATTGGCATGCGGTCAGTCGTTTCCGTTAACGGGTGCGCCCAAAGCATAGCACAGAACCAATATAAGGTAGAGCCCTCTCAGTAACAGGGGTCTAGCCCCTCCACAATCCACGCACCCTCGCCTGACTACCCTGGTTTGCCCAGTGGGCCTAACAAGTCGGTGTAGGAGGGCTAGCAGAACCCCGGGGCCCATGGGGTAGGCAGTACTCTCCCTACACTAGTAGTTCTCCTCGGTACTATGTACACGAGGGCCAAAAGTTGGTACAAAGTGGCCAGACCTAACCCCGAGTCCCTGGGACGACTAACTCCGCTCTGCACTAAACAGGGGGACAGTTGCTCTCCTTGGTACTCCGTACTCAAGGGCCAGCTCACTTCCCCAATTCTATTCCATTCCCTTTCCAAGAGTTCTACTCCTAATTTCCCGTGGGGTTCATGCTCTTTTAACTCAGCCAATTTAGGTTCCACCGTTCCAGCTTTATATTCATAGAACACATGTTCTCAACCGTATTTATTCATTCATAACAGGCAACTGTTAACCAATTTACAGGCAGTTATCATTTCCTTTCCACTTTTCCAAGACTGCAATGTTTATATATTCAACTAGTTTTCCAGTCCTAGGATTCATGCCGTACCCTAGGATCTAGCATTCAATCTAGTTTTCCAGTCCTAGGATTCATGCAATACCCTAGGATCTATCATTTAATCTAATTTTTCAGTCCTAGGGTTCATGTAATACCCTAGACTCTATTAATTGTTTCATAATTGTACACTTTTTGTTAAATAAATTAAATGGTCACTCTACCCGCGAAATCGGGAGTACTGGGGGCGTGGTCGGCAATCCCGCGCGCCTCCGCAACCCCCAGAGCCGCAACGGAACGGGGTCCTAACACAAGGATCATCACAAGGAGTTTCTCAGAACAATATACAATTACTGTAAATAGATAGAGGAATTAAATCTGGAAAGAATGCAACTTGAAACACGGAAAATGGACTCCGAACGGACCCTAAACGGGTCAAAAACGACGAATTTGCCCAAAATCAAACGTCTGGAACTTCTTCCAGACGTCTCAAAAGGTTGATCAGGTCATACCTTGGTCTGTGCAGTCCTTCAGACGTCCAGAAGCCCGCTGGATCGTCTGGTCCTAGTTCCCAAACGTCCGATTGTCACCCCGGACGTCTGGAGGTCCTCTCCGTCATCTGGTACTGAGGCCAGATGTCTGATCCGTGTGGGATGGCGAGCCCTCGCGCCCTCCTGAGTAGAACCTGCGCACGCACACACCCGCTCTCATCACAAAGGGGCACAGAAGGACACGGCGGACGGCTGCATGGCCGTACACGCGTAAAAAGGAGAAGGTAGGAAATTATTGTACCTGTCAGACATCTGGACCTTCCTCCAGACGTCTGATTCTGGGAATTTTTCCCAGAATCAGGACCATGTTCGCTCTCCGCCCACGACGCACAGCCGCGCCTCGTCCGCCTGCTGCCCGAGCTGCTCTCCCACCGGCCTGCTCTAGCTGCCCCGACAAGCTCGCACCTTCACGGTCGAGCTTCTACTTCCTCTCGCAACCACCCCTCCTTCCCGCACGCTCGCAGCAGCCGCTGCTGCCGCACTCTCTCGCTCGCGCTCTCACTGGCAGGGAGAAGGAGAAGAGAAGACGGTGGAGTGAGGGTGAGGGAGAGGGGGAGCGTTCTTATAAGGCAGCCGCAGGGAGAGAGAAGAAGGAAAGCGGCGCCTACAGGGAGAGAAAGAGAAAAACGAAGGCGGCAGGTTCAGTCTTCACGCGCAGGCGCGCAAACGCGAACCCGTACGTCGAAAAAATTTAATACCAGACGTCTGGGAGGGGTTCCAGACGTCTGGCCAGATGTCTGGGACACTTCTCAGACATCTTAAACTACGTCTGATGCCCATGTTCGTAACACTACCGCTTAACATTAATTTAAGTAAACAAAAATAAAAGTTAACACTAATCTCATATTTTTTTAACACCACTTTCTTAACCTATGAAGTAAACTACTCCTTAAGGGCTAGTTTACTTGAGGGATTAGAAAAGTAGTGTTAACAAATGTGAAACTGGTGTTAACCCATTATTGTATTACTTACGTTGTGGTGTTAACATTAGTTTGTGTTTACTTAAATTAGTGTTAGGTTATGGTGTTAACATTTATGGTGTTGACTTGATAGTAGTGTTAGATATATAAAATACGAGAGATGTCAGAAACATAAATGATGTAGAATTTTAACACAGATTTAGTTAACATCAGTTAAAATTGGTGTTAGATAAATCCATATTAAAATTGTTAAATCCAAGTTAACAAATGAAAGGTTAAATAATCAAGTAAATGGAAGTTAATACCTCTTTTGAAGAGTTAACTCTCTAAATAAATTAAACTTAAGGATCGAAAAAGTAGCCCCTAGGCATGTTAGTAGACATCCTAAGGGAGTGAGATGTTCGGTGTGTTTCAAGAAAATGTGTTCGAAAAGGTTAAACCACGTGGAGAAAAAGTCCTAGTGCTCTAGACGGGACTGTAAGTAAAATATATGTATATCCTGAGGTAGGGTCCGTGGCAAAGCAAAATCGAATAAAGTAATAAGAAACAAATTATTTCATTAAGATTATTTTGAGGTGGTTGATTTTTGTTTGTGGGTTAATTTGACGGTATGTAATTGTACTTAGTTAACAAATATTTTCAACTTTACTTGATTTTTCTTTTAACTACTTTAGTTACATATTTATGTTCGATTTTATCCCTATCTTCCACAAAAACTTAATTTAGTTAAATGATATATCACTTATGAGCAGGCACGTACAAAGGTTATGCGTATTTGTGTGTGTGTTTTGCGTGTGTTAATGCGCGCACGCGTCTACAAAGTTCTGCATAAACAATAATCCCTTATGATTACGAAGTCATCCAACGTTAGCCCTTAATCTCTTTTCCACAAAAACAATAAAGGGTAAAATTGATTGCGTGATGTTGAGATCCTATCTGCTGATATTTCCTTGAGGAAGGGAAATTCGAAGATGTCTTAATCTCAATATGTGACAATTATTAAAAATGGACAGAAAAGAAATTTCCACTTCTCTTAGTTTAATTACGTCAGGAAAAGCCATTGTTTTGTCTGGATGAAACAACTCGACTTCATAAATTCCTTCTCTCCATCTGCTTAATCCTTGTCACGTCCTCTTTTCTCCTAACAAAATCACCTAATGTAGATCATCTGCACAAAATCTAAAAGCATCATCCTTCATATTTTGGGTGATGTAACATTTGATCTTCCATGCATTTCCATTAACTACGGTAATAATGGTCACCAAAGAGTTGACTCCCACTGACATTCAAATGGTAATCTCATACGTACTACATTCACCTTCGCCGAAATTCGGTCATAACGATTTCTGCAAGTAAATCATTGGAAATCCCAACCTTGTCGATCTAAATCACTTTACTTTGAAATTAAAATAGAATAAAAATTAAGTTTAAATGATTTTTATAACCTCAAAAATAATTTATTTTTCATACCATTAGTCAAAATAAAAATTAAAAAAAAATGTTGAAAAATTACCTAAAAAATCGAATAATCAATTCACCCTCACCTTTCCCGAAATCATAACCATTTAAAATAAATTGATAATTTCATTTGTTACGGAATTATATTTATCTTTAAAATTTTTATATATTAAATCTCATATCCTGATAAATGATAACTTACATAATTATATTATTTTAATTATAATATATATATATATATATATATATATATATATCATGATTCTAACACCTCCCACCAACATCGACGACAACGAACACGTTTGACACAACGTAAGATAGCCATGAATTCTAAAAGTTTCCCCAAAGTCCCTGAAGACCAATCACTCGAAAATAAAAGAAAAACAAAAGAAAACTAAATGTACCGTCGGATTTCTTATTGAATTTAAATTTTTATCAATAAAGATTCAAAGAAAAATATTAAGAATAATTAAGAGATATAGAGCACGGACGAACTCGATGAGCAATGGACAGATATCCCAGTGGAGAGGATGCAAATGGATGTCGTTCGTCATTTCCAATCAAATATGTGGTTTTTCCCAAAATGCACCCCGCTGAATTTTTTTTTTTTTGGAGAAACGGATGAAATGGGAAAAACACTGCAGACGATTCTTGTTTTTAATTATTATTCGAATTAGTTTCCCACCAAGGAGGGAGTCAATGGCGGCGTCGTACTGCTTATGGAAACATAGTCCCACACCGGTAGCTGCAAAAGCTTCGGATCCCCCGTAGGCCTTTAAAATGACTTGCGGGGCAAAAGCCGAAGGACATCTTTGCGCTTGGGGCAATGACGCAGCTAATGAGGTTATAACCGAGGCGCGTCTATTGCTGGTTGAAAACTATTTCCAAACCCCCTCTTCGGCCCGGGTAAGGCCCGGCGCCGTTGAGAATTTCTGGAAGGGCTCCCTCTAAACAAGGGTAAAGCTCTACAATTCTCAAAACGCGAAATTTCGATGGTAGTTGTTGGTGAGTTTCCACCATCAGACGATAGGAGTGCTTGAGGTGTAGCGGGTCCTGCATCATCTGGTGGTTGGGGAGTAGGTGAAACGTTGTGTTGCGCATGCATGTGCTGAAACTAAAAGTAGTGTAACTCGTGTTGCGTCTATTGGTGGTTGAACTCTTCTGTGTGGGGTAAACTTACCTAATTCACAGCCCAAAAGCTTGGTCAAGCAAAATCTTTGAAATGGACGTGAGCGTTCGACCATATGAACTTACGTTGTCCGCCCAGTAAGAACAGGACAATAAGATACCGTCTGACCACACTTTACGCTTAAAGCATGTAAATACATCTTTATTGGGCAACCCCTTGGCAACCAATGATTCCTTCTCACCCATAAGATACTCGAACAATCTACTTATCTTTTTCCTCCCGAGACGAAAGCTATCCACAAAAACTCAAAACGTATATTTGGTCCTTCGTTGGCTACTTTATTATGGATGCTTTGGTAGAGAGATTTTCAAGAATTTCGACCCTCATCTTAGTTACAAACTTTGAGTTTCGCAAGCAACATTTACTAGACTTATTAACTAAAGTTTTATCAAATTTATTTATAAATTTTGAACTTGTAATGTCTAACAATGGGATAACTGGCTAGGGTTGTTGTTCTAACCTTTTTTTAGTTAAAAATAATCAAATAGGTCCATTGAATCCATACGATCACATCCAAATTTGGCTCATTTTTGAATCAGGTTGGGTTTAACTCAACCTATCTACATTTAAATGAATTCCAAATTTGGCTCATTTTTGAATCAGGTTGGGTTTAACTCAACCTATCTACATTTAAATGAATTTAGGTGCAAGTTCAAGTCTTAGGTTAGATACGAATCAATTAACTATGTCCAGGTCATATTTGACAACCCTAATTTGGTGTACAAGTAGTGTTGTTTTAGTTGTTCTTCCTTTATGGGATATTCCACCTCATTTCTTGACAACCCTAATTTGGTGTACAAGTAGTGTTGTTTTAGTTGGTCTTCCTTTATGGGATATTCCACCTCATTTCTTGACGGATGCCTTCTGTCCAAGCACAAAGGTGCAATGCTTCCTTATACAATCGCAATGACCATTGATGAGTCCAAGATATCTGTTAAGTTAATTTCTTCCATCATTTGCCCATTATTCCTTTTACCTCCACTCGGTACCTTTTTCATTAACTTCTACTTTATGTTTTTTTTAAAAAAGCGAAAGGATTGTAATTTAGTTGATAACCTAACTCAGAAGAAAGATCCCCAAACATGATCAAATTATAAACTAGAGATCTAAATAGTAACCAAAGAGAAAGTACAAGCAACAATATTCTACATAGTTGTAGTCAATCTTTCACAGATAGAAGAAAATGTAGGCAGCCTACCTACGGGCTGAACTTGACTATAGGATAAAAGCAGAATTGTAAATTCCTATAGGGGGGTGTGCTATCGTTCTTATTCAAGGTGGAGGAAATATTGCAATGAGTAAAAGATAAACCGATTCGTTTTGCTACGGCGACAGCAGAGTTGTAATTCCTATGAAAGTGGTGTTATCCTTAGCATTCTAATTCAAGGTGGAGGAATATCACAATGTGTTAAGATAACCGGATTCGTTTTTGCTAGGAAGAAGCAGAGTTGTAATTCCTATGAAAATGGTGTTATCTTCGGCATTCTCTTATTCAAGGGTGGGACGGAGCCGTCTTCCCACCTCACTTTCTTCCTCCTCAACTAATAATTTCACCTTTTGTTCCTGCGTGCTTAACAGAGCATGAAACTGAGAATTTCACCAAAAATAACCAAAAAGATTTTTTTGGAATTTGCCATGCAACATTTACGGGTTCCATGACCTGCTTCTACCATCGCATAGAGTTGAGAAAATATAATAACACTGAACTGAGGATCATACGGATATCAAAAAATACAGGCAAAACTGCAAGATATCGTTCTTAGTCGTGCCAATTTCAAATACTCTCGGCAATCTTGAGCTCAACTTCACCAGTCCCATACCTCTGCTATGGTACAAAATTTTTAAAATTAGCTCACCTAAGAGATTAGGAAAATCGTATTAAGAAATATAAATTAGTATTAATCTATAATTATGTTTACTTGGAAAGTTGATATTAACATCAATTTATGTTTATTTAAATTAGTGTTAAATTATAATATTAATTTTTATGATGTTTACTTGATAGTCCTATTGAAAATATGAAATGTGATGGATGGCAAAAACGTAAGTGATGTACAACTTTAACATGGATTTGACTAACACCAGTAAAAATCAATGTTAGACAAATCCATATTAAAGCGGTCAAACCTAGGTTACCAAATGAGAGATTAGGTGGTCAAAGTAAACAAAAATTAACCTCCTAAACAAATTAAGCCTTAGGTATTATTTGTTTTGAGATATTAATTTTGTAAGTGATGAGATTGTGAGAAAAACCTAAGATTATGAAATTTTTGTATTTAGAAGAAATATAGGTCAAATCATAAGATATTTAAAGGGATAAGTAAGGATGTTCTCTTACAAGGGGAGATTATCTAATTACGAGCGAAGAGGACGCGATGAGATAATCCTGAGATTGCTCTCCCTATTCTAATTGAATAATCATAAAATAAAATTCACCAAACAATGAACCATTACCCCAATCCCTTGAAACAAATAATGCCTTAAAGTAATAAAGCTTTAGGGTTCGGATATGAGGTAAGTAGGTAGAATAGCTGACGTGTCATGATTGAGATTAATAATGTAATGAATAGTAATGAGATCATACTTTTAGTGGATTACAATATATACAAGAATAACGCAAGTGACAATTGCATGGAGGTAGATGTGGTGAGCATTACCAACACAAACGGTCAAATCAAACTGCATGGAAATCCATGCATAGGATGAATCTTCCCTATCATACAAGTTATCACATCTTGTGTAAAATTCACCCCCACATCCAAATAAACCCTCGTAGTTTCCCTGCATGGTGACATCTTAAATTACTTGAAAAATCCATGATCAACGTCGGATATATTAGAGCCTTAGAAGTATCCACTTAAATTTTAACTTTTATCTTCTTACATATGATAATGGATTGGGATTGAATTAATCCACAACGTGATCCATTCCAATCCGATTGGATTGGATCAAATTAGATTTTTTACCACCATAAAACGGATTGAATTGAAAACTTTTCAATCTATTTTAATTGAATTGGATTGAATTTGAATTTAAACCTTAACCAATCAGATCCGAAGTGTAATCCATAAAATTTATAGTATGTGTAATCTGCTCTCTAATCCATTATTTGTAAAAAATAAATAAATAAATAAAATAATCATATACACACACATTTGATATATTTCGTAAGAGAAATGTCCTAATAGTAAACGGTGTGTGGCAGAAAAGATTCAAAATAATTCCCTTCACTCCAATTATTTCCCTTCCAATTCTCCACTTCCAAAATAATTCCCCCCACCCCCCGGCCATTGTCCTCCTGATTTCCTGCCCATTCTTACTTTTCGAAGCTTTACATCAACTAATAAGAAACTATCTAGAAAATCTTGTATCATTAAAAATATCAATCCAAACTAATCCAAAATTTTTCAGGTTGAATTATAATAGGTTAGACCTTAAAATGAATTAGAATGAATTACAAATATGTCAATTTGGAAAGACCAGGTTGGACTATGAATTTACTTAAATCCAATTCAATCTGACCGTATGCACACCTAATAGTGGATATTATGTGAAGATTGACTTGCAATGTCCGGAAAGAAACGATAAAATGATCATTTAATAGCATGCCCTGTAGCATTGCCAAGACTTGATAAAATTACAACCCGAACAAATTCAACATATTCTGGGGTCACTCTTGCAGAATTAGTCTCAGATACACATTCTCAAAGGATAATTCATTTTCCAAAGACATCAATCTTACCAAATAATGAATTCTGCATGTGATCCTCTTCTCTGACTCATGATGATCATATCAGATATCTAACAAGAGATGGCAATCAGCTCACACCTTTCATCGATAAGAGCTCCAACTTCCCTTCACATTCATAAGTTAACTGCTAGTATTACCGACAACTACCAACCCAAATGGATCGTTAATCTCTTCCTAATTAGTGCATACACACTTCACATACATCTACAGACTCCACTGAACATGATGTACACTTTCCAGCTTTTGAAGTCCCATTGACGGAGAGTCAACCTATGCCAAAAATACAGAGGGAGTCATTTGTAATCTCTGTATCGTTCTAATGCCCTTTCGGTTTCTTTCTCCTCTCCAATTCCCTTCATACTTCTCTTAGGCAATGTCTTGCGTAATATTCACCTTTTTTTCTAACTTAAAAAGAATTTGAGTCACCCAATTAATTAGATTTCAATCTTCAAATTTCAGTCGCATCATATAAGTTTTGAGGATTTTAGCTATAAGGCTCCCGATACATCACTCGCGCCTATGTGTACTGCTGTTAAACTTCCTGCCTTGTGCAGGTCTTACCCTAGAAAAAGAAACATAAGAAAACAGACATAGACCTGAAAGACCATCATAATACAGGCTAATCACACATGGGCAGGTAAGTTTCATTGATGAAGATCCTACCTATGAATAAAGGAGGGACGTGCGGTAAAATCAAGAAACTGCATTCTCTATCAAAGAGAGAACATTGAAACATACATAGAGCCTTCCTGAAGAAGGAAAAAAAAAACACTAATATAACCCAAGCATAAAGATTCAATAAGATCCCACAAACAAATCCAACAAATCACCTAATTAGATTAGTTATTGCACTCGACAACTTTTTTTTTTTTTTGCAGGGAAAAGGACCCCTACTGGAGTTCAATAGCAATTCACTAATAAAAAACACACTTACATATTTTCCAACCAAAATGTTGAAAGCAAACACGACTCCCATACAACAATTTCAATCCAAGCTCTTGCTACCCTTAAAAAGGTGGAATTGCCTTCGAGCCAAATGTACCACAAGGTCACAGTTGCCTTTATCTAACGAGTAGTGTTTGAATGGACTCCACTTCTAAATGATGCCCAGAAGCCATCCAAAGATGAAGCATCTATCCCAACCAACTACAGGCTGGAAAGGCCACACACAAACATTGGATATCCTCATTTGCCTGAACACATAGAAAGCAAGCCGCATCCTCATCATGGGCCCACTGCCTTCGGAAGACGACCAACTTTCCCCTTCCCAGTAACCAAAGTAAAAGCTTGACTTTAAAGTGCACTTTTCATCTTCGAACATATGCGACAGTCCGTGGCCACTTCGTCATTAATTTCTCCCACTCCCCGAATCAGCCTATAAGCTTTAGACACCGTAAAGCGTCCCCCAGATCACTCTATAAGCAATCAAGCAAGAGATGAGAAAGCCGCAGATCTACTAACATAGGCAAAAGCAGCTAAAAATCCTGTATTCTGGTGTCAGATAAACCCGTACCCACCATTGGACACCACGAGGAGGAACTTTCATCCCATGCCCCCAAAACACAAGCCTGTTTGTCACCTGCCAAACTATACAAACAGGGAAATACATCAACCAAATGACCGTCACCAATCCAACCATCCTCCCAAAGCCAAAACATCCTGCCATCACCTAAAACAGGACTAAAAAAAAGAGCCACTCTATGCATAACTCTGGAACCACAGCTCTCCAGATGGTTGAATCCGCACAATAAGACACTGCTCACTCCTGAAAAGAACGAGAAGCTTCATATGAGTCCTTCAATAAATGATATCGGAGTGTCTCGTCATTCTGAAATAACTTCACCACCCACTTCGTCATAAGAGAATCATATAAGTCACTAAGCAAACGGACCCCAAACCTCCATCTTTCGTGGGGGAGAAAATGTTGTCTCAAAATACTAACTGCAAAAACCTCCCAGTGTGGTCCACACCCTTCCAAAAGAAACATTTTCGCATCATTTCCAATTTATGGAGAACCTGCTTGGGGGGTCAGAACAGGGACAAATAGAAGATAGGGGTTGCGAAGAGAACGGCCTTCATAAGAACAAGTCAAACTCCTCTAGATAACAACCTTTCGCTCCATGAGGTCATAAACTTATGCATTATCTCCAAAAGCGGTAACCAATCAGCAAAAATAAACTTTTTACCCTTCATAGGAAGATCCAGGTAGATAAAAGGCAAATGAACTCTCACCATACAAAGAAATTAAGAGGTGGCTGCCACCTCAACTTCAGACATATGGAACGAGCCAAAAGTAGACTTCATGTGATTCATCGTGAGGCCCAAGATCTAACCAAAAATCCTGACAGCAGCACATTGTCCACTTTACGACTCCCCCCTTCCACAAAGAAGAGCGTGTCATCAACGTACAATAAAATGGGAGTAGGGAGGGTGCCATCCTCACGTATCATAAACCCCACAAACAGATGACCTTCACCTACTCTAAAGGCCATAATTGCGAGGATATCACCAGCCAAATTACAAAGGAATGGGGCCAAAGGACACCCTTGCCTAACCCCACACTGCAGCCGTATACAAGCACCGCTCAGCCTGCCATTAATCAACACAGAAAGGAAGTAGTAGTAATGCAACGCTTCATCCACTAAATCCAGATCTCTGGGAAGTGCCTTCTCCTGAGCGCTTCTCACAAGTAGCTCCAAGGGATGGAGTCATACACCTTGGCAAAATCCACTTCCAAAGGATAGGTGCCTGAGATCTCCACCAAGCCACCACCATTTCTTTCGCCAATATGAAAGATTCTTGCAGCGAGCATCCCCAAAGAAATGCAGATTGAATCGGGCTGATAAAATACAACAGCACACTCCTCAATCAGTTAGTGAAGACCTTTACAATGATTAGGTACACCACATTAAACAAAGCAATTGGCCTAAAGTTGTCAATCCCCTTAGCTCCGGACTTCTTAGGCAACAAAAAAAAGCAGAACCTGTTGAGTCTCTCAAAGCCACTATTGTCCACCATAAACTCTTTAGCCATCGCCATAACATCATTGACAATGTTTCGTAGCTCCCTAGGCGCACCTAAGGTTTAGGAAAACGATACGCAGTACGCGATCAATTGGGTCACCACATAGAGAGTATATGGTATTCAGACGAGTATGCAGATGCGTATGCGGTTTTGTATTTTTATTTTAAAAAACATAAAATAATTAGTCAACTTATTAAAATTTATGTTCCAACAAATAATACATAAATAATAAAATCAACAACTAAAACGAGACCTAAAATCACACCTAAAGTCATATCAATCCTACAACAAAATCAAACCTAAAATACCTTTTCCTAAAAAAAATCAAACCTAAAATATATTCTATCACAAAATCGACCGCCTATTCAGTCGGCTACTTGGGTATTCGTGCCAAGTAGTCGGCCATGCCCGCTTAGCGTACTGCCTAAGGGTACTTGGTGCAGAGAAGGCAGTGTTAACGAGTATGCAGTCGCATAGTCGGCCTACTCGGCCGACCTCCTGAACACTAGGTGCACCTTTCACTTTCAAACCACGCATGGCAACCACCACCTCTTCTTCAGACATCTCGCACCAATTCCACCTGTATGTCCTCATCAGGAGTTGTCAATCCTACCTTCCCCATGCGCCATTTCCCCAATGCTCAACAATGTGTAAAATCATGGAAGTGATACCAAAACACCTCAGAATATGCTCCTTGGTCGCAAGCATCTCCTTTCCAATAGCAAGGGTCATAATGAGGTTCGACCTTCTCCTAACATTGGCTAAAAGGTGACAGAAGAAGGTATCGGAGTCCTCTCCCTTAAGTCGCAACTACCTCCAGCCAATTTCTTTCTTAAGGTTGTTATGCTGAATCACTACATGCAGACGACGACTAGCCTGTAACTTAGTCTCCAAGAGTGGCCTTGGAATCCTTGGCCTTGTCCAAACTAGATGCCCCCTCCAAGGCATTGAGCCTCGCTTCCTTCTTATATACCATTAATGCCACTCAAAGATGTTGCATCCTAACTGGCAATGCTTACGTCGCAATAGAACAAGGAACCCCCCTACTTTTGCCTAACAAAGTCCCTAAAATCGACTCTAGTAACTAAGACTTTTGAAACTTAAAGTAGGACGTAAAGGATACACCTTTATTGCTACTCCACACTAGTGGCATATGATTCGAAAATAGCCTCATCCTTGTAGTGACATCATCCAATTGGAAACGTTCCAACAGATCCTCTAAGCATAGAAACATGTCAATATTTTAGCGAGAGCTCGAAGTGCTCCTTCAAGTATAGGCGGCACAAGACAAGGGCACAAAAAAAAAGCTTTAGGTCATCCACCAGTCCAGCAAAGAGATTCGTGGCCACATCTACTCAAGCATCAGGCCTATCTTTTGAAGATAGCATAACATCGAAGTCACCCCCCATAAGCCAAGGCTTCCAATCTACAAAGACTGCAGCATGTCACAGTTCCTTAAATATAACATGTCTAACCTTGTTGTTACGTAACCCATACGCTAATAAGATGATGAGCACCAACCCATCGGACTTCTTAGTGAACACACCTGTAACCATCCTCGTCCTAATCTCCAACGCCAATAGATCAAAATTAGTCCCATTCCAAGCCAAGAGGATCCCACTTGATCTTCCTATTTCATCAACTACGATCATTGACTCAAGATAGTTTCCACCAATCTCTTTTCTAACCCTACCACTCAACTCCTTAAGGTGGGTTTCCTGAAGCAGAGTGACGTTAATTCTCCATTCAAGCAGATAGCGCCTCAATGTGGTCCTTCACATGGAGTCATGAAGGCCCCTGACATTCCAAGAAAGAACGTTAATCATGAAGAGATTTGGTGTCCCTTGAAACCTTCCTTGCATGACCACCCAATCACCAACCAATCACTTGCAACCTCCTTTGTCAAAGTTGTTGGAGATCTTTTTTTAATCGACTTTTGCTTGTAGAAAGAGCTGTAAAGGAGTCACTATTGAGGAAAACATTGTCAACTTCCTCTTAAGCCACGCTGGACGCCCCACTTGTTCTTCTAAGTATCCCCAAACCCTGATTGCACGATGTCACCATCATCTGCACCACCACCACGCTTGACCATGACATGCCTAGCCCAAGCAAGAGGCGCCTCGCAAGGAGTGAAGACCTGCAACCCAGATCTGAAGCTCATCACCCCCTCTCTATCTTCATGCTGCCCTATCCCAACAGCCTCAGGTGAGGCTTCCGCAGTTGTAGAGAGGTCCACCTAGATCGGATCGGCCACTGGAAGATCCCCGACCATCTCATGATCCCCACCCAAAGGGCTCATTCCCAACACAGCATGCTGATTAATGGAAGGTAGAAGCTGAAAGGGAAGAGGCTCGCTAAGAGAGAGGAAAGAGAAAAGAAAATCCCCATTAGGACCTCTATCAAGCCCAACAGTAAACCCACCACCTAACCTAAACCAAAAAAGGACCCAAAAGCAATACGATGCATTGACATACCGGATTCGGATTTGGTAACAGATCCGATCTGCCTTTACACTTGCAATGCCAAAGTTGGCTCAAATTCCCTACGTGCATCAACACTTAGAGAGGAAAATGTTGTGGGTTGCATGTCAGCCTCAGGATTAGTCCCTCGAAACGAGAGTGACCCAATGAATCTCACAAAGAAGGGAACTGGTCAGCCACCAGTTGTCCCTTACTGAAACAGGCACTTCCAATTCCAGAGGATCCAAAATGACCCCTGAGATTTTCAAGCACCTTTGGATGTGACACCTAACGTTGGCATGCCCCAGCACCAGTGACTATGCCATCTCCTCCTCCTCTGAAGAAGCCATAGCTTTAGCGTATGACTCCTCCCTACCTTCCACATCGATGAGGACCACCCAGGAGGAGCCACCATGATGCAAAAGCATCCTTGAAGGGATATCACCAACGCTCCTCACCTCCACCATGGCCTTCACCCAATGCAAGTCATCGCCACAGACGCCTAGCCGTTTATAACACCTAAGCCAGGAGAAATTCAAGACCAAGACCTCTACCACCTCTGAGGACTAGAGGTGAAGGGGTACACCTTGTAGCCGAACATCCAAAATCCATTGAGACAGCAAGCACTCCACAATGGCCACATCGGATGTTGCCACCTCCCACCACTGGACTTTCCATCGCCGATGATCAATGAACAAAACCAAAGCAATTCCATGCCCTCAAGGATGCACCCACACACTTGAAAACTTTACATTCCAATTATCAACTTTCTTTCAATTTGGACACAAATCTAAAACAAACTGGCCATACACACATAAAAATTACAACCCATACAAATTCTCAATACTGGAATCACTAGAAGAGTTAGTTTCATATACACATTCTTATATGATAATTAATTTCCCATTTCCCAAAAATAACAATCTCATAATATGCTACAAAGTACAAACCTTCCCAACATACTAAACTAGCCAAATGAATGGAACTCTCAAATTCTGCATATCATCCTCTTCCCCGAATCGTTAAAATTTTATTGGATGTCTCCCAAGGGATGTGCACCTGGGACTCCTTTTGCAATGCCAATAAGAAATTTAGAACTTACATCAATAACCAAGCTCCAACTTCACTTGACAAGTTAATAACAACTACTTCTCAAGAAGCTATCAACAACCACTGACCCAAATCAATCTTCATAAATCTCTTCCTAATCAATTCACCCATTTCAGATGCATCTACAAACTTCATGGAACATAATGTACACATTATTGATAGGGATCAACAAGGAAGATAGCAGCAATCTTGGGGAACCAGTAGCAGCAGCAAGGACTGCTAGGCTGTCA
Source organism: Thalassia testudinum (assembly GCA_037157565.1). Taxonomy (NCBI): domain Eukaryota; kingdom Viridiplantae; phylum Streptophyta; class Magnoliopsida; order Alismatales; family Hydrocharitaceae; genus Thalassia; species Thalassia testudinum. The sequence continues at coordinate 29,998,902 of JAZHRO010000024.1, forward strand.
GGGCCATTTTTGGCTAACAACACCAACTCCCATTTTGCCTCAATAGCTGTGTTTCATAAAATAGGAAAGATTATCTTGGGTCGTGTGGGATGCAGCTTCTAATGAGAAGCGTGATTTGTCTTTTTGAATGTTGGAACTTTATTTATGTAATCCCAGACTATGAAGGAAAAGCGAGCAAGAACTCTTTGGCCATTTGGCTCTCCACTGTGGTTGTTGGTTTTCTACCCACAATAGTATCCCATCAGTGTGCTTGATTGGTGTTTCCACCCACATGAATCCACGTTTGCCATCCATCCCCACAAAACGTCAGCTCGTAGGATCACCTCGCCGCGTTTCGTATCCGTATGCCTGTGTTGTAGCAGGCGTGTATCAACTCATATCAGAGCCAACGATCCTCGGAAATCGACGCCGTGATCGAGATGGCCGACAAGAAGCTCCAGGCCTTCACCAAGTGGCAACAAGAAGCCGTTGGTATGCTCCGACAACAAACCAAGGCCTTTAAGGAGATTTGCCACCTCCTGACCTCTTCGAGACCGTCACCTCCCTCAACCTCTTCCGCCGCCCCTCCTCTGTCTACTCCGACTCCACCACCATTCTTGCCGATGCCATCATCATCACCATCGACGCCCTTGCTTGCCACCTCCACTTCCCCATCACCTCCTCAACCACCACAACCTCCACTCCCACTGCCACCGACACCAGCAGGTCATCATCGGTGACCTCAAAGATGAGGCCCTCCTCATCGCGTAGCCTGATTCCGCCCTCGACTTCTCCACCTTAGTCTTTGCCATCGTCTCCAAGGACCTTGTCACCGACAGCTAGTACCTCGACCTCTCCGACCGAGTCTGCTGTGTCCCCCTTCGACCCCGCCTCCTTCTCGACAACCTCATCCCCTACGTCAAGCTCCGCTCCAATCACCGCCTTCTTAGGCCCCTCCGCCCCCCTCACCAAGCTCTCCTCTGTCACCCCCTGCATCCACAATGGCCCCTCCGAGATGGTCGCCGCCGCCCTCGACTTCGTCCCCAGCCCCCTCCTCGAGGACCTCGCCTCATTTACCCTCCACTCCGACTTTCGCCTCCACGTCCACCTCGTCAACCACACCTTCGGCAGCCAGATCCACTCCTACACCTCCTGGACCACACCCATCTCTACGTGCGACAACCACAACTGCATCGAGATTGACCTTAGGGCCCCTCACAACTTGCTCCTCTAACCCCCCACTACCACCATTTCCTCCAACCCCAAGTCCCAGACCTGTTGGTACTCCTTCAACCTCGACCTTAAGGGTGCTGCTTGCCAACCCCAAGTCCTAGAACTGATGGACCTCGACCTCAAGGTCACTATCCACCTTGCCACCGCCCTCATCAACAGGCCCATATGTGCATGGGATGTCGCAGCCCCGGCACATATGGTGTTTAGGTAAGTTGTAAAGGAGTTATTATTATTAAAAGAGGTTGAGAAGCCTCCCTTTTACCTCACCTAAAAAAAAAAAGAGGTGGTTGAAAGAACAAAATATTATAGGTCCATTGTGCTCTCGAATGCCATCTATTTGTTACTCGAATTCTCAACATGGTAAGAATATTTGATATTTCATTATTAAACTTTAACATGGTATGGTCATGATGAAACACTTTTATTGTTACATAATTAACATTTGATTTCCTTGAAATTGATATCATTTTAACTACTTCTGCCATCGGCATGCCCATCGAAAAACAGGCATTTCCACGGCGTGCCCTTGGCATGCCCACGAAATACACATTTACAATTTCATCCACACGGCATCGAAATCGGCATTTCGAATCTTGACCGGGACAAGTTCTCGCAAAAAGGAGGAAACATCTTCTAGGACCTCATCTCAATTGGTTGTTCCCACTTGGCTCTTGAGGGCCAACCCCCAAGCCCATCCGGCAATATCAACAACCTCGTCGGTCGCCTCTTCGTCATCACTGTCCAACTCGCCCTTTGTGATTTTAGTCATGGCCATCATGCTTATGATCATCACGAACGATGATGCTTCCAAGGCGGGTGGAGTTGATAAGGATCAACAAGGAAGATAGCAGCGATCTTGGGGAACCAGTAGCAGCAGCAAGGACTGCTAGGCCATCAGGGCCATTTTTGGCTAATAACACCAACTTCGATTTTGCGTCAATAGCTGTGTTTCATAAAATAGGAAAGATTGTCTTGAGTTGTGTGGGATGTAGCTTCCAATGAGAAGCATGATTTATCTTTTATGATTTGTCTTTTTGAATGTTGGCACTTTATATATATAATCACAGACTATGAAGGAAAGGCAAGCAAAAACTCTTTGTCCATTTGGCTCTCCACTGTGGTTGTTGGTTTTCCACCCACAATAGCATCCCATTAGTGTGATTGATTGGTGTTTCCACCCACACATATTCACATTCACCATCTACCCCCTCAAAACACCGGCTCGTAGGTCCACCTTGCTGCGTTTCATATCCGTATGCCCATGTTGTAGCGGGTGTGTATCAATTATCATCTTAAAAAGTCCCACTGATGGAGTTGTCTATACCTATGCATAAAGATGGAGAGAAAGGAATCATCCACACTCACCATATCGTTCCAAAAACATGCAAAACTGTACTCCTCTTCCAATTCTAATTAGAACTCACATCAATAGCACCTCCAAACTCTCTTCACAATCATAATAAGCTAACAACAACTACCAAATCCAAATCAACCTCCTCCTAATCAGTGCACACACTTCACATGCATCTACAAACTTAGTGGAGCAATAATGTACATAAATCTGGAACCCGAACGTACTACCTTACCTCCTCCACGTCCCCAAAGAGCCTCCGCAGTGCATCCTGCGCGGCGTCCGCGGTCCCCTCGGCCTGAGTAGCGGCCTCGTACGCCTTCCTCGCCTCTTCCAGCATACCCTTGGCCTCGTAGCACTCCCCAAGGAGGCACATGGCCCTGCCGTTGCCGGGGCTGAGCGTGGCGGCCTCGAGAAGGTCGGCGAGGGCGGCGTCGGCCCTCCTGCGGCGGTTGATCTTGAGGTGGAGCTCGGCGCGGCGGGCGAGGGCGTCGCCGCGCTCACGGGGGGAGAGGGAACGGGAGGCGGGGGGAGAGAGGGCGTCGTTGAGGGAGTGGAGGGCGGCGGAGCGGCGGCCGAGGAGGTCGAGGGAGAGGGCGCGGAGGATGTGAGGGGCGGCGTCGCGGGGGTCGAGGGAGATGGCGCGGTCGGCGTCGAGGAGGGCGGAGCGGGCGAGGGGAACAGGGGACGGGGAGGAGCGGGCGCGGGCGAGGAGCTGCGCGCCGTGGAGGAAGTGGCGGCGCGCGAGGGGGGAGGAGGAGTCGCGGCTGCGGCGGCGGAGGAGGGCGAGGCGGGGGAGGCGGTGGAGGAGCAGGAGGAGGGGGAGGGCGAGGAGTAAGAGGAGGAGGGCGTGGACGAAGGGGGAAGGGGGGAGGCCCATGGGGGCGGCGTCGGCCATCGGATAGTGATCGGGCGGTGGGTGGCCGAGGTCGATGGAAAGGAATAAGCAGTCTCGCCCTGGGGTGTGGAGGGATGGGGTTGATGGGTAAAGCGTTGGGGTGAGGCAGACTCGGGAAGGTTTGGCTGGGACCTGTGAAGTTGAAAAAGGCTTTTTTCTTCTTTCTTTTTTCCTTCTTTCTTTCTTTCTCTTTATTTTTTTTTTGATAAAAAGGTTTTTTTTTCTTTTTTTCTGTATAACACTAGACCACAGGTGTAATTATGAAACGGATTGGATGAGGTTAGACGCATTTAGTAAATGGGTGTAGTATTTTTCAATCAGAAATCGATCTATTTAAAATTTTAAAACTCGATCTAACCTATTTAATCTATTTAATGAAACTAGTTTTGTGGGTTTGGTGGATTAGTAGAATTTAAATGGGTTAAATGGATTTGACTGATTTGGCAGGTTTAGATGAATTAAATGGATGAATGAGTTGTTAAATGGATTTAGCAGATTTAAATGGATGAACAAGTTATTAAATGAGTTAATTGGGTATATTAGATGGGTAAACCGATGTAATGGATTATGGATAGATTTAATCCGTTTAAATAGATTTAACCCATTTAAATCGTAAACATACTTATATATGTACCGGTATGTATTTAGAAAATTAATAAATGACTATCTCACTATCAATACAATAAGACTATATAAGTACTAAGTACAGAGTAGCATCTTATTTTTTTGGAAACAAATTAAACATACATGTTTTGCACATACATAAACGTAATACATCCTTTCTAAGTTCCTATAAATACAAGTCAACAATACATCTTGCCTACACATTACATCCTCTAAATGAGAATATTTTGTGACATACACCACTAATAAGCTGAAATGAGAATTGGATTCACTAACAAGCTGCAAATCAAAATCTTGCAACTGCAAATATAGCAAAAGTGAAAAGTCTACACATATAACCTAAAATCACCTAGAAGAAAAACATTATGCATACTGCATGCACATACATGAACACGATATATCCTGCCTACATTGCTACACATTCATGCTGTTTGGAATCACTTAGAAGAAATAATTATCTAATGGTTTACCATCTACATAAACGAAAATAAAGAGTATTTTTGAATTATCTAATAACCCAAAGCACCCAGTCACCCTCATATGCATATCCATATTATCCTTCCCCACATAAATGCAACAACAACGAACCCACTAAAATGTGCTGAACATGAAACATAAGTATCCAAACATCTATTTCATCAATGCATATCCACCTGCAATAAAATAATAATAGATATTTTTAAGATAAAGTTCCAAAAAATATATAAGATGTGTTAATAAATTCAAAAAGAATTGTAATCAAATATTCAAAATCATACATCAAAATTTCAAGAACTATCATCTTCAAGATTAATAAAAACATTTCATTTTCATTGTACTCCTCTTTTCAAGTACAATTTCATCTTGAACCAAAGAAAAAATATCAATTCAATTACTTAATTAAGATAAATAAAAAGTTAAATACACGAGTCTTACCTTTCAAATTAAAAAGCCAAATACGTAAATAACTTAAAGGCTCAATGATTTTTAACTTCAAAGAACTATAGAATTTATCAAGAACTCTACCGCCAACAATAAATATGGATTCTGAAGCGATGGTAGATAAAGGAATGGCTAAGACATCCCTTCCATTGTAGCAAGTTGAGGATAGCGTGATTCAAATCCTTTCCAAAAATGAAGGATGTCTATGCTCTTCTTCCTATCAATTAGTTCATCCTTCAAATACAATTCCAATTCAGATCGGGAAGAAACATGAGAGATATTTTCATTGTCGAGCTCCTATACAATAAGACAAGTAGTTTGAAAATATATAATACAATAATTTATACTAATTTGAAGGTTGTGATTAAATAATATATGAATGTAGAGATTACTGCAAAAAAAATTGTATCATCTACGATTGTCATTGCATCGGAAGTAACTTGATGAAGTTCATTATCCCATGATGAAGGAGTTGTAATGATTATGTTTGTAGTGTTACTTAACATATATTCATTAAATAAAGCAAAGAATTCATCCTTCACTTCTTCAAATTCATTGAAATTAGGTCCATAGATCTTCTTATAAGATAATTCTATGAACCTCAATTTATACCTGAGATTTAAGATGTTGGCAATCGTAAGAATGATGCTATGAGCAATCCAATACTTCTTAAATTTTTCAAACATGTGAAAAGCCATGCTTTGTAAAACATTATCTCCAGAATTGATTGCTCCACCAACTTAATTTGGATCAAAAAGACATGAGGGAAGTATAAATTTGTTGTAATATATTTTGAACCCAAAACATTAAATACATCAAATATTTCATTTAATAAAAAATCATTTCCTTTAATTTGAAGGGTGTAACACAAAGTAGAAAAAGAATATTGGACACCTAAAAAGTCATAAGTTGCATTATAAAATGCAATCAACAACTTGTTTATCCTTTCAATCAAATCCCATTCTCCTTCAAAAAGGGAAATGAACGTATGATGAATCTATAAGCTTCAAATGCGAGAAATCTCTTTTATAATGTACACTTTTAAGCATCAAGTAGGTGGAATTCCATCTTATTGGAACATCTTGCCTTAACCCTTTTTTCCCATTAAGAGATGCTTGTTTCACACATTGTATAAACTGTTGCTTCCTTGTAATTCTCTCACATACTTAACACTTTCTCTAACCTTATTAACAAGCTCATGAATGCTTTGAAGTCCTTTAACAATCAAATTTAGTATGTGAGCACAACATCTATTATGAAAAAATCTCACACTTCTCACCATTAAATCATTCAAAGAAAGGTGATCCCTCATACATCATGCAAATGCATCATTGGAAGATGCATTATCCAATGTAAAGCAAAAGACTTTTTTCTCATATTTCCATTCATTTATTATCTCCAATATCTTCTCATATATAGCCAGACCTATGTAAGGTAGAGCAAGAATGGAAAAACTCAAGACCTTCTTTTGTAATTTCCAATCACTATCAACATAATGCATTGTGAGACATGTGTAACCATCAGTGTTTATTGAAGTCCATAAATTAGTGGTAAAGCTAATTCTTCCAGAAACGGAAGATAAGCATAATTTGAGAGACTTTTTTGCCCCTAAATATATGTCCATGACATTCGATTTAGCAGTATTGTGTGATATAACTCTCATATCTTCACACACATAACTGAAGATCTCTCTTATACTGTCGTACCCCACAAAAGAGAATGGAAGATCATGCTTGATGATAGCGCAGGATAACAGCTCTTGAAATTCCTTTGGATCAAGAACATTGGATCTCATTATCATAGATCCTGAATCACAAGCTAGTATGAGTTGCCCAATATCTTGCATGTCTCTTCTAGGACATGTATCATCGATGTGATGCAATAAATTTATACTCCCACGAGTCTTACTCTCACAAATCAACTCAAGATCGCACTTCTTACACTTAGCCTTTTCGGGGTCACCTCTATTTTTCCTTTTAATTATGTCAAAATAATTTCATGCCCTTAAAGTTCTTTTCCTATTATGTTTTTCATTTTCTTTTAATTCAGAAACATTCTTTCCTTTACTACCCTCATTCTAAAAAGTGACTTGTGTGCTTGGATTACCCTCGTTTTTATCATCATCATCAGCTCCATTACAACCACCAACAATTTATAAATTAAAAAACCATCATCATAAACATTCCACAATAAGACATTAAACTTAAACTTCTTAAATGATTAATTAACAAGTAAACATTTCAACAAAGTGACAAATATATATAATAACAATTAATAATAACAATAAGCACATTTAATTAAAATTTAAAGCCACTTCTTTGATACCACTTCAAACATCTAGCGTTTGACTCTTTTTTCTGAAAAAAATATACCAATATCCAATGTCCAACATCAAATGAGTTAATAACTTAATATTAAAATTTAACAATAACCTCCATCATCAAATAATGTTACATGCTTACACATGCTACACTGTAATTTTATTTTACTTTAATCATATTAATGAAAGTACTTAAAAATTAAAAATCACAAACAATAAAATTAATTTGGGGTATGTTAGCTGAGGCCCAAGGGAAAATCACAAACATTGTTAAGTTAGGCGATTTTACCTATCTATTAGATTCCATAACGAGGTGCCTGCAGTGCAGTAACGAAGATGTGGGAGGGAGGAATGGATCGAACGATGGTGGAGATGGGAGTGGTTGTGGCGGTGCGGTGCCCAAATATGGGCAAACAAATTCCAACCCACCACTACGAAGTATATTTGAATCCCAAATAGCCAAATTCGGGGTTGAATTTATAAAAGAAGAGGAAGAAGAAGAAGAAGCTTGGAAGCAAGCAACACACTTTGTAGTAAATCAACCAAATAGCATAACAGGAAAAGAACAATCACTCAAATGAGGTTACCTTACCGGTGAGGAGTTATGTGTGACAAAATCAGACCATGAGGGGTGGTGTGGGAATCAGGTTCGAAGTACTGAGGGGGGGACTAGTGATTGGGGAGATTGGGGTGGGAATCGGATCGTGTAACCAGTGCGAGGCGCAAGAATTGATCAGGCTCTGGCTTTGTCGCTGTGGGGCACCGGCGATGCCTTCATGACTTCGTCGATGGCGATGGAGGAGAGTGCAACGGAATCGGACCGTGAGGGGTGGAGTGGGAATTATGTTCGAAGTGTTGAGGGGGGGACTGCCCGAATTTGTGATGGGGGAGTTTGGGGTGGGGATTGGATTGAGGAACTAGTGCGAGGTGCGGGAATCGATCTTGCTCTGGCTTTGTCCCTGCGGCGTGTCGGCGATGCCTTCATGACTTCGTCGATGGCAATGGAGGAGACTAGGGCTTTTCTCTCCTTTTAGCGCCGCTAGGAGATAGGGGAATCGGGAGTCTGTATGAGGATGTGTTCGGTTCAGATTCCGAAAGTTCGGGGGGAGTCTTTGGAGACGGGAAGTCCAAAGCACCCCCCAGGCCCCAATGCTAGGAGTTTTTGGTCCACTTAATCGAGTTAGACGGGTAGATCCATCGCGTTGCAATAAAAATGGTATTTTATGTTTTTGCTGTTGTGGTATATTTATCACATTGCAAACAGATGTCGCATCATTTTATTTAATTACAATTTTTACGGTTAGTTTCCATGTCGTTCTCTAGGAGGCAGTTATTGATATACATCACTCTCTATGTCCAAAAATATTCTTTTATTCCAAAAATGATAATTTTATTTACAAAATGAATCAATGAATTAATTAATGAATGAATTGGTTAGTTATAAACAAAAGAATCAATTAGAAAACATTACAATGCTTTAAATAGATTTACAAATAACAGACATCAAAAACTATATTCAACTACACTAAGTTAGTTATATACAACTACTATAAGTAATACCTAAATATAGATATAAAAATAACTACTAATATCTATTATACTAAGTTATATTAATATACTAATATCTTTAGTAACATCTACTATATATATATATATATATATGTTGGTGAAGCCTTTATAAAATATATCCATAACAAAAGGCAAAAATAATTACCTATACTAACATATAAACATACCTACAGTAATGGTTGTATCTGTCGCTAAAGTCTTAGTTTTATTTACATTCATATAAGAGGCTCAAACGGTACTTACTTTACATATATACTACCTATATACGTTATTTACATATACGTATTTTCATTATTTATATACATATACTTATACATTTATACTATACATACGCACACACGCACAAGCACACTAACACTTAGTCAAATACGCTCTCTCCTCTCTTCTCTTTTCTTCACTCTTCTTTCTCAACACCTAGAATTTTTAGGATGTTATCTTTTCACAAGCACTATTCCTCAACCCAAATTTTGGATTTATAATGGACAAGCTGGTTCAATTTCGTGGGATAAACAACACCTCGAAGAGTTAGGACCAAATTACTACTAGCGGGCCAACCCTAATTTAATTAAGGTATATTTTCGTGCATTTTTAGGCCCACTAGGCTCATCACCCACGTGCTTACACGCCCACACACACGTGCACACACATGCACCCATAGGTTTGCACGCGCATCGAGGATCTGTACATGCTCATGTATTAGAGCCCAATCCTAACGACCAAACAGCCGCTAGGTGCAAAACAACTTATATGGGTGCAAGAGCTCTGCCACACACGATGTGGCACCATTCCACGCGACTAGATTCAACGTAAATCAACATACCGTAGTGTTCGATTGCGAGGGTTTTGGCTCTCAATTTGAGGGTCATAAATCAATATAAATTAAAAATAAATTATATATTTACAAAGCTCTTATATAGGGCTAAATAATGGAACAATTAATTTAGAATTATAACTTAATTGATTACATATAAAATTTGGTTAAAGTTTGTCATTTATACACGTTAAATTAAGGGTTAATCTCTTAATTAAAGTATAAATTAGTTCATTAAACATGAAATTGACTTAATACAGAGTTAATTTACATAATAAAGTACTTATTATACATTTTTAATTTATTTTAGAGACATTATTTTAATTTATTTACATTTAAATACACGTTTAAGTTAGTTATGTACATATTTAATTCACAAATATTGTAGTATAGTACAAATACAGTATAAATAGGTTAAATATACTTAAAATAATACTATACAAGTATACATTATAAATTAATTCAGTATTAACTTAAATTACTAATTCATTTTATTTTAAGTTAATAATTTACTTAATTAACTTAATGACTTAATTACCTACTGTAAATATATAATTAAATTAATTTACAGGTATTATATAGTATATATTACTTAGTTAAATATGTATGTACAGTATAAGATATAATAATGTACATATATATTGGTTTGTATAATTACTTAAGCTAATATACATTTATTTAATATATAATTCTATAATAAAGTTATATATACAATAAATCATTCTAAATATTTAATTTAATATATAGAATACATATGTATATAACTTATCTATATACATTATGTACATATTATACAATATATTCATATAACTTAGTTTAAATTATATTTACAAATATATACACATTATACAAGGTATTTTTTGGTATTTTTCAATGTTTTCTAATTTTTATAATTTTTATATATATAAGAGAGGTAGGGGATGAGAGAGAAGAAGTTTATTTTTGTGATTTTTAACTTTGGTTCTTTTATTAAATTCTAAAGTATATTAAATCATTGACTAGTATGTTCTACCAAGCTATAGTTTCAGATTACTTTGAATTTTGTAAATACTTTTAAAAATAAATAATCCTACTCAAAACAGTTTTATTTTATTTTTAAATGATTTTTTATGTATTTTATTTATTTACAAATTTAACTCAAAATAAGGCCTAAATGAGTATATCACTAGGAACCTAAGGCCTAGAAATGAGATCTAACGGTTGGAAAAGGTACTTAGACACTTAAGAACATCCAACACATCATATGAAACATGTTTGGGTCAATTAAACATAATTTACATCCAAATTTCCATTAAGTAACACTTTAGACAAATAACAAACTCTAAATTGCTGACAAAAGGATTTAAAACAAAATTACAATAATTTATAATCAAAATAAATTCTCATTTTAGTACAAGGATGCTTATTCACATGAAGTTCTATCGTTACACTACAATGTCATCTCAATTAATCCTCCCAAAAACCCGACCGTCCAATACATTTTTATAGCAATTTCAGCAACTATAGCAACTGCTGCTGCTGTTGCTTCAGATGTGAGCAACATATCATACTGCCAAATTGAGCAGCACTGCTGCTGCTACTCGTTAAACAAGATTAATTCACAAATACATTTGAAATTAAAATATACCCAAATATAAGTAATCAACAATAGATCTTCTCATGTCTGCTGCTTAATAAAACCAGCAGCTTATGCTGCTGCTATTGCTACTGAGATTAGTCAGCAGCTGAATCCAACTTTGAAACTTGATCCAAGGCTCTTAATTTCATTCTAGTTTGAAACAACCCAAATCTAGATGTCATTAAGCCCAAAAACAACTTAGATCATAAAATCATCTAAAATCAGGTCTGAGATGTATGAATTAAATCCCATAGCAAATCGTTTCAAACTCTTTCCGAACACCTCAAAAGTCAAAGGAAATTCCCAAAAATCGTTCAATTCCTAATCTGACCTCCATCTTACACTATAGACAGTGTAAGATGGAAATCTAAATCAAGATCTCAAAACCAATGTTGGCTCAAATAACCTTTTGATGTAAGATTGCTGTGGTGATCTGATCACCCAATAAATCTACATACTATGGATTAGTGTTCAGATTTATTACAATCTTCCTAAACCCCTTAGATCATTGCCTAGACTTCAAATTCAGACTTCAGATTTTCATCAGCCTAAACTCCACAGAGAAGAACTGGAACTAAAGTTGAAATTGGGTGTGAATGGTTGAAGTTGAGAGAATTCAATCAAATTAATCTAAGGCAATCGCAAACATCCAGTGAACTCAAATAAACTCCATTTTGACAGTTAAACACAAAACAATTGCCATTACTCATAAATTCACTCAACTGACCATTGAAAACATATCTGATAAAATTGTCAAATATGCTCAATATAATCGCAAGAGATGCTGATTATGGTCAAATGAAATGGATAGAATCACCCTTAAATGAATTTGGCACATCAATAGTTCTGTAAGCCCTTGAGCTTTGGATTTGTTGATTGCCTAATGAATGGGTGAACAATGGAAAGAAATCAATGAATATGGATTGTGAGGCGTCAGGGAAGCTGTATGAATCAAAGTGAAGGTGGGAAAAACTCCACTCTGATCTGAATCGATTAGAGAGATCGATTGACTCTAATCTAAACTAATTCATCATCAAATTTAGCATCTTATCTACTCTAAATGAACTACAGTACACTAACAGAACCAACAAGTAATCTGGAAAGCAATCAAAACCTAACTAACAAATGAATGGGACCTATGGATCCAAAGCCGACAATTATGGAGGAAAGGAGGTGATGGGAACACCATCATGAGCCTTAACTAGCCACATTTATTCAGGTTTGATTGGTAAAAGCTCCTACCTAATCATCTGAGGGTCATAACTCTACATTGTTCTGATTTGAGTAAAGAACGGGAAATCAAAGTTAATTCTGTAATTTTAACAGCACAGCAAAAACACAGATTAACCACGGGGTCACTCAGGGTTTAAATGGTCAAATGAGCTCAAAAGCTCAAAAGGTGGGTCAACACTGACAGAAACGGGGTTTCACGCATTGTGGAACCAAAACAGCACATAAATCCCTAATCCTCAACGCGCTTAAATTAAAGAGGTTCTAGTTAGGATAAAATCCATCTAACCTCCTAAATTCATAAAAAAATATTCTAAGAAATTTGGTACCCTTGGGTTGACTATCTTAACCTATTTACACCTAGAATAGAGTTTCAGATGGGATTTTACCTTAATTTGGGTTTATGTTCAAATTGCCCAGTCAAACGTGGTCAAAACTAAAATCCAAGTTCACCATTAGATTTCTTGGGTCCAAATTAGGTTAAGGCCAAAATTTGAGCCCAATCGGAGTCCATCTTGACCTAATTTACAATTTAATCCCTAAAATCTCTTTCTCTCAACAAAACCTTTGACTTTCAAGTTGACTACAAATAGGTCCCTAACTTTTCATCATTTTCTTCATTCCGGTCCCTACCACCATTGATGAGAACATAGCTCCTCAATTGAGATTTGAGGGAGGATTTCTCCCTCAAATCAGAGTTAAATCCCTCCAAAATTGGAGGGATTGATCGCGAGAATCTTCCCAATCGACCAAGCTGACTCAAAGACCTCAAGAACATCTCTAGAGCTTGAACGAGCTCTAGAAAATCAAGGGATCTTCCTTGATTTCGTGGCCGAATCAAGCTCTCTTCTTGCTTTAGTGCTCTATTCTGAGCTCTATAAAGAGCCTCGTACCCTCGACTGTCCTCCTTAGCCAAGCTTGACCAAAAAAGACCCCTACTCGTCCTTCTCCGGCCACCTTCATCTTGAGCTCCGACGGCCTTCTCGATCCTCCTCTTCCATGCGTCCAACAGCCAAATTGGAAGCACCATCGTCTTCCTAAGCTTCTTCTGACGGCCACTAGCCAAAGTCCGTCTGATTCAACCTCATCTTCGCCATCATTACCTTTGCTGGAATCATCATCTTCCTCAGTGCTGGCCAATCACAGCCGGCACCAATCCTTTGCTCTCTCGATCGGCTAAGTGCCTCAATCTCTTTCTCTCCCTCTCTTCTTCATTTCACCCTACTTAGACCTTAGGTTCGACCACAACACCACTCGCTTCCCCGTCCTCTTCCTCAACTCTGGCCTGACTTCGATGAGCTCGCATTGCCACTACACACACCCAAACACTTCACCACCACCTCCCACACCTTCGTCGTGGCTTACTGAGCAAAAGCCTCAAAGAAGTTTGGGGCTTTGGGCTCTCTTTGTCCTCATCGAACATGCACTTCTCCGGTCACCCTCTCCAACTCTAGTCAGACACCACACACCTCCGTTCACCAAATAAACACCCCCACTACACTTGCCACCCTCCGACGACCCTACAAAGTTTTCTAATTAGGGCGATAAGACTGTATTCTAGCTTTTCAGGTTCAATTGGAGCTTTGCCCTAACCGCCACCTTCTCCGACTTTGCCCGCAGTTCTCCAACCATCTCCAACCAAGCTGCAACTACCAGGACCTGCAAAATTCATCTAGGAAGCCTTCCAAGTCCTCAACTGAGCGTAGCCACAGTAGTTGTTGCTTCAATTGCCACAGGGTCTGTAACGACCCGATTCCCGAGTCCCTACGAGACACAAGAACCGGACCGACTCGACTAATCCGAAGACCTGGTCGTCCAACGAGGAAGTAACCAAAAGAGCAGTAAAATAAACCACATTCAGCATGAATATAACTAACAGTAAGAAAATACAGTAGTAAGGAAAGAAACCACTACAGTATATGCCACCACAACAGTAGAACAACATTCATAACATAATGTGAACTGCAGGTAAAGAAAGTACAGCGGAAACAAGAACTACTCACTACAGTGGAACCAAAAAGAGGTACAAGAGAACAGTGGTAACTCTACTGGACCCTACTCGACCCAGCGTCCTCTGCAGCCGTTGACCCTGGCTGCTCAACACCTGGTCCTGAAAGGTAACGAGTGTAACACGTCAGCAAAACGCTGAGTAGAGTGGCAGCTAAACTAAAGAAATAGTAAAGTGTACAGTAGCTGTTTTAATTTTCTTTCTTCCTTTATTTACGTCTTTCTATTGTTTCAAAATTTATCTATTTCTCAGATCCTTCACTTGATCTCGAATGTTCCTCGTGGGAATGATCTTGATTGCAGTATTTTCCGAACAGTAGAAGTAGAACGTGGTGCTCTCCTGGACGGAAGAGTCCCCCGTGGTGATCCTACTCTCAGTCAACCACCCCAAGGTCACGGACAGGTGTAACGGTGACTACGGCACGCACGATAAACGCACAGGTAGCTAACCCGCATTGGCACGCGGTCAGTCATTTCCGTTAACGGGTGCGCCCAAAGCACAGCACGGAACCAGTACAGGGCAGAGCCCTCTCAGTAACAGGGGTCCAACCCCTCCACAGTAACCAAACAGGGGCCTTGCCCCTCCACAGTCCGCGCACCCTCGCCTGACTACCCTGGTTTGCCCAATGGGCCTAACAAGTCGGTGTAGGAGTCTAGTAGAACCCCGGGGCCCGTGGGGTAGCTAGTACCTCCCTACACTAGTAGCTCTCCTCGGTACTACGTACACGAGGGCCAGCAAGTCGATACAAAGTGGCCAGTCCTAACCCCGGGTCCCTAGGGCGGCTGGCTCCGCTCTGCACTAAACAGGGGGACAGTCGCTCTCCTTGGTACTCCATACTCAAGGGCCAGCTCACTTCCCCAATTCTATTCCATTCACCTTCCAGGAGTTCTACTCCTAATTCCCCGTAGGGTTCCATCTCTTTTATCTCAGCACATTCAGGTCTCACCTTTCCAGTTTCACATTCGTACAATCCATGTTCTCAATCACGTTTATTTATTCATAGCAGGCAACTGTTAATTTAATTCACAGGCAGCTATTATTTCCTTTCCACATTTTCCAAGACTGCAATATTCATACATTCCACTAGTTTTCCCGTCCTAGGATTCATGCCATATCCTAGGATCTATCATACAATTTAGTTTTCCAGCCCTAGGATTCATGCAACACCCTAGGATCTACCATTCAATCTATTTCCCATTCCTAGGATTCATGCAATGTCCTAGGTTCTATTTATGGTTTCATAATTTAACAGATTATACTAGTAAACTTAAAAGCCACTCTACCGGTTACAACATGAGTACTGGGGGTGTGGTCGGGAATCCCGCGTGCCTCCGCAACCCCCAAGACTGCAATGGAATGGGATCCTATCACAAGGATCAAACACAAGGAGTTTCTCAAAATAGTACATAGCTACTGTAGACGGGTAGAGGATTTAATTCCGAAAAGAACGCAACTCGAAACGCAGAAAACGGGACTCGAACGGGCCCTAAACGGGTCGAAAGCGACGAAAAAGTGCAAAATCAGACGTCTGGAACTTCTTCCAGACGTCTTAAAAAGGTGGATCAGGGATTACCTTGCTCTGCGTGGGCTCTTAGACGTCCAGAAGCCTGCGGGGGCGTCTGGCCTAGTTCCCAGACGTCCGATGGTCACCCCGGACGTCTGGATGTCGCTCCCGTCGTCTGGTGCTACAGCCAGACGTCTGATTCGCGTTGGATGGCGAATCATCGAACCTGCGCGTACCCATCTCTCTCTCTCTCTTAGTACGGTCAGTCGAAGAAAACGAAGAAGACGGAAATAACTCACCTTTCAGACGTCTGGACAGTCTTCCAGATGTCGTTCCCGTCGTCTGGCTATAAGCCCAGACGTCTGATTTTGGAAAAGTTTCCAGAACCAGGGCGCGACACCCGGCCGCGCCGCGTCTCGTCCGCCTGCTGCTCGAACTGCAGCAATCCCCCCCGCGTCGCTCCGCGCCCGCTGCGCCCCCCCGCCGGTCGGCCCTAGCAGCCCCGGCGAGCTTGCCCTCACGGCCGAGCGCCTCTTCCACGCGCAGCACCTCCTTTGACGTTCACCGCGGCTGTCGCTGCCGCCGCTCACTCGCGCTCGCTCTCGCGCACTGGCTGGAAGGAGAAGAGGAAGGGGGCGGAGGTGACGGGAGTGAGGGAGAGGGCGTGGCCTTTTAAGGCCGCGCGAGGAGGAGAGAGAGAGCGGACAGGGTGGGTCTGCGGTCGCAGGAGAGAGGGAAAAAGAGAGGGAGAGAGAGCGTACGCAGGTCTGCGCGCTCAGGCGCGCAGACGAAACACGCGTGCCGAAAATAACCGAATCCCAGACGTATGGAAGGGGTTCCAGACGTCTGGTCAGACATCTGGGACACCTCCCAGACGTCTTAAAAACATCTGAATCCGCGCGTTCGTAACAGGGTCTTCAGCTGAGCATGAGAACTTCGCACAAAGAAAGATAAGGGACTTTAGTCCCACCTCGGAAAAGCAAAGGCACGTAAAGGAGAATAAAATCAATTCGTTCCCACAACTGTTCGCCTCCGAACGCATAGGGGTGAGGTCCCCACGTACGCGCGCTTGCATACGTCTACTCACACACCCTCGCCTACGATCACGCTTGTGGGTCTGGGTCAGAACTGATTACCTGTTACTCAGGTCCGGACTGGTTCTAAAGGAAGGAAATCCGAGGGAGGGGGTTTTGCACCTTGGGATTCATGTCCCCCCCTTCTCCTGTGTTTGCAAGGCCCTTATGCCTTGCTCTTGTGAGAGCCTTGTGCTCCTCTGCTACTGCTGTGCCTTGGCTTCTGCTAAGACTTGAGATTAAGACGTATGAGCTTTTGCCATGTCGTCTGATTAGCTTGTTCTGATTCTGTTGGTTACATTTGGTCGAGCGTTACTCTTCATACATTTGAAATTGAATTAGAGCTTAACATTAGGGTTAAATTGGTGGTTCAAGCCACCACTTTAACCCCATCTTTTTGCACTTGACTCTTGAGGTATTTTTCTGATATATAAATTGAGCATTATTTTAATTATATCTACATATCTCTCTTGATAATTGTGATTAGTGATTGAGTTTGTCAAATTGGGCCTTGCGAACAACTTCAAAGTCATGTTGATTTCAAGTTTTATAAATTTAAGTGTTGAATTGCATTTGTTGACCGTGCTACAATGCATATTTTCTTAAAATTCAACGAAAGCGACGCAAAAGTAGGGATGTTCTCTAGCGGAGTGAAAGCTCTCTAGTGGAGCTCAGAGTCACCCTGAGGTGCTATGAAGTCCTCAGCAACGAGGAGGATCGAAGAAAGTGGAATTCACACTGCTACAGTAGTGGAACAGGGACTAAGTGAGGAGAGGAGATAGGAGGAATGAAGGTGACCAGCTCGAGAATGTAGGAGGGAGAAGATGGCGCACGCGAGGAGCTCAGGTGGTGTTTAAGTAGGCGCGTTAGCTGATCAGGTCACTGCAGTGGTGTGATTAGGTGCACCTAGGGTATACGGTGGGGATGGATTAAGAGGAGGGTGGGAAGGTTCAAATCAAAGATGCACTGTTGGATGAGATCTAGACTGGGGGGGTAAAGCTAAATGTGGGCGCGTACGTAAATTGGATGATGATTGGTCGTAGGATCGAAGCCTCACGAAATCAACGGTAGCTACTGCAGTTGTTCTTTGCAAGCTACAGTGGAAGTGAGCAACAGGTGTAAATGGGTTTTTTGCACAGAAGCCCTTAAGGGCGAAGGCATAGAACAATTGCAAGGAGGCCCATAAGTGGCTGAAAAGTGTTGCAGTGCAGTCCTGAGATCTTACTAATAAGTCCCTAGAGACTTACAGAAAGGTCCTTAAGACTTTTTAGGTGAATAAAATGTTAATGCACCGAGGACCTATATGTAAAATAAAAAATGCAGGGTCCTAATGATGTCTAAATGCAATCAAATTTTTATTGAAGCTTAATTGAACATTTAGGAAGTTAATTCAACATTTGATTTATACTTTTGAACTCAAACATGTGTTTAATTTGCATGTAGATCATCATTTTGTATTTCTGTATAGAATATCTCATTTTGTTGACCTAATTATGTGTTTTTAACACTGATTTGCTATTTTAGGCCATTTTTTTTATTTCTCACATTTAACCTATTTCTTGTGCTAATTATATAGTGTTTAGCCCAGTTTCTAGCCTAACTTGAGCATTTTAGCTATGATGAGCCACACCTCATCAGATGCCTTCGTGACTTTGTCGATGGCGATGGAGGAGAGTGTAACAGAATCAGACCATGAGGGGTTGTGTGGGAATCGGGTTCGGAGTGCTGAAGGGGGGACTGCTTGGACAGGCAATGGGGGAGATTGGGGTGGGGATCGAATTGAGTAACCGGTGTGAGGCGCAGGAATTAATCGGGCTCTGGCTTCGTCGCTACGGCGCACCGATGATGCCTTCGTCACTTTGTCGATGGCAATGGAGGAGACTAGGGTTTTCTCTCCTTTTAGCATCATTAAGAGATAGGGGAGTTAGGAGTCCGAATGGGCATGTGTTTGGTTCGGATTCTAGATGTTCAAGGGGAGTCTTTGGATACGGGAAGTTTGAATCGCCCCCTAGGCCCCAACGCTAGGAGTCTTTGGTCCACTTAATCGGGTAGAACAGGTCCATGGGTTTAAAATCAAACCTGACTCGTTTATTAAATGGGTTAAATGGGTTTGATCCTGTTTAAAATAAACGAGTTTGGGTCTAATATTCTGGTCAATTTTGTAGGTTTTGACAAAGGGTGTGAGATTTGCGTGATACGAAATAAAATGCGGAAATAAAAGATATTAATCTCACAAAAGAGCAATCAACCAGGTACACAAAGAATTTTAGGTGGAAACCCAAACCCGAGTAAAAACCATCACCTAAACCTCTCGGTTTAGGATTTCTCAATCGACCGAGTTGATCACATCTACTAACAAGTTACTTAAATGAGGGTGACTTAACCTCTTACAACCACACTACTTATACGAGGGTAGTGTATCTCAAACCCTCCTCTTCACGAGGAGTATTTTGTTCCACGAAGGAGAGGGAATTCACAAAGCAAATACCCAATAAAGAACAAAGAGAATAAACAAGAACCTATAGAGCCACAAAGTAAAAGTAATCTTATGCTGCTATAGGTAAGGATCTCCCCTTTGTAAGAAGTGCGTAGGCGTGATCTCGGTAGAGTATCGGTGCTCTCGGATTGGAAGGTTTGAGAGCAAGAGCACTTCTTTGATTTTCCTCTTCTAGGACACAAAAGGAGTGGAAAGTAATATTACTTAGTGTGTGTAACAAAGGAATGGTCCTCCTCTATTTATAGGTAGCTTAGGAAACCTTAGGAAGGCTATGGAAGCCTTAGGTAGCCGTTGGAAACAAATCCAAGGCTAATCAGGCCGAAATCAAGACTATTAATGATTCTAACAGTGTTATTAGACGTCTGGACTTAAGGTCAGACATCTGGGTCTTCGTCTGATTCTAAGATCGGTCGTCTGATTTAGAAGGGTGGATCAACTGGATGGTGTTAGATCAAGACGGATGTTTAAAGAAGTATTTTAAGACATCTAATTCTAAATGGGTTTCCTTCTTGTTTTTAGCCATACCTAAACAAGATTCTAGGTCTTATTAGTTAGACGATAGGTCGGACGTTTGGCATAAAGTCTGGATATTTGGAAACAGAAATCACTACGGGAATGGATTTCCCGAGGCTCAAACAGCTATAATCACTAACAAAAGTGATTTGGGGATGGATTGAGACTAATGTCTATTTATCAGATGTCTAGGGATCAATATGGATGTCTGAAAGTGAAAGTAGGTTAGATAAAGGATTAATCCTCTAAGATTAGGTCTGACAAACCGACGGTCCTCTAGTTGGACGTCTGGCACGGTCATCAGACATCTTTTAAGATGTTTGGACTAAGGACTAGACGTCTAAAACTGACAGACAGAGAGTCGTTCTCCAGCCTAAGTGTTTTGGACATCTGATCAAATAGTTAGGTGGCTTAAAGTCTAAGATTAGACGTCTGATTTTCATTTTAGACGTCTGATCAGGCTGTCTAATACCTATTTCGGCTTTTTAAGTTTTCTACGAAAAGCCTAAGTATCCTAGGTTTGTGTAGTTGTTCCTAGGACTATAGTTTTATTACTTTGAGACTCTTTAACATATAATCTAAACATAATAAAGATCAAATAACAAGAACACAAAACTAAGTATAGAATACAAGACGAAAAGAAATCTATCCTATTATTCTCGTCTTCAAGCTCTTGCTCCATAC
Organism: Thalassia testudinum; assembly: GCA_037157565.1. Taxonomy (NCBI): domain Eukaryota; kingdom Viridiplantae; phylum Streptophyta; class Magnoliopsida; order Alismatales; family Hydrocharitaceae; genus Thalassia; species Thalassia testudinum. The sequence goes on from JAZHRO010000024.1 coordinate 30,019,735, forward strand.
GAAGCTCCTTCTCCTCCATCAAGTTCCTCCAATCCACTATGGACACAAGCTTAAGCTCCTCCTTCATACTTGTAACCATTTGCATTTTCCTGAAACTTTAAACTCAATGAAAATGTTAAATAACAAGTGGTTTGTTATCATCAAAATTAACGATCATAGTGCTTTTACACCAACAGATTTCGGGTTGGGTTAAGCGAGTTGAAATTTTTTTGATAAGGCTAGTAATTAATAGCAACTTAGGGTGGAGGATCTCCTGCACAACACCTCCCGCCCAATAAGGCAGACGCTAGGCATAAATAGGCACCTCATGCCTGGTGCAATTAGGTGTGAGGCAGCTTGACTGTTGGTCAACTGGTCTAAGTGCTTTTTCTTCCTCTCTCTCTCTCTCTCTCTAGAAGGCTCTCTCTTTATTGTATCCTTTTTTTATCTTATTGTTATAAGTTGTAGGTTGTGAAAATTCAAGCTAAGATTGAGTATGTACGCTAGTTAGTACTTAGATCAACACAATATGGTAAAGATTTATTGTCAAGTTGAGAAATCATTTCTAGGTTGAGTGATTGGCCTAGATGATAACTTTACGATGAAAGTAAATGTAGTGGGTATGGAATTTGATCTCATAATCTCTTAAATATGAAGAAGGTGTTGTACCACTAAATCTAAATGACAATTTTAGGTGCACTTGTCTTTATGGGCTTTTATTGTTTGAAACCCTACATTTCTTTCTTTTGAGGATTGTTTGTGGTGTTGGTGAACTAAACTAATGGGATGTAACTTGTTCCTTGGTGTTCATGAGTAATGATAGTTTACCCAATAATATGATATTGATTTTACGTTATGACCACCTGATGGTTGCAAAAGCACATGCACCTGTGAATGATTTGAAATACAAAAGCTATCAATCGTTGATAACTTTCTAACATGTATACGTATAAGACCTGAGTGGGGCAATATCTCCAAGTGAATATTGTTAGGATCATCTATGGGTCACATATATTATTACATAATTCACGCATTGTTTGCTATCTCAAAGGTTGATACACTAAAGGGATCAAATATAGTTATCTGAAGTAAAATCATACCTTTTATGATAATAATAATATGTGGATACCTTTGAATGGTTTGCATTCTTTATTAGACAAATTGCAAATTGTTGACCTATCTACATATATAGGGAAGAGATGATGGTCCCCAAAAGGCAAGAAATATATTTTGTCTTCTTCTTCGTCAAAAAGAGGCAACTATTAGGTATGGAAGCTACTTTCCTGAACTTTTGGAGGCAAATGTATAACTGAACCTTTATATGTTTAATGATTTAATAAAAGCATCTCTTTTAATATTTTTCTAACGTGTACTCCATATTGATTTTTGTAACATTAAACATATTTTTTTGTGCCTTGCTTGGGATCAACGATGGCAGTTCAGGGTGCCTACATGCTAGAAGAGTAACGTCTAGCAACTTGAGACGTCATAGAAACTCGTGTTTGTTGAGGAGAAGGTTACCGAATCGCACCAATATATCTCATTTTCAATATAAAATTACTCACAACAAAAAGTAGCTATCTGATTGTAATCGTGGATCATGATATATATATATATATATATATATATATATATATATATATATATATATATATAAAATTGAATGGTATATAAATTATTATGTTCATAATATAAAGTAATTAAATTAAGTTACATCTACGATATGGATACAAATCTAAACAAATTAGTGTGGTGTTTAAAATAAATGTACAAAAATCTTTGTTTGTGACTAGCATTTCTTTTATGGGTAAAAATGCAAATAATCAAGATAATTAGTGTGCATAATTGTCTATTATGGAGGGGTTATGGTCCCCATGACTCTAAGGATTAGTTTGGATGGAAGAATAGATTTCATAGGATAACTTTTGTGTAGATGGGTTATCCTTTATCTTTGTTTAAAAGTCATAAGGGTTATTTTGGTGAGTTAACTTGTTATTGTTTGGAAAATTTTTAGGTTAACCTGCAAAAATACATAAGATAACTCACAAAAATAACTTATTCCACATCAACGTTAGAATAACTTATTCTAGGTTAAGTCCTCGTAACCCAGGTCAAAATATCATTCCCACTAAACAAGGTTAACCCCTATTTTGATAGGTTATCTCCCTTGCCAAACTAGGCCTGAGTGTATCATCCCCATCGTGACTAAGAGAGAGTGCTGTAGAGAAAGGAGATGGTAAGTGAAGGTTCTGACGAAGTGGGGGATGAGATTTGCTTGATAAACGAAGTAATGCGAAAATAAAAGATATCAATCACACAAAAAAAGCAATCACAAGAGTACAAAGTATTTTTAGGTGGAAACCCAAATCCAAGTAAAAACTACCACCTAAGCTCTTAACTTAGGATTTCCCGATCGACGTAGTCGATCAAATCCACTAATCATACTACTTCAATAAGGGCAGTACAACATCTTACACCCACGTTACTTTATACCTGAGGGTAGTGTAACCTCAAAAACCCCTCATCTTTACAAGGGGTATTTTGTCTCACGTAGGAGATGGGAATTCACAAGGCGAATACCCAAACAAAGAGAATTACAATACCCTATAAAGCCACAAAGTAAATATAAATCAACCTAACTTCTATAGGCAAAAGGACTTCCCTTAGATGAAAGTGGTGCAATGTAAAGTCGATAGCGTGACAGTGCTCTCAGATCGATGCTAGAGGGCTTGGAGAGTAACAACACTTTCTTCTTTGATTATATTCTCTTCTTGGACACAATATGAGTGGAAGTAGTATTCTTAAGTGTATCTAGCTAAGGAAGGGTGCTCATCTATTTATAGAGGTCCTAAGAAGGCTTTGGAAGTCCTTGAAAGACTTCTATAGTTGTTAAATGGGCTATCGAGGGATTTTAAGGAGTAATCATTGTAGTAAAGCCTCAATCGTTCGAAAACAATTAAATTTATAACTCATATTCTAAAATGGAGTCCGAGGTCGATCATAGGGAGCAAATATGGAACTCACACAATAATCTTCATTTAAAACAAATGTGCATAATCAATTGATCACAAAATAGATACTCAATGAATAAAACCGATCAAATTGATATTCAATGTAATCTAATATCTCAGAAGATCATAGAATCAAAAAGAAAAGAGAATCAAAACAATGGTACTTAAATTATTCAACAGTGCCAAATTAAATCAAACGTCTTAAGTGTCACAAGCATAAGGCTCTTCAGAGTCTTCTTCTTCAAAGCCTCTCCTTCCTTCTCAAGCATAGGCATGGCCTCTCTTCAACAGTTAAGGGTCGCACAGGGGCTAAGGTAGGCAGAGTAAAACCCTCCCCCCTCCTCCTCACAAACTCTTCTTTTCTCTCTCAACCCAAGGCCATTTGGATCCGGATACAGGTAAGCCGATTCGGGTAATCGGATCTAACCAGGGTCATCGGGTGTGTATGGTGACCGAGGAGTGAAGGCAAGGTGAAGGGAACCTCACCCCATGTTCCGAGGCAAAGAGCCCAGAACACAAAACAGATGTATACGCTGTTGCTGCTTTGTTCGCGCACGATGTAGGATTATTCCCACTAGTTTCCTTTGCTCGCGCCAACAGGGATGATGCTTCGCTCAATTGCAGCAACTGATGACTTCGCATCTTCGATTGGAGCTGCAGATAGATGCGCAGATGAAATCCACGTCACCTGGAAGTGGATTCGGGCCTTGAGCTCGACGAGGAACTGCAAGCTTGGTCGAAAATGATGGTGGCAATGGCGGTGGACGGTGGATACCTGAAAGAAGAAATAAGGCCTCACAGCCGCGTCAGAAGCGTTTAGGAGGATCGCCAAGTGAATGCGAAGGTGGTGGTGGTGGTGTTTGCACGTCATGGGAGTGGGCATGGAGGTTTGACGAACTCAGGGAAGGTGGTCGGTGATGGGTGTGTTCGGTGGGGCGATTCAGTGAGGTTTTGGTGGAATTAGGTGAGGGGTTTTGTGCGGATGGAGTAGGTAGAGCTTTTGGAGTTGGAGCAGGCGTGTTTGATGGTCAGTGGTGGAGTGGAGGCGTCGCCGGAGCCGAGGAAGATGGAGGGGAGAAGGGGTGAACGACGATCGAAATAAGAGAATAAAGGGCTAATTCTAAACTAGAGGAAGAGAGGGAAAGAGAGAGACCTAATGTATCGGTTGAAAGGGGAGAGATGGCGCCGACTTTGATTGGCCGGCGCTGCGGAAGAGGAATTCTCTTGTAGTGGAATGGCGAGGAATAAGGGGTTCTAGAGGGCTTCTGCTGGTGTCACGAGAAGTGGAGGAAGGATGAAAGGTGTTTTCCTCTGCCTATGGTATGTGGTAGAGGGTGAAGTTGGAGGTTGGAGAAGCTCGCCGGAGCTACAGTCGGAGGCGACCGGAGAGAGGAAATTGTGAAGAAGTGTGGCCTGAACCAAGCTAATTTGAGAAGGTATGGTTGCTAGAGCTTATATAGAGCTCATGGCTCAGCTCTAGAATTGGAAGGAACTATGATTGGCTCCTTTGGGAATCAATAAAACAACCACTGATTTCGTGCATTCGCACGAACAATTCAGAGTGACTTAGGATTCAAGAATAGTCCCAATGGATTCGTCATGGTGTGAACATCAATGCCACAAATTTTGGTGGGATTTGATGAGGATTCGAGCAGGTTTTGCTTAGGTCAAAGCTTGTGTGGAGGTTGGGTTGACTTCAATGGCGGTAGGGACCAATTTGCGAAGAAGACAACAAACCTAGGGGGCCATTTGTAAATAAATTAAAAAGCTAGGGGTTTGTATGTGAGAGAAGAGTCTGACTATATTAAAATGCAAACTAGGTCAAGATGAACTTTGATTAGGCCTAAATTTTGGTACAAACCTAATTTGGACCCAAGGATTTGAGTTTTGACCAAGTTTGGCTGGGAAATTTGTGTAGAAACCCAAATTAAGGTAGAATTGTGTCTGTGGCTCTGTTTGAGGTCAAAATGGGTTCAGATGGTCAAATCAAGGATACCAAATCCCATGAAATATTTTTCTATGAATTTTAGAGAGTTTAGATGAATTTTATCCTGACCGGAACCTATGTTATTTAAGCGGGTCTGAAATTAGGGTTTTGGGTGCTGTATTAGTTCTCGAAAGTGAAACCCTATTTCTATCTATGATGTTGGTGCTAGAGCACTACGATTGTTTATTTTGATGATAACAAAACACGTGTCTTTTAACATTTATTTTTGAGTCCAAATTGCAAATGGAGACAAGTGTTTAGACGGAGTTCGAACTCACATCCATGGCAGATTGGAGGAGCTTGACAGAGGCGGAGGAGCTTCGTGAGGAGCGAAAGCTTGAAGAAGGAAGGAGATGAAGAATATGATAGATTTCCTTTCTATTGTACTTTATATTTTGTTTCTTTTGTTGCTTTTTATTTTATTTCTTAGATTCTTGTTAAAGAGTCTCAACGTACTCTAACAGTAGTCTTAGTAACACTTACACAAATCTTAGGATGCTTAGGTTTTTTGTAGAGAACTTAGAAAATCGAAATAGGGTTCAGACAGCCTTATCAGATGTCCAATATGAAAATCAGACCTATGATAGTGACTTTTAAGACGTCTGACTGTTTGATCAGACGTCCAAAACATCTAGGCTGGACTTAATAGGTTCTGTCTGTTAGAATCCGTCGTCCAAACCTTAGTCCAGACGTCTTAGGAGATGTCTGATGCCTTTACCAGATATCCAATTAGTGGAATGTTGGATGCCTATGTAAACATTGAGGAAAATGACCATTATCGTTATATCAGACGTCCATAAAGGACCCCAGACGTCTAACATGTGACAGTTTTGCCTCGACTGACTCAAAATCTCCTTTGAGAGATTTTTTAGCCGTTACCTTCCTTGGGAATCCATTTCTGCATAACAAATAGGTTTCCAGACGTCCAGACCTAGTGCTAGACGTCATATATGTCGTCTGATGGCCATACACAAGAACCCTGTTTAGGTCTGATCCAAGTCAGGAAGGAAACCCGCTTAGAATCAGACGTCTGACTTAGTTCCCAGACGTCTTAAACAGGTTTTCCAAATGTCTGATGCCCGGATTAGACATCTGATGACCCTGTCAGAATCATGATTGATTCTGATTATGGCCTGTTTTGCCTTGGGTTCAACCCCAACGGTTATGGAAGCCTTCTAAGGCCTTCCAAAGCCTTCCTAGGCTCTCTATAAATAGAGGAAAACCCCTTGGCTTGCATGACACATCAAGCAACACACTCTCACATCTCTTGTGTCAAAAAGAAGTAGAAGATCATCTAGAAGAAGCTCTAGCTCTCCAAGTATTTGTTCCACATTTAGGGAGCCTGAATCCAGTTGCGCACCCGCTCTCCCTCTGTAATTACGAGAGCGATGAAGCGCCACCGCATGGTTCACGCACCCGCATCGTCACATCGATGCACTTCCACCAAAGGGAAGTTTCCTAACTCCTATAGAAGCTAGGTTTTAATATTTGCGGCTTTATAGGATTGTTGTACTTTTATTATTCTTTGGTTTGAGTATTCGTTTTGCGAATTCTCAGCTCCATCAAGGGACAAAATCCTCCTTGTGAAGAGGAGGGGTTAAGGAACGCTACCCTCGTACTTGTAGCGTGGTTGTACTTGAGGTTGAACAACCCTCGTTTAAGTAGTTTGTATAGTGGATTTGATCGACTAGATCGATCAGGAAATCATAACTCGAGAGGGTTAAGTGGTGGTTTTCACCTGGTTTGGTTTCCACCTAAAAATAGTTGTGTATATTGTGCGATTGCTAATTTTGTGAGATTGTTATCTTTTCAATTCAATATTTTATACGTCACGCATATCTCACCCCCTCCAGGTAGGGAATTACATATGTGACCCTCTTATTAGACTTTAATGCTCATTAGACCTCAGAAAGGATATTCAGTGAGTTATGGCTCTCAAGCGACTATGTAGGAGCATTTGTCACTTGATTCTAATTAATTAAAGCTAGTTATGGCTCATAAGGATGTTATTATCATACCCCCATGCCTAACTTTTGCTAGTCCCTTAGCAAAATCTTATGGACAGAACTAAAGTTCTAGACCATGCATTGAAGTTCAGATGCCTGATTCTTATTACTCTTTAGAAATTAGGTCAGAATGATGATAGTAGGCCTAGAGGTACTCAAGTATCAATCAAGATCCAGACCTGACTAGCTTTAGCATGAGTTTGCCGCGAAGGTTTCTAAGGCTCGCAAAAACTGCTTAGAGGTTCGTTGAACCCAGCGGATAAAGCACCTATGCAAAGAATGTAGCATGTCTAGGTTTAGTTTGCTAGTGCATTTTTGTAAGAGAGAGACAGAAGGATTTTTATTTGGAGAGTTTTCTCTTTTTATTCTTAGATTTCCCTAGATTCAACCTCGAATTGACCCTAAACACGGTCCGTATTGGATTCCTTATTCCCACCAACAATCCTCGAAGGGTCCCTAGTAATCGATGCTTCGGGATATCACCGCCCATGGCAACCCCTAGAACCCTGGATTTCGACACTTCACAATAGTGCTGCCTACGGTGTTCTGTAAGTAAATTCAGGCCCTGGCAATCGACATTTTGGGATAATCTCGCCCAAGGCACCTGAATTAGCACAAGGTGCTTACATGCCCCTGATAGGATATTTAAATATCCTAGGAGACAAGCACCGAGGAGACGATATGTTATTACGCATCTTCAAGGAGAATTTTCCACCTCTCCGCGTCGGGAACTCGTCCAATCAACTTGTGTTGTCGAGCCTCTCCTAAGCTAGATCTTTGGATGGCTTTTCAGAATAAAACACTTTTAGTAGATTTTTCTTTATTAAGTGCACTAAACCAAACTTAGTGTGCGATTTTTGGGTGCTTAGGCTACCAAGTCCTGCAAACCAAAGGGCAGGCAACAGGTCCGAATAATCCGTAAGCCTTAGACCTACTACATCAGCCTTGCAATTTCCTCAACCTCTTGAGAATTAATCCGGATCTTAACAAATATGTGATGTTTAAGTCCTAAAATAAGCTCAAGAGGCCTAAGACCTACACTCATATTAATCTCCTTATCTCTTTGTCCTTTCAGGACTTAATTTTTCTTTTCTTTTTTATTAGGTCTAGAACTTAAGTAGATTCCATAATAAAGTGCGAATGACTATCACTTTTGCTCTTGATTTTTGCTTCTCTTTGACATTTGAATTTTCTTCTCTTTTCCCTCTCAAGAAAGATTTTCAATTTAGTTCACAAAATTCCTCCCCATTGCCCAATTCTTTTTTCTTTTTCATTCATTTTTTATTTTTTTATCATTTTTGAATATGTATAATTTTTTTGTGAGAACGCCTCATAGAATTGAATTTCCATATGTTTGTACTTTAACACCCCTTCTATGCCTAAGTTTTGCAATGTTCTTATTGTAAACCAGGAGGGTACAAATTCAATTTGGTTCAAGGATTAGAACATGATCAAAGGGTGGGTGAATGGGTTGAGATGATTGTTGCGGACTATTTGAAGCTTTGATACAAGTACCAAAGGTGGGGTCGACTGTCCTAAAGTTGAACTCAAAAAAGTGCAATAGGAGTGTAGCTCAAAAGGATGATCAGAAGGGTCTCAGGTTTTTGGAATGACGGGTTGCCTCCCATTAAATGATAAATTCAATGCCTTCATCCAAGCAGAAGGTGATTGTTGGACGGTCGAATTGCTACGCTAATGTGTTTGGTTTTGGAAAACCTATCATTGTAGCTTGAAAGCGAAAAATTCGTGTTCAACAAATAAAATTTATACTGAAATTTGAAATCCGAGTCGAACACAGGGAGGCTACGTTGATCTATATTCGCAATTATATTTTTTTTAGAATTTTTGAAGAGCGAGGCGATATAATTGCAATGAAGCTATCAGACTAAAAGGAAGAGAGAGAGAGAGAAAGAGAGAGAGAGAACATGCATTCAATATTTCAAAATGTTTATACAATCAAACCAAATAAAAATTACACTAGAAAGCGGGAAATTAGCTACACTAGAAAGCAGGAAAATTCTACACTAGAAAAGCTGTAAAGAAGAATGGGAGAGAGAAGTTATCCTCCTCGACGATTACTTGGAGGATGAGCCGGACGGGACGACGCCTGGAAGGAGGACGGAGCAGGATGAAGCAGAAGAATGGGAACGGAGCAGCACGCCGTCGTCGTCGCGGGATCCACTTTCGAAAGGGGACGAAAATTTGGACTTTATCTCGCAAGGAGCATCCCAGGTGTGGGACAAGCTTCTCTTGAGCTTTGGAGAGGTAGAGAAGAGAAGGAATGGATGATAATTTCGTGTAGAGGGGGTCTCCTTTTATAGTTGCAAGGAGTGGGGGCAAATTAGTTATTACATCTTTAAAACATTAAATAAGGGGTCTTTAGTGATGGATAAAACCGTCGCTAAAGCCCCAACGTGGGTGTAGTGGGCGCTCCCCACGCGTCCCTCCTCAGCTGCCCACTCTCAACGCCCGTCGCACGTTCATCCGTCCACAGTCGTCCGATCGCGAGATCGGACGGCTTAAGATACACCTTCGCCCGCTGCTGTGCACTAGCCCAACGCATGCGATGCCGCATGATGCCATGCGTGCAATAGCACGTGAACGCTATCGGGCGCGCGGCCGTTGGATTGCGATCTGACGGTCGATAACGGCGCACCCGCTTGCTACAGAATTCGCGTGGCGAGGCTCGAACGCGAGCCAGCACCTCGCGATAAGGCGTGGACCGCTGCGCTGCCTCACCCAAAAGGTCGCGCGGACGATTTCAACAAGTCGCATCCACAGCCGTTGGATCGAGATCCAACGACAGAGAGAGGGCGGATGCGGAGACTTCAGAGATTGCATGTGACCGTTTCGGCGACCAAGATGGCGCCACATGGTGCCATCTTGGCCGTCCAACTTCTGGATGTTGTAGATGGTGCCACGGGTGTTGGATTGACTCGATTTTTGTGTCGTTAGGCTGCGATCGTCGATCCGAATTCATCCGTGTGGTCAGATTTGTCATTTGAAGTGCAAATTTACATCATCCTGGCTCTTGATCTTCTAGGATTCCCCGATCACTATCTGATGTTACGGATGCTTGATTAGGGCGATCTTGGAGTCGTTGAATTCCAGTCGTCACCCTGATTACATCCGTACGGTTGGATCTTCGATTCGAGGCCCCTATAAAAAGTTTGCCCTATCTAAGCACATAAAAGGATACAATTAATCTCCATTTTATTCAAACTACTCTAAATGCAAGATGATGCTTGTTATGCAATATTTATTTCATGAAATGCAATCCTATGCTTAAGGACATGCATAAATAGACATCTTAAATAGTGTAAATGTGTTTACATCATACCCCCATGCCTATCTTTTACTTGTCCCTTGCAAAAACTATATGCTATTTATAAAAGAACTAGGTTGGATTATTTGGGCATGAGTTATTTTCAATCATTAAGAAATTGTCTACTTAGGAACTGAACTTTCAAAGATACAACAGTGTCCGAGTATCTGCCAAAATGCAGACCGCCTCAAACCCTCGCCTTATTCAAAGAAAAATTTCTTTTTCTCTTTTTACTCTTTTCTTTTTTTTTTTTTGGATTTTCAAATTATAGGGCTTAAGAGTAGCTTTCTACAGTCATTCAACTCACTCAAGATTTGATGAGAATCTTAAGTTTTAAGCATCTTATTGTGATTGTGATAGACTCGTTAATCGGCAATTAAAATGGACTTCGGATTTCTACGCTTCTAGGTGACCTAAAAAGAATTCTGCCTAAAGGTGTATCTTTGCAACCGGTAGCTTTCTCCCTACTTTTATTTTTTTACGGGGTCAACACAAGGGTGAATCCAGTGTATATCTCCCCGGTTTATTCTACTTCTCCGCTTCTTCCTAAGTATTTTGGGAATTTTTTTTAAGTGCATTTACTGAGTTGGGTTCTGGACAACCAGTTGATGAGCTGTTACCACCGACAACTTGCAAGCCATACTCGTGCAGCGAAGTGTGGCTTATTTCTTTTTTTTTCTTTTCTCCTTTTCTTTTTGATTTTTTTTTTTTAAGTAGGTGGCTTCCCTGGTCTAAGATTTACCTAAGGGCAGGAAAAAGAGAAAGGTCCAGTGACTGGCTCTGGACAGCCTACCTATGGGCTGTTACCCACGATAACTTGCTAGCCATATCACCCTAGAAGGTTCATTAGCTACCCAATTTCCGTTAAAATCGCCGAACAATTTCCGTTAAACATCAAAAATTTCGACAAGAAGAATAGGGTTTAGGGGCATCATGTCTCCCTTAGTTACGCTCCCGAGTGCCTGACATCGAGAACATGACCTTGAAAAATCCTGGGCATCTTTGAATAAAGACGGCCAATAGAAGCCAGATTGCAAGATTTTTGCAGTCGTCTTTTTCCCGGAGAAATGTCCACCACACCCAGATGCATGGCAGAATTCGAGTATACTATTAAATTCACTCTCCGCTATACATCGGCGAATAATCTGATCAGAGCCGATGCAATACAGTTCAAAGTCCTCCCAGAAGTAGTATTTAGCCTCAGATTTGAGTCTGTCCCGTTGTTGATTGGTCTAATCCTGGGGGATTTGACCAACGGCCAAATAGTTAACAAGGCCAGCAAACCATGGGGTGTGGACACCTAAAATTGTAAGAATAGTTTCATCCAGAAAAGTGTCAGCAATCGGAATGGCCGGACAAGAAGAATCACCTAGGAGTCTCGACAAATGATCCGCGACCACATTTTGTACCCCGATTTTATCCTTGATTTCAAGATCAAATTCTTGAAGAAGAAGAATCCAACGATTAAGCCGGGGTTTAGCATCCTTTTTAGCCAAGAGATGTCTCAAGGCCGAGTGGTCGGTATAAATGATAACATGAGACCCTAAGAGATAAGCCCTGAATTTTTCTAAAGCAAATACTACAGCTAGTAATTCCTTTTCAGTAACAGTATAATTCCTCTGGGCTTCATCCAGAGTTTTACTAGCGTAGTAGATGACAGAGGGCTTTCGATGAATTTTCTGATCCAGGACAGCCCCGACCACGTAATCAGAAGTGTCGGTCATGATCTCAAAAGGGGTTGTCCAAATTGGTGGTTGCAAAATTGGAGCACAGGTGACTGCCGTTTTCAAAAAATCAAATGCCTTTCGGCATGATTCGTAAAAAACAAACGGCGTTTCTTTGGCAAGAAGATTGCTCAAAGGATGAGCAACCTTTGAGAAATCCTTGATGAATCTTCGATAAAATCCCACATGGCCAAGAAATGATATGATTTGTTTAACAGATGTGGGAGGAGGAAGTTTAGCGATAGCATCAACCTTAGCTTTGTCCACTTCAATTCCCGTTCAGAGATTACATGACTCAAAACGAAGCCCACTTGGGTCATGAAATGACTCTTTTCCCAGCTAAGGACCAGTCGTGTCTTGATACATTTCTTGAGAATCATTTCCAAATTAGCCAAACAAGAGTCAAATGATTCTCCGAAAATAGAGAAATCATCTATGAAGACTTCCATAAACTCTCCCACCATGTCAGAAAATATGGCTAGCATACACCTTTGAAAAGCCGCAGGTGCATTGCATAACCCGAAGGGCATCCTACGAAAAGCAAAGGTTTCGTAGGGACATGTGAAAGTAGTTTTTTCCTGATCCTCGGGATGGATAGGAACTTGGTTGTATCCCGAGTAGCCATCAAGAAAACAGAAGTACTTCTGCCCGGCTAATTTTTCCAAGATTTAATCGATGAAGGGTATGGGAAAATGATCCGTTTTAGTGGCTATGTTTAGCTTCCTGTAATCAATACAAACTCTCCAAGAGAAAGCTGAACGAGTTGTGATAGATTCTCCTCTCTCATTAGTCACAACAGTAATCCCGGCTTTCTTTGGAACAATCTGAACGGGACTTACCCAGGGACTGTCAGAGATTGGATAAATAATTCCTGCATCGAGCCACTTGATGATTTCCTTTTTTATCACTTCTCGCATATTTGATCTCCTCTTCATCTGGCGAGAAGGGCGGGATCCATCTTCCAAAAATAATCTATGATTACAGTAAGATGGCTCGATCCCCCTAAGGTCATGAATGGTCCAACCAATTGCTTCCTTATGTTCCTTTAGGACCTTGATCAATTTAATCTCTTGCTCCTTTGTCAATTTAGCACTGATAATCACAGGGAGCGTATTCTGTGGTCCTAAAAATTGATATTTCAAATTCTCGGGCAATGGTTTCAATTCAAGCTGGGGTGGTTTGATGATTGATGGTAGGGTAGATGCTGAAGATTCAACTAGAGGAAGAGGTTGTGAGTGAACAAAATCAATAACCTCTTCCGAAGATGTCAGGTCAGCCAAAGAGGGTTGCGGGTCAAATTCATCATCCAAAGAGGAACTTTCGATTGAAGAAGCTGTCAAACAAGTTTCAATATTATCATTATCCTCATCAAGTTCCTCAATAAATCCACAATCCTCAAATTTGTTGATCGCCTTCAAAATATCCAATTTCATTCGTTGGTCCCCAAAGGCGATTTCCATGCTACCGCTTTCACAATTAATGTTGGCCTTTGCGGTAGCTAGGAATGGACACCCCAGAATGATAGGCGTGTTCCTCAGATTATCAGGTACATCCATGTCAAGGACAAGGAAATCTATAGGAAAATAGAAATCATTGACCTTAACTATAACATCTTCAATAACGCCTTGCGGGTTTGTGACCGAACGGTTCGCTAACTGTAGCGTTACTGAAGTTGGCCGAAGTTCACCTAACCCAAACTTCTCGAAGAGAGAAGTCAGAATTAGGTTGATGGATGCACTGAGATCCAAAAGTGCTCTATCAAATGTGTAATCTCCGATAACGCAAGAAATCAATGGAGCACCAGGATCTCCCTTTTTCTGAGGGAGGTAGTGCAGGATAATAGAACTAGCCTACTCGGAGAGTACCACCTTCCTCGGAACAGATTCTCTCGACTTACGCTTTTGTGTACATAATTCCTTTAAAAATCTTGCGTAAGCCGGTATGTGCTTGATAGCATCAAGGAGAGGGATATTGATCTCAACATTCTTAAATAGATTCAGAAGCTCCTCATTGCTATCAACAGACTTCTTCTTTGATTTGGTTAAGGCTTCAGGAAAAGGAACATGAGTCAGATCTTTGGAATCAGGTTCCTGAGCCTTGATTTCTCCTCTAGAATTCTCCTCTCTCTCCTCAGGTTCTTCAGGATTCAAAAGATTAGAATAGTGTGGTTGTGGATCCTGAGTCTTCTTATCACTCCTCAAAGTGATAGAATTTGCAGATGCGTAAGAATTTGGGTCTTGGGGAGGGTTAGGAAAGATTGGAGGGGCTTGATTGACCATGAATTGTTGATTTGCAGAAGAAGAAGAAGAAGAAGAGGAACCCTGCTCAACCACCTGAGCACGTGCGTGCGGGTCCCTCTGATTTACATACCCTTGGGCTTGATTGCCCAAATTCATAATATTTCGCGGGTTTGGTACGGGTTGGGATGGTAGAGATCCGGGTTGACGAGAGTTAGCAATGAGCCTGGATTGCAAGTTGTCCAGCGAGTTTTTCATTTGCTGCATGAGCTGGAGCATAGATCCTTGCATCTCTACCATTTGACGGTTCAAATTAGCCTGCCCTGCGGGTTGACGGGCATTCCAAGCTGGCTGATTGACCTGATTCGGAGGCAACTGAGTATATACTTGACCCTAACCCATTGGTCGTTGCAGAGCATAATTGCCGGGTCGGAATTGGGTCTGTTTCCCCGGATTTTTCCAAGAGAAGTTAGGGTGATTTCTCCAACATGGATTATAGGCATTCGAGTAGGGGTTGGATCCAACATTCTCTTGTACAACACAGACATCCTCATAGGGTGAGGATGGAGAAAAAGAAAGGGAAGGATCAGAAAAACTGGGATCAAAAGCCCCAGTTTGGAACCCGTGGGGTTCCGAAAAATGCTGACTCATAGGTTGAGCTGCATCGAGTCGATTCACGAACTCCGTCCAAAAGGAGCTCGAGAGGAATGTAATCCCGAATTTTGGGATTGAGTGGATCGAGAGTTGTTCGTAGAATTGCCAGCCATCCACTCTTCCATTGTTTTAGCAACCAAGTCCAGCTTATCAATTTTATTACAAATCAATTCCATATCAAATGAATGAAAGTCATGGACTTCATTGACATTTGATCTGGGCTGCTGGGACCGGTTAAAAGTATCCATGGAGACATGATTAATTGAATTCTCACTCATTTCCTCAAATAAATCATGTGCACTACCTGCATCTTTATTGAGGAAATTGCCTCCGCAAGAAGCATCCACATGATTTTTGAGTTGCTCAGTCAACCCATGATAGAAGATCTGCACGAGTTGCCATTTCGGCACCTCGTGGTGTGGACATCTTCGCAATAAGTCCTGGAATCGCTCCCAGGCCACATGAAACTGCTCCCCCAGCCGCTGGGTAAAGGTAGTGATTGCCCGTCTCAAAGCATTGGTACGACCGACTTGGAAGAATTTCTTCAGAAAGGTCGATTTCAACTCATTCCAAGTTGTAATTGGTCTTCCTATTGTCCTAAACCAATGCGCGGCCTTATCCCTAAGAGAGTGGGGGAAGAGCCTCATGATCATTTACTCCTCGTTTACGTTTCAAGCCTTGGTGGTCTGGACCAAAGTGGTCAAGTCCTCCAAGTGCTGAAATGGATCTTCGGAGCCAAGCCCATGATAATGTTTAATCAGGCTTAACACCTGGGGCTTGATTTCTACGTCACCGGCTGGAATTTGGACGCCGGGACGTTCCCCGTAATTTGAAGGATCATAAAAATCCTTCAAGGGCTGAGCGCCCTACATTCTCTGCATTTGTTCCAACTGCCTTCGAAATTCTTCCTATGGATTTCCAAGCAGAGGAGGCTGTTGTTCGGTCATGGGATCAAATTGACCAAAATCCAACTTGCGCCTCCTAAAATGTTCTAATGGTCCTTCCAATTGGGGATTCAATGACCGTCTTCCCAGCATAAACTAGGAGAAGGTCGGAAGGACTGCAGATAGGGATCCTGCAGCACAACAAAACAAGGCTGTCCTTAAGTGTGGTAGCCTGAGGGTCTACTGACTCCCAAAACCAGCCTTAAGACTGTAAATGATTTACTCTACTTGCGTCTGTTTAATCCAACCAGTTAGAAGGAAGGATTGGGGAGAAGGTTCTTCTTTCGGCTTTCACCTCCGGTTCCTAGTGTACCCCCCAGCGGCGGTCGTTTGACGCTACTCCCCTAGATAGACATCAGATTAATCAGTACAAGTAGGTTGATCAAAAACAATCTCAAACTCGGCCCTGAAGAGCGAATCAAACCTTAAGGCCAACGTCTACTCAATTTTATTAAGGCATGGGATTGTGGTGCTTATGGAATGTGATGGGCCCTTAAAATGGGTTGTGCCCTTAATGATTGATTGAGATTTGTGTAAGTGCGTACACAACCAGGGTTTTCAAGCAAAATTATTATGATGCGTGAATTTTAATGTTCAAATCTTGCTTAAGTAGCTTTTAGGGTCTCAAATTAGGTGGATTGCAATTAAGTTTCTAGGCAAACCAAGTTGTAAAACACGGGTGAAGATTATTTTCCTTTAAAATCAGAAAGAAAGTGGAGTGCCTGAAATAGACCTAGATTGAAAACCCTAAGGAGGAGCTACTTGATGAGTTGGTTTTATATAGAGTGGTGCGGCCCAAACAACTCAAACAATTGGCCACAAATGCACCACTAAGTTAGGCACTCAAAGATGGTTAACCTAGAATGATTTCTACTCTGTTATGTGTTGCTTTGTGTGTACCGGTTCCACAGATCAGAACCCGGTTGAGTAGAAACAATCAAGTTGATTAAG
Source organism: Thalassia testudinum (assembly GCA_037157565.1). Lineage (NCBI taxonomy): Eukaryota > Viridiplantae > Streptophyta > Magnoliopsida > Alismatales > Hydrocharitaceae > Thalassia > Thalassia testudinum. Next base: position 30,036,553 of record JAZHRO010000024.1, read on the forward strand.
TACCTTGAATGTGGGTGTGTGTTGTGTGTTTGTTGAAAATTACCCCACAAGATTATCTTTTTGTTATTTTTTTATAAATGAGGGTGGAATGAATGTGAGTGAAAATCTAAACAACCAAACTATTCCTAGAATTTATGCAAACACCTAGGTTAATTGGAATTTGGATTTAATGTGGTGAATGAAATCTATGGAGGGCGAAAGAATGGGGAACACTTACAGTTGTCTTCAACTGCACTTTACTCCAGTCTACCTCTTGTTGATTCCTTGATGGAGGTCTCTGCAAAACAATAGACACAAGAGAAAGTAAGTTAGAAAACAATAAAGTGCAAGAAATGCGTAGAAAAGATCGGAAATTGTTGCCACCCGGCAATGGCGCTAAAATGTTGAATGGTCGAATTGCTACGCTAACGTGTTTGATTTTGGAAAACCTGTCTTTGTAGCTTGAAAGCGAAGAATTCGTGTTCAACAAATAAAATTTATACCGAAATTTGAATTCCGGGTCGAACATAGGGAGGCTACGTTGATCTATATTCGCAATTATATTTTTTTTAGAATTTTTGAAAAGCGAGGCAATATAATTACAATGAAGCTATCAGACTAAAAGGAAGAGAGAGAGAGAGAGAGAGAGAGAGAGAGAGAACATGCATTCAATGTTTCAAAATGTTTATACAATCAAACTAAATAAAAATTACACCAGAAAGCGGGAAATCAGCTACACTAGAAAGCAGGAAAATTCTACACTAGAAAAGCTGTAAAGAAGAATGAGAGAGAGAAGTTATCCTTTTCAACTATTGCTTGGAGGACGAGCCAGACGGGACGATGCCTGGACGAAGGAGGACGAAGCAGAAGAACGGGAATGGAGAAACACGCCATCATCGTCTCGAGATCCACTTCCGAAGGGGGACGAAAATTTGGACTTTATCTCGCGAGGAGCATCCCGGGTGTGGGACAAGCTTCTCTTGAGCTTTGGAGAGGTAGAGAAGAGAAGGAAGAGATGAGAATTTCGTGTGGAGGGGGTCTCCTTTTATAGTTGTAAGGAGTGGGGGCAAATTAATCATTACATCTTTAAAACATTAAATAAGGGGTCTTTGGTGACGGATAAAACCGTCGTTAAAGCCCCAACGTGGGTGTAGTGGGCACTCCCCACGCGTGCCTCCTCAGCTGCCCACTCTCAACGCCCGCCGCACGTTCATCCATCCACAGCCGTCCGATCGCGAGATCGAACGGCTTAAGATGCTCCTTCGCCCGTTGCTGCGCGCCCGCCCAACGCGTACGATGCCGCGTGACGCCGCGCGTGCAATAGCGTGTGAACGCTATCGGGCGTACGCGGCCGTTGGATTACGATCTGACGGTCGATAACGGCTCACCCGCTCACTTCAGAATTCGCGTGGCGAGGCTCGAACGTGCACTAGCGCCTCACGATAAGGCGCTGGACCGCTACGCTGCCTCGCCTAAAAGGTCGCGCAGACGATATCAACGAGCCGCATCCACAGCCGTTGGATCGAGATCCAACGGCGGAGAGAGGGCGGATGCGGAGACTTCAGAGATTGCATGCGGCCGTTTGGGCAGCCAAGATGGCGCCACGTGGCGCCATCTTGGCCGTCCAACTTCTGGATGTTGTAGATGGTGCCACGGGTGTCGGATTGACTCGATTTTTGTGTCGTTAGGCTGCGATCGTCGATCCAAATTCATCCGTGCGGTCGGATTTGTCATTTGAAGTGCAGATTTACATCATCCTAACCCTCGATCTTCTAGGATTCCCCGGTCACTATCTGTTGCTACGGATGCCTGATTAGGGCGATCTTGGAGTCGTTGAACTCCAATCGTCGCCCTGATCATATCCGTATGGTCGGATCTTCGATCCGAGACCCCTATAAAAAGTTTTCCTGTCCAAGCACATAAAAGGAGACAATTAACCTCCATTTTATTCAAACTACTCTAAATGCTAGATGATGCATGTTATGCAATATGAATATCATGAAATGCAATCCTATGCTTAAGAACATGCATAAATTGACATCTTAAGTAGTGTAAATGTGTTTAAATTAGTGATCAAGAAGGGGTGTTCAAATCAAATGACTTTTGTAGAACAAACACCTTGATCAATAACATGGTTGATCCAGCCAGGTGCTTGTTCAGATCGACAAGCTGATGATGTAGCCTAAACTCAATTAGTCTGGTGGGTTGATGGATGTGAATCAAAACAAATACGGAAATGAAAATCCAGGGTTTGGCTGAGTCGGCTCAACTTGGTCAGAGTAGGGATCCTCAAAAGAAAATGGATCTGTAGAGGACGTAGGAACCCTTCTGGTAGGATAGGAAAAGGATAAGAAGTGATTATTGGTCTGATCAATGTCCGAAACTTGATCAAAAGATGGAGGAGAATCATATGCAACTGGATCAGAGAAAAGTGAATCAGAGTAGAAGTTAATTCCGGTGGCAGGTCGGGGTTGAGATCGGATTTTGGAAGGCTCAGTATGTGGATCAAAAGGTGTGGCTTCTTTGAGGTCCAAATCATTGACCTCAGCATCAGAATCAAAGAATGGATCATGGATGCTGAGGTCGTAAATTAGTTCGTCATCATTAGGAAACAACGGATCTCCGAAATCAGAGTAAGATTCGAAATGATCAGAGAATTTGCAAAGATCATTGTTTAAACCTAATTCTAGATCAATATTTCCACCATGGAATGAATTAAGATGTGTAGAATCGTCAACCTGACTTGGATCTAACTTAATTTCATATTCCGAGCATAAAAAGGTGTCCCTATTAGGCATAGGCTCAGGTTATTGGCTCCTAGGATATATCCAATCGAATCTCAACTCTTCCAACTCCTCGATTTCTGTATCACAGATCGGTTTGACTTTTGAAAAATCAATTCGCATTTTCGAGGAGGTTGGAGAGGTGTAATCATTAAACATAGGCCCATAATCATAGCTCAAATCCAAAATCTGGTACTCAGCATCGGTATCGGTATTCCTTTGGATATGGAACTAGAAACTGTAAGTCATGGATACCGCTACTAGTTCACCAGTACCGATACCCATTCAATATAAAGCTCAGTTGATATTAGTTAATATTTGGGTTCATCCTAAGTTCGAGGTGGGTCATTTATAGATTAACCCCAACAGTAGCAATGTAACATCTCATAATCTATGTTTCGTGTCATTTTAGGGTAGTTCGGGTCAATTTGAACTCGAAACTCTAGTCGTGGTTCGGTGTGAGCGTCAGCACCTCCTTAAATTGTCAAAAACAAGTATTTCGAGTCAAACCCAAGTCAAACGTTGTCAAAAGGGTACCATGTATAGTACCGTTGGATTCTTTTCATCGTAAGCCTTCCGACGACGCTTGTTTCGTGCAAATCTAAGGTGTATAACTGAAGTTATGGAGAAAACAAGTCAATAAAGACTTATGTGTAAGGTGGACCCAACCCTAGGGATATTTTGGGTATTGCACCCACTCAACCCAATCCCAACAAACCTTGGGCCTATAAAAGGACCCATTTGGGTCCTTTGGTTGTCATCATCTCTCTAAACCTCCTGATTAAGAGAGGAAGAGAGAAGGAAAAGCTTTCACAAAAATTAAAACTTTTTCTCGAGAACCAAGTTGCGAATCTGTAAAACCCAGGCTTCCCACTGCAAAAGTTGTGGCGGCGATGGCGGCGTGCAGTAGGTGAGCGACATGTGGCAGCACAAATGCACCAGCAGGTGACACATGGCGAAGAGAATTCAAGCACGTGCTTGCATGCGCGTGAGCGGGAGCGCAGCGAGACACTAAATCGCTAACACGTGGCCAATCAGGCAGCTTTAGCGAGGCGAGTAACTTAGGTTAACTTGAATTAGTGTTGGAATTGTAGTTTAGGGTCAAGTTAACCTAACACTTTAGAATTTAAGTTCTTTTTAACTGGTTGAGTTCAGGTTGTTCACTAAGAGACATAATTTTAAGCTTAATTCAACATTAATCCCTAAGCATAAATTACTATCTACTAAATCATTCAAATTAATAATTAACAATATTTTAAGCAAATGAATAATTGCATAATATATTTGACAATAAAAGCATGACATATTCCATTGAAGAAGAAACAAGTTTACAAGAAAGATTTATCATTCAAAATCAGATGAAAACATTGTTTTTTACAAGATATAGTTTACAAAGGATATGAAGCCTTATTACAACATTTAAAGCTCGATTACAAAAGGTATAGTACCTTCAGCCTCAAATTAGACATCTGATAAGAAAAATAGACGGCTTAAAAATTAAAGTTGGACTTCTGGTAGAGTATATGTTTATCACTCTGAATCGGGGTTTTAAAAATGATATGTTGCGGTATAGCCGATAAAGCACTAAAACAAATAGAATTTATGCTCGAATGGAAATCCAAGGTTAGATGCAGGGAGCAAGTAGCAAATCAATCTCAAAATCACAATTCCAAGTAAAATATATAAGCAATTATGACCAAAACTTGATTCAGAAATATTCAAGAATGATATATCAATAATTCAAGTATCAATATGCAAAAATGATAATTTGAATAACCAATTAGCCCTTTTAATGTTAAGCTTCAAATATATCAAATGTATCAATAGTGATTATCAACCAATATTCCACGTCAACCAAGTTAAATGATCCAACAGTAGCTTCAGAACCAGCAGAACACAGCTCCACAGAAGAGGCAAAGGCTTCTTTTTCTTCAAGCCTCAGTGAGAGGCACATGCATAGCACAGAGGCACGAAAGCCTCTCAGAGACACAAAGGGTGCAAGTGTTGAGAGCAGAGGTGCAAAGGGCAAAACCCCCCCTCTTTCTTTCTTCTTCACTTCTCTCTCAGAAACTCAAACGGATCCGGGTAATCGAACCCACGCCCAGACCCACAAAGGAGGGCACGTGCGTGGAGCGTGCAAGCGGGACCTCACCCCGGTGCTCTCGGAGACAACCAGTGGAGATCAAAAAATCAACTTATTTATCCCTTGTGCGGGCTTCAGCAACCCACGAGGTGGGACTATCCCACCTACTTTAGTTCTTCGCATAGTAGTAAATTCGTCATCATCGAATTGGGGCAGTGGCTGAGGTCTACGTCCCCAATTGAGGACCTGGGAGAGTTTCTGGACATCACCCGCACCACCTGGGGATGCAATCTTGGGCAATCGTGGTTAGAGCACCACGAATGAAGCCGGAGGGACGATGCAGCAGTGGAGCGACAATGAGAACCCTGAAAAGCAAGAACACGGCCTTGCGGCCACGTTAGAGGCGTTCAGAAGTATCGCTGAGGAACGACGAGTGTGCTAGTGGCGGTGGTGTGAGAGTGGTCGTGTAAGTCTAGCGAGGTCGGAGATGAAGGTGCAAAAGGGGTTTGTTCGGAGGACGGTTTGAATGGACAATCCCTTCAATTTCTTGAGGGGTTTTGTTCGTGGAGGGATGGTGGAGCTTATAGGATTAGTGGCGTGGCGTTTGGTGCGGTATGGCGTCGGGGGGATCTCGCCATAGTTGCTGCCGGAGAGGAGGAAGATGATGAGCAACGGGTGGTGTGGTGGTCGAATCAAGGTGCAAGAGGAAAGGAATTGATGTAGAGGAGAGGAAGAAGTAGAAGGGATTCGAGGAGAGGTAGAGGGACGGAGAGCATCGGTCGTGGCTTGACCAGAGCCAGAGAAGGAGAAGAGGACGGCGAGGCGGTGACAAGGATAGAGATAAAGAAGTCGGTCACACTTTGGATGGTAATGACCACAAGGAAGAGAGGAACCTGGTCGGGCGTCCAATTTGATGGTTGGGTGGCCAGAAGAGGAAAGCGGAGGGGAGTCACCGGAGCTAAGTGGGAAGGTGACTAGAGAAGGGAGAGAGAAGGTTTTCTCTGATTAAAACTCGCTAAGGAGCACGGACTTGCATTGGGTGTGCTTTTATAGGGCTTAGGATGGAGTTCCAAGCTTGGAAACAAGCTTGGAAACTCCCACATCTCCCATGCGTTCGCATGGGAGATTGGGAAATAATTAGAGTCCAAGGTCAGGTTTGATTGAAAGAGAATTCCTCAAGGAATCTTTGGTTCAAATTTAGAATTGATGATTGATTGAAAATAGAGCGAGAAATCCTCGCTCGAAACTTGACGGTGAAGGTCTGACCTTCCAAAAATGGTGTAAACACCTATGTGCAAAGAATGATGATAAATTTAGGGATGTATTTGCAATTATTTCAAAAGTTAGGGGCATATGTGTGAGAGAAAAGAGTCAGATAGGACTGAAATGTAAACTAGCTCAAGGTGATCTCTGATTGGGCTTAAATTTTGGTACAAACCTAAATTGGCTCCAAGGAATCTAATGGTGGAGTTGGATTTAGGTTTCGACTAGGTTTGATTGGGTAAATTGCGTAGAAATCTAAATTAGGGCAACTGTCTGTCTAAGACTCTGTTTTAGGTCAACATGGGTTCCAATGGTCAAATCAAAGATACCAAATCCTAGAGAATATTTTTCTATGATTTTTAGAGGGCTTAGGTGAATTTTATTCTGACCATAACCTCAGTTAATTAAATAGGTCTGTTTTTAGGATTTCAAATGTCATTTAATTCTTGAAATGCGTGAAAATCCGTTTCTGTCTGCACAGACCCTCTTATTGGACTTTAATGCATATTTGACCTTTAATAAACCCCTGAGAAAACTCGTGGTTGTTTTGCATTCATGATATGATGGTAAAATTACAGTTTTAACCTTGGTTTCATGTTAAACTCTCAAAAAGGATGTGTAGTGAATTTATGGTCCTTTGGTGGTTATGTAGGAGCATTTATTAATGGAGTTTGACTGATTAAAGCTAGATATGGTTGATGATGACGTTATCATCAATATGCAGATGTCTGAATTCTCTATACATTTATTTTCATTTCTCTGCTTAAGCTCCTGTTTTCTTTTATTTCTCTTCTTTCCTTTAGCTCTTCTTTTGCTTCTCTTGTGATCTCTCTCTAGAGCTCTATCTTTTTCTTCTGTTGTTTCTCTCCTTACTCTCTCAGGCTTAACACTTAGCTTCTCTTTAGCTCTTTTCCTTTCTTTCTTTTACCTCTATATTGTGCCTACTTAAATTCCACACTCGGTCAATTTCAGCTCAATTAAGGCCCACTAATTCTCTTCAATTATAAAAATTAGATTTTTAATGGGCGGCCCAAGATCGTTTAGGGATACACAACACCCTCATGGGTAGGACTAGACCCTACTTGTACTCGGGCCTAGTTCATTTAACGTAGATTTTATTTATTTTCATCAATGCACAGTATTAGGCCCAACCAGACCCACACAAGTCCACGACCACACGGGCCTATGCACGCACACCCACAGGCGCACACACACACCTACGCACAGGCACGTGCGTATGCACGCACTCGCACACATATGCTCGTAATATTTGCGGCTTGCATTGACGACCGAGGGGGTTGTAGCGCAAATTCCTAAAATACCATGTTGTGCGCCCTTAGACTACTGAGGTGAGACTATCAGCAACGCTTCCAGGCCGATCTTCAAAGATGGATTCCCTGCGACTCGCTGGGTCAAATTGTTCGAGCAAAGACTCGATCGATAGCTGTTTGTGTGCTGTACATGATTCAAGCATCAATTTGATGCTTTGATCTTGTTTGGTCCATCTATTTGATGGATGAAGATAGGTGTTTTGCATGGCCATTTAAGTCTGCAGAAGAGGGAATTCAGGTCGTTTGACCTAAAGAAGGGCTTAGGCCTTTAGTTGAAGACTTGGAAGGCTTCAGTGATGCATTCCGCATCAAATGAATAAGGGAGTTTGAAGGTGCTTTAGGAGGAGAAGCTGGAATACTTCATGAAAGAGCTTTAGAGCTCGATTTTAAGTTCTGAAAGGATTAGCAAGGAGATAAATCCAACAAGAACTGGTCTAAACAGATTTAGGAGATCAATTGCATCAGAATTGACTAAGATTTGAGTTTAAATCTCAGTAGGAAACATAAGAATAGTATTGGGTTCCCTTTAGAACCCAAAACACACAGAAGATTAAATCTCGGTCAAGCATCAATAAAACTCAATTAAATCAATATTAAGCACTTTAAAATCATCCCAGAATCCTAATCAACCTATTAAATCATTGAATCAATCCTTTAAGCACCCTGTTGAACCCAAGTTTGACTATGATAACTTCAGGGTTGAATTTTTTTATCCAAATCCTTTCTAATCAAATTAATGACCTAGATGGGTTCACTTAATCCTTAGGAATTGATATAACCCTTCAAATTAGGATTTTGAGAGCTCAGACAGTGCCAACAGGCACTGTTGCTTGGACCTGAAATAGGTTTGTTCGACAGAGAGACCTAGAGGTTCTCAATCCATTCTAAAGGGCTATGTGGATTCTCAGTAAGCTCCTCATGCTTTAGGATCAAATTCCATGCTCTAAACCCAAGTATTTTAGCCTCTCCAACTTCGCTGGAGTTGAAGAAGACAACTCAACAAGAAGATTTAATTATTAAAACACAATTCTAGCTACTGGAATCTCATCCTTAGACCCTAATCAAGTGATCTGGAGCTTCATGAGGAGTTCTAATGGCTGAAGCTGCAAAACTGTCTTGCCGGAGCTCGTCAGATCTCCGGTGAACTAAAAAATGAAGTGCCGAAGTCAATTCTTATGCGAAACAGACCATGAATGGTCTGGGCAAACTTCTGAGGTCACAAGGAACCTCAAGAGATGAACAGGAACTTCAATTGATGAAGTTAACACTGAGTTCATCAAGACTCAGTGGAATCACTTCTTAAGTTTGACAAAACTCAAGAACTGATCTCCCTCAAAATTGAATGAGGGGAACACTTCATTAAGATGTGGCGAAGGTGATGATATGATTAATTAGATGGAATTACTCCTCCTGAGCCGCCATTGACAGCAAGCTTAGGAGGTTGAATGATTTGGGTGTTTTGAGTGTAGTGAGTTATAGGTGTAATTAATTAGGTCAGGATGGTCCTTAAGGTGTCATGAAGGTGATGGAGGACCTACATGGGTGTGGAAATGGCTTTGAACAATTCACCATAAATAGTGAGGTGTTAGGTGAAGGTGTTGGTGGATTAGATGTTTAGATGTTTAATTAAGTGATTAAAGAGGTAGAACGGGGCCCTAAGATGATGATAAGGCGACGGAGGGCCCCAAATGGAGGTGTTCTAGCTCGGAGACCTCCGCCGCGGACAGCGGAGATCATCGATGAAGGTGAAATGGTTTGGGCAAATCAGCTGCTAAAATAGTGAATAAAGAAGCGAAATGTGATCATGAGGGGTGGAGGAAAGTGATCAGATGGAGGAAAGGGTGAATCGAGGTCCAGCGAGGCCAAACTTGGCCTCATTGGAGTCGGAGAAGAGAGGTGAGAAGTTGAACTACTTCTACTCCTAACTAAGTACCTAACTAATCCTACTCCTAAGAGCTATAACTACTTACCTGACGAAGGGGGTGAGGGAATCCGCCGTTGGTAGGGTGGAAACAAGATCGAAATCTAGAATTGGTGAGAGAAGAAGCTCTGGTCAATCAAAGTGGAGGGATTCCAAAGCTGTGGCTCACTCAATTGCCGTTGGCAGGGTGAAAGAGAGGAAGAGGGGGTGAGAGAGGCAGCGCTCCCTCAGCGGCAGCGCTTGAGGAGAACGGAGACGTCGGAGTTGCGGAGGAAACCTATTAACTGACCACGGTGTGGGAGCGAGGGAAGGGGGTCAATCACCGTGAATCGGAGGAGTTGAGGGGGTATTTATAGGTTTCGTCGGAGGCCAAGGGAGATGAACCTGGACTGATAGAGGTCTAGGTGCATGATAACCACCGGCGTCGTCTCCGACGCCGGTGAGCTTAAATGCCTGACCTAATTAGGATTTAAGGCCAATTCGCACTGTTGGATGGAGCGGAGGCGGTGACCGGGATGTCGGCAGCCAAGGTGATGAAGTTCAGTTACAGGATGGAGGAGGATCGGGCAGTGCAGTGATCGGACATTGTGGACTGCCCAAAGAGATGAAGATGAAGAAGACGAAGAAGAGGAAGAAGAAGACAGTGTTCACAGGGACCCATTTGCAAATAAACTTAAGGATTTAAAAGTGAATAAAAGGACTCAATTGAAAGGAATCCTAAGAACCTAAACGTAAACAGAGGCATTTTAAGCTTAATTTAATTTAATTCTTTTTCAATTTTTATATAGGATTATAAATTAGATAAATATTATATGTATGCCTTGAATTTACGTTTTTGACCTTTTTAGATGTATTTATTTAATTAATTAAATTACTTAAGTTAAGTAGATACTTATGGTAAGATATTGATTAAGTTAAATTAAATATTAATTAGGTAGCTAAATGTTTATAATTCGAGTCCAAATTATTAACTAAATTAATAATAATAATAATAATTGATATTTAATTTAATATTTTTAACTTATTTTTGTGGTTCTTATTAATTTGTCCCTTATATCATAATTAAACCTAAATAAACATATTCCTAGCTAATTAACTAGGGAAACTACTTAATTAGTTGTATTTAAGAGCCATGATGAGTTTATCATCAGTGAGGCGCGATCTCAGCAGCGTGCGAGCAATGAATCAGAATGCGATGCGTGTCACATTGACCAGTTGACCGGTCTAGTTGAACTAGTTAGTTCAATGACCCCCTTGTGCTGTTTCGTTCGGTTTAAGTTCTTCCCAACCTTGGATTTCAAAAAATAAGGTACCGTTGGAATTGTTTCGACATGTACTACGCGTTGGTATAATTTAATTTCACCTTTGGGTTATGTTCTTTTAGCGAAAAATCAGAAATGTGATTTGGAGTCTTCAACCCTATTTCTGTCTGTGTGAATTAGGTCTTACCATTGGTGCGTGCGCAGATTCCGACATGGGTGTGGAGACTGTCCCCAAGCTTTGTGCACACGATTCAGAATCATCGTGACCCTTCGGTGACATTAGGTAGAGTAGTTTACCCTTCTCTCGATTTTGTCCAATATTTAGGTATCTGTGGACCGGTCTTGTGTAATTCTTCGTTTGTATTGCCTTAGTTGGTGTGTGATTCTTGTTTTTGCTAAGTTTGAAACCCTATGATGTTTTTCCCGATTTATGGGCACTTTAATAAGAAATAAACGGGTTTATGTGAAAATAATTAAGAGTTAATGATTACATGTACCTCTGTCGTCATATGTATGAAAATGACTTTGATTTCCGTGAAACCAATTTGGTCATGTTTGTTGATTGGTAAATAGTATGGAATCACCTTCAAAAATTGGAAATTATCTATAAACTAATATCATTGAAAATTGATATGAATACCTGTTCATCCTAGGCTTAAGGATGTGAAATTATTAAAAATGACTAGATTTAACGAAAACAAAAGATACAATTATTTGGTATGAATTTAGTACGGCTATTTAGTTGGGATTTAAAGGATAAATAACTAGAACAGGCGCAATCGTTGTTGTTTAGAAAATGCATCGTAGTATAAGACAAAATCGCTCGAATCATTTAAATTTATAAACTCAGATATAGAAAATAGAGTTCGAGATCGTTCGCAAGGAGAAAATATGTAATTTAATTTCACTAATAACAAGAAATATATATGCAATTAAAAGCAACAATACTCAGAATGATATTTCAATAAAATCAGAATAATAGTGCAAAAAGATTGGATTAAAATGGTGATTTGAATAACCAAATTATCCCTTCAATGTTATGCTCATAATCACTTTAAATATCTCGACAACGAATCACAACTATTAATCAAGTTATTCAAATAATGCCACAGTAATTAGCGGAGGGCCTCAGACGATAGGCCACAAGCTTCGAACACCTTAACAGAAGAGGCTCAAGGGCCCTTCTCAAGAGAACAAGGCTCTTCTCCCTCAAGAACACAGCAGCAGCAACAACAGAGGCTCAAGGGCCTCTTTGGAATTTCTCTAAATATCGAGAGTAGAGGGAGTGCACGAGAGCAAAACCTGCCCCCTCTCTCTCAGATCCTCTTTCTCTCTTAGATACAGGGGTTCAGTCAGATATATGGTTGAGTATTTGAATCCGTGCAGGGGACCAGACCCGCGTGGTAGTGGCCGCGAGTGAGGAGTGTATGAATGCATGCGTGGAGGGACCCGACCCCTCGTGTATTGGGCGAGAGGTCATCTCACAAAAGACTTTTATATTGCGCAAAAGACTTCAAATCTGATGATGTGGGACTATCTTTGTCCCTCTCTTTTTCGCATGACAATTAAGGAGATGGTGCTCCAATTGAAGGTGAAGGCGTAGCTGAAGTCTCCAATTAACTGCCTGGGAAGAGACCTAGAACTCAATCGCGTGACCTGGGAGTGGAATCGTGGGTGATTATGGCTGGAGAACTGCAGCGAAGGTCGGAGAAGACAAGGGCAGTGGTGGAGTGACCGTGAGCAGCTAAAATAGAAAATACAGCCTCACAACCACGTCAGAGGAGCTTAGGATGATCACCGATGAACGACGAGTGCACTGGTGATGGTTTTGTGGAATGAGAGTGCATGTGGAGGTCTGGTGACCTTGGGGAGGTGGTGCGGTGAGGGTGGTGTTGGGTGGAGTGTTTGAGTGGCCGATCCCCTCAATTACATGAGGGGTTTTGGTGGGAGAGGGACGACGAAGGTATAGGGGTTAGTGGCGGGCTGTTTGATGCGGGGGAGCGAGTGGAGGGCTTCGCTAGAGAGTTGCCAGAGTTGGAGAAGGTGACGATGGCAGGGTCGTGTGAGCGTGCAAAAGTGGAGATTAAGTGTATGAGTTGGGTCAGGGGAAGGTGAGGAGTCGAACTAGGGCAGTTGCAGACGATGAGAGGGCAGAGATGATGCTGGCTATGATTGGCCGATGTTGGAGACGAAAGAAGCTTCGAGGAGAGGAATGATGATGTCTGAAGAGGAAGGAGGCCCCTCGCAGGTGTGGCGAGGTGTGGACGACGGAGAGGAAGAACCTGTTGCCTATAGTACGTGGCAGCAGGTAAAGAGGCTAGACGAGGAAGGTCGCTAGAGACGAGTTGTAGTAGACTTGAGGTAGAGGAGGAAGGGTTGTTTTCGGCAAAAAAACTCGCTAAGCATTTCTTCAAAGAAAAAACTCGCTAAGCAACGAGGTCTTGCATTAGGGGACCTTTTAAAGGTATCAGGGCTTGGTTCAAGCTTGGAAACAAGCTCAAAGAGCTAGGATTTCTAGGATAAGAGATCCTTAATCTTGAGGAGTTCGCATGAGCTCCTTGACGAGAATTGGAGTCCAAGACAACGTTTAGATGATTGGAGATTCTCTCAAGGTCATTCATTCCAATTTTAGAAGGAATTGATCGAGAAATCGGGGAGAAATCCCAGATTGAAGGTTGGTGTGTTTGAGTTCACACTGTTAATTGCGGTAGGGACCTTTTTGAAGAAAACGATGAGAAGTTAGGGTGCTAAATGCAAAGATTTCGAAAGCTAGGGGCTTAAGTGTGAAAAATAGAGTTTAAATGGACTAAAATGCAAATTAGGTCAAGATGGACTGTAACGACCCGATTCCTGAGTCCCTACGAGACACGAGAACCGGACCGACTCGACTAATCCCAAGACCTGGTCGTCCAACGAGGAAGTAACCAAAACAGCAGTAAAATAAACCACATTCAGCATGAATATAACTAACAGTAAGAAAATACAGCAGTAAGGAAAGAAACCACTACAGTATATACTACCACAACAGTAGAACAACATTCATAACATAATATGAAACTGTAGGTAAAGAAAAGTACAACGGTAACAAGAACTACTCACTACAGTGGAACCAAAAAGAGGTACAAGAGAACAGTGGTAACTCTACTGGACCCTACTCATCCCAGCGTCCTCTGCAGCCGCTGACCCTGGCTACTCAACACCTGGTCCTGAAAGGTAACGAGTGTAACACGTCAGCAAAACGCTGAGTAGAGTGGCAACTAAAACAAAAGGAACAGTAGAGTGTACAGTAGTTGTTATGTTCTGTTGCTTTCTTTAATTACGTCTTTCTATTGTCTCACAATTTATCTATTTCTCAGATCCTTCACTTGATCTCGAATGTTCCTCGTGGGAACGATCTTGATTGCAGTCTTTTCCGAACAATAGAAGTAGCACGTGGTGCTCTCCTGGCCGGGAGAGTCCCCCGTGGTGATCCTACTCTCAGTCAACCACCCCAAGGTCACAGACAGGCGTAACGGTGACTATGGCACGCGCGATAAACGCACAGGTAGCTAACCCGCACTGGCACGCGGTCAGTCGTTTCCGTTAACGGGTGCGCCCAAAGCACAGCACGGAACCAGTACAGGGCAGAGCCCTCTCAGTAATAGGGGTCCAACCCCTCCACAGTAACCAAACAGGGGCCTTGCCCCTCCACAGTCCGCGCACCCTCGCCTGACTACCCTGGTTGCCCAGTGGGCCTAACAAGTCGGTGTAGGAGGCTAGCAGAACCCCGGCGCCCGTGGGGTAGCTAGTACCTCCCTACACTAGTAGCTCTCCTCGGTACTACATACACGAGGACCAGCAAGTCGTTACAAAGTGGCCAGTCCTAACCCCGGGTCCCTGGGGCGGCTAGCTCCGCTCTGCACTAAACAGGGGGACAGTCGCTCTCCTTGGTACTCCGTATTCAAGGGCCAGCTCACTTGCCCAATTCTATTCCATTCACTTTCCAGGAGTTCTACTCCTAATTCCCCGTAGGGTTCCATCTCTTTTAACTCAGCGCATTCCGGTTTCATCTTTCCAGTTTCACGTTCATACATCCCATATTCTTAATCATGTGTATTTATTCATAACAGGCAGCTGTTTAGACAAATTTACAGGCAGCTATTATTTCTTTTCCACATTTTCAAGACTGCAGTGTTCACATATTCTACTAGTTTTCCCATCCTAGGATTCATGTCATACCCTAGGATCTATCATACAATATAGTTTTCCAGCCCTAGGATTTATGCAACACCCTAGGATCTATCATTCAATCTATTTCTCATTCCTAGGATTCATGCAATGTCCTAGGTTCTATTTATGGTTTCATAATTTAACAGATTATACTTAAAGCCACTCTACCGGTTACAACAGGCGAACTGGGGGAGTGGTTGGAAATCCTGCGTGCCTCTGCAACCCCCGAGACTGCAACGGAACGGGGTCCTATCACAAGGATCAAACACAAGGAATTTCTCAAAATAGTATATAGCTACTGTAAACGGGTAAAGGATGAAATTCCGAAAAGCACGCAACTCGAAACGCGGAAAACGGACCCCGAACGGGCCCTAAATGGGTCGAAAACGACGAAACAGTGCAAAATCAGACGTCTGGAACTTATTCCAGACGTCTTAAAATGTGGATCAGGGGTTACCTTGCTCTGCGTGGTCTCTCAGACGTCCAGAAGCTTGCGGGGGCGTCTGGCCTAGTTCCCAGACGTCCGATGGTCACCCCGGACGTCTGGAAGTCGTTCCCGTCGTCTGGCACTGCAGCCAGACGTCTGATTCGCGTTGGATGCGAATCTTAGAACCTGTGCGTACCCATTTCCTCTCTCTCTTAGTACGGTCAGTAGAAGAAAACGAAGAAGCGGAAATAACTCACCTTTCAGACGTCTGGACAGTCTTCCAGACGTCGTCCCAGCCGTCTGGTTTCAAGCCCAGACGTCTGATTCTGGAGAAAATTCCAGAACCAGGACGCGACTCGCCCTCCGCTCGCGACGCTCGACCGCACCGCGACCTCGTCCGCCTGCTGCTCGAGCTGCAGCAGGCCTCCCGCGTCACCTCGCGTCCGCTGCGCCCCCGCCGGTCGGCTCCCAGCAGCCCCGGCGAGCTCGCCTCACGGCCGAGCGCCTCTTCCCACGCGCAGCACCTCCTCCCACGCTCACTGCTGTCGCTGCCGCCGCTCACTCGCGCTCGCTCTCGCGCACCAGCTGGAAGGAGAAGAGGAAGGGCGGAGGTGACGGGAGTGAGGGGGAGGGCGTGGCCTTTTAAGGCCGCGCGAGGAGGAGAGAGAGAGGACTGAGGGCGCAGCCTGCAGGAGAGAGGGAAAAAGAGAGAGAGAAAGATGCGCTTGCAGGTCTGCGCGCTCAGGCGCACAGACGAAACCGTTGTGTCGAAAAAAAACCGAATCCCAGACGTCTGGAAGGGGTTCCAGACGTCTGGTAGGACGTCTTAAAAACGTCTGAATCCGCGTGTTCGTAACATGGACTTCGATTGGGATCATATTTTTGTAACAACCTAATTTAGATCCAAGGAATCTAATGGTGAAGTTGGATTTCAGTTTTGGCCAAGTTTGACTAAGTAATTTGCATAGAAACCTAAATTTGGGCAAAACTCTATTTGTGACTTTGTTAAGGTCAAAATAGGTTTCAAAGGTCAAATCAAGGTTACCAAACCTCAAGGAATATTTTTCTATGAATTTTAGGAGATTTAGATGAATTTTACCTGACCAGAACCTTTGTAATTTAAGTGAGTTTGAAATTAGGGTTTTGGGTATTGTATTGGTTCTCAAATACGCGAAACCCCGTTTCTATTTGCATGGACCAACTTATTGGTTTTTAATGCTCATTTGACCTTCACTTTTCCCCTAATAAACCCCTTGGTTATTCTGTGTTCATGATATACTATTAAAATTACAGAATTAACCCTACTTCCTTGTTCTCTTCTCAAAACGGAATAATGTGGAGTTGCAACCCTCATATGGTTATGTAGGAGCATTTATCTTTCAATGCTAACTAAAAGTGGCCAGTTAGGGCCTATGATGGTGTTCCCATCACCTGTTATTCATCGGATTTTGGTTGTAGCTTTGGTCTTTTAGACTGGTTTAGGGAGTTGCTGGCCTCCCTACGACTCTTTGGTTAGGCTTAGCAGCTAATTGGGATAGTGGGATGTGTGGCTAGAGGTTTAGAGTGGTTCTTCTTGGCCGGTTGGTGGGTCAATGGTTATCTGTGATTAGCGTACACAACGCTTGTACGTGTTCACGCTAGACGACGTAGCCATCACTCCTTCACGCAATGACCTCAGGATGATGGAGTGTGGTGACTCGATAGGTATAAGTGGTCTTCCCTGTCATGAGGGTGGCTTATACTGGTCTTGCGCTGCAGGAAGTTATACGAGATCGTCTTATACCCGATACGTCGATTGATGGATTAAGAATTGTAATAATATGGGTGAATTACATAAACGTAATTGGATAAGAAATAAATTGTAAACAAACGAACTTTTGGCATAGTGTCCCTTTTCTTGTACCATTGTTACTATTGCTACTTGTCTAGTTGTTATATTGTATTCAGTTTTCATTGACATTTTGTCTTGGGTTTCGTACTCAAGTGTTGCGGAGTAGTTGGGTGCAATGGATGCCATCGGTCAGACTTCTATGGAATCGGGTCCTACCTGAGGAGACATACCGTACTGAGCCAGTGCTCGTAGTAGTTTTTTTTACGCCGTTAGGTTTTTATTTCCTGTCTTTTGGTGATTGTAGGAGACTTTATTTACATTTCTGCTTTCTATGGTGAATTTTTATTATACCGTCATCACTTTACTTTAATACATTATGAATGAATGTTGGCTATTAATATTTTATGACTTTGTGTTGGGTGACTGTGATCTTACGACTTTTTGTATTAGTTTTAGCAGACGGCGACCTGGGTTTCGTCGCTTGGCGGAACTAAGGTTGTTACAAGCAACATCAACATGCCTGGCTCTAACTTGTTTGGCTTAATCCGAAGTCATCTGACTCAAAGTAATGCATAAGTTAAATCCAACACACAAGCTTACAAATGAGCTAGTTCAATCGAAGGCTCATTACTTTGCAAAATGAGTCGATCGACTATTTCTCTTAACAACATGCCCATCCAACTAATCTAATCAAACATCTCACATGAACCTTGACATATGTGTAATTACCATCGCAAGCTTAATTCACAAGCTCCACAAAACTATGCTTATACGTAGCATATCGTTCAAAGCATTCCCGTAAATTTTCCAATTTCATCATCTCTTTAATCATATGACTTAGTCGAGCAAGAATACAATCTCATGAAGAATATCGATTCAAATCTTATCCTGCTAAAAAAAGAGTCGCCATGATTTGATTCGACTCCATAAGGTCGTCTATCTTGAAACATTTCCTAACCTGAACTCAACGAGCTCAACAATCAAATCCATGAACCTTAGATCTGATTCACTTTAACCCTAATTAGATATATTGATACGACATAACACCCAAGATGCTGCAACATGCATTTCTTATCAGGATTAATGAGCTAAGTTGTAAGGCTTATTTTAACCTGTATTGATTTAAGGCATTATGTTATATATAAAGGAAAATATTGAACAATCTATATTAGGTAATGTGAAATTTATCCCTTATATGTGAAGGTCTATATATATCCTTATAAAAAAAAAAAAAAAAAAAGTAAGAATCACTTTTTCGTCATTTCATTTAATATCTCTCACCTTCCACCGAGTATAATCGTTTGGCAGAAAGTCTTCATTTCAATTGATAATCTACGTCACCGATGACCTCCAAGGACGTTGGACTCATAGGTTCACCTCACTACGATGCCTTATCGAGGATTCCTCGTCCTCCCATCTCGTACCGCCACTATCGAGGATTCATCGTCCTCACATCCAGGTGGCGTTCGCTCGCTGTAAGCTATAAACCCCTCACGCTCGGCAATTTTGGCAGTACGCGCCAACTCCCTTGCCCGAATTGGCACGCTGCAGACTACTCCACCACCAGGAGAACCTCCGTGCAACCCCGATGGAAGAGCCCCCCACAGCCCCCTCTTCCTCTTCTTCCTCCTCCTTTCCCCATCCCCGCCGCACCATCACCCCCGAGGACACCGTCTTCTACGCCATCTATCCGGACGACCCCTCCACCCCGCTCGACCCGCTCCGCCTCCTCCTCCTCTCCTCCCTCTCCCCCTTCCTCCGCGACTACATATGGCAGCACGAGCCCTTCCAACTCTCCCTCCCCCCGCCCCCTCCCTCCCCATCCTCCCCCTGCCCCCTCTGCCTCTCCCCCTCCCCTCCTCACCTCCACGGCAAGACCCGCTTCGGCGACAACCTCGAGGACGAGTGGTTCATCGTCTCCCTCCTCCTCCACTTCTCCCTCTCCTTCCCCTCTCTCTCCGCCCGCGTCTGGGACTCCGACGGCGACTTCCTCCTCATCGAGTCCGCGTTCTCCATCCCCCGCTGGCTCTCCCCCCTCACCTCCCCCCACCGCGTCTTCCTCCACCGCGGCGACCTCCACCTCCTCGGCCCCCGCTCCATCCCCCTCTCCCCCTCTCGTCCCCCTCTCCCCGACGCCCTCCGCGCCCTCCTCGCCCCCACCCGCGCCCCCACCCGCGCCCCCGACGCCGCGCAGGCCGCCATCCGCCGCAGGATCCGCGGCTACCCGCATCGCGCCGTCGAGCTCCTCATGCACCGCGTTCGCGTCCGCCTCCCGATCCCCGCCGCGCGCGTGCTCCGCGAGGAGCCCTGCCTCGTCTCCCTCGCCGTAGAGGGCTTCTACGACCGCGACGTCGACACGATGAGGCAAGCCTCCAGGATGGAGAGGTTCCTGAGGAGCGAGGGTGGAGAGGGGGCGGTGGAGATGGTCGCGGCGGGCGTGAGGATGTCGCGGGCAATGTACGCGCAGCTCGTGCAGCAGAGGTTCCAGGCACCGAGGTGCTACCCGATGCCCCAGAGGGACGATGGGCCCGTGGCGTTCGCGGAGGCGGAGCTCGGGATGAAGATTGCATGTGGGCTCGAGATGATGTACCAGGAGAGGAGGAGGGCAGGGGACGAGGGGAAGGGTGCCACCTGGGAGGCGTTCAAGGAGAGCCTTGAGAACTCCGGGTACTTCAGGGACCTCCTGGCGGGTTCGCAGGAGCACAAGCGGCTCATGCGTGAGGCAGAGGAGAGTTTTCGGAGCAGCATCTTATTCTCACATACTAGGTGATTTCAGATATCTCGTGTTGCAGATGTGCATGATTACATATGACATCCATGTGTTAGTCTGTAGATGGAGTAGGCTTTGGAATCATTAGCATTTCTTACTGTTTGTCTTGAAAATTGGAATTGCATTGAAATAGAGATGTTGGTGGATTGCTTGCTGCTAAGTTGGGCTTGTGAATGGATGAAGATATCAGAACGTGAATTTGGGATCTGGATTCTTTTAATCTAGATAATTACCTGATTCAATAAATACTGGATAATTTGGTATTGGAAAGTCCATCCTGATACCAGATGGACATGAGGATTCGGACAGTGAAGTGATTGCTCTGACAAACATCTGCTTTGAATACATTTATGGACTGCAAATATGTGTTTAGAGTTGCATTTGCAGAAATGAACGTACAAAATACTTTTCCCATGGTATGTAAGCATGTGTGTAGAGTTGTACATGCAAGAATGAATGTAGAAAATACTTTTCCTGTGGTATGTATATGTATTGTATGTACTATCTACTAGTGTATTACAATGTGCATGCTTTTATTTATATAATGCACTCATTGTATTTTATGGTCAAGTATGGATACATTGGCTCAGATATATCTTGCTTTGGATGTTAGTATGGACGTTGGCTGTACTATTGGTTGGATGACGAGAAGATATTGAATAGTTTGAACATTTTCTGGATATGAATTTTGGTACCAAGACTGTGATGTATTGATTTCATCTTCAGGCCTATAGTTAACCTAATTTTCACAAAAAACGAGGATGACTAAAGATTTGGATTTCTGTCCGTTGATTATGTTGTCCTTGTATCTTTTCCAATCGGTTTTTTGAGATTTATTTTATTTGATAAGTGGCATGAAACAAATTCTGGATGTTTCATGGTGATTGAGACTGAAGGCATGTTTATTCCCTTCTGCAGCAATGTCTTGAATGCTCCTGTGAGACGTATAGATGAAATACTTGGTTCCCCTTACTTGGAAAGTGATTTCAAGGGTATCGACGTTCCCCCATCTGATGACGATTCGTGGATGTATAATGGGGAGGACGAACTAAATGCGGCACTTGCAGAAAGACAGAAGGAAATGGAGCAATATGAGTCAGAACATAGAAGATCCACTGGAAAACAAAAGACATTAGACACCAATTCTGGTGTGCCACTTGATGAAAATAACATAGGAGAGATGGCAAAAACATTGCGCGCATTTGTTGAGAAGGCTTCTAGTTTCGAAGGTGCTGAGGTGCCAGAAAACAGGTATGCTATGAATCTTTCCAAGGCTTTTTTTTATAAATTGTTTGTTCTGTTTAATTTTGTTATTATCAAATATAAATGGAACATCAAACTTAATCATGTAGTTACTTGGTTACCAGCAATCTTGTCATCTTAATTTTTCAGTGTTCTGTGCATTTGTTTACATTACTAATTTTGAAATTACATATTTTGTGGCATTCTATAGCAAAAGGTTGCACATTGATGGAACTTAAGTCACTTATGATCCTTCTTCTGAAGAAATTCTTATGCTTTCTTTGTTCCACTGATGTTTCCAACAACAGATGAATAATGCCACATCCTCAACCAGGATGACCTAGAGTCTTTTCATAGTCTCTTGGTAGAATTCCTAAATGTCAAGGTCATTCACCAGTAGTGGAGTGAGATAAACTCCATGGATTATGATGTGTGATCTGACTTTGGCTTTGATGATTATGAGATTTGTGCAAGCTCGATTACCTTGACTATGATAGTACTCTTGCCCTGACAACAGAATGAATTAGAGCCCTTGTTGTTCCATTAGTGTTATCCTTCACGCTTGAATGATCCATGAGTACTAAGAAGGCTAGGGTCAGTGCCATTTTCAGGGGAAAGGTTGACTCATCCAACATCTAATGATAGTGATGCCTATTTCCATGCTCTTCGAGAAGCAAATACACGAATTGCTCGTTTGTCCTTCGATGAGGGAGCATATTTTGACCTGCTCATAGTAAGACTCTCTTGTTAAGTGTTACTGTGTAAAGGGTACATGGACCGTCAGGTGCGAGTCCATGCAAATTGTATCTTTATAAATACTGTAACACCCTTGCTCATTTTGTGTCTTGGTAAAAACAAAAGCTAAGTTGTTAGTGGGTGCCATGGCTAGTGCCTACATGGTTTTTTGGTTCCATTGAGAAGGGTTTTCCATGTAAATCCATCTTTTGTTTGATTTGTTTGTAATATAGTATTGGAGCAGACCTGAATGTTTGCAATGGAAGCCTTCTGTGTATAGTGTGCATGCTAAGGCATCTACATGGACTTTTGCATGATTGTGGGCCTTACAATTTAGTTGAGGCTCTCTATACACATTGGGAGATTGACTGATAAGAGGCAATAACTTTGCCTATTGTTTTGTTGGAAGTTTGGGAAACAATAAGAGGTGCACACTGGGTCTGGCGGAGGGTATGATGAAGTTCAATGAATTCAGTTGGGGTTAGCTAGGGTAACTGTTGACACTTGTTTCATTTGTTTTTTCCCTGTTTCAGATTTGTGCTCTTGGCTCAAAGGTTGTGTTCTATAATCGACACGTCTATATCTAGTTTTAGACCTCTTGATTAGTTGCTTGTGCCTTGGGAAGCTTTAATCCTAAGCATAGATGGTGACATCTAAGGAGGAAGTGGGTGGTATCTTGATGAAGGGCGAAGATTATCTTGATCTTTAGATAGGATGAAGAGCCGAGATTGTCTCAAAAATTGGATTATATCGAGTCCATGTCAATGCCAAGATAATTTCAATATTCACTCTCAAGACAATCGCATGAGTCATGAGAGCAAGAGAGGGACGAGGGTAGCTGAGGGTCGAGCGTAGGCAAAGAAGATAGAAGAATCCAGCTAGTAAAAAAGGGGACATTGAAGCTATCTATTGCTTCTGATGCTTGAAGTGTGACCTAAGAGTGAAAAAATGTAGGGATTTGGTGAGGTGCAAGCAGTATGGAGGGTTCAAGCATTATGCATTCTTTGCCTACAATGAGCATCAATGAAGGAGTGGCCAATTGAAGGTTCAACTATGAGGGTCGTGAAGGTTACATGGTCACAGGCATTGACAAGGTTGGGTGCGGAAACTTGTCTCGCTCATTATTGGCTTGCTAAATGGCTTGCCAAGTAGGAAGGCAGTTGCGGAGGCTTTGCTCGACACTTGGATTGGAGGATGGGTTCTTGGTGTTGGTTCTTGACCTTTAAAGTGTTGTAGTGATGAAAAGTGGTGAGTTTGATGTTTTTGATGATTCTATGTTTTGGAGGCTCGGTGCGGTGGCGTATGCCTTCGCAATTTGTTGGTATGTCGCAAGGATGACTTTTAGCATTACCATTGGTATTGATGGAGTTTCTTGGGCTCCTGGTAAGATTGAGGATGAGGGACGTGTTGGAGTCCCACATGGCCACATTTGGGCAATTCAAGGAGTGCATGATTTCTCCTCTAGATGCACCAGACCTTCATTGGATCCGTGCGAAGGTGGAGATCCAACACAAGAATGCGATCCTTGCAGCTCGTCTTTTTCAATGGGGAGGATACTCAGCCTTGGAGTGGGTGGTGCAGATAGAGTGAGAGGCAAGCTAGACACAATGATCACTCATTGACTATGGGTTTGGATGTCTATCATCGATTGGTAGGATGGAATGGGTGGCAGGGGGGGAATCTTGAAGATGGCATGGAAGTTAGACCCTCGTAACTATATAGTCTTAAGGATTGTGAGTGTTGTCATTGGTCCTTACGTGTAATCCTCGAGATTTGCGGCTAAATCTTGTTGGGATTTGGTTAGTGATGACTGCCCTATTTCTTAGGGGCCTTATTTAGCTTCCTCAACTTAGAGTGCATGTGCCTCACCCACACGCTCTTTATTAAGTAGGTGTTTGGCATTTTTTGATTTTGGTCTCAAAGAAGGTGACTACTCTTTGGACCTGACCCGCACTATCTTTGGGTCTTTTATTGGTTTCCTTGCATAGGAAGGGGAATTGGATTAGCTGCTATTTTGGATATCCATTAAGGCATTAGTGATAGAGATATAGGTCATCCACTTGATGCTAATTGGCGTTAGGGATGGAGGAGCACTCCATGGAATTAGGCAGCGATGGAATTGCTTAGCTAGCATTCTACAGTATTGCTGGTGAGGCAACCATGCATTTGCGGTTGTTGGCAATGGTAGGAGGCCTTCTCATTTAGGGGATGTGATTGGCAATGCATAAACATAAAAAACAAGCTTGCACATGTGCCAATGTAGAGAACCATCTGCGGGGGAAAGTTCGTAAATGAAGCTATTAAGTTGGAACATTCACGGGCTTCGTGATCAGAAGTGTCGTGGGGTCTTGAGTTGATACTTATTAGAAGTAGGGTGCAAATGTCATGGTGCTAGAATGAACCAAGTAGGAGTCCAATAATCGCTATTTGTGGCGCTCAGTGGGTAGATACAAGCTTGACCAGTAAACATGCATGATAGATCAGGGGGCGTGGTTCTTTCATTGGACAACTGGCTGTTTGTTCATCAAAATTGGGTGGACAAACATGTAGCAACAATATCCTTGGAGAGGACGTGTTGGGTTGACATTGGATTATGGGAGTTTGTGGTTTTTTGATGTCAAACTTACGATTAGAGCTATGAGAGGATACTAGAACAGTAACCTACCTATGTAGTGATATTTCTTCTTTGTTATTTGATTTTACCTTATTTCTTATTAATAGATTGGATGAGGGAAGGGGTTATGATGCTTGCTCTGTGGAGTTTTTGGAATTGATGTCTGACCTCAATTTGCAAGATCTCGGCCCTTCAAATTGCTTCTACGCTTGGAGGAGTACAACAACCCTAACATCCAAGTCAAGGATCGATAGGTTTTGTAGTTGTACAAGTTTTTTGAAAGCATTCCCTTCCTATGTAGACTAAGCAGTTCATTGACCTTTTTTAGATCGTTTGCCTCCTATGTAAAACTTGAGTGAAGCACTCAAACCCGCTACATATTTCAAGCTTGAATGTGCTTGGCTTCTCGAAGATGGATTGAAAGAGATGAAGGATTGGTGGTGCAACGTGCCAAAATTTGGGTTTGTAATGGTCATGTTGGCATAAAGATTGAAGGAGCTAAAAATACCACTTGATTGCTTATAGACAATAGGTGAATGGGGAAAGGCGGAAGAAGAAAATTGTTGATTTAAAGAAGATTGCTGAGTTGATTTAAAGAAAATTGGTAGGGCCACCTAACATCTTGTTAATCCTATAAGCTTTAATGAAAGTTTTAAATGTCGATATTGATGTCGTATTGACAAGTCAAAAAGGAGATATGTTAGGAATATATCGCAGATGTCGGTGAATTTTAGGAAAATCGCTCAAAAAAGCTTAAAATGACTTAAAATGTCACAAATTTGATGAAAATTAACATTTTAATAAGTAACACATGCACGAAGAAATGCCTAAAAGACTAAAATCATAAATTTTGAATGAAAATATAATAGAAATGTATTAAACCGTAGAGATTTAGTCCACAAATCATTACTAAATTGGGGATTAATTAGGTATATTTTCTAAATAATGTGTAGACCACATCAATTTATGCAATAATCAAGTCTAACATAAGATTTAACCTTGGTATGACTAGTAACCAAGGTTAAATCGAGGTGAGTTAGGCCTAATGGTGTAAAAAATGATAAGATTAAGGTGATTACCTTGTTGAGAGATGATAAACGCGAGTTTATTATCATTCTTATGCCCTAAAATAGATCTAGTTCTTAGGTTTTTAACTCTGCAAATGGATTTTTGGGTTGCATTTAGGCATTTACTTAGGTTAGGCATGCATTGCATGATTTTTTGTGTTTTTGACACGTTCATTTGAGTGTTAGGAATGAACAGATAGCCAGATTCCTAAAACCCTAACAATCAAGAAGACAACTGGTGAAGAGAAGCTTAATTTAGCTGGACCCTAGCTAAATCCAGCTCATCATAGCTGGATACCAGCTTACTTGGGTTAAGTTTAGCTCTCTCAAGCTCCATTCAGCTCATCTTAGCTGGATGGTAGCTTAGGGCAGCTCAACTTAGCTCAAGTCAGCTCAGATCCAGCTCAACTTAGTTAAGTCTGACTCATCTTAGCTCCAATCAGTTCACTACGAGCTTAAGTTAGCTCAACTTAGTTGACAGGAGTTTACTTTAGCTCAGGTCCAGCTTTACTTAGCTGAATTCCCTTCAGCTTAGCTACTACTTGTCAACTTAGTAGCTAAGCTAACTCGAGAGTTCCCACCAGAAGCACATCCAGCTCAACATAGCTCCAGATAGGTTGAGTCCAGCTCAACTTAGCTCTACTACTCAAGCTTAGCTGCTAGCAGAAGAACTAGTTAGCTAAGCTGAGTAGTTGAGCAATTATGAAGACCTCTTCAACAAGATTCAGCTCCAGGAAAATTACTGCAGCTCCTCCTCTCAAACACCCTAGCTTCCTTCTACCTCCTCTTCTATTTACCTACTAGCTAAGCTAGCTTAGCTGAGCTCTCTACTCCCTAGCCATCCACCATCACCCTAACCTTAACCTTTAACACCACCCTAAGCTAGCTCAACCTTAGGTCCACCTAAGCTACTAGTCCATCCCCCTTTTGGCGCCACTTAGTAGCCACCCTTTGTCCCCTTAATCACCACCAAGAGACATCATCAATTTCCCTCCAAAACCTAGAAATGGTGCCAACTTTTCCCTCCAAATTTCCTTCAATCACCACCATCCATCTCCTTTTAAGGCCATCACCACCATCCACCTCACCTCCCTTTTAGAAGCCCTCAAAGTTGGCGCCACCTTTTGGTGTCCCTCCAACCCTTAACCAACCACCCATGCAACCCTTAGGTTAGCGCCAATCAAACCTAACCCTAGATCCTACCACCAACCCATCCTAGCCATCCATCCTAAAGCCACCAAATCCCCTACAAAACTCTTCACTTGGCACCAACCCACCCTAGCCTTAGGATCATCTAACCACCCCCATAAACTTATCATAACCCTACACATCATCCACGCCAACCCCTCCCCTCTACGACTCCTATATATACCCCATTTAACTACCATTACCTATCACCTTTGGCTACATACACCACACATAATTCCACCTACACTCCACCATATCTTTTGGCCAAGAGAAGGAGAAGCAGATTAAGGGGGGATACTCTGTCCCCTTGGTGCCTTCCCCTCTTCCCTTCTCTCTTGTGCCCACGCCAGCTAAAGGTCAAGCTAGGCAGGAGGACGTCCAGAAGAGTTCTTGAGGGTGGTTTACGCTCACCCTTGGAGTGTTTGGAGTGGAATCCTTCCACTCTTGGAGGAGCTAGGGCACACCCACTAAGGGTTTGCCAAGAAGGATATCATCATCTTTGGAGGGCACTTCAAGAAAAGGATTAGGAGAAATCCTTTTCAAGCTCAAGAGCAACTGAGCTTGGTGCAAGGATCTTCTCTTCACCAACATCACTGGGAGGATTTTTGTTTTCAATTTTTGTGTTTTCATTCATATGATAGAAGCATTCCTCTACTAGTAATTTTGTAAAACAATTTTCTCCATAATCAAGTTGCCTTTCCATAATCCTTATCGCATTTTGTTTAATTGCTTTTTACTCTAGTGCACTCACACTTTCTCTCTAATTACCTTAGGTCTTCACATACCTAGGGTGAGCTTAGAGAAAGGTTATTCTTGTCACTTAGATTTTAGCAAGTTTAGTGTAGTCTTCCTTCGTATTTCAAATTCAATTGCCTATTATTTCAAAACTAAAAAAAAATTATATTCAAAAATTACAAAAGGAAAGTTGATTTCTCGATTTCAAGCGAGTATTTTAAAGTGCAAACTTGCCTCCTTGGACGACCCTAGATACCATCGCTATCTAGGATTATAAATTCAAAAGCGATTGCGGATTTGCGTGTTACAATGACTTAAAATCCTAATTTAACAAACCGTGCATTTTCGCCATCAAGAGATGAACAAGAACTCCAAATCACATAATAATTGAGGTGAATGAATCGATGAACGCTCACAGCGGGTAGCAACAGAGAATGAAGGAGAGGAGAGGAGAGGAAGAAAGCAAAGAAAGAGGTGACTTAGAGTAGATGCAGAGGTATCATCTGATGTCATTAGAGATTAGCAATATTTAGGAAAAATTGCATATATGTGCTTTAGTTTCGACGATACATCGCTGATATACATCGACATGGGTAATATTTCTTCTGACGTCGTTGTCGATATGTCGTGACATCTCTTTCATTGCTCGAAAGGTGTTTCTATGAGATCCCTATTAACCACATCGATATCAATCATGACCCATTGATATGGGTCAGACATCGTCGATATCCTGTAAAAAAGATATTCCCGTGATATCAATATGAGTCATGTTAGGGATACAGATATATCGCCGAGATATCATTGATATGTCGAGATATTTGGCTTTAATGCATATATCAATGATGTTAGTTAACGGCTTTAGTTTATGGAGAATTTGCATAATTTGGATGAGGTTTTTTCTTCCATCTTGCATGAATACAAAATTAAACTTGTGAAGAATAGAGGTACCACGTGGCAAGATGGTTGGGCTACGTGGCAGTGCCACGTGGCATATTTTTATTGATTTTAAGGGGCGCCGGCCCTAAGGGATCAAATAGGATTTTGCTTGTAGTCCAAGTTTGGTCTTTTTGGTTTGGTATTTTATCTTTAAGGCAAGTAGTTTAGAGGATTTATTTTTTTTTTTTCTATTTTTAGGAGATTTGATTATATTAGGATTTGGTTGGTTTCCTGTTTTAGAGGATTGTGATATGTTTTCTTTATAAAAGAGAGCCTTTGTAATCCTTCTATTTTGAGTTGAATGCAACAATAGTTTCAAAATCCTCTAAACTCCTCTCCTCTCTTTATTGCCATCGCTCTCCCTTTCTCACCATCATGCATGCCAATAGTCCACGCATGGATTGGTTTGTGTATGACAAACACAAGGAAGCCTCCACGTTTGCGCCAACTCTTACATGGTATCAGAGCCTACGATCTAGGCCCCTTAGCTCTCACATATCTAGGAGTTCATGCATAGAAGAGAATCTCTCTTTCTTTTGCGTGTTCTCTTCACGCCAACAAGGCCACACGTGTGTGGTCTTCTTCAACAAGTCCTCATCACATCCAACGCCTTACATGGAGTAGGAGGATCATAGATCGAGGAAGATGGCCGACACCTAAGCCTCGTTGTCGATGAGAGAAGGCAAGGTGGTTGTTCATGGAACAACCATCAAGCTTCAGGGTGCTTTCAACTATATCTTATGGGCTTGCGTGTTCAAGATATTCGTTAGGGGTTAAGACAAACTTAGCATTCTCCTTAAAGAAGCACTTGAGCAGAAAGATGGAGCCAAGAAGAAGCTTGAGAAGGAGAACTATATCGTGATGAATTGGATCATGAATTCAGTTGATCTTGCCATTGCCTCGAACATGCTCTATAAGAAGAGCACTTACAAGATCTGGACGACCTTGGAGAAGAGGTACGCCAAGAAGTCCAGTAATGCGCGTATAACATATCTTTATACATGCATATGGAAACCCAATCAGGGAGATCTTTCCTTGACGGATGACCACACAAAGATGGAGACGTTGTTCGAGGAACTAGATATCTATGAGCCCATCTGTTGTGATAAATAGATGTAGACATGTGCTCGACGGCAGGCAACGAAGTTTGTGTCGGGGTTACAACTCCGCTACCATCGACGCATAATCAGATTCTGGCTACAGATGGAAAGATGGATCTTGAATCCATCTTTAGCTGTCTGGAGAAGATGGAGGTCCCAAAGGTTGAGAATACACCAAAAGGAGACAACTCTATACTTGCAATTCCAAAGATAGGTGCAGGGAATGGAAAGGATGTGATAGAGGTCTAGGTCGTGTCTATCCTTCGTGTCAACACTGTGGACACACAAATCATCCACAGGAAAGATGTTGGGATAGGTTTGGGAGACCACCACGTTGGCCTATTAGTATCTCATGCGTGGATTCTCTCACGCTTGCCGATCTTGAGAAAATCCGAGCCATGTTCCAAGAAATCAAGGTGAAGAAGACTATGGTGGCTGTCGCGACAACTATTGAGCTTGCTAGAGAAGCAACGACTTCGGTTGTCATAAGAGATTACACTATGGCTCCTTCCAATGAGAACATCGAGCTTGAAGAAGAAGACTGGTGGGGCATCTAGCTCCACATTGAGAAACAAGTCATCGACCTCCCGGTCTCGACTTGAGTGGGAGTGTGAAGAGTAGATGTGCCACGTGGTAGATTTTGTTGATCCTAAGAGGCATCGGTCCTAAGAAATCAAATAAGATTTTGCTTGTAGTCAGAGTTTGGTCTTTTTGATTTGGTATTTTATCTTTTAGGCAAGTAGTTTAGAGGATTTGACTTTTTTCTATTTTTAGGAGATTTGATTAGATTAGGATTTGGTTTGTTTCCTATTTTAAAGGATTGCGATATGTTCTCTCTATAAAAGAGAGCCTTTGTAATCCTTTTATTTTGAGATGAATGTAACAATAGTTTCAAAATCCTCTCAACTCCTCTCCTCTCTCTACCGGCATCTCTCCCTCTCCTACTATCACGCGTGCCAATAGTCCACACGTGGACTATTTTGCGTATGCCAAACATGCCAAGGAATCCTCCACGTCTGTGCCAACTCTTACAAAACTTAACCTTGAGGATGCACTTTTAAGCAAATTATGGAAAATTCGTCGAATATTTGATCTCCTGCATAAGCAATAAAGTCAAGACAAATGCAATCCAAGTAATAGTTTATGCAAAGGCTTCATGAAACATTTGGGGAGCGCTATACTTGTTAGTCATAGTTACAGCCTTGAATAGGTTTATGTTAAGGGCCTTAAACAAATGCTTGTCCTTCCTAGTTGTCTTGTAAAAAGGGGGTACTAGTGGATGGAAGGTATGGTTTAGGCTCTTATAGAGCTCAAAGAATATCTGCAGAAACCTATTGTACTCTTTGTCCCAACTTCAGGTGAAACTTTGTTCCCCTACCTTGCAACCTTGCCTACGATCGTAAGTGCAATTTTGGTATGGAATGATGAATGCATCTTTTTTTTTTTGAAAAGGTGAAGGTTGACTATCCTTATGATAGCCACCCAAATGTATTAATAGAAATCAGTACATAACTAATGTATCTATTATGCCTTCCGAAGTCATTGACGGCCAGCATGCCAATATCCTACTTTGGAAAAATTGACCTTTGTTGAGTTATTTATTTCTTTGTTTTTGTTATGTTTTGTTGTGTGGGGGCATGCTTGTACTCTTACCCTTTGTGCCTCTTTATATAAAGGCACCTAAGGTCTTAAATAAACGTTTGACTGGCATTTCAACCCAACATGATATCAGAGCAGCAGTTCTAGATCGGTATCTGGATACCCTACCTAAAACCTAGCCTCCTCTATCCTCCACCACAACCCTAGGCTCTCTTTCTCTCTCCTGCAGGGCACCGCCAACCCCCTCCTTGCCATCGCTGCCTCTCTGCTACTGGTAGGAAGCTCCAACAGCGACAGGGAAGCCTAGTGGTGGCTCCTTGAGCCTTAGCGTCGCTTCCTACCACTGGTAGGAGCCCCCTGCGACGGTAGGAAAACCCAACGGTAGCCTCCTGAGGGTCCTTGTCATCGCCTTCTAATTGAAGAAGCCCAACGACGACTTCTTAAAGTCGAGCATTGCCTCCTGGGGGGCATCAGGGGCGGCGATGGGCTTCCCAACGACCGATTGACTGGCATAAGTTGGTGTTGACCGGCTGCAGCACCTTCCTCACGATCGTCAAAGGACTTGTAGTGGTTCTCTGGTGATCTTGAAGAGAGGGTGACCTAATTTTCACCCTCTCTTCATCTCAGGCAGCGCAAGGACTTGTAGTTGTTCTTGTAAGACCATTTTTCCTTTGTTCTCATTTCATCAGATCAAGACATGGTTTGAGTTGTGTTCGTTCAGATCTATTATGGGTTCCTTAGACTTGTTATGATCTAATTGTTTATTGTGCTGCATATTTGATTCACTTTCTCCCATATATCAGGCATTATGGAAGACAAGGAGGCTTCTAACGACTCGGTGGGGAAGATCTCTACCTTGAACGTATTCTTTTTTATGTAAGGAACCACTATCAAGTTGGGTGGCTCCAACCTCCTTCTGTGGTCTGCCTTTCTTTCTCGATTTGTGGGATCGCATCAGAAGAAATACATTTCTCACAGGTGCTGGATAAAACATAGAATTCCTCAGGGACATTAGGCCACTTCTATTGCTAGTGCTTCTGTGGCTCAGATGTTTGGTACTGCTGCTAGCGCCAGAGGTGTTCGTAAGCCATCTTGGCTTGCAAGCTTAAGTGCATCCTCCCACATCACAGAAGTTTCACTTTTTTCGTCTCTTCGACCGGTGACTACTCTAATACATGTTAGAGTAGCAGATGGTGCCTTGTCCACTGTGACAGGTTGGGTAACATCTCTCTATTCTCTACTTTGTCTCTTACTGATGTTATGCATGCACCCAAATTTGCTCTGAATTTAATGTCTATCAGTCAGATTATTAAGGCATTAAATTGCAGAGCAGTGTTTCATGATCACTTCTTGTAGGATCTTTTGACGATGAAGTAGGTTGTTGAGGGACTTGAGCAGGATGGCCTATATTACTTTGACCTCCTACCAGAGAATTATTCTATGGTTGCCGCTTACGCCACCTCGGCTTTACAGTGGCATCTTAGACTGTGACATCCTAGTGTTTTTGTTCTTTGTCGCCAGTTTCCTAACATGCAATTTCCCGACTCATTTTCTTGCGATGCCTGTCAACTTGGCAAGTATCATAGAGTCTCCTTTCCTAGTAGTTATAGTAGAACTGAGTCTTCTTTCTCGCTTGTTCGTGCTGATTTATGATGCCCATGTCAGGTCAAGAGTCTTAGGGGTTTTCGGTATTTTTTGATTTTGGTGGATGATTATACCCGTGTTAGTTGGGTTTTTATGATGAAGGAGAAATCCGCAACCCCTACTTTGATTAAAAATTTTGTGCATGAAATAAAGACTCAATTGTCTACTACTATTCGCATGTTTCGAACTGACAATGGGCTTGAGTTTGTGAATTCTACTTGGACTCAGTTTTTTTAGTCTCTTGGTATTATATATTAGACTTCTTGTGTTTATACATCCCAACAGAATGGGGTGGCTGAACGCAAATTGAGGCATCTTCTTGATGTCGCTTGCACTATTATGTTTCAGATGCATGTTCCTACCACCTTCTGGGCTGATGTTATGCTTACGGCTGCTTTTTGATTAATCATGTCTTTTTCTATTCTTGGTGGGAAGATCCCATATTTTGTTTTGTTTCCTGATCAGGAGCTTTTCTCTCTTGCTCCAAAAGTGTTTGGATGTTTTTGTTTTGTCCATTTATTCAAGGTGGACAATTCTGTTTTGTTTCCTGATCAAGAGCTTTTCTCTCTCCCTCCAAAAGTGTTTGGATGTGTTTGTTTTGTCCATTTATTCAAGGTGGACAAGTTAGCTCTTAGATCTATTAAATGCATTTTTCTGGGCTATTTTAGAACCCAGAAGGGGTATAAATGTTATGATCCCCTTTCACATTGTTTTTATGTAAGGATGTGACTTTTTTTTGAGGACATGTTATATTATACTGCTGCAGGAAAGTCTTCCAATGTCACACAGGTTATCCTATTGCCTATGCCTAGTGTTGCACCTTTAGGTCCCTTTGAGCCACCTCCACCTTATGATGTCGCTCCCATTGCCTATCCTAGACATCCTGAGGTGCCCACTACTTATGCTTTCCCTTAGCACTTTCAGCGAAGACCTACCACTCTACAGGCAGAGGAACCACTTTCTACTATTCCTGCTCAGTCTTCTGCTGATATTGCTGATTCAGGTGGAGGTCCAAATCTTACGCCACCTGAGGTAACTGATGTGGATCTTCCTATTACTCAGAGGAAGCCACAACAATCTTGTGCTAAGTATTCTGTTTCCAATTATATGTTACTTTTGTCTCTTACAGTTAACAAAAATATTTCTAGGAATCATGTAGAGACTTCTCAGGACCCTTCCTGGACCTTAGCCATAGAGGATGAGATGGATGCTCTTTAGTCCAGGAGTACTTGGAAACTTGTTGACCTACCCCCTGGTGATGCTGTTTTAGGGTGTAGGTGGGTCTGTACCCTGAAATGTCGCCCAGATGGTACAATGGAAAGACACAAAGCACGCCTGATCGCCAAAGGTTACACACAAATATTTGGAGTTGACTATTTTGAGATATTTTCTCCAGTAGCCGACTCAATTCAGTGAGGATACTTCTTTCTGTGGCAGTCAACAGTGGCTAGTCTGTTGCACAGCTTGATATTAAAAATGCTTTCCTCTATGGTGATTTAGAGGAAGATATATACATGCAACAACCCCTTGGTTTCGTAGTTGAGGGGGAGTGTTAGAAAGTCTGCAGATTGAAGAAGGGAATTTATGGCCTTAAGCAGAGTCCTAGGACCTGGTTTGAGAGATTTAGTAAAGCCGTGCAAGAGTTTGGCTTTACTAGATCTACTGTAGATCACTCTATTTTTACCATGCATAGAGCTGCTGGATTTACCATTATTATTGTGTATGTAGATGATATACTACTCACTGTAAGTGATGCAACAGGGATAGAGGTTGTTAAAAAATTCTTGCATTCTCAGTTTGTTACTAAAGATCTAGGAATGATAAATTATTTTTTGGGCATTGAGGTGCAACATGTTGATGGTGGTCTAGTCCTATCACAAAGGAAATATGTTCTTGATATGCTGAAAGAGACAGGGATGTTGGGTTGCAAGCCTACCAGCATTCCTATGGACTTTCTTTGCCACTTGCAGACTCTGAGAGACCATTGCTTGAAGATGTCACCAGATATCGTGCTATGGTGGGAAAGCTGTTATATCTAATTATCGTGAGACCTGACAATTGTTTTGCTGTTGGGAGACTGAGCCAGTCTATGCAGTCTCTTAGAGAAGTACACCGGGATGGTATGTGTCAAGTACTGAGATACCTTAAGCAAGCTCTTGGTAAGGGGCTATCATTTTAAAGCATGGCCATCTGGATGTTTGGGGGTATTCAGATGCAGATTATGTAGAGTCACATGAGGACAAGAGATCTACTACTGGTGACTGTACCTATATGGGTGGCAACCTAGTCACTTGGAGAAGAAGCAAAATGTTGTCTCTAGATCTAGTGCAGAATCAGAGTATAGGGCTATGGTCCATACTATTTATGAGCTCCTCTAGATGAGATCTATTTTATGTGATTTGGGAGTGTTTGTTTCTGGTCCTACTCTCATGTATTGTGATAACAAGACAGCTGCATTCATTGCCAATAATCCTACCTTTCATGAGAGAACAAAGCATATAGAAGTTGATTGCCATTTTATCAGAGATGCTGGGAAGATCACAACACCTTATATTGCCACTGAAGATTAGATTGCAGATGCCTTCACCAAAGCACACTCCAAGAAGTGTTTAGAGTTGCTATGTACCAAGCTGAGCATACTTGATGTTTATGCTCTAGCTTGAGGGGGAGTGCTGAGTTATTTATTTCTCTGTTTTTTGTTATGTTTTGCTGTGTAGGGGCATATTTGTACTTTTACCCTTTGTACCTCTCTATATAAAAGCACCTAAGGTCTCAAATAAACATTGGAGTGGCATTTCAACCTAACAACCTTAAATCTGCTGGTCAAGGCAGGTAGGAGTCTCCAACCTTACTTCAGGCCTTATCTCATAGTTATCCTTGCTAACTGGCCATTTGGGCGGACCTTAACGGCCTAACCATGTTATGTTCAGGATTCCTCTGGAAACGGTTTATGGAACTGAGCAAGTTTGATATTAGCTTTGAATCAAGTTTGTCTATAAAAGGACGAGTGTCGCTGAACTTCATTGCTGAGCTCACTTCATCCTTGGGCCTTTTGGCTGCAGTTGTTCTAGAAGGCCTTGACAATTATGTCAGGAAATATGCTCTCAAACAAGTTGGAATCCATGAATATTGTAGGCTATGAAAGATCCTTTTGAGGTATAATAGGGATCGCTAAGTCATTAACACCTTCTCCTTTATCATTAGGAGCAAAATTAGTGATGGGCTACTGTTGCAAGGCCATGGCAGAAGTTCTACACATCACTTCAGGTTGATAATTGGTCTTTTAACAAGTATTTCTGTGCCCATGCCATACATTCTTTGCGATATATTGATTGCACAGCAATCATGCAACCTAAAACACCTGATTGAGCTAGATTCTAGCATAACTTCGAGTCAACGCATGCATAAGCATCGTAATTCATATACTAGTTAGTTTGAGTAGCTGTATAGATAATATCGTCATTTTATGACTTAAAAGAGAGATGATTTTAATTGCAGATGATTCGAAATTGCGGATGTCAGATCAGACCAGACAGATCTGATCAGAACGACGACGGGAGTCCAACGCTTCCGAAATCGTCTCGATCAGACAATCAGAGCATCGTGTGCAGTCCATATAAGAATGGAGATCATGGAGCCAAAGGACAAAGATCTGAGCCTTAGATGAAGAATCTAACCGCACGGATGGATCCGAATCGATGATCGCAGTCCAATGGCGCAAAAATCAACTCGATCAGAGGTCTACATCACCAGATACAAAGAAAAGAAGATGGACGGCCATGATAGCGTCACGTGGCGTCATCACAGCTGCTCCCTCACCACCGTCCCATCTAGGAAGGCTGCATCGCACGCTGTGGGTCGTTGGATCTCCATCCAACGGTCATGAGTGTGCCATGTCACCCGCCCAGACTGGATAAGCATAAATAGAAATAAACAAGTATATATAACAAAAGGTTTGCGTAGCGCATTGGCTTGCGTGCGCGCGTGCGGAATCGGGTGATGCATGTTTGAGCCGTGCGCTGCGCAAAATTGAAGCGGTGTTGGCTGTGTGGGTGTGCGCGGGCGCAATTGCGCGATTGTAAGGTCACGTGGCGCTATGAAAGCGAGCCGTTGGCAGACGCGCGATCTCACGCGCTTGCTTTGACTCTAAGGCAGTGTCACTTGTTACGATCGGACGGCTGACGTTGAGGCGGGTTTTGAAGGCGAGCGGTGAGCGAAGAAGATAAGCACACGCGTGAGGAGGAATCAGAGCCGCGCGATTGAAGATCGGTGACGCAGCGGCTGCCACGTGTCGCCACCAGAGCAAATCCGTGTGTTTTAGGCTCAAATGAAGGTATTTTGAGGCCAAATCAGAGTCGTTGATCTCCTGATCAAGGGATTTGGTCAAAGAAGAGTTGTTACACGAGATTAAGGCCTTAAATACCATTTCTGCCCTCCATCAAAACTAAAAAAGAAGACCTAGGGCCCCCCAGTTGAAGCATCTCTCTCTCTCATCAACTCTAGATTTTTTCTACCATCTTCTCTGCAATTCTCCGTCCCTTTATAACTTCGTCCCGGTGCTTTGGATCTAAGGTGCTGCCGCATCTCGCACAAACATCCCACAAGCGGCGTCGTTTCTCTGCCACTTTCCTCTCTCTCTTTCTATCTATCTATCTGTCTCTATTAACATTTTCTACTGTGAAAAACTTTATCTAATTACAATAAAATTCTGATTCTCTGGATATCTGCTTTATGCATATATATATAGTTAGAATTAGTTTTATTGAAATGTTTCTGCAAAAATCGAGATTGCCTCTCTGTAAACGATCCGGTACTCACTGGAGTTTTATAAATTTATTTGTCGACGTATTTTCGCGTTATACTACAACTGAATAAGCTTTTAAAATGCGAATTACACGCCGAACATATATGTACATTTCATACCATCAAAATACATTTAGTTCACGTAGAAAACATGGTTCAATGTGCTGATTTCGATACTGGTTTGGTGATTTCAAAGATATGCATCTTGGAGGTATGCCGAAGAAATGGATGTAAATTGGCACTTCTATTTCGATGATTTCGATAATCGAAGATGGAAGCATGCCAGAGAAACACAGGAGGCATGTTAAGGCATGACGAATAAATTTGCTCGAAAAAAGAGAACTTGACTTAATTAATGCTCCTTAACGGAAACAAAGTTTATCATTCCAATTTTCATACATAATATAAAGTGTATATCACCACTATCCCAAATTAAGAATTAACTATTTGATAATTAATATCAAACTAGTTATGATAATATCAAGTACTCATTAATCGGTAATTCCATGCCTAATAGTACTTAACTAATGCTTAGTTGTAGTTAGTACTAGTAGTTAGCATCAGTGTTTGGTAATTATGACTTTGCAGTATCGACAACATTCAAAATGTTTGTATTAATGTACAATGATAATTCACACTACTATTTTGTTTTAACCACCAAGTCATTCATATGTACCAACTAAATTGAGTTGGGATCGAAGAAAACTGACCTCGGATACCTTAATTTTAGTAAAATGAGATCTCCCAACCTTACCTAAGCTCTATTATGCTCTAATACTAAATGGTGGAAATAAGGAAACTTTAATCCTTTCATAAGCCAAAAGTAGGAAACATTACAAAAACATCCCCATGACAATTTAATGCCAATAATGTGTCAACATTTGAGTCCATATTAGCAAAATTTTGCTAGTATACCTTGTGTTGGGAATAAGGAGGGCCACGTGGCAATCGATCAAGAGGCCCTTAGGGCTGGCGGCTATGGTCCGAAGGGTTCAAGTTTTGAGTCCCAAGTTTTGTTTATTTGGTAAGTTGGTTTTTTAGGAAGTTATTTTTAATGATTTGTTTGGGATTTGTTCTTTTTTAATTAGGAGATATGATTTGTTTCTTGTTTTAGACGATATGTTCTCTCTTTATAAAAGAGAGCATTTCTATTGTATTTGATCTTGAGTCAAGTAATAATATTTCCTATTCTCAAACTCTTCTCCTCTCTCTCTCTCTCTCTCTCTCAACATCACCACCAGCCACCGTCACCATCGGCCTCATCATCAGCCGACCACCATCAAGCAGCTGGTGGCTACTGCTCCTCTCCGTATGCCAAGGTAGCCTCCACTCTCCACATCACGCAAATCTTGACATAGTGTCAGATCCTACGATCTAGGTTCTTTTGGCACGTGCGTGTTCTTGACCACACACGTGTGGTTTCCATCTCTGACAAAATCTTTCTTGATAAATCCGACGCCTTATGCGGAGAAGGATGATCATAGAAAATGACGGATGCCTCTACCATGGTCGTCGATGCCACGCTGGGCTTGAGAGAAAGTAAGGTGGTTGTTCCTGGGACAACCATCAAGTTGTAGGGCACCTCCAAGTTTCAACTATATCTTGTGGGCTTGCACCTTCAAGATATTTGTCGAAGGCTAGGAGAAACTCAACGTTCTCCTTAAAGAGCCACCGGAGCAGAATGATTACAAGAAGAAGAAGAAGTAAGAGAAGGAGAACCATATCGTCATGAATTAGCTCATGAACTTGGTGGACCCTTCCATCGCCTTGAACATGATCT
This sequence comes from Thalassia testudinum, assembly GCA_037157565.1. NCBI lineage: Eukaryota > Viridiplantae > Streptophyta > Magnoliopsida > Alismatales > Hydrocharitaceae > Thalassia > Thalassia testudinum. Next base: position 30,075,855 of record JAZHRO010000024.1, read on the forward strand.
ATAAAAAGAGCGCATATGAGATTTGGATGGCCCTTAAGAGAATGTACACCCAAAAATCAAACAATACCCGTATTACTAATTTATATACTCATATATGGATAGCTAGTCAAGGAGATCTCTTCTTGACTAAATATTATGAGAAGATGGAGGCAATGTTTGAGGAGTTGGACATCTATGAGCCCTTTTGATGCGACAAACAAGGGGAGACACGGGCGGTTTGGCAATCCGTCAACTTTTTATCAGGGTTGCATTCTTGTTATCGAGTTGCTTACGATCAAATCCTTGCATTCGACGGGAAGATGGATCTTGAAACCATTTTCTGCTGTCTCGAGAAGATGGAGATTCTTGAATAAAAAGTCACGCCTAAAAGCGAGAACTCCGCACTTGCTATTTTAGAAGTGCAGGAAGTGGTCGAGGCCCTGGTCGTGTCTATCCCAAGTGTCAATATTATGGACGTACAAATCATTCACAAGAAAGATGCTGGGGCAAGTTCGGGAGGTCTTCACCTAGGGCTACTAGCACCTCACGGGCGGATTCCTTGACTCTTGAGGATCTTGAGAAGTTACGAGCCATGCTTTGAGAAGAGAAGACAACGGCTGCTGTCACGACGACTATTGAGGTTACCACAGATGCAACGACTTTGGAGGTCGCAAGAAGCTACACTGTTGACTCTTTCAAAGGCAAGATCGAGAGCACAACTCTAGAAGAAGAAGAGTGATGAGGCATCTAGCCTCACAAGTTGATGACCAAGTCATCGTCCTCCCGACCTCGACTTGAGCGGGAGTATTGGGAATAAGGAGGGCTACGTGGTAGTGCAACGTGGCAGCCAACAAGGCCACATGGCACTGCCACATGGCACTGCCACGTGGCAGTCGGTTAGGAGGCCTGTAGAGCCAATGGCTATGGTCCAAAGGGTCTATGTTTTCAGTCTTAAGTTTTGTTTATTTGCTAAGTTAGTTTTTAGGAAGTTGTTTGGGATTTGTTCTTTCTTAATTAGAAGATATGATTTGTTTATTGTTTCAGAGGATATGTTCTCTCTTTATAAAAGAGAGCCTTCCTATTGTATTTGATCTTGAGTCAAGCAATAATATTTCCTATTCTCAAACTCCTTTCCTCTCTCTCTCAACATCACCGTCGGTCACCATCACCACCGGCCGGCCACCATCCAACAGCTGGTGGCTGTTGCTCCTCTTCTCCCTATTCCAACATGGAACAACCTCTGCTAGGTTGTTTTTCCACATGCCAAGGGAGCCTCCACACTCCACATTGTGCAAATCTTGACACCTTGCTTTTGATAATTCAACATCATGCCAACAAAACTTCACTAGTATGCAATTGATTTCCTATAATTTCAATTTTGACCCCTATCTGCTAATATGCAACGTGGTCAAAATTGCAAATATGGGAGGCATGCCTCTGCATGAGATTACATGGTAGAAAATTACTTATCATCACCAAAACTTGGTTGATTTGGTATCAAGCATCAATAGGTGTGTTGTTGTACTGGATGTTTTTATTTTTATTCTTTTCCTTCAAATTTATGATTGAAGTTCTTCAATCTAAATCCGTTAACATGTTATTTGTTGAAGGGACTCAAAAGAAGTTGAGTTTGATGTTGATCGCTTTATTGAATGCTTTAAGTTGGATGGGGAAACCAGCATGGGGCAACAAGGTGCTAGTGATGTCGACCTTGAAGAGTATTCATCATTTTCAGATATGGATCCTGGTAAGTTCTGAAATGAGTAATTTCTGTTTTATAGCTTATTTGACTGAAAGTTTCAATGTTTAGGGCTTTTGTTGAAACCTGCGTTAGGCATTTTTTTTGAAAAGTAAAAAGGCGGTTATTTAGTCGATAACCACCTAAATGCATTACTCAAAAAAGAGTTTATACCACAATGAGCTACAAAGTAGAGTCCCAAAATGTAGTCTGGGAGGAAATGGAATTAACAATATTCTCAATGTGCGATGTCTTGACCTTAAAGACGACCCTATTCTTGCCTAACCACACTCCCCATAAAACTGCTAGAACCTTAACCTTCTCCTTTTTAGTCTTGAAAGTGTTGCTGTTCCCTGGATGGTACCCCTTCGAAACGATGTCCAGAAGCCTTCCATGGTATCGTGGTCAATCCAACAAATCCCCATTCTCCTCCAGACCTGCCTCACAAACGTGCATCTAAAGAAGAGATGCTGAATATCTTTCTCAGCTTGCGCACAAAACGGGCATGTAGTGTTGTTCGTCGTGACCCACCTTGCTCTCCATGCCTTGGTGAGCAACCTTTCCCTCCTCAACAGCCAAGTAGAGATTTTAATTTTCAACGGGCACGCTGCCGACCAAAGCAACCTACAATCCTACTGGAAGTCCACATTCGTCACTTGAGTGGCTCCACGCAACCTATAAAAAGCCTTCCTCACCGTAAATTCTCCATCATCCCAAAAGAGAGCATCTCTCCCCCCTTCCAGTTCCCACCCCTCCAAATCCTATAACAAGTGCAGAAACTTTGTGCATCTCTGATCCGACAACGCACTCTGAAACGTGGGGCACCATGTACCCTCCCAACAACTTCCAACAATTGCCTCCTTGTTAGTGGCCACAAAGAAAAGACGAGATATCTGTTGTATAAGGCCCCCCTCCTTGCCAATCGTCCATCCATAATCTAAAGGTGTTCCCGTCACCGACAAATGGGGTAAAGAAGCCACACACCCTCGGAGTCACCGATGCCAAGCCTTTCAAGAAAGGTGAGGCCCCAGTCATCGATGCCTCAAGGGACCCCATGACAGAAAGGAACCATAGCAATCTTGCTTCATGCTCACCAATCTAGCAATCCACTTCGCGAGGAGGCTCATGTTAACCTGTCCCACATTCCTTACCCCCAACTCACCCTCCTTCACAAGAGGATACACCTCATCCCATGCCACCAGCCGAGCCCCCTTCTTTGCTGATCCATAATTTGTCCAGAAAAAGTCATGCATCAATCCAGTGATCTTCTCTACCTGACGAGGCACCCTGAAAATTGAAAGGAAATAGGCTGGAATGGATGATAGAACTGCCTTAATTAGGACCAATCTTCCTTCCCTAGACAACAATCTGGATGCCTACCCTGACAACCTCCTCTCCAACCTCTCCAGCCACTCCTGCAACCTAAGCTGTCTATCTGTAAGTGGCAGGCCCAGGAGGGCAACGGCAAATGGTCCAACTCTATCCAAAGTGCCGCACCACAAGCTGCAGCCTCCCCCTCAAGCATGTGAAACGAAACGAAGCTCGATTTCCCGTAATTGATTTGCAACCCTGAGGACTCCCCAAATATCTCCAAAAGACTACGAAGTTTGCCTGCCTCCAATGAGGATCCCTTCACCAAAAACAAGTTATCATTTGCATATCGTAGGATTGGAACTTCCTTGCAAGGCCCCATCGCGAAGCCTTTGAAATGACCCCCAGCACATGATCTGAATGTTGTCCTTGCTAAGGCATCCATTGCCAGAATAAACAGTATCGATGCCAACGGACAACCCTGCTTAACCCTTCATTTGGGCTGCACCCATCCACCCGCTGAATTACCATTAATAAGCACTCTAAGAAGGAGGTGGTCGTGACACATCTCTTCACCCAGTCTATCCACCACTGTGGAAAGCCCCGTTTGATCAGCGTTGCCTATAAGAAGTCCAACTGAACCGAATGATATGCTTTGCTAAACTTGACTTTCTACAGGAAAGCCGTCCTCTCCCTCTTCCATGCCGTCAGAGCCTTCATAGCTATCACAAAGCCATCAAGTATTCCTCTCCCTCAGACAAAAGCCGTTTGCACTGGTGCAATGATGCCCTTCAAGATCCCTTGCAGCCTATTGGCCAGGACCTTTGCCACAATGAAATGGACAACATTAGACAAAGCAATGGGCCTAAAATCCTCAGTAGCCTTTGCCCCTTCCTTCTTAGGAAATAAAAAGAGGTAGAATCTATTTAGTCTATCAAAGTCTCTGTTCTCTTTCGCAAGCTTTGTCATCATCTGCATCACGCCAAGTTTAATCAGGTGCCAAAACTCCTTGTAGAATAGAACCGGGAACCCATCTGGACCTGGGCAATCATCCGCATTGAGGCCCCAAACTACCTCCCTCACCTTGTCCTCAGAAAAACTCGCCTCAAGTGCCTCAGCTTTCGCCCTCGACATCCTTTGAACATCCTCCCCCCTCCACATCCATCTGTTCTTCCTATGGTCCCCAGTGAACTCCCTGAAGAAATCCATCGCTGCCTTACCGATCTCTCTGCTCATGTGAAATTCCCCACCTACAGTCAGCCTATCAATCCAATTCCTCCTCCTGGATGATGTTGTTGGTGGAAGAATCTGGTGTTGGAGTCACCCTCCCTCAGCCACTTTTTCCTGGACCTCGACTTCCATTCAACCTTTACCTTCTTATCCTCTTGCACTACCCGCAAACACCTTGCCCTGCAATCCTTGTCCTCTTGAGTCAACTCCTCGCCATCCTCCAACCTATCCACCTTGGAGATCTCCGTCAGCGCCTCCTTCGTCCTGCATCTCGACTCTTTAAGTTCCTTCCTATAGATCTTTAGGAATCCCCTCAGTGCCACCAGCTTCCCATATAGTTGAGTTGTAGCCGAGCCCTCCACCTCACAGGACCTCCATTCCTCCTCCACCTGCCCTCTGAAACCAGGCTCCATAAGCTAGGACCTCTTGAATTAAGTGCCACAATGCATGCATCATTGGACCTTCACGTAAGGGGTGTGTGATTAGAGAATGACCTCTCCATCGGCGAGACCTCAGCAAGTGGGTGTGCCTCCGCCAACTCCACATTCGCCAAGAACCTGTCGATCCTTGACTTCTAACCATTTGAACTCCTCCAGGTGTATGCACATGGCATTGGAACGATGTCGATTAGGCCATGCATCGTGACAAACTCCATAAACTGGTCAGAACCTGGGTCTTGCCTCACACGTCATCCAAGTCTATTGTCTAGTTGCAGGGTGACATTGAAATCACCCCCCACCAGCCACGACAATCCGACACTAGCTGTTGCCATTGCCGTCAACTCCTCCCACATTACGCCCCTCACTTGAGCATTCGCCGACCCATAGACTCTGTCTCCCCTCCTTACCAACGTGGCCGAGATGATCTGACTCCCCACAAAGCAATCCTCTAAGGAGAAGACATCCCGCCAACCCATTATCTCCCTCCCCGATCCACTGCAACCAATGGGCGGAACCCGTGCATCCAATCACCTCCAATCTCCTTCCACAACCTCCCATTGCAGGCTGCCAACTTGGCTTCTTGCAACAAAACCACGTCGACCCTCCACTATCTGATGTATCTCACCAAAGCCGCCCACCTCGAGGGGTCGTTTAGACCCCTAACATTCCACGTTAGGACTGCCATGATTGGGTTGCGACGCGTCCCTCCTCCTAACCGGCGGAAGCCAGCCACCTTTGCCACGTGACATACCAATGGATCCTTCGTGTAGGCCGTCTCCGCCACCGCCCCGTCAGCAACCCCTCCTTCACATCCTCTGACATCCCTAGATCGCCCATCAACCACCTCCTACGTTTGACTGCCACTCTGACACGCAGTGTCAAAGGTCTAACGCTTCCTATATCGAATCTTGCCGGCTTTACCTTGCACCACTATCGGCCTCCAGCGGGAAAGTGGTATCTTAGCTCCCCCCCACCACTGCGATCCTCTGCTTGCACAACACACTCTGCCGCCTCTCCTCATCGATGCAGGCAGCGGCGTCTCCAGTCATCGCCTCTGATTCTTGAGCCCCCATTCCACCGCACTTCGACGACCTCATCTCCAGCTCCCCTCCTTTAGCTTGTCACGCTACCTCGTTTCGCAGCAAAGTGGGAACCTCCTTTCGATGGCTCTTTGAGGGACCTTTCAACGAGGGGGCGGAGGGGTCCCCCTCTCACACGAAGCGTTAGGCCCCAACTTCACATCCCTCAGACCTGGTACCACAGGGCTCAGCATCCATCCGTGTGGCCTAGAAGTTGGATACACGCCCGACCCGACATCACCCAACAGTTGTGCGCCCCTTATAAAAGCCACACTCCTCTCAACTTCCAAAAGGGGCTCCTCAAACCTTTGAGTTGTTTCCGACTCCTCCGCTTCCTGTTGCGAAGATCGCTCCGCATTAACTCCCGTAATCAATGCTCTTTCGGTCGCTGTCATCGCCTCGGTCTCTAGCAGAGCCTCCACATCAACAAGACGCTCCCTCAAATTTTGCTCGGATCTTGAAACCCTAGCGGTACGTCGGTGTACCGCTCCCCGAGCATCCCTTGCCCCCATGGGCCCCCCCAGTTGGTTCTCGACGTCGGCGTATGTGTTCCTCTCCGACCAAGAGCCCAACAACGTATAAGAGACCATCCGCGAGTGGGTCCCCTAATGAAGGACCACCTTCCCCAGCGTGGCGGTATTCGCCTTCGATTCCATTAGGGCCATAAGCAGCCCATCCGTCACCCCCAGGCCACGGCTTCCACGCAGACGTGCGAAGGGGGCCACGATGGCCTCCATCGTCTCTACCATCCTCAAGCACCAAGGTACGCCCTTGATAGCCACCTCAAAGGTCGCTTTATGCGGGGCATGCTCCTTCAATGCACCATCATGGATGCATGGTCTCCTCCATCTCACACTGCCGTCGGGCAACCGCGTCTCCTCGAAGCACAGGTCCTCCCTCTTGCAGCTGTAGAGGCTTAACACCAACACCTTGCCATTGCCATCCCCCACTACCTTCACTCTCCTTCCCTTGAGACGCTCACGGACCATCGTTGCCACCTTCGCTGCCCGAACATCCCCTTCCACCACAACCCCCACATGCCCCCCCCCGCCCAAATTTAGCTTCCAGCCATGTGACACCCTCTAACCAGGGTGCATCCACCTCCACAACTGGCGGTTGGGGCAGGTGCACGGGATCCTGGTTCCTCACGACTCTGCATCTCCAACGCTTGTGCCCCAAGCCGCCACACCCACAATAGTTAGGGGGGTCTCAACACTTCTTTGCCTAGTGACAGTACCCCAAGCATCTGTAGCATCTCAACTGCTTGCGACAAGGGCCCCCTCCCCCTGACAGGGCGCGACCCTCGACGAGAGAGTCCCTCTTGTCGCCTTCAACTCCCGCCCACCCTCTGCATCACTAAGGTCCAGTTGTCCAACTTCCTCTCCTCACCCTTCCTCCCACATTCATCCTCTCGTTGCTGCTTTCCCCCACCGGCCTTTCTCTGCCTGCTCTCACTGCTGTCGCTCATTCTCCAATCTGCCTTAGGCATTTTCTTTAATATGGAAGCTTTTCTTTTTCCAATCTTAGTTTTGAAAAAATTCGTGCAGACAACCGAACCATTATTTTGTTTGTACTAAAATTGAAAATGCATACTGTTGGTTGGATGGCACATTTCATACACCGAAGTCAACTTTCAAACTAACCTACTGCTCCCAAAAAATAAACAAAAATTCACCTAACCTTTAACCCTTCTTTTGATCCTCTTATATTTTTCAGCCAGTTACATTTTCAGCATTAGCACGTTATTAAACTTGCAGTGTTTAATTTCTGTGAAAGTTTCCCTTAATCCTTGTTAAGGTTTAAGATAGCAGCACTTGCCTCCTCCTTGAAAGTCTTTAGGGTATTAGCCGTGTTGTATCATTTAGTCATTCATCAGATATTGACTAGGAGGAAGCAATGGTTTGTATCTGTCAACTAGAAACAATGTAGCACAGGTTGAAAATCAAATCTGGATTCTCTTTGAAAACAAATATCCTTATTGATACTTATAAAAGGAATATTTTATTCTTCTCCTCAAAAAAGGTTTAAATGAACATTCTATTTCCAAGAAAGGGAGTTTTTGGTATGGGGTTCTACTTTTTTTGTACCTATGAAAGTTTGACATTTGGAATAGTTTATGATATTTTTGCGACAACATATAGCATCAGTAAGACCGAAGTAAGAGTGAGCAAGGCTAAGGGCAAATTGGTCAAGTGGGCTGTCTTCAATCAGCCTCCAGTCCTTGACTGTCATTCTTACTGTCATTTCCTATTTTAGAGTCTATCCTCCAACCAGCTTATGGAAAAATGGACTCTTTTATTGTTGTCCATTAGGACAACCATCCCGATTTTTATTATGGATCAATCACCACAAGTTGCTTCACGTTGCAAAGCCTCACAGAATGGCAACATTTTTCCTACATGATGTTCTGTCCCCTTTGAACGTGGCAATGTCTTTTCCAAGTAAATTGGCCACACAATATTTGCTTAATTGTTTGTTCTCTTTGGAACTAATAACTAGATCCATTGTTGCCCCTGATTCCTCAATTGGAGGACACTCAGAGTTCCTCGAAAGATGAAAAATCAATCCACCTGCACCGTCACCTTCACCTCCCATATCTCTTGAAGAATGAAAGTTTGTCTTTTGGAGTTTAGAAAAAAAAAGTTTAGGCATTATTCTGCAACACCACCTTCATTACAGGCTTCTGGAGGTACTCTGAAGCATCTTTCACTTTTGGAAGTAAACCTCATACTTTCGAGAAATAATTAGGACCTTTACTATAGGTGGTTCACGATGACTTGATGCCACCCAACTTTATGTGGCAGAATATATCATAACAGGAACACTGGGTGGCCATCTCAGATTGTGTGCCAAGGCCCACCATCTCTCGGATCTGTATACTCACTGAGGTTTGAGGTTGAGCATCATGACCTTGGCATTAGTTGGGAGAAATGATTAAGTTGCTTTATTATCAAATCCTACCTCTCTTTATATATATAGAGAGAGAGGTGGGAACAAATTACATTATAACCCCATAAGAAAATAAAAATGATAGAAGCACTCGAATACAAGAAATAAATAATTTAACACTCTCCCTTAATCTGGAGCGTAAATGTTAATTATGCTCAGCTTGGAAGTACATGCATCAAAGGAAGAGCATGCCACGGGCTTAGTGAAGATATCAGCCATCTGATCATCTGAGGTGACTTGTGTAGTGAAGATAAATCCTTTCTGGATTAAATCCTAAGTGTAGTGACAGTTCACTTCTATATGTTTCGTACGTTCATGAAACATGTGGTTATTAGCAATATAGGTAGCAACTCGATTATCACATTATAACTCCATGGTCCATTAATCTCCACATGCAGATCTGTCAAAAGGGACTCTACTCACATCAACTCTGCTGATGTTTGAGCCATAGTCCTGTACTTAGACTCTGCATTGGACTTAGAAATGTTTGTTTTTTACTTTTCCAAGTCACCAAGTTCCCTGCAATATAATTACATAAGCCTGTGGTAAACTAACTATCATCATGCTTGCCAGCATAATCTGCATTTGAGTATCCAACCACTGTCATAGAAATTTCTCTAGTAAAAAGAAGACCCTGTCTTGGTGCCCACTTTAGGTACCTGAGCACCATCATAATTGGGTCCCAATGCTGCCTAGTAGGCCTCTTTATGAATTGGCTCAACTTCCCAATAACAAAGGAGATATTAGGCCTAGTGATGGTTAGGTATAACAACTTTTCCATAAGCTGTCTATATTGTCTATTATCCACCATCTTTGCATCCCTGTCATATGGTTGTACCTTGGGATCCATAGGAACATTAGTTGGCTTGGCACCCAACATACCAATCTCCTTCAAGACATCTAGGTTGTATTTCCTTTGAGATCAAACAATACTAGCTTTGCTACGAGCTAGTTCTACCCCAAGAAAATATCGTAGTTGCCTTAGATCCTTCATAACAAACTAATATGCCAAAGTCCTCTTTATCTTTGCCACACCTACCATGTCATCTCTAGCAACTATTAGATCATCAACATATACCAGGAGTGCCTCCACTCGTTTCCCTGTCTTCCTGACAAACAGGGAAGAAGACGACCTCTGAAAGCTAACGGACTCCACCACCTGAGAGAGCTTCTGGAATCAAGCTCTTAGACTCTGCTTCAGGCCATAAATGACCTTCTATAAAGTATAAACAACATACACACTCCTCCTGAACCTCATAGTCGGAGGCTACTACATATCTATCTCTTCCTGAAGATCACCATATAGAAAAACATTCTTCACATCTAGCTGGTGAAGTTGCCAATCTTTCTGTATTGTAAGTGAAATTAATATATAAATAATGGACAGGCATACAACTGGGGAGAAAATATCAAAGAAGTTAACCCTATAAGTCTGAGTAAAGCCTTTTGCCACCAAATGGGCCTTGTATTTGGCAATCGACTCATTAGGGTTGTATTTGAGTGTGAATGCCCAACAACAACCTACTATAGTAGCCCCTAGAGGTAAGGGCGTGAGCTCTCATGTGCCTTGAGATTGAAGAACGACCATCTCATCTTCCATGGCTTGATGCCATTTTGGATGTAAAATGGCCTGTTGGTATGTGGTGGGTATCTTTGTAGTAGCAAGTGCATGACAAAAGCATCTAAATGCCTTCTTAAGACTGTCGGTAACCAAGCTGCCTACCACGTGATATCTAACATAGGTATGGGGTGCCTTTCGGATGGTAATCAGAAGATCTGAGTCCACCGGCATCACTTGATCACTCTCTGAAGAAGTATCACCTGTAGCATCACCACTAAGCAAAGTATCATCAATATCTAAAATCTCTGTGCTCACTTGATTTGGGGAGGAGGGAGGCAGTGGAGGGGAGGGGGGTACGTGCAGCGTAGTATAAGGTCACCTGTAAGTAACAATGGGGTCATTATATTTTTGAGGCACAAAGATGGTAGTAGTGTTGGTAGAAGGTTGCCTAGTAATAGGAATCTCCTCAAAAAGTACAGGAGGAACAAGCATAGGGGCAATAGTGGTATAAGTGGAAATATCACGTCCATTGGTAGAAAAGTAAGTGAACTCATGAAAAGTAACATTTGCAGATACAGAATGACGAGCTGACAAGGGATCAAAACATCAATACCCCTTCTGCGTCCTAGAGTACCTTAAAAAAACACACTTCACTACCCTAAGTGCCAGTTTGTCTCGTCTAGGAGTAAAATCATGAACAAAGGCAACACATTCAAAGTCCTTGGGAGTAACTGGAAATAACTCCCTATCAAGAAACAATATATTCTATGGAATTTACTCATGAATAGTGGATGTTGAGTTATGTATAGGGTGTTTTATTGTTATTTGTAGTGAAGGGGTCTACTTGTAATTCTCTCTCTGGACCCTCTTTATATAAAGGCCTAGGGTTTCTCTGAATAAAGCTATGTCATTTCGGTCCTCACATGGTATCAGAGCAACGGTCCTAGACTGGGGTTTTGGTATCCCACCAAATCCTAGCTTCCAAACCCTAACACCCTAACCCTTCTTCTCTCCTCTCCTCTCTCTTGCACCACCGACCACCAACAAGGCCAGTAGCATCGGTGAGGGGTAGTGCTGCTGCCCCCTCACCAACGTCACTGGCTTCTGCCAGAGGCCAGCAGCGTTGGGACATCGATGCCGCTGCCGTTGCCGCTGCTGGGAAATCCTCGCATCGCCGTTGCCTAAGGTGACGCAGGATTGTTGTTCTCCTCGTGCTGCCGCTGCCTGAGGCAATGTAGGCGCGCCCTTTTCCTTGCACCGTTGCTGCCTGAGGTGACGCAGGAGAGCCCTTCTCCTTGCACCACCGCTGTTTGAGGTGTTGTAAGGCTTCCTCCCCTTTCTGCGCTGCCATGCTAGTTGCCACACGACCGCCTCCACCTTGCATAGCCCATGGCCTCTAGGTCACCTCTAAAGGCTTTGTTGGCCTAGATCAGGAACACAAGGGTCTCTCTCCTGATCGGCGATTTTTGGGTTGTGAGTACCTCGTATGACTGCTAGAACTTGGGTTACCAGTACACATCTAGCCTCACAACTCACTTTAGAGGAGTTTTTGCTGTTTGGAAGGCACCGTTAGGGCTATTCATATACCGTAGCGTGTGCAACAAGTTTCTTTGTAGTACCAACAGGGTACATGATTTGAAAATCACCTTTGTGCAGCTTGGATGTGGTTTTTGGAGGCATTTTCAGTCTGAAAAAGCAATTTTCTGACCCTATGATCAATTTTTTAGACCTATAAATTAGTATTTTTTGTGGATCTAGACTCTGAGCACTATGGCGGATTAGAAGGAAGCTGTGGGTGACTCGGTGGGGAAAACTTCTTCCATGAGTGCCCCCCCTCATATGCAGGGAATGTCAATTAAGTTGGATGGATCCAACTTCTTACTTTGGTCTACCTCCTTCTCCTGGTTTATTGGATCCCATAGGAAGTACATTTTGACCGATGCTGTGCCTGATGTGAAGTTGGCAGATTTGAAGGCAGACAATGATTGGGTGGCCACTTGCCTCCTTAATAGTGTGACACAAACCATTGCCAATCAGGTCATGCCTCAGCCAAGAAGATGTGGGAGGTACTGCATGAGATACACTCTCACAGGAGCAATATTACAAGGCTGTATAGAGTCGTGGAGGATATCCACAACTTTCGGAAAGGCACCATGATCTTATTCGAGTATTATGGCACTATGAAAAATCTTTGGGATGAGCAAGATGCATATCAACCTATCTCTACAGATGTATCTGTTATTGCCAAGCAAAGAGAAACCATTCATTCTATTCAGCTTTCGTCTGGACTTGGCCCCGAGTACAAAGTCGTGAAAGATCAGTTCATGACCCTGGATGAGATTCTTTCACCAGAACAGATCTATGCTCATCTCTCCAGGCTTACTACCTCAGATTCTATCCGTACTTCTGATGCCTCTGCTATGACTATTGTTGGTCGTGGTAGAGCAAATTCGGGTGGAAGAGGTGGCAGAGCTCGTGGTGGTGGTGGTCTACGTGGACATGGTCGTGGTTGGAATTTCTTCTTCGGTGAGTACTGTTACAGGAATGGACACATTGTGGACCGATGCTTGGTTAAGCACAGTTATCCATAGGGTATGGATCCACGTGCCCACCAAGTATCTACAGAAGATAACTCTCATGTGTAGGAGGATGATAGCCAAATTACTATTTCTAGGGCTGATTATGAGTGCCTCATAGCTTTTAGGGATCTACTTCTGCCTTAGTTCAGAGCTCCGCAGGTACTTCTGCCATGTCAGTTAAATCCCAAGCTCTTGTCTGGCTTGCGGATTCTGGTACCTTTTCCCACATTACTGGTGACACCACCCTTTTTTCTTCTCTATGAGACCTTGCTACGCCATTTTAGGTTAAAGTGGCTGATGGGGGTTTGTCACCGGTCATTGGACTCGGAAATATCTCTATTTCTAGCACTTTTTCTCTCTCAAATGTCATGCATGCTCCCAAATTTGCGTTTAATTTAATGTCTATTAGCCAAATTACCAAAGATTGGAGATGTCGGGTTGTGTTTCATGACCAATATTTCTTCTTGTAGGACCTCCAGACGATGAGGCAGATTGGTGGACTTGAGTAGAATGGTCTCTATTATCTTCATATCCCACCTCCTTCCAGTGCTGATGCTGTTTGTGCTACTGTTGCTCTCCAGTGGCATTTAAGACTTAGTCATCCCGGTTTGTATGTTTTGCACTGTCAGTTTTCTACGTTGTCTCTTCCTGATGTTTTCAGGTGTGAAGCCTATTAGTTGGGGAAGCACCATAGGTCTTCTTTTCCACCAAATAATAAAAGATTTGAGTTTGTTTTTGCCTTTGTTCATGCTTATGTTTGGGGCCTTTGTACGTCAGGAGTGTTAGAGGATTTTGGCATTTTCTTATTCTTGTGGATGATCATACTAGGATGTCCTAGGTTTTTATGATGAAAGAAAAATTTGAAGTCTTTGATATTATCAAAAATTTTATTGTAGAAATAAAGACTCAATTTTCTACTGTTATTAATATTTTACAAGTATAGTGGATTAGAGTTTGTGTATGCCAAGGCAAATGCTTTCTTCAAATCTTTTGGTATTATTCACCAAACCATTTGCGTTCATACTTCTCAATAAAATGGGGTTGCTGAACATAAGCTTCGACACTTACTTGATGTCGCCCACTCTCATATTTCAAATGAATCATCACATTTTTAGGCTAATGTTCTTATTGCTAATTCTCTGGTGAACCGAGTTTGTTCTTCTGTCTTAGGAGGTAAAACTTCGTATTCTATGTTGTTTCCTGGTAAAGACCTTTTTTTTGTAACTCCTTTTGTCTTTGGCTGTGTGTTTTGTCCATTTATATAAAGTGGATAAAATTTCTCCTCGCTCTGTGAAGTGCATGTTTCTGGGCTACTCCAGGACCTAGAAAGGGTACAGATGCTATGACCCTATTTCACGGAGATTTTATGTTTCTGCTGATGTCACGCTAATGTGAGGAGATTCCATATTATCAAAAACAGGGGGAGCAACCTACTGAGCCATCACATGAGGTTCTGCTTCCTATGCTTACTGAGCCACCACAGCCATTGAGCCACCTATATCTAGGGCTAGTCAGCTTGATTGGGTTTTTTCCTGTATTGTCTTGAGATTCCTAATATGGATACTTTTCCTAAGAATTTTCAGCGCAGGACCCAAGATGTTTCTCAGGTGGGAGAACTGTTGTCTACTGTTTCTGCTCAGTCCCCACCAATTGTTGATGATTTGTCTAAGGACCAGGTACTCCTACCACTGAGGATACTACTCTCGACCTTCCTATTGCACAAGGAAGGCTCCACGTTCTTGTGCTAAATTTTCTGTATCTCAGTTTATGCCCCTTGGTAGCTTGTCTACAGTTGGATGCTAGTTTTTGCTGGCCATTGACAGTGTGCAAGTACCATAGGATCATCATGAGGCCTTCCAAGATCCATCTTGGACCTTGGCAATGGAGGAGATGGCAGCTTTACAGTCCTATGGCACATGGTACCTTGTTATTTATCTCCAGGTGCTACTGTTGTGGGGTGTAGATGGGTGTTTACTCTCAAGTGTTTTCCTAATGGCACTGTGGAACGGTACAAGGCACGCTTGGTGGCCAAATGATATATTCAGATGTCCAGAGTTGACTACTTTGGGACATTTTCCCCGGTAGCTCGTCTTAATTTTGTTCGGATATTGTTGTCTCTTGTTGTCAATAGGTATTGGACTGTCTATCAGCTTGATATCAAAAATGCCTTTCTGTATGACGATTTGGAGGAAGAGGTCTACATGAAGTAGCTACCAGGCTTCCCTACTCAGGGGGAGTGTGAGCATGCGTAAACTGAAGAAAGCTATCTATGGACTGAAACAAAGCCCCAGAGCTTAGTTTGAGAAGTTCAGTAGAGTGGTTCAAGACTATGGCTCCACCAGATCTTCTGCTGATCATTCTGTCTTTACATTGGATAAAAAGACATGCTCAGTTATACTCATTGTTTATATAGATGACATACTTTTAACTGACAGGCAAGGCATAGAGGAAATGAAGAAGATGCTATAGTCACAGTTTGTTACCAAAGATTTGGGCCCCATCAACTATTTTGTTGGTGTTGAGATGCAACATACTAGATAAGGACTTGTGCTATCTCGATGTAAGTATGTTCTTGACATGCTGAGAGCAAGGCTTTAAATGTCGATATTGATGTCGTATCAATAAGTCAAAAAGGAGATACGTTAGGGATATATTGCTGATATCGATGAATTTTAGGAAAATCGCTTAAAAAGGTTCAAAATGACGTAAAATGTCACAAATTTGATGAAAATTAGTATTTTAACAAGTAATACATGTACAAAGAAATGCCTAAAAGACGAAAATCATAGGTTTTGAATGAAAATATAATAGAGACGTGCTAAACTGTAGTGATTTAGTCCACAAATCATCACTAAATTAGGGATTAATTAGGTATATTGCCTAAATAATGTGTAGACCACATCAATTTATGCAATCATCAAGTCTAACACAAGATCTAACTTTGGTATGAATAGTAACCAAGGTTAAATTGAGGTGATTTAGACCTAATGTTGCAAAAAATGATAAGATTAAGGTGATTACCTTGTTGAGAGATGAACAAGGACTCCAAATCACCTAATAATCGAGGTGAACGAATCAATGAACGCTTACAGCGGGTAGCAATAGAGAACGAAGGAGAGGAGAGGAAGAAAGCACAGAAAGATGAGACTATAAAGTGGCTGCAGAGGTATCATCCGATGTCATTAAATATTAGCAATATTTAGAAAAAATTGCACATATGTGCTTTAGTTTCGACGATATATCACCAACACACATCGACATGGGCAATATTTCTCCTGACATCTTGGAAAAAAGATATTTTGGCAATGTCAACATGGGTGTTGTTGGTGATATCAACATATCGGCGACATATCGCTAATATGTCGTGACATCTCTTTCATTGCTCGAAAGACGTTTTTGTGAGATCCCTATCAACCACATTGATATCCCTCAGTATCTAGGGATATCAATCAAAACCCATTGATATGGGTCAGATATCGCCGATATTCTATAAAAAAGATATTCCCGTGATATCGATATGAGTCATGTTGGGGATACAGATATATTGCCGATATATCGCTGATATATTGAGATATCTGTTTCCATGGCTGAGAGTCATGGGTATGTTGGGGTGCAAACCAACATACGTGCCCATGGATTTGTCTTTGCCTATTGCAGATGAGGACAATCCTCTATTGTAATATGTCACTAGATACTATGTAGTGATTGGTAAGTTATTGTATTTAACTGTTACTTGTCCTGGCATTGCCTTTGCAGTTGGAAGATTGAGCCATGTTTATGCAGTCGCCAAGAGAAGTCTATTGGGAAGGTGTTTTCCAGATTCTCAGGTACTTGAACATTACACCTGGGAAAGGACTCCTTTTCAAAGATAGTAGGCACTTGATGTTTGTGGATACTTTAATATAGACTATGCTGGCATTTATGAGGATCGGAAATTCACTACAGGATACTGTACATTTGTTGGAGGCAATCTGGTTACATGGAGAAGTAAGAAACAGGTGGTGATATCTAGATCTAGTGCTGGGTTTGAATACACGGCTATGTCTCAGACTACTTGTGAGTTACTTTAGGTCTGTTCCATTCTAGAAGACTTTGGAGTACAGGTGTCTGATCTCATTCTGATGCACTGTGACAAAAAGGTTGCCACCTTTATTGCAAATAATCCAGTTTTCCATGAGAGGGCCAAGCATATTGAAGTTGATTGTCACTTCATCAGAGAGGCTATTGTAACTAAGAAGATTTCTACACTGAAGACCAATTGGCAGATATCTTCACTAAAGCACTTCCCAAGAAGAGATTACACTATATTTATTCCAAGTTGACATGTTTGATGTTTATGCTCCAGCTTGAGGGGGAGTGTTGAGTTGTGTACGGGGTGTTTATTGTTATTTGTAGTGAAAGGGTATACTTGTAATTCTCTCTCTAGAGCCTCTCTATATAAATGCCTAGGGTTTCTTTGAATAAAGCTATGTCATTTGGGTCCTAAAAGCGGAGTTAGACATAGAACATGCAGTCAAAATCGCATCACCCTAATAAAGTGAAGGCACATAGTGATGCATTAAAATGGTGCAAGCAACATCAAGTAAATGGCGATATTTCCTCTCAGCAACCCCATTCTGCAGAGAGGGATGAGCACAAGTAGTCTGATGAGGCAGGTTGACCATCTTGGTCCAACAGGTGGTCGCTGAATGTCTTAGACGCCCATAGTAGGTACATGTGGTACAACCACACGCCCTAGATCCACGACCACAGCTACGACTACGTGTAGAGGAAGCACCTCTACCATGTCCAGGGGTCACAATAAGAGCAGAGGTCTGACCCGTGGTCTTAATCACAGGAGACTGTACTGTAATACTGCTCAATCTCTTCTCAAGTGAAGGAAGCTCTGATAGGGTCAAGATCTGGTCTCGTGCAATAGTAAACTTAAGTCCAAGACCTGATAGGAAGAGAGAAAAAACTCTCGAACTCTCATTGAGAAGCTCATGTACACAGGCTTGCAAGCATTATGTCTCTTTACGAGACCCTTTATGGAAGAATAATACTGTGCCAAGGAATGCCTCTCTTGGTGCAATTGGAATAACTCATGATAAGTCTGGAAAACATGCGTAGAGTTCTTCTCATGAGAGTATGTCTCACGAAGGGTATCATGATTTCATCTCCAATATTGGGTATAACAATTCATCATCTAAGCACTTAGCATTGCATTATCCCTATCTCAAGTGGCATTGACTCTTGTCTTTCGTGTGGGCTCTGGGTGGTGTAGGATGCGTTTCTTTCAATGACTTCTCAATGTCATAAAAAATATCTGCGAACATTGGGGTAGTTTGTCTCATTGAATTTAATCATGGGACCAAAAAATGGGCTCTTGTATGTCTTTGTCTTCACATTTGAGTCTGAAGTCACCTTGAACGAACTAGAGGATGCCTTCTTGCCATCACCTACGAATCCAAGACCAATAGAAAGCAATTAGAACATGAAATTAGTCACCGAACATGAGATCTAAGGTTTGAAACAATGAATTTCAGACCAACCAAGGCGTAGCTGCATCTAACAGAGCAACCTCTCCCTCCTAGATGCTTAAAAACGATGAAACGGAGAGGGAGGAGGAAGTAGAAACATTCCTAACAAGGTAACAACCCTGTAGAAGTGCTGCATACGAATTGAGGAGGACCAGCAGCAGGCGATGGTGTTGGGACCCCTCAGCAGCAGGCGGCGACATCGCTAAGGTTCAATCTAACCCCAGCGGCGACACTGGTGGTGTAGTAGCTAGTGTGCTGCTCGCTGGAGGGGAGAGGAGGTTGGTGAGGAGAGGAGGGAGATCGATGAAAGGTGTGGAGGGCTTATTTGGTATGGTACCTAGGGCACCGGTCTATGACCGTAGCGCTGATATCAAGTTGGGAGAAATGATTAAGTTGCTTTATTCTCAAACCTTATCTCTCTTTATATATAGAGAGAGGTGGGGATAAATTACATCATAAGCCCATAAAAAATTAAAAATGATAGAAGCACCTGAATAGAAGAAATAAATAACTCAATAGCATCCAAAGCCACACCACCCCCCCCCCCCATCTCCAAAATCTTTGTTGAGCTCCTAGCTGTCGGGCCTCAGTCTATTTGTGTTGATCTCTGAATAGCTGTAAGACCCCTCTGAAAGACAGGCTCAAGTTTCATTCTCTTTGCTTGAGTTCTTTCAAGGTCAGCCACAAAGTTGGGTGCCTTTGTTGGCAACAGATTGAACAAATAAATTCAGTCAATTTTAATGAATTATTAAAAGCAGAGATATTGCTGGGCTTCAGTAGCTGACTCTGCTTTACGCTCTTTAAATGAGCTGTAACTTTTGCAATATGCCAATGGCCTACGTTTTTTCCAAGCCCTTGTGTTTTGCGACCCATGAATTTTGATTGTATTTTCCACTGATTTGGTGGGTCTCCTCTACAAATTTTATCTTATATGTTAATTAGATGAAATGAGTAAATTATTTTATTTCATGGTGCTACCTCTCAACATATAGAAGTGGGGAAATAATGTGACATGTTTATGAGAAAATAAGAAATAGCAAATAATAAAAGAACAACAAAAAAAGACTAAAGGGCTCAACGCTCCCCTTAAAGATGGAGCATATATATCGATTATGCTCAGCTTGGAACAACAAATATCAAAGGTTGGATGAAGCAATGCCTTGGTGAAGATGTTTGTTGTTTGGTCATCTAAGGCAACAAGCATGGTGAAAATAAGATCTCTCTGGATCAAGTCACATGTGTAGTGACAATCAACTTCTATGTGTTTGGTCCTCTCATGGAATATGGGATTGTTGGCGATGTAGGTAGCAACATGATTGTCGCATCACATCTTCGTGAGAGTATCCACCAATATATGAAGATCAACTAGAATGGACCTTACCCACAACGTCTTTGAGGCGGTATAAGCCAAGGCCCTATATTCAGACTCCGCACTTAACCTGGAGACCACAGATTGCTTCTTACTTTTCCATGTCACCAAGTTCCTTGCTACATTGATGTAAAAGCCTGTGGTGGACTTTCTGTCTACCAAACATCCTGCATAATCAGCGTCTTAATAAACAACAATGCTCATGGAAGTTCCCTTGGTAAAGAGAATGCCTCTGCTTGGTGCCTTCAAGTGTCTCAGAATCATCATAGTAGCATCCTAGTGCTACTTAGTAGGTTTGTTTAAGAACCGGCTGAGTTTCACAACTCCAAGGGAAATATTAGGCCTGGTGATGGTGAGGTACAAGAGCTTGCCCACTAGTCCCCTCTACTACCTGCTGTCAACTGCCTCTGACTTCTCATCATACAGATGAGTCTTGGGATCCATGGGGATGTTAACGGGTTTGGCTCCTAACATGCTAGTCTCCTGAAGCAAGTTAAGAGCATATTTCCTTTGAGAGAGAACTATGCCTTTCCTGCTACACGCAATTTCTATCCCAAGGAAGTATTTCAATGGCCCAAGGTCTTTCATCACAAAGCTCCTTGTTAAACACTTCTTGACCTCTGTAATGCTCGCACTGTCATCTCTAGTAATAATCAGGTCATCAATGTAGAGAATGAGCACCGTAATACCTCCCCATGTCTTTCTAATGAATAAAGAATGATCAGATGATGACCTTTTGAAATCAATGGCATCCACCACCTTTGAAAGCTTCTGGAACCATGTTCGGGGACACTGCTTAAGGCCATAGATGGCCTTCTGCAATTTGTAAACTCTGAAACATTCCTCCTGAACCTCATAGCCTGCTGGTTGCTATATGTAAACCTCTTCCTATAAGTTTCCGTGCAAGAGGGCATTTTTGACATCTTGCTGATGAAGTGACTAGTCTTTATTTGCAGCAACATAGATCAAAATGTGAACAATTGGCAGCCGTGCAACAGGAGAGAATGTGTCAAAGAAATCCACGTCATACGCCTACATAAACCCCTTTGCCACCAAATGGGTTTTGTGTCTTGCTATCGTCTCGTCAGAATTCTACTCTAGGGTAAACACCCATTGACAACACACAAAGGAAGCCTTAAACGGTGGCTTAACAGGTTCCCATGTGCCACGGGATCATAGAGCCTGCATCTCCTTTTGCATGGCTTAGTGCCACTTTGGATCAAGCATGGCTTGCTGATGACTCGTAGGTATTTGAGTAGCAGAAAGAGCCTGGAAAAAACTCTTGTATGTTTCCTCAAGGAATGTTGTAGTGACAACATCGGAGACAGGATACCTAGCACAACTCCCGAGTGCCTTTCGAACTACAATCGAAAGGTCAAGATCATCGCCATTTGCCTATAATTGCCTTGTATCATCACAATGCACAACCTCATCAATCTGAAAAACCTCTGCACTCACCTGAGTCTGGGAAGGATCTGGCATTGGAGGAGGGGCTATTTGCTGTGGCCTGTAGGTGACATCCGCACTGACATAATGTCGGCGAGTGAGAGGGTCATAGCAGCGATATCCTTTTCGAGACCTAGAATATCCCAAGAAGATACATTTGACCGCTCAAGGTGTAAGCTTATCCTGACCTAGAGTAGTGATGTGAATAAACGCAATGCACCCAAAAACCTTAGGAGGAACAAGGAGTAGATTCCCTTCCAGGTACAGTAGCTGCAAGAGAATCTGTTCATGAATAGTAGAAGATGACATTCTATTGGTTAAATAATATGCAGTAAGAACAACATCAGCCTAATGCAATGAACACTATGGTGGATAAGCAACGTACGGGCAACGCAAGGATATGCCTGTGCTTCCTCGCAGCAATCCCATTATGTTCGGACGTGTGACAGCAGGTTGTTTGATGAATAATACCATGAGGTTTATAAAAATGGACAAGTGATGGGTGCAATGCTCAAGGACATTGTTAGAACGAATAATTTTAACAAAAATGCCAAACTAATTCTTTATTTCCAAAACAAAATGTTTCGATGCACACCCCACATCAAATTTATTCTTTAACAAAAATAACCAAGATGTGAAAAATCAACTATGACTAAATAATACCGATGACCTAGCCTGTCAATGTGGCCGGGCCTCCATACATTGACATGACACAACTGACATAGGGTAGTCGACTGTAGGTTTTGACTGGCAAGATAGGAACTTCAGTGGTGCTTGCCCAGTTGATAAGCATCACAAGTAGTAGTGACAGATGGAGAGATATTAGGAATAACATGGTGAAGCATGTCTAGTGAAAGATGGCCAAGGCGTAGATGCCATTGGTATGGAGATTCAACGGAGAAGGTGACATCTCCATGACAAGTAGTAGCAACAAGATGTTGGAGCAGGCGATAGACACCCCCTCTTTATGATTGCCACCAATCATCCTCCTAGTTAAGATGTCCTGAAAAATGTAAGCATCAAATATTGCCTGACAATTCAACTCCTTAGTATGGAAAGGTGGCTAATAGGAAAATCAAGAGCAAGAACATCAGGTAATCTCATGGTAGGGGTGACTGACACATACCTCTCTCTAGCAATCTGAGAGTGTCTACCAGCTGCAACTTGTATTGTCCTTCCTAGCAGAACAGATTTGACGTAGTGGAAACGACGACGATCGCCACAAAGGTGTCTAGAGGCTCCAAAATCCACTAGCTAGTCTGTATCACATTTAACATCTACAGTAGAAGTACAAACAATCTCTGTACTTGATGGGGAGGCAAAAGCAGCAGGCAGAGGATGGTGTCTCCTAGGATAGCTATGTGAAGCGCTGTAGAAGATTTTCATACATTGCCCTGGTAACCACGTTAGAAGACTGCTTAGTAGAAGCTATAACCTGGTTGGCCATAGGTGGACAACTGTGTTTGGTCCAACAACTACTCTCTACATGCTTAATCTTGCCACAATATGTGCAAGTCTTGATCATACGTCCACCAACTCCACGCCCATGACCTCTTCCTTTGGTAGTAGAGGAACACCTCGTCCACGACCCTGGGTAGCAGCAAGGGCCATAGTTTGTCTCGTAGTGTCGACGTGAGGAAGAGTAACGAAGATCCTACTTAGCTTGCTATATGCTTCCTTCAGAGTAGGAAGGCTCTGACAAGGTAAGTATTTGAGATCTCGTTGCAGCATAATTAGGACCAAGTCCATCCAAAAACTGTAACATTGCTGCCTCTTGACGATATGCTCTCAGAGTGGCATACATGCACACAGGTAGACATGCATTGTACTTCTCTAGAAGTCCCTTTAGGGCAGAGTAGTACTGTGAGAGTGTCTGTCCCTCCTGGTGAAGTCTGGAAAGCTGTGTATCTGAAAAATCTTGGTAGAATTTTGCTTGTGGGAGTAGGTATCGCGTAGACTATCCCACATCTTCTTGGCCGTTGAATAGTACACAATCTCATCTCCTATCTTGGGAATAGTGCTATTCATCATCCACGCTTGAACCATAGCATTGCCCTTCTTCCAGGATGCATTTTTGTCGGTCTTCTCAATTGGCTTTGGTTGGAGCAACACATGCTTCTTATCGTAACCCTCTATGATCATTAAGAAGGCCTGTGACTATCAAGTGTAGTTGGTCTCATCAAACTTCACCATGGGACCAAAGAAGAGACTTTTATGGACCCTATCTTTGACATCTGCTCCGATATCACCTTAGATGAGCCTTCAAACGCCATCATGCTCCAAACATGAGGCAAAAACATATAACAAGCAAGATGAGATACTTAGAGCATCAAGATTGGTGCCTTAATGCACAGGAACAATCGCCACAGTGCGAGCAAACCTGCACTACAACAGTTACAGGAGGTCACGACCTTCCAGCAGGGTTGAGAGGGTCCATCAGCAGTGCTGGAGGCGATGCCATGACCCCACAAGGGGCTGGCGGTGGTGCTGCAAGGGAAGAAGACCTCCTTGTGGCGGTGCAGCAGCCTCTGGGAAACCCAAGTGGTGATGCAGCCTACTCCGGTGACCGGACAAGAGCTCAATTGGGGTTGGTGGCGATGCTTTAGGGGCTTGGCGGCAGTCAGTAGCCTCCGGAGGCTCCATGATTAGGGGTGGCACCGGTGAAAAGCCCCTCCAAGGAACTTGGAGTAAGGAAGAAGGAAGGAGGAGAGGCGGGGGAGGTCCACCGACCAGCCTTGGGATCAGCGGCAGTAGCGCAGGATGCGGAGAGCCTCTTCTCTTTCCTAGGGTTTGTTTTTGGTGGAGAAGAAAAAATATGAGAGAGTCAAGGTTGGTATCAGCCCCCGGTCCAGGACTGCGCTTTGATACCCAAGTTAGAAGAAATGAGCAAATCACTTTATTCCAAAGCTCTACCTCTCAATATATTGAGGTGAGAAAACAACATGAGATGCCCATGACAAAATAAGAAAATAATAAAACAAAAAAGTACCAAAGGGGCTCAACAATTTTATCTGATCAACCCTTAAGATTCAAAGATGTACTCTAGCTCCATGTCTCTGGTTTCTTTTATGATCAAATAACTATGGTGGTGTAGGCGGTCAAGTGACAACTGCACATCCATCAACTCGTACATGCTAGAGCAAGAACCTTGACGTTCTCACAGAATCCTTAAAAACTATTGATCTTTGATTCTTTTCAAGACTTTAATGTGGTCTTTTAGTTTCTGCATTAAAAGACTTCTCCAGATCATTGTTGTTACCCACTAAAATATTGCTTTTTTTACAGATGATATATTACGTTTTAAGAAGTGAATCCATTATTTGTTTTCAAAGCCACATTCTGCAAAAATTTCTCCACATTTTTGTCATCGAATGATAGAACATTTCTGTCTTGCAGATGAATATGAAGATTCAGAAGATGAACCTCATACAGATAAAGATAGCATGCAGGATACCTACATGCAATGCTACTCAAATGCTTTGAATGAAGAGTTGAAAACTACTACGCTGAAGAAAAGCTTCATTCATACACAAGCCACCTCATCCAGTGGAAAGGTCTTTGCCCTTCCTCCCTTCCCCCCCCCCCCCCCCCCCCCCCCCCCCTCTCTCTCTCTCTGGGGTGAAGAGAATGACTGCTCAATATCAGAAATAATCTTTGCTTGTTAAGGGAATGTTATAACATCAAAAGAATTAGGATTCACTCTCATATACAGATGTAAGAAGTCAAACAATTCTGACAACATACTTGGCATAAGCTTGGAACCGGCCGCAAAACCTCAAGAAGTTGCATCCTCTCTTAATAAAAAGTGGGTACCTTGGTTGATCTACGGCCCCCTGCAAAACTCTGCCAGAAATTGCTACAGGAGCTAGCATCAGTCCAAGGCCTATAGACCTCAATATTATTTTAGCAAAGAAGTTGAGAATAAGCGATCAAGGTTTTCATCATGTTCACCAAAATAAGAGCAGGTAGCATACATCTTTGGCACCCTAATTTGTACTTGTACATCTTCATTACTAATCTTCTCCTAAATTGCTAAGTAAAAATCTTTACCTGAGAGGCCAGCTCCATAAGAACCTGAGACCACTCAGAAGGATGAAATCTGTCCCATAAAGTTGCTTCTTCAGAAGTCCTGAAACTTTTGCATTGAGAAGCAACCTGACCCAGAAATGGAGCTCATAGGATGAAGAGTGTGGATAGAGGTGCAACAAACAAGGTTGCATTTGGTAGTGGGATAAGTTGTAAATGGAATCTATCAATGGGTGAGGTAATTAGGGTTAGTGTTTAGTTGTGTGGTAAGATAAGTGGCGGTTTGAGTGTGATGGTTATTGCAGTGGCAGTAGTTATAATATGTGTGTGCGTGTGTTTGTGTATTGATTGTTATATTTGAACTTGGAAAAAGTTGTGGTAACGTTTCACTGAGAACTACAACACCAACATAATCCCCTAGCATATCCCTGACACAACCTTTTCAAAAAAAAAATCCGACATAACCTTCTTCAATGGGATAACCTGGGGGGTTTTTCCCCATCCAAATGCAGTCTAAAAGTTCCTACAATCATTGTCAGAAAGCTCATAAGGTGAAGAGTGTGGATAGAGCCAAGTAGAACTAAAAGTTCCTCCCCTTTTCAAAAAAAAAAAAAACTGAAAGTTCCTTCAATTGTTGCTCAGGAAGTGCGGCTTGGAAAGTTAGCTCTAATGATCCAGTCGTATCTTCAGGCCCTGACTGACAACCAGCCACTTTAATCATAGGATTCGTGGCCCAAGCTATCAATTGTGAAAAAACATTTAATATTCCTCTTTGACCAAATGC
This sequence comes from Thalassia testudinum, assembly GCA_037157565.1. Classification (NCBI taxonomy): domain Eukaryota; kingdom Viridiplantae; phylum Streptophyta; class Magnoliopsida; order Alismatales; family Hydrocharitaceae; genus Thalassia; species Thalassia testudinum. The sequence continues at coordinate 30,101,865 of JAZHRO010000024.1, forward strand.
CTCTTCAAAAAAGAATTGTCCCATTACCCAGTCTTGGAATAAAATGCTGAGCTACAGAAGACAAACCACACCTTTGGAAAGTAGAGGCCCTGCAAGTAGTTGAACCTTCTGTTTTCTGGTTAAGATCACACCCACAGCAAACTGCAAAAACAGTGCATCATGAGTCTCCCGAACCTCACAAAATCTTCATGACCTACTTTGTAAGAGGGGGGTTCATTATAAGCGTTGTTGAGCCCCCGAATTCATTATTAAAAGGGGTGTACACCAGTTGTTACAAAGGATAGTATAGTGCCGTGAGACACCATCAATAGACACCCTTTCCCCTTTAAAAACCAGCCCATTCTGCTCAAACCAGATACACCAAAGAAGAATGAACGCTCACCTAATGGCATTGCCATCAGCGAGGTGGGTTAATTATTGTCTGCAAATATAAAAGCCCAATCATCCATATTCAAAGAGTATTAATTCTATCCAAAGTCTCCTAAGCAAGTTGAAGAATGCTATGCCCTCCTTCATTCACCCCTTTCAAATGGATTGAATCAATCATGGTCTCAACTTCAGAAGGCATAAAGGGAATTCAGTCTTTCTGCAGATAGGGGAGAGAGAGAGGATGAGTGAGAAAAGGGAGTGAGTGACAGTGCAAGGGGATAGTGGTGGTTGGATGAACCTTGGGTACGGGAAGGCACGAAGGAGGAGGCTGAAGGAGCTAGATGCTTTAAGTGTCTTGGATGGGGGCATCTCGCGAAGGATTGTAGGGACCTCGTGCGATGTTGGAGTTGCGGCGGTATGGGTCATCGTAAGTTGACTTGTCTTCGGGGATGGCATGGCGTTGGTGGAGCGGAGGTCAGGTGTCTCACTCCACCTTCGAAGGGGGCGCCAATGGTTGAGGTGTGGGCACCTTGGTTCGCATAGGCTTGCCTTTTGGAAGGGAGCTTGCAGGGGTTGTGATAGGCGAATTGTAACAAGGGAGTTTAGAGAGGGAGAAGTTGAAGGAAGGCTTGGTGAGCATTCTTGGCTTGAGGACGGGTTTGAAGGTGGCGATGCTTAGTTTGATGAGGTTCCTCATCTTCGGATTGTAGTTGGAGGTGGCACGATCGCTCGCTTTTGAGGCCACGCACTTTGGGGAGGTCGTTGTGCGGTGGAGGTGGCCATAATGCATGATGGCGCCACGGCAGAGCGATTACTGTGGAAGTTGGAGGCCACGGTGGTTGTGGAGGGGATCCCTCTGGGGCTTCGCACCAGGGAGGTGGTCGAGGTGGTTATGGAGCCCTTTGCGGTGGTTTGGACTTGTAATGGTCTTGGCCTTATCGAAGGGGACATGTTGATGATCAAGATGGTCGTTGAGCTCACCTTGGGTAGGAAGATCTTGAGGAAGGTTACCTTGTGGCTTGGTGGATCATCGTAGGTGATTGGGATCTTGACTGTTGAGGAGTTGGGGAGGTCGTATGCCCAGGTCCTTACTAGGGTTGGCAAACAGTGATTTAAATGTCGACGATATGCTAGTGAAATGACGATTGTTTGAAGATATGCCATGTCGATATGCTCAAGTTATCGAAACGTAGGTGTTTCGTCGGCATGCCGATGAAATCGTTAGCATGTCGCCGATAAGCTCGACATGCCAGCAGCATGCTGCTACTCCTGCTGTTGTTGCTCCTGTTGCAACTTTGTTGTTGCTATTGCATAGATTATGTATCAACATATTACATATTAAATAAAACACAGGATTTAGGGCTTAAATGAAAATATTTATTCATTGAAATAGTTATTTTTTAAATTCTAATAATTTTAACTACTTTTGTCATTTTTGTCGGCATGTGTCGGCATGTCGGCGAAATGTGCATTTGGAATTTATCAAAACGGCGTCGAAATCAACATTTCGAACCTCAATGGCTAATAGGAGGAAGGGGAAGTGGTGGCAATGACCTTGGTAGGGGGCGGAGTTGCCGTGAGGTAGGTGAGGTGGATTTGGAAGGAGTGTGGCGAAGATCTCAAGGAAGGTGAGAAATCAGTGGAGTTGGTTGTGGTGCTCGAGAATTGCAGCGCGATGGATGGGAATGTTGATGTGGTGTTGATGGCGTGCGAGGAAGTTAGAGAGGACCATTTAATGTAGGAGAGTGACGTGGTTTGAATGGGGTTGGGAGTTTCTAAGGTGTCGATGGTGGCTTTTATTGAGAGGGGGGTCTTGGATTTGGATCTGGACCCAAAAAATGTTTGATTGATTCGAACCAATGGAGGCTCTCGCATTTGGGCACCTCGTGTTTGGAGTTTGCTGGGCCTTCGTAGAGGGCCTTAGAGTCGAATTGCCTGGTGCTTGAGTCTTCAACAAAGGACCCATGTGGGAGACCTATGGAGGTTTTGGAGCCGGGAAAGAGGATGTGGGGCTTCATCGAGAGGTGACGATGGTAGAGTTGGTGTGGTGGAGGCCATTGATGCAGCCAGGAGCGAGGTTGCAATTCAGGATAAGATGGACCTTTTGGGGTCACTTGAAGAGTGCGAAGTTGATGGCTGTTGAAGCAAGGGCCCCAGCGAGGAACTTGAGAAAGGCGATGGCATCAGTGAAGAGCTTAGGCAAGGTGACGATGGCAGTGATGTAGTGTGAAGCAGCTATTGCAGAGGTGGTTGATGGTGGTGATGTGGAGGGCCAAGCTACGGGTGATGAGGGGCAAAAAAGTGCCCTCGGACTTAAAACTCCGTGAAAAGTCCAACAAGAGATCAGACCACTCGAAAGTATGGATTCGACCCGCCTACACCTGGAAAAGGCCTGGATATAGGCAGGTCCGGGAGACCCGACCTGCCTAAGGATCCAGCGCCAATCGGTGACAAGAAGATGACGAAAAAAGCCCAACACGACCATGCCATCAATAAATGATGGCATGACCGCCACAATCATCGTTTTAAATGCCGTTGGCAAGGCCATTTTCGAGCAGGGTCCATGTCGACACGGATAAAGTGTCGATTTACAAGGATATCGTCGGCATGCCGGTGAAATAGGTGCTCATGTCGAGGTTGCTGCTGGTTTTTTTGACTGCTATTATTTTTGTCGGTATGCATTGGCATGTCCTCGGCATGCCCACGACGAGCCCTTGGCATGCTCATCGGCATGCCCATCGAAAAACGGGCATTTCCATGGTGTGCCCTCGACATGCCCACGAAATGCACACTTAAAATTTCATCAGCATAGCATTGAAATCGGCATTTCGAACCTTGGCCATAATTAATAATCTGATAACATACATACCCTCGCAACGAGCGTATTCAACCAGAAGATCTCGCAAATGGACCAATCTAAGTACTATAAATAGTTAAAAGAGGCCCTCGAGGCCCTTTCTCAGGAAATCCGAGAGAAAAAGAGATATTGTATTATCGTTCCTTACTAGTGAATATTTGGGAGCATCCCCCTCCCCCCAGACATACACCATTTCGTAATGGAACTAGGTTATCAATCCTCTTGTCTTATTGTGATTGTTTAGATTGTTGAGTTAGACCCTCCGATCATTTAGGAGGTCTAATCAATTGGTGCCGTCTGCGGGAATGATTATCAGTTGATAACATTTCCCAGCTCTCGAGTTCTTCCAATGGCCCTTACGACTCGCAACTCCTCTCGCGTCGACCTTGAGAAAGTGTCGGTCCTGGCAGAATCTATTGTCTCGGTGTCCAAGAAATACCTTAGCCAGCTGGGCCAAGCAAGGGGAAGCAGGGAGTCCTCGGTCGCCTATTGGAGGACCCTGAGCAAGACCCTTTCCTAGAAATCCAGTCGAGGGAAGGAATAATATGAGGCTAGGCTGGCGGCTTTTAGGTATGAAGAGCTTTCAGTCGCTGAGAAACTCCAGGAGATCAAACAGATCTGGGAGTTCGGCAAAATCTCGACGGAGGAGCCCCGCCAATCGAGCCTAGAAGACAAGCAGTAAAGGAGGCGTTGTATAGTGGAGGACGAGAATGCCTACCTACGCGAACAGCTCGAAAAGTTAAAACGAGAGCTTAGTAGCCAGAGAGGGAAGGCTCCTCTCGATCCACCTAAAGTTCCCCGCTCGCCTTCGTCGGAAGAACACTCAAGGGCTCAACCCCTGGCGACCAGCAACGGAGGCTCGATCCCTGAGATCGTTCGCCAGGTCACCAGGGCAATGCGGGGTATACGGCCCCAGGCTTTCGTTACCACCTACCATTTCATTGAGGTGATGACGGCTCTCCTGTCGGAGAAATTCAAGCAGCCAATCATGGTCCAATATGACAGGACGACGGACCCCAATAGCTTCGTTGGGAGTTACCATCAGATGATGCTGGTTCATGGCTGCCTTGACGGAGTACTCTGTCAAGTATTCCTGTCCTACCTGTTTGTCATGGCTCATGAGTGGTTCAATGAATTGCTAGATGGATAGATCACATGCTTTTAAGAATTGGCGGACAAGTTCTGCTAATATTTTGCCAGGCAACAGAGGGTCAGAGACAACCCTGAAAGGTTGTCAGAGATCCAGTAGTGGAAGAACGAATTTTTCCGGTCTTACCTAGACCGGTTTAAGGCCCAGTATTTCAAATGTAAGCGGCCTCACAATGCCATTGCCATCCCATACTTCAAGTCAGGACTCTTGACTCAGAGGTTTTGGTATGACATCAATGATTTCCCACCCAAAGATATGGTGGAACTTTGGGACAGAGCTACAAGGTTTGCGGAGCAGAACGATTCCTTCCGATCCTGCAGCCAGCTGGTAGAGGGTTACGGGACGACGCTAGCCCGGTCGAGGAGAGGTGGGCCCCTAGAGATTCCGCCCCCATCTCCATCCGCGAAGGTAGGTGCTTCAACAAGCACAAGACTAGCTTCCTAAAGTGGAGGAATGATCGGCTAACCAAGGATCGAAATAGTGGACCCCGACAACCTAGGCGGGATTACTTCGATGAATACACTCCCCTGGTCGTGAATCAGGCAGACGTTTTGGTGAAAGTATAGTCTACAGACAGACCTGCTACCCCCGCCCAAGTCGATGAAAAAGAAGGCCGACTCCGTGCCCTATTGCAAATACCACAAGGCCAAGGAACACGTCACTGAAGACTATTGGGATCTGCGGGACCAGCTCGAGTCCCAGATCTGGCATGGAAATCTAGCCTACTTCGTCAAGCGGAGTGAGGACTAGGATAAGGGCAAAGGGCCCATGGAGAGCCCAAAAGACTACCACAAGGAAAAGTTTCAGCAGTTTCGTAGAGTCAACATGGTCCTCATTGAAGGCCACGAGCCTGACGATGCCTCAACCTGCTGCCTTGAGCAGGCAGTGTCCCCCCTACTCTCCCCGGCTGAGTATCATCGTCAGTTCTTGGTGGCTATGCTCGGTTTACCCCAAAACACTCACCTTCCACCCTCTATGGGTGCGGAGGTTGAAGTAATTTTCGGGGTCAACGCCACCCTGGATTAGCGACTCACCTCCTCTGGGTAGGCGGCTCGTAGCGTGTTCCCCACTCTACACTGGGGCAAGAGAGGCCTTGTCAAGCATGTAGCCTCCAGAATGTTTTTCTGCCGAATTCGGCAGAGCACACTGACCCTCTGTTAGTAACACTCCTACTAGCGACACAATAGCAACCCCGACTCCTCGTTGACGAGAGCAGTGCCGTTGACGTTCTCTTCTTTAGAACGCTACTTCGGTTAGGTTTCAAAGAAGAGCACTTCTTCCTGTCAACTCACCTGGTTGTAGGGTTTGACAATTACAAGGTGATGCCAAAAGAAGAGATCAACCTCCCCTTGTCCGTCTGCGACGGGGACAGGCACCTCAATCGGATGACTACGTTCATAGTGGCCGGATTGACAGTGGCATTTGATGGCATCCTCGGCCGCCCAACTACCTATGCCTTTCGCCTAATCATCTTTTCATACTTTCAATTCATGCTTTTCCAGTCGAGATTTTAAATATCGATGTCGTATCAACAAGTAAAAAAAGTGATATATTGGAATATATCGCTAATATCAGTGAATTTCAAGGAAATCACTCAAAAAGTCATAAAATATTAAAAAATATTTAAAATTAACATTTTTATGAGTAATACATCGTAAAAAATGTGTGTATGACCCAGACCAAGTGTTTCCCCCTTCCCGCCCAACAATCCTTTTTAAACCCAGTGTTTCCCTGCCTAACAGCCCCTTTTTCAGACCGAAGCCCTTTTGAACCCAACCTTTCCTGCCTACCGAGCACTACCATCTCGACGATTTATCGCCGATATTTCAGCCATATCGTTCGGTATATCGGCGATATATCATAATATCAGCGATATATCGTCGATATCCTAGAAAAACGATACTATAGGTGATATCGATACGCCTAAACCTAGCGAAACTGATATATCGAAGATATATCGCGGATACATCCAACCTTGTTTCCAGTCTTCTCACGGAGTCGAAATAGTATACGGGGATCAAACGGCCGGGCGCAAGCTCTTAAGGATTGAGCTAGAACTGTCCATGGAGTCGAAGCCCCTAAGGCCACAAAAATGGGGAAAGAAGAGAAACTAAGTCCAGGCAATCTAGCAGGAAATAAATCTAGCTGATTCACCAGCGACTTCGCAACTGCAACCAGGCTTTTCAGCCATGGCTATACAAATGTATCCTGATGACGCTACCAAGCTCGTCTAGGTCGAAGTGGACCTTGATCCCTCTGAAGTATAGGAATTGCTGCTCTTGATTCGGATCAACGCGGACGTCTTCGCTTGGTCCGCCAACGACTTGCTGGGAGTAGACCCGTCCTTGATCTAGCACCATATGAACATCTAGGTGGGCGCCCATATGGTCAAACAGATGCGCCAGCACAAGTCAGTTGCACAATGGCAAGCAGCTAAAGTCGAAGTCCAAAAGCTCTTGGGAGCTAGATTCATCGAAGAATCCCTGTACCTGGCATGGCTCTTAAACGTGGTAATGGTGAAAAAAACTAATGGCAAATGGTGCATGTGCGTAGACTTCATCAACCTTAATGAAGCCTGTCCGAAGGATGAGTTTCCCCTGCCAAGGGTGGGCATCCTAGTGGACTCCTATAGCGGACAATCTCACATCCTTCCTGGATGCCTATAGTGAGTACCACCAGATCAGCCTTGCTCCAGCTGACAGGTCTTACACCTCCTTTATCACCGATAGGGGGTCTGTTCCAGTATAGAGTCATGCCCTTTGGCTTAAAAAATGCTGGAACAACTTACCGTCTTGTAAATATGATTTTCTAAAAAATAATAGGAAAATCGTTTGAGGTGTACATAAATGATATGCTTGTAACGGGATCCAATTTCCCTCAACACTTAAAATATTTAGCTGAAGTGTTCCAGATTCTAAGGGACACCCGCTTCCGCTTGAATCCCGACAAGTGTACCTTTGGGGCCTTAGCCGGTAAGTTTTTAGGGTTCTTGGTATCCAACTGGGGGATTGAGCTAACCTCGACAAGATCCAGGTGATCATAGACCTGCAACCACCAGACACCTTGAAAGGGATGCAGTCGTTGGTTGGCAAGATCGCCTCGTTAGGTCGATTCTTGTCTCATTATACCTGGCGGCGTCTGTGTCTGTCATCAGCATCGTTCTAGTTGACGAGCTGGAAGGAGCACAGCGACCCATATACTTCATCAGCAAAACTTACCAAGGTGTAGAAGCTAAGCATACGGTCGTTGAGAAGTTAGAGCTAGCTTTGGTCACTACAGCCAGGAAGCTGCACTCATACTTCTAAGCCCACACTATAATGGTCCTGTCAGACTACCCCCTTCGACGAATGCTACATAAGCCAACAGGGTCAGCACGGCAGATCAAATGGGCTATGCTGTTGGCGGAATTCGACATCAAGTACCAGCCAAGGAGAGCTATCAAAGGACAAGTTCTGACGGATTTTATGGCAGAATTCACGGACTCGAATGCCTTCCTTACGCTCCCCTTGCAGCTGTACATTGACAACTCATTTATGACAGTCGTGTCTGGGGTCGGGATAGCCTTGAGCGCCTTCGACGACGTTACTCACACATATGCCATCAAATTAGACTTCCCTACATTCAATAATCAGGTGGAGTACGAGGCCATGTTGGCAGGCATCTGAGTGGCCAAGTCCACAGGAGTCACCTCGCTGGAAATTTACGTGGATTTCCAACTAGTCACCAACCAAATAAATGGTGAATACCAAGCTCAGGATCCAAACATGATCTTGTATACTAACAAGGTTAGAGAGGAGCTAGTGAACTTTAAGACCGTCTCGATCAAGTGGGTGCCTAGAGCAGGTAACCCCCTAGTGGATGCATTGGCCAGACTCGTTGCTGCCATCCCTCTGAGGCAAGAGGAAGATATCTGCCTCCAGACCCTAAAGGAGCCAACTGTACTTGCTCCCAAGACATTTGCGATAGAGCAGTCCATCTCTTAGATGACGCCTATCATCACGTATGTCAACTTTGGTGAGTTACCTCCAAGAGAATCGCGGCCCAAGGCCTTTCGCCTAAAAGCCTCAAGGTACACTTTGATAGAGGGGCAACTGTACAAGCACGGGTATTCTACCCCCTGTTGTGCTGCCTAACAAAAGAGGAAGCAATGCAGGCCCTTCAAGAAGCCTACAGAGGTGTGTGTGGGAATCACGAAGGGTATGAGGCACTCCTGACTTGGCTATTCCAGGCAGGCTATTTCTGGTCCCAAATGAAGCAACACTGTAAGGACTTCGTGCGCAAGTATGACAAGTGCTAGCGGTTCGCTACCCTACACCACTTACCGCCTGGAAAGTTAGTGCTTGTGATGTCACCCATCTCCTTTGCAAAATGGCTCATGGATTTCATTGACCCTTTCCCGTAGGCTTCGGCTCAAAAGCGGTTCATACTATTAGCTGTTGATTACCTATCCAAATAGGTCGAAGCTGAGGCCATAGCTAGCTGATAGAGTTATCTCCATCTGCAAAGGCATTATAGCTCGATATGGGATACCCCAGTATATTGTCACAGACACTGGCACCTAGTTCACCTGCAAAAAATTTGAGGAATTTTGCACCCGTTGGGATATCCACCTACGCTTTACGTTTGTGGGACATCCCCAGGTGAATGGACAAGCAGAAATGACCAATTGCACCATCATCTTAGGGCTAAACGTCGGTTAGATTCAGCCAAAGAGAGATGGGCGGATGAGCTGCTGGATGTACTTTGGGGCTACAGGACTTACTAAAGGACTTCCATGGGCCACACACCATTAAGCTTGGTATACATCATGGAAGTTCAGTTGTCCATCGAAACAAGTCCTTCCCACCTACAGGACACAACTCTATGACCCCACCACCAATGATGACCAAGTTCACCTATCCCTAGACCTTGTGGATGAGCTAAGGCCTCATAGGCATCGTTCAAACATAGAGAAGTGACTGCTACCACCTATAATAGGCGGATTCGCAAGCGAACATTCTCCTAAGGAGACTTAGTCTTGCACAAGTGTGAAGTCTCCATGCCAAGTCAGTTAGGCGGGAAATTAGACGCACACCGGGAAGGGCCTTGTAAGATTTGCAAAGACAGTTTGGGAGATTTCTAAGAGTTACAGACCCTAAGCGGCAAAAGCATCCCTTGCAGTTGGCATGCGAGCAACTTACGTTTGTACCATGTATAGACACAAATAAACAATAAAGATAGAAATTTCCTTTCATTTAAAAAAGTGTTACTTGTTGTATCTCGAAGAAAAAAAAAGAGTATAATAGGACCACTCTAAAGATTAAGTGCCTTTACTCCCAGTCTTCAAAGTGGTCTGCCCTAGGTGTCTTGGGAGGCAATGAGGTGGCACGAGGAGAGCCACTTGGACGGAATGGCGACCCCGCAGCCTCTGACGGACCCAGCTCGGGTGCCTCCTCAGGGGCCGGGCTTCCCAGCTGGCTCGAGGGCTTTGGCTTCGTCTTCCCCTCAGGTGGTCATATAAGAGCTTTGTCCATGATGTGACCATCGGCTTTCTGATGACCATAGTTGGACAAGAATTGGTCCATAGATCAGCCGCACAGCTTCTCCACAGAGGTGCACTTGCCTTCCAGCAGGGCCTGCACCACCGCCAAGGTATGCTTCCCCATTTCCCTCGATAAGGCCTCCCGGTTCTCCTCCATGGAAGGGTCGGTAGCGAAGAACCCCATCACCATGTCAGGATCGAGCTCCACCTGGTTAGCCTTCTCTAACTTGAGTATTGCCTTGCCTAAGTCCTCCACGAGTCGCTAAGCCATGCCAGGGTCGGCTTTTAGCGCCTCCTTACTTGCCAACACCTCGGTAAGCTTGTCAATAGCCGTGCCTAGGAGAACGTGCTCTTCCTCAAGGGTTGCTTCATAGCCCTCCACCATCGAAGAGCACTCGACCCTTATCTCCTGCACCTCCTCCTTCAGAGAAAGGATGTTGGTGCAGGAAGTTTGCAGGTGCTCGGATAAGCCATGCAGAGCCACGACTTCAGTCTTGTTGGCTCCAATCAGGCCCTCCTTTAGCCTCTCGCCCTGGGCGGCAATTTGCCTCAAAGATTCCCAGGCCTTCCTTAGCTTCTCCTTCAGCCAAGAGATTTGGCGGGCCATCTATTGCTGCGACTGCAGCTTGTGAAGGGCGTCCTCCGCTCTCTTCTCCGCCCTCTTTCGGGCGGCAGATGACTCCTCCACGCGATGGGCAAGGTTGCACTGCTCCGCCTTGGCCATTATAGCCCACTTAGCGGTCATCTCAACTGCCCTAGAAGACCCACAAGGCTCGGCAGTGCTGGCAGGAGCACTGCTACGAGGAACAAAAATTGTCTCCAGCAGCTCCACCTACTCAGAACCATGGGCAGACAAAAAAATCCTTCCCAAAGGATAAGGGTAAAATGAGACAAGCCTTACCGCTCGAAGGCAGTAGTAGAACACGTGGTTTAGGTGCATGCCTCCTGATCGGGAGGTGGCCTAGGAGATGGCATCCTCCAAATGCTGGATAAGCTGCCTCTCCACGGTAATCCCCCTGCTTGAACCGCTTGACCCCCCAAGATTGCTTGTCGGGATTGGGACTACTCGGCTAGGTATAGTTCCGGCATTGGTGGCCTCCAAAATGGATCCCTTAGTGGATTTGACCGTCAGCCCTATCATCCCGGGCCCCCCTTTGCCTGAAGGGTTTACCGGCACCCTTGCCCCTGTTGAGGTCCTCCTATAGTGTGGCTGCGCAAAAATGCTCCCACTAAGGAAGCCCCCGGTCACGGCCACCTCCTGCGCCAGCCGAGTGAAGGCACCAATTGGTTCGGACGGGGTGTTGGATGCATTCGCTCTACTTGAGTGAGCCTTCTCCGCTAAAGCAGCAAGCAGAGAGTCCAGGATAACACACCCCTCTGGCGGCCCAGGTGGGCCTGAGGGGGCAGGCGAATCCATTGGGGCATCCCTCGCTTTGGCCTTGCTCGAACTCTCACGAGCAAACAACGATGGCTAAACACTCCCTGGATCCCTCTTTGGGCACTTAAGAGGGGTCTCCACCTTCTCACTCCTCTCTGCCTCCTTCCTCTTGGGTTTCTTGGAGCGAGAGGACTGGCTTCTCTTGCTTCGCTCTGCTGGCCTTTCCTTCCCACGATGCGACTGGTGTTGAAAGGAATTGCTACCTCGACACTTGGGAGTCTCCAGTTGAGCAAATCGGCCAAAGGCTGTAAACAAACAATAGAATTATCAAGTCATTAAGTAACGAGCAAAGGGGGGTATGCACTCTAGAGCTACCACCTCCTCCCTTCTTACATGGCATGGGATAGAAATCCGCAACCCACCACAAAGCTGCTCGAACATCTTCCCGCTTGAGTTCCCAGCGAGCAATTGGTCCAAATTCAACAATCCTATGGGCATCTGCCTGAGCAACCGAGTCAAGCTCCTGAAGCCTAGGCGGCATGTCCTTATCAAACGGACCCTGCTAGGTATACGGGATGTCATGACCCTCTATAAGAATAAAGAAAAAATGGCGGTCTTGTTTCTTCAAACTATCGGGCAGGTCAAACTATACGGTATTTTGTGTGCCGGCTGTACAATGAATAGGTACCAGATAGAGGTTTCCTCTTCTTGACTTTGAGGGGCATAAGTCCAAAAAGCAAGTAGAACAAACCTAGGTGGGGGTCAATCCACAAATGAAAACAAATAGCGGTGAAGGCATTCAACATCAACCAACAGTTCAAGCTAAGTTGAGATGGGGCCAGGCAGTAGTAAACAAGGAACAACACAAGAAGGGGTTCAAGGAAATTCGATCGCCATATTCAATGGTATGTTTACAAATAATGAACGAGTCCTTAGACCTGTCCGAACATAGGCAGGTCTGCGACCTGCAGGGGTGGAAGGGAACTCTATCGAATCCGTACTCACTCAAAAATGGCCTAATGGCGGAACGACTACGAAAGTCGGAAGCAAATGTATAAAGCTCCCTTGTCTCAGGCAAGATGTCGGACAAAGACGAGGACTTACCTTTGCTCGTGAGTCTAGATATTACTAACAGTGTCTCGACACTCGTCGAGAAAAGAAGCGTCGAGAGAACACCTCCTCACGCTTTGCTTGAGAAGGAAGGCTCTGCACTACACTAGCAGCAGAGTGCACTCGCTAAGGGACAAGCGGGGCATTAACTATGCCCCACACCCCCTATTTGTATCCCCGTATCAGGCGGTTCCCCCTTGAGGGGCGCGAGTTTCAAAAAGCAAAATCCCATCATATTGACGAGGGTTTCGAAAAATGCCCCATTTAAGGCAGGGATACCTTGGTAATCATTACCGGCATTTAATGCTTGCGAGCACGTATTTTGCACAACAATAATTCGGGTTACATCCCTGCCAAGCGCGGTATTTTAGGCCTTAGCACCTAATTATGACGGCAATTAATGCTGATCTTGTCAAATAAAAAGACAATTTAAATCTCACAGAAATTGGCCATTACTCGCTGCAATAGCACATGCGGAGTTGCCTCATGCCACTTCCTATGGCCGGCAAGACAACAGGCGGACACGCCTTACACTGCCTCATATGGCCAGCAATAGAAGAGGCGGATGTGCCTTAAGCAGCCTCTTCACACCGGCAGTAATACGGGCAAATACGCCTTCAGCCGCCTCTTAAGTCGACAGCACACCAGGGGAACACGCTGCCACCTCTTTAGGTCATGCAATATGACAGGCGAATGCGCCTTCCGTCGCCTCTCAAGGCTGACAGAGAAAACGGGTGTCCATGATCCCTTCACTGACAAAGCCACCTCTTTAATAAAGAGTCGCGCCTCCAAAGGCGGTGACACCGAAACCGCCTTAGCCGCTCAAAATTGCAAATCTCGCTCCATAACAAATGTTCCCCCGCCTAAACAAACAACTGGGCACCATTTGGGGGCATTACTTATCACGGAGTTTCTACCACTATAGTTACTCTCTCAGCAAGCATCAACTAGCTAGAGAGTAAGGGGCATATGATGAGGGGCAAAAGATGCTTTCGGACTCAAAACTCTGTGAAAAGCCCAACAAGAGGGGTCTGGCCTGGAAAGGCTCGGATACAGGTGGGTCTGGAGATCCGACCCACCTACACTCGGAAAGACTTGGATATAGGTGGGTTCAAAGATCTGGCCCGCCTACACTTGGAAAGGCCCGGATACAGGTGGATTCGACCCGCCTAAGGATCCGATGCCAACCAGTAACAAGAAGACGACGGAAAAAGTCTAACGCGGCCATGCCATCAATACATGATGGCATGGCTGCCACAATTAATAACCTAATAACATACTCTGGCAACGGGCGTATCCAATCAGAAGATCTCGCGAAAGGATGAGTCCCAGCACTATAAATAGTTGAGAGAGGCCCTCAAGGCCCTTTCTTAGGCAATTCGAGAGAAAAAGAGAGATTGTATTCTTGTTCCTGTTTAGTGAATATTTGGGAGGATCATCCTCCCCCCAAACGTACACCCTTTCGTGGGGGAACTGGGTTAACAATCCTCTTGTCTTTGTGTGATTGCTTAGATTGTTGAGTTGGACTCTCGGATCACTTAGGAGGTCTGATCAGTCGCTAACCAAATAAATGGCGAATACCAAGCTCGGGATCCTAACATGATCTTATATGCCGACAAGGTCAAAGAGGAGCTAGCAGGTTTTAAGACTGTCTCGATCAGGCGGGTGCCTAGAGCAGATAATCCCTTGGCAGATGCGTTGGCTAAACTCGCTACTGCCATCCCTTTGGGGTAAGAGGAAGATATCTGCCTCCAAATCTTAAAGGAGCCAACTGTACTTGCTCCTAAGACGTTCGCGATAGAGCAGTCCATCTTGGATGATGCCTATCATCACCTACCTGAACTCTGGTGACCTACCCCCAAGGGAACTACATCCCTAGGCCTTCCGCCTGAAAGCCTCAAGGTATACTTTGATAGAGGGGCAACTGTTCAAGCAGGGGTATTCCACCCCCTGTTGTGTTATCTAACAAAAGAGGAAGCAATGTAGGCCCTTCGAGAAGCCCACGGAGGCATGTGTAGAAATCACGAAGGGTACAAGGCACTTTTGGCCCCAAATGAAGTAATATTGCAAGGACTTCGTGCGTGTGACAAGTGCTAGCGGTTCGCTACCTTGCACCACTTGCCACTTGGAAAGTTAGTGCCTGTGATGTCACCCATCCCCTTTGCAAAATGACGCATGAACTTCATTGACCCTTTCTCGCCAGCCCCGGCTTAGAAGCAGTTTATACTGGTAGCAGTTGATTAATTCTCCAAATGGGTCGAAGCTAAGGCCATGGTTAGCCTGACAACCGATAGAGTTACCTCTCGAAGGCAGTAGTAAAACACGTGGTTCAGGTGCATGCCTCCCGATCGGGAGGTGGCCCAAAATATGGCATCCTTCAGATGTTGAATGAGCTTCTCCACAGTAAGCCCCCAGTCCAAACCGCCCGACCCCCCTAAACTGCCTGTCGGGATTGGGACTACCCAGCCAGGTATGGGCCTTGCATTGGCAGCTTCCAAAATGGATCCCTTAGTAGATCCGACCATCTAGCCTATCATCTCAAGCCCCCCTCTACCCGAAGGGTCCACTAGCACCCTTGCCCCCGTTGAGCTCCCCCTATAGTGTAGCTGCGCAAAAATGCTCCCACTAAGGAAGCCCTTGGTCACGACCACCTTCTGTGCCAGCTGAGAGAAGGCATCGGCTGGTTCGGATGGGGTGCTAGACACACTCGCTTCTCTCGATTGAGCCTTCTCCGCTAAAGCAGCAGGCGAAGAGTCGAGGATAACACACCCCTCTAGCGGTCTGGGTGGGCCCGAGGGGTAGGCGAATCCACTCGGGCATCCCCCACTTTAGCCTTGCTGGAACTCTCATGAGCGGACGACGACGGCTGAATACTCCCTGGACCCCTCTTTGGGTGCTTGAGAGGGGTCTCCACCTTCCCTCTCCTTCTTACAGTGCGACCGATGCTGAGAGGAATCGCTGCCTCGACGCTTGGGAGTGTCCGGTCAAGCAAATCGGCCAAAGGCTGCAAACACAAAATAGAACTATCAAGCCATTAAGTAATGAGCGAGGAGGATACGCGTTCTAGAGCTATCACCTCCTCCCTACTTACATGGCGTGGGATTGGAATCCGCAATCCACCACAAAGTCGCTCGGATGTCTTCTCGCTTGAGCTCCGAGAGAGCAATCGGCTCGAAGTCAATAATCCTATCTACGTCTGCCTAAGCAACCGGGTCAAGCTCCTCAGGCCTAGGCGGCAGGTCCTTATCAAACGGACCTTGCCAGGTATAAGGGACGCCATGACCCTCGACAAGGACAAAGAAAAAATGGCGGTCCTGCCCCTTCAAACTATCGGGCAGGTCAACTATATGGTATCTTGTGTGCCGGCTGTACAATATATAGGTACCAGACAGAGGTTCCCCTTCTTAATCTTTAGGGGCATAAGTCCAAAAAGTAAGTGGAATAAAATAGGTGGGGAACAATCATTACCTCGGTAATCATTACCAACATTTAATGCCTATGCACGCATATCTTGCACAACAGTAATGTCAGTCACATCCCTGCCAAGCACGGTATTTTAGGCCTTGACGCCTCATCATGATGACAATTAATGCCGGTCTTGTCAAACAACAAGACAAAATTTAAATCCCACAGTAACTGGCCATTACTTGCGGTAATTTAACAGGTGGATGCGCCTCAAGCCGTCTGTTAAGGCCGATAATACAAGCAAACACGCCTTAAGTCGACTCTTAAAGCCGACAGTATACCAGGTGAACATGCCTGCAGCCACCTCTTAAGGTCAGGCAACATGATAGGCGAATGCGCTTCTCGTCGCCTCTTAAGGTCGACAGAGAAAACGAGTGTCCACGCCCCTTTGCTGGCAAAGCCACCTCTTTAGTAAAGAGTTACCTCTCCAAAGACGGCAACACCGAAAGTGCTTTTGCCGCTCAAAATTGCAATTCTTACTCCATAACAAATGCTCCTCCGCTTAAACAAACAATCGGGGTACCATTTGGGGGCATCACCTACTGCGAAGTTTTTACCACTACAGTTACTCTCTTAGCAAACATCCACTAGCTAGAGAGTAAGTGGCACATCATGAGGGGCAAAAAAATGCCCTTGGACTTAAATAGGCCCAACAAGAGGTCTGACCACCTGAAAGTATGGATCCGATCCGCCTACACTTGGAAAGGCCTGGATATAGGTAGGTTCGGGTGACCCGACCTGCCTAAGGATTCGACGCCAACCAATGACAAGAAGACGGTGAAAAAAGTTCAACACGGCCATGCCATCAATAAATGATGGTATGATTGCCGCAGTTAATAACCTGACAACATACATATCCTGGCAATGGGCATATTCAGTTAGAAGATTTCGCAAAAGGATCAATCCCAGCACTATAAATAGCTAAGAGAGACCCTCGAGGCCCTCTCTTAAGCAATCCGAGAGAAAAAGAGAGATTGTATTATCGTTTCTTACTAGTGAATATTTGGGAGCATCGTCCTCCCCCCAGACGTACATCCTTTCGTGGTGGAATTGGGTTATCAATCTTGTTGTCTTATTGTGATTGTTTAGATTGTTGAGTCGGACTCTCCGATTACTTAGGAGGTTTGATCAGCGGGTGACACTGGAGAACATGCAGATATGGTTGGGGAGGGTAATCTTCGTTGTCGTGGTGCAAATGTGGCAGCATTGGAGATGGTTCTCGGTGTTGATGATGGCTGTGACCTCGGAGGTGGTGGTTAGGTTGGAGATGCTTCATTGGGACAAGGTGAAGTGTAGGAGGTGGAGTGTGATCGTCTTGTGGAGGCAGCAGGGTTTGCACGCATATGTAGAAGAGGTGATTAGATGGTTGTATGACGAAGATTCTTTCTTGGAATGCTAGGGGGCTAAATGATCCATCGAGGCAGTGGCGTTAAGAGGCTATATCTTGTCATGGGGTCTTGAGGTGGTCTTCTCCAAGAGTCTATGCTTGAGCGGTGTAACCAGCAATTGTGGAGGGAGATTGGGGGTGTATTCTTGGAAAGGAATGCTGCTTTGGATGTCGTTGGACGATCGGGAGGTGTGATTGTGGGGTGGAAGGAGGATGTGTTCACTTTGGAAGATGTCTTCATAGGCCCTTTTGTAGTGACTGTGCATTTGAAGAGACGTTGGGTTGATCTTAAATAGGTTATATTGGCAGTGTATGGGTTGAATGATGAGGTGGCATGAACCTTGCTGAAGGAGAATCTGAATCAAGTGGCTGAGAGAGTCATTGGATGCACATGGCTGATCGGGGGAAACTTTAATGTCACTTCGCTTCCGGAGGATAGGGTAGGTGACAGTGGAGGAAGGGATTGTGGCTCGGAGGCATTTGCTAAGTTTGCTACTATGTATGGTCTCCTAGATATGCTGTTGTGTTCTTGTGCCTTTACCTGGAGGAGTATGGCAGGTTAGATGTCTCGAATTGACTGATTTCTTTCCAGTGTGGAAGTTGTAGAAATTTTCCCCTTGGTGGGATGTCTGGTCTCTGGAGAGGCCTTTCTCGGATCGTATGCCTTTGATGTGGTAGTCAAATGAAGAGAGGTTGTTTGGGATGTACTTCAATTTTGATAGATCCTAGAAAATGGAGGGTTTTAGGGAGCAGGTGGAGGAGAAATGGCGGTCGTTTCTTTCGAGTGGGTTAGTAGTGGTAAGGATGTAGGTAAAGCTGTTGGACATACGGGTGTTTTTGAAGTCTTATAGGAACCAAGTGTGAGGGGAGCAGAATAGAAGGAAGGGTGAGGCATTGGCTGAGATTACAAGGTTGGATAAGGAGGAGGATTTGAGGAATTTAACTGAGGAGGATCGAGTAGCTAGTGCTGCACATTTACATACGGTGTAGGTGGAGGATTGAAAGGCAAAGGTTAAGTGGAAGGCTAAATCCAGGAAAAAGTGATTGACGGAGGGTGATTCTAACATGATATTTTCACATGGTAGCTTCAGGGAGGCGAAGGAGGAACTGGATAGATAAATTACAGGTGAGCGGCGTAGAATTTTTGGGCAAGGAATCACTAAGCAATGCGACAACAAAGTACTACTAGGCGTTCATGGGAGATGGGAGGGGGAGATGGAGGTGGGTAGGGGTGGATACTTTGGTATAATTGAGGAACATGCAGGTGAGCTTATGTTACCCTTCAATGAGGATGAGGTTCAAAGAGCAGTTCGGGGGTTGTATGACGATAGTTGTCTTGGACATGGTGGGTTCCTTGTGCATTTCTATAAGGAGTTTTGGTCACTGGTGAAGGAGGATGTTTTGCAGGTGGTGTTTGAGTTTACAGGTGGTTATATATGTTTTTACTCCTTAAGGAGATGTGGCAAAGGCTATTGAAGATTTCAGGCCTTTTGCATTGTTAAATGCTATCTATCTTATTGTGGTTAAGGTTCATGCCAATAGGTTGAGAGGGGTCTTGGAGGGGATCGTGTCTCTGGTACAGATGACTTTGTTCCTGGTCGTAATAACTTGGATGGATTTGTTATCGCCTTGGAGGTCTTAGCCTTTTCGAGAAGGGAGAAGAGGAGGGCTTTTTTGTGGAAGGTAGATTTTAAAAAGGCTTATGACTCGGTGTAATGGTCTTTTATTTGGGCTTCCTCAGTAAAGAGGGGGTTCTCGCCTTGGTGGGTGGACGAGATGATGTGATGTGTGCTGACGACATCTTTCTCCATTCTTCTTAAATCTGGTAGGAGGTTGGATCCAACTAAGGTGGGGGGTTCGGTAGGGGTGTCCTTTAGCACTTATGCTGTTTATGTTGGCGGCGGATGCCCTGGCGAGATCAACTGTTAGGACATGCAAGCGGAATCTGATTAGGGGTTTCTCAGGGGGAATGTGACTTAGATTCTGTTGCTTTAGTACGCCACCGACACTCTTTTCTTTGTCGAAGGCTCTGAGGTTGAGGTGAGATGAATGCGAATCCTTCGGGAGATGTTTGGCAAAGCTTTGGGATTGCAAATTAATTTATCCAAGTCAACTTTTGTCCCTATCCACATGTCATTTGAGGAGGCAACCTGATGCAATGAAGCTCTACATACGGTGGGTGGCTCTCTACCCATTTCATAGCTCAACCTTCCTTTATCAAACAGGAGGATTTCTCTGCAGGAGTACGTCCCGTTGATTGATAGGATGGAGAGGAGGTTGGCGAGGTGGGCCTCCAAGGTTTTATCCAGAGGTGGGAGGCTGATTCTTCTGAAGGCAGTACTGGCCTTCATGCCTTCCTACTTTATGTTTGTCCTGAAGTTGCCGTAGAAGGTTGAAAGGAAGATTACAGGTCTGATGAGGGATTTCTTTTGGACAAACTATGGTTTGGCTGGGAAGGGAGCAAGGATGGTGGCATGGGATGATGTTTATTTGCCTGCGAGAGAAGGGGTTTGAGGGGTGAGGGAGCTGGAGAGAATGAATGATAGTTTTGTGACTAAGTGGATTAGCAGATTTCTTGAGTGTAGGGAGGACTTGTTAGGGAATTTTCTGGCATTGCCTCATAGTGGTACTTCTCATTTTTTTAATGGTTTGGCTTCGGTGGTCCTCAAGGTTTGAAGCTTCTTTGCCTTATACATTGGTGCAGGTGATACTTTTTGTTTTTGGTTGGATGATTGGATGAGCCAACGAAAGTTGAGAGATATATTCCCGAGGCTTTTTGCGATGGTAGCTTGTAGGGAGGTAAAGGTAGCTGATTGTTGGGAGGGGTCTTAGTGCCCTTCCTTTGTGGGGAATCTTTCTGGTCAGAGGATATAAGAACTTGAAACTTTGTTGCATGAGTTGGAAGGTTTTAGATCAGAAGGTGGAGTTGATGCCTACTTATGGGAGGATGGAGAGTTCTTTGTAAGGGAGGCATACCAAAAATTAGGAGATGGAGGGTAGATGACGGATGTGAATTTCATTAGGGATGGTAGGCAGATTTGGTCGCTTTGTGCCCATTGAAGATAAAAATATTTGCTTAGTTACTAAGGAGGGGAAGACCCATGACGAGAGTTAAGGGAGCTAGATAGGTGCCAGAGGCAGAGAAAACATGCTCGCTTTGTCTTGTGGCAGACAAGGATATCGGCCATTTGTTCTTTGAGGGCTCTTTCTCCTCACAAATTTGGAGACACGTCCGTTTGGAGTCGTTAACGCATGCAAGTTTTGATGATTTTGGGAGATCCTTTAGAAGTGGAAATCGGACTAGAGGACAAGTTGTCTTTAGAACGAAGAAGGAGAAGTTAAAAGCTTTACCGATTTTGTGGGGCATATGGTTGGAAGAAATGCCACTGTTTTCAAAGTGCAGCACTGTACATTGAGCACTTTATTGCTTGTATCTCTTATTTAGTTAATTTCTAGGCTTGTAACTTGTAATATGGCCGATTTTCGGGCTTTTGATTATTTTTTCAAAAAAAAAAAAGAAAACGTCAGAAGGCACACTGAAGACAGACATTAATGAAAATTGTGAAGTTGACATGTCCAACTTCAGATGTTCTAGTCAACCTTCTTTGAAAGCGGTCTCAAACCCAAACTTCAAGCCTCTTCCCCAGCCTTTCTATCAAGGGCAGCCAACCTCAACACTTGAGCAAGCCATAGTAAGAGTGAGTCTCAGGAGGAACACTGGAGCTATAGTAGAAAAAAATGAGGAGATCTACTTCATAACATGTCTCTAATCCTCATTATACAGAGGATTTGGAAGAAATTGGAAAAATTACACATGGACCCTCGAACAAAAAATACATCGAAGAATTCAAGAAAATAAAACAAAAGAATATATAAAGTATGCTTCTCAACAACTATCAAAGAAACTGAGATCTTCTGAAATTGTTAATGCCATCCTTTCATAGACCGAGAGGTATCAAGGAGGACTTGGATCCATGGACCATTAAGAATTATTTGATGCCTTTCCAAAGCCGCGTATGTATCACTGTGGCAACCTTACCTGCAGCATTCCCCGATCTCTCCTGGGGATCGAGCTATGGAGAGATGCTCATGACTCAAAAATTGTCAAAATCAGCCAGCTGCTTGGCTGAGTAGTCCTAGCCCCACGTCCCCTGTCCTGCAACCCATCGACCTGATTACCCGTACTTAGGTTGATAGCTGGCCAACCCAGCTATTCGGTCGAGTAGTCGCTCAACTATAAGGCTGATTTCTACTTGCGGGAGTCATGAGAGCAGCCCATTATCTCAGGTCCTAAGTGAATCAATATAACTAGAGCATCTACTGCCAGGATGATGACAAGTGCGGCCACAGGGCAACCCTTCAAATTAACATGATGCTGCTTTCAAATTAGAATATAAGCTGTATATATTTGAAGATATTTTTAATTGATACAAAGAATAGTTGTATTGCTAGCTTTGAGAAATCAAATAATGCAGTTTATTCTTATCAACAAAAAAACAAATAATGCATTTTATATTTTATTAATCCTCTACACTTGACCTGACACCCTCTGCTATATATGCATGCTGTGCAAACTGCCATCTATTGATTGTCTCTTGAACTGGCCCCTATGAGAATATTGAAAGACTTTTTTTTTTCCTTGAGATTTTTGTAGTGAGTTTTTAAATCTTAGAATTGCATACTGGACTAGCAATACGAATAGTTGAAAAAGCAAAAAACATGGCATATCCAGATTTATATATGTTGAGTACTTTTAGATTTATGCATGTGAGGGTTTATATCAATTGGAACAAATGTGTTTTCCTTTTCAATTCTCTCATAAAGGAGGTTAGTTGTAAGCATCTGCTTCAAGAGCTGACTGTACCTCAACTTTGAAGGCCTTCATAGCTGGCTCCATTTCTTAGGGAAGTTGTTTTTTTTTCATTGTTGACTTGTTTTCCATGATATCTTATTTATCCATACCTATATTTATCAGACAGCCTACAGCTGCTGCTTCTAAAGATTGTCATCATAATACTTATTGGCATGAAGTCCTGTATTTTTTCATGAAACTGATGTACCTTCTTTTTTTCAATCCAGGAAACTTCTACCACGGCAGAGGACATGTATGAGGATTTATCAACTGTTGATGTAGACGGGAATCTGGTTATGAGCTTATTGGATTCATATAAATCACAGCAAGGCCTTCCTGGTCCGGCTTCCAACTTGCTGGGTTCTCTTGGTTTAAAGCTTCCAAATAGCAAAACCAAGGTGCAAAAATGAGAAGTAATTCGAGAGACTCGGTTTAAAATAATCTTGCATTCATTTCCTAGTGGTACTTCTATGTTCTTTCCCCCCTTCTTGCAAGTCCGGTTCTTGCCGTTTCTGCCTTAATCAACTTTTTTCTTTGCCCACTCGAATACAGCTTTTCACCTGTATTTGGCGGATATGCAGGTGATTTTTTGCATCCTGTACATATTTTGTGATAGATGCTTTTTTGATTTTCTTTTTTCCACCTTTTAGTAATAATTTTATTGTTTAACAAGAACAATTTGGAAATATACTTTCTACTTCTGAAGATGATCATCTTTTGGTTTTCTATAGAGTTTAAGTTTGGTATGTATTGGAATAGATATTGTATTCAATTGTGTTGCTTCTTTCTCCATTATTTCATATCATGGTGCTTAGTTTGTAGTTTCTTCACCTAGCATTTATATGAAAGAGGCTAGAGTTTCTTAATGAAATAATTTTGAGTATTCTCTTTGATGTGGAATCCTGATAACAGTCTTAGATTGGTGCTAAGGGACTGAAAAAAATGACCAAGGAGAGAGGAGTGCATTGGCATTGACAAGGCATATTGCATATAATGACACAGACTGACAGTAGCAGCAATGCAGTGCAAGGCAGCATGTAATGCCTTCATGTATGTGCTTCCCATGTGCAATTTGTGCTGGGGAGATGGCTGTATGGTGCTGTTGGGTGACTTGAGCATGCACTTAGTGCACATGCATGTCACTGCAATGCTTGCATGAGCCCACACCACAAGTGCCTGCATTGTTAGTGTTGTGCAACACAGACCGACAGTAGCATCCAAGCAGCATTGCAGCATGTAATGCCTTAATGTATGTGCTTCCCATGTGCAATTTGTGCTGGGGAGATGGCTGTATAGTGCTGTTGGGTGACTTGAGCATGCGACTTAGTGCACATGCATGTCATTGCAATGCTTGCATGAGCCCACACCACAAGTGCCTGCATTGTTCGTGATGTCCGCTATCACTAGCACCTACATGTAATCTTGATGTATGGTTTGCACACTTTATTGACATGTTTGACAATGTGGTCTGGGTGGATGCTTGTGCAATGTATTCATGTAACCTGCACGTATGATCTGTGTGTAGTTGTTGATTGCATGCCCGAGGTATGTGCACATTTGATCCTTCAATAAGCTAATGAAGTCCAGTAGCCATCTGCTTCATTAACTCCAGATTAAAAGAAGGATACAGAAATTGTAACCAGAAATTAAACAAGCACAAAGCTTCCCTTACAACATTCTCAACTAAAGTCCACTCCCCATCCTGTTCCTTTGCAACCAAAGCAATTGGAAGTCTGCAAAACCTCTGCCCAGGAAAGAGAATCACAACTCATCTCATTTTCAAAGAAACACCAAAGATCATCGTGGAGTCACCCTCCAACATGGCTTCATGAATTTGGACCCACACATACCTTGCAAAACGCGCTTAAGGAGCAAGCCCTAAAGATCCTCACCATCTACACACATAAAGAATAATGTGCCTTAGCCTCTCTAACCAATCCCCTCATAACCTTCGTGTCTGCTTGGATAACCTGAACTGGATGGGTGAGGGAGTGAATAGGGGAGAGAGCGAGGATCATTAGGTGAGGGTAGCAGTAGAGGAAGGAAAAGGAGTGAAGTCAGGGGTATGGTAGATAGGGGTAGGGAGGCCAGAGAGGGGACTATTTGCTTTCAATGTTGTGGTAGAGGGGATGCCCTGCAGGTTTTTCGTAACTCATGACTGAGTGGTGTGTCTGAGGCATAAGGGGGTCAACCATAGGAGGTCATCCTGTCCGTAGATGTTGAGGAAGGTGGGAAACAATGTGCAATTGCTTCTTTTAGGGGACAGATATTCGAGGTTATGGCATCTTGTGCTGAAGATTTTGTTAAGAACTAGCGTGTTTTGCATGGTTGTCTAATTAGAGATGTGATGGAAAGGAAGCCTTCAGAAATTTGGTCATGGAAGGAGTAGCAAGGAGGGTGAGGTTGCAGCATGATTTCTATGTCTCTAGCGTTAATTGTCTGAAGTTCCCATTTTTTTGCTACTCAGAGGAGGTAGAGGAGCGCTGAGCTTCACCATGATGGTTTGCAGTGGGGGCACGTAAGGTGGAGGGTTCCATTAGACACTGACAGTGCATTATCAGAACATCCTTCTTCCCAGCAATGCCTGGGCGTGTTGATTAAAGGAATTCCATTGAAGCTCCATTACTTGGAGGTGGTTGGGACCCTCGTACCCGCTTTTGGGCATCTCAGGTGATGCAATGGTATTATCTTGATATTAGAGGACTCACAATTGGTACATTGGTTGATATGTGGTCTTCCGCGGGCATTCTTTCTCGAGTGATTCTTAGGTCTGATGGTTGGTTGTGGCTCATTTCCTTATGGGTGGCTGTAAATACAGGGATTATAGAATCTTATGCACAAGTGGTGGTGTCTAGTGATGGGTTGGAACATTCAAGTAGGTGCGGTTGCTGGAAATGAACAGTTCAAGTGCAGGTGCAGGTCTTGGGATGGTAAATTGATTTCGAGAAGGCTGAATGATGTGGGACAATTGAGATGGACAATCGTGTAATTTGTGGAGATGCTTGGTTTGGAAGATACAAAGGAGGATATGGAAACATCGGTGGCGCATCCTTTGGAGGCTTTTATGGAAATCCAACACTTTGAAATGGCTCTTCTTTAGAAATGCCAATGGGTCCAACCCATTGGGTCAAGAGTAGTTGGTCTCCATAATATTCATCTGAATCTGATTTCAGATCAATTTTTTTGGACGTGAGTCCATCTTGTACCGGACAAGATCATGCCCTGAGCTTGGTTGACAGAGGTGTCAGTGGGGGCCTCAACGGTGGCCACTATTGGCATTGCATACTGAGATGGTGCCAGAGGTGTGCAAGGAAGTTCATCACTTTTGGAGGCTGCGGGGATTGGCATTTCAGGGGTTGGCAGCCAAAAGGTGTACACTGGGAGGGAGCTCAGGAGGCCCTATGAGCAGAGGTGTCCATTAGTGAGAGCAAATGGTGATGTCCCTTGATGATGGGTCAGGATCAGGGGATGAGAAGATTGTGCAGGCTGCAGCACAAGGTGGCTTTTTGCTGATTGCTTCTACTGAACTGGTAATAGTTGGAGAAATGATGGGGAGGGATTCAGCAATGAGTTATTGAAGCTCTTGACATGAAATACATGTGGACTATGAGATTGCAGGAGGAGAAGAGTTGCCAAGTACCTCTTACAATGGAACCTTTCTATTTTTTTCCTGCAAGAATTGAAATTGGGGCATGTATGTCTGAAATTTGGAGTCAGGTCGGGGGCACCAGCTGGCAAGATTGGCGTACACTCAACTCTATTGAATGATTAGCGGATCAACTTGTGGGATGGGATGCATATTTATTCACAGAAGTACAGAGACGAGTGGGGCAATTTGTGGTGTCCTTGCTGCTCTGGGTTGCACTTTCTTCTCTCCTTTGTTCATGGGTAAAATGCAGATGGCAATGGGGGAGTTGTGTGAAGAGATTAGAAGTCTGAGATTACACTTTCTGGAAGTCCCCTGGGTCTTTCTTTCTTTTTTTTTGTGGTGGGTGGGGGCGGGGTGGAGATTTAAAATGATCCTCAATATTGAGGATAGACCAGTGGTAGAGTATTGGGAGATTGGGTTTCATTGGCATCTTGGAACGTGGTCACTGACCTAAGAGCAATTGGATTTTCTTGTTACAAGTTGCAGATTCACTTGCTGAAGCTTAGACCTGGAAGATTTGTATTCATACTTGGACAGGTTTATTAGTTCTATAGAATTTGCTGAATTGTTTCCATTATCTGATGTCATGCTGCTGGATAAGCTGTTTTCAGTTCATAACTTGCTCTGCTGGCATTTTAGTCAGGATTTGAGGTGTGGAACATTTTTCAGTTTGATGGATCATGGTTCTCTGAGCCAGACTTCAAGGCCCTTGTGGATGAGCAATGGAAAAAGGTCCTGGAAGGAAATTTAGCAGCTAGAATTCTTGCATCTAGATTGTTAACCTGAGGGACTTTTTGAAAGGATACAAGAAAAATATTAAAGAAGAGAGAGAGAGCAGGATGGATGGAGAGGAAAACAAGTGTCTCTTGAGGTGGTGTCCAAGATTGACATGGTGCATGATATTTGTCCTCATTTGCAGGAGATTGTTGACAGGGTAAAGCATTGATCTATAGTGGAGGAGGACAGAAAGACTAGGATACAAAGGTGACAAAAATCAAGATGAAGGTGGATCAAGGAAGGGGATGCAACATGAAATTCTTCCATGCAAAAAGAGGTGGTGACCTGAAGAAAGGTTGATGCTCCAAATCTTGTTCTTCTTTAGCTTCTCCTCCCTCTTTCTTTTTGTCTTCCTTTTTTCTCACTCATTTTGCCCTTTTTGGAATTCATGCACAATGCACAGGCAAAAAATATACACCAAAACCAGTAAATAAATGACCTGAAAATAGTCTAGAACCCTTTGTAATCTCTCTGAGCTAGTTTGAGGACAGTATAAAATCCTGTATATCTACATGGTTGACTCAAGAAACCACATGGCAAATCTCAAGAATTGAATAACATATTCTTCGATCCTTCCACTTTCAGATCATTCTCCTAACAATACAACATGATTATCAAAATGGATGTGACTGAAACTTTGAGAAACAAATCAAAGATTGCCAGAAGAACTTTTTTCTTTTTTTGAAAAAGGAGAGGGAAATTCTCCACAAGAACATTTTGTGTTGCAAATACCAAGATGCTTGAGAATCAAAGGTCCAGAACAACATGAACCTTGTGAAGAAGGCCAGGAAAATGGCTTGAAAAGAAGCCCTAAAATCAATCTGCTCTAATACCATCTTTTTTTTTTTGTTGAAAAGCTTCTCTCTACCATGTTGTAAAGTATATGGAACTAATATGCTTCTAAACCAATTCTGGAAGGCAAGCATTCACATATTGGGCACAAGTTATGGGTAGAGAACTATGAAGATAGCAACTACTAGAGAATAGCCCTTAAGGGGTTTTGATGGTGGACATTGATTTAATCTTCTCAAACTGAAAGCACATGACGTATGTATAGGTGCAATTCATTCTCATAACTTCCTTGACTAGAATTGCGGGCTGAAAAATATACCAAGAATTAATTGGGTAATTGGACTTGTAGGAGGAATGAGTTACCCATATATTACCAAGACACAACTTTCAACAGGGATATTCAAGAATTGCAGAGAAAACCTCCTCAAAGAAAAAGCAAACCATGAAAATATATTAATCTACATGCAAGTTGACAGCCATCTCTTGTCTGATATCATGGTCAAAGGCTTACTCCTCTGAAATTTGTAACTTCTGTCATAAAGAACAACTAGTTAAAAAATATAATAGAAAGGATTTACAGATAGATGCATATCATAGAACATTCCTCAAAAGGCATGCCAATATCATGAAACAATTGGTATAAATAAATATAAGTGATTTGGCCCCTGGTGATTCATAACCATTCTCTTTAATATGTAGATAGTGCATTGAAATTGCCAAGGTACTCCAGAAAAAATGTCAAGATACTATCCCTGCCAAAGGCATAAAGAATGTTTTGCTCTCTGCTGCATCTGCTTAAGTTTCTTGACATGTTTCTGTAAGATTTTATGGAGAGGGACAGGGAGCTGTTCATATTTTATTAGTACAGTTATTTTGGAGGAGGAATTTCAGCTGCTATATCACTGTATTGCTTCTGTAATGCTAGATTCATGCAAGGAAAAAGTGCAGGCTTCTTGGTTTTAGATCCAAAGAGGAAGGATCTCAATGGTAATCTCTTTGCGAAGCTCTTAGCATGGTGAGTTTTTGTCACTTTTAGTGCTGACTGTTTAGGACTCTCCCCTAGCTTTTCTAGTGCCTTCACCACTTCATCCTGGAGACTCTTCACACAATTCAACCCTTCCTGCAGCTCCTCTGATACCTTGCTATTCTCTTCTTGCATTCTTAACAATTCTCCTTGAAAAATGGCTTTATAATATGCGCTAACTTGGATCTCTTCCCCTTTGCTGGGCTCCTTTGAGGAGGCTCTTGAGAGTTCTCCCCCCATGCTGTATAGTGATGAGAATCTCTTACGCAGTTCTTCTTTCAAAAGGCAGTTCTCCCTGACCCACTCAGAAAACCGTTCCTGTAAATTACTCAGTTGTTTGCAGATGGATGTGGAATCAGGTTCTTCTGACAGCTCTTTGGTGCTGCTGCTACCCTCTTGCGTGTTCTCTTCATTGAGCTTTATGATGTCTTTCTGAATATCTTCAACTTTTAGTTGGTAATTATTTCTCAACTCAAATGATGAGGTGCACCTTGACCAGAAGTGGAGGTTCTCCTCTAGCAGCTTATCAATATCCCTTCTAAATTTCTCCTCTACTGCAGTCATAGCATACTGTTGCTGGTACTGGTGCTCCATGGCATCTTCTAGACGAGGGATTACATTGGCATTCTTTCCTTTGTGCTCGTTATCTACCTGTATAAGTGGGCCTTCAAATGGAGGTTCCTTCTTAGCTTTATCCCCAAACTGTTTATCATCCTGCAAAGGAGTATCTTCATTGAGCACACATAGAGGTTTTCCACCAGTTTCTTCATCCATGTTCTCTGGCACGTTAAAAGCAATAGAAAACCAAGATCCTTCCCTTTCTGTAGCAAAAGAAAGGCTGCTGCAATGTTTGGAGCCTTCTGTCTCTGGTGCCCAAAAATCTGAATTTTCGTTCCAACAGGACTCCAAGAAATGCAGATTTTGTTGAAGGGAGCGGATTTCCTGATCCTTTATAACAACGACATTCTTCAGATCTTGTACTTCTGCTGTTGCTTTGGAGAGAAGATCTTGGTGTTTCTTCTCAGCTTCTGCTAGTTTCCTCTTTGTTTCTTTATAATTTCGAAGAATGGAGGTGTATTCTGTCAGTAAAATCTTTTCCTGATCTTCTAATCCACTTTGGAGCAATTGCTGCAACTTTGATAGAGAGAAATCTTGAGTTTCATCACTCTGTCCCTTCTCCTGTTTCATGGCATGGTTGTCTTGGTCTTTGGACGATGACTCAGCTGCAACTCCACCTCTTGAATTTTGCTCATCAGCAGATATGCTGTCATCAGAAGAATAAATTCCTTTCTGCAGGATCACATTAGCATCCGAGTGCTCATGGCTATGCAGTGAGCTTGCACTTTTGTTCTCTTGCTCAATAATTTCTTGGGTTATGCTTGTCTCAGACTTGACTGAATTGCAATTGGGCTCGGTAGAGAACAATGAATCTTCATCTGTCAGTCCACTGGAAGTTCCATCTTCTGGAATAGTTTGATGGTCTGGTTTTCCCAACTGAATCTCATGATCATTTCCCTGGACTACATCGTCATTGGAGCCGAAAATGCCGACAAGATTCTGCTGTTCAGGGAATCGTAGTCTTTTAGAAAGATCATTGAAGCTATAACATGCTTCGATGAAGTGTGCTCGGATTTGATCATTTTCATCTTGAACTCGCTTGTCGAGTTCCTGGACTCTGTGCAATTCCACCTCCACTAGTTCGAGGTTGTGACAGAAAGCATTCAAGTCGTCAATGAAAATCTTTTCCTCTTTCTCTAAAATCTGCAGGTGCCCCTGGATCTCAACAATATCTACTCTGAGTCTCTGTATCTGTGCTGCCTGTGACGAAAGTCTAGTCTCCATTCGAATCACCTTTTCTGCAAGATGATCAATCTCTTCTTCAAGCATGAAGATGGACCTATCTTTCTTGAAATTCTCCCTGATCTTTTCATATATTGGTTGCAGTTCCAGTGTTTTCTGATTAAAATTGCAGATACCTTCATCCAATTCCTTGTTGGCAGAGGGCAGCATGGTATCTTCATCAGTTGAAGATAGATTGCTCTTCGGTTCAGATTGTTCATGCTGGCCTTTGATAACTCTTAGCTTCTCAACAACATTCTTGATGTTTTGAGACTCAATCCTGGACTCTTTCATACATCTCTTTTGTTGCTCACTCAAACTAAGCAAATTAGTTTCACATGATCTTAGTGCTGTAATAGTCATCAGAGCCTGAGCCTCATGATCTTCGATGACTACACTGGCATTGAACTTGTCTATCAAGCTGTTGACTTTCTCCTGCATCTGTGTTATCAGCTTCTCAATGTCCCAATATTTTGTCATCCTGCTTTCAAAGGAGCTCTGGATGAATTCTTTTTCTGTCTGGAGGACCAGAATCCCCTTCTGAAGTTTATCGATTTCCTCTTGTGCTTTGTCTTTGCTAATGATTTGAGAACATAGTACCTGCTTCCCTTCTTTCTTTTCTTTCAATAAACTAATCGAGGTTTTACTTATTGTAAGTTGGGATGACAAAGTTGATGGATCTTGAGGTCTGCTGTTTCTGGGGCTGGGTTTGTCATCCGTAGGGGATGAGGATCCACTGCCATCATCATCATCCTCCATTCCAAAATGAGCTTGTTCTGGACAAATCCTTGCCATGGCATTGTTCGCCTTTTGCAGTTCACCTGAGGTATAGTCATATCTTTCTGCCAATTCCCTGTATGCCTTGTAGAATTCCTGAACAAAGGTTATTAACTCTGGCTTCCCCTTGTATTCAGTTTCTTCTTTTATTGGAGAGTTATCAGCCTGCATGATAACTTCAAGCACAGATTGGACCTTGCCCTCCATATCTGCAAAATACTTGGAAGTCAAAAGTTGGGATTCTTCACCTATAGAGATTTGCAAATCAAATTTTAGCATCCATCTTTTCTTGGGTTTTGAGCAGTGTTGCATTTGGATTTTGCATTATGTTACAGGATAATTTGACCCAGGAGAAGACAGCTCCTTTTAACATATCACGTATGTGACTTAATCTGTTTGAATGGAATCAATTTATTTTCTCTGAAAAGCTACATCCCGTCAAATATGGATGGGCTTGTCTTAACATTATGCTATTGGATATTTCCCACTTCTCATCAACTTAATTTGTAGAATTAGCAAGCCTGAAAATTCATGATATGTCATTGCTTCTACAAGGACCTTTTTGTGCCGGAGCCCATAATTCCTCATCCCACGACTTACTGGATGCAACAAGAACAAATTACCATTTGGTGTGCTAGCGGTTACTTCAACCTGCCCGGTGACCATTTCAATGCAAGAAACTATATTCTTTGTGGATTCTATCTTGTGCAAGTTCTATCCCTGTTTTAAAGTTAAATTTTAATGGTTCCAGCTAAATGTCACGTAAGTGGTCTCTGAGCAGAGTTCCTTGGTGCATTTTGTGTGTTATTCGTGCCGATTAAACCTGATAACGTAGGTGAGAGCTGCCCCTGATGCCCAAATTAGGGAAACAGGAGCTGCACAACGGATGCTTGTTGCATGGCATTATCTCTTTATCACAACATTAGGATTCATACAAAAAGCTTTCTGCGTAAAAAAATGCCCATGCTGTATTTACGTGTATTTATCTCAAATTATACTTATTTCGTGGCTTCTCAGCTTTTGTTTCAAGCATAATGATGCTTGACCATGTAAGAATATCAACCACGAAAATGAGAAAGAGGCTATTGGATGGGCTTTAGAGGTTCATTGCTCTAGCCAGTTTAATTCTATTAGATTTTTATTGTTTATCTATTTTTTTTAATTTTTTTTATATTAAATTCTGAAATGGCTGAAAATCGTTCTGTGTGAGGTAAAAAATCCATATAACCGACCCCACTCAGTATAGGAAAAGATTTGGTTGTTGCTGTTGTGTATCTTCATGCTTCTATGTTCCTTTCAACCCTTTCTAGAGGTTGTAGAAACTTAATAGCAGAAAATTCCCATACACGTCTCCTAGGATTGCAATTTCAGTGTTTTGCAAATATGAATAAATCGCGGCAAGGTGAGCACATAGAAAAGAACCATGATGGAATCAAAATGAAGAAGCCCTAGAGAAACTAACCAAGGAGGCTGCTTTCAAGCCATTTGGATTGCTTGGTCCTAATGTGGCTTGCCCACCACCACGAATAGGCGTTGCTTGCGGCTCGCCGCAACATTTCTCCTTCCCTTGAGCTTATTCTTCAGGCAGCTCTCTGCTTTCACCTTGCTATCTACAGAAGATGATAAGTCTTTCTTTATTGCTTCAACCCATCAAACACTTCTCCTTTCGCAAACAAAAAAAAAAAGAAAACCCATCAAAGACTAATCCTGGTCTGCTTCATGCTGATAATCTGAAGCAGTCTGATGTTGAATGGCACGACGTACCCTCACGTTGAAGCCGCTTGGTGAAGGTCCCCATGTTTTTTTTTTTTTTTTTAGAAAAGGAGGCCCCCATGTTTTTTATGGAATTCTCTTTATTGAGGGGAATTTGCATGCATGCTCTCGTTGCAGGTAACTTTGCATGCATGCCATCCGTAGGACATTATGTCATATAGAAATCATGCCTAAGCTACTTGATTGGTGTACCTCTGTAACTACGCGTAAAATGTGGGGTATATACAGCAGCGACAATGTGAAGATAAGTTTAGGTGCAAGGAAAGCATGCATGCAATTCCTCATTTATTTAATTATACACAGCTTAAAGACTTCTAGGAAAATAAGCAGTGGTCGGACGAGTGGAGGCACGACATGCTTGCATGTCTGCCCTTTTATTAGGGACCTTTTGATGGGGTTGTCAGGGAACTGATTTTTTCTAGAATATTTCTTTTTTGAGGGCTGGATTATTAACGAATTTTAAACCCTCGTCCAGGATTGCAAAGATCGATACCTGGTAACCCATCTCGGGAAAGCAATAGGCACAAGGTATGAGAGGTTGAATGAACTGTTAGTTTTGTAATTTTTATGTGCTTTTATTAAATGATAATTAATTAATTGAGAAGGCAGACTTTAGCTTGTGATACTCGTATACTTCGTGATTTCGTTGTGATCAATAAAGCTTCAAATTGGTTTATGCTTAAGTAGGAAAGTGTTTCGTTCGATAGTGGAATGAGTGGTGGTTTGGATGTGAGAGGTAAGTTGCTGTGTCGATGTACTTATCTTTATATTTAGTTATGAATCAATTTTTGTAGGCAAGAGGTTAAATAATGGATTCAATGATGTGCGAGTAGAATTACGCTATGAAACTTTTTCCTTTCGGTTAAGTCACGTTTGAGGTGAAAATAGGGAGAATTACACCACAAAAGTCAGAGGACATGATCCACAAACCTCGGTGTAAAAATAAAACCAATTTATCAATCCAATTGTTAAGACATTCGTGGTAATGAATCATGGGGAGCTAGTTAGGATTGAAAATATGTTGGAGAGAAAATGTTTTCTTGATCAACGAACTTGCTATGGGTGCCAAGGGTATCTCGAGATGGCAAAAATGACCATTGATACTCTTGTTTGGGATTTCCTGAGAGCCGAAGTATGATTAGATTATGACTCAAATATGAACTTAGTACTTACTTGCATGTAAGGGATATTAGCCTATGTAGAAGGGATAAAATCTTGCATGCAAGTAGGGGACACTTACACCTACTTGTAGAAGAGAGGTACAAATTCTTGCATGCATAGGAAGGGGATGCTAACACCTACTTGTGGATGGGTGATACAAACTTGACTTTTTTAGACTCTATAATTCAACGTTCTTGACATTGCACCACAATTGCAATCCATCTCCTCATTCTAATCAATTGATCGGATGATTCATAAATCGAGTATGCCTAACATTTTGACATCTTATGCCAAAGTCGTACATTATTATTGGGAGAACAGGTGATATAGATTTTTTTTGTGTAATTGATGTAGTATATTTTGTTTTTGACGAAGAATATGAGATTATCTACCAATATAAGTATAAGGTTGATTTCCATAAATATCCATTATTCATTTTAGACTATGGGTGCCTGGAGAGGAGGGAGAAGAGGCTAGTGTGGTGGGCATCTAAGTTGTTATCCCAAGGTGGCTGGTTGACGTTGGTCAAGGTTGTGCTCTCCTTCATGTTGAACTACTTTCTCTCTATTTTTAGAATACCGAAGAAGATAGAAAAAAGGATTACAGGTTTGATTCCAAACTAATTATGGGGCCATAGGGAAAGGTGCCAAGCTGGTGTCCTAGGAGGAGGTGTGTTGACCAATGTAGGAGGGAGGCCCTAGGGTCCGTGACTTAGGGTGGATGAACATGAGTCTATTGATAAAGTGGATGGGCAAGTTGTTGAGGAGGGACCAAGGTCCTTTTGGAGATGTTCTTTGGAACTGCTATGGATCCTTTCTTTCAAGGTTGAACTTGGGGTCGCCTGTGGTTAGGGCCTTCCATTTCCTCAAGGGGTTGGCTTTGGTGGTCCTCGTGGTGTATGGCTTTTTCTGCCTCCTTCTGGGGATGGGCAACGCTTTCAAGTTCTAGACAGACGATTGGATAGGAGATGACCCCCTTTGTGATATATTTCCTAGTCTTTTCTCTAGGGCTATTGAAATGACCCATTTCCTTTTTGGGTTATCTAAGACGTCTGGCTTAGCAGTCAGACGTCTGTCCAGACATTTGAATAGAGGGTCGGACGTCTGAAAGTAGAAGAACCGTACCTTATGTTTCCTTTTCCGAGTGCGCACACACACACCCACCTCCTTTCTCTCCTCACTCCCAAATCCTAACCCTTCCTATTTAAATCCCCCACCCCCATGCCACTCCATCCATCTCCACCAACCACCACCTCCGTCCTTCACCTTCCTCCCTTCCTTCCAGCGTGGCGAGAGGAGAGGAAGAAGAGAGAGAGACGGGACGCGGAGGAGGAGAGGGGAGTGGGAACATGGGAGGAGCTCAAGAGGAGGAGCTCGCGAGGGAGCCGCGGGAGCTTGGAGGAGCTCGTGCGAGAGGAGTCGAGGGTGTGGGTGAGGAGGAGCTTGCGAGCATGAGCCTTAGCCTCCTACAGCCGCAAGAGGAACTGCTGTAGCTCCTACGGGCGAGCTCGTGAAGGAGACAACTCGCGGGAGAAGTTCTGCGTATTGGATATTTTTCAGTATCAGACGCCTGGAGTAGCAGAAGAATGTCCGGAGCTGAAGCCGGACATCTGAAAGCATGTTTAGTGCTAAGGTACGTGCTTTTGTGCGGTTTATGGCCATGCAAGCCTCACTGCAGGGATCCAGTCCAGCCTTATTTAGCTCTGCGCGTGTGTACGCAGAAGCAGAGCATTAGAAAGTCACGGGGTGTGCCCTTCGAGATGCTTTTGGACGTCTGGACATGTCGCTAGACGTCTGACCGTACCTCCAGACGACCGGAAGGAGGGTTCGACGTCTGGAACTCACTTCAGACGATCGCGGAAGGGTCTGGATGTCCGAGGTAGCCGCAGGAAACCCAGGATGAGTTTTGACATCTTTTAAGATGTCTGGGACTAGACCCAGACGTCTGATTTTGGACAGTGTGAGTGTTTTTGTCCCGTTTAGGGCCCAAATGAAATCGGATTTTCGCAAATGAACTACCGTTGTTTTTCGCTTGAGTTTCTCTACGAGTTAGTGTCACTTGTATATAGTTTTGGACTCATTTGATGTGGTTGGTCAATTGTATAGGTCTCCAGCCAGTCGAGTACACGGGAGCTGCGGAGGCGACAGGATCTGCGATCCGAGCCCTCATTCCTCCCGTGTTTGCCGGTAGAGTGGTTTACATTAATATTATGACTTAAACAAATGAACTGTATATTTAGAATAACTTGAATGAACCCTAAGATGAGAATGAACCCTAGGGCAGGAACAATGAGTGTGGTTTGAGCTACACAGTATGTTTGAGATGCATGTAGAACCCTAGGATGAGAATGAACCCTAGGGTAGGAACAATGAGTATGGTTTGAGCTACATTGTATGTTTGAGATACATATAGAACCCTAGGATGAGAATGAACCTTAGGGCAGGAACAATGAGTATGGTTGAGCTACACTGTTTACTTGAGATGCATGTACAATTCTAAATGCTAACAAATGTAATGGTTATTTTTAATGTGATGCTTTGTCAGTTAGTAAAACACAAGCTGCCTGTTATATGAATGAGATCTGATTATTGAGAAATGAAATGAATACAGTACATGAACCATACGGGGAACTAGGAGGAGAACTCTTGTATACGGAAAGAATCTCGTACGTAGACGAGAAGTGAGCTGGTCCTTGTGTATGCGGTATCAAGGAGAGCAGCTATCTTTTAGTGTAGAGGGAGCTAGCCGCCCCTAAGATTGAGACCCAGAGTTAGGACTAGTTACTCTACATCGACTCCTGTTCAGCCCTCGCGTATGTGGTACCGAGGTGTGCTACTTAGTGTAGGGAGGGAGATAGCCATCCCACGGGGCCCAAGGTTAGGACTAGCCACCCTACATTGACTCTTGTTAGGCCCACTAGGCAAATTGGGATAGTTAGACGAGAGTACGCGGACTGTGGAAGGGCGAGACCCCTATTCTGTTCTGAGGGGCGAGACCCATGTTTTGAGAGGGCAAGGCCCTTTGTTGTACTTTGGGTGTACCCGCTAACAGAAACGACTGACCACGTGCCAGTGCAGGATAGCTACCCGTGAGCTTATCACGCATGCTATAGTCATCGCTACGTCGCGATTGTAGGATCTGTAAATAACAAGCACACTAGAAGGGGGGATGAATAGCGTGGAAAAAAAATTACAAGACAAATCGAACCACAAAAACAAAGGCATGAGATGTATAGTGGTTCCCCTCACCTGGGTATTCCACTACCTAAGTCTCCTGACTTAGGACTTTTAACCCGATTCCCTCAACTCAGAGGGAATCAATTTACTAATATCAGAGGTAATTAACGGGTTACCTCAATCCAATTACAAGATATGAAGAAAAGATAAAGATACAGGTGTAAGCAAAATGTAAATAGAAGCTTACAACTATTTCCTAAGTCTCCAACAAGAGTATATCTTATAGCAAGTATAACCAAATCTAACAAGAAAAACTAAGGCGTAAAACAAACGATTGATTACAGAAAAATACGATCGCCTTTGATGATTTGTTGCCAATGATGAGAGGCTTGAAAGATATGCAACAAAACAAACTCTCTTTTAACTTGAAAATTGAGAATTGAAGGTGTAGGCAAGAGTATGATTTTTCTTAAGAGATGTGTCTAAAACTGTTGGTGCTAGAGCACTACGATCGTTTGTTTTGATGATAACAAAACACGTGTCATTTAACATTTGCACTTGGACTCTTAGATTTCAGGTCAATTGCAAATGGAGACATGATTAGATGGAGTTCGAGCTCTCATCCAGGACGGATTGGAGGAGCTTGATGGAGAACAGAGGAGATTCGCGAGGAGCGATAGATTGAAGATGGAAGGACAAGAAGAATAGGATGAAATTCTGTTTATTTCTTTCATGTACTTTTGTCTTTATTTCCTTACTCTTTTTGTTCCTTAGAACATCATGTTAAAGAGCCTCAAAGTACCCTAACAGTAGTCCTAGGAACACCTGCACAACCCTAGGACAATTAGGTTTTCTGTAGAGAACTTAGAAAACCAATATAGGGTTCAAACAACCTTTTCGAACGTCTAATCCGAAAATCAGATGTCTGGTAATGAGTTTTAAGACGTCTGACTGTTGACTCAGACGTCAATAACATTTAAGCTGGACTTATTTAGTTCTATCTGATGAAATCAAACGTTCAGACCTTAGACCAGACGTCTTCGAAGACGTCTGATGATTTTGCCAGACGTCCAATTGGTGGACCGTTGGTTGGCTTAACAAACACTGAAGGATATGATTGTTAGAGCCTTATCAGACGTTCGTAAGCATTTCCAGACGTCTGATACATGACCGTTTTGCCTCGGCTAATCCGAAAATCTCTTCTTAGAGATTTTCTAGCCGTTGCACTCTCTTGGAAATTCATTCTCGCAGAAAAGTAGGTTTCCAAACGTCCAGACATTGTGCCAGACGTCTTGTATGTCGTCTGATGGACTTGCACTAGAATCCTGTTTAGATCTGATTCAAGTCAGGAAGGAAACCTGTCTAAAATCAGACGTCTGACTTTGTTCCCAGACGTCTTAAACTGGTTTTCCAGACGTCTGATACCAGGATCAGATGTCTGATAACCTTGTCAGTGGAATGATTGTTCCTGATTTTGGCCTGATTCTCTTGGGCTTTGCACCCAATGGCTATGGAAGCTTTCCAAAGCCTTCCAAAGCCTTCCTAAGGCCTCTATAAATAGAAGGGAACCTTTACCACTCAAAAAGACACTCAGACACACCAAGAACAAGCATTTCCACTCTTTTGTGTCCAAGAGAAGCCCTTGCTCTCCAAGCTCAAGTTCTTCATCTAGAGAGCATCAAGCCTTTGCTCACCCGCTCTCCCGCCGTAGTTCACGAGAGCGACGTTGCGTCGTTGCGTGGGTCACGCACCCACATCATCGATTCGACGCACTTCCATCAAAGAGGAGTTTCCTAATTCCTATAGAAACAAGATTTAAATCTTTGTTGGCTCTATAGGATTGTTATTATTTATCTTTGTTACTTTGGTTGGGTATTCGCTTTGCGTATTCCTGTCTCCTTCGTGAGACAAAATCCTTCTCGTGAAGTGAAGGGGTTTGAGGTACGCTACCCTTGTATAAGGTAGCGTGGTTGTAATTGAGGTTGAATCATCATTGTTTAAGTGATTCGTTTAGTGGATTTGATCAACTTGGTTGATCGTAAAATCCTAACTTGAGAGGGTTAGGTGGTGGTTTTCACTCGATTTGGGTTTCCACCTAAAAATAATTGTGTACATTGTGTGATGGAATTTTTTTGTGAGATTATTTATATTCTATTCCGTAATTTATTACGTTACCCCCTCCTAGTAGGGAATCTACAAAAACAACACTCAAAGAGTGCTTATATAGACCGCTAATCACCTCTCCCACGAATTCTAGCCGTTAGGGGTATTTTAGGCACATTAGAATTATGATTAATTGCAAATCAGCCGTTCAGACTGGTCACAATGGGTAGTTGGTACTGGTACTGACTACATACAGTCAGTACAGCCAAATCACTGGGTACCGGTACATGTGACGCACAGTCTTGGGTCCTGTGACCTTCATGTACCGGTACTCATGATGAGTACCGGTACTTATAAGGTCCAGGCAAAAACCCAGTTCACAAACTGTGACACTTGATACCGGTACTCATGATGACTACCAGTACTTGATGTTCACAGTTTGGAACTTAGGTCCAAACCTGTGCCGAGCAAGTAGTAAAGATCATTAGTGTAAATCAATTAGAGAAATCCAATATACTCTAGACGACTTTGTTTTGAAAGAGTCGATTTTGAGTTAAGAACCGAGTAAATGAACGATATTCTGAATCCTAGTTATCTCTACTTTAATTTTAATACCTAGATTATATTTTACTTGTTTGGAGGCATACAAAAATTCTAAGATACAATAAAAACTAAAGTCTTCAAAAACTTCTTCCTTCATATGCAATCTTTTTGCTTGCATCCACAGATTCTTTTGACCTGTAATCACTTCATAAACATATTAGATTTTAAAATGGTTTTGTTAACATTAAAACACAGAAGAGAGATGGAACAAGGGTCCAACAATCTCCTCCTTTTTGATCTTGACAAAACAAATAATATACTCATATTAAAAATAAACAGAGACTTAATAAGAGAAGAATAAAAAACTTCACAAGAGAGTAAAAAACCTCTCCCTCAAACTAAGCTCTCCCTATTTTAGATATGAAGTATCCATTCATTCATTTCATTTCTCCCCATTTTTGTCAAGCAAGCAAAAAAATTGAGCAAATACCATAAAAGTTCAAATTTCATAACAAAGCATAAATACATAATCAAACAAAGCATCAAATTTCATAATATGATAAAGTTTATGACACAAAATAAATATTAAGAGTCATAGAAGTTTAACAATGTTAAGAGTCATACAATCAATAACAAGCTTACATAAAAAACTAAACTAATTTCTACGACGTTTTCTAATAAGTGGTTGTTCATCCTCATCATCGTCATTGTCATCATCATTGTCATTATCATCGTCGTTGCCGTTGTCATCATCATCATCTTCTTCTTCATATGAAACATTTTCTTCATCTTCTGTGTCTTCTTCTTCCTCATCTTCATTGATAATTGGTTCTTTTTCTGCTACAAGAGATGGATCTTGGAAGTATTTCTGTCTACTTTCGCTGCATTTCGGAGGTACTTTTGGTTGAGTCTGCTTCCTTTGTTTGGTATGTTGAGTGGAAGATGCAACATAGGAAGACTCAAAAGACATGTAAAGATAATGAAATTTGCGTTCCATGTGACGGAAGGCAAAATTCAAATTGGTTAAATTTTGACCAATATAATTGAAAGTATTGATCATGTAGGGATCGGTGCCAGACTCATGAGATAGGTTCTTCCAAGGAGTTTCGGCTTCCGGAAAGGGATAGGTAATGGGGACAAAAGCCGAAGATGATTCAGGAGGTGGATGAGAAGAAGATTGAGCATTTGGATCAACTTCATGTTCATCATCATTAGTAGATTCCTCTCTAGTGGGTTTCACTCCCATTTTCCGGAGAGTGGTCCATTTGAAATAAACCACTTTTCTAAGAGGAGTGAAATTAGAAAGGTCAATTTTATTTTTATGAAATATGTGAGACATCAAGATATCCAAGGGTAAAGCCGATGCACGGTAATGAGGTCTAAGAAAGTGAATGAAAATCGTGTTCTAGTTGACCGAAAATCCTGTAATGATAGCATAAATTAAGGGTAAAATGTCAACGGGAATTTTGTGAAAACCTGAATTTTTAGCCCTTAAATTCCATGTTAAGATACGGAAAAGAACACGAGCAAAAAGAGTCATGTTGGGGGCAACCAATGCTTTGCCCTGGCAGTTAGGTAGCAATAGAGTTTCATGAATTTTTTGAGTAGGAAATTGCTCCTTAAGTGTGTTAAAAGGATGACCTTCATTAGGGCATTGGGTGATGGTTGATAAAAATTTATGAGTAATGGTGATTTTTTGACTAAAAACTTTGGATGTTAAGACAAGATGGCCCCGATTTTCTTGATCTTGGAGATTAGCAAAAAATAAACCATTAATGTCAGGGTAAACTCCAAGAACATCAGTAAAAAATGCCTCATCAAAGAAATGTATAAGATGCTGATTAGAATGACAGGTAGTGAACTCGTAGATTTGTAGAGAAAAATCTTTCCACGCAATAGGCCTACAATGATGGAGTTTTAGGCCTTTATACCAATCAAATTTTGATTTAGCATCCTCATTGATGCAAAATTTGTGGAATGAATCTTGAGGTACTTTTCCCATACTTTTAGATTTTGGTGCCATTTGAAAACATACAACAAGAAATAGGAATACAATTAGAGCTAAAGATCATGTGTTCAAGTAACAATACATTTAAGCCTGCATGTACCGGTACTGGTGATTGGTATTGGTACTGGTTGGTTTCTGTCCCAACCAGAAATACGAGCTAGTACCGGTACTCATCTTCAGTACTGGTACCTGCTTTGTAAAGTAGGCATTACTGCGCTCAGCGAGTACCGGTACCGATGATGGGTACCGATACCATCTGGTACCCGATGAAAGCGTATTGCAGTAGCAGAAATGACAACGAGAAATAAAAAATATGATATATAACGAATTAAGGAAACAAGATTTGATGAGAAGAGAAGAATGTACCTAGGGTATGAAGATTGGAGATGATTCTTCTTCTTCTTGGCAAGGGCTTGGAGGGGCTTGTGGTGGAACTAGGGTTTGGTTGTGAAGAAATGAGGCAAGTGTTTGCACTTGACCTCTTTTATATGGGATGGGTCATGTGCTTGTCACATGAACACTTAAGTGGTTGAGAGAAGAAAAATTGACAACCTAGGTGTCGGAAAAATAATGTGATCAACAACCTAAGTTAAACAACCAAATTGCAAACAACACCCTGGTATTTCCAGACATATGAAAATATTACATTTTATCCCTCTTTTAGTAAGCATGGGTAATTTGCAAGAAAGCCCTTAGGAATTTTCATAAATACAAATAAAGTTTATATCAAACAAAATGTTAGATTAGAATCTCTTTTATTGTACAAAGTCCTAATTTTCTCCTTATAAAGCAGAATCTCTCTGCTGCAAGAGGTTTTGTAAAGATGTCTGTGATGCAACCGCTTTGGCTGCTTTTGCGTCTTTATGTTTATTATCGTACAGTCATTATAGTATAAGAAAAGACAGCTACGGTTGTCATTACAATAGATTTTTTTACTCGGAAATAGTTTTCCCGAGGTCGAACACAGGGAGCAATCTAAGTGCTTTTAAAAACTTGAGAAAATAATTGGTTCAATGAGAATTATAAAAATGAATTGCTAAAAAGAACAGAATTGGACGTCTGATTTCTGTATCAGACGTCTTAAAATGAAAGTCTTCTTCTTCTTTTGCTGTTGCGTGCCTCTGATCTTCTTCACTGTTCTCCTTCTTCTTTTGATTCTGTCTTCTGGTAGTCCTTCTTCCTCTTCCTTCTTTCTCCTGTTCTTCCTTTTCTTTCTCTTGCTCTTCTTTCTCCTCTTCTTCTGAGTCCTTCTGCTAGTCCTTCTTCTTCCTTGGCGAGCCTTCTTCTTCTGAGTTCTCTTTTTCCTTCCTTCTCTTTTCTTCTGCATGGCCTCTCTTCTTCTGCTTCTTCTCTGCCTTGCCTTTTCCTCTACTCAGCCTCTCTTCAGAGCTTCTTCCTTCTCCTTCCTGCGGCTAAGTACTTAGCCTTTCTCCTTCGCGCTCTGTTCCTGCACACAAGGCACAGCAAAACCTAACCCTTCCCTCTACCCACACGTATCTCTCTCTCTCTCTGCAAATCGCTCACAGGAAGCTCTCCCAGAGTCGGGTTAACGGGTTGGGTTGCATACCCGGGACCAGGCGCACCGGCGTGATATGGTGCGCGAGGTGTGCTCGGTGGTGTCGGGTCGGATCCCGCCAAGTCAGCGAGGTGAATCCGCGGACGAGGCGGGTGTGATGGGCGAGGGACCTCACCCCAGGTGTATTCGGAGGCGATAAGGCTTATTCACAAAAACAATTTAAACCACTGAATCGCTGCGAGGCTTACCGATGTGGGACTATCCTGTCGCCTCTCCTCGCGCGCGCCCGCAGGAAGACCTCTTCGCAATCTCCTCAGCTGCAGCCTCGATTCTCGTCGGTTGCTGGCTGGCTGCGTTCGCAGGAGTCTCCCTAATCCACAACAGCTGGAAACCTGGAGCTCTGAAGCCTGGAGCTCGATTGGGAGCTTCTCGAATCGTCGACAATGGCGGTCGAGGCAGCAGACCTGTTAAGCACTAAAAGGGCCTCTCGGCCTAATCAAACCACTGGGAAACCTTCTCCTTGGCACGGCAAAGGTGTTGAGCTGTGCGGCAGGCCGCGGGGCGGCCTAGGCATGCGTGCCTAGGCCGTCCTGTGGCCGGAAAGATGGGTGTGTTCGGTGGCGTGTTGAGTGAGTGTGGAGGGACTGTGGAGGGGCGGAGGGCGTGCAGTGTGATGAGGCGGAGCTTCTGGGACGGTCGGCGAGTTGTGTGGAGCTGCGGATCGATGGGGACAACTCGCCGGAGGGTGGCCGGAGACGGGGA
This sequence comes from Thalassia testudinum, assembly GCA_037157565.1. Lineage (NCBI taxonomy): Eukaryota > Viridiplantae > Streptophyta > Magnoliopsida > Alismatales > Hydrocharitaceae > Thalassia > Thalassia testudinum. The sequence goes on from JAZHRO010000024.1 coordinate 30,145,854, forward strand.
AGGTGATGGTGGTCAGGGACAGTCGAGGGTCGGCTTGAATGAAATAATGTGGGGAAAAGAAAGAGGGGAAGATGGGGAGTAATTGTAACCTACTTGCAGGGACGAAGGGGGCCAGAGAGGCGGGCAGTCGTATCGACTGTCGCCGGAGAAGAAACACCCAGAGGGAGAGAGTGGCGACGAGGAAGTGGGCAAGGAGGCGTGCGCTTGGTACGGCGCGACGCAGGAAGACGAGACGAAGCAGACTCTGCTGCTGGTATGGCAGCAGAGCGACGAGAAGGAGGAGTGGCCGCCGGAGCTTGTGGGTTTCATGCTGGAGAGGGAAGAGAGGAAATTTTGAGGGATTCTTCGCCAAGACAAGCTTGCAAGAACCGGCAGGGGGTGCTGGTTCTTATAAAGGGGATGGCGGAGAGGGAGGCGCAGGCTAGCGACGTGCCAGCCTCGCCGGAGTGTGGTCAGAGACGAGACCCATACCTTCCGCGCGTTCGCACGGAAGGTGTGGGGGTAGTCAGGCAGCATGGTCGGGTCCCTGCGACAGAGGATGTCGCAGGGAACCCCGCGTACGTTTTGCAGGGCGGTTGCCTCGCTCTGCGCGGCGCCATACTCCTCGTAAAGTCGCCGGAGCATGGCGCCGCGCAGAGCTTTGCAGGAGGGACCATTCTGCAAAGAACGATGAGAAAGATGGGGGCCAAACTGCTAGGATTTCGAAAGATAAGGGTCAAAAAGTAAATGAAGAGGACCAAATTGCAGAGTCGGTCAAGGAGGTCTCTTCTTAGGCTCAAGTTTTTATGCATGACTAATTTGAACCTAACGATTTTAATGGTGAATTTTGCTTCTAGGTTGGACCATGTTTGACCGATCAATTTACGTAAAAACCCAAATTAAATCATTAATTGGGCATGGTTCTCAATGTAGGTCAAAATGGGTTTCTAAGGCCAAATTGAAGGTTCTAAACCCTAGATATTATTTTTCTCTGAAGCTTAGGGGGTTTAGTTGATTTTTACCCTATCTCGAACCTCGTGAATTGAAGTGGGTTTGTTTTAGGGTTGAAGAATGTCATTTAATCTCTTGAAGTTGCTGTAACCCTCGTTAGATCATCCCACTTTTCTTCTTATTAGGTTTGTTTGACCTGTGTTTGGACCCTTAATTACCCTGTTTACAAATTACATTGGTGAAATTGCAGTTTTACCCTTATGACTTATTTTCTTCCTAAACTCAGAATTCTCTGAGTTAAGTAGGAGCTTTTTCTTGCATATCTAGGTTAGATTGTGCTAGTTAGGGTTCATGATGAGGTTCTCATCAATCTGCTAATTGGTTTTGAGTGTCAATGAATTCTAATTGAATAGAGTCTTGAAGTGCATTATCTCTGAGAAAATGATGTCTAATGTCTATGTGTTCGGTACGTGAATGATGTACCGGATTTTTGGATAGATTTATTGCACTTGTATTATCATATAATATCTTGGATTGCGCAAAAATCAATTCAAAGTCGGACAAAGTCTGTCTCATCCAAATGACTTGAGAGCAAGCAAGTGAAGCTGCAATATACTCAGCTTTAGTTGTAGAAAGTGAAACACAAGTCTTCTTCTTAGAGAACCATGAGACTAGAGATTCTCTAATAAAATGACATGTGCCGCTTGTGCTCTTTCGGTCTGTCCGACTCTCTGCTTAGTCTGCATCACTATGGGATAATAGATCTAAAGATTGTGCTTTAGGATAGAAAGGATTAAGGTCTTTTGTGCTGTTTAGGTATTTAAATATTCTTTTTACTGCATTAAAATGAGATTCCTTGGGTTTGGACTAGAATCTCGTACATAAACCTGTAGCAAAAAGAATATCAAGTCTAGAAGCTGTGAGATATAGTAGTGAACCTATCATTCCCCGGTATTTCTTTTCATCTACCCTTTTGCCGGATAAATCTTCATCAAGAGAAGTAGATAGAGCAATCGGAGTCTCTTTGCCATTTACATTTTCAAAGTCAAATTTCTTGAGAATTTCAAGAACATATTTTATTTGACTAATGTAAATTCCTGTGTCTAATTGTTGAATTTGGAGTCCTAAAAAGAATCTGAGTTCACCCATCATACTCATCTCAAACTCATTCTTCATAGTTTCACAGAAATATTGACATAGGGACTCCTTATTTGATCTAAATATAATATCGTCGACATATATTTGAACCAATAAGATGTCATTACCTTCTTTTACAAAAAGAGTTGAATTAGCAACTCCAATTCTAAAACCGTGCTGAAGAAGAATTATTTGGTCCTAAGCCTATCATACCAGGCCCTGCGAGCTTGTTTAAGTCCATATAACGCCTTATTGAGCTTGTATAAATTCTTTGGGTGTGCTGGGTCCTCGAACCCGGGAGGCTGATGAACATAAGCTTCTTCCTTAATATAACCAATAAGAAAAGCGCTCTTGACATCCATTTGATATAACTTGAAGTCCTTTGCACTTGCAAAGGCAAGTAGAATCTGTATGGACTCCAAGCGAGCAACAAGAGCATATGTCTCATCAAAGTCAATACCCTCCTGTTGGTTATAGCCTTGAGCTACAAGTCTGGCTTTATTCCTGGTCACTGAACCAGATTCATCCAATTTGTTTCAGAACACCCACTTGGTTCCAATGATGGAATTACCCTCAAGAGCGGGTACCAAGTTCCATACATTGTTTCTAGTAAATCGGAGTAGCTCCTCCTGCATAGCTACAACTCATGATTCATCCTTTAATGCTGTAACGACCCGATTCCCGAGTCCCTACGAGACACGAGAACCGGACCAACTCTACTAATCCCAAGACCTGGTCGTCTAACGAGGAAGTAACCAAAAGAGCAGTAAAATAAACGACATTTAACATGAATGTAACTAACAGTAAGAAAATACAGCAGTAAGGAAATAAACCACTACAGTATGTACCACCACAACAGTAGAACAACATTCATAACATAATATGGAACTGCAAGTAAAGAAAAGTACAGCGGAAACAAGAACTACTCACTACAGTGGAACCAAAAAGAGGTACAAGAGAACAGTGGTAACTCTACTGGACCCTACTCGGCCCAGCGTCCTCTACAGCCGCTAACCCTGGCTGCTCAACACCTGGTCCTGAAAGGTAACGAGTGTAACACGTCAGCAAAACGCTGAGTAGAGTGGTAGCCAAACTAAAGAAACAGTAAAGTGTACAATAGCTGTTTTAATTTTCTTTCTTCCTTTATTTACGTCTTTCTATTATTTCACAATTATCTATTTCTCAGATCCTTCACTTGATCTCGAATGTTCCTCGTGAGAACGATCTTGATTGCAGTCTTTTCCGAACAGTAGAAGTAGCACGTGGTGCTCTCCTGGCCGGGAGAGTCCCCCGTGGTGATCCTACTCTCAGTCAACCACCCCAAGGTCACTGACAGACGTAACGGTGACTACGGTACGCGCGGTAAACGCACGGGTAGCTAACTCGCACTAGCACGCGGTCAGTCGTTTCCGTTAACGGGTGCGCCCAAAGCACAGCACGGAACCAGTACAGGGCAGAACCCTCTCAGTAACAGGGGTCCAACCCCTCCACAGTGACCAAACAGGGGCCTTGCCCCTCCACAGTCCGCGCACCCTCGCCTGACTACCCTGGTTTGCCCCAGTGGGCCTAACAAGTCGGTGTAGGAGGCTAGCAGAACCCCGGGGCCCGTGGGGTAGCTAGTACCTCCCTACACTAGTAGCTCTCCTCGGTACTACGTACACGAGGGCCAGCAAGTCGGTACAGAGTGGCCAGTCCTAACCCTGGGTCCCTGGGGCAGCTGGCTCCGCTCTGCACTAAACAGGGGGACAGTCGCTCTCCTTGGTACTCCGTACTCAAGGGCCAGCTCACTTCCCCAATTCTATTCCATTCACTTCTAGGAGTTCTACTCCTAATTCCCCGTAGGGTTCCATCTTTTTTAACTCAACACAATCAGGTTTCACCTTTCCAGTTTCACGTTCATACAATCCATGTTCTCAATCACGTTTATTTATTCATAGCAGGCAGCTGTTAATTCAATTCACAGGCAGCTATTAATCCCTTTCCACATTTTCCAAGACTGCAGTATTTATACATTCCACTAGTTTTCCCATCCTAGGATTCATGCCATATCCTAGGATCTATCATACAATCTAGTTTTCCAACCCTAGAATTCATGCAACACCCTAGGATCTACCATTCAGTCTATTTCTCATTCCTAAGATTCATGCAATGTCCTAGGTTCTATTTATGTTTTCATAATTTAACAGATTATACTTAAAGCCACTCTACCGGTTACAACAGGCGAACTGGGGGCGTGGTCGGGTATCCCGCGTGCCTCCGTAACCCCCGAGACTGCAACGGAATGGGGCCCTATCACAAGGATCATACACAAGATATTTCTCAAAACAGTATACAGCTACTGTAAACGGGTAGAGGATGTAATTCCGAAAAGAACGCAACTCGAAATGCGGAAAACGGAACCCAAACGAGCCCTAAACGGGTCGAAAACGACGAAACAGTACAAAATCAGACGTCTAGAACTTATTCCAGACGTCTTAAAAAGTGAATCAGGGGTTACCTTGCTCTGCGTGGTCTCTCAGACGTCCAGGAGCCTGCGGGGGAGTCTGGCCTAGTTCCCAGACGTTCAATGGTCACTCCGGACGTCTGTAAGTCTCTCCAGTCGTCTGGCACTGCAGCCAGACGTCTGATTCGCGTTGGATGCGAATCTTAGAACCTGCGCGTACCCATCTCTCTCTCTTAGTACGGTTAGTCGAAGAAAAGGAAGGAGACGGAAATAACTCACCTTTCAGACGTCGGGACAGTCTTCCAGACGTCGTGCCCGTCGTCTGGCTATCAGCCCAGATGTCTGATTCTGGAAAAGTTTCCAGAACCAGGGCGCAACTCGCCCTCCGCTCGCAACACCCGGCCGCGCCGCGTCTCGTCCGCCTGCTGCTCGAGCTGCAGCAGTCCTCCCGCGTCGCTCCGCGCCCGCTGCGCCCCCGCCGACCGGCTCCCACTTCCCCGGCAGGCTCGAGCCCTCACGGCCGATGCCTCCTCCCCTGCGCAGCACCTCCTCCCGCACTCGCTGCGGCTGTCGCCGCCGCCGCTCACTCGCGCGCACCGATTAGAGGGAGAAGAGGAAGGGGGCGGAGGTGACGGGAGTGAGGGGGAGGGCGTGGCCTTTTAAGGTCGCGCGAGGAGGAGAGAGGGAGCACGACAGAGGGCGCAGGAGGGAGAGGGAAAAAGAGAGAGAGGGAATCTTCGCAGGTCTGCGCGCTCAGGCGCGCAGACCAATCGCACGTGCCAACAATAACCGATTCCCAGACGTCTATAAGTGGTTCCAGACGTCTGGTTAGACATCTGGGCCACTTCCCAAACGTCTTAAAAGATGTTTGAAGCGCGCATTCGTTACAAATGGCTCATCAACTTTCTTGGGTTCAAGTTGTGAAACAAAAGCATTAAGGACAAAATTAGCTCTAAAGTGAGATCGGGTTTTTACACCTTGTTCAATATCACCAATAATCTATTCTTGAGGGTGATCCTTATGGTGTACCCATTCTTTTGGAAGATCATGTATATTTCGTGAATCTTCTATTTTTGATACATCAATGAAGGGGGTATCTTCATCATCAGAATCTAAATGATTTGGTTCCGGTTTACCTAAGTTTGTTTCATCAAATGAAACATGCAGGGATTCTTCAATGACAAAAGTCATCTTATTAAAGATTCGATAAGCTTTGCTTCTTGTTGAATAACCAATAAAAATGCCTTCATCACCTTTAGCATCAAACTTATCAAGCCAGTCACGGGTGTTTAATAAATAACATCTACTTCCAAACACCCTGAAATATGATATCCTAGGAGGCTTCTCATAATAAAGCTCATATGGAGCTTTCTTAATAATAGGCCTTAAAAGTGTTCTATTTAGAATATAACATGCCGTATTAATGGATTCTGCCCAGAAATATTTTTGAAGCCCATACTCTAAGAGCAAAGTTCGGGCGCATTCTTGTAGAGTGCGATTCTTGTGCTCTACAACATTATTTTGAGATAGAGCCCGAGGAAATGAAAATTCATGGGTTATGCCAGAATTGACACAAAAACTTGAAAAATTTTCATTTTCAAATTCACCCCCATGATCATTCCTAAGTCTAAAAATAGAGGATGATTTTTCCTTTTGAAGTCTTCGAGTAAGACTTAGGAAGGAATCAAATGAGTCATCCTTATGTTTCAAGAAGATGACCCAAGTGAACCTAGTGAAGTCATCAACAATAACTAGGCAAAATTTTGATCCATTTAGACTCTCAAATCGTGTTGGTCCAAATAGATCAAGGTGTAACAACTCTACAGGTCATGTTATTGAAACTAAGTCTTTAAGATTAAAAGAAGCTTTGTGCATTTTTCCAAGTTCACACGACTTGCACAAAACATCCTTCTTATAAGTTAGTTTAGGTAGATCCCTTACTAACTCATTTTTGGCTAACCTATTAAGATGTTTGTGATTAATGTGACCTAGCCTACGATGCCAAAGATCTACTTCAATATGAGAGGCAAGCAGACATTTTACATACTTCTCTTTTGAAAAATGAAGAGCATATATATTTTCATATCTAAATCCTTCAATTAAAATCGTATTTGTTCCTTTTAATATTATAAATCCAACTTTAGTGAACAAAACATCACATCCATTATCACAAATTTGACTAACACTAAGTAGTTTATGTTTTAAATTTTCTACTAAAAGAACATTACGTACCTGCTTAGAAGAGTTTCCTATTGTACCTTCACCAATAATGCGACAACGTTTGTTGTCGCCCAACTTGCCGTGTCCTCCATCTTCGATTTTGGTCCATTTGATAAAGAGATCGGAGTGTCCCGCCATGTGCTTAGAACACCCACTGTCTAGGATGTATTTGTCCTTTTTGACCTGCAAGATAATTTATTAAATCTATTTTAGGTATCTATTTTCTTTTGGGTCCTTGATGGTTAGTACCTTTCAAATCCTTAGGTTTATAAATTATTTTAGTGTTAGATCTATAATTCTTAGGATTCTTGACCTTTTGATAAATCCATGCATGTCTAGGTGCATGTGATTTATTTTGTGTGTTCCTTTTATTATTGAACTTGTCTTTTAGACTATTACGAAATTCTGTATTCATCCTAGTTGTTATTTTTACATTATTCAAAGTATCCTCAAAGTGTTCATAAATATCCTCTAATTCTACTATTTTTGCATGTAATTGGTTGTTAGTTTCTTTGGACATGCCTAATTCTATTTCCAAACAAGATTTCTCTATTTTTAGAGTTCTGTAACTATCATGCAAAACCCTATTTTCCTTTTTAATCATCCTAGCCTTATTATATAAATCTTCATATGCTTGTACTAATTCATTAAAGGTGACTTCAGAATCTACCTCATTTTCCGAGTTGTCATCGTTTGCCATTAAGTAAAGATGTGCAACTTCTGTTTCTTTAGATTCTTTGGAAGATGATTACATGTCGGAATCACTATCATCCCAAGTTGCCTTGAATGCCTTTCTTGAAATCTTCTTTTTCTTTCGATCAAGTTCTTTGTCCTTCTTTTCTTCCTTCTTCATCTTGATCATTGGACAATCTTTTCGTGCGTGCCCCTTCTTCTTGCACTCAAAACAAATAATGTCATTTGAAAATTTATTGACTATTTTACCTTATTTTCGGATGAATATTCTGAATCTTCTTGTTAGAAGAGCAAGCTCCTCTTCTTCGTCGGAATTTGAGTCATCAAAGTCCGATACCTCCTTTAAAGCTTTGAAAGCAAGCTCCTTTTTCTTGCTTATGGATTTTTCTTCATTCTTCTTCATATTTTCTAGCTGGACTTCGTATGCCACGAGGCTTCCAATTAACTCATCTAATGAGAGGGTAGAAAGATCTTTTGCCTCTTGAATGGTTGTGATCTTTGGAGACCAATCGCTTGTAAGGGATCTTAAAATTTTCCTTACAAGTTGCTCCTCCTTCAGCTTGACTCCAAGATTCTTCATTGGATTCACGATCTCTCCAAATCTTGTGTACATCCCTTTGATTGTTTTACCTTTCTGCATCTTGAAATACTCATAGCTTTCTGTTAGAACAAAAATATGTGTTTCATTAACCTTACTTGTATCTTTATTGGTGACTTGCAATGTATTCCTTATCTCGTATGCGGACTCGCATGTGGAGATACGGTTAAATTCTTCTCTTGATAATGCACAATAGATTGTGTTCATCGCTTTTGCATTTCCCATGATCCTTTTCTTTTGTTCTGCCGTCCATGCCACTCCTTCTTGTGGCTCCGGATCCACATACTTCTCTTGGATAAACATCCATGAGTCCTCATCCATGGCCTTGAGGAAGATTTGCATCCTCCTCTTCCAGTATCCATAGTTCGTCCCATCAAAGTACGGAGGACGTATGGATGACTGTTCTTTGGTGCGCTTTACTAGAGATGCTATAGCGAAAGAGAATTGTCACTTCTTTTCGCAACCCGCTCTGATACCACTTGTAGGATCTGTAAATCATAAGCACACTAGAAGGGAGGATGAATAGTGTGGAAAAAAAATTGCAAGATAAATCAAACCACAAAAACAAAGGCACAAGATGTATAGTGGTTCCCCTCACCTGGGTACTCCACTACCTAAGTTTCCTGACTTAAGATTTTTAACCCGATTCCCTCAACTCAGAGGGAATCAATTTACTAATATCAGAGGTAATTAACGGGTTACCTCAACCCAATTACAAGATATGAAGAAAAGATAAAGATACAGGTGTAAGAAAAATGTAAATAGAAGCTTACAACTATTTCCTAAGTCTCCAACAAGAGTATATCTTATAACAAGTATAACCAAATCTAACAAGAAGAACTAAGGCGTAAAACAAACGATTGATTACAGAAAAATACAATCGCCTTTGATGATTTGTTGCAAATGATGAGAGGCCTGAAAGATATGCAACAAAACAAACTCTCTTTTAGCTTGAAAATTGAGAATTGAAGGTGTAGGAAAGAGTATGATTTTTCTTAAGAGATGTGTCTAAAACAACACTCAAAGAGTGTTTATATAGATCACTAATCACCTCTCCCACGAATTCTAGCAGTTAGGGGTATTTTAGGCACATTAGAATTATGATTAATTGCAAACTAGCTGTTCAGACTGGTCACAATGGTTAGTTGGCATTGGTACTGAACTTTTGGTACCGGTACTGACTACATACAGTCAGTACAGCCAAATCACTGGGTACCAGTAGTCATTGTGAGTACCGGTACTTGTGACGCACAGTCTTGGGTCCTGTGACCTACATGTTCCGGTACTCATGATGAGTATCGGTACTTGTGACACACAGACTTAGGTCCTGTGACCTTCATGTACCGATACTCATGATGAGTACCGATACTTGTAAGGTCCAGGCAAAAACCCAGTTCACAAACTGTGACCACTTGATTCCGGTACTCATGATGAGTACCAGTACTTGATGTTCACAGTTTGGAACTTATGTCCAAACCTATGCCGAGCAAGTACCAAAGATCATTAGTGTAAATCAATTAGAGAAATCCAATCTACTCTAGGCAACTTTGTTTTGAGAGTCGATTTTGAGTTAAGAACCGAGTAAATGAACGATATTCTAAATCCTAGTTATCTCTACTTTGATTTTAATACCTAGATTATATTTTACTTGTTTGGAGACATATAAAAATTCTAAGATACAATAAAAACTAAAGTCTTCAAAAACTTCTTCCTTCATGTGCAATCTTTTTGCTTGCATCCACAGATTCTTTTGACCTGTAATCATTTCATAAACATATTAGATTTTAAAACGATTTTGTTAACATCAAAACATAGAAGAGAGATAGAACTAGGGTCCAACAGTGACCGTGACCTCGGGGTTGTTGACTGGGTGTAGGACTACCACGGGGAACTCTCACGGCCAGGAGAGCACCACGTGTACATCCTACATCACGGGAAAGACTGCAATCAAGATCGTTCCCTTGAGGGACAGTCAAGATCAAGAAATGACTGGCACTTAAGAGAATAGACGAGTTTGAACTACTCTTTAAGCTCAATGGAAATTTGAAAAAAAAAAAACTAGTTGCCTGTCTTAACTTAAATTGCAAGTGAATGTTTAGTTACCACTCTACTCAACGTTCGTTGACTTCGGAAATTTCATAATCTTGTCCAGGTCAGGGAGTTGAGCAGCCAACACCGCCAGTTGCAGAGGGAGCTGGGCCCAGTCAAGCCCAGCTTTAGTTGCGTTTCTTTCTATTTCTTAGCTCTTGTTGTTGTAGTGAGTACTTTTATTCTATGTAATACTGTTCCAATTACTTTTCCGCTGTACTTTTCCTCTATCGTAGTTGTGATGGCCTGTAATAATTGATAGACTATTCGCTCTATTTCTTTTACTATCTCTTGGTTATTTTCTGCTTAGTTACATTGCATGTGTGATAGTGAATTATTACCTGCTTTTGGTTATTTCTTGTTGGACGATTAGTTCTTGGGATTAGTCGAGGCGGGCCAGTCTCGGATCCTGTAGGGATCTGGGATCGGGTCGTAACAGCTATCCATAGAGAGGCGACTGTGAGAAGTTGCTGGGCTGATGCTTGATGTCCCAATTTTCGAGGGGCATTCTCTAACTAGAGGGTGGTAGGGTTGTAGGAGCTCTTCCAGTGCTTACAAGAGTGGGAGCTGGATGAAGGGGTGGATGGTTTTCACTGGGAAGAGGAAGAATTTTCGATGAGGAAGGCTTATGTTAGATTGTGGAGGTTCACGCAGGTAGCTGACATTGATATCCTACGGAACTGCGGATTGGTCAGGTTGGTGGATTACCCACTTAAGAAGATTTTTGTGTAATTGCTAAGAAGAGGAAGAGTCATTACAAAGGCTTATAGGGCAATATGGGCACCGTCGGATGATTGCCCACTTTGTACTGGGGGTGAGGAAGATGTTGAACACTTGTTTTTTAGGTGTGCTTTCGTCAAGTAGGTTTAGAGGAGGATGTGGATGGATTGGATCAACCATGGCAGCTTAGACGATTTCTGGGCCTCGTTCAAGAGGGGCAGGAAGCAAGGGAGACAATGTTTTAGATCGAAGAAGGAAAGAACTAAGGTGTTAATCGTTTTTTGGGGTATTTAGTTGGGGAGAAACAGGGTAATTTTTAAGAGGTATAACTCCTATGTTAAGAAATTTGTATCTTCCATTTTTTCCCATGTGATGATTTGAGAGTCCTCCCTGTAATTGTCTCATATATGGTGAATGAGTCTAGATAATTATCAAAGTGGATACCCACCCTCCCTCTTTTAAAAAGAAATAAACTATAAATATAGTAAAAAATGTGACTTTGTTTAGTAAAAACTCCAACACTTGTCTTAGTGTTTCTGTTACATATTTTATATGTTATTCACAAACCACTAGTTAAACACATAACTAACCCTACACGTTTCTAAGGTCTTTCTTAGCTTATCGAATTAAATTTTTTTAGCCAGTTGTACTTATACCTATTTTTTTCAAAATATGGTAAAAAGATTTTTCCACTTGTTTGTATCCGAATACAGAAACAGGAAAAGGGCCTGGTCGTCCCCAAAGCTATATCCAAACGATTGCACCTCTTATGATTAACAGTGATTTAAGCTGTAGTGGCCAAATTGAAAAGGAAGAAAATAATAGGACGCAATTTGACAGTGAGATTAGTAACTAGAATAAGTTGGTGGTGGATAAATAGTGTTAGGGTTTGGTTTGTGTAGTAAAAAGTAGTGGGTTTAGGAATGTAAATTTTGGTAAATTTAATCTGAATTTAATTTAATCCAACCAAAAAAGAATTGGTAAAATTTGATCCAAACCTCACAGGGGATGAGTTTTATTCAAAAAATCTAACTGGGTATGGGTACAGGTATGCATATAGATCTATACCTAATTTCCCAACCTAAGTATCCAAATAAAATCCTCATTTAAGTTTCTCATTTCCTCGACATTAATCTTCCTCATGATTCCTTCCATGGTTTTGAAGGTTGGGAGTGTTTCTGAAGCTTCCATTAAATATTTATTTCTAGGATAAGAATCTTTTATTTGAAATATACTTCTATTTTATATTTCTTTGTATTTTTTATTTTTGATATATTTCCACTGAAACTCTTTTTAATAATAATTTAAATGAAAATCAATAAAATTAGAGTAACATGGTCTTGCATGTTTCATGTTTGTTAAAAATAAATAAATAATTAATTATGTTATAGGTTTTTTTTCATCTTTAATTTTAATTTGGATATAATTTAATTGTAAGATTAATTTGTAAAAGGATACCAATGAGTAAATGAATGTAAGATGAGTTGATGGGTATGGATATATATTTAAATTTTTATATTCGATGAGTAAATAGATAAAATATGAATATGAATTTTATAAATAAATGTAAGTATAAATTTAGTCAAATCTTACCCAAGGCCAACCCGGTTGCATTCGTGAGTGGGCTGATACGGTAGGTGAGCGATGTCAAAAAATACGAGCACTCATGTGATAAATGGAGTTAAAGTAAGTTTCTTTGAAAATTCAAATATGAACCCATATTTTAAAGGCATTGCAAATAACAACCTTCCCTGGTAGGACAACCTAGGAGGTATACCCTTGCATCAAATGGACAGTGACATATGTTATAACTGGGATAAGTTAGTGGAGATGGAACAAGTGACGCAATGGACATAGTTGTCCGAGGGTAGACGGGGGGTTGGATACGTTACAAGGTAAGTGATTATAATATTTTTTTGTATTGGAACTTTGGAAAAACTTGCAGCGGAAAATACGACACTGGGTAGCATTAGAGATGGGGGAAGTAGGGGCATTCGTGTAACCTGAGATTGAGGAAGGTTTCTGTTCTCTGATGCTCGAGATCTTTTTCTTTCTTCTTCTGGAGTCTGGTGGTGGTGTACCTTTTTTTTTTATAGTGGGAATAGGGAAATAGGGTGGTGGCATTGATTTAAATATAGGTATACAATATTAAGGATAAATCTAGTATTTTGTTGAGGATTTCCTTTAGGGTACCGGGTGGCCACTCAAGGAAGGTGCGTTGTTTCCTACCCTTCCTTGTTACAAAGGGGTTAGGTCAAACTCTTCCTCCATGTACGAGTCGGGGAGGGGCCTCCTTTTTAAATTTTGGAGGGGGCAAGTATGATAGAGCTGTTCAAAGAGCTTGAGCTTCATAGTCGCAACTTAAGCTTGACTAAATGAAAGCTTGCAGACTCAATTGGATAAGTTAGTGGGCTAAGTTCAGAGTCTAAAATTCAAGATCAATAGCTTAATGAGCGAAAGTTTAAACCTAGGTAAGGTCGACTTAATAAAGGTTTTGAGCTCGATGAGAGCAAGCATTGAAGGAAATATAGAACCATGATTAGTAAGAGCTCCAAGGACTTGTGTGTGTTTCTAACGTTTGTTACGTCTCTCCCAATCAAGGAGCACCCTATATATAGGTTGTACATCCTTCCATATCTACCCTAATATCTTGCAACATCCATGCCTTGTTGGCATACATTACAACATTTAAATTCATGATGGTTACGGTGCTATCCATGTTACATCAAGTTTCCTGACATTAAAGGTCATTTAGGACTTGATTTTAAATTACCAATAGACATGCATATATGCATGTGACTTCCAATAATAGATTATGGTACATGCACATGACATACATTTTCTAAGATAAGTAGCCTTGCTATATATATTTAATTTTAAAACATATAAAATCATTAACCTAAGAGTATCTATACCAGTCGGACTTTGTTTACGTTTCAGAGGAGTCACATTTAAAGTTGTCCAAGAAATCATGGCTTGGTGAGCTGACTCAAGCTTAGGCTCGGGCTTAATGAGGCCTCGTGAGCTTGGATTAACCTGCCTGCGTTTAGCTTCAATGACATCTGTGTGAGAAAAGTAGAGGAGCCTAATCTAGGTGAAGTCATCCCCGATAACTTCTAGGAGAAATGGCCCCTTTATGTTCTTTCAATATACCGTCGACAAGTACCTCAAGATTTACTCTTAACAGCCAATTGCCTAAAATATTCCTGTTGAAGAGACTTTATTTTTCGGTAAAGGTTCCAGATCTTCAGGCCAATTGTTTTATCGTCCTTGAACTTTTTTTTGGAGCAATGGATAATATAATTACTCATAAGGCCACCGACCAAGTATACGAGTACAAGCTTTAAAAGATTAGAATAGGGACAATGTTAACGAACACTTCCTACCAAAGAGAGCATTCCGGCACAATGGCCGCAGCAAGGACAGGTGTTGAAGTTGGACTTTCACCATGCTTCCGTAGATTTCTTTCTTTCCACACATACCATATCACCAACGCCGCGAGTTTCGAATAGAGGGGGAAAGGCAAGTCAATGGCCAATTGCCAAAGGAAATTGGGGGGGGGGGGGGGCGAAGGGTGCTATGGAGGAAAGGACCCAAGCCCCATTCCACACTTCCAAAGAAAAGGGGCAATGGGATAACAAATGAGAGTGAGTCTCTTCACTCCCCATGCACAAAATACAGTCTAGATCAACTGGTATTCCCCATGTTCTCATTCTGGAGGCGGTTAGTAATCTCCCCTTGCAGGCTAGTCATAAGCAACAACTCCATTTGAGCAAAATGGAAGGCATCCAAATGGACACCCATAGTTGCTCCTTCATTCCCTGGATCTTCTCGCATAGAAGACGAGAGTGTGTAAGGCACCCATTGCTGTAGTAGGCCAATTCCACCTATTGTCTTCGAAGAATAGGTCCGTAATCCAAGATCAGGTGTTAAGCAATGCAACTCAAACATTGGAGTCCCCACTAGACCTTCCGATGGAGAGAAGGTCCTCGTACTTGACTTTCATCCAATCGACTCATAAGGAGGATTCCATCATCGTTAAGCGATGGACCATCTTTGTATAGGCGAGCCCCTGTAACTCCTAGAAGTCGCAGAGGCCAAGGCCACCCTCTTCCTTGGATTTACATAGATCCTTGTATCTTTAAGTGAACGAAAAAATCTTTGCCAAGTTCAAGATGAAAATTATGAAAAACCTCATATATGACATTGAGATAGCATAAACAACTCCCGAGATAGAGTTTGATTGGAAATCTATCTGTTCTACATTTTGCGTTGATGTCATCGATTATGGACTAGCAAAGCAATATAGGGAGCTTCAAGCTCATAAGCATCTACCTTAAAGGTTCTTGTCCGGCCATTTTTAATATACCGTGTGACTCGCTCCTTCTGGTAAGGCAAGATAGTTTTGTAATGTCTATCTCATGCATATAAAATGCCATCTTGCTTTTTCACCCATTTAATGGTTGATCTGATCACAAAAAGTGAAGTCCTTGGTCAGCTTGAGAGGATAGGAAAGATGTTGAAATAAATGTATAAAAGAAAGAAATAAATAAAAGTATATATATTTCTAATGTTTTTATATAGATCTAAAGTATTAAATAAAGTAAGTTAAATATGATTCGACAACATTTAAAATAAAATAAGAAATAAATAATATGTAATAGAATAAATAAATAAATGAAGAAAAATTAGAGATTATTCTGATCGAAGTATCCATTAAGATCTTTCCTTCGAGAAGGTATCGTCTCCCACAAAACTGGTATGTCGAAGTCTGATGAACTTTTTCTGAAATACGATGATGTACCTCCAAAATTCGACGTATTCCGATCTTGAACGTCCTCGAAAATCACCTAAGGGGAACGAAGTCGAGGTAATTTTGTTTCCAACTAAATTCCCGATTAATCTACCTATTTAATGTTTAATCAACTAAAAACTTCTTGTAGATCTCTCAATCTCCTTGTGAAAGATCGACAAAAGTGATTGGAGATTTTTCTACCAATCTCACGTCGAGCAAGCATATCAAGAAAAAGAGACAAGAACGAAAGAGAGGAGGAGAGAGTGGAGAGAGCTTTTCTGTTCTTGTTGTGTGTTAAATGAGAGCCCCCTCGTAGCCCTTATATAGAGCCAACGATCAGACGTTTATGAAAATCATATTTTATGAAAATACAACAATTGATCGACCAAAATAAATTGATCAATCAAACTTAACTTTTTGATCGATCAATTTCACTATTTGATCGACCAATCCAGGTCAAAATCGTGACATAAAAAATCCGTAGCAAAATAGTCCAAATTCTAAATTGATTCTCACCCGAGCCCAAGCCTGAGCCAGGGCGGGACGGGTACACGTGCGTGCGTGCGTGGTCCTCAGCCTCACCTCTCAATTTTTGCTACATAAGCAATGGGAGGTAGAAGTCTTTTACACCTGTCAAGAGATTTGTCCACTTCTAGTATAAGACCACAAACCTCTCCTAAATCTCATTGATTTCAATATAAATTCTTATACCACTATATAACAATTATATTCCAATTGATGCAATTAGACTCTTAACAATAAGAGGTAAAAGATGAAATGTTTACCTAAGTTCCGAGCGAATATACGGCGAGGGAGAAAGGTGCAAGGAGGAGTTTGGTTGGGATGCATGGATGACTTTGCTTCTCATTGTACTCCTTCACGATGCTTACAAGTTGCAGTGTCTTTGTTGTGGTCGGTGGGTGGCAACGTGGGGAGATGTCCTCAACTACTTTGGGATGGTAATGTTTTCCCTGCCTTATATTGGAAAAGGGCGGAGATTATTATCGGAAGGAAGGAGCTGCTGAAAAATCATCCTCCTCAGTTGTCTGTCATCATGGTAGTAGACTTATGAGTGCCGATGCTTGACAAATTGAAGTACAATATTTCTTGGGTCTTCATTTGTTGGGGTTTTTGGGGTGAGCCTTTCTACCTCGTCTCTGTCATTGTTTGTCGTAGGGCCGCTGTCATTTAGGGGATGTTGTCAAATAAAAATGTGTAAGTTGTTACTAAAGATAGGGGATTCTGAAACTGAGGGGAAGAAAGTTGCATGTCAAAGGTGCACGCACGTTTAAGTCTCCCTGCAATAGAAATGTTTAATCTATATGTACATAGATCTACCATTGCATTCAGTTGTGGTGGGTTAAGTCTACTTAACCCTTATTTGGATGAATTTACACTGATGCACATTTAACCCAGGTTAAGGCAGCTTAGCCTAGCACAAATTTATTCTACCCTATCTATGGAATAAGGTTTAAATTGTCTATTGTCCCAAACACCAACATCTACTTATTTGCCCATTATATTATAGTCCTACCTAATTCTTTTATTTATTTCACAGAGTTGTTCCGATGCCATACACCGCTGGCGTGTCTTTAGGTCTAGATTTTTTTGTTTGGAGGTAATTAGGAACTTGATTCTTTAGGCTAAATATCAATTACTTTTCTTGTCGGGAGGAAAATAAAAACCTCAGTGGAACTGTTCGATATGCAAGTGTAGGTACTCTTGTTGGAGGAAGTGAGTCTCATCTTCTCACGGAGTAATCCTACCTTTCAAATTTTCTAACTAGTTGCTTTCTGCATTTAAATCAAAGCACAGGAGATGATCTGGAATCTGTTGGTTATGTGCTGATGCGTTTTTAAGAGGAAGGTCAGAATGTAGGAAAATGTGTTAGGTGACTTATTTTGCGGCGTAAGATCATGTGAATGTGATCTCTATTTGATAATTGATATTTAATTTAAAGAAATAAAAGGATGTAAGATTTGTTAAGTGGTGGATCCCATTATATTGAAAAAAATCATCACACTACTTTGAATTAAAATACACAAGTGATAAATCATGTTCTCACAAGAGATAAATTGTTGTAAGTGATTTTGCACTGACGATAAATTATTTTGAGGTGATTTTATACCAGTATAAAATTTTTTGGAAGGTGATATGGTGATTTTGTATCACTATAAAGTGATTTTACATGAGTGCAAAATAATTTCAAAGGTGATCTAGTGATTTACACCAATTCAAAATGATTTTTCTCTCATTCAAAGTGATTCCGAAGATATCTTTAGTAGTTTACACCTATGCAAAGTAAATTCGTTGTTAATTTCAACAATGATGGATCCTATGACATATCAATATCTTTTTACATAAAAAAAAAAGTGACGACCACATTCATAGTTCTCTAAGTTACATTTGACATTTCTATATTCACATCATTTATTTATTACATCATTCTCATTATGTCAAGGGGCTAGTATATACTACATAATATTTAATTACATGCTAATCAATGTAGTCAATAACTATTAAAAAGTTACCTAGGAAAATGAAGGAGATGAAGCCTGTAATTGAGTCAAAATTTTGGTCCATATTATTAGATCATATCATTCTTGATATATAAGAGCTTCCACAAGCGTTGCTTGCTTTGTAGGTTAAATCACTAGAAGGTCTTATTAGGCTTAATTTATTTGAAAAGTTAACTTCTTAAAAAAAAAGGTTAATCTCTATTTAGTTTACTACTTAACTCATCATTTGATAACTCAAGTTTGGACACTTTAATATAAATTTATATAACATTGATTTTCACTAGTGCTAATCAAATGTATATTAAAATTATATATTACTTACATCTTTGACAACTCTCACATTTCATATTCCTAATACAATTATCAAGTAAACACTACAAGAGTTAATATTAATTCAAATAAATATAAATTAATACTAACATCCCTTTATAAATAAGCACAATTATAGATTAATACTACTTTCTAACTCACCACATAAACTAACCCTATGTGATTGTCAAATTGTCTTAACGTGTTCAACGTGCTAGGGAGAACTTTTTCTTTGTGAAATCTTGAAATGTTCCTTTTAAAAGGGTGTGCTTTGATATTCTTTCGAAGGAGAAAGCCTTTTGAAGATGACAACTGACCTTTAGTCATTCTTTTATCCGTTGGAACAAAGGCAAAACATTTCTACCGAAATCTTGAAGCCTAAATTCTGTTCATGTTTACCACGAATGGCTTAACACAATTGTAGTGGCTCCCATTGACATCCAAGAAGCTAAGTTACATATCCATCGTATTTACCTTCTTATTAAAAAAAAAAAAAATGCTTGAAATGTTTTAACAAGTTTTCCAACCAAGGGAACAGGAAACTATGGAGAAAATATATTTTAAGGATCATTTATTAAAACACATTATTTTTAAATACAAATCCATAAATAATAATGGATTAACTCCACTGAAGACTCCGGCAAACACTCCTGCCATGAAATAGCCTGTGGACCCCACTCGCCACAACAGGGTCCGCTTGGGTCGGCGACGGGAACAGAGAGTACGTAAAAATTTCTTAACACAGATTTTCCGAACATGACTAAACCAATGTTTTTTTGTGTCGGCGATGGGAACAGGAGTCTGGCGGGGGTAACCTCGTAGCCCGCGTATAAAAAATATTTGCCACAACCACTAACCCAATGTTTTTTGGGTATCAATACGTAAAAATAAAAGAATAAAAGCATTAAACATCTGTATATGTACCCCAACACCGAGATGTACAAGCTATGTGATCTTAAAGGCTAGTTTAGTTGACAGATTAAACCTCTAAAAGAAGGGTTAACACTTATTTACCCGAGAGACTAATATGCATGGTGAAAACTTGAGGCAAAGATTCTTTAACATAGATTTTATTAACATCAATTTTAAAGGATGTTAGTAAAATATGTGTTAATTTTATAACTCCACTCCTAAATCTTATTCTTCATCAATTCAAGTAAATACAATAAGAATTAACAATACAACATCAATTTAAATAAATAAAAATTAATATTAACATCTCCATACAAATAAACAAAAATATAGATTAACATCAATTTTACATTTTTTTAACATCAATTTTCTAACTCTTCAGGTAAACATGCAGAGGAGAGCTCCATGCCCACAAAGGCAGAGTCAAACACTGTTTATCCATGTCAAGCCAAACTGACTAAAAGAAAGAAAGAAATGACCGCCATATCGAGTTTCAAAATAATGATGGAACCAGATAATAAGATGGCGTGTACCGTGTACTGTGGAGGAAGGAGCGGGGGGCCAAACTGCCAAAAGACTGTTAGGGCTACAACAGCTGATTCATCTTCATTTACAGTAAAAAGGCACCTAAACAGTAATCATGACAATAATGAAAACAACAAATTGAGAGAGAGAACCTGAACTCAAAACCCAGTTATAAACTAGAGAACGCCTCTTGCCCGCTCAAATGTAACAAGAGGAAAAACGAGGAAAAGAATCGCTTATTAAATTTACAAGATCCCCGCGCAGCAACGCCTTGATATGATTCAGAGTTGGTAATACCTCTTATGAGTCGATTGCCATTAAAAACTTGCTGCCAGAGAGCAGCTATTGGCGTAATTTTCTAATGTACAAGGGCGCAACTATAAGCTTCTAAACGCTCCCGTGAGATCGCACTGTTGATACGGATGCGGTTGGACTGTTAGGCTCTCTATCATCTCCACCGGTTCTAACTCTGCCGCTTATCCTCTCTATCGTCCCATGGGCAATATCGGCAAACCATTCGTCATCCGGAAGAACACTGCAAAAATGGTTTCTCGCCAATCAAAAACTGGACAAGGAATCTTCCGAAATGAGGTAAAAATATCAAATTCAGAAACTATTATGTTACACAGGAAAAACATATGGAATCAAGTTCCCTGCATTAACGATACCAATTGAGGAAAAATTCATAAAGGATATGCATATTTATGAAAATTACACACAACATAGTTGTCATTCTGGAAGGTGGAATCAGTATATGAAAGCGACCGTAAGAAGGAAAAGGTATCGGCAGAAATGAATATTGGCATGCATCCATCAATCAAGATCCATTTATACTAAAAATAAAATCAATAGGATAACTTTTCAACCTTTTTAGGAGTCAGTCTTACAAATTTTAGCAAAAGGTTGTGCAAATAGAACTCCCTCCATAGCGGGCAGTGAACCAAGAGTAAAAGTGGGGGGTATGAATGGGAAAATTCCCTGCCTGAGTTTGAGAGAGAGGAGTTTTGCCAGCTGTTACGAGTTCAAGGATAATGCCGCAAAAGAACACGTTTCTTGTTTTCTGGAAAAGAGAATTCTTCATGGGTGAAACTCAAGTAAATCTAGTCATGAATGGAAGGTGGAAATGTCAACTGCTTTATCTCACAATCAAGAGATGAAGCCCATTGCAGCTACTGGTGAACAAACCTATTTGCTCTTTAAGTCGATGGCCTAACAGCCGGTCAGACTCTATCCAGGTGGAAGAAAACCTCGTACCAGTACACCCCGAAACTCCACAAAAGCATATGCATATGCCAAAAAATGGGAGGACTCCATCCAGGTAGAACACAACTTCGTACCATTACACCCTCCAATACATCACGTTCCCATTACAAGAAACTCCACAAAAGCTCACACATCCCTTGCAATATTTCTAGCCAAACTACCCATAGGGTGGAATGCTCCCCCATGACACCACCATTTCTCTCTCCAAACTGCTCAGTTGTCACTGACGGTACCTGTCGAAATAGGTAGTCGAATCACATGATTGGATCAAGACAAGCCATTCCATAAAGTGCAAAGATCTTAAGGTAAAAGATTCCATGAGACAGGAGGGGCATTCCATGAAGAGAGATTCCTCAAAGGCACCTGGTTATATACCATTTTTCTCCTTTCCCTTGAAGCCTTCAGGTTGAAAGTCTGACTGGCCAGCCATCCAGGGGTCAAAACGGCCCAACATAAGCGGTCTCTTGACTTGGTCACAGAAACGAGGTTCACAGAAAGTTTTCGAGCATGCCAAACATCTGAAACAAAAAAAAAAAAAAAACAATGGGAGTGCTCTTGCCAACCCAGGGAGTTGGCTCTTGTATCCAACGTCTGCTATTTTTTTTTTTGTTTTAATTCGCATGTTCATTATACTACAAATAATTGACTTGTCTACCATCTCATTAAGTATTCCCTCTGTGTTCCATTATATCAAACAGGGACTGGTCAACTTTATTATGACCGCCCCTCATTGGTTTGAATCCCCATCCCCTGCAGAAAAGTGGTGGTTGATGACCCTCTTTCAGTTATCTGAACTAAAGCCAATCAGCTCGATCCAGAATACCTTCCTCTCTAGCCAATTCCACACATACAGCAGCCACGTACCTCCTTCCATACACCACACATGAAACCACACCTAAAGAATAGGTGAATAGAAGATCAAACCTCGGACCCATATGGTGCAGATCCCAACATACAGCTTCAAGTTAACAGGCGATCACAGAGTCAGGCAGAAGCCCAATTGGGCATCCAATTTGATCTTTTTTTTTTAAGGGAATTTGCTCCCCAATTACCTTCCAAATGGACAGTTGCTCTCCCATTTGTCTAATAGAACCTATATTCTATCTCCAAATAGGACACGGCCATTTACTCTGAGTAAAATATCGAGGAAACTATTCCCCCTGCCCTTGGCATTTTGATTCCAAACTCAGGAATGCACGTGCTTCAACACTAGCCAGATACAATCACCATATCAGCTTGGACATCCAAGAACTCCATATCAATCCATGATTGAAGCATAGTATCCTAATACTTCAGCAAATTGCAATGTCTTCCAACTCAAAGCAACGCAGCCCATATGCCCCTCCTCTTGGTTGGGATTCACAAGTGTCATTCCATCCCACAAGATGCATGACCCCTTATGGAATGACCAGTCATTCCATTACCAACCATTATGTCATTTCTGCCCTCAAAGCAAGTCAATGTAAAGCATCTGCACCCTTTCTCATTTTCTTGTTTATAGAATCAAATGATGACACAACCAACATGAAGTACAAGAAAGTTTACTGTTTGTGGGTAAAAGTTGGAAGATTCTGCAAAATCAAGTGGTGACATATACAGAAGATAGTGAATCCTCTGCATCTGTGAAACTACGATATTCCAACTAGTAAAAGAAGCTAAATCCAGTACAAATTGGTCAATTGAATAACTAAATATAAACCTTAAGACAATACCTGTTAGCATCTCCACCAGTTGCAGAAAATGCTCCCATTGCTCTGTCTATTATTTCTGCAATCACTTGACGCAGGAGACGCGACAAGTAGCGGCCTTGGGATGTAAATATAAGAACAAATTGCATATCCAAGTAAAACTGCATAATATGAATACAAGTATTAATTCCTTCAGTTCAACATTAAACAAGAAACTAGTATTTAGTAACTAGATGCAACTGTGCAAGAAAATCATCATACCTGCTGTAGACCTAAAGGACCCAAAGGTCTGGCACCTTCCTCAATATCTTCCCAAAAGCTTTGATCATCAGAAAGCCATAAGATGACAGTCTCTGTAAGCCTCATCAAGATGATAGTAGCAAACCTTTCCCTTCCCACAAACATATCTGCTGCAATGCTTGCCATTCTGTTTAACTTGGAAAAAAGTTCCTGAAGAGCAAAGTTGAAATGGGACATTCAATGAAGTCTGAAATAAAACTGTAACCATCCAATACCAAGGCATCACATAATAGCTAAAATTGAGCAAAACCATGTTGCTTAGCAGACTGACCCTCATGGTAAGCAAATATTGATTTTGCCATTTTCTGATGTGTAAATAGATTGCATAAACCTATATCACATTTTTTATGGGAAGGAACCTGATTCCCATTTTTGGATCACTAGAAAACAAATGCTATGGCCAGATAATTCAGGCACAATAGAAAACCATGCCTAGTACTTCTTATTGATGATATCAAGACACGGAAAAAATTGTCAGATCCGCAAATAGTGCATAATAAATATGAAAAAGATGGAGTAACATGTAGTTTTCCATCAACTTTATTTAAATGACTGGTTTGGCTTAAATCACATCTCATTTTATTTGTCTTAGTTGTGCTTGTCATAAAAATCTATATTCAAATGTCCATCTCTAGAATTCTTTCTTTTCTCCAAGTAAGTTGGGGAAAACGTAATTGGATTCCTCAACCTCATAGATCTCAGGGAAGGTACTTTTGCCAAGGAGGATATTCCACTTTTAGAGTTCTGATATCTCATTCACGAGTTGAATAAACAAAGACACGATTTCCGATGAATATAGACAAACAGACATGTGTTGTTCCACTTTAATCTCCTTTTATCAAGTTCAACAGTGTTGGCACACCTTTTCCTACCAAAAAACAACCATCCACTTCTGAATGGCAAGCGAAAGAAAACCTGTCTTCATCCTCAAAGTGTAGCCAAGTGATAAACTTGATTTGGGGATTTACAATATAATCCCAAATTTCGGAAGGAGACAACATCTATCAGAGCAGATGAAGAACCGAAAATGGGGGGAACATGAGAGGGAGAGGGGTCACCGGCAAGGAAGGAGTGAGAGGAGACTTGAATGTCGGAAAGAGAGGAGTTGAGAGAGAGCAGGACATTGGGAGTGGGACGGGGTTCACTGGGGAGACCTCTGCTCGAAAGAGGAGGCTCGTTTGCTTTTGCTGTAAGGGAAGGGGCCATCTCACCAAGAGTTGCAAAGACACTCTTCTCTGCCTTTTGTGTAAGAAGGTGGGTCATAAACAGTCCTCTTGTCCGAGGTTGATGAAGCCCAGTGCCTCGGTGCAACCACTATCGCCGCCACCACCCTTGGCTCCATCTATCGAGCTGGTTGCATTGTGGTCTCCATCCCTCGAGAATCTTCCTGAGTGGTTGCGCTCTGTTATGGTGGGCAATGTAGTGAGTAGAAACCCATCCCTATCTGATGTAGGGAGTGGATTGCTCATCGCATGGGGGAGGACGATCACTTCAAGATCGTCATCATTGGCGAGCAAAAGTTTCTGCTCAGCGGCTTGCATATCAAGTCTGTTGCCTCTCTGTGCTTCAAGGTGGCTTCAACTCATGGAGGGCAGTTGCATTGGAGGAAGCATTCACCCACGGATGGAATCTTGCTCGAGTGACCTCCAACCAAGGTGAAGATACACATTTCATTACTGGGCATCCCCTTTACCCTTAGATCGATTGAGAATGTAGACACTATCGTGGCTACTTTTGGCTTTTTGAGGGGGATTTTGAACTTGGCGGTTGGCGATGAGGATATGAGGGCAGTGGACGTCATCATCAAAGTTGGCATTGGCATGAAGGTCCCTACGAAGGTGGTGCTGCAGGTAGGCAGATGCTCGTAGCTCGTCGAGATTAGAAGAAGGGAGGCGAGGGGGGATCGAGAACCTATGCTAAGGTGGTGGCTTCCTTATTGCTAGCAGTGGTGGTAGCACCACCAGCCACGGATTTAAATAATGCAACATATCGCCGATATATCGTGTATCACCAACTCAAGAGATATCGATATGCAAGGAGTATCGAATTTCTAGGATATTGGTGATATATTGGTGGTATCAACAATATCATAGATATCGACAAGGTTGTAGTACAAATATTCCATTTATTGGTGAATATATCACCGATATGGGGATATATTAGGTGAAAATGTCACTATTATCAAATTTAGCCCTTTGCATTGGCATTGCTGGTGTTCTTTAGTCTCACTACCCTCTTTACTCACTGTCAAAGCTCAAATATCCAATTTCAACTCAAATCCTTCATTGAAATAATCATTTTATTGTAATTTGGATTTCTAAATTTATTAATGTTCATATAAACTCTTCTTTTTGTAATTTTTTTTAAATCTTTTTGAATCTTAATCTAAAGCTTAAAACATGTGTTATCATTCATTCTAAGTTTGATCTCTGCATTTGTTGAGTAGATTAGCATTTTGTACTCGTTGTATTAGACAAATAACAAAATAATCTTCAACTTCATCATGATTTTGTTCTAAATCTCATCTCAAAACCAAATTTGTTCGTTTTGAATTTTGTTAATGAGATCTCTCCAATTATGAGATAGATTAAGGTTCTCTATCTATCCTATTAATTAAATAATGAATTAATCTTCTATTTAAATTTCAGTCTTCAAGTACTATGGAATGCAATAGGACACCATATTTGTGGCCGCATACTCTGGCACCTTAAAATTCAAGTGAAAAGACTTTGATTATTATGCAAAAGAAACATAAGAGAGTTAAGGATTTTGTTAGTACATATGATTTTTTTAATTTCTCTTCTTATAAGGGCTATGGGTGTTTAGTCCCTCAGGGATATTTATATACTTTTGACTCTACGGTCTCTCTTTATATAAAGAAGGTCTTAAGGTTTCTAATGAAATTAAGTCATCTCATCCAATTTGGTATCAGAGTATCAATCCTAAACCGTGACTCTAGGTATCCCACCCCTCAAGGCCTCTTGAACCATACCACCGAATCCCGATCTCCCCTCTCTTTCTCGACGGTGGCAGCAGCCCTCCGGCCACACGCAGTAGCCCCAACAACCCCCGGTGACACTCCGGAGGCACGCATCCCTTACTGCTGGGCTACGACGGCACGGGGTCGCTAAAACAGGTTAATGACGCTCCGGCGGTGGTTGTCTAACCTAACGACGCTGCGGTGATGCAGCGACTTGCTATAGCAGCAGGCGGCGATGCTGAGGCTTCAAGGAGCATCGGTGGTGCTTTGTAACAGCTGGTAGCGACGACGACAGCTTCCAAACCGGTAGTGGCGATCTGTGCAGCGCCACAGCGACCGTTTGCGGTGGCTATTGGCAGCGCGACCGGCAACATAGGTGGCACATGGGGTTTTTGATCCCAATGTAGCGATCGTGAGGGGTCTCTTGCCTTGATCTAGGGACTAAAGTCCCTATTGTTGTTGCGAGAGAGAGACTAGGTCTCTTTGGGGCCACCTTGGGTGTTCTCCTTACACCCAGGTGAGCCCAACATCTATCCAAGAAGGCCTCTTGTCAGCTATGCAGATCTGAATCCATTTGTTTTCAGATTATTTGATGGTTTCTTAGTCCTAGAAGCTTGATCGAGGCTTTTGGATTGCGAAAATGGCTTTAAATGATCAGTCCGAGGTGTCTTCGAGATCTATTTCGGACACCAGGGTACTCACGAACCCGTTCTTTGGTCCTGTTGTTAAGTTGGATGAGACCAACTACCCACGGTGGTCCCAGGCCTTTCTTATGACCGTCAGGGGTCATAAAAAGTCATATTCTTACAGGTCCAGAGCCTAAGAATAAGACTAGCATAAATGCCAATTGGGATAGTGGCAATGCCATGGTTTGTGCATAACTGATACAGACAGTTATTCCCCGAACATGAGATGAGATCATGTACTATACTACAACAAAGGAGATGTGGGAGTCTTGCGTGATACGTATTCACATGCCAAGAACTCCATACGAGTTTTTCAGGTCTTTTACGACTTTTTCTATCTGCGTAAGGAGGGACGCACGCTGTTACAGTATTACTCCCTCATGAAGGGAATGTTAAAGAGGCACTACTCCTAGCTACCAGGGTGTGTGCTTGTGAATCCTGGAGAAGTTTCAGGAGATAGTTGGTTGTCTCCCTTTCCTTGGCTAGCCTTGGACTTGAGTATGCTGCAGCCAGATGTTCGATCCTCACTGCTCCTGAGCTTCTTACCCTGGAGGAAGCATATAGTAGACTCAGCAGAGTTGTAATGCACACTTCTGCTCCTAACTTTATTGCTCAGTCTTCTGCACTGGTTGCGATCACTGGACGTGGCAGGGGTACCACTTACCCTGCACGCGGTCGTAGACGTGGATGCTCTTCTGGTACATACTAAGACCCCGAGTACTTACGTGCCAGACTTGGTCACTCTGAGGCTATATGCTGGCAGAAGCATGGTAGACCACCTGTGGCCAATCAGGCAGCTGAGATCTCAAATGTAGCTCTTCCTACTTTTGATATTAATTCCTTGAGTACTGAGATTGAAACCTTGCGGCAACAGATTGCTCAGTTGACTCGGGCCTCTTCCTCTCAGACTCGTAACACTGCAGCTATAGCTACCTCTTCAGAGACACCTGCAACTGGTATGTTGTCCCTTTTGTCTTCTAGTAAGTGGCTGATTGATTTTGGTGCATCCAAGCACCTATGTGGTGACAGAGGCTCTCTCTCAATTTGCACCTATTACACCTGCCAGGACAACGCAGGTGGCTGATGGGAGACACTCGTCACTTGTTGGCAAGGGAGATGTCTTTATCTCCTACTTTGAGACTAGTAGATGTCTATTATATACCTGATTTTCCTTTGAGTTTATTGTCTGCTAGTAGTATCACTAGAAATCTGAACTGTCGAGCTATTTTTGATGTGTCCTCGTGTCTTGCAGGACAAATTTACTGGAAAGATGATTGATGGAGGGCGTGAGGAACATGGGTTGTACCGTCTGAGCCGTACTGCTTTTGCTACCTCAGCTACTCAGGGCCTTGCTTCTATTAGATCTCCTTTCCAGTGACACCACCGCCTTGGCCATCTATCTATTCATCGCCTCAGACATGTTCTACCGTATATCACCTCTACTACTGTTCTTACCTGTGATGCTTGTCAGCTTGGCAAGCACCACAGAGCTAATTTTTCCAGTTCTACTTCTGTTTCATCTGTTACTGCATTTGATTCGATTCATACGGACGTGTGGGGTCCAAGTCATACTCCTGATCGACTTCGGAACAAATATTATCTTGTTTTAGTTGATGACTTTTCTCATGTTTCTTAGATGTTTCTCTTGAAAAATAAGTCCGATGTGGGACAAATTATTGAGAACTTTGTCAAGGAAATAAAAGCTTAGCATTCTTGTTTGGTGAAGTGCTTTCGTTCTGATAATGCCTTGGAGTTTTGTACTATGCGTTTGTGCAGTTTCTTTTCTAGTTGTAACATTATCCATGAAACATGTCCTCATACCTCTCAGCAAAATGGTGTCGCTGAAAGGAAATATTGTCATTCTTGATGTGCCCGCACTTTGTTGATTCATCATTCAATCTCATCTCTTTACTGGGGTAACGCTGTTTTGACTGCGTGTTTTTTTGATTAATTGGATACTCAATGCTGTATTACATGAACGGATTCCTCTTCAGGTCATGTATCCTGATCACCCCCTGTTTCACGCCACCCTTCAGACTTTTGGTTGTGTTGCCTTTGTCCATTTGTTGGGATCGAGTAAAGATAAATTTGCACCAAGAGTTAAGTGCATCTTTCTTGAGTATATCCGAACACAAAAGGGGTATCGCTATCTTGATCTGCTTACCTTTCGGCACTATGTTTCTACGGATGTTACAGTTTATGATGCAGTACATTTCTTTTCTATGACGGCTGCTGAGATGCCTCCTGAGGGTGATATGGCACCTATAACATATACTCCCATTCACTTTGGAAACTTTCCTGAGATTCCTATCTCTACTATACCACGACTACCTCCTGCTACGCATCCCTTTCCACGCCTGGCTAAGCCATTCTAGACATATGTTTGCCCTCATACTACCTATTAGGGACCCCCACCCTCGCCTTCACCATCGGCTTCTCAGGTGAGTCCTTTAGACACTAACGTATATTTGCCATGAGATGATCACAGGGACAAGGCATGTGACGTGCTAGGCGATGATCTTGATCTTCCGATAGCCATTCGGAAGCGACCACATACCTATACCACTTATTCCATGGCGAGGGTACTTGCTACTGATAGTCTAGCTCCTGGATATGCTGGATTCACCTAGGCATTAGCTACTACGCAAATTCCAACTACTCACCGTGAGGCCATGCTTGATCTGAAATGGCGAGCAATCATGGAGGATGAGATGATCGCTCTTCGGGGTCGTGGGACTTGAGAGCTAACTCCACTTGTTGATGGTGTTGCACTTGTTAGTTGCCGGTGGGTATTTACTGTAAAGCTTAATCCTGATGATGGTGTTGCTAGGTACAAAGCTCGCCTCGTGGCAAAGGGGTTCACCCATACTTATGGGGTAAACTTCTTTGACACCTTCTCACCAGATGCCAGGCTTCCCACGGTACGAATATTGGTTGCAGTGGCAATTCAGTTAGATTGGCCTTTGCATCAACTAGATGTGAAGAATACATTCCTTTATAGTGATCTCCAAGAGGAAGGCTGTATGCAACAGTCACCTGGTTTTGAGACTCGGGGGAAGTGTGTATGCCGATTACAGAAGGTTATATATGGCCTCAAGAAGAGTCCCAGAGCCTGATTTTAGAGGTTGTCACAAGATGTTGAGGCGGCTGAATTCAGGAAATCGACAACTGATTTTTCACTCTTTGTCGGGAGGACTACACAAGGTACTTTGGTACTTCTTATTTATGTTGATGATTTAATTATCACAGGGGACGATGAGCAGGGCATTGCTGAGATTAAGCGCATCTTTGCAGAGCAGTTTGTCATGAAGAACTTGGGGGCTCTACGGTATTTCCTTGGTATTGAGGTTGCTCGCAGCAAGAAGGGTGTGATTTTGTCTCAGAAGAAGTATGCTTTAGATATCCCATAGGAAGGTATGCCTGGGGCCAAGGAAACCAATATTCCTATGGATCCCAAGATGCTACTCTATGATGAAGATGCATAGGTAGTGGATAGTAGATAGTACAGACAGGTTGTAGGCAAGCTACTGTATCTCACTATCACGAGGCCAGATATCTCCTTTGCAATTAGGAGACTGAGTCAGTTCATAGCCAAGCTAACATGTCAGCATTCGGATGTAGCATTGATGGTACTTAGATATGTCAAGAAGGCTTCTGGGAATGGTCTTTTCTTCTCCAAGGGATCTTCTATGATGTTGGTTGGCCACTCTGATGCAGACTATGCTGGATGTTATGTGGATCGCAAATCCACTACTGGGGTTTGCACTTTCTTAGCAGGAAATTTGATCACATGGAGGAGCAAGAAACATGGCACAATTGCAAGATCCAATGCCGAGTCTGAGTACAGAGCTATGACTCAGACGACTGCAGAGATGACGTGGATCAGATCCTTGCTTATTAACCTATAGGTGTAGTTTTCTAGTCCTATGGAGATGTGATGTGATAATAGAGCAGCCACCTTCATTGCCAGCAACCCAGCATTTCACGAGAGGACAAAGCATGTTAAGGTTTATTGTCACTATACCAAGGACATTATTCAGAAAGGGTTGTTATATACCACTTCGGTTGCATCTGAGGAGCATACTGTAGATATTTTCACCAAACCCTTGGCCAAACTTTCATTTGATTCTTGTATATCCAACCTGAGTATGATAGATATCTATTCTTCAACTTGAGGGGGGTGTTAGTATATATGGTCTTTTCATTTTCTCTTATTGCAAGGGCTATGGATGTTTAGTCCCTCAGGGATATTTATGTACTTTTGGCTCTACAGTCTCTTTCTATATAAAGAGGGCCCTAGGATTTCTAATTAAATTAAGTCATTTCATCCAATTGATTTAAATGTCACAATATATATCACATATCGCTACAATGACCCATAATTGAAATATCACTTGTTCATGCCTAAATATCACTAGTGCTATTTAGTTCAAGGGAAGGTAAAAGGGTCATTTTTATAGTCCTAACACTTAATGAATCATGATTTAGAGATACTAGTACTATTATATTTCATTTCTTTTTTTGAGAGAATTATATTTCATTTCTGGCAAGTATTATCATGAACATCTTAAGTTATCATGTTATATGCTTTTTGTTTTAATATTATAACTTATGGTAATTGTTGATATCTCAGTAGCACATTTATATTATGTTTTCATTCAAAATTTATGATTTTAGCCTTTTAGGCACTTCTTCGTGCATGCAGTGGCTATTAAAACATTAATTTCATCAAATTTATAACATTTTAAGCCATTTTTTATCATTTTGAGTGGTTTCCCTGAAATTCCTAAATATCAACAACATATCCCCGAAATATACCCTTTTTGACTTGTCGACACAACATCGATATCGACATTTAAAACCTTTCCTCCGACCAGACCAGAACCTCTAGCAAGGAGTCGAAGGATCATGCGTCAAGTCTGGAAGGCCAAGGGGCATAAGGACTCATAAGGACTACACTGCAAAATTGGGCAGGGAGCATCAGGAAATCCCAAATTTCATGGGGAGACTCCCGAAATGATCCTTTAAATCCAAATAACGTGCCTTATGGAGGTGGGCCCGTTGTTTCTGGAAAGGGGATCCCCCATGATTTGTGCTTTCTATAGGTTGGATTCGAATTCGTTAACAAATACGAAGCAGATGAATCCTAGGTCAGATCCCACATCATTGAACTCCACTTGGGCCTTTTCTTTGTTTCTTCTGGTTTGGGCAGCTTCTCTCCCTTCCCTTCTTTATAAGGGGCCTTGGGTGGATTGTGGATCCTTATGATCTCTCTCTACTCTCTATGGCACTTGAGGAGAATATGCAAGTGGTGTTGGTCGCCTCTGAATTGCCTACTGCAGGCATCCCTTCCATCGTTGAGGTTGAAGGCCAGATGTGGGGACCCCCTAGTGCCACCGTGACGAGATCTGCCACCGAGCATCATGAGGTTGATGGAGCTAGTAAGTTGGTAGATGCGTCGCCTTGACCACAGAGCAGCCTAGGGTGTTGAAGCTGGTCACTCCTTAACCGATTGATGCCTCTACACAAGTCAACAAGAGTCCTTTCCCTCTGTACAGGGGGCTCATGAGTTCATGATGTAGCAGCAATCGTTCTATTTAGCGACAGTGGTGGCTCCTCGATGGAGTGTGGGGGCAGTGTAACAGTGGGGCCTTCAACAACTTCAGCCATCTCTTCCTCAAATTCTGTATCACAATTGGAGCACACAAGAGGTGTTAGGCAATGAATGCCTTTATTGGCAAAGATGAGGCTACCATCAAACCCTCGTCCCATTTACAAGTGTCAATTTTTCATAAGGGGGGCCCAAGAACAAAAAGTTATTGTAAGAGGTTTCCGAACCTTGACAAATAAACTTGAAGGTGGCTAAAAAAAGGAATCTTTCCATTCATTTCCAATGCAATCTTTGGTTATGAACAAAAAGGGCCATATATATAGTCGCCCCTCCCCTCCCTCTAACTAAATTCCCAACTTCATCCCTAGAGGATGAAATGTCAACTCTTATTTCACGAGGGGCTTGGCATAAGTGATTAAGTTGCGACAACATGCCAATGATAATGGGGATTTCGGGGAAATGGTTGTATCGAAATGCAAAGTTGTTAATGTACGAGTGTGCCGTCGATAATGCCAGCAATAACCACGATATTTCGTTCATACATATTTTGTCTGTGCATTGCTATTGCAAGTGCTGCTTAAGGGTGCATTGAAGGAGGTTGACGACAACAGAAGATGGTAGTAGAGGGTCATCAGTGGTCGAGCGACACCGGAGGAGGTAGAGGTGGTCGATGTTGCACGGCAAGCAGATAGTGGTTGATATTGGCTTGCACACATTCAATGACTTATATGATTCACAACAATCTTATATTTTAACTTTCGAAATGTCCTAATTAGGTAATTTCCTAATATCATAAGTCCATTAATAATATATCACTACTACTTACATCAAATGTTAAGTTGGTAGAGACTACTTTACTTGATTATGAATTAATTCAACACTTGTGTTTTTACATGTATGCCCTTCTTGCATAACATTTTAAAGGTTTAAGTTAGTAATTTATGATTTACTTGCAATTTTAATCATTTAAGTGAATTTGTCAGCATGCGTTGACACACCATCGGTGTGCCCTCAACATGCCCTCGATACACAATTTTCGAGTCATCATAACCTCAATAACCCGATGTCGAAATGCGAGCATTTCCACAATGTGCCCTCAACGTGCCTCTAATAGCCGCACTTAGAATTTATCAGCACAGTATCGATATCGAAACTAAAAACCTTCTTCGAATCTAGTTGAGACTTCTCTCCAATGTTAGTAGTAGTTGGATGTAAGTGGGTATTGGCGGTTGAGTATCGACTAGATGGCACAGTAGAGCAATGCAAGGTGCCTTATGGCCAAGGGATATACTCAAATATATGATGTCAACTATTTTGACACATTTTCTCCTATATCCTGTCCACACAATGTCAAAATTCTTATCTTTAATGGATGTCAATTAGATTTAGCCTCTAAGTCAGCTTGATGTGAAAAACACATTCATGTATGGTGACCCTCATGAAGAAGATTACATGCAAAAGCCTCCTCATTTTAAGACTACAAGGGAGTGTAGTAAAGTCTACAAGCTCCATATGGCAATTTATGGGCGCAAATAAAGCCCACGGGCTTGGTTTTAGAAACTTGCCAGATGTCATTAAGAAAATTGGCTTCGAGAGATCGTCAACCAACCATTTGCTTTTTATCCAAAAGATTGACAACGAAACTTGGAAATGCTGGTACGTAGATGATATCATATTAACAGGGATAATGCACAAAGCATCAAGGCTACACAAGGAGTTTCTACGAGGTTACTTTGGTACTTCTTTAGGATTATAGTAACCAAAAATACTTGTGGTGTTGTATTGTCTCAAAGGAAGTATGTCAAAGATCTGTCCCGGGAAATTGGCATGCTTGGTGCTAAGCTGGCCTCAATTCCTATGGATCCTAGTGCACATCTACATGATGACAACTCAAGACCTATTGATGCCAAACAATATAGGTGTACCTCTTCCAATGAGCAAGGTGAAGCAGTTTGTGGACAAGATTAGGAGGATACACTCGGATGCAGCTACTATGAACCTTAGGTACTTGAATTTATCCAAGAAAGGGCTTATTCAGCAGTAGGAAGCCCTTAGATGTGGTGGCTTATGCCGATGCTGACTACGTTGGATGCCTAAAGGATGAAAGGTCTAATACTAGCTTCTGCAACTTTGTAGAAGAAATTTGGTCACCTAGAGAGTAAGAAGAAGACGGTGGTGGCTAAATCCAACACAAAGTTTGAGTATAGGGGCATGGCTCAAACCAAAGCCAAGCTAAGGTGGATGCATCCTTTACTTTAAGACCTTCCTATTCCAATTTTTGGCCCAATGGAGATTTGTATAAGTTCTTTTCCTCTTCTTTATCAAATTTGGCATTTTTATGCTTCTTAAGGGCATACTTGTATTTGAAATCCTCTAGCCTCTGCTATACAGAGAGAGCTCAGGTTTCTTTAATGAGACAGAGCATTACCTTCTTTTACATAGCTAGTATTTGGTCAAGAAGTATGAGTATTTAGTCTCTAAAATGAAACATCTTCATGGTTCTAACTCGACAGACTAGTTCTCAATCAACTTTCAACTCATTCCAAAAAATCTGATACCACCTCACTTTTCATTAAATATCAATGGCAATATACATTTCTTGGCAGCTCGGTGTTTTTAAGCATCCGCCTTTCTTCCGAAAAGGGCAAGATGATTACTCAAGCTCAGTAGTCATCCATAATTTTATTAGATCAAGCAGCAAAGATTTACTTGATGTATGATGTGAACATCCACCTATTTTTTGAATGTTTTTTTTTTTGAAGATTTTTTTTTTAATGTTTATTTAAAATTTTTCTCTACCAAAGCAAGTATGTATTTTATCAACTAGCTTATACTTGATGAATATTACTAGAAGACGAACATGAGACAGACGTGTTATAAATAGACGTGCTTGATCAATTCCAAGCAAAATTATCTCCAAGCAAATTTAGATAATATAAATTTCCTAAAACCAAGATCTGATGACCAACAACGCAATAAAACAATAAGACTTTATTTAGAACTCAGATAAATGAAGCTATCTAGATCAATAATCTGATTGTTATCTAACACTAGCAAAGGTTCTTTCAAAGCATGAAATTACCTGAAATATTGGTGATGGCAACCACTCAGGCTCCTCACCAATTACGTCCATATTTAGATACATCTCTGCACTTAAATTGGCATCCCCTTCTTCAGTGAAAATTAGATCAAGTGCATGCTGCCTGCAGAAAGTATCCCTCAGTCCATCAACAGATCGTTGAAGCTTCTTCTTCCAACCTCTTTGTTCTGGAATTCGACTTTGTCTGTCAGTAGCTTGATACATTGGAGAAAGCTTCATAGCTGCTCGTGGCAGCAACTCATCTGACAACAAGGAAGCATTAGCCAATAATGCCAAATGTTGTGCTTCAGTTTCTGCCATCCCTACAATTTTGTTCCCAGATGCTTCTAAAGCAGCTTCATCTTCCATTGAGCCTGGCAATGCACTTATTAACAGGTTGACGTATGAATTAAAAACTTTAGCAAGACCTTCTAATGTGGAACCACCCAACTGCATACTCAAAAGAGGCCCTACATCCTCAAAGAAATCCTGCAACATAAGTTATTTGAATTTGTAATCATTAAGAAGAAAATAAAGTGATAAATCATTGATATTTTTTTGGAAGGCATAAATCATCAATATTGCACGTATCTTTTCATGATAGTCCATTTGAAACACGGTAGAGATATATCATCGAAGTCATAATTGCTAGTGAACTTGCCTCAAAAGCATATAGAGTCAAACAATTCAGGATAGCAGGACGTAACCAACCATGATAACATTCCATTGTTTTATTAAAAAAAAAGGCATCAATGGGAGAAATCACATCATACTTGAACATAGATCTGATACATGATCTGCTTTACAACCATCTTTCCCTAGATTATTGACCCCAATCATATAAATGTCAAAGAATTTTAAATTGATAATGTGATTATTTTTGTCTCGTATTACATCCTTAGATAAACATCCTAATGAATATGCAACCCTCACAGCACCAATTGTTTACCGGAATTGAAAAGGAGAGATTGAAAAATGAGACATCGGGATTGCGCCTCAATCCCAGGATAGAGCGTGATTTTTGTTTGTTTAGGTAGAGCGTGCAATGCAAGGAGTGGAAGGTGCAATTCCTCATTTAGCAAAATTAGTGCGTTTGTTTAAAGGGATAGGACATGGAAGTAAATTGAAGGATATGAAATACACCGGTGTATTTACGCACATATGGCTCAAGTGTGATTTCGAATCTTCACCCCAGACCTGAAAAAGTTATTAAAAAAACCGATGGATTGGAATAGATGGTATATAAGATGTTTTGAAATACGTAATGGCACCCAACGCGAACCACCGGAACGCAAACTATTGAGAAGTCACCACCCTCGAGCAAATCGCATCCACCAGCGATAGCATAAGCCACCTTCATCGAGCAAGCGACAGCGGCATCCAAAATGACGAGCAGCAGCATGGGAAGCAGCAGCAGCAAGGGCAGTAGCGGTAGCGACACTCGAGTAAGGTACGATTGTTGAAATGGTACAAAGATGTTGACCGAGAGATGGTTGTCAGTTGCATGTCCATTTTCATTTACATAATACATCGGTATATGACTTATATTAGGAGTATTGGTGGAACACAACTCAACAGTGTATTCGATCAATACATGTGAAGATTCGATTAATACACCGGTGCATTCAATTAATACACCGTTTTATTCGTCAAATACACTCGTGTATTATAAATACACTGGTATATTAATCAAGTACTTTGTTGATGACGTATTGTATACCGATGTACAATACCTATACACCGATGTATCATAGGAGTAATCCAGTGTATCTTTGGATAATACACCAATGTATTGTAAAAATTCATCGGTGTAATTGTACAATACACCAGTGTATAATTGTCATCCATGGGTGTATTATAATGATACACTAATGTATCATTAGAATACACCAGTGTATTGGTATAATATACCGATATTTTGTACAAATACATCGGTGTATTTGTACAATAGACTAATGTATTGTTATCCATGGATGTATCACAATAACAACACCGGTGTATGAAGGTCATATATGAAGGTCATATATTCTGTCGATGTTTGTACTCCAGGGAAGTGGATCACAGATGCATGATCGTATCTCCAAAAAGAGCACTGAAGATGGTCAGGGATGACGTTGTTGAGTCATTTCAGAGGACTCCATTCGCTATCCTCGCTAAGAATGGAAGTACTTCCCTCAATTCAAGGATATAGAATTGTATGGGCATATGGTGGATGCCTACGATGTTGAGACAAAGGAGTTCCACTTTGGTCAGCTAGCGCTGAGGGTAACCGCTAACCATATTGAGAAGATGATAGGCTTCAGGAACGAAAGAAGAAAAGTTGGCTTGTTTGATGAAAAGAGTAACGTTAAGGACAGGCCTAACATTTAGATGGCAAACTTCTCCACTGTGAAGCCTAAAGTGAGGTCTATTTTGGCAAAAATACATGAATTAAATCCGAATGGCAAGAAGGGGAAAGGGAAGGCGAAGGGAAAAGGAAGGAAACCTAAGGGTTCGATAGAAGTGCGGAGGTGGAGAAAGAGACCAAGCTCTTGGTTCTCATCACCCTTGGGTCCTTATTCTTACCTTTTTTTGAAAAACAAAAGGGTCCCTGAATTTCTCGCTTGCCACTGAGCACCTCCATGATCATAGCCATGGCTACTCTTCGGCGTCGAGTCAAGGATGGCTGGACATAGATTGTCACCACACACCACCACAGGCCTATGCGCATATGGGCATGTCCAGGGGATTTGAACCCAGCAGCTCGCACAGAAAGGACTTTATGGGGACGGACGGCACCAACTATGCTACCCTATTAACCCCCTCCTTACTCTTACCTTATGAAGACCAAGCTATTATTACTTCACTTTTTGATGCAGTGGAGGATTTGAAATCGCTGCATGACTACAATTGGGCTGAGGTGGTGCACGATTTTCTTCACGAAGGGCTCAAAGAGGCTAAAGTGAAGGAGAAAACACATCTCAAAGGTTGTGTCATTCTATTGCCGATCTGGGCAACCGAGATGTTAGAAATTGGTGACGCAATGGATTTAGAGGCTAAGCTTGTCGTTCAAAGGTATAACTAAGAGAAGTCATTCACGGAGTGCGGCAAGTATGTCAAACTTAATTTTACAACAGCCACAAAGGCCCTCTTGAGGGAGCCACCATTTGGAGAGCCTATGTGGAGAAGGGTTTAAAGCAAAATTCTAATGCATAGGATGAGGGTGATGGGAGGAAGAAGAGGAAGGCAAAGGGAGAGGTAAAGGAATTGATAGTGCTATTGAGATGGAGGATGTTATTGGGAAGACCCAAAGGGCAAAGAAAATTTTGGTAGAAGAAAGATACTTGACGTGCTTGACAAAGAAAATAAAAAAGTTGGTGACGAATTATCACTTAAGGGTAAAATTGATGAATCTACAAAGAGCTAAGGTGGAGGAGAAGGAGGTCGAGGGGAAAGAGGAGGAGAAGAAGAACAAGGAAGGGGAGGAGGAGGTCGAGTCTCTGAAGGGGGATGGGAAGGAAAATGATTGGAAGGAAGAGGAGAGGAATGAGGAGGAGAGGGAGAATATTGAATTAAGGGAAGGACATCAGTAGGAGTTGGAGGAGAAGGCAGACGGCGAGATGGCAGAGGAGGAGAAGGCAAAGGAGGAGAACAAGGCAGAGGCGGAAAAGGATGAGGAGGACGTGACACAGGCTGAGAAGGATAAGGACGAAAAGAAGGATGAGAAGGTAATGTTCCAATTATTATAAAATCCACCGGTGTGTTTAAACGAAAAATCGGTGTGTTAGTCCACTTCACCGATATGTAAGTGGAATGCATTCGTGTGTTATAAGAATACACCGGTGTATTCAATAATACACTGGTGTATGTACATAAAACATCGGTGTGTTTGTATAAGACACGGGTGTATTTATATAATCCTTCAGTGTATTGACATATTCGTTGTTTGTCCTATTTGACACGGTATGGTTTATGGTTATCTGTACAGGAGGATGACGAGCCTCCAACGAGGAAGATCACCGATCGAGGTCGGCAAATAAATCAGAGGCCCATAGGCCAACAGGAATTCAAGAAGCCAAGAATATACAAGAAGATACCAGATTTGGACAAAGGCATCCTTGAGTACCTTCCGGACCCGGATAAACGTCTTCTCAAGGAGTCAACTGAGCAAAGAAAAAACCCGGACGATATTCTTTGGCAATTGTAGAAAATATTTGTTGAAAGAAGGTCCATGCTTCCTTTACTTAAAAAAAGTAGGTTTAGCGATGCGGAGGTACATTTAAATTTATAACTTTTTAACTACATATATAATAGTATTGTGTTCAGCGTTGTTGAGGCGGTCGCCTCAGGCGATGAGGTAACGAGGCGAGGCGACTAAGGAGCTCATCGCCTCGAGGAAGTCCCAGGCGAGCTGCTTTGAATAGGCGACGCGCTTCCTCGCCTCGCCGCCTCATCACTTGAACCCTAGGTTCATCGCCAAGTTTTTTTTTTTTTTTGAAAAAGCAAGCAATGGACTTGCCATTCTTGCCCTCGACGACCTCTCACCTTCCATACGAGAGTCTATTTACGTGCATCTCATCTCCACGCCAACCATCACCATCTCACGCCATTATCGCCTCCGCTGGAGCTTCGTCGACCTCCATCACCGCCTGAGCTTCACCGCTTGCCATCTGCGACGCCTCCTTGACCTCGATCGCCCAGGTATCTCCTCCGTTCAAGGTTCTCTGAGTTCGACAGTGACGCACCGCCGCTTGTCTGAGTTCGATAGTGGCGCTCGCTGTTCATTGATTTAATTTCGTACTAATATATATATATATATATATATAACATAAGTATTATATATAACTATGTATAACATAACCATTAGACTATTAGTATATAATATATATAAGTAATAAGTATGTATATAACATAAGTATATTGTTATATTATATATGTATATAACT
The DNA here is from genome assembly GCA_037157565.1 of Thalassia testudinum. Taxonomy (NCBI): domain Eukaryota; kingdom Viridiplantae; phylum Streptophyta; class Magnoliopsida; order Alismatales; family Hydrocharitaceae; genus Thalassia; species Thalassia testudinum. The sequence continues at coordinate 30,186,275 of JAZHRO010000024.1, forward strand.
ATGTATATGTATAAATCATATATATAGTATATACTATTCTATTATATTTGTATGTAACTATGTAGATAACTAGCAACTTTGCATGTGCATTGTAAATTTGTAACTATGTATAAAACTAGAATGTATTTTGAATTATGTAGATGGCTGAAACAAGGAGGAAGCACCCATGTTGGAAGTATGTCACATTAGAGAACCCAGAAAAGACTAATGATACGAAGTGTATTTTCTATGGTAGGATAGTGAAAGGGGGGATTCATAGAACTACTGGACATATTACTGGTAGTGATAAGAACACAGCAATATGTCCAAAAGCTCCACAACATGTGAGAGAGGAATTAAAAGAATATTGACAATCTAAAAAGGAAGAAAAAGAAAAGTTCATGAAAGATTTTGTTTACGATGAGCTGCTTAATGATGATGAGGATGATGGAGATGAAATAGAAGTGAATGTCTTACGAGGATCCATGGATAGATTCACAACTAAAAGAATAGTAGAAAATCCTACACAATCACATGCAAAGAAGGCTCGAATCATGATGGGGGCTAGTGGAAGTGGAAGTGGTTGACTTCCTTTAATAAATAAGTTTCATGGACCAATAGATAAGTTTACGAAGGTTGATACTGAGAAGGTGGTTCGGGAATGAAAAGGAGATTGTTGACAAAACAAACTACAATTTCTGAGGTTTTCAAAAAAGAGGAAAGAGATGCAGTTATACGGATCATTGCAAAATAAATGTACCGTAACAATATTGCATTCAATGCTGTTAAAGATATCTTGTTTGAGATAATGATTGAGGCAATTGGTCGTTTTGGCCCTGGATTGAAGCCTCCTTACCATGAAGTGAGTTCCTTTATTGAAATATTATGTGAACGAGACTCAGGATTTCATCACCAAACATCATGATGCTTAGAAGAAATATTGATGCACATTGATGACAGATGATTGGACAGATAGGAAAAGCCGAACGCTTATAAATTTTCTCGTCAATTCTCCTATGGGAACTGTTTTCTTAGAGTCCATTAATGCCTCAAGTTACGTAAAGACAGGGGAGAAGCTTTGTGAGCTGATAAGTGGCATGATCGGTTGCGTCGGGGAGGAATATGTGATTCAAGTCGTCAGTGACAACGCATCGAATTATATTATTGCTAGTAATATATCTTTAGACTTTATTTATTTTAACATACGTCTTTTCTTTAATATTTTAAGTATTGTAAAATATAAAAAATATCATTTATCTTTTCCATAGGCAAATTACTGGAGGCTAAGCATCCTCAAGTTTATTGGACTCCTTGTGCTGCACACTGCATTGATCTGATGTTGGAAGATTTTGGGAAGTTAGAGGATGTAAAAAAGATACTCAAGCATGCAATGCAACTGAGTAGTTATATAGATATGTATCCTTCAGTCTTAAATTTGATGAGGCAATTCACAAGTAGGGAGTTGTTGAGGCTTGCAGTTACAAGATTTGTTACATCTTTCCTCACTTTACAGAGCATTCATAGACAAAAGGCAAATTTAAGGAAGATGTTCACTTCCGATAAGTGGATCACTTCTAAAAATGCAAAAGAAGAGAAGGGAAAGAAGGTGGCAACAATCATCATGATGCCTTCATGTTGGAAGAAGGTTGTATACATTCTAAAGGCTACATCTCTTGTGAGAGTGCTTCATCTTGTTGACTCAGAGAAGAGACCTGCAATGGGATACATATATGAAGCAATGGATAGAGCTAAGGAAGCTGTCATGAAGGCTTTCAACAATAATGCTGAAAAGTTTGGACCTATTTGCGATATCATTGATAAAAGATGGGATTGTCAGCTTCATAGGCCTCTACATGCAGCAGGATTTTTCCTTAATCCTGATTTCTCTTATGAAAATCAAAATCTTGATTTTGATTCAGAGGTTATGAATGAATTTTACAATGTCCTAGCAAAATTGAAGCCTGATGAGAGTGTGCAAGATAAAATAACACGAGAAATTTCCATTAATAGAAATGCACAAGGACTTTTTGGAACACCTATGGCTATTTGACAAAGGAAGACCATTGCCCCAGGTAGTCAAGTGGTATAAATTTCTAATAGTAACTTTTCATTTCCAGTTGCTTATTAATATTATATAAGTTATTATCTTTTTACAGTGGAGTGGTGGAATCTCTTTGGTGGGTTTGCACCTAACTTGGCAAAATTGACACTGAAAGTGCTAGATCTTACTTGTAGTGCCTCGGGATGTGAAAGGAATTGGAGTGTATTTGAAAATGTAAGTTACAAACCAATTCATAATATGCATAGCATTAATTTTATCAAGTAATTTTATATTAATCATTTTATTTTGGAAATCTATATAGGTTCACTGAAAGAAAAGGAATCCGTTGGCGCAACAAAAGTTGAATGATCTTGTGTTTGCTAAGTACAACGAAACTTTGAGGGATCGATATGAAGATAGGGATTATCTTGATCCCATTTCCCCCCAGGAAATTGATAATTCAAATGAATGGTTATCAGGGAGAATGGAGGAAGATGAGGAAAATGCAGGTGATGATGATCTCACTTGGGGCATAGTTGAGCTTGCATCAGGAATTAATGAGCAAGAGGCTATTCGATGTACTCGGGCTTGTGCTACTACAAAGAAAAATGATCCTAAGAAAGCTAAGGGAAAAGGGAAAGCTCCAATAGTTATTGAATAAGAGGAAGAGTATGTGGACAGTGATAAGGAAGAGGAAGAGGAAGAGGAGATTGAAGTTGCTGGTGACGATGACGATGACGATGACAAATTGAATCTTGAAGATGATTCGATGTATTTTATTATTTGAGAATTGACAATTGTTCACTTTAATGACAAGTTTGGTTTTTATGTTTTTCTACCTTAATTGTGTAAAAACTTTTCTTTCTTTACCATTTGAAATTATGTGAAACAGTTTTTGGCAATACAATTATCATCATTTTCTTCTACTTAAAGTCTCCAACATTATTATTAAACATATTTTTATAAACTTAGTGCTATTAAATTGAGTTAATAAAATATATATATTCCAATAAAAGACGATCGCCTCAATTCACTCGGGCTGTCGCCTTTTTGTCGCCTCTCGCCTCAGGCGATTTTGAGCTTTGTCGCCTTACTATCACCTTTCACATTGACAGCATTGATTGTGTAATTACTTACCATTATATGCAAATCATTGGCGAAGTAATTGAAGCCATCAAAGGCATGATGGCTCAAGAAAAGATGAAGTGTGATACGCTTGTTTTGGACACAAACTTTAGTATTTTTGTTAAATATTTAATCACGACCAAATCGACAACTACATTGAGAATGCCGGTGAGAAGTTCTACACTTGTAAATATATAGCTATACCATTGTGTACGCAAGAGATCTCCCATTGGACCCTTGTGGTTATTGATATTACCCTCAGTGGACACATAAGGACGGCAAAGACATGTATTGAATTTATTGCACTTCAACTTGAGAAATTGTTATGAATAAGCATGACTAAGTAATAAATGTACGATTTTGTTTTAAGTTTGACATGATAGCGAAAGTGTTGACACACCAGAGAATAAGTTCTGATGAATGGGATCGACAGCACTACACAGAGGCTCCTCAACAAGGTAGCGCAAGCAATGATTGTGGCATCTTTGTCACACGTTGGATAGAATGCCTTATGCGTGATCTGGATCCAATGGTCGTAACACAAGATCAGGATGTGCATAAATACCGATCAATTTATGTTGCTATGCTTTTGAAGCATAGGTTTGCAGCGATTAATTTAGTATGATATTTGTTTATTTATTACATATTTTGTAGTTATTAATGTCTTTATAGGTCTACGATCTTATTTATAGGTCTTTTGCATGGCAGCAAGGCGGTGCAAGCAATTATTATGGCATCTTTGTCACACATTGAATAGAATGCCTTATGCGTCATCTGGATCCAACGGTCGTAACACGAGATCATGATGTGCATAAATACCAATCAATTTACGTTGCAATACTTTGAAGCATAAGTTTGCAGCGATTAATTTAGTATGATGTTTGTTTATTTGTTTCATATTTTATAGTGTTATCAATAGGCCTTTATAGGTCTATGATCTTATTTATAGATCTTTCAAACATACACTTTCACTAAGCTTATAATTATGTCTTCCATCTTTTGTATACTGTACTTGTCTATATTACAAAGTCTTATTTTTATTTCCCAATTTTGAAGGTAATTTATGTACTTAAAGTTTCCTCATATGAAACATGCCATGTTAATACACTCGAGAATTTGGTTAATGCATCGGTGTAGGGTTAATAAACCAGTGTTTCACGGTAGTACACCAATGTGTCACAATACTACACCGGTGTGTCACAATACTACACCGATGTGTCACGTTAGCATACCGATGTACACAATGAGTGGCATCTATGCATGAAAAAATACACCGGTGAAATGAGAATTTCAATTTCACTAGGTGAAGTTCCATTCCTTAAAATCATAATAATGCAACGACAATGATGAATTTGAAACAATGATACCATTTCTGAGTCATCGACTATGATGATCTACCCACATAGCACAGGTAATTTGATCTCTTATCAAATCTCCAGCTCTTACAGCACTCTCGTCAACAAGGTCATCTCGCATTTCCGTATCCATGTCTTCACGATCATCGAGTGTTGTGTACAAGAAATCATCGTTGACTTTCCACCAAATTATCATGTTGTGGATGATGCAACATGCCATGACGATTTTACATTGCGTCTCGAACCCATAGAATAGCCTTGCATCTAGAAGCTTGAAATGCCTTTTCACAACACCAAAGGCACGCTCCGCAACATTCCGCAGCTGTGCATGGCAATGATTATATAGCTCGTAATTTGATATCTATTATTTCGATTTCGATACTCCTGCAAATGATATGGTATGCCAAGAAAGGGAGAAATAAAGTATTCCATGTTAGCGTAACTAAAGTCCACGAGAAACATATGCCCACTCGAAACGTTACGACCATTTCTTACAACCCACCACAACAACCGCATATCCACGGCTAAATCCTCCCAACTAGTACCCACGAACACAAATTCCAAGTTGTAGTCGACCGTAGCAATATGACATTTTGGCCCATACAACCCTTCCGATTACGAAAACATACTTGCTCACTAGATGAAACTATTGCGCATACATGTCAACCATCAATAACTCATACGACACATCCTTCGCAAAACATGAAAGTAATCAAGTTGATATAATCGCAAACAATACATAAATGAATAATGTACAAAAGAAAATAATAACATGGAAAAAAGGGAAAAATTTACGATTGGATCGAATATCAACTGGTACAGAAGAATGAATTGTTGGCATCCGTATGAACTTTCGCTTCAGAAAAATCAACACATCCGGTACCAAGTTAAAATACCTAGAAATCGTCTCACCAGAGTGTTAGAATCGCTCGACTAGGCTCCTATTTGAGGCATTCTGACCAACAGTCTAGAGGAATATTGCTAACTGCTCGTTAACCGTAACACCCCGTGAGTCTTTAAGGTCGGTTGCATCCTTGAGGTATTCGGAGAACACAATGAAACCCTCCTTGCCCTGTATGCATTCTTCGAATGACTCGGGTAGCTACGAATCACTTCGTGGATCCAGTCGTGCCCTAACAAAGCCACGTCATTTTGCTTTAGTCGTAGAGCTCGTTGGTGGAGAGATTAGTATGCGTATGCAAGAGGCATGGTAACCGATGCTAGCGACAAGCCATTGTTCTCGTCATCATCCAAAATCGATAAGTGGTCATCAATATTCATATATGTTGTAATATTATACACATACCAATTGCATTTTGATCAAATATTATACACATACCGAATACACACACACACACAAAAGAAAACCACGAAACCCAAATGACATTAAAATTCAGCATAAGTGAAACAAATACCCAATAATGTTCAAGATAAATAATCATTAATGCGTACAAAAGTTAAACAAGCACCTAATAGTGTTAACCACAAGTACAAAATGTTCCAATAAATGTAGAACCAATCCACCAAAGTGATCTACCAAACCTAAAAGCATTGTCAAATAACCAAACAAAATCAAACACGCAATCAATCTACCAAAGCTTACACCTAATCAAGCAAGTGACATCATGAGTCGAACCAAGTGACCAGTATTCATAATCACTTCCGACATACTTTTGAAGAAAAGCACCTAACTCAGTGTCGCAGTGCACATCCTTGAAAATTGTCCTCCACGCACTGAGTGAAAACATCCGCCAATACGAGTAAATAGTTGAGTGTAACGTTTGCCACTCAGGTGCGCAATATCCTCATGCACTCACGAAGTTCATCAGCAATGTGGTTAACCCTTGGGGCAGGGGTTATGTGGTGTTTCACCAACATCCTCATCAACTCAATAAACTCATTCGTCATAGAAACCAATAAAGCACTTGCACTTGATGCCCCATTCTTCCTACATTTTCCCCCACTTGTACTAGTCCCTTCCGAAGTACGCTTCGAGCCTTGTGACTCACACGATGGAGGTGGAGGTTTACTTGCATGCATTTCTGTTGGGACATTCGAGTACGATGAAGGGTTACTGCACACGTATAGGGTATCGTCTACCGAATTAAATACAAAAAGTTGACTCAAATACAACATCCACATGTCGTCAGCAACCGTCGGATCATAAGGTACGGACTCGCTACTCATTTCAAGATTGACCGTGTTTTGTCTTTGATCAAAAAAACCCACATCCTCATGATAATCTCGAACATGTTCCACCACGTGCTCAGGATTGGTTGATGACATTATGTGCTCACCGGTTGCGGTATCCTTACCAACGATTTTGTGGACATTCTCAAAGAATATAAAAGGCTTGCCACATAATTCCACAAGTTCTAGAGGGAGCTACAAGTCATTCAAATAGATTAAGTTTACTTTTATTAATTGTCGAATATTTCAATGAGAAATTACTGATGGAAAATAATTCATTACCTCATTACAGATGAGAAAGGTGTTATAGGGCAACCACTAACAAGAGTAATTCCCCAACCACTTTTGTTGTATAATTGGACATACAACCCATGTTTTCTCTTCAACTCCTTACATCGATTCAGGATTTGATTGTGCTCATATGGCAATCCCATAAGCAACACAAACTTCTTGTTTATCTCAACCCACACAGTGTGTGTAAATGAACCCTTATCCCAATGTCTTTTCATGTACTACTTCAGAATCTTCACCAACTCGGCCGTCGTTGCATTATCTCATTTCTTAGCCTTCTTACTCCCGAAAGTTGAAGGAATGGAAGCCATTCTACAAGGGAATGACACCGACTAACATTAAACCATCGCATCATGACTTAACCGATTGCCCACCGGTGTATTGTCAAAATACATCGGTGGATTACATTAATCCACAGGTGCATTACACAATACATCGGTGGTTTGCAACAATCCACCAAGGGATTTACACAATACATTGATGAATTGAAAAAATACACCAGTGGATCTATACAACAAACCGGTGGATTCTCCCCATCCATTAGTGGATTTAGACAACCCATTATGCACTACAACAATCTACCGATGAATATATCCAATCCATCGGTGTATCTTCACAATCTACCAATGGATCTTCACAATCCACCGATGTATATGTCCAATCCACCGGTGTATTCTACCAATCCACCGATGGATTTAAACAATCCACCAGTTTGTTTGATACATCCATCGGTGTATTCAGAATAGGTGACCCTCGTATTTCATCAATACACCGGTGGACTACCATTTACCATCTATGGTACATTCCAATCCACCGATGTATTCCTATTATCAAGCGATGTCACTACGACACTATGTTCAAATTATTCAACATTCATGATGCAAATTACATAAAAGTGTACCTGAAATGGAGATGACCAACGAATAACTCCAGCAAAGTTAAGGCAACGACCTTCTCAGTGAGCCTACCATCGATTATCAACACAACATGAATGCAAAACTAACAAATAACACAAGGAACACAAATTCGACATGTACTAATCAATGCCTTCTCTAGAACCTCCCCCCTCATTCCTCTCCTCGCTCAGCAAACACGAAACGGCAATGACAAGCACCACCCAATACCTCAGATGCCCATTCCTTTTATACGAAGAGAAAGACCTCCCTTGCATTAATCTCATCCACCTTCCAAGGGACATGTTAGATGCGTGCAAACAGTTGGTCAACGTTCCCATCAAACGAATTTACGAAGTCAGATATTCTTCTACAATATCTTCAACTCTCATCCATACATGGGGAAGGAATCAAACAACTAACTGCTTGTACCAGCCAAGATAAAGCAAAGATAAGTACACCCCTTGCCAATGTAATATAGCTTTGCAGAAGAAACAAATATGTCTCACGATAAAGACAAGATTTCTTACATATTTGCTTCTTCCGAAATCGTAGGTCGACACTGCCATCGCCAAAGCTCGCCATCACCATTACTCTCCCAACAACCGAAATAATATGAGCGGGATTGTAGGTAGGTTTACACTATCCCGATGGAAGGCTAAACCTATATAAAGCGGGGGAATGAAGGCAGGATGAAACAATCCCACACCCCCCTGGGATGATCTTATCCCGGGATTCAGGGCTCAATCCCGACATTGAATAACCCCAGGATTATCGCTCCCAAATGGAGGATTGCGGAGACCCCACCAAACGAACGGTACCTAAGTGCACAATGGTAGGGGCAAGCCAGTTTTATTAACACTAGGCATCAAAGATCAATCTCTAGTGCACATATCTGACTGGGCTAACATATTAGGTGGTTGGTAGGTATTTTTATATTTATACTCCTATACACATTTGTTCCTATCTCTATCCAGCAGATTTCCATATCTAGATTCCTGGGATGAAAGGGCCAGACGAACATATTGACACCCCATCCCCTGGGTCCTCAGAGGAGAAACGAAATCGCGTCATACTAAAAAAAATGCTAAACAAATAGCCAATGCTAAATAAATGACAAGCATCTCTTAGTTCCATATTGAATCAGATGAAACAATCGTCCATGCAGTCCAACTGGAAAAAGTCATTCCATTCACAAGGAATGGACCTTGGGATCCCAGATTCAGCAAGGGCATGCCATCAATTATTGACAATCTTTAGGATAGGTGCCAAACTCCTAACATTTGGGAACTGAACCACGTTAACATGTTTGGACGAATTGTTAAATACTACAGGTGTGAAAAAGAGGAAATAAGAAAATCAAATATACACAAAATAAACATAGAAGAAGCCTATTTTGGTGAGGAAATCATGAGGATATATGGTTACAAATGCATATTGATAATATAATACGATGATCTAAATATACACAGGGGTGAAACAAGCAGAAAAGTAACAATTTCAGGAAATGGTTGGAAATCATGATGATATACAGTTATAAGTGCATAATAATTGTGAAGCCACATGGACTGCCACGTGGCACAATGCCCACGTGGACAGTCCACATGGCAGTCAGTCAGGGTGTTGAGGCCGTATGGCATGTTTAAGAATTAAGGTTGGTGGCTTGCATGCCAAATTTTGTGCCACATGTGACAATTTCTTTTAATTAGTAAGAGTCCAATTAAGGATTAGTTGATTGATTGGTTGTTAGGATTTGATTTGATTTGATTGAGAGTTGTTTTAACTATAGGAATACATCTCTTTATAAAGAGATCAACAATTACTTGTTTGAGTTAAGTTGCAATAAACATCTTTTATCATAATCAACTCCCTCCTCTCTCCTTCTCCATCACCAACTCTCCGTCTCTCTCTCCATTGATCTCCATGCTCCACACGTGAACCATCCACGTGCCTAGGCCCACTCCGCTTTCACACGTTCACACATGGTATCAGAGCAACCGATGTAAGCCTCTCCATTCATCCACACGTGGAACAAGGAGTAGAGAGGAGAGATCACGCACAAGAAAGCCTAATCCAGTGTGTAAGTCTCCACGTGTGTTGAAGCCTCGACTTTCAAGGCATCTTCATTAACATGGGAGTTCTCTCAAGAACTCCTTGAAGGACCTTGGTGCCTTACGCAAGGCCCAAGGAGAGAAGGGGACCCCAGCAAGTCTCTTCTCTTACACATCCAGTGCCTTACGTAGAGCGTAGAAGTAAAGGGAGTCATGTTCTTCAAACGCGAAGATGACTGAAAACAAGAATCAAATTAATATCGGAGAAGGGAAAGTCATTGTACAAGGCATGATGATCAAGCTACAAGGTGCCTTGAACTATGTTCTATGGGTGCGGGCATTCAAAATCTTCGTAGGCGACTAGGACAAGTTACATGTCCTACTGCAGGACAAGCCCGAAGCTAGGGACATGAAAAAGAAAATGAAGCAGGAGAAAGAGTACTACATAGTGATGAATTGGCTGATGAACTCAGTCGATCCATCCATTACCTCCAATATGCTATACAAGTCGACGTTCGAGATGTGGGATTCTTTAGAGAAGAGATGCTCCAAAAAGTCCAACAACACATGCATCACCAACATGTATACTCACATCTGGAACACAAAGAAAGGAGATCTTCCCTTTGATAAATATTATTCAAAGATGAAGATGCTATTTTTTTGAAAGAGGAAAGGGTAGTTATCCAGAGAGATAACTACTCAATAACTTATATAATAGAATCAACAATAACAAACATTACAACAGGCGGACCCCAAGGTCCCCCACTCACACCGAAACAACCCAAAGAGAAAACAAGGAGTCGATAGACTCAACAAAATTCTCCACGTAAGGTCTCTGGCCCCGGAAAAATCACCGCATTCCTGCCCAACCAAATCCACCAAAGGACCGCCAACGGCTTGGCCAGCTCCTTTTTCGAACGGAAAACAAATCGTCCACTACCACCACCTCCACTTCTGAAGCTGCGCCAGAATTCCTCAAACAGCCGGCACTCCCACCATCTCTCGCCCATTCTATCCCAAACTTGCACCACAAAAGGACAGACGAAAAAAAGGTGGTCAACATCCTCCTCACCACCTCCACATAAGGAGCAAACTTTACACACTCCAGGAGCCCACCTTGCCCTCCACACCTTAGTCACCAGCCTTCTCCTCCTAAGTAGCCAGGCGAAAATCTTGACTTTCAGCGGACACGCGGCTTTCCACATCCTGTCTGCAGTCCCTTACCAAATCCAGCTCCACCCCAGGACCACCAGCAAACAATCTCCTGTAAGCAGCCGCAACTGAAAACTCACCTTCATCCCAACCAAACATGTCTGTACCAGCCGCCGGATGCAGTCCCTCCAACTCAGCCAGTAATGTCTGGAAATCACGCGTTCTTGCATCTGACAGACTGCCAACAAAACGCGGGTACCACCCACTATCCCACACCTCGGCCACGGACGCCACCTTGTTCTGGGATAAGGCAAACAGTCTCTGAAATCTTCTACAAAGCGCACCACCACCTGTCCAGTCATCCTGCCAGAATCTGAAAATCTCCCATGTTCCCAACACAGGGACGAAACAGTTCCTCACCCTCGGGGCCACCGTCGACAAGCCTTTCAGGAAGTGAGAAGCACCCCTAGGCGGAGACACCAGAAAATCCCAACGCATCGGACAACCATATGCCGTCTCAAACACCTTGCCCAACATATCCCCCCTTCCTTCCAACAGGCGCCCCACCCACTTCGCCAACCGACTGTCATTAGACCTCTCCAAATCCCTCACGCCTAGCCCCCCGTCCTTCAGCGGTCTGCAGACCTCCTTCCAAGCAACCAACCTGGCACCCTGTCCATATGTCCCCTGATTGGACCAGAAGAAACCCCTCATGGTTCTTTCAATCATTGCAATCATTTGTCGAGGCATCTTCAGTACAAAGATGAAATATGACGGCATCGCCGACAGAACCGCCTTGAGTAGGATCAGCCTCTCACCTCTAAACAAAAGCCTGGACGCCCACCCCTCCAGCCTCCCAACCAGTCTCTCCACCAGGGGGTCCAGTCTCTCACCAGAATCCTCCCATCTGACAACGGCAGGCCCAAATACTTAACCGGAAGTTTACCCTGTTCTGTGCCAAGACCCAAACTCCCCTTACCTCCGTCTCATTCATGTTGAATGGGACAAAATCCGACTTAGCCAGGTTAATCTGCAATCCGAATGCCTCACCCAGCAAGAAAACCAGGAACCTCAACCTTCTGGCCTCCACTTCTCCACCTTCAATAAAGAAGATCGTGTCATCCGCATACTGGAGCAAAGGGATACTCGTCCCATCACTCAGGGAGAAACCACTCACCAGTCTTCTTTCACAGGACCTCCTCGCCGCCCTAGCAAGAGCATCCACAGCAATCACAAAGAGCATCGGGGCCAGCGGACAACCTTGCCTCACCCCCCTCCTAGGCTGGACCCAACCCCCAGCTGGGTTTCCATTGATAAGAACCGAGAAAGACGTCGTGGTGACGCACCTCTTCATCCACTCAATCCACGCCGGCGGGAACCCCCTCTTTACCAAGGACGCCCAAATAAACGACCACTGGATCGAGTCATAAGCTTTGCTGAAATCTACCTTCCATAAAAAAGCCTTCTTTTCTCTCTTCCAGGATGAAAGGATTTCCGATGCTACCACAAAACCTTCCAAGATATTCCTGCCAGGGACAAAAGCTGTCTGCACTGAGTCTATGATCCCACCCAGCGTCCTCCTCAATCTGTTCGCCAGAAGCTTAGCCACCACCAAGTAGATAGCATTCGAAAGAGCTATCGGTCTGTACTCCCGAATCTCCTCAGCGCCCTCCCTCTTCGGCAATAAGAACATATAGAACTTGTTCAGTCTGTTAAATCCCGAGTTGCCCGTTCTAAACTCTTGCACCACTTGCATAACGTCTTCCTTCACCACCGGCCAGAACTTTCTGTAGAAGGCAACCGGGAAACCATCCGACCCTGGACACCCATCCGCGTTCAGCCCCTAAACTGCCTCACGAACCTCATCCTCCTCAAAAGACCCCGTCAAAAAATCCGCGTCTGCCTCCTTGATTTGTGGTATCCCAGATCCCAACCACCTCCACCTTCCCCCCCGCCTCCACCCCATGAAATCTCTAAAATACCTTATAGCCGCCTCTCCCACCGCTTCCTTTCCCACAAACTCCTCATCATCCACCACCAACCTGTCAATCCAGTTCCTCCTTCTCCTGCCCAACGCAGTCATATGAAAAAAGCGGGTATTGGAATCTCCCTCCTTCAGCCACTTCTGCCTAGATCTCACCCTCCACTCCACCTCCGCTTTCCTGTCTTCCTCCTGAATCACCTGAGTCAGTCTCGTTCTGTAAACCCTGTCATCTTCTGAAAGGAGCCCAACATCCCCTGCCCTGTCCAGGCGTGTAATCGCAGCAAAAGCCTCCTCTTTCTTCCTCCCCCGTTCCTCCCCAACCCGCTTGATGTGGGACTTCAAGAAAAATCTCAAATCCTTCAGCTTCGCTTCTAACCTGGCAGCCGCCGACCCATCCACCTGAGTAGATCTCCACCGTTCCTCAACCAAACCCCTACAGCCCTCCTCCAAAAGCCACGCTTTGTCAAACTTAAAATAAGTGCCATGCCTCCATACCTCGTTCGACGTCCATATCAAGGGGGTGTGATCCGAGAACGGACGTTCCAAAGGTCTAACCTCCGCCATCGGGAACAACTCTGCCATCGCCGTCGAAACCAGAAACTTGTCAATATGGGATCGTTGCCCTCCCGCATTCCTCCATGTGTAGAGACATGACAACGGAAGCATATCAATCAGCCCCTGGTCTGCCACAAAGTCCGCAAACGCCTCAGAGCCCTGGTCCAATCCCCCTCGGTCGCCCGGTCTGTCCTCAGCCCGCAGAGTAACATTAAAATCCCCACCAATCAGCCAAGGGACCCCCTGGAAAGCTGCCGCAGCTTAGTTCAGATCTTCCCACAAGACCTGTCTCCTCCGACCCTCCGTCGGGCCATAAACCGAGAGGAGCAAACACGTGTCATCCCGGCGTCTCTAAAGTCCGACAGTGACAACGTTGGATCCAATCACAGAGTCCAGCAAGGAGAACTCCTCCCTCCACCCCACAACAATTCCCCCCGCACTCCCAACCGCATCTAGGGCTAGGAAACCCCCACATCTCTCTCCCCCCACCTCCCTCCACAACCTTCCATCACAGCTCCCCAACTTCGTCTCTTGGAGAAAGACCACATCAGGCCCCCATCTCTGAATATACCCCCGCAGAACCGCTCTTCTCGACGGATCATTCAGACCCCTCACATTCCAAGATAAGACCTTAGTCATGTGGTCCTTCGGGGAACGCCTCCAGACGTCAGCCGTCTAAACCCCATCATCTCTGCCACGACATTCTCCTCCTCATCCAGCAAACAACATCGGTCCTCCGAGTTTCCCTCACCATCACATACCTCAATTCCACGTCCCACAGCTACCAAATCCCCAACAGCCACGAAAGCCTCTTCGCCGGCACCAGCCCTCAGCAGCTCAGCCTCACCCCCAAGCTGCCCAGCCGCCTTCGTCATTCTCTTCCCCGCCTTCGCATCCCCCAGCTCCCCATCTCCACCACCAGCCTCCGCCGCCTGCCGCCCCTCTGCCAGCCCAGGGAACCCCGGAGCAGACAGGTCCCCGTCGCCGCCCTCAGCAGACGCCGCCGCTGACGACGCAACGCCACCAGACGTCCCCAGCCCCTCCGGCAAACGGCGTCGGTCGACCCCAACCACCCCCCCAGACGGGGTCCTCCAAGCCAACCCCCTACGGTACGACCACCGCGGCCGATAGAGGAGTTTCTGCGACCCGGCCGTCTTCCGCTCCCATCGTCGTCCGCTCCCCTCCCAGCCAATCACCACCAGTCCTACTGCCCGGCCCTGACCAGCCCAGGAGAGCTTTGAAACCCCTCCAGCAGCCTTCTGCCCCTCCTCCGCAGAAACCAAGGGACGTGGGGACGAGCACGCAATGGGATCCGACCCGGCTACAGCACCGGAGCCCCCAAAACCTGTAACCGGGTCGCGCTCACCCGACCCGAGACCGCCCCCCGCCACCTCCTCAAGAGCAGGAGCCCGCGCGTCGACACCGACACTCCCACATCCAGCGGGGCTGCCCAAATTCAGCGTCGCATTCAATTCCCCCGCCTCCTCCGCCGAAACCGCAGCGGCCCTCTGCATTCCCGCCGCATCGTCTGCCGCTGAACGCGCCACGGGAATCGCGTTCACCCCGAGATCCCCGCCATGATCTCCGCCACGACCTTCAGTCTTCCCAAAAACAGTCTAGCCCACCTCCGCCCGCCTGCCGCCATCGCCACCACACGTCGCCGCCGCTCCGCCACCCACCACCTCAGCAAAGGACCTAGGGTTCTCAGAACCCCAGGAGACTCGGAGGAGCCAGGCGGAACTTCCCCACCGGAGCACCGATCTCTCCACCAACCGCCGCCCTAACTTCACCTCCACCCAAGCCTCGATCCGCGACAGGTCCGCCTCCTTCAAGCCAGTGCCGCTACACCTGCGCAGCCTCGCAAATGGGGCAACCACCGTTGCGACCACCTCCACCGTGCGGAGGAAAAGCGAGACCCCCTCAATCAGGACCCTCCTCCTCGCGCCAGACGGCGGCCTCTCCGCCAACGCCCCATCAGACCTGACCGGCCACCGACATCTCACCACACCCTCGCCACAACGGAGCACCCTGAAGACCAGCCGCCCCAGCTCCACTCGGCTCAGCACCAGCAACACCATCCGCCCTCCTCCCAGAGAAGCCACCCTCACCCGACCCCCGTCAGCCCCCAAGTAGGCGGCGACTGCCTCCCTCAGGGTCTCCACCTCCACCAAACCCTCCAAGACCACCGCAACCAGCGCCGAGGCCAGCTTTCCTTCCAGTTCTCCCAACTCCTTCGACCACGGCGCTTCGACCTCCACGAGGGGCGCACCCATCGGAGGGGGCGGAGGCGTCTCCCCTCTCCTCGAGGAAACCACCTCACCCGACCTCCGTCGCCCACAGCCCGATCTCCGGTGACCCAGAACGCCACAGCGCAGGCAGCGCACCGGGTCCCTGCACACCGCCGCTAAGTGCCCCTCCCCAAGGCACTTGAAGCACCTCACCGGCACCACCTCTCTCCTCGGCCTCCTGCCCACCACCGTCCAGCCCGGGCCAACTCTCCCTGCCCCGATCGCCGGACCTCTCTCTCTCATATCGCCCCCTTTTTACCAGTTTGAAAATTAAGCCAATTCGAGCAAATGAATCCAGTCTTCAGATGAAGACACTATTTGAGCTCGAGATTTATAAGATTGCCTGTTGGGACAGGTAGACTACCACACATGAGAGGTAGCAGGCTACAAGATTTCTATCATGATTACATCCCGATGTTAACTAGCACATGATCAGATTTTAGCAGTAGACGAGGAGATGGATCTTGAGACAATCTACAGTCGTCTTGAGAAACTTGGAGAACCAGAGGTCAAACCCAATAGAGTTGTGGTGTATGAAAACACCGCATTGACCATTATTGATGGAGGCGCAAGATGCGGGAAAGGATAAGGTTGAGGCTCGGGTCAAGTCTTCCCACCTTGTCAAGATTGCAGGTGCACCAATCATCCACAAGATAGATGTTAGGACAAGTTCGAGATACCTCCACGTGAGACTACTAGCACTTCACATGTGTTCTCCCTTATACCTATAGATCTTGAGAAGATTCAAACCATGTTTCAAGAAGAGAAGACCTTGAGGTTGCCCAAAAGGCAACTTTAGAGGTCGCAAGAGGTTACACCATGCCAACAATAACATGTTTGAGAGCTCCAGGCTCGAAAATGATAAAGAATGGTGAAGGCTCTAGCATCATCACAAATACACAAGTCTATGGCATGATCCCGCCTCGACTTGAAGGGGAGTGTGAAGGAGGGCACGTGGATAGCCCACATGGCAATTGGTCAGGGTGTTGAGGCCATTTGGCCTATTTTGGAATTAAGGTTGACGGCTTACATGCCAAGTTTTGTGCCACATGTGACAATTTCTTTTAATTACTACGAGTCCCATTTAAGAATCAGATAATTTAAGATTAGTTGATTGATTGATTATTAGGATTTGATTTGATTTGATTGAGAGTTATTTTAGGGATAGGAGTAAATCTCTTTATAAAGAAATTAACAATTACTTATTTGAGTTGAATTGCAATAAACATCTTTTATCATAATCAACTCCCTCCTCTCTCCTTCTCCATCGCTGGCTCTCCCTCTCCCTCCATCGATCTCCACTCTCCACACATGGGCCATCCACGCGCTTAGGCCTGCTCCGCTTCCACATGCTCTCACAATAATATTATTATAAAAGAACTTAAATACTGCAAGGACGGAACAAGTGAAAGAATAATGATCACAAGTAAATGTTGGTTGACACTATAAACTAAGAAACCTTTTCCAGAAAATTAATACAGCTCAAAAAGCATTTTACCTGAACCATTGAATTGAAACGATGTGCACTACTTGACAACTTAGGTTGTGAAATTATCCCACCACCAGTAACAGCAATAGAAGCTCTACTAGATGCACGTGCAGCTACAGGGGGATTGGTAAGAACCCAATCATCTGCAGCTGCTAGTGCAGCCGTACTCTGTTCAATTCGCTTCAAATTAGCTTCCAGAGCTTGCTCAACACTTGGCCTAAACAACTTCAGTAGAACAGGAGATAGAGCTAGGCCCCGTGCTTCAAGCAATGAGCAGTGACCTATTGCTATTTGAACACATTCTGCAGCAGCTCTTAAGCCTCCTGCAGCTGCTGAAGAAGCCAATGCATGCCTCTTTACAAGATGTGCAAAATCTTCTGTTTGTTTTGTAGCCCAAAGAACCAATTCAGATGCATACGTTGGTCCATTACCAAATACTTCCACAGAATCATTCACTGCCTGAGCAATGGCAGAGAAAACCTGTTGTGAGAGAGCAGCAGTATATGCTCCTCCATAAGAAGTTGTTGCAGGATGAATGGTTTGCATATTATATTGAAGTTTCTGGTAGTGTGCATTAAGTATCAAATTGTGTGCTCGAGGACCATCACCAAGCCTTTTAATAGATGAAGCAGCTGAACGGAGTTCGACGCCACTTGTAGAAGATTGACATGCAGCATCAGCAAGTTGATCAGCTAATCTTTGTCTATGATCTGTTATGGTAGCCTGCAGCCTTAAGATTTCATCCGGGGTTATGGTCTTCTTTTCTTTGGCCTCTTTGATTATGCTTTCCCCTTCATCAAAGGCAGCCAGAGCTTCCTCAACTCTTCTCTCCGCAAACAGAACATCAAGGACATCAGGGAATTCAAGACACCATTTCTCTATGTCAGAAGGTTCTTGGACTTTGGCCCTAGATAAGTCATCTTCTGAACTTTCATAAGATGAAGACAGTGAATCAATATGAACACCATCAGCTAAGGCATGAATTAGCGCAGCTTGAGTGGATAGCAAATTTCGAATAGCAAGGAGCTCTCCTTCTAGATCTGATATTTCCTTTGAAGTTCTGTAACAATATGCTTCCCATCAAAAAAAAAAGGGAAAAGATAGTATGCACATTAAACAGAGGATGCCAGCCAGCAAATAGAGGTTAGACATAAGGAATTCAACCTTGCAAGTTGTGAAATGTATTCCAAATCCGCAAACACGCATGCACACAGTATGCAGCTATAACTCATAACAGACAAGAAAAACAAGAGTCTAGAATTGACACGACTCAAGAAGTGGATAATTACAGAGCTCCCACATGTTTATGCAGGACAAAAAAAAATGATCAATACAAGAACTCTTAAAATAATAAAGAAACAGAGTGTTTGAACAGATGAATCTTGATGAGGATAAGATTGGATTCTTTTTTTAAAAAAAGAGGAATAAGATTGGGCCCTAACCGTATAAAAGCAGCATAATTTGCATAGACACTTCTGCGCATCTCCTCTGCAGCATCTTTCTTCAAACTTTGGAGATAAGAACACAAATGACGTATTTCCTGCAGATAGAATTCAATTTAAGAATAAGGTCTATAATGATAAACTGCACTCAAGTAGACATATATTTAGTATTGCTACCCTGCTAACCTTAGCAGCAAGCTTTGATAACTATGTTCCCATCTGTTCTTTTTCTTATCTAAAAAGCATGTTTCTATGGTGTCTAAAGTGTTTGTTTTTTTTTATAACCACCCCATAGTTTATAGTGTTTGTTACATCTCAATAAATTCCTGGTTTCACTCTATGTTTATTCCTAGACCTATCTAAGTCCAAAAGGTGCCCATGAAAGTTATGTTAGGATTATTATGCGGGGATAATTTGTTCTTTCTCACTTCATATCAAGAGGCCTAATGGCACCACACAGATGTTCCCGCCAAGAAGTAGATCCCAGATTATACAGTAACAAAAAAACAGAAGCCAAATGCCTGAAACTATTGAGGTGGGCAGGATCCTGGGAAAAGTTAGACTGCTTTACTGTATGCAGCCTTACCCTGCATTCTAGGATGCTGTTTCCACGATTCAAACCCATGAACTACAGATCAAATGAACAGCTTTACTGTTGTGCCAATGCTCCTGATTATAGGTAAGCAACAGAGTAAATAAGAAAAATGCCAGAGAGATACAAGAAAGAGGATGTAAGAACTTAAATAAATATAGGGAGCCTCTAAAAGATAAGAGAATTGATTCCTGGTCAAAATAAAGATATAATATGCAATTTTGCATCATCAGTACATAGGAGTCTAATTCCATATGTGTCCTTCCATGTCTATGAACTGATCAAACAGAAGCAACAAGTAGTTAGAACTTAGAAGGTCAAGCAACCTCCACTCACATCTAAAATTCCTGCCATTTCTCCTTGGTAATAAACTTGAAGGATCTCATAATAGAATCAATAAAAAAACCATTGCACTCTCTTTTCATGTTGCTGCTTCAGAGCGTCGAAGATCATTTTTTCCTGAGCACACTTCAAAGATCTAGAACTGGCAAGATCCATGGATACATGTAGTTCTTTTACCTTTTTAAGGGTTACCCAGGGTGCTTCATTGACAGCCTTCTAAAAGCCAGACTCTAGAAATAAGAACATAGCACTAGCATAATGAGCTGACAATGAAGATGCCTACAAAAGTTCCTATGTAGTCCCGGGCAAGGAATTACAGATAACTTGTATCCACTGCTCATATTAAGGCATCACAAAGATGGCTTATATCTTATTCTTCTCAGAAACAAGTACGGATTCAACTCTGTTGAAATCACTCCATTAGCATCACTTCCAAGAAAGAAATTAAGAGATAAGCAATTCAGCACAAATAGGACCAATGTTCTGGATCCACCCATGCAACAAAAGACAAATCCACAATGAAACAAAGTTGTTTTTGATCCATTACCTGATCCCATCTGAATCAACAGATTACAATTCCCATACCATCCATGAAATTTTAACAATCAGTTCAACCCAGAGACTAGAAAGACAGTATAAATAACACAAAAAATTAGACCAGAGTCTTCTAGAACAACACCATGGTATTCTTGACAATATTCTACAGCGAGAGTAAAATGATGATCAAGCTCAATCAGTCACAAAGAACAATCCCTAGGTGATTATATACCATGAATTGATCAAAAAAACCACAATCCATCATGCTTTATGATGGTTTTCATACCAGTGTTCTGACAAGATACCGGGGGAAGTGGAGATATAGGAAGACACTAAAAGATTTTTTCTTTGATTGGAGGAAGGCACTGAAAGATGCTAAAAGAAAAATAAAATGCACAAAACAAGTACTAGCATCTTCTCTAGTAACATAACAAAATGTTACTTGTATAAATGCTTAGAGTCAATTATATGCAACAAGCAAGTGCATCCTTACTTCCGTTTAGGTCATACATTAGACAAGAGGGTTACGTACAACAGCACTGAATTGTGAGTGATCGGATTTCTCATTTTGAGGACCATTTTCAACAAAATCTATTCATCTGTTCTTTATGGATTCTAGAATCATATAAATATATTAAAGAAAGGGGTGGACATATGTAAAGTTGTACTCATTTAAGCAAAAATTTAAAATCATAATTTTCAAACTTATCAAAGAAGCATGTTGTTTGGCTTTCTTTTTGAAAGGTTGTCAGGCTGTTTGAAAATTAAACTCTCCTGGATCCTTATAAGGATCTCAAAGGAAAAACTTTCACTTGTCCAAGACAACCAAAACATTCAGTAGTTTTGGAATTGGGACTTGAGAAATGGGACTAAACAGAATTTCTTTTTGAGGGGTCTATACAAAAATATTGCGAACCTAAAAATCAATCTTTATGTACTTATATGATGCAACCATCTATGATCTGATTCTGGAGTTCAATTTTGTGAAAAGAAAACAACCAAGGAAATATGCTATCACTTGACTTGCCATAGAAGCAAAGGTTTCAAGTGTCTTATGTCAACAGTGTTCCAGCAAGTTGGAAAGGAAGCTTGCTAGGGTTATATTGCCCGTACCCTAAGATGGATAAAAAATGACTCAAATGCCACAGATTTTATAATATTATGATTTTATTGTCTACTACATGCATAAATACAACAATCAAAACCTTTGAATATCATATGCTAGACAAATGTGTTTGTGGAGAATTGCAAGCATGGTGGAGGCTCCTTGGGCATTGAGTTCCATGCATAGAATCAAGAGAGAGAGAGAGAGGGGGGGGAGGGAGGCTTAGCGAGAGAGGGAGAGAGTTGGAGAGGAGTTATTGATGTAGAAACTTTTATTATTGCAACTCAAATGAAAATTGGTAGGGTCCTCTCTTTTTATAGAACATAATCCTACTTCTAAATCAGGAAATCAGCAAAACAGAATCCTAATTAACTGAAAATAGCAACCATTAATTATCCTAACAACAACTCCAATTATTCTACCAAAAAAATGCCACAAGTTGGCAAAACTTCCTAACTAAAAAACACACAAAATATTAAGGCCGGTGGCCTTATTGGATGCGTGAACCATGCCACCTAGCACAATGGCCATGTGGACAGTCCACATAGCTTTTCTTTTTCGCACTCCCCCTTAAGTCCAAACTGGAGTAGGTCAATGACTAGCTAGAATTGTGGTGAGAAGAGAGTCCCCACCACTCTTCATCATCTTCTATGCCCAAACTTTCTTTCTTTGGTCCTTTGGAAGCCACAGAGAGTCCTTTTGCAACCTCTAAAGTCGCTGCCTCGTAGGCAACCTCAATAGTCGCAACAACTACCGTGGTCTTCTTATCTTCTCGGAGCATCACTCAGATCTTATCATCACAAGATAATTGTCTTTAATGCATCCTTATTCTCGAGCGCTTCAAGTAGGACATGTAGCTTCTCTTGTCTACCCACGAAAATCTTGAATGCCCTCGCCTGTAGGACGTCGTAATTGGGCACTCCCTATAGCTTGATCGTCGTACGTACCTTGGAAGATTACTTTGCCCTCTCCAGCCGACACCTAGACCTTATTCTTCACCATCTTCTTCTCCAAACAATGAATCTCCCCCTACTTTTGTGCTCCACATAAGGCGTCGGATGCGGTATCGAGAGGATTCACCGAAAATCCCCTACTTGACTCCTTGGGCCTTGCGTAAGGCACCAAGGTCTTCCAAGGAGTTCTTTGAAAGAACTATTATGCCTCTTTGGTCTTTACTTATTTGCTAATGCAATTAGTCTATGTATTATTTGCCATTTTATTGTTTTCTTATGAGGTTGTACTGAACTTTTCCCACCTCTATATATTAAGAGGTAGGGTTAGAGAATAAGATCGCTTGGTTCATTTTCACCTACTTGATATTAGAGCAACAATTCTAGATCGGGACTCGGTATCCTACCGAAAGCCTAACCTCCCTAACCCTACACCAAATGGCCCTTCTCTCTCTCTCCATTGACCCTACAGCAGCGTCACCAGGCCCTCTCCTCTCTCATATGCAGGTCAGGACTCGATATCCTACCGAAAGCCTAACCTCCCTAACCCTACACCAAAATGGCCCTTCTCTCTCTCTTCATTGACCCTGCAGCAGCGTCGCCAGGCCCTCCCCTCTCTTGCATGGCCCTGCAACAGCACCGCTAAAGCCCAGAAACACCCCCAGCAAGGTCGCTTGGGGTCCTAACGTCACCATAGGGCCCACCAGACCACCAAGCATCACCGCTATAATGCTGCTGTGGCTGCTGCAGCACTGCTGATCAGGGTAACGCTACCTTCAGCGCTGCCCCCTGCACTGCCCCCTCGCCCGAGGTGGTTGCTACAGTTGTTGCTGTTGCCATGCAAGCTGGAGGTGACTTTTTCATGTGGGCAGGGGCATGTAATCGCCCTCCTCATTTTAGGCCTCCATACGAGGGAGCACCAAAGGGAGAGGCAATTCCCTAAAGAGTAATTGCTACTCCTGACACCTGGATTTCAGATTTTCCTATGATCTGAAATCATGATTCCAGATCTTTGATTTCATGATTCTGGACGATTGGATGTTCTAGTTGTGATTTGTTGACTCCAGCAACTTGGATGGAGACAAGATGACATCGTCGAGTTCTTCTGAAGTGACATCGAATTCTACAATTGAGACAAGGGCCTACAGAAATTTGTTTTTTGGTCCCATGGTAAAGTTAGACGAGACCAGCTATCCCCGGTGGTCACAGAATTTTCTCTTAATGGTGAGGGATCATGATAAGAAACACATCTTACTTCACCCATAACCTACGAAAAAGACAAGGGGAATGCCTCATGGAACAAGGATAACGCCATGGTCAATGCTTGGATCATGAATTGTGTTATGCCCAGGATAGGTGATGAGATCATGTATTATCATATGGTAAAAGAGATGTGGGATAGTCTACGAGAAACGTATTCCCATAAAAGAATTCAGCCCAAGTCTTTCAGACCTTCCATGAAGCCATGCAATTACACCAGAAGGGTCGTCCACTGGCACAGTATTATTCGAACATGAAAGGCCTACCGGAGAAGTGCTAGGAGACCTGTGTGTACTTGTGCTTCTCAGATGGAGCACAGGAAGGAGATAGCTGTCTTACTCTTTTTGTCTGGCCTTAGACTAAAGTTTACTACTGCACATTTTCATATTCTCACCTTATCAAAGATTCCCTCTCTTGAAGAGACCTACAGTAGGTTGAGTAAGATTGCTGTTCACCTACCTACTACAGAGGTAACTGGCCAAACTTCTGCACTTGCAGCAACTTCTGGACGAGGCAGAGGATCTCCTGCATCACGAGGCAAAGGTCATGGTCATGCATTAGGGAGGCAAGGTCATACTCCATGCACATACTGTGGTCGCCCTGGACACACTAAGACCACCTGTTGGACGAAGCATGGTCGTCCCCCCGCTGCCAACTAGGCAGATGAGTCCACTAAGGCTACTTCTGACATGGTGTCCCAGGTCAAGTTTAATGAATTACTGCAACGCTTCTCATAGCTGACCCAGGCTTCTAGTGCTCCTCCCAAGATAGCTGCCTTTGCTTTCTTGTTAGGTACAGATCTAGTTTATTCTTCCCAGTCTACAAATCAATGGAGTGGTTACCGATTATTTGACTCTAAGGCTTCACATCATCTATGTGGAGATCAAAGGTGGTTTCCTCAACTTAGGCTTGTGCCTTCAAGCAGGACGGTACAGGTAGCTGATGGAAGGCACTCCCATGTTGCTGGACATGGGGAGGTTCCTGTCACCCCCACATTGAGATTAACTAACATGTTGTTTGTACCAGATTTTTCGATCAGCTTTCTATTAGTCAAATTACAAAGAAGTTGCACTGTCATAACATTTTTTAGGTTGTCTAGTGTTTTTCAGGACAAAATCATGGGGAGGACAACGGGTGGAGGACATAAAGAAGGGGGGTTTATCGCCTAAGCCAGAATCCTTTAATTGCCACTTGCTCTGGGGAGGTTTCCTTTGCTGCTGGAAGTTCATTCCAATGGCACCTCCACCTTGGTCACCTTCCTCTAAATCGACTCTAACGTGTCATACCCCATATGTCTCCTACTATTATCACCTGTGACGCTTGTCAGCAAGCACCATCGTGCCATTTTTCCTTCTAGCTAGAGTGCTAGGCCTCCCACTTTATTTTAGTTGATTCATATAGATGTGTGGGATCCTAGCCGGATTATTGACCGACAGGGTCACCATTATTTTCTCGTCATTATTGATGATTTTTCCAGGTTTTTCTTATGAAAAATAAGTTAGATGTGGACACTATTGTTGAACATTTTCTATTAGAAATAAAGACCTAATTTTCCACTAATGTCAAGATTGTGCGATCAGATAATGCTCTTGAGTTTTGTACTCATCAGTTATCTCAGTTTTATAAATCCCATGGCATTGTGCATCAAACCACATGTGCTTACACTTCTCAGCATAATGGAATTGCTGAGAGGAAGCATAAGCATCTTCTTGATGTGGCTCACACCTTGTTGATACATCACAGTGTTCCTTTCTGTATTAGGGTAATGCCATCTGACTGCTTGTTTTTTATCAACAGGATGCTCAACTCTGCTATCCATGAGCAGATCCCTTAGCAACTGTTGTCCCCTATTCGTTAGCTTTTCCATCTACCTCTTAAAGCTTTTGAGTGCATTGCTTTTGTGCACATTCTCACCGCTAATCAGGATAAGTTAGCACCAAAGGTAGTCAAATGTATTTTCTTGGGGTACTCTCAAACTTAAAAGGGTTATCGATATTTTGATTCTATTTTTTGTCGTCATTACGCCAGTGCTAATATTACCTTTCATGAGTCCATCACCTATTTCTCCACTGCAAGGCATGATCTATTTCTGAAGATTGTCGAGGCACCCATGCTTGTTCCTCCTATACCTTTAGAGGGTATATTGGTTACTGACACTGTGTCTTCCACTACTGAGCTTGTACGATATTAGGACCCACCTATTACCTTTAGGTTTCCTGTTATCTATAGGTAGTGCCCCCTTTCTTCACCAGCACCATCCTCCCTGACACAAGTAAGCACAGATAATTTCCAAACCAACGGTGTTTTACCGAGTTGTGATGATGCTGGGGCAAAAATGGATGATATTACTTCTAAGCTAGTACTAATATAGATCTTATGATTGCTATTCGAAAGGCACCTCAAAGCTATGCCCGATATGATGTAGCAGGGGCCCTATCTCTTAAGGGTCGCGACACTTCTTTTAGGAGGTTCTGTGTTGTTGTGTCCACTACCCAGGTACCTACCACCTATTAGCAGGCCATGCTCGATCCAAAACGACACCAAGTCATGGAGGATGAGATGGATGCCTTACGTTTACAAGGTACCTGGGAGCTTACTACTCTTCTAAATGGAACAGCTATTGTTGGTTATAGATGGGTGTTTCCCATCAAATACAACCCGGATGGGTCGGTTGCTCAACACAAGGCATGTCTTGTAGCTAAGGAGTTTACCCAGACATATTGTGTGGATTTCTTCGACACTTTCTCAGTTGCTCGGCTTCCAACTGTTCGCATTCTTGTCTCTATTGCAGTTCAATATGATTGGCAACTTCACCAACCTGATGTAAAGAATGTTTTCCTCCATGGTGATCTTGAGGAGGATGTATATATGCAGCAACCACCAGGCTATGAGACTTAAGCGGAGTGTTTATGCAAACTGTGAAAAGCCATATATGGGCTGAAGCACAGTCCCAGAGCCTCGTTTCAGAAGCTCTCTGAGGTGGTTGAGGCCATTGGCTTCCAGATGTCCACATTAGATCATTCCCTCCTCGTTAGAAAGACGGGAAAAGTAGTGGTACTTGTGTATGTAGACAACTTAATTGTTATAGGAGATGATACAGCCGGCATTATTGAGCTCAACCAATGTCTTACAAGCAAATTTGTCATAAAGGATCTTAGGATGTTGAGGTACTTCCTTGGGATAGAAGTTGCTTCCTGCAAAAAGGAAATTGTTCTATCTCAAAGAAAATACACTCTAAATGTTCTGCAAGAGACGGGCATGCTAGGGATAAACTAGCAAACATTCCTATGAATCCCAAAGCCAGATTGTTTGATGAGAAGGTAGAGGTTGTTGACATTAGATAGTACAGACAAGTAGTTGGCAAGTTTTTTTATTTGACCATTACCAGACCCAACAGTTCCCTAGCTGTTGAGAAATTGAGTCAGTTTATGTACAAGCCAACAAGACAACACTTGGATGTAGCCATGATGGTGCTAAGATACTTGAAGAAGGCACCTGGACAGGGCATTTTGTTCAATAGAGGGACTTCCATGAGTGTGGTAAGATACTCAAATGAAGACTATGTAGGATGCTTGATAAACAGGAAGTCTACCATAGGATTTTGTACTTTTGTTGCTAGGAATCTAATGACATGGAAGAGCAAAAAGCAAGTGGTTGTTGTCAGATACAGTGCAGAATCTAAGTATAGAGGTATGGCCCACACGACTACAGAGATAATGTGAGTGAGGTTGCTTCTAACAAACTTGCATATTTCCTGTGACACACCTATGAAGATAAGATGTGACAATAGAGCTTCAATGTACATTGCTAACAACCCCATGTTCCATGAGAAATCAAAGCATGTCGAGATCGATTGCCATTATACACATGATTTGATCTAGCGTGGACTCATTCACACTTTTTCTATCACTTCAGAGGACCAGACAGCAAACATCTTTACTAAGTCACTACTACGTTCATCCTTTGATGTTTGTTATGTCAAGCTAAGTATGATTGATATCTATGCTCTAGTTTGAGGGGGAGTGTTATGCCCCTTTGGTCTTATTTGCTTATGTAGTTAGTCTATGTATTGTTTACTATTTTATTGTTTTCTTATGGGGTTGTACTGAACTTCTCCCACCTTTATATATTAAGAGGTAGGGTTAGAGAATAAGATTGCCTGGTTCAATTTCGCCTACTAAAACTCCCACGTTGGATAAAGAAGCCACAAATCACGTGGCATAGGTGTTGGCATAAAGTATTCACGCACAACAGAGAATTCTCTTTGTGCATGAACTCTCCTTCTTACTTCTCTCGATCCACACATGTGAAGATGGAGACTAAATCGATGGCTTGAATACCATGTGGAGAATTGGCAGTGTGCCGGAGGCTCCCTGGGCATTGAGTTCCACGCATGAAACTAAGAGAGAGAGAGAGAGAGAGACTCGGCAAAGGAGAGGAAGAGAGTTGAAGAGGAGTTGTTGATATAGAAACTTTTATTATTGTGGGTTCTTTCTTCCTCCAAGACTCTGCTCCTTCCTTTTTTTTTGGAGCAGATCCCCAAGGGACAAAGGAGGACATCCTTTTCTCATGATCCCGAATGCCAGAGGTCATTGAATAATGACCACCACCAGAGCTACTCAAAAATGAAACCTCATTTTTTTATTGCATTACAACCGAGTGACTGGTCAAGCAACTTGACTGACTCAGAAGGCGATGATTGCATGGAGCGAGCCTTGTCTACGAAGCAAAGCTTCCCAGTCTTGCTTCTGGCGAAGCGGGACATCTGTAGGCATTCTGGTATGGTAGCAAGACTCCGGAGGCCGACCACTACATGGGAGCGAGGGAGAAGCCAAGCCGTCAAAAGGCGAGCAGCCCTCCTCGCAATAGCAAACGGCCAAATGATAATTAGTAGGGTCCTCTCTTCTTACAAAGAGGTAATCCTACTTCTAAAGAAGGAAAACAACAAAATAAATTCCAAATTAAATAAAAATAGCAACCACTAAGTGTCGCAACAACAACAACTCCAATTATTCTACCAAATAAATGACACAAGTTGGCAAAACTTCCAAACTAATAATACACGCAAAATATCAAGGCTAGTGGCCTTATTGGATGAGTGAACTGTGCCACATGGACTACCCACGTGACCACCGTGCCATGTGGCAGTCCACGTGGCTTTTTCTTTCTTCACAGTGTTATTACGAGTTATAAGAAGTAAAGCCACATACATGGTAAAGGTACAACCTAGCTTAAACGCACAAGTGCAAACTAACTTACACTCAGCAAATCAAAGGACAAGCACAAATGATACACAAGTACCTTAATTACAACGTTTGAAAAGAATAAGCAAACAAGCAGCAATAATTATGCATGAATCATAAATGCATGATACCATGATGGAAGGAGTTTGAGCATCAGGACCTAATATGGAGATGTAGTCATGGATAGTACAGAGGTGGAGAACTGATGTCAACATAAGATGGGATTCTAGCACAAGAATGAAGAACCCTCCAAAATGAACACACACAAGAATCCAAAATATGAAGTATGGAGAAGGAGATTTTTTTTTCTTGTTGGGGTAAGATGCAAGAGATTAAGAATAGATATCCATACATTGAAGAAATAGGAAGACGCAAGGAGTGAAGTCTTGGAGGTCAGAGCAAGAGTGTCAATATAGAAGGCTAAGAGTGGCAAGCTAAAATCCCAACATCAACGACTCAACATCTTAGAATATTTGTACAAATATCACCCTATCTTGATGGTATTGGGCAAAACCTACATTAAAATCCCTGACTAGCACTATTCCATGTGAATCATTATGCAACCCGTTGATACACAATATATCAGATAACTTGAACTATGCACGAAAGTACATGCAAGAGCTTAAAAAGCCTTGCAAGGTGAAGAGGCCATGACAAGTGGCATAAATGAATTCAGCCAATCGGAAAGCATAAATTGACTTTACAAATTTATTCCTCTGTTACGCAATCTTTGGTTGGCCAATTGAATGTAAGGATATAGGCCTGATCAACTTGAAAAGAAAAAGACAAGAAGACCCACGATCTTAAGCTGGATTTTATATGTACATAAAAGAATAAGTGCATCTCCTCAACTTTAGAGTTGCTGAAAAAGCTTGGGCATAATAGGCATAGATTAAGCTTCCCCTTTTTTATGGTAACATTCCTAATTATAAGTTAATAAGCCAAGCCTACGTCAAGATTCTAGCTCAATAACCTCACTAACCAAATTGGACCAGATCCAACTTCAGCTTGACCAATGTAGGTATATGCACTTCTAAAGAAAATAATATATGTACCAAATCTTAACAAAAATCTTGCTGTACCTTAGTTAGGTGATGTTTGAGTATCCTTTTCAAAAAAAAAGGTCATGCTTGAATATCCTTTTCAAAAAAAAGGTCATGCTTGACTATGTTAACTAGGGTGTGCTAGTTCAAATCCCCATGACAAAGTCATTTTTTAAAAAAAAAAGAGCTTATGATTCTTCGTAGCCTTATCACTACTTTTCTATTCTCATCCTCAATAGTCCCACCTCATTGATGTATGAGGGAAGCTTGAGATAGTGATCAATCAATAAGGGAGGCTTCATTTTGAGAAGCTTAAAGAGTAGTTAGCTTATTAAGCTCATCAGCATGGTTCGAGTAGCACTCCAACCCGATCAAACTAATGTCAAGCCTAGGCCGGTCTAATTCAAGTGAACTTAAGGCCAAGCTCAAGCTCGAGTTAAATCAGTGCTATTAAACCCCAGCCAAGCAAATCTCAACTCAACAAGCTCAGCTGATAGCCTACTCACCTATGTACAATCTATCTATTAATATGATTTGATCAATAGTTACATTACACTGCACGTCGGGTTTTCTAGACCATAGCAACATGTTCAATGCAAATCAATCTGCAGTGCTTACATTAAAGCTACTAAGTACTAAGTCGTAAAAGTCAAAATTCAAATATCTCATATCTACATATAACATGTCAAACCAGAAGCATTACACCTCATAAGCTATAGTTAGATCTCAGCATTCGAATCAACCACTTCCCTTCCTAGTCACAATAGTGGCTGGCGGTGAATCCGAATCCTACAATAGGCATGTCTATTCCTCTATGGGGAAGGGGGTAAAAAAATCAATGCCGACGACATTTATCACTGTGAACCTGAGCAGTGTCCAATGTGACAAAGCAATTGGACCTGAATAACTGAATTCATGTCCCTAGGAAGTAACCCAAGGATTCACCTCTCACATCACTTCTTTGTTTAACTTACATCAGCGTTCCATTACGATTCATTTCTGACGATGGAACAAGATCACTTGGAACTTGATTCTTTCTCATCTCCTCAAATCACAGCCGCAAACTTTGTTGGTTTCTCAAAACACAGATTCCGCACAGGGAGCTTGCCGGTTCAGAGGTTGCAACTCCACACTTACGAAGTCATCGCTCATTCATCAGTTACATGTACCTTTTCCACCATCCATTCATCCATCATATAGAGATCATCGTAAACCCAAAGAAGGTAAACCGAATTCCCGCTCCACAACCACAAGACCAAATCAAAGCCGGAAGGTAGCTCAAGGCCATTTCAATCAATCGCAGGAAACGCGAACGACCGCAACCCCTCCGATCATCCTCTTCGACACCACCATATCAAAAACTCCTAAAGATCGCAACTTTCTCATCGAAAACAAAAACGTAAGCCTCATCGCATCGCACAACGCCTGCTCTCTCCTCTCCGAGCGATCCGACGCGCTAACGACAGCGAGATCGGAAAGAAGGAAGCAATAAAAGGGCAAGGAGGCAATCGGTCGAACCTTCTCGCTCATTGTCTGGCATTTGGACTGCACGTACGCCTCGGGATCGAAGCTGTCGGTCTTGAAGATCTGGAGCTTGTCGGAGAGGACCCCGTCCCCGGTGGCGGCGGCGGGCGGCGGAGCCCTAGATCGGGGGGGCGGCATCACGGAGGCCATGCGGGGATCCGATGCGGGGGCTCCGGCGGAGGATGGGGAGAGCGGGAAACCCTAGAATTGGAGTGGGGAGGGCGGAGGAGAAGGGCGGCGAAGGGGCCTTCGGGAATGGTGGTTGGGGTCGTTGAGGAAGAAGAAGGGCGAGGAGGGGTGCTTTGGGGATTTCCGTGTTGGAAGGAGAGTGCAAGGGAATTTACGGCTGGTGCTTCGTTGGATGGATTGGGGGAGACCTGTTTGCGTCGGGGAGATTTGCAAGGAGGTCCCTTGTCTCGTCGGAGGGAAGGGAGGTGGATATTGAAGTAGGGAAGTCCTCCACGTACCCAAGTTGTACGCTACGCATCTCTCTCTTTCACCCAACCTTTTTCAGTTTCAACGAGGGCCGTGACTTCAAAGTAAGTATTTGGGCAAAGGATATACTGTTTATCGATCCAATTACCCGCTGGCGAATGAGATTAATAAATTTGAGAATAATTACAGAAAGATGGAAGGTATAATTCAAGATTCACATCAAATAATTACTATCGATCATAATTCATGAATGTTTTAGATTGGTAAATGTTTAACATTATCCTTATTATACTTATTTACTTCCATAAAGCTTTCACTATTGTATTCATATTTCTAATGTGAAATATGAGATCAATGTATATCTCTACCATCTTGTGTTGTTATACAATCAATAATATGATCTAACACATTATATGTAATTATGAGCTATATGTGTTCATTATTATTTATTTTAAGCTAAAATGTATGGAAATATATGATGTGATGTATTTTGTGAAGTAAAGTGGTGTGGGACATGGTCTTCACTTGATATTTAATGTAAAAAAATAAAAGAATTAAAAGTTTGTTACGTTGTGGGTCCCACCATATTGAAAAAAATCACCACAGCACCTTGAACTAAAATGTACAGGTGATAAATAATTTTGTATCGGCGATAAATTGTTATGGGTGATTTTGCACTGGTAATAAATTATTCTAAGGTGTCTTTACACTGGTGCAATCTCATTTTACACTAGTACAAAATTATTCCAGAGGTGATTTAGTGGTTTTATACTGGTACAAAGTGGTTTGCACTCGTGTAAAGTGATTTTGACCTATGCGTTTAGGATTTAAGATTTAGAATTTAGGATTTAGGTTTATGAAAAGTGGTTTTACTTATGAGAAGTGATTTTTCACCTTAGCGTTTAGGGTTTAGTCCCTAAACACTAAAGACTATACCCTAAATCTTAAGGTGAAAAATCATTTTTCAAGTAAAAAATCATTTGTCATAGGTAAAGAAATACTTGAAATTTAATTTTACACCGGTACAAAATTATTTCGAATGTGATACAGTGGTTTTGCACCCGTACAAAGTAATTCCAAATGTCATTTGAGTGGTTTACACCCATATAAAATGATTTATTATTGATTTCAACAGTAGTAAATCTCACCATGTGTGAGTATTTTTTTGCATAAAAAGAAAATATATCAAGTGGGGATCACATTCACAACTCTCCGCGTCACTTTTGTGTCAACTTTTGTATCTCCCAACCCATATTCTTTAATTTCAAATTTTTCATGTATGTTGTAGATGATATTTCAAATTTTT
This sequence comes from Thalassia testudinum, assembly GCA_037157565.1. Taxonomy (NCBI): domain Eukaryota; kingdom Viridiplantae; phylum Streptophyta; class Magnoliopsida; order Alismatales; family Hydrocharitaceae; genus Thalassia; species Thalassia testudinum. Next base: position 30,219,447 of record JAZHRO010000024.1, read on the forward strand.
TTCCGTGTAAGTTTATTATTTAAATCCACAGTACATAACATGCTCCTCTTTGCAACACTTTTGAAATATTTTTTTAAGGTAACTCTTCCCAAGGAACCAATCTTGGCCAAACACCAAGCACATCTTTAGCAAGACACTCGACTACCAATGCATGACACCTCTATCCGTAGGGGCATAGCAGGAGATGATGTTTTCAAACTCTTCCACTAACTCATTTCTCCACAAGAGGTATAATCGCCTCTCACAAAAACATCCTCAGAGAAAGACTACACCAAAGCGATAACAACGGCAACACAATCCAATTCCCATTATCAGCTTTGTAAGGCCCTAGCAAGAGGTCCTTGCAATTTGGTCGAGGAGAGGATAAAGATGGAAGGTTACAAAAATGGGTTCAATCATCCCTACAAGTGATACTTACTTTCTATTTGCCTTCATTTCGTGAAGTTAGCATACCCTACCCTAGGAAATCCCTAAAGCAAGATATAAGTTCACATATCACATCCCTACATGCTCATAACTTATATTTAAGATTTATGTCCAGCAAAATAAGTTTCTAACCACATTTTCAATTTGGATCTACTTTTTGCCTTCTCATTATTAGAAAGATGTGCTTCTATTCTACTGAAAGCTTTTTAACAAGTCTCTATCTCTTCTAAAGTGGAAAAGGCACCAAACATTTGGGTCACTTAAAACATTTTAAATTAAACCAAGGGCCATTAGATTCTTATTTACATGTCTCCAAATAGAAGCACATAAAATAACTAAGGTCTCTTGTCTTAGGTGTACAATCAATTTTGTTATTTAATTTCTCATTAATAACCTACCTCCCATTATGATATAATCATTAACCAAATGATACACCCAATCCAATGTTCATACATGTTTCTTTACATGACGTACTTTAATTTTACCATGTATATTAATCCTATGACCGATTAAAATTACAAACAGGAACCATATATACACAAAAAAATTAAATACGAAATCTACTGAATAAGTTATTTTAATCACATGTATATTAATTCTACTATAGAATTACGATACACTATGGGTAACCGAATTAACATCACATATAAGAAGCATGCACGCTTCATGTAAATGAACCATTTTGATGATGAGTTTCCCATGCAAATAGCATCTTTCTCCCATACTTTGATCTCAATGACCGTATATCTTATTTTTGCGTGCAACACAATCTACACAATTTCATAATTTTACCACATTGAAATCCATAGTGTCATTATTTTAACCATGTATATTAATTATATGACTGATCTAAATCCCATGCAAGAACCATAAATGTACAAGAACCATGTTTCTTTCCACTCCGACAAGCTCATGAAAATTACAAAATTTCACCCCTATAAATAAACAATTATCTCCATTGCACACTCAAACTTATTTTAACCTTCTATGTTAATATTATTAGTAGATGGTAACACAACATATTGCAAACCACACAAAATTACATACAACAACGATGCAACTTTCATATAGATAGAAATTTTTCATAATCCCTTTGTTATACAAACAGCTATTTTTATTATGTAGATCAAATATTCGTATATGTTACTTCTGCATGCAAAATATTGTACAAAAATTAAAAAATTAAATACGGAATCCACTGACTAAGTTATTTTAACCATATATATTAATGCTTAGATAGAATTATAACACACCTTATGGGTAACAAATTAACATCATATATAAGAAACATGCACGTTTCATATAAATTGATCATTTTTTTTTTAAAGGGAAAGGGTGTTATCTTAAGAATAACCACCCAGAAAATATATTAATTAAAAAAGATGCATAATCACCGTGTTACAAGCATGAATTTCACCCCGACAAAAGGAAAAACACAGAGGCTGCAAATTCTCTACATACGGATATTGCCCCCAAAATGTGACTGCATTTCTCCCCAACCAAATAGACCACAACACTGCCAGCAGCCTCACTCTCTACTTCTTCATCCAGAAGGCATTGCACCCATCAATTTTGCTTCCGCATCTATACGATCTCCAAAAATTATCAAAAGAACCATGGGCCCACCATCGATCATCAACATGGCCCCAGATCTGCATTGCCACAAGACACCTGAAGAATAGGTGGTCCACATCCTCATCTACTTGCCGACAAAGTGAGCAAGATCTGTCACCATCCTAGGCCCATCTTGCCCTCCAAACCTTTGTCGTCAGCCTTCCTCTCCTTAGAAGCTAGACAAAAATCTTCACCTTTAGCAGACAAGAGGCCTCCTAGAATTGCCCACCGTCCCTCAAAAAATCAATGCTCCCGATTTCACTAGGACCACCAAGCCTCCTATAGGCATGACAGACCACAAAATCTCCTTCCTCCCAACCAAACATATCAGCACTATCCTCTGGCTAAAACCCCTCCAACTCCTATAGTAGCCATTGCACCTCCCCAATCCTCTAATCTAAAAGATTCCCTGAGAAGACGGGGCACCAGCATCCGTCCTAAATCTCTGCAACCACAACCCCTCTAGCAACCACCAAAGCCGCAAGTCTTGGGAACCGATCTGACAGCGCACCATTCCCCGACCAATCATCTGTCCAAAATCTGAACACATTGCCCGATCCAAGGACAAGAGTAAAGTAGGTGCACATCTTTGGAGCCACCAAAGATAGCCTTGTAAGGAAATGGGAGGCACCTCTAAGTGGAGACAGAAGGATGTCCCAACCAATCTACATCTCATAGGAAGAGTGCAAGATCCTCCCCACCAGGCAATCTTCCCCTCCCAGTAGCCTCGCAATCCACTTCGCCAATAAATTGTCATTCATCCTCCCCACCTCCTTAACTCCTAGACCCCTCTCCTTAATGGGTTTGCAAACCTCCTCCCAAGCTACCAACTTTTCCCCCCTCCCTAGTCTAGAAAAAATTCTTCATCAAGCTCACAATCTTATTCTCAATCTTTCGTGGCATCTTCACAGTGGAAGCAAAATAGGACGGCATAGCAGATAACACCACCTTGAGCAACACCAATCTTTCCCCTCTAGACAACAACTTGGACACCCATTGATGAGAACCTCATCATGAACCCTAACTGACACAATCTAACCTATATATGCAAGAAAAAGCTCCTACATAACTCATAGAAAGGCTTGACTCAGAGAATTCTGAGTTTGTAAAGAAAATAGGTCAAAAGGGGTAAAAATGCAATTACACTAACACAATCAGTAAACAGGGTAACTCAGGGTCCAAACATAGGTCAAACTAACCTAATAAGAAGGAAAGTGGGATGATATGATCCAACAAGGGCTACAGCAACTCCAAGGAATTAAATGATATTCTGTAACTCTAAAACAAATCCACTTCAATTCACGAGGTTCGAGGCAAAGTAAAAATCGAATAAACCCTCTAAAATTCATAGAAAAATAATCTCTACGGTTTAGAACCTTCAATTTGGCCTTGGGAACCCATTTTGACCTACATTGAGAACCATGCCCAATTAACGATTTAATTTGGGTTTTTACATAAGTTGACCGGTCAAACAAGGTCTGATCTAGAAATAAAATTCACCATTAGAATCCTTATGTCCCATTTAGTCATGCATAAAAACTTGAGCCTAAGAAGAGACCTTCTTGACCGACTTTGCATTTTGGTCCTCATCTATTACTTTTTGACCCTCAACTTTCGAAACCCTCGCATTTTGGCCCCTATATTCTTCGTCGTTCTTTGCACTTAGGTCCTCCCTGCAAAACTCTGAGCAACGCCATGCTCCGACGACTTTGCGTGGAGCATGGCGCCGCGCAGGGTGAGGGAGGCCCTCTGCCTGTTGAACCGGGTGTTCCCTGCGACGTCTGCTGTCGCAGGGACACCACCATGAACTCTGCCATCGCCCACACCTTCCGTGCGAACGTGCGGAAGGTATGGGTTGCAACTCCGGCCATACTCTGGCGAGGGAGGCACGTAGCCTCCCTGCGCCCACCCCTCCGCCTTCGCCTTTATAAGGACCGCCGTCGCCTGCCGATGGAGGCTCGGTCCTGACGAAGAAAAACCCCCATTTTTCCTCTCTTCCCACTCCGGCAGAAGCCCACCAGCTCTGGCGGTTCCTCCTCCTCCGTCTCATCGCTCTGCTGCAATACCAGCAGCAGAGCCACCTTCGCCCGCTCTTCCCGCATCACGCCGTACCCAACGCGCGCCCTCTCGCTCTCTTCCTCACTGCCGCCCTCTCCCTCTGGGTATCTTCTTCTCCGGCGACAGTCAATACGACTGCCTCCCTGCTCCGGCCCCTTCCGTCCCTGTAACTAGGTCAAAACTTCTCCCCATCTCCCCCTCTTTCTTTTCCTTACTGTCTTTCATTTGATTAAACCCTCGACCGCTCCTATCCACCGTCACCCTCTTCATCTTCGGCCACCCTCCGGCGAGTCGCTCCCATCACTCCGCAGCCCCACACGCCTCGCCGACCCTCACAGAACCTCCGCCTCATCACGCTGAACAACCTCCGCCCACCCATTGCCGCTCCACACCCCCACCACACTCCCCCTATCAGACCCATTTTTCCGGTCACTGTCCGACCTAGCCCCGCCGCCAGACGCCGCCCCACGACCTGTTGCACCCTGCACCACCTTCGCCGTGCCACGGCGAAGGTCCCCCTCTAGTCTGATTAGGCCGAAAGGCCGTGCTTCTGTCTGACAGGGTAGCCACCCCAGCCGCCATTAACGACGACTGAAGCAGCTTCGAGGAGAGCTCCAGGCCCTGCAGCTTCAGGGTCCCAGGTGCTGCAGCTTGGGGTGAAGTCTGCGAAGACTTCCGCCTCATCAGTTGGCACCGATAGTGGCTACAGCTGAGCGGAGAGCAAGGTGGAATCGTCCTGCGGGCCCCCGCGAAAAGAGCACAGAGGATAGTCCCACATCGTGGGATTTCGAAACGCCGCGCCGCAATAAATTGATTTTGTGCTTTTACTTGGTCACCTTCAAAAGCACTGGGGTGAGGTCCCGCGCCCACTCACCCGCCGGTCCGCGAGCTCATCACGCGGATCCGGCGGATTCGACCTGACCCTATCTGAGCACACCTCGCGCATCACCCACACACCGGTGCACCTGGTCACGGGCACGAAACCCGATCCGATTACCCGCGGCTCTGGGAGAGCGTCCTGTGAGTGCTTTACAGAGAGAGAGACGTGCGGGTAGAGGGACAGCGTAGGTTTTGCTCTTTGTCCAGGGACAGGGTGCGAGAAGCAGGAAGAAGAAGAAGAAGACCGCAGGAAGAGGAAGAAGAAGAAGCACAAAGGAAGCACTGTAGCAGACGCCACTTAAGCCGTCTGATTGAGAAATCAGACGATGGATGAAGCTCTGCAGACAAAGCAAAGAAGAAGAAAAAGAAAAGAAAAGGTGCCGCAGCTGAAAGCAGAAAGAAGAAGGAAGAAAGAAGAAGAAAAGAAAAGAAGAAAAGAAGAAGAAGAAGAATTGAAGAAGATCAAGAAGACAAAAGAAGAGAAAAAGAAGACAAGCAAAGAGAGAAAGAAGAGAAGAAGAAAAAGCCAAGAAATAAAATCTACCTCTCTCTCTCTTTTATTTTTATAATAAAAGCATTGTACTTCTAGAATTCTAGTAGCTCCCTGAGTTCGACCTCGGAAGAAAAATATTTCTGAGTAAAATTGTAATAGTGGCAATGACAAACCGTAACTATTTTACCTGTACCACAACGGCATTACTCTAACAAACAAAAGACCTAGCCACGGTCGGTCACACAACAGCCATCACCCATCCAGCCAATCGATCCTCAATTCTCTCCATCAATAGGTGCCAATCCTGTATAGCAACCTTCCTATCTGATAGGGGCAAACCCAGATACCGGTTCGGCAAGGCCCCCCTTTCCATACCCAGGACTGAAGAACAGGCTCCAACCTCACCATCAAGCAAAGCAAAGGGGATAAAGGAAGACTTCAAATAATTAATCTTCAACCTAGATGCCTCACCAAACAACTCTAGAAGAATACGAATTCGCTTCGCCTCCGCCTGAAATCCTCGCACGAAGAAAAGGGTGTCATATGAGTACTGCAACACTGACACATCCGCTCCATCCACCATCAAAAATCCCTTAAACAACCCCGCTCCACAAGCCTTACCAGACACCCTTACTAGAGCATTAGCTGCCAATACAAATTGCATAGAAGCCAAAGGGTACCCCTACCTAACACCTCTCCTAAGCTATATCCAACCCCCTTTCGAGTTCCCGTTGATGAGAAACAAGAAGGAAACTGTCGTAGCACATTGCTTCACCCACCTAATCCATTCCTAAGGGAACCCCCTCTTGCTCAAAGCTGCCCATAAAAAAAACCACTGGACTGAATCATAAGCCTTCCTGAAGTCCACCTTCCAAAGAAAAGCCCTCTCTCCTTCCCTCTTCTAATGAGCTAGAATCTCCATTCTAGCAACATATCCTTCCAAAATACACCTCCCAAAAGGCAGTTTGCACCTTCAAATCCACCCTGCCAATCACCTTCCTCAATCTATTCTCCAAGACCTTAGCCACAATCAGATAAATTACATTCGATAGAGCAATGGGTTTATAATCATCAATCGCCTCCACCCCCTCCTTCTTAGACAATAAAAACATATAAAATTTGTTAAGCCCCTTAAACCCATTATTGCTCTCCCTGAACTCCGCAATAACCTGCATGACTTCATCCTTCAATAAGGTCCAAAATTCTTTAAAAAAGAACATTGGGAACCCATCTGGACCCGGCACCCGTCAACATTCAAACCTCAAATAGCTTCCCGAGCTTCATATTCCGAGAAGGTCGCCACCAACTCCACAGCTGCCCCCACATCCACTCTTGGAACACCCATACCATGCCACCACCATCTCGCATCCCTCCTCTTCCCCGTGAATTCTCTCAAAAAGTCCATCATTGCCCTACCCACAGCCTCCTTGCCTGAAAACTCCACCCCCTTACCAGGAGCTTGTCAATCCAGTTTTTCCTACATCTGGCAGAAGCCATCATATGAAAGAATTTTATATTTGAGTTCTCCTCCTTGAACCACTTGATTGTGTTTCTTGTACAAATAGCACTTTCTTCCATACTTTAATGTGAAGGCTGATACATCTTACTTTTACGTGCAATACAATGTACACAATTTCAAAATTTTACCACATTGAAATCGATAGTGTACTCTATTTTAACCTTGTATATTAATGCTATGATTGATTAATTAAAATCACATAAAAGAATCATAGATACATGTCCCTCTAAAATATATAACATACACTCACACATATCTGTCTTGCACAGTTTATATAATCTTCACATTTCTCACATATTTCATTTTAGTTTCTCACAATAAAAACAAAAATAAAAGCACTGATATTTCAACTTTAACACTGCATTTGCTGTACAGATTGGCTTTGCCACAAATATATTGTCAATCAATTTAATTTGTACAACTATTCCAATACTAGTATTATGAAAGTGCAAGATCAAGCAACCTACATACCCACAAATTCAAAACATTCAACTGAAATATTATCTCCTTGCAAGTAATACTTGTTAAAGGTACCTTTTCTTTACTTAAAAGTAATACATTGAAAATTTTCAACAATATAAGAAACTCAATATTGATATGCGGAGCTAGTCATTCATGGATCACCATCTGATTGAAACATGTAAGCAATAGTTCATGTTCGTTCCCACCATATACATTTCACATATATCCAAACAATGAAGTACATCTTGTACCATACCAACTATTCGGTATAAAAGGAGAAGAAGGTGACTTATTCCACCAGAAAAATCATATGGAATAAGTATACTTAATCTATCAGTTAAATGTTCATAATGACATACATGATTTAAGTAAAACAATATGTATAACAAATTTCAATGATGGAATGAACATAGATGACTCATAGCCAGATCAATTTGTTCATTGACCTAGCCCAAATAGGTTACGTTCAATTGCAAACATCACAAGAATATCCACAATGTACATGAACAAATAATCTAAATATTTCGTTTGCAGAGCACATGTAAGAACATGCGAGCAAAAACTTCAACTATCATCATACTCACCATATTCACCATTTTACAAAACACTAAAGTTTCAAACTAACAAAGACAACTTCAATAAAGATTTACAATTATACGCTGAGAAGGAAACTAACAAATAGAAATTGACACGAGAAGCCCAAGGTTGAACCTAGAATATCGAACATACCATACTCCATCCAACAGATGACCAACTCCAAATAGAACTCCGTTACACACACCGACATAAGAACCATCACCTTTGAACCATATGCCAGGAAAAGGGGAAAATAGCTGATGCAGAGGTAAGAAAGTACACCACAGAAATTATTCGATTGGCGCACACATAGTGGTACACAATACTAATAAAAATTACATGTGTTGCATAGGACAAGTTCGAGAACAAAACAACAAACAACATTTGACTCGAGAAGTGCTATAAAGGACTTCCTCGCTACGTTCCGAACATGCTCAAGTCATGTAAAGATTAGGTTCAAGGAAACCTTGTTCAAGTATTTCAATAGATATAAATACCCAGTCAAGGATAAAAGGCTTTGTGCAAAGCTTGTCACAGCTTACGATACATACGGTGAGGACTTCTTCATAGTTGGATGCCATGTTCCATTCACTATAAAGCAAATCTCAAAGATAATTGGATTGCCTCTGCACACTCATGAAATTGGCCTAAAAGCTGAGAACAATGACAAGCATCCATTTAGGTTAAAGTACTTCTCTACTAGCAACCCAACCATCCTACAGGCAAGGGAGTCACTATAGGAACTTCAGCAAATAGAAAGTGGTTATAATATAGATGACCAGGTCAAGCTTCTAATCTACCTATTAAGTGGAAATTTCTTGCTTGCTCATGTCTTACACTCCATTTATCTAAAGCTCTTCTATTGCATTGATGAGTTTGATGCCTTGCATGAGTATGCATGGGCATCAGCAATACATAAGGTCTTGGCAAATGGACTTTCACAAATGGCATTGTTCACAAAAACTCTAAGTTGATAAAACATTCATTTGTAGTGAGGGAAATTGTGAAAGTTTTGAATTTGTAAAATCGAACTCGTATGATTTTTTTGAGGAAATACTGGAGCTGAGGTTGCTTGTAGGGAGGCATAAGGAGATTGAAATCACTTTCAAATCACTCAATAGGAAATTTTTTTTGTGTGCTTTTGTATTTTGTAAATTTTTGTGTTTTTGAATATGAAAACAAATGTGATATATATAAAGCATGTGCGAGGCAAACTACACAAGCAAAAATTGAACGGAATGCAAAACTAACTATGAAAGCAAACGACATTCTACTGGAACTAATAATCAGAAAATCAAGAATTGCTATAGAAGTAATGAACATAAATAAGAAACAACATTTTCTTAATAGAAATGTTTGATTACATCTAAAGGAAAGCTTGATATAAAGACTAACTAGAACAAGAGTTTAGAATCAAGAACAACTGGAAATTATAACTAGAAGAAGAAAGAAAATAAACCAAATGTTGGTGGGTGTAGAGGTGCTGAGAAGGTGAGGTAGAAGGCCTTCTAGTCCTCTTACTTTGAAGTTGTAGAGGTGCAAAGATTTGATGGGAAGCGAAGATGCAGACTAGGGTTTAGAGATGTGGAGTGGAAGAGTTGGAAGGAGAGGAATGAATCAAGGGGGGCAGCCATGGTGTGTTTAAATAGAGAGATTGGTGACATGTGATTGGTTGATCAATTGGGTCGTTGATTAAGGTGCATGGACGATCAAGATTGGAGTAGGAGCAAGGGACGGTCAAGATGAAAAGATAAGGTGGCGTTGGGTTTAAAGGATAGGCTAGGTTGGTTGTAGTTTGGATGGATGGTTGAGATGTCATCAAGGCAAGGATGAAGGGTGGTGATTTGACAGCATATGACTGGCCACCTAAGGAGGTTTCTAAGTCTACTTGGCCAACTATGTGTAGGGGGATTGTAGGCCATTAGAACAAGGCCATGTGGTAGGGATTTAATCAAGTGATGTGGTCCACCATAAGGGTACTTTAGGAGGGATTTGGTTAGGGTTTTTGGTGGTTGAATTGATTTTTGTGGCTGAGGTTTCAACAAGTGTTGGCTGGCCATAAAGGTAAAAGGAAGAGGATAAGGGGCCGGCCAACCTAAGATGTTGGAAGGGATATATTGTAGGTTTAGGTAGTTATTTTCGAGCCTTAGGATCTAAAAGCAAAGGATGGGATTAAAGGTCATGATGTGGCTGTCCAAGAGGGTTTCCGTGGTGACTAAGGGACGGCTACATCAAGTGTAATGGAGGTGTTTGGATGGCTACCATAGATTTGTTGGGAAGGCTAGGAAGAGGACTAAGTTAGGTGGTTTTGTAGCTAGGATTTGGGTGTGTGTTGGCCGACCACCTGAGTGGAAAATCAAGGTGCCTTGGTCAGCCAACAAGGGTTTAATTGGGTTAGGTAAGTTGGTGGCTAGGTTGTAGGAACATGGTTTCTTAAATAGGCTAGGGATAGGATCCAATTAGGTTAGGGTCAGGAAATAAGTTTAGCCTCGATCAAGAGATTTAGCTCAAATTAATTTTGCATTTATATGGAGCTCTAATCAAATCTAGACTTGGTACCCGCAATCATATAAACAAATCTCATCAAGGCACCAGATTTAAGCAACAACAAAAATTACAATTAAACCCCTAAAGTGCAATATTTACAAAATATTGCAATATGACTAATTGAACCTAATACAATGTAATATGACCCAAATTATCCTCAAATTAGTAATAAGTAGGCAGGAATTAAGTAAATAAATGGAAATATATCAGGCACACAAGTTGTACATCTCAAGTGATGGAGGAGGATTCAGATGCTTGAAATGATGTGCACCTTTGCTTAAGTAACTTGATCCAATCTTTTATTTTCTACTTAATTAGAATAATAATATTTCATAATAATCACTTACACATCTTCCAAATATAGCTCTAATAAGGTCATATTTTGCGTACATATTTCATTAATAACAAGTAAGTGACGAATGAGCCAAGGATAAACATTTGAAGGTGGCCGAATCGAGTCCAAATCAATGCCCACAATCTAGTTCCATGTCATACAACTAAATCCCACCCCGTCACAACCTCTTTCATTTTAATACTCCCCCCTCACGTCACCATGAAATTCCCTCTGTATCTTAACTAATTAATTACACACACATACTCAACTCACCCACACCACACCCACATTTCATTTTCTCACTCAATTTTATACAATTCATTCGCTTTCACCAACTTATAAACACGCCATCCCAATCACACACAATTAGACAAACTCACTTGTACACCCATTTAACACAACATAGCCCATGACACACAACACACATTCGCCACCTTGCCTAATTAATGTACACATAATTTAAAAAAATCTTGTACACACTATTACCTTCCCACGTTAATTTCCCCCACCATAAAATCATGCACAAGGATTAAATACACAAATAACATAATGATAATCTAACAATCATATAATTCTAAACTATAAAACATAATCATAATTAGTAATTTATATTTAATAATCACCTTAACGCACCTCTCCCATGTTATCTCTTAATTCCACCATCACAGGTTTATTTCACTTGCATGGACATTAAATAAACATTACTTTTATTGTAATATGTTCATACTTCCTTTATCATTCAACTTAAGTACACACACCTCACTCCCTCACATTCCTACTCTCCAATGCTTTATATATAAAGCACCCAATCACACCTTATCTTGTGATCTTTTGCTGTTTACATCCAGAGAGCTCTACACCTCTTCCCTTCCCAAAGAAAAAGCATACGGCCGATCAGGCCCTCCCGACCTCTGGATTGTCCTCCCTCCTCCACCGAACCTCTTCACTTTATCGGTAAATCCTCCACTCCGACCTGCATGGACATGCATGGCTTTCGGTTGGGCATAGAGCCTGGCGGCGGTGGCATTGTGGTTGCTCTCGGGACAAGTTGTGCAACGTGCAACGCTGCATCGACGGTGCCATTTCAACCTGCATCAACGGCTCCCTCGTAGAGATGAAGGGTCCGACTCAAAGGGTGATCGGACTCCCTGGAATGGGTAGTCCGACAAAGCAATTGCACAAGAGGCATGAGAGTTGGGTACCCAGTTCCACCTTAAGAGGTGTACGTCTGAGGGGAGGATAAGACTCCCAACTATGCAGTAGAATTTACTAAAGTTTACAAAGTATACAATCCCTCCATTTCTCTCGGATTGCTTCGGGGGGGGGGGGGGGGAGGGGGGAGCTAACATGCCTTTCTACCTATATATACACCGTGCTGGGACGGAGCTCGCCGTTGATATTTTCTGAGAGGATCAGGCTTGGGCTCCTAGCAGGATCGCCTAAGCAGATCGCGCTTCTAGCCAGATTTCCTAGGTGGATACGTTGCCAAGTCATTAATGGTGGTTGCCAGCATCAACATTTATTGTAGGCACAGGCCTGATGTACCCTTCGCTGAACCTCCAACAGCTAGGTCTCTCCAGGTCCAACCGTGCCCCACCTGCTTGTGTGCAGGTCAGTTGGACTGTTGGGTCCAATTGCGCAGGGGATTCTCTTGAATGTAGGCAAATCATATCTCCAAACTTGCCTTTATCCGAAGTTCTCTAGGACAGATCCTTAATTTTGAGCCTATCGTAAGATTTCAGGTTCGAGAATATTTTTTGCCCCTCATCAGTGAGCAACAACCAATTCTAATGCATGAATTAAAATCAAACTCACGAATGCCCTCTCAACCATTCAACCACAACTCACTTATTTGGAATTAGTAGAAATGATAATCATTTTATCTAATTCAGCAAGCAGAACACCACCTAGCATAAAAAGCACTGGCAAAGAAATGGACGATTGCATACAGCACACCATAACTCCCATGTATGTTAATGTCGATTGAGTTCCACTCAACCGCTACACCAATCACACAATGTGCACTCAACCATTGTAGCAGAACCCTCTTTTGTATAATTAACTTGAATGGAACAAATTAATCTTACACATCATACAACAAAACACCTATGGTAAAAGCACATGCGAACACCATCGAAGCTAATTTACTACAAGAAATTATCTATCATACCAAACACACTACTCCCTCGCAAAGTAACTCCCTTGCAACTCATTTATCTTCACTACATATGTTGTAAACTCTCAACCATTTTTCCTATTGTCATTAAATCGACATTCCATTGATAATTGATTCAACATCAACAACCAACAAACAACAAGATATTCTTAATAATCGGCACTCGACAATCCATTCAGTATGTAGCGACGGAAAGGTTCCCTTTAACAAATACAATTCCATATTCACTTGCAATATACCCTTCCCATGCAAATAAATTTATACTATCATGAACAATGCATATCTGCACAACCAAACCTACATAGACTACACCTTCTCTTCAATTTAGCAGCTATTGAATCACATTGAACTTGAAATTTAAACTACTATAGCTACAACAACAGAAGTAGAAATTACACAAACTAAAATTATAACAAAATAGTATAGTATACACATACTCATTCCTATTCCATGAAACACATATCCATATAAAATTCTTGTACATCATACACATTCAAGAAGAGACAACTCAAACTATTACAAAATTACCAACCAAAAAATCATTGCCACAAAAATAACTACATAAACATTTACAACACCACACGACAACATAATGGCTCCAACATCCACAGGAAACAACCATTAACTCCTACCCAATGAATACATGCTCTTAAGATAATCAGAAAACAACAAGGATGCAAGGTCACATAAATTACCCATAGAAACATACATCTTTGACTACCTCCAGTGGGCATTCCCTAAAAATTAGCCATAAATTGACAAAACAGTAAGAGGAGGGAATGTAGTGCACATCACATATACAGTTACACCTGCAAACACTATAATTCAAGATGCAATGGAGGAAATGAACAAATGAAACCAATAAACATACTTGATCATCTCTCCTTCCCGGTCGTTTCCTACCAAGTTCAGGCTCTCTACTGGACTTCCTCCTTTTCATTAGAGACCTTCCAATCCTTTTCACATGCCTTAGATTATAGATTTCTAAGCCATCACTCTTATAAATGCATCAAGTAGGGTGCTGTGAACAAACTGTGATTGTACGAAATCAAAAATTATTAACATAACGAGTAAAATAATTTGCACTACTTGTACACAAAATTTATATCAATACAACATACCATGGAGGCACTAGCAGAAACCAAATCCATGTATGCTTTTCAATGACCTTCACACTAGCATCATACTTGTCAATCAAAACAAAAGCTTGAAAACTAAGGAGCATACATCCTCATAACAATCGATACCCAACATCATCTAATGGCAAGGCCGATGTGTGGTGTTTTGAAGTCACTAAAGGCATCCTAACTTCCCTCAACCAATGACCCAAGATGTATTGCTTAAATATCTCATCAATCCCATTGTCCAATAACACACAACGAATATGATAGCACAATAAGTCATCGATTTGGAAGTAACAGCAAGTACAAAATAATTCATATTGACCAACATTCGAATGGACATCAAAAAGGAGAGTGCCATGCTTGTTGTACTCACATACAACAATAAAGAGTAAACCACTAGATGTACTATGCACGTTACTACAAATAGAGTAATTCATCAGCAACTTTAACTCTTCCTGAAATGACTTAAACATCCAAGTTGTATATAGTTCACACAATTGTTCCTCCATCCGAAAATCAAACACGAGAGACACAACCCTATACATAGATTAGAAATCAACCTTCCTTAATTTTTCTTGCTTTGCTTGCATCGCAAGCTCAAATTGTAGAACAAACTACTTCAACGTTGTCTTTCAATTTACATACCAATCAAGTAAGCATTCATGCTCTCACTTATTTGTATATATTATGCTCATTCCAACCCAAAACATCTCATCAAAATATGCGAGAACCTATGAAATGACCCTTCCCAAGGGTTGTTCTGGAATTTTTCAGAATAGTAGAGGTGTTGGTGCAATTTTAAACCCCGTAGATTTTAGTTGTGAGCTCTGCAGGGAAAAAGGAGACCTTGCGGGATCAACCTCGCAATTTTCCCTCCACCCTCAACCCACGCATGCACACACCCAAAACCCTAAACCCTTCTCTTTATAAAACCCCCCTCACCTCTCCACATTCAACGCCACCTCCACTCCATCCCTTGTTGCAGCCGACAGCCACCTCTTTTCCCCCCATACCCTTGCCACCATGAGTGGGGGAGAGGGAGAGGAGAGGAACGGGAGGAGCACGGAGGAGAGGGAGGACAAGCGAAGGAGAGGAGGGGAGCAGGAGGTGCGTGGAGGAGGAGAAGAGGGAAGTTGGGGGGAAGCGCACGAAGGGGGAGAGAGAGGGGAGCTTTGGAGAGGAGGGAGAGCGACAGGAGACTTGAAGCTGCTGCTGCAGGGAGCTCTGCTGCGGTTGCAGCAGCACACGGAGAAGGAAGAGATGAAGAAGAGCTTCGCAAGGAAGCTCTGTGTGTGGACATTTCCTCATTATCAGACGTCTGCAACCTATGTCAGACATCTGGAGGGGTTGTCGGACGTCTGATAACACGTAGGGTGCCAAGGCACGTACCCTACACGAGCCTTCATGCGTGTACGGTCATACTTAGTTGTCGCATTTTCACTGCGCATGCATGCGCAAGTACGAAGGCGTTGGAAAGGCACGTGGCACAACATTAGAGGCGCTTTAGGACGTCTAGAGGATGTGTCAGATGTCTGAATGCTCTTCTAGACGACCGGGAGCAATGTTAGACGTTTTAGACATTTGAAGCTCCCTTAGACGGTTGCGAAGGGGTTCAGACGTTTGAAAAATACGCAGGAAAGTAAGGTGAGCTAACGCGTTCATTTAAGACGTTTGGGACTCATCCCAGACGTCTAATTTTGATCAGAATGCATGTTTTTGGGTCGGTTCAGGGCCCAAACGGAGTCGATTTTACGCAAACAAAATATTGTTGATTTTCTTTCGAAATTCTCTATGTGTTAGTATCATGTCTATACTATTTTGAGCCGTTTGACATGATTGACCAACAATATAGGTCTCTAGTCTGTAGTGTATACGGGACCCGCAGAGACGTCGGAATCCACCATTCAAGCCCACATACCACCCGTATACCCTAGTAGAGTTGTCATCTCTAATACTGCGATTTAAATGATTAAAGTGCATGTTATATTAGAAATATCTGATTGAACCCTAGGATATAAAATGAACCCTAGGGCTAAGGAGAATGAATGTACATTACTTAGACCACGCTGTTATACTCTGAAATGCATGTTAAAGTCTTTATTGTTAGCAACTGAATAGCTAATTGATGTGGTGATTGCTTAATTTGTTGAATCACGAGCTGCATGTTATACGATTAAGAATCGGAATGTGAATGGAGATATATGTTGTATCATGAAATAAGATGAGTACAATGCATGAACCCTACGAAGAACTAAGAAAGGAACTCAAGTATACTGAAATGAGTATCGGATGTATGATGGAATATGTTGCTTACAGGCTGGTTGGTTTATGGACTTGAGTATGGAAAGTGTGTTGGCCCTCATGTACATGGTACTGAGGAGAGCTACTGTTACTTTAGTGTAGGGGAGAGTTGGCCGCCCCTTAGGTTGGGACCCGGGATTAGGATTGGCCACCTTACACCGACTCTTGTTAGGCCCACTAGGCAGGCCAAGATAGCTGGGCAAGAGTACGCAGACTATTGAGGGGTGTGGCCTCTGTTCTGTTCTGTGCTGTACGTTTGGGCGTACCTGCTAGCGGAAACGACTGACGCATGCCAGTGCGAGGTAGCTACCTGTGCACTTATCGCGTGTGTCGTAGTCACCGCTATGTTGCGGTCATGACTCCAGGGTGGTAGACTGGGCGTAGGACTACCACGGGGTGCTCTCGGCTAGGAGAGGGTCACGTGTACATCCTACATAGCGGGAAAACTGCATCAAGATTGTTCCCTTAGGGAACAAGTGGATTAAGAACTGTTGTGGACCCTTACTAGAAACCAAATCAGAAACACAGATGATTTAAATGAAAACAGATATTAATACATAACTGGAAATTGTATGATCAGTTAGTTGCTTGTTCCATTATGTTTAATTGCATATACACCACTTTACTCAGCAATAGCTGACCATAGATATATGTAGCCATATTCAGGTCAGGGAGTTGAGCAGCCAATATCACCAGCTGCAGAGGGTGTTGGGCTCAGCCTAGCTCAACCGTAGTGGTACTTTTTTTTCTTTCCATTGCAAAGACCCTTTTGTTGATAGTGAGTATCTTTAAAGTATTAACGCATGTTTCTGTTATGTTTCTCTTTATTTTAGTGTGATGGCTATGTCTGTAATCATACTTTTTGCTTGTGGCATGTAATACCTTTGAGATTTTCTATTCTATTTTCCTTTGTTGTTTATTATTTATTTCTGCTTAGTTACATTGCATGTGTGGTTGTGGAATTATTTATATATTTGGTTATTTCTCGTTAGACAACCGGATCTTGGAATTTAGTCGAGGCAGGCCGTTCTCGAGTTCTGTAGGGAGCCGGGATCAGGTCGTAACAACCTACAACTTTCGAATATCATACACATGCTTCACCCAAGGATTATTTTCTAAATGCCTATCAACAACCATACGCAATCATTCCTTCTCAAACATCTCAACTATTCGCAACTGATGCACAATCCTCTTTAAGACATCCCTTATGGTGGGATCACTACCAAAGCGATGAGGCAATTTCATCATGATGTGCCAAAGACAAAGTCTATGATGCATGCTTGGGAACACTATAGACACTACCTTCATGATTGATTGTGATTGATCCGTTATGATTCCTAGTAGTGCTACGTTATTCATACATGACATCCATATACAAAACAACCACAAAAAGTTCTCTATTGTCACCTTACTAATCAGAGCACATCTAAACAATATTGACTACACGTGATTGTTGACACCAACAAAGAGTGCAAATGTCATATCATACTTTATCATACTTGTTTGTCAGGCATTTGGTGTCAAAAGAAACAATCTTCTCAAAAAACTTATATGCTACACGACTTATTGAATCAGCACAACTTTTGAAGGCAACTATCATCATCAAGATTCATCACATAGAAAAAGCTTGTATTCAAAGTTTGCATCCTACAAAAATACTTCTGTATTGCTTCTGCATCATCAGAATCCATTCTCAGCTTCCTAGGCTTTCTTAACTCATTCCTATAGTGAATGCTATATTATTATAACCACCATGCTTAATAACAAAAGAAGACCTTGTCTTCAATAGGTTAATCATGCAACGATCATTCAGGTCTATCCTCCATTTCTTACTACATGTCAACTTCTTTGTACATAAATATCGGGTCAAAAGCTTGTCCAACAACTCATGGTTGTGTTCTAATTGCAATTGCACAATAATGTACTTCTCATTATACAGCTTGACATTTACTTTACATGGATAATTTGTTTTACTTGTTGACCGCTTTGAATAAAACAAATCATGAGGTTTGGATGGTCCCTTAAGCAACCTAGCCTTGCCCTCAAAAGACCATCCTTATCATGCTTATCATACTTAGACCAAATTATGAAGAACTAAAATCCATTCTTATGAGAAAATTCTTGACAATTAGAATGGCAAGCATCAAATGATTGGAACTCCAAGCCCAATATGATGGAACTCCAAGCCCAATATAATGTTCTCACCAACAAAGTGTACAAGTGACTACTGCTCTCAAGAATAACATTGTCACCTACAAGAATTACTAATGGTAAAATAAAGGAAGCAAAGTTCAACAAAGTAAATAAATTTCTTCTCTAAATAATAATTCACAAACATGGTTGTTGCACTAAACACCCATCTTGAAGCTCTGCATCCTGAACGAAAGTTTGCTGGTCACCAGCTTCTACACTCAACAACAAAAACTACAACATTCACAGCAGTAGTTAAAGTCATCATATGCAGACAACAGATGAAGTTACACATAGATATTTGAAGTTGTTTGGATATTCTGCAAGCATTGAGATTCATCTAAATCTATAGCAATGTCATTCATCCCCACATTGTAGTCAATAACTGCAAGGACATCTTCCACATCATTCGATTGGAGAGAGGAACCCAATCACAAGAACTGCGTGAATAACATGTAAAAAAAGAATAAAAGAAAACTTTAGAATAGATGTAACTACATACACAAACAAGCACGCACAGACATATAGTACGCAAACATGCACACACACACACACACACACACACACATAGACACATAATACGCACACATGCTCACATAATTAAGGAAGAGGGGGTGGGGTGGATGACATGGCAGCAAGGGGAGGTGGCAGGGGCGTCAGAGGAGTAGGGGGAGGAGGATTGAGGGAGAAGAGGCGGAGGAGTAAGGGGATGGAGGGAGGAGGAGGTGGTGAGCATGGAGGAGGGGAGGCCAAGGCGAAGGAGGGGGTGGTGAAGGGAAGGTAGGGGCGACGGTAGTGGACGAGGAGGATGGAGGGAGGAGGAGGAGGGGAGGCATGGGAAGAGAAGGTCGTGGCTTAGGCAAGCAACGAGAGGGCAAAGGAGGAGGAGAAGGTGAGGTGGTGGTGGAGTCACCTTAACGAGGAGATTGATGAGGCAATTGAAGGTTGGAGCAGTGACAAGAGTAGGCAGGGGTGAAAGAGGGGCAGTGCGAGGGGTTGTCAGAGGGGAAGGAGAGAGGGCTTTGGCTTGGGAAGGGTGAATGGCACAAGGGAAAATAGAGATTTCATACTTGCTATTAGCAACAATTTTGGAGAAATTGTCGCCAAAATGGTTTAAAATATTATTTCTTCTTTTGTTTTTGGTGATGATTTTTTAAAAAACCATCATGAAAAGTATTTTGGTGATGGTTGACTTGCTTAACAAGACTACGTAAAGCGATGTCATATTTGCTTTTTGGTGACGATTTTAGAGTAACTGTCACTAAAAGAATTTTTGGCAATGGTTCTCAAACCTTCACCAATAACCCATCTAATAGGACTACTTGAAGGATCCATTGGTGATAGTTTTTTTCGAAAAATGTCACTAAAGTTGCTGATGAGAACCTCATCATGAACCCTAACTAGCACATTTTAATCTAATAAAGTGAACAAAAGCTCCTACTTAACCTAAGGGAAGGCCTAATTCAGGGAATTGTTAATCTGAGAATAAAACATGATACAAGGGGTAAAACTGTAATTTTACCATTGCAGTGCATGAACGGGATTTCTATAGGTCTAGACATAAGTCAAGTGAATCTAATAAAGGAAAAAGTGGGATGGTTTGGTCAGAAAATGGTATGACAAAATCTGGGAATTAAATGACATTCTGTAACCCTAAAACAAACCCACTTTAATTCATAAGGTTCCAAGTAAGATAAAAATCAACTAAACCATCTAAAATTTATGAAAAAATGTCCCCTAGGATTTAGAACCTTCAATTTGGCCTTTGGAACCTGTTTTGACCTAGATTGAGGTCCATACCCAATTTTTGACCTAATTTAGATTTTTATGCAAAATGTCCAGTCAAACGTGGTCAAACCTAAAATCCAACTTCACCATTGAATTCCTTAGGTCCAAATTAGGTTGATACCAAAATTTGGACCTAGGAAAAGGTCGTCTTGACCCACTTTGCAATTTGATCCTCAAAATTACTTTCTGACCCTTAACTTTTTGAAACCCTTGCATTTACCCCCCTAGCTTTCTCGTCGCCTTCTTCACTCCTGTCCTTCTGCCACCCGCAGCAGCAGGCCATACCTACAGTAACTTTGCGCGAAGGATGACGCCATGCATGCATGGGGAGTCGGCCCCAAATTTGAAAGGGGAGCTCCCTGCGGAGCCCCCTATCGCATGGGCTGGCCCCCATGCCCTGAAAATCGTCATACCTCAGGAGAGGTATGGGTCTCCGTCTGCCATACCTCCGGTGAGGTTTTTCCCGCCGCTCTCGCGCGCCTCCCGACCAGTCTTCACTTATTTAAGGAGCGGCACACTCAGCCACATCCTTCAAGCTCCATTTGGCCTGAGCTACCCCTCCAATTCCTCTCCTCCCAACTTCGGCCATTCACCCAGAGCTTCCGGCGACTCTCCCCCTCCTCTCTCGTTGCTCTGCCACAGTACCAATGGTAGAGCCACCTCCACCGTCTTCCTCCGCATCACGCCGTACCAGCGAGCACCCTCCAACCCCTCTTCCTCGTCTTCGTCTCTTCCCCTTAGGCGCCTTTGTCTCCGGCGACAGCAGTACCAGCCACTCGCCACCTCCGCATTCCCCCCTTCACTCTGGACTCGTAGATAAGTTCCCCTCTCCCCTCTTAATTTCCCCTCTGACAATTTGTTATTTCGACCCCTCGACACCACTGACCACCACCATCTTCTCCACCTCCAGCCGACCACCGGCGAAGGCTCACCCATCATTCCACTCACTCACACGCCTCTCCAACTACCGCAGAAGCATCGTCACCTTCCACTAATCATCCTTCACCTCTTCATCACCCACCACACGCACCACACACTGCCCCCGAACAAACCCACCTACACGCACACAGTGTGCCCTAGGCACACTCACACGAGCATCTTCATGCCACGCTGACCCCCGAGCCACCTTCGCTGTGCTTCGATGAAGCCTCCTGAGCTTTCTAACATGGCCACGAGGCCGTTTGCGTGATTTCAGGTTCAGAGGGTCGTCGCCATTGACGCCGAGCTTGGAGCAAGCTCGCAAGCTTCGTCCAGACCTCTCAGCTCTAGGCCAGCAGTCCCAGGTGACATGGAATACATCCACGCATAGCTCTAGGCAGCTAATTGGCCTCGAAGGCCTTAGCTGTCGCTGAAATCACTCGTGCTACCTGCTGCCAGGCGCGCGACAGGAAGGTGGGACGTTTAGTCCCACCTCGGTAAGTCTCGAGCTGCTGTTTGCACCTCAAAACACGCCTGTAATAACGCCTTCTTGTGCTATTTTCTAGCATTAACATTGCATAATAGGATCCTGTAATCGCATTTGTAAAAACACTTGCATGAATGCATTTAATCAAGAGAGGAAGAGGAGTGAAACAATCGCCTGCATAGTTACATTTTTCTTCAAGTGCCTCCTTGCAAAATCACCCTCTTTTTATTTTTCCTCTTGATTTCTTCTTTTCTCTCCTTCCCGCGGCTGCACCCTTCCCGCGGCTGCACTCTTCCCGCAGCTGCATGCAGCAGCCCGCAGCACTTCTTCCCGTCACTTCTCCCTGCCAACGCCGCTCCCTATAGCTGCAACTCGCACACCCTCTCCCTGCTGCAGCCAGCACGCCACTCTCCCCTCCTCTATAAGTAGCTGCAGCTTCATCCTCGCGACGCAGCTGCTGCAGCTGCTGAAAAAACCCGCAGCCATCTTCTCCACCGCTTTCCCCTCCCATACGTCGGCCCTCCGTCGAGGAGGCACCCGGCGAGCAGGAGAACCCACTGTGGTGCACACCACCACAGTGGGAGCACCACCGCCCAGCACTTCGACGAGCCGGTGGGCGTGGTGCATTCCCTCGCTTCATTTTTTTTCTTTAACGCCATTGCCGCCGCTCCAAGCTTCGAAGCTTGAAGCCACGGCAGCAGCAGCCCAGCAGCAGCAGCAGCAAGTCCTCCCGCCCCTCCGCGACCGTCCCCGCAGTCGCTCACCGCCTCCGCGCGCGTCTGCAGGGCGTTCCCCGCCTCCGTCTCCGTTCTGTCCGCCTCGCAGTTGCACCCGTAGCCCGCCGCCGCGCGCACTGCAGCGGCCGGCTACGGCCTCACGCCGACCCCTGCCCCCCTCCGCGACCCTCCGCGACCACCTGCAGACCTCCTCCACGCTCGCTCCTCCGCGCCATCGCCCGCTCGTCGACTTCGCGCAGGCCTGCAGAACCCTGCGCGAAGGCGCGCCCGCACCCGCCGTCTTCAGACGTCCGCCTCCGCCTTCAGACGACGCGGCGTCAGACGTCCGCCGCCGCGAGCAGACGACTTAACTCGCTGCCATTGTCCACGCTCTCGATCTCTCCAGCCCGCTCTCTCTCTCTCTCTGCTGATCTCTCTCTCCCGCTCTCTCTCTCTCACGTATTCTCTCTCTCCCGCTCTCTCTCTCTCACGTATTCTCTCTCTTTTTCACTCACTCACAGACACACACTACACCAACACACACACATCTTCACCGACACACACACACACCCACACACACACTTACACTATACGTATAGTTATATATAGTAACATATATATACTTATATACATCTATATATAATATATACATACATATATATATATATATATATATACACTTATATACATAGTAATATCTATAGTTATGTATACATACATATATATATAATATATATACATATATAATATATATATATATATATATATCTACTTATATATATCTATATACTTATACATATACTTATATATATATATATATATATATACTTATATACATAGTATATCTATATATTTATGTATACACACACATATATATAATATATCTATATATATATATATATACACGTATATATATATCTATATACTTATACATATACTTATATATATATACATATATATATATATATACATCTATATAGTATTATATATATATACTTATATACATATATACATAGCTATATACATATATACATACATATATATATATATACATATACACCTATATATATATATATATATAATACATATATATCTATATATATCTATACATATATACTTATACATTTATATACATATAGATATATTTACTCATATACATACATATGTACATATATTTTCACGTTATTTACTATACGCTGTATCACGGGGATATCTGCACCAGTTGCTGATATTCCCTGATACACGCGTACAAAAAAAAGCGTTGTCCCATACATCATCCATCCTCCATCCACACTCCACGCGGCACATAGTCGTGTTGGTTGCGTCTCTCTAGACGTCAACTGACTCGACATAGTGCTACACTCCATCGTCACCTCCACCCCCACCCCTTTATATATATACTACATATAAATATATATCTATAGCTACTATATTTAATTTCTATCTGTTAGCTTCCTTCTTAGTAAAAAGATAAAAAAAGGTATAAAAGTGAAAAGATAATCTTTGATTTGCAGGTACCCCCGTCTTGCGAGTAGCAAGACTTGTTTTGGGACTCTGTTTGGCTAAAAGCCAAGGACACAATTTTGAGGGTGTGCCTCAAGAACAAGGATTACCATAAAAAACCTAAATAAGAAAAACACCAAAAACACAATAAACGAACGGAAGAGACGCGTTTTAAGGAAAACGTAGAAACTCGACTTTAACCCCACTTCCCTGAGTTCGACCCTGGGCCTAAAAGTGACAAGATAAAATCAATTAGGCCAGGTTAAAAATTTTGTAAAGAGATGGTTAGGTCTGAATTAGGTTAACCACTATACATATTTCAACGATAAAAACATCATATTAACAACCTATCCAGGCCGACTCATCAGCTGCCAGTGCAATATAAATTGTTTTTGTGTTTTCTTCTAATTGCCTCAAGTAACATAAAGGTGAGGTCCCTCGCCCTCACGCCTCGTCCGCAACCTGCCCCTGCAGATCTAGCACCCAACCCATTTACCTAAACCTAGCACTCCTCGCGCATCACACCCATGCCGGTGTGCCTGGACCCGGGCACGCACCCGACCCGATTACCCGGCTCTGGGAGAGCGTACCGATGAGAGAAATAGAGAGATAGAGAGAAACGCGGGGAGGGTAGGGGTAGGTTTTTGCCTAACCATGCCTGTGCAGGGAAGCTGAAGAAGAAAAAGGAGGAAGAGGAAGCAGAAGAAGAGAAGAGGAAGCGGCCAAGGACTTAGTCACACCAAGGAGTAGGAGCTGAAGAAGAAGAGGAAAGGAAAGGAAGAAGAAGAAGAAGGAGCAGGAGCTGAAGAGGAAGAAAGAGCCAGAGAAGAAAAGAGGAGGGAGCTGCCGCAAAGAGGAGACCAAGCAAAAAGGGAAAAGAAGAGAAGAAAAAATCAAGGAGACGAAGCAGCAGCAGCAGCTAAAGAGAAAGGAGGAAGAAGAAGGACACGTGCACTGTAGCAAGTTGCTACTTAAGGCGTCTGATTCATGGAATCAGACGTCTAAAGACAGAGAGAAGAAGAGAAAGAACAAAGGAGAGAAGAAAAGAAAAGAGAACAAAAATTTTATTTCCTCTCTTTATTCTTTTTTATAAAACAGTATATTATTGTAAATTGTGATTTTTATGCTTCTAAAATCAAGCTTGTTCCCTGAGTTTGACCTCAGAACATTTTAATTTCGAGTAATAAAATAAAAATCAAACTGATCACCACACCAGTTGCTATTAGTGACGATTCGGTTCTCCAAAGAATTGTCACTAATCATGCACTTTTTAGTAGTTCTAGTTACCAATTGAGGAACTAGGGTTGATAAGGGGTCAAGATTTTTATTGATTCACTAGTATTACAACGCTTAGACTAACCATATTCAAATAATTGTCACCTATTATCTCTCAAATAAGGTTGCACATGGGTTAGGTTGGGAAGGATTGGGACCTAACCCACAACCCAACTAGTAAAAGTGGGTTGAGTTAGGTCAAGCTGGACTAGGTTGTTGATTAGCCAAAGTATTGGACTTCTTTCTTATATATTTTCTACTTGATTATATAAAATTTAAACCCATAAGGCTATCATTCAAGGTATATCAAAGCAAATAAAATAACCAAAAGCTAAAACAAAATAAACAAAATAATTACAAAATAAGCTAATGCATGTAACAAAAGGAGTGTTTGGCTAATGGTAGAGTGAAAATAATAGATAAAAGATCAAATGTTAATGGTCTTTTAAATATAGTGAGCTGCACAATGACTCTAATCAATATGGTCATAATTATATTTTAATACTTTTTCGGTAGCAGCATAGTTAGCTGCATTATCTATGATAAAATGGATGACATTTTGGGACCACACAAATTCAATCGCTTCTTTGAATAAACCACATAAATAATCTAATGTTTTTAAATGATTGGAAGCATCAACTGATTTAAGGGAAATCGTTCCTTCAGGATAGAATGTCAAAAATTTAGTTAATGTTCTTTGTCATCTATCTGTCCATCCATCTACCATGAGTGTGCAACCAAATTTTTGCCAATGTCTTCTAAATGTTTTAATGTAATCAGACATATCCTTCACATTTTCTTGTAATAAGGGTCCACTTACCCTATATGCAAATGGTACTTTATAACCAAATCCAACGAATGCAACAACATCCAACATCTCCTAAAATTCTAAAATCTCAACCGTATGAAATGGTATGTGTGCCTGAATAAATCACTTTGCAATTTTGAAATTAGCAGCGTGAATAAGATCTTTTGAAGCCAAAACGCTTTTGATTGAAGGTTTACTTCCAGGTGTAGTAGCTGGAGGAAGAAAATTTTTTAAGCTATGGGTTTGTGAATCCTTTGATGCAACACTACTTGATGGGTCTGATGGCTGCTCAAGTAAACCATGGAATATAACTGACTAAGAGCTAATGGGAGTCATTGCAAAAGTTTCATCAACTCTTCTTTTTTCTATTTGATATGATTCCAATGCAGTTTTCATTTGATACTCCACATGGCTTGAGACATTTCTACATGACTCAGTCTACCCCTTTTTCTTTGCCAAGTGTTCCTTAAATTTGTGAATCCCTCCTCCATTGATAATCTGAAGACAGTAATTATATTTCACCTTGAAAGATTTTAATGAAATCAATGTACAATGATCCCAAGTAATATATTATTTTCTTCTGACTATTATTTTATTAACTTCAGGAGTGGATGAGACTCATTAGGGACTCATTTCTCATTTCTATCCATTGTTCTACAAATAAAATAAAACAAAAAAAATATAAAACATGATTCTTATCCATTACTCATCATTTTCACAAAATCATATCACATCAAAATTTAAATACATGGATAATCAAATTACATATTACATATCAAATATTACACATTAGTACATACACATCAGTATATATCAACCATGGAAGAAAGACTATGGTAAAGATTAGAGGTAAAGATTGTTTGTTAGCAGAAACTCCTAATTATCCATTACTAAAAATGATAATGAACGGCAATCACTTATTGAAAACATACATGATAAATTAAGTTAAACCATTACATCATTAATTATTAACACAATCAATTTCTTGATTAATTTATGAATGATAGAATATATGGTTAACTAAACGATCATGTTTAGAATATTGTACTAAACAGTCATCTTTTTCCTTTTTTTTTCTAGGGGGGGAAGGGGCAGGTTGAATCGGGATCCGATTCATCGATTTAAATCGATCGAACCAAATCAAACTATGGTTCCAATGATTCGAAACATTCTTTCCAAAAATCGATCGATTCGACTATTCTTCCATCGATTCCTGATCCAACTGGTTGAACCGATCGATCCAGGATTTTAGAACATTGGTGGAAAGTGGTACTCAACTAATGAAAAATGATATTCCACATATAGAAAATCATCTCATCGTACGAAAAATCATTTCCTCACAAATTGACAATCATTTTTCACCAGTTTCAACTAGTGATAATAATTTTCGCTTGATTAAAAATAATATTCCACTTAGGGAATATCATAGGCAGAAAATCACTTATAACCATTTTCAAGTAATAGATAAGTACCTTTTTTTTCCATCTATACTTTTGATACGATAATTTCATTTCTTAAGTGGTGGTGATAGACCGTACAATACTTGGTTACTTTTTCTTTTTAAGTGAATGAGAGACGCATGGCACGATCGCCATTATTTTTTATCTTTTCTTTTTCTCTTCTGTTACTATCAGGTAGAATTTGAAATCCAACAAGGATGCAATACTTACTTTTTACTTCTAAACTCAACCAGCAAAATCACTAAATTAAATATATTTCCCTTGTCGTTCCCCTGTACTAATATATTTTTCCTCACCTGCATGCATTTGTTGAACGCATATAACAAGTGTTAAAGGTTTAATTTTTTTTAATAAACACAGGTCATTTCAATAGAATCGAGATCATGAATTAGTCCGAGATGCAGAGCTAAGCGTTACACCAATAAAGAGATAGTGGAAGTCACCTTGTAATCCCACATTGGTTGGTAATTAATTGAACGATCAATCATATGAACTCCAACGTAGTTGTCAAGAATTTAAGTAGGGGTAATTATGACACTTCAAATATATCTCACATGAGAGGCTCGTATAGTGGATTAGTACACAAGCAGAATTGAGAATTATTATTTCTTTAATTTATATTTAAATATTTTTAGTGATTACTTTAAGTTAATTGCATCTACACTAAATAAATTGTTAATCAAACTCGTATTTAAGCCAAGGTCATTACAAGAGAAGAGTGGGATGAGGTGAGGAGATAGGGAAGAGTCAAGGCAAAGCTGGGAGATGGATGTCATCGTATGAGTTGTCACACATACCCCTCCTGGGAGGTTAACATCCATGCATCGTAGAGTGCTATTTTAGAGGGTTTCAGTGACACATATTCTGTGTTCCAAACCTACATATATTTATTTTGGTGTAGTCCGACCACAGTTGTTTGTAAAGTCAAATGCATCGTTGACGTATAACATATATCCACTTTAGCAAGAAAAAAAAGTATGATTTCTTAAATTAATATAAGGTAGGACATGAATTTAACCATTAATATGAACACCTTATACATCTTTGACGAATGCGATCCTGAAAGGCCGCTTATTATCCTACAACAGATCCGTAACGTAAGATCCAAAAACAACTACCGAGATACCAACAACTGTTGGGAGTTGAACTCTACGATTCTTGGGGGGCATTTTCGAGTTTCAGACAAGCATTTTAGAGTGCAATGCTCGATACTTCACAGATTGATTATTTTTAATCTGAACACATGAGTTTGAAAAATCAAATGCGCTGTGATTTATAACGGATCCGTCTTATAATTAAAAAAAATAATAAAGTTTTTTATACCAAAATATATACAATGGATATAAATTCAAATATATATCTAGACGAATGTAATACGTACGTCTTCAATGGATGTAATTTTTGGAAGATCGCTAATCAAACTATCCCACATCAGCACTATGCGGTTAGATTCTTACCGGTCTACAACGTATTAGGGGAATTGCACAGGACCTCTACCGGAATTGAATCGATTTAAGTTATTTGCAAGAAGTACCAAAATTAACTCAACCCAATGGACCTTATCCAACGCAATCCGCCAAATTGAACGTGAAACGCAACTCGTGTGATTAAGAGTCGGATTTCACGTGAGTAATGCGGATCTATGTGGCTAATGGGTAGGCTCCCGAATATAGGATGTGGACAACCTATTTGGTTTACGACCAAGGTCTTGAATGAGAGATGTAGACCCCTTTGGTTTATGGGTAGGGTCCGACCCGGCCCGACCCGACCCACTTAAGGGTGTTCCCAACATGAACCTGGTCACTGGTCAGGCACACGACACGACCTATTCGACATCCTATTTCTTGCAACGAGCAAACTCCCCGGAGGAAGGGTTCTAACTGCGGACCTCTGGGAAAAATCACCTAAAGTTCGAGGGCCTACTGCGAAATAATCTCCCAGAAGCACGTGGTGCGTGGATTTATCTCAGCGGTCAAACAGGGACCCCCACTTTCCCCCCACAACGGTCGGCCCCTCCCGCGCGCGCGAAACGAGGGAACCGTTACAGAGAATCACTCTCGCCCCCACACCCCCAAAGCACGAAAACAAACGAACAGAGGAAAGCGAGAGGAGAGAGAGAGAGAGGCCGCAAACCAAACTCAGAACACCCAATACAAGAGAGAGTGCCCGTAACCATAAAACAACAGCAACAACACTCAACAAAACACACACACACACACGCACGCACGCATACACACAAAGAAATCATTAATAGAGAGCTAAACGATCGAGAAAGGCCATGGAGGCAATGGAAGACAAGAAGGACTCTTCGGTGGCGAGAGCGGAGAAAGACAAGAGCTCGCCGGTGTTGTCCTCATTCAAGCTCAATGCACACGCACCCGAGTTCGTGCCGAGGGTACAGCCACAGATAACGCCCCCACCCGTCTCAGGTTGCTACTACTACACCCCATGGTTCCAATTCATAGGGGACGGGACGAGCGGAGTTGGGAGCGGGGAATGGTTCTACTTCCCTGAGCAAGATCTCGCGCACCTCGTTGCGGATTCCCCAAGGAGGACGCCGAAGTATTCGGGGAACACATCCGATACGTTGCAGAGGATCGTCAAGCAGGTAGATTTCGCGAAACCCGCGAGGGTCCTCGTGAAGGGGATTACCACTCTACCAACCCTTTTCTGTCCATGGCTTCCTAATTTCTTTTGGATTATCATAGTGCTTTTGTGTGTGTGTGTGTGTGTGTGTGTTCTCTTATTCTTCTTTTCTCAATTCCAACCATAGAGGTTGATGTCATGCTGCACGTCTTGCTTGCATTTCAAAAATCACCTTTAAAAATTGTGTTAGATTGTAGCTGATACACGTCAACCAACAATAGACCACAATTCCTAAGATGGGATGGGTTGTTTTCTGCATGGATCACAAGCATGTTGGACCAAGAAGCTCTCTATGTGAGGAAAGCTTTCGCAATTTAGGATTAAGTACTTGGGAATTGCCTTTCGGTTCACTGGCATAGATTCAATCTAGATGTCCCAATCAGATCTTGATCGATCCGGTGATCTGATTGTGAATCGCCAAAAACTGATCAAACTCGCCAAGTTCTTGAGATAAATGGGGTTCGGTTGCGTATGGAAGTATGTGGTGCGATTTGCACCTAGGAATTTTACGGGTAAGAGAAAAGCTAAGAACCTATAGGTTAGAATGGGTTGAGCCCTTGTTTTGCAGATCTCTCCCTTTTTTTCTCGGCATTAAAAGGGCAGAATTATCGTGTCTGGTTGAATCGGAAACAATGCGAAATGTTTTTAATGGCTAGTCTTAGTTGCTTTCATAGTTATGCTGAACCGAAGAAATGAAATGTTTTTGGCTTTGGGATGACTTGTGACCATTATTCCGGTAAGCCCTTTTGCCCAATCGGTCAGTGTGATCCCCCTGCAAACAATTTATTGGGAAATACCATGTAATCTTCTTATATTAAAGGTGAGCTCCATTACTGAAACAAGATCTATATGCTATTGATTTTGCTCCTAGCTTTGTGAAATATGTGATGTAACACATCTCAAACATGAGATTTTGTATTGGAATCGAAGGTGAAAGGAAGATATCACAAGCAAAATGCATTGCCTTGGACATTTTTCAATCAAGATTTGAAGGATCGGGATCCGGATCCGAACAGCTGATTAGTATTGGTTGATTCCCTGACTAGAGAATGCACATCCTATTAGATCCAATCGATTCATGCCTGATATTCAAGTTTTTGAAGCTAGTATACTGTTCATTTTGCGAACCATAGATAATCTCAATCGCATATGTAGACGTTTAGCATGTTGAGTAAAATTTGTATTCGTATATAATGATGGATGTCAATAATTTGCATTCTTCTCTACATAATTACTTTAAGTTCGACCTTGCACGTTTACATACCAATAAGATCCCTCATCAAGCTTGCGTTTTATGCATGATTGCAGGTGGAGTACCAATTCAGTGATGCAAATTTAGTTGCGAGTGATTACATGATGAAACTCATTAATAAAGACCCAGAAGGATATGGTGAGGGTTATAGTCTTATGAAATGTGATTTTTCAAAAAAACTCGGCAAAGTACTCTATTTTATGTTCCTTATCACTGAACAAAGCATTGACCCTGAATTGGGAGATTACATGATGCTTCTCTTATTAGCTGTTTTTTTTTGCTTACAGTTCCCATAGCTGGCCTTGTTTCCCAGAAGAAAGTCAAATCTCTTGGAAGCAACAGCTTCATGCTTGCGAAAGCACTTCGAACGTCATCTAAACTCGTAAGCTCGTTTACCATTGCATATGTTTTGGTTCATATCACCAGGGACTTTAAATTGAATGCTTAATTCTGAAAGCCTTTCATCTATTTTGGAGGTTGTAAGTGAGGATGGGAAGAGGGTGAGGCGGAAACAGGTCTTCTCAGAAAGAGATAAAGAAGACTTGCAGGTCATATTTCAGAATAGGTTCATGGAATCTTTTCTGCTTGAAAGATCCCAATGGAAAGTGCACCTTTTTTTCCCTTTTTTTGGGCTATTCAAAGTATTTTTTCCTTGCAGGCTCGCACCGTGATAGTCGAAAATCTACCCGAAGAAAGTTCGCGTCAAAACATCGAGAAGATCTTCGGCACTGTTGGAAGGTCCCCATGTTTCCATTGTGTCATATTTCCATGATATCATCGTGGAAGAGCTTGCAAGTTTGACAATCCTTCCATTGCTTGGGCAGGGTAAGGAGTGTTCGAATATGTTATCCACAGGATCAAAATGCAGCGAGGCATTCTAAAAGCGATATCTTGATCAGTAACAAGGTATGATGTGATAAGCCCTCCATCTTCTAAACCGTGGAAAGAAAGGCGACAAACATACTAGATAGAGGAGTTGGCATATTACCTACGGATATTTACCACTGTCTTGATTTCCTTTCTTCGTATAGATGCATGCACTTGTGGAGTATGAGACTGCTGAGCTTGCAGATAAAGCGGTAAGTATGCTTGCCATGCCCTAGAAACCAATTTGATTCCCAATTATCGCAGTCATTGCTTAAAGAAACACAAGATTTACTACCAAATAACTCTGACTATTCTTCAAAGGCTGAAAAGCTGAACGATGAGAGAAACTGGAGGAAAGGCCTCAGAGTTCGCGTGATGCTAAGACGCTCGGTAAGTATATTCGTCCAAATTCAAAAGAATGGCGGACGTGCATGAAAATTGGTTAAGATTACAGCGAAATCACTCACTCTTTCGTCCTTGTTAATATGTGTTGTGTAGCCAAGATCGGTGATGAGGAACAAAAGGGAAGATTACGATTGCTTCGACGATGTCTCTGACGAGGATGATCGGTCGCCCACTGGACAGTTTCATTCGCCTCGATCCTTAAAGCTTTCTTCTGAACATAATGTGAGTTGCATCCTTGAGTGTGCCATCGCTTGCTTCGATTCGGCAATTGTTTCAAATTCAAGAATGCACTTCTCTTCCATCCGTCCTCGCTGTTCCATTCATGTGATTATTAGCGTACATCACAAGACATGTTTACATTTACATGCATTGCCATGCCAAGCATTAAGATGCTTGAGTGCCTTTGCTGTACATTCAGATAGCCTCCCACCTATATTTCATGGAAGAACTGTTGTCTCACAGATTGACTCCTGGAAGAATGTTGAAAATCCCGGTGGATTGAGGCGAAGTTGGAGCCTTGTTCGCGGGAAATCCTACGGGGGACTGCAGGGTCACAATGGATGTGGAGTGTTGTCTCCCGCTCCACAGGGGAATAACCTCACCCGCAACGATTTATCAGGGAAGCACAGCACTCGAAAACCGGGAATAGTCGATGGATCACGTGGGATACTGTCTCCTCCACAGCCAGCTAACGTTGTTCACAGCGAGGTGACGAGGCAGCCTCTACGAGGTCCGCGAATGCCAGATGGAACACGTGGATTTACGATGGGTCGCGGTAGGCCACTGGCATCTGTTCAGAGCTGTCCTCAGATGGAGACCTGATTACTCGGGCACTGAAGAAGATCGGAGAATTATTTGCTTCCTTACTTATATAAGGGTGGAGAAAATTTTTGATTTTACTTCTCTTTTTTTTCTTTCTTTCTTTCTTTCTTTCTTTCTTTATCCTATCCTTTGCTATCTTCCATGAGTCAACCACCACCACTGATCATTTGATTTTGTAGAATTGGTCTCGAGGGTTTCCTCTTGCCCTGTCATTGTTTTATCCCCAATAAAGAAATTCGTTTGGATTTTTGTGTCGGGCTTCAAATTGGATTTCATGAATCCGTTTTGCGTGAAGTCCTGATTGGAGTCACATTCTTCGTAACTCGTAAGATAAAAAAAACCGAGAACTCCTCAAAATGAAGAAATTTTCTTGAAAATCAGGCTGTCATTGTACTCACAAGATGCCAGTGATCATGGACCCAAATAACTGAAATATGCAATTGAGCTCAAATTCTGGTCTTTGTAGTCACAAGATCGCTCGAGATCACGGTGAGGCACTGGGCGCTGCTGGATTCATCGTTGGGCCTGGTGTAGGGAGTAATCAGTGGAGTCATACACGTTAATAGTCTCAATTTGAGCTTGCCTTCATAGATTTTGCATGAGCAACCAGACTGATTTCATTTCAAACTTGGTAGAAGGATGCATTCCTTCATGATCAATCTAGTTCGAAACGATGGCGAGATTTTAAGCGATTCACTTGGAATTTTGTTGTATTCCTCATTGTTCAATTACGGGTAAATGGGTATACATATTCTTGGGCATCGACCCATATAACCCGTCTTATATGTTGTAACACACCGCTTGTTTTGTAGTCTTTACGAAGAAACCATAGCCTTCATGAGAGAGAGGTCCAACAGAAGTCGTTTCGGAGGTTTTTTTCCCTCCCATCATGAAGGGGTTTACATAAATCCTTATGTGACCGTGCGAACACTTTTGTTCCGATTTCTACACGATATCCGAGCCTCTGATCAAGGGGTTTGGATTGGTTGTGGGAATTCTCCATGCATAGGTTGTGCGTTCAGGAATTCTGATCTGCGTATCTGGAAAGACGTCTGACTTCTGGAAGGACATCAAAAGATTAGATCTAAGCCTCCCATCCGCATACTTTTGTATGGGATAAGGACATCAGAAGATTAGATTTGGACCTCCGATCTGCATATTTTTTATGGTATAACAAGTACACTCTACATATCTGGAAAGATGTCCGATTTCTCTATGCTCACGTTGTTACGGAGTCTAGTTAGTTATTTGTTCTATTAGTATTATGTGGTGCTATGTATTTTTTATTTTCTTTATGGGTTTTACGGTAATTTGCACCCACCTCTCCCTCTATATAAAGAGAGGTAGGGTTAAAGAATACAGGTTCAGTTGTTCATTTTTCCCAACTTGGTATCAGAGTACCTATCCTAGACCGTAGCCCTGGTATCCCACCCAAGTAGGCCTTCGAAACCCTAACCACCAAAATCCTTCTCTCCTCCTTGCCTCCTAGACCCATCGCTAGTGGTCTCTTCTCCTTCGTCATCGGCAGGCCAGCAATCAGTAGGAGAGCCTGCCAGCGGCAGTAGCAGCGATAGACATCACTGGCCTGCCTGTTTGCAGCTTCCGCTGCTAGTTGCAACCACCGGCAACAGCCTAGTAGATTGTCAGTAAACTAGCAGACCGGCAGCAGTAATAGATCGACAGGTAGCAACGGCTATCACCGCCGGTCTGCCCATCTGTAGCCCCTACCTTTGGTTGCAGCCAACAGTAGCAGCCCAGCAGATCACCGGTGAACTGGCAGGCTGGCAGCTGCGGTAGATTGGCAAGTTGGTCCTTTTTCAGCGGAAAGGAGGATAGGCCCTCCTGGATGGCCATGCTAGGATGGTTCCCCGCATTCTACTGTGGACTCCATTGGTTCCAGGGGTTCCTTTGAGGCCTTTGATCTAATCTCCAAGAGATGTATGCTTGGATCTCGTGATCAAGGGGTTCATCTTCTATATTTTAGACATTCTTCATGATATGAAATCAGTGATTCAGATCTATTTTCTAGGTTTATCCTTCCCCTCAATGCACAATGGCATTATTAGGGTTGTTAGAAATGTCATTGGGTATCGCTACAAAGGTTGGGAAGTATAAAAACTCATTAGCAAGAAACAAACTGCAGTGTCCAGATCCAGTGCTGAGTCTGAATATCGTGCTATGACTTAGACATTGGCAGAGTTGATGTAGGTGAGATCCTTGCTAAATGTAATGACCCGATTCCCGAGTCCCTACGAGACACGAGAACCGGACCGACTCGACTAATCCCAAGACCTAGTCGTCCAACGAGGAAGTAACCAAAAGAGCAGTAAAATAAACCACATTCAGCATGAATATAACTAGCAGTAACAAAAATACAGCAGTAAGAAAATGAACTACTACAGCATGTACCACCACAACAGTAGAACAACATTTAACATAACATGAACTACAAGTAAAGAAAAGTACAGAGAGTAACAAGAACTACTCACTACAGTTGAAAAAAAAGGGATACAAAAGAACTGCGGTAACTCTACTGGACCCTACTCGGCCTAGCGTCCTCTGCAGCCGCTGACCCTGGCTGCTCAACACCTGGTCCTGAAAAGTAACGAGTGTAACACGTCAGCGAAACGCTGAGTAGAGTGGCAACTAAACTAAAGAAGCAGTAAAGTGTACAGTAGCTGTTTTATTTTCTTTCTTTATTTACGTCTTTCTATTGTTTCACAATTTATCTATTTCTCAGATCCTTCACTTGATCTCGAATGTTCCTCGTGGGAACGATCTTGATTGCAGTCTTTTCCGAAAAGTAGAAGTAACACGTGGTGCTCTCCTGGCCGGGAGAGTCCCCCGTGGTGATCCTGTTGGTGCTAAAGCACCACGATCATTTATTTTGATGATAACAAAACACGTGTTATTTAACATTTGCAATTTGAGTCCTAGATTTCAGGTCAATTGCAAATGTGGACGTGTTTAGACGGAGTTCGAGCTCGCATCCAGGACGGATTGGAGGAGCTTGACGGAAAACAGAGGAGGTTCGCATGGAGCGAAAGATTGAAGATGGAAGGAAATGAAGAATAGGATAGATTTCCTTCTTTTGTACTTGTTGTATTTTTCGTTTCTTTTGTTGCTTTTTATTTCCTTAGATATTTTATGTTAAAGAGCCTCAAAGAACCCTAACAGTAGTCCTAGGAACACCGGCACAACCCTATGATACTTAGGTTTTCTGTAGAATACTTAGAAAACTAATATAGGGTTCAAACAGCACTTCCAGACATCTAATTCCCAAATCATACGTCTGATAAAGTATTTTAAGACGTCTGACTGTTGTTTCAGACATCTGATAACTGTTAGGCTGCACATAGCTAGTTCTGTCTAATGAAATCAGACGTCCAGACCTTAGTCCAGACGTCTTAGAAGACGTCTGATGAACTTGCCAGACGTCCAGATAGTGGACCGTTGACTAGCTTAACAGACACTGCAGAATATGACCGTTAGAGCCTTATCAGACGTCCTTAGGCCTTTCCAGACGTCTGATAATTGACCGTTTTGCCTCGGCTAGCCCAAAATCTCTTCTCAGAGATTTTCTAGCCGTTGCAACGTTTGGAAATCAATTCCCAGGGTAAAAGTAGGTTTCCAGACGTCCAGACATAGTGCCAGACGTCCTGTATGTCGTCTGATGGACTTGCACAAAAACCTTGTTTAGATCTGATTCAAGTCAGGGAGAAACCCGCATAGAATCAGACGTCTGACCTTGAAATCAGACGTCTTAAAGTGGCCTTCCAGACGTCTGATGCAAGAGTTAGACGTCTGATAACCCTGTCAAGTGTAATCATTGTCCTGATTTCGGCCTGATTCTCATGAACTTTGTTCCCAAAGGCTATAGAACCCTTTCTAAGCCTTCCAAAGCCTTCCTAAGGCCTCTATAAATAGAGGGGAACCCTTGCAACATATATACACTTAAAAAAAATAAGAGAAACACCTAGACACACAAGAAACACTTTGCAATACACTAAGATCAAGTATTTCCACTCTCTTGTGTCCAAGAAGCTCTTGCTCTCTAAGCTCAACTTCTACATCTTGAGAGCATCAAACCGTTGCGCACCCGCTCTCCCGCCATTGTCTACGAGAGCGAAGTTGCGCCGTTGCGTGGCTCACGCACCCGTGTCATCGTCGACGCACTCCTTGCAAAGGGGAGTTTCCTTATTCCTATAGAAGCTAGGTTTATAATTACTTTGTTGGCTCTATAGGACTTGTTGTTTCTTTTATCTTTGTTATTTTGGTTGGGTATTCGCTTTGCGTATTCCCGTCTCCTTCGTGGGACAAAATCCTTCTCGTAGAGAGAAGGGGTTGAGGAACGCTACCCTCGTACTTGTAGCGTGGTTGTACTGAGGTTGAATCACCCTCGTTTTAAAGTGATTCGGTTAGTGGATTTGACCAACTAGGTTGATCGGAAAATCCTAACTCGAGAGGGTTAGGTGGTGATTTTCACCCGGTTTGGGTTTCCACCTTAAAATTACTTGTGTACTTGTGCGATTGATTTTTGTGAGATTGTTTATATTTCAATTCCGCATTTTTTTGTTACGCTAATCTCACCCCCTCCAAGTAGGAAATTTCAGATCCTACTCTCAGTCAACCACCCCAAGGTCGCTGACAGACGTAACGGTGACTACGGCACGCGCGATAAACACACGGGTAGCTACCCCGCACTGACACGCTGTCAGTCGTTTCCGTTAACGGGTGCACCCAAAGCACAGCACGGAACCAGTATAGGGCAGAGCCCTCTCAGTAACAGGGGTCCAACCCCTCCACAGTCCGCGCACCCTCGCCTAACTACCCTGGTTTGCCCAGTGGGCCTAACAAGTCGGTGTAGGAGGGCCAGCAGAACCCCGGGGTCCGTGGGGTAGCTAGTACCCTCCCTACACTAGTAGCTCTCCTCGGTACTGTGTACACGAGGGCCAAAAGTCGGTACAGAGTGACCAGACCTAACCCCGGGTCCCTAGGGCGGCTGGCTCCGCTCTGCACTAAACAGGTAACAGGTGCTTCCACTTGCACTACGTACCCAAGAGACAACACACTTCCACATCTTTCCTTCTCAGTTCCATTTCATTCTCTTTCCAGGAGTTCTACTCCTAATTCCCCGTAGGGTTCCAGCTCTTTTAACTCAGCACATTCAGGTTTCACCATTCCAGTTTCACGTTCATACAACCCATGTTCTCAATCATGTTCATTTATTCATAACAGGCAGTTGTTAAATCAATTTACAGGCAGCTATTATTTCCTTTCCACATTTTCCCAGATTGCAATATTATATCCATATCACTAGTTTTCCAATCCTAGGATTCATGCCGTACCCTAGGATCTATCATTCAATCTAGTTTTCAATCCTAGGTTTCATGCAATACCCTAAGATCTATCAATTATTCCACAATTGTAACAAATCTGATTAAGTAAATTAAAAGCCACTCTACCAGCTACAACGGGGGTACTGGGGGCGTGGTCGGAAATCCCGCGCGCCTCCGCAACCCCCGAGACTGCAATGGAACGGGGTCCTAACACAAGGATCAAACACAAGGAGTTTCTTAAAACAGTATATAATTACTGTAAACGGGTAGAGGATTTTATTCCGAAAAGAACGCAACACGAAACGCGGAAAACGGACTCCGAACGGGCCCTAAACGAGTCGAAAACGACGAAACAGTCCAAAATCAGACGTCTGGAACCTCTTCCAGACGCCCTAACGGACTCCGGGGCGTCTGGCTTAATTCCCAGACGTCCGATGGTCAACCCGGACGTCTGGAAGTCCTCTCCATCATCTAGCACTGCGGCCAGACGTCTGATTCGCATTGGATGGCGAGTCTCGCGCCCTCCCGAGCAGAACCTGCACGCACCCACTCCTCGCTCTCAGTACAACGGGTTGCAGACGAAGGCGCGGCGG
Source organism: Thalassia testudinum (assembly GCA_037157565.1). Taxonomy (NCBI): domain Eukaryota; kingdom Viridiplantae; phylum Streptophyta; class Magnoliopsida; order Alismatales; family Hydrocharitaceae; genus Thalassia; species Thalassia testudinum. The sequence goes on from JAZHRO010000024.1 coordinate 30,259,025, forward strand.
ACGGCTGCATGGCCGTACGCGCGAAAAAGGAAGAAGGACGAAATAACTTACTTGCCAGACATCTAGACAGTCCTCCAGACGTCTGATTCTGGAAAAACTTCCAGAATCAGAGCTCGACTCGCTCTCCGCCCACGACGCACGGCCGCGCCGCGCCCCGTCCGCCTGCTGCTCAAGCTGCAGCAGCCCTTCCGCGACACTCCACGCCGGCTGCTCCCCCGCCGGCCGGCTCTAGCTTCCCCGGCAAGCTCGAGCCCTCACGGTCAAGCGTCTCCTCCCTCGCGCAACACCTCCTCCCGCCCACTTGCCGCGGCCGCTGCTGCTGCCGCCGCTCGCTCTCGCTCCTGCTGGAAGAAGAAGAAGAAGGAAGCGGAGGAGATGAATGCGAGGGAGAGGGCGAGGGCCTTTTGAGGCCGCGCGGGATGAGAGAGAGAGAGAGCACTGTGCCCTGCAGGAGGAGAGAGGGAAAAAGAGGAAAGCGGGTGGCGGTTGCAGGTCTGCGCTTGCATGCGCGCAGACGCAACCCCGTACTCCGCAAAAAATTAAATCCCAGATGTCTGGAAGGGGTTCCAGACGTTTGGTCAGATGTCTGGGTCACCTCCCAGACGTCTTAAAAAACGTCTTGAAGCTGCGTTCGTAACACTGAGTGATCTACATATACAGATTGATGGGCTTATAGAGCTACAATGTGATAACAGGGCTACCACTTATTTTGCTAACAATCTCATGTTCCATGAACACACCAAACATGTAAAGGTAGATTACCATTACACCAGAGATTTGATTCAGAAGAGATTTATCTTCACCTCCCAGGTTACTTCAGAGGAGTAGACTGCTGATGTCTTTACCAAACCTCTGGCTAGATCTGTCTTTGATATAGGTGTGTCTAAGCTGAGCATGATCGATACTTATGCTCCAGCTTACGGGGAAGTGTTACAGAGTCCAATTAGTTATTTGATATATTGGTGTTATGTGATGCAATGTATTTTTTATTTTCTTTATGGGTTTTACGGTAATTTGCACCCACCTCTCTCTATATAAAGAGAGGTAGGGTTAGAAAATAAAGATTGTGTTGTTCATTATTCCCAACTCACGTCTAAGTGCAATGCTATCCTCCACTTCTCCAATACCATCACCCACAAGTTGCACATCTCCTGTATCTCTTGAAGATTGACCATCACGATCGGTAGAGGAGTTCTAAGAATTAATAGGATCACATGTAATGGTGCAATGAAAATAACAAGGTCTACCAGAATGGGAATAGGACTCACCACTTGTTACACTTGTTCTTTTTGAGACACCATTTCCATCTCCCCCTACAATCTACTTTGGAAGGCCTGAAAATTCTCTTCTCCATTATGTAGACTCTCCCCCTTAAGAGGTTTTTTGCACTTGAAATGAGGTTTGTTTTCAAAAAGGTTACATCCTTCATTGCATACTTTCTACTTGTGGAGGGATCCAAGCCTTTGTATCCTTTCTGTATAGGTGAGTATCCTGATGTGTATCCCTCTAAGTAGCCTAAAATGTCTATTTATGCATGTTCTCAGTGTCATAAAAGAAACATACATTGTAAATATTATACAAAATGGCTCATTATGCATTTAGGTTAATTTGTATAAATTGTATAGTAATTCGCCTCTTTTTGTGGCTAGGGACAGGGCAATATTTATCGAGGTCTCGGGTTGAAAATCCAACAGTACAGATTTGATCAGGGCGACAATCGGAGCTCAACAACTCCGAGGTTGCCCTGATCGGATTTCCATAGCATCAGATACAGTCCGAGAAAGATCAGAGGTCAGGGGCAAAGGTGGTGTAAAATTCAAATTGCAGATGACAAATCTAACCGTACAGATGGATTCGAATCGACGATCGCAGCCCAACGACGTGAAAATCGGTTCAATCCGACATCTGTGGCACCACCTACATGCAAAAGAAGATGGACGGCTCAGATGACACCACTTGGCACCATCCTAGCCACCCACGTCACCGCTGTTGGTGCTAGAGCACCACGATCGTTTGTTTTGATGATAACAGAACACGTGTCATTTAACATTTGCACTTGGAGTCTTAGATTTCAGGTCAATTGCAAATGGAGACGTGATTAGACGGAGTTCGAGCTCGCATCCAGGACAGCTTAGAGGAACTTGATGGAGAACAGTAGAGATTCGCGAGGAGCGATAGATTGAAGATGGAAGGACAAGAAGAATAGGATAGAATTCTGTTTATTTCTTTCGTGTACTTTTGTCTTTATTTCCTTACTCTTTTTGTTCCTTAGAACATCATGTTAAAGAGCCAAAAAGTACCATAACAGTAGTCCTATGAACACCTGCACAACCCTAGGACACTTAGGTTTTTTGTACAGAACCTAGAAAACCAACATAGGGTTCAAACAATGTTTTCAAACGTCTAATCCTAAAATCAAACATCTGATAATGAGTTTTAAGACGTCTGACTGTTGACTCAGACGTACGATAACATTTAGGCTAGACCTTTTTAGTTCTGTCTGATGAAATCAAACGTCCAGACCTTAGTCCAGACGTCTTAGAAGATGTCTAATGATTTTTCTAGGCGTCAAATTAGTGGACCGTTGGCTAGTTTAAAAAACACTATAGGATATGACCGTTAGAGCCTTATCAGACTTCCGTAAGCGTTTTCAGGCGTCTGATACATGACCGTTTTACCTCGGCTGACCCGAAAATCACTTCTCAGAGATTTTTTAGCCGTTGCACTCTCTTAGAAATCCATTCCCGTAGAAAAGTAGGTTTCCAGACGTCCAAACATAGTGCCAGACGTTCTGTATGCCGTCTGATGGACTTGCACTAGAACCCTGTTTAGATCTAATTCAAGTTAGGAAGAAACCCGCCTAAAATCAGACGTCTGACTTTGATCCCAGACGTCTTAAACTGACCTTCCAGATGTTTGATGCCAGGATCAGACGCCTGATAACCCTGTCAGTGCAATGATTGTTCCTGTTTTCGGCCTGATTCTCTTAGGCTTTGGACCCAACGGCTATGGAAGCTTTCCAAAGCCTTCCAAAGTCTTCCTAAGACATCTATAAATAGAGGGAATCCTTTGCCACTCAACACACACCTAGACACACCAAGAACAAGCATTTCCACTCTTTTGTCCAAGAGAAGCCCTTACTCTCCAAGCTCAAGTTCTTCATTTAGAGAGTATCAATCATTTGCGCACCCGCTCTCCCGCCGTAGTTCACGAGAGCGACATTGCGTCGTTGCGTGGGTCACTCACCCACGTCATCGATTCGACGCACTTCCATCAAAGGGGAGTTTTCTAATTCCTATAGAAGCTAGGTTTAAATCTTTGTTGGCTCTATAGGATTGTTGTTATTTATTTTTGTTACTTTGGTTGGGTATTCGCTTTACGAATTTCCGTCTCCTTCGTGAGACAAAATCCTTCTCATGAAGGGAAGGGGTTTGAGATACGCTACCCTCGTATAAAGTAGCGTGGTTGTAATTGAGGTTGAATCACCCTCGTTTAAGTGATTCGTTTAGTGGATTTGATCAACTTGGTTGTTCGGAAAATCCTAACTCGAGAGGGTTAGGTGGTGGTTTTCACCCGGTTTGGGTTTCCACCTAAAAGTAATTGTGTACATTGTGTGATTGAATTTTTTTTTTGAGATTGTTTATATTATATTCTGCAATTTATTACGTCACCCCCTCTTAGTAGGGAATCTACAACTGCAACCATCACCGCAACCCTCCTTCACAAAGATTAGATCAAACTCCACCGTCGGATTATCATCCAACGGTGGAGAGCACTGGTGGATTAAATCATAAATGCGACCAAAGAGAGGCTTTAGTGCGGCAGATAAGGCACTGTGCTCGCAAAGGTCGAGCGTTCGAGTCTTCCACGGCACGCTCCCTCCTCACGTGCGAGGGCTTGATTGAGCCATTCAATCTTGAACGAACGACGAAGATGCGAGCCACGTCACGCATAGCGTGCATGTGTGATCAGGCGCACGAGGAAGACACGCGATTGTACATGCCCTAACGCGCGTTCGCAAGCACGATCAACATCTGATCTCAGCCCTCCATCAACGATCGAATGGCTGAGGAGATACAGGCGTGCGGTATGCCTGAAGAAGCAGCGCTTATAGCTTTTAAGTCGTCCGATCTCTTAATCGGATGGCTGATGGCAAGGCGCGCCATGCACTCAACATCTAAAGGGGGAGAGACGGGTGACGTGGCCGCCTCTAAGACATCAGATGCGAAGCAAGTGATAGAGATGAGGTGCGTGTTTTCACCAACGCTGACCTATAGTGACGTGCGCATGTGTCACTAAAGGCAGCAGAGTTAATTTCTCAATGATAAATGCCCTTTTTGCCCTCGTACCTCAACTATATAAAGCCCCCTTATGCCCTCCACAAGATCTTGATCCCTTCCATCATCTCTCTCCCTCTCTAAGAGTTAAGAACTCAAGTTCTAAAGCTCGCTCTCGTGCTCCCAAGCTACGGGAAGCTCCACTATAGTAAAAATACAAAATTTTCCACCTCTCATCCCCTTCGCAAAGCTCTCACCAGCCATCTTCTCGCCCTCATTCTGGAAGTGGATCCCGCGAGGCCGACGCCCTGCCTCACCCTCGATTCTTCCCAATCTGTCATCCATCTTCACTCTCTTTCCAAGCGACGTCCGTCCAACTTGTCCTCCAAGCAGCCGTTGAGGATGATAATTTCTCTCCCTCTTCTCTTTATCGCTTTCTAGATTAGATTTCCCACTTTCTAGTTGTAGTTGTAATGACATTATTTTAAGTATAAAAGTTGCTCTCTCTCTCTATAGTTATAGTATTTATATTGCAAATAGAATAGTAATCATTGTGAATGTCTCATTTATAAACAAAAAAAATTACAAAAAAATATAACTGTGATTTTCAAACCTACGTAGCCTCCTTATGTTCATCTCGGGGCTCATTCTGAGTTTCAGTAAAAATTTATTTGATTAACAAATTTTCTTGGGAATTGCACTACAACGACGAGTTTTCTAAACTCAAATCTTTCGCAACGAATTTTCGGTACATATCCCAAGAATATTCCTTTGACAGATCAGGGGTCAAACTTTAACTATCACAATTGTAAAATATGTATATAACATGTGCATCTAAATACCTTAAAAGGTATAGAAAATGGTTAACTTTCAGGCATGAGTAAGGAGATCAATCTCTTCTCTTCAAGTACACAGCTTGGCATTCAGTTGATGAAGTAAATTGCAATTAAAACTACTTCTACCCAATAGCACTTTAGGCACATTTCCTTGAATTAACAGTGCTTGTGTAATGTCAAGAAGATGCATGTTCTTTCTTTCTGCAATACCATTTTACTAAGAAGTGTAACTACATGATGTTTCATGCAAAATTCCTTTTGCATTAAAAAATTCCATAAAGGAATTCTCCATGTATTCATGAGCATTATCTGATCTGAACACAGCAGTCCTCATGCAAAGCTAGTTCTTGACCATATTACAAAAGCTCTTAATAATGTGAGGGGGCTCTTCTCTACTCCATCAAATAAAGAAATGTGAATTTAGAATAATCATCAATAAATGTAGTGATGTAGATATACTCTGATACCAATCTAACACTTGTGGGTATCCACACATCAAAATGAACCAAGGAACATGGTATTTTACTTTTATGTTTTGACTCAAAAAATAAGGCATGATGATGCTTTGCCAACTGACATGTTTCACAATTCAAATCCTAGGGATTTACTCCAGAAACAAATTTGGAAACTCCCACAAGACTAGGAAGCCTAAATGCCTAAGTTGTCTATGCCATAGGAGAATGTCTCGAGTTCTTGATGGGTTTGTTCCTTGTAATTGCAATGCAACCTAAAGTGCCAGAGCCACCCTCCCAGGCAACATATACGACCCATTGCACTTTAAGGCAATGCTACTTTCCTTCCATGATTTAAGGTCTTGTAAGACACATCAATCTTCATAAAATATCACTCTACATTTTTGTTCCTTGCAAATCCTGCTAACCAAAAGCAAATTCATGGACAAATCAAAAACATATAGAGCATTCTCAACTTTGACCTTGTTTAATAAATGTATACTCCCTTTCCCTACAACTTTTACAGTGGATCCATTAGCTATGGTAATGTCATCCTTTCCCGATCCAAGTTTATATTGAGAAAATCAATGTGGGTTCCCAACGCATGAATAAGAAGAGAGAACACATGGATTTAGTGACCTAATTCCACCACATGAGTATACATCTGGGGAGATGATCTAATAATCAATTATCCACTAGAGATTGGCATGATATAGGATAGGGGAAAAGCCTTTTTTTTCTGAATACACGATCCTGCTTTATAGGGGATTCTTCATCGTTATGAAGGCCAATAATCATCTGTCCTTCGTGGAGTGCTATTACCTTGCAGTCACCTCGCCTTCTATTTTGTTGCTTTACTCTTTGCAAAAATGCCTCGATTCCTACATGGTGAGAGAGTTCTCGTCGCTAGTGTTTTAAATTCTAGACGTTGTAGTATATCACGAGAAGCTGCTACCAGTTTACAATTTATTACTCGGAAAAAGTTTCCCGAGATCGAACTCAAGGAGCAAACTATGATTCCAGAAGCATATGAATTCACAATATTGTTTTACAAAAATTAAAAGGGAAGAGAGAAAGAGAGCGAAAATTCTCTTCTTGGCCTTTTCTTCTCTCTTCTCTTCAGCCAACCTGTCTTCTTTCTTCTTCTTCTTTGCTGCAACGGCTTCCTTTCCTCTCTTTCTTTCTTTCTTCAGCTGCTAAGGCCTTCTTCTTCTTTCTTTCTGCGTCTTCTTCTTCTTTGCTGCCGAGGTTTCTTCCCTCTCTTTTTTTTCTTTCTCTTTCTCTGGCCTTTCCTCTGCTCTTCTCTTCTGCTTCACTCCTTCCTTTCTTTTCGACGTTTGATTCAAAAATCAGACGCCTTAACTGCTCGGTTGCTACAGTACTGCTCTTCCACTTTTCTTCAGCTTCTTTCCTTCCTTCTCCTTTCTTCTTCTCTACGGCTAAGTCTCAGCCGCTGCTCTTCTTCTTTCTTTCTTCTCTTCAGCAGCTTCTTGCTTCTTCCTCCCTCACCTGTTCCTGCACACACACACAAGCTCAGCGCAAAACCTACCCTACCCTCTCCCCGCGTCTCTCTCTCTCTAAATCTCTCTTGGGTATGCTCTCCCAAAGCCGAGTTATCGGGTCGGGTTGCATGCCCAGGTCCAGGCGCACCGGCGTGGGTGGTGCGCAAGGAGTGCATAGGACGGTGTCAGGTCTGTTGGTGCTAGAGCACCACGATCATTTGTTTTGATGATAACAAAACACGTGTTATTTAACATTTGCAATTTGAGTCCTAGATTTCAGGTCAATTGCAAATGTGGACGTGTTTAGACGGAGTTCAAGCTCGCATCCAGGACGGATTGGAGGAGCTTGACGGAAAACAGAGGAGGTTCGCGTGGAGCGAAAGATTGGAGATGGAAGACAAGAAGAATAGGATAGATTCTTTTTTATCCTTTCATGTATCTCTTGTATTTACTTTCTTGCTCTTTTTTATTCCTTAGAACATTATGTTAAAGAGCCTCAAAGTACCCTAAAAGTAGTCCTAGGAACACCTGCACAACCCTAGGATACTTAGGTTTTCTGTAGAATACTTAGAAAACCAATATAGGGCTCAAACAGCATTTCCAGACGTCTAATTCCAAACTCAGACGTCTGATAAAGAATTTTAAGACGTCTGACTGTTGTTTCAGACGTCTGATAACTGTTAGGCTGGACTTAGTTTTCTGTCAGATGAAATCAGACGTCCAGACCTTAGACCAGACATCTTAGAAGACGTCTGATGGATTTGCCAGACGTCCAGATAGTGGACCGTTGGCTGGCTTAGAAAACACTCAAGATTATGACCGTTAGAGCCTTATCAGACGTCCATAGGACTTACCAGATGTCTGATAAATGACCGTTTTGCCTCGGCTGACCCAAAATCTCTTCTCAGAGATTTTCTAGCCGTTGCAACGTTTGGAAATCAATTCCCACAGTAAAAGTAGGTTTCCAGACGTCCAGACTTAGTGCCAGACGTCCTGTATGTCGTCTGATGGACTTGCACAAAAACCCTGTTTAGATCTGATTCAAGTCAGGGAGAAACCCGCATAGAATCAGACGTCTGACCTTGGAATCAGACGTCTTAAAGTGGCCTTCCAGACGTCTGATGCCAGAGTTAGACGTCTGATAACCCTGTCAAATGCAATCATTGTCCTGATTTCGGCCTGATTCTCTTGGGCTTTGCACCCAACGGCTATGGAAGCTTTTCCAAGCCTTCCAAAGCCTTCCTAAGGCCTCTATAAATAGAGGGGAACCTTTGTAACACAAAACACAAGAAGAGAAACATAAGAGACACACTTAGAAAAACAAGACACAAGATATACACTCTCACACTCTTTTGTGTCCAGAAAAGATCTTGCTCTCCAAGCTCAAGCTCCATCATCTTGAGAGCTAAATTCAGTTTGCGCGCCCGCTCTCCCGCCGTAGATAACGAGAGCAACGTAGCGCCATCGCGTGGCACACGCACCGCGTCATCGTCGACGCACTCCTTGCAAAGGGGAGTTTCCTATTTCCTATAGAAGCTAGGTTTAATTTTGTTGGCTCTATAGGACTGTTGTTTCATTTTATCTTTGTATTTTGGTTGGGTATTCGCTTTGCGAATTCCCGTCTCCTTCGTGGGACAAAATCCTTCTCGTGGAGAGAAGGGGTTGAGGAACGCTACCCTCGTACTTGTAGCGTGGTTGTATTGAGGTTGAATCACCCTCGTTCAAAGTGATTCGGTTAGTGGATTTGATCAACTTGGTTGATCGGAAAATCCTAACTCGAGAGGGTTAGGTGGTGGTTTTCACCCGGTTTGGGTTTCCACCTAAAAATTACTTGTGTACATTGTGTGATTGCTTATTTTTGTGATATTGCTTTATATATTCAATTCCGCAATTTTATTACGTCACCCCTCCTGGTAGGGACGAACCCTCAAGGTCGGGTCGCGCCAGATCCGTGTGATGAGCTCACGAAGGAGGGCAGTGCTTAGGTGAGGGACCTCACCCCAAGTGCTTTCGGAGGCGAACAACCTATAGTACGTTTTCAATTTAAGTGTGGGCGTGCGGCCACACACTTCTGAGGTGGGACTAAAGTCCCACCTCTGCTCCGCGCGCCCGCAGGTGAGAAGCCGCTGGCAATTGCGCAGCAGCGAAGGCTTCATGCCCCCAATTGAAGGTCTGGGCACACCCGCAGAAGTACCCCGCATTGCCTGGAGCCTTCACCTAGTGCTAGAGAGGCCTGGAGCTGCTCGCTAAGTAGCTCCTGCTGTCCGCCAATGGCGACGAGGAGGCTGAGACCTGAAATCACGAAGACGGCCTCACGGCCACGTAAGACAATGCAAGGAGCTTCGCCAGAGGACGACGAAGGTGTGCAGGGGTCGTTGTTGCGAGAAAGTGGCTGTGGCCGTGTGCCTAGGGCACACAGCAGAGATGCAGGTGGGTGTGTTCGGGGGGTGCTCAGAGTGTGTAGGGCAGTGAATGGAGTGGGGGAAATGCTTGTATGGAGTGAGGGGGAGCTTCTGGGCTTGTCGGCGAGGGGTGGAAAGGCCTGTGGAGGTGGAGCGATCTCGCCGAAGATGGTGGTTAGAGGTGGAGCAAATGGAGGTGGTCGTGGCAGTCGAGGGGTGAAAAATGCAATTTAAGAAGGGAAAAGTGAGAGGAGAGTAAGGGGAAGGTTCCTACCTACTTAGTCGACGAAGAGGGAGAGGAAGACGCCCAGCTCGTGCCTACCGGAGCTGGTGACGAAGGTGCCCAGAAGAAGAGTAACGGCGACGATGAGGAGATCTGGGGACGCCAGCTGGTGCGGCCTAGCGTTGGAAGACGGGGCAGAGTGGGCTCTGCTGCAGTTATGGCAGCAGAGCGACTAGGAGGAAGAGGAAAGTTCGCCGGAAGCTTGGGTTGTCTGACCGAAGAGAGAGGAGAAGGAGGGGGGTTTTCTTCGGCCAAAGCTAGCTTGAAGGAGACGACTGCCCCTGCCGCTCCTTATAAAGGTGTTGGCGAGGAGAGGGTTTCAAGGGAGTGACGTGGGGAGCTCTCCGGAGATGATCGGAGATGGAGACCCATGCATGTCATACGTTCGCACGAGAGGCATGGCAACCGCAGCTCATAGCGGAGGGTCCCTGCGACAGAGGACGACGCAGGGAACCCCCTATTCGTTTCTGAGAGCAGTTACCTTACCCTGCGCGGCGCCATCCTTCGCACAAGGTCGCCGGAGGTATAGTGCCTGCGTAGGGTGGCAAGGAGGACCATTCTGCAAAGAACAAAGGGGAAGATAGGGGCTATATGTAAGTTTTTGAAAAGATAAGGGTCAAAAATAATTCAAGAGGACCAATTTGTAAAGTCGGTCAAGATGGTCTTCACTTAGGCCCAAATTTTTGTACCAACTTAATTTGAACCTAAGGAATTCAATGGTGTAGTTTGATTTTAGGTTTGACCACATTTGATCGGTCAATTTGCGTAAAAACCTAAATTAGGTTAAAATTTGGGCATGGTTCTCAATTTAGGTAAAGATGGGTTCCAAAAGTCAAATTGAAGGTTCTAAACCCTAGGAAATATTTTTCCATGAATTTTAGAGGATTTAGTTGATTTTTATCCTGCCTAGAACCTCATGAATTAAAGCAGGTTTGTTTTTATGGTTATAGAATGTCATTTAATTCCTAGAAGTTGCTATAACCCTTTTCAGATCAGAAGATCCCACTTCCTTCCTTATTAAACTTATTTGACCTATGTTTAGAGCCTTAGATACCCTGTTTGTGTACTGCATTAGTAAAATTGCAGTTTTACCCCTCATGACTTGTTTTATTCTTCAATTCAAAATTCTCTGAGTTAGGCTTTTCCTTAGGTTTTGTAGGAGCTTTTTCACACTTATTTAGATCAAATTGTGCTTGTTAGGGTTCATGATGAGGCTCTCATCACTACACCACCACTTCTATTCTTATACATCCACCTTGGTTTCAGCACCGTTGGTGCCTTTTTTGCACGACTCTATCAAGATCGGAGTAGCAGCCGATTACAGGGTCTTAGTCTTCTAAGCGGTCCCTTACTACCCGAGGTTTCGACAATTGGATCTATCGGTTGCTCTTGAGCATTCTGAGACAAGCGAACTAGCCACCCAACCCCAGGTGATCCACCTAAAATAGTAGTGCACAACCCAACGGGAGGAGGACTTATCTTGTCTTTAGGTTGGGCTAGCCTCTTCCTGGGCTTTTCCTAGGCCTACTTGCCTCATAAGCCAACCTTTGGTAGGATTAACTTTCTTTCCCTAATCAGCTGCCTCCACTCTCGAAGTCTGTGGTGCAGACTTCGAGAGTAAACTTGTATCTCTCTTCTTTTTTTGTAACTCCCCTTGACCCCAGCAGTTACGACTTAGTTTTGCCAAGGAGTAGGTGTTCTTTTGCCTTCTTCTTTTGTTGAAGGGGTTTGAGTGGTTTGGCTGGTTAGAGGTTGCGTCCTCGCTCCCTCTCTCCTCGAGTCAAGGTTAAGACTACTTGTGGGTTGGCCTCTCGGCTAACCTACCTTTCCCCTCTCTCTTTAAGGGAGGGGTGCTACGTTGGCTGACTACTCACTTAGTGAAACAAGTGGCGCCTCCTTACCCCCTCTCTCTTTGGGGGAGAGGCATGTTGCGTTAGCAATTTAGTCACTTAATGATCCGAGCATTACCCTCTTGCCCCGTCTCTCCTCTCGGGGGGCTTGTTGCATTGGCAGCTTAGCCACTTGGAGAGTCAGGCATTGCCCTCTTGGGACCTACCTCTTGTCTGCACTTGGTGGGTTTTCACTACTTGTTATGACCCTGGCATCAAACGTCGTTTAAGACGTCTGGGAATTGGTCCAGACGTCTGGAAATTAATTTTTTCGGCTTACGGTTTCTCGTCTGCGCGCATGCGCGCCCAGACTGAACCACCGCCCTCCTTTCTTCTCTCTCTTTCCTCTCCATCCTGCAGGGGCAGCCTTCTTCTCTCTCTCTCCCCACGGTGCCTTCAAATACTCCCCCTCTCCTCTCCCTCACCCTCACTCCACCACCTTCTTCTTCTTCTCCTTCCTAATAGCGTGAGAGTGAGCGGGTGGGGCAGCAACTGCTGCCGTGAGTGCGCGGAGAGGAGGGGTTGCAGTGAGAGGGAGGGAGTTAGAGCGTGAGGGTGCGAGCTCGCCGGAGCAGCCGGGGCCGGCCGGCGGATGCGCAATAGGAGCGTGGCGCTGGGCAAGAGCTGCTACAACTCAGGCAGCAGGCGAGTGCTGCGCGACACAGCCATGCGCAGCAGGCAGAGGGCGAGGAGGTCCTGATTTTGGGAAAATTTCCCAGAGTCAGACGTCTGGACCTTCGTCCAGACGACGCGGGAGACGTCTGGAGGAACATCCAGACGTCTGAAAGGTGCGATGTTTTCCTTCCCTTCTTCTTTCGCGTGTACGGCCATGCCGCCATTCCGCCGAAGGGTTCTGCCTCATTTCGTGTTGAGGACAATCACGTATGTGTGCAGGTCTCGTTCGGAAAGGCACAAGGGCACGCCCTCCCCCACAGATCGGACGTCTGGGCATAGCACCAGATGGCAGAGAGGGTCTCCAGACGTCCCGAGTGACAGTCGGATGTCTAGAACTAAGTCCAGACGGTTCAGTGGGAGTCTGAACGTCTAAAGAACCGCGCAGAGAGAAGGTATGACCTGAACCATCGTTTAAGACGTCTGGAAGATGTTACAGACATCTGATTTTGGGTAGACTTATCGTTTTGACACGTTTAGGCTCCGTTCGAAATCTGTTTTCCACATTTCAAGTTTCGTTCTTCTCAGAAATTGTTCCTCTACCTGTTTACAGTATTTGTATCATATTCTGAGTAGCCCCTTGTATTTGATCCTTGTATTAGGACCCCGTTCCATTGCAGCTCTGGGGGTTGCGGAGGCGCACGAACTTGCCGATCATGCCCCCAGTACTCCCGATTTTACGGGTAGAGTGGCTCCCTTTAATTGTTTATCCTAAATTATGCACTTGTGAAATAATTAATAGATTTTAAGGTATTGCATGAATCTTAGGACTGAAAAATTAGATTGAATGATTTATCATAGGGTATGACATGAATCCTAGGACTGGAAAACTAGATTGAATATATATATATATATATTGTAGTCTTGGAAAAGTAGAAAGGAAAACGATAACTGGCTGTAATTGGTTGACAGTTGCCTGTTTATGAATGGATAATTACTGTTGAGAACATTGGCTATATGAATATAAAGCTAAAATGATGAAACCTAAATTGGCTGAGTCAAAGAAAAATGAGCCTGAACCCTACAGGGTATTAGGAGTAGAGCTCCTGAGAGCTGAATGGAATTGGGGAAGTGAGCTGGCCCTTGAGTATGGAGTACCAAGGAGAGCGACTGTCCCCCATATTTAGTGCAGAGCAGAGCTAGCCGCCCTAGGGACCTGGGGTTAGGTATGGCCACTTTGTACCGACTTTTGGCCCCTGTGTACACAGTACCTGGGAGAGCACTAGCCATCCTACGGGCCCCGGGGTTCTGCTAGCCTTCCTACACCGACTTGTCAGGCCCACTGGGCAAACCAGGGTAGTCAGGTGACGGTACGCGGACTGTGAAGGGGCAAGACCCCTGTTTGGTTATTGTTGAGGAGCTGGACCCTTGTTACCGAGAGGACTTTGCCCTATACTGGTTCCGTGCTGTGCTTTGGGGAGCACCCGTTAACGGAAACGACTGACCGCGTGCCAGTGTGGGGTAGTTACCCGTGCGTTTATCGCACGTGCCGTAGTCACCGTTACATCTGTCAGTGACCTTGGGGTGGTTGACTGAGGGTAGGACCACCACGAGGGACTCTCCCGGCCAGGAGAGCACCACGTGCTACTTCTACTTTTCGGAAAAGACTGCAATCAAGATCGTTCCCACGAGGAACATTCAAGATCAAGAGAAAGATCTAAGAAATAATTCAAGAATGAGTAAGAAGAAATCAAAGAAAGAAATTAAAAATAATAGCTACTTGTCCACCTTACTGCTTTCTTAGCTTTTGGTTGTCACTCTACTCAGCGTTTAGCTAACGTGTCACCTTTGTCACCTTTTCAGGACCAGGTGTTGAGCAGCCAGAGCCGGCGGTTGCAGAGGGAGCTGGGCCTAGTAGAGCCCAGTAGTCTTACTTGTGTAGTACCTACTGTACTTTTTCTTCTGTTGTAATGAGTATTTTCTGTTACCACTATACTCTTTATTTGTAAGTATCATGTTCATGTACCTATTTAATTCTCCACTGTTGTGGTGGTGTGTACTATAGTAGTGCTTTTCTTTACTGCTGTACTTTTGTTACTGTTAGTTATATGCATGATGAATGTGGTTTATTTTACTGCTCTTTTGGTTACTTTCTCGTTGGACGACTAGGTCTTGGGATTAGTTGAGTTGGGCCGACTCTCGTGTCTCGCAAGGATTCGGGAATCGGGTTGTAACACTACTCGTAGCGTTGTTGAGTTTTGTCCCCTTGCCAAGTTAGTACTACCCATATTTTGCAATTTATCCGCCTAGTTTTTTGGGTGAATGGTGATCAGCCATTACCCCAAGCCTTCTGTTCACGATGGTTGGACTAATGATGTGACAATGTCGTTTGAGCATCTTGGACTAGGGTAGGACATGCGTCACATTTTCCTAGGTTAAGGGGATGGCTATGTCCCATCGCACTAAATGCTAACAGGAGGACCTGGGTGCAGTAAAGGATCTATGCCTCATTGCCTTCCTCTCCTTCCGTATATAGGGGGTGTTGGGGGTGAGGACTATTCGCTCACCCCTACCCGTTCTATAAGAAAGTTGTTGTAGCTATTTCTCTCTGTCCTTTGCTAGCTTGATTAGTGTAAAGACCCGTTACACTTTTAGCCTTTTAAGATGTCTGGAGTCTCAATCAGACGTCTGGACCCTTTCCTGGATGTCTGTAAATGAAATTTTTGTACGCACACTGCACCCTGCGCGCGGGCGGCGCGCAAGACCTTCTTCCTCTCTCTCCTTTCCCTTCTTTCCCCGAACCCTAAACCCCCCCTCCCCCCCCCCCCCCCCCCCCACGCCATCTATTTAAGCCCTTCCCCTCCTCTCCACTCCACACACCACCACCATCACCTACAGAGCTTGCGGGACTAGCGAGAGGAGGCAAACGAGGGAGAGCGAGAGGGAGAAGGAGAGTGCGGGAGGAGGAGGAGGCCGAGGTCAGAGAGATTCGGTGGAAGCTCGGCGGAGCTCGCACGGCCACCGCAAGTGCATGTGGGAGGAGAGAACTCGGGGAGGCAGCCTCACGACCATCTGCAGCGGATGGAGCTACTGCGGTGCGAGGAGGAGCGTGGCAGAGAGCGCTGGGAGGAGGTTCTGGTACTGAAAGTTTTCCAGTATCAGACGTCTGGAGTGGAGTCCAGATGGCTGATGGGGCACCTGGACATCTGGGGTTAAGGCCAGACGTCTGAAAGCTCATTTATCGTGAAGGTAAATTTTTTTCACGGTTACGACCATGCAGGCCTCACCGCAGACGCATGTTTGGTCTAATTTGGGGGCTGCGGTTGTCGTACGTAGGAGCAGCCTTGGGAAGGAGCGCGGAATGCTTTCCCATGCACTTTTAGACGTCTGATTAGATCAACAGATGTCCGGAGGTGCTTCCAGACGACCGGAGGCGTTGTCCAACATCTGGAATTGCCTTCAGACGATCGCAGAGGAGGTCTGGATGTCTGAGGACACCGCAGGGACTTAAGGTAAGGTTCTGGTACCTTTTAAGACATCTAGACTTGTTCCCAGATATCTGATTTTGATCAGTAGGCATGATTTTGACCCGTTTGGGGTCTGATCAGGGTCTATTTTACGCAAACGAAGTACCTGTAGTTTCCTTGCAAGTTTCTCTACGTATTAGAGACCTTTGTACACTGTTCTGAACCCTCCTTTTGTGATGTATTTTCTGGTATAGGGTTTCAGCCTGCTCATGTTTGGCGATTACAGAGACGCCTGGGTCTGCGGTTCGAACCCCCATTACTCCTAAATTATCTGGTAGAGTGGTTAATTCTGTTAATGATATTTAAATAAGAATGTGCTTGTGGAAATACCCAATGAACCCTAGGATAAAGAAATGAATGAACCTTTTGTGCTGTATAATGTACTTGCATGCACGATTGAGTTAAACTGTTAGCAATTGCCTGTATTATAATTATGAGCTACCGGTAAATTATGAACAATTACCTGTGAAATCACCAGTTGCTTGTATTAAATTATGGAAACACGAGCTGCCTGTTTATGGACAAGAAACGAATTGTGAATGGTGAAATCTGGATCGAAATAAATGGGGTGAACATGAGCATGAACCCTACGGGGAATTAGGAGTAGAATTCCTGTGGTTAGATGGAAACCTGGAGTGTAGATGGGAAGTGTGCTGGCTCATGAGTACGTGGTACCAAGGAGAGCGACTGTTCCCTTTTCGTGTATAATGGAGCTAACCGCCCTTAGGTTGAGACCCGGGGTTAGGATTTGCTACTCTACACCGACTCCTGTTGGCCCTCGCGTACGCGGTACCAAGGGGAGCTACTAGTGTAGGGAGAGAGCTAGCCACCCCACGAGACCGGGGGTTCAACTAGCCACCCTACACCGACTTGTTAGGCCCTCTAGGCAAACCGAGGTAGTCAGACAAGGGTGCGCGCACTATGGAGGGGCAAGACCCCTGTTTGGTTCTGAGGGGCGAGACCCCTGTTCTGAGAAGGGCAATGCCCTATACTGTTCCGTGCTATACTTTGGGTGTACCCGCTAGCGGAAACGACTGACCGCATTTCAATGAGGGGTAGCTACCTGTGCACTTATCACGCGTGTCGTAGTCAAGACTACGTTTGGACAGTGACCTCGGGGTGGTTGACTGGGTGTAGGACTACCACGGGGGACTCTCCTGACCAGGAGAGTACCACGTGTACCTTCTACTCTATGGAAAAGACTGCAATCAAGATCATTCCCACGAGGAACTTACAAGATCAAGAATATCTGGATGTTTGAGTAAAATGGGTGAAAAGGAAATACTCATAAAATAGATAAATAGAAAAGAGAATTAAACCTGTTGCTTTTACTATTTAGATAATGTAGATACCACTCTATTCAGCGTTCGCTGACTCTGTCTTTTCATAATACTGTTCAGGACCAGGAGTTGAGCAGCCCGAGCTTCCGGCTGCAGAGGGTGCTGGGCCCAGTCGAGCTCAACCGTAGTTTTCAGCACTTCCTTGTTGTTCCTTTACTGTTGTAGTAAGTATTAGACTTCTAGTTACTAGTTGTCTCTACTGTTTACTTCCATTTCCTTTGTTTTGATGTTGTGGTGGTATGTAATTGAATAGCATATTTACTTTCTTTTACTACTTTGTACGTTTCTTCTGCTTAGTTATATTGCATATGTGAATGTGGTTTACTTTCCTACTTTTTGGTTATTTCTTGTTGGACGACTGGGTCTTGGGATTAGTTAAGGCGAGCGGGTCTCGGGTCCTATAAGGATCCAATAATCGGGTCGTAACAATTAGTGTAGTTCGGGCGGTTGTCATAGCAAAGCCTCTACTTGATTAGGAGGAAAATGTCATCCATCAATCAAGGTAAGCAGGCCTCTTCCTCAAGATGGTCACGTAAGACTACCTTACCCTGTTTATGGTTTTTGTTCATCTCTTCAAAGGAAAGTTGAAATGGGTAATTTGCCTAAGTGGCATGACTTGGGAAGGTTTAGGTGTGTTGTACCAAGCAGATGGTTAAGGTTGCGTTCGCCCACCTAGGGGAACAACTCTCAATCTTCGCCAATGTGCCATTGAAAGCAGCCTTTACCTTTGCGCATACCCTCTCCTTGTCTCTTCCTTTTCCTATTATGATGTTGCGTTTTCCTAATTGGTCTTGAATTGTTGGCCCATGACAGATGTCTTCATGGTTACCCATCTTAAGCATGGGATGAAGCCTTCTTTAGGCTTGTTCTGCCAATTTAATGGCCATTCCCTAGAAGGTAAAGGAGGGGCACCCTCTTGTTGGTGCATACGCCCTTTTGCCTAATGATAGAGATTTTCATCTGTTGTATTGCCGAATGGCCTGAGGGAACATGGTTGGTATTTCTCTTGCTTGATGATTGTTAAGCCTTTTTAGGTTTCGAACTACTAGCGGGGCATGTTTGGTTACAATGTCCACACAGGCTTAGGCCTTCAAATGGTGGTGGGTCTAGAAAACATGGGAGGTTCTAGCATTCTTAGCCCATTAGGAGTTGGTGCGAGGATATGTCTAGGAGAGCCTTTCGATTCAGCCAACTGTAGGTGACCATGAGTCTATTGTACATTAGATTTGCTTTTCTAATCCATCTTTGCTTTTATGTAGCCTTCCTTACCTTCAAGGCCTTACGCCCTAAGGGATTGCAACTAAAGAAGAGGGGCTTTAGCTCCTCCCTGGGTGAGGAAGGGAGTATATCCAAGAAACAAGCGAGAAAATGCTCCCATTCACGGTTCATTTCACACCAGGACTCTATGTTGGGGCAGGTGTGAGTCAATCTCGCGAGTGATGTACTTGCATCCTCTTCTAAGGCGAAGGTAGGTCCCAGTCCATCCAGGCCCAATCCAATGGAGGAGGCCGTAGCCGACCGCTTCAAGGGCAAGAAGGGGCTTGCACGTACCGACCGATCAACATTGAGACACTTTCCCGTTGGAGGAACGATTCCTATTAACCAAAGTCGGAGGCTTCGGAAGAATGACTGCTTGCACCCTTGGTGCTATCTTCGTTCTGACACGGAGCATCCAAACTTTGTGTTCCCTGTCATACTGAGATGTCAAACCCTAGGGCGGGGGACCTTCAGGCCTAGTTCTCTGTCAAGTTTTCATCATTTGGGCGAGAAAAATCCGTTGTGGCTCCTTAGTCAACCGTACACAACCTCCCTTCATGCTTACCATTCGGAGGGGAGGGGCTTGAATCGTGCTTGATAAGGAAGCAGTGGGAACATGAGACCTCCCATGCATTTGATAACGAAGTGGATTTGTCGAAGGTAGCAGAGGTTCTTCAGACGATGCAAGAGCTGTGAGAACTATGAGAGTTGGCCCTCGGTACCGATATGTCTCGTAAGGTCCTGGAGAGTTGCCTAGGATTGCATTGCTACACGGGCATGTAAAACTAAGGCAGGGCCCAACGAGGGCCCTCCTAATTAAGGGGTAACTCGTCTAGTTCAGACGAGTTAGGTGCCACGATCAAATTGGGGGCTTGGTCCTCCTTCTATGAAAAGGAGCCACCTGATTGGATAGTTGTGCCTCACCTTGGCTTCCTCACAGGTATCTTGTTAACATATCATCTTGTTTCAAGCAAGTTCTGATACCCATATTGAGGCCCTCCACTGCCACTAAAAGTACATTGCAACAAATATATCGAGACCCAAGCGCCGCATAAATCACAAAGGCGATTAGCCAAGATACTCGTGCCTGAAGCTCCGCTTAAGGAGCTGATGGACATAGACCTACCACCAAGAGAGGCCAACTTCGTCGTTTTTCCCAACGGCCTCCACCTCCATGAGCAATGTGGTCAATTATTTTCCCAAAAGGGACCAAAGCAAAGGCTACAACTACAGCAAGCGTGAAACAAGCAGCAAACCTTGACCACAAGGACACCCCATACCACCAAGATAATACTTTATATCGTTATTGCAAACCAAACATAGCTCGCCTCAAGGATGCTACCAACAATTACGCACTAAATGAGGCGCCCAAGCGCGACTCTCCTCAATCACACACCGCAGGGTGAGTAGGAGAATCAAGGGATCACCCCAACCCTGACAAGAATAATCAATGGGCCTGAGCGAAAGCGAGCTTGCAACTTTCCAAGCTATTAAACCATCCAATCAATCTCCACCAATAAAAACCTTACCACCTATAAGACAAAAGCATAAGTACCACTAGAATTATAACCCCCTTGTCAAAAGTTGTCATATGACCCCAACAAGAGCGAGGAACAAAGCACACCCATGCCCTATCAGAAGCTACTCGAAATAAGATGGTATGTCAACAATACACCTACGAGGAGGCCAAGGTAAGGCATGAATTTCGATTAGGAAACTCTTTTTCCAAGATGAAAGACCAAGTCCTTAGGCTAATCGTAGCACCTAACCCATCTAAACCAGACAACAACTTACCCTCAAACTGGGAGGGCCCCTATTGGGTCATGCCTTAGTTCTACAGGCTCATGCAGCCCAACAATCCTGGACAGGGTCCAAATTCCCTGATCCTAGCATGACAACCCCAGGCCTCACTACACTCAATAACAGATTCCAGCAGAAATAACGCATCAATCAAAGCAACATCTAGGTCATAAAACATGGCAATTTTCCTTAGCGTAAAAGGAGAGTGACAGCCTTTACAATTAGGCCAAACAAATCGCCTGAAACAAAAACCCATTGAAGGCAAAGGGCATGAAAATAAAAATAAGGGCCAAACTGCAAACAACCAGGAATAATAAGTCAACTGCCCAAAAGCCTTGGGCGGATGTCCCAACAAAGCTCCTGCATTGGAGGAGGTACTACTCCTAGGATTATAAACAAAAGGCCTATCCCTCCTCGAGTGGTAGATCGATGGGTAGACAATCATCAATCTGGCCTAATGGGACCTACTTACTACGAATCCAGTTGAGTTCCCTCGCAAACCACAAGAGGATGCCCTACTTATACAAACGAACCCCCACTAGAATAGATTGGATGACCGCTAAACTATATTTGCTTATTTCCTCTCCCAACTTCAAGCAGCTTGCCTCCTTCAAAGAGTCGATAACAAAGAAGTCCATCACGAGGTCTAGGTGAAGTCTTTGTTGTTTCTCATCTTTTAGCCAACGGAACTCATTTGACTATGCTTCCTCCAAAGTCGTGGCAACCTCAATGTCCTTCTTCAGCATTTAGATCTTCCCCTTAAGTTTGGACATCGCCTCCTCCACCTCATCTCTCTCCACTTGAGCCTCCTTTACACCATTCCTAAGGACAAAGCAAACCCTTTTGTACAACTCTCACTGAGTCCAGCACTGAGCAGACAACTCCTTGATAACCTCCTATAGTTTTTGAGATTGTAGGATTGCCCCATCCAACTTAGCGGAATGATCATTTAAGGCAAAGGTTAGTTTGGCCAAGACCCTATCCTAAAGTCTTGAAAATCGATGCAGCTCGACATGTGCCTCCTGGGCATCAACCAACTCTTTCCGATAAAAGGACACCTCCTCCTCTACCTTGTCTAGGGCCTCCTACAGACAGGCGACCTTTACCCCATCCTAACTCTCCAAGGCATCCCTTTCTTCCTTGGCTTTTTCCCAGGTTGCCCACGCCTCATCAAGCTCCACACAAAGAACTCGAGCGTCCCTGTAAGCCACATCTTCCTAGGATGCTGCATGCTCTACGATAAGGCTGAACCTCACCCAAATCCAATAGTCAGGACCACAAACAAAACACTACCATAAAGGATGTCTTGCCTACTTACTTCACCTAGAGCCTAGTTTGAGAGGCTTTGTAGTACTATAAAGAGACAAGGGTACAAATGGGGGAAATGGTGATCACACATTGTTCATCAAGAGGTGCAATATTGGGGTTTCACTTCTTGTGTATATTGATTTTCTCATTACTATAGAGGATGCAATGGAGGAAATATCTAGAGTTGAAAAGGAACTTGCCAATGAGTTGGAGATCAAAGATTTAGAGAAGTTAAAATACTTCCTTGGAATTAAAATTTCTAGATCAAGTGACAATCTCTTCCTGTGCCAACATAAATATGTGCTTGGTCTATTGCAAGAAGCTGAAAAACTTGAGTGTAGGCCAGCGATCACACTTATTGAAGCCAATCATAAAGCCTGAAGAATGGAAAACCACTTGAAAATTCACAGAAGGGAAGATATCAAAAGCTTATGAGAAAATTAATATACCTTACACTTAGTTGACCAAACATCACCTATGCAATGAATACTGCAACTCAATTTATGCATGCTCATCTTGGCATACATATTAATGCTATGAATAGAATTCTATGCTTCATAAAAAAAATCCAGGCAAAGGCTTACTATTCACTAGAAGTCAAGAGCCATACTAATGTAGATTGGGTCGAATCTGTTGATGACAGAAGATCTATATCTTTTTGTGTGGTAACTTGATTATCTAAAGAAGCAAGAAGTAATTAGTCTATGCTAGATCCAATGCAGAGGCTAAATATAGGGCGATGACACTTGGAGTCATAGAAATGTTGTGGGTGAAGATCATGCTTTCTGATGTTGGTGTGTCTACTATAGGTCTCCAGTCCGTGGTGCACACGGGACCCGCATAGATGTCGGGATCCACCATCCGAGCCCCCATACCACCAGTATACCCTGGTAGAGTGGTCCTCTCTACTTCTATAGTATGAGTTAGTAAAGTACATGTTAATTTAGA
This sequence comes from Thalassia testudinum, assembly GCA_037157565.1. Taxonomy (NCBI): domain Eukaryota; kingdom Viridiplantae; phylum Streptophyta; class Magnoliopsida; order Alismatales; family Hydrocharitaceae; genus Thalassia; species Thalassia testudinum. Next base: position 30,281,458 of record JAZHRO010000024.1, read on the forward strand.
AATATCTGATTGAAACCTAGGTTATGAGATGAACCCTAGGACCAAGAACGTAAATGATTTATTTTCAGTGCATGAAATCTGAGAATGCATGTTGTTAAACTTCATACTGTGATAGCTGGAATATTTAAATAATGAGGTGATCGCTTATCCCATAAATGAAAATTACTTATCCTGTAAATTCACGAGCTGCCTATTATATGAACAAGAAACTAGACTGCGAGACAGATACATGCCAAGTACTATGCATGAACCCTACGGGGAACTAGGAAATGAATCATAGTACAGTAATATGGATATTCAATGTATGATGGGACTCTTTGTCTACAAGAATGTTGGTTGGTTGTTATGACTTGGACATAGGAAGTGAGCTAGCCCTCGTGTACGTGGTACCGAGGAAAGCAACTGTACCTTTAGTATAGGGGGGAGCTAATCGCCCCCTTGGGTTAGGATCCGGGGGTTAGGATTGGGCACCCTACACCAACTCTTGTTAGGCCCACTGGGCAAACCGAGATAGTCAGGCGAGCGTACGCAGACTGTTGAGGGGTGAGGCCCATGTTCTGTTCTGTACTGTACATTTGGGCGTACCCGCTAGTAGAAACGACTGACCGTGTGCCAGTGCGGAGTAGCTACCCGTGCGTTTATCCCACGTACCATAGTCACCGCTACGTCACGACTGTGACCATGAGGTGGTAGACCGAGTGTAGGACTACCACGGGATACTCCCTTGGTTAGAAGAGTGTCACATGTACATCCTACATCGCAAGAAAACTGCAATCAAGATCTTTCCCTCAGGGAACAAGTGGAATAAGAAAAGTTGTGGACCCTTACTATATATCGAATCAGAAACACATAGATCATTTAAACGACAAACATATAATATTACATAACTGGAAATTATATGATTAGTTAGCTATTTGTTCCTTTATGTTCAATTGCATGTAAATAACATATACACCACTCTACTCAGCATTAGCTGACCACAAATATATGTAACTTGTTCAAGTTCAGAAGTTGAGCAGCTAGCACCACCGGCTGCAGAGAGTGCTGGGCCCAGTCGAGCCCAGTCATAGTTGTATCTTCGTTGTTTCCGTTTCAGAGGTTTCTTTCTGTTATGAACGCGCGGCTTCAGATGTCTTTTAAGACGTCTGGGAGGTGGCCCAGATGTCGGACCAGACGTCTGGAACCCCTTCCAGACGTCTGGGATTCGATTTTTTCGACACGAACCGTTTTGTCTGCACACCTGAGCGCGCAGACCTGCGAGCGCATCTCTCTCTCTCTTTTTCCCTCTCTCCTGCGGTCGCAGGCTGCGCCCTCTGTCCGCTCTCTCTCCTCCCCGCGCGGCTTTAAAACGCCACGCCCTCTCCCTTACTCTCATCACCTCCGCCCCCTTCCTCTTCCCCTTCCAGCCGGTGCACGCGAGGGAGCGGCGACAGCGACAGCCGCAGTGAGCGTGGGAGGAGGTGCTACGCGAGGGAGGAGGCGCTCGGCCGGAGGGCGAGCTTGCCGGGGCTGCTAGGACCGACCGGCGGGGGGGGCAGCAGATGCGGGGTGATGCAGGAGGCCTGCTGCAGGTCGAGCAGCAGGCGGACGAGTCGCAGCGCGGCCGAGCGTCGCGAGCGGAGGGCGACTTGTGCCATGATTCTGAAAATTTCTCCAGAATCAGACGTCTGGGCTTCCAACCAGACGGCGGGGAGGACGTCTGGAGGACAATCCAGACGTCTGAAAGGTGAGTTATTTCCGTCTTTCTTCCTCTTCTTCGACTGACCATATTGAGCACGAGGATGGGTACGCGCAGGTTCTGAGATTCGCATCCAACGCGAATCAGACGTCTGGCTGTAGTGCCAGACGACTGGAGCGACTTCCAGACGTCCGGGGTGACCATCGGACGTCTAGGAACTAGGCCAGACGCCCCTGTAGGCTTCTGAACGTCTGAGAGACCACGCAGAGCAAAGGTAACCTCTAATCCACTTTTTAAGACGTCTGGAAGAAGTTCCAGACATTTGATTTTGCACTGTTTTGTCGGTTTCGACTCGTTTAGGGCCCGTTTGGAGTCTGCTTTCCACGTTTCGAGTTGCGTGCTTTTCGGAATTAAATCCTCTACCCGTCTACAGTAACTATATACTGTTTTGAGAAACTCCTTGTGTTTGATCCTTGTGATAGGACCCCGTTCCGTTGCAGTCTCGGGGGTTGCGGAGGCATGCGGGATTCCCGACCACGCCCCCAGTACTCCTGTTGTAACCGGTAAAGTGGCTTTTAAGTTTATTGGTATAATCTGTTAAATTATGAAACCATAAATAGAACCTAGGACATTGCATGAATCCTAGGAATGAGAAACTAGAATGAATGGTAGATCCTAGGGTGTAACATTAATCCTAGGGCTGGAAAACTAGATTGTATGATAGATCCGAGGATATGGCATGAATCCTAGGATGGGAAGAACTAGTGGAATATATGAATACTGCAGTCTTGGAAAATGTGGAAAGAAAATAATAGCTGCCTGTGAATTGAATTAACAGCTGCCTGTTATGAATAAATAAACGTGATTGAGAACATGGATTATAAGAACGTGAAACTGGAAAGTGAAACCTAGATGTTCTGAGTTAAAAGAGCTGGAACCCTACGGGGAATTAGGAGTGGAACTCCTGGAAAGAGAAAGGAATGGAATTGAGAAAGAAAGACGTGGTAGTGTGCTGTCTCTTGGGTACGTAGTACCAAGGGAAGTACTTGTACCTGTTTAGTGCAGAGCGGAGCCAGCCGCCCCAGGGACCCGGGGTTAGGACTGGCCACTTTGTACCAACTTGCTGGCCCTCGCGTACGTAGTACCGAGGAGAGCTACTAGTGTAGGGAGGGCACTAGCTACCCCACGGGCCCCGGGGTTCTACTAGCCTCCTACACCGACTTGTTAGGCCCACTGGGCAAACCAGGGTAGTCAGGCGAGGGTGTGCGGACTGTGGAGGGGCAAGGCCCCTGTTTGGTTATTGTGGAGGGGTTGGACCCCTATTACTGAGAGGGCTCTGCCCTGTACTGGTTCCGTGCTGTGCTTTGGGCGCACCCGTTGACAGAAACGACTGACCGCGTGCCAGTGCAGGTTAGCTACCTGTGCGTTTATCGCACGTGCCGTAGTCACCGTTACGTTTGTTCGTGACCCTGGGGTAGTTGACTGAGAGTAGGATCACCACGGGGGACTCTCCCGGCCAGGAGAGCACCACGTGCTACTTCTACTGTTCGGAAAAGACTGCAATCAAGATCGTTCCCACGAGGAACATTCGAGATCAAGTGAAGGATCTAAGAAATAGATAAATTGTGAAAAAATAGAAAGACGTAATTAAAGAAAGTAACAGAACGTAATAGCTACTGTACACTCTACTGTTTCTTTTGTTTTAGTTGCCACTCTACTCAGCGTTTTGCTGACGTGTTACACTCGTTACCTTTCAGGACCAGGTGTTGAGCAGCCAGGGTCGACGGCTGCAGAGAACGCTGGGCCGAGTAGGGCCCAGTAGAGTTACTGTGGTGCTAGAGCACCACGATCATTTGTTTTGATGATAACAAAACACGTGTCATTTAACATTTGCACTTGGAGTCTTAGATTTCAGGTCAATTGCAAATGTAGACGTGTTTAGACGGAATTCGAGCTCGCATCCAGGACGGATTGGAGGAGCTTGATGGAGAACAGAGGAGATTGACGAGGAGCGCTAGATTGAAGATGGAAGGACAAGAAGAATATGATAGAATTTTGTTTAATCCTTTCATGTACTTTTATCTTTATTTTGCTTGCTCTTTTTATTTCCTCAGAACATTATGTTAAAGAGCCTCAAAGTACCCTAATAGTAGTCCTAGGAACACCTGCACAACCCTAGGATACTTAGGTTTTCTGTAGAATACTTAGAAAACCAATATAGGGTTCAAACAGAGTTTCCAGACGTCTAATTCCCAAATCAGACGTCTGATAAAGTGTTTTAAGACGTCTGACTGTTGATTTAGACGTCTAATAACTATTAGGCTGGACATAGTTAGTTCTGTCTGATGAAATCAGACGTCCAGACCTTAGACCAGACGTCTTAGGAGACGTCTGATGACTTTGCCAGACGTCCAATTAGTGGACCGTTGGCTGGCTTAGCGAACAGTCAAGAATGTGACCGTTAGAGCCTTATCAGACGTCCATAGGACTTTCCAGACGTCTGATAATTGACCGTTTTGCCTCGGCTGACCCAAAATCTCTTCTCAGAGATTTTCTAGCCGTTGCAACGTTTGGAAATCCATTCCCATAGAAAAAGTAGATTTCCAGACGTCCTATATGTCGTCTGATGGACTTGCACAAGAACCCTGTTTAGATCTGATTCAAGTCAGGAAGGAACCCGCCCAAAATCAGACGTCTAACCTTGGAATCAGACATCTTAAAGTGAACTTCCAGACGTCTGATGCTAGAATTAGACGTCTGATAAGCCTGTCAGAATAATGATTGTTCCTGATTTCGGGCTGATTCTGTTGGGCTTTGCACCCAACGGCTATAGAACCTTTCCTAAGCCTTCCAAAGCCTTCCTAAGGCCTCTATAAATAGAGGGGAACCTTTGCAACACAAAAACACACCAAGATACACAAGAAACACTTTGTAATACACTTTCAAACCATTTTGTGTCTCTCTTGCTCTCTAAGCTCAAGTTCTACATCTTGAGAGCATCAAGCTGTTGCGCACCCGCTCTCCCGCCGTTATTCACGAGAGCGACGTTGCGCCGTCGCGTGGCACACACATCTGCGTCGTCAACGCACTCCTTTCAAAGGGATGCATCCTATTTCCTATAGAAGCTTAGGTTAAATATTACTTTGTTGGCTCTATAGGATTACTTGTTTTATCTTTGTTATTTGGTTGGGTATTCGCTTTGCGAATTCCCGTCTCCTTCGCGAGACAAAATCCTTCTCGTGAAGAGAAGGGGTTGAGGTACGCTACCCTCGTCTAAGTAGCGTGGTTGTATTTGAGGTTGAATCACCCTCGTTTAAAGTGATTCATTTAGTGGATTTTGATCAACTTGGTTGATCGGAAAATCCTAACTCGAGAGGGTTAGGTGATGGTTTTCACCCGATTTGGATTTTCACCTAAAAATACTTTGTGTACTTTGTGTGATTGCATCTTGTGAGATTGTTTATATTTCAATTCGTCATTTTTTACGTCACGCTGATCTCACCCCCTCCAAGTAGGGAATTTCAGTTACCACTGTTCTCTTGTACCTCTTTTTGTTCCACTGTAGTGAGTAGTTCTTGTTACCGCTGTACTTTTCTTTACCTGCAGTTCATATTATGTTATGAATGTTGTCCTACTGTTGTGGTGGTATATACTGTAGTGGCTTCTTTCCTTACTGCTGTATTTCCTTACTGTTAGTTATATTCATGCTGAATGTGATTTATTTTACTGCTCTTTTGGTTACTTCCTCGTTGGACGACTAGGTCTTGGGATTAGTCGAGCCGGTCCGGCTCTCGTGTCTCGTAGGGACTCGGGAATCGGGTCGTTACACTTTCTGTTGTTAGTGAGTGTTTTTAGCATGTAGTGCCTATCTCTGTTTAATCTCTAGATTGTGATGGCTATAATCATACTTTTCCGCTTGTAACATGTAACACCTTGGGATTTCTATTCTTTTTTTTCATTACTACCTTTTATTTATTCTCTACTTAGTTACATTTCATATGTGGCTGTAGAATGATTATGCATTTGATTACTTCTCGTTGGACAACTAGGTCTTGGGGTTAATTGAGGTAAGTCGTTCCTAGGTTCCACAAGGGGTCGGGTTCGAGTCGTAACACCTTAGGGTTTAGAGTTTAGGATTTGAGATTTAGCAAACTTCACCTATGACATGTGATTTTTCACTTTAGAATTTAGGGTTTAGGATTTAACGAAGTTAAACCGTAAATCCTAAGGTGAAAAATTATTTTCATATATGAAATCACTTTCCATAAATCTAAACCCTAAATCCTAAACTCATATGTCAAAATCACTTTGCACCTGTACAAAACCACCAGATCACCTTTGGAATAATTATGCACCGATACAAAGTTATTTATCACATATACATTTTAATTCAAAGTGATATGTTAGTTTTTTTCATTATAATAGGATCCACCACGTAATAAATTTTACATTATTTTATTTTTTTACGTTAAATATTAATTATCAAATGAAATCTACATTTACACCACTTTACGTCGTTTTATGCATCAACTTTTATATTTCTGTATATTTTAACTTTGTAAAAAATATATACAAGAGATGATGGTAGATGTGATAAATGAAAAATAAAATATTTTCACCATTCATCTGTTATAAGATAAAATCCTCCTTTAAATTGTAGTTAAACGAGGCCTAAAGAGGTTGATGTCCTAAGAGTTCATTTTATACATGAAATAAGATTTGCAGCATAGTAAGAGAAATAAGAAGTTGTGTTGGGATAAGATACTTTTTCCTTCGAATAACAAGTAGGAATAAGGGATAAGTTTAAAATGGTCGTTAGTTTAAAAAAAAAAAGAAGTAATGATGATAGAAATAAATACATGTTAAGTCAAATTGCATGCAAAATAAATATATTTACGTTAAATTATGGTATAGATTGGCAGAATAACACCATTTCACTCCAAAAGCAGAATTGGAAATTCAAGGATCTTTCCATACAGAAAGATAACCCAATTCCAGTATTTCTCTGGATTCAACGCAGGATGTCTCCATTTATCTCACATTACCATGTATCAGAGGATCCCTAACAATTCGGGCTTTACATCTTGAGCATCACAAGTTGGTTCCCGACTTATTTGTCAAGGGCTTTGTAAGCCCTTTGGTTTTGATTAGATTGCGTTTTTCCCGCGACGAAGGCAGCAGGTATACGGTAATACAGTTACGATTCCAACTTTGTTCGACGGTTGTCAATTTCACTTCACTTTAAGCTCCTATTTCGATCAATAAAAAGATAAAGGCCTTTCAAGCATTTAAGATTAAAGTTTAAGCATTCAATCAGTTAATTGCTTAAAAGGATAATATTAAATGGACGGTTCTCGTGCTCTTATGTGATACTCGACATGGTGACCAAACAGATTATTAGACGTGTTAAACAAATATATAAGTGTTTGCCTATAAGTGAAACAATAAATAAATAAATGTGTGTGTGTGGAGAAGAATAAAAACGAAGGGCGTTATCGGTGGACTTCAATGCAAGTTGCTTAAAGAAAAAATTGACCTGACATTATTAGTAAATCAAAGCGAGCAGACACATAAAGGATGAGAAGATATCTGGTAGAAACATTGGCTTAATTTAAAAATTCAAATACGATCCACACAAGAGCATGCATAGAACAGCTCATACAGGTCCCCCATTTATTTCTTCTCTAAACAGCCATGGGGACAACTGCAGGCTGTAGTAGAGTGTACCAGTTCCTGCTTATGCAATTTATGACTAAGGAGATTATTTTCTCGCCTCTGCCCAAAATTATGCCGCCAGATTAGCATAAATCAAGCACCCAAATAAAGAAAGACTGGAGGCATGCAAATAGAAGAATTATGATCTGGCACCATCAAGGTATTGCGAATTAGATGCAGCAAGAAGGGCAGCACCAATCCCTGAGCCATCATTTGCATGGACAATGACAATGGAGCTGGACACATCCATGCCGAGGAGTTCGACAATGGTATCCTCCAAGCACTGGCTAAATGCCTTGTAGTGCTCGTATAATCCACCATCCATGGCGATCACCGTTCTCTGCTTCTCATTATTTGCTGATGCAGTGTTGTCCCTGCCCAACTTTTTAAGGATGGCAACAATTCCAGCTGCAGCTAAACGAGCACCTCGCTTGGCAATGATGTCACAGACCTTGACAACAATTTTCCTCGTCTCAAGTGAAGTTGCAGTTACCTGGACAAAAATCAGAAGGCAGTAAGCACATGAATTATGCATAGGCATTCAAAATTCCCATATGTCAGTTTAGTCACGTTTTACAAACGACGAATGAATTTCTATTTACAACCGAACACAAAAAAAAAAAAAAAAAGACAGCAACATCAACCAGGGAGTTGGAGAGAAAATGGAAAGAAACCGACATAGAATCTCTATCCGTTGTTTAGACAGTAAATAGAAAAAGCAACAGCTGGTAATCAATCTTTAAATTCAAATACATGTATACTTCTGATTGACCAGCTGAAGAATATATCTTTGTGCGTACAGTACAAAAGAACAGTTGCGTGCAGAACATTGCAATATTAAGGAAAAGCCAACTTTAGTTTTGTCAACACCATGTGCTAAACAACTTGATGACCCTGACAGTCTGGCACAAAAAAAAGCTGCCAAAAGACCACAAAACCCCATCCCCCACCCCACCCCAACCCAAAAATGCACATAAACGCAAAAGGCACCCTTTTTCATTGAGGAAGCAATATTGCTTTGTCGATATGGAGACAAATAGACAAGGCATGTATATGGGGAAGAGCACCGGTGGGAGAATAGGGGACGAAGATACCCAGCATAACAGAAGACTGGCCACTCTGACCTCTCCTGATACGGGCCTGTTTGGACATGGGGCCTGGGCTACCCTTTACGGCCAGAAGACCAGCCCAACCCAAACCTGGACAGGAACATTTTGAAGCTCGGCCCAGCCCAGGGTGTCGGGTGGTGATACATTGCAATTGGATTTGGTCAAATTGCAGCTTTTGAGGGGAAGCTCAAGGGACGGAGATGCAAAGAGCAGCTGACAGGGGGAAGCAGCATCAGGCTGCATATTGCTTGATTGATTTTTCCTTCTAAAACTCCCAATCGCTGCAACATTTCACAAGCATTTGGCCAAAAAGCTGCCAAAGGTTGTTGGCGTCACCCACAAGTGAAATTATGCATTTCACAAAAGCTGAGGCACCCAAAACACTGCATTTTACTGTCAAACAGCACCAGAGTCAACAGGGGATGTAGCAGCATGGATAAAAACAGACAATGGACCCGAAAATCCACATATCTGAATTCTGGAATAACGCTCTCAGCAATTCAAGATTGGATAAGGTCAAACAACTAAACATGTTCTTATATATCCCCATTCTCATTTATTGAATGCTCAATTTGGACTGTGTAGTTGATCTGACTCCTATAACTGGTTACAGGGACTAGGACTGTACGTAAGCTGCCAGAGTAACCAATGCTTTAGAGCTCAAATACAAAAGGTAATGGCATTCTCTCAGGAAAGATCTTGTAACAAAAAAACTAATGACCAAATGTGTTTTCACACAACACTGGTTTATTTGATTTTAGAAGGCTTGAGGAACCTTATCCAATTCTCAAGATCTTCAAAAAAGAATGACAAAAATGGAAACTTTAGGCTATATATCATTAGAGCATCCCAACATTGTTCTATCCAATTTCATCATACATGCTTTTTAACACGTTTGTATTTTTTAACAAAGACTCCCAACTCAAAGGTACCTGCAATATTTGTCTGAAAATTCTGTGATTTAAGTAAAACAACATAGAATCATTGTTCCAGAAATCCAGATTTCACGCAGTTGAATGTGCAATTCTAATGCCCCTATGGGAAATCAGAGGAACGATATGTGCAGTCAGAAAAATACATATAAGCAAAAATGTCACGCATATTATATTTTCCATTGTTTATTGCTCGTATAAAACCATGGGGCATTACATAAATAAATGCATACCCCAAAAATGTCCTTTAATTTTGTTTCAACAATTCTCAGATCAGGTGAGGTGTCATGGTGCATAGCTGACATCTCTGGTGTCCTGCATAAAAGATAAAAAGCCTAAATCAGAATTGTTCTTCCCAGTCATGGTTACAACTAAATTAGAAAAATGAAATCAATGATCATATTGTATGTGACCTCTAGAGGCTTATTTGAGCATATCAAAAATCATCATTACAGCTGAAGCCATGTAGATCAATCTAGGTATTCAGGCCTTCCCCAAGCAACAATCTTTTGTCAGTTTTTTTTTTTTTTTTTTAAAGAGAAAGGATGAGTAATCAAGATCAGTAACCACCCATTTTATTAAAAAGTTAGCCATAAAATTATGTCTGCACTTTACAAATAAATCCCCCACGCCAAGGGCAAGTGCATAGCACAATTGAGAACATTTTTAGAAAAATAGCCAAAAAAATTTCTATCGATTTACCAGGACATTGTCTCTTCTTTTTTTTTGAAAAAGCCTCATATAAATATGCCACTTGAATTTAGAAAAGTTAAGAATTAGGATATAACTTTGATTCTACATGAATCAAAAGGTGGAAAATAAGGTTCAAAAGCAGTCGGTACACTTCCATTTTACCCCTTGAAAAGATCCTCAACAGCTTCTTTTTTTGTTGCTAACAAGAAGAATGGTGGGAGTCTCATATGCAAGAGGGGAAGACGAATAGTCAGTCCCAGAATTCTTTCTTATGAACGACCAAACCTCTTGCATGGGGTATCAATTTCTCCAAATGCATCCATGTGGCTATGAAGAGGTACTTCCTGCTCTAAAATGAGACACACACTAGAAATGGTAGATATGCACCAACATATATCCAAAGCAAAACCCAACATGTGTAAAAAATAATTAGGATAATTTGCTGTTTAGAATCCATCCACGTAGCTAAAAGTAATCATGAATAACATAAATTAAAAAATACGGCTACTAGTAAATCTTTGTTAGGTTATCTCCACAAGATTTCATAAAGTACTTGAATTGCAATGATATTGACTTCAATAGTTTACTTTATCCTTGCCCAGTTGCCCTGCATGTGCCATTTTTTAAAAGGTTTAGGTGGTACTCCAATGGCCAATGAGTAACAGCTGTGATTGGACATTTTTTCCCGAGATGGTATGTCTGAATTATTTCATGGGCATGACAAAAATAAAGAACACGGTCCAATTAAATGAATAATGCATACATTCAATTCCTAATGGACATTACGTAGTGAGCATAGATGTCAAAAAAAAGTACCTACCTGATATACCCCATATACTAAATTATACATAAATCTCCAAATCGGTCAATGTGTTCTTCAGAAGATTATACATTTCAATAACCTTTTGTAGCAATTTTATTAGCGGAATGGTGTCCAAAGATTTTAAATGTTATTTCTTGAAAGAATCGAAGGTTTTAAATGTTACCACAGAGTCCAACAGACTCTTCATTTTCACACAGTATTCCCTGGTCAAATTAGTAATCCATTGGGGTATTTAGACCTATTCATTGTCCATGCAATTCCTTTTGCCCATCTTTCGTACTGGTGAGTGAGTGAGGATGTCCCAACTTAATTGTCAATGGATGGATTTTTTTTTTTTTGGAAGAAGAAGAAGATGTTATGAAAGAGTTACTTTAAATTATATAAAAGTCCTTAACATACATAAAGAAAATTGGCTAAAAAAGTAAGCACTTGATAAGTACCACAAGAAGAAGGTATCCTTGCTGTTGAACATAAATTATGTGTGAGCTACTCTATTTAGACCATAGTCAGGCAAATAAAAATGTATTTGAAATAGCACTCCACCAAATTCAAATGCATTGCTGATTCAATTGATATCCTAACGATACAACACCAACAAAGCTTTTTCCTGGACTAAATGGGGTTAGTCACATGGATTTTTTGCCTCCATTTAGAGCTATGGCAAGTCATTAGTAGGTGTCATAATAAAATGGAAACACAACATAAATTGTGTGAAAAAAAAAAAGGCAGATCAGCCTCCAGGCAAAGCATTTCCATTGAGCAAGCTGCTCTATGCAAATACCCACTTTTTACTGGTGAGAAGTTTGACTTCATATAAAGACAATAGTTGATTTACTTAACCTTACTCTATCACTACAACAATAACAGTCTTAGCTGAATGGATGGATCTGATGATTCCTTCGATGGTAGTTAAATCTAGAAAGTGTATAATCCTCATTATGACTTTGATCTTGTAAGTTTAAGCCTACAGCTATTCTTTGTTGCTTCGATGTTTTGAACCAAAGGAGTCTTTGGTACTAGCATCTGCAGATCATCCTTCAACTGGGCTAGACATTGTAAACAGCACTCCAAAATTCTCTTTCCTCTTTTTTTTCCCCAAAACAGTCCAACTTCACATTCATTGGGAGTTAACGTGTTGGATGGATTATTGGATCTTTCTTGACCTGTAAAATTGTGCAAGGGTGTGGGAATGTACTTGTCATTTCACCATTTGACATAATATACTACATTTAAGTTAAAAGAAGTCTATCCCAGTGCTTTCTCAAGTGGAAGATAATCAACAGATTAATCCATATAGAAGTTTATTTAAATAACTTAATGAGTCAATTTCTATAAAACATTTAATGGATTGACGCTATTAAGAGCATGCCTTAAAATCAATAAGATGAATATCCCATGATGGTTCCACCCATGACAAGTGATTATATCAAACCAACATGCACATCAACTATCAAATATTCCAACTTCTAAGGATTTTTTTCTCAAAAGGTCACCCTGTAAGAATTAAAATCCAGTTATTAATGTTTTGGATTCATTCCAGATTTATCTGTTTTCCATAATTTCTTACACTTACCAGCCATGCCCATCTCCCCACAACTTAAGACCCTGTGAGATCAACAACATCCATTCATATACCCAAATGCCATCCACAGTGGGTCAGGCAAGTGATGCTTTATTTGCTTTATTTCTTCCAAAGGTAGTTTTCCAGGAAAAAAAATCCCTGCATCTAATCCTTCCCAATCAAAACTCTAATTTAAGCACATTGAAAAATAGGACCTGAAGTTTTTGAAAAAAGAACAGTCAACTATGTTTATATTTGATCGTCTTCTCAGATGATCTCAGGCATCTGAAAAGTACCATTTCTTGTTGATCCTTCATTATTTTTCAATGCTCCTCAGGATTCAATAATAGCACAAGATTAGCCGAGTGCAAGCTTGATTTACTTGAGTTCATTGTTAAGACAGTGTTATTTATATTCTAATTAATTCTTGCACATTCATTATGTTTTTCTACTATTGAACAGTTGGTTTTTGCAAGATCATACTTCATCATTGAATTTGCATCATTCGTTTTGTTTCTCCAAGATTAGTGCTGTTGAGGATCAAATTAGAGCAAGAGCATGGTAAATGCAAGCCCCAATTACCTTAACCAAACAAAGTTCTAGCAGTCCTCAACCAACATAGCAATTAGGATTTGCTAAGTAAAATATGGATATTTCGTTTCAAAGTCCACACACTTTCGGGGCAACAGCGATTTCGTTTTTTCATGATCAGTGTTATGAAGCAGGCAAACTCATCCAATACATCGTGGATGGGTCATATCAAATCCAAATCCATTTCTATTTATAAATTTCTTCTTTGAGAGCCATAACCATCTTTGACTTCCAAGTATGGATAGAAATAGTGACAAATATAAAGATAATGTTAATGCATCCTTAGAAAAGAAGCAATTATGCCACTCAGATGCAAATGTCAGTGGAAATTAGTGTGGATGATTTTATCGCGTGGTTAACTTAAACCCAATTGTAATCTTCATTGGCAATATTGCCAGGTGGTTCATATCTCAGCTCCGGCAAATAATTCACCATTTTGTGACTTTGAATCAACTTTTGTAGCAATACTCCATTTAAGTTGGAAATGGTATTTCAATATCTGGGAGAAAGAAAGGGAAAAAAAAAAATCAGATGCATTTGGTTATTCTCTGAATTCCAGTCAAATCATTTATTTGGTGTTCATTTTTGCATTTAAGTTTGCCTGCAGACATGGAAGATGGAAATGCAGTCTGGTTATTAACTTATAGGGCAAGCAACGTACTTGCTTCTTATCAAGATGGGCACTCATAGATTGTTTCATTGGTGCTGTATCTTTAAGCCTATTCAAGTAGGCAACCAGAGTAGAGATTCACAAAACAATAAACATGGCAAGTATGACATGATGTGACACAGGAGAGGGAGAAGTACAGCCATTAAAAGTGTGTTTTGTTTTTTTTTTTTCCTGGAGATGGATTAAAAGCATGTATTTTTTCTTGAGGTAAAAAAGACAAGTGTGTAGGAAAAGGCTTGGTTGTTGTTGTAAAAAAGACAAGTCCAACTGTCTAGGCATGAATCTGCCCCAAAAAAAGCCTGAAACAGAGAAACCAAGAAAGCGAGCACATGCACGCCACAAACCAGCAATGTAAAGAAAACATATGATAGCATACCGTAAAATAAACGGTTTTTCAAGTTTTTCAAAATCAAGGACACCAGCACCAAATAAGTCTGTTTCATTTGCCATCTTCAAGAGAACTCTGCGAACAATCTCTCCCAAATACATTCCTGAGATCAATTTTTCGAAAATCTGCAAACATGGAAAGCCTGAGATAAAAGGTCCAACTTATGATTCAGTATATTCTTAAGGTACTAAAAGAAACCTGTTCTCCAGGATTCAAGCTATCTTGATCCACGGCAAGGTCATACTCTGTTATGGGCAAGTGAGGAGAAGCAAAACTCCCCCATTCCATGTTAATCACCTATAGCATTAGATTTACTCAAATTCAGACTTCAAATTTTAGATATTGACGCAACCTTTATAATGCTGCTATTATGCTATCAATCAAAAAATCTAGAACAAATACCATCTCTCCTGATGTGCTTTTGAGATCAGGGCACTTGGCAATTGCATCTGCACGTTCAACATATGCAGCATTTGTTCCAGTACCCAAGATTACAGCAGCAACAACATCATTATCGTTGTATCTACCTCCTGCTAAGGTTCCTACAGTGTCATTAACCTGTTTCATGAAAACAAATTAGATTCTTTGCTCATAGAAATATACTGGTGGAAGTGAGATGGAATAAATAATTTATCAGAAGAACAAAGTTCTGACCAGAGCCGAGACACGCATATTTACACCTTGCCTTTCCAATGCCTTTGACAGTTCACCAACAACATCTTCTCCTATCTACATTAACAATAAGGAAAATATTGATTCCAAGATACCGATTTTGTCATTCTTAAAAAATGTGTAGAATAGCTGCATGTGATCTTGAGTTCAACTGCAAAAATAGATAGAATTACAAAACTACATGGAAATAAATAGTCTTTCTGTTTGATTTTTTTTTTTAATCTATTTTGCACATATGTTGACAAGTCAGCTATTGCCCACCTCCTTGAAATGTCTATCATTGTCCCTACTGCATTATTCACATGTTTTTTTTTCGAAAAGCAAAAGGGTGATTATCTATGTGATAACCACCCAAGTTCTTTCCTTCAAACCATGAAAAGAAGTTACATCATATACTACAGGGCGGACTCTCAAAACACCACCTAGGAAGAAATAGAACAAATGCATTATCACATGTTCGCTGACAAAGAGCAGACAACAAAGTCCATTGCTTTTACTATCAAATCTATTCCCACTTCTCCTACTTTCCCTATCAAAGAGCAATTATTTGGACATATCTGCTTCCATTCTCTTTAAAATCAACCTCTACATAAGGGATAGTCAGAGGATTCATTTTCAATTCCCTTATTTTGTCTTTGGTTCCTTTTTTCAGAAAGATCAACTCCAATAACTAGTCTCCCTATTTACGTAGCTATTATGCACCACTGCTCCTGCATATCCATGAACATCATATTTTATATATTAGGTATATTTTCCAAGGTTAAACTCTTTGATGGATTGGCATGTCCTATCCACTCACCATGTATCATAGCTTTTGGTTGAAAAGCTCGTCTTTTGGTGGGAATGGAGGTTCCAAATCATAAGGACTACTGATCCACTCTTTAGAAGTTAGAACTCCTGGTCCCATTTTTTGGGATCATGGATTAGAATTGTGATAAGGAACATCTGCCAAAGCCAACACAACTTCCTGGATGTGTCTCCTACCCACTACTAAAGCACTTTTGAAAGAATAATACATCGAAAGAGCTAAAATCATGTATAATGCAAGAAATGCTAACACATAACACACTTAGTAGAGACATCAAAATCAGTAAAAAATACAAAGTAGTATGTTACCGCATCTTCAATGGAAAAGCCCTTTGTCCACTTAATAAGAACACCTGATGAAATTGAGGTCTGCTTGACGGGGAAAGAAAAAGTGAAGCCAAGCTCCCTCTGCTTCCCGAGAGTAGTAATATCTTCACCTTCAGAATTTACAAATTCTACCAACTTTTCCGCAATATAATCGAACAATTCCTATAAGCAAATAGCAACATGCATGTAATATAAGCATATAAAATAAATGTCAAATTACAATCCAACAATGTATGCAATTTTTTCATACTTTTGATGACCCAACCATCAAGTGTGGTGGAATGGAGACTTCTTTAAATTCTCGTTGCATGACGTGTCCTTCCTTTCCACCAAGTTGTACGCGGAGAACACGAAAGTTTGTACCACCAAGATCCAAGGCATAGAATAAACCTTTCTCATCCCTGAAGGTATACCAGGTATTATAATCCAAGTGTCATCTAAACAGTGGAAGGACAATAGTATGCAACCTGTTTACATCACTTTAAACACACACAAAAAAAAGAAAGAAGAAGAAAAAAACAAAGCATCACTTTGTTTAACGACAGGGAGTTTTTCAGCCTGACCGAGTCATTTCTTTCTGAATAATAAATTTAATCAAGGAATCATACAAATCAGACAGCTGGGTTGCGAGGCTAATTCCCAATGGAAGAAAAAGCACGCTTCTTCTTCCTATCATTTTCTTCTTTCTCAAGAGTGGGTGATGAAGATAAGAAACGAAGTCTTCTATTTACTTAGATAGAGCGCTCAACGCCTGCTTGTCAATCTATTTTTTCCTTTGGGCAGAAAAAACTCAAACCCAACACACACACACACCCCCCCTCCCCCCCCCCCCCCCCGGATAGAAAAAAAAAAAACACCAATAAAATATGAGGATTCCCATCCTTCAAGAACCAGCAACAACCAAAACATAAAACTTTACCATGGAAAATTGATACTTTTCCATCAAACAACCTAATGCAGATCTAGACAAGTGCAGATCCAACGATCCCTATCTATATCTCTCTTTAGCTAATGCAAATCCAATTATCCAACCAACGCAACGAAATCTCATAAACCCAAAAAAAGGTGAATATACAAAATGTACAAGGACTTCAAACCTTTAATATCCGGTACCAATTAAAAGCTCAAACTTTTGGCATATCATGTCCCTCCTTGAAGCACTTGCCTAACTCTCACAGCATCCCATTGCACTCAATACCCATGCAATATTTGAAACACTGCGATCAAACAGACATCAAAAAACCCAATGCAGGTCCAAATAAGTGTAGAACCCAGAAAGGGATCACACTCCAAACCCCATCAGCAATCTGCCTAAGTAACTTACGAGCCTCATCTGCTCCCAGTAAAACCTCGTAAATCCCAATAGAGAAAATAAACACCCAACAAATATGAGGATTCCCGTGTCACCCATTGCGTGACAAACAAAACCCTCGGATATCAGAACTACCCGATCAAACAGATATCAGACAACCCGATGCAGGTCCAAATGGTACAGAAGCGCAGAGCAAACACAACATTACACTTCATACCCAATCAGCAATCTGTCCATGTAACTCACAAGCATCTTTATCTACTCCCAGTAAAAATTCGTAAAGCCCAGTTAAAAAATAAATAAATTTAAAAAACAGAAAATCTCCTCCAGGACCCAACGACCCACCTCCCTCTTTCTATAACAAAGCGTTCACCTAAATCTTGCATCACCCGCTCCACACCAAAGCAAACCCACGCAAAAGATGGGAACTTTGCAATCAAACAGACACCAAACAATCCAAAGCAGATCGAAACAAGCACAGATTCCACAAAGGATCGCACTACGTACCCACTCGGAAATTTGCCTAAGTAACTTACAAGCATCTTCATACACTCCCAGCAATAACCCACATAACCAAATTAAAGTATTAATAATAATAGACACCCAAAAAAATACGAGAATTCCCGTCCTCCCGGATCCCCTGACAACCAAAAGACAAACTTCTACCGCAACACCCCCCCCCGTCCTTTTTTTTTTACATGAAAACATTCACCTAAATCTAGCGTCACCAACTCCACATCAGAACAATCCCCCCCACCACCAAAGATCGAAACTTTTCGACCAAACAACCCAATGCAAATCGAAAAACAGGCTTAGAACTTAGAATTCCACAAGGGATCGCATCACATACCCAGTAGGCAACCTGTCGACGTAGCTGACGATCATCTTAAGCTTGCTCGCGCCTTCCTCCCGTAACCCCGCGAGCATATGCGCCTCCATCGCCCCCGCCAACTCCCTAAGCCTCGCAACCTCGGTGTCGCACCCCTCCTCGAGCTCCGCCGCCACCTCCCACGCCCCCCGCCGCTCCCCCTTACTCTTCCCCTTCCCCTTCCCCTTCCTCCTCCTGGCGATCAGCACCGCCGCCGCCACGCACGCCGCCGCAGCGCACACCGTCGCCGCGCACACCACCCCCTTCCTCATCGCGGTTGCGCCGCCTCTCCCAACCAAAAAGCCCTAATCCGAGGCCGTGGGAGCACTTCGCGCGTATTTATATGGGGAGGAGGAGGAGGAGGAGAGGTCTTTACCGAAGAGGGGGATCTGACGAGGATGATGGGATGCGAGTCTTGAAGGTGTTTCCTCTTACAGACGGATCTCAGTTGTGTCGATGGAGAGAGAGAGAGAGAGAGGGAGAGGGAGAGGGAGCATTGGAGTTGGCGCTATGAACCTTCCCGAGGTTGTCACAGCGAGAAGAAGGCGGGGATGGTGGGGTGACGATGGTAGAGCTATGTATCTAATCTATAAAGCGAGATCGAGAAGAGGGGGAGAACATGGAGTTAAGATGGCGTTTCACGCAACAGGTTAAGATGAGTTCGTTGGGACTTCCCTCTTTGGCTTTTCCTATTGGGATTCTGACGTAGGTGCCATCGTCAGTTTTTGATATTGCATAATTAACGTCGGGATGTTCGCATTGACTGGAATCCTTCCCGTAAAGTCGATTGCTTTACCCAAACCAAGTATTAAAAAAAAAAATTGGGAAGGGGAGGGGGTCAACGGTAAACTTCAGTCAAAATTTCAAGCTTATTTGAAGCACCTCCTCCTATAAAAATAAAAAATAAATAAATAAAACAAGAAAGTCGCGATCCGTAGTGAGCCTCGCTGCCCTCTTCATCTTCTTTTGGAAGATGGAACGCTGTAACAAAGTGTGTGGATTTTATCTTAAAAATGAAGATTTGCATGAAAAATTTAGGGTCTAAAAAAAATTACCAAAATAATCTAAAACACTAAAAATTATTCTTTTACGGGTAAATTGTATCAAAAACCTTAGAAAAAAACTTCTAAAAAAGTGAACTTTGGAATAATATCATTACTGTTCCTAGTTCTCCCATTGTTGCTTCAATTGAGTAGCAAGAAGTTAATAGGAAAGTCAAGAGAATGTAAGTGAAGAAAACCTGGTTTCCTCTGATTGACTTTCTAAGGATTCCTTTAGTAACGGGGTTAAAGGAATTTTTTCCCAAGACATGATTTTTATTTAAGTTGTTTTCATCATTTTAATATAAATTCCTGCATAATTACTTTTAATCGTTCCAATCAAATCATAAAAACATTTATTCTCACTTTTACTATTAAAAAATATCCATTGTACTCTCCAAACTCACTTTCAATATTAAATAAATACTCACTAATATCTTACACTCCCACTTATACTATTAAATAAATATCTACTAACATCACATCATTACACCAATCATTTTAATCATCTACTTAATCCTCCTCTTATTTCATCACCCAAACAAACACCCATCCCTTTTATTTTATTCTAATATATCCCTACAATGTTGTATCCACACTCCAAACAAAACCTAAGTGTTCGTGGTTATGCAAGATAAGGAGAGAAAATAAAAATAATTTGTTAATGCTTGTAAAATAAATTAAAGGAAAATAAAACCAATATATTTACACTTGTCATAAATAAAATAAATTTGAAATAATAAAAGCATAAAAAAATATAATTATATGATCAAATATGTGATTTATTTCACTTTAATTTTCAACTTATGTAACTACGGTGACTCCTCCCAATCCAAAAATATCGTAACGCAAATAGTTGTATATTTTATTATTATGTGATTTCATCAACAAATTTTTGTTTAGATTTTGGAAGTATTTGTATATTTTATTTGATTTTATTTGTAACTAGTGGTGAGTTTTAATAAGTTTAGGATTCCTTAGTCTAAATAAGAATGACATTTTTATTGAATTATGAGTCTTGTATTGTGTATAGGATAGAGTATTGGGTCAAACTTGGGTCTTAATTTTCTAGTGAATTTGGGTTTAGGTTCAACTCAATCAAAACTTGAAAAAATCAAAAAAGGGTCGTTGGGTCAAATCGGCCCCACCCATGACCTTTTTTTTCCTTTTTAACTAAAAATTAAAAAAGAAATTTCAACCGTCACCCTCTCCGGTCCCCCTCAATCCTATGCACAAAATCAGAATCCTCTACCCCCGTGCGACCGTACCCATGGTTAATTACTCCATCGAGGCATCAAGTTGCCTCACACCCTTTCCATCTCAGGTATCCACTGACGAGTCTTACTAAGTCTCTTCTCCTCTCTAATCGATCTCTCACCGATGAGTCATCTTCAATAAGGACATTGTTTTGTAACTTGTATCGTATGGTAACTTTGTGTGATGCAACTTATGTTGAATAATATTGAATAATGTTATGTTCAATCCATGCTTTGAATAATATTTACAATGAAGTAACATAAATTTAAATTATTAGGAGATGCAAGTATTGTAAGTAATTTCGTTATATATTAAAGTCTAGTATTTTTTAGGAAAATAATAATGTATATTTTTAAGTTTAATTTATTTGTTTGGTATGTCTTATTTAAAAATCTAAAAAAAAAAATGACCCTAATAAAATTTATGAGCATTAAAAAACTTTTCCAGTTTCAACTTGAAAATTCGACCCGTAAATCGAAATTGAGCTTGACCCGGTCCGACCCTAGGCCCACTAGGACATATTTAAAAATTCAAAAAAAAAAATACCTTCATAAAATTTATGGGTCTTAATGGATTTTTCTGGACTCAACTCAAAAATTCGACCCAAAAATTAAAATCAAGCCTAACTCAACCTGACCTTGGATCCATAAACATGAGCCTTAAGTTGAGCCTAGACATTAATTTCGTAAAAATTTTGAACCTTGAACCTAACTCAAGACCAAGAAAAAAATATAGACTTTCTCATATTCAAGCTCAATCCAATGCTTGACCTTAATTATATCTATAAATAGGGGAGCCAAGCTTTGAAACTTTGCTAGGACAATTAGAGAGAGAGTAGAGGACGAGAATAAGAGTAAAGAGAATTGTATTTCATTCTTCTTTATAGTTAAAATTTTCTTTTCTTTGGTGGTAAAAAAAAGCGACTAACCATCATTAAATCATGTCCTTGTTTCCAATGCTTTGTTTTTTTTTACGAACAATTTCTACTTATGTACTTGTTTATGTACTTTGAAGTATCCATACGTTTGGCTTTTTTTCTTCAACAATTATCGTTCCCGGGGAAATTGCAGCACCCTTCCGCATAAAGAAAAGTAAGGGCATACGAAGGAAACCCCCAAAGATGCATAAAGGAATCCCATAAAATTTTTGGTCAAAATCACCCTCCTTCCCTTTCGATGGTTATCCTAATGCAAAATCACCTCGATATCATAGGATTGAAATACCTTAATAAATTTGTCTAACTTCTTCAAAAGGGACCCTTTTACACCCCTTCTGATCCTGAATTGCATTTTTTACATTCCTGGCTACTTACACAAAGGCAATGTCTAACCTTATACCCATTAAATGACCTTGTCATGGAAAGAGACATACTCAGCAGCATACATATACGTATAAAGTTCATAGTGTGTTCATATAAATGAAAATATTTTGTGTCAACTATATATATATATATATATATATATATCCATTTCCTCCACTTCAAAGCAAAATTTTTCCATGTTTTAAAAAAAATTGGAGATTAGTGAGGGCTCAAACGCATCAGCGTCCCAAAAGAGAGTGCTTCTTCCTAGCCATGAGGGGTTGATGCAAGAAAAATAAAAAAGGGTATGCAAACACCAAGGGCTGTTACTAAAGTTCGCAACCTTAACTAAGCCTACATGCATCGGAAATGATTTTGCATGTCCATTACAATAGTCATCCCCTATTTGTTGCAATCATTTAAAGGCAAAAATAGACATATAGGGTCCCACTTCGAATCAAACTCCATGATAATCGACAATGGTCGCTTTATCCGAAAGTGTCATGATTCCTTGGACACGATCTCCTATTCTTAAAATTCTCAAATGAAAACATACGTTGATATCCCAATAATGGAAATTCTTTATCCTCAACGCTAATTCCATCTTCTTAGGAATTTGTTAATATGGACGGCTGATAGATTTCAGGATTGCAATATCGACAACGGAAATTTTCCACATCCCTTCATGTATTTTCCAACTCTAAATGGGAATAAAAATTTATTTATTTGAAAAGATAAAGTTTAAATTTAATTTTTTCCTCTTTATATTATTAAAAAATATTAAAAATGAATTAGTAACTTCTTTTCACCTCTACTAAAAACTCTTAATCAATATTTGATAAAAAATCTTTAATGACATAAAATTTTTTTACCTCTAAATTATCTTTCAAAAAGTAATAATATTAATTCATTATATATATATATATATATATTGCAGCAACTATATTTGTCATTAATACTAATTGTCATTCAATAAAAATATTACAATGATATAAATAACGATTGCTATTAAATCAAATGTTATAGTGGTAGATATATTTGTTACTAATACCGACGGTTATATGACGACAATATTATGATAGCATGAGTAATAATTACCACTAAATAAAATACAATAATGGTAAATATATTTGTCATTAATAATAATTATCATTTGATAAAATATTATAATAACATATAAAATATTTTACCACTAAATTAAAGAAATTAGTGTCAAATGCATTGCATGTCACTATCTAATTCATCGTTAAAGGCTATTTCTTTACAGTGGTGAGTGCCAGCAAGAGTTGTCCTCTTAACTATGGATAATCCATAAATAGAAATCTTTGATGTAAGCACCCCCACCCCCCCCCCCCCCCCAACCCCAAACCAAAAACAAGCACAGACCCTCATCTTTGCCTTATGCTCCTCGACCCACGTCCCATGGGTGAGATGCATGTGGGGGTGGAAAGGCTTGTGTGGCAAATAGGATTCATCCATAAAATTCACAAGTTGTTAAAAAACCATTTAAGTGTGCCACATTAGGATTGTCAGATGAGTCGAGTCAAGTTAGATCTGGCCCGTTTAGATCAAACCCACTTATAAATGGCTCAAGTTGGATTCAACCCGTTGATTAAACAGGTCTAAATACACCAATCCAAATCCGATCCATTTAATTCATTTAATAATGGATTAAATAGGTTAAATTGGGGAATTTTTTCATGTTAATTGGGTTTACCGAGTTGAGCGGATAAATTCGAACCCGACCCATTTAATAAATATGTTAAATAGATTTAAATCCGTTTAATATAAGTTGATTCAGATTAAGTTTGAGTCCAATAATTAGGTTGAATTAGGAAGGTTCAATTGTTTTTACATCCTTATGCTACATGATGTTCCATGCTTAATTATCCGTCAATAATTTATCTATGTCAGTCCATTGGGTGTGTTACCCTTTATATTAGATATCCAACTTCTAGAATTGTTGACCAACCCCTAACTCTTTTATCCCCTTGGAAGGTATATACTTAACCCTTTAATAAGCTTATTTGACCTTAGAGAGATGATCATGGATGCCCCCCTCAACCATCCAACCCATGTAGAGGTGAAGTTTTTAGTCTACTTTTATGCTTGCATAGACTCAAACCGAAGATGTTGTACAATCGTTTCCTTGGATTCTTTCTTGTAATCAAAGTAAGAAGATTTTAACCTTATTGTGTCCAATGCTCCTATGGAGATTTTTCCCTTTCTTAACCAAAAAAAAAAACCTTTTATTGATTATTTTACCCAAAAGATACCTAGATAGCAATGTTTTGAAATATGGATCAGCCATGGAACTATCCATGCAACAATTATGATTTTCACTTGTACGACCATTTACTAAGCTTGTTGAAGTAATGATGACATTAACATACATGATGCAATCATATAATACTCACAACCTATGGTAATATTCATGTTGACCTAGAAAAAATTGATGTTTACAAACTGGCAATGCAAACATATATAGTTCAAAGCAATTTCTAATTATGATTTTCATAATGATCTTAAGGTCTATGAGAGTCAAATGATTATTTGGTCTATTTATTGACAATCAAACAAAATGTGATATTTCGTTGACTAATACGATAAGGTAAGTGCATTTATCTAAGGTCCTATTATGCATTTTTCTCTAGGTGAACTACAAACAAGTGGCAATTAAAATACCAATAATATTCTATTTAATAACACTTTGGCAGTAATCACATTATTACTCATCAAGAAATCTAACAAACTTTGTTTTGGTTAGGTCGTAGACTAAAATTATTATTTATGAGGATAAACTTGAAATTATACTTTTTCACTTATACTAATTGGATGGCTTTGTGGATTGTAGATTGTTTTAACAATTTTATCAAAGAATGCAAAATGCTCTTGAGACATCTTTCTCCACGTTGTATAAACATACTTCCTCTTTAGATTGGATACAAAATAAATTTTAGGAGATTTGGAAAAGAATACCCATCGGTAGGGAAAACTCTCGACGGGTAGACTTTGTAATAAAGTAATTTTTTTTGTGGTATTTCCTAATGTCTTGATGGTCATGTAAGTTAAAATAAGTGTATGATTACATTTGGGTTTTACAAAATGACTCGAGCAATAAGCTAATTGAAGGAAAATGTTATTTAGGACTAAATGGTACGAGTTTTTACTTAGTTTTTGCAATTGAGAAAAAGTGGGAGTAAGAAAAAATATGAAATAATGAAAGAACTTCAATGGCACCATTGAAAATCACCAACTAAAGATGCTAAGCCGACATCTTTTTCTATTTCTATCTTCTTAAATGACTTCACCACACCTCTTTTTTATTCTAATCACTTGGTCTCCTCCTTCTTCTTCCCCGTCTGTCTCTCTTATTCCTTGTTTCCTGGACTCTTATTTTCTATCAAATAATTCATAAGACATGATTGAAATAATTTTAAAGTAACATGTGGGACCATACAACTATCTCCTCACATCTGTACATGACAACTTCCCTCTCCATCATTTTCTTTAATCATGCATTCATTTCTAACATATGTAAAAATCACGATATTACATAGCTTCTTTTGTTACTTACCATCAATTTTTTGGTAAGTTTAATTTGCACGTTATCACACTGTGTTGCATGTCTTTCATAGTAAAAATGTAGGTCAGATAATGGAGGATTGATAATTAAATTGTTAGGATGGTATGAATTATTTGAATTAATAAACATGTATTTTGATGGTAGCAGAGTAACACGATGAGATGCTTGCTTTTATAATTGAGTAAATCAATTGATTAATATTGCAGGAGAAGATTGGACATTTAATTTACAATATTGGCATTCAAAATGGTATTGGTTCATACTAATCGTTGATTTCTATTCAACTGGATAAAATGTATTTAGAAACTTTATTATCCATGCTACATATGATCGTGTTTCAACTACTTTATTCATTTAATAATATGATTTTCTGTGTCATTTATAATGAAGAGGCTCGAGAAATGTTGCCTTATACATAGACAGTAAAGAATAAAAGATAAGTTATAAATGCACTAAAAATAAATGCATGAAATATTTTACCCTTCTTGTTATTAGAATTTTTTAAAGGTGAAAACTTTTTCTTTTAATTTTTCTTTTCTCTTTCTTTTTTCGGGAAGGGGGGTGAGAGAGAAAAATCCATCAACTAGTTTACTTGTTACAAGTAATGATATGATAAGGGATTAAAATAAATAAGTGAGATTCAAAATGGTAAATCAACACAATTGTCCTTGAGAGACAGTGGCATATAATTGCACTTTCTATTCTGCATGAATCATCAGTGGAAAATTGTCCCTATTTAATTTTTGAAATTTTTTATCTTGTTTGTTATCTTTTATTTCCTTGTCTTTTTACTAATTTCATGTAATTACACATTGTGAGATTATTTTATTTCACCCTATTCAGGATATAGGTTTCTTTTCTCTTTCATACCATTCCTTGAGATTTTCTCCAATCTAACTCAATCGTTTCTATGAAATGAATAATGACCTTGAAAATTAAAGACATACGTGGCCATGCACAAGAAAGGAATCAGCATATCATTAAGTCATTGCGACGAGAGTTTGGAAGGATTGAAGTGACAAGACAGAAAAACATGTAAATTAATAATATCATTCAATTGTGAGATGATTAGCATAAATTAAAAGTTCTAATCCAAATATAACAATGTTATCCGGTTAGAGTTTAAATGAAAATCAATTGAGCTTGTTCCTCAGTTGTAAAATACACCATTAATTAAACCTTGTATGTCGTGATCCTCTATCCCGAACCACAAATTATTCTCCTTCAAATCCAACTTGGATTATCATCTATGAATAAAAATAAATGTGTACAAAGCAAAATTCTAAATATCATAGATTCACAAGTAAAATAAAGTTGAAATCCAGATGACTACGTCATCCATTATCAATGCTCCACTAACATTTTATCATAGCACGTGCGAAAATTTGGAGCGAGCAATATTTAATAACGAATTAATAAGCAAACACAAGTAATTATAATTATTTTATTTCTTATTTATCTACTGTCAACAACTAAATGGACTTTATACCTTTTCCCTGCAATCTTTAAGTATTGCTGTATCTCATCTTAGTTCCTCAATATTTATCTCTGTCTTTAGGTTTACCTTTCACCATCTTTGGTAAACAGGGTCACGTATTACTCTTATACTCTCCTCTTCATCTTATTGTATTTAGATATTTTAGTGTAATCATTCTCGTATACAAAGATTCTATCAATCTAGACTCCAGTTCCTATATCTTATCAGTAAGACAACAACAATGACCTTTGATTCTAGGCTTCCTTAGGTCCCCCTAACACTTGTGTATCATCTGATGCACCATAGTTTATACCACTCACTACATAACACTTGCTACATTTAAATGTAAATTAACTCAATTATTATGTATCTAAATGCAAAACTTAAAAGAGAAATCATGTATAGTGTGAAAACAATAAAATAATCCCAGAAGATGACTAAAATGATTGAGGATTAAAGAGAAATGAGAAATATCAAATCTAGCAAAACAATATAGAAGCTACGTGAAAGAAGCAAGTCATTTTTGGTTAAGGTTAAGATTTTGTAGTCCAAGGTTTTTATATGACTCATTTGAAATCTAACTATTAAAGTATAAATATAAATAAATAAAATTATTTTTCCAGAGAGAAGAATATAGAGAAAAAATGAAATTAGTTGGTGAGAGGCAAAAAGTATTCTCGAATTTAAAACTTTACATCCGACTCGGTAAAAGATCTGACTACTCAAATAAAGGGTATATAGGCGGAACTGCGACTCCGTCACACCTGAGATTAGCTGGATCCCAGTCAACATTAGACCTTTTTGCCAGACAATCCTACACAGCAAGGGCAGAAAATATGAAATGATGAACCTAACAATCTACACCCTGACAGCTACCATGTAGCCTGACAAATAGGGGTACTAGAACCCGTCAATGAGAGTTATCCTCATGTTATAAATAGAGAGGGAGCCCTCCGAGTGAGGGGGGCTCCTCCCTGGGAGAGAGAGCGAGATCGTGTAAAATGTATTCCTGAAATTCTAGTGCATAGTTGGGATCATCGCCCTCCCTCAAGACGTACACCCATTGCAGTGAAACTAAGTCACCAAATCCCTGCTTTCCCTTGTGTTTGTTGGGTGATAGTCGATCTCTCCTCTTAAGCGATGAATGGCAATGGCTAAGTAGTGCCTCCTATGTCAATATTTCTTTTGGTAGGCTTTCTGAGGTTCATCAAAAGGCGTCGTCTGTGGAAAGCGTCAACAAAAGAGCCATCGCTCTGCAGAGCATCCGATCGCTGGGAGAAAAGGACCCTCCGACGCCCTGCTATGCCACCCCCTCCCCCCTGAGTGAAAGCTATTGTGGTGGTCGTAACCACTCGTGGTCCCACTCTAGGCCTTTCTCGCTTTGGAGGGGCCCGGTTGGGACGCGGCGGCTACACACCTTAGCGACCGTAGCTCGTCGCCCAAGGTCTCCAAGTTGGACCCTCCTTCCCAATGGCACGACCTTGTTAAGAGGAACTAGGAGCCAAGACCGACTGTCCCAGATACACACTCATGCACACGCCGCCTGCCCACACGGGAAATGGAAAATAGAGGTCCCCCGTTGGAGGCGTCCGAAACGCTAGCTAAGGCCCAGCATGAAAGAATGATAGACCTTGCCTCCCGCATCGCTCCTGAGGAGCAATCCTCGAGGCAAGTCAGCGCTCGGCCATCCCAAAAAAACTTCCCATCGGGCTCCTCCAACGGTGCTCGCCCGATGAAGGCCTGCGTGTGGATCATTCCTTGGCTAGCCGGACAACCCCTTCGAAAGTGTGAAGAGTAGGTCTCGAGAGTGCTTTGCCAAGCACTCAGGGACTGGGGGCAACCACAAGAGGTTATTGGGAGTCAAGCAGCAAAGGACCAAGACTGCCTGGTCTTACCCGGTGTAGCTCGAGGCTCGGCATTACGACGAATGAGACCCCGTGAGGTAGTCGACCCACGATGCCCCGAGCCAGTTCGCCTACGTCGCAAGCATGGGCACGTGGCTGGGTACCCAACAAGGAGCCGTGGAGCGAGGTGACTCCCCTCGTGGATCACCCAGAGTGCGCGGTGTCAATGACGACCACCGCTAAAGGCAGGCATGCCCCCGGATAGGTGGGTCCTGATGCCTATTTGCGAAAGAGGTTTCATCCACTAGCAAAGAGCATAATGTACCGAGCAATGAAGTCCTACATTTAAAGAAGAACGCACTCCTTTGGCCTAGCGCCAAATGGACGTGACTAAGATGGATCAGTATGCAGAGGATCACTCCCACACGGGCCAATAGGATTCCTCGACGAATGCACCCCTGACATAAGTTAGGCAGGCGTGCTTGAAGGGGGACAAACCTTGGGCTAAGGTTAGTTGCCCTTGGGCCCCGTAAGGCGAAGGAATGAAAGGCCTATAGGGCATTTAGGGGGTCACCCTAGAGAAGGGCCCCAGTAGCTACAGGTAGCCAATGCTTCCTTCGCTGCAAACTGAGAGACAGGTGGGTCAACACCCCATCCAAAGGGCAGGCGGTGTCACCTAGATTCCCCATCGGGTGGACATCGTTGCCGAAACCCTGGAGATAGTGCTCACGCCACTTAAGGTCCACACCTCCTATCATTTGAGCCTATCATCGCAAAGGTTAAGGCGACCTCAAGTCGACGTCATGCTAGGAGATTGAACCCCCCCCTTTCGGGTTAGCTCTCCCCAGGTACCTCCCCTCGATCTCCATCAGGGCAAGGGGGTATGACCAGGCCTCCCCGCATGTTCCGAAGGAGCGTTTTAGGCTTGCTTAAGCAAAAGCCTCCCCCGTCAGGGCGGCTCCAAGCCTTCGGAAAGTGCGCCTCCTGGCTACTGATTAGGTGGAAGTCTCCACCATGATGCCTACAGGTAACCGAGCACTTCGCCTCCAATCTCCCAGACGTGCCAGCACGGAAGCTGAGGCAGCCTCTGGGAGCCGCATCTTTTGAGACGGATCAATAACCTGGGTAGCTTCCGACGGCAACGGCTGCAGCACTCAAAGACACTTAGGCTAAGTTGCTATCCAAGCCACCCCTTCCAAGCTAGCGCACACTCGACGCATCCCCCACTCCGGTGGGAACGCCTTCCTCTCCTCCCATTGGTCATTCCGGTTACGTCCCTCCGACAACCAAGAGAAGTGGAGAGAGAGGGAGGGCACCACACTCCTCCGACCAGCTTGGACAAGGATGGGCACCTCAACCAGGTTGCTAAACTAAGACAGCCCGGATGACGGTAGTGTTGGGCAACCCAGCCGGCTGACCATCGGTGCATGCTCACCATTAGACCCTCTCGATGCATGCCTGACCCCCTCCGGGGGTGGGAGCAACGCACAAAGGCACGACGACCTGGCGCAAACTCCCCGAGGTTAATACAAGGCGACCCGAGAAGCTCGCACTAAGAAAGGAAAGGGGAGACTAGTCCAAGCAACCCAGCAAGGGGTCAACCCAGTTGATCTGCAAGGCGACTCTAGGGCCATAACCCAACTCTGCAGTCCCGGCACCCCGACTTCTTTTCTTGCCCTATGACGCGACCAAACTCATTGAGGCTAGGAGGATCCCAATCCCTCCAGAGGCCTAGGGATGACGGTCCCTTAGAAGGACCCACTCACCTAAAGGCTGCCTCGTAAGGCTATCAGGGATCGTGGTGTCCCTCTAAGTCCCTGCAACGACAAACTCACCCCTCAAGGGTGACCTGCGTCGGACACCCCCTTCGCACACAGTCTCAGCTACCCCAAGGGCAATCCCGAAGTTACCAAATTCGGCGCTGCAGGCCTGCAACCTACCCCAACGGTAGTAAGAGGCCTAACCTATCTTATCGACAATAGGCTCTCACTTCCCACGACGAGCTACCGCCACTTGCAAAATGTGACGGCTACTCTCAACCCTCACTCAGCAGTTCTCCTTCGAAGAATGCCCAAGACAAAATTCCAGTACACTGATGGAGAGAATTTCGCTTGATTATGAAGATGATAGCGATAAACTGATATGTCGTTGTAATTGTGTGGTGGAAATTATCTCAATTAAATATTAAAATAGATATCAATTTAAACCACAGTAAAAATGTGGTATCCATAGGGAGGATCAAGCTAAATAAACTCACAATAAGTTTCCCTCTTGTTTACTTAAAAACAATTTCATTCATTCATCCTAATGCCAAAGAAAGAACACTAATAGATGAATCACATACCCAATCTCTAATTGCTGAAAAGAGATGGACCAATCATGCAAATTCTCCTTCACTAGAATACTCTTATAAACTCAATCAACCCAAATATTCAATGGCAACGTATGTGAATTATAATATCACCATTAAATGTGAGGCTAATAGATGGGGAAGATAATCATGCAATTTAATAAGTTAACTAATTAGAGAAAATTGAAGGGATGTGGTTGTAAAATCACCCAATAAATCCACTATAATATTCAAAACAAAAATCCTAACCGGTAGTGGCAATGAGATGTAAATTTTAATTGCCCGTTTATTGTTCCAAAACAGAGCATTTGCTCTCTTGCGCGCATGAGGAGGGCCCACGGCTGAAGGAGAGAAGCCCAGGGGAGGTTGGCCGCGTCGAGAGGATCACGATGATGGTGGTGGCGTCGACTATGGCGGTCGGAGGTCGCCAGACGAGGACGAGGAACCCACTTGGGGTGAGTATTGCCTGTGGCGTGCACGAGTTGCTGAAGGACTTGCTGCAGGCATGGGCGAGTTCCTGAGTGCGAGGCGAGGTCGATGGCGTCGTCAGAACTGAGTTTAGTGGATGGACGAGGCGGCTGCACGTGGAGATGGATGGCCAATGTTGGGTTCTTCTTGAAGAAGATGATGAACAGTGCACGACAATGAAGAAGAAGAATGAGGCCGTAAGTGCGCACGGGCATGCACGCACGGGTTGTGCGTGCGTGAGGCTTATGGGATGAGGGGCTGCGTAGCTACTGGCGTCGGTGGCTGATGCGCTTAGTGAGGGTGTGTGCGGTGGGTGCAAGGGCGAGGGGTGGTGGTTTGGTGCAGGAAGGGAGAAGGTGGTGAAAGGTTGAAGGTGATGGGTGGCTGCAGTGGTGGCCACACGCGGTCACCGTGCGATCGATGAGAGGAAGAAGGATGGAGGTAGGTGTGCAGAGACCACGGTGCGCGCTTTGTTTCACGGTGCAGGCAAGAGGGTCACGGTGGAGAGGGGGTAAGAAGGTGGAGAGTGAGGGTGACTTCTTTTAAACGCCTCTTCCGTTTGTTTCTCCCGCCGTAGATCTCGACTAGCAGCTCGACGAATAAATCTAAACCGTTGGGGAAGCGTTGTGGCTATTTGCCATTGCGAGAAGTCTGGTGACGGTGGATGCAACTCGTTGAAGCTGTGGATTTTGTAGGGAAGAAAAAAAAAAAAAAGAGAGTAGGTTATTTACAATGGTAATCCAAAATAATGCATGTAATGCACGCATGTCACCATAATGCACATTACCTGCTAATACTTGTGAATGCAATGCATAAAACATGCATGCAATCATTTTTACAAACTAATCTATTTATAAATCTAAGTATGATATTTATATGTAAACATCATTCTAATATCTAGGTATTTATGCATAGGATTAGCCCACAAATGTCGTCTCATCATACACCAAGCCACCCCTTTAGGTCGGCGAGAACTCGTACAGACGAGTCCGACGTTCCATCTATCACCGCCTCTTTTGGCTGGCAAGATGAGAGACTCATCATGATCTATAATTTTCCCTAATTAACTAGTCTTCCTAGTTAATTAGCTAAGGTTATAAATATATAAGGGTTAATTATAAAATAAGGGATATTTAGTTAAGACCTTAAAATAAGTTAAAAATAATATTTTATCATTCAATTAATATTATTAACAATTTAATTAATAATTAGACTCGAGATCTTATTAATCATTTCCTTAATTAATAAGTTAAGTAACATAAACATAATGTATACATAAGAATATAATAACTTAAGTAATTTTACTTAATCTAATAAATTAATTTAAAAAGGCCAAAAATGTAAATTCAAGGTGAAAACATAATATTTACCTTATTTACTAGCATATATAAAAAGTTGAAAAAGATCTAAGTTAAAATAAACCTTCAAAACCTAGGTTTACATTTAGGTCCTTACTATTCATTACAATCGGATCCTTAATCTTCATATAGGTCCTTAAGTTTTACAACATATAGGTCCCTATCCCTTTCTTCTTCTTCTTCAGCCGAGTGAACGGCTGACAACGAAGAGTGACACCACCGCATGATCACCGCCTTGCCAATATCATCCTTCCTTTTCCAAGCTCTTGGAGCTTGCGCTCACCACTCCATCTTCATCCATCGGTCTGCATTACTCGAAAATCCTAATTTCTGGTGGGAGTTAACCTCATCGTTGTTGGAGACAATGCCAGAGATTAAGGTCCCCAAGCTTCCATTTCATCCAGACCTTGCCACCTTCTTCGTCGCCATCCACTATAAATACCCCCTCACCCCTCTAATTTCTCTCAAGTTGGCTCCCTTCCCCCTTCTAACACTAAGCTGACCCAATAGGCTATTCGTCTGCAACTCTAGAGACTTTCCACACC
Organism: Thalassia testudinum; assembly: GCA_037157565.1. Lineage (NCBI taxonomy): Eukaryota > Viridiplantae > Streptophyta > Magnoliopsida > Alismatales > Hydrocharitaceae > Thalassia > Thalassia testudinum. The sequence continues at coordinate 30,314,829 of JAZHRO010000024.1, forward strand.
ATTCTCCGACTTCCTCCGTCCATCCTGATCAGCTGAGGAGATCCGCCGATGTTACGACCCGGTTCCCGAATCCCTACAGAACACGAGAATCGGACTGACTCGACTAATCCCAAGACCCAGTCGTCCAACGAGAAAGTAACCAAAAAGTAGTAAAATAAACCACATTCACCATGTAAGCAACTAACAGTAACAAAAGTACAGCAGTAAAAAAAGAAACTACTACAGTACACACCACCACAACAGTAGAGAAATTAAAACAGGTACAGAGTATGAAGTTTACAATAAAAGAGTACAAAAGTGTAACAAAATACTCACTACTACAGCAACGGGTACAACACAAGTGCAACTACTTGGCTTTATTAGGCTCAACACCCTCTGCAGTCGTGGGCTCTGGCAGCTCAACACCTGGTCCTTAAAAAGGTGGTAAGTACGACACGTCAGCGAATTGCTGAGTACGGTGGCAACTAGCTAGCTAAGAAAAACAGTAAAAGTGGACAGGTAGCTGTTATTTTTAATTTCTTCTTGATTCAACTAATTATCCTTTCTTTCATTACTTGGTTCATTTATCAGGTCTTTTTCTTGATCTCGAATGTTCCTCGTGGGAACGATCTTGATTGCAGTCTTTTCCAAAAAGTAGAAGTAGCACGTGGTGCTCTCTTGGTTGGGAGAGTCCCCCGTGGTGGTCTTACCCTCAGTCAACCACCCCAAGGTCGCTGACAGACGTAACGGTGACTACGGCACGCGCGATAAACGCACGGATAGCTACCCCGCACTGGCACGCGGTCAGTTGTTTCCATTAACGGGTGCACCCAAAGTACAGCACGGACCCAGTATAGGGCAGAGCCCTCTTAGTAACAGGGGTCTAGCCCCTCCACAGCAACCAAACAGGGGTCTCGCCCCTCCACAGTCCTCACACCCTCGCCTGACTACCCTGGTTTGCCCAGTGGGCCTAACAAGTCGGTGTAGGACGGCTAGCTGAATCCCGGGCCCCGTGGGGTGGCTAGCTCTCTCCCTACATTAGTAGCTCTCCCCGGTACTATGTACGCGGGGGCCACAGAGTCGGTACAAAGTGGCCAGTCCTCACCCTTGGTCCCAACCCTAGGGCAGCTAGCTCCACTCTGCAATAAACAGGGGGACAGTCGCTCTCCTTGGTACTCCATACTCAAGGACCAGCTCACTTCCCCATTCATATTTCCAGTTCCATTCTATTTATTTCCAGGAGCTCTACTCCTAATTTCCCGTAGGGTTCATGCTCATGTTTCTCAGGCCAAGTCATACTAGGTTTCATCATTCAGGTTTATTCGCATATAGCATGTGTTCCAACATTCAATCTTTCTTTTCCAATTTATATACAAGCAGCTCGCATTTAATTTCAAATAACAGAAATTACATGTAGTTGTTACTAACAACAGTACTCTACATTTCACAGGCAGCTGTTATCCAATTACAGGCAATTATTATTCCACCTACTCATTCCAAGACTGCATTTCATGAATTCAATACAATTGTTCCAGTGTTTCTAGTCCTAGGATTCATGCCATACCTTAGGATTTATCATTCAATCTAGTGTTTCTGGTACTAGGATTCATGTCATACCCTAGGATCTATCATTTATTCCAAACATGCATTTATGTCTTGTAATTAACTAAGGAAAGCCACCATACTCGCAAAATCGGGAGTAATGGGGGCTCGGTTGGCAGGTCCATGTCCCTCCGCAAGCCCCAAGTCCACAACAGAACAAGGTCTTAACACAAAGATCAACCACAAGAAACCACTCAGAACAGGATAAAAGTATTTCAAACAAGTAGAGGAACTTATTATGAGAACGGAATCTCAAACGCGGAAATCAGACCTCGAACGGACCCTAAACGGGTCAAAAACGATAACTCTGACTCAAATCAGATGTCTGGAACATCTTCCAGACGTCTTAAAAAGGGGTCCAGATCATACATCTCTCCACGTTGCTCCTCAGACGTCCGGGGGTCCTGCTGAACCATCTGGACCTAATTCCAGACATTCGACCACCCCTTCGAACATCTGGAGACGCTCTCTGCCGTCTGGTGACTCTCCTAAATGTCTGAACCGCGTGGGAGGGCGTGTCCCGCGCCTTCCCGAAGCGAATCCTGCACACGCACGCGACATCTCTCAACACGGCCTGAGACAGAACTTCGGCGAAACGGCCTGTATGGATGTATTCGCAGAAGGAAGCAAAGGAGGAAAATACGCACCTCTCTTTCGTTTAGAGCTCCCTCTAGACATCGTCTGCGTCGTCTAGATATCGGTCCAGACGTCTGATTCTGGGAAAAATCCCATAATCAGAAGCTCCTTTGGCTTCTTCCCGCTACGCGCAGCTGCGTCGCGCTCATCTGCCCGCTACTCGAGCTACAGCAGCACTGGGGGAAAGCACCCCGACACACACTCTGCCTCGCACACGCCGGCTGGCCTCGAGCTGCTCCGGCAAGCTCTCTTCTCTTCCTTCTCGCTGCACCTCTCCTCTCTGCCACTGCGCTCGCTCTCGCTCTCGCGCTGGAGGAAGGAGGAGACGGATGGGGTGGCGTGAGGGAGAAGAGGGGGATATTTGTAGGCATTGGGGGAGGGTTTCTGCAGGTCGGCGAGGGGAGAGAAAGAGAAGAGGGCGGCGGGGTTTCAGTCTGCGCACGGCACGCACACAGACACACGATCGTACGCACGCAAGAATTAATTTTCAAATGTCTGGGAAGGTGCCCAAACGTCTGACCAGACGTCTGGACCAACTCCCAGACGTCTTAAAGTGTTTTGATGTCACGGGTCTTAACAGTCGAGGTCATCCGTGTCTCTGGACAAAGGCAATGACCGAGGAGACCCCCCTCTTCACCTCACATCCACCCGCCGGAGATTCTTCTTTAACCCTCTGATTTCGTCGTTCGCCATGAGCCTTTAGCGGAACCCTATTGACCCCTTCGTCCAGGTAATGGTAGATTAGGAGTAGGGTAGTTTAGGTAGATAGTTAGTTAGGTAATTAGTCGTAATGTCAGAATTAAATGCTCATCTTCTTCGACTCCGGTGAGCTCCTTGAGCTCGCCAGAGCTTTGATTTTGTCTTTTTAACTCGCTGATCAATTTCTACTATCACTTATGATCACTTCTAACCCATTTAAACACTAATTGGATCACATAATAGCCTAAATCACTTCCACCTCCACCGACTACCGTCGCTGTCCATGGTGGCAGTAGCTGATTTAAATCCACATCCAATGGGTCCTCCATCGTCTTTTCATCACTAAGGATCATAATCCACACTTTAATTTGAGTAATTACCATCTATAATGTAAACGCCCAATTTTAATTAAGCTCCTGAGCTTGCTGTCTATGGCGACTCAGGAGTAGTTCGCATCATTAGTTATATACATATATAGTATCACAATTATCTATTGACTTGTTTCCTCCACTCAATTGAGTGGGAAAACAAGTCCTGAGCTTTAAAATAACTCAAATACTGCAAGAACCAAATTCACTGATAAACCTTAATTCTAATGAGCAAATGGAGAATTAATTGAGTTTCTGAGGTTTCTTGTAACCTCAAAATCCTTTTTAGATCAAAAATGGCATGTTTACCATTCTGAACACAATTACATCTTTTTCTGGACTCACCGGAGCTCCGGCAAGCTCCGGCGAGTCAAAAATGTTCTTCAGCCTGTAGAACTGAATGACAAGCTCTAGATTAATGGTTTGAGGATCACTAATTATGTTGAGGTTGTTTCTTTGATGTTTAAGTGTCTGGAGCTTGTGATAGGTCTTCATCTTCTCCAACTCCGGTAGAGTTGGAGAAGTCTATCAATTAGGTTAAAGTCGCAATTAAGAGGTCTGAAAGCTTTAGAGTTGTGTCCTGAGTTCATTTCTATAAGTTAACCACTGTAACAACCATTGGTTTGTCCTGACGAACAAACACCTTTAGAAGCTCAGGCAACAAGCTTAGAACCCTAGGAACCTTAGTTGAAACATCTTTTAAGGGTCTGAACCTGTTTCTGAGGTTGAGAGGATACTATTTTAGGCTTTAATTTCATCTGAAAAGGTTAAACTTAGAAAGTCAAAATTCGACGCTTTACAGTCAAACCTAAGTCTGATTCTTGGATTCTCGATTCAATCAGATGAATTGATGAGTTTAAATTGTTTCTAGGAAGATTGTGAATGATTTAAAAAAGATTTGAGTACCTCTGTTGAATTATTTGATAGAATTTAATTTCTGTTCAGTTTGGGTAATTTTTGAACCCAAACTAACGACAGAAGCTTTTTGATGAGATTTGATCATAAATCCTGCCCAGTTAAGTTTGTTGAAAACCTTAGAATCTATTTTAATCGATTAAGAATGTTCTTCTGTGTCTGTACACCTACTTTAAGTTAGAAATTTGTTCTCTGAGACTTTCAGAGAAGCTTCAAGCTTCTCAGCTGAAACCTGAAGCTTTGAGAGCTCAAAACCTCCACCAGTAGCTGCGGAATTAGCCTTAGAATCAATTCAGAGCCTTAGCTAAGAGCTTAAGTCCAGTCTATGGACTCTGTGAGCATAATCTCTATTTCCAGGCTATATAACCCGTAGGAACCTCCTAATTTCACCTTTCAAGCTGAAGAGGAAAACATCCTCTTAACTTAAAATTGACACTTCAATTCTGTAGAGCAACTCAAGAGCTTTCCAACAAGCTTTGAATCGCTTGGAACAGAGCTCTGAACTAGGAGCAATCATTGCTTGAAGTTTGCTCTGGAGGGGGAGAAGTTAGTCCCACATCGGTAAACTACAAGCTCCCGCCTTAGTACAAAAGGAATTTGTGCAGTAAGTGATTCAATCGTCAAGCAGTTGGCGCGATCTGAACATCGAACCTTTACGAGCATCTGTGTGTGCGTGTGCGGGCATGTGTGTGCCTACGGGTGTGCACCCAAGTGAGCGTGTGCGATGTTGGCCCTGGGAGGGTGTTACGACTTGGTTCCTGAATCCCTACAGGATACGAGAATCGGACCGACTCGACTGATCTGAAGACCCAGTCGTCCAACGAGAAGGTAACCAAAAAGTAGTAAAATCAACCACATTCACCATGCAAGTAACTAACAGTAATAAAAGTACAGCAGTTAGAAAGTAAACTACTACAGTACACACCACCACAACAGTAGAGAATTTTAAACGGTACAGAAATATGAAGTTTACAATAAAAGAGTACAAAGTGTAACAAAATACTCACTACTACAGAAAACGGGTACAACGCAAGTGCAACTACTGGGCTCTACTAGGCCCAACACCCTCCTCAGCCGCAGGCTCTGGCTGCTCAACACCTGGACCTCAAAAGGTGGTAAGTGTGACACGTCAGCGAAACGCTGAGTAGAGTGGCAACCAGCTATCTAAGAAAAACAGTACAGGTAGACAAGTTGCTGTTGTTCTTAATTTCTCCCTTTATTTGACTAATTATTCTTTCTTTCTTCACTTGGTTTATTTAACAGGTCTTTTTCTTGATCTCGAATGCTTCTCGTGGGAACGATCTTGATTGCAGTCTTTTCCGAAAAGTAGAAGTAGCACATGATGCTCTCCTGGCCGGGAGAGTCCCCTGTGGTGGTCCTACCCTCAGTCAACCACCCCAAGGTCGCTGACAGACGTAACGGTGACTACGGCACGCGCGATAAACGCACGGGTAGCTACCCCGCACTGGCATGTGGTCAGTCATTTTCGTTAACGGGTGCACCCAAAGCATAGCACGGAACTAGTATAGGGCAAAGCCCTCTCAGTAACAGGGGTCTAGCCCCTCCACAGTAACCAAACAGGGGTCTTGCCCCTCCACAGTCCGCGCACCCTCGCTTGACTACCCTGGTTTGCTCAGTGGGCCTAACAAGTCGGTGTAGGACGGCTATCTGAACCCCAGGCCCTGTGGGGTGGCTAGCTCCCTCCCTACACTAGTAGCTCTCCCCGGTACTGTGTACGCGAGGGCCACAAGTCGGTACAAAGTGGCCAGACCTAATCCCGGGCCTTAACCCTAGGGCGGCTGGCTCCGCTCTGCACGAAATAGGTAATATGTGCTTCCCTTGGTACCACGTACCCAAGAGACAACACACTTTTCCATTCACATTTCCAGTCTCATTCTATTTATTTCCAGGAGCTCTTCTCCTAATTTTTCGTAAGATTCGTGCTCATGTTTCTCAGGCCAAGCCATACTAGGTTTCATCATTTCAGTTTTATTCGCATATAGCACGTGTTTCCAACATTCAATCTTTCTTTTCCAATTCATATACAAGCAGCTCGAATTTAGTTTTCAAACAACAGGAATTACATGTAGCAGTTACTAACAACAGCAATCTACATTTCACAGGCAGCTGTTATCCAATTACAGGCAATTATCATTATTCTATCTGCTCATCCAAGACTGCAATCCAGGCATTCAAGACATTCGTTCCAGTGTTTCTATTCCTAGGATTCATGCCACACCCTAGGATCTATCATTCAATCTAGTGTTTCTGGTCCTAGGATTCATGCCAAACCCTAGGATCTGTCATTCATTCTAGTGTTTCTGGTCCTAAGATTCATGGCATACCCTAGGATCTATCATTTATCTAGTGTTTCTAGTACTAGGATTCATGCCATACCCTAGGATCTATCATTTATTCCAGATATACATTTATGTTTATAATTAACTAAGGGAAACCACTCTACTCGTAAAATCGGGAGTAATGGGGGCTTGATCAGCGGGTCCACGCGCCTCCGCAACCCCCAAATCCGCAACAGAACGAGCTCCTAACGCAAGAATCAACCACAACGAACCACTCAAAATAGGATAAAAGTATTTCAAACAAGTAGAGGAATTTATACGGAGAACAGAATCTTAAACGCAGAAATCGGATCTCAAACAGACCCTAAACGGGTCAAAAACGACAATTCTGACTCAAATCAGACATCTGAAACATCTTCCAGACGTCTTAAAAGGAGTCCAGATCCATACCTCACTCCGCGCTGCTCCTCAGACGTCCAGAGATCCTGCTGAACCGTCTGGACCTAGTTCCAGATGTCGACCACCTCTCCAGACATCTAGAGACGCTCTCTGCCGTCTGGTGACTCGCCCAAACGTCTGGACCGTGTGCGAGGGCGTGTCCCGCGCCTTCCCAAAGCGAATCCTACACGCGCACACAAAAGCTCTCAATACTGCATGCAACAGAGTTTCGGCGGAATGGCCTGCATGGCCGTATTCGCAAAAAGGAAGGAATAAGTGCAGTACGTACCTCTCAGTCGTATGGAGATTCCTCCAGACGTCGTCCGCGTCGTCTGGATGCAAGTCCAGACGTCTGATTCTGGGAAAAATCCTAGAATCAGAACCTCCTTTGTCTTCTTCCTGCTGCGCGCAGCCGCGCCGCGCTCGCTTGCCCACTGCTCTAGGTGCAACAGCATTGGGGAGGACCTCCCCGACACACACTCCGCCTCGCGCCTGCCCGACTGGCCTTGAACTGCTCCAACGAGCTCTCTCTCTCTCTCACGACTCGCGTGCTCTCCTCTCCGCCGTTGTAATCTGCTGCAGCTGTTGCTCTCGCTCTCGCTCCCTCTCTTGCTCTCGCACTAGAGGAAGGGGACGACGGATGGATGTGGGGTGGCTTGTGGGAGAGGAGAGGGTATAAGCAGGAGTGAGGGGGGAAAAGGAGCTACAGTCGGCGGGGGTACAGTTTGCGCGCGGCACACGTGCATACTCGCGGTCGTACGTGCTCAAAAATTGATTTCCAAACGTCTGGAAGGGTGTCCAGACGTTTGGCCCAAGTCCCAGACGTCTTAAAGAACTTTGATGGCACGGGTCTTAACTGAGGGCAAGGCCTGGGAGGTGTTGAGCCGGTTGGCTCGAGTTTGTGAATTGAGAAATAAACCAAAATTGAACCCTAATGAAACCAAGCAAGGACCGAGTAGGGTATGGTCCCACCCTGATCTCAGGGTGCTGTGTATCCTCGAAATGACCTCGCCGCAAATAAAAAAATAATTTTTAGTTAAAGAGCAAATTAATCCAGTTCAACAAAAGGTTCAGAGATAAGGAGAGGCTCAGAAGATTAAGTGTTGAAGCTAAAGAAGCTAAGGGAACCAAGGAGAAAAGCTAAGGGAAAGAAATGAGAAGAACAGGCACTGTGGAGCAAAAGAAGAAGAAACTAAAAAGAAAAAAAGACTGAGGGAAGTGGAAGGCAGAACAGGAGAAGAAAGAAAGAGAGCTCGAGATAGAGAAAAAAATAAAGGATAAATAAAAGAAAAAGAGAGAAAGAAAGAAAGAAAGAAGAAGAAAAGAGAGAGAGAGGCTGAAGAAATAAAGAAAAGAAATTATTTTTCTTGCTTTATTTTAAATTTCTTTTTATTTTTAAATGTTATAATAAGGCAAGTTTTAATAGAAGAACTTTATATTGCCTTAATTTCTTTAAAATAAATTAGAAATTAACATGTTTACTTGCTAATAAAATAGATCATTTGAGTAAATGTGTTTTCATATGGAATTTTGTATATTCCTTAAGCTTAAATCATTTGGAAAAATTCATGCTCTTAAAGTTAACTTAATTATACCTCTTATACTTAAAAAGAAAAATGAAGATAACTAGTGAATTTAAAATGAATTATACCTCCCAGCGAACAACCTGGATTCAACCAGTAAAAATTTCTACAATGTTAGGTTAATTCGACCCTATATTACTAATCGACACAACTTCAAGTTAACCTAAGTGACTTTTAATTAAGTAAAATTAACTTCATTACTGAGTTGAGGTAAGGAACGCACTAGCCACCTCTTCAGGTCGTCAAGAACTCAGATGGATGCGTCTGACGTTTTATCTATTGCTGCCTCTTCAAACTGGCAAACCACCTCTTCTGGTTGGCAAGAACTCGGACGGACACGTCCGACGTTCCATTTACTGTCACCGCTTCTGATCGACGAGAACTTGGACGGACGCGTCCGACGTTCCATTTATTGTCGCCTCTTCAGGCTGGCAAGCCACTTTTTCAAGTCGGCGAGAACTCGGACAAACGCGTCCGACGTTCCATTTAGTGCCGCCTCTTATGGTCGGCAAGACCTCGGACAAATGCGTCCCATGTTCCATTTATTGCCGCCTCTTCTGGTTGACAAGTCACCTTTTCAAGATGGTGAGAACTCGAACGGGCACATCCGACATTCCATTTATTGCCACCTCTTCAGATAGGCAAGCCACTTCTTCAAGTCATCGAGAACTCAGATTGACGCATCTGACGTTTCATTTAGTGCCACCCCTTCAGACCGACATGCCACCTCTTCAAGTTGGTGTGAACTCGGATGGATGCGACCGGTGTTCCATTTATTGCAGCCTCTTCAGGTTGGCGAGAACTCGGACGAGCATGCCCGATGTTCCTTCAATTGCCGCCTTTGCAGGTCGGCAAGTCACCTCTTAAGGTCAACGCAAACTTCGATGGGTATGTCCAACCAGTTTGACCGCCCCGTCGACACAACCACTGACCTCTCCAGGTTGGCAAGAATCCGAACGGGTATGTCCAAAGGGCCAACGTTAGCCACCTCTTATGGTCGGCAAGAAGTAAGGTGAACGCCCATGACTTTCCCTGCTCTGCCACCTCTCAAGGATGGCTGGCCGCCTATCAAAGCTAGCCTAAGACTCGAGTGGGCGCATCCGACATATGTCCACCCCTCGTGACCCGCTCAGCCACCTTTTAAGGTTGGCCGGGGCTCGGATGGACACTGTTTATCACAAAAATCATTCTTTAGAAATACTTGTCGTAGTATAGGACAAGAATCGCAACAACATTTAAATTATAAAACTCGAAATCAAGAAATGAGTTGAAGATCGTTTGTAGGAAGCAAATATAAAATTCACGCACTAATCTAAATTTAGAAATAATGAGCACAAGAACAAGGATATGAAATGAATATTAATAATCAAAATGTATGCAATAATTACCCAAATTATATCTCAAGAATTATTGAGATAAAAAGAATTGAAAAGACTATAAAAAAAAATGGTGATTTGAATCACCACTTAAATCCCACAATTAAGCACATATCACAATTCTCAAATAAGCCAAATATTTCAATAGTATCTTGAATCACTAATCCATGTCAATCACATGAGCCAAATAATCTCACAGTATCTCAACAAATGCCTCAATCAGACATCGTCAAGGTGCTTTAGACAACTTAAACTCAAGTCACAAGGGCACAACAGTAAGCACAAGGCACAAGCAAAAGCCTCTCAGGCTCAAGGGCTTCTTAAATCTCAGCTAAATGTTGAGAGAGGGGGAAAGGGCACGATTGCCAAGGTGCAAAACCCTCCCCCCTCCACCTCAGGTTTCTTTCTTCCTCTTTTCCCGGACCTAATTATAAGCTAATCAGTTAAACAGTACCGAGTAATTAGATCATGAACAGGAGACTAGACCCGCGGGCGTGCTTCATGGGTGAGTGCGAGAATAGGTGTGAGAGGGGACCGACCCTCGTGTTCATGGGTGAAGAGGCTTATGCATGTTTTCCTTTTATACGGCGTTGGCAAGTCTTCCACTCACGAGGTGGGACTAAAGTCTCCACCTTCTTCCTTCGCACAGCTGCGCTAGATGTTCTCCTCAAATTAAGTTGATGGCGCTGCTGCTTTGTCTAATTAGAACCTGTAGTTGAGCCCCCGTGGTGTTTTTGCAGCAGTTGGGAGTTGATTAATAGCCGGAGATGGTTGGAGCACGGTGGTCGTCGATGGAGAAGCTGACGGCAAAGTCGAGATGTCCGACGAGTACCTGAAATCAAGAACATTTGCTAAACTTGCCAATTAAAGTGCTCATAAGCCTCATTGTGGTGCGAGGAGTATGTTGGTGGTGGTAGGAGGTGATTGAAGCACCAGAGCAGCCGGACGCTGTCGAGGATGAACGGCGGTGAAGGGTTCGTCCGGGTGGATGAATGAGCGATTGAGAGCCCTAATTATGTTAGGGCTTTTGGTGAGGGGCGAGGAACGTTTTGGGAGTGGCGGCGTGGCGATTGGTGGTCGAAGGTGGCGTAATGGTTTCACCGGAGGCAGAGAAGACGGAGTCAGAAATGATGATTTGTCGATGGAATTGGGGTGCTAAGGGGGTAGTCCCAAACTAGGGAGAGGGAGGAAATGAGAGAACTATGTTACTGGACAAGAGAGGCAAGGAATCCACGCCGGTGTGATGGATGGACATGGAGAAGGCGAACTTTTGCGGTGCGAGAGATGGTAAGGAAGAAGAGGTCAGAGAGCCTCTGCTTGGTATGGCGAGAAGTGAACGAAGGAGAGGAAGAAGATCCCTCTACCTATTGTACGTGGTAGAGGGCGACAATGGAGGATTGAAGAAGCTCGCCGAAGTCGCAATAGAGGTGATCGGAGGGAGAGAAAGTTGAGGAATTTGAGGCCAAGTTGGACTAAGGAAAACAGCGTAAGTATAGGGAGCTTCCAACTATTAATAGATGAAATTACGATTTCTATTAATAGATTTCATTGAATTATGATTTCTGTAGTCAACTAGATGGTCATGCCTATTAATAGATTGCATGAAGTTATGAACTAATAGAATGTTACGTGAAATTCATGTTGTTAACGCAGGACCATGCAGACTAATTGCATGCAAGTAGGTTACATATTTCTCATAAATGTGGATGAATGTGGATGGAATTGAATGCATTTTACATGCAAAAAGATAACTAGTAGTGGACATCCATAGATAGCCATGTAGGAGAGGTTAAGCATGAGGCGGAGAGATCCACGAGGGAAATGGACAATTTAGAGTAGCATTCTGTAGAGGATGATGAGAGCTCCATGAGGTAAGGAATTATAGGCCTTATTTTGGATGGAACATAAATTTAAAGTTGCGAAACTTTGATCCCAAGTGAATCTATTGTTCCACCAAAATCAATTGAAATTCAAATAACTCCTAGATGTTCAAAGAAGAGTAATATTCTTGAATTATTGGTATAATGGATGGATTTACGAAAAACTTTTCCATTTCTTCTTTTTACTAAATTTCCATGGTACAATTTGATTTTTGTGAAAAATCAATCACTATGAAAGCTATTGGATGGGATTAGTCTACAAGAACTCTAATTGCATAGAGTTCTCCTTATTGTGATAGCCTAAGTATCATTGTGAATAGCAAGCTATGCAAAGAGATAGAGAAAGAATAGCTGGCTAAATAAGGGGTGTGGCTAGTTACTTGGGTAAAATAACTTAGTAATGAATAACTAATATAGAGTAATTGATAACTTGGTTATAGGGTCCTTTGAGTGCATGGTCAATTGGTACCATAGCATAGCTAACTCATTGGCGCAAATCTTGAGACATGGAATTCATAAGTGTTAGAAATGAGCAATAAGATAGAAATCCTAAATACATTGGGAAATGCATCCATCGTCAATGTAATACTCATGGTTTAATTTGTTGGGAATCGAACGATCGATTTGACTTTGGTGCCATCGTGGACTGCCCAAAATCAGATAGAAAGAATCGAGAAACAAAATAACCTAGAAAATCGAAACCACATGGGAAGATTTAGCATCTTCCTGTACCTGGATCCCCATCAATATGGAGATATACCTGAGGAGTGGCGTAGCACGATGCCCCAAGTGTTGTGCATTGTATTATAAGTCCTGACTTCGTCGGACTCCCTTATACCCAGTAAGCTGATGAGGTCTTTTACACTAAGAACACTCAATCCAATATGTGCGTTGTGAACACCTTCGCATGTCGTGAACTCCTTTGCAATCCCTAGGATTACCAACGCCTTAAAACTCCTCCAGTGATTGGCTACACAGAACAAAAATCCACAACCAATAGACATCCTGAAGTCCTTTTGGACTTCTTATCAGGTGTGTGGATGTCTAGAAGAGGAAGATCTAGATGTCCAAGTGAGTCTCTCATCGTCCTCTATGAGCCTCTAGACTTCTCTTGAGGTGCTTGGGCATGTAGAACTTGAGGAAGGAGAAGGGTGGTGGTTCTTTTTCTCCTCTCTCTCTTTATTTTTCGGAGGCTTTTTGGATGCACGACAATTGGATGAATTAAGGTTCCTATGTTACCATTGGAGATATTTATAAGAAATCATTGGATTCCTAATATGATGGGACCTTTTTGATCAAATATTCCTAATTGAATTTTACAACATATGCCCTCCAATTAATTTGGGTAATAGCGTTTAAGTACCTAAAGGTATTCTTTTTGCATCTAAATCCGTTTGGATCAAAACTAAATCATATTTGGTTCAATTGAATGCTAAAGCAAGTCCTTATTTAACTCTTTAAATAGTATTTGATTTTTATTCAATTGAAAATCCATCAAAATCATTATTAATTTCACCACACCAATAATGAAGCATTTAGAAATTAAGATTTACAACACTACGCCTCTCTTAAGTATTCTGAATACCCATAAATCTTTTATATTATGAGACATATGCAACCTCCATGATTAAATCTTATATTTACTATCCATCCTATACGCGAGATGTAGAACACTAGGCATTGTTAGGTTTATACTAAACTTCTTAGGGTAGCTCGCCTAAATAGACGAGGTAGCTTGGGCTTTGTACGTCTCCTAACTCAACTAATTAATAAGATATATAGGATAGCCTATGCATGCATGCACGCATGTGAGTTATTAGCATATGCACATGTTAGTTATTAATAGTTAATAAACAATACGTAATTAACTTATTTAATTATGTTTCACTTCGTTATTCCCCGGCAAGGGGATGAGATACATTATTCTCATGTCTCCTTATATCATTTGGAATGAGAATGAAGATCAATTCCTTTTTAGAAAGAAACTATCCTCTTTTCTTTCATGTATAGGTCTGATCGAGATCCATACAACCATGTATACAATTTTATACATCCCAATATGTGTAAAGCGAGCTCGTCGTTGGTCGACTACGTACACTTACAATAGCAAATCTTTATAATTCATTTGAGAGATCATGTGTCTTATATACTCTCATGTACACATCAGCTTTCTAATTTCAACATCATGGTGGGTGAATCAACTATTGATCTACCAAATATGCATATTCAAGTACAGAGACACATATTTATCTCAAGTCAAAGGATACACATTTTTCTTAACAATGATAAGAGTAGGATTTCCGCATTTTTATTTCGTTGAATCAACTCCTTAATGCAACCTACATGACTGCTCTAAATCTTCATTAATCAGGTAACAATCTCTTGAAAGATTACGATCTTTTCTTAGATTGGAGATATCAGTTAAATATCATAATGATTCTTGATAACTTATTGAATTCCGCAAACTAAATTATTTGGATATTCAATATCCGTCATCGGTATATTCAACATGACTACAGTACATTCCCTTAATTATACTATAGGATTACATTAGTATGTCCACGTGATCTAGCACTCAGATTCGAATCACTAATTAAGTGATTCCACTCAGATGGGCTCAACAAATTAAGGCACATAACTGTAGCATAATTAACCTCAATTATAGCAAAAAATGTCATTTAGGCTACATTTGGATGTAGATTTACACACATATTTAGTCCTATGTAGTAAGTTTGAATAGATTTTACATGAATAGTAGCATGGGTTTTGTGGGATTTATAAGAAAAATAATCTTACATCCCTCCTTACAATATATCAACTCCCATCTCATTATCAAATCTAACTACTAAACACTTCACCTTTTTACAAAATAGTATGTAACAAAAAAATAACACAACAATAAATATGAAATAAATAAACTACAATCCTCTCTTTACATCTCTAATTTGGATACAAATAAAAAAATAAACAACTTCCCACCAAAGGATAGGCATGGTAACATAATCCCCCAACTAATAGATCCAAGAAATCATTAGATCATACCTATCATATCTATCTTTTCAATAAATAAAATAAATAAAAATTACATCATCTCAATTCAACTATCACATTTATTTCATTACTGGTTCCACCACCTCAGTAACTTATTAATTCCTAAATTTTATATTGAATTAAACATAAACATCCATTTAAACGTGACCTTAGGGAGAAGAGAAAAATGGAACAAAAAAGTCAAGTTAAGTGATAACTTATTAGTTGACGATGAATTGGAACATCGATCGGCTATAAAACGATGGCATGGCTATATTACTATCCTAAATGATTGATGTGACCTTATGGAATCCTTTAAGGTGATTTCAACGTAAGCAGACGTTGATGATTGCTATGAATTATCTAAAGTATAGT
The DNA here is from genome assembly GCA_037157565.1 of Thalassia testudinum. NCBI lineage: Eukaryota > Viridiplantae > Streptophyta > Magnoliopsida > Alismatales > Hydrocharitaceae > Thalassia > Thalassia testudinum. The sequence goes on from JAZHRO010000024.1 coordinate 30,330,010, forward strand.
TTGAATCAAATGAGAAGATAGCACTTTAAATAATATACCTTAAGGTATTGCCACATAACGCATGATTAAGGAGCTTAACTAAGTAAAAGTTAAGAGAGGTGGCTGACGATGAAATTTGGTAAGAAAAAATAAATTAAAGATAATGCAACTAAGGAATACTGGTCGTAGGAAATTTTCCTGACAATGGCCAGCTATTAGTATTGTATAGTTGGCTAAGAATAAGGAATAAACTCCAATTATCAAATTAGGCTCGCATGTCTCGTGTAACTGGGTGGTACATTTCTGTGTAGCAAGGGATATAATTTCATGTAGAAATCATCTTCATTCATATCATAACTTTAATTGTTGGTGCCATATTATGTCGGCCAATCAAGGATTAATGAATTTCAATAGAAAAACACTATGAGTATCCCATTTGTTAGCATACATAAACTTATGGACTTTATTGTAAAAAGCAAAATGGAAGATATTGCTATAAGAGGGTTGTGTTTGTAAATGTGAATGGTTTATAAAGGGACCATTTTTTACAACTTCGGGAATCAACGATCTCCATTTCCACCATTTTGTTTTTCCTTTATGGTTGTTACATGTATCAGAGCATCATGTGGGGATCGAGTGCTTGTCAAGTTGCGATTAGAGAGCTGCAAGCTTCAAGTGTGAGATCTGCGCTCCATGTTGCGATCAAGGTATAGATCCAAAGGCTGTGCTACGTTTTGTGCTTGTTCTACTTGGGAAAAAGGTTAGTAATGGCTATTTTATCGTCAAGTGTTACATGTGGTCAGACTACCTCATCGTTTTCGTTTATAACCATGGAGCTTCCTACTTCTATTCACAATAATATGTCATTTAAATTGAATTTCTTATGACTAATGGATTTCGGGGTTCAAAAAAATGATACTTCTCTCTTTATTTTTACACAAACTGATCACTACATGTACTTTCTTGTGTATGTTGATAATCTATTGGTCATTAGCTCATCTGCACATCTCATGAGCGATATTATTACCACATTAAAGAAGACATTTCCTATCCATGACATGGGATATCCAGCATATTTTCTGGGCATTGAGCTCACCTCCCAACCTGTCGGTCTTCATCTTTCCCAACGTTGCTATGTTACTGAAATTTTAACAAAGACAGCAATGCAAGATTCAAAACCTGTGAAGGCTCCCTTGACTCGAAACATTTATTCTTCTTAGCTAAAAAGTCATGGCACACCCTTATCTGATCCACATTTATATCGGCAGTTACTGGGCTCTCTCTAATATTTGGGTTTTACATGCCGAAACATAAATTTTACTGTTAGCAAATTGTCTCAATTTATGCATAGCCCCATAGATTTTTACTATGATTCTTTGAAACGTCTACTTTGATATTTGAAAGGGATGATTGATTGCGGTCTTTTTATTGATGTTTCTCCTAAACATGAACCTGTAGCCTTCACGGATGCAGATTGGGCCTCCAACTTGGATGATCGATGGTCTACGACCGGTTTTGTTATCTTTCTTGGACACATACCTATTAGTCGGTCATCTAGAAAGCAGTTTATGGTTGCGTGATCTAGTACTAAGGCTGAGTATCGCGAAATTACTGAATGTACTGCTGAGCTCACATAGACTCATTCCTTGTTAGTTGAACTGGCACTTCCCTTAGCATTTGCACCACTGCTGTTATGCAATAATATTGGTGCCACCCATCTTACCGCCAACCCCATTTTCTACTCTCGAACAAAACACATTGAAATTTAATTTCATTTTGTTCGAGAGAAAGTGGAAAAACAAGATCTTGTGAAATATGTTTTTGGTGACCATCAAATGGCTAATGGTTTTACAAAATCATTATCTACTACCCAATTTCAGCATATATGTTCCAAATTGAAGCTCTCTGTGAGACCTTCAATTTGACAAGGGGTGTTAGCATATATAAACTTATGGGCTTTATTGTAAAAAGGGAAATGGAGGAAATTGCTACAAGAAGAGGGATGTGTCTATAAATGTGAATGGTCTATAAAGGGACCATTTGTAACAACTTCTTGAATCAAGAAAGGATGATCTTCATTTTCGCCATTCTGCTTTTCCCTCTATGGTTGTTACACCATTCATGGATAAATATGAATGTCATTTACATGCAAGACTTACAAGTTTTCCCACGACTAGCATTGTGAATAGGGCAATCAAAAAATTTTCAGGTTTGATATTTGTTTAGCTTCGATTCATCAAAAGTTCGATTTAGATTCAGCTCGTAAATAAGCGAACCAAACGTAAACTTAATTTTAGGCTAGTTTAAATAGACGAATTGAACCTAAACAAGGTAGGTTTGTTTAATTAGGTTAGATTCGTTAATATTAAGTTATATATATATATTGGTGCGCCCGCTTCGTTGTTTTGGTTATTTATTACAATCGTTGTGGTATATAACAAAGTGATTACCAGTTTAATACAATTTATTACTCAGAATGACAAGTTTCCCGAGGTCGAACTCAGGGAGCAACTATAATTCTAGAAACATAAAGGTTCACAATTATGTTACAAAAATAATAAGAGAGAGAGAAAGGGAGCAAAAGTTCTCTTCTTTTTTTAGCTTCTTCTTCTTCTATCTTCCTCTTCTCTTTTCTTCTTCTCTTTCAGCTGATTCTTCTCTTCTTCAATCTGCCTTCTTCTGCTCTTCTTTTCTCTGTTGCGGCTGTGGTGACCCTTTCTCTTTCTCCTTTCTTCCTTTCTGATTTTCTTCTCTTCTTCCTTGCGGCTGCAGAGGCTTCTACCTTCTCTTTCTTTCAGCTGCTAAGTCTTCCTTTCTTCTTCCTTCTTTTCTTCTGCTCTGGCCGTTCCTCTTCTTTCTTTCTTTCTCCTTCCTGGCTTCTTCGTCTTCTTCTTTGCATCTTCTTTCTTTCTTCTTCAGCCTGCCTTCTTCTGCTCTGGCTGCTGCCCTTCCGACGTCTGACTTGACGCTCAAATGGCTTAATTGTGCGTTTGCTATAGTGCGGCTCCTTTTCTTCTCCTTCAGCTCCTCTCCTTCCTTTCTTCTTCAACAGCTGCTCAGTGCAGCTAAGTCTTCAGCCGCTCCTCCTCCTTTCTTCTTCTTCCTTCGCCTGCTTCTTCCCTGCGCGCGCACACAACCATCAGTGCAAAACCTACCCCTACCACTTCCCCGCGTCTCTCTTTCTCTCTGAATCTCTCTTTGGGAAAGCTCTCCCAGAGCCGAGTAATCGGGTTCGGGTTGCGCGCCCGGGACCAGGCCCACCGTCGTGCGGTGGTGGGCTAGGAGTGCTTGGTCGGGTAGTCGGATTCGGCCCAAACCCGTGGGGCGTGAGCACGGGCGAGGGCGGGCGCGAGCGCGTGGCGCGCTGCGTGCGTGGGCGAGGACCCGACCCCTGTGTATCGAAGGCGAACAACTATATTCACAAAATCAATTTAAGTGTGGGCGCAAGGCCACACACTTACGAGGTGGGACTAAAGTCCCACCTCCAGTCTGCGTGCCCACAGGTGAGAAGGCGCTGCCAATTGGGGCAGCAGCGAAGGCTTGCGTCCCAAATCGCGAACCTGGGCGCACTCGCGGAAGTGCCCCACACTTCCTGGGGCTCACGCCTGGGCTGGAGAGGTCCTGGAGCTTCCTGCGAAGAAACTTCAGCAGCTCGTCAATGGAGGGGCGGACACCTGAAATCACAAAGACAGCCTCGCGGCCACATCAGACAACATCGGGAGCCTCGCCGGAGTGTGGTGAAGGCAGTGCGAGGGTCGGCGAGGCGCAAGAGCGCCTGTGTCAGTGTGCTTAGGGCAGATTGTGTGTGCGGAAGTGGGTGTGTTCGAGGGGTGGTCGGGCGGTGAATGGCGGTGAATGGAGTGGGGGAAACATTTGAGTGGAGTGAGGGGGAGCTTCTGGGCTTGTCGGCGAGGGGTGAAATGGTCTGTGGAGGTGGAGTGACCTCGCCAGAGATGGCAACCGGAGATGGAGCAGATGGGGATGGAAGTGGCCGTCGAGGGGTCTGAAATGCTAATTGAATAAGGGAAAATAGAGAGAAGGGAAAGGGGAACATTCCTACCTATTCAGTCGACAAAGAGGGAGAGGGAGGCGTCCGGCTTGTGCTTGCCGGAGTTGGGGACGAAGATGCCCAGGAGGGGGTTATCGGTAACGAGGAGGAGATCTGGGGATGCCAGCTAGTGCGGCTTGACGCGGGAAGACGGGGAAGAGTGGGCTCTGCTGCAGGTATGGCAGCAAAGCGACGAGGAGGAGGAGAGAGGATCGCCGGAAGCTAGGGCTCTCTGACCGGAGAGGGGAGAGACGAAATCTAGGGTTTTGCTCCACCAAAAGTAGCTTGAAGGAGACAGCAGACCCTACCGCACCTTATAAAGGCACTGGCGAGGAGCGGGGACCGAGGAGTCGACGTACCGTGCTCGCCGGAGATTGCCGGAAATGGTCACCTGATGAGAACCTCATCATGAACCATAACTAGCACAATTTAATCCAAATGAGTGTGAAAAAGCTCCTACAAAACCCAAAGAGAGGCTTAACTCAGAGAATTCTGAGTTAAAGAATAAAATAAATCATAAGGGGTAAAACTGTAATTTCACCAATGCAGTATGCAAACAGGGTAATTGAGGGTCCAAACACAGGTCAAACGAGCTTAATAAGGAGGGAAGTGGGATGATCTGATCTGAAGAGGGTTATAGCAACTTCTTGGAATTAAATGACATTCTGTAACCCTAAAACAAACCCACTTTTATTCACGAGATTCGAGGAAGGATAAAAAATAAATAAATACTCTAAAATTCATAGAAAAATATTCCCTAGGATTTAGAACCTTCAATTTATCCTTTGCAACCTATTTTGACCTAAAATGAGAACCATGCCCAATTTATGACTCAATTTGGGTTTTTACGCAAATTGACTGATCAAACATGGTCCAACCTCAAATCAAATTTCACCATTAAAATCCTTAGGTTCAAATTAGTCTGGTATGAAAATTTGGGCCTAAGAAAAGACCATCTTGACTGACTTTACAAATTGGCCCTCTTAAATTACTTTTTGACCCTTATCTTTTGAAACCCTTGCAAAAGGTCCCCTAACTTTCTCGTCGTTCGTTGCAAAACTGTCCTCCCTGCCATTTCTGCGCAACACCATACCTCTGGTGACCTTACGCGGAGGATGGTGCCGCACAAGGCAAGGCGGCCGTTCTCTGGAACAGACGGGGGTTCCCTGTGTCGTCCTCTATCACAGGGATCCTCCCCAGACTTCTACAATCGACCATGCCTTTCGTGCAAATGCACGAAAGGTATGGGTATCCATTTCCGGCCACTCTCCGGTGAGGTAGGCACATCGCCTCCTCGGTCCCCTCTCCTCGCCAAAGAAAGGCATGGGTATCCATTTCCGGCCACTCTCCTGCGAGGTAGGCACGTCGCCTCCTTGGTCCCCTCTCCTAGCCAAGGCCTTTATAAGGAGCGGCACGGTCTGCCATCTCCTTCAAGCTTCTTCTGGCCAAGAGATACCCTACATTTCATGTCTTCCCTCCCAAGTCAGAGCGCTCGAGCTTTCGGTGATCTCCTCCTCGTCGCTCTACTGTCCTACCTGTAGCAGAGTCTACTCCGCTCCATCTTCCCCACGCCAGGTCGTACCAGCTGGCGTCCTCAAATCCCTTCCTCGTCGCCGATAACCTCCTCCTAGGCACGTTTGTCCCCAACTCCGGCAGGCACAAGCCGGACGCTTCCCTCTCCCTCTTCGTCGACTAAATAGGTAACAATCTTCCTCTCTCTCTCCCTTACATTTTCCCCTCCTGATTTACTCTTTTTATCCACAGTCCGCCATTTCCACCTCCATCTGCTCCATCTCCGATCACCTTCTCCGGCGAGGTCACTCCCCCTCCACAGACCACCTCACCCCTTGCCGACAAGCCCAGAAGCTCCCCCTCACTCCACTCAACCGTTTCCCCCACTCCATTCACTGCCATTCACCACTCAACCACCCCCCGAACAAACCCATTTTCACGCACACAGTCTGACCAAGGCGCACCTCCACAGGCACTCTCGCGCCTCATCGACCCCCGCACAACCTTCGCCACACTCCGGTGAAGCTTCCTACGTTTTCTGATGTGGCCGAGAGGCCATCCTTGTGTTTTCAGGTCAGCGCCTCCTCGCCGCCATTGAAGAGCTGCTGAACTCCTTCGCAAGGAGCTCCAGGTCATCTCCAGCGCAGGCACGCGCTCCAGGCAGCGCGAACTGATTCCGCGAGTGCGACCAGGCTTGCAATTTGGGTTGTGAGCCTCGCAGCTGCCCCAATTGGCAGCGGCTTCCTCAACTGCAGGTGCGCAATCTGGAGGTGGGACTTTAGTCCCACCTCGTAAGTGTGTGGCCTCGCACCTACACTTAAATTGAAAAAGTGTATCGGCCTATTTGCCTTCGATACACAGGGGTCAAGTCCCTCACCCACACGCAACGCGCCACGCGCTCGCCCGCCCTCGCCCGCGCTCACGCCCCGTGGGTTTGGGCTGAATCCGACTGCCCATCTAAGCACTCCTCGCCCACCACCGCACGCCGATGGGCCTGGTCCCGGGAGCGCTACCCGAACCCGATTACTCGGCTCTGGGAGTGGATTCCTAAGAGAGATTCAGAGAGAAAGCGAGACGTGGGGATGGGGTAGGGGTAGGTTTTGCACTGATCATTATGTGTGCGCGCAGGGAAGAAGGAAAAAGAAGAAGAAGCAGGCGAAGGAAGAAGAAGAGAGGAGGAGCGGCCGAAGCCTTAGCCGTACTAAGCAGCTAAAGAAGAAAGGAAGGAGAGGAGCTGAAGAAGAAGAAAATAAGCCGCACTGTAGTAAACCCATAGTTAAGTCGTCTAAGCACCAAGTCAGACGACAAAAGGGCAGCGGCCAGAGCGTAAAAAAGAAGAAAGAAAGAGAAGAAGAAGGCAGGGAGAAATGAAGAGGAAGAAGAGGAACGGCCAGAGCAGAGGAAGAAAAAGAAGAAAGAAGACACAGCCGCAAGGAGGAAAAGGAGAAGAAGAAAGAAGGCAGAAGCCTCTGCAGCTGCGAGAAAGAAAAGAAAAGAAAAGAAAGAAGAAGAAAGGAAGACTCTGCAGTTGAAAGAAAGAAGAAAGCAGAAGAGAAAGAAAGGAAGTAAGCAGAAGAAGAAAGAAGAAGCAGCAAAGAGAAGAAGAGAAAAATCTGTTGAAGGAGAAGAAGAAAAGAAAGAGAAGAGAAAGAGAGAAGAAGAAGAAGCCAACAAAATAGAACTTTTGCTCTCTCTGTCTCTCTACCTCTTAATTTTTGTAAAACCTTATGTTATGAATTTATGTTTCTAAAATTATAGTTGCTCCCTGAGTTCGACCTCGGGAAACGTGTCATTCAAAGTAAAAAATTTGTATTAATCTAGTAGCTGTTTTGTCGTATACCACAACGACTATAAATAACAATAAAGACGAAACAGGCATATAACCAGCAACACCCATGCCTGTCGTGCGTTCTCATGAGAGGCATAGCCGGTTGCAGAGATCAGGGGAGGTTCCCTTCGACAGAGGACAATGCAGGGAACCCCCCGCTCGTTCCTGTGGACGAGCGCCTTACCCTGCGCGGCGCCATCCTCCGCGTAAGGTCACCAGAGGTATGGTGTTGCGCAGAAATGGCAGGGAGGACAGTTTTGTAAAGAACGACGAGAAAGTGAGGGGACCTTTTGCAAGGGTTTCAAAAGATAAGGGTCAAAAAGTAATTTAAGAGGGTCAATTTGTAAAGTCAGTCAAGATGGTCTTTTCTTAGGCCCAAATTTTCATACCAGACTAATTTGAACCTAAGGATTTTAATGGTGAAATTTGATTTGAGGTTGGACCATGTTTGATCAGTCAATTTGCGTAAAAACCCAAATTGAGTCATAAATTGGGCATGGTTCTCATTTTAGGTCAAAATAGGTTGCAAAGGCCAAATTTAAGGTTCTAAATCCTAGGGAATATTTTTCTATGAATTTTAGAGGATTTATTTATTTTTTATCCTGCCTCGAATCTCGTGAATTAAAGTGGGTTTGTTTTAGGGTTACAGAATGTCATTTAATTCCAAGAAGTTGCTATAACCCTCTTCAGATCAGATCATCCCACTTCCCTCCTTATTAAGCTCGTTTGACCTGTGTTTGGACCCTTAATTACCCTGTTTGCATACTGCATTGGTGAAATTACAGTTTTACCCCTTATGATTTATCTTATTCTTTAACACATAATTCTCTGAGTTAAGCCTCTCTTTAGGTTTTGTAGGAGCTTTTTCACACTTATTTGGATTAAATTATGCTAGTTAGGGTTCATGATGAGGTTCTCATCACACACACACACACATATATGGTAAAGGGACTATGGAGCTGAGCTGTACGTAGTTATGTGCAGCTGAGGCTCTAGCACCGTTGAATTAGATGACATTTTGCATTCCCGCCTCTTCCACGCAACCAAACAAAGCCTCATTTCGTGTCCCCTCCTCGACTGCGCAAGCAGACAAAGCCTCATCAATCGTGCTTCTCCTACCTCATCTCGTTCTTGCCTCATCAATCGTGCTTTTCCAGATTTGCTCGGCCACCAAGGTGAGCTCCTCCTCAACTCACCCCTCACTCTTCCTATTCCTCTTCTTCGTTCCCTATGCTGCCCCTCCCCTACCTCCTCCTCTATGAACAACACCCCTAAGCAAACACCCCTGCCCAAGCCCTTCACAAAGCCAACAGTGGCACCCAACCCTTCCCCACACTACCGCCGAGCCCTTTCCCAGCTCGTCCCCTTCCTTTACCAATAGACAACACCTCTGCCTCTTCCTCGTCCTCCACCTCCTCCATAAACAACCCAACCAGTCCCCTTACTCATCCTCCACCACCCTATCCAGTCCCTCCCCTTCCTCCTTGTTACGATCCGATTTCCAAATCCCTACAGGACCCGAGACCAACTCGACTCGACTAATCCCAAGACCTAGTCGTTCAACAAGAAATAACCAAAAAGCAGGAAAGTAAATGATGAGAACCTCAACATGAACCCTAACTAACACATATTAACCTAACAAAGTGAACAAAAGCTCCTACATAACCTAAGGGAAGGCCTAATTAAGGGAATTGTTAATCTGAGAATAAAACATGACACTAGGGGTAAAATTGCAATTTTACCATTACAGTGCATCAACGAGATTTTTAATGGTCTATACATAGGTCAAGTGAACTTAATAAGAGAAAAAGTGGGATGGTTTGGTCAGAAAAGGGTTATGACGAAATCCACGAATTAAATGACATTTTATAACCCTAAAATAAATCCACTTTAATTCACAAAGTGATAGGAATGATAAAAATCAAATAAATCCTCTAAAATTCACGGAAAAATATCTCCTAGAGTTTAGCACCGTCAATTTGGCCTTTGGAACCTATTTTGACCTAGATTGGGGTCCATACCCAATTTTCGACCTAATTTGGGTTTTTGCGAAAAATGTCCAGTCAAACGTGGTCAAACCTAAAATCCAACTTCACCATTGTATTCCTTAGGTCAAAATTAGGTTTATACCAAAATTTGGACCTAAAGGAAGGTCGTCTTGACCCACTTTTCAATTTGGTCATCAAAAATTACTTTTTGACCCATAACTTTTGAAACCCTTGCGATTACCCCCTTAGCTTTCTCATCTTCTTCTTCACTCTGGTCCCTCTGCTATCCGCAGCTGAGGCCATACCTCCGGCAACTTTGCGCGGAAGTTTACGCCTCACCTGCAAGGGGAGCTGCCCCCAGAATTGAAAGGGGAGCTCCCTGCGGAGCCCCCTACCGCATGGGCGGGTCCGCATGCCTTGAAACCCACCATACCTCTCGTGCGAACGCGCGAGAGGTATGGTTGTCCGATCGACCATCCCTCTGGCGTGACTTTCTCGCCGCTCTTGCGCGCCTGCTGGCCGACCTTTGCCTATTTAAGGAGCGGCACACCATGCTGCATCCTTCAAGCTAGATTTGGCCTGAGATCCCCCTCCAATTCGTCTCCTCCCAACTCCAGCCAACTGCCAGAGCTTCCGACGAATCCTCCTCCCCTCTCTCGTCGCTCTTCCACCGTACCAGTGGCAGAGCCTGTTCCGCCATCCTCCGCCGCACCGCATCGTACCAGCAGGCGCCCTCCAACCCCTCTTCCTCGTCGCCATCCTCTCCCCCTGACACCTTCATCTTCGGTGACGGCAGTACTAGCCGCTCGCCATCAGCCTTCCCCCTTTGCTCTAGACTTGATTGGATAAGCTTCCCTCACTCTCCCCTTTATTTCCCCATAGTTAATTCATTTTTTCGAGCCCTCGACACCACCGTCCACCATCACCCTCTCCACCTCCGACCACCAACTTCGGTGAGGCCATTCCACCACCACAGACTGTTCCACCCCTCGCTGACCAGTCCCTAAGCTTCACCACCTCCCGTTGATCATCTCTCTCCCTTCCACTCACCGTGCCACCCACTGTTTCCTTCCCCCAAACACACCCACCTACACGCACACAGTGTGCCCTAGGCACACACACACAGTATCCCTCATGCCACACTGACCCTCGGGCCACCTTCGTCGCACCTTGGCAAAGCTCCCCAAGGTATCCGACAGGGCCGCAAGGCTGTGATCGTGATTTTAGGGTTGCAACCACCTCCGCCATTGACGCCGAGCTTGGAGCAAGCTTGCAAGCAACTCCAGATCTCTCCAGCCCCAGGTCACGAGCCTACGTCGCACGGACTTCCCTCGCGCACTCGACCAGGTCTTCAATTGGCGTTAGGGGCCTCAGCAGCAATTGGAATTGAACGCGCCATCTACTACGGGCGCGCAGGCAGAAGCGGGTGGGACTTTAGTCCCACCTCGTGAGTTTTCGAGCAGGCGCTGCCGCTTAAATTGAAAAAGTGTCAGGGGCTTATCGCCTCTTGACACAAGGTGAAATCCCCTCACCTACTTAGCGCCTCGTCCGCGCTCACTCCTCCGCGGACCTGGCTAACCTGACCCGATAACCCTGCACACCTCGCCCACCACCACACACCTGTGGGCCTGGTCACGGGCACGCTAACCCGACCCGTATACCCGAGCAGGTTCTGGGAGAGCGAACCGAAGAGAGAAATGGAGAGAGAGAGAGAGAGAAACGCGAGAAGGGTAGGGGTAGGTTTTGCTTAACCGTATACATGTGCAGGGAAGAAGAAGAGGCCAACTGCAGGAGAAGAAGAGGCGAGGACTTAGCCGCAGAAGCAGGAGCTGAAGAAGAAGAAGGCACAGTGCAGAAGGAAAGGAAGAAAAAGAAGAAGGAGCTGAAGCTGAAGCAGAGTCAAAGAGGAAAAGAAGAAAAGAGAAGGAGGGAGCTGCAGCAAAGAGAAAGGCCAAGCAGGGAGGAAAAGAAGAGAAGAAGAAGAAGCCAGGGAGAAGAAGCAGCAGCAGCAGCCAAAGAGAAGAAAGGAAGAAGAAGAAAGAAGACATGCACTGTAGCAATTACCATTTAAGGCATTTGATTCCTAGAATCAGACGTTTGAGGATAGAAAAAAAAAAAGACTAGAGCGAGTGCAAAGAAGAAGGAGAGAACAGGAGAAAAATTCTACTTTTAGTCTCTACATTTTTTGAAAAATATTATAGTATTGTAAATTGTGATTTTTTCTGCTTCTAAAATCGTATTTTCTCCATGAGTTCGTCCTCGAAACATTTTAAAAATTTCGAGTAATAAAAATAAGTTAAATTGATGGACCAATCGTCATCAGTAAACCACTAATTGGTGTATCCATATCGAGAACTATAAAGTCCACTGGGAAGTAGAAATCCCGCACCCTAACAATAACATCCTCGAGTATTCCCTTTGGTGACTTAATGGATCGATCAGTTAACTACAATGTCACCTCAGTCGGTTTAAGCTCGGATTCTTCAAGGTGGTTAAGTAGGGATGCGGGTATTAGGTTAATGGAGGCACCTAAGTCTAACAATGCTCTATCAAATTGGGTTTCACCAATTTTACATGAATTCAGGGGAGTGCCTGGGTCTTTTGCCTTCGGTGGGAGTTGAGTTAGGATTACAGAGCTGGCTTGCTCTGACAGTATTATCGGACTCCCACTTTTGGTTCGCGACTTACGCTTGGGTGTGCACACATCTTTCAAGAATCGTGCGTAAGTCGGTACGTGGCAGATTGCATACATCAAGGAGATGTTTATCTAGACCTGTTCAAAGATCTTGATCAGGTCCTCCTCAGGGGCCACGGGTTTGGTTATCCTTTTTCCCTTGGTCAAGGCCTCGGGAAATGGAACCTTGGTTGGTTCCTCTAGAAGAGGTCCAGGTTCTTGATCTGGGATAGGGACATCTTGGATAACTATCCTAAGGCTTGGTTCACTACCAGACTTGGAGTGGTTTGGATAAGGTGGGTCTTGGGTTGTTTTACCACTACGGGTCGTTATAGAGTTTAATCCTGCCTGGTTCTAGTTGGGGGTTGGTAAGATGGGTGGCTACTGTTGATAACCCGCATAAGTTGTTGAAGCTTCCATCCCGTCAAATGATGGAACGGAAGGGGCCTGATAAATCATGTGTGCATGGCCTGGATTTGGGTTCATAATGCACCTCTGGGTCAGCACGTTATTTGGGTTTAGCAGAGGTTGTGAAGGGAGTGTGCCCAGTTGGCGGGAATTTGCCATCTGGGCGAGTTGGTTGCGGTCCTCTGTGATCTCGTCCTTGTGCTATTTTTGGATTGTCGCATTTGTTCTCTAAATGTCAGCCAGTGTTTGGAGGATGAAAGACATTTGGTCTTGGTTTGGCCCAGATTGATAGGTGGGGTTAGGCCGAGGATGAGGCGGCTGATAAGGACGAGGGGCTTGTGGACGGGGTTAATAAGGTGGTCTTTGAGTCTGTGAATTTCCCGCCCACTAGAAATTGGGATGATTTCGCCATCCAGGGTTGTAGGTGTTGGAAAATGGGTCATTCTAGATGGCATTAAGGTCCACAGGTCTGAGGAACCTCAGGGAAGTTAGAGTATGGGGGTTCAGAGTTCCCCCGACTAGAGAAGAGTGGATCGGAGGTCCCTCCGGTCCGGGAGTCAGACAGGGGTGGATACGAGTCCATCCCCTTAGAAGATCGGTGAAAGATATGTTGAACAGTTTCCCTCACGGGAGATGGCTGTGCAAAAGAGTTCTGCGCAGAGGTAGCTCGCTGCAAATGCCGAGTCAGCTCGTCCACCTTCTTCTCGATGATAGAGACCTTGTCCAACCGACTAACCATCATTTCCAAGTCGACAGATGCGGACAAGCCTACGTCTCATGTGCTCCCCTAAGATTCGTCGATGCGCAGGTATTCGTCTGGTCGAATAAACCCATGGAGTCATTATTGATGGAGTTCTCACACATTCTCGAAAATCTCCTACACCGTGTCCTCATGCTGACCCATGATATTTCCTCAGCAAGTTGCATTAATGAATAATCAAATGTCCTTACGGAGTCTCTGGTAAAAAGACTGGACTTGTTCACATTTAGGAACTCCGTGATGGGGGCACTTTCGTATGAGATCCAAAAATCGGTCCCATGCCTCATGAAGAGGTTCTCCCGTTTGCTGGATGAAATGAGTAATCTGATGGCGCAAGGCGTTTGTCCGACCAACGGGAAAGAACTTCAAAAATTCGGATTGAAGTTCATCCCATGTGTTGATCGGACGAGTCTGAGTCTGATACCAATGAGCAGCCTTGTTCATGAGGGAGAAAGAAAACATCTTCATGAGTAGAATATCCCAGTTTTGTGCATCTGACCCAAAGGTCTGGGCCAGATGCTTGAGCTGTTTAACATGCTGGAATGGATCTTCAAAATTGAGCTCATAGCATTTTGGTATGGCATGAATCGTATTGGGCTTCAGTTCAGAATCAGGTCCTCCAGTCGGAATTCGGACTCGAGGCTCGATTGCCACCGCAGCGGGATTATAGTGATCTCTCATCATGGGACGCTGCGGCGGGTTCATGAAGTTCTGGAAGAGGTCATTTAGACGCTGAAGCTGGTGCTCAAGATTGTTTTCTTCTTCAAAAGGTTGTGCCATGATGGAAGAAGAAAGAGAACTAGGTTCTAAATCAGAAGAAAGGTCTATGTGTAGGGGTTGCTGCACAAACAAAGGTACCACAGCTTGGCCTCGGGAGAGTGGATTTCTAAAGGAGGTTTCAAGGACCTCCTACCAAACATACACCGAAGGACTGGATGAGATTAGAATGTGCTGGACCCAATCAAGATACCGAAATATGCAAGGTGACTATAGAGGTTCAGGTTGGATGATACCCCTTAGTTAGAAAGGTCGTCCACCTGAGAATTACCTAGGCAGCCCGAGAGGGAGAGTGCCGCGAAGGCCCCTACACGATAAAGCGCCCCCACGGGTTACAGGGATTCCCCCACCCGATCTCTCCTGTCACTGAGATTCTAGGTAGACTAGAATGGGGACCTTGACCTCTTAAGTCTACCTCTTTTAGTTAAGATCAAGGTGCTTAGGGTTGCAGGAATGAAGCGACGGTAAAAACCGACGTGCCCTAGAAAAGAACGGATGTCCCTGGTCGAGCTAGGCATAGGAAGGCGAGAGATCAGATCAACCTTAGCTCAATCACTTAGATGCCCTTTTCCGAAATTAAATGTCCCAGGATAATTCCCTCAGGCACCATGAAATGGCTCTTTTCCCAGGAAAGAACCAAATTAACATCGATGCACCGCCTGAGTATCTGGACAAAGTGTTGGAGGCAATCGTCAAATGATGCTCCAAAAACTGAAAAGTCATCCATGAAGACTTCCAGATAGTCACCTACCATATCTGAGAATATGGCGAGCATGCACCGCTAAAAAGTAGAGGATGCATTGCAAAGACAGAAAGGCATCCTTCGGAATGCGTATGTTCCGAAGGGGCGGGTGAATGCGGTCTTTTCTTGGTCCTCCGGATGGATTGCCACCTGGTTGTAACCGGAGTACCCGTCAAGAAAGCAGAAGAACCTATTTCCCGCTAGTTTCTCAAGAATCTGATCAATGAAAGGTAGTGGGAAATGATCCTTCTTCGTGGAGGAATTGAGTCGGCGGTAATCTATACAGACTTTCCACAAGTTGGCTAATCGGGTAGGAATGACTTCTCCGGTTTCAGTCGTTATAGTGGTGAGTCTTGCCTTCTTGGGCACGGCCTGAATTGGGCTCACCCAACGACTATTGGAGATTGGGTAGATGATCCCGGCATCTAGCCACTTGATGATCTCCTTTTTCACGACCTCCTGCAGATTGGGGTTCAAGCGTCTGCATTTCACGAGAAGGTCGTGCGCCCTCTTCCGAATAGATATGATGAGTGCAATACAAGGGACTTATTCCAGTCAGATCATCGAGAGTCCACCTGATGGCTCTGCGATGTTGCTAGAGGACAGTAATCTGACGGGATTCCTGTTCGGGATTGAGGTTGGAATTGATAATCACAGGAAGGGTTTGATTAGAACCCAAAAAGATGTATTTCAAGTGAGCAAGAAGGGGCTTTAGTTCGAGGATGGGGTTATCAGCAGCGGCGGGTGGTTCAGAATCGACGTGAGGTTCAAGGGTAGGAGCTACTGGGTTGTCCAAATCTGGATTTGTCTCCTCTGTTTGCGGGTCAAGATCTTTCTATGGTTGATGAGGTATAATCGGGTCATTCTGGAAGTGTGTTTCATCAACCAAAGCCCTAATGTCACAAATCTGTTCGATGACACTGCAATTGATTCCTTGTTGGGCCTTAAATATATCAATTTTCAGGGTTTAATTCCCAAATTTGAGCTCTATTTGGCCCTCTTCATAGCTAATGTTGGCTCTAGCAGTAGCCAAGAAAGGTCTCCCTAGAATGATTGGCGTATCCCTAAGGTTCTCAGGTGCGTCCATGTCTAAGACTATAAAGTCTACAGGAAAGTAGAAATCCCGTACCCTCACAATAACATCCTCGAGAATCCCTTTTGGTGACTTTATAGATCGATTTGCTAATTGTAATGTCACCTCAATGGGTTTTAGCTCAGATTCTTCTAGATGGTCAAGTAAGGATGTGGGTATCAGATTTATGGAAGCACCCAAGTCTAACAAGGATCTATCAAATTGGGTATCACCTATCTTGCAGGAAATCAGGGGAGTACCAGGATCTTTAGCCTTGGGTGGGAGTCTACTTAGGATTACAGAGCTGGCTTGCTCTGACAGAACAATTGGACTCCCACTCTTGGTTCGCGGCTTACGCTGGGGTGTACACACATTTTTGAAGAATCGTGTGTAAGCCGGTACATGGCGGATTGCATCCATCAAGGGGATGTTTATGTAGACCTGCTCAAAGAGCTTGACCAGGTCCTCCTCAGGTGCCACGGGCCTGGTAGTCTTCTTTCCCTTGGTTAAGGCCTCGGGAAATGGAATCTTGGTTGGTTCTTCTAAGATAGGTCCAGGTCTTTGATTTGGAATAGGGATAGGAGCGTCCTGGATTACCGTCCTAGGCTTGGGATCACTACCAGGCTTGGCTTGGATTGGATAAGGTGGATCTTGGGTTTCCTTACCACTACGGGTTGTCATGGAATTAAGTCCTGCCTGGTTTTGGTTGGGATTGGCTAAGATGGGTTGCTGCTGATAGCCTGCAAAAGAAGTGGAAGCCTCCATCCCGTCGGGTGAAGGAACAAAGGGGGCCTGATAAATCATATGGTCTTGGCCCGGGTTTGGATTCATAACGCGCCGCTGGGTTGGCACGTTATTCGGGTTAGGAAGAGGTTGGGAAGGGAGAGTGCCTGGCTGGCGAGAATTTGCCAACTGGGCCAGCTGATTTCGGACCTCTGTAAGCTCGTCCTTGTGTTGTTTTTGGATAGCCGCATTCGTTCTTTGTATGTCAGCCAGAGTCTGAAGGATAAGGGACATTTGATCCTGATTTGGCCCTGATGGATAAGTAGGGTTGGGCCGAGGCTGAGGCGGCTGGTAAAGACGAGGGGGTTGTGGGCGGGGCTGAAAGGGTGGTCTTTAGGTTTGGGAATTTCCCTCCCACTGAAAGTTGGGATGGTTTCACCATCCAGGGTTATAGGTGTTGGAGAATGGGTCATTTTGGATGGCGTTGAGGTCCTCGCAAGTCTGAGGAACCTCTAGAGAGTCAGAGAAAGGGGGAATGGAATTCCCCGGGCTGGTGTAGAAGGGATCGGATGGCCCTCCGATCCGAGAATCAGATGATGGATATGGATCCATCACAGGAGAAGATCGATGGAGAATGTTTTGCACAGTCTCCTGTGTGGAAGGAGGCTGTGCAAAGGTGCTATGCGTAGAGGTGGCTCGCTGCAAGTGCCGAGTCAGCTCATCCACCTTCTTTTCAATGATTGAGACCTTGTCCAATCGACTGGCCATTAATTCCAGGTCGACTGAAGCGGACAAGCCCTGCGTCTCATGTGCTCCCTTAAGATTCGTCGATGCGCGGGTATTCGTCCTGTCGAATAATCCCATGGAGTCATTGTTGATGGAGTTCTCGTACATGTTTTTTAGAATCTCTCACACAGTGTCCTCATGTTAACCCATGATATTCCCTCCGCAAGTTGCATTGACGAAAGACGGATGTCCTCACGAAGTCCCTGGTAAAAAGATTGGACTTGTTCCCATTTAGGAACTCCGTGATGGGGGCACTTTCTCATGAGATCCTGGAAGCGATCCCATGCCTCATGGAGAGGTTCCCCTGTTTGCTGAGTGAAGTAAGTAATCTGATGGCGTAAGGCATTGGTCCGACCAACGGGAAAGAACTTTTTAAAAAATTTGGACTGAAGTTCTTCCTAAGTGTTGATCGGCCGGGTCTGAGTTTGATACCAATGAGTGGCCTTGTCCATAAGAGAGAAGGAGAACATCTTCATGAGAAGAATATCCCGATTTTGTGCATCTGACCCAAAAGTTTGGGCCAGATGTTTTAGCTGTTTGATGTGCTGGAAGGGATCTTCAGAATTAAGCCCATGGAATTTAGGTATAGCATGAATCATATTGGGCTTCAATTCGGAATCAGGTCCTCCAGTCGGGATTCTTACTCGAGGCTCAATGGCCACCGCAGCAGGATTATAATGGTTCCGCATCATAGGACGCTGCGGTGAGTGCACAAAGTTTTAGAAGAGGTCATTGAGTCGCTGGAGCTGGTGCTCCAGATTGTTTTCTTCCTCAACTGGTTGAGCCATGATGGGGGAAGAAGAAGAGCTTGGTTCAGAATCAGATGAGAGAATGATGGGGTAGGGCCGCTGTGCAAACATGGGCGTCGAGGCTTGGCCTTGACGAGAGTGAATTCCTAAAGGAGATCCTAAGGGTGGTCTTAAGGATCTCCTACTATTCATGCACTGTTGGAATAGATGAGTTTAGAAGGTGCTGGACCCAATCAAGACACCCAAAAATTTGTTGGGCGACTACAGATGGACCCCTTGATCAAAAAGATTGCCCACCTGAGAATTACCTGGGCAGCCAGAGAGGGTGAGTCCCGCGAAGACCCCTACACAGTAGAGCATCCCCCGGGTTACAGGGTTTCCCCCACTCGACCACTCTTGTCACTGCAGTTCCAGGTAGACCAGAATGGGGATCTTGACCTCTTAAGACTACCTTTTTTTACTTTAAGATCAAGGTGCTTAAGGTTCCACTTAAACTCTTAGGTATGTTTTTGTGAAAAAGGTGACCTAATTTGAAGGTTGGTTGACCCTAAGGGTCAACTTCACCTAGTGATTTTGAGAACTTATTAGGTCTTGTTTTTTAGGGTTCAAGTGTTTAGAGAGCAAATTTGTTTAGGGTTTTTCTTAGCAAGTGTTTTCAACCAATGGCTTAGGCACACCTCTTTTTGGGAAGATCTTTTCTTTGTTAATAGAAGGTGTGTCTCTAAAAACCCTAGATTTTCAATCCTTGGATTGGCTCTAGTTGGTCCATTTTAGTTGCCTCAAAATTTTAGGATCTAGGGCTCAATCAAGAAGGTTTTAGCCCTAGTTACCTTAGTTGGATGGATAGTTAAGCATGTGTTGAGATGAAAATTAGGAAACTCTGATGAATTACTATGTATGATGCAGGTAGCCCTAAGTTGATTTTTCTTTTTGTTCCTTTTCAGATTTTAAGGGAGTTAAGAAAGGGCTAATGAGGATTACCTGTTTAGTGGAGTGTTTGTTGTGCAGCTGCTCCTCTCATTTTTACCTGCACAAAAGAGAGAGAAAAAGATTAGCAATCTCTTAAAAGAAATTCAAAGCTTCTAGAATAGCCGTTGCTCCTCGGCAACGGTGCCAAAATAATGGCGGAGCTCTGTCGACCGAACCGTAGTTAGTCTTTTTTTGTTTTAGTGCTTGATGTAAACATATTTACACTACTTAAAATGTCTATTTATGCATGTTCTTAAGCATAGGATTGCATTTCATGATATAAATATTGCATTACATGCATCATCTTGCATTTAGAGTAGTTTGAATAAAATCGAGGTTAATTGTCTCCTTTTATGTGCTTGGACAGGGCAAACATTTTTATCGGGGCCTTGGATCAAAGATCCAACCGTATGGATGTGATCAGGGAGACGATTGGAGTTCAACGACTCCAAGATCGCTCAAATCAGGCATCCGTAACATCAGATAGTGACCCGGGAATCCTAGAAGATCAAGGGCCAGGATGGGGTAAATTTGCACTTCAGATGATAAATTCGACCGCACGGATGAATTCGGATCGACGATCGTAGCCCAACGACACAAAAATCGAGTCAATCCGACATCCGTGGCACCATCTACAACTTCCAGAAGATGGAAGACCAAGATAGCGCCACGTGGCGCCATCTCAACAGCCTAAACGGCCGCTTAATCTTATGAAGGCCCCGCGCCCGATCGCTCTCCGCCATTGGATCTTAATCCAACGGCTGTGGGCGCTCGCATTTAAAAGTGCCCGCTCGACCATCCGCACCCCATAGCGCAGTGGTCAAGCGCGCTATCGCGAGCGCGGGGCGCGGGTTCGATCCACGGCGAGGGCTGGAGGGCGCAATCAACTGAGGCGCGTGGAGCTTCAGATGAAGATCGGACGGCTGCACGCGCCTGATAGCATCGACGGGCGATTGGACGCGCAATCAGACGCGCGGGGGGCGCGCAACGCAGCGGGCGCGGACGCAACTTAAGCCGTCCGATCTTGCGATCGGACGGCTGAAAAGCGGCGAACGTGCGTGGCCGTTGAGCGCGCGAGCAGGCGAGGAGGCGTGCGCGAGCTGGCCACTACGCCCACGTTGGGGCTTTAGTGACGGATTTATCCGTCACTAAAGACCCCTTTTTTATTGTTTTGAAGTTGTAATGTCCATTTTGCCCCCACTCCTTGCAACTATAAAAGGAGACCTCCTCCATACGAAATTCTGATCCCTTCTTTCTCCTCTCTACCCCTCCAAAGCTCAAGAGAAGCTTGTCCCACACCCGGGATGCCTCTCGCGAGATAAAGTCTAATTTTCGTTCCCCTTCGGATGTGGATCCCGCGACGACGACGGCGTGCTGCTCCGTTCCCGTTCTTCTACTTCGTCCTGCTTCGTTCTCCTTCGTCCAGGCGTCACCCCGTCCGGCTCGTCCTCCAAGCAACCGTTGAGGAGGATCTCGCTCTCCCTATTCCTTTTACTGCTTTCTAGTATAGATTTTGTGCTTTCTAGATTAATCTACTCGTCCTCCAAGCGACCGTCGAGGAGGACATTTCTCCCTCCATTCTTTTAATGCTTTCTAGAGTAAATTTATCGCTTTCTAGTGTAATTGTTTTATTCATTCTAATTGTAATGAACAGTCTCTTCTATGATAAATTCTTTGTTTATTCTACATCTCATTTTGATTTCCATGTGTAATACTCACTCTCTCTTACCCTCTCTCTCTCTTTATTAATTGTAAATAATTTGATAGTTTAAATTGAATTATTTCGTGACAAATAAAAAGAAACGCGAAGTTTTTAAATCAAACGTCCGCCTCCCTATGTTCGACCCGGAATTCTTTTCGGTAAAAATTTTATTTGTTGAACACGAATTCTTCGCTTTCAAACTACAACGACAGGTTTTCCCAAAACCAAACGTAAGCGTAGCGATTCGCAAAAAACCCGTTCAACAGTGCTTATTACAGTAATGTCCTTGTGGTATAGATAAAATAGCTACGGTTTGTCGTCATCGCCACCATTACAATTTTACTCATAAATATTTTTCCCGAGGTCGAACTCAGGGAGCTACTGGAATTCTAGAAGTACAATGTTTCTTTATTACAAAAATAAAAGAGAGAGAGAGGGAGAAGTAGATTTCTGTTTCTTGGCTTTTTTCTTCTCTTCTCTCTATTTGCTTGTCTTCTTTTTCTCTTCTTTCTTTTCTCTTCTTCACAGTTCTTGATCTTCTTCAGTCCTCCTTCTTCTCTTCTTTCAGCTGCGGAACCTTTTCTTTTCTTCTTCTTCTTTGTTTTGTCTGCAGAGCTTCATCTGTCGTCTAATTCCTCAGTCAGACGGATTTAATGGTGTTTGCTACAGTGCTTCCCCTTTCTTCCTTTGTTGCTTCTCCTTCTTCTTCGTCTTCTTCTTTGGTATTCTTCCTGCGGTCTTCTTCTTTGGCCTTCTTCCTGCGCACCCCGTCCCTGCACAAACCACAGCAAAACCTAACCATTCCCTCTACCCGCGTGTCTCTCTCTCTCTCTGTAAACCGCACATAGGAAGCTCTCCCAGAGCCGGGTTATCGGGTCGAGTAGCGCACCCGGGACCAGGCGTACCGGCGTGTATGGTACGCGAGGAGTGCGTAGGTGGTGTTGGGTATGGTCCGCCGGATCCGCGTGGTGAGCTCGCGGACCGGGCGGGTGAGTGGGTGCGGGACCTCACCCCAGATGTCTCGAGGAGATTAAGGGAAAACACAAAATCAATTTAACGCGGCGCGGCGTTTCGAAATCCCACGATGTGGGACTAAATTCTGCCCCTTGCTTGCGCGTACCAGCAGGAGAGCCACGACCTAACCTCAGCAGCTACGTCCTCGCCTCTCTTCGCGGACCTGCTCGCTGCCTTCGCCCAAGCCCCTGCAGTTCACCTCAGCTGGGATCCTGCTGCTGCAGGGCCTGGAGCTCGCGTGGAAGCTCCTTCAGTCGCCGTCAATGGCAGCTAGGGCTTCGACCCTGTCAGACAGAAACACGGCCTCTCGGCCTAATCAGACTACAAGGTGACCTTCGCCGTGGCACGGCGAAGGTGATGCAGGGTGTAGCAGGTTGTGGGGCGGTGTTTCGCGGCGGGGCTAGGTCGGACAGTGACCGAAAAAATGGGTCTGATCGGGGGAGTGTTGTGGGGGTGAGGAGTGGCAGTGAAGGGGTGGGGGGCGTTGGGTGAGGTGAGGCGGAGCTTTTTTGTGGTAGGTGGCGAATTGTGTGGAGTGGTGGATTGACGAGGGCAATCTCACCGGAGAATGGCCGGAGATGGAGAAGGTGAGGACGATCAGGCGCGGTCGAGGGGTAGTTGAACAAATTGAGTTGGAGAAAAGAAAGAGGGGAGGAAGGGAGACAACTGTTACCTACTTATTGGGACGAGGGGGGCCGGAGCAGGGCGGCAGTCGTGCCGACTGTTGCCGGAGAAGAAATACCCAAAGAGGGAGGGCGGCGGCGAGGAAGAGAGCCGGAGGGCGTGCGCTGGGTACGGCGCGACGCGGGAAGAGTAGGCGAAGGTGTCTCTACTGCTGGTATTGCAGCAGAGCGACGAGACGGAGGAGGAGGAACCGCCGGAGCTAGTGGGTTTCTGCCGGAGTGGGGAGAGAGGAATGGTAGGGGTTTTCTCCATCAGGATCGAGCTACCAGAGTCGGCTGGCGACGCCGGTCCTTATAAAGGCGGTGGTGGAGGGGTGGGTGCAGGGAGGCGACATGCCTCCATCGTCGGAGAATGGTCAGAATTGCGACCCATACCTTCCGCGCGTTCGCACGGAAGGTGTGGGCGAGGACAGGAGGTATGGCGGTGTCCCTGCGACAACAGACGTCGCAGGGAACGCCCGGTTCAAATTGCAGGTCGCCTCCCTCACCTTGCGCGGCGCCATGCTCCGCGCAAAGTCGCCGGAGCATGGCTCTTCTCAGAGACTTGCAGGAGGGACCTGTATGCAAAGAACGACGAAGAACCTAGGGGCCAAAATGCAAGGATTTCGAAAGTTAAGGGTCAAGAAGTAATAGATGAGGACCAAATTGCAAAGTCAGTCAAAAAGGTCTCTTCTTAGGCTCAAGTTTTTATGCATGAATAAATGGGACCTAAGGATTCTAATGGTGATTTTTATTTCTAGGTCAGACCTTGTCTGACCGACCAATTTACGTAAAAACTCAAATTAAATCATTAATTGGGCATGGTTCTCAATGTAGGTCAAAATGGGTTTCCAAGGCTAAATTGAAGGTTCTAAACCCTAGAGATTATTTTTCTATGAATTTTAGAGGGTTTAGTTGATTTTTACCATGCCTCAAACCTCGTGAATTGAAGTGGGTTTGTTTTAGGGTTATAGAATGTCATTTAATTCCTTGGAGTTGCTGTAGCCCATATTGGATCAGATCATCCCACTTTCCTTCTTATTAGGTTAGTTTGACCTATGCTTGGACCCTGAATTACCCTGTTTACTGATTGTATTGGTGAAATTGCATTTTTACCCCTTATGACTTGTTTTCATGTTAAACTCAGAATTCTCTGAGTCAAGCCTTTCTTTGAGTTATGTAGGAGCTTTTTCTCGCATATTTAGGTTAGATTGTGCTAGTTAGGGTCCATGATGTGGTTCTCATCATGCTCTTCTGGTCGGGAGAGTCCCCCGTGATAATCCTACACCCAATCAACCACCCTAAGGTCACGGACAGACGTAGTGGTGACTACGGCACACGCGATAAGCACACGTGTAGCTACCCGGCACTGGCACGCGGTCAGTCATTTTCGCTAATGGGTACGCCCAAAGTATAGCACGGAACAGTATAGGGCCTAGCCCTCTCAGTAACAAGGGTCAAGCCCCTCAGAACCAAACAGGGGTCTCGCCCCTCCACAGTCCGCGCACCCTCGTCTGACTACCCTGGTTTGCCTAGTGGGCCTAACAAGTCAGTGTAGGGTGGCTAGCTGAACCTCGAGCCCCGTGGGGTGGCTCTCTCCCTACACTAGTAGCTCTCCCCAGTATAGTGTATGTGAGGGCCAAGAAGTCAGTGCAAAGTGGCCAATTGTAACCCTGTGTCCCAACGCAAGGGCGGCTAGCTCCGCTCTACACTAAACAAGGGACAGTTCCTCTCCTTGGTACAACGTACTCAAAGTCCAGCACACTTCCCACTCACATTTCCAAATCCATTCCATTTATTCACAAGAGCTCTACTCCTAATTCCCTGTAGGGTTCATGTTCATATTTCTCTTGCCATTGCATACCAGGTTTCATCATTCAAATTTCCATTCTCAGGTTATACACATGTAACCGTTTAACTAACACAGATATTTCATATTTCACAGACAACTCTTGTTTATTAACATGCAGTTGTTCACATCTCTACTCATTCAGTTAAGACTGAAATTTCGGACATGCATACAAATAGTGTAAGTACTTCTCATCTTAGGATCATGCCACATCCTAGGTTTCTAGTTATCAAATTCACATAAGCATTCTGGTTTTATAAGTAAATTAGGGGAAGACCACCCTACCAGACAACCCGGGAGTATTGGGGGCTTGAACGGTAGGCTCACGTGCCTCAGCAAGCCCCGAACCCGCAACTGATCGAAGTCCTATACCAAGGAACATACCACAATGAAACATTCAGAATAGTATAAAAGGCCTTCTAACAAGTAGAGGAACTCACAAGGAAAACACCAATATCTTGTTTGCGTAAAACAGACCTCAAACGGACCTTAGACGGGTCAAAAACAAGGCTACAGACCTAAATCAGATGTCTAGCACAAGGTCCAGACGTCTTAAAAGTAACCAGAAACTCACCTCTGGTTCTGCGTCGACCTCAGACGTCCAGAACCTCTTCTCGACTGTCTTAACCCAGCTCCAGACGTTCGACCTCTCCTTTGGACGTCTGGGAGTGCTTTCGGTTGTCTGGTAAGCTGTCCAGACGTCCGAATTGCGTGGGAGGGTGTGCCCCGTGCCTTCCCGAAGCTGTCTTTGCACGCGACAGGAAAAATTTTAGCCATGCAGATCAAAGCTATGGTGCGACCTGCATGGCTGTATCCACAAAAGGAACGTACCTTCGTGAAAAGTTGCTTTCAGACGTCCGATTTAGTCACCAGACGTCTGTCCCGTCGTGTGGAAATCACGCCAGACGTTTCATTCTGGGAAAAATCCAGAATCAGAACGACCTGTTGCACTCCCTCGTCGCGCGCAACTGCGGCTCGCCTCCTCCCCTGCAGCTCCGGCTGCATCAAGTGTCGGAGATGGCTCCCCCGACGCACTCCTCCTCCAGCACGCGCCACTCTGGCTGTGCGCCCTCCGACGAGCTCCCACGAGTTCATGAGCTCAAGCTCTTCCTCCTCACCTCCTCGTCGCTCGCTCTCGCGCTCGCACCTCTCGCTGCAGTGGAGAGGAAGGAGAGAAGGTGGCCGTGGTGAAGTGGGGAAGAAAGGAAGGGGGGAAGAGGGGTTTATATAAGGTTGCGTTAGGGTTCGGTGGAGGAGGGAAGAGAGAGCGAGAGAGAAGAAGGGTACTGTCTGCACGCAGCCCGCGCGCAGACGCAAAGTCACGTATCAAATTTTCAATTTCCAGACGTCTGGGAATGCATCCAGACGTCTGACTAGAAGTCCGACCGACCATCCAGACGTCTTAAAGAGCTCAAAACAGAATAGGTCTTTACACTCCTCCACCAACTACCCTCCACTTCCTCCTCCACCAACAATAGCTACCACCGCCCTATCTAGCCCCTTGTTATGACCCGATCCTAGATCCCTACAGGACCCGAGATTGGCCCGCCTCAACTAATCCCAAGACTTAGTCGTCTAAAGAGAAATAACCAAAAGGAGGAAATAATTCACATCCACACATGCAATGTAACTAAGCATAAAGAAAATAAGTGACGGTAAAAGAAACATAGCGAAAAGTCTGTCTATCAATATTATAGGCCATCACAACTATGACAGAGAGAAGTACAACAGAAAAGTAACTGAAACAGTATTACATAGAACAAAAATACTCACTACTACAACAGAAGCTAGGGAAAATAGTAAGAAACACAGCTAAGGCTGGGCTCAACTGGGTCCAGCTCCCTCTGCAGCCAGTGGTGCTGACGGCTCAACTCCCTGACTTGAACAAGGTTATAAAAATTTCTGGAGTTAGCGACCGCTGAGCAGGGTGGTAATTTAGCCATTTACATGTAATTAAGACATGCTATTAATTAATGCAATTAAGTACCTATTCATTTTCAGTTAGTTCAACCAAGTACTTATAATTTGTTGTTCTTTATTCACTTAAATCATTTCTTACTCTGGCCTGTTCCTCATGAGAACGATCTTAACTGCAGTATTTTCCATGATGTAGGAGGTACATGTGGTGCTCTCCCTGTCGGGAGTCTCCCGTGGTAGTCCTACACTTAGTCAAGCACCCCGAGGTCACGATCGCGACGTAGCGGTGACTACGGCATGCGTGATGAGCATGCGGGTAGCTATCCTGTACTGACACGTGGTCAGTCGTTTCCGCTAACGGGTACGCCTAAAGGAACAACACAGAATAGAACAAAAGAGGGGTCTCGAGGCCCCTCCACAGTCCATGTACCTTCGTCCGACTATCCCGGTTTGCCCAGTGGACCTAACAAGAGTTAGTGTAGGGCGGCTAGTCCTAACCCCGAGCCCCCCAGGGCGGCTAGCTTCCTCCCTATACTAAGTAGTTCACCTCGGTCTCACGTACACGAGAGCCAAATAGAGTCGGTGTAGAGTGTTTAGCCCTGACCCCGAGGCTCAACCCAACGGGCGGCTAGTACCCCTCTACACTAACGGGACAATGGCTCTCCTTGGTACCACGTACACAAGGGCTAGCTCACTTCCCGTCTACAGGAGTCTTCCTCGTAATTCCCCCAGGGTTCATGTTGGTATTCCTTTCATTTCATAATCCAAACTTTCAGATCTCTCTATTTACATCTCCGGTTTCATTCTTAAAACAGGCAGCTCATGATTTTCTAACTGACAGGGCATCACATTAAAATAACCAATACATTTGCTAGCATTTGAAGTTTCACATGCATCTCAAGTAAACAATATAGCTCAACCCTACTCATTTTTTCCTGCCCTAGGATTCATTCTCATCCTAAGGCTCATTTAAGTTATTCTAAACATGCAGTTCATTTATTAAATCATAATATTCATGTAAACCGATCTACCGGTAAACACGGGAGGAATGGGGGCTCGGATTGTAGATCCCATCGCCCCTGCTGCTCCCGCGTACTCGACTAACTGGAGACCTATACAATTAACCAACTGCATCAAGCGAGTCCAAAACCGTATACAGGTGACACTAACTCATAGAGAAACTCAAGCGAAAAACAACGGTAGTTCGTTTGCGGAAATCCAATTCCATTTGGGCCTTAAACGCGCAAAAAACACTCACACTGTCCAAAATTAGACATATGGGTCTAATCCCAGACATCTTAAAAGACATCAATACTCACCCTAGGTTTCTTACGGCTACCTCGGACGTCCGGACCCTTCTGCTATAGTCTAAGGTGAGTTCCAGACGTCGGACTCTCCCTTCGGTCGTCTAGAGGTACGGTCAGACGTTTGGCGACATGTCCAGACATCCAAAAGCATCTCGAAGGGCGCACCCCATGCCTTTCCAACGCCCTGCCCTTGCGTACGTACGTGCATACCTCAAAATGACTGGACAATATCTCCTACGGTAAAGCTTGCATGGTCGTAAGCCGCATAGAAGATGTATCTTGTCACTGAGTGTGCTTTCAGACTTCCGGCTTCAGCTTCGGACGTCCTTCTGCTACTCCAGACATCTGGGAGATACTCCAGACGTCTAATACTGGAAAATATCCAGTACGCAGAACTCTCTCGTGAGCTGTCTCCTTCGCGAGCTCGCCCGCAGGAGCTGCAGCAGTGCCTCCAGCGACTGCAGGAGGCCAAGGCTCCTGCTCGCAAGCTCCTCCTCGCCCACGCCCTCGACTCCTCCCGCACGAGCTCCTCCGAGCTCCCGCGGCTCCCTCGCAAGCTCCTCCCACGCTCCCGCTCCCCTCTCCTCCTCCACGTCCCGTCTATCTCTCTTCTTCCTCTCCTCTCGCCGTGTTGGAAGGGAGGAAGGTGGCAGCCGACTGGAGGGAAGGATGAAGGTGGTGGTCAGTGGGGATGGAAGGAGTGGCGTGGGGGGTGGGGGTTTAAATAGGTAAAGGGTTAGGGTTTATGGTGAGGAGAGAGAGGGATACGTGTGCAGCACGCGCACGGAAAAGAAAGAAGGTACGGTTCTTTTTACTTTCAGACGTTCGACTCTTCATCCAAACATCTAGACAAACGTCTAACAGCTAATCCAAACGTCTTAAACAACCCAAAAGGGAAGCAGGTCACTTCTCCCCTCCTCTTCCTCCTACTCCTCCTTGCACATCCTCTTCCTCCACGATCAGCCACCACAACCTTCGCCAGCCCGCAAACCCACTCCTCCCTCTTCCTCCTCTTCCTCCACCAATGGTGTAGACCATCCTTGTTGAACTCTTCGATCGGGTTTAAAAATCACATGTTGTAGTATAGATGACCAAAGTAAGTTTAACATTTAAATTTATAATTCTCGAAATAAAAGTATCCCGATGTCATCTCTGGGAGCAAACATGTGGAAATTATCACTATTTAAAATATTCAAAAATTACTCGAGTGAACTTATTACGTGGAATCAAGCTTTAAAAATAAAACAGGTTCACAATAGCACTTTAAATTGTAGAATAAGACAATTATATTGGGTGCTAAAAAAATATTTAATGCTAAAAAATGTAATAATCAAAATAATTTTCACGTGTTGATCAAATTAGTTGTAGCTGAGCATTAACAGTATGGTTTGATGAGATATTGCACTAAGATTCTATATATAAATAATCCTTTAATGAATTCAATAAACTACCACAACTCAATCCTTGAAGGTTTGAATTTTGGTCCCTGATTTATCACGTTCACATCCTTGGAGACTTCTTTTTCTTTTAGAATAGACCCTTAGGCATTTTCCAAAGGAGCAAGTTGCTCCTTCAGCAACAGGCCATGCATGGGAGCTTCTTAAGCTCGCCGGTGGGAGAATGAGCAGGAGATTCTAGCCGATGGATGGGGTTCCCAATGGTTGAGGATGGTCGTCGGAAGCTTGCTAACCAAATGGTGGCCCTTGATCATCGAATGGAGGTCTCAATCAAAGCCGACGTGGAGGTCAATGAAAGCTTCCTGGCAAGCTCCTACACGAAGGAAAACAGCCTCACAGCCCAAATTAAATACATGGAAACCTTCGCCGTGACTTCGCGAAGGTTGTTGTAAAGACTCGTTCTGATTTGAGCCTTTTAAGATGTCTGGATTGTCAATTAGACATCTGGATCCCTTCCCTGACATCTAGAAATTGAGCGAGAGCGAGGATGAGCGGGCGTGAGGAGGGGGCCGAGGTCACGGGCTCGTGGAGGCACGCAGAGGTTTTCACAGCCACCGCGGTGCATGTGGGAGGAGAGCATCGGGGCATCATCCTCGACATTCTGCAGCGGTCGGAGTTGCCGCGGAGCGAGAGCAGTCGCGGCAGAGCGCGGCGAGAGAAGCAGGAGCGCAGTCTGGTACCGGAGTTTTCTAGTATCAAACGTCCGAAGTGACTTCCCGACGACGGGCTGGACGTCTGGTGATGACACCGGACGCCTTAAAGCGGGTGTATCGCGAAGGTACGTCTTCCCCGCGATTACGGCCATGCAGGCCGCACCGCAGAGGTGATCTGCTTGGCTAAAAGTGGTGCACTGCTTTGTCGTGCGCAGGAGCAGCTTTGGGAAGGCGCGCGTCATGCCCTCCCAAGCTTTTCAGATGTCTGGACAGCTTACCAGATGACCAAAGACGTTCCCAGATGACTGGAGGACTAGTCGGACGTCTGGAACTGAGTCCAGACAATCGCGGAGGAGTCCTGGATGTCTAAGATCACTGCTTGAGCTTGAGGTGAGTCTCTGATGACTTCTAAGACGCCTGGACTTGTTTCCAAATGTCTGATTTGGGTTTGCAGACACGTTTTTGACCCGTTTAGGGTTCTATCGAGATCTGTTTTACGCAACGAAATATCTGTGGTTTCCTTATGAGTTCCTCTACATGTTAGAAACCTTTATATACTGTTCTGAACATTCCGTTGTGATGTGTTCCTTAGTATAGGACTTCGGCTTGTTGCGTGTCTGGGGCTCGCAGAAGCACGTAGGTCTGCAGTACGAGCTTCAAGTACTCCTGGATTGTCTGGTAGAGTGGTCCACCCCTGCTCTATTTATAAAATATGAATGCATCCATGAAAATTAGATAACTGGAAACCTAGGATGTGGCATGAACCCTAGGACGAGAAATGGTTGAACCGCTTGTTTTCGTGATTGAAATTGTAGTTACAAATGAATGAGCTAAATTGTTAACTGCCTGTTAATCAATACGAGCTGCCTGTTGGAATATGAAATGCCTGAGATAACTAAATAGTTACCTGTGGTTCGCTTGTTGCATGTGTTAAATTGTGAAAATACGAGCTGCATGTGTAAAATACGAGAACGAAATTGTGAATGATGAAGCCTGATATGGAATAATATGGTGAATATGAGCATGAACCCTATGGGGAGATAGGAGTAGAACTCCTGTGGATGAATGGAAAGGCCTGGAAATATGGATGGGAAGTGTGCTGGCCTTTAAGTACGTGGTATTAAGAGAGCGACTGTCCTCTTTTTAGTGTAGAGTGGAGCTAGCCGCCATTGGGTTTGGACCTGGGGTTAGGATTAGCCACTCTACAACAACTTATGTTGGCCCTCGCGTACGCGGTACCGAGGTGAGCTACTATTGTAGGGAGGGAGCTAGCCACCCCACGGGACCTGGGGTTCAGCTAGCCACCCTACACCGACTTGTGAGGCCCTCTGGGCAAACCGGGGTAGTCAGACGAGGGTGCACGGATTGTGGAGGGGCGAGACCCCGGTTTGGTTCTGAGGGGCTAGACCCCTGTTGCTGAGAGGGTTAGGTCCTATACTATTCCATGATATACTTTGGGCATACCTGCTAGCGGAAATGATTGACCGCATGCCAGTGCGGGGTAGTTACCCGTGCGCTTATCGTGCGTGCGTAGTCACTGCTACGTCTATCTGTGACCTCAGGGTGGTTGATTGGGTGTAGGACTACAACGAGGGACTCTCCCAGCCAGGAGAGCACCACGTGTACCTTCTACTATTCGAAAGAGACTGCAATCAAGATCATTCCCACGAGGAACATGCAAGATCAAGAAAGAAATCTTAAAGTAAACCAATGGGGTGAAAAGAAATTACTTGAAAAATAAATAACTGGAAAAGATAAATTTACCTGCTAGCTTTTACTGCTTTAGATAGTCTGCTTACCACTCTACTCAGCATTCGCTGACTCCGTTTTCTCATAACCCTTTACAGGTCTAGGAGTAGAGCAGCTTGAGTTACCGGCTGTAGAGGGTGCTGGGCCGAGTCGAGCCCAGCAATAGTTTTCGTACTGTGGTTGTACTTTCTTTTCTGCTAGTGAGTTTCAGACTTATGTTTATTGTTCCTGTTACTGTATTTTTGTTCTACTTTCTTGTTGCTGTGGTGGTATGTACTAACTTGCAGTTTTTACTTCCT
Source organism: Thalassia testudinum (assembly GCA_037157565.1). Taxonomy (NCBI): domain Eukaryota; kingdom Viridiplantae; phylum Streptophyta; class Magnoliopsida; order Alismatales; family Hydrocharitaceae; genus Thalassia; species Thalassia testudinum. The sequence continues at coordinate 30,361,634 of JAZHRO010000024.1, forward strand.
TTACTACTTGTACGATTTTACTGTTAGCTACATTGCATAGTGCATGTGATTTATTTTCCTGCTTTTCGGTTATTTCTTGTTGGACGATTGGGTCTTCGGATTAGTCGAGTTGAGCCGGTCTTGGGTCTTGTTGGGAATCGGGAACCAGGTCGTAACAATGGTGGTGGTGGTGATTGTTGCGGCGAGGGTGGTGGACTGCCGGCAGAGTCGGGGAAGGTGGTGGTCGGTGCGGGTGTCCGGTGGAGGTTATGGACGGTCGATCCCTTTGATTGAGAGAGGGATTTTGCTCCTCTCGTCGAGGCAATGCTCATGGGGTGGTCAACGAAGCGAGAGGTGGCGTCAAGCAGCGAGACAAGGTGGATGGAGAAGCTCGCCGGCGTGGTGGCCAAACGTGTGGGAGAAGGAGACGGAGAGAAGATTTGGAGCCGAAGAAGGGGCTAAGGAACCACGTCTGGTGGTTGGGAGCACGGCAAGGAAGAGAGGAAGGTAACCATAGCTTGGTTTGATGGTGAAGACAAAGATTGAAGAAGCTCCAAGGTCAGCGTTAATGGCAGTGATCGAAGAGGAAGAAGGGTGTTATGCTTGCCAAAACTCGACAAAAAGAAGCGGCGTGCGATAGTGAAGGTTTAAAACTCCTTGGCGTGCGAAGCGAGGGTCGGAGGGTGTGAGAACGACTCGCTGGAGTTGCATGGTCGGCGGATGAGGTGGAAGGTGGAGGCGGTGTTGACAGGGGCATAAATGCAAGAAAATCAAAAGTTAATGGGGTATTTATAAGGGAATTAAGGATTGAAGGTCAAATTGAAAAGTTGACCAAGATGAAGTCCAAATAAGCCTAAATTTTTATGGTAACCTAATTTGGACATATGAAAGTTGATGGTGCTTTGATTTTGAGTTTTGATGTCGTTTGCATGGTCAATTTACGTTGAGATCCAAAATGTACCAAATATCCACCTACAATTCTGTTTTAGGTTGGAACGAGTTCTGATTGTCAAATCGACTGTGCCAAACCATATAAAATATTTTTATTTGATTTTTAAAAGGTTTATATTATATTTATTTCCATTAGAACTATTTTAATTGAAGAGGAGTTGAAATTAGCAAGTTTAATTAAGGATTAATACTCAATTTGATTGAAAATCCTAAATTACTTAATATCAACCCACTTTCAGGACATTTAAGCTCAATTGACCCTCGATTAATCATAATTTTTCCCTTCAGCTATTTTGCATTTATATTTGTTCGTGAAAATTGCAGAATTAACCCATTTTTTATTAATTCCTCTCTCTTCAGTCTTGATTGAGTTATACTATTTTGACGTGTTAATTAAGTGAATTTAACCTTAAAACTTAGCCAAATTAAGTTAAATGTAGAGGATGATGGCGATGCCATCAATCCCCTTCCTCCTTCTCCACCTCCTCGAATGGCCAATCTCTTAATTTATGTTTAGCTAATTTTGTGGTAATTGTAGGTTTTTGTTTTAGGCCATAAGTTTGTGAATTCTTGTTTTTTCCATTCTTCTGATAATGGTGAAATTTAAACATCATGATTTGGACAACATTATATACTTTAAGTTAGGCAACCTCATTATTAAGTTTATTTCTGATAAATTTATTTCCTATAGGAAAGAATGGACTACTTGGATGATGAAACTAAAATTAACAACTACACATTGGTTAATGAAGTTGAGGTTGAAAATCATACAGATGATGAAAATGAATTTCAGAATCATACACTGGAAGATGAAATTGAAGTGGAAGAGAGAAATAAATTGGATGCAAATAGTACCCAATATAATGGAGCAAATATTGAATTGATAAATGTGGAGGGAGAGAAGCCTGTTGTAGGCATGGAGTTTAAATATGAAGATGATGCATATCATTTTTACAATGCGTATGCAAAAGTGAAGGGTTTTTCTGTTTGAAAGCATTGGATGTGACGATCTAAAAAATCAAAACTTATTATGGCTCATACTATTATATACTTGAATGAAGAATATAATGATTTTAGAAGGAAGAACAGGGAAAGGCAGCAAGGTTGTGAAGCACATATGTATTATTGTGAAAACGTAGAGGGAAATTAGGTTGTGAAATGTGTTAATGAAGAACATAGTCATGTAATGGCAAGTCCATCTATGGTAACAAAGTTAAGATCACATAAGCAAGTATCGTCTTGTATTACAAAGATGATATCCACATTGCATACTTGTGGCTTGCGCCCATGCCAAATTGCTGCAGCAGTTACTAAAATGGGAGAAGAAAATGTCAGAAGTCAATTTTGTAGGGATTTAAAAAAAAAAAAAAAGGAAGACCAATATTGGGCAGGAGTGTAGGGCAGTTGCTAAATGTTTTTTAGATAATATGGTTGTTGATCCTACCTTCTTTTTTAAACTTGAAGTTGATGAAACTAGTCTTGTGAGAAGTATTTTCTAGGCTGATGATAGATGCAGATCTTCATATTTAAAATTTCGTGATGTGTTAATATTTGACACAACATACATAACAAATAAATTTTCCATGCCCTTCGCACCATTTACGTGTATCAACAATCATAGGCAATCTATACTCTTTGGTTGCGCATTGCTTTCTGATGAGTGTGCAGAAACCTGTAAATGGTTGTTTCAGACATGGCTACATTGCATGTATGGTAAAAAGCTGACATTAATTATAACCGATCAAGATTCGGCCAAGCGAGAAGCAATTGTAGAAATTTTCTCTTCGACATTGCATAGATTTTGTATGTGCCATATAAGGAAAAATGCATTAATACACTTGCAGAAATTACGATGTGTCGGGCAATTCCAACATGATTATTATCGGTGGATTAATAAATGTGAGAGTATAGAAGAGTTTGAGAGTTAGTAAATATAATTGAAGGAAAAATATGATTTAGTGAGTGGAAGTTGGTTGTGTAAGATGTATGAAGTTTGCCAACATTGGGTGCCCATATACCTTAGAGATATATTTGGGGCTAGAATGTTAACAATACAGAGAGTTGAAAGTATGAACTCTTATTTTGATGGCTACATACATGCTCAAATGCCTTTATCTAAGTTTGTTCAACAATATGATCGGGTATTGGATTATCATCGAAATAGTGAAGAATTAGAAGATTTCAAAGGCTTAGCATTGAAGCCATTGTTAATCTTAAATCATCCATTTGAATTGCAAGCTACTAGTTTTTATACTCTTGCTAATTTCATGATACTACAAGAAGAGTTCAAGAAGTTGTTTGATTGTGAATTTAGAAAATTTTCGAGTGACGGTGAGAAGAATGCATATGAGATATATATGTATGCCAATAGCAACAAAGTCTTCATCGTTTATTATGTCGTTGATGATAAAAGATGTTGGTGTTCATGTAAGAAATTTGAACAAGATGAAATTCTTTGTTGTCATGCCTGGCTTATTCTTAGGAAGAAGTGATTGATGGAGTTGCCCGATTGTTATTTATTGAGTCATTGGGGAATTGATAGCAGATTCATTAGCAGTGGTCAATCTAATTGTTGTGATGGTGATAATCAACCAACGCCACATTTGCTATGGGGTTTAAGTTCTATATTATCTGATATATATGAATAGGGAAGAGCAAGTAGAGAAAATCTTGAATTTGCTATGTGGATCGTTGCCGAAGTTAAGAACCGAGTGAAGGAGCATTCCAAATCTTATGTACGTCCACCACCCTCCACCATGGAATCATTGGCAGCTGAAGCATCCAACTCTAACATTCGTCCCAATTTAGAGTGTCTAAGCGGCGATAGAGGAGATTTTAAATATGCATTCGTTGTAGCTAAGCCTCAATCGCTCGAAAAAGAATAAAATTTATAACTCAGATTCAGAAAGAGTCCGAGGTCGAACACAGGGTACAAATATGGAATTCGCAACATTAGTCTTCTATTAAGAAATAAAAAGCACAACAAACAAAGCAAAAATAGAGATATTCAATAAATAATAACCTACTCAAAATTGGTATTTGATCATAAACATGAATATTTCAATAGTTCATAATGATAAAAAGAAGCCAAGACAAAATAATTGTGATTTGAATTATCAATTATTTGCCCTAATCAAACATACATATTAGATCTCAATTATATTAAATAAATGAATAGTAGCTTGAATGCTACAGTGCCTCAAACGACAATTTCCCATATCAGACGGCTTAAAGTGTAAGCCATAACACAAGCACAAGGCTCTTAAGCCTTTCCTTCCTCAAGGTTCTCTTCGACAGAGCTTCTTTCTTCTTCTCACGGCTAAGTGTTAGCCTTTTAGCACATAACACGCATCCCGAGGCACATGCACAAAGAGCAAAACCCTCCCCTGCTCTCTCGCAAATTCCCTCTCTTCTTCTCTCTCAAACCCCAGGTCTAATCGGATCCGGGTAATTGGGTTATCGAATCGTGAGCGTAGGGGACCAGGAGTACCGGTGTGCAGGTAGCCGAGGTGTGCAGGCAGGCGTTAGGAGGGGTCTGACCCCTCAATGCTTGGGCAATAGAGCCACAGCACAAAATCAATTTATCGCGCAACCGCTGCTCTTAATCCCACGATGTGGGACTAATTCTACTGCAGTCCTCTGCACGTTGCAGCAGCTTCTGAAATTCCTGATTGCAGTTGAAGGAGAGGGTGACTCCTTCGATTGACGACCTGAGTGTGTTCTAGGAAGGTTTCCGCGTGACCTAGAGGTGGATGCGAGGAAGAACGTGCTGAAGCTGGGCCCCCAAGGTCCATAAAGAAGCTCGTCAATGGTGGCGAAGGTCGTGTACCTGCAAAGATGAAAACGGCCTTGCGGCCACGTCAAAAATGCTCAGGATGATCGCGTGAATGCGGCGATGGTGATGGTGGCAGTGGCGTGCTGTGAGAGTGGTGGTGGTGGGCGGATGATGACGAAGAAGGTGAGCGGATGGGGGTATGTTATAGGGAGTGATTGAGGTGGTAATCCCCTCAATTTCTTGAGGGGTTTGGTGCAGGTGGATGAGGTGGAGGTTATGAAGGTGTTAGCGAGGCATTTGGTTACTTGTGGTTTCGGGGAAGCCTTATCGGAGATGTGGTCGAACGTGGAGACGATGGAGGGTGAACGGTGGCATCGTGGGTTGAATTGAGGGGAAAAGGAGATGAAAAGGAAGTAGAGGGAGAGGGGAACCTAATTAACCTAAGCTAATGGACGAAAGGGGAGGAAGGCGCCGGTTGTCGTATGGCCGGCATCGGAGAAGGGGAAGCCTCCGTTGAGGGAGAACGAGGAGGGAGGAAGATGGCGCCTACTGGTATTGCAAGACACGGATTATCGCAGGGAAGAAGAATCAGCTAACTATGGTCTGCGGCGGCTGACGAAGAGGGTAGATGGAGAAGCTTGCCGAAGCTTGCAGGGATTTGGATTGGAGAGAGGAGAAGGGTCGAATCCGGTCCAAACCAAGCTAAGGAGGTGAGGAAGTCGATGAGGTTCTTTTATAGGGCATTAGACAAGCTTTTAAGCTTGGAAACAAGTTTGAAAGCTTGAGAATTCAGGGATTAGAATTTGGAACTTCGAAGAGTTTGCATGACCTTTAGAGCGCAAATTGGAGGGTGAGATCATGTTCAAATTGACGATGATTTCTTCAGGAGTTCCCCTTCCAATTTTAGAAGGGTTTGGGCGTGAAATCAAGCAGAAATTCCAGATGGAAACTCAGCTGCAAGGTGTGTTCACACGGAAATGGCGATAAGGGCCTCTTGGTGAAGGTGATGATAAACGTATGGGGCTAAATGCAATAGATTTCGAAAGCTGAGGGGCTATTTGAGAGAAAAAGAGTCAGTATGGACCAAAATGCAAACTAGGTTAAGATGATCTCTGATTGGACCCAAATTTTGGTACAAACCTAATTTGGAGCCAAGGAATCTGATGGTGAATTTGGATTTTTTTTTTGACCAAGTTTGACTAGGCAATTCGCACAAAGACCCAAATTTAGGCAACTTTCTATCTGAGACTCTATTTTAGGTCAAAATAGGTTTAGATGGTTAAATCAAGGATACCAAACCTTATAGAATATTTTTCTATGAATTTTAGAAGCTTTAGATGGAATTTATTCTGACTAGAACCTCTATTAATTAAGACGGTGTAAAATTAGGGTTTTAGGTTATGAATCAATTCTCGAAGTGCGTGAAAACCCATTTTTGTTTGCATGGACCCACTTATTAGTCATTAATGAATATTTGACATTTAGTTAACCTCTGGGAAATTTGATGGGAACACCATCATGAGCCCTAACTAGCTCTTTTTAATCTAATTAAGTCAGTAAATGCTCCTACATAACCAACTGAATGTCAAAATTCATTGCATACCATTCTGAGAGAAAAATAAGAAACTAAGGGTAAAACTCTAATTTTACCTACTTATTATGAATGTAGTACAACCATGAGTTTTCTCAAGGGTTGAATAAAGGTCAAATGGTCTTAATAAGATAATAAGTGGGTTAGATAAGACAGAAAAGAGTTTTGTGTGTTTTGATAATTAAATGACTTTTGAAACCCTAAAAATAGACCTACTTAATTAACTAAGGTTCTGGTAAGGATGAAATTCACTTAAACCCTCTAAAAATCATAGAAAAATATTATCTAGGGTTTAGTACCTTCAATTTGGCCATCAGAACCCATCTTGACCTAAAATGGAGTCTCAGACGGATATTTGCCCTAATTTGAGTTTTTACATAAATTACACAATCAAAAGTGGTCAAAATCAAAATCCAACTTCACCATTGGATTCCTTAGGTCCAAATTAGGCTTATACCAAAATTTGGACCCAAGATGAGCTTGCCTTGATTTAGTTTGCAAAATGGTCCTGTCTGATTACATTTATACCCCCAACTTTCTAAAATTCTTGCATACTACCCCCTAACTTCTTCATCATCTTTACAATTAGGTCCCTCCACCATTATCGCGGAGGAAGCCTACTCCGACGATCTTTGACAAGAGATTTCTCTTTGATTGCTTGGGGAATCTCTTCCAAACTTGGAGGGAAGATTATTTGAGAAATCCTCTCCAGTTTGAATCCGTCCATATGCTCTGATTCTTTTCCAATCTCTCATGCGAACACATGAGAAATTTGGGTCTCTTGAAACTCCTAAATTCAGCGACCCTCCAAGCTTGTGAAGCTTGCTTCCTAAGCTCTAATTGCCCCATAGAGCCCTTTATAAGGACCCTAAGAGCTCACCGATCTCTTCACGCTCGAAATCAGCCGTGAATCCTCACAATTCCTCTCTCTCTTTTACTACCGAAGGTTCCTCGATGTCCGGCGACCTTTTCTACCTCTTCTCGTCGTCCGCCCGCCATACCTGTGACAGATTCATCCTCCTTATTCTTCTCCGCGTCTCGCCGTACCAGCAGACTTCCTTTCCTCCTTCGTCGTTGTCGTCCCTACCTCACCGGAACCGCCTTCGTCTCCAACGTCGACCACACCACATACGACGCCATTGCTGCCCCACTTCGTCCATCAACCTCCTAGCTAAGTCCCCTATCCTGTCTACTTTCTTCTCTTCTCTTTATTTTCCAAAATCGACCACCGACAACCCTTCACAACTCCATCTCCTCCAACCCCGGCCACCCCCTTCGATGAGACCATCCCACCTCCATAGACCACCAAAACCATCTCCGACCATCGCAAAACATTCGCCACACTTCCCTGATCACTTCCCCTCTTTTCATTCACTTCACTCACTCACACGCACCTCCGAACACACCCACTCTCACGCACACAGTCTGACCTAGCTACGCACTCACACCCATCCACACGCCACACAAACACCCCCATCACGTTCGTTGTGCTCCGACGACCATCCCTGAGCGTTCTGATGTGGTCGAGTGGCCGTTTCACTGATTTCAGGTGTTAGCCTTATTTGCCATTGACGAGCAAGCTTTGAGCTTGCTCGAAGGTCACTCCAGGTCTTGCTACGCCCAGGTTGAAGCCCTAGGTCACGTGGAAGTGCCTCGCGCACAAGTCCGAGCCCTCAATTGAAGATGCAAGCCTCGCGAGTTGAGGCAATTGAAGGAGACTCCCTGCTGCGAGCATGCAAGAAAGAAGGGCGCAGGTAGTCACGCATCGGTGACTACGAAGCGTGTTGAGGCGGATAAATTGATTTTGTGAAAGAAGCTGTTTGCCTCAGTTCACGGGGTGTGGTCCCTCTCACCCACTCACTCGGCCTCGTCCGCGACACGTACTTGTGGACATGGTCTACCCGATAACCCGCTTGACCTGCACTCCTTGCTCACCACCGCACGTCGGTGAGCCTGGACCCGAGTATGTGCCTGACCCAATAACCCGGATACCCTGTGGCTCTGGGAGAGCAGATCCTAAGAGAGAGGAGAGGACAGTTGCGCGTGTAAGGGGAGGGTTTTGCTACAGGGGACTTCGGCTGACACTTTGTCGGATTCTGAAGAAAGGAAGAGTCAGAGAAGGAAGAAAAGAAGAAGAGGAGGATCGCAGAGCTAAAGAGATGGCCTGAACTGAAGGGCCAGAGAAAGAAGTGAAGGCCTGAGGAAAAGAAGAAGAAAGAGAAGCTGTAGAAGGAAGGAAGAATCAGAGAAAAAGAAAAGAAGAAGAAGACAGTTACTTTAAGTCGTCTGATTTCCAAATCAGACGACAGATCTTAGCTCTCATTTCATATATATACATTGAGTTCCTTGGTTGATATTGTAAGAGTATTTGGTGATCTAAATCACCATTTTACTCTCATCTTTTTGCTCATTGAGACTAATATTATTGCAAATTCTTTTAGTTTGAATTGTGATCTTGATTTCTAAATCCCATATTGCTCCTTGTGTTCGACCTGGGAATCTTTTTCGAGTAATAAAAATTGTATTTGTTTTTAAAGCGATTTCGACTATATTACAATGCTTTATTTTGAACTTGATTTCACCGCGATAAATAAAATCTGTAATTATTTTGCATTCATATTGTGCTGTTAAAACTACAGATTTATCCCTATTTTAATACACTCTTCTAAAAAAGGATATGCAATGAATTATGACTCTCCGGCGATTATGTAGGAGTATTTGTCTCTTAATTGTGATTAATTAAAGCTAGTTATGACCGATGATAATGTTATCATCATGGAGTCGCAATGAAGTTTTCTGGATATTTGGGTCTTGTATGTGTGAAGCCCAAGGGACACCCAAAAAAATTGGAGCGCATGAAGTCTGCTATTGAAGCTTCGTCGTCAAAAAATGATGCCAATAAAAGCACTTGCCATAATTGTGGAGAGAAGGGTCATTATCAGACCACATGTCTCATGAGGTAATTAAGAAGTTTTCAAATGTTATTTTTTTGAAATTTATATCTACAACTTTCCTTCGCTAATTTTCCTTTATGTATTTTAGGTAATCCAACCGTTTAGCGAGAATTTTAGTGTTGATTTCACTATAAAGTTCAGGTACTTTAAGCATCTTAGTTGACATTTTCCGCATAATTTCTTCTTTTTGCAAACATGAATTTATAAGCATATTATTATCATTTACCTTCTATTTGTGTCATAGGTACAAGATATTATATTTTTTTTCCCTCTTTTTCCTGCTATGTTTGATTTGCAATTGGTTCTAATGCATACCAACTAAAATTTGGATTTTCAATTTGAGTCACAAGGCTTGTTTTTAACATAGGCATATGGTGGATGAGGCTGCCACAATTGATAAAGGATGAAGCTTATATGTGGCATATGAAAAGCACATTCAGTTATGGACTGCATACTAAATTCAAATTTATGAGAATATGTTCAAATGGTGCTCCCCCCTCCTCCCCCTTTTATGGAGTAGTGGGGTTTAGGTCCTTTTACTCTACATTAGTTTATATTGAATTAAATTGGTCATTAATGTTATATATCGCTTTTGAGATGTGTTCCCATTTTTAACTTAATGGCTCGTTCAATTGGCATTAGTTCCCTTGGGATCGATGTAATTGAGCTCTAGAGTTAATTATAAATTCCATTTCTTGGTCTTAGTATCGACTGTGTTGTTTCTACTAATGAAATCATTTGATTTAATGCATACTCAAGTATCTTATTTACACTAACAGAAAAGCCTTAGCTGGCGGTGTTCAGTGACATTTTCAGGAGATAGGCTGGAAATGCAACAAGGGAAATGTCAACTTCTCAAGGTCAAGGGCTAAAGACTCATGTGGGTTGAGAAGAAAATTCATTTTAGCAAACAAGATTTAAGACAACCTCTGTCACCTCTTCATCCAAACTTTGTTTTAAGATTACATTTTGTGTATATCAAACTTCCAGCATATGTAATACTGTCATTGGCATAGGAATGATAGTATCAAACTTCCAGCATGTGTGTATCGAACTTCCAACATATTCATCTTCTACATTGAATGAATATCTATTTCCAACATGGCGTGATAATGTCATTGGCATAGGAAAATGTTGATGAGGCATTACATGAACAAAAAAGAAAGTGGCATAGATTCAAAGGAAGGAAAAAATGTCAGGCATTCTACTAGAGGGCGAAGCTTAAACTAGCCACATTAACAATATTCCTTTATATGGTTAAGTACATTACACACAAGGAAAACACAATAAAATGAGAGAAGCAATTTCCAACGTCACCAATTAATTTGATAGAATAGGACCATTAAGGCACAGGCGAAAAGTTACATGGGATGTTTAAACAAAGTAGTACATAAATAAAATTAGTTAATTAAATAAAATGCTCGGTAATACCTAAAGATAGACACAAAGATAACTTATATACAACTATACTTGGTAATGCCTCAACATGAGGAACAAAAACATTAAATACGTATATTAAAGTAGACTATACTAACGTATATAATAAAAATAATGATAGATCTAAGAGTCTGTAAAGATCTTACAAAAATATACACTTATTTTTTTGTTAATTGTTTTTACTCTTCACTTTTAATAAAAGTTTTAATAGGTTTGCGAGCCTAGATTTTCACATGATCAATAGCCAAGTAGGCTGGATTTACCATTACTAATGCAGGCCCTAATTTGTTTGTAGATACTTTTTTATAAGTTTCGGCCCACTAGACCCATGCCCGCACGGGCCTACGTGCATGTGGATAAAGAATGTTCAAGCTCCTTGTATGGTATTACTCATTTTAGCTTACCACATGATGCACATAAATCTTTATATGAAAGCTTTTCACCCTCGCGCCCACCGATGTGGCAATAAACAACCACCAATTCTTCGAGTTGAGGCACATTCGAGCCTCGAATTACAGACCTAAATAATGTCTTTTCTCATAACAAAATATATAACTTGAAAGCCTTTACGTAGGGCTACATAATTGTGTAGTTAATTTTGAATAATTAGTTACTTAATTATATTTAAAAATCACCTAAATTAGGGAATTAGTACACGTGAAATTAGATTTTAATTACTTAATTAAAGTTCAAATTAATAAATTGATGAGTTAAATTAATAAATTATTTTAATTATTCACTCTTATTTTTTCTTATTGATCTCGAACCTTGAGAAACTGTTATCGAGCTGAACCTATGTAAATTCACTAAGGTTTGATTTGTTTACACCTTAATCTCTTGGTGGCTCTCTCTCCCTTGTCTATATCCTTCTCCAATTGCTGTTGGTACCTCCTCCTCTAGTAAACCCCCTCCTCCTCTGTAATAGTTCAAGAAAGGAAAGTTTATGATTGTTATTCTTTTTTAATTAAGAGTTATGATTTATCATTTTATATGATTGTTAGTGGAATGTAATAGTTACAAATTATTTAATAGCTTTTATCTTAGAGTTCATTTCGTATAATTATTAGTGGAATTCTTAAATAAACCTTAAATGACCTGAACCTAAACAAGGTAGGATCATTCGAGTTTGATTTGGATTTGATTCGCAAAATAAACGAACCGAGCCTGAACAAAGGTCTAATCTAGTTTAAATAAATAAATCGAACCTAAATAAGATAGGTTTGCTCAAGTTCAACTCGTTTACACCCCTAATTACGAAAGGGGATGACGAGGATAGTGCATCCCAATGGATAGCAATTGAGATAAGGAACTATGCTCTTATGCTGTTTAAGTGTGTGAAATGTGTATTCCAAGATCAAAGGTTTTGATCTTGTATGAAATTGGCCATACCTTTGGGGTTATTAGGATTTAAATGACTTTTAAGCGATTGAGGAAGATCTCTACACCTTAGAATTGTCATAATAGAGCATTGGGTTGGGTTGACCTGGCCCAACCCCCGATTGGGTTAACTTAAGCTTAAGCCTAAGCCCAAAATTAAGCTTGGATTGTAGGTTTAGCCCTATGCCAAGGTACGTAACCCAAACATAATCTGACCCATTGGCTCAAGTACAACTTATAGCGCACTCCGCACACACACACATTTAGATGCATTTATATATTGCACACACTCATATCATATGTTAAACACTAAATATGGATTGATCTTGCTATTTCTCCATTACCAGAAAACCAAACTCTAAACCTTCATTGTACTTTTACTTACAACCTTATAAGAGACTTATATCTAAACAATCTTAGTGTCTGCCGTGATCCATTTAGAGAAAGTTACACAATCACACCTTCCTCCTTTCTACTTAATAAGTTGCCAATTATTTTTTCTTTAATAGGCACTATATTTTTGTTTTCTTAAAAAGTGACTCATAAAAGGATCTTTAATGATAGACAAGCAATCACATTTAAACTCTCAGGTCCTATTTGGTTGTTGCGTTAAGTGAAGTTGCATCGGGTTATATACTTAACTTGGCCTACTCTTGCATCGGGTTAAGTCCCACTTAATCGAGTAGATTTATTTTACTCTCTCTATAGAATAACTTTAACTCACTAAAACATCTAAACGAATTAACTCATTTATTTCACTTATTTCTTATTTATCTACATATTTCACATACTTATTCCCCCTACTAAATATGATCTCAAGCTCACAAAATTTTTTTCTTATAAACTTCTATGAAATCAACCTACTTAAAAGCTATTATATTGTTTTTATTATTTTTGTGTGCTTATTTTTTAATCTTAGAAATAATTTATGTGAAGGTCATTATTGACATCTATATAATATATTAAAGGTTGTGGTCATTTTAATTTTCATTTTCTTTATTTTTTTTTAGCTGCTGCGTCTCCCTCTCCCTCTCCCCTCATCTCCCTCCCTCCCTCTTTCCTGTTGTCGTCGACTCCTCCCTTCCTCTATAAAATTCAACTTACTTTTTTTTTTTTTTCTTCTTTTACGTAAATATAATAGAGATGATGAGTGTGACATCTTTTTTTTTTTTTCTTTTTCTCCGAGTATGTTTTATTTTTCGTTGCTCGCTCTTGTCGATCGAACCGTCGTATCTCTCACGGGCCCCTTCTCTATCGTGAGAGAGAAGATGACTCCCGCCTCTCGCGACAAGCACCTTGTCCCGTGCGCGGGAAGAACACAAAACCCCCACCAAAAACCCCAATCCGCACCCCCAACACCACACTCCCCATCATCCACCACAACCCACAATGGAGCCCTCCATCATCACCACCTCCGACCTCCTCCGCCTCTACCGTCCCCTCACGGGCGCCGCCTCCCTCGACCCCCACCTCCCCACCTCCCCCACTCCTCCCACACCCCGTCACCCCTCTACCCCCTCGGAACCTTCGCGAACCCTCGAGCCCCTCAACCGCCCCGCCCTCCTCCTCGGCACCGTCTCCCTCCCACCCCGCGGTCCCGTTACCTGCGGTGCCCGCAACCCCTGCCTCACCTTCTCCGACGGCTCCTCCTCCCCACTCTGCTGCTCCCTCCTCCACATGGACCCCGAGGTCATCGGCAAGAAGCTGCAGGTCCTCGCGTGGAACTTCATCCCCTTCAAGGACCGCGGCGGCCTCCTCGAGGTGATCCGTTGGATCCCCGCGGCCCGCGGGGCAGAAATGGGGCCCATCCCCGCCCCGCGGCCCCTTATTCGCGGCCTCGTGGGGTCCGTCAGCCCCCTCTTCGAGGTCCCCGCATCCCCGGGATCCGGTGCCCGAGATGGGGATTCGGTTGGGTTCTTGATGGAGTTGATGGAGTGCGAATGTGGGGGTTGCAGGACGGATAAGTCCGGTCGGAGCAATGGGAGGCACGAATTCACGAGGAGGGTGCTCGTTTACTTCCGCGGCGCGGGTTCCTCGTGGCACCTGGTGGTCACGAAGCTCGTGGGGAGCTTGATCGCGGTGTCGGGGTTGAAGAAGAAGCTCGTTTTCGAGGGGGAGGAGCCTTACCTAATGCGTGTGAGCACAGAGGAGACGGTGGTGAGGAGATGGAGGTGTGGTGGCGAAGTGTCGTGTTCGGGGAGGGGTGCGGCCCGCAGTCGGGGCGAATTGGGGTGCTATGATGGGGTTGTTACCGGGGTTTATATGCAAGGGATTGTTGTGGAATTGGATGAGAGGGTTTGGCTTGTGCTTGCAGATCCCTTGCTTGCTCCTCCGCATTCTCTTAGAGTTGGGGCAGTTGTAAGTATCGATTTCTTGGCTTTGTTGTTCATAGTCTATTTAATTGGCATTCATTTTTTGTTGTAGTTGCCGTATATCTTGTTGTTCTCTGGGATTTTGGAAAGTATTAGGTCGAAATCAGCTTCCAACCACTGAAGCCTGTATATAGCTTAGACATCAAGCAACTACCTGGAATTCAGGTGGATTGGGATGGAAGTATTAATGATTACGTGGAAAGACTAATTTTGTGAACGTGACTTTCCTTTGCACTCATTTTGCAACCAGTAAAGTCAATCTGGTGATTAAAAGTTACAGACTATAATAAAGAAGTGTGGACAGTGTTGCTGAACAATTAACAATTAGTTCATTCATTTATATGGTTGACGTCTCTTATAATGTCATGTTTAGTTGCTGAATGGTTTTCTTTTATGGTGTATTTTGTTAAATCGCAATGGGATGGTGTTTGGAGGGGAAAGAATGTCAGTAGATGGGTTTTCGCATTGCCACAAGCTTTCCTTTGGGTGTGTGTGTGTTAACGACTCTTGATGGTTCCCTTTCTTTCTTTTTGGAAAAAAAAACTGTTCTGAAGTTCATCTACTGATTTTTATTGTCAGTCCAAATTAAAGTGGCATCAAATTGAAATAACGGAAATTGTCATGAAGAAAGGAAAAGAAACAGTTTCAGTACCTATATTCGACTGAGGTGACTTTGTGTAGGTGACCTGGGTATTTGGAACTTTGGATTTTGAGACTGCTTAATCAGCTGTTTTTTTAAAACATCAAATAATCTTTAAGCTTGAAATGGCTGTCCACAAAGTCTGATACATAATGCTTGTTTGTACCCTACACTCTCTCTCTCGCACACAATCCCCTTGGGTCACTGAACGTACTCAATGAATGCCGAAAATGCCTTTATGTAATGGATGTTTTTAGCATCACTTGTTGCATTTTGTGTAAGCATCTTCAACGAGTTGTATTTTCCATATCCCATCTGTAATTATTCCAATTCAAAAATGAATTTGATGTTTGGTGCATAAACAATGTACCATCTACAAATGATGAGAGCAATATCCAAATCTGTTCAGTAATTACCTAGGTCTTAGTAAAACAGGATGATCACCACTCTCAAGTGATCTTCCTTCCTCTATTTCAAAAGACAATAATCCAAGTATGTATCTTTGTTATCGATTTCTCTATGCAGATTTCTGTGAGAAACGTTCACATTGTGTGCCCAAACTTTTCATGGACTAGGGAGCTTGTGCTTGGTGCTTGCTTGAAAACTACTGTAGATATCAAGTCATTTTCGCCTTGTGATGCTAAGTAAGCACCTGTTGTTTCTCATTCCATATTCACCTCACAATGTTATATTAAATATTACCGTATCTGTTGCAGGTGTCCCAATGTTTTTCGCAGACAGAGTTTGCTGGGGAATTTCATTGCTTCCTTAAGTTTCTCTTCGAGATTCTGGTGAAACATATGAAACCCCTTGTAGCTTCTCACACCTGTCATGTCACACATTGTCTAACTATTGGTCATGCCACTTTTGGAATTTAGGGTACTCCTTTTGGTTGCATGTTTCAGGAGGAAGTTTGTGGGAGTATTGACTGATAAAGAAATTTTGGGTTCAAAAAACGTGAGTTGGCATATGAACATATGCTTTCAGTTTCAAAAAAAAAAAAAAAGCTTTCTGTTTCCAGACTTTTGCCTTCCATGTTTTGTTAGCTGATTGTTTTTGTTGGCAAGATGAGATCAGAAAGAAGGATTAGTGCAATCATATGCCAGATTATACTTACCATGCACATCTCAGCAAGAGGTATATTGGTGATTATGTAGTGTCTTTAATTTTTTTGACAGACTGGCATATTCCTTCTTGTGCTGCTCCTACTTTATGTATATTATAGTAGCGCATCAGACTGATCTACCATTATGTATTTTGCATTCTTTGTTTTAACTGTGACATTTTTTTCCTCAGAGTGGTGTATTTTTTGATTTCTGTAAGCACAATGACTTTGGTTGCAGCAGAAATTATCCTGAAAATGGCACACTGAAGTTGGTAAGAACTTTACGGGAATCAAATGTTTTGATAATTTAAATCGTGTGTTTCTCAATTTACAAGTATCTGGAACTTACCTGGTCTGTTTGTGTACTTGTTTTCAGTTGGCACCCATGTCCATTTTCTGCAATAATTGCAAGACAGTGTTGACAACAATACAGTCACAAGGACCAGAGAGGATCGATAATCCTGGACCTAACAACCAGGACTGGGATGGTTCTTTCTGTGAAGGAAGTTATAATGCAAGGATCCAACGGCGCTTTGTATCTGGCGATCTTCTTGGCATCACTCTTGTGGGATCTCTACGAGTATGTTCAATAGTTTCTCTTTATGTATGTACTGGTTCATCAAGCTCTTGTCTGTAGTGAAATATCTGATTTACTAAATTGCTAACTTAATTTGTGATGCCTCAAATTCATGGTTTTGACCCTGAGAGCTCAAGGTGCCAATCCTACAGCTAACAGGACCTATTGCTGTCAAGAACCACACTAGCCCATCCAACATAGCACCAATTTCCAACCAAAATTAACAAATAAATAAAATGATAGTCCAAAATAATTAAGTGCTGGAAAATAGAAGATAGGGTTAGTACAACTTGGAATGGCATGATGCTGCTTTATTTGAAAATAAGATAAGCAAGAAGAAGGAAAAAGATGACTAATTCCACCAAGGGTCTAACTCTCAGGATTGTCTATGTAATAATGACGAACCGAAACTTGTCGCTCAGGTTTGTTTAGGTTCTCTTGTGTATAGTGAACCAAGTGATCCAGTAAAACAAGGAAAGTACAAGGGATAATAATGCACATTCGGGGACATGGAGATAATGTCGAGAGATCGTGAGGACCATTGGAGAGAGGTGCGAGGGGGCTCCATCGGGGGGGGGGACCACTCCGTGGAGAAGGAGAGGCTGGAGTTGGATGGTGCGTCTGGGTGGGTCGTGGTGTCCAGGAGGCGGCGACACGATGGAGAGGGAGGAGCGGTTGGAGGTGGCGAAGCGAGGGAGAAGGAATGGTGCTTTAGATGCTTGGGTCATGGACATTTGGCCAGGGACTATTGTGACCCTTGGAAGTGCTGGAGGTGCGGAAGAGTTGGGCATCATAGTAGGCGGTGCAGCCGTGGAAGGGGTGGTGATTCTTTACCTACGCTACCGGCTAGGAAGGTGCCACTGGCGGAGGTGGATGCACCATGGTTAGCAGGGGTAGCTGTCTTGCGAGCGATGATTGGAGAGGGTTTGGTGGGAGAGGTCCTGGAGGGTTGGGTCTCACGAGGGGAGGTTGTTGCGGCTTTGGGCCGTGATAAGGAGGTGGAGGTGTTGCCCCTCGATGAAAGGAAGATCTTGGTTCTTGGCCTTCCTTCATCCGAGAGGGAGCGACTCTGCCTCGAGGTGCTTTGGATGAAGACGAGGAAGATAAGGTGGTGCAAGCCTTGCATCCACGATGGGGTGTTGTTTGAGCAATCTCTGGAATGGCCGACTCACGAGCTGATCATCATAGGGATTCCGTGGTGGTTGAGGACGGTGTAGGTGGTGTAGGCGGTGGTGGCCCCTTTTGCATGGCTTTGAGAATGCAAGAATGTTGGTCTTAGTGCGAGACCACTGGTGGTGATGATGGAACCCAAAGTGGGCCTTCACTTGTTGGAGAAGGTTGCACTTTGCCTTGGGGGATCTTCCTAGGTTGTAACATGCACACCTCAGGAAGAAACCTCGCAAGGTGGGGCGATCGGAGCTTCGTCGAGGGGAGCGGCATGGAGGAACTCGACGAAGATGTGAAGGAAGCGAAGCATTGATGACGTGGACACGAGAGCCAATGTCTCTGCTCTAATCTTGAAGGTGGCGCCAATCAATGCGACGATCTTGACATTGATGGAGGATCTGGAAGTGGAAGGGGCAATCGCAAGCGCAAGATCCATGCATGCAATTGCACGTGAAAACTGGAGGGGTTGAGTGCAGCGCAAGCCAATCTCTTGTTACCTGGACCTAGTTTTGAAGGAGGCCCCGCACCCGGATTTGGTGTTGAAGCGGAGTCGGATATGCCTCGTGATGGAGATCCAGATGCTAAGGGTTGACCTGTACCCTTGGAGATACCCTTTCAAAGCGGTTTGAAGTACCAGGGCATCCTTCACACCCGATGTTGGAAGGAGCATGTTGGCAGGATGGAGCTTTGGCGATGACAGACGCAACTTCGGAGCGTCAGCAGATAGGGACGGCGGCGGTTGGGACACGGGAGGTGAAGGAGTTGCTGGTGGTGACCATGCTGGCTTGTGGGGTGTCGGAGAAGGTAGGGACACCTGCTAGGGTGGAGGCTCACGTTGGCGATTTGGAGGCAGAGAAGATGCCAGGGGTCAGCATGAGGGGGTGTTGACCACGCATTGTGGTCGGAGGGTGGGGCGGTGGCTTGCGGTACAACCAAAGGTGGAGGTTTCAGAAGAACAGGTGGGGGGAACGGATGGTGGTTGATGGCCGTGTAGGGCCGCCATCCCTGCGTTAGGAGAATGATGTGCTGGACTTGAAGGGTGAGGAGGTGGGCCCAACGGCAAAGGCGGCGGGTTTCTGCCTGACTACGAGGGAGATCCCTATGGTATCTCAATGAGTGGTGTGTTATCTTGGAATATCAGGGTTCTTAATGACCCATCCAGGAGGTCAGCGTTGGGGAGTTTCATAGGATAATGGAGGGTGGACGTGGTGCTACTTTAGGAGACGAAATTGCAGACGTGTGATGGAAGGCTGTGGAGGGAGATCGAGGGCTCATGGATGGAAGGTTTTCAGTCTCTCGACACAGTTGGCCATACGGGAGGTCAGTTGATAGGGTGGCGAGAGGATGTATTCACTATGGAGGACTGCTTCAAGGGAAACCATGTCATGTCTGCCAGGTTGGTTAAGCAAATGGTTGGGGCTAGAATGATCGTCACTGGTTTCTATGGTCCATTGGAGGCCCGGGCAAGGGAGGTGATGTGAGAGGAGCTTGCGACGGTGGCGGTAGGGAGCCAAGGTGTACCATGGCTGACTGGAGGAGATTTCAACGTTACTTTGCAGACTGATGACTTATCAGGTGGGCGGGGAAGACATGACCCTGGCTCTGAACGTTTTGTGGATTTTGTGGCCTTGTACGGGCTTTTGGACTTGGTACCTACTTCCTGCGCATATACTTGGAGGAGTACGAACGATTAGAAGTCCAGGATTGACAAATTCCTATCTAACGTTGAACTGGCAGAGGCTTACCCATTGGCTGATGTCTCTCCTATGGAGAGACCCTTCTAGGATCATACGTCGCTCCTGTGGAGATCCAATGAGGGGATCTACTTTGACACATATTTCAAATTTGATAGACCCTAGCTGATGGAGGATGGGTTCAGGACCATGGTGGAAGAGAAGTGGAGCTCTATGGAAGTGGAGGGATCATCTACGATTCGATTGGTTAAGAAGCTGGTAAGCTTGAGAGATCACTTGAGGATTTATAGGAGGGAGTTCAGGGAGTCCAGATGCAGTAGGAAGACAGAGTAATTAGCAGAGATCTCCAGGATTGATAGGCAAGAGGACATTGATTCCATCTCAGTGTCCGATAGAGAATGTAGGGTGAGGATGACACGTGTGGTGCAGGAAGAAGATAGAAAGGCGGAGGTGGAATGGAAGGCGAGATCGACATAGAAATGGCTGTGTGAAGGAGATTTCAACACCAGGTGGCTTCGACAAGGAGGAGGAGGAACTGGATCGAGAATTATAGGTGGACGGGGAGTCCTTTTCTGGCAGGGAGGTGGGACATGCAGCTGCAGCTTACTTTAGGGATTTCACGGGGAGGCGGGACAAAGGTGAGTGGAGATGGAGAGGGGTGGATGTAAGGAGCATTACGGCAGACCAGGCGGTGAGCATTACATCGGCATTGACGACGAATGAGGTGAGGGAGGCAATGTGGGGCCTTAATGTGGAGGGGTGCCTTGGTTCTGATGGTTTCCCCGTCATCTTTTTTAAGGAGTTTTGGTCTTTGGTTGTGGCGGAGGTCATGCAGATGATGGTGGAGTTTGCTGCAGGTAATAGGTTCTACCTTTTTCTGTTGCCTAAGAAGGAGGGGGTTGAGCTATTCAGGATTTTTGACCCATTGCCTTATCAAATGCTGTCTACCTTATTGTTGCGAAGGTCCTGGCCAGCAAGCTTCGTACACTCTTGGATGATCTGATTTCGCCTGTGCAGACGACTTTCGTTCTGGGGAGAGGAATCTTGGATGGTTTTGTTATTGCTTTGGAGTCTCTTGCTGCTTGGAGGAGGGAGGAGAGGAAGGCCTTTCTGTGGAAGGTTGACTTTAGCAAGGCCTAGACCTGGTGCAGTGGGATTTTCTTTGGACCTCCCTGATGAGGAGGGGGTTCCATCAAATCTAGATAGATTGGATGAAGAGGTGTGTCACCACAGCATCCTTCTCGATCCTGATTAATGGGAATCTTGCAGGTGGATGGGTGCAACCTAGGAGGGGTGTCAGGCAGGGATGCCTTCTCGCCCCTATGCTTTTTGTGTTGGCGGCAGATGCACTCGCGCGAGTGACTCATAGGTCTTGTGCTAGGGGATGATAAGAGGTTTTGGGGCTAGAAATGAGAGAGAGATTCTGGTTTTGCAATATGCAGACGACACCTTGTTCTTGGTTGAGGGATCAACTCTGGAGGCTAGGAGGATGATGATTCTGTTAGAGCTCTTTGGTGAGGCGTCGGGACTGCGAATTAACTACCAGAAGTTGAGCTTTGTCCTTTTCAACATGTCGAGCGAGGAAGTGGAGGCAGTGGCTGGTGCGCATGGGATAGAGGTAGGTAAGCTGCCGTTGATGTACCTGGGGCTGCCATTGTCGGATCATTAGCTCAAAATGCAGGATTGGCTACTACTGCTTGAGAAGATGGAAATGAGGTTAGCGGGTTGGTCATCCAAACTTTTGTCCAGGGGAGGAAGGTTGACCCTGGTGAAGGTGGTGTTGTCCTCCATGCCAGGATACTTCCTCTCCGTTTTCAGGGTGTTGAGGCAAATTGAGAAGATCATAGGGTTGATGAGAGACTTCTTTTGGTCCAATATAGGGATGACAGGGAAAGGGACAAGGCTAGTGGCTTGGGAGGTCTGTCGACCGGTGCAGAAGGGCAGATTGGGAGTGAGAGATGTAGAGAGAAAGTTAACCTGAGCCTTCTGATGAAGTGGATAGCTAGATTGGTGGGACGTGAGTAGGGTCTTTTTAATGATGTTTTGCGCCAACGCTATGGTTCCTTCCACTCATGGAGGTCGTTGTAGATCCCTCCTATGGGGGCTTCTCACTTTCTTGGTGGCTTGGCGACGATGGCATTGAAGGTGTGGTCTTCTTTCACCCTTATCCTTGGGGTGGGTGATGCGTTCCAGTTCTGGCTTGATGATTGGCAGGGGGTTGGATCTAGCCTCTGTGACAGGTACCAACACCTCTTTGTGAGGGTGATGGACCCAGGAGCCACTGTTGGAAGTTGCTGGGACAGGGTTTCAAATATCGTCGATATATTGGTATCAACGTAATTGGCCATATCGATATCATATGCAGTTTCTTTTTACCATTATATCGACGATATATTGCTGATATCATGCACTGTTCATGACAAATGTATCTTGGATTCGTGATTTCTCGTTGTCGAATTGTTTGTGATATATGCGACTGTGGCTATGTGGCACTATGCAAGTCATGCGAATTATAAAAAACATGACGGACTAAATTATAAAAAATACATAAAATATTAATCGATGAAAGAATTATTCAACCGATGGACATGTTTGTAAAAATTCAATAAAAAACATCTCAATTCATATGAATCATGATTTGCACCTACCCACACCGTCATCAACACCCACCGATGGATTTAATAACAAAAATCTCATAAAAAATTCAAACCGAAGCATCTCCGATTGTCTATAAATTTCGATGGAAGCACGACTCACAACTCACAATTCACAATACAAAAATTCAGTGAAGTGAGTTAGTGACTGTGAGACTGTGAGAGTTGTGAGTCAGTGACTCAGTGTTTGGTAAGTTTGTCTTTTTGCAAATGCCATAAACACAAGGTTTTGAACTTTTGGTTACAACTTTCAGGTGAGTACCCAATACTCATTAATCTCTACTTTCAACATCAACGTGACGATGATACACAAGAATGTGATGCTTAGTTGCTTTATGAGATTATTATTAAGTTTTATGGAACATAATATTCGTAATTTTAATAATCTCATGAAAGCTTTATGTAAGCGGATGCAACTTGCTTACAATAATATGGTGACAAGGTTTGACATATCGTGATATATCAGCGATATATCACATATCGACGGGTTGTGTGGTATCGATACCATCCAAAGTATATTTTTTCCGGATATTGGTGATATATCGCCGATATGGGGATATATCGCTGATATATTGGGCAATATCATCAGTATATCGGTGATATATCGCCGGTTGGGTGGGAAAAATGGTGTTATAGCGCTGTTGAAATGGGACGGATGGGCAGGAGGTTGAAAACAGTAGGGTAGGACTGGGTGGGAGGCGTGACATTGAAAATGGGTAGACACAGACATAGACACGCAGGTAGGATTGGATTGGCGCTGTTCGGAACCCACAAGCACACGCACGCGCACGCACACACACACGTTTTTTAGCCATTTCTTAATGATATATTAGTCATAAAAATGTTAATTTGACATTTTTTAATATTTTATGGCTTTTTAAGTAATTTCCCAAAAATTCACCGATATCAGTTTTTGATTTGTCGATACGATATCGATATTGATATTTAAAATCTTGGCTGGGTGGAGCCTGGTGTCCAACTTTTCGGGGAGGTCTCTCGGATCAGAGGTTTTTGGAGTTTCAATAGTTGCATCAGGAACTGGAGGGGTGGGCACCAGAGGTGGGGAACGCTGCCTTCTACTGGGAGGAAGGGGGTTTTGCTGTCGTAAAGGCGTTCCGCAGATCGGGTACTGTTTGGCAGAATGATGATGTTGATCTTTTGAGGGACTACAGATTACTTTGGCTAGCGGACTAGCATCTAAAAGTCAAGATATTCTCTTGGCTTTTACGGAGGGAAAGGATTGTGATGAAGATGTGGAGGGTGAGGTGGGCCCAAACATATGATGTGAGATGCCCTCTTTGTGATGGGGCAGAGGAGGATGTACAACACCTCTTCTTCTAGTGTCTTTTCGTTGCGCAGGTTTGGTAGACATTGGGAATTGGTTGGATGGATACACATGACACGGCCAGCTTTTGGTCTTCATTTCGAAGAGGAAATGCCCATGGAGGAAATATTTTCCGATCAAAGAAGGAGAGAGCTAAGGTGCTGGCAGTCTTGTGGGGTGTTTGGTTCGGGAGGAATGGCGTGGTGTTTAGGGGGTGAGGTCCTATGTGGAGAATTTATCTTCCATTTCCTCTCAGGTGGTGTTTTGGGAGCCTACTTTGTAACTGATGGTGTAACACCTTGATGACGTGATGGAATGAATTCGGGTGGTTATCATTTAGATAACTGATATTTTGCTTTTCAAAAAGAAAAAATAATGCACATTCATAAACAAGTAAACATCAATTATTGACATATGCAGCAAGCTAAATAGCAAGCAAGGGCATTTGTTACCAATATTTAATTATGTTCCTTCGTAATTAATACAACAGATATAATGAATAAATGGTAAAAAGGTTTTTTTTTAAACAGGTGAACATCATTGGTATGCTAGCTCGAATCCAACCCGGATATGGTCCTTCTGTGGCTGGCCAGTTGGACACATAGCTGGTTCGAATTCAAGTAAAGGGGCTGCAAAGCACCTTGATTCCTCACCGGGTAAAGTATTACCAGTGGTAGACACACACACACACACACCTCCCCCCCCCCCCCCCCCCCCCCGCAGGAAAAAAAAGAGGGAGAAAGAGTGGAAGAATACAAATAGAAGTGGAAGAAGGAGAAGGCATGGTGATTTCCTCCCTCCCGTGAGTGCTTCAGTGGCATATCCCCCCCTCCCCTGCCATAGGGAGAAATAATTGGCTTCCATCAACTTCGATAAATGCTCACAACATCACAATTTGTCACATCCGCTGTCCCATTCCAACATCCTGGGAGGTTCCACAAGCATTATATGGTTTTCTTGGAATCCAAGGTGGCAGGCCACTCAATGGTTAACATGGAACTTAATTATTCCTACATTCATTTTCATGTGATTGTATGTGATAACATGTAAGCTTTTCTTGATTCAAAATCTCTAATCAAGCCATTTTACTTAGTATACGTAGTAGGAAACAATGATCAATCCAGAAAGAAACCTTACACTTCTTTATATAGAGAGGTGTGAGAACAATTGCAGAGCAAAATCAATTAGAAATAAAAAATGACAAAGGAGTTCTCAAAAGCATAAACATGATCAAAGGGGGACTCAACATTCCCCCTCAAGCAGGAGCATAGATGTCGGTCATGCTCAGTGGCTGGCCAGTTGAACACATAGCTGGTTCAAATTCAAGTAAAGGGCTGCAAAGCACCTTGATTCTTCACTGGGTCAAGAAGTACTAGTGGTAGACAACACCCCCCCCCCCCCCCCCCCCCCCCCCCCCCACACACACACACACACACACACATGGTGATTTCCTCCCTCCCGTGAGTGCTTCAGTGGTAGATTCCCCCCTCCCCTGCCATAGGGAGAAATAATTGGCTTCCATCAACTTCGATAAATGCTCACAACATCACAATTTGTTACATCCCTTGTCCCATTCCAACATCCTGGGAGGTTCCACAAGGATTATACAGATTTCTTGGAATCCAAGGCGGCGGGCCACTCCATGGTTAACATGGAACTTAATTATTCCTACATTCATTTTCATGTGATTATATGTGATAACATGTAAGCTTTTCTTGATTCAAAATCTCTAATCAAGCCATTTTACGTGGTAGACGTAGTGGGAAACAATGATCAATCTTATTCCAGAAAAAAAACCCTATACTTCTTTATATAGAAAAAAGGTGTGGGAACAATTGCAGAGCAAAATCAATTAGAAATAAAAAATGACAAAGTAGTTCTCAAAAGCATAAACATGATTAAAGGGGGACTCAACATTCCCTCTTAAGTAGGAGCATAGATGTTTGGAATAACAGACATCAAATGTAGATCGAGGAAGAGGCTTGGTGAAAATGTCTGTTGTATGGTCCGCAGAAGAAATAGAAGTGGTGTAGATGACTCCACACTAGATTAGATATCGGGTATAGTCACAGTCAACCTCGATGTGTTTGGTGCGCTTATGAAACATCAGGTTGGAACAATAGACATCAAACGTAGATCGAGGAAGAGGCTTGGTGAAAATGTCTGCTGTCTGGTCCTCAGAAGAAATAGAAGTGGTGTAGATGACTCCACACTGGATTAGATCTTGGGTATAGTCACAGTCAACCTCGACGTGTTTGGTGCGCTTATGAAACATCGGGTTGTTAGCAATATAAGTGGCAGTGTGGTTATCACACTGCATCTCCATAGGCTCCACCTACACATGTAAATCCTGTAAAATTGCTCTCACCCACACCATCTCTGCAGTAGTTTGAGCCATAGCATGGTACTCATACTTTGCATTGGATTTAGACATCACTCTTTGCTTTTTGCTCTGCCATGTGACTTAAGTTCCCAACGACATTAGTATGGAAACCACTAGTTGACTTTTTATCTGCCAAGCAGCCAGCATAATTCACATCAGAATAGCGAACCACTGTCAATGTGCCTTTAGTAAATAATATGCCACACCTAAGTGCTTTCTTTAGATATCTAAGTACCTGCATTGTTGCCTCCCAATGTTGTTGGTAGGCCTATCTATGAACTGGCTCAACTTCCCTACTGTCAAGGAAATATTTAGCCTGGTGATGGTAAGATATAACGGCTTACCCATTAGCTGTTTATAAGATCTGCTGTCCACATATACTTGACTTGGCATTAAATAAATGCCCTTTGGGATTCATGGGTATGTTGGGAGGCTTAGCCCCTAACATCCTTGTCTCCTATAGTACATTAAGAGCGTACTTGCGTTCTGAAAGAACAGTGCCTTTCTGCTTCTTGCCACCTCAATGCCTAGAAAATATCTCAACTGGCCCAAGTCTTCATTACAAACCTCTCAGCCAATGTCTTTTTAACCTCAACTATTCCAACCTCATCATCACAAGTAATAATGATGTCATCAACATATACCAGAAGTACAACTCCCCTGTCACTCCTTTGGACAAACAAGGAATGATCTGCAGATGATCTCTGAAGGCCTATCACCTGTATCACCTTGGACAGCTTTTGGAACTGTTGAACGATTACGAACCTACGCTAACGAGATTGGTTTTGGAAAACCTGTCGTTGTAGTTCGAAAGTGAAGAATTCGTGTTCAACAAATAAAATTTATACCGAAATTAAAATTCCGGGTCGAACACAGGGAGGCAGATGTTTGATTTAAAAACTACGTGTTTCTTTTTATTTGTTACAGAATAATTCAATTTAGAACCATCTAATTATTTACAATAACTAGAAGAGAGTAAGAGAGAAAGAGAATATTACACAGAGAAATCAAAATGAGATGTAGAATAAACAAGGAATTTTTGTATTGAAGAGATTGTTCATTACAACTAGAAAGCATAAAACAATTACTCTAGAAAGCGATAAATTTACTCTAGAAAGCATTAAAAGAATGGAGAGAGAAATGTCCTCCTCGACGATTGCTTGGAGGACGAGTAGATTAATCTAGAAAGCAGTAAATCTATACTAGAAAGCGGTAAAAAGAATAGGGAGAGAGAAATCCTCCTCGACGGTTGCTTGGAGGACGAGCCGGACGGGACGATACCTGGACGAAGGAGAACGAAGCGGGACGAAGGAGGACGAAGCAGAAGAACGGGAACGAAGCAGCACGCCGTCGTCGTCGCGAGATCTACTTCCGAAGGGGAACGAAAATTGGACTTTATCTCGCGAGAAGCATCCTGGGTGTGGGACAAGCTTCTCTTGAGCTTTGGAAGGGTAGAGAAGAGAAAGAAGGGATGAAAATTTCGTATGGAGGGGGTCTCCTTTTATAGTTGCAAGGAGTGGGGGCAAAATAGACATTACATCTTCAAAATAATAAATAAGGGGTCTTTAGTGACGGATAAATCCGTCACTAAAGCCCCGACGTGGTCGTCGCCGCCGCGCCCACGCGCGCTCGCTCGGCTGCCCGCGTGCGTAACGCCTACGCACGTCCGCGAAGTCTCAGCGATCGGACGGCTTAAAATCGCGCCTTCACCGCTGTCGCCCGCCCGCCTGCGCGTGCGATCACGCTTTACGCGGAGCGTCCAATCGCGCGTCGGCGCTATCGGGCGCCCGCGACCGCACGATCTCCATCCGACGCTCCACGCGCCTCAATTAACCGCGCCTCCAATCCACTCGCCGCGGCTCGAACCCGCGCCCCGCGCTCGCGTAAGCGCGCTCGACCGCTGTGCTGCGGGGCGCGGATGGTCGAGCGCACGTTTTAAGCGCTGGGCGGCCACAGCCGTTGGATCTCCATCTGACGGCGGAGAGCGATCGGGCGGGGGCCTTCACAAAATGCCAGCGGCCGTTTGGGCGGCTGAGATGGCGCCACGTGGCGCCATCTTGGCCGTCCATCTTCTGGAAGTTGTAGATGGTGCCACGGATGTCGGATTGACTCGATTTTTGTGTCGTTGGGCTGCGATCGTCGATCCGAATTCCTCCGTGCGGTCGGATTTGTCATCTGAAGTGCGGATTTACACCATCCTGGCCCTTGATCTTCTAGGGTTCCTCGGTCTCTATCTGATGCTACGGATGCCTGATTAGGGCGATCTTGGAGTCGTTGAACTCCAATCGTTACCCTGATCACATCCATACGGTTGGATCTTTGATCCGAGGTCCTGATAAAATTTTTGCCCTGTCCAAGCATATAAAAGGAGACAATTAATCTCCATTTTATTCAAACTACTCTAAATGCGAGATGATGCATGTTATGCAATATTTATATCATGAAATGCAATCCTATGCTTAAGAACATGCATAAATAGACATTTTAAGTAGTGTAAATGCGTTTACATCAGGAACCATGCACATAGACTTTGCTTAAGTCCATAAATGACCTTTTGGAGTCTACATATACACTCCGGAGTCTTAAATCTGGGAGGTTGCTGCATGTAAACTTCCTCTTGATGATCTTCATATGGAAATGTATTCTTCACATCAAGTTGGTAGAGAGGCCGCTTAAGATGGGCTGCAACAGACATCAAAATCTGCACTGTCGGTAGTCGTGCCATTGGAGAAAAAGTGTCAAAGAAATCTTCCTTATAGGTCTGGGTGAATCCCTTTGTAACCAATCGAGCCTTATGTCTTGAAATAGATTCATGTGGATTGTATTTCAAGGCAAGGACCCAACGACATCCAACCACTTTTGCTCCTCCAGGAAGTGAAGTAAGCTCTCACGTCGCTCTGGAATGAAGAGCAGTCATCTCATCATCCATGGCTTAACACCATTTCGGATCAAGCATAGCTTGCTGGTACGTAGTGTGAATCTAGGTGGCAGAGTGCACGACAGAAGCTCCCAAAGGTAGACCCAAGTCCATTAGTAGTCAGACTGTTTGCAACACGGTATCTGGACTCACAGGTTTGGGGTGCCTTCCTGATGGCAATAGTTTGGTCAAGATCATCTGATTGATCCTCCTGTATTGATTCTGGGGTAGGACATCCATATCTGGACCTGTAGCATCACCAGTATATCCTGTATCATCAGTATGCAAATTATTCATGGTCACCTGAACTGGAGAGGGTGGTGCCTGTGTAACTACTGGAATATTTGGTATCTGTAAAATGCTATGAGGACATCTGTAGATAACAGTAGGCTCAGAAAACCTCACAGGTCCAGTAGTAATAGCAGGGAGAGCAGAAACATGTATCTCCTCTAGGGGAACATGCGGGATAGGCATGGGCACGTCCATAACCTTAGCAGATATTCCTTGAGTAGCAGTGGAAAAATACAGAATGGATTTATGAAAAGTAATGTCCGTACTCACATAGTGCTTATTGGTAATGGGATCTAGGCACCTATACTCCTTTTGAGTTCGTGAATACCCCAAGAATACACACTTCATTGCCCGTGCTGCAAGTTTGTCTCGGCCTGGGGAAAGAAGATGGACAAAGGCAATACAATCAAATACTCGTGGTGGCACATGAAGAAGCTCTCAATTAGGATGCAAGATATGCCAAGGAATCTGCTCATGAAGTACTGAACTAAGCATTCTATTGATCAAATAACAAGCAGTAAGAATGGCATCTCCCAAGTATAACTGAGGTACATTGTGGTGAATCAACAAAGTATAGGCTACATATAGAAGGTGATGATGTTTCCTCTCAGCCACCCCATTCTTTTGAGAAGTATGATGACATGTGGTCTGACAAATTTATAAAAAGTAGGCAACTTGGTGGTACAACACTTAAGTATCGGCTACATATAGAAGGCAACGATGTTTCCTCTTAGCCACCCCATTCTTTTGAGAAGTATGATGACATGTGGTCTGACAAATTTATAAAAAGTAGACAACTTGGTGGTGCAGTACTTAAGTGCATTATTAGATCTCACTGCTTTAACAACTGCTAAATATTGATTCTTTATCTCCAACAAAAAATGCTTAAGAATAGATTTAACATTTGATTTATTTTTCAAGAGAAATACCCATGATAGGCGTGAGAAATCATCAATAATCACCAAGTAATACTGGTGACCCTGCCTGTCTGGAATTCGGCTTGGATCCCATACATCCATATGTAGCAACTGAAACAAGGCTGTGGATCTAGGATGAGTACTCACCAGGTAGGAGGCATGATGGTGCTTGCTCATCTGACAAGCATTACAACTGATCTTGGCTACAGGAGATATGTGTGGAATAACATGTCGAAGGTTGTCTAGAGAAATATGTCAAAGTCTAAGATGCCACTGAAAAGTACTCCTAGTAGTAAAAGAGACACCTCCATGACATGCTGCAGCAAATGGAGACTGAATCTGACGATAAACACCACCCTCTACATGGCCACTGCCAATTGTCCTTCCTATCAATTTATCTGCAAAGACATCCCATTTCGTCACAAACAGCTCGACAATTAAGTTCTGTAGTGATGCTATTGATCGAGAGCAGGCTGATGGGAAAGTCTGGCGCAAACAGAACATCAGGTAATCTCAACTTGGAGGTCACTGGCACCTCCCCTTGACCCTCTATCTTGGAGTGCTTGCCAGCTGCGACTTGAACTGTCTTGCCCGCGGGCACAGGTTTGAGATTAGCAAACCAACTTCGATCTCCACTAAGGTGTCTTGAGGTTACTAAATCAACCAACTACTTGGTGCTATCATGTTTCTTATCATTTGCAAGAGACACTATGTTCATGCCTCCCCTGAAATTATCATGATGGCTGCAACCTCGGAGTAGTCTCATACTTACTCCATGTGATGGTTCCTGTATCACTTGTTGATCTTTGTTCGGTAAAGATACTTGCCTCAACATTAGGGGAAGCCATATTCCTTCAACCAAGTCACATGAAAGACAAGAAGAATATGCCAAGAAACAAGATTTGAGATTAATTTTAGATCATGTTGAGTATTGGAAAAAGCAAATCAGGAACTCAACATGGATTTCTAGGCAAAAGGGGACCCAAAATCCACCATAAAAGGGGCCCTCCTCTTGCATGGGCGACGTCGGCAACCCTGCTGGGCATCGTCGATTGCTGATGCCGCTGGTTGCTGTTGTCGCTAGCTATTGCTGTTGTTGTTGGTGGTGCTTGGTGTTGCCGGTGGTTGCTGGCGACTTTGGTGGGAGGATAGAGGAGATTAGAGTTAGGGTGGATGGGTTTTGGGGCTTGATTTGGGTGGGATATCAGAATCTGGCTTAAGATCATGCTCTGATACTAAGTGGGAAACAATGATCAATCTTATTCCAAAAAAAAACCTACACCTCTTTATATAGAAAGAGGTGTAGAAACTTTTTAATTGCATAGCAAAACCAATCAGAAAAAAAAGATGATAAAATAGCCTTTAAAAGCATAAACAAGACCAAAGGGGCACCCAACATACGTTACTATGCCCAAATATGGAGAGCTTTGTTTATATACCAATCCAAGTTGAATAACAGAGAAATCAACGTGAACCCAGAGCATACAAAATTAGGATTCCACCCATACTAATTGCATCAAAATTGAAATTGATTTTGCACATAAAATGATGGTCATAGTAATAATTACATGGGGATTATTAGCAACTATTTAATCAGATAATTTATTAAATTGCAATGTGATCACGCTTAATCTTCACAAATTTAATATGCATATAAGGATTTTAGCAGAACTGATTTCATGCATAAAATGTTGCATTCAAACAAAACAACCAACCAATTATCAAAATTTATAATTTATTAAACTCAATCAATCTTTATTGGTCCCTGATTAATACAATGGGTGGTTATAAACTTAATCAAAATCACTCAAAAATCAAGAGGCGATTCATCCAATTATCATAGAGGGAACTTCCAACCAGCAATAGAAATAGGTGAGCTTCTTAGATCTAGATGTCAGGGTCACTCTTTACCTAGTACACGAGTATGTGTACAATCATGCATCATGGTGCTCACAATGTGCACACGAGGATGATGAATCTTGTCGATCTGACCCCTTGAAAACATCCAGCATGTCTGAAAACCTGGGAATCGACGGTGGATTTCCAGGATTGGCCTCAGGTTTCTTTGATCTGGTCAAAATATTTCTACTCATTAGATCTTTTACTCTCCTCCCTTCACAGGGACTATTTATATATTCTGAAAAAGATGGATTGTAGTGCAAAATCCCCCCCTTTCATTAAACAAAGAAGAGAAAAGAACCCATGCAAGCGAACTTGAAAGAGGGTTGGGTACCTAGCTAGCGGTAGCTGTGAGTGAGGGGATCACAACTTCGCATGGGGAGATGGCAGCGGCACTCGTGTGGGGAGGATGGGGAAGGCGGCTATGGTGGTCAACGCCAGGGAAGATTGGGTACAAGGGAGAGAAATGTGGTTTTGTGTGTGTGTGTGTGTGGGGGGGGGGGGGGGGTTGGTCACACAGGGAGGTCGATGGGCATGGGGAGTGGGTCATGCGGGCTATGTGCATGGGCCATTTCAACAGATGGGTTGGGTTGCGTGGAGGAGGTGGGTTTTATGAATGTGGGGGAAGAGTCGTGTAATTATGGGGGGTGGAGGGAGATCATGATTAGGAGAGAGAGATAATTAAGGGTGTTTAGTGGAAGTGGGATATTGGGAAAGTGGGAGGGACAAACGGGAATTGAGAGGAATCCATCTTGATTTTATTTGTGTATTATGAGGTGAGAAGGGACAATTTGCTCACCCCCTTGTTTTATGTGAAATCCATGTCTCTTACTATGGATCTCCTCATAGACTTTGTTTCTTGCCTGAATTTGATCTTGAGCTCAGTTTCATGGTTCAAGGTTGTTGAATCGTAACTATGTTATGGGGGGTTTCGGACTTCAAAGTTGGAAGGAAGTGCATGGAACTTGAAAAGAAAGGGTGCATTGGAAATTGCAGGAAAATGGTTTTGGGCTCAAAGGGAAAATAAAGGAAATGAAAATGGATTTCCCTTTGTCCAATTTTCTTATGAACAGTAGGGAAAATGGTTTGTACATAGGAGGGGAAATGATGGAATCCCAGGAAAGCAATGGAAAATTGTTGGTCAAATGGAAAATGTTTTCCTTTAAAGTTCCCATGGTATATAACAAGTTAACTTTAAAGAGATATAACAACCTTAAAGAGGAATAAACTAGGGGGTTGAGAGATGAACCAGAAAGAGTTCTAGATATTTAGTTCTCATCTTCGCCTTTGGTTCCAAAGTGGCCTCCTTGATCTACTGGTTTCACCACAAGACCTTGGTTGAGGATATTGGTGGCTTGAGATCTCGAGGTCACACTCATGGGTTCAGGGCGTCACATAATTCTTAGGATTCTAAAAATCATCATTCATTTTTGGCATACGAGGATAAATGTTAGATTCAAGTAAGGCACCGTAGGTTGACCACAGGTAATGGTGGTTGAAGCTTTTCATAGTATTTTATTTTATCTACATTTTTCACCAAAATAGAGACAAATGACCTCAACCTCAGTTTATAATGTTCATGACCCTCTTCTTGGAGGCTTCTTTCAAAAAAAGTTCTGGTTGAGGTGTTGTAGATGGCCTTGGGAGAAAAGACTTTTCTAAAAAATTATTATTATAAACTAGAAGGACCACTACGGAAGATCTTCTTTGGAATAAAAATAGAGCCTTGATAATTGCAGCTTTCAGGTAGGTCCCACATAGGAGGAGGTGATGTTACGTGATAGCATGCATGGGCGTATGCTTGCTTGAGGATGGGTGGGGGCTATCTGAGCAATAAGGTGGGGGCTATCTGGGCAATAAGGTAGGGGCGCAATTTCTTTCTTTTTGTCTATTTCTTTGCCAAACTCTTGTTCCCTTTATATAATTGGGGCTGCAATCCAAAAAGGAAAAAAATGAATCCTAATGCAATCAAAACTCCTAAAACTAAGAAAAGTAAAAAAACTACATATGGAAAACAAATTCTATGGTGATCTCTCTAGCAAAAAAATCTAAAAATTACAGTTATACCCAATATGTACCAAAAACTTGAAAATAGTCCTCTAAATAAATAAATGCAGCAAATTTGCACAAAAACATTCGAACTTTCTGCAACTGGACTCTTCGCTGCATCAATTGTCTCCCTCGTGAAAAAGGTCACTCCGGAGAGTTGGCTATATTGATATAGATCCAGAGAGGGTGGCACTTACTTCAAGAACATTACATCCAACGAGTGAAAAGTCATTAAGTCTGAAAAATTAATGTCAAGTTAAAGGTATAATATAAAGAAAATTAATGACTTTGCTTGGTGGTCGGTCTTTCAAACACTGCTGTCACTAGGCAGGATATACTTGAACTCTTTACATTGATTACCTTCTTGTCTAGATTCATCATGGGCAAAAATAATGAACTTGGGAACCATGGGCCGTGGAGTCATGCCTATTGACCAAGTAATGTTGGCATCAATCATGGTATCCATTGCAAGAAATGTCTGCAGAATCAGAAAGTGATTGCCCCAAGTAACTTTTGGATCCACCCCTTGCTCAATGATAACTTCGTTTAGGGAAAACAAATAAATAGTGGCATTTACAGGAATCAAATCTATCATGTTCTTTTCCCCAAAGTCTCAAATTATTTCTGATGTATCTCTTAGAATTTCAACGATTGGAAGAGGGGGAAATGGTCCTGGTGCCATCAGTATTTTGGAATAAAGGGTGAATGCATTGTTCGAAACATTTGGCGTTTCTTGAGGTACACCTTCTAGATTTGAAATTCCAAATTCAGCTACTTCATTGCGGCATTGTAGGAGATTCTCATTATAAAGGACTAATTTGAAAAACTCAGTCTCTGTCATGATTGCCCCTGGATTTCAAGTTTGTGTTATTACGCCCTCGGGAATGCACAAAGTTGACGTGGTTAGGGACATAGGTTTTTCTACTGGATCTTCAGATCTCGCCAATAGACATCAGGGAGGATAAGGACTCTTGGCTTGCCAATTCTTTCTAGGCTTTGTAGATGTGGTGATTGTGATTGTTGGTACGTTTGGCCATATACATGAAGTCAGGAGAGCAATCTCATGCAGTGGGATCTTTCATTGATAGTGGTGCAAGTTGACTAGCCAATAACACCATCTTGTTGAAGTTGGAGGGGTGTATTCTATGATGACAAGCGTTTTGTTATCTCCATTTATGGACCAAGGAATGCTCTAGAGGCACAATTGTGGATGGAGGTTGCTGTTGGGAAGAGGCTAGTTCATTAGCTCTAGTGTGGTGAGGTTATTTGTAAGGTTTGAAAGGCAAATGTGCAACATGGGTCATGCAAATTCTCACTTTGACAATTCAAATCCCATGAAAATTGAGTAGAATGCGGAAGATGAGGGCTTGTTTTTTAGGATGGTGGCTAATTCTAATGGATGTTCTAATAAATGCGTGAATGATTGTTAATTGAAGGAGGATCTTTCCATTCCACATCCGAAGATCGCTTTTGTAGTTGTGGTTGTGGACTATTGACCATTAAAGAAGTTGTTGATGTGTAGTCCTTTGATGAAATTACCATCAAACAAGTTGTTGTGGTAGTGGATCTAGGTTCTAGATTGGGCTTGTTGATGAAATTACTTTTCTTTTTTCATTTTTGTATGTGTAAAAAAAGAAGGGTGAGAAGAAAGTAGGATACAAAATACCGACGTAGTATTGTTGCTCTCATACTGTCAAGAATTGTGCAAGGAGCTTGGAGACTCCTAGGCATGGGGAAATAGTCCCATATGGGGGTTATGTGCACGTAAATCAGGAGTAGCCTTGGTGGTTGGAAACCCTATGTGGGTGGCGTAGGAGGTCGGCTACCTTGTTGATGGTGGCCGGTTTTGATGGTGGGAGAAGAGAGAGGGAGAGGAGTTTCTTAGAATAAGAAATATTATTATGACTTAAGAGATCACAAAGAGGGAAGGTTCTCTTTTATAGAGTACATTTCCCTATTTTTGGAAATCAAAGATCTTTTCTCTCTAATTAAATCAAATTATAAATACTTTTCTTAAAACACATTTACTACAACAACAACAATCAAGCCTTTTCCTACATTAAGTGGGGTCGGCTATATGGATTATTTGCCTCCACACAGATAGATTTTCAGCCATTTCAGGACTTAAATTAAAGTAATTGATATCATACTTAATAGTTTCCTTCCAACACTTGTTTGGTCTTCCTCGCCCCCTCTTAGTGGAAGACTCCAAATTTGGGTTCTAGAACCCATGACCGATTGCCCTGTTGGGCTTCATAGATGCTGCCATGTGGACTGTCCATGTGGCCTGTTGACTCCCACGTGGACAATTCACGTGGCTCTTATTCCAACGTTCCAACACTCTCCCTCAAGTCGAAGGTTGGAAGGCTGACGACTTGGTCTTCAATTTGTGAGGCTAGATGCCCCACCACTCTTATTCTTTTTCGAGAGCCACGCTCTTGGTCTTCTCCTTTGACATGTTGACGGTGAAGCCTTTTGCAACCTCCGAAGTCTTTGCCTCTGTGGCAACCTGAGTAGTCGCTATGGCAGTTATTGTCTTGTTTTCTTGAAGTAAAGCTCGTAGCTTCTCAAGCTCTTCATGAATTAGGTAGTCCACTCGTGAGGTGCTAGTTGCCCCACGTGATGGTCTCCCAAACCTTTCCTAGCACTTATCTTGTGGATGGTTGTTGCATCCGCAGTGCTGGCACTTTGGAAGCGCGGTAAGATCCACGTCCTCGTCCTCGTCTACGTCCTACACTTTCTTCAGGGATAGCAACTGTGGAGTTCTCGCTTCTCGTCGAGTCTTCATCCTCGACGATCTCCATCTTGATAAGACGGTAGATAGTCTCAAGATCCATCCTCCCATCAGAAGCCAGGATTTGATCTCGAGTAGCTCGATAACGGGGATGCAACCCCGATAAGAACTTGGTGGATTGCAAAACTGCCCGGGTCTTCCCTTGCTTGTCACAACACAGTGGCTCGTAGATCCCACAAATAAGACAAGTATTTTTAGGTGGAAACCTAACCC
This sequence comes from Thalassia testudinum, assembly GCA_037157565.1. Taxonomy (NCBI): domain Eukaryota; kingdom Viridiplantae; phylum Streptophyta; class Magnoliopsida; order Alismatales; family Hydrocharitaceae; genus Thalassia; species Thalassia testudinum. Next base: position 30,398,694 of record JAZHRO010000024.1, read on the forward strand.
GGGTAAAAGCCACAACGTAAGCCTCTCGACTTAGGATTTCCCGGTCAACTGAGTCGATTAAATCTACTATCCGAAATACTTGAACGAGGGTAGTTCAACCTCAATACAACCATGCTACTTTAACCTAAGAGTTGCATACCTCAAATCCCTCTTCTTCACGGAAGGGACGAGAATTCACCACGTGAATATCCAACCACAAAAGAAATGGAAAATGCAAAACTTATAGAACCCAAATAGTAAAGGATCTAACTATGTTGTTATAGGCAAGAAATTTCTTTGAAATGGAAGTGTGTAGGCGTGATTTCGCACAGCGGGTCGATGCTCTTGATAGAAAGGAGTTTTAGTGGCACATTCTTCTTTGATCTCTCCTTTTGATCACTAGAATTGTGGGAAGTATTATCTTTTGTGTATTTTGTGGCAAGTGAAGGTCCTCTCATATATATAGAGGGCTGAGGAACTCTTAGGAAGACTTTAGAAGGTCCTTATAGTTGTTGGGGTTGATTGCAAAGAAGATTGGGCCGAAATCAAAATCAGATCATGCTCATAATTGCATTGATGGCAGGATTAGACGTTTGATATTAGAGTTAGACATCTTATCAGTCGTCTAATACTATTCTTGGTTGTCTGATCTGAAGGGTCAGTGTTCCTGGAATTAATCAGATGGAAATACGATTCTTGTGTCTAATGGCCGGACATCTTGGATGTTATTATAGGACATTTGGACAAGAAATTGGACGTCTAAATTTGTGTGGGTTTGTTCTTGTTTTGAACAAGATCTAAACAGGGTTCTAGATCTTAAGGGTTAGATGATGGACTGGACGCCTGATGTTAAGGATGCTCTGCGGGAATTGATTTCCCAAGAAGCCAACAACCAAAAGGTCTGACAAAACATGATTTGGGCCAAATTTGGTCTAACGTCTCTTTATCAGACGTTTGGATGGAGCTACGAACGTCTAAAAGTAATATTAAAATAATTGTAAGATGGTCCTTGAAGATTTTGCTCTGACAGCTCAACGTTTGGACGTCTGGGAAGAACCTTAGATGTCTTCTAAGATGTCTGTAGTATGAACAGGACGTCTTAAGGACAGGGGTCACATGCATTATTTCTAGCCTAAATGTTTATACGTTTGGCCATAAGGGTCAAACGACTTAAAGTCTAAGCTTAGATGTTTGATGTTCATATTGGATGTCTGATCAGGCTGTCTGATGCCTATTTTGGTTTTCTAAGTTTACTTAAGTGTCCCAGTGATGGGAAGGTGTTCCAAGAACTAAGGTAGTATACTTTTAGGCTCTTTACAACATTTCTAAGGAAAAATAAAGAGTAGAAATATAAATACAAATACATGAAAGAAACCATCTATCCTATTCTTCATGTCTTTACGCTTTCGCTCAATGGGAAGCTCCATCATCTTCATGCTCCTTGATGCTTTTTTCTAGCCATCAAGTTCCTCCATTCCTCCATGACTTGAGCTTAAGGTCCTCACACTTGCTTTTATTTGCAATAATCATGAAATCTTAAACGCAAATGCAAATGTCAAATAACAAGTATTTTGTTATCATCAAAATTAATGATCGTGATGTCTTTCCACCAACACTTATCCCATAAGGTAAGATCTTGTCTCTCTGGTTAAATTAAATCATAAATATTTTTCCTAAAACACATTTACTAAAAATAGAAAACCTGACTCTTAAGTAAAAGACTCCAAACTTAGGCTCTAGAACTCATGATTGGCGACCTTGTTGGGCTTCATAGATGCTGCCACGTAGACTATCTACGTGACTCTTATTCCAACACATACGAATTTAAGAAAAATGAGCAACTTATTTATTATGAAATCCTAATAGTCATTATATTGAGTATTAAGAAAATGGTATAAATGGACCCTTAAGCAATGCAGAGACATTTTTCCCATATTCACTTAGCCTTACACCCTTGATTTCCATTGTCATTGCCATTGTAGCACATGTTGGCCCTGCCCGTGTGGGCCATTTTGACTGATTGTCATCTCCGCCTTCCTTTAATATCATCGATAGTCCTTAAGTCTTGTGCGCACCTTTTTGTTAGAGAGTAGGATGTACTACTTTCAAAAAATCAAAAATTCGCAAGAGTTGATTAAGGATGAAGCCTAGGAATAGCAAATAGTGGGTGACAACAGCAAATGAGTGTAGAGAGTGTGATTGAATGAGATAGGGTAGGTGTGTGATCCCAAGGGACTTTGAGTGGTGTTCAAACTGTTTGCAAATGGGTGGCCCTGGTGTTCTATTTATAGATTGTCTTAACGGGGGCACCATCTAGTCGAGGCCTTGAGATTACATTTTTTGAGAGTTTATAAGGAGGCAAAGACTAGGGATCTTTATGGACTATTGGATGCTTGATAAGTATACAAGTAGCGACTCGTTTTAGGAGATCATGGGGGAAGAGGTTTCAACTGCAATTTGTGTCATGAATTCAGAGGGTTTGCTTGGGCTAGATGATTTTTAGGTCATTTTTTTTCAAGGAGTTTTGAGAGGTTGTTGAAATTGATTTTATGGCGATGATCATGAATTTATGGCGGCTAATTGTGTACTTGAGTGACTAAACAGGTTCTACATATTTTTGTTGCCTAAGAAGCTTGGTGGATCGAATTGACGATTTCCATCCTATATAATTGTTTAATGGTGCTTATATTATTTTTTTTCTAGTAAAGAGGCTGGTAGCATACTTGTGGTTATCCTAATTTTGATTGGTTTGGTTTGGCCCACCTTTGGTGGGCAAACAAGATGGTTCTAATTTGGCATAGGTTAGGGAAGAAAAGTTCTCTATGGAAGGTGGGCTTATGATTCAATCAAATGCTCTTACCTTTGGTAGGCTTGAAGGGGGAGGCATTTCTTAGACGTGAACCCGTTGGATGAAGTGGTGCATCATCATTACATCTTTTCTTAGTGTTAGTGAATGAGGGGGTTGGTTTGGGGGTTGGATGGCAGGGGTGTCCTACCCCTTTGTTTTTCGTCATTGCATCTAATGCTTGCAGTCATGGATTTCTAGGTTTGTAAGGGGGATTTATTTCTTGGTCCTTTTTGCACGGAGAACACTTGTCGTTGACGCCAATCTTATAATTCATTGATGAAATCCTATTCTTTGTACAAGAGGTTGAGAATCTAGTGGCTTTGGTTAGCATTTTTGGGGCAATTTTAGGCTTGTCTATTAATCGCAAAAAGTCAACTTTTGTCTCCTTCAACATGAGTAAGGAGGTTAGAGAGTGCTCTCAGCTCCTTGGAACAACACCTGGTAGGTTGCATTTTACTTGTTTGAGCTTTGCTTTGAATGGTGAGCAAACTACCATTCGTGACTGGTTGCCACTGATTGAGAGACTAGGAAAAGACTTGTTGGTTGGATGGCTAGTATTATTAAAGTCAACTTTGTCGGTCATTTTGGTATTTCGCTTGTCTATATGTTCAAGTTGTGAATATCTTAAAGAAAATGGGCATCATTGAGTAGAGGGTTTTTTTAGGAAAGGGGTGCAACATGAAGGCTTCTTTTTTACTTAGTCTTACGGGATGGCATGTGCAAATCTGTTGATTGGGGTGGCCTTGTCATTCTTCTATTGTTGAAATTTAATGATATGTGATTAAGGTTTTAAATGCCGATATTGACATCGTTTCGATAAATTTCTAAATGCATATTTCGGAGGCATGTCGAAGGCATGTCATGGAAACACCTGTATTTTGACGATTTTGATGCCTTGAAAATAATCCATTTTGGAGGCACGCCAGGGACGTGTCGAAGGCATGCTGACAAAAATGACATCTTTTCATCTTTTTTCCTCTCCTCATTTCTTTCCCCCCTGCAACCACCTCCTTACTCCATCACTAATAGATCCTCCACCTTAAACCTTCTCCCCTATCCTTTGTGTGGCCCAACAGAGACTTATCGCCACTCCTCCCTCTTCCTTGCGAGGTGCGAACCACAGTGCCACCACCATTGAAGTAACCGAACCTACCACTTTGACCACCGCAACAACAGGCAGTAACTACACCTACATGTAGGAGTAAAGTAGCAACTAGTAGGCAGTAGCATGCCTCAAAATGGTTGTGCTGATCGATATATCGAAATAGTCAACATACTGCCAACACTCTTGTATTTCAATACCCCTTCCGTATCGATATGGTCCTCCTCCCGAAACCTCCCATTTCATCAGCATGTCGACGACATCTTGATTACTGCTATTAGAATGATTAGAATTGTATTGAATTTATATAATTGTGTTAGAAAAACTTGATAAACACTTAAACATTAATCTTATCAAAAAAATATTTAAACATTGAATCCCTATGATCTAGCAATTTAACTCTATAAAATATGGAGATCAAACAATAATAGAACTACTTAATCTACCATAAACTCATGGATCGGCAATTGTAATTGTTAAAACCCACAAGAAGATCTAAATCTAATGATTGTAGCTTAAATTTGTTTAGAGAATAAGAAATAAATAGTATTTAATTTTAGAGAAGCTAAGTTACCTTAACGATCTAACAAATAGAGAGAGAAAATACTTGCAAGAGCTCTTATTATCTTATCACTCCAAGAAGCATGCAACAACCGTAATTGGTAGAAATGGGTTATTGAGTCGCCTATGCCAACCTTAAAATATGGTAATAGCGTAAGAATCGTACCAATACCGTCCATTTCGTTGATATCATTAACATATTATTTTGATATTTGGCAAAATATCGATGACATCCTTGCATTTCGACATTACATGTATGTCGATATGGCCTTAGAAAAAAAGGCCATATCGTATGCATGCCGTGGGCATTGAACGTGATTGAAAAAATGATTGATGAAGCTTTTGCAGAATGACTATGGTATGTAGCATAAGATTTTGTGTGGTTGTAACTTATTTTGGTTGGTTACTTAGTTGGCTATGTGGAGCTAAAGTACCCAATGGTATGCTTTCTAGAGAGGCCTTTGCATAGTGTTGCATTGGATGGTGCATCCTTTTGAGCTTATTCTTGGTGATGGGAAGGCTTTCATGTTTTCATTGGATGATTGGGCAAGTTTGGACAAGCTCTAGGGTTCTGATTGAGCTGGTGCTGAGGTTGTGCTTGCCATTGATAGATTTGCCTTAGTGGTTGATTGTTGGGATTGGCTATTGGAGAGAAATGCTATGGGTTCCACGGTTTGGGGATATCCTCTCAAAGGTGGACATACAGGTGCTACTAGCAAAAGTTGAGGGGCTTTGGCTCAAAGTAGTATGCTTAACTCTCTCTCTCTCTCTCTCTAAGCAGGGGTGTGTTCTCTGTAAAGAAGGCGTGCCAAATTTTTAGAGGTGAGACAATAAATGGAGACCCAGCTATTGGGATGGATTTCTTGGTTATCTGGAAATTGAAGATATCTTTTAGGCTCGGTTTGGCAAAGGGATACTACCTTGAGAGTTATCTCTCGGTCAAAGGAATACCAAAGGAATGAAATCCAAAGTCAAGGGATGCAACATATCCCACTCCATAAATCAACATCAACATTAAACTGTCCCATTACATCACATCAACTCCAATATATATTAAAATATACCCACTTCAATATAATTTACCCATTAAAATACATTTACTATATTATATTAACCTACTCACACCCATATCATAATATTAGAAAATCATCCATTGACATCATATCATCGTACCAATCGTTTTATTTCACCACTTATTCCACCACTTAAACAAAATCCCTACTCATCCATTCGGCATGTTATTCTGGGATAGGAGTTCTCCCCCTACCAAACGCAGCCTTTAGGTAAAAGTTTTTGCATGGTTGCTTAGCAGGGGAGACTGTTCACAAAGGTGATGAGGAGTTAGTGGTGCCAAGATCCAGAAATTTCTTGCTTGCTATGCTGAGACGAGGAGGTTGTGGGTATCTTGCATTTATTTTTGAATGTAGCTTAGCAAAGGGGGATACAACGATGGTTTTCCTCTTCTATAGCTGATTTTTGGAACAATTTTTGTGGAGTTAATCAAACAGATCCAATGTTGTTGACAAAGGTTCTTGCAGGTTTTTGGTCTCTTTGGATGCAACAGGATGGGGTGGTTTTTGGAGGAGAGTAGGTGTGGGTTGATGATCTTGTTAAAGAAGCTATTTTTCTATAGAATTTATAGGTACAAGTTATGTAATCTCTGGTTATTTAGTTAAATGAAGTGGATGACTACTGGATTTCGGTAATTATCCGTCCACTTTTCTGGGCAAAAAACTTTGCTTCCATGCAACGTATGGCAAACTGAGGTTAGTTCACAACAAGGGTCAGAAGGTCCGCATGCTGCATGGCAAGTATGCAACTTGCATTTTTTTTTTAAATTTTAAAAATGCAGAATAATTAGCTAATTCTGCTTCAATTTGATAAATTTGTGTCAAATGAACCAAACAGATGAAAACCCAAAATTATAAACAAGAATGCTATGAAATTAGATTTGACCCAAGACCTGTTTTGGAAACTGAAAAATGCATTAAGTGCTATACCATGAAACGTAACACAAGACATACTGCTATTCCTCAAGCACCGGGTTCACGAATTATGGCATATTTTAAAAGGAGAAAAACTAGGATGCAAACATTAATCAACTAACTTAACATAAAAGCAGAAAGCCTAAACTTTCGATTTTGAGTTTGATTTATCTGGTTACGTGAATATCTTTTTTTTTGTTTTAATTTCTCCTTTCAATAAAAGAAAAGAAGAATTGAGGCATCATTTGCTTGGAATGATGCCTTGCTTAATGGATTGTTTACCACCAGAAAGTGATTTGAAGTACATCATAATAGGGTGTACGCTTAAGGGGGAAAAATAGAAGGAAAAAAGTCAATTTGTTTTTTCTGTGATGATTTGTGGATTTTTGTGCTTGGCTCCATCAAAATATCCAGGTAGCATGGATGGCTTGTTGATATCTTGGCACATTTTTTCCCTGGTCAATCATTGATTAGATTTTATCTATGGATATATATTGGCTTTCCAATCAGCTGAATGCTGTGTTAAAGGATGTAATGAGCTTTCCCTGGTCTTCTTCAGAGTGACGATTTCACTCTGCAATTCTTCTCTGACAAAAAATGCATGTAGTTTTGAGTTTCACAGGAAAATTCTTTACATTTTCGCCATCTGTGGGACAAAAAATATCATCCATCTCTATTTCTTTCTTTAAGGTTCTTTTCAGTTTAGAAAAATGACCTCTCTCTCTACATGACTTGCAATTTCTTGTTTGGTGTTCTACCCAGCACCTTGTAAGTTGAGAACCTGAGCACCGTTGCTTTTCATCTTCATTCAGATTTCACGGACTTCAGGGAGATTGCAGTTGGTTGATGCCACTGGAGGTATAGATGTGGTAGTGCCAGATCTTCCGACAGATAACGATGAACGAAGTATATATGAGGTTTTTGCAATTCCTTTCCTGTTATCCTGCTTAGTTGCTTTCTCCTTGTTTTTGCTATGTATGGCAATTTGGTTGAGTTACTTGGTTTTTTTGAGTAGCATCTTTGATGATCCTTGTCAATTTCCCAGCACAGAGGGATATGCTTTGCTTGTATCTAGCCTTTCATTAATTTATTTTGGTCTGAATAGCCAAAATTACTCAAAACTAAAGGATTTTGTCCCCATTTAAGGTCACATAAATTTATTTCTCCATCTCTCTTCCTCTTCCTCTATTTCCACTTTGTTTTCTCTTCCTTCAACAATGCCTTTCTTATTCCATCACTGCAATGACACTTTTAAGTGAGTCTAGCACCTTGTAGGTTCCAATGGAGCCATTCGGGGGTCCTTGGCTTGTGAAAGTCGAAGGTACATGGGCTTGAATGAAAGAACCCTTTACCATTAAATCTAATTCCATCAAAGTTGACAGAAGAAGCAAAAGGATATTGATTTGTACAAGGCACGTTTTTGTAGTGATATCCATTCTAAATAGTAGAAAGCTAGAGGAATATGTGTTAGTATAAGTGACTTGCCAGGCTTCGGATGTATCCTGCTCTTTACATGACTAGGGTGACGAGGATATCCACCATCTGTTTTGCTCATGCGGTTTCTCAGCTAGGATGTGGACAATTTTGCGGTTGGATGGGGTCCACACTTCTTTTAGAAATGTCATTCAATCAAAAACCCTTGCCTAGGTGAAAGGGGCGACAGCTGTGTGGGGCCTCTGGCTCCAGCGTAATATGACAGTCTTTAAGGGAGAAAGGGTGTGAGTTAAAACTTGAAAATGTAGTTAGGGAGACATTTTTTGTCTGATCTTTGGATGCAAAATCTGCAAGTACGTTCTAATTTTTCTGGTGGAATGAAGTGGATGTTATTGACTTCTGGTAGCCATCCTTTTATCTTTCAAAATAAAAAACCCATCTGTTAGCATTTTTTTTCCTTACTTGGTTCTGTATTAGTGGCAGATGCAGGCAACACTTACATGACTGATAAATAGGTTATCAAAAATGAATAGTCAAGATCCATTGGAGGACAACATCCTCTTTTGGTGTACTTAGACTTTGATTTTGCTGTACTTTTTTGGCATGTGGTGGCTATGATACAGGATTTGCCTTACTGATATAGATGTCATCTTCAGTCCTCGGAGAAGTCACAATTTCAGACTGAAGTTTCTGTTAGAATTTCTAACCATATTACCGATGGATCTAACCTTTTTATTCTGACGATTTACAAAAATGATTTTAAAAGAATAAAAATAGTTTATGCTCTATATTTGTTGTTCTTCAAGACTAACTTGAAGGTCAATAAGAACGGAGGTTTATTAAAAGAGAAGCCTCTAAAGATTGAAGCAAAACTCTTGAAGACTCAAGGATCATGTGCTTGAAGACTAGTCTATCATTTTGTAACAAATCTTGTGCCGGTTGTATTATCATTTCTTGTTGCAATTTCCTTCTTTGAAGCCTTGTTAAAGAGTCCCAAATGATTAGTTAATCAAGTAATTAACTTGGCTATACCTTATGACACTAAGACAAACACTTAGGAACACTTAGGGTCACTTAAATATAGAAACCAGCTCTTATAAGTCGACCACTAGAGCCAACCAACCAGTGACTAGTGTCCATGCATATCTGCTTGCCTCATTTGTGGAAGCCTGGAACACAATTTTTATTCTTCTCTCAGCGTGAAGATTTTTTTTTTTTTTTTTGAGATGGGTGACCACTTAGTGCTTGGGAATGTGTCCTAGTTGAAGTTCAGCTTAAGTCTTCAAGTCCGTGATCCAAGTTGTGATCAAGTTCAAAGTTTGTACCCCGTTTGTGTATGCAAGGCCTGCACATGTGCAAGTGCAAGAAGTGCTTCCTAAAATTGGATTGTGCATGCCCAATTTGGGGAGAAGTGCTGGAGATTCTCATGATCTCCATGTTGATCTCCCAAGATTTTATGTTGAGTAGAGGAGAAGAAACAAGTCCTCTCGCCATGTTATCCTCTTTCCATATTTTATGTTTTCTAGTTTGGGATTATCTCTTTAGAAAATATGTTTAGGATTTGATTTGATTTAGTTGGAGATATGTTTTAATTATTTTAGAAGATTGTACTAGGATTCGAAAGTAGGATTAGTCTCTTTATATAAATGGATCAAATCCTATGGTTTCTTTTTGAGTTTCAATATAATAAACTCTATGTTTCTTCACAGTGGTCAACTTTAACAGATAATGGAAAGGGTTTGCCTTTGATCATGATATCTGAAACTTGGCATATACGTGGTGAAATATAAGTTCAGATTTTTCCTAGGTTAAACAGTTTTGTATTTGTATGCTTCTCATTTTTCTGAAACTTGAATACCATTTTTTTGTTCATTATGTTAGGTGATAAATATTTTTTCTTATCGCTTCTGATGTGGGATGCTATATTGTTCTCTTGATTGGATTATTCAATGAAGGAGCAGCTTTGTTTTAACCTGTATGTATATCATGACCATCCAGGTTAAAAACTATAATCTTGTCTTAGAATGGGTACCTGCACAAGGTGAACCTTTAGCATCGCTTATGAGTAGGCCCCTGTCATGCAGGAGCATCTTCCAGCATTCACAGATTGGCGTGCTACATGGACTAACTATCTATGTTCATTTTTATCTTTGCAAGGCTACTTGCCTTGATGTTTTATTTCTACCTTCTTTGGACAATAGAATCAAGCAACCAGAATCCAATGCAGTGTTTCACCTGTTAGTATTAGCGCACAAGTTTCCGTCATATGATGATGTAAGTTCAGCTTATTGCTGGGGCATGCTGTGATTGACATATTTGCTTCATTGAGAACTTTCTGCCGCTAAATATTTGCAGGTTGCAAATGGTTCAGAGGTTTCAGACCATTCGAGTAGATTTGCAGAGGCATTCTTGTTACCTTATCATTTGATTCTTCTGGAGGATCATAGGAATATTCACCAGGAGTCATCTGATAGAATAAAGAAAGGTAAAGATGGCATCAGTGAGGACAGTTCTGATAATGGTGGGAGAGGATCATTGATATGCCAAAGTTTTGGTGCTTGTGAGACCACCTTAATTGACTTAAAAAATGGTAATGAAGATAGCAAGAAGGGGCCATATAAAATTCCCTGTCTGCTCACTTGTACAAGCTGCAAACTTAATGGGTTTCTTTTTATTGGAAATTCGTTTCCTGTAAATGCCACCATGTCAGAAAGTACTGTGAGCAAGCAAATAGCCAGGAAGGTTCTGTTAGAGTTCAAGCCTGATGCCTTCAACAGATATGAGGTTTTCTATGCATTATTCATTGTTAACTACATTATGCACAACTTACTGGTCCTTTAATTTAATTTTGGCAATGGTTATTGTACAGTCATTGTATGTGGGAGGATTCTACATGTTGGAGTGCTCAGAGGAAGAATTGCTATGCCATGAAATGCAGAATTCAGAATATCTGGATCATTGCAAAGTATTTATCCATAATCGGAAGCCTCTATGGAGTTTTTCTCTCATAATCAACAAAAATCCCAGTCAGAATGACTCGTTACAAAATCCGCTGCATGGATCCCATCTTGATGGAAAAGGTGATTCTCCTCTCAAACTTTTTGCAAATACTGATCTGATTTTGCATGAAAAACTGATAGGGTGGGAGCAGAATTATGACGTACAGCTTCACCTATCTGCTGGTGCTATGGAGCTATTAAAAGCTGCAATAGGTTCTGAATTAATAGATGGACTAGTCAGTCCTCTCCGGACATTGTCAGAAATTTGCACTGTGTCCTCCTGTATGAAATTTATTCAGGCTGTCTCAATACATTCTTCAGGGGTTGCAACTCCAGAAAGAAATATGATCTCTCTATGCGGAAATGTGATGGATGTTCATTTTACTCACAAATCTTCTGATAGCCACTTTAGTAGTGAAAATTTGGTCGGGATCTGCCCATCAAGGAGTCATAACATTTGCATTCATGTCCATGAGGATAATCAGATGGCAAGCTCGCTGTTTCTCATTCTTCAAGTTTCTTTTTCTTTTTTCTTCCTATGTGAAGTAAATAGATTAGTCGAACCAATTTCCTTCAGGTCAAAATTCGGGGAATCTACGGAAAATTTATTTGTCCAATAGGTTTTGGGCCTGGAGTAAATGCCACTTTTCATCGGCTTCTTATAACGCGGTACTTATTTCACCACCTTTCTTTCCGGTCAATGTGTCTGCTGTTGTGCCTTTTCATCTTTGTGTCTTTGGTTCTTTGCCATTCATTTTTAGTTTTGTTTTGTAAATATGTTAGTTTTTCCATTTCTATTTTATTGTTTCGTAAATTTGTATTACTTTGAGCATAAGGCTTCTCTTGTTAAGTCCAACCTACCAGAATCTCGTGTAGCTGACTTCTGACATTTGGGTAGCAACTTCCAGCAATTTTAGAAGATGGAATCAGCTGACTTTACTCTCCACTTCCCACATTGTTATAAACTCTATAATGGAAGTCTTCCGCAGAGGAAGGGATGTTAGCTGTTTGAAGCAGACTAGTTTAGATTCACAAAAAAGGCACCCTTTTGAGAGAGTACCTCTGGAACTAATAGGCTCGTGTCACCTTCTGGAAAATAATATTATTCGACTTCGCTGCAGGGTATGTGTTGATTTTCTCTTTTAACATCATATGATTTTTTAAAATCCATTCCGGTCATTGTACTTCTCTCTATGATATTAGCTAGCATTTGCGTTCAGGTTTCTGGAGTTCTTTATTTGAAGCTGGAGAAGCAAACTACTAGAGCCAAGAGAATCTGTTCATGGAAGTATGGTCTTAGGAGAGCAATGAAGATCCCAATTGCTGCCTTCCTTTTGGGTGGGTATTCTGTGTTAGTTATGCCATTATTCATTAGTTTCCTTGTTAGGTTTAAAATACAGTTTGTAATATTATTCTTGAGCACTAATTGAAGGTTTTCTGCTTGGCATATCTGCATATCATGACATGCAATTTTCTTGCTCAATTTGAAGCTTTTAAAGGCCTTATTTGGCAGTTTGACCTTAGTCTGACCTGCTTTTTGCACTATAACTACTTTGCACTACGAAGGATTGAGCCCATTTCCTGTGAAGGCTTCATAGCAGAGGTTATGTATTGGTCAATGGGTTGGCACTATTTTGTAGGCTATGGGGAGGTTCTTCCAATATTAGCTGATACTTCCAGCTACCTCTTTCTACCCAAAGACAGTGAGAACCTTTTTGTTTTCATACATAGACACTGAACATGATCCTGATGTGAATGGCTAATTCACTAATTTCTCTGAGGTTCCTGTAGGTAGTGTTTATCTGGAAAATTGCACCAGTTCTTCATTAAAGACATGCATCTTCCCTGCCTATTCACCAATTACATTGATGCTGATGCTTGTGATTTCAATGGTCATACCAGTGTGGTTCATTAGAAATTTCTCGAAAATTATTCTCGAAAACTATCTATTTCTTATTTTGTTCAACTGTCCGTTATGTTGCTTTGGCTGAGTGGCATGCACTTCTATGGTTCTGGTTTTCTTTCTATGAAGTGCGGCTAAGTGATCCCTCAAATTTGACCTAGTACTCTAGTTTGGCCATTAGCGGGTCATGAAATTATTGAATAGAGATGTTGGTGAGGGTTTCTGAGGTAGACCAGTAGCTTTTTTTTTTCCAAAAGATCTGGCGAGCATATAAAATTAGTGGACTGCAACTCTATTATATAACAATTGGCTTATTGGTTTTTGCAGCATTAATGTGTTTTTCCATTGGTTCCAATGTCGAAAAGCCGCTTAAAATTGGCTTGGTTCCAGGATGTGGCTCTACGTTGAATCACTATTAGTGGGTGTACATTGTAGGATGTGAATCTCTTGGGTTGGATGGCTGAAGGCAGGGAGAACTTATCCCATGCTTCTTGCGGTGCTCTCCAATGCAATGCATGACTGTCGAATGCTGAATTTTATGGTTTGGCCTCTGTATTTTATATTTACTGATATCTTACATGGTCTGCTAGGCTGTTGGTTAAAAGCATGCATCTATCCCTGCCTGTTCACTAATTAAAGCAAACCAAATAACTTAAATGCTTGTATCTCGTAGAGGAGATTTGCTTACTTGTTGCTTCTTAGATGATGGATCATCCTTGTGTTGCTGCTGGGCTGATGCTGATAAAGCAGAAACATTGCTCAGGCTCCAAGAGAATGTTATGTGCATTTCTATCAAAAGGAGGATCTCAAAGATGGCAGGCACTAGAAGGAGCTTGGACTCTGTTGTGTTTTGTCTTGAAGAGATTCTGAAGAAACATCACTGTATCACTGCTGCGAATTATGGAGCAGTGGGAGATTCTTCCTGTGCGGATATTACTTTGTTTGTCAATTCAAACAAAGTTTTGGGAAAATTGGAGGAAAAGCTGCTAAAATTTATCATAATCTCTGCTTCTGGAGGGCCAAGCTTTGTAAGCAACCTTACCTTCTCCCACCAGTACAATTTCTTACATGCACTGATAGACATTCTCAATAAGACTCTTATACCTAGTCTATCTGGCGCTGGTATGCTGGTTCCCTTTTTTTCTCTTCTATCGATCGATTTTGTATTTGTTGGGAATACAAGAGGCCACGTGACACTGCCATGCGGCAGCAGGATAGAGGCCGTCAGGGCCAGCGGCTAGGTGGACTAAGTGTCCTAGTTTTGGCTTGCTTAAGTCCCAAGTTATGTTGTTTTGTTAAGCTAGTTTTAGGAAACTTATTTTTAGTGATTTGTTTGGGATTTGTTTCTTCTTAATTAAGAGATAGGATTTGTTTCTTATTATAGAGATATGTTCTCTTTTTTTTATAAAAGAGAGCCTTCTTATTGTATTTGATCTTGAGTTAGCAATAATATTTCCTACTTATTTCCAAAACTCCTTTCCCTCTCTCTACATAGCAGCTGGCCACCTTCTCCCTCTCAATGTCACTGCCGGCCACCATCATCATCGACCCGCCACCTTCAAGCAGCCGGTGGCTGCTGCCCTCTCTCTCTCCCTAATCTCAACGTGGAACCCCTGTTGGGCTACTTTTCCACACACCAAGAGAGCCTCTATGCTTCACGTGTGCCAATCTTGACATGGTATCAGAGTCTTTGATCTAGACTTTTTTGGTGCGTGCGTGTTCTTGACCACACGTGTGTGGTTTTCGTCTCCAACAAAAATCTTCCTTGATAAAATCTGACGCCTTACGCGGAGAAGGAACATCATAGAAGATGACGGATGTACGGTCATCGAAGCAACATTGCCAACAAAGAGGGCGGAGTTTGAGGCCCAAAAAAGAGCATAGGAGATTTATCAAGTTATTCGGTTTGCGATTCTCATGTCTTTTCAATTGACACTTTATATTTGATTTTTTACTCCTTCAAAAGAGGAGATTTTACCGGAGAAAAGATGTCAAGTATTATGTATAGGATCTCACATCAGTTGATTGCTCCAAGAAGAGGACACCACAGTCCATGCAACGACTTTCGAGGTTGCCAAAAGAAGCAAAGACTTCCCAGGTTGTAAAAAGACTAGTGGTTGATTAAAGAAGTTCCTTTCCTAAATATCCAGGTAAGGTGCAGAGACCACCACGTGGGGCTACTATCACCTCACGTGTGGTTTCTCTCACATTTGTTGATTTTGAGAAGATGACTATGGTGGTCGTTGCAACGACTATTGAGGTTGCCACAGACGCAACGACTTTGGAGGTTGCAAAAGGCTACACCGTGGCTTCTTCTAAAACAAAGTGAAGAGCATAGAGCTCGAAGAAGAAGAGTGGTGGGGCATCTAGTCTCACAAGTTTGAAGGCTAGGTCATCGTCCTCCCAACCTTGACTTGAGGGGGATTGTTGGGAATAAATGAGGCCACGTGGCATTGCCACGTGTTACACCAGGATAGAGGCCCTCAGGGCTTAAGTCCCAAGTTTTGTTATTTTGTTAAGTTAGTTCTAGGAAAGTTGTTTTTAGTGATTTGTTTGGGATTTGTTCTTTCTTAATTAAGAGATATGATTTGTTTCTTGTTATAGAGGATATGTTCTCTCTTCTATTAAAGAGAGCCTTCTTATTGTATTTGATCTTGAGTTAGCAATGATATTTCCTACTTATTTCCAAAACTCCCCCCCTCCCCCCGGTCTCTCTCAACATCACTGCCGGCCACCATCATCACCGGCCTGCCACCTTCAGGCAACCGGTGGCTGCTGCCCTCTCTCTCTCCCTGATCTCAATGTGGAACAGCCCCTGTTGGGTTGTTTTTCCACACGCCAAGGGAATCTCCATGCTCCATCTGCGCCAATCTTTATAGTACCGACGTTGGATCCTAGAGCAAAGAGTGTAGCAAATGGAAGCTTTCGTAAATATGTGCTCATAGTCATTGCTTACGTCCTAGTTGAAATTTATGATGTTTTTCGGTTCCTTTTTCATTGCAGAATATCATAGGCAGCAAGATGGGGCTTAATGCTCTAGGGCAGTTGAGAAAAGGGTTGATTGACATCCACATGAACAAGGATCTACCGATACAACATATATGGGCTTTAGAAGTTGGAGCTGTGAATCCTTTGATTGATGCTAGAAGCTTGGTTCATGAACTAGTAGATAGTTGATTGTTGTTATCTTATACTGTTGTTCACGAGTACGTTTCAAGTGTGGGCAGTGAAAATATTAGATTATGCCAGTCAATGTCAAGCAGAGCAAGCAGAGCTTGATGGAAGTCAAGAATTGCCTACTGAATGCACTTATTTGGTAAGGAACTGGTATGTTGACTTAATTTGGTTATTTTTCTGGGAAGCCTTATTTTGAATCCCTTCATTGTTCCATGTGCAGATTTTTTTAAAATTCAAATGCAAGAGAGCTTTGAGTTTGATGAATGCATATTGGATTAGCTTTCCTACTCTCATAGGTCCTATATTATTTAAGCCTCCCTCTTGTAAAATCTGCTATGCTTGAGCTGTTGATGGATGTGGTGGCAAAAGCCATAGTGTAGAGAAAAGTGGCAAGATTTTGCAACTTCCAAGAGCATCTTGTTCATAATTTCTTTCATTGAAAGTGGTCTTCAGCAATAGCAGGTATCTAACAACAATCCCATCATCATTTGATTTACAATCTGGATCACTTTAATGTGGAACTCATGATTTTGGAGCTTAAGATTTCTGTTTATTAAAAATCTCTGCAGAAAATGGAGTATAATCCTCACTATGTGATCTCAATTGATTTTGATGCAGGATGCAAGTTAATTCTAGTGATTTGTGTCCCATATCTGTAACAAAGTAGCCAGTCATGCTTGAAAACAACAGCTGCTTTACTACAAAGCATAAAACTTAGTGCTTTTCGGCTGCTTTGGAGAAAAAGCTGATGAAAAAAATGCAGCTACAGGTGGTGCAAATATCAGTGCTATGCTTACCCAAACTCAAGGCCCTGTATTTGAATCGTGGCTCTTCCTCACCATATTCTTTGGATCACATGGGCAGAATGCAACCTTGTGAGTCTTGGCATGGCCACCATCCAGTAACCTCCTGTCAGTTTCATTTAGATGAGCTTTGAGGCCCCGTTTGGATGAGTATTGTGGGAAAATTTTGGTTAAAATTTACTATGAGAGTGTTTGGTTGGATGTAGTTGTAAGTGATGGACTTGGATTTGATAGGTGAATCAATGTGTTGTAAGATGTAATATTATTTTATTTTGTTTGAGAATAGGGCTTAGATGTGATAGGTAAGTTATAATATTATTTTATTTGATTTTGAGAGTTGGGGGGGGGGGGGGGGGGGGTGTGTGGGGGGTTGATGTTGGGGTAAACTTTATAAATGTAGTGACTATCCTTGCCACGTAGGAAAATCAGGTTCCTTAAGGCATATGGAAATTGCTTGGAAATTTATTATGCTTTTTTCAAGTTCTCAGTTTCTCAAGAGTGGGCAAAGAGGTCAAAGGTCAGAGGGTTTTATGCCTGCAGGTTGAACCATCTTGAGCTGATTTCTCCTCACATGCTTATTTTGTGGTAAGTGTATGTTCTTGTTTCTTTGCTTGTTTGCCTATTGGAATAATTGTTCAAGGGAAAGAGATGCACTTGACTGCCACTTCACTAATCTCTGGATGGTTATTTTATCCTAAGATATGTATTTCTGACAGCAAATGTAACCTTTCGTCTAAGTTATTTGCAGCTTTTCATTGCAGCTTATCAATAAATTTGCATTGGATACGACGATTGTGCTACTTATGATTTATGGGAGCTGATCATTTTTCGGCCAAACTTAATGGAGCTTCTTGTCCGAAGTGGAGGGAAAAAATTGTCGTTGTTATCTTGGCAGGCAGTCTCATATCACTGTCTCTTGCAAGCATGCTGCTTGGAAGTAGACATGCAGAAAAATTCCTGGATTAAACTCAAGTATCAAATCTGTTGAGCTATTTCTGCAACTGCTGCTCAAAATTTCTTACAAGGAATCTCGATGACTGAGCTCCATCATGAAATATGATTACCAAGGAAGATCGCTTGAGGTGAATTCCGTGTACTTTTTTCCACTAATTCTTTCCTTCTCTATGGATGCCCTTGTGAAAAACTATTTATGTATATATTATGTACTTAAAAAGACGTACCCTCGTGCCTGTCATTGCCACTATAAAAATGTGTCAATGTTTGGTATTATGTGTTGGGCTTCGAGTGGCTGAAGTGCAAAATTATCTGCGTACTGTGTGATTGGAAATGCATGGATATGAACGGATATAAAGGTGTTAAAAAAAATCACCTCATGTCTAGGTAAATTCCTTGGTCAGAAGTTTGATCTTATTTCGCATAATAGATCTATCTAGATATGTTTCATGGTGAGTTCCCATTTAGACCCTATATCGTCATGGCATTAGATAGTGTGAGGTAAAAGCAGATACTTCATAGCATTTCTCCAATGTGGGTTAAATAATGTTCAGTGATGGGATGCAGGAATGAACGCCATGGATGGTGCGAAAGGAAATTGCCTAAAAGATGATTCAAGATATGTCATGGAGGCATGTTTAGAAATGGCATGCATGGTGTGGTTGCAAGAATCCTTTTGCAAGGCTATTGGTAGGTTTAAGTCTACTTTATCATTATTAAGTAATCATATTGTTGGGTGGATAGCCATTTGTGGCTATCCTACTTGATTAGGGCTGGTGGGTTGTAATTTAGGACTTCAACTCAACTAGAAGTGGGTTGAGTCCAACCTTGTGCAAATGATCTTAGGTTTAGGTATCAAAGTTTTAGATTTAATCCTAATTCAACTTGATTTGACCTTATTCATTTTTTCTTTGTATAATAGAGTTGTATGGCCATACAAAAAGTTTATTTTTGTTGTTGGTAGAGATCTGTCGCTTCCTCCCAAAAATCTAACAATCAATTGCTTAAGAGATTGATAATTTAGTTGTACTTGTATGGTTTACGTGTGGAAAAGGGATCTAACCCTCAAGAGTGCAATAGAATTTTCTTTTTGTATAATGCGAGTAATTACACTTTTTTTGTATACGATGGTCCCTCTTTATAGGGGATTAAGAGTCCTAATTATTACACATAATTATTTATTTTTTTGGGGAGCACAATCGTTCTGTCCCTTTTTCGTGGTCTCGCTTTGCCTTTATGTCATCTTTTGGGTTAACTTTGCTTGGGCTTTGTTGTCCTAAAAGTTGGGCGTGGTCCCTCACTTGGATATTGGGTCTGCTTTGCGTCGGGTCGCTTGGATGGACCTGCCCTTGCTCTGCATGGGTTTCTTGGCTGGTGGATTTTTCGCCTGAGGACCCAATCAACCGCCTTTGCTGACAGACCTGACGGGTCGTTTGGAGTTGTGGCGGCACGGGCCTAGTTCTTTTATTGTGGAATTGCTCCTTTTGGGCCTTGGGCTGGTTCATTTTGGGATTCCTTGGGCTTGTTGGGTCAGTTGTTTTAGGCTTAACTTTTCTCCCCTTATCCTCATCAGTTGCCCCTACTCTCGTAGTCCGGTTGTGCTGGTTGCGAGAGTGAAAAGAATGAGTTTTTTTTTACATGCTCTCCTTGTCCTTAGCAACTACCACTTGATGTACTCGAGCAGTTAGTGTTCTAGATGGACACATTATGGCCTTCTTCTTGGGGGTATCATGGTTGTTTCTCCGATTGTTTATCTACTTGGGCACTCTTGTGGTGCTGTGGGGGCCTTGTCTCCTGTCCAAATTTGGTGGTTTACATTGTCCTTATTTTAGCCAGGGTATTATGCCTCGACTAGGTAGTTTGTTTGTCCAAGTCTCACGATGTCCACATGTGGCAGTAGGGAAGGTGGTGCCATCATGTCGATTGGCATTCTCGAACCTTGGTGTGGGACACATGTTGTGACGTCATTGGCTTTGGCTTGGAGATCGTCCCATCGCATTAAATGCTTGATGGGATGTTTTGGGGTGGTAAAACCTATCTCTAGTAAATAATGGTAGGTGAGGGCAGTAAATGACTTTTTACTCAGTCTCAGAGTGATTGTGCTATTAGTACTGCATTTTTTGCCCTAATCGAAGTACACCCTTCATCGCTTTTAGGAATGTTGTCGATCAACCGAGGTGAGGCTCTTTCTTTTTGTGGGTAGGTAAGTGAGGAGACTGTAGCCTTATACAATTTTCCTTCTTTTGTCTGTAGCGAGAAGGAAATAGGAAATTTCATAGGAGATATAACTTGGATGGGGTCCAGTATATTGTGGTAGGGGATTGGCTTGGCTGGTCTGACAACTTTATGATCTGTAAATATGTCATAGCGAATGGGCTTTGTATCCTGCTCAATCCCTTCATTGTTACCTTCCTTTCTTTTTACAATTTGCCCCTCTTAACTTAGCTTGAATTGTTGGCCGATCCTCCATGCTTTTATGGTTGTTAGTCTTAACCTCAGGATAAAACATTGTCTGGATCTTTTCTGGCAATTCTTTTGTCTATTCCCTGATAAAGTAAAGGTTACTTGCCGACCAGGATGTACACCTTTTTGGTGAGGAAGCTAGGTTACTAGATCGTAGACCTGCTAGATAACCTAAAGGGACATAATCATCATTTCTTTATTGTAAACAATGGCAAGTCCCTTTGTGTTTCCAACAGCTAGAAGGGCCCTTTCGATCGTGACGTTCAGTCGCCACTTAACCCCTAGATAAAAGATGAGATGGATACCTTAGAGGATTTTGGGATTTTAGACTAGCATGAACTTGCATGGTAGGATGTTTGGAAGATCTTGTCTTGGTCCGGGGATGACTATTTAGATGCTAGTGAGTGCTTATGAGCTTATGAACTTTGGTTTGTCATACTAATCAAGCTTTATTCTTCCTTTGTAGCCTTCTTGGGCCTTCAAAGCTGTGAAGCCCGGGGAGTAGCTGAGGAAGAAGGGGGGACAAGGCTTATCTTCCGACGGGAGTGAATGCTTGACTAAAAAATAGGCAGGCACCAATTCTGGGGTAAGGCCCCCTGCTCGAGAGGAGGCTCCACGTGAAGTCCCCATGTTAGAGCGAGTTGCTGTGACCCTAGCCTCTGGTGAGAATTTGTTGCCCATGCCTCTTCCGATAGAGTTGGACCCCACTCTGTCAAAGCCAGTCGTGGCGGGGGAGGTGCTTGTAAATTAGGCGGTCCTGGAGAAGTAGCCTCTTTGAGGAGAGTAGGCTGTAGTGAAGGAGCTGGTGGGATTGTTTTTGGGGGAGCTAGCGACATTCGTGATTCAGCCAATTGAGGGGGAGGTCGTTACGATAGAGCATGTGGATCATCTGTTGTTGATTGCGTCGAAAGGTTTTGAGCAGTGGCCCTCCCCACCCGTAGGCTTGTCTCTCTTCTGTCGTGAGGCATCAAGTCTTCAGGTGCCTCGGCTTACGGGACCTCTGGTGCCCGCGGCTTGAACATTGCCATGATCTAGTCCAGTACAATTTGTCATTGAAGCGTGGGAGGAGGTGATTGAGCCCATTAGGAAGAATATCCTCAACCTCTCCTCTCGCCTCCCGTTTGAGGGCAACTAGGTTGAAGATTGCCAAGTTTGCGAGGAATGGAGCGTGTAGCAGTTCGTGCCTGATTGAAGGAGCGAGTCTTGTTTTAAAAATGCATCGTTGTAGTTCAATTGCGCTCAATCACAAATTTAAATAATAACGGAAATACGAATTGATTTTAGTTTTGATGTTTTGGTGAGGCCCGATCAAATCCTTAGGGAGGCATATTAATGCACCCTTTCACCCGATTCTCGCTTAATACGTTTATTCGCTTTTTCGGCTTTTTCTCATTTTAACTTTTTTTTTGGTCTTTTCTTGATTAAGAAAGAAATCAAAAACACAACTAAGCTAAAACTTGATAACTTTATTAATGGTATTTACAATGCTATACTACTTGAAAGCAAAGGCATTCGAAGATAAAAATTGCCCAACTTCTACAAAGCAAAATGAAAAGAAACACAACATAAAATTAAGTGCCATAGAAGGTGATGGAAATGATGGTGATGAAGCGATTAGGCATGTGGTTTGTCAGGAGATGATGATGTGGTGATGAGAGATGGTTATGGGAGTGTGTTTAGTGCTTGGGTGGTTTGTCAAACACATGGTATGCGTGTGGTGAAGGTGGAGCTAGTGTCTATGAAGTGCATGGATTAGTGATGTGGAAGTGGTGGTCGGCTAAGTAGTGTAGGTGGAGATGGTGTGGATGATAATGGCGTGAAGGTGGTGGCTATATGATGGTGAGTGGTCGGTCATGTGAGAAGGAATGTGATGGTGGTGTGAAGTGGTGATGTAGATAGTGTGGTGGTGATAGTAATGTGAGTCATGAGGACAATGGATGGTCGGTCTTAAGGTGGTTGTTGAGGGGGTGATGGATTAAGGTAATGGTTAAGACAATGGGTGGTTGACCTTATTAGTGGTTGGGACAAGGTCAAGGGGCATGGCTAAGTAATTATGGTGGTGTTGGGATTAATGAGAGGGCTGTTTGTATGGTGGATAGATAGGAGATGAAGTGGTGACGGTAGATAGGCAATGGGGAGATGGATAGAGTGATGATGGTCAGCCAAGGTATGGTGGTGGATAGATGAAGGTGGATAATAGTGATTGTGGTGGTTATTGAATTCAGCTAAGGGAAGAAGAAGGTGGTGGTGTTTATGGTCGTTAGTGTGGAGATGGATATGGGTATGAAGGTGCTAGGAAGGCCGTGGATATGGGGATGGATAGGATGTTGGTCGACAAAAGATGGTGGAGTATGGTGGTGGAGTGAAGGATAAGGTGGAGAAGGTGATGGTAATGGAATGGTTGGTGTGGATAGGAGAGATGGAATGGGTGTTGATGATGGTGGATAAGGTATTGGAGAGGTGGTGGAACACGGTTAGGTGGTGGTGGAGAATTGGCTGGCTGTGGATATGGAGTAGGTGAGGTGATTGAGAGCTGGATGAGCACGGTTAAGGTAGTGGAGATTGGATGGTGGTTGTTTGGTTGATGGATGGGACGAGGGTGGTGGTCGTGGGATGGAGAAAGTGTGGTGGGGATGGTGATAGGAGATGGCCAAGTGGAGGTAGTAGTGGTGGTAGCCGTAGACATGGTGGTGGATAGGGAGGCAGTGGTGTGAGTGTGTGAGGCTGAGGAGTGTGTGTGCATGTGAGTATGTGTTTGGCAACTAGAAATAACAAGAACAAGAGCAATGGAAATAAAAGCAATGGAATAGAAATGGAAGTAAACAAACTAGATTGCAAATGAAATAAGCATGTATAGTATTGCAATGAGAAGAATAAGAAAAAGAAGGGGAATCCTGCACTCCGAAAGGGCTTAGGAGGTCGTTGGTCCTGTGTGGGTAGTGGTGGTGAGCCCTTGGCCACGAAGCCAGTTGCACCACCACTAGATGGTGACTGGCGGGAGCCAATAGATTGGGCTGTCGACCACCTAGAGGAGGAAGGTTGGTACCATGGGAGGGGAGGAGAGGAGAGGAGAGGAAAGAGAGGAGAGGAGTGGAGAGAAGAAGAGAAAAATGAAGGGGTGGGGTGGGGGGCATCAACCAAGCATGGAGGCTCTTTTATACAGCTTGGGTTGGGTGTGGTGTTCCTAAAGTGGGTTTTAGGGAGGGGTTAAGGGGGGTACAATGTGAGCACTAGGTGTTGGAGTATGATTGGGAACATTCCAGGTTAGGTGGTGATGTGGAAGGTGAGTTGGCAAGGAGGTGGTGCCACTTGTAGAGAAGCGGTGAGGTGGCATCGCATAAGCGATGACATGTTGAGGATTATGTGCACAACTTGTAGGGCTTGTCTCAATTTGGGTCTAGGTGCTTAGGTTAGGTTAATTAGGTAAGGGTGTGGGTTAATTAGGTATTTGGAGTGGTTTTGCATATGGGTTAGATGTGTTCGTACATGCTTAGCTCTGTCTCCATCTCTACCTGTTGCGGAAAGCATGTGATGAATCTGTTGTTGGTCTTCTAGTATCTGCATGTCAGCCCGACTCCAACTCTACTGTGGGCTTGCATACATGAAATATAGTCAATATTCCTATACAAAATTATGCCATGTTTGTACAAAATGTAAATATGTGCAATGCATGCTTCTATTTACAATGCAAGCTAGGTTTTTAGCCTAATTCAGACATTTTAAGACATTTTCGAGTGAGTGACCATGACTTGTGCCTCCTTTAACCTCTGGAGCATCTATTGGAAGTATCTTCAGGTGGTAAGCTTCTTGGGGCGCCACTCCTTGGCATCACCTTGCTACTTTCACTCTTTATTAACTCTTGCTTTTTCCAGGTGAAGGTAATCGAGTAGGACATTCTCTACGGCGAGGTGCTCTCGATGTCACCACTGGTTGAGTTTGGGAGGGGTCGTCCTTTGCTGTAGAGTAGGTGGCCTCTTGGGTGGATGTTGTCTACATAGATGCTTAAGCCGTTCACATCCTATAGGATAAGGCCCTCGTCACCCACAAAAAAGCAAAGGAGTGTGCAGACTTGGAGAGGCAACAAGAGATTGATGGGGTAGAGATATCCCTCCTGAAGGAGAGACTCGCCATGGCAAAGGTAGCTTTGGAGGCCCACCAAAAGGAGCTCGAAGCAGTTCGGAGGGGGGATTGCGACCTTTGTCACTTCATAAAGGTTCAAGATAGGGCCCTCATTAAGATCATTATTAACCTAGAGGGGTAGACATTGCGAGCGCACGTGATGTTCAAGTGGGCCAAACAACTAAAGGAGAACCTTGACTAGTTTGTCGTGGTGTCTCAGGCTCGGAATGAATTTCTCGAGAAGGTGTATGCAAACCTTCAATGTGCCTTACATGATTCTTGGGTGGAGGGTGCTTCTAAAAGAGCCAAGAAGGAGGTGGCTTAGCAAATCGTTGCCTAACTTGAGAAAGAGGTGAAAGTTGAAGTGCAGGCCATTAAGGTTGTCGCCTCATATAATGAAGAGCTATCGAATGAGATCCGTCAGTTGAAGAACGGGAGGTGGAAGAGGCTTCGGTCAGGCATGGTGATGAACTTCGTCGCCACAGACCCATCTATGGAGGTGAGTCACTATAAACTAGGAGCATAAATCGGAAAGCATAATCTAATGGCCACCCATTTTGTACTGGTAGGTGGCATTACTTCCATTGAGGAGTTCTTATCGTGGTTTGTGCCTACGCTCTTCTAGTTTTACAAGGAGCAAATCCACGAGGGGTTGATCCATGACCATGCCCCTATTGAGCAATCGATGGAGGAAAGAGATGTGGTAGGTGATGACCTGTCCAGTTCAAACTCTTCTTCCAACCAGGACCCCTCTTTTGACGTGGAGCCTACTTCTCTTGATGAGTTGGTAGGTATCTAGGCTGCCAGATCGCCTTGTTTCTACCAGTTACTTTTCTTTTTTTCTTCCACCTTTATTTTGTATCTGGTGGCTACATCTCGTCTTGTAAAGGAGGCCACCTCAATTTTGTAATGGAGATTAATTGAATGAAAGTTTTGATTCCTGGTTTGAATTCTTTGCTCCTGTGTGTTGTTTTTCTTTAAATTTGTGGCAAATGTGTGTGGATGGTTCACTTCAGACGTAGTAAGGTCTATGGTTAATGGTGTAGCACGAGTGGGGTATACGTCGATTGTCTGCTAGTTCAATGGATTCTGTTGAGTTTGAGTTTGAGTAAGAGTCTAGGTAGAAGATCTCACATATTCCCACGGTCAATGACTCATAATATCTTATTTTCATCATCTTTTCACAAATCCTATTTTTTTCTTTTTTCTTTTTCGATGAAGATGCACAACTGCACAACCTAATGCAAAAATGATTCCTTACCCCATGCCTAAATGTTGTAAGGTCCTCATTGTAAAGCGAAGTAAAGGGAGTAAGGAAAGAAAGCACCTTGGTTACTTATGTGTCGTCAGCCTACGTTGGGTTACCTCCCAACAAGCGTTGCATTTATGTCGACAGCCAGACATATAACATCTTGACAATTAGGTCTCATGAATACAGGTGTAAGCCATATAAATGAGTATAACATAGAAGGCTTATAGAAAAGGTAGCTGAGAATATTGGTGAGTTGATGATAGAGTTAAACCAAATGCTCACCGATAGAGATTAACACAGCAAACTTCACGGGCTACCTTGAAAGGTCTGAGAAGTAGAGAATTAAAAACTACCTCTAGAGAGTTGGAAAGTTGAGGACAACAAGGTTCCTCACAAGCACTCACGATGCTACTTAGTCCATCCCTTGAATAGCAAGATTACAATCGTTAATCCACACATGCCATTCAACCTTTGTGTGACCTTGTCTTCACAACTCCCACCAATCAATGTCTTTGGGTATTTGATTTGACTCGTTACTCAATGTCTAGGATAACGATGTGGAGTTCATAGATATCTTGATGATACTTGCATTAGCATTATAGTCATTCAACATATGATCTTTATGATTGTTATGTAATATTTCAGATGTGATTTCATTTGGTAAAGTATCCTCAAGTTTCTTGATTCCAAACTTAAGTAACTTGTGGCATGATTTGCGTTGGTTTTTAGTCTCCGTGGGAAGTTGTTCATACGTGACTCCCAACAAGGCCTCTATCTCATGAATATCATTCTCGATTAAATTCGTAAAATCATTGTCAATGTGAGAGGCTTGTATAGATCTCATTCCTAACAAGTTTTCTAGTTCTTCAAGATTACCCTCAGTAGATTTTACAAACACTTCAAATTCTAATTGCCTATTCATGGTGGTTAAGTCAGGCCTAGCCTCTTTAAATGCATTCAAATATTCATTCACTTGAGCTCTTTGATTGGTTACATCAAGTGAGACATAATTTGATTTCTTGATTTCCTGCTTAAGTTATTCATAATTCAACTCCCAATGAGAATCTTGTATCGTGGTAGGCAATTCTTTAACTCTCACTCCCAATAACTCCTCAAGCTTACGAATATCTTCTTTACATTGTTGCAAGTAATCAAAATAATCATTAATGGTCTGCAATGGGTCTCTTTGAAGTATATTGAGGGTAGTGTCTTCTACATTTTTCTCTATTACATCAATTTGGAAACATTCTTCATGGTTAGTTTGTTTACAATCCTTGAAAACATTGAGTGATATTTTCTTGTTCTCGAATCCCATTTTTAAAGCTTCGGACTGGTAGTTGATAGAGGCATTTGAAAGTAGCTAGGAAGGGTTGGCCTAAAATTATAGAGGGTTTTGAAGGTTGATTAGAGGGGCCTGTATGTAGAATCAAGAAGTCTATCAGGAAGTAAAATTCTTCTACCTTGATTAGCACATCCTTAAGTAGACCTCATGGTCTCTTTAGAGATCTGTTATCTACTTGGAGGACCACAGGACTCGACTTTAACTCACCACCTCCAAGTAATTCGTAGATGAAACTTGGTAATATATTCACTCTCGCACCCAAGTCAAGAAGCGCCTCATCTATTCTTTGATCACCAATTATCATAGAGAGGTATGGGGCTCTTGGTCCTTTATCTTGGGTGGGGTCGCATGTTGTACTATTGAGTTTACAGGGTCAGGTAAGACAACTTTGGTTGAGACTTGTTTCTTTGATTGTCTTTTTTGGGTATACAAGTCCTCAAGGAACTTAGAATAGGATGGAATTAGCTTCAGGGCTTCTAGGAGAGGTAGTTTGATATGAACTTGTATGGATGCCTCCAAAATTTCATCCGTCCTAGTTTTTTGCTTATCACAGAAGGGCCCTGTATTATCTGGATCCTTTAATCTCTCTGGGAAAGGGGCCTTAGGTTCATAGGATGAGGGAGATTTATTGATAGTCTCTTGAGGTTTGGTATCTCCCTCTTCATCTAGGGCCTTAGATTTAGGGGGTTGTTGAGGAGCACTGGGTTTTTGGATTTCCCACTTTGTAATATCGTTACCGAATGAGCGTGCTCCCTAAAAATCACATTCTTCCCTTTTGGATTTTCCTCAGGCTGATCGGGTAATTTCTCATCTTCTCTTTTCCTCACAACACCCATTAAATGTCCTATTTGCGATTGCATGTCGGCTATAATTTTAGAATGACATTTAATGAGCATTTGGTTGGATTCGTGCATGGTTTTAATCATTGCCTTCATCTCATCTAAATCAGATGATTGGGTTTTGAGATGAGGATTTTGGAAGTGTTGGTTTTGAAGGGAAGAAGATTCAGGTTGCTTCCAAGAGGAGTTTGGATGGTTCCTTATCCCAGGTTATAGGTGTTGGAATAGGGATTATTTTCGGATTGAGGGTAGCCTTGAGCTACATTTACTTGCTCTTGAATCAAATTAGGGAATTGATGCGGCAAATGACAATCAAGAGTCGAATGCTAAGTGCTTTGGCTTAGGGAGCATTTAACCAAGGGTTGGGCTTGGGATACAGTGTGGTGCCTAGGTTGAGAGCTTGATGAAAGAAGTCGATCAAATTTTTTATTTAACATTTCCGATTGGTAGGCAAGATCTCAATTTGCACCCAATTCGTTTACTTCCCTCTTCTTGTATAAAATAATTTGAGATCTATCCCTATTGGAAGAAGTCGTGTGGATAGAGTTCTCACTGAGGGTTATGAAGTGGTTTCAAGCTTCATCCTCGATTTTCGTGAGAAAGGTTCCCGTGCATGTGCATCAATGTTTTGCTGATGCTTATTAGACAATCCACTGTGGAACCTTTCAACCAATTGCCACCTAGGGACTTGGTGATGTGGGCACATTCTGAGGAGGTCTTTGAATCTTTCCCAAGTCTCATGAAATTATTTTCCATCTTGTTGTGAGAACCCAATGATGACCCTTCTATAGTATTGGTTTTGCTCATTGAGAAGTATGTTTTTAGGAATTCAGCTCTAAGGGCCGGTCATGTAGCATAATTCTCATCTAATGTATCATATAAATGTTTTGCTTTTTCCTCAAGGGAGAAAGGGAATATGCTCCTCATTAAGGCTTCATCAGTAAAGTCTTGAATCTTCATAGTAGAGTAGACCGTAGAAAGCAATTCCAAGTGTTTATGAGGATCTTCATGGTTTGTCCCATAAAAGGATGGGAGCAATTGGATTGTGCTACTTTTAATCTCATAAGGTGGAAGGTTTCCTTGTCAGCTGCATACATTTGCATTTGGGTAATCATTATGAAGGAAATAGCCTTTGAGAGCTCTTGTTCCTCAACACGGTTCTCTTTGTGTTGGTCTCTTGCTATGTCACCCATGTCTAGATCTAGGTTGACCTTTCTAAGGATTCTCTTGGGCTCAGATGTAATGATCAACCTAGGTTCTAATGAGCGCCTACTAAACATACAACGGAATCAATCATGCAAGCAAATGCAAAACAAATTGTTTGTTCTTTCCTTCTTTTTTTATTTTTTGAATTTATGTGACATGAATGTGATCAAACAACTTTTTAGTATAGTTACGCACCCTAAAGTTGTCTTGCGATGTGCCTTAGGAGGACCCTACTGATCAATAATGAATTTAATCTTGGATTGAGTCTGCTCACCACTAGACTCCTCGAGGTACGGGCGAGATAGACTTGTTGATCTTCGACTAACTCCCTTTTGACGTGCAAAGAGGAGAGAGATGACTAGTGACCTTACGTCCGTGATCAGTGGCACAATGATGAGTCAATCCCCACAGTGATAGAAAATGCAAACAAGGTCTTTAGCACACGCGAGCGTATTTTAGAGTTTCTCCTTTAGTTGTTTCTCTTTTATGGTTCTCACTTAAGGGTCCTTTTCAAAGTAATCAAAGTGAGATTTCCTATCTCCTTTAGAGTTTAGTCCAATGGAATTATGCATGCAGATGCATGGACAGACAACTAAGCAGTTAGAAGGCACATACCTTTCTTTAGCTCTCTTCAGTATGCTACTTTGATAGAATTGAAATCTAGAGTCAACTCATTGTGATCCTACAATGAATGCCTAAGGATATGCTACTTCTAGATAAATGTGGATCTCTTTTAAGTGCAAGTTGTTAATTTCAGCGGCACAATCAATCAATCAATCAGAACTAGCTAGAGAGTTAGAGAGAGAGAGGAAGAGAGTCTAGAGAGTCCAAATATTACAGTCCAAATATTGCTCTCTCACTAATAAATCCTAATACAACTGCCTCTGAAAATAGAAAATAAATCCTAAGCTACTTGGCGAGCATCCTTGTGCACCACTTCTTTGAAACTTCTTTGCAACTCACTCCCGTGCACCACTTTGAAGACGCTCCAAGTCCTCGATACCTTGAAGAAGAGACCAAAATTGAGGCCCACGAATGCATGACTAATGCAAAGAAATATGCTATAAACAAGAATCACTTGCTAATAATCAGGAAACATGACTGAACCTCCCTGGTAATGGTGCTAAATTTTGGTGTGTCGAAGCTCAAGTCGTAAGAATAGCATAATGAAACTAAAATTGACTTATTTGTTTGCAAATAGAATGAGTCGGGTTGAATTCATAGAGAGGTTATATTGTTGTGTTCTCTGATCAATTAGACAAGCATAAGAATTTTTTTATGATTTTTGAAAGTGTTTTTTCAATTCTTTTTGTTCTTTTGTTTAGTAAGTAGGTTAGAAGAACTATTTTAACCCCTACTTGCTTGACACGAAACTAACCTAGATCTAAAGACCTCAATAAAGTATAACAAATTTATCTTTGAAACTAGACTTAGTAAGAAAACTAATGCCATAAATTTCATACAATTTTAAGTTGCAATTAATTCAATAGAAACTTATCAAGACAAAAAATTTAGGTTCTGTTTGCAGTCTTACCCAAGAATAGTGTACAAGTTTTATGTTTTTCTCGAGAAAGAGTTAGGCTCGGAAATTTGGTATTGTGCTTCCTTACTTGATTGATGTATGCCTTGCTGCTGTTTGCCCTTGTATGCTGCTATGTCCCACTCGCTCGGGTTGGAGCTCTTTCTCTCATCGTATCCTTACTACTACTGGTGAGCACCCTGACTCTCCCACATCTACCTCGTCTCTCTCCTCATCGACCACATCTACCTCGCTGGAAGATCTCTCTCCCTCATCGAAGTGGAAAAAGCGGATAGTAGGGTCGGGTGAAAGTGTAAACTCTTGCTTCCCTCCATGATCCGAATTCGTATTTGACTTCCGGGCATGGGAACCCTTCCCTACTACTACTACTACTATTTCAATGAAAAAGTTTAGGCATTAGTGAGTAGATTGATTGATTGATTTCGTCGGACTAGCTACCTGATTGAACATGTCTTTGAACTACCCTTCTCTGGACTGAAGCTGGCTCAAGTGGAAGTGTCCCCCCCGAAGCACCCGACCTCGGACTGATAGAGAATCAAATTCCAATGATGGAAAGTCGGGGAAGGTGAAAGATGTTTCGGAATTCGAAGAAGAGGGACTCACCAACATCAGAGGATGGGCGACCTGGCAACAAAGGTCTTAGACTCACCAACAACATCAGAGGACGGGCGACTTGGCAACAATACATATGCTTCTAACACTGCGGATTTTGTTGAATAGTGGATAGGGGGCTGATACGCGATCTCAATCCCTTAGCTTTTTTTATGTGATAGGATGCCTAGATTGAGAGCGAGGACAGCACCTTTGAACTACTTTACCACCTTCTGATGATGCGTAGGTCAGAGTCTCCACTAGTGTACGAAGTGGAGGTAAGAAAGTGAGTAAAGATCGAACGAGGGTTCCATGATACTTTAGCAATGAACTTTTGTCCCGTAGAAGGGGCGTTTCCCCATCGAGCACACCACGAGGGCATTTGCCCACCGCGTGCAGGCCTCAGCTACATTTTCAGATATAGAGACAACCCCACTAGAAGGGAGCTATCCATAGCATGATCGTAGACGGATCCCACAATCGGAGACCCCCTAAAAACCTGAGCGAACGGATTCGGTGGATCAAGGTCAGGGGGTGGAGGAGGGAGCGGAGGAGGTGGTGGGGGGGGGGGGGGGGGGTTCTTGGGGAAGGGTGGTATCGCGGTCTCATAGGAGTCAAGTTGGGAAGTTGGGGCGTGTCTGCTAGGATGGCATATTCTGTCCCTTAGTTCAAGCGTCAATCAAAGCTCAATCCCGTATTACTGCTACTAGCACTAAGACTACTAATCTTCTAGTAAGCCTAGAGAGAGGTATTACAAATGCTGTTGAGAATCGAAAGATCATGCTCTCATATAACATAGGTAAATGGCATCTTGATTCTGCCTAATAATTGCAATCCGATTCAGGAAAGCAGTCAAGCAGCATTGACTTGTACACCGAAGACGATCACCCTCAGAGCTTGTTAGGAACCCTATGATTATACTATAGGACTCGATACGGTGCTGGATTAGATGCTGTGAAAAGCGCTATTCTGACGTATTATAAAATATCAATCTCCTGAGCCTCACCCAAACTATGTGATTTCATAAATCCTCCTCTATCTGTTGCGGGTCGACGGCTCCTTCCCCATTCTTCAAGGCGATCAACGATAAAACAATATCCATTTTGCATGATATGTAACAGATATAAAAAGTTCAGGCCGAAGAAGCAATGTCACTTTATTATTATAAAACTGACTGCTATCTTTTTCTGTTTGTGAGGCCAGAGTGCCTTCTACTTCTAATAGGCCATGAACTAGACAAGAATCATCCTCAATGAATCCATAAGAAGTGATCCAATCTATTTCATCGTGTCCGAGTGGAGACCAAAGATCTCGAGCGACCGATCCTCAACTCAAAAAAGAAAGCTAGAAATATCGTGAATTTCTTCATGCTCCTTCCAAATTCCAAGGACCACTTTTATAGTACAAACATGATATCTTCTTCCTATAGATAGATATAGGATCTAAGGAGCAATTACTTACCTTAGAAGTACATTTTGTGCAACAGCCCTTCCAATTTGATAGAGAAGTATCCCAGGATCCTGAACGAATCTGACATGGGATTACATATCCCAAGTTTGTCTATGAAGAGCTGATCTAATTGTATTAGTTTCTAGAATGGATTTCTTCTGTGTAATACTAATGGATAGGGCCTCATTAACAAGTGCTGCAAGATCTCGTGCATTGGAACCCATGGTTATGGATTCCAATCTCTGAGTATGGAATATTTTCTTTTCCAAGTGAAATCCCCTAGTATATGAAAGAATGAAAAAGTGCTTTCGTTGTTGTGAAATAAGAAGCTTTTGTATCTTAATGCATGTATTTCATTTATCCGGAGCTATGAAAGCGGGTTCCACTTTTTGGGGAATATGAGTCGAAGCAATAACAAGAAGATTTCTAGTGGAACATCTTTCATAATCCCTAAAGAGATAGTTCACTAATAGACCGCGAGAGATAGTTCACTAATAGACCGCGGGATAAATAACCCGACTCCTTCACATACAGATCATGAATATTTGGAATCCATATTATGCAAGGAGACATTGCTTTTGCTAATTCGAAATGAAGGGTGATGACAAATCGCTCTATTTTTGGCCTCCTAAACTTTCTCCTATACTTATGCTTATACTTAGCACACCTAGCTAGCACATTCGTCATAGTTAGCAGCTCCATATCAAGTTCATAAATATCATAAATATGGATACCGTGACCATACTTCCCAAAATATCGATCTCACCAATAAACCTTGAGGTGGAAGCCTGTCATCTAGGTACTCGGTCAAAAATACCGTAATGAAAGGAACGTAGGAGTTTGCTATTAGGTATTTGACCAAATAGGATTGTCCAGTTCCTCTAGAACCTATTAGTCAATTACCCTGTCGAAGGGGATAGGGTTAAGCAGAGCGAAAAGGGTTTTCCATGAGATGGGAAATGAAAACTATTAGCCACACACGAGGTTTGTGAATAAGTGATTGTCTGTTAATGAGCAAGAGATATCCGTCTTTCCGCTGAATAGGATCTTTGGAACTCATAATTCATTAGATACTTTTGATGAATGTATTGTAAGTAAATGGATCCTGGTTGTTCAATCATTTGATAACCTGAGTCATTCTTTGATAAATGATCACTATGAGTCAGACCCCATAGAATTGGATCCATTCTTTTTTGCGTCGTTAGGGTGGAGAACTGAACCAAGAATGGTTTTTCTTCATAATGAATCAAATCATTGTTCCCGAGCCAGGATTCTATTTTATCATCAATCCAAGGCAAGCTCGTCTTCGTATCCTACAACTTGCACCATGTGTTTTTATGTTTTTTTTCCTATAGCTCCTTTTTTGTGGAATGGGACGGGGAATCGATGGTAGCACTTAGAATGGCATTGCACAGGATCTCTACCGTCTAAAAAAAGGCCAGGCTCTTGTCCAGCATTCTGAAGGGTAAGATAGAAAATCCTTGATATGGGGAGCTTAGCCTGGAGAGGCCAGACAAGCATTACACTTAGACATCCACCATGATCGAATTCCATAGTTGGCTATATAAGTCTTCTCGGTTCGTGACCAACCACTTTCTTCTCGCTTAAGCAAGCACTGATAGACTGATTCCTGGGTAAAGTTGCGAGAGTGGACCTTTCACCACCTTACTACAAGTTTAGGACTGGCCGTAGGAAATGAGCTTACCTTATTTATGATTGGAGAAAGGGTGTAGTAAGTAGGCTTCTTCTTTACACACCTGGTTGATTGGAGGGATGAGAAGGATCCCCAAAACCACTGGAATTCTACCCATTCCACCCATGGTAGATCATCAACTTCCATGTTGTCAGAGGTGCAAGACGTATGTTTTGGTAGTCGATGCGCAGGCAGCTTAGTTAGCTCGTTACGTTACCTTTACTTCGTAGGAATCGACCAGCTTTTGAATGAGTGGGGGAGGGTCAAATCGCATTTGAAATGGTTCGTCAGTAGAGATGTTCCCACAGGTGCACCTTCTTCCAAGGGTACTATAATTCCTATTCTTATCCCTTCATTCCCTTTTTTGGTCGGTATACATTCTAGGAAATTCATATGCTCCATGGACGGAGCAAAAAGTGGAGTGTTGGTCGGAGCAAGTCGCCCGGTGCTATTACAAGACAGGAGGGAGAGACGCTCATCCTCCCGAAATGCTTTGTCATTTCGTTCCCCTTCATTTCCTTCTCGAATGGGGGGAATGGGGGAGGACTCATATTTAGAATCTTTCTGCGGTGTGCTCTGTTTACTATTCTTTCGTACTCTCTTCTCTTTACCACGTGATAGGTTAGCGAAGTGTGAGCGGTCACGGAGAAAGGACCACAGACTTTGTGAAGGGAATGAGCAAGGACTCAATGACAAGATGAGATGCCCCAGGCACCCCCATTTCTTTGCTCCTCTCCGCTTCGCCACGAGTCGCTGGGTCGTTAAAGTATGTGCGAGTTGTAGTGAAGAGAAAGTGAGCAAAAAGTCGTCGGGTGGTGCTTGTTTGGGGGGTGTGCCACCAGAAATCGGCCTTTGAAGCTCTCGCCTTACCAACCAGTTGACTTCTGATGGCTGTTGGTCACGACTACTACCAAAAAGTGAACATGAAGATTCCACAAATATCACATGGAGGAGTGTGCATATTTATGTTGGGTGTTCTTCTGTCGTGTGACTCGGTGGCTTATGTGCGACCTGTGGCCCACGCCTCCTATTTGTTCAGGGCGAGTGGTATGAACTCTGATTCAATCCGGGTATTCAATCTTGCCCCTTAGATGCTCAGTTGGCTCCTCCCCCTTGATAGGAAGATGGCTGATTCCAAAATTCGTGCATAAGGGTCAGGAACTTTGGATGAACGGAGGCGAATGGGTGTCAGCTTCGCTTCTCGGAAACTCCTAGTGCTGACCACATTGAGAGACACGAAAGGGCGGGTAATGCCTGTAGGCGAAGTGGCGTTGAGCATCCCGGGGGGGTACGCAAAGAGAGGTCGTGATGATGTCATCTATGTTCGTACCGCTCCTCGTGGAGTAGATCTCGCATCCTCGTACCTTTTACCGTTGGATCAGGGAATGGGATAATTCCCACGAAATAATCAAAACAAGCCAGCTGGGCCGTGAGCGCGGTGGGAATGGGCTTCCGAAAAAGCCAGCTCGGGCCGATCGGGGCCAGCATAGAGTGAAGGGGGTGGCCCCCCTATTGTGTTGGCAAAGCAAGCAGGTTTCGAGCTGATCAAAGCGGATGTAGGGACTCGGGTCAGGGCACAACGTAACTCAGAGAGCCATGGAATTTAGGGTGAGACAAAAGGGTAGTTGCAGGCCCGAGAACTACTTTACCACACCACCTCGATTGGGTATTTCAGACGACGACTATTGCACTTTTGTTGGGGGGATCCGCCGCCTAATCTAAAAATGGGCATGTGTAAATAGAATAGAAAGAAGGCGAAGAAACAGGGGAAAAAAAGGACGCTTGTTAAGAAGCAAGCTGGTATCCCTTTCCTGTCCGTCTCGAAGGGTCTCCCCATCTCTCCTCAACTGCCCTCAGTCTTCGACTCGAGCTATATGAGGCAGAAACTTGTCCCACGTACTGTTCGGAGGCCGAGTCCCATCCCAGCAGTGAAGTAAAGGTGCGGCTTAGGTCAACTAATACGAATAAGATACTGTTCACTTAACGATTGCCTTTGGGTTCCGAACTTCATATGGGGAAGGAGTGTTGTTGTTTGCGAGGTCTCGATCATTTACATGGACCCACTTCTTATGGAATTGTAGGAATTTGATGATTTATCAACCGTCCTAGAAGAACGATCGGTTCATGTTTGAGCATGATGAATCACTTCGTGCCTACCTGTTGCCAATACACTTTTCGGCCTCATATGAGAATGGAAAAGTGTTGCATTTTTTGCATCGGTGGATGAAGAATTGCGAACATAATAATTTCTCGTTTACCATGTTCCCAGAGAAAAAGATACTTATTTTCCATTCGAGAAAAGACTCACACGACTGAAGTGGCTATACATACAAATCCATTTATGGATCTATATGCTCCGATTAGGGCTGGAAGTTCAAGAACTGGCGGCTGGTATACTACCATAATGAAACTGCCTTTTCTTTTTTGTATTTGGATAGGATTTCTGTTGGCTTCATCGGGAGGCTCGCGTAGTTTGTTACGTTAGCTAAAAAAGTACCAATTGCATTGGAATTGAGAAGTGAAGTAAAGGTGTGGAAAAGAGAGTTAATAATTGCATAAAAGTGGAGTAAAAGCTAGTCTCGATGGTGTGCGAGTAGCTTGAATCTCAGATATCTCCCCTCCTAATTATCTTTATTAGGTCGAGGGTACGAGCTATAGTAAGAAACCGAAGCAAGGTAAGCCACTGGAGCAAGCGGAGGGCACGGCCAGGAAGATGAAAGGGTATTTCGGGAAGTCCAAGGGTCGTGCAAGCATGGGGGTGTTGGACATACCTTCAAGTAAATGCCGCAAAGCTAGAACGTTGAAACTCCCATGAAATCCGATGCTCCTGTAGTAGTACTAAGGTTGGTGCCATGCATGTTGGAGATATGAATACTGAGCCTTACTACTCAAACTGATTGTGGGTCCAATTTGCATGAGGTGCCTATATTTCACTCTCCCATTCTACAAAGGTGGTGGAGGTGGCTGGTGGGGTCTCCTCCCTTGCGGGCCCCAACCTCATCGTGCACAGGACTTATCAAGAGTGCGTGGACATGCTTACGGCTAAGTGGAGGTAGTTGTTTCAGCTGGCAGATTGGTCAGAAGAAGAAAGGCTAGCTCACTTCACTCCCCTCCCCATGCATCAAAGAAAGCTCCTTTTCCAAGGCCTGATCTTGCCGCAGGATAGGAAAGGTGATGAACTACCTCTTTTTCCCAGATGAAGGGGAATTCAAGCCTAAGAAAGAAGTAGGACCCCAACTAGAGCTCTTTCTAGTCTTCCAATGCCAACAGTCCCAGAGAATGTGGAAGCAGACAATTTGGACTAAGGAAGCGCGAGAGAGGAGATCCCCTGTGAATCTTGCCAAGATGAATCAGACAGGGATCATGCCCATCTTCCCCACAAGTGGAAAGGCGAGCGTTGAAGTAGGTTAGTTTCCACTCCAACCCTAGAAAAAGAATCATAATAAGCTTCATCTAGTCCAGGCAGTTTAAAAGCTTTTCAAGCCCAGTGACAGTCGAGCATACTGCAAGGTCTACCTTCTCAGCATAGTGAGGAGGGAAATATCAGCGAAATCAAGTCCACCCCTTGGTTTCATTTCAAGGGAGCTGGGGGAATAGACAAATCCGAGAGACTCCTCCCAATCCAAAAGTGAAAGCCAATGAAATGGGAAGATTAGTACTACCACCAACCTGGGAAGTTAGGAGGGAAGAAGAAAGAAAAAGCCATCCATTTGGTTCTCTCCTCTTCGGCTATCGCCTGCGTTCGTGCCTTTCCCATGAAATCATTATTCTCGCAAATCAAGAATACTTCGTCCCTGACACGGATTGACCCTATATCGTGCAATCAATCATCTCCACTGGCTTTGTTCTTCGACAAGGGGGATCTAGGTTATGAAAGATCTTGGACAGGGACAGGAATGCATTGCTTAGTTGATGAAAAGACCGCTTCTTTGCTTTCTCCCGGTTCGGCCGGAACCACAGACCTGCACCATCACATTACTACCCCGTGTTATTAATAGTCGGATGTGACAGTGGGATCCGTATGCCTGATGTTCAATTGAGATAGCTTCTCCGACAGTTGGGACAGAGGAGGGGGAAAGACTCATTTGCATAGTACGCGAGAGCACTATACCTATTCTACGAGGCGGGAATGAAAATCATGACTTCCCTATCTTTGGGAAATCTTCACATGATCAATCTTTCTCTATCTCACCGGAGGACAGAGAGAAATCGAAGAAAGGGACCTTATGTACCTGAAAACCCATCAAGGGAGACGGCTGAGGACTCGGGACCAAGTAGAATTGACAAAGAAAGCGTCGGATCCTCTTTACTAAAATGAGACGTAGAGGGGAGAGCATGCACCCTGTAGTATATCAGTCGTTCACAATTACACATCCAATTTCAACCTCTTTTGAAAGGATGCAAAAAGACGTCAACTTTAGAGCGGCACCTACAAGTGACATCGGCAGGAGGCAAGAACTTCCCATTCCAATCGACTGGCTTACCGGAAGCTTTTTGTCCAGCGAAGCGAACTAGGTGGGTCCAACCTTACTTCAAAATAGAGGGGAAATCTCAGAACAAGAAAGGCCAAGGGAGGGAGCACGAACCTGGACTTCGGGCGACCGACTCTTTACCAAGTCAATGGATTTGGGAGGTCATTTCACTCTCTTTCTCTGAGAGGGGAAGTAGGAATAGAGGGAAAGAACGAAAGCGAGGGTACCTAACATCAATTATGAGGACCCAGGGCGAGTCAATAATCAAATATATCTTTCCTGGGGAACAAGGAGAATGAAGAATGAATAATGAAGAGCCTGGGAAGAACATAACTTTGATGGAAGTCGATTCCCTTTAGAGTAATCAGTCTCTATTAAGAATAGATTACCGGGCTCTTTAAATAGAATGTGAGTGGACCCCTGTAAATACACTGATTCACTTCCCCAGCCTAGGTAAGCTCTGTTGGAATGATTGGAGTCCTATCCCACACAAATATAATTTGACGAGATAAATACGGATGGCCGCTTCCCCTAGGCTTGTCCTATCCCACACAAATTTACTAAGGTTATAATCCAACTAGGACTCGAAGGTCCTAGGCTTGGACTATCCTAGATAAACCCGTGCATACATAAAACAACTCGGCTTACTAATGAACCATAACAAGAGCATCTATCTAATCACGATTTAAGTGTAAATCGATCTGCCCTACCCACTCACCCTACACACAAGGAAATTAGCCACACATAGATATAAAGAGAAAGCACGACATCTCAATGGAAATAAAATAATCATCATATTGCAAAGATTTGAGAGTTCAACAATAAAGATGAAAAAATATAGAGTAGAAGGAAACCAAGAAATCCTGGACATATGAAGTGTGGGGTGTCTCCTTAACGAAGGTGGTGGCAAGATGAAACGTAGATCTTAATGTGAAGCACAGGTCTCAAGAACTTGTCCAAGTAGATGTGGAAATGTGATTGATGGTGTGACTATGGTGGAAGTTGGAGTGTGGAGAGGATAATGAAGATGGAAGAGAAGTAGGGAGGATGGCCTTGCATTGGTGGAGGCAATGGTGGTGGAGGGCCTTGGAAAGAGGGTGATGATGGTGGGTGTTGGGTGGTTGTAGGTTTAGGGTTTGGATGGTAGAGGATGGAGGCTATGGAGCAAGGTGGCAAGAGCAAGGAAGCAGGTTTGGACGTGCATGGGGTCTTAAATAGAGTGGCGGTCGACCAAGGTTTTCTTGCTGGAGAGGTTTAGGTATAGGATTATGGAAATTTGGTTTAGGATTTGGGAATTAGGATTAAGAATCATGTATTTTTGGAAAGTAGGATTTGGTAATGATGGTTAGTGGTCCCTAGAACCTAATGTATGCATGAACATGGTGGAAGAAACGAACTTGTGTCGAGTTGGGGGGTACTTGGTGGAGTTCAACATGAATGTGAACATGGTTGGGTGTGAATGGGGGCATGTTCACATTGTAGAGAATTTTAGGAAGAATCAATTAAGTGATTGGTAATTGATTTGTGTTAAGTGATTGATTGGATACCAATTAGGATTAGGCAATTCTTGCATGGGGATTTTTGGTGCAGGCCATATAGTGGACATGGGATGTAGTGGGGGCTAGGGTTAGGTAGTGTGGAAAGGAGGGTAGAAGGACTAGCGTTAGGGTTTAGGTTTGGATAAGGTTGAAGGGTTAAGGTTCTCATAACACCTTGCTTCATTCTGACCTAGCTTTGACTTGTTTTGACTCAATCTTGACTCAACCCTGAAAACAAAATAAACATTAATCACAAAGAGGCTTAACAACACATAAATAACCCATAATGCGTGCACTATGGCCTAGATGCAATTATATATATAATGAGCTAACCTAATGCATTGATGCACTTACTACCATGAAACTAACATAAATTAAGCATGACATATATATTTATGTGTTCACTAGGGTCTGCTTCGAAAATGACCTTGATGGGGTGTTTAGCGTCGTTGCCTCGGCTGGGTAGGATTGTTGGGGTTCGGCCGTTGCATTGAGAGAGTGCTTGGAGGGCTTGATAGTGGAACTTCTTGGAGGGGAGATCCCGATTTGGGCTGTCATATGGGAGGCGGTGCTTCGCGTCGATGTTGACGACATTGATTACCCTGAATCGCTGTAGGTGGGTTTAATAGAGATCGTTTGGGTCTACGAGGGGGTGCTTTGACTTTTTTGTCTCATTGCGGTGGATGTACTGTGCCAGATTCCCTTCTTGCATCTGGGATTCCATCTGGTTGCACAAGTTTCAGTAATTTTCGGTGGAGTGGCCCTTTAGCTGATGATAACAATAGTAGGGGTCGTTTGTTGCCTGCCAGCGTAGTGGCGATGGGGGTGATAGTCCTACCTGGTCGGTGTTAAGAACTTTTGCGAGCAGGTTTGTATGGTTGCAAGTGGGGGTGTACTCTTGGTATGCCTCTCTCCTTTGTGGCAGATGCCTATCTGCGTGTTCGTCGTAGTGACACCAACCGTTTTGGTCGTCTAGGTAGCTTTGATTGTCTCAATTGAACTGGTTTTGGTTGCGGTTGTCATGCTGGACGAGTTGGTTTTCTCGTCGCTCCTGGACTCGACTAGTTAATGTATCCGACTGCTGCTTCTCGAGGGCGCTTGCCGCCCTTAGGTGGGAGCCGAAAGATTCATCTTTGTCTACATAGTGGTTGGTGTAGTCTTAGAGTTCAACCATGTTGCATGGTGGGAGATCCTTCGTGTTCTAGAATTCCAAATCCAAAAGCGTTTGCTGGAACAATTGGATGGCTATTGGGTCATGGGGTCTCCGACAACGGAAGTATTGGGCCTTGTATCTGTTGAGATTGGCCCTAAACGTTTCCCCTTTCTTTGGTTAAATCTCTTCTAGTTTCTTGGGGTTATCTCGAATAAGAAATATTGGTAAAACTTCTTGGCTAACTCTTGGAAAGACTTGATTTTCCTTGCTGGTAGGTTGTTGAATCACTCGTGGGCATTATCAATGAGGAGGGATGGGAAAACTCGACACATGATGGCGTTGGGGCAACCGTGGATCAGAATGTGTTGTTAGTAGCTTCCTACGATTATCGCTGGGTTGGTAGTCCCTTTGTACTGGGGGGTTGTTAGGGTGCTTGTAGCGTTGTGGGAGGGGGCTACCCTGACCTCCTTAGTGAAGGGGAATGCCGTGACGAATGGATTTCTGTGTATTCCCCTTATGGCTTGAGTGACCTGTTGGATGATGTCTGGGGCTTGATCATTTGGGCGGGAGTAGGATGGATTAGGGGCAGGGGGGACAACGAGTTTACCTTGGATGTCCTGGGTGGGTCCTTGGGGTTCCACGTGGCCTAGTAGTGGATCTGCTAGCGCAAGTCCTCTAGTTGCTGTTGGAGTTGTGCATTTTCCACCTAACTTGGTGGATGCGCTCGTCGTTTGGTGCCCCAAGATGATGCTCCTTGCCTGGGACTGGGAGCTCTTTCACAGCCTTCAAGATCACCTTTCGTCAAGCTTGGGTCTCTTGGATTTCCTTTGCTAGTTTGTAGGACTCCTTTACGATGGCGTGGAGCATCGTCTGATAGTTTCTCTTGACTTCCTTTGCCTGATGGAGAGGGTCGGGTTCGTCTTGGCTTGGTGTTTCGAGTTCAAGATTCAACTCCTTTTCCATTCGGTGGGTCAGGGGGACTTTTTTTTTGTGGAGGAGGATTCCACCAGCTGCTCAGGGTGCTCTGGCAGGTCTTGAGGGAGAGCGTTCGGGTCACCATCTATCCTCACCGAAGTCGAGCCTTTTTTGCCTTCGGGGTGATTTCCTGCAGTTGCCACGTCTTAGCTTTTTGTTTGGTGGAGTGGTCACTTTACCATAGACGATGCCAACTGATCGATCTCATGAGACTCTACAGGAGAGAAGGAAAGGCGGGAGTGATACACCACGACATGAAACAAGAAATACAAGAGCTTGGTTACTTAGTTCCGTCGATATGCCTAGGGAGGGGTTTGACCCTCAAATATTCACTAGTCTTTTTTCTTTCTTTCTTTTAATGAAAGTACTACAAAAGGGATGCCCTCTTTCAGCTATAATCAACTCCTTATCTAGGGTGTGGAGAGGTAATCGTTCGACCTAGGAGAGTGAAATGGGTTGCTTTGGGGCTTTATTGGTCGCCTCATTCTTTGTGCTATTGCTTCAACTCCTGCTCCTTTGCTTCGGGCTTTGTGCCACCGCCCTTAGTCGATGGGAGCTAGGTAGTAATTGGGATCGAATGATCCGTCTCCCATGTGACTTCCCAATGATTGCAACTTGGGCAGTTGGTGAAGTGGGCATTCCTGGTTGCTTTTGAGTGAGGGATCAAATCGACATCCTTGTGTAATTTCCTGAGTAGCAGGGGGGTTCCTTAGCTTCCAGGTGGGGTTGACTTTCCTTTTGAGCTTTGCTTGCTTTGTGGGTCAACTCTAGGTGGATCCGACTTTCTTTCCCCAATCAATACGTGATTCTTTACTTGTGAATTGATGTAGAAAGATATATATGTTATGT
This sequence comes from Thalassia testudinum, assembly GCA_037157565.1. Classification (NCBI taxonomy): domain Eukaryota; kingdom Viridiplantae; phylum Streptophyta; class Magnoliopsida; order Alismatales; family Hydrocharitaceae; genus Thalassia; species Thalassia testudinum. The sequence continues at coordinate 30,441,920 of JAZHRO010000024.1, forward strand.
AATCACTCGTGTGTACTGTGACCTTAGGGTCATTAAATTTATGGAGTAAAATCTACCGTTTACTCAAAATTATTATTTGTACCCATAATTATGTGAGAAAAAACCCCACTTGTCAAGTAACAATCCACATAAAATTTATACGGACCAAACAAGCAACAAAAGAGTTTTTTTTGAAGGGTAAAAGCTTAGTTCATTCCAACCTCAAATGTTACAAGAAAAATGTGGCCAATGCCAGACACTATAGACATCAGTCTCAATACAATGCTTGGCAAGATTATGAGCGAGAGCAACATGTTGTCTAGGGACCTTACTCAAAGATAAGGAAGGTACAAAGCGGAATAAGGATTAACACTTCAGAATAACTTGCTTTGATCTCCAATGAGGTTGCGAAAGGTTCAATATTTGGCTAACGGGACCAGCTGCATTGTTGGAAATTCTACCCGCATTGATAGCCAAATTCAAGTCATGGTGAATGCCTTGAAGAATCGCAAGAACTTTAGCTTCAAGGGGGGTGGTAGTAGACAAGTATTCAGCGTTACTAGCTATAATGTCCCCATTTTCTTTCCTTGCAATAACAGCAATGCATAAGTTGGTTTCTCTGACAACAGCATCTATTAGGATTGAGACTCCTGTAAATTGGATATGATGGTCCGCGTGATTCTGTTGGAGAGTTAAAGTTAGCCATATTTGAAGCCTTGTGAATGGCTTCCCTCAGATGGAGTGGCAGTCCCCCCAGAATATGATCACAGCACTGCAGCCAGAGAACATGTAATATATAGAAAGGAATATTACTGTCACCATCTTTTTTCCCCAAAGCCTCTACTGTTGAAAAGCATTTTTCTAATCAAGTTCCAGTGAGAGAATTGATTTGAATTCCCAAATAAAAGCACACTGCCCTGGATACATGACATCCAAAAAATGTGTTAATGGTTTTCGAGGGTTCAATTGCATAGATCACAAGATGGGTTAATACCTGACATTCTTTGCGTCAATACAGCCTTTGTGGGAAGAGTAGCCGTGACAAGCCCTCTAGAGAATTTTTTTTTTTGCGAGGAGCCAAAGATTTGAGAGACCAAATCCTTTTACAGTTTGATAGTATCAGGAGAGTGGATTTGATCCTTTCCAAATTGCAACAATATAGCTTGATAGGCTGATTTGATGGTAAATTTGCTCAACGAGTGAGGAGTCCAAATCAAAGAATCCTCTTCCCCTTCTAATATAGGAGTGGACTGAATTTTCCTCACTACTTCGTCACTAAAATAAAGCTGCAAATTAATTGTGTCCCACTCTATATCATTAGTAATAAATTGCTGCAAACCAGCAGTGTTGTTTGCATATATCGAACTGAGCAGCAGGGGAGAGTCCCAGTCTCTAATCTAGTTATCCCTCCATGGATTAATTCTCTGCCCATTTCTATACCTGCCAAAGGGTGAATTTAAACAACTGTTCTCTAATCTAAAACAGAGCCCTCATGAAAGGGGAAGCATCATGTGAAGGGTAGTAATCCCAGAATGAAGAATTGAAGAAATATTTTCCCTTCATACAAGACTGCCATAAGCTGTTCTCTTTAGTTAATAACTGCCATCCCATTTTCATCAAGAAAGCAAGATTAGTATAGTGAGGATCTTGAAACCCCAATCCCCCAAAATGTTTCGGGATGGCTATTGAAGCCATGCTTTAATATACAAATGCCTCTTTCCATCCATAGATCCCCACCAAAAATGATGAACACTTTTCTGAATTTCTGGGCAAAGTTTTCTAGAGAAAAGGTTGGTAAACATTAAATAACAAGGGACAGCCAGTAGTGAAGACTGAATTAGAATTCTCTACCCTGCTTGGGATAAGGCCCTACCCATCCAACTAGTTAATTTCTTCTGACACTTTGGGAGAACCAAGTCTTTAAGCTTTTTCTGCGATTAGGAGTCCAGGAGAGGGCATCCTAGGTAAAGCACCTCATTCGTGAACTTCCCAACACCAAGGGCAAAACTGATGTTGTCCTGCAAAGTGGAAGAAACTCCCTTACTGAAATAAACCTTCGATTTGCTGAAATTGACCTTCTGACCTGGCGTAGTATGGAAATTGTTCAAAATGGACTTTAGGAGAAATGCTTCTTGTGAGGATGCTGTAGCGAAGAGAACAGTATTATTGGCAAACATAAGATGAGCAAGCGGTGCCATATCTCAAGCCAATTTATACCATGAAATGAGATTATTGGAAAGGGAAGAAAGAAGGATCAAGTCAGAAATTCAGAGCAAAGGATGAAGAGATAAAGGAGAGAGAGGCAGCCCTGTCTTATACCACATGAAGGGAAAATAGTGTTAGATGTGTTATCATTAACGATAACTTGAAAAGACACAAGATGCAATATAAGACATAATTAAAGAAACCAGACTACAAGAAAAATGAAGTTGAACTAAACAAGCTATTAGGAAATATGTTGAGTTACGTTATATTGTAAGGAGCGTCATGCCTTTTTTATTATTTTGTTGGGTTTATGTTGTAACTTTTCCCTTACCTCTCTCTATATAAAAAGGTGTAGGAATGGTTTGGTAATTAAGAAAAATCATTTTCTTTAACTTGGTATCAGAGCTAAGTTGGGGACTCTACCTCCAAACCCTAACCCTACCACCAAGCCTCACCACTGCCGCCGCCACTGGCAGCAGCAGCACCGTCGCCCCCAGCAGCAGCAGCGCTGGCCAGTTGCAGCAACACCGCTGCCACCAGCAACAGCAGCAGCAATGCTACGCTGCCGGTAGCAGTGTTGCTGCCTAAGTGCAAGCATCGCTGCTGCCAATGTAGCGGCAGGAGTAGCAGTAGGGGGGCTCCTCGACCCTCCTCTTCTCTGGAGTCCTCTTCTTGCTGCTGGGTTCCTTCCGGTGGTAAGTAGAGGGCTGTAGACCCTATTTTTCCCTTGCATCGAGGTCTAGGAATGTCCTTGGATTGTTGATGATGGAGTTTTAAAGCGAGGATCTTATGAAAAGGAGTTTGGAAATTTATTTTTGATGGTATAATCAAATCAGAATTTTCATTACTATTTTGGGTTGTGTATTTTCCTATTGATGCATGTTTTTGGGGTGTGTATTCTCCTTGGATTGTTGACCGCATGTGAGCGGAGGTTTTTTTTGGGTGTGTATTCCTCATTTGGTGCATATTTTTGAGGTGTGTATTTTCCATCTCTATCAGATTTCAAATCTGTGTTTGAAGGTGTTTGTGGTTGGTTATCACTATAGCCTCATCATAGTCAGAATCTAGAGTTACGTTAGAACAAACTGGAGAAAGTGTAGTTTACAAGAACCCATTCTTTGCTCCTATTGTGAAGGTTGATGAGACCAATTACTCTCATTAGTTTCAGACATTTCTTGTGACTGTGGAAGGACATAAGAAGCAACATGTTCTCATAGAAGTACCACCAGAGCAAAAGACAGGTAAATATGTAACCTAGAATAGAGATGATGCCATGGTGAGGGCCTGGATACTCAACAGTGTTATACCTCGCATTGGAGATGAAGTCATGTATTACAAGATGACCATGGAGATGTGGGATGGTCTGAAGGTCGCTTATTCTTAGGAACTCAACTCTACCTAGTTCTTTCAGATTCATTATGATCTCTGTCACTTGAAGCAGGAATCAATGAGTCTCTCGTAGTACTATTCCATCATGGACTCTTGGAGAAATACAATGCATGCAAGCCTATGTGTACCTCAGCCACGTGTAGGGATCGGAGGAAGTTCTCTGCACATGTTTCTGGCAGGGCTCAATGACAGTTATTCTGCTGCATGCTCACAGATTTTGACACCATTTGATCTTCCTCCTATTAAGGAGATATACAGGAGACTGAGCAGGCTGCAGATCCGGTCTATGCCAGAGGGTGTTATTGGTAACACCTCTTCTGCTCATGTAGCTGTGAGTACTAGTGGACGGATAGGAACCTTTAAAGTCAAAGGCAGGGGGCGTGCTGATGGTGGTCGTGGTAAGCCCACCTGTTCTTATTATGGGAGATTTGGCCACATTGAGGCTAAGTGCTGGAACAAACTTAGATGACCTGTAGTTGCCAATCAAGTTTCTGTGACTACACCTCCAGCCATGTCCACTGAGGTAGTAACCCTTGCAGATGCGAACTATGATGCAGTTGTACAACGTCTAGTCTAGTTGACCCATGAGTAATCTCAATCCTCAGGCACAATTGCTTATGCATCCGCATCAGGTATGAATAACTCATAGTTGATTGATTCAGGTGCCTCAGATCATTTGATAGGGAATTTCCAGAGTTTTGGCAATTTGCAAAAGATACCATAGGATCACTCAGTGCAGCTTGCAGATGGTAGGCATGCCCTCATCTGTGGTAAGGGAGGGGTATCAGTTACTCCCTCCATGCATCTCTTTGATGTTTACTATGTACCTGATATGGCAATGCAGCTGTTATCTGTTAGTACTATTACTAAGCAGTTGAATTGTCATGTTATTTTTGATGCGGTTGGATGTACGTTTCAAAACCTCATGATGTGGAAAATGATTGGTGGTGGCCATGAGGAGGGGGTGTATACTGGCTGGTTCAGAGTCTTGTTGCTATAGCCTGTCAAATGAGTACTACTGCGACGAGTGCCTTGCAGTGGCACAGACGACTAGGCCATCATTCACTGGACAAGTTACATCGGATCATCCCTCATTTTTCTCTTGCCATGAAGATTCAGTGTAATGCCTGTCAGCTGGGGAAGTATCACCGTGCTAGTTTTCCAGCTTCTATTTAGTCTAGTAGTTTTGCTTGCTTTGATTTATTGCATTGTGATGTCTGGGGTCCTAGTCGTGTGGTAAATCGACAGAGTTATCGATATTATTTGTTATTTGTGGATGATTTCTCCCGTTTGTCGTGGATTTTTTTTGATGTGGAATAAATCAGAGGTTGGATCCATTATTTAGTAGTTTGTGATGTTTGTGAAAACTCAGTTTGATGTGTGTATTAAGAAGATTAGAACTGATAATGCTTTAAAATTCTGTACTAAGAATTTGGCTGACTTGTATGGGTCACTTGGCATTGTGCATCAGACATCGTGCCCTCACACGTCATAGCAGAATAAGATTGCTGAAACACAACACCGTCATTTTTTGGATATAGCTAGAGCTTTGTAGATTATGAAAGAGATGTTGGAGACAGGTAGTCTACCATTGGCTTCTGTATTGTTGTAGCTGGGAATTTGGTGACCTGGAGGAGCAAGAAACAAAGTGTAGTTTCACGCTCTAGTGCTGAGTCTGAGTACCGCGCCATAGCACATATTGCAGTTGAGATGATATGGATAAGATCTTTGTTACGAGATTTTTATGGAGATGCATTGTGACAACTGAGCTGCAACATACATCGTAAACAATCCTATGTTCCACAAGAGAACGAAACATGTGAAAGTGGATTGTTATTACACCTGGAGTTTGATTCAGTAGGGTTTGCTTTGTACTACCTATCTTGCCTCTTCAGACTAGACTGTTGACATGTTTACCAAGCTGTTGTCTCGCCCTTAATTTGAGAAGTGTAGAAACAAGTTGAGCATGGTGGATATATATCTCCAGCTTAAGGGAGAGTGTTGAGTTACGTTATATTGTAAGGGGCGTTATGTTCTTTTTATTATTTTGTTGGGTTTATGTTGTAACTTTTCCCTTACCTCTCTCTATATAAAGAGGTGTGGGGATGGCTTGGTAATTAAGAAAAATCATTTTCTTTAACTAAATAAAATTAGGGATTCTATCTCCATATTTAGCATTTACTATTTTTAGCAAGTGTTTAATTGGGTTTCTACGTTTGCCTTTGCCTCTCTTTATATAAAGAGGGTTAGGGCCTCTCCTTTCATTAATAACAAGAATTATTTCTCCCTAAAATTCTCTACATGGTATCAGAGCCACAGATTTTGGTGGCCTAGGGTTTAAAAGAAGATCTAGAGGGGGGCCCTCCGATGACGTCGTCGGTCTCCGACGAGCCACCGAGAGGCTCTCCCCTCTCCTTTTCTTCTTCCTCTCTCGCTACTGCTGCTGTTGGGTTCTCGTTGCCGGTGTAGAAGGCTCCCTCGTTGCCGCCCTCAACTTTGCCACGTGGACATCGCCTTAGCGACCACGCAGGGGGAAGGCAACGCGGTCCTCTGCGATCCAATTCTTCCCCTTCTTAGTCCTCCCGATCTTAGCAGGAAGGTACTTGAGGACGATGACGAGGTAGATGGGGGGCTGACGTCGGTCCTCTCGACATACTTGTCGACCTTTAGGAAGCGGGCGATCCTCCTCACTGGGAACTGGAGACTCGCCTTGCTGCTCCTTGACGACGCTTTCTTCGCCACCCTTGCCCCTGATCCTTGACCACAGGCTCGCTTTCGCAGGAGCGTCTTCTTTGGTGCCATCGGAGGTGCCAATGCCATTTTGGCCCTCCTCACTTGCGCTGTCGAGGGCTTGTGATGGAGTTGGGTGCTCTTCGGGCCCTAATTGCTGCTTCCTCGGGCATTATTGGCTCTCATTGGGGATTGCTACTTTGACTGTTTTAGGGTTTAAAAATTGGGGGGGGGGGGGGGGGGGGGGGAGTGTTATTTGCTTATTAAGTCTAGCGGTTTTTTCAAGTTTATGTTTTTAGTGTCTTATCTCTGGAGCCTTTATGTGTAGCCCCTCAAGTTCTAAGTTTATTTTTGTTTGGATCCTTATATGTTGAGTAGAAGACACAAGAATTGAAGACGAGAGCTATCTCAAGATGTCAAAGTTCGAGCAGCACTCTTATTTACCTCAAGAGAAACCAAGTGTTGACTGGCTCTATGAGGGCGTACAAGAAGGGGCACTCATGGTTGAAGACACGAAGAGCGGACTCCACGTCAACAAGAATGGATCTTCACTTTCTTAAGGATCCAAGCCTTCGTCGTTTCCTACGTTTCGATGTGCGGGGGAGTGTTAGGAAATAAAATTAGGGATTCTATTTTTATATTTAGTTGAAGTGAATAAACTTTTTCTACCATTACCATGAACTTCCTACACTTCTATATAGGTGTGGGAAAATGTACATCATAAACCCGCTACTTAAAATAAAATAACACGGCACCCCTTACAAACATAAACATAAACATAACTCTACACTCCCTCTCAAGCTGGAGCATATATATTTATCATGCTCAGTTTGTTTACACTTCTCAAACTGGGGACGTGGCAATGGCTTGGTAAACATGTCAGCAGTGTGGTCTGAGGAGGCAAGACAAGTAGTATGAAGCAGATCTTGTTGAATCAAACTCCTAGTGTAATGACAATCCACTTCCACATGTTTTGTTCTCTCATGGAACATAGGATTGTTTGCAGTGTAGGTAGTAGCTTAGTTGTCACAATGCATTTCCATAGGTTCCTGAACATCAACATGAAGATCTCGTAACAGAGATCTGATCCATATCATCTCAGCAGCAGTATGTGTCATGGCCCTGTACTCAAACTCATCACTAGAGCGTGAAACAACACTTTGTTTCTTGCTCCTCTAGGTTACCAAGTTTCCAGCAACAAAGGTACAGAAACTAGTAGTGGACCACCTATCCTCGACATCACTTGCATAATCTGCATCTGAGCATGCAACAATGGTAATAGGTGCCTTTCTCTGGAAAAGAATGCCTTTTCTTGGATATCCCTTGATGTACCTTAACACCTGCATCACAGCCTGCGTATGAACCTCAGTGGGTTTATTTAAGAATTGACTCGGCTTCCCCACGGCAAGGCTAATATCTGGCCTATTGATAGTCAGATATAACAGCTTCCCCAGCAGCTGTCAATATGCCTTCTTGTCTTTTAGCTTTACATTATCCTCAAACAAATGAATTTTAGGATCCATAGGAATATTTGCATCTTTGGATTATAGCATGCCTATCTCCCGAAGAATATTAAGGGCATATTTCCTCTACAACATAATTGTCCCTTGCTTACTTGTGGCAAACTCGATGCCTAAAAAATATCTCAGCTTCCTAAGATCTTTTATGACAAACTGGTGTGTCAAGTATTTCTTTATCTGAGATATACCCTCTGCATCATCACCTGTTAGAATAAGATCATCCACATAAACAAGCCACTGTATTTCTACTGGTCTTCCTTACAAATAGTCAATGATCCGATGATCTCTGCATCCCAACAACAGATAATGCCTTAGACAGGCGCTGGAACCAGGCTCGGGGGCTCTGCTTAAGACCATAAATGGCCTTACGAGGCCTGCATACACACTCCCCCTAGATCTCAAAGCTAGGTGGTTGTTGCATATATATTTCTTCCTCCATGTCTCCGTATAGAAATGCATTTTTAACATCCAACTGATGTAACTGTCATCCATAATAAGCTGCAAGAGATACAAGAATTTGAACAGTAGAGAGTCGTGCAACAGGGGAGAACGTGTCAAAGAAATCCACCTCATATGTCTGGGTGAATCCTTTGGCCCCTAAGTGGGCCTTATACCTTGAAATATACCAATCTGGGTTGTATTTCAAGGTAAAGGTCCATCTGGCTCCAACAAGACGTGCACCAGACGATAAAGGTGCCAGCTCCCAGGTACCTCTGGTAGTAGTGCAGACATCTCCATAGTTGCCTTCCAGCGTGGATGTAGTAGAGCCTGCTGGTACGAGGTAGGTAACTCAACACTGGATACAATAGCTGTGAATGCATGAAATTTCGAACATAGAGAATCAGTAGTAACATCACATCTGGCAACACGATACTGGGCATAAGATCGTGGAGCCTTCCTAATAGCAATAGGAATATCATCATCAGTACTCATGGAATCAGGTCCTGGAGAACTATCCTCAGGTGGCGGACTCCCACCTGTTTCATCTGCTGACACTATGCCTGAAAAGGTCTCCTAAGTAGAAATCGCCTCTAGGTTATCAACACAAACCTGAGGAGTCTGTGAAATAGATGGAAGGGGCTTTGCCCTATATACAACTGGCAACTGATAGGTGTGACCCTTGAAGGTCCTTTCATCCGCTGGTGCTGGTGTGAATGTGCTGGTAAGTGGCTCATCAACCTGAGAAGGGCTACTAGTATCTGTGAATAAACTAAATGGTATAGGAGCAACTGGTATAGGTGCACCCTCTGGCACACTCTGCACTTGCCTGGCAGCAGCAGAAAAATAAGGAACAACTACATGAAAGTGACATTTGCACTAATATGTCTCTGGTGTAGGGGATCAAAACACTGATACCCTTTCTGAGTACGAGAATAGCCAAGAAACACACACTTGACTGCTCTAGGTGCTAATTTATCATGCCCAGGTCCAAGGAGATGTACAAAAGTCACGCACCCAAATGTCTTGGGTGGAAGATCCAACAGCTCATCGTTTGGATAAAGCACCTGCCATGGTATCTGCTCGTGAATCAATGAGGAGGACAATCTATTAATAAGGTAGCAAGCTGTGAGAATTGCATCTCCCCAATGTTTTGTGGTACACTGTTATGAATAAGAAGAGCTCTGGCCATATTAAGGATATGTCTGTGCTTTCTCTCTACGACTCCATTTTGCTGAGAAGTGTGAGGACATGAGGTCTGATGAATTATACCATGTATGCCATAGAATTCTGCCAACCGACGAGTACAAAACTCTAGTGTATTATCATATCTGAGAGTCTTGATGCAAACATCAAACTAATTTTTTTATCAACATAAACTTCTCAATCAGTGGACCACTTCAGACTTATTCTTCATGAGAAATAGCCAGGACAATATGGAAAAATCAACCACAATCAAATAGTACCGATGTCCTACTCTATCAGGAGTCCTACTAGGACCCTAAACATCAAGATGCACTAACTAAAAATATGAAGTTGAACGTGGTCCTATAGCAGCTGGAAAGGAAGATCTATGGTGTTTCTTAAGCTGACATGCATCGCAGGAAAGTTGTGTAGTTGGGGACACATGAGGAATAAGCTTGTGTAACTTTTCCAAAGAAGGATGGCTCAACCATCTATGCCACTGTAAAGCACTCCCATATGTGGTACTAACTCGACATGCTGCAGCCATAGGACCCTGCTGAAGTCGGTAAACTCTTCCTTTATATCCACTACCAATAGTCTTTCCTACCATTCTATCCATGAAAATACATCCACGTTCATCAAAGATGACCCGACAATTCATCTGCTAAATGATTTCACTGACAAAGAGCAAATTCATGGATAAATCTGGAACAAACTGAACATGATTAAGCTGCATAGAAGGGGTAACATTAATTTCCCCCTACCACTAATAGGAGCAAGTTGCCCATCAGCCACCTATACTGTATGACCACGAGAGACATGTTGAATCTGTTCAAAACACTGCAGATTCCCGGATAAATGATTGGAAGTACCTGAATCAATCAACCATGTCACTAGTGGTTTGAGTAACCCACGGTAGTTCTTAGTGCAATCCCTAACAGAGACATTGCCATGTTTACTGAACCACACTGCCACAAACAAAGTTCGACGTGCTACAGAGAAGGGTACACACCCCTGAACTTCTTCACACTTCAGATTTGAAAATTGATAGAAAATGGGGATTACAATCCCCAAGAAATATACCAACCGGAAAATACACATCTCAAAAATCTCTGCTCACACGCGGTCAATACTCAAGGGGACTACACACCCCCAAAACATGCATCAACGGGGAATACACATGCAAAAAGTCATCCACTATGAGGAATACACACCCCAAATTAGATCAAAAGGTTAAGAAGTTCATACCACATTGTTGAAAGATTTTTGCTTCAAACCTTCATCTCCACGGTGAGTGATTAAGAGCAACTGGCACCAACGACGATAAGGGAGTTGCGACAGCCACGATAGGTGAAGCAACCTGCTGTGATAGGGAGCTGCGGTAGGGCGACATGGAGCAACACTGAGGGAGATGCACCTTGGTTAGGTTGCGGCGGTGGTAGCAGCGTCGTGACCAGGTGCTGTGGCGCGAGGAGAGGTGCTGAGGAACTGGTTGCGCCCGTCTGGTGCAGCAGTAGCGTGAAGAGCCGAGGTGGTGATGCTGCGCCTCGGTATGGTGTGAAGGGCTGGCTGCAGTAGTGGCGGCAGTCGGTGCTGTTGCTGCGGTGGCGGTGGTCTGGCGTCGACGTGGCCGCTAGTGGAGGCGGCGGTAGCTCCGTCGAGAAGGCTTAGGTACGGTTAGGGTTTTGTTTTTGGTGGAGGCCTCAACCTTGGTTCTGATATCAAGTTGAAGTGAATAAACTTTTTCTACCATTACCAAGAAGTCCTTACACCTCTATATAGGTGTGGGAAAAAGTACATCATAAATCCGCTACTCAAAATAAAATAACATAGTATCCCTTACAAACATAAACATAACTCAACATATTTATCCTTTACTATTTTTAGTAAGTATTTAATTACATTTCTATGTTTATCCTTCTCTCTCTCTAGGTTAGGGCCTCTCTTTTTATGAATAATAAGAATTATTTCTTCCCAAAATTCTTTACACAAGCTTCTGCAAAATTTCACTTAGATTAGTAAAAATTTTTTTCCATATCTACTTTCAAAGCCATGGTACTATTTTTCCTCCCTTGCTATAGGATAACATTATCCGCAACTTGGCAGCATGTACAAATGTAAAGACTTGGTTTATATCTGGCGAAGCCATCACCTACCAAGCGACGTCATCCCCTTCCTCACATGTAAATAATTGCTTCCTTTCGTAGTATTACTTGCTTGTGCGGAGCTGAAGCTGCAATGGAGGGCGGCAGCGGCAGAGAGAAGGCAGAGGCGACTGGGGAACAACCAGAGGTCTCCAGAAAAGGAGTGGAAGGATCCATCTGCGGGTTCAACGCCCTCCACTGCCTCCTTGAGGCATCTCTCACCCCCGACGCTTTCCAGGCAAAGCAAATCGGTCATCTTCTCACTCCTTTGCAATTAGGGTTTATTCTTAGTGTCTTAAGTCCTTTTGAGGTCTATCTCTATCATGATGCTGTAGCCATTTCACAACGTCGGTTTAGACACTGTTTAGGTTGATGGAAAAAGAACCTAAGCTGAATTTTCTTTTCTTTTGTTTTTTTTTGGGCAGGTGCCATAATAAAGGGTTTCTAATTTTCTCTATTCAGAGAGGGACCGATCCCAAATAGATGTTGAGAAAATCCTCCCATCGTGATTTTCTCTATCGTTATTTAACCATATCTATTAAGAAAACATATTCCCTCAACAACCACTTGTTTGTTGAGAGCTCAGTCACACTTATGTATATTTTTTTTATTAATTTTTCATTAAGTAATTATCTTGATGGAACTTCCAGCAATGTCCCACTTGACTCAAATCCTTGAGCGAATAAATCTTTCGAAAATAAAATATACTTCAACTATCCTGCCGCCGCCCCCCGCCCGCCCCCCCCCCCCCCCCCCCCCCCCCCCCCCCTCTTGCTTTCACAATTTATTTCTTAATCATTCTTTTAAAGAATGTAATGGTATGAATTGTGGCGGTTCTATTAAGAATAGTCTAATGGTCCCTTCGACAATTATGATACCTAAACTTAAAGCCAAGCTTTCCTCCATATTGTGGACTCTTCGTTTCCTTTCAGATATATCATGTGTAATTCATTCGCTCGAAAGTCTAAAAGTGAGATGATTTTTGTCTATTGGCTTTGTTCCAGCACTTGTTTAGTGTTTTTCAAATTTCAAATTTTAATCCTTCATATAAGGTTCAACATCACTCTAACCTTTCAAGACGTCAAAAAGGGGCCATACATTAGCCTTCCTTACAAATGTGTGGCATTGGAGGATATGGTAAATTGTGGAAAGGACCATTAGTCTATACTTTATGGAAGTGACATAATTTATATAATTACATTTTCTAGTGCGAGGTTTGGAATCAAAGCACGGAAGGAAACATGTTTTATATATCAAGCATTATTTGAAAATCTCAACAATTGCATGAGTATCTTTTTATTTATATGTATGTATTTTTGGAAGATTCGTTTGTATAGGAATTTGAGTTAAATTGCAAAATAATGTGACTTAAATATCAACAAAAAAGTGGTTGCTAGGGGGGTTTGTTTTCTTAATGGATTTTGTTAAATAAGGATAGGGAAAATCATGTTGCTAATATTTTGGAAATACCTGTATCAAATTTGCCTATTCGTTATATCGGATTGCTCTTGAAAGGGAGAAAACTTGGGGCAACAGATTGGGAGTGTGTGGTGGATAGATTGACGAAAAGATTATCTTCGTGGAGTGGAAGGCTGTTATCAAGAGGTGGGCGGCTAGTGCTTTTGAAATAAGTTCTATCCTCTATACCGATTTTTTTCCTATCCATTTTTAGGCCGTCAAAGAAAATTAAAACAATGGATCTTATCCGGAAGAGATTCTTTTGGAAAGGTGCGGATCATGTGGAGAGGTTTGCCCAACTCGTCCCCTTGAAGGAAATTTGTTTACCCAAAAGTGAAGGAGGCTTGGGAGTGAGACAGTTGTATGAGTTTAATACCTCACTCTTGCTTAAATGGGTGGTGAAAATTCTTTCTGGTAGCCAGTCAATGGTCAATATGGTTATGGAAGATGCTTATGGGGTGAACATGGATTTAATGGTGCGAGCACAGCCAAGTGGAGGATCTTCATCTGTTTGGCAGTCTATTAGATCGGTTCTGTAGGCTTCAATCATTGATTTCAGATCAATATTGGGTGATAGAGTTGACTTCAAATTCTGGTTGAATGATTGGACAGGTTATGGAAAATTTTCGGAAGGGTTTCCAAGGGGTTTTCAACTTGCCAGCAGTAGCGAAGCAATGGTGGATGAAGTGTGGGATGAACAACATAATGGCTGGGACTTTGGTATGCCGTTGGGCCTTTTTGAGACCACGTCGCAGGAATTTCAGCACCTGTTGAGTGTGATTTCAGATCTGAAACTGATAAGAAATAGGAGGGATGCTTTCAGCTGGCGAGGGGAGATGTTTATGGTAAAGAAGGCATATTTACGGCTGATTTGATGTGATGGTGGAATGGAAGATATAAATAAAGATTCTAAAAAGATATGGAAATGTAGATTGGCTTTGAAGATCAAATTATTCCTTTGGTTATTAAGAAGAAAATGGTTGGTGACTAAATGCTTCATGTGAAGGTGGAGGGAGGATATGGATGCCACATGCGACTTTTGTGAAGATGCTGGTGAAGATATGGATCATCTCTTTTTTCATTGGCCTTTTTCCATGGACATTTAGAGTAGCCAAGTTTCAAACGATTGATATTTCCAACTTTACATCTTTCTAGAGATCCTTCAATGATCATTACAGCCTAGACGTTGCGGGGTGGGTGAAGGGCTTTGCCACGCTTTGGTGCTTATGGCTGCAACGGAATAGCAAAGTATTTTATTGTATTCCTTTAATTTAATACAATTATTGGATGATTACTGATAATCTTTCTTTCTTTCCCTCTCAAAAAAAAAAAAAAAAAATCATGATGAGAAGGATTTTTGTGACATCTATAAATGGGAACTGTTTACCCCCTCTCAACACAGAAAATTAGAAGTTCTAATTGTGGCACCCATCAGTCCACCCATAGCGAGAGTAGAGAGCTGGAAACTCTAGAGTTCCTACTAAGGTTCTAAATTTGTGTTGGATTTGGTGTTGCATTCTTGTTCCATTCAAGGAAAATCTCAATCTTTTCTTCCACATGCATTATCCATTACTTTGTTGGTTATCCAACAGATTGGATATTGGACTTATCCGGCAGATGGGAAGTTAGGTATTAGATAATTGAATATCAAAAGGTTATGATCTAGATAAAAGGGCTATCCACTCGGTGTGTGATCCAATTGCATTGTAGTTGCTTGAAATATTAAGTTTAAGCTAGAGTTTGCTAATTTATGTTTAAGCTAGGGTTTGAAATATCATTGGGTGCCTTCATGAAAAATGAAAATAAAGCTAATTTATGTCAAATCACAGCATAAGAAGGGTAGGTGGAATAAGCTTATTCTGGAATAAGTAGGACTACACAAAATTGGTTTGGTTCAATTTCTGGTTGTTGGTTATTATGAAACTAGGAACCAGAACTTGTCAAAAAAAAAAAACTAAGAACCAGAATGAAATCAAAGTATCAAACTAGTTTAAGAAGTAACCTTTTTATAGTTTGGTTCTTGATTGGGTTTGAAGCGATTGATTTCAGTTATAACCTATTCTCAGAATCAATTGGTGATTTTCCATATGGAGCAAAAGCCGGCAATGGTTTACTATTTAAATAATAGGAGTTCTAGGGTTTAAGGCCCTCTAGATTGCCATATACCTGTCAGACTAGTTATTGCTGTTATGTTGCAATAACTCTTTAAAAATAAATAGAAGGTAATGGTGCAATGTGTAATTAGTCACACATTCACATGCATATGCCTACATAAATGTCTATATACCTATGGGTGAAAGAGGATCCATCTGATTCGGGTTCATTTCAACTTTTGCAATTAGCAAATAGGTAAAGGAAATTTGAAATTCGATTTTTGAAAGATAGCGAATTGGTAGCTGAATTAGTTATTGAAGAAAAAACCAGTGTTGTCAATTTAGTCTGGTTGTATTATTGCATCTGGTTCAATTTTTCTTTTTCCTCTTCAAAAACCAGGAGTACGGGGCACTAACATGTGGTTTCTCTAAATTGGGATACATTTGTTAGAACTTGTGCGATCTGGAAGTGAGATAAATGCTTTGCTTGGTCTGGGTTTGTGTGGATGAGGCATGCCAATGCTTTTGTTTGAAGTGAGTCAAATTGAATGATGATACTTGGAGAGAGGTTGTGGAAGAGTTGTTTAAGTTGATCTTGCCTTTTGAGAGCTATCGTTTAGATAGAACCTAAGTTTAGATCAGAATGGGGTTGGAAAATTCATGTCAGGAATCCAATCTAGCATGAGAAAAGCTTGTGTGTGTGGACTTTCTCCAGTGATGATGCAGTTAACTTGGTGGAGAGGTCTTTTATATTAGCTGAAGCATGAAATGGCTATGTAAGGTCGAAATTGGACAGTCTTTTTTTCTTTTTCTTTTTTGAATGGTGACTTTTGCAAGGAAGTACTGAAACTTTATTTCCTTTTTCAAAATTTTTGTAATTTAATTGTGAATTTGTGCTCCGTAAACCTTTCAGGAAGTCAGCCGCGTGCTTCTGGGGCTGAACTGTGGAAAGCCAGTTGGAAAAATTGCTATACCAGAGCCCACTTCCACTCTCTCATCCAAACATGACTTTGACTTGCTGGTACCTGTCGTTCACATATTCTCTATGTTCTCTCTCTCTCTCTCTGAAGAGGCATATATTCTCCATGCTGTTAGGCAAATGCTTTCCATTCTGATATTGGAATTATAGCATGTGATATGATTCCTCTATTCTTGACATAAGAAAAGTACAGTGAGGCAAGTTTCATATCATGGACCAGATTTTGTGATCTTAAGGATATTTGTAAAATTAATGAAAACTGAGTTTGTTTAAGGAGAAATTTTGGAATGAAAATATTGTAATCGACTCATATATCAGCTTGTAGCCACTATTTCTAGAACCATGATCTTTTGATTTTTATTTAATGTACTTAAGGAGATTTTTCTCCCCTGACGAAGAGATTGTCATTGAAATATGTAGGTAGACTCTATTGATCAAGAAGAATGGTATTATGCAATGTTATTTTCCCAAGATTGTTATGGCCAATGACTGGAGCATAATACTCCTTAGGATAACTCAGGGCCATCTATTGTGAAGCTTGTTTTTTAATCTGTTGGTACATATGTTGGTTGAGTTTTGGTCCGTTTGGTATTTCAAGTTTGCAATGTCGCAAGATTTATTGAACTGGGATATCTGCCAATCCAAAAAGTCATGCTTATGACTTGGAAGAGTTTTAGGGAAGTACTTTAAGATGAAGGGATACGAGAGGAAGGAATTGGAGGTTGAAGTCTTCATGAATCTGGAGGTCAAAATCCATTATGAAGAGCTGGAAATGTGGAGATCACAGTGATAATGCTGGAAGAATAAATGGACAGTTATTTCCATTAAACACAATATAATTGTTTCATACTTCAATAGAGAAAAGTATATAGGATTATGCAAATCAATACATGAATTTGGACTGTCTACATGCGAGTATTGAGGAGTGAACAAATGTGAAATGGAATTCCATTGAATGATGCCTATATGTGGTTGCCCTAGTGGGACTACCATAATTTTGCTGCATGCTTCTTTATAATCTCTCCATTCATGCATGTTGATTGTGCTGACGTATGCCAAGGCTTACCTAGGGGTTTTAGCCATGCCATACCAGTGATGAACCATATGCAAACTCAAACCAGAACCACCACCTCTACCTATTAAACTTGGTTGTCGCTTAGTCTCTTTTATCATCTTTGATGCTTTTCTGATGGTCTGAGATTTGCCATATTTTTCTGTTTAGGAATAATTTGTGCTCTTTTCATTATAGTCCGATTTATGTGCTTTTTGTCAACAAGCTGGGTTCACCTAAATTAGACTATCACAATTGTGTGTGTTTATATTGAGCTGGGTATAAATTCTCTCAGGGTTTCTGTTTCCAAGCAGACAAAGAGTCTACTTTGGCCACCTAGAATTGTCTGGGTTGGCTCATTCAGAACTTGATTGCCCTTCCAACATCTGATTCTATTCTAGAGCAGAAGAAAGCGATCTTGCAGAAAGTAAAGCTGATGATTGATGCAACAGATGCTTCAGGGGTCAACATTTTATGCTTACAAGTAACAGAAGAAACCTAAATTTCTCATCGTATATTTTCTAGGTTATTATCTACAAATCTTAAAGGGCACAGCTGGATGACTATAGGAGGCTTGGATGATGCCGTTTGCCTTTTGCACGCGGGAAAAGAGATGGTGTGAATTTGCTGAACCTATTGATGGGGAGATGACTCAGTTTCTCCAAGAACTAGCTCGGAAATATAATATGGTCATTGTGAATCCTATTCTTCAGAGGGATGTGAATCATGGTGAAGTTATCTGGAACACTGCTGTTGTAATTGGAAATCACGGAAATATCATGGCAAGCACAGAAAGATAAATCACACACGCTTTCTTCTTTTGTTATCTAATCATAACAATATATGCTGATCAGTTTTTCATGTTTTATGTACTATATACATTAGAACCATATACCTTGAGTAGGAGATTTCCATGAAAGCACATATTACATGAAAGGAAACACTGGCCATCCTGTTTTTGAAACTATTTATGGGAAGATTGGTGTCAATATTTGTTATGGTAGGCACCACTCTTTGAATTGCCTGGCTTTCGAACTCAATGGTGCTGAGATTGTGTTCAACCCTTCTGCCACTGTTGGAGTGTGCCTATGTGGCCAATTGAGGTAATCTTCAATCATCATAGCATCTACTGCTTTGTGAATACTTTCAGATTTGATCGTTGAGAATGTTTTTGCCCTTCTCTAGGCTCTAATTGCAGTGTTTGTGAACAGCTACTTTGTTGGGTCAATTAACCATGTTGGAACCGAGGTTTTTCCAAATCCATTTACTTCGGGTGATGGGAAGCCACAACATAGAGATTTTGGGCACTTTTATGGGTCAAGCTATTTCTCTGCTCCAGATGGCTCTTGCACCCCGTACCTGTCCCACCACGGGGATGGGCTATTGATATCTGATATGGATCTCAACCTCTGTAGGCATGCTAAAGACAGATGGGGATTCCAGATGATAGCACGATATGACATGTATGGGAAGATCCTTTCCAACTATTTAAATCCGGATTTCGTTCCCCAGGTAATTGTTGATCCTTTTCTGCGCAAGAAGAATTGATTTGATGGAAAAGAATGGAAGTGTGATGAAAGGCTCAACTGGCCAAAAAGGGCTCTCCCTGTTCTAAGCCCTCCCAATATGTATTTAATTATTAATTCAGTCATTCTCGCCTCTTGATTTATAAGTAATAAATAGACAAACCAGCTGATTTGGGTCATAATGCTTTGTATGCTTTGTAAATTTGTATCCTGTCACGTATTTCTACCCTTCGTTTATTTCTTATGCAATGAAGTTCAAGGAAATGAAATTTGGTAGTGATCATGATTTCTGAGTCCAACAGTGTGGAACAAAGAAATGGAAGTTTACATCATTTTTAAATAAGCTCCAAGAGATCGAGAAGTTGATCCTTGGGTTTGGATACGACGGATCCAATCAAGCCGATCAATCCTTGGAGAAGTAGGTCCTTTAAATAAGCCCGCTATGCTTACGATTGAGATATTAGGTAGTGATTATCAACCTTTATAATCATCTTACTTTTGATGAGTTTGTAATGTGGTACTAATTTGGAGGTGTTAGAAATAGTGAACGATGCTTGCGTTTGCTCTTATGGAGTGTGGAGAAGAATCGTTATTTTTTGGTAGGGATAAAAGATGGATTGAAGTAAAGGGTGTCTGCGTCATTCAGGCCCAACCAATGTAAACTCGTATTTTTGATAAATTCAAGCCAAACCATAATCAAATTATTGAGTAATTAAATTGATTTTGAACCTGAAGGATCCTATGGTTGCAGAGAGAAAACAAGTATTTTGGAAATTTACGTTAATTTCCCTGAGAAGTGTACATTATACACACAAGGGCATCCGTCTGTGGTAGAAGCATTGCTGCTTGCTGGAGACATGCATGCAAGTTTGTTGAAGGCTTCAAATTGAACACGAGCTCAGATAAAATGCACGTGAAACTGAGCTGTCCAAACCATTTTGATAGAAGGTTTATGGTAGATGGTTTGAAGCAATTGGAGTCTCCCACAGGTTGAGTTTGGGTGATTGGAAGTCGAATTCAACTCAACCTATATTTTAACGGGTTGGGATTTTTCAACCCAACTTAACCCCATTGAAACTCTCAACTAGATCCAACCTAACCCAATGAGTTGAGTTGAGTTGAGATGTAGGTTGGACTTGCCTTGTGTATATTGCTAGGCTTTGATATTAGTGGGTTAGATGGATTCTTATAGGCATAGCTAAATGTATAGTTAGGCTTGACCTGGTGACTGAAGCTTACCAAAATGAGTCCTATTTGGGCTTAGGAACAGGAGTATGTTCGTTTGTTCAAACCATTGCACACAAAGGAGAAAAAGAAACTGGATATTTAGTTCCATCGGGAAGGTTGCACGTTTGGAGAGAGTAAAAGGACTCTCAAATTTTACTAAGTAATTGATGTACAAAGTACAATAGGGGCTCACTCTCTATGCATGTGTATTCATTTTTCTTAGCGACTGGTATTTATGGGTTACTCGTCGGAATAATCCATTTGGCATATTGTGAGGTGTTCGAGTAATGGAGATGGTGGACATGCAAATGGGTGATTTGAGATGACCTTCATGTAGCCATGACTCCTAGAAGTTGAGGTTCATAAGTATGAAAATAATCGCTACTCTGCCGTCAAATACCTCAAAGGAAACTTGCTTAATTTGCCAGGCAGGTAAACTAGGTTTACCGAGTAATCTTGTTAGGTGAGCCAAGCTTGACAGGTAGGCTTATCTTGTTGGGCAAGCTTGGCTCGTTGGGTGAACTTATCTCATTGGGTAGGGTTACTTTGTCGAGTTGGTTAGGCTTGTCGGGTAAGGTTCTTCTGCCAGACAAGCTTCCTTCACCTGTCTACTTCTAGACGAGTTTTTAAACATTTTACCCATATAAGATGTTGGCTCCACTCCTTTTTGGACCTTAGGAAGCTTTTTGTCATTTATTGTTGGGCCTATTAGGCTGGTATTGATAGGAGGATTTTTCTTCCCTTATCATATGGGTTGAATCATAATGATTATCACCATTGACCAACTGCTCCTCTGCAATTGTATTTGCCACCTTGGCACTTGAAGTATCACTACCATGTTGTTAGTACACTCAAAATCTCATGTCTAAGGATTATGACCATGTAGGCTCAAATGGTGTACGTTAATCGTGATAAACCATTAGGTCTCGATGCCTAGGAGGATCTAAAGTGACAGAGATTTGAATTTCCTCTAGTATGGTTGAAGGAATAGGCATTGGCATCATATCAAGAAACATTCTCACGTGCAACTCTAATGTGGAGAAGTATAGTATAGACTAAAAAAAATTACATTGTACTAGCATAATGGTGACATTAAGGGGGATTATAATTTCGATACCCTTATGTAATTTAGAATATCCTAAGAAGACACTCTTTGATGCTTTAGGGACAAGTTTATCCTTGCTAGGACCAAGGAGATAAACAATGTTACACATCCAAATATACGAGGCTGAACAAAGAATAACTTTCCATTTGGATATAAGACCTATATTAGGATCTAATAATCAAGCACCAAGGATGTCATTCAATTGATGAGGTATCAAGTTATCAAAATTGCATTTTGTTGCTTTTGTTGGTTAGGGGATAAGTTGTTGATGGGTAAAATATGGTGCTGTGGTGATTTGTGGAGAGGGAGGAAGGGGTGGTGAGGAGGGGAAGAAAGAGATTAGCGATTATTGGGCATGAAAATAAGGGTAAAATAGGGTATTTTGGGAAGATAGGGTGCGATTATGAGATAAGAGGTGTGAAATTTGTGGGAAAAAGATAGGACGATGTGGTTATAACTTAACCTAAAATTATAAAATTTTTGGATGTTTTGGGTGGGCACATGGTCACGATCCTTCATCAAAGATCTCTTCTATTGACCATGCCTCATATGTTGATGTACCTACATTTAATTAGTCTAAAATTTCTATTTATGTATGTTCTTAGTGTCATAGAAGTATTATGCATTATAAATATTATATAACATGCATCATCATGCATTTAGGTCAAATTATACAAATTGTATAGTAGTTTTCCTTTTTGTGGCTAGGAAACAAGACGATATCATTTCGGGGCCTTGAATTGAAGATCCAACTGTACGGATCTGATCAGGGCAATGATCAAAGTTCAACGACTCCGAGATTGCCCCGATTGGACTTCCGTAGTATCAGATGCATTTTGAGGAAGATCATAGGTCAAGGGACAATGTGGTATAAATTCGTACCTCAGATGACAAATCCAACTGCATGGATGGGTTCAGATCGATGATCGCAGCCCAACAGTGTGAAAATTGGTCCAATCCGACAACCGTAACACCTCCTATGAGCAAAAGAAGATGGACGGCTCAGATGATGTCACGTGGCATCATACAAGCCCCCCACGACCATCTGCAGCACATCTCCCTTTTGAAGAGACAAATTAAGATCTGATCTTGATCATTGGATCTTGATCCAATGGCCAAGATTTGGCCATGCCGCTTCCCCATCGCAAGCTAAAGGCATAAAGAGGACTCCATCACGTGATCTCGGCTGTTGGATCTTCATCCAATGGCGAGAGAGCGTGGACCTTGAGTTGAGAAGCGCGACGATTCGTAGCTATAGCGCAACGGTCATGAGAGGCGCTATCAAGACAGCAACGCCCGCTCAAATCCTCATGAGCGGATTAAATCCGCGAAGAAGAGTGGTGCGTGAAATTGTGCCATTGGATGCAGCGCGGAAGGCAGATCAGGATGCAATGTGGCACCCTATCGCTCATCGGATGGAAGAGCGTGCTGCACACGTGCGATGATGCGCGATCGTACGCGCCATCACATGTGGGCACGCGAAACGTTTGAAAGCGAAGAGACTCGCACACTTTTAAGTTGCTTGATCTCTTAATCAGACAGTTGAGATGGATTTGGTGAGATGGAGTGTGCAACGGCTGAAGGTAGGGCGATGTCGACGTGGCCGCACGAGAGACGTTCGATCTCCATCGCATGGCATAGGTTGAGGTGCGGCTTCAGCAACGTGCATCTACAGTGATGCACGTATCCATCACTAAAGTCAGCAGTTTTGAAAGATAAAATGCCCTTTTTGCGCCCATGCATATAACTATATAAAGGCCCTACGCCCTTCACTTCTTCTTCATCCCTTCCATCATCCCTCTCTCTCTTTAAGAGCTAAGAAGTCAAGTTCTAAAGCTCACTCTAGTGCTCTCAAGCTACGGGAAGTTTCGCTAGAGTTAAAATAAAAAAATTCCACCTCTCACCCCCTTTGCGGAGCTCTCGCCAGTCACCCTCTCACTCCTGTTCCGGAAGTGGATCCTGCGACATCGACACCCTACCTCATCCCTAGTTCTTCCCGATCCGCCCTCCGTCCTCCGTCTTCGCTCTCCTTCCAAGCGTTGTCCGTCTGGCTTGTCCTCCAAGTAGCCGTCGAGGAGGATAATTTCTCACCTCTTATCTTTTTATGGCTTTCTAGATTAGATTTTCAGCTTTCTAGTTGTAGTTGTAATAACATTTATTCTTATTATAAAAACTTGTTCTTCTCTCTCTCTCTCTCTAGCTCTATTGTTTATAGGTTAGCTGCTTATATCATTGTGAATGTCCCTTTTATAAACAAAATTACAAAAAAAATTATAATTGGCGATTTAGAATTGACGTAGCTTCCTCATGTTCGACTCGGGGCTCACCTTGAGCTTTGGTAAAAATTTATCTGATATTGGATTTTCTTGCGAATTGTACTACGACAACGGATTTTCCAAACTCAATACTTTTCGCTACGAAATTCCTGTAATCATATGTCATGTATCACTCTTGCTTAACAAGTGGTAACACCATGATTTAGCTATGATCTTAGGTCATTGTGGTCTCCATTACTTGAAAAGGTTTGGACCACAAGGTTATTGAAACAAATTCTATCTGTTCATTACTTCCTCCTCTATAAATAGGCCCGTAGATTCAATGCTGTCAAAAACACTTGTTGTAACATCCTATTTACCTTGGATACCCAATCTAAGGGCGAAAACCCTCATCCTATAAAAGAGAAATTATTAACATACTCATTAGCATATCCACAACTCTGCCTCAAGACACAACCCTTCACCTTATAGTAAAAGGCTTGGAAGGTAGTGGGAAAGTAGTTGGAGGGAGTGGTAGGTATGTTAGGTTGTAGCATGTGGATTATGCTAACTATAGTCCCCTATAACAAGTAGAAATCAATGTAGGGCATGCATTTGGGGCGAAATGGTAGCTGAGTTGTCACACAATACATTGTAGGAGCATTGAAATTTTCCTGTGTAATTGGCTTATATAACTCTTCGAGAGATGAGGGAGGAAGCAGAAAAGTAGGAGGGTAGAGTAAAGTCTTGGAGGGACATCGCTTGAGGTTGTTGTCGGTGTGGATGCAACACTATAGTTCCTTCCCCTAACTAATGAAGGCAACTAAGTGATCATCGAGGAGGAGGAGGTGGCCAGAAGATGGGCATCGAACTCGATAGTGGCTTACTTGAGTATCCAGAGTCATTTAACATGTCTATCACAAGCACAAAAGCAGTTATAATAAATGCAAATATAATCTACTGGCTCGTTGTGGCCTAGGTAGAGTACCCTCAAAGTGAGAGTTATTTCCCTCAATCTTCGAGTGCTACAATCAATCCTCACGGATTTCTTGAAAAAAAATAAAAATAAGCACGATAAGAACAATTACAAGTAAATCTAAAGTATTTGAATCTATGTATTGTTGAAATAAATGCATATAGGAAATAAATAAATAAAAATATATGCATTTCCAATATTTTCGCATAAACCAAAAATATTAAATTAAGTAAGTCAAACATGACTTGGTAAGATCCAGAATAAAATAAAGAACAAATAACATGCAATAGTACAAATAAACAAAACGAGAATGGATTAGATTTGACTCCGATCGAAGTGCCCCATTAAGGACTTCCCTTAGAGAGGATTTCGCCTCCAACAATACCGGTGCTTCAGGGTTTGATGAACTCGTCCTAGTATACGACTATCCACCTCTAGGATTCAGCGCACTTCGATCTTGGACGTCCTCGAAAACCACCTCAGGAGAACGAAGTCGAGGCAATCTGGTTTCCAACCAAATTCTCGATTGATTTACCAATTTAATGGTTTGATTAACTAAAAGCTTCTCGTGGATCTTTTAATCTCCTTGTATAAGATCGATAAAAGTGATTGGAAATTTTTCTACCAATCTCACGTCGAACGAATGCACCAAGAAAGAGAGATAGGAACGAGAGAGGGGGAGAGAGTGAAGAAAGCTTTTCTACTTTTGTTGTGTGTCAAATGAGAGCCCCCTCGTGACTTTTATATAAAGCCCACGACCAGTCGTTTATGGAAATTCCATTACGTGAAAATACGACAATTGATCAACCAATTAAGTTTCTTATGATCAAACATTACTATTTGGTTGATCAAACCAATTGATCGATCAAAACAATTGGTTGACCAATTTTACCAATTAAGGTCAAAATCGTGAGATTAAAATCCGTAGCAAAAGAATCCAAATTTTAAGTTCCAAATTGATTCTCACCCGAGCCAGAGTCGGAGCTGGAGCTAGGCTGGGGTAAGGCAGGGAGTACGCACGTGCGTGCGTGGTCCCTAGCCCTACATCTTACTATTTGCTACATAAGCCATGGGAGGCAGAAGCCTTTTACACCTACTAAGAGGTTTGTTCACTTCCAGTATGTGATTAAAAACCTCTCAAATCTCACTGATTTCAACATGAATTCTCACGTCAACATATAACAATTGCATCCCGATTAATACAATTAAGCTCTCAAATCTAACATGTACATCATAGATAAATACCACAATTGGCAAATTTTTTGTGGCATGATCCATCCAAGTTTCCAAGTACTCTTCTAGAATATTTTTTGATTTTTCTATTCACTTCCCAACTACATTTAGTCCATCAAAAGATATAGAATCTCGATTTTCTTCCTTTTTTACCTTTCCCTTTATAAAGGTTAAATTCCAAAATATGAGAAATGTGATATATTCATGGTATTATTGAACTTATAATGCAATATTTCAACTATACCTCAATGTTAAATTAACCTCTACAAAAACAATATCATTTAGCTTTGCATTAAGTATTCCTCCTTCTTGGTGTGGATGTTTTCAAAAGCACTCTAATTTCTCTTGCAAGTTGATGCAATGCAAGTCTAACTAAGTAGTCGATTAGTCATTTTTTGTAAAGTTGGTACATTTCCCTCAAAATTTTACTAACACTCAAGTGAAAACAAATATAAATGTATGTGTATAAGATAAGATGATAAAAGATAAATTTCATAAGATTAGAAAACTATGAAAATTTATCAGGAGAAATTTGATTCCGACCCTTCATTGCCATCATGTGTCTAGACAACCTTCTTCCATTAAGGTACATGCCAATTTCTCTATTAATTTGATCAATATCAACATGTTTCTCATCTCGCATCCTGACGATAGCATTAAAGAACCAACCAATGATCTTGTGTTTCTAATGAGTTTCCTTCGATTTCTAGTAATGCAATATAAGATTAAAAAAGGATGTTGTAGCATGGAAGGGATGATGGAGCTGATTCTCTCACTTCTCATCAATTACTTAAAAATTTTACGTATTCACTTTGATTTTCCTTGAAAGTGGCTTTAATAGTTGCCCCCATTGCACACACCCTTGCATAAGCATAGGCTATAGAAGGGCATTCATCTTTATGGACCATGCACAGCACCTTTAGCAAAGGTTTCACAACCTTGACCACATCAAAAGAAGAATCTTAAAAGGATGAATTTAAAATTATTTTTTTCACTTTCGTGGCAATCCTTGTATTGAAAATTTTATGATCGAACAATTTCTTAGGTGCAACCATAGTTATTAATGAATCCTTTTGTTCACACAAATTCTATAGTGTCAAAGAATTGATGACAAATCTTGGTGCAGGTTGAACAAGTTCTATTTTGCAATACTTCCTCATTAGATTCAAAATGCATCTATTATTATATATGAACTTAGTGATTTTCTTTCCTTCTACAATGATACCTTCAATAATAGGCTGTTCATCAAATTTGTCTAACATTAGATCGATGCAATGAGTTGCACATGGTACCCACTCTTTTATAACCATATATGCACTTTAGTGGTCTCCCAACAATCGAGTAATTTGCTGCATTGTTAGTAATAAGAAGAACAACATTCTTCAGACTAATAAACTCTATAACTTTTTGGAACCCATCTGTCCACCGATCAACCATAAAAGTGTATTCATATTTTTCCTAATGTAATCTAAATATCTTAATGTATTGGGACATGTTCTTTATGCTTTCTTGCAGTAATGGTTCACTTACTCTATGTGGTGTTGGTGCTTTATAACTAAAACCAACATAATTTGAAATATCCCACATTGCCTGAAGCTATGGTAGAGCATTTGTGTTGAATGGTATACGAGCTCTAATCAACCAAGTGGTAACTGCACAATTGGTAGCATGGACAAGTTCCTATGAAGCCCAAACACTCTTTAGTCAGGGTTGACTCCCAGGAGTGGTTCTTGGTGGGAAAAGGCTCTTTAGATTAGTGACACTCTCTTTAGATACTTGAATGCTTGATGGTTGATCACCCATATTAGAAAAAGCTGCAGAATTGGAATCATGTAAATTAAATGAAAATCTTTCTTCAACTACATTTTTTTTTTTTTATTTCTTAGATGTCAAAGTACATTGCATTTGATAGTCTACATGGCTTGGTATATTTTGACACAGTTTGACTTGTCCTTTTGCTTTGACCAAGCGCTTCTTAAATCTATGTATGCCTTCTCCACTAATAAATTTGGGATAGTTGTAAGGGCTTGGATTTTCAATATACTTAATAGATTAATTAAAGTTCTAATTGCTTGCTTAATAATGGGTTAAGGGCTTGGGAACCTAAACTTCGTCATCGCATCTTTAAAAGATAAGTAATCCCCTTAAGTTTTCAACAAAAGGTTATGTAATGAAAAGATAAGAAGCAGCTTGTAAGAAAATGTAACTTGGAGAATTCTTTATTAATGTATCTTTTTGGGTGGGAGGACATTTCCATAAAATTTTTAACCCTCGTATAAGGCTAACAAAAATAAAAATAAAGACAAAAATCTCATTTCTTGCTTCCTCCTCAAGCCAATTCCTCCCCTTCCCATCGGTGGAGAACTCCACCACCACCTCCACCTTGCTCCCACCTACTACTGACCACCCTCTTCACTGGCCGTCATCGCTATCCTCAACGCTGTTGCCAGAGCTGTTGTTGCTGCTACTTGCACGTAGAAATGAAGAAGAAGAAGGAGAAGAAGAAGAAGTAGAAGAACAAAGAGAAGAAGGAGGAGAAGGGGCTTATCTTTAAAGGTAGGGATATTCCTCTCTTATGGTATCTCCTCTTGTTTTCTATAATTAAGAGTTGGAAAGGGATTGGGTTGGATCCAAAATCAGTCTTTGAAATGAGGGATTTGGGTGATGAATGTGATGTTTTCATCCCTTGGTGGTATATATATGTGGTGTTGGGATTTTTCTAGTTAAGGGTTGCCCTAATGGTTGATAGGGGATTTAATTGTTTCAAAATATTCCTTGTATGCGTGGTAGCTTGTAATCAATGTTTCATGAATTTTGGAGGTGTGAATAGTGTGTTTTGAGACTTGGAAGATTTTTTTTGCAGGTCTATTCGGCTGCAGCAGCATGACCTAACGTCAAGTAAGTGTTATCTAATGTCAGGTATTTGCTGGATGGTCTTCTAACGTTAGGTAATAGGTCCCTAACGTTAGGTAGTCTATTGGGGTTGCTAATTAGCCTGAAATTAGGGTTTCTGATAATAGGAGTCCTAAGGAATGATGGAGCCTAATCTAGAACCTAATTGAGGACCTAGTAGGTGCCTTAATAGGCGGGGAAAATGGTGATATTGTTGTTAAACCCTAGATGGGTTTAGGATGTCTTTAATTGAGCTTGAAGCTCTCTAAAGAGATTAAAAGAGACTTAAATTGATTAAGTAATGACTTGAACCTCACATGATGACATCAATAACTCAGCTAGAGTCTAATAAGAGGAAATACTTGGATCCTAAGGTCTTGGATAAGACCCTAGATGATCCAGTACGTAATTAGGGTTGTTTGATCCGGTATGGATCGAGGGGAAAAAGGACTGAGAAATGCTAATAGGTCTACTAGGTGAACTAGTAAGGCTATACCGTTGGACTTGGTGAACCATGGGTTTATTGCTCGGGTAGGGGGACTTGAGGTGTTGCTGTAGCTGGAGGCTACCAAGGAATTTGCCGCAAAACTTGGAGGGTTCCTAGGTGCGATGACAGGCCATGGGCTGTCATTGGTGTTTGGTATTTAAATGTACTTGAATCCGACTCGATGCGGAGGTACTTGTGGCTTTAGGCTTGGCCGGTGCTCATGTGCATAACAAGGGAACGCTGGGGTATAAGTGACTAGAGGCTCACTTGGTGTCCGTGCATAAGGAAGTGCCAGGGTACTGTGATGGATTGGTTGAGATCCTGTTCGATGACGGATTGGGAGTACACACTCAAGGATTGCGCTCCTACGGGGAGCTGCTCCTAGTGGGAGCATTGGTGTGACTGAACAATTCTGGTCAATCCTGCGATGATGATTTGGTTTATCTGTGACCAGTCCTTATTGGACATGAACCAAGCTTGCGCTTTGTGGTCGCAAGGTGTAGGCCTAGGTAGCTCCCAAGAGACCTGACTCTCTTGATTGAGATTAGAAACGTTTTCAACACATCGAGAATAGGTGATCCTTTCTCGAGGATCAACATACTTTCTAGCCTCTCCCCTAGCTAGGGCGCGACTATCAGGTTGGAATCCAAACGAAAGGATGCATTTCAATCTCTTTTGGTAGAGGGGATGATTTCCAAAATTTAATCACCGAAGCGAGTGAGAGAATAAATTTCATATTATTAAATAATGAGAAATAGGGACAACACAGTTGATGGGTTTTGGACCATAGTGGTTGGTCAGGTTAAACCGAATTTGGAAGTCGAAACCTGGGGTGTTGAGTTGGGCTAGGGATCTAACCGGTTAACAAAACTGTACACTATCCTGTGTTTTTGTTTGTGATACAGTAGTTGTTTATTCCTTACTGAGCAGATTGGCTCATCTCTACTTTGCGACCTACTTTCAGGTGATTGTCATCGTGCGCCATCAACGCACGAGATTTATCATTGCGTAGGTTTTTGCTAAGACTCTTGGCAGGTAAGCTTTATGCTTTGGTTTTATAGAGGATATCTATTTATTTTCCTGATTAGTACATGTTTAACTTGTATTGTACATTTTCATTTATGTGCCATTCTCTCGATATTTTCTTATCAAATGAAATTCTTGATAGCTCAACTTAGCTAGATACAATATGAATTAAATATACCAGCACCTCTTCTATTGCCATTCCCCTCAACTCCAACCCTCGTTGGGGGCCTAGGTTTTTGGGGTGTGACAATAGTAATATTTGCATTTCACTTTGAAAGAGGAAGTAGATAAACTTGTATAATGATCTCATGCAAGAACTTGTTTTCTTCTCACAGGGCTCTTGTCCGCTTATTGAGTTGGTTCATCGAATCCTAGAGTCGAATTTTGTTTATTTTTGTTGACATCCATTATGGATTTCTTTGTGAAACAAAAATAATCAACAAATAAAATGAAATGTACTATAGAAATAATTACATGGTATCACGTTACATGTAATGCAAGAATTCTCAATATCTTTCATATATTTAATAAATACAAAGTTCAAATGCTAGGCAATGAAAAGCAAAAACTCCAACTAGCATCTTACTTGCCTAATTTAGATGCCCACACTAGTGGAGGTTCATCAAGGGTAGTTTTCACAATTTTTCCTTCTCAATAAAAATGACGAAGAGATAATCATATAGGAGAACAATGCCTCTCTTTTTTACCTCTCATAAAAAATTATATGAATGGATCTTAAATGTAGACTATTTTGGAGCAATAAAGGTGTAAAATTTACATTGATCCCTTAAGGAGGTACTTGTGTACTATTTCTCATTTCGTTGACATAGGGAATATATTCAAATTATCCATATTCTTACAAAGGTTATCAAATAATCTTTCAACAAATGCACATAAAAAAAAGAAAAAAAGTGTCATAAATCAAATATTGGTATATCATGGCATTAGAGAAGTGCTCGAGACATATAAATTTTTTGAACGTCTTAAAATGAAAATTAGGAAGAAGTGTTTCTTCTTCAAAATTAAGAAGGTACTAAGCACGAAAGACACTAAGCTCTTATGTGAGGAGGTGGTTGTGGTCAACGAGGTGGCATTGAGGTGGCCAGGGGGTGTTGGTGAGGTGATGTCAGAGTCGCTGGGGTTGCTACATGTCTAGTGGAGGGTGGGGGTGTCATGAAGTCGTGGTAATTGGGTGTGGGAAAGGTCACGTTGGGAGTTGTTTGGACCATGAGGACACCATTGGCAAGGGGGTTCCAGTGGCGTGGCATTCCAGCGATGAGCGTTGGCGAGGGAGCGGTAGGGTTGTCAAATTCAATTAGGGTTTTGTGGGTGTGGGGAGAAGGGGTGCTGTTGTAGGGTCATAGCATGAGGGTGGCAAGGGTGTCGACGGTGATAAGGGATAGTGGACTCACACCCATGGGTGTCCCTTTTCTTTTTTCCTTTTTCAGCTCTTAAGAAATTTAGTCAAATCGATGATTGGTTTAAAAGGATTAACTGATGCAACCTGATTTTGATCGATTTATGTTGATTTTGACTTTTGTCGTTTGAACCGACTGATCTGATTGGTAAGGCACTAGTTTCTAGTTGAATTGGTTGAATCAGTTAGTTTGGTTCGATTTTTAGAACATTGCAGAGAACCACATGCATGGTGGTATGGAACCTTTGGAAGGAGTGCAATTGTTGAATCTACACATGGGTTGTGCTCACAGTGGACTAATTGTTTGAGTCGATGGTACATGATGGAAATCGAAGCTGTATTCAATGTCAAAAGTAATGCCTTCCCTTACCAAGAACTTTAGCCCACAGTCGGCTAGAGCACACATTGATGCATCCAGCACCTACGTTGAGAGGGAGTATTTGAAATTTCATGCAACACTCTTGATGTGGCTTAACCATTTCCAAAAAGAAAATGGAAACCAAAGTTGCATTCAATATCAAAAGTAACGTCTCGTGTTACAAAAAAATTGGGCCCACAGCAGGACAGAGCCTATATCGACGCACCCAACACTTATGTTGAGAGGGAATATGTAAAATTTCATGTTGCACCCAAGATCTCCTTTAACTATTTTCAAAAAAAAAATAAAAATAAAATATACATTCAATGACAAAAATAACACCTCCCCTTACCAAAAACTCAAGCTCACAGTCACACAAAACACACATCCACATACGTAATACCTACATTAAAAAAGAATACATAAAATTTTATGTAATATTTTACATGTAGCTTAATCATTTCATCCTGTGATATAAAATGATACATACGTGGTGTACTCACATCGGTGTGTACCCGTGTGTACGGTGACATCAACTACACTTGCGTAATCCACAGAAGATCTTTTTCCACCAAACGAACGCCAAGAGAGTTGGTGATATCCAGCGAAGGCAAATAAATCGCTTCCTTTGGGAGTATTATTTCCTTGTGGGGGAGCTGCGGCTGCAATGGAGGGAGACGGCGGCAGGGAGAAGGCGGAGGCGAACGGGGAACAACCAGAGGTCTCCAGAAAAGGAGCGGAAGGATCCCTCTGCGGCTTCGATTCCCTCCACCGCCTCCTCGAGGCCTCTGTCAGCCCCGACGCTTTCCAGGCAAAGCAAATCGATCGTCACCTCACTTCCTTGCAATTAGGGTTTATTCTTACCATCTTAAGTCCTTTTGGCGTTTATCTCTACCACGATGCTGTAGCCATTTCGCAGCGTCGGTTTAGACACCGTTTAGGTAGATGGAAAAAGAACCTAAGATGAATTTTCTTTTCTTTTGTTTTTTTATTCCCTGGTGCCATAATAAAAGGTTTCTAATTTTCTGTGTTGAGAGAGAGGGACCCGATCCCTATTTATAGATGTTGAGAAAACACTTTCCATCGTGATTTTCTCTATCGTTATTTAACCAAATCTATGAAGAAAACATATTCCCTGGACAACCACTTGTTTGTTGAGAGCTGATTCACATTTATGTATATATATTTTTATTATTTTTTCCTTAAGTAATTGTCTTGATGAAACTTCCAACAATCTCCCACTTGACTCAAATCCTTGTGCAAACAAATCTTTCGAAAGTAATATATATTTGACACACACACACACACAAACTCATGTGATTGTTGAGATTTTCAAGTAGTGTGTGCTGAATAAAACATGCTTGCTTTCATGATTTAGTTCTGAATCATTCTTTAAAGAATGGAATGGTATGAATTGTGGTGGTTCTATTGAGTATAGTCTAATGGTCCCTTCCACAATTATAATACCACTAGACCGTACAGTGAAGGCACCTTTATTAGACCATGCTTGATGCAATGTAACCAAACTTAGAGCCAAGCTTTCCTGCATATTGTGGACTCTTCGTTTCCTTTCAGATATATCAAGTGTAATTCATGACCATTGATTGGCTTTCCTTACAAATGTGTGGCATTGGAGGATCTGGTATTGCTCTAATTGTGGAAAGGACCATTGGTCTATACTTCATGGAAGTGACATAATTTATATGATTACATTTTCTAGTGCAAGGTCTGGAATCAAATCACGGAAGGAAACATGTTTTATATATCAAGCATTATTTGAAAATCTCAACAATCACATGAGGTTCTTTTTAGTTATATGTATTAAATATCTGGTATTTTTGGAAGATTCGTTTGTATGGGAATTTGAGTTAAATAGTGAAATAGTGTGATGTAAATCTCAACAAACAAGTGGTTGCTAAGGGGATTTGTTTTCTTAATGGATTTAGTTAAAAAAGGTTAGGAAAAATCATGATGAGATGAATTTTTTTTGACATCTATAAATAGGAACCATTTCCCCCGCTCTCAACACAGAAAATTAGAAGTCCTAATTGTGGCCCCCAATCAATCCACCCATAGCGAGAGTAGGGAGCTGGAAACTCTGGAGTTCCTACCAAGGTTCTAGAGTTGTGTCGGCTTTGGTGTTGCATTCTTGTTCCATTCAAGGAAATTCTCAATCTTTTCTTCCACATGCATTATCCGTTATTTATGTTGGTTATCCAACAGATTGGATATTGGACTTGTCTGGCAGATGGGAAGTTAGGTAGCAGATAATTGAATATCAAAAGAATATGATGTAGATAAAAGGGCTATCCACTCGGTATGTGATCCAGTTACATTGCGGTTGCTTGAAATAACAAGTTTTAGCTAGGGCTTGCTAAAGAAATATGGGATAGCGCAACATTATTGAGTATAGTTTTGGGTGCCTTCATGAAAAATGAAAATAAAGCTAATTTATGTCAAATCACAGCATAAGAAGGGTAGGTGGAATAAGCTTATTCTGGAATAAGTAGGCCTACACAAAATTGGTTTGGTCCAATTTCTGGTTGTTGGTTATTATGAAACTAGGGACCAGAACTTGTCAAAAAAAAAAAAAAAAAACTAAGAACCAGAATCAAACCAAAGTATCAAACTAGTTTAAGAAGTAACCTTTTTATAGTTTGGTTCTTGATTGGGTTTGAAGCGATTGATTTCAGTTATAACCTATTCTCAGAATCAATTGGTGATTTTCCATATGGAGCAAAAGCCGGCAATAGTTTACTATTTAAATAATAGGAGTTCTAGGGTTGAAGGCCCTCTAGATTGCCATTTGCTAAACAGACTAGTTATTTCTGTACAAATAAATAGAAGGTAATGGTACAATGTGTAATTAGTCACACATTTACATGCATATGCCTATATAAATATCTAAATACATATGGGTGAAAGAGGATCCATGTGATTTGGGTTCATTTCAACTTTTGCAATTAGAAAATATGTAAAGGAAATTCGAAATTCGATTTTTGAAAGATAGTGAATTAGTTGCTGAATTAGTTATTGAAAAAAAAAACTAGTGTTGTCAATTTAGTCTGGTTGTCTTATTGCATCTGGTTCAATTTTCTTTTTTTCTCTTCAAAAACCAGGAGTGCGGGGCACTAACATGTGGTTTCTCTAAATTGGGATATATTTGTTAGAACTTGTGCGATCTGGATGTGTGAGATAAATTCTTAGCTTTGTCTGGGTTTGTGTGGATGAGGCATGTTAATACTTTTGTTTGGAAGTGAGTCAAATTGAATGGTGGTCCTTGGAGACTGGTTATGGAAGGGTTGTTTAAGTTGATCTTGCCTTTGAGAGCTATTGTTTATATAGGACCTAAGTTTAGATCAGAATGGGTTTGGAAAATTCATGTAGGGAATCCAATCTAGCATTATGAAAGCTTCTGCATGTGGACTTCCTCCAGTGAGGATGTAGTTAACTTGGCAGAGAGGTCTCTTAGATTAGCTAAAGCATGAAATGGCTATAAGAGGTGGAACTTGGATGGTCTTTTTTTCTTGTTCTTTTGTTCTTTGTTGAATGGTGACTTTTTCAAAGTATTGAAACATTATTTCCTATTTCAAAATCTTTGTAATTTAATCATGAATTTGTGCTCCATAAATCTTTCAGGAAGTCAGCCGCGTGCTTCTGGGGCTGAACTGTGGAAAGCCACTTGGAAAAATTGCTATACCAGAGCCCGCTTCCACTCTCTCATCCAAACATGACTTTGACTTGCTGGTACCTGTCATTCAGATATTCTCTCTCTCTCTCTGAAGGGGCACATATTTTCCATGTTGCTAGGCAAATGCTTTCCATTCTGATATTGGAATTATAGCATGTGATATGATTCCTCTATTCTTGACATAAGGAAATTAGTGAGAGTCAAGTCTGATGCCATGGATCGAATTTTTTGAACTTAAGATATTTGTAAAATTAAGTGAAAATAGAGTTTTTTTCAAGAGACATTTTGGAATGAAAATATTGGAATTGGCTCGTATATCAGCTTGTAGCCTTTATTGCTAGAACCATGATCTTGTGATTTTTATTAAATGTACTTAACAATGAGATTTTTCTCTCCCTGATGAAGGGATTGTCCTTGACATGTGTAGGTAGGCTCCATAGAGCAAGAAGCATGGTATTATGCAACGTTATTTTCTGAAGATTGTTATGGCCATTGACCGGTGCTATAATACCCTTTTGGATAACTCAGGGCCATCTTTTGTGAAGCTTGATTTTTAACCTGTTAGTACATATGTTGGTTGAGTTTTGGTTCATTTGCCATTTCGAGTTTGTAATGTTGCAAGATTTATTGAACTGAGATATCTGCCAATCCAAAAAGTCACACTTATGACTTGGAAGAGTTTTAGGGAAGTGCTCTAAGATGAAGGGATATGAGAGGAAGGAATTGGAGGTTGAAGTCTTTATGGATTTGGAGGACAAAATACATTACGAAGAGCTGGAAATGTGGAGATCACAATGACAATTCTGGAAGAATAAATAGACATAATTATTTCCATTAAACACAATATAATTGTTTCATACTTCAATAGATAAAAGTATATAGGATCATGCAAATTGATCATGAATTTAGACTGTCTATATGCGAGTATTGAGGAGTGCACAACTGTGAAATGGAATTCCACTGAATGATGCCTATATGTGGTTGCCCCAGTGGGACTACCATAATTTTGCTGCATGCTTCTGTATAATGTGTCCATTCATGCATGTTGATTGTGCTGAAGTAGACTAAGGCTTACCTAGGCATTTTAGCCATGCCATACCAGCGACGAAGCACATGCAAACTCAAATCAAAACCGCCACCTCTACCTATTAAACTTGGTTGTCTCTAAGCCTTTTTTATCGTCTTTGATGCTTTTCTGATGGTCTGAGATTCACCATATTTTTCTGTTTAGGAATAATTTGTTCTCTTTTCAATGTAGTCCAATTTATAATCTCAACAAGCTGGGCTCACCAAAATTAGCCTATCTCAATTGTGTGTGCCTATATTGAGTTGGGTATAAATTCTTTCAGGGTTTCTGTTTCCAAGCAGACAAAGAGTCTACTCGGCTACCTAGAATTGTTCGGGTTGGCCTCATTCAGAACTCGATTGCCCTTCCAACGACTGAATCTATTCTAGAGCAGAAGAGAGCCATCTTGCAGAAAGTAAAGCCAATGATTGATGCAGCAGGTGCTTCAGGGGTCAACATTTTATGCCTACAAGTAACAGAAGAAACCTAAATTTCTCATTGCATATTTTCTAGGTAATTATCTACACATTTTAAATGGCATAGCTGGATGACTATAGGAGGCTTGGATGATGCCGTTTGCCTTTTGCACGCGGGAAAAGAGATGGTGTGAATTTGCTGAACCTATTAATGGGGAGACAACTCAGTTCCTCCAAGAACTAGCACGGAAATATAATATGGTCATTGTGAATCCTATTCTTGAGAGGGATGCGAATCATGGCGATGTTATCTGGAACACTGCTATTATAATTGGAAATCACGGAAATATCATTGGCAGGCACAGAAAGGTACCACACAGCCTTTCTTCTTTTGTTATCTAATAATACCAGCATCAGTTTTCATATTTTATGTATTATATACATTAGAACCATATACCTCGAGTAGGAGATTTCAATGAAAGCACATATTACATGGAAGGAAACACTGGCCATCCAGTTTTTGAAACTGTTTATGGGAAGATTGGCGTCAATATTTGTTATGGTAGGCACCACTCTTTGAATTGGTTGGCTTTCGGACTCAATGGTGCTGAGATTGTGTTCAACCCTTCCGCCACTGTTGGGGAGCTCAGCGAGCCAATGTGGCCAATTGAGGTATTCTTTCTACACCCATCATAGCTTCTACTGTTTTGTGAATATTTCCAAATTTGATCTATAAGAATGCTTTTGCCCTTGTCTAGGCTCGAAATGCAGCGATTGCAAACAGCTACTTTGTTGGGTCAATTAATCGTGTCGGAACCGAGGCTTTTCCAAATCCATTTACTTCGGGTGATGGGAAGCCGCAACATAAAGATTTTGGGCACTTCTATGGGTCAAGCTATTTCTCCGCTCCAGATGCCTCTTGCACCCCGTCCTTGTCCCGTCATAGGGATGGACTATTGATATCTGATATGGATCTCAACCTATGTAGGCAGGTGAATGACAGATGGGGATTTCGGATGACAGCACGATATGACATGTATGCAAAGATCCTTTCCAACTATCTAAATCTGGCCTTCGTTCCCCAGGTAATTGTTGATCCTTTTCTGCACAAGAAGAATTGATTCGATGGAGTAGAATGGAGGTGTGGTGACATGCTCAATTGGCCAAAAAATGCTCTCTCTATTCTAAGCCCGCATAATATGTATTTAATTATTAATTTAGTTGTTCTCGCCTCTTGATTTGTAAGTAATAAATAAATAAACCAATTGGGTTTGGGTCATCATGCTTTGTGTACTTTATAGATTGGTATTCTGTCACCTATTGCTAGCCTTTATTTCACATGCAATGAAGTTCAAGGAAATAAAATTTGGCAGTGGTAACGATTTCTGAGTCCAACAATATGGAACAAAGAAATGGAACTTTACAGTGTTTGTAAATAAGCTCCAAGAGATGGTGTAATGGAGTGATTGTTTACTGGTTTATGACTTGCAATTACCTTAGCTTCAGCTTGAGTCTAAAATGAAAAAAATAAAAAAGAAGTTGATACTTAAGTTTGGATATGTAATATCATATCCAAATCCAAGGATATGATGTAAACCATATATTCACATTAACCTTGTACATTATTTGTAGAGATTTGGAAACTGCTCATATAGTCACATTTTTGTCCAATTTCCATTCATATTGACTACACATTAAATCGATATTTCTTGTATGTTCGGACACAATATTTATTCGAATTTAAATCATATCTAATTTTTGTAAGTTATAATTAATGAAAAATCATTTTTGATCTAAATCAATTGATAGTCATCCCTAATCAGGTAGGTTCTTTTGGCCGGTTGGCATGCATGCCAAACAGGAAATAGAAGATAAATTGGGTTGGACAAGAAGCTGGGAATTACGGTGGTAACCAATGATTATGATAGAGGGAATCTAAATTTGAGTCTTGATTTTGCATTACTTGAAGGTTGGTGTTGTAGAGTCGTTAATTTCCTCAATTTATCTGATTTTGAGTTATCAAATAATAAAAAAAAAGAAGTCAAGAATTCTCCATTGGGAGTTTAAAAGCATAATATTATGCTCTTAGGAAAAAAATTATGTCGATAGAAACACAATAGAAGCTTCCATTTGCATTGAAATAAACTACATAAGACGGGTTGGATGGTAATTTGTATTTAGTTCAATAAATTATTATTGTTATCTTTTTACAAAGAAAATCTCTATTAAGGGAAAGAATATCATAACTCATCTTAAAAAGAGCGAGAGAAGGGAAACACCTTATCCTCCAAAGAGGGAAACACACCTCCCTTAAAGGGAGTAATACCTGTCCCAGGAGGTGCAAAGGAAAAATACACAAAGAGACAAACAAGGTGCTTGATCCTAAATGCTTCTCAAGCTTGCTCCATGCTTGGATGACAATTCGCATCATTGAAATGATGTCGATGATCCACGCAAGATGGAAGAAACCAGTAGATTGAGATTGGCAAGGAACTTGATTATGTTTAGCTCAATTTCTAACGTGACTTCAAATGAGATTCAAAAATGACGATGACAATGATAAACAAGAAAAAAATAGAACAATAAAGAAACAACACATTAACAAAAAATGGCCAAGATGCCAAGATCGAAGGCGAGGATAGCAGGAGTGTCATGGCCTGAGATAACCAATAATTGAATATCAACTAAGGGCACGAGCGTCAAGAACTGTGGAGGGAACAAAAGGGGCGACGATGTGTCGGTGGTAGGGGTGGGGATAAAACCATCGGTCGATGTTGGTGTCACTGGCATGGAAGCTCGTAGGCAACCCATGGGAGATCCTGCGATCTCAGTGATGACCCATAACCTTAAATGGACCCTGGGTGTAGACACAAAAGATATGTCCCCTAGAGGGGTGTGGTGGACAAGATTAATATGTGGTGGGCGTGGTAGTTGAGCCCATAAATTGCCTTCTTGAGTTTGCATATACACTCTCCTTGATCTCAAAACCTTGAGACCTCGTAAAGATCGTCATATAGGAAGGTGTTGTTCATGTCCAATCCAGTTGTGCTACAACTACTATGGGAATC
Source organism: Thalassia testudinum (assembly GCA_037157565.1). Classification (NCBI taxonomy): domain Eukaryota; kingdom Viridiplantae; phylum Streptophyta; class Magnoliopsida; order Alismatales; family Hydrocharitaceae; genus Thalassia; species Thalassia testudinum. The sequence continues at coordinate 30,481,834 of JAZHRO010000024.1, forward strand.
TGTATTGTAGGAAGATGGACAATTGGAGAGAAGGTGTCAACGAAATCCATCCCATATGTTTGGGTGATTCCCTTTGCCACAAGACTAGCCTTATGTCGAGAAATAGATCTATCAAGATTGTATTTTAAGGCAAAGAGCTAATGACAGCCAACAGTATGAGCATCAGGTGGAAGCGGTGTAAGCTCCTACGTCCCCCGTGACTGAAGTGTGTCCATCTTATCCTTCATGGCCTGTCGCTACTTTTGACTGAGCATGACTTGCTGGTATGTAGTGAGTATCTGAGTAGAGGACAGAGCCTTAGTGAAGAGAGAAAAGCATGACTGAGGTGGATGGTAGATATAGCCTTAGCCACTTGATATTGGACACAACTTCGGGGTGCCTTCTGAATAGCTATCGGAAGATTATGATCATTAAGTGGGGGTTCAACATCATCAATAGGAGGCTTAGAAGCCAAAGGTACAACACCACCAAGACTAGCATCATCACTTGCAGGACCACCACCAGACACAGGATCGTCGGCCTCATCAACACATACTTGCTGTAGGGAGGATGATAGTGTTGAAGTAGGCAGGGCGTGCTGTCGATATGTCACAGGTAATCTATATGACATTGGAGGATCTTTGAACCGAGTAACTCTATCTGTAGTGCCTGGTGATATAGACTGAGAGATAGGAAAATCTCCTAAATGAACGAAGAAATAGGCATTGACGCCACCTCTGCCTCAAAAGACAACGGATGCCTAGTCGTTGAAAAAAATATGATACTGCTTCATTAAAAGTAACGTTAGCACTAACATAATCTTTCTTCTATAAAGGATCATAAATCATAAATCTGTAACCTTCCTGCTTATGGTTATAACCAAGGAAAACACATTTAATTGCCCATGGGGCTAGCTTATCCTTGCTAGGCCCAGCAATGTAAATAAAGGCTACACAGCCAAAAATCTATGGTGATAACTGAAATAACTCCCTGTCTGAATACAATATTTGCCATGGTATCTGCTTAGACAGTATAAAACTAGGCATCCTATTAATCAATAACATGCAGTAAGTATTGGATCTATCAAGTTCACAGAGGAGACATTATGATGGATAAGTAGAGTCCTGGTTGCATCCAAAAGATGCTTATGTTTTCACTCCGCCACCACATTCTGTTGGGATATATGACGGCAAGTAGTTTGATGAATAATACCATGTGACATGTAGAATGTACTCAGTCGAGCAATACAAAACTCAAGAGCATTATCTATACAAACAATCTTGACAATAGAAGCAGCTGATTCTTTATTTCAATAATAAATGTCTCAATCACTGAACCGACATCAAACTTATTCTTTAATAAAAACAACCATGACATTCTAGAGCAATCAACTATAACCAAATAACATTTGTGACCCAGTTGATCTGGAATACGAATGGGATCCCGCACATCCAAATATAATAACTCAAAAACAGAATCAGTGAAAATAGAATTAACAGGAAAGGTGGCTCGGTGATGTTTCCTCATTTGGCATGCATCATAGAATATCTCAGTAGCTGGCAAAAGATGAGGGATAATATACTATAGCCTGTCCAGAGGTAAATGGCCAAGATGATGGTGCCACTACAAAGCACTTCCTATAGCAAAATAAATCTCACCCTGGCAAGTAGCTGCAATCGATGTCTGAAATAGTTGATACACACCCCCTCTTCACGTCTGCCATCAATTATCTTCCCTGTGAGCTTTTGTCCTGAAACACACAATCAACATCATCAAAGATTTTTCCTGACAGTTAAGATCTTTTGTAATTCTGCTGACTGTCAACAACCTAATAAAAAAATCTGAAACAAATAAAATATTAGGCAATTGTAAAGTGGGATAACAGCCACCTCTCCCTAACCATCAACCTTGGAATGTTGCCCATCTATGAGCTGAACTGTTCTATCGAGGGGGACTGACTAAAGCTTCTGAAAACAACTATGATCAGTACTCAAATGGAAGTGGGTCAGGATTGAGAAGTAAATGAGTCATGGTTTTGAGGAGCTACCTCTTATATAAAGGTGTTTTTTGCTCATTCGTTAGGTTTAAGCATTGTACCATCTATATTGATTCGTCGACATCTCCCTCGTAGTAGGAAAATGAAGTAGATTGTAACAAAATCAAACTCTTTTAATAACATAATTTCTTTCTTTTCTTAAAAAGAGAATTTAGTTTATTTTCTAATTTTCCAGAGTAACTTCATCTTTAGAACTTATCTATCAAGATTCTTGAGTTGTAGAGTATTTAGAACTGCAATCTAAGTTTAGATGTGCCTTTTTTCATTAGAAGCATTACATTGGAGAAAGGAGATGCTTGCAAATTGCATGTAAAGATGGTAGTTGCACTTGCATCTGGATTATTCTTGTTTAGGATTAAGGTGGTTGTATATGGATGTTAACATTTCTATATATATATTTTTAATTTATTCTCCCTATCTTTTTCAAGAATTTTTATTTAGGATTTGGATTTCTACATTCATATATAGATTTTAATGAGTTTGTTAGTGTAGATACGAGACATATGCTACATATCCTTGAAAGAAGAATCATGAAAAGAAATTACGTGTGAATATCATTGTCCGGTGTGAATTTATTCATGGATAATCCAAGGATAAATAATTACTTTTTTTTGTTTCTTAAAAGCATGTATAACTAATTGATTATTAATTATTTTGGATCGGTGTTGAGAAATTGATTGATTTTAAGTAGTTTTCGACACAAAAAAAGACATAGGCTAACGTCGCATTTTGCGGTTAACTTCATGTGTTTGTACGATGAAAATTGAAGGAAAGTGATTTTTGCAATAGAAAAGCATGTGTTTCGACGTTAAGTGGTAGAGTTGCCTTTTGCCATTAATGTGGAGCTCAAGTTCAATGGTTATGCCTTCGACCATGAAAATCTGTACCTACAAAAGTAGGTGTCCTACTCCCTCTGCGAAACTCGGGTTCCTTAAGCACTCTCGTTACTAAAGTGGATGCATTCCAAACCCCCTCTACGAATATGACACGACTCCCCCCCCCACTCTTTCTTGATGCATATCTCCATCAGCTTTGGATTCAATTCCTGTCACATTTCTCTTTAGAGTGAAACATGTCACCTTAACGTCATTCTCTTTTTGATCGTTGGTGTAAAAATTTAAAAGTTGACATAATTTACAATATAAGAAGATGTACATCATTTTACGATGTATTTCAAAATGTGTCAGCATAATATATATATATTGTACTTTTTTTTTTTTTTTTAAGGGATCTCTTCTGGGAGTTGGCGTGTGCTAATAATATTCAGATCTACGAACTCGGGAATTGCTTAAAGTTACTGGCAGTTGCAAGTGCATGCAGGAAGACACCTTGGAATTTTAAAATATTGCTTCCTCGGAGGTGAACGTAATGTTGCCAATTTGAGTCTTAAATTCTGTGCAACGTCAATTGTATATTTTTCCTATACATTGGCAATAGCGAAGGTGGAGAAAATATTTACCTGAGTATTTGGTTGCAATCGTTGGATCGCCCTTCGTCCAAAAGCTATTATTTTCCCAAACGCCATGTAAAATTATAAATTTCAGGAAAAACAACAATTAGTTAGTCGTCATGTAAAATTGCTACTTGTTATTTTTAACGTTTTGCGATTTCTCACATGACTTTTTTTATCCTGATTTTTGTCGTATATTTAGAGTAATTTACGTAAACATAGGTCCTCTATTTGATATTCATTGCATCAAAGTAACTTGGGACTCTGTTTGAAATTTGGAGGCAGAATAAAAGGCTCAAGTGAGCATTTTTATAAAATCCTAACAAACGATAGTTCCATTAGGTACTTAGTGAAAGAGAGGATTATATTGATGTGCTCTAAACTAGCAAGGACTTGATTGAAGTTGAGGTGTAAGTTTAGGCATTTTTGTTATGATTGAAGTTGAGGTGTAAGTTTAGGCATTTTTGTTATCAAAAGGAAACGTGGGGACGAGCCATTCCTTGGTATTTACCACACAGGTATATACTTGAAGGTTTGATCAATAGGGGTAAAATTAAATTAATTGTCCCTATTTATACATCTTGCATATTCCATTTCATTGCTATTAAATGTTGGTGTTAATTCCTTAAACTTTTAGGAGTTTAACTGAAATTAACCCACATCTTAGGATGGACCTGTATAATATCTTGTCTCAACTGGACTTCATACACTGAGTACCGTCATCCATGACTTACAGTTATGGATTTCATATTCAATGGGTACCGACACTAATGCCAAGTACCGGTACCTATGGGTTAGTGTTTAGAACTCAAGCTTCAGATGAGTACTCATCTGGTACTCACTATGTATCGGTACTTATGATGAGTATCGGTACTCAGTGAGTACTGGTATTCCTCCAGAAGTCAAATGATCTCAACGAGTATCGATACTCATGAGGAGTATTGGTACTTGTTAAGTACCGGCAATACTACCTGTAGCCTATTAGTATCGGTACTCATGATGAGTATCGGTACTTGTAAGGTACATGTCCAGGTGACTTTAAGTCCAGAACCTGATTTGGGACTCATGTGTACTGGTACTCACTACGAGTACCGGTGTATGTAAGTCCTAGTTTAGGACTTAAGTCATCATGGAGTTGCTCTGGAGCTAGCAGTACCGGTACTCATGAAGAGTACCGATACAAGCTAGCTACAGTTTACTTCATAGTTGATAAACAGTATTGCAATTGTACCGGTACTTGACTTTAGTATTGGTACTTGTTGACGGTTACAGAAATGCTTCTGAGTTTTGTAGGAATATGAAATGATGGTTAATGACTTGATAACTTGGAATTTAACCTAGACATGATATCTGAGCATTTGAATAGATAAAGATCTATATATGAAGCTAAACATATCAAGATGCTAGAACATAGAGTTACCTTAATTTTGTCATTGGTCTCATACACAGAAACATAGTGCTATCTATATGAAAAGTCATACTTGTGCTCATCCTTTTAAACAAGACGGGAGAGGCTATAGTTGGAGGCCTTCCAATAGATCCCACCCTGGTTCTTGTCGGACTGTAGTAGAAGAAGATGTACTTTTCTTCTCCAGCTGTCCACCTACTTCTCCTTAGAGGTCTCTCCCTCTTTCTCTCTAGGTCACAATGGGGTTAATCAGAGAGTAGTATGTTGATGGGTCTATTGGGGACCATGACCCTTTAGAAAAATACAATTAGTCTCACTAATTGCATGGGTGATTTACACTTTCACCCATCGAGGAAGTGTTAATCATAAAACAGGTCTCTACACATGTTTTTAATACACCACACCAAAACATTTGCATTTATGCCCATACACTCAAAACAACTTAATTTGATTACTCTGAAATGGGCTTAAAATGATAGTCATATAACTTATTATCATTTGATTATATCTATTTAGATATACTAGTCCATATGTTGGATTTTAATTCAACAATCTCCCACTTGGATTGTATGTGTAACCTGTTAATCAAACAACATACAAATCCGAATTTGAGCTCAACTTTGCTGTCATATCTTGAAATGCATATCTAAAACCAATCCGATCTACCAATCATACTAGTAATAGAGCCAAGGTAGCTTTTGCTACATTCTAGTAACTAAACTAATAATGACCACGTGCACTAATTCAAAAGGTAACCAGAAACGTATGGATGTACAGTATAGAAATTACATGCCAATGTGATCAACGCATGCCTATTCCTAACTGGTCCTCTGAATTTGAGATCACTTCCAAAATCAAAACCAAATTACTTCTTAGAATGGATAATCACAATGAACTGAAAACTTTAAGCTTTGTTTATTTCATAACAGAAATGAAACTTTACAAAACTTTATACATAACCAAAAAATTGAAATGCCGAATAACTGACATTGTCTATTACAAACTGAGCACTATATAAATTACAAACTCTCACAAAAGCTGAAATTTCTGTAAGAACATAAGACCCATAGAAGTTGCATGTTCATGGAACATCTTGGATATTATTCCTTTAGTAAGCGGATCTGCAATCATGGAGTCTGTACCGATGTGCTCTATAGACAGTTGTCCATTCTGTATCATTTATTTAACAACCAGGAACTTAATCTCAATATGCTTCGATTTGAAGGAGCTTCTATTGTTATTGGGTAGAGGACTGCAGACTGATTATCACAAAACAGTTGTAGTGGCCTGTCAATGCCATCTACTATGCGCAACCCTGATATAAAATTCTGCAGCCATACTCCATGATTGGATGCCTCATAACATGCTATGAATTTTGCTGCCATAGTGGAAGATGCAATAAGAAACTGTTTTGCACTCTTCCAAGAGATGGCACCATTGGCAAGCAGAAATACATATTCTGAAGTAGACTTTCTACCATCTTGGCACCCAGCAAAATCTGAGTGAGCATAACCAGAGACCTGAAGCTTTTCTGACCTCTTGAAGGTGAGCATAAAATCCCGTGTCTTCTGCAAATATCTCAGTACTCTCTTGGCTACTCTCCAATAGTCTTTTCCTAGGTTTTCCTGGTGAAATGACCCGCTGCCTTTTTGGGTTATTTAAGACGTCTGGATTAGCTGTTAGACGTCTATCCAGACATTTGGATAGAGTGTTGGACGTTTGAAAGTAGAGAATCGTACCTTCTTCTTTTCCGCGTGCGTGCTGCACGCGTATTTTCCTCTCTCTCCTCACCCCAAACCCTAACCCTCTATCTATTTAAACCCCCCACTTCCCCCACGCCACTCCATCCATCACCACCAGCCACCACCTCTGTCCTTCAACTTCCTCCCTTTCCTTCCAGCGAGGTGAGAGGAGAGGACGAAGAGAGAGAGATGGGATGCTGAGGAGGAGGAGAGGGGAGCGTGTTAGGAGCTCGAGAGGAGTAGCTCGCGAGGGAGCCGCGGGAGCTCGTGCGGGAGGAGTTGAGGGCGTAGGCGAGGAGGAGCTTGCGAGTAGGAGCCTTGGCCTCCTGCAGCCGCTTGAGGCACTGCTGCAGCTCCTGTAGGCAAGCTTGCGAAGGAGGCAGCTCACGGGAGAAGTTCCGCGTATTGGATATTTTTCAGTATCAGACGTCTGGAGCATCTCCCAAACGTCTAGAGTAGCTGAAGGATGTCCGGAGATGAAACCGGACATCTGAAAGCATGCGCAGTGCTAAGGTATGTGTTTTTGTCCGGTTACGGCCATGCAGGCCTATTCGTAATGCTTTCTCGTATTTTAAATTAACCTCGTTGCAATATAGTTGAAAAAGCGTATGAACAAATAATAATTTTTTTTACTCGAAATTCAAAATATTCCGATGTTGAACTCAGGGTGCAATTTGGTATTTTTAGAAACTTTAAAAGCACAACTCTCAATAAAAAAAGGGACCAATTCAATCAAAATTAAGAAGTAATGTCAAATGTAGAACTAATGCCCAAAAATTGGACATCTGATAAAAAATTAGACGTCTTAAAAGGGTTTTGCTACAGTGCTCAATTTTGTGATTTTTGGCCTTCTCTTTCTCTCTTCTTCTCTGCGACTGTGCTTCTTCAGCCTTCTTTGGCTTCTTCTTCTTTCTTCTCTTGGCTTTCCTCTGTCTTCAGCTTTTCTTCTCTGCTGCGCCTCTGCTTCTCTCTTTCTTCTTCTTCTGCAGTCTCTTCCTCTTTGCCTTCCTTGGCTTTCTTCTGTCTTCAGCTTCTCCTTCCTTGACCTCTGCAGTCTTCTTCTTCTTCTTCTTCTTCTTCTGCTTCTCTCTTTCTTCTGCGGCTTCCTCCTTCCTTCTCTTTTCTTCAGGCGCACCTTCTCCTTCAGCTGCTTCAGCTACTTCTCTTCTTCTTCCCTGCACACACAGACACAAGAGCAAAACCTAGCCCCTACCCTCCCCGCGTCTCTCTCTCTCTCTATTTCACTCTTGGGACTGCTCTCCTAGAGCCTTCTCGGGTAATCGAGTCGGATTTACGCACCCGGGACCAGGCCCACTGGCGTGTGGTGGTGGTCGAGGAGTGCATGGGTAGTCGGGTAGGATACCAGGTTTGCGTACATGTGCATTGCGACGAGGCATGGTGGGTGAGGGGACCTCACCCCGTGTCAGGAGGCGCTAAGCCCCTGGCACTTTTTCAATTTATGTTGTGCCTCTCGCTTCAAAACTTTCGAGGTGGGGCTAAATGTCCCACCCGCTTCTCACGCGCGCCTGCAGCAGGTCATCGCTCAATCGCAGAGGCTGCACATGCTTTGGCCTCCAAGTGTTGGGCGTGATTTGTTTGCGAAGGGTGCCCGCGCGTCAGGGACTTGGAATCCTGATGCTTGGAGCCGAAGATGAAGCTTGCGAGCTTCTTCAAGCTTGCTCCAATGGCGGTCAAGGCCCTGTAGCTGTCAACGAGAAAACGGCCTCACGGCCTTATCAGATAACTCAGAAAGCTTCGCCGTGACACAACGAAGGTGGCCTGGTGGTTAGCGTGGTGCGAGGAGGCCTAGGCGTGCGTGCTTAGGTTGCCCTACACGTGTGAATATGGGTGTGTTCGGGGGGCGTTCTGGGTGTGTGGCAGAGAGATTGGAGTAGGGGGAAATGGTCAGTGAGGTGTTGCGGAGGTCGTAGGGTGGTTTGCGAGGTGGATGGAGGTGTGGAGCGGCGGGAACACCTCGTTGGTGATCTGGTCGAAGGTGGGAACGATGGTGGTGGTTAGTGGCAGTCAGGGGTTGAAAGTGTGAATTAAAAGAGGGGAAATGAAGGGTAGAGGAGGAACTTATCTACGGTATTTGGAGCAAAGGGGGGATGCGGAGGGCGAGAGGCGCGTGTTTGCCGTTGCCGGAGACGAAGGCCCTAAGGTGAGGATGACGACGACGAGGAAGGGGTCGGAGGGGCACGCGCGGGTACGATGTGGCGTGGAGGAACACGACGGAGAGGACTCTACCACTGGTATGGTGGCAGAGTGACGAAACGAGGGAGGGAGGGTCGCCGGAGCTTGCAGGTAGACGGTCGGAGATGAGGAAGATGAAATTCAGGGGATATCTCTAGCCAAATCAAGCTTGGAAGAAGCGGTCGTACTTGAGGCTTCTTAAATAGGCACGGGTAGAGGTAAAATCACAAGGAAGTGGCCAGAAGTTGTCACCAGAGGTATGGCCAGAGTGAGACCCATACCTCTAGAGCGTTCGCACGAGTGGTATGGGGCGATTAAGGGCATATGGTGCTTCTCATGCGGTAGGGGGCTTCGCAGAGAGCTCCCCTTTTAAATCTGAGAGTGGCTCCCTGGGGAAACGAGGAGAGAACCTTCTCACAAAGTTGTCGGTGGTATGGGTCCCTGCTGGAATGGTAGAGGGATCAAAATGAAGAAAGTGACGAAAGGTTGAGTGGGTATTTGTAAGGGTTTCCAAAAGTTAAGGGTCAGAATGTAATTGGGTGGACCATTTTGCAAAGTAGGTCAAGATGACCTTCCCTTAGGTCCAAATTTTGGTACAAACCTAATTTGGACCTAGGAAATCCAATGTGAAATTGGATTTTTGGTTTGACCACGTTTGACTGGATATTTTGCATAAAAACCTAAATTATGTCAAATATTGGGCATGGACCCCAATCTAGGTCAAAACAGGTTTCAAAGGCCAAATTAAGGGTTCTAAACCTTAGGGGATATTTTTCCATGAATTTTAAGGGGTTTAGTTGATTTTTATTCTTCCTGGAACCCTGTGAATTTAAGTGGGTTTGTTTTAAGGTTACAGAATGTCTTTTAATTCTTAAATTTCACAATAACCCTTTTTTGACTGAAACATCTCACTTTTTCTCTTATTAAGTCCAATTGACCTATGTGTAGACCCTGAGAAATCATGTTGATGCACTGCAATGGTAAAATTGTAGTTTTACCCCTTGTTTCATGTTCTCTTCCTAGATTAGTGATCCCTTGAATGAAGCCTTTCTCTTGGTTATGTAGGAGCTTTTGTTTACTTTATTAGGTCAAAATATGCTAGTTAAGGCTCATGATGAGGTTCTCATCATACCCCCATGCCTAGCTTTTGCTAGTCTCTTAGCAAAAATTTAAGGTTTTAACTTCTGTTTTAGACTGAGTTTCTTTTACCAATCATGATAAGTGTTTTTTTCTTCTTTGATTAGGTCAGAATGCCGAAAATGGGCCTAAAGGTACTCTAGTACCAACCAAGATCCGGACCTATCCAGTTTTAGCCTCAATCCTCTGTGAAGGTTTTTATGGCCCGCAGGAACTACCCTAAGGTTTATTGGATTCCGTGGTTAAAGCACCCGTGCTTGAGACATTTACCCTTGGTTTAGTTTGCAGTGCGTTTTTGTAAGAGAGAGACAGATGCTTTATTTGTTTGGAGAGTTTTCTCTCTCTTTTCTTTTCAATTCTAGCTTCGGATTAGCTTTTCAACATGATATGTATCGGATTCTTCGTCCCTATCATCAATCCTCAAATGTCCTTGGCAATCGATGCTTCGTGATAGCATCGTCCATGGTAACCCCCAAAACCCTGGTTTTCGAGATTTCAAGATAATCTCGCCCATGGCGTTCCGTGGTCAAATCTAGACCTTGGCAATCGACATTTCGAGATAATGCCACCTATGGTATCTGAACTAGCAGAGTGCTTTCATGCCTCTGGTAGGATATTGAAATTTCTTAAGAGACAAGCATCGAGGAGACGATATGTTGTTACGCATCTTTGAGGGGAATTTCTCGCCTTTCCATGCTGAGAACTCGTCCAAATCAACTTGTGTTGATCGGCTACTCCTAATCAAGGCAACATTTTCAAAACATTAAAATGCTTCTGCGTGATTTTGATAATTATGCACACTGAACCAGACTCTGTGTGAATTGGGGTGCTTAGGTTACCGAGTCCTGCAAATCGAAGGTCAGTTAACGAGGTCGAATACTCCCTAAGCTTTAGATCTAATACTTAAGCTTTGCATTCTCCTTAACGTCTTAAGGACTATCCAGATCTTAGCGGGTACTAAGAGTCTAGCCAAAAAGGCCTAAGGTTAGCGTTCTTACTAATCTCTTTGTGTCTCTTTTGCACTTTTATTTACTTTTCTTGATGTGGTCTAGAACTTCGGTTAATCTCTTAATTTCTTACTAATGATTATCTCTTTCTTTTTTCATTTTGTGCTTATTTTTTAATATTTTGCTCTTTTTCCTCCTATTTTTGTGTAGCCCAAAAATTTTTTCCTCTTCTCAGTTTTTTTTAGATGATATGTGATTTTTTTGTTGAAACCTTTTCTTGATATGAGTTTTCATACATTTTGCACTTTCATACCCCCCATGCCTAAGATTTGCAATGTCCCCGTTGTAAATTAGGTGGGTTTGAATTCAGCTTAGTTCATTCATTAGGACAGGTGTTTGGTGAGTGAATGGGTTGAGGTGACTGTTGCGGATGATTTCTAGACTCGGGTACGGGTACCTGAGGTGGAATCGGATGTCCTAATGGATGAACCCTAAAGTGCAATATGAATTCAGCAAAGACATGTCAGGAAAGGTTTCGGGTTTTCCAAAGATGACAAGTTGGCTCCCTTTAAGTGCTGAGTTTTACGCCATCGGCTGGGCGCAATGAGCTCAGGGAGAATGGAGAATAAAGGATGACTCAACCAAATCTATATTGGTCATGTCAATGAACGATTTGAGTCTCTGACTAATCGCTTGGTTTTCGTAGTTCAAAAAGATATGCATTGTAGTATACCACGGAAAACGATTATCAAATTTTATTTATTTATTACTCGAAATTCAAAAATATTTTGAGGTTGAACTCAGGGAGCAATTCGGTATTTAGAAGCCAAAAATCACAAAACTTGAAAGATAATGTTTAGTAATAATGTGTATATAAAGGCTAGAGAGTAAAAATATAAAAAGAAACAAATTCTTTTTCTTTTCTTCCTTCTTCTCCTCTCTTTTTTCTCTTTGCTTTCTCTCTTCTCTTCTTTCTCTATCTTTAGACGTTTGATTCTATGAATCAGACGCCTTAAGTGGTGTTCTGCTACAATGCTTCTTCAGGCTTTTTCTTTTTCTTCCTTCTCTTTTCTTCTTTTCCTCTTTGGCTTCTTCTTCTCTTCTTGAGCTGCTGTGCCTCCTCCTTCCTTGGCTTCTGCAGACCTTCTCCTTCAGAGGCCCTTCTTCTGCAGTCCTCTTCTTCTTCTTTGGCTCCTTCCTCTACCTTCTTCTTCTTCTCTCTTGTGCGGCTAAGTCCTCAGCTTCCTCTTCCTTCAGCTGGCTTCTTCTTCTTCTCTTCCTCTTCTTGAGCTGCTGCACCTCCTCCTTCCTTCTTCCCTGCACAACACAGAGAAGCAAAACCTACCTCTACCCTCCTCGCGTCTCTCTCTCTCTCTATTTCGCTCTTAAGACATAGCTCTCCCAGAGCCTCTCGGGTAAACGGGTCGGATATGCCTGGGACCAGGCCCACCAGCGTGCGGTGGTGGGCGAGGTGTGCAAGTCGGGTCAGGTCAAGACCAGGTCCGCAGGGCGTGGTCACGAACGAGGCCGGTCGGTCGGGTGAGAGGGGCCTCACCCCGTGAGTTGGAGGCGATAAGCCTTAAGCAGTTTTTCAATTTATATTGCTGCGTCCTCTCATCCACTTCCGAGGTGGGACTAAACGTCCCACCTTCCTGTCGCGTGCGCCCGCAGAGGTTGAGCTTCTCAATTACAGCTGTTGTGAGGGTCCTCGAAGCCAATCAAAGGCCTGGGTGTGTGCGCGAGACTAAGCTGTGCGATCTGGGACTGTGTCCTGGAGTGGGCACAGCCTGGGGAAGCTTGCAAGGAAGCTTCGAGCTGTGCGTAAATGGCGGCGAGCCCCTAGAACCTGAAAGCACCAAAATGGCCTCGTGGCCATGTTAAAAAGCTCAGGGAGCTTCGCCAAGGTGCGGCGAGTGTGCAGAGGTGGTCGGCAAGGCATGGGAATGCCTGTGGGAGCATGCCTAGGGCACACGGTGTGTGTGTAGGTGGGTGTGGTCGGTGGAGTTGTGCAGAGTGTGTGGCGGTTGGTGAAGGTGCGGAGGAGGATTAGTGAGTTGGGGCAGTGCTTAGGGACTAGTCGGCGAGGAGGGAGGTGGTCTGTTGTGGTGGAGTGGCCTCGCTGGAATTGGTGGCCGGAGGTGGAAACGATGGTGGTGGTAGTGGCAGTTGAGGGATCAAAACTAGAAATTAATATGGGGAAAATGAAGAGGGGAGGAAGAGTAACTTAACTGTCAGGTTTGGAGCGAAAGGGGGAT